>CM060406.1:183278950-193278950 GCA_030545235.1 Helianthus tuberosus
TTTTAGGCATTTTTGGTGTGTTCACATTGGTTCTCGCGGTTCTCGCAATAAGAGGTGGTTCTCGCATGATCTTCTCCCTATATATATATATATATATATATATATAGGGCAAGGATAAATTGAAAACCCAGTTGAGTTGAATAAATTCTGAAAACCCATTAATAACCATTGATTAAGCATGATGGATGGCTGAGATTCATTTTGGGCCATTCATTGATTTTGAATTCCTTCATCTCTATTTTTTAATATATTTGTTGCACGTATAGGGCAATATGAGAAAGATTTAACATAATCTCTTACTAAGAGACAAAAATCTGCATGGTGTAAGAAACCTTACATCACTACATCATTGCACCTAATCCTACAACTCTACATTAGTCTTCAATATTTCAAAAACCACAAAAATATACACTCTCTCTCATAAATCTTCATCAACCGGAGATCTTCAAAAGTCACCTAACACTCACTCTCTCTCATAATCTTCATTTTACCCTCTCAATATTCAGACAATCGCCGCACAAAAAAGACGATCGCTGCAGATCTTCAAAAATCACCGGACAAAATCAAGGATCGCCGGAAATTATAGGGTTCAGGTGCGTCGGCGTCGGTTCAGGTGCGTCGCTCCGTTACTTTAATCAGTTAAGTTAGGGTTTTTCTTCAGGGGCGGACGCATGCTTTAGTGAGGGGTTGCATAGGCACCCCCTCAACTTAGGTTTCTACTACTAATAAGTCTAAAGGTTTGAGAGAAAAAAACATAAGAAGCCCCTCGAAAAAAAAGCACCCTCCGATAATCCTCAAAGCCCCCAACAAGAAGTTCAGATATAGAGTTATTAAAAAAAAACATAAACATGTTAGATAATATACAAGCAACTCTGTGTTTTTTTTTTGTTTGAAAATATATGGTTAAGTCTTGGAGAAGATGATCTTTGAGGAAGATAAGTGGTGTATATATTAAATTTACATTTTTACCCCCCCTAAAAATGATTATCACGAAAGATGAAAAGAGGTTACTTTTGTTTTTATATGGTATAGATTTTTAATATATGTGTCATTTTATAAATCTTATTACATAACAATTTTCTTAATATAAATAAGCAACAAATTTAGGCAATACAACTTGTACATTATGCTTTGGGAATTTTTCAAAAAAAAAAACTTGATTTTTACTTTTAGTCCAAAGGTTTTTACCTTTGCAATTTTAACCCCTACATAATTTGGTTTTTTTTTAACTTTAACCCAAAACTTTTCATTATTTGAAATTTAACTTCACAACTTTTGTCACTTATACTTTTAATCTTTCGCAAATTTTCGTTTTACGTATAGTTCTAAATTTTTTGAGTTAATACGACGCAACGTACGACTGTGATTCAACTTTTTTATGTTTTGTTTCAAATTTTGCAAGTTAACACGGCGCAACGTGCATGTGTGGCTGAGCGTTTTTACCTTGCCTTTGGGGCATTTCCAAAAATAAATTAATAGTTTTACATTTCACCCAAAAGTATTTCATAAATTACTTTTAACCCAAAACTATTTGTTTTTTACTTTTACCCCAAAACTTTTTATCTTTTGCAATCTATCCTCACAACTTTTTTTACTTTCAACTTTGGTTATTTATAGTTTTCATTTTCCGCAAATTTTTCGCTTTATGCCTGGTTCTAAATTTTGTGACTTAACACATCGCAACGTGCGTATTTGGTTTAACGTTTTTAAATTTCGTTCTAAATTTTGCGAGTTAACACGACGCAACGTGCGTGTGTGGGTGAACGTTTTTACATCGTCTATTTTTTTCCCGTTTGACAGGTTTAACATAACGTACGAGTCGTAGATCGACTTAGTTATAACTAAAGAATCCCCGCCGCATTGCGGCGGGTCGCAATCCTAGTTTATATAAATTCATGATCTATTATACTAGATAGAAATTTTATTATAAATTAAGTATTTTTAACAGCTATTATACATTTTTGTATTATAAATTAAGTATTTTTAAAACAACTATTATAAAACTTGTATTCACTATCGTGTAATATATCTTTTGGTCTAGAGAATATATGTTTATTTTTAACAACTATTATTAAAGTTGAATAACAGATGTTTTTAGGATTTAAAGGTGTTAACTATATTCTTATAAAAACAATACTTTTACACCAAAAAAACTTTCCAACTAAGAAAACTTTATATTTTAAACAAATTTAATCAGAAAGGTTGTAGGTTGGTTTTGATTTGTTTATACAAATAATTATGATGAACAAATGTCTTTTGGTTTTGTTTTTAGGGGTTTTGGTTTTTAATAATGTTACATGGTTGGTGACATTTGTGTTCTATTGGAAAAAAATGTTACTTTTTTATGCCGCATATTTCAACAAAGTGTATAATAAAGAAATTACATTTAAAGGGGAAAATGTAAAAAAAGGGTTACATGTTGGTTTTAAAACAAAACAAAAGTTACATTTTTTGTTCTTTGGTTTTTTAGTTGAATTCCTTTTTACATAAAAAAGTTACATTCATATTTGATTCGTATTAAAAAATGTACATGTGTGTTGCATTTTGAGATAATCCAAAAATAATGTACATTGTACATGAATACTTTACATTGTTGGATCCCTGAAAAAAAGTGTAACTTGTTATTAATCTTCGTGCTTGTAGATAGTGAAGATAAGCAACAAAACAGATAAAAATGACCACATGTGTTTATACATTCAAACAATTTTTTTTGCTTGGGTGTTCCCCATCTTCAAAAACGTTTCGTATTGCGAGGAATATTGATGTTTTTTTTAATTGAAATGCAGGGGAAAAAGGCATCTACCACCAAATTGGAAAAAAAAGTGTTAAAGGGAAATTAATAAGTATTTAATCTCAAATTATTATTATATTAATTTGTATAGTTTGTGTTTACGGATTTCTTTGTAACATTGTGGAAATGTTTTGTTTTATGTATGGTGCTATGGGGCTGGTGCTATGGTTATATATCTTATTACCTGGTTATATAAAAAAACTTTTGGGCTTTATTTTTATTTATATGTACAAATGCGAAATGAGACAAAAAAAATGTCTATGTTGTAGCATTAATGTGTATTTCTATGTAGGATAAAATATGAAAAAAATGATTTTTGTAACATATGACTCGGTTTGGATAGTATATGAAAAAATGATTGAAGCCTAATTAACTAATGTTGATATGACTCGGTTTGTGTAACATATGAAAAAAATGATTTTTGTGGATATAAATTAAAAAAAGTTAGATAAATGGATGTTATAATTAATATATAGTCTTTTAAAAGGCTTTATGTAAAAGTTTACACATTTTTAGATAAAAGATTCAACCTACAAAGACGTAAAAAAAACTAATACCTAAATCTATAAATTCTATGGTATGGTATGTGATATTTTCTTGGAGATTTATGTATTTCTACTTCTTCATTGTAAATAACTAAGATATGTAACATGGGGCCCTTGTAACATATTTGTTAATAATTTATGTTTTTTGATTTATGGTTTTAATTGTTACTGTATAATTTAGTAAGAACTAAATTTCACTCATTAGTTTTATGTAAACAAATATTATATAAGTTGTGTGTACTTGAACAAAGGTAAAATGTACAGCACTTTTTAATCTAAAAAGTCAACATACCTATAGAGCTAAAAAGTAAAAACATGCACCTCACTTGGAAACATGTGACCTGCAAAAAATCCATCAAATCCATTCTCTTTCTTCATTTTCTCTCTCATCTTTCATCATTTTGTATATTAAAAATACTTTTATTTGGTCGTGTAACATTGACTGTATGTTACATCTTTTTAGGTATTAAAAAAATGTAATAGTCTCTTTCTTGCAACTCTATAAAAAAACGTAAACATGAAAATATGTAAATGTTACATAAACATGAAAATGTAACATATAAATGTTATACACAAAAATGTAACATGTAATACGTTTCATAAATATGAAAACATACCATGTGTAACAATAACAAAAACCACTTTATGTAACACATTGTTTCTGTAAACATCTGTAACAAATAACACTTTGTTTCTATAACATGATAGGTAGATGTGTAACAACAACAAAACCCACTTTTTACATGATCAAAAAATGTAACATGCACCTTCACCACCATCTCCAACCACCCACAAAAACCCTTTTCTACTTCACTATGGCGGCGACATATGTATTGGTGTAATGAAACTAGTATAACATGTGGGTTTTGAATTATGTACTCATGTTAAACATTTTGTTTTTTGTTACCTTAATGAACATGTATCATACTATAAAATTGTTATAACATATTAAGAAGTCCTAGTAAGTAAAAAAAAAGTAGCTTGTTAAAATCGTACAAAAAAATCACCTTGACATTGCATAGTTATATAATGTACCACTTCTATGTAAATGGTGTGAGGATTTTGTGTAACATGAGAAAAGATATAATTTTGTATGATGTAACCACATAGAAAAAGTAGACAGTAACATAAACTATCTTTTCCCAAATAAAAAGTGACTACATGATTATATCCAATATTTTTTTAATTGCAAAACTATTAAGAGTAAGTCTCTTGAATAAAACAAGAAAAAAAAACAATCTAGCCAGTAAAAAGATAAAACTACGTACAAGCATGAGGGATTGTATGCATTTAACTATAGGATGGTTTTAACTAGGGTTGATATAGGACAAATGTTGTCAGGAAAGAAATATTAAATAAGAAAGTGGGCATCTAAAAGTGTGTAGTAAAGATATGTGAGATGAAAGATATGAATATCTAAATAGAACAAAAGAGAAGATATTAGAAAGATGTGAAAGATACACAAGTACAATTGTATTAATGAAAATGATGACAAGAAGAAGCAAAGTTGAAAAGTCTGCGTGTGCAGACTTACACATCACATAATGTCAAAAGGTAAGAAAGAAAATGACGATCATGCAGTTATCTCCTCTCAATCTAAATTCAAACGTGGATCAATCCTAGCCATATGTGAGAGTTTTCTGGGTTTTCTCAACTGTAGTGTGTTTTCTCATTATAATTAGCCTATATATATATATATATATATATATATATATATATATATATATATATATATATATATATATATATATATATATATATAACATGCATACACTTTTCTAACACACTTTTTATGTCAGTCAGGTTTTTATATATGTTCATCATTTAGATATCCAAGAGAGTTTAAGAACTAAGATTATGGAGAACTCATTTCACAACTTCAAACAAGATGTGACTTTTACAATTATTATTTTACAAAAATCCCATGGCAAATGTGCAAAAAAATTGTGTGTATATATATGGTGAAGTTCGGCTACAAAGTCTAAATTTCCTAAAGGGTATAAAAATTCATAAAACACTATAATTTCAGCCATAAAACACACCTAAAACTCATAAATAACATATGAAGATTATTAAAACACCATATTCAAACTCTAATACTCCATAAAAACTTGAAATAAACCATCGTAGAACTATGAATATAAAACATAACATGACAATCAACATAAAACACCATAATGTTTGTCGTTTCATAATCATAGCCTTATCATCCAAAACACAACTCAAAACCCACAAATATGATGTTTTATTAATCATCATTATGTTATTTATGGGTTTTTGATGTGTTTTATGGTTAACATTATAGTGTTTTATGAATTTTTACAATTTTTTAGTAAATTTGGACTTGGCAGCCAACTACTGGCCTATATATATATATATATATATATAGGGGAAGGTTCCATGCAGAACACTAAATATTGCGAGAACACGCAGAACAAAATGAATCACTCATTTTTTCAATCCTAAAAACCTAAAAAGTAAATGAAAATGTTATAATTGTAAGATTTATTATTTCTCACACTAGAATTTAAAACAAAATATGAAAAATCTTCAGTTTTTAAATAACCTACACACATGTAGGTTATGTGTAGGCTAAATTACCTACATTTATGTAGAATATGTGTAAGGAAAAATATATGATTTTTTATGTATATATAATACACATATGAATGCAAGAAACATAAAATTTAAGAAATATGAACCTAAAATCCCAAAATTTAGTGATTTAGAGTTGTTCTTTTTGTTCTCGCAATAATTAGTGTTCTGTAATGATCCTTATCCTATATATATATATATATATATGATTAGGTTCATTTGTGAACAACATTTTCATAGTGAACTGTGTAAACTAATCTGGACCAATGATTTCATTTTTAGTTGTTAAGGGTATAATTGTAATTTTATAATAAATTAGATTTAAATCATTTTTTTAATTCTTGATTTCAGTTACATATTTCCTACTTTGTAGAGATTATCCACAATATCTTTTATTTTTTTTTAAATTATCAAAAAGATTTAACAAATCCTTTAGCCATAATTCTAGTTCGATCAAAGAAACGCATATTTCAATTACGTAAAAGATCAAAAGCACGCAAGTTTCAGATTGCATAAACCCAGAATTCAAGTTCTTCTCGTCTTTCAATCTCGGCGGTGGACCCATGAGTTAATAACCAGAATACCGATGAAAACGTTGATGAAGATAACGTTTCGATTAATGATAATGTTTTCGTTACAACAATGGATCGTCCAGGTGTGTATCGTATGATCATTAAGATCCATATATATATACGTATAGAATGTTTTTTTTTTCTTATTATATTCGTATCGTTTGCTACAGTTTTCGTTTGCTACACTGAAGTATATTGAATACAAATAGGCAGGACTTTTGTGTTGTTTAGATTACCACCTTGATTATACACATATGTACAGTTCGTGGTTAAAGTTCGATTGATCAGAGAGTAATTTTTTGACCTTTGATTTCCATAAATACACATGAGTATATCGTAGGGGGGTTGCATGAGTACAGTTCATGTGTATAACGTTTGAGTGAGAAGAGAGTAATTTTTTCAGAATTAAGTGTTTTTAGCTTATCCACTTGTTATACACATGTCTTTTAACACTTATATCCTCTTATAAAGAAATAAATATAGATAAAAACTTAAGTACGAATAATTTGTTATTTCATTAATAATTCCCATGATCTATGGCCACAACCACTTACAACCACTTAATCGCATAATATTTTTAAATAAAGTAGTCATGATCATATACATGCCATAAACATCCACCATGCTAAACTTTTATGCATAGTGAATATTGTAACTATCAACTATGTATGCCACCAAGATCCCAGGAACATGATTGTTCTAATTGGATCATCTGTGTTTACTCTTTGGTTCACTTTTTTAACTGCTTCAATATAAGAATCTCTTGTATTTGTATTTTCAGTTTTATTATCATCCACGACTGCCATGGTAGCTTGAAAAAGCTGGCGAAGTCTCTTCCCCGCCACTCTTTCGCACTTGTGAATAGTAGTCGTATCAACCGAAAGATGTTGAGGTTTCATTGTTGGAAGATGAAGTGATTGTTTGTTTGTTGAGATGAAGTGAGTGAAGCATAATACAAGTAGATTGATTGCTATTTATAGAAAACTATAGGTTGTTGGTGGTCCATAAAGAAGCCTATTAAGGACCCATTAGAAGTATCTAGAGAGGGTTGATCCTTTATATTTTTGTGGATTACAGTTGTACATATTACCTTTTAGGTGGTAGTTTTTTTGGGTATACTAAAATAGGGATCACCCTTTTTTCTTTTTTTGGCTTTTAACTCCTCAACTTTTTTTTGGGAAAATAGATTTTTTTTTGGAAAATAGATATGCTTCCTCCATGATTCTTCTGTATAAATATTCGTTAATGTATGTTGGTGGATAGTGAATTGATTTTGTCACAACCCTAATCTTTCAAGTCAGCTCGAACACGTATGTCTACGTATGACTCGATCAAAATACGAGGTTAGGGTTTCATGTATTACACATTAAATAGTTGAATACAGAATAAAGAATGCATACACATGTAGATAGGTTGATCACCATTGTTGGCTAAAACACGTTATTCTTAAGGGTGTAGGGAGTGGTTAGACACTTGAGAGTGGCAAACTAAAAATCAACCAATGAGAGTGTGTCATGTCAAAGTGGTAAACTATGCTCAAAATGTTGGCAATGGTTAGACACTTGGTGAAGTGGTAAACTATTATTTAAAAAAAAAAAAAAATGTGTGATTGGTTGAGATGGCATGGACCCCACCACACACCCCCACTCTCTCCCCTCTCCTCCCTCTTCCCGAATCGGTGTTCCCTCACCGATTTTCTACGCCTTTTCGCCAAACTATTTTCGGCAACATGTTGGCGGTGGGATGGTAAGCGGTGCCGGGTGGGTTTACCGCCCCCACTCCGGACACCCTAAGATTATTTTCTATATTTCTGTTGATTTTGCCCACAACCCACCAAGTGATTTTTGATCTTCATAATCTACTCAAGGGTCGTTTTTTCCATTCGACAAAAAAGAGAGAGAAGCATATCACAACTTAGCTAATAAGCAAAGTCATATTCTTAAACCTACACTTTAATTCTTTTAAGTTTTAACACTTAATCTATACATCAATTATGCATTTGAGATGTGAAGAAACACTAAGTAACACCAGACAACTTGACTGTCTCGTAGTTGGTTCAATCTCCTTCCTCTACTCGACAAATGGCGGAATTCTTCCTAACAATCCTGCAAAACGAACAACACCGGTGAATCGTTACAAGGAGGAGAAGATGAGGATTCTCCTTGTAACCACCCTCCGGCGTGAGAATAAGTAATGGCTTTGAGTATAAGTGTGTGTATAAAGTGAGAGAGCGAAAGATCAGATCCTTAAACCTGGAGGTTGAGTCTTCTATTTGTAGCCGGAGATTTGAAAAGGAGGAGGACTCACTAGTACAAAATCACTTTTGGTGGTGTGTTTTATGCTTGTTTTATGTTTTTTTGATAGAGCACTAACAAATATAGCACTAAATAATGAGATTTGTTGGTGCTGTTCAATAACAGCACCATTAAATCTCTAAACACACCACCAAAAAATTAAGATAGAGCATAGCACCAAAAAAACAAATCTACATAGCACCAAAAATAAGATAAGAAAAAAAAATATATAAATTTTTAATACTTACAAAATTCCAGAATTTTCATTAATATTTCCCAATATAATTCCAATTATACACAAATACACATGTTCACGACAAAAGTTAACTAATATTAAACAGGGTGGAGATACAATAGGAAGTTTATTTGGCTAAGAAGGCTAGAAAGTGATCTTGACCATCCATTTAGTTAATCAAGGGCTAATATTAAATCAGGGAAATTGAAGGGAAGAAAAGAAAAGAGGCGCGTGAGTTTGTTTATGGGCATTCTAGTCAATCTAAGCCAATAGTTTCTCTCTCCTCCAATTCCCCCCCCTCCATTTTTTAAACGTTAATAACTCTTTCATACGACATTATTTTTTATAAAAATTGCACCAAAAAAACGAGCGTTTTTTTATCTTTAAAACGAGTATACTATTGCTATATTTTAAAAAAAATAATTTAAAAACCCAGTTGCGTAAAACGCAATAGAAAAACCCCCAGTTACGTAAAACGCAATGAAAAAAAAAACCTAAAAAAATGACATTTTTCTAAAACGCAATGCACAAAAAACACAAAGAATTGTCTTATTTGTAAAACGCAATGGCCAGAAAACACAAAGAAATGTCTTATTTCTAAAACGCAATGGACTAAAAACACATAAAAATGTGTTTTACCTAAAACGCAATGCACCAAAAAACACAAACAAATGTCTTATTACTAAAACGCAATGGCCAGAAAACACTTAAAATGTCTGTTTTCTAAAACGCAATGGACTGAAAACACATAAAAAAGTGTTTTACCTAAAACGCAATGCACCAAAAACACAAAGAAATGTCTTATTTGTAAAACGCAATGGTCAGAAAACACTTAAAAATGACTCATTCTAAAATGCAATTGCCTAAAAAACAAAAGAAAGTGTTCTCTGTAAAACGCAATGGACTGAAAACACCTAAAAAAATGTTTTACCTAAAACACAATGCACCAAAAACACTTCAAGAATGTGTTTTTGTAAAATGCAATGGCCAGAAAACACATAAAAATGTTTTAGTTCTAAAACGCAATTGCCTAAAAATACCAAAGAAAGTGTTCTCTCTAAAACGCATTGAACCATGACAATAGTTTTGTCAGTGCTGTGAATTGTCTGTGCTGTGAACTGTCTGAACCAATGCAGTTTACGAATGCAGTTTCCAGAGGCAATTTACAGAAAATTAATTTTTCTGATGCATTTTTATTACAGCAATTTAATTTTTATTGCAGCTCAACCCCAGCCAGGGGCTCTGCCCCTTGGACCCCGCCAGGGGCTGCCCCCTGGGACCCCGCTACCAGGGGCGCTGCCCCCGGACCCCCGCCAAGATCGTAAAACGCAATGACTAAATCAAAAACCCATATCGTAAAAATGAAATTAAAGAATTTCTTACATGGATCGAAGTGATTTCTTCAACAATTGACGAATTTTGAATGATTGAAACACTTATCAGCGCTCGAATCGAATGGATCGAGTGATTATCTTCAAAATCACCGGAAAAAATGAGATTTTGTATGAAATTAAACTGGGTTTTCTTCAAAAAAGCTGAAAAACACGTTGATCGGGTGTTTGAATCATTGATTGGTGATGAAAATCGCACTATAATGTAGTGATTATTGAGATAGAAAGTGAAGAAATGGTTGAAGATGGTGGGTTTTGAAAATGGTGGGTTTTGTTAAAGCACCTGGATCGATGACTGTTAGTGCACTACGTCTATTGACTTCGTCTTGTATCATGAGATAGGATAGAATTATCAGTGCACGAGGTTCGAGAAATTGAGAAAAGAAGTTTAAGTGAAGATTTCGCTTCAAGTTCAAGCGAAATCAACTACAACAGATTTCGCTTCAAGCATTCAAGCGAAATCTTAACTTCTATATATAGGTGCACTTGGTTATTCATTTGTAACTTTCGGATCTGAGTAGCGAAGCTCTGCCAGATCGTCTCCAGGTTGTAAATCAGTTTCATATCAATATAAGAGACATTATAATTACATCGAGTGTCCGTATCTTTGATTCCGCCTCTGATTCGGATAAAAGACTCTTCTGATCGACTCAGTCAGGTCGCACAACGATCCTACAAGTGGTATCAGAGCTCAGGAGGAAGAGTTTAGCTCGATTGCAATTAGATTCTGACTTCTACACCTTCTTTTTCAAACTGAACGAGATTTCATGGTCAAAATGGATTGAACTTCTCACAGAACATTCAAAACAACAGTTTAACAAAGCCTTGAAAGTTTGAGACAGAAATTCGAAGTAAAAATGACAAAAATTGGACAGAAACTTGATTTCGCTTGAGAGAGTTCATGGATTTAATTGATTTCGCTTCAAAAACAGACTGTTTGGACTATTTCGCTTGAACATCTGAAGCGAAATAGTGTTGTGTTCTTGGATTTCGCTTGACACTCTGAAGCGAAATAGATTTCCTGAAGCGAAATAGTGGTGTTCGCTTGAACGGTTGAAGCGAATTAGATCTTGTGGGTTTTCGCTTGAAGGTTCTAATCAGCTGAAGCGAAATAGCTGATTTCGCTTGAATCAAGTTTGTTAGCAGATTTCGCTTGAAGTCTTGAGATTTCGCTTGAATTTTCCTAGTTCGATTGAAAAGTGAAATTTCGTGTCGAGATTATTTCACGTGAACAGGGTATCAATCTATTTCAGGATATTATTGTGTATACTGATTGTTTGTTTGTTTGTTTGCAGGTGATTTACACGGAAAAAATATCAAGAATTCAAAATGTTTGATGAACTTGAAAACACTAAATTTGAAAGAATGAACAATTGGACTTGTTGTTCTTCTTCTGAGAAAAAGGAAGTTTTAGTTGAAAGATTTGAATATTTCATGTGTCGAAAGGATGAAACGTTGGATGAGTTGGAAATACGGTTTAAAAATTTAATGGACAGTTTGAGAAACAAGAATATTAGAATATCAAATGATGAACAGATATCGAAATTGGCAAATGCATTACCTGCTAAATGGGATAAATTCTTGGTTGATCTAAAAAGGGAAGATTTTTTTCAAGAACTTTATCCAACACAGCTCTTTAATGAGGTTAATGGAGAGTTTCGTAATGAAAATAGGAAAAAGTAGGAAATTTTGACTAAAATGGAAAAGAATTTACAAAAATTGGAATTGGATATTATTACTGAAATTGATAATAGAATTCGTGTGTGTCTTGAAACAAAGAGTATTTTGAAATATGATATTAAAAGGAAATGTTATATTGATGAAAGTATGAATCCTTTTGATTTCGTTAAACTCTTTTGTGCAGGAACATATAAGATGGAAACAAAGGATATTCCAAAGAACGAAGAATCTTTGAAGCTTGAATCTTCAAGTTCAGAATCAGTGTGCTCTAAATGTGACAACTTTAAGGCTGAAAATGACAAACTTTTGAAGGATGCAGAAAGTTTGACATCAGAAGTTGAGAAGTTGAGAGATGAGAAGCAAACTGATGATAACCAGATTCTTATGTTGCAGGGAATTTGTGAAAATTTGAAGTCTGAAAATGTCAAACTGCTTAGTGATTTGAACAGTTTGACATCAGAAAACAAGATTTTGAAAGAAAAAGAAAAAGAGTTTGAAAATGAAAAATTAAAATTTGAAAATGATTTCAAAAGTCAGTTAAAGATTTTAGAAGATGAGAGAGATGTTTTTGATAAAGATAATCTTGAAAAACAAATTGAAATCAATTCTCATCTTGCTAAAATCATTCAGCTTGAAAAAGAAGCTGAAAAGGCTCGGATGAAAATCAAAGAGCTTGAAGTGAAATTGAAAGGTTTTGTGACTTCTACATCACATGTTTGTCCAAAACCAATCAATTTCAACATTGAAAATGTCAAAGTTGAAGATTGTGATGAGATATCTGATGATGAAAAAGAAAAGAAAAGAAAAATATCTTTAGATTTACAAGAAAAATTTCAAAATACTGTTCTGCAATCTACTGAAACAGGTGAATGTTCTAAACAAAAACCTGTTAAGAAGAATGCAGAACAGAAACAAAAAGATAGAAATTTGAAAAATTCTAAAATTGAAATTAAAAGCTCATCAGATAAATCATCCAATCATTATCAAAAATCACAAAAATTTAAAAATGTAAACTCACAAAATGTTGGTAATAAGTGGTGCAGGTTTGACCACAGTGCTCAAAAGACAAATCCAGCATTGAAGAAGAGAAATGACTATAACCAAGCCAAACAATGTTATGATCTGAAGGTTTGGACTGACAGAAGTGGATGGTACGATAACAGAGTGTGCTACACCTGTGGTGTGAGAGGACACATTGCTGTTAACTGCCAGAATTGGAATTTTGATACGAGAAGATGTTATAATTGCCATATCAAAGGTCATATTGCCAGAGATTGCCCAAGGAGATCGATGGATAGATTGAGGGTTGAATCTCAAAGAACAGTAAAGAAGCCAGTCAAAGTCAAGCCCTATGAACAGAAGGTTCTAAAACCTAAAGTTCAGAATCAGACAATTCAAGAAAAGAAAGTTAAACTTTCACAAGGGCAGAAAGATAGACTACGAAAGAAAAGGAAGAAGGCGAGAGAGTATCTTGAGAAGATTTTGTCTTCGGGTTCACCAGTTGGTTTGAATAAGAGTTCTGATGAATTGATTCACTCGACAGCAAAGTCAAGCAAATCGAATTCTTCAGATACAAATCTGAGGACAAAAGAGAAAAAGGAAAAGAAGAAAATGGTCGGCGATGAATCTGATATTTCAAAGTCAGACAAGCCATCATCAGGTGATGAATCTGACTCATCTAAGTCAGATAAGCCAAGTTTGTGCAATGAATCTGATTCCACAAAATCAGAGGAGCCACAGGTTGAGGTAAAGAAGGAAGAAACTGTTCTTTTGATGAATGATGAAAAATTTCCTCCATTACAAGCCACAAACACAAAATCAAAAGGTGTTGATGCTGGAAAAATGTTTAATAGCAATGTTAAACATATTTTTAGTAAGATGGTTGATGGTAAGGAAAAAGGAGTGAAAGAGTTTTATGAAGAAAAGAGAAAAGCTCAAAATACACCCAAGGACAGTCAGGCTTGGGTGAAACTTTTCAAATAGAAAAATCTGACTTGCCGGAGCTTCCAGGTTGGTAAGTGTGAAGCAGGTATCGGCATTATTCTTGAGAAATTCACAGGATGGTAACTGTGATATTTCGTCTTACTAGTGGTCAATCAAGGACATTAAGTTGTACTTGATTTTCTACAAGTGATTATGGTGGTTGTTCTTATATTGTTAAAATCTGTACAAAATGGTTAAAAGAGAACAAGGTGATGAGATAACCCCGAACCCACAAGAGATGGGTAAACAAACTAATTTTTCCGGAAAAACCATTCTGATTAAAACAAACTTAAGTGTTTTGAAATCATTATGGGAAAATAGTTTGTTGTAAGGGGGAGTTCTGATTGATTATGCCGAAACCCTCACGGCTGAACAAACATGATTACTTTCATCAGATTGAAAAACGGTTTTCAAACTGTTAAGATCAATGGGTTGTAAATCATGGGGGTACTTTATGTTATATTTTCTGCAAAACAGAGCACGATAAGCAGAAAATGGATGGCGAGACAAAGCTATCAGTGTTGGTTGTCAAATTTTCTTTATATGATTTTGCATTTTAGGGGGAGTAATGTTGTCAGAAAATACAAAAACATTTGAAAATTTGAAAAAGACAAAAACATGATAAAATTCAAAAATTTGAGTTTTTGCGTAAAAAGAGGAAATGATAGTACATCAGTAGACAGTTACAGTACGCTAAAGAATTGGAAAGTTTAAATGTGTTAAACGATCTCACCGTGGATGTGTCGGTAGGTTTTTATACATTTAGTAAACTTTTTCGGGATATAAACCTAAATTCAAAACTTGCTTATTTCGTGGGGAACACTACTTGGATATATAGGTAACCCCTGAAATTTCGTTTGAAAGGTCTCTTAATCTGATATACTAGGTCTTTATACTCTATGATGTCTGGGGTATTATTCCGGGACTTCTGCTGAACGGTAGTTCTGACCTAGTCCTTGGCTAATACTTGCTTCAATGCTTGAAACACAGCATTACACCCTCAGCATGCTGAAACAATTAAATTGATATATGCTGCTGTTGTAAGCAAAAAGATCCTCTAAAGGGGACATACCTTTAAGTCGAAGCTGATATCTCTCTGCGTATACGGAAGTATCGACCTGAGATCCCTCGGCCCTCGCATACCTAATTTATATACAGATATCATTGTAGTATACTTACCTGTAAGACTGATTATTGGGATTCTGGATACGGGAGTATATTCAAGAGGTGGGACACATGAATGAGTTTAAGTTCCTAAAATATCTAATTCGTATCTTGAATCAGTTGAAATTTGTGTGAAAATTTAAGTGGATCAGTATATCGACAATCTAAGTGAATTGTTTAATGCATAATGTGATTTTAAGCTCAACGGTACTTGTGACTTGTCGGAAACTGATATGATCCTCTAACGTATACTCAAACAAAAATATTGTTTGTAAATATGTTTGTACATATTTCTTTACTGCTTTATATTTTCAGAAAATACAAAAAGATTTTTGATTCTGCTTTATTTTCGACAACTGATGTCTGAGTGCTGAGTTTCAAAATCTAAGTAACTGATTGTGTTTCTGAAAATAAAACAAGTTCATTAAATTGAAACTTGAATTAAAATCAAAAATTTCAAAAACAGTTTGTGATATCTCCAAGGTCATTAACTTGAACTTGGATGATTAACTGTGAGGGAGTTGGATTCTTTAACACTGCCAAATCTATAAAGTTTGTTGATAAGAGGAGTGGATTAGAGAATTTGATTGGAATTGCCAGGTTACGATTCCTGGATAGTCTAAAATGTTGTTACTTATGAATGTATGAGTGATTGCAGGAAAAAGTCCAGATTACGATCCCGGAAGCAAAGTCTAAGGGGGAGTCTGAAGACTAGTTTGAAACAAAGAAAAGCTTGTAGATGGAAAGCTAGGTGTCGATCCCAAAGCACGGAAGCTTGACGAAAGGGGGAGCCTGAAGCTGATAGAAGAAGAGAAAGATTGGTAAATGCTTACAATGTTACAATCTAAATGAGGATGAAGAATGATCAAGACTGAAGATGTGTCATATTGTAGAATAGTCACTGAAGACTGCGTCAATATCCGAGGGGGAGTCTGTTAGTGCACTACGTCTATTGACTTCGTCTTGTATCATGAGATAGGATAGAATTATCAGTGCACGAGGTTCGAGAAATTGAGAAAAGAAGTTTAAGTGAAGGTTTCGCTTGAAACTGTTCAAGCGAAATCATCCACAACAGATTTCGCTTCAAGTTCAAGCGAAATCAACTACAACAGATTTCGCTTCAAGCATTCAAGCGAAATCTTAACTTCTATATATAGGTGCACTTGGTTATTCATTTGTAACTTTCGGATCTGAGTAGCGAAGCTCTGCCAGATCGTCTCCAGGTTGTAAATCAGTTTCATATCAATATAAGAGACATTATAATTACATCGAGTGTCCGTATCTTTGATTCCGCCTCTGATTCGGATAAAAGACTCTTCTGATCGAATCAGTCAGGTCGCACAACGATCCTACAATGACGAACATCAAACATTGCACTTGATTCAAGACATGAAGAACAAAATATGAACAAGATAGAAATATGTAGAAGATGAATCTCTTTATTGATGAATCAGTCATCACAGATTACACAAACCAAAGGAGTATACATCATCTACAAGCTGGTTTAGATCACAAAGATCTAAACCTAGCTTTCTCTCACTAACACATAGTCTCCCTCTCTCTCTAGAATACACACAGTGATTGAGAATGGATGGGATCTTGTGAGAGGTGCACCAAGCTTCCTCAAGGGTTCTCTTGTTTTCGTTGTGTCTATATTGCCCTAATCCTATACAACACATATATATAGACTAGGGACCAAAACTCAGACAAAAGTCTAGCCTAAAACTTGGACAACTTGTCCAAGGATAAACCTTGGACTAAGTTTCAATACATGTACAATAAAGACCCTACAAATTGGAAGACATGCACTTATCACCTAAAGTGCATTAACAAACTCCCCCTTGATCAATGCATGGTCTTCGTGTGGTCTTGAATTCTTCATTATGTTGACTTTAACTTGGACTTCTGCTTTGGTTGACCAGAACTGATAAGCGACAGTTACCCTGCAGGAACTGCACTTACAGTCTCCCCCTTAACTGTTGCTATTAGTTCTATCTGACATTGATATCTTCAGTCACCGGATACTGCACTTACAGACTCCCCCTTGACTGATGATATCATGCATGCTTTCAACTTTAGCTGAGACTTGATCTTTTAGGTAGAGCACAGCGATCTTCAACCCTTCTAATTAAAGACTTGCTGACGATACTTAAATGGCCGCTTTGAGAAACCCGAAGAATCCGACATCAAACACTGCAGATCCTCCCCCTCAAACTACTCCCGAATCAAGTTAACGTGAACCGACCTACAACCAAATGTAAGAATATCGCTCGATACATTAATCTTCAAACTTAACCGGTAGAAGAACGAAACGTCGGATTTCCAATGCCTAACATCAAAAACTTCAAATTCCGCAAAGACATGAAGTTTTGTTCGATAAGTTAATAACAAACCAGACTTTGAAAATGTACATCCACCATCTTGATCAAGGTCTTCAGCTGAGTGTCTGAGATCATTTCATCTCGAATCTTCAAGATCCAATCTTGTATCTTCACAAATCCAACAATTTCCCGATGACTTTCATCTCTGATCTCCCCCTCAATGTAAGAAACCCTATTTCGAGAATCCGATCAGTCACCAACTTGGAAGAGGTACCAAGAAGACTAATCTTCTCTACTCTAACCGGCATACGATAAAGGCATGACCTTCAACTAGTTGCCAAACGAACAATTTGCTTCATCACGTCAACACTTGATTAAACCTCGAACAAACTTGACAAAACTCAATCATACACTAGCTCTAACTTGCTTCATGTTATAAACACTTCGCCACCGGTAAGATTAACACTAAGTTAATCTCAAAGATAGTAAACATGAACTTGTTTCGATGTAGCACCACGAGCTTTTGGTTTACAAAGAAAACAGGAATTTCAAAATTTTTACTCCCCCTTTTTCTTTGTAAACAATATAAAAATCCAAGCAACTCTTATTCTCTTCACCTCCTCACTTGATCCGGACAACATAAATACCATAAAACTTTTCGATAATCCGAAACCGACTTCAAGTTTCCAAACTACACATAATTCTGACTCTTAGTTAGTTATCCGGTACCCCAGGTAACCCGGAATAACTAGAAAAACTCGGAACATGCACAACTCGAAACTTCCGAACAACACAACCTTCTAAATTTAGCTAAAAATCCGGTACCCCAGGTAACCCGGAATTCTAGAAAATTTGGAACTCGTAAAACCCAGAAGCTCTTGAAACCTCGGATCAAATCATTGAGCAGTACTTAGAGTACAAAGGAATTCGAAACAAGCAAGGAAATAAAGGAAACTCTGAAGAAACACGTGGGCTGCTATCCGAAAGACTAATCTCGGACTAAAGAAGTTTGAACAGATTGATTTTGAACAAACTCAGACTGGCAGACTGGCAGTCAAGAACAAACTCGGACCAGCAAACACAAAGGCCAAACCTCGGAATGTTAAAAACTCTGTACAGTTAACACAAAGTCCAACTCTCGGACTATTGAAAAACTCGGACTATATATATCAAAAGTCGGACTCGTGATTGAAGTTGTTGATTCAAGAACCTCGGAACAGAACACATCTGTTTAAAAATTCGGAGCATATACCAAAAGTCGGAGTAATTATTCTGAGTAAACGAAAAAAAATCGGACTGTTAACATTTAACAAAAGCCCGGAACTGAAGTGTTTGAACAAAACTCGGAGACACATAAAACTCAGACATTTGATCTGAAACTCGGAAACACATAAACTCAGAAACACTATCTTTACCTGTCTAAAAACTCGGAAATACAGAAGAGGAACTGTAAAACTCGGACCTAAACATATTGCAAAACTCAGACATTGAATGCACAACAGTTTGCAAAACTCGGAACAGAAGAAAATCAAACAGTTAAGAAACTCGGAACAGAAGACTTTGTTCAAACTGTTCAAAAACTCCTCTTAAACTGTTCAAAAACTCGGATCAGTTAAGAAACTCGGAACAGAATAAGCGATTAAAACTCGGATCACGAAGAAACTCGGAACATAGTGCTTAACTGTTTGTAGATTTAAAGATTCGGAGCATCTTTACTATGTCCAAAAAATTCGGAATGTCAAAACTCAGACATAAACTTTAACAAAACCTGGAACTGAAGAGTTTTGAACAAGACTCGGAACTGAAAGGATTTGAACAAAATTCGGATTTGAACAAAACCGGTTTAAACAAAACTCGGAACTGAAAGGAGGATTTTAACAAAACTCGGATTTGAACAAAAACTCGGAATCAACTGTTGAACTGTCACAAACTTTGACAAAAACTAGAATACGTTTTTAAAACTCGGAATAAAATGAAGTTTTAAAACTCAGACTCACAAAGTTTTAAAACTCAGACTCACAAAGTTTTAAAAACTCGGACTACAAAGAAGTTTTAAAAAACTCAGACACCTTAAAATGAAACTCGGATGAAAGACTAGGCTTAGAAACAAGTCTCCGGAAGATCTCCCCAGTGTGACTTCACACTGGTTCACCAAAAACCCCGGAAACACAAACACAGAGTTTTAAACTCAGACAAACCTTTTTTTAGATCAAAACCCTAGATCTCCAAAAACCCAGCAGTTCTCTCCAACACAGCTCGAATTTCTTCATATCTGGACCAAAATCTTCACGTCTTCAAGATGTTTGGCGGAAACAAACATCAAATCAAGAGCAATGGTGATTCGGATGGCGGTTAGACCATTCCGAATCGGTAACCATGCTCTGATACCACTGTTAAAGCACCTGGATCGATGACGAACATCAAACATTGCACTTGATTCAAGACATGAAGAACAAAATATGAACAAGATAGAAATATGTAGAAGATGAATCTCTTTATTGATGAATCAGTCATCACAGATTACACAAACCAAAGGAGTATACATCATCTACAAGCTGGTTTAGATCACAAAGATCTAAACCTAGCTTTCTCTCACTAACACATAGTCTCCCTCTCTCTCTAGAATACACACAGTGATTGAGAATGGATGGGATCTTGTGAGAGGTGCACCAAGCTTCCTCAAGGGTTCTCTTGTTTTCGTTGTGTCTATATTGCCCTAATCCTATACAACACATATATATATAGACTAGGGACCAAAACTCAGACAAAAGTCTAGCCTAAAACTTGGACAACTTGTCCAAGGATAA
Source organism: Helianthus tuberosus (assembly GCA_030545235.1). Classification (NCBI taxonomy): domain Eukaryota; kingdom Viridiplantae; phylum Streptophyta; class Magnoliopsida; order Asterales; family Asteraceae; genus Helianthus; species Helianthus tuberosus. Next base: position 183,299,329 of record CM060406.1, read on the forward strand.
ACCTTGGACTAAGTTTCAATACATGTACAATAAAGACCCTACAAATTGGAAGACATGCACTTATCACCTAAAGTGCATTAACAAACTCCCCCTTGATCAATGCATGGTCTTCGTGTGGTCTTGAATTCTTCATTATGTTGACTTTAACTTGGACTTCTGCTTTGGTTGACCAGAACTGATAAGCGACAGTTACCCTGCAGGAACTGCACTTACAGTCTCCCCCTTAACTGTTGCTATCAGTTCTATCTGACATTGATATCTTCAGTCACCGGATACTGCACTTACAGGTTTTGAAGTTACTGGGTTTTGAAAAGGAAGAAGAAAGGGTTGGATTGACTAAAATTTCCTTTTTCTTTATTTTAAATGTTGCCACATGTCCTAATCCTATTGTTTCCTACACTTCCTAGCCAAAATAAACTTCCTATTTGATCCTTTCTCATATTAAACAACCCATTCAAGTATAACGAATTGCAAAAGTCTTAATAAAACACAAACTAATGCTTACAACATCAAAACATCTTTTTAATAAATCCCGACATTAAATCTACCACTAAATTCTCAATTTGAGATTCTCCAAAATACCCTTTTCACTCCAAAGCTGAAAACAAATAAATAGGAAAGTTAGATTGCAAATATATATAACTAGGTTATCACCCGGGAATACTCCCGGGTTGGATATTTAATGTTTTATTAAACATAATTATATATATTTTAAAAACGAATAACGTGTAACGAATAAGGCTTGATAAGTCTATTTGTCTCGCAAAATATTACCATGAAAGCACCTCAATACAATGATCAATAATTCGTAAAGTCTAAAAAATAAGCAATATTTTTAATCGGCAACTAAATGTCCGTTACATACTCACATAAATATTACCGCAAATATAATATGAAGTTGAAATATGGTGTTTACCAATACCAAATCGTACCGTAGCTGGTATTTTCGTTACCAGTACCTATTATTTGGGATTTTTGACACCGGTATATTTGGTAACGGTTGGTACGATTCCATCCCTAGTCTTATACAACTATTGAAGGTACGTACAACTTGATTAGATACATTATAAAGAACATGAAGTCATAAACAAAACCATGATAAGAGAATCAATAATTGTATGCGTCAATGCGTGAGGAAATTTTAATAGTTAATAACATTAAAATTTTAATAAAATGCATATGATATCAAAACTTGTATTTAGTTAAGAGCAATTTTCTTTGCGCTTACAACAAATTAAAATATTTAAATATCAAAACTTGTTTTTGCGTTTCAGCTCCATGGTGCCTTTAATATATCTTAGCACTCTTTTCATCATTTCATGGCAGCCATATGTTGTTCAGTAGGATTTTCCATGCATCTACTTAATAGGTTAATAACAAACATGAGATCAGGTGTCATAGCTGCAAGATACATCATGCACCATACCATTTATTCCAAAACCAACAGCCAAAATAACACATCCCATAAGCCAAACAATACGATAAAGCTATAATAGGCCATCTAAAGTCTAAACAACAATATCCTCCCATCTTTGACATAGTGCTGCAACACTTGTTTAACCATTTGACCTTTATTGTAATAACCGGTTTCAAACTGTCCAACCCAATCTTGAGCCAAAACCACCAGACCCAAAACGAATACCAGTCATAGGAATCCCTTATATCCACCCAACTAATTATTAAGAACCATCTATCATACCAAACCAATGGTAGTATTCCTGGGTCAAATCTGAACCCAGCCCATCCAAAAACCTGCAAACCGCATACACGAAAAGAAGCATAGCCTACCACTCAATTCACAACCCACTGGAACCTTTATCTCACAACTGAACATTCCAGCATTTATATATTTTAAAGTATGGACCAGATGCACCTGCACACGTATACAATTATTTACTTGTATTACATAATAGCAAAGTTGTTATAATTGTACATGTCCGAACCTCTACTTACATGTTATGAACGATAAATGAATAATAGGCTCATGCTAATTTAGTACGGACTTCGATACGATAAACCGGGTCCCAACATTGTAAATCACAACCTTACACAGCAATACAAATTTTTTTTATTAAAAACGCATGAAAAGGAAATTATCAAAATTATAAACTTTAAAGGAAGAAAAATCTGTCTCACCATTGCTCAATTCCATGAGTTATTTGCGATGATGGCCACATGGGTCAAAAGTCTACGTGGTTTCGGTAAGAGAAGGAAGGCTTTGCTATAACATCGTAAAAATTAATTTAAAAATATTTTTAAAAAATTGGCCACATGGGTCAAAAGTCTACCTGTGATGATTGCAATAGCTAATAGCAAAGCCTTCCTTCTCTTACCAACTTTGTCATTAGCATTGTGGTTCCAATGATACAATCATTTCCAACAAAGATTGACGCAATTGACTGAAAACAAATTCAAGAATTTGATCAGTTGATTTGATGAGAAAATGTATGGTAAAACTTGTGATTAAAGAAGTCCTGCTACATTTAATATCTTCACGGCCTTTCACAGATCATTCCTTTTCTCCAGCTCCTCAATTAGACTCGCTATTGTTTTATCAATGCCTTTCTTGAGGTGACACCCAGGAGACCAAGTTTAATAATCACACGGAAAGAACCGATGATGTGGTTGTACCATCACCAGCTAAGTCGTTGGTTCTGCTTGCCACATGTACACACGAGTTCATTAACTCGTTATTAAAGTTATTAAAACTGATTGCATTTTCGATAATTGCTTTGTGTCATTACATGATCAAGGAATATGTTCTTGTAGACAATCAGGTGAGTACAATTGTTCGAATCAGGTTAACCCAATGATCAAGGCCAACGTCATTACCATAAAAAGTTCTTCATTAAAAATTCAACTTGTAGAAGTCAGTTTAATTGATTAAAAATTCAACTTCATTACCATAAAAAGTTGTGTACCTAATTGTAGAAGTCATGTGGAAGACTGGCGAGTATTCGAAACCGTCACTGGCATTCATCTCACATCCACAGGCAACCAACATCTCAATAGCCTCATGTTTTGTACCCAGATCTATACCAAAAAACATTTGTGGATTAGATTATAGATCGAAAGAAAACTTACCTGAATGTTTTCAATCGTTGCGTCAGACCAAAAGATTTCGCATGTGTTAGACTGAGAATCATCACTTTAAGCTCCATTTTGAGATTAAAATACATACCGATTAAGGTTAGGAAGAGGAGAGGCGGAGAGATGGAGCATGTAGTAAAGGAGGCTGTCAAAAAAGAAAAAGCTTTTATATAGATCCGAATTAATGGGTAATGCTTGACCCGAAACTTGATCAATTGGAACATGTTCTATACCAACCACCAAAAAGTTACAACAATCGAATAATCGATAAACTCTTTACGCAAAATGTAGTCTGAATTGAATCATATTCGTTTAACGGTTAAGCAAACAAAAATCAAACTGAATTATCAAACCTAATTTGATCAATTATCAACAATTTACACAATCACACAACAAATTCAGCTAAATTATACATAAACAAAAGGCAAAATCAGAAATCACGGATCTCAAACTCGATCGATGTTACAATCACGGAATATGTGTTCATGCTGCTACTGTTGCTAAACTGAGATTGAACGATTGGAATTAAGATCCTAGATAACGCTATGCATAACCGAGGACAGATACGGAGAGTGTAGATGGTGATGCATATAAACAAAAGTAAAATCTCATCTAAATTCAATCATACATACATAACGCTTACGGTTTACGCAAAATGAAATCACACAGAATTATCAAACCTAATCCGATCAATTATCAACAATTTACACACTCAAACAATCAAATCACTTTGCATATCACTTACGCAAACGAAATCACGAATGGATTATCATCGAAATTATACGGAAAAACAAAAGCAAAATCCGAAATCACGTATCTCAACTCGATCCATTGGTACAGAATCACAAAATGTGTGTTCGTATCGTTATTCGTTACCTGTCGCCAAATTGAGATTGATTATCAACAATTACACAATCATTCATCGAAATTGTACAAAAAATCCATAAAGTCGGTAGGTAAAATATTAAAATCTCATCCGAATTCACTCATATTTGCATAACGCTTAATCAACAAAACTAATCCAATAGCTTATCATAAATTTACATATTCACACAACAAATTAATGAAATCGATGAGAATATGTGTTGATAGTGTTACCTGTGGCGAAATTGAGAATATGTGTTGATAGTGTTACCTGTGGCGACATTCCAAAACCCAATCTTTTTGTCAGTTTCGCTGCTAATATCGCACTCATGTCATAAACCACCGAACTGATTCTGAATCATGTCAAATTTAACCAATTATATACACTCACCTGTTTTATCCTATTAAGAAAAGCACAGCCCAAAACTACCCGTTTACACTTAAACACGCCAAAATTTGCTACCTTTATAAGGTGACAAAATGCTGGAAAAGTGTATAAATTTCATTACCTTTCCAACATTCAAAACTTCATCAGAATTGTTGGTCGTTAACTTGTGCAGAATCTTATCAAATTGTTGCTTCTCTAAGGAACCCATTCATGATCCTTCGACGTAGGTAAGAACTGAAAAGATAAAGAAAGTGACCGTAAAGAAAAAACACTTTAAATTAAATATGTCATAACCTAAAGATTTGAGTGCATGTTTTACCCACCTTCATGTATATCTTTTCATGTTTGGGAGGTTTTTCACCAACCAACTTTTTGTCAAATTTACCACCACTGGCAGTCGATGTTGCTACCATTCCTGCTACATTTTGTTGGTCATCCTTGCTAGCCTTTCTTGGTGCAATTTGAGTCCCAGTTAAAGCCAATGTTGTGGCAGCAAGTTGAACATGACCACAGGGGAAAGAGGGGTTCAAATTTCATATAAATATAACTTAAGATAAGATCCATAACTGCCTATTGATATGAAAGTACAAAAAAAAAAACATAAAACCTTGGCAAAGCACCAACTTTTGCAGCTTCTGATTTTTCTCTTGTTTATTGACTCCCTCCTTTTTATCTGAATTCTCTTGGCAAAAGGATTGACTCCTAATATCTTTATGCTCCATCGAACGAATAACCACACAACATCTTCATGAAAGTAACCAAACGGAGTTCTAACTCAATTCAATCAAGTCAACACAGTCTTATCTGGTCTTGCACTGTCTGCTGATATCCCAGAATCATGATCTGATATGGAATTTCTGTTTCAAGCCTTTGAAGAATTTAACCCTCTACAGCTACCAAAAACTTAATAACCAAATTCAGATGAATTCTCCATTTTCATCCACAAATTGCTTCATACATATCACATTTTAGCTCCATATAAACCTTCCAAACACACCTATCATCAAAACATTTATACATACAAAATCTTTAGTATCAATATAGCATACAGAACAACATGATATGAATATATCATTAATATCTGTATTTAATTTCTAAAAAAAAATTATATACTAACTGCAGCAATATAGAATAACAGAAACAAAGTAGTACCGGTAACCACCATGAGAGAAACTTGAGGTTTCTTGAACATTTACAAAGCAAGAACCACAAAGAATAAACCTTTTTTCTTGAACTTTTGAACGAAATACCTTTTCTATGTTGATATCGGGGACCGAAGAAAAAGCACGTAATCATGACTACCATTATAGCCGATTGATGGGTTGAAAGGAAGCAAAGCTACTACCACCGCCACCACCACCACTGTGCCTGGATGCCATATCAGACATGTCATAAAACTTTAAGAGCAGGGATATCTTGGATGTTACCAGACAAAAGATGTCAGGTTATATATATATATGTAAAGAGATGGTAATTATGCTCCTTTGGTACCTGAATAGTCCATAACCGCCTGAATCAGTCACTAATTAACTAATTTCCATAGAGAATTTAGTTAACTTACACATAAGACAATGAATGAACCAGCTCTTGCAAGTGAGAAGCAGAGAAACCAATTTTATCTTGTAGAACATGATAATGGGTAGGTCATGTCGTGCAATCCCCTATATATCAATGTATTTTTCAGGGAAGTGTGAATAACTTTATGATGTTGTGGACTGTGAAGATAATTTGCACACATAATTACTTGAAACCTGCAATAAGAAACAAAAATGGATGTTTAAAATATACAATAAAATTCAAAAGCAAACCAAATAAATCAGATGATCAACAACCAGTTGCAAAAAAGAAAATAATATTGAAACTAAAGAAAGAAAATCACCTTAATTGATCCGAACAAAACTCACCAGATGTTGCGGAATTACAGAAAAGGTAATCACCTTATTACCGGTATTTTATTTATCTCCAATTATAGTTATATTGGAGATAAATAAAATACCGGTAATAACAGTACATATTCTTATATAGAAAAGGTAATCATTACATTAAAGAGCAGAAGAATGGTTAAGAAATGATCATTAAGTGAAAAACCCAATGTGGGCTCATTCATTCAGTTCTGTTTTTTTTCTCTTAAATTCAAAATTTTAACATCATTTGTTATAAATGAAGACACAACCTTTGATTCCCTAAGTTGTCTTTCAAGCATATACTTTGATACACATCACTTTTGCTGGTCAATGAGTCCATAGTTGTAATAGCGGTCGCTGTGATCGCTATAGCGAATAGCGTAGCGTATAGGTCAAAGGTCACTACAGGGTATGTAGCCATAAATAGCGGGATTTCAGTTAATATACATATACATAGCGATTAAATATAGCTATAAAATAGCTGGATTTTAGTTTTTTGTTAAATATACATGTAGAATAGAGTATAAACCAGGATATTTTGATATAAAATACATATAAAATTTTTGTAACATTTTTTCCCAAATAGCGCCCGCTATTTATCGCTATTCGCTATGTACCTTATCGCTATTTGCCGCTATTTGTCATTAACAACTATGAATGAGTCAAATGGGTTGGTCAGATTCACCCACCAATACTTTTTTTGCCCTTGATTAAATTTCATAAATTCTAAATGTTATTAATTACGATTCCATTAATATATAACCCAAATTGACCAGTTATTTACTAAATGAGTTGAAATTCCCACATCTACTTGCTATTGTGTCTTCAATTATTAGTAGACTATGAGGGCCACAACACAGTAAACTCAAAAATTTGAATAGGGCCAAATGTAAACCATTCTAGAAAGTGTATTGTAACGTTTAATAATGAAAAGCAACCATAAGCATACATAAATAAATATTATTCACCTTAGTAACGGTAAGAGAACTATTATACTTCTTGTTGCCAATAAAACTATTTACAATTTTCATAGTGGTCAATCTCAACCTTCTTTAAATTCGTTTCGCTTTGTACATATACTATCATCAATACCATAGATTGTTAAAGAATGAAGCAACTAAACAACAATAGTTAAAAATATTGACCAAAGTCAAGTGATAGTGATTAGTGAAACTAAAGATGTTCAGTTTCGTAAAGAAGCACAACATGCATTGTAAATACGAATATATATAAGCAAGTTCGCACCTCTTCACATTTTCTTTGGAGTTCTAAAAGCTCTTGGCAATATGTAAGACACTCAGCATGGTACGCAGCTGCCAAATCCTTTATCAAAGCTTTCCTTTTGATGATACAAATAGCTTCAAAATCATTCAGCAATAAAAAAGGGTTATGATTTAGATACTAAAACATTGTGATTATGACAAGCAAAGTTTAGTAAGCAAGATAATTTTATCTTCTAACATAAATTGTCAAATAAGGTGGCAAATTGGTTTAAAAAGCCATGCCTAATGCGCGAGAAAAAAACGTCAGAGGAATGAGGTTGTGCCTCATGTAGTTCTGGGTCAAAATTAGGGTCCGTAAGAGGTTTAGCTGTAATAACAACATAAGGGATGCAGAAATTATGAAAGATTTACTTGATAAATAGGTTATGTGTAAAACATATGAAAGATATGCCTTTTCTGGTCGTAAATAATGCTTATTTTGTTGTACATAGACGCCATGCAGATGCATATACATAATCAAAATTAATTAACAAATCAATCATTAGTCACAAAAACAACAGTGTTAACACACACAGCATATTCATAATCAATACCAGCTGCAGATGAAAAGTGGTAAACCCTGAAACAAATGATTGCAAAACCATGACAAACTTGTTCAGTAAGTAACTCAGTCCAAAACTTAATTAACAAATCAATCATCAGTCACACAGAAAACAGTCTTAACACGCACAGCATATGAAATGGAAAGTGGAAAACCCTAAAACAAATGAAGACTCAAAGAGACAGATAGTTCTTGCAAAACCCTAGAAAAAAAATGTAATTTGTGGATCGATCATCAATCGCATAAAGACCATTCTAGCATAAATGAAGTAAAATATTAACATCAATTTCAAATGGAAACCCTAAATCGAGAAAACATAGAGGGGAACATAACATTATTAAGAAAGTAATGTGAAAACAAAGCGCCATCAGTAGATAGGATAGATGATCAACAAAAGGGCAAAACTCAACAAATTAACACTTCAGAAACGATGAAGAGGAGGATGAGCGAAATTCAAAAGGGGATAATGTAAACAATCACCTGGTGGACGAATGATGAGGTTGATGAGATGTTTCATACCAAGAATCAATAACTTACACCAGAATATGCTCATGCTCTATGATTGTTGATGTGATTAGGGTTCGCGATGATGAATGATTGATGTCTTCGTTGAGATTCGGAGTGAAACGGCTAGAAGTATGGATATAAAAATTAGGGTTTGTGCAAGGGAAGAAGCGTGTTTAATAGAAAACCCAAAGTTCGACCCATCCTCAGCCGGATCCCGCGTCCAAAGTGTTTCTGTTTGTGTATTGAGAATTTGAGAATGGATTCCCTCCCAAACTCAAAATCAACCTCCACCATATCTTGCCACATCAGCAAAAATGGCCAAAATCAAATGCCACCTAGCCCAAATCCATCTCATTTATATATATATAGACTAGTTCTATATACGTCTGGTGGACAGGTATATTAATAGTACTATGATGACATAAGTATTTTATTCTCAATATAAGGATCCATTGTAATGGATAAACCCACAAGCAAAGCAGCCATTGCAGCCCGACACACTACTGACGTGATGATGTCTTTCCTTTTTTAGTGCGTATGATGTTAGTATGTTTTCCTAGCTATAGAGAATTCACCAACCAATTTTTGAGCTTCTGATACAATTACCCGTGAAAAGTTGGACATAAAACTGAACTTAAGTTGACATATCAATATAAATTTGGATTTTTTGATTAAAAAAAAACAAAATGTTTATGTAAAGAACTATACGTTGTTTTATGACGTAACCAGATCTGGTCTTGTATCGAAGGCGACGTGGCGTATAGATATTCGCTCCAGCTCAGTGTCCTTTTGTACCTGTCGTCGGTCTATCCCATGAAGATCTTGTGACATGTGTTGGCGCCTTATAATTGACGCCACTTGTCGTCCTTCCTTGTCTGCTAAGAGCATCTTTCTGTCGCCAGGTGTTGTCCTCTAGAACCTTCTAGATCACCTTGTATGGCGATATCGCATGTTTGGAGTGGTGTGGTCCGGTTGACACTTGTCCACGCACGGTTTGATACCATACCTCTTCAAGATCGATGTCAACATACCATCAATATGCCTTCTATAATAAGAAAACTATAAACGATCAGAAGACGTGTTGAAAACAAAACAACTTTTATTGCAACACGATCCATCTACTAGTGTAGTTGCTTTTGAAAATAAAGGATGCAATACAAAGATAGACTCACATTTGGACGTATCAATAACTATAACCTTTATATGCATGTGCAAAAGTTGTCAATGTACCTATCATAACGTTTGTGTAATTTTATTATGTTTATTTATAAACCATCAAATTATTTAATTCTTTTAACGTTAGCATTAACAAATAGATTTTGAAATGTCACAAGCTTATTGCAATTAATCTAGCAAAATAGACACGAGGTAGCTCTAGGCCGGGTAAAACCTATGATCTGAACGAGTTGTGTCTCATATTTTTTGAATGGCAACCACACTTTATATATAAATATAAAGAGCCAGCAAGGGGCTGGAAAAAAAAAATACATCTCCAAAGAGAAAAAACAACCAAAAACAGGTTACATTTGTTCAACAATATTAAAGACCTTCCAATTCTCCCATAATGGCTTCTTAAGCTTGGACCTGTTGCATATCCAAAGGAACACGTCTTCTTTTATTTGCTCACATGTATTATAGGATTAGACTGTATGAAATTGTGTGCAATAACCTAAAACACGTCTTACAAAATGAGACAATACATTTAAATCATTACTGGCGTCATAAATGCACCTTTATATAGACAATATCCGTCGCTCTAAAGACTTTTTCAGCTCAGGGTCTTTTACACATTTTTACTGTATAGGAATATATTACAATATATAATCTAAATCATTACGGACATCTCAAATGCACCTTTATATAGACAAAATCCGTCGCCCTAAAGAGTTTTTTCAGCTCATGATCTTTTACACATTTTTACTGTATAGGAATATATTACATTATATAATCTAAATCATTACGGACGTCTCAAATGCATCTTTACATAGACAAAATCCGTCTCGATAAAGACTTTTCAGCTCAGGATCTTTTACACATTTTTACTGTATAGGAATATATCACAGTATATAATTTAACTTCTAATAAAGGATTCCAATTAATAACACGTGACGTTCTCTTCTTAAATATCACAATTTATACTTGTATTTTATTTTAAAAATATTTTTTAATCCTTATCCTTACCATTATATAAATTTAATTTAATATGTTAATATCTAGATTTAATATTATTCATGCACTATTAATTTAACATTATTATAAAAAGACAATAATGAATTTTATTAAATATTATCGTAAAATACAAAAAATACAATAATTAGATTTTTTTACTAAACCTTTATGTTGATACCAATAGGAAAAACCATACTATTACACTTTTTATGATATATTTTTTAAACCTTGGAATAAGAGTTATATAAAACTTTATGATTTACATTTTTTTCGATATTTAGTGCATGTAATACACACCTATTAATTAAAATATTATTTAATCTAATATTTTTTTTTATATTTAACAGACAGGTTATAAGCTAGTTTTTTATGATAAATAAGTCATTGCTATACTGTCTGATGACGGGGGTAGCCCAAAACTAAATAAAATGATTAAATACATGAACGCTCAAAGGGTTAAACGGTTCAATGGTTGAAAAGCTGAGGAGATGAAGTAAAGCAATACGGGAACAGTAAATAGTCACATCACCAGATTGCTTCACCAACTCGCCAGCCGCAAAAGCAATGCAGGTCCTCAGAACACACTCTATTATCCAGGGGTCAAAAGGCTTCAACCCCTGAAAGGGTAAGCCCCTCACTGCAAGCAAGCTCACTAGTCAAATGCATTCCTCTTAGGGAGGTGTCTTCTCCTATATATTTGACACTTCATTTACTGAGTTAAGACATTCCTGGCCAGCCCTGATTCCTGAAATCACTGGTCATTCACATTGAGTACTTGCTTCATGCGAGTTACTCCATTTCACATCCAACACACACATTCTGTTTGCTCCTTCATCCGAATCTGAACACATTTCAGAGGAGGTTCCTTAGCAAACAACAAAAATAAACTAATGAACCTCCTTCCACGTCTTGCAAACGTGGGGGGACCCCACGACCTGCATTAGGCAAAGTTAAACCCTTTAACCCTTTTGCCTAACCAGCCCCGCTACTATCCTTGGTCTATTATTTGTTGCATCAACAAGTTAGCGCCCACCGTGGGGCTACGCCGCTATTTCTCCCCAATAAGACCTAGTAGTGTAGCTCTTTTCTCTCGAAACTACCATGTCAGAAAGTGGATCCCCGGGAGAAGTGAATCAGATTCCAAACACCTCAACCCCGGGTACTAGCCAAGCTCATGTTGCTATACCAACTTCTTTCTCGACTCCGGGAAGCACTCCCGAGTTCCTCACTTTCAACACTCCAACTCCGTCCAGATCCGGAGTCCCTTCCCCCAATATTGGTGTCTCTGACACCCCAGCACGTGTTGAACTTACCCCGGAGGGGGTTGCCAACAATTTCCTTGAGTTGAGGTCTCTCCTCAACCAATATGTGAGTAGGGAAAGAGACAAGGGAGTGAGGATTCGTCTAGACTATAATGAGCCAGAACCAACGCTGTCTCCTGGACCTCCCATCCCACCTTTTACAACTAGGAACGAGGCTGGTCCCAGTAATCCTCCAAACCCCAATCCATATTTGCCCGCAATGGCAAATCCTACTACACACCCTCTCTTCTCATCTCAACCAGCTATAAGTGGTGCTCCTCTGGGCCATGAGCTGACCCTAGATCAGCTCCTACAGTCCCCAGTGACAAGCCTTCCAGCCTCTACAACAACTTCGTGGGAACAAGCTCTGTCCGTGCTCCCCTTGGCACGAAGTGCTGTTACGAGCACCCCCCTTTGGAGTTAGCTGCTCAGTTGCACCCGGAAGCCTTCAAGGCTTCAACCCCATGCCCCAGATGATGGCCCAAATGATGGCCAACTTCCCGTGGCAGCACTTTATTAATCAGCTGCTGGCCACTCAAGGGAACAGCTACAATGGCAACAACACGGGTGCAAGGGCTGAAGAAGACTTGGCCAAGCCTTATAAGCCAAGTAATCTCTCATGCTTTTCACAGCAAATAGCTGATTATGATTTTCAAACAAAGATCAAGATGCCTCCTCACATCAAAACATACGATGGGACTGAAGATCCTAAGGACCATCTTCAGATCTTTACCTGTAACACCCGTCTAATTTAACTTGATTTTAATAATAAATTATACCATTGTAAATAAAAGTTTACTTAATTAGCATAAAATTCATACAAGAAGTTCATAAATAGCATAATCTTAAGTCAACCAACGACTAAGTTAAAACATTTCATTTAGTTGTTTAACAATTGTTTACAACCCATAAACCAAGTCTAGTAAAGATTTAAAACATTGCGGAAGCTTGTAAGTAGTGTTCGGTTCTTCAAAAGTTTGCTCGATCATCTTCCGGTTAGTTTCCATCATCACCTAAGATCAAAACCATAACAAAAGTTAGTTTTGATCAAGTTAAAAGGGTTACAAACAAGTTCCATGGGTCAACATTTAATAAAAAACAAAAATTTTCCGGAACAAGGGCGTCGCGTGACGCCAAGGGGGCTCGCGCGTCGCCTAGCCCCTAAATTCATAGAAGGTTTGTTTTTCTGATGCTGCAAATTCCCAGCTCCAAGTTCAATCAAGTTCCAACTTTAAATAGCCATAACTTTTGACTCGTAAGTCCGTTTTAGGTGATTCTTTTTCCTATGCATCTGTAAATTCGTTACCGACACGCCTATTACAAATTTCATACCGAAAAATTTGATTACGGGCCGAAAGACTATATGTCCATATACAATTATTCGACCCATTCTAACTTAGCCATTTTACTACCTTTTAACTAATAAACCTATGACGCCTTATGCCCAACATCCGAGGCTTATTATCACCCACATTTCTTACCAATTACATGGTTTAATGTCTTTGTGATTATTATCGCCATTATCGACTACTAGAACGTTTAAAACTATAATTTTCACAACTAAAAGACCCATTGGCTCATCTTGTGGAACCATCCACTTATGATGACTACCAATTGGTTCGTCGACTATACTAAGTCTATTAATTTACATTCCAACCATAATCAATATAAATTCAACGCAGATTTCGTTTCAATAACAAGATTTACAAAACTTATCAACAACTCGCTTAATGTAACCAATCAAGTTACGTACCTTCAATGTAGGCCTTTCAAACGTGATTCGCCACTCGCTTGTCCACTTGACGCTCCTGCGTCCTTTCCTATAGAGTTCATTAATGACATGTTTAGAACTCTCTTTAACCATAAATCGCATAATATACCAAAACATCATGATTATGCGTTTAACTCGGAATTTCAGTTTTTAAGCCTTCATAGAGGCATTTCAACAAACACTTCATGGGCAGATTTTTTTACAAGATTAAACATCAAATCTCTAGTTTACCATTTAGCCCTAATTTCACATCATTCAACCTTTTTACATGATTGATAACTTCTAATTTTCTGGAATCACTTCAAAATTGTCATTTTACACTAGATTAACAATCTATTTCCTAGTGTTCATCAAATTACACATAACCCACTAATCACCTACAATGGTGTTCATAGGTTTCACTAAAATTTCATATGATTTCAACTTGTATTGGTCTAGGGTTTGTCCCTAGACACTATAGTTGTTCCTTAATCATCATAACATACACATGCAACCCTAATTTCAGATTTTTCCCAATTCATGAGAATTTCAAGTTGAGAGATTTATCAAAATTTTACATACCTTGTGATCCTCTTGTGATGAGGATCAATAATCTATGTTCGGATTTTGATTTGGACTGAGTTTGATCCTTCAATTTAGAGTTTTTATGCTGACTAGGGTTTGATGGAGCTTGGGGTCGCTCCTGGTCGATCTCCACCAAGAACACAGACAAAATGTTTGTGTTTTATTTATTTTGATTATATCAATATTAGTTTCATTTTGAACACAATTGGTCCTTAGACTTTCCTTTGGTTCTAATTTAGCATTTTAACCCATTTGTAGGTTACTACAAGGCTTTCACCTAATTGGGTTATTTAAAATCCTAGTTAGTTAACTAGTTTATTTATCAACTATATATTTAAATAAATGATTTGCATTTTTCGGGGTGTTACATTACCGGTGCAGCAAGGATAGAGAAATGGTCAAACGCTGAATGTTGCCTAATGTTCATGCAAACCCTTGTTGGATCTGCCAGGATCTGGTTCAACGACTTACCCGCTCGAAGCATTCGAAGCTTCGACGACCTCAGCAAGGATTTTCTGGCCAATTTCTCCCAACAAAGGCGATATGTCAAAGACGCAACAGTAATCTTTCAGATAAAACAACGTGATGATGAAAGTCTTCGAGCGTTTATCGAACGGTATAAGAAGGAAGGTCTAACTTATGTGGGGGCAGACGAGAAAATGAGAGTGGCTGGTTTTATGAATGCCATCACATCCAAATATCTTACAAGAGATTTCAACAAATCACTGCCCAAGACCTTGGAAGAAGCTCTCGAAAGGGCTGAAGCACACATCCGGGGAGAGGAGGCAGTAGACATTAAAGAGCAAAGGAAAAGAGGATCCAACTGGCGAAGCAATAGTCTAGCTAGAAAAAGGGGAAACTTCAACTCTTATGACAGACGACTAAAGTGTTCAGACCATCGAAGGTCTGAAGGCCGGAACCCTTCCAGCAGGGAGAAAGGCATGAGTTTCACACCCCTCACAAAGACTCCTCAAGAAATCCTCGCAACAGAAGAAGTCAAGCAAAACTTTCGGCCTCCTAGGCCTCTCCCCAAAAGCAGAAAAAATGAGAACTCCACACAGTATTGTGAGTTTCATGAAGAAAAGGGTCACCACACTAATGATTGCTTCCAGCTCAAGAAAAGAATTGAAGAAGCTGTTAAGTCCGGAGAACTCGCTCATTTGGTGAAAGGGGTCCGGGACAAAATGGCTGAAGGAAAGGGCAAGGAAGTCAATATGGTGGATTTCGATGGAAGGGTTCCTCACAAAAGACAGCGGTTAGAAGCTTGGGAGCTTCAGTGTGTTTGCTTCCCCCCAACAGAAAAAGACCCTCTTTCAAGCCCTCTTGTGGTAGAAGCTACTGTGGGAACGTTGCAAACAAATAGAGCATACATAGACACTGGGGCAGCCACTGAAATCATGTTTGAGAAATTCTTCAACCGCTTGAGCAATGAAGAACGTTCAAGGCTTCAACCCTCTGGAACCTCCATAAAAGGTATTGCCGATATACCCCTTAAGCCTTTAGGGCAACTGACACTTAATGTTCGCTTCAGCGAAGGTCAGAAGGAAAGAATTCAACCACTCACCTTTGTGGTTATCAACAAACCTTCAAACTATGATGTGATCATTGGAAGGCCAGGGCAGTGTGCATTTTACATGGTCGTGTCTGTTGGCCATGGCACAGTTAAATTTCCCACCGAGAGGGGTATAGCAACCCTTCAACCCTCTCAAGAGGCCTACCTGATTGAGGGTGAAAGTTCCAGAAATGAAGAAGAGAAGCAAAGGCTGATCATAAATCCTAAGTACCCTGAACAGAGAATAAGGGTCAATCCAAGCCTCTCACAAGAAACCCTCTCATATCTAGAAAAGTTGCTAACACATTACAGCGATGTCTTCGCTTGGTGTCCAGAGGATATGACGGGGATCCCTCGGAAC
This sequence comes from Helianthus tuberosus, assembly GCA_030545235.1. Lineage (NCBI taxonomy): Eukaryota > Viridiplantae > Streptophyta > Magnoliopsida > Asterales > Asteraceae > Helianthus > Helianthus tuberosus. The sequence continues at coordinate 183,315,624 of CM060406.1, forward strand.
ATTGCTGAACATGAGTTAAGAATACCACCGGATGTCAAGCCTGTGGTCCAAAAGAAAAGAAGTTTAGCACCTGAGAGAAGCCTGGCTGCTTGCCAAGAAGTTGAAAAGCTTGTGTCGGCCGGCATTCTCCGAGAAGTCAAGTACCAATCATGGGTTGCAAACCCGGTTATGGTCAAGAAACCAGAAAACTCTTGGAGGATGTGCATAGATTTCAAGGATCTTAACAAGGCTTGTCCTAAGGATTGCTATCCACTACCGGAAATCGATCTCAAGGTTGACTCCCTCATCGGTTACCCTTTCAAGTGCTTTCTTGATGCTTACAAAGGGTATCATCAAATACTCATGAAAGAAGAAGATGAAGAGAAGACATCGTTCCACACTGATAAAGGAATCTTTTGTCACCAAAAGATGCCTTTTGGTCTCAAAAACGCTGGAGCAACCTACCAACGTCTAGTAGACAAAGCCTTCACAAGCCAAATTGGTAAAAACATGGAGGCATATGTCGATGACTTGGTGATCAAAAGCAAGACGGAGTATCAAATGCTCGATGACATTCAAGAAACTTTCAAGAACCTCAGAAAGGTTAACATGAAGCTCAACCCTGAAAAATGTTCATTTGGGTTTGAGGAAGGAAAGTTCTTAGGTCATATTGTAGGGAAACAAAGCATCAAGGCTAACCCAAACAAGGTAAAAGCTGTTCTTGAAACCAAACCACCAAAAACCAAGAAGGAGGTTGAAAGCTTAAACGGGAAGCTTACAGCCTTGAAATGTTTTACCTCCAAGTTGTCTGAAAGATCTCTGCCCTTCTACAAAACGCTCAAGAATTGCTCTGATAAGAAAGACTTCAAATGGACTGACGAGGCTGAAGAGGCCTTCAATCAGATGAAACAACATATTGCTTCCTTACCTGACATTGCATCTCTAGAAAGGGGGGAGTTGATCTCGGTGTACCTTTAAGTCGCTGAGGAGGCCATAAGCGCGGTCCTCACCATCGAGCGAGAAAAGGCCCAGACACCCGTTTATTTCTTCAGCAAAACTCTAAAATTGGCTGAAACCAAATATCCTCCCCTTGAAAAACTTGCCCTAGCCCTAGTTCAAACAGCTAGAAGGCTTCGAAGGTATTTCCAAGCACACCCTATACAAGTGGTCACCGACCAACCTATTAAGAGTGTGCTTGAAAAACCAGAGAATTCGGGAAGGTTGGCCAAATGGGCAGTGGAACTAGGTGAACATAACATCACCTACGTCCCACGAAAAGCTATCAAAGCCCAAGTCTTGGCTGATTTCATTGTGGAAGTCCCAAACCAAGCAATCACTGAAGTGAACACTACCACCACTGAACCCTCCAACCCTGAAGCCTGGAAGCTCTTTACCGATGGGGCTTCAAGCGTTGAAGGGTCAGGGGCTTGACTAATTTTGATCAACCCAGAAGGGTTGGAATTCACATATGCTCTCCGTTTTGATTTTCAGACCACCAATAACGAGGCTGAATACGAGGCACTGATCGCCGGTTTAAGGCTGGCAAAAGAGATGAAGTTCCAGAAGCTTGAAGTGTTCACAGATTCATTGCTGGTCTCAAGCCAAGTAAACGATAGCTATGTTGCCAAAGAACCCAACATGAGAAGATACAAAGAAAAATCCAAGGAGCTAATGAACATCTTTCAAACGTGCAACATCAAACAAATTCCCAGATCACAAAACAAAAAGGCTGATGCCTTAAGTAAGCTGGCATCTCTCACTTTTGCCCACCTCACCAAGAAGGTGTTGGTAGAAGTGTTAAAGGCTCCATCAATCGATGAAGTGGAAGTTCAAGACATAGTCACCGAGGAAGATCCAAACTGGATGACTCCCATCAAAAAGTTCCTAAAAAATGGTGAACTACCCAATGATCAAGTAGAAGCTGAAAGGGTTAAAATCAAGGCAAGGCAGTACGTACTACAAGGAGAAACCCTTTACAAAAAGGGTTACCTTGCCCCCTTGCTAAGATGTGTTGGTCCTGAGCAAAGTAAGTATTTGATCAAAGAGATTCACGAAGGCATATGCGGAGCTCATTTTGGAGCTAGGTCGGTGGTTGCAAAACTCATGAACCTCGGGTATTTCTGGCCCTCAATGCATCGTGATACCGCTGAGCAATTAAGGAAATGTGATGCTTGCCAAATCCATGCACAGTCCCAAAAAGTCCCAAGCATGATCTGGTCCTGTAAGGACTCTCAAAAATGTCCTAAACTGACCCACAAGGGAAAACCCGGACCCCTGAAACCATACTGTGCATCAAAAAAATCAAGAAATCAAGATTTTTAGGGTTCAGGCGGGCCGCGTAAAGGTGAAGCATAACCTTACGCGGGCCGCAACAGCTCATAAAGACTCTGACACAGCGCACGGGCCACGTGGCAGGCCTACAGGTGACACGCTAGCCCTAATCTATGATATAGTCCTTCACGCGGGCCGCGTAAGGTTTGAGCTGAGGTTTACGCGGGCCGCGAGAGCCTAAAAAATCTGCTATAAATAGGATGGGTTACGAGCAGTTCTGTGGTGTCGAAATCAAATATCAAAAACGAAGTTAGGCTGCTCCAAAGTCAAAATTACTTTCAATTTTAGTGGGGTGCTGCTACGATACAGGGTATTAACTCGATCGCTGCTACGATTCAATGTCCGATCGATTAAAACTATCCAATGGATGTTTAAGTGCTGCCCACATTAGGGTTTATGCTTTGTCATTCGTCGTGAATTCGATGGATGTTTAAGTATCGCACTTTGTCATTCGTTGTGAGGGTTTAATCTCGTGAGTTATCGTAAATGCTGTATTAGTTACTGAACTAGTTCATGTGCATGCTATTAAATTTAGGTCAAAAGGCTAATCAGTAGGCTAAGCTCTGCCCATATAAGTTTGCAATGTGAGTCATTCTCTTTTTATCAACTGTTTTACAATACCTCAAATTATTTTCAAATGTTATAATTACAGGGAGTAAGTCGTGGATATCTTGAATCACTGGCTAGTGGGGTATTGTGCACATTACTAATTTTCTCCCTGTTAGGTTCATTGACCTACAGGGATAATCATCACTACTTGGGGTGGGACCCAATAGTGGTATGACCATCGTCACCATTGTGACACTGCGCCAGATAAAAATAAGATAGAAGCCATTGTAATCGCTCTTATGCTGTAATTTATAACTATGTGTCATTTTATGCAAAATGAGTGACTCGCCAGCATTTCCCCGCTGATAAAATATTTTTAAAACATGTTTCAGGCGACCTGCTATAAATCAAGGACACGTGCTACGGAGCACTAACAACCTTGAAGAGGTGGCTCAGTTAAAATAAATAAACATGTTTTAATAAATCAGGGAATTTCCTAGTTAAATTCCTCTATTGTAAATTACGGGGTATATCCCGGATTATGAAATAAAATAATTGGGCATTTTGAGTTTAAAAAGATCCTGTTAAAATCTTCCGCTGTCGCTTCAAGTAGATACCACGGGTTCCTGTCCTACGGCTCCTGACCGGGTCAAACCGGGGCTGGGGCCGTGACAGGAAAATGTGGTATCAGAGCCACTGATCGAGCCATTAATTTAAGCCAAATAAGTATTTAAGAAAATACTTAAATATTACTGATTGCCATTTTTGTGATTATGTGTTTTATCATTTGAATATTTGTTACAGTATGGGTAAACAAAGACTTTCAGATATCTATCATAAATTAGATACTACATCGAAAGATAAGGGATCATCATCCTCAAATTACCCAACAAATACTGAGGAAGGAATATTTGTCCGTAAGGCACAATATAAGGAACCACTTTCTCCTAATAAAAGAAGTTTGATTATTAGGAAAAGTCAAGAGAAAATAAGAAAATTTCAAATTAAAAAGACTCAGGAAACAAGCAATAATCCACCATGGGAAGACGAATTAGATGAAAAATGGGCAGATCTCTATATGTTAGCTACGGTAGTAATAAATGCTAATATTTAAATACCTTGACTCAGTCCTAGCTCCCATATCACCTACAAGACAGAAACTTTATCCAGTAAATAAATAAGTTTACAATAAACCCTAGTATGTTTAATTGTCAGTTGTCCTTTGTATTAAATTAGTCACACGGTATGCAATAATATTTGAATGTTTATCTGTGAAATTTTGTTATAAAAATTTTTAACTTAGCATTTTGTGTGCATTTTGCATATATGCTAAACAGCATGAATGAGTTATCTGAAGCCCTTCAGAATCTCAATCTTTATCCGGTGAAAATAGAAGTTTCCAGAGAAATTTATTGGTTACATACCCGATATAGAAGAACCTATGGAATTCAATGCTCCACCTCCAGAGAAACCAAAGCCCAAGAAAAGGAGAAGATTTGTAGGATGGAGGCGTGTACGTAGGAGGAAACCAGCAACTAGGATAATTCCCAAAATAGAGAATCCCATAGATAAAGGAAAAAGAATTGCAATCGGGGAAGATTCCAGGCAAGTAGAAATGGAAATTGGGGAAAGTTCTAAGCAAGTCGAGGAATTGCCATTACAGGAGGAATTGGATCACGTACTGGCAAACTGTGATATTTTCAGGCCCATAAATAACAACCTCTACCCTTATCCTGCCGAAACTCAACTTCCAATAAACTTAGAACCGGCCATTCCAAACCCTCTGATCCATACTCAACCCTTAGGAGAAATGGACGAGTGGTGGACTAACGATTGGCAGTTTCAAAACCTCCTAAATAACCCTTATACGTTTTTCCCTCAGTTCGACCCAGAACCTATACCAAATCCACCAATGAGTAATGAAAACTTAGCTGAACTCCGCCATTTTGGCGAGGAGCTGATAGGTGCAGGGAATAGGATTCGGGAGGTAGGAGAACAGATCTCCTGGAAGTACGATGAGAGGGAACGTCACTTCTAAAAATACCTTGGGAAAGGATGGTGATAAAGTTGTGATTGTATAATAGTAAAAGTAATAATAAAATAAGTCTGTAAAATAACCTACAAATAAAACTTTGTAAGATAACGGTGTGTATGGATGCATAATATGATATATAAAAAGGGAATCGAGAAATCGATAATTTTAGATATATATTTATGTTGTGAAATGTGTATGATTGTTTTGTGCATAATTATTATTTATTCTGTACTAATAAATTATATATATATTATCAGATGGAAAATGCTAATAATGAACCAGTAAACGAGGTTAACCAATCTGAGCAACACCAGGAGGATCACTTTATGACTAAGCAAGATATAGAAAATATCGTTGCTCAAGGGATAGCCAATGCTATTCCAGCAATCCTTGCTGCTGCCCAGAAACCTGTTGAACCTCAACAAATCATTCCTAGTAAACGTACTTCTGAAGATAACTTCATTAATAGCGTAAACGGAGGCTGTAATCATACTAATAACAATAATGATCCACGGCAGGCCCCGCTCCCTAAGAAAATGAAAGCTGCAACGTCTGGTTGCACTTACAAAGAATTTCTTGCCTGTAAACCAGCTGAGTTTGCAGGTAACGAAGGGGCTACTGCAGCACTGCGTTGGTTAGAGAAAACCGAGGCAGTAATTTCTATAAGTAAATGTGCCAAAAAAGATCAGGTCATGTATACGTCGAATCTTTTTAAAGAAGGGGCGCTAGAATGGTGGAACACTGTGCTACAAGCCAAAGGCAGAACTGTGACGTATGCTATGAACTGGGAAGGATTTAAGAATCTTGTGGAAAGAAAATTCTATCCCGAGTATGAAAAGGAACAAATGACAAATAAGTTCCTGACACATCGGATGGTGGATGTAGACTATCGAGGGTACACTTCGACATTCTTCGAGTATGCTAGAATTGTACCTACCCTGGCTTCGCAAGAACCAGTACTTATTTCTCGTTACATTTGGGAATTGATTAGCGAAATCCGTAACATCGTCAAGGCTGCGAAACCCCGCACAATTGATGATGCGGTGGATTTAGCCAATACTCTGACTGGCGAATTGGTACGGACACGAGAAGAGAATAGAAAGAAGTAAGTAGCCCAAAAGATTACCCAAGGATTCTGTATGGGTAATCGTTACAATTTCAAGAGAAGAGGGACTGGGCAATCTTCCACTGGTCCATTTTACAATTCTTGCAAAAGGAAGCATTTTGGAAGTTGCAAAGGATATTGCAATTTTTGCAAAATTCCGGGCATCAAGAAGAAGACTGCAGGAAAAAGAAATTCACAGTCTGTTACAACTGTGGAGAAGCTGGACATCTTAGGCCAGACTGCCCAAAACTAAACAAACCAGCAGATAACAAAGCTAAACCTGCAGAAGGAGCAAAAAGGAATGTAAGAGCCTTCCAGTTGACGACTCAGGAAGCCGAACTGATTCCTGACGTGATAGCTGGTACGTTTCTAGTTCACAACGTTTACGCAAAAGTATTATTTGACTCTGGTGCAAACCAAAGTTTTATAAATACTACATTCTGCCAAGCTCTTAACTTACCCTTAACCAACCTTAGGCAGATTTTTACAGTCGAAACCGCAGATGGAAATTCTGTTAAAATAGATAAGGTTTTGCAAAAAAGAAAATATAGAACTTTCAGGTCATAAATTTTATGCAAACCTATTACCAATGAATTTAGCTGGGTTCGATGTGGTGTTAGGAATGGATTGGTTAGTAGTCAACCATGCTCGAATTCTTTGTGATAAGAATTCCATAGAAATTCATACACCCACAGAAGAATTAGTGGTAATTACAGGAGATAAGCCACGAAAGCCACTGAAATTCATATCAGTAATGAAATTGGCCAGTTATTCCAGAAAACAAGAAATGGTGTATATGATTTCAGTAATTATTAACACAAAAAGTAAAGAACTTAAGGACATTCCAGTAGTATCAGAATACTTGGATGTATTCCCAGAAGAACTACCTGGATTACCACCTAATAGAGAAGTTGAATTTAGAATTCATCTAATTCCTGGAACTACACCGATAGCTAAGGCACCTTATCGGTTAGCACCCACTGAAATGCTAGAATTGAAAAAGCAGTTAAATGAATTACTAAATAAAGGATTCATACAAACTAGCTCATCCCCTTGGGGAGCGCCAGTCTTGTTTGTGAAAAAGAAGGATGGTTCGATGCGAATGTGTATCGATTATAGAGAATTGAATAAAGTTACAATTAAAAATCGATACCCATTACCTAGAATTGATGATCTTTTTGATCAACTTCAGGGAGTTAGATATTTTTCTAAGATAGATTTACGCTTTGGATATCATCAATTGAAGGTACAAGAAGAAGATATACCTAAAACTGCTTTCAGAACTAGGTATGGTCACTACGAGTTTACAGTCATGCCCTTTGGGTTAACAAATGCTCCTGCAGCCTTTATGAACATGATGAATAGAATCTGTAAACCTTACTTGGATAAATTTGTAATTGTTATCATCGACGATATACTTATTTATTCTAAAAGTCAGGAGGAACATTGTGAGCACCTGCATGTACTCTTAACTTTGTTAAGAAAAGAGAAGCTTTACGCCAAATTCCCAAAATGTGAATTTTGGTTACAAGAAGTGCAATTCTTAGGACACATGGTGAAACACGAAGGCATTCATGTAGATCCTGCTAAGATAGAAGCCATCACCAAATGGAAGGTTCCGCAATCAGCAATGGAGATTAGAAGTCTTATAGGCTTAGCCGGATATTATAGACGGTTTATTAAGGATTTTTCTAAAATAGCCGTGCCATTAACTAAGCTAACCTGTAAAACAGTTAAGTTTGAATGGGGACCTAAGCAAGAAGAGGCTTTTAAGATTTTAAAGCAAAGGTTAACCAAAGCTCCAATTCTAGCTTTACCAGAAGGAACAGAAGATTTTGAAGTATATTGTGATGCTTCAAAGTTAGGATTAGGAAGTGTGCTTATGCAACGCAAGAGGGTAATTGCATATGCATTAAGGCAATTGAAAAAGCACGAGAAAAAACTATACAACTCATGATTTAGAGTTAGGAGCCATAATTTTTGCCCATAAGATTTGGAGATATTATTTGTACGGAAGTAAGTTTACTGTCTATACAGATCATAAAAGTTTAAGATATATATTTGGGCAAAAAGAGTTGAATATGAGGCAGAGAAAATGGATGGAAATCTTAAGTGACTACGACAGTGATATTCAATATCACGAAGGAAAAGAAAATGTAGTTGCAGATACCTTAAGTCGTAAGTATCATGAGAAACAACGACGAGTTCGTGCTCTTAGATTAAGTTTACAATTAGAATTAATGAAACAACTGAAAAATGTTCAAGCCACAGTAATCGAAGGTGATGCTGAAGGAATGAAAGGAAGAATAAAGGAATTAGAGCAAGGAAATGATGGAATTTGGAGATTCCATAAGAAACGAATTTGGGTACCTAAGCAGGGAGAATTAAGGAATCAAATTCTTGAGGAAGCCCATAAATCTAGGTATACTATGCACCCAGGAAACAATAAAATGTACCAAGATTTAAGAAACAATTTCTGGTGGATAGGAATGAAAAAGGACATAGCTAGATATGTTTCTAAGTGTCTTACTTGTTCACAAGTTAAGACAGAACACCAGAAACCTTCAGGTCTACTACAACAATTAGAAATGCCTGTATGGAAATGAGAACTCATAACAATGGATTTTGTTACTAAGTTACCCAAAACCAGAAAAGGTAATGACGCGATTTGGGTAATTGTGGATCGATTAACCAAATCAGCTCATTTTCTACCTATGAAGGAAACCTTTAGCATGGAAAGGTTAGCAAAGTTATATGTAGATGAAGTAGTATCCCTACATGGAGTTCCACTCTCCATTGTATCGGATAGAGATAGTCGTTTCACTTCTCATTTCTGGAAAAGTTTCCAAGAAGCAATGGGAACTCGACTAAATCTAAGCACTGCATATCATCCTCAAACAGATGGACAAAGTGAAAGAACGATTCAAACCCTGGAGGACATGCTTAGGGCATGTGTAATAGATTTTGGTGGAAACTGGGATAACCATTTATCTTTAATTGAATTCTCTTATAACAATAGTTATCATTCAAGCATTGAAGCTGCCCCGTTCGAAGCACTGTATGGACGTAAGTGTAGAACGCCGGTTTGTTGGGCAGAAATAGGAGAAAGTCAATTATCAGGTCCAGAAATAGTACAAGAAACCACTGATAAGATCACTCAAATCAAGGAAAGACTAAAGACGAATCGAGATCGTCAGAAGAATTATGCAGACAATCGGCGTAAGCCGTTAGAATTCCAAGTTGGAGACAAAGTACTCTTAAAAGTTTCTCCTTGGAAAGGAGTAGTACGATTCGGTAAGAAAGGAAAGCTAAGTCCAAGATACGTAGGACCATTCCCAGTAATCCAACGTATAGGACCAGTTGCTTATCGTTTACAACTACCGGAAGAGTTAGTTGGAGTACATGATGTATTTCATATATCCAATCTCAAGAAATGTCTATCAGACGAATCTTTGGTAGTACCTCTTCAAGATATAGAGGTAAACGCAAAGTTAAAATTTGTTGAGAAACCTCTTCAGATAGAAGATAGAAAAATCAAGTTCCTCAAGCACAAGCGACTAGTGCTGGTTAAAGTCAAATGGGATTCCAGAAGAGGACCTGAATACACTTGGGAGCTGGAATCAGAAATGAAGCAAAAGTATCCTCACTTATTCCAGTAAATCTCGAGGACGAGATTTTAAATAAGGTGGGGAGGATGTAAGGACTCTCAAAAATGTCCTAAACTGACCCACAAGGGAAAACCCGGACCCCTGAAACCATACTGTGCATAAAAAAATCAAGAAATCAAGATTTTTAGGGTTCAGGCGGGCCGCGTAAAGGTGAAGCATAACCTTACGCAGGCCGCGACAGCTCATAAAGACTCCGGCACAGCGCACAGGCCACATGGCAGGCCTACAGGTGACACGCTAGCCCTAATCTACGATATAGACCTTCACGCGGGCCGCGTAAGGTTTGAGCTGAGGTTTATGCGGGCCGCGAGAGCCTAAAAAATCTGCTATAAATAGGATGGGTTACGAGCAATTCTGTGGTGTCGAAATCAAATATCAAAAACGAAGTTAGGCTGCTCCAAATTCGAAATTACTTTCAATTTTAGTGGGGTGCTGCTACGATACAGGGTATTAACTCGATCGCTGCTACGATTCAATGTCCGATCGATTAAAACTATCCAATGGATGTTTAAGTGCTGCCCACATTAGGGTTTATGCTTTGTCATTCGTCGTGAATTCGATGGATGTTTAAGTATCGCACTTTGTCATTCGTTGTGAGGGTTTAATCTCGTGAGTTATCGTAAATGTTGTATTAGTTACTGACCTAGTTCATGTGCATGCTATTTAATTTAGGTCAAAAGGCTAATCAGTAGGCTAAGCTCTGCCCATATAAATCTGCAATGTGAGTCATTCCCTTTTTATCAACTGTTTTACAATACCTCAAATTATTTTCAAATGTTATAATTACAGGGAGTAAGTCGTGGATATCTTGAATCACTGGCTAGTGGGGTATTGTGCACATTACTAATTTTCTCCCTGTTAGGTTCATTGACCTACAGGGATAATCATCACTACTTGGGGTGGGACCCAATAGTGGTATGACCATCGTCACCATTGTGACACGGCACCAGATAAAAATAAGATAGAAGCCATTGTAATCGCTTTTTTGCTGTAATTTAACTATGTGTCATTTTATGCAAAATGAGTGACTCGCCAGCATTTCCCCGCTGATAAAATATTTTTAAAACATATTTCAGGCGACCTGCTGTAAATCAAGGACACGTGCTACGGAGCACTAACAAGCTTGAAGAGGTGGCTCAGTTAAAATAAATAAACATGTTTTAATAAATCAGGGAATTTCCTAGTTAAATTCCTCTATTGTAAATTACGGGGTATATCCCGGATTATGAAATAAAATAATTGGGCATTTTGAGTTTAAAAAGATCCTATTAAAATCTTCCACTGTCGCTTCAAGTAGATACCACGGGTTCCTGTCCCGCGGCTCCTGACCGGGTCAAACCGGGGCTGGGGCCGTGACAGGTCCCAATAACCTCTGCATAGCCGTTCTATAAATGGGGAATGGACATCGTTGGTCTGTTCCCCTCAAGCAAAGGTGGTGTAAAGTTCTTGTTGGTAGCAATAGATTATTTCACCAAGTGGCCAGAGGTTAAACCACTCGCGAAGATCACAGGCAAACAAGTCATTGACTTTGTCTGGGAAAACATCATTTGCCGTTATGGACTGCTGGGGGTACTTATCACTGACAATGGAAAGCAATTTGCTGAGAAGCCTTTCAGTGTTTGGTGTAAAGAATACAGAATCATCCAGGTTTTTAGCTCAGTGGCTTACCCGCAATCGAACGGTCAGGTTGAAAGAGCGAATAGAAGCATAGTGGAAGGTATCAAAACAAGACTGGGAAGATACGAAAGCAACTGGCTTGAAGAACTGCCTAGTGTTCTATGGGCCATAAGAACGACCAAAAAAACAAGCCATAAGAGAACACCATACAGCTTGGTATTTGGATCCGAGGCTGTGATCCCCGCTGAGATAGGAGTTGTAACACAACGAATTGTCAACATGGATCTCGAAACAAACCAAAAAGAGACCATGTTGAACTTACAACTCCTAGAGGAAGCACGAGACCAAGCTGCAATTCAAGAATCCAAATACAAGCAACAAATGGAAGCCTACTACAACAAGAGAGTTAAGAACGAACGCTTCAAGCCATGAGATTTGGTCCTTAGAAACAATGAAGCTAGCAAAAAAGAAAATCAAGGAAAGCTTGGCCCAAAATGGAAAGGCCCGTATACCATCCTTGAAGCACATAAGGGTGGATCTTACAAGCTAGCAGACTCAGAGGGTAAAAGGCTTCCAAGACATTGGAACGGAAAAACCTTGAAAAGGTTCCATGTTTAAACAAGAAGGATTGGTTTGTATTTCACGAGTTGTATTTCGAAAATAACACTACGAAAACCTTTTGTAAGAACAAGTATCTATTGAATGAATGAAGCTGTTTTATCAAACTTGTCTTTCTATCCTAAGAACAGTTTGAGAACCTAGCAAGAAACTCCATGGCAAGGGCCATGTAAGGGGATGGGCTCCCAGGCCACATCGCTCAATAGGTTCAAGGGTTGAATGAACCTATATAAGGGGTGAGTTCCTAAATCAATACAACTCCATGAGACTTATTAACTAAAAGCAAAATTGTCTCATAGACAGGAGTGAACAGCCTACACCAAATGTTCCTTAAGCCTTAGAAAAATAACCAACAAACAGGCTTACAAAATGAAACAAAAACGAGAAAATAAATAGGATAGGTGCTATGTCTTCTTGTTAAAAATACCAAGGCTAAGAGACTGCAGCACTGAACCCTTTAAGGTATAAAACACATAAAGACAACGCAAACTCGACAAAGACAAAGTTACCAAAAGACAAAAATAATCTAAAGGATGATACAACTTGAACAAAAAATTAAAGATACAAGCCAAGTCAAGTCACTAAACTAAGAAGCCTTCAAGGCTTCAAGCCACCTAGGTGACAACTCGAAACCTCAAAGGCTTCAACCTACCTACGGATAGCCAAAAGGATTAAAAGGTTGAAGCCAACCAGGCTGCCCTAACGAAATAGGCTAAAGTATAAAAACACAACACAAAGAAAATGGATAAGCATAATATCATACCAAAGAAATCCCTGAAAGACTTTCAGTCACAAGTTAAAACAAGTCCTAGTAACTTGCAAGTCTAGATATCATTCAAACGGCCATACAGGCCTAAAACATAACCAACAGGAACCTTAAGGGTTCCCGGAAACCTAATATTGTTCGAAGTTAACATTACAAACCACAAATTGTTTTTGGGTGCTAAGAAAGATACGAATTAAGCATCAGCAGAGGACTTGGAAACCCCGGAACCTTCACCCTTGACCTTCTTTGCTTTCCTGGACTTCATAGCTTTTGCACCTCCATCATCACCTACTGCTGAAGCCTCCAAGCTTGCATCTGTAACACCCCGTGTTTTCACGAGTGAAAGTCAAAGTCAAGGTCAAAGTCAACGACCAATTTCGCGTGACTTGACTCGTAGAAATGTTTTTATTTTATTCATATTATGTGGAGTAAGTGTCGTTCATTACAATAATCGAATCATGCTAACCGTATTTCAATCGACCTACGACTGTGAATGATAGGAAGTAACAATGCGATAAAGTTAATCAAGCTATGCTTATCATATCGATATCGAACCGTAACTCAAACTGTGTATTTTACTTATACGTGTGTGTGTGCCTTACGTGTTACCTGTGCATGTTTATTTTATGTTATGTTGTGATAATCAAGCGAACTCAATCGAACTCGAAGTCTAACTCGAATGTAAACGAACCCGAACCCGAATTCCGAGTCGAACCATATAAGAAGTAGTTGGGACTGAAAGTAATTTGACTAGGAAACCCTATCGAATCGCTCGCAAATCGAAACCGAAGCAACATCGCACCGAACACACCAAAGCAGGCGGCATCCGCACGGATGGTCAATCCGCACGGATTGCCAATCCGCACGGATTGCCAATCCGCACGGATGACCTATCCGCGCGGATAGCCTACCCGGGTACGTGCCATGCGCACGGCTCACCCCTTTCCCTTTTTGGCATCCTATAAATACACGGGCCACTCTCCACTTTTTCCACTTTTGGCAAGTGACGTCCGAACCGCACGCATTCTTCACTTTTTCTCGGATCTCTGTCAATCCAGGTAAGATCTTGCACTAATTCTTGTACATCTTTGATCACTACACAATTCTACACATTTCCATCTTTCAAACCTTCACTTTTAACCATGAAATCATCCGGATTTGAGGTATTCTCGAGTGACGTCATCATGAAGTTCTTATGAACTTCAAGCTTGACCTCATTCCACCAAGAATAGCTCAGATCTAAACGATTTCTACAAGATTTCACAATAACTTCACCTAGATCTAAACTTTTCTAAGGATAAAAGAGTTGAAAGAAATAAACCTAAGTTCTCTCCTTCTTTTACCCTTAAAACCGGTACGAATCAGATCGGTTCTAGTGTTCTACTCGTTAATAGTGATTCACAAGTTCTAGATCTGGAATCCTACCCACAGACAACTGATTTCGGGGATAACCGGAATGACCGTTATGAGTCGCCGACAGGCCGAGTTAGGGTGGTTCCTGACCGGTCTAGTCACGCGGGTGAGAATACAATTCCAAGTGGTTGCCACGTAATCAGAACGTCTCGATAAATGACAACAGAAACCAAGTGTAGACGAACGGAACAACCAGACCAGGTGTCCGCGCGGACAAGCTGTTCGCACGGACAACGGATAGCTGTCCGCACGGACTAGCTGTCCGCACGGACTAGCTGTCCGCACGGACTAGCTGTCCGCACGCACAGGTCATCCGGACGGGTTGTCACCCGGACGAGCTACCCTTGGGACCCACTTTCCAAACAAGGTTTGAGTATCGACGAATGAGCAATCCGGACGGACGACCTCTGAAAGGATTACTCTTTGGATCATGAGATACTAAGGCCTTCAACTAAAATTCAAACAATGATCATCCGCACGGCCAAGTCGTACGCACGGACAGACTATCCGGACGGATGGTCCCTGTCTGCGCGCACAGACTGTCCGCACGGATCACCACTGTCCGCAAGGACTACCATACGCACGGATTGTCGTCCGCGTGACCGGCTTGAAAGGTAGAAACACTTATGTGATTTCTAAATGCTACAACGAAAACTCCAAAGCACAAGCCATCATACACAAACACATCTCACACCTAGGAAGAAACAATCCACTCGAACGTTTATCCACACAAACAACTTGACCGTACGGATAAGTCATCCGCACGCACAACTAATCTGCACGGGTTACCACCCGCACGGACAGTCGTACGCACGGATAGCTTATCCGGATGGATCACCATTCGCACGCATCACCATCCGCACGGATAGGTCATGCGCACGGATGACTCCCTCTCACGGATAGCTGATCCGCACGATCAGCCACCCTAACCACTCTCACTTTGTACTGTTTTACGCGCTACTTATCGTTACGTTATCGAATCTATTCAGGCTAACTGTACTCGCTGTAAAGCGCTCCCTTCAATCCACAATCGCTGTGAGTATACTCGAACCCTTTTTTTGCTTTTAGCACTTTTGGGTGTTACATACGTTACAACTATTCAAACTACAACTATCACACTACTCAAGCTATTTTAACGCTAAACCATTAATGCATGATTATTCGTGGCTTATGAATGCTTGTTTGTTATGTTTACACATGGAATGATGTCTACCTGCCTTAGCAACGATAGTACTATAGTTTGGACTCAGCACCCGTTCACACGGGGGTTGTTAAGGATCTTTTACTTGCATGGATTACGGTGGTAATCATGTATTGCGAACTGCCTCGGGCAGTCAACCCGCAGTCATTGGTATCGATGGATCTATGTCGATAACTAACGTGCTTCATTTCACTATGTGTACGTGCTGGTTATGCGTAAACGAATTCGAACTCTATATGTTATTATCAAACTTGTATGCTCACCTTTACATTTTATGTATTGACTTTATTTTAACGTATGTGACAGGTGCTTAGGATGCATAAGTGGTAGGGAATGGAAGCTAGAATAAAGCTTTAGAGCCCAACAAATAGTTGTCAGTAGATAACTTATTAGGGGTCTCTAGAAGCAGATAAACAATTGCTACTTATTTAAATCTGAGTTGGCGGAATGGAATATTTGTTTTGATGTTGTCTGTAATAACTTGTTTGACTATTTATGATACGGTATGGGACGTATTGCTTTAATTAAATGGTAATGATAGTTGTTATGGAAACTTCTGAACAATCTGTTTCGCTCAGTGCCACGCCCCGATGATTCCGCCATCGGTTGGGGTGTGACAGATTGGTATCAGAGCCATAACTATAGGGAATTAGGCAAGACTCGACCTAGTCCGGGTCGAAGTCTTAGAAACCTAGTCTATAGTTAAGAACCAACAGACCAACTCACGCGTATGCGTAAACTCGCCACTATCACTCACTCTTTTCTATCACTGCACTCGAATTTTTCAAGTTGTGAACAGGTAATGAGGCCGAGAATAGGTGTGAAAACCGCAAACTCTCGACTAAAGTTTCCTAATCAACTTGCGTTTTAGCTACAAACGAGGAGAATCATGCCAAATCAGGAGTGAAATCCATATTTTGATGAATAATCTCCTCAATTTTTATCAAAAACGAGGACGGAAGTTGCAAGATAGGGGTGAAACCCTAACCTTGACGACTCGTCTCGTTTTTATACAAAAACTCTCACCAAAGTTCGATGGACTCCAACGATCTAAAGACACAATATAACCAATGGGAATTGCGCCAACGCCCAAGAATCGAGGCAAAGGCATAGTCCTGGAGGTAATTGTGCACACAGGATCCTTGCGAATAGCCGAGCCACTTTGGTTAGTCGAAGTCTAAGTAGCCGCAGACAATCTACCTTCGATTTATCGATCTTTATAAAAATTTTATGCATTTTCTGTTATTTGTTAACATTTTGAGGCACTATTGGTTCCGACCCAACACTACTGCTTCTGCTAAAACACAAAACCCACACAACTCATCGCTAGCGAATCGACAATAGAGGCAGTCAGAATGCCTTGTATGCTCGTAGGTACTTTTAGTGATTAAGTTATGTGTATTTTGCTATTGTGCTTATCTGTTTAGGAATATTGTGATTATGTGCTCTATGTGTTTATGTGATTTTGTGCGATTCCGTGATTTTGTGACTATATACGTTTACATGGTACGTGTTACTGAGCTTTAGTAGTAGTAGACGTGTGAGGTGAGATTCGAATACATGTGTTGAGTTCCGTGGCGATGCCTATTGCAGACAATGTCTACTGGACCATCGTCAGGATCCCGCCATACGTCTCTTTCTCGTCGGGAAAGGAGAGACAGACGTCTTGCCTCTATTATCGCAAAAAGTATGGCAAAAGCTGTGAGCGATGCCTATGAGAACGCCAGCAAATCATCCGAAGAATCGAGGACTGAAGGTCCTAAAGCTGTCACGAGACCTTTCAGTTTCAAACAATTCAAGTCATGTGGGCCGAAAGAATTCACAGGCGAAGGAGGTCCTACTGCTCTATTCCACTGGTTTGACTCTATCGAGGTTACTCTGCGACAAAGTGGTTGCCCTGATGACCTTCGAACTCTGAACGCTACCGGCGTCTTTCAGTCCCGTGCTTTGGACTGGTGGACGGCCAAGAGGAACAAGAGAGGGAATGATGCAGCTTACGGTTTGTCGTGGGACGAGCTCAAGGAAGTCATGCTAGAGGAATTCTGCCCTCCTCACGAGCGTCAAAAGCTTGAAGATGAATTTTGGCACATACATCAGAAGGATGGAGACAATGCTGGCCTCACTGCTCGATTCAAACAGCTCAACATTATCTGTCCTGACCAGGTCAAGACTCCTGAGATGACCATCAAGAAGTACATCCGAGCTTTGCCTGACTGCGTTGCTGATTTCGTGCAAGCGGCTAAGACTGCCACGATCGAAGAAACCTATCTGCTTGCCGCTGAAATCAATGACAAAAGGGTTAAGGCTGGGGTATGGGATAAGACCTCCAAGCATCTGCATCAAGCCACTACTGCTGCACCAGCTACTGAAACCACCTCGTCAAGCAACAAGCGAAAGAACAAGAGAAAGAACAGCTCCACCAACAAGAACTGTGCGATTACTGCTGCACCGATCCAAGCTGTACCTGCCCAACAGCGTCAAGTAGCGGCGCATGTGGCCAATGCACCGCCTGCAAAGCGTGCATATACTGGGCCACACCCGCTCTGCCCTACTTGCACCTATCATCACCCGACAGCTATTCAATGCCGCTTCTGTGCTCATTGCAACGTCTACGGCCACTTTACTGCCAACTGCCGTATTCGTCAAGCTCCTGCCAATCAAGCTCTACTCGCTGCCCCACAGGGTCAACAAGCTCCCCCGGCACCCGCAGTCAAAGCCAGAGCATGCTTCACGTGTGGCGACCCGAATCATTTCGCCAACATGTGCCCGAACAGGGTAGTGAAACAAGAACCGTAACAGCAGCAACCACAGCAGCAACAACAGCAGCAACAACAGGCCGCACGCGCCAGATCTT
This sequence comes from Helianthus tuberosus, assembly GCA_030545235.1. Lineage (NCBI taxonomy): Eukaryota > Viridiplantae > Streptophyta > Magnoliopsida > Asterales > Asteraceae > Helianthus > Helianthus tuberosus. Next base: position 183,333,760 of record CM060406.1, read on the forward strand.
TCAATCTCAATGTGCGTCAAGCCCAGGCCGACAACAACGTGGTCAATGGTACGTTCCTTGTGAATGGTATTTATGCTTCATGTTTGTTTGATATTGGAGCCGATAATTGCTTTGTGTCACTCGAATTTGAGAAACTCCTTAGTCGTAAACGTTCCTGACTCTCCTCTGCATTCGATGTTGAAGTCGCTACCGGAAGAACCGTCGCTGTAAACTCTGTTATTCGTGATTGCACTCTCGAGCTCAACAATCACATCTTCTCAATCGACCTCATCCCGATGCAACTCGGAAGCTTTGATATCATAGTAGGCATGGACTTCCTTTGCGAAAACCATGCCGAAGTTGTGTTCTTCGATAAGATGATTCGTTTTTCGCTCGCAAACGGTGATTCGTTGTGTGTTTATGGTGATACTACTTCGAAGGGTCTCAAGCTTATGTCATGCCTGCAAGCTAGCAAGTATCTCCGCAAGGAATACAGGGCTTTCTTGGCTAACGTTGTAGCAGCGGAGAAGGAAAAGAAAGAGAAGAAGGAAGTGAAAGACATTCCTGTGGTTCGAGAATTTCCTCAAGTTTTTCCAGAGGACCTTCCCGGACTACCTCCAAAGCGTGATATTGATTTTCACATTGATCTCATTCCTGGAGCTAATCCTATCGCCAGAGCTCCTTATCGACTCGCGCCGTCCGAAATGCGCGAACTCTCAACCCAACTCCAGGAATTGCTTGAAAAAGGCTTCATTCGCCCGAGCACCTCTCCCTGGGGCGCACCAGTCCTTTTCGTCAAAAATAAGGACGGGTCGTTCCGGATGTGCATCGACTACCGGGAATTGAATAAGTTGACTATCAAGAACCGCTATCCTCTGCCTCGAATTGACGATTTGTTTGATCAGCTACAAGGCGCTGCGTGGTTCTCAAAGATCGATCTACGTTCAGGATATCATCAGTTGCGTATACAAGAGGAGGATATACCCAAAACCGCATTTCGCACTCGTTACGGCCATTACGAATTCGTTGTCATGCCATTTGGCCTAACCAACGCACCAGCGGTTTTCATGGATCTGATGAATCGAGTGTGTAAACCATACCTCGACCGCTTCGTCATCGTGTTCATCGACGATGTCTTGATCTATTCCAAAACGAGATCCGAACACGTGCAACATCTATGTTTGGTTCTCGAGTTACTCCAGGGGAACCAACTCTACGCCAAATTCTCCAAGTGCGAGTTTTGGTTGGGGGAGGTTCAGTTTCTGGGTCACATCGTAAATAGTCAGGGTATCCACGTCGACCCTGCGAAGATTGAAGCTGTCAAGAGCTGGATTACGCCTAGGAATCCGTCTGAAGTTCGCTCCTTTCTCGGGCTAGCGGGCTATTATCGACGATTTATCGAAGGATTCTCGAAGATTGTTGTACCCCTTACCTCTCTCACGCATAAGGACCAGCCTTTTGTCTGGGGAACCAAACAAGAGTCTGCCTTTCGAACCCTCAAGCACATGCTTTGCAATGCTCCTGTTCTCACACTATCCGACGGAAACGATAATTTCATTGTCTACTGTGATGCTTCCAACCTTGGTCTCGGTTGTGTCCTAATGCAACGGGACAAGGTCATAGCTTACGCATCTCGTTAGCTCAAAGTCCACGAGAAGAACTATACAACCCACGATCTCGAGCTAGGCGCAGTGGTTTTTGCATTAAAGATTTGGCGACACTACCTGTACGGTACAAAGTGTACGATCTTCACCGATCATAAGAGCCTACAACACATCTTTAATCAGAGGGAACTAAATATGCGTCAACGCCGATGGGTAGAACTTCTCAACGATTACGACTGTGAGATTCGTTATTACCCAGGCAAAGCAAATGTTGTTGCCGACGCACTTAGCAGACGGAGCTATCTGCTTAGCACTCGTAATGTTCAAGCCCAGCACAACCTCGAAGCTCTCATTCGCGACGCCTAGCATGCATGTTTCAACGAACGCACCTTGAAGAAAGAAAGAATCTACCACGATGGAGCCCAGCTTGTGAGCAAATCAAATGGGATATTCCACTTCTTAGACCGAATTTGGATTCCCAAGCGAACCAACCTGCGACAGATTATCATGGATGAAGCCCACAAATCCCGATACTCTATTCATCCCGGAGTTGACAAAATGTACCACGATCTTCGCTACAGGTACTGGTGGCCGGGTATGAAACGGGATATTGCTCTCTACGTCGGAAAATGCCTAACCTGTGCTAGAATCAAGGCTGAACATCAAAGACCCTCTGGCTTGCTCGAACAACCACCAATTCCCATGTGGAAGTGGGAGAGCATAGCTATGGATTTCGTAACCAAGCTTCCAACCACGTCATCAGGTCACGACAGCATTTGGGTTGTTATTGACCGCTTGACTAAATCAGCTCACTTTCTGCCGATACGAGAAGACTACAAGGTAGAACGATTAGCCCGAATCTACACCGACGAGATCATTTGTCGACATGGGACGCCTCGTGACATCATCTCTGATCGTGATGCTCGGTTCACTTCACGATTGTGGGAAACGTTTCAAACGGCACTCGGTACAACGCTTAATCTAAGTACTGCGTTCCACCCACAAACCGACGGTCAGACTGAAAGAACGATTTGTACTCTCGAAGACATGCTCCGTTCGTGTGTTCTAGACTTCGGTGGTAATTGGGATAGACACCTTCCGTTAGTCGAATTCCCGTATAACAACAGCTACCAGGCTAGCATCCAGATGGCACCTTTCGAGGCCTTGTACGGAAGAAGATGTCGATCGCCTATTGTGTGGCACGAGATCGGTCACTCGCAACTAACCGGTCCGGAGCTGCTACAAGAAACGACAGACAAAATTTTCCAAATTCGAGACAACCTAGCGAAAGCTCGGGATCGACAGAAAGTTTACGCCGATAAAAAGCGCAAACCCCATGAATATGGCGTTGGTGACTACGTACTCCTAAAGGTATCACCTTGGAAGGGTGTAGTCCGATTCGGCAAGAAGGGGAAAATCGCGCCTCGATATGTTGGACCTTTTAAGATTCTGGAAAGGATCGGAAAAGTCGCCTACAGACTCGAATTACCGGAGGAACTTAGCAATGTCCATCCGACTTTCCACGTGTCAAACCTTCGAAAGTGCATCGCCGACCACGACTTACATGTTCCTCTAGATGATCTACAAATGAACGAAACATTACACTTCGTGGAAAAGCCTGTCGAAATCATGGATCGCCAGACCAAAGACAGGCGCTCACGTATTCCCATTGTGAAAGTCCGATGGGAAGGCAAACGAGGCGCGGAGTTCACTTGGGAACTCGAAGGCGACATGAAGGCAAAGTATCCACAGTTGTTTAACGAATGAGTAATGTCCGGTTAAGAAAGGCAAGGTGGCATAATTGTAAATAAGGAGAGATTCCTTATATCCTTGGCCTATAAAATAGAACCCTTAGGGTTAGCTTTAGAGACTTTTGCCATTTTAGAGAGTTTGGAGCTTGGTTCTTAGAAAGAGAAAGTAGAGAGAAAAAGGCAAAACGTGATTCTCGGCTTTGTATACGTCATCATAATCAATAGGATCACGGTTATTGTATACGTTTAATTTAGCGATTTTCAGAGAAAAACGTGACAGAGATGAAAGATGAAGAACTTGATCAAATCTGAGTGCGTTTGATCCTCGCAATTGATCACCTGCTCAGATACCACTTGTAGGACCGATTTTGACTCCGTTACGATTATGTTTAGTCAAGCACGTTCGCGGATTCCGCACGTCGAACGTCTTGTTACGCAATCGAATCGGAGATAAATCCGGACCTACAATAATTAATATTTCTCCCAAACGGCTTCGAATTAGGATCTGAAACCTTATAGGCTTTTAGATCATATATTTTCGCACATCATATCCAAAAATTATCAATTTTTAACCGTAAAATCTTGTTTAAATTGACGATTTTCAATAGTCCGAACGAAGGACTCTCACATGTGATCCACGGTTAGTTACGGCTTCCAGCTTAATTTCGGGACGAAATTCCCTAAACAAAGGGAGGCTGTAACACCCCGTGTTTTCACGAGTGAAAGTCAAAGTCAAGGTCAAAGTCAACGACCGATTTCGCGCGACTTGACTCGTAGAAATGTTTTTATTTTATTTATATTATGTGGAGTAAGTGTCGTTCATTACAATAATCGAATCATGCTAACCGTATTTCAATCGACCTACGACTGTGAATGATAGGAAGTAACAATGCGATAAAGTTAATCAAGCTATGCTAATCAAATCGATATCAAACCGTAACTCGAACTGTGTATTTTACTTATACGTGTGTGTGTGCCTTACGTGTTACCTGTGCATGTTTATTTTATGTTATGTTGTGATAATCAAGCGAACTCAATCGAACTCGAAGTCTAACTCGAATGTAAATGAACCCGAACCCGAACCCGAATTCCAAGTCGAACCATATAAGAAGTAGTTGGGACTGAAAGTAATTTGACTAGGAAACCCTATCGAATCGCTCGCAAATCGAAACCGAAGCAACATCGCACCGAACACACCAAAGCAGGCGGCATCCGCACGGATGGTCAATCCGCACGGATGGTCAATCCGCACGGATTGCCAATCCGCACGGATTGCCAATCCGCACGGATGACCTATCCGCGCGGATAGCCTACCCGGGTACGTTCCATGCGCACGGCTCACCCCTTTCCCTTTTTGGCATCCTATAAATACACGGGCCACTCTCCACTTTTTCCACTTTTGGCAAGTGACGTCCGAACCGCACGCATTCTTCACTTTTTCTCAGATCTCTCTCAATCCAGGTAAGATCTTGCACTAATTCTTGTACATCTTTGATCACTACACAATTCTACACATTTCCATCTTTCAAACCTTCACTTTTAACCATGAAATCATCCGGATTTGAGGTATTCTCGAGTGACGTCATCATGAAGTTCTTATGAACTTCAAGCTTGACCTCATTCCACCAAGAATAGCTCAGATCTAAATGATTACTACAAGATTTCACAATAACTTCACCTAGATATAAACTTTTCTAAGGATAAAAGAGTTGAAAGAAATAAACCTAAGTTCTCTCCTTCTTTTACCCTTAAAACCGGTACGAATCAGATCGGTTCTAGTGTTCTACTCGTTAATAGTGATTCACTAGTTCTAGATCTGGAATCCTACCCACAGACAACTGATTTCGGGGATAACCGGAATGACCATTCTGAGTCGCCGACAGGCCGAGTTAGGGTGGTTCCTGACCGGTCTAGTCACGCGGGTGAGAATACAATTCCAAGTGGTTGCCACCTAATCAGAACGTCTCGATAAACGACAACAGAAACCAAGTGTAGACGAACGGAACAACCAGACCAGTTGTCCGCACGGACAAGCTGTCCGCACGGACTAGCTGTCCGCACGGACTAGCTGTCCGCACGGACTAGCTGTCCTCACGCACAGGTCATCCGGACGGGTTGTCCCCCGGACGAGCTACCCTTGGGACCCACTTTCCAAACAAGGTTTGAGTATCGACGAATGAGCAATCCGGACGGACGACCTCTGAAAGGATTACTCTTCGGATCATGAGATACTAAGGCCTTCAACTAAAATTCAAACAATGATCATCGGCACGGCCAAGTCGTACGCACGGACAGACTATCCGGACGGATGGTCCCTGTCCGCGCGCACAGACTGTCCGCACGGATCACCACTGTCCGCACGGACTACCATACGCACGGATTGTTGTCCGCGTGACCGGCTTGAAAGGTAGAAACACTTATGTGATTTCTAAATGCTACAACGAAAACTCCAAAGCACAAGCCATCATACACAAACACATCTCACACCTAGGAAGAAACAATCCACTCGAACGTTTATCCACACAAACAACTTGACCGTACGGATAAGTCATCCGCACGCACAACTAATCCGCACGGGTTACCACCTGCACGGACAGTCGTACGCACGGATAGCTTATCCGGATGGATCACCATCCGCACGCATCACCATCCGCACGGATAGGTCATGCGCACGGATGACTCCCTCTCACGGATAGCTGATCCGCACGATCAGCCACCCTAACCACTCTCACTTTGTACTGTTTTACGCGCCACTTATCGTTACGTTATCGAATCTATTCAGGCTAACTGTACTCGCTGTAAAGCGCTCCCTTCAATCCACAATCGCTGTGAGTATACTCGAACCCTTTTTTTGCTTTTAGCACTTTTGGGTGTTACATACGTTACAACTATTCAAACTACAACTATCACACTACTCAAGCTATTTTAACGCTAAACCATTAATGCATGATTATACGTGGCTTATGAATGCTTGTTTGTTATGTTTACACATGGAATGCTGTCTACCTGCCTTAGCAACGATAGTACTATAGTTTGGACTCAGCACCCGTTCACACGGGGGTTGTTAAGGATCTTTTACTTGCATGGATTACGGTGGTAATCATGTATTGCGAACTGCCTCGGGCAGTCAACCCGCAGTCATTGGTATCGATGGATCTATGTCGATAACTAACGTGCTTCATTTCACTATGTGTACGTGCTGGTTATGCGTAAACGAATTCGAACTCTATATGTTATTATCAAACTTGTATGCTCACCTTTACATTTTATGTATTGACTTTATTTTAACGTATTTGACAGGTGCTTAGGATGCATATGTGGTAGGGAATGGAAGTTAGAATAAAGCTTTAGAGCCCAACAAATAGTTGTCAGTAGATAACTTATTAGGGGTCTCTAGAAGCAGATAAACAATTGCTACTTATTTAAATCTGAGTTGGCGGAACGGAATATTTGTTTTGATGTTGTCTGTAATAACTTGTTTGACTATTTATGATACGGTATGGGACGTATTGCTTTAATTAAATGGTAATGATAGTTGTTATGGAAACTTCTGAACAATCTGTTTCGCTCAGTGCCACGCCCCGATGATTCCGCCATCGGTTGGGGTGTGACAGCATCCTTCGGAGCACCTTGTTCTGCCGAAAAGGTGTCATCACTATCTCCCGAGTAGGACCTCTACCTTGAAAGGGAACCCAAGATTTCAGCACAGACTTTTTCATTAAGGCCCTCCGGCTTTAAGTCCTGCAACACAGCAAGAGGCTTACCAAAACAAGCAGAAATTTGATGGATATAAGGGTAGGTCAGCTTCTCCATTTGTTCAACGGAGCCTTTGAAAACATCGGAAGCCTCAGGACGAAACAGGGGAGACTTCTCCAAAGGATGGTCGGATTCATGAAGCTTATAACCAGCGATGAGGCCTTGGTGTTTCCCCAGGTTGAGCAACTTAGTATAAACTTCACCAAGGGCAGAGTTAAACTCCTTGGAGTGAAGAAGGTAAGTAACAACCTGGTGACAACCCTGCTCAATTAACCACTGATTATCAATGGTGGATCGAGCAACCGAAGCTTTCAACCCTTCCTTTTCCTCATCAAAAACCCGATGCTGAACAAATGAAGCTTCCCTGTCAGCCAGCTTCAACCGATCAGCCTCAAAGCTCTTCTTCAAGTCACTCATTTCAATCTCGTGCACCCTAGTCAGCTCACTAACCTTTTTGTCCCACGCCTCTTCTTTCTCAGCAAATCCAGCTATCTCCTTCTTCATCGCAGCCATTGAAGATTTCATCTTATCTTTCTTCTTAGAAAATTCTTTATATTCCTGCATCCTCTTACAAAAATGAGCAATCCCTTGAGGAAGCATAGCAGCAAGGTTGCAGGTGCTCAAAATCATGCGGGATAACATCAAGTCATCATCCATCTCAGCAATGGTATTGTGAACTGAAGGAGGAGCAATGTGACTCAGAGCATCTTCACAAACAACAGCATCCTTAAAGCTGTCATCATTTTTCACCGACCAACTAGGCACATAAACTTCATCCGGATCCAACCCTTCAACATCCCTGCTTGAAGAACCCTGAACAGGGGTAGCAATAACCTTTTTGGCTGAAGCCTTCTTACCATGAACAACCAGTTTTTTTCTCCTTTTCAGCACCTGCTTCAACACCTTGATCTTTAGAAGCTTCAATGTCATCACTCAACTCCACTGGTTCAGTAGAAATGGATAGAGGAGCAGCCTTCAACAAACGGCGGGTAGATCGACGGGTTGAAGACTTGGGAGCATGAGACTTAGAAAAACCTGTAACATTGGAAGTACTAACATAACCCGAACCCTCAAACATTTGCTCAGCAGTCCTAACTACAACGTTTTCACCAGGAACAGAGGGGACATCCTCAAACACAACATCAGAAGTGTCGTCACTCTTAATGAAATCCAGGGCAGACATGACTGCAAATAACAAAACAAAAACACATAAGGCATAAGTCAGGATAAATGCAAAGAGGGCAAAAAAGGAAAACGCATACCCGTGCCACTCCTCATTAGAACCGGATCCCGATCAGCATTTTCCCACAATTTACTAACCCCTAATAGAACTAGCAAATGTTCAGGGAAGGGATGAACCCTCGAAGGGCACTCCCGGATGGCTTTGAGAAAAGCATCATTTAACTCAGATTCAGAGGGCTCCGGTTCATTGAGAACGGCATCCGGGTGCCTCCACACCATTTTAAATGGGACAATAGAATCAGAAACCCAGAAAAAGCGATCCTTCCAAGTACCAAGTGTTGTAACCATAGATGAAATAAGACAAGAATCAACCTTGGATGTTTCAAAGGTGAACCAATCACCATTTTTGGCCAAACGGAAAAACCGGCGAAAGAGTAATAGGGAAGGATCATATCCAAGGGCACGGCACAAAACCTCAAAGTGCAAAACCCTAGCCATGCCCTTCGGATGAACTTGCCCAAAAGAAACTCGGTAATATTCCAACAGATTCAAAACAAAGAGGGAAAAGGGATAACGAAGGTTTGAAAACTCAAAATGACGACAATAAAGAGCAATAAAACCAGCCGGACATTTGTCAATCGGAGAATCACAGGCAGGAGCAGTCGGGTTAAACATTTTCCCAATACCATATTCCACACAAAATAAATCTACTTCTTCTTGGGTTAATCGGGAAAAAGATTTTGCTAAATCCTTACAAGCCCCCATTTTGCAAGAAAATATGAAAGGAAATACAAAGGAAAACCAGAACTAACCTTGAAGAAGAGGAAAGGAATCACAGAGGAAAAGCTTGATAAGATAATAAAGAAAATGAATGATAAAATCAAATATAAAGGAAAATAATATTAAAAATAGGGGTGATAATTGCGAACAGTTACTTCTGCAAAACCGCCACCATATGAACTGCCACACTGTAACACCCCGAAAACGGGTTTGGTAATCAAACCACGTTAACATTTATGAACGGGTAAAATACCGTTAGTGGTGAAATTAACCCGGTAAATATTAGGATTTAAACAAATAAACCTAATATTAAATAAAATTTGAACGAAAACTTTTGAAGAAATAAAAGTTTATAAACAGCCCGAGATTTAACGGGACTTAAAATAAAACGGGTTGTGAACAAGATAAAGTAACTAGGAAATAAATAACCTAGTACAAGTCTTGTAATTAAATGAAAGAAGTTAGTTTGATGTGCATTAGTCTAAAAAGATAAACTAAAGGGGCTGATTTTGTATAAATGGCCAAACTTGATTTTTATAAAAATAAAACAAATCAAACACACACACACATCAGTGTGTGCGTGCGTGGGAGCGACCAGGAGAGGGGAAGAACCCCCAAACCCTTATTTCATCTAATTTGATCAATTGAAGGGTGAATTGGGCATGTAATCACTGCATGAATCAAAAATCTTGATCACCTACACTTGTCTAACACTAGGTAAGTTGCAATTTCAGATTTGGTGATGTTTGATTTTTGGGTAAAGTTTAATTAGTAGAAATTCTTGAATGATTGAGTAATGTTATGATTCAAGGACGTGTGCTTAGAGTGTAGGATCATAAACCTAACTGAAATCATGTGAAAAGATTAAAAAATTGTGTGTTAATGTAGCTATGTGCCATATCATGAAGTGGGTTTCTATCTAGAATGAGAAACCCCAACATATTGTATGAACTATGTGAGTAATAATCTAGGTTGGTTGAACTAGTATGATGGTATGGGCTGTGATGAGCAATGAAGCTTGAATAAGAATGAATTGTTGGATTTCCCAAGGTTTAATTGAATAAAAATGGTTAATTAAGTTGTATGCACATAAGGTGCTCGACAAAATGCCTAAAAGACATTGATAGACACTAATTGTGGTGTTTGGCAAAGAAACAAGCTTTAGTTATGAGCCGGAAGGTTCTAATGATAATTGGCTTGTATATTTTAGGCAACACAAGCGAGGCATCGGGAAGTCAAGCCGGTGCAGACGCTCGCTTGAAGGGAAAGCTTTGAGGTAAGTGGCTTGTCACCCCGTTACATTTATATAAACAAGCTTAGTCTAAATACGTGTAATGTTGATGTAACGAAAATGGTTGTGTTTGAAATGTTATTGAAGTGATGGAACTCACTCGACAACCAAATGAGTCAAATTGATAGTTAAAACAAAAGTGATTAAAATGAAGACACCATTTGGTAAAAGTTATAATGGGTTGAATAATTTAAAAATATTTTTTTTAAGTAATAAGAACCATGGCGCGATCCGGAATAGGTTCAAGGGGCATGATGGTATTAATCTATCATCATACGTTGACGAATGGTCATGTCAACTAAACGGGTCAAATAGTGTACAAATACCATTTGACAATAATAACTGACGACTACTTGTTGAGTTTTGTGATAACAGGATATAACATGTGATTGCATTGCTTTAACTAGAAAATTTAAAGCAAAAGGCATGTGTAAGGGTAGATGCTATGACCCGAGCCAGGTACGCATATTTAGAGCTTAGTAGAAGTGATACTCTAGTCAAATTTTAGCAAAAGTCCTTCGTTGTACAGTAAGGGACTAAAATTGACCAAAAAGCCCTTAATGGGTATATTAGGCAAACGACCCATATGGGTTGTTTGGAAACTTGCATTATGATTAGGAGATATAAGTAGGTGCCTTGAATGTAGAATTATGAGGTGTGAAAGGAAAAAGAACAAGATTTAGACTAAAGTGCTTAATACTCTCTAAATGGGTCAAAATGGTTTTATGTGCATACATAATTCATAAGAAAGTATGAACCTAGGCTAAGGTTGTGTGTTAAATACATTAGTGTATGTATTTTGAATGTTTAAGGATCAAGTTAGTGGTTTTAAACACAAACGGGTCAAAACGTTAATTTTGACCAATAAGCCGAATACTTAGAAATCCAGAATTTTATTAGTTTGAATGTCGGATTTTAACTCCATAAGGTGGAGAATCAAATTACAATCATGTAGGAAGAAACGGTAGGTTAAACGGACAAGCGGTTGGAAAGATACGAAAGTTTTCGTGTCAAAAACGGCAAAATGGGATGGTCTGATACAGGGGCCACCGTAACTTACGGTGGGCACCGTAAGTTATGGTGGGGAGCTGAAGGCTTTACGGCAATTACCCCCTGAGTTACGGTGGGGGTATTCTGTACCAGGGGCCACCGTAACTTACGGTGCCCACCGTAACTTACGGTGCCCACCGTAAGTTACGGTGGAGGCAATTTTCAAGTCTTTGTTTCGGGGACAAAGATATCAAAGTTGGAATTTCCTAATTTCCTTGTTTAATTCGATTAATTGACCCAATCTTCCTTGTTGTACTAGTTATTTAATTATCAAAACTGACTTTTAAGTTGGTTTTGATCACAGGAGAATGTCGAGAGTCCCGGATGAAGATCGAGCATCGAGCAAGAACCGAACACACGTTAAACGAAGCTTCCGCAATGTTGTTTCGTCGTTATTCAAAAACGGCGAATTAAACCACATTATGTTGTTCCACTTTAAAATTGTAAAAGTTTTTAATAAACCAGTATTTTAGCATGAACAATTAAACATAAATACTAGGTAATTGTGATTTACTTAATGAAAATCACAAAACATAGTTATGGTTGTTACAAGTTGGTATCAGAGCCTTGGTTTAAGAGATTCAAGTATGGTGGGAAAACTATACTTGGACTTAAACCTTATGCTCTTGATGAATAGTGGTGTTCGGTTCGAGGCTTGATCGTAAATCCGGTAAGTACGTGTATTTTAATGGTTTAGCATGTTAAAATGTTGTAAACAACACATAGGGTTATCGTGTAATATACGATACCTCAATTAAATAATAGATATAGTTAACAAAATTACGTGCGTTAACACGTATAGTAGAAAAGCCTTGTATTATAATACGGGCGTTTAGTAAAGTTGACATTACTAACTTTTGTGAATGTTTTAATTCGAGGAAACTCGCATTTGAAGATGACAAGGGTTGAACAAATTACAGATAAGATGGAAGAATGGTCCGAAGTATGAAAAGAGGAGCATGCTCACCAAGGGCCAAATCGCGTAACAATCGCAAATAAAAGTAAAGGCAAGGAAAGCCCGTAGGGGCAAGCATCATCAGGTGCACGTTCTAAAATTTAATTGTACAAGTAATAATATGCAACAAACACGTAAGTAATGACAATTGCATATATATGATAGAATTTGGAAAACCTGATTTCCAAGAGAAATTTAATAGAAAATGTGTTACTCGTGATGATGAATAACAAATAAATAACAGGATTAGTTTATATGGAAACTTGGACGGGGGGTAATTATCTCAGTGGAAAACTCTCAATATAATGCTATCAAGAAAAGTAGCGATCACATTAACGAATGTGATTATATAATAGTTCGATAGAGAGGAAAATATTTTTATGTTCGAAAGTAAAACTAGTAACACTAATGATTGTTGTTTTGCAATTAAATAAAGTTTTACTAAATGAAATCAGAGATATGAAATAAATAGGGGAGTTAATTACATGGGGTGTGATGTGAAAACTACAAAAAGGTCATGTGTATCATGTGTTGATCGCTTACTCTGGCCAAGTAAGTAGTGACATATGATACCATAAACTTCTTGTAGCGGACACATTTACGTCCGATGTAGTAAGGACGGGGTGAATGGGACTAACTTAAATGGTACCCAAATGAGTCAAACAAGTAAGATGTTTGATAGTAAACGTAAACGCAAGTCGGATGACAGGGAGCGTATTACGTTAGAATAACGACCCCGAAAGAAGGGACAAAGATTAAAATAAATGAAAATACAAACCAACTAATGTAAATAAGGGATAAAGTTTGACCGTCATAAGTGATGAAATTCACACAGACACGTCAAAGGGGTAGAATAAAAGAATAAAAGACTTAACTAAATAAAAGCAATGGATTTCGCTAAGACGATCAAATAAATTAAGATGATGTCTAAAACCATATAAGAATGGTTACTTGACGATGACTTCGGTAAAGATACCCGATGGACGGGTAGGATTGTGGGTGAATGCGTAAACCGAGAGACGGGAACGCGAAAAAGAAAGTCAAAAGACTCGGAATATGAGTCATGACTAAAAGAAGGTGAGAAGTTGCAAACAGAAATTTTGATAACTATGTTCAACTATTTTAAAGTTGAACGGGTCGAATAAAGAATGAAGTTTGACGTTCATGAGTAATGAAATCTCACACGAATAAGTCAAACAGGATAAATAAAGTATAAAAGCTTGGTAGTGCAAGTAAGCGCAACCGAATAATGGAAGCGCGAAATAATAAAGAGCCCGGGTAATGGGTCGTAAAAAAAAGTATAATTATGAACCAGGGAAACAGTGAGCGTAGAACAAACCAACGTGTAAATGACGTAAAGAGTCATAAAGTCGAAAGATTAGTCCAAGAGTAAACGAACGAAGCTTTAGACTACCGGTCAAGGCCAACTAAAGTTCAAAAGCGAAAATAAACGATTCCAAACATAATGAGAGATGCTTTGAAGCTATATATGTATATACACATTTGAATATAGACATGGATAAAAGACGATCTACGGGATCATCATAACCTAGGGGATTATAAATAGTGTTAAAGTCTACGGGACCAAAAAGACCTTCGGGTCAAAAATAGAAAGAAACGAATTGTTGGGGTTCTCACCTTAAAAAGGTGAAAATCTAAAGAAAAAGCTTACGAGGCTAAGTAAAAGAACTTGCGGGTCACTTGGATAAAGCGTGGAAAACTGGTTACAATTCTCCATGTAAAATAATAACGGTCAGGAATAAAACTTAGACAGAAATTCCTAGACATGAGGAAAAGACATAAGACAGAGGAAACGTAAACTAAAAATTTAGTTTTTAGTCAAAAGCAATGTTTTAACAAACATAAGTAGTATAAGGTGATTTAGAAAATCTTAAACACACATAAGGCCAGAGATGGCAAAATAGTATACCCGGGTGACGGGGTATGAAGTGATGGCGACTAATTAGTCTAGCCGGTAAAACTTTTCAAAGTCAAGAAAACGTTATGACAAATACAAAGAGCTTGTTAATATAAGACAAGCGCGGAATAAACTTGTTAACAGACTGACGCGACTGAGTGGTCAAGCGACAACTCGGTCAAATAGGTGACAAGATAAGAAATATAAGATGAAAGTTACGGTTCGTAAGGACTTACACATGAGAGACATACATGTCAATCCGAACGATAAATATTGACCAAAAGGAATGAATGCTTTAAAAAGAAACCAAGTCCGTCAGGTTTTAAACCAAAGAACTACGCAAATAAGGTTTCGGGGATGAAACCTCTTTAAGGGGGGTAGACTTGTAACACCCCGAAAACGGGTTTGGTAATCAAACCACGTTAACATTTATGAACGGGTAAAATACCGTTAGTGGTGAAATTAACCCGGTAAATATTAGGATTTAAACAAATAAACCTAATATTAAATAAAAGTTGAACGAAAATTTTTGAAGAAATAAAAGTTTATAAACAGCCCGAGATTTAACGGGACTTAAAATAAAACGGGTTGTGAACAAGATAAAGTCAATCAATCAATCAATCAATCATACCCAGTAAAATCCCACAAATAGCAGAGCTATTGGTAGGGTCTGGGGAGGGTGGGATGTAGGTACACCTTACCCCTATCCATAGGGATAGAGAGGCTGCTTCCAGTGAGACCCTCGGCTCCAAAATACCCAGGAAAGAAAGGGAAAAAAAATATAGAACCATGGGGTGGGTGTGTGTGTGTGTATGGAGCTATCAATATAACATGGGTGGTAAAAGAGTGCATGGTAAACAAGACAAATATATTAACAACACAGAAAGCGTATACAAATAGATACATATCTACGACTATACACTACCCCTAAGAACACAATTGAGTCCTCCCCTAGAAATCTTTAACCTTAATCCTCCGTCTCCACGAGCTCCTATCATGGACCATGTTCTCAGAGAGGTGCGATTTTTGCAAATCCTGCCTAATCCGCTCATCCCAAGTGATTTTGGGTCTGCCTCTACCCCTCCTCCCTTCCACCACGAGATTTTCAACTACTCTAACTGGCTCTATTGTCTGCCTCCTCTTCACATGCCCAAACCATCTCAATCTTCCCTCCTTTATCTTATCTGATAAACTAGCTACTTCTAACCTCTCCCTAAAAACATCATTTCTTATCCGGTCTAACCTTGTGTGCCCACACATCCATCTTAACATTCTCATCTCTGCCACCTCCATTTTGCGTGCTTGTACTTCCTTAATGGCCCAACAGTCGGTTCCGTATAACATAGCAGGTCTAATTGCAACTCTATAAAATTTCCCTTTCAATTTTGTTGGGAACCTTCTATCGCACAATACCCCAGTGGCAGCTCTCCACTTACACCATCCAACTTGGATGCGGTGGGCAACGTCACAATCTATCTCCCCATCCCTCTGGACAAACGATCCTAGATACTTGAACTTATTAACCTGCGGAACCACTTGACCGTCAATGGTGATCTGAATGTCCTCAACGTTGTCTACTCCACTAAAGTCACAATATAGGTACTCTGTCTTAGAACGACTAATCCTTAAACCTCTGCCCTCTAAAGCTGCTCGCCACTGTTCTAACCTCACATTCAGGCTATGTTTACTATCAGCAACTAACACAATATCATCTGCGAAAAGCAGGCACCACGGAAGAGGCTCCTGAATTGACTTAGTCAACTCATCTAGGATAACTGCAAATAGAAAAGGGCTCAAGGCAGACCCTTGGTGTAGTCCTACCTCCACCGGGAAAGACCCAGTATCCCCTACAGGCGTTCGAGCAATAGTCTCGGTCCTAACATACATATCCCTAATTAAGTCTATATACTTCCCAGAAACCCCTCTACTCTCCAAAGTATCCCAAAGCAGTCTACGTGGCACACTGTCATAGGCCTTTTCAAGATCGATGAACACCATGTGAAGGTCCCGTTTCTTCTCCCTATACTTCTCCATCAATCTCCTTAGAATATGTATTGCTTCCGTAGTGAACAAGATAAAGTAACTAGGAAATAAATAACCTAGTACAAGTCTTGTAATTAAATGAAAGAAGTTAGTTTGATGTGCATTAGTCTAAAAAGATAAACTAAAGGGGCTGATTTTGTATAAATGGCCAAACTTGATTTTTATAAAAATAAAACAAATCAAACACACACACATCAGTGTGTGCGTGCGTGGGAGCGACCAGGAGAGGGGAAGAACCCCCAAACCCTTATTTCATCTAATTTGATCAATTGAAGGGTGAATTGGGCATGTAATCACTGCATGAATCAAAAATCTTGATCACCTACACTTGTCTAACACTAGGTAAGTTGCAATTTCAGATTTGGTGATGTTTGATTTTTGGGTAAAGTTTAATTAGTAGAAATTCTTAAATGATTGAGTAATGTTATGATTCAAGGACGTGTGATTAGAGTGTAGGATCATAAACCTAACTGAAATCATGTGAAAAGATTAAAAAATTGTGTGTTAATGTAGCTATGTGCTATATCATGAAGTGGGTTTCTATCTAGAATGAGAAACCCCAACATATTGTATGAACTATGTGAGTAATAATCTAGGTTGGTTGAACTAGTATGATGGTATGGGCTGTGATGAGCAATGAAGCATGAATAAGAATGAAATTCTTGGATTTCCCAAGGTTTAATTGAATAAAAATGGTTAATTAAGTTGTATGCACATAAGGTGCTCGACAAAATGCCTAAAAGACATTGATAGACACTAATTGTGGTGTTTGGCAAAGAAACAAGCTTTAGTTATGAGCCAGAAGGTTCTAATGATAATTGGCTTGTATATTTTAGGCAACACAAGCGAGGCATCGGGAAGTCAAGCCGGTGCGGACGCTCGTTTGAAGGGAAAGCTTTGAGGTAAGTGGCTTGTCACCCCGTTACATTTATATAAACAAGCTTAGTCTAAATACGTGTAATGTTGATGTAACGAAAATGGTTGTGTTTGAAATGTTATTGAAGTGATGGAACTCACTCGACAACCAAATGAGTCAAATTGATAGTTAAAATAAAAGTGATTAAAATGAAGACACCATTTGGTAAAAGTTATAATGGGTTGAACAATTTAAAAATATTGTTTTTAAGTAATAAGAACCATGGCGCGATCCGGAATAGGTTCAAGGGGCATGATGGTATTAATCTATCATCATACGTTGACGAATGGTCATGTCAACTAAACGGGTCAAATAGTGTACAAATACCATTTGACAATAATAACTGACGACTACTTGTTGAGTTTTGTGATAACAGGATATAACATGTGATTGCATTGCTTTAACTAGAAAATTTAAAGCAAAAGGCATGTGTAAGGGTAGATGCTTAGGGATGGCAAAAAAACCCGAACCCGTTGGGTTTACCCGAAACCCGAAATATTTGGGTCGGGTATACCCGAAACCCGATGGGTATGGGTCCGGGTATGGGTATGAATTTTTATTTTTTTCCGGGTTCGGGTACGGGTATGGGATTAGTCATACCCGACCCGATACCCGATATATACATACCCGATTACCCGCAAAATTTACCCGAACCAATATATGTATAGTATTTTATTTCCTTATATATATATATATATATATATATATATATATTATATTTAATGTTTATATTTCTCATAATTAATGGTTTTAAAGTTAAAATTTTGTTCTTTCTAGTTCAAAATCGTTAATGGTGGTGTCAAGTTTGATACTTTTACAAAATAACGGGTATACCCGATACCCGCGGGTAAACCCGGTACCCGATGGGTAATTACCCGCCCCGTACCCGACGGGTTTTGGGCCGGGTATGGGACAAGTTTTTGTAACCGGGTACGGGTATGGGATTAGTCATACCCGCCCCATACCCGCCCCGTTGCCATCCCTATAGATGCTATGACCCGAGCCAGGTACGCATATTTAGAGCTTAGTAGAAGTGATACTCTAGTCAAATTTTAGCAAAAGTCCTTCGTTGTACAGTAAGGGACTAAAATTGACCAAAAAGCCCTTGATGGGTATATTAGGCAAACGACCCATATGGGTTGTTTGGAAACTTGCATTATGATTAGGAGATATAAGTAGGTGCCTTGAATGTAGAATTATGAGGTGTGAAAGGAAAAAGAACAAGATTTAGACTAAAGTGCTTAATACTCTCTTAATGGGTCAAAATGGTTTTATGTGCATACATAATTCATAAGAAAGTATGAACCTAGGCTAAGGTTGTGTGTTAAATACATTAGTGTATGTATTTTGAATGTTTAAGGATCAAGTTAGTGGTTTTAAACACAAACGGGTCAAAACGTTAATTTTGACCAATAAGCCGAATACTTAGAAATCCAGAATTTTATTAGTTTGAATGTCGGATTTTAACTCCATAAGGTGGAGAATCAAATTACAATCATGTAGGAAGAAACGGTAGGTTAAACGGACAAGCGGTTGGAAAGATACGAAAGTTTTCGTGTCAAAAACGGCAAAATGGGATGGTCTGATACAGGGGCCACCGTAACTTATGGTAGGCACCGTAAGTTATGGTGGGGAGCTGAAGGCTTTACGGCAATTACCCCCTGAGTTACGGTGGGGGTATTCTGTACCAGGGGCCACCGTAACTTACGGTGCCCACCGTAAGTTACGGTGGAGGCAATTTTCAAGTCTTTGTTTCGGGGACAAAGATATCAAAGTTGGAATTTCCTAATTTCCTTGTTTAATTCGATTAATTGACCCAATCTTCCTTGTTGTACTAGTTATTTAATTATCAAAACTGACTTTTAAGTTGGTTTTGATCACAGGAGAATGTCGAGAGTCCCGGATGAAGATCGAGCATCGAGCAAGAACCGAACACACGTTAAACGAAGCTTCCGCAATGTTGTTTCGTCGTTATTCAAAAACGGCGAATTAAACCACATTATGTTGTTCCACTTTAAAATTGTAAAAGTTTTTAATAAACCAGTATTTTAGCATGAACAATTAAACATAAATACTAGGTAATTGTGATTTACTTAATGAAAACCACAAAACATAATTATGGTTGTTACACACACATCAATCAAATCAGTTTTCAGTTATTTAAAATTCAAAAAATAACTGACTCCAACCCTTTAAGCCTTCAAGCGTTGAACCCTTGAAACCCTCAGGCACTAGAATATATGTATAGAAGTCAGAAGTCTTTGAGCTCATTCCCAAAAAACCTCTAACTTGGGGGGCTGATGACGGGGGTAGCCCAAGACTAAATAGAATGACTAAATACATGAACGCTCAAAGGGTTAAACGGTTCAATGGTTGAAAAGCTGAGGAGATGAAGTAAAGCAATACGGGAACAGTAAATAGTCACATCACCGGATTGCTTCACCAACTCGCCAGCCGCAAAAGAAATCAGGTCCTCAGAACACACTCTATTATCCAGGGGTCAAAAGGCTTCAACCCCTGAAAGGGTAAGCCCCTCACTGCAAGCAAGGTCACTAGTCAAATGCATTCCTCTTAGGGAGGTGTCTTCTCCTATATATTTGACACTTCATTTACTGAGTTAAGACATTCCTGACCAGCCATGTTTCCTGAAATCTCTGGTCATTTATATTGAGTACTTGCTTCATGCGAGTTACTCCCTTTCACATCCAACACACACATTCTGTTTGCTCCTTCATCCGAATCTGAAGGTTCCTTAGCAAACAACAAAAATAAACTAGTGAACCTCCTTCCACGTCTTGCAAACGTGGGGGGACCCCACGACCTGCGTTAGGCAAAGTTAAACCATTTAACCCTTTTGCCTAACCAGCCCCACTACTATCATTGGTCTATTATTTGTTGCATCAACACTGTACATATAATTTTATAACATCTACGAATACTTTCTATTAATAAAAAGAAATACAATAATTCGAAAGAGAACGAAGTGAACTGATTTACACCTCAATCCCTTTATGCCATAACATATCTTTATTCTTTGACCAATCAAATGCAAGTAAAACTTTTTTATTGAACTAATTTTTTTTAGTTTTTTTGTTTTCTAAAAACATTTTATATTCGACTCTTTATTTCTATATTATTCACAAACACTTATTTTATTGTTTTTCTTGGTTATACTCGAAATAATATATAGATTGATGGATAGGATGCCTCTAAATATAGAGGGTCACTTTAGTTTTTTCATTTTCTCTATCATAGCGGCTCCAATCTGATGAGTTCTAGTTCTTCTCTGTTTTTTCCTCTATCTTGATAGATAAGGTAATATTAAAGGCTCCAATGTAAATGCTGTAACGATAGCAACAAATTGTTACTTTAATTTTGATGTCAATTAAACTATCCAAATATTCAAAAGTTTGTGAGTTGGGTACCTTAATACATTACCAACATGCTAAGTGTAAAGTTAAGCTTAAACCAACTTCAAACTGGATCTCAAATAATAAGTTTAAAGTTAAGCTTAAACCAATAGCTGAATGAGTTTTTTCTTGATTCAATATCGAGAAAAGTTCAAAGCTAGAAATTCAAAAAAAAAAAAAAAAAAACTATAAACGGTCAAAGGTGCGTCGAAAAGAAACCAACTTTTATTCCCACAATGTTGATCAACTCATGTAGTTGCTTTAAAATAAAGGATATAACACGTCAACATATTCATATCAAAAAGCGATTTGTAATTTGTTACATAAAAGGAGAGATGTCGGTCATGGACATACCAATAATAAGTTTTATATGCATGACAAAAGGTGTTAACGTACCTATCATCACAGTTGTGTAATTTATACTTTATATCTACTACATCAAATTATTTAACTCTTCTAAACAAAATAATAATAATAAATTAGATTTTAAAATTGTCACAAACCCATATCAATTTTATATTATAGAACACAACCTATCCTAGAATATATACATGCAAGACTTATAAACATTAAACAAGGATGGACCCACTATGACTATGTATTGTGCCTCAAAGAGTGGGTTGCTAACCCTGCCAGGTGGGCAACAATGGCGCTGAACACCGTCTTGGAGGAGGGGCGTGAAGGGGCGGAGCTGTGGTGAACATCGCTGGCAGGGGGCATAGTTTATTTTTTTAGCCCTTAGATAATATATAACCCGATCATTTAGAGTCACTTCACCCATTAACACATTTCACATTCTCACAACACATTGGTGGGTGTGAGCATTGCCTACGTGACGTGTTTTTTTTTTTTTTCACATTTCACATTCATCACAATACATAGCCTAAGGCCACCCGTCATATGAAGTTCCGCGGGAGCCACTTGGCAACGTGGCAGTGGCGGACCTAGAAAAAAAATTGAGGGGTATCCTCAGTTTTTTTACCTGTGGTCGTTCTTGAGAATTAAAAAGCCTGTGCAGGTAATAAAAATGAGCCCTTAGTTTTGTTTTGTTTTTTTAAACTGGCCTGTCCCCTGAGAATTCAAGAGCCCTTAGGTGACCTGGGCGGCTAGTAAAAATGAGTCTCAATATATATAATTACACATCTGTGTATTATACGGGTTGAAATTATGTATTGTTAGGTATAGATACATTTATAGTGAAACTATTTTTGAAAACAAAATCGTTAATTAATTCTTTATAATCCATACTCTATAATAGAGTGTTACTCTCTAATAAAATGTGAGAACAAAAACTATTGACTTGCAAGATCCGAATATAATTTTATTTCTATATACGTTGATTATCATTTTTTACTAATGAGTGTATGAAACACACACTAGAAGGTTATAGATTATTTTTATAAAACTTTTAATGTTATTAAGAAGTTTTATAGATATAATTTGTAATAAAAATATCTTCAACAACAAAAAGAATTAAAAATAAAAAAAGTAAATCTAATACTTAATAAAAAGGATAAACAAAGAAATAAAAAAAAGACAAACAGATAATGTTTACAGTAACAAATTAAATATACTAAATGGTTAGATAGATAAAGGTTCCTGTAAAAAAGACCAAAAGTGTGAGAAGGGTAAGAAATAATTGTAAAAAAAAAAAAGACAAATTAAATATACTAAATTGTTAGATAGAATAATATGGACCAAATTGTAAAATTTGTTTTATTTTTTTGGACTGAATTAAAAATTATAGGGGTAATAAAGTCTGTATATCAATTCAAAATAGGAAATTGTAAATCAAAATCTCTACAATTTCGATCTCTCTCTCTGCATCGCACGACTAGATCTCTCTCTACAATTTCGATCTCTCTCTCTCTACATCGCAGTGGAGCGGCGGCGGCGGAGCGGCAGCGGCAGTGGTGGTGCGGCAGTGGTGGTGCCGGAAGTGGCAGTGGTGGTGGTCGTGCGATCTCTCTCTCTACATCGCACGACCAGATGATCTGTCTCTCTACACGACAGCGGCGGCGGAGCGGCAGTGGTGGTGCCGGAAGTGGAGAAGATGTACAGAGATGTAATGATTATTGAATGGTGTTATATATGTGTTGAATGATGTTATATACTTTATTGAATGGTGTTATATATGTGTTGAATGGTGTTATATACTTTATTGTATGGTGTTATATATTTTTATTGAATGGTGTTATATATGTGCTGAATGGTGTTATATACTTACTGAATGGTGTTATATACTTACTGAATGATGTTATATACTTGCTGAATGGTGTTATATACTTGTTGAATGGTGTTTATAGAGATCTTTTAAAAAAAATTCAGTTCCTATAATTAAGGTGGCAGTTATAGGAAGTTTTTAATTAATTGAATTAATGATAAAATTACTTGTTTACCCTTTTGAATTAATTTAGATTTAGGACACATGTCATCTCCACAATATTTCTCACATTTCTCACACTTTTAACCTTTTTTACAATAACCTTACCCTGGTTAGATGTTAATTAAAGTAAATTGTTTTTTTCTTGGTAAATATTTGCTTACAACATTTTGTGGTTTTATTAATACTGGCCTTTAAGAAAAAATAAAGTAAATGGTTGAATGCAATAGTTTGACTATTGACTTGCATATAACTTCTGACATTCAACTTGCTTTGCTTTTTATGTTTCCAATGCTCCTCACTATTATTATTTATTACACTTCATCTTCTTCATGTTAAACGATTTTTTTGCAGGTCGACCGGAAACGTTTCCATCGATGGAAAATTTTGATTTCATTTCATCTTCACCTTAGGTAGTTGTTTAGGGGTGTCCTCGTAGTTGTTTAGGGGTGTCCTTAATATAAAATTCGAAAAAAAAAAATTTACACTACCGGAAAAAAGTTGAGCCGTAGCCCGTGCTACGCCTGGACCTACACTAGGTCCGCCCCTGCAACGTGGGATGCGTGACACACCGTGCTCCCCTCCCAGGTCCTAGGATTTCGTGGGAGCCATGGTACCCTCCTTCCTATCGCCCCATTCTATATTTCAAATGTTACCATGATTAAATTTAAAAAAAAAAGGAATTTCATATATAAAAATATAACTGTTTGTTTGTTGATTATTTTAGCGAAAACCCCATGTACATCGACAAAGATTTTAGGCGTCAATTCCGAATGAGTTGTCGCCTATTCCAACGAATAGTCGAAGATTTAGAGAGGACAATGCCATTTTTAGATTATCATGTGATGCGAGAGGTATAAGAGGTTTTACGCCTTTACAAAAGTGAATATCGGCAATTCGTCAAATGGCGTACGATGCAGCTAGCGATGCTTGGGGTGCGTAATTGAAGATGTATGAGACAACGTCACGAGAAAGTATGTATAATTTTTTCACATGTGCCATCAATCTATACATCAAGAAGTATTTGTGTAAACAAACATGGATTGATATCCAACAGTTGTATCAAGCGCATGAATCAAAACTGGGATTATGTGGAATGATAGGGAGCATCGATTGTTAGAAAATTTAGTGAAAATGTGTTTTCACTAAATATTTTGGACATCAATAATTATATTTATATATGTGTGGTATAAATAATAATTAGTGGGTTTGTGTTCTATGTTGTGAGAGCATCATAATAATGAATCAAACTATGTCCAAAATGGAGCTAAGATGAATAGAATATCGATGCTCGAAGTTGAGTGATTGAAGTGAATATTTCTAAACTTTGGTGACTCTAGTATAAATTCATCCTTGTCATAAATTGGTGGATTTATGACTTTTAATCTCTATTCAAGAGTCATGATGTAAGTTTTATTATGTCTTATTATTTTATTCAATATGACATTAACATGTAAATTAATCCCTTTTTGACTCATAAATTGATGGTTTTATGAGTTTTAAAACTCATAATGAAGGTTTTTATTGTTATAATTATCTTTAAACAATAGAAATTAAATATAGAGTTTTAGTTTTGAGTATAAAAGGAACTTTATGACTCTTTGTTGGATGCAAGAATGAAAATAAAGAAAATAGAGAAAAATGAGATGAAAGATATATACTAGAGAAAAGTTTTATAGAATTTAGAGATGAGTACTCTCTAATTCTTCCACCATCACCAACTTATATTTATTTATTCTCCTACATAAATTAGAACACCATGATACCCGATGCTATCTCGGGCGCGAGTGCCATCTCCGGCAGTACACATACTGTTCCGGTTGTTGTACCCTGGGAGACAGAACCGTCTGAGAGGAGGCGCAGAATTTGTTTTAAGAGAAGCGTGTTGAACACGTGCCTCAACCAAAACCGTCAATAATTTTGCTTGTCTTGCAGCGGAGTTTCGATCTCGTAGGTGCGGTTGAAGTTTTCAAAGACACTGGCTTTGAATCAAGATTGGTACAATTTAGTTGTATTTTATATTCGTTTATTTAGTTTTGTAACCGGTATTGTACTAGTCGAATTTCCCACAAATAACGAGAGTCTCGTTATTATTTATTATTTATTTTGTAATATATTTTAACAAAAAGTGAACCTAGTTCCTACAATCTTAAAACAGACTTTCGTGAAGATTGGATGTTCTAACGAGCGTGTTAGAAACAAATGTTTTAAAGACGGTTGGATGTTCTAACGAGCGTGTTAGAAACAATAGTTTAAATACGTTTAGATTTTCTAATGAGTGTGTTAGAAAATATTATTTTTCCAAATAATTACCGACGAGCATGTTGGAGACACTTATTTTGGATAATAATAATAAACCTTATAACGGTTTCGTTTAAATCATTAAATTTCTAACAAGCACGTTAGAAACGGATTACTTACATAAATGTTAAAATGACTTCATATTTGTTAATTTCTAATGAGCGTATTGGAAATAGTTTATTTTTATAAACTTCTAAACAAATATTGCAATCGTTTATTTCTAACGAGCGTGTTAGAAAACTTTTAACGACTTTGACAATTGTTTATTTCTAACAAGTGGGTTAGAAAACATTTATTTATTTTCATAAACCAAAAACGGCTTATGGCAATAAGTGTGTCCGTTTAAATTTCTAACGAGCATGTCAGAAACGGTTTTCTTTATAGAAAACCAAATATTTTGAATGTTTTGTGAAACGTTTAAAATCTAATGGGCATATTAGAATTAGTTTATCTCATAACCAACTTTTTTAACGATTTGCAATCGTTAATTTCTAACGAGCGGGTTAGAACCGGGTTAACTATAATAAACTATTTAAGTTGATTTGTAATCGTTTTATACATACTTTCTAAGGAGCGTCTTAGAAAATGTTTATGTTTATTTCTAACGAGTGTGTTAGAAAACGTTTATTTAAATAAACCAAAAGTGGCTTATGAGAATAAGTGTATTTGTTTTATTTCTAACGAGCGCGTTAGAAACGGTTTACTTTATAAAAACTGAATATTTTGAATGTTTGTTAAACATTTGAAATCTAATTAGCGTATTAGAATTGGTTATCATACAAACCACTTATTTTAACGATTGGTAATCGTTTATTATCTAACAGCGGCTTAGAAACGGTTTGAATATAATAAACCGATTACTAAAACGATGTGTATTTGTTTTCAAACGAGCGAGTTTGAAACTGTTTTATTTAATAAACTATTATAAGGTTTATTGTCTTGATTTGTAATCAAAACATAAATATATATAGTTTAATAAAAAAAACACTTGAAAAAAAACGAGAAATGTTTTAAACGAATAAAACACGTCTTTGCAATTTAAGTGTGATTCGATGCTTCTACGAAAAGTATTTCGTCTTGAATCATACAATAGTCTCGAAAATACTATTTGGTGAAAAACAACTCAATGTTGTTATAAATATAATAAGTTGCTCAACTACTTGCGAGTAGTTAATTGTAAACAACTTTATATTTTTTGGATAAGTTGTGATTATTCATGTTTTGAGTTTCAATACGAAACAAGTTATATGTGTCCCATTGAGGGAGCACCTCAAAACATGACACGGAACGAAATAATTGCGTTTATTTCGGTCGAAAGTGTTGAAAATAATAATACTTTGGGATTTGATGTTTAGATATCATTGATGTTTCCTTATTATATATGTTTGCTTTTAGTTTATTATAAATGGTAAACTATAGTTTGGGTTTATTTTACATAAACAAATGGTTTAAATATAATAAAAGATATGCAAGACGTGTATTTTTTTTTTGGACTACTATTTTTTTTTGTCAAAATAAGGATGGATACATATGTTTAAAGCAAAGTGTAAGAAGTAATTTACACAAACACAACGAGCGGGTTGTGATCATGACTGATGTAATAAGTCACAAATCAAACATCAAATGCATAACGACTTCGTGAGAAACGTGGTGAATGGTTTGAGATGAAATACACGAAAACGAGATATGTCATCTAATGTTGAGAGCATCAACATGGAAATGCACATGTAAGTTTTCAAAGAATATAACATATGAAAGAAATATATGTTATTATTGTAAATGATTTTAATAAATTTTGCAAATTTATTAAGGAAAATTTACAATAGTGATGGACTTGTAGATGCTTCTACCACCATCAATGTTGTTTAAACTATGTGGAGGGTTGGTCCTCAATTTAGGAGAGTATCCTAATACATGGTTTAAACGAAACAACAACGTAAATGTATATATCACTATAAGCATACGTGAATGCCTTGTTGTTGAGAGTCAATGTAATTGACTATATCTCAAGACTCGAGTGATTTTATACAAAGATCTTTCATCAAAGTGACTTGGATTAAGACTTATGTTTAAGTCCTTAGGAAGTCAATGGTGAAGCCTTAGAGATAAAAGGGCAAACAAGTTATGATCCTAATGGATGGAGTTAATTATGGTTTTGAGGCCTTCCTAAAACCGATGGTTTTGGAATGGTGAAATAAAATTTCATTATTGTGTGTAAACTAAGAAACGAATGTTCGGAAGAGATAGTGCGTTATCTCTTAAGGCTGTGAAGAATCGGAATGATGCATCTTCCGTTCACATGCTAGAGTATTGTGGTCTAAAGCATGCTAGACTAATACTTGTTAATTTATATGCTCGACGGAGATTAAATTAACTTTAGACATTCAAAATATGTGATGACATAAGAAAGAATTGTGTGCTAAAACAAAACTATAAATATAACTTCATTTTAGTCCAAGGAGATAACTTGGGAAGACCGAATAAATGGATCATTTATAACGATTCCATCCGGTCTCATATGTGAAGAACTCATATAACTCAGAAGCTCTTATGAGCAATATTAATCTGAGTAGAGTAATATAATTGGACGACTGCATTGACAAAAAGATATGGATAATTTTATCCTATCACGTGGGTCTTAAAAGTCATCAAGAGTAATATTACTCAAACTTAATTAAAATGCAAGCAATGTGGGGGAGAAGCCATTTAAGAAACAAACCCTTTAGGGTATGCAGAAATGGTAGTTGAGAAGTTTTCTCAAACCCGAAATGAAAGAGAGAACCTTTCATCACCCCTTTTGGATGTTATCCAATTACACTTAAATGTGGGGGGTGACTTGCATTTGAATGTAGGAGGTTTGACAATAAGGATTTTAGCAATCCAAATAAATATTGCAAACACATGACCATGTGGAGTACACAATGGTTATATGGAGTCAATCGAGTTGATTGGACTTGAATGCCAATTGGTTTGATTCAAATCTGGTAAGATGTCAGTCATGACACACCAAAGGCATGATGAAAACGTGTCTAGCCATGAATTGAGTTTCATGTCATTCTAAAGACAAGGTATATAACTAGATCCAAGTTGAGATCACGAGTTATAAGTCTTACGAATCGACTAAAAGGCAAAAGTGACTAACGAGTCAAGAACACGTTAGAACAACTGATCGCAATTTTAAATTATCGTTGTTGACTTAGCGAAGTCAACAAATAATTTTGGATAGTCAAGAAATAATTTTGGATCCAACAAACCAGTGGGTTGATAAGAGATCAAGTTGTGGAATGAGACTAAAGCCCATGGAAAAGGGACATGAGGTCATGAGGGAAACCTAACCTAGCTGACTGGAGATCCCAAGATCTAGGTTCAATAGGACAACTTAATCATGAACCGAGGGGTAGTCACTGTGGGGGCATAGCTAATATATATGTTTATATATAAGCTATTGTATATGTTCATATATCCCCCTAAAACTATAAAAGGGTGTTTAAATACGTCCTAGTCCATTCCTATAATATTCAGTGACAATGTTGTGAGGCTAAGCATAATATATGGCTAATTGATTTGTGGAAATCAGAGTAAGCCATAATACTTTTAATGATTCAAAGGAATCACCAATGTGAGAGAGAAGTAGGGTCGCTTCGAATGACATTGTGGGGTGCACAATCCTAGAGCTCTCGCAGAACCAGGCTAGTGTTCCAAGACCATAATAGGACACGATAATGAGGGGATGGTCCGGCTAGGAAAAGTATTGTGTTAATGTATATTGTCGTTTACACAAATGGGGGGTTGTTCAAGGACATCACGTCTACAAAACCCTAATAGACTAAGTGTGCTTCACAAAGGAAGGTTCAAAGGCAAAACCTACCTATCCTGCAATATTCGACTGTCGAGGTTTCATTGGGGAATTTTGTGTGTTTTAATCGATCTCTATTCATGTGGGGGATTGTTGGAAATTTTAGTGAAAATGAGTTTTCACTAAATATTTTGGACATCAATAATTATATTTATATATGTGTGGTAAAAATAATAATTAGTGGGTTTGTGTTCTATGTTGTGAGAGCATCATAATAATGAATCAAACTATGTCCAAAATGGAGCTAAGATGAATAGAATATCGATGCTTGAAGTTGAGTGATTGAAGTGAATATTTCTAAACTTTGGTGACTCTAGTATAAATTCATTCTTGCATAAATTGATGGATTTATGACTTTTAATCTCTATTCAAGAGTCATGATGTAAGTTTTATTATGTCTTATTATTTTATTTAATATGACATTAACATGTAAGTTAATCTCTTTTTTACTCATAAATTGGTGGTTTTATGACTTTTAAAACTCATAATGAAGGTTTTTATTGTTATAATTATCTTTAAACAATAGAAATTAAATATGGAGTTTTAGTTTTGAGTATAAAAGGAACTTTATGACTCTTTGTTGGATGCAAGAATGAAAATAAAGAAAATAGAGAAAAATGAGATGAAAGATATATACTAGGGAAAAGTTTTATAGAATTTAGAGATGAGTACTCTCTAATTCTTCAACCATCACCAACTTATATTTATTTATTCTCCCACATAAATTAGAACACCATGATACCCGATGCTATCTCGGGCGCGAGTGCCATCTCCGGCAGTACACATATTGTTCCGCTTGTTGTACCCTGGGGGGAGGGGCGGATTTAGAGGCTATTTACGGGTTCCCAGGAACCCAGTCGATTTGGAAAAAAAGCATTTTTTTGTAGTGTAAACCTTGTATGATTTGGAAAAAAACGTTTTTTGTAGTGTAAACCTTGTATGATTTGGAAAAAGGAACCCAGTGAAAAAACTGGCTGGATCCGCCACTGCCTGGGGGACAGAACCGTCTAAGAGAAGGCGCGTAATCTGTTTTAAGAGAAGCGTGCTGAACACGTGCCTTAACCAAAACCGTCAATAATTTTGCTTGTCTTGCAGCGGAGTTTCGATCTCGTAGGTGCGATTGAAGTTTTCAAAGACATTGGCTTTGAATCAAGATTGGTACAATTTAGTTGTATTTTATATTCGTTTATTTAGTTTTGTAACCGGTATTGTACTAGTCGAATTTCCCACAAATAACGAGAGTCTCGTTATTATTTATTATTTATTTTGTAATATATTTTAACGAAAAGTGAACCTAGTTCCTACATCTATTTTATTCATTGGTCGTGCTATAATTGTCTTAATACATGGCGTGGTCAATTTATGAGGGGTGATCACGGGTATCTTTCTTTAGTGCTCGAAGTTGTGAGTCATCACAAGATATATGGATTTGTCATGCCTTCTATGGTGTTCTTGGTGCCAATAATGACTAAAATGTTCTTAGTCGTTCCGAGGTTTTTGAGGACATTCTAAGCGGAGTGGCAACCCGATTCTTCCTTCATGGTTAACGGCGTGCAATACAACAATGAGTATTATCTTTGTTGATGGAACATACCTTGACTACATGACAATTGTCAAAACTTTCTCCTTTTCTCAATCTTTTTGGTGTCAATGCATGTGCCGCATTGTGTACAATGTGCCATCGTCGCTTTAGAACACCAAATGTGCCTTCGATGTCATTTCACAAATTTCTTTGGTTTATCATATTGCATAATATGACACTCGAAGATGAAGATAATGCGATTTGTCAATACGTTGAAAACACCATTGGTGAGGACGTTCAAGTTGCTGATGAAGAGCAACGAGAGGCCAATAGGTGGAGGTTGCATAGCCCAAATACACATGCCAACTCTTGTATGGATTTGGTAGAAGATATATGGCACTACCAGAGGCGTCTCTGAGAATTCACGTACCATGTTCGAGCTTGAAGAAATGTGTCATTCCGTAATGTTTATTATTATTGTTATTATTTTTAAATAAAATTAGTATCGGGCTCAATAAACCTAATGTCAAGTAAGCTAAATTCTAAACCATAAAAAATGATTTGTAAATGGGCCTATGTTGGAATAATTATGTGTTTAGTATTTTAAAAAAATTAACATATATGTATCGGATTTTTTTACAAATCACGTGCCCCTCGAAATCATAGGCCTTGTGCGGAGGTCCTCCTCACACACCATCAAAGCCAAGCCGCCACTACGCTCGTGTCTATAAAGAAGACTAGTTATCTTGTAGTTTTTCTAATTTAGTGAGAAGTGTAATGGATGGTCTAGGAAAGAACTAAAAACAAATAACCCCACTTTTGTGAAATCTGTAACATGTACCAACAAAAAATTGATTGACCCTAAACTTTTTCAGAAACACTGACTACATAAATATTTGTGGAATAATAAAATCATAATTGAACATGGTGGATCGGTTAATCCTGTTTTCTCTTGATTAAAAGTGAGGTGTTTAAACCTAACCTCCTTTGAAGAATTCTTCTTATTTTATTTCTTTTAAATACAAGTCTTTTAAGTTATAGCCATACACAAACTGGAGTGATCAACATGTTTTCTCTTAATCAAAAGTTACGTGTTTAAACCCCGGTTTAGAGCTTCTTTAAGGGCATGTCTCTTAAGTTCTTCGCTTCTTTCTAAGACTGTACGCTGCGGTTCGCGAGCAAGGCCACCGTGAGCCACGCTGAAAGTTTAGTGGTGGCAAACACCACAACATGCCGCCGTGAGGAAGAAATGTGAGCATGGTCTCGGGAGAATTTTTGAATGTTGGGGCTTTGGGGTTTGAATTATAGCCGTTGAAGGCATTAAATAAAAAAAATCAAGTTTATTTTTTAAAAACTATATAATTCCCTCATTTCTATTACAACACATCTCACATTCTTCATCTCTCACTATCCTTTTAAAAAAACAACTATTTTACTCTCCCAAAAAAATGGAATCGAATGTTTTTTTCTTCATCCCATTCTTCCGAAGAAGACAATCTTATTATGGAAGCGGGTAGTCTTTTATTTATTTTAGTGTGATATTTTATAAAAATGAGTTTTCTATTAATATTAGCTTTACAAATTTAGAAAAATAAATAAAAAATAAAAAAAATACTTGTGACAACCCTCAAATTTACATGTAACCGTACAGTTTATTAATGATAATAAAAGTACTTGATGACTGTGCTGAATCATTTAACTGCTCTCTGATTACTGTGTTATACTTACATGTGCGTGTTAGCATACTAGTAGTATACAGAAAAGTTACTAAATAGTCCGGTATGTTTTCCTATGTGTTAGGAATAAATTTCGTTACAAAAATATATGTATAAGACGCCTTACGGAACAATTAAACAACTTAACGGAACAGTATCCGACCGAACAACCGGACATTACCCGGGACACCAAATTATTGTCAAACACATTATTTAATTATTTTTGGCTAGTCATGATCCCGTATACCATAACACCCACCAAAAATCATCACACGAGCATATATTATCAAGTTACTTACATTCTAACTACCAATTACCATTTAGTTGAAATGTTACACTAACCCCCCCCCCCCCCCCCAACCGATTTTCGGTCCCAATGGACCCCACCCAAAATCTTCATCATATCCTACTACAAGATTTTTTGGCTATATTTTATGTAGGGTGGTTACTTGCATATCTTGCCAAGATATTGCAAATCTTATAAGTATGATTACTAGACCATGAAATCTCTTGATATCTTCATCTTACGTTCCCAAAGATCACTCTCTCACCTCACTTCTCTCTCTCATTTTCGGCCCTCCATAGCAGCCACCATCACCACCACTTCACAACCATAAACATCCATCATCAAGTTCCATTCAAAGCTTGAAGTTCATTCATGGAGGTTGCAAGTTAAAGGACTTTCTAAGGAGCTTTGTTCTAGTCTTTTTCATCATCTTCTCTCTACATTTTCATCACTAGAATCATCCCTAGCTTTAAGCTAGTAGTAAGTTCCTCATGTCACTTTTGTTCATCTTGTTTCATGATTATTAAAAGATGTAATATGTTAGATATACGCGAACACTAAAAAGGGTTTAAACAAGAAGATGAAACACGATGAAACTATGTTATTATGATGTTGTCTTGGGATGTTACTGATTTCTTGCTGATTACTTGTTAATATTGAGAACTAGAAATGTTGTTGATCATTATGCATGTTAACGGAACCAATCTAACTCGCATTAGAATGTAAAAGCTGAAAAACAGAAAGCTGCTTGCTTATTACAGCCAACTTCAGTTGGCTGCAACCGAATCTTAATAAAGCGAAAAATGTGTTTTCTGAACTCTAGGTTTATGTATTATGAAATACGGTTCTAATGGCACTGGAATCATAATTTTTGGACTTCGTTTACTATTTTTAAAGGGACATTTCGTAACAGCAGCTCAAGCTGCATTTTTGCTGCTGAAAATAGGTGTTATGTTTTTAGTCATAACTTGAGTTCTGTGTTGAATCAGCCCATGAAATTTGTACAGTAGATGACAACTGATGTATTTGTAATTACCCCACTGGAATTTCGTAAATCGGACTCTCGAAGAATTTTTAATAAATTATTCCGTGGACTGCAGTCGGAAAAAGATAAATCTGAGTTCAGCCCGGAAAATGAATTTTTATAAAATATTGGTAAGGAACTGGACCCCGATATTTTTATACAATAATATTTGGATCGTTTAAGACATTCTGTAAAAATTTGGGAATTTTTGGAACATGTTAACTATTTTATTAAAATCCCCGAAAACAGCCCAGTTTTGAAGATAAAAGCTGAAACGACATAAGTAGTGATTTGCGTGTCTAAATGTCGGGTAGGTTATCCGAGAATGATATTACATGCTGTATGTCAATAAAAGTGTTATGTGTAATGTTGTATGTTTGTCTATGAGTGGGGAATAGATGTGAAGGTTATATGGGCATGAACCGTTAAAGTGATGCATGTTATGTGATAGATACGTGTAGGAACTTTGTGTTCTTTTTGAAATCACTAATAAACTAAGTGGTAATCATACTAGGACGTGATTGACCGACCTTGACTGTTAGCTATATTTGAGAGTCAAACCGAGCAACCGAGGTGAGTTCACACTCTTTCCAAGGCATGGGATTCCCAGTGGGTTGGGAATGGGATTGAATGACTACTCGAACTATCATTACTATTAAACTACTTACTACTGTCCTCGGATTGAAGGGCACGTACGTAAAGCCTACGTACACGACCATAAGACCATCAACTCTATCAATTGAAGTCCCTCATTTATCGACTTAATCGCCGAGGCCTATGGCGAGCGGGTCATTAGTTAATAGCGTTATTAGGTTTAACAAACCTCACACCGTGCCAGTCGGACGGGCGTGTACTAATGGACTATGGGCAAAGGGTCAATGCTGATAGACATTGACTTAGGGCACCTCTTACATTTTCGTAGCAGTCGATACGCGTGGTCTAGTAACACATGGGAAGCCCCCACTAATCTTCGAAAACATGTCAGGAAGACCGCGATACGAATTTATACGATACATGGTTTACAAAACGAACAGATGATTTATGAAACGAATGCTATAACTAAACAACCAACTGTGAATTCACTCAACTTTGTTGTTGACTCGTTGTTACATGCCTTACAGGTCGCTAAACGCTTGGAGCTTGCACGAGGAAGGAGTCGTTGTGGTGTACGGACTGTTATGTTCCGTGCTTATTATTTAAATCCTTATAAACTTATTAAACTTGCGTTTTGAACTTTAACTTATAAACTATGGACTTATGCATTTGGATTTACTTTTACGCTTCCGCTGTTTAAACTAAACATGGTTAACTAGCTTTGGTCACCAATCGTATTATGGTTGGTCTTATTTACTTAATTACGATGTTCAATATGATTGGTGGCTCGATCCTGGTCACGTCACACCTCCAAGCGGTGATACCCCGCATGGTGGATTTTGGGGGTGTGACAATACTCGCTCAAGTCGTTGCTCACCTGGACCACAACAGGGTGATGAAGCTTCAGCAGTGGCTTTAACCAG
Organism: Helianthus tuberosus; assembly: GCA_030545235.1. Lineage (NCBI taxonomy): Eukaryota > Viridiplantae > Streptophyta > Magnoliopsida > Asterales > Asteraceae > Helianthus > Helianthus tuberosus. Next base: position 183,368,999 of record CM060406.1, read on the forward strand.
TGCCCAGTTAGCGCCACATAGAGCAATGTTGCAGGATGAATCATGGTGCTTACTTTGACTAACTTTAGCCACAACAGGTTAAGAAGAAGCCAACATAAACATGACTCAATCCGGTAAAAATATATGAAGTTAGTTCTTTTTATCAACTGATTCAATTTACTAAAAAAAACATTTTGACGTATAATCCAACAAAAAATAGACCGAAATATTAAAACTCTAGTGTGAAAATCTCTGAATTTGGCTAATGGCATTATAGCCTAGTGACATCTTAGGGGTGAGATAAGGCTTATGGACCATTAGGTCCCAAGTTCGATTCCCACGGCAGTTTTATTGGGTTTCTTCCTGAATTTGTGTAAAAGCATTATTGCCTAGTGGGGATGAAGATGATCAGGTGGTTCTGCTGGTGGCGCGAGACTCTAGTGGTCCGTCAGTGATCCAAATTTGTTATTAAAAAAATCTGATTTTTTAAGAGGTAAAATGTCTGCAGTTTGCGGACCACATCTGCAACCATATGTAGAAGAAAAGGTGAACCAAACCTCTGCAGTCTGCAAGAAAAAAATTGTTTGCTTTTTAACGTATGTAGACTTCTAAAATATACAGGTGGTGGTGTAGAAACGATGGTGGTTGTGCTGGACGGTGGTGGTGGGTGGTGGACGTTGACGTGGACGGTGAGTTGTTGACGATTGTGACACCCCAGGAAAACCTTGCTACTTAACTAGCTTCCTCAGTGAGTACGTGCTAAATTTCGGGACGAAATTTCTTTCAACTTGGGGATAATGTGACAACCCGTATTTTAGAACCTTCCTTTGTATTAGAAGTAACTTGTATGAACACTACTTGAATAATTGATGCATCTGATTTCAAATAGAATGTTATGATTCTTGTTATGTTATGTGTTACGTGATTGTATGTGGATATATATGTTTGATTGCACAACATTTCTTCAACCGCACAAACCCTTGGGCCGCACACACATCTAACCAAGCCACACACCTTCCTCAGCCCAAATCCTGTTTGCCTATTATGATATGAACTCGTGACCAAGTGACAGCCCAAGCATGGATTCGGCCCACTTTCCCCTTATTCACTTATACGTATACACATACCCATTAGTGGGGTTTTTGCTCTTCATAATTTTCAAACACAAAGAAATACACCAAACCCTAGCTCTCATCTTCTCTCCCTCTTCCACTCGACGGCAGCTTCATCACCATCAAAGATTCGGATCGCGGCACCCTCCTTTCATCTCAATCACACACTTGTTGGCATACAAACTTCTGGTTAGTCTCTAGTTGGTTTCGGCTTGTGCTCTTTAATCGTTTCAGCCGTGTATTAATGTGATGTTCGACATGATCTAGATGTTGTGATGTTACGTGATGTCTAGGGCTGCATGTTGAAAGAAATATTGGTAAACTTATGATCATAAATCTGAATTAGGTGTTTGATTTATGATATTAACATATGTAATGGGAGCTGTTTTGTTTAATGATTAGAAACGTGAACTAGCTAGAACTAGGAGAAGGGATGGTGTAATGATTTATGTGAATCCGGACCGAATGCATCAGTGAATTGATTAAGTGGGTTGATTTTGCTTAAATGATTGTTGTTATTATTCATAATTAGGTGATGATTAGGGTTGCATATTAGATATTGAAATCACAGATTCGAATGATTCGGTGAATGCTGTTCTTGAGTAAATTACAATTAGGGTTGTATGAACGTGCATGATTCCTGATTTAATTATTGATGTTGATCCGATTTGATTGGAATAATAAGTGTTGTTCATGATTGATTATGTTTCGGGTACATGATAACCGATTAGAGATTGATTGATTTTAAAACCGTATAATTATAGAATGTGTAACTGATTTGCATGATTTGAGGAAAACATATAACTGATCACACAAGTCTCTTGATCGCACAAGAGGCTCCGGTCGCACAAGACCAAACATACAAGGGAATCGCACAAGTAGGGTACAACTTAGTAGAGCACACAGTACAGATAAGATATGCATGATCGCACAAGACTTGTGGATCGCACAAGCCTGTGCTGATCGCACAAGCCTTGGGCCATACACACATTGATGCTAGGTTTGCTATGTTATTGGGCCGTGTGGCCCAACTCAATCGCACAAGATTGTCCAGTCGCACAAGCTGAACTGGACCGCACAAGGTTATGAAATTGCTTAACTCTTGGGCCGCATAAGTTGTTGGACTATTTATGATGCTGGGCCGGGTATGTGTGGATCGCACAACCTGTCGTGAGTCGCACAAGATGTGCTGGACGCACAACAGGTTGGGCAAGTTATTATTGGGCTTCCACTTGAATCACACAAGCTTGAATATGTTATGTTCCTGACTGTTAATGTGTTGCCATGATCAATCCGTGTTCGTAACCTGCTAGCTTATGTGTAAACATGCGTGCATTACTTGAACCTAGACCTGACTTGAATGGTAACCATGTTAGGACGTGGTTGATCCCTAGCAGCTCGATTGACCTTTACTTATCTGCCGAGCTAACCTAAGGTGAGTTCACACTTTCTACAAAGCATGGGATTCCCAGGGGTCGGGAATGGGTTAAAGAAGATGGATTCCTCGTCCTTTCTTGGGTAGGACAGTACGGGTTCAGGAATATAATTCCTCGTCCTCATGGACAGTTAACTTTCACTAGACCAAAACTCTATCACGAAGTCCCTCCTTTTTATATCGACTTAATCGTCGGGCCAATGGCGAGCGGGTCATTAGTTAGATAGCGCTATTTAGGTTTGACAAACCTCACACCGTGCTGCAGAGGACGGGTGTGAACTAATGGACTATGGCACGTCAATGATGATAGACATTGACAGTTCAAGGCACATAAACATGACAACAGTCAGCAGTCGATATGGTAACGAGTCTAGTAGTATATACATGGGGTAGCCCCCACGGCCGAAGAGCCAGATAATTAAACATGGTGTAGCCCCCACGGCTGAATAGCCAGAGTAAACGGGATTTAAACAGAACACGTTTTCAACTATGGGGTAACCCCCACGGTAGGATGCCAGTTAAAGGAAACCGTTTTTGGAACAACTTAAAACAAACACCCAACTGTGAACTCGCTCAACATTATTGTTGACTCGTTACTACATGCTTTGCAGGTCAATAGGTTTAGCAGGAGCTTGCATGGGGAAGAGTCGTTGTGGAGCATGGACATTGAGTGTTCATGATGAACTTAAACATTATTGACTTTTGCTATGGTTTTAGACATTATGCTTCCGCTTGCAACTTAAACTATGTTTTGTTTGGACACCAATTGTATTGTGTTGTATTTTATTATTTCTTACATGCTTGTTCAATATGATTGGTGGCTTGATCCTGGTCAGTCACGCCTCCAAGCGGTGATATTCCGCAGGTGGATTTTGGGGGTGTGACAGATTGGTATCAGAGCCATTGGTTATAGTGAACTTGGTTTTAATAAAGGGAAAAAGTTGTTTTTTAAAACCAGACTATAACCTGTACAGTGCTCAACGATCCACAACGACGCTTCGCTCCACATGCAAGACTCAATACTTTAGGTAATGTGATTTAAGTTGATATTGCCTACCTGCTAGGGTACTTTTGCATGATGTGTTGTCTATGGTATAATTATTAGAACAGTAGCATGTTGCCTGTTATCCCTACTGCGCCCCATGTGGCACACAAACGTTTAACTACTTGACAAGAGGTGGTCACACCCCTTTCTAATTGCCCGTCACCCTGCTACGACTGTTTATGCATTCTATCTATTTGTACGCTTATCTCGACATGACGTCGCCACTTGACCCTCCGTACATCCGGCCTGTACGCCAACAACCACATAGACCAGAACCGGCTCAAATGAACTTGGGATTAGGAGAACTACACCCACGCATCTCTGCTGACGAACCTCATCATCTCCACTGGTTGTCTATACCAGAAACGAAGCAGCCACAATTACACGCGTTCGTCGTTTTGCAACAAGCAACCCTACCAACCAAATTCTGTTTTGGACAAGTGATATACCTTTGTGATCGTGATGCAACGAACTTCCCTTTTTGTGCCATGCCGCCATGTACCACTACTGGAAATTGCTTCTAGACAGCAGGGTAACTGGTTGAGATTTTCGATTATCGATGGACCCCGTTTACACTCGATCCTTCGTATGAACCTCAGTAACTCCCTGTTATTTCGGATGGCAACCGATTTAAGGAAACGCCAACAACCATACCACGACTTTTCCCAAACGCGAGACTATCTTACTACCCTGTTTGATGGTTCATTTTTTTTATTTTATTTGACTAACTCTATCGTATACCTAACTTAGCGAATGGATGCCATTATTGGTGAAATAGTCTTCAAGACATTTAGGGACAGAGTTATGGATCAGTCAACCTACCAGCAAGCCTGATAAATTATACGTTTGCATGACCCACCTTACACTACAGGAGACGTACCCTATTTTATGATAGTTTTCTTGCATATACAAAATCTCCGCACTAACTCTTGTACCGACTCATGATTATTGATGGCTAGTATGCCCGCTTCCTACCATTGGCTTAGAGCAAACTACACACCCGTACCACCGCAACGTTACATTCTCGCTCCTCCATGACGAGCCACTGAAACGAACTACTCTCTAGCTTAGAGAATTTAGAAGGTGAGACTCCTGATCACTGGAGATCACTCCACGAAATCTTGAGAATGGTGGTGTAATGTTGATACGATTATACTTTCTTGGATGCGTTTACACGTCTTTCCTTGGAACCTCATGAATACGCAGACGTACTTTGGACTCAATTGCACGACTTAAGGAAACCCCCGGACTTGGTTGCTTACTTGATGAAACACACACCTAAGTTCGTGAATTTAGGTAAATTGTCTCTCCTTTACATGGGGGCGATTCCAACGGCTCCTGGTGGGAGTCACAGTGAAACTTAACGCTACACGATTGTACGATAACCCTGCTGCTATGTTAAGTTCTTGTTCTGATTGATTTAACCCCGTGACAACAATCTGTAGTCAACAACATACCTTATCTTAACTATACCCAACTGGCGTGCAGCCAGCTGCACATTCACTATCGAGTAAACCCTTGCTGTGGATTCTTAAACGCTTACCCACCGAATGAGACTACTCTTTCTTATGTTGCCACACCAATGCATGATATACTTTTGGGATTCAGTGATCCTAACAACAATCCCCGCGGACACTTGCTTGGACAAGTTACACTCTACGAATATTACTCGATGAGCATTGGGCTATACATGTACTGATCCTTGAACTTGATACGACCGATATGGATTCTCAGACTCGACGTTCGAACCTAGTCTAACCAAATGAATGTGTCACTTGCTCTCATCGACGACATTCTGATCTACTCCAAGAGTCAGGAGGAACACGAGCAGCGTATGCGACTTATTTTGGAACTCCTTCGAACAGAACAGCTTTATGCTAAGTTTTCGAAATGTGACTTCTGGCTTCGTGAAGTCCATTTCCTAGGCCACGTGGTAAACAAGGATGGGATTCATGTTGATCCATCTAAGGTAGACTCGATTAAGAACTGGCCTGCACCTCGCACACCAACGGAAATTCGCTAATTCTTGGGATTGGCAGGTTACTACAGAAGGTCTATCAAGGACTTCTCCAAGATCGCGCAACCTCTTACCTTACTAACACAGAAAGGTGTCACCTATCGTTGGGGTGATACACAAGAAACTGCGTTTCAATATTTAAAGGATAGACTTTGTAGCACCCCTATCCTCCCATTGCCTGAAGGCACAGACGATTTTGTGGTTTATTGCGACGCCTCCATTCAGGGACTTGGATGTGGGCTGATGCAACGTGACAAGGTCATTGCTTATGCGTTACGTCAACTTAAGATTCACGAACGGAACTACCCTACACACGATTTGGAGCTGGGAGCTGTCGTTTTTGCACTCAAGATATGGAGACACTACCTGTACGGTACCAGGTGCACCATTTACACCGATCACAGGAGTCTCGAGCATATCTTCAAACAGAAAGAGTTAAACATGCGTCAACGTCGATGGGTTGAGCTATCGAACGATTACGAATGCGCGATCAAGTACCATCCAGGCAAAGCCAATGTTGTGGCTGACGCCCTCAGTCGAAAGGATACTACACCTAAACGCGTACGAGCATTACAACTCACTATCCAATCTAGTCTTCCTGCTCAGATACGAGATGCTCAGGTAGAAGCACTGAAACCAGAGAACGTCAGGGCGGAGTCCCTACGAGGATCAAGGAAACGACTAGAACAAAAGACAGACGGTGCCTACTACGTAACAGGACGCATCTGGGTCCCACCCTATGGCAACCTACGAGAGCTTGTGATGGATGAAGCACATAAGTCTCGCTACTCAGTACATCCTGGTTCAGATAAGATGTACCACGATCTCAGAATTACGTATTGGTGGCCTAGCATGAAAGCCCACTTAGCAACCTACCTTAGCAAATGTTTGACTTGTGTGAGAGTCAAGACTGAATATCAGAAACCATCGGGCCTACTCCAACAACCAGAGATACCACAATGGAAATGGGAGCAAATTTCCATGGATTTCGTTACTGGCCTTCCTAGGTCTCAACGCGGAAATGACACTATTTGGGTGATCGTGGATCGACTCACAAAGTCGGCACACTTCTTGGCTATCAAGGAAACGGATAGGTTCCCCACTCTAGCAGACGTTTATCTTAAAGAAGTTGTTTCGAGGCACGGGGTGCCCACCTCTATTATTTCCGACCGTGATGCACGTTTCACTTCAAAACTTTGGCAAGCGATGCACAAATCCTTTGGCTCACGTTTAGATATGAGCACAACTTATCACCCGCAAACGGATGGGCAGTCTGAACGCACCATCCAGACCCTTGAAGACATGCTTAGGGCATGTGTGATTGACTTTGGCAACGGTTGGGAAAAAAACATCTGCCACTAGTGGAATTCTCGTATAATAACAGTTACCACACCAGCATTCGGGCCGCTCCATTTGAGGCATTGTACGGGCGTAAATGCCGATCACCTCTTTGTTGGGCAGAGGTGGGGGATAGCCAGATCACTGGCCCAGAACTTGTGGTAGACACAACAGAAAGGATTGCTCAGATACGACAACGAATGGCGGCAGCTCGTGACCGTCAGAAAAGCTACGCCGATAAGGGCAGGAAACCACTCGAGTTCCAGGTTGAGGATCGAGTGCTACTCAAAGTCTCACCCTGGAAGGGTGTTGTTCATTTTGGCAAACGAGGCAAACTTAACCCACGATATGTTGGACCATTCGACATCATAGAGAAAATAGGCAAAGTGGCCTACAAACTGAACCTACCAGCAGAACTCAGAGGAGTTTACAACGTTTTCCACGTGTCAAATCTGAAGAAGTGTCTGTCAGATGAGACCCTCATAGTTCCTTTGAAGGAGCTCACTATCGACGAGCAGTTACGATTCGTCGAGTAACCAGTTGAAATCATGGACCGGGAGGTTAAGGTCCTCAAGCGCACTAGAATACCTCTCGTTCGAGTTCGTTGGAACTCCCGTCGTGGCCCAGAGTTCACCTGGGAACGCGAAGACCAAATGAAACAAAAGTATCCCCAACTGTTCGCAAACAGTACAACCACTACTGAGGCTGAAGCTACCACGGAATTTCGGGACGAAATTCCAGATCAACGGGGGGAGGATGTGACACCCCAGGAAAACCTTGCTACTTAACTAGGTTCCTCAGTGAGTACGTGCTAAATTTCGGGACGAAATTTCTTTCAACTTGGGGATAATGTGACAACCCGTATTTTGGAACCTTCCTTTGTATTAGAAGTAACTTGTATGAACACTACTTGAATAATTGATGCATCTGATTTCAAATAGAATGTTATGATTCTTGTTATGTTATGTGTTACGTGATTGTATGTGGATATATATGTTTGATTGCACAACACTTCTTCAACCGCACAAACCCTTGGGCCGCACACACATCTAACCAAGCCACACACCTTCCTCGGCCCAAATCCTGTTTGCCTATTATGATATGAACTCGTGACCAAGTGACAGCCCAAGCATGGATTCGGCCCACTTTCCCCTTATTCTCTTATACGTATACACATACCCATTAGTGGGGTTTTTGCTCTTCATAATTTTCAAACACAAAGAAATACACCAAACCCTAGCTCTCATCTTCTCTCCCTCTTCCACTCGACGGAAGCTTCATCACCATCAAAGATTCGGATCGCGGCACCCTCCTTTCATCTCAATCACACAATTGTTGGCATACAAACTTCTGGTTAGTCTCTAGTTGGTTTCGGCTTGTGCTCTTTAATCGTTTCAGCCTTGTATTAATGTGATGTTCGACATGATCTAGATGTTGTGATGTTACGTGATGTCTAGGGCTGCATGTTGAAAGAAATATTGGTAAACTTATGATCATAAATCTGAATTAGGTGTTTGATTTCAGATATTAACATGTGTAATGGGAGCTGTTTTGTTTAATGATTAGAAACGTGAACTAGCTAGAACTAGGAGAAGGGATGGTATAATGATTTATGTGAATCCGGACCGAATGCATCAGTGAATTGATTAAGTGGGTTGATTTTACTTAAATGATTGTTGTTATTATTCATAATTAGGTGATGATTAGGGTTGCATATTAGATATTGAAATCACAGATTCGAATGATTCGGTGATTGTTGTTCTTGAGTAAATTACAATTAGGGTTGTATGAACGTGCATGATTCCTGATTTAATTATTGATGTTGATCCGATTTGATTGGAATAATAAGTGTTGCTCATGATTGATTATGTTTCGGGTACATGATAACCGATTAGAGATTGATTGATTTTAAAACCGTATAATTATAGAATGTGCAACTAATTTGCATGATTTGAGGAAAACATATAACTGATCACACAAGTCTCTTGATCGCACAAGAGGCTCCGGTCGCACAAGACCAAACATACAAGGGAATCGCACAAGTAGGGTACAACTTAGTAGAGCACACAGTACAGATAAGGTATGCATGATCGCACAAGACTTGTGGATTGCACAAGCCTGTGCTGATCGCACAAGCCTTGGGCCATACACACATTGATGCGCTGTTTGCTATGTTATTGGGCCATGTGGCCCAACTCAATCGCACAAGATTGTCCAGTCGCACAAGCTGAACTGGACCGCACAAGGTTATGAAATTGCTTAACTCTTGGGCCGCATAAGTTGTTGGACTATTTATGATGCTGGGCCGGGTATGTGTGGATCGCACAACCTGTCGTGAGTCGCACAAGATGTGCTGGACGCACAACAGGTTGGGCAAGTTATTATTGGGCTTCCACTTGAATCACACAAGCTTGAATATGTTATGTTCTTGACTGTTAATGTGTTGTCATGATCAATCCGTGTTCGTAACCTGCTAGCTTATGTGTAAACATGCGTGCATTACTTGAACCTAGACCTGACTTGAATGGTAACCATGTTAGGACGTGGTTGATCCCTAGCAGCTCGATTGACCTTTACTTATCTGCCGAGCTAACCTAAGGTGAGTTCACACTTTCTACAAAGCATGGGATTCCCAGGGGTCGGGAATGGGTTAAGGAAGATGGATTCCTCGTCCTTTCTTGGGTAGGACAGTACGGGTTCAGGAATATAATTCCTCGTCCTCATGGACAGTTTACTTTCACTAGACCAAAACTCTATCACTAAGTCCCTCCTTTTTATATCGACTTAATCGCCGGGCCAATGGCGAGCGGGTCATTAGTTAGATAGCGCTATTTAGGTTTGACAAACCTCACACCGTGCCGCAGAGGACGGGCGTGAACTAATGGACTATGGCACGTCAATGATGATAGACATTGATAGTTCAGGGCACATAAACATGACTACAGTCAGTAGTCGATATGGTAACGAGTCTAGTAGTATATACATGGGGTAGCCCCCACGGCCGAAGAGCCAGATAATTAAACATGGGGTAGCCCCCACGGCTAAATAGCCAGAGTAAACGGGATTTAAACAGAACACGTTTTCAACTATGGGGTAACCCCCACGGCAGGATGCCAGTTAAAGGAAACCGTTTTTGGAACAACTTAAAACAAACACCCAACTGTGAACTCGCTCAACATTATTGTTGACTCGTTACTACATGCTTTGCAGGTCAATAGGTTTAGCAGGAGCTTGCATTGGGAAGAGTCGTTGTGGAGCATGGACATTGAGTGTTCATGATGAACTTAAACATTATTGACTTTTGCTATGGTTTTAGACATTATGTTTCCGCTTGCAACTTAAACTATGTTTTGTTTGGACACCAATTGTATTGTGTTGGATTTTATTATTTCTTAAATGCTTGTTCAATATGATTGGTGGCTTGATCCTGGTCAGTCACGCCTCCAAGCGGTGATATTCCGCAGGTGGATTTTGGGGGTGTGACAACGATGGTGGTGGTAGACGGTAGTGGTGGGTGGTGGACTGTGGTGGTGGTGGTGATAGACGGTGGTGGTGGTGTTTAACCTTTTTGCAGACCTTAGATGATCTTAGAAGTAACTGGGCCAAGTCTGCACCAAGAAGAGCTCTCACGGACGTTTTTTAATGAAATGTCTTCGAAAAAACAGTCTGCAGATGACAATGTCTATGAGTGGCCTGCGCGACGCAGACAGAAGAGACTGCGCAGATCTTTTTTAGAAAAACAAACACGGACGGGATGGGGATGCGCATGTGGTAAAACAGTACCAAGGCGAACACTGTCCTGTGGTGGTGTTTGGTACCGAGGAAATCCATCTAGATTCAGGTTAGTGGTGCTAGACTAGGGATGAGCATATGAATACCAATACCGATCCCATACCGATCCCGTACCGATCCCGTACCGATCGGTATCGGTATCGGTATCCCGATCGGTATCCACATTTTGGCGATTTCGGTATCGGTACGGTACGGTATCGGTATTATACCGATACCGACCCTCAAAATACGGTATAATACCGATACCGTACCGTACCGATACCTAACCGACATGTTTCGGTATCGGTATCGGTACCTAGTTTGGGTGAAAATCGGTATCGGTATTAGTCGGTATCGGTATCGGTACGGGACGGAATACCGACATGCTCATCCCTATGCTAGACATCCTAATTCAATGGCTCCATTTTGAACCGTTCTCAAATGGCTAATTTCATTAAAAAGATAGCAAATGGCTAATTTCATTAAAAAGATAGCAAATGGCTAATTTCATTAACCACTATAAATATACATAAATTTCAATGGATTCAACACTAACAACGTTAAAAATCTAGAGACCTGAGACAAGGGGACACCGGCTTTGCATGGTTGTACTAATGTATGGGTTAACAAAGTCAAGCGTGGAGTGGTGGTGTCACTGAAGTTGACGATGGGTTTAAAATCGATGGCGACAATGTACTAAAATTGTATTCAACTCTAATATTAAGTTGTACTTTAATGTTTTTTATATTACCTTCTGTATTTTGAAATTAGTTGCATACTATTTGTTAAAAGAAATGGTTTCAGGATGGAATCCCTTGTTTTGGGAATGAAATGGATGAAAACAAAAATGATTATTATAGGTATCAGCTACATTCTTAGGGAGAGCGGGGCACCCTCGGTGACCCCGTGCGGGGACCAACTTTGCCGAGCGGGGCGGTGCCGCCGGCGGGGAGCCAAATCGGGGAGCCATTTCGAGGAGGGGGCACCGAAGAAGGAAGGAGAGAGAAGGTGGGCCACCCTTTTTTTCAACCAATGAAAACTTTTTTTTTTTTAATAAAAAAACAATTCCCCTAAGAGGGGAGTGCCGCCATCAAATTGGGGTGCGAGGGGAGTTTAAGAGGGGAGTTGACGTGGCATAACCTGATTGGGTGTGCGTAAGAGAGGGGACTCCCCTAAGAGGGGAGTGCCCCTCTCACCCTTATAGTTTTTTCAGATCATGAAAACAAAAACCAGTAAGATTTTGAACTTTTAAGGAAGCAATGCCCATTTTTAAAGTCAGAAAGCAGCATATAAGTTTACAACAGTTAAGTAAATATTTACAAAATTATTTACCATTTATGCAGGCAGACCATGAATATATATATGACATACTTCTGTTCATGTTTTTTCAAGTGCTTAGAATTAGAGAGAGTCTTCAGGCTTCACAAAATTACGATATTCCAGTTGCGTCATCTCCCCACCGGTTGTAGGATCAAATTGGCATCTATAAAAACTGCATCTCAACAAAAAATAAATAAAGATTGTATTAATTCAAGATATCCAATAATAATGCTCTTTTACCATTTTTAGACGCAATTATGTGCATATGCTCTAAAGTTCATAATAATCTTATATAGCCATTTTAAACAACAGAAATATCATCCAGTTTCATAGTCAGAAAATAAAAACAAGTCACTGATACCGTAACAGTGTTTCAATCATATATTTATATCGTTTATTCAGTGAAACAGAAATGATCATATTTTCTTTACTATGGAACGACTAAGCATGATACTTTTGTGTTTTTAAAAGATAAATATGATATTATGAAATTTTGATCAGTCATGTGTTTGGTTGGAATTGGAATATATAAACAGAGATAAATGCAAAATTACCGTTTTTTTAATATGTAATTTCTTGTTTGTTTTAGACAAGGAGTGAATTAATACAGAAGTAGTAAATCACCTTCCATCCATGCCAAGAATAACAACTGTATTCTTCTGGTGGCCAAACGCAACAATGTATTGTGAACCTTCAACCAAACGAAACTGGGCCACTGACCACTCTGAGCTGAAGTACTTGGGCAAGACTCCTGAAATGAATTTTGTCCATCTTTTGTAAGCCACAAAACCTTAAAACAAACTTTTATATCAAATAGATACTGAATCTATGTAGTCAAAGGCGCTCGACCAGGCGCAGCCCAATGCATCAATAACGCGTTACATCTGGTATGAAACAGCTAAAACTGTTCCGAAACATCTATAAATGCCCTGGAACCAACCTAACAGCTAAAAATTGCTTGTATACATAGTTATTAAAAGCGTTAGGCGCACTCAAGGCGCATAGGTCTCGCCTGGGGCCTAGGCGCAAGGCGCAAAAAAACGCAGGCCTGAGAAAAATAAGCACACAGCAAAAAAAACTTAAAATATTTTTATATAATAGAAAATTAATACTATTCTTCAAATAAAATAAAACTAAAGCTATTATATAACATTTAATATCGTCTATCTAGTACCAAAAGTTATAAAATGCTAGTATATTAGTGTAGAAAAATAGTTTTCGTTAGATAAAAGTATAAATTTAGCTGGAATCTTGCCAGAATTTTGAGAATTTGGCCGGAAACTCTCCAGAATCTAGGAATCTCGCTGGAATATGCGCAAAACCATCACTCAGAGAATTAAAGCGCAATTGCCTTGACTTAAGGCGCAATTGCCTCGCCTTGCTAGGAAATTGGGCCTAGGCGCAAGAGGTGATGGCTTTTAACAACTATGTCTGAACATAGTGTGTGTCTTGCTTATCTCGAGCCCTCACTTTTTAGGCGCCTTGCACCTAGGTGACAGGCTGACCTTTTGTGCATTGAGCGCGCCTAGCGCCTTCGACCACTATGTACTGAATTGGATATTTTTGTTAATTCAATTATAACCAAATATCCCAAATTTGACGTTGTAGGGTTTGAGTACTTGTCTCTCTCACTAAAAGGAGTGACAGTTCAATTTTATTAAAATATAAAGACTAAACTCTATGTTGTCAAAAGCGCAAAAAGCGCGCGCCTAGGCGCCCGGGCGCAGCGAGGCGCACCAATAGCGCCTGGTGGCAGCCTAGGCGCAAAAATGGGTTTTATTGGAAAAAGCGTCCTGAGGCGCAAAAAAGGCGCACAAAACGGCCCTGAGGCGCAAAAAAAGGCTGAGGCGCAGCAGAAAAAAAAAAAAAAACTGAACCGAGTACGACGAATAAAAACTGCCTCACGCGGGCCCGGGCTTTTTGGAGCTGCATTCGTGTCCGCAGGTGCGGGCACGCATGAGTTCAACCAAATTCCAGCTCAGAAACTCATTTTTGCACCCCCCCCCCCCCTGCGCGCGGGTAGGACTTGTGGTAAAACATGTCATAAAGCTACAATAGAGTAGTAAAGACTTTACCTTATAAACAACCACTCACTTTGTCCCCACACCGATGTGTGGGACAAAGTATTTACCACCTTTTGAGACTTTTTTATTCACACACCCAAAACTTACAACATATAAGTCCTAAACTTTTGCTACTAACTATTAGCTCCATGATCTTAAATGGCATGTATAATAGTTTTTTTAATTATATATGTGGAATCTTATTTATTTTCAAAGCATAACATATTTTTTATATTTTTTTTCTCTATGTGCGCTTTTCTTAAAAAAGCCCACGCTTTTTTTGCGCCTTGCGCCTAGGCTCCGGGCGAGGCCGATGCGCCTCGCCTGAGCCTTGCGTCTTTGACAACATAGACTAAACTTGCTCCTATATTTGTCAAAAAAAATAAACTCACTCGTCAAAACTAAAGTCACTCCTAAAATATGTCAAAAACTAGATTTTCATTTCTTTTTATGAAACAAAATTTTATGAAACAAAACTTACGCATGCCCCACTGGTAAGATTTAGAGATTTTGGACAGCCTTTCTTGACAAGGGACTTCTATTTCAATTTTGCGTGACTAGACCTAAGTTTTTATAATATTCAACACTAATTCGAGTTGGGCCCAAGTGTGTCCAGATCATAATCTGGACGAAGTGACTAATTCAACACACCAACTAGTTTAAAAAAAATAGAATTCAGAAAACAAATATTGAAGTTTAGCAATTCAACCCACCAACCCGTTTTTGTTCAAGCTTTTTATGTTTTTCTTCCCAAAACATGCTGACTCGCTATCCCATTTAACCCATTCAGATAATGGGGTTACATGGGTCGTGTTTGGGTTACCCATGTTGTAGCATGTCCATGTCAGGTTGAGCATCTTGACATGACTAGTTAATTACTCGTTTCAGGTTGGGTTACATAAACCCGCCAACCCAAACCTGCAAACCCTAACCCGAAACGAACCTCTAGTTTATAATCAATCAGATAACTATACCTTTAATGAAAGAGAGGGATGAGCTTGACGTGTGAGCAGGGGAATTATGGTTGGATGGTTCAGTAGCCTTATTAACACCTTGGCTTCCATGACCAGGTTTGAGGTTAAAAACATGAACAGTGCCCTTGTCACTTGAGACTGCTAGCCACTGGATATTAGATGAGAATGCAAGGCTGTATATTTCTGCTCTATCTGCACCCCTTCTTACCTAAACCAATTATCCACTTCTTTTAGTATGATACAAGAATAAAACTAAAACTTAACCATGCATGCTTTTCTACATGTTCTGCTAATTACATTGCTACAAAAAAAAAGGTAGTTATAGATCATTAATAAAGGTAAAAAATTGACTTTCATATGTAAGCAGCCCCTAAGTGACCTATTTCCACACATCAACTTTCATCAATTCTTCTTTTTCTATAACTATTCACTGCTGCACACACGAGCCTCGTTTTTTTATAAACTCTTTACAGAAATCTGTATACTTTTTTTTGCAGTCTTTGATTTCCTAAACATGTAAGCTCAAAAACAATTCTCATTTAAAAACTTCTCTATATGCTGTGTGTGACTGTGCGATTATGCAAACATAACCGGAAGTTAAGGAAGTTTCTACCACAATGCTAGTTCAAATTCAAAATACCCAATAAACATAACAAAATCAAGCATACCTCCTGCAACAGAGTCCCATCATGCGTATCGAAGATCCGAATCAGCGTCCCCTTGCTACTAGCAGTAGCAATAATATGCCCATCCTGCGCCAGCGTAAAACACGCAATCCTCGAATCATGAGCCAAAATAAACTTCGTTTTCTTCAAACCATAATGCTCAACACGAACCTGCCCCTTCTGCAACCCAGGACACACAAGTACAAAATTACTCGACCCCTGCGAAACCTCACACAGCCCCTTCGGATTCGCAAACGTCTCAATCTGATGCAACAGCTTCAAATCCGCAAAATTATACACAAGTATCTTCTGCTCCAACACAACAACAATCCTATCCCTCCTCAACCGAACTCCCCGAACCTCAGACCGAAACGACAACTCACCAATACACCTACTCTTATGATCATCCCAAATCATAACCTTATTGGGCGGATACTGCGGTTCCGAGCCGCCACCAACTAACGCAAGTATATTACAACGAAATAACATCTCAACCGTCCCTATACCACCTCCGTTTTCAAAATCTCGTCTGAAAATCTCGCGAAACGGATCACAGTTATAAATTCTAAATCCATGATTAATTCCACAAGCAAAACAACCGTGATCCTGATTAAACGAAACGTGTAACAGCGAAATAGATCGATTCAAATCAGGCGTGTTCATGTTAGGGTTTGAAACATTTGAATTTAGGTTACCGTCGTAAACCGGAGCGGTTACCGGAGCCGGATCCGGATCGGTTACATCAAGACGATCCGGATCCGGATGTTCAGTGTCTGGAAGAAACTGATTGAGCCAATCACGAACGTTATCATCGCCGTCTTCGTGAGTGTGTTGAGGTTGCGGTGGTTGAGCGGAGGTTAATTTGATTGGTGCTAGTAGTGATGCGAGGTCGTCGCCGACGTCGGCGGTGGTGGCCGTGGAGGAATGGTGGTCGGAGTTGGAGTTAGGGTTAGGGTTTGGCCAAGACGGAGAGGAGAATGACGAGACAGTTGCCATTGTTGATGATCGGAAGTTGCGTGTGAAGACTTTATCCACAACGAAAGTTTTTTTATAGATTATTATTATTGTTATTATTATTATTATTATTAGTAGGGTGCTCGCGCGATGTGGCGGGGGCGACACTTTGCATTGCGGCACTCGTTTCTGTTAGTTTTCTTATTCGTATAATTTTTATGATAACATTATTGTGGTGGATATATGCCATAAGTGTTACACATGTCTAGTAATTATTAAATTTAGAATTTAAATTATCAAGTATTTCAAAAAACCATTGCTGTAATAAGGTAACACACGAATAAGAAAAGATAAGTCTTAAGCATAAATATTGAAAACAAAAAGCTCAAGTGTCAAGTACTTTGCATCATAAGATTAAAAATTTAGTAATCATACGGCCTAAACATCTCAAATATCTCATCCATATTGTCACACCATCATTTCTCATCATTGAGATCAACGTCCTCTGGAATTTCTTGTATCTCTTCCTATTTAATTGTTACATCTTTTACAGGATGAGTTTCTTCTTTGATCTCCTCTTTAACTGATACATCAGTAGTAGCTGCTGCTGGAGCAGTTTGAGAAACTGAAATAAATGTTAAGTATTTTAGTTATATATGTTTTATCATGTAATTGTTATATATAAGATATGATAGATAGGTATATATAACATTATTTGTTACAAACTTAAAAAAAATATATTCTTTTCAAAAAAAAAGAAAATGTTTTGTTTATATATAAAATAAATAATTGTATTACATATGTAAAGGTTTGTTCTTTTATAAAAATTAATAATGAAAAGACAAAAAATATTGTTTTTCATAAAAATTAATAATTAAAAGACAAAAAAATAAAATGTAAGTTGTTATAATTGTAAAGTATGTTTATTTTATTGGTTAAATTATAAAGTATAATTTTGTTTTTTAAAGCTCATAACTTTTTTTAAATGTCCACATAGTACTCATCCAATTAACTTTCAGTTTAAATTTTTTGTTTTTATAAAAATAAAAAATAGTACTTGACTCGTAAGTACGTTTTAAACCTTTAACTTAAATTATTAAATTTTGTTTTTTAAAGATATAAAAATTTATGTTTTTATAAAATTTCAAGAACTGTTTTTATAGTGATAACTATAGAAGTGTATTAGGGTTTAATTTTAGATTTGTCACCCCTTTATTTAGGAAGTTTGTTGTGGTTAGTTTTAATTTTTATAAGATATATCTAAGTATAGATATTAGACAGTTTTAATAAAATAAAATGTGACACATAATCAATTCTTAATTAGACAAAGATAATTAGCTATGCAAAAAAAACAATGAACACGTAGAAAAAACTTAAATAGAAAAATAATTTTAGGGCAGTAATATTATCTTTATTTTGTACCAAAAAGATTTTAACTTTAGTTATCTTGAAAATATTAGTTGTTATTTTCTTCTTTAATCACTTGCACATTAAAGCATTATCGATTTGTACCTTTTAATCCGTGCGTCGATATTGAACAAGACAACTACCAAAATGTCGACAAAAATGTGTAGATCATCATGTTATCTTTGGATTTTTTTTAAACAGTATAGTTTATAAGATATGTCAAGAATACGTAAAAAGATTATAAGTTTGTTGTGGAGGTGTAATTGTAACTAAATATCTATAATTTTATTAAAACTCATGGATTTAAGTGTAATAAGTTTAGGGACTAAAAATAAATAGTATTTAAAATACCAAACTACCCTCATTTTAGGGGTCTTTCTATAAATAAAGGGAAGAAAAAATTCTTATTTTTTTGATATCTTAAAATATCCATCACTCATGCATTATAATATAGTATAGTATAGATTATTATTATTATTATTATTATTATTATTATTATTATTATTTATTATATATTATTCGATGCTTTATGTTTTGTGATCTTGAGTGAATTGGAAGTTTTGTTTTTAATCTATATATACCATGTTTCAAGAGGTGTTCTTTATCTTTAAAAGTTAAAACTACTTATTGTTTCAAAATCTTATAAGGTTTGTCCTTTTAATCTATATATTATTCGATGCTTTATGTTTTGGTCTTTTTATTTTTTTTCAAAAAAGCCATTTTAATATTAATAGATAAAAATAAAATGAATTAACTCTATTACAATTTGGAACTTCCGTGAATAGTGATTTAATATTGTTTTTCCTTTTTGACATTTTTGCTTTTTTGGCCAAACCAATTTACGATTTTGTCTAGCTTTAAAATAATGATTTTGTCATCGGTTTAAAATTACGCTTTTACCTCCAGTTCCAAATAAAATTATGCTTTTGCCCTCAATGAAAAATTACACTTTTGCCATCGGTTCAAAATGACGATTTTGTCCCGTTTAATTTATAGTTTCGCCCTTAGTTTTGTTTTCTTCCACTCAGGTAAATTACGATTTTGCCCTCAATTTAAATTTATATTTGTGTCATCGGTTTTGTTTGCTTTCCCGGTCAGATTACGATTTTGACCCGCTTTAAAATAATGATTTTGTCATCAGTTAAAATTACGTTTTTACCTCCAGTTCAAAATAAAATTATGCTTTTGCCCCCAGTGGAAAATTACAGTTTTGCCCTCGACTCAAATTTACGATTTTTCCCGTTTAAATTTACAGTTTTGCCGTTAGTTTTGTTTTCTTCCTCACTGGTAAATTACGATTTTGCCTTCAATTTAAGTTTACATTTTTTTCATCGATTTTGTTTGCTTTCCTAGTCAAATTACGATTTTGCCCCAGTGTATAAGTACAGACACAAGATGGGGGCATAGTGCGAGACAACTGCCTGGAACTTCCCCATTGGCCTAACAATTTGCGATTTTATCCCCGCTTTAAAATAACGATTTTGCCATCAGTTCAAAATTACGTTTTTAACCCAGTTCAAAATAAAATTATGCTTTTGCCCACAACTAAAAGTTATAATTTACCCCTCAATTCAAAATTACGATTTTGCCCCGTTTAAATTTACAGTTTTGCAATTAGTTTTGTTTTTCTTCTTCCAGTCAAATTACGATTTTGCCCTCAATTTAAATTTATATTTTTGTTATCGTTTTTCTTTGCTTTGTTGTTTCTTTTTTTTTTGTCCTTTTCCGCTTTATGTATATGTTATAGTTTTTATTAAGCAAAACTATTAAGAAAAACTTTCGCAATTCAGTTGGTTGTATGAACATTCAAATATAATGAGTGTCTCGGGTTCGAAGCCCATCATGGGAAAGAAATTTTTTATTACCTGCTGCTAAATAAAAGTTTGAGTATCTATTATACATAATAATATTTTCCGTGATTTATTCCTTCTTTTTTCACTTTTACGTTGTTTTCTCTACTTCTAAATTTGTAATTTTTATAACTAACCGGTATGGTACCGGTATTTACGGGTAAAACACCGCTAAGTAACGAACTGAACGGGTATCGTGTTATCCCGTTACAAAACAAAATGAATGGATAATGTTCGAGTTCCCCGCCGCGCAGCGCGGGGAATTTCACTAGTTATATCTATTTGGTAAGTCAACAGTTTTTTGAAGAATTTCCTCCTCACAATTACAAATACTCAACATCTGCTACTCTAAATGTCTGTCAAAGGTAAACTCTGCCCAAAGAGAACATCTGTTTGAAGTGATCCTCTGCTCATGAAGTCAAAGCCTAAATAAAGTTTGAAGCAGCAAAGGTCTGCTATGGGTCAACAGATCTTAAAGAACAACAGATAATATTCAATAGATGCTGCTCAACAGAGGTTTTCAATGTAATAGTGCTTAGGCTAATAGCTGATGTAGGGAGTTTGTTAGGCTATTAGATGTTTTGCATTAAAAGCTGTTGTTTTTAAATATAATTTTACATGTTTATATTAAATGTACACGTTTTTTCCTGCTAGATTGTTTAATCTATAGTGAATTGAAATCTGACCTTCGGGCTGTAAGATATTTCACTATATAATATCATTGATTTAGATCATGTTGATGTTGAATTGTGCCTGAACAGATGTTTGGTAAGTCAACAGTTTTTTGAAGAATGTCCTCTCTCAATTACAAATATTCAACATCTGCTACTCTAAATGTCTGTTAAATGTAAAGTTTGCGCAAAGAGAACATCTGTTTGAAGTGATCATCTGCTGATGAAGACAAAGTCTGAAGAAAGTTTGAAGAAGCAAAGATCTGGTATGGGTTAACAGATGTTAAAGAACAACAAATGATATTCAGTAGATGCTGCTCAACAGAGGTTTTCAATGTAATGGTGCTTAGGCTAATAGTAGATGTAGGGAGTTTGTTAGGCTATTAGATGTAATTGCAATCTTTATAAAAGCATGATGATGAAAGCATTCTTCTCATTGTGCCTGAACAGATATTTCGTAAGTCAACAGATGTGAAAATTTTAAAAGACAATTGTTGAAGTTTTGAAATGCGTTTTATGGTAAATAATCATTTATAGTGTTTAAAATGCGTCTTATGGTAAATGAAGGGGTTAATTGTAATTATAATAACCTGTTTTTTTAAGGTTTAAAATTTGTCCTTTGGGTTTCTTGATATTTAATTTTATAGTTTTCCCATGAAAACTTATTTTTGAAATGTTTTGCATTAAAAGCCGAACCATCGTCGCATCATATTCTTTAACAGTTAAGTTAGTCTCACCATCTATTCAATCATTACCGCCATCATTGGGTATATAAAATAAATTTATTTGCCTTACATTGGGAAACTACTTTCATTATTACCGCCTTCATCCATCTACTCAATCATCTTCAAAGTTTTTTGTGTATCAATCATTACAATCTCTTAGGCTTTGAAACACCCATTTGTTCACCGCAAAATCAAAACACAAACCAAAGCATCGTCGCATTATATTCTTTAATAGTAAGTTAGTCTCACTTGACATTTGTTAAAATGTCTCTTTTATATGATTCTCTTGAGATTTTACAATCAAATTATGAATCCTAAAGTTAATAAGGAATATTGATTAAACTTTACTTCCACAACAATGCATGTTATCTAATCCGAAGATTCTTTGTTTTAAATGTCATTGTAGTTACTCTGTTCATCAACATTATAATCGGTTTTGTAGTTACAAATATGATGTTTGTTTTTTAAATTTTTGGTATATTTATACATAGTAACATACTTATTTCTTATTTATAAACATTTATATATACAATTATATTTTATTTATTATATTTTTTTATTGTAGAACATATAAATCATAAAATGGAAAACATTGAGTTTCAAATGATCGTTGATGAAATTTTCACAAGGCTCCCTGCAGAAGCTATTGGTCATTTGAAATGTCTTTCCAAAAATTTTCATTGGGAACTGTCAAGTCATGCATTTGAGTTGATGCATTCTCGCCGAATTGGAAATTCACTACAAAAGAAACTACTCTCCTTTAAAGACACGTCAATTATCGTTGATAACATAGTAGTTGTCACACCCCAACCGATAACGGAAACATCGGGGCATGGCACTGAGCGAAACAGATTGTCCAGGAGAAATCCATAACAACTAAAATTACCGGATATTTATCATTATGTCCCATACCATAATATATCAAATAAAAGCAGTTATTACAGACATTGTTTTCTCAAAGACAGATCGAATGTTCTGACGACTTAGATTCAAATAGATAAATTGTTTGTTTGTTTGTTTCTAGACTCTTCCTAACTCGATTCCACATAGCAAGCATCCTAGCAGGTAGCATCCTAAACATCTGTCACATACGTTAAAATAAAGGTCAATACACATAGTGTAAATGTGAGCATACAAGTTTGATATAGCATAGTAGAGTTCGAAATCGTTTACGCATAACCAGCATGTACAACGTATAATGTGAAGCATGTAAGTTATCGACAAAGATCCTATCAATACCAATGACTGCGAGTTGACTGCGAGTAGCGAGTGCGCATCACATGTTCACCACTGCAAACACGTGAAGTATTGTCCTTAACAACCCCTGAGTGAACAGGTGCTGAGTCCAAACTATAGTACTGTCGTTGCTAAGGCAGGTAGACAACAATCAATGTGTAAACATAACAAACAGACATTCATCGAGTCACGTATAACATGCATTAGAGGTTAGCGTATAAATAGTGTTTGCGTTGTGTGTTCGATGTGATTTAGAATAAGTAACGTATGTAACACCCAAAAGTGCATAAAGCAAAAAGGGATCGAGTATACTCACAGATAGCGTTTAACTTAATAAACACTACCTTAGATTAAAGGGAGCGCTTGAGAGATTAGCCTGAACAGTTAACGATAGCATAAACGATGAGCGGCGCGTAAAACAGTGTGAGAGTACCAAGTATCGGATGGTAATCTGATCGGATGGCAATCCGATCGGATGTCAATCCGATCGGATGGCCATTCGATTGGATTGACACCATGTTTGGTAAGGATGTGTTTGTGTATGATGGTTTGTCCTTTGAAGTTTTTGTTGTAGCATTTTGAAAATAGAGAAGTATCTCTACCCTTCAGGTCGTTCGATCAGACGACGATCCGATTGGCAAGGCTTCTCAGTTGAGAACAAGTTCACAGCAGGACGGGTCACTCGATCGGATGGCAATCCGATCGGGTGGCAATCCGTTAGTTACTGATGATCTTTGAAAAATGAAAATGATTAAGTGTCGAAGTCCCAAACGTCACACGATCGGATGGTCGTTCGATCGGATGACAATCCGATCGAACGGTAATCCGTTCGACGTTCAGATCCTTGAAAAGTTTGAATAAAAAGTTTAAGTGTGTAACCAAGTGCACCCCGATAGGGGTCGGTCGATCGGGTGGCAATCCGATCGGATGGCCAGTCGATCGGATGGCAATCCGATCGGACGACAATCCGTCCCAACGACCTGATCGTCTTGACACTTGATTTTGTTGAAGTTTTGCAGTTTTGATCGAGACGGTATGATAACGTGTTTAAACAACAGAAACCTCATCTCGTCCCAAGTGACCCGATCAAATAGGAATTACCCTAGTTCGACCAGTTCACGGTTTGAGACGGTTGTTCATGTTCAAACCCGAAAGCAGTAGTCTCTTGGATAGAATTCAGATCTTGAACTAACACATCACTAAGAATGAGTAGAAGATTAGAACGTGCTCTGATTCTATAGGTTTTGAGTGCATTGAGTGTAAAAGAGTTGAAAGAAAGTCGAAAAACCTTCTTTCAATCCTTTTAACCATGAACATGTGTAGATCTATGTGAAAACATTGATTAATCTTGTGGAAATCCTTCAGAACTAAGTTGTTCTTGGTGGAATGACGCCAAACTTTGAAGTTCATAAGAACTCCACGATGACATCACCCTAGAACACCTTAAATCCGGTGATTTCACGGTTAAAAGTTAAGATTCGAAGGTGAAAATGATGAAGAAGTGTCTGTAGATCATAGAAGTACAAGATTTAGGTTGGAAACTTACAAGAATCGAGAGAAATCGAGATAAATGAGTGCTTGAGGTTGGCTGGTCGAACAAGGAGCTGTCACATCACAAATGATGTGACAAGTGGGTATTTATAGGGTTTCCCAAAAAGGCAAGTGGTGAAGTGTTGGGCCGATCGGGTGGCAATCCGATCGGGTGGCAACTCGATCGGATGGCAATCCGATCGGGTGGCCACTCGATCGGTTGGCCACTCAATCCTGGTGTCCGGCACGACGAGTTTTGTCGTTTCGATTCGCGTGTTGAGCGTTGCGATGCGATTCGAGTGAGCGATGCGATTCGAGTGAGCGATGCGATAGTATTACCCATTAGTTACACAAATAACATAACTACTATATCTGACATACAATCACTATAAATAACTTGCGTTTAGCGTTTGCGATTCGATTGCGATGCGATAGATTTGCGATTTTGATTGCGATTAACACCTCAACATAAACATAACATGCACAAGTAACACATAAATAGCACACACACGTAAAACAATATCCAGAACACATAATTCGAGTTGCGAATGTGATAGCGATATGCAGTAAGTCAATTAGCGATTAATATGCGATTAAACCTCGATTATTAATAGATACTCCACATAATACAACTAAAGCGATAAAATAAATAGATTCGATTACAAGTCAAAGAAGTCAAAACGGTAGTTGAGCAAGGATTGACAGATCGCAATTAGCAATCTTTTCTTCCTTTGACTTCAATCTTGACTTTGACTTTGACTTTCGAAACACGGGGTGTTACAGCCTCCCTACTTAAGGGAATTTCGTCCCGAAATTAGGCTTTAGCCGTAACAAACAATTGTGGGTACTTCACCTTCATGTCGCTTTCGAGTTCCCAGGTAAACTCGGCACCGCGTTTGCCTTCCCAGCGAATTTTCATAATGGGAATGCGTGAGCGTCTGAGCACCTTGGTTTCTTGTCCCACGATCTTGACAGGCTTTTGCACGAAGTGTAATGTTTCATCCACTTGTAGATCCTCAAGAGGAACATGTAATTCCTGGTCGGCCAAGCACTTTCTAAGGTTTGAAATGTGGAAAGTCGGGTGGACGTTACTCAATTCTTCTGGTAGTTTGAGTCTGTAGGCCACTTTTCCAATCCTTTCCAGAATCTTAAAGGGTCCAACATATCGAGGCGCGAGTTTTCCTTTCTTGCCGAATCTGATCACCTCCTTCCAAGGTGCAACCTTTAGGTGTACGTGATCATCAACGTCAAATTCAAGGGGCTTGCGGCGTCTATCAGCGTAACTTTTCTGGGCTCCGAGCTTTCAGCAGATTGTCTCGAATTTGGAGGATTTTGTCTGTCGTTTCTTGCAACAGCTCGGGACCGGTAATTTGTGCGTCTCCGATCTCGTGCCACACAATAGGCGATCGAAATTTCCTCCCGTATAAGCCTCAAATGGTGCCATTTGTATGCTAGAATGATAACTGTTATTGTACGAGAATTCGACCAAAGGAAAGTACGCGTCCCAATTACCACCGAAATCTATGACACACGAACGAAGCATGTCTTCAAGGGTGCGAATCGTTCTTTCAGTCTGCCTGTCGGTTTGGGGATGGAAAGCGGTACTTAGATTAAGAGTAGTACCGAGAGCAGATTGAAACGTTTCCCAAAAAACATGAGGTAAACCGACCATCGCGGTCAGAGATGATGTCACGAGGCGTCCCATGTCGACTAATGATCTCGTTGGTGTAGATTCGGGCTAATATTTCTACCTTAAAGTCTTCTCGTATCGGCAGAAAGTGAGCTGATTTGGTCAAACGGTCAACCACAACCCAAATGCTATCATGACCAGATTAAGTACGCGGAAGTTTCGTTATGAAGTCCATAGCTATACTCTCCCATTTCCACATCGGGATCTCGGGTTGAACGAGTAAGCCAGAGGGTCTTTGATGCTCAGCCTTGACCTTGGAACATGTCAGGCATTTCGAAACATAGATAGAGATATCCTTCTTCATGCCCGGCCACCAGTACTTGTAGCACATGTCCTGGTACATTTTGTCAGCACCGGGATTAATAGAATATCGAGATTTGTGGGCTTCATCCATCAGAAGTTGTCGCAAATTCGTACGCTTGGGAATCCAAATTCGATCCAAGTAATGAAAGATACCATTAGATTTATTCTCGAGTTGGGCGCCATCATTTAGAATTCTTTCCTTCTTCAAAGTTCGCTCGGTAAAACAAGCATGATGCGCGTCACGGATAAGAGCTTCGAGGTTAAACTGGGCTTGGGAATTTCGAACGCTAAGCAAGTAGCTTCGTCGACTGAGAGCAACGACAACGACGTTTGCTTTGCCTGGATGGTAACGGATCTCACAGTCGTAATCGTTGAGCAGTTCTACCCACCGGCGTTGACGCATATTCAGTTCCTTCTGGTCAAAGATATGTTGTAGGCTCCTATGATCGGTGAAGATCATACACTTGGTACCATAAAGGTAGTGTCGCCAAATCTTTAACGCAAAAATAACTGCGCCAAGCTCGAGGTCGTGTGTGGTGTAGTTCTTCTCGTGGATCTTGCGCTGTCGAGAAGCGTACGCGATAACCTTGTCTCCTTGCATAAGAACACAACGAAGACCAAGGTTCGAGGCATCACAGTAGACTACGAAATTGTCGTTTCTGTCGGGCAGTGAGAGCACGGGAGCATTGCAAACCCTAGTTTGGAGAGTTTGAAAGGCTTCCTCTTGTTTAGTTCCCAAACAAAAGGTTTATCTTTATGCGCAAGAGAAGTAAGCGGCACAACGATCTTAGAGAAACCTTCGATAAAACGGTGATAATAGCCTGCCAATCTGAGAAAAGAGCGGACTTCAGACGGATTCTTGGGTGTAACCCAACTCTTAACAGCTTCGATCTTCGCAGGGTCAACGTGGATACCTTGACTATTGACAATGTGACCCAAGAATTGGACCTCCTCTAGCCAAAATTCACACTTGGAGAACTTGGCATATAGACGTTTCCCTGGAACAACTCAAGAACCAAACGTAGATGCTGCGAGTGTTCGGCTTTTGATTTGGAATAGATCAGGATATCGTCGATGAATACGATTACGAAGCGATCAAGAAAGGGTTTGCACACTTGATTCATTAAGTCCATGAAGACTGCAGGAGCGTTAGTAAAACCAAAAGGCATGACAACGAACTCATAGTGACCATAGCGGGTTCGAAAAGCGGTTTTGGGAATATCTTCCTCTTGAATGCGTAACTGGTGATAGCCTGAGCGTAGATCGATCTTTGAAAAACACGTAGCACCCTGTAACTGATCAAACAAATCATCGATTCGAGGCAAGGGATAATGATTCTTGATTGTCAGCTTATTCAACTCCCTATAATCGATGCACATCCAGAACAAACCATCCTTCTTTTTGACGAAAAGGATAGGCGCACCCCATGGAGAGGTGCTAGGGCGAATAAAGCCTTTATCAAGTAGTTCCTGGAGCTGACTCGAGAGTTCGCGCATTTCGGAAGGAGCGAGAGGGTAAGGCGCTTTAGCAATAGGGATGGCTCCAGGAATGAGGTCGATCCAAAAATCGATATCACGAGCGGGAGGTAATCCGGGTAAATCATCAGGAAAAATGTTAGGAAATTCACGAACAACAGGGACCTGATCCTCCTTCTTAACTTCCTTTTTCTCCACTACTACAATGTGCGCCAAGAAAGCTTGGTATTCCTTGCGGAGGTACTTGCTAGCTTAGACACACGACATGAGTTGGAGTTTCTTTGACGCGACTTCACCGTAAACACACAATTGATCACCATTAGCGAGCGAGAATCGGATCATCTTATCAAAGCAAGCAACTTCAGCATGGTTTTCACGAAGAAAGTACATGCCTACTATGATGTCAAAACTACCAAGCTGCATCGGAATAAGGTCGATAGGGAAAATATGATTGTTGAGTTCAAGCGTACAATCACGTAGAACAGAATTGACGGCGACGGTTCTTCCGGTGGCAACTTCAACATCGAACGTCGAGGGGAGATGAGCGCGCTTACGATTGAGGAGCTTTTCGAATTCAAATGATACAAAACAGTTATCTGCTCCAGTATCAAATAAACACGTAGCATATATACCATTCACAAGGAACGTACCATTGACCACATTGTTGTCGGCTTGAGCCTGGCGGGCGTTGATGTTGAATGCACGTCTGCGGGCTGCTGGTTGTTGTTGCTGTTGCTGAGTCTGCTGCTGCTGTTGTGGCTCTTGCTTGACCACTCGGTTCGGGCACATGTTGGCGAAGTGGTTGGGATCACCACATGCGTAGCAAGCTCTAGCATTGACTGCGGGTGCATGAGCCGCTTGATGGCCTTGAGGAGCAGCAAGTAGAGCTTGTTGAGCTGGAGCTTAACCTTGTGTTGGAGCAGGGTTTTGACGTGGACCTGTATGGCAGTTGGCAGTGAAATGGTCGTACATGTTGCAATGCGCACAGTATCTGCAAGCGATTCCCACTAGGTGGTGATAAGTACAAGTAGGGCAAACCGGGTGAGGACCAGTATACGCACGCTTTGCCGGTGGTGCGTTGGTAACCGGGGCCGCTACTTGGCGGTGTTGAGGTTGCTGGGGAGCTGGAACTGACTGGAGCGGGGCAGCATTGGGTACAGCGCAATTCTTGTTGCTGGAACTGCTGTTGTTCTTTCTCTTGCGTCTCGAGAGCTTGGATGACTGAGGAGCGGTGGCGGTTTCAGCGGTTGAAGCGGTGGTGGGTTGATGCAAATTCTTGGGAGCTTTATCCCAGAAGCCAGACTTGACTCGCTTGTTGTTGATCTCAGCAACGAGTAAAAAGGTTTCCTCGATTGTCGTAGTCTTTGTAGCTTGAACGAAATTAGCCACGCAATCCAGAAGAGCACGGATATACTTCTAGATGGTGATTTCGGGCGTCTTGACTTGGTCCAAACAGATTATACTCAACTGCTTGAAGCGCGCAGTCAAACCAGCATTGTCACCATCTTTCTGCTTAATGTGCCAGAATTCATCCTCCAACTTTTGGCGCTCATGGGGAGGGCAGAACTCTTGCATCTCACGTCCTTCAACTCATCCCATGTTAGCCCGTAAGCTGCATCATTTTCGCGTTTGTTTCTCTCGGTCGTCCACCAGTCTAAAGCGCGGGACTGGAAGATGCCAGTTGCGTTCAGAGTGCAGAGATTGTCAGGACAGCCACTCTGGTGCAGGGTGACTTCGATAGAATCAAACCATTGGAACATGGCCGTAGGACCATCTTCGCCAGTAAACTCCTTCGGGTCGCAGGATTTGAACTGCTTGAAGCTAAAAGCAGCTTTTGGCGAATCAATTCGGGACTCTTCAGAAGACTTGCTTGCATTCTCGTTCAGTTCACTCATGATCTGAGGAATGACTTTGACGATTTGAATTGCGATGAGAGAATCAAGTTTCTTGTCGGCGTGCTTACGCCTAGCAGCTCGTGAGTGTGGGGATCCAGATGACGACATTGTCTGCAACAGACAGCGCCATAGGATTCAAAAAACTATTCGATTATTCCTTGTATAGTCTAGCGATTCACCATAAAGCTAAGGAACACATCCATTCATCGAACCACATAAGCACAAAATCACAGAATCACATAAGCACATAAACATATAATCACGTAAGGCACAAAAGCACGTAAGGCAGTCAAAACACAGAAACCTTACTATATGTTGCACGTATTCCCTATCCTTCACAGCACGTATAGCGATTAAGTACAACAATTGTGAGTAGCGAGTAGAATAGCGAGTAGTATAGCATAAGCGATTATCATAGCATGCGATCATCCGCGAGTAGAGTAGAAACGATTTGTTAACGTTTTGAGATAGATGTGCAGTGCGAGTTGTGCGTGTCGATCAAAGTGGGTAAATTACCAAAATCGAAACATGTAAACACATAAAATCCACATAAAATCGATAAATTACAGAGTTGGTGGCTGCGGGTTCCAGAATCGAAACACATAAAATCAAGGGGAGATTGTCTCGGGTGTGTGTAGACATTGACTACCCAAAGTGGTTCGACTATTCACAAGGACTTTAAGTGCACACTTTGGCCTTCGAGACTGTGCTCTCGCTTCGATTCGAGCGATCGGCACGCATCCTTCCAATTACAGTGTGACCCAAGTCGTTGGAGTCCGTCGAGACTTTGGTGAGAGTTTTGTAAAACCACATTAAAGAGTAGAACGAGTCATCAAGGTTCGGGTTTCACCCCTAACTTAGCGACTACATTCCTGATTGTGTGATAGAATCACAAGATAGATAGGGAGACATGCGTCGAAGTATGGATTTCACTCCTGTTTCAACGCAAATTCTCTTGTTTTATAGTAAAAACAGCAATTCGAACTAGTAATCTGGTCGAGAGTTTGGGGTTTTCACACCTAATCTTAACCAGATCATCAGTTTGTGTGTGTAATCAGCCTTAGAAAGGGCTGATCTTGCGTGGAACTTTAGCATGCGATGTTCGCGCAAGTGTGTAGTGTACAACGAGTTTGAGCGAGAAATAGCGAGTAAGCTAGTACAAAACCCCTACTGGGCATGCACAATTCGGTCTGTTGGTACTTAGACTATAGACTAGGTCGTTCTAAGACATCGGCCCAGACTAGGTCGAGTCTTGCCTAATTCCCTATAGTTATGGCTCTGATACTAATCTGTCACACCCCAACCGATAACGGAAACATCGGGGCATGGCACTGAGCGAAACAGATTGTCCAGGAGAAATCCATAACAACTAAATTACCGGATATTTATCATTATGTCCCATACCATAATATATCAAATAAAAGCAGTTATTACAGACATTGTTTTCTCAAAGACAGATCGAATGTTCCAACGGCTCAGATTCAAATAGATAAATTGTTTGTTTGTTTCTAGACTCTTCCTAACTCGATTCCACATAGCAAGCATCCTAGCAGGTAGCATCCTAAACACCTGTCACATACGTTAAAATAAAGGTCAATACACATAGTGTAAAGGTGAGCATACAAGTTTGATATAGCATAGTAGAGTTCGAAATCGTTTACGCATAACCAGCATGTACAACGTATAATGTGAAGCGTGTAAGTTATCGACAAAGATCCTATCAATACCAATGACTGCGAGTTGACTGCGAGTAGCGAGTGCGCATCACATGTTCACCACTGCGAACACGTGAAGTATTGTCCTTAACAACACCTGAGTGAACAGGTGCTGAGTCCAAACTATAGTACTGTCGTTGGTAAGGCAGGTAGACAACAATCAATGTGTAAACATAACAAACAGGCATTCATCGAGTCACGTATAACATGCAGTAGAGGTCAGCGTATAAATAGTGTTTGCATTATGTGTTCGATGTGATTTAGAATAAGTAACGTATGTAACACCCAAAAGTGCATAAAGCAAAAAGGGATCGAGTATACTCACAGATAGCATTTAACTTAATAAACACTGCCTTAGATTGAAGGGAGCGCTTGAGAGATTAGCATGAACAGCTAACGATAGCATAAACGATGAGCGGCGCGTAAAACAGTGTGAGAGTACCAAGTATCGGATGGTAATCCGATCGGATGGCAATCCAATCGGATGGCCAGTCGATCGGATGTCAATCCGTTCGGATGGTCATCCGATCGGATGGCCATTCGATTGGATTAACACCTTGTTTGTTAAGGTTGTGTTTGTGTATGATGGTTTGTCCTTTGAAGTTTTCGTTGTAGCATTTTGAAAATAGAGAAGTATCTCTACCCTTCAGGTCGATCGATCGAACGGTCGTTTGATCGGACGGCGATCCGATTGGTGAGGCTTCTCAGTAGAGAACAAGTTCATAGCAGGACAGTCACTCGATCAGATGGCAATCCGATCGGGTGGCAATCCATTAATTACTGATGATCTTTGAAAATTGAAAATGATTAAGTGTCGAAGTCCCAAACGTCACACGATCGGATGGTCGTTCGATCGGATGGCAATCCGATCGGACGGTAATCCGTTCAACGTTCAGATCCT
The DNA here is from genome assembly GCA_030545235.1 of Helianthus tuberosus. Classification (NCBI taxonomy): domain Eukaryota; kingdom Viridiplantae; phylum Streptophyta; class Magnoliopsida; order Asterales; family Asteraceae; genus Helianthus; species Helianthus tuberosus. The sequence continues at coordinate 183,401,070 of CM060406.1, forward strand.
TGAAAAGTTTGAATAAAAAGTTTAAGTGTGGAACCAAGTGCAACCCGATCGGATGGCCGGTCGATCGGTTGGCAATCCGATCAGATGGCAATCCGATCGGACGACAATCCGTCCCAACGACCTGATCGTCTTGACACTTGATTTTGTTGAAGTTTTGCAGTTTTGATCGAGAAGGTACGATAACGTGTTTAAACAACAGAAACCTTATCTCGTCCCAAGTGACCCGATCGAACCTGAATTACCCTAGTTCGACCAGTTCACGGTTTGAGACGGTTGTTCATGTTCAAACCCGAAAGCAGTAGTCTCTTGGATAGAATTCAGATCTTGAACTAACACATCACTAAGAATGAGTAGAAGATCAGAACGAGCTCCGATTCTATCGGTTTTGAGTGCATTGAGTGTAAAAGAGTTGAAAGAAAGTTGGAAAACCTCCTTTCAATCCTTTTAACCATGAACATATGTAGATCTATACGAAAACATTGATTAATTTTATGGAAATCCTTCAGATCTAAGTTGTTCTTGGTGTAATGAAGCCAAACTTTGAAGTTCATAAGAACTCTACGATGACATCACCCTAGAACACCTCAAATCCGGTGATTTCACGGTTAAAAGTTAAGATTCGAAGGTGAAAATGATGAAGAAGTGTGTGTAGATCATAGAAGTACAATATTTAGGTTGGAAACTTACTAGAATCGAGAGAAATCGACAGAAATGAGTGCTTGAGGTCGGCTGGTCGAACAAGGAGCTGTCACATCACAAATGATGTGATAGGTAGGTATTTATAGGGTTTCCCCAAAAAGAAAGTGGTGAAGTGTTGGGCCGATCGGGTGGCAATCCGATCGGGTGGCAGCCCGATCGGGTGGCAACTCGATCGGATGACAATTCGATCGGGTGGCCACTCGATCGGTTGGCCACTCAATCCTGGTGTCCGGCACGACAAGTTTTGTTGTTTCAATTCGCGTGTTGAGCGTTGCGATCCGATTTGAGTGAGCGATGCGAGAGTATTACCCATTAGTTACACAAATAACATAACTACTATATATGACATACAATCACTATAAATAACTTGCGTTTAGCGTTTGCGATTTGATTGCGATGCGATAGATTTGCGATTTCGATTGCGATTAACACCTCAACATAAACATAACATGCACAAGTAACACATAAATAGCACACACACGTAAAACAATGTCCAGAACACATAATTCGAGTTGCGAATGCGATAGCGATATGCGGTAAGTCAATTAGCGATTAATATGTGATTAAACCTCGATTATTAATAGATACTCCACATAATACAACTAAAGTGATAAAATAAATAGATTCGATTACAAGTCAAAGAAGTCAAAACGGTAGTTGAGCAAGGAGTGACAGATCGCAATTAGCAATCTTTTCTTCCTTTGACTTCAATCTTGACTTTGACTTTGACTTTCGATACACGGGGTGTTACAGTAGTTGGGAATTTGGATGTCGTTACAATCAAAACCATAAGTTTTCCTAACAATGTCCACCCTACATTCTTACGTATTCTATCGTCATTTAATGGGTTGTTGTTAGTTTGCAATGAACGGATTTGCTGTGAGCTGATCCTTTGGAATCCAACAACTAGGCGCTATAAGTTTTTGTCTGACGACTACTTTAATAATAGTTACGATCGAAACTCTGATACAGGTGGAATGTATTTTGATGAATCCAATGATCTGAAAGTGCTTCACATCAGATGTTACCATAATTTGGTTACTGCTCGTGTTTACTCACGACGTCATGAGTCATGGAGAACAATAAATTTCTTGAGCGTAAATAATTATGGTTCAAGCACTTATTCATGGTCTCCCGGAATTTATTCCGGCAAAACAATATACTTCATGGTTTCAAATTATTGATATCCACCAGGTGAGAGGAACATAGTTGCTTTCGATGTTCTTTCTAAGACTTTCAGAATACTTCGTTTTCCCGAGAGTATGGGAGTCAATCCTTGCCAAGGGCAATTTTTTTGACCATTGCAAAGGAGCTACATTTGATTGTCGTTGGAAAGTCTGATGAGCTAACTACTGATTTGCTCAAATATGAAGAAGAAGAAGGCTGGATCAAGGTGTTTGCTTTCAATAATACTCTTGTAGTTGATTATGTAGATAGGCTCTGAAGGACCAAAATAATTGAAAACAACAAGTGGCTGATAACAAGCATTTGGGGGGATATGGTTTAAGTTGATCTGAGTAATGAAGTTTTAAAATACCTCCAACATGTTGACAACTACAATGGTCCAAAAGGAGCATTATATATCGAGACTAATGTTTCGCCTATCGATAAGAAATTGTTATGCTGTATTTTACAGAATGGTGTTTGGTTTTTTGAACTTTCTTTATTATATAGTATTTTTATACTAATTTTGTGAGGAAGCAAATAGCTTTAGAATGACTCACATCTACAATGAAAGGTAGGATTTAGACATATTTTATATAGTTAGCTCTGTTTGACACTTTCATATTTTATATAATTAGTTGTGTTAAAATTATTAACCATGTTTGTTATTTAAATTAATTAAATAAATATTTAGGGTTGAGAGTTTAAAAGCTTGTAATAGTGGCAAAGGTCTGTTTATGTTTTGAAAGCTCTGTTTGTTGTGAACAGATGTTTGAAAAAAAATAGTGGTTGATACATCTGTTGACTTTGGTCAACAGATGGATGAAAACAAATGTTTGAAACCACTGTTGGGTTAAAACAGAGTTTTGTGGAGAAAACAGTGGTTTAAACCATTGTTGGGTTAAAACGGTGGTTTAAAACCACTGTTGGGTTAAAACAGTGCTTTGTGGAGAAATAACATGGTTGAAACGACTGTTGAGTTAAAACAATGTTTTGTGGAGAAAGAACATGCTTGGATGCAAATGCTATTTCGTTCACAAAGATTAGTAAATCGTATATTTTCGTATTTTTTATACTCTAAACTTTAAGTATTTATCGACTGACTTATCTATTTATAAATATAACCATATTCACCATTTATATGTGTTATGCATGGTTTTCTAAAAGCCACCCGTGTTTGCACACGGGTCTTATCGCTAGTATTTTTTAAGAGAATAAATAGGACACATGTCGCTCTCTCATTCATCTTCACCTTAATTTTTCTGCTCATTCACTATAATCCTAATACTTGACCCGTACCCTATTCTAATACCAATGTTTTTAAACCCGGGCTGGCTGGTCGGACCGGTCTGGCCGGGATTCGAAGACTGCAGCATGCTGGTTCCATGGTTTGAGCCGTTTCAACAATGGGCCGGTGGTCGAGCCGGGATCCGGCGGTCTGGCCGGTGGGTCATAGCGTAGGTCGGGCCGGTCACAGGGGAAGATGAATTCTTTGAATGTGAGAAGAAGCTATGGCAGTGCTGTAAAAAGTGAAAAACAATTAGAGAAGATGAAGTATACATATTAAATAAAAAATAGATACACTCTTTTTTAAGTAAAGGCTTTTCACTTTCACTTTTTGTACTACTAAAAGTCAAACAGCCTCTGAATGGTCATTAAGATGCTACCTCTTAATGAAACCGTTAAGAATTTTACCAATGAGAAGGTAGAAGAATGTGACATGTGATGATTTACCATTCCGAGGTTACCTCTTAACCATTCAGACTTGAGGTTACCTCTTATTCATTCAGAGGTTTTAAACCATTAAGAGGTAGCATCTGAATGGTCATTAAGAGGCTACCAAACAGCCCCTTATATTACTTTCTGTCAACTCAAATATTATTATATAAAATGATTTTTTTATTGATTTATTTAACTTAGTTTTGAAATATATATCAAATCCGGTCGAAACTGTCGGACTGGTCCGACCTTTGACCGGGTAAGGCGACCGGGGCGACCTCATGTCCGGTCATGAAAACATTGTCTAATATCCCAATTCTTGAAACCCTAAAATTGATATCCTAAAAAATGATCGCAGTGTCAGAAACCCTTTTACTTTTACCAGCACCAATTTTGAGAAGGTGGAGTTTATCTAGGTGCAGGTTTTTGAGATGCAAATATGCAGTTTTTTCACATTAATTTTGGGGTAAATTACACTTTTTGTCCTTTATGTTTGTACCGGATTGCAACAGATAGCCTTCAACTTCAATAATTACAGTGACAATCTTTTATTTAAAAAACTCGTTACATCTTTCGTCCTTTAGTACTAACAAAGTTAAAATTTTAGTTAAGTGTAATTATATAAGGGCACTTTGGTCTTTTTACCAATCTAATTCAAATATTTTATAAATAAAACAAAACCAAAAATTAAAACTTATAATCTCATCTCTCTCTCTAGAAACTCAGTCCCCCCTCCTTAAGATCTCTCTATCTCTCTCTCCAAATCACTGTCGATCTTTAAACAATTATACAAAATCACTACCAATCTTTTTTACATCTACAAATCACTGCCGATCTTTAAACAATTATAGCAAGCTTCATAATTTGTGACTTTCATTTTAATTCAATCGAATCCATTCGCAAACCACATACTCTTCGTGGTTTGACCCCTTACTACCACTAACACATAGTTAAGGGTAATTTGGGCTTATAAGTATTATTTTTGACCGGAGCACGACACTCCGATCACCTTATCAACTTAAACCCAAGTAAGTAAATGATGGAGGCATTAGGACTAACCCTTTTTCTTTTCAACACCATTATTTTTCATTTTTTTTACCACCTACCCAAAATCCCCCTACTTAACCCCTTTGAGCCAAAACCTTTTCATTTCTAAACAAACACCCTTTACCCACCAAAACCCTTTTTCATTTTTAACCCTTTATTTTAGTAAAAAGCTCGGTCTTCATGTGACTTCCTTATAAAAAAAATTTGATGAAGTATAGCAATAAACAAACAAGTTCCTCAAAAGAAACTTTGTTTGAAAATGCTTCTCTTGAATAAAAAGTCGCAAAAATAAAAAGTTTTACGAAAACCGACGCTTTTTACGCCTTTCGGCCTTTTTACTAACCACTAACCCAAAACCACCTACCTTAAACCCAAGCCTAACCCTCCCCCAAGTCCTCTTGATATTTACAAAGGTGTATAGTTAAAAATGAGGAGGATTGATTGCTTGGCGAGCATATGGTAGAAGTATGTTCCATGCCGGTCTCGAGTGTTTCACAAAAATACATCTTCGGCCGAGTGTTGAGTGATCTACCGTAAGGTATGTGAACTTGTATGTAAATGGAATTTTAAAGAGGCATGTTATGCCCAAATAAGCAATTTCTCTTATGAAACGTTCTAAATAAATCATAACGAATAGGATTGTAAATAACATAAAAATAAAGCCTAATAAAGATCTTGGAATCCCGACACTCAAGACAAGCCCAAAACCTCTCTTCTACCCATTCCATTTGGGGGTGTAAGCCACATTATAAAGAATTTTGCTTGAGGACAAGCAAAGATTCAAGTGTGGGGGTATTTGATGTGTGTAAAATGCAACATATAAATTACATCAAATGAGGCATAAAACTAACCCTTTTTAGTACTAATGTTGGAAAAAGTGTGCTTTTGTCTTCCTTTTGTATTTTCAGGATTAAATGAGCATAAATGAACAAAAGAAGCAAATATGCAGCAAAATCTAACATAATTACAAGAAAAGGAATAAACGTGACATGCCTGACCCCTCGATAGCATCTTCCCAAGCAAAAATAAGAGATCAGAAGGCTGAACACGCCCCGTGTCCAGCGGACACGGGGGCGTGCCCAAGTGTCTGCAGAAAAGACAAAGTTGTAGAAGCTTCTATTTCCCGACACGGGGGCATGCCCAGCTCAACACGGCCGTGGTCAATGCTAAGATTCGCAGAATCCAAGCAAATCTTGATAGTACAGATACGCTTCTGCACACGGGGCCATGCCCAGCGGACACGGGGGCGTGTGGAGCTAATACAGAAAAACTGCAATTAATGAAGAAATAGAAAGTGGATGGACACGGGGCCGTGCCCGGGCTTCTGTGCAGGCTATAAATAGGGGTGATTGGTTCACTTCAAAGGCATCCCTTGGCAAACCACCTCTCTCCCACTTCACCCACACTCCACCACCATCACAACACCCACATCCACCACCATCATCCATCATCCATCTTAGAGTGTGTGTAGCAGTCTCAGGATCCAAGATTGATAGTAAGAGTTCTTGACAATCAAAGGCCATGTTTTCCTAAGTCTCTTACATCACTTGGTGAAGACAAGAATTTAGTGTAATACTTTTGTTTTTTAATCTTTTCGCACTTTTTATTTGGTTTTGTATTAATGACTTTAATAACTAGTTTCTTATGTTGAAGGTGAAACTTCCTTATCATTTGTCCGTGGTGTCTTGGCGTTATTTTACTGTCTATATAAAATAAAAGATTTACACCATTCATATCTCTACGGTCTATATAGAGATATGTTGGTGGTCGGGGGTTAAGTGAATGGTTTGGTAAGATTCTTGTCTTGTTCGGTGTATAGATCCTGCAAGGACCTAGGTCAAGCTTACTAGGACCTCCTTCAATACCCACTGGTATTGGATGGCGGGGGTGCGAATGGCTTGATCACCTCATATGTAAACTACTATTAATACATTAACCCGGCTACTTGGGATTGCATCCCTGCTGACTCAAACCACTTAGCCGAGGGTAACGTCATTTTCAAAAGAGGGGCCTACCACATTACGCATTAATAACTTAATTAATTATCTTTCAATATTCCAACCCTTTAGGATTGTATCATTGCTAACTCAAACTACTGGGTTGAGAGTAACGTCACCTTCAAAAGAGGGGCATACTACTATAACTAAGATAATCTTTTAAAAAGTGCAAAAGTGCGGAAAACATTAAAGGTTACACTAAAGGCGAGTCGGATCCAAGTGATTCATCTTGTCTATCTGTTTTTATTTTATTTTATTTTTCAGCATTTTTAGTTTTTATTTTCATATTTAAAACTTTTTTAAACTTTTGATTTGATTAGACGTTGAGGATAAACCGGTACTAAAAGCTCTTGTGTCCTTGGACGACCTCAGTATCTTACCAACGCTATACTACGCTCACGATGGGTGCACTTGCCCATATGTGTGTTTAGTGTTAGTAAAATATCGTGTTTTATAAATCTAAAACTTGACTAAAGTGTTAAAAAGGGCTTAAAATATACACAAAAACTTATAACGCTACACGCACATCAGCATTCAAGGATGATGCTGAAGGTTTAGAAGGAATGATTAAGGAATTAGAACTAGGAACAGATGGAATTTAGAAGTTCCAAAAGAAAAGGATGTGGATACCTAAACAAGGAAACCTACGCCATAGAATTCTAGAAGAAGCCCATAAGTCTAAGTATACGCTACATCCTGGAAGTGATAAGATGTATCAAGATCTAAGAAAGAATTTCCGGTGGATAGGAATGAAAAGGGATATAGCCAACTATGTTGCTAAATGTCTGACATGTTCATAGGTTAAAGCCGAACATCAGAAACCCTCAGGGTTACTACAGCAATTAGAATGCCAACATGGAAATGGGAATTGATAACAATGGACTTTGTTACCAAATTACCCAAGACACGAAAATGATACAATCTGGTGATTGTAGACAGATTAATCAAATCTGCTCATTTCTTACCAATGAAGGAAACTTTCAGTATGGAACAGTTAGCCAAGCTATATGTAAATGAAATAGTTTCATTACATGGAATTCCTTTATCAATTGTATCTGATAGAGATAGCCATTTTACTTCTCATTTTTGGACAAGTTTCCAAAAAGCAATGGGAACCAGGTTAAATCTAAGCACAACTTATCATCCCCAAACGTACGGACAAAGCAAAAGGACAATACAAACAATGGAGGATATGCTTAGAGCCTGTGTAATCGATTTCGGAGGAAATTGGGATGAACATTTACCATTAATAGAATTTCCTACAATAACAGCTATCATACGAGCATTAATGCTGCACCTTTTGAAGCACTTTATGGACGAAAGTGCCGAACTCCAGTCTGTTGGACAAAAATTGGAGAAAAAGCAATTATCTGGACCAGAGATAGTGCAAGAAACAACGGACAAGATTATTCAAGTTAATGAAAGACTAAAAGCAGCACGAGATCGTCAAAAAAGTTATGCAAATAACCGACGAAAACCTTTGGGAATTTCAAGTTGGAGATAAGGTATTGTTAAAAGTTTCTCCATGGAAATGAGTAGTCAGATTCGTTAAAAGAGGAAAGCTAAGCCCCAGGTATGTTGGACCATTTGAGATTATTAGAAGAATAGGACCTGTAGCTTATCAGCTACAACTGCCAGAGGAAATGGCAGGAATACATGATATATTTCATGTATGTAATCTCAAAAAGTGCTTAGCAGACGAATCATTAGTGATACCTCTTAAGGACATAGAGGTAAATGAGAAACTTAAGTTTGTAGAGAAACCCATTCAGATTGAAGAGAGAAAGATCAAGAATCTCAAACACAAGAGACTAGTTCTGGTCAAAGTAAAATGGGATTCCAAGAGAGGACCAAAATATACTTGGGAGCTCAAGTCAGAGATGCAAAAGAAATACCCACACCTGTTCCAGTAGACCTCTAGGACGAGATCTAAAACAAGGTAGGGAGGATATAACAACTCTCCTAAAACACTTAGACACCCCTAAAACGTTTCTTATATATCTCGTATACGAGAAACGGACCCAAAATACCTTTATATTTATAAAAATCAAATAAAAGCCCAAACATGCTACCCTCGCGAGCCGAGACCCACTGCTCAGGGTCTGTCGCGGGGCGCGACTGGACTTGTTTGTTGGACAAGGCATTGCGCCACATGTCCGGTGATGTGTGGAGCCTATACCTGTGACTCACCAAGGCTAGAGCCTAGCCTTTGGTTCTCACGGGCCGCGAAGGCCGAAGTCAAAGGAGTCGCGGGCCGCGACTCGCTGCCGGATCACCCTATAAATAGAGGCTTCAGGCCTCATTTGCAAACCGTTCAAATTCTGATATACTCTCTCAATCTCTAATAGTTTAAACTCTCAGGAAATAATACCCCTAAAATGCAAAGCTCTGCCTCGTTGTAAGTATTATAACCCTATATGTTACCCTACACGATCGATCTAGGGCTCCGTAACGCATGTCAAGGCTCTGCCTAACTCAGTCGTTGGAGTTCTGTCTTGTGTTACACTCGATTGATCTAGGACTAGGTAATTCATGTCAAGGCTCTGCCTGACTCAGTCATTGGAGTTCTGTCTCGAGTTGTACGGTTAATGTGATTTGGGTTATTTTACTAACACGTGTGCATTGTTAATTTTTAATAGATAATAACCAGGAGATACACCAGGAAGCTTTAGTTTTACCTAAGTAAACAATGTGAGTACATCTGCTTTTTGCCATCTTTTGTAAATTACTTTTGTGAGTCAAAATATTTTACCAAAACCTCAAATGTTTTAAATTACACTTAACAGTAATTGAGTATTTGTGATTTTACAATTACTACCAGTATGTTGGGGTTTTGTATACATTACTTGAAACTCATTACTATTGGAATAGTAACATGACCACAAGTCAGGATTGACAATACCAGAAAGGGGTATTTGGATAGATATAAGCAAATGTAATTGCGGATGCCCTCAATACTGTAAAGTTATAAAGTTGTAATGTGATAAAACTGTTTTGATTAAACTGGGATGCACTCGCCAATATTTCTTGCTGATAAAACTTTTTAAAACACGTTTCAGGTAACTTAATGTGAAGCTATTAGAAGCCAGCTGGAGAGCACCAAAGGCTTGGAAAAGTGGCTATAAAAGTTACCTAAATAAAAAAGAGTTTTTTTTTCTTTCGATAAACTAGGGTTTATCCCTATAAACCTATTGTAATGGAAACTTGGGTTTTATCCCATTTGTTTAATACAAAAAGTTTGGTGTTTTAACTCTGATAAAACATTTCCTAACTACGGTCCTGATGAAATTTTTTCCGCTACCATATTAATAAACACCGATACCACACGCTCTGCGTGCTCGCGGCACTCGCCTCCCGGGGCAGGGGGTCGGGGCTGCGACACCCTCAATTCCATTCTAAGCGACCTCACTTCTCTCTAACATAGGTGATTCTCCTTAGATCATTAAAAGCATTGTAGTTATCGTGATTTATCCAAATCATTTACCACGTATTATGCTTAGCCTTACTTTTTGTCACTGAATATCATAGGAATAGACTAGGACGTATTTAAACAACCTTTTATACTTTGGGGGTATGTATAACCATATATACTAGGTTATGCATATCTTTTTTGCCCCCACAGTGACCACCCTTAGGCATATGAGTTAGTTGTCCTATTGAACTTAGATCTTGGGATCTCCAGTCAACTAAGTTAGATTTCCTTCACATACCCTTTTTCATGGGCTTTAGTCTCATTCCACAACTTGATCTCTAATAAACCCTCAGGTTGTTGGATCCATAACATTATCTTTGACTTTGTCTAGTCACTACAAATAACTTTACTTATTTGAGATCAGTTGTTATGATGTGTTTTAAACTCGCAAGTTAATTTTGCATATTGTCAACTTCTAATACTATAACCTCAGTGGCCATCTGAATCTGGTTATAATATATGTCTTTCTAAGATACACGTATCATTTAAGGCAAACACATCTCTATTATACACTACAACCTTTGTGTCCTCCACTTAGTCGTCTGTTTGCAATGTTAGATTGGATTACAAAATCCTTATTGCCAAACTTTTACGATACAAATGCAAGACACCCCCACATTTAAGTGTTATAGGATATCATCCAGATGGGTTAATGAATGTAACGCCCTTCTTCTTCGTACTTTCCATAATTAGAAAGCTTTGTTCGTATTTCTATATTTGGAAATCTTGTATTCTTGTGATCGTCTTTTAATTGTAATCGTTGTAAAATCCGAGACTTGGATCATAAATAAAATTCGTATTTCTTGAAATTCATGTTCTACATATTTCATACATGTTCATACGTTTGGATTCATTATACATATGATAACTTATTCGTAATTCTTGCAAAATGCGTCAAACTTACAAATATGTGACATACATGCTCAATTCATGCAAATAAGATACTTATTCTCGACGTCCATACTTATTCATACTTGTTTTATATTTATTCTTATGCTTTAATTACTTAATATACCCTTACACTTTGCATTTCATGCTTAAAACAACTTAAAACACTAATATATGAAAGCCTAGGGACTAAAATTGTCAAAATAACAAACAAACACACCAGCCATGTTGGCTCGCGGGCCACGACCCCCCCATCTGGTTCGCGCCCCGCCAGAGGCTCGAATCCACAGTTTTGGTGACCAGCTTTGTGGATTGGCCGAAATTGTGCTTGTTTTGATGTGTTTCTTCCATTTAATGACCAACTAACCAACCCTAATCACCCCCTATATAACCCAACCCATTCCCACACAATTTCCACTTTGCAAACACCTCACTTTCACTCTCAAACATTCTAAATTCAGCTGAGAAATTAGTAGCAAGGCAGATTCGTATCAAGTTGCAAAAGTGAGCATAACTTCACTTATCTTCCATCTTTTTCATTTCTTCTTGCTTGTTAGCACTTGGAACAACCTTAGGTATGTTTCCATAGGTTTTCCATGGAAAACCAAGGCTGGAACATCACCATAATAAGGTTAAAAATGCAAGAAACTTCCAGTTTTGTACAAACACTTTGTTAAATATACTTAAACTTGTGATTTCTTCATACATTCCTATGTCCTTATGCCACTAATCAAGACTATGATTATGTGTGCTTAAAAACAAGGTTGTAACATACAAATCCAAAGGTTTTAATCCTTAAAACTTTCTGCTTTTTAAAAGGCTTTTAACCCACAAGTGATGACGAGTCTTGAACTTGTGTATGTGTGATTATTTGGATAGCTTGGGCTATCCTACTTACAATCCACACTTCACTTGATGATTTCTCTTAGTTAGTATATATATTTCATTTCGTAATAACCCATTCATGACCATCCTTGTTGTCTTTGACAACTTGTGCATTTGTGAAAATACAAAAGAGGTCTTAAATGGAAGGTTTATCCTCCTACCTCATGCATGACTTCTATGATAATCTTGCTATACTTGATGGACTAAAACTTATGATATATACTATATAGAATATATAATACCTATAGTAATCGAACCTTTGATGATAATCTAATGGTTATTTCTCAAAATACTAAGTTACATCATCTAAGAACTTAATTCTCGTTATGATTCTAATGGGTACTTTAACCCATGAAAACATTCAAACCCCTATGGGTTTCATAGTGTCAAAAACGAGTATTAGGTGCTAGATGTTTATCTTCTCATATATTTACTTTCCGTATACTTTTCATTCCAAATTCCTAATCCTCCGTTATCATCTAATACTCACACACCTATGTTTCCTCGTGTAGGAGGACTTGGTGTTCCATCCTAATTAACCAACAAACTTCTCGCGGATTAACAAGTGGAAGCTTGCAAAACCGTGAGTACACTCGACCCGTTTTACTTTTAAAACAATTTGGGTTGTAACATGTTATTATACAAACTTCACTATCACATACTTAAACATACTTTATACTCTCAATCCTATATACATGCTACTTGTTTACTTAGGTTCATGCTAGATTATACATGCTTTATGTCATTTACTTTGCTAACCCCTCAACTTAACATATATAGCGCTATAGGAGTAGCACACCACCCGTCGGGGTCTTGTTAAGTCTTTATTCTAAACAGTCTCGTTACTTTTGTGGCGAGGGATGCTAAATACTAGTGGACACTTGGGTTTGACATATTGTTATGCATGCTAGTTACCTTGTTTACAAATTGGCATGTGGATTCGAGAAAATGCTTTTAGAATTATGCTATACTTATCCAAACTTGTGTACTCGCCTTTGCTTTGCATTGAACTTTATTTTAAACATGTTACAAGTTGATGATGACGATGCTATGAAACTGAAGTAGTGCTGATGCATAGATACACATATAGACGTCTTAAGTTTTAATATGTTGTATCAATTTCTACTTGTTTGTTGTATTGTTTCTTGTATTGAACATGTTGTATTTCAAATTCCATGTATTGTATTGACAGTTTAAGTTATGAAATGAAAACGGTTTGATTTAAATATTGTCACAATTAGCGTTATGTGTGATGAGCAATCTATCTTCGTCCCACTCCGATGATTCCGCCATTGGTGGGGTGTGACAATGAAAACCATTTCTACATACCCTTATAGGGTTGTTTCTAAATGGATCCTCCCCCACATTTCTTGCCATTTGATCAACATTTTCGTAACTTCACTTATGACTACATTTATACACATATGATTGAACAAGATCAACCTCATTGTATCATTGACTTCAAATCATATTGCATTAGTTTACATAAGCTTTTGAGCTGACCAAAGCAACACATGCCATTGTCATAAGTTTGTCACCAATTTAGAATAATTCTAATTTAACATCTAGAATAAGCCTAGACAATGGGTTCTCATCATTAGCTTTTCGAACAAACTCTTCAAAAGTTACATGTCTTTTCCTTATAATGAATGAAACTTCATCCTCAACTTTTTCTGTACACAATTTCTTTTCGTGTTCATACACATTTGAATGTTTAGAGTTAATGAGTCTCCATCAAGACCCATAATTAACTAATTACTAGTCTAGCATACTTTAGACTACGATACTTTAGCATGTGAACAGAAGATGCATCATTCTGATTCTTCACAGCCCTAAGGATATCATAATATCACTTTGCAACATTCATCCCTTGTTAAGACAAAATAATGAGACTTATTCATAATCCTAAAACATCAGCACATAGCTAATTTTTATCATTCAATTAAGGAACATAACTTGTTTACCTTCGATCTCTAATGCTTTACCATTGACTCATAGGGACTTAAACATAAGTCTTAATACAAGTCACTTGGTGAACACATTCATCACCAACAAGATGAATGTTCCTCGTCTACAATCACTATTATGTAAGACATAGAGTCAACCAGATCGACACTCAACACATGGCATTCATAATTTTGTCATAAGTGATTTACACACATTTATTGTTATTCATTAGGAGATATGTATATTTAGGATGCTCTCCCAAACGGTAAAATCTCCATATAGTTCTAACAATAATCAAGTGTAGACGCATCTACGTATATATCACTCGGAACAAATCTCGCAAGATTTATTAAAGGTATACAATAACATATAGTACTTTTTCTTTCATATGTTAGAATTCAAACTTGTGAATTTTCCAAAGACTTCTAACGAAGTATGTCGACATTAATCTCGTTGTGTATTTCATCTCAATACACTAAGTACGTTCTTTCATTATTCTCTCATGATGTGGTTAAACATTTGATGTCTCGCCTTTGACATTTAGTCAATACAACAACTCTTAAGTTGTTTATGTCCAAGAATTTTCATGTACTATCCGTTTAAAACCATATTCTGTTAAACAATGTATAATTGGCGTTATAATTATTTTCACAGAAAATAATTTATACATCACAAACATTAGTAATTTATTTCTCTGTAAAAAATTGCATATGTTATCCAAAGATATTGAACACAAAACAATAAAATACATTGGAAATTAAATCATAAGTGACGAACACTTTTGAAATTTAAACGGAAGCATAGACGATATGTAGACATCAAATATCAAAGTGCTTTGATCTTCAACACTTTATAATCTGACCGAAAACTTCTCAACGATATCGTCCTATGGCATATCTTGAGGTACTCCCTCAATAAGACTCCATGCACTTGTAAGTACAAGTTCCCAATTTCATCTTGAAACTTTAAACTTGGATAATTACGCTCAAAACAACACCAAATTGTTACAAAGACTACATTTAAGTAGTAAACTTGAACAATTAAATTTGTTCACAACAACACAAAGTTGTTTTTCACCAAATAACATCCACGAGACTGTTACTTTGTTCACCATATGCTACTTCTACTAAGAGTAGCGAACTATTTGAATTATCAATGTTATGCAAAAAATTGTTTTAAAAATTATTCAAAACAATTTTGCAATATACAATATTAATAATATCAATTAGGGTTTTGAAAACATAGATCAAAACCCAAAATATCAAATGGTTGTATATTGTTTAGTCTTACTACACATGTACTAAACGTTTTCTAACACGCATGTTAGAAAAAAATTGTTATAACGAGCACATTATGGAATCGAACGTTTACATAAAACGTTTTCCAAGATATAGTTTATAAAATAAACCATTTCTCATCATTTTTACGCACACATAGTCAATTAAATGTTTACATAAAACATTTCTGTTCATTATGAACAATCTCTAACCTTGTATTCGTGATACACATTTTCTAACACACGTATTAGAAAATTTAGGTCACTTTATATATACAAAACATGACCAATTGGATTTAGAAATCACAAATTAAAGTTGGTGATAAATCCCACACAACTACACCATCACTTTATGGTGATTTAATTCTTGAAGTCAATCAAACATCAACTTCAATGTATGACCTTTATTTCTAAACATACAAAGCAGTAAAATCAATGCTACAACAAATTACTTATATAAAATGTTTACATAAAACATTTCAAAGCATTTGTATTTTAACCATTTTTAACAATCATGTTAAAATGAAAGAAATTCTGATGCGCACGTTAGAAATATTAACGTTTCCATAAAATGTTAATTCGACTTGCTAAAAACACATAAATGGTTCAAATAAATAAGTCATTTCTAATACACACTTGAGAAAGTAAACAATTAAAAAATTGCTTCCAAACTAACGCGTTTCATGAACGTTTCTAATACACATGTTAGAAGACAAATGATTACAAAAATCATTATAAGACTTTTTTGTTCATATCAATCCACGAGTGGATGAAGAGTCTACTTTAAATAGAGACTTAATTAGAGACATAAAACTCTAATCAAGTAATATAAAACTCTTATTTAAAGACATAAAAAACTCTACTTAAGAGAATTTAACGTTTACAAAAAACGTATGGTTTACACCAATAATTCCGGTCTATTTCACACATGTTAGAAAATTTAACGTTTATAAAAAAAAAACGTATGGTTTACGCTAAGAAACCCGATCTAAAACAAAAGTTAGAAAAATTAACGATTCCCAAAATCGTTTCAAAAACCAAACGGTTGAACCAACACTATTCGTTTTATACCACGGTATAAGATTTAAGATTGTATCTCAATCTCAAGAAATCCAAACACAACAAGTTGTACTACATACATATTTCCCAAAAAGAAAATATTTATAAGATCATAATCTTTAAAAATATTTTTTTTATTATAAATCCTTTTGTGAACCCAAAATCCTTATAAATAAGGCTTTAAGATTGTAGCAACAATCTCATGGAATCTATTTTAAGTTTGTAGGAACTAGGTTCACTTTTTATAAAATATAATTACAAAATATATAATAACGAGACTCTCGTTCTTTGTAGGAAATACCATAGTACAATACCGGTTGCAATAACTAAATAAAAAGAATATAAAATATAATTTTATATACCAATCTTGATTCAAGCCACATCTCTGGTGGGTCCTTCACGCGCATTTGATAGCATCCTAGACTCGAGTATTCATCATCTTGAGTCTTGAAAAATTCTCCTTGACTGCAAGAAAGAGCACACTAAAATGTTGACGTTTTTGGTTGAGGTACGTGTTCAACACGCTTCCCTTAAAACAGATCACGTGCCTCTACTAAAGATGACGCATCTATCTCCCAGGGTACAACAGCCGAATCAGTATGTACTGCCGGAGATGGCCACTCGCCCGAGGTTACACTGGATAAAATTATAGTGTTAGAACTTGTGGAAAATAATGATATGAAGATGATGAAATCGAATAGAGAAAATATATCTCTCTAAGTACCCAACACATGGCCTATATATTCATGTATTCAAGAACTCAATATTTCAAGTTAGGCACATAGAGAAAACATATCTCTTCAAGAACTCTCCATATATTCATGTATTTTTCTTGAATCTTCTCTTGTATTTTTCTAATATTTCAAGTTAGGCACATAGCCTACTTTTAATATTCAAGAGTTTTTTTTAACAGTTAAGAGTCTCAATAATTATATACTTGAATTCTAATAAAACTCATTAAATGACATCAATAAAACTTTACTCAAAAGTTTCACCATATGAAGACTTAAGAGTCTCAATAATTATATACTTAAACTCTAATAAAACTCATCAAATGTCATCATTAAAACTCTACTCAAGAGTTTCACCGTATGAAGAGTTTAATTAGTAATTACAATTTTACTCAATTATAAATTAACTAAATCTCCCTTCACTAATTTTCCAACAAAAAATATATAGTGATTCGTTGTTTAATAAAATGTGGTATGAATGGTTTTCTAAAAACAACCTGTGTTTGCACATATTTTCAACCAGATATCACTATTTAAAATAGTAGTTCTCGCTTTTTATGATGAAAGGTAGTGATTACTTTTGATTATTTGTTTAGGCTGATTATTTCTTTAGTTGTAAATCAGAGTTCAAATGCATTAACATGCAAGACTTGTGAGAATAACTCATGACTAATTTAATATTGATCATATGAAAAACTAAACTAAAAATTACACTATCTATACACCTATCTATATTTTCTATTAAAATGTAGTATGCATGAATTTCTAAAAGTAAAGCATAAAAAGCCAAAATTAGACTATCGGGTATGGGGCGGGGGTTGGGGCTGGGGCTGGGGCTAGGGCGGGGGTTTGAGAGAAACGCCCAAGTCACCACCTCGGGTGGGCTTGGGTTTGGGTGTGGCCCCATTGGCGTGGGATTCAGCCCGGGCGTTGGGCGGGGCTACCCACATGACATGGTGAAACCTCATTGGCCAAGAGCACTAGCCACGCCATCCCAGCCACGCCCCACCATACTCCTTTGAAGTTGGCTTTTGGTCTTGGGTGCCCCATACTCCACGTGTCGCATCATACCCCCAACCCACGCCTCACCATACCCACGGTCTTAAAAAGGGGGCAAAAACAAACGGTTGCTATGTCATAATAACAAACTGAAAATTAAAAAAAAATCAAGCTTCTAAATTTCTAATCAAAAACATCACAAACACTAGTTTCCACATGAATTGAATACGGTAACCCAGACAATAAATCAAAACCGTGGTGCAATCATCAAATCCAGAAGTTAAATAAAAACATCACAAGCATCAGCAGAGAACATGAGCACATCATCACCAGATGGTGGGTGGTGCGGTGGGAGATGGGGTGGTGGCGTGTGGGTGCGATGATGGTGGCTATGCGATGGGAGAATGGGTGGTAGTTAGGATTCAGATTGTGGTGGCCGTGCAAAGGGAGAGGTGGTGGTGGTCGTGCGATGGGAGCGGTGGTGGCGGCTAGGAGTGTGTGTGAAGAAAGAGATGGGTGATATATATTAGTTTTTTTTTTTTGTTCATTTGACTTGTTAAGATATTTTAGATAAATGGGTGAAAAGACTAATATACCATTGTGTGACATAATTTAACCATAAAAATTAACTGAGTTAGAGCTAAAGTATGTAACGTGCAATGGTTTGCAAATATCAACTACGTTTTTTGTACTTTTTAAAGACAAATGACACACTTTGCAATCTAGTATCAACATAAAGAACAATTTTTGTAATTTAACTAGAAAATATACATATACAAAGTTTTACCATACATGAAATTAATCTACCCAAAGATGTATTAAAAAAAGAAAACAACATTTCTCATATATTAATTTACAAGTTTCTTTTGTGAATGGTGTATACTTTTCATTTTTACAAGTCTTTAAAGCTTATTTTCCCCTCTATAATTTTGCAACTTTTGAGCTTCCTCACAAATTACTGTTCAATTTTACTTGCATCTTATTGGTTTGTTCAAGTTTACTCTTATTTGATTGGTTGACACAAGATGCAGCACATGGTATCCACCTCTCTCTCACACAGTCTGACATGACCATTCTCTACAGTTTCCTTTGCACTGGCTGCTTCCCCACCCACCCATTCTCAGACATCGACAGCCACCACAAACGGAAATATTGAAGCCGTCGTCGGCTACAAGATCGTTGACCACCCTGGTTGGTAAGGCGGTTTTTAGTGAGGGAAAGTAGAAGTTAGGGTTTTTAAAGAGAGAGAGAGAGAAGAGTGATGGTGGTCGGTGATGTAGCAGACGGTTGTCGTGGAGATTGTAGAAACATGGTATAGCGACTGGCCAGCGGTGGAGGTGAGTCATATCACGAGTGAATGGAAACTACAAAGGCGTTCGATGGCGGCGGATTGTGAACAGCTACATTAGTCGACGTCGGTGGAAACTGAACAACTACATCAGTCGACGACTGCTGTTTTTACGACGAACTTAGGTAAGATCCGGCAAATCGCTTTGTCCAACTCCTTTTTTACTCGAAAATGACGGATTTGAATGGATACATGGGATGTCGATACAACCTATGATAAGCCTTGAATGAATCGTAGAGAGGAAACAAAGGTTTAGTGAGAGAAAGAGTGATTAAGTGTGCAAAACATACATAAATTGAAACGAAGATAAATTAAATTGGAATGTATTTGGCGTCCAGGAGAAGAAAGGAGCGGACTTTAAGATCTTTTATAACTTGTATGTATAAGTTTATAAAGCATACCATTTTTCATTTATTTTATTGAATTAATCCCATGTATTAATTTACAAGTTTCTTTTGTGAGCGGCATATATTATTCATTTTTTTACAACTCTTTAAAGCTTAGTGTACAAGTTAATGAAGCACCAATTTTTTCATATGCTTGTTATTTTACATTTCGATCTGTATTTGGTGAGTTAACACGTCACAACGTGTGTGCGTAGTTCAACGTTTTTACATCTATTTTTTGTTTGACTTAACGATTCTGTTGCAACACACAAATCCTATATACTAGTTTATATATTAAAAAACAACATTTTTACATCAAACCATAAGTCATAAGAGCATTCACATCCAATCCACT
Organism: Helianthus tuberosus; assembly: GCA_030545235.1. Taxonomy (NCBI): domain Eukaryota; kingdom Viridiplantae; phylum Streptophyta; class Magnoliopsida; order Asterales; family Asteraceae; genus Helianthus; species Helianthus tuberosus. The sequence continues at coordinate 183,421,042 of CM060406.1, forward strand.
AAAAATATACATACATTCCACTAAAAAACAACTCCTATATCAATATATTTCCACTAAAAACAAATACTTTTTCTCTCTCCTTTTCAATATATATTACATTTCTCTCTCTCCTTCACTCACAACCACTTTCAATATATATTAAAAAATTATAGTGGGTGAATAGTGTCCCCCCAAATATACAGTTGAACAGTAATATTTTCTCCCTCCTCCACTCACAACCACTTTTTATACTCTTTACATTTTAAAAACCCCACACTCACAATATGATGCCTTGGATGTGAATGCTCTAACATACATTTGTGCCAGTGACTTTTTCCTTTTTTGAGAGTGGACAACTGACTTTCACTGGATTGACAACTTTTCCCCTCTAAAATGAAAACAAATGCTCCCTATAATGGTTTTTTTTTGGAAGGTGACTTTCTATGTACTGGACCTATTGGTCACCGGGTTCATGTCGAAGACAATCCCCCGTCAGCCCCGCACTCTCGGACGCGATGTTCGATCGGGCCCCGGCCGCCGCGCAAGCTGACTTCCGCCCGGAAACCATACTGCCCCCACACGAGAGACTCGCTGGGGTAACAGCTGGGTAAATATATTTTTCTCTTTTTGTATATTTTTCGTGCACTAAATGAATCAACTTTGTTGTTTCCTAGGTTTTAACATGATCTGTAAGTGACCCGATACAAAATCACGTTTCCATTTAAAGTTTATTAAATATCGGGTCGCTCACCGCTGCTATAATAATAATATAATAATATTAGAACACAACTTCTTGGCCAGCGAACATTGCAGCGTCAACCACAAGTGGCGGTGGTGGTAGCTGTTGCAATTGGTAATCTCCAACATTTTTTTCTTCTACTTGTTACATTTTGTTTCCTCTTTTTTGTTTTACACATTTATATTTTGTAACTTCATATTGATCTTTACCATTTGTTTCGTATGCAGATTCTCCACTACAACGCGTGGTAGGGAAATTCTATTTCACAACACAACAAATCATATTATAAATAGGGATAACAATAACAGGTTTCATCTAGGACAAGTTTTTGGTAGTTCCGGTCTTACTAGATTATAAAACTATGATATTATATGCTTAAAAATTACTATTGGATGCCTATTACCTGAAACCCAATCTTAAACTCGTATAAAATACCCAACTATACTTGTAACCCGACCCGACAACCCAGTCACTCTCTTCCAACTTCTACATCGTGGTTTAGAAGTTGAAGTGAATGACAAAGAAAGTAAAAGTTAAATAAAAAAAGAGGAGGAAGCAAAGCAAACTTTTCGTATAGAAAACGTAACACGAAAATAGGAATCATCGAGATGCTTTGCCTTGACTCCCTCCCATGCGATCCGATTCCAAAGTAGCTTCCTTATGCTGCATCTATGACTTGTACCTTGTCATCTTTTTGCTGCATCTCTGACTTGTACGTTGTGTTATGCTCATTCTTTGTGGCCTGTATCTTGTTTTTCTAATTGCACATATAAATTATTCGACAAGATAAACTTGGTAAAATATTGTATATTGATTGTAATATGATTGTGTTTACATAGGAGAAACATAAGATCTATATATAGACTAGGGTAGCAACATTAGGGCCGGCTATAACAATCATAGGGCCGGGACTATACAGGAATATATATCGTCTAATACTCCCCCTCAAGCTAAGGCCGAGACCGGACTTTTAGCTTGGATTTCAAGGAAAGGAAACAATCCATTGATAGAGGTTTTGTGAAAACATCAGCAATCTGGTCATGTGTGGAAATAAACTGCACAGATAACTTCTTTTTGGCAACTTTCTCACGAACAAAATGGAAGTCCACTTCTACATGTTTTGTTCTGGCATGGAAGACTGGATTGGCAGAAAGATACGTAGCACCCAAATTATCACACCATAAAATCGGAGGTATCTTCATAGGAACACGAAGTTCAGCCAACAATGTTTCAAGCCAAGTCAATTCAGCGACTGTATTTGCCAAGCCTTGTATTATGCTTCAGTAGATGACCGAGAGTCAGTCTTTTGCTTTCTAGCTGACCATGAGATAAGATTCGTCCCTAAATAGATTGCATATCCTCTCGTGGATTGACGGTCATCTGGACAACCAGCCCAGTCTGCATCAGAAAATGCTGTTAATTTATGGGCATCAATATAAGCATGCAAGACAGAAGAGGAAGTGCTGGAGATGAGAAGACCATGATCAGCCGTCCCATGCAAGTATCGTAAAATTCGTTTAACAGCAGACCAGTGAGTTTCAGTGGGAGAGTGCATGAACTGACAGACTTTGTTGACGGCATAAGTGATTTCAGGCCGAGATAGGGTAACATACTGTAATGCTCCAACCATCTGCCTATACTTAACTGGATCAGTAAACGGGGGGCTATCACCAAGAGAAAGTGTAACACTGGTGGCACATGGTGAAGGAACCGGCTTAGAATGTGATAAGTTCGCACGAGCAAGTAGTCCAGCTATGTATTTCTTCTGAAAAAGGAGGACATCAGACCCAACGCGTACGACTTCAATTCCCAAAAAATAGGAGAGGAACCCCATGTCTTGGATAGCAAAAGATTGACTGAGACCCCTGACAACATGATCAATTGCACTGCTGTTGTTACCTGTCAAAATAATGTCATCTACATAGACAAGCATATACAAAAGTGTTCCATTGTGGGAGTATATAAAAAGAGAGGGATCCGTCTTAGAACCACTGAAGCCCAGAGTAGTCAATGCAGCTGAGAGTCTTTCAAACCATGCTCGAGGTGCCTGTTTGAGGCCATAAAGGGACTTGTGTAAGAGACACACGTGATCAGGTTTTGTAGGATCAACAAATCCCTGTGGTTGGTTCATATAAACCGTCTCCTTTAAATCACCATGCAAGAAGGCATTCTGAACGTCCAGCTGACGTAAAGGCCAACCACGGGTAACTGCCAATGAAAGAACAACCCGTATAGTAGTAGATTTTACCACTGGACTAAATGTATCAGTATAGTCAATGCCTGCCTGCTGATTAAAACCCTTAGCAACCAAACGCGCCTTGTGGCGTGTAACAGCCCCATGTTGATTCCGTTTAACCTTATACACCCATTTGCAATCAACTATATTTGTATTAGGAGCACGAGGAACCAATGACCAAGTACCATTTCGAATAAGTGCAGTGTATTCATCTGCCATAGCCTTACGCCAGTGAGATGCTTTATTGGCAATGGTAAAGGAGGTAGGTTCAGAATCAGGTGATGGGTCTGGTGTAGTAGTGGATGTATGGAAAGAGGTGGGTTTAAAAGGGTTGGTTTGTTTTGGATTTTGGCGGAGGTTTGGTGGTCGAGGACGGGGTTGAGGTGGCTGATTTGTAGCAGCCGCGGATGTGTCGGTTGAAGCAGGCGTAGGCGGTGTTGTTTCGGTGGTGGTTTGGTAGCGGTCAAAGGCTGGTTGAAGAGCTGTGCGATGAGTTTGGGGCCGACGGGAGTAGGTGGTAGTAGAAGTGGGTTGGGTTTGTGGCTGGTCCGGTATTGTGGGCTGGGTTTGAGCAGGTTCTGGGTCGGGACAGGTATTGTGGACCGGAGATGAGGGTGTCGAGGTGAAAGGTTGCTGGTCCGATTGGGGTGTCGATTGGGATGTCGATTGGGCTGGGGCTGGGCTGTTTTGGGTTGTGGGAATGGGCGGATTAGGGTAAGAGGAAACATAGGGGTTGGAAAGTGGGGTAGGAGGTGTGGTTGAGTGGGATGTGGGAGTTGTGAAGGGAAAGATGTGTTCATGAAACCGAGCATGACGAGCGATATAAATGCGCTCGGTGAGAGGTGTGACAACCCTCACTAAACCAGGTATCCGTACGACTTAATTAATAATTAATTACTGCTTGATTACTGTGTTTACTTGAACTTGTGGATAAACTGCTACTTGAATGCTGATACATGTACTTACTTGCATCATACTTTACTTGCTGTCACTCCATGTTTTGCTTACAGCACCTTTGTGACAACCTTGATGCACCAAAAGCACAGTAGCACAATGAACGGATAACCTATTAAACGTGCTGTCATAGCTAGCACCAGGCAGGTACTGCCTCTAAGGCCTGTAAGAGCCTGAGATAGTTTGCTACACTAGTGGTGAGTGAAGGGATATAAGGGTTGTAAAACTGCGTCACTAGGAATGAGATCACAGTGACCGGATGTGCCTAAAACGTACTTTAAGTACAAAATTCAACACTTTAATTAAAATTCTGCATCTAGCTAACTAATAAGTGTTGAAAACCAACCGGGTAACCCCCCCCCCCCAACCGAACTCGTCCCCTTGGGGGACACCCTTGTACTTTTTGTGATTAAATTAATCAAACATGCCTAATATCAAGGGAACATAGTAACCCTTGGTTAATGAACTTGAAGTTGTCTATAAGTATGTGACCTTAACCATCATAACCTTCACACACTCAACATCACAACATCACTCTCTATCCCTCTCCCAAAAGCTCTCGGCCGAACATCCCCTTCATCATCCATCCATCTTTCAATTTTGATCAAGCTATTTCAAGTGCATACAAGTGTTAGGAACCTCACACAAAGGAGCTCGGTGCATTCGGAACGTGAAGAACCTCACCCTATTGCTTTTATCCACTCATTTTTCGACTAGAATCTTCCCTAGCTCCGAGCTAGTAGTAAGTTGCTATAAACGCCCTCTCGATCTATTTTAAAGTGGTTAAAATGAAGTGTAACGGTTAAATCTCAAGAACTTGCAAGATGATATGTAAAAGTCTTCTAAAATGTTAAAAATGTTGGTTAAAAGCATAAGAATGGTGTAAATCTTGTAAGACTTGTTTTGATGTAATTAATTAGTGCCGATCTATGTTGTGGTAGCTCGGATCATCATCTAACCCGGATTAGTCGTGATCATGAATCATGGCATAGAGTTTGTTTAAGTGTACAAAGGGTTAAATGATGAAACTCTACCACACACTAAACATGAACTTGTGTAAAATCGATTTTACTTATGAAATGGTATTCAAAACTAGTAGATCTACGGATCTACAAGCGGTACTTTCAAAGGACCAAGTGTCAAAGAAATCATATTTTCTAAAGCCGGATCTTACATGAACAAGAATGATTTTAGCAAACACACAAGTGTGTAAACACTTGTGTAACACAAAGTTTCGACAAAATAACTATTTTTGTAAAAGTTGGCAAGAAGTTGTAAAGATGAAATTCCTTTAAAAACGAGACTTTCAAGAAACGAAGTTGATTCATATAAAGATCCACTAAAAGTAATGGGATTTACTACATATTTTTGGGTAAACCACAAGTTCATGTAATTTATGCGATTTATATATATTTTGACTAGTTTGATGCTTTGGATATTGTTTTGGTTGAATAAGAAAACTGTTGATTTGAATTATAAAAGAAAATGATACGCTTGAAAGCGTGGCCACCTCCAGTTACAGGGGAAACTCTGGCGAAATTTTTCTAAAAACCTAACACTTGGGAATATTTTCACTACAAGTGTTGTAAATCTATTTTTGACTTGTTTTCAAAACGTAAGTTTCGCCACGACTTTATTTACGAAACATCGGAGGTGGGGTTTTCACAAAATAAAAACGGGGTAAATATATATTTGATATATATATTTTTCATAAGCGTCACTTGTAAAATGTTTATGATTAGTTTGTGAAATATACGAATATTATTTTTAGGGTAAAAATAATATTACCGAATGATAACGAATCCAAAACAATACAAACACCTTCATAATTAATAATAAGTTACAACGGTATAATTATTACCACCCGATCTCTATCCGTAACTTACGCATTTTAAGAAAATATTTATGAGCGCGTATTTCTGTCAAAGTATTATTTTGGGAAGAATATTTATATTTTGAAGTAAGAAATAAAATATATTAAGTGAGACTTAATAATTGTATTTCGAATTTTACGAACACGCATGTATTAAATCCCCCATCCTTGGGAAGGAGAATAATTACCAAGTATTTACAAAAATATAAACACGAAATAGTTGTCTAACTATTTCCCAAAAACTTAAACCTTAAGCTAAGGCACGGCCGTCCGTCTAATAGATTTAGTACGTGTAGGTCGTCGCACAGCTGCTTGATCAGGAGATATACTTGGTAGAGACGCACCACTGTGAGTTCATGTCCCCCTTTTCTCTAACTGTTTTCAGTTTTCTAAACTGCGGGGGTGAAATACGTGTTACTATGATTACGAATAATTCTTACATGGTATGGTTAGCGTAAGGAGGGTTATTATTTAGATCATGTGAGTGGGTAGGCGGAAACTTGAGGCCATTAATCCTCAGGGTAGGACCGAGGGGCAGGAGCGGTAGATCTATCTGGGTGTAGCGAGCCCAGCCCCAGGCCCAAACAGAACGGACCTCGGGGTGACTTTGTACCCAACGCATAAATCTGCTAGGTTTGAGTCTTCCTACTTACTTCACACATATCAATGGCCTTGCAAACTATTGGTGATCTCTTTTTCCTTATTTGCTACATACCAGGGTTTTTATACATACAAAGGTTTATTTACTCACTTACACATGAACTCGCTCAACATTATTGTTGATTTTTCAACTTACATGTATTTCAGGGAATTAAAGGATCTGGCGCGGTATGACACGTTTTCCCGCTGCATTAGTCTCGAGGTCATCCGAGTTTAAGGGATGTGACTTTTTCCTGGACGAGTCACAGTTCTTAAACTGTGTTTATTTCTTGTTGGTGTTGTGTCTTTTGAACACTGTTTATGTTTGTTAGGATGTGATATCCGTTAAGACAATGTTGTGGTTCTTTACTCTTCAAACTTATTTTAATGGATGATCTTGCATGGTTTTTATTTCATATAGCTTGTTATGATTAAGCTATGGTATTAAGAAGTCACACCAAAATAACCACGCTTCCGCAAAGCCAGGGTGTGACAAGAGGATCAAAACAACGGTAACCATGATGAGAGGTACTGTAACCGAGGAAAATACAAGGGGTGGAACGGAAATCCATTTTATGTGGATTGTAGGGTTGAAGATGGGGAAAACATTGACAACCGAAGACACGGAGGAAGGAGAAATCAGGTGGACGTTTGAATAGACATTCAAAGGGAGAGGTTGTGGAATGTGTGCGAGAGGGCATTCGGTTGATCAAATAAACAGCCGTTTCGAAGGCATAGTACCAGAAACGTTGAGGGACATGGGCTTGTGCCATGAGTGTAAGGCCAGTTTCAATGACATGACGGTGTCGTCGTTCAACGATGCCGTTCTGTTCACTGGTATGGGGACAAGATAGGCGATGAATAATGCCAAGGGAATTAAGTAAAGGTGAGAGACTTCGAAATTCTCCTCCCCAATCGGATTGGATAGTTTTAAGTTTGGTGGAAAATTGACGTTCGGCCACAGTGACAAATTGTTTAAAAATTCCAAACACCTCAGATTTTTGTTTCATAGGGAACAACCACATAAATTTAGAAAAATGATCAACACATAGCAAAAAATACTTATAGCCATCAAACGAAGTCACAGGGGCTGGACCCCAAACATCATAAAAAACGAGGTCCAAAACATGAGTACTTTTATATTCAGACATTAATAGATGTAGTTTGGTAGATTTTCCAACAGAACAAGAAGAACAATGAAAATCAAAAGTTTTTGCAGAAACAGGGAGACGGTATTTAGAAAGCATAGTCTTGAACAACTGAGAGTGCGGATGCCCCAATCGTTGATGCCATGTGGTTGTTGTAGCACGAGTGGTTGAAAAAGCGACCTTAGGAATGGGTTGTTTGATTGGAAACTTGATGGAGTAGAGTCCACCTTCACTTGGACCCGTGAGGAGGGTAGTGTGTGTATACTTGTCCTTCACATAAAAAAAGGTCGCATGAAATTCAAAGTAAACATTATTATCTTGACAAAATTTTTGTACAGAAAGAAGATTTCTTTTGAGTGTGGGAACATGAAGGATATCTTTTAGATAAAAAGTTTTGTTTGGAGAGGTTATTGTTTGGGAACCAATATGTAAAATGGGTAAAGCCATACCATTACCAACGTGAAGACTTTCATCACCAAAGTAGGGCTCAGCAGAATCAAAACCTGACATATCTACCGAGGAGTGGTCATTGGTTCCTGTGTCCGGAAGATAGGTAGTGGAGGTTTGTGACCGAAAATCCGCATAGTTGGCAGTTGGCTGTCTGTTGCGGATTGTGGATGGATCTCGATTTGGGCATTGGGAGGGAACATGTCCGATTCCACACCTGTTACAAGTACCATACACAACGTTTTGGTTAGAAGCCCAACTAAACTGACCTGCGTTTCGATTTCCCTGGCTGCGGTTGTAGGTGTTGTTTCGACCACCGCGACCACCACGGTTGCCACGGCCGCGAGAGTAATTGGATTGTCCACCCCGGTTTGTATAAAAGGCTTAAGGTGTAGTTGTGTGGGATGAACCAGAAGATGGTTGTAGCTGAAAACCAAGATGAGAAACAAGCTGCTGAATAGCAGCCACTGTATCATCCGGAACTGAAGTGGGGCTAGCTGTTGTAGCAGCCGTAAACGCCTGAGCAGGTGCAAGTTCGGGGGCTGGTTTATGGATCAGAAATTCATGATCTGCAAGGAGACCAGGAAGTTCAGAAAAACAGCCGTGAATTGGCTGTGAAGAAGACTTTGTTTGACTCCGTTGTATTCCTCACGAAGACCTGCAACGACTAACATAGCCAAATCTTTTTCAGGCATTGGCTGGCCAATATTTGCAAGGGCGTTTGCATAAGTCTGTGCCCTAGCAAGATATGCAGCAGATGTCTCATCGCCTTTCATCCGGATCTTCAGCAGCTGTGTTTTTAGAGTGAACTCTCTGGAAGACGTATGTGGGGCATAAGCTTTTTCAAGGCCAAGCCAAAGTTCGCGCGAGGTGGAGCCCTGAACATGTTGAATTGACTGCTCTGAGATGGTTGAAAGAATTAGCATGCGTACGTGTGCATCGTTACAGAGCCAAATCTGGTGATTGGGGTTCGGCTGAGTGGTGGTAGTAGCAATAGCATTGTCTTTTCCAGACGATCCTTGAGAAGATATGGTTGCTGTAGGGCAAGGGATGCTTCCATCAACATACCCGTAAAGAGAGTGTGTGACAAGAAAAGGTTGGATTATAAGCTTCCAATGACCATAGTTTGTAGGAGATAAAGTGAACCCAAACTTATGGGAATTGTGTGTGGTTTTCTTAGCATTGGTGAAGGCTGTAAGCTGGTCGGTCATTGTGAGTGATGGCAGAAAAAAAAAAAAAAAAAAAAAAAAAAAAAAAAAAAAAAAAAAAAAAAAAAAAAACCTGGACAGGTTGTGTCTGTCGGCTGCAGAAAATTGTGGGGCTGACGGCAGAGGTAGGGTAGAGAAACCCTAGGCTCTGATACCAAAATAAACTTGGTAAAATATTGTATATTGATTTTAATATGATTGTGTTTACATAGAAGAAACATAAGATCTATATATAGACTAGGGTAGCAACATTAGGGCCGGCTATAACAATCATAGGGCCGGGCCTATACAGGAATATATATCGTCTAATACCACATAAGATAGATCGTGTATACGAGTCAACCCGACCTGTTTATCCAACACGTCCATTTCTTTACAACTTTCGATCTAACCTGATTCTAAAGAGAACTACTATTACAACAATTACATGGTAAATAATTCTACTTGTTCTGTGTATTGCTCAAATCTGAGAGAAATATGTAGATAAAATCGCGGTCTCATCTTTCCCCTTAATGCTTACTTCTTTCCTGAATAAAAAGTTGAGACGAAATACGGCTGACGTTAAAAAAAATACTGAACATACGAAAGAACTCGAATTGCACACACAAGGTGCTGAACAAAACAAGTAGGGGTGGCGATTTCAGCTCGTTTATTTGGGTTGTCTTGCAAGTCAAACAGGTCGAATATGTCAAATGGGTTTAAAGTCCCCAAGTGTAATTTTAGTGCATTTAACCGCTGAAATCAGTTATTAAAACTACTAAGATTAATAGCTAAATAAAATAGTTTTGTTACTTACAGATTAAATAATTAATTCGTTTTGATTTTTAAAATGGGCATTAGCTAAACAAAATAGTTTTGTTACTTAAAATTAAACACTTAATTGGTCTTGATTTTTAGAATGAACAAAAAAGGTTAGGTCAGCCCAAACTGCCCCGCCCCACTTTAACCCATATCTCAAATAGATTGAACATGTCAAATGATTGAATGTCACCCAAGTCTCATTTAATGCAGTAAGCCTCTTAAACCATGTAGTACAAGATTTAGATTACTATTATTTGCTAAGTAATTGTTTTCTAAAAAAATGGACGAAAAGTGTTAGCGTGAAAGTCCAAACCGACCCAGCCAGCTTCTGCCCCTTTCAACTAGTTACCAATTAACGTACCAGGGAGGGTGTATTCGAACCAGTGTTCCAACATCAAGCTCTACGTCACTACATACTCTTGAGCTAAAGATGATCGTCGTATTCTTCCTTTTTACAATGCTTAGATTGTTATCTGTACTTGTTGAACTCTGCAGAAGCACACAGTAATTCTTTAATTATACGAAATTATGGTCCATTTATAGGCACACGGGTGGTATATTTTATCTGTAATGGGTTAAAATAAGCTCAAATTTAAACGGGTCAGGTCAAACAAGTCAAAAGTCCTCCAAAGTGTAGTTCAACGCATAATATTAGATGATTATTATATGTTTAACAATACAGTCATATTATATGTTTTATATAGTCATATTAAACACATTAGTTATTAAAAACAGACCTGCTCAATGCACACAAACTCCTAAATAGTTTTACTTGAATACTGTTTTACTTGAATACTGTAATTATATTGTAATAATGTTGTTTTAGTAATCATAACTAACACATTAGTAAGTTATATATATTTTTTAAGGGAACAAAAACTGTTTCAAGGTCAACCCAAGCCGGCCCGTTTTAAAAGTAGTTAAATGACCGTTTAACCCAAACATGGTTAACCCATTACCCACATGCCGGGCCGGTAAATCATGCTACCTGTATATATTTTAGTCAGTTTAACAGACCTTGTCATCTTCAACGGAAGAACATAAACAAACAGTCAGCTTTCCTTCAAGAGTCTTCGACAGTATCTTCACATCCAGACAGCCTTCTTCATCTGAATTCATAAAGGCCTGAAGTTGGTCACTTTCCAGATGTCTAGATAAAACATATTCTGTTTCGGATTGATTAAATTGTTTAATTAAACAATCAATTTCATATCTTCTGCATCAAAACTGATTACCTAAAAGTAAAATAAAGAGTACAATGTCTTTTCGTCCCTAAGGTTTGGCCAGTTTTGCGACTTTCATCCAAAGGTTTGTTTTCCGCATCTGTATCCAAAAGGTTTGAAATCTTGCCATTTTCATCCATTTTTCTCCGTTAAGTCAGGGGTATTTCCATCTTTTTACCTACTTTGTTTTGTTCCGGATGCTTGTAAATTATGCTAAATGCTTGTACATAAAGTGAAATAGACCGAATTGCCCTTTGAGTTAACAAAAAAGACAAAAATACCCCTGACTTCACGAAGAAAAATAGACGGAGATAACGAGGTTACGAGCCAGATAAAAATGGCAAGATTTCAAACCTTTGGATGAAAGTCGCAAAACTGGCCAAACCTCAGGAACGAAAATGGCATTTAATTCGTAAATTTTGAAAAACTAACCCTTCTTTTAACATAATTTGAAAGACTTCTGTTCCATTTTAACATTAACGCCTCCTTTAATTTAAAAAAAAAAGTCTTATAGACATATCACTTGTTATTAATTTTTTCAATAATCAGAATTTTCCAAACACTAGAACATTTAATTATATGATTATTACAACTTCAAACAGAAGAAGCATACACCATGCTATTTAAATTTTATTCACAATCTTTTCTTCACCAATAGAATCTCGAATCTCAGTACAAAAACACGTATGCTTTAAAGTACCTTCGTTACATAACTTGTTCAAAAAGATTGAATCTTTTTCCTTCTCACTCTGCATCACTCGCTTCAACTTTCCAAATAAACCAAAACTACAATTTTGGCATTGTAGGAAAAGCATGCAATATAATTAATTAATTAATATTGTGTAAACAATAGAAATGTTCAAAACAACAAGTAATTAAAATGAAAGTCACTCACCCTGTACGTTGAGGAGCTGCATACACGGGATCATCTTCATTTGTAGAAGCAGCACCTAAAGCTTCATGAAATTGATCAGCTATAGTCTTTTGTTTGGATTCTGGCATGATAAGCTCTTGAATTTGATGGTTATACTAGAATAAAAGCAAAACAGTTAACTATCCACTTGATGGTAAACTGTTGTCCTGAAAAAAGCAAGAGGTGTAGGGCTACAAACGAACCAAACGTTCCGCAAACAGTTCGTGAACTGTTCGGCGGGAAGTTCGTTTGTGTTCGTTCGTTTAATAAATGAACGAACATGAACAAGAAATTTTAGTGTATTAAATATTAGCATTATTTCACTTATTTTAATTACTATTATGTTGGGTGGATTAAATGAAGACTTCAAGTTTACATTGGGTGGATTAAGTGAGGACTTCAAGTTTAATATGATAATTTTGACATTTTGCGTTTTTTTGGACATTATTTTATGGTAATTACGTGATCAAGATTATGTCAAGTATGTTTGGATTAAAATTGGGTCAGTATACTTTGGGCGGATCTACATTATGTTTTGTGATGCAAGATGCCGATGTTATTCGAAATTTAATATATGTTCATTTTTGTTCATGACCGCTTGTTTGTGTTGGTTTGTGTTCATGAGCGTTCGTTTGTGTTCGTCTACGTTCATGAACGTTCATAAGTCTTTGTTTGCATTCGCTTTTGTCCAGTACCTAATATTAATAGACAAACACAAACGAACATGAACACGTTCATTTCCTTAATGATCGAACACGAACAAAAAATCTTGTTCGGTAAACGTTAATGAACAGTTCGTGAACACATTATTTCCTTAATAAACGAACACGAACAAGGCCTTGTTCGTGTTTGTTCGGTTCATTTGCAGCCCTAGAGAGGTGGCAAGATGAGCGGGTTGGGTGGGTTTGATGACGCATCAAATGGGCCACTTTTTATTATGAGTCACAACAGGTTAGGTGTCGTTGAGTTTACCTGTACTATAACTTTTGTTCAATTTGTTTTTTATATTTTACAAATGAGTAGCTGTAATGTAATAATCTAAATCCTAAAAAAGTAGGATCTAGAAGGTTGTATACATTGAAATAAGACTTTGGGGCGCTTTACCCCGTCTGACCCGTTCCTCTTTTCGCTAATAATTTTTAACTGGCCCAAGTGAAATAAACACAACCAAAATCGACCACTTCATAGGTATATGGGTTGAAATTGCAACTCTTTAAGAAATAAAATGGTGAAGCGAAGATAAAATTACAGACCTCGTTATCTTCTGATGAATCACAGTCTAAACAATCAGGGTCATCATCGATGTCACTATGATCCGTTGACAATACACTTCTCTTGACAGCTCGTTCTTTGGATTGGCCTTCTGTTTTATCGTACTGCAGTAGATAAAATATAACATAAAAGTGTGATATATAAAGTTACAGGTGCAAAATGGGCGGGGTTAAAAAGGGCAAAATTTTAGTATGGTTCAGGTTAGGTTTTACCCACAGTCACCTTTTGTCATTATTTTATGAATAGCTGATAAGTTATATAAAATTATTAAAACTAAATTATTATGATAATGATATATAAACTTTTGAATAAAATGATTTAACGAGCTGTATGCATTAAAAATACATGTTGGGTGACTATTGACATTTGATCCATTTTAGCAAATATCTTTAACTAGTATTTTGACCCGCTGTGTGTTGCGGCGGCATCGAAACTTAAAGTAACTTGTACTTATACCGTCAAATATTTGACTTGACTCGTTTTCGAACAAAATTTACGTCAAAACGTAGACCAACTGAAAACGCACATGAAAATAAGCACGAAAACGTATTATATTTGACCTGACTCATTACCGAGAAAATTTATGTCGAAACGTAAACCAACTTGGATTTATAACAAAACGTACTTAAAATAAGCACGCGTTGTAGCGGAGTCGAAACATAAAGTAACTTGAATTTATTCCGCCTAATGAAAACGTATTATATTTGACCCAACTCGTTTCCGAACAAAACATAGACCAGCCAAAAACGTACAATTAAAATAAGCACAAAAACATATTATATTTGACCCCATGTACATAAAAATAAGCACGTAAAATCAAAGGAGGGGGGGGGGGGGGGGGATCAAAATGACATTTTACAAAGTTTTTAGAAAGTTAAGGGGGTGTAAGTGGCAATGCTAAAAGTTGAAGGGTTGAATACACAAAAAAGAAAAAAAAACCATGTGTTGGATGGAATCTTTGAAAATTTGATAAAGAAAAATAATAGAAATAGAGGTTGCGTCTTAGGAACTATTCTTAAGACACCCTCTTTTGTTATAGATATACGGTTCGAAGTCGCCATCTCTATGTAAAGCTGAAGAGCAAAGAAGTATATACGCTTACAAGAGCTACATTTATAGTACTTCCTTCAGGTAGATCATGTTCATCTTGAACCCGTAAAAGGAGCTCTGCTACTGAAGTTGTGGAATGAGTATGTGAAATCGGAAATCTAGCTGGCGTCATATAATTCGTCATCCCATCCATCTCTTTTTCCTGGAAAACTTCAGGAAATTGGGATGACTACTTGATTTCGTTTAAAATTGGATTCAGTTACGTCACATGATGTCATGATGAACTGACCTTAACTGATGTGTGACTTTCGTACACATCACTTGAATCTTTATTTAAATTGTCGTTATGTGACAGTGATCGAATAGAAAACTTGTGTTTGGCTTTGCCTTGGCCACCTGGCAGTAAATGATTAAGCATAATGAGAGATTGTCATTTTAACTTTAAAATAAATTGTCAGTTTGTGACTGTGTTCAAAACGGGACGGGTCGGGGAGATGGTTCAAATCGACCCTTTCATAAGTAGATGGTTCAAAATTGCCACCCCGAGCAGTGATAAACAAGATCCATGCATCCGTTGATATGAATCATTAATTTAAGTAATTACCTTTAGATGACCTCTTTAGTTTGGAAGATAAAGAATGGAATGAAGCACAATTATCAGTCACATTAATATCTGCATTTTCTGCAAGCCAAGTGCAAACACCTTTTCTATTTCTGCCAGAAGTAAAAGGGTTTATATTCTGGTAGTTATCATTATCAGCCTCCGAAGTGAAGCTTGTACTCAACTGCATGCAGTCCCCTGTCCCCTTAAAATCACAAAGCGAACACTTTTAGGGATGTTTGGTTTTGGGGTATGGATTTAGTCTTTGGTATGTTTGCTTTAATTATATATGGGTTTGATGCACATAAAACTAGGAATCCTCAGTCCATACCCATAGTGATTCCTACTTTAAACCAAAAGCCACACATGTGTACCTGATCTTTAAAGAAAATTTCTTCATCAGAATCACATGCAGAAGCTTCCCCCAAGATGCATGTGATTTCGTCCTTGTTGACAAAATTTGGGATTTCGACATCATCTTCAACATAGGTATCAATTTGCCTCTGATTACAACATGGTAGAAAATAAACTTTTTGTACACCACATGGTAATTAACCAGAAGAAATACTAGAGGTGGAATATTGGGCAGGTTGGGCAGGTTATAAATGGGTCAAGCTGGGTTCCGGTCGACCCGCAACACTATTTGTCCAATTTTCATAAATAACTTTCGAGTTAATATGATTACAAAAAAATATATTATACACAAAAAAAGAAAAACGTTTTGGGAGACTTTCAACCCAATCGACCCATTTCCCTTTTTAAAAAAAATACATATCCGAAAAGACCTCTTACCGAATACAAAGGCGTAGCAGTACCACAAATGGCAATTAAAAAAGGATATTAAATGACTATCGTCCCACTTCAAGAATCTTATACTAATGTTCTACTAGTTCATAAGACTTATTTTTTCCTTCAGTGTGCAAATTGCATATAAGATTTTTTAAGAAGCCAATTTCATAACTAAACTAGGAAATGATGTTATTTTGGCAGACATACCGTATATAGTAAAACTAGTTTGATTTCTTTCATGATGTTATTTTGGCAGACATACCGTATACAGTAAACTAGTTTGATTTCTTTCATGAATGACTTCATCAGCATCTGCACCAAATCACGACATAGAATTTTAAAGGGCACACACAAAAATAATTTCAAGTGACAAATTATACGCATTATAACCAACAGTGAAACAAAGATTGCATAACCAGTACCTCTAAGCATATCAAGCTGAGAAAGAATTTGTACTTCACCCTGTCCAATAGACCATATAATGAGATCACTAAATAATCGTGCATCAGTGTCACACACATAGTTGTATGATGGAACAGTCTTCTTTTTCCTTATGATACATGTAAGATGGGATAAGGCTTGAACATGTGAGTATGCATGACAGATTGACACTTTTGGCAATCATCAGTAGTATACTAGTATGTATAACCTAGGTGGTTTCAGACCAGTTTTAGCTGTTTCAGTAATCAGTACTGGAGTTCTTTTTTTATTGCAAAACGCTGCCGGAATTTGCGCCTATGGGCCTTGATAGCCGCAAGGCGCTGTTACCGCGTTGGGTGCCTAGGAGCACCTTTGACTACTATGCGCATAACAAACTAAAATGTGGTCAAATCAAAGAAGTAGAATCTCCAAATAACTCCACATGAGAACAACCTATCTTCAAATAGGCATATCCACAAATCATAAAATTAACCTATCTTATATCCTCCAAAATGTGTTTAACCTTACTTAAACCTACAACTCCTAAGGGTAGCTAACCTAACAAACCGATTTAAAAACAAAAACAATTACACACAGAAGAATATTAACCTTCTTTTCAGCTGGATTCCCCAGTGATACATGATCTTCTACCAACTCTTCACTCAAATCATCATCCTCTTCAACCACACAACAGATTCACATTCAAATTTTCATTTCAAAGAAACAGATTAACAATAATAATAATAATTACATTACCTGATATACTCTGATCAGAATTCTCATTTTCCTGCAATTAACAAGCTATCACTTACTCACTCGCATCGATAAATTCAAAATTCAACGAAACTCAAACGTCCTTTTGACCTAATTATTACTCAATTTCGAAAATACACAAAATAGATCGTGATTCTATAACTTTTATCGCTTCGTATGACATTAAACTTAAACCACCTCAAATGTGAGTTTATTAAGATAATTAGAGAGTGTTAATTACAAAAGTAAGTAGTAATTTAAACATAGATTACCGGAAATACGGTGCTCCGCCACATCTCTGCTTCGTGAGAAGAATAAAGTACGACACAACGACGGTGCTCCGCCGATTCACGGCGGAACCCTTGGTATCGGAAGATTAGTAGGTGTTTGCCGCATCACCTATTTTTTCGGCACAAAGTTTGTTTACTTGAATTGGGCTGGGCCTATGGTTATTAGAATAAAGCCCATAAGTGCCCACAATTAGAGTAAATTGCTAAAATCGTTACACACTAGATCCATCCAAAAGATGTTTTTTTTATCATGGGAATCATTGAAGTTTCAAAAAAGTTGCTAAATCCATCCAAAATAACTAATACTCTTAATAATACTAAGTTGATAGAAGAGTAATTTAGTCATTCTTTTAATTTACTTAATTTACCCTTTTTAGTTGTATGCACGTGTTTCAAATTTATCCGCTTTCTCACTAGTGTTACGTCCATTTTTAAAATTTTAGTTTTGGGACCACTAATGGTTGTCGACATTCTTCGCTTTCAAGTCTTGCTTGTCTTACATCTTAGTATCTTTTTGAACCTTAAGAAATATCTTTTTGGATCTTAAGAAATGATATTTTGAACAGATCTAAACGTGTTACGTTAGCTATTGTATCGTATTAGATTTCTAACTGTATTACAAATACGTTCAGTTTCTTTCCGGTTTTACGTCCACCTTTAAATTCTATTTTTAAATTATTATATACATACAAACAAATTATGTGGTTGGTTTCTAGTAATAAAAAAATTGTTTACTAATTGAATAAAAAAAATTTATCGATTTATTTGACAAAATACATGTATATATTATTGAATAAAAAGAGATTTTGTTATAATTTATCAACTACACATGTGACGTACATAAACACATGTATTTATCTTGATCGGCATTGCGACTATTATCTTTCCAAATTTTGACTTACATGCATATATTTAAACTTCAAAGAAACTATCTTATACCCACATACACATGTGTACAAATTCAGATAGTTACACTCAATATATTTTAAATTACCTACACATGTGTAACATTAATAATATCTATCTTATTGCAACCTACACATATGCATATAGGGGTGTTCATCGAATCGAATATCGAATTTTTGAATTATTTGAATAATTTTTATTTTTCCTTAAATTCGAATTCGATTCGTATTCGATTAAAACCTACCCAATTCGATTCGAATAAAAAACTCAATTCGTATTCGATTAAAAATTCGAATTCGAATAAATTCGATTTAATTCATATTCTTTTAAAACATGTAAAAAACTATCAAAATGAATCATAAATTTTAAAGCAGCCATAAAGCACGATATCACATTAAAAGATTCAAAATAAAGTACCATAAGTATAACATTCAAAACGAGAAGTCGGGAATAACCACTCCACATTACAAGTTAATATTTTTAGGGTTAGAAATCTATTGATAGATTTGTAACTTAGGTTTTAGTTATGGGGTTATGTAGTGGGTTTGGTAATGGGTATTTTTAATACTTAGAATAAAATTTGAAAATAATTTATAGTATAGCCCATAAAAGTTATACATGTATTATATATAAAAATAATAAATAAGATGTATTATTTTTATTCGAATTTCGAATCGAATCGAATCGAATTTGAAACTATAAATTCGTATTCGATTCGTATTCGATTTACTTGACTCGAATTGAATCGAATTCGAATTCTTATAATCGAAACGAATTCTTGATAATCGAATCGAATTTCGAATTTTTCGAATTCGAAACGAATTCTAAACACCCCTATATGCATATATGCATTTCAGTTAAAATAACACTAAATTGTCAAATGTAAAGAGTATATTCACATACACATATATGCAGTCAATGCAATTCACTCTGTCACATCTATTATATATAATAAATGTGTTAATTTTTGCTGATGTGTCAAGCTAGGAGGCCTCTAAATTTTGCTTTTTGGCGGGAAAATCCCGTCCACTTTCTTTAGACGCGGGATCCGAAATAATTCGGGTCGGAATATGAGTCAAGCATGACGGATAATGGATCCTTTATATTTCATTTTTCCTCATTCGTCTTTCACAACCCTAAAGAAACATAGTTGCAACTCTCTCTCCCTCCTATCGCCACCGCCAAGATCCTTCCTCAGTTCCACAAAATCTCACCTATCGACAATCATACACTCGATCTAAGGTACTAGAACTCGATCTAAGTCTTTCTATTTATCAGATTTCCTTCTTCCTCTTAACCCTAATTTGATTTCACTTGGCCTCTGTTCTCACTGCTTCCCCTGTTATCCAGATCTCTGTTACCTATCAATCAAGATTGTTGTTTTTCAGCCCAATTCCAAGCACAGCCAGGTATGTCGAGATCTTTTGTTTATCTCATAGTTTTTTTTTTTGTTACTGATCGATTTCTAGGGTTTCTGGCATAAATCTATTGATCGATTTCTAGGGTTTCTGGCATAAATCAATTTCTAGGGTTTTTGACATAAAACTATTTGGGGAAAATGGTTAAAAACGATACAATACAACTTATCTAAAACAGGTGAAACAAAAATTGTCACTAACTGGATAAGCTCTCAATTATATTAGTTAATTATCAATGATATCAGATTTCCTTTACATATGTAGCATCTGTTACACTGCAAGAGAACTATTGCATTCTATTCTGTTTATAAAATCAAAGTTTTGCATGTAGATTGGTAATTTCATTTTTTGTGCACTATTATCGTTTCTAAATCTTAGATGACAAGGAATACTAGATGATTTTTTTATTTCTTCTGTTAATTTGGAACCGATTTGGTTTTAATTGTGGTTTTGTAGTATCTGATTCTTACTATCGTTCTTGGTATGGTTTTTTGTTACAGATGGAAACTGGGACGGAATGCCCTAGCCGTCGCATCCAGCAATTACGGCTAGGGTTGCGACCAGTTGATCTAGAGCCAGTTCAGTTGACAGGTATGCATTTCTTTTCCTTTTTTTAAATAGTATATGTTGATTTTTGGTTTCCATTGATTTTAGTCTATTAAAAAGTGTTTGTTATTCTTTGTTCTTCAATATTAGTTAATTTTTATGGTGTTTTGTAATCAGATTCAAACAGTTAAATGCGATTTTTAGTCGAGTACTAAATGTAATCAGATAACAATTGAACCCCTCCAACTTTCAGGTACTTCAGATGGTTCAAACAGTTGGTTGGTATTTCAGATTCATGATATTTTTTAGTCCAGTACTAAATGCTTCGAGGAATTTCAATGCTAAGTAGATTGGCAAAATGGGTGAATTTTTGTGTCTGTCAAAACGGGTCGGGTTAGACTGTGACAACCCTCGTAATTCCATGTATCCGTACAATTTATTAATGATAATTAACTGCTCTCTGATTTCTATGCTATACTTACATGTGCTTGTTAACATACTAATAGTATACAGAAAAGTTACTAAATAATCCTGTGTGCTTTCCTAAGTGTTGAGAATTAAAAATGTTACAAAAATATATATATAGGACACTTTACGGATTAATAATCACTTTAACGGAACAACACCCAACCGAACAACCGGACTTTACCCGAAACACTAAAATATTACCAGAGGCATTGTTTTTATTTTTCTGAACTAGTTATGATTCCCGTACATCATAACACACTATATAAACATATAATAGTTAAACACCAAACCATTAAACTTAGATTCTAACTTGTTTCATTAACCATTTAGTTGAAACCCAAACCCCCCCCCCAACCGGTTATGGAACATGGGACCCACCCCATGATTTTATCCAATTGTTTAAGTGATCTTGTTTAGCATCTTGAAGACATATGGACTAAGGGGTAAAGGTGTGTTGGAAGACATTTATAAAAACCTCTAGTTCTTCACTCTCATGATCCATTCACAACTTCACAACACCATCTCTCCCTCTCCCCTTGCCACTCTCGGCCGACCACCACACCACCCACCACCACCATCACTTGATCTTCTTCAAGCATTCTACAAGCATACAAAGGTGTTAGAAGGTGCACAACGAAGCTCAGTGTTCTCGGAAGTTGAAGGACCTCTTGCAAGTGCTATTAACCATCACTTTTCTTCACTTGAACTTCCCTAGTCTTGAACTAGTGGTAAGAACTTAGATCCTTGCATTTTACATGTTGTTTTAGTGGTTAATAGATGTATTATGAAGAAAACATATGAACACCATAAGATCTTACACTTAAAACTTGAATATAAGCTTAAACAAGATGATACATGAAGAAATGATGTTAGAATGATGTTGTTTGGTGTATGATGATTATGTGCTGATATGAAGGACTTATAATCTGCTGTAAGTATCGTTGTTTATTGCTAAACATGTTAACGAAATCAATCGAGCGCGCTTTAGGATGTTAAAAACTGAAAACAGAAGGCTGTTAGGTGATTACACCCAACTTCAGTTGGCTGTAACAGGACCTTAATAAAACGAAAAATGTATTTTCTGAAGTCTGAATTTATGTATTATGAAATACGGTTCTAATGGCACTAGAATCATAATTTTTGGACTTCGTTTGCTATTTTTAAAGGGTCAATTTGTAACAACAGCTAAAGCTGAGTTTTTACAGGAGTAAATGGGTGTTTTATTTTTAGTCATAACTTGAAACCTGAGTAGAACTAAGTCATGAAACTTGTACTGTAAATGACCACTGATGTATTTGTAATCCTCCCACTAGAATTTCATAAATCGGACTTACGATGAATTTTAAATAAATTATTCCGTGGACTGCAGTCAGAAAAAGATAAATCTGAGTGTAGTCCGGAAAATTATTTTTTATAAAATATTGGTGATGAATTGGATCCCGAGATTTTTACACAATAGTATTTGGATCATTTAAGACATTCTGTAAAAATTTGGGAATTTTTGGAATAAGTTAACTATTTTATTAAAATGTCCGAAAACAACCCGGTTTTGAATATTAAAGCTGAAACGACATAAGTAGTAATTTGCGTGTCTAAATGGCGAGTATGTTATCTGAGGATGATCTAACATGTTATATGTCAATGAAAGTAATATGTGCAATATTGTATGCTTGTTCTTGAGTAGCTATAGGTGGAATGTTTATATGAGCGTGAACTATTAAAGTGGATGCATGTTATGTAGTAGATACGTGTAGGAACTTTGTGCTCTATTTGAAACCACTAAATGACTAACTGGTAATCATATTAGGACGTGATTGACCAACCTTGACTGTTAGCTGTATTTGAGAATCTAACCGAACAAACCAAGGTGAGTTCACACTTTCTACAAGGCATGAGATTCCCGGTGGTTTGGGAATGGGTTAATAAACTAAAACGGAATCTACATATCCTCCTTGGGTAGGATATGTACGGCCATCCTCCTTGGGTAGGATGCCACCATAAATCCTGCGTATTCTCCTTGGGTAGAACTACGTACGTTCGTCCTCCTTGGGTAGGACAACAACCTTAAAACTTACTAGACAAAACTCTATCATTAAGTCCCTCATTTTATATCGACTTAATAGCCGAGGCCGATGGCGAGCGGGTCATTAGTTAATAGCGCTATTAGGTTTAACAAACCTCACACCGTGTCGTCCAAACGGGCGTGTACTAATGGACTATGGCAAACTGTCAATGATGATAGAACATTGACGTAGGGCACAACAAAATTTGTTAGTGGTCGATATCATACGGTCTAGTAGTTCACATGGGGAAGCCCCCACTGATCATGGGTATGGATTGGGTAATAAAAGGAACTGGTTAAACATACTTTCAACTAAGGGGTAACCTCCACGGCAAATAAGCCAACGAAAGTCAAACCACGTTTTCAGAAACAACTTAAAACTAATCAACCAACCGTGAACTCACTCAACTTTGTTGTTGACTCGTTGTTACATGCCTTACAGGTCGCTAGATGCTTATGGAGCTTGCACGAGGAGAAGGTTGTTATGGGACATGGATTGATATGTCCCGTGCTTAATATTTAATCCATATGAATCTATTAAACTTACTTTAAACTTATGAACTATGGAACTTATGTTTTGGGTTTTACGTTTTAGGCTTCCGCTGTTTATATCTGAACTTGGTTAACTTAAAGTTGGTACTGTCTTATGGTCACCAATTGTATTGTGGTTGGTTTCACTTACTTAATTACGTTGTTCAATATGATTGGTGGCTCGATCCTGGTCACGTCACGCCTCTAAGCGGTGATACTCCGCATGGTGGATTTTGGGGGTGTGACAGATTGGTATCAGAGCCATTGGTTATAGTGAACTTGGTTTTAAAAAGGGAAAAGCTTTTTGATAAAAACCAGACTATAACCTGTACAGTGCTCAACGATCCACAACGACGCTTCACTCCACGTGCAAGACTCGATACAATAGGTGGTATGATTTATGTTATATTATCGGTTAGATAGTTCACACTGTGCGTTAATTAACGTGATAATTGCTATTTGAACCCTGTGTGCTTACTCTCTACTGTCGTCCCACACTTACGCACTTTCGCGACACTTTTCTCACTTACGTTGCTTTGTTATGAAGATCATGAACGGACCCGGAGGACGTATCAACCTAACTCAAGCCCAGCTGACGGCTTTGATCAATGAACGA
Organism: Helianthus tuberosus; assembly: GCA_030545235.1. NCBI lineage: Eukaryota > Viridiplantae > Streptophyta > Magnoliopsida > Asterales > Asteraceae > Helianthus > Helianthus tuberosus. The sequence goes on from CM060406.1 coordinate 183,444,924, forward strand.
GTTGCTGAAGCACTCGCGGCTGTCCTTGCAGGAGATATAACCTGCCATATCAACCCATCTTAGGACGTTTAGATCCTACCTTTGCAAACCAACCCTCATGCTTGACCTTGTCTTTTATTCTCGCGCAACAGGTCAAAATGCTCAGCCTCCCGTATGTACGTTCATGGACTGCCGACCTACTACTTTCAGTGGCACAGAAGGAGCTGTAGGCCTTCTTCACTGGTTCTAAAAGCTTGAGTCTGTTTTTGAGATGTGTGAATGCCCCGAAGATCGTAGGGTGAAATATGCCACGGGGACACTCGAAGGTGCTGCGTTAACCTGGTGGAAAGCACAGGTTCAACTGTTAGGGCTGGCGGTTGCTAATGCCACCCCATGGAATGGTTTCAAAGAACTGATCAAAGAAGAATACTGTAGTCGTGACGACATCCACAAGCTAGAGGTGGAATTTTTCAACCTGAAGATGACGGGGTATGAGATTGAGGCGTATACGAAGAGGTCAAACGAGCTGGCCATCTTGTGTCCTACTATGGTAGACCCTCCCATCAAACGTATTGAGCTGTACCTCAAGGGTCTTGTACCAGAGATTCAGAGTCACGTAACCTCAGCTAATCTTGGCACCATTCAGCAAATCATCAAGTTGGCTCATCGTCTCACCGATCAGGCAGTTGAGCAGAACAAGCTGCCCAAACGTATTAGTGCTGCTACTACTGACGCTCCCAATGATAATAAGCGCAAGTGGGATGGAAATTTGGGCAAGGGTTCTGCTTCAGCTCAGTCCCAGCAGCGAAAGACAGACGAATACAGGAGCCCCAGTCAGCAGTCTTCTGGGAATCAAGGTCAGGGTGGGTACAAGGGAAATCACCCTAAGTGCAACCGATGTAATTTGCACCACAGCGGGCAGTGCAACAAAGGTCGTTGTCAGAGATGTCACAAGCTGGGTCATGAAGCTAAGGATTGCAGGAGCCCACGTCCTGCGAATCAGAATCGCCAACAACAACAACAAGCTCCACAGAACCACCAGCAGCAGCAACAGCAGGGCAATAAAGGATGCTTTCAGTGTGGCGCTGAAGGCCACTTTAAGAGGAGCTGCCCTCAGCTGAACCAGAATCAGAACAACAACAACCAAGGAAACAGGAACAACAATGGAGGCAACAACGGAGGCAACAACGGAGGTAACAATAATGGTAATGGCGCCCGCGGTCGTGCCTTCGTGATTGGTCAGGGTGATGCAAGGAACGATCCCAACGTTGTGATGGGTAAGTTTCTTCTGGACGACTTCTTTGTTACTGTTTTATTCGATTCGGGTGCTGATACTAGTTATGTGTCCTTAAAAGTTAGCCAAATGCTTAAGCGCACTCCAACACTCCTGAACACCAAACACACGGTAGAACTAGCTAACGGTAAAAGTCTTGAAGCCACACACGTAGTTAAAGGTTTTAACCTCATCTTAGCTGGTCAGACCTTCTCTATCGATCTTATTCCTATCGTACTTGGTAGTTTCGACGTTGTTATTGGGATGGATTGGTTATCCCATCAGCAAGCGGAAATTCTTTGCAACGAGAAGATTGTCTGCATCCCTCTTTCTGGTAAAGAACCTCTCATGATTCATGGCGACAAGAGTGGTGCTGTTGTGGGCATCATCTCTTTCCTTATGGCCCACAAGTGTTTGCGAAAGGGCCACACTGCTATTCTAGCCCTCGTTTCTGATACATCCTCGGAGGAAAAGAAGATAGAAGACATACCTATCGTACGTGATTTTCCCGAAGTATTTCCTGAGGAATTGCCTGGTCTTCCGCCTCATCACCAAGTTGAGTTTCAAATCGAGCTAGCTCCTGGAGCAGCGCCCATAGCTCGAGCACCTTATCGTCTAGCTCCATCAGAACTTGAAGAACTGTCTACGCAATTACAAGAACTCTTGGAAAAGGGTTTCATACGTCCTAGCTCTTCGCCCTGGGGAGCTCCAGTGTTATTTATGAAGAAGAAAGATGGTACTTTCAGAATGTGTATTGACTATCGCGAACTTAACAAGGTGACCGTGAAGAATTGTTATCCTATTCCACGTATTGACGACTTGTTCGAGCAGTTGCAAGGGTCGAGCTATTACTCTAAGATTGATTTGAGATCGGGATACCATCAGCTGAGAGTCCGAGAGGAGGACATCTCCAAAACAGCATTCAAAACTCGTTACGGCCATTACGAGTTTCTAGTTATGCCTTTCGGATTGACGAATGCACCTGCGGTCTTCATGGATCTCATGAACCGAGTATGCAAACCTTACCTAGATAAGTTCGTTATTGTTTTCATCGACGACATCCTGATCTATTCTAAGAGTCAAGAGGAACACGAGCAGCATCTACGACTTATGCTGGAACTTCTTCGAGCAGAGCAGTTGTATGCCAAATTTTCGAAATGTGACTTCTGGCTTCGCGAAGTCCACTTTCTAGGCCATGTGGTAAACAAGGATGGAATCCATGTGGATCCATCTAAGGTTGAAACGATCAAGAACTGGCCTGCACCCCGTACACCAACAGAAATCCGCCAATTCTTGGGTTTGGCAGGATATTACAGAAGATTTATCAAGGATTTCTCAAAGATTGCGCAACCTCTCACTTCACTGATTCAGAAGGGTGTCACCTATCATTGGGGTGATGCACAGGAGTCCGCATTTCAGCACTTGAAAGGTAGACTTTGTAGCGCGCCTATCCTCTCATTGCCCGAAGGCACAGATGATTTTGTGGTTTATGTCACACCCCGAATTATCAGAGCGTTGGCGTGACTGGACTGGTATCTTTATTGCACAGCGGAAGTAAATAAGCTAAGTCTTTTATTATGTGAATGCCCACTAAGTACTCGACTCTTCATGGTTCTCCTATTCCAACCGTGCCTTGTCTTAGAACTGTAACCTGAGAAAGAAACATGCGAAAAATCAACATAAAGTTGAGCGAGTTCATAGTTTGTTTGTAAAAGATTTGAAATAAATCTTTTGAATAACCGGTTTTTGACGTATTGTTGAGAAAACGAATTTAAAATCATTTTCTTGTCAAGTTATACAGAAACTTTGTATGAAAACATGGTATGTATCTTGTATACTTCAAGTATTTCTGTATGTATCATGTATTCTTGTATAAATCACGTATTCTTGTATGTATCATGTTTTCTTGTATAAATCAAGTATTCTCGTGAAATAACGTATTCTTGTAAAATAAAGTATTCTTGTGTAAATAAGGTATTCTTGTGGTATGAACCGAATAAAGTATTCTTGTGTACGAACTTCGTACAAATAAAGTATTCTTGTGTAGTTAATGGGTTGCAAGGCCATTAACATGTGACACGACATAGGAAGTCACCAAACCATAGGCATTTTTCTAGTTGTCGATTCACGACGGAGACACAAAAACACTCCTCGGTACTAGTGGTCACCAAGAGTGGGGCTGCCCGAGTACCCGTTAGATCTAACCTTTTGTTCTGCGGTCTAAGTATGTACACGATTAATGGTGCTTATGGTACCCTATTCGTGACACTATTTCTCGTTTATGGTACCAAGTACCAAATCTCGTTTATTGCATCAAGTATCAATTCTCGTTTATTATATCAAGTATCAATTCTCGTTTATTATATCCAGTATCAATTCTCGTTTATTATATCACGTAACATGTATTTCACCCCCGAAGTTATAAAACTGAAAACAGTTAAGAGAAAAGGGGGAGCATGAACTCACTTTTCTTTAAACCATTTGTGTCAGTTAAAACTTGCTTGTAAAATTGTTTAGAAATATGTAATTCTTGTATGCTTTGCAAAAAGTGCATGTCTTTCCACCCCGAAAACATTTATAAAAATGTAAAACCGTAAAAAGGTTGGGGTTATGAACTCACCTGAATATTCCTGTGCAAAGCTAGCTAATTACGACTTCGTGATGTCGTTTCCAAGGCTCGACTTGCTAGCGTGCATTCTACAGTATTCCTAACACGGAATATCTAATAAGTTTCGAATAATGTGGTAACTAATCTACGTGTTACCGAGCTCTACCGAATCGTTGATCGAACGATTTGACGGTAAATAGTTAACTTAATGTAAATGACTAAGTTAAACTGCCGCGAGAAGTCGTTGGAGTATGTAGGAATATTCGTATGAATGTAATATATAATAAATTCGTATTATGTATATTTTGTCTTGTGTATATTTGCCAAAGATATACGTATATGCCGTTTCGGCGTTTATAATAAATATAAAAAGTTATATTTATTTTATCGGAACTTCATCGAGTCATTGAATAGATAGACTGTATCTATTTTGTAAAAGAATTCGTGTGTTTGAAATAAATATACATCTATATTTATTTTATAAAACAAGATCGTGTTGTTTGACGCTTGAAATAAATATATAGAATATATTTATTTTATAAAAGAATGGTCGTTTTCGTTGGTTATCAGAAATAAATATATATAACTATATTTATTTTTCTAAAAAGAAATCTGTGTCATCGTTATTTCTTGTATGTCGAAATTTATACGTTTGTATTTGTTTCTATAAAAGTTCATTTGAAACCGATGGTTTGTTTGATAATAAAACGTGTTTTGTTTTACGGTTTTTCTCGAAAAACGGGCAGAGTTTCCTCTGTTTTTGGACGCCCCGGACGACCAAGTTGTCGTAATTTTATCAAGATTCAATCAACAATATACTCGATATCAATATCAATATGTTAATATTTATCTTATGTATAAAATGTAAACCATAATCAATACGAATCAGTTCGAGCTCGTTCACGACACTAATAAAAATCTTAAAATTAGTGCAAATAATATTCGTTCTAAACTTTTACCGAGTCTTTCGCGTCGGGTCGTTGAACCGCCTGACTGAGTTGACCGGTCAACTGAGTTGACCGAGTCAGCTCTTGTTGACTGAGTTGAGGCGAGATGAACCGGGTCGAGCCGAGTTGGACCGAGTCAAGCTGAGTCGGACCGAGTTGGACCGAGTCGAGACCCGAACCCGTCACGAAGCTGCTGATTGACTGAGTTTAACCGAATCCGAACCGACTTGTTGACTGAGTTGACTCGAACCGAAAACCTGAACCGAGTCAAACCCGAACACCCGTTCATTATCATCATTAGCAACAGCAACATCATCATCATCGTAAAATCGGCAGCAATCACCATCCTTTAACATCAAAACCGACATGATACGAAAAAGATCGGGACTTACCGTGAACTCACCGGATAATGTCAAGTACCGCCTGAATCGGGACAGGGACCGCCGGTTAAAATCATCGACCGCCGGATAATGGAGCCGACCACCGGTCCGCCGGTTCTTTCTCTCTTCCTCGGTCTCTCTCTTTCTCTTCCGCTTCTGTCTTCGGCCGCCGCTCACCACCACCCGACTGTGGTGGTGGTGGTCGTTTCTGGGTCAAAGAGGAGGGGTGGGGCCGGTTGTTTTATCGGAGAAAGGAAGGAGAAGAGGGGGGTGGTGTGCGCTGAAAAAGACCCGCCGGTCAACCTCCACCGCCGCCGCCTGCGGCGGCGCCGCCGTGGCCGGTCACCGGTGAGAGAGAGAGAAGAACTGGGTGTGTGTGTGTGATCGGTTTGTGTGTGTGTTTGTTTGAGAAAGTGAAGTTAGGTTTGGGGTTACCCCCTTTATCTTTGTGGGTGTGCATCGAGAGAGTGAGACACAGACTAATAGTCTGTGTATTTGTGGGTTGATTGTAGAAGGGAAGGGGATGGGGTATTAATAGAGGGGATGGGTTTCTATTGTCTCTTGTGCATACAATTTATATTCAGGTCAATTGTTATGTCCAACGAAACAAAATCTCTTGAAGAGATTTAATGTGATTTTGCTAAGATTTTATAGATCTTGCATATATTTTGTGTAGATTTGTAGAGATCTCTAAGATCTCATCAGGATTTAATATGATAGGTGTAGGTTTAGGCTTGTGGGTTTTGGGCTTGGGCCCAGGGCATACAAGCCCATCTCATGTGTAAGTGGCCCGTAATTCATACGAGACCCGATATCGCGACCCAAATTCCATAAGTGTAGATAGCATAAAAACATTCGTGTAACATCCATATTTGTCGGCGTCGTCAGTACTTCGTACGGTATCAGTCCGTTGTCATTTGATGTTCCGCAGATTCCACTCGAATCTTCATACGCGTACTGTAGAGTTGGATAAGCATTCATAGGCACTCCAAAGGCCTAATTAAGCTGATTTATGCTGTAATCACTATTTATTATTGCGTTAATCTCCTGTTAATCGCGTAATTAAGAGCCGTAAATTACCGGCTGTCACAGTCTCCCCCTGTTAATAAAATTTCGTCCTCGAAATTTAGACTACGTTAACTCCTCAGAGTTACGTTATGTGTAGAAAATACGAATAGTACCAAAGTGAACGATCATGAAGTCGAATCAGGACTTATTCGAATAATGTGAGTTCAAGGACGTATCACAATATGCAAATGAATTCTAGAAATGATTGCACCCAATCACTGAATTTAGATTTCAAGAAGCTCAATTGTAATAGTTTGCATGAAACGCTCGATCATGATCAGCGCAAGCTGCAAGTTCTACCGACGCCACAAGGTGTCGTAGTGAATGAAACAACTCAAATATAGCGGTGATCGAACAAGTATCACCTGTGTTTTGCATAAACGCTCAATCATGATTAGCCCAAGCTACAAGTTTATACTGACACCACAAAGTGTCGAAATCAACAAACGATTTAGTGGAGTCGTAGACCAAACAAATCTACTACGACTTAGAACAATGAAACGCTTGTTAAAACGAATTCGAATATGATGTTTCCAATACATCATATGGTGTCTTGAATTGAATATGTGTAATGAACAAGTTCAAACAATTGAATTTGATTTCGGCGCAAGCCGACAATAAATACATGTATCGACAAGAAAGCTTTCAGCATGGTTACAACGAAAAACCATGTATGTAACTTGAAAAGAAAAGAATTTTCAAGAAAATGTGCTGACTTGATAACAAAGATGCCAACAATTTCAATAATGCGGGTCATTCGAATCACAAGCGAAATAATATTTGAACTTTAATGAAGCGCTTTATTCGAAACAATACCACATGCGTAACGAACGATGCATGCGTAACGTATGAATTTTCAAGAAACGAAGCAAATGAATATTCGCTATACTGAAAGAAATGATTGTGACACAATGACCATTAAGAGGAGTAGAGATACGAAAATCTACTCAGTAAATGTGAAAGTCAAAATTTCAATAAAAGAAATTTAAGGACTTTACCTGGGGTTGCATGTGATAACTGGTTGTTAGGTGACATTACCATAGAATGTCGAATATAGCGTACTCGTCGTTAGCTGAAATAGGGGGAATACGGTGACTTGCGTCTTTTCCTTAGCATGACTCGTGTCGTTTGCAGGACCGCGTGCCAACTGCCGCTTCCTGATCGATAGTCGCATGTGACGCACTTCAACCTCCGTTGATGTATAGCTTAAGTCTCACGTATGCCTGTGCGCTAGCGTTTCGTTTTGCGTAGAATGTGATGCACTCCGACATCTGTTGACGTAAAATTTGAATTCTATGTATTCTCGTGCACTAGCGTTTCGTTATGCGTAGGCTGCCTGCTCGGGAAGTTAAAACATCATAGACAATATGTATAATTGCGTGTGCCCGAATTAATATTTGCAGTTCCTACGTGATGACCTTTAATGAACTTCAACATAAGTTTCCGAAGGTCTTACATGCATGTTTCCTAAGCTCTCAGGGTTTTGTGTACTGTATGCGACTGTTTTGTGTACCGTGTATAAAACACCACTATAGCGTATGTTTGAAATCAAAATTTCGACTGTTTGGTTTTCGGCAACGGTTGGAGACCATATTCGAGTACGAAGCGTTCTGTATGTATTCAACGTTTGAATAATCTAAGTCCCCAGAGAAATATGAGGTTAGAGCCTAGGTATTCTTTATAGAGAACCCTATTCGCTGTAACCTATAGCTCTGATACCAATCTGTCACACCCCGAATTATCAGAGCGTTGGCGTGACTGGACTGGTATCTTTATTGCACAGCGGAAGTAAATAAGCTAAGTCTTTTATTATGTGAATGCCCACTAAGTACTCGACTCTTCATGGTTCTCCTACTCCAACCGTGCCTTGTCTTAGAACTGTAACCTGAGAAAGAAACATGCGAAAAATCAACATAAAGTTGAGCGAGTTCATAGTTTGTTTGTAAAAGATTTGAAATAAATCTTTTGAATAACCGGTTTTTGACGTATTGTTGAGAAAACGAATTTAAAATCATTTTCTTGTCAAGTTATACAGAAACTTTGTATGAAAACATGGTATGTATCTTGTATACTTCAAGTATTTCTGTATGTATCATGTATTCTTGTATAAATCACGTATTCTTGTATGTATCATGTTTTCTTGTATAAATCAAGTATTCTCGTGAAATAACGTATTCTTGTAAAATAAAGTATTCTTGTGTAAATAAGGTATTCTTGTGGTATGAACCGAATAAAGTATTCTTGTGTACGAACTTCGTACAAATAAAGTATTCTTGTGTAGTTAATGGGTTGCAAGGCCATTAACATGTGACACGACATAGGAAGTCACCAAACCATAGGCATTTTTCTAGTTGTCGATTCACGACGGAGACACAAAAACACTCCTCGGTACTAGTGGTCACCAAGAGTGGGGCTGCCCGAGTACCCGTTAGATCTAACCTTTTGTTCTGCGGTCTAAGTATGTACACGATTAATGGTGCTTATGGTACCCTATTCGTGACACTATTTCTCGTTTATGGTACCAAGTACCAAATCTCGTTTATTGCATCAAGTATCAATTCTCGTTTATTATATCAAGTATCAATTCTCGTTTATTATATCCAGTATCAATTCTCGTTTATTATATCACGTAACATGTATTTCACCCCCGAAGTTATAAAACTGAAAACAGTTAAGAGAAAAGGGGGAGCATGAACTCACTTTTCTTTAAACCATTTGTGTCAGTTAAAACTTGCTTGTAAAATTGTTTAGAAATATGTAATTCTTGTATGCTTTGCAAAAAGTGCATGTCTTTCCACCCCGAAAACATTTATAAAAATGTAAAACCGTAAAAAGGTTGGGGTTATGAACTCACCTGAATATTCCTGTGCAAAGCTAGCTAATTACGACTTCGTGATGTCGTTTCCAAGGCTCGACTTGCTAGCGTGCATTCTACAGTATTCCTAACACGGAATATCTAATAAGTTTCGAATAATGTGGTAACTAATCTACGTGTTACCGAGCTCTACCGAATCGTTGATCGAACGATTTGACGGTAAATAGTTAACTTAATGTAAATGACTAAGTTAAACTGCCGCGAGAAGTCGTTGGAGTATGTAGGAATATTCGTATGAATGTAATATATAATAAATTCGTATTATGTATATTTTGTCTTGTGTATATTTGCCAAAGATATACGTATATGCCGTTTCGGCGTTTATAATAAATATAAAAAGTTATATTTATTTTATCGGAACTTCATCGAGTCGTTGAATAGATAGACTGTATCTATTTTGTAAAAGAATTCGTGTGTTTGAAATAAATATACATCTATATTTATTTTATAAAACAAGATCGTGTTGTTTGACGCTTGAAATAAATATATAGAATATATTTATTTTATAAAAGAATGGTCGTTTTCGTTGGTTATCAGAAATAAATATATATAACTATATTTATTTTTCTAAAAAGAAATCTGTGTCATCGTTATTTCTTGTATGTCGAAATTTATACGTTTGTATTTGTTTCTATAAAAGTTCATTTGAAACCGATGGTTTGTTTGATAATAAAACGTGTTTTGTTTTACGGTTTTTCTCGAAAAACGGGCAGAGTTTCCTCTGTTTTTGGACGCCCCGGACGACCAAGTTGTCGTAATTTTATCAAGATTCAATCAACAATATACTCGATATCAATATCAATATGTTAATATTTATCTTATGTATAAAATGTAAACCATAATCAATACGAATCAGTTCGAGCTCGTTCACGACACTAATAAAAATCTTAAAATTAGTGCAAATAATATTCGTTCTAAACTTTTACCGAGTCTTTCGCGTCGGGTCGTTGAACCGCCTGACTGAGTTGACCGGTCAACTGAGTTGACCGAGTCAGCTCTTGTTGACTGAGTTGAGGCGAGATGAACCGGGTCGAGCCGAGTTGGACCGAGTCAAGCTGAGTCGGACCGAGTTGGACCGAGTCGAGACCCGAACCCGTCACGAAGCTGCTGATTGACTGAGTTTAACCGAATCCGAACCGACTTGTTGACTGAGTTGACTCGAACCGAAAACCTGAACCGAGTCAAACCCGAACACCCGTTCATTATCATCATTAGCAACAGCAACATCATCATCATCGTAAAATCGGCAGCAATCACCATCCTTTAACATCAAAACCGACATGATACGAAAAAGATCGGGACTTACCGTGAACTCACCGGATAATGTCAAGTACCGCCTGAATCGGGACAGGGACCGCCGGTTAAAATCATCGACCGCCGGATAATGGAGCCGACCACCGGTCCGCCGGTTCTTTCTCTCTTCCTCGGTCTCTCTCTTTCTCTTCCGCTTCTGTCTTCGGCCGCCGCTCACCACCACCCGACTGTGGTGGTGGTGGTCGTTTCTGGGTCAAAGAGGAGGGGTGGGGCCGGTTGTTTTATCGGAGAAAGGAAGGAGAAGAGGGGGGTGGTGTGCGCTGAAAAAGACCCGCCGGTCAACCTCCACCGCCGCCGCCTGCGGCGGCGCCGCCGTGGCCGGTCACCGGTGAGAGAGAGAGAAGAACTGGGTGTGTGTGTGTGATCGGTTTGTGTGTGTGTTTGTTTGAGAAAGTGAAGTTAGGTTTGGGGTTACCCCCTTTATCTTTGTGGGTGTGCATCGAGAGAGTGAGACACAGACTAATAGTCTGTGTATTTGTGGGTTGATTGTAGAAGGGAAGGGGATGGGGTATTAATAGAGGGGATGGGTTTCTATTGTCTCTTGTGCATACAATTTATATTCAGGTCAATTGTTATGTCCAACGAAACAAAATCTCTTGAAGAGATTTAATGTGATTTTGCTAAGATTTTATAGATCTTGCATATATTTTGTGTAGATTTGTAGAGATCTCTAAGATCTCATCAGGATTTAATATGATAGGTGTAGGTTTAGGCTTGTGGGTTTTGGGCTTGGGCCCAGGGCATACAAGCCCATCTCATGTGTAAGTGGCCCGTAATTCATACGAGACCCGATATCGCGACCCAAATTCCATAAGTGTAGATAGCATAAAAACATTCGTGTAACATCCATATTTGTCGGCGTCGTCAGTACTTCGTACGGTATCAGTCCGTTGTCATTTGATGTTCCGCAGATTCCACTCGAATCTTCATACGCGTACTGTAGAGTTGGATAAGCATTCATAGGCACTCCAAAGGCCTAATTAAGCTGATTTATGCTGTAATCACTATTTATTATTGCGTTAATCTCCTGTTAATCGCGTAATTAAGAGCCGTAAATTACCGGTTGTCACAGTTTACTGCGACGCTTCCATCCAAGGACTTGGTTGCGTGTTGATGCAACGTGACAAGGTCATTGCCTACGCATCACGCCAACTTAAAGTTCACGAAAGGAACTACACTACACATGACCTGGAATTGGGAGCAGTTGTTTTCGCACTTAAGATATGGAGACATTACCTGTACGGTGCCAAGTGCACCATTTACACCGATCACAGGAGTCTCGAGCATATCTTTAAGCAAAAGGAGTTAAACATGCGACAACGCAGATGGGTCGAACTCTTGAATGATTACGAATGCGCGATCAAGTACCATCCGGGCAAAGCCAATGTTGTGGCCGACGCCCTCAGTCGAAAGGATACTATACCTAAGCGTGTACGTGCGTTATAGCTTACCATCCAATCTAACCTTCCCGCTCAGATTCGTGATGCTCAGGTTGAAGCATTGAAAGCAGAGAACATTAGGGCTGAGTCCTTACGAGGATCGAGGCAGCGGCTAGAACGAAAGGAAAACGGCGCCTACTATGTAAACGGACGCATCTGGGTTCCACTGTATGGAAACTTACGCGAGCTTGTGATGGACGAAGCGCACAAGTCTCGTTATTCGGTACATCCCGGTTCGGATAAGATGTACCATGATCTCAAGACTACATATTGGTGGCCTAGTATGAAAGCCCACATAGCAACCTACGTTAGCAAATGTTTGACTTGTGCGAGAGTCAAGACTGAATATCAGAAACCCTCAGGCCTACTTCAACAACCGGAGATCCTGAAATGGAAATGGGAGCAGATTTCCATGGATTTCGTTACCGGTCTGCCTAGATCTCAACGCGGAAGCGATACCATTTGGGTGATCGTAGATCGACTGACCAAGTCTGCACATTTTCTGGCTATCAAGGAAATGGATAAGTTTTCTACTCTAGCAGACATTTACCTAAAGGAAGTGGTATCAAGGCACGGAGTGCCAACCTCCATCATTTCCGATCGTGACGCGCATTTTACTTCTGAACTGTGGCAAGCCATGCATAAGTCTTTTGGCCCACGTTTAGATATGAGCACCGATTATCACCCACAGACGGATGGGCAATCTGAACGCACCATCCAGACCCTTGAAGACATGCTTAGGGCATGTGTAATCGATTTTGGTAATGGCTGGGAAAAGCACCTTCCGTTAGTAGAGTTTTCATATAACAACAGCTACCACACCAGCATCTAAGCAGCTCCGTTTGAGGCATTATATGGACGGAAGTGCCGATCACCTCTCTATTGGGCAGAAGTCGATGACAGCCAAATCACTGGCCCAGAACTGGTAGTAGATACAACCGAGAAGATTGCTCAGATACGACAGCGAATGGCGGCAGCTCGTGACCGTTAGAAAAGCTACGCTAATAAGCGAAGGAAACCACTCGAATTCCAGGTTGGGGATCGAGTGCTACTTAAAGTCTCACCTTGGAAAGGTGTAGTTCGTTTTGGCAAACAAGGCAAACTTAACCCGCGATACGTTGGACCCTTTGAAATCACTGAGAAAATTGGCAAAGTCGCTTACAGGTTGAATCTACCTGAAGAACTCAGTGGAGTTCACAACGTATTCCACGTGTCGAATCTGAAGAAGTGTCTGTCAGATGAGACCCTCATAGTTCCTCTCAAGGAACTCATTATCGACGACCAGCTGTGATTCGTCGAAGAACCATTAGAGATTACGGATCGAGATGTTAAGATTCTCAAGCGTACCAGAATACCTCTTGTCCGAGTTCGTTGGGATTCCCGTCGTGGCCCAGAATATACCTGGCAATGAGAAGACCAAATGAAACTCAAGTATCCCCAGCTGTTTAAGAAAAGTGCAACCACTACTGAGGCTAAAGCTACTGCAGAATTTCAGGACGAAATTCCAAATGAACGGGGGGATGATGTGACACCCTAGGAAAACCAGGAAACCAACACAACTTAACTAGCTTCCTCAGTAACCACGCGCTAAATTTCGGGACGAAATTCTCTTAACAGGGGGAGAATGTGGCAACCCTCGTAATTCCATGTATCCGTACAATTTATTAATGATAATTAACTGCTCTCTGATTTCTGTGCTATACTTACATGTGCTTGTTAACATACTAATAGTATACAGAAAAAGTTAACAAATAATCCTGTGTGCTTTCCTAAGTGTTGAGAATTAAAAATGTTACAAAAATATATATATAGGACACTTTACGGATTAATTAAGCACTTTAACGGAACAACACCCAACCGAACAACCGGACTTTACCCGAAACACTAAAATATTACCAGAGGTATTGTTTTTATTTTTCTGAACTAGTTATGATTCCCGTACATCATAACACACTATATAAACATATAATAGTTAAACACCAAACCATTAAACTTAGATTCTAACTTGTTTCATTAACCATTTAGTTGAAACCCAACCCTTTACCCCCCCCCCAACCGGTTATGGAACATGGGACCCACCCCATGATTTTATCCAATTGTTTAAGTGATCTTGTTTAGTATCTTGAAGACATATGGACTAAGGGGTAAAGGTGTGTTGGAAGACATTTATAAAAACCTCTAGTTCTTCACTCTCATGATCCATTCCCAACTTCACAACACCATCTCTCCCTCTCCCCTTGCCACTCTCGGCCGACCACCATACCACCCACCACCACCATCACTTGATCTTCTTCAAGCATTCTACAAGCATACAAAGGTGTTAGAAGGTGCACAACGAAGCTCGGTGTTCTCGGAAGTTGAAGGACCTCTTGCAAGTGCTATTAACCATCACTTTTCTTCACTTGAACTTCCCTAGTCTTGAACTAGTGGTAAGAACTTAGATCATTGCATTTTACATGTTGTTTTAGTGGTTAATAGATGTATTATGAAGAAAACATATGAACACCATAAGATCTTACACTTAAAACTTGAACATAAGCTTAAACAAGATGATACATGAAGAAATGATGTTAGAATGATGTTGTTTGGTGTATGATGATTATGTGCTGATATGAAGGACTTATAATCTACTGTAAGTATCGTTGTTTATTGCTAAACATGTTAACGAAATCAATCGAGCGCGCTTTAGGATGTTAAAAACTGAAAACAGAAGGCTGTTAGGTGATTACAGCCAACTTCAGTTGGCTGTAACAGGACCTTAATAAAACGAAAAATGTATTTTCTGAAGTCTGAATTTATGTATTATGAAATACGGTTCTAATGGCACTAGAATCATAATTTTTGGACTTCGTTTGCTATTTTTAAAGGGTCGATTTGTTACAACATCTAAAGCTGAGTTTTTACAGCAGTAAATGGGTGTTATATTTTTAGTCATAACTTGAAACCTGAGTAGAACTAAGTCATGAAACTTGTACTGTAAATGACCACTGATGTATTTGTAATCCTCCCACTGGAATTTCATAAATCAGACTTACGATGGATTTTAAATAAATTATTCCGTGGACTACAGTCAGAAAAAGATAAATCTGAGTGCAGTCCGGAAAATGATTTTTTATAAAATATTGGTGATGAATTGGATCCCGAGATTTTTACACAATAATACTTGGATCGTTTAATATATTCTGTAAAAATTTGGGAATTTTTGGAATAAGTTAACTATTTTATTAAAATGTCCGAAAACAACCAGGTTTTGAATATTAAAGCTGAAACGACATAAGTAGTAATTTGCGTGTCTAAATGGCGAGTATGTTATCTGAGGATGATCTAACATGTTATATGTCAATGAAAGTAATATGTGCAATATCGTATGCTTGTTCTTGAGTAGCTATAGGTGGAATGTTTATATGAGCGTGAACTATTAAAGTGGATGCATGTTATGTAGTAGATACGTGTAGGAACTTTGTGCTCTATTTGAAACCACTAAATGACTAACTGGTAATCATATTAGGACGTGATTGACCAACCTTGACTGTTAGCTATATTTGAGAATCTAACCGAGGAAACCAAGGTGAGTTCACACTTTCTACAAGGCATGAGATTCCCGGTGGTTTGGGAATGGGTTAATAAACTAAAACGGAATCTACATATCCTCCTTGGGTAGGATATGTACGGCCATCCTCCTTCGGTAGGATGCCACCATAAATCCTGCGTATTCTCCTTGGGTAGAACTACGTACGTTCGTCCTCCTTGGGTAGGACAACAAACTTAAAACTTACTAGACAAAACTCTATCATTAAGTCCCTCATTTTATATCGACTTAATCGCCGAGGCCAATGGCGAGCGGGTCATTAGTTAATAGTGCTATTAGGTTTAACAAACCGCACACCGTGTCGGCCGAACGGGCGTGTACTAATGGACTATGGCAAACTGTCAATGATGATAGAACATTGACGTGGGGCACAACAAAATTCGTTAGTGGTCGATATCATACGGTCTAGTAGTTCACATGGGGAAGCCCCCACTGATCATGGGTATGGATTGGGTAATAAAAGGAACTGGTTAAACATACTTTCAACTAAGGGGTAACCCCCACGGCAAATAAGCCAATGAAAGTCAAACCACGTTTTCAGAAACAACTTAAAACTAATCAACCAACCGTGAACTCACTCAACTTTGTTGTTGACTCGTTGTTACATGTCTTACAGGTCGCTAGATGCTTATGGAGCTTGCACGAGGAGAAGGTTATTGTGGGAGATGGATTGATATGTCCCGTGCTTAATATTTAATCCATATGAATCTATTAAACTTACTTTAAACTTATGAACTATGGAACTTATGTTTTGGGTTTTACGTTTTAGGCTTCCGCTGTTTATATCTGAACTTGGTTAACTTAAAGTTGGTACTGTCTTATGGTCACCAATTGTATTGTGGTTGGTTTCACTTACTTAATTACGTTGTTCAATATGATTGGTGGCTCGATCCTGGTCACGTCACGCCTCCAAGCGGTGATACTCCGCATGGTGGATTTTGGCGGTGTGACATAGACTGGGTAATCCATAATTTATTTAAATTTATTTATGCACACTCAGTGAATCAATTATGTGTTAATAAAACTACACAAAGTTAGTAATAATCTAAATTATGAAAGATGATTGAGGTAAGTTTGTAGGTCTTTCGACTAATTTTTTTTAGTTAACCTTTTACTTGACCCATTGACCCGTTACAATAATCACAATCCGAACTGACCCATTCATAATTAAATTTGTGGTATGCAGATTGCTCTGGGTAATATATTGAAGTTCCGAAAGAAAAACTGGCAGTTCTATATTATTGGTGGTTTCATATACTTCATCTTAATCTTTTCAATGTTTCCACTGGTACGTACCTTTTGAATTTCCCTCTTTTTCTTTCAGAAAATAGTTCTAATAATAATAATAATTATTATTATTATTTATCTTTATTTTTAAACAATGCAAACTAGATCATATCCTACAAGATGATACATTTTCTGGTCACATAAAAAACTTTTTTAGGGCGATTTGGGAAACTTTTATGTACATGGTTGGTGAATCATATGTATCTTTTGTGGGTGCTTTGATATTGTTGGTGGCTGCAGTATTATTTGTACCCTCCAAAGTTTCCAAGAAAAAAAAAGTTATAGTTCTACATGTTTCAGCCCACCTGGTTTCAGCTTTAATTCTCATGTTGTTGATGGAACTTGCTGTTGAAACCTACATTAGGCATAATCTTTTGGCAACATCAGGCAAGATTTGTTCTTTGTTTTAATTGTTAATACTTTAAAATTACAATTTCACAACAAAAATTTTAAACATATATACAATAATTACATTTAAACTACAAAATGAGATGCTCATCTGTCTTTTATCTTCTAAATTCTTACACAATAAGGGTTTCGCCATGGATCATGAACTGATGATGGTTGCACCACCACTGCCACCTCTGCCGCAAGATCTCCACAATCCTCTCTTGCTTCTGGAATTTGTTTCCACTCGATCTGAGGCCTAAGGTGTGCGGGAAGCCCTTATGATTTCAATCGGTGTCGAAAATTGATGTTTACAAATCGGAGCCACTTGAACTTGCCAGTATTTGTTAATCTTTTATGTGTTTGATGAGTTTTTTTATTAATTTTTTGTTTTGATATGTATGTTTCAGTAATTTATGTTAAGTGCAATTGTTGGTCCGGTTGTGATTGTGGATTCAGTGAACAATTTAGGGCTTTATGTTAGGAAATTTAAGCAGTTTCATTGCATGATGTTTGATCAGTTGTAGTAATTAGTCTATGGTATGGGTTCTATTTTGATATAGAGATTGTTTAGGATTGCTTACTGAAACTTTATACCTTAGTGATTTCCATCCATTTGAATTTTTTAATTATGTTAAACCATTGCTGTTAATTGGCATTAGGGGTTTTTCCCGTGGAGTATTTTGCCTCAAGATGGAAAATGGTGCTAAAAAGAATGCAAATCTTGTGCAATCGAGGTAATTTTTTTCTGTAACTGTTTGTTAATTAAAACTTGCTGGTAGAAGTGCCAATTTTGATCTATTTTATCTTTAATAGGTCAAACATGCAAAACCAAAGGAAATAACAAAAATGAAACTACGCCCAGCAAAACAGGCGGGCCAGGTGGGGTTAGGGAACGGGACGAGTTCAGGTGATAACGGGTTGTTTTAAAAATTGATCACGTTGGTTCGGGTTAGAGCATGCTTGGACAAAATGCTTAAGTTATTTAAAGAATGGAAAGTGTAAGTGGGCTAACAACTTCCACAAAGAACAAAAGGTTGATACATGCGATATTTATGCAAACAAAATGGAGCATTTGACGAAAAAAATGGTAATGTATTTAATGGCAAGAATGTATCGCTGTTCAAGTTGATTGAAGTGATAAAAGTCGAATCATTTGAATGGTCACAGCAGTGGGCGAAAGACTTTCACGTATCACGGAGAGATTCGAGAACATTTAATATTGTTTTGTAATGTTTTGAATATATTTTGTTTGCTGTACTAAATGGCTGAAACTATGCGTGTATTTGGACCACATAGCACCTTGCTATGTGAAAAAACTTCCCATAAAAAAGAAGCCTACTTGGTTTCAAAAAAGGAGCAACCAAACTCACGAGAAAGTTTACAAATTCATAATTAATTTCCGTAGCCACACTCCTTTGACTTTTGAAATCTTTTGACTTCTTAATCAATTTCTTTTTCTTGGGTAAGATGTGTTAACCTAATGCAAATTGGTATTACTTAATTTCCATTTTGCTTCCCATTTCACATGACTTATCATTTGAACGTGATTTGAAATAAACAAAAGTGACTCACCTTTGACTTTTGAGCTCCTTTGACTTCTTATGAAATTTCTTTTTGATTTTTTTGGGTACAATATTTATTAAGCATGTGCAAATGAAATTACTTAAAAAAATTTTGTTTAGCCTAATTTTATATATTTTTATTCCCATTTCATTGGACGCATCATTCGAATGTAATTTAATATCTACATAAGTAACGGAACGTTTCTTTTATTTCAAGGTTCATGTTTAAATGTATTTTTTTCAAAAAATAAAAAAAAACATATCATTTCTCAACACACATATTCATAAAAAGATTTAAGGGTGTGTTGATGACTATTGAACCCGTATATTATTGTTGCTTTTGATTGTAATTTAAATTTTCCTACCCGGGTATCTACCCGGGAATAACCTAGTTAATATCATACACATATGACACATGGATATATGCATTTTAGTTAAAATAACAAAGAACCGTCAAATGAGTAGTGCTGAGTGAATTTAATTTAGTATTGTTAAAGCAAAAAGGGTAAATTAAATAAATTAAAAGAACGACTAAATTACTTCTCTATCAACTTAGTATTGTTAAGAGTATTAGTTATTTTGGATGGATTTAGCAACTTTTTTGAAAACTCAGTGGTTCCTATGAGGAAAAAAACATTTTTTGGATGGATCTAGCAAATGTGAATAAACGTCAAGGACGATTTTAGCAATTTACTCCCACAATTATAAATTTTAGATCAAGCGTAAATGCGTGATGTTATTTAACTTTAACTAGTTGTATTTGTGCTCGCGCCTTGCCGCAGGACACGTGGATACAAATTAACCAATAATGTAACAAAAATCAATTCATGAAAGAATTTCTAAACGACAAAGTTTTGGATACAAACCTTTAACTAATAAAGTAACAAAAATCAATTAGTGAAAGAAAAATTTAGAATGGTTACAAAGTTCTCGCCAAAGCAAAATTTAACAATTGTTACGAAGTTCCCCAAATCTGAAGCTTGTGTTGTGCTGTCTTCCCTTTTCTAGTGGTACTGCTTTCACTACTTCCGGTGTTTTTAAACATCTAATATTTCATTTGGTCAATATTTTCGAGTGAAAATCAGTAGTAGTTACTAATCTTCATTTTGTTTTTGTTTTTTAATCCTAATAATTGAAAAAAGTTATCTTGAAAATAAAGTTTTAACTTCTTGACTTTATTTACATAACTTATAAAATCATCCCGGTATTATAAAGTTTAAAAACCGTCAATTTAATTTAGAGTTAATTGCCAAAATCGCCCTTGAGGTTTGGACACATTTGCCATTTTCGTCCAAAATGAAGGTTTTGTACCATTTTGCCCCCAACGTTTGTAACTTTTTGTCATTTTCATCCAAATACCTAACCAAGTTACTTTATACCATATCATGGGTATTTTTGAACCTAACCAAGTTACTTTATACCTTATTATGAGGTATTTTTGAAATTTATTAACTAAAAGGGGTAATTTGTAAATTTATCAACTCTATTATATATCAGCCCTTATAACTCACCTACCTCATTAAACCCATTTCACAGAGAGAAGATAACCCTAAAATTTAGGAATCGCTGAAGAACAACCACGAATCGGTGAAGAATCATCAATGGCCCAATCGTCTAGTGATTTGGAGCCAGATAATTGGTGTATTAGAGGTGAAAACGCAAATTTCAATCCCGACATTACATATGGTATGTTCTATCCACCATCATCTGAGAATTGGTTGTAAGCTAGGGTTTAATTGATAAACCAATCGTTTTCTTTTTCTTTTTGTTTCAGCCAAATTTCCAAGCTACTTCACCTTGGAATTTCACCATGGTGGTGAATTTGATGATGTACCAGAGTTTCATTACAAAGGGGGTAAAGTCGACTACATTGACAAGGTGAATCCCGATCTGTTTTCTGTTATTATAGTCAATGATATGATGCAAGAATTAGGTTATTCAGAGGAAGATGTAGTGATATACAACTTTAGGGAACCAGGAGGGATGCTAGAATCAGGTTTAAGATCTTTGGGTACTGATTCTTATGTGTTGAAGCTGATTAAATATGCTGAAACTACTAGAACCATTGAAGTTTATGTTCAGCATATCCAAACATTTCCTAGAAATGATGTGAATCCTAAAGAGGGTAAACATGATCAAGTTAATGAACCTCAGTATGTTGATTTGAGTGATGATAATAGTGATAATGATAGTGACAAGGAGAGTTCTGGTGATGAGGACAGTGGCAGTGCTGAGGGGAGTGATAACAATAGTGATGATGAAGATTCTGATTACTTGGTTGATGACGATCACATAGTGCCTGAGAATGATGTAGATATGGATGAGTTTAGGGCTGCAGAGGACTTTGATCTTAGTGATGCAGGTGAAGATAATGAACAGGCTGATGAAGAGGGTAGTAATCAAGAGGTTGACTTAGACGACTTTGAGACTTTTGAGGATAATACGACATTGGAGCATGTGACAATTGTGCTCTGTAAACGATGTACGATGTAAAACAATATCAATTATCAATAAAACGATGTGTTTTGGTGTTAATATTTGTGTATTTGTGTTTGACGATTTTACGATTTGATTCTAGTTCGATTTCAAGCTTCAAATCGCTTTCTGGAAAGTTATACGCAAACTGATGCGTAAACGTAATCATTTTAACGCAACAAAACACTCCAGAATAGTGATATAGGCTTAACATATCTTAAATAACCTTTACATAACTTAGAAATAAGTTTTGGAGGGTTTGGTGTGTTGAAAGCAAGTTTATTCGATCGCAGGGACTAATTGCGACAAACTGCGAAAGTATGCCGATTCGTACTGTAACGAATTATTAATGTTGATGATAGGAGTTGCTCTTGCAGGGGATGGGATGTCACTGGCATGCCATGTAGGCATGCAGTGGCCTGCATATGGAATATGAGGTTATATGGAAGAGGTGATGGTGTTCTAGAAAGATGGGTGGATAGGGCATACTGGTTACAGACATGGAAGGATGTGTATGCATGTCTCATTGACCTAATTAATGGCATGGACATGTGGCCAAAATCTGCATGCCCAACTACATTGGTTGCTCTAAAATATCATGCCCAGGTTGGGAGACCAAAAACGAAGAGAAAGAAGTTTGTAGTGGAAATTGATGAGTTGAAGAACAAAAAGAAGACATTAGGAGCAGAAGCTGAAAAGTTAAGGGAACAGATACCAACTACTAGAAAAATTCCAAGGAAGGGCAACTCGTTGACTTGTAAGCTTTGCAAGGAGAAGGGACAAAACAAGAGAACTTGTAGAAACAAGACAGGTGTTGGTCAGTCACAGCAGTCCGAGCATGTCCCTTAGTTGGATGCAGTTGAAGTTTTTGTGCAGTTAAAACTTTTGTGCAGTTGAAATTTTTGTGCAGTTTGAAGTTTTTGGTGCAGTTTGAAGTTTTTGGTGCAGTTTAAACTTTCAAAGCAGGTTTAACAGTATATCATTAGAACTAGCAGTTCATTTGGTTAATCAGGTTTAAAGTTGTAGTTTTTTGTTTATAACAGATGGT
Organism: Helianthus tuberosus; assembly: GCA_030545235.1. Lineage (NCBI taxonomy): Eukaryota > Viridiplantae > Streptophyta > Magnoliopsida > Asterales > Asteraceae > Helianthus > Helianthus tuberosus. The sequence continues at coordinate 183,467,158 of CM060406.1, forward strand.
CTATGTAACTATTAATCAGGTTTAAAGTTCTAGTTTTTTGGGTTGTAATAGATGGTCCATGAAACTGCTACTTGTGGGTATCAAAACCGTTTGTTTCGGCCAAAATGCGTATTCTCACGTATTTTGTAACCAAACTACTTGTGGGTATCAAAACCGTTTGTTTTGATACCAAACCTGTTTTCAAACCTCGTTAAACATGTTTTAGCATGTTTAGCTCGTCACTTTTAGATTTGTGCTTGTCTAGGGTCGTAAAGGTAAGCGATCTAATCAATCGCTTATACTTTCGAACCCGACCCATTTGGTCGATCATTAGGATCCGACCAAACACATTAGGTGACCATAGTTGTATAGGGAATAACCTTCCGAGGTTATACCTTATGGTCACGTCGTTTAAGTAGTTGTATGATAAGTAGTTTATATGCCTTAGGAAAATTACCAAAATGCCCTTTTTACGCCAAATTTCATTTTAAGCCTATGTAACGTAACTTTTGACATCTAAACTGATTTAGCAACAATATTAGACATGTTAAGGCATATTTTACTTGTCATAGGACTAGTTAGGCGGTCCAAACGCGTTTTACGCGAACGACGCGTTAAAGTAGCATAAGCTACCTAAACGGGTCGTAACGGGTCAAAAGCACTTAGGATAAGTTTCGTTTTAGTATGTAGGCTTTGTTAAACCATATTACATGAGTTCCTACACTCATTTGGTTTACGAACCCTCATGCTACCCGATCCTCCGAATAGGTCCGTTTATTAATGTAGTTACATATATTAGGTGCCGTTTGATTCCGTGATCTTCTAGCTTTGCTTGGTGGTTATCTTAGGACTTCTGAGCAATCTCAAGTGAGTACATAGTCCCCTCTTTTACTGTTTTTTTTAAACATTTTGGGGTGAAACATATGTGCCTACTTGTTACTTTCGTGCTTTCCATGTTTTCATATCATATACTTGTTATGTTCATTAGTACACTATTAGTACATGATTTCATTTTGTTTCGCTATGTATGTTTACTTGGCATGATAGCACATTGTTTTACATTACATTTTCTGCTTTGTATGTTAACTTAGCATATTTAGCACATTGATTTACATGACTTTTCTGCTTTGTATGTTAACTTAGCATACTTAGTACATTACTTTCATTACATGTTTACGTTTGGTATGATATTTGGTTTGTTCAATGGGTCTAAATTACATTCATTAACATTAGCTACGCCGCTCGGTAGTGAGTAATGGTACCATAGGACTTGACAAATCCCGTTCCTGACATCCTTGGTTTGTTTGGGTGTAAGGAATGACTGAATCCGAAAACATTTTACTTTGATAATCTTTACTCTAAGGTTATCCTGCTGTCTCAAGGCTTGAATGTATGCGTTAACTTACCGCATAAGTTTTTGTATCAGTAAAACATGCATTATTTTACAAAACATAACTCTTGATATATTCAAAATACTTTTTTTTGTACTTTTTACTTGTGGTTTAAGTAGTCTCATTTTACTTACCATACATAACTTTTGTTTACACATTGCATGATTTATATTTAACTTGGGTTATACTATGACATTTGACTATTGGATTAAACATGGACATTTTACATTGTTGGTTGGTTTGAGTGACTTAAATATCGAGGCGTGTGTAATATGATACAAGCATGGTGGATACGCCGCTGGTACTTCCTATATATAAGTGCTTGTATGGTATTACATATCGTAGCGTTATTTAAACCATTTCAGTTTAGACATATTACATTTACAACATGTTTTCACTTAAATATTGTTTTAACTAATGACTTAAACTTATACAAACTTATTTTACTTGGTTATTCATTTAACCATACCTTATTCTTTTATATATACATATCATCTGATTTCGCTATCGTTTTTCAAATGATTTATAAAACAAAACAATTAACAAGGTTCATGACTGAATTTTATTAAACATTTCTTTAAACTCAAGTCATGAATCCTATTTTCATAAAACCTATGTATCTCACAGGCATTTTTATGCTGACGTACCTATTTTCACATGTGTTTTCAGGAGCTGTTGCTTAGGATGATCGTGACACTAGGGCGGACCTGTGCCTTAGAGACTTAAAATAAAGATAGAACTAGTTTAAATTATGTGATGTACTCTTTGGTTCTTGTTTAAGACAATGTATTCCACCTTTGGTTTATGAATAAAAATGTAATTTTAATTACCATGGTTGTGGAACAATAATTCTGTTACAACACTCCCCGACGTTTCCGCCATGATTTGATGTTTTACGTGTTCGGGGTGTGACAGAAGAGTTGGTATCAGAGCCAATGGTTATAGGGAATTAGGTTATTAGTAATGCTTTGACCTAGACTATAACCTTTCTAGGACCCCAACAAAAGTTGTCTTGTGTTTAGATTTTAAAACATGCACTTCACCTATCCTTAGGTGATCACCAAAACAAGAACCCAATTTTCCGAAACGATTTTTGAAAATCAATCATCTGTTTTTAAATGATTTATTATATGGTTTTGAACTCTTTGATTTTTCATAATGATTGTGAAAATTTACCATCCATTTTTGAATGATTCTTTTGGCCTTGTGCCTTCCAAGTTTTCAAAATCTCGTCAAAGTTTTGGGTTCTAAATAATGTGAACGCGTGAAAACTGGAAGGGTGAATGCCTGTACCCTGGGTTTTCTGTCTAAGGCTAGAGTGTTCGTACAAATCCATATAATCGGACCAGTCACTCTTACCTGGGAACTCTTGGGGTGAGTGTTCACTTATAGGCGAGCATGTCTTCGCGATACATTATTTTTAACCCATTTACTTTGATTAGTCATTGTGTGTCATTTGTTTGCTTTGTGATACGGACAAATGACCACCATCTTTGCTTTTGTCGATTTTTGTTTCCTCTCATTCTTTTCATCTAATCATCTCACTCGTTCCTTTCATGTTTCCTCTTTTAGAATGCCTCCTCGACGCGAAAATCCGCTAGCAAATGCCGAACTGGCAGAAATCATCGCGCAGCAAATGGCTGCTGCGTTCCCAAATCTTATTGCCAATTGCGCCTTAACAACCATCTTTTTCCTATCGACCTCACGCCAATGCAACTTGGGAGTTTTGACGTTATAGTGGGTATGGATTGGTTAGCCAAGCTTCACGCAGAGGTAGTTTGTTTCGAGAAGATTGTTCGTGTCCCACTTTCGTCAGGTGAGATCCTACAGGTTCGTGGTGTGAAGCCTGCTAGTAGTGTCAAGCTCATGTCTTGTTTTCAAGCTCGGAAGTATCTGCGAAAGAACTATGTGGCCTTCTTGGCACATGTTGTAGCAGATAAAGGCAAAGGTAAGTCTATTCAAGATATCCCCGTCGTTCGGGATTATCCGGAGCTATTTCCTGAGGAGTTACCTGGATTACCCCCAGCGCACCAAGTCGAATTCCGTATTGATCTTGTACCAGGTGCAAATCCTATTGCCAGATCTCCTTATCGTCTTGCACTGTCTGAGATGCAAGAATTATCTAAGCAGCTTCAGGAGCTTTCAGATAAAGGTTTTATTCGTCCTAGCTTTTCACCTTGGGGTGCTCCCGTTCTTTTTGTCAAGAAGAAGGATGGATCTTTCAGAATGTGCATCGATTACCGTGAGCTTAACAAGCTTACCATCAAGAATCGATATCCCCTACCTCGCATTGATGACCTCTTTGATCAGTTACAGGGCGCTTCTTATTTTTCGAAGATTGATCTTCGTTTTGGGTATCATCAGCTTCGTGTGCATGAAGAAGATATTCCCAAGACAGCGTTCCGCACTCGTTATGGGCATTATTAGTTCACAGTTATGCCATTTGGTTTGACTAATGCTCCTGCTGTTTTCATGGACTTGATGAATAGGGTTTGCAAGCCTTATTTAGATAAGTTCATCATCGCTTTCATTGATGAAATTTTGATATATTCTAAGACACAAGCTGATCATGAGCAACATCTTCGTCTTACTCTGGAACTCCTAAAGAAAGAGCAACTTTTCGCCAAGTTCTCCAAATGTGAATTTTGGCTTAAGGAAGTTCAATTTTTGGGTCATATCGTCAACGAACAAGGTATTCATGTAGATCCCTCCAAGATCAGTGCGATTAAGGATTGGGATATGCCTACTACTCCTACTGAAGTTCGTTCATTTCTTGGTCTCGCGGGTTATTACCGCCGCTTCATTGAAAATTTCTCGAAGATTGCAGTTCCCTTAACTGCTCTAACTCAGAAGAATAAGCCCTTTGAATGGGGTTCTAAACAAGAAGAAGCATTTCAGACCTTGAAGTAGAAGCTTTGTGATGCGCCTATCCTATCTTTGCCCGAAGGCAATGATGATTTTGTCGTATACTGTGATGCATCCAATTTGGGACTTGGCTGTGTTCTGATGCAAAGGAATAAAGTCATAGCATATGCATCAAGGCAGTTGAAGGTGCATGAGAAAAACTACACCACTCATGATCTTAAGTTGGGTGCAGTTGTGTTCGCTCTTAAGATTTGGAGACACTATTTGTACGGTACAAAGTGTGTGGTTTTCACTGACCACAAAAGTCTTCAGTATATCTTTAATCAGAAAGAACTCAACATGAGGCAACGACGTTGGGTTGAGCTTCTAAATGACTATGACTGCGAAATTCGCTACCATCCTGGTAAGGAGAATGTCGTGGCTGATGCTTTGAGTCGTAAAGAACGTGTCAAGCTTCATTGTGTTCGTGTTCAATCTGATATCCAAGCTTGATCTGATATTCAAGCCCGCATCTCTCAGGCTCAACATGCTTGTGTTTCACAAGACTTGATGGGTAAGGAATTACCCTATCACATTAAGCCTGATCTTGAACTGAAGAACGATGGATCGTATTATTTCATCGACCATTTGTGGGTGCCAAGCTTAGATGATCTCCACACTTTGCTTATGGATGAAGCTCATAAGTCTCGTTATTCTATTCATCCTGGCTCAGATAAGATGTATAAGGGTCTTCGAACTCAGTATTGGTGGCCTGGTATGAAGAAAGACATTGCCTTGTACGTTTCAAAATGCCTTACTTGTCTTAAGGTTAAGGCTGAACATCAACATCCCTCTGGTCTTTTGGAACAACCAGAGATTCCAGTTTGGAAATGGGAAAACATTGCTATGGATCTCATTACTAAACTTTCGCGCACTAAGAAAGGTCATGATGCCATCTGGGTAGTTGTTGATCGTCTTACTAAAACAGCGCATTTCTTGCCGATCCGTGAGGATCTATCTGCTGAAAAGCTTGCTAAAATCTATGTGGATGAAATCGTATCTCGACATGGTGTTCCTTTGAACATTATTTCTGATAGAGATGCTCGCTTCTCTTCTCTTTTTTGGAGAACCATGCAATCTGCTATGGGGACCCAACTTAATCTGAGCACTGCTTATCATCCGCAATCCGATGGTCAATCTGAAAGAACAATCTAGACTTTAGAGGATATGCTTAGAGCTTACGTGATCGATTTTGGTGGTAGTTGGGATTCACATCTTCCATTGATTGAATTCTCCTACAATAATAGTTATCACTCCAGCATCAACATGGCTCCTTTCGAGGCTCTCTATGGTCGAAAATGTCGTTTACCAGTCTGCTGGAATGAGATAGGTGAGGCTCAACTTACTAGGCCTGACCTCATTCTAGAGACAACTGATAAGGTTAAGAAAGTTTGTGATAACCTCCAGACAGCTCGAAGACGTCAAAAGAGTTACGCGGACCAACGATGCAAGCCCTTGGAATTTCAAGTCGGTGATCGTGTATTACTTAAGGTCTCACCTTGGAAAGGTGTGATCAGATTTCGAAAGGCAGGAAAACTTGCACCTAGATATGTTGGACCATTCAAGATCGTCGAAAGAATCGGTAAGGTAGCCTACAGACTTGAGTTACCTCCTAAACTTGGAAATGTTCATCCAACCTTCCACGTGTCCAATCTCAAGAAGTGTTTAGCTGATGAGAACCTCCAGATACCGCTTGATGAAATCCGTGTGGATAACACGATGCATTTTGTTGAGAAACCAGTGGAAATCATGGAACGTGAAGTCAAATGGCTTAAACGCAAGCGCATTCCATTGGTCAAAGTTCGCTGGGAATCTAAATGTGGACCCGAGTTTACTTGGGAACGTGAAGATCAAATGAAGGCGAAGTATCCGCATCTTTTCTCACGAGTTTCCTCTAAACAAATTTCGGGACGAAATTTCCACAAGTAGGGGAGACTGTGACATCTGTGCTTGTAATCATTGTAAACAGTTCAGTTATCAATGAAATAAAGTTATTTGATCCCAATATTTGTTTGTTTATGTTTGACATTTTTCATGTTTTGATTTTTATTCAATTTCAAACTCTATACTGCTTTCTGGAGAGTTATACGCAAACTGGTGCTTAAACGTAATCAGTTTAAATGTGACAAATACTCCAGAACATCAACATATGCTTAACATACCTTAAATAACCTTTACATAACTTAGAAATAAATTTGAAGGCTTTGGTATGGCAAAATCAAGTCTATTCGCTTACAGGGACTAAATTCGACAAACTGCGAAAGTATGCCAATTTGAACTGTAACAGACATTCCGGAACTTTATCATAAGTTAAACACACCCTAAATATCCTTTACGTCGCTTAGAAATAGGCTTTGAGAGGTTCGGTGTGCTAAAATAAACTTTATGCTCATTCAGGGACTAAAAGCGTCAAAAAGTGCATAAGTTTGCATTTTCGCGCATAACTTACGTTCTGAATACATCCGGACATCCAAAAATTTATGTAAGCATTAAAATATTTTATTTTAGTGTTTGGCATAAGAAAAATCCATTCGTCGCGCAATTTGGATTGTTTTTCGCGCTTGTGCGCATTTCGTCGTAATTAAACAAATATCGTGATCATACGACCAAATGAACCGACATCCGGCATATTTTTGAGCATGTTTCATGTACACAATGTTTAGGCATCATATTAGGGCCTTAAAGTTGGCTTAACGGGCCTTAGAAGTGTCGAGATGAGCTTAAAACACATACAGGGACTGAAACTGTAAATCTGCAAACTTGTTGCTGATCTGTGCAGCCCATGCAGGCCGCGTAGACCCTGCTTGTTCCTTACGCGGGCCGTGTGAGCCTCCCAGATGTGCAGAATGTGTTTAACAGCCTGCTTCCAGCTGTTCCAGCCATGTTTTCCACTTGCAACTGATATTTTTGAAACTATGGGCCATTTCTAGGGGCTCCAATGGTTTTATAAAACCATGGGCTCGAGGTGTATGGCTGTGATTGAATCTCGTATAACGAGGAATGATCTTAACGGCTCTACCAAATATATAAATACCCCCCCATGTTCTTGTTGCAACTCACTTGATTTCTAAGATTTTCTCTAAGTTGAAGTGTGAAACACTTCATACCTGAGAAATACTTGGAAAATCAATCTTGCGCGGACCTTCTGTAAGTATTCTTTCGTTCTTTTCATTCGTTTTAGCATTAAAGTCAAACTGCGTTTAACTTTCTACATTAACCAGTTTATGGTCAATGCGAAGTTCGTTTGAACTTCATAACGTGAGCGTAATCACGAGGGTTATAGTCTCTAGTGACTATACCTACTGATTACCACGTTATCTAGGCTCAGTGACGAGTCGTAGTTTCGGCCAAAATGCGTTTTCTCACGTATTTTGTAACCAAACTACAAACCTGTTTTCAAACCTCGTTAAACATGTTTTAGCATGTTTAGCTCGTCACTTTTAGATTTGTGCTTGTCTAGGGTCGTAAAGGTAAGCGATCTAATCAATTGCTTATACTTTCGAACCCGACCCATTTGGTCGATCATTAGGATCCGACCAAACACATTAGGTGACCATAGTTGTATAGGGAATAACCTTCTGAGGTTATACCTTATGGTCACGTCGTTTAAGTAGTTGTACGATAAGTAGTTTATATGCCTTAGGAAAATTACCAAAATGCCCTTTTTACGCCAAATTTCATTTTAAGCCTATATAACGTAACTTTTGACATCTAAACTGATTTAGCAACAATATTAGACATGTTAAGGCATATTTTACTTGTCATAGGACTAGTTAGGCGGTCCAAACGCGTTTTACGCGAACGACGCGTTAAAGTAGCATAAGCTACCTAAACGGGTCGTAACGGGTCAAAAGCACTTAGGATAAGTTTCGTTTTAGTATGTAGGCTTTGTTAAACCATATTACATGAGTTCCTACACTCATTTGGTTTACGAACCCTCATGCTACCCGATCCTCCGAATAGGTCCGTTTATTAATGTAGTTACCTATATTAGGTGCCGTTTGATTCCGTGATCTTCTAGCTTTGCTTGGTGATTATCTTAGGACTTCTGAGCAATCTAAAGTGAGTACATAGTCCCCTCTTTTACTGTTTTTTTTAAACATTTTGGGGTGAAACACATGTGCCTACTTGTTACTTTCATGCTTTCCATGTTTTCATATCATATACTTGTTATGTTCATTAGTACACTATTAGTACATGATTTCATTTTGTTTCGCTATGTATGTTTACTTGGCATGATAGCACATTGTTTTACATTACATTTTCTGCTTTGTATGTTAACTTAGCATATTTAGCACATTGATTTACATGACTTTTCTGCTTTGTATGTTAACTTAGCATACTTAGTACATTACTTTCATTACATGTTTACGTTTGGTATGATATTTGGTTTGTTCAATGGGTCTAAATTACATTCATTAACATTAGCTATGCCGCTCGGTAGTAAGTAATGGTACCATAGGACTTGACAAATCCCGTTCCTGACATCCTAGGTTTGTTTGGGTGTAAGGAATGACTGAATCCGAAAACATTTTACTTTGATAATCTTTACTCTAAGGTTATCCTGCTGTCTCAAGGCTTGAATGTATGCGTTAACTTACCGCATAAGTGTTTGTATCAGTAAAACATGCATTATTTTACAAAACATAACTCTTGATATATTCAAAATACTTTGTTTTGTACTTTTTACTTGTGGTTTAAGTAGTCTCATTTTACTTACCATACATAACTTTTGTTTACACAATGCATGATTTATATTTAACTTGGGTTATACTATGACATTTGACTATTGGATTAAACATGGATATTTTACATTGTTGGTTGGTTTGAGTGACTTAAATAACGAGGCGTGTGTAATATGATACAAGCATGGTGGATAGGCCGCTGGTACTTCCTATATATAAGTGCTTGTATGGTATTACATATTATAGCGTTGTTTAAACCATTTCAATTTAGACATATTACATTTACAACATGTTTTCACTTAAATATTGTTTTAACTAATGGCTTAAACTTATACAAACTTATTTTACTTGGTTATTCATTTAACCATACCTTATTCTTTTATATATACATATCATCTGATTTCGCTATCGTTTTTCAAATGATTTATAAAACAAAACAATTAACAAGGTTCATGACTGAATTTTATTAAACATTTCTTTAAACTCAAGTCATGAATCCTATTTTCATAAAACCTATGTATCTCACAGGCATTTTTATGCTGACGTACCTATTTTCACATGTGTTTTCAGGAGCTGTTGCTTAGGATGATCGTGACACTAGGGCGGACCTGTGCCTTAGAAACTTAAAATAAAGATAGAACTAGTTTAAATTATGTGATGTACTCTTTGGTTCTTGTTTAAGACAATGTATTCCACCTTTGGTTTATGAATAAAAATGTAATTTTAATTACCATGGTTGTGGAACAATAATTCTGTTACAACACTCCCTGACGTTTCCACCACGATTTGATGTTTTACGTGGTCGGGGTGTGACAAGTGGGGCTCGCAACACCCAAATAGATCTATCACTCATGCCCCTCGGTCCTTATAAAAGGATTAATGGTCTTAAGTATTGTACCCACCATTCACATGATCTAACAGTTCATTCCTTAGCTAACCATACCATTTGAAACATGTATTTCACCCCCGTAAGTTATAAAACCGAAAACAGTTAAAAGAAAAGGGGGATATGAACTCACAAATTTTGTAGGATCGAGATTCGACCTAAATGAGTCGTTCAGAAGAATTCTTGATCAATACGAAAGGCGGAAACAGACGTATCGATATTGAATCAGCTTGGTTTGCACTTAGAATCACTTTAACTATCACTTGTATTGATTTGATAACGTTTACAGATCTGGAGACACTTCGGTAGAGCTTCGCTACCGGAATCACACACTGTTACAAATGAAAGACCCAAGACCCCTATTTATAGAGCACCCACTTCGCACGAACCAGTATACCCTGTTCGAACGAACTGGTTTAGCCCAGTTCGCACGAACTGGTCTGTTTCGTGCTAATTCCCGTTTTTCTCGTACTACGTGTCTTGGTCTATCTAATCTATTACAAGACTCGATACAAGACGAAGTCGACAGACATATGCACCAACAAACTCCCCCTTGGATGTTGACGAGTCTTCAGTACGAGTCTTCAGTATGACGAATCTTCAGTCTTGATCAGTCTTCTCGCTCTCTCCAAAGTATCTAACACTGTAAGCATCCTCATCAATCTCTATCTTCTTCTATATCTCTCTTACTCTTCCAGAATCGCAACCTGACTCTATTCTCTATCTAATTCTCTTGATCAGGTCTCTTGATTCCTTAAGCTCATCAACATCAGCAACTTCTATCTCGAGCTTTGTTTCAGAATCTGAATCTGGCTCTTTTAAACATCAAATTCCCCTTTTGCTGACAGACTCCCCCTTAAGATGTACCGGGATCGTACCCTGGCTCAAACTCTGCTCAGCCTTAGACACGGGGAGCTTTACAAATCTCTACCCAACAATAAATTTCACAATTTTAAGATTTAACAATTTTAATCTCTGCTTACCACTAGTAAAATAAATCTCAAAACATCATTTGTTAGATTATGACATTTCTCAAATTATCTCAAACTTTTATCTTCACTTTTCATCTCAAACAAACTCTCCCAACCCACTGTTGTTCATCATGTTTAGCACTTGGAATTTTGAAAATCAGCTTTCCAACATCAGTTTTCGAAAATAAGATGAAATAATTTTTTTTTTAATTTTCAAAATTTTATGCTAAAACACAATCTTTTTGGATTTTTGTCTATAATGAAAAAAAGTAAAGAAGTATTTACAGACAATATTTTTGTGAGTTTGTGTAAGAGGATCATATCAGTTTTTGACCAAATCACTAGCACCGTTGACCTTTTAGACTTTAAGTTCTAAACGATTCACTTAGATTATCAGTATACTGATCTACTTAAATTTTCACACAAAGTTCAACTGTTTCGAGATACGAGATTAGTGTATTAACGAACTTAAACTTATTCGCGTGTACCACCTCAGAATATACTCCCGTATCCAGACTCCTATATTCAGTCTTACAGGTGAATGTACACTAATGATATCTGTAAATGGGTCATTGCGAGACCATGAGAGCTCAGGCTATTGCTTCCGCAAAATCAGAGAGATGATGGTTCGACTTTTGGTGGGCCCCCCTTGGGGATCTTCTTTTCAACAGCACATGATTAGCATTTTTCAATGTTTTATCATTTTTTATGCTGAGGGTGGGCTTTATGATAAAAGCTGTGCAAAGTATTATACGAGGACTAGGCTATTGCTCCCGCAAAATCAGAAGTCCTGGTATAATACCCCAGATATCACCACGTACAAAGACCTAGTATGTCAGAAATAGAAAGCCCTTCAAACAAGATTTCGGGGGTTACCCATATATCCGAGAGATGTTCCCCACGAGATAAGTTGTGACACCCCAGGAAAACCAGTAAACGATAACTTACCTAGCCTCCTCAGTAACCGCATGCTAAATTTCGGGACGAAATTTCTTTCAAGTTGGGGATAATGTGACAACTCGAGTTTCCAAGATTTCCATCTTCGCATTAATTGCACATTAATTGTTTATGTTGTTTGTTACTCGACTTGTTTGTTTCACAACGCTTACATTTGTAAAACGTTAATTAGTTTTGCGATTGATATTTTATAATTGGAGTGCATATTATATTTGAGTATATGATAATAGTGTAATTTGTGTTAATTGGGATTGTATAGTTTATTATGGATCTTTGGCCAACACCCCTGCTCATATGAAAACACCCCCTGATGAAAACACATGGTGTTTTCGTCCATATGTGCTGGCAAAAACAGCAAATGGGCTTTAGGCCCAGTGGGGAATTATATAGTTATTTTATCACAACCTTCACGGAGAAGTTTCTCATTTGGCAAACCCTAATCACATTGTTTCTCTCTCCTTTTGAAACCCGACGACAGCCTTGAAACATATACATAACTTGGTTTTGTTGTCTCTTTGGTTCAGGTTAGTAATCAGCCATTGTTGTTGTTTGTTTGATCGAAATCACCATAGATTGTTTATTTAACATTCTGTATTACTGCTATCATGAGATATGTATGAGCATACGATTGAACATCGATTGTTTAACAAATGGGTTAAAATCGCTGTTATTAACTGGCCTTCGTTAATCTCTGTGGTTAAGTGCATCGATTATAAGCTATTGATTTGGTGGGTTCGTAATGTGGGTATGAAATATAGAAACTGTTCTTGTTGCTGTTCTTGTTGAAAATCTTTTGTGCTGATGTCGATTCTTCTGATTGAACGATTGCTGGTTGAAATAGTAAACTGTTAATGAGATAGGATTGCTGGGTATGCGTAACCTGCTGTTGTAGATGATGATGATACTAACGAAAACACCACCCCACCTCACGAAATCCACACACCAACGAAATCACCTAAGGTGATTTCGGCACTCAAGTGTTTTCGGCCCATAAAGGATTTCGGCCCAATGTCTCCGGCCCAATGAGGGTTTTCGGCCAAGGGATTTCGAAATATGTATAGTGTTTTCGGCTCAGGTGCTGTTATTAACCTGTTGGTTTTTTTTTAACTCAGTTAGTTGTTAATTAAGTTAATTAAGTTAACTTTAAGGAAATAAGTAACTTAGTTAAGTGGGTAACCTTAATAATTGATAATACTGTTAGTTGACAAACCATATTAAGTTGTTATCTGAGTTAGGTATGTAACCCTGATGATTTGTGTTAACTCTATTGATAATTAACTGAGTTACCTGATTTACTCTGTTAATTTATTATTCCAATTAAGTGGATTAATTCTGTTATTCAATGAACTTTGTTAACTTTATTCACTCAGTTGACTTGCTAGTTCTACTAGGTGCCAACTCTGTTAAGTGTATGATTTGATAAATATATTAGAATAAACTGTAAAAGATATTGATGTGGCTCATGAACTGTATGGATGCAATTAACTAATTGTGTTGCATGATATTAATTGTCAAACACACTCTGTGATACTAGTTACATGTGAAATATTACGAACGTGAACTGATTGAGTATACGTGCACTATAGGACTTGACTGATTTATTGTGATCACTTAACTTAGCATACCGAGCAAACCAAGGTGAGTTCACACTCTTACCAAGGCATGGGATTCCCAGGGATGGGAATGGGTTGATTGATTATTTATGCTTAAGAATTATCGGAATTACATGCCATAGGCCTCGGGAGAGAAAGGTTAATGGTAGATACTGCTAGACTAGTGATACATATACTTCTCTTCACACACATGCCGGGATCGGCCGCGATAATAGAACAATCTTCGCATACATGCCTGGAATGGCCGCGAACTATACTTTAATCTTCGCAAACATGCCTGGAGGGCCGCGATACAAATATACCTAGTCTAGAGAACATATGGGAAACCCCCACTAAACTTCGCAAACATGCCTAGAGGGCCGCGATACCATTACATACGATACATGATTACTAAACGAACTTACGATTTACGATACGAACACTATAACTGAATAACCAACTGTGAACTCGCTCAACTAGTTGTTGACTCTCTGTTACATGCCTTGCAGGACCATAGGTACTCTTGGAGCTTGCACGGGAAGCGCGGCCGTTGTGGGCACGGATTTCTGGATGTCATGATACACTCTTTTGTGGCACTTCAACTTAGTACTTATGTTGGGTTTTTACATTATTGCTTCCGCTACACACTTGTTTATGTTTGGTTTTGAAAACACTTATCGTATTGATGAATGACTTTTACTATTTACTTATATGTTCAATATGATTGGTGGCTTGATCCTGGTCAGTCACGCCTCAAAGCGGTGGTACTCCGCGTGTGGATTTTGGGGTTGTGACAGATTGGTATCAGAGCCATTGGTTATAGAGAACTCGGTTTTAATAAGGGGAAAACATTTTTATTAAAACCAGACTATAACCAGTACAGTGCTCAACGATCCACAACGACGCCTCGCTCCACGTGCAAGACTCAACATCCTAGGTAATATGGTATATGTTTTATTGCCTACTTGCTAGAATTACCTAGAATTTTTGCTCAGGGTATGCTTAGATTAACGTAACACTATTGCTTGAGAATACTTGTGTGCTCACTCTCTTCTGTCATCGCACTATTCGCGAACCTCTCTCACTTATATTATCTTTGCTATGAAGATCATGTCTGGACGTATCAACATGACACAAGCCCAACTGACGGCTCTCATTAATGAGCGAGTTGCTGCGGCACTTGCAGCCGCACAAGCAGGAGGTATACCCTACAGTTGTAACTCACACTAGGATCTTTAGATCCTACACTCCTAAACCAACTCTTGTGCTTAATCTTGTCCTGGTTCTTATACACAACAGGTCAGCACGCTCAGCCACCTGTTTGCACCTTCAAAACTTTCATGGACTGTCGTCCTACTACTTTTAGTGGCACGGAAGGAGCAGTTGGACTCCTCCATTGGTTTGAAAAGCTCGAGTCCGTATTTGAAATGTGTGAATGCCCTGAGGCTCGCAGGGTGAAGTACGCCACTGGTACTCTAGAAGGCATTGCGCTGACTTGGTGGAATGCGCAAGTTCAGATATTAGGGTTGGCTGTTGCTAACGCCACACCCTGGAATGATTTCAAGGATTTGATCAAAGAGGAATACTGTAGCCGTGATGACATTCATAAGCTAGAGGTAGAGTTTTACCACTTGAAAATGACGGGGTCAGAAATCGAAGCGTACACCAGAAGATCGAATGAGTTGGCTATTCTGTGTCCTACTATGGTAGACCCTCCCATTAAGCGTATTGAACTGTATCTCAATGGTCTGGTGTCGGAGATTCAAAGTCACGTAACCTCAGCGAATCTTGGCACCATTCAACAGATCGTCAAGTTAGCTCATCGCCTCACCGATCAGGCAGTGGAACAGAACAGGCTGCCTAAACGTATCAGCGCTACTACTACCGCTACCACTCCAGCTACTCCTGCTACTCCCAGTGACAACAAGCGGAAATGGGAAGGGGATTCCAGCAAGGGTTCAGCTACTGTACAGTCTCAAGCACAGCAGCAGCGCAAGACTAGTGATTATCAGAGTCCGAGTCAGCAATCGTCTGGTGGTCAGGGACATGGTGGATATCGGGGAATTCACCCACTGTGTAACAGGTGCAACAGACACCACAGTGGTCAGTGTCGTAAGGGCCGCTGTCAGAGATGTCTAAGGGTAGGTCATGAAGCTAAAGATTGCAGGAGCTCAAGGCCTGCGAATCAGAACCAGCAACAACAGCCACCAGCTCCACGAAACCAGCCACAGCAACAACAACAAGGAAATAGGGCATGCTTTCAGTGTGGGGCTGAAGGTCACTTCAAGCGGAACTGCCCCCAGTTAAACCAGAATCAGAATAACAACAACAACAATCAGGGCAACGGGAACAACAATGTGGGAAACAACAACGACAATGGTGCTAGGGGTCGTGCATTTGTGATTGGTCAGGGTGAAGCAAGGAACGATCCTAATGTGGTTATGGGTAAGTTTCTTCTCGACGACTTTTATGTTACTGTATTATTTGATTCGGGTGCGGATACCAGTTATATGTCTCTGAAAGTAAGTCAAATGCTTAAATGCGCACCAACACTTTTGAACACCAAACATGTCGTAGAGTTAGCTAACGGAAAAAGTCTAGAGGCCACACACATAGTTCAGGGTTGTAATCTTATCCTCGCTGGTCAGACTTTCTCTATCGATCTCATTCCTGTAACTCTGAGTAGTTTTGATATCGTCATTGGTATGGATTGGTTATCTCAACAACAAGCAGAGATCCTATGCAAAGAGAAGATCATTCGCATTCCCCGTACTGGAAAAGAACCTCTCGAGGTTCAAGGCGACAAGAGTGGTGTCGTGAGTGGCATCATCTCCTTCTTGAAGGCACAGAAGTGTTTGCGAAAGGGCCACACAGCTATTTTAGCACTCGTTACAGATACATTGAAGAAAGAGAAAAAGATTGAGGATATTCCTGTAGTACGCGATTTTCCTCAAGTGTTTCCTGAAGAGTTACCTGGGCTACCGCCTCATCGTCAGGTCGAATTTCAGATCGAGCTAGCTCCAGGAGCAGCACCTATAGCTCGAGCACCTTATCGCTTAGCTCCAAATGAACTGGAAGAACTGTCTAAGCAATTGCAAGAACTCTTGGAAAAGGGTTTCATACATCCTAGCTCTTCGCCCTGGGGAGCTCCAGTATTATTTGTGAAGAAGAAAGACGGCACTTTCCGCATGTGCATAGATTACCGCGAACTGAACAAGGTGACCGTGAAGAATCGCTATCCTCTTCCATACATCGACGACTTATTCGACCAGTTGCAAGGGTCGAGCTATTACTCGAAGATTGACCTGAGGTCAGGCTATCATCAATTGAGAGTCCGGGATGAGGACGTCTCCAAAACAGCATTCAGAACTCGCTACGGCCATTACGAGTTTTTGGTCATGCCATTCGGGCTAACGAACGCGCCTGCGGTTTTCATGGATCTTATGAACAGGGTGTGCAAACCTTATCTTGACAAGTTTGTTATTGTTTTCATCGACGACATCCTGATTTATTCGAAGAATTGGGAGGAACATGAGCAGCATTTACGACTTATTCTGGAACTCCTTCGAACGGAACAGCTGTACGCTAAGTTTTCAAAATGCGACTTCTGGCTTCGTGAAGTCCACTTCTTAGGCCACGTGGTAAACAAGGATGGGATTCATGTCGATCCATCCAAGGTAGATTCGATCAAGAACTGGCCTGCACCTCGCACACCAACAGAAATACGCCAATTTTTGGGTTTGGCGGGTTATTACAGACGGTTCATCAAAGACTTCTCAAAGATTGCACAGCCACTTACATTACTGACACAGAAAAGTGTTGCTTACCGTTGGGGTAATACACAGGAAACAGCGTTTCAGCACTTAAAGGATAGACTTTGTAGCGCACCTATCCTCTCATTGCCTGAAGGCACGGACGATTTTATAGTCTACTGTGACGCATCCATCCAAGGTCTTGGATGTGTGTTGATGCAACAGGATAAAGTTATCGCTTATGCTTCGCGCCAACTTAAGATGCACGAACGGAATTACACTACACATGATCTAGAGCTAGGAGCTGTTGTTTTTGCGCTCAAGATATGGCGACATTACCTGTATGGTACCAGGTGCACCATCTACACCGATCACATGAGTCTTGAGCATATCTTCAAACAGAAAGAGTTGAACATGCGTCAGCGTCGATGGGTCGAGCTACTGAACGATTACGAATGTGCTATAAAGTACCATCCGGGCAAAGCCAATGTGGTGGCCGACGCCCTCAGTCGAAAGGATACTACACCTAGGCGTGTACGAGCGTTGCAACTCACTATTCAGTCTAGTCTTCCTGCACAGATACGAGATGCCCAGGTAGAAGCATTGAAACCAGAAAACGTCAGGGCTGAAGCTCTACGCGGCTCAAGGCAACGGTTAGAACAAAAGGCAGACGGCGCCTACTATGTTACAGGACGCATTTGGGTCCCACTCTATGGCAACTTACGCGAGCTTGTAATGGATGAAGCTCATAAGTCTCGCTACTCAATACATCCTGGTTTGGATAAGATGTACCACGACCTCAGAACTACATATTGGTGGCCTAGCATGAAAGCTCACATAGCCACTTACGTTAGCAAATGTTTGACTTGTGCGAGAGTCAAAGCGGAATATCAGAAACCTTCAGGCCCACTCCAACAGCCTGAGATACCACAATGGAAATGGGAACAAATTTCCATGGATTTTGTTACTGGCCTACCTAGATCTCAGCGCGGAAATGATACTATTTGGGTGATCGTGGATCGACTCACAAAGTCTGCTCACTTCTTGGCTATCAAGGAAACGGATAAGTTCTCCACTCTAGCAGACGTATACCTTAAGGAAGTTGTCTCGAGGCACGGGGTGCCCACCTCTATTATCTCTGATCGTGATGCACGTTTTACTTCAGAACTGTGGCAGGCAATGCATAAATCTTTTGGCTCTCGTTTAGACATGAGCACAGCCTATCACCCTCAGACAGATGGGCAATCTGAGCGCACTATTCAAACTCTAGAAGACATGCTTCGGGCGTGCGTAATTGACTTTGGCAAGGGATGGGAAAAACATCTGCCACTTGTGGAATTTTCATACAATAACAGCTACCACACCAGCATTAAAGCTGCTCCGTTTGAGGCATTGTACGGGCGTAAATGCCGATCACCTCTTTGTTGGGCAGAGGTGGGTGACAGTCAGATCACAGGTCCAGAAATGGTAGTTGATACTACTGAAAAGATTGCTCAAATACGACAACGTATGGCGGCAGCTCGTGACCGTCAGAAAGCATACGCAGATAAAGACAGGAAACTACTCGAGTTCCAGGTTGGGGATCGAGTGCTACTCAAGGTTTCACCCTGGAAGGGTGTTGTTCGTTTTGGCAAACGAGGCAAGCTCAATCCACGATACGTTGGACCATTCGAAGTCATAGAGAAAATAGGCAAAGTGGCCTACAGACTAAACTTACCAGTTGAACTCAGTGCGGTTCACAACGTTTTCCACGTGTCGAATCTGAAGAAGTGTCTGTCAGATGAGACCTTCATAGTTCCTTTGAAGGAGTTCACTATCGACGAACGGTTACATTTCGTCGAGGAACCAGTTGAAATCACGGACCGGGATGTTAAGGTCCTCAAGAATACTAGAATACCTCTTGTTCGAGTTCGTTGGAACTCCCGTCGTGGCCCAGAGTATACCTGGGAACGAGAAGACCAAATGGAACTCAAATATCCCCAGTTGTTCGAAAACAATGCAACTACTACTGAGGCTGAAGCTACTACAGAATTTCGGGATGAAATTCCAACTCAACGGGGGGATGATGTGACACCCCAGGAAAACCAGTAAACGATAACTTACCTAGCTTCCTCAGTAACCGCATGCTAAATTTCGGGACGAAATTTCTTTCAAGTTGGGGATAATGTGACAACTCGAGTTTCCAAGATTTCCATCTTCGCATTAATTCCACATTAATTGTTTATGTTGTTTGTTGCTCGACTTGTTTGTTTCACAACGCTTACATTTGTAAAACCTTAATTAGTTTTGCGATTGATATTTTATAATTGGGGTGCATATTATATTTGAGTATATGATAATAGTGTAATTTGTGTTAATTGGGATTGTATAGTTTATTATGGATCTTTGGCCAACACCCCTGCTCATATGAAAACACCCCCTGATGAAAACACATGGTGTTTTCGTCCATATGTGCTGGCAAAAACAGCAAATGGGCTTTAGGCCCAGTGGGGAATTATATAGTTATTTTATCACAACCTTCACGGAGAAGTTTCTCATTTGGCAAACCCTAATCACATTGTTTCTCTCTCCTTTTGAAACCCGACGGCAGCCTTGAAACATATACATCACTTGGTTTTGTTGTCTCTTTGGTTCAGGTTAGTAATCAGCCATTGTTGTTGTTTGTTTGATCGAAATCACCATAGATTGTTTATTTAACATTCTGTATTACTGCTATCATGAGATATGTATGAGCATACGATTGAACATCGATTGTTTAACAAATGGGTTAAAATCGCTGTTATTAACTGGCCTTCGTTAATCTCTGTGGTTAAGTGCATCGATTATAAGCTATTGATTTGGTGGGTTCGTAATGTGGGTATGAAATATAGAAACTGTTCTTGTTGCTGTTCTTGTTGAAAATCTTTTGTGCTGATGTCGATTCTTTTGATTGAACGATTGCTGGTTGAAATAGTAAACTGTTAATGAGATAGGATTGCTGGGTATGCGTAACCTGCTGTTGTAGATGATGATGATACTAACGAAAACACCACCCCACCTCACGAAATCCACACACCAACGAAATCACCTAAGGTGATTTCGGCACTCAAGTGTTTTCGGCCCATAAAGGATTTCGGCCCAATGTCTCCGGCCCAATGAGGGTTTTCGGCCAAGGGATTTCGAAATATGTATAGTGTTTTCGGCTCAGGTGCTGTTATTAACCTGTTGGTTTTTTTTTTAACTCAGTTAGTTGTTAATTAAGTTAATTAAGTTAACTTTAAGGAAATAAGTAACTTAGTTAAGTGGGTAACCTTAATAATTGATAATACTGTTAGTTGACAAACCATACTAAGTTGTTATCTGAGTTAGGTATGTAACCATGATGATTTGTGTTAACTCTATTGATAATTAACTGAGTTACCTGATTTACTCTGTTAATTTATTATTCCAATTAAGTGGATTAATTCTGTTATTCAATGAACTTTGTTAACTTTATTCACTCAGTTGACTTACTAGTTCTACTAGGTGCCAACTCTGTTAAGTGTATGATTTGATAAATATATTAGAATAAACTGTAAAAGATATTGATGTGGCTCATGAACTGTATGGATGCAATTAACTAATTGTGTTGCATGATATTAATTGTCAAACACACTCTGTGATACTAGTTACATGTGAAATATTACGAACGTGAACTGATTGAGTATACGTGCACTATAGGACTTGACTGATTTATTGTGAGCACTTAACTTAGCATACCGAGCAAACCAAGGTGAGTTCACACTCTTACCAAGGCATGGGATTCCCGGGGTTGGGAAAGGGTTGATTGATTATTTATGCTTAAGAATTATCGGAATTACATGCCATAGGCCTCGAGAGAGAAAGGTTAATGGTAGATACTGCTAGACTAGTGATACATATACTTCTCTTCGCACACATGCCGGGATCGGCCGCGATAATAGAACAATCTTCGCATACATGCCTGGAATGGCCGCAAACTATACTTTAATCTTCGCAAACATGCCTGGAGGGCCGCGATACAAATATACCTAGTCTAGAGAACATATGGGAAACCCCCACTAAACTTCGCAAACATGCCTAGAGGGCCGCGATACCATTACATACGATACATGATTACTAAACGAACTTACGATTTACGATACGAACACTATAACTGAATAACCAACTGTGAACTCGCTCAACTAGTTGTTGACTCTCTGTTACATGCCTTGCAGGACCATAGGTACTCTTGGAGCTTGCACGGGAGGCGCGGCCGTTGTGGGCACGGATTTCTGGATGTCATGATACACTCTTTTGTGACACTTCAACTTAGTACTTATGTTGGGTTTTTACATTATTGCTTCCGCTACACACTTGTTTATGTTTGGTTTTGAAAACACCTATCGTATTGATGAATGACTTTTACTATTTACTTATATGTTCAATATGATTGGTGGCTTGATCCTGGTCAGTCACGCCTCAAAGCGGTGGTACTCCGCGTGTGGATTTTGGGGTTGTGACATAAGTAAGTAATGATATTTAGGTTTATATCTCGAAAACAATCTACTGAATGTGTAAAAACCTACTGGCATATCATCAGTGAGACCGTTTATCACATATTTAACTTTCCAATTCTTTAGCGTACTGTGATTGTCTACTGATGTACTATCATTTCCTCTTTTTCACAACAAAACTCATTTTTGATTTTATCATGTTTTTGGATTTTTCAAATTTTCTAATGTTTTTGGATTTTTTGAAAATTCTTACTCCCCTTAAAATTCAAAATCATTTAAAGAAAATTTGACAAACCGATGTGAATTGCTTCAATTCGCCATCCTCTTGGCATAAACAATCAGAACCCCCCTGACAACAAACTATTTTCCCATTAAGATTTCAAAACACTTAAGTTTGTTTTAATCAAAATGGTTTTTCCGGAAAATTAGTTTTGTTGATTTCACTTGTAGAATCGGGGTTTAATTCATCATTTTGTTCTTTCAACCACTTGTGAATGAAAGTTAAATCAAGTTCAACTTAATGATCTTGAATAACCACTTATAGATTCTTTATCAACAATACCACTTTGTAAGTTGAAGTACGACAGTTTTAAAAATTTCTTAAGAAAGATGCCGATTCATGCTCCACGATTACCAACTTGGGAGCTCCGGCAAGTCAGGTTTTCAATCAAAAATGGTGACACCCAAGCCTGACCAGCCTTCGGTGCATCCGAGTTATTTTCACTCAGTGTGTAAATTCTCCTCTTCGATTCATAAAACTCTTTTACCCCTTTGGCCTTACCATCGACCATCTTACCAAAGATATGTTTCAATTTGCCATTAAACGCTTTTTCGACATCAAATTCTTTCTTTTCAGAATAGAATTGATTCGAAATTTCCACTTTTCCAACTTTTAATTTTAAATTTTCAGCTCGCAATGGTGGAAAGTTTGCGTCATCCAATGGCGGAAACTGAATTTTCTCCTTTAAGATCAACTTGTGGCTCCTCTGACTTTGACGAGTCAGATTCATCGCTAGAACTAACATCTGATTTCTTAACAATGCACTGTTGGTTGTTAAGATTCACTTTTCTTTTGTAAAATCTTTTTGAACACTCACCAACTTCAAATGTAGAATTTTTAAACACTTTAAATTTTTCAGTTGCTGGTTCAGTTTTCTCAACAACTTTTTCTTTGAGTTTATGAGACACTCCCTGTTTTGTGTTGGTTGCCTTTGGACAATTCAAGGCAATGTGCCCAACTTTTTGACAATGGTAACAAGATCTTGTCTCCTTTTTCTGAGTAGCTTCATTTTTCATTCCTTCTTGCTTCTTAGCAAGGAATTCTTTGTTCGTCTGTTTCCTGAACAAATTTTCTTTCACTTCTTCAGATGATGTTCCTGAAACAAATTTAGTTTTTGATTTGTAAATTTTCTCATTTTTATAATTTTCTGGTGGAATAAAACCTAAACCTTTCTTTTTGAAATTACCGTTATGGTTTGGTTTCTTTTGATAACCCGAACCAGAACTGTAACCCTTTTTCTTGTTTAACCTTTGTTGAACTCTTGAGGTGTACTTTTTAGGTTTTTCAGTAAGATTTACATCTTTTATTTCAGAAATATTAATTTCTGTTAATTTAAAAACCTTATTGATCATTTCAGTTTTAACACCTCTTATTGGAAATTCTTCATCAGAAAATAATTTGTCAGAGTCATTCAAAGTATATGCTACTTTGAATGTTTCGTCATTCAAATTATTTTGTGACATCAGAAAATCTTTATTGTAAACCCTTTTGATTTTTTCAACTGTTGGACTTGGAGTATCAGACTTTGACTTTGAGTTTGACTCCTCGGTTTCATCTTTATCCAACACATGATCCACCACTTTCTTCATTAACTTAGACTCATGATCAGTGTCGGACGATGTGAATGTGACATCAATATTATCTGGCAATCCATCTGAAGGTTCAGATTCCCACTTTAAATTGGTTGCCTTTTTGACTCTTTCTGAATTAGAATTTCGTGGAGAATATCCATTTTCAAGCGGCGGTGGACACTTGGTATAATCAGTACTGTGTTTCTTAGTATCCTTTACTTCAGTATCCTCATCTTCAAACGCTTTCATGCCTTTTACTGTAGGATAAATCCTGTCAATCACATAAGAAGCACATGAGTAACTTCTCAATAACCTGTTTACCCTTTCAGTTTCTATCCTTTGGGTTTCCAATTTTTGTTCAAGTACAACACATTTCTCAATGTAATTATTTATGATTTTCTGCTTTGTCATGAACGCTCCATTGAGTGTCTTCATAGCTGTTGCTTGTTCACTGCTTGACTCATTATATTGATTCATAGCTTTGTTTAAAACATCATAAGATTCTTTCAGTCTGTTCATGTTATGAATCAATTTGTTGTTGTGCTTTTTCACAGTATCACAATTTTCACATTTCTCAGGCATCTTTTTTTCATCAACTTCCTTCTCAATCTTGAACGCTGGAATTTCTTTAACCTGCTTCTTTATCACTCGAACATCATCATCACTGTCATCATGTTTTTTGATGCGTGTGAAGTGTTATATATATTAGGTGTAAATTTTAAGCCCCTTTAACACTTATTTTTAGCCAAGTTTTAAATTTATAAAACACGATATTTTACTAACACTAAACACACATATGGGCAAGTGCACCCATCATGAGCGTAGTATAGTGTTGGTAAGATACCGAGGTCGTCCAAGGACACAAGAGCTTTTAGTACCGGTTTATCCTCAACGTCTAATCAAATCAAAGAGTTTAGAAAAATGTTTTAAACTAAGAAAAATAAAAACTAACTAAAAATGCTGAAAAAGAAAATAAAAGAAAAAACAGATAGACCAGATGAATCACTTGGTTTCGACTCGTATCTAGTGTAACCTTTGATTATTTCCGCACTTTTGCACTATTTTAAGAGATTATCTTAGTTATTGTAGTAGGCCCCTCTTTTGAAGGTGACGTTACCCTCACCCCAGTAGTTTGAGTCAGCAAGGATACAATCCTAAAAGGGTGGATTATTGGAAGATAATTAATTAAGTTATTAATGCAAATTATGGTAGGCCCCTCTTTTGGAGGTGACGTTACCCTCGACTAAGTAGTCTGAGTCAGCAGGGATACAGTCCTAAATAGCCGGGTTATAGTATTAATAGTAGTTAACTTATGAGGGGATCAAAGAGTTTGGACCCCCGCCATCCAATACCGTTAAGTATTGAAGGTGGTCCTACTAAATTTGACCCAGGTCCATTGCAGGACCTCTAAACGCTGAACAATGGCAAGACCTTTACCAAACCGTTCCCTTAACCCCCGACCAGGTAGCCAACATACCTCCATATAGACCGTGGAGATATGAATGGTGAAAATCTTTTATTTTATATAGACAGTAAAATAATGCCAAGACACCACGGACAAACGATAAGGAAAGATCACCTTCAACATAAGCAACTAGTTATTAAAGTCATTAATACAAAACCAAGTAAAAAGTGCAAAAGATTAAAAATAAAAAGTATTACACTAGACACTTTGTCTTCACCAAGTGATGTAAGAGACTTAGGCAAACATGGCCTTGATTGTCAAGAACTCTTACGATCAATCTTGGATCCCGAGACGACTCACACACTCTATGATGGACAATGGATGATGGTGGTGGATGATGGTGTTATGGTGGTGGTGGGTGGTGGGTGAAGTGTGAGAGAGGTGGTGTGCCAAGGGATGGTTTGAGCTTAAGCCAAGCACTCCTATTTATAGGCTGAACAGAAGCTCGGGCACGGCCCCGTGTCCAGTGGGCACGGCCCCGTGTCCACATCCTTCTCTTTCTTCATTTATTGCAGCTTGTCTTATTAGTTGACCACGCCCCCGTGTCCGCTGAGCACGACCCCGTGTGCAGAAGAATCTTTGTACTATGAAGATTTGCCTGGATTGTGCGAATCTTATAGTTGACCACGGCCCCGTGTCCGCTGAGCACGGCCCTGTGGTGGGCAATAGAAGCTTCTACCAGTTTGTCTTTTCTGCTGACACTTGGGCACGCCCCCGTGCCGGCTGAGCACGGGGCGTGTTCAGTCTTCTGTTGTCTTGTTTTGCTTGGGAAGATGCTGTCGTGGGGTCGGGCATGTCACGTCTTGTTCCTTTTCTTGTATTTATGTTAGATTTTGATGTCTTTTTGCTTCTTTTGTTAATTTGAGCTCATTTAATCCTGAAAATACAAAAGGAAGACAAAAGCACACTTTTCCAACATTAGTACTAAAAAATGGTTAGTTTTATGCCACAATTGATGTAATTTATATGTTGCATTTTGCACACATCAAATACCCCCACACTTGAATCTTTGCTTGTCCTCAAGCAAAACTCTTTAATATGTGGCTATTACACTCCCAAATGGAATGGGTAGAAAAGAAGGTTTTGGGTTTGTCATAGAGTATCGGGATTTCCAAGATTCTTTATTTAGTTTTATTTTTATTTATTTACAATCCTATTCGTCATGATTTATTTAAAACTTTTCATAAGATAAATTACTTATTAGGGCATAACATGCCTTTGTAAAATTCTATTTATATACTAGTTCACATACCTCACGGGGATCACTCAACACTCGGCCGAAAATGTATTTTTGTGGATCACTCGAGAGCGGCATGGAACTTACTCCTACCATAAGCTTGCCAAGCAATCAATCCTCCTCCTTTTTAACTTATGTACCTTTGTAAATATCAAGAGGACTTTGTGGGTGAAGGGTTAGGCTTGGGTTAAAGGTAGGTGGTTGGGTTGGTGGTTAGTGGTTAGTAGAAAAGGGCGAAAAGCGTAACAAGCGTCGGTTTTCGTAAGAGTTTATTTTTTGTTTGTAACTTTTATTTTGATGAAGCTATTATTCAAACAAAGTTATTTTTGATGAACTTGTTTGTTTATTTTCTTTTGCTTCATCATCAACACAAAATATATATATATTTTTTTTAAAAGTCATACGAAAAACCGAACTTGTTACTAAAACAAAGGGTTTAAAAATAAAAATGTTTTGGTGGGTAAAAGGGTGTTTGTTTGGGTTATGAAATGAAAAGGTTTAGGCTCAAAGGGGCTAACTAGGGGGATTTTGGGTAGGTGGTAAAAAAAAGAAAAATAATGGTGTAGAAATAAAAAGGGTTAGTCCTAATGCCTCCATCATTTACTTACTCGGGTTTAAGTTGGTAAGGACCGGTAATGTATCGTCATGGCAAGTTCTAGAGTCATAAGAACCAAGCGGCTATTCACACAAGAAACGAAAAATGAGCATTTAGTCTAATGATATGTAATTGTATGCTCAATAAAGGCTCAAAACTCACTTTTGTGGGAATGGGTTTTTTATGTGATCAAGTATATATAATCAAATTTTAACTAAGTTTGTCATGCCTTTTCATAATTTTCTTATGTTGGTTCTTTTTATCACGACGCTATCGGTTGTAAATTCGTAAAAATATAACCTTTTTAGAACTTGAATTTCCCGAGTTAAACCTAGACAAGTAAAAAAAATGAAAATTTTTGAAAAAAATTTGGGGTGATTAGCGGTTCCAATAGAGTTTTGTGTAAGGCTTGTATTTAGGACTTGCAAGATTCAAGGTTTTAGCATCCCCCCACACTTAAATTACACATTGTCCTCAATGTGTCCCAAAAATAAGTTTTTTGATTGATTGAATGTGTAAAAAGGTGGAAAAAGCAAAATTTTTGTGTTACTGGTTACCTGGGCACGACCCCGTGTTGAGTGGACACGACCCCATGCTCAGGTGCCAGTAATGAGAACTTACAGAAGGTGAACACGGGGGCGTGTTGGTTGGACATGACCCAGTGTCTGTCAAGGTTTGCAGAATAAATATAAACAGCAGGTTCAGGGGGTTGGGCACGGGGGCGTGTCGGCTGGACACGACCCCGTGTGGGAAGTCTGCAAAGTTGAAAAACGGGTTTCTTTCTTCGGTTTTCCTGTCCCGGCTTTAGTAGTACTAATGTTTAGCACTCTAAGCCTCGTATGTACCTGCTTAATCAATAAACACCATAACAT
This sequence comes from Helianthus tuberosus, assembly GCA_030545235.1. NCBI lineage: Eukaryota > Viridiplantae > Streptophyta > Magnoliopsida > Asterales > Asteraceae > Helianthus > Helianthus tuberosus. Next base: position 183,494,788 of record CM060406.1, read on the forward strand.
ACCATAGCAAACACCCTACTTTTACCAAAGTTAACATCCATGTCAAAGTTAAAAGAAAAATAAATGCAGAAAATAAAAGAAGTTAGGGAATGTAAATTGTTTAACACTTGGCACGCAGGCCATCAATTGTTCAAGATTAGAAAAGGGGTTAACCTGGGAAACCATCAAACAATCGCCTCTTCCTCCGCTCCACCCGCCTACTCCATGGCATCGTCATCGTCATCATCATCATCCCCTCCATGGCGCGCAATGTGGTCCCGAATGTATCCAATATCATCTTGGATATCGGATATGTTTCTTTCGATAGCTCTGACCCGGTTGTAGGTGTTGCTCGCCATGTTGTAGGTGTTCCTGGTGCACATATGGTTTTCCTGCAACAAATCATGCAAACTTTGGAAATTAGGAAAACCGCCTCCCGAGGAGGATGATTGGCCCGGATCACCATGGGGTTGGTATTGGTACTGATGATGTTGCGGAGCGTGGAGGACAAGTGCTTCTTGCGGGTTCCATGCATGACCTTGCATCCTTTGAAAGCTCACCGTCCCGTCTTCCGCCTCATAAATCAGGTTCATTGAGCGGGATATGTGTATATCCACCATACCCGACCATGGGCTCCTCTCAAATGACCTAGGTATGTGGGCGAAGTGCCTGAAGAGACGGTAAACCCATCCCCCAAAGAAGATAGGAGTCGGTGCACTAGCAAGCCGGTTATGATGCATGTTTCGGAGCATGAGGAACGGAACATCGAGCGGCCTGCGGTTGTGGATGCAGTGGAGGACAACCAAATCTCTTAACCCAACGACGCCACTACTGTCATGCCTTTGGCTAAGAGAGTAGCCGAGGAGCCTATGAATGTATCTGTAGAGCGGATCCCTCAAATTTGTACTCTTAGTGCTGCTCGGATTGTAGTACCCTTCACCAATCTGAGCCCAAATGGCTTGGCATTCGTTTTCACCTATCTCTCTCATTCCTCCAGTATTCTCTTCGTTTCCCGCATCCTCTTCCGCATACAACCCGACAATCGATCCAAATTGTGCCATAGAGATCGAATACCTCGTTCCGCCACATCGGAATGCTACCCCATCATTGTCGAATGGGTCGCACCTTGAGTTGAATGTGAAGGTGCTATAGAATTCCAAAGTGCATTCGTGGACGGAACGGAGTCGAGTTGTTAAAGCGACTCGGAGTGGTCCCGTGACAATGTTGTTGAAACGGTCGATTTGATTCACCATAGTTAACAGATCCGTGCATGCTTGCCTAGGGTATCCCTCCGGCCTTATTTGAAGTATCTCGTATCTAGCCCTAGCATCGAGCTCGTTGGCGTTGAATCTTGTGAACTTCCTAGCCATCTGAAAGAATACACCAAAAGTTAGCACGAAACAAGAAGTATTCTCGGACAAAACTGCAAACAGTGAGCTGGACACGACCCCGTGTTCAGCGGACACGGCCCCGTGTCCAGGCGTCTGTTACTCAAAAATTTCATTTTTCGACCCGGTTTCGAAAACTTGAAAATTTTTGGTCCAATAGGTGCGGTTTCCCATGAAAATGAAACCCTAAGTGCCGTTTTCCCCAAAATAACCCGTTTACCCTATCAATTTTATCTTTTTCGGTTCAAGAACAAGGGTTTGGGGTTTTTGTGAGAAATCGGGTGAATCTATGAACAATACAAGTGTATTTACTTCCCATAACACTAATCTAACTAAATGCAAACAAATCTAAGCAAAAATTTGAGGTTCGATCCGGATGAACTTCAAGAACCCTAGATTTTCCCCCAAATTTTTGGTGTTTTAACTACATGCAAGCAACTAATCTAACTAGTAAAAGTGATTGGATCATACGTTGATGTTGTTAGAGTGATAGGAGACGTCGGAAATCTGTGAAAAATCGCCTGAACCAGAGCTTTTTCGGGGAAACGGGGCGTGTGGAATGAAGTAACTGTTTTGAAAAAGGGGTTTTATCCCGTCTGCAGCGCAAACACGGCCCCGTGTCCAGCGGACACGGCCTCATGCCGAGCAAAGTTTTAATTTTTTTTAGTGCTCGTGTGAGTGCCCTCACTTCCCATAAGCTTCGGTTAGAAAACTTACCGCATTTAGATGTTGTCCCAATCGTTCGTAACTTACCAGGTATGATGTTGATGTTTTCACTCTTCCACCGTTTGAAACGATATCTCTTCCTCTTCATCCTCAATGAATCCTTGATAGAGTTTCAGCCGTTGGCCATTGACTTTGAATGGAGGCCCATTTCGAGATTTAATTTCTACTGCACCGTGTGGGAAAATATGGGTGATGGAAAAAGGTCCTGACCACCTAGACTTTAATTTACCAGGAAATAATCGAAGTCGTGAATTAAACAAAAGAACTAAATCTCCTACTCGAAATTCATTAGGTTTAATATGTTTGTCATGCAAATTTTTCATTCTTTCCTTATAAATTTCAGAGTTTGAGTATGCATAATTCCTAAGCTCGTCTAATTCATTTAATTGACAAAATCGATTTTTACCAGCAAATTCTAAATCTAAGTTTACATTTTTGATTGCCCAGTAGGCTTTGTGTGCAATTTCTACTGGCAAGTGACAACTTTTTCCATAGACTAGCTTATATGGTGTTGTGCCTATTGTTGTTTTATAAGCAGTTCGAAAAGCCCATAAAGCATCATCTAATTTATCCGCCCATTCCTTTTTATTTAACCCTACGGTTTTTTCAAGTATTCATTTTAAACCTCTATTAGTCACTTCGGCTTGTCCGTTTGTTTGAGGGTGATATGCTGTTGAAACCCGATGATAGACCCCATATCTTGTTAGAATTTTTTCAAGTTGATGGTTGCAAAAATGGGTACCTCTATCACTTATTAATGCTTTAGGTGTGCCAAAATGAGAGAATAATTTTTTCAAAAATCTTACCACGACTCTTCCATCATTTGTTGGAAGTGCCTCGGCCTCGGCCCATTTAGACAAGTAGTCCACTGCCACAAGTATATATTTGTTTCCTTTCGATGGTGGGAAAGGTCCCATAAAGTCGAGTCCCCACACATCAAAAATTTCACAAACAAGAATACCATTTTGTGGCATTTCGTTTTTGGAAGAAATATTACCTGTTCGTTGGCAAGCATCACATTTCTTGACAAGACTTTGGGTGTCTTTGTAAATGGTTGGCCAATAAAATCCTGAATCAAATACCTTTCGTGCGGTACTAGCGGCACCATGATGCCCTCCGTAGGGACCTTCATGACAATGGCGGAGAATTCTTCGTGCTTCGCTACCATGTACGCATCGTCGGACGAGTTGGTCGGCACACATTTTGAAAAGATATGGATCTTCCCAAAAATAGTGTTTCACATTGGCAAAGAATTTTTTTCTTTGATGATGTGGCCAACCGCTAGCCAAGTAGTTAGCATAGTCGGCGTACCATGGTTCTTCCTTGTATTCCACCATTTCCAGGGACTCAGTCAGAAATTTTTCGTTGATTTGCTCGTCCCTGGTTGCCTCCAAAGCTGGGTCTTCTAAGCGCGAAAGATGATCTGCTGCAGTGTTTTCTGCTCCTCTTTTGTCTCTGATTTCAATGTCAAATTCTTGGAGGAGTAGAATCCACCGAATCAAACGTGGTTTTGCATCTTGCTTTTTGAAGAGATATCGAATGGCTGCATGATCTGTATAGACTATAGTTTTAGAAAGAACAAGATAAGAACGAAATTTATCAAAAGCAAATACCACAGCTAGTAATTCTTTTTCAGTTGTTGTGTAATTTTCTTGTGCATCATTTAATGTTTTACTAGCATAATAAATTGGGTGGAAGTGCTTTTCTTTTCTTTGTCCCAAGACAGCTCCAACTGCAAAGTCACTGGCATCACACATGATTTCGAAAGGAAATTTCCAATCAGGCGCCATCATGATAGGTGCATTGACTAACATTTCCTTTAGGGTTAGAAATGCTTGATTGCAATCCTTGTCAAAGATGAAAGGGGCATCTTTTTCAAGTAATTTTGTTAGAGGTCTTGAGATTTTTGAAAAGTCTTTGATAAACCGCCTATAAAATCCGGCATGCCCTAGGAAACTTCTGATAGCTCTAACAGAGGATGGAGGTGGTAATCTAGAAATGGTATCTATTTTGGCTCGATCCACCTCCATTCCTTCGCTTGAGATCTTGTGACCGAGTACTATTCCATCTGTTACCATGAAATGGCATTTTTCCCAATTAAGGGCGAGGTTAGTTTCCTCACATCGGGATAGCATTCGTTCAAGGTTATCGAGGCATTGGTCGTATGAATCCCCAAAGATAGAAAAGTCGTCCATGAAGACTTCCATTGTCTTTTCTATCATGTCATGGAAAATGGCTACCATGCAACGTTGGAATGTTGCGGGGGCATTACATAGACCAAACGGCATGCGTCGATAAGCAAAAGTTCCGTAGGGACATGTGAAAGTTGTCTTTTCTTGGTCTTCGGGTGCTATCGGGATTTGAAAGTAACCTGAAAAACCATCCAAGAAACAATAAAATTTATGACCGGGTAATCTTTCTAACATTTGATCAATGAAGGGTAAAGGAAAGTGATCTTTTCTTGTAGCTTCATTTAATCGTCTATAATCTACACATACTCTCCATCCTGTGACGGTTCTTGTTGGTATTAATTCATTCTTTTCGTTAGTTATTACCATCATACCTCCTTTCTTTGGAACTACTTGGACGGGACTCACCCAAGGACTATCGGAGATAGGATAGATAAGTCCGGCTTCAAGTAATTTGATGACTTCGTTTTTAACCACTTCTTGAACATTCGGATTTACTCGACGTTGTGGTTGTATTACCGATTTGTAGTCATCATTCATCAAAATTTTGTGTGTGCACATGGAAGGACTAATTCCTTTTATGTCTACAAGTCTCCAAGCTATTGCGTTCTTGTGTTTTTTCAAAAGACTAATTAATTTTTCTTTTTCTAAGCTATCTAATTTAGACGAAATAATTACAGGTAAATTACCATCTTTGTCTAGAAAAGCATATTCCAAACCTTTTGGAAGTTCTTTGAGCTCAAGTGGTGGGTCTTTAGGAGACTCCTTATTTGGTTGCTCATTTCGATCAAGAACTTTAAAAGTTTGTTCTATGGTGACCTCTTCTTCAACAAAGTGGTCAATTTCTTCACTTGTATCGGGTGGTTCATCTTCATCTTCAATTAGGGGGTCATTATTGCCGAATGGATATTTCATTGACCGCTCAAGATCGACACTTCTTTTAAATGCCCCTAATTGAAGAGGTAGATTGTTGAACTTCCGGTTTCTCAAAGCTTCGTGAGTCTTTACAAATGGTCGTCCCAACACTAGAGGAGCGTCATCGAGGATGACGAAGTCGGTCGGGATTACCATTTGATTTGTTTGGACCAATGCATCTTCAACTACACCGATAGATTTTATTATTTTCCGATTGGATAGAAAAATGGGTATTTGAAGTGGAGAAAAATCACTAATACTTAATTTTTCTAAAATGTAGTTAGGCATTATGTTAACACAAAGATCTTTATCGATTGTGACATTACTAATAAACGAGTTTTGAAAGAAACATGGAACCGGTGTAATGTTAATTTCAAACGGGTCTTCTTTAATTAGCGAAGTTTGATCATTAGTTAACTTAACGCACTGTTTCGTCAATTTTAGTGTTAGTGTTTAACTCTTTTAAAAACTTAGCATGAGTGGGTACTAAACAATGATTTTCAAAAGAAGGTGACAAGAGATTAATTTCTTCAAAATTAGACTCTTCTTCAATTTTAACTTTGTCGGACTCACCTTTTTCGTTGTTTAACTCATGTGTCGGTTTTTCACTTATTTGTTCTTCCATTTTTACATTTTCAGTTATCTTTTCATTTTTTAATTCTTCTCTTGCGCGGGACTCCTCTTCCCTTGCGCGAGATTCTTTTATACAACGATCGATAACTCTAATGTGTTCTAATATCCTATTGGTTACTTCGGTTAAAGAAAAAGAATCGGGATTTTCAAAGCTTGAGTCCGGTTGTTCGATCCTTTGTTCCTCATAATACCCATGTGAAGTAGATGGTTCGCACCATTGTTCTTCATTGTAAGTATATGATGGATAAGGTTCGTAATTTTGTTCTTCATAATACTCATATGAGGTGGGTTGTTCACGCCATGGTTCCTCATAGTAAGCATATGAAGGTGGTGGCTCATATCTTGGTTCCTCAAAGTATGAGTATGAAGGCTCATACCTTGGTTCATCAAAATATGAGTATGGGGGAGGAGGTTCATACCTTTGGTCTTCATAGGATGTGTATGAAGTTGATGGCTCGTACCTGGGCTCCTCATAGTAGGTGTATGAATTGGATGGTTGATATGAGTGACTATTTTGAACCGAGTGTGTGTTACGACAATTAGTGCAATAGTTACCCCTATAATCATCCTCCTCATAGGTGTAGTTGTAACCTCCTGAGTATTGATCCATAAGAATCACTCAGCAGACCACAACCAAGTCTCGAGATCAGAAAACAAAAATAAAAACGGAAACAGAGGCTGGACACGGCCCCGTGTTCAGTGGACACGGCCCCGTGTTCAGAATCTGTATCTGGGCGTTTTAATTAAATTTACTGATTTCGTTGAGCACGGGGCGTGTTCAGTGAGCACGGCCCGTGTTCAAGCTACTGTTACTGGGTGTTTTTATGAAAATGTGCAGCACGGCCCCGTGTTCAGTGAACACGGCCCCGTGTACAGGTTACTGTAAATGCAAAACTAAACTAAAATGCAGAAAAATGTGCGCGCGTTTTAAAAAGGTTTTGAAAAACTGATTAGGCCGTCGATTTTAAGCTTTCTTAAAATCCTTGTGTCCCCGGCAGCGGCGCCAAAAACTTGATGCGTGTGAAGTGTTATATATATTAGGTGTATATTTTAAGCTCCTTTAACACTTATTTTTAGCCAAGTTTTAAATTTATAAAACACGATATTTTACTAACACTAAACACACATATGGGCAAGTGCACCCATCGTGAGCGTAGTATAGTGTTGGTAAGATACTGAGGTCGTCCAAGGACACAAGAGCTTTTAGTACCGGTTTATCCTCAACGTCTAATCAAATCAAAGAGTTTAGAAAAATGTTTTAAACTAAGAAAAATAAAAACTAACTAAAAATGCTGAAAAAGAAAATAAAAGAAAAAACAGATAGACAAGATGAATCACTTGGTTCCGACTCGTATCTAGTGTAACCTTTGATTATTTCCGCACTTTTGCACTATTTTAAGAGATTATCTTAGTTATTGTAGTAGGCCCCTCTTTTGAAGGTGACGTTACCCTCACCCCAGTAGTTTGAGTCAGCAAGGATACAATCCTAAAAGGGTGGATTATTGGAAGATAATTAATTAAGTTATTAATGCAAATTATGGTAGGCCCCTCTTTTGGAGGTGACGTTACCCTCGACTAAGTAGTCTGAGTCAGCAGGGATACAGTCCTAAATAGCCGGGTTATAGTATTAATAGTAGTTAACTTATGAGGGGATCAAAGAGTTTGGACCCCCGCCATCCAATACCGTTAAGTATTGAAGGAGGTCCTACTAAATTTGACCCAGGTCCATTGCAGGACCTCTAAACGCTGAACAATGGCAAGACCTTTACCAAACCGTTCCCTTAACCCCCCGACCAGGTAGCCAACATACCTCCATATAGACCGTGGAGATATGAATGGTGAAAATCTTTTATTTTATATAGACAGTAAAATAATGCCAAGACACCACGGACAAACGATAAGGAAAGATCACCTTCAACATAAGCAACTAGTTATTAAAGTCATTAATACAAAACCAAGTAAAAAGTGCAAAAGATTAAAAATAAAAAGTATTACGCTAGACACTTTGTCTTCACCAAGTGATGTAAGAGACTTAGGCAAACATGGCCTTGATAGTCAAGAACTCTTACGATCAATCTTGGATCCCGAGACGACTCACACACTCTATGATGGACAATGGATGATGGTGGTGGATGATGGTGTTATGGTGGTGGTGGGTGGTGGGTGAAGTGTGAGAGAGGTGGTGTGCCAAGGGATGGTTTGAGCTTAAGCCAAGCACTCCTATTTATAGGCTGAACAGAAGCTCGGGCACGGCCCCGTGTCCAGTGGGCACGGCCCCGTGTCCACATCCTTCTCTTTCTTCATTTATTGCAGCTTGTCTTATTAGTTGACCACGCCCCCGTGTCCGCTGAGCACGACCCCGTGTGCAGAAGAATCTTTGTACTATGAAGATTTGCCTGGATTGTGCGAATCTTATAGTTGACCACGGCCCCGTGTCCGCTGAGCACGGCCCCGTGGTGGGCAATAGAAGCTTCTACCACTTTGTCTTTTCTGCTGACACTTGGGCACGCCCCCGTGCCGGCTGAGCACGGGGCGTGTTCAGTCTTCTGTTGTCTTGTTTTGCTTGGGAAGATGCTGTCGTGGGGTCGGGCATGTCACGTCTTGTTAATTTTCTTGTATTTATGTTAGATTTTGATGTCTTTTTGCTTCTTTTGTTAATTTGAGCTCATTTAATCCTGAAAATACAAAAGGAAGACAAAAGCACACTTTTTCCAACATTAGTACTAAAAAAGGGTTAGTTTTATCCCACAATTGATGTAATTTATATGTTGCATTTTGCACACATCATTTTTTAACTTTCTTCTTTATCACTCGAACATTTTCATCATCACTGTCATCTTTCTCAGCTTGTCTTTCTTTGAGCTCTTTCATTTTGCCTGCATAATACGAATTATCATTATCACTATCATCTTGTTTTTTAACCTTTGCTGCCTTATGATTCTTCTTTTTTGCAGCCTGTTTTTCTTTTATTTTACCTGCAAAAAACAAATTATCATCATCACTATCAATTAAAAAATTTCTTTGATAATTTTTAAGTTTTCGAATTTCTTCGGCATCATCATCACTATCTTCAACAATTGGTGCTTTTCTTGAAGCCCTATTTGTTGAAACTGGTTCTTCTTCTTTCTTTTTCGGATTTTTTTCTTCTTCAGCAGTTGAATCATCAAAAATTTGAGCAATAAATGCCTTAGGCTTTAAGATATTTTCATCTGGACAGTATTTGTCCCAGCTAAAACCTTCTGGCAATCTTTCATCATCTTGATCTATCAAACCATAAAAAGCTCTTCTCTTTGATGGTTCTTCGATCATTTCCTTCTTAGCATGTGAAGTTTGTGGCGATTGTTGTTGATTCGGAGCAGCTTGATGATAAATCGCTTTTCGATAATAATCGTTGTTGCCAAATGGATTTTGTGCTCCACTTGCTTAGCGATTTGTACATTCTCGTTTAAAGTGCCCTTTCTCCCTGCAACGAAAACAAGTAACTTTAGATTTATCAAAACCTAAAGTAGAAACATTAGCATCACGAAAATCATCTCTTCCAGTAATTTGTTTAAATTTCTTAGCTCTTCTTAATACACTAGCCAAACACCACTTAATATCCATTAATTCCATCTCCTCAGCATCAATCTGACCGTCATCCTCTTTTGTCAACATTGGATTTCCGATCCTTCCTGCAACTAAACTCTCATAAGATTCTAACACGGTCACCAACAAAGACATATGACCTTTAGCTACTTCTTCAGAGAAATTCTGACCATTCTGAAGATGTAATGCAATGTTACAGTTTAGCACTTGACCTTTACCATCGTAAGATGTTGCCGAAAAATTTGGATCAAATGATGGATATGAAGAAAATTCATTATTGTTGTTCGATCCTCGAGAAGATCTTCCAGAAGAACTTTTTGCATTAAAAGCAGTTTCGATCTTTGGTGCAATGTTGGTCTTATCACTAGTACCTCCTTTGTAATACAGACCAATGTCTTGTTCACCATTAAAGTTCTTCATTCTCGCCATCTTTCGTTGTTCCATCTCTTGAACTTCGAGTTTTTCAATAAACTTGCTCAATGTTAGATTGTCAAACTCATCATTATTCTTTAACATCATAAGATACGTGCCCCAAACATCTTGTGGCAACGCATCGGCCAACTTTTCAATCCATTCTTCATTATCTTTTTTGATGTTCAATCTCTTCATATTAACCACCAAATTGCAATATCTTTCTATAATCTGCTTGGTGTTTTCAGTTTTTAATCCACGAAATAGATCAAATTCTTTCTTCAAAAGCGATTTTTTGTTCTTGATCATGTCTTGACTTCCAACAAACTTTGTGTTTAGTGCTTTCCATATTGAGTGTGCACTTCCGTTGTGTTGTAATAAAATCAATATTTCTTCCTTAATAGCTTGCTGCAATATACTGATCATCAACTTTTCACTTTTGTATTTCTTTTTCTCATCAACACTTAGATCTTTAATAGCAACATCCTCTCCATCATCATTAACCGGTCTAATATATCGTTGTTCAACACATTCCCATGCATCTAAGTAATTTTCTTGAACCCAATTTTCGAAACGCTCCTGTTGGTGCACCTTTTTGTGTCTGTAACTAGTCTTTCTTATTGTTGTATTTTGTACGGTCTTTAAACGTTTATCGAGTATGTTTTTGCCGTCGACCAAGTCGGATATCCTCCTATCCGCTTGTGTCCGACTATTTTGTCTCCATTTGATATGTAATGTAATACGAACAGTGCATGTTGCATGTAAAGGGTATAATGGTCATTATGTAATGTTTATATGTTGCTGTTTGTTTGCTGTCTGTTTGCAGCAAACAGCATAACTGATGCAGCCTTCGACGAAACAAACTTGTTTCGTCGAACACCTCACGACGAAACAGCACAACATTCAAGTGAATCCGTTTCGTCGACATCACGATGAAACAACTCTTGTTTCGTCGTCTGATGGGCTGCTTCAGGCCCAATGACTGGCCCAATGCTTGTTTCGTTGACCCACCTTGTGTTTCGTCGAGACTAAGGCCCAGGGACTATATAAACACTGTCTGGTTTCACTTTGATACCAGATGAGAAAATACCCTTAAAGAAACTTTGTCAAAACTGTGTTTGTATCAGTTTGTTCTTGGTTCTCATCCCATTTGATCAATAGATTGCGTTTCATTGATTATACCGTGTGTGTTTCTTTATATGTTTGATTTGGCATAGTTACGTGGATTCCGCACACATAACCGTGTTTGCTATAAACAAGTGATTTGGTTTTCGTTATCGATCCTCAGATTTCGGGACCTACAATTGGTATCAGAGCGTTTGGCTCTTATCCTTGTTTAAAATCAAACATAGTTCGGTTTTTATCAAGTATTTGTGGTTGATTTTCTGAAAAGTGTTTCTTGAAAAATCATATTTTCTGAAAAATATTCATAAAATCTGTTTGTTTCTTGATGTTTGCTAAAGAGTTTTATCAAAAACCTTGTAAGATTGTTTGTTCATGCTTTAAATCGGGTTTTTGGTGAAAGTCTTGTGCATTTTCGTGTTTTAGAAAATTATATGTTACCGGAAAACTCATTGTTCTTGAGTGTGTTCTTCAAATCTTCTAACTGTTCTTATCATACTTGTGCATTTGATCTGTTTATTGCATAAATCAAAGTGTTTGTCAAATATAAAACATTAAGTTGACTTATGTGTACATGTGTGATAATTAGTTTCTGAGAAAAAGGAAAAGGTGCTTTGAAACTCTAAACCAGAAAAGAAAGGTGTGTTGAAATAGTGTTACCAACTTACTTTGTGTCAGAAAGATAAGATTTAATTTTAAAATATCTCATCAACTGTCTGAAACCCTATCCACGACGAAACAAGCAGGCGACGAAACAAAATCGTTTCGCCATAAATATCTTCGACGAAACAAAGTCCGTTTCGTCATAATATCTTCGACGAAACAAGTCTGTTTCGTTATCATCCATTTCGATGAAATAAGTTTGTTTCGTGGAAAGTGTTTCGTCGAGTGTGTTGTCATTTTTATACAGAGGACTTGTAAAAGTGTTCTAACTGTGTGTTTTCAAGAATTTGATCAGGTATTCCACTTCATACATCAAATATGAGCTGCACAAGTCCGTGGGATTGGAGTATGGACTCGAGACCAAGTCAAGATCAGACCTCTGCAGCAGCATGGGTAAAGAATGTTTTTGGTCAACCTTCTATAAGTGCAGGACAATGGGCACTTGTATCAAATCAAAATCAAAATATTCAAAATCTTTTGCTCAGCGAGAGCGAAACGGGCAGCAACAATCGCCCACCAAAGTTGAATCATATGAACGATTTTCCATCATGGAAAGGTCGTTTCCATACATACGTTCAAGGGCAAAGCACCGATCTTTGGAGGTGTTTCATTACTCCACGCAACAATGCCCTCGAAGTAGCAGCATCAACGGCAGCGGGTTTTACTAATATGCAGGAAGATGACAAGAAAGCTTATGACTTAGAGAAAAAGTCATTTGCTATTCTTACACAAGCGCTTCACAAAGAAATCTATCATCAATTCTCTTATTGTACGGACACGAAAACATTATGGGATGCTTTGGTAGCAAGAGGAGAAGGAAATGCAACTACTAGAAAGACACGTCATGATCTATTGAAGAAAGAGTTTGAATCATTTCAGTTCTTGGAAAATGAAACTCTAAATGATATGACTACACGTTTTTATCATTTGATTAGTGAAATGTTTGCTTATGGTGTTAATTCAACTCAACAGGAAGTCGTTGCACGGTTTGCTGATTCTCTACCTCCAAAGTGGAGCCCATACATTGAGCTTTTAAAGCATACCGGTGTTCTAGATGCTGAAAATGTCAATATCTATGAAATCATACAGAAGCTGGAACACAAGAATGATGAAGAAATTCGGAAAGCTAAACGAATTCCTGCTCCTCAAAATACCGAAATGTATTTTGGAGGAGGTTTTAACCCGTTAGCTAGTTCCAGTTCAGCTCAGCAACCAAAGTTACAAACGGCGTTTGTATCAAATACAAACTCTTTTCCGTTTCCACAATCAGCTCCACCTCCGGTCTTCGATCCGAGTGCCTATCTTCCGCCAGCACATTTGAGTGCTCAAGCTCAGGCTTATTCTAGACCTCTATTTGGAAGTCCTTTTATTCCTTATACACCTCCAGTTGCCACTACTCAACCTCAGTTCGATCCGAATGCTTATATTCCTGTCCCAACACAACAAGCCCAACCACAACAACAGCAAGCTCATTATACCAACAATCCTCCACCTCTAAATACTAACACAGTCAAAGTTGACACATCAAACCTCTCAAATGTTAGCATTGAAGTAGCAAAGGAACATATGGAACTCATTAATACAATGGTCAGTGCTTACTGCGGTTTGGTCGCAGGTCAAATTGGAAACATTAGTTTGACCAACGAAGATTATCTACAAATCAACCGTGATGAAATGGAGTTGATGGATATAAAGTGGGCGTTTGCAAGTGCTGTTAGAAGGGCGAAGGACTTTATGGTTCGAACAGGGTGAAGTTCTTTGGAAAGTAAACAGGATACAAAGTACGGATTTGATAAAGAAGCAGTTACTTGCTTCAATTGTGGCGAAAAGGGGCACTTCAAACGTGAGTGCACCAGACCAAGTAAACAAGGCAATCGGAACCGATTCAGAAATCAGACGAGTACTTCAAATGTCAATGACAATCAAGATAATCGTGAAAGAAGGATGGTAGCGACGAACAACAATCAGAACCAGAACCAGTCTGGACCATCAAACACAAATCGAGCATTGACCGTTCAAGCTGATGAAGCGTTTAATTGGTCTTTACAACTTGGGGAAGGTGATCAAGATAAAGTAGGAACAACATGTTATGCAAAGATCATCAATCACATCAAGCACGTTCATAAGGAAGAATTTTCTGAAAGTGACGACAGTTCGGGTTATACCGGGAGTTCTGATGATGAAAGTTCTACTTCGGGCGATTATCATTCTGATGATGTGAGGGAAGAAGCAAGTTCTGATCTTAATGACTTGTTGAATGAAGCGGAGGAGTTGAAATGTCAGAAATCAATTCTGATTAAGAAGGCTGCTGTAGCATCTGAAGAAATGGAGAAGTTCTTCTCTGAAGATGGATCTTTTTCTTTTCAAACTGCCTTTATGGCAAATGTCTCAGCCTCTACGAGTCAGGTAAATTCTGAAACTCCTGCTCCTAGTGTTTGTAATGATTGTGCTGATTTGAAGCTTGAATCTGAAAAGCTTCATAGTCATAATCAAAGTTTGGTTGTTGAAATGTCCAAGTGCAAAGAAGCGAATATGGCTCTGGTGAGAAACGAAAAGGATTTTAAATCTGTAATTGAAACCTTATAGAAAAATGTTTCTGAAGTAACCAAAACTGTTTACCATAAACAAGTTAGTATTAACAATTACATTAACATTGTTGAGGAAACCAAAAAGGAATTAGCCATTGCCACATGCGAACATGATGCAATCAAGCAAAAGTTGGAGAGTTATTCTAACTCCCGATTTGTGCTCGATCACATTATTGACGTTCAACAACTGAAGGGAAACAAGAAAGGTGTTGGGTATAAGAAGTGTCCGCCTCCTTTAAGACATAATTATACCTATATGCCTGATGAAGAGGATATGCCTCGATTTGAACCCAGTGTACCTCTGGATTATGAGGAAGTTACTACTGGCATAGGGTTCAAATCGGACAATTCTTCGAGTACATCATCTGATCAAAAGGAAACTTCAACATCTGCGAAACTAAGTCCTCCAATCATTGAGGACTATGATTCGTATGATGATGAATCAGAATCAGATATGAATGACCAGGATGAATCACTTGATAAGAAAAAGGGAATAGAAATTCCAATTGAGAGTCATATTCTTTGTGATCCTCCTATTCCTGCTGTGCAACAAGTTGCCAAACAAGTGATAGATCCTGTCAAGAATGACAAAAATTCTGTGTCTGCCGTTAAAAGTAATAACGTGTTGTACACTTTGGTTGGTGATTCTAAAATCTATTCAAATCACGATTTTCCAATTAAAAATGTCAATCCATCTTCGATTGATCAAGTTTTTGAAAATAATACAAACAAGTTTTTGGGAAAGACAATTCCAGGAGTCATTGTAACTCAATGTAACCAAATTCCAAAAGCTGAAATCAAGAAACAATTTGGAAATAAAAAATCACCAACAAAGCAACAACCTATTGCTGCTAAGGGTAAACAACCAGAAAAGAGAGCTCAAAAGCCTAATGTTTCTAAATCTAAATTTGAAACAAAAGAAGCTCGTTATCAGAAGAAAAACAGTAATGTCAGATTTGTAGAATCGAAAGGTACGGATAAAATTGAGACTTTTGAAAACAAGTCAAACACCAATTTTGTACAAAAAGTCAAAATTTTAAAACGTGATAGCCAAAACAATTACACTCAACATACAAACGGGTGTGATGAAAAAGCAAGTACCTCGGGTTCTACGGGTTCGACATCTGTTGGTCGATCAGATTCTCCTAAGTTTGTAGAAAGGAGAACATGCTTTAAGTGTGGGGAGTTTGGACACATCATTAAAAATTGTCCAAACACTCCCAAGGATAAATTTGTTGAGAAAGCACCACCTGAAAATATTCACCCTCAACGTCGTCCCGTTTCACCAAAACATGATAAACGAACTGTTAAGGAACAAGAAACGAAGCAACGACGTCAAAACGTCAAAGCTGTTGAAAAGGCTTTAAAATCTGAAGTCAAAACAGCCAACAAGGAACCAAGTTCTTCACATTTTTTAAAACCAGAAGTTTCAGAATCTTTTCATAAAACTACATCTGGTAAAACAAATCAAACTTGGAGACCAAAGACTGGTGAAAATTCAGGGGGAGGTGTTGTCTTACAAAATCATCAAGAGATCGAGATCATCTTTCGTGATTCTCAGGGACGACCCAAGACCACTAAGGCTTGGGTCCCCATCCTTAACTAATCATTGGATGATATGTGCAGGGTGTTCCAGGAGGAACTATTAATAGTCATTGGATTGTTGATAGTGGAGTATCTAGGCACATGACAGGCGACTTACAGCTTCTATATGATGTGAGAAATATTAGAGGAGGCTATGTCGCTTTCGCTGGAGACAAAGGCGGGTACATCACTGGAGAGGGAATGATCTCCAATGGTGTTGTATGCTTCAATAAGATCAATTATGTTCGTCAAATTGATCACAATCTTCTCAGTGTTTCGCAAATCTGTGATAAAAAGTTCACCGTGCATTTTGATGATGCCGGTTGTTATGTGCTGAAACCTGGCTTCAAGATTCCAGAAGAATGGATTCTCTTATCGGCTCCAAGAGTTAATGATCTTTATATTCTTGATATGAGCCAAGCGATTACGACTTCTGCACAAGTCACATGTTTTGTCTCGAAAGCCACGGAGAAGGAGTCTATATCTTGGCACAGAAGAATGGGGCACATTCACTTAAGAAAAATGAACCATTTGGTGAAAAATAATCTTGTGAATGGTGTGCCCGTGAGAAGTTTTCATCTACAAGATATCTGTGTTTCGTGCCAGAAAGGGAAACAAACGAAGAAGTCTCACCCTCTGAAGAAAATCAACACTGTTAGCATGCCTCTCGAACGTCTTCATATGGACCTCTTTGGACCTATGAGACACAAGACAACGTTCGGAGATGCTTATTGTTTAGTAGTTACTGATGATTACTCTAGATTTTCTTGGGTAGCTTTTATGGCACACAAGAGTGATACTCCTGGCATCCTCAAGGATCTTCTTACAATGTTGGAAAATCTCTACACGTTGAAAGTTAAGAGGATCAGAAGCGACAATGGAACTGAGTTCAAGAACCGTGTGATGGATGAGTTCTGTACTTCTAAGGGCATTCTTCATGAATACAGTTCTCGATACACTCCACAACAAAACGGTGTCGCGGAGAGGAAGAATCGGACGATAATTGAAACTGCAAGAACGATGTTGGTAGAGTCGGAGCTTCCTGTTCAATTCTGGGCGGAGGCTGTGTCAACTGCTTGTTACACATTAAACCGAGTTCTTACAGTTAAGAGACATGGCAAGACTTGTTTCGAACTTCTACAGAAAAGGAAACCGGATCTTTCATTTCTAGAACCTTTTGGCGGTCCATGCACTATGATTGAGCCGGATGGAAAGTTTGGCGCGAAAGCTATCGAGGGTTTCTTCCTTGGATATGCTACTCCGAATTTTCGTGTTTGAAATCTGGCTACCAAAAAGATTGAGCTATGGAGTGAAGTAAGGGTTTAAAGGTATACAAGTCCTGTTAGGGCTCCGGGTGATCCTTAGATGTTCGACTACGATGGGCTTTTCAACTCCTTTGATCTGCCAACCTTTGACGAAGATTCTGCAGCTGCTAGAATGTTATTTGATAGTGACAACGCTGCTAACTCGCCATTGGTTAGACCTGTTATTGTTAACCCACAAGGTTCTAATTCGGTTAACAACACAGTTCAAAATGAGGTATTTGAAGAAGCTACTGAGTACAATGAGTCATCGGAAGATGATGAAAATCTTGATGCGACTGAAGGCACTTCAGCTCCAGTTGCTCCTGTTCAGGGCACTTCTTTAGAAACTCCTCATGTGCAGAATGTTGATACTGCTGAAGGAAATGCATCCACTTCTACACATATTCCAGGTGTGGAGTTGGTTGGTGATCCTAATATTAATAATTTGGGTGTTGATGCTCGTGTTCCTGAAAATCCGGAAATGAGAATTCACGATACCCATCCACAGCAGAACATTATTGGAGATGTCCAACGCGGGGTGCAGACGCGTAATCAGCTGAGAAACAACCAGAGTGCTGGTTTGTATTCAGCCATTAGAGAATCTGGTCTTCAAAATGATTGGTCCTTTGCGTGTTACGTTTCACAAGAAGAACCGAAATCTTGGAAAGAAGCATTAAAGGATAATTCTTGGGTTGAAGCCATGCAGGACGAACTGCAGCAATTTCAAAAGCTTGGTGTTTGGAAGCTTGTTGAAAAACCGGAGAATTACAAGAAAATTGGCACACGATGGGTTTATAAATGCAAGAAGGACGACCGTGGAGTAGTTATTCGTAACAAGGCGATATTGGTTGTTCAGGGATTTCGACAGATTGAAGGCATTGACTATAATGAAGTTTATGCACCTGTTGCACGTCTGGAAGCTATTCGGATCTTTTTAGTTTATGCTTCTTTCAAAGGATTCAAAGTCTACCAGATGGACGTCAAAAGTGCTTTTCTTCATGGTTTAGTACAAGAAGAGGTGCACGTCGAACAACCTCCAAGTTTTGAAGATCCTATTCACCCCGATCGGGTTTGGTTGCTCAACAAAGCTCTTTATGGTTTACATCAAGCACCTAGGGCTTGGTACGCAACCTTATCCAACTATCTTCTGGAGAATGGATTTCGACGAGGTCTTATTGATTGCACTCACTTTATCAAAGAACTAGATGGAGATCTTCTGCTGGTGCAGGTATACGTTGATGATATAATATTTGGTTCTACTAATGATTCTTTGTGCAGGCAATTCGAACATGTTATGCAGGAAAAGTTCGAAATGAGCGCTATGGGGGAGATGAATTTATTTTTGGGCCTACAAGTTCAACAAACAAGAGTCTGGATATTCATCCATCAGACTAAATATGTTGGTGACATTTTGAGCCGATTCCAAATGTCAGATGCAACGCCCATTGGTACCCCACTTCCGCAGAATCACGGGATTACTCCGGATTTGAAGGGTGAAAGCATCAACTCCTCATACTATCGCGCCATGATCGGATCTCTCATGTATCTCACCGCTTCGAGGCCTGACATCATGTATCCAATGTGCCTGCTTGCAAGATATCAAGCAAACCCGAAGGCCTCTCATCTGTCAGCTGTCAAAATGATTTTTCGCTATTTGAAGGGATGTCCGGACCTCGGTCTTTGGTACCCTAGGGATGATAGCTTTGACTTAATTGCATATAGTGATTCTGATTTTGGTGGTTGCAAAATCGATGGCAAATCGACAACAGCAGGATGTCAGTTCTTAGGAAATCGCCTGGTCACGTGGCAGTGCAAGAAGCAAACGTGTGTTGCTACATCAACATGTGAAGCAGAATACATTGCTGCCTCAAGTTGTTGCTCCCAAGTTCTTTGGATACAACAACAAATGCGCGACTACGGTTTTGAATTCCTATCTACTCATATTTTTGTTGATAATAATGCTGCCTTACAGATCACTAGAAATCCTGTGCAGCATTCCAAGACTAAACACATCGACATTAAATATCACTTCATACGTGATTGTTTTGACAAGAGATTAATCGATGTTGTTCATGTCCCCACCGATCACCAACGCGCCGACCTGTTTACAAAAGCTTTTGATAAATCACGTTTTGATTATCTACTTTTGGTCAATGGCATTAAGGTGATACCCGAGTAAACTTCTGTCGGCTGATCGTTTTTGTAAATATTTTCTTAAGCATCAAAAATCCAAAAATATTTTTTTTACTTATCTTTTCGCATTTTAGGGGGAGAAATTTCAGAAAACACAAAAACATGTGAAAATTTCAAAAATCCAAAAATATGTCGTTTACTTTATATCTTTAAGTTTGAAAAATCAAAAATTCAAAAACAATAGAAAACCAAAAATGAGTTTCTTGGAGAAAAGAAGGGAAAGTATGATATACACTGGTGTGGTCTGTCAATATGGTCAAAAGAAAAAGAAAAATTGAAAAATGATAAGTAGCTTTACTAACGATGTATCGGTAGGCTCACAATCAGACTAAAATGTGCAGGATGATATAAACCTAACAGACTTCAAGTCAGGTGGGAACCATTCATTGGCATATGGTCTTGGTACCGAAATTTCGTTTGATTGATTGCCGAGGTTCTGAGATATTCGGTCTTTATGCTGTCTTATCATCTGGGTATCATGGTTGTATCAAACCGTAAAAATAATGGAGACGAAGTCTAAGATCTTCCATGATACTATACATACGTGTACATATTGCATTCGACCTCAATAAGTGATCAACAATCACACGTCCAAACAAAATAAGTGATAATATATCACAGATTCTTTGTGGGAGTCAAGTTCGTCTCTCTGCTGTACGAAAGTACTGACCTGTTCATGGACTTGCTCCTGTGCCCTCATGCATCGAAAATTAAGTTCCTCATCAATAAGTGATTTTATCACATAGGGCTTGTTTTCAATCAAATAAGTGAGTTTCTCACATTCTTTTATACGGTCAAACGGATGATAAGCAGTATACTCACCGGTAAGATAAACTCTCGTGCATACCTTGATACGGGAATGTGTCGTGAGTGGATGAACACCGACAAGTAAGTATAACTCTTACCTTAATCATATCTCCTAATTATGATTACATCTGAGAAGTTGAGCTTAGGTGGACAACAATACCGATAATCGTGGTAGAATACTTATCTAATGCTTTTAATAGAAATCAGAAACCGTTTTGACAAAGACCGTAAGCTGGTAATGATTCTCTTACCTTGAAACTCGCAAAAAGATTGTCCACTGTACAAATTCTTTAGTTTATTGTCCTTCGTTAGTCTAACGTATTTTCATTTGTGTTGTAATGTAAGTTACTTGTTTTGATTAGCCGATGGTTGGTATCTCGAAGTTTTCTGCCGGAAGCCTGAAACCTACTTCATAAAACGTCCTTGCATTTGAAAACTCAAACAAAATGAAAATGTGTTCAATTCATCAAATCTGTTCAGTGTGCAAAAATTTTCATGCCTTGGTAGGTTTGAAAATTGATGTCGACGAAACAAATGTTGGTCGACGAAACAAAACATTATCAACAAATGTTGGTCGACAAAACAAAACATTATCGACGAAACAAATTGGTCAAAGTCAAAGTTGTCAACTTGGTCAAACTTATTTTAGTAGACGACGAAACAAGTCCGTTTCGTCGAAGATACGACGAAACGCAACAGCCCATTTCCATTTCGTCGTGGGCTAAACTTTCAGGCCCAAGTCCAGCCCATTTATTCCGTTTCGTCGAGCCCAACTCCGTTTCATCGAGATGTCCGTTTCGTCGAGGTGAGGCGGTGTATATAAGGGGTCCCAGGTCAATTATTGATCACATTTTTCAAAACTTCCCTGTTCATCTTCTCCAAACACTCCACAGCCATACCTTATGTAACACCTGTGCCTCCACGGCCATCAAACAAATACCAAACCAATGAAATATTATATTTCATACTTGGGATTTGTAAAAATATGTGTATCATTTGCACATATCAATTCTTGTTCAATTTCAAACTCTAAATCGCTTTCTGGAAGGTTATACGCGCACTGATGCGTAAATATAACCAGTTTAATGCAACAAACACTCCGGAATAGTGACATAGGCTTAACATACCTTAAATAACCTTTACATAACTTAGAAATAAGTTTTGGAAGGTTTGGTGTGGTGAAAACAAGTTAATTCGCTTACAGGGACTAAACTTGACAAACTGCGAAAGTATGCCAATTTGAACTGTAACAGACATTCCGGAACATGAACATAAGTTAAACATACCATAAATATCCTTCACATAGCTTAGAAATAGGCTTTGAGGTGTTCGATGTGCTAAAATAAACTTTTGGGTCATTCAGGGACTAAAAGTGTCAAAAAGTGCACAAGTTGGCATTTTCGCGCATAACTTACGTTCTGAATACATCCGGACATCCAAAAATTTATGTAAGCATGACTATATTATATTTTAGTGTTCGCCATAAGAAAAATCCATTCGTCGCGTCTTTTGGTTCGTTTTTCGCGCTTATGCGCATTCCGTCGTAATTAAGCGAACATCGCGATCGTACGACCAAACGAACCAACATCCGAGATATTTTTGAGCATGTTTTGAGTCCCCTATACTTTAACTTCATTTTAGAGCCTTGAAATGAGGTTAACGGGGTTCAAACGCATCGAAAAAGGCCTTAAACACGTGCAGGGACCATTTCTGCCAATTCTGAAACTTTTCTGATTCAGGGGGGCGCTAGCGTAGCGCGAGCCCTATGGGCTTACCCGTCGCGCTACGCGACTGCCTGTTCTGGACAGAAAACATGCAGAAATATCAGTTTTGCACTTTCGGGACCAGATTCGATGTATAAACAACTGTTTAATTCACAACCACACATTCTAACATGCTTAGTCAGCGGATAACGATGGAATTTAGGCACCATGACTTTGCAACACATGTATGGATGGAATTTAAGCATCTAAACACCATAACTTTGCAACACATGTATGGATGGAATTTAAGCACCATAACTTTGCAACACATGTACGGATGGGATTAAGGCACGTTTTCCATGAAACGATCTTAACGGTTCGGGTATTCCTATAAATACCCATTCACCCCCATTGCTAAAATCACTAGAATCTTGATCTAGGGAACTCTAAGTTGAAACCATTGTTTCATACCTGAGATTCTTGGATCGAGATTAGCATTCGGGGACCCTTCGTAAGTATTCTTTCGTTCTTTTCCTTATTTTATTGCTTTTCGAGTCAGAAAGTCAAACTTTGTTTGACTTTCAGCGTTGACCAGTAATGGTCAATGCGAAGTTCGTTCGAACTTCGCAACGTGAGTGTAATCACGTTGGTTATAGTCCCTTGGGACTATGCCTACTGATTACCACGTTGTCTAGGGTCGTAGGGTAGGCGATCTAATAAATCGCCTATACCTTCGAACCCGACCCATTTGGTCAATCATTAGGATCCGACCAAATACATTAGGTGACCATAGTAGGTAGGGAATAACCTTCCGAGGTTATACCCTATGGTCACATCGTTTAAGTAGTTGTATGATAGGTAGTTTATATGCCTTAGGTAAATTACCAGAATACCCTTTTCATGTATAATTGGTAATTAAGCATATGTAACCTAAACTTTTGTCACATAACTGATTATGTAACGTGTTTAGGCATATAACACTTGTCATAGGACTAGTTAGGCGGTCCGAACGAGTTTCACGCAAACGACGCGTTAAAGTAGCATAAGCTACCTTAACGAGTCGTAATGGGTCGTAAACACTTAGGTTAAGTTTCAGTTAGTATGTAGGCTTTGTTAAACCATATGACACGAGTCTCTATACTCGTTTGGTTTACGAACCCGCATTCTATCCAATCATCCGATTTAGGTCCGGTTATTAACATAGTTACCTATATTAGGTGCCGTTTGATATCCGCGATCTCTAGCATTGTTTGGTTGTCATTCCAGAACTACTGAGCAATCTCAAGTGAGTACATAGACCCCTCTTTTACTGTTTTCCAAACTGTTTTGGGGTGGAACACATGTGCCTACTTGTTACTTTCATGCTTTCCTGTTTTCACATCATATACTGCTATGTTCGTTAGTACATTATAGTACATGATTTTATGACATTTCATGCTAGGTGTGCCCATTATGTGCATTACTTAGTACATCGTTTTACATGACATTTCACGCTATGTATGCTCATTTGATTACATACTTAGTGCATTGTTTTCACATGCTTACATTTTGGTATGACATTTGGTTTGTTTACATGGGACAATACATTCATTAACACCGATCATGCCGTTCGTTAGT
This sequence comes from Helianthus tuberosus, assembly GCA_030545235.1. Classification (NCBI taxonomy): domain Eukaryota; kingdom Viridiplantae; phylum Streptophyta; class Magnoliopsida; order Asterales; family Asteraceae; genus Helianthus; species Helianthus tuberosus. The sequence goes on from CM060406.1 coordinate 183,518,195, forward strand.
AGGTAGTGGTACCATAGGAATTGACAACTCCCGTTCCGGACGTCCCAGGGAAAGGGGATGAAAGGAATGACCGAATTCGATGATATAAGACAGATAGACCTTTAATTTGTTTAAAGGGTTTATCACCACAGTCGCAAGGCTTGGATGTATGCATTTTCACAATACCGCATAAATGTACATATTAAATAGTTGCATGCATTTACACAAAACATAGCTTTGATTTAAACCAAGTTTTACTTCAATACTTTGTTTTTGTGCATATGGTTTAGTTGAGACATTTCACTTGCCATACATGACATTTTGACATAGACATTTGACATGGATATTTGACATAGACATATGACATGGATATTTGACATAGACATTTGACATGGATATTTGACATAGACATATGACATGGATATTTGACATAGACATTTGACATGGATATTTGACATAGACATTTTGACATGATTTACATCTTGACATGAACACTTTGACATATTATTCAATACATTTGACAATTCGTTTAAACATAGACTTATTACATTGGTTTGGTTTGATTAAGTGATTAAGTAACGATGCGTGTGTGATATAATACAAGCATGGTGGATACGCCGCTGGTACTTCCTATATATAAGTGTTTGTATGATATCACATATTGTAGCGTTATTTGAATCATTTCAGTTTGAGATATATAACATTTATTACAAATATCATACTTTTCGCAAGACATTGATTTACAAACAACTTATCTTATACAAAGTCATTTCTACATGGTTATTCATTTAACCATACATTATTCTTATTTATACATATCATCTGAACTTATTATTTTTCAAATGATTTATAAAGACAAAGCAAACTAAAAGGTTCATGACTAAACATTTTCTTAAACATAAGTCATGAATCTCATTTTCACAAAACCTATGTATCTCACAGGCATTTTTATGCTGACGTACCTATTTTCACATGTGTTTTTCAGGAGCTGTTGCATAAGATGATCAAGATACATATAGACAGACTTGGGCTTTAGTGACAATAAAAGATGCAAGACTAGTTAATTTTGTTGTATATCCTTGTTTGATTAAGACATTGTAACACTTTTTATCAATAAAATGAAACTTAAATTTCCATGGTTGTGAAACATTAATTCTGTTACAACACTCCCCGATGTTTCCGCCACGTTTTGTATGTTCTACGTGGTCGGGGTGTGACAGAAAAGATGGTATCAGAGCTAATGGTTATAGGGAATTAGGTTATTAGTAATGCTTTGACCTAGTCTATAACCTTCTTAGGACCCTAACGCGAGGTTACTTGCGTTTAGTCATAAAACACTACTGTCACCTATCCTTAGGCGACAACCACAACAAGAACATAAATTTCAAAACCGCTTTGAAAACTAATCATCTGTTCTAGGATGATTGATTACTAGGTTTTGAACCCTCTATTGTAAGGTTTTGAACTCTCTATTATATGGTTTTGAAACCCTTTGAGTTTTCAAAACTTCATCAAGGTTTTGGGTTTTAAATAATGTGAACACGTGCAAACTGGAAGGGTGAATGCCTGTATTCTGAGTTTTCTGTCTAGGCAAGCACTTCGTATACATCTCATCAGACGCGAGACCAGTTGTGCTTACCTAGGAATTCTTGGGGTGAGTGTTCACTTATAGGCGAGCATGTCTTCGCGATACATTATTTTTGACCCATTTACTTTGATTAGTCACCGTCTCATTTGTTTGCCTTAGGTAACAAACAAATGATCGCAATTTTCATGCGTTATCACTCTGTTTTGATTGTCCAATAACCTTTCACCTGTTTCTCCCTATGCCTTTCTTTTTCTTCAAGAATGTCTCTTCATCACGATGACGCTCAGATATCTGAGCAAGCAGCCAAATTCGCTCAGCGAATAGGCGAAGTAGTCCTGAAGACTGTTGAATTAGCTACTGCCATGTATCGTCTCCAGGATGAAGCCACTCAAGAGTCACCAAGACAGGCAGGACCTAGTCAGGTGACAACACCATCAGCCAAGAAACCAATCGAGGAATCAAAGACCATGGATGAACGATCCCCTAAGAAGTCAAAGAAGCGAAAGGCTTCTCAGAACTTCGCCATGGTCGCTCACAATGGTAAAGCCGTCCCCAACCAACCAACTCAACCCCCTGCTAGGAAGCCATACAACGGAACTGCACCCTTGTGCAACCAATGTAGCCTCCATCATCACCCTAGTGTGAGGTGCCGCAAATGCCATATTTGTGGACTTATAGGTCATACGGCAAGGGTTTGCCCAACTGCAGCTGTACCAAATCAAGCTGGCGACACTCCTGCTCAAGCTCGTTTTTCACGAGGGTCTTGCTACAACTGTGGCGAGATGGGCCATTTCCAAAGAGATTGCCCAAAGCTTGCTAATGCAAATTTGACCCACGGATGAGCAGTTGGCTGAGTAGAAGATGTTGCTGTCTTATGCTTTTGTTTCTTCTATTTCTTGTAATGTGAAACAATCTGTTTTGTTTATAAATAAAAGTTGTTGTTCACAATTCTGATATACAAGTATAGTTACATGTGTGTATGGTATTCCCCTATGATACATACATCAGGGAACTATGTTCCTTACAAACTACTCTTGTGATTCTCTCTTTCAAATGATCGCTCATGAGTCCCTCAAAAATTTTAAGTACTCGTTTCACTCTAAGAAACAAAGTACAGAAAATTAAGTGACATTATGAGTAATCGTGCTTTTCGCACATCAGTGCCTTTAAATCCTTGGTTAGATAACTAAGGGTATTTTCAAATCTCATACCCATTACGTTTTGATTTTTTCAACATACACAGTACCAGTATTTCAAAACAATCTTCATGATCTCAAAACATTTCATATAGTTTGAAAACAATTTTTCTAGATGCATTGTCTATGTTATTTCAAGAACATTGGCCATGTTATCAAAACCAACCTTTCTAATTTCAAAATATTTCATATAGTCTGAAGACAATATTAACACAATACATTTTCTGATCAAGTGCATGATTTCGAAAAGCATCATTCATGTCTTTCAAAAACCTTATACATAATTTCAAAAATTCATCTCGCATGATTTTAAAACATTTTTGTAAATATATCTACCTAATACACCTACTTTATGATTTCAAAAAAGTATTATATATAAGGTTTCAAAAACGTTAAACACATTTTTCTTAAAAGAACCCCATGCATAGTTTTCAAAAATATTTTTCCTCATACATTGACTTAACCTTCAAATTCTGCTTCATATGTCGCCTTGACATATCAAGCATCTCAACTTCATAAGCATTTTACATCATGTTTTGACCTAAGCACATCCAGTGCAAGGTTTCAAAACATCTTCAACTTCTAAAATTCATATGGGATCTTTTTATCTTTACAATTAGATCCTTGTGGATGATTATCATTCAAATCAGAGTCCTTAATTGGATTCCTTATGTACCTTAATTCGAACACTTCGGTTCCTAATAATCGAAATCGAATTTTCTTTTTGAATCTTTCTATCTTTATAGTTGGATTCTTGGTAACGTTTAGAGTACCAAATGAAATCCACGGAATGGATTCCTAGTGTGCTTTAAATGCATGTACGCAATTTACAAGACAAGTTAACAAACAATTTTGTGGTTATGTGATTATGTGTTTACATATTTGGTGTTTTCATTTATGCATTTTTGTGTTTTTGGTATACTCTGGGTATTCATTATCCAAATCCTCGTAGAATCTTTCATATCTTGATATGAGGGATTCGTAGTAGGATATTCAAAAAGGTACTACCTTAAATCCTGAATGGGCTTCTATGTAATAGTTAAGACCCTTGGATTATATAGTACTACTCCATGATTCATAAGAGACCCTTTAGTGGTCAAATCAAAAAGATTGATTCGCAATTTGGTTAAAGAATGACATCTAGTGATGTAGCTGGACAGACTCCTTGATAGTCTCTTTAGATCATTTATTGATTTAATTAAAAGGACTCTATGGCGGTCTAGTCACACTCGTCACAAGATTGTTCATTTGGTTTTCCCCTATACATTATAAAATAGACTGTGTGAACGGTGCAAGGAATTGTCTGATTATGGACGCGTACATAATTATGAAATTTAGTGCACAGAAACCCAGTAAGATTTATTATGTGTAAGAACCGATAGTGACAAAAATAACGAAATGAGAACGATGTAATGGAGGTACGGTGGACGCACCAATGACGCTTCATATACTTGTATATAAGTGTCCCTCTTGCATTGCAAACATAATGTTATTAAGGTTACTAGAAGTTCAAGAACCCTAACCAATGTTGTTCGATCTTTTCAACTTCATATTTCCAAGCTCTCACAAGTTTCCTCTAAATAAATTTCGGGACGAAATTTCCTAAAGTAGGGGAGACTGTAACACCTGTGCCTCCACGGCCATCAAACAAATACCAAACCAATGAAATATTATATTTCATACTTGGGATTTGTAAAAATATGTGTATCATTTGCACATATCAATTCTTGTTCAATTTCAAACTCTAAATCGCTTTCTGGAAGGTTATACGCGCACTGATGCGTAAATATAACCAGTTTAATGCAACAAACACTCCGGAATAGTGACATAGGCTTAACATACCTTAAATAACCTTTACATAACTTAGAAATAAGTTTTGGAAGGTTTGGTGTGGTGAAAACAAGTTAATTCGCTTACAGGGACTAAACTTGACAAACTGCGAAAGTATGCCAATTTGAACTGTAACAGACATTCCGGAACATGAACATAAGTTAAACATACCATAAATATCCTTCACATAGCTTAGAAATAGGCTTTGAGGTGTTCGGTGTGCTAAAATAAACTTTTGGGTCATTCAGGGACTAAAAGTGTCAAAAAGTGCACAAGTTGGCATTTTCGCGCATAACTTACGTTCTGAATACATCCGGACATCCAAAAATTTATGTAAGCATGACTATATTATATTTTAGTGTTCGCCATAAGAAAAATCCATTCGTCGCGTCTTTTGGTTCGTTTTTCGCGCTTATGCGCATTCCGTCGTAATTAAGCGAACATCGCGATCGTACGACCAAACGAACCAACATCCGAGATATTTTTGAGCATGTTTTGAGTCCCCTATACTTTAACTTCATTTTAGAGCCTTGAAATGAGGTTAACGGGGTTCAAACGCATCGAAAAAGGCCTTAAACACGTGCAGGGACCATTTCTGCCAATTCTGAAACTTTTCTGATTCAGGGGGGCGCTAGCGTAGCGCGAGCCCTATGGGCTTACCCGTCGCGCTACGCGACTGCCTGTTCTGGACAGAAAACATGCAGAAATATCAGTTTTGCACTTTCGGGACCAGATTCGATGTATAAACAGCTGTTTAATTCACAACCACACATTCTAACATGCTTAGTCAGCGGATAACGATGGAATTTAGGCACCATGACTTTGCAACACATGTATGGATGGAATTTAAGCACCTAAACACCATAACTTTGCAACACATGTATGGATGGAATTTAAGCACCATAACTTTGCAACACATGTACGGATGGGATTAAGGCACGTTTTCCATGAAACGATCTTAACGGTTCGGGTATTCCTATAAATACCCATTCACCCCCATTGCTAAAATCACTAGAATCTTGATCTAGGGAACTCTAAGTTGAAACCATTGTTTCATACCTGAGATTCTTGGATCGAGATTAGCATTCGGGGACCCTTCGTAAGTATTCTTTCGTTCTTTTCCTTATTTTATTGCTTTTCGAGTCAGAAAGTCAAACTTTGTTTGACTTTCAGCGTTGACCAGTAATGGTCAATGCGAAGTTCGTTCGAACTTCGCAACGTGAGTGTAATCACGTTGGTTATAGTCCCTTGGGACTATGCCTACTGATTACCACGTTGTCTAGGGTCGTAGGGTAGGCGATCTAATAAATCGCCTATACCTTCGAACCCGACCCATTTGGTCGATCATTAGGATCCGACCAAATACATTAGGTGACCATAGTAGGTAGGGAATAACCTTCCGAGGTTATACCCTATGGTCACATCGTTTAAGTAGTTGTATGATAGGTAGTTTATATGCCTTAGGTAAATTACCAGAATACCCTTTTCATGTATAATTGGTAATTAAGCATATGTAACCTAAACTTTTGTCACATAACTGATTATGTAACGTGTTTAGGCATATAACACTTGTCATAGGACTAGTTAGGCGGTCCGAACGAGTTTCACGCAAACGACGCGTTAACGTAGCATAAGCTACCTTAACGAGTCGTAATGGGTCGTAAACACTTAGGTTAAGTTTCAGTTAGTATGTAGGCTTTGTTAAACCATATGACACGAGTCTCTATACTCGTTTGGTTTACGAACCCGCATTCTATCCAATCATCCGATTTAGGTCCGGTTATTAACATAGTTACCTATATTAGGTGCCGTTTGATATCCGCGATCTCTAGCATTGTTTGGTTGTCATTCCAGAACTACTGAGCAATCTCAAGTGAGTACATAGACCCCTCTTTTACTGTTTTCCAAACTGTTTTGGGGTGGAACACATGTGCCTACTTGTTACTTTCATGCTTTCCTGTTTTCACATCATATACTGCTATGTTCGTTAGTACATTATAGTACATGATTTTATGACATTTCATGCTAGGTGTGCCCATTATGTGCATTACTTAGTACATCGTTTTACATGACATTTCACGCTATGTATGCTCATTTGATTACATACTTAGTGCATTGTTTTCACATGCTTACATTTTGGTATGACATTTGGTTTGTTTACATGGGACAATACATTCATTAACACCGATCATGCCGTTCGTTAGTAGGTAGTGGTACCATAGGAATTGACAACTCCCGTTCCGGACGTCCCAGGGAAAGGGGATGAAAGGAATGACCGAATTCGATGATATAAGACAGATAGACCTTTAATTTGTTTAAAGGGTTTATCACCACAGTCGCAAGGCTTGGATGTATGCATTTTCACAATACCGCATAAATGTACATATTAAATAGTTGCATGCATTTACACAAAACATAGCTTTGATTTAAACCAAGTTTTACTTCAATACTTTGTTTTTGTGCATATGGTTTAGTTGAGACATTTCACTTGCCATACATGACATTTTGACATAGACATTTGACATGGATATTTGACATAGACATATGACATGGATATTTGACATAGACATTTGACATGGATATTTGACATAGACATATGACATGGATATTTGACATAGACATTTGACATGGATATTTGACATAGACATTTTGACATGATTTACATCTTGACATGAACACTTTGACATATTATTCAATACATTTGACAATTCGTTTAAACATAGACTTATTACATTGGTTTGGTTTGATTAAGTGATTAAGTAACGATGCGTGTGTGATATAATACAAGCATGGTGGATACGCCGCTGGTACTTCCTATATATAAGTGTTTGTATGATATCACATATTGTAGCGTTATTTGAATCATTTCAGTTTGAGATATATAACATTTATTACAAATATCATACTTTTCGCAAGACATTGATTTACAAACAACTTATCTTATACAAACTCATTTCTACATGGTTATTCATTTAACCATACATTATTCTTATTTATACATATCATCTGAACTTATTATTTTTCAAATGATTTATAAAGACAAAGCAAACTAAAAGGTTCATGACTAAACATTTTCTTAAACATAAGTCATGAATCTCATTTTCACAAAACCTATGTATCTCACAGGCATTTTTATGCTGACGTACCTATTTTCACATGTGTTTTTCAGGAGCTGTTGCATAAGATGATCAAGATACATATAGACAGACTTGGGCTTTAGTGACAATAAAAGATTCAAGACTAGTTAATTTTGTTGTATATCCTTGTTTGATTAAGACATTGTAACACTTTTTATCAATAAAATGAAACTTAAATTTCCATGGTTGTGAAACATTAATTCTGTTACAACACTCCCCGATGTTTCCGCCACGTTTTGTATGTTCTACGTGGTCGGGGTGTGACACCTTACACCATACTCATTTACCCTCTTATTACCTTAATATCTAACAAAAATCAAAGGTATAAAAATGTTCGTGTTCATATTTTGAACAAAATGAACCGTGTGTTTTTGTTTAAACTTGCTTGTAAACCCTCGGACACCTGTTTCTGTCTGATTCTTGGCACAAAAACTATTGTTCATTGACTTTATACTTGCAAATGTTGATATATGCTTTGATTGATGTCTGATTTAGGTTTGGGTTTCATATGACAAAACAGGGGTTGTTGATTGATGATGTTTTTGACTGTGTTGAATGGGTTTTTGGTCTTAGATTGTGTCCACATTACATCTGGGATTAATTTCATGCTCGGTTTGGGTTAAACATGTATTGAATGTGTTTGTTTGTGATTTTGATCATTGTATAAACCCCCAAACGACGAAACGGAGAAACCCTAACTGTTAACAAACCCCCTTTTCGACGAAACGTGTGACGACGAATCAAACTCGACGAAACAAACATGACGAATCAAACCATGACGAAACGAATCCGTTTCATCGAGGTGATGTCGACGAAACAAACTGGTCAATGGTCAACTCCGTTTCGTCGTACATCTTTCTGTTTCGTCGAAGACATTCCGTTTCGTCGTCCTTGCCTTAGCAAATTTTTGTGTTTGTTGTTTGTTCACAGAATGTTTGTATTTCTGTGATTCAAGTTCATTTGGTGTTCAAACTGTTTACATATAAGTTTGATACACTTATTGTGGCATTGTGACTTATTCTGGACATTTGCATGTACAGATGGCACCGAAAGAACGCAAGAAACCGACAAAGAAGGAAAATAAATCTGAAGAGGAGATTATGTCCGAGAAGCGTCATAATCAAATCGCCTATCTGGATCCTGAAGAAAAACTCGTGGAACTGAAAGATATCACGAAATGGATCAGGGAGTCATGGATCAATCATGCAGTTACTTTTTCGACACCAATTTACAAATCTCTTGTGAAAGCTTTCTGGGATTCGTCAAGCATTATGCAATTGGATGGAAAGGAAGTTATCAAGGGTCGTGTGAATGATTTAGATGTCATAGTCTCTCCGGATATATTGAACGAGGTTCTACAACTACAAGATCATCCGGATGCTCCATATTCTATTCCTATCATGTGTACAAGAGGCTGCCTGTTACGGATGAAGTGTAGAGGAGACATCTTCAGCACTCAAATCAACAAAGGTGATCTGCCATTACGGTATAAGTTCTTATTGCACATTCTCATTCAGTTTCTTAGCAACAGACGTGCTGGATACGATATAGATGGAAATGATCTAGTTGGATTCATGGTGGCGTTGGTGCTGAATAAACCGTTTAGCATCTCAAAGTATCTCTTCACCAATATGAAAGAAAACATGACGAGGACTGGGAGTAGAATAACCGGGAACAAGTTCTGGATGTATCCGCGGTTTCTTCAAATGATCATGAATGTTCAACATCCTAATCTTCCGAAAGCCGACAATGACATTCTGAAGATAGAGGCTATGAATTTCAACTCTTTAAGAATAATCAAGAATCTAGTAGCCAAAAGATACAAAGAGAGCGATCCTCCAAGAAAGTTGTTTGGTGCGCTAGGAAATACTGATTATGTTGCTCCAGCTGATGATAAATGGCGTCATGATGATAGCCAATCTGACAACGAAGAGCCAGAGTTGAAGAAAAGAATGATTGAGAAGTTTGGTCCAGATCCAGTGGATTCTGAGTCGTCGAAAAGTGATAGTGAAGGTGATGGTGGTGATACAGGTGCTGTTGGTGCATCAAGTGCTGGTGCTACTGGTGGTACATCCAGTGCTGGTGCGACTGGTGGTACATCAGCTGGTGATGATGAAGAAGATTCTGATTTTGATGATCTAATCGAGCCTGGATACGAAATGTTTCTTGATGACCGTGGGGTTAAAAGATATAGAAAAATTAGAACTGAAGATGATCCAGAATACGTTCCAGAAGAGACTGAATCGGAACGTATAAAGAAAAGAAAAGCTGAGAAAGCAGCTGAACATCAGAAGAAGAAAGCAAGAAGATATTTGAGTACTTCTGCTCGTCAATCTGTTCCTCAGGAGCCTGTTCAAGAAACTCCTGTAGTATCGTCAGCTCCGGAAACTTCAACTGAAATTCCTCAAGCTTCTCCTCAAAGATCAATGGCAGCTGCAATTAGAGCGACTACCTCTCAGCCCAGTTCTGAACGCCAAAGGATATTCGCAGAAATGTCTCAAGACGAGAAGAACAACTTCCTATTCTCTCAATTAGAAGCGGCTGCAGATCGTATTCAACGGCAGACTGATTTCATCAGGATCACGAAGAACGATCAACTAAGTCACACGGTGGAAATTGATAGGTTGAAGTCCATTGTTGATCAGTAGCAAAATGTTATTGGTCGTCAACAATCTGAGATCGCTCAACTGAAAGCGGAGAATGTACGCTTGAAAGCTGCAGACGAAGAGAGAGAGAGAGAGAGAGAAGTAGTACTATACTTCAAAAGTTGGCTGAAGATCTTAAAGAAAGATGTGACTACATGAAAGAATGGTACGAGACACAGAATACAACGATACATAACGGAGTTAAGACGCTAACTGCTGGCTATGAGTTTCTTCGAAAGAAGGTTGTTACTCTGTGGGATTATCATTGTAAGTAAGAAGAGATACTGAAGAAAAGGGAGGATAATCCTGAAGATCAAGGGAATCCTGACACTTCTGGTACATCACAGCAGCCGCCAGCCGCTACATCTTCTGCAATCGTTGTAATTCAACCGCCAGTGGTCGAATCTACTCAGGGAACCTCTTCTGGAACAGTTCAACAGATCGAAGGTACATCTTCTATTCCAAGCAGTGCTGATATTGCTTTACAGGTTATTCATCCAGTCACGGGGGAATTACTTGAAGAAGGAGAGATTATAGAGGATCTTTCTCATGAGCAATTGCTTGCTCTACATGCTATGAGAGAGATAAATGATGCTGAGATAGATAAAATGCCGACTGAGCCTGAAACAACAAATGTTGAAGATATCAAAGAAATCGTGTTTGAACGGAACGAGAAGAAGTCTTCATATGTTCGACAAGATGGGACTGAATTCGAGCCGTTCGATGAAGATTGGTTACAAGAGAATGTGGACATCATAGACGAGCATTTAAAGAACCGTGATACTTCCGAAAATGCAACAGATGCGTTCTCTGAATGGCGAAAACAGTTTCTATCCAAGGCTACCAAACCTGTGCTAGAAGTAGGTTCCTTTACTTAGCCACATAGGCTATTTTATTAGATATTCGCCTTTTTAAGGTGAGACCCCATAGTTTGTTTCTTTGTGTTTGTGACCCGAGGGTCATTTTGGTCCCGTAGACCTTTATATTGTTTATAACCCGAAGGGTATAGCGATCCCGTAGATCATCTTCTACTCATTTATTTAATTGTATATATACGTACATATGGCGTCTAGGCACCCCCTTTTATGTTTAGAATAATTTTTTTTCGCTTTTGAAACTCGTTTGACCTTGACCGTAGTCTAAGGCTACGCTTATTTTCTTTCGGATTATCTTTCCGACTCTATGACTTCTTTCGTCGTTTTCGCGTCGGTTTATCCCACTCATTCCGTTATTTGGTTTATACCCCTACTTCCTTTCAACCCGTTACCCGAGTTCTTTATCTTAATGTTTTTAACACTTCGGTTTCATTGGTTTGCATTTTCCTTTCCATATTCTTTTATGACCTATCACATAGATTCAGTAATATTTCGCACTTTCACTATTCGGTTTACGCTTACTTGGAATATCAATTATTATACTTTATTCAGCCCGTCCGACATTGAAATAGTTGAACATAACTATCAAATTTTTTGTTTTGCAAAATTTCATCGTCTTTTACTCATAACTTTTAATCTGCATCACCGTCTCTTTTATCAATGTCCCGAAGGTTCATTTCTTAGGCCTTGTTTGGTAAAACCATTGCTATTGTTATACGGCTCTTGGGGTTTACCCGTTTTCATTCTAACACTTCTAATATGTTTATTTTACTAATCTTTTATTCAACCACACTCATCAATGTGATCATCGTTCGTCCTCATAAGGGTTTTATTAATAACATGCTACTTGGGTATCTACCCATACCCGAGTTTTTAAATCCATATTTATTGATATTTCATTATCTATAGCTGCGAATAATACGTATTATCCATTTAGCTTCTCTCTCGAGGATATTCCTATGCGAATCTTAATCTCTAAATTTTTAACCTTAATTCATTGTTACAATAACAAAAATAATTAATTTCATGTTATTGTTTCCTATCGTGGTATGGCATTTATCCACTTCGTTTGTTGTTATAAACGATGTTTCTACACGTTTCATTTGGTTTGACCAAGCCTATGACCTTGTCTTCGCCATTTATTATTATTGCAATTTCCGGATTCGAGTACACGCGCACTCCTTCCTATTGCAATATTTATCGAAATTACTTTTTCCTCGGTTTCACATACTCGCCCTTATTTCTTTATTTATATATATATACACGTATATATATTTTTCCTTTACATAATTCATTCACTTCACTAATCATATATGCCTATATGCAACTATCGTTCATTATGTGAATTGTTACATTCTACTTGTCTTATCGTAATTTAGAACGTGTACTTGATTGGTACTCCGTTATCTCAAGTCATTACTTAATTTAGGTTCTTTGCTAGCATGTTCTTTGTCATGCTTCCGAACCATTTGCCATCCCGATTATTTATCTCCCGTCATCTTCAGATGCGGTTATCATTTCATTTGAACATTTCCAATTTATTTTTAATCTTGCTATTCAATATTGCCCGTATTTTTATACGAGACATTCAAATATACTTACTTTACAAGTACTTATTTTATATTCAATCTATGATTAGGATTCATACTTCCTAATCATCTTTTACCGACCTTAGGCATCTCAATTCTGAAATGTTTATATCAATTGTCAAACATTTCGTTCCATTATCGTTTGCATCTTTCATTTTGATTTAGCCAAGTTTGTAACTTGCTTAAGCCATTCATGTTTAGTGCACTTTCCGGGTTTGAGTGTGTTAACACGCTCTTCCCATGCACATCAACTTGAATTCCTTTTTCTAACAATATAATAAAATCTACTAAATAACTAATTCTTACCGGATGTTTGATCAAGCTTCGAACCGAACACACTTTGTCTTCAACCATGAGCTCTGATTACCAACTTGTAACACCCGTCTCTTTTAATTAATATTTTTAAGATAGAAGTAAGCATTTTTAAAACAAAATGAATCATTTTAAACTTTGTCATAATTGAAGGCATACATAACGAAAGTATTCTAGTTAATTAACCAACCAGTTTAAACATCGAAAACGATAAGTTAAATGTTTACAAAATGAACATTGTAGATATCAAATTTAGATTAACGCAGAAGCTTCAAAATATTGTGTTCGGTTCTTGAATTTATGCTTGACCGCCATCCGGAGTAAAACCAAGTTCACCTAAAAATCACTAACTTTGTATTCTTAAAATATACATATTTTGATAGAAAAATATCTATAAATTTTACTTGGAAAAAATAAGTATATTTCCAAATATACCTTAAAAATAATATATTTTTAAGATTAAACTTAGAAAAATATATATTTTTAGTTTTCACCAAAATAATATATTTTTGAATTGTTTAAGAAAATATATATTTTTCTCCACTTCAAAAATAATATATTTTCTACTTTGACAAAATATGATATATTTTATACTAATTGTAAAAATTCCATATTTTGCCGTTTCTTCGATTTCAAAAATACCTTTTGTCACATTTGTTAAGTTACGAGTTTATTTCCAGAATATATATATATATATATATATATATATATATATATATTTATATATAGTCCAATGTCCATTGTCCGATTTGTCCAATATTCGGTATAAATTATATATTCATTTTCTTGTGATTTTGGTAATATATTCCATTACAATTTTTTTTGGTATTTTGATGTATTATATTATTTTCAAGTCCCTAAATTTAATATAACTAGTACAATCAATATACAAGTAGCACATAATTTTGTGACATCTATATATATATTTTCCTAAATATATACTTAATGATTTTTATTATCAACCTCCAATATTTGTAATTTTTGTAATAAAAATTATCGCAAATTTTATACTTAAAACCAAGATAAAAAATTACTTGTAAACACATGTTTAAAAATATTTTTCTAAGTGTTTAATTTTTACAAAATTTTTGCCATAGTTTCCCCTTAAAAATGGAGGTTTCCATGCTTATTAGCATATCATTTTCTTTTAAAATTTCATCATCAACAACAACAATTTTCACAAAACTTACCATGACCCAAAAATATGCATTTTTACAATATGTCATGAACTTGAACTTGAAGTTAGTAAAAATTTGTAGTAATTTAACATGTTTAATATGTTATAAAAACACTAAATCCATGGTTTTTAGTTTATAAAACTCATTCTTGCAAAATTTCATCCTTTACAACTTGTAACATGATTCTTCAAAAATTAATCTTCTTGTATTTTTCATGTTACATACACTTTTCTAGTTCCATTTAACCTTCTAGAACATAGTTATTTTCCTTTGGAACCAAATCATGTGAAATCTTGTAGTAAACTTTAGTTTCTTGAAAATATTATTTTTGAAATCTTACATTTTCAAGACATTTAACTTGTAGGATTCATTATCCTACACTAACACATGTTCAACTTCAAGTTCATAGTTTACATAAAGGATGATCAACATGATTTTCTCAAGATCCATCCTTATACTTGCTAGATCATGTGTTTAATCATCATCTAGCAAGCTTCATATGATGATCTACACCATATATGCAAGTAATCAACAAACAATTTTAATACATACACTAAAACAACTTGATCTTCATGTTTTTAAGCTTTATGTTCATGATCATACTTATGTTTTGTTGAGAATCTTTGGATTACCAAGTTACTTTATACATCAACCACTAAAATTAGAAGTAAAAACAAGATTAAAGGGGCTTACTACTAGCACTATGGCTAGGGAAGAATCAAGAATGAAAATGATGAGAAATGAAGTGGTTAATAGTTCTGCAAGAAGGTCCTTTAAGTTCCTTTGCTTCCAACCTCTTTAGTTATGCTTGAAACACCTTAGATCATGCTTAGAATGTATGAAAATTGATTGCAAGATGAAGATGAGGGGAAGGGGTGTTGGGCCATGAACATGGAAGGAGAAGATGAAGAAGTTTTTTGTTGAATATGGTGAATGGTGATTATGTTATGTTCTTATGGTTTATAAGAGAAACCTTCCAACATTATATTACACTAAGGTTATTATGTCTAAGATCTAAATAACATATCAATTAAACTAATAAAAAAAATCAACAAGGTGAGGCCCTTGTTGGAACCGGTTATGGGGGGGGGGGGGGTAATTTAGTTTGGTTTCAAGTCTTGGTTAGTTAGTTAAGTTAGGATTTAAGTGTTTGTTTAGGTTTAAGTGTGTTTATGTGTTTAGGGAGGTAATATGATGTTTGGTGATCATAACTAGCTTTGTAACATTAAAACAATGTTTCTAGTGAAATTTTGGTGTTTCGGGTAGTGTCTGGTTGTTCGTTTGGTTACCGATTCGTTAAGGTGCTAAATTGCGCAATTTAGTGTGCTATGAGGTACCTTTTATGACAGTTTTGATTCCCGACACTTACCAAGGTATTCTAGACCATTAAACCATATTTCTGCATTATATTTTGAGGTTTAAAAGCTAAATTTTGCTGTTTTCTGCAGAAATCTGCAGTTTACGTGTGTTTCGGGCACTTTCTAGCACTTAAATCGTCACTCGGAAGGCAGTTTTATGATCCCTACTTTCCTACATACTATTCTAGTGTAACTCTTGGTTCCGGGGCTTATTCTGTGTCTTAACATCTTGTCTGTCTGAGTACTGAACTCCCGTCAGTACTTCTAGTTTGTTTGATAATTGTGCTAGCTTTGTCTTGTACACTAATTGAACTAATCCGGGTTGCATTTTAATAATGATAAGTAATCATGCAACATGTAATGTATCTGTATGTCTTGAAAATAAATCATGCAATCTTCCATATCATAAATCCATCATACGTAACCATATTTTGCAAGTTACTGTTCATATTGTACGGACATTTCATGGAAAAGTGCCAGGTGTTACATTCTCCCCCCGTTAAAAGAATTTCGTCCCGAAATTCAAGTTGCGTTATCGGTTGCAGGGGAATTGTGAAACAAATCTGGATACTTTGACTTGATTTGGTCTTCACGCTCCCAAGTAAACTCTGGGCCATGACGTGAATTCCAACGAACTTTGACAAGTTTAATACGACTTCTGCATGTCTTGTGGACTTTCCAGTCCGTAACCTCAACAGGTTCTTCAGTAAACTGGAGTTCGTCGTTGACGTGAATCTCGTCTGCGGGAATGACGACTGTTTCTTGAGTTGGACTCTTCTTGAGATTATACATGTGAAACGTGTCGTGAACACTGCTAAGTTCCTCTGGAAGCTTTAGCTTGTATGCAACGGTTTCGATCCTTTCTAGGATCTCGAAGGGTCCAATGTACCGTGGGTTTAACTTTCCACGTTCACCAAACTGTACCACGCCTTCCCAAGGCGACACTTTCAATAAAACCATATCTCCAACCTCAAATTCCAACGGTTTCTACCGCTTGTCAGCGTAGCTCTTCTGTCTATCCCGGACTGATTTGATATGATCACGTATCTGAGCAATCTTGTCTGTAGTCTCCTGAACTAACTCAGGACCAATAACCTGTGTATCTCCGGTCCCCGCCCAACATAGCGGGGATTGACACTTACGTTCATATAGAGCTTCAAATGGGGCGGCCTGAATGCTGGTGTGATAACTAATGTTGTAGGAAAACTCCACTAAAGGCAAGTGAGTATCCCAACTTCCACCAAAGTCCATCACACAAGCACGTAGCATATCCTCCAAAGTCTGTATCGTCCGCTCCCTCTGGCCGTCCGTTTGAGGGTGAAATGCAGTACTAAGATTCAACTGCGATCCAAAAGCTTGTTTAAACGATTGCCAGATTCTCAACACAAAACGACCATCCCGGTCGGACATGATAGAAACAGGTACTCCATGGCGCGCCACAATCTCCCTAAGATATATTTCTGCTAACTTCCTTGTGCTATCTTTCTCGCTGGTCGGTAGGAATGTGTAGACTTCATGAGTCGATCAACAATGAACCAAATCATATCGTGTCATCTTTGTGTTCTCGGTAGCTTGGTAATGAAATCCATTGAGATCTGTTCCCACCTTCACACGGGAATCTCCGGTTGTTGCAGTAGCCTTGAAGGTTTCTGGTATTCCGCCTTAACTTTGCGCAAGTAAGGCAGTTGCCCACATAAGTAGCAATATCAGCTTTCATCTTGGGCCACCAATACCAGTCTTTCAAGTCTTGGTACATCTTGTCGGATCCAGGATGGATCGAGTACCTTGACTCCTAGCACTAGATCTATCCGAAACTCCACTTGTCCCTGTGGAGGTAGCCCAGTCAAGTCTTTGGGAAAGACTTCTGGAAATTACTTTACAATGGGGATGTCTTCTAATCTTGGCTCTTTGATCTCCTTGTCGACAATATGAGCAAGGAAGGCTATGCGGCCTTTTCGGAGACACTTCTGCGCCTTCATAACCATGGAGGGATGTCACAATCTTCCGCCTTATGGGCCCAGCGTCCTTGCATTAACTGCATGAAGGTCGTGTACTATAAGTGTTTCATCATTCGCAAGAGGGGTGCGAGTGATTTTCTCATAACAAACAACTTCGGCTCCATTCTTGGATATCCAATCCATGTCGAATACCACATCAAACTACCTAAACCAACTGGTAGAAGGTCGATAGAAAATTTGCGTTCTCCAAGTTCAAGTGTACCACCCTTAATAACTTCATCCACTTCAACTAATTTCCCATTTGCCGATTCTCCAGAATATGGGACGTCTAGTTTACTCGAATCTAGGCCAAATGTATCCTTAAGTTCCATAGATTTAAAACTAAAGTCGGCGCCAGTATCAAATCGACTCCTTTCATGAAAATACTCCCACGAGCTCGATTTTTCTTCGGGCAGTCCTTCCGATGATGTCCTTTATCGCCACATTCGTAGCAACCCTTGACCCTTGCCTTTTCTGTTATCGCCCAGAATTCTATTCACATGCCCTGTACCAGACCAACATGCATCCTTGCTATGCTCGGTCTTGCCACAATTTTCCCACCTACGAGTCCTGCACGGACCTGTGTGATGATAACCACACCTATCACACTTTGGTAGTTCTCCTTGATAGTTTTTATCACTTGTTTTAGTGGTGGAACGAATGCCTTGACTTTCTTAGTCGCAGCGGTTTCCTTATGTTTGCTGCTTGATTTAAAGCCTTGCTTAAGATGCGTATACCTTCTCTTATTTCTATCCCAAGAAGACTCCACATGCGTCTTCTTTTTCGCTGGGCTTTTATTCAATTTCTCCATCATTACCCCGCCCTTGGCTGGACCTAGGGCAGGAGTTATCGCCTGAGCGATTCCCAATATGGTTCCTCTTATTCCGCCATTGTTCGCAGTACTGCTTGCTTCATATTGGACGATTGTTTTAGCGACTTGCTGATTCTCTAGAGCTTCAAGCTCAGCTCTTGTTGCAGGTAAAGGTCCTGATTGGACTCGACCAACGTTTCCTTCGCTGTGGTTCCATGAGCTTCATATGTATAAAACTTTATTGGCAAAATTAGACATTTATTTTAGAATAAATATTGTCGTCGATACGTGAAAGCAAAGCTCATTCAACACGCACTATATGCATAAGGGTAAGGTAATTCATAATGGTACTTATGCAAATCTTTCCACCATAGTCATCTCATCATTGTAGCGAGGTAAAATGAGTTAAAACCAAGTCCTGCTAAGGATATATCAACTTTTATATACACCATATCAACTTGTTGCAATTAGTTTTGTGAAGAAAATATCCTCGGAGTCATCCCACTTCGGTTGATGCAAGTCATCCAGTGCTATCCAAAATACGGTGAGGTCTTCCCTTCACCTTGTCCCTGTTTCTCAAGTCTCAGACTCTTCCATAGTATTTAGTTTTACAAAAACGGGTATGCTTCCCAGAAGATGGGGGATTGTGCATTCCTACCATGTGTGTGTGTGTGTGTGGGGGGGGGGGGGGGGTTAATACTGAAAACGCAGAAATAAGGTTGTGAACCGTAGAGCAGTTTCCAGGGCGCGAATGCACTACCCAAACGATGGGGTACACTATGGGATAGAGAGTGTGGAGGTACAGATAGGGGTGTTGGTGGTGGTGATATGGGTAGTGGGTAATAGGGTGCATATGAGGTGAAGGTCGAGAAGGATCCTCTTGCACGTGTCATCCATGTGCCTAAATGGAATGGGAATCTGTTGAGAAGGGGAGCTTCGGGTGGTCGCTTCCATCCTTATAACGTGTATCCCATACTTTATGGACCTCGATTGTCCGATGTAGGAAGGATTTGTCACACTGGGCTGTGCGACACATGTCACACCCCGACCGCGTATAACATGCAACCGCGGCGGAAACGTCGGGGAGTGTTGTAACAGAATTAATTGTTTCATAACCATGGCATTCAAAGTTGTATTTTATTTATCAACATAAGAGTTTCATTGTCTTTAAACAGGAAATAAAGAGTTCAGAACATAATTAAACTAAGTCTATCTTCATTTTATGTCTCTAAGGCCCAGGTCCGCCCTAGTGTCACGATCATCATCCTACGGAAAAGCTCCTGAAAACACATGTGAAAATAGGTACGTCAGCATAAAAATGCCTGTGAGATACATAGGTTTTGTGAAAATAGGAATCATGACTTATAGGTTTAGGAAAAGTTGTTTAATAACAGTCAGTCATGAGCCTTGTAAGTTGTTTTGTTTTGTAAATCATTAAAAAGCAATGATATGTATAAATAAGAGAATAATGTAAGGTTAAATGAATAACCAAGTAAAAAAATGAGTTTGTATAAGATAAGTTGTTTTGTAAATCAATGTCTTGTGAAAATAAGTTGTTTATGTAAAATGTAATATGTCAAATATTGAAATGATTTAAGTAACGCTACGACATGAAATATCATACAAACACTTATTTATAGGAAGTACCAGCGGCGTATCCACCATGCTTGTATTATATTACACACGCCTCGTTACTCGAATCATTTACCCAAACCAACCATCAATGTAAATTGTTCATGTATAAATGAATTGTCATGTGTTAATGTGTAAACCATATTGAAATGTCTATGTCCAATGTAAACCACTAAATGTGTATATCAATGTCAAAATGTTTATGTTAATGTAGATCATGTAATGTTTACCCAAAAATATCATGTATGGTAAGTGAAATATATCAACTAAATCATATGTAAAATGCACAAAAACAAGGTATTGAAGTAAAACATGGTTTAAATCAAAGTTATGTTTTGTGGAACAAATGCATGCTATACTGATACAAACATTTATGCGGTATTGTGAAAATGCATACATCCAAGCCTTGAGACTGTGGCGATAAACCCTTAAACAAATTAAAGGTTTATCTAAGTTATGTATATTGAATTCGGTCATTCCTTCCAATCCAAACAAACCCTGGATTTCAGGAACGGGAGTTGTCAATTCCTATGGTACCACCACCTTCTAACGAACGACGTAGCTAATGTTAATGAATGTATTGTTCCATGTAAACAAACCAAATGTCATACCAAAATGTAAGCATGTGATGAAAACAACTGTACTAAGTATGTAACAAATGGACATACATAGCATGTGACGTGAAACAAATGTACTAAGTATGCACACAATGGGCATACATAGCATGAAATGTAATGTGAAACAATGTACTAAGTACGCACACAATGGGCATACATATCATGAAATGTAATGTAAAGCAATGTACTAAGTACGCACACAATGGGCATACATAGCATGAAATGTAATGTAAAACAATGTACTATAATGTACTAAGGAACATAGCAGGTACATGATGTGAAAACATGGAAAGCATGAAAGTAACAAGTAGGCACATGTGTTCCACCCCAAAACAGTTTGGAAAACAGTAAAAGAGGGGTCTATGTACTCACTTGAGATTGCTCAGAAGTCCTAAGATAACCACCAAGCAATGCTAGAGATCTCGGAATCAAACGGCACCTAATATAGGTAACTATGTTAATAAACCGGACCTAATATCGGAAGATTTAGATAGAATGAGGGTTCGTAAACCAAACGAGTATGGAGACTCATGTCATATGGTTTAACAAAGCCTACATACTAATTGAAACCTAACTTAAGTGCTTACGACCCATTACGACCCGTTTAGGTAGCTTATGCTACTTTAACGCGTCGCTCGCGTGAAACGCGTTCGGACCGCCTAACTAGTCCTATGACAAGTAACATATGCCTTAACATGTCTAATATTGTTGTCAAATCAGTTTAGATATCAAAAGTTATGTTACATATGTTTAAAATGAATTTTGGCATCAAAGGGGTATTTTGGTAATTTACCTAAGGCATATAAACTACCTGTCATACAACTACTTAAACGAAGCGACCATAAGGTATAACCTCGGAAGATTATTCCCTATATACTATGGTCACCTAATGTGTTTGGTCGGATCCTAATGATCGACCAAATGGGTCGGGTTCGAAGGTATAAGCGATTTATCAGATCGCTTACCCTTACGACCCTAGACAACGTGGTAATCAGTAGGCATAGTCACAAGGGACTATAACCATCGTGATTACAATCACGTTGCGAAGTTCAAACGAACTTCGCATTGACCATAAACTGGTCAATGCAGAAAGTCAAACAAAGTTTGACTTTCGGACTCGAAAAGAAAATAAAAGAACGAAGGAAAACTTACGAAGGGTCCCCGAATGCTAATCTAGATCAAAATAGCTCCGGTATGAAACAAAGGTTTCAACTTAGAGCACATTAGATCAGATTCTTGTGAGGAAAAGTGAAGGGTGGAGGTGGGTATTTATAGTTTTTGGTTCACCGTTAGGATCATTTCTTGGAAAAGGGGGCACGATCTAAGCCGTACACTTGTTGGAAAGTTGTGGTAACTCATTTGCCATCCACCATAAGAGTTTGACACTTGGCACTTGGCCTTTGGAGAGTGTTAAGGGCTGTTAACAGCTGAAAAAAAACGTTTTGCTGCATCTGGCCCCTACTTACGGACCTAGTTTGGCAGGTTTACAGTTTCAGTCCCTGCAACCTCAAAACTTGGTTTTCGATGCGTTTTTTGACATGTTTAAGCCCCGTTAACCCTATTTCAAAGCTCTAAAATGAAGTTAAAGTATAGGGAACTTAAAATGTGTTCAAAAATATCTCGGGTGTCGGTTCGTTTAGCCGTACGGTTACGTTGTTCGGTTAATTACGACGGAATGCGCATAAGCGCGAAAAATGATCCAAATGGCGTGACGAATGGATTTTTCTTATGCCAATCACTAAAATAAAATATTTTAGTGCTTACATAAATTTTTGGATGTCCGGATGTATTCAGAACGTAAGTTATGCGCGAAAATGCAAACTTGTGCACTTTTTGACGCTTTTAGTCCCTGAATGACCCCAAAAGTTTATTTTAGCATACCGAACCCCTCAAAGCCTATTTCTATGCTATGTAAAGGATATTTATGGTATGTTTAACTTATGGTCATGTTCCGGAATGTTCGTTACAGTTCAAATTGGCATACTTTCGCAGTTTGTCAAGTTTAGTCCCTGTAAGCGAATTAACTTGTTTTTGCCATACCAAAGCCTTCAAAACTTATTTCTAAGTTATGTAAGGGTTATTTAAGGTATGTTAAGTATATGTTGATGTTCCGGAGTATTTTTTGCATTAAACTGGCTACGTTTACGCACCAGTTTGCGTGTAACTCTCTAGAAAGTGATATAGAGTTTGAAATTGAATAAAAGTCAAAACATGAAAAATATAAAACATAACCAAACAAACATTGGGATCAAATGACATTGTTTTATTGATAATGGTACTGTTCATAATGATTACAAGCACAGATGTTACAACACATACATTGATTTGGCCAGGATGAACAGAATAACACGATTTATGGGCTTCATCCATAAGCAAGGTGCGAAGGTTATCTTGGCTTGGGACCCACAAACGGTCCATGAAGTAATATGATCCATTGTCCTTCAGTTCCAGAGCAGGTGTTATGTGATAGGGAAATTCCTTATCCATTAAACCTTGTGAAACACAAGATTGTTGAGCCTGAGAAATGCGGGCTTGGATATCGGATCGAGCTTGTATAACAGATTGAACACGTACACAATGAAGTTTAGTACGTTCCTTATGACTCAATGCATCGGCTACGACATTCGCCTTACCAGGATGGTAGCGAATTTCGCAGTCATAGTCGTTTAGAAGCTCGACCCATCATCGTTGCCTCATGTTGAGTTCTTTCTGATTGAAGATATGTTGAAGACTTTTGTGGTCCGTGAAAACCACACATTTTGTACCGTACAAATAGTGTCTCCAGATCTTTAGAGCGAAAACAACTGCACCCAACTCAAGATCATGAGTGGTGTAGTTCTTCTCATGTATCTTCAACTGCCTCGATGCGTATGCTATGACTTTGTTCCTTTGCATCAGGACACAGCCAAGACCCAATTTAGATGCATCGTAATAAACGACGAAATCATCATCGCCCTCAGGCAAAGTTAGAACAGGCGCGTCACAAATTTTCTGCTTCAAGTGTTGAAAAGCTTCCTCTTGCTTAAATCCCCAATCAAAGGGTTTGTTCTTCTGAGTTAGAGCAGTTAGAGGAACTGCAATCTTTGAGAAGTTTTCAATGAAGCGGCGGTAATAACCCGCCAGACCCAGAAAAGAACGAACTTCAGTAGGAGTAGTAGGCGTATCCCAATCCTTAATCGCACTGATCTTGGAGGGATCTACATGAATACCTCGTTCGTTGACAATATGTCCTAAGAATTGAACTTCTTTAAGCCAGAATTCACACTTGGAGAATTTGGCGAAAAGTTGCTCTTTCTTTAGGAGTTCCAGAGTAAGACGAAGATGTTGCTCGTGATCAGCTCGCGTCTTAGAGTAAATCAAGATGTCGTCAATAAAAACAATGACGAACTGATCCAAATAAGGCTTGCAGACCCTATTCATTAAGTCCATGAAAACAGCAGGAGCATTAGTCAAACCAAATGGCATGACTGTGAACTCATAATGCCCATAACGAGTGCGGAAAGCTGTCTTGGGAATATCTTCTTCATGCACACGAAGTTGATGATACCCGGAACGCAGATCAATCTTCGAAAAATAAGAAGCGCCCTGTAACTGATCAAAGAGATCGTCTATGCGCGGTAGAGGATATCGATTCTTGATGGTAAGCTTGTTAAGCTCACGATAATCGATACACATCCTAAAGGATCCATCCTTCTTCTTGACAAAAAGAACGGGAGCACCCCAAGGTGAAAAGCTAGGACGTATAAAACCTTTGTCAGAGAGTTCCTGAAGCTGCTTAGACAACTCTTGCATCTCAGACGGTGCAAGACGGTATGGAGCTCTGGCAATGGGATTTGCACCAGGTACGAGATCAATACGGAACTCGACTTGGCGTGCTGGAGGTAGACCAGGTAAGTCTTCAGGGAATACTTCGGAATAATCCCGAACGACAGGAATATCTGAAATAGACTTACCCTTGCCCTTATCTGCTGTAACATGTGCTAAGAAGGCCACATAGTTCTTCCGCAGATATTTCTGAGCTTTAAAACAAGACATGAGTTTGAGACCACCGGCAGGCTTCTCACCACGAACCTGTAGGATCTCGCCTGTCGAAAGCGGCACACGAACAATCTTCTCAGAACAAACTATCTCTGCGTGATGCTTGGCTAACCAATCCATACCCACAATAACGTCGAAACTTCCAAGTTGCATAGGCGTGAGGTCAATAGGAAAAAGATGGTCGTTAAGATTCAACTGGCAGTTGCGTAGAACAGAATCAAGAACAATGGGTTCACCACTAGCAACTTCTACTGTCAAGGGTTTTCCTAGTTTCGTTCTAGACACGCGAAGCATTGGCTCAAAAGATAATGACACAAAACTCTTGTCGGCACCCGAATAAAAAATAACAGATGCAGGCTGATTATTAATAAAGAACGTACCGTTCACCACATTATCGTTCGCCTGCGCCTCTTGGGCATTCATGTTGAAGACTCGCCCTCGAGCCTGAGCCTGATTCGGATTTGGATTTGGATTCTGATTCTGGTTAGCTAGCCTTGGGCACCGGTTTCTGTAGTGGGTCAGATCCCCACAGTTATAACAAGCACCTGGTCGGTAGTGTGGTCGTGCAGCTTGACCCTGTTGCGGAACAGGATGCTGAGCAACTTGTTGAGCCGGGTTCTGAACTGCGCGATTCTGAGCAAACCGACAAACATCGGCAAGATGACCTGACTTCCCACAGTTAGTACAGAAACGGCACTGATGTTGCGGCTGATGGTGGCTGTTGCATCTATTGCACAAAGGTGCATTCCCTGAATACGGCTTCTTCGCTGGAGGCTGTGCGGGTTGGTTGGGAGCTGCCTGGTTAGCTTGGGCAGTGACAGCATAGTTTTGGGAAGCCTTACGCTTCCTTGCCCTTTTCGATGAACCAGAATCCTTTCCATTCTTGTTTTGACCTTTCTTGCTATCCTCTTTGTCAGACGATTGTTTCTTGCCCTTGTCACCCTTCCTGTGTAACTTATTCTTCCGAATCTGTGACTCAGTCAATGTCGTTGATAACTCGATAGCCTGACGGAGTGTGGCAGGGTTACTACCAGTAATGATGTCTTGCACTGAGTCAGGTAGGCCGTCGATGTACCTTTCGATAGCCTTGTCGAGTGGGGTAACCATTGTTGGGCATAGCAGACTCAACTCCTCAAACCTATCAGTATATGCCCTGTGCTCGCCACTATCTTGCTTCAAGTCATCAAACTCTTTCTCCAACGCTCGCTGTTCATGGCGAGGACAGAATTCCCTCATCATAAGGGCCCTAAGTTCAGCCCAAGTTTGTGCTAGAGCAACTTCTGCACCACGGTCTCTCATAACCCCGTTCCACCATGTGAGAGCCCTCTTCTGAAACACGCTCGAAGAAAACTCGACCTTGCGATTATCCAGACACTGCACGTGGCGGAAAGTATTCTCAATGCTCTCGAACCATTGAAGAAGCCCAGTCGCTCCTTCAGAACCACTAATCTTGAGTGGTTTAGCCGAGTTAAAATCCTTGTATTTGCATGGAGCATTGTTATTGTTGTTGGCTTGGTGCCATTGAGCAAAGAGATTTGGGAATTGAGCAGCCATCTGCTGCACAATAATTTCTGCCAGTTCGGCAGTCGCTATCTGGTTCTCGCGTCGAGGAGGCATTCTAAAAGAGGAAATCATGAAAGGAAACGAGTGAGATGATTGGATGAAGAGAATGAGATGAAACAAAATCAACAAAAGCAAAGATGGTGGTCATTCGTCCGCATTACCAAGCAAACAATTGACACACAGTGACTAATCAAAGTAAATGGATCAAAAATAATGTATAGCGAAGACATGCTCGCCTATAAGTGAACACTCATCCCAAGAATTCCCAGGTAAGCACAACTGGTCTCGCGTCTGATGAGATATATACGAAGTGCTTGCCTAGACAGAAAACCCAGAATACAGGCATTCACTCTTCCAGTTTGCACGTGTTCACATTATTTAAAACCCAAAACCTTGACGAGATTTTGAAAATTTGAAGGCACAAGGACAAAAACCAAACTGGAAGGGTTCAAAACCATATAACAGAGGGTTCAAAACCTTACAATTGAGGGTTCAAAACCTTGTAATAAATTATCCAAAATCAGAAGATTGTTTTTCAAAAATCGTTTCGGAAAAATTTGGTTTTTGTTTTGATAATCACCTAAGGATAGGTGATGTACATGTTTTAAGATCTAAACACAAGATAACTTGTGTTAGGGTCCTAGAAAGGTTATAGTCTAGGTCAAAGAATTTCTAATAACCTAATTCCCTATAACCATATGCTCTGATACCAACTCTTCTGTCACACCCCGACCGCGTATAACATGCAACCGCGGCGGAAACGTCGGGGAGTGTTGTAACAGAATTAATTGTTTCATAAGCATGGCATTCAAAGTTGTATTTTATTTATCAACATAAGAGTTTCATTGTCTTTAAACAGGAAATAAAGAGTTCAGAACATAATTAAACTAAGTCTATCTTCATTTTATGTCTCTAAGGCACAGGTCCGCCCTAGTGTCACGATCATCATCCTACGGAAAAGCTCCTGAAAACACATGTGAAAATAGGTACGTCAGCATAAAAATGCCCGTGAGATACATAGGTTTTGTGAAAATAGGAATCATGACTTATAGGTTTAGGAAAAGTTGTTTAATAACAGTCAGTCATGAACCTTGTAAGTTGTTTTGTTTTGTAAATCATTAAAAAGCAATGATATGTATAAATAAGAGAATAATGTAAGGTTAAATGAATAACCAAGTAAAAAAATGAGTTTGTATAAGATAAGTTGTTTTGTAAATCAATGTCTTGTGAAAATAAGTTGTTTATGTAAAATGTAATATGTCAAATATTGAAATGATTTAAGTAACGCTACGACATGAAATATCATACAAACACTTATTTATAGGAAGTACCAGCGGCGTATCCACCATGCTTGTATTATATTACACACGTCTCGTTACTCGAATCATTTACCCAAACCAACCATCAATGTAAATTGTTCATGTATAAATGAATTGTCATGTGTTAATGTGTAAACCATATTGAAATGTCTATGTCCAATGTAAACCACTAAATGTGTATATCAATGTCAAAATGTTTATGTTAATGTAGATCATGTAATGTTTACCCAAAAATATCATGTATGGTAAGTGAAATATATCAACTAAACCATATGTAAAATGCACAAAAACAAGGTATTGAAGTAAAACATGGTTTAAATCAAAGTTATGTTTTGTGGAACAATGCATGCTATACTGATACAAACATTTATGCGGTATTGTGAAAATGCATACATCCAAGCCTTGAGACTGTGGCGATAAACCCTTAAACAAATTAAAGGTTTATCTAAGTTATGTATATTGAATTCGGTCATTCCTTCCAATCCAAACAAACCCCGGATTTCAGGAACGGGAGTTGTCAATTCCTATGGTACCACCACCTACTAACGAACGGCGTAGCTAATGTTAATGAATGTATTGTTCCATGTAAACAAACCAAATGTCATACCAAAATGTAAGCATGTGATGAAAACAACTGTACTAAGTATGTAACAAATGGACATACATAGCATGTGACGTGAAACAAATGTACTAAGTTTGCACACAATGGGCATACATAGCATGAAATGTAATGTGAAACAATGTACTAAGTACGCACACAATGGGCATACATAGCATGAAATGTAATGTAAAACAATGTACTAAGTACGCACACAATGGGCATACATAGCATGAAATGTAATGTAAAACAATGTACTATAATGTACTAACGAACATAGCAGGTATATGATGTGAAAACATGGAAAGCATGAAAGTAACAAGTAGGCACATGTGTTCCACCCCAAAACAGTTTGGAAAACAGTAAAAGAGGGGTCTATGTACTCACTTGAGATTGCTCAGAAGTCCTAAGATAACCACCAAGCAATGCTAGAGATCTCGGAATCAAACGGCACCTAATATAGGTAACTATGTTAATAAACCAGACCTAATATCGGAAGATTTAGATAGAATGAGGGTTCGTAAACCAAACGAGTATGGAGACTCGTGTCATATGGTTTAACAAAGCCTACATACTAATTGAAACCTAACTTAAGTGCTTACGACCCATTACGACCCGTTTAGGTAGCTTATGCTACTTTAACGCGTCGCTCGCGTGAAACGCGTTCGGACCGCCTAACTAGTCCTATGACAAGTAACATATGCCTTAACATGTCTAATATTGTTGTCAAATAAGTTTAGATGTCAAAAGTTATGTTACATATGTTTAAAATGAATTTTGGCATCAAAGGGGTATTTTGGTAATTTACCTAAGGCATATAAACTACCTGTCATACAACTACTTAAACGAAGCGACCATAAGGTATAACCTCGGAAGGTTATTCACTATATACTATGGTCACCTAATGTGTTTGGTCGGATCCTAATGATCGACCAAATGGGTCGGGTTCGAAGGTATAAGCGATTTATCAGATCGCTTACCCTTACGACCCTAGACAACGTGGTAATCAGTAGGCATAGTCACAAGGGACTATAACCATCGTGATTACAATCACGTTGCGAAGTTCAAACGAACTTCGCATTGACCATAAACTGGTCAATGCAGAAAGTTAAACAAAGTTTGACTTTCGGACTCGAAAAGAAAATAAAAGAACGAAGGAACACTTACGAAGGGTCCCCGAATGCTAATCTAGATCAAAATAGCTCAGGTATGAAACAAAGGTTTCAACTTAGAGCACATTAGATCAGATTCTTGTGAGGAAAAGTGAAGGGTGGAGGTGGGTATTTATAGTTTTTGGTTCACCGTTAGGATCATTTCTTGGAAAAGGGGGCACGATCTAAGCCGTACACTTGTTGGAAAGTTGTGGTAACTCATTTGCCATCCACCATAAGAGTTTGACACTTGGCACTTGGCCTTTGGAGAGTGTTAAGGGCTGTTAACAGCTGAAAAAAAAACGTTTTGCTGCATCTGGCCCCTACTTACGGACCTAGTTTGGCAGGTTTACAGTTTCAGTCCCTGCAACCTCAAAACTTGGTTTTCGATGCGTTTTTTGACATGTTTAAGCCCCGTTAACCCTATTTCAAAGCTCTAAAATGAAGTTAAAGTATAGGGAACTTAAAATGTGTTCAAAAATATCTCGGGTGTCGGTTCGTTTAGCCGTACGGTTACGTTGTTCGGTTAATTACGACGGAATGCGCATAAGCGCGAAAAATGATCCAAATGGCGTGACGAATGGATTTTTCTTATGCCAAACACTAAAATAAAATATTTTAGTGCTTACATAAATTTTTGGATGTCCGGATGTATTCAGAACGTAAGTTATGCGCGAAAATGCAAACTTGTGCACTTTTTGACGCTTTTAGTCCCTGAATGACCCCAAAAGTTTATTTTAGCATACCGAACCCCTCAAAGCCTATTTCTAAGCTATGTAAAGGATATTTATGGTATGTTTAACTTATGGTCATGTTCCGGAATGTTCGTTACAGTTCAAATTGGCATACTTTCGCAGTTTGTCAAGTTTAGTCCCTGTAAGCGAATTAACTTGTTTTTGCCATACCAATGCCTTCAAAACTTATTTCTAAGTTATGTAAGGGTTATTTAAGGTATGTTATGTATATGTTGATGTTCCGGAGTATTTTTCGCATTAAACTGGCTACGTTTACGCACCAGTTTGCGTGTAACTCTCTAGAAAGTGATATAGAGTTTGAAATTGAATAAAAGTCAAAACATGAAAAATATAAAACATAACCAAACAAACATTGGGATCAAATGACATTGTTTTATTGATAATGGTACTGTTCATAATGATTACAAGCACATATGTTACAACATATACATTGATTTGGCTTAGGCTCCATGAGTCCCAATACGGCTGGTACGGTCTCCATGATTGCCGAATGGAGTGCGGTAAATGGGTTACATTACAGCTCGTGCCATGCTACTTCCTTGGGGTAAAACGAATGTCAAATGTGGGGTCTATTATAGTAACTATAATGGATAAGTTGGGGTGTTGTAGGCTCCTTACAAATTTAAACATAAGAACCCCAAAGTGTTGAGAAAAATCTTCTCTATGTGTTAACCATCTTCACTTGCTTAGATACCGGGTCCCAAACGACTCATACTACAGGTAGAAGTGTTAGGTGCGAAGTAGGCAAGGACAAACTTCCTATTTTGTAGAGCGTTATAGTAACTATCTCAGTTAGTGTTCTACTAGATGGAGATTTGGAATGACTTAGGAAATTCAGATAGATAGTGATCATTTGCTTGACCCGCAGAGCCCACCAGGATTTCCATGCACTACAAGTTGTTATTACGTGGGCCCCCGTAATAATAAATCGTCTTGCACAGACACCCTAATTTTCTCTCATTCAAAGCAGCCGACCAGTCAGAGGGGAACACTACTATCTTCATACCTTCGACATAGATGGGACCTTTATAACGGTCCACGCGCCAACGTCCATTGTTGTTATGCGCGAGATGGCTTAATGCTAGTCAAAGTAGGAATAAAAGGGTATTTCCTAGTGATAGTAGTTGGAGGGGCACCTTCAAGATGAGTACCTCATCTTCCTTGTCTGGACAAGAGTGTCATCAATCATGTTTTGTAAATGCCACAGGGACCTCGTCCCACCGGTAAGGTTGATGTCCAAGGTTACCTCCTCCGCCTCGTCGTCTCTGTCGTAGTCGCATTCGAGAGGGAAGAACAGTCATCTTCTATGGAAACAAGCTCAGGGTCTCGTTTGGTAACTACGTCAGCCATAAGCTTCGCAATAAAAGCGAGGTTGATAGTCTCATTGTTCGAGTCAAGAACAATAATAGGATTCGAATTCGAAAGTATCTCTTTCCCGTCAATAATTGTTCCGTACATATATATATATATATTAATGAATAGTAGTGTTACTTAGTATATACAAGCAAATGAATGCAACATGTCACATATAACTCTCGTCTGTTCTTTCGGGGGTCATTTCGTCTTCGGCAAGTCTATCCCACGTGGACTGACTATAGCTCAATTGGCACATTAGTCGGGGTATTCTCCCTCCCTACTAATGTCCTTGCTTTATCTTTCTTTCTTTCCTTTGAAAATTTTTTGTTCCATGGATCTTGGCGCTTTTTGTAAATGCAATGAAAAGTATTTTGTAAAAATATTTTCGTGAGAGAATCCTAGTGATTGTAGTCTAGACTCGAGAAGGAATCCTAGTTCACTATAATCGAAGCTCTGATACCAACCTGTCACACCATGACTTTTGCGGAAACGTGTGATGTTTGACTTGATCAATATCATTGCATTCAATTATAACAAACAACTATATGATTAAAACATGATGTTCATCCATTCATAAGTTTCAAAATATTACAAACCCAAGTTTTTAAGTACCAACTAACAGACTTCAAGTTTAGTTTACAAACCATGCAAATAGAAATAAGTTCCATAAAGGACTTTTAAGAAAAGACTTTTAAAACAAGGCTTTGATTCGTATATCTTATCTAAGATAAGATATCCCAACCAAACCCTTCCAAAATAGGATGACATCACTTCTTGAAAACACTTCTTGAAACATTCTTAACGCCGCCAGATCCATTAGTTTCCTGAAATACATGTAATTTGAAAACGTCAACAAAAGTTGAGCGAGTTCATGTCTTTTGTATGTGAGTTCGTATAAACTTGTAATCATTTGTAAGTATTCCTTTGTAATCCGGTATGAAAGCGTCTATGAACAGATCAATTAATGATTTGCAAGATCATTAATATGTGTGCAATGGTGCAGGAAGGCTCAAACCTTTACGGATTTCATACCGGGCCATCCGGCTGGGACGATATAGTCACCATATGGGCCACTCCTGGACCCATGGGTGGGGCTCGCAATGTGACAACCGTCAAAAATCTAGGTATCCGTACAATTAATTAATATTGATTAGTGCCTAATGAATGTGCTTAATTACAACTGATGACTTGAACTGCCTTCTGATTACTACATCATACTTACATGTGCATCACATATTGCATACTGTTACATCATTTATCACATACAAACTTTAGTGACATAAACGATGCACAAAGCACAGTTAGCACAATTAGCGGATAACTCAGAAAAATGCTGACGATGTCAGTAGATAGACAAACAGTGTTTTGAGACCCTGTATGGGTCAGAGACTAAGTTTCACACTAGTATAGTGTGTAGGAAGGTGAGGATCATAAAACTGCTTCACTAGGTGATAGTTTAAGTGCCGGAAAGTGCCTAAAACCCACATAAAGTGCTGAATTCAGCACATTTCAAAAGTTGTATCATATTACAAAACTTGTATCATATTTATGACAATGAGAAAATATATTATTTTTGGGAAGTTAAAATATATTTTCCTAGAATATTTAGAAGATATATGATTTTTTGAGAAAAATATATATTTTCTTGAAATACATTATTTTTGGACAAAATAAGTTAAATATATTTTCTAAAGTGAGACTTGAAAATATATTGTTTTGGAAATATATTATTTTAAAACTATAAATGCAAGAATACAAATATACATGTATGAGATACCCCATCCTTGGGAAGGAAATACGAAAATAAATACTTGAGAAGTATTGTTACAAAATATTGTCTAACAATTATTCCAAAATTAAATATAAATTAAAGTTAAAATAATTATTATTTTAACAAGAAATTATAACTTGGAATAATATTGGGAACATAAAAGAAACGTAACTCAAAAACGTAAATTCAAAGGCAAGGCACGGCCCGTTCGTCTAATAGACATTAGTACATTGTAGGGAGTCGTGTTCGCTGAGGAAATTTGGGTTACGATTCTGAAGACGCAATACAGTGAGTTCATGTCCCCCTTTTCTTTTTAACTGTTTTCAGTTTTATAACTTCGGGGGTGAAATACATGTTACGATTATTTACAAACATTTTATACATGGTATGGTTAGCTTAAGGAGGGTTTACTGCTTGATCATGTGAGTGGTGAGTATAACACTTAAGGCCATTAATCCTCATCGTAGGACCGAGGGACATGAGTGATAGATCTATTTGGGTGTAGCGAGCCCACACCCATGCGGACCAGGGTGGCCCATGTGGTGACTATGTCTTCTTCCCGGAGACAAATTTGCTAGGTTTGAGTTTTCCTGCACCATTTCACACATACCATTGGCTTTGCAACCCATTGGTGATATGTTTTTCCTTATTGCTACATACCAGGGACATACTTACATACAGACATATTTCAAAGGTTTATTCATGCACACATACACATGAACTCGCTCAACTTTTGTTGATGTTTTCAAATTACATGTATTTCAGGGAACTAAGTGGATCTGGCAGGTGTGCATGTTTTTCAAGCTGCATATAAATAAGAGATGTCATCCAAGTCTTTAGAGTTTAGGAGATGTATCTTACTCCTGGACGAGATACATGGTCCTAAGCTCGGGTTTGTTTAAAGTCTTTTGTTGAGTCCTCGTAAACTCATTTAAACATGTCATGGTTTGTAACTTAATTCGGTGTTAACGTGTCAAACAATTTATGTTATGTTGTTTTCAGACTTAATTAATGGATGAACATCTTACGGTTTTTATCATATAGCGTTGTTATGATTGAATGCTATGGTATTAAGAAAGTCACTCCAATAACCACGCTTCCGCAAAAGTCAGGGTGTGACAGCTTGGTATCAGAGCTTCGATCGTAGCGAACTAGGATTCCTTCTCGAGTCTAGACTACGATCATTAGGGCTCTCACGAAAATGTTTTCAAACATGTTTTACATTGCATACACAAAATGTCACACCAATAACCACGCATCCGCAAAAGTCAGGGTGTGACTTTTCAAACATGTTTTACATTGCATACACAAAATGTCCAGATCCAGGGAACAACATTTCTATAAACAAAAAGGCACAACACATATTTCAAAGCTTATGTTCATAATTCAGTCTTAGAGACTGAGGAGGTTCAGTCTTAGAGACTGGGGAGGTTTAGTCTTAGAGACTGGGGAAAAATTAGTCTGAGAGACTGGGAAATTCAGTTTAAGAAACTGGGGAGGTTTTAGTCTGAGAGGCTAGGTAGTTCAGTCTGAGAGGCTGGGTGGGATAGTTAGGGAAGACTAGGATGAATACATGCTTACATTGTTACTACTTACATGCTCATTTGATTTCTGTTGATATATGTGCATATGTTGTGATTGTGTTGTTACAGACACCATGTCTTCCTCCGAGAGTGGAGTATCCGACACTGTAGACCCTATGGCCATAGTCTCGGATGATGAGATAACCACAGACCCTGAGGTTTTCACTTTAGACACTGAGAGTAGCGATGATGATTTCCAGCCGTTTGCTTTACCAGATTTTGGAGATGATATACCGCTAGCTGATGGTTTTCCTGACGGGGATCTACTCCTTGTTCCGGTCCCTGCTCCGTTTCCTCTTGCTGCACTTCCTCTCGAGGATCTGCCTCTTGATGCCATGCCTGACGACGACGTCGATCTTTTTATTGAGGGTCCCCCTGAGGGTGCCCAGGATGATGGAGCTCTAGTTAATGGTGGTGTTGTTGTTCCGCTTGTCGAGATTCCAGTAGACGATGTCAATGCTGTTCTGCTTGTCGAGATTCCTGTCGTTGAGATCTCATCTGACCGTTCTGGTCCTGATTCATTCGAGTCTGTGTCATCTACTACATTACACGCACTGGGATTGTAGCGATATCCCACCGATTCTGATTCTGACACAGCTATGTCTGCCGCACCTGTTCCTCTGCAGGATTTCGAGTTTGATGATGAGTTTGACTTTGACCCAGAGCATGAGATTGATTTTATCCCCGATGATCAGCCTTTTGAGGCACCTGTCTTTCCACACGACTTTGATCCTGAGCATGAGATCGAGTTCATTCCTGATGATCAGCTCTTTGATGTACCAACTGATCTTGAGCTTGCACCAGCTGACCCGGAGCCTATGATTGCACCCGAGCCTATACCTGCTCATGATCCTTTGCCTGAGCATGACCCTGTACCTGTTGACGTACCCGTTGTTGCACCACCCTTACCTGACCCGATCCCTTTACTTGTTGATCGTGCTCCTTTTGCTGCCCAGATTGACCCCATATATGCATTCACCCACAATGGGTGGATCGAGGATGATGACGACCTGCCTCCTTTTGTTAGACCTGTTACTCCCACACCTGCACCTATACATGCACCCGTTGATATCGCTCCGTTTCACCCACATGTGTTTGACATACACTGCACAGATTTACCGATCACGTTCTTACAGGATATCCCTCCACCCCGTCCAAGGGAATGACCATCGACTCAGCAGCCCAGTCATATACCTTCCGTGTCAGCAGCCGATCCTTTCATGTCACAGTTTACACCCACTGCTCCTTTTGCTTCTGCACCATTGGGCGAGCCATTTATTTGGTTTCCGCCCAACACGATGCCTGTTTCTGATCCATATCATCCCTCACACTACGCTGGCTACACGAGGGATGATCTGCTTTTATCGTTACATCTTCAGCAGGAGATGTTGTGTCGCAGAGTCATGGAGTTAGAGAGGATCCCACGTCCTCCACCTTGCACTTGTCGGTCACCATTCACGACTCCACCGGCTCCACTTCTACCATACCCAGATTTTGACGTCCGTTTCCTTACTATGGAGCAGCAGATTAGTTATCTATTGCATGTCGTTCATGCTCTTGAGGAGGAGTTAGCGCATTTGCGCAGTTTGCTATTTGTTCCTCCACCTCCACCTCCTCCTCCTCCACCATCAGCATAGAGGTTTTTGGTTTTATGTAGGTAGCATACTTTTGGTGAGAGTGTAGCTATTGAGCCTAGATTGCACAACCCTTTTGAAGACCACATTTTGACTTTTGACTTTTGACTGTTGTAGTTTGATAGACGATTCGGACAAGGGTGATGTGACCCTGTAGTCCATTTTGATGTATGATACAATTGTGGAACTCGTAAAATTGTACCTGTGGTCTTGATATATGAAAGCTCAATCGCAACATTCTCATGACATGCATTGTTGAATTACTTGTCTACACTGTGATTGGGATGTTATGTGTTTATTTGTGTTGATAGATATTATTACGTATACATGCTATGTACTGACTATACTTATTATGACCGGACCGACGCAATCTTCTTATAGAAGATGCCCTCTCGAAGAGAAACTCGTTTTCCCACGACAGAGGCTGAGTTACAAGCACAGATTTCACAGGCGATAGCAAAGCACGAGGCCCTACGCTTAGAACATAACGGGGGTACCTCTGGAAGCAACCCACCTCATGGTAATGATAAGTCACTAAGGACACATTACGTTACATTTGGATATTCCATGTGCGATCGCTAATGCTTTTGTGAATGATGTTGCTTGTACAGGCTGTACCTATAAGCAGTTCTTAGACTATAAGCCCTTGAATTTTGACGGCACCGAGGGTGCTGTAGCTTTTGTCAGATGGGCGGAGAAGACGGATTCTGTGATAAGGATGAGCAAGTGTGCTCCTGAACACCAAGTCACTTACGTCTCGGGACTTTTTCTTGACGGTGCTTTATCCTGGTGGAATCTCCAAGTCCAGACCTTGGGAGAAGAAGCTGCTTACGCCATGTCATGGGATGAAAAGAAGGAACTCATGAGAAAGAAGTACTGTTCCAGGGCCGAAATCCAAAAGTTAGAGACTGAATTCTGGCACCTCAAGATGGACGGTCCAAAGATTGCGCAATATGTGCAAAGATTTCACGACTTGTCTCGCGCATTCCTTATATGGTTGATCCGGAATTCAAGCGCATTGAATGTTTTATTTGGGGGTTGGCGCCTCAGATCATGAGTATGGTAACAACATCGAAGCCCGCTACGATCACCGAGGCTATCGATCTGAGTGTAGCACTAACTGAAGAGGCAATCAGGCTGAACAAGTTTTCGATCTCTGACCAGAAGAAGAAAGAAACTCACGTTGAGTCCTCGGGAGAGAACAAAAGGAAGTTCTCAAATTTCAAGAAGGGTACCAGCAGTGCTAGCAAGAAGAAGGATGTGAACCCACCAGCTGAAGTTAAGGCTGGTGCTGAATTCAAAGGAAAAGGATACATGGGCACTCTGCCCAAATGTGATGTATGCCAATACCATCATGCTGGCCAGTGCAGAGTTAGGTAATGTGAATCTTGTGGGAAGGTTGGCCATTCAAAGGAGATATGTTGGGCCGGCACTGGTCGTGGTGGTCAAAGAGGTTTTGGTAATGGAAACAACAACCACGGTGGTAATGGGTATGGAAACCACCCTCAAGGAGGAAATGGCGGAAATGGCAATCGTGGTAATTTTGGGAATCAAGCTGGTAGTGGGAACCGAGGAGCAAACAACAACCAAGGTGGTAACGGAAACGAAAATGGTCGGGGAACAGGTTGTTTTAATTGCAGAGATGTGGGGCACTTCAAGAGAGAATGCCCAAAGCTCATTCAAGCTCAAGGAAGGGTTTTCAACATCGGAGCTAGGGAAGCTCGCCAAGATCCAAACGTACTTACCGGTATGTTCCCTATCAACCAACGCTTTGCATCTGTACTGTTTGATACTGGTGCCGATTATAGCTTTGTATCCCTAGAATTTAAGAATATGCTTGGGTTGGTAGCTAGTAAGTTAGATATACCGTACTCGATAGAACTAGCCAATGGAAAGCTAGTAGAAGCGAATGAAGTAATTAGAGGTTGCGTAATAGAAATGGGAGAGCACGAGTTTACGCTTGATCTTCTGCCCTTCGAGTTGGGAAGCTTTGACATGGTAGTCGGAATGGATTGGTTGTCAAGCAACCGCGCAGAGATCGTATGCCACGAGAAGATCATTCTCATTTCGATGGCGAATGGAGAAACAATTGTCGTGCATGGAGAGAAGCATGACACGCCCCTAAGGATCATCAGTTGTTTGAAAGCCCGAAGATGTTTGCAGAAGGGACGTGTTGCCTTTTTGGCACACATTGTGGATAAGGAAGCCGCTGAGCCAAAGATAGAAGACATACCAGTTGTGAAGGAGTATCCTGAAGTCTTTCCTGAAGACTTTCCAGGATTGCCGCCATAGCGACAAGTTGAATTCCACATTGACTTAGTTCCAGGCGCCGCGCCTGTACCTAAGGCACCCTATCGACTTGCACCTTCAGAAATGCAGGAGTTATCGACACAACTTCAGGAGCTATTGGACAAGGGATTTATCAGACCAAGCTTCTCGCCTTGGGGAGCTCCAGTGCTGTTTGTCAAGAAGAAAGATGGTAGTTTCCGCATGTGTATCGACTACCGAGAGTTAAACAAGTTGACTATTAAGAATCGGTATCCTTTGCCAAGGATTGATGACCTGTTCGATCAACTACAAGGTTCGAGTTTTTACTCCAAGATCGATCTTTGATCAGGTTATCACCAGTTGAGAATTCAAGAGGAGAGTATTCCAAAGACAGCCTTCAGAACTCGATATGGACACTACGAGTTCCTGGTTATGCCGTTTGGTTTGACAAACGCGCCAGCAGTATTTATGGATTTGATGAATAGAGTCTGCAAACCATATCTCGATAAATTTGTGATCGTGTTTATCGATGATATTTTGATTTATTCGAAGTCGAAGGAAGAACATGAGCAACATCTAAGAGCTATCTTAGAGCTGCTCAAGAAAGAGAAGTTATACGCAAAGTTCTCAAAGTGCGAGTTCTGGTTGCGTGAGGTTCAGTTCCTTGGTCACGTGCTGAGCGGAGATGGAATTCATGTGGATCCCACAAAGATCGAGGCGATCAAGAATTGGGAAACTCCTAAGACACCGACCGAGATCTGTCAGTTCCT
Source organism: Helianthus tuberosus (assembly GCA_030545235.1). Lineage (NCBI taxonomy): Eukaryota > Viridiplantae > Streptophyta > Magnoliopsida > Asterales > Asteraceae > Helianthus > Helianthus tuberosus. The sequence goes on from CM060406.1 coordinate 183,557,745, forward strand.
AGGTTTGGCTGGTTATTACCGTAGATTTATTGAGGATTTTTCGAAAATCGCTCAACCTTTGACCTCCCTCACTCAAAAGGACAAGAAGTACGAATGGGGAGATAAACAAGAAGAAGCTTTTCAGTTGTTAAAGAACAAGCTTTGCGACGCACCGATTCTGTCCCTACCTGAAGGCACCGAAGACTTCGTGGTATATTGTGACGCCTCGCGTCAAGGTTTAGGCTGCGTGCTGATGCAGCGACAGAAGGTTATAGCTTATGCTTTGCACTAGTTGAAGATTCACGAGAAAAATTACACCACGCATGATTTGGAATTAGGCGCAGTGGTGTTTGCATTAAAGATCTGGCGACATTATTTGTATGGCACGCGATGCACAATTTTTACTGATCACAAGAGTTTACAGCATATATTTGATCAGAAAGAGCTTAACACGAGACAGCGCCGATGGGTGGAGCTGTTGAACGATTATGATTGTGAGATCAAGTATCACCCAGGGAAGGCGAATGTGGTAGCAGACGCCTTGAGTCGGAAAGAAAGAATCAAGCCCATAAGGGTTAGGGCTTTGGAAATGATTATTCATACGGACCTCTCATTGCGCATTCGTGCTGCGCAGAGAGAAGCTCTTAAGAAAGAGAATCTTGAGGATGAATATCTCCGTGGGATGGAGAAACAGTTGGTACCAAATGAGGAAGGAACGTTGTATTTCTTGGGAAGAATTTGGGTTCCTCTCTTTGGTGGTCTTAGAGAAGTAATTCTCAATGAAGCTCACAAGTCACGGTACTCGATCCACCCAGGATCGGATAAGATGTACCAAGATTTAAAGGATTTTTATTGGTGGCCGAGATTGAAAGGCGATGTGGCAACGTATGTTGGCAAATGTTTGACTTGCGCCAAAGTAAAGGCTGAATATCAGAAGCCTTCAGGACTTTTGCAGCAACCTGAAATACCCAAGTGGAAATGGGAGCGGATTTCAATGGATTTCATAACGAAGTTACCAAAGACACCCAGAGGTCATGATACGATTTGGGTAATCGTAGATCGTCTGACGAAATCTGCACACTTTTTTCCAATCAAGGAAAAAGACAACACTAGCAAGCTTACCGAGCTATACCTCAGAGAGATTGTTGCACGGCATGGAGTGCCTCTCTCAATTATTTCTGATAGAGATGGAAGGTTTGTATCAAGGATTTGGCAGTCCTTCCAAGAAGCCTTTGGTTCTCAATTAAACCTGAGTACTACTTTTCATCCGTAGACAGACGGCGGGAGCGAACGGATGATTCAAATGCTAGAAGATATGTTGCGAGCTTGCGTAATGGATTTAGGTGGTAGTTGGGACACTCACCTACCATTGGTTGAATTCTCATGCAACAACAGTTCTCATGCAAGCATTCAAGCTGCACCGTTTAAAGCTCTCTATGGACGCAAGTGCCGATCACCGTTATGCTGGGCGGACGAAGGTGATAGATAGCTTGTTGGTCCTGAATTGGTTCAAGAGACGACATACAAGATTTTACAGATCCGAGAGCGCATCAAGGTGGCTCGTGATCGTCAAAAGAGCTATGCGGACAAAAGAAGGAAACCTTTGGAGTTTCAAGTGGGAGATATGGTTTTGTTAAAGGTTTCACCCTGGAAGGGTGTAGCACGCTTTGGGAAGCGTAGGAAGTTGAACCCAAGATACATTGGACCATTCAAAATCCTGGAAAGGATTGGTCTTGTAGCTTATAAGTTTGATCTACCCGCAGAACTGAATGGCGTTCATGATACATTTCAGGTATCTAACCTGAAAAAGAGTCCAACTCAAGAAACAATTGTCATTCCTGCCGATGAAGTCCACATTGACGACACACTCCACTTTACGGAAGAACCTGTTGAGGTTACTGCCGATGTATCTTTATTTATATATACACGTATATATATTTTTCCTTTACATAATTCATTCACTTCACTAATCATATATGCCTATATGCAACTATCGTTCATTATGTGAATTGTTGCATTCTACTTGTCTTATCGTAATTTAGAACGTTGATTGGTACTCCGTTATCTCAAGTCATTACTTAATTTAGGTTCTTTGCTAGCATGTTCTTTGTCATGCTTCCGAACCTTTTGCCATCCCGATTATTTATCTCCCGTCATCTTCAGATGCGGTTATCATATCATTTGAACATTTCCAATTTATTTTTAATCTTGCTATTCAATATTGCCCGTATTTTTATACGAGACATTCAAATATACTTACTTTACAAGTACTTATTTTATATTCAATCTATGATTAGGATTCATACTTCCTAATCATCTTTTACCGACCTTAGACATCTCTATTCTGAAATGTTTATATCAATTGTCAAACATTTCGTTCCATTATCGTTTGCATCTTTCATTTTGATTTAGCCAAGTTTGTAACTTGCTTAAGCCATTCATGTTTAGTGCACTTTCCGGGTTTGAGTGTGTTAACACGCTCTTCCCATGCACATCAACTTGAATTCCTTTTTCTAACAATCTAATAAAATCTACTAAATAACTAATTCTTACCGGATGTTTGATCAAGCTTCGAACCGAACACACTTTGTCTTCAACCATGAGCTCTGATTACCAACTTGTAACACTCGTCTCTTTTAATTAATATTTTTGAGATAGAAGTAAGCATTTTTAAAACAAAATGCATCGTCTTAAACTTTGTCATAATTGAAGGCATACATAACGAAAGTATTCTAGTTAATTAACCAACCAGTTTAAACATCGAAAACGATAAGTTAAATGTTTACAAAATGAACATTGTAGATATCAAATTTAGATTAACGCGGAAGCTTCAAAATATTGTGTTCGGTTCTTGAATTCATGCTTGACCGCCATCCGGAGTAAAACCAACTTCACCTAAAAATCACTAACTTTGTATTCTTAAAATATACATATTTTGATAGAATTTTTTTATAGAAAAATATCTATAAATTTTACTTGGAAAAAATAAGTATATTTCCAAATATACCTTAAAAATAATATATTTTTTAAGATTAAACTTAGAAAAATATATATTTTTAGTTTTCACCAATATAATATATTTTTGAATTGTTTAAGAAAATATATATTTTTCTCCACTTCAAAAATAATATATTTTCTACTTTGACAAAATATGATATATTTTATACTAATTGTAAAAATTCCATATTTTGCCGTTTCTTCGGTTTCAAAAATACCGTTTGTCACATTTGTTAAGTTACGAGTTTATTTCCAGAATATATATATATATATATATATATATATATATATATATATATATTTATATATAGTCCAATGTCCATTGTCCGATTTGTCCAATATTCGATATAAATTATATATTCATTTTCTTGTGATTTTGGTAATATATTCTATTACGATTTTTTTTGGTATTTTGATGTATTATATTATTTTCAAGTCCCTAAATTTAATATAACTAATACAATCAATATACAAGTAGCACATAATTTTGTGACATCTATATATATATTTTCCTAAATATATACTTAATGATTTTTATTATCAACCTCCAATATTTGTAATTTTTGTAATAAAAATTATCGCAAATTTTATACTTAAAACTAAGATCAAAAATTACTTGTAAACACATGTTTAAAAATATTTTTCTAAGTGTTTAATTTTTACAAAAATTTTGCCATAGTTTCCCCTTAAAAATGGAGGTTTCCATGCTTATTAGCATATCATTTTCTTTTAAAAATTCATCATCAACAACAACAATTTTCACAAAACTTACCATGAGCCAAAAATATGCATTTTTACAATATGTCATGAACTTGAACTTGAAGTTAGTAAAAATTTGTAGTAATTTAACATGTTGTTTAATATGTTATAAAAACACTAAATCCATGGTTTTTAGTTTATAAAACTCATTCTTGCAAAATTTCATCCTTTACAACTTGTAACATGATTCTTCAAAAATTAATCTTCTTGTATTTTTCATGTTACATACACTTTTCTAGTTCCATTTAACCTTCTAAAACATAGTTATTTTCCTTTGGAACCAAATCATGTGAAATCTTGTAGTAAACTTTAGTTTCTTGAAAATATTATTTTTGAAATCTTACATTTTCAAGACATTTAACTTGTAGGATACATTATCCTACACTAACACATGTTCAACTTCAAGTTCATAGTTTACATAAAGGATGATCAACATGATTTTCTCAAGATCCATCCTTATACTTGCTAGATCATGTGTTTAATCATCATCTAGCAAGCTTCATATGATGATCTACATCATATATGCAAGTAATCAACAAACAATTTTAATACATACACTAAAACAACTTGATCTTCATATTTTTAAGCTTTATGTTCATGATCATACATATGTTTTGTTGAGAATCTTTGGATTACCAAGTTACTTTAAACATTAACCACTAAAATTAGAAGTAAAAACAAGATTAAAGGGGCTTACTACTAGCACTATGGCTAGGGAAGAATCAAGAGTGAAAAATGATGAGAAATGAAGTGGTTAATAGCTCTCCAAGAAGGTCCTTCAAGTTCCTTTGCTTCCAACCTCTTTAGTTATGCTTGAAACACCTTAGATCATGCTTAGAATGTATAAAATTGATTGCAAGATGAAGATGAGGGGAAGGGGTGTTGGGCCGTGAACATGGAAGGAGAAGATGAAGAAGTTTTTTGTTGAATATGGTGAATGGTGATTATGTTATGTTCTTATGGTTTATAAGAGAAACCTTCCAACATTATATTACACTAAGGTTATTATGTCTAAGATCTAAATAACATATCAATTAAACTAATCAAAAAAATCAACAAGGTGAGGCCCTTGTTGGAACCGGTTATGGGGGGGGGGGGGGTAATTTAGTTTGGTTTCAAGTCTTGGTTAGTTAGTTTAGTTAGGATTTAAGTGTTTGTTTAGGTTTAAGTGTGTTTATGTGTTTAGGGAGGTAATATGATGTTTGGTGATCATAACTAGCTTTGTAACATTAAAACAATGTTTCTAGTGAAATTTTGGTGTTTCGGGTAGTGTCTGGTTGTTCGTTTGGTTACCGGTTCGTTAAGGTGCTAAATTGCGCAATTTAGTGTGCTATGAGGTACCTTTTATGACAGTTTTGATTCCCGACACTTACCAAGGTATTCTAGACCATTAAACCATATTTCTGCATTATATTTTGAGGTTTAAAAGCTGAATTTTGCTGTTTTCTGCAGAATTCTGCAGTTTACGTGTGTTTCGGGCACTTTCTAGCACTTAAATCGTCACTCAGAAGGAAGTTTTATGATCCCTACTTTCCTACATACTATTCTAGTGTAACTCTTGGTTCCGGGGCTCATTCTGTGTCTTAACATCTTGTCTGTCTGAGTACTGAACTCCCGTCAGTACTTCTAGTTTGTCTGATAATTGTGCTAGCTTTGTCTTGTACACTAATTGAACTAATCCGGGTTGCATTTTAATAATGATAAGTAATCATGCAACATGTAATGTATCTGTATGTCTTGAAAATAAATCATGCAATCTTCCATATCATAAATCTATCATACGTAACCATATTTTGCAAGTTACTGTTCATATTGTACGAAAATTTCATGGAAAAGTGCCAGGTGTCACATTCTCCCCCCGTTAAAAGAATTTCGTCCCGAAATTCAAGTTGCGTTATCGGTTGCAGGGGAATTGTGAAACAAATGTGGATACTTTGACTTGATTTGGTCTTCACGCTCCCAAGTAAACTCTGGGCCATGACGTGAATTCCAACGAACTTTGACAAGTTTAATACGACTTCTGCATGTCTTGTGGACTTTCCAGTCCGTAACCTCAATAGGTTCTTCAGTAAACTGGAGTTCATCGTTGACGTGAATCTCGTCTGCGGGAATGACGACTGTTTCTTGAGTTGGACTCTTCTTGAGATTATACATGTGAAACGTGTCATGAACACTGCTAAGTTCCTCTGGAAGCTTTAGCTTGTATGCAACGGTTCTAATCCTTTCTAGGATCTCGAAGGGTCCAATGTACCGTGGGTTTAACTTTCCACGTTCACCAAACTTTACCACGCCTTCCCAAGGCGATACTTTCAATAAAACCATATCTCCAACCTCAAATTCCAACGGTTTCTACCGCTTGTCGGCGTAGCTCTTCTGTCTATCCCGGACTGATTTGATATGATCACGTATCTGAGCAATCTTGTCTGTAGTCTCCTGAACTAACTCAGGACCAATAACCTATGTATCTCCGGTCCCCGCCCAATATAGTGGGGATTGACACTTACGTCCATATAGAGCTTCAAATGGGGCGGCCTGAATGCTGGTGTGATAACTATTGTTGTAGGAAAACTCCACTAAAGGCAAGTGAGTATCCCAACTTCCACCAAAGTCCATCACACAAGCACGTAGCATATCCTCCAAAGTCTGTATCGTCCGCTCCCTCTGGCCGTCCGTTTGAGGGTGAAATGCAGTACTAAGATTCAACTGCGATCCAAAAGCTTGTTGAAACGATTGCCAGATTCTCGACACAAAACGACCATCCCGGTCGGACATGATAGAAACAGGTACTCCATGGCGCGCCACAATCTCCCTAAGATATATTTCTGCTAACTTCCTTGTGCTATCTTTCTCGCTGGTCGGTAGGAAATGTGTAGACTTTGTGAGTCGATCAACAATGACCCAAATCATATCGTGTCATCTTTGTGTTCTCGGTAGCTTGGTAATGAAATCCATTGAGATCTGTTCCCACCTTCACACGGGAATCTCCGGTTGTTGCAGCAGCCCTGAAGGTTTCTGGTATTCCGCCTTAACTTTGGCGCAAGTAAGGCAGTTGCCCACATAAGTAGCAATATCAGCTTTCATCTTGGGCCACCAATACCAGTCTTTCAAGTCTTGGTACATCTTGTCGGATCCAGGATGGATCGAGTACCTTGACTTATGAGCTTCGTCCAAAATAAGCGCACGTATATTGCCGTGAAACGGAACCTAAAGTCGTTCCATGAAGTATAATGTTCCATCTTCTCTTAGAAACAATTTCACTTCCATACCTCGCAGTGATTCAGCTCGTAGGTTCTCTGGTCTAAGCGCTTCCTGCTGAGCTTCACGAATCCGAGTAGTGAGATCAGTTTGTATAGTCATCTCTAAGGCTCGCACCCTTAGAGGCTTTGCATGCTCCTTGCGGCTCAAGGCGTCTGCTACAACATTCGCCTTGCCCGGATGATACTTAATCTCACAATCATAATCATTTAACAGCTCGAACCATCTTCGTTGTCTCATATTCAAGTCCTTCTGATCAAAGATGTGCTGCAAACTCTTGTGGTCTGTAAAGATTGTGCAGCGGGTACCATACAAGTAATGACGCCAGATCTTCAATGCAAATATCATAGCTCCTAACTCAAGATCATGCGTTGTGTAGTTCTTTTCATGCACCATCAACTGATGTGACGCGTACGCGATGACTTTGTCCCGTTGCATCAACACGCAACCAAGACCTTGTCGTGAAGCATCACAATAAACCACAAAGCCATCGGTACCGTCGGGTAAAGATAGAATCGGTGCATCGCAGAGTTTATCCTTCAACTTCTGAAAACTGATTCCTATTTCTCTCCCTAATCATACTTCTTATCCTTCTAGGTTAGGGACGTTAGCGGCTGAGCAATACTTGAAAAATTCTCAATGAATCGTCTGTAATAGCCCGCTAACGCCAGAAATTGTCGTATCTCAGTTGGCATCTTTGGGGCTTCCCAGTTCTTGATTGTTTCGATCTTAGCAGGGTCTACATGAATTCCATTCTTATTCACCACATGACCAAAGAATTGCACCTCGCGAATCCAAAATTCGCACTTTGACAGCTTCGCATACAACTGTTCTCTCTTCAAGAGTTCCAAGATGGCTCGCAAATGTTGCTCATGTTCTTCCTTGGTCTTCGAGTAGATAAGGATGTCATCAGTATAACACAATCATGAACTTATCCAAATACGGCTTACACACCCGATTCATAAGGTCCATGAATACTGCTGGTGCGTTCGTCAAGCCAAACGACATAACCAGGAACTCGTAATCCCCATAACGAGTCCTAAAGGCCGTTTTAGGGATACTTTCTTCTTTTATTCGCAGTTTATGATATCCCGACCGCAAGGCGATCTTCGAGTAGTAGCTAGAACCTTGTAATTGGTCGAACAAGTCATCAATCCTCGGCAAGGGATACCGATTCTTGATGGTTAACTTATTCAGCTCCCTGTAGTCGATACATATACGAAAAATGCCATCCGTCTTCTTGACAAATAGCAATGGAGCTCCCTAGGGTGAGAAGCTTGGCCTGATAAATCCCCTTATCTAGCAGCTCTTGTAGTTGAGTCTAAAGTTCTTGCATCTCGGACGGAGCTAGTCGGTAAGGCGCCTTTGCCACTGGTGCCGCTCCTAGCACTAGATCTATCCGAAACTCCACTTGTCGCTGTGGAGGTAGCCCAGTTAAGTCTTTGGGAAAGACTTCTGGAAATTCCTTTACAACGGGGATGTCTTCTAATCTTGGCTCCTTGATCTCCTTGTCGACAATATGAGCAAGGAAGGCTATGCGGCCTTTTCGGAGACACTTCTGCGCCTTCATAACCATGGAGGGATGTCACAATCTTCCGCCTTATGGGCCCAGCGTCCTTGCATTAACTGCATGAAGGTCGTGTACTATAAGTGTTTCATCATTCGCAAGAGGGGTGCGAGTGATTTTCTCATGACAAACAACTTCGGCTCCATTCTTGGATATCCAATCCATGTCGAATACCACATCAAACTACCTAAACCAACTGGTAGAAGGTCGATAGAAAATTTGTGTTCTCCAAGTTCAAGTGTACCACCCTTAATAACTTCATCCACTTCAACTAATTTCCCATTTCCCGATTCTCCAGAATATGGGACGTCTAGTTTACTCGAATCTAGGCCAAATGTATCCTTAAGTTCCATAGATTTAAAACTAAAGTCGGCGGCAGTATCAAATAGACTCCTTTCGTGAAAATACTCCCACAAGCTCGATTTTTATTCAGGCAGTCCTTCCGATGATGTCCTTTATCGCCACATTCGTAGCAACCCTTGACCCTTTCCTTTTCTGTTATCGCCCAGAATTCTATTCACATGCCATGTACCAGACCAACATGCATCCTTGCTATGCTAGGTCTTGCCACAATTTTCCCACCTACGAGTCCTGCACGGACCTGTGTGATGATAACCACACCTATCACACTTTGGTAGTTCTCCTTGATAGTTTTTATCACTTGTTTTAGTCGTGGCAACGAATGCCTTGACTTTCTTAGTCGCAGCGGTTTCCTTATGTTTGCTGCTTGATTTAAAGCCTTGCTTAAGATGCGTATACCTTCTCTTCTTTCTATCCCAAGAAGACTCCACATGCGTCTTCTTTTTCGCTGGGCTTTTATTCGATTTCTCCATCGTTACCCCGCCCTTGGCTGGACCTAGGGCAAGAGTTATCGCCTGAGCGATTCCCAATATGGTTCCTCTTATTCCGCCGTTGTTCGCAGTACTGCTTGCTTCGTATTGGACGATTGTTTTAGCGACTTGCTGATTCTCTAGAGCTTCAAGCTCAGCTCTTGTTGCAGGTAAAGGTCCTGATTGGACACGACCAGCTTTTCCTTCGCTGTGGTTCCATGAGCTTCATATGTATAAAACTTTATCGACAAAATTAGACATTTATTTTAGAATAAATATTGTCGTCGATACGTGAAAGCAAAGCTCATTCAACACGCACTATATGCATAAGGGTAAGGTAATTCATAATGGTACTTATGCAAATCTTTCCACCATAGTAATCTCTTCATTGTAGCGAGGTAAAATGAGTTACAACCAAGTCCTGCTAAGGATATATCAACTTTTATATACACCATATCAACTTGTTGCAATTAGTTTTGTGAAGAAAATCTCCTCGGAGTCATCCCACTCCGATTGATGCAAGTCATCCAGTGCTATCCAAAATATGGTGAGGTCTTCCCTTCACCTTGTCCCTTGTTTATTCCTCAAGTCTCAGACTCTTCCATAGTATTTAGTTTTACAAAAACGTGTATGCTTCCCAGAAGATGGGGGATTGTGCATTCCTACCATGTGTGTGTGTGTGGGGGGGGGGGGGTTAATACTGAAAACGCAGAAATAAGGTCGTGAACCGTAGAGCAGTTTCCAGGGCACGAATGCACTACCCAAACGATGGGGTGCACTATGGGATAGAGAGTGTGGAGGTACAAATAGGGGTGTTGGTGGTGGTGATATGGGTAGTGGGTGATAGGGTGCATATGAGGTGAAGGACGAGAAGGATCCTCATGCACGTGTCATCCATGTGCCTAAATGGAATGGGAATCTGTTGAGAAGGGGAGCTTCGGGTGGTCGCTTCCATCCTTATAACGTGTATCCCATACTTTATGGACATCGCTTGTCCGATGTAGGAAAGATTTGTCACACTGGGCTGTGCGACGCATACATTGATTTGGCTTAGGCTCCATGAGTCCCAATACGGCTGGTACGGTCTCCATGATTGCCGAATGGAGTGCGGTAAATGGGTTACATTACAGATCGCGCCATGCTACTTCCTTGGGGTAAAACGAATGTCAAATGTGGGGTCTATTGTAGTAACTATAATGGATAAGTTGGGGTGTTGTAGGCTCCTTACAAATTTAAACATAAGAACCCCAAAGTGTTGAGAAAAATCTTCTCTATGTGTTAACCATCTTCACTTGCTTAGATACCGGGTCCCAAACGACTCGTACTACAGGTAGAAGTGTTAGGTGCGAAGTAGGCAAGGACCGACTTCCTATTTTGTAGAGCGTTATAGTAACCATCTTAGTTAGTGTTCTACTAGATGGAGATTTGGAATGACTTAGGAAATTCAGATAGATAGTGATCATTTGCTTGACCCGCAGAGCCCACCAGGATTTCCATGCACTACAAGTTGTTATTACGTGGGCCCCCGTAATAATAAATCGTCTTGCATGGTCACCGTAATTTTCTCTCGTTCAAAGCAGCCGATCAGTCAGAGGGGAACACTGCTATCTTCATACCTTCGACATAGATGGGACCTTTATGACGGTCCACGCGCCAACGTCCATTGTTGTTACGCGCGAGATGGCTTAATGCTAGTCAAAGTAGTATTTAAAAAGGGAATTTCCTAGTGATAGTAGTTGGAGGGGCACCTTCAAGATGAGTACCTCATCTTCCTTGTCTGGACAAGAGTGTCTTCAATCATGTTTTGTAAATGCCACAGGGACCTCGTCCCACTGGTAAGGTTGATGTCCAAGGTTACCTCCTCCGCCTCGTCGTCTCTGTCGTAGTCAGACCCCTTCGCATTCGAGAGGGAAGAACAGTCATCTTCTACGGAAACAAGCTCAGGGTCTCGTTTGGTAACTACGTCAGCCATAAGCTTCGCAATAAAAGCGAGGTCGATAGTCTCATTGTTCAAGTCAAGAACAATAATAGGATTCGAATTCGAAGGTATCTCTTTCCCGTCAATAATTGTTCCGTACACATATATATATATATATTAATGAATAGTAGTGTTACTTAGTATATACAAGCAAATGAATGCAACATGTCACATATAACTCTCGTCTGTTCTTTCGGGGGTCATTTCGTCTTCGGCAAGTCTATCCCACGTGGACTGACTATAGCTCAATTGGCACATTAGTCGGGGTATTCTCCCTCCCTACTAATGTCCTTGCTTTATCTTTCTTTCTTTCCTTTGAAAAATTTTTGTTCCATGGATCTTGGCGCTTTTTGTAAATGCAATGAAAAGTATTTTGTAAAAATATTTTCGTGAGAGAATCCTAGTGATTGTAGTCTAGACTCGAGAAGGAATCCTAGTTCACTATAATCGAAGCTCTGATACCAACCTGTCACACCATGACTTTTGCGGAAACGTGTGATGAGTGACTTGATCAATATCATTGAATTCAATTATAACAAACAACTATATGATTAAAACATGATGTTCATCCATTCATAAGTTTCAAAATATTACAAACAACTAACAGACTTCAAGTTTAGTTTACAAACCATGCAAATAGAAATAAGTTCCATAAAGGACTTTTAAGAAAAGACTTTTAAAACAAGGCTTTGATTCGTATATCTTATCTAAGATAAGATATCCCAACCAAACCCTTCCAAAAGAGGATGACATCACTTCTTGAAAACACTTCTTGAAACATTCTTAACGCCGCCAGATCCATTAGTTTACTGAAATACATGTAATTTGAAAACATCAACAAAAGTTGAGCGAGTTCATGTCTTTTGTATGTGAGCTCGTATAAACTTGTAATCATTTGTAAGTATTCCTTTGTAATCCGATATGAAAGCGTCTATGAACAGATCAATTAATGATTTGCAAGGTCATTAATATGTGTGCAATGGTGCAGGAAGGCTCAAACCTTTGCGGATTTCGTACCGGGCCATCCGGCTGGGACGACATAGTCACCACATGGGCCACTCCTGGACCCATGGGTGGGGCTCGCAATGTGACAACCGTAAAAAATCTAGGTATCCGTACAATTAATTAATATTGATTAGTGCCTAATGACTGTGCTTAATTACAACTGATGACTTGAACTGCCTTTTGATTACTACATCATACTTACATGTGAATCACATATTGCATACTGTCACATCATTTATCACATACAAACTTTAGTGACATAAACGATGCACAAAGCACAGTTAGCACAATTAGCGGATAACTCAGAAAAATGCTGACGTTGTCAGTACATAGACAAACAGTGTTTTGAGACCCTGTATGGGCCAGAGACTAAGTTTCACACTAGTATAGTGTGTAGGAAGGTGAGGATCATAAAACTGCTTCACTAGGTGATAGTTTAAGTGCCGGAAAGTGCCTAAATCCCACATAAAGTGCTGAATTCAGCACATTTAAGCAAAATTCAGCATTCTAATAAGCTAGTAACATGCAAAAATATGGCAAAATGGTCCTGAATGCTTTCCTAAGTGTCGGGAATTAAAAGTGTCACAAAAGGGTACTTAAAGATCACTAAACGGAATAACTTGACACTTTAACGAACCGGTATCTAACCAAACAACCGGACACTACCCGAAACACCAAAATTTTACTAAAAGCATTGTTTTAGTAATTCTGAGCTAGTTATGATCCCCAAACACCCTAACACACTACATATTGCATGATGCACATAAACACTAACTAATACACTTGAAATCTAACCTAGACACTTAACAAACCTTTGGAACCCAACTAATTACCCCCCCCCCCCTTGGGACGGTTCAAGGTGGCCCCACCACCTTGATCTCCTCAATCTTATTAAGATCTTATGTGATCTCTAATGATTTGGTGAAAGATCATGCTTGTACTTGGGAAACATAAGAACCATTGGACAAAACCATTAAGTGATTATAAGTAGGACTTGAGCTCACACACTTCACCACAACTCACCTCCTCCTCCTCTCTCCCTCCCTCTCGGCCGTGAGCACCCACCACCACCATCATCACTTCCATCTCACTTCCAACCATTCCAAGATCACTCTAAGGTGTAAGGAGCCATACAAAGGAGCTTGGTGCTTGTGGAACTTGAAGGACCTCACCCGATTGATTTTATCCTCTACATTTGTCATCTTCAACCTCTTGTGTTCATCCCTAGCTTAGAGCTAGTAGTAAGACCCTCATAACCTTTGTTACTTCTAATTTTGATTGGTTAAAAGATGATAAACATTGATTATCTTGATGAACATTAAAAGACATATTCATGAATCTCTAACATTAGCTTATAAACATATGAAATCTTGTTGATTTGTGATTATTTGCTTCTTGTTGATTGATTACTAGTGTTAGTGATGTTAGACATCATATGGAACCTACTAGATTGTGATTAAACACATGATCTAGTAAGTTGATGTGATGATCTTGTGAAAAACCAAGGTCATCATGCCTTATATTTACATGAACTTGAACAATAAAAATTGTTTTCATGTGATGATGATTTAAACAAGATACAAGTCTTGTGAGTGAATGATTTCTAAAATAATTTTTCCAAAGAAACCAAGCTAAATCACAAGATTTGTATAAACATAGTTTTTAAAGAAACCAATCATGTTTCTAGTAGTGAAATAGGTATAAGAATACTTTGTTTACAAGAAAAGTTCAAAAGAATGATTTTTGGAAAAATCATCTAACAAGTTGTAAACACTCAAATCTTTCAAGAATGGGATTTTTAAAGAAATAAACACACTTTAAAGGGTAACTAAGTCTACTACACATACTAACAAGTTACTACAAGTTTTTATGAAAACTCAAGTTCATGATCTTTATGTAGATGGCTTTGTTTTAGCACTTGGTAAGTATAATATTGTTTAGGGTTGATTGTTGATTATTGTGTGTTGATTTTGAAAAGAAAATGATATGCTTAAATAGCATGGACACCTCCATTTTTAGAGGAAACTATGGCGAAATTTTCTAAAAAAACAAACACTTAGAAAATATTTTCTAAACAAATATTTACATGTGTGTCTTAACTTTGGTTTTTCATATAAACTTTGCCATAGATTTTGTTACAAAAATACAAGTATCGGAGGTTGGTTTTTATAAATAAAAATGGATAAATTTATATTTAGAATATATATTTACATTAAAGACACGTTGTGTGTGATTATGTGTATACTTTGTGTATTAGTTGTATTATTTTAGGATTTAAAATAATATAACTTAACAAAATACCAAGAATTTACCATCCAAATTAATACCAAAAATCATAAGGAATATATATATACAAGTTACACACTTAATTTTGTGAAACCGAACGCAACAACGTAACTTACAAAATATTCCGAAAAATACCGTTATAAATATATTTTTGGTAAATATTATTTTGGATACAAGAAATGAAAATATGATTTTTGTAAATATTACAAAAGTTGTATCATATTTATGACAATGAGAAAATATATTATTTTTGGGAAGTTAAAATATATTTTCCTAGAATATTTAGAAGATATATGATTTTTTGAGAAAAATATATATTTTCTTGAAATACATTATTTTTTGACAAAATAAGTTAAATATATTTTCTAAAGTGAGACTTGAAAATATATTGTTTTAGAAATATATTATTTTAAAACTATAAATGCAAGAATACAAATATACATGTATGAGATACCCCCATCCTTGGGAAGGAAATACGAAAATAAATACTTGAGAAGTATTGTTACAAAATATTGTCTAACAATTATTCCAAAATTAAATATAAATTAAAGTTAAAATAATTATTATTTTAACAAGAAATTATAACTTGGAATAATATTGGGAACATAAAAGAAACGTAACTCAAAAACGTAAATTCAAAGGCAAGGCACGGCCCGTTCGTCTAATAGACATTAGTACATTGTAGGGGGTCGTGTTCGCTGAGGAAATTTGGGTTACGATTCTAAAGATGCAATACAGTGAGTTCATGTCCCCCTTTTCTTTTTAACTGTTTTCAGTTTTATAACTTTGGGGGTGAAATACATGTTACGATTATTTACAAACATTTTATACATGGTATGGTTAGCTTAAGGAGGGTTTACTGCTTGATCATGTGAGTGGTGGGTATAACACTTAAGGCCATTAATCCTCATCGTAGGACCGAGGGACATGAGTGATAGATCTATTTGGGTGTAGCGAGCCCACACCCATGCGGACCAGGGTGGCCCACGTGGTGACTATGTCTTCTTCCCGGAGACATATTTGCTAGGTTTGAGTTTTCCTGCACCATTTCACACATACCATTGGCTTTGCAACCCATTGGTGATCTGTTTTTCCTTATTGCTACATACCAGGGACATACTTACATACAGACATATTTCAAAGGTTTATTCATACACACATACACATGAACTCGCTCAACTTTTGTTGATGTTTTCAAATTACATGTATTTCAGGGAACTAAGTGGATCTGGCAGGTGTGCATGTTTTTCAAGCTGCGTATAAATAAGAGATGTCATCCAAGTCTTTAGAGTTTAGGAGATGTATCTTACTCCTGGACGAGATACATGGTCCTAAGCTCGGGTTTGTTTAAAGTCTTTTGTTGAGTCCTCGTGAACACATTTAAACATGTCATGGTTTGTAACTTAATTCGGTGTCAACGTGTCAAACAATTTATGTTATGTTGTTTTCAGACTTAACTAATGGATGAACATCTTACGGTTTTTATCATATAGCGTTGTTATGATTGAATGCTATGGTATTAAGAAAGTCACACCAATAACTACGTTTCCGCAAAAGTCAGGGTGTGACACGCAACACCCAAATAGATCTATCACTCATGCCCTTCGGTCCTTATACAAGGATTAATGGTCTTAAGTGTTGTACCCACCATTTACATGATCTAACAGTTCATTCCTTAGCTAACCATACCATTTGAAACATTTGAAACATGTATTCCACCCCCATAAGTTATAAAACCGAAAACAGTTAAAAGAAAAGGGGGACATAAACTCACAAATTTGTGTCCTGCTGTCACGTATACTCAAAGATCCTTCTTACGAGTCGTACGACTACCTACACACGTGCCATGTTTTATTAGACGTTTAGGTCGTGTAACGACTCCTAGTCTTAGTTGTTGATTAAGACTTATTTTTGGGGATTTAGTATTCTTTGAGTTATACGAGTGATATGTATTATATAATTCCAAATTATATAATTATTAGTTAAAATAAAAATATTTTAACTTAGTTTATTTTTATTTATCCAAATATTTAGAATATTGTTAAAAATAATATATTTATTTTTAACTTGCTTAGTCATGTACACAAATATTCTCCCAGGTATCGATATACTTGTATTCGTGTATTTTTCATACTTGTGTATAACATTTGTATACGGGTATTTTGCCAATTATTGGTAGTGTATTCCGGTGTGTATTTATACGTATAGGAATACGTATCTTTTTGTATTTATTAAGTATTTTATACTTAATTTGTGTAAAATTTTCTGGAATATTATTTTTATACAACTAAAAATCACTAACTTTTTATTCTTAAAACATACATATTTTGAGAGAATTTTTTTTTATAGAAAAATATCTATAAATTTTACTTGGCAAAAATAAGTATATTTCTAAATATACCTTAAAAATAATATATTTTTAAGATTAAACTTAGAAAAATATATATTTTTAGTTTTCACCAAAATAATATATTTTTGAATTGTTTAAGAAAATATATATTTTTCTCCATTTCAAAAATAATATATTTTCTTCTTTGACAAAATATGATATATTTTATACTAATTGTAAAAATTCCATATTTTTCCGTTTCTTCGGTTTCAAAAATACCGATTGTCGCATTTGTTAAGTTACGAGTTTATTTCCAGAATATATATTTATATATAGTCCAATGTAAATTGTCCGATTTGTCCAATATTCGGGTATAAATTATATATTCATTTTCTTGTGATTTTGGAAATATATTATATTACAATTTTTTTTTTGGTATTTTGATGTATTATATTATTTTCAAGTCCCTAAATTTAATATAACTAATACAATCAATATAAAAGTAGCACATAATTTTGTGACATCTATATATATATTTTCCTAAATATATACTTAGTGATTTTTATTATCAACCTCCAATGTTTTTAATTTTTGTAATAAAAATTATGGCAAATTTTATACTTAAAACCAAGATAAAAAATTACTTGTAAACACTTGTTTAAAAATATTTTTCTAAGTGTTTAATTTTTACAAAAAAATTGCCATAGTTTCCCCTTAAAAATGGAGGTTTCCATGCTTATTAGCATATCATTTTTTTTTTTAAATTTCATCATCAACAACAACAATTTTCACAAAACTTACCATGAGCCAAAAATATGCATTTTTACAATATGTCATGAACTTGAAGTTAGTAAAAATTTGTAGTAATTTAACATATTGTTTAATATGTTATAAAAACACTAAATCCATGGTTTTTAGTTTATAAAACTCATTGTTGCAAAATTTCATCCTTTACAACTTGTAACATCATTCTTCTAAAGTTAATCTTCTTGTATTTTTCATGTTACATACACTTTTCTAGTTCCATTTAACCTTCTAAAACATAGTTATTTTCCTTTGGAACCAAATCATGTGAAATCTTGTGGTAAACTTTAGTTTCTTGAAAATATTATTTTGAAATCTTACATTTTCAAGACATTTAACCTGTAGGATTCATTATCCTACACTAACTCATGTTCAACTTCAAGTTCAGAGTTTACATAAAGGATGATCAACATGATTTTCTCAAGATCCATCCTTTTACTTGCTAGATCATGTGTTTAGTCATCATTAACCACTAAAATTAGAAGTAAAAACAATATTATAGGGGCTTACAACTAGCACTATGGCTAGGGAAGAATCAAGAATGAAGATGATGAGAAACTGTAACACCCCGAAAACGGGTTTGGTAATCAAACTCCGTTAATACTAAAAGATGGGTAAAGTACCGTTAGCAGTAAAAATAACCAGGTAAATAATTGGATTTAAATAAGAAATCCTAATAATTAAATACAAGCGAATCAAAGTTATAAGAGTTTGAGTTTATAAGAGCCCGAGTTAACGGGAGTTAAAATACAACGGGTTAGAACTCCCGAACCCATTAAATTAACTAGGAATAATTAACCTAGTTAATAATATGTGATTAAGTTATAAATAATGGATTATAACTTAAATAGATCGAAATAAAACCTTGAGGGACTAAAAGTGGACAATTGAAAACAAGTTTATAATTAAAACTTACAAACACCAAAACACACACATATGTGTGTGTTTTGGTCGATGTATACAGGAGAAAAAGGGGGGTTCCCTTCCAAGAACCCTAACTCACAAAAATTTCCAAAATCAAAGAGAAATCAAGCCAAGAATTTGGGGCTTTTAATAAAATCGTGATCACCAAGCTTAGGGGATCACAAGGTATGTTGAATTTTGATGTTTATTGATATTTCGAATTTGTGATGAACATGCATGAACGAAATTCTTGCATGAATATTCAATGTTATAGTGATATTAGTGTGGGTACAAGTCTAGGAACAAACCCTAGATGCAAACTTGTAGAATTGTGCCATAAACTAGTGATTTATCAAATAGCCAAGTATGAACTAAGTGGGTTTTGTTGATTTGATGAAATTGATGTGTATAAACATCATATTAATTCATAGGAATGAACTATTTGAACAAATTAGAGATTTTGTTAAGAGTTCATAAGTGATTAGAAGTGGGTTTTGACACAAGAGTTAAACCCATGGTTATGATGGTCAAAGTGTATATATGCATACAATGACTAAAATTACATGCTGAATTATGGTTACTTGAGGTATGAATTAGATAACATGTTAGTAGAAGTAGCATCTCAAAAGATGACGCTCACTAAGTGGTTGATAATGTGCCTAAATCGAGTCATGTGAACTTGTTAGTGCATTCATATTTGTAAATTGGTGGGTTGACTTTTAAAAGTCAAACCGACCTATGATAAGGTTCATTAAGAATAGTGGTAAAAGATTCATAAGGTGTGAAGGTCATGATCTTGAATGATTAATCTAACCACCTTGAAAATGATGATGATAGTTTGACGCGTAACAAGCTAGGTAGAAGCTTGATGAGGGAGCGGGTCAAACGAATCACGAAGGAAAGGAAAAGCGTAGTTCGGATGCGAGGTAAGTTAAGCTTACGCCCTTTTTACTTTTATTACAAAATGCTTATTTGTGAGCATGGAATACGATTTATATTAAGTAAAAGAAACATGATGTTCCGGCGCGATATAATGCTAGTCGGAACAAGCGAAAATGGTAGAAACCATAAATTAAGGTAGAAAGGGGTAAAAATGGTGAAATGGTAATCCGGACATGGGTTAACGAATAGATAAAGGGATTTAAAACGACACTATTTGGCATAAGTCATAATGGGTCAAATAAAACAGGAAACGACTTCCAAGTTGGATGATTTCAAAAAGTAAACCGGGATAGGTTTAAGGGGTGAAATGGTAATTAAGTGCCATCTTATAATGACAATTGGTCATTTCGACTAAACGGGTCAAATGGTGTTGTTAACACCATTTGTCAATAATATTTGATGATTGCTTGTTGAGTTTTATGATCACAGGAATTAACACATGGTTAGCATTGCTATTATCTAGATATTAATAGCGAAAGGTATTAAAACGGGTCAATATGTTGATCCGAGCCAGGTACGCATAATAATGTTGTAGTTAAAAGTGTTATTTTGGTCGAATAATTGGTGAGAGTCCTTCGTCGTAAAAGAAGGACCAAAATCGACCAAAACGCCCTTGTAGGCTAAATAGAACAAACAACCCTTAAGGGTTGTTTGGAAACAAATTTCATGATTAGATAGATACTTAGAATAAGTATAGAAGTTGAAAGATGTAATATGTTAGTCAAATAGCTCTATTTGAGTCTTGCTGTAAAATAACAATCCGAAGGGTAAAACTCGAAACATATAAATACGTTTGTTTGATAAAATGCATAAACGGGTTAAAATTCGGTAAAAAGGTAACGAGTCGAAGGATTAGAAGTCTCAAAATTTCTTATGTTGGATGTAGGATTTTAACTCCATAAGATGGAGGATTAAATTACGGATGCGTAGGAAAAAGAATCGGGTAAAACGGATCAATAACGAAGAAGTTATGGCCGTTTCCGTGAAATCAGGTCGTGCTGGGTATGTACAGCATCAGCTGAAGGCAACAGGCTGTGAAAAACAGGGCTAGGCGTGACGCCTAGGCCCTTGGCGTCACGCGAAGCCCCCTAACTCCGAAAATTTTTAAAATTTTGTCATTTTAACCCCTGTACTTGTTTGAACTTAATATTTGACTATCAAAACTAACTTTTAAGTTGGTTTTGATCATAGGTGAATGCCAAGAGTGCACAGATGAAGATCAAGCGACGAGCAAGAACCAAACACGATCACGAAATAAGCTTCCGCACTATGTATCGTTATTATGTTAAACGACGAACGTACTCATGATATGTTGTATACTTTTAAATTGTAAAAAGTTTTAGTAAACCCGTAATTTCCAATGCATATAAAATCTTAATTACATTATTGTTTTTCGTAAATGATACGTTAAACCTTAATTTATAAGAACGGGTGTTACAAGTTGGTATCAGAGCCTTGGTTTAAGAGATTCAAGTATGGTGGGAAAACTATGCTTGGACTTAAACCTTATGCTCTTGATAAAGATTCGTGTTCGGTTCGAGGCTTGATCGCAAATCCGGTAAGTACATGTATGTTAATAAGTTTAAGCAGGCTAAAGTGTTGTAAACAACACATAAGGCTATCGTGTGGTACACGTTACCTAAATTAAATGATGAATATAGTTGACTAAATTGCGCGCGTTGACGCATATAGTAGAAAAGCCTTGTATTATGATACGGGCATTTAGTAAAGTTGACATTACTAACTTTTATGAATGTTTTAATTGGAGGAAACTCGCATTTGAAGATGACGAGGATTGAACAAATTACGGATATGATAGAGGAACGGTCCGAAGTATGACAAGAGGAGCATGCTCACCAAGGACCTAAATCACGCAACGATTGCGAATAAGTTAATGGCAAGGGGAGCCTGTTAGAGCAAGCATTATCAGGTGCACGTTTTAAATTATTACATAAATAGTAATATGCAACAAATATGTAGAGATTGAAAGGTGCATATGTAGATTGAAAACTTAGAAAAACCTGAATAGAGAACCTATCAGGGATATTGTTTCCAAGAAAAACAAATAGAGGCATTACTTACATGGGGTGTAATGTGAAAATTATAAAAAGATCATGTATACCAGGTCTTGATCGCTTACTCTGGCCAAGTAATTAGTGAACACGTGGTACCATGAACTTCTTATGATGGACACATTTATGTCCGATGTAGTAAGGGTGGGGTGAATGGGACTAACTTAAAAAGTACCCAAATGAATCAAATGAGCAAAATATTTGATAATAATGTAAACGCACAGCCGGGTGACGGAAGCGTATTACATTAGGATGATGAGCCCGAGTGAAGGGACAAAGATTAATGTAAAACGATTAAGGTATGCAATTGGGAGGGGTGTGCTTACACTCGAACCCGAATAATGCAAATATGACTCTTAACGGGCCGATTTTGTAAAACACCAAATTTGAGAACAAAGTAGGAATATAAAAGCGAAACGAAGTCATAATGCATACCGTAAGGGTTGCAATAATAACGACTTCGGTAAAACACCCGGTTGGTGGGTAAGGATTTAAACGCATGCGTAGACTGAGAAACAGGAACGCGAAATAGAAAGCCAAAAGACTCGGAATATGAGTCATGACTAAAAGATGACAAGAATTTTCGCACACATAAATTTTGGTAATTACGTTCAACCATTTCAAAGTTGGACGGGTCAAATAAAGAATGAAGTTCGACATTCATAAGTGATGAAAATTCACCCAAAATGAGTCAAACGAGTCAATTAAGGAATAACGCTTAATATAATAGGAAAACGCAAACCGGTGAAACCGGAAAGCTAAAAACAATAAGATAGAAGGACCCGAGTAATGGGTTGTAAAGGAGTATAAGAATGAACCGGGTAATGGTAAGCGTAAGACAAACCGACGTGTAAATGACGCTAGAAGTCGTAAAGTCGGAAAGATAGTCCGAAAGTAAACAAATGAAACCTTAGACTACAGTCAAGGTCAACTAAAGTTCAAAAGTAAATTTTGAATGATTCCAAACATAACAAAGGATGCTTTAAAGCTATATATGTATAAATAGACAATTGAATAAAGACTAGAATAAAAGATGATCTACGGGATCATCATAACCTACGGGATATTAATTAGTGTAAAGGTCTACAGGGCCAAAATGACCCACGGGTCATGAATTGAAGCAAAGGGACCATAAGGGCATCGCCTTAAAGAGATAAAGGTCTAATAAAATAGCCCATAGACTAAGTGATAAAACCTACGGGTTAATTAGACAAAGCGAGGGAATAAATGGAGAATCCTCGCATAAAACAAAGACTGAAAAAGAATAAATTTTGGACTGTCAATATCCCGGTATGGATAATTGACAAAGGTTAAAGAGAAGACGCTAAACTAAAACTTCGGTTTTGGTAAGAAATAACGTTTCTACGAAAATGTATTATGATAGACGTATAAACGGTAAACATGAAAGATATAAGTCTTGACACTGATTGGTGCAAGGCGATATATTCGAAAAGTAATATTTTCGAAAACAAAAAGTTGATATGAAATTTGGAATGACGTGACATGATCACGGTCAAGAAATGCAATGTGAGGTAGAATCACATTATAACCAAGCGAGTGGTGAAAGTAACTGGACTAATAAGTCTAGTTAGTGAGACCGGTTAAGGTCAGCAATTCAAATCAAGAAATTTGGTTTGGTTGTAAGTGGTAGATTCGATATAACTTAACCGAATAAATAAATTTGAAAACAAAGGATTTGTTGCTAAAAGTGAAGGATTTCACTAAAGACCTTTAAACGGGTCAAAGTAACGGATTCATAAAGAATTCGATAGTATAAGAAAGCGATGGATATCGCTAAGTTAACTAAACTAGTAGGAATAACGAGAGTACGTTATTTCAAGTTGCACTATGTCGTATGAGATACGTAGACAATTAGTGACCAAAAAGATGTTACCATACTTATCTGGTAATACTAACAATTGGTTAAAGGTATAAGTAATGTTTAAAAGATTTCTCGGATCAAATACATTGAGTTTAAACTCAATGAATTATGTAAGAAAAGGTTTCGAGGACGAAACCTCTCTAAGGGGGGTAGACTTGTAACACCCCGAAAACGGGTTTGGTAATCAAACTCCGTTAATACTAAAAGACGGGTAAAGTACCGTTAGTAGTAAAAATAACCAGGTAAATAATTGGATTTAAATAAGAAATCCTAATAATTAAATACAAGCGAATCAAAGTTATAAGAGTTTGAGTTTATAAGAGCCCGAGTTAACGGGAGTTAAAATACAACGGGTTAGAACTCCCGAACCCATTAAATTAACTAGGAATAATTAACCTAGTTAATAATATGTGATTAAGTTATAAATAATGGATTATAACTTAAATAGATCGAAATAAAACCTTGAGGGACTAAAAGTGGACAATTGAAAACAAGTTTATAATTAAAACTTACAAACACCAAAACACACACATATGTGTGTGTTTTGGTCGATGTATACAGGAGAAAAAGGGGGGGTTCCCTTCCAAGAACCCTAACTCACAAAAATTGCCAAAATCAAAGAGAAATCAAGCCAAGAATTTGGGGCTTTTAATAAAATCGTGATCACCAAGCTTAGGGGATCACAAGGTATGTTGAATTTTGATGTTTATTGATATTTCGAATTTGTGATGAACATGCATGAACGAAATTCTTGCATGAATATTCAATGTTATAGTGATATTAGTGTGGGTACAAGTCTAGGAACAAACCCTAGATGCAAACTTGTAGAATTGTGCCATAAACTAGTGATTTATCAAATAGCCAAGTATGAACTAAGTGGGTTTTGTTGATTTGATGAAATTGATGTGTATAAACATCATATTAATTCATAGGAATGAACTATTTGAACAAATTAGAGATTTTGTTAAGAGTTCATAAGTGATTAGAAGTGGGTTTTGACACAAGAGTTAAACCCATGGTTATGATGGTCAAAGTGTATATATGCATACAATGACTAAAATTACATGCTGAATTATGGTTACTTGAGGTATGAATTAGATAACATGTTAGTAGAAGTAGCATCTCAAAAGGTGTGAAGGTCATGATCTTGAATGATTAATCTAACCACCTTGAAAATGATGATGATAGTTTGACGCGTAACAAGCTAGGTGGAAGCTTGATGAGGGAGCGGGTCAAACGAATCACGAAGGAAAGGAAAAGCGTAGTTCGGATGCGAGGTAAGTTAAGCTTACGCCCTTTTTACTTTTATTACAAAATGCTTATTTGTGTGCATGGAATACGATTTATATTAAGTAAATGAAACATGATGTTCCAGCGCGATATAATGCTAGTCGGAACAAGCGAAAATGGTAGAAACCATAAATTATGGTAGAAAGGGGTAAAAATGGTGAAATGGTAATCCGGACATGGGTTAACGAATAGATAAAGGGATTTAAAACGACACTATTTGGCATAAGTCATAATGGGTCAAATAAAACAGGAAACGACTTCAAAGTTGGATGATTTCAAAAAGTAAACCGGGATAGGTTTAAGGGGTGAAATGGTAATTAAGTGCCATCTTATAATGACAATTGGTCATTTCGACTAAACGGGTCAAATGGTGTTGTTAACACCATTTGTCAATAATATTTGATGATTGCTTGTTGAGTTTTATGATCACAGGAATTAACACATGGTTAGCATTGCTATTATCTAGATATTAAAAGCGAAAGGTATTAAAACGGGTCAATATGTTGATCCGAGCCAGGTACGCATAATAATGTTGTAGTTAAAAGTGTTATTTTGGTCGAATAATTGGTGAGAGTCCTTCGTCGTAAAAGAAGGACCAAAATCGACCAAAACGCCCTTGTAGGCTAAATAGAACAAACAACCCTTAAGGGTTGTTTGGAAACGAATTTCATGATTAGATAGATACTTAGAATAAGTATAGAAGTTGAAAGATGTAATATGTTAGTCAAATAGCTCTATTTGAGTCTTGCCGTAAAATAACAATCCGAAGGGTAAAACTTGGAACATATAGATATACACATTGAAATCCAACACACAAAGAGTTGTAGTTGAAGATTACTTGATAAGGAATGTAGGAATAAGATGCTAGAAATGAATGAAAGCGATATCATGCTTTAAAGTGCTTAAATACCCTTAACGGGTCAAAATAAGCATACGAGAGAAAATGGGTTTAAATTGTGTAATAAACATATGATTAGAACCTAATATAGTAGGTAACATTAATTTGAAGAAGTGTATGAGATATAGGAATCAAATAAATACGTTTGTTTGATAAAATGCATAAACGGGTTAAAATTCGGTAAAAAGGTAACGAGTCGAAGGCTTAGAAGTCTCAAAATTTCTTATGTTGGATGTAGGATTTTAACTCCATAAGATGGAGGATTAAATTACGGACGCGTAGGAAAAAGAATCGGGTAAAACGGATCAATAACGAAGAAGTTATGGCCGTTTCCGTGAAATCAGGTCGTGCTGGGTATGTACAGCATCAGCTGAAGGCAACAGGCTGTGAAAAACAGGGCTAGGCGTGACGCTTAGGCCCTTGGCGTCACGCGAAGCCCCCTAACTCCAAAAATTTTTAAAATTTTGTCATTTTAACCCCTGTACTTGTTTGAACTTAATATTTGACTATCAAAACTAACTTTTAAGTTGGTTTTGATCATAGGTGAATGCCAAGAGTGCACAGATGAAGATCAAGCGACGAGCAAGAACCGAACACGATCACGAAATAAGCTTCCGCACTATGTATCGTTATTATGTTAAACGATGAACGTACACATGATATGTTGTATACTTTTAAATTGTAAAAAGTTTTAGTAAACCCGTAATTTCCAATGTATATGTAATCTTAATTACATGATTGTTTTTCGTAAATGATACGTTAAACCTTAATTTATAAGAACGGGTGTTACAAGTTGGTATCAGAGCCTTGGTTTAAGAGATTCAAGTATGGTGGGAAAACTATGCTTGGACTTAAACCTTATGCTCTTGATAAAGATTCGTGTTCGGTTCGAGGCTTGATCGCAAATCCAGTAAGTACATGTATGTTAATAAGTTTAAGCATGCTAAAGTGTTGTAAACAACACATAAGGCTATCGTGTGATACACGTTACCTAAATTAAATGATGAATATAGTTGACTAAATTGCGCGCGTTGACGCGTATAGTAGAAAAGCCTTGTATTATGATACGGGCATTTAGTAAAGTTGACATTACTAACTTTTATGAATGTTTTAATTGGAGGAAACTCGCATTTGAAGATGACGAGGATTGAACAAATTACGGATATGATAGAGGAACGGTCCGAAGTATGACAAGAGGAGCATGCTCACCAAGGACCTAAATCGCGCAACGATTGCGAATAAGTTAATGGCAAGGGGAGCCTGTTAGAGCAAGCATTATCAGGTGCACGTTTTAAATTATTACATAAATAGTAATATGCAACAAATATGTAGAGATTGAAAGTTGCATATGTAGATTGAAAACTTGGAAAAACCTGAATAGAGAACCTATCCGGGATATTGTTTCCAAGAAAAACAAATAGAGGCATTACTTACATGGGGTGTAATGTGAAAATTATAAAAAGGTCATGTATACCAGGTGTTGATCGCTTACTCTGGCCAAGTAAGTAGTGAACACGTGGTACCATGAACTTCTTATGATGGACACATTTATGTCCGATGTAGTAAGGGTGGGGTGAATGGGACTAACTTAAAAAGTACCCAAATGAATCAAATGAGAAAAATATTTGATAATAATGTAAACGCACAGCCGGGTGACGGAAGCGTATTACATTAGGATGATGAGCCCGAGTGAAGGGACAAAGATTAATGTAAAACGATTAAGGTATGCAATTGGGAGGGGTGTTCTTACACTCGAACCCAAAGAATGCAAATATGACTCTTAACGGGCCGATTTTGTAAAACACCAAATTTGAGAACAAAGTAGGAATATAAAAGCGAAACGAAGTCATAATGCATACCGTAAGGGTTGCAATAATAACGACTTCGGTAAAACACCCGGTTGGTGGGTAAGGATTTAAACGCATGCGTAGACTGAGAAACAGGAACGCGAAATAGAAAGCCAAAAGACTCGGAATATGAGTCATGACTAAAAGATGACAAGAATTTTCGCACACATAAATTTTGGTAATTACGTTCAACCATTTCAAAGTTGGACGGGTCAAATAAAGACTGAAGTTCGACATTCATAAGTGATGAAAATTCACCCAAAATGAGTCAAACGAGTCAATTAAGGAATAACGCTTAATATAATAGGAAAACGCAAACCGGTGAAACCGGAAAGCTAAAAACAATAAGATAGAAGGACCCGAGTAATGGGTTGTAAAGGAGTATAAGAATGAACCGGGTAATGGTAAGCGTAAGACAAACCGACGTGTAAATGACGCTAGAAGTCGTAAAGTCGGAAAGATAGTCCGAAAGTAAACAAATGAAACCTTAGACTACGGTCAAGGTCAACTAAAGTTCAAAAGTAAATTTTGAATGATTCCAAACATAACAAAGGATGCTTTAAAGCTATATATGTATAAATAGACAATTGAATAAAGACTAGAATAAAAGATGATCTACGGGATCATCATAACCTACGGGATATTAATTAGTGTAAAGGTCTACAGGGCCAAAATGACCCACGGGTCATGAATTGAAGCAAAGGGACCATAAGGGCATCGCCTTAAAGAGATAAAGGTCTAATAAAATAGCCCATAGACTAAGTGATAAAACCTACGGGTTAATTAGACAAAGCGAGGGAATAAATGGAGAATCCTCGCATAAAACAAAGACTGAAAAAGAATAAATTTTGGACTGTCAATATCCCGGTATGGATAATTGACAAAGGTTAAAGAGAAGACGCTAAACTAAAACTTCGGTTTTGGTAAGAAATAACGTTTCTACGAAAATGTATTATGATAGACGTATAAACGGTAAACATGAAAGATATAAGTCTTGACACTGATTGGTGCAAGGCGATATATTCGAAAAGTAATATTTTCGAAAACAAAAAGTTGATATGAAATTTGGAATGACGTGACATGATCACGGTCAAGAAATGCAATGTGAGGTAGAATCACATTATAACCAAGCGAGTGGTGAAAGTAACTGGACTAATAAGTCTAGTTAGTGAGACCGGTTAAGGTCAGCAATTCAAATCAAGAAATTTGGTTTGGTTGTAAGTGGTAGATTCGATATAACTTAACCGAATAAATAAATTTGAAAACAAAGGATTTGTTGCTAAAAGTGAAGGATTTCACTAAAGACCTTTAAACGGGTCAAAGTAACGGATTCATAAAGAATTCGATAGTATAAGAAAGCGATGGATATCGCTAAGTTAACTAAACTAGTAGGAATAACGAGAGTACGTTATTTCAAGTTGCACTATGTCGTATGAGATACGTAGACAATTAGTGACCAAAAAGATGTTACCATACTTATCTGGTAATACTAACAATTGGTTAAAGGTATAAGTAATGTTTAAAAGATTTCTCGGATCAAATACATTGAGTTTAAACTCAATGAATTATGTAAGAAAAGGTTTCGAGGACGAAACCTCTCTAAGGGGGGTAGACTTGTAACACCCCGAAAACGGGTTTGGTAATCAAACTCCGTTAATACTAAAAGACGGGTAAAGTACCGTTAGTAGTAAAAATAACCAGGTAAATAATTGGATTTAAATAAGAAATCCTAATAATTAAATACAAGCGAATCAAAGTTATAAGAGTTTGAGTTTATAAGAGCCCGAGTTAACGGGAGTTAAAATACAACGGGTTAGAACTCCCGAACCCATTAAATTAACTAGGAATAATTAACCTAGTTAATAATATGTGATTAAGTTATAAATAATGGATTATAACTTAAATAGATCGAAATAAAACCTTGAGGGACTAAAAGTGGACAATTGAAAACAAGTTTATAATTAAAACTTACAAACACCAAAACACACACATATGTGTGTGTTTTGGTCGATGTATACAGGAGAAAAAGGGGGGTTCCCTTCCAAGAACCCTAACTCACAAAAATTGCCAAAATCAAAGAGAAATCAAGCCAAGAATTTGGGGCTTTTAATAAAATCGTGATCACCAAGCTTAGGGGATCACAAGGTATGTTGAATTTTGATGTTTATTGATATTTCGAATTTGTGATGAACATGCATGAACGAAATTCTTGCATGAATATTCAATGTTATAGTGATATTAGTGTGGGTACAAGTCTAGGAACAAACCCTAGATGCAAACTTGTAGAATTGTGCCATAAACTAGTGATTTATCAAATAGCCAAGTATGAACTAAGTGGGTTTTGTTGATTTGATGAAATTGATGTGTATAAACATCATATTAATTCATAGGAATGAACTATTTGAACAAATTAGAGATTTTGTTAAGAGTTCATAAGTGATTAGAAGTGGGTTTTGACACAAGAGTTAAACCCATGGTTATGATGGTCAAAGTGTATATATGCATACAATGACTAAAATTACATGCTGAATTATGGTTACTTGAGGTATGAATTAGATAACATGTTAGTAGAAGTAGCATCTCAAAAGATGACGCTCACTAAGTGGTTGATAATGTGCCTAAATCGAGTCATGTGAACTTGTTAGTGCATTCATATTTGTAAATTGGTGGTTTGACTTTTAAAAGTCAAACCGACCTATGATAAGGTTCATTAAGAATAGTGGTAAAAGATTCATAAGGTGTGAAGGTCATGATCTTGAATGATTAATCTAACCACCTTGAAAATGATGATGATAGTTTGACGCGTAACAAGCTAGGTGGAAGCTTGATGAGGGAGCGGGTCAAACGAATCACGAAGGAAAGGAAAAGCGTAGTTCGGATGCGAGGTAAGTTAAGCTTACGCCCTTTTTACTTTTATTACAAAATGCTTATTTGTGAGCATGGAATACGATTTATATTAAGTAAATGAAACATGATGTTCCGGCGCGATATAATGCTAGTCGGAACAAGCGAAAATGGTAGAAACCATAAATTATGGTAGAAAGGGGTAAAAATGGTGAAATGGTAATCCGGACATGGGTTAACGAATAGATAAAGGGATTTAAAACGACACTATTTGGCATAAGTCATAATGGGTCAAATAAAACAGGAAACGACTTCAAAGTTGGATGATTTCAAAAAGTAAACCGGGATAGGTTTAAGGGGTGAAATGGTAATTAAGTGCCATCTTATAATGACAATTGGTCATTTCGACTAAACGGGTCAAATGGTGTTGTTAACACCATTTGTCAATAATATTTGATGATTGCTTGTTGAGTTTTATGATCACAGGAATTAACACATGGTTAGCATTGCTATTATCTAGATATTAATAGCGAAAGGTATTAAAATGGGTCAATATGTTGATCCGAGCCAGGTACGCATAATAATGTTGTAGTTAAAAGTGTTATTTTGGTCGAATAATTGGTGAGAGTCCTTCGTCGTAAAAGAAGGACCAAAATCGACCAAAACGCCCTTGTAGGCTAAATAGAACAAACAACCCTTAAGGGTTGTTTGGAAACGAATTTCATGATTAGATAGATACTTAGAATAAGTATAGAAGTTGAAAGATGTAATATGTTAGTCAAATAGCTCTATTTGAGTCTTGCCGTAAAATAACAATCCGAAGGGTAAAACTCGGAACATATAGATATACACATTGAAATCCAACACACAAAGAGTTGTAGTTGAAGATTACTTGATAAGGAATGTAGGAATAAGATGCTAGAAATGAATGAAAGCGATTTCAAGCTTTAAAGTGCTTAAATACCCTTAACGGGTCAAAATAAGCATACGAGAGAAAATGGGTTTAAATTGTGTAATAAACCTATGATTAGAACCTAATATAGTAGGTAACATTAATTTGAAGAAGTGTATGAGATATAGGAATCAAATAAATACGTTTGTTTGATAAAATGCATAAACGAGTTAAAATTCGGTAAAAAGGTAACGAGTCGAAGGCTTAGAAGTCTCAAAATTTCTTATGTTGGATGTAGGATTTTAACTCCATAAGATGGAGGATTAAATTACGGACGCGTAGGAAAAAGAATCGGGTAAAACAGATCAATAACGAAGAAGTTATGGCCGTTTCCGTGAAATCAGGTCGTGCTGGGTATGTACAGCATCAGCTGAAGCAACAGGCTGTGAAAAACAGGGCTAGGCGTGACGCCTAGGCCCTTGGCGTCACGCGAAGCCCCCTAACTCCGAAAATTTTTAAAATTTTGTCATTTTAACCCCTGTACTTGTTTGAACTTAATATTTGACTATCAAAACTAACTTTTAAGTTGGTTTTGATCATAGGTGAATGCCAAGAGTGCACGGATGAAGATCAAGCGACGAGCAAGAACCGAACACGATCACGAAATAAGCTTCCGCACTATGTATCGTTATTATGTTAAACGACGAACGTACACATGATATGTTGTATACTTTTAAATTGTAAAAAGTTTAGGTAAACCCGTAATTTCCAATGCATATGTAATCTTAATTACATGATTGTTTTTCGTAAATGATACGTTAAACCTTAATTTATAAGAACGGGTGTTACAGAAACGAAGTGGTTAATAGCTCTCCAAGAAGGTCCTTCAAGTTCCTTTGCTTCCAACCTCATTAGTTATGCTTGAAACACCTTAGATCATGCATAGAATGTATGAAAATTGATTGCAAGATGAAGATGAGGGGAACGGGTGTTGGGCCGTGAACATGGAAGGAGATGATGAAGAAGTTATGTGTTGAATATAATGAATGGTGATTATGTTATGTTCTTATGGTTTATAAGAGAATCCTTCCAACATTATATTACACTAAGGTTATTATGTCTAAAATCTAAATAACATATCAATTAAACTAATCAAAAAAATCAACAAGGTGGGGCCCTTGTTGGAACCGGTTAGGGGGGGGGGGGTATTTAGTTTGGTTTCAAGTCTTGGTTAGTTAGTTTAGTTATGTCACACCCCAACCGATGGCGGAAACATCGAAGTGAGACGAAAACGAGATTGCAAGAAACTTCATAACTCTAATTGCGACAGTATTTAATAATTTCCTTTTTACATCGCTTGAACTAAAACACCACAAGTTAAAATAAATAACGCTCAATAAATATTCAAATAATTAAATTTCGTTTCATTGATAATGAATTATTACAAGTATTGGAAACAGAATACAACAGGATTGAAAGTAATTACAAAACAACGAGCAATAAAGTTTAAATGCGTTTCTAGGCAATCCTACTAGGTTCATCTGTCACAATCCTGCAACATGTATTAAAAGCATGGATCAGTACAAAAGCACTGGCGAGCATACAAGTTTGAAGATAATTATAAGTATAAAAGTTTGTCTCAAATCCACATAGCATTTATTATTCACGTCGAAACGAGCATGCATAAACAACTTAAGCATAACAAATAGTACGGAATTATGACTTTTAAACTAGCATGCATAAACAGCCTAAGCATAACAATATCATGGGAATACAAGTTGAAACTAACAAGTAATGACAACCTAAGCATAACAACGAACGTATTCGATGGACTGTGTGTTTGATTATAATCGATGGTGTAAAGTGGATTTTGTATACATGTTGCACCCCAAAAATGCGTTAAAATGTAAAAAGGGTCGAGTATGCTCACAGTGGTTGCGTATCATGATTTCTCGAAATAACACACGAGTAAAGATTTGAGAATTCCAAGAGAATGAACGAGAGCGATTAACCTAAGTATGAAATACCAAAACCGCGATCAAGTTAATAATCCATATGCTAAATAAGATTCCTAATGTTTATGGTTTATAAATTTAATCATTTAGATGTTAGAATATTTTCTCCACATTAATACTTAACGTTACAAAAGATTTGCAAAGAAGCATGAGAGCATCCTTCCATGCAGCAAAGTTATCACCAGTCAAAGGTGGAATCCCGCAATTGGGTGCTGATAGTGGAAATAAGATGAGCAAGTTATGATACTAAGGAAGAAGTCCTAATGTGATCTAAGGGCACGTTAAACTAAGGCAGGCATAAATAATGACCATTTTACATTATGAAGCTGTGATATTGTCTATTACTAACATCAAAATAATAGACTTAGTTAAAATTCTACTTAAACGAAGACAAATCAGCTTTGGCCAGAAGTGTAATCATTTAAGCATATGTGCAAAGTGGTTGTAACAAATCAGCTTTGGCCAGAAATTGAGACAATCACTTTAGTTATGCACTTGTTAAGTATGCCATCTATGAAAGAATTAAATCAGCTTTGGCCAGATATTAAGACATTCATGTTTACGATGCACACTTAACATAGCTTTCGTAATACTTGAATGATAAATAGATGTATCAAATCAGCTTTGGCCAGAAATAATATATCAAAGGCTCATTCAAGTTAAGCTATTTTGGTTTTGTAAAACATTATCTGATTCTGATTAACTAACTAAGTAATTACAAAACCAATTATTTAATAGCAAACCACCCGTTAGCGCGGATCGAACTCCGCGGTGAGTTCGCTGGGGGTTGCAGGGGAACAGCGTGCCCCCGCACGGGGTTCGGGGCGGAGCCCCGAGCCAAATTTTAGTACACATTAACTGCCAAATTTTATGAACACTCATGATTTCGGATGAATCATGTCTTGGATTCATCCGAAATGACTAATTTCGAATCATTTCGGATTATCCGAAATGGATGATTTCGAATGATTTCGGATGTGTCCAAGATACGTAAGTCGAGTCATTTCGGATACATTTCGGATGATTTCGGATGATGCTTAGTCCGAGATTGATCCGAAATGGTGATGCTTAGTCCGAAATGATCCGTAATGATCAAATAGATGTTGATAATCAATAACTTATGATGAACCCTAAATCAGAAAATTCAAACATTCATCCGAAATTCATCGGTAATGATCCGAAATCATCTGTAATGATCAGAGATGATCCGTAATGATGAAACTCCAGATCCGAAATCATCCGTAATGATCAGAGATGATCCGTAATGATGAAACTCCAGATCCGTGATCATCCGAAATCATCCGTAATAAGGATTTCGGATGGCAAAAACGGAATCTGTTATGAATTTTTCAATTCTGTTTTCTAGATTTTCGGATATAAAACAGAACCGACTAATCAACATATGCTCTGATACCACATGTTGGTTCGGTTCTGTTTAAACATAAAGGAAAACATGAAAACATACCTGTTACAGCATTCAATGCAGTGGAGAATCCAGTCAGAGAAGATGACATCGAGTTCGACATAATTGTCAGCGTGATCCGGTTCCTCCTTAGGGTGCTAACTGATGATGGGGACTAAGAAAACCGACAAGGGAATCGGTATAGGAGAGGAGGTCGATGATGATGATGTTATGCTTATGGGTTTTATGTCTAACTGTGTAACCCCTCAACCTCTACATAAGACTCCTTTATATAAGCACCCAGGAGGAAACCTAATTAGTTAATAAGGGTAATATGCTCCATCAACAATTACCAACTAATTATTTAATAGGTTATTATATATTTTGATCCATATAATGTAAATGATTATGATGGCTACAAGATTAAATATTAATACATAATATATTTAATCTTACAGCCAAAAACCATAACATGTTTTATGAATGAAAATCCAAGAACCGAAAATGAAGTGAAAGAAATATTTATACCGAATGATGATGAACTAAGTTTCATAACTAAACAAAGTTGGTCGATGTCTTCTTCAACATATAAAACAAAACGCAGACTTTTAAACATTGAAAGATTCATCATTCATCCTGTTTTAAGTTGGATGATGAGTAAAATGAATGTAAAACGAGTGGGTTGAAAGGTATACCGAAAAAAATGACGAGTCGAGTTCCGCCGAACATGGTTTCGAAATGAACAGGAACGAGACTCCGTCGTGACTCCGGTTCTGGCGAGACCTCCAACTCCGGTGACCGATGGTTTATGGAACTCCGATCTCCGGCAGCCGTAATCAACGAGAGAGAGAGAGAGAGAGAGAGAGTTGGTAACTTAGAGTGTCAAGACAGGTTTGCAAGAAGCTGACTATCCGATTTATAGTTTCCATCGATGTTTGCTTTTTTTTTTTTTGTAAATATGAAAGTTTTTAGTAAATGGTGAACGTTTTTGGTTAGAGAAAAATGGCTAGGTTCTTGAATTTATATACAAGGAAACGCGGAGTTGATTATAATCCTCGAAAATTAGCGAAACGAAGAAAAAGGAATTAATGGGGGCTGGACGTGTCCTGGTTCTTTTTTTTGGCGGGTCTTGGGTTGTGTAGGGTTTTTGTCGATTCATACTCTTCTTTTATAAAACAATTAGGCCGGAGGGTGTGGGGGGCGCCACCATGGCCACGTCACTGCCTATAGCGCCCCGGGCGCTATACACCCACACCCACAAAAATAAGTAGGGGCGCTATATAACATTCGCCAACATGTTAACGCGAGGCAATTGCATTGATCGAGAGATAAAGGTCAAATATGACGGCTTGCAACATGTGATGTATAAATTAATATATGAAAATTAAATGATTTTTAAAATAAAAAATAATTAGGTTATGATAACGGGGCTCCATCCCACACCCTGCAATTTAAAGGGGGGGTTATAAAGCCTCCTGGCTGACGTGGCGCCTACGTGGCGCTGAGGTGTCCTTTATAACCCCCAAGGGGGGTTATCCCACACCCTCCAGCCTTATACACATGTACCCCTGAAGTTTCAATGTATGGACAGGTGGACAAAACCCAAAACCTTAAGTAATTTTTGTATATTTGATTGAACTCATGTTTGATATAAATATATGTCTTTCTTATATGAAACTATTTTAAACTGTGTATTGTGTTTGTTTATAAAACTTTTATAATATATAATTAAATAAACTTTATATAATGAACTCTTTATATTTCAAAGCTTTAAATTGATAAAAGTTTCGTAAAGTTCATTAATGATAAAATTAGAGTATTTGTATAAAATTAAACTTTTATTTAAATAAATCCTCACCTAGTTCCATATATAAAAAAATAAAAATAAAATAAAAATAAAAATAAAAAAAACTTTCAAAACGGGTCAGATTTAGGATATCCATTTTTGACGGATGTTATAGTCTCCCCTACTTTAAGAAATTTCGTCCTCGAAATTTATTTAAGAGAAAAAGCCTTGGAGAAAAAGCATTTTGGCTAAAAGGATAATTGTTTAAAAATTGGGATTTTTGAGGTTTGGGACGTTTTGAAAAGCATGAAGTTTTGAAGAACGAAAAGATGGGTTTGTAAAAAGAGTTCGTTTGGCTAAGATGGTTTGAGGCGTTAAGCATAAGTAAAAAAAACGTGTAGGTGCGTGCATAGGCAAGGCAAGTTTAAACAAATTTGGAATAGTTCAAAAATTGAGATGTTTTAAAATGTGTTGTATTAAGAAGGAGAATTTTGTATAAAACGGGTTGTATTTGATGAAAAGTGAGGTAGTTTGCATGGAAAGTTTAAAGGATAGTACCAAATCACATATTTGTAGAAAATTGTTTTGTTGAGAGGAACGAGAAGGTTTGACGTTTTACATAAAACGGTTTTGAAAGTAACGACCAACTACGGGTGTTTGTACATGAATAAAGAATAGAAAGGTAGTTTTAAAAGTAAGGAGGTAGGTTAGAATTCGAATGTTTAAATCGATTTATTGTAAACGAGGTTCGTATAAAAGAAGAAGAATAGTGGGGAATAATAGGAGTATGGAAGTGAACGATTGATTCTTAATGAATGCAAGTATAAAAATGGCATAAGTATTGGATAGACGAAAGTAGCGTGCTAAGAATGAAATCTCGTCGTGGATAATGGGATATAACGCGTTTGTGAGTTGTTTAAAGTTTGTATTAGGTCCAAAAAGGTCTGCAAAACACTGAATTTCCCATGGCACGTTTTACGAAAGTTTGGTAACATGGTGAAAACACTTATATATAGGAAATACCAGTGGCGTATTCACCATGTTTTGACCATATTTCGTCTGTCTCGTATTCAGTGTCATGTTACGTCCCGTGTTATGGTACACAGTAGAACCCACTATGGTTTTCATGCGCATACCAATATAATCATGTATGCATCCGTGATTATTTTGGTCTGTGCATGATCTGCATAGTTTGTACTAGTAGTGTACGGGTCAGGGTTTATTAACGTATTTCGAGTGAGAATGATAGCGTCTAAAATTTTAAGTATGCATGCATGATTGTATTTAAGTATGAGAGAGGTTATAAGTATGAGTATGATTAAAGTCTTTGAATAGTCCACACGAGATATTTAGTTTACTAGATTAACGCATTACTGGCATGTGATCTCACTGGTCAAACCATCATATCCGCAAGTATGTATGAATGTCTTAACATGACCGCAAGTCCATGCGGCGGGCGTTACTCCTATAGCGCTACACAAGCGCTATATATGTTAAGGTGAGGCTTCATCCGAAGTTAATGGCAAAATGTCAACCCAACGTTTAACGCAAGCATCATCTAATCATAGCACATGTCATCATTTCGTTGCTATGAAAAGATCCGTAAAAGTTTATGTGACAACTCGAAATTTAGAACCTTTCTTTGTATCTCGATGTAACATGCTTGAACGTTACGCGACTAGCTAACATGTTGGTTTAATGAATGTTATAAGTGAATGTTATGTGAATACGTGCTGTGCTTATATGTAGGCGTATATTATGTGACCCGAGACACAAGGACCCGACTCGAGACCACTCGGTCTCGAGTAAACAGTAACAGTTGGGCCGGATTGGGCCATGCACCTCTTTAGTCCACCCGAAAGCCCATTAGGGTGCACCATCTTAGAACTAGTATTTAACACTTGTTGTTAGCCAAACTTGCCATTTTTGGGCAACCCACACACACTCTCCCTCCCTCTCACTAAAACCCTAAGTCTCAACATCCTTCTTCTCTCATTCTCTCGGATTCAAACCGGCAACACTAGGACCTTTGGTTCAAGCATGGAATCGGCATTCAGAAGTTCACCCTTCATACCCTTTAGCCGATTAGTGTCTCATTAATTGTTTAATGACAAATACATGAGAAATTGTTGTTTATCTATGATAAAGATGTTTGCTTGATAGAAGACAGTTATTTGTTATCAAATGATGTTTATTTGTTGAAGGATGTGCATGTTTTTGACAATTAAGTTGTGTAGAAATGAATGAGAGTATGCAAACATGTTCTTGAATAATCGGTTGATGATGCATGATGATGTTATGTGATGATGAAATGTTGGTAATCGGCTCTATATGGGTTGGATCCGAGTGGTTTGGTCATGTTTAGGTATAAATGAGGAAGTTTGTTGTCCATAAAATCGGATTTGCATATGTGTATTAGATAATGTTATGTTAATCGGATCTCATATTAATGTTCTACGAATCGAATGCTTGTCAACCGGCTGTTATATTATATCATGTTCGGATGATTAACTTGAGTTCATGCTAGGATAGATTCTCTTGAAGAAGCAAGTTGTATGATAGAAAAACCCTAAAGGTTGAACAATATGAACATGATATGAACATGTTATGAATATTTGAAAACTTGTAGTTTGATCCATTTCGGTTAATTGTTAGACAAGGAAACATGTTTGTGCATTGTCATTGGCTAGTACACCATATCATGAAATAGAAATTCTATTGGATAGTACACTGTGTAGTTGTCTAAAATCAGCAGATGATGGGAGTCGAGACCACCGGTTGCGACTCGAGACCAGACACAGGTTACGAGTCGAGAGCCCCTAGTCTCGACTCGAGACCACAGCTCCCTCACACAAAACAGCATAACTCGAGACCACGGTTGCGGGTCCGGTTGCGACTCGAGACCGGCTGGTCTCGACTAGTACATGCATGACTCGAGACCACACAGTCTCGACTCGGGACCTCTAGTCTCGACTCGAGACCATGTACACGTGCACACTGTTTTGGACTTGCATGCTATTACGAGCCCAACTGTTTGGGCCGCATACTTGGACCTCGCTTATTTACGTAGATGAGGCTATTGGATGTGTTTGAGCCCTGTTGATTAACTGAAGTATTTATACGTGTGTGCCATGATCAATACGTGTATGCAAATGTGTGTAGAAAACATACGTGCACTACCTAAATACGAACCTGACTTGTGTGGTACAACTATGTTAGGACGTGGTTGACCACAATATAGCTTGATTGACCTTTCTGTGTATCTGCCGAGCAAACCAAGGTGAGTTCACACTTTCTACAAAGCATGGGATTCCCAGGGGTTGGGAATTGGGGTTAAGGAACATGGATTCCTCGTCCTTTCTTGGGTAGGACAGCATCAGTTCAGGAATGTAATTCCTCGTCCTCATGGACAGATAACTCATACTAGACCAAAACTCTATCACGAAATCCCTCCTTTTTATATCGACTTAATCGCCAGGCCAATGGCGAGCGGGTCATTAGTTAGATAGCGCTATTTAGGTTTGACAAACCTCACACCGTGCCGCAGAGGACGGGCGTGAACTAATGGACTATGGCACGTCGGTGATGATAGACACCGACGCTAAGGGCACATAAACATGACTAACGTCAGTAGTCGATATGGTAACGAGTCTAGTGTATACAAGGGGTAGGCCCCACGGCTGGATTGCCAGAGTAACCGGGAATAAATAAGTCACGTTTTCAACTATGGGGTAACCCCCACGGCAGGATGCCAGATAAAGGAAACTGTTTTCAGAATAACTTAAACAAACACCCAACAGTGAACTCACTCAACTTGTTGTTGACTCGTTACTACATGCTTTGCAGGTCAATAGGTTCTTAGCTGGAGCTTGCATGGGAGAAAGTCGTTGTGGGACATGGACAGTTGTGTGCCATGTTAAACTTTGAAACAATTAAACTTATGTTTTAGTTATAAACGTTACGCTTCCGCTTGCAACTTAAACTATGTTTTGTTTGGACACCAATACTATTGGTTGGATCTTATAATTACCTACCTGCTTGTTCAATATGATTGGTGGCTGGATCCTGGTCAGTCACGCCTCCAAGCGGTGGTATTCCGCAGGTGGATTTTGGGGGTGTGACAGATTGGTATCAGAGCCATTGGTTATAGAGAACTTGGTTTTAATAAAGGAAAAAGTTTTATTAAAATCAGACTATAACCGGTACAGTGCTCTGCGATCCACAACGACGCTTCACTCCACATGCAAGGCTCGACATTCTAGGTGATATGATCCATGTATATATTGCCTACTTGTTAGTTACATAGTACATTGCTCATGGTATGCTTGGTTAGTATAACTACTATTGCTTGAACACATGTGTGCTTACTCCCTTCTGTCATCACATTTACGCGAACCCCTCTCACTCATGTTTCCCTCGATATGAAGATCATGTCTAGATACGTTAACATGACACAAGCCCAGTTGACGGCTCTGATTAACGAACGAGTTGCTGCGGCACTTGCAGCTGCACACGCAGGAGGTCAACATGCTCAGCCACCTGTGTGCACCTTTAAAACTTTTATGGACTGTCGACCTAGTACCTTTAGTGGCACCGAAGGAGCGATAGGTCTCCTACACTGGATCCGCAGGATCGAATCTGCAATCGAAGAAAGTGAAAGCCCTACCAGTAAACGAGTAGAGCACCCTGCTGGTACCTTGCAAGGGAAAGCGTATTCTTGGTGGAACACACAAGTTCAGATGCTCGGATTAGCAGATGCGAATGCCACCCCCTGGAGCGATTTCAAGGATTTGATCAAGGAGGAATTCTGTCACCCGGACGACATTCTAAAACTTGAAATAGAGTACTATGGTTTGAAGATGGAAGGATAAGAGATCGAAGCGTACACAAAAAGATCCAACGACTTGGCTGCCCTATGTCCTAACTTGTCACAACCCATTTCTAGACGAATCGAGCTATACCTCAGAGGCTTAGCCCCAGAAATCCAAGGGTCCATAATTGCGGCCAACTTTTCCACAATCCAACAAGTCGTTCGTTTGGCGCACCCGCTCACTAATCAGGCAGTGGAAGAGGGCAAGTTATCCAAGCGTAACCCTTCCAACGCAAATGCTCTTATTAACACCAAGTATATTTGGGGTGATCACGAGAGTGAAGGTCGTGGCTCTATACAACAGGACCCGCACGGGAAACTCGTACAGCAGGGGCTGAACTACCAAAATCAAGGGGGATACCTTGGGAATAAGCCGAAATTCCGCAAATGCCATCAACACCACACCGGGTCATGTGCGGGATCGTGTTGTCATCGGTGCAAGAAGACGGAACATGTGGCTAGAGATTGCAGGACCCCATATCCTGCAAACCGAAACCAGCAGCAGTAGCAGGGTAGCAAAAAGGGGTGTTTCCGTTGTGGGGCTGAAGGCCACCTTAAGAGGAACTGTCCGCAGATGAGGCAGAAACGCGACAACAACAACAATAATCAGGGGAATGGTAACAATGGGAACAACAACAACAATGGAGCCCGGGGGCGGGTGTTCGTGCTTGGTCAAGGTGAAGCAAGGAATGACCCCAATGTTGTGACGGGTAAGTTCCTTCTCAACGACTTTTATGTTTCAGTTTTATTTGATTCGGGTGCCGATACTAGCTACATGTCACTAGAAGTTAGTCGAATGCTTAAGCGTATTCCAACACCTATGAACAACAAGCACACTGTAGAGCTAGCAAATGGTAAGAGTTTAGAGGCCACACACGTAGTCAAGGGTTGTAAACTTGTTCTTGCTAACCAGACCTTCTCTATCAAACTTATTCCTATCGTCTTGGGTAGTTTCGACGTTGTCATTGGGATGGATTGGTTATCCCAACACCGAGCAGAGATCCTTTGCAACGAGAAGATTGTTCGTATTCCTAGTTCCAGTAACGAACCTCTCATGATTCGTGGCGACAAAAGGGGTGCTGTTGAGAACATCATCTCTTATCTTAAGGCCCAGAAGTGTTTGAGAAAGGGGCACACCGCTATTCTGGCTCTCATTACTGACACCTCGGAGAAAGAGAAGAAGATAGAAGATTTTCCAACTGTACGCGACTATCCTGAGGTATTTCCTGAGGAATTACCTGGCCTTCCGCCTCATCGCCAGGTCGAATTTCAGATTGAACTAGCTCCTGGAGCTGCGCCTATAGCTCATGCACCTTATCGTTTAGCTCCATCAGAGTTGGAAGAACTCTCTACGCAACTACAAGAACTCTTGGATAAGGGTTTTATTCGTCCTAGCTCATCGCCCTGGGGAGCTCCAGTGTTATTTGTGAAGAAGAAAGACGGTACCTTCAGAATGTGCATCGACTACCGGGAACTCAACAAGGTGACCGTGAAGAATCGTTATCCTCTACCACGTATTGACGACTTGTTCGACCAGTTGCAAGGGTCGAGCTACTATTCAAAGATTGATCTGAGATCAGGATATCACCAGCTGAGAGTCCGAGAAGAGGACGTCTCCAAAACGGCCTTTAGAACTCGA
Organism: Helianthus tuberosus; assembly: GCA_030545235.1. NCBI lineage: Eukaryota > Viridiplantae > Streptophyta > Magnoliopsida > Asterales > Asteraceae > Helianthus > Helianthus tuberosus. The sequence goes on from CM060406.1 coordinate 183,600,816, forward strand.
TATGGACACTATGAGTTTTTGGTCATGCCTTTTGGGCTGACAAACGCACCTGCGATCTTCATGGACTTGATGAACCGAGTGTGCAAGCCTTACCTGGACAAGTTCGTTATAGTCTTCATCGACGACATCCTGATCTATTCCAAGAGTCAGGAGGAGCACGAGCAACATCTACGACTTATTTTGGAACTCCTTCGAACAGAACAGCTTTACGCAAAGTTCTCGAAATGCGACTTCTGGCTTCGTGAAGTCCACTTCCTAGGCCACGTGGTAAACAAGGATGGGATTCACGTTGATCCATCCAAGGTAGACTCGATTAAGAACTGGCCTGCGCCTCGTACACCAACGGAAATTCGCCAATTCTTAGGTTTGGCAGGTTACTACAGTAGGTTCATTAAGGATTTTTCCAAGATTGCACAGCCTCTCACCTCCTTAACGTAGAAGGGCGTTGTTTATCGATGGGAGAATGCACAGGATCTAGCGTTTCAGCATTTAAAGGATAGACTTTGCAGTGCACCTATCCTTTCATTGCCAGAGGGCACAGACGACTTTGTGGTTTACTGCGACGCATCAATCCAGGGTCTTGGTTGTGTATTGATGCAACGAGATAAAGTTATTGCGTATGCCTCACGCCAACTCAAAGTTCATGAAAAGAACTACACTACACATGATTTAGAAATGGGAGCTGTTGTTTTTGAACTTAAGATATCGCAACATTACCTGTACGGTACCAAGTGCACCATTTACACCGATCACAGGAGTCTCGAGCACATCTTCAAACAGAAGGAGCTAAACATGCGTCAACGACGATGGGTCTAGTTATTAAACGATTACGAATGTGCAATCAAGTACCATCCTGGCAAAGCCAATGTTGTGGCTGACGCCCTTAGTCGAAAGGACACTGCGCCTAAGCGCGTACGAGCTTTGCAACTCACTATACATTCTAGTCTTCCTTCTCAGATACGAGATGCTCAGATAGAGGCATTGAAACCAGAAAACGTCAGGGCTGAAGCCCTACGCGGCTCAAGGCAACGGTTAGAACAAAAGGAAGACGGTGCATACTACGTAACGGGACGTATTTGGGTCCCACTCTATGGCAACTTACGAGAGCTTGTGATGGATGAAGCACACAAGTCTCGCTACTCGGTACATCCTGGCTCGGATAAGATGTACCACGATATCAAAACTACGTATTGGTGGCCTAGCATGAAGGCCCACATAGCAACTTACGTCAGCAAGTGTTTGACTTGTGCGAGAGTCAAGATGGAATACCATAAACCCTCAGGCCTACTCCAACAACCAGAGATACCACAATGGAAGTGGGAGCAAATTTCCATGGATTTCGTTACTGGCCTGCCTAGATCCCAACGGGGGAACGATACTATTTGGGTGATCGTGGATCGACTCACAAAGTCTGCACACTTCTTGGCAATCAAGGAAACAGATAAGTTCTCCACTCTAGCAGAAGTATATCTCAAAGAAGTTGTCTCGAGGCATGGGGTGCCCACCTCTATTATCTCGGATCGAGATGCACGTTTTACTTCAGAACTGTGGCAAGCAATGCACAAATCCTTTGGCTCACGATTAGACATGAGCACAGCGTATCACCCTCAGACGGACGGGCAGTCTGAGCGCACTATTCAAACCTTAGAAGACATGCTTCGTGCATGTGTAATCGACTTTGGCAACAGCTGGGAAAAGCATCTGCCACTTGTGGAATTCTCATACAATAACAGCTACCACACCAGCATTAAAGCTGCTCCGTTTGAGGCATTGTACGGGCGTAAATACCGGTCACCTCTTTGTTGGGCAGAGGTGGGGGATAGTCAGATCACTGGTCCAGAACATGTGGTAGACACAACTGAACGAATTGCTCAAATACGACAACGCATGGCGGCAGCTCGTGACCGTCAGAAAAGCTACGCCGATAAGGACAGGAAACCACTTGAGCTCCAGGTTGGGGAGCGGGTACTACTCAAAGTTTCACCCTGGAAGGGTGTGGTTCGTTTTGGAAAACGAGGCAAACTTAACCCACGATACGTTGGACCTTTTGAAATCATCGAGAAAATAGGCAATGTGGCCTACAGACTGAACTTACCAGCAGAACTCAGTGCAGTTCACAACGTTTTCCATGTGTCGAATCTGAAGAAGTGTCTGTCAGATGAAACCCTCTTAGTTCCTTTGAAGGAGCTCACCATCGACGAGCAGTTACGATTCGTCGAGGAACCAGTTGAAATCACGGACCAAGATGTTAAGGTCCTCAAGAACACTAGAATACCTCTCGTTCAAGTTCGTTGGAACTCACGTCGCGGCCCAGAGTTCACCTGGGAGCGCGAAGATCGGATGAAACAAAAGTATCCCCAACTGTTCGCAAACAGTACAACCACTACTGAGGCTGAAGCTACAGAATTTCGGGACGAAATTCCAGATCAACGGGGGGAGGATGTGACACCCCAGGAAAACCATACAACTTAACTAGCTTCCTCAGTGAGTACTTACCAAATTTCGGGACGAAATTTCTTTCAACTTGGGGATAATGTGACAACTCGAAATTTAGAACCTTTCTTTGTATCTCGATGTAACATGCTTGAACGTTACGCGACTAGTTAACATGTTGGTTTAATGAATGTTATAAGTGAATGTTATGTGAATACGTGCTGTGCTTATATGTATGTGTATATTATGTGACCCGAGACACAAGGACCCGACTCGAGACCACTCGGTCTCGAGTAAACAGAAACAGTTGGGCCGGATTGGGCCATGCACCTCTTTAGTCCACCCGAAAGCCCATTAGGGTGCACCATCTTAGAACTAGTATTTAACCCTTGTTGTTAGCCAAACTTGCCATTTTTGGGCAACCCACACACACTCTCCTACACACACACTCTCCCTCCCTCTCACTAAAACCCTAAGTCTCAACATCCTTCTTCCCTCATTCTCTCGGATTTAAACCGGCAACAATAGGACCTTTGGTTCAAGCTTGGAATCGGCATTCGGAAGTTCACCCTTCATACCCTTTAGCCGGTTAGTGTCTCATTAATTGTTTAATGACAAATACATGAGAAATTGTTGTTTATCTATGATAAAGATGTTTGCTTGATAGAAGACAGTTATTTGTTATCAAATGATGTTTATTTATTGAAGGACGTGCATGTTTTTGACAATTAAGGTGTGTAGAAATGAATGAGAGTATGCAAACATGTTCTTGAATAATCGGTTGATGATGCATGATGATGTTATGTGATGATGAAATGTTGGTAATCGGCTCTATATGGGTTGGATCCGAGTGGTTTGGTCATGTTTAGGTATAAATGAGGAAGTTTGTTGTCCATAAAATCAGATTTGCATATGTGTATTAGATAATGTTATGTTAATCGGATCTCATTTTAATGTTCTACGAATCGAATGCTTATCAACCGGCTGTTATATTATATCATGTTCGGATGATTAACTTGAGTTCATGCTAGGATAGATTCTCTTGAAGAAGCAAGTTGTATGATAGAAAAACCCTAAAGGTTGGACAATATGAACATGATATGAACATGTTATGAATATTTGAAAACTTGTAGTTTGATCCATTTCGGTTAATTGTTAGACAAGGAAACATGTTTGTGCATTGTCATTGGCTAGTACACCATATCATGAAATAGAAATTCTATTGGATAGTACACTGTGTAGTTGTCTAACTTCAGCAGATGATGGGAGTCGAGACCACCGGTTGCGACTCGAGACCAGACACAGGTTGCGAGTCGAGAGCCCCTAGTCTCGACTCGAGACCACAGCTCCCTCACACAAAACAGCATAACTCGAGACCACGGTTGTGGGTCCGGTTGTGACTCGAGACCGGCTGGTCTCGACTAGTACATGCATGACTCGAGACCGCACAGTCTCGACTCGGGACCTCTAGTCTCGACTCGAGACCATGTACACGTGCACACTGTTTTGGACTTGCATGCTATTACGAGCCCAACTGTTTGGGCCGCATACTTGGACCTCGCTTATTTACGTAGATGAGGCTATTGGATGTGTTTGAGCCCTGTTGATTAACTGAAGTATTTATACGTGTGTGCCATGATCAATACGTGTATGCAAATGTGTGTAGAAAACATACGTGCACTACCTAAATACGAACCTGACTTGTGTGGTACAACTATGTTAGCACGTGGTTGACCACAATATAGCTTGATTGACCTTTCTGTGTATCTGCCGAGCAAACCAAGGTGAGTTCACACTTTCTACAAAGCATGGGATTCCCAGGGGTTGGGAATTGGGGTTAAGGAACATGGATTCCTCGTCCTTTCTTGGGTAGGACAGCATCAGTTCAGGAATGTAATTCCTCGTCCTCATGGACAGATAACTCGTACTAGACCAAAACTTTATCACGAAGTCCCTCCTTTTTATATCGACTTAATCGCCGGGCCAATGGCGAGCGGGTCATTAGTTAGATAGCGCTATTTAGGTTTGACAAACCTCACACCGTGCCGCAGAGGACGGGCGTGAACTAATGGACTATGGCACGTCGGTGATGATAGACACCGACGCTAAGGGCACATAAACATGACTAACGTCAGTAGTCGATATGGTAACGAGTCTAGTGTATATAAGGGGTAGCCCCCACGGCTGGATTGCCAGAGTAACCGGGAATAAATAAGTCACGTTTTCAACTATGGGGTAACCCCCACGGCAGGATGCCAGATAAAGGAAACTGTTTTCAGAACAACTTAAACAAACACCCAACAGTGAACTCACTCAACTTGTTGTTGACTCGTTACTACATGCTTTGCAGGTCAATAGGTTCTTAGCTGGAGCTTGCATGGGAGAAAGTCGTTGTGGGACATGGACAGTTGTGTGCCATGTTAAACTTTGAAACAATTAAACTTATGTTTTAGTTATAAACTTTTTGCTTCTGCTTGCAACTTAAACTATGTTTTGTTTGGACACCAATACTATTGGTTGGATCTTATAATTACCTACCTGCTTGTTCAATATGATTGGTGGCTGGATCCTGGTCAGTCACGCCTCCAAGCGGTGGTATTCCGCAGGTGGATTTTAGGGGTGTGACAGTTTAACTTAACATAACCACAAATCCATGTGGCTGTGCGTCACTCCTATAGTGCTTCACAAGCACTATATATGTTAAGGTGTGGCTTCTTACGAAGCTAATGACCAGTTTATCACATAAGAATGTCCAGTAATCCCGAATCAAGTATAACGTATCAGTATGCGTGTATTAATTTATTATGTAAAAACGATGATTAGGTAACAAGTATTAAATCGCATAAAAGTTAAGTTAATATAAAAGAGAGGCTTGGTAAGTATTGGAGTGCTTCGGGTTTAGAAACTTCGACTATTCCAAAGTGAATCGCAAGTCCTTCCGAATTAGGGAGACATGCTTTGGCCTAATTGGTATAATACTCTGGTCGCCAGGCGATTAACGGTATTTTAGCCTTCCAGTTAGTACATGTCCCTTATTTGATTGAAAATACGAAAGTTTGGCGAGATTGAAAATCGTAGAGCGGGACCAGTCACCAAGGTGTGGATATCAATCCTAGCTTGACAATTTCGTCCCCAAAATGTGGTTTATTGAACGAAACAAGATAAAATCTCGACTCGTCAATAAGGAACCACTAGAGTATGAAATGGAAATTCCCATTAAGATACGGATATCACTCCTGACTTGATGGTGAAATTTCTTGCAAAATAACATGTAAGGTGGATTGAAATTCGTCACCAAAGGCGGGAATCACCCCTATTTTGATGAGTTATTTCGATTGTGGAATATGAGTGACTTCAAGCTATTTATTGCGTAAAATGTCTTAGAAAAGGCACATTGTATATTTAGACAAAACGAAGAGGTAGAAGCAAATAGGGAGAATTTCATATTAAGCAAGAATCAGGAATGGTCAAGTTTTGGTACTTAGACTAGAGACTAGGTCGAACATGGCAATTCTACCTAATTCCCTATAGTTATGGCTCTGATACCAATCTGTCACACCCCAACCGATGGCGGAAACATCGGAGTGAGACGAAAACGAGATTGTAAGAAACTTCATAACTCTAATTGCGACAGTATTTAATAATTTCCTTTTTACATCGCTTGAACTAAAACACCACAAGTTAAAATAAATAACGCTCAATAAGTATTCAAATAATTAAATTTCGTTTCATTGATAATGAATTATTACAAGTATTGGAAACAGAATACAACAGGATTGAAAGTAAATTACAAAACAACGAGCAATAAAGTTTAAATGCGTTTCTAGGCAATCCTACTGGATTCATCTGTCACAATCCTGCAATATGTATTAAAAGCATGGATTAGTACAAAAGCACTGGCGAGCATACAAGTTTGAAGATAATTATAAGTATAAAAGTGTGTCTCAAATCCACATAGCATATATTATTCACGTCGAAACGAGCATGCATAAACAACTTAAGCATAGCAAATAGTACGAAATTATGACTTTTAAACTAGCATGCATAAACAGCCTAAGCATAACAATATCATGGGAATACAAGTTGAAACTAACAAGTAAAGACAACCTAAGCATAACAACGAACGTGTTCGATGGATTGTGTGTTTGATTATAATCGATGGTGTAAAGTGGATTTTGTATACTTGTTGCACCCCAAAAATGCGTTAAAATGTAAAAAGGGTCGAGTATGCTCACAGTGGTTGCGTATCATGATTTCTTGAAATAACGCACGAGTAAAGATTTGAGAATTCCAAGAGAATGAACGAGAGCGATTAACCTAAGTATGAAATACTAAATAAGATTCCTAATGTTTATGGTTTATAAATTTAATCATTTAGATGTTAGAATATTTTCTCCACATTAATACTTAACGTTACAAAAGATTTGCAAATAAGGGTTAGTTATTTGCGTTATTATTATTAAATGTGTTATCATAAAAAGAATAAGATAAAATAAAAGCATCACTGTGATTTAGTTTGATTGTTATTACATTAAAAAAAAAAAGAAAAAAGTTGATTTTTTGAATATCATCTTCTTCCTTTGATAAAACCAGTCGAACAAAGAAAGAAAATCACCATCATTTATTTGATTTAACCTTGATTAGCCGATCAACAATAGCAAGGAAACGAAATAAAGGATTTGCTGGGAAGAAGGTATACCAAACAATGATGCCTTGGGTCCGACGTAACCCCAGCGTGATTCCGGTTCCGGCGAGCTCGGTTCGTGTGATTCCGGCGATCAACACTGTTACTATGTTCTTTTTTAAGTTGCCAAAAACCATAACATGTTTTATGAATGAAAATCCAAGAACCGAAAATGAAGTAAAAGAAATATTTATACCGAATGATGATGAACTAAGTTTCATAAATAAACAAAGTTGGTCGACGTCTTCTTCAACATATAAAACAAAACGCAGACTTTTAAACATTGAAAGATTCATCATTCATCCTGTTTTAAGCTGGATGATGAGTAAAATGAATGTAAAACGAGTGGGTTGAAAGGTATACCGAACAAAATGACGAGTCGAGTTCCGCCGAACATGGTTTCGAAATGATATATAAGTTTTATAATATATAAGTTTCAAAAAAAATATCATGTATTTTAAATAAACTTTATATAATGAACTCTTTATATTTCAAAGCTTTAAAATGATAAAAGTTTCGTAAAGTTCATTAATGATAAAATTAGAGTATTTGTATAAAATTAAACTTTTATTTAAATAAATCCTCACCTAGTTCCATTTATAAAAAAAATAAAAAAATCTTTCAAAACGGGTCGGATTTAGGATATCCATTTTTTACGGATGTTACAAGTTAGGATTTAAGTGTTAGTTTAGGTTTAAGTGTGTTTATGTGTTTAGAGAGGTAATATGATGTTTGGTGATCATAACTAGCTTTGTAACATTAAAACAATATTTCTAGTGAAATTTTGGTGTTTCGGGTAGTGTCCGGTTTTCGTTTGGTTACCGGTTCGTTAAGGTGCTAAATTGCGCAGTATAGTGTGCTATGAGGTACCTTTTATGACAGTTTTGATTCCCGACACTTACCAAGGTATTCTGGACCATTAAACCACATTTCTGCATTATATTTTGAGGTTTAAAAGCTGAATTTTGCTGTTTTCTGCAGAATTCTGCAGTTTACGTGTGTTTCGGGCACTTTCTAGCACTTAAATCGTCACTCGGAAGGCAGTTTTATGATCACTACTTTCCTACATACTATTCTAGTGTAACTCTTGGTTTCGGGGCTCATTCTGTGTCTTAACATCTTGTCTGTCTGAGTACTGAACTCCCGTCAGTACTTCTAGTTTGTCTGATAATTGTGCTATCTTTGTCTTGTGCACTAATTGAACTAATCCGGGTTGCATTTTAATAATGATAAGTAATCATGTAACATGTAATGTATTTGTATGTCTTGAAAATAAATCATGCAATTTTCCATATCATAAATCCATCATACGTAACCATATTTTGCAAGTTACTGTTCATATTGTACGAAAATTTCATGGAAAAGTGCCAATTGTCACATACTTCATGAATTTTAATTGAAGTTAATCACTTTAGTTGGTATTTGAAGATTTTTTTTATAATCTAAATTAATTTTAAATTAAAATAAGTGGCTAGAGTGGATTTATTTGTTTCCATTGAATGGTTATTTCAAATCTTTAGTTAATTATTATGCTGAAATTAACTTGCTTTATTTATGACTATTGCCATGAATGTTTCATATGGTATCACCTAATTTTGTGATAGATTAGATTTTGATTATGTTTCCTAAAGTTGTGTAACTTTATCTCCAACTTTCGTATAAACATTATTTTATTTTTAGTTTATAAACGAATAATTAACTTGGTTAGATACACATGAGATATTTCGAAATTATAATCAAAATCCCTTAAAATTAGTTGAACCAGCCTTATCGGATTAACTTCATTGTTTCACGGGTTAAATTTATAAAACCTTACTTTATTATATTTTATAAACCTAAATTTTAAATAATCATTCAACTAATTCTTTTGATTGATTTAAAATTTGCTTAACTAAAATAATATTTTTTCGAGTTTTGAGTTCTGCCCAAAGGTGATGTGTTTACTTGTGGCGTTATTTAGTGAACTTAAGCATAGTCACTTAGGTGTATGTCCTTATTATATGAACAAGCATAGTGTAACACTTGCCTTATTACATTTGTTCATATGATATACACATGACTTCTGCCTAAGATGCATGAATGTTTCATTTTCTGCCCAAAGGTGGTGTGATACACTCATGTCTCGCAAACTTTGACTTGTGCCTAAAATTATGGAGTTTCAACTTCTGCCCAAAGGTGATGTGTTACACCTAATCTGCATAGTCTGACTGTTCATAATACTTGTTTGATTGGCCATAGCTAAAGCGAAAACCGTCATTCAAGTAGAACCTTATTTAAAATTGGTGTGTATAAATAACGTTATCACAGCTTGCTTAGTATAATGGTCTTAATTTCCGTCTGCCTTAGTTTTATGTTACCCATAAGTCACTCTAAATTCTTCTTTTGCAATGTATCTTATTCTTCTCATTTTAATCCACTATCAACTCCTGCTATGGCTATTGATACTTTGACTGGTGCGAACTATGCTTCGTGGAAGGATTCTCTTGACCTTACTCTCGCATTCATGTAGTTTGACTGTGCACTAACTGAAAACGCTCCCCCTGCTCCTACTGATAAGAGTACTGAAGCTGAAAAACTACTCCTTCAAAAGTTTGAGAGAGCTAATCGCTTGTCTCTTATCTTCATGAAAAACTCGATAAGTCCTACTAGCAGGGGAGCCATTCCTGACGCTGCTACAGCTAAGGAATATATGACTAATATGGAGGCTTAATTCCAAGGGACGTCTAAGGCGCAAGCCAGCACCCTAATTCTGAAATTGGTGACTACAAAGTATGATAGGATCAGCGGTATTCGTGAGCACATCCTGAAAACGAATGACATGGCCCAAAAGCTCAAGGGATTAAGCATGGAGATTAGTGATGGCTTTCTGGTGCATTTTATCATGACGTCTCTGCCCGCATCTTATGAAGCATTCAAAGTCAACTATAACCTTCAGAAGGACCAATGGAAGATGAACGAGTTGATTGCCATGTGCGTGCAAGAAGAATGTGCGTGCAGATATGTCTATCGCCTCCGTCAACCCAGTTCGTAGCAGAAATCAGAAGAAGACATGGTTTTGCAATGTTAAATTTAAGGAAAAGTTTAGTTTTAATGAGGAATGGCAAACTTGTAAATAAGGTGACATGCCTTATGCCATTGCCTATAAATAGGAGGCTCATGTCCTCATTTAAGAACTTTTGCCATTTCTACCATTTGAGGAGCTTGGAGCCTAGAGAGAGAAAGTGCAAAAGGTGATTCGAGGTGCTTGTATCTTTTCATATATTTTATAGAATCACAGGTTATATATGTGACACCCCAGGAAAACCATGCAACTTAACTAGCTTCCTCAGTGAGTACGTGCTAAATTTCGGGACGAAATTTCTTTCAACTTGGGGATAATGTGACAACTCGTATTTCAGAACCTATCTTTGTACTTAGTGTAACATGTTTGAACATTACGTGATTATATGAACCTTGATGATTAATGAAATGTTATGTTTGATATTGTGTTATGTGAATATATGTAACCCGGATCGTACAACTCTAACTTGATTGCACAAGCCCATTCGGGCCACATGTTTGTACTCGAACCTTAAGGGCAGCCCATGATGGGTTCGGCCCACTCTCTTTTACACGCATAACACTTAGGAGATAGGGTATACTCCTCATAACTTGCAAAACACAACACACACACAAAATCCTAGTTCTCTACTTCTCTCCTTCTTGTTCGACGACAATCCTCTTAGCCGAAGCCTTATCTCCATCGAAGCTTTTTATTCGGATCACTCTCATCTTATCTTTAATCTGTTAGTGTTTCATGATTTGTGTTTTGTAAATGATGTTATGATTCCATGATTTGATTAAAGGGTTAGGGTTGTATGTATGATGAACAATGATGTTTATGTGTTGATCTTTATGTGAATCGGATGTCATAATATGAATCTAAGAACCGATTGGATACAAGTAATCGGCTGTTATATATTATGTTCGAATGGCTTGTTAAGATGGCATGATCGAGTGTGAAGTATTGTATGAATTAAATCCCATGATCTAATAGTTAATGTGTAGGTTGTTGTTATGTTTTGAATATGATTAGAGTTCATATGAATTGGTGATGATTCCTTGGTTTGATCGAATATTAGTTAAGTTTGAAACTGGTTAGTTGTTGATTGATAACCACGAAAATAAGAAACTGTTTGATTGCTTTGACCGATTTAATGTATGATTGGTAACTGTTGATTTCCTATAAATGATATGCATAATATTCGGATAATAAAACCAATCGCACAATAGTTCTTGATCGCACAAGGACCCAAAGCGCACAAGTTGTTGATCGCACAAGACCTGATCTGATCGCACAAGTGCCAGACGCACAAGTTCAGTCGCACAAGACACCAGTAGTCGCACAAGGCTATTTGGATCGCACAAGTTATGTTTTAATAACTGTTTAGGCTGTGTACATGTTGGGCTTATTCATAAACCGGGCCGGGTGAGTATGGATCGCACAACATGATGTGGGTCGCACAAGGCCGTGCTGACCGCACAACATGTTGGGCCGGGGTGTTTAGTTGGGATATGTTAGTGAATCGCACAAATGGTTCGGCCCAAACTATTGAATCGCACAAGCTTGAATATGTTATGTACTTGACTATTAATGTGTTGCCATGATCAATATGTGTTCGTAACCTGTTAGATTATGTGTAAACATACGTGCACTCCTTGAACCTTGACCTGACTTGTATGGTAACCATGTTAGGACGTGGTTGACCTCTAGCAGCTCGATTGACCTTTCGTTTATCTGCCGAGCTAACCTAAGGTGAGTTCACACTTTCTACAAAGCATGGGATTCCCAGGGGTTGGGAATGGGTTAAGGAATATGGATTCCTCGTCCTTCTTGGGTAGGACAGTACGGGTTCAGGAATATAACTCCTCGTCCTCATGGACAGTTAAATTTCACAAGACCAAAACTCTATCAAGAAGTCCCTCCTATTTATATCGACTTAATCGCCGGGCCAATGGCGAGCGGGTCATTAGTTAGATAGCGCTATTTAGATCTGACAAGCCTCACACCGTGCCGCAGAGGACGGGCGTGAACTAATGGATCTGGGTACATCAATGATGATAGACATTGACAGTTCAGGGCACAAAAACATGACTACAGTCAGCAGTCGATATGGTAACGAGTCTAGTAGTATATACATGGGGTAGCCCCCACAGCCGGAGAGCCAGATAATTAAACATGGGGTAGCCCCCACGGCTGGTTAGCCAGAGTAAACGGGATTTAAACAGAACACGTTTTCAACTATGGGGTAACCCCCACGGCAGGAATGCCAGTTAAAGGAAACCGTTTTTGGAAACAACTTAAAACAAGCACCCAACTGTGAACTCGCTCAACGTTGTTGTTGACTCGTTACTACATGCTTTGCAGGTCAATAGGTACTTAGCTGGAACTTGCATGGGGAAGAGTCGTTGTGGGACATGGACAATTGTGTGCCATGTTAAACATTGAGACATTTGAACTTATATTTTGTTTTGGATTTAATCGTTATGCTTCCGCTTGCAACTTAAACTATGTTTTGTTTGGACACCAATTGTATTGGTTGGATTTTTATAATTACTTACATGCTTGTTCAATATGATTGGTGGCTGGATCCTGGTCAGTCATGCCTCCAAGCGGTGATACTCCGCGTGTGGATTTTTGGGGGTGTGACAGATTGGTATCAGAGCCAGGTTATAGTGAACTTGGTTTTAATAAGGGAAAAAGTTTTTGTTAAAGCCAGACTATAACCTGTACAGTGCTCAACGATCCACAACGACGCTTCACTCCACGTGCAAGGCTCGACATTCTAGGTGATATGGTTTATGTTCTATTGCCTACTTGCTAGATTACATAGAACTTTGCTTATGGTATGCTTAGATAGACATAGCAACGATAGTTTGAAAACGCATGTGTGCTTACTCTCTTCTGTCGTCGCACTTTCACGAACCTCTCTCACTCATGTTTTCCTTTGATATGAAGATCATGAGTGGACGCGTTAACATGACACAAGCCCAGTTGACGGCTCTGATTAACCAACAAGTTGCTGCGGCACTTGCAACCGCACAAGCAGGAGGTATACCCTGCAGTCTAAACTCACTCTAGGATCTTTAGGTCCTACTCTCGTAAACCAACACTTGTGCTTAACCTGGTCCCTTCTTACACCCACGACAGGTCAACCTGCACAACCTCTTGTGTGCACTTTCAAGACCTTTATGGACTGTCGACCTAGTACCTTTAGTGGTACGGAAGGAGCTGTAGGTCTCCTCCACTGGTTTGAAAAGCTCGAATCTGTTTTCGAGATGTGTGAATGCCCTGAGGCTCGCAGGGTGAAGTACGCTACCGGTACTCTCGAGGGTATAGCGCTCACGTGGTGGAACGCTCAGGTCCAAATGCTGGGGTTGGTTGCTGCTAATGCCACCCCATGGAACAATTTTAAGGAAATGATTAAGGAAGAGTACTGCAATCGTGATGACGTTCACAAGCTGGAGGTAGAGTTCTTCAACCTAAAGATGACGGGGTCAGAAATTGAAGCGTACACGAAAAGATCGAATGAGCTAGCTATTCTGTGCCCTACTATGGTGGATCCTCCCATCAAACGTATCAAACTATACCTTAAGGGCTTAGTGCTAGAAATTCAAATTCATGTGACTTCAGCTAACCTCGCCACCATCCAGCAAGTTGTTCAATTGGCTCATCGTCTCACTGATCAGGCGGTGGAGCAGAACAGGCTACCAAAGCGTATTAGTGATACAGTTACTTCTGATGCTCCCAGCGACAACAAGCGTAAGTGGGATGGAGCTTCAAGCAAAGGTTCAACTTCTGTTCAGTCTCAGTCGCAGCAGAGGAGGACTGACGACTACAAGAGCCCTAGTCAGCAATCATCTGGTAGTCAAAGTCATGGTGGGTCCAAGGGAAATCACCCCAAATGCAATCGCTATAACCTACACCACAGCGGACCATGCACCAGGAATAACTGTCATCGGTGCAACAATCCAGGCCACGCCGCAAAGGATTGTAGAAGTTTATACCCCGCGAATCAGAATCGTCAGCAACAACCCCCACAAAACCAACGCCAGCAGCAGCAGCAGCAAGGCATCAACAAAGGGTGCTTTCAGTGTGGAGCTGAAGGCCACTTCAAGAGAGATTGTCCCCAACTGAACTGGAACCAAAACAACAACAACAATAATAACAACCAGGGGAACGGAAATAACGGGGGTAACAACGACAATGGTGCAAGGGGTCGTGCATTCGTTATTGGCCAGGGTGAAACGAGGAATGATCCCAATGTTGTGACGGGTAAGTTCCTTCTGGACGACTTTTATGTTACTGTCTTATTTGATTCGGGTGCCAATACTAGCTACGTGTCCTTAAAATTTAGTCAAATGCTTAAGCGTACCCCAACACTTTTGAACACCAAGCGCACTGTAGAGCTAGCTAATGGTAAGAGTTTAGAGGCCACACACGTAGTCAAGGGTTGTAATCTCGTTCTTGCTAATCAGACCTTCTCCATCGACCTCATTCCTATCGTCTTGGGTAGTTTCGACGTTGTCATTGGGATGGATTGGTTATCCCAACACCGAGCAGAGATTCTTTGCAACGAGAAGATTGTCCGTATTCCTCGTTCAGGGGATGAACCTCTCATGATTCGTGGCGACAAGAGGGGTGCTGTTGAGAGCATCATCTCTTTCCTTAAGGCCCAGAAGTGTTTGAGAAAGGGCCACACTGCTATTTTGGCTCTCGTTACTGACACCTCGAAGAAAGAGAAGAAGATAGAAGATTTTCCGATCGTACGCGACTATCCTGAGGTATTTCCTGAGGAATTACCTGGCCTCCCGCCTCATCGTCAAGTCGAGTTTCAAATCGAGCTAGCTCCTGGAGCAGCACCTATAGCTCGTGCACCCTATCGTTTAGCCCCATCCGAACTAGAAGAGCTGTCTACGCAACTACAAGAACTCTTGGATAAGGGTTTTATTCGTCCTAGCTCTTCGCCCTGGGGAGCTCCAGTCTTGTTTGTGAAGAAGAAAGACGGTACCTTCAGAATGTGCATCGACTACCGTGAACTCAACAAGGTGACCGTGAAGAATCGCTATCCTCTTCCACGCATTGATGACCTATTCGACCAGTTGCAAGGGTCGAGATTTTACTCGAAGATTGATTTGAGATCAGGATATCACCAGCTGAGAGTCCGAGAAGAGGACGTCTCCAAAACAGCCATTAGAACTCGTTATGGACACTACGAGTTTTTGGTCATGCCTTTTAGGCTGACAAACGCACCTGCGATCTTCATGGACTTGATGAATCGAGTGTGCAAGCCTTACTTAGACAAGTTCGTTATAGTATTCATCGACGACATCCTGATCTATTCTAAGAGTCAGGAGGAACACGAGCAGCATCTACGACTTATTTTGGAACTCCTTCGAACAGAACAACTTTATGCAAAGTTCTCGAAATGCGACTTCTGGCTTCGTGAAGTCCATTTCCTAGGCCACGTGGTAAACAAGGATGGGATCCATGTTGATCCATCCAAGCTAGATTCGATCAGGAACTGGCCTGCACCCCGTACACCAACAGAAATCCACCAATTCTTGGGCTTGGCTGGATACTACAGAAGGTTTATCAAGGATTTCTCCAAGATAAGGAACTGGCCTGCACCCCGTACACCAACAGAAATCCGCCAATTCTTGGGCTTGGCTGGATACTACAGAAGGTTTATCAAGGATTTCTCCAAGATTGTGCAACCTCTCACCTCACTAACTCAGAAAAGTGTCACCTATCGTTGGGGTGATGCACAGGAAACTGCGTTTCAACACTTAAAGGATAGACTTTGTAGCGCCCCTATCCTCTCATTGCCTGAAGGCACAGATGATTTTGTGGTTTATTGCGACGCATCCATTCAGGGACTTGGATGTGTGTTGATGCAACGGGATAAAGTTATTGCGTACGTCTCACGCCAACTTAAAGTTCATGAAAGGAACTACACTACGCATGATTTGGAGCTGGGAGCTGTTGTTTTCGAACTCAAGATATGGAGACATTACCTGTACGGTACCAGGTGCACCATTTACACCGATCACAGGAGTCTCGAACATATCTTCAAACAGAAGGAGTTGAACATGCGTCAACGTCGATGGGTTGATCTATTGAACGATTACGAATGCGCAATCAAGTACCATCCTGGCAAAGCCAATGTTGTGGCTGATGCCCTCAGTCAAAAGGACACTACGCCTAAGCGCGTGCGAGCATTACAACTTACCATCCAATCTAGTCTTCCTTCCCAGATACGAGATGTTCAGGTAGAAGCATTGAAACCAGAAAACGTCAGGGCTGAAGCCCTACGTGGCTCAAGGCAACGATTAGAACAAAAGGAAGACGGTGCATACTACGTAACAGGACGCATCTGGGTCCCACTCTATGGCAACCTACGAGAGCTTGTGATGGATGAGGCACACAAGTCTCGCTACTCAGTACATCCTGGTTCGGATAAGATGTACCACGATATCAAAACTACGTATTGGTGGCCTAGCATAAAGGCCCACATAGCAACTTACGTCAGCAAGTGTTTGACTTGTGCGAGAGTCAAAGTCGAATACCAGAAACCTTCAGGCCTACTCCAACAACCTGAGATACCACAATGGAAATGGGAGCAAATTTCCATGGATTTCGTTACTGGCCTACCTATATCTCAGCGCAGAAATGACACTATTTGGGTGATCGTGGATCGACTCACAAAGTCTGCACACTTCTTGTCTATCAAAGAAACAGACAAGTTCTCTACTTTAGCAGACGTTTACTTGAAGGAAGTTGTCTCGAGGCACGGGGTGCCCACCTCTATTATCTCTGATCGTGATGCACGTTTTACTTCAGAACTGTGGCAAGCAATGCACAAATCCTTTGGCTCACGTTTAGATATGAGCACAGCTTATCACCCGCAAACGGATGGGCAGTCTGAACACACCATCCAGACCCTTGAAGACATGCTTAGGGAATGTGTGATTGACTTTGGCAATGGTTGGGAAAGACATCTGCCACTAGTGGAATTCTCGTATAATAACAGTTACCACACCAGCATTCGGGCCACACCATTTGAGGCATTGTACGGGCGTAAATGCCGATCACCTCTTTGTTGGGCAGAGGTGGGGGATAGTCAGATCACTGGCCCAGAATTTGTGGTAGACACAACAGAACGGATTGCTCAAATACGACAGCGAATGGCGGCGGCTCGTGACCGTCAGAAAAGCTACGCCGATAAGGGCAGGAACCCACTCGAGTTCCAGATTGGGGATCGAGTGCTACTCAAAGTCTCACCCTGGAAGGGTGTGGTTCGTTTTGGCAAACGAGGCAAACTTAACCCGCGATACGTCAGACCTTTCGAAATCATAGAGAAAATAGGCAAGGTGGCCTACAAACTGAACCTACCAACAGAACTCAGTGCAGTTCACAACGTATTTCACGTCTCAAATCTGAAGAAGTGTCTGTCAGATGAAACCCTCGTAGTTCCTTTGAAGGAGCTCACTATCGATGAACAGTTGCGATTCGTCGAGGAACCAGTTGAAATCACGGACCGGGACGTTAAGGTCCTCAAGTGCACTAGAATACCTCTCGTTCGAGTTCGTTGGAACTCCCATCGTGGCCCAGAGTTCACCTGGGAACACGAAGATCAAATGAAACAAAAGTATCCCCAACTATTCGGAAACAGTACAACCACTACTGAGGCTGAAACTACTATAGAATTTCGGGACGAAATTCCAGATCAACGGGGGGAGGATGCGACACCCCAGGAAAACTAGGAAAACCATGCAACTTAACTAGCTTCCTCAGTGAGTACGTGCTAAATTTCGGGACGGAATTTCTTTCAACTTGGGGATAATGTGACAACTCGTATTTCAGAACCTATCTTTGTACTTAGTGTAACATGTTTGAACATTACGTGATTATATGAACCTTGATGATTAATGAAATGTTATGTTTGATATTGTGTTATGTGAATATATGTAACCCGGATCGTACAACTCTAACTTGATCGCACAAGCCCATTCGGGCCACATGTTTGTACTCGAACCTTAAGGGCAGCCCATGATGGGCTCGGCCCACTCTCTTTTACACGCATAACACTTAGGAGATAGGGTATACTCCTCATAACTTATAAAACACAACACACATACAAAATCCTAGTTCTCTACTTCTCTCCCTCTTGTTCGACGGCAATCCTCTTAGCCGAAGCCTCATCTCCATCGAAGCTTTTGATTCGGATCACTCTCATCTTATCTTTAATCGGTTAGTGTTTCATGATTTGTGTTTTGTAAATGATGTTATGATTCCATGATTTGATTAAAGGGTTAGGGTTGTATGTATAATGAACAATGATGTTTATGTGTTGATCTTTATGTGAATCGGATGTCATAATATGAATCTAAGAACCGATTGGATACAAGTAATTGGCTGTTATATATTATGTTCGAATGGCTTGTTAAGATGGCATGATCGAGTGTGAAGTATTGTATGAATTAAATCCCATGATCTAATAGTTAATGTGTAGGTTGTTGTTATGTTTTGAATATGATTAGAGTTCATATGAATTGGTGATGATTGCTTGGTTTGATCGAATATTAGTTAAGTTTGAAACTGGTTAGTTGTTGATTGATAACCACGAAAATAGGAAACTGTTTGATTGCTTTGACCGATTTAATGTATGATTGGTAACTGTTGATTTCCTATAAATGATATGCAGAATATTCGGATAATAAA
Organism: Helianthus tuberosus; assembly: GCA_030545235.1. NCBI lineage: Eukaryota > Viridiplantae > Streptophyta > Magnoliopsida > Asterales > Asteraceae > Helianthus > Helianthus tuberosus. The sequence continues at coordinate 183,619,697 of CM060406.1, forward strand.
ACCAATCGCACAAGAGTTCTTGGTCGCACAAGGACCCAAAGCACACAAGTTGTTGATCGCACAAGACCTGATCTGATCGCACAAGTTCCAGACGCACAAGTTCAGTCGCACAAGACACCTGTAGTCGCACAAGGCTATTTGGATCGCACAAGTTATGTTTTAATAACTGTTTGGGCTGTGTACATGTTGGGCTTATTCATAAACCGGGTCGGGTGAGTATGGATCGCACAACATGATGTGGGTCGCACAAGGCCGTGCTGACCGCACAACATGTTGGGCCGGGGTGTTTAATTGGGATATGTTAGTGAATCGCACAATTGGTTCGGCCCAAACTATTGAATCGCACAAGCTTGAATATGTTATGTACTTGACTATTAATGTGTTGCCATGATCAATACGTGTTCGTAACCTGTTAGATTATGTGCAAACATACGTGCACTACTTGAACCTAGACCTGCCTTGTATGGTAACCATGTTAGGACGTGATTGACCTCTAGCAGCTCGATTGACCTTTCGTTTATCTGCCGACCTAACCTAAGGTGAGTTCACACTTTCTACAAAGCATGGGATTCCCAGGGGTTGGGAATGGGTTAAGGAATATGGATTCCTCGTCCTTCTTGGGTAGGACAGTATGGGTTCAGGAATATAACTCCTCGTCCTCATGGAGAGTTAAATTTCACTAGACCAAAACTCTATCAAGAAGTCCCTCCTATTTATATCGACTTAATCGCCGGGCCAATGGCGAGGGGGTCATTAGTTAGATAGCGCTATTTAGGTCTGACAAGCCTCACAACGTGCCGCAGAGGACGGGCGTGAACTAATGGATCTAGGTACGTCAATGTTGATAGACATTGACAGTTCAGGGCACATAAACATGACTACAGTCAGCAGTCGATATGGTAACGAGTCTAGTAGTATATACATGGGGTAGCCCCCACGGCCGGAGAGACAGATAATTAAACATGGGGTAGCCCCCACGGCTGGTTAGCCAGAGTAAACGGGATTTAAACAGAACATATTTTCAACTATGGGGTAACCCCCACGGTAGGAATGCCAGTTAAAGGAAACCGTTTTTGGAAACAACTTAAAACAAACACCCAACTGTGAACTCGCTCAACGTTGTTGTTGACCCGTTACTACATGCTTTGCAGGTCAATAGGTACTTAGCTGGAGCTTGCATGGGGAAGAGTCGTTGTGGGACATGGACAATTGTGTGCCATGTTAAGCATTGAGACATTTGAACTTATATTTTGTTTTGGATTTAATCGTTATGCTTCCGCTTGCAACTTAAACTATGTTTTGTTTAGACACCAATTGTATTGGTTGGATTTTTATAATTACTTACATGCTTGTTCAATATGATTGGTGGCTGGATCCTGGTCAGTCATGCCTCCAAGCGGTGATACTCCGCGTGTGGATTTTTGGGGGTGTGACAATATACATTCTTGTGTTCGATCCACGCACGCGCACGGGATCCGCACGTCGCACGTGTCGTTCGCAATCGTTTCGGAGTCGTTTACGGTCCTACAACGCGCTCACAAGTGCTATCAGAGCAGGAGCTTGATTGCACGATTCAAATTCACAAGAATTCACGAGAATTCATCAGATTCAGAGTCATTTTCACATCAGATCTGTGAAATTTCTTACTCTACTCATTTTCTTCACTTTTTGTCACAAAAAAGCAAAATTAACGAGGTTTTCACGGTTAAAATTGGCTGAAATTTTGACATATACTGCGAAAATCATAGGTTTAAAAGCCTACAAATTTTCAGGTCTAAATTCCAAGTGGTTTGTGAGAAATCGTGATTTTTCGGTCCGAAAACGATGTTTCTCGCTGTTGTTAATTGTTCTTATCCTTCACCCGGATGGCCATCTGTTCGGATGAGCATCCGAACATAGTTCAATTTCAAGTGTAAAGTTGTAAAAGGTATCACAGCACCCGGATTACCCTCCGATCAGAGGACACTTGTTTCATATCTACCACCCGGACGGTCGTTCGACCGAACGGTGATCTGAGCGCTAACATAAAAGTCATCCGATCAAATGCAGCAGTCCAATTAATTGTTTGATCAAAAGGCCCACGTGAATATCTCAGTACTATAGTTGAACGGCCCAATCACTAATTTTTGCATGATATAGTTTGTCATGCATTTAATAAATTGAATGTTAGTTGTCCACTATCGAGAATTTCAACAACAGTCAAGTGGATCTTGTGGTCCAATTATATTCAAGGAATATGGATATCTCAGCTCATTTAAATTCAAAGAACAGGTTACATGTGAAGCATTCAAGTGTGTCGGCCACTTCTATTTTTGATACACATCTTAGTTGCATGAGATCTTGAATTTTTTGAAAAAATATCGGCCCACTAAAACATCTTGGTTCTTGAAGACTCAAAACCAGTTGGTCCGACCTAGTGTGAGCAGAGCTTCAGATGACCTTGGCTAAAACCTGCAAGATCACAAGGAAGAAACACACCGTTAGCCTCGTCACAGGGAGGGGGGCCTCTCTGTGACCAAACTCGGGCTTGAGAATAAGTATTTGAGAGGAGATAGTAAGTCAGGAAGAGAGAGAGAGAGAGAGTAAAGGGTCTAGAGAGAGAAAGTAGTGATTACCCCTTGTGAGAGGTTTTGGCGAGGTATTTATACTTTTGGGGTATGCTGACGTGGCGAGTTAGTTGGGGTCGGACCAGTCGTTGTCAGGCAGTTAAAACCGTGGGTCCCAGTTAGTTAGGGAAGATTCTGTGCCTTTATTCGTTCCGACTGTGAACGTCAGGTCCGGTTTAATCCCTGGACTACTGACCCGACCCTATGTTTCATTTTGGTCCGGCTAGGACGTATCCTCATCAAGTCCCCCTAGTTCGTAGTGTTTGTTAAAAAGCTTCGAACTAAATGGTGGGGTCCCTATATTCAGCGTTTTTTTCTGTGGCAGTCTTTGTCTAATTTTTGAATTTTAAATTCTGGCGGTGATTTTTACTTTGGTGACCGTCGGTTATCCTATCCTCCCCTTTTTCGACGTGACCTTTGATGTGCGTCACTCATCATGACGTGTCATCCTTTGATTGGTTGTTTTGAGGCGGTGTATGCCTTTATAAAAGGGGAGGAAAAAGTGACTTTTTTGTTTTCACCTTTTTACTTCATCTTCTTCTTCTTTTTCTCTGAGGCGAAAACATCTCATTGAGCAGGTTAGTATCTACTCTTTCATAAGTCATGGCTAACAAGAGTAATCTGTCCGGCTGCTTTAGTATTTTAAAACGAAGCAGTCTGGAGTGGTATGTGGATCAATATTTGATTCCGTCTTCCTTACACCCTGTTCTTCCCGCAAAGAATACGGCTATCTATCCATTCGTTCCGGGAAAAATAGGTGTTTACACCCGCATGTTTGATTACTGCAACTATCGTCTACCTTTAACGAAATTTTTAATCGACTTTCGGTTGTTCCATGAGGTTCATCTTTCTCAGATGAATCCCTTTGGCCTTGCCAAAGTGTGTCAGTTTGAACTTTCTTGTCGTGGCTTGGGGTCCGATCCGGATCTAGATGTGTTCTAGGCTTTTTACAAACTGAACCGGTCTGGAGACTGGTACACTTTCGAGATTCGGAATAAGAACGCTTGCTGTTACTCATGGATCACCACCAGTTTGAAGGATTGGAAAGATCATTTCTTTTTGGTGGACGATCGGTGTGTTCTGTCGGAGATGTCCTGGAGGTCGAAGAAATTCCGACTTCCCGCTCCTCTTCCGGAAGACTTCGAGTTCGACAAAGATTTGTATGCGACTTTGATTAAGGAGGCTGGCCGCATTCAAAAATTTCCGGAACACATCCTGGTCATGGGGAGGATAAGCACGATTTGGTCCGAACCAGAGTATTACCCTACTATTAAGTGGGGTGGAAAGGGTTAGTTTATGTTTCCGGTTCGAGCGTCTATTTTTCATATACATGTTTATTATTTTTTTGTATATATATATATATTCTTCTGGTTTCTAATTATGCATGCATTGTGTATTGCCCTCCTTTTTTTTGTTTTGTGTGTGCAGCCATGGGGTTGAAAGAAGCCTTGAGGTTAAAGTCGTTTGATTCAAAGGAACTCGATGTCCGAGCCACTAAGACACCGAAGGGGGATCCACCGTACCTGTCTGTGGTGAAGGAGAATCTTTACCCGATTAGGGAGCCCGCTACCAAGGCCGGTCAGGGAGGTTCGACTTCGGTTCCTCTAGAGCAGAGGGCGAATGTGGCCTCGGTTCAAACGGATCCGGTGGTTGGAGGGGATGAAAGGAAAAAGACTGGGTGTGAATACCGAAGGTGTGAATACCGAAGGACACTAATAAAGTTGTGCTTTACGGTTCCTCTAGAGCAGAGGGCGAGTGATCCTATGGACACTAATAAAGTTGTGCTTTACGGTTCGGTGCATATGTCCGTTGAAGACGAGGGTGTGAATACCGAAGGTGGCGAAAATGAAGAAGATGATGGTGAGTTTCATCCTCAAGTCAGTTTTAAGAGGAGGCGAGGCAGCTCTTCTAAAGCTGATCCGAGCCCTAAGAAGCTGAAGAAAACGAAGGGAGATAAAGTGATCATTTTAGAGGACGAGGTTGATCAAGTTACCGGGTTTTCTGTAGCTGGCGGTTTGCTGGAAAATTTGGACGCTCATCTCCATGGCGGGAAGACCCCGAGGGATCAACCCGTTAATCTTCCTTCAAGCCCACTGTCTTTCGGGGGTCAAACTACCAAGGTAATTAACGTCACCAATATGCCCGAGCCGTTATTTTTCAAGAAGATTGATCTTTCCCCTTCAGGTAAGCCTACAACTGGGGTTGCCTCTAATATTTCAAGGCCAAGTCCTCAGCAGTTTGATGGTGGGGATAGCGCCTCCTCTTCCCCCTTATGGTACGAGACTGAAGCCGTTTTTCTCTGTCGAGAATTAGGTTCGGGAGGGATGATGGAGATGGATTCTGCTCAGGCCTTGGAAAGATATGTCCCGGATTGGTCACTAGTTAAGAAAGACAGGATTATGGATGCTCTTTCTGCCAAAATGTCATTGTTCCATATTGGTACCCCTGCTGAACATGCTCACTATCTAAAAATGAGCGGACCGGAACTTGGGAATGCCCTGATGTTGAACCAGGCTCAATCTAACTCCCTGGTGGTCGAAACTTATAAACGTTGGGTGGAGGCAGAATCGAATTGTCGCAGGTTTGAACGGGAGGTTGCTTCTTTGAAGAACGAGGATAACGTCCGCTCGAAAACCAAGCAGGAGCTTTCATCACTTCGATCCCAAGTGGATCGTCTGAAGGAGCAGGTCTCGAAAGCAAAAGAGGTTAGTAAATCTTCACAGGCTTCGGCTGCAGCTGCTCATGAAGCTCGGGACAAGGCTCTTCAGGACCTGGAGGTTCTCCAGTTGAAGTTTGGTAACTTGGAGAAAAAACTATCTGATGTCGAAGGGAGGAGCAAAGCGGAGATGAAGGAGATTTAGAATTCGTACGACCAGCTTCTGGCCGATCACCATCGCCTGATTAGTGGTACGTTCGTAAAACGCTCTTTATTGTTTTCTTTTTTCGACTCTTTTTTTTTAAATCCTTTGTTTCTTTTATTAGATAAGACTGAGCTGGAGAGGGCTCGTGACAGAGCCATCGAGTCACATCAGGCAACCATCGACGAAGCGAAGGGCATGTTAACTCGTTGTGATGGTGAGATGGTCGAGCTGTATGCCCTTTTATCGGAGCTCATGCTTACCAAACAATGGTTTCTAACTGATGGGGTAGCCTGGGTTGTTGAGCTGGTCCATCAAAGCCCAGAATTGGAGAAGGTTGTTGCGGATATGGTGAATAGTGTTAATGTAGTTGGTGTAAACGAGGGGATTAAGCAAGGCTTCAAAGCTGCCAAAGATTCGGCCCAGTCTGCCGAGGAGGTTCCCGGGTATGATGAAGGGGCCAAAGATATCTTAGATGCTGCGATTAAAGCTTTCGACAAATTTCATATCTCCGTTCTTGACAAAGTCTCAGAGTTGGTGAACGAACCGCTATCGGTCATCAAGTGGAAGAGTGAACTTCCGATTGTCAAGGAGGATTGAAAGACCTTGTCTGTTTTTTTGTAATCGTACAATGTTTTACTTTCATTATGGCATGTAACCGTACAATTTTATTTCTTTTTTGCAATCTGCTGAACATGTTCTTTTTGACTATGATATCGTGCTTATGATATTTAATGCTTGGCTTCTTAGTTGTGGTTTGCATCCAAACCTCTACTTATTTAGCCAAAACTTTATTGGGTCATCTTAGGTTGACCGGATCGTAGCAAGAACTTTTATAAGTTAGTTTTTTCTTGCTTAAATTCTTTGCGCTTTTTATAGCCGGATCGGATTAGATCCTTTTGCTTAATATATTTTTATTTTTTAAACTATTTAAGCCTTCTCGATCAGCGCGAGGCATGGGTTGAGGCCCGTTCATGCACATTTTGTATTGTTCGAACTTATACATAGATATGCTATGTTTTGTACTTGTAAAAAATGCAGATCGCTTTATTTAATAATTCATTAAGCATAGTGCCGGGGCAGACCCTCCCGGTTTACAAGGAAAATGAAAATATGCTCGGGGTATTACCCTCCCGATTTTTACATGGAAAAAGGAAATACTTATAGATAAAATGATAGCGATCTTCCTAGCCGGTAACGGACTGGCGTTTACATGAAGCACCTCTTTAGATGAACCCCGTTCCATGTTCTAGGGACGGGGGTTCCGTCGATTTTCTCAAGCACGTAGGAACCTTTATCGCTTGCCTCTTTTATGCGATATGGTCCCTCCCACTTCGGGGTCAATTTCCCAGGAGCTTCGACGCGGCTCGCATCGTTGCTTCGAAATACAAATTCTCCGACTTTAAACTTGTAAAGTTTGGCGCGGGCATTGTAGTATTTCTCGATTTTCTTCTTGTACCGTGCTTCTTTAATGGCGGCCACGTTCCGACGTTCCTCTAGTAAATCAAGGTTGGATCGGAGCTCCTGTTCATTTTCCTCCCAGTTTTTATATCTCTGATTTGGGAGTCCGATCTCTATAGGGATCACAGCTTCGGTGTCGTACGTAAGACTGAACGGTGTTTCTCCGTTACTCGTCATGTGCAAAGTTCGGTGAGCCCACAATACATTTGGCAATTCGTCTGCCCACCCCTTGCCTTCGTAACCGAGTCTACTTTTTATCCCATCAAGGATCCGTCGGTTTACCTGCTCGACCTGCCCGTTCCCCTGGGGGTGAGCAACTGAGGAAAAGACTTGGTTAATCTTCAGACTTTCGCACCAGCGCTTGAATGGATTTTCTGCGAATTGTTTCGCATTATCGCTCACTATGTAGAGCGGAAGACCGAAGCGACATACGATCTGCTCCCAGAAGAACCTTGTTACATTATAACCGGAGATAACTGTGAATGGTCGAGCTTCCACCCACTTGGTGAAATAATCCACCGCCACTAGCAAATATTGGGCGCTTCCGCTCGATCGCGGGAAAGGTCCGATGATATCAACCCCCCGTTTCTGAAAGGGCCATGCGGTGGTTACTGGAATCATTTCGTTCGTCCCTCTGAGGCTTATCGGTGCATGCTTCTGGCATTCATCACATTGCTGGAGTTCTTTTACTGCGCTCTCATGCATCTCAGGCCAATAATACCCTGCATTTTTAACCTTTGTTATGATCATTTTTGGCCCGGCATGGATTCCACAAATGCCGTAATGTATTTCTGTAATGATATAGCTGGCCTGCTCCGGATCAAGGCCTTTTAGCAGAGGCCCAAGGAAAGTCTTTTGGTACAAACCCCCTTCTTGCATCTGGTATTGAAGTGAGTTGATCTGGATTTTTCTGGCCTTTGCTTTATCAACTGGCAAAACATCGTGCACCAGGTAGTTGATTATTGGTGTCATCCATGTTTGTGACGGAGCTTCCACTTGCATGACATGTGGAGTAGCAATTGAAGGGGTGGTCAACACTTCTACCCGTACCTCCTTAGCAAGATGGCTGAACGACACGGATGCTAGTTTGCTTAGTGCATCGGCTTTCTTTTTTTGGCTGCGAGAAACATGTTCGACCTTACATGAGTCGAACAATGTCATAGCTTGCTTTACTTGCTCCAGTTATTCGATCATGTTGGTTTCCCTTGCCTCATATTCTCCATTCACCTGGTTCGCCACAAGTAATGAATCAACATGGGCCATCACGTTTTTTGCTTCAACTTTGGCTGCCAAACGCAATCCGGCTAACAGCGCCTCATATTCAGCTTCGTTATTAGAACTTTTGAACTCCAATCGGAGTGCGTACGTCATATCTATCCCATCCGGATCGGTGAGAATCAACCCTGCTCCTGCACCTTCGGCGTTCGAAGCCCCATCCGCATATAACGACCAAGGTTTGTTTGGAGTTTTCTCCGTTCCCCCCGTTTCTTTGTCCTCCGGCATTTCGACTAGGAAATCAGCTATCACTTGTCCTTTTAGTGGACCTTTGGTTTTGAAGCTGATATTGAAAGCACCCAGCTCGATCGCCCATTTTCCCATGCGACCCGACACTTCGGGTCGTCGGAGAACGTGCTGGATTCTTTGATCAGTTCGGACCTCGATTGGATGAGCTTGAAAATATCGGCGAAGCCTTCTTGAAGCATGGACCTGTGCCAAGGCTAGCTTTTCCAGATTTAGATATCTTGTTTCGTAATCCTTCAGCGTTCGGCTTACATAGTAAATCGGGATCTGGGCTCCAACTCGGTGGGCGACTAACACCGCGCTGATGGCGCCGCGCGACGCGGTCAAGTAAACCATGAGTACCTCGTCTTCCTCTGGTACGGTGAGGGTTGGCAATGTGCCTATATAGACTTTTAGTTCTTCAAAGGCTCGTGCAGCCTCTTCGGTCCATTTAATGGGAGGGATCTATCGGCTGCCTTCGACAAGAAACGGTGGAGAGCGGCCAGCCGTCCATTTAAGGACTGAATTTCTTTAACCGAAGTTGGAGGCTTCATGGTAAGGACAGCATCGATTTTGTCTGGGTTGGCTCGTAGGCCTCGTGATCCGACCATGACGCCCGAGAACTTCCCTTCTTCTACCCCGAACGTACACTTTTTAGGGTTTAACTTCATATTGATGCTTCGGAGTCGGGTGAATGTTTTGAGTATATCTTTTAGCATGGCTGCTTCGTCGTGACTTTTGATCACGATATCGTCAACATATACTTCTAAGTTTCGTTCGATCTGATCCTTGAAGGCTTTGTTCATCAGACGCTGGTACATAGCGCCGGCGTTTTTCAGACCGAATGGCATCTTTATGAAGCAGTAAACTCCTTCATTAGTCACGAAGGATGTCTTGTCCTCGTCTTCGACCACCATTTTTATCTGGTGGTACCCCTTGTAGGCGTCTAAGAAACATTTCAGCCTGAACGTAACAATGGAATCAATTTTTTTGTCGATCTCTGGTAATGGAAAACAATCTTTCGGGCACGCGTCATTCAAATCGGTGAAATCGATGCACATTCTCCACGAGTTGTCCTTTTTTCGTACCATAACCAGGTTCAACACCCAGGTTTGATACCGGACCTCTCAGATGATCCCGGCATCTAGGAGACTCTTCACGTCTTTGGCAATTGCCTTGGCTCGGTCTGGTGCCATGTGCCTTTTCCTTTACGCTATCGGTTTGATTGATTCTTTTACGTTCAGATGGTGCTGTGCCATGGATCTAGGAACCCCTTGCATATCGGAATGCTTCCATGCAAAAACATCGATTGAGTTACTCAACAATTCCCATAGGAGCTTATTTGTTCGTTTTGGGAGCTGAGCACCGATAGCCACTTGCTGCTCTGGGAATTCTGGGTTGATCGCCCAAAGTTCTGTGGGTACTTCAGACTTTTTGGAGCTTGTTTCTGCTACGTGCCTTACCTCTGTGACGAACAAATTCGATTCCGAAAGGATAGTTGCGACCCCTGCTTCGGTGGGGAATTTTATGGCACCGTGTATTGTTGAACTAATTGCTCCAAGAGCTCGTAACCCGGGTCGCCCAAGTATTACGTTATGCGACGAATGAGTACCAACAACCAGGAAGGTTAGCTGAACAGTTCTGCTTCTGTCATTATCTTTAAACGTGGCCGGAAGGGTGATTTGCCCTATCGGACGAACCACCTCTCCCAAAAAAACTTATTAGAGGGGTAGACACCTCAATCAATCTCTTTCTTGTTTGGGGGTTCAGCTGCTGAAAACATTGCAAATACATTATCTCAAAGGCGCTTCCTCCGTCTACGTAAATACGTCGGATCAAATGTCCCGCAATTATGGCTGATATTGTGATCGGTCCGTCTTGGGCATCGTCCGGATCCATCGGAGGAAAATACGTTGGTTGGTGCATCCAAGCTGTCATGTGCTGACTCGACCGTTTTACTCCTCTTGGTTCGATAGACTGAATCATGTTGATTCCGGCCTCGGTGTTTGGGTTGTCAAGCGCTGCTGCTGATTTTTTGCCATCTTTTACTTCCTTTACGAGATGAGAAAGTTTTCCGGATCATACAGCTTTTTCAATTACTTGTTTTAGCGCCCAACACTCGTCGGTCGTATGCCCCTTGTCTCGGTGGTACTCGCAATACTTTTTAGAATGCTTATCTGATGTAGGCCGCTGCTTCAAGGGTGTAGGAAACCGGGTGGTTTCCGTACTAAGGATCTCACTCAGCGATATGGTTAATTCGGAGAACGTATTGAAACGTATGTTTCCGGTTCAGAAGCTGCTTCGATCAGACTTCTGGTACGGCCCACGGCTTCTATTCTAATTACTGTTTCTATCCTTTGGTGGTGATGAGTTTCGTCTCCATGATGTGGTTCGAGCCTTCGCATTCTTTGCTGTTTGTTCGTTCGGTTGTCCACAGGCGCTTTTTCCCCGAACGAAGGCTCTCGCTCGTTCCATCAGTACCTCCGTGGTTTTTGGGAGGTCTTCGTAGAGCTTCTCTACAAGCTGATTGTCTCGAACTCTGTGACTGAACCCGCAAACACGAAGCTGGTCCACTGCCCCACTTATCTGCTTGCTTTCCCGATTGAAACGGTCAATAAAATCTTCGACAGAATCTCCATCGCGGCGTTTTATGTGATGGACTTCAGTGATATCTTTCTTGCAACATCGCTGCTGACAGAAGTTTTGCAAAAACATACGCCGGAAATCTTCAAAATGATCAATCGACCCTTCTGGTAATCCATCGAACCACACCCTGGCTAACCCGGTGAGAGTCTGAGCAAACATGTGACACCATGCTAGCATGGGCCATTGTTCGACCTTAGCTGCTCTGGCGAAAGCGAACATATGGTCGTCCGGGTCAGACGTACCGTCATAAAATTTTAACGTCGGGGGCATCTTCAACTTCGCTAGGGGTGGCGCGTTAGCGATCCTTAACGTGAACTTTGACTGAGAAGTCATAGACGTAGGAAGATACGGCATGATCAACTCTTGATCTTGAGGGTTTAGACCCATAGATCCCTGGCGAGCGCTCGTAAGTGAGGAAACTTGTGAAACACATGTTATGGGAGTGGAGATTATAGGACTTACCATAGACCCAGAGGTGAAAGCTCCGACGGAGACGGGATTAACCCCTGGATAAGCACTGCTGAACAAGTTCGTGCGGAGACTCTGCAACATTTCCTCTCGCTGCTGCTGCTGCTGCTGCTGTAGTTGCCGTAATAAGTCTGCATTCCGTAAAAGGAAAGCGTTGTCAAAACTAGGCAACGGCGTGGCGACTGGAGCAGTAACTGAGAATGTGGTGATAGAGCTCGCGATTGCAGAACTTGTAGGTGGAGGCACTGTTGCCAATCCTGCTAAGGCTGCTGAATTGGCAACTGCTGTAGGAACAGCTGTTGTAGGGGCAACACTTCCTTCCCAGATGTCACTATAAGATGGCAAAGTGTTTGTGGAGACAGCTATTGTGGATTCCATAATTTCGAATAAACAGAATTAACAAAATGAATTATGTGAATTCGAGGGGATGGCGCCACTGAAGACTCAAAACCAGTTGGTCCGACCTGGTGTGAGCAGAGCTTCAGATGACCTTGGCTAAAACCTGCAAGATCACAAGGAAGAAACACACCGTTAGCCTCGTCACAGGGAGGGGGGCCTCTCTGTGACCAAACTCGGGCGTGAGAATAAGTATTTGAGAGGAGATAGTAAGTCAGGAAGAGAGAGAGAGAGAGTAAAGGGTCTAGAGAGAGAAAGTAGTGATTACCCTTTGTGAGAGGTTATGGCGAGGTATTTATACTTTTGGGGTATGCTGACGTGGCGAGTTAGTTGGGGTCGGACCAGTCGTTGTCAGGCAGTTAAAACCGTGGGTCCCAGTTAGTTAGGGAAGATTCTGTGCCTTTATTCGTTCCGACTGTGAACGTCAGGTCCGGTTTAATCCCTGGACTACTGACCCGACCCTATGTTTCATTTTGGTCCGGCTAGGACGTATCCTCATCAGTTCTATCACAAAATTGTGTTGTCAGATAGCTTAATTCAAAGTCCAATTGATGTTTGCATGTTAACGGATTGTCATCCGATCAAGGTAAAGGGTGATCCGATCGGAGGAGTTATTGTAGCACTACACCTCTCGGACGGCCATTCGACCGGAGGACAATCCGGATGAAATACTTCTCATTTGAATATTTCAACTTGCAAAGGCCCAATAGAATCAAGGTTTGCATGTTAAAGCTTGGATTTGATCGGATATTCATCCGACCGAATTAGTATTCGTCACTTTGAAAGTTTAATAGTGTTGTCAACTGACGGATTGTCATCCGATCAAAGGACTTTAACATTTGACGAAAGGTCGTTCGACCGGATATACATTCGTTGTCTGACACATTACTTCATCTTGTCATCAAGCGGATGACCATCCGTTAGTTTTGTCATCCGATCCATTGTCATTTGAGGAGCCCATTATCTCATTGTTAGCTCTTGGATTTACATCCGATCGGACGACGTATAGTGACTTAGCTCTCGGATTTACATCCGATCGGACGACGTATAAGTGATCCGATCGAACGACAAAAGTGACCTGACCGGATCTTCATCCGATCGAAGCGATCCAATCAAAGTCATCCGTTTGACTTTCGTTGACCCCATCCGATCGGTTATTCATCCGATCCAAGTGACTGATTGTTTAAACTGATTGTTCGTTTGTTTGATTGTTTGCAGGTGATAAACGAGGAACAAATTCAAAGTTTTACGTGAAAGAGAAAAACGAAGAGTTGTATGTCATGGCTGAAGAGTTTTACAATACGTTTTACAAGTAGTTCACTTCCGAATCTTCCGAAACATCAACTGTTACACCGAAAATGATTACGAAAGCTATAAAAGATAACATAAAACATGATAACTTTTATGGAGCACATTCTAAACCACCGAAACTCGAAAACATTGAAGATTACGCTTGGTGGAGAGAAAGATTTTTGAACTGGACGAAAGCTTATGCACACGAAAGTTGGTTTTGTCTAGAGTTCGGGTACAGTCGGCCTGTTAATGATAAAAACGGAGAAATTAATCTCAATGATCTATCTGATGAAGATAAAAGAAAATTCTCGTACGAACTTAAAGTGTTTAAAGTTGTTACTGAAGAACAGCAAAACGAAGATGATCTGAAGAAGACAGAAGAAGATGATGTGAAGCTTGAAAGTTCGGTTGAAGTGGATGATGCTGATGATGCTGCTGAGGAACAACAAAAGAAAGAAGTAGATCAGAAGCAGACTGAAGAGAAAGCCGAAGTGCCAATCACTGAGGTAAATATTTCAGCTGAATCTGAAGTCTTAAATAAAACTGTTGAACAGTGCAAGAAATGCATGGAAACGTGCAGTGCTTGTACTGAAAAAGATGGGAAATTCAGAAAAAGGGATCTAGAATTCACTAAGATTGAAAAAGTTTTCAAGGAAAAATGCAAAGAAATGTTAGAAAACGAAAAAGTTTTGAAAGACAATGATGAAAAGTTAACACAAAAATGCAAGATTTTAGAAAAAGAAAATGAGGGTTTGAAAAAAAAAAAGGTTTCAAAAATGACTAAAGAATGTTTACAAAAAGAAAATGCTTTTCAAGAAATGAAAAAAAGAGTATGATTCAATAAAACTTGCATATCATATCACAAAAGAATCATATGAAGACGTGAAAAGTCAAATGAAACTTGTTCAATCAAGATTGAAATATTGTTCTGAAACATCTGATACGCTTAAGCGACAATATGAAATAAAACAACAAGTTGTAAATTCTTACATTGAAGATGTTGTGTCACACCCCGATATATCCACATATTACCGGTGGGGAGTATCATGACGTAGTTGATATCATTATAGTCAAACAACACAATTTAAATGCACAGCGGAAGCAAAAGATGAATCACATTACAAACCGAATATAAAGTAATATCAAAGTATTACAAACGGTCTGTAAAGGATCCACAGGCGGATCAAATAAAAGGAAACATAGTTCATCAGATTTAAAATGCATCCAAGCTTGCGAGACTCTTATTGATGCTAAGGAGAAGCCAGCCTATTTCGATTAGTACCTGCACTTAACCTTTTTGAGAAAATACGTCAGTTTACACTGGTAAATACAATTAACTGACTCATTTTAAAAAGGTTTAGAAAAATTGATTTGAATGCACAAGGCACAAAACATTTTATAACTTGGGATAATTATTTATATATAAACTTGTAAAAGAATTACATGTTCGTTATACGTTCAGTAGCCCGGATTGACACCGGGTTCAAGATTAATAGACACACCACATGATATAGTCCCGCGGCGAGTTATTCCCGAAACCGGCGGTTATACCTTATTATTTATATATGCATTGCCGGGTGTACGCCTACACCCCGTGCTTAGGTCGTGGCCATTTCTTAAAATGATGCCAAGGATATCCGGGACATGGTCATTAACCCCCCAAAGGTTTTAAGCAAACAAAACAATTTAAACAGGTCATTTCAATAAAGTAACCTTCATACGATTAAGAATTCAATGCCCGACCAAGCGGTATTTTATATACCGTACCCCAAGCCCGTATAGGGAAAAGAAGTTAAAAGTATTTACCTGAGCAATTTATACAATTTCCCAGCCGTATACCACCAAGCAAGTACAGGTAGCTTTTACTGGGCTCCTAAATCTGGAACGAAGGTTTTAATAACCTATTAGATACCTAACGGGTCTTTAATTAAGCCTATACTTAGACCGGTTAGTTTTAAAAGAAGATATACGGTTCAAACGCACGATTAAGCGAACACCGAAATAGAATGCGATTTAGACCCGACAAGTTTGAAGACTTGTATAATATGGGTAAACTAAACACATTCTGGATTTTGAGAAAAAAACGATAAGGTTTGATCCGTTTCGGCTAATGTATGCAAACTAGTTACATAAACCGCACCGAACGCGAATAATGCGTAACGGGTAACCAAATGATTCATGAACAGGTTTCCTAAGTTAATATGCCTTAAATATGTTGTGATATCAGTAGGATACCTTCCGTTATGCCCAAAATGAATTTAAACTCAAATTATACCCCGTAGGGGTATTTTGGTCATTTTAAAGCTTATAAAAGAGATTAAATAAAATCTGAGTTTCAGGTCTGATGTAATCAGTAAAAATACTTAATTTAATAAGTTATATCAGTAGGGTATTGCTTATATGTGAAATTTATCATTTATAACCAAACTATGCACCGTAGGGGCATTTTGGTAATTTTACATAAGCTTAAAAGGTCAAACATGGAAATCTGAGTTTAAAACTTTTGCCTACTATTAAAATATAAAAATTTACTAAAAATATCAGTAGGTATCAAGTCCTATATATTTAAAATAGTTTTAATACATACTATGCGTTTAAAACGCGTAAAAAGGCGGTTTTAAGCGATTCCCGGGTTTTTTAAGAAAAGCTAATATTTTTATTATTCCAGAAGGCTAAAAATACTTTATTTATTATATAAGATCAGTAGAAAAAGGTTTGGTATCAAAATGATTTGTAAAACTCATTTTATAAGCCAAAAGGGCAAAACCGACAATTACCGAATCAAAGCTATAACCCTATGTTATGCTCATCCTAAAAATAAATAAAAATCTTCAAAAATCCCAAAATATTATTTTATATCAGTGGGTAAAAAGTTTGATATAAAAATTGGGTTTAGATAGGCTATATGCTAATTACGCTGTTTTATTAATAAAAAGCTTTTCATTTACGCTAATGAGCATAACTCCTAATCTAGACCTCAAACTGATGTCAAATTTTAAGGACAAGTTTATAAATTAGTAATAAAGGTTTCTATTCTTTCACATTTTCAAAAATATCATTTTAAGGTCAAAGGGGCATAACGGTCAACGTGTAGGCATATAACGGAAACATGCATATGAATCGAATAACTAATGAACCAAGTTGTATAATCACAGAGGGTTATACTAACATGTAACCTGGTCCTAATAAAGCTCTAAGGTATTGCTAAACTATGCTCTAATGGGTCAGAACTGAAAGTCAAAGTAGAAGTCCACTTATGCGACTTTCGGTTCCAAACCGAGCTTAGACTGAAAATTGTCGGGTTGAACATGTTTAGACATGTTCTTACATTAATTACCAAGTTATATGAGTGATAAAATAGGTGGTATGGCTTCTACATTGTTAATATGTGTTTATGCGAAAGTTTACTTTCTGTTGACTTTTTAAAATTAACTTTGACCCGATAATTGACCTAGTTAGAGTGGGAATCAGAGGGTGCCCTTTTAAGGGTTTATTACCCACATAATTACCAACTCAAAGCTACTTTTAATTCGAGAATTGACTGGGCCATTAGTGATTAATCACTAAGTCAAACCTTATTTACGATGGTTTGACTTTAGGCCACTAAACTAAGTAAAGCTGAATTAAAAAAGGTTATAGAAGCTTACTGAAGTCTTATGCACGACTAATGACCTCTAGGAAGTGGTCTTGAGCTCCAGGGATCTCCAGAAATTGAGTTTGAATGGTTTTCAAAGTGTATGCCAAGGTGTTGCAACAATGGGTTCTTATATAGTGAGTTTGATTCATCAAGATCATGCCACAATAGCCTATAGATGTTCCTTGATCAATTCCAGGTGTCCCTAGGCATAGAAAAACCATCAAACAAGCCCCTAGGATCGAATACAAGGTTTCTAAGTCGGTTTAACTTGCTGAACTCGCACCTGCACATGAAATCTGACCAGCTAAGGCCGTCGCATCACGCGACGGCAGAAGGGCTCAGTGGTGGCGCAGCGCCAGCACCTCAGTTACCAGCCAAACAAGTTTCGATTAATTACATTTCAGCCCCTGGTCCTTTTAAAAGTGGTTTTAACTTCCATATTTGTACTTTTAACCCATCAAATTGATTTCTAAGGACCTTAAGACATAACCAAACTTTGTTAAGTCCTTGGTTAACTTTATGATCACCCGAAAAGCCTTAAATTTCAACATTGACGCTTTTAACCCCTCATATACGAATGTTATCATAACTTTCTCATACTTTATCGAAACATTGTGAAATTTTTTTCACTTATTCTAGTGAGCATAATTAATCGTTCACTTATTCTAGTGAGCATAATTAATCGCTAAAAGGTCACTCAGAGGTATAAGTTAAACATGTTGACACATTTAACCCCTGTAGTTTGTAATCTCTCACTTTCTTTCACAATTGGCTTCGTATGATCCATAATTCATCCGTTTAAGAGTATAAACATCGTGTAGGTTTATTGAAAGGTATATTTATCCATTGTTGACACTTTGTATCCTTATATACATATACTTTCTTCGTTTGTCAACTTTAGTCCCTTTAACTTAATCCTTTACACGTTTAAAGTCCATGACACGTGTCAATATAATATTGGACATGAATTTTCGAGGTGTTACATGTTGCTAAGCTAAAGCGTAAAATAGCTGATTTAGAACAAGATAACAACAAGTTACATAGTTATCACGCTTCATCATATGTTCTTGAACGCATTTTCAATCTAAAACCGGATGGTAATGATTCTGAGCAAAACAAGAAAGGAATTGGCTCAGAGTATCATCAGGTTCCACCACCGTTTGAGGAAAAGTTCACATTCTATGATGACGAGAAGGTGGAAAAAGCTTTCAACATGGTTGATTAAATGCCAGATAATATGGATGTAACCTATTCCAAATCTGATGATTCTAGTGATTCAGAGATGGTAGGTAAGGTCGTTGAAAGTGTCATGAAAGAAGAATCAGTTGAAACAGGTAAATCTGAATCACAGGATGAAAATGAAGGTAGTTTTCATGAAGGTTATCTGAAAAGCTCAAAAGATGAGAAAAATGCTAATGATGATTCAAAAGGAATGGTTTATACCATGATTGGACCAGACAAATTATTCTCAGATCTTGATGTCCCGATTCAGAATGTGATTTCAGAAAAGATTGACAAAGTTTTTAAGATGGTTGAAATTGAAAAGTATGAGATTCCAAAGTATGCTGGAAAGAGTCACAAAAATTTTTATAACAAACCTGGTTTCAAGAAGAAAAACATGAAGGCTGGGTTGGGTTATAAAAAGAAACAGAATTGGAAAAGAAATGAAACGGAAAATTATCAGAAAAGGATGAATTTTGTTCACGGAACAAGTTTCGAAGAAGATAAAGAACTCCAATTTAGACGACAGTCTAATGAAGAGTTCTATGCTCAAAAGAAAAAGCAACAACAACAGGTTAAAGATGTGTCCAAGAGAACATGTTTTAAATGTGATCAAACTGGACATCTTGCACGCAAGTGTCCAAATCTGAAACCTGTTGGTGTTGAGATGAAAAAGAAGTCTGATGATGTTGAAAAACAAAAATATGAGAATGTGAAACAAAGGTCAACCAGATTTGATTCAAAACAAACTTGGAGGTACAACACAAACAAGTTTGCTTCGAACCAAACTTGGAAATCAAACCCAACTAGTTTTGATTCAAGAAAAACCTGGGATTCTCACACACCCAGATTTAGAACAACACAAAGTTGGAAAACAACTGTTGATGCAACGAAACCAAGTCAGTTTTGGAAACCAAAAGTTGTTGTTCAAAATGAATCTCATTTTTACAAAAGAAGTGCTTCAAAAGGACAAAGTTGGGTGGTTAAGACACAACCTACTTCTGAACAGAGAACTGATTCAATTAAAAAGTGTGAAGTAAAAGATGAAAAGTTATTTGTACCAAATGAAGAAAATTTTCCAAGATTGAATGAAGTTTATTGTGTCGAAATGCCTAAGGTCAAACAGGCATGGGCTAACTTGTTCAAGTAATTAAGTAATTGTAAATGTGCAGGTGCTCCCGAAGAAAACTGAAT
Source organism: Helianthus tuberosus (assembly GCA_030545235.1). Lineage (NCBI taxonomy): Eukaryota > Viridiplantae > Streptophyta > Magnoliopsida > Asterales > Asteraceae > Helianthus > Helianthus tuberosus. Next base: position 183,638,977 of record CM060406.1, read on the forward strand.
GTCAACTAAAGGAGTATCAGAGCAGCCTGGCACGAGAAGAGGAGGCTGCTGGTCCCTGCGATTGTTAAACAAGGAGTTTGTTCATTTCTGTACCTAAATAAACTATATTATCAAAAACCCTAAAAATTGAAAATTTAAAAAACAAAAATATGTTTTCATTTTGTCAAAAATTGAAAAAAAAATCAAAAAAATGTTAATTGAATATGCCGAAACCCTCACGGCTGAACAAACATGATTAATTTCACAAGATTGAAAAACGGTTTTTCAAACTGTCGAATATCACTGTGTTGTAAATCATGGGGGTATATTTTCTGCAAAACAGAGCATGTGAAGCAGAAAATGGATGGCGAAACAAAGCTATCAGTATCAGGTTGTCAAATTTTCTTTAAATGTTTTGAATTTTAGGGGGAGTAAAGCGTTGTCAGAAAATCCAAAAACATTAGAAAATTTGAAAAAGCCAAAAACAATAGAAAATTCAAAAATGAGTTTATGTGTAAAAAGAGGAAATGATAGTACATCAGTAGACAATCACAGTATGCTAAAGAAATGGAAAGTCAAATGTGATAAACGGTATCACTGATGATATGCCAGTAGGTTTTTACACGCTTAGTAGATTGTTTTCGAGATATAAACCTAAATATCAAATACTTACTTATCTCGTGGGTAACATCTCTCGGATATATGGGTAACCCCCGAAATCTTGATTGAGATATTGCCCCGATTCTGAGATACTAGGTCTTTATACGATACTAGGTCTTTATACTGTTTGATATCTGGGGTATTATACCTGGTCTTCTGATACTGCGGAAGCAATGGCCTAGACCTCGTATAATACTTTACGCGCTTTAAAAGCTTACCCTCTGCATAAAAATTGAAAAATATCGAAAGATAGAAATCAATTGTAGTTGTATAAAAACGAAAGCAAGGGGGACACACCTCAAGTCGAGCCTTCATTTCTTTGACTGAACGGTAGTTCATACCTGAGCTCTCAAGGTCTCGCACTAACCCAGATCACAGATATCAAATTGGTATACTCACCTGTAAGACTGAATCAAGGGAATTTTGATACGGGAGTATATTCTGAAGTGGGACACGCGAATAAGTTTAAGTTCTTAAAACACTAATCTCGTATCTCGAATCAATTGAAATTTGTGTGAAAATTTCAGAGGATCAGTATACTGACAATCTAAGTGAATCGTTTAGAACTTAAAGTGTTTAAAGCTCAACGGTGCTAGTGATTTGTCATAAAATGATATGATCATCTGACACGAACTCAAACAAAAATATTGTTTGTAAATATTTGTTTACTACTTTATGTTTCAGAAAAATATAAAAAGATTTTGTTTTCACTTTATTTTCGACAACTGATATCTGAGAGCTGAGTTTCAAAATCTAAGTATGCTGAACGTGTTTCTGAAAATAAACAAGTTCATTAATTTGAAACTTGAAGTTTTAAATCAAAAATCAAAAACAGTTTGTGAAGTCTCCAACGTCATTAATTTGGACTTGGAAGATTATCTGAGAGGATTTTGGATTGTCAAAATCTATTGTAAAGAGTCAGGTTACGGTCTTAGTTGCTTAAACTGCCAAATCTATAAAGTCATTCGATGGGGGGAGAGACTCAAGTAATCCTGGATATATTATTATATTTGTGAAATAGAGCCAGGTTCTTGATTAAAAGTTTTTGAGATCCAGGTCATCATTCCTGGACAACCGAAAACGCTTTCATTGTCGTATATTAGAATTGTTCCAGCTTATGCTGAGAGCCAGGTTTTCAATCCTGGATGCTCAAAACGTTTTCACTGATAAACTTTTGAGAAGTCGCAGAACCTATGCCAGATTACGATCTTGATAGCCGAATCTAAGGGGGAGTCTGAAGACAAGCTTGACGCAAGGGGGAGCTTGACGTGCGCAAAATGCAACATATAAATTACATCAAATGAGGCATAAAACTAACCCTTTTTTAGTACTAATGTTGGAAAAAGTGTGCTTTTGTCTTCCTTTTGTATTTTCAGGACCAAATGAGCTTAAATGAACAAAAGGAACAAATATGCAGCAAAAACTGACATAAATACAAAGAAAAGGAATAAACGTGGCATGCCCGACCCCTCGACAGCATCTTCCCAAGCAAAAACAAGAAACAAAAGGCTGACCACGGCCCCGTGCCCAGCGGACACGGGGGCGTGGCCAGGTGTCTACAGAAAACGACAAAGTTGTAGAAGCTTCTATTCCCAGCACGGGGGCGTGCCCAGCTCAACACGAGGCGTGGTCAATGCTAAGATTCGCAGAATCTTGCAAATCTTGATAGTACAGATACGCTTCTGCACACGGGGCCGTGCCCAGCGAACACGGGGGCGTGTGGAGCCTAATACAGACAATTGCAATTAATGAAGAAAGAGAATGTTGATGGCCACGGGGCCGTGTCTGGGCTTCTGTGCAGGCTATAAATAGGGGTGCTTGGTTCACTTCAACGGCATCCCTTGGCAAACCACCTCTCTCCCACTTCACCACCACTCCACCATGACTACAACACCCACATCTAACACCATCATCCATCATCCACCTTATAGTGTGTGTAGTAGTCTCGGGGTCCAATATTGATCGTAAGAGTTCTTGTCAATCAATGGCCATGTTTGGCTAAGCCTCTTACATCACTTGGTGAAGACAAGCATTTAATGTAATACTTTTGATTTTTAATCTTTTCGCACTTTTTATTTGGTTTTGCATTAATGACTTTAATAACTAGTTTCTTATGTTGAAGGTGAAACTTCCTTATCATTTTTACGTGGTGTCTTGGCATTATTTTGCTGTCTATATAAAATAAAAAATTTTCACCATTCATATCTCTACGGTCTATATAGAGATATGTTGGCTACCTGGTCGGGGCTTAAGGGAATGGTTTGGTAAGGTTCTTGCCTTGTTCAGTGTATAGATCCTGCAAGGACCTGGGTCAAGCTTACTAGGACCTCCTTCAATACCCACTGGTATTGGATGGCGGGGGTACGAATGGCTTGATCCCCTCATATGTAAACTACTATTAATACATTAACCCGGCGACTTGGGATTGTATCCCTGCTGACTAAAACCACTTAGCCGAGGGAAACGTCGCCTTCAAAAGAATGGCCTACCATTTTACGCATTAATAACTTATTTAATTATCTTTCAATATTCCGACCCTTTGGGATTGTATCCTTGCTGACTCAAACCACTGGGTTGAGGGTAACGTCACCATCAAAAGAGAAGCCTACTATTATAACTAAGATAATTTCTTAAAAAGTGAAAAAGTGCGGAAATCATCAAAGGTTACATTAAAGGCGAGTCGGATCCAAGTGATTCATCTTGTCTATCAGTTTTATTTTTATTTTTTATTTTTCAGCATTTTAGTTTTTATTTTCATGTTTAAAACCTTTTCTAAAAATTTTGATTTGATTAGACGTTGAGGATAAAATGATATTAAAAGCTCTTGTGTCCTTGGACGACCTCGGTATCTTACCAACGCTATACTATGCTCACGATGGGTGCACTTGCCCATGTGTGTGTTTAGTGTTAGTAGAATATCGTGTTTTATAAATTTAAAACTTTACTAATGTCACACCCCAACCGATGGCGGAAACATCGGGGCGCGGCACTGAGCGAAACAGATTGTCCAAGAGAAATCCATAACAACTAAATTACCAGATATTTAAATATTATGTCCCATACCATAACATACCAAAATAAATAGTTATTACAGACCAAATATCTCAAAGACAAATAACATGTTCCGACAACTCAGATTTAAATTGTTTGTTTCTAGACTCTCACTCCTACTTGATTCCATAAAAACAGGTAAGCATAGCATCCTAAACACCTGTCACATACGTTAAAATAGAGGTCAATACACATAGTGTAAAGGTGAGCATACAAGTTTGATAGTATAATAGATTTCGAAAGCGTTTACGCATAACCAGCATGTAACTTGTAGCAAAGTGAAGCTAGTAGGTTATCGACAATGAAATATGCACAGACGTGACTACGAGTTGTAGAGTGCGCAACACATATCACCACCGTGACATGTGAGAAATACCCTTAGCAACCCCCGTCCACGACAGGTGCTGAGTCCAAACTATAGTACTATCGTTGCTAAGGTGTCAGGCAACAATCACTGTGTAAACATAACATACAAGCATTCATCGAGTAACACGTATAACAGGCAATAAGGTTAGCGTATAAAAAGTGTTTGCGTTGTGTGATTGATGTGACTTGAATATAGATAACGTATGTAACACCCAAAAGTGCGTAAAGCAAAAAAAGGATCGAGTATACTCACAGATAGTGTTTAAATAAATAATCACCGTCTTGGATTGAAGGGAGCGCTGACAGATTAGCATGAACAGTCAATGATAGCATAAGCGAAGAACGGCGCGTAAAACGGTGCGAATGAGACAAGTGACGAAGGGTCATCTAATCGGATGACAATCCGTTCGGATGGTCATCCGGTCGGATGAGCATTCGGTTGGATTGCCACTTGTTAGGGATGGATGTATTTCTGTATGATGGCTTTGAAGTTTTCATTGTAGCATTTTAAAAACAGAGAAGTATCTCTACCTTTCAGGTCGTTCGATCGAACAGTCGTTCGATCGGATGGCGATTCGTCCGGCGAGACATTTCTTGGAGAACAAGTTCACAGCAGGATTGTCGTTCGATCGGATGGTCTACCGATAGGATTGCAATCCGGTAGAAACTAATGATCTTTGAAAATCATAAAAATGTTGAAGTGTTGAAGGCCTCGTGTCATCCGATCGGATGGCAATCCGTTTGGGTGACTAGTTCGTTTTGAAATTCGTTAGTTTGAAAAGTTTGTGGTTTGATCGAGACGGTATGACAACGTGTTAGACAACAGGAACTCCACCAAGACCCAAGTTATCTGATCGAACAGGAATCACCCTAGTCTGACGAGTTAACTGTTCTTGACGGTTGTTCATGTTCAACCCGCTAAGTCGGTCATCTCGTTAATAGAAATCAGATATCAGACTGACACTTCACTAGAGAATGAGTAGAAGGCCTGAACGAGCTTCGATTCTATCGGTTTTGAGTGCATTAAGTGTAAAAGAGTTGAAAGAAAGTTGTGAAACCATCTTTCAATCCTTCTATCTATGAAAATGTTTAGATCTATGCGAAAGTAGTGTTAAATCATGTTGAAATCCTTTAGATCTAAGTTGTTCTTGGTGGAGTGAGGCCAAAACTTGAAGTTCATAAGAACCCCTTGATGACATCATCCTAGAACACCTCAAATCCGCTGATTTCACGGTTAAAAGTTAAGATTCAAAGGTGAAAATGATGAAGAAGTGTGTATAGACCATAAAAGTACAAGATTTAAGGAAGAAACTTACAAGAATCACGAGAAATCGAGAGAAAAGAAGGCTTGAGCGTGCTGGTCGAAGTGGGAGCTGTCACATCACTGTTTGTGATGTGACAAGGGGTATTTATAGGGTTTCCAAAAGAGGAAAGTGGAGCAGGTGTGCGGATCGGATAGCACTTCGATCGGTTGGCCATCCGATCGGACGGTCATCCATTCAGATGACCATTCGATCGAATGGTCATTCGATCGAAATGTTCCGGCGAGTTGGTTTTTGTGTTTTCGTTTCGCGTGTTGAGCGTTGTGATGTGTTTAAGCGAGTGTCGATTAAGCGATGCGATAGATTAATAATAGTCACAAAAATACTATATCTAACATACAATCAACATAAACAACATGCGTTTAGCGTTTGCGATTAGATTACGTTGCGATAGAGTTGCGATTGCGTTTCAATTAATCACCACAAATATAAAGTAAACATGCACAAGTAACACATAAGTAGCATACACTCGTAAAACAATATACAGAACCTATAAATCTAGTTGCGAACGCGATTGCGATGCGATTAGCGATAAAACTATAAATAGATTGGCGATTAACATGCGATTAAACTGCGATTATTAATATATACTCCACATAATACAACTAAAGCAAACAAATAATAGGATTCGATTACAAGTCAATGAACTAAAATCAATAGTTGAGCCAGGAGTGACAGATCGCAATTAGCAATCTTTTCTTCCTTTGACTTTGACTTTGACTTGTATTTTGACTTTCGAAACACGGGGTGTTACAACCTCCCCCTCTTAAGGGAATTTCGTCTCGAAATTAAGGCACAGGCGTAACAAACAGCTGTGGATACTTTGCCTTCATATAACTTTCGAGTTCCCAGGTGAACTCTGCGCCGCGTTTGCCTTCCCAGTGAACCTTCACAATGGGAATGCGTGAGCGTCTGAGCTTCTTGGTTTCTCGATCCATGATCTCGATAGGCTTTTCCACGAAGTGTAATGTTTCGTCCACTTGTAGATCCTCAAGTGGCACTTGTAAATCCTGCTCGGCTAGACACTTCCTGATGTTTGAAACGTGGAAAATCGGGTGGACATTGCTAAGTACCTCTGGTAGTTCGAGTCTGTAGGCCACTTTTACGATCCTTTCCAGAATCTTAAAGGGTCCAACATATCGAGGCGCGAGCTTTCCTTTCTTGCCGAATCTGATCACACCCTTCCAATGTGATACCTTTAGGAGTACGTGATCGCCAACGTCAAATTCAAGGGGCTTGCGGCGTCTATCGGCGTAACTTTTCTGACGACTTCGAGCTTTCAGCAGATTGTCTCAAATTTGGAGGATTTTGTCAGTCGTTTCTTGCAACAGCTCAGGACCGGTAAGTTGCGCATCTCTGATCTCGTGCCATACAATAGGCGATCGACATTTTCTCCTGTATAATGCCTCAAATGGTGCCATTTGAATGCTAGAATGATAACTGTTATTGTACAAGAATTCGACTAAAGGTAAGTGCGCGCCCCAATTACCACCAAAATCTATGACACACGAGCGAAGCATGTCTTCAAGGGTACGAATCGTTCTCTCAGTCTGACCGTCGGTTTGGGGATGGAAAGCGGTACTTAGATTGAGAGTCGTACCTAGAGCAGATTGAAACGTTTCCCAAAGGCGCGAGGTAAACCGACCATCGCGGTCAGAGATAATGTCACGAGGCATCCCGTGTCGACAGATGATTTCGTCGGTGTAGATTCGTGCTAATCGTTCTACCTTAAAGTCTTCTCGTATTGGCAGAAAATGAGCAGATTTAGTCAAACGGTCAACGATAACCCAGATGCTATGGTGACCTGATGGCATGCGTGGAAGTTTCGTTATGAAGTCCATAGCTATACTCTCCCATTTCCACACAGGGATCTCGGGTTGGACGAGTAAGCCAGAGGGTCTTTGTTGCTCGGCCTTGACTTTCGAACAAGTCAGGCACTTCGATACATAGATAGCGATATCCCTCTTCATGCTCGGCCACCAGTACTTGTAGTGAAGGTCCTGGTACATCTTATCGGCACTGGGGTGAATAGAATATCGAGATTTATGGGCGTCATCTAACAGAATTTGTCGTAAATTGGTGCGCTTGGGGATCCAAATTTGGTCTAGGTAATGGAATATCCCATTCGATTTATTCTCGAGTTGCTCACCATCGTTGATGATTCTTTCCTTCTTCAAGGTGCGTTCGGTAAAACAAGTATGTTGGGCGTCGCGAATAAGAGCTTCCAGATTGTACTGGGCTTTAATATTACGAACGCTATGTAAATAGCTTCGTCTACTGAGAGCGTCGGCAACGACATTTGCTTTGCCAGGATGATAACGAATCTCACAGTCATAATCGTTGAGAAGTTTCACCCATCGGCGTTGGCGCATATTTAGTTCCTTTTGGCTTAAGATATTTTGTAGGCTCTTATGATCTGTGAAGATCGTACACTTGGTACCGTAAAGGTAGTGTCGCCAAATCTTCAACGCAAAAACAACTGCACCAAGCTCGAGATCGTGGGTTGTATAGTTCTTCTCGTGGATCTTGAGCTGACGAGATGCGTAAGCGATAACCTTATCCCTTTGCATGAGAACACAACCGAGACCAAGGTTCGAAGCATCGCAATAGACTATTAAGTCATCGTTTTCGTCGAGTAAAGCGAGCACGGGTGCATTGCAGAGCATATGCTTCAGAGTTTTAAAGGCAATCTCCTATGCAGTTTCCCATACAAAAGGTTTGTCTTTGTGCGTGAGAGAAGTAAGCAGAACAACGATTTTAGAGAATCCTTCGATAAATCGGAGATAATAGCCCGCTAGCCCGAGAAAAGAACGGACTTCAGACGGGTTCTTGGGAATAACCCAACTCTTAACAGCTTCGATCTTCGTGGCGTCGACGTGAATACCTTGACTATTTACAATGTGACCGAGGAATTGAACCTCCTCCAGCCAAAATTCACACTTGGAGAACTTGGCATAGAGTCGATTCCCTTGGAGTAGTTCGAGAACCAAACGTAGATGTTGTGCGTGTTCGGCTTTCGTATTAGAATAGATCAGGATATCATCGATGAACACGATGACGAAGCGGTCAAGAAAGGGTTTACCCACGCGATTCATCAGATCCATGAAAACCGCGGGTGCGTTGGTTAAACCAAAGGGCATAACAACGAACTCGTAGTGGCCGTATCGGGTGCGAAAAGCGGTTTTGGGTATATCCTCCTCTTGAATGCGTAAGTGGTGATTGCCTGAACGTAAGTCGATCTTTGAAAAGCACGTAACACCTTGTAATTGGTCAAACAAATCATCGATTCGAGGCAAGGGATAGCGATTCTTGATAGTCAGCTTATTCAATTCCCTATAGTCGATGCACATCCGGAACGAACCGTCCTTCTTTTTAACGAAGAGAACTGGCGTGCCCCAAGGAGAGGTGCTAGGGCGAATAAAGCCTTTGTCAAGTAATTCCTGGAGTTGACTCGAGAGTTTGCGCATCTCAGGCGGAGCGAGTCGATAAGGAGCTCTTGCAACAGGATTTGCTCCAGGAATGAGGTCGATATGAAAGTCGATATCACGACTTTGAGGTAAACCAGTTAGTTCATCGGGAAAGACTCGAGGAAAATCACAAACCACAGGCACCTTGTCTATTGCCTTAACTTCCTTTTTCTCCGCTACTGCTACATGTGCCAAGAAAGCTTGTTTTTCCTTGCAGAGATACGTGCTAGCCTGGACACACGACATAAGTTTGAGACCTTTCGAAGGAGTTTCGCCATACACATAAAGTTGATCACCATTAGCGAACGAGAAACGAATCATCTTATCGAAGCAAACAACTTCAGCACGATTTTCGTGAAGAAAATCCATGCCTACTATGATGTCAAAACTAACGAGCTGCATCGGGATGAGATCGATAGGGAAGACGTGATTGTTGAGTTCAAGCGTACAATCACGTAGAACAAAATTGACAGCGACGGTTCTTCCAGTGGCAACTTCAACATCGAACGTCGAGGGGAGATAGGCGCGCTTACGATTAAGGAGCTTTTCGAATTCAAACGATACAAAACAGTTATCTGCTATGGTATCAAACAAACACGAAGCATATATACCATTCACAAGGAACACACCATTAACCACATTGTTGTCTGCTTGAGCCTGGCGGGCGTTGATGTTGAAAGCACGTCCGCGGGCTGCTGGCTGCTACTGAGGCTGCTGCTGTTGATGTTGTTGCGGCTGCTGCTGGGGCTCTTGCTTCACCACTCTATTGGCACACATGTTTGCAAAGTGGTTGGGATCACCACATGCTTAGCAAGCTCTAGCGTGAGCAGCGGGTGCAGGAACAGCTAGTTGGCCCTGGGGAGCAGGAATGAGAGCTTGTGGTGCAAGAGCTTGACCTTGAGCTAGAGCTGGAGCTTGACGAGGACCAGTACGGCAATTTGCAGTAAAGTGGTCGTACAGGTTGTAGTGTACACAAAATCTGCAAGCAATCCCAGTAGGATGATGATAAGTACAGGTAGGGCAGAGCGGGTGAGGACCAGTATATGCACGCTTGGCTGGCGGTGCAGTGGTCACTGGGGCCGCTACTTGGCGGTTCTGGGGTTGCGGTTGAGCCGGTACAGTTTGGAGCGGAGCGGCAGTAACAGCGCAATTCTTGCTACTGTTGTTGTTGTTGTTCTTTCTCTTGCGGCGGGAAGACTTTAAAGCTTGCGGTGCGGCGGTGGGAGCAGCGGTAACTTGGTGAAGATTCTTGGAGGCCTTATCAAAGTAACCAGGCCTGACTCGCTTTTCATTAATATCGGCCGCGAGTAGGAAGGTTTCCTCAATAGTTTTCATCTTCGTGGCTTGCATGAAATCAGCCACACAATCCGGTAGAGCACGGATGTATATCTTGATGGTGATTTCGGGGGTAGTAACTTGGCCTGGACAAATGATGCTCAGCTGCTTGAAGCGGGCAGTTAAACTAGCGTTGTCGCCACCCTCCTGTTTTATGTGCAAGAACTCGTTCTCTAGCTTCTGAAGCTCGTGGGGAGGGCAGAACTCTTTCATCATGATGTCCTTCAACTCATCCCACGTAAGCCCATAGGCTGCATCATTTCCACGCTTATTTCTCCCGGCAGTCCACCAGTCCAGAGCCCTAGACTGGAAAACGCCAATGGCGTTAACAGTGCGAAGATTATCAGGACAGCAGCTTTGGGGCAGGGTGACTTCGATAGAATCGAACCATTGAAACATGGAGGTAGGTCCATCTTCTCTGGTGAATTCATTAGGTCGGCAGGCTTTAAACTGCTTGAAGCTAAAAGTGCCTTTAGGAGTATCAGTCCGGGATTCTTCAGAGGACTTGCTAGCATTTTCGTTCAGCTCACAAACAATTTGCAGGATAACTTTAGCGATCTGCTTGGCGACAAGAGCAGCGATACGTTTGTCTTCGTGATTACGGAGTGCGAAGCGTGCGGTATGCGATCTAAATGACTACATTGTCTGCAACAGACATCGCCATAGGATTCAGACACTATATGTCGAATCTCACCTCACAGCACACTTACTACTACTAAAGTTCAGTAACACGTCTAATCACATAAACATATAGTCACGTAGGCATACAAACCACTGAATCACACAAGCACAGAAATACATAAGCACGTAGGGCGCTGAAACACACGAGGACACACTATATTTTGCACGTATTAACCTACACATATATTGCACGAATTCACCCATCCTTCACAGTTGCGCAAGCGATCGAGAGTGGCGATTAGCGATTGCGAGAGTTCCGCGATTTGTTAGCGTATTGGGTAAATGTGTAGTGCGAGTTGTGTGTTGATCGAAGTGAAAAGCGAGAATCGTATGAATCACCAAAAATTGAAACACATAAACAGGTAAAACCACATAAAACACAGAAAATTGAAACACATAAAATCGAAACACATAAAATCTCAGAGTTAGCGGCGGCAAATCCAGAATCGAAACACATAAAATTGAGGATAGATTGTCTGCGGCTGATAGATGTCGACTACCCAAAGTGATTCGACTATTCACAAGGATGTACTCGAAGTCCCTTTTTGGCCTAATAGACTGTGCTCTATCACCGGCGTATGGTGAATGGCACACATCCTTTCGGTTATTCAAGCACTCGAGTTATTGGAATCTGTCGAGACTTTGGTGTGGGTTTTGTAAAACCAAAATAAAGAACTGAACAAGTCACTAAGGTTCGGGTTTCACCCCTATCTTAACGGCTGCATTCCTGTTTGTGTGATAGAACCACGAGGTAAAGGGGAAAATTTGGGTCAAAGTATGGATTTCACTCCTGATTCAACACAAATTCTCGTGTTTATAGTAAAAATAGTGCGTCGAACAAGCGATCCAAATCGAGAGTCTGCGGTTTTCACACCTATTCTCGATCTTATCACTCGTCCATTTTTGAAAATAAAGTGCTAAGTGATAGTGCCTAGCGAGTGCGAGCGAGAATAGTAAGTAAGCTCGTACAACACCCCTTCTGGGTATGCACAAGTCGGTCTGTTGGTACTTAGACTATAGACTAGGTCGTTTCTAAGACATCGACCCGGACTAGGTCGAGTCTTGCCTAATTCCCTATAGTTATGGCTCTGATACCAATCTGCCACACCCCAACCGATGGCGGAAACATCGGGGCGCGGCACTGAGCGAAACAGATTGTCTAGGAGAAATCCATAACAACTAAATTACCAGATATTTAAATATTATGTCCCATACCATAACATACCAAAGTAAATAGTTATTACAAACCAAATATCTCAAAGACAAATAACATGTTCCGACAACAAAGATTTAAATTGTTTGTTTCTAGACTCTCACTCCTACTTGATTCCATAAAAGCAGGTAAGCACAGCATCCTAAACACCTGTCACATACGTTAAAATAGAGGTCAATACACATAGTGTAAAGGTGAGCATACAAGTTTGATAGTATAATAGATTTCGAAAGCGTTTACGCATAACCAACATCTAACTTGTAGCAAAGTGAAGCTAGTAGGTTATCGAAAATGAAATATGCACAGACGTGACTGCGAGTTGTAGAGTGCGCAACACATATCACCACCGTGACATGTGAGAAATACCCTTAGCAACCCCCGTCCACTACAGGTGCTAAGTCCAAACTATAGTACTATCGTTGCTAAGGTGTCAAGCAACAATCACTGTGTAAACATAACATACAAGCATTCATCGAGTAACAGGTATAAAATGCAATAACGGTCAGCGTATAAAAAGTGTTTGCGTTGTATGATTGATGTGACTTGAATATAGATAACGTATGTAACACCCAAAAGTGCGTAAAGCAAAAAGGGATCGAGTATACTCACAGATAGTGTTTAAATAAATAATCACACTCTTGGATTGAATGGATCACTGAGAGATTAGCCTGAACAGTCAATGATAGCATAAGCGAAGAACGGCGCGTAAAATGGTGCGAATGAGACAAGTGACTAAGCGTCATCCGATCAGATGACAATCCGAACGGATGGTCATTCGATCGGATGACAATCCGTTCTGATGGTCATCCGATCGGATGACCATTCGGTCAGATTGCCACCTGTTTGGGATGGATCTGTTTGTGTATGATGGCTTTGAAGTTTTCATTGTAGCATTTTGAAAACAGAGAAGTATCTCTACCTTTCAGGTCGTTCGATCGGATGGCGATCCGTCCGGCGATACATTTCATGGAGAACAAGTTCACAGCAGGATTGTCGTTCGATCGGATGGTCTACCGATCGGATTGCAATCCGGTAGAAACTAATGATCTTTGAAAATCATGAAAATGTTGAAGTGTTGAAGACCTCGTGTCATCCGATCGGATTATCGTTCGATCGGTTGGCAATCCAATCGGATGACAATCCGTTTGGGTGACTGGTTCATTTTGAAATTCGTTAGTTTGAAAAGTTTGCGGTTTGATCGAGATGGTATGACAACGTGTTAGACAACAGGAACTCCACCAAGACCCAAGTTATCCGATCGAACATGAATCACCCTAGTCTGACCAGTTAACTGTTCTTGACGGTTGTTCATGTTCAACTCGCTAAGTCGGTCATCTCGTTGATAGAAATCAGATCTCAGACTGACACTTCACTAGAGAAGGAGTAGAAGGCCAGAACGAGCTCCGATTCTATCGGTTTTGAGTGCATTGAGTGTAAAAGAGTTGAACGAAAGTTGTGAAACCATCTTTCAATCCTTCTATCCATGAAAATGTTTAGATCTATACGAAAGTAGTGTTAAATCATGTTGAAATCCTTTAGATCTGAGTTGTTCTTGGTGGAGTGAGGCCAAAACTTGAAGTTAATAAGAACCCCTTGATGACATCATCCTAGAACACCTCAAATCCACTTAGTTCACAGTTAAAAGTTAAGATTAAAAGGTGAAAATGATGAAGAAGTGTGTATAGACCATAGAAGTACAAGATTTAAGGAAGAAACTTACAAGAATCGTGAGAAATCGAGAGAAAAGAGGGCTTGAGCGTGCTAGTTGAAGTGGGAGCTGTCACATCACTGTTTGTGATGTGACAGGGGGTATTTATAGGGTTTCCAAATGAGGAAAGTGGAGCAGGTGTGCGGATCGGATAGCACTTTGATCGGTTGGCCATCCGATCAGATGGTCATCCGTTCGGATGACCATTCTATCGAAGTGGTCCAGTGAGTTGGTTTTCGTGATTTCGTTTCGCGTGTTGAGCATTGCGATGCATTTAAGCGAGTGTCGATTAAGCGATGCGATAGATTAATAATAGTCACACAAATACTATATCTAACATACAATCAAAATAAACAACTTGCGTCTAGCGTTTGCGATTAGATTACGTTGCGATAGAGTTACGATTGCGTTTCAATTAATCACCACAAATATAAAGTAAACATGCACAAGTAACACATAAGTAGCATACACACGTAAAACAATATATAGAACCTATAAATCAAGTTGCAAACGCGATTGCGATGCGATTAGAGATAAAGCGATAAATAGATTGGCGATTAACATGAGATTAAACTGCGATTATTAATAAATACTCCACATAATTCAACTAAAGCAAACAAATAATAGGATTCGATTACATGTCAATGAAGTAAAATCAATAGTTGAGCAAGGAGTGACAGATCGCAATTAGCAATCTTTTCTTCCTTTGAATTTGACTTTGACTTGTATTTTGACTTTCAAAACATGGGGTGTTATAACTAATGTGTTAAAAGGGGCTTAAAATATAAACAAAAACATATCACACCTGACGCACACCAGAGCTTGTATCCAGAAAGCCATGTGTCGATCCCAAAAGCACGGAAGCTTAACGAAAGGGGGAGCCTGTAGGAAGAATCTACTGAAAGGGGGAAGTAACTGAAGTTGGAGACAGCTCCACGGGGAGTCTGTTCGAGCAAGAGGGAGTATGTGATTGCTGAAGATGATAAAGCTTCAAGAAGACTCAAAGAGAAAGAAAAGACAAGACACTACGAGATTGACTTCGACAATATCCAAGGGGAGTCTGTGAGTGCAGATATATCTATCGCCTCTGTCAATCCAGTTCGTAGCAGAAATCAGAAGAAGACATGGTTTTGCAATGTTAAATTTAGGGAAAAGTTTAGTTTTAATGAGGAATGGCAAACTTGTAAATAAGGTGACATACCTTATGCCATTGCCTATAAATAGGAGGCTCATGTCCTCATTTAAGAACTTTTTCCATTTCTACCATTTGAGGAGCTTGGAGCCTAGAGAGAGAAAGTGCAAAAGGTGATTCGAGGTGCTTGTATCTTTTCATATATTCTATAAAATCACATGTTATATACATTCTTGTGTTTGATCCATGAATGCACACGGATTCCGCATGTCGCACGTGTCGTTCGCAATCATTTCGGAGTCGTTTACGGTCCTACAACGCGCTCAAAAGAAGAACGTCTGAAACTGGAGAAAGCCGATGTTGCTTACCTGATGACTGCTGCCTCGAAGAAAAGGAAGGAGAGCTACAATAAAAAGCCTAATGTAAAGTTCCAAAAGAGGGATGCAGGTTCAAGTGCTTCTGGCTCTAATGGCTCCAAAGGGAAGATTCACTGCAAGTTCTGCCGTAAGGTGGGACATAAGCAGAAGGACTGCCCGGACTTTAAGGAGTGGCTAGCCAAGAAAGGTGATAATCTTTTCGTGATACTTGAGTACTTTAATTTAAATGTTCCATCTAATACTTGGTGGTTTGATTCTGGTTCTATGGTTCATGTAACCAATTCCTTACAGGGATTCCATACAATCCGGAAGCTAGAAAGAAACCAAAGAACGCTTAAGTTGGGAAATGGAAAGCAGCTAGTAGTCGAGGCCGTGGGAACATTAGATTTAGTCATGAAAACTGGTTTAACTATTAGACTTTATGATACCTTATATATTCCTGAGATTACTCGGAATCTTGTATCAGGACCAAAGTTAGATGTAGACGGTTTTCTTGTTTCTCATGGTCATGGCAAACTTACTATCAGTTTTAATTCTCAAATATTTGGTTATGGCTTCTTGGATGGTGGTCTCTATCGATTAGAATTAGATGATGATTTTTCCAAGTCTTTGTTATCATATAATATTAATGATAACTTAACAAAGAGAAAACGCAAACGAGACTTAGAAACTTCATCCATGTTGTGGCATCAACGTTTAGGCCACATTTCACGAGAACGCTTAACTCGACTCGTGAAGGATGAGGTCTTACCACCTCTCGATTTCTTGGAACATGTGTCAAATGCCTTAAAGATAAAATGACATCAGCGAATAAGAAAGGTGCCACTAGGAGCTCTAATTTATTAGAACTCATTCATACAAATATTAGCGGCCCTTATAACATCGCGGGAATAACTGGACACACTTCATTTATCACGTTTATTGATGATTATTCACGTTATATGCACCTGTATCTCATTAAAGAAAAATCTGAATCTCTCACAACTTTTAAAGACTATAAAGCTGAAGTTGAAAAACAATTAGATCGTCAAATAAAAGTTGTTAGATCAGATAGAGGAGGCGAACGGTGTTCCTGTCCAAAGTTGAAAAACATACTGACGTGGGTCAGGCTCCTGGTCCATTTTATGAGTTTTGTAAGGGCCAGAGGATCGTGAACCAATATACTATGCCTGGTACTCCTCAGCAGAGCGGTGTTCCTGAGAGAAGAAACAGAACCCTAATGGACATAGTACGCAGTATGTTAGCCAACTCAGGTTTGCCCTTATTCCTCTGGACCGAGGCCTTAAAAGCAGTTGTTCATATACTCAATAGAGTTCTTTCGAAGTCTGTCCCTAAAACTCCTTATAACTTTGGACAGGTAGGAAACTGAGTCTTAGATATATGAAAGTATGGGGTTGCCTTGCCGAAGCTAAACTTTATAACCCTTTCTTAAAGAAACTGGATATGAAAACAACAAGTTGTTTCTTTATTGGCTATCCGGATCACTCAAAGGGTTATAGATTCTATTGTCCCCCCCATGTTACTCGTATTGTAGATACCAAGCGTGCCGTGTTTCTTGAGGACTTTAAGGTCAGTGGGAGCAGTGAAAATCCTAACAATGATTTACAAGAAGTACAAGATGCTGGGGGGGAGAGACACTCGTCCATTTCATTACCTCCTATTACTACCCCTCTTATACTCGATACTGAACCGCATGTCACTGCACCACCTTCAACTCATTCAGAATTAAATATTGCTTCGCATGTACCTAAGAATGAAGGACCCTCCAATGTCGAAGTTGAGAATCAACCTAGGAGGTCATCTAGGGAGAGAAGGCCCATTAATTTTGATGATTATGAAACCTACCTAGCTGAAGCCGTATCAGATGATGGAAAGTTTACCGATCCTACCTCTTACAATGAAGCCATTAGTAATGATCAGTCTTCTGAATGGAACAAAGCTATGATTGACAAGCTTGACTCCATGAAGAAAAATGACGTTTGGGATTTGGTTGAATTACTCGACGGTGTTAAACCCGTAGGATGTAAATGGGTCTTCAAAACAAAACAAAACTAAATTCGGATGTAAGCGTTGAATGATATAAAGCAATATTGGTTGCAAAGGGCTACACTTAGAAAGAGGGAATCGATTATCAAGAGACCTTTTCACCTGTCTCTCGAAAAGATTCCTTAAGGATCGTCTTGGCCCTAGTAGCTCATTTTGATTTAGAGCTGCATCAGATGAATGTCAAGATTGCTTTTCTCATTGGAAACTTGTATGAAGACGTGTTCATGAAGCAACCTGAAGGGATCAAACCTGAAGGTCAAGAACATCTTGTCTATAAGCTGAAGAAATCCATATACGGCTTGAAGAAAGCATCACGTCAACGGTATCTTAAGTTTGATGAAGTCATGAAAATGCAAGGCTTTATGAAGAACTAAGTGGATCAATGCACCTACCTCAAGATGAGTAGGAGCAATTTTGCTATACTTGTCCTTTACGTAGATGATATTCTATTGGCAAGTAATAGCTTAGATATGTTACATGAATCAAAGCGCTTACTCTCGCATAACTTTGACATGAAAGAACTTGAAGAGGCTTCTTACGTTATTGGCATCGAAATACACCAAGATAGAAGAAATGGAATTTTGGGCTTATCACAAAAGGCTTACATTGATCGTGTCCTTAGTCAATATAACATACAACATAGCTCTACCCCTGTAGCTCCAGTAGTTAAAGGAGATGTTTTCGGTTCTTTTCAATGTCCGAAAACTGAGGATGAAAAGGCGCAAATGAGAATGATACCTTATGCCTCAGTAGTTGGGAGCCTCATGTGTGACATATGTGCTTGTAATCATTGTAAACAGTTTAGTTATCAATGAAATAAAGTTATTTGATCCCCATTTTTTTTTGTTTATGTTTGACGTTTTCCATGTTTTGATTTTTATTCAATTTCAAACTCTATATCACTTTCTGGAGAGTTATACGCAAACTGGTGCTTAAACGTAATCAGTTTAATGCGACAAATACTCTGGAACATCATCTGATGCTTAACATACCTTAATTAACCTTTACATAACTTAGAAATAAGTTTTGGAGGCTTTGGTATGGCAAAATCAAGTCTATTCGCTTACAGGGACTAAATTCAACAAACTGCGAAAGTATGCCAATTTGAACTGTAAAGGACATTCCGGAACTTGATCATAAGTTAAACACACCCTAAATTGTAACATCCGTGCTTGTAATCATTGTGAACAGTTCAATTATCAATAAAACAATGTTATTTGATCCCAACATTTGTTTGGTTGTGTTTTACATTTTTCATGTTTTGACTTTTGTGTAATTTCAAACTCTATATCGCTTTCTAGAGAGTTATACGCAAACTGGTGCGTAAACGTACTCAGTTTAACGCGACAAATACTCCGGAACATCAACATATACTCAATATACCTTAAATAACCTTTACATAACTTAGAAATAAGTTTTGAAGGCTTTGGTATGGCAAAAACAAGTTAATTCACTTACAGGCACTAAACTTGACAAACTGGGAAAGTATGCCAATTTGAACTGTAACAGACATTCCGGAACATGACCATAAGTTAAACACACCTTAAATATCCTTTACATGGCTTAGAAATAGGCTATAAGGGGTTCGGTATGCTAAAATAAACTTTTGGGTCATTCAGGGACTAAAAATGTCAAAAAGTGCACAAGTTTGCATTTTCGCGCATAACTTACGTTCTGAATACATCCGGACATCCAAAATTTTATGTAATCACTAAAACATTTTATTTTAGTGTTTGGCATGAGAAAAATCCATTCGTCGCGCATTTTGGATCGTTTTTCGCGCTTATGCGCATTCCGTCGTATTTAACCGAACATCGCAATCGTACGACCAAACGAACCGACATCCGAGATGTTTTTGGGCATGTTTTGAGTTCCCTATACTTTAACTTCATTTTAGAGCCTTAAAATGAGGTTAACGGGGTTCAAACGCATCGAAAATAGCTTAAACGGGCTGCAGGGACCAAATCTGACATTCTGCCAAACTAGGTCCTTGCGCACCGCAACAAATATTTGTTACGGTGCGCAAGGGGTCTGCAGACCAGATGCAGTGTATTAAACAGCCTGTTTTCAGCTGTTAACCACTCCCAAATCCTTTGCCACATGTTGATACCCTATGGTGAGTGGCCAATTTAGTCACCATAACATTCCAACAAGTGTACGGCTTTGATCGTGCCCCCTTTTCCATGAAACAATCTTAACGGTTACCCGAAAACTATAAATACCCCACCCCACAACTTCAAAACCCACTAGAATTTTGATCTTAGAAACTCTAAGTTGAAACCATTGTTTCATACCTGAGATTCTTGGATCGAGATTAGCATTCGGGGACCCTTCGTAAGTATTCTTTCGTTCTTTTATTGCTTTTCGAGTCCGAAAGTCAAACTTTGTTTGACTTTCAGCGTTGACCAGCATATGGTCAATGCGAAGTTCGTTTGAACTTCGCAACGTGATTGTAATCACGATGGTTATAGTCCCTTGGGACTATGCCTACTGATTACCACGTTGTTTAGGGTCGTAAGGGTAAGCGATCTAATAAATCGCTTATACCTTCGAACCCGACCCAGTTTGGTCGATCATTAGGATCCGACCAAATACATTAGGTGACCATAGTATTTAGGGAATAACCTTCCGAGGTTATACCTTATGGTCGCTTCGTTTAAGTAGTTGTATGATAGGTAGCTTATATGCCTTAGGTAAATTACCAGAATACCCTTTTCATGTATAAATGGTAATTAAGCATATGTAACCTAAAATTTTGTCACATAACTGATTATGTAACATGCTTAGGCATATAACACTTGTCATAGGACTAGTTAGGCGGTCTGAACGCGTTTCACGCGAACGACGCGTTAAAGTAGCATAAGCTACCTAAACGGGTCGTAATGGGTCGTAAACACTTATGTTAGGTTTCATTTAGTATGTAGGCTT
Source organism: Helianthus tuberosus (assembly GCA_030545235.1). NCBI lineage: Eukaryota > Viridiplantae > Streptophyta > Magnoliopsida > Asterales > Asteraceae > Helianthus > Helianthus tuberosus. The sequence goes on from CM060406.1 coordinate 183,659,242, forward strand.
TGTTAAACCATGTTACACGAGTCTCCATACTCGTTTGGTTTACGAACCCTCATTCTATCCGATTTAGGTCCGGTTTATTAACATTGTTACCTATATTAGGTGCCGTTTGATTCCGAGATCTCTTGCATTGCTTGGTGGTTATCTTAGGACATCTAAGCAATCTCAAGTGAGTACATAGAACCCCCTCTTTTAAATGTTTTCAAGGTGTTTATGTGAGTACATAGACCCCTCTTTTACTGTTTTACAAACTGTTTTGGGGTGAAACACATGTGCCTACTTGTTACTTTCATGCTTTCCTGTTTTCACATCATATACCGGCTATGTTTGTTAGTACATTATAGTACATGATTTCATTACATTTCATTCTATGTATGTCCATTGTGTGCATACGTAGTACATTGTTTTACATTACATTTCTGCTATGTATGTTGACTGATAGCATGCTAGCACATTGATTTACAAGACTTTTCTGCTTTGTATGTTAACTTAGCATACTTAGTACATTGTTTTCATATGACATGTCTACAACTGCTATAACATTTGGTTTGCACAAACGGGTCTTTATTACGTTCATTAACATTTGCTACGCCGCTCGGTAGTAAGTAGTGGTACCATAGGACTTGACAAATCCCATTCCTGACATCCCGGGTTTGTTTGGATGTAAGGAATGACTGAATCCGAAAACATTTCTTTTGATAACCTTGGCTAAAAGGGTTATCCGACTGTCTCAAGGCTTGAATGTATGCGTTAACTTACCACATAAATGTTTGTATCAATGTAACATGCATTACTTTGCAAAACATAACTTTTTGATATATTCAAAATACTTTGTTTTGTACATTTCTACATTTGGACTATGTGACAATACTTTACTTACGATACATAACATTTGATACACATTACTTGACTACTTTTGGACTTATAAATATTTGATATGGTTTATACAAGGACTTTTGAATATTGGTTTCAACATAGACTTTATGCATTGGTGGTTTGTTTAAGTGACTTAAATGACGATATATGAGTAATATGATACAAGCATGGTGGATACGCCGCTGGTACTTCCTATATATAAATGTTTGTATTATATTACATATCATAGCGTTATTTAAATCATTCATGTTGGGCTTATACATTTTATACAAGTAACATGTTTTCATAAGACTTTGGTTTACAATATAGTTTATTTTATACAACTCATTTTACATGGTTATTCATTTAACCATACATTATTCTCTTATTTATAAATATCAACTGAACTTATTGTTTTTCAAGCGATTTACAAAACAAATCAAATTACAAGGTTCATGACTAAACATTTTCTCAAACATAAGTCGTGAATCTTATTTTCACAAACCTATGTATCTCACAGGCATTTTTATGCTGACGTACCTATTTTCACATGTGTTTTCAGGAGCTTTTCCATAGGATGTTGATCAGGACACTAGGGCGGACCTGTGCCTTAGAGACTAAAAACGATGATAGACTTTGTTTAATTATGTTATAAACTCAGTATTTCCTGTGTTAAGACAATGTAACTCTTGTTCAATAAATAAAATACAACTTTGTTTGCCATGGATTTGAAACAATTAATTCTGTTACAACACTCCCCGACGTTTTCCGCCACGTCTTGTATGTTATACGTGGTCGGGGTGTGACAGAAGAGTTGGTATCAGAGCCAATGGTTATAGGGAATTAGGTTATTAGTAATGCTTTGACCTAGACTATAACTTTCTAGGACCCTAACACAAAGTTATCTTGTGTTTAGATCTTAAAACATGTACATCACCTATCCTTAGGTGATTATCAAAACAAAAACCAAAAATTTTCCGAAACGATTTTTGAAAAACAATCATCTATTTTTGGATGATTTATTTCAAGGTTTTGAACCCTCTTTTGTAAGGTTTTGAACCCTTCCAGTTTGACTAAATTTTTGGCCTTGTGCCTTCAAATTTTCAAAATCTCGTCAATGTTTTGGGTTTTAAATAATGTGAACACGTGCAAACTGGAAGAGTGAATGCCTATATTCTGGGTTTTCTGTCTAGGCAAGCACTTCGTATACATCTCATCAGACGCGAGACCAGTTGTGCTTACCTGGGAATTCTTGGGATGAGTGTTCACTTATAGGCGAGCATGTCTTCGTGATACATTATTTTTGATCCATTTACTTTGATTAGTCACTGTGCGTCGTTTTTTTGCTTGGTAATGCGGACAAATGACCACCATCTTTGCTTTTGTTAATTTTGTTTCATCTCATTCTTTTCACCCAATCATCTCACTCGTTTCCTTTCATGTTTTCCTCTTTTAGAATGCCTCCTCGACGCAAAAACCAAATAGCGACTGCCGAACTGGCAGAAATCATTGCGCAGCAGATGGCTGCTCAATTCCCAAATCTCTTTGCTCAATGGCAACAAGCCAACAACAACAACAATGCTCCATGCAAATACAAGGATTTTAACTCGGCTAAACCATTCAAGTTTAGTGGTTCTGAGGGAGCGACTGGGCTTCTTCAATGGTTTGAGAGCATTGAGAATACTTTCCGCCACGTGCAGTGTCCGGATAATCGCAAGGTCGAGTTTTCTTCGAGCGTGTTTCAGAAGAGGGCTCTCACATGGTGGAACGGGGTTATGAGAGATCGGGGTGCAGAAGTTGCTCTAGCGCAAACTTGGGCTGAACTTAGGGCCCTTATGATGAGGGAATTCTGTCCTCTTCATGAACAGCGAGCGTTGGAGAAAGAGTTTGAGGACTTGAAACAAGACAGTGGCGAGCACAGGGCTTATACTGATAGGTTTGAAGAGTTGAGTCTGCTTTGCCCAACTATGGTTACCCCACTCGACAAGGCTATCGAAAGATACATCGACGGCCTACCTGACTCAGTACAAGACATCATTACTGGTAGTAACCCTGCCACACTCCGTCAGGCGATCGAGTTAGCAGCGACATTGACTGAGTCGCAGGTTCGAAAGGGGAAGCTGCACAAAAAGGGTGACAAGGGTAAGAAGCAGGCATCTGACAAGGGAGATAGCAAGAAAGGTCAAAACAAGAAGGGAAAGAATTCTGGAGGGTCTAGGAAGCGGAAGGCTTCCCAAAACTATGCTGTTACTGCACAGGCTCAAGCTACACCAAATCAGCCTGCGCAACCACCCGCCAAGAAGCCTTATTTTGGCAATGCACCTTTGTGCAACAGGTGTAACGGCCATCATCCACCACACCTCCAGTGTCGTCAGTGCACCAACTGCGGAAGATCTGGTCATCTTGCCGCCACTTGTCGCATTCCTGTTAACCAGAACCAGGCAGTTCAGAACCAAGCCCAACAAGTTGCTCAGCCTCTTGCTCAGCAACAAGGTCAAGCTGCACGACCTTATTTTCCTCCTGGTTCGTGCTACAATTGTGGGGATCTGACCCACTACAGGAACCGGTGCCCAAGGCTAGCCAACCAGAACCAGAATCCAAATCAGAATCAGGCTCCGGCTCGAGGTCGAGTCTTCAACATGAACGCTCAAGAGGCACAAGCAGACAACGAAGTGGTGAACGGTATGTTCTTTATTAATAATCAGCCTGCATCTGTTCTCTTTGATTCAGGTGCCGATAAGAGTTTTGTGTCATTATCTTTTGAGCCAATGCTTCGCGTGTCTAGAACGAAACTAGGTAAACCTTTAACAGTAGAAGTTGCTAGTGGTGAACCCATTGTTCTTGATTCTGTTCTTCGCAACTGCCAGTTGAACCTCAACGACCATCTTTTTCCTATTGACCTCACACCTATGCAACTTGGAAGCTTCGACGTCATAGTGGGTATGGATTGGTTGTCTAAGCATCGTGCAGAGATAGTTTGTTCTGAGAAGATTGTTCGTGTGCCGCTTTCGACAGGCGAGATCCTACAGGTTCAAGGTGAGAAACCTGCCGGTGGTCTCAAGCTCATGTCTTGTTTTAAAGCACGGAAGTATCTGCGAAAGAACTATGTGGCCTTCTTGGCACATGTCACAGCAGATAAAGGCAAGGGTAAGTCTATTTCAGATATTCCTGTGTTCGGGATTATTCTGAAGTTTTCCCTGAAGATTTACCTGGTCTACCTCTAGCACGCCAAGTCGAGTTCCGAATTGATCTCGTACCTGGTGCAAATCCCGTTGCCAGAGCTCCATATCGTCTTGCACCGTCTGAGATGCAAGAGTTGTCTAAGCAGCTGCAGGAGCTCTCTGACAAAGGTTTTATCCGTCCTAGCTTTTCACCTTGGGGTGCTCCCGTTCTTTTTGTCAAGAAGAAGGATGGATCTTTTAGGATGTGTATCGATTATCGTGAGCTTAACAAGCTTACCATCAAGAATCGATATCCCCTACCTCGCAATGATGATCTCTTTGATCAGTTACAGGGCGCTTCTTATTTTTCGAAGATTGATCTACGTTCTGGGTATCATCAACTTCGGGTGCATGAAGAAGATATTCCCAAGACAGCATTCCGTACTCGTTATGGGCATTATGAGTTCACAGTCATGCCATTCGGTGTGACTAATGCTCCTGCTGTTTTCATGGACTTAATGAATAGGGTCTGCAAGCCTTATTTGGATCAGTTCGTCATTGTTTTTATTGACGACATCTTGATTTATTCTAAGATGCGAGCTGATCACGAGCAACATCTTCGTCTTACTTTGGAACTCCTAAAGAAAGAGCAACTTTTCGCCAAATTCTCCAAGTGCGAATTTTGGCTTAAAGAAGTTCAATTTTTAGGACATATCATCAACAAACAAGGTATTCATGTAGATCCCTCCAAGATCAGTGCGATTAAGGATTGGGATACGCCTACTACTCCCACTGAGGTTCGTTCTTTTCTTGGTCTAGCGAGTTATTACCGCCGCTTCATTGAGAATTTCTCAAAGATTACAGTTCCTCTAACTCAGAAGAACAAACCCTTTGACTGGGGATTCAAACAAGAGGAAGCTTTTCAACACTTGAAGCAGAAGCTTTGCGACGCGCCTGTTCTGACTTTGCCTGAGGGCAATGATGATTTCGTCGTTTATTGTGATGCATCTAAATTGGGTCTTGGCTGTGTTCTGATGCAAAGGAACAAAGTCATAGCCTATGCATCGAGGCAGTTGAAGGTACATGAGAAGAACTACACCACTCATGATCTTGAGTTGGGTGCAGTTGTCTTCGCTCTTAAGATCTGGAGACACTATTTGTACGGTACAAAATGTGTGGTTTTCACGGACCACAAAAGTCTTCAGCATATCTTCAACCAGAAAGAACTCAACATGAGGCAAAGACGTTGGGTTGAGCTTTTAAACGACTATGACTGCGAAATTCGCTACCATCCTGGTAAGGCGAATGTCGTAGCTGATGCTTTGAGTCGTAAGGAACGTACTAAGCTTCATTGTATACGTGTTCAATCTGTTATTCAAGCTCGACCCGATATCCAAGCACGCATTTCTCAGACTCAACAATCGTGTGTTTCACAAGGTTTAATGGATAAGGAATTTCCCTATCACATAACGCCTGCTTTGGAACTAAAGGACAATGGATCATATTACTTCATGGACCGTTTGTGGGTCCCAAGCCAGGATGATCTTCGTACCTTGCTTATGGATGAAGCCCAAAAGTCTCGTTATTCTATTCATCCGGGTTCAGATAAGATGTATAAGGATCTTCGTATTCACTATTGGTGGCCTGGTATGAAGAAAGACATTGCCTTATACGTATCGAAATGCCTTACTTGTCTTAAGGTTAAGGCTGAACATCAGCGTCCTTCTGGTTTATTGGAGCAACCAGAGATCCCAGTTTGGAAATGGGAAAACATTACTATGGATCTCATTACTAAACTCCCGCGCACTAAGAAAGGTCATGATGCCATCTGGGTAGTTGTTGATCGTCTTACTAAGTCAGCGCATTTCTTGCCAATCCGTGAGGATTTTCCTACTGACAGACTTGCTCAAATCTATGTGGATGAAATTGTGGCTCGACATGGTGTTCCTTTGAACATCATTTCTGACAGAGATGCTCGTTTCACTTCTCATTTTTGGAGAACCATGCAATCTGCTATGGGGACCCAACTTAATCTGAGCACAGCTTATCACCCGCAAACGGATGGTCAATCTGAAAGAATAATCCAGACTCTGGAGGATATGCTAAGAGCTTGTGTGATCGATTTTGGTGGTAGTTGGGATTCACATCTTAAGTTGATTGAATTCTCCTACAACAACAGTTATCACACCAGCATCAAAATGGCTCCTTTCGAGGCTCTCTATGGTCGAAAATGTCGTTCAACGGTCTGCTGGAATGAGATCGGCGAGGCTCAACTTACTGGACCTGCCCTAATTTTAGAGACAACTGACAAGATAAAGAAAGTTCGTGATAACCTTCAGACAGCTAGAAGCCGTCAGAAGAGTTCCGCGGACCCAAAACGCAAACCCTTGGAATTTCAAGTCGGTGATCGAGTATTACTTAAGGTCTCACCTTGGAAAGGTGTGATCAGATTTGGAAAGAAAGGAAAACTTGCACCTAGATACGTTGGACCATTCAAGATCGTCGAAAGAATCGGAAAGGTAGCCTACAGACTTGAGTTACCTCCTGAACTTGGAAATGTTCATCCAACTTTTCACGTGTCCAATCTCAAGAGGTGTTTAGCTTATGAGAACCTCCACGTACCGCTTGACGAAATTCGTGTTGGCAAAACACTGAAATTTGTTGAGAAGCCAGTGGAAATCATGGAACGTGAAGTCAAGTGGCTCAAACGCAAGCGCATTCCTTTGGTCAAAGTTCGTTGGGAAGCTAAACGTGGACCCGAGTTTACTTGGGAACACGAAGATCAAATGAAGGCAAAATATCCGCATCTTTTCCCACGAGTTTCCTCTAAATAAATTTTGGGAGGAAATTTCCACAAGTAGGGGAGACTGTAACATCCGTGCTTTTAATCATTATGAACAGTTCAATTATCAATAAAACAATGTTATTTGATCCCAATATTTGTTTGGTTGTGCTTTACATTTTTAATGTTTTGACTTTTGTGTAATTTCAAACTCTATATCGCTTTCTGGAGAGTTATATGCAAAATGGTGCGTAAACGTACTCAGTTTAACGCGAAAAATAATCCGGAACATCAACATATACTCAACATACCTTAAATAACCTTTACATAACTTAGAAATAAGTTTTGAAGGCTTTGGTATGGCAAAAACAAGTTAATTCACTTACAGGGACTAAACTTGACAAACCGCGAAAGTATGCCAATTTGAACTGTAACAGACATTCCGGAACATGACCATAAGTTAAACACACCTTAAATATCCTTTACATGGCTTAGAAATAGGCTTTAAGGGGTTCGGTATGCTAAAATAAACTTTTGGGTCATTCAGGGACTAAAAGTGTCAAAAAGTGAACAAGTTTGCATTTTCGTGCATAACTTACGTTCTGAATACATCCGGACATCCAAAAATTTATGTAAGCACTAAAACATTTTATTTTAGTGTTTGGCATGAGAAAAATGCATTCGTCGCGCATTTTGGATCGTTTTTCGCGCTTATGCGCATTCCGTCGTAATTAACCGAACATCGCGATCGTACGACCAAACGAACAGACATCCGAGATGTTTTTGAGCATGTTTTGAGTTCCCTATACTTTAACTTCATTTTAGAGTCTTAAAATGAGGTTAACGGGGTTCAAACGCATCGAAAATAGCTTAAACGGGCTGCAGGGACCAAATCTGACATTCTGCCAAACTAGGTCCTTGCGCACCGCAACAAATATTTGTGACGGTGCGCAAGGGGTCTGCAGACCAGATGCAGTGTATTAAACAGCCTATTTTCAGCTGTTAACCACTCCCAAATCCTTTGCCACATGTTGATACCCTATGGTGAGTGGCCAATTTAGTCACCATAACATTCCAACAAGTGTACGGCTTTGATCGTGCCCCCTTTTCCATGAAACGATCTTAACGGTTACCCGAAAACTATAAATACCCCACCCCACAACTTCAAAACCCACTAGAATTTTGATCTTAGAAACTCTAAGTTGAAACCATTGTTTCATACCTGAGATTCTTGGATCGAGATTAGCATTCGGGGTTCGTAAGTATTCTTTCGTTCTTTTATTGTTTTTCGAGTCCGAAAGTCAAACTTTGTTTGACTTTCAGCGTTGACCAGCATATGGTCAATGCGAAGTTCGTTTGAACTTCGCAACGTGATTGTAATCACGATGGTTATAGTCCCTTGGGACTATGCCTACTGATTACCACGTTGTTTAGGGTCGTAAGGGTAAGCGATCTAATAAATCGCTTATACCTTCGAACCCGACCCAGTTTGGTCGATCATTAGGATCCGACCAAATACATTAGGTGACCATAGTATTTAGGGAATAACCTTCCGAGGTTATACCTTATGGTCGCTTCGTTTAAGTAGTTGTATGATAGGTAGCTTATATGCCTTAGGTAAATTACCAGAATACCCTTTTCATGTATAAATGGTAATTAAGCATATGTAACCTAAACTTTTGTCACATAACTGATTATGTAACATGTTTAGGCATATAACACTTGTCATAGGACTAGTTAGGCGGTCTGAACGCGTTTCACGCGAACGACGCGTTAAAGTAGCATAAGCTACCTAAACGGGTCGTAATGGGTCGTAAACACTTATGTTAGGTTTCATTTAGTATGTAGGCTTTGTTAAACCATGTTACACGAGTCTCCATACTCGTTTGGTTTACGAACCCTCATTCTATCCGATCTTCCGATTTAGGTCCGGTTTATTAACATAGTTACCTATATTAGGTGCCGTTTGATTCCGAGATCTCTTGCATTGCTTGGTGGTTATCTTAGGACATCTAAGCAATCTCAAGTGAGTACATAGAACCCCCTCTTTTAAATGTTTTCAAGGTGTTTATGTGAGTACATAGACCCCTCTTTTACTGTTTTACAAACTGTTTTGGGGTGAAACACATGTGCCTACTTATTACTTTCATGCTTTCCTGTTTTCACATCATATACCGGCTATGTTTGTTAGTACATTATAGTACATGATTTCATTACATTTCATGCTATGTATGTCCATTGTGTGCATACTTAGTACATTGTTTTACATTACATTTCTGCTATGTATGTTGACTGATAGCATGCTAGCACATTGATTTACAAGACTTTTCTGCTTTGTATGTTAACTTAGCATACTTAGTACATTGTTTTCATATGACATGTCTACAACTGCTATAACATTTGGTTTGCACAAACGGGTCTTTATTACGTTCATTAACATTTGCTACGCCGCTCGGTAGTAAGTAGTGGTACCATAGGACTTGACAAATCCCATTCCTGACATCCCGGGTTTGTTTGGATGTAAGGAATGACTGAATCCGAAAACATTTCTTTTGATAACCTTGGCTAAAAGGGTTATCCGACTGTCTCAAGGCTTGAATGTATGCGTTAACTTACCACATAAATGTTTGTATCAATGTAACATGCATTACTTTGCAAAACATAACTTTTTGATATATTCAAAATACTTTGTTTTGTACATTTCTACATTTGGACTATGTGACAATACTTTACTTACGATACATAACATTTGATACACATTACTTGACTACTTTTGGACTTATAAATATTTGATATGGTTTATACAAGGACTTTTGACTATTGGTTTAAACATAGACTTTATACATTGGTGGTTTGTTTAAGTGACTTAAATGACGATATGTGAGTAATATGATACAAGCATGGTGGATACGCCGCTGGTACTTCCTATATATAAATGTTTGTATTATATTACATATCATAGCGTTATTTAAATCATTCATGTTGGGCTTATACATTTTATACAAGTAACATGTTTTCATAAGACTTTGGTTTACAATATAGTTTATTTTATACAACTCATTTTACATGGTTATTTATTTAACCATACATTATTCTCTTATTTATACATATCAACTGAACTTATTGTTTTTCAAGCGATTTACAAAACAAATCAAATTACAAGGTTCATGACTAAACATTTTCTCAAACATAAGTCATGAATCTTATTTTCACAAACCTATGTATCTCACAGGCATTTTTATGCTGACGTACCTATTTTCACATGTGTTTTCAGGAGCTTTTCCATAGGATGTTGATCAGGACACTAGGGCGGACCTGTGCCTTAGAGACTAAAAACGATGATAGACTTTGTTTAATTATGTTATAAACTCAGTATTTCCTGTGTTAAGACAATGTAACTCTTGTTCAATAAATAAAATACAACTTTGTTTGCCATGGATTTGAAACAATTAATTCTGTTACAACACTCCCCGACGTTTTCCGCCACGTCTTGTATGTTATACGTGGTCGGGGTGTGACATAAATACCCTTTACATAGCTTAGAAATAGGCTTTGAGGGGTTTGGTGTGCTAAAATAAACTTTATGCTCATTCAGGGACTAAAAGCGTCAAAAAGTGCATAAGTTTGCATTTTCGCGCATAACTTATGTTCTGAATACATCCGGACATCCAAAAATTTATGTAAGCATTAAAATATTTTATTTTAGTGTTTGGCATAAGAAAAACCCATTCGTCGCGCAATTTGGATCGTTTTTCGCGCTTATGCGCATTCCGTCGTAATTAAGCGAACATCGCAATCGTACGACCAAACGAACCGACATCCGACATATTTTTGAGCATGTTTCATGTCCACAATGTTTAGGCATCATTTTAGGGCCTTAAAGTTGGCTTAACGGGGGCCTTAAACATGTCGGAAATGAGCTTATAACACAACAGGGACCAAAACTGTAATTTTGCAAACTGTTGCTGAACTGAGACACCCAGGCGGGGCGCGTAGACCCTCCCTTGGGTCTTACGCGGGGCGCGAGGCAGCAGCAGATCTGCACAGAATGTGTTTTACAGCCTGTTTTCAGCTGTTATACACTCAAAACCCACTTGCAAACGGATTTTAACTTACTATGGGCTCCCATGGGTTTGTAAAACAGTGGGCATGAGTTGTACGGTTGAGATCAAAACACGTTTTACGATGAACGATCTTAACGGTCCTCCAAACTCTATATAAACCCCACTCTATTCACTTCAAACTCACAATTTGTTCTGATTTATGCTCTCTAAGTTGAAGTGTATGCTTCATACCTGAGAGTAAATCGGATCAAATCTTGCAGGGACCCTCTGTAAGTATTCCTTCGTTCTTTTCATTCGTTTTAGCATTAAAAGTCAAACTGCGTTTGACTTTCTACATTAACCGGTTTATGGTTAATTCGAAGTTCATTTGAACTTCATAACGTGAGCGTAATCACGATGGTTATAGTCCCTAGTGACTATACCTACTGATTACCACGTTATCTAGGCTCAGTGACGAGTCGTAGTTTCGGCCAAAATGCGTGTTCTCGCGTATTTTGTAACCAAACTACTTGTGGGTATCAAAACCGTTTGTTTTGATACCAAACCTGTTTTTAAACCTCGTTAAACATGTTTTGACATGTTTAGCTAGTCACTTTTAGATTTGTGCTTGTCTAGGGTCGTAAAGGTAAGCGATCTAATCAGTCGCTTATACTTTCGAACCCGACCCATTTGGTCGATCATTAGGATCCGACCAAACACATTAGGTGACCATAGTTGCATAGGGAATAACCTTCCGAGGTTATACCTTATGGTCACGACGTTTAGTTAGTTGTATGATAGGTAGTTTATATGCCTTAGGTAAATTACCAAAATGCCCTTTTTACGCCAAAATTCATTTTAAGCATATGTAACATAACTTTTGACATCTAAACTGATTTAGCAACAACATTAGACATGTTAAGCCATATTTCACTTGTCATAGGACTAGTTAAGCGGTCCGAATGCGTTTTACGCGAACGACGCGTTAAAGTAGCATAAGCTACCTAAACGGGTCATAGCGGGTCAAAAGCACTTAGGATAAGTTTCGTTTTAGTATGTAGGCTTTGTTAAACCATATTACATGAGTTCTTACACTCATTTGGTTTACGAACCCTCATGCTACCCGATCCTCCGAGTAGGTCCGTTTAATAATGTAGTTACCTATATTAGGTGCCGTTTAAATCCGTGATCTTCTAGCTTTGCTTGGTGGATATCTAAAGTCTATTGAGCAATCTCAAGTGAGTACATAGACCCCTCTTTTACTGTTTTCCAAACGTTTTGGGGTGAAACACATGTGCCTACTTATTATTTTCATGCTTTCCATGCTTTCATATTATATACTTGCTATGTTCATTAGTACACTATTAGTACATAAATTTCATTTTGTTTTGCTATGTATGTTTACTTAGCATGCTAGCATATTGATTTACATTATATCTTCTTTTGCTATGTATGTTTACTTGGCATAATAGCACATTGATTTACATGACTTTTCTGCTTTGTATGTTAACTTAGCATACTTAGTACATTACTTTCACTACACGTTTACATTTGATATGACATTTGGTTTGTTCAACGGGTCTAAACTACATTCATTAACATTAGCTACGCCGCTCGGTAGTAAGTAATGGTACGATAGGACTTGACAAATCCCGTTCCCGACATCCTAGGTTTGTTTGGGTGTAAGGAATGACTGAATCCGAAAACATTTTTCTCTGATAATCTTTACTCTAAGGTTATCCTGTTGTCTCAAGGCTTGAATGTATGCGTTAACTTACCGCATAAGTGTTTGTATCAGTAAACATGCATTTATTTTACAAAACATAACTCTTGATATATTCAAAATACTTTGTTTTGTACATTTTTACTTGTGGTTTAAGTAGTCTCATTTTACTTACCATACATAACTTTTGTTTACACATTACATGATTTATATTTAACTTGGGTTATACTATGACATTTGACTATTGGATTAAACATGGATATATTACATTGTTGGTTGGTTTGAGTGGCTTAAATAACGAGGCGTGTGTAATATGATACAAGCATGGTGGATACGTCGCTGGTACTTCCTATATATAAGTGCTTGTATGATATTACATATCGTAGCGTTATTTAAACCATTTCAGTTTAGACATATTACATTTACAACACATTTTCACTTAAACATTGTTTTACAAATAACTTGGTTTATATAAACTCTTTTTACTTGGTTATTCTTTTAACCATACATTATTCTTTTATATATACATATCATCTGATTTTGCTAAACGTTTTTCAAATGATTTATAAAACAAAACAATTAACAAGGTTCATGACTGATTTTTACTAAACATTTCTTTAAACTCAAGTCATGAATCCTATTTTCATAAAACCTATGTATCTCACAGGCATTTTTATGCTGACGTACCTATTTTCACATGTGTTTTCAGGAGCTGTTGCTTAGGATGTTCGTGATACTAGGGCGGACCTGTGCCTTAGAGACATAAAATAAAGATAGAACTAGTCTAAATTATGTGATGTACTCTTTGGTTCTTGTTTTAAGACAGTGTATTCCACCTTTGGTTTATGAATAAAATATAATTTTTAATTACCATGGTTGTGGAACAATAATTCTGTTACAACACTCCCCGACTTTTCCGCCACGATTTGATGTTTTACGTGGTCGGGGTGTGACATCATGTATGCTCAAGTCTGCACTCGTCCAGATATCGCTTATGTTACAGGGATGCTAGGCCGTTATTTTTCTAATCCTGGCCTTGATCATTGGAAAGCAGCGAATAAAGTACTTTGATATCTTCACGGGACGAAAGACTATAAACTGACTTATAGAAGAAGCGACGTTTTGGAAGTAGTTGGTTATTCTGATTCTGACTTTCCTAAATGCAAAGATGACAAGAAATCCACTTCAGGGTATATCTTTATGTTAGCCGGCGGACCTATTTCATAGAGGAGTCATAAACAACAGCTAACTTCAACATCCACTATGATGGCAGAATACATTGCTGTATATAACGCTACATGTCATGGAATGTTGCTAAAGAATCTGATTACTGGACTCAAAGTTGTTAATTCCATATCTAGACCATTGAAGTTGTGCTGTGATAACTCAGCTGTCGTTAACTTCTCAAACAGTAACAGTTCGACCGGAGTTGGATTATATCTTGATACAAAGTATTTGTTCGTACGTGAACGTGTTGAGGAAAATAAGCTTTGTATTGAGTATATAAGTACGAAAAATATGCTTGCGGATCTGGTGAATAAAGGTCTCCCACCTAAAGTATTCGAAGAACATGTTTTGAAGATGGGCTTTTGTAAAGAGCTTATTTAAATGCATATTGTACTTACTTACGTTTTAATAAAAATTTCCTTATTTGATTTGTTTGTCTCTAACTACATTTCGCTAGCCTAATGACGTAAAGAGAGGGGAGAGATAAAATGATAATTGTAAAAATTGCATATAAGTTATATATATATATATATATATATATATATATAGGGGAAGCTTCATTGGGGAACACTAAAAAAGTGGGGAACAGCGGGGAACCGACTCAAACGAACTCCGATTGGACTCATTCCAGCGGCGTTGGAACCGGCTCGTCGAACCCTAACTAGGATCTCTTAACCCTAAACCCTAAATCCTAACTCCTAAACTCTAAACCCTAAATCTAAAAAATAAGGCTAAAACCTAAGCTAAACCGTAAAATCTAAACTATAAACCCTAAAAGCTAAACCCTAAAGGCTAAAGCTAAAGCTAAACCCTAAACCCTAAAGCTAAACCCTAAACCCTAGAACCAAACCCTAAAGCTAAACCCTAAAAGCCAAACCCTAATATATTTAGGGTTTAGGCGTTATGATTTAGGGTTTAGGGTTAAGAGATCCTAGTTATGGTTCGACGAGCCGGTTCCAACGCCGCTGGAATGAGTCCAATCGGAGTTCGTTTGAGTCGGTTCCCCACTGTTCCCCACTTTTTTAATGTTCCCCAATGAACCTCACACTTAGGAGTGCAAACGAGCCGAGCCCGAGCTTGACCAGGCTCGAGCTCGAGCTCGATTAACTTATGAGAGCTCGGGCTCGAGCTCGGCTCGATTCGAGCTTTGTTTTCAAGGCTCGAGCTCGGCTCGTTTGTATTTTCTCAAGCTCGAGCTCGGCTTGGGCTCGGCTCGTTTATTATCTATTAATTAATATATTAAATAAAAATAATATAAATAATAGACTTTTTAAGCTCACGAACTCGATAAGTGAAGCTTGGGCTCGGGCTCGTTTACTAAATAAGCTTATTTTTAGGTTCGAGGTCGGCTTGTAAACAAGTTTGAATAAGCTCGGTTCGATTCGGCTCGTTTACACTAAGGCTCGATAAGGCTCGACGAGCCTAACGAGCTCCACATACGAGGCTCGAGCTCGGGCTCGATAAACAAACGAGCTTTATTTTAGGCTCAAGCTCGGCTCGGGCTCGATAAGACTCGGCTCATTTCGAGCTTTTTCTCGAGCCGATCTTGAGTAGCTCGCGAGCCGCTCGGCTCGTTTGAACCCCTACTCACACTATATACATATATATATATATATATATATATATATATATATACATTTTACATAATACTCCCTACATATAAGTTATTTACACAAAAATAGTCCCTGAAAATGAAATGACAAAAATGCCCTCATGTGCAAGTCACATGACCAAACTTAACCAAAAAATCTAACTGGGTTTGGCCTAAAGGACATAACGTGTAAGATTTTGTAACATTAAGTACAAAACTTGTCAACTTTTGCGCTAAACGGCAGCGCTTGCAATTTGGTGTAAACATAAAGGACAAAACTTGTAATTTACTCAAAAAAATAAAACGATGGAAAAACTACCGCTTCGCACGAATAAAAAATACATCGAGCCAACAAATTGAAACAAAACACTACCGTAGTTTTGTCAAAAAAAAAACACTAAAACAAATTTTACACAGGGGGTAAAATCGTAATTTGACAAGGAAAAAAACTAAAACAATGGCAAAACTATAAATATGAACTGAGAGCAAAATCGTAATTTAGCTAGGAGAAGAAAAAAACAAAACCAATGGCAAAACTGTAAATTTAAACAGGGCAAAATTGTAATTTGGCTGTTTACACAGGGGGCAAAATCGTAATTTGACAAGGAAAAAAACTAAAACAATGGCAAAACTATAAATATGAACTGAGAGCAAAATCGTAATTTAGCTAGGAGAAGAAAAAAACAAAACCAATGGCAAAACTGTAAATTTAAACAGGGCAAAATTGTAATTTGGCTGAACCAATAGGGAAGTGCTAGACAGCTGCCTGCCACTATTACCTTCCATATCAAATGCAGTATATATAAAAGTCCAAAATCGTAATTTGGCTAAGAGAAGAAAAAAAAACCAATGCCAAAACTGTAAATTTAAACGAGGAAAAATCATAATTTGGCTGGACCAATGGAGAAGTGACAGGCATGGGGAATAGTGTCAGGCAGTTGCCTGGCACTATTCCCCTCCATATAGTATATATAAATAGAAATGCCAACACTACTTTCCAAAATAACTTTTTGCTAGTTTTTGTGTTGGGAGCTTGGATTGGCTTGTTAAAATCTCGAATTGGGTCGAGCTTAAACGAACTCGACGTATTGAAGTTCATTTAATTAGGCATGTTTCTGAGAATCTCTGAAATTTGGGGGCCCGCAAGTAAAAAGATTAGCCTTTATCGTGCTGGATTTAAAAAAGTACTTGTTTGGGTTATCTTGTGTTGGGCTTGCTTTGTATCTCTTGTTGGCCTAATAGTTAAGTGAAGGCTAACAACTGGATTCATAACAATTGGAGGAAAAAAAGGGATCAAACCTGCATCTCTCTCACGCGCACCGGGGGGGGGGGGGGGGGAGCAAACGTACCAGATAATAGTTAAGTGAAGGCTAACAACTAGATTCATAACAATTGGAAGAAAAAAAAGGGATCAAACATGCATCTCTCACACACGCACGCGCAGGGGAAGGGGTGCAAACGTACCATTAGGCTACAGGCTCCCTCAATATTGTTTAAACTTTTACTTATATATGTATAATTTAAAAATATATATATTGGGCCCAGAACACAAGAGAGTGGGCTCCTGGGCAGTCGCCCACCATACCTATGCTAAGAGTTGACCCTACATTCCATAAACAAGCTCGAGCCCAACCTTCATTTATTGTGCTTGACCTACTTTACGAGTCTAAACGAGTATTATATTTATATAATTCTTCTTTAAGCCATTATATATATATATATATATATATATATATATATATATATATATAGTGTGAGGTTCATTGGGGAACACTAAAACAGTGGGGAACCGGGGAACACTCTTAAAAATTTAACTTAACATGTTAAAAATTAATTTTTTAAACATCTTTTTCGGCGCTTCTCCTTATATATACTTGTAGAAGCATTTTTAATAAAAAAAAATCAAAAACTAAAAATATTAAAAAAAAATTTAAAAAAAGGCTAAAAAAAAAAATTTTTAGAAAAAATATTTTTTTGCTCGACTAGATTCTCCTCCTTTTTATAAAGAAAAGCGCTGAAAAAAATTTTAAAAAAAATTATTTTTAACATGTTAAGTTAATTCAATAAGATATAACTGTTTTTTAAACATTTTTTAAACATTTTTTTATATTTTTAGTTTTTGATTTTTTTTATCAAAAATGTTTCTACTTGTATTTATAAGAATAAGCGTCGAAAAAAAATTAGAAAAATATTTTTTTTAACATGTTAAGTATAATTTTTAAAAGTGTTCCCCTGTTCTCCACTTTTTTAGTGTTCCCCAATGAACCCTCCCCTATATATATATATATATATATATATATATATATATATATATATATATATATATATATATATTCATATAATAATAATTAGTGTTGTTACCAGCGCATTGCGCAAGGACGCGGTTGGAATTTAGATCGTATAGCTCACAATTACAACCGATAAATCAATTTGTAAAATTAAATAAAATGATATCTAAATGGGTTATGCTATTTGTGTCGTAACTCGGCTCTGAATATCAAAATAATAAGAAAATGTAAAACAATATAGTAAATAAAAAAGGTAACAAAAAGGTAAATGAAAAAGAAAACGATAGAAACGTGGTCGGTTCCGGTGCGCTCGTTATAGCAAAGAAAAAGAAAAGTGAAAAAATATGTTTAAAAGAGTATCGACGCGTTCGTTAAAAAAACTAAACTAAAAAAACACTCGCCACACTCGTTATAGCAAAGAAAAATAAAAGTTAAAAAATATGTCTAAAATGGTATTAACGTGTTCGTTTAAAAAAACTAGAGTAAACTGCCAAAATGGTCCCTGAGATTTGGTCACTTTTGTCACTTTAGTACAAAACTAAAACCTTTTGCATCTGGGTCCATGTGATTTCAGTTTTATTGTCATTTTGGTCCAAAAGTGAAATCAGGTCATATTTGCCTTATAACATCCTGCTATTTTGTCATTTTCCTCAGGGGAAAAATGGTCATTATATAGATGAAAAAATGTTTAAATAAAAACAAACTCTGCAATCCCTCACTCTCTCTCTAAACACCCCTCTGTCTGTCTCTCTTCTCTCTCTCTCTCTCTATCACAGGCTCAATGGTGGAGACGATGGCGGTGGTGGATGTTAGTGGTGGAGACGATGGCTGTGGTGGATGTTAATGGTGGAGACGGTGGCGCATGATAATGGTGGAGGCGGTGGCGGATGATAAAAGTAGAGAAATAACTTCATCTTCCCCAAATGCAACAAACCCTAATACCCTAATCCAGCATCTTTATCAAACATCAAAACTGAACCTGATTTAAAAGATGAAGGATGGGAATGAAATATGGAACATTTTGTTGATTGTGAAGCAGGTCGGAACCTGAATCGGATTTATTGTTCTTGTGAAGCAGATCGGAACTTGATGGTTCATAAGAACGGTCGACTAGCTGCCGACATCGGATCGATTGTTGTTGTTGTTGTTGTGAAGCAGATCGGCCGGTTTGGTGATGTTGTTGATGATGATTTAACGCTTGTAAGTCATTATTCATGAAAGTAATCGATCGAAGTAAGTAATCGCTCAAACAGAATTTGAGCGGTTATTTCAGATCTGAAATCTGAAACTTGTTTCTCTCTCTAAGTCGACTCTCACACACTCAACTGTGTGTACGATGAACATAGACGAAGAACAAATATGATTCGATGAAGATGAATAGGAATCGAACCTGAATCTGGTGAAAATAGACAGATTAGAAGCTGAATCTGAGATTGAATCTGATATGCCACTTGTTTATGAGATTGTGCTTTTATATGGTCAAAGGGTCCAATTTAATTTAATTATTTTAATTAATAATTTGTTATAATAAAATGACCATTTTGCCCCTAAGGAAAAGGACAAAATAGCATAATGTTATAAGATAAATATGACATGATTTCACTTTTAGACGAAAATGGCAATAAAACTGAAACCACAGGGACCCAGATGCAAAAGATTTGAGTTTTGGACTAAAGTGGCAAAAGTGACCAAACCTCAGGGACCAAAATGGTAGTTTACTCTCTCTCTCTCTATATATATATATATGCCAGTTAACGTACATTACAGCTTAACGTATGATCATTACGAGACCAAATTACGCACATTATTTTGAAAATCACACACGTTATAACCCTCACAAAACCTAATCACGCATGTTGGAAACAAAAATCACGCATGCCCTAACTCCCAGTTCAAAAATCGCATCCCATGTTCTACGATCTGAAACCACTGTTACTGCCCTCTGACTCCAATCGAATCAAAGCTTGGTCATGTTCTTGCATCCGCTGTTACGATCTGAATCAAAGGTTGGTCATGTCCCTTCATCCTCCGTTCTACGATTTGATTTCGATGGTCGACATTTTGATGAAACTTTTCAAAATCAACGATAAATTTGAACCCAAGTCGATGAAATTGACTGAACAATGGCGAATTTGAAGTGAAACGAAAAGAAATTGAAACGAATTGGACGAAATTGATCAAACCCGGGCTAATTGAAAATAACAATAATCACGCATGTTGTCGTACGTGATGTACGTTAAGCCGTAATATATTTTACACTTTCTCTCTATCTCTCTCTCTCTCTCTCTCTCTCTATATATATATATATATATATATATATATATATATATATATATATATATATATATATATATACAGTGGAGGGTTCAAATGAGAAGAAATTCTTTGTAAGAAGAAAAAAGAAGAAATTTCAACCAATAGGAATGCTTCATTAGACTTCATTTAATATTTGTACTTAATGTAACTATAAGGGTATATTAGTAAATTTACATACATCATTAATTGGTAGTTTCATCTTTAATAACTAACTATATTAAATTTGTAACTTATTTTTAAGATATATATTTTTCACAAAAAATAAAAATAAAAATTCATTTATAGTGTAGGATAAATACGAGGCGTGTATGATAAATTACGAGTTGTGTAGGATAAATTTCAATATGTGTAGGATAAATTTCAAAATGTGTAGGATAACTTTTGATGTGTGTAGGCAAAAATATTTAGTGTGGAGGATTATAGTCTTAATGACTAAGTAATTAGTCAAACATAATAATAAATGAGATGAGAAAAAATCTATTTAATGTTTTACAATTGTACCCTTTTATTCTTTTTCTTCTCAATAATTTTTTCTTCTCAAATGAACCTTCCCCTATATATATATATATATAGAGAGAGAGAGAGAGAGAGTAAACGAGCTGAACCCGAGCCGAGGCCACACCCGTCATCTACTATGGGAGCTTCTAAGCCGCATTTAATCAAAATCTTCTCAAAGGATGCAAATTTATTAGGGATATCGTAGTTATTATTTATAATTCCTTACACAACATAAAAATCTATAATATATAATAAACTAAACAATGTGTGATACGTGTCATTTATTGGAGTCATCTAATTTTCTGTTTTTTTGCCCTTTTTCCATACTTATCTTATATTAATTAAATAATAAATTAATATTAAATTTTATCCTACTTTGAATTCGAAATAGAATCCTTCTATTTTCTAATAAAATATTATCTTTAAATTTAAATTGTTAAATTTAAATAAACCAACGTGTGACACGCGTCATATATTGGAGTCATCTAATTTTCTGTTTTTCCGCCCTTTCCATACTTATCTTATATTAATCTATTAATCTATATACTAATCTATACTTTCTATAAAAGGATAAATCCCAATGACATAAGAAAAGCTGACGTGTCAGCAGGAGAGGCTGTCCAACAATGCTTTTCTTATGTCATCAACGATGAGGTGGCAGCCATAGAGGGAGCATAGTGACATCATAATTCAAAGATCTGCCATCAAACCACTGCCCCACTTTCAAATTTCAAAGGTCTGGCCCACATTCAATTATGAAACCACTGATGTTCATTCAAAATTCAAACCAGTGATGTTTCGTTTAAATGGGAGAGTAATTTGAAATTTAAAACTTATGGGATATGTAATTTGCATTTAATGTCATCAGAGCTTCAATTCTTCTCTCTCTCAATATATAAATTCAAACCCAAATCCAAATTCGATCATAATTTCAAAAACCCATTTCAATCTCTCTACCTACTCTCTCTCAACTCTCTATCTCTAAAACTGTGGATACAGAGAAGAGGATGAAGACGACAGAGGCGTTTCATTTAACATCGATTTGAATAGTATGCAGACCAACGGTAGTTTAAAAATAGATATTTTTTTTGATTTTTTTTTGTAATCGTTAATACACTTTGTAATCAGTTCTTCTTCTTCTTCTTCTCCATTATTTCTTGAGCTGTGTTACATGTTTTACAGATTGAAGTTTCTTCAAATCGTCATCTTCTCCAATGCTTCCATCGATTCTTCTCTCGCTAAATCTGGTAACAATCCGTGACCTAATTTCTTTCATGATTCTATGAAATTTGTTTGATATGTTTGTAGCTTTTGATTTTGTCTTTCATTTGTTATTGTTTATGTTGGGATTGAACCTTACAAAGGAACAGTTGATTAAAGCCAAAACTGGATCAGAGCAGTGGATCCAGAATAAGCAGATGTTTATATTCATTCTTTTCCCTTGGAAGTGGCCCTAACAACTGTTAACCTCTATCTACTATCTGCATACAACAACTGATGTTCATTCAACATCTGATGAAGATTCTAAAGACTGTTGAAGGCAAGCATTGATGCTCAATCTACTGTCATGTTTCAAGTACTGCTGATGAAGACAAAGCACTGCTAGGAAGATAACAGTGGAATGAGAAGCAGTAGTTTAGTCTATTATCTGTTGTATTGTAATCAGTAGTTTGTAATAGGCAGTAGTTGTACTAGAACAATAGTTACAGGTTGTTAGGAGGTTAGATGTCACTTTCATGGTGATCTCAGCAAAGATGCCACAATGGTTTGCTCGTGCCTATAAATAGAACAGTACCCTGTACTGTTCTATTAGCTCTTTCATCACTTGTCTTCCTGCACGAATAAATACTGTGAGCTTAGGCTAAGGGGGAGTTTGTGATACATGCATGCATTGTAATTGAAGCTTGAAATAAATTCAATCATTCGGTTCTATGTTAAAATGTGTGTTGAAAGCATTTCTCCTATTTGATTATGTATGAAAGTTTGTTTCCATTTATATTCCGCTGCACTTGTTCTTATTCATCTTCTTAATTATGAACACAAACACAATCATAAGAAACTCAGATCCTAACAATTGGTATCAGAGCTCGGACAGTCAAAATCGATCTAACAATCATTTTGACATAAATAGTTCAGCTCACAATCGTTGATACTTATTATTGTTCGTTTCATTGAAAAACAGAGCAAGGTTTAATCACAAACAAAGTTGATTAATCAGTGTCTGTAAAACAACCAGGATGACGTCATAATCACAAGATTCTAACAATAGCATCGGTTCACTCTTCAAACCACCCATGTTGAAGCGCAATGAGTACAACATCTGGCAGAGAAGGATGGGTCACATCCTTGCTCAACAAAATACCGGATGTTGGAAGTCGGTTATCTTTGGACCACATGTTCCAATGGTGTCGAGTGCTGAGGATTCAAAGAAGTTCGAATCTAAGAAACCTGAAAACTATACTGAAACTGATTTTTAAAAATTTGAACTGGATGCCAAGGCATTTAGCATCGTTGCATCTGCTTTGCCCAATGAAATCTATGCTGGACAGTTACATTGTAATAGTGCCAAAGATTTATGGGATTCACTTAAGGAACAATTTGGGAGGACTGAAGAAGTGCTTGAAAACAACAGGGAAATTTTGAACCAACAGTATGAAACGTTTTGTCACATTAAGGGTGAATCATTAACACAGCAGTTTAAGCGATTTAGCTGTCTCATGAGTGAACTAAAACTTGTTAATGTTGAATTTACTAAATCAGCACAAAATAGCAGGTTCCTTAGATCACTACCTGAAAAATGGGATAAAATTGCCTTTGTGACCAGAAACTCTGTTGAGTTCAAAGATCTGACCCTGACCCAACTTCATGGTAGACTCTTGACATATGAATGGGAGTTAAACCAGAAAAAGTAGCTGCAAGAGTTTGGAAAAGTTGCAGATGACTACTCATTTGGCAACACAGCTCTTCTGGGTCAGGAAGAGTCTGGCAGTAGTGAGAATCAGGGTTATGATCACTTTATTGACATAACTGCTGGTGGAAACTTCAACTCTGATCCTCACTCATCCAATTTTGCTTTCACAGCAAATGGAGAAACCCAGAACTCTAACAATCTGTGCTTTGAACTTAATGACCTTCAGGACTTTGATCCAGTTGATTTAGAGGAAATGGACGTTTTGCACCAACTGGCTTTGCTGAGTGTCAGAACCAGCAAATTTTACAAAAGAACAGGGAGAAAATTCCCAAGGTTACATGGGAATTTAAAAGTGGGGTTGGATAAATCGAAAATTAAGTGATACAAGTGTAATAGGCTAGGTCATTTTTCTAGGGAATGCAGGAGTCAAACAAATGGACCAATTATTACACATCCCAGCTCACAAGCCAACCAAAACATTGTGTACTACACTCAATATGCACACCCTGCTGCCCATGTAAACACTGCTCAATATGCAAACCCTGGAACCCCTATTCCTGTGCATTATGTTCAAACCACTGTCCCACAAATTCAGTATGTCCAAGCTCCTGTCCCTCAGGTTCAAGTGCAACCAGTTGCACCACAACAAGCTGCACCAATAGTGGTTTAACCAGATCAGCAAAGCTTTTTCACCCAAGGCTTTGTTGACTGGAGCAGCTTACCTGATAAGCTTGGTGAAGAAAATTTTGCACTCTATGCTACTAATGATGCTTCTAATGATGAATTTTGTTTTATGGCATTAGAGTCAATACTAGAAGAGCTGGAAACTGGAGAAAGACAGTCAAATGCTAAAACAGTGGATAAAGTTGCTGAAGCAGTGGTTACTGCAGTTGCTGGTGAAATACTGTTGGGAGAAAGTTCAGAACCCCTGTTGGAACCACTGACCGACCCCTTGTCTGAAGAAGAAGAAGAAGAAGAGAAGAAACATGGTGAAAAGGAAGAGAAGGTGACTAATGAGAAAGAGCATGATTGTGATTGTGCCATGATGGCTGCAACGATGGTATCACCTCAGGTTCTTCAAAATCTGTGTTCAGACAAATGTATTATAGCATTTGCTAACATTAAAGAGGTGAATGAAAACGTAACACCCCGTGTTTCGAAAGTCAAGGTCAAAGTCAAGATTGAAGTCAAAGGGAGAAAAGATTGCTAATTGTGATCTGCCTCTCCTTGCTCAATTCCTGTTTTGACTTCTTTGACTCGTAGTTAGTCTTTTCGCTATGTTACGTTAGTTGTATTACGTGGAGTACTTATTATTAATCAAGGATTAATCGATGTTTATCGCATATTTGATCGTTTGTTTAATCGCTTATCGCATCGCAATCGCACTCGCAACTCGAATTATGTGTTTTGGATATTGTTTTACGTGTGTGTGCCTTTTATGTGTTACTTGTGCATGTTTATTTATTGTTGTTGTGGTGATTAATCGAAACGAAATCACAACGCTATCTCAATCGAATCGCAGACGCTAAACGCAAGTAAATTATGATGATTGTATGTTAGATATAGTAGTTAGGATTAAAAGTAATTTGAATAGGAAACTCTATCGCATCGCAAAACCCGACACACGAATCGAAACCGCAAAACTCATCGCGCCGTTCACTCCAATCGAGTGGCAAGCCGACCGAGTTGCCACCCGATCGGGCTGCCACTCGATCGAGCTGCCACCCGATCAGGCTACCGCTCGATCGACCAGCCACTTAATCTCCTTTCCATTTATGGAAACCCTATAAATACCCCATCTGTCACTATCATTTATGTCATTCTCTGCCACTCGAACCAGCCGCACTCCCAAGCACTTTTCTTCAGATTTCTCGCTATTCTTGTAAGTTTTCCACCTAAATCTTGTACTTTCTTAATCTACACGCACTCCCACACCTTTCTATCTTTTGAATCTAAACTTTTAACCGTGAAATCACTAGATTTGAGGTGTTCTAGGATGATGTCATCATGGTGTTCTCAGGAACTTCATGTTTTGGCTTCAATCCACCAAGAACAACTTAGATCTAAACGATTTCCACGTGAATAAACAAAGATCTTTCATAGATCTAAACATATTCATGGTGAAAAAGGATCGAAAGAAGGTTTCTAACTTTCTTTCAACTCTTTTACACTCAATGCACTCAAAACCGATAGAATCAGAGCTTGTTCTGATCTTCTACTCCTTCTTGTTGATGTGTTGGTTCAAGATCTGGATTCTATGCAAGAGACTACCGATTTCGGGTTAACCATGAAACACCGTCTCGGAACAGTTGACTGGTCGGACCAGGGTGATTCCTGTCCGATCGGGCAACCTGAGCCATGACGAGGTTCTGTTGATTAGTACGTTATCAAATTGTCTCGAACAAAACGAAAACTATCAAACAGAAACAAGTATTAGAATGACCAGACCATCGGAACGGACTGCTGTCCGATCGGACTACCACCGGATCGGATTGCCGCCCGATCGACCGGCTGTCCGATCGGGCTGCACTTAGTTCTATACTTAAACTATTCTCAAACTACGCAAGGGAACTAAACGTTGGAACGGATTACCACCCGATCGGGCTGCCACCCGATCGAGTGACCGTTCGATCGTGTGACGTTTGGGACTTAAACAATTTTCAACATGTTCAAATGCATTACTGGTTCGAACGGATTGCCAGCCGATCAGACTACAATCCGATCGAGTGACAAACTGATGTGAACTTGTTCTCACTGAAGTGTCCTACCAATCTGATCGTCGTTCGATCGGACTGCCGTCCGATCGACCGACCTGAGAGGTAGAGATACTTCTCTGCTTTCAAAATACTACAACGAAAACTTCAAAAGTCAAACCATCATACACAAACACATCAGATGACAACCCAATCGAGTGGTCGCCCGATCGGATGACCACCCGAACGGATTGTCATCCGATCGACCGGCTGTCCGATCGGATTAACCGTCCTATCCTTTGACACTCTACCCTATTTTACACGTTGCTTATATTTTGTACTATTGTTCTAATCATGCTAATCTCAATCTAGCGCTCCCTTCAATCCATCATCGCTGTGAGTATACTCGAACCCTTTTTGCTTTACGCACTTTTGGGTGTTACATACGTTACTTATTCTAAATCACATCGAACACACTACGCAATACTTCAACGCTAACCGTTACCGCATGTTATACGTGACTTAATGAATGCTTCTTTGTTATGTTTACACATGGATTGCTGTCTACCTGCCTTAGCAACGATAGTACTATTAGTTTGGACTCAGCACCTGTTCACTCAGGGGTTGTTAAGGACAATTAGTTACATGGTTCACAGTGGTGAATATGTATCGCGAACTGCCTTGTGTATTCAACCCGCAGTCATTGGTTTTGATAGGATCATGTCGATAACTTACGTGCTTCATTTCACACTATGTACGTGTTGGTTATGCGTAAACGATTTCGAACTCTATTATATCTATTAAACTTGTATGCTAACCTTTACACTATGTGTATTGACTTTTATTTTAACGTATGTGACAGGTGCTTAAGATGTTTATTTGCTTAGATTGCTGTGAAATCGAGGCTAGGAAAGGTCTAGAAACGAATAAACAAATTGTCTGTATTTTGAGAATCTGAGTTGTCGGAACAGAACAATTTGTCTAGATTTTATCTGTAATAATTATGTTACTTTTTATGTCGTGGTATGGGACATGATGCTTTAAATAATTGGTAATGATAGTTGTTATGGAAACTTCTGAACAGTCTGTTTCGCTCAGTGCCACGCCCCGATGTTTCCGCCATCGGTTGGGGTGTGACAGATTGGTATCAGAGCCATAACTATAGGGAATTAGGCAAGACTCGACCTAGTCCGGGTCGATGTCTTAGAAACGACCTAGTCTATAGTTAGGTACCAACAGACCGACTTGTGCATACCCTTAAGGGTTTTGTACGAGCTTACTTGCTATTTCTCGCTTACGCTACACTATCACTGCATGCTATTAATTCGAAAATGAACAAGCGATTAGGTCGAGATTAGGTGTGAAAACCGCAAACTCGCGACTAAGTTGCTTGTTCGACCCGCATTTTTATCCATAAACAGGAGAATTGCGTTGAATCAGGAGTGAAATCCGTACTTTAACGCAGATTTCCTTTTCTATTTTATTAAAAACAGGAACAAAGTTGTTAAGTCAGGGGTGAAATGCGAACCTTGACGACTTATTCCGCTCTATTTTGGTTTTACAAAACTCTCACCAAAGTCTCGACGGACTCCAACGACTTGAAGTCACGCTGCAACTGGAAGGATGCGTGCCATTCACCCAAATTCGAGGCGAGAGCACAGTCCCAAAGGTCAGAGTGTGTACAGAGAGTCCTTGTGAATAGTCGAACCACTTTGGGTAGTCGATGTCTATCAGCTGCAGACAATCTATTTCTTGATTTCTATGTGTTTCGATTCTGAGCTCGCTACTGCCGACTCTGATAATTGTCGATTTTATGTGGATTTCTGTGTTTTATATGACTTATTTGTTTTCCTGCTTCGGTTTTTGTGATTTATTCGCCTTTCGCATTGATCGACACACACGATTCGCACTGTACAACAAATTGCTACGACTTGTGGATGCTCACATGTTATATACTCGCTTACGCTATACTACTCGCTATGCTACTCGCTATACTATTCGCTGTGTATTCGCGATCGCTATTCTCGAACGCTCGCGAACTTTGAATAATAGGTTTCTGTATTCTGACTGCCTCTTGTAATTATGTGCTTTACGTGCCTATGTGCTCTACGTGATTATGTGTTCTGTGCCCTACATGCCATACGTGCTTATGTGAATAGGTGATTATGTGCCTATATGTTTATGTGGTTATGTGATTGCACGTGTTCCTGAGCTTTAGTAATATTAGGAGTGTGAGGTGAGATTCGATTTTATTGTGTTGAGTCCTGTGGTGATGTCTGATGCAGACAATGTCGTCATCTAGATCTCGCGCTTCCCAAGATGCTCGCCAAAAGCAAGCAGACAAATGCCTCGCCGCTATGGTTGCTAAACAAATGGCGAAGGTTGTACCTCAAGTCGTCAGTGAACTGTACGAGAATATGAGCAAATCGTCTGAAGAATCTAGGACAGACTCGCCAAAGACTGGGTTTAGCTTCAAGCAGTTTAAAGCTTGTGGACCAAGGGAATTCACGGGCGAAGATGACCCTACTGCCTTATTCCAATGGTTTGATTCGATCGAGGTCATTCTGCGTCAGAGTAGATGTCCTGACAATCTCCGCACACTGAATGCTACCGGCGTCTTCCAGTCACGCGCTTTAGACTGGTGCACGGCCGAAAGGAATAAACGCGGAAACGACGCAGCTTATGGTCTGTCATGGGATGAGTTGAAGAACGTCATGCTCGAAGAGTTCTGCCCTCCTCATGAGCGCCAAAAGCTAGAGGACGAATTCTGGCATATAAAGCAGAAAGATGGTGACAATGCTGCTCTAACTGCTCGCTTCAAGCAGCTCAGCATTATCTGTCCTGATCAAGTCAAGACTGCTGATGTGACGATCAAAAAGTATATCCGAGCTCTGCCGGATTGTGTTACAGATTTTGTGCACGCTTCAAAGCCAGCAACAATCGAGGAAACTTACCTGCTTGCTGCCGAAATCAACGACAAGCGTGTCAAAGCTGGTTTTTTGTAACGCCCTAACACGCTTTAACTAAAAAAGACACAACGGAAATACGTACCATAAAAATTTCTTTCATTATAAACGCTTTGACTTACTTGAAAGTTCATTATAAAATAACTCTTTTACAATATATGCATCCTTCGAACTCATTTACAAAATAAAAGCATAACTTATGTCTATCAATTTGCATGCTCAAGCATTCCCGTACAATCTATTTTGTGACTCGGTCTTTGATCGCTACTCCTCGTGATGATAATCTGTGATTCGTACAACCTGCACCCACCACATACATTCGCAACATTAGCATACATTATTTACAGACAAGATTCTTAATCATGTAGTCTCGTAATGTTCTATCCACATATACTTTCCATCCCGTTATCTTTCTAGATTTAGTCATTCCATCCGGGTGTCTAATCCTTGGCGAAACTTCAATAGAGTACCTGCACTACATTTCATTCTCGGGGCACACTGTTAATAACGTCAATACTTAAATGTATTGAAACCACGTATACAATACATATATAACTACGTACATACATACCTACTCACATACATACATATATACATAACTACCTACAAACATACCTACTCACATACATACATACATACATACATACATACTTGCATCCACATATATACATTCATAGCTATACGTGTATATACCTTCATACCTAAATACATAATGCTTGCGCCCATACATGGCTACTTACGTTCATACATACACCGATACCTACATATATACCGATCTGCATACATAACTACATACTTACATGCATTCATAAAACGAATCATAACTACACACGTGCATAGCTTCACTCACACATACATATACTTACATAATTACATAAATACATTCACACATACATACTAACTCGTACATACCACTTACCTAATTCTCCACGAATTACTGTCGTATCTTAATTACAAACCTTCATATAATAAAACATGTACGAACAAACTTATATACATACTCACTCCTATTCATGATTACTTATTAGTTTAAGCTTATTGGGATGAAGTTAAATCTATACATGTTTACCCACATACTTAGTTCATTACTCCGCATACTCGCTCCCACATCCTGATCTTACTCACACATCATAAACGCTTTTTAAATGTCTTTCGGGTATGTTTCGGATCTTAAGAATGAGTTCCGTACTCACCCGTAACTTACCAAGCCTTTCGGTAGGGTTGAGGAACATTATAAAGACTTAACGAGGCTTGGAATGGGTTCACAGGGTACGAATTCAAAGGAAAAACAAAGAATTTCATAAACTTTACATTTGCATCTGACCTCCACCGTAAGCTACGGTGGCTACCGTAGCTTACGGTGGCCCCAAAAGCCATATGGCAACTATAAACTGCCTTACGGCAGAAAGAAAGTCCCAGCTCCCACCGTAGCTTACGGTGGGCACCGTAAGCTACGGTGATGCCCAAATCAGCTCCCCATTTTAACACTAAAATTCGCATAACTTGTTCGTTTTGCATCCGTTTCACTTGAAACTTGTTCCTAAACATTCGTAAAACAATTCCTGACATATTAGACTAAGAATCCTTACCCAGGGTCCTTAATCATTACAAATTTTATTACCGTTACCTCACTTATTCTTAATTATTCGACCCGTTTGGTCCCACAAACTACCTTCGACTATCTAGATCAATACTTATCTTAATACCTTCATTCATTTCATACCATACATGATTTCCCTTCATTCATAAACAAGAAAGTTCTTATGTATACTAAGAAGTGAGTCGGAATTCACTTACCTTGTGCATTCGTGCTCGTAACCGCTTCCTTGCCTCATCTTGACCCGTTAGCCTTCCATGCTTGGTCCATGCTTGTGTGGTTCCAATTCTTTCATGTCGTCATGCCATAATAATGTTAGTATTCATGCCCATTCAAATTAACACACATTTACCAACTCTTATCAACATTGACTTTCACTAACATGCATATGACATGATTTGTCAACCACATTATTCAATATCTTCGAAATCCAAATTCATTATCACACATAACACATAATTGGTCTAACACATATTCCATGATCTCTTGATTCTTATACTTGTGTCAAAATGCCTAACCATACTATAAATTTTTGGTTGACTTTCAGAAAGTCAACCTTCTAGCATACAACTTCTAACCTTTGAACACGCATTCATGTTGATATAGTAGACCATATTAAAAACATCACATTCATTTCATACATAATGTTGTATGACACATACAACTACATGATCACCTAGTCGGATACACAATATACACATAATCAATTTACACATACTTATGCTTTCATGATTCTACACTTTGATAACAACATTGCTAGGTTAGACAACTTAACGTAATTCATAACATCATTCTTTACTAGTATGGTCATATGTTATACATTTAGTACACATTTACTTCTTAATCGCAATTAAGTGATTAATAAAAACATATGGCGAGCATCGCCCCCTTCCAAGCACAATGTACAAGCTTCTAATGCATAATCTTGACCAACACATACATTCAACCCGAATTCTTGTACTAGTTCCATCTAAAGAACATTCTATAAGTTAGTATACTACTAATTACATCATTATCATACGTCATTCATATATGTCAAGCCACTTCCTAAAATTTCGCATCCTAGCTTCCCTTAGACATTTCATCGAACACTTGGCGTACGTACCACTATTTAAGCTTAATGTACAACCAACTCATGCATATTCTTCTAATCTCATACATAATTCATCAAATTATCCTTCTAATCAACATGGATCATTCATGCATAACATCAAACATACTAGTATCACATTTCTTTCAATTCCTCTAACAAGAATCTACCATACATATCTAAATACATCAATATTAAGCAAGAATTTAGACATAGATGATTTACCCATGTTATCATCTTCACCATAACAAACGGGTTTCACCATTAAACATCAAATTAACCTAAACCATGCATAATCCATGTTCTACATGATGATTCTAACTTATAAACAAGTTCGATTTCATACTATTTCAAAGATTAATTAAAACCCTTATCATTAACTAGCATCAAATCACATAATTCGACTTACCCCATGATGGGAAACCCTTAGATGACTGAGGAATTGATCACATGCATTCGATTGACCTTCAATTCCCTTCTTAATTTGATGATTTGAGAGGTGTTAGGGTTTTGAGGGGAAGGTTTCCCCTTGTCTCTCCTCACTATCGCGCACACACCCACTTCCATTTACTGGGCATTTTTTGTTATGTGTTTTAATAACACATTTTTCATTTTCAACCCCTCATTCATTCATAACATGTCACCTTCCCCCATTTCTACATACTAACCAAGCAAACCTTCATGCATACCTAAGAATTTTAGATTTACTAAAATTTATAAGACTTTACTAATGGTAAAAATCTATGTTTACCATTTCTTTTCGTCAAAATATTGCGATTAAAACATTATAATATGTCATACGAAATTTGGGGTGTTACATGTCTACCCCCCTTAAAGAAGGTTTCGTCCCCGAAACCTTTCTCACTTTCATCTAACATTAACTATCTTTTCTTTCCCGACCCATCAACAAGACCACGAGCCCATCTAATGACGACCTTCTAGCTTCAAGAACCAACACCAGAATTCTTATTAGTGTCACTTTCACTAAATATTGCTAGTTTCTATCGCACTTCATAGCTAGCGGTTTATTCATCATTCCAATACTCATATATCACGCATAATATACCATTTTGTTTACTTGAAATAATTCCAACATCCCATCATTTACATTATTTTCGTCGACTGTGAGATCTTACTTCATAATTTATACATACATTCGTATGATCCGTTCATAACGGATCTAATACCTTCATCTCATCTCTCAAAATTACATTCTCTTCTTGCATTGTATAACAGTTAACTCTTATTTTGTTATCACAACAAAACTGTTGTTTCATAGTCACACCTACATGCTTAGCTCTAAAGTTAACGTCATTCTACGTTTTCTACAGTTACTTGTACCATGCGTACTTTTACATTACCTTTAAATCATCCCATTAATTTTACATTACTTTTGCTCTTATTTAATACATTATTTAGTTTACATAAGTATACGTGTCATACTAGTCGGACATCGCGTACCATACCATACCATGCCTATCCTAACATTCATTTTACTAAGGAATTACTCACCTATAACTCTTCTACCATTTCCTACGTACATGCTATAACATATCACACATTCCAATTCTTACAAGCATTTCTTTCATTTTATTAGTCATTTCGCCAACTTGCCACATTTTGACTTTTCAAGGTCAAATGGCACTTCTTACTTATCGTAAATGTATTGAAGTACATGCTCTTACTTCTTTCCTTTCATGCTTACTTGCAAAGACTTTATTACATCGTTTCAGTATTTCTTACCAAACTTACCCTTCCCGTCAATACTTAAGTTATTGTCCGGGTCGTAGCCCGTCATCCATCCTGACTCCCAAGAGTCGATTTCTAACACATCTAACGCGTAGCTCATACAAAACTTCTTTCATTATACTATCACCTTTTACTTTATACTAACTTACATGGCCCTTTCAACTCAATCATGGTCGAACCATCGACATCTTCTTATATAGACTAGTTTCATCCTTTTATATTTTAAATCCGTTTCACATATTTGAACACATCATTCATACTTTTCGTCCCTTCTATATCTTGAATCCGTCTTGCGAATTCAAACATTGCATTCACACCTTTCATTCTTTGAATCCGTCTCACGGGTTCAAACATTCCATTCATACCTTTCATTCCTACGTAATACTCTCAATTTCCCGAGAGTCTTACTACCCATTTCACCCGCACGCCCATCTGTTACCCAGTTCTACTGGACATACCTGCGACAACTACCACAGTCTCACGAACGTCATATGCTTCTTGCGTACTGGCCACGTACGCAATCCACATACTAGTTTCGTGCCTTCACGTAATCATCGCCTTATGTCCGAGAAATGGGTTTCAGTTTCGTGCACATCTCTAAAACTTCACTAAGACCATATCATTGTCTTCCGTTTAATAATTACCCTCCCAAGGAGATTTCTTCCTGTTTCTTTTAACATCGGTACCTATACATATTAATAGTGTGTACCTGGGGTTCATTTGCCTATTTGCATCTTTGCCTGCCTTAGTATTTATCCTATCCTGCATTCATGGATCATCTTCTTCAAACACTTATGCCTACCTTGCACATACAAAACCGTTAGTTTCCTTATACACATACATAAATGCATACTTACATTCACTTCTGCCTTTGGATCTTGATCGAGTCTTAGATTGTACGGGTTCCTTATCACAAGAGCACACAGGTTTGAGTTCAAGTATTTATCTCCTCATACTTGATTTCCCTCAAACCAGGGCTCTGATACCAACTTGTAACGCCCTAACACGCTTTAACTAAAAAAGACGCAGCGGAAATACGTACCATAAAAATTTCTTTCATTATAAACGCTTTGACTTACTTGAAAGTTCATTATAAAATAACTTTTTTACAATATATGCATCCTTCGTACTCATTTACAAAATAAAAGCATAACTTATGTCTATCAATTTACATGCTCAAGCATTCCCGTACAATCTATTTTGTGACTCGGTCTTTGATCGCTACTCCTCGTGATGATAATCTGTGATTCGTACAACCTGCACCCACCACATATATTCGCAACATTAGCATACATTATATACAGACAAGATTCTTAATCATGTAGTCTCGTTACGTTCTATCCACATATACTTTCCATCCCGTTATCTTTCTAGATTTAGTCATTCCATCCGGGTGTCTAATCCTTGGCGAAACTTCAATAGAGTACCTGCACTACATTTCATTCTCGGGGCACACTATTAATAACGTCAATACTTAAATGTATTGAAACCACGTATACAATACATAACTACGTACATACATACCTACTCACATACATACATACATACATAACTACATACAAACATACCTACTCACATACATACATACTTGCATCCACATATATACATTCATAGCTATACGCGTATGTACCTTTATACCGAAATACATAATGCTTACGCCCATACATAGCTACTTACGTTCATACATACACCGATACCTACATATATACCGATCTGCATACATAACTACATACTTACATGCATTCATAAAACGAATCATAACTACACACGTGCATACCTTCACTCACACATACATATACTTACATAATTACATAAATACATTCACACATACATACTAACTCGTACATACCACTTACCTAATTCTCCACGAATTACTGTCGTATCTTAATTACAAACCTTCGTATAATAAAACATGTACGAACAAACTTATATACATACTCACTCCTATTCATGATTACTTATTAGTTTAAGCTTATTGGGATGAAGTTAAATCTATACATGCGTACCCACATACTTAGTTCATTACCCCGCATACTCGCTCCCAAATCCCGATCTTACTCACACATCATAAACGCTTTTTAAATGTCTTTCGGGTATGTTTCGGATCTTAAGAATGAGTTCCGTACTCACCCGTAACTTACCAAGCCTTTCGGTAGGGTTGAGGAACATTATAAAGACTTAACGAGGCTTGGAATGGGTTCACGGGGTATGAATTCGAAGGAAAACAAAGAATTTCATAAACTTTACATTTGCATCTGACCTCCACCGTAAGCTACGGTGGCTACCGTAGCTTACGTTGGCCCCAAAAGCCTTACGGCAACTTTAAACTGCCTTACGGCAGAAAGAAAGTCCCAGCTCCCACCGTAGCTTACGGTGGGCACCGTAAGCTACGGTGATGCCCATATCAGCTCCCCATTTTAACACTAAAATTCGCATAACTTGTTCGTTTTGCATCCGTTTCACTTGAAACTTGTTCCTAAACATTCGTAAAACAATTCCTGACATATTAGAGTAAGAATCCTTACCCTGGGTCCTTAATCATTACAAATTTTATTACCGTTACCTCACTTATTCTTAATTATTTGACCCGTTTGGTCCCACAAACTACCTTCGACTATCTAGATCAATACTTATCTTAATACCTTCATTCATTCCATACCATACATGATTTCCCTTCATTCATAAACAAGAAAGTTCTTATGTATACTAAGAAGTGAGTCGGAAGTCACTTACCTTGTGCATCCGTGCTCGTAACCGCTTCCTTGCCTCATCTTGACCTGTTAGCCTTCCATGCTTGGTCCATGCTTGTGTGGTTCCAATTATTTCATGTCGTCATGCCATAATAATGTTAGTATTCATGCTCATTCAAATTAACACACATTTACCAACTCTTATCAACATTGACTTTCACTAACATGCATATGACATGATTTGTCAACCACATTATTCAATATCTTCGAAATCCAAATTCATTATCACACATAACACATAATTGGTCTAACACATATTCCATGATCTCTTGATTTTTATACTTGTGTCAAAATGCCTAACCATACTATAAATTTTCGGTTGACTTTCAAAAAGTCAACCTTCTAGCATACAACTTCTAACCTTTGAACACGCATTCATGTTGATATAGTAAACCATATTAATAACATCACATTCATTTCATACATAATGTTGTATGACACATACAACTACATGATCACCTAGTCGCATACACAATATACATATAATCAATTTACACATACTTATGATTTCATGATTCTACACTTTGACAACAACATTGCTAGGTTAGACAACTTAACGTAATTCATAACATCATTCTTTACTAGTATGGTCATATGTTATACATTTAGTACACATTTACTTCTTAATCGCAATTAAGTGATTAATAAAAACATATGGCGAGCATCGCCCCCTTCCAAGCACAATGTACAAGCTTCTAATGCATAATCTTGACCAACACATACATTCAACCCGAATTCTTGTACTAGTTCCATCTAAAGAACATTCTATAAGTTAGTATACTACTAATTACATCATTATCATACGTCATTCATATATGTCAAGCCACTTCCTAAAATTTCGCATCCTAACTTCCCTTAGACATTTCATCGAACACTTGGCGTACGCACCACTATTTAAGCTTAATGTACTACAAACTCATGCATATTCTTCTAATCTCATACATAATTCATCAAATTATCCTTCTAATCAACATGGATCATTCATGCATAACATCAAACATACTAGTATCACATTTCTTTCAATTCCTCTAACAAGAATCTACCATACATATCAAAATACATCAATATTAAGCAAGAATTTAGACATAGATGATTTACCCATGTCATCATCTTCACCATAACAAACGGGTTTCACCATTAAACCTCAAATTAACCTAAACCATGCATAATCCATGTTCTACATGATGATTCTAACTCATAAACAAGTTCAATTTCATACTATTTCAAAGATTAATCAAAACCCTTATCATTAACTAGCATCAAATCACATAATTCGACTTACCCCATGAAGGGAAACCCTTAGATGACTGAGGAATTGATCACATGCATTCGATTGACCTTCAATTCCCTTCTTAATTTGATGATTTGAGAGGTGTTAGGGTTTTGAGGGGAAGGTTTCCCCTGGTCTCTCCTCACGGTCGCACACACATCCACTTCCATTTACTGGGCATTTTTTGTTATGTGTTTTAATAACACATTTTTCATTTTCAACCCCTCATTCATTCATAACATGTCACCTTCCCCCATTTCTACTTACTAACCTAGCAAACCTTCATGCATACCTAAGAATTTTAGATTTACTAAAATTTATAAGACTTTACTAATAGTAAAAATCTATGTTTAACATTTCTTTTCGTCAAAATATTGTGATTAAAACATTATAATATGTCATACGAAATTTGGGGTGTTACATTTTTGGGATAAAGCTTCGAAGTCCTTGCATCAAGCTACCACCGCCGCACCAACCGCTGAAACTGTCGCCGCTCCTCAATCATCAAAGTCCTATCGTCGCAAGAGGAAGAAAAACAATAGCAACTCCAGCAACAAGAACTGTGCTGTCACTACCATTGCTCCACTCCAAGCGGTACCAGCTTAGCAACAACAACAACACCAACCAGCTGCAGCGCCAGTCACTTATGCACCGCCTTCAAAGCGTACGTATACTGGTCCTTACCCTGCCTGCCCGACATGCACCTATCATCACCCGGTGGGTATTGCCTGCAGATATTGCGTGCACCGCAATATGTATGGCCACTTCACCGCCAATTGTCGCACTGGCCCCCGTAACACCGCAACTCCAGCTCCTGCTCAGCAAGCTCTTCTCACTGCTCCCCAGGGACAACAACAAGCAGCTCCGGCACCAGCGGTCAACGCCAGAGTCTGCTTCGCGTGTGGTGATCCCAACCATTTCGTGAACATGTGCCCAAACAGGGTTGTGAAACAAGAGCCCTAGGAGTAGCCTCCTCAGCAACAGCAGCAACAGCCTCAGCAGCAACAACAGCAAGCATCACGTGCCCGAACTTTCAACATCAATGTGCGCCAAGCCCAGGCCAACAACAATGTGGTCAATTATACGTTTCTTGTGAATGGTATTTATTCTTCGTGTTTGTTTGATACTGGAGCCGATAACTGTTTTGTGTCGTTGGAATTCGAAAAGCTCCTTAATCGTAAGCGCTCCCATCTCCCCTCGTCGTTCGATGTCGAAGTTGCCACCGGAAGAACCATCGCTGTTAATTCAGTTCTTTGTAATTGTACCCTCGAACTCAACAATCACATCTTCCCCATCGACCTTATCCCGATGCAGCTCGGAAGTTTTGACATCATAGTAGGCATGGACTTTCTTCGTGAAAACCATGCTGGAGTTGTGTTCTTTGATAAGATGATTCGATTCGCTCTCGCTAATGGTGACGTACTGTGTGTTTATGGTGAAACTGCCTCGAAAGGTCTCAAGCTTATGTCCTGTGTCCAAGCTAGCAAGTATCTCCGCAAGGAATACAGAGCTTTCTTGGCTAACATTGTAGTAGCGGAGAAGGAAAGGAAAAGAAAGGAAAGACAGAAGTGAAAGACGTACCTGTAGTATGTGAATTCCCCAATGTGTTTCCTGATGACCTTCCCGGTCTACCACCAAGTCATGATATCGACTTCCGAATCGACCTCATTCCTGGAGCCAACTGTAACACCCACCCCGTAACCCGGGTGATTGTGCACAATTGATACACTTACAGTGGAAACAAACTAAACTTTCATTAAAACTTATAATAGTCCGAGTACAACACTTTATTTATTTACAAACTTTTGGCAACTAAGAACTCCTTGATCTTCTAAAACTCCACAATTGTCAAGTAGTTCCTATAGCTTTCCTCATGACTCACCTGAGATAAGTATACTCAAAACAACGTCAGATATATACTGGTGAGCTCATACTATACAATTTTTATAAAGACAAACCACAGTTTACATTATATGCATACACAATATGGCCATGTGACCACATTATAGTCAGGTTGGGCCTCATTGAACCTTATAGGTCACATTTGACTTGTCACAAACCACCGTACAAGAGACATACTGGTCCTCCAGCTGTGTCCCCCAACGGCCGTCACATAGGTATGAGTGTGTGTCGCTGGACCTTATAAGCACGAAGTGCCTGTGGGTACAACACCTTATTACGCTTCCCAGAGTGACACACCTCATTAAGCATAATAGGATCCCATATACCCCTACTGACACATGCATACTGCAGCATTCTCATTATTACCAGTTATGGACGAGTATACTATCACAGTTTAAAGGACAAGTATGATGACTCACCTGATTAGCAATTGCTTAACAGACGCTAGTGGCCGGGAATGAAGCGATCTGTTGCCCATTATGTGGAAAAGAAAGAATGATTGGGAGACTGAAGCTACTGACAATGGGAAATGATAATATCCTTAGGTTCAGCAATAGGATATGGGTTCCTAATTAAATATGCTTTAGTGTGGTTAAAGGTGTTGCAATCTTTGAGAAGTCTTGAATAAACCTTCTATAGTATCCTACTAACCCCAGAAATCTTCTGATTTCAGTGGGATTCTTCGGTACTTCCCATTTCTTGATGGCCTCGATCTTTGCAGGGTCAACTTGTATTCCACATTCATTTATCACGTGGCCTAGGAATTGCACCTCACGTATCCAAAATTCACACTTAGAGAACTTTGCATAGAGTTTTTCTTTCTTGAGCAATTCAAGGACTGCTCTCAGGTGTTGTTCATGTTCTGCCTCATTCTT
Source organism: Helianthus tuberosus (assembly GCA_030545235.1). Taxonomy (NCBI): domain Eukaryota; kingdom Viridiplantae; phylum Streptophyta; class Magnoliopsida; order Asterales; family Asteraceae; genus Helianthus; species Helianthus tuberosus. Next base: position 183,699,526 of record CM060406.1, read on the forward strand.
AGAGTAGATAAGGATATCGTCAATGAAAACGATCACAAACTTATCGAGGTAAGGTTTACAAACCCTGTTCATGAGGTCCATGAACACTGCAGGTGCGTTGGTTAATCCAAATGGCATTACCAAAAATTCATAATGACCATACCTAGTCCTGAAGGCAGTCTTAGGTATGTCTTCTAGTGCAACTTTCACTTGGTGGTATCCAGACCTCAAGTCTATTTTAGAAAAATAGCTTGCCCCTTGTAATTGATCAAACAAGTCGTCGATCCTGGGCAAAGGGTATTTATTCTTTATAGTGGCTTTATTCAAGTCTCTATAATCGATGCACATGCGCATCGTCCCATCTTTCAAGTCTCTATAATTGACAAACAAGATCGGTGCTCCCCATGGCGACGAACTAGGTTGGATAAACCCCTTGTCAAGCAACTCTTGTAGTTGCTTCTTGAGTTCTTGCATTTCTGTCGGGGCTAGTCTGTACGGTGACTTAGCAATCGGTGATGTACCGGGAACATCACGGTAACGGGTGCGGAATCCCCGTGACGGTGCAAACCAAACACAGATAGTAACAAGACGGAATAACCAATGAAACACACTCTATTGATTAAACGGGATGAGAACCAAATACAACTGATACACACACAGTTTGACAGTATAACTCTCAGGGTATGCTCTCATCTGATTTCAAAGTGAAACCAGAAAGCTGTTTATATAGTACCTGGGCCTTAACTACGACGAAACACAAGAGGTTACGACGAAACAACATTGGGCCAGGCATTGGGCCTGAAGCAGCCCAAACACACGACGAAACAAAGGGTGTTTCGTCGTGTTTCGTCATGAAGTGTGGTGAAACACTTGTGTTTCACCGTGGCTTTGTCCTTTAGAGGGTGAAACACATTGTGTTTCTTCATCACTTTGTCCTGTAGTGTATGAAACACTTGTGTTTCGTCATGTGTCCAGGAAGTTCACTTTGGGTCATGTTTGGGCCCAAGTGAATGTTTAGCCCAGTAACTAAATAAACATACAAATAAATACTACCCTAAATGCAACATGCATTGTTTGTTTATACATTACAAATTAAACGGAACAAACTTATCGGACCCAAGTGGGATAGGAGGATATCCGACTTGGTCTTCATTCCATTAAAGGCTCGAACCGAACGTGCCGCGTCCACACAAAAGTGTATCAACAAACTCTCCCTTGGACGCTGTTGTGATGGTTCAACTTCCATGTCTTTCATGTCGGAGGATCTTCAAAGTCTTCACGCGTCGTAAGAAGAAAGTGTATCAACAAACTCCCTTTTTCATTTAGGTAGTGTGTTAACAAACTCCCCCTTAAATTGAACTCTCCATTGAGTTATGCCTGTGAATCTTTTGACTTGTCAATTCTTCAGATCCTTGTGGTGTTGATGAAGGGTCAGCGGCAACTCGATCATTTTATCCTTTGAGTGCCTCCACTTCGTGTCTTCATTCCAAAGCTTGTCATCGAACATGTTCTCCTCGCCTTTAGCATCTGCACATGCAAGAAAGCTAAACGCATAATGAGAACAACCGCTTGGAATATAGTTAACATTTAAACAAATGACACATAAGAGATCAAATCTCAATCAAACACCGACCAACAACAGTTTGAAAGTTTAAACAAAATTGTTCAATTTTAGTTCTTAACTTTCAAAACTTGTTAACTTCGATAGTTAATGAAGGTGCAATTGTTTTCCGGCTTAGAATCAGGATTTTGGGTAGGATAGACTCGAGTTCCAACATTGGTCAATCAAAAATAAACTAGAATCAAAATCTTTTTGGACTTTATAAAATTTATATTAAAACACACCTAAAATCTTTTTGGAATTTTTTCATTTTTCAAATGTAAAGACGGAAAGCAATAAATAAATATATACAAAAATGCAGAAACGAAATACAGTAAACGAATATTTACAGACATTCTTTTTGCGAGTTTCGAGGGTAAGAGAATCATATCAGTGTACGGTCACGCCAAAACGCTCTTTTTGTTCAATTAGTTAACATTTAGATAAGCATCCTATAACAATTATCGGTATTGTTGTCCACTTAAGCTCAACTTATCAGATGTAATCATGGCGAGGGGATACGTTAAGGTATGATTTATACTTACCGACCGGTGTTCATCCACACACGACACATTCCCGTATCAAGGTATGCACGAGAGTTCATCTTACCGGTGAGTATACCGTTTATCATCTATTTGACCGTATTAAAGAATGTGAGAAACTCGCTTATTTTGATTGAAAACAAGCCCTATGTGATAGAATCACTTATTGATGAGGAACTTGATTTTCGATGCATGAGGGCACAGGAGCAAGTCCGTGAACAGGTTAGTACTTTCGTACAGCAAAGAGACGAACTTGACTCCCGCAAAGAATCTGTGATATATAATCACTTATTTTGTTTGGACATGTGATTGTTGATCACTTATTGAGATCGAATGCAATAAGTACACGTATGTATAGTATCATGGAAGATCTTAGACTTCGTCTCCGTTTTGTTTTTCGGTAAAAGATACAACCATGATACCCAGATGATAAGACAGCATAAAGACCGAATATCTCAGAACCTCGGCAATCTCTCAAACGAAATTTTGGTACTAAGACCATATGCCAATGTGCGGTTCCCACCTGGTCTTCAGTCGATTTAAGATTTATATCACCCTGCACACTTTAAAATGATTGTGAGCCTACCGATACATCTTATATAGAGTTGCTTATCGTTTTTCATTTTGCATTTCAGTTCAAAAAGGTTTCGACAGACCACTGATCTACTATCATTTTCTCTTTTTCTCGCCAGGAAACTCATTTTTGTTTTTCCAATGTTTTTGGGTTTTGAAATTTTTCGATGTTTTTGAATTTTCAAATTTGGATTTACTTCCCCTAAAATCAACAAACTAAGATAAAATATAAAAGACACAAAGATATTTACAAAAATGATTTCCCGATGTCGGTTAACTCATGTTTTACCTCAATGCCGTTTACCAAAATTAATTTTAATCAGAAATAATTTCTCGAATTTTGGAAAAATCAGTTGGCATGTCGGTAAGCGGTGCGGACCATGACAACATTGACAAGTTTCATATTGAAACGATCACGTGTGAGGTGATATTTGAGGTCAACGTGTCAGGTCAAAGAGTGCTACGAGAGGATAACAATTTATAAAGCAGCTTAAATATCGACAAGTATAGGAGAGATTAGAAATTTAAAACCGTATCCTGCAACTGCTTCATGCATTGCAAGGAATCTGAGCGCTCTCCCAAACTGGATATCCACCCGGTGTGGATTTCAAGGTCGATTTTTTTAGCTACTTAGAATTCTCTTCACAGCAACAAGATCAGAAACCTTTGGGTCCGGCTGGTCTTCCACATTGCACCAGCGAAGGTCTTTGTCTTTCTCCTTGAGAAGTAGTGTGCGGTTGTTCAATCCACACCAAGGCATCCGCACACCCGGTTGGTTTGTTCAACAAACACATTTTCTTCAATAACACCACGAAGAAATGTACACTGCACGTTTATCTTGTGAATTATGAATCTTCAGACGTGCTGCAGGTGCGTACATTTTGATTGAATCTGTCCTGGGGACCCGATCAAAGCCTTTAACAATCAAACTTTGAAATGATTATCATTTTGTCGAAGCTTTTCAATTTCTTTCGACAGACAATTCTGTCTTCTTTTCTTTTTCTCTCCATTAAAGGCAACAAATATCTTTTGTCGCCGATCTTGTGCATGGACACTCCACTATCAACAATCTTACGATGATCGATAGTTCCTCCTGGAACATCCTACACACTCACTCAGAGATTAGTTGGAGAGGGGGACCCAAGCCTTCATAGACTTAGGTTGTCCTTCATCATCGAGGATTGTGACTTCGATTTCCTGATGATTTTCAAACACAGCACCTCCCCCTGAACTATCACCCGTCTTAGGTTTCCAAGTTTGTTTTTGTTTACCAGATTGAGTTTTGTAAACAGATTTTGAAACTTCTGGTTTTAAAGGTTGTGAAGAACTTGGTTCCCTTTTGACCGTTCTGACTTCAGATTTTAAAGACTTTTCAACAGCTTTGATGTTTTGACGTCGTTGTTTCGTTTCTTGTTCCTTAACAGTTCTTTTATCTTGTTTTGGTGAAACGGGACGACGTTGTGGGTGAACCTTTTCAGGTGGTGCTCTTTCCACAAATTTTTCTTTAGGAGTGTTTGAGCAGTTCTTAATGATATGCCCAAACTCCCCACATTTAAAACACGTTCTCCTTTCCACAAACTTTGGAGAATTTGATCGACCAACAGATGTCGAACCAGTAGAACCTGAGGTACTTGCTCTTTCATCACACCCATTTGTATGTTGAGTGTAATTGTTTTGACTATTACGTTTTAAAATCTTGACTTGTTGGATAAAATCGGTGTTTGATTTGTTTTCAAAAGTCTCAATTTTATCAGTACCCTTCGATGCTACAAACTTGACATCCTTGTTTTTCTTCTGGTTACGAGCTCCGTTTGTTTCAGATTTTGATTGAGAAACATTAGGCTTTTGAGCTCGCCTTTCTGGTTGTTTACCCTTATTAGCAAAAGGTTGTTGCTTTGTTGGTGATTTTTGACTTCCAAATTGTTTTCTGATTTTGGATTTTGGAATGGGATCTCATTAAGTCACAACAACTCCAGGGATCGCCTTTCCCAAAAAATTTCTTGTATTATCTTCAAAAACTTTTTCAATCGAAGATGGATTGACATTTTTAATTGGAAAATCATGATCTGAATAGATTTTAGAATCACCAAACAAAGTGTACAACATTGAGTTCTTGCATTTCTGTCTGGGCTAGTTTGTACGGTGACTTAGCAATCGGTGATGTACCGGGAACTAAGTCAATGCGAAACTCAACCTGTCTATCCGATGGTAGTCCCGGGAGCTCATCGGGAAACACTTCGGGGTATTCTCGTACTACTGGCACGTCCTCGACCTTCTGCTTTTCTGTAGTGTTTACGACATATGCTAAAAAGGCAACATACCATTTCCTTAGGCATTTATGTGCTTGTGCTATCGTGATGAGGTTCTTAGTCTTGTCAGTGCGGTCTCCCGATACAGTTAGCTGTTTGCCGTTGGGTAATCGGAGTCGGACGATCCTTTTGTCACATATAACTTCCGCATGATATGGTGTCAACCAGTCCATTCCAATGACTATGTCGAATTCTCCAAGTTCCATAGGCATTAGGTCTATAGGGATAACATGGTTGTTTAAGCTTATTTTACAATTCTTAACTATGTCAACTATCTCTCTTTGACTTCCATCAGCTATTTCTACTGTAAAGGCATGATCTAGGTTTTGGGATGTCTGGTTCAAGTAAGGTCTAAAGGTAGTCGACACTAGACTTCTATTTGCACCGGTATCAAATAACACACGCGCATATACATCATTTACGAGATACGTACCCGTGATAACGTCTGTATTGGTCTTGGCTTCTTCCGTGGTGAGTACAAATGCCCGCCCTTTTGGCTGATTTGGTTGTGTCCTATCATTTCTTTTGAGTTCGGGACATTAAGATCTCATGTGGTTAGGGTCTCCACATTTGAAACACTTCTTCTTTTCCTTGCATTCTTGAAGAGCATGACCCGTCTTTCTACAATTTGCACAAGGAAAACGACATTCCCCCGTATGAAAGCGTTTGCAATTTTGACATTGAGGAAATGTTTTAGGCCTTTTAAAGTTGTTATTCCGGGTGTCCCCCTTTCTTTCTTCCCACTTCCTTTTTGGTGCGGGAGATTCAGCCTGCCGCAGAATCATCTCGGCAGCTATGACGGCGCCAGCCTCAACAGTTTCTGCAAAAGTCTTGGGGGATTTGGATTTGATAAACACCCTCATTTCAGAGGGTAGACCCCAAATAAACCTATTGATCAGTTGTTCCTCTGTCAATGCTAAATAAGAAACCAGTCGAGATATGTCGTTGAAAAGAGAAACATACTCTTGATAGGTTTTATTTCCCATTTTTAACTGAAAGAATTCCACTTCCAGTTGCTCAGTCTCACTGGGAGGACAATACTTAGCAAGAAACTTATGAATAAACTCCTCCCACTTCATCTCCTTAACCTTTTCTTTTCCCTCTGTTCGGACCACAATGTTCCACCAGTGAAGGGCTTCAGCTTTAAACATATGTACGGCGAACCGTACTTTGTTGCGGTCATCACACTCACATATGTCTAATACTGACTCCATTCTGTTGAGCCAGTCTTGAGCTTCTAGTGCTCCCTTTCTTCTGTTAAAGGACTGAGGTTTACAGGACATGAAGTGCTTATAAGTACATTCCTTTGATTTGGAATATTCACCTTTTCCTTCTAGAGGCATGGTTGTAATAGTGTTTTTCCTTTCGCCCATTCCTTCCCTTTGTACTGGCGTGGAGGCTGCTGAGCTTTCTTCATGTCGTTCTCCAGATTGGTTAACATTACCGGTTTGTGCATTCTTCATTACCTTAGCCACTTCCACAGCTATATTGTGGATATCCTCAGTATTTAGACGCATGCTTGTACTAGATCGGGACCTGACACTGTGAGAGGGAGTTCGAGTCCTATAAGAGCCTTCCTCTCTCCTTCTGTTATTCTGATTATTTCTAGACCCTTGTTCATCTCTATGTTCAAACATTGTCTCCTTCCTATAGGAATATGAGTATAAAGAGTTACTAGTATGTATGATACATCATTATAATATAACAACTATATACATCACATAGAGATATATATATACGTATATATATATATAGCACATAAAAAGGCACAACATAGTTTACTTCTTCTAGTGTCACTCAATTGACTATGCAAGTACTTTTCCTGAGAACATGTTATTTGGCCAAGTCTGAGTGTGCTATTAATCTTTAGAGAACTACTGGTTAAAGCTTAGGCATTCCTGCAATACCTAATTCGCTAAAACCTCGGGCCTGATACCAACTGTAACACCCACCCCGTAACCCGGGTGATTGTGCACAATTGATACACTTACAGCGGAAACAAACTAAACTTTCATTAAAACTTATAATAGTCTGAGTACAACACTTTATTTATTTACAAACTTTTGGCAACTAAGAACTCCTTGATCTTCTAAAACTCCACAACTGTCAAGTAGTTCCTATAGCTTTCCTCATGACTCACCTGAGATAAGTATACTCAAAACGACGTTAGATATATACTGGTGAGCTCATACTATACATTTTTTTATAAAGACAGACCACAGTTTACATTATATGCATACACAATATGGGCATGTGACCACATTATAGTCAGGTTGCGCCTCATTGAACCTTATAGGTCACATTTAACTTGTCACAAACCACCGTACAAGAGACATACTGGTCCTCCAGCTGTGTCCCCCTACGCCCGTCACATAGGTATGAGTGTGTGTTGCTGGACCTTATAAGAACGAAGTGCCTGTGGGTACAACACCTTATTACCCTTCCCAGAGTGACACACCTCATTAAGCATAATAGGATCCCATATACCCCTACTGACACATGCATACTGCAGCATTCTCATTATTACCAGTTATGGACGAGTATACTATCACAGTTTAAAAGACAAGTATGATGACACACCTGATTAGCAATTGCTTAACAGACGCTAGTACGACTGGGTTATGTCTCACGGTCCTGACATAATTACATAATCCTAGGTTAGGTAATGGTACACCTAACTAGTCATTATCATGGTTGGATATTGGTTAGTGCTGCCTTGTTTAAGCATTGTTGATCAGTCTATGCTTAACTAAGGCTAGGCTACCCAATACCCGCCCCTGACAATAACCCTAGTACCTAAAAATAATACTAACATTACCACTACTACTAATAATAATATTACTACTAATAATAATACTCCTATTAACTACTAAAATTGAATAATAAATAACTAAACATAAACGTAAACGAGAGCATACCTTAAAACTATCTACGGCACGTTGATGTAGAGTTTCCCTACTCCTGCTCCTACTCGCGCTCCAAAAACGACTATTAACAACACCCAACGGGGTATCGTATATTCGGGATTCTCTATACTAGAGCGTTTCCGTTAAAGAAACTGGTACCTAAACAAACTACTGAGACTCTTATTTAAAACAAGCAAGCAAGCACCTCGAAACCCTTTCTGGTCGATGTGGGATTCAATTGACGTGCCTACCTGCCTGCTTGACGTGCTAGCTTACTTGCTTATATATATTAATTCAGCTGCTTCACTCGTTTTTCTCGTATAACTTTTAAAATATGACATTTTATAAAACGACGAATATGTTATTAGAACGAGCATATTTTTATCTACGTTTTAACCTAAGTTTCATTAAAAACGGAGTAAAGTCAAAAATAATATATTTAATTATTAATATTAAACGGTCTCATATATTAGCCAAGGCTTGTCAAGATATTTCATCTTTCACACAATCATCTTACTCGTTTAACAATATATGAAATATAAATTACATAATTCATATGTTTATAACCAGTACATTAAGGTTCGGGGTATTACATCCTACCCTCCTTAAAAAAATTTCGTCCTTGAAATTTGTCATCACTTAAAAAGATGAGGTTACTTATCTTTCATTATGTTTTCTAATTCCTATGTAAAGTTAGGTCCATGACATGCGTTCCACTTGACTTTGACTAACGGGATTTCCTTCTTGCGTAACTTTTTAACCTTCCTATCTTCGATTTGTAGTGGTTCTTCAATGAAGTTGAGTTTGTCGTCAACCTGTATGTCTTCCAGGGGTATTTGTTGGGCTTCGTCCACTAGGTACTTCCTTAAATTTGATACATGAAAAGTATTATGTATTCCTGCCAGCTGTTCAGGAAGTTTTAGCCGATAAGCCACTGGTCCTACTTTGCTTGTTACTTCAGACGGCCCAATGTATCGGGGTTTCAACTTTCCCTTCTTTCCAAACCGAATCACTCCTTTCAGAGGTGATACCTTAAGCATTACTTTATCCCCTAGTTGGAACTCTAGGGGTTTACGCCTCTGATCTGCATAACTCTTTTGTCGATCTTGAGCACTTTTCATCCTTTCTTTTATTTGCTGGATCTTTTCTGTGGTCTCCACAATGATTTCTGGCCCTGATAGTTGACTTTCCCCTACTTCCGTCCAACAGATAGGAGTTCGGCACCTTCTTCCGTATAAAGCTTCATAAGGTGCAGCTTTGATGCTGGCGTGATAGCTATTATTGTAGGAGAATTCGATGAGTGGTAGATGAGTGTCCCAACTTCCACCAAAATCAATTACACAAGCCCGAAGTATATCTTCTAATGTCTGAATAGTCCGTTCACTCTACCCATCTGTCTGAGGATGATACGCAGTGCTTAGATTAAGCTTGGTTCCCAACTCTTGTGGGAAACTTTGCCAGAATTTAGATGTGAAACGACAATCTCTGTCTGATATGATCGATACAGGCACCCCATGTCGTGAGACTATTTCTTTGATGTAAATTTGAGCTAGCTTCTTCATCTTATAGTCCTCACGAATTGGCACGAAGTGTGCAGACTTGGTCAGTCTGTCCACTATTACCCAAATAGTATCATAACCGTGACTTGACCTTGGGAGCTTCGTGATAAAATCCATGGTGATTTTCTCCCATTTCCATTCTGGAATCTCTGGTTGTTGCAAGTATCTAGAGGGTTTTTGATGTTCTGCCTTCACCTTAAGGCATGTAAGGCACTTTTCCACATAATGGGCAACAGATCGCTTCATTCCCGGCCACCAATAATCTCTCCTTAAATCCTTATACATCTTGTCACTGCCAGGGTGAATGGAATACTTAGACTTATGATCTTCCTCTAAGATTGTATCCTACAGTCCTCCAAAATTAGGAACCCATATCCTATTGCTGAACCTAAGGATATTATCATTTCCCATTGTCAGTAGCTTCAGTCTCCCAATCATTCTTTCTTTTCCACATAATGGGCAACAGATCGCTTCATTCCCGGCCACCAATAATCTCTCCTTAAATCCTTATACATCTTGTCACTGCCAGGGTGAATGGAATACTTAGACTTATGAGCTTCCTCTAAGATTGTATCCTGCAGTCCTCTAAAATTGGGAACCCATATCCTATTGCTGAACCTAAGGATATTATCATTTCCCATTTTCAGTAGCTTCAGTCTCCCAATCATTCTTTCTTTTACAATATGATTCTCTTTTAAGGCTTCTTGTTGTATATTCTTAACTTGATCTAAGAGACTAGTTTTAACCTCTATTTTGGTTGCACGAATTCTTATTGGTTGAGGTTTCTCTTTTCTACTTAGAGCATCTACTACTATGTTTGCCTTACCTAGATGGTATTGGATCTCACAGTCGTAATCACTTAATAACTCCATCCATCGTCTCTGACGCATATTGAGCTCCTTCTGCTCAAATGTATATTTTAAACTTTTATGGTCACTATAGATAGTGCACTTTGTACCGTAAAGATAGTGCCTCCAAATTTTCAATGCGAACACTATGGCACCAAGTTCCAAATCATGGGTTGTGTAGTTCCGTTCAGGAATCTTCAACTATCTAGAGGCGTAGGCAATCACTTTGCCTCTTTGCATGAGTACACATCCCATACCATAGTGAGATGCATCACAATAGATGGCAAAATCTTTTATTCCCTCAGGAAGTGACAGTATTGGGGCGCTACATAACTTATGCTTTAACGTGTTAAAGGCTTCTTCTTGTTTAGGTCCCCAATTAAGCTTAGAGGCTTTCTGGGTTAGTGTGGTTAATGGTGTTGCAATCTTTGAGAAGTCTTGAATAAACCTTCTATAGTATCCTGCTAACCCCAGAAATCTTCTGATTTCAGTGGGATTCTTCGGTACTTGTATTCCACATTCATTTATCACGTGGCCTAGGAATTGCACCTCACGTATCCAAAATTCACACTTAGAGAACTTTGCATAGAGTTTTTCTTTCTTGAACAATTCAAGGACTGCTCTCAGGTGTTGTTCATGTTCTGCCTCATTCTTAGAGTAGATAAGGATATCGTCAATGAAAACGATCACAAACTTATCGAGGTAAGGTTTACAAACCCTGTTCATGAGGTCCATGAACACTGCAGGTGCGTTGGTTAATCCAAATGGCATTACCAAAAATTCATAATGACCATACCTAGTCCTGAAGGCCGTCTTAGGTATGTCTTCTAGTGCAACTTTCACTTGGTGGTATCCAGACCTCAAGTCTATTTTAGAGAAATAGCTTGCCTCTTGTAATTGATCAAACAAGTCGTCGATCCTGGGCAAAGGGTATTTATTCTTTATAGTGGCTTTATTCAAGTCTCTATAATCAATGCACATGCGCATCGTCCCATCTTTCAAGTCTCTATAATTGACAAACAAGATCGGTGCTCCCCATGGCGACGAACTATGTTGGATAAACCCCTTGTCAAGCAACTCTTGTAGTTGCTTCTTGAGTTCTTGCATTTCTGTCGGGGCTAGTCTGTACGGTGACTTAGCAATCGCTGATGTACCGGGAACTAAGTCAATGCGAAACTCAACCTGTCTATCCGATGGTAGTCCCGGGAGCTCATCGGGAAACACTTCGGGGTATTCTCGTACTACTGGCACGTCCTCGACCTTCTGCTTTTCTGTAGTGTTTACGACATATGCTAAAAAGGCAACATACCATTTCCTTAGGCATTTATGTGCTTGTGCTATCGTGATGAGGTTCTTAGTCTTGTCAGTGCGGTCTCCCGATACAGTTAGTTGTTTGCCGTTGGGTAATCGGAGTCGGACGATCCTTTTGTCACATATAACTTCCGCATGATATGGTGTCAACCAGTCCATTCCAATGACTATGTCGAATTCTCCAAGTTCCATAGGCATTAGGTCTATAGGGATAACATGGTTGTTTAAGCTTATTTTACAATTCTTAACTATGTCAACTATCTCTCTTTGACTTCCATCAGCTATTTCTACTGTAAAGGCATGATCTAGGTTTTGGGATGTCTGGTTCAAGTAAGGTCTAAAGGTAGTCGACACTAGACTTCTATTTGCACCGGTATCAAATAACACACGCGCATATACATCATTTACGAGATACGTACCCGTGATAACATCTGTATTGGTCTTGGCTTCGTCCGTGGTGAGTACAAATGCCCGCCCTTTTGGCTGATTTGGTTGTGTCCTATCATTTATTTTGAGTTCGGGACATTCAGATCTCATGTGGTTAGGGTCTCCACATTTGAAACACTTCTTCTTTTCCTTGCATTCTTGAAGAGCATGACCCGTCTTTTTACAATTTGCACAAGGAAAACGACATTCCCCCGTATGAAAGCGTTTGCAATTTTGACATTGAGGAAATGTTTTAGGCCTTTTAAAGTTGTTATTCCGGGTGTCCCCCTTTCTTTCTTCCCACTTCCTTTTTGGTGCGGGAGATTCAGCCTGCCGCAGAATCATCTCGGCAGCCATGACGGCGCCAGCCTCAACAGTTTCTGCAAAAGTCTTGGGGGATTTGGATTTGATAAACACCCTCATTTCAGAGGGTAGACCCCAAATAAACCTATTGATCAGTTGCTCCTCTGTCAATGCTAAATAAGAAATCAGTCGAGATATGTCGTTGAAACGAGAAGCATACTCTCGATAGGTTTTATTTCCCATTTTTAACTGAAAGAATTCCACTTCCAGTTGCTCAGTCTCACTGGGAGGACAATACTTAGCAAGAAACTTATGAATAAACTCCTCCCACTTCATCTCCTTAACCTTTTCTTTTCCCTCTGTTCAGACCACAATGTTCCACCAGTGAAGGGCTTCATCTTTAAACATATGTACGGCGAACCGTACTTTGTTGTGGTCATCACACTCACATATGTCTAATACTGACTCCATTCTGTTGAGCCAGTCTTGAGCTTCTAGTGCTCCCTTTCTACGTTTGGTTCTCGAGCTACTCTAGGGAAATCGACTCTATGCCAAGTTCTCCAAGTGTGAATTTTGGCTAGAGGAGGTTCAATTCCTCGGTCACATTGTCAATAGTCAAGGTATCTATGTCGATCCTGCGAAGATTGAATCTGTTAAGAGTTGGGTTACACCTAAGAACCCGTCTGAAGTCCGTTCTTTTCTCGGACTAGCGGGCTATTATCGCCAATTTATCAAAGGATTCTCTAAAATCGTTCTGCCGCTAACCGCCCTCACGCATAAAGACAAGCCTTTTGTTTGGGGAACTGAACAAGAGACTGCCTTTCGAACCCTCAAGCACATGCTTTGCAATGCTCCCATCCTTGCTCTACCCGACGGAAACGATGACTTTATCGTCTATTGCGATGCCTCGAACCTTGGTCTTGCTTGTGTTCTCATGCAACGAGACAAGGTTATCGCCTACGCATCTCGTCAGCTCAAGATCCACGAGAAGAACTATACAACCCATGACCTCGAGGTAGGTGCAGTTGTTTTTGCGTTGAAGATTTGGCGACACTACCTTTATGGTACAAAGTGTACGATCTTCACAGATCATAGGAGCCTACAACACATCTTCAGCCAGAAAGAATTTAATATGCGTCAACGCCGATGGGTAGAACTTCTCAACGATTACGACTGTGAGATTCGTTATCACCCTGGCAAAGCAAATGTCATTGCCGACGCCCTCAGTAGACGAAGCTATCTGCATAGCGTTCGTAATATTCCAGCCCAGCATCATCTCGAGACCCTCATCCGCGAAGCCCAACATTCATGTTTTAATGAGCGCACTCTGAAGAAGGAAAGGATCTACCACGATGGAGCCCATCTAGTGAACAAGTCGAATGGGATATTCCACTATCTGGACCGAATCTGGATCCCTAAACGGACCAATTTACGACAGACTCTGATGGACAAAGCCCACAAGTCTCGATATTCTATTCATCCCGGCGCCGATAAAATGTACCAGGACCTTCGCTACAAGTACTGGTGGCCAGGCATGAAGAGAGATATCGCTCTCTACGTTGGAAAGTGCATGACTTGCTCGAAGGTCAAGGCCGAACATCAAAGACCCTCTGGCTTGCTTGAACAACCCCCGATCCCTATGTGGAAGTGGGAAAGCATAGCTATGGATTTTATAACGAAACTTCCACGTACGCCATCAAGTCACGATAGCATCTGGGTTGTCGTCGATCGTTTGACCAAATCTGCTCATTTTCTGCCAATACGAGAAGACTACAAGGTAGAACAATTAGCCCGGATCTACACCGATGAGATCATTTGTCGTCATGGGACGCCTCGCAACATCATTTCTGACTGTGACGCTCGGTTTACCTCGCGTCTATGGGAAACGTTTCAAGCTGCACTCGGTACGAAGCTTAATCTAAGTACCGCTTTTCATCCCCAAACTGATGGTCAGACTGAGAGAACGATCCGTACCCTAGAGGACATGCTCGGTTCGTGTGTCATAGATTTCGGTGGTAATTGGGATGCTTACCTGCCGTTAGTCAAATTCTCGTATAATAACAATTATCATTCCAGCATTCAAATGGCACCGTTTGAGGCATTATACGGAAGAAGATGTCGGTCGCCTATTGTGTGGCACGAGATCGGTCACTCGCAATTAACCATTCCGGAGCTATTGCAAGAAACAACTGACAAAATCCTCCAAATTCGAGACAACCTGCTGAAAGCTCGGAGTCGTCAGAAGAGTTACGCCGATAGACGACGCAAGCCCCTTGAATTTGACGTTGGCGACCATGTACTCCTAAAGGTATCACCTTGGAAGGGTGTGGTCAGATTCGGCAAGAAAGGAAAGCTCGCACCTCGATATGTTGGACCCTTTAAGATACTGGAAAGGATCGGCAAAGTGGCCTACAGACTCAAACTACCAGAGGAACTTAGCAACGTTCACCCGACTTTCCACGTGTCTAACCTCAAAAAGTGCCTGGCCGAGAATGATTTGTATGTTCCTTTAGAGGATCTTCAAGTAAACGAAACACTGCACTTCGTGGAGAAGCCTGTCGAAATCATGGACCGCCAAACCAAGCAGCTCAGACGCTCATGCATTCCCATTTTTAAGGTTCGATGGGAAGGCAAACGAGGCGCAGAGTTCACTTGGGAACTCGAAAGCGACATGAAGGAGAAGTACCCACAGTTGTTTGTTACGGCTGAAGCCTAATTTCGGGACGAAATTCCCTTAACAGGGGGAGGCTGTAACACCCCGTGTTTCGAAAGTCAAGGTCAAAGTCAAAGGGAGAAAATATTGCTAATTGTGATATGCCTCTCCTTGCTCAATTCGTGTTTTGACTTCTTTGACTCGTAGTTAGTCTTTTCGCTATGTTACGTTAGTTGTATTATGTGGAGTACTTATTATTAATCGATGTTTATCACATATTTGATCGCTTGTTTAATCGCTTATCACATCGCAATCACACTCGCAACTCGAATTATGTGTTTTGGATATTGTTTTACATGTGTGTGCCTTTTATGTGTTACTTGTGCATGTTTATTTATTGTTGTTGTGGTGATTAATCGAAACGCAATCGCAACGCTATCTCAATCGAATCGCAGACGCTAAACGCAAGTAAATTATGATGATTGTATGTTAGATATAGTAGTTGGGATTAAAAGTAATTTGAATAGGAAACTCTATCGCATCGCAAAACCCGACACGCGAATCGAAACCGCAAAACTCATCGTGTCGTTCACTCCAATCGAGTGGCAAGCCGACCGAGTTGCCACCCGATCGGGCTGCCACCCGATCGAGCTGCCGCTCGATCGACCTGCCACTTAATCTCCTTTCCATTTATAGAAACCCTATAAATACCCCATCTGTCACTATCATTTATGTCTTTCTCTGCCACTCGAACCAGCCGCACTCCCAAGAACTTTTCTTCAGATTTCTCGCGATTCTTGTAAGTTTCCACCTAAATCTTGTACTTTCTTAATCTACATGCACTCCCACACCTTTCTATCTTTTGAATCTAAACTTTTAACCGTGAAATCACTAGATTTGAGGTGTTCTAGGATGATGTCATCATGGTGTTCTTAGGAACTTCATATAATGGCTTCAATCCACCAAGAACAACTTAGATCTGAACGATTTCCACATGAATAAAAAAAGATCTTTCATAGATCTGAACATATTCATGGTGAAAAAGGATCGAAAGAAGGTTTCTAACTTTCTTTCAACTCTTTTACACTCAATGCACTCAAAACCGATAGAATCGGAGCTTGTTCTGATCTTCTACTCCTTCTTGTTGATGTGTTGGTTCAAGATCTGGATTCAATCCAAGAGACTACCGATTTCGGGTTAACCATGAAACACCGTCTCGGAACAGTTGACTGGTCGGACCAGGGTGATTCCTGTCCGATCGGGCAACCTGAGCCATGACAAGGTTCTGTTGATTAGGACGTTATCAAATCGTCTCGAACAAAACGCAAACTATCAAACAGAAACATGTGTTAGAACGACCAGACCGTCAGAACGGACTACTGTCCGATCGGATTGCCGACCGATCGATCGGCTGTCCGATCGGGCTGCACTTGGTTCTATACATAAACTATTCTCAAACTACTCAAGGGAACTGAACGTTGAAACGGATTACCACCCGATCGAGTGACCGTCCGATCGTGTGACGTTTGGGACTTAAACAATTTTCAACATGTTCAAATGCATTACTAGTTCGAACGGATTGCCACCCGATCGGACTACAATCCGATGGAGTGACAAACTGCTGTGAACTTGTTCTCACTGAAGTGTCCTACCAATCGGATCGTCGTCCGATCGGACTGCCATCCGATCGACCGACCTGAGAGGTAGAGATACTTCTCTGCTTTCAAAATGCTACAACGAAAACTTCAAAAGTCAAACCATCATACACAAATCCATCAGATGACAACCCAATCGAGTGGTCGCCCGATCGGATGACCACCCGAACGGATTGTCATCCGATCGACCAGCTGTCCGATCGGATTGACATCCGATCGGATTAACCGTCCTATCCTTTGACACTCTACCCTATTTTACGTGTTGCTTATCTTTTGTACTATCGTTCTAATCAGGCTAAACTCAATCTAGCGCTCCCTTCAATCCATCATCGTTGTGAGTATACTCGAACCCTTTTTGCTTTACGCACTTTTGGGTGTTACATACGTTACTTATTCTAAATAACATCGAACACACTATGCAATACTTCAACGCTAACCGTTACCGCATGTTATACGTGACTTAATGAATGCTTGTTTGTTATGTTTACACATGGATTGCTGTCTACCTGCCTTAGCAACAATAGTACTATTAGTTTGGACTCAGCACCTGTTCACTCAGGGGTTGTTAAGGACAATTAGTTACATGGTTCACAGTGGTGAATATGTATCGCGAACTTCCTTGCGCAGTCAACCCGCAGTCATTGGTATTGATAGGATCATGTCGATAACTTACGTGCTTCATTTCACACTGTGTACGTGTTGGTTATGCGTAAACGATTTCGAACTCTATTATATCTATTAAACTTGTATGCTCACCTTTACACTATGTGTATTGACTTTTATTTTAACGTATGTGACAGGTGCTTAAGATGTTTATTTGCTTGGATTACTGTGAAATCGAGGCTAGGAAAGGTCTAGAAACGAATAAACGAATTGTCTGTATTTTGAGAATCTGAGTTGTCGGAACAGAACAATTTGACTAGATTTTGTCAATAATTATGTTACTTTTTATGTCGTGGTATGGGACATGATGCTTTAAATAATTGGTAATGATAGTTGTTATGGAAACTTCTGAACAATCTGTTTCGCTCAGTGCCACGCCCCGATGTTTCCGCCATCGGTTGGGGTGTGACAAAAAACCTTAGGGATAGAGTGTTAAATGATGAAGTTCAATTTGAAAATTCATTAAAAGAACTGAAAATCAAATTGGCTGAAAAAGATAAAGAAATCTGCAGTCTCAAAGAAGAGCATAGCATAACCAAGAACCAACTCCAAACAATGATAGAAAAATATCATGTTTCCAAAAAGGAGTTGGAATC
Source organism: Helianthus tuberosus (assembly GCA_030545235.1). NCBI lineage: Eukaryota > Viridiplantae > Streptophyta > Magnoliopsida > Asterales > Asteraceae > Helianthus > Helianthus tuberosus. Next base: position 183,717,449 of record CM060406.1, read on the forward strand.
CACCCAAATCACTTGTGAAAAATGGGTGGAATCTTGCAAAGGTTTTGAGATAATGCTTGAGAAACAGCTTGAAAGCAATGTGAAATTTGGCATTGGTTTTAGAAAAAAATGATCAAGTTGAAAACAATACTGTAAATCAAGCTGGTTCTGTTGAAATCATACCAACCAACAAGAATGGCCAAGAAGTTAAGATAACTGACAAACTTGGTAACAAAATCACTTTGTAAAGATCTGTGGGGTCCTCAACTTTTGAGGAAATTGAGAAATACCAATTTAAACCCACATGGTCTGATGAGTGTGACATTCTTGAAAACTTTAAACCCATGGACTTCACAACCACTGATGGTGTAAAAGCTCCCAAGGACAAGGTCATTCCTCTTAAGGACATCTCAACAATGGTTCAAAACTCTGTTGCAAAGGAGTCTGAAAATATGAAGAAAAGAGAAAAGATTAAAAACTTGTTTTGTGATTTTTGTGAAAAGAAAAATCATTTGACCAAAGATTGTTTTCATCTAAAAGCATATGATCTAAACAAAACAAGTACTATTGTGCCTTCTGTGAGCTGCACCATCTGTGGGAAATCAAATCATTCTACTCAAGAGTGTGTGTACTTGAAATCCTTTGAGGTCAAAAAGGAAGAGTACATGTCAAAAACACCTGTGAGTTCATCAAAAACATCTGTCAAGTTCACCAAGAATCAACCACTGTTTGTGCCAGTTCAAACAGCTGTTACAAAATAGCTGAACCAAAGCTCTGTTAAAAGAGAAGTTCAGGTGACTGATGCACCCCCTGCAAACCAATACCAAAAAGGTAAAGGTAAACCACCATACCAAAGGGTCCCACATGTTTATGAGGTTTACAAAAAGCCTTCTAAACCTAGAGTGAACAGGCATCCCTTTGGTTATCAACAGCTGATTGGGCAAGACCCCCAGCAGTGGTTAGAGAAAAACAGTACCAAAACTGTCCAAACCCCTGAGCTAACCACTGTCCATCCACCTGAACTTAACACAGATACTGTTGAGACCCCATCCAAAGCCTTATTGGCTTTGGAGACCCTAATGAACTAACCTTTTACTACATGTGCAGGGAGCTTTTGCATGCTTAGATAGTCTTTGGTATATAGATAGTGGAGGCTCCAGGCACATGACAGGATGTAGAGCCCAACTCAAAGATTTCAAAATTGTTGGTGCATATGTTTGTTGACTTCGTCTTATATCGAGTTTTGGTTTCGTTGCAGATCTAAACAAGAATGATGTCATCATTCTTGATGATGACATCATACAAGTGACATCACATCTTCACACAAAATAAGATTTTATATTGTTTTTTATGTATTTTCGTTTGAAATGGGCTTATATAATTCCGTACGGAATTACAATAGGTAATTTCGTATGAGTTGTCATGTTATGTTTCATATGGAATTACATGGCCTATATATATGTGTGTTGTCTTTCTCATTTGGAACGGAATTCCAGATTGTGTCACGACGTGCTGTCGAATTCCTGCCGTGTAATCAAGTGAAATCTTAATGAGAAGCAAGTATTAAAGTGATATCTCTGTTTTCTACACCATTCTTTACTGATTCAACTCTATTTGTTTGTTTCCGCCATTCAAATAGTGTGTATTGACTCATATTGACTCACTCGGTCGATAATACGATCCTACAATTGGTATCAGAGCCAGTTATGAGACAATACACTTGAATCAGTAGCTTTTTCTACTCAAAATTGGATTTCTGGACATTTTAACGGACAAAATGGACTGAGTTTTTGACAGTGTGTGTAAAAGTGTGTTTTAACAAACCCTTGAGATTTTCAGATCAAAATTCGAAGTAAAAGTGACAAAAATGAGCCAAACAAGTAATTCCGTTTGAGCGAGCAGTATAATATCGTTTGAAAAATTTCAGTAATTCCGCACGGAATTACTAGTTCTGTTTGAAAAACTCACTTTATTTGGCTAATTTCGCACGGAATCTTTAATATCGTGTGAAAAGGTAATCTCGCATAAAACTAATTTCGTGTGACAAATAAAACTAGGTTGTCAGTAAATTGGGAAAAGAAATCACGTGTTGTGTCGGTTTGCATGTGCTACACTTAATCAGACTATAAAGAGATTGTTGGGAAGTGGTCCATCACGTGAACTCTGAATCCATTTATTGCATTTGTCTGTTTAACATTGAAGTCAAAACAGTCTATATCATTTGTGTAATGGTGTGTCAGGGCTGCATGTGATTCTTTATCCAAAGTGTTTTTATTAATTGAAGCTCACGTTATTCAAATTAAAAGGCCCAACAGATTGTGTTTTCATTAATATTGTCGGCCATATACATATAGTCTTAAAATTTGAGGTCCAATTGAATTTGATTGTTTGATTGCATGTGATATTGGTTTGAAAGTCAAGTTCATTATTGAGGTGATAAAAGTAAGTAGCTAACTATCCAACATATTATTTTTGTCGTGTATTGACAATCATCAAAGAGGTGGGTCGATTGAATTACAACCTGATTAATTACATTTTATTACAAAGTTTGACCCCGTTGACTTACCTGATCGGGTCACAATTTGATTCAAAGGATATTGTTTTGTTCAAGTTTAAAGTGCAACAAATCGAGTGGCAATCTGAACGAGTTGCCACCCGATCCTAATCAATTCATTTGAATTTGTGTTTCAGGTTGTTTGTCAAGCATCGGATACCCGCCCGAGCGAATCCCCACCTGATCCATTGTCATCGGATTTTTTTTGTCACTCAATCGGATATTCATCTGATTCAGTAGTTTGATAAAGTGATTGAATTGATCTTAGATTGTGTGAATTTTTGTATTGTTTGAAAATCTGTCTTCGTGAATCTTTCAATACTGAAACATGGGTTCTGGGTTTGATATAGCACAGAAGAAGTTTGATAGTTTTACTGGTATCAAGGGAGAGTCTATAAAAGAATTGATTGAAAGATATTGCCATCTAGTTGTGGAGATGGGGAGATTAGAGATAAAGAAGACTAATGAGGAGTGGAACGATAAATTGGCAGATGCATTGCCATACGATGAATGGGGTACATATCTGCTGGTGTTAAAGAACATTACAAATTTTGCTAATATGAATCTTAGTGTATTCGTCGAGAAGATTCAAGCTCAAGAACTTGAGTTCCAAAAGATTAGAAAAATGAAGTCTGTTGAAGAAAAAGTCAAATCTGAAGAAAATGTTCAAGTGGTAGAGAAGCTAGTTGACGAAATTTCAGTTTTGAAGGTTGAGAAGAAAGCTGATGATGAACAGATTCTGGAGTTGCGCTTGAACTGTCACACCCTGGCTTTGCGGAAGCGTGGTTAACTTTGGTGTGACTTCTTAATACCATAGCTTAATCATAACAAAGCTATATGAATTTAAAAACCATGCAAGTCATCCATTAAGTTTGAAAATAACATACAATACCATTGTTTGACGAGAACATACTCCAACAACAGTAACCTTGTTCAAAAGACATAACAACTTATAACATAAACATAAACGTGATTTAGGGACTGTGTCTTGTCCAGGTAAGAGACACATCCCCTAAACCCTGATGACTTCATGACAATATGCAGCGGAAAACGTTCCATACCGTGCCAGATCTCGTTAATTTCCTGAAATACATGTGAGTTGAAAAATCAACAATAATGTTGAGCGAGTTCATGTGTAAGTGAGTATGTAAAACACTTGTGAGTATAAAAATAGTTGTGGTATGTAGCAGTTGTAAGAGGACTTGTGATCACCAATGGTTTGCAAGGCCACTGACATATGTGAAGTGCAAATAGGGAGACTCAAACCTAGCAGATTTCGCCACGGCAAAGTATGTGGACAAAGTCACCCCACGGTCTGTTTCTAGTTTGGCCGGGGGCTGGGCTCGCTACACCCAGATAGATCTACCGCTCCTGTCCCTCGGTCCCTCCATGAGGACTAATGGCCCCATGTTGTTCCTATCCACTCACATGATCGTATAACACCTCCTTACGTTAAACATACCGTTGTAAAGTACTCGTAAATCATAGTAACATGTATTTCACCCCCGCAGTTAAGTAAACTGAAAACAGTTAGAGAAAAAGGGGGACATGAACTCACAGTGAATGCGCGTCTCTACCAAGTGTCTCCAATACAGTAAGCTGTGCAACGACCTACAAGTGCTAATTCTATTAGACGGACGGTCGTGCCTTAGCTTTACAGTTTATGTCTTTGGGAAATAGTTAGACAACTATTTCGTGTTTATGTTCCGTATACACTTGGTAGTTATTCTTCTTCCCAAGGATGGGGGATACAATACATGTGCGTAAGTTACGTTTTATCAATCTTGTGGTAATGTAATTACCGGTGTAACTTATATGTTTGTGGAAGCGTTCGTAAAGTTTTGGAATCATTAACGCTTGCAAATATTATTTTTACTCTAAAATAATATTTATGTATTTTCACAAAATAATCATAAACAGTGTTGTGACAAATATATTTATCACGTTAATCTTTGTGAAAATCCCACCTCCGAATATTTAGTAAAATATAGTGCTGGCGAAATTTATGTTTTGAAAATATGTCCAAAGATAGTTCTAACACTTGTTGTGTAAAAAGTCTAAGTGTTAGGTTTTTAGAAAATTTCGCCAGAGTTTCCTCTGTAACTGGAGGTGGCCACGCTTTCAAGCGTATCATTTTCTTTTAACAAATCAATTCAACAATCTTCTTTATTCGATCAAACAATTTTCGACACATCAAACTAGTCGACAAGTATGTAAATTTGCATAATCGCATGAACTTGCAGTTTTTCCGCATCTTTAATGTAAATCACCTTTATATATGTAGATCTTTATATAAAGTAGCTTTAATCTTGTAAAAACCTCGTGTTTAGAGAAACCCGTCTTTACAACTTCTAGTCACTTTTCCCAAAAATAGTTATTTGTCGGATCTTCTCATTTCACAAGTGTCTACACACTTGTGGTTTATAAAATCATGTTTGTTAGTGTAAGATCCCTTCTTTAAATTACATGATTTCTTAAATGTGTGGTCCTTCAAAAATACCACTTGCGGATACGTAGATCCGCTAGTTTTAAACACCATTTTACCGGTTAAATTACTTTTACACAAGTAAAATATTTTCACACAAGTTCATGTATCTTGTGTGGTAGAGTTTCACCTTTAACCCTTGTATTTAGTCAAAAACGAGCTTATGTAAAGACACACGATCTTACAAAGTCGGGTTAAACGGAGATCCGAGCTACCACATCATAGATCGGGTCTCAATAATCACATATTTCAAGTCCTACGACTTTTACACAAGTTATATGCTATTAACCACCACTTTCATAGTTTTTACTAGACTTTTAATCATCATCTTTCATTTTAACGAGATTCAACCGACAATATTCCTTTTAACCACTTTAGATAGGTTCAAGAATGAGTTTTAAACAATATACCTCTAGCTCAAGGCTAGGGAAGATTCTTGATGAAAAACGCGTGGATAAAAGCTAACGGTAGAGGTCCTTCGCGTTCCGCTTGCTTCAAGACTCCTTATACGTGACCTCTAACACTTGTGTGATGATGGTAATGCAAGATCAAAACCGAAAATGTGATGGATGTGTGGGAGGGGGTTCGGCCGAGAGCTAGATGAGAGGGAGAGAGTGGTGTGAGTTGGTGTTGAGTGATGGTGATTATGTTATGTTCAAGGGTGAATTTATAGACAACTCCTTTGTGTAATAACCTTTGGACTTAGTGTAGGCTAGATACTAGACATACAAGATTCAACAAGATCTCAAGTACAAGGGGTGCCCCCTAGGTAACCGGTTCGGTTTGGGGGGGGGGGGTCCTTGGTCCGATTTTAGCTAGGTAGTTAGGGTAATTAGTTAAGTTATGTAGGTTAGTTTAGTGTTAAACTCCGTTAGTTATAAATAGCGTGTTATGACGGGTGTTAGGGTAATCAGAGACCCTAACTGGCTCAGAAAAATAAAAATAGTGAAAATACTAATATTTTCATGTTCCGGGTAAAGTCCGGGTGTCCGGTTGGATAGTAATCCGTTAAAGTCTTTTGTAATGCTTTAAAGTGTCGTTATTGTTGTTTTTAGTGACACATTTTGTTTCCAACACTTTAGAAAGTGTCTAGTGTTATTTTCTCATGTTCTGGCACTTTATTAGTCAGCTACAAGCTGGTTTAATTATTAAAGTGCTGTGTTTGGTACTTAAAGTACGTTCTTGGCACATCCGAATCAGTGTATCTTATCCCTAGAGACGCGGTACCATAACCCTTATATCCCTACACTCACTACCAGTGTAGTCAAAATATTTGAGGCTCTTAACAGGCCTTAGAGGCAGTATCTGCCTGATGCTGGTCATATCAGCATGTTTGCCGTGTATCCGTTTAGTGCTACTGTGCTTTTTGTGCATCATGTTTGTCACTAGGGTTCAGTATGTAATTAATGTAGTGACAGCAAATAAAGTATGATGCAAGTAAGTGCATGTATCAGTATGCAGGTAGCAGTTTATCAGCTAGTTCAATCAAGCACAGTAATCAAGTAGTAATTAATCATTAATTAAGTTGTACGGATACCTGGTTTAGTGCGGGTTGTCACATTCTCCCCCCGTTAAATAAATTTCGTCCCGAAATTTAAGTTCTGCTTGTAGAAGCAGGGTTCTTAGGAAATAAGTGGGGGTATTTCTCTTTCATCCGGTCCTCACGTTCCCAGGTAAATTCAGGACCATGTCTGGCATTCCAACGTACCTTGACGAGTTTGACACTGCTCCGGCGGGTCTTGCTAACTTTCCAATCTGTGACCTCGACAGGTTCTTCAACGAAGTGGAGCGTGTCGTCAATATGAATCTCGTCGATAGGAATGGCAACGTCAATTTGAGTTGGACTTTTCTTTAAATTGGATACATGAAATGTATCGTGAACACCATTTAGTTCAGCGGGTAGGTCCAACTTGTATGCTACCGTCCCAATTCTTTCTAGAATTCTAAAGGGACCAATGTAGCGTGGATTTAACTTTCCACGCTTTCCAAAGCGCGTCACCCCTTTCCGGGGTGATACCTTCAGTAAAACCATTTCTCCAACTTGAAAATCCACATGTTTTCGGTTTGGATCCGCGTAGGCCTTTTGCCTGTGGCGAGCGGCTTCGATGCGTTTAAGAATTTGCGCGATCTTGTCTGTCGTCTCTTGGACGATCTCGGGACCAGCAAGCTGCCTATCACCTGCGTCAGACCAACATAGTGGTGATCGGCACTTGCGTCCGTATAGGGCCTCAAATGGCGCGACACCAATACTGGTGTGGTAGTTGTTGTTGTATGAAAATTCGACCAAAGGTAAGTGTTTATCCCAGCTACCGCCTAAATCCATAACACATGCCCTCAGCATGTCTTCCAAAGTTTGTATTGTTCGCTCGCTCTGGCCATCAGTTTGCGGATGGAACGCAGTGCTCAGATTCAATTGTGAGCCAAAAGATTCTTGGAAGGATTGCCATATCCTTGACACAAACCTTCCGTCTCTATCAGAGATGATCGAGAGAGGTACTCCATGACGTGCTACGATCTCTCTCAAGTAAATTTCCGCAAGTTTACTAGTACTGTCTTTCTCCTTGATTGGCAGAAAGTGTGCGGATTTTGTTAGGCGGTCAACAATCACCCAAATCATATCATGGCCTCTTGGCGTTCTTGGCAGTTTTGTAACAAAATCCATTGAGATTTGTTCCCACTTCCACTTGGGAATCTCAGGTTGTTGCAGAAGTCCCGAAGGCTTCTGGTATTCCGCCTTGACCTTAGCGCACGTTAAACATTTGCTCACGTAAACAGCAACGTCGCCTTTCATCCTAGGCCACCAATAGTAATCTTTGAGATCCTGGTACATCTTATCCGATCCAGGGTGTATAGAGTACCGTGACTTGTGCGCTTCGTTGAAAATAACTTCCCTTAATCCACCAAACAGAGGAACCCAAATCCTTTTCTCAAAACATAACGTTCCTTCCTCGTTTGGTACCAAAAGTTTCTCCATTCCACGGAGGCATTCTTCCTCAAGGTTTCCCTCCTTGAGAGCTTCCTTTTGTGCAGCACGAATGCGCAAGGAAAGATCGGTTCGTATGATCATTTCCAAAGCCCTAACTCTTATGGGCTTGATTCTTTCTTTACGACTTAGGGCATTGGCGACTACATTCGCCTTCCCTAGGTGATACTTTATCTCGCAGTCGTAGTCGTTTAGCAACTCAACCCAACGTCTTTGCCTCATATTCAGCTCTTTCTGGTTGAATATATGTTGTAAGCTCTTGTGATCTGTGAAGATTGTGCATTTCGTACCATACAGGTAGTGCCTCCAGATCTTTAAAGGGAAAACCACTGCGCCAAGCTCTAAATCGTGGGTGGTATAGTTCTTTTCGTGCATTTTCAGTTGGCGTGATGCGTAAGCAATGACCTTTTGGCGTTGCATCAACACACAACCCAATCCCTGACGCGATGCGTCGTAGTATACCACAAAGTCATCAGTGCCTTCTGGTAGAGCTAAGATTGGCGCGTTACAAAGCTTATCCTTCAATATCTGAAACGCTTCATCCTGTTTGATTCCCCAATCAAACGTCTTGTCCTTCTGCGTGAGGAGCGTCAAAGGTTGAGCGATTTTTGAGAAATCCTCGATGAACCTTCGATAGTAGCCAGCCAAACCCAAGAATTGTCGAATCTCGGTTGGCGTTGTAGGCGTTTCCCAATTCTTGATTGCCTCGATCTTTGTGGGATCAACATGAATTCCATCCCCATTAACCACATGTCCAAGAAACTGGACTTCGCGTAGCCAAAACTCGCACTTGGAGAATTTGGCGTACAGCTGTTCCTTCTTTAGCAGCTCCAATATGGTTCTAAGATGTTGTTCGTGCTCAGCCTTCGTCTTTGAGTAAATCAAGATGTCGTCGATGAATACAATCACGAACTTGTCTAAGTATGGCTTGCAAACCCTATTCATCAAGTCCATAAAGACTGCAGGTGCGTTTGTCAAACCAAATGGCATAACGAGGAACTCGTAGTGTCCATAGCGAGTTCGGAAGGCTGTTTTCGGGATACTTTCCTCTTGTATCCTTAATTGATGGTATCCAGATCGAAGATCGATCTTAGAGTAACAGCTTGAACCTTGAAGTTGGTCGAACAGATCATCGATTCTAGGCAGAGGATACCTGTTCTTGATCGTCAGCTTGTTCAATTCTCTGTAGTCAATACACATGCGGAAACTTCCATCCTTCTTCTTGACAAACAGGACCGGAGCTCCCCAAGGTGAGAAGCTTGGTCGGATAAAACCCTTGTCTAACAACTCTTGAAGTTGTGTCGACAATTCCTGCATCTCAGACGGCGCAAGTCTGTAAGGCGCCTTAGCTACAGGCGCTGCGCCTGGAACTAAGTCAATGTGAAACTCCACTTGCCTCTGAGGTGGCAGTCCAGGTAAGTCTTCTGGGAAGACTTCTGGATACTCCCTTACGACAGGGATGTCCTCGATTGTTGGCTCAGCAGCCTTCTTGTCTACGATGTGTGCCAGAAAAGCAACACATCCTTTCTGTAAACACTTCCTTGCTTTCAAGCAGCTGATAAATCTTAGCGGTGTGTCACGCTTCTCTCCGTGAACCGCAATTGTCTCACCATCATCAGTTGGGATACGAACAACTTTCTCGTGACATACTATCTCAGCCTTGTTTCCGGATAACCAATCCATTCCTACCACCACGTCGAAGCTTCCCAATTGGACTGGTAGTAGATCCAGAGTAAACTCGCGTTCTCCCAATTCTATCACACAGCCTCTGATTACTTCGTTGGCTTCAACTAACTTTCCATTAGCTAATTCGATCGAGTAGGGGATATCTAACTTACTAGCGGTTAAACCAAGTATATTCTTAAATTCTAATGACACGAAGCCATAACCGGCACCAGCATCAAACAAAATAGGTGCAAAAGTTTTGGTTGTTAGAGAACGTACCAGAAATCACACCTGGATCCTGGCATGCCTCACAAGCTCTGATGTTGGATTTTCTCTCACGGTCTTGTTTCAACTTCAGGCATTCCCTCTTAAAATGTCCAACTTCCTTACAATGTTAGCATCCTATCATTCGGCCATATCCTTTCCCATTTCCACCTAGAGCGTTGTTATTGTTTTCTCCTTGTATGAAACTCTTCATCCCACAACCTTCCTTGTTGTGTCCTTCCCTCCCGTACCAAGGCTTCTGACATCCACCATCACGGTGACACTTGCACTCAGCACATCTTGGTTTGGTTCCTAAGTAAATCTTATCACTGGCCTGTTTGTTGTTAGGGCAATCTTTCTTGAAATGCCCTTTGTCCCCGCAGTCAAAGCAACCTCGAATAGATCTTTGTTCATCGTTGTTCATTTGGGTATCTTCGGTAAGCTTCCTTTTGTTCTTTCCAGACGACTCTACCTGAGTTTTCTTGTCAGGGTTTGCAAGTTTTTCTAGTCTATTTGCTTCCGTAACGAGTGCCAAACCCATCTTACTTGCAACAATGGTTGTTGGTGGCGTAGATGCTGTCATCAAGCTCAAGACTTGAGGCGCCAGTTCCCAAATGAATTGTTCCAATTTCTTCAGTTCTGGTTTTACCAGGTATGGAACAATTTGTGACAGATCATGGAGTCGTTGCACGTACTCCAACACCTTCGGACCTTCCATCATTGGGCTCCGAAATTCATCTTCCCACTTCTGGGTTTCCGTGTGGGGGCAATACTTCTTATGCATCATTCCTTTCATCTCGTCCCAAGTTAATGCGTATGCTGTAGTTAGGCCCATTATTCGAACCTGAAGGTTCCACCATAATCGAGCTCCATCTTGAAACAACTCAGAAACGTATGGGACCTGTTGTTCTGGCGTACAGCCACTCATTCGAAAGATGGATTCCATACTTTCAATCCATTTTACAAAAGTTATGGCACCCCCAGTGCCGTCGAACGTCGGAGGCTTGTAGTTGAGGAAGTGCCAGTAGGAACAACCGTTATTTTCTGAGGTACCTTTGATTGGTTCGGAGCGTAGGGCCTCGTGCTGTGCTATAGCTGCAGCAATTATCTCTTTAAGTTCTGCCTCAGAGGTGGGCATGCGCACTTCGCGTCTTGGCGGCATCTTCTAAAAGATGTTTCACATAGGTTAGGTCATAGCAAGTGAAGTGTACGTATGCATTCAACAATACCAACACATAACATTTCATGTTATCAACAAATCAATCACATAACCTCTTATGTTATAGGGCATAAACAATTGATTGAACATCGCATGTGATGAGAATACTGCGATTGTATTGCCACAATTCGAGACCACAATGTAAAGCTCGCAAGTACACTACTATATCATACTACATCAATGACTTAGTAGGGGACGACCCTAGACAAGTCGTGCGATCGCTGGTCATGTTCAGGAGTCTCTGGTTCGTCCTTTCTCAAATTTCAGGACTCCACGTCAAGTTTCTGAATTTCTGTCCTAAAACAACATTTCTTCTCAACCGTTTCCTTGAGCTCGTCCCAGCTCAGTGTATAAGCAGCGTCTGTGCCAAGGGTCTGAACCTGGAGGTTCCATTAAAAGAGTGTGCCATCTAGAAATATCCCTGAGATGTAGGTAACACTCTGTTGGGGCGAACAGTTACTCATTCTTAGAGTGGAGTTGGTCTTTTCGGACCAACGAACAAATGCAACGGTGCCTCCGATTCCGACAAAGTTCAAAGGCTTGCAGTTCAGGAACTGTTTATAGGTGCAGCCAGTTGGAGGGTTATCTCCAGTAATGCCGTCGTTGTACTTAGAGTGGAGGTCTTCATGTCGTGCATTTATCTGCGAGATGCGTTCTTGCAGCTCGTCTTCTGTCCTTGGCAATGTACTGGAGTTTGTGTCATGTCTGGGTGACATTCCCCTTTGTCGAAGTGGTGTGAAGCGGGTTAGACAACGTTTCAATTGTCTATGAGGTGTATGTAGCAACATAAGCCATCATGTAATCACCCAATTTCACACGCAAATATACTCACTGTATAAGTGGGGAAATAAATTCCTGAGCCTTCACATAGGCTTGTCAATTTGGCTTGTTGCTTGTAATAGAATGAACTCAAGGCTACATCGCCTAGGTCATTTGTGTTTAGGTTATTTCCTACTGCATTGGTTATCATTAGCTTGGCCTGCAGAGTTCACCAGGATTCCTGTGCACTACAAATCGTTATTACGTGGGCCCCCGTAATAATAAATTGTCTTGCACAGTTACCCCAAATTTTCTCTCATCCAAGCAGATGATCAATCAAGGAGCAACAGCCGGTGCATTGGCATGAACAGGGTCATACTCCAATGCGGGGTCAGGAGCAACGCCTGGATCAGGGGCCACGGCTAGTTCCGAATCAAAAACTCCATCTCAAAATCAGCTGGATCAACAATCACAGGGGTTACAGGATCCCCCAAGGGCTGGTCTAAGTGCATGAACTCAATGTCATGGTCTGGATCAACACCAGGCGGAAAAACAGGATTGTCCTCCATATCGCGATCAAACTCAAAACTGTGTGCGGGATCCGGTGAAGCTGATGATGCCATATCAGGGTCGGCGTCGTGTAAGTGGTGCTGCATTCCCTGTATGTGCGAAGACGCGGATGTCAGAGACTCAAATGAGTCTGGGATAGGGAAATGAGTTTCCCCTACAGGAGCGTCCGCATGCAGTAGTCTAATGCTAGCAGCAAGAGGGCCTTGCCCTCAAGTGGGTCCTCCTCTTAATAGTTCGACATCGTCTTTAGAGGCAATGTCGGGGGCATATCAACAACGAGATAAGCGGCAAGGGGCACAGGAGCAGGGATCACTGCCAGTGGCAAATTCCCAACAAGATGGCCATCAGTAGGCTCTGCTACGACTTCAGGCAGTGCACAAAGGGCTGAAAGTCGTCATTGTCTGTGCCGGTAGTATCAGAAATGTACACCTCGTGCTTCGTTGAACTATGTCGTCTGATACTATGGTCATGGGGTTCGTAGTGCCCATCCTTCTAGTACTTGATGAAAGCATAACGTTTGTAACACAAACACATATACGTATAATAATCAATCATATAATCAGTTAATCACATAAGTCACCAAGTAAGGTATCACATACTTCTCCTAGCCTTACTAGCCAATTTCATTCAGTCTACAAGACTGTTCTATCCTTCACTTAAACCAAACCTCGATCCTCCAGATCGATCCTATAACAAACCAACGTGCTCGACTACCTTGATCACCGCGGTCCTCCAGACCGATCCTCAGCCCTCCAAGCTGGGTCTATAACCAATAAAATGTGCTCAACATTTGTTTGTAAAAAGTGTGGATCTGGACTTAAGTGGTATGCAGAAAAATGTTTTCGTGAGAGCCCTAGTGATCATAGTCTAGACTCGAAAAAGAATCCTAGTTCGCTATGATCAGAGCTCTGATACCAAGCTGTCACACCCTGGCTTTGCGGAAGCGTGGTTAACTTTGGTGTGACTTCTTAATACCATAGCTTAATCATAACAAAGCTATATGAATTTAAAAACCATGCAAGTCATCCATTAAGTTTGAAAATAACATACAATACCATTGTTTGACGAGAACATACTCCAACAACAGTAACCTTGTTCAAAAGACATAACAACTTATAACATAAACATAAACGTGATTTAGGGACTGTGTCTTGTCCAGGTAAGAGACACATCCCCTAAACCCTGATGACTTCATGACAATATGCAGCGGAAAACGTTCCATACCGTGCCAGATCTCGTTAATTTCCTGAAATACATGTGAGTTGAAAAATCAACAATAATGTTGAGCGAGTTCATGTGTAAGTGAGTATGTAAAACACTTGTGAGTATAAAAATAGTTGTGGTATGTAGCAGTTGTAAGAGGACTTGTGATCACCAATGGTTTGCAAGGCCACTGACATATGTGAAGTGCAAATAGGGAGACTCAAACCTAGCAGATTTCGCCACGGCAAAGTATGTGGACAAAGTCACCCCACGGTCCGTTTCTAGTTTGGCCGGGGGCTGGGCTCGCTACACCCAGATAGATCTACCGCTCCTGTCCCTCGGTCCCTCCATGAGGACTAATGGCCCCATGTTGTTCCTATCCACTCACATGATCGTATAACACCTCCTTACGTTAAACATAGCGTTGTAAAGTACTCGTAAATCATAGTAACATGTATTTCACCCCCGCAGTTAAGTAAACTGAAAACAGTTAGAGAAAAAGGGGGACATGAACTCACAGTGAATGCGCGTCTCTACCAAGTGTCTCCAATACAGTAAGCTGTGCAACGACCTACAAGTGCTAATTCTATTAGACGGACGGCCGTGCCTTAGCTTTACAGTTTATGTCTTTGGGAAATAGTTAGACAACTATTTCGTGTTTATGTTCCGTATACACTTGGTAGTTATTCTTCTTCCCAAGGATGGGGGATACAATACATGTGCGTAAGTTACGTTTTATCAATCTTGTGGTAATGTAATTACCGGTGTAACTTATATGTTTGTGGAAGCGTTCGTAAAGTTTTGGAATCATTAACGCTTGCAAATATTATTTTTACTCTAAAATAATATTTATGTATTTTCACAAAATAATCATAAACAGTGTTGTGACAAATATATTTATCACGTTAATCTTTGTGAAAATCCCACCTCCGAATATTTAGTAAAATATAGTGCTGGCGAAATTTATGTTTTGAAAATATGTCCAAAGATAGTTCTAACACTTGTTGTGTAAAAAGTCTAAGTGTTAGGTTTTTAGAAAATTTCGCCAGAGTTTCCTCTGTAACTGGAGGTGGCCACGCTTTCAAGCGTATCATTTTCTTTTAACAAATCAATTCAACAATCTTCTTTATTCGATCAAACAATTTTCGACACATCAAACTAGTCGACAAGTATGTAAATTTGCATAATCGCATGAACTTGCAGTTTTTCCGCATCTTTAATGTAAATCACCTTTATATATGTAGATCTTTATATAAAGTAGCTTTAATCTTGTAAAAACCTCGTGTTTAGAGAAACCCGTCTTTACAACTTCTAGTCACTTTTCCCAAAAATAGTTATTTGTCGGATCTTCTCATTTCACAAGTGTCTACACACTTGTGGTTTATAAAATCATGTTTGTTAGTGTAAGATCCCTTCTTTAAATTACATGATTTCTTAAATGTGTGGTCCTTCAAAAATACCACTTGCGGATACGTAGATCCGCTAGTTTTAAACACCATTTTACCGGTTAAATTACTTTTACACAAGTAAAATATTTTCACACAAGTTCATGTATCTTGTGTGGTAGAGTTTCACCTTTAACCCTTGTATTTAGTCAAAAACGAGCTTATGTAAAGACACACGATCTTACAAAGTCGGGTTAAACGGAGATCCGAGCTACCACATCATAGATCGGGTCTCAATAATCACATATTTCAAGTCCTACGACTTTTACACAAGTTATATGCTATTAACCACCACTTTCATAGTTTTTACTAGACTTTTAATCATCATCTTTCATTTTAACGAGATTCAACCGACAATATTCCTTTTAACCACTTTAGATAGGTTCAAGAATGAGTTTTAAACAATATACCTCTAGCTCAAGGCTAGGGAAGATTCTTGATGAAAAACGCGTGGATAAAAGCTAACGGTAGAGGTCCTTCGCGTTCCGCTTGCTTCAAGACTCCTTATACGTGACCTCTAACACTTGTGTGATGATGGTAATGCAAGATCAAAACCGAAAATGTGATGGATGTGTGGGAGGGGGTTCGGCCGAGAGCTAGATGAGAGGGAGAGAGTGGTGTGAGTTGGTGTTGAGTGATGGTGATTATGTTATGTTCAAGGGTGAATTTATAGACAACTCCTTAGTGTAATAACCTTTGGACTTAGTGTAGGCTAGATACTAGACATACAAGATTCAACAAGATCTCAAGTACAAGGGGTGCCCCCTAGGTAACCGGTTCGGTTTGGGGGGGGGGTCCTTGGTCCGATTTTAGCTAGGTAGTTAGGGTAATTAGTTAAGTTATGTAGGTTAGTTTAGTGTTAAACTCCGTTAGTTATAAATAGCGTGTTATGACGGGTGTTAGGGTAATCAGAGACCCTAACTGGCTCAGAAAAATAAAAATAGTGAAAATACTAATATTTTCATGTTCCGGGTAAAGTCCGGGTGTCCGGTTGGATAGTAATCCGTTAAAGTCTTTTGTAATGCTTTAAAGTGTCGTTATTGTTGTTTTTAGTGACACATTTTGTTTCCAACACTTTAGAAAGTGTCTAGTGTTATTTTCTCATGTTCTGGCACTTTATTAGTCAGCTAGAAGCTGGTTTAATTATTAAAGTGCTGTGTTTGGTACTTAAAGTACGTTCTTGGCACATCCGAATCAGTGTATCTTATCCCTAGAGACGCGGTACCATAACCCTTATATCCCTACACTCACTACCAGTGTAGTCAAAATATTTGAGGCTCTTAACAGGCCTTAGAGGCAGTATCTGCCTGATGCTGGTCATATCAGCATGTTTGCCGTGTATCCGTTTAGTGCTACTGTGCTTTTTGTGCATCATGTTTGTCACTAGGGTTCAGTATGTAATTAATGTAGTGACAGCAAATAAAGTATGATGCAAGTAAGTGCATGTATCAGTATGCAGGTAGCAGTTTATCAGCTAGTTCAATCAAGCACAGTAATCAAGTAGTAATTAATCATTAATTAAGTTGTACGGATACCTGGTTTAGTGCGGGTTGTCACATGAACTGTGAAAAACTGAAATCTGAAAATGACAAACTTTTGAAAAATGTTGAGAGTTTGTCATTAGAAAACAAAAATTTTTAAAAATTAGAAAATGATTTGGAAAATCAAATAAAAATTTTAGAAAATGAAAAATCAATTTTTGATAAAAATAATTTGGAAAAACAAAAAGCAATAAATTCTCATCTTGAGAATATCATTCGACTTGAAAAAGAAGCCGAATGCAATAGAAACAAAATTGTTGTTTTAGAGAATAAATTGAAAAGTTTTGTGACTTCTGTATCATATGTTTGTCCAAAACCGATCAATTCTGTTCCAATAAGTGACAATGTCACAAATTATGACAAAGTCATAATTAAGGATTGTGATGATAAGACTGATGATGAAAATGAAAAACAGAAAATATTTTTGAAATTAAAAGAAAAATTTAAAGATACTGTTTTACATTCTACTGAAAAAGGTGAATGCTCTACGCAAAAACCTGTAAAGAAGAATGTAGAACAAAAACAAAATGTTAAAAAACTGAAAAATTTTCAAAACAACAATAAAAGCTCATCAGTTCAGTCATCCAAACATTATAAAAAACCACAAAAAGTTGAAAATTTAAACTCACAAAAAGTTGGTAATGAGTGGTGCAGGTTTAACCACAGTGCTTCAAAGCCAAATCCAGATTTCAAGAAGAGTGATGATTACCACAAAGCCAGACAATGCTATGATCTGAGTGTTTGGTGTGAAAGTGGTGAATGGTACGATAACAGAGTGTGTTACTCTTGTGGTGTTCGAGGACACATTGCTGTTAACTGCCAAAGTCGGAGATTTGAGACGAGGAGATGCTTTGAATGCCAAACCAAAGGTCATATTGCCAGAGATTTCCCAATGAGATCAATGGGAAGATCGAGGGCTGAATTTCAGAAAAAGATGAAGAAATCAGTCAAGGTCGAAGAAAGGCCTAAAGAACAGAAGGTGAAAGAACAGAAAGTGAAGCTTTCACAAGGGCAAAAAGACCGAATGAGAAAGAAAAGAAAGAAAGCAAGAGAGTATCTTGAAAGGATTTTGTCCTCGGGTACAACAAATAAGAGTACTGATGAATCGCTTCACTCGACAACAAAGTCAAGTAAACCGAATTCTTTAGTTGCAAATCTGAGGACAAAAGAGGAGATAAAGAAGGTTGAAGTGGTTAGCAATGAATTTGTTTCTTCGGAAACAAAGGAGCTACGTGTTGGCAATGAATCTGACTCGTCAAAGTCAGAAGAGCCACAAGTTGAGCTAAAAATTGAAACGTCAGTTCCGCCAATGGATGATTTCAACTTTCCACCATTGCGAGCTGAAAATTTTAAACAAAAAATTGACAAAGTTGAGATTTCAAATCAATTTTTTTCTGAAAAGAAAGATTTTGATGTTGAAAAAGCCTTTAAACCCAATGTTCTAAACATTTTTGGAAAAATGGTTGACAGGAAAGTCAAAGGGGTTAAAGAATTTTATGAATCAAAAAGGTATGTTCAAAACACCCAAGGACCGTCAGGCTTGGGTGAATCTCTTTAACTGAAAAACCTGACTTGCCGGAACTCCCAGGTTGGTAATTGGGGAGTAGGAATCGGCATCTTTCTTGAGAAATTCACAGGTTGTTATGTGATATTTTGACTTACAAGTAGTTAATCAAGGACATTAAGTTGTACTTGATTTAACTATCTTACAAGTGGTATGATTATTGGAAATTGTTTTTGTGATAAATCTACAAGTGGTTGAAAACAGTGTGATGAATTAAACCCCGTGTTTGTGAAATGACAGATAAACTAATTTTCCGGAAAAACCATTTTGATTAAAACAAACTTAAGTGTTTTGAAATCATAATGGGAAAATAGTTTGTTGTCAGGGGGAGTTCTGATTGTTTATGCCAAGTGGATGGCGAATTGAAGCGATTCGATATCATGTTGTCAAGTTTATATAGTTTGATTTCAAATTTTCCCAGAAAATCAAAATTGAAACATATTTTGATTTTAGGGGGAGAAAAATTTTTAAAAAATTAGAAATTTGAAAATACCAAAAACATTGAAAAATTCAAAATGAGTTTTGTTGTGAATAAGAGGAAATGATAGTAAATCAGTGGAATATCACAGCATGCTAAAGAAATGAAATGTCAAATGTGATAAATTATCTCACTAAAGATGTGACGATAGGCTCAGCTAGACTAGTAGATTTGCGAGAACGATACAAACTTAAAAGAAAAAGCCTAGTTCTAGTAGGAAACATGGTCGAAAGCATAGTACTTAGTTTTGTCCTTCTTGACTGTGTGTCTACTCAGTAATCGCTGAATGTCGAAAGACATAAAACTGGTTAAGTTTGTGAACTTTCACAACTTTGCTGAAAAGTCGATGTGGTTGTGCATTTTATTTTGCAAAGATTTAAACTTGTTTTATTTCTTTATTTTGTTTAAGCATTGGACATCCTCTGCGTATACGTGAGTATCGACCTGGATGTTATTGCCTAAACGTTCTGCTTTATTTTCTTTGGTGTTTCGTTTAAGCTTTGGATCACCTCTGCGTATACAGGAGTATCGACCTGGTGGTTAAAGCCTAAACAACTTCAACTTGTTTTTATTTTCTTATTTTGTTTAAACATTGGACTTTCTCTGCATATACGGAAGTATCGACCTGATTGTTAATGTTTAAACATTCTTCTTTGTTTTCGCACAAATCACAGTTGATAAAAGTTTAAAGGCATTACTCGAGTTAGTGTATTGCATGATGAGGGGATATGCTGAGATTGTGGGGTCCATAAGAACTTAGTGCAAAATTAATATACCTTAATGTAACGGTAAGCATTTCGAAAGTTTTTAGATTGAGCTTAAAAGGACAACTATATCGTCAATCAATGTGAATCGTTTAGAACATAAAACGATTAAAAGCTTAATGGTGCTAGTGATTTTGTCTCAAAATCTGATATGATCCTCTTACACAAACTCACAAAAATATTTTCTGTAAATATTTCTTTATTGCATTATTAATTCTGTTTTTCATTAAACAAAAATTCAAAAAGATTTTAGTGTGTTTTAGCATAAAATTTTGAAAAATCCAAAAAGATTTTCGACAACTGATGTTGGAGAGCTGATATTTAAAATTTTAAGTGCTAAACATGATGATCTACATTGGGTTGGGGAGTTTGTTTAAATGTGAAATGTTTTTGAGAATGATTGCATATTTAGTTAATCAAGGTCATTAATTTGAACTTGATGTCACTATTAATGTTTGGTGAATGAATGCTCTCTATCAGTAAGTTTTTTAAAAGTGATATAAATAAAAACTTATATTTTGGGTAGAGAATGTGCAGGAAAAGTTGAAAACGCTAGGTTTCGATTCCTGTGGATTAATGCCAGGTTTTCGATCCTATGCTACAAATTCCAGACTGCGATCCCGGAACAACTTAAGGGGAATCTGTTAGCAAAGGGGAGAATGAAGAGTGAAAGAGCTAGATTCAGATTCTGGAGAATAGCTGATAGTGGTGATTGAAGAGAAAGAGAGAGTTTGAATGATGCTTTAGCGTCAAATATGTTGGAAAGCGTGAAGACTGATTAAGACTGAAGTTTTGACGTACTAAAGTCTCATACTGAAGACTCCGTCAACATCCAAGGGGGAGACTGTTGGTGCATATGTCTGTTGACTTCGTCTTATATCGAGTTTTGGTTTCGTTGCAGATCTGAACAAGAATGATGCCATCATTCTTGATGATGACATCATACAAGTGACATCACATCTTCACACAAAATAAGATTTTATATTGTTTTTTATGTATTTTCGTTTGAAATGGGCTTATATAATTCCGTACGGAATTACAATAGGTAATTTCGTATGAGTTGTCATGTTATGTTTCATACGGAATTACATGGCCTATATATATGTGTGTTGTCTTTCTCATTTGGAACGGAATTCCAGATTGTGTCACGAAGTGCTGTCGAATTCCTGCCGTGTAATCAAGTGAAATCTTAATGAGAAGTAAGTATTAAAGTGATATCTATGTTTTCTACACCATTCTTTACTGATTCAGCTCTATTTGTTTATTTCCGCCATTCAAATAGTGTGTATTGACTCATATTGACTCACTCGGTCGATAAAACGATCCTACAAAAATTCATGGAGGGGGTGATATATCCTTTGGTAATAATAGTAAAGGGAAGGTTTTGGGGTCTGGTGCAGTTCAATCTGGTAATGTTAAGTTTGAAAATGTCAATCTAATAGACAATCTAAAATTCAACCTCCTGAGTGTCTCTCAAATGAGTGATAAGGGCTAGGCTCATTCTTCATAAAGGATTGTTGTAGGATTGTTGGACCAGAAATGGTTAAAAAGATTGTAGAAATAATAAAAAATGGAAAAACCTAACTTGTTGCTCAAAGGAGTGGCAATGTCTATGTAGTGGATTTGTCAAAAAAGAGCCCCAGAACTGATGCCTGTTTATTCTCAGCTGCCTCTAACAAAGAGACTGAATTATGGCATAGGAGATTGGGGCACACAAATCTCAAGACAATCACTGCTTTGTTAAAACAGGGGTTAGTAATAGGTTTGCCTCAAAAACTGTTCACCTGTCCTGAGCATTGTGTTTCCTGCTTAAAAGGGAAACAACATAAAAGCTCCTTTAAGTCCATTGAAGAGTCCAAAACAACCAAGTGCCTGCAAATGTTGCACATGGATCTATTTAGCCCAGTTAAAGTCATGAGTCTCAAAAAGAAAAGATATTGTTTGGTAATTGTTGATGACTTTTCTAGGTTTACATGGACTTATTTCTTACATTCCAAAGATGAGACTGCAGGCATTCTACAAGACTTTTTGAAACAGGTTGAAAAGCAGTTTGACTTGCTAGTAAAAGTCTTCAGGAGTGACAATGGCACAGAGTTCAGAAATAGGGAGTTAGATGAGTTTTGTGTGTCAAAAGGAATTGTAAGGCAGTACAGCATTCCAAGGACACCAGAGCAAAATGGGGTTGTTTGTGACATCTGTGCCTCCACGGCCATCATAAGAATACAAAACCAATGAAATCTTGTGTTTCAATCTTGGGATTTTTATTAATATGTGTATCATTTGCACATATCAATTCTCGTTCGATTTCGAGCTCTAAATCACTTTCTGGAAAGTTATACGCAAACTGATGTGTAAACGTAAACAGTTTAACGCGACAAACACTCCAGAATAGTGACATGGTCTTAACATACCTTAAATAACCTATACATAACTTAGAAATAAGTTTGGAGGGTTTGGTGTGTCGAAATCAAGTTTATTCGCTTACAGGGACTAATTTCGACAAACTGCGAAAGTATGCTGATTCGTACTGTAACGAACATTCCGGAACTTGATCATAAGTTAAACATACCCTAAATATCCTTTACATGGCTTAGAAATAGGCTTTGAGGGGTTCGGTATGCTAAAATAAACTTTGTAGTCAATCAGGGACTAAAAGCGTCAAAAAGTGCATAAGTTTGCATTTTCGCGTATATCTTACGTTCTGAATATATTTGGACATCCAAAAAATTTTGTAATCATTAAAATATTTTATTTTAGTGATTTGAATGCTAAAACTTCATTCGTTTCGCATTTTGGATCGTTTTCGCGTCCGTTACGATTTCCGTCGTAATTAACCGAACAACGTAACCGTACAGCCAAACGAACCGACATCCGTGACATTTCTGAGCATATTTCAAGTTCCCTATGTTTTAACATCCTTATGGAGCTTGAAAATGGGTTTAACGGGTGTTAGAAGTGCCAAAACGCATCAAAAATCAAGTTTGGAGTCTCAGGGGCCTGTTCTGCCAATTAGTGAAAGTTCTTGCCAGCAACAAAGAGCATACGAACCGTATGGAGTCCTTTACGGTCCGTAAAGCATCCCCAGGTCAGTAGAAACCATTTTTCTTAAAACCTTGCTGCTCCTTTGTTTTGCACATGGTTTCTTTCATCCTATGGACTGGTTTTGGATACCCCTAGTATGTTAAAACAATGGGCACACATGGAGGGCCAGGATTGAAGCTCGGATTTCAAGAAACGATCCTAAAGGTTTTGAGAAATCTATAAATACCCCCATGTTTCATTTGCAAACCTCACACTTGATTCATTTCTGCTCTAAGTTGGGATTTCCACACCTCATACCTGAGCAACTTGAATCAAATCCTCAAGCTTGGACCTTTTGTAAGTATTCTTTCATGCTTTTATGCGTTTATAAGCGTAAAAGTCAAACAGTGTTTGACTTTCTACTTTGACTGGTCAATGGTCAACACAAAGTTCGTTTGAACTTCGCAACGTGAGCGTAATCACGATGGTCATAGTCCCTTATGACTATACCTACTGATTACCACGTTGATTAGGCATAGTGACGAGTCGTAGTTTCGGTCAAAATGCGTATTCATGCGTATTTTGCAACCAAACTACTCTTGGGTATCAAAACCCTATGTTTTGATACCAAACTTGTTTTCTAACTTCGTTAAACATGGTTGAACATGTTTAACTCGTCACTTTTAGTTTAGTGCTTATATAGGGTCGTAAGATAAGCGGTCTAAACAACCGCTTAGACTTTCGAACCCGACTCGTTTGGTCGATCGTTGGGATCCGACCAAACATGTTTTGTGACCATAGTTGTATAGGGAATAACCTTCCGAGGTTATACCTTATGGTCACTTCGTTTAGTTAGTTGTATGATAGGTAGTTTATATGCCTTAGGAAAATGACCAAAATGCCCTTTTTACGCATAAATTCATTTTAAACATATGTAACCTAAATTTTGACATCTAAACTGATTAGACAATATTATTAGACATGTTAAGGAATATAATACTTGTCATAGGACTAGTTAGGCGGTCCGAACGCGTTTTACGCAAATGACGCGTTAAACTAGCGTAAGCTACCTAAACGGGTTGTAATGGGTCGTAAGCACTTAGGTTAGGTTTCGATTTAGTATGTAGGCTTTGTTAAACCATGTCATATGAGTTCCCATACTCATTTGGTTTACGAAACCTCATCCTATCCGATCTTCCGATTTAGGTCCGGTTTATTAACATAGTTACCTATATTAGGTGCCGTTTGATTTCCGTGATCCCTCTAGCTTTGCTTGGTTGTTGTTCAAGACTTCTAAGCATTCTCAGGTGAGTACATAGTCCCCTTTTTTACCGTTTTAAACTGTTTTGGGGTGAAACACATGTGCCTACTTGTTACTTTCGTATTTTTCATGCTTTTATATCATATACTTGCTATGTTCATTAGTACGCATATATAGTACATGATTTCATTATGTTTTGCTAGGTATGTTCACTTAGCATGCTAGTACATTGATTTTCATAATTACTTTTGTTGCATATGTTCACTCAGCATATGGACACATTGTTTTACATTTCTACTTTGTATGTTCATTTAGCATACTAGGTACATTATTTTCATATAACATGCTTACATTTGGTATGACATTTGGTTTATTTAATGGGTCATAAATACATTCATTAACACTGATCATGCCGTTCGTTAGTAGGTAGTGGTACCATAGGAATTGACAACTCCCATTCCTGAAATCCTAGGTTTGTTTGGGTGGAAGGAATGACCGAATTCGATATTCATAAGTTTGATAAACCTTTAACTTGTTAGGGGTTTGTCTCTTCAGTCGCAAGGCTTGAATGTAGGCATTTAACATTACCGCATAGATGTTTGTATCAGTAAAGCATGCATTTATTTTACAAAACATAACTTTTGATTTAAATTATGATTTATCAAATACATTGTTTTGTACATTTCTTTCTTATAGGGTTGAGTAAATGCTTTTATTCACTATACATTTCATTTGGTTATACATGAACATTTTTACATTGGTGGTTTGTTTGGGTAAGTGATTTAAATAACGAGGCGTGTGTAATATGATAAAAGCATGGTGGATATGCCGCTGGTACTTCCTATATATAAGTGCTTTTATGATATTACATATCGTAGCGTTATTTAAACCATTTCAATTTAGACATATTACATTTTACACAGATAACATATTTTCACATAAACATTGTTTTACAAACAACATATTTTATACAAACTCATTTTTACTTGGTTATTACTTGTCTATGCATTATTCTTTTATATCATCTGATTTCTTATCGATTTTCGTATGATTTCTAAAAGAAAATATTTATAAAGTTCATGACTAACTTTTGTTAAACATTTTCTTTAAACTTACAAGTCATGAATCATATTTTAATAAAACCTATGTATCTCATAGGCATTTTTATGCTGACGTACCTATTTTCACATGTGTTTTCAGGAGCTGATGCATAGGATTAATCAAGATACACTTAGGCGGACTTGGGCCTTAGTGACAATAAAAGATGCAAGACTAGTTAATTATGTTATGTTTCTTTGTTTTTAAGACATTGTAACCTCTTTTAATTCAATAAAACAAAACTTCAATTTCCATGTGTTATGAAACAATGATTCTGTTATGACACTCCCCGACGATTCCGCCGCGGTTTATTGTTTTACGCGGTCAGGGTGTGACATTGTTGAAAGAAAGAACAGGACTTTGATTGAGGTTGCCATAACCATGCTTGCTGATTCAGGTTTGCCATTAACTTTCTGGGCAGAGGCAGTAAACACTGCTTGCTATGTCCACAACAGAGTTCTAATCAACCCCAGGCATCAAAAGACTGCCTATGAATTGCTGTATAAAATCAAACCACTGATCTCATACTTTAAAGTATTTGGTTGCCCATGCTTTATTTTGAATTTAAAAGACTCAATTTCAAAATTTGCAGCCAAAGTAGACAGTGGATATCATTTGGGATACTCAACCACTGCTAAGGCCTACAAAGTGTTTAACACAAGGACCAAAACAGTGGAAGAGACTTTGTGTAACACCTCGAAAATTTGTGTCCAATGAAATAACGACACGTGTCGTGCAAGACAAAAGTGTTATAAACCCGGATCTAGTCAAAGATGTATGGTAGGATTTAAAAGCATTGACATGTTAATTAAATACCTCTGAACGACCTAATTATAAATCCCAAGACCCTAATCTATATTATAAACATCTGATTTACATTTGAATCCGGTAATTGCTAGTAATAATTGATTCATATTTGCAAGAGTGGAATCCTATGAGGATATGCACGATAAACCTTTGTTTATGACTTTTCTTTAAAGTCCAAGACAACATTGCAACATGGTAGGGTGGACTTAACTGTTCAAGCATGATATAAAGGCCCCATACTGATAATTCATGGCCCAAAATCATAATACATTAGTTGCCTGTTCGAAGCTTGAAAGGGCAAAAAAATTTTGCCTGCTGTAAAGGGCTTACGGACCGTACAGGTCTGCCTTACGGTCCGTAAGGCATGCCCAACGACACTAAATTCGACAGCTGCATGTTTTGAACGTTATAACCGACTTAAATAGATATTTTTCACTTCCATGGGCGACCCCTACTTGCTTTTAGACCTTAGGGACACTTGTGGATGATCCATGATCAGTTGTAGCATTGTTTGTCATGATCACAAGCAATCAAACTCACTATAAAAGGTCCCTCATGTTGCAACTTTGTGATCATGCTTTCCATCTGCATTTGTGGAACTTCCTGGAGCATAAGATCAGTCCCCAAGCATCTCTAATCGTGCATTAGACCTTGGTAAGTATCCTTGACCTTTCTTAATTGAGTTTTGCTTAGTTATTAACTTAAAAGTCAAACCGTCGTAATTAAGGTTTAACTTATCGATTAAGCACTAATGGTCCAGTGTTTAGTCAAATTGAAAGTAGTTATAAGTTGGTAATTATGTGGGCAATAAACCCACTCTAACTAGATCAAATGTCGGGTCAAAGTTGTTTATAAAAAGTCAACAGAACCATAATTTTCGAATTAACGCATAATTAACAATGCAGAAGGCATGTAACCTATTTTATCACTCATATAACTTGGTAATAAGTATAAGAACTGGTCTAAGCTTGTTTGATCCGACAATTTTCTGTTTAGACCCGGTTCGGAACAGAAAGTCGCATACTTTGACTTATGTTTTCACTTTCAGTTCTGACCAATAGTAGCATGGTTTAGAAATGCCTTAGAGCTTCCATAGGACCAGGTTACATGATGGTATAAACCTCTGTGATTAGTTCGTTGATTTCCCGATTCGTTTACACGTTTCCGTTAATTGCTTAATGTTGACCATAATGCCCTTTTGACCATAAAACGAGAATTTTGGAAATGTGAGAGGACAATAATCTTTGTTACTGATTTATAAACATGTCCCAAAATTTTCATATCAGTTGGAGGTCTAGATTAGGAGTTATGCTTAAAGGCGTAATTAGAACGCTTTTTGTTAATTAAAAGGCATAATT
This sequence comes from Helianthus tuberosus, assembly GCA_030545235.1. Taxonomy (NCBI): domain Eukaryota; kingdom Viridiplantae; phylum Streptophyta; class Magnoliopsida; order Asterales; family Asteraceae; genus Helianthus; species Helianthus tuberosus. The sequence goes on from CM060406.1 coordinate 183,744,467, forward strand.
AGCGTAAAGTCTATCTAAACCCAATTTTTGACACCAAACCTTTTACCCACTGATGTAATATAATATTTTGGGATTTTTGAAGATTTTTAGTTATTTTTAACCTGCTCATAACCTAAGGTTATGGCCTTGATTCGGTAAATACCGATTATACCCTTTTTGTGTATAAAATGAGTTTTACATAATATTTTGACACCAATCCAATTGCTACTGATTTTATATAATAAATGAAGTATTTTGAACTTTATAACCTGATCAGAATACTCAGATTTCCTGTGTAACCCGGAAATCGCTTAAAATGACTTTTTACGCGTATTAAACACCCAGTATGGATTTAAAACCATTTTGTCATATAAGACTTATTACCAACTGATATGACCTATTAAATTAAATTGTTTTACTGATTATTTCAGACCCGAGTCTCAGAATTATAATTAATCTCTTTTATAATCTTTAAAATGACCAAAATACCCCTACGGGGCTTAAATTGAGTTTAAACTCGTTTTGGGCATAATGGAAGGTATCCTACTGATATCACAACATATTTAAGGCATATTAACTTAGAAAACCTGTATATGACTCTTATGGTTACCCGTTACACTTCTTGCGCGTTCGGTTCGGTTTATGTAACTAGTTTGCATAAATTAGCCGAAACGGGTCAAACCTTATCGTTTTTATCTCAAAATCCAGAATGTGGTTAGATTACCCATATTATACAAGTCTTCAAACTTGTCGGGTCTAAATCACATTCTATTCCGGTCTTCGCTTAATCATGCGTTCGAACCGTATTTTTCCTTAAAACTAACCGGTCTAAGTTTAGGCTTAAGTAAAGACCCGTTAGGATTCTAATAGGTTATTATAAACCTTCGTTCCAGAATAGGAGACCCGGTAAAAGCTACACGTACTTGCTATTTGTGATTGATACTTGCAAAGGTAAATACTTTTAACTTATTTTCCCTTATACGGGCTTGGGGTACGGTATCTAAGATACCGCTTGGTCGGGCATTCGACCTTAATCGATTAGTGGTTAAGTATTATCGAGATGACCCGTTTGAAAATATGTTTTGTTTCTTAAACGCCTTTGGGGGGTTAATGACCATGTCCCGGATATCCTTGGCATCATTTTACGAAATGGCCACGACCTAAGCACGGGGTGTAGGCGTACACCCGTCAGTGACAAAATAAATAATGTGGTGTGTCTATTGATCTTTAACCCGGCACGAACCGGGCTACTGAATGCATAAGAAACATGTAATTCGTTTACAAGTATTATATTAAAATAATTGTCCCAAGTTATAAAAATGTTTGTGCCTCGTGCATTTAAATCAATTTTCTAAACCTTTTAAAATGAGTCAGTTGATTGTATTTACCAGTGTAAACTGACGTATTTTCCCAAAAAGGTTAAGTGCAGGTACTACGCGAACTAGGCTGGCTTTCTCCTAGCGTCCACAATAAGTCTCGCAAGCTTGGATGTCAAAACTGTTGAACAATGTTTCCATTTTATTTTGATCCACCTGTGGATTATTTTCAACTATTTTGTGATACATGATATTACAATTTTATTCGGTTGAAATGAAAACTATCTTTTGCTTCCGCTGTGCATTTAAATATTGTGTTGTTTGACTATAAAGATATCAACTACGTCACGATACTCCCCCACCGGGCCCACCGGTAATACGTGGAAATATCGAGGTGTGACACTTTTAATGGGAAGTTCAATGAACTTTCTTCAATGAAAATCCCTGCAAATCCTGCAGAATTGTTTGCAAAAATCAAGGAAGCATTATTTCAGAATACCATTGAATTTTTCGGAGCTGTCGAATGAGATCCTCCACTGTTAGGTTATCATCTTTCAAACCCATTTTCCCTAAATTTATTGATTCTGTTTTTCAACAGAGATGTAATGCAATGATTCCTCTCAATTGAATAAACAGATAGTTGCTTCCTCTCAAATGGTTATGGAGTGGTTATAACAGCTGATCATGCTAAGGAATGTTATAACTAACCACTGCTCTTTATAAAGACTAATGGACGTAAATACTGATGAGGCCTATCAACTGTTGAGGACAAAGCCCTGTTAAAGACAGTCACTTATATACCTAAGGCCTGATCAACCGAAGGAAAACCACTGCTCAGTAACAGCAGTGGTTCAGCATGTACAGCGGATTCAACATCAGTATTTATGTAACAGTGTTTAGCGTATCAGTGTTTAGTTATATACAATCTCTCGAGACAAACCCTAGAGTTTATGTATATACAATCTCCCCTAGAGTTTATGTATATACAATCTCCCCATGTTGATTCGATTAATGGTATGTTGATTCGATTAATGTTATGTTATGTAATTACTACCATTTGAATATTATTGTTATTATATTATCATCTGTTGATCATGGTCTGTTAAAGCACTGTTGTTAAACATTCTCTGTTGAACTGCATCATCTGTTAGTCCATAGCAGAGGATCTCTTTGGCAGACCTTTGCTTGAAGGAGATCTGGGTGTTTATCAGCAGATGTTCATCATGATGCGTGTGTAAACAGATGTTTGAAATCCTCTGTTGAACTGCATCATCTGTTAAGGCACAGCAGATGTTAGCAATCTATACTGTGGAATGATCAGCAGATGTTATGTTTGGCAGACCTTTGTTTCAACAGCAGATGTCAAAATGTTTAAAGATTGTATCATCTGTTAAGTAACAGCAGATGTTAGCTTTATGATGCTTTTTGTATTCATATTCAGCAGCAGAGGTTGTGTTTATCAGCAGAGGTTATTTGCTATAATAGTCTTTGTGTTTATCAGCAAAGGTTGTTTGGAACAACAGACTTTGCTTGAACAGATTTTCTATTTGACAAAGCTTTATCTAAATAGAGGTTGAGTGCATAAATTTGTTTGTAGTCAGAGGTTAATTCAAGTGAAGTTATGACAATGATCACCCAGAAATTTGTTGAAGCCTTTTAAGTGTCGATGACTACCCATAAATTTATTGAAGCCTTTTAAGAAAAGCATTTTAAGTATCGATGACTGTCCATAAATTTGTTGAAGCCTTTTAAGTATCCATGACTGCCCATAAATTTACAGAGTATAATTGAAGTTGTAATGTATCATGAAGAGCCAATTAAAATATATGGAGAATGTACAACAAAGGTTTAAGTTAATATAAATAACAAGATAAGCATACATGATTATAATTTAAATATTCGTAAGTCGTAAGTTTTCAAAATATAGAAGTTTGATACATCACCATCCCATAATTTATCTCAAATGAGATAATACCAACAACCACAACTATCTGTAGACTTTCTTTAAGATCAGCTTGGCTTTTTCTTCAGAGTAGACAAATTTGCATCTCATATTTCTGTAGATACCATTGGGATTCGTGAACTTCTTGGTGAATTGACAAGCCGCGTATCTAAATCCCTTGCAATGCTTCTCTCGTCGAAAGTCAATTATAGTGTCAACTCCATTCAGATTTTCAACTGTCATCTTTTTTGTTCTATGAATCCTTGATAAAGACGCTACTTTCACATTCAGACGCTTAAAAATAAATATAAAATATAAAATATCAATAATTAATAAGAAATACATAATGTATTTAAGTAAAGTAACAAAAAAACAGCTTAATTGTAACAAACATTTAACATCCAAAGAATTAGGAATAATATATTAACAGGATAAACTTACAAAATGTTTGCTGCAGTACCATACGATTTGTAAGGGGTATACATCAGGATCAGCTTCATAATCTGAGACAGCGGCATCAAAATCTGCGTCGTCGATATCATCGGATGATTCATTCGATACAACATAATCACTATCAGAATCTGTGTCATTAGACAAATTCTTCTGGTCATCCCTAAAGGTACCAGAACAATGATAGTCAATGCTTCTTTGAATTCTTCTTATATATGGCGCCACTATCAAGTACTAAAGCTAACTGAGAATATGAGATTAAGAGTTGGTTGTCAGGAAGCAGATTTGAAAGAAATAAAGGAATTTGGAGAATGGATTTTAAAGCTTGGTGATGGTCTGCTTGGTGAAGAAAATGATGGTGAGATTGATATTGAAGTACCAGATGATTTACTTATTCATGACCAAGTCAATCCTATTTCTTCTCTCATTTCATTTATATATCCGGACATGAATAAGTTTTTGTGGGATTTAACGTATTTCCAACAAATAGCGATTCTTGCTCCAACTAATGAAGTAGTGGATTCAATAAATAAAGAGTTGTTAGAGAGTCTGCCTGGTGAAGAAAAGGTTTATTTTAGTTCAGATAGTTTATGCCAATCGGAGGAAGAATCAGAGCTTAATATGGCATTGCTTCCTCCTGATGTGTTAAACAATCTTCGTTTATCTGGTTTACCTAACCATAAATTAGTACTGAAACTTGGTGCTCCAGTGATGTTACTCAGAAACATTGATCAGGCAAATGGATTGTGTAATGGTACACGTTTACAAGTCACGAAGCTCGGAAAAGTTGTGATTGAAGCAAAAATTATCACAGGGACTAATATAGGTCATCATACTTTGATTTCAAGACTGAAGATGACACCTTCTGATAAAAGAATACCAGTGAAGATTTCTCGAAGACAATTCCCACTTTCACTGTGTTTTGCTATGACAATAAATAAAAGTCAAGGACAATCATTGAAGCGTGTTGGTTTATATCTTCCACGTCCAGTGTTTAGTCATGGCCAGCTCTATGTTGCTGTATCTAGAGTAAAAAGTAGGAAGGGGTTGAAAATTTTGATTTGTGATAAAGAGAAACGAGTCTATATAACCACTACTAATGTGGTTTACAAAGAAGTTTTACAAAATTTATGATTATACTAAACATCTGTCAACCTGTCAACGTCTGTTGGGTATAATGGAGGAACTGTTGTTAGGAAATTTCGTAAGTTTGCAGTAATTATTTTTTTACTCTCTGTCAATATGTGTTATGCATGGTTTTCTAAGAAACGACCCGTGTTTGCACACGGGTCTTACCGCTAGTATATAAAAATAAGAGTACACTTGGCTCATTCCTAGAATATTTACCTAGGATTTTGCCACTTGTCACCTTCATATCCTTTGTTACTCTATTTGATTATTTATGGTAAAAAGCTAGAGATCTTTCTTATATACTTTGCAATGGCAAACTAATACATCAATGTTTCTCTAAATTTTTGTTACAGTTATTAGTAACCGGTTTTACATTATATAGAAAAAAATCTTTAAATTGAGTATTGTCTTGCTATAGATAAAAAACATTTTTTTTAAAAGTAGTTGTTTTGTTGTGCGAATAACATGCCTAATTATGTATGTGCGTAATTATCATATAAGTTGCATAATAATTTGTATAAGTTACTTAATTATGTATGCACATAATTATAGCATGAGTTGCGTAATTATTGGTATGTGTTAATTAATTATTATTATAAGTTGTGTAATTATGAAGTATGAGTAATTTTTTTTCATATTATATATATGTTACCCGTGTAATACACGGGATGCTAACCTAGTTAAATAATAAATTAATATTAAATCTTATCCTACTTTGAATTTGAAATAGAATCCTTCTATTTTTTAATAAAATATTATCTTCAAATTTAAATTATTAAATTTAATTAAACCAAATTATGTATCATTAAAACCAAACTTAATATTCGTAGAATACATATATTATCAACACAGTAAACTAATATATTAATCAAAATTAAAATAATATTAACATAACATTACGTAAATTAATATTTCACATACTTTAATATTAATATAAGATTAACATTATAGTTATAGTTTGATAATAATATTATATTAATATAATAAACATGGTGCTATACAAAAAAATGTAATCAACTCTTATTTATAACCTTTAAGAAAGATGCTTTTATTTGATTGAGTTTAGTTTATAAAAACAAACCTAACCTTTAACCTTTTTATTATTTAATATGTAAAGTTACATTTATTCAACCTTTGTAATACACGAGGTTTTTTAAAAATATTTTTTTATTATTTAGTATACAAAATTACATTTCTTCAACCCGTGTAATACACAGGGGTTTTAAAGATATATTTTTTATTATTTTGTAAACAAAATTACAGTTATTCAACTCGTGTAATACACAAGGTTTTTAAAGATATAGTTTTTTTATTTGGTATATAAAATTACAGTTATTCAACCCGTACAATATAATGGGTTCTTAAAGTTTTTTTTATTCAACCCATGTGAACAAGGCTTCTAAAGATATATTGTTTTATTATTTAGTATATAAAATTACATTTATTCAACTTGTGTAATACACGGGGTTCTAACATATTAATTAGATAAACATGTTATGTTAATATATTTAGCTCATTTAACAAACGGTTGTATTGAATTGTACCAAAATTAAAATAGTTCCAACTCGTTTATAATTTATAAGTTCACTCCACCCACCTAACGACCCACTTACCTTTTTACAAAGTTAAACAAAGAGTCATACTCATTGTAACCCACCTAACGACCCGCTTACCTTTTTAGAAAGTTAAACAAATTATTATAAATTTATAAATTCGTGACAGATATCGTTTCATCATTTGGTAGATGTCTTTTTGCTTTTCACCAAAAAAGATGACGAGATGTCTTTTAGGCAAACATGGATGCATATATGGAAGGTGTTCGTTTAAAACACAAGCATGGAATCATGGGTCTTTACATGGAAGAGAAAGAACACACATCTATTCATCGTTAAGGAGGGTGAGTTCTAAGAATTCAGGTGCCTTTTCTGAGACTGCAAAAATATGTTCCTTAGGCCTTAATAAAAGGGTTATTAGATTTTATCACCCACAACTATTGACTATTGACCGTTGCCACCCTCAACTATCACTTTGACGCCTGTCACCCTCAACTTAACACTTAATGTGTTCTGCACCACGTCGTTAACCGATCACTAACTTTTGATCATGTTACTACACTTTTTGGGGTGTCATAGGGATCTTGGGAATGTATTAGGGATCTTAGGACACCCCTAAAAGTATAGTAAAATGATCAAAAGTTAGTGATCTGGTGACAGAACACACCAAGTGTTAAGTTGGGGTTGGCAGGCGTTAAAGTAATAGTTAGGGGTGGCAGCGGCCAATGGCCAATAGCTAAGGGTGTTAAAATTCAATAACCCTTAATAAATTAACTATTTTTCAACAGCGATTAAAGTTATAGTTTATTTTAAATTGGGCTAATACCCAATAGGCTTAAGTTACAAATTTTGAGATTAATAGTTTTTAATGAGCCTAAGATATAGGTTTACGTATTATATAGGTTTTCTATTTAAGAAAATATATAACATATATATAGGATTTTTTTTAAACGCGCCCTGTCAAAATGTGTCATGGCTGTGGGCCCCAGGGCTGACTTTGTCTTTAAGAATCTATTACACATTCATTATAACTAGTATTTTGCCTGTAACGCGTTGTGTCAGCGCTCGTCGAGTAGAAACGCGTAATAAGATAACACACGACTCGTAAAACACAATATGTAAAAGGCAATTAAAAAAACAAGTGAATGCAGAATGAAGTTATTGTTGTCTGTATGTAATTGACCAAAAAATTGCTATCAACACATTATTTGTAGGGTTCATGGCATTATAGCGTAGTGGCATCTTATGGGTGGGTTAAGTCTTAGAGACTATTAGGTTCTGGGATCGATTCATACAAATGGGGTTTTTCCATGTTTATTGAGTTTCCTCCTGAATTAGTGTATAGTCATTATAGCCTAGTGGGGATGGATATGACCGGGCAGTTCCATTGATGACACGATAATACTCTAGTAGTTCGTCAGTAATCCAATTTTACCGTTTAAAAAATATATATATTATTTGGAGTTAATTGCCAAAATCGTCCCTGAGGTTTGGGCAGGTTTGCCATTTTTGTCCAAAATGACACTTTTGTACCAAATTGCCCCCAACGTTTGTAACTTTTTACCATTTTCATCCAAACCACTAACTTAGTTTATTTTTTCTGTTAAGTTGAGGATATTTGGATGAAACTGGCAAATATAAAACCACAGGGACGAATTTGAAAATTTACTCAAACTCTTTTAAATTTCTTTTATTTAATTAATTTTGTTACATATATATTAAAAAAGAATATACATGCAATTTTTATATGAAAAAAAATAATAGCTTTGTCACATAATTTTTATAAATTTTTATCCAACCACTAGCTAAGTTAATTTTTCTATTAAGGCGAAGTATGTTTATAAACTAAGAAAGAAATTAATTTCTAATTTTTTATATAGATCAGTTTTATAAAAATAAAAGCTACTTAAACCTCTAAATTTTATAAAACTAAAATGCTGGTGATCTTATTGAAAAAGATCAAATAAAATTTTTTATCATATGTACCAAGTTTGTAATTAATCTTCTACTCTTTTAAATTTGCTCCTAAGAAAAAATAGAAGTCAGTGCCCCCCTATCAAACAACGTATCGTTACCAAACCTTAAAATTACCCACCAAATTGTAATTATAATGCTATGAACCAAAAGTTTCTTTACTCAAGCCACTCAGAATAAGTATTAGTTAGTAGGGGTGTTCAAATTGCTCGGCGCTCGACGCTCGTTCGATACTCGCTCGGAAAATGCTCAGAATTTGCTCGTTCGATTCAGCTCGTTTAAAAAAAATGCTCCGTTCGGTTCAGTTTGTAAACGAACCGAGCACGAGCAAAGGTCCGCTCAGTTCGGTTCGGCTCGGTTGGCTCGATTTATTTTTTAATATATATATATATATATATATATATATATATATATATATATATATATATACATATATATTTGTGTTTGTGTGTGTATCATTTTTATGAAATGACTAGAGATCAACATTAATAATGTTTGGTCCAAGATTCAAATAGAGCTCAATTAAGTATTTAAGTAATTAGAATTGAAATCCAATGCCAATAGTCCATTATCCAATACTTAAATATCCATTTGAGTAATTGGGTCAAAATTTCAAATACTAAAATGTGAAGCGTCGATTAATACTCAAGTCTCAACCCGCTATTTGATTAAGAAGTGCAAGACCCTAATCAAAACCCCCCATTGGCCATCGTTATTCTATTTCTCCATCGCCACTCGCCAAGACGTTAACTCGTCAGGGTTTTGCTTCAATCGATTCATTCAATTTCAAACTTTCGATAGAACAAGGGTATGTTTCAATCGGTCGACGATTTATCTTCCCGCTTAGTTCTCGATAGAACTAGTTGAGTGTTTTTGTATTCCTTGTTATTTGTTAAAGTTTTACTTGCGTTCTATTGGACGAAACATCAGGGATGAAAACTGCACTTTATTCTAATAACTAGCACTTCCATCGTCATTTTCCTTGTTTATTCTGCGACACTCGATACTCGCTCGACGTTCGTTCGAAAAATGTTCGGATCGAAAGACGCTCGCTCGACTTTGGCTCGGTTGAAAAAACGCTCAGTTCGTTGTGGATCGGTTTGTAAACGAACCGAGCACGAGCAAAGGTCTGATCGGTTCGGTTCGGCTCGTGAATAGCCCTATTAGTTATTTACCCTTATAATCTTAATTAAATAAATATTTTATTTCTACCAACATATTTCCTAGGTGCTCAACACATTAAAAAATATGTAACGTTTTACAATTTTTTTCTGTCTCTACAACTGATAAATACTAAAAGTTGTAATCGATTTTTATGTGTTGCACACCAATGACGTTTTCTCTTTATAAAACTGATTTATATAAAGAAGCTGTAAATTAATTTATGTCTTAATTTATAAAATTTAAAACATCATTCACCTTAACAGAAAAAATAAACCGAGTTAGTGATTTGGATGAAAATTTATAAAAATTATGTGACAAAACTATTAATTTTTTTCTAAAAACTCCATGTATATTCTTTTTTATTATATATGTAGCAAAAATAATTAAATAAAAGAAATTAAAAAGGGTTTGAGTAAATTGCCAAAATCGTCCCTGTGGTTTTATATTTGATAGTTTCATTCAAATATCCTCAACTTAACAGAAAAAATAAACTAAGTTAGTGGTTTGATGAAAATGGCAAAAAGTTACAAACGTCAGGGGCAATTTGGTACAAAAGTGTCATTTTGGACGAAAATGACAGACGTGCCCAAATCACAGGGACGATTTTTTCAATTAACTCATATTATTTGTCTGGATGTTGAAGTTTATTTTGTTATGATACATCTAAAATTGACATTTTTGGTTAACTTTTACGCATAAAGTGATCGATGATTTGTTAAAATTAGTATTTTAGACACAAGATTCCAAAAGTACACGTAAATTGTGGTAATAAGGGTGTCCGGTGTGGTGCGGCAAAGGGTGTTGGCAAAGGTTTTTGCCGCGCGGCAACATCGCCGCCGACCCCTTTGCCGCTGCGGTTTCATTGTCGCTCGGTGAGGGCTTGCCGTGCGGGAATCATGAGAGAGAGAGGGTAGTGTGTGAGAGAGAGGGTAGTGTGGGGTGGGGTCCATTCCAATCTCAACCAATCACATTTTTTTCCTTTTTTTTTTAAATAGTTTACCACTTTACCAGGTGTCTAACCATTGCCAACAATTTTGTGTATAGTTTACCACTTTGACATGACACACTCTCATTGGTTGATTTTTTAATTTGTCACTCTCAAGTGTTTAACCACTCCTTACACCCTAATGGAGGATACAAGCACCTGCAAAAGAATATCCTAAAATATTATTTAATTTAATATAAGGAAATTAAATAAGTACAAAAATATTTCATTAGAAATTACCTGTCACTCTAGAATATAATAATATAGGATAGGATTTTGTAACGTAACAAACTGAACGGCAACGAATTGAACGAATGGGATGACCCCTGTTTATGCGACAAACTAAACAAACACAAACACTTAAATAACGAATTCTCTTTTTATTTGCTCATTTGTTAAAAAAAAGTATGCTGTTCACTTTCATTTATTTATATTATTAACAGATAAACGAAAAAAAAATGTACATGTTAGATGAGAGTTATCACAATTCACAAAAACATTAGTTTGTTGCGAGAAAAAAAAAACACAAAGTCAAATTGTTTAACTTTTTAATAATAATAATAATAATAATAATAATAATAATAATAATAATAATAATAATAACCAAATTACAGCTTACTTTTTTTTCTAAATGACTCCCCTACATACACATAATATACACATGTGTATAAGTATATAAATGAAGAAATTGTTTATTAAATAGGTATGATTAGCTTCAGATTCATTTATTTAGCTAAGGGAAAAAATCTTACACATGTTTCTTCTTTTATAAATAAAACACATTACTTCTGACCGTTTGCTCAGATGGTTATATTGTTTGTGACGGTTCGGGGTTTGTTTGTTAATCATATAGCCGACGAGAATCTTAAATTTTCAAGAAAGAAAAACCTTTTTAACAACGAGTTAAAAAATCATTTTCAATTCCAACTTCAAAATTTGGATTTTCTTGATTTTCCAATAAAACACGTGAAATAACCCGCTACAATATATTCGTTTGTACATCTCTCTTTCTCTTCTTGTCATTAAAATTACGATAACAAATCATAAATTATTACAAACGAAAGAAATCCAACTATCTTACCTGCCTTTTTTGTTGTTTAATTATTGTCTTGTCTCACACACCTTGTGTAACGACTCACACAAAAATGTCCTAAAACGCTCCGTAAGTAAAAACCCAAACCCGTATACCTTTCCTAGTTATAAAAATCCAAGAAAACAAGAAATAACAGTTTGTCGCGGGGCGCGACAGAGTTAAGGAAAGTCTTCGCGGGGCGTGACAACCCTGGAATTTCCGGATAAGCATGAGGGACACGTGTCGTTACACGTGTCAAGATTTCGTTATGACTCAGCAACCCTGAACCGCCCTATGGTTCCTCGCGGGCCGCGAAGGAAAAGAGACGAGGCTGTCGCGGGGCACGACTGGCCTCCGATTCAGCTATAAAAGGGGCAGACCTCTACCTTTCATCCTCGTTCAATTCTTTTCTTTCTCTTAGCCTCGATTATAGAAAAATAATAGCTCGATATTACACCTTCTAAACCCTGAAACTCTGCCCGTTATTAGGGTAATAACTCTAATCACTGATACGATACTTTATCCGATCGATTGAAACCGATCCGATGGATGTTTAAGTGCTGCCAATATCTGGCTATACTTTGTCATTCATTGTGGGTTTTGATCTCGTGATTATCGTTAAAGTTGAATTGAGTTAATACGCTAATGCGAGTTTCATTGTATCTAGAAAATTAGAACTCATAACCAGGGAGCTGCTAAACTATAATACTTAGCGATTAAGTAAACTTAATAGTTAAGTAAACTTAGTGTTTAAATAAACTTAATGATTAAGTAAAACTTAGCAGTTGAGAAACCTTAATAGATAAGTACACTTAACAGCTAAGTAAGATTAAGTAAGTTAATTAATTAATCCGCTAAGTAAGATTTATTAATTAAGTTAAGTAAGATTAATTAATCAGTTAAGCAAGATTAATTAAGCTAAGTAAGATTAATTAATCAGTTAAGCAAGATTAATTAAGCTAAGTAAGATTAATTAATCAGTTAAGCAAGATTAATTAAACTAAGTAAGATTAATTAATCAGTTAAGCAAGATTAATTAACTAGGTAAATTAAACACCTAAATAGATATACATGAAAATAGATATATATGAGGAAGGTGCCAGGAAGGTGTAAGAAGATATACATATATATGTGGGTAGGAAGCTTCCTAGAAAATGTATAGGTAACTTCCTAGAAAAGTATATGTAATTTCCTAGAAGGTATATAGGAAACTTCCTGGAAATTTCATGTTTCTAACCTATAAATAGAAAGCTTAGGATTCATTTTTCTTTACTCATTCCTTCTATTCTTCTCTCGATACGTTGGTGTTCTAACCAATAATCACCGATGCGATATTCTGTCTGATCGATTCGGGAACCAACTAACGAATGCCAAAGTGCTGTCTAAATAAGACTATACTTTGTGAATTTCGTTAAGGTTCTGATCTCGTGACCATCGTTAGGTTTGATTTGGTTTAACACTAATACGTATTCCACTCTGTTAAACTAAATGTTTAACTACCAGAAAACTCTGCACTACACACTTACAATCAAAATAGATGCTTAGTTATCAGAAGGCTTAGCGTCAAGAGACCTGTTAAATCAAGAACTATAGACCTACAAGGTGAGTCATTTTATTTTTATCAAATTGCTTTGTAAAACCTTAAATGTTTTCCAGTTATAATTACAGGGATTAAGTCTTTGTAATCTTCAATTACTGCCGGTATGTGGGGTTTTGTATACACTACTTGATAATCTTCACCATTGGACAACGGGTTAGCCAATGGGTGATATGACCATAGTCACAGATACGGTCGAGTGACAAATACCGATTTGGGGTAATTGGTTGATATATAAACATTCTAATCGCTCTTAATACTGTGAATTATAACAAATGTGTTTTTTTACAAAATGAATGAACTCACCAGTATTTCCTGCTGACCAAATGTTTTTAAAACGCGTTTCATGTGATTACAGTAGATCGGAATAAGAGTTGTGATACGACACCGAAAGGCTTAAAGAAGTGGCTTATTTTATCAAATAAATTAAATTAAACGTTGTTTTATGTATTCGGGTTTATCCCATACTAAAGCTACCTTTGTAAAACATGGGTTTATTCCCATATGTTTAATAAATAAAATCCGGTGTTTCAAAACTCTGATATTTTTCCTAACTCACGGTTGTTGGATCGTGTACGTGACCCTGAAAGTCAGTTAAGGCAGTTCAACATCGATTACTAAGGCGGAATCAAAGTAAACAACGTCCAAAACAACTTGTATCCTTTAATCTTTCTTTCTGTTATCAATTGTGAGCTTTTACAATGAGTTCTGATAGAATTTTGGCAGCACCTTCACTCACATACAATGACCTTCCTACTGTTCCGTTTGAAATGAGACTAACTCACTCATATATATAGACATAGACCCTTCCGTTTGAACTTAACATAACATGGTTCAAACGGAACCCTTATTTCAAACGATTGTTTCAAACGGAACCCTCTAATCTCAAACGGAACCCTTTAACTCAAACGTTAGTTTCAAACGGAACCCCTTTAATCACTTTCTAAATCAAAACTAAACCCTAATTTGACTTTTAAATTCCAATCTTGACATTCTTGATTTAAGACTTGATGAAGATGCAGTCAACAAACATTCTTGTGCATCAACAGACTCCCCCTTGGATGTTGACGTAGTCTTCAGATCCTGAGTCTTCAGTCTTAGTCTTTTCTCTAACTCTGTCTTTTCATCATAAACACTCTATCTTCACACTCCCATATACTGTTGATCCAGACTCCCCCTTTCACAGACTCCCCCTCTCAATATGCTGAATCTGAGATATCTGGTTCAAGCTTTGACAATTTGCCTCCATTGGGAATAATGAAGTCCAAACCTGTTACTCAACCAATAAACATTACAATTCTATCTTTTCAAACATTAAATCACAAACTTAATCAGCTTTAGAAATCCACTCAAGTATTCAGGTCCAAGTTAATGACCCTGATTACTTGATTAATCTACCAAGTCCAAATTAATGACCTTGGTTGATCATTTGACGAAACAAATTGATTTTAAAACAACAATTTCAAACATTTTCTGAAAATAACAAGTATCAAGTTAATGAACTTGTTTTTATCATTTCAAACAAATTAAACTTCTTCAAAGATAAGCTCTCCTCATTCTTCAGTCCAGAATCTCCTGCATCTGCTTCAATCATCTGAGAATCCAACAATCAACTCTCCACTTTGGTTTGTCGGAAAATAAAGCAGAAATAAAATCTTTTTGAATTTTATCAAAGTGTTCTAAACTAAGAAATGAAATACAGAAAACTTAAATTTCAGAAACTAAACAAAGTAAACTATTTACAAACATATTTTTGATGAGCGTGTCAGGGAATCATATCAGCTTTTCAGACAAATCACAAGTACCGTTAAGCTACATTACATACTCAGATTTAAACAATTCACCTCGATTGTCGATATACTGATCCATCTTAAATTCTCACACAAATTTCAATTTACTCAGGATACGATTTAGATGAATTAAGAACTTAGATCATTCATGTGTCCCACCTCTTGAATATACTCCCGTATCCAGAATCTCAATAATCAGTCTTACAGGTGAGAATACTACAATGATATCTGTATATAATTTAGGTATGCGAGGGCCGAGGGATCTCAGGTCGATACTTCCGTATACGCAGAGAGATATCAGCTTCGACGTTTCGGTGTGTCCCCTTTAGAGGATCTTTTTGCTTACAACAGCAGCATTTATCAATTTTATTGTTTCAGCATGCTGAGGGTTTAATGCTGTGTTTCAAGCATTGCAGCAAGTATTAGCCAAGGACTAGGTCAGAACTACCGTTCAGCAGAAGTCCCGGAATAATACCCCAGACATCATTGAGTATAAAGACCTAGTATATCAGATTAAGAGACCTTTCAAACGAGATTTCAGGGGTTACCTATATATCCAAGTAGTGTTCCCCACGAATTCACAAGTTTGAATTTAGGTTTATATCCCAAATAAATCTACTAAATGTGTGAAAACCTATCAACACATCATTAGTGAGACTGTTTAACTCATTTAGACTTTTCAAATCTTTAGCATACTGTAATCGTCTAGCTGATGTACTATCATATTCCCTATATACACAAGCTCTTTTTCATTTTATCATGTTTTTGTATTTTTGCATTTTTTACTGTTTTTGTATTTTCTGAAAAATAAACTATGTACAAATATCTACTCCCCCTAAATACCAAAACACGTAAAAATTCGACAAACCATTGCAGATTGTTTCTCGTCTTCATCCGCAACAGTACTCTCATCAACGCCAATTATGCCATCCGACACCGACAGAAGCTTCATACCATTCAGTTTTAACAAATATTTAAACCGATTTTTATCAAAAGCTTTGGTATGTAAATCAGCTTTCTGTTCGTCTGTGTGGATTTTCTCAATTCGTATCAACTTTTTCTCAAAGCACTCACGAATAAAGTGATGACGAATTTCTATGTGTTTAGTTTTAGTGTGATGTACTGGATTCTTTGTTATATTTATAGCGGCCTCATTATCAACAAAAAGAGGTGTGTTAAGAAACTGCAAACTGTAGTCGCGCATCTGTTGCTGTATCCACAAGATCTGAGAGCAGCAACTGCTAGCAGAAACATACTCCGCTTCACAAGTAGATAATGCCACAGACGTTTGTTTCTTACACTGCCAGGTAACCAATCTAGGACCAAAGAACTGGCATCCTGCAGTTGTTGATTTTGAATTAACTTTGCAGCATCCGAAATCCGAATCGGAATACCCTTCGAGCGTAAAGTCGCCTTTCCTAGGATACCACAACCCCAATGAAGGAGTTCCTTTCAGGTAGCGCAATATCCTCTTCACAATGATCATATGCGAAGCTCTCGGGTTAGACTGAAATCTTGCTGCGAGGCACGTTGGGTACATAATATCAGGACGTGAAGCAGTTAGGTACATTAAAGAACCTATCATGGATCGGTAAAACATTTCATCAGCCTTGTCTCCGGTGAGATCTAGGTGAATCCCATGATTTGTTGCAAGTGGGGTAGCAGCTGGAGTAGAACTTGACATCCCAAATTTCTCTAGAATATCATGAACATACTTTGACTGATGAATGAAAATTCCCTCAGGAAGTTGTTCAACTTGTAATCCCAGAAAGAATTTCATCTCCCCCATTGATGACATTTCAAACTTTTGCTTCATCACTGATTCAAAATCTTTGCATAGATTTTCATTTGTCGACCCAAAGATTATATCGTCCACATAAATCTGAACTATCAGAAGATGACCATCGACCTCTTTAGTGAAGAGAGTGGCATCCACTTTTCCACGAATGAACTTGTTGGCTAGTAGGTGTTGAGACAAAGTCTCGTACCAGGCTCTCGGGGCTTGGTGTAAACCATACAGCGCTTTGTCCAATAAGTAGACCTTGTTTTTGTGGATTGGATCGGTGAAGCCCGGTGGCTGACCGACATAAACCTCCTCTTTAACCTTCCCATAAAGAAAAGCCGATTTAACATCCAACTGATAAACTTTAAAGTTTTTCCAAGATGCAAATGCTAGGAAAATTCTGATTGCCTCTAGTCGAGCTACAGGAGCATAGACTTCGGTAAAATCAATTCCCTCCTGTTGACTAAATCCCTGAACAACGAGTCGAGCTTTGTTCCTTACAACAACTCCTCTATCGTCCCTTTTACACTTGAACACCCACTTGGTGTTAATTTTCCTATGACCATCCGGCAAATCAACTAACTTCCACACTCCCAATTTCTCAAATTGACTAAGTTCCTCCTGCATAGCATTGACCCAAGAGTCTTCAGTAAGCGCCTCTTTGTAAGTTCTTGGTTCAACCTGCGAGATAAAACAACTTAATGAGAATTCAGTTTGCAAAGGAGCAAATTTTGTATAAAAACATGTAAGCCCTTTATCAATCTGATTTCGAGTGCGAACTCCAGCTTGCAATTCTCCTATGATCAACTCCTCTGGATGATATGAAAAAGTTCGCGGAATCACTTCGCGTGGAACATCTACATTTCCCTCCAGGTTAGTAACATTTTGCTCTGCATCTTGTTCACCAACTTGGTTTGTTTGACTTGAAATCTGAATTTGCTCCCCCTCAGAATTTGAATCTGAATCACCATGATCAAATACTGGCATGTTTTCAGCTTCTAGATTACCATTCTGAACCGACTGATTATCCTGAGCAACTTCATTTTGTTGGACATCATCATGTTCACCAGCATTACTTGGACCTGCTTCATCATCATTTGAAGTTTCCGGTGGTCTCCTCGAATACTCAGCTGGGAACCTTAACTGCGACTCATATTCACGCAAAATATCCAACTCATCAAAGAAATCTTCATCATCCTCTGATTCTTCTCTCATGTCAAACGAATCCCAAAGTTTGTCATAATGATAACGCCATGAATCACCAGGATTCTGCGGCGGCATAGTATAACCTTGACATTCAACATTTGCAGCTTCAATAATCCGCTTCTCACTTGGAACGAAGACACGTCGCATCGGATTTGCATATCCAACAAATATTCCCTCAATGCACTTCGGACCAAACTTTCCAAAAGGCTCTATAACCGTACAAGGTGACCCGAACGGTTCTAGATACTTCAAATTCGGTTTGCGATTATTGATGAGCTCAAAGCATGTTTTGTTGAACTTCTTGACAGTGAGAACCCTGTTGAGTGTATAGCATGCGGCAGAAACAGCTTCAGCCCAAAAATTAATCGGTAACTTTGAATCTGCGAGCATAGTTCTAGCCGTCTCGATTAGTGTCCGATTTTTGCGTTCTGCGACTCCATTCTGCTGCGGAGTGTACGGAGCACTAAACTCATGCAAAATACCTCTTTCATCACAAAATTCTTCCATCTTGCTGTTCTTGAATTCAGTACCATTATCACTTCGAATTCTCTTGATACGCCTTTGGTACAAATTCTCAATCTTCCTGAACAGCCCCATCAAACTGCCAAATGTTTCATCTTTCGTCTTCAAGAAAGAAACCCACGAAAATCTGGAATAATCATCAGTAACGACCAAACAATAGTAATCTCCTGTAATACTTTTTACATTCACCGGACCAAACAAATCCATGTGAAGTCTTTCCAGAGGTCTCGAAACTGAATTGACTTGCTTTGTAGGGTGTGAATTTTTGTTCTGCTTGCCTTTGATGCAGCTAATGCACTCCCCTTCCAGATGAAAACCTTTGATATTAACACCCAATACCAAATCATTGTGCACCAAGTGATTCATCTTCCTTAGGTGAATATGCCCCATCTTTCGGTGCCACAATCTTGATTCTTTCTCAGTTGCTCTAGACACGAAACAATGTGCTTGACCAGTAGTTGTAGTTGCTACAGACATATCTAACACATATAAATCATTCACTCTAGGTGCCCGCATAATAATCCATTCTTCAGGAATAACAAAACCAGGTTTCAAAATCAAACATTCTTTATCAGTGAAGTGAGTAGTATACTGATTGTCACAAATCTGCGAGATACTAAGCAGATTGTTCTCCAGCTCAGTGATGTAGTTAACTCTCTCAAACGTCACAATCCCATTGGATAACGTTCCTTCACCAACAATTCTACCACCTTCATGACCTGCAAATCCCACATAACCACCATTGATATTCTTCACATCATACAGTAATGCAGTTTTTCCTGTCATATGTCGAGATGCGCCACTATCCATGATCCATCTTGAAATGGCTCTTGGAAGATCCTGCACATAACAAACTTCAAATTAACCAACTTTTAAGAAAGATGCCGATTCATGCTTCGCGATCCAGGAAGCTCCGGCAATTCAAATTGCTTATTCGAACATGGTGTCCACCCAGGCCTCATCAGCCTTAGGTGTAACCTTGACTCTAGCAATTTGAATTTTGAAATTTTCAGCCTTCAAAGGTGGAAAATTTGCATCATAATCAACCGAAATTGATTCTTCAGCCTTTTTCACTTCAGAAGTTGAAATTTTCATTTCAGTTTTTGGTTTCCAAACTTGTTGAGATAATGCAACCTGTTTATAAAACTTGTCATTTTTAGTTACCACTTTCTTAACAGGTTCATTTTTCACTTTGATGTTGTTATTTTTCACGCCCTTTTTCTCAACAACGATTGGTGCTTTACCCTTCACATCAACTTTCTTCTGTTGAATCTTCACATTTTCAGTCTTAGGCTTCACATTAGTACACTTTCGTGCAATGTGACCCACTTGATTACATCTAAAACATGTTCGAGTATCAACGACTCGACTTGTGCCTTCAGACCGATAATGTGAAGCTCTTTTCTCAAAGAACTCTTTATTTGTTTTTGAAAAAATTTCATTTTCCTCATCAGAAAGTGAACTTGAACTGTTCACAAACACCTTCTTTTCAGCAAACCTTTTGTTTTGAAAACTCTTTTTCCGATAACTATTACCATCCCTATAACCACCCGACCAATTGTTTCGATTGTTATTATAAAAACGTGGTGGTACAACAGGCTTTTTGTAGTAAGCTTTATCTTTCTCAAAATTCATTTGCCTTTTTGTTTGTTTCAAACTGTTCACTTCTGACAACTCAACTTCAACTAACTTGAAAACATTTGTCAACTTTTTCACATTAACATTCTCAATTGGAAACACAGAATCCGAATACAACTTATCAGATCCAGCCATCTTGTACATCACAAGACCCGGTTCATCACTTAAGTTGTTTTTGGATTTTGATTTCTGAATGTATTTGTCTAAGAAACACCCATCATCTTCAGTTGAATCAGACATTAAAACACTTTCAACTGTGCTCTTAACAATCTCTGTCTGAACACTATCATCAGATGACGTAAAAGTAACATCAATGTTCTCCGGAAGTTTAACTTCTTTTTCTTCCTCAATTTCAACCAACCCAGATTGTTTTTTCGTGTAGTTATCAAGAACAGGTGGTGGAACTTGATGAAACCCCACCCCAGTTCCATCACAATACACATCTTCGCCCGCTTTGTCTTTCCCGATGGGTTTGGGAATGATATGTTGCAAAACAAAGCTTGCGGAGCTGTAACTGTTAAGCTTCAACTGGATTCGCTCGTTTTCGATTACAGCCTCTTGAACTTTAAGTTTCAATTTAGCGATTTCATCCAGTTGTTGATTGATTGATTCTTCTTTGACTCTAAGCACTGCTCTTAGATGTTCATTTTCTTTAAAAGTTTTACCATTTCGATCATCACAATCTTTCAATGTGCTTTTTAGTTTTTCAAAATTTTCAGAAATCTGACGGTTTTCAAGAATCAACTTTTCATTTTCTTGTTTAATTTTGTCATGATCAATTTTATCATTTTCAATTTGTTTAGTTAATTCTCTTATCCGTTCAGTTGAAGCTTTAACTGTTTTATCACGATCAAGAATCTGATTCTCAACATTTCTGACCTTTGCTGTCAGATCCTCAACTTTCTTCCCGTTGAGATACGTGACTGTGCTATAAAATTTGCACTCTTTGTTGCAATTTTTGCAATCAGCATTTCCATCGATTTTCTTACCTGACGCATTCGTTGACACATCTGAACTGACCTGGCTTTTTGACTCAGACACGGAGTTAGAGTCTACCTCAAGTGCCTTAGCAGCTAGCACTTTGTCAGCCATTCTTCCAAGATTTTCAGCAGTCAACTCCTGCGTTGTGTCAATAACTCCAGTATC
This sequence comes from Helianthus tuberosus, assembly GCA_030545235.1. Classification (NCBI taxonomy): domain Eukaryota; kingdom Viridiplantae; phylum Streptophyta; class Magnoliopsida; order Asterales; family Asteraceae; genus Helianthus; species Helianthus tuberosus. The sequence goes on from CM060406.1 coordinate 183,765,715, forward strand.
AATCTTCTTTGCTTTCTCGATCTCTTCTTCAATCATTTTCGAAGTTGGAGTTCCCCACCATTTGTGTTGCCAGTACTCATCATCTTCTTTGTATTGCTGAATTATGACTTCAATATCAAGTGTACTATCATCAATTGCAATATTTCCATACTCATCAAGATAGCACTCTCTATCTGGATCCCATCTATTGGCTCTCCTTGCTTCCAGATAGATACGAGATATTCTAATGATTTTGTTTTCAGCTATCATTTTCCTGTATCTATACTTTTGCTCTTCAGTTTGATCGTCTTTCCACGGAATAGGATCGTCATTTTTCGCCATGAATGCGTAACCAACCGCATCTTCTTCTGGTAGAACCTCTTGACTCCAGTCATAACCCTCATCATCGTAAATTACCGCAAGAGCTCTAGATTTCTCTCTGTTATCTTCAACCTGCTTCAATCTAGGCGGCTCAGATTTATTCTGGTGATAAATCGCCTTCTTGTAGTAATCATCTCTAAAAGGGTTCTCCGATTCATCAGCATAAGTGTTTCGGCATTCTCTCTTGAAGTGACCCTTCTGCTTACACTTGAAACAAGTCACCTTCGATTTATCGAACCCCAGCTTGGTAGAAGCACCACCAATTGTTTTTCTGCCAGTAATTTCCATGAATCTTTGTGCACGACGAACAGCACTTGCCATAGCCCAACGAATATCGATCAGTTCCATTTCCTCCGGATCAATCTGATCGTAATCTTCTTTCGTCAAATTTGTATTGCCAATTTTTCCAGCTACCAATCCTTCATACGATTCCAACACTGATGCTAGAAAGATCATCTGCTGCTTGGCCGATTCTTCATCAAAATTTTGAGCATTCTTCAAATCTATTGCGATGTTACATTGAAAACGATTCTTTGCATCAACAATTCCAGAAGATGAAGATCCACTGTGATAACCACTATGACTTCCACTGCTTTGACCACTTTGACTTTCTTTGCCAGCTGTCAACACATTTTCAGCAGAAAAAGCAGTTTTTGGTGAAGTTGCTTTTGGCATCATGCTTTTTGGATAGTATAGATCCAGATTCTGTTGATAAGATGAATGATTAACTTTGTACGTCTTTTTCAACTCCAACTCGTGACTCTCGAGTTTCTCAATCAGCAAATCTAATGTCAGCTTTTCTGGTTCTTTGATGGTATTCTTCAGCATCAGCGCATAATATCTCCAATCCATCTCATCAGGTAACGAATCGAATAATTTGTCGATAAGATCTTCTTCAGGAATGTTGATATCATGTCTTACTAATTCCAGCTTCAGATGACCGAACCTTTCTATCATTTTACACACTGACTCGTTCTTTAAACATCCGAACAGATCAAACTCTTTTCTAAGAAGTTTCTTTTTGTTTTTCTTAATTTCTTGACTACCAGTACATTTCTTTTCAAGCTTTTCCCAAAGATCTTTTGCATTTGAATAGTCGATCAAGGCAATAATGTCTTCCCGGACTGACTGAAATAACAATGCCACACACTTTTGTTCAGCTACAAATGATTCAATCTCCTCGGCTGCTCTTAAAGTTTCACCATGTTTCTTTCCATTGGCATAACCGTTTTTCAAACTTTTCCAGCTAGGAAATGCGAATGCCATCAACCAGTCTTCAAATTTTCTGGACCACCGACTATACTCCTCAATAGCCATTAGCTTTGGAGGTTTATTAAACGTTCCGAAGGCACTTTTCGACTCCCAAGCTTCCTTTTTCTTCTCTTTTGGCGTGTTATCATTCACATTGCTTGACGAAGTATTATCGTTTCCAGAATCTCCAGCGAACGCGTACATGTCGCTAAACGGGTTTAAGAAAATATCATCCATCGTGAATGTACCTGTAAAATCAGACAACACTTAGAAAAATTTTGGTTTTGGAAAATATCAAATTCAAAAGAAACCTGTTCAAACGGAATGGTTCAAACAATGGTTCAAACGAACTAGTTGTTTTCAAACGGAATGGACTGTTCCGTTTGAAATACCAATAGTTTCAAACGACAGATGTTTTCAAACGACAATAATTTCAAACGACAGCTGTTCAAACGACAATATTTTCAAACGACAGCTGTTCAAACGACAATAGTTTCAAACGATAAACATTTCAAACGACCACTTCAAACGATAAACATTTTCAAACGATAGTTCAAACGGTCAGTTTGTTTTCAAACGATATGTCCGATTTCAAACGATATATGTATTTTCAAACGATTGAGTCAATTCCAAACGGTATGACGTCAGCAAATCGCGAACATTTTCAAACGGTATGAATGATTTCGAACAGTTTTAGGTCGAATTTTGGTTTCAAAATTTAAAGGATTAGTTAATAGTGAATTTCGTTTGCAATGTGAACGTTTCAAGTCATTTTAACCGCGACAACTAGTTTAAATCAGAAAAGAAAGGTAGAAGTGAGATAATCCGATGATTTCAAGCTGTATTTGGTATGAACTCCTTGTCCTGAGCTCTGATACCACTTGTTGGATCGTGTACGTGACCCTGAAAGTCAGTTAAGGCAGTTCAACATCGATAACTAAGGCGGAATCAAAGTAAACAACGTCCAAAACAACTTGTATCCTTTAATCTTTCTTTCTGTTATCAATTGTGAGCTTTTACAATGAGTTCTGATAGAATTTTGGCAGCACCTTCACTCACATACAATGACCTTCCTATTGTTCCGTTTGAAATGAGACTAACTCACTCATATATATAGACATAGACCCTTCCGTTTGAACTTAACATAACATGGTTCAAACGGAACCCTTATTTCAAACGATTGTTTCAAACGGAACCCTCTAATCTCAAACGGAACCCTTTAACTCAAACGTTAGTTTCAAACGGAACCCCTTTAATCACTTTCTAAATCAAAACTAAACCCTAATTTGACTTTTAAATTCCAATCTTGACATTCTTGATTTAAGACTTGATGAAGATGCAGTCAACAAACATTCTTGTGCATCAACAACGGTCCTGATGAACAATTCCGCTGCAATGTTTTTAAAATAACCACCGGTACCACTTGACTGTAACACCTCGAAAATTCACGTCCTATAATGTATTGACACGTGTCATAAGCTTGAACGTGAGAAAGAATGTTCTTGAGGGACTAAAGTTGACAAACATGGAAAGTATGTGAATATACGAGTTCAAAAGGTCAACAGTGAATAAATATACTTTACAATAACCCTACATGACGTTGATACCATCAGACGGATAAATCATGGATCATACGAGGCTAAAAGTGAGAGATTACAAACTACAGGGGTCAAATGTGTCAACATGTTTAAGTTATACATCTGAGTGACCTTTTGACAAACCTGAAACTTTGTAACGGTTAATTATGCTCACTAGAATGCACGATAAAAATTTCATAAAGTTTCGTTATCGTATGAGAAAGTTATGATCAAATTCGTGTATGAGGGGTTAAAGCGTCAACGTTGAAAGTTTGGACCTTTCGGGTGACGATAAAGTTAACCGGGGACTAAACAAAGTGGGTAAATGTCTTAAAGCCCTTATATGTCAATTTAGAGGGTTCAAAGTGCAAGAAAATAAGTTAATTGACCTTTCGAAGGACCAAGAGCCAAGGATGCAAACTGAAAAAAAGACTTTTGGCCCTGATGACATGCTTGCGCACCTCAACAACCACACTCTTGCGGTGCGCAAGGCATGCCCAGATACAGCAAGTTGGCTGTTAGCTGTTTTAAACGTTGCAACTGATCTTTAAACGATTTTCCTCATCTTGCTTGGCCCCTAAACAACCCCTAAACACTAGGGACACTTGTTAATAAGTTGTGGTCAGTGGTAGACTTACTTGTCAACATTTTATGGTGATTAAATCACTATAAAAGGGCATGAAGTTGCAACCATTTGATCATTCATCTCTTGTGCAATTCTGGAGCCTTTGGGAGCTTAAGAGCAGACACAAGACCTTCCTAATCAAGCATAGGACTCAGTAAGTTTACTAATCCTTTCTTAATTAAGTTATAGCTTAGTTTTAGCTTAAAAGTCAAACCGTCGTAATTAACGGTTGACTTAACGATTAATCGTTGTTAGTCCAGTGATTAGTCGAAGTGAAAGTAGTTATAAGTTGGTAATTATGTGGGTAATAAACCCTCAAAAGGGTTCCCCCTGATTACCACTCTTACTAGGTCAAAAGTCGGGTCAAACTTGTATTTAAAAAGTCAACAGGATACTTAGTTTACAATTTATGCATAATTAGCAATGTAGAACATATACAACCTGTTGGATCATTGTTATAACTTAGTAATTAGTGTAAGAACATGTCTAAACATGTTCAACCCGACAATTCTCTGTAAAGACCCGGTTCGGAACCGAAAGTCGCATAGTTTGACTTTCACTTTGACTTTCAGTTCTGACCCGTTTAAGCATGTTTTAGAAATTCCTTAGAGCTTCATATGGACCAGTTTACATGCTAGTATAATCCTCTGTGATTATACACCATGGTTCATTAGTTAACCAATTAATACGCATGATTCCGTTAATTGCTCATATGTTGACCATTATGCCCTTATTACCTTAAAACGTGATTTGTAAAAATGTAAAAGTGTAGAAACCTTAGTTCCTGATATATAAACTTGTATGCAAAGTTTGACATCAGTTTGAGGTATAGATTGAGAGTTATGCTCATTAGCGTAAATTGAAGGCTTTATGTTAATTAAACGGCGTAATTAGCGTATAGCCTAGTTAAGCCTACTTTTTGATATCAAACTTATTACCCACTGATGTAATATATTATTTTGGGATTTTTAAAGATTTTTAATTAATTTTAGGCTGAGCATAACTTATAGTCGTAGGCTTAATCCGGTAATTGTCGGTTTTGCCCTTACTGGCTATAAAATGAGTTTTACATATCTAAACGACTCCAAACCTTTTGCTACTGATTACATATGATAAATAAATTATTTTAAGCCTTCTGAAATAATAAAAATATCAGCTTTATGTATCAAACCCGTAAATGGCTTCTAATCGCCTTATTAAGCGTTTTTAGCGCATAGTATGTACTAAGACTATTTTTAAACATACAAGGGTGATACCTACTGATATTTTAGGTAAATTATGATATTTTAACAGTAAACAACAGTTGTTTAACTCAGAATTCAGTTTTGAGCTTTTCGGCTTATGTGAAATTACCAAAATGCCCCTACGGTGCATAGTTTGGTTATAATTGGTAAATTCACATATATACTTTATCCTACTGTTATAACTTACCAAAATAAGTATTTTTGCTGATTATATCAGACCTGTAACTCAGGTAAATACTTAAACACTTTTATAACCTTTTAAATGACCAAACTACCCCTACGGGGCCTAGTTTGTGTTTAAATACGTTTCGGGCATAATGAAAGACATCTTACTGATGTCACAACATATTTGAGGCATAAATTAACTTAGGAAACCTATGTATAGCTCTCATGAATACCCGTCACGCTTATTACGCGTACGGTTCGGTTTATGTAACAAGTTTACAAAAATTAGCCGAAACGGGTCAAACCCTATTGGTTTTATCTCAAAATCCAGAATGTGTATGAAATACCCATATAAGACAAGTCTCTGAACACATCGGGTTTAAATCACATTATATTCCGGTCTTCGCTTAATCGTGCGTACGAACCGTATCTTCCTGTAAGACTAACCGGTCTAAGCTTAGGCTTAATTAAAGACCCGTTAGCATTCTAATTAGTTATTTATACCATCATTCCAGACTAGAGCCTTCCGGTAAATGGTACCTATGCTTACTTAAGTGAATACGGCTGAGTTATTAAATTCTTGCTATTTAAGACAGGAGCTAGCTCAGGTAAATACTCTTAACTTATTTTCCCTATTACGGGCTTGGGATACGGTAATATAAATACCGCATGGTCAGGTATGGGATTCAAAGACCAATCAGTCGGGAAATCCAAATAACCTGTTTTTAATTCGTATTGCTTGACTGAAACATTGGGGATTAATGCGACCGTGTCCTGGATATCCTTGACTCATTAAATGCAATGGCCATGACCTAAGCACGGGGTGTAGGCATACACTTGACAGATGCCATATGTTTATTATACCCAATATTGGATTCCCGTTAGGGGAATAGTGGTCTGTTGGTTAATCATGAACCGGCATAGATCCGGGCCCCGTATGTAGAGCAAGTTATGTAAAACTGATAACATGAAATATAATTGTTCCAAGTATAAAAGATTAATTTTGCCTCTGAGCATTTTAATCAAATTATAAAAGATATTTTGTGCCACGTGCATTCAAATCAATTTTCTTAAACTCTTTTCAAATGAGTCGGTTGAGTGTATTTACCAGTGAAAACTGACGTATTTTCCAAAAAGGTTAAGTGACAGGTACTGAACGTAATTGGCTGGAAGCTCAGGGCGCTACTAAGGAATCTTGCAAGTTCTAGGCGTCTAAAGTCTGTTGAACAAATGATATGTTTAAGATCCGCCTGTGGATCCTTTACTTTCCGTTGTAATACTGGATATTACTTTAAATTCGGATTGTAATATATATTTATCTTTTGCTTCCGCTGTGTATTTATATATTGTGAGGTTTGACTATGATGATATCAACTACGTCACGATACTCCCCACCGGGCCCACCGGTGACACGTGGTAAAATAGGGGTGTGACATTGACTGCTTGCGGCTCCCGTCCAGGGTGTGGTCGGGGGTCGTGACACCTTGCTCCAATATACATTGTTCTAAAACATCAATATCTTAGATGATTATCTGTCAAAGCTGTTATTTGAAGAATTTCATAAAAATTTAATTCAGGGTTAATATTATACAAACTAGGTGCTTTTCTTCTTTACACGAAAAATCCACCAATCAAATGTAGAGTATCAAAATCTCTAAATTTTAAAAAATGTAGGTACTTAAAAAGAGTTAAAATAATGATGTATTACCTCTTAAATGTGTCCACATTTGATAAACACACATTTCAAATGTGTTAAAAAAAATACTAATCTGGATATTTTGTTGATATAAAAATAAAGTACAAATTTGCATGTAAAACAATTAAAAGTTTATAGATAGTAATTCTGTCACAACCCCCGGCCCCTATTTCTGGGAACGGACGGTCGCGAGCCAGTATCAGTGGTATCGGTGTTTATCAATTTGGCAGCAGAATTTACATCAGGACCGTAGTTAGGAAATATTTTATCAGTGTAAAATACCACATTTTTATAATAATAAACACATGGGAAATTCCCAAGATTTCATTACATCAAGTTTTAGGGATATACCCTAATTTATTGAATAAAAACATCTTCTTTATTTAGGTAACCTTTATAACCACTTTTCCAAGCCTTCAGTGCTGTCCAGCTGGCTTCTAATTTGGCTTTCACATTTTGTTATCTGAAACGCGTTTAAAACATTTTTGTCAGTGGGAAATACTGGTGAGTGAATCCCAATTTAATCAAGAAGAGTTTTATCCTTTTTACAGTATTGAGAGCGATTACAATGTTTATATCTACACAGTTACTCATTTAGTACTGTCAATCCTGACTGGTGGGTCATATTACTCATTGGCTATCTCGTTGTCGAGTGGTAACGTGTTCCACATTTTGTATACAAAACCCCAACATACCGGCAGTAATTGAAGAATTACAAAGACTCAATCACTGCTAACCACATTGTAAAATATTTAAGGTTTTGTAAAAACAGTTTGCAAAAAGCTTTATAAAAAGGAGATTACTCACATTGTTACTTTAGGTTTTTCCTTTGTGACTTCTTGGTTACAATCTATTAATTAAACAATGCACACGCGTTAGTATAATAACCCAAATTTTACACTAGTTATACCCTCCCCGAGACAGAAACTCCAACGACTACGTCGGGCAGAGCCTCGACAGCCGCTACGGAGCACTAGATCAATCGGGCAGCGTATCTAATACGTAACCGGGGGTTATGATACTTACATCGGGGCAGAGCTTTGCTATTTTAGTGGGTATAACACCCGAGTATTACTTCTACTATAAGAAATTGAGAGAGAGTTTGAAATTTTGAACGGTTTGCAACTGAATCCGATCGACCCTATTTATAGTGCTGGTCAGGCACTTTGTTGCGCCCCGCGAAGGCAGAAGACAAAGTCTTCGAGGCCCGTGAGGACTTGTAGACTAGGTCCTAGCTTTGCTGAGTTGACTCGTAGCCCCCACACGCGTCACGACACGTGGCTCCTCAGGGTGCGGTCTGAGGTCCTAGCTGTCGCGTCCCGCGTAAGCCGAAGACTAAGTCTTCGCGGCCCGCGAGCGCCCCCTGGATTTGGGTTTTCTTGATTTTTTTGTTAATTTTTAAGGTATTTCGCGTCCAATCTCGTATACGGGGTGTATTTTAGAACGTATAGGGGTGTTATAAATATTTTAGGAGGGTTGTTATAAATTCTAGTCTAACAAATGACCAAACAATATCCTAAGAGGTGACGTTTATTATTAGTTTTAATCTATACATATAATAAAAGAAAGCACTTTGAGGACACTTGTCATCATATTAGGCCATATCTTTTGGATAATTATAATTTTAGTTTAATATTATTCTAAAATTTAAATTGTTAATTTAAGATATTTTTAAATAAAACAAATTATTTATCACGAAAACCAAACTTTGTATTAATATTTGAAATATTTTTATTTCCATTACTAAAAAAATTATTATATCAATTTCATTACATAATTTATAAATCAATTTGTCGGAATTGGTACCAACATTTTATCACTCAAATAGATGTTGATTTGCTTCTTGAATAACATATCTTCTTTTCAAGAACCATCTTCACAATCACCATATCCATCGCGTATCGAGTATTATCCATTAGTATATTGAAAGATATGACTTTTTTATTATTGGTATATAAAATTAGATTTATTAAACCCGTGTAATACACGTGTTTTTTTATAGATATACATTTTTTATTATCTACTATACAAAATTACATTTATTCGACCCGTGTAATAGATGAAGTTTTTTAAGATATAACTTTTTATTATTTGATATATAAAATTAGATTTATTCAATTCGTACAATACACGTGGGTTTTTGAAGGATATATATTTTTTATTATTTAGTAAAGGAAATTACATTTATTCAACTCGTGTAATACACATATTTTTAAAGATGTAACCTTTTTATTATTTGGTATATAAAATTATATTTATTCAACCCGTGTAATAAATGAGGTTTCTTAAAGATGTATTATTTTATTATTTGGTAAACAAGAGTAGGGTTCGCACGGAAAGTGTGTTTTTCCTAGAAAGTCTAGGAAGCGATCTGGTCCATCCGATTGGTGTGTTTAATGGTTGAGATTAAATCAATGGCAATCTTGTAATATTTGAGTTTAATTAATTGATTGTTTTAAATGAGTAGGGGCAATTTTGTCAATGGCCGTGTTTTAAATCAATTAGATAACCGCCCAGTTCCTAAATTCAAGCGATTTTCCCTCTCTCTCTCTCTCCAAACCCATCTTGGAAACCCCAATCCCTACCAAAAATAACTACAATCATGGAAGAAGATAACTTTAGAAACGATGGAGAGCACCGGATCAAATTAAAACACTTCTCCATCTCCACCATCTCCGAGTTCATCATCACCATTCAAATATTGTTCTTATCATCTCCGTTTTCTTGACGATGTGTTTTAACAGCAAGCAAATTAATACAGTTGTGTTTTAGCAGCAAGCAGATTCATACAGTTGTGGTTTAGCATCCAGATTCATACATATGTGTTTTAACAGCAAGCAGATTCATACAGATGTGTTTTAACAGCAAGCAGATTCATACAGATGTGTTTTAACAGCAAACAGATTCATACAGTTGTGTTTTAACAGCAAGCAGATTCATACAAATGTGTTTTAACAGCAAGCAGATTCATACAGATGTGTTTTAACATCCAGATTCAAACAGATGTGTTTTAACAGCAAGCAGATTCATACAGATGTGTTTTAACATCCAGATTCATACAGATGTGTTTTAACAGCAAGCATATTCATACAGATGTGTTTTAACAGCAAGCAGATTCATACAGATGTGTTTTAACAGCAAGCATAATCATACAGATGTGTTTTAACAGCAAGCAGATTCTTACAGTTGTGTTTTAGCATTCAGATTCATACAGTTGTGTTTTAACAGCAAACAGATTCATACAGTTGTGTTTTAACAGCAAGCAGATTCATACACTTGTGTTTTAGCATTTAGATTCATACAGTTGTGTTTTAACAGCAATCAGATTCATACAGTTGTGTTTTAGCATTCAGATTCATACAGTTGTGTTTTAACAGTTGTGTTTTAACAGCAATCAGATTTATACAGTTGTGTTTTAGCATTTAGATTCATACAGTTGTGTTTTAACAGCAATCAAATTCATACCCCGTGTTTTACCATCTTTATATTGTGGGATCTATAAAAAATTGACTTTAGCCCTGTAAACTGTTAAAACACAGCACCAAGAACATGCTGATAAATTCCAGTAATCTTCTGAACAATGGAATATGCGATGTAATGTGACATGGAATTTTAGTTAATGAACACATTGACTTCCAGATTTGAATTCGAAAATAATAAAAATTCCGAAAATCATGGAATTTTAGTTAATGAAGATACATTCCAAAAATAAAATTAAAATGTGAAATTACATGATAGCCCTTCTACTTAAAATCCCTCAATGACACATGTCCAAATCTTATTCCTTCCTAGACTTTCTAGGAAAAATAGACTTTCCACCCAACTCTTACTCTGGTAAACAATATTACATTTATTCAACTCATGTAAAACAAACGGTTTTAAAGATATAACTATTTTATTTGGTATATAAAATTATATTTATTCAACCCGTACAATATGGTTCTTATAGATATAACTTTTTATTATTTAATACATAAAATTATATTTATTCAACCCGTGCAGTAAAAGAGGTTTTTAAAGATATATTGTTTTATTATTTAGTATATAAAATTCATTTATTCGACCCGTGTAATACACGAGGTTATAACCTAGTAAATAATTGTATTAAAACATTTTACGAAACGTTAATATACAAAAATAACATTTTGTGGTATAAATCGGTTAATTGATACAAACACTAGGGTTGTTCAAAAATCTCGTGTTTCGGAGCACGCTCGGATTTAGTTTGGAAAAAGCTCGTTCTAAAAGTATAGTAACATGATCAAAAGTTAGTGATCCGGTGACAGAACACACCAAGTGTTAAGTTGGGGGTGGCAGCGGCCAATGACCAATAGCTAAGGGTGATAAAATCCAATAACCCTTAATAAATTAACTATTTTTAAACAACGATTAAAGTTATAGCTTATGTTATATTGGGCTAATACCCAATAGGCTTAAGTTACAAATTTTGAGATTGATAGTTTTAAATGAGCCTAAGAGCATTCTCATCCAATCCATCAAATTATACATACATTCCACTAAAAACAACTCTTAGAGCATTCACATTCTATCCATCAAAATATGTGAGGGGGGTTTTTATATTTTAAAGGGTATAAAAAGTGGTTGTGAGTGGAGGAGAGAGAAAATGTTACTGTTCATCTGTATATTTGGGGGGACACTGCTCACCCAGTATAATTTTTTTAATATATATTGAAAGTGGTTGTGAGTGAAGGAGAGAGAAAAATGTGATGATAATATTATTTAATTGAAAAGGAGAGAGAAAAAGTATTTGTTTTTAGTGGAAATATATTGATATAGGAGTTGTTTTTTAGTGGAATGTATGTATAATTTGATGGTTTGGATGTGAATGCTCTTATATCAATATATTTCCACTAAAAACAAACACTTTTTCTCTCTCCTTTTCAATTAAATAATATTATCATCACATTTTTCTCTTTCCTTCACTCACAACCACTTTCAATATATATTAAAAAAATTATACTGGGTGAACAGTGTCCCTCAAATATACAGATGAACAGTAACATTTTCTCTCTCCTACACTCACAACCACTTTTTTTACCCTTTACAATATAAAAACTCAACCTCACAAGTTTTGATGGATTGGATGAGAATGCTCTAAGATATAGGTTTACCTATTATATAGGTTTTCTATTTAAGAAAATATATAACATACATATAGGATTTTTTTTAAACGCGTCCCTGTCAAAATGTGTCATGGCCGTGGCCCCCCAGGGCTGACTTTGTCTTTAAGAAATTCATTATAACTAGTATTTTTCCAGTAACACGTTGTGTCAGCACTCGTCGAGTAGAAATGTGTAGTAAGACAACACACGACTCGTAAAATGCAATATGTAAAATGCAATTAAAAAAAACAAGTGAATGCACAATGAAGTTACTGTTTTATGTATGTAATCCACTAAAATATTGCTATCAACACATTATTTGTAGGGCTCATGGCATTATAGACTAGTGACATCCTGTGGGTGGGTTGATGCTTAGGGACCATTAGGTTCTGGGTTCAATTTCCACAAGGGGGTTTTCTCATGTTTATTAAGTTTTCTTCTGAATTGGTGTATAGTAATTATAGCCTAGTGGGGATGGATATGACCGGACGGTTCCATTGGTAACACGATAATACTCTAGTTGTCCGTTAGTAATCCAAATTTACGGTTAAAAAAATATATATATTATTTGTCGGATATGGAAGTTTATTGTCATCATACATCTAAAGTTGACGTTTTTGGTTATACGCATAAAGTGATCGATGATTTGCTAAAATTAGTATTTTTTAGATACAAGATTCCAAAAGTACACGTAAATTGTGGTAATAATGGAGGATACAAGCACCTGTAAAAGAATATCCTAAAATATTATTTAATATAAGGAAATTAAATAAGTCCAAAAATACTTCATTAGAAATTACCTGTCACTCTAGAATATAAAAGAGGATTATTGCAGATTTCCTATTAAAAAACTGATTAATTGCGTATTTATCCAACTTAAAATTAAAATTACATATATCCTCTTCTTTAACTATTAAAATTGCATATATCCCTTCCTTAACTAATATAATTTCAAATTTACCCATTTTTATTTATTTTATAAAAAACAAGTTATATATTGACTTTTTTACCCTTATTTTTACTAAAACTTAAAAAAATACAAATTTATTCATTTTTACTAGTCTTTGTGGATTTTTCACAATTTAAAAAAATACATATTTATTCATTTTTACTAAAACTTAAACACTGAAATAAACCGCTAAACTAGTAAAAATCTACAAAAACTAGTAAAAGTAAATAAATATATATTTTTTAAGTTTTAGTAAAAATAAGGGTAAAAAGTCATTATATAACGTGTTTTTAATGAAATAAATCAAAATGGGTAAATTTACAATTTTATTAGTTAAGGAAGAGGATATATGCAATTTTAATAGTTAAGAAAGATGATATATGCAATTTTAATTTTAGGTTGGGTAAATACGCAATTAAGCACTTTTTTAAGGGGAAATATGCAATTGTCCCATATAAAAATATAGATCGGATTTTGTAACGTAACAAACTGAACGACAACGAATTGAACGAATGGGATGACCCCTGTTTATGCAACAAACTAAACAAACACAAAATAACGAATTCTCTTTTTATTTGCTCATTTGTTAAAAAAAGTATGCTGTTCACTTTTATTTATATTAATAGATAAAATAAAAAAAATGAAGATACATGTTGTTAGGTGAGAGTTATCACAATTCACAAAAACATTAATTTGTTGCGAGAAAAAAAAAAACACAAAGTCAAATCGTTTAACTTTTTAAGAAGTGGTTCATATTTTATAAATTATTATCTTCTTAGATACATATACATATGTTATATAAAAAAACTATCAAACAAATGTATTCAGATATGTTTTACATTTATATATTTTTACTTGCACAACACCACTAAGGCTTTGGCCTAGTGGTAGAGAAAAATCCCTCTAGAGTCATGTGTTCAATATCCAAAGAGTGTAATATTTAGCCATTAAAAAAATATGACAAACGAACAAATCAGACTAATTAGTTAATTGATGAATGTGCTTTTTGTTTTGAATTTGAGGGATAAATAAGGGAGAAACTATAATCATTACCTTTATTTCATTTTGTTTTGCTTTTAACCTCTTATAATTGAAAAAAATAAATGACTTATATATATATATATATATATATATATATATTTCTAAAAAAGTAAACTGCAATTTGCGTCCTTGTCGTATGTTGTCAGAATCAACGTACCTTCCTATTTTCAAAAAATGGAAACTTGAGTCCCTAGGGTTTCCATTTTGCTATACATTGAGTCCCTGAGGCCAACTGTTGTTGATATATTTTGTTAAGTGACTAACGGAATACACGATAACAGGGGCAAAATGGTCTTTCAACCAAGAAAAAACAGCATGTCACTATGAGTCCCCCGCATCGTTTCATTAGCCGGTAACCCAAGTTTCGATTTCTGGTAATGGCCTAATCTTCTTAATCTGTGAGTATTATTATTTCTCATTTTTTCCTTCACAACTTTTATAAATCGATTATTTATCAAAATCCCCCATTAAAGATTGCTCCATTTTACCCTTAGGTCCTCTTCCACCTCTCTCCATGTACATCCTGTTTTCATCTCAGATCCCGAATTTACAATTAACAAGATTAGGGTTTTATGTGATAATGGTAGTGGTGTGGTGGTGGTGTATAGTGTAATGGATGGTGGTGCTATGTGGAATAATAAATAATAATAATAATAATAATAATAATAAGGATCATGGGTAAAATAGACTTTCACAATAAGGATGAGAGGTAAATTAGACTTTTCACCAAATTTTAAACGGTTAAAATGACATAAGGGGAGGGGGGGGGGGGGGGTGGTCACTAGTGACCATTTTTCCATCACTCACAATATCCAATCATGTTCTGCCATGTCAACAACCATTTTTCCATCACTCATAACCTTTTTTTAGTGGGGGTGGTCATCACTCACCACCACACCCAACAATTTTCCCCCAACCAACAATTACACTCACAAAAAAAAAAAAACCATCACGCGTGAAGAAAATAACGAAAATCGATTTCGTGGAAAATATAACGCGTTATACTTTGTTGTGGGGGTGGGAGAATGGTTTCCATCACGCGTTATACATTGTTCCGTGATAGAATAACGGAACCGCCCCCTTGGGCCTAAGAACGCAAACCAAAGCAAAATGGAAACCCAAGGACATAGGTATCTATTTTTTTGAAAAGAGTAAACTGCCATTTTGGTCCCTGTGGTTTGGGCACTTTTGCCATTTTAGTCCAAATCTCAAACTTTTTAAATCTGAGTCCCTGTGGTTTCATTTTTGTTGCCATTTTAGTCCAAAAATCAAAAACCCCCTTTTTTTGACTGTTGTAACATGCTTATTTTGTCTTTTTGTTCAGGGGCATTTTGGTCATTTGAAATTTAATATAACATATTAATAATTAATATAACATATTAATAAAAGCTGTTCATCATCCCCAAAATGCAGAAACAACTCTATTCAAACCCCCCCCCCCCCCCCAAATCACTCTCCAAAATCATCCAATCTGAACTTCTCTATCAAACCCTAACCCTAAAATGACGAAAGTCTATGGTACCGGAGTCTTCGATTTCCAGCGCCACCGTGTGGCAGAGTACTCCGTCACCGCCGCCGGTCCAGACCAAACCGTTCCAGTTCGAGAAGCAAAAGGTTTCAGTTCGAGAAGCAAATCGGTGAGTTCTTTAAACACCAGATCGAGTCAGGTACATCTGCAGCTTACGGAGACGGTTTCCTACTCCCATGATGTTGCATTTGATTCTCAATAGCAATCGGAACACTATTATACCAGAACCCATAAAAGTGATGATTTTCTATTTTGACCCAAATTATATCCATATCAATCCTGCAAAATTGAGTTTGACTTCCCAAATTCATGATCAAATTCAAAGCATCCAACTTCTAATTGTAGTCAAACTCATTGACTTTGAATCTGCAATATCTTCATTAACCTGATAACATGCATCCTCTGACCTTTTATAACCCCCATCCCAAACCAAAGCTCCTAATGACCCCGATAAACCAGTACAGGTTTTAGTCAAAAGGAGTAAAAAAAAGATGACACTTTTATTTTCAATGTTGACCTGAACCAAACCCAACAACATGAATCATTCAAAAACCCCATCAGAGAGAACGAGAGAAGAACATACCTGACGGAGACGATGAATGACGGCGGTGAAGTGTTTCAGAGGTGTGCGGCGAGGGTTGGTGGTGTGTGGTGGTTCCCGAATGGTGATGGTGGCGAACGATGGGTGAAGGGGTGACGAGTGAGGCGAGCGACAGTGGTTCAGCTAGGGTGATGCGGCGAAGCTGATGGTGTTATTAGGGTTGTTGATTCAGAGTGAAGATAGAAGATAGAGGATTGTGTTTGGTGATGGAGAACGGCGAAGCTGATGCTGGTTTTGAAACAACTTGGGGAAGATGATGTGCTGAACTTG
Source organism: Helianthus tuberosus (assembly GCA_030545235.1). Classification (NCBI taxonomy): domain Eukaryota; kingdom Viridiplantae; phylum Streptophyta; class Magnoliopsida; order Asterales; family Asteraceae; genus Helianthus; species Helianthus tuberosus. The sequence continues at coordinate 183,782,145 of CM060406.1, forward strand.
GGGAAGATATTGGTGCCATTTATATATATATATATATTAATTATTAATATGTTATATTAAAATTAGATTGACAAAAATACCCCTGAACAAAAAGACAAAATAGGCAAGTTAAAACAGTAAAAAAAGAGGGTTTTTGAATTTTGGACTAAAATGACAACAAAATTGAAACAATAGAGACCCAGATTTAAAAAGTTTGAGATTTGGACTAAAATGGCAAAAGTGCCCAAACCACATGGACCAAAATGACAGTTTACTCTTTTGAAAATAAAGACTTAGGTTGATTCTGACAACATTCTATAGAAATGCAAATTACAGTTTACTTTTTTCAATTTTTTCTAAATGACTCCCCTACATACACATAATATACACACACGTACATAAGTATATAAATGAAGTAATTGTTTATTAAATAGGTATGATTCATTTATTTAGCTAAGGAAAACAATCTTACACATGTTCCTTCTTTTATAAATAAAAACATTTCTCCTGACGTTTGCTCAGATGGTTATATTGTTTGTGACGGGTCAGGGTTTGTTTGTTAATCATATAGCAGACGGGAATCTTAAATTTTCAATTGTTAATCATATAGCTGATGAGAATCTTAAGAAAGAAAAACCTTTTTAACGATTTAAAAAATCATTTTCAATTCCATCATCAAAATTTGGTTTTCCTTGATTTTACTAATGGAAACACGTGAAATAACCCGCTACAATATATTCGTTTGTATTTCGCTTCTTGTCATTAAATTACTATAACAAATCATAAAATATTAAAAACGAAAGAAATCCAACTAGCTTACCTGCCTTTTTTGTGCTCCCAATATGTATTGTTCTAAAACGTCAATATCTTAGATGATTATCTGTCAAAGCTGTTATTTGAAGAATTTCATAAAGATTTAATTCAGGATTAATATTATAAAAACTAGGGTGGTTTTTACTTTACATGAAAAATCCACCAATCAAATGTAGGATATAAAAATCTCAATTTTTTTAAATATAGGTACTTAAAAAGAGTTAAAATAATGATGTGTTACCTCTTAATGTGTCCACATTTGATAAATTAACATTTCAAATGTGTTTTAAAAAAAATACTAATCTGGATATTTTGTTGATACAAAAGATAACATACAAATTTGTATGTAAAACAATTAAAAGTTTTTAGATATGATTCATGTCTAACAAAAGACCAAACCCTAAGGTGACGTGTATTACTACTTTTAATAAATAACTGTATTTAAACAGTTTAAAAACGTTAATATGCAAAAATAACATTTTGTGGTATAAACCGGTTAATTGATACTAACACCTTTGGGATAGATTATAGAAAATAAACCGCCACCCTCAATTTTATTTATTTAGTTTTGCTTTTTTTTTTTTTTTTGCATTTTGCATCCTTCTGCTTATTTATTTTTGCATTTTGCGTCATTCTGTAAAATGTTACACTCTGCACCCTTTCCGTCTATTGAACGTTATACCTCCTTTAAAAGTCATACATCATTTTAAAAGGTTCTGAAAAACCAAACTGCCTTTTTTCATTGCAGTATGCATCCTGTGATTTCATATTATTACCTCCACTCAGCACCACCATCATACAATATCGACCTACTCCTATACTATAACATCCTTTTTTTTTATATATAAGTAATATTATATATATATATATATATATATATATATATATATATACTAGTCGTTTACCCGCGCGATGCGGCGGGAAACATATCACTTAGGTTGGTGAGTTTAGGGCTATGTACGAGGATGTAGTTTCCGATGTGGCGTGCGACGTCGATGGTGGCAGTGTTGCAGAAGTAAGGGTCGGTTGGCCTTCTTCAGCGGCGGAGAATTAGCGGTGTGCGGCGATTGGTGGTTTCATGATGGCGTTTGGGGGTTATTGTGTGACGGCCGGTTACCGGCTTCAGGAGAAAACAAAGAAAATTGTGTGATTCTAGTTATGTTATGAGGGTTTTAAAGATGTGGGTAAACCAACGGTTTTAAATGATGAATCGTATCGTCAGTTACAATGAGGCCTTCAGCAGTGGCGAAGCTTGACGTTTTTTACGGGGGGTAACTATGTAAATAACATTTAAGAAAAGAAAACACTGACATCTGCGCGATGCGGCGGGAGTGGCGATTTATAATAGGATACTCGTTTACCGTTAGTTTATCAGTCATCTCGTGATATTACGGTATTGATGTGGTACCAACAGTCAGTATAGAAATCCAAAAAAAAAAAAAAAAAACAAATAGCATGGAAAAGTTTAAAATACATGAATCTCTAGTCAATATGGTCCAACTTTTGCTACTATGGGGCTAGCCTAACCTAGGGAGCGAATTAATTTGTATTTATCGATATAAAGAGGAGTTACATGTAGTAAAAATATGGTCAATGCTAATATACAGGAAGTCAAAATGCATGTAATACTTTTAGTCAAAAGGCTATTTTTCTGAAAATGGTTGGTCAAAATGCGGCAGCGTCAACAATTTACAAAGCGTTACTCGTTTTCTATCGGTTGATCAATCGTTTCATGATAATACTATATAGTATCCGTTTGTTTTCTTATTGGTAGTATCAGTGTGATCTATATATGTAATGGCCCTTGTAAAAACTAAGGACGTCTATTAGGTTTCTTATATATCCGTGTAATACGCAAGTTAAACAATATAAATAATATAACTCATAACCTTATAAATAAAAGAAATATAAATAAACACGGGGATAGTAGAAAGTGATGTGTATCTTTTAATAAATTAAATAAATCACATTAAACTCTATCTACAGCCCTGTAATTTAACAAAAATGTTATATCTTTATAACTTAACTCTCACTCTCGGCATCTTATTCCCATCAATATCTTTATATTATTTATTTAATAATTTATTTCTTTCTTTATTTTGTTTAACTATTATTTTAATATTGAAAATTGATTTCTAAGAAATTTATACAAATATTCAATTATCTAATTATTATGCTCAGGTGACGGGTTAATTAATTTTATGGTTATCTTTATTTTACATATCAAACAAAAAATTGGCCAAGATTACAACGCAAGTATTACATCCCATTCTTACGTCAGCTATCATACAACTTAAACACTTCAAATATTAAAGGAACACCACTCCTCCCATTCCAAAACTTGCCTTTTCGTGCGGTTTTTAATCTATAAGAGAGCTGTGAACTACAAATTTTTTTTGGTTTGAATTGCTTTGATTGCTCCACCAATAATGCTACCACCATTCTTCTTTAGCTTCCAAACTTTACCAAATGAGGAGCTTGATGGATGACCAGCATAAACCTGAAATATCAGAATTCAAGCTGATTACATGCGAGTACCCCTAGGCCCTAACTTAACCAGGATCAAAACCTTATATTCTTACTTTGGGCTACATGACATAAAAAAAAACTAAAACTTTGTTATTTCTTTATAACCTAGATAAAAATGGTTACCTTAATATGTTTTTCTAACAACCAAGTGAAAGACCATTAAAAACCATAAAGGCATGACAGCAGCTTAAGGCCCACCCAGATGCAATTAGGCTCTGAAGCAAGCTAAATTTAGACACCAAAGAAATCTGCAGTAGAATCCAATTACGAAATCTGGGTCCCAAAATAGGACTACGACGCAGGTGATGCTTTGCTAAGTTTGACTCGTTACCCAACCCGCTCATTTTGCCAATTCTAAAACAACTGCAGAATCAACATATATGTAAAAAGTAAAGCTAAAAAATACATGTAAAGAGTAGGTTACTCACAGCAGTCATCTCACCACCACACCATCTTTTGAGAGCAGAGTATAAAGGCTAAGTTTAGTGAATTTGATACCCTATTGAAAGGCTTCTTGGCAGACACTCCGCTTTTTTATGTCTGAAGCAATTCTCCCACTTTTGCATAATATGTTGTATGCGTCATTATAGTAGCTGCCAAAAGATAATCCAAATTGAATTTCACTTCTTCAAAATCAGCAACTATAATATAATTTGCTTCAAGAAATTTATAACATTAATTCTAAAATATGAATTTTTAACTTTTGAGTTTTGATGCAAAAAGACAACCCATTTTCGTCCTTTAGGTTTGGCCAGTTTTGCGACTTTCGTCCAAAGGTTTGTTTTTTCGCATCCGGATACAAAAGGTTTGAAATCTTGCCATTTTCATCCGGCTTGTTATCCATCGACATACGTCCCTTTGCTTGCGTACTGTACTGTACCCTTCTAGCCATATGCCATCTCACTGGAAAGTTAATTGTTCCTGAGGTAAAAAAAAAAATTCAAGTTCAATAAAATTGAGGCCACACTGCAATAGATAGTGTTCATTTTTTTATTTTTTATTTCACCTATCTGAGATAAAACATAACCCACACCGGCTCGTACCTAAGTGATTGGGTCAAAACTGCCAGGGTTGACCCAAAGACACCATCTTATCCACTTTTTATGAATAACATGATAACAAAAAAGATATTATTACAGTAATGATCTAACTCTTTAAAACAATTTTGGAGGCTGTTTGCATCAAAAAAACAAACTTTGGGTGTATTTCGGACCGTTTTGAGATAAAAATGCAACCAAAATTGACCTGGTTGTCACATCTATACAAACTTACATCCGGGGACACACTATGAGTTCCATATTTGTCATCCCAATACATTGTACTGATCTGGTACAACTGTTGTACACTAATAACCTATAAAACAAAACAAAATACGACAGTTGAGACACAGGTTAAAATGTAAATGTAAACGGAATTACATATTTTGTAGCATGTCACTCACGGAACATAGGCTTCGGCGTGCATAGACTGTTGGCGAGACCATGGTTCCTACATCAACGAACTGCAAAAGAAAACTCACTTTAGATTACTTAGCAAAATAAGATAATGTACAGTTATCACTTTTAGGCGATATAACTTTCCCATCAGCTAATAAGTTATGTTGCAACTACCATGAAACTTATAATACATAACTCTTTGTGTGACCCCTAAGTAATCAGATAATCAACTTCAAAATGCAAATATGAGCACCACCAACTGAAAGGAATATAAGACATCCGCAACAACCTGTGTGTAGTATTCTATTGCGGCTTTGAACTCTTTATGGCGAAAAGCTACATCCCCTTTTTTCTTGGAGTTTATTGTGTCTTGCCTCTGATTTGTCCACATATGGAATGAGAGTTGCAAGCCATTAAAATATTATTTAGTGCTAAGCCTGTTTACTTTTATAAGGAAAAAAGTCAAACCGGAAATAAACCTCAGTTGCTGTTCCCTCATCATCTTTGTAGGCTAAATTTTCCAAGATTTCATGTATGGCAGTCAAATCCATTTTTAAGCAGGCATCACCAAGTGGGGTCATAGGCGTAGTGGCTCCACCTTGTGATATACCCATTAACACATGAGAAGGTACCTGTGATATTTACATTGGTAGAAACTTAACATAACAATAACAATCAACAAAAAAAAAAAAACATACATTATGATCAATAACCCTAACTCTAAAATACACCCAGATATTCATGTCAAAAGACTCAAAACATAGATCAAAGGTCAATATTTGATTATTGAGAAAAAGCATGAATCTTTTTTATAAATCTTGAACAAAAAACAATAGATCTATTCTGATGCATACCCATATACATGATAGCATAAAGATCATCAAGAAATATCTAAGAAATCACTACATATGATCAAAACAACAAAACCCAAAAGGAAATCAAACAAAACATAACCCAAGATCAAATCTTTAAGCATAAAATGAAAAAAAGATACCTGCTGCAACTCAAGAAAACCTTCAAAAAGGCGATTCAAATTTCACTGACCTAAAACCAAAAATCAACACAAAAAAATATTATTAAATAATAAAAAATACAAATGAATCAAACGATTTAGAGAAATATACAAGGTAAAGATGACTCGATTACCTGGTTTTCCGCATACGGATGAAGAAACCGGCTTCATGTTATTCGTCTAACAAAGGTTTCGTATCGGAAATCCTTCAAGATCTGAACGATTTTGTATTTAGGGTTTCTCATGCCGTCATCTCTCCTTCTCCATCGCATCTCTCTCTCTATTTCTCGTTCTCTCTCTGTCTCCCTCTCCTCTCTTTCCACTTGGGAATTCAAATTTTGAAAATGCAGAGAGAGGAATTTGGTGCAGATCTAGATCTGGCGAGTAGGACAGAGGAATATGGTGTAGAGAAGAACAGCTTTCAAAAGTAATTGTGCGGATCATGATCCGTGTGAAGTTGATGGACGGTAGGATCATGATCCATGTGAAGTAATGGACGGTAGATCATGATATCTGTGTTTTTGTTTGAGTTAGTAAGGGTATATGTGGAAAGTGAGGTTATAAATGTGTTTGTTGTGTTTAAAAGACTTGTACATTATGCATTAAGGGTGTTTTAAGGAAATTTTTATGGACTTTAAGAAGTCCTTCCTATATGCTTTATAAAGTAGTATAGATATATATATATATATTTAAAGAAGAGATACTTTATATTACACACGAAAAAGGGCAATTACAAAGCAATGACAGGTAGTCGGGCAACAAGTTGCGCCGCCATATATACATATATATATATATATGGGACCGCTAAAATGAAAACCACATCCAGTTGTAAGAACCGAGAGAACCACTTTCTGGCCATTAGATCTTCAAGATCCATGGATGAGATTAAAAGTAACTAAAAATAATATTAAATGATTTTTGTCTTATTATGTTTTTAATATTTTAATCCAAAAGGGTAATTTAGTAAAATAACTCTATTTTGTCTTTATTGTTTTTTATTAGTTTTTGTATTATTATATTACTTTTTATTTTTTAAACATAATTTTTTTTATTAAAAACATTTTTAAATTCAGATTTTTTTAAAAAGATTTTTTATACTTTTTACAATTTAAGTTTTACGTTAAACTTTTTACGTTTTACGTTTTTTTAACGCGCCATTTTTTCGCCCGGCTTTTTCAAGCATCGTTTTTTTAACGCGCCGTTTTTTCAAGCGTCGTTTTTTTAACGCGCCGTTTTTTACACGTTTTTTTAACACGCCGATTTTTACACTTTTTACGTTTTATGTTTTACGTTAAACTTTTTAAACTTTTTACGTTTTAAGTTTCATGTAAAACTTTTTACGTTTTACGTAAAACTTTTTACGTTTTACGAAAAACTTTTTACGTTTTACGTGAAACTTTTTACGTTTTACATAAAACTTTTTACGTTAAAAAGTTTACGGTTTAACTTTTTTTTACAAAAACTTATTTACGCAAAAACGAACACACCCAGAAATCGCAAACTCGGGAGATGTCTCAGATATATCGTTAACATCATCGACTAGGGGGGAAAAATTAAAAACCAACAACATCAAAAAAAAGTCTATCTCGAAAAAAAAAAAGGGGGTTTGGCTCAGATTAACCGATAATCAAAAGGCTGCAAAAAGAGGGGTTGCAGGTTTAAAAAACCTACCCTCCGCCGTCCTTGCCGCGCCATCGTCACCAAAATCGACGTTTTTTTTCATCATCGCCGCCCCCATCCAACATATCAAACAAGAACACAGGCAAAAAATCAAAGAATCCCAACCAAAAAATCAAACCATCAAACCCACATAGTCCACAGAGTTCATCAGACCCACATAGTCCACAGAGTTCATCAGACAAAAAATCAAAGAAACCCAACCAAAACAAAATTGAAAACCCACCTTCACTGACCCAACTCAAACCATCATCGAGCACCCACCACCTCCGACATCGAGCACCCACCACCTGCCATCGAGCACCCACCACCGTTGACATCAACCCCCAACATCGGAGCCGTCGGCCTCAAAACCCTACATCGGAGCCGTCGACATCAACCACTGCCACACCACCAAACCCACTGCCACACCACCACACCCACCAAACCCATCGCCACACCACCAACACCTGTCATCTGCATCGTCGCCGGAGATCGTTGCGGAACCAGACTACGGAGGCACGACGGATGTCACACCCCGACCACGTAGAACATACAAACGTGGCGGAAATGTCGGGGAGTGTTGTAACAGAATTAATTGTTTCAAATCCATGGCAATTGAAGTTTCGTTTTATTGATTAAAAGTGTTACAATGTCTTAACAAACAAGAAAATACAACATAATTAACTAGTCTTGCATCTTTTATTGTCACTAAAGCCCAAGTCTGCCTATGTGTATCTTGATCATCTTATGCAACAGTTCCTGAAAAACACATGTGAAAATAGGTACGTCAGCATAAAAATGCCTGTGAGATACATAGGTTTTGTGAAAATAGGTTTCATGACTTATGTTTGAGAAAATGTTTAGTCATGAACCTTTTTGTTTGCTTTGCTTTGCTTTGTAAATCATTTGAAAAACAATGAGTTCAGATGATAAGTATAAATAAATGTAAGGTTAAATGAATAACCAAGTAAAATATGTTTGCATAAGATAAGATGTTTATAAATCAATGTCTTGTGAAAAGTATGTTATTTGTATAAAATGTTCTATGTCTCAAACTGAAATGATTCAAATAACGCTATGATATGTAATACCATACAAACACTTATATATAGGAAGTACCAGCGGCGTATCCACCATGCTTGTATCATATTACACACGCATCGTTACTTAATCACTTAATCAAACCAAACCAATCAATGTAAGAAGTCTATGTTTAAATCAATTGTCAAATGTATTGGGTAATATGTCAAAGTGTTCATGTCAAGATGTAAATCATATCAAAATGTCTATGTCAAATATCCATGTCAAATGTCTATGTCAAGATGTCATGTATGGCAAGTGAAATGTCTCAACTAAACCATATGCACAGAAACAAAGTATTGAAGTAAAACTTATTTTAAATCAAAGTTATGTTTTGTGGGAAATGCATGATCAAATGTCAATCATGTTAAAATGTCTATGCCGAAATGTCTATGTCAAATGTCTATGTCAAAATGTCATGTAAAACGATGTACTAAGTAATGCACACAATGGCAATACATAGCATGAAATGAAATGAAATCATGTACTATAATGTACTAACGAACATAGCAGTATATGATGGGAAAACAGGAAAGCATGAAAGTAACAAGTAGGCACATGTGTTTCACCCCAAAACAGTTTGGAAAACAGTAAAAGAGGGGTCTATGTACTCACCTGAGATTGCTCAGTAGTCCTTGAGTAACAACTAAACAATACTAGAGATCGCGGATATCAAACGGCACCTAGTATAGGTAACTACATTAATAAACCGGACCTAAATCGGAAGACTGGGTAGCATGAGGGTTTGTAAACCAAATGAGTGTAGGAACTCATATGATATGGTTAATCAAAGCCTACATACTAAATGAAACTTAACCTAAGTGTCTACGACCCATTACGACCCGTTTAGGTAGCTTATGCTACTTTAACGCGTCGTTCGCGTGAAACGCGTTCGGACCGTCTAACTAGTCCTATGAAAAGTGTTATATGCCTAAACATGTTACATAATCAGTTATGTGACAAAAGTTTAGGTTACATATGCTTAATTACCAATTATACATGAAAAGGGTATTCTGGTAATTTACCTAAGGCATATAAACTACTTATCATACAACTACTTAAACGAAGCGACCATAAGGTATAACCTCGGAAGGTTATTCCCTACCTACTATGGTCACCTAATGTGTTTGGTCAGATCCTAATGATCGACCAAATGGGTCGGGTTCGAGGTATAAGCGATTTATCAGATCGCTTACCCTACGACCCTAGACAACGTGGTAATCAGTAGGCATAGTCCCAAGGGACTATAACCAACGTGATTACACTCACGTTGCGAAGTTCAAACGAACTTCGCATTGACCATTACTGGTCAACGCTGAAAGTCAAACAAAGTTTGACTTTCTGACTCGAAAAGCAATAAAATAAGGAAAAGAACGAAAGAATACTTACGAAGGGTCCCCGAATGCTAATCCCGATTCAAGAATCTCAGGTATGAAACAATGGTTTCAACTTAGAGGTTCTCAAATCAGAATTCTAGTGATTTTAGCAATGGGGGGTATGGGGTATTTATAGGAATACCCGAACCGTTAAGATCGTTTCATGGAAAACGTGCCTTAATCCCATCCGTACATGTGTTGAAATGTCATGGTGTTTAGGTGTTTAAATTCCATCCATACATGTGTTGAAATGTCATGGTGTTTAGGTGTTTAAATTCCATCCATACATGTGTTGAAATGTCATGGTGTTTAGGTGTTTAAATTCCATCCATACATGTGTTGAAATGTCATGGTGTTTAGGTGTTTAAATTCCATCCATACATGTGTTGCAAAGTCATGGTGTTTAGGTGTTTAAATTCCATCCTTATCCGCTGACTAAGCATTGTTAGAATGTGTGGTTGTGAATTAAACAACGGCTAATACATCGAATCTGGTCCCGAATGCGAAAAACGATCCAAATGACGTGACGAATGGATTTTTCTTATGGCGAACACTAAAATAAAATATTTTAGTGCTTACATAAATTTTTGGATGTCCGGATGTATTCAGAACGTAAGTTATGCGCGAAAATGCAAACTTGTGCACTTTTTGACACTTTTAGTCCCTGAATGACCCCAAAAGTTTATTTTAGCACACCGAACCCCTCAAAGCCTATTTCTAAGCTATGTAAAGGATATTTATGGTATGTTTAACTTATGGTCATGTTCCGGAAGGTCTGTTACAGTTCAAATTGGCATACTTTCGCAGTTTGTCAACTTTAGTCCCTGTAAGCGATTTAACTTGATTTCACCACACCAAACCTTCCAAAACTTATATATAAGTTATGTAAAGGTTATTCAAGGTATGTTAAGCCTATTTCACTATTCCGGAGTGTTCGTTGCATTAAACTGGTTATATTTACGCATCAGTGCGTGTATAACCTTCCAGAAAGCGATTTAGAGCTTGAAATCGAAACAAGAGTTGATATGTGCAAAAGATACACATATTTATACAAGTCCCAAGCATGAAATACAATATTTCATTGGTTTGGCATTTGTTTGATGGTCGCAGTGACACGGGTGTCACAGTCTCCCCTACTTTAGGAAATTTCGTCCCGAAATTAATTCGTAGGAGTCTATTTGTGACTTTGTGTTAAATAACCATCAAAGATGAACAAGAAGTAATCCTGTAATTTCTCTTTAACGAACATTTTTCAGAAATGAAAAATGAACCGAGTTATTTTCAACAGGCATTCTTTAGAAACAAAAATGAACAGAATAGTCATTTTCCACAACATCTTTCAGAAACAAAAATGAACAGAATAGTCATTTTACATCTTCAGAAACAAAAATGAACGGAATAGTCATTTTACATCTTCAGAAACAAAAATGAACGGAATAGTCATTTTACGTCTTCAGAAACAAAAATGAACGGAATAGTCATTTTACATCTTCAGAAACAAAAATGAACAGAATAGTCATTTTACATCTTTAGAAACAAAAATGAACGGAATAGTCATTTTACATCTTCAGAAACAAAAATGAACGGAATAGTCATTTTACATCTTCAGAAACAAAAATGAACGGAATAGTCATTTTACATCTTCAGAAACAAAAATGAACGGAATAGTAATTTTACATCTTCAGAAACAAAAATGAACGGAATAGTCATTTTACATCTTCAGAAACAAAAATGAACGGAATAGTCATTTTACATCTTCAGAAACAAAAATGAACGGAAATAGTCATTTTACATCTTCAGAAACAAAAATGAACGGAATAGTCATTTTACATCTTCAGAAACAAAATGAACAGAATAGTCTCTAGACATATGACAAAATTCGCTGTGGTTTCCGTGCACTAAATTCTATAATTATGTACGCGTCCATAATTACGTAATTCCTTGCACAGTCCACACAGTGCATTTCATGATGTGTAGGGGAAGAAAATATCAAACCTGTGATGAGTGTGACTAGACTACCATAGGGTCCTTTTAATTAGATCGACAAATGATCCTTTTAAATTAGGCCACCAAGGAGTCCTTTCAGCTATATCATCACATGATATTCCTAACCAGATTTTTGGATCAATCTGTTTACCTAGACCTCTCAGGATCTAATTATGGAATGGTACAATATAATCCAAGGGTCTTTACTATTACGTACAAGCCCGTTGAGGATTTAGTATAGTACCCAAAGATATGGAAGATTCTACGAGGATTTGAATGACAAGAATTTGGATCACACAAAAAACATAAAGGGAACACATAAACACATAATCACATAGTTGTTTAATTTGTTTATTAATTTGTTATCTTTGGACGCGGATACATAAAGCACACCAGGAATCCAATTCGTGGATTTCATTTGGCACTTTAATCATTTCAAGAATCTATCTATAAAGATAGGAAAATCTTAATAGGAACTCGGCTTTGTCCTTATTGAATTGTGATGTACGTATTGAATCATACAAGGAATTCAATTAAGGATTCCGATGAATGATACCCATCCACAAGGATCTAATTATGAGGATAGAAAGATCCTACATGAATTTTGGAATTTGTGTAACGAGAGGTGTTCCGACACCTTGCACTAGGCGTGCTTAATTCGATACACAAGGTAGAAAGTTCATGAGGTTGAGGCGCCAGATATGCCAAGCAACATATGAAGCAGAGTTTGAAGGTTGAGCAGCAGCAGGATTTGTAACAGCTTTGCTTTGGATTGCAAAGCGGCACATGTTAACCAAATGTCTCCATCGTCCACCGTGGTTACATTTGAAACAGGGTATTTGGTTTGGATGATGACAGTTGCATTGATTGCACCAAGGAGCAGTTCCCTTACGGCTTCATCCCTGAGGCGAGACATGGTGATGGCTAAGTCAACGGTCCTCTGGAGTACGACGCCTATTCGCTGGGTAATTGCAGCACCTGGTTCGGACATTGTCGTTGCGATGAAGAAGCATCTTGAAGATATCAAAAGGTATAGGAGGAAACAAGCGAAAGATAGTCAAAAGAAAATGACAAGGCATTTAGATTGTGACCATTTGTTTGTTACCAAAGGCAAACAAATGAGACAGTGACTAATCAAAGTAAGCGGGTCAAAAATAATGTATCGCGAAGACATGCTCTCCTATAAGTGAACACTCATCCCAAGAATTCCCAGGTAAGCACAACTGGTCTCGCGTCTAATGAGATGTATACGAAGTGCTTGCCTAGACAGAAAACCCAGAATACAGGCATTCACCCTTCCAGTTTGCACGTGTTCACACTATTTAGGACCCAAAACTTTGACGAGATTTTGAAAACTCAAAGGGGTTCAAAATCTTATAACAGAGGGTTCAAAACCTTGTAATAAATCATCCTAGAACAGATGATTAGTTTTCAAAGCGGTTTTGAAATTTATGTTCTTGTTGTGGTCGTCGCCTAAGGATAGGTGACAGTATTGTTTTATGACTAAACGCAAGTAAACTCGCGTTAGGGTCCTAAGAAAGTTATAGACTAGGTCAAAGCATTACTAATAACCTAATTCCCTATAACCATTGGCTCTGATACCATCTTTTCTGTCACACCCCGACCACGTAGAACATACAAACGTGGCGGAAATGTCGGGGAGTGTTGTAACAGAATTAATTGTTTCAAATCCATGGCAATTGAAGTTTCGTTTTATTGATTAAAAGTGTTACAATGTCTTAACAAACAAGAAAACACAACATAATTAACTAGTCTTGCATCTTTTATTGTCACTAAAGCCCAAGTCTGCCTATGTGTATCTTGATCATCTTATGCAACAGTTCCTGAAAAACACATGTGAAAATAGGTACGTCAGCATAAAAATGCCTGTGAGATACATAGGTTTTGTGAAAATAGGTTTCATGACTTATGTTTGAGAAAATGTTTAGTCATGAACCTTTTTGTTTGCTTTGCTTTGCTTTGTAAATCATTTGAAAAACAATGAGTTCAGATGATAAGTATAAATAAATGTAAGGTTAAATGAATAACCAAGTAAAATATGTTTGCATAAGATAAGATGTTTATAAATCAATGTCTTGTGAAAAGTATGTTATTTGTATAAAATGTTCTATGTCTCAAACTGAAATGATTCAAATAACGCTATGATATGTAATACCATACAAACACTTATATATAGGAAGTACCAGCGGCGTATCCACCATGCTTGTATCATATTACACACGCATCGTTACTTAATCACTTAATCAAACCAAACCAATCAATGTAAGAAGTCTATGTTTAAATCAATTGTCAAATGTATTGGGTAATATGTCAAAGTGTTCATGTCAAGATGTAAATCATATCAAAATGTCTATGTCAAATATCCATGTCAAATGTCTATGTCAAGATGTCATGTATGGCAAGTGAAATGTCTCAACTAAACCATATGCACAGAAACAAAGTATTGAAGTAAAACTTGTTTTAAATCAAAGTTATGTTTTGTGGGAAATGCATGATCAAATGTCAATCATGTTAAAATGTCTATGCCGAAATGTCTATGTCAAATGTCTATGTCAAAATGTCATGTAAAACGATGTACTAAGTAATGCACACAATGGCAATACATAGCATGAAATGAAATGAAATCATGTACTATAATGTACTAACGAACATAGCAGTATATGATGGGAAAACAGGAAAGCATGAAAGTAACAAGTAGGCACATGTGTTTCACCCCAAAACAGTTTGGAAAACAGTAAAAGAGGGGTCTATGTACTCACCTGAGATTGCTCAGTAGTCCTTGAGTAACAACTAAACAATACTAGAGATCGCGGATATCAAACGGCACCTAGTATAGGTAACTACATTAATAAACCGGACCTAAATCGGAAGACTGGGTAGCATGAGGGTTTGTAAACCAAATGAGTGTAGGAACTCATATGATATGGTTAATCAAAGCCTACATACTAAATGAAACTTAACCTAAGTGTCTACGACCCATTACGACCCGTTTAGGTAGCTTATGCTACTTTAACGCGTCGTTCGCGTGAAACGCGTTCGGACCGTCTAACTAGTCCTATGAAAAGTGTTATATGCCTAAACATGTTACATAATCAGTTATGTGACAAAAGTTTAGGTTACATATGCTTAATTACCAATTATACATGAAAAGGGTATTCTGGTAATTTACCTAAGGCATATAAACTACTTATCATACAACTACTTAAACGAAGCGACCATAAGGTATAACCTCGGAAGGTTATTCCCTACCTACTATGGTCACCTAATGTGTTTGGTCAGATCCTAATGATCGACCAAATGGGTCGGGTTCGAGGTATAAGCGATTTATCAGATCGCTTACCCTACGACCCTAGACAACGTGGTAATCAGTAGGCATAGTCCCAAGGGACTATAACCAACGTGATTACACTCACGTTGCGAAGTTCAAACGAACTTCGCATTGACCATTACTGGTCAACGCTGAAAGTCAAACAAAGTTTGACTTTCTGACTCGAAAAGCAATAAAATAAGGAAAAGAACGAAAGAATACTTACGAAGGGTCCCCGAATGCTAATCCCGATTCAAGAATCTCAGGTATGAAACAATGGTTTCAACTTAGAGGTTCTCAAATCAGAATTCTAGTGATTTTAGCAATGGGGGGTATGGGGTATTTATAGGAATACCCGAACCGTTAAGATCGTTTCATGGAAAACGTGCCTTAATCCCATCCGTACATGTGTTGAAATGTCATGGTGTTTAGGTGTTTAAATTCCATCCATACATGTGTTGAAATGTCATGGTGTTTAGGTGTTTAAATTCCATCCATACATGTGTTGAAATGTCATGGTGTTTAGGTGTTTAAATTCCATCCATACATGTGTTGAAATGTCATGGTGTTTAGGTGTTTAAATTCCATCCATACATGTGTTGCAAAGTCATGGTGTTTAGGTGTTTAAATTCCATCCTTATCCGCTGACTAAGCATTGTTAGAATGTGTGGTTGTGAATTAAACAACGGCTAATACATCGAATCTGGTCCCGAATGCGAAAAACGATCCAAATGACGTGACGAATGGATTTTTCTTATGGCGAACACTAAAATAAAATATTTTAGTGCTTACATAAATTTTTGGATGTCCGGATGTATTCAGAACGTAAGTTATGCGCGAAAATGCAAACTTGTGCACTTTTTGACACTTTTAGTCCCTGAATGACCCCAAAAGTTTATTTTAGCACACCGAACCCCTCAAAGCCTATTTCTAAGCTATGTAAAGGATATTTATGGTATGTTTAACTTATGGTCATGTTCCGGAAGGTCTGTTACAGTTCAAATTGGCATACTTTCGCAGTTTGTCAACTTTAGTCCCTGTAAGCGATTTAACTTGATTTCACCACACCAAACCTTCCAAAACTTATATATAAGTTATGTAAAGGTTATTCAAGGTATGTTAAGCCTATTTCACTATTCCGGAGTGTTCGTTGCATTAAACTGGTTATATTTACGCATCAGTGCGTGTATAACCTTCCAGAAAGCGATTTAGAGCTTGAAATCGAAACAAGAGTTGATATGTGCAAAAGATACACATATTTATACAAGTCCCAAGCATGAAATACAATATTTCATTGGTTTGGCATTTGTTTGATGGTCGCAGTGACACGGGTGTCACAACGGAGAGCGGCGGCGTTGGATGGGTCGGAGGGGCGACGGGGGTTAAGAGATTATGAGTTTGAAAGAGGGTTTGCAGAGACGGTTGAAAGAGGTTTGGATGGGTCGGAGGGGCGGCGGCGCTGGATGGGTAGGAGGGGCGGCGGGTGTTTTTATATCTGGGTTTTGTAAATCTTGAGATTTGGAAGCCATTTTTTGGGTTGAAGAGCGATGAAGAAGGTGGAGGTTGAAGATGAATGTAGGTTGTCAAGTTTGAAGTTTTGATGGATTTTCTTGTGTGCCAGTTTGCTTTTGTTTGTAGTGTGTTTGGTGTGAGAGAAGTGGAACCCAAACGGAGGTAGGTGGTGGGGATTTTTAATGTGCAGGGGATTTGATTTTAAGAGAGATAGAGAGAGGTGAGAGATGATGGTGAGATGAGGGATGAGAGAAGTGAGAGGAGAGATGAGAGATATATAAAAGTCTGTTACAATAAATAAAAAGAGAGAAATATTAGACATTTTGAAGTAAATGACCAAAATACCACTTATTGTGATTGGTTGAGAATGGTTCTCACGGTTCTTACAACTGGGGGTGGTTTTCATTTTAGCGGCTCCCTACTCTCTCTCTCTCTATATATATATATATAACAACAATAATTATTCAACATTTTGTATGTAGAAGATATTTAATTAAAACAAATATGTATATTATAAAAGATTCAACGTATTATAATCTATAATGAAAGTTATTTGGGCCACGTGTTAGTAGATGAGGGCTACCTTTTTTCCCTTTTCCCGCCCAACAGTACCACTCCCATCTTTTATCTATCTCATCTCTCATTTAGGGCTTCCCCACTTTCTCTCTCGCTCTGCTCTATTCCGATCTTAACAGATGTTCAGATCAACACTCCGAATCAAGGTTAGATTATCAATAAGTGTGAATCTTTGTTTTCATTGTTCAATCATTCGATCTTCATGCGTCTTTACCTAGGGTTGTGCTTTGGCTAGGGTTCCGCTGGGAACTTGATGACGGAAATGATCGGAGGTTGTCAGCTCTGCGGCCTGCAGTTCTCTTGGTTAATTTTTGGTCAGGTTTGCTGTTCAATTTTGATGTTCACTTATCTAATTTTGATTTTATTTTTAGACTTCTATATGATTTTGAGGTCGATTGAATAGTTATGCTGTAATGGATTTGAGGTTTAGGGTTAGTTATAAATATATTTTTTAATTTTTCCATTTTGAGTTTTAGGTTAGGGTTTGTTTTATTTTTGGGCTTCTATATGATTTTGAGGTCGATTGATTGGTGACTTGCTATTGTTGTTTGCTGTTGTTTGTTAATTAGGCTGCTGACATCACCGACCGATTCCAACGACATCGAAAGGTTGTAGGACTATGACCACCAACTCAAAGATTCGAACGACAAATATCAGGTGTTTGGTTTCATTTTTTCTATGCTTTACTTATTTTCATATTATGAAATTTGTGAAATAAGGTAAAAATGGCCATTCTAATTATTTGTTAGATGTACAAATTCTATAGAATGTTTTTTGGTTTGTTTCTTTGTTCTTTGATTATTTGTTAGATGTACAGATTCTACAGAATGTAGTTAAGAGCCGCACATAAATCTGACCAGTTATGGTTTCGGCAAGTATTGGTAAATTGTTGATTCTTTTGTTAAGAGCCGCACATAAACCAGGTAATTGTTATTCTTTTGCTAATTGTTAATACACTTTGTAATCAGTTCTTCTTCTTCGTTATTTCTTGAGCTTTGTTACATCTTTTCCAGATTGAAGTTTCTTCAAATCGTCATCTTCTCCAATGCTTCCATCGATTCTTCTCTCGCTAAATCTGGTAACAATCCGTGACCTAATTTCTTTCATGATTCTATGAAATTTGTTTGATATGTTTGTAGCTTTTGATTTTGTCTTTGATTTTTTATTGTTTATTCATATGCTTGCATTAGTGTACCATGTGATTATGAGTAGATTGATTTTGATATGTTTGTAGTTTTTGTTTTTCACAATCTGTTTTGTTGGTTTATTCACCCATGTTTCATTCATAGATCTCTATAATCCATATTTATGGTTTCAAATCTGTTTCCTGAGTTATTTACAGTTGTAGCACACCAAATATTTGTTAATTGTATTGAGTTGGTATATTGGGATTAAATACTGAACTGGTGAAATTACAGCAAGTCCAGGTTATGCTTCAAGCTGTCTCGATCTCTTTGGAGGCGGATAGTTGGCTTTGAGAGGTCTGAAAAATAGAATTGATAAATTTAGGGAAAATGGGGTTGAAAGATGATAACCTAACAGTTGAGGATCTCATTCTACAGCTTCGATAAATTCAGGGGTATTTTCAAATAATGCTACCTAGATCTTTGAAGACCGACAAATGTCCAAAGAAGCAGCACTGTGGACATTTGTCGGTCTTCAAACATCTAGGAACCATTATTTGAGAATACCCCTGAATTTATCAGAGCTGTAGAATGAGATCCTCCACTGTTGGGTTATCATCTTTCAAACCCATTTTCCCTAAATTTATCGATTCTGTTTTTCAACAGGGATGTAATGCAATGATTCCTCTCAATTGAATAGACGGAGACTTACTTCCTCTCAAAGGGTTATGGAGTGGTTATAACAGTTGATCATGCTAAGGACTGTTATAACTAACCATTGCTCCTTATAAAGACTGATGAACTTAAAGACTGATAAGACCTATCCACTGTTGAAGACAAAGCCCTGTTAAAGACAAGCACTTATGTACCTACGGCCTAATCAACCAAAGGAAAACCACTGGTCAGTAACAACAGTGGTTCAGCATCTACAGAGGATTCAACGTCAGTATTTATGTATCAGTTTTTCTTATGTAATAGTGTTTAGTGTATCAGTGTTTAGATTTTGTTACAGCTGCGATGATGGTTGTTAGATTTATGAAATTGTCTAACAATTTCGGATTGGGTATATTCATTCACAGTTTTATGATACTTCAGTGTTTATAATGAAAATTATGTTGGTTCCATGATTGACTGCTCCCCATTTTGATTCGCTTAATGGTATGTTATGTATATACAATCTCTCGAGACAAACCCTAGAGTTTGTCTCTCGAGACAAACCCTAGACAAAACCAAAGGTGAACCACTGCCCAACAACAACAGTGGTTCAGCATCAACAGCAGATATTCTACCTTTGTTTATGTTAACAGTGTTTATATGTAACAGTATTTATCACATCAGTTTTTTATACTCCGTTAGGTTGTTAGATGTCATATCACTTCAATGTTTATATGTAAGAGTATTTATCACATCAGTGTTTAAAAGTTATCCACTGCCGAAAGACAACCTCTGTTTCTTCATTCTTTATGTTGACCACTGACTGACCAAAGTCTGTAACACCCCGTGTTACGAAAGTCAAAGTCAAAGTCAAGATTGAAGTCAAAGGAAGAAAAGATTGCTAATTGCGATCTGTCACTCCTTGCTTAATTATTGATTTGACTACTTTGACTTGTAATCGAATCTTTATTTTATTTGCTTTAGTTGTATTATGTGGAGTATCTATTAATAATCGAGGTTTAATCGATGTTTATCGCTTACCGCATCGCTATCGCACTCGCAACTCGATCTATGCGTTCTGGATATTGTTTTACGTGTGTGTGTTACTTATGTGTTACTTGTGCGTGATTATTTATTGTTTGTTGTGGTGATTAATCGAAACGCAATCGCAACCCTATTGTAATCGTAACAGCTAAACGCAGGTTATTTATAGTGATTGTATGTTAGATATAGTAGTTACGTTATTTGTGTAACTAATGGGTAATACTATCGCAACCTCGCTCGAAACGCATCGCAAAACCCAAGGCACGAAATGATACGCCAAAGCTCAAACGTCGGAGCCACTCGATCATGTGACCGCTCGATCGGATGGCCAACCGATCGGATTGCCATCCGATCGGGTTGCCATCCGATCGGACAGTCATCCGATCGGTGACCCACTCGACCCTAGTGCACTTTCCTTTTTGGGAAACCCTATAAATACCTCCCTATCACATCATTTGTGATGTGACAGCTCCTCTGCTCGACCAGCCGCACTCAGACCTCCTTTCTCTCGATTTCTCGCGATTCTTGTAACTTTTAAACCTAAATCTTGTACTTCTATGATCTACACGCACTTCTTCATCTTTTTCACCTTTGAATCTTAAATTTTAACCGTGAAATCACTGGATTTGAGGTGTTCTAGGGTGATGCCATCATGGAGTTCTTATGAACTTCATGTTTTGGCCTCATTCCACCAAGAACAACTTAGATCTGAAGGATTTCCACATAAATAAACAACGTTTTCGCATAGATCTACACATATTCATGGTGAAAAGGATTGAAAGATGGTTTTCCAACTTTCTTTCAACTCTTTTAAAATCAATGCACTCAAAACCGATAGAATCAGAGCTCGTTCTAACCTTCTACTCTTTCTTAGTGATGTGTTGGTTCAAGATCTGGTTTCTATCAAAGAGACCATCGATTTCGGGTTAAACATGAACCACCATCACGAACCAGTGAACAGATCGAACCTGGGTGATTCCTGTTCGATCGGGTCACTGGAGTCATGATGGGGCTTTTGTTGTTTAGCACGTTGTCATGCCGTCTCGATAAACCGCAACACTTAACAAATTTCTAAGTTAGTAAACGATCAAATTCGTGGGACGGATTGCCATCCGATTGGATTGCCATCCTATCGACCCGCAATCCGACCGGATTGCACTTGGTTTCACACTTAACAATTTTCAATATGTTCAATGCATTACCATTTCCAATGAATTGCCACCCGATCGGTAGACCATCCGATCGAGTGACAAAACTGCTGTGAACTTGTTCTCACTAAGTGTCCTAACAATCGGATCGTTATCCGGTCGAGCAACCGTTCGATCGATCGACCTGAAAGATAGAGACACTTCCCTGTTTTCAAAATGCTACAACGAAAACTTCAAAAGACAAGCCATCATACACAAACACATCCTTACCAAACAGGGTGACAATCCAATCAAATGGCCATTTGATCGGATGACCATCCGAATGGATTGCAATCCGATCGACTGGCCATCCGATCGGATTGCCATCCGATCGGATTGCCATCCGATCGGATTGCCATTCGACACTTGGTATTCTTTGCACCGTTTTACCCGCCGCTTATCGTTTATGCTATCGTTAACTGTTCAGGCTAATCTCTTAGCGCTCCTTTCAATCCAAGACAGTGTTTATTAAGTTAAACGCTATCTGTGAGTATACTCGATCCCTTCTTGCTTTATGCACTTTTGGGTGTTACATAAGTCACTTATTCAAATCACAATCGACACACAACGCAAACACTATTTATACGCTAACCGTTATTGCATGCTACGTCTTATTCGATGAATGCTTGTATGTTATGTTAACACAGTGATTGTTGCCTGACACCATAGCAACGATAGTACTATAGTTTAGACTTAGCACCTGTCGTGGACAGGGGTTGTTAAGGGCTTTTGTGACAACCCGAGATTCCGAGACCTTTATTGTACACGACATCTGTTTTATAATCCCGTTTTCACATTTCGTTGTACGTCGTATTGCGTATATTATTTTAAAGTGATTTTTAATTTAAAATAGTTTTGGTAAGTTAATAAATGGAGCATTTTAATAAAATTCTTTATAAAGATCTTGGTGCTCGACGAAAGATGGTATGTGGGATCGGCGAAAGAAGAACCCGACGAAACATGGGGTTTCGTCACCCATTAGTCTTTCGTCGTAGGTGGGCTTTGGCCCAGGTTAGTGCGCGGCCCACGACCTAGTTGTTTATATAACCGGACTTGTAAACTGTTACGTTAACCAAAAACCCTAGAGTATCCCTTTCTTTCTTGTTCGACGGCAAATTTAATTCCCTGTGAAGCTCCCACATTATTCCAACATCTCTCCCTGATCCTCAAGATCTCTAGTGCTATTCTGCATATCAGTTAGTGTCTATATTTGTTATTCGATGAGATTATGTTGCTGTGATTTTATGTGAATTAGGGTTCTGACATTAGGTTGCGGATCTAGAACGTTATGTGATGCAATGTTCTTAATGATGTGTACCCTATATATTAGTATTGTAATCCGTTGAATCTGTGTAATTAGTAGACGGCATGATAAGATTAGCATCTAATGTCTTATGACCGGTAGAAGTTACGGTTTAGTGGTTAACGAACCTATCACGTATGGATGATTATGTATGCTGAACCATTGACGGTAACTGTGATGCTTAATTGTAGAATGATTGTGATTTGAATTGTTTATGCCCTCGTTGTATGTTGCTAATAATAAGCCATTATATGATTAACCGATGTTCATGTTGGAATCGTTGTAAAGGATTAGAGATCTAGGAAGCGTGAAACTGTAACTGTATGGATCCGTAACTGTTCCATCGCCTGATGAGGGGTGACGAAACCTGAGGTGTTTCGTCACTACATATCTCGATGAAACATAAGAGGATTCGCCACCCCCTTAGCTCGACGAAACCTATGAAGTTTCGTCACAACATAGCTTGACGAAACATATGAAGTTTCGTCAGGAGTTTCGCCGCCCAGAATGTGGTTCACAACAGACTGTAGTTTAGAACAAGTGTGATAATAAGCAAGTATATGTGGATTGTTATTATGACTAAGGAAAGCATGATTCGCAATAGCTCACTTAACTGTTAAGTATTATTTTGAATCATGCATGTAAACAGTGGAATTGAATGAGTTTATTTAACGGCTAGCTGCCATTTGAGAATCACTGTGTGAAACGCATACTGTCAATTATATGTGAACATGATGAATGTAAACTGACATTGCATACGTCAATACCATAGGCTGTGACTGTTTGAGTGTGAGCAAGTAGTTAATCTTACCGAGCAAACCAAGGTGAGTTCACTGCTCTTTTCCAAGCATGCGTCCCGGGTTGGGGACATCTGGTAAACGTTCCGGGAAGGGAATGCCGGGTAATGGGTTTGACTGGAATGTTAAACCTGGGATGTTGGTTAATGCACGTCTGTATCTGTCATTCAAGTCCCTCCTACCGATCGTTGCTTGTAGGGCAACGGGGTACTAGTTAGTAGCGCTACTTTGGCTTGGCACGCTCAGACCGCCCCGAGGAGGTCGGGAGTGAACTAGTGACCCCCACCTTGACCATTGCTTTGATAGAGGCAATGGGGTTTAGGGCAAATAATCTGGATCCATCGACGGTAAGCGTGTGATTAACAACAATGAATCTGTGAAACGTTTTAAACTGATAACTGGTAACTAAACACGATAACAAACTTTGAACTCACCAGCGTCGTCTGACACACTTGTCTGCATGCTTGCAGGTCGTTAGATTTCTGATTTTGGGCTTGCTATCTGGGAGTGCTAGAGTTTTCATGGATCGAGACTCTTGGATATTTGATACATTGGTTTTGAACACTTAATTTGAAACGGTTGTTTAACAATTTACTATATGCTTCCGCTGAACGTTTTGTTTGGTTTTAACTTATGACTTGGATTTATCTTATGCAACGAATTGAATGTTTTATTTAAATATTTATTATTGGTTCAATGTGATTGGTGGCTTGAATCCTGGTACGTCACACGTCCCGCGGTGTTTCCGCATGTGGTATTTTGGGGGTGTGACAGTTTGGTATTAGAGCCACTGGTTATAGTGAACTAGGTTTTAAAACGTTTTTTTAAAACCAGACTATAACCGAACAACTTCGAAAATCGACCATAACACTCAGCTCCAGATTGCAAGGTCCGTCTTCTGTTTACTTTATGCATTACTTGTTTAGTAGTCACACACTCACAGCTTGCATGAAACGATATATTAGATACTATGGTGATTTGATAGTGTGACACTACTCTTCGACTCTTGTGATTCGTAATCCTGTAATACTTTCTGTTTTGCTACTTAAATGCGGGGGGAATCTTCTAGCGCAAGTTAAGAGGCACTGAGATGAGCATGCAAATTGCCTTATTATTATGGGTGCACACATAATAATAACGTGAGGTGCATATAAGTCCTAGTGAGGCTTAACAAGTGTGAGAAGGGTTCTGCCCTATTGTGTGTAAACTTGGTAGTTTGTAGATTTCAACGTGAGACTTAACTCTTACCTCATCTCGACTCCTAAATTTGTTCCCTCATCTTATATAGAATCATTAGCGAACGAGGTCATGGATGTGGTCACATCGCGATGAACCAAGCTGAGCTGACAAACTTAATCAACACACGTGTGGCGGAGGCTTTGGCAGCCTACCAAGCTGGTACGAAATGTGCCAAACACTCTTTAATCTTGTGTCGCGTACACGAATCTTACCCCTGTAATGTGTTTTCTTTCGTCCATTAGGTCAGCAAGCTCAAAACCAAAACAATCCACTTGCTTGTACGTTCAAGATGTTCATTGATTGTAAGCCACAGACCTTCAGTGGGACTGAAGGGGCTGTAGGACTCCTGTGATGGTTTGAGAAGGCAGAATCGGTATTTGCGATGTGTAACTGTCGTGCTGGGGACAGAGTGAAGTATGCTATGGGCACACTCGAGGATGGTGCACTGACATGGTGGAATGCCTAGGTTCAGATGTTGGGCATTGAGGTGGCAAATGCCACTACTTGGGACGATTTTAAGGAATTGATAAGGGAGGAGTCTTGCCCTCGTGATGAGATACTGAAACTGGAGAATGAGTATTATGATCTAAAGATGGTGGGATTCGAGATTGAGGCATACGTGAAACAGTCTCATGAGTTGGCTATCATGTGCCCGAACTTGTCCCGACCTCCGCACCGGAGAATAGAACTGTTTATCAAGGGATTAGCTCCACGGGTAAAGGGTTTGGTTACTGCAGCGAACCTCAACAACTTACCTCAGATTATCTGTTTGGCTCACAAGATCACAGATCAGGAGGTGGAGAGTGGTTCGCTACCACCGCGTATTTCTGCCACTACTACTGCTGCAACCACAGCTACTATGGCTGTTAGTGATAACAAATGAAAATGGAACGATGCTGACAAAGCAACCAGTGCCAGTCAATCTCAGAAAAGGCATGACAACAGCAACAACCATAGTTTCAGTCAGTCGTCTTCAGTTAACCAAGTCCAGGGCAGCAATCAGGGCCAAGGCTCCTATGCTGGTAGGAAGCCAAAGTGCAACAAGTGTGGGTATCATCATCATGGAGCATGTGTTCGGGCCTGCCACAGGTGTGACAAGGTAGGCCATATGGCAAAGGATTGTAGAGCTCCGTACCCAAAGCAGCAGCAGTAAAACCAGCAACAGAATCAGCAGCATCAGCATCAGCAGCAGCAAAGGCAATAGTCCCATCAGAACCAAGGTCCTAAAAGGGGGTGTTACCAATGTGGGGATGAGGGTCATATTAAACGGGATTTCCCTTAGCTGAATCAGAATGCCAATGACAACAACAACCGTCAGAACAACAACAACAATGCGGGGAACAATAATAACGGCAACAATGGGGGCAATGGAGCTCGTGGAAGGGTATTTACTATTGGAGCAGGGGATGCTAGGAACGACGGCAATGTCGTGACCGGTACGTTTTTTTGTGAACAATCTTATTGCTTCTGTGTTATTCGATTCCGGTGCCGATTGGAGTTATGTGTCCCTAGAGTTTAGTCAGTGCTTAGGGTTAACTCCGACACCCTTAGAGGTTAAGCATGTAGTAGAATTAGCCGATGGCAAAACGATTGAAGCTTCGCATGTCCTATTTGGGTGTAAATTAGATCTCGTAGGTCAAGTGTTTGATATTGATCTCCTTCCTGTTACCCTCGGTAGGATTGGTTGTCTAAACATCAAGCTGAGATTCTATGCAAAGAGAAGATCGTACGTATTCCTCTTCCCAGTGGAGAGTCATTATCGGTTCAGGGGCATCGCAGTGCGATGGTTGGTATCATCTCGGCCATGCAAGCGCAAAAATGTCTACGAAAGGGGTATCCTGCTATTTTAGCACTTGTTACTGATACTCCGTCAGGAGAAAGAAAGATCGAGGATCTGCCAGTTGTACGCGAATTTGCCGATGTGTTTCCTGAGGAACTCCCTGGTTTACCTCCTCACCGTCAAGTGGAGTTTCAGATTGACCTTGCGCCAGGAGTGGCCCCAATTGCTCGTGCTCCTTATCGTTTAGCACCTGGAGAGTTGCAGGAGTTATCTAATCAACTGCAAGAGTTATTGGACAGAGGCTTTATTCGACCCAGTTCTTCGCCTTGGGGAGCCCCAGTGTTGTTTGTAAAGAAGAAAGACGGGTCCTTTCGCATGTGCATTGATTATCGGGAACTCAACAAGGTGACTATCAAGAACCGTTACCCATTGCCATGCATCGACGACTTGTTTGACCAGTTGCAAGGGTCAAGTTTTTATTCGAAGATCGACTTAAGATCGGGCTATCATCAGGTGAGAGTCCGAGAGGAGGATGTTCCAAAAACGGCTTTTCGAACGCGTTATGGACACTATGAGTTTTTAGTTATGCCGTTTGGGTTGACTAACGCGCCAGCGGTCTTCATGGATCTCATGAACCGCGTATGCAAACCGTATCTCGACAATTTCATTATTGTATTTATCGACTACATTTTGATCTACTCGAAGAGCGAGGAAGATCACGCGCGGCACTTACGTCTTATTTTGGAACTCCTGAGGAAGGAGCAACTCTATGCGAAGTTTTCTAAGTGTGACTTATGGATTCGAGAGGTACACTTCCTTGGCCATATAGTGAATGAATCAGGGATACACGTGGATCCTGCAAAGATTGATGCTATCAAAAATTGGGCGGCACCAAAGACTCCTTCTGAGGTGCGACAATTTCTTGGTCTCGCTGGGTACTATCGTAGATTTATTAAGGACTTTTTGAAGATCGCCCAACCTCTTACATCATTGACACAGAAAGGCGTTGTATACTTGTGGGGAAAGAAGCAAGAAGAGGATTTCCAGTTGTTAAAACAGAAACTTTGCAGTGCACCGATCTTGTCTCTACCTGAAGGTACCGAAGATTTCGTGGTATATTATGATGCGTCCATTCAGGGTCTTGGTTGCGTGCTGATGCAACGCAACAGTGTGATCGCTTATGCTTCTCGACAACTGAAGGTTCGTGAGAGGAATTATACAACCCACGACTTAGAGTTAGGAGCGGTGGTGTTTGCGCTCAAAATCTGGAGGCATTACCTGTACAGTACTAAATGCACTATTTATACCGACCACAGGAGGCTTCAGCATATTTTCGACCAGAAGGAATTGAATATGCGACAGCGTCGCTGGGTAGAACTTTTGAATGACTACGATTGTGCCATCAAATATCATCCGGGTAAGGCTAACGTTGTAGCTGACGCCCTTAGTCGGAAGGAAACGAAACCGAAGCGTGTTCGCGCTTTACAGCTCACCATTCATTCTAATCTACCTGATCAGATACGTGCTGCTCAAGCAGAAGCATTAAAAGAAGAAAACTATGAAGCTGAGTATTTACGGGGCATGGAAAAGCGACTTATAAAGAGATCTGATGGCATTCTCTACTGCATGGAACGGATATGGATCCCTTTGTTTAGTAACATTAGAGAGCTTGTGATGGACGAAGCACACAAGTCTCGATACTCTGTTCACCCAGGTTCGGATAAGATGTTTTAGGATCTCAGATTCATTTATTGGTGGCCGAAGATGAAAGCTCACATCTCAACCTATGTGAGTAAATGTCTAACCTGCTCGAAAGTTAAAGTGGAATATCAGAAACCGTCGGGATTGCTGCAACAACCAGAAATACCCATGTGGAAATGGGAGCAAATCGCAATAGATTTTGTCACAGGCTTGCCAAGAACTCAAAACGGAAACGACACCATCTGGGTAATCGTGGATCGTCTCACGAAGTCAGCACACTTTTTAGCAATCAAATAAACAGATAAGTTCTCATAACTAGCTGCTGTCTATCTTAAGGAAGTGGTTTCTAGGCACGGGGTGCCAACTTCTATCATCTCTGACCGTGACCCGCATTTCATCTCAGATTTGTGGCAGTCGATGCATAAATCATTTGGCTCGCGTCTCGATATGAGCACTGCTTATCAACCGCAGACGGATGGTCAAAGTGAGCGAACCATCCAGACACTCAAAGATATGTTACGAGCATGCGTGATTGATTTCGGCAAGGGTTGGGAGAAACACTTGCCTTTGATAGAGTTTTCTTATAACAATAGCTACCATACTAGTACCAGGCAGCTCCATTTGAAGCATTGTATGGGCGGAAATGTCGTTCACCTCTTTGTTGGGCTGAGGTGGGTGACAGCCAAGTCACAGGCCCTGAACTTGTGTTGGAAACTTTAGAAAAGATTGTGCAGATCAGGAACCGTATGGCAGAAGCGTGCGACCGTCAGAAAAGCTACGCTGATAAGCGAAGAAAACCTTTGGAATTCGAAGTTAATGATCGTGTCATGTTGAAGGTCTCACCCTGGAAGGGTATGGTGGGTTTTGGAAAACGCGGCAAGCTTAATCCTCGTTATGTAGGGTCCTTCAAAATTCTGGAGCGGATTGGTAAAGTGGCCTACAGGTTAGAGTTATCTGCTGAGTTGGGTAACATCCATGATGTGTTCCATGTGTCGCAATTAAAGAAGTGTTTGTCTGATGAAACACTGGTCGTACCGTTTCAAGAGCTGAAGATTGACAACAAGTTGCAGTTTGTCAAGGAACCAATTGAGATTATGGACCGGGAAGTCAAGGTTCGTAAGCATAGCCGTATTCCAATCGTAAGAGTTCGTTGGAACTCAAAACGTGGACCGGAGTTCACGTGGGAACGTAAGGATCAGATGAAGCTCAAGTATCAACATTTGTTTCCAGAGGACAAGTCCAAGTCTTGCAAATCTAAACCTGAAGCAACTAGTGAATTTCGGGACGAAATTCCCAATCAAGTTGGGGATGATGTGGCACCCGCGGAAAATGCCCAATCAGCTTGATCTAACACTGTACCGTTTCGGATTGCTTGTCAAATTTCGGGACGAAATTTCTTTCAAGTTGGGGGATGATGTGACAACCCAAGATTCCGAGACCTTTCTTGTACACGACATCTGTTTTATAATCCGGTTTTCACATTTCGTTGTACGTCGTATTGCGTATATTATTTTAAAGTGATTTTTAATTTAAAATAGTTTTGGTAAGTTAATAAATGGAGCATTTTAATAAAACTCTTTATAAAGATCTTGGTGCTCGACGAAAGATGGCATGTAGGCTCGGCGAAAGAAGAACCGGACGAAACATGGGGTTTCGTCACCCATTAGTCTTTCGTCGCTAGGTGGGCTTCGGCCCAGGTTAGTGCGCGGCCCACGTCCCAGTTGTTTATATAACCGGACTTGTAAACTGTTACGTTAACGAAAAACCCTAGAGTATCCCTTTCTTTCTTGTTCGACGACAAGTTTAATTCCCCGTGAAGCTCCCACATTATTCCAACATCTCTCCCTAATCCTCAAGATCTCTAGTGCTATTCTGCATATCGGTTAGTGTCTATATTTGTTATTCGATGAGATTATGTTGATGTGATTTTATGTGAATTAGGGTTCCAACATTAGGTTGCGGATCTAGAACGTTATGTGATGCAATGTTCTTAATGATGTGTACCCTATATATTAGTATTGTAATCCGTCGAATCTGTGTAATTAGTAGATGGCATGATAAGATTAGCATCTAATGTCTTATGATTGGTAGAAGTTACGATTTAGTGGTTAACGAACCTGTCACGTATGGATGATTATGAATGCTGAACCATTGACGGTAACAGTGACGCTTAACTGTAGAATGATTGTAATTTGAATTGTTTATGCCCTCGTTGTATGTTGCTAATAATAAGCCATTATATGATTAACCGATGTTCATGTTGGAATCGTTGTGAAGGATTAGAGATCTAGGAAGCGTGAAACTGTAACTGTATGGATCCGTAACTGTTCCATCGCCTGATGAGGGGCGATGAAACCTGAGGTGTTTCGTCACTACATATCTCGACGAAACATAAGAGGATTCGCCACCCCCTTAGCTCGACGAAACCTATAAAGTTTCGTCACAACATAGCTTGACAAAACATATGAAGTTTTGTCAGGAGTTTCGCCGCCCATAATGTGACAACTCGAAATTTAGAACCTTTCGTTGTATCTTGATATAACATACTTGAACGTTATGTGACTAGTTGACTTGTTGGTTTAATGAATGATATAAGTGAATTTATGTGATTATGTGTTGTGCTTGTATGTATGCGTGTATTTATATGAACCGAGACACAAGGACCCGACTCGAGACCATGCGGTCTCGAGTGAACAGTAACAGTTGGGCCGGATTGGGCCATTTAATCCATCCGGAAGCCCATTAGGGTGCATCGACTAGGAACGAGTATATAACATTGGTTGATGGCCAACCTTGCCATTTTTGGGCAACCTACACACACTCTCCTTCCCTCTCACTAAAACCCTAGGTCTCAACATCACCTCTCCTCTCATCCTTCTCTCGGATTCAACCGGCAACACTAGGACTCTCGAATCGAGCTCGAGATCATCACTCGGACACTCTATTTTATTCGTCTTCTTTACTATCTCGGTGCCTTTTCACAACCGGTTAGTGATTCATGCTAAGTGCTTTTATTTCGGTTGATGATGTGTGATGAGATTGTATGTTAATATGCATTTGCTTGTCGAGTTTTATACATCTTTCTTGAAATGCCGATATTAAGATTGTTGTTATCCATGATGAATGCATTATGACTATTGTTGGTGTTTGATAAAGGTGTTTGTTTGATTTGGAATGCACATGTTCATGTTATTTATGTAGGATGTGTTTTAGATAACATAAAAATGGTTGAATGTTGATGATAAATCCTATAGATGCATGTATTGATCGGTTATGGATGACTAGGTTGTATAACTATTGTGGTTTATGCTTATTTTGATTAATCAAGTGTGCAAGATGAAAACTCTAATGAAGAACACGATGAATATGTGAAGAACTTGTTGAATATGATATGGATATTTGAAAATTGAGATGTTTGATCCATTTTGGTTAATTGCTAGACAAGGAAACATGTTTGTGAACCCTTATTGGATAGTACACCATATCATGAAATGAAAATTCCATTGGACAGTACACTGTGTAAAATCAGCAGATGTTCCAGCCGAGATCTCCGGTCTCAACTCGAGACCATGATTGATAACAACTCGAGATCCACGGTTGCGACACAGGTTGCGAGTCGAGAACCCCTAGTCTCGACTCGAGACCACACAGTATCAGCACACAAACATCATGACTCGAGACCATGGTTGTGGGTCCGGTTGCGACTCGAGACCATCTAGTCTCGACTAGTACATGCATGACTCGAGACCTCCACGGTTGCGACTCGAGAACTCATAGGCTGTAACTCGAGATCCCTAGTCTCGACTCGAGACCATAACACCCGTACACAATGTTTGGACTTGCACACTGCTATGGGCCTAAGTAGTTGGGCCGCACACTTAGACTTTGGTTGTTACGTGAATGTTACTGTGGAACGTGTTACGAACTGTTGATGAACTGCCATACTAGACATGTATGCCATGATCATTACTTGTGTACAATACGTGTAGAACATACGTGCACTACTTGGATATGAAGTCCCTCCTTTTTATATCGACATAATCGCCGGGCCAATGGCGAGCGGGTCATTAGTTAGATAGCGCTATTTAGGTCTGACAAGCCTCACACCGTGCCGCAGAGAACGGGCGTGAACTAATGGATCTGGGCACGTCAATGATGATAGACATTGACAGTTCAGGGCACATAAACATGACTACAGTCAGCAGTCGATATGGTAACGAGTCTAGTGTATACATGGGGTAGCCCCCACGGCCGAAATGCCAGATAACTAACATGGGGTAGCCCCCACGGCTGGATTGCCGGAGTAACCGGGAATACACAAGTCACGTTTTTCAACTATGGGGTAACCCCCATGGCAGGATGCCAGATAAAGGAAACTATTTTCGAAACAACTTAAAACGAACACCCAACTGTGAACTCACTCAACTTGTTGTTGACTCGTTAGTACATGCTTTGCAGGTCAATAGGTACTTAGCTGGAGCTTGCATGGAAGAGAGTCGTTGTGGGACATGGACAGTTGTGTGCCATGTTAAACTTTGAAACAATTAAACTTATGTTTTGGTTTTTAAACGTTATGCTTCCGCTTGCAACTTATATTATGTTTTGTTTGGACACCAATTGTATTGGTTAAACTTTTATAATTACATGTTTGCTTGTTCAATATGATTGGTGGCTGGATCCCGGTCAGTCACGCCTCCAAGCGGTGGTATTCCGCAGGTGGATTTTGGGGGTGTGACAGATTGGTATCAGAGCCATTGGTTATAGTGAACTTGGTTTTAATAAGGGGAAAAAGTTTTATTAAAATCAGACTATAACCCGTACAGTGCTCTACGATCCACAATGACGCTTCACTCCACATGCAAGGCTCGACATTCTAGGTGATATGATCTATGTATATATTGCCTACTTGTTAGTTACACAGTACATTGCTCATGGTATGCTTGGTTAGTATAACTACTGTTGCTTGAACACGTGTGTGCTTACTCTCTTCTGTCATCGTATTTTCGCGAACCTCTCTCACTCATGTTTCCCTTGATATGAAGATCATGTCTGGACGCGTTAACATGACTCAAGCCCAGTTGACGGCTCTGATTAACGAACGGGTTGCTGCGGCACTTGCAGCTGCACATGCAGGAGGTATATCCTGCAGTCCAAACTCATTCTAGGATCTTTAGATCCTACTCTCATGAACCAATAGGTCAACATGCTCAGCCACCTGTGTGCACCTTTAAAACTTTTATGGACTGCCGACCAACTACTTTTAGCGGCCCTGAAGGAGTCGTAGGCCTCCTCCACTGGTTTGAGAAGCTCGAGTCAGTTTTCGAAATGTGTGAATGCCCTGAGGCGCGTAGGGTGAAGTATGCTACCGGTACTCTCGAGGGTTTAGCTCTCACATGGTGGAACGCTCAGGTCCAAATGCTGGGGTTGGTTGCTGCCAACGCCACCCCATGGGAAACTTTTAAGGAGATGATCAAGGAGGAATACTGCAGTCGTGACGACATTCATAAGCTGGAAGTCGAGTTCTACAACCTCAAGATGACGGGGTCAGAAATTGAGGCGTATACTAAGAGATCGAATGAGCTTGCCTTACTGTGTCCTACTATGGTGGACCCTCCAATTAAGCGAATTGAACTCTTCCTCAAGGGCTTGGTGCCGGAGATCCAAAGTCATGTGACTTCAGCAAACCTCGCTACTATCCAACAGGTTGTTCAGTTGGCTCACCGTCTTACTGACCAGGCGGTGGAGCAGAACAGGTTACCCAAGCGCATAAGTGCTACGGCTACTTCGGATGCTCCTAGTGACAACAAGAGAAAATGGGATGGAGCTTCAAGCAAGGGTTCAACTTCTGTGCAATCTCAGTCTCAGCAGAGAAAGACTGATGACTACAAGAGCCCCAGTCAGCAATCATCTGGTGGGCAAAGTCATGGTGGGTACAAGGGGAATCACCCCAAATGCAATCGCTGCAATTTACACCACAGCGGACCATGCACCAGGGGCAACTGTCATCGGTGCAATAAGCCAGGTCCCGCCGCCAAGGATTGCAGAAGCTTGTACCCCGCAAACCAGAATCATCAACAACAAGCCCCTCAGAACCAGCGACAGCAGCAGCAACAGGGTAACAACAAAGGGTGCTTTCAGTGTGGAGCTGAAGGCCACTTCAAGAAAGATTGTCCCCAATTGAATAGGAACCAGAACAATAACAACAACAATAATCAGGGGAATGGTAACAATGGGAACAACAACAACAATGGAGCCAGGGGGCGGGCGTTCGTGATTGGCCAAGGCGAAGCAAGGAACGACCCCAATGTTGTGGCGGGTAAGTCCCTTCTCGATGACTTTTATGTTACAGTTTTATTTGATTCGGGTGCCGATACTAGCTACGTGTCACTAGAAGTTAGTCAAATGCTTAAGCGTATTTCAACACCTTTGAGCAACAAGCACCTGTGGAGCTAGCAAATGGTAAGAGTTTAGAAGCCACACACGTAGTCAAGGGTTGTAAACTTGTTCTTGCTAACCAGACCTTCTCTATCGACCTCATTCCTATCGTCTTGGGTAGTTTCGACGTTGTCATTGGGATGGATTGGTTATCCCAACACCGAGCATAGATTCTTTGTAACGAGAAGATTGTTCGTATTCCTGGTTCCAGTGGTGAACCTCTCATGATTCGTGGCGACAAGAAGGGTGCTGTTGAGAACGTCATATCTTTTCTTAAGGCCCAGAAGTGCTTGCGGAAGGGCCACACTGCCATTTTGGCTCTCGTTACTGACACCTCGGAGAAAGAGAAGAAGATAGAAGATTTTCCAATTGTACGCGACTATCCTGAGGTATTTCCTGAGGAATTACCTGGTCTTCCGCCCCATCGCCAAGTCGAATTTCAG
Organism: Helianthus tuberosus; assembly: GCA_030545235.1. Taxonomy (NCBI): domain Eukaryota; kingdom Viridiplantae; phylum Streptophyta; class Magnoliopsida; order Asterales; family Asteraceae; genus Helianthus; species Helianthus tuberosus. Next base: position 183,817,138 of record CM060406.1, read on the forward strand.
ATTGAACTAGCTCCTGGAGCTGCGCCCATAGCTCGTGCACCTTATCGTTTAGCTCCATCAGAGTTGGAAGAACTCTCTACGCAACTACAAGAACTCTTGGATAAGGGTTTTATTCGTCCTAGCTCATCGCCCTGGGGAGCTCCACTGCTGTTTGTGAAGAAGAAAGACGGTACCTTTAGAATGTGTATCGACTATCGTGAACTCAACAAAGTGACGGTGAAGAATCGTTATCCCCTACCACGTATTGACGACTTGTTCGACCAGCTACAAGGGTCGAGCTACTATTCAAAGATTGATTTGAGATCGGGATATCACCAGCTGAGAGTCCGAGAAGAGGACGTCTCCAAAACAGCCTTTAGAACTCGATATGGACATTATGAGTTTTTGGTCATGCCTTTTGGGCTGACAAACGCACCTGCGATCTTCATGGACTTGATGAATCGAGTGTGCAAGCCTTACCTGGATAAGTTCGTTATAGTCTTCATCGACGACATCCTAATCTATTCTAAGAGTCAGGAGGAACACGAGCGGCATCTACGACCTATTCTGGAACTCCTTTGAACAGAACAGCTTTACGCGAAGTTCTCGAAATGCGACTTCTGGCTTCGTGAGGTCCATTTCTTAGGCCACGTGGTGAACAAAGATGGGATTCACGTTGATCCATCCAAAGTAGACTCGATTAAGAACTGGCCTGCACCTCGTACACCAACGGAAATTCGCCAATTCTTGGGTTTTGCAGGTTACTACAGAAGGTTCATAAAGGATTTTTCCAAGATTGCGCAGCCTCTCACTTCACTAACGCAGAAAGGCGTTGTTTATCGTTGGGGAAATGCACAAGAATTAGCATTTCAGCATCTAAAGGATAGACTTTGCAGCGCACCTATCATTTCCTTGCCAGATGGCACAGACGACTTCGTGGTCTACTACGACGCATCAATTCAGGGTCTTGGTTGTGTATTGATGCAACGAGATAAAGTTATAGCCTACGCTTCACGCCAACTTAAGGTTCATGAAAGGAACTACACTACGCACGACTTAGAGCTGGGAGCTGTTGTTTTTGCACATAAGATATGGCGACATTACCTGTACGGTACCAAATGCGCCATCTACACCGACCACAGGAGCCTCGAGCATATCTCCAAGCAGAAGGAACTGAATATGCGACAACGACGATGGGTCGAACTACTGAATGACTACGAATGCTCGATCAGGTATCACCCGGGCAAGGCCAATGTTGTGGCCGACGCCCTCAGTCGAAAGGACATTGAGCCTAAGCGCGTGCGAGCTTTGCAACTCACTATACATTCTAGTCTTCCTTCTCAGATACGAGACGCTCAGATAGAAGCATTGAAACCAGAAAACGTCAGGGCTGAAGCCCTACGCGGCTCACGGCAACGTTTAGAACAGAAGGAAGATGGTGCTTACTACGTAACGGGACGCATTTGGGTCCCACTCTATGGAAACTTACGAGAGCTTGTGATGGATGAAGCACACAAGTCTCGCTACTCGGTACACCCTGGTTCAGATAAGATGTACCACGATATCAAAACTACGTATTGGTGGCCGAGCATGAAGGCCCACATAGCAACTTACGTCAGCAAGTGTTTGACTTGTGCGAGAGTCAAGTCTGAATACCAGAAACCCTCAGGCCTACTCCAACAACCAGAAATACCGCAATGGAAATGGGAGCAAATTTCCATGGATTTTGTTACCGGCCTACCTAGATCCCAGCACGGAAATGATACTATTTGGGTGATCGTGGATCGACTCACAAAGTCTGCACACTTCCTGGCTATCAAGGAGACGGATAAATTCTCCACTCTAGCAGAAGTATACCTCAAGGAAGTTGTTTTGAGGCACGGGGTGCCCACCTCCATTATCTCGGATCGAGATGCGTGTTTTACTTCAGAGCTGTGGCAGGCGATGCACAAATCCTTTGGCTCACGATTAGACATGAGCACAGCGTATCATCCTCAGACGGACGGGCAGTCTGAGCGCACTATTCAAACCTTAGAAGACATGCTTCGTGCATGTGTAATCGACTTTGGCAACAGCTAGGAAAAGCATCTACCACTTGTGGAATTCTCGTACAATAACAGCTACCACACCAGCATTAAAGCTGCTCTGTTTGAGGCATTGTACGGACGTAAATGCCGGTCACCTCTTTGTTGGGCAGAGGTGGGGGATAGTCAGATTACTGGTCCAGAACATGTGGTAGACACAACTGAACGAATTGCTCAAATACGACAACGCATGGCGGCGGCTCGTGACCGTCAGAAAGTCTACGCCGATAAGGGCAGGAAACCACTAGAACTCCAGGTTGGGGAGCGGGTACTACTCAAAGTTTCACCCTGGAAGGGTGTGGTTCGTTTTGGTAAACGAGGCAAACTTAACCCACGATACGTCGGACCTTTCGAAATCATCGAGAAAATAGGCAGGGTGGCCTACAGACTGAACTTACCAGCAGAACTCGGTGCAGTTCACAACATTTTCCACATGTCAAATCTGAAGAAGTGTCTGTCAGATGAGACCCACATAGTTCCTCTGAAGGAACTCACTATCGACGAGCAGTTACGATTCGTCGAGGAACCAGTTGAAATCACGGACCGGGATGTTAAGGTCCTCAAGAGCACTAGAATACCTCTCGTTCGAGTTCGTTGGAACTCACGTCGCGGCCCAGAGTTCACCTGGGAACGCGAAGATCGGATGAAACAAAAGTATCCCCAACTGTTCGCAAACAGTACAACCACTACTGAGGCTGAAGCTACGGAATTTCGGGACGAAATTCCAGATCAACGGGGGGAGGATGTGACACCCCAGGAAAACCGGGAAAACCATACAACTTAACTAGCTTCCTCAGTGAGTGCGTACCAAATTTCGGGACGAAATTTCTTTCAACTTGGGGATGATGTGACAACTCGAAATTTAGAACCTTTCGTTGTATCTTGATATAACATACTTGAACGTTATGTGACTAGTTGACTTGTTGGTTTAATGAATGATATAAGTGAATTTATGTGATTATATGTGATTATGTGTTGTGCTTGTTTGTATGCGTGTATTTATATGAACCGAGACACAAGGACCCGAATCGAGACCATGCGGTCTCGAGTGAACAGTAACTGTTGGGCCGGATTGGGCCATTTAATCCATCCGGAAGCCCATTAGGGTGCATCGACTAGGAACGAGTATATAACATTGGTTGATGGCCAACCTTGCCATTTTTGGGCAACCTACACACACTCTCCTTCCCTCTCACTAAAACCCTAGGTCTCAACATCACCTCTCCTCTCATCCTTCTCTCGGATTCAACCGGCAACACTAGGACTCTCGAATCGAGCTCGGGATCATCACTCGGACACTCTATTTTATTCGTCTTCTTTACTATCTCGGTGCCTTTTCACAACCAGTTAGTGATTCATGCTAAGTGCTTTTATTTCGGTTGATGATGTGTGATGAGATTGTATGTTAATATGCATTTGCTTGTCGAGTTTTATACATCTTTCATGAAATGCCGATATTAAGATTGTTGTTATCCATGATGAATGCATTATGACTATTGTTGGTGTTTGATAAAGGTGTTTGTTTGATTTGGAATGCACATGTTCATGTTTGTTATGTAGGATGTGTTTTAGATAACATAAAAATGGTTGAATGTTGATGATAAATCCTATAGATGCATGTATTGATCGGTTATGGATGACTAGGTTGTATAACTATTGTGGTTTATGCTTATTTTGATTAATCAAGTGTGCAAGATGAAAACTCTAATGAAGAACATGATGAATATGTGAAGAACTTGTTGAATATGATATGGATATTTGAAAATTGAGACGTTTGATCCATTTTGGTTAATTGCTAGACAAGGAAACATGTTTGTGAACCCTTATTGGATAGTACACCATATCATGAAATGAAAATTCCATTGGACAGTACACTGTGTAAAATCAGCAGATGTTCCAGCCGAGATCTCCGGTCTAGACTCGAGACCATGATTGATAACAACTCGAGATCCACGGTTGCGACACAGGTTGCGAGTCGAGAACCCCTAGTCTCGACTCGAGACCACACAGTATCAGCACATAAACATCATGACTCGAGACCATGGTTGCGGGTCCGGTTGCGACTCGAGACCATCTAGTCTCGACTAGTACATGCATGACTCGAGACCTCCACGGTTGCGACTCGAGAACTCATAGGCTGTAACTCGAGATCCCTAGTCTCGACTCGAGACCATAACACCCGTACACAATGTTTGGACTTGCACACTGCTATGGGCCTAAGTAGTTGGGCCGCACACTTAGACTTTGGTTGTTACGTGAATGTTACTGTGGAACGTGTTACGAACTGTTGATGAACTGCCATACTAGACATGTATGCCATGATCGTTACTTGTGTACAATACGTGTAGAACATACGTGCACTACTTGGATATGAACCTGACGTGAATGTTATCTATGTTAGGACATAGTTGACCACTTACAACTTGATTGACCTTTCTGTGTATCTGCCGAGCAAACCAAGGTGAGTTCACACCCTCTACAAAGCATGGGGTTCCCAGGGGTTTGGGAATGGGGTTAAGGAACATGGATTCCTCGTCCTCTCTTGGGTAGGACAGTATTGGTTCAGGAATATAATTCCTCGTCCTCGTGGACAGATAACTCGTACTAGACCAAAACTCTATCACGAAGTCCCTCCTTTTTATATCGACATAATCGCCGGGCCAATGGCGAGCGGGTCATTAGTTAGATAGCGCTATTTAGGTCTGACAAGCCTCACACCGTGCCGCAGAGGACGGGAGTGAACTAATGGATCTGGGCACGTCAATGATGATAGACATTGACAGTTCAGGGCACATAAACATGACTACAGTCAGCAGTCGATATGGTAACGAGTCTAGTGTATACATGGGGTAGCCCCCACGGCCGAAATGCCAGATAACGAACATGGGGTAGCCCCCACGGCTGGATTGCCGGAGTAACCGGGAATAAACAAGTCACGTTTTTTCAACTATGGGGTAACCCCCACGGCAGGATGCCAGATAAAGGAAACTGTTTTCGAAACAACTTAAAATGAACACCCAACTGTGAACTCACTCAACTTGTTGTTGACTCGTTACTACATGCTTTGCAGGTCAATAGGTACTTAGTTGGAGCTTGCATGGAAGAGAGTCGTTGTGGGACATGGACAGTTGTGTGCCATGTTAAACTTTGAAATAATTAAACTTATGTTTTGGTTTTTAAACGTTATGCTTCCGCTTGCAACTTATATTATGTTTTGTTTGGACACCAATTGTATTGGTTAAACTTTTATAATTACATGTTTGCTTGTTCAATATGATTGGTGGCTGGATCTTGGTCAGTCATGCCTCCAAGCGGTGGTATTCCGCAGGTGGATTTTGGGGGTGTGACACAGAATGTGGTTCACAACAGACTGTAGTTTAGAACAAGTGTGATAATAAGCAAGTATATGTTGATTGTTATTATGACTGAGGAAAGAATGATTTGCAAAAGCTCACTTAACTGTTAAGTATTATTTTGAATCATGCATGTAAACGGTGGAATTGAATGAGTTTATTTAACGGCTAGGTGCCATTTGAGAATCACTGTGTGAAACGCATACTGTCAATTATATGTGAACATGATGAATGTAAACTGACATTGCATACGTGAATACCATAGGCTGTGACTGTTTGAGTGTGAGCAAGTAGTTAATCTTACCGAGCAAACCAAGGTGAGTTCACTGCTCTTTTCCAAGCATGCGTCCCGAGTTGGGGACATCTGGTAAACGTTCCAGGAAGGGAATGCCGGGTAATGGGTTTGATTGGAATGTTAAACCTGGGATGTTGGTTAATGCACGTCTGTATCTATCATTCAAGTCCCTCCTACCGATCGTTTCTTGTAGGGCAACGGGGTACTAGTTAGTAGCGCTACTTAGGTTTGGCACCCTCACACCGCACCGAGGAGGTCGGGAGTGAACTAGTGACCCCCATCTTGACCATTGCGTTGATAGAGGCAATGGGGTTTAGGGTAAATAATCTGGAGCCATCGACGGTAAGCGTGTGATTAACAACAATGAATCTGTGAAACGTTTTAAACTGATAACTGGTAACTAAACACGATAACAAACTTTGAACTCACCAGCGTCGTCTGACACACTTGTCTGCATGCTTGCAGGTCGTTAGATTTCTGATTATGGGCTTGCTATCTGGGAGTGCTGGAGTGGTCATGGATCGAGACTCTTGGATATTTGATACATTGGTTTTAAACACTTAATTTGAAACAGTTGTTTAACAATTTACTATATGCTTCCGCTGAACGTTTTGTTTGGTTTTAACTTATGACTTGGATTTATCTTATGCAATGAATTGAATGTTTTATTTAAATATTTATTATTGGTTCAATGTGATTGGTGGCTTGGATCCTGGTACGTCACACGTCCCGCGGTGTTTCCGCATGTGGTATTTTGGGGGTGTGACAGCTTTACTTCACGTGTCCCAGTGGGGATATGTGTTGCACATTCTACAACTCGCAGTCACGTCTGTGCATATTTCTCTGTCGATAACCTACTAGCTTTCACTTTGCTACATGTTACATGCTGGTTATGCGTAAACTATTTCGAACTCTATATGCTATTATCAAACTTGTATGCTCACCTTTACACTATGTGTATTGACCTCTATTTTAACGTATGTGACAGGTGTTTAGGATGCTATCTGCTAGGATGCTTGCTTGTGGAACCGAGTTAGGAAGGGTCTAGAAACAAACAGACAATTTAATTATTTTAAATCTGAGTTGTCGGAACATGTTATTTGTCTTTGAGATATTGCTGTCTGTAATAATTTACTTGCTTAATAGGTTATGGTATGGGACATAATGTTAACTATTCGGTAAAGTAGTTGTTATGGAATTTCTCTTGGACAATCTGTTTCGCTCTGTGCCACGCCCCGATGTTTCCGCCATCGGTTGGGGTGTGACAGATTGGTATCAGAGCCATAACTATAGGGAATTAGGCAAGACTCGACCTAGTCCGGGTTGATGTCTTAGAAACGACCTAGTCTATAGTCTAAGTACCAACATACCGACTTGTGCATGCCCTTTAGGGGTTTTGTGCAAGTTTACTTGCTATTCTCACTCGCACTCGCTTTACACTATCACAGCACACTATTATTCGAAAATGAACGAGTGATTAAGTCGAGATTAGGTGTGAAAACCGCAAACTCTAGACTAAATCGCTTGTTCGACTAGCATTTTTATCTACAAACAAGAGAATTTGCGTTGAATCAGGAATGAAATCCATACTTTAACGCAAATTTCCCGCTCTATTTTATCAAGTCAAAGACAAAGTTGTTAAGTTAGGGGTGAAACCCGAACCTTGACGACTTGTTCCGACCTTTGTTTTGGTTTTACAAAGCTCTCACCAAAGTCTCGACGGACTCCAATGACTTGAAGTCACACCGTAGCTGGAAGGATGCGTGCCATTCGCCTGAAATCGAGGTGAGAGCACAGTTCCGAAGGCCAAAGTGTGTACTCCGAGTCTTTGTGAATAGTCGAACCACTTTGGGTAGTCGACGTCTATCAAGCCGAGACAATCTACATTCGATTTTATGTGTTTTGATTCTGGATTTGCCACAACTAACTCTGAGATTTATCGCTTTTATGTGAAGTTTTATGTGATTTATATGTTTGATTTTTGGTGATTTATATGCTTTTCACTTTGATCGACACACACGACTCGCACTGCACTTATATCTTAGTATGTTAACAAATCACTGCTACTTGTGGATAATCGCATGCTATGTTACTCGCTTATGTTATACTACTCGCTATGCTATTCGCTGTGTAATCGCAATCGCTATTCTCGAACGCGCGAACTTGGAATAATAGGTTTCTGTATTCTGACTGCCTTACTTGTCTTACGTGTTTCTGTGCCCTATGTGCTTATGTGTTTCTGTGATTTTGTGCCTATGTGGTTATATGAATAGATGTGTTCCTGAGCTTTACTTAGTAGTAGTGCGTGTGAGGTAAGATTCGATTTTATAGTGTTTGAGTCCTATGGCGATGTCTGTGGCAGACAATGTCATCATCCGGATCCCGTCATTCTCGTGCTGCCAGAAGAAACCAGGATAACAAACGCATCGCCGCTCTCATCTCGAAGCATATAGCGAAAGTTATCCCTCAGATAGTTAGTGAACTGAATGAGAACACTAGCAAGTCTTCTGAAGAATCCAGGACTGATGCTCCTAAGACTGCTTTCAGCTTCAAGCAGTTCAAAGCTTGCGGACCGATAGAATTTACTTGCGAAGTTTGTCACACCTCGACCGCGTAAAACAACAATTCGCGGCGGAATCGTCGGGGAGTGTTGTAACAGAATCATTGTTTCAAAACACACGAAAATTTGAAGTTTCGTTTTATTAAACATTAAATATTTACATCGTCTGGAAATCTAAATAAACAAGTTAAACATAGTCTATCATTTTTATTAAGTCACTAAGGTCTCGTCCAGTCCTATGTGAGCATGCATCCTAGCAATCAACATCATTCAACAATACCTGAAACATATGTGAAAACAAAGTCAGCAAAGAAATGCTGGCGAGTACATAGGTTTTTGAGAGTGAGGGATTCATGGCTAGTTTACATGTTCCAATACTTAATTTAAAAACCTTGTTTTGAAAAGTATAGTATTGCGACATAATTAACCAACTCAAATCAAGTTGGTTATAATTTATAAAATCTCGTAGCCATGATTCTTAACCTAAAACATTTATTTAATTAAATGAAATTGTAAAACATCTCGTAAAAACTTGTTAATAAATCTCGTTAATAAAATTCGTTAATAAAACTTGTATGGTTTATATCATTTCGAAAACCTCGTTTGTGTGACATCGTTTCAAAATCGTTTACCCAAGTGAACTAAATAACGCCACGGTATGTAATACAATGAAAACACTTATATATAGGAAGTACCAGCGGCGTATCCACCATGCTTTCATCACATTACACCCGTACCATTATCTAAACACTAACCAAAAACCAATCGTTTACCTAAATCGTTTAATTCGTTAAAAATCGCTTTAGTCGTTTAAATCATTCTCGTTTTAAATTGTGAAAACTACTTTTGATTGTCTCGCTAATAACATCCAAACCTTCGCAACTCGCCTATCGCTTCTCGCATTAATAAACCACCAAAGGGTAAATTAACAATCACAGATTCAGTCGTTACCCACCTAACCAACATAACCATGGGTGCAGTCTGATAACGGGATTTGTCAGATCCTATGGTACCATAACCTAATACTGGTCGGTTCAGCCAAAACTAATGAATGTTATTTGTTATGTAAATACATCCACCAAGTTTGTTTACTTTCTCAAAATCGTTATTAATTTTGTATAAACCATATCATTTATTTTTGAAACCATCGTTAAAACCTCGAAAACATTTAGCACATATGAATCACCCCAAAACAATTGAAAACAGTAAAATAGGGGAACTATGTACTAACCTAAGAATGCTTAGAAGTCTTGAACAACAACCAAGCAAAGCAAGAGGGAGCACAGAATCAATCGGCAACTTAATAACTATATAAATAAACCGGACCTAAGTCGGAAGATCGGATAGGAGGAGGTTTTGTAAACCAAATGAGTATTGGAACTCATATGACATGGTTTAACAAACCCTACATTCTAAAACGAAACCTAACCTAAGTGCTTTCGACCCATTGCGACCCATTAGGGTAGCTTACGCTACTTTAACGTGTCGTTTGCGTAAAGCGCGCTCGAGACGTATAACTAGTCCTATCATACAACTAATTAAACCTAAGTGACCATAAGGTATAACCTCGGAAGGTTATTCCCTATACAACTATGGTCACTAAACATGCTTGGTCGGATCCTAATGATCGACCAAACAGGTCGAGTTCGAAAGTCTAAGCGGGTGTTTAGTCCGCTTGACTTACGACTCTACACAAGCACTAATCTAAAAGTGACGAGCTAAACATGTTAAGACATGTTTAGTTTAGTTAGAAAACAGGTTTTGATATCAAAACAAACGGTTTTGATACCCAAGAGTAGTTTGGTTACAAAATACGCATAAATACGCATTTTGACTGAAACTACGACTCGTCACTACGCCTAGTCAACGTGGTAATCAGTAGGTATAGTCACTAGGGACTATAAGCATCGTGATTACGCTCACGTTATGAAGTTCAAACGAACTTCGCATTGACCATAAACTGGTCAATGCAGAAAGTCAAACGCAGTTTGACTTTTAAGCTAAAAACGCAAAAAAAGAACGAAGTAATACTTACAACGGGTCCAAGCAAGTTTGATTTTCCAAGTATTCTCAGGTATGAAGTGGTTAACACTTCAACTTAGAGAAATCTCATAAAAATCAAGTGGGTTTTGAGAAAGAATGGTGGGGGTATTTATAGATTTGGCACAACCGTTAGGATCGTTTATCGGGAAATGAGATTCAATCATGGCCGTACACCTCATTCCCATTGATTTGCAATACTAGGGGTGCCCCAATACCAGCAAATGGTATTGAAAAAGTTACAAAATAGACCCCCAAGTTCAACCCCATTGCTGAAAAATGCCAAAATTCAAGTTTCTGTCCAGATCAGGCGCTCGCGCCATGCCACGGGGAGAGGCAGTTGGTGCTCGTGCAGCGCCACCAGGTGCCAGGTCAGAAAAGTTTGAAAAAATGGCAGAAATGGTCCCTGCACATGTTTAAGGCTTTTTTTGATGCGTTTAAACCCCGTTAACCTCATTTCAAGGCTCTAAAATGAAGTTAAAGTATTGGGAACTCAAAAAATGCTCAAAAACATCTCGGATGTCGGCTCGTTTGGTCGTACGGTTGCGTTGTTCGGTTAATTACGACGGAAGTCGTAACGAACGCAAAAACGATCCAAATTCAGCGATGAATGGAATTTTATCTTGCCAATCACTAAAATAAAATATTTTAATGATTACATAAATTTTTGGATGTTCGGATATATTCAGAACGTAAGATATGCGCGAAAATGCAAACTTGTGCACTTTTTGACGCTTTTAGTCCTTATTGATCAATAAAGTTTATTTTAACATACCGAACCCCTCAAAGCCTATTTCTAAGCTATGTAAAGGATATTTAGGGTATGTTTAACTTATGAGCAAGTTTCGGAATGTTCCTTACTATACAAATCGGTATAGTTTCACAGTTTGACACAATTAGTCCCTGTGATCGAACAAACTTGATTTCGACACACCAAACCATCCAAAACTTATTTCTAAGTTATGTGGAGGTTATTTAAGGTATGTTAAGCCTATGTCACTATTCCAGAGTGTTTGTTGCATTAAACTGACTGCGTTTATGCACCAGTTTGTGTATAACCTTCCAGAAAGCGATTTAAAGCTTGAAATCGAACGAGAATTGATATGTGCAAATGATACACATATTTATACAAATCCCAAGTATGAAATACAATATTTCGTTGATTTGGTATTTGTTTGATGGCCGTGGAGGCACAGATGTCACAGTCTCCCCTACTTCAGGAAATTTCGTCCCGAAATTTATTTAGAGGAAACTTGTGAGAGCTTGAAACATGAAGTCGAAAAGATAAAACAACACTGGTTAGAGTTCTGAACTTCTAGTAATTTTAAATAACATCATGCTTGCAATGTAAGAGGGACACTTATATACAAGTATATGAAGCGCCATTGGTGCGTCCACCGTACCTCCATTACATTGTTCATGTTTCGTTATTGTTGTCACTATCGGTTCTTACACATGATAAATCTTACCGGGGTTCCTGTGCACTGAATTTTATAATTATGTACGCGTCCATAATTACGTAATTCCTTGCGTAGTCCACACAGTGCATTTAAAAATGTGTAGGGGAAAACCAAATGAATGAACCTGTGATGAGTGTGACTGGACCACCATAGGGTCCTTTCAGCTATATCATCACATGCCATTCTTAACCAGATTCTGAATCAATCATTTAACTAGACCACTCAAGGGGTCTCCTTCAAATCATGGAATGGTACTATATATTCCAAGGGTCTTAACTACCACGTAGAAGCCCATTAAGGATTTAGGGTAGTACCTTTTGAATATCCTACTATGAATCCCTCATATGAAGATATGGAAGATTCTATGAAGATTTGGATAACGAAAATCGGATCACACAATAAAAGAGAACACATAATCACATAATCGCATAATCGTTTAACTTGACCTTTAATTTGTTATCTTTGGACACGGGTATTTAAAGCATACCAGGAATCCAATCCGTGGATTTCATTTGGCACTTTAAATATTTTCAAGAATCTAACTATGAAGATAGGAAGATCTTAATAGGAATTCGGTTTGTCCTTATTGAATTGTAATGTACGTATTAAGGTGTACAAGGAATCCAATCAGGGCTCCGATTTGGGCGATAATCATCCTCAAGGATCTAATTGTGAAGATAAGAAGATCCTATAGGGATTTTGGAATTCGAAGAGCGGGAGATGCTTCGAAACCGTGCACTAGACGTGCTTAAGTCGATACACGAGGTAGAATGCTCATGAAGTTGAGGTGCTAGATACGCCAAGGCGACATATGAAGCAGAATTTGATGGTTGGGTAATATGAGCAGAATGCTTTTCGAAAATTATGCAGGGGGTTCTTTTCAAAAATATGTTTAATGTTGTTGAAATCTTACATAATACTTTTGAAATCATAAAGTAGGCGTATTAGGTAAGTATATTTATAAAATGTTTTAAAATCATGCGAGGTAAATTTTGAAATTATGCATAAGGATTTTGAAAATATGGATAAAGCCTTTGAAATTATGCATTTGATACATTAAGTAAATATACTGTGTTCAAAATAGTTTTCAAACTATATGAAATATTTTGAAATTATGAGGGTCGTTTTGAAAACCTATACTATGTATGTTGTTATGAAAAATCAGAATGAAATGATATGAGATTGAAGAAGGGTATCCTTAGTTATCTAACCAAGGAATTAAAGTGATTACTCAAATTGTCACTTTGTTTCTTAGAATGAAACGAGCACTTAGAATTTTCGAGGAAATCATGAGCGATCATATGAACGAGAGAACTACAAATACGGTTCTTTGGTGTAGGTATCGTAGGGGTATGCCATACACACATGCAACTATATTTGTACATCAGAATTGAAAATAAAGATTTATTTATAAACAAAATCGGTTGTTTCTGAGTTCAAAGGAGAACACTAGAAACATAAACATAAGATTCGGATTATTCAAAGCAGCAGCTTCTTCTAATCGGCCAACTGCTCATCCGTGGGTCGGATTTCCATTGAAAATCTTTGGGTATTTGTCCCTGACATAACCTGTCTCGCCATAGGTGTAGCAAGTACCAGGAGGAAAATGAGCCTGTGCTGGATCTGCTTGAATTTGAACAGGGTTATGAAAATCTTGGTTTAGTACAGCGACTGAACGACAAACTCTTGCCGTATGGCCAATAAGTCCATAGTTGAAACATCTTCGGCATTTGACACTGGCATGGTGGTGGAGGTTACATTGATTGCACAAAGGAGCAGTTCCTAAGTACGGTTTCTTGGCTGGTGGTGCTGCCACCTGGCTAGGTTTTACTTGATTTGGTGTAACGGCTACGGGATCCTTTGGAGCTTTACGCTTCTTTGACTTTTTCGAAGGCTTGGCTTCTGCTTCTTTCGATGCTTCTTGGGTGGCTTCATTATTGAGACGAGACATGGCGACACCTAGATCCACAGTCTTCAGGATTACTTCGCCTATTCGCTAGGCAAATTTGGCAGTTTGCTCGGACATTTGAGTGTCGTTGCGATGAAGAGACGTTCTAGAGGAAATGAAAGAAATAGGAGAAAACAAGTGAAATGTTATCAGATAATTAAAACAGAATGACAACGCATAGAAATTGCGATCATTTGTTTGTTACCTAAGGCAAACAAATGAGACGGTGATTAATTAAAGTAAACGGGTCATATTAATGTATCACTGAAGACATGCTCGCCTATAAGTGAACACTCACCCCAAGAGTTCCCAGGTAAGAGTGACTGGTCCGATACTGCGGATTTGTACGAACACTCTAGCCTTAGACAGAAAACTCAGGGTACAGGCATTCACCCTTCCAGTTTGCACGTGTTCACATTATAAGACCCAAACTTTGACGAGATTTTGAAAGCTTAGAGGGTTCAAAACCTAGTAATCAATCATCCTAGAACAGATGATTGGTTTTTGAAGCGGATTCAAAATTCGTGTTCTTGTTGTGGTTGTCATCTAAGGATAGGTGACGGTATTGTTTTAAGATCTAAACACAAGGATCTTGTGTTAGGGTCCTAGGAAGGTTATAGACTAGGTCAAAGCATTACTAATAACCTAATTCCCTATAACCTGAGCTCTGTTACCAACTTTTCTGTCACACCCCGACCGCGTAAAACAACAAATTGCGGCGGAATCGTCGGGGAGTGTTGTAACAGAATCATTGTTTCAAAACACACGGAAATTTGAAGTTTCATTTTATTAAACATTAAATATTTACATCGTCTGGAAATCTAAATAAACAAGTTAAACATAGTCTATCATTGTTATTAAGTCACTAAGGTCTCGTCCAGTCCTATGTGAGCATGCATCCTAGCAATCAACATCATTCAACAATACCTGAAACATATGTGAAAACAAAGTCAGCAAAGAAATGCTGGCGAGTACATAGGTTTTTGAGAGTGTCGGATTCATGGCTAGTTTACATGTTGCAATACTTAATTTAAAAACCTTGTTTTGAAAAGTATAGTATTGCGACATAATTAACCAACTCAAATCAAGTTGGTTATAATTTATAAAATCTCGTAGCCATGATTCTTAACCCAAAACATTTATTTAATTAAATCAAATTGTAAAACATCTTGTAAAAACTTGTTAATAAATCTCGTTAATAAAATTCGTTAATAAAACTTGTATGGTTTATATCATTTCGAAAACCTCGTTTGTGTGACATCGTTTCAAAATCGTTTCCCAAGTGAACTAAATAACGCCACGGTATGTAATACGATGAAAACACTTATATATAGGAAGTACCAGCAGCGTATCCACGATGCTTTCATCACATTACACCCGTCCCGTTATCTAAACACTAACCAAAAACCAATCGTTTACCCAAATCGTTTAATTCGTTAAAAATCTTTTTAGTCGTTTAAATCATTCTCGTTTTAAATTGTGAAAACTACTTTTGATTGTCTCGCTAATAACATCCAAACCTTCGCAACTCGCCTATCGCTTCTCGCATTAATAAACCACCAAAGGGTAAATTAACAATCACAGATTCAGTCGTTACCCACCTAACCCAACATAACCATGGGTGCAGTCTGATAACGGGATTTGTCAGATCCTATGGTACCATAACCTAATACTGGTCGGTTCGGCCAAAACTAATGAATGTTATTTGTTATGTAAATACAACCAACAAGTTTGTTTACTTTCTCAAAATCGTTATTAATTTTGTATAAACCATATCATTTATTTTTGAAACCATCGTTAAAACCTCGAAAACATTTAGCACATATGAATCACCCCAAAACAATTGAAAACAGTAAAATAGGGGAACTATGTACTCACCTGAGAATGCTTAGAAGTCTTGAACAACAACCAAGCAAAGCTAGAGGGAGCACGGAATCAATCGGCAACCTAATAACTATATAAATAAACCGGACCTAAGTCAGAAGATCGGATAGGAGGAGGTTTTGTAAACCAAATGAGTATTGGAACTCATATGACATGGTTTAACAAAGCCTACATTCTAAAACGAAACCTAGCCTAAGTGCTTTAGACCCATTGCGACCCATTAGGGTAGCTTACGCTACTTTAACATGTCGTTCGCGCAAAGCGCGTTCGAGACGTATAACTAGTCCTATGACAAGTATTATATGCCTAAACATGTTGCATAATCAATTAAGTGACTAAAGTTTGTGTTACATATGCTTAATTACCAATTATGCATGAAAAGGGCATTTTGGTCATTTACCTAAGGCATATAAACTACCTATCATACAACTAATTAAACCTAAGTGACCATAAGGTATAACCTCGGAAGGTTATTCCCTATACAACTATGGTCACTAAACATGCTTGGTCGGATCCTAATGATCGACCAAACGGGTCGAGTTCGAAAGTCTAAGTGGGTGTTTAGTCCGCTTGACTTACGACTCTACACAAGCACTAATCTAAAAGTGACGAGCTAAACATGTTAAGACATGTTTAGTTTAGTTAGCAAACAGTTTTTGATATCAAAACAAACGGTTTTGATACCCAAGAGTAGTTTGGTTACAAAATACGCATAAATACGTATTTTGGCCAAAACTACGACTCGTCACTACGCCTAGTCAACGTGGTAATCAGTAGGTATAGTCACTAGGGACTATAAGCATCGTGATTACGCTCACGTTATGAAGTTCAAACGAACTTCGCATTGACCATAAACTGGTCAATGCAGAAAGTAAAACACAGTTTGACTTTTAAGCTAAAAACGCATAAAAAGAACGAAGGAATTCTTACAACGGGTCCAAGCAAGTTTGATTTTCCAAGTATTCTCAGGTATGAAGTGGTTACCACTTCAACTTAGAGAAATCTAAGAAAAATCAAGTGGGTTTTGAGAAAGAATGGTGGGGGTATTTATAGATTTGGCACAACCGTTAGGATCATTTATCGGGAAATGAGCTTCGATCATGGCCGTACACCTCATGCCCATTGATTTGCAATCTAGGGGTGCCCCAATACCAGCAAATGGTATTGAAAAAGTTACAAAATAGATCCCCAAGTTCAACCCCATTTCTGAAAAATGCCAAAATTCAAGTTTCTGTCCAGATCAGGCGCTCGCGCCACGCCACGGGGAGAGGCAGTTGGTGCTCGCGCAGCTCCATAAGGTGCCAGGTCAGAAAAGTTTGAAAAAGTGGCAGAAATGGTCCCTGCACATGTTTAAGGCCTTTTTCTATGCGTTTAAACCCCGTTAACCTCATTTCAAGGCTCTAAAATGAAGTTAAAGTATAGGGAACTCAAAACATGCTCAAAAACATCTCGGATGTCGGCTCATTTGGTCGTACGGTTGCGTTGTTCGGTTAATTACGACGGAAGTCGTAACGAACGCAAAAACGATCCAAATTAAGCGACGAATGGAATTTTATCGTGCCAATCACTAAAATAAAATATTTTAATGATTACATAAATTTTTGGATGTTCGGATATATTCAGAACGTAAGATATGCGCGAAAATGCAAACTTGTGCACTTTTTGACGCTTTTAGTCCTTATTGATCAATAAAGTTTATTTTAGCATACCGAACCCCTCAAAGCCTATTTCTAAGCTATGTAAAGGATATTTAGGGTATGTTTAATTTATGATCAAGTTTCGAAATGTTCGTTACTATACAAATCGGTATAGTTTCAGAGTTTGACACAATTAGTCCCTGTGATCGAACAAACTTGATTTCGACACACCAAACCATCCAAAACTTATTTCTAAGTTATGTGGAGGTTAATTAAGGTATGTTAAGCCTATGTCACTATTCCGGAGTGTTTGTTGCGTTAAACTGACTGCGTTTACGCACCAGTTTGCGTATAACCTTCCAGAAAGTGATTTAAAGCTTGAAATCGAACGAGAATTGATATGTGCAAATGATACACATATTTATACAAATCCCAAGTATAAAATACAATATTTCGTTTGTGTTGTATTTTTGTGTAATCTGATTTTTTTCGTCATCCAAATCCTCGTAGAATCTTCCATATCTTCATATGAGGGATTCATAGTAGGATATCCAAAGGTACTACCTTAAATCCTTAATGGGCTTCTACGTAATAGTTAAGACCCTTGGATTATAAAGTACTATTCCATAATTCAAAGAAACCCTTTAAGTGGTCTAATTAAAAAGATTAATTCAGAATCTGGTTAAGAATGGCATGTGATGATATAACTGAAAAGACTCCTTGGTGGTCTATTTAAAGAGATCATTTATTGATTTAATTAAAAGGACCCTAGGGTGGTCTAGTCACACTCATCACAGGTTTGTTCACTTGGTTTTCCCCTACACATTATAAAATGCACTATGCGGACTATGCAAGGAATTACGTAATTATGGACGCGTCCATAATTATGAAATTCAGTGCACAGGAACCCCAGTAAGATTTATCATGTGTAAGAACCTATAGTGGCAACAATAAAGAAACGTGAACAATGTAATGGAGGTACGGTGGATGCACCAATGGCGCTTCATATACTTGTATATAAGTGTCCCTCTTACATTGCAAGCATGATGTTATTTAAAGTTACTAGAAGTTCAGAACCCTAACCAGTATTGTTTTATCTTTTCGACTTCATGTTTCGAGCTCTCACAAGTTTCCTCTAAAATAAATTTCGGGACGAAATTTCCTGAAGTAGGGGAGACTGTGACATCTGTGCCTCCATGACCATCAAACAAATACCAAATCAATGAAATATTGTATTTCATACTTGGGATTTGTATAAATGTGTGTATCATTTGCACATATCAATTCTCGTTCGATTTCGAGGTCTAAATCGCTTTCTGGAAAGTTATACGCGAACTGATGCGTAAACGTAATCAGTTTAACACGAAAAACACTCCAAAACAGTGAAATGGGATTAACATACCTTAAATAACCTTTACATAACTTAGAAATAAGTTTTGGAGGGTTTGGTGTGTCGAAATCAAGTTTATTCGCTTACAGGGACAAATTTCGACAAACTGCGAAAGTATGCCGATTCGTACTGTAACGAACATTTCGGAACTTGAACATAAGTTAAACATACCATAAATAACATTTACATAGCTTAGAAATAGGCTTTGAGGGGTTCGGTATGCAAAAATAAACTTTTTGGTCAAACAGGGACTAAAAGCGTCAAAAAGTGCATAAGTTTGCATTTTCGCGCATATCTTACGTTCTGAACATATCTGGACATCCAAAAATTTTTGTAATCATTAAAATATTTTGTTTTAGTGATTTGAATGCTAAAACTTCATTCGTTTCGCAATTTGGATCGTTTTCGCGTCCGTTACGATTTCCGTCGTAATTAACCGAACAACGAAACCATGTAGCCAAACGAACCAACATCCATGATGTTTCTCAGCATATTTTAAGTTTCCTATGTTTTAACATCCTTGTGGAGCTTAAAAATGTGCCCGACGGGTGTTAGAAATGCCAAAACGCATCAAAAATCAAGTTTGGAGTCACAGGGGCCTGTTCTGCCATTTTACAAAAGTTTCTGCCAGCAACAAGGGTCCTTACGGATCGTATGGAGTTGCTTACGGTCCGTAAGCCTTCCCCAGTTCAGTAGAAACCATTTAATTCAATCCACAGCTAGTTTCTGGGTTTTGTACATGGTTTATTCATCATGTGAGCTGGTTTTGGACTCCCCTAGTTTACTAAATCAGTGGGCACACATGGAGGGACAAGATTGAAGCTCAAAGTTCGAGAAACAATCTTAACGGTTCTTGAAATCCTATAAATACCCACTTGATTTGCTCTTATTTCTCACACTTGATCTGACTTATGCTCTAAGTTGAAGCCTTTGCTTCATACCTGAGTATTTTAGATCAAGTTCTTCCTTGCTTGGACCTTTTGTAAGTATTCTTTCATGCTTTTATGCGTTTATAAGCGTAAAAGTCAAACAGTGTTTGACTTTCTGCTTTGACCGGTCAATGGTCAACACGAAGTTCGTTTGAACTTCGCAACGTGAGCGTAATCACGATGGTCATAGTGCCTTATGACTATACCTACTGATTACCACGTCGATTAGGCATAGTGACGAGTCATAGTTTCGGTCAAAATGCGTATTCATACGTATTTTGCAACCAAACTACTCTCGGGTATTCTCAAAACCCTTTGTTTTGATACCAAACTTGTTTTCTAACTTCGTTAAACATGTTCTAACATGTTTAACTCGTCACTTTAAGTTTAGTGCTTATATAGGGTCGTAAGATAAGCGGTCTAAACAACTGCTTAGACTTTCGAACCCGACCCGTTTGGTGGATCTTTAGGATCCGACTAAACATATTTTGTGACAATAGTTGTATAGGGAATAACCTTCCGAGGTTATACCTTATGGTCACTTCGTTTAGTTAGTTGTATGATAGGCAGTTTATATGCCTTAAAAAAATGACCAAAATGCCCTTTTTACGCATAATTTCATTTTAAGCACATGTAACCTAAATTTTGACATCTAAACTGATTAGGCAATATTATTAGACATGTTAAGGCATATAATACTTGTCATAGGACTAGTTAGGCGGTCCGAACACGTTTTACGTGAACGACGCTTTAAAGTAGCATAAGCTACCTAAACGGGTCGTAATGGGTCGTAAGCACTTAGGATAGGTGATGCGTCTGTGGTGCAATATATTTTTATGTATATTTTTAGCCCTTTTTAACCACTTTTAGTCAAGTTTTAAATTTATAAAACACGATATTTCACTAACACCAAACACACATATGGGCAAGTGCACCTATCGTGAGCGTAGTATAGTGTTGGTAAGATACCGAGGTCGTCCAGGGACACAAGAGCTTTTAATACCGGTTTATCCTCAACGTCTAATCAAATCAAAAGCTTAGAAAAAGGTTTTAAACTAGAAAATAAAAACTAAAAAATGCTGAAAAATAAAAATAAAATAAAAATAGATAGACAAGATGAATCACTTGGATCCAACTCGCCTTTAGTGTAACCTTTGATTATTTCCGCACTTTTGCACCTTTTAAGAAATGATCTTAGTTATAGTAGTAGGCCCCTCTTTTGAAGGTGACGTTACCCTCAACCCAGTAATTTGAGTCAGCAAGGATACAATCCTAACGGGTTGGATTATTGGAAGATAATTAATTAAGTTATTAATGCATAATGTGGTAGGCCCCTCTTTTGAAGGTGACGTTACCCTCGGCTAAGTAGTTTGAGTCAGCAGGGATACAATCCTAAGTAGCCGGGTTAAAGTTTTAATAGTAGTTTACATATGAGGGGATCAAGAAATTCGGACCCCCGCCATCTAATACCAGTGGGTATTGAAGGAGGTCCTACTAAGCTTGACCCAGGTCCTTGCAGGATCTATACACTGAACAAGGCAAGACTCTTACCAAACCATTCCCTTAACCCCCGACCAGGTAGCCAACATATCTCCATATAGACCGTGGAGATATGAATGGTGAAAATCTTTTATTTTATATAGACAGTAAAATAATGCCAAGACGCCATGAACAAATGATAAGGAAGACTCACCTTCAACATAAGAAACTAGTTATTAAAGTCATAAATACATAACCAAATAAAAAGTGCGAACAGATTAAAAATAAAAAGTATTACACTAAATGCTTGTCTTCACCAAGTGATGTAAGAGACGTAGGCAAACATGGCCTTTGATTGTCAAGAACTCTTACGATCAATCTTGGATCCTGAGACTACTACACACACTCTATGATGGATGATGGATGATGGTGGTGGATGTGGGTTGTGATGGTGGTGGTGGGTGGGTGTAGTGTGAGAGAGGGGGTTTGCCAAGGTTTCATTTGCAAGTGAGCCAAGCACCCCTATTTATAGCCTGCACAGAAGCCCGGACACGGCCCCGTGTCCATTGGGCACGGCCCCGTGTCCATCCATCTTCTCTTTCTTCATTAAATGCAGTTTGTCTGCATTAGTTGACCACGCCCCCGTGTCCGCTGGGCACGGCCCCGTGTGCAGAAGCGTATCTGTACTATCAAGATTTTCCTTGATTCTGCGAATCTTATAGTTGACCACGGCCCCGTGTCCATTGGGCACGCCCCCATGCTGGGTGATAGAAGCTTCCCCAGCTTTGTCATTTCTGCAGACTCTTGGGCACGCCCCTGTGTTCATTGAGCACGGGGCGTGTTCAGCCTTCTGTTCTTCTGTTTTTGCTTGGGAAGATGCTGTTGAGGGGTCGGGCCTGCCACATTTATTCCTTTTCTTGTATTTATGTTAGATTTAGCTGCCTTTTTGCTTCTTTTGTTAATTTGAGCTCATTTAATCCTGAAAATACAAAAGGAAGACAAAAGCACACTTTTTCCAACATTAGTACTAAAAAAGGGTTAGTTTTATGCCTCATTTAATGTAATTTATATGTTGCATTTTGTACACATCAGATACCCCCACACTTGAATCTTTGCTTGTCCTCAAACAAAACTCTTTATAATGTGGCTTTCACTCCCAAATGGAATAGGTAGAAGAAAAGGTTTTTGGGCTTGTCATAGAGTGGTGGGATTCCAAGATTTTTATTAGGTTTTATTTTTATGTTATTTACAATCTTATTCGTCATGATCTATTTTGAACATTGCATAAGATAAATTACTTATTTGGGCATAACATGCCTCTTTAAAATTCCATTTATATACAAGTTCACATACCTCACGGGGAATCACTCAACACTCGGACGAATATGTATTTTTGTGAAACACTCGAGAGCGGCATGGAACTTACTCCTACCATATGCTTGCCAAGCAATCAATCCTCCTCCTTTTTAACTATATACCTTTGTAAATATCAAGAGGACTTTGGGGAAGGGTTAGGCTTGGGTTAAAGGTAGGTGGTTGGGTTAGTGGTTAGTAGAAAAGGGCGAAAGGCGTAAAAAGCGTCGGTTTTCGTAAGACTTTTTATTTTGATGAAGCAATTCTTCAAACAAAGTTCTTTTTGATAAAATTGTTTGTTTTTTTCTTTTGGCTTCATCATCATCATTTTTTTTTTATTTTTTTTGATAAGGAAGTCACATGAAAAACCGAGATTTTTACTAAAAGAAAGGGTTAAAAATGAAAAAAGGGTTTTGGTGAGTAAAAGGGTGTTTGTTTTGTGGGTTAAGAAATGAAAAGGTTTAGACTCAAAGGGGTTAACTAGGGGGATTTTGGGTAGGTGGTAAAAAAGAAGAAAAATAATGGTGTAGAAATAAAAAGGGTTAGTCCTAATGCCTTCATCATTTACTTACTCGGGTTTAAGTTGGTAAGGACCGGGAATGAATCGTCGTGGCAAGTTCTAGAGTTGTAAGAAACCAAGCGGCTATTCACACAAGAAACGAAAAATGAGCATTTAGTTTAAAGATGTGTATTTTTATGCTCAATAAAGGCTCAAAACTCACTTTTTTGTGGGAATGGGGTTTTATGTGATCAAGTATATATAATCAAATTTTAACTAGACTTGTCATGCCTTTTCATAATTTTCTTATGTTGGTTCTTTTTTTTTATCACGACGCTATCGGTTGTAATTGTAAATTTGTAAAAATATAACCTTTTTAAAACTTGTAATTCCCAAATTAAACCAAGACAAGTATAAAGAAAATGAAATTTTTTGAAAAAAATTGGGGTGATTAGCGGTTCCAATAGAGTTTTGTGTAAGGCTTGTAATTAGGACTTGCAAAATTCAAGGTTTTAGCATCCCCCCACACTTAAATTACACATTGTCCTCAATGTGTCCCAAAAAAAGTTTTTAGGTTGATTGAATGTGTAAAAGTGTGTTTAAAAGCAAAAATTAATGTTACTGGGCGTCTGGACATGGGCCCGTGGTGTCCGGGCACGGCCCCGTGTTCAGGTTGCCAGTAACAGAAAGTAACAGAAGTCTGGGCACGGGGGCGTGTTAAGTGAGCATGCCCCGTGTCCAATTACCTGAATTGGGCGATTTCTACAGACTGTTCAGCACGGGGCCGTTTTGGGTGGGCACGGCCTGTGCTGAACTTGCTGTAATGAAAAAAAATTTATCGGGAGGCTCTGTTTTTGTGCATGGGGTGCTGGTTTAAGTTTCCCTTGGTATCCTTCACCATCTCGAGTGTGTTTTATTCCTGAAAAATTAAAACTAAACTAGAAAACATAAAAGGTTAATCTAAACTAAAATAAGGATAGTTCCGCGGAATGCCTCCGTGGTGCGCCACGTTTATAAGGGTCCTTGGCTAGACCCAAAGCCAGTCATATGTCACCCAAGTGGGATGTTTTGCATCCCATGTTGCACCGTCTGAGAGCATCATCCAAACTTGAGTCTATGACTTTCATGTAACTGACCGGGCCATCGTCTTCTACTCTCTTGCCAACTCCGAACTTCATTTCCTTGTCCCCAACCCTCAATGTTAGTGTTCCGCCATTCATATCTACCACTGCATCGGCCATAGCTAGGAATGGCCTCCCTAAGATGAGTGGTACTTCGGTATCTTCCTCCATATCTAGTATGACAAAGTCGGCCGGGAAGACAAATTTTCCAACTTTGACCAATAGATTTTCAGCGACATCTTGTGGATATTTGACGGACCTATCTGCGAGTTGTATGCTCATTTTTGTAGGGCTTGTTTTTCCTAGGCCGAGCCGGTTGAACATTGATGCGGGCATGAGGTTGATGCTAGCCCCGAGGTCGGCTAGTGCATTGCGAATGGGAGATTCCCCAATCGAACAAGGGATAGTGAAGCTTCCGGGATCGATCTTCTTTTGCGGGAGTTTGCTGAGTAGTAAGGCGGAGCATTCTTCGCTTAAATTAACTAACTGCAATGACTCAATTTTCCTTTTGTGAGTGAGGAAGTCCCTCATAAATTTGGAATATTTAGGCATTTGGGTAAGGACTTCAACAAATGGAATATTAACATGCAATTGTTTTAGTAAATTTACGAATTTTGTG
Organism: Helianthus tuberosus; assembly: GCA_030545235.1. Lineage (NCBI taxonomy): Eukaryota > Viridiplantae > Streptophyta > Magnoliopsida > Asterales > Asteraceae > Helianthus > Helianthus tuberosus. The sequence goes on from CM060406.1 coordinate 183,841,768, forward strand.
AATTGCTCATCAGTCTTTTGACGAATTAACCGACCGGGGTATGGAACCGGAGGATTTTTGGTTGGCTCTTGATTTGGGGGAGGAGCCGTCTCTTGTTGGGGCGTTGTTGAAGTTGTGTTTTGGCTGGATCGGCTCTTTTCAGTTGGAGGTAGTGGAGCCTCCTCGGGACCCACTGTACGTTTTCTTAATGTGATGAGATTTACTTGCGCTTTTGGGTTGGTTTCGGTATTGCTAGGTAATGTGCCTTGTTGTCTCTCGGAGAAATTTTGAGCTAGTTGATTTATTTGTTTTTCAATGTTTTGAATACTAGCTTGTTGATTTCTAAAGTTTGATTCCAGTTGTTGGAATCGATCCGAGTTTTTCTTTTCGGTGTCGGAGATGAGGCGAGATACAGTATCTTCAAGCCTCTCTCGTTCCCCTTGTTGAGAGAATTTTGTGACTCGTTTCTTGGTTGTTGAAAGTTTGTTCGTTGGTTTAGATTTTGTTGGTTACTACTATTGCCGGGTTCTCTCCAACCAAGGTTAGGGTGGTTACGCCATCCTTGATTGTAGGTACCCGTTGGAGGACCCGACGGCCTAGGTCTATTATCAATGTAGTTTACCGTTTGTGTTTGATTATCCAATTCTTTCATACAACTCCAATTTTCATGTGGCCCACAACACCCTTCACAAGCCATAACCGAGGCCGTTTTTGCCATTTCTAACTTTTTAATTTTTGAAGAAATGGCCTCGATTTGAGCTTGTAAAGAGGTGCTTTCATCAACCTTATGGGCACCCGGGGCAATAGATTTATTGCCTCGGGAAGTGTGCCACTGAAAATTGGTTTAAGCAATTTACTCAATTTGGTTATATATTTCATTTGGGCGACGATTACCTAAAAGTCCCCCGGAGCTAGAATCAAGTGTTTGCCTTGTGTGTGGTAACAACCCATTATAGAAAGTGGACACTTGTTGCCATACCGCAAGACCATGATGAGGACACTTTCTTAGTAGCTCCTTGAACCTTTCCCAAGTTTCATATAAGGATTCCCCGTCCTCTTGCGAGTATGTATTAATTTCAGTCATTAATTTAGCCGTTTTAGTAGGAGGGAAATACTTATACAAGAACTTTTGGGCTAGTTCATCCCAGGTGTTTACCGAGCCAACTGGGAGGGTGTTAAGCCAAGCCTTAGCTCAGTCTTTTAGTGAAAAAGGAAACATTCGAAGTCGGATGGCGTCATTTGATGCTCCATTGATACGAAAAGTATCACATATTTCTAAAAAAGTTAGTAATATGTAAATGGGGATCCTCGTCTGCAAGCCCATGGAAGGTTGCGGAGTTTTGGAGCATTTGTATCAAATGCGACCGAAGTTCGAAGTTATTGGCTTCGACATTCGGTGCATTGATAGCGGCGCCGAGAATACCCATGGTGGGACGTAGGTAATCCATAAGGGTACGTTGATCGGCCATTGGAAGTGGGTCCCCCGAAGCTTTCTCTTGGCTTTTAGCTTTAAGTCTTTTTCTTAGAAAGCGTTCGGGTTCTTCTAGAGGTTCTTTTATGTCTCTACTAGAACTGGAGCTCATACACTGCGTAGAAAGTTCAGATGTGGCGCCTGAGTTCCAAGTCCTGCAATAAAAACAAAAAAGAACGTTGGTCAGAAGTTTCACCACGGCCCCGTGTTCACTGAACACGGCCTGTGGTCGGAGATACAGTGATTGTTTTCCGGATCCCTGTTACTGGGGATTTCAACACGGCCCCGTGTTGCACCGACACGGCCCCTTGCTCAAATCTCTGTAACTCGGAAAATAAAATCTGCCAGTTATAATGCTGGGCACGGCCCGTGCTGAGCTTCTGCAGAAACAGAAAATTTATGAAAAATCCTAAAAAAAAGAGAAAAAAATAATAAAAAAATGATTAGGCCGTTGATTCCTAACTTTCTTAAAATCCTTGTGTCCCCGGCAGCGGCGCCAAAAACTTGATGCGTGTGTGGTGCAATATATTTTTATGTATATTTTTAACGCTTTTTAACCACTTTTAGTCAAGTTTTAAATTTATAAAACACGATATTTTACTAACACCAAACACACATATGGGCAAGTGCACCCATCGTGAGCGTAGTATAGCGTTGGTAAAATACCGAGGTCGTCCAAGGACACAAGAGCTTTTAATACCGGTTTATCCTCAACGTCTAATCAAATCAAAAGCTTAGAAAAAGGTTTAAAACTAGAAAATAAAAACTAAAAAATGCTGAAAAATAAAAATAAAATAAAAATAGATAGACAAGATGAATCACTTGGATCCGACTCGCCTTTAGTGTAAACTTTGATTATTTCTTCACTTTTGCACTTTTTAAGAGAATATCTTAGTTATAGTAGTAGGCCCCTCTTTTAAAGGTGACGTTACCCTCAACCTAGTAGTTTGAGTCAGCAAGGATACAATCCTAAAGAGTTGGATTATTGGAAGATAATTAATTAAGTTATTAATGCATAATGTGGTAGGCCCCTCTTTTGAAGGTGACGTTACCCTCGGCTAAGTAGTTTGAGTCAGCAGGGATACAATCCTAAGTAGCCGGGTTAAAGTTTTAATAGTAGTTTACATATGAGGGGATCAAGAAATTCGGACCCCCGCCATCCAATACCAGTGGGTATTGAAGGAGGTCCTACTAAGCTTGACCTAGGTCCTTGTAGGATCTATACACTGAACAAGGCAAGACTCTTACCAAACCATTCCCTTAACCCCCGACCAGGTAGCCAACATATCACCATATAGACCGTGGAGATATGAATGGTGAAAATCTTTTATTTTATATAGACAGTAAAATAATGCCAAGACACCACAGACAAATGATAAGGAAGACTCACCTTCAACATAAGAAACTAGTTATTAAAGTCATTAATACATAACCAAATAAAAAGTGCGAAAAGATTAAAAATAAAAAGTGTTTCACTAAATGCTTGTCTTCACCAAGTGATGTAAGAGACTTAGGCAAACATGGCTTTTGATTTTCAAGAACTCTTACGATCAATCTTGGATCCCGAGACTACTACACACACTCTATGATGGATGATGGATGATGGTGGTGGATGTGGGTTGTGATGGTGGTGGTGGGTGGGTGTAGTGTGAGAGAGGTGGTTTGCCAAAAAGTCGAGCGTTTACGATAAACGCTTTGACTTTTAGTTAGACCATAAACGGTCGAGCCATTGTTCGCAACGAACATGGCTACATGATCGTAATTAGGTAGGTATTAAAGCCTCAAAAGGGAACCTCCTAATTATCACGTTTGCTTAGTTAATTGTCGGGCCAAAGTAATTAAAATAAAAGTCAAACGGGTCAGTTTTTAAATAAAATTCACAACTGATGATGTGAAAGCTATAAAATCAGTTTTGTCACTTTAATAACTTGGTAAATATCAATTGAACATGTCTAGGCATGTTCAACCTGACAATTCTGAGTTTAGGCTCGGTTCGCAACCGAAAGTCGCAAAAGTTGACTTTTGCTTTGAATTTCAGTTCTGACCCGATTTAGCTTAGTTTAGTTATGCCTTAAGGTTCCTTTGGGACCACATTATATGTTAGTATAACTCTCTGAGGTTATACCATACGGTTCCATAGAAATCTGAATCATTTGCATGTTTCCGTTAAATGCTTAAAAATGGACTATTATGCCCTTTTGTAAATAAAACGAGATTTTTGAAAATGTGAGAGGACAAAAAGTTTTATTACTTATATATTAGTATGCCCTAAAAATTTGACATCCGTTTCTGGTCTGAAATAAGAGTTATGCACGATATCGTAAAACAAAAGTTTTTTGTTAATTAAATGACATTTTTGGCATAAATCATATTTAAACCCAAATTTTGACACCAAAATTTCTACCCACTATTGTAATATAATATTTAGGGATTTTTGGAATTTTTTTTCAAATTTTATACTGACCATATCATAGAGTTCTAGCATAAATTCGGTATATGACGATAATGCCCTTTTTGTTAATAAAATGAGTTTTACATATCATTTTGATACCAAACCTTTTCCTACTGATTTTATATATTAAATAAAATATTTTAGGCAGTTAAGAATGATCAAATTCTCAGATTTCATTAAACACATCAAATATCGTTAAATATCGACTTTTAAGCGATTTAGGCGCATAGTATGGTTTAAAACCATATTTAGCACCTGAGACTTGTGACCTACTGATTTTAAAAATAATTTTTTATATTTGAACAGTAAGTTTAAGTCTTGAACTCAGATTTCCAAATTTGACCATTAAAGCATATGTGAAATGACCAAAATGCCCATACGGTGCATAGTTTGGCCATAAATGATAAATTTCACATATGTATGATATCTTACTGATGTAACTTGTTAAAATAAATGTTTTTACTGATTTTTTTAGACCAAAACCTCATATTGCTATTTAACCTCTTTTATATACTTTAAAATGACCAAAATACCCTTACGGGGCTTAAATTGGTTTTAAATTCGTTTTGGGCATAATGGAAGATCTCCTACTGATATCATATCATATTTAAAGCATATTAACTTGTGGAACTTGTACATGACTCATTCGGTTACCCGTTATGCATATACGCGTTCAGTACGGTTTATGTAACTAGTTTGCGTAAATTAGCCAAAACGGGTCAAACCTTATCATTTTTACTTCAAAATCCAGAGTGTATTTAGTTTACCCATTTTATACAAGTCTTCATACTTGTTGGGTCTAAATCATATTCTAATCCGGTCATCGCTTAATCTAGCATTTCGTGCCGTAAACTTTTCTTTAAAACTAACCGATCTAAGTTACAACTTAAATAAGACCCTTCAGGAAATCTAATAGGATAATAAAACATTCGTTCCAGATTAGGAGCCCAGTAAAAGATACCTACACTTGCTGAATAGAATATACGACTGAGATTAAATTACATTTCTAAGCTCGGGTAAATACTTTTAACTTATTTTCCCTTATAAGGGCTTGGGATACGGTAAATGATTACCGCTTGGTCGGGTATTGAATATTTAATCGATTAGTGGTTAAATCATTGAGAGAACCCATTTTAATCTGTCTTGTTTGATGCAATGCCTTTGGGGGGTTAATGACTGTGTCCTGGATATCCTCGGCTCATTCATTAGAAATGGCCACGACTTAAGCACGGGGTGTAGGCATACACCTGATAGTTGCATATGTATAAACGGTATCTCACTCGTAAGGAAACTTCTTGTGGGCCTATACTTGTGGTGTGTCTATTAATCTTGTACCGGCTCTTCTATTCTGGCCCTGAATGGACAACAAACATATAAATCTGTATACAAGATTATTTTAAATAATTGTCCCAAGTTATAAAAGATTTTATGCCTTGTGCATCCAAACCAATTTTGTAAACACTTTTCAAATGAGTCAGTTAATTATATTTACCAGTGTAAACTGACGTATTTCCAAAAAGACTAAGTGGCAGGTACTACGCGAAATTGGCTGGAAGCTCCTGAGCTCTAATTAAGGAATCTTGCAAGTTCTTAGTGCTTAAAGTCTGTTGAACAATAATGTGTATTCTACTCTAGATCCGCATGTGGATCCATTATCGACCGTTTGTATAATATTTTATTATACTTTCCAAATTCGGTTTGTATTATTATTTTAGACTTCCGATGTGCATTAAACTGTGATTATTTGACTATGATGATATCAACTACGTCACGATACTCCCCACCCGGCCCACCGTTAATACGTGGAAATATCGGGGTGCGACACTCAAGCCGACAACAATGCGGTTAATGGTACGTTCCTTGTGAATGGTATATATGCTTCGTGTTTTTATTTGATACTTGAGCCGATAACTGTTTTGTGTCGTTGGAGTTCGAAAAACTCCTTAATCGTAAGCGCGCCCATCTCCCCTCGACGTTCGATGTTGAATTTGCCACCGGAAGAACCGTCACCGTCAATTCTGTTCTTCGTGATTGTACTCTCGAACTCAACAATCACATCTTTCCTATCGACCTTATTCCGATGCAGCTCGGTAGCTTTGACGTCATAGTAGGCATGGACTTTCTTCGTGAAAACCATGCTGAAGTTGTTTGCTTCGATAAGATGATTCTATTCTCACTCGCAAATGGTAATCAAATTTTTGTGTATGGTGAAACTCCTTCGAAAGGTCTCAAACTCATGTCTTGTGTCCAAGCTAGCAAGTATCTCCGCAAGGAATACAGAGCTTTCTTGTCTAACATTGTAGTAGCGGAGAAGGAAAATAAAGGTAAGACTGGAGTAAAAGATGTTCTTGTTGTTTGTGAATTTCCGAATGTTTTTCCCGATGAACTACCCGGCTTACCCCCGAGTCGTGATATCAACTTTCGTATCGACCTCATTCCTGGAGCTAATCTTGTTGCTAGAGCTCCTTATGGACTCGCTCCGTCTGAAATGGGCGTACTCTCGAGTCAACTCCAGGAATTACTTGATAAAGGCTTCATTCGCCCTAGCACCTCTCCGTGGGGCACACCAGTCCTTTTCATCAAAAAGAAGGATGGGTCGTTCCGGATGTGCATCGACTACAAGGAATTGAATAAGCTGACTATCAAGATTCGTTATCCCCTGCCTTGAATCGACGATTTGTTTAACCACTTGCAAGGAGCTATGGGTTTCTCCAAGATCGATCTATGCTCAGGCTATCACCAATTACGCATTCAAGAGGAGGATATACCCAAAACCGTATTTCGCACTCGATACGGCCACTATGAGTTCATTGTTATGCCTTTTGGTTTAAACAACGTACCCGCGATTTTCATGGATCTGATGAATCGCGTGTGTAGACATTTTCTCGACCGCTTCGTCATCGTGTTCATCGATGATATCCTGATCTATTCCAAGTCGAAAACCGAACACGAGCAACATCTACATTTGGTTCTCGAATTGCTCCAAGGGAATCGACTCTACGCCTAATTCTCCAAGTGTGAATTTTGGCTGGAGGAGGTTCAATTCCTCGGTCATATTGTCAATAGTCAAGGCATTCACGTCGACCCCGTGAAGATCGAAGCTGTTAAGAGTTGGCTTACGCCTAAGAACCCATTTGAAGTCAGTTCTTTTCTCGGACTAGCGGGCTATTATCGCCGATTTATCGAAGGATTCTAAAAAATCTCCGTGTCTCTTACTTCTCTCACGCACAAAGACAGGCCGTTTGTTTAGGGAACTGAACAAGAGACTGCCTTTCGAACTCTCAAGCATATGCTCTGCAATGCTCCCGTCCTCGCTTTACCCGACGAAAATGATGATTTCGTTGTCTATTGTGATGCCTCGAACCTTGGTCTTGGTTGCGTTCTCATGCAACGAGACAAGGTTATCGCTTACGTGTCTCGTCAGCTCAAGATCCACGAGAAGAACTACACTACCCATGATCTCGAGCTAGGCGTAGTTGTTTTTGCGTTGAAGATTTGGCGACACTACCTATATGGTATTAAGTGTACGATCTTCACAGATCATAAGAGCCTGCAACACATCCTCAACCAAAAAGAGCTAAACATGCGCCAACGCCGATGGGTAGAACTTCTCAATGATTACGACTGTGAGATTTGTTATCATCCTGGCAAAGAAAATGTCGTTGCCGACGCCCTCAGTAGACGAAGCTATTTGCATAGCATTCCTAATGCTCACGCCCAACATCATCTCGAGACTCTCATTCGCGAAGCCCAACATGCTTGTTTTAACGAACGAACCTTGAAGAAGGAAAGGATCCTCAATGATGGAGCCCAGCTAGTGAATAAATCGAATGGGATATTCCATTATCTGGACCAAATTTGGATCCCCAAGCGGACCAACTTACGACAGACTCTGATGGACAAAGCCCACAAGTCTCGATATTCTATTCATCCCGGTGCCGATAAGATGTACCAGGACCTTCGCTACAAGTACCGGTGGCCGGGCATGAAGAAGGATATCGCTATCTATGTTTCGAAGTGCCTGAATTGCTCAAAAGTCAAGGCCGAGCATCAAAAACCCTCTGGCTTGCTCGTCCAACCCGAGATCCCGATGTAGAAGTGGGAGAGTATAGCTATAGACTTTATCACGAAACTTCCACGCACACCAGCAGGTCACGACAGCATCTGGGTTGTCGTCGACCGTTAACTAAATCTGCTCATTTTCTGCCCATACGAGAAGACTTTAAGGTAGAGAAATTAGCCCGAATCTACACCAATGAGGTCATTTTTTGACATGGGACGCCTCATGACATCATCTCTGACCGCGATGGTCGGTTTACCTCGCGTCTTTGGGAAACATTTCAATCCGCTCTCGGTACTATGCTTAATCTAAGCACCACTTTCCATCCCCAAACCGACGGTTAGACTGAAAGAACAATACGCACCCTTGAAGACATGCTTCGATTGTGTGTCATAGATTTCGGTGGTAATTGGGACGCATACTTACCTTTGGTCGAATTCTCGTACAATAACAATTATCATTCCAGCATTCAAATGGCACCGTTTGAGGCATTGTACAGAAGAAGATGTCGATCGCCTATTGTATGGCACGAGATCGAAGATTCGCAATTAACCGGTCCTGAGCTGTTGCAAGAAACGACTGACAAAATCCTCCAAATTCGAGACAATCTGCTGAAAGCTCGGAGTCGTCAGAAACGTTACGCCGATAGACGACGCAAGCCCCTTGAATTTGACGTTGGCGACCATGTACTCCTAAAGGTATCGCTTTGGAAGGGTGTGGTCAGATTCGGCAAGAAAGGAAAGCTCACGCCTCGATATGTTGGACCCATTAAGATTTTAGAAAGGATCGGAAAAATGGCCTACAAACTCGAACTACCAGAGGAACTTAACAACGTCCACCCGACTTTCCACATTTCGAACCTCAGAAAGTGTCTCGCTGAGCATGATTTACACGTTCCACTCGAGGATCTTCAAGTGGACGAAACATTACACTTCGTGGAGAAGCCTGTCGAGATCATGGACCGATAAACCAAGCAGCTCAGGCGCTCACGCATTCCCATTGTGAAGGTTCGCTGGGAAGGCAAACGCGACGTAGAGTTCACCTGGGAACTCGAAAGCGACATGAAGGCGAAGTACCCGCAGTTGTTTGTTACGGCCAAGGCCTAATTTCGGGACGAAATCCCTAAGTGGGGGAGGCTGTAACACCCCGTGTTACGAAAGTCAAAGTCAAAGTCAAAGTCAAGATTGAATTCAAAGGAAAAAAAGATTGCTAATTGCGATCTGTCACTCCTAGCTTAATTATTGATTTGACTACTTTGACTTGTAATCAAATCTTTATTTTATTTGCTTTAGTTTTATTATGTGGAGTATCTATTAATAATCGAGGTTTAATCGATGTTTATCGCTTACCTCATCGCTATCGCACTCGCAACTCGATCTATGCATTCTGGATATTGTTTTACGTGCGTGTGTGTTACTTATGTGTTACTTGTGCGTGATTATTTATTGTTTTTTGTGGTGATTAATCGAAACGCAATCGCAACCCTATTGCAATCACAACCGAATCGTAACCGCTAAACGCAGGTTATTTATAGTGATTGTATGTTAGATATAGTAGTTAGGTTATTTGTGTAACTAATGGGTAATACTATCACAACCTCGCTCGAAACGCATTGCAAAACCCAATGCATGAAATGATACGCCAAAGCTCAAACGTCGGAGCCACTCGATCGAGTGACCGCTCGATCGGATGGCCAACCGATCGGATTGCCATCCGATCGGGTTGCCATCCGATCGGACACTCATCCGATTGGTAACTCACTCGACCCTAGTGCACTTTCCTTTTTGGGAAACCCTATAAATACCTCCCTGTCACATCATTTGTGATGTGACAGCTCCACTGCTCGACCAGCCGCACTCAGACCTCCTTTCTCTCGATTTCTCACGATTCTTGTAAGTTTTCAACCTAAATCTTGTACTTCTATGATCTACACGCACTTCTTGATCTTTTTCACCTTTGAATCTTAACTTTTAACCAAGAAATCACTGGATTTGAGGTGTTCTAGGGTGATGTCATCATGGAGTTCTTATGAACTTCATGTTTCGGCCTTATTCCACCAAGAACAACTTAGATCTGAAGGATTTCCACATAAATAAACAACGTTTTCGCATAGATCTACACATATTCATGGTGAAAAGGGTTGAAAGATGGTTTTCCAACTTTCTTTCAACTCTTTTACACTCAATGCACTCAAAACCGATAGAATCGAAGCTCGTTCTAACCTTCTACTCTTTCTTAGTGATGTGTTGGTTCAAGATCTGGTTTCTATCAAAGAGACCATCAATTTCTGGTTAAACATGAACCACCGTCACGAACCAGTGAACGGATCGGACTTGGGTGATTCCTGTTCAATCGGGTAACTGGAGTCATGATGGGGCTTTTGTTGTTTAGCACGTTGTCATACCGTCTCGATAAACCTCAACACTTAAGAAATTTCCAAGTTAGTAAACGATCAGATTCGTGGGACGGATTGCCGTCCGATCAGATTGCCATCCGATCGACCCGCAATCCGACCGGATTGCACTTGGTTTCACACTTAACAATTTTCAATATGTTCAATGCATTACCATTTCCAATGGATTGCCACCCGATCGGTAGACCATCCGATCGAGTGACAAAACTGCTGTGAACTTGTTCTCACTAAGTGTCCTAACAATCGGATCGTTATCCGATCGATCGAGCGACCGTTCGATCGATCGACCTGAAAGATAGAGACACTTCTCTGTTTTCAAAAGCCATCATACACAAACACATCCTTACCAAACAGGGTGACAATCCAATCGAATGACCATCCGATCGGATGCCCATCTGAACGGATTGCCATCCGATCGACTTCTCATCCGATCAGATTACCGTTCGACACTTGGTATTCTTTGCACCGTTTTACGCGCCGCTTATCGTTTATGCTATCGTTAACTGTTCAGGCTAATCTCTCAGCGCTCCCTTCAATCCAAGACTGTGTTTATTAAGTTAAACGCTATCTGTGAATATACTCGATCCCTTTTTACTTTATGCACTTTTGGGTGTTACATACGTTACTTATTCAAATCACAATCGACACACAACGCAAACACTATTTATACGCTAACCGTTACTGCATGCTACGTGTTATTCGATTAATGCTTGTATGTTATGTTAACACAGTGATTGTTGCCTGACACCTTAGCAACGATAGTACTATAGTTTGGACTCAGCACCTGTCGTGGACAGGGGTTGTTAAGGGCTTTACTTCATGTGTCCCAGTGGGGATATGTGTTGCGCATTCTACAACTCGCAGTCACGTCTGTGCATATTTCTCTGTCGATAACCTACTAGCATTCACTTTGCTACATGTTATATGCTGGTTATGCGTAAATTATTTCGAACTCTATATGCTATTATCAAACTTGTATGCTCACCTTTACACTATGTGTATTGACCTCTATTTTAACGTATGTGACAGGTGTTTAGGATGCTATCTGCTAGGATGCTTGCTTGTGGAACCGAGTTAGGAAGGGTCTATAAACAAACAGACAATTTAATTATTTTAAATCTGAGTTGTCGGAACATGTTATTTGTCTTTGAGATATCGCTGTCTGTAATAATTTACTTGCTTAATAGGTTATGGTATGGGACATAATGTTAACTATTCGGTAAAGTAGTTGTTATGGAATTTCTCTTGGACAATCTGTTTCGCTCAGTGTCGCGCCCCGATGTTTCCGCCATCAGTTGGGGTGTGACAAAGTCAGTGTTTCAATCACTGTTGGCTATCCACTGATAGTTTAAAAACATCAACTGCTCACATTTTTATTGTTGACATCCACTGATATTGACCATCAGTGGTTTCCCTAAAAAACAGCCACTACTCACATTTTTATTGTTGATGTGGTTAATTAATGATAGAATGAAATTATCAAATGAAAACTAGAATTACAATGAAATTACCATTTTACCTAATCATTACATTCCAATGAGATAAGAGTTCCTCCAACATTGTTTTGGTGATAAAATTAAAGTTAAAATAAAAAATAGAGTTAAATGCCATTTTAGTCCCTGTGGTTTGGACCATTTTGCCAGTTTAGTCCAAAGGTTTCATTTTTAACCTGTAGGTCCAAAAAGGTTTCACAGTTGCCATTTTAGTCCACTGGGTTAACTTCATCCATTTTTCTGTTAACGAGAAGGACAATTCGGTAATTTTGTATGTAATTCTGTTAACTAAAAGGGCAATTCAGCCATATAAAATGACCGAATTGGTCTTCTCGTTAACAGAAAAAATGGGTGGAGTTAACCTAGTGGACTAAAATGGCAACGGTGAAACCTTTTTGGACCCACATGTTAAAAATGAAACCTTTGGACTAAACTGGCAAAATGGCCAAAACCACAGGGACTAAAATGGCATTTAACTCTAAAAAATAAAAAAAACTGTTGATGACAATTTGTTGCATATCAAATCAGTAATTAATGCTAATTTCTTGATATTTGGACATTGAAAATATGTAAAATGGAAATTTCAAATTGACGGTTATTTTCTCTTAATTAAAGTTAAAATAAAAATTAGAAAAGTCACGATGACAATTGCTTTCAAATCAAATCAGTAATTACTGATAATATCAATAAGTTTTGAAATTCAAAATATGCAATTGGTAATTTAAAATTGACGTTCTCTTTTTTTTTTCTATAAGCGCAACATAGATTCATAAGATTAAAATTTATTCATTTATTCATGACATTAAAAGTCCAATAATTACATAACATACTAAACAACTAAACTTTTAAATCTAACAATAACCGTAAGAATTAAGAAACTTTAGCTGCAACTCCATTGATTACTGAACCTTTCGATGTATGTCCTTCAGCATCGCCATGAACTCCACGTCTCTATCACCACACTCTATATTACTGACAACACAAAGCTCACGAACGGAAGTTGAAGGCATCCGCATAAGATCTCTGGAAACCTGCTGTCTCGTGAACATGCCAATTTGCAATCCATCAAAACATCTCTTCAGCTCTTGAAGAGTAGCCCTATCTTGATACACCTGTTCCTCGATTTGCCTGACAAAACGTACTTTAAATCATCTGATTTTACAGAAGTGAATGACGCCATTTCAATAAACTATATTACTCGACTTTGCTGAAAGTATGATATCTTTGTAGGAAAACGTGATGAAAAACAGGTGAAGTGGCTATGAGTTTATATACTTCATCAATCAAAACGTGTGGATTTAATATAAACATATTAATGTATATTTCAAAATAGCAGTCTTTAAATAAAAAAACCTTTTCAAACCCCAAATTTTTATGGGAAAAGTGTAAAATTAAATATCAAGAAAACCAAGGGACAAATTTTCGAAGCTCAAATAACAAAAACAGATTATCATAATTATAATTAACCTCTTCATTTACCATGTAGACCGACACTTGTTTCCTCTCTAAGGGTTATGGAGTGATTATAACAGCTGATCATGCTAAGGACTATTATAACTAACCACTGCTCCTTATAAAGACTGATGGACTTAAAGGCTGATGAGGCCTATCTACTGTTGAAGACAAAGCCCTGTTAAAGACAAGCACTGATGTACCTAAGCACTGATGAGGCCTATCAAACATCTGTTTATGGGCAAACATCTGTTTAAGGTCAAACATTTGTTTAAGGCCAAACATCTGTTTATGGCCAAACATCTGTTTAAGGACAAACATCTGTTTAAGGACAAACATATGTTTAAGTCCAAACAACTTATATATAAGGCGAAAAATCTGTTTAAGCTCCAATATCTGTTTAAGTTTTCTTATATTTTAACACTTTTGAAAATAGTTAAAAATGATAGACAACCTCTGTTTCTACATTCTTCATGTTGACCACTGACTGACCAAAATCAGTGTTTCAATCATTGTTGGCTATCCACTCATAGTTAAAAATCACCCGCTGTTTTCATTTTCACCACTGTAAACCACTGATATTGATCATCAGTGGTTTCCTAAACAACTGTCCTCCATTATTCATCGGAGGTTGTCACGTGGTCAGTACTTAGCCGTCAGATCTTTGTAACCGCTGCCACGTCAGCATTCACTTTTTACCCTTATAAAACCCAGATCAAAACCCCAAACAGGGTTTTCATTGTCGAATCGAATTCAAAATTCCTTTCAAAAAGCGGTTTCCATCAAAATCCATCGAATCACTCATCTTCTTCCTCCTCTCGCACCTACTTCCAAATCACCATGGCTCTCGCACTAAAAACTCCTCATAACTACCTGTGTATACTTGATATAACAAGTCAAAACACAACCTTTCACTCCATTTTTGATGGTCTCTTGTCTTCAAAGTACAAAACTTTGTTGACCTGTAACGCACCTATATACCTGGATACCCTACGTGATTTTTGGAAAAATGCAAAACTTGAATTTCCGGACAAAAAGCCCTGTGCTATTACTTCAACAGTAAGGGGAATTCAGGTTGCTGCCACACCTCAAACCATTTATGAGGTTTTTTAAATGAATGATCATACAGGTAAAAATTCTTTCCCAAAGGAAGAATATCAAATTGATTTGATTGAGAGGGGGTATGCGGAACAAATGAAAAAAGATACTTTGCAAAAAGGGACTTTTCCACCTCCCATGATGTAACACCCCGTGTTTCGAAAGTCAAAATAAAAGTCAAAGTCAAAGTCAAAGGAAGAAAAGATTGCTAATTGCAATCTGTCACCCCTTGCTCAGCTATTGATTTTACTTCATTGACTTGTAATCGAATCCTATTATTTGGTTGCTTTAGTTGTATTATGTGGAGTATTTATTAATAATCGCAGTTTAATCACATGTTAATCACCAATCGGTTTATCGCTTTATCGCTAATCGCATCGCAATCGCGTTCGCAACTTGATTTATAGGTTCTGTATATTGTTTTACGTGTGTATGCTACTTATGTGTTACTTGTGCATGTTTACTTTATAGTTGTGCTGACTAATCGAAACACAATCGTAACTCTATCGCAACGTAATCTAATCGCAAGAGCTAAACGCAAGTTGTTCATGTTGATTGTATGTTAGATATAGTATTTGTGTGACTATTAATAATCTATCGCATCGCTTAATCAACACTCGCTTAAACGCATCGCAACGCTCAACACGCAAAACGAAAAACGAAAACCAACTCGCTGGACCACTTCGATCGAATGACCATTCGATCGAATGGTCATCCGAACGGATGGCCAACCGATCGAAGTGCTATCCGATCCGACACCTGCTCCACTTTCCCTTTTTGGAAACCCTATAAATACCCCCTGTCCAATCACAAACATTGATGTGACAGCTCCCACTTCGACCAGCACGTTCAAGCCTTCTTTCTCTCGATTTCTCGCGATTCTTGTAAGTTTCTACCTCAAGTCTTGTACTTCTATGATCTATACTCGCTTCTTCATTATTTTCACCTTTGAATCTTACCTTTTAACCGTGAAATAAGTGGATTTGAAGTGTTCTAGGGTGATGTCATCATGGAGTTCTTATGAACTCTAAGTTTTGGCCTCATTCCAAGAAGAAAAACTCAGATCTAAAGGATTTCAACATGTTTAAACACTGATTTCGCATTAAATCTAAACATTTTCAAGATAACAAGGATTGGAAGATGTTTTCATAACTTTCTTCCAACTCTTTTACACTCAATGCACTCAAAACCGATAGAATCAGAGCTCATTCAGGCCTTCTACTCGTTTTCTATTGAAGTATCAGTCCAAGATCTGATTCCTATCAAGGAGATAACCGATTTCGGGTTGAACATGAACAACCGTCAAGGACGGTTAACTGGTCAGATTAGGGTGATCCCTGTTCGGTCGGGTGACTTGGGCCTGATGGGGTTCTCGTTGTTTAACACGTCGTCATACCCCCTCGATCAAACCACAAAACTCTCAAACTTAACAAATTTCCAAAACGAGCAAGTCCTGGAACGGATTGCCATCCGATCTGTCACACCCCGACCGCATAAAACAACAAACCACGGCGGAATCGTCGGGGAGTGTCATAACAGAATCATTGTTTCATAACACATGGAAATTGAAGTTTTGTTTTATTGAATTAAAAGAGGTTACAATGTCTTAAAAACAAAGAAACATAACATAATTAACTTGTCTTGCATCTTTTATTGTCACTAAGGCCCAAGTCCGCCTAAGTGTGTCTTGATCAATCCTATGCATCAACTCCTGAAAACACATGTGAAAATAGGTAAGTCAGCATAAAAATGCCTGTGAGATACATAGGTTTTATTGTTAAATTCCTACATTCAAGCCTTGCGACTGAAGAGACAAACCCCTAACAAGTTAAAGGTTTATCAAACTTATGAATATCGAATTCGGTCATTCCTTCCACCCAAACAAACCTAGGATTTCAGAAATGGGAGTTGTCAATTCCTGTGGTACCACTACCTACTAACGAACGGCATGATCGGTGTTAATGAATGTATTTATGACCCGTTAAACAAACCAAATGTCATACCAAATGTAAGTATGTTATATGAAAATAATGTACCTAGTATGCTAAATGAACATACAAAGTAGAAATGTAAAACAATGTGTCCATATGCTGAGTGAAAATATGCAACAGAAAAGCAATGTAAATCAATGTGTCCATATGCTAAGTGAACATATGCAACAAAAGTAATTATGAAAATCAATGTGCTAGCATGTTAATAAAACATACATAGCAAAAACATGGAAGAAATCATGTACTATATGTGTACTAATGAACATAGAAAGTATATGATATAAAAGCACGAAAATAACAAGTAGGCACATGTGTTTCACCCCAAAATGTTTGAAAATAGTAAAAGAGGGGAACTATGTACTCACCTGAGAATGCTTAGAAGTCTTGAACAACAACCAAGCAAAGCTAGAGGGATCACGGAAATCAAACGGCACCTAATATAGGTAACTATGTTAATAAACTAGACCTAAATCGGAAGATCGGATAGAATGAGGTTTCGTAAACCAAATGAGTATAGGAGCTCATATCACATGGTTTAACAAAGCCTACATACTAAATCGAAACCTAACCTAAGTTCTTACGACCCATTACGACCCGTTTAGGTAGCTTATGCTACTTTAACACGTCGTTCGCGTAAAACGCGTTCAGACCGCCTAACTAGTCCTATGACAAGTATTATATGCCTTAACATGTCTAGTAATGTTACCTAATCAATTTAGATGTAAAAATTTAAGTTACATATGCTTACAATGAATTTATGCGTGAAAAGGGCATTTTGGTCATTTTACTAAGGCATATAAACTACCTATCATACAACTAACTAAACGAAGTGACCATAAGGTATAACCTCGGAAGGTTATTCCCTATAGAACTATGGTCACAAAACATGTTTCGTTGGATCCTAACGATCGACCAAACGGGTCGGGTTCAAAAGTCTAAGCGGTTGTTTAGACCGCTTATCTTACGACTCTATATAAGCACTAAACTAGAAGTGATGAGTTAAACATGTTCAACCATGTTTAACGAAGTTAGAAAACAAGTTTGGTATCAAAACAAAGAGTTTTGATACCCAAGAGTAGTTTGGTTGCAAAATACGCATGAATACGCATTTTGACCGAAACTACGACTCGTCACTATGCCTAATCAACGTGGTAATCAGTAGGTATAGTCATAAGGGACTATGACCATCGTGATTACGCTCACGTTGCGAAATTCAAACGAACTTTGTGTTGACCATTGACCGGTTAAAGCAGAAAGTCAAACACTGTTTGACTTTTACGCTTAAAAACGCATAAAAGCATGAAAGAAACTTACAAAAGGTCCAAGCAATGAAGAAGTTGATCTAAAATACTCAGGTATGAAGCAAAGGCTTCAACTTAGAGCATAAATCAGATCAAGTGTGAGGAGAGCAATGAAACAAGGTGGGTATTTATAGATTTCTCAAAACCGTTAGGATCGTTTCTCAGTTATTGAGCTTTAATCCTGGCCCTCCATGTGTGTCCACTGATTTACAAAGCTATGGGTGTCCAAAACCAGTCCATAGAATGAAGGAAACCATGTGCAAAACAAGGGAATAGCTGGGTGTTGAAGAAAATGAAATCTGCTATTCTGGAGAAGGCTTACGGACCGTAAGCTAACCTACACGGTCCGTATAGTCTCTATTAGCTGGCAGCAAGTTTCATTACTTGGCAGAACAGGCCCCTGCATCTCCAAACATGATTTTTGATGCGTTTTGGCACTTCTAACACCCGTAAAGCCCATTTTTAAGCTTCATAATGATGTTAAAACATTGGGAACTTGAAATATGCTCAGAAATGATATGGGTGTCGGTTCGTTTGGCCATACGGTTGCGTTGTTCGGTTAATTACGACGGAAATCGTAACGGACGCGAAAACGCTCCAAATTGCGAAACCAATGAAGTTTTAGCATTCAAATCACTAAAATAAAATATTTTATTGATTACAAAATTTTTTGGATGTCCAGATATGGCTAGAACGTAAGATATGCGCGTAAATGCAAACTTATGCACTTTTTGACGCTTTTGGTCCCTGATTGATCAAAAAGTTTATTTTAGCATACCAAATCCCTCAAAGCCTATTTCTAAGCTATGTAAAGGATATTTAGGGTATGTTTAACTTGTGATCAAGTTTCGGAATGTTCGTTACAGTACGAATCGGCATACTTTCGCAGTTTGTCAAAATTAGTCCCTGTAAGCGAATAAACTTGATTTCGACACACCAAACCCTCCAAAACTTATTTATAAGATATTTAAAGGTTATTTAAGGTATGTTAAGCCCATTTCACTATTCTAGAGTGTTTTTCGTGTTAAACTGATTACGTTTACGCATCAGTTCACGTATAACTTTCTAGAAAGCGATTTAGAGCTCGAAATCGAACAAAAATTGATATGTGCAAACGATACACATATTTATACAAATACCAAGTATGAAACACAATATTTCATTGATTTGGTATTTGTTTGATGGTCGTAGAGACACAGATGTCACAGTCTCCCCTACTTCAGGAAATTTGGTCCCGAAATTTATTTAGAGGAAACTTGTGAGAGCTCGAAACATGAAGTTGAAAAGATAAAACAACACTGGTTAGGGTTCTAAACTTTTAGTAACTTTAATAACGTTATGCTCGCAATGTAAGAGGGACACTTATATAAATATATGAAGCGCCATTGGTGCGTCCACCGTACCTCCATTACATTGTTCACGTTTCGTTATTTTTGCCACTATAGGTTCTTACACATGATAAATCTTACTAGGGTTCCTGTGCACTGAATTTCATAATTATGTACGCGTCCATAATTACGTAATTCCTTGCATAGTCCGCACAGTGCATTTTATAATGTGTAGGGGAAAACCAAATGAACAAACCTTTGGTGAGTGTGACTAGACTACCCTAGGGTCCTTTTAATTAAATCAATGAATGATTTCTGTAAATAGACTACCAAGGAGTCTTTTCAGCCATATCATCACATGCCATTCTTAACCAGATTCTGAATCAATCTTTTTGACTAGACCACTCAAGGGGTCTCTTTTGAATTATGGAATGGTACTATATAATCCAAGGATCTTAACTATTACATAGAAGCCCATTAAGGATTTAAGGTAGTACCTTTGGATATCCTACTATGAATCTCTGATATGAAGATATGGAAAATTCTACGAGGATTTGGATAATGAAAATTCAGATTACACAAAAACAAAACACATAAAACATAATCACGTAATCACATAATTATTTATCATGATGTACAATTTGTTATCATTTTGTTAATTTGTTTGTTAACTTGAACACGAGTATTTAAAGCACACCAGGAATCCAATCCGTGGATTTCATTTGGCACTTTAAACATTTTCAAGAATCTAACTATGAAGATAGGAAGATCTTAATAGGAATTCGGCTTTGTCCTTATTGAATCGTAATGTACGTATTAAGGCATACAAAGAATTCAATTACGGACTCTGATTTGAGTGATAATCATGCACAAGGATCTAATTGTGAAGATAAGAAGACCCCATATGGATTTTTGGAATTTTAATAGCGGAAGGTGTTTCGAAATATTGCACTAGATGTGCTTAAGTCGAAACACAAGGTAGAATGCTCATGAAGTTAAGACGCTAGATATACCAAGGCGACATATGAAGCAGAATTTGGAGGTTGAGTCAATTATACGAGCAGAATGTTTTTGAAAACTATGCATGGGGTTCTTTTAGAAATGTGTTTAATGTTTTTGTAACCTTATGTAATACTTTTGAAATCATAAGGTAGGTGTTATTAGGTAAGTATATTTATAAAATGTTTTAAAATCATGAGAGATAAATTTTGAAATTATGAATAAGGTTTTTGAAAACATGGATGATGCTTTTGAAATCATGCACTTGATATGTTTAGTAAATATACTATGTTAAAAATGTTTTCAAAATATATGAAATATTTTGAAATCATGAAGGTTGTTTTTGAAAAATATATATACTAGAATGTAATGATATGTGTCACACCCCCAAAATCCACCTGCGGAGTACTACCGCTTGGAGGCGTGACTGACCAGGATCCAGCCACCCATCATATTGAACAAACATATAAGTGGTTATAAAAATCCAACCAATACAATTGGTGTTCAAACAAAACGTAGTTTAAGTTGCAAGCGGAAGCATAACGTTTAAAATCAAAACATAAGTTTAATTGTTTCAAAGTTTAACATGGCACGCAGCTGTCAATGTCCCACAACGACTCTCTTCCATGCAAGCTCCAGCTAAGTACCTATTGTCCTGCAAAGCATGTAGTAACGAGTCAACAACAAGTTGAGTGAGTTCACGGTTGGGTGTTCGTTTTAGTTGTTTCGAAAACAGTTTCCTTTATCTGGCATCCTGCCGTGGGGGTTACCCCATAGTTAAAAACGTGACTTGTTTATTCCCGGTTATTCTGGCAATCCAGCCGTGGGGGCTACCCCGTGTTAGTTATCTGGCATTTCGGCCGTGGGGGCTACCCCATGTATACACTAGACTCGTTACCATATCGACTACTGACGTTAGTCATGTTTATGTGCCCTTAGCGTCGGTGTCTATCATCACCGACGTGCCATAGTCCATTAGTTCACGCCCGTCCTCTGCGGCACGGTGTGAGGTTTGTCAAACCTAAATAGCGCTATCTAACTAATGACCCGCTCGCCATTGGCCCGGCGATTAAGTCGATATAAAAAGGAGGGACTTCGTGATAGAGTTTTGGTCTAGTACGAGTTATCTGTCCATGAGGACGAGGAATTACATTCCTGAACCAATGCTGTCCTACCCAAGGAGGACGAGGAACCCATGTTCCTTAACCCCAATTCCCGACCCCTGGGAATCCCATGCTTTGTAGAGGGTGTGAACTCACCTTGGTTTGCTCGACAGATACACAGAAAGGTCAATCAAGTTGTAAGTGGTCAAGTACGTCCTAACACAGATACCATTCGACTCAGGTTCAAACCAAGCAAATGCACGTATGTTTTCTACACGTATACTAGCACGTTGCACACAGGTATTTTTCATGGCATACACGTATAAACATGGCGGTTTACAATAATACCCACGAATTGAACAGTAGCATGTATACAAGTAAACAAGTAAACAAGCCCATAAGTCCGGCCCAATTACCTAAGCCCGTAATGATGCAAGTCCAATAGTGCAGCCCAAACAGTTGGGCTCACAAGTCCAAGTCAGTGCACGTGTGTATGGTCTCGAGTCGAGACTGTGCGGTCTCTAGTCGAGACTGTGCGGTCTCGAGTTGTAGCCTACTAGTTCTCGAGTCGCAACTGAGGCGGTCTCGGGTCATGCATGTTTTGTGTTGATGTTGCATGGTCTCGAGTCGAGACTAGGGTTTCTCGACTCGGAATCTGTGTCGCAATCTACGGTCTCGGGTTGTCATGTGGTGATCTCGAGTCGAAACCAGAGGTCTCGACTGGACATCTGCTGATTCTACACAGTGTACTTAGCCAATGGGATTTTGATTTCATGCACAGTGTGTACTATCCAATGATATTTCATAAACATGTTTCCATGTCTACTACTAACCAAAAACGGATCAAAGTATAGGATTTCAATTATTCATATCAATATTCAAACATATTCAACACATATTCAAATATTCATATCTTCATTCAACATGTTCATCATTTTAGGGTTTTTAGCATCAATCATACTCATAACATGAACAACAATCAAAACACTTGAACATACTAATCTAAGGGTTTCAAATCATCACATAACACCTCAAAATCGATTCTACACTAATCCGATTTCCACATACATTCAGCCGATTAACAAGCATTCGGTTCTTAGCACAAGAATATACAATCCGATTAACATGAACATTATCTAGTACACATATGCAAGCCGATTTCATGAACATCAACAATTCATGGTTTAAATCACATTAAGTCACAAGATATCATTAACTCATCATGCAATATACCCGAAATCAAGACATGTTAACCGATTAACATCATCATACATATTCGGTTCACAATACATCATCATTCGTACAATTATTCTAGCTAAACCATGTCATCCATAACATTTAACAACAACAAACATCATAAAACACTAACCGGTTCAAGTATGGGTTCAAAGGTGTGTATGAAGCTTCCAAATGGGTGTGTGTGTGAGCCGATCCGAGAGCTCCTTGTGGTCGCCGGTTGAATCCGAGAAGAAGGAGAGGTGAGGTGGTGTTGCTAGGGTTTTAGTGAGAGAGAGTGTGGAAGTGTGAGTGTAGGAGAGTGTGTGTTGTCCCAAAGAAATGGCAAAAATGGCTAGGAGTATGATATATATACTAGCTCTTAAGTTGGTTCACCCTAGTGGGTTTTCGAGTGGGGTGGAGAGGAGCATGGCCCAACTCGGCCCAACTGTCACTGTTCACTCGAGACCGCATGGTCTCGAGTCGGGTTCTTGTGTCTCGGGTCGCATACATACAAGCATACATATAAACATAACACATAATCACATAGGATGTTCACTTATCATTCATTAAATCAATAAGTCAATTAGTCACATAACGTTCAAGCATGTAACATCGAGATACAATGAAAGGTTCTAAATTTCGAGTTGTCACATCATCCCCAAGTTGAAGGAAATTTCGTCCCGAAATTTGGCAAGCACTCACTGAGGAAGCTAGTTAAGTTGTATGGTTTTCCCGGTTTTCCTGGGGTGTCACATCCACCCCCCGTTGATCTGGAATTTCGTCCCGAAATTCCGTAGCTTCAGCCTCAGTAGTGGTTGTACTGTTTGCGAACAGTTGGGGATACTTTTGTTTCATCCGATCTTTGCGTTCCCAGGTGAACTCTGGGCCGCGACGTGAGTTCCAACGAACTCGAACAAGAGGTATTCTAGTGCTCTTGAGGACCTTAACATCCCGGTCCGTGATTTCAGCTGGTTCCTCGACGAATCGTAACTGCTCGTCGATAGTGAGTTCCTTCAGAGGAACTATGTGGGTCTCATCTGACAGACACTTCTTCAGATTCGACACGTGAAAAACGTTGTGAACTGCACCGAGTTCTGCTGGTAAGTTCAGCCTGTAGGCCACCCTGCCTATTTTCTCAATGATTTCGAAAGGTCCAACGTATCGTGGGTTAAGTTTTCCTCGTTTACCAAAACGAACCAAACCCTTCCAGGGTGAAACCTTGAGTAGTACCCGCTCCCCAACCTGGAGCTCTAGTGGTTTCCTGCCCTTATCGGCGTAGACTTTCTGACGGTCACGAGCTGCCGCCATGCGTTTTCGTATTTGTGCAATTTGTTCGGTCGTGTCTACCACATGTTCTGGACCAGTGATCTGACTATCCCCCACCTCTGCCCAACAAAGAGGTGACCGGCATTTACGTCCGTACAACGCCTCAAACGGAGCAGCTTTAATGCTGGTGTGGTAGCTGTTATTGTATGAGAATTCCATAAGTGGCAGATGCTTTTCCGAGCTATTGCCAAAGTCGATTACACATGCACGAAGCATGTCTTCTAAGGTTTGAATAGTGTGCTCGGACTGCCCGTCCGTCTGAGGGTGATACGTTGTGCTCATGTCTAATCGTGAGCCAAAGGATTTGTGCATTGCTTGCCACAGTTCTGAAGTAAATCGTGCATCTCGATCCGAGATAATAGAGGTGGGCACCCCGTGCCTCGAAACAACTTCCTTAAGGTATACGTCTGCTAGAGTGGAGAACTTATCCGTTTCCTTGATAGCCAAGAAGTGAGCAGACTTTGTGAGTCGATCCACGATCACCCAAATAGTGTCGTTACCATGCTGAGATCTAGGCAGGCCAGTGACAAAATCCATGGAAATTTGCTCCCATTTCCATTGTGGTATCTCTGGTTGTTGGAGTAGGCCTGAGGGTTTCTGATATTCAGACTTGACTCTCGCACAAGTCAAACACTTGCTGACGTAGGTTGCTATGTGGGCCTTCATGCTAGGCCACCAGTACGTAGTATTGATATCGTGGTACATCTTATCCGAACCAGGGTGTACCGAGTAGCGAGACTTGTGTGCTTCGTCCATCACGAGCTCTCGTAGGTTGCCATAGTGTGGGACCCAAACACGTCCCGTTACGTAGTAAGCACCGTCTTCCTTCTGTTCTAAGCGTTGCCTTGATCCGCGTAGGGCTTCAGCCCTGACGTTTTTTGGTTTCAGTGCTTCTATCTGAGCAGCTCGTATTTGGGAAGGAAGACTAGAATGGATCGTGAGTTGTAAAGCTCGCACGCGCTTAGGCGCAGTGTCTTTTCGACTGAGGGCGTCAGCCACAACATTGGCCTTGCCCGGGTGATACCTGATTGAGCACTCGTAGTCATTCAGTAGCTCGACCCATCGTCGTTGTCGCATATTCAGTTCGTTCTGCTTGAAGATATGTTCGAGGCTCCTGTGGTCGGTGTAGACGGCGCACTTGGTACCGTACAGGTAATGCCGCCATAACTTTAGTGCAAAAACAACAGCTCCCAGCTCTAAGTCGTGTGTAGTGTAGTTTCTTTCATGAACCTTGAGTTGGCGTGAGGCGTAGGCTATAACTTTATCTCGTTGCATCAATACACAACCAAGACCCTGAATTGATGCGTCGCAGTAAACCACGAAGTCGTCTGTGCCTTCCGGCAGGGAAAGGATAGGTGCGCTGCAAAGTCTATCCTTTAAATGCTGAAATGCTGATTCCTGTGCATTTCCCCAGTGATAAACAACGCCTTTCTGCGTTAGTGAGGAGAGAGGCTGTGCAATCTTAGAAAAATCCTTTATGAATCTCCTGTAGTAACCTGCCAATCCCAAGAATTGGCGAATTTCCTTTGGTGTACGAGGTGCAGGCCAGTTCTTAATCGAGTCTACCTTGGATGGATCAACGTGAATCCCATCCTTGTTTACCACGTGGCCTAGGAAATGGACTTCACGAAGCCAGAAGTCGCATTTCGAGAACTTTGCGTAAAGCTGTTCTGTTCGAAGGAGTTCCAGGATAAGCCGTAGATGTTGCTCGTGTTCTTCCTGACTCTTAGAATGGATCAGGATGTCGTCGATGAAGACTATAACGAACTTATCCAGATAAGGCTTGCACACTCGATTCATCAAGTCCATGAAAACCGCAGGTGCGTTTGTCAGCCCAAATGGCATAACCAGAAACTCATAGTGTCCATAACGAGTTCTAAAAGCTGTTTTGGAGACGTCCTCCTTTCGGACTCTCAGCTGGTGATATCCCGATCTCAAATCAATCTTTGAATAGTAGCTCGACCCTTGCAGCTGGTCGAACAGGTCGTCAATACGCGGTAGAGGATAACGATTCTTCACCATCACCTTGTTGAGTTCCCGGTAGTCGATGCACATTCTGAAGGTACCGTCCTTCTTCTTCACAAATAGTACTGGAGCTCCCCAGGGCGATGAGCTTGGACGAATAAAACCCTTATCCAAGAGTTCTTGTAGTTGTGTAGAGAGTTCTTGCAACTCTGATGGAGCTAAACGATAAGGTGTACGAGCTATAGGCGCAGCTCCAAGAGCTAGTTCAATCTGAAACTCGACTTGACGATGAGGCGGAAGACCAGGTAATCCCTCAGGAAATACCTCCGGATAGTCACGTACAATTGGAAAATCTTCTATTTTCCTCTCTTTCTCCGAGGTGTCAGTAACAAGAGCCAAAATGGCAGTGTGGCCCTTTCGCAAGCACTTCTGGGCCTTAAGGAGAGAGATGACATTCTCAACAGCACTCCTCTTGTCGCCACGAATCATGAGAGGTTCACCACCGGAACCCGGAATACGAACAACCTTCTCGTTACAAAGAATCTCTGCTCGGTGCTGGGATAACCAATCCATCCCAATGACAACGTCGAAACTACCCAAGACGATAGGAATGAGGTCGATAGAGAAGAGCTGGTTAGCAAGAACAAGTTTACAACCCTTGACTACGTGTGTGGCCTCTAAACTCTTACCATTTGCTAGCTCTACAGTGTGCTTGTTGTTCAAAGGTGTTGGAATACGCTTAAGCATTTGACTAACTTCTAGTGACACGTAGCTAGTATCGGCACCCGAATCAAATAAAACTGTAACATAAAATTCGTCGAGAAGGAACTTACCCGTCACAACATTGGGGTCATTCCTTGCTTCACCTTGACCAAGCACGAACACCCGCCCCCGGGCCCCATTGTTGTTGTTGTTCCCATCGTTACCATTCCTCTGATTCTTGTTGTGGTCGTCGCGTTTCTGCCTCATCTGCGGACAGTTCCTCTTAAGATGGCCTTCAGCCCCACAATGGAAACACCCCTTTTTGCTACCCTGCTGCTGCTCCTGGTTCCGGTTTGCAGGATATGGGCTCCTGCAATCTCTCGCCACGTGTCCCGTCCTCATGCACCGATGGCAACACGATTCCGCACATGACCCGGTGTGGTGTTGTCGGCACTTACGGCATTCCGGCTTATTCCCAAGGTATCCCCCTTGGTTTTGGTAGTTAGGCCCTTGATGTACGAGTTTCCTGTGCGGGCCCTGTTGTATAGAGCTACGACCCTCACCCTGATGATCACTCCAAATATGCTTGGTGTTAATAAGAGAATTTGCATTGGGAGAGTTACGCTTGGGCAAGTTGCCCTCTCCCACTGCCTGATCAGTGAGCTGGTGCGCCAAACGAACGACTTGCTGGATTGTGGAAAGGTTGGACGCAATTACAGACCCTTGGATTTCCGGGGCTAAGCCTCTGAGGTATAGCTCGATTCGTCTAGAAATGGGTTGTGACAAGTTAGGACATAGGGCAGCCAAGTCGTTGGACCTTTTCGTGTACGCTTCGATCTCTGATCCTTCCATTTTCAAGCCAAAGTACTCTATTTCAAGTTTGAGGATGTCGTCCGGATGACAGAATTCTTCCTTGATCAAATCCTTGAAGTCGCTCCAGGGGGTGGCATTCGCATCCGCCAATCCGAGCATCTGAACTTGTGTGTTCCACCAAGAATACACTTTCCCTTGCAAGGTACCAGCAGCGTACTCTACTCGTTTACTGGTAGGGCTTTCACTTTCTTCGAATGCAGATTCGATCCTGCGAATCCAGTGTAGGAGACCTATCG
This sequence comes from Helianthus tuberosus, assembly GCA_030545235.1. NCBI lineage: Eukaryota > Viridiplantae > Streptophyta > Magnoliopsida > Asterales > Asteraceae > Helianthus > Helianthus tuberosus. The sequence goes on from CM060406.1 coordinate 183,869,228, forward strand.
CTCCTTCGGTGCCACTAAAGGTACTAGGTCGACAGTCCATAAAAGTTTTAAAGGTGCACGCAGGTGGCTGAGTATGTTGACCTCCTGCGTGTGCAGCTGCAAGTGCCGCAGCAACTCATTCGTTAATCAGAGCCGTCAACTGGGCTTGTGTCATGTTAACGCGTCCAGACATGATCTTTATATCAAGAGGAACGTGAGTGAGAGGGGTTCGCGAAAATGCGATGACAGAAGGGAGTAAGTACACACGTGTTCAAGCAACAGTAGTTATACTAACCAAGCATACCATGAGCATTGTACTATGCAACTAACAAGCAGGCAATATAAACACAGATCATATCACCTAGTATGTTGAGCCTTGCATGTGAAGTGAAGCGTCGTTGTGGACCGTTGAGCACTGTACAGGTTATAGTCTGGTTTTAACAAAAACGTTTCTCCTTTATTAAAACCAAGTTCACTATAACCAATGGCTCTGATACCAATCTGTCACACCCCCAAAATCCACCTGCGGAGTACTACCGCTTGGAGGCATGACTGACCAGGATCCAGCCACCAATCATATTGAACAAACATATAAGTGGTTATAAAAATCCAACCAATACAATTGGTGTTCAAACAAAACGTAGTTTAAGTTGCAAGCGGAAGCATAACGTTTAAAATCAAAACATAAGTTTAATTGTTTCAAAGTTTAACATGGCACGCAGCTGTCCATGTCCCACAACGACTCTCATCCATGCAAGCTCTAGCTAAGTACCTATTGTCCTGCAAAGCATGTAGTAACGAGTCAACAACAAGTTGAGTGAGTTCACGGTTGGGTGTTCGTTTTAGTTGTTTCGAAAACAGTTTCCTTTATCTGGCATCCTGCCATGGGGGTTACCCCATAGTTAAAAACGTGACTTGTTTATTCCCGGTTATTCTGGCAATCCAGCCGTGGGGGCTACCCCGTGTTAGTTATCTGGCATTTCGGCCGTGGGGGCTACCCCATGTATACACTAGACTCGTTACCATATCGACTACTGACGTTAGTCATGTTTATGTGCCCTTAGCGTCGGTGTCTATCATCACCGACGTGCCATAGTCCATTAGTTCACACCCGTCCTCTGCGGCACGGTGTGAGGTTTGTCAAACCTAAATAGCGCTATCTAACTAATGACCCGCTCGCCATTGGCCCGGCGATTAAGTCGATATAAAAAGGAGGGACTTCGTGATAGAGTTTTGGTCTAGTACGAGTTATCTGTCCATGAGGACGAGGAATTACATTCCTGAACCAATGCTGTCCTACCAAAGGAGGACGAGGAACCCATGTTCCTTAACCCCAATTCTCGACCCCTGGGAATCCCATGCTTTGTAGAGGGTGTGAACTCACCTTGGTTTGCTCGGCAGATACACAGAAAGGTCAATCAAGTTGTAAGTGGTCAACTACGTCCTAACACAGATACCATTCGAGTCAGGTTCAAACCAAGCAAATGCACGTATGTTTTCTACACGTATACTAGCACGTTGCACACAGGTATTTTTCATGGCATACACGTATAAACATGGCGGTTTACAATAATACCCACGAATTGAACAGTAGCATGTATACAAGTAAACAAGCCCATAAGTCCGGCCCAATTACCTAAGCCCGTAATGATGCAAGTCCAATAGTGCAGCCCAAACAGTTGGGCTCGCAAGTCCAAGTCAGTGCACGTGTGTATGGTCTCGAGTCGAGACTGTGCGGTCTCGAGTTGTAGCCTACTAGTTCTCGAGTCGCAACTGAGGCGGTCTCGGGTCATGCATGTTTTGTGTTGATGTTGCATGGTCTCGAGTCGAGACTAGGGTTTCTCGACTCGCAATCTGTGTCGCAATCTACGGTCTCGGGTTGTCATGCGGTGATCTCGAGTCGAAACCAGAGGTCTCGACTGGACATCTGCTGATTCTACACAGTGTACTTAGCCAATGGGATTTTGATTTCATGCACAGTGTGTACTATCCAATGATATTTCATAAACATGTTTCCTTGTCTACTACTAACCAAAAACGGATCAAAGTATAGGATTTCAATTATTCATATCAATATTCAAACATATTCAACACATATTCAAATATTCATATCTTCATTCAACATGTTCATCATTTTAGGGTTTTTAGCATCAATCATACTCACAACATGAACAACAATCAAAACACTTGAACATACTAATCTAAGGGTTTCAAATCATCACATAACACCTCAAAATCGATTCTACACTAATCCGATTTCCACATACATTCAGCCGATTAACAAGCATTCGGTTCTTAGCACAAGAATATACAATCCGATTAACATGAACATTATCTAGTACACATATGCAAGCCGATTTCATGAACATCAACAATTCATGGTTTAAATCACATTAAGTCACAAGATATCATTAACTCATCATGCAATATACCCGAAATCAAGACATGTTAGCCGATTAACATCATCATACATATTCGGTTCACAATACATCATCATTCGTACAATTATTCTAGCTAAACCATGTCATCCATAACATTTAACAACAACAAACATCATAAAACACTAACCGGTTCAAGTATGGGTTCAAAGGTGTGTATGAAGCTTCCAAATGGGTGTGTGTGTGAGCCGATCCGAGAGCTCCTTGTGGTCGCCGGTTGAATCCGAGAAGAAGGAGAGGTGAGGTGGTGTTGCTAGGGTTTTAGTGAGAGAGAGAGTGTGGAAGTGTGAGTGTAGGAGAGTGTGTGTTGTCCCAAAGAAATGGAAAAAATGGCTAGGAGTATGATATATATACTAGCTCTTAAGTTGGTTCACCCTAGTGGGTTTTCGAGTGGGGTGGAGAGGAGCATGGCCCAACTCGGCCCAACTCGGCCCAACTGTCACTGTTCACTCGAGACCGCATGGTCTCGAGTCGGGTTCTTGTGTCTCGGGTCGCATACATACAAGCATACATATAAACATAACACATAATCACATAGGATGTTCACTTATCATTCATTAAATCAATAAGTCAATTAGTCACATAACGTTCAAGCATGTAACATCGAGATACAATGAAAGGTTCTAAATTTCGAGTTGTCACATCATCCCCAAGTTGAATGAAATTTTGTCCCGAAATTTGGCAAGCACTCACTGAGGAAGCTAGTTAAGTTGTATGGTTTTCCCGGTTTTCCTGGGGTGTCACAATATGGGTATGAGTTTGAAAAATATCCTTATGTTGGGATTGAACCCTATCAAAGGAACAGATAATTAAAGCCAAAACTGGATCAGAGCAGTGGATCCAGAATAAGCAGATGTTTTGGTTACATGTCTCTCCCCTTGAAAGTGGTTTCAACATCTGCTGACCTCCTATCTACTGATCGTACAAACTGCTGACCTACAAACTGCTGATCTTGTAAAAGACTGATGGAAGACTAAAGCTCTGCTGTTCAATCTACTGCCTTGTGTCACACCCTGGCTTTGCGGAAGCGTGGTTAATTTTGGTGTGACTTCTTAATACCATAGCTTAATCATAACAAGCTATATGAATTTAAAAACCATGCAAGTCATCCATTAAGTTTTGAAAATCAAAATACAGTACCATTGTTTTTAACCAACAACCATGACCTTGTTCAACAACATTACAAACTGAAACATAACATAAACGTGGTTTAAGGACTGTGTCTTGTCCAGGAAAGAGACACATCCCCTAAACCCTGATGACTCCATGACAAGTGCAGCGGAAAACGTTCCATACCGTGCCAGATCCGTTTAATTTCCTGAAATACATGTGAGTTGAAAAATCAACAATAATGTTGAGCGAGTTCATGTGCAAGTGAGTAAGTAAAACACTTGTAAGTATAAAAGTTTCCTGGTATGTAGCAGTGTAAGAGGACTTGTGATCACCAATGGTTTGCAAGGCCATTAGCATGTCGTGAAATGCAAGTAGGTAGACACAACCCTAGCCGATTTTGCGTTGGGTACCAAGTCACTCCAGGTCCGTTCTGTTAGTCCTCCGAGAGGCCTGTTCTGTTGGGCCGGGAGCTGGGCTCGCTACACCCAGATAGATCTACCGCTCGAGTCCCTCGGTGTTCTAACTACCCATTCACATGATCTAAACCTCCTTACGTTATTCATACCGTGTATAAAGTACTTGTAAACAAAGTAACATGTATTTCACCCCCGCAGTTAAGAAAACTGAAAACAGTTAGAGAAAAGGGGGACATGAACTCACAGTGAATGCGCGTCTCTACCAAGTGTCTCCAATACAGTAAGCTGTGCAACGACCTACAAGTGCTAATTCTATTAGACGGACGGCCGTGCTTTAGCTTTATAGTTTATGTCTTTGGGAAATAGTTAGACAACTATTTCGTGTTTATGTTCTGTATACACTTGGTAGTTATACTTCTCCCCAAGGATGGGGGATACAATACATGTGCGTAAGTTACGTTTTAATAATCGAGTGGTAATATAATTACCGGTGTAACTTATATGTTAATGTGGAAGCGTTCGTAAGGTTTTGGAATCATTAACGCTTGTAAATATTATTTTTACTCTAAAATAATATTTATGTATTTTCACAAAATAATCATAAACAGTGTGGTGACAAAATATATTTATCACGTTAACTCTTGTGAAAATCCCACCTCCGAATATTTAGTAAAACATAGTTCTGGCGAAATTTATGTTTCGAAAATATGTCGAAAATAGTTCTAACACTTGTTGTGTAAATAATTCTAAGTGTTAGGTTTTTAGAAAATTTCGCCAGAGTTTCCTCTGTAACTGGAGGTGGCCACGCTTCCAAGCGTATCATTTTCTTTTTGAAAACAACCCATGATTATCAACAATCAACCCTTACGTTTTAACACGCGAAACGCTACCCTTGTCGTTTCAGTTTCAATGTGTGGAAACTGGACTGTTTTCGGACGACTAAATAAAATGCTTAACCCTTTCCAAAAATTCCCAAATTTTTACGGGTCGTCCTAATCGTCCCAAAAATGATTGTATAAAAATATCGGGGTCCAGTTTCTTATCAATAATTTATAGAAAATCGTTTACCGAACTGTGATCAGATTTGTCACATTCTGATCACAGTTTATGGAAAAATTCGTCAAAAATTCCTCGTATGTCTGTTTATCGAAATTCCAGTTTGAGGGTCACAAATACATCCGTGACCATCTTAGATAAAAGTTTCAGGGGCTGGTTCGGTTCGGGTTTTAAGTTGTGATCGAAAACGCACAGCCCAATTTACTGCAGTAACAAACAGCCTTAGCTGCTGTCACGAAAACAGGTTTTTAAAATAGTAACCGACATCAGAAAATACGATTCCAGCGCCATTTTCTTCGTTTTTCGAAATGACACGATTTAGGCTTTTGAAATTCCGTTTTTCGAGTTTTTAAAGTCCGTTTACAGCCTGATGAAGGCGGCTGAAACAGTGACTCAGCTTGCTGTTTTATGGTTTAGATGTTATTAAATCGTGTTATAAGTGTCCGATTAGCGAGTTAAACAAGAAAACAACTTTTATACAAGTTAAAACATTTTTACACAAGTTCATGTCTCGTGTGTGGTAGAGTTTCACCTTTTAACCCTTGTGGTTACCAAAAACGAGCTTATGTGAAGATCCATGATCTTACAAAGTCGGGTTAAACGGAGATCCGAGCTACCACATCATAGATCGGGTCGAGATAAACACAAATCTCAAATACTACAACTTTTACACAAGTTATATGTCTTTAACCACCATTTAAGTATTTTTAGTAGACTTTTGATCATCATCTTTCATTTTAACGAGATTCAACCGACATAATTTCTTTTAACCACTTTAGATACGTTCAAGAACAAGTTTTAAACAATATACCTCTAGCTCGGGGCTAGGGAAGATTCTTGATGAAAAACGCGTGGATAAAAGCTAACGAAAGAGGTCCTTCGTGTTCCGCTTGCTCCAAGACTCCTTATACGTGACCTCTAACATTTGTATGATGTTGGAGTGTGAAGAACCAAATCGAAAAATGGATGTATGTGGAAGGGGTGTTTGGCCGTAAGCTTTAGAGGGCAAGAGAGAGAGGAGTGGTGTTGTTGGTTAAGTGATGGAATGATTATCTTGTGCTAAACTTCTAACTTATAGACAATTTCCAAGTATTTTACCCAATGGACTATATGTCTAATAGATATTAGACAAGAAAATTAAACAAATCAATAAGTACAAAGTGTGTCCCCTAGGGGGGGACGGTTTCGGTTGGGGGGGGGGGGGTTACCCGGTTCATTTCCAACTAATCTCCAAGTATTAGTTAGTTAGTTAGGATTTTAATATTAGTTACTAGAGTGTTATGCATTAACGCGGGTGTTAGGGTATACGGAGACCCTAACTGGCTCAGAAAAGTATAAATAGTGAAAATATTAATATTTTCATGTTCCGGGTAAAGTCCGGTTGTTCGGTTGGATAGTAATCCGTTAAAGCGTTACAAAAGCTTTAAAGTGTCGTTATTGTTATTTTTAGTGACACATTTTGTTTCCACACTTTAGAAAGTGTCTAGTAGTATTTTCCCCATGATTTGGCACTTTACTAGTCAGCTAGAAGCTGGATTATTTATTAAAGTGCGGTGTTTTGTACTTAAAGTACGTTTTTGGCACATCCAATCAGTGTATCTTATTCCTAGAGACGCAGTTCCACAACCCTTATAACCCTACACTCACTACCAGTGTAGTCAAAATATTTGAGGCTCTTAACAGGCCTTAGAGGCAGTATCTGCCTGATGCTGGTTATATCAGCATGTTCACTGTGTATCCGTTTAGTGCTACTGTGCTTTATGTGCATCATGTTTGTCACTAGGGTTCAGCATGTAAATAATGTAGTGACAGCATATAAAGTATGATGCAAGTAAGTGCATGTATCAGTATGCAGGTAGCAGTTCATCAGCTAGTTCAATCAAGCACAATAATTTAGCAGTAATTAATTAGTAATTAAGTTGTACGGATACCTGGTTTAGTGCGGGTTGTCACATTCTCCCCCCGTTAAATAAATTTCGTCCCGAAATTTAAGTTCTGCTTGTAGATGCAGAGTTCTTAGGAAAATAAGTGGGGGTATTTTTCTTTCATCCGGTCCTCACGTTCCCATGTGAATTCAGGACCATGTCTGGCATTCCAACGAACCTTGACGAGTTTGACACTGCTCCGGCGGGTCTTGTTAACTTTCCAATCCGTGACCTCGACAGGTTCTTCAACGAAGTGGAGCGTGTCGTCAATATGAATCTCGTCGGTAGGAATGGTAACGTCAATTTGAGTTGGACTTTTCTTTAAATTGGATACATGAAATGTATCGTGAACACCATTCAGTTCAGCAGGTAGGTCCAACTTGTATGCTACAGTTCCAATTCTTTCCAGAATTTTGGAGAGACCAATGTAGCGCGGATTTAACTTTCCATGCTTCCCAAAGCGTGCCACCCCCTTCCAGGGTGAAACTTTCAATAACACCATTTCTCCAACTTGGAAATCCACATGCTTCCGGTTTGGATCCGCGTAGGCCTTTTGTCTGTGGCGAGCGGCTTCGATGCGTTTAAGGATTTGCGCGATCTTGTCTGTCGTCTCTTGGACGATCTCGGGACCAGCAAGCTGCCTATCACCCGCGTCAGACCAACATAGTGGTGATCGGCACTTGCGTCCGTATAGGGCCTCAAATGGCGCGACACCAATACTGGTGTGGTAGCTGTTGTTGTATGAAAATTCTACCAAAGGTAAGTGTTTATCCCAGCTACCGCCTAAATCCATAACACATGCCCTCAGCATGTCTTCCAAAGTTTGTATCGTTCGCTCGCTCTGGCCGTCAGTTTGCGGATGGAACGCAGTGCTCAGATTCAATTGTGAGCCAAAAGATTCTTGGAAGGATTGCCATATCCTTGACATAAACCTTCCGTCTCTATCAGAGATGATCGAGAGAGGTACTCCATGACGTGCTACGATATCTCTCAAGTAAATTTCCGCAAGTTTACTAGTACTGTCTTTCTCCTTGATTGGCAGAAAGTGTGCGGACTTTGTTAGGCGGTCAACAATTACCCAAATCATATCATGGCCTCTTGGCGTTCTTGGCAGTTTTGTAACAAAATCCATTGAGATTTGTTCCCATTTCCACTTGGGAATCTCAGGTTGTTGCAGAAGTCCCGAAGGCTTCTGGTATTCCGCCTTGACCTTAGCGTACGTTAAACATTTGCTCACGTAAACAGCAACGTCGCCTTTCATCCTAGGCCACCAATAGTAATCTTTGAGATCCTGGTACATCTTATCCGATCCAGGGTGGATAGAGTACCGTGACTTGTGCGCTTCGTCGAAGATAACTTCCCTTAATCCACCAAACAGAGGAACCCAAATCCTTTTCTCAAAACATAACGTCCCTTCCTCGTTTGGTACCAAAAGCTTCTCCATTCCACGGAGATATTCTTCCTCAAGGTTTCCCTCCTTGAGAGCTTCCTTTTGTGCAGCACGAATGCGCAAGGAAAGATCGGTTCGTATGATCATTTCCAAAGCCCTAACCCTTATGGGCTTGATTCTTTCTTTACGACTTAGGGCATCGGCAACTACATTCGCCTTCCCTGGGTGATACTTTATCTCGCAGTCGTAATCGTTCAACAATTCAACCCATCGTCTTTGCCTCATATTTAACTCCTTCTGGTTAAATATATGTTGTAGGCTTTTGTGGTCTGTGAAGATTGTGCACTTCGTACCATACAGGTAGTGTCTCCAGATCTTTAGTGCAAAAACCACTGCGCCAAGCTCTAAATCGTGGGTGGTATAGTTCTTTTCGTGCACTTTCAGTTGGCGTGATGCGTAAGCAATGACCTTTTGGCGTTGCATCAACACACAACCCAGACCTTGACGCGATGCGTCGCAGTATACCACAAAGTCATCAGTACCTTCTGGTAGAGCTAAGATTGGCGCGTTACAAAGCTTATCCTTCAATACCTGAAACGCTTCATCCTGTTTGATTCCCCAATCAAACGTCTTGTCCTTCTGCGTGAGGAGTGTCAAAGGTTGAGCGATTTTCGAGAAATCCTCGATGAACCTTCGATAGTAGCCAGCCAAACCCAAGAATTGCCGAATCTCGGTTGGCGTCCTTGGCGTCTCCCAACTCTTGATTGCCTCGATCTTTGTGGGATCAACATGAATTCCATCCCCATTAACCACATGTCCAAGAAACTGGACTTCGCGTAGCCAAAACTCGCACTTGGAGAATTTGGCGTACAGCTGTTCCTTCTTTAGCAGCTCCAATATGGTTCTAAGATGTTGTTCGTGTTCAGCCTTCGTCTTTGAGTAAATCAGGATGTCGTCGATGAATACAATCACAAACTTGTCTAAGTATGGCTTGCAAACTCTATTCATTAGATCCATGAATACCGCAGGTGCGTTTGTCAAACCAAATGGCATAACGAGGAACTCGTAGTGTCCATAACGAGTTCGGAAGGCTGTTTTCGGGATACTTTCCTCCTGTATCCTTAATTGATGGTATCCAGATCGAAGATCGATCTTAGAGTAACAGCTTGAGCCTTGAAGTTGGTCGAACAGATCGTCGATTCTTGGCAGAGGATACCTGTTCTTGATCGTCAGCTTGTTCAATTCTCTGTAGTCAATACACATGCGGAAACTTCCGTCCTTCTTCTTGACAAACAAGACCGGAGCTCCCCAAGGCGAGAAGCTTGGTCGGATAAAACCCTTGTCTAATAACTCTTGAAGTTGTGTCGACAATTCCTGCATTTCAGACGGCGCAAGTCTGTAAGGCGCCTTAGCTACAGGTGCTGCGCCTGGAACTAAGTCAATGTGAAACTCCACTTGCCTCTGAGGTGGTAGTCCAGGTAAGTCTTCTGGGAAGACTTCTGGATACTCCCTTACGACAGGGATGTCCTCGATTGTTGGCTCAGCAGCCTTCTTGTCTACGATGTGTGCCAGAAAAGCAACACATCCTTTCTGTAAACACTTCCTTGCCTTCAAGCAGCTGATAAATCTTAGCGGCGTGTCACGCTTCTCTCCGTGAACCACAATTGTCTCACCATCATCAGTTGGGATACGAACAACTTTCTCGTGACATACTATCTCAGCCTTGTTTCCAGATAACCAATCCATTCCTACCACCACGTCGAAGCTTCCCAATTGGACTGGTAGTAGATCCAACGTAAACTCGCGTTCTCCTAATTCTATCACACAACCTCTGATTACTTCGTCGGCTCCAACTAACTTTCCATTAGCTAATTCGATCGAGTAGGGAATATCTAACTTATTAGCAGCTAACCCAAGCATATTCTTAAATTCTAACGATACGAAGCTATAATCGGCACCAGTATCAAATAAAACGGATGCATAGCGTTGATTGATAGGGAACGTACCCGTAACAACATTTGGATCTTGGCGTGCTTCCCTAGCTTCAAGTTGGAACACTCTACCACGGGCCTGATTCAACGTGGGGCAGTTCTTCTTAAAATGCCCGATTTCCCCGCAGTTATAACATCCGAGTCTCTGCCCGTTTCCATCCCCATTTCCAGCTGGGGTGTTGATCTGGTTGGCATTGCCAGCCTGGTTTGCATTGTTGCCTCAGTTTCTGTTTCCTCCCAAGTTTCCTGGTAGGCGGTTTCCATTTCCACCACGGTTATCATTCCTATATCCATATCCTCCCTAGCCTCCGCGGCCGGCAGGGACCCAACAAGTATCCTTAGAGTGACCACGTTTCCCACACGCTTCACATACTTTTAGTCCACATTGACCAGAATGGTGACGCTGGCAGGCATTACACCTGGGATGGGTGCCCATATATCCCCTTCCTTTCCTTCCACTGCCAGTCGTACCCTGAGCTGGCGTGTTTGGTGCTCCTCTCTTACCATCACCGCTAACACTTTGTTTGAAGTTTGAAAACTTTCTTTTGTTACTTCCTGACGACTCAACATGAGTCTCTTTCTCCTTTGCCTTTACATCACCAAACCTGTTTAGACGAATCGCCTCCTCGGTGAGAGCCACGCTCAAATCGATGGCTTCAGTGATAGTCGCTGGTTTGGAGGAGGTTACCATGCTTATTATTTGGGGAGCCAAATCCCAAATGAAGCGCTCGATTCGCTTGTATTCTGGCGTAACCATGTAAGGAACCACTTGAGATAGGTCATGAAACCTCTGAACGTACTCTGCTACTTTCGGACCGTCCATTTTTAGGTGCCAAAATTCAGTCTCCAACCTTTGAATTTCTGCGCGTGAACAGTACTTTTTGCGCATTAGTTCTTTCAATTCGGCCCAAGTCAGGGCGTAGGCGGCAGCTTCGCCTAGTGTTTGGACTTGTAAGTTCCACCAAGATAGGGCTCCGTCTAGAAACAGCCCTGAAATGTATGTGACTTGCTGATCCTCTGCACACTTGCTCATGCGTAACACAGAATCGGTTTTCTCGGCCCAGCGGGTAAAGGCAACTGCACCTCCTGTGCCATCGAAGTTAACTGGTTTGCAGTCTAAGAACTGCTTGTAGGTGCATCCTGCACGTATGTTAAAACATGTGTTTGGCATTAGCATCACCGCTAAAATCTCCAACTAGTTCATGGTAGGTTCGAATGGCGTGGTATTACCGTGAGGTGGATTGTTATTGCCTTGGTTAACACTTCCGCTTGCCCCTGGCTGAGAAGCGGCATACTGTGCTATGGCAGCAGCAATAATCTGCTGGAGTTCTGCCTCATTTGTTGGCATGTTTGGTTCGCGTCTTGGCGGCATCTTCTAAAAGATGGTTTAAGTTGGTTAGGCCATAGTAAGGCTCCATTGTTATAGTACGTAAATCAGTTCGTAATATAGTGTACGTATATAACGGTAGTAATAGTATAATCACATAACATCTCATGTTATCACACATCACAAATATCAATCAAACAACATCTCATGTCATAAAGTATAAGCAAGTAATCAAGCGAATCCAAATATGGTGAGAAAACTGCGATTGCCATATAAATGAGACCACATCGTAAGTGTATACATACAATCATCAATCACTTGGGGCTACATCACCCCTGTCAAAAGCTACATCAGTATCAATACAATATCAAGTACATAACAAAAGTCAAGTCATAACGTAGTCTCCTCAAAATGCTGTGCAGTCAAAAAGCAATCGCCGCCTTATCACCTCGCCTACCCAAGTGGCACCGATGAGCTCTAAGCAGATGGTGGTGGAGGAGGAAAATGGGTATATAACAAACGGCGCAACTGTAACCAGTCCGCCTCCATCGCCTGCTGTGTGCGAATAATGGAAGCAATCTGCTGCTCCAAAGTAGTAAGACGAGCAGCATAGTCAGGGGGTAATGGTCGAAACGGCTGTAACGGAGAGGGTACCCGGCCATGGCACTGACATGGCTGCAGATGGGCTCTCTCCAACTCCTGTAGTCGCTGCTCATGCGACTCATGCTGGTATACAAATGACATCAATACATCCTCAATGGTGTGTCCTACGTAGGACCTGTGGTATGGAACAGTGGGTGGCATGGGAGAAAACGGTGACCACAGCAGTGGCTCACGTGTAGGGTCAAAGGGTGCCACACCAAAAGGAGCTGTAGTGGGTGGAACAAAACGAATCTGAGGCATGAAAGGCATGGGCATCGGTACATGCCCTGATGGGTGGGCTGAAGAGCCCTCTCCAGGCCCTGCTGGAGGTATAAACATAGGAACCTGAAACGAAGAGTCAATATGTGGTGCAACAGGAATCTGTGGAGGGAATGGGGGAACGTCCTCGTCTGCCGGTATCCAGCCATGCTGTGCAGACTCATCCGGTGGATCCATACGTGCCGCGAACAGTGCATGTCCGGGCTCTAGGGGAACGGGATCAAATAAGGGAGCAACAACAGGGTGAACGGGTGCCAAGTGCTCGAGAGGGGGGTCAACTGGTACAGCAACAATGGGTAAAGGACCAATGGGATCAATAGGAACATCTATGTGGTGATCATCAGCAATGGGCTCAAAAGGTACATCAGCATGCACAGGGTCATGCTCTGGTAAAGGGTCAAGGGCAGCTGCCTGCTCAGGAGCAATGGCAGGCTCCAAGTCATCAAACGCCATGTCAAAATCAAAATCGGGATCAATCGGATCAAAAGGGTCAATAGGATCTGCTGGATCCTCCATCAACTCGTCCATCGGGACAAACTCTAAATCACGGTCAGGATCAAATCCTGGTGGAAACATAGGATCTGAATCCCCCTCGTCGTCATGGTCAAAAACAAGTCCAGGTATGGAAGCAACAGAAAAAGCCTGGTCAGAATCGGACCCATGGGAGAAGTGCTGCGCACTATGAGCATGTGTGGGTACAGAAGCCACAGACTCCAAGGAGTCCGCGACTGGGGAATGAGCAGGTGACTCCGCAGCCGGAGCATCTGCGATCAGTAAGGGAGCAACAGCAGGTAGGGCCTCGCCCTGAGCATCCTCCAAAGGCTCCTCCTCAAACATATCGACGTCGTCCTCCTCGTCGTCGATGGGTAAAACAGGGTATGATGCAAGGGGTACTGGAGCAGGGATCACAACGAGTGGTAGATCCCCGGCTGGAAGATCAACTGGGAGCTCATCAACGCCGTCGGGTAAGGCGAATGGCTGAAAGTCATCATCATCCGTGCTGGTGAAGTCTGACGTATAAACCTCGTGCTCCGATGACTCAATGTCGTCTGAAACGATAGGCCTAGGGCCTGTGGTGCCGGAACCACCAGTGCCTGTAGAATCCATGTGTCTGTAACATATACACAAACATGTACAAATTGTCAATCATATAATCAAATAGTCACATAAGTCATCAAGTAAGGCATCACATAATCCTCCTAGTCTTACTAGCCAATTTCATCCAGTCTACAAGACTGCTCTATCCTTGACTTAAACCAAACCTCGATCCTCCAGATCGATCCTATAACAAACCAACGTGCTCAACTACCTCGACCATCTCGATCCTCCAGATCGATCCTCAGCCCTCCAAGCTGAGCCTATAAATAAAATGTGCTCAACATTTGTTTGTAAAAAGTGTGGATTTGGACTTAAGTGGTATGCAGAAAAATGTTTTCGTGAGAGCCCTAGTGATCATAGTCTAGACTCGAGACAGAATCCTAGTTCGCTATGATCAGAGCTCTGATACCAAGCTGTCACACCCTGGCTTTGCGGAAGCGTGGTTAATTTTGGTGTGACTTCTTAATACCATAGCTTAATCATAACAAGCTATATGAATTTAAAAACCATGCAAGTCATCCATTAAGTTTTGAAAATCAAAATACAGTACCATTGTTTTTAACCAACAACCATGACCTTGTTCAACAACATTACAAACTGAAACATAACATAAACGTGGTTTAAGGACTGTGTCTTGTCCAGGAAAGAGACACATCCCCTAAACCCTGATGACTCCATGACAAGTGCAGCGGAAAACGTTCCATACCGTGCCAGATCCGTTTAATTTCCTGAAATACATGTGAGTTGAAAAATCAACAATAATGTTGAGCGAGTTCATGTGCAAGTGAGTAAGTAAAACACTTGTAAGTATAAAAGTTTCCTGGTATGTAGCAGTGTAAGAGGACTTGTGATCACCAATGGTTTGCAAGGCCATTAGCATGTCGTGAAATGCAAGTAGGTAGACACAACCCTAGCCGATTTTGCGTTGGGTACCAAGTCACTCCAGGTCCGTTCTGTTAGTCCTCCGAGAGGCCTGTTCTGTTGGGCCGGGAGCTGGGCTCGCTACACCCAGATAGATCTACCGCTCGAGTCCCTCGGTGTTCTAACTACCCATTCACATGATCTAAACCTCCTTACGTTATTCATACCGTGTATAAAGTACTTGTAAACAAAGTAACATGTATTTCACCCCCGCAGTTAAGAAAACTGAAAACAGTTAGAGAAAAGGGGGACATGAACTCACAGTGAATGCGCGTCTCTACCAAGTGTCTCCAATACAGTAAGCTGTGCAACGACCTACAAGTGCTAATTCTATTAGACGGACGGCCGTGCTTTAGCTTTATAGTTTATGTCTTTGGGAAATAGTTAGACAACTATTTCGTGTTTATGTTCTGTATACACTTGGTAGTTATACTTCTCCCCAAGGATGGGGGATACAATACATGTGCGTAAGTTACGTTTTAATAATCGAGTGGTAATATAATTACCGGTGTAACTTATATGTTAATGTGGAAGCGTTCGTAAGGTTTTGGAATCATTAACGCTTGTAAATATTATTTTTACTCTAAAATAATATTTATGTATTTTCACAAAATAATCATAAACAGTGTGGTGACAAAATATATTTATCACGTTAACTCTTGTGAAAATCCCACCTCCGAATATTTAGTAAAACATAGTTCTGGCGAAATTTATGTTTCGAAAATATGTCGAAAATAGTTCTAACACTTGTTGTGTAAATAATTCTAAGTGTTAGGTTTTTAGAAAATTTCGCCAGAGTTTCCTCTGTAACTGGAGGTGGCCACGCTTCCAAGCGTATCATTTTCTTTTTGAAAACAACCCATGATTATCAACAATCAACCCTTACGTTTTAACACGCGAAACGCTACCCTTGTCGTTTCAGTTTCAATGTGTGGAAACTGGACTGTTTTCGGACGACTAAATAAAATGCTTAACCCTTTCCAAAAATTCCCAAATTTTTACGGGTCGTCCTAATCGTCCCAAAAATGATTGTATAAAAATATCGGGGTCCAGTTTCTTATCAATAATTTATAGAAAATCGTTTACCGAACTGTGATCAGATTTGTCACATTCTGATCACAGTTTATGGAAAAATTCGTCAAAAATTCCTCGTATGTCTGTTTATCGAAATTCCAGTTTGAGGGTCACAAATACATCCGTGACCATCTTAGATAAAAGTTTCAGGGGCTGGTTCGGTTCGGGTTTTAAGTTGTGATCGAAAACGCACAGCCCAATTTACTGCAGTAACAAACAGCCTTAGCTGCTGTCACGAAAACAGGTTTTTAAAATAGTAACCGACATCAGAAAATACGATTCCAGCGCCATTTTCTTCGTTTTTCGAAATGACACGATTTAGGCTTTTGAAATTCCGTTTTTCGAGTTTTTAAAGTCCGTTTACAGCCTGATGAAGGCGGCTGAAACAGTGACTCAGCTTGCTGTTTTATGGTTTAGATGTTATTAAATCGTGTTATAAGTGTCCGATTAGCGAGTTAAACAAGAAAACAACTTTTATACAAGTTAAAACATTTTTACACAAGTTCATGTCTCGTGTGTGGTAGAGTTTCACCTTTTAACCCTTGTGGTTACCAAAAACGAGCTTATGTGAAGATCCATGATCTTACAAAGTCGGGTTAAACGGAGATCCGAGCTACCACATCATAGATCGGGTCGAGATAAACACAAATCTCAAATACTACAACTTTTACACAAGTTATATGTCTTTAACCACCATTTAAGTATTTTTAGTAGACTTTTGATCATCATCTTTCATTTTAACGAGATTCAACCGACATAATTTCTTTTAACCACTTTAGATACGTTCAAGAACAAGTTTTAAACAATATACCTCTAGCTCGGGGCTAGGGAAGATTCTTGATGAAAAACGCGTGGATAAAAGCTAACGAAAGAGGTCCTTCGTGTTCCGCTTGCTCCAAGACTCCTTATACGTGACCTCTAACATTTGTATGATGTTGGAGTGTGAAGAACCAAATCGAAAAATGGATGTATGTGGAAGGGGTGTTTGGCCGTAAGCTTTAGAGGGCAAGAGAGAGAGGAGTGGTGTTGTTGGTTAAGTGATGGAATGATTATCTTGTGCTAAACTTCTAACTTATAGACAATTTCCAAGTATTTTACCCAATGGACTATATGTCTAATAGATATTAGACAAGAAAATTAAACAAATCAATAAGTACAAAGTGTGTCCCCTAGGGGGGGACGGTTTCGGTTGGGGGGGGGGGGGGTTACCCGGTTCATTTCCAACTAATCTCCAAGTATTAGTTAGTTAGTTAGGATTTTAATATTAGTTACTAGAGTGTTATGCATTAACGCGGGTGTTAGGGTATACGGAGACCCTAACTGGCTCAGAAAAGTATAAATAGTGAAAATATTAATATTTTCATGTTCCGGGTAAAGTCCGGTTGTTCGGTTGGATAGTAATCCGTTAAAGCGTTACAAAAGCTTTAAAGTGTCGTTATTGTTATTTTTAGTGACACATTTTGTTTCCACACTTTAGAAAGTGTCTAGTAGTATTTTCCCCATGATTTGGCACTTTACTAGTCAGCTAGAAGCTGGATTATTTATTAAAGTGCGGTGTTTTGTACTTAAAGTACGTTTTTGGCACATCCAATCAGTGTATCTTATTCCTAGAGACGCAGTTCCACAACCCTTATAACCCTACACTCACTACCAGTGTAGTCAAAATATTTGAGGCTCTTAACAGGCCTTAGAGGCAGTATCTGCCTGATGCTGGTTATATCAGCATGTTCACTGTGTATCCGTTTAGTGCTACTGTGCTTTATGTGCATCATGTTTGTCACTAGGGTTCAGCATGTAAATAATGTAGTGACAGCATATAAAGTATGATGCAAGTAAGTGCATGTATCAGTATGCAGGTAGCAGTTCATCAGCTAGTTCAATCAAGCACAGTAATTTAGCAGTAATTAATTAGTAATTAAGTTGTACGGATACCTGGTTTAGTGCGGGTTGTCACACCTTGAGTCAAGCTCTGCTGATCCGGATAAGTACTGCTGGGTTCACATCAGTGGAAGGATGCAGCAGTAGTTTAAATGTCTTTATGTAATGAAATGTAATAGCAGTAGTTAGCATAAGCAGAGGTTGTATAGATCAGAGGTTAGAGTTTGTTAGGAGGTTAGATGTCACTTTCATGGTGATGTCAGCTTAGATGCTTCAGTGGTTTGCTCGTGCCTATAAATAGAACAGTACCATGCACTGTTCTATTTAGCTCTTTACAACATCTTCTTCCTGCACGAACAAACACTGTGAGCTCAGGCTGAGGGGGAGTTTGTATTCAAGCATTGCATTGTAATCGTTGATGAAATAAATTCAATCCTTCGGTTCTTTGTGGAAAATGTTTTGATTAAAGCAATTCTCTCGTTTGATTGTGTGTAAAGTTTGTTTCCATTATATTTCCGCTGCACAACTCATTCATCTTCATCTTAATTCAAACACAAAACACAATCAAAATCAAACTCAGATCCTAACAATTGGTATCAGAGCTTGGACAGTCAAATTTGATTTAACAATCATTTTGACATAAATAGTTCAGCTCATAATCGTTGATACTGATCGTTTGTTCGTTTTGTTGAAAAACAGAGCAAGGTTTAATCACCATCAAAGTTGATTAATCAGTGCCTGTAAAACAACCAGGATGACGTCACAATCACAAGATGATAAGAATAACATTGGCTCTCTTTTCAAACCACCCATGCTTAAACGTAATGAATACAACATCTGGGAGAGAAGGATGGGTCACATCCTTGCTCAACAGAACACCGGATGTTGGAGGTCTGTTGTTTTTGGTCCCCATGTTCCTATGGTGCCAAGTGCTGAGGATGCAAAGAAGTTCGTTCCTAAACCAACTGAAAACTATACTGAAACTGATTTTCAAAAGTTCGAACTCGATGCCAAAGCATTTAGCATCATAGCATCTGCATTACCCAATGAGATCTATGCTGGACTGTTACATTGTAACAGTGCCAAAGAGCTATGGGATGCATTGAAGGAACAGTTTGGGGGAACTGAAGAAGTTATTGAAAACAATAGGGACATTCTGAATCAGCAGTATGAAACCTTCTGTCACATTAAGGGTGAATCATTGACCCAACAGTTTGAACATTTTAGTTGTCTCATCAGTGAGCTAAGGCTTGTTAAAGTTCAAATTCCAAAATCAACACAAAATAGTAGGTTTCTTAGATCACTACCTGATAAATGGGACACAATTGCATTTGTGACTAGAAACTCAGCTGAGTTCAAAGATCTGACCCTGACCCAACTTCATAGTAGACTCCTGACCTATGAAAGGGAGTTAAACCAGAAAAAGAAGTTGCAAGAGTCTGGCAAAGTTGCTGATGATTATTCATTTGGCAGCACAGCTCTGTTTGGTCAGGAAGAATCTGGTAGCAGTAGTAAGGATCAGGGTTATGATCACTTTATTGATATAACTGCTGGTGGAAATTTCAACAACCCTGATCCTCACTCTGCAAATTATGCTTTTACTGCAAATTGTGAAAACCAGATGTCAGAGAATTTGTGTAACTCAATGATTTGCAACACTTTGATCCCACTGACTTAGAAGAGATGGACATTTTTCATCAATTGGCTTTGCTTAGTGTAAGAACAAGCAAGTTCTACAAAAGAACAGGGAGAAAATTCCCAGGGTTACATGGGAATTTAAGGGTGGGTTGGATAAATAAAAAATCAAGTGTTACAAGTGCAATAGGCTAGGTCATTTTGCTAGGGAATGCAGGAGTCAAACTACTGGTCCTATAATCACTCATCCCAGCTCAAACCCTAGACCACAAAATCAAAGCACTGTTCACTATACCCAATATACCCTGCAGCCTATGTTAACACTGCTCACTATGCTGCAACCCCTGTGCCTGTGCATTATGTCCAAACCACTTTACTACAAAGTCAGTATGTTCAAACCCCTGTCCCTCAGGCATAAGTGCAACCTGCTGCACCCCAAACAGCTGCTCTAGCAGTGGTACAACCAGATCAGCAAAGCTTCTTCACTCAAGGCTTTGTTGACTGGAGCAGCATGCCTAATGAGCTTGGTGATGAAAATTTTGCACTCTATGCTTTTAATGAACATTCTACTGATGAATTTTGTTTGATGGCATTAGAGTCAATACCAGAAGGGGTAGAAACTGAAGGTGAACATCTAAGTGTTGAAACAGTGGATAAAGTGGCTGAAGCAGTGGTTACTGCAGTTGCTGGTGAACTACTACTGGGAGAAAATTCAGAAACCCTGATTGAACCTCTGACTGATCCCTGGTCCGAAGAAGACAAGGAAGAAAAGAAAGCAGGTGAGAAAGAAGAGAGAGTTGATGAAGAAGTTGATTATAAATGTGATTGTGCCATGATGGCTGCTGCTAAGGTAACACCTCAAGTTCTTGAAAAACTGTGTTCAGACCAATGCATTATGGCATTTGCTAACATCAAAGAGGTAAATGAAAACCTTAGGGATAAAGTCTTGTCTGATGAAGTCAAATTTGAAAAGTCTTTAAAAGAACTTAGAAACAAATTGGCTAAAAAAGATAAAGAAATCAACAGTCTTAAAGAAGAGCAGAGCATAACCAAGACCCAACTTCAAACCATGATAGAAAAATATCATGGTTGCAAAAAGGATTTGGAGTCCACCCAAGTCACATGTGAGAAATGGGTGGAATCATGCAAAGGCTATGAACGCTTGTTGGAAAAACAGATCAAAAGTAATGTGAAATTTGGAATTGGTTTAAGAAAACATGATGAAGTTGAAAACACTGCTTTTGAAAAATCTGTTCAAACCACTGATGAATCCACTGAATTTATCCCAACAAACAAGAATGGCCAAGAAGTGAAAATCACTGATAAACTTGGTAAGAAAATCACACTTGAGAGACCAGTGGGATCCTCTACTTTTGAGGAAATTGAGAAATACCAATTTAAACCCACATGGTCTGATGAGTGTGATATTCTTGAAAATTTTAAACCCATGGATTTCACAACCACTGATGGTGTTAAAGCTCTAAAAGCAAAAGTCATTCCTCTTAAGGACATCCCAGCAGAGGTTAAAAACTCTGCTGCAAAGGAGTCTGAAAAAAGAAAGAAGAGAGAAAAGATCAAAAACCTGTTTTGTGAAAAAAGGAATCATCTAACAAAAGACTGTTTCCATTTAAAAGCATATGATTTAAACAGAACAAGTATCATTGTACCCATGGTTGTAAAAGTCCCGCCTAGGCTCCGAGTACTCCCTGAGTACTCGCTACAAGGTAGGCTGCCGAGGCACGAGTACTCTCCTCCCAGGCCAATTACTCCCCGAGTAATCCCCGCCTAAGCCGAGTACTTCCCGAGTACTCCCGAATCCGACTAGGGAGCGCCTAGCGAATTTTGCAACCATGATTGTACCTGCTGAAAGCTGCACCATCTGTGGTAAACTAAACCACAAAACTCAAGAATGTGTGTATCTCAAGAACTTTGATGTAAAAAGGAATGAGTACACTGCAAAAACATCCTTGAGTTCATCAACATCATCTGTCAAATTCACCAAGAATCAACCACTGTTTGTGCCAGTCCAAACAGCTGTCACAAAACAGCTGAACCAAACATCCATTAAAAGAGATGTTCAGGTTACTGATGCACCCCCTGCCAATCAATATAGAAGAGGTAAGGGACAACCACCATACCCTAGGGTTCCACACGTTTATGAGGCCTACAAAAGGCCCTCAAAACCAAGAGTGAACCGGAATCCCTTTGGGTACCAACAGATGATTGGGCAAGACCCCCAACAGTGGTTAGAGAAAATATGTGCCAAAAAGAACCAAACACCTGATCTAACCACTGCCCATGCATCTGAATTCATCACAGACACTGTTGAGACCCCATCCAAAGCCTTATTGGCTTTGGAGACCCTAATGAACTAATCCTTATACTTCATGTGCAGGGAGCTTCTGCATGCTTAGATAGCCTTTGGTATGTAGATAGTGGAGGCTCCAGGCACATGACAGGATGTAAAGCCCTCCTCAAAGACTTCAAAATCCATGGAGGGGGTGATATATCCTTTGGGAATAATAGTAAAGGGAAAGTTCTGGGGTCTGGTACAGTACAGTCTAGAAATGTAAAATTTGAAAATGTCAATCTGATAGACAATCTGAAATTCAACCTCCTGAGTGTTTCACAAATGAGTGACAAGGGGTATGGGTCATTCTTCACAAAGGAGTGTTGTAGGATTGTTGGACCAGAAATGGTTGATAAGATTGAAGCAATAATCAAAACTGGAAAAACAAAACTTGTTGCTCAAAGAAGTGGCAATGTTTATGTTGTTGATATGTCAAAAGAGTATCCCAGAACTGATGCCTGTCTGTTCTCAGCTGCCTCTAACAAAGAGATAGAACTTTGGCACAGAAGATTGGGGCACACAAATCTCAAGACAATCACTGAAATTTCAAAAATTGGCTTGGTAAGAGGCTTACCACAAAAATTGTTTTCATGTCTTGAGCATTGCATTTCCTGTTTAAAAGGAAAACAGCATAAAAGCTCTTTTAAGTCCATTGAAGAGTCCAAAATAACCCAGTGTTTGCAAATGCTGCACATGGATTTGTTTGGCCCAGTTCAAGTTATGAGTCTCAAGAAGAAGAGATATTGTTTGGTTGTTATTGATGACTTCTCTAGGTTTACATGGACTTTCTTTTTACACTCAAAAGACGAGACTGCAGGCATTTTACAAGACTTTGTGACACAGGTTGAAAAGCAATTTGACCTTCCAATAAAAGTCTTCAGGAGTGACAATGGCACAGAATTCAAAAATAAGGAGTTGGATGCCTTCTGTGTGAAGAAAGGGATTGTAAGGCAGTACAGCATCCCTAGAACACCAGAGCAAAATGGGGTAGTTGAAAGAAAGAACAGAACTTTGATTGAGGCTGCCAGAACCATGCTTGCTGATTCAGGTTTGCCATTAACTTTTTGGGCAGAGGCAGTAAACACTGCTTGCTATGTCCAAAACAGAGTTTTAATAAACCCCAGGCACACAAAGACTGCTTATGAAATTCTGTATAAAATCAAACCACTGATCTCATCTTTCAAAGTCTTTGGCTGCCCATGCTTTATATTGAATTTAAAAGATTCCATCTCAAAATTTGCAGCCAAAGTAGATGGTGGTTATCATCTGGGATACTCAACCACTGCCAAGGCCTACAAAGTGTTTAATACACGGACCAAAGCAGTGGAGGAGACTTTAAATGTAAAGTTCAATGAACTTTCATCAATGAAAATCCCAGCAAATCCTGCAGATTTGTTTGATCTTGGAAAATTCACTTTTGAAAATACTGCTGTCAAGACTAACAGTGCATGTCCATCAGAGGATTCAACACCAGACTATGGGTATGAAATCATCATCCCTCAAAGGTCTGTCAAAATGGGAAGAGCATCAGATGTTCAAAACAGCTGTCAAAGCTTAACCACCAAACACATCGACATCAGACATCACTTTGTGAGGGATTGCTATGAAAAAGGTTTGATTTCTCTGCATCATGTTCCAACTAAAGACCAGCTGGCAGATGTGCTCACAAAAGCATTAGATACATCCACCTTTGCAAGCTTGGTCTCTAGAATTGGCATGCTAAACATGGAATAACAAGCAAAATCTTGTTTTTCTATGCATAAAAGCATTAAAATGTTTTTAGAAAATAAAAAATCCATCCTTAAAAATAGCTAAAAATGAAGTTTTCATTAAAATCCTTAAAAGTCTGCCATAACCACTGTTTGTTCAAAAGTCTGCTCTTCTTCAAAGTCTGTCCACTGCTGAAAACCATCCCTTGTTCTCTCATTTCCTTGATAAGCACTGATGCTCAAAATTAGTGTTCTATCCACTGATGTGCTATCTACTGATAGTAAAAATCATCCACTGCTTTCATTTGTTACCGTTGTAACCACTGCCTTCTTCAGTAGTTTTCATAAAAGTATTATCCTTCACTTCATCAGGGGCTGGCATGTGGGCAGTACATAGTGGTCAGACCTTTT
Source organism: Helianthus tuberosus (assembly GCA_030545235.1). Taxonomy (NCBI): domain Eukaryota; kingdom Viridiplantae; phylum Streptophyta; class Magnoliopsida; order Asterales; family Asteraceae; genus Helianthus; species Helianthus tuberosus. The sequence goes on from CM060406.1 coordinate 183,892,860, forward strand.
GTAACCGCTGCCACGTCAGCATTCACTTTTTCCCTATAAAACCCCCATTCAACATCCAAACAGGGTTTTACTGTCGAATTGAATTCTTAAAAATTCTCTTCTCAAAGCAGTTTTTCTCAAATTACCTCAAAATCTTCTTCGATCATCATCTCCAAAATGACTAAATCGAAGTCATCTGCAAAACCCACTTCCAAATCATCTTCAAAAGATGCCTCTCAAAAGGCAAAACCCACTGAAATTCCACATAAACCGTCTCACAATCTTCTGGGTCTTCTCACAAAACCCGGCACTACAGATGCTTTCGAATCCATCCTTGATATCATCTCTGCATCAAAGTAAAAAACTTTGTTAACAGCAGACGCACCAATTTACTTGGCAACCCAAAGAGAGTTCTGGAAGAATGTAACCCTTGACAAACAAGGTGACACTGTCATAGCCATTAACTCTTCTTTAAAGGGTAAAGCAGTCAAGATTACACCACAATCAATTTCAGAGGTCTTTCAACTCGATGATCAGGAAGGTACAATTTCTTTTCCCAAAAACGAGTTAAAAAATGATTTTCTGGAAAGAGGGTATAATGCAGAAGTAAAAAAGGACACCTTACAAAAAGGTTACTTCCCTTCTGCAACAAGATTTTTATTCCATACCCTCCTAATGTGTGTTTCAAACAAAACCACTGCTTTTAATGAAATACCATTAAAAATTCAAAATCTGGGATATGGTATTCTTCAAGGTGAAAATTTTAACTATTCTTGGGAAATTTTTAATGATCTGGTTAAAAATGTTGAAACAAAGGCATTCTTACTATTTCCAAGATTTTTGAGGTATTATTTTGAAAAGAAACTTGGTAAGAATGATCCTGCTGCAATAAAACAAGGTGACTCTATTCAAATAAACAGCTTAACTGCTGAAACTTTTAGAAGGATGTCAACACCTTGCAAAACCCAAGCAGAGGTGCCTGAGCAGAATTTAGCAGCTACCACTGTTCCTCAGGTATCTGCTGCTGAGCCCACTGCTCAAGATGATCAAAGTAGCAAAACAACTGCTTTGAAACCCACATCTAAAATCACCAAAAAGCCAACAAAAAGAAAAACTCAAAACCTCCCCAAACCCATCAAAAAGGCAACTCTGGAGGATGAGATACCAGAGCAACTGCATGTGACAACACAAAAGTCACTAGAAACCACTACTGCTTCTTCCTCACAGCAGTTGGTAAAAATATCTCAACCCATAGCCGAAACCCCTCCTGTTTCTTCTAAAAAAGAACAGGTTGTACAAATTGGGACGCCACAATATGATGCTCTGGAATCACTTGTTTCCATCATCCACAGCCCAATGCCCGGGGCAAATCCTCTTTCTACACCAACCATCACATCCACAATTCCCCCACCAACTAAACTTTTGTTGGATGCAATTGATTTGAACCAGGCACAAACCAGTCCTTCTCAATCACCTATCAATGAGAATATGCCTCAACAAATGACTGGGTCTGATGTATCAATCCTTGCTAACCCACCAACACAACCTGAGGAGGTTACACCCCTTGAGTTACAAGTAACTCTTGGTGGTAATCCAAGTGAAGCAGCCACTACAAGTGCTGAACCCACTGGTTTGCATTTGGACAGTGGTTACATCAATAAGACTTCCTTGGAGGCAATTCCTTACATAGCACCTCTGCCAACCACCAGTGGATTTGTTTTGTCCACTGGCAACATCAAAAGGTTGTCAAGTGTTGAAGGAAGAAGACCCCAGTTCCAAGAAAAAAGGGGCATCAGTGGTTAATGTTTGGAGTACACTCCGTACCTCAACCACTGATAAAACCACTGCTAGTGGGAAATCAGATGATCCCATTAAATTGGGTGATGGTTTAAAGTACCTGGAATTGACGGATCGTGTTGACAAACTGGATACTTCAGTTGCTGAAATCAAAGAAATGCTGCAACAGTTGTTAACAATACAAAAGGTGCAATCCACTGCTGTTCCAACTCAAGCACCTGCTCCATCACAAGCACCTGCTACAAATGAGCTCTGGAATCTATTTCAACCTTTTCTCCAGCAACAAACACAAGTGGCTGATCAGCAACATGCAATACATGTACAAGAGCTGAGAAACACAATGGAGTCTAGGTTCAAGAACACACAAGCAGACATCAAGGCTCTTAAGGCCCACATATTGAAAACCACTGGCACTGCTCCTCCAACTGTTCTCTTCATTGATCAATTACCCTCAGATAATGCCAAAAAGGGGGAGAAAATTAAAGAATGGAAGAAGAAGGGAGTAGATGATGGTCTCTACATAGAACCTGAAATGGAGAATATGACCAAGCAGATACCTTTGCCAGATGGTAGCAAAAAGGTTGATGTTACCCAAAATGCACTTGATGAAGCTATAGCAAGTGTAAAAAGGGACAGAGCGGCAAAGGATATGTCAAGGTGGAATAAGGAGAAGAGAGCTTACATGGAGCTGAATGCGCAGGGTTGTTCTGGGCTAAAGGATGTTCAAAATCCTGAGCTAAAAAGAAATCCCACTAGAAAAGTGAGGGAACCCAAGTCCACACCATCCAGACTCACAAAGCGTACTCCAAACCCACCATCCAAAAGCCACCAACATCAAACCTCCACCCAAACAGCTGTTGTAACTCCTGCTGTATCAACTACTACTGGTACTTCAGAGGTTTCAACACCTGTTATCACTTCAACACACACCACAACCACTGCTCCACCACCACCACCATCACCACCAAAAACAACATCACCACCATCGCCTCCTGCCAAAAAGCAGAAGACAACAGATGTTACAACATCTGTTGTAATGACAACAGTGGTTGAAACACCAGTTATTTCAACAGCTGTTAGTCAATTACAATTCACTACCACTCAAATCACCACCACTGATCCACCCAAAACATCATCTGCCTCTCCTACAAGAAAAAGGAGAGGATTTTCATACCAGATGATGATTCACCATCACCACCGCCAACATCTTCAAAATCTCTATCACTTGTTACAATACCCAAACCTGTTCCTCTCTCATGAGCACCAGTACAACAATCAATCCCTGTTATTACTCCTGCAGGTGTTCAATTTCCTCTAGAACTTGAAGCAGTTAGAGAAGAGATCAAATCCTTCTACTATGAGGATGAACCTGCTAAAAGGAAGTTGCCATCAGTTAAAGGATATCCAAGGCCAAACAATATTGAAGAATATTTGAAAGTCAAAGCTAAACAAGCAGAGGATATCTCAAAAAGAAATGCACAAGGAAAAACTAATAGAGAAATTCAGCAGAATTATCAATTCTTGCTCACACAAGTCAGATCCTTAGAGCAATTTGCCAAAAATGTATGTCAACAGATCTCAGAGAGAGCAGATGAAACTTTGAGAAAAACTACATTGAAAGCATCCTGGCAACCAAAAAGTACAAGGGTGAAAAGAACATGTATAAGGAGTGGACCATTTCTGAACTTGAAAATGAAGCAGCCAGGATTCAGGAAATGATAAAGAATAAGGTCAAACATACTCCTCCAGATTGGGCAAAGTTCAAAAAGAATGTACCTGATAAAAAGGTAGAGCCGAGGAGAATGAAAGAGGAATTGGTTGCTGCTGATTATGGGTCAAAAAATCAAGTGGCAAGATGGAAAGAAGATACAGTCAGGGCCACCTACAAAAGGTTGGAGGAATTGAGGAAGAAAGATCCCACTGTTCCACAAAAACCTGACTATCCTGAAGCAGAGGTTTCAAAAAGACCATCAAAATTGCAAATCAGGAGAGCCACTGCTCCAGCTGGTGTAGCCATCTATAAAAGAAGGCAACAAAAACAGTTGGGTGGTGAAACCATCCAAGAGCTGATAAAAGGAGATGCCCTTGTAAAAGAAGGCATAAAGAAAATGATTATAGAAACTCTTGGTTTGGATCAAACTGCAAGTACTGCTCAGTCAGTCATAAATAGGCCAGCTTCACCAAACACCTCATCTAATAAAAATCTCCCAAGAAACCCACTAGACTCAAAAGTACTAAAGTGGGCCACTGACAAACAGGCCCACGTACTGACAGTGTTCAAGTCTAGTGGAGAAGTTAAGAAACTAACAAGGGAACAAGCACTTGGCCTAAGTCTTGAAGATTTGCAGGATCTCCTTGATCTTCCACTTAGCAGGGATGATGATGATGACACAGATGCCTTAACCTTTGAATTACAACTTAAAGGGCAAATAAGGGAACTGTTGATGAGGCAATAAAGATCCTTCAATAATGAAGAGTTTTGGCATTATCTGTTCCAGGGGGAGATTGTTGGGATTGAACCCTATAAAAGGAACAGATAATTAAAGCCAAAACTGGATCAGAGCAGTGGATCCAGAAGAAGCAGATGTTTTGGTTACATGTCTCTCCCCTTGAAAGTGGTTTCAACATCTGCTGACCTCCTATCTACTGATCGTACAAACTGCTGACCTACAAACTGCTGATCTTGTAAAAGACTGATGGAAGACTAAAGCTCTGCTGTTCAATCTACTGCCTTGAGTCAAGCTCTGCTGATCCGGATAAGTACTGCTGGGTTCACATCAGTGGAAGGATGCAGCAGTAGTTTAAATTTCTTTATGTAATGAAATGTAATAGCAGTAGTTAGCATAAGCAGAGGTTGTATAGATAAGAGGTTAGAGTTTGTTAGGAGGTTAGATGTCACTTTCATGGTGACGTCAGCTTAGATGCTTCAGTGGTTTACTCGTGCCTATAAATAGAACAGTACCATGCACTGTTCTATTTAGCTCTTTACAACATCTTCTTCCTGCACGAACAAACACTGTGAGCTCAGGCTGAGGGGGAGTTTGTATTCAAGCATTGCATTGTAATCGTTGATGAAATAAATTCAATCCTTCGGTTCTTTGTGGAAAATGTTTTGATTAAAGCAATTCTCTCGTTTGATTGTGTGTAAAGTTTGTTTCCATTATATTTCCGCTGCACAACTCATTCATCTTCATCTTAATTCAAACACAAAACACAATCAAAATCAAACTCAGATCCTAACACCTTAGTTATCTAACCAAGGATTTAAAGGCACAGATGTGCAAAAAGCACGATTACTCATAATGTCACTATATTTTGTACTTCGTTTCTTAGAATGAAACGAGTACTTAGAATTTTCGAGGAAATCATGAGCGATCACGCGAATGGGAGAGCTACAAGAGTAGTGTGTTAAGAACATAGTTCTTTAGTGTAGGTATCATAGGGGTATGCCATACACACATGTAACTACACTTGTACATCAGAATTGGGAACAATGATTTATTTATAAACCAATCAGATTGTTCCAGAGTTCAAGAAAACAAAAGAAACAAAAACAACAGATACAAATTATTCAAAGCAGCAGCATCTTCTAATTAGCCAAATGCTCATCCGTGGGTCAGACTTGCATTGACAACCTTTGGTCATTTGTTCCTGAAATAGCCCGTCTCGCCGTAGTTGTACCAAGTACCAGACGGATAACGAGCTTAAGCAGGGTTTACTTGGGGTTGGTTTGGACCACCTTGGATTGGGTTGAAACGACAAGCATTTTCCAGGTAAGCTCGGTGAAGTGCATTACATTTGTTGCACATCGACGCAGTACCGGCATAAGGTTTCCTTGCAGGAGGTTGAGCAGCAGCAGGATTTGCAACAACTTTGTTTTGGGTAGCAAAGCGGCACACGTTAACCAAATGTCCCCATCGTCCACAGTGGGTACATTTGAAACAGGGTATGTGATTCGGATGATGACGGTTGCATTGATAACACCATGGAGCAGTTCCCTTATACGGCTTTTTGGCTGGTGGTGCTGCCACCTGCCTAGGTCCTGCTTGATTTAGTGCAACGGCTGGAGGATTCTTTGAAGCTTTACGCTTCCTTGATTTCGGTGAAGGCTCAGCTTCTGTTTCCCTCGGTGATTCTTGGGTGGCTTCATCCTTGAAACGAGACATGGCAACGACTAATTCAGCAGTCTTCTGGATTACTTAGCCTATTCGCTGGGCAATTTTGGTAGCCTGCTCGGACATTTGGGTGTCGCTGCGATGAAGAGACATTCTAGAGGAAATGGAAGACATAGGAGAAAACAAGTGAAATGTTATCGGATACTGACAATGCATAAAGTTGTGATCATTTGTTTGTTACCTAAGGGAAACAAATGCGACAGTGACCAATCAAAGTAAGCAGGTCATATTAATGTATCACGAAGACATGCTTTAGCCTATAAGTGGATACTCACCCCAAGAGTTACCAGGTAAGAGTGACTGGTCCGATTATGTGGATTTGTATGAACACTCTAGCCTTAGACAGAAAACTCAGAGTAGAGGCATCCACTCTTCCAGATTGCACGTGTTCACATTATAAGACCCAACTTTGACGAGATTTTGAAAACTTTTAAGGTTCAAAACCTTCTAATAAATCATCCTAGAACAGATGATTGGTTTTCAAAGCGGATTTGAAATTTGTGTTCTTGTTGTGGTTGTCACCTAAGGATAAGTGACGGTATTGTTTTAAGATCTAAACACAAGAATCTTGTGTTAGGGTCCTAGGAAGGTTATAGACTAGGGCAAAGCATTACTAATAACCTAATTCCCTATAACCATGAGCTCTGATACCAACTCTTCTGTCACACCCGACCGCGTAAAACAACAAACCGTGGCGGAATCGTCGGGGAGTGTCGTAACAGAATCATTGTATCATAACACATGGAAATTGAAGTTTTGTTTTATTGAATTAAAAGAGGTTACAATGTCTTAAAAACAAAGAAACATAACATAATTAACTAGTCTTGCATCTTTTATTGTCACTAAGGCCCAAGTTCGCCTAAGTGTGTCTTGATCAATCCTATGCATCAACTCCAGAACACACATGTGAAAGTAGGTACGTCAGCATAAAAATGCCTGTGAGATACATGGGTTTTATTTAAAATAGGATTCATGACTTGCAAGTTTAAAAAAAATGTTTAACAAAGTAGTCATGAACCTTGTAAAATGTTTTCTTTTATAAATCATACAAACAGCGATGAGAAATCAGATAATATAAAAGAAAGATGCATAGATAAATAAATAACCAGGTATAATGATTTTGTATAAAATATGTTATTTGTAAAACAAAGTTTATGTGAAAATATGTTATCTGTGTAAAATGTAATATGGCTAAACTGAAATGATTTAAATAACGCTACGATATGTAATATCATAAAAGCACTTATATATAGAAAGTACCAGCGGCGTATCCACCATGCTTTTATCATATTACACACGCCTCGTTACTTAAATCACTTACCCAAACAAACCACAAAAATGTCTTGTTTAAACCAATTGTCAAATGTTTATGTGTAAACCATGTCTATTGTCAAATGTAAATCATGTAATGTGTAAACAAATGTCATGTATGGCCAGTAAAAGTGACTACTTAAACCATATGTAAAAATGCACAAAACAAAATATTTGAATAAATCAAACTTATGAATATCGAATTCGGTGTCAATTCCTGTGGTACCACTACCTACTAACGAACGACATGATCGGTGTTAATGAATGTATTTATGACCCGTTAAACAAACCAAATGTCATACCAAATGTAAGTATGTTATATGAAAATAATATACCTAGTATGCTAAATGAACATACAAAGTAGAAATGTAAAACAATGTGTCCATATGCCGAGTGAACATATGCAACAGAAAAGCAATGAAAATCAATGTGTCCATATGCTGAGTGAACATATGCAACAAAAGTAATTATGAAAATCAATGTTCTAGCATGTTAATAAAACATACATAGCAAAAACAAGAAAGAAATCATGTACTATATGTGTACTAATGAACATAGCAAGTATATGATATAAAAGCACGAAAATAACAAGTAGGCACATGTGTTTCACCCCAAAATGTTTGAAAATAGTAAAAGAGGGGAACTATGTACTCACCTGAGAATGCTTAGAAGTCTTGAACAACAACCAAGAAGAGCTAGAGGGATCACGGAAATCAAACAACACCTAATATAGGTAACTATGTTAATAAACCGGACCTAAATCGGAAGATCGGATAGAATGAGGTTTCGTAAACCAAATGAGTATAGGAGCTCATATGACATGGTTTAACAAATCCTACATACTAAATCGAAACCTAACCTAAGTGCTTACGACCCATTAAGACCCGTTTAGGTAGCTTATGCTACTTTAACGCGTCGTTCGCGTAAAACGCGTTCGGACCGCCTAACTAGTCCTATGACAAGTATTATATGCCTTAACATGTCTAATAATGTTACCTAATCAGTTTAGATGTAAAAATTTAAGTTACATATGCTTAAAATGAATTTATGCGTGAAAAGGGCATTTTGGTCATTTTCCTAAGGCATATAAACTACCTATCATACAACTAACTAAACGAAGTGACCATAAGGTATAACCTCAGAAGGTTATTCCCTATACAACTATGGTCACAAAACATGTTTGGTTGGATCCTAACGATCGACCAAACGGGTCGGGTTCAAAAGTCTAAGCGGTTGTTTAGACCGCTTATCTTACGACTCTATATAAGCACTAAACTAGAAGTGATGAGTTAAACATGTTCAACCATGTTTAACGAAGTTAGAAAACAAGTTTGGTATCAAAACAAAGGGTTTTGATACCCAAGAGTAGTTTGGTTGCAAAATACGCATGAATACGCATTTTGACCGAAACTACGACTCGTCACTATGCCTAATCAACGTGGTAATCAGTAGGTATAATCATAAAGGACTATGACCATCGTGATTACGCTCACGTTGCGAAGTGCAAACGAACTTCGTGTTGACCATTAACCGGTCAAAGCAGAAAGTCAAACACTGTTTGACTTTTACGCTTAAAAACGCATAAAAGCATGAAAGAAACTTACAAAAGGTCCAAGCAATGAAGAACTTAATCTAAAATACTCAGGTATGAAGCAAAGGCTTCAACTTAGAGCATAAATCAGATCAAGTGTGAGGAGAGCAATGAAACAAGGTGGGTATTTATAGATTTCTCAAAACCGTTAGGATCGTTTCTCAGTTATTGAGCTTTAATCCTGGCCCTCCATGTGTGCCCACTGATTTACAAAGCTATCAGTGTCCAAAACCAGTCCATAGATTGAAGGAAACCATGTGCAAAACAAGGGAATAGCTGGGTTTTGAAGAAAATGAAATCTGCTGTTCTGGAGAAGGCTTACGGACCGTAAGCTGACCTACACGATCCGTATGGTATCTATTAGCTGGCAGCAAGTTTCATTACTTGGCAGAACAGGCCCCTTCATCTCCAAACTTGATTTTTGATGCATTTTGTGTTGGATCGGTTCCGTGACCCTAAACAGTCAGTAAAGGTAGTTCATCTTCGTTTACAAAGGCGGAATCAGAGTAAACAAAGTCACAACAGCTTGTTCCTTTCAATTTTTCTCTATTACTGATTTCCTAAGTCTTTTACAATGATTCTGATGAAATTTTGGTAGCACCTCGACTCACACACACATACATGTCCGTTTCAAATGAGCATGCATGACCCTATTTATAGAGCTAGCCGTTCCGTTTGAACTTGACACATATGTCTTCAAACGGAACCATGTTCAAACAGATGGCCTCTTCAAACGGACTAGACATCCTTCAAATGGATTGACATATTTCAAATGAACTGGCTACTTAAAACAAAACCAAACCCTAATTTAAACACTGTTGTGCACTCATTTAACCTATCTAGACATAAGACTCGATAAGACGTAGTCAGCAGACATTCAGTGCACCAACATTTTGGCACTTCTAACACCCGTAAAGCCCATTTGTAAGCTCCATAATGATGTTAAAACATTGGGAACTTAAAATATGCTCAGAAATGATACGGATGTCGGTTCGTTTGGCCGTACGGTTGCGTTGTTCGGTTAATTACGACGGAAATCGTAACGGACGCGAAAACGCTCCAAATTGCGAAACAAATGAAGTTTTAGTATTTAAATCACTAAAATAAAATATTTTAATGATTACAAAAATTTTTGGATATCCAGATATGGCTAGAACGTAAGATATGCGCGTAAATGCAAACTTATGCACTTTTTGACGCTTTTGGTCCCTGATTGATCAAAAAGTTTATTTTAGTATACCAAACCCCTCAAAGCCTATTTCTAAGCTATGTAAAGGATATTTAGGGTATGTTTAACTTATGATCAAGTTCCGGAATGTTTCTTACAGTACGAATCGACATACTTTCGCAGTTTGTCGAAATTAGTCCCTGTAAGCGAATAAATTTGATTTCGACACACCAAACCCTCCAAAACTTATTTCTAAGTTATGTAAAGGTTATTTAAGGTATGTTAAGCCCATGTCACTATTATGGAGTGTTTGTCACGTTAAACTAATTACGTTTACGCATCAGTTCGCGTATAACTTTCTAGAAAGCGATTTAGAGCTCGAAATCGAACAAAAATTGATATGTGCAAACGATACACATATTTATACACATAACAAGTATGAAACACAATATTTCATTGATTTTGTATTTGTTTGATGGTCGTAGAGACACAGATGTTACACGATCGGATTGCCATCCGACCGAACGACAATCCGATCGGACGGCTCAAGGTTTCAACACTTAAACATGTTTCATGATTTTCAAGGATCATAGTTCTAACGGATTGCCATCCGATCGGTAGACCATCCGATCGAATGACAATCCTGCTGTGAACTTGTTCTCACTAGAATGTCTCACTGATCGGATCGCTCTTCGGTCGAACGGCCGTTCGATCGAACGACCTGAAAGGTAGAGATACTTCTCTGATTTCAAAATACCACAATGAAAACTTCAAAGCCATCATACACAAACACATCCATCCCAAATGAGTGGCAATCCGCCCGAATGGCCATCCGACTGGATGACCATCCGAACGGATTGTCATCCGATCGTATGACCATCCGTTCGGATTGTCACCCGACCGGGTGACCACTTGTCACTTGTTTCACTTGCACCGTTTAATGCACCATTCATCGCTTATGTACTCGTTCTGTAATCAGGCTAACTTTCCAGCGCTCCTTCAATCCAAGAGAGTGTTTATTTAGTAAACACAATCTGTGAGTATACTCAATCCCTTTTTGCTTTGCGCACTTTTGGGTGTTACACATTTTACTTATTCTAAATCACATCGATCACACAACGCAAACACTTTTATACGCTAACCGCTCTGCATGTTGTATGTGTTATTCGATGAATGCTTGTATGTTATGTTTACACAGTGATTGTTGCCTGACGCCTTAGCAACAATAGTACTATAGTTTGGACTAAGCACCTGTCGTGGACAGGGGTTGTTAAATGTGTCACAGTGGTGATATGTGTTGCGCATTCTACAACTCGCAGTCATGTCTGTGCATATTTCATTGTCCATAACTTACTAGCTTCGTGTAGGATCGTTTTCACGATCAAACGAGTCGTTCAGAAGAGTTTTTGCTCAATACGAGAGGCAGAAACAAACGTATCGAGTAGATTCAGCAAGATATTCACTTTAAATGTCTATTTGATTGATTTGACAAAGATTTACAGCGAGTAGACACTTCGGCAGCACTTCGGCTCTCAAACCGGAAAGTTAATTTTTTTCAAATGACGAAGACCAGACACCTATTTATAGGCAAGGTAATTTCGCATGAACTGGCTCAAGCGAAATCACATTTCACACGAAATAGTAATTTCGTGCGAAATTACCAGTTGATTTCGTACGAAATTACCTTCTAACCTATTTTTGACATTTTCCTCGTATAACGTGCCCTGATCTATACAATCTAGTACAAGACTCGATACAAGACGAAGTTGACAGACGTATGAACTAACAGACTCCCCCTCAGATGTTGACGAGTCTTAAGTGTCGAGTCTTCAGTCTTTATCAGTCTTTTACTCTTCCTGAAGTATCTAACAGTGTAAAACATCCTCAGTTTCTTTCTCTTTTTATCTCCAGGATCTCAATCTGACTCCATCTTCTCTTGATCAGATTTCTTGATTTCTTAAGTTGATCAGCATCAGCAAAACCAATGTTGTAACCTGGCTTCACATTTTGCTAAGGATCAGGAACCTGGCTAATCTGCACACATCTCTACCTCATAATAAATTTCACAAATTTAAAATTTGACAAATTTATATACCACTTGCAGGTATTAATCAATCAATAAATGATTTCACAATGTTAATATCTAATGAACCACTTGAAGATACACATTCAAAATTTTCATTTTAAACAGACTCTTCCAAACCTGTTCATCATATTTAGCACTTGGAATTTTGAAAATCAGCTCTTCAACATCCGTTGTCTAAAATCTTTTTGGATTTTGAAAATTTATGCTAAAACACACTTAAAATCTTTTTGATTTTGAAATAAACTAAAATGCAGTAAAGAAAAATTTACAAACAATATTTTTGTGAGTTTGTGTAAGAGGATCATATCAGTTTTTGAGACAAATCACCAACACCGTTAAGCTTTTGACATTTTAAGTTCTAAACGATTCACTTAGATTGTCAGTATACTGATCCACTTAAATTTTCACACAAAGTTCAACTGTTTCGAGATACAAGATTAATGTTTTAGAGACTTAAACTTATACGTGTGTCCCACCTCAGAATATACTCCCGTATCCAGATCCCAATATTCAGTCTTACAGGTGAGTATACCTAGATGATATCTGTAAATGGTTAAATGCGAGGGCCATGAGAGCTCAGGCTATTGCTTCCGCAAAATCAGAGAGATGATGGCTTCGACTTTAGGTGTGTTCCCTTTAGAGAATCTTTTCTTCAACAGCACATGATTAGCATTTTGCAATGTTTCATCATTTTTTGTACTGAGGGTAGTGCTATATATCAAGGAAGCGAAAAGTATTATACGGGGACTAGGCCATTGCTTCCGCAAAATCAGAAGTCCCGGGATAATACCCCATATATCACTGAGTATAAAGACCTAGTATCTCAGAAAGAGGGACCTTTCAAACAAGATTTCGGGGGTTACCCATATATCCGAGAGATGTTCCCCACGAGATAAGTAAGTTTGAAATTTAGGTTTATATCTCGAACACAATCTACTAAATGTGTGAAAACCTACTGACACATCATCAGTGAGACCGTTTATCACATTTTGACTTTCCAATTCTTTAGCGTGCTATGATAGTCCACTGATGTACTATCATTTCCTCTTTTTACAACAAAACTCATTTTTGATTTTATCATGTTTTTTACTTTTTCAAATTTTCTAATGTTTTTTGATTTTCTGAAATTTCTTACTCCCCCTAAAATGCAAAAGCATTTAAAATTTTTTTGAAAACAAACTGTACAAGTAAAATGACAACTGTTGTGAATCGCTTCAATTCGCCATCCACTAGGCATAAACAATCAGAACTCCCCCTTACAACAAACTATTTTCCCATTAAGATTTCAAAACACTTAAGTTTGTTTTAATCAAAATGGTTTTTCCGGAAAATAAGTTTTGTTGAATTTAACAAAACATTTGTAGATTAGGGGTTCCATTCATCACTTTATTCTTCTTTAACCACGTGAAAATATAACATTTTTAAATTCAAACAACAAATACCACTTGTATGAAATCAAGTACAACTTAATGTCCCTGATTCTCCACTTGTAATTTTTCTCAAACACACAAAATTCAAGAAAAATGCCGATACCTGCTCCACACTTACCAACCTGGAAGCTCCGGCAAGTCATACTTTTACATATGAAATACAGACATCCAAGCCTGACCAAACTTGGATGTGATCTCTTCAGTTTCACTCGGGGTGTAAGTTGCTTTCTTTGTTTCATAAAAATCTTTTACCCCTTTAACCTTTCCCTCGACCATTTTCTTAAAAATCTTTTTCACATTTCCATTAAAAACCTTTTCGACATCAAATTCTTCTTCTCAGAATAGAATTGATTCGAAATCTCAACCTTTCCAACTTTTTGTTTAAAATTTTCAGCCCTCAATGGTGGAAAATTGACATCATCCATTGGCGGAACTGACGTTTCTATTTTTATCTCAATTTGTGGCTCTTCTGACTTTGTGGAATCAGATTCATCGCCAGATTTTACCTCAGATTTCTTAACAACCCACTTTTGGTTGTCAAGATTCACCCTTATCTTATAAAATCTCTTCGAACATTCACCAACTTCATATGTAGAATTTTTAAACATTTTAAAATTTTCAGTTGGTGGGTCAGTTTTATCAACAACTTTTTCTTTGAGTTTAGAAACAACTTCCTGTTTGATATTGGTTGCTTTAGGACAGTTCCAGGCAACGTGTCCAACTTCTTGACATCTATAATAATTTCTTGTTTCCTTTCTTAGATAAGCTCCATTCTTCATTCCCTCTTGCTTGTTAGCAAGAAATTCTTTGTTTGATTGCTTCCATAATGAGCTCTTTTCTTCTTCTTCAGCACTTGTCCCTGAAACAAATACTGTTTTTGTTTTAGAAATTTTCTCATTTTTATGATTTTTCGGTGGAATAAAACCTAATCCTTTCCTTTTGAAATTACTGTTATGGTTTGGTTTCTTTTGAAAACCAGAACTATAACCTTTTTTCTGGTAAATCATCGGTGATTTCAGACTTTAGCTTTATATTTACTGCCTTTTTGACTTGCTCCTCATTTGGTTTTCTGGGAGAATAACCTTCCCAGATCGGAGGTGGACACCTGTTATAACTGAAACTCTGTTTCTTACCAGTATCCTTCTCTTCAGTCTTTTTGTCTTGAAAGGCTTCCATACCTGCAGCAGTTGGATAAATTCTATCAATTAAATAATCAGAACTAGAATAACTTTGCAATAATCGTCTGATTCTTTCATTTTCAATCTTTTCTGTCTCCAACTCTTGCTTCAACTTTGCACATTCTTCAATATAATGATTAATAGCTTTCTGCTTGGTCATCATTACATCATTCATCATTGTTAACGCATCTTCTCTTTCAGAATTCGTCTTTTGAAGACCATTCACTGTTCTATTCAACACATCATATGATTCTTTCACATAATTGAGATTGAACAGTAATTGTTCTTTCATCTTATCTTGCTCACTCAACTTCTCATCCTTTTCTTCACACTGTTTGCAAGATTCTGAACACTTTGAGCAAGGTTTTGTGACTTCAATCATCTTTTCCACTTCGATAATCTTTTCAACTTCACTTATCTTTTCAACTACTTCAATTTCAACAACTTTCTCAACTTCAACCATCTTCTCATCTATTTTAACTTCTTTACTTTGTTCAGACTTTTCTTCATGAAAAACACTTTCACATTTCACCTTTTTCTGTTCTTTTGCAACTCGTTTCTCTTTCAGCTTCTCCACTCTATCTGCAAAATAAAATTGAAAACTTTCAGGAGATAAATGAGTTTTTTCAATATTTATATGCATTTCTTCCTCATCATCACTACTGTCATCAGTGGGTGATTGATCCAAAATTATTGTCTTTTCTGAACTATCATCTAAAGAACTAGATCTTTCATCTTGATTCTTCTCTTCATCAGCAAACACTTTCATCCATTCTTTCATCAAATCTGGCTCTTGAACAATTTGTGCAATTAAAGCTACTGTTTTTGAATCAGGTGGAATGTATTTGTCCCAACTGAAACCTTCTGCCACTTTTTCATCATCTTGATCAATGATACCATAATAAGCTTTCTTATTTGCTTCTACGATCATTTTCGCATGTGCAGTTTGTGGTTCTTTTTGTTGATACGGTTGATTAGTAACTTGTTGATATATGGCTTTCCGATAATAATCATTACCACCGAATGGATTCTTTGCTCCACTTGCTTCTCGATTGGTACATTCCCTCTTGAAATGACCTTTCTCCCTGCATCGAAAACAAGTAACTTTAGATTTATCAAAACCCAAAGTAGAAACATTTGCATCTAGAAAATCATCTCTTCCTGTAATCATCTTGAATTTTTCAGCTCTTCTCAGAACACTTGCTAAACACCATTTGATATCCATTAATTCCATTTCCTCTGCATCTATCTGATCGTAATCCTCTTTTGTCAACATAGGATTTCCGATCCTTCATGCAACCAACCCTTCATATGATTCTAACACTGTAGCAAGTAATGCCATATGACTTTTAGCAACCTCTTCAGAAAAACCTTGACCATTTTGAAGATTCAAAGCAATATTATAGTGTAACACATGACCATTTGAGTTGTTTGAACTTTGAAATTGATGACTTGAGGTTCATCCCTTCGGATTAACACTTGGATATGAAGAAAATCCACTATTGCTGCTGTTTGGACTTTGAGTGATTGATCCAGATGAATTTTCTGCACTGAAAGCAGTTTGGATTTTTGGACTTTCTTCGACATTCTAAACACTCCCTTTGAAATACATCTTAGCATCTTGTTGTGGACTTGGATTGTTCATTCTTGAAATCTTTTGTTGCTCAAGATCTTGTCCTTCAATCTTTTCAATGAACTGGGAAATTGTCAAGCTATCATATTCTCCAGTATTCTTTAGTATCATCAAAAATGTACTCCATTCTTTCTGCGGTAAAGCATCAGCCAGTTTGTCAACCCATTCTTCTCGCTCTTTGTTGATATCTAACAATGACATTGAACGTACTAAGTGACAATATCTTTCAATCAGTTTCTTTGTATCTTCTCCCGGCAAACTTGTAAGCAAGTCAAATTCTTTCTTTAGCAATGCCTTTTTACTATTGATCATTTTCTCACTTCCCTCAAACTTAATTCGAAGTGCTTCCCAAATTGAACGTGAAGTCTTATCATGTTGAAGCAATATGAATATATCTTCTTTAATAGCTTGCTGGAGTAAACTAACCATCATCTTTTCTGCTTTGTACATATCTCGTTCTTTATCCGTAAATTCAAAAATCTTTTTCTCAACTCCCATATCAGTACATGGTAGCACATACTTTTTCTCAACACACTCCTAAGATCTCAAATGATTAGCTTGAACCCAGTTTTCAAACCGATCTTTCCAACCATAATACTCCTCAATGCCCATGAGTTTCGCGGGTTTTTGCAAAGTTCCAGTTTCATTTTCCAAGTTCATGTTCTGAGCAATTGCAGCCGGAGTAGTTGAGGCAGTAGCAAAAGCATTATAGAATTCTTCTTCCATGATTCGGTAACAATTTTTCACTAACACAGACTTTCAAACGAAATACCTCTTTAAGCGAAATAACCTGTTCAAACGAAATAACCTGCACAATAGCTTCAAACGAAATCAATTCAAACGAAATCAAAATTTTCACACGAAATTGTGTTTTCATGCGAAATTACCAAATGAAAGCTGATTTCGTGCGAAATCAACTGGATTTCACACGAAATAAGAGACTTTGGTATGAAATACCTAATTTCGTATGAAATACCTCAAATGAAATAATGATTTCGTGCGAAAAAAGCTGCAATTTCACGCGAAATAAGACAAAAATGTAATTTCGTGCGAAATACTGCTGATGTCATCATCTCGAACTGATTTTTGTCAAATTGATCAGGTTTTAAGCTGATTTTAAGTCTGAAACTTTCAAGGGTTTATTAAAACACTATTGCGCGTATAATATGTGAAATTCAAGACATTTTGACCGTGAAATCAAGTTTAATTTTGAAAAGAAGGTGTAGAAATCAGAATTTTTAGCTGAATTTGTATGAACTCTTCCTCCTGAGCTCTGATACCACTTGTAGGATCGTTTTCATGACCAAACGAGTCGTTCAGAAGAGTTTTTGCTCAATACGAGAGGCAGAAACAAACGTATCGAGTAGATTCAGCAAGATATTCACTTTAAATGTCTATTTGATTGATTTGACAAAGATTTACAGCGAATAGAAACTTCGGCAGCACTTCGGCTCTCAAACCGGAAAGTTAATTTTTTCAAATGACGAAGACCAGACACTTATTTATAGGCAAGGTAATTTCGCATGAACTGGCTCAAGCGAAATCACATTTCACACGAAATAGTAATTTCGTGCGAAATTACCAGTTGATTTCGTACGAAATTACATATTGTGATTTCGTACGAAATTACATATTGTAATTTCGTGCGAAATTACCTTCTAACCTATTTTTGACATTTTCCTTGTATAACGTGCCCTGATCTATACAATCTAGTACAAGACTCGATACAAGACGAAGTCGACAGACGTATGCACTAACACTTCGCATTGTACGTGTTACATGCTGGTTATGCGTAAACTCGCTTTCGCTACTATTATACTATTAAACTTGTATGCTCACCTTTACACTATGTGTATTGACCTCTATTTTAACGTATATGATAGGTGTTTAGGATGTTGTGCTTTACCTGCTTTTATGGAATCAAGTAGGAGTGAGAGTCTAGAAACAAACAATTTAAATTCTGAGTTGTCGGAACAATGTTTTGCGTTGAGACATCTATGCCTGTAATAAGTATTTTACTTTGATAAGTTATGGTATGGGACATAATATTGATTATCTGGTAATTTAGTTGTTATGGATTTCTCTTGGACAATCTGTTTCGCTCAGTGCCGCACCTCGATGTTTCCGCCATCGGTTGGGGTGTGACACATGAGATTTTTATTCCATACCCTCCTCATGTGTGTTTCAAATAAAACCACAGCTTTCAATGATATACCATTGAAAATCCAATACCTGGGATATGCTATAATGGCTGAAGTTGATTTTAATTACTCCCAGGAGATTTTCAATGATATGGTCAAAAATGTTAATAATATCAAAGGTAAGAAAAAACCATTTCTATAGTGCACATGTGCTTATCCAAGGAAATCCTATTCAAATAAACAGCCTATCTTCTAAAACCTTTACAAGGTTGTCAAAACCTTCCAAAACACAAACAGAGGAACCTGAGCAGAATTTAGCTGAAACAACCTCTGCTCCTCAGGTTCCTGCTGTTGAGCCCACTGCTCCTGGTGATCACAGCAGCATAACCACTACTGTGAAACCCCCCACCAAAATCTACCAAAAAGCCCAAAAAGAAAATTACCAAAAATCCCACCATCCCATCCAAAAAGGATCTTCTGGAAGATGAGATCCCAGAAGAAAATCCTGTGACAACACAAAAGTCACCTATAACCACTGCTGCTACTTCCTCACAGCAGATGGAAGAAAGATCTCAACCTGAGCCTCAAACTCCTCCTGCATCCTCTCAAAAGGATCAGGTTGTACACACAGGGACACCACATTATGAAGCTCCGGATCCACTTGAATCCATCTTCTACAGCCCTGCTCTCGGGGCAAATTCTCTTTCTACCCCTATCCTCACTTCACAAATTCCACCATCTTTTCTACCCCTGTTGAATTCTCTGGATATGGATCAGACAAAAATCAGTTCTTCTCAACAACCTATCACTGAGAAAATACCTCAACAAGTGACTGAGTTTGATTCCTCTATCATTGCTAACCCATAAACAGCTGAGGAGGTTACACTGCAGGAGTTACAAGTAATTCCTGTCAGTAGTTCAAGTGGAGCAGCTACTACAGGTGTTGAATCCACTGATTTACACCTGGACAGTTGTTTCATCAGTAAGTCTCCCTTGAAGGCAACCATTTCTGATTCTATCAAAGTTACCACTGATGTATTTAAATTACCCACTGGTGTGTTAACCAAGATAGTTAATGAAAAGGGAAGTCCCCAGTACCAAGAACAAGGGGCAGCCGTGGATGACTTTCGGGAAGCTTTTCCTAAGTCAACTACTGATACAACCACTGCTAGTGGGAAATCAGATGATCCCATTCATTTGGGTGATGGTTTGAAATATAAAGAATTGACGGAGAGAGTAGACAAAATTGAAACATCTGTTGCAGATATCAAAAACATGCTGCAACAGTTTTTACATGCTCAAAGAGCTCCACCCACTGCTGCAACATCTGCTCCATTCCCCACTGAGCTATGGCAACTGTTTCAACCTATGCTTCATCAACAACGATAGTATGCTGATCACCAACATGAGATTCAGCTTTAAATGGTCAGAAATATGATGGAAGCTAGGTATAGAGATACTCAAGCTGATATAAAGTCCATAAAAGCTCATCTGCTTCAAACCACTGGCACTTCTCCTCCTACACTTGTTTACGTTGAATACCCCGATGATGCCAAAAAGGGGGAGAAAGGAAAGAAGGGAAAAGAAGGTTTATATCTACCACCAGATCGAATGTCTAAACCTGTGGTAGAAATTCCAAGGCCAGATGGTTCTAAAAACGTTGATGTGACTCAAAATGCATTTGCTGATCAAAAAGCAAACAAGAAAGAGACAATGGAAATAAACGGGTAAAAAAGATTTGAGAAAGGGAAGAAAGTTATGATGGAAAAGGAAGAACAGGGTACTTCTACAACTAAAAGAAGAAATACTACCAGAAAGGTTAGCTAACTCAAAACCACACCTTCCAAAACCACTAAACATACTCCTCAAATTCCCAAAAGTTCCTCACATTAAACCTCCAAGCCAAAAGATGTTAAGACACCTACTGTATCAACATTTGTTGATACTTCAGTGGTTTCAACAGATGTTTCAACCACTGCCCCCATCATTTCATCAACCATCACTCAATCCACTACCACACCAAAAACAACATCACCGTCACAAAAACCACCTGCCAAAAACCAGAAGACAACAGTTGATACATCAACAGTTGTAGTGACAACAGTGGTTGAAACACCAGTTGTTTAACAACTATTAGTCAGTCACCCATCACTTTAAACACCACCACTCAACCCACAAATACACCACCAACCACTCCAAAGCACAAAAGAAGAAGGGTAACAAATATTGTACTTGAAGATGACACTTCTCCACTTCCAACATCTTCACAACCTCTGATCCTAGCCACTATTCCAAACCCTATTCCAATCTCTTCAGTTCAAGCCCTTGATCCAAACACTACCTTAGTCCCTTTGGGAGTACAATATCCTTTGGATCTTCTAGCAGTTAGGGAGGAGATCAAATCCTTCTACTCTGAAGATGATCCTGAAAAGAGGAATCTCCCATCTCTTCAAGGTTATCCTCTGCCAAGAAACATAGAAGAGTATCTAAAACTGAAGGCCAAACAAGCAGAGGATATATCAGAAAGAGACACAAAGGGAAAGTCTGATAAAGACATTCAGAGGAATTTGCAATATCTGCTCACCAAAGTCAGAACTTTAGAGCAGTTCTCAAAAGACCTTTGTCAGAAACTGTCAGAAAAGGATGATGAAAGCTTAAAACAAGACTACATTGAGCACATCATGGCATACAAGAAATATAAGGCATAAAAGTATAAGTACAAGGAATGGACCATAAGTGAGCTCAAAGAGGAGATAACAAGAATCCAAAAGATGGTTGATGACAAAATAAAGAAAACTCCTCCAGTTTGGTCCAAATATAAAAAGAATGTACCTAAAAGAGCCTTGAAGCTGAAAAGAATGAAAGAAGAGCTTATAGCTGCAAACTATGGCTCAAGGAATCAGGTTACAAGGTGGTCAGAGGTGAAAGTATTAGACACCTACAAAAGGTTGGAAGAATTAAGAAAGAAAGATCCCACAGCTCCCAAAAAGCCAGATTATCCAGAAGTAGTGGTTCCAGTCAAACAGGCCTTGCCAATCAAAAGATCCACTGCTCCACCAGCTGCTATCCTTTATCAAAGAAGGAAGCAACAGCAGATGGATGAAGAAGCAAAAGAAGACAAGGCTCAAGAAGAATATATTATGAAGATGGTTCTTCAGACAATGATGGCACAAAATCCAGACTTAGCTAAATCTCAAGACCCTGCCAAAGTTGTCATAACCAGGCCTCCATCACCAAACTCATCAAAAGTAAAAACTCTCCCAAGAAACCCACTAGACTCAAAAATACTAAAGTGGAAGTTGATGGAGAGTGTGAAACCCGAGTGTTAATGTGCTTAATTTACGTGTTTTACTGCTGTTAATGTGATTATACGCTTTGAATATGTTAACTACGCAAGTATGTGGTTTTACAAGTTAATCACTTAATTCGGTTAAATTGGAATGCTTAGTGATGAATGGAACAAGTAAGGAATAATAATCAAGTGAATTACATTATCCGGTAGAGGTTTCGGGTCAAAGAGATAGCTCAAATATGTACGAAACGTGAAAGAACAAAGTCCGAGAAAGAGCTTGTGGGTAATTATTTGAGAGAAGGCAACATATGTGTTGATGTATTAGAGGGTCATTAAAAGGTTTCTTAAAAGAACCTATATGGGACGCACATGCAGCCATTTAGAATGGAATATTTGGAGGCACTATTATAAAATCACAACATTCATCAGAAAGTATAAACCGTAACCTACAGTAATAACCGTAGGCTAAGGTTGGAAATTAAATGGCAGCATGACTTTGTGGTTCAAAGAATTAAAAGGATAAAAGGGGGGCGGCTGGCTTGAGCACGTGGATTTGGGGGTTGAGTCAACATCCATCACAATGACAATATTATTCTAATTGAGAGCTAGCCAAACACGCGTATAGAGAGGACTTTTTGGGGCATATTTGTTAGGATCGGAGGCTCTCATGATTGTGTCCGTTTGTATAATTTGAACAATGAATGAATATGAAACAATGTAGAGTGCAGCGGAAATGAGAACAAACTTTGTAAACACAATCAAAGGAGAAAATAGTTTGATAAACATTTGCTTCTCTTAGAGTCAAAAGATTTCAAATCAAAGAAAAAGATTACAGTAAAAGCTTACAAACTAAGCTCCCCCTCAGCCTGATGCCCCAAGGTTGATTGCTCAAGATGAAAGGATTGAACTGAGGAGAAGAGCTCTCTCAGAACGAATCAAATGTAACAGTACAGAGTACTGTACCATTTATAGACAATCCAAACCGCTGAGGCATCTCAGCTGACGTCACCATGAAAGCGACGTCTAACAGTCTAACAACCTGTATCTACTGTTCTTATACAAACACTGCTAAACCTAACCACTGACTATATATAAAAACAGATGATATACTAAACTACTGCTCTCTTTACATCAATGCTTTCCTCAAGGTTGATCAGTCCTTGATTGGGCAGTGCTTTGTCATCAGCAGTTTGTACCAGCAGTGCTTTGTTTCCAGCAGTCTTCTAGTGTCGTCAGTAGATAAAAGAGCAACAACAGTTGTATCCGGACAGTGAATGTAGGACCATCAGATGTTATAATCACTTTCAAGGGAGAAGACTTAGTGTAAACTGCTGCTTATTGTGAATCCACTGTTGTGACCTAGTTTTGGCTTTCATTATCTATTCCTCTGGTAGGGTTCAATCCCAACAATCTCCCCCTGGAACAGATAATGCCAAAACCTTTCATTATTCTGGATTTTTATTCCTCATCAGAAGTTCCTTTGCTTGTCTTTTAAATTCTTCTTCAAATTCTTTGGAACTTGTATCATCTTCATCCCTGCACAGTGAAAGTTCAAGGAGATCCTGCAAATCTTCAACACTAAGGCCTAGTGCTTCTTTCCTTGATATATACTTCACATTGCCATTGGATCTGACTATAGTCAATACGTGGGTCTTTTGATCAGACATCCACTTTAGTACTTTTGAACCCAATGGGTTTCTTGGGAGAGATTTATTTAATGATGAACTTTGAGATTTTGGCCTTGAGAAAAACTGTAAAGCAGTATCTTTAACTTCAGACATTCTTTTGAAAGCTTCTTCTATGACTTTATTTGCTACAGCTATATCTTCTGTAAAGTGTCTGTTGATGCAGGTTTGGTTAATACCTTTTTGAAAAGGTTTTGAAGGCTCACTGAACTATCTTCTTTTAGACCCATTTTCTTGATGGCTTCTGTGAAGTATTCAGCTTCCTTTTGTTTTTCCTCTTCACTGGTCAGCTGTTTTCCTTCTTCTTGGTTTGTCACAAGAGTAGGATTTTCTCTTGACTTGAACAGTGTTTTGAGGTTTTCAATTTGTTTTTCAAGTTTCATCATTTGTTCTTGTTTCTTTGAAGTCCCTGAAACAGTTATCTTTCTTTTCTTCAGCCTTTCACATGCTTCATCAGTATGCTGCATTGACCATTTTGATATGGCATTGGCAGTATCCACTTTTGCATCTATCAATTCCTGTTTCTTCTTTTATATTCAGAAGTAAGATCAGCAATAAGCTTTTTGTACTTATTCCAATTTGGAGCTGTCTTCTTCTTACTTGGATCACTTTTCACCCTTTCAATCCTGTTTGCTTCATATTTCAAGGCAACCAGTGGCCATTCTTCAAATTGGTTTTCTTCAGCTGGATAAAATTTTTCTTTCATTATATATGCAAGATATTCTTTTCTCATTGCTTTTCGTTGATCTGTCTTTTCTTTGATCAGACCTTGTGCATATTCTTCCATCAGCTTGACTTTTGTAAGCAAAAATTCAATTTTTTCAGAAATGGCTTCATCACCTTGATCTTTGCATTCGAGTTTAGCTCTGATCTTTGCTTGCCTTGCTTTCATCTCAAGATATTCATCCATGTCTTCTGGGACTACGAAGCCTATGAGAGAAGGAAATCTTCTTTTTGAAGGATCATCCTCGGTGTAGAATTGTTTCATCTCATTTTTCACAGCATCTAGTTCCAGTGGATATTTAGCAGCAACAGGATCATATTCTTCATCAGTTGGCTGAGTAGTTTCTCTTTTTCTTTTGTAAAGCTTTATAGATGAAGAGGGTTTTGGTTGTGATGTAGGAATAATAAGAGCAGTGGTGGATAGTTGACTAACAGCTGTTGAAACAACTGGTGTTTCAACTGCTGTTGTCATTACAACTGCTGATGTGTCAGTAGATGTCTTCTGCTTTTGAGCAGGGGTTGAAGGTGGTGAAGTGGTTTTTGATGGTGGTGACTCATCATCAGGAATGAAAACCCTTCTCCTTTTTATTGTAGGAGAGGCTGATGATATCATTGGTGGATCAGTAGTTTGAATGGTGGATAGTGTCTGACTAACAGCTGTTGAAACAACTGGTGCTTCAACCGCTGTTGTCATTACAACAGATGTTATAACATCTGCTGTCTTCTGCTTTATGGCAGGAGGTAATGGTGGTGATATGATTGTAGATGATGATGGTGGTAGAACAGTGGTTGTGATGGTGTGTGTTGAAGAAATGGCAGCTGTTTGGCTACTAACAGCAGTTTTTGTAACTACTGATGTATCAACTGTTTGAATGGAAGTTTTGGATGTTGTGGTTTGAGGTGGTTTAGATGGCTGTTTTTCTTGTTCTGGTTCAATATACAGCCCATCTTCTATTCCTTTCTTTCTCAACTTGATTTTCTCCCCCTTTTTGGCATTATCTGCAAGAGGTTTATCCATGAAGAGAATAGTAGAGGGAACTGTTCCACCATGGGCAGTCTTTTGTATGCTGGCCTTTATAGCCTTGATATCTGCTTGAGTATCTTTGAATCTCGACTCTACCATGTTTGTCAGCATTTTCACATGTATTTCATGCTGCTGATCAGCTGTTTGTTTTTGTTTTTCCAACATGGGTTGAAAGATATTCCAGAGCTCATTTTCAGCAATTGCTTGTGGTGGAACAGATGCTTGAGTTGGAACAGGTGCTTGTGGTGGGGCAGCAGTGGATTGTGCTTTTTGAGCTTTTAAAATCTCTTGCACCATCTCCTTTATTTCAGCAACTGAGGTTTCCAGTTTTTCAACTCTTCCCGTCAATTCCTGGTATTTTGAATCATCACCCACTTTAATGGGATCATCTGAATCCCCACCTGTAGTGGTTATATCAATGTTTAACTTAGGAACTGAGTCCCAAAAATCACCCATTGATGCCCCTTGTTCTTGGTACTGGGGACTTCTTTCTTCAGCACTTGATAAACCTTTGATGGTACCAGTGGTTAGAACTAACTCACTGGTGGTTACCGATGGTGCTATGGAAGAAATTGCCTTCAAGGGAGTCTTACTTATGAAACAACTGTCCAACTGAAGATCTGTTGATCCATCAGTTGTAGTTGCTGCTCCACTTGAACTACCACCGAGAGTTACTTGTAACTCAGGGGGTGTAACCTCCTCAGTTGTTGCTGGGATAGCAGAGGTATAAGCATCAGACCCAGTCACTTGTGGGGGTATACTCTTAGTGACAGGTGATAGAGAGGAACTGGTTTGTGTCTGAGCTATAGCAACTGCATGCAACAAAGGTAGCATGGATTGTGGTAATATTATTGGTGAGGGTGTGGGAGTTGAAAGAGACATGTCCTTGGGATCAGGACTGAGGAAGATGGATTCGATTGAATCCAAAGCTTCATATTGTGGGGTCCCTGTGCTTACAACCTGATCCTTTTGTGAGGATGCAGGAGGAGTTTTAGGCAATGGTGGAGATCTTTCTACCAACTGTTGTGAGGAAGTAGCAGCAGTGGTTTGTGGTGACATTTGTGTTGTCACAGGCAGTTGCTCTGGGATCTCATCTTCTAGAGTTGCCTTTGTTTTGGGTTTTGGGGGCTTTCGGGATGTTTTCTTTTTGGTCTTTTTGGTAGTGGCAGGTGTGGGTTTCAAAGCAGTGGTAGTGCTGCTATGATCACCTGGAGCAGTGGGCTCAGCAGCAGATGTCTGAGGAGCAGTGGTAACTGCTAAAATCTGCTCGGACACCTCTGCTTTTGTTTTTATTGGTGCCAACATTCTAGTGAATGTTTCAGGTGTTAAACTTTTTATATGAAAATACACACCTTGTTTTGGCACATTTTCATTTTCTTTTTCAAATTTTTGTTTAAAATAGTAACTTAGAAATCTTGGAAAGAATAAAAATGTTTTGCTATCAGCATTCTTTACTAAGTCATTGAAGATTTCCTGGGAGTAATTGTAATCTTTATTATTTAAAATAGCATAGCCCAGGCATTGAATCTTCAATGGTATTTCGTTAAACGATGTTGTTTTATTTGAAACACACGACAAAAGTGTGTGAAATAGAAATCTGGGTGCAGACGGAAAATATCCTTTTTGTAAGGTATCTACCTTTGATTGTTCTGCATACCCTCTTTTCATAAAGTTAGTTTTCAACTCGGTTTTGTCAAAAGAGGTTTTACCTTTCTGATCATCGAGTTTAAAGACTTCTGAGATTGTTTGTGGAGTGATTTTGACCGCTTTACCCTGTATTGAGGAGTTGATGGCTACTACTTTATCGTCTTGTTTCTCAAGAGTAGCATTTTTCCAGAACTCTCTCTGGGTTTGCAAGTAAATGGGAGCGTCTGCTGTCAACAAAGTTTTGTACTTTGATTCAGATAGTATGTCGATGACGGAATCGAAGGTGCGGTTGTTTGAGGGTTTTGTGAGGAGACCCAAGTAGTTGTGCGGTGATTTGTATGGGATTTCAATGGTTTCTTCGGCCGTTTGAGCGACCTCTTTTGAAGATGATGGTGATTTTGGTTTAGATTTTGATTTTGATTTTGACTTCGTCATTTTGATGAAGAATAATCGGAGAGTGATTTAGGGAGAAAGGTTGGAAACTGCTTTGAGAAGAGAACTTTGGAATTCAAGTCGGCAGTATAAAACCCTGTTTGGGGTTTTGATCAGGGTTTTATTTAGGGAAAAAGTGATCGCTGATGTGGCAGCGGTTATTATGATCTGAACGCTAAAAACTGACCACGTGTCAACCTCTGATGATATGGATGAAGAATGGAGGACAGTTGTTTTAAGAACCACTGATGTATCAAGCATCAGTAGTTACAACGGTAATAATGTGATGACAGTGGAAGATTTTTACTCTCAGTGGATAACATATCAGTGGATAAGACACTGATTTTGAGCATCAGTGCTTGCCAAGCAAAATGAGGATCAGTGGTTGACTTTCAGTAGTGGATAGTAATTAGGAAACAGACGTTTGAGCACCACAGTGGTTAGGGTTAAAATAAGGGCAATGGTTTGAAAGTTCATATTCAACAACTTTTTGCAGAGATTTTCATTCAAGGTTTTGCCACATGTCAAATTTTCTATTGAAATTCTTACGAATTACTCATTTTCGTTTAATATCCAAATTAAAACATGAGTGCCCCAGTAGTTTAGACACTGTTTAGCAATCAACCTTTGATTGGTGTTTAAAACAACCTTGAGTATGACATGACCATGACGTATGCACCATTTCCTTTTGACCCATTTAAAAGGACAATAATACCAATAAAAATAAGGTACTATTTCCTGACAGGTAACAGAGACAATTGCCAATAAAACAAGCAAAAGTTCAAAATATATTATTCTTAAAAAATGAACAATATATCCTGGTTATTCGAGAAAATCCTTTATATAAAAATTAAAGGATTTTCTAAGAACAGCATAAAAAAGGATCTGGTATATCTTCAATAAAATACGTAAACATATCATTCTCAAGTTTATGAAAATGGTCAGTGGTTTGACAGCAGTGGTAGGAAATACATTTTGACCACTGTTTGGTACCATTTTATTGTCAGTTGATTACAAACATGAGGACACATGGACACATAAGTTTTGAAGAATTTTCTAGTCCTCTTGTAAGTTCAATCACCGAGAGTACTATTGAAACCTGAACTTTCATGAACCAATGAGCACAAACAGTTGCTTAATGACCATTATTACCCCAAGCTTTGACTCTTAAGTGTTTTATGTTTATACTCTTTTCTTTTGACTTCAAAAGTGTTGAGATAAACACACTTCTGAGCTTTTGTTAATTTTCTTCTTCCCATTTCACCCTTCCCATTGATAAGTAATGAATTACTTACTGGGAGGTATTTATTGAAGGAATACTCAATCCAGAATCATTTTATAGTAATGTTTTTAAGAGAATTGGTCGTATTTTCACAAGTTTTCAACCCATCTCACATTACATATGATACGGACTATGTTAACCCCTGATTTTCTTAGTGTATGTTTAACAAGGTTGATTTGTTCCTTTTGAGGATCCTCAACCTGTTTTTCAACACACCAGATCTTATAACTAAAGTTTTAAATTCCCTCTTTCATGTTTACCAAAAACACTAATGTTTTAAGAACATAGGTTTTGTTCATCTGAGGTTCATACTCTAGTTTTAAACATGATGAAACAGCGCAAAATTCACAACAATAGTTGAAATCAATTTTGAAAATAAGAGATAATCCCATAGTTTTAATAGATATGTTTTCAGATCTAGAAACCATGAGTGTCTTGTGCATGAAATCACTTGTTGTGTGAAATTTGTGTGTCATATGACATCTTGGTTGATTTACAGAGTTTTGAATAACCATTTTGAACATGGTTTACTCGGTACTCTATTTTTCAACTAAATGCACCCAACTTTAGTATCAATGAATAATGAGCCGAACTGTTATGTCAAATTGATTGTTAGATCGAATTTGACTGTCCAAGCTTTGATACCAATTGTTAGGATCAGAGGCTCTCATGATTGTGTCCGTTTGTATAATTTGAACAATGAATGAATATGAAACAATGTAAAGTGCAGCGGAAATGAGAACAAACTTTGTAAACACAATCAAAGGAGAAAATAGTTTGATAAACATTTGCTTCTCATAGAGTCAAAAGATTTCAAATAAAAGCAAAAGATTACAGTAAAAGCTTACAAACTAAGCTCCCCCTCAGCCTGATGCCCCAAGGTAGATTGCTCAAGATGAAAGGATTGAACTGAGGAAAAGAGCTCTCTCAGAACGAATCAAATGTAACAGTACAGAGTACTGTTCGATTTATAGACAATCCAAACCGCTGAGGCATCTCAGCTGACGTCACCATGAAAGCGACGTCTAACAGTCTAACAACCTGTATCTACTGTTCTTATACAAACACTGCTAAACCTAACCACTGACTATACATAAAAACAGATGATATACTAAACTACTGCTCTCTTTACATCAGTGCTTTCCTCAAGGTTGATCAGTCCTTGATTGGGTAGTGCTTTGTCATCAGCAGTTTATACCAGCAGTGCTTTGTTTCCAGCAGTCTTCTAGTGTCGTCAGTAGATAAAAGAGCAACAGCAGTTGTATCCGGATAGTGAATGTAGGACCATCAGATGTTATAATCACTTTCAAGGGAGAAGACTTAGTGTAAACTGCTGCTTATTGTGAATCCACTGTTATGACCTGGTTTTGGCTTTCATTATCTGTTCCTCTGGTAGGGTTCAATCCCAACAATATTTGTGAGGGAATTAATTGCATTATCATCATTATTCTTGGAAGAAGTTTGGAGGCAGCCAACATCACGTGAGGGTCTTGACTTTTGAATATATCGAATTATCAACACAAGTGGGCATTGGACTATTTTTATTGGGTCATCATTATATTGGATATTATGTTTTTGGGCTCTATTATAGGGCCGCCATCTTGGATTAGGAGAACAAGGAAAGGGAAGCAGTCGTAATATACACACAACATCACGGACGAATTAGAGGGAGCACTTTTGGGGGATTCGAGTTTACATCATATAGGATCGTTTTACCGACCAAACGAGTCGTTCAGAAGAGTTTTTCTCAATACGGAAGGTGGAAACAGACGTATCGAGTTCAATTCAGCAAGATATACACTTTGAACTGTCTTTAGATTGACTTGACAAAGTTTTACAGCGAGTACACACTTCGGCAGCACTTCGGCTCTCAAACCGGAAAGTAATTTCTTACTCAAACGAAATCAGGAAGCACATATTTATAGGCAGTGTAATTTCGCATGGAACTGTTCAAACGAGATAGCATTTCACACGGAATTACAATTCCGTGCGAAAATACCAAGCGAAATTACACTTTGTAATTTCGTGCGAAATTACCTTAAAACGTATTTTTAACAGATTTCTCGTTTTGCGAGCCCTGATCTATCTAATATACTACAAGATTCGATACAAGACGAAGTCGACAGACGCATGCACCAACAGACTCCCCCTCGAATGTTGACGAGTCTTCAATCTTCAATCTTTATCAGTCCTCTCGACTTCTCCTGAAATATCTAACAATGTAAAGTATCCTCAATATTCTCTTCTCTTTCTTCCAGAATCGCAACCTGGCTCTATGCTCCTCTTGATCAGGTCTCTTGATTCCTTAAGTTCATCAGCCTCATCAGCTTGAATGAACATCAGGATCTGAACTTGGCTCTACAATCTTCTATCCCAAGATCTGTGACTGGCTCTTACAACTTCAGACTCCCCCTTAAAATGTACTTGGGATCACAATCTGGCTAATCTGCACATTCTTAACCCAGAAATAAATTTCACAAAATTTAACAATTTACAAATTTATTCTCTGCTTACCACTTGTGAACCCAAAAACAATATCATTTGTAAAAATAAAATGATTTATCGTTTAAAAGTTTCTGATAACCACTTGTAGGAATTCATTAAAAAATAAATGATTTTACAATGATCTCTGATAAACCACTTGTAAAAATTTGTTCATACACACTTTCCCAAACCTTTTCATCATGTTTAGCACTCGGAATTTTGAAAATCAACTCTCCAACATCAGTTATCGAAAATCTTTTTGGATTTTCCAAAAATTTATGCTAAAACACACTAAAATCTTTTTGGATTTTTGACTTTAAAGAAATGCAATAAAGAAATATTTACAGACAGTATTTTTGTGAGTTTGTGTAAGAAGATCATATCAGTTTTTGAGACAAATCAATAACACCGTTAAGCTATAAACATTTTAAGTTCTAAACGATTCACTTAGATTGTCAGTATACTGATCCACTTAAATTTTTATACAAAGTTCAACTGTTTCGAGATACGAAATTAATGTTTTAGAGACTTAAACCTATTCGCGTGTCCCACCTCAGAATATACTCCCGTATCCAGATCCCAATATTCAGTCTTACAGGTGAGTATACCTAGATGATATCTGTAAAGGGTTAAATGCGAGGGACGTGAGAGCTCATGCTATTGCTTCCGCAAAATCAGAGAGATGACGGCTTCGACTTTTGGTGTGTTCCCTTTAGAGAATCTTTTCTTCAACAACACATGATTAGCATTTTGCAATGTTTCATCATTTTCATGCTGAGGGTGGGCTAGGCCATTGCTTCCACAAAATCAGAAGTCCCGGGATAATACCCCAGATATCACTAAGCATAAAGACCTAGTATCTCAGAAAGAGGGACCTTTCAAACAAGATTTCGGGGGTTACCCATATATCCGAGAGATGTTCCCCATGAGATAAGTAAGTTTGAAATTTAGGTTTATATCTCGTCACAATTTACTAAATGTGTAAAAACCTGCTGGCATATCATCAGTGAGACCGTTTATCACTATTTTAACTTTTCAATTCTTTAGCATGTTGTGATTGTCCACTGATGTACTATCATTTCCTCTTTTTAACAACAAAACTCATTTTTGATTTTATCATGTTTTTGACTTTTTCAAATTTTCAAATGTTTTTGAATTTTCAAAAATATTTCTTACTCCCCCTAAAATTCAAAATCATTTAAAAGAAATTTGAAAACAAACTATACACGTAAAGTGACAACTGTTGTGAATTGCTTCAAATCGCCATCCACTTGACATAAACAATCAGAACTCCCCCTTACAATAAACTATTTTCCCATTATGATTTCAAAACACCTAAGTTTGTTTTAATCAAATGTTTTTTCAGAAAATAATTTTGTTGATTTTATAACATTGTAGGTTAGGGGTTTCATCACCTTGTTTTTTTTCATCTTTAACCTTTTAAAAAAATAACATTTTTAAGATCAATCAACAAATCTCACTTGTAGAAAATCAAGTACAACTTAATGTCCCTGATTTACCACTTGTAAATCGAAATATCACAAACGTGAATTTCTCAAGAAAGGTGCCGATTCCTGCTCCACTCTTACCAACCTGGAAGCCCCGGCAAATCCTGGTTTTCAATCATCATAATAGGTTCCATCCCACTCACAAACCTAGGACGACCCATTTTTACCTGGTTTCTTCGTTTTCTTCTCATAAAATTCCTTTACCCCTTTGACCTTCCCATCAACCATTTTTCCAAAAATATGTTTCACTTTGGGGTTAAAAGCTTTCTCAACATCAAATTCTTTCTTTTTAGAGAAAAATTGATTTGAAATCTCAACTTTACCAACTTTTTGCTTAAAATTTTCAGCCCTCAATGGTGGAAAATTTGCATCATCCATTGGCGGAACTGATTTTTCATCTTTTAACTCAACCTGTGGCTCCTCTGACTTTGTGGAATCAGATTCATCACCAGAAAATAGCTCCTCTGATTTTGACAAATCAGAATCATTGCTAGAACTATCATCAGATTTCTTAACAACCCATTTTTGATTGTCAATATTTGCTTTTCTCTTGTAAAACCTTTTTGAGCATTCACCAACCTCAAACTTCGAATTTTTGAAAACTTTGAATTTTTTAGTTGGTGGTTCATTCTCAATCATCTTTTCTTTCAGTTTAAGAGAAACTTCCTGTTTTGCATGAATTGCCTTTGGACAATTCCTGACAATATGACCAACTGTTTTGCATTGAAAACAGATTCTTGTCTCTAATTTTTGTTGAGCAACATTTTTCTCCATTTCCTCTTGCTTCTTTGCAAGAAATTCTTTGTTTGATTGATTCCTGAACAATTGCTCCTTTTCTTCTTCAGTTGATATTCCTGAAACAAAAACAGTTTTTGGTTTATAAGTTTTTTCATATTTATAATTTTTTGGTGGAATATATCCTAATCCTTTCTGTAGGATCGTTTTGTGACCCAAACGAGTCGTTCAGAAGATATTAAATCCGTTTCAGAGGCGGAAACAAAGAAACGAATGTCGAAACAGCTTGCGTATCACTTTAAACACTGATTATATTGATTTACTATCGATTACAATCAGTCCTCACACCGGCAGCACCTCGGTATGGAGTCCTAGTCTCTATGTCTGTCTAACCTGTTCTATTCTGTCCGCTTGAAATGACAAATAAACCTATATATAGCCTAGCCTGTCCGCTTGAACCTTCACATGCATGTTCAAGCGGTTAAGCTCAAGCGACCAAACACTATTACATTTCAAGCGAATAAGACAAATTACAATACTGATTTCATGTTTGTTATAATAGTGATGTCACTTGTGATGTCATCTAGATGATGTCACTTGTGATGTCACCTAGATGATGTCACTTGTGATGTCACGCTTGTTCAGATCCGCAACGCAACCCAAGACTCGACATAAGACGAAGACGACAGATGAATGCACCAACAGACTCCCCCTCAGATGTTGACGAGTCTTAAATGTCGAGAATTCTCAATCTTCAGTCTTTATCAGTCTCTGTGCTCTTTCTTAGCATATACCAGGATCTTCTCTTTGGCTCTAACCTCGTCAGACTCCCCCTCTCATCATGATGGGATCGCCGTCTGGAATTAGCTATCACCTAGAGATCAATCCCTCGCTTTAACTCTGATTAGCTCATTTCCTGCACACATTTTCTCATCACAACATAAGTTTTCACTTAAATCAATAAGAAAAACTTACTAGTAATAGTTCCATCAAGTTCAAATTAATGACCCTGATTAACTAATCTCAACTTCTTTCTCAAATCAAAATTTTTCAATTCAATACACACACTCCCAAACCAGTTCATCTTGTTTAGCACTTGGAACTTTGAAAATCAGCTTTCCAACATCAGTTGTCGAAAATCTTTTTGAATTTTTCAAAATTTATACTAAAACACACTAAAAATCTTTTTGGATTTTTGACTGAAAAGAAATGCAGTAAAGTAATATTTACTGACAATATTTTTTTGAGTTCGTGTAAGAGGATCATATCAGTTTTTGAGACAAATCACCAACACCGTTAAGCTTCAAACATTTTATGTTCTAAACAATTCACGTTGATTGACGATATTGTTGTCCACTTAAACTCAATCTCAAATCTTTCGAAATGCTTACCGATACGTTAAGGTATATTAATATAGCACTAAGTTTTTATGGACCCCACGATCTTAGCATATCCCCTCATCATGCAATACACTATCTCAAGTAATGCCTTTAAACTTATATCAACTGTGATTTGTGCAAAAACAAAGCAGAATGTTTAAACATTAACAATCAGGTCGATACTTCCGTATACGCAGAGAAAGTCCAAAGTTTTAACAAAATAAGAAAAATAAAACAAGTTGAAGTTGTTTAGGCTTTAACCACCAGGTCGATACTCCCGTATACGCAGAGGTGATCCAAAGCTTAAACGAAACACCAAAGAAAATAAAGCAGAACATTTAGGCAACAACATCCAGGTCGATACTCGCGTATACGCAGAGGATGTCCGATGCTTAAACAAAATAAAGAAATAAAACAAGTTTAAATCTTTGCAAAATGAAATGCACAATCACAGCGACTTTTCAGCAAAGTAGTGAAAGTTCACAAACTTAACCAGTTTTATGTCTTTCGACAATCAGCGATTACTGAGTAGGCACACAGTCAAGAAGGACAAAACTAAGTACTATGCTTTTGACCATGTTTCCCACTAGAACTAGGCTTTTTCATTTAAGTTTGTATCGTTATCGCAAATCTACTAGTCTAGCTGAGCCTATCGTCACATCTTTAGTGAGACCGTTTATCACATTTAGACTGTACATTTCTTTAGCATGCTGTGATAGTCCACTGATTTTCTATCATTTCCTCTTGTTTCAGCAAAACTCAGTTTTTAAATTTTTTCATGTTTTTGACATTTTCAAATTTTCAAATTTTTTAATTTTTTTTTACTCCCCCTAAAATCAAAATATGTCTCAATTTTGATTTTCTGGGAAAATTTGAAAACAAGCTGTACAAGAAATGTGACAACATGATGAGAATCACTTCATTTCTCCATTCACTTGGCTTGAACAATCAGAACTTCCCCTCACAACAAACTATTTTCCCATTATGATTTCAAAACACTTAAGTTTGTTTTAATCAAAATGGTTTTTCCGGAAAATAAGTTTTGTGTGTCATTTCTCAAACTTGGGGATCTTTCATCACTTTGTTTTCTTCAATCACTTGTAAAAACTAACATTTTTAAGATCAATCCACAAACATCACTTGTAGAAAATCAAGTACAACTTAATGTCCCTGATTTACCACTTTTAAATCGAAATCACTTTCGTGAATTTCTCAAGAAATATGCCGATTCATGTTCCACGCTTATCAACCTGGGAACTCCGGCAAGTCAGGTTTTTCTATTTAAACAGATTCACCCAAGCCTGACGGTCCTTGGGTGATTTTGAATTCTTGTTCAACAATGGTGGAAAATTTGCATCATCCATTGTTAAACCAGAATTCTCATTTTTTACCTCAACACATGGCTCTTCTGGCTTTACCACACCAGATTCATCGCCTGAATGTGGCTTGTCTGACTTTGATGAGCCAGATTCATCGTCGACATGTGGCTCCTTTGTTTCCGAAGAAACAGATTCATTGCCACAAACTTTCTTCTTCTTTCTCTCTTTCTTTACTCTCTCCTCTGTCCTCAGATTTGTATCTGATGAATTCGTTTTGCTTGATTTGTCAGTCTTTGGCGAGCAAGACGATTTATCAGAACTTTTATCTGTTTTACCAGTTGTATCCGAGGACAAGATCTTCTCGAGATACTCTCTCGCCTTCTTTCTCTTCTTCCTTAGTCTGTCTTTCTGCCCCTGAGAAAGTTTCACTTTCGTTTCTTGAACTTTAGGTTCTTGAACCTTCTGTTTTTTGGGCTTGACATTGACTGATTTCTTTGCCATCTTCTGAGAATTAACCCTCAATCTTTCATTTGATCTCCTTGGGCAATCTCTGGCAATGTGACCTCTGATGTTGCAGTTAAAGCATCTCTTCGTCGCATAACTCCAACCTTGGCAGTTAACAGCAATGTGTCCTTGATAACCACATCGGTAACACACTCTGTTATCGTACCAATCACTATTTTTAGTCCAAACATTCAGATCATAGCACTGTTTGGCTTGGTGATAATCATTTCTCCTCTTGTTTGCTGGATTTGACTTTTGAGCACTGTGGTCCGACCTGCACCACTTATTGCCAACAATTTTTTAGTTTTGATTTTTCAATTTTTGTGATTTTTGATTGCGATTGAATGATTGATCTGATGAACTTTTATTTTCGTTTTGAACATTTTTCAAAATTTTCTCTTTTTGTTTTTGTTCCACTTTCTTCTTCAAAGGTTTTTGCTTAGAGCATTCTCCCTTTTCAGTTGATTGTGGAACAGTTTCTTGAAACTTTTCTTTTAACTTCAAAAGTAAATTTTGTTTTTCAATTTTATCTTTTTCATCATCAGATTTCTCATCACAATCTTCAACTTTGACTTTGTCAAAGTTTGTGACATTGTCACTTATTGGAACTGAATTGATCGGTTTTGGACAAGGAAAATTCAAACTATCTGATGAAGTCATAAAACCTTTCAATTTCCTTTCAAGTTCATCAATCTTGTTTCTTGAATTCTCAGCT
Organism: Helianthus tuberosus; assembly: GCA_030545235.1. Classification (NCBI taxonomy): domain Eukaryota; kingdom Viridiplantae; phylum Streptophyta; class Magnoliopsida; order Asterales; family Asteraceae; genus Helianthus; species Helianthus tuberosus. Next base: position 183,930,078 of record CM060406.1, read on the forward strand.
TCGTTTTCAAGCTGAGAGATTCTTTCAAGATGAAACTTGATTGATTTTTCATTCTCATTCTTCATGTTTTCAAGAACAGACTTTCCATTTTCCAAAACATTTATCTGTTCTTGAAATTTTGTCTCATTTTCTTTCAGATTCTTATTCTCAAGTTTTATCCAGAAATCTTCCTTTTCTGAATTTAACTCCTTTTCTTCTAACTCTTTGAATTTCTTTCGAACACATTCACATTCTTTTTCAAGTTTGATAATTTTCTGAAGATGGGAATTTATCATTTTTTTGCTTTTCGATGTTGTTTTTGCTAAACACATCTCTCCCATCTTCAAGAATTTTTATTTGATTTTGAAAATCTTTTTCAATTCTTGATTTTTCAATTTCAAAACTTTTAATCTTTTTTTCAAAAACATTTGCTTTTTCTTTCAATTTATGATTTTCCAATGTCAAACTGTTCAATTTACTTAACAGTTTGTCATTTTCAGAGTTCAGCTTTACACGTGTTTCTTGCATAACAAGAATCTGCTTATCATCAGCTTGCTTCTTATCATTCAGCTTTTTGACTTCCGATTTCAAACTTTCCACATCTTTCAAGAGTTTGTCATTGTCAGCTTCAAGTTTATCACATTTAGAGCACATTGATGCAGAACTTGAAGATTCATTCTTCACAGATTCTTCATTCTTTGGAGCTTGTTCTTCCTTTGCCCTAAATGTACCTGCACAAAAGATTTTAACGAAATCAAGAGGATTTGCATACTCATCAATATAACAACCTCTCTTAATATCGTATTTTATCACATATTTTGCCCTAACACATTCAACAATCCTTTTGTTCATCTCATCAATCACATCTAAGCCCATATTCATCAAATGATTTTCTAAGACATTTATCATTTCTTTCCTTTTCTTTCCATTTTCAAATTCATGAGTTTTAAGTATGCTGATGAATCTTTTTATATGTAATTTTGAAAATTTTGAATCTTTTCTTAAATTTTTCAAAAATTCACTCCATTCTATAGGTAATGCATCTGCAAACTTTTCTATTTTTTCACCATCTGATGGAAATATCTCATCATTTTTTAAGTAACCAAGTAAGACTCCATATCGGTTCTCTAATTCTTCCAATGTTTCATTTTTCAAACATGCAAAATATTTAAACCTTTTGACCCAAAGATCCTTTTTCACATTTCTATAACTATCGTCCAAATACCCCATATACCAATCATTTAATCTTTCAAGATCATGATTTTCCATCTCATCAAACATCACTTCCATTTTTCAAACAGTCCCGACAAATTTCGCTCAAAACACACTTACAATTTTACCAAGACACTTTAAGATAACCAAACTGATTAGGCTGATCACTAGATATATTCTACGAATTTTGATTGGGCCGCAACTTGTTCAACACATGAATTAAATCGGTAGATAAACCCAATAGCCGACAATATTGATTACTACTTAAATCTCATTGGACCGCAAGTATGTAGTGAATTGGCAACAATTTTCAAGAATAATGGTTCACATGCAAAATGACAACAACTTTACCAGTTGATTAGTAATTGAGCCTTTCTATGATGCACCAAATGGATTTGTGAGATCACATGATGTAGCCTACAATCTCTGTTTTTTTATTTGATCGAAAAAATAAAACATGCAAGTCAAGTTATTCAAATTCAATAATGGCTGATAAAGTCTATAATCACATGCAAACTAATATCAATTTACGAGACCTGAGACTGACACATATCACATGATCACTTTTAATGTTTCAAGCGGTGAACTTTTTCAAGCGGTCAAGACGTTTTCAAGCGAGCAAAACAAAATGTTTCAAGCGGACAACCAATTTCAAGCGATTGAACGATTTCAAGCGGACAAAACGTGTTATGTTCGCTTGAACAATCAATGACGTCACCAAAAACCGAAACAATTTCAAGCGAACTAGAGATTTTAACCGGTTTTAGGTCGATTTTAACGCTGAAACTTTACAGGATTCGTTAAAACATGATTACGCACAATGTGTTAAATTTTGAGCCGTTTATAACCGTGAAAAATTTCAAAGTTTTGAAAAGAATGGTGTAGAAATCAGAAAAAGTGAGGAAAACGAGCTGTTTTTGCGAAATCTCTTCCTCCGGAGCTCTGATACCACTTGTAGGATCGTTTTGTGACCCAAACGAGTCGTTCAGAAGAGATTAAATCCGTTTCAGAGGCGGAAACAAAGAAACGAATGTCGAAACAGCTTGCGTATCACTTTAAACACTGATTATATTGATTTACTATCGATTACAATCAGTCCTCACACCGGCAGCACCTCGGTATGGAATCCTAGTCTCTATGTCTGTCTAACCTGTTCTATTCTTTCTGCTTGAAATGATAAATAAACCTATATATAGCCTAGCCTGTCCGCTTGAACCTTCACATGCATGTTCAAGCGGTTAAGCTCAAGTGACCAAACACTATTACATTTCAAGCGAATAAGACAAATTACAATACTGATTTCATGTTTGTTGTAATAGTGATGTCACTTGTGATGTCACGCTTGTTCAGATCCGCAACGCAACCCAAGACTCGACATAAGACGAAGACGACAGATGAATGCACCAACACTTTCCTTTTGAAATTACCGTTATGGTTTGGTTTCTTTCGATAACCTGAACCCGAACTGTAACCCTTTTTCTTATTTTCTATTTGTTGATGTAGGATCGAATCGCGACCTGAATGAGTCGTTCGGAAGAGCTCTAGTCCGTTTCAGAGGCGGAAACTAAGAAACGGATGTAAAAACAGCTTGAATATCACTATAAACTTCTTGTGTATTGATTTAATAACAAATACAATCACAAGGAATACCGGCAGCACCTCGGTATCATTTCTGAAAATCATTACAAATGACAAGAACACTAGCCTATTTATAGCCTACTAGATTCCGTTTGAAACCCAACATGTCAACTACAAACGGAACCTTTCAAACGGAACATTACTTTTCAAACGAACCATTCAAACGGAAATGTTTCTTTTGTGCTTTTGTTGCATATAATGATGTCACTATTATGATGTCATCATTCAATATGATGACATCATGCTTGATCAGATCTGCAACGCAACCCAGACTCGATATAAGACGAAGACGACAGATGTATGCACCAACAGACTCCCCCACAGATGTTGACGAGTTTTAAGTATCGAGTCTTCTCAATCTTCAGTCTTTATCAGTCTTTGTGCTCTTTCCAAAATCTTTCTTTCTTTAACAGACTCCCCCTCAACTTGTACTGGAATCGTAGTCTGGCTCACATCTTCCTCAGGTATTTACAGGTTCAGGTATCGTAACCTGACTCACCTGCATATTCTCTACCCAAAACACAAGTTTCATAAAAGATAAGATATAACAAATTTAGAAACTTTGCTATTCACGAGAAAACACAACCCTAACACATCATTTTCAAGCATCGAACAAAAAGGTTTATCATGTAAGTCATTGATGAACCACTTGAATGAATATCATTTTCATTTCAAACATCTTCAAACAAACTTTCCCAAACCTGTTCGTCATGTTCAGCACTTGGAATTTTGAAAATCAGCTCTTCAATATCAGTCGTCGAAAAACTTTTTGGATTTTTCAAAATTTATGCTAAGACACACTGAAAATCTTTTTGTATTTTTTACATAACAGAAATGCAGTAAAGAAATATTTACATACAATATTTTTGTGAGTTTGCGTAAGTGGATCATATCAGTTTTTGAGACAAATCACCAACACCGTTAAGCTTTAAACATTTTAAGTTCTAAACGATTCACTTAGATTGTCAGTATACTGATCCACTTAAATTTTCACACAAAGTTCAACTGTTTCGAGATACGAGATTAATGTCTTAAGCACTTAAACTTATTCGCGTGTCCCACCTCAGAATATACTCCCGTATCCAGATCCCAATATTCAGTCTTACAGGTGAGTATACCTAGATGATATCTGTAAGGGGTTAAATTGCAAAGAACCGTGAGAGCTCAGGTCAGAACTTTCGTTCAGCAGAGAGATGACGGCTTCGACTTTTGGTGGGTCCCCTTTAGAGGATATTTTTTACAACAACATTGATTAGCAATTTTGTTGTCTCATCATTTATGCTGAGGGCGGCGCTATATTTCAAGCAAGCGGAAAAGTATTCTCCGGGGACTAGGCCATTGCTTCCGCAAAATCAGAAGTCCCGGGATAATACCCCAGATATCACTAAGCATAAAGACCTAGTATCTCAGAAAGAGGGGTCCTTCAAACAAGATTTCGGGGGTTACCCATATATCCGAGAGATGTTACCCACGAATTAAGCAAGTTTGAATTTAGGTTTATATCTCGTCACAATCTACTAAATGTGCAAAAACCTACTGGCATATCATCAGTGAGACCGTTTATCACTATTTAACTATCCAATTCTTTAGCATGCAGTGATCGTCCACTGATGTACTATCATTTCCTCTTTTATACAACAAAACTCATTTTTGATTTTATCATGTTTTTGTCTTTTTCAAATTTTCAAATGTTTTTGGATTTTCTGAAAATTTTTACTCCCCCTAAAATGCAAACACATTTTAGGAAATTTGAAAACAAACTTTGAAACTCTACCTGTACAGTTTGTTTTCTTAAAAAATTGTAGGATCGAATCGCGACCTGAATGAGTCGTTCGGAAGAGCTCTAGTCCGTTTCAGAGGCGGAAACTAAGAAACGGATGTAAAAACAGCTTGAATATCACTTTAAACGTCTTGTGTATTGAATTAATAGTGATTACAATCACAAGGAATACCGGCAACACCTCGGTATCGTTTCTGAAATTCGTTACAAATGACAAGTTCACTATCCTATATATAGTACTCATGGTTCCGTTTGAAGCATACATGTCGGCTTCAAGCGGACCTCTCAAACGGACTCACATACTTGACTTTCAAGTGAACCATTCAAACGGAGCTAAATGTTACATGTTCAAACGAAACTCAAATGAAATAACTTTTGTTTTGTCTCTTGTGTGCATGTTGCAATGATGATGTCACTATTATGATGTCATCATCAAAGATGATGACATAATGCATGATCAAATCCGCAACGCAACCCTGACTCGATATAAGATGAAGACGACAGATGTATGCACCAACAGACTCCCCCTCAGATGTTGACGAGTCTTAAGTGTCGAGTCTTCTTAATCTTCAGTCTTTATCAGTCTTTGTGCTCTTTCCAAAATCTTTCTTTCTCTAACAGACTCCCCCTCAACTTGTACTGGGATCGTAGTCTAGCTTTCACAGATTCAAGTATCGTAACCTGACTCACCTGCATATTCTCTACCCAAAACATAAGTTTCATAAAAGATAAGATATAACAAAATTTAGAAACTTTGCTAATCACTTGAAGACACAATCTTAACACATCATATTCAAGTATCGAACAAAAAGATTTATCATGTCAATTTCTGATGAACCACTTGAATATATATCATTTTTCATTTCAAACATCTTCAAAAAACTTTCCCAAACCTGTTCGTCATGTTTAGCACTCGGAATTTTGAAAATCAGCTTTTCAACCTCAGTTGTCTAAAATCTTCTTTTTTTTTTAATTTTTCAAAATTTATGCTAAAACACATCGAAAATCTTTTTGGATTTTTACAAAACAAAAATGAAATGCAGTAAAGAAATATTTACATACAATATTTTTGTGAGTTAGTGTAAGAGGATCATATCAGTTTTGAGACAAATCACCAACACCGTTAAGCTTTATACATTTTAAGTTCTAAACGATTCACTTAGATTGTCAGTATACTGATCCACTTAAATTTTCACACAAAGTTCAACTGTTTCGAGATACGATATTAATGTCTTAAGCATTTAAACTTATTCGCGTGTCCCACCTCAGAATATACTCCCGTATCCAGATCCCAATATTCAGTCTTACAGGTGAGTATACCTAGATGATATCTGTAAGGGGTTAAATTGCAAAGAACCGTGAGAGCTCAGGTCAGAACTTTCGTTCAGCAGAGAGATGACGGCTTCGACTTTTGGTGGGTCCCCTTTAGAGGATATTTTTTACAACAACATTGATTAGCAATTTTGTTGTCTCATCATTTATGCTGAGGGCGGCGCTATATTTCAAGCAAGCGGAAAAGTATTCTCCGGGGACTAGGCCATTGCTTCCGCAAAATCAGAAGTCCCGGGATAATACCCCAGATATCACTAAGCATAAAGACCTAGTATCTCAGAAAGAGGGGTCCTTCAAACAAGATTTCGGGGGTTACCCATATATCCGAGAGATGTTACCCACGAATTAAGCAAGTTTGAATTTAGGTTTATATCTCGTCACAATCTACTAAATGTGCAAAAACCTACTGGCATATCATCAGTGAGACCGTTTATCACTATTTAACTATCCAATTCTTTAGCATGCAGTGATCGTCCACTGATGTACTATCATTTCCTCTTTTATACAACAAAACTCATTTTTGATTTTATCATGTTTTTGTCTTTTTCAAATTTTCAAATGTTTTTGGATTTTCTGAAAATTTTTACTCCCCCTAAAATGCAAACACATTTTAGGAAATTTGAAAACAAACTTTGAAACTCTACCTGTACAGTTTGTTTTCTTAAAAAATTGTAGGATCGAATCGCGACCTGAATGAGTCGTTCGGAAGAGCTCTAGTCCGTTTCAGACGCGGAAACTAAGAAACGGATGTAAAAACAGCTTGAATATCACTTTAAACGTCTTGTGTATTGAATTAATAGTGATTACAATCACAAGGAATACCGGCAACACCTCGGTATCGTTTCTGAAATTCGTTACAAATGACAAGTTCACTATCCTATATATAGTACTCATGGTTCCGTTTGAAGCATACATGTCGGCTTCAAGCGGACCTCTCAAACGGACTCACATACTTGACTTTCAAGTGAACCATTCAAACGGATCTAAATGTTACATGTTCAAACGAAACTCAAATGAAATAACTTTTGTTTTATCTCTTGTGTGCATGTTGCAATGATGATGTCACTATTATGATGTCATCATCAAAGATGATGACATAATGCATGATCAAATCCGCAACGCAACCCTGACTCGATATAAGACGAAGACGACAGATGTATGCACCAACAATTGAACTCTTGAGGTGTAAGGTTTAGATTTTTCAGAAGGATTTACATCTTTTATTTCAGAAATATTAATTTCTGTTAATTTGAAAACCTTTTTTATCATTTCTGATTTAACACCTCTTATTGGAAATTGTTCATCAGAATATAATTTGTCAGAATCATTCAAAGTATAAGCCACTTTAAATGTTCCGTCATTCAAATTAGATTTTGATAGCAGAAATTCTTTATTATAAACCCGTTTCTCCTTTTTGGCTGTTGACTTGTCAGACTTTGACTCCGACTTTGACTCCTCGGTTTCATCGTTATCCAACACCTGATCGACAACTTTCTTTATTAACTCGGACTCATGATCAGTATCAGACGATGTAAAAGTGACATCAATGTTGTCGGGCAAATTATCTGATGACTCAGACTCCCACTGTAAATTGGTTGCCTTTTTAACTTTTTCTGAATTTGGATTTCGTGGAGAATATCCATTTTCAAGCGGGGGTGGACACTTGTTGTAACTGGCACTATATTTCTTACCAGAAATCTTCACTTCAGTATCCTTTTTCTTTTCAGAACTCTTGTCTTCAGATACTTCCTCGTCATAAAATGCCTTCATGCCTTCAACGGTTGGATAAATCCTGTCAATAAAATAAGAAGTACATGAGTAACTTTTTAACAATCTATTAACTCTTTCTGTTTCAATCCTTTGATTTTCCAGTTTCTGTTCAAGTACAGCACATTTCTCAATGTAATTGTTGACAACTTTCTGTTTTATCATGAAAGCTCCTTGAAGTGTCTTCATAGCTGTTGCTTGTTCACTACTAGACTGGTTGTACTGATTCATTGCTTTGTTCAGAACATCATAGGATTCTTTCAATCTATTCATATTATGAATCAAGATACTGTTTTGCTTCTTCATTGCTTCACAGTTTTCACACTTCACAGGAATCTTTTGTACATCAGCTTCTGCTTCAACTTTGAAAACTGGAATGTCTTTCATTTTCTTCCTTATCACAGGAACTTCTTCATCATCACTGCTGACTTATTTTTTAACTTTCTTCTTTTTCTTTCGAACTTTTCCATCATCACTATCACTTTCCTCCATCAGTTTTAAATGCTCTTTCATTCTCCTTGCATGATAATCATTATCATTATCACCGTCTTCAGCAACTCTAGCAACAAAAGCTTTGTGATTTGGAGTTTTGTTAGGATCATAATCATCCCAACTAAAATTTGCCCAGCTAAACCCTTCCGGTAATTTTTCATCATCTTGATTTATCAGACATGCTTTACTATCAGCTGAAACATATTTATCCCAACTGAATTCTTTTGTTGACTTTTTATCATTTTGATTCACCATACAAGTTCTCTTTGATGATTCTTCAATTGTCTTCCTGGCATGTGCAGTTTGTGGTTCTTGTTGTTGTTGAACAACCTGATGATAAATTGCTTTCCGATAGTAGTCATTGTTGTTGAACGGATTTTGAACTCCACTTGCTTCACGATTTGTGCACTCTCTCTTGAAGTGTCCTTTTTCCCTGCAACGAAAACAAGTAACTTTAGATTTATCAAAACCTAAAGTAGAAACATTTGCATCACGGAAATCATCTCTTCCCGTAATTTGTTTAAACTTTTCGGCTCTTCTCAAAACACTCGCCAAACACCACTTTATATCCATCAATTCCATCTCCTCAGCATCAATCTGATCGTAATCCTCTTTTGTCAGCATTGGATTCCCGATCTGACCTGCCACTAAACTCTCATATGACTCTAACACAGTCACCAACAAAGACATATTACCTTTTGCAACCTCCTCTGTGTAATTTTGACCATTTTCAAGATCTAATACCATGTTGCATTGTAACTTCTTTCCATTCTTGGTTGTTGAAAAGTTTGGATCATATGATGGATATGAAGAAAATTCAGTTTTGCTATTTGATCCTTTAAATGACCCTCCAGACGAACTCTTAACATTGAATGCAGTTTCAACCTTTGGTGACATGTTGGTCTTGTCACTAATACCTCCTTTGTAATAAAGACCGATATCTTGTTCACCATCAAAATCCTTCATTCTTGAGATCTTCCTCTGTTCCATCTCTTGAGCTTCAATCTTTTCAATGAACTTGTTCAATGTCAGATTTCCAAAATCTTTCTTATTTTTCAAAAACATCAGATATGTGCCCAAGTTTCATGTGGCAAAGCATCAGCCAACTTTTCTATCAACTCTTCATTATCTTTATTGATGCTCACTCTTTTCATTTGAACTAACAGATTGCAATATCTTTCGATGATCTGCTTGGTGCTCTCAGTTCTCAAACCATGAAATAGATCAAATTCTTTTTTCAACAGTGACTTTTTGTTCTTAATCATCTCTTTACTTCCAACAAACTTTGATTTTAATGCTTTCCAGATAGAATAAGCACTTCCAGTGTGTTGCAATAAAACCAAGATATCTTCTTTAACCGCTTGATGCAATAGACTGATCATCATCTTTTCATTTTTGTATTTCTTTCTATCATCAACACTTAAATCCTTAATAGCAATCTCCTCTTCGTCATCATTCGTCGGTCTAACATATTTCGTCTCAACACATTCCCAAGCATCCAAATTATTTGCTTGAACCCAATTCTCAAATTGTTCTTCCCATCCTTTATACTCCTCGATATTCATGAGCTTAGGCGGTTTTTGCATAGTGCACGTTTCATTTTCCATGTTCAAGTTCTGAGTAATAGATGCCGGAGTAGTCGGGGTAGTAGCAAATGCGTTATAAAATTCCTCTTCCATGTTTCGGTAATAATTTTCACAAAACAGTCTTTTCAAACGAAATTAGTCTTTCAAACGAAATACCCTTTGGAGTAAAATTAGTTTCAAACGAAATAACCACTCTGAAGCGAAATCACTGATTTCGTGTGAAATAACCCCTTTTCAAACGAAATAGCTAATTTCGTGTGAAATACCCAAGCGAAATTACAACTTGAAGCGAAATAGCTAAATTCGTGTGAACCTCTCAAACGAAATTACAATCTGGTGCGAATCTCTCAAACGAAATTCTAATCTGGTGCGAAATTAGACCCTAATTTCGTGCGAAATTATGCTGATGTCATCATCTCGAGCTGTTTTTGTCAAAATTGATCAGGTTTTTGTCTAATTTTAAGTCTGAAACTTTCAAGGGTTTGTTAAAATACAATTGCGCATATAATATGTGAAATTCAAAGTATTTTGACCGTGAAAAGTTGTTAATTTTGAAAAAGAAGGTGTAGAAATCAGAATTTGCAGCTGAATTGGTAAGAACTCTTCCTCCTGAGCTCTGATACCACATATAGGATCGTTTTACCGACCAAACGAGTCGTTCAGAAGAGTTTTTCTCAATATGGAAGGCGGAAACAGACGTATTGAGTTCAATTCAGCAAGATATACACTTTAAACTGTCTTTAGATTGACTTGACAAAGTTTTACAGCGAGTAGACACTTCGGCAGCACTTCGGCTCTCAAACCGGAAAGTAATTTCTTACTCAAACGAAATCAGGAAGCACATATTTATAGGCAGTGTAATTTCGCATGGAACTTTTCAAACGAAATAGCATTTCACACGGAATTACAATTCCGTGCGAAAATACCAAGCGAAATTACCTTAAAACCTATTTTTGACAGATTTCTCATTTTGCGTGCCCTGATCTATCTAATACAATACAAGACTCGATACAAGACGAAGTCGACAGACGCATGCACCAACACATCACAACATCATCATTCTCATCCAATCGAAGATTAGGAACATGATTTCAGCTGTCTATCAAGGCTGCGAAGGATCACTTAACATGTGCGGCTAAATCTCTCGTGGACACTCCGGGTGAATGATTCTTGTGAGACACTTTTAATTCTAGTTTCTGTTTTGTATTGAGATTTGGATTTGTAGTCGGGTGACAGACGACTGTTTACATGATTATATTATTTGTGTGACACACAAATCCTGAGTGACAGTCAGAGTTATAATTATGTTTTGAATCCAACTATGCTTTTGTTGATTGAATGATTTCTATGTATGTTTGTTTTAATATTTATCTGATCAATTAATATTAAGATTTTGAACTGCATAGGTAATTGGTAGATGTGACAGATTTACTATTTAATCAACAACATCCAATAAAATCAGAACTAGGTTATTAGTAATTATAGAATCAAAATCCCGGAGTGACCACGTTTTTTTTTTCTATCAATGTTTTTACAATCTCAAAGTTATTGTTTATAGTTTTCTAGCAAGTTCACAAAGTAATTCAAATATTTACAAACAAATAATAATTAGCATTAACCACAGACTCCTCTGGATTCGATACCCTGCTTACCCTAGCTACCTAGGTTAATTAGGTTTTTGCATGTCCTTAACGACAGACATCAGAAGTTTGATCAAAAGACCTACGTATTGACTCTGCTCAAGTCAAGTGGTGAAGTGAAGCATATATCAAGGGAAAATGCACTTGGCCTGAGTGTAGAAGATTTACAAGATCTCCTTGAGCTTCCACTGTGTAGGGATGAAGATGATGAGGATTCCATGAACTTTGAATTACAATTCAAAGGGCAAGTTAGGGAATTCTTGATGAGGCAATAAAGATCCAGAATAATGAAGTGTTTTGGCATCATCTGTTCCAAGGGGAGATTGTTAGGATTGAACCCTACAAAGGAACAATTGATAAAGCCAAAACTTGTTCACAACAGTGGATCCATAATAAGCAGTTGTTTGTAACAGATCTTTCCCCTTGACATTGGCCCTAACATCTGATGACCTAAAGCACTACTCATTACAACTGCTGCTGATCTAAAGACTCTTGAAGATAAAGCAGTGATGCTCAATCTACTGATATGTCTCAAGTACTGCTAAAGACCAAAGCGCTGCTGGAGCTATAAAAGTGGAATGAAGAATCAGTAGTTTAGTTGTACATTATATTTGTTATCAGTAGTTTTTATCAGTGGTTGTAATAGTCAGTGGTTGTAGGTTGTTAGGAGGTTAGATGTCACTTTCATGGTGACGTCAGCCGAAGATGCTCTGGTTGTTCTGTACTATAAATAAAACAGTATTCTATACTGTTCTATTAGCTCTCTTTCACCAAGTCATTCTATACGAACAATCAAGTGAGCTCAGGCTGAGGGGGAGATCTGTGCATACATGCATTTAGTTTGTTTATTGTAATCAAATACAATCATTCGATTAAATGATAAACATGTTTTCTGAAACTTATCTTCCATTGATTGTGTCTTAAAAGTTTATTTCATTTATTCCGCTGCAATTCATCTCTGTTTCATCTTCATTCTTATTAAACAAACACAATCTAGCAAACTCAGATCCTAACAGTTTATGAATTCAGAATAATGGATGGATATATATGACTGTATTTGGCAGATGTTTGGCCTTCTATATCAGATGTTTGGACTTAAACAGATGTTTGACCTTAAACAAATGTTTCGCCATAAACAGATGTTTGGCCTTAAAAAGATGTTTTGGTCAACATCTGTTTGAATTTTGGTCAAAATTTCATTTAGTATTCAACAGAAATTTGAATAACTCAACATCTGTTTAAGTCGTTGTTTCGTTTTCTTGAATTCTATGTAATTTTATAAAGAAGTAAAAGAACAAAATTTTTTTACAAAATCCCAAATCACCCGATCATGTAAGTGCATTGAAGTAAAAGTGGAAATGATGTTATTCATGTGGTCCTGTTGCGCTTTTGTTTGACGTCTAATATGGGTTCATGATCTAATCCGGTGAATTGTAGACATTGTTGTTGAATCTAATGAGATGTTTGATGTAATGAGGTCGTATTAATAACAAATAATAATTAATATAACTAAGTTTCTCTAGCCTAGGAAGCAATCCCGGGTAATAACCTAGTTTACTATAAATAAGCAATTAAATATGGATAGTATAATCAGATGAGATTGAGTTGAGCAAATGAAATAGGTACAACTCATGAATTGGAATTGTTGCCACGTTGACTCTAAAAAATAGCACCTTTCGGTTATAATTATTTTTAACTGGCACCTTCTAGTTAAACCACTAGCTTCTGCCATCTGTTCAAAACATTTAATACTTATATGATATAAATATATGGATGGTTATCCTCTTAGCTAGTCTATTATCTATTATATATAATAAATGAAAGTGATTTAGGCCACGTGTCACTTGATTAGGGCATCTATTTTTCCCTTTTCCCGCCCTACAGTGCCATCCCCTTTTTTCTTTTATCTTACTTTCACAAACCCAAACCCTAAATATCAGAGCTTTATTAGCTGTTTCTTTTTCTCCTTCACGCTTCTTCTTTCGAACCTTGAATCTAACAACAATTCACCTTCTCAATCTCCATGTGTGCTCAGATCTGCCCTAATCTCCATGTGGTCTCATTTGTACCGCGCCCAACCAAAACATCTGTGACAACCCAAGTTTTCAAGGTCCTTCCTTGACACATTACTTATTCCGAACACTACTTTGTTTTTGTATTATGGGTTACTTAGTTGTTATAAACTGAATATAAAATATTAAACTGTTTACAAACTAAAACCATTCCAGACGAAACATTGGTATTTCGCCACAAACCGTACTTGACGAAACATAGGGGTTTCGCCATTGCCCTGTCCGACGAAACATGGAGTGTTTCGTCACTAGCTTGTCAGACGAAACAAATGTTTCGTTGCCATAGGATATTTCGCCGGCCCAAATCCTTTTGAAGCCCAGGAGAGGCCCAGTTGTCCGTTTGGCAATATATATATATATATATATATATATATACATACTCAACAGTTACAAAACATTTTTAGCAAACCCTAATCTACTCTTGGGAGTTCGACGGCAGTTCCCACCTCTTGTGAAGTCTTTTCCCCGTGAATCAAACTTATCTTCCCGAAACCACGGTTAGTGTCTTGGCCCGATCGATAGATTAATCTAGACTTGTAGTATTGTGATATAATGAATCGTGTGAATGATGTTTCTTTAATTGATCGGCTGTTTCGATCTATGATTACGAGATTAGGGATGACGTGTTTCTATGATCATTATTAGATTAGACTTGTATGTGATTCCGGTGTTATACCTAACTGATGAACTATTAGGGTTACAATAATGATTCATGCTAACTGTTATGATGAATGATGAACGATAATGATATGATGATTAATGATGTTATTGGTAGACTAATCAAGAGTGAAAACAATGATATGCTTGCATGATAAAACCAGAAACTGATTGATTTGTAAGCTGCGATAAGGAAACTGTAACACTAGGGTTTAATGAAACGTTGAAACTGTCAAGACAGCCGACGAAACACTGTTTTCTGTCACATGTGAGCCGACGAAAGGTAATGTCTTTCGTCACAGGGGAGCCGACGAAACATAGTGAGTTTCGTCACATGTTAACTCGACGAAACATGTGTTGTTTCGTCACATGTCAACTTGACGAAACACATGGTGTTTCGTCACATAGGGTTTCGTCGAGTGCATCTTTCGCTGAAGGACTTCACATGAATAGTAGGTTATGATGATTACACTACTAGCATGTATTGTAAAGATTGAATAACATTAATCAAGAACAGGAAACCTGATGTATCTAGTATGTACGGTAAACCACCTGTTACGTGTGCTACGAGCTGAATTAATTGTTACCTGTTAAGCCATGGTTCTACTATGAATGCACACTATGAACGTATGTGATCAACATGGATGTAAATTGATTTGGTATACGTGAATATCATAGGCTATGACTGTTTAAGTGTGAACAAGTAATTAATCAAACCGAGCAAACCAAGGTGAGTTCACTGCTCTTTTTCAAACCGAGTAATTAATTAACAGTTTATTATATGCTTCCGCTGAACATTTACTTTGGTTTAACTTACGACTTGGATTTACATTTTGAAATAAATGGAATTTTTTATTTAACTATTATGCGTAGTTCAATGTGATTGGTGGCTTGGATCCTGGTACGTCACACGTCCCGCAGTGATTCCGCATGTAGTATTTTTGGGGGTGTGACAGTTTGGTATCAGAGCCACTGGTTATAGTGAACTAGGTTTTAAAACGTTTTTATAAAACCATACTATAACCGAACAACTTCAAAAATCGACCATGACACTCAGCTCCAGATTGCAAGGTTCGTCCTCTGTTTACTTTATGCATTACTTGTTTAATAGTCACACACTCACGGCTTGCATGAAACGTCATACTAGATACTATGGTGTGATTACCTGTGCTACATGTTTTGTGAAGTTTGATAGTGTGACACTACTCCTTTACTTTTGTGATTCGTAATTCCATAATACCTTTTGTTTTGCTATTTGAATGTGGGGGAAACTTTTAGCGCAAGTTAAGAGGCACTGAGATAAGCATGCAAATTGCCTTGTTATTATGGGTGCACACATAATACTAACGTGAGGTGCATGTAAGTCCCATTGAGGCTTAACGAGTGTGAGAAGGGTTCTGCCCTATTATTTGGTGTAAACTTGGTAGTTTATAGATGTCAACGTGAGACTTGACTCTTACCTTATCTCGACTCTTAAATTTGTTCCCTCTCCTTATAGAGAACCATGAGTGGATGAGGTCATGGATTTGGTCACATCACGATGACCCAAGCTGAGCTGACAAACTTAATCAACACACGTGTGGCTGAGGTCATGGATTTGGTCACATCATTAGGACTAACCCTTTTTATTTCTACACCATTTTTTTTGCCACCTACCTAAAATCCCCCTAGTTAACCCCTTTGAGCCGAAACCTTTTCATTTATTAACCCCAAAACAAACACCCTTTTACCCACCAAAACCCTTTTTCATTTTAAACCCTTTGTTTTAGTAAAAATCTCGGTTTTTCATATGACATCCCTTATGTTGAAAAAAAATAATAATAAAAAAATAAAAAATATGATGCTAAATCCAAAAGAAATAAACAAACAAGTTTATCAAAAAGAACTTTGTTTGAAAAAAAATTGCTTCGTTAGAAGAAAAGGTTACAAAAATAAGAAGTCTTAAGAAAAACCGACGTTTTTTACACCTTTCGCCCTTTTCTACTAACAACTAACCCAACCACCTACCTTTAACGCAAGCCTAACCCTTCCCCAAAGTCCTCTTGATATTTACAAAGGTGTATACTTAAAAAGGAGGAGGATTGATTGCTTGGCAAGCATATGGTAGGAGTAAGTTCCATGCCGCTCTCGAGTGTTTCACAAAAATACATCTTCGGCCGAGTGTTGAGTGATCTCCCGTGAGGTATGTGAACTTGTATATAAATGGAATATTAAAAAGGCATGTTATGCCCAAATAAGTAATTTCTCTTATAAAATGTTTTAAATAAATCATGACGAATTGGATTGTAAATAAAATAAAAATAAAACCTAACAAAAATCTTGGAATCCTGACACTCTATGACAAGCCTAAAAACCTTCTCTTCTACCCATTCCATTTGGGAGTGTAAAGCCACATTATAAAGAGTTTTGCTTGAGGACAAGCAAAGATTCAAGTGTGGGGGTATTTGATATGTGCAAAATGCAACATATAAATTACATCAATTGTGGCATAAAACTAACCCTTTTAATGTTGGAAAAAGTGTGCTTTTGTCTTCCTTTTGTATTTTCAGGATTAAATGAGCTCAAATGAACTAAAGAAGCAAAAAGACAGCTAAATCTAACATAAATACAAGAAAAGGGATAAAAGTGGCATGCCCGACCCCTCAACAGCATCCTCCCAAGCAAAAACAGAAGAACAGAAGGCTGAACACGCCCCGTGCTCAATGAGCATGGGGGCGTGCCCAAGTGTGTGCAGAAAAGACAAAGTTGTAGAAGCTTCTATCACCCACCACGGGGGCGTGTCCAGCGGACACAGGGCCGTGGTCAACTCTAAGATTCACAGAATCTAGGAAAATCTTGATAGTACAGATACGCTTCTGCACACGGGGTCGTGCCCAGCGGACACGGGGGCATGGTCAACTAATGCAGATAAACTGCAATTAATGAAGAAAGAGAAGATGGGTGGACACGGGGCCGTGTCCGAGCTTCTGTGCAGACTATAAATAGGGGTGCTTAGCTCACTTGCAAATCATCCCTTGGCAAACCACCTCTCTTACACTACACCCACCCACCACCACCATCACAACCCACATCCACCACCATCATCCATCATCCATCCATCATAGAGTATGTGTAATAGTCTCGGGATCCAAGATTGATCGTAAGAGTTCTTGACAATCAAAGGCCATGTTTGCCTAAGTCTCTTACATCACTTGGTGAAGACAAGCATTTAGTGTAATACTTTTTATTTTTAATCTTTTCGCACTTTTTATTTGGTTATGTATTAATGACTTTAATAATTAGTTTCTTATGTTGAAGGTGAGTCTTCCTTATCAATTGTCCGTGGTGTCTTGGCATTATTTTACTGTCTATATAAAATAAAAGATATTCACCATTCATATCTCCACGGTCTATATGGAGATATGTTGGCTACCTGGTCGGGGGTTAAGGGAATGGTTTGGTAAGAGTCTTGCCTTGTTCAGTGTATAGATCCTGCAAGGACATGGGTCAACTTTAGTAGGACCGCCTTCAATACCCACTGGTATTGGATGACGGGGGTCTGAACTCCTTGATCCCCTCATATGTAAACTACTATTAATATATTAACCCGGCTATTTAGGACTGTATCCCTGCTGACTCAGACTACTTAGCCGAGGGTAACGTCACCTTCAAAAGAGGGGCCTACCACATTATGCATTAATAACTTAATTAATTATCTTCCAATAATCAAACCCTTTAGGATTGTATCCTTGCTGACTCAAACTACTGGGTTGAGGGTAACGTCACCTTCAAAAGAGGGGCCTACTACAATAACTAAGATAATCTCTTAAAAAGTGCAAAAGTGCGGAAATAATCAAAGGTTACACTAAAGGCGAGTCGGATCCAAGTGATTCATCTTGTCTATCTGTTTTACTTTTATTTATTTTTACTTTCAGCATTTTAGTTTTTATTTTTCTAGTTTAAAACATTTTTCTAAATTTTTTATTTGATTAGACGTTGAGGATAAACCGGTATTAAAAGCTCTTGTGTCCTTGGACGACCTCGGTATCTTACCAACACTATACTACGCCCACGATGGGTGCACTTGCCCATATGTGTGTTTGGTGTTAGTAAAATATCGTGTTTTATAAATTTAAAGCTTGACTAAAAGTGGTTAAAAAGGGCTGAAAATATACATAAAAATATATTGCACCACACACGCATCAGCGTCGCTGGGTAGAACTCTTAAACGCCTACGATTGCGCCATCAAGTATCACCCGGGCAAGGCTAACGTGGTAACTGATGCCCCCAGTCGAAAGGAATCGAAACCCAAACGTGTTCGCGCTTTACATCTCACCATTCATTCTAATCTACCTAATCAAATCCGTGCTGCTCAAACTGAAGCGTTGAAAGAAGAAAACTATGAAGCTGAGTATTTACGGGGCATGGAAAAGCGACTGGTACAACTCACCATTCATTCTATACTGCATGGAGCGAATATGGATCCCTTTGTTTGGTAACCTTAGAGAGCTTGTGATGGACGAAGCACACAAGTCTCGATACTCTGTTCATCCAGGTTCGGATAAAATGTATCAGGATCTTAAAGTTTTGTATTGGTGGCCAAAGATGAAATCTCACATCGCGACTTATATGAGTAAGTGTTTGACCTGCTCGAAAGTCAAAATGGAATATCAGAAACCGTCTGGATTGCTGCAACAACCAGAAATATCCATGTGGAAATGGGAGCAAATCGTAATGGATTTTGTCACTGGACTACCCAGAATGCAAAACGGGAACGACACAATTTGGGTAATCGTTGATCGTCTCACAAAGTCAGCGCACTTTCTAGCAATTAAGGAAACATACAAGTTCTCACAACTAGCTGCTGTCTACCTAAAGGAAGTGGTTTCTAGGCACGGGGTGCCGACTTCTATTATCTCTGATCGTGACCCGCGTTTCATTTCGGATTTGTGGCAGTTAATGCACAAATCATTTGGCTCACATCTCGACATGAGCACTGCTTATCACCCACAGACGGATGGTCAAAGTGAACGAACCATCCAGACACTAGAAGACATGCTGTGTGCGTGTGATTTATTTTGGCAAGGGTTGGGAGAAACACTTGCCTTTGATAGAGTTTTCTTATAACAATAGCTACCATACCAGTATTCAGGCAGCCCCATTCGAAGCATTGTACGGGCAGAAGTTTCGTTCACCTCTCTGTTGGGCTGAGGTGGGGGATAGCCAGGTTACCGACCCGGAACTTGTACTTGAAACCTCTGAGAAAATTGTTCAGATCAGGAATCGTATGGCGGCAGCGCGCGATCGTCAGAAAAGCTACGCTGATAAGCGTAGAAAACCTTTGGAATTCGAAGTTAATGATCGTGTTATGTTGAAGGTCTCACCCTGGAAGGGTGTAGTGCATTTTGGGAAACGTGGCAAGCTTAACCCACGTTATGTTGGGCCATTTAAGAGTTTGGAGCGAATTGGTAAAGTGGCCTACAAGATGGAGTTACCTGCTGAGTTGGGTAACGTTCATGATGTCTTCCACGTGTCGCAGCTGAAGAAGTGTCTGTCTGATGAGACACTTGTAGTACCGTTTCAAGAGCTGAAAATTGACGACAAGTTGCAGTTCATCGAGGAACCAATCGAGATTATGGACCGGGAAGTTAAAGTTCGTAAGCATAGCCGAATTCCGATCGTGAGAGTTCGTTGGAACTCAAGACATGGACCAGAGTTCACATGGGAACACGAAGACCAGATGAAGATCAAGTACCCACATTTATTTCCAGACGACAAGTCCAAGTCAGGCAAATCTAAGTCTGGCACAACTAGCAAATTTCGGGACGAAATTCCCATTCAAGTTGGGGATGATGTGGCACCCGCAGGAAATACATAGTCATCCTAATCTAACACCTTGCTATTTTGTACTGCTTTTCAAATTTCGGGACGAAATTTCTTTCAAGTTGGGGATGATGTGACAACCGAAGTTTTCAAGGTCCTTCCTTGACACATTACTTATTCCGAACAGTGCTTTGTTTTTGTATTATGGGTTGCTTAGTTTTTATAAACTGAATATAAAATATTAAACTGTTTACAAACTAAAACCATTCCAGACGAAACATTGGTATTTCGCCATAAACCATACTTGACGAAACATGGGGGTTTCGCCATTGCCCTGTCCGATGAAACATGGAGTGTTTCGTCACTAGCTTGTCCGATGAAACAAAGGTTTCGTCGCCATAGGATATTTCGCCGGCCCAAATCCTTTTGAAGCCCAGGAGAGGCCCAGTTGTCCGTTTGGCAATATATATATATATATACATACTCAACAGTTACAAAACATTTTTAGCAAACCCTAATCTACTCTTGGGAGTTCGACGGCAGTTCCCACCTCTTGTGAAGTCTTTTCCCCGTGAATCAAACTTATCTTCCCGAAACCACGGTTAGTGTCTTGGCCCGATCGATAGATTAATCTAGACTTTTAGTATTGTGATATAATGAATCATGTGAATGATGTTTCTTTAATTGATCGGCTGTTTCGATCTATGATTACGAGATTAGGGATGACGTGTTTCTATGATCATTATTAGATTAGACTTGTATGTGATTCTGGTGTTATACCTAACTGATGAACTATTAGGGTTACAATAATGATTCATGCTAACTGTTATGATGAATGATGAACGATAATGATATGATGATTAATGATGTTATTGGTAGACTAATCAAGAGTGAAAACAATGATACGCTTGCATGATAAAACCAGAAACTGATTGATTTGTAAGCTGCGATAAGGAAACTGTAACACTAGGGTTTAATGAAACGTTGAAACTGTCAAGACAGCCGACGAAACACAGTGTTTTCTGTCACATGTGAGCCGACGAAAGGTAATGTCTTTCGTCACAGGGGAGCCGACGAAACATAGTGAGTTTCATCACATGTTAACTCGACGAAACATGTGTTGTTTCGTCACATGTCAACTTGACGAAACACCATGAACAGTAGGTTATGATGATTACACTACTAGCATGTATTGTAAAGATTGAATAACATTAATCAAGAATAGGAAACCTGATGTATCTAGTATGTACAGTAAACCACCTGTTAAGTGTGTTACGAGCTGAATTAATTGTTACCTATTAAGCCATGGTTCTACTATGAATGCACACTATGAACGTATGTGATCAACGTGGATGTAAACTGATTTTGTATACGTGAATATCATAGGCTGTGACTGTTTAAGTGTGAACAAGTAATTAATCAAACCGAGCAAACCAAGGTGAGTTCACTGCTCTTTTTCCAAGCATGCGTCCCGGGGAGGGACATTTGGTAATCGTTCCGGGGAGGAACATCGTGTTATTGGGATGTTTGTTAATACTCGCATATCTATCACCTAAGTCCCATCTACCGATTGTTGCCGGGGAGGCAACGGGGTATTAGTTAATAGCGCTATTTAGGTTTGGCAACCTCACACCGTACCAGGGAGGTCGGGAGTGAACTAATGATCCCAGTCTTGACCATTGCTTTGATAGAGGCAATGGGGTTTGGGCAAAACAACTTTAAGCCATCAGCGGTAAACGAGTTATTACAACATCAAATCATTGAATCGTCTTATGTTCATATCTGGTAACTAAAACATGTTAACAAACTTTGAACTCACCAACGTCGTCTGACACACTTGTCTGCATGCTTGCAGGTCGTTAGATTCATCATTATGGACTTGCTATCTAGGAGTGCTGGAGTGGTAATGGGTCGAGACTCTTGGATACTTGTTACATTGGTTTAAACACTTGTTTTGGAAATAGTTGATTAACAGTTTATTATATGCTTCCGCTGAACATTTACTTTGGTTTAACTTACGACTTGGATTTACATTTTGAAATAAATGGAATGTTTTATTTAACTATTATGTGTAGTTCAATGTGATTGGTGGCTTGGATCCTGGTACGTCACACATCCCGCGGTGATTCCGTATATGGTATTTTTGGGGGTGTGACAACATCTACCACCGGCTACCGGATTATTACTCCATGAATCACTTTTCTTCTCCGATCGAACATCACTGTAACTTCTCTTTCTATTTCCAACCACAACTCTTCCATATATAGGTTAACGATGCGTAAACTTAAAAATTACCTGTTCAAAAATTGAAATTAGAGTTCCGTTTTATTGCTCCTGTTGCTGTTTATTTGGCGGTTCATCGGTTAATATAGAAGCTTTGGATCGATTCTATTTATAATAACAAGATTACAGATATAATATGTTTATTTAACTTCACAGATTTGGATTTTGTTTGTAGGATATGTGGTGGATGAATTTGTTATTTTGTTTGTAGGATATGTAGTGGATGGATTTTGTTTCTTAGTTCTAAAATCAAATATTTTGCTCTGGTAACACATAAGTAATATTTATGTTCCTCACAAATCATGTGTATATTGTTATTAATCAACTAGATTTTGTATAGTTACGCTTGCATATGTCAAATATCTTAATCTTGCTGTATATTTAGATGGTTTAATGTATCTACTTGCAACTTTGCAGCCTGACAGCATTCGTGTTATGGGGGACAAAGCAACTGCACGAGATACCATGAAGAATGCTGGTGTTCCAACTGTACCGGGAAGTGATGGTCTATTACAGGGTTTAGAAGCTCAGACTATGCTGGTGATGTCTGGTAATCATACATCAAATCCTTCTAGAAGATTTAAATTGATTATGCAGTCTTTCTTTCTTGTATGTAAAGAACTCTGTTTTTATACATACTTAAATTCAACTAATTTCCGTTTTTTATTTGACAAACAGAGAAGCTGCATCAATGTGGAACGGTGAAGGTTCTTTCCTGTTTACATCAAGCTCCACATGAATTTAAAGCATTCATGCCAACTGTTTATTAATCTCACAGATACCACAAAAGAAAGATTATTTCTTCAATAAATTGTGAGACAACCGAGCGAAGAAAATAGAATTGTTGTTATGAAACCTCAGTATGTGATTGCTCAAAATATTTGTTGACATATGCAAGTGAGATATTGCGAAATTGATTCTTGAGTTATGTTAACTTACCTGTTACACTCAGGGAAATTTGTTGGGCCCGGGGCTTTATTTGCGCCTGGGCGCTTGCTTTAATAACTATGTTACACTATACTACAATAGTTCCATCTGGAAATTGGAGAATAGTTAGCTGCTTTGAGATGCCTTTTAAGAGCTTTTTATATCATCATATATATAACATATGCAGTCTTTTATGTGCTCATTGATTTTACTTTTCAATACTGTTGATACTCACCTTATATTCTGTACAAACCTCATGATGCTGAAGGTGCTACAAATCAAGAAGTACATAGTTCAAATCCTGCCAATGTTGGAGCAACGGATCTACTGATTGTTGGTCCAGGTGTTCTTGGTCGCCTAGTTGCAGAAAATTGGCGGAAGGTAAGATAATTTTTTTTAAATTTACTGTACATTGCTAAGCATTGCTGTTGGTCTTCCCGTATGTTCTATCTCTCAAAAACATTTTTGATTATGAAATGTACAAAGAAACTTTGTAACTTGTGTATATTTATCTGCCAGAATATCGGCCTGCATTTCTGTAGGATCGATTTGTGACCCAAATGAGTCGTTCAGAAGAGTTCTTGTCTATACGAAAGGCGGAAACAGACGTATAGACTATGAAACAGCTTGAATATCACTTTAAACGTCTTGTATATTGATTTGACAACGATTACATGCAGTAGACAGACCGGCAGCACTTCGGTACACAAATCAGATTTTATTACAAATGACAACACAACAAGCCTATTTATAGTCCACCTAATTTCGTTTGAAACTATCACATGAACTCAAACGAAATTACAAGTTTTTGTTCAAACGAAATAATAACATAATCTTCAAACGAAATTAACTTTTGTCTCTTGTGATTGCATTGTATTTCGAGAACTATTTGTCATCATCAAGAATGATATTGTGATGTCATCATTGATGTCACATGATGTCATTTTTGATGATGTCACGCTTGTTCAGATCCGCAACGAATCCAAGACTCGATATAAGACTAAGTCGACAGATGAATGCACCAACAGACTCCCCCTCAGATGTTGACGAGTCTTAAGTGTCGAGTCTTCAAAGTCTTCAGTCTTAATCAGTCTTCGGGCTTCCAGAATCTCGATCTGGCTCTTGCCTCACTCTATCTCTTACAGACTCCCCCTCAAAACATGCTGGGATCGTAGACTAGCTTTTACAGGATTAGGATCGCAACCTGGCTCTCTATCTTCTCAGAATCCAGACTATCCTGCACATCCTCTACCCAAAACATAAGTTTCATAAAAGATAAAATATAACAAATTTAGAAACCCTGCTAACTACTTGAAGACACAAACTTAACACATCATTTTCAAGTATCGAACAAAAAGATTTATCATGTAAGTCACTAATGAACCACTTGAATGAATATCATTTTAATTTCAAACATCTTCAAACATACTTTCCCAAACCTGTTCGTCATGTTTAGCACTCGGAATTTTGAAAATCAGCTTTTTAACATCAGTTGTCTAAATTTTTTTTGAATTTTTCAAAAAAAAAAAAAAATTATGCTAAAACACACCGAAAATCTTTTTGGATTTTTGACATAACAGAAATGAAATGCAGTAAAGAAATATTTACATACAATATTTTTGTGAGTTTGTGTAAGAGGATCATATCAGTTTATGAGACAAATCACCAACACCGTTAAGCTTTAAACATTTTAAGTTCTAAACGATTCACTTAGATTGTCAGTATACTGATCCACTTAAATTTTTACACAAAGTTCAACTGTTTCGAGATACGACATTAATGTTTTAAGAGACTTAAACTTATTCGCGTGTCCCACCTCAGAATATACTCCCGTATCCAGATCCCAATATTCAGTCTTACAGGTGAGTATACCTAGATGATATCTGTAAGGGGTTAAATTGCGAAGAACCGTGAGAGCTCAGGTCAGAACTTCCGTTCAGTAGAGAGATGACGGCTTCGACTTTTGGTGGGTCCCCTTTAGAGGATCTTTTTTACAACAACATTGATTAGCAATTTTATTGTCTCATCATTTTATGCTGAGGGCGGTGCTATTTTTCAAGCAAGCGTAAAGTATTCTCCGGGGACTAGGCCATTTATCAGAAGTCCCGGGATAATACCCCAGATATCACTAAGCATAAAGCCCTAGTATCTCAGAAAGAGGGGTCCTTCAAACAAGATTTCGGGGGTTACCCATATATCCGAGAGATGTTACCCACGATATAAGCAAGTTTGAATTTAGGTTTATATCTCGTCACAATCTACTAAATGTGCAAAAACCTACTGGCACATCATCAGTGAGACCGTTTATCACTTTTTAACTTTCCATTTCTTTAGCATGTTGTGATAGTCCACTGATGTACTATCATTTCCTCTTTTTATAACAAAACTCATTTTTGTTTTTATCATGTTTTTTACTTTTACAAATTTTCAAATGTTTTTGGATTTTCTAAAATTTTTACTCCCCCTAAAATGTAAACACATTTTAGGAAATTTGAAAACAAACTATACAAGTAAAATGACAACTGATATCAAATCACTTCAAATCGCCATCCACTTGGCATAAACAATCAGAACTCCCCCTCACAACAAACTATTTTCCCATTGTGATTTCAAAACACTTAAGTTTGTTTTAATCAAATGGTTTTTTCGGAAAATTAGTTTTGTTGATTTTCAAACCACTTGTAGGTTAGGGGATAAACTCATCATTTTGTTCTCCAAAATACCACTTGTAAGTATGGTCCAATCAAGTTCAACTTAATGACTTTGATTAACCATTTGAAGATGAAAACCTTCTTTAACCACTTGCAGGTTCACTCACCAACCATCTCTTTTGTAAATCAAAATATAACAATATAAAGATATCACATGTAGATTTACCAAACAAACATTTCAAGAATGATGTCGATTCCTGCTCCACTCTTACCAACCTGGGAGCTCCGGCAAGTCCGGATTTTAGTTAGAAAATGGTGTCACCCAAGCCTGACCAGCCTTGGGTGATTTTGGTGGCAAACATATGTCCCACCAACATTTTGATTTGTAAAATTCTTTAGCATCCTTCACTTTCCTGTCAACCATCTTCCCAAAAATATGTTTAACATTTCCATTAAACACCTTTTCAGCATCAAATTCTCCTTTACCAGTGAAGAATTGATCTGAAATCTCAACCCTACCTTTTGATTTCAGATTATCTTTTGTCAATGGCGGAAAGTTTTCCTCGTTCAACTCTGGAACGGAATTAACAACCTTTTTCTCAACAGATGACTCCTCTGATTTTATGGAATCAGATTCATTGTCAGAACTACTATCAGATTTTACAACCCATTTTTGTTTTGTTAAATCAACTCTTCTTTTGTAAAACCGTTTTGAACTTTCACCTTCTTCAGAAGTTGAATTTTTAAAAACTTTTGATTTCTCAGTTGGTGGATTCTTTTTATCAACAACTTTCTTGTCTGTTTCAAAGTGAAAAGAAACTCCCTGTTTAGAATAAATGGACTCTTGGCAGTTCCAAGCAATATGTCCAGTCTTTTGACACTTGAAACAGGTTCTTCTATCAACTCTTTGAGCAAACTTTTTCACATTTTTCTTGACTTCAGCAAGAAACTCTTGATTTGATTGTTTCCAGAATGGTTTCTTCTGCTCTTCTTCAGAACTTCCCCCTGAAACAAATTTTGTTTTTGGTTTATAATTTTTCTCATAGTTTTCTGGGGGAATGAAACCAAGGCCTTGCTTTTTGAAATTACCGTTGTTGTTTGGTTTCTTTCGATAACCAAAACCATAACTGTAACCCTTTTTCTTGTTCAATCTCTGTTGAACTCTTGAAGTGTACTTTTTAGGTTTTTTAGCAAGATTTAAATCTTTTATTTCAGAAATATTAATTTCTGTTAATTTGAAAACCTGTTTGATCATTTCAGTTTTGACACTTCTTATTGGGAATTCCTCATCAGAATATAATTTGTCTGAATCATTCAAAGTATAAGCCACTTTGATTGATCCATCATTCAAATTAGATTTTGATAACAAAAATTCTTTATTGTAAACCCGTTTCTCCTGTGAACTTGGACTCTTTAATGAACTTGAACTTTCAGACTTAGACTCTTCATCCATATCCAACACCTGATCGACAACTTTCTTTAATAACTCAGACTCATGATCAGTGTCAGACGCTGTGAATGTAACATCAATATTGTCTGGTAATTCATCAATAATTTCAGACTTTAACTTGATGTTGACTGCCTTTTTTAGACGCTCCTCGTTAGGATTTCTTGGAGAATAACTTTCATGGATCGGGGGCGGACATCTGTTATACTTGACACTTTGTTTCTTACCAGTATCAGTATCTTCAGTCTTTTTCTCCATGAATGCTTCAAGACCTGCAACAGTAGGATACACACGATCAATCAAATAATCACAAGTAGTGTAACTCAACAGTAATCGTTTAATCCTTTCACTCTCAATCTTTTCAAGTTCCACTTCTTTCTTCAACTGTGCACAATCTTCAATATACTCATTGATAACGCTCTGCTTTGTCATTAATGTTGCACTCATTTTTGTAATTGCATTTTCAATCTCTGAATTCGTTCTTTTCAGACTATCAACTGTTTTGTTGAGCACATCATATGACTCCTTCACATATTTCACATCAGATAGTAAATCTTCTTTAATCTTCTCCAACTCAGCAATCCTTTTACCTTTTTCATCACAGTTCTTGCAAGATTCTGAACATTTCTCACAAGGTTTAGTAACCTCAACTATCTTTTCAACCTCGACCATCTTTTCTACTTCAACGAGTTTTTCAACTTCAATGATTTTTTCTATTTCAACAAGTTTCTCAACTTCGACTAGTTTTTCGACTTCAACTATTTTTTCAACTACTTTCTCCACTTCAATGATTTTCTCTACTACTTTCTCAGTCACTGGTTCAATATTTTCTTCTCCAGCTTCAGTCTTTGCTTTTTCATCAGCGAGCATTCTTGCTGCTTCCAACTCTCTCCTCAATCTAGCAATCTTTTTCTGATTCAGCATCTCCATTTTATCTGCAAAGAAGAAATTAAAACTGTCAGGATCTAAACCTTTTCTAGATTTATTAAGATGTTCTTCTTCATCATCAGTATCAATATCACTTCCAAGATCTAGAAAAATCGGGATTCTTTTCTGACTAGCTTCATCTTACAGAACTCAGGCAACAAGAGCTGAACCAGGTATGTATTTGTCCCAACTAAAACCCTCTGCAACTTTTTCATCATCTTGATGAATGATTAAAGCTTTCTTCTTTCCATTGTCAATGGCATGTGACGAGGATGGTTGTTGCTCAATCTGATGAAAAATTGATTTCTGATAATAATTGTTCTTATCTTGACTCCCGGTTGCTTCTTGGTTTTTACACTCTCGTTTAAAGTGACCCTTTCCTTTACAACGAAAACAAGTAACTTTTGACTTGTCAAAACCTAACAGAGAAGTAGCCAAGCCTCGAAACTCATCTCTACCAGTAATTTGTTGAAACTTTTCTGCTCTCCTACAAGCACTGGCTAAACACCACTTCACATCCATCAACTCAAGCTCCTCAGCATCAATTTGGTCATAATCTTCTTTTGTAAGCATTGGATTTCCAATCTTGCCAGCAATCAAACCTTCATAGGATTCCAACATAGCAACGAGTGATGCCATGTGTTGCTTGGCTATTTCTGGAGACAAATTCTGACCATTCTTAATGTTCAAAGTCACATTGCATTGAAGATTTGTTGAACTCTGTTGTTGAGGACTTGATGTTGTACTGTTTGGATCAAAACTTGAAAATGATCAAGAATATCCACCACTCTGAGTTGTAGTACTAACATTCGGACTAGAAGACCCGTCAGCACTAAAACCAGTTTGGATCTTTGGACTAGGACTGGGGTTAGCCTCAAACTTGTTTCCTCGGTAATACAGACTGACATCCTGTTTAGCATTTGGATTTGTCATGATAGCCGTATTTTGGATATCCAACTCGTGCTCTTCAATCTTTTGAATAAACTGTGCCAGATTCATACTCTCAGACTTTCTTGTGTGTTTTAAAATCATCAAATAAGTTCCCCACTTATGTTGTGGTAATGCTTCAGCTAGTTTATCGACCCACTCATCATCCTCTTTCTCA
Organism: Helianthus tuberosus; assembly: GCA_030545235.1. NCBI lineage: Eukaryota > Viridiplantae > Streptophyta > Magnoliopsida > Asterales > Asteraceae > Helianthus > Helianthus tuberosus. The sequence continues at coordinate 183,959,376 of CM060406.1, forward strand.
ATGTTAAATCTTTTCATTTCCAAAAGTAGATGACAATATCTATCAATTGTCTGCTTTGTTGTTTCATGGTCGAAAGCTGAAAACATATCAAACGATTTCTTCAATAACGCCTTTTTGTTTTTAATCATATCTGCACTTCCTTTGAATTTCTGAATCAATGCTTCCCAAATTGACTTAGCCGTATTATCATGTTGGAGCAAAACAAATATATCTTCTTTAATCGCTTGTTGAAGAATACTGATCATCATTTTCTCACTTGTAAATTTCAATTTGTCACCCTCTGAATAGTCACAAATAGCTTTTTCAATCCCACGTTCATTCTTTGGTTTTTCATAATCTTTCAACAATGAACACCATGCATCAAATTTGTAAACTTGCACCCAGTTCTCGAATCGATTTTTCCATCCTTGAAAATCTTCAATGTACATGAGCTTTGGCGGTTTCTGATGAGTTCCTGTTTCATTTTCACTGTACAATGTTTCAGCAGCAGTAACTGGTGCGACCGGTGTAGCAAACGCATTGTAAAATTCTTCAGCCATGTTTAAGCAAATTGTTTCACAAACACAAACTTTCTTGTTTTAAAATACTGGTTTCAAACGAGCTGGATCACCTCGTAAAACACCTCGAATCACCTGCAAACAAACAAACAAACGAACTATCAGTTTAAATGAACTGAATACGTAAAAGTGTGTGTTGATGAAATCAATCTAAGACTCGTGTCGAAGATTTGCGGACTCGTTTCAATATTGTTCGGGTAAAATCACTGAATGAATGAACTTGATCAGATGGGCCAAGTAATATGGGTTTAGAATGGACTAAACTCTATACTTCAATCAAATGGGCCTATCGAGTTATGTAATCAGTTGGGCCAACACAATAACAAATCACAATTGATTTAATGCAAACTGACAATAATGCCTCCACTACATCGATGTCAGACAACTTTAATAAAGATATTAAATGTTTCACATGTAAAAGCCAACAAAACCTTTAATCTTTATTGTCCATTTATGATCACATGCAGCCGAGATGACAGTATGTTGACTAATAAAGCCGACAATTTCAATTACCAACTAAAATTCTATTGGACCGAAACTTTGATCAGATCAAATCAAGTATATCACATGTAATGATGGGCCCACAAACTTTATTTAAATCTTTTGATTGGGCAGATTGTTTTAATGAACTACAATATCACATGTAAGGACCGGTGATTGATATCATTAAAGATGGTCAACAATTTTTAAACATGCAAATTCTTGATCTTTACAAATGGTGGCCTGACAAACTTTAATTCATTTTCACATGTATTCTGATACAAATCACAAGCTATTCTGTCAAACAATTTCTTGGGCCGATGATCACATGCACTTAACTCATGACATTTTATGACATCCACCTATGAGATCTCATGCAATTTGAAAATGGCCGACAACAATCTTTCACTACAAAATCCTATTGGGGCGATGATACTGATCACGTGATGACTGTTCAAATCTCAAATGAAATCAAATAGTTTCACGTTCAAACGAAATCACAATAACATGCACTCTCAAACGAGATTAAGTCCTCATTTTCAAACGAAATAAGGTAAATATGTGTTTTCAAACGAGATTACCCAGAAACTTCAAACGAAATCAGATAAATGTGCTTTTTCAAACGAGATTATCAAGTTATTTCAAACGAGATTAGTATGACATCAGCAAATTCGCAAAGTTTTTCAAACAAAATTATAGGTTTTTATTAGTTTTAAGTCGAATTTTAGCCCAAAACTTTCAAGGATTAGTTAACACTATGTTTCGCTTGATATGTGAGAGTTTTAAGTCATTTCAACCGTGAAAACTTGTTCAAATCAGAAAAGAAAGAGTAGAAGTGAGAGAATTCGGTAAAATCAAGCTGAATTTGGTATGAACTCCTCGTCCTGAGCTCTGATACCACTTGTAGGATCGATTTGTGACCCAAATGAGTCGTTCAGAAGAGTTCTTGTCTATACGAAAGGCGGAAACAGACGTATAGACTATGAAACAGCTTGAATATCACTTTAAACGTCTTGTATATTGATTTGACAACGATTACATGCAATAGACAGACCGGCAGCACTTCGGTACACAAATCAGATTTTATTACAAATGACAACACAACAAGCCTATTTATAGTCCACCTAATTTCGTTTGAAACTATCACATGAACTCAAACGAAATTACAAGTTTCTGTTCAAACGAAATTATAACATAATCTTCAAACGAAATTAACTTTTGTCTCTTGTGATTACATTGTATTTCGAGAACTGTTTGTCATCATCAAGAATGATATTGTGATGTCATCATTGATGTCACATGATGTCATTTTTGATGATGTCATGCTTGTTCAGATCCGCAACGAATCCAAGACTCGATATAAGACTAAGTCGATAGATGAATGCACCAACAATTTCGAGATGTGGAATGCTGGTGTTCTCGGTCCAGTTACTCTTTCTGGTTTAACCGAAGGGATGAGAGACTTATCATGGCAAAAATGGACTTATCAAACTTATGAAAGGGTAAGTAAGGTTTCTTCTTCTGAATTAAGCTGGTTTTTATCTATATATATCAATTATTTTATGTATTTCATGTCTGCAGTGTGTGCTGGTAAAAGGATGGAAGGGAACAAGCTGGAGTTTCCCTAGAGGAAAAAAGAACAAAGATGAGGAAGATGATGCTTGTGCCATCCGAGAGGTAAATAAAATACCATTGTTTCTTGTGTAACAGCATCATCTGTTTTCACTAACAAATATTTGTTGGCTGCAAGTTCTGGAAGAAACAGGATTTAATGTTTCAAAACTTATTAACAAAGATGAGTATACTGAAATGACATTTGACCCACAGAGGGTCAGACTCTACATAGTTGGAATCGCTATCAATCTCCTTCTTTAGTTTTATCATCAATCAAAGTTCATCGCTATCGATCTCCTTCTTCACACGAATCTTCAGCTTTATCATCAATTTCTGTAAATGAGTTTCGAACGAATACCATTATAAAACGTGGTTATCATCATCATCATCATCATTTGATTTTGTAAGATTTGTATTGAACCTTCCTTTGTTTCAAATGCCGATTGAAGAATAAGGATTGGAAAAGCATAGACGTCTTCCATCCCAAACCAACCATATCAAAAATCACCCAATAAGTTTTTCTATTTTATGTAAATCTATAGCAAAATTTTAGATTTGGTTATGGAGTTTTATTTTTCTATGGATTTTTGTGGCTACATTGAAACTGGAAGTAATTACAATTTAGTGATTCACTAACTGATGTGCATTAAGACATTCCATTTTGCAATTTTTTTCAGGTTACGGAGAAGGTAGTGGTGGTCGGAAAGTTCTTGATATTGATCTTAATGAGGTTCCGGTCGTTATGATGGAAGAAGATGAAGGTGGGAATGGGAATGGGAATGGGAATGGGTATGCTTCTTCATCATATAACTCAAATATATGTTAGTTATTTTTTAGTGGTTTTATGAACTTTTGACTAGAATAAGTCAGTTGGCTGTTTTTGTTTTCAGGCGAGGTTAAACGTACCCTATATGTTTATGTTTATGTTTATGTTTATGTTTAACACATTTGTGAAAAAAGTAGATTGATATGCATATGTACTAGGAATATGCTGGAGTTCAAACTGGGATTTTGTCAAGTCAAATAAAAGATAAAATCAATCACCAGCTGAGGGATCTGTACCTTTGATTGTAACTTTGTGACAAGTATTATTGTGATCACTGTTTTTTCTTGATCCCTAATCATATTTAGCTTAGAATTTTGAACTATGACTTTTGGTTTATATTTAACATGCAAAAAAAAAAAGTCACTTAGTGTTTTTGTGTTTTTGCATATAAGGTTGGTGACCAAGATGAAAAGCTGGCAGAAGGTATCAAGCTTTATGCTATACCAACCACCTCAACTACAAAGTGGAGATATAAAGAGTTGCGAGGATTGGACAATTCGGTTTTTCACGCATCGATTTTACCATTCGGTTTTCCAGTCCCATGTAAGTATCGTTTGTTTTTTTACGTCTCGTGCCTTTTTGGTTTCCCATTGGGTTTGGACGACCAGGACAGAGATTGATTCCATTGAAATACTAGGACTGAAAACTGGACCATAAGCATGTGGTTACTACATACATGCTTATGGTCCAGTCTTGGGTTGGTGAAGTTCTAGCTCATCGCCATACCATTTGCATGTCATTACACATAATAAGCATGTCGTTACACATACTTATGGTCTAGTCTTGGGTTGGTCAAGTCCTAGCTCATCGCTATTTGCGGTTACATAAGTGTCTTATTATAGTACGGTTAAAATTTTTTATTTAAAACTGGTGGTTTAAAGTTTAAACAATATCTATAGCTTTCTATACGGTTTTCAAATTATTTATTTAAAACTGGTGGTTTAAACGACATATTTAAGAAAAAAAACCCCAAGATAATAGTAAAATAAAAATGTCCTTTTGTTATAAATAATGCCAATTTTCTTATTTTATAGCATCAATATTCAATACATTCATTCCAATATAAGACAACAACATTATGAGTTGTGAAATATCTACTTATCTAGGTTGTATTCCAAGTTAGATCTTTCAAGGCTGTATTCCAAGTTAGATCGAAGAGATTATGGCAGATCATGTTCACCAAGAAATGACCCGAAATTGGATCTTGGTCTATTTGAGATTGGTCCTTTTAATCGTAATAAAAGATGTTTTCTTGTCTCTCGTTTCTTTTCTAAACAAATCGAAGAACCTAATGGATCGAACTCTCCATGAGATTCATAGTTGCATTACTTATAGCTTCCTTGTTCGTAGACAAAGCGGATTCGGAATTGTCTTTCATTCCAAGGCCTAACTTGTATCCATGCGCTTCATATTCGCCCGGAGTTCGCTCCCAGAAATATAGCCATCCCTGGGTGGTCAAATTAAGCCCACGTGACAGATTATATTAAATTAAATTAATAAACAAACTATTTATCAACCGGTTTAGCGAGAATTCAGCCGGTATTGGTTTGATTTATTACGGTATTTGTGGAGTATTGACATATGGTATCATACTTGCAAGATAAAACCTAAAATCAAAGTTATTATATGCCCAAAAGGATGTCAACACGTGTTATATATGGAACGAAAACCATAAAATGAATATCAGTAATGGTTTCGATAGTACCGATATCGGTACCGATGTTCGGCTGGAATTTACGTAGTGTCAATATTATTGGGGACGGTATCAATTTGGTTTGTCACGGGGATATCGACACTCGCTATAGCTTACGACATAGAAAAAAACTCTATTGTGAGTACAACACCAGTGGCATTTTTTCTTCCTTAGGTAATTCAGAATCGTGTTTATTGATTCTTCGTTGGGCAACACTATCTCAGTGACTCGACTGTTTCTGCATGCAGTTTCCTTAACCATATAAGCATATAACTTTTATCGCTTTATATAGCTTGCTTATATTTTTCTATAATCTCCGGCTGAGATTGTTTACTGTTGTGAAATCACCTGAGTTAAGCTCAGCTAATCGTGTGGATTCAATCCTTTTGAGCTGATCCGAGATACTAACTAAAATTTTGTTAACCATGCCCCGTTGGGTTCAGAAACTCTCGAGGAAATACTTGAAAACACCAGGTGCTAATCCAGATATGGACCGTAGATCTTGCATATGGACCGTAGATCTTGCATATTTATTGCAAAAGCTTTCTATTAGATTCTCATTCTTCACCGCGACATTAGGTGCTAATCCAGATTTTTCAATGGAGAAGTTTTACAAGGTAAATTTTTATATTCTAAAAGTCCTTCTGCGAAACTCAGTTTCATCAATACAAGACTCCTAAACAGTTTTGGTTCTTGCAAGAGCAATTGGCTAATGATATATGCAAAGTAGATATGCTATTTCAAAGATCAGTAGAAGAGGGAATCAAAATCGAGGTACAACCTTTAGTTTCGAAATATTAATGTTTTCTGAATTGATTTTTATTGATGCTTATTAAATATTTGACAGCAAAGGTCGATTAAGGGAGAAGAAATCGTCTTTTTTATCTTATCAGGGAAATATATTGTGATCGCTTTAGTTGACGAGTGCATTTTGAGGTACATACTTAACTCATATATATGCAAAGATGATTTTATTAGTGGAAATTAAATGTTTAATTTATGATGAATTTTTAATTTTGTAGTCAACCTTGGAAGGAGGATGTTCGTATGCCCCGTTTTTATACTGGCACCGCAGCGTATACTTGTGTGAAGTGAACTACTTTACACTTATATTTAGTTATGATTATAATGAACGGGTTGGATGGCTTTTATTATTATAGGTCATTATGTTATTAGATGTGGCTATGATGCTCATACTGATGAATTTGAGATCCGAGATCCAGCCAGCTCTAAGTAAATTGATTGTTTCACCTTCTCTCGTATGTCTCTCTCTCTCTATATATATATATATATACAGGGAAAGATAATGGAGTTGTTGAGGCTCATATTGGCAAAGGAATTTGCTTACAGATGCAAAATATGGGTAAATAGTCTTTTGAGAGCTTTTCCGAGGTTGTTAAGTTAGATCCGGAAAATCCATGTGCACTCACTCATTGTGGTATCTTGTATAAAGATGAAGGTCAACTGGTGGAGGCTTCTGAGGTATTGTTGTGTTGTAGTTACATATATTACAGTTCTACTGAGTTTACATGCGGTTAAATCTTGGTTGTACCCATTTGATGATTATGACACTGTGTCGTTTTTCTATGATATATCAAATATGCTCTCTGTTCATGCAGTCATATCGTAAGGCTCTGGCAGCGGATCCATCATCTAAACCAGCAGTAGAATGCTTAGCAATTGTACTTACAGATATTGGAACTAGCTTATAGCTTGCTGGCAACACACAAGAGGGAATTCAGAAGTATTATGATGCTATCAAGATTGACCCTCATTACGCTGTAGTTTCATCTTCTTTATACATTTTTTAAGGTTTCATTCCCTTTTGTGCGTTCTTAATGTTGTTATTGTTTTCTTTGGCAGCCTGCATATTACAACCTAGGAGTTGTGTATTCTGAAATGATGCAATATGATACGACACTTAATTGCTATGAGAAGGCTGCCTTGGAAAGGCCCATGTATGCTGAAGCGTATTGTAACATGGGTGTGATTTATAAAAACCGTGGAGATCTGGAGTCAACTATTGCGTGTTATGAGAGGTTAACAATGTTTATTTGTTGTTTTCCATTGGGTTAACCATTATTCTATTTTGCTAACTGTATTTGTATGGTTTTATTGTTGTATTTTCAGGTGTCTAGCTGTGTCACCTACCAGACCCCAAGAAGATCCCTTACTACAGCAAGTCGCCCAGCATAATGTTCATATGTCTCAAGCTGTGATTTTGCAGAATGTTGATCAAATCTTGCTCAAGGCAACAACATAATGTTCATATATCTCAAGCTGGTAAATTTTGCTCAATCTTTTATCTTTATTACACTTTAACATCTTGTGTGTTATCTGATGCTTTTTGATTTTAAAAGTCGTTGCGTGATGCTTGATGCGCGCACATATTATGTATGCGAGGCGTTCGTTACTAAAAAAATACTAAAGAATTATTTATAGGTAATATTTTAAACTGTTGGCTTTTAAATACTACAATTTCATTCCTGGTCAAAGTTGTTCAAACAGGTCAAGTTAAAAATATACGAGTTTGTCGGCTTTACGGTGTGCCATTTTCCTGTTACTTCGATTTTTAGTCTGGTTTGTTCTTGGATTTTGAGCTTTACGTATTTGAATTTGATTTTACTGCTGGGTTTCTATATAATTATTGAGTTAAAACAGTGGGTTAAAACCACTGTTGGGTTAAAACCACTGTTGGGTTAAAACAGTGTTTTGAAACCACTTTTAAAACGAGTGTTCTGTTAAACAGTGTTTTGAAACCACTGTTAGGTTTAACAGTGTTTGAAACCACTGTTGGGTTAAAATAGTGTTTTGTGGAGAAAACAGTGGTTCCTTTTTTCCAAACAGTAGTTTGACTTTGGTCAAACAGACTTTGGTCAAACAGTGTTTTAATTTTGGTCAAACAGTGTTTTAACTTTGGTCAAACAGACTTTTGAACCACTAAGAATCATATTTTTGCAAACAGTGGTTTGACTTTGGTCAAACAGTGGTCAAACATTTCATATGTCAAAGACCTCAAAGAACAGGTTAGGTCCTAAGTTAAAACACTGTTTGACATATTTGATGCGTTATACACCTGCACGTTATATAGTTAGTAGGGGTGGTCAAAATCAGTTTGGACCGTAACAACTTAAGTGAACCGGTTTAGTTTATGGTTTGGAAAACTGGGTTTCATGGTTCGGTTTATGGTTTTGGAATATGTTGCCAAAACTGACCCGGCCAAAATATTTAGAAAATAAAGTAAGAGTATAATTTTTTAATAGTTTTTATAAAAATTAATATAATCTATTGACATGTAGGAATCAGTAAAGTTGATATTGGTGAAATGAATACTTTCATCATGTATAAATGGCGAACTATAGGACAGCTTGCGGCAACTCCGCCATTCCGGCACTTGAACCTGTTCACTCTCATAGTTTGGCAGGGAACGTAGCGATGGTGTTGGTTTGTTCATTCGACGGCCGGTAAGTGTCTGTTTTTTGTATAGGACTCTCTCTCTATCTGTTTATATATAGTTAGGAACCTTATATGGGATGAGTTTATATATAATGTTAGTTTCTTTGATATTTATGTCGAAACTTGAGGAATTAACACATCATGAATTTATTTTGTCTGTGCAAGGATATACAAGAATATATTGAACGATGTATTAGTAATTTAGAAAATCTATATGGCATTTTGGTTAGTGTATGAACTATATCAGTCATGTCTTTGGCTCTATTTATTCCTCACAAGTTTGTAATTGAAGTGGTTTTTTATATATATTTTTTCAAGTCATATGGCATATGCTTTTTAATATAATAGCTTGTGTTATTAAAATTTGTTTTAAATACTTAAAACTTTTATTATCTGATAAACCACAGTGGGTTTTTTTATCAAACTTACATGATCTTGGGTGGAGTTTCAAGACTATCTACAAAGGGGAAGGTAACCCATCTCCACCAGTTGTAAAGCTGTAACTGTATTACTATTTTTTTGGAATTTTCATTTTCCAACTCCTTATAAATATATAATATAAGTTTTTTTACAAGTTAACCTCTTTTTTTTACTAATTTGATTTTGCTAAGATAACATGGGTTCATTAGTTTTTTTAACGGACTCGACATTCCAGTATAAAATATGTTGAATACGTAGTCGTATCCGATATAAAGTTTTTCTTTGGTTCTGTAGGCTATATTTAGTGAGTGTTGGTATCATACCATTACTACAATAGATGAAACTGATATTGAATGAACATCAGGTATTATCGGAACCGATATTGGTGTTCAAAGTCCATATTTGTTGATCAACTTTACCTTTGATAATGTTGACCCATATTAAAAGTTTCATAGTTGTTTTTGCTCTCTACAGTTCAATACAATCGGCTTCTCTTAAATTTGAATCATGTTTATTTCTCATTTTACTTTAGTGATGAGCAAGGAGTGTATTATGCATTGGATCTCGGGGGAACCAATTTTAGGGTTCTACGGGTACAGCTCGCTGGGAAGTCTAGTATCGAATATAAAGAGTTTGCTGAGGTGTTAATCCCTCCTCAACTAATGGTTGGAACTCCAGAAGTAAGCTTTACTTTCTCTAAACAAAAGTCTTCAGTATATTTTGTTATATCATGTATTATTACATTCATGTTTCAGACTTTCCATAAAGAGGTGGAAAGATGGAGAGTCGGGTCGGTTGGGTAACGGGTCAAAACGGGTCGGAGCAGGCTGGTTCAGGTTGGGTTGACCCAACGAACATGTTTTTTGTAAAATCAGCTTTTTATTTCTTTTATTAATAGCTAACATGTTAGTTATGATTATGAAAATCATATTATTATAATTTTATAAATTAATGTTTCTAAATATAATTTTATATTCATTTGACCCATTTGAGATAAAACTCAACCGCCTATTGATAAGAAAGTGGGTTGATGTAATGAGGTCGTATTAATAACAAATAATAATTAATATAACTAAGTTTTCCGAGCCCGGGAAGCAATCCCGGGTAATAACCTAGTATATATATGTATATGTGTTCACTAAGTTTCGTCCAATCAAAAGAGGTAATATATCGTTAGTTGAGAATGAGAATATTCGGTATACAATGAGACTAGTGTTTTGAGAAACACGAAAGGTGGTGTAAGTATTTTACGACGGTAATTCGCAATAACCCATCATCGAAGAGATACAAAATTTTATCCGAATATAACTCAGATTATTATTAATATTATTATTATTAGTAGTTGGTTGGGTATTAATGGGGTATAAGTACGAATAAGTTTAGCGTGAGTACTAGATAATAAAGCTATATATAATATTGGTTATAGGAGATAAAAAACTATTTACAAAGGAATCACCAGAGAAATTCTCTAGACGTCCAGATGAGTTTATACAACTCCCCTAAAATCATTTAATATGCTACCAGTTGTATACTATGTATGTAATATAGTTGGTGTAAATCATGTGATTTTATATACTTAATTATAAAATGATGTTAGTTGTTAAAGGGGAGAAAACAGTTGATGCCTCGAAATTCACGTGGTAAGTTGTTAAAATAACCGTTGGGTTATTAGTCGTTAAGTTACCATTGGTTAACCAGTCGTTTAACCACCCTTGAGTGGTCAGACGTTATATCACCGCCAGGTGAACAATTGTTAAAATCACAGTTAAATATAAAATTGCCATAAGTGGAATATGGTGGGGTGAATAAAACTGTGATCTGGAAAACATTATAGTCGATTTATGAACTCACTTAGCGTATGGCTAATAGTTGTTTAAATAATTTTTTTCAGGTAAATCACCAGTGCGGGGTGCGGGGTTGAAGGAGTCAAGTCGAGCCTCGGTACGTTTAAGGATCGAACATATGTTTATAACCCACTTTTGATGCATAAATTATGGGTAATCTGAATAAGTTGTTCTGATGTAAACTTACTCAACTTATCAAATAAATATATAATGTGAAATTTTAAGATGGTTGTTTTATCACATTATTTTATTATAAATGCTTCCGCTGTTGTTTACAAAAAATCTGGGACCGATACTAGTGAAAAATAATATTAAAAGATGTTTAAAAAATAATATTACAAGTTGGTATCAGAGCAATGGTTTAAGTGAACTAAGTATTTAATACGAATATTTGGACTTAAACCATGTGCTCTTGATATGTTGAGTAAGTAATGTTCGATCCGAGGCTCGCAGTGGGATGTGGATTAAATTTAGATAAAATTTCTAAATTACATATCAAAGTCGTATACATACATTTGTTGTTATCACTTTAGTCCAAAACTCAAACCTTTTGAATCTAGATCCCTGTTGGTTTCACTTTTGTAGCCAATTTCATCAAAAAACAAAATCTACTCAAATTTTTCAGTTAACATCCAGTTTTTTTAATCCTTTTCCTTCCTTTTAATGAAGGGCAAAATAGTAAGATTTTTGTAACCCCCCAAAAATATAAACCTTTTCATTTATAAATTGGATGTCGGTAATAAATAGAATGACTAACTAGGGGTAAAAATAACCTAGTTAGAGGAAAGCCTTGTAGTAACATGTTAGTGTGTTGAAAACACCTAAAATAAAAACCTAATGATAGTTGGAGGGTTAAAGGTGTCAAAATTGAATTAAATTTTATTAAAAAAAACCCAAACACACACAAGAGTGTGTGTTTGGTTCGACTAAAACACAGGGGCGACCAAGAGCTCTCCTCAAACCCTAGTTCATGCTAAAATTGATCAATTGAAGGCACAAATCTGACTCAAATCGAAATCCAAGCAAAGATTAGTGATCTCCTTCGTAAAGGGATCATAAGGTATGCTAAAATTCTTTATTTGATTCCATCCAAAATTCTGAGTGAACAATTAAATTTGAAATTAGTGTTGCATGAATGTTGTTTGGATGAAATTATAATGAAATAGTGTCTAGGAATAAACCCTAGTTATTAGATTGTTGAAATTATGCTCAATGCTTGAGAATTCCATAATCACCATTGAAGGTGATTAATGGGTTTTGTAAAAGCATGTTAAACACTAGGGTTATAGTTATCATTCTAGTGTATTTTGAACTCTTTAATGTAAATTCAGATTTGTTGATGTAAAAATTTGATATGAACTTGCCTAGTTGATGTTAATCTTGGCTAAATGACAAGTTATGAACTTGATTGTAGATGTGTAAAAATCATGCCCACAAGGTGTTTGTTAAAACGCTTAAATGAATGTTCATATGTTGAAACTATGAATGAAACACGTAATTTCCTAATTGATTTAATTAGGGGCGATATGTGATAATACAGAATCTAATCATAATGTAGATTTTAATTAATTTCACGTATCATATGATTAGAGGTAGTTAATTAGTAGAAAGTTAAACTAACCAATGACGAAGTCGAATAATGATTTCGACATAGAAAATACGTAAGGTGGAATAGTCGTATTTGTTAATGACTAATCTAACCACCTTGTGAATGATGATGTTAGTTTGACGCTAAACGAGCTAGGTGGAAGCTTGAGGACGAAACGGGTCAAACGAATCAATAAGGAAAAGTAAAGCATAGTTTGGATGCGAGGTAAGTTAACCTTACACCCTTTTTAATTACAATACACTTACTTGTAAATATTGATTTTGAATTATGTTAAGTATTTGGAATATGATGTTCCGACATGGTACAATGCAAGTCGAAATAAGTGAAACCTGCGAGAAACCATAAGTTATGGTAAAAGGGGGTAAAATATAAACTATTCGGGTGAAGACTAGTAAATAAGGAATTTTGAACAATACATTATGGGGTGAATCGTAATGGGCAAAAGTGATTAAATAAATATCCGGACATGAGTTGACGGATAGTATAAAAGATGTGAAAAGACACTATTGGATGTTGTAGGATCGTTGTTGGACCCAAATGAGTCATTCAGAAGAGCTTGTAATCCGATTCAAAGGCGGAATCAGTGAAACGGACGTGGAAACAGCTTGATACTATTAAATCTGTCACTTATATTGAATATAACATCAATTACAACCTGAACAGATTTTGGCAGCACTTCGTTACAAATCCAGAAGCATGTACCAAATGAAATGACAAGTACCCTATTTATAGTAGGCTGATTTCGCTCGAAATGGTCAAGAATAGTTTTAAGCGGAATCAGATAGTTCTGATTTCGCTTGAAATGACTCCTTGCACTTTCAAGCGGAATCACCTCCAATATCCTGAAAATCTGTTTCTCGAACCTCGGGCACTGATAATCCTATCCTATCCAATTACATGATACAAGACGAAGTCAATAGACGTAGTGCACTAACAGATGTAAGTCTTAACGGGTCAAATAATTTAATAAATGTCTTATAAATAATAAGAACTCACAGTGTAAACCGGGATAGGTTCAAGGGGGCGAGATGGTGTCAAAAAGCCATCTTATTAAGATAAATGGTCATTTAGACTAAACGGGTCAAATGGTGTTGTTAACACCATTCGACTATAATAACTGATGACCGCCTTATGAATTTTGTGATCACAGGGAAGAGCTATAAAGTTCGCGAAGCTATTAATTAGTGATTAATAGCGAAAGGTATTTTAAGCGGGATAATACTTTGACCCGAGCCAGGTATGTATAAGTAAGATTATGGCTAAAATGTGAAATTTTGTTCAAATATATTGATAGAAGTCCTTCGTCGTAAACGAGGGACTAAAGTGACCAAAACACCCTTGATGGGTAAATAGGGCAAACGACCCATATGGGCCGTTAGAGACATGAATTATGGTAATGTAAACTTTAGATAAGCATGTAAGTTTTAGGCATAAACCTTCTCGGATCAAATGCCAAAAATGATTCTTTTGCCGTAAAGTGGCTAACCGAAAGGTAGATTTCGGAATAAATATTTGTTACACGTAAAACCCACTACAATAACAGTTGTGGTGGAAGACCACTCAATGAATAATGTGAAAATATGATGTTAGAAGGGAATTAGAGTAGTTATGCGTAAAAGCCCTTAAATACCCCTAACGGGTCAAAGTAAGCGTAAAAACATAAACGGGTTAAGGATAATATGATAACCCGTGGATTGAACTTGGTGTGTTTGAAATCATTTAATATATGATGCCCATAGGAATTAGACGTAAGAAACAAGTTGGTTTGACAAAAGCATAATCGGGTCAAAAGCTTTGCTAGAAAGTTTAATAATTAAATTTTAAGCCGAGGGCTTAAAATCTAGAAAATTTGTAATCCGAGTGTCAGATTAATACTCCATGTGATGGAGAATAAAATTACGATCACGTAGGAAAAAGAATCGCATAAAACGGATTCGTAAAATGAAAGTTATGCGCGTTTTAGTGCATAACAAGTTTGAGTTAGTATAGCTGGGAATGTGCAGCACCAGCTAAAGATCAGTCTGTCGAAACAGGGGCGTCGCGTCACACGGCGAGTTAGGAAATTCACCGTCGCGCAATGCGACTGCGGTCGCGGGCCGTGAATGAAACAGATCAACCTGTCGCGCCACGCGACAGGCTCAATCACTGGCAAAAAATCTGTTTGTTGTTCGTTTTTGATATTCGGACTTGATTAAATACGTTATAAACTCATATGACTAACCATTTCATGATCTATGAAATGTAGGTACATCTTGGAATGCCGAATGACGATCAAGCAAAAAGAAGGACTGAACACGATTAAGTTACAAGCTTCCGCACATAGTTTTTGTGGTTATTTTTAAACGGCGAATTTATACTAATCATGATGTAATGTTTTAAAATCTCTAAAAGATTTAATTTACCTGTATTTTCCATGTATATGAAACTAATATTACATGTTCGTTTTGGTAAATTATACGAAATAAGTAAAATAACAGCAAGGGTGTTACAAGTTGGTAATCAGAGCCCAAGGTTAAAGGGTAAAGTGTTCAGTTCGAGGCTTGATCACAAATTCGGTAAGTTCACGTATATTAATGGTTAACATGATTAAAGTGTTGTGAACAACACATAGGGTTATCGTGTAATACACATTACCTCAATTAAATGATAAACATAGTTGACGAAATTACGCACGTTGACGCGTATAGTAGAAAAGCCTTTGTATTATAATATAGGCAATTATTGAAGTTGATATTACTAACTCTTGTAAATGTTTTAGTTGAAGGACACTCGCATCTGAAGATAGCGGGAGTCTAACAAATTGCGAATTTGACGGAGGAACGGTCCAAAAGTATGACAAGTAGAACATGCTCACCAAGGACTTAAATTGCGTAACGATATTAATGGCAAGGAAGGCCCATTAGGGCAAGCATTTACTAGGTGCACGTTTTAAATTCACTGCATGAATAGTAATATGCAACAAATACGTAGAGACTGATAGTTGCATATGTAGATTAAAAACTTGAAAAACCGGAATAGAATACCTATCCAGGATATTGTTTCCAAGAGAAATAAATAGAGGCATTAGTTACATGGGGTGTAATGTGAAAATTATAAAAGGTCATGTATGCCAGGTGTTGATCGCTTACTCTGGCCAAGTAAGTAGTGAACACGTGGTACCATGAACTTTTTATGATGGACATATTTACGCCCGATGTGGTAAGGATGGGGTGAATGGGACTGTAGGATCGGTTTGCCGACCAAATGAGTCGTTCAGAAGAGGTCTCAGACTGAATCAGAGGCGGAATTCATTGATTCGGTCTTCGTTTAGCTTGGATTCACTATTAACTGTCTATTTTATTGAAAACACGCAGTTTACAACTCAGTAGACACTTCGGCAGCACTTCGGCTTACCGGAACACCTTCTCTAATCTCGTTACAAATGAATAACCATGAACCACCTATATATAGGCCTGTAATTTCGTGTGGAATTACTTCACACGGAATTAATTTTCATGTGGAATTAAATTCCATGCGGAATTACAACATAATTTCGTACGGAATTACCATAGGGTAATTTCATGCGGAATTACCATAGGGTAATTTCGTGCGGAATTACCTCCAAGCCTAATTTTGACATATTTCTCGAAATACGTGCCCTGATCTATCTAATACAAACTAAGACTCGAACGAAGATGAAGTCGACAGACAACTGCACCAACAGACTCCCCCTTGAATGTTGACGGAATCTTCAGTGAGAGTCTTCATTATAATGACTCTTCAATCTTGATCGGTCTACTTTCTTTCTTAGCATGTACCAGGATCTTCTCTTTGGCTCTAACCTCGTCAGACTCCCCCTTTTATCATGCTGGGATCGTTATCTGGAATTAGCTATCACCTTGAGATCAATCCCTGGCTTTAACTCTATTCAGCTCATCTCCTGCACAAATTATCTCACCACCACATAAGTTTTTACTTAAATCAATAAGAAAAACTTACTAGTAATAGTTACATCAAGTTCAAATTAATGATCTCGATTAACTAAACAAACTTTCTTTCTCAAAATAAATTCCTTCATTTAAGCATTCACTTCCAACCCTGTTTATCATGTTCAGCACTTTGAAATTTTGAATATCAGCTCTCCAACATCAGTTGTCTAAAATCTTTTTGAATTTTTCAAACTTTATGCTAAAACACACTAAAATCTTTTTGGATTTTCAAATGAAATGAAATGCATTAAAGAAATATTTACAAACACTATTTTTGTGAGCTTGTGAAAGGGGATCATATCAGTTTATGTAACCAATCACAAGCACCATTAAGCTTTAAACATTTTCAGTTTTAAACGATTCACATAGATTGACGATATTGTTGTCCACATAAACTCAATCTAAAAACTTTCGAAATGCTTACCGATACATTAAGATATATTAATTTTGCACTAAGTTCTTATGGACCCCACGATTTCAGCATATCCCCTCATCATGCAATACACTGACTCAAGTAATGCCTTTAAACTTTTATCAACTGTGATTTATGCAGAAAATAACGCAGAATGTTTAAACATTAACAATCAGGTCGATCTTTCGATACGCAGAGAAAGTCCAATGTTTAAACAAAATAAGAAAAATAAAACAAGTTGAAGTTATTTAGGCTTTAATCACCAGGTCGATACTTCCGTATACGCAGAGGTGATCCAAAGCTTAAACGAAACACCAAAGAAAATAAAGCAGAACGTTTAGGCACTAACATCCAGTTCGATACTCACGTATACACAGATAATGTCCAATGCTTAAACAAAATAAAGAAATAAAACAAGTTTAAATCTTTGCAAAATAAAATACACAATCACAGTGATTTTCAGCAAAGTTGTGAAAGTTCACAAACTTAACCAGTTTTATGTCTTTCGACAATCAGCGATTACTGAGTAGGCACACAATCAAGAAGGACAAAACTAAGTACTATGCTTTTGACCATGTTTCCCACTAGAACTAGGCTTTTTCATTTAAGTTTGTATCGTTATCGCAAATCTACTAGTCTAGCTGAGCCTATCGTCACATCCTTAGTGAGACCGTTTATCACATTTTATCTCTACATTTCTTTAGCATGCTGTGACAGTCCAACTGATCTACTATCGTTTCCTCTTTTTCACAACAAAACTCATTTTTTCATTTTTCAATTGTTTTTGGAATTTTCAAATTTTCAAATTTTTTAAAATTTTTACTCCCCCTAAAATCAAAATATGTCTCAATTTTGATTTTCTGGGAAAATTTGAAAATAAACTATACAAGATAAACTGACAACATGATGAGAATTACTTCAATTCTCCATTCACTTGGCTTAAACAATCAGAACTCCCCCTAACAACAAAACATTTTCCCATAGTGATTTCAAAACACTTTAGTTTGTTTTAATCAAAATGGTTTTTTCCGGAAAATTAGTTTTGTGAGTCATTTCTCAAACATGGGGATCATTCATCACCTTGTTTTCTTTAACCACTTGTAAAAACTAACATTTTTAAGATCAATCCACAAACATCACTTGTAGAAAGTCAAGTACAACTTAATGTCCCTGATTTACCACTTTTAAATCGAAATCACTTTCGTGAATTTCTCAAGAAATGTGCCGATACCTGCTCCACATTTACCAACCTGGGAGCTCCGGTAAGTCAGGTTTTTCTATTTAAACAGTTTCACCCAAGCCTGACGGTCCTTGGGTGCTTTTGAAATTCCATTTGACAATGATGGAAAATTTTCATCATTCATCGTCAAACCGGAATCACCACTTTTTAACTCAATACATGACTCTTCTGGTTTTACCACACCAGATTCATCGCCTGAACGTGGCTTGTCTGACTTTGAAGAGTCAGATTCATTGCCAACAACTGGCTCCTTTGTTTCCGGAGAAACAAATTCATCACCAGCAACTTTCTCTTTCTTTACTCTCTCCTCTGTCCTCAGATTTGTATCTGATGAATTCGTTTTGCTTGATTTGTCATTCTTTGGCGAGCAAGACGATTTATTAGAACTTTTATCTGTTTTACCAGTTGTATCCGAGGACAAAATCCTTTCGAGATATTCTCTCGCCTTCTTCCTCTTCTTCCTCAGTCTGTCTTTTTGCCCCTGCGAAAGCTTAACTTTTTGTTCGTGAACTTTATGTTTTTGAACTTTAGGTTCTTGAACTTTCTGTTCTTTGGGCTTGACATTGACTGGTTTCTTTGCCACTTTCTGAGATTCAACCCTCGATCTTCCCTTTGATCTCCTTGGGCAATCTCTGGCAATGTGACCTTTGATATTGCATTCAAAGCAGCTTCTCGTCTCATCACTCCATCTTTGGCAGTTAAATCATAGCACTGTTTGGCTTGGTGATATCCATCTCTCCTCTTGTATGCTGGATTTGGCTTTTGAGCACTGTGGTCAAACCTTCACCACTTATTACCAACATTTTTTGAGTTTTGATTTTCCAATTTTTGTGATTTTTTATCACGATTGGATGATTGAACTGATGAGCTTTTATTTTCTTTTTGAAGATTTTTCGGCTTTTTATCCTTTTGTTTTTGTTCCACATTCTTCTTTACAGGTTTTTGCGTTGAGCATTCACCTTTCTCAGTAGAATGTAAAACGGTTTCTTTAAACATTTCATTTAACTTCAAAAATATTTTTCTTTTTTCAACTTCATCATCAGTTTTCTCATCACAATCTTCAACTTTGACTTTGTCAAAGTTTGTGACATTGTCACTTATTGGAACAGAATTAATCGGTTTTGGACATGGATAATCTGGTGTTGATGACGAAGTCTCAAAACCTTTCAATTTCTCTTCAAGCTCTTTGATTTTAATCCGAGCTTTTTCAGCTTCTTTTTCAAGTCGAATAATCGTCTTAAGATGAGAATTTATTACTTTTTGTTTTTCAATATTATTTTTGCTAAAAACAGATCTCCCATCTTCAAGAATCTTTATTTGACTTTGAAATTCTTTTTCAGTTTTTACTTTTTCATTTTCAAAACTTTTTATTTTATCTTCAAAATTTTTTGCATTTTCTTTCAAAATTTTGTTTTCTAATGTCAAACTGTTCAAACCATTTAACAGTTTGACATTTTCAGATTTCAATATCTCCAAATTTTCCTGCAAAATAAGAATCTGTTTATCATCAGATTGCTTCTCATCCTTCATCTTTTTGACTTCCAATGTCAAACTTTCCGCATCCTTCAAGAGTTTGGCATTGTCAGCTTCAAATTTCTCACATTTAGTGCATACTGATTCGGAATTCGAAGATCCAATCTTCACAGATTCTTCATTCTTAGGAACTTGCTCTGTCTCTTTTCTTGTCAAAAATTTGCCTGCAAAATTTTTTTTAACAAAATCAAGAGGATTCAAATTATTATCAATGTAACATCCTCTTTTATTGTCATATCTCATGATTCTTTGTGCAGCAAAACATATACAAATTCTTTTATCTATTTCAGTAAGTACATCCAAATTTATTTTATCAAGATTCCCCAAATTCAGTTCATCTAGACTCCCTTTTATTTTATTCATCAATTTTTTCTTTTTCTCATAATTTTCATCACTGTTCATTTTAAGTTTCTTGATGAAATCAGATGGATGTAATTTTGAAAATTTAAGCTCTTGTTTTATCTTTTTTAATACATCATCCCATTCAGCAGGTAATGCATCTGCAACCTTTGATACTTTTTCAGCATCTGTCAACTTTATCTCAAACCTTTCTAATTTGTCCATTAAGTAATCAAATCTGCTTTTCATCTCTTTCACAGTCTCATTCTTTTGACACACAAAATCTTTAAGTCTGAGAGTCCAAATATGCTTATCATCTTGTTCATACATGCTTACTCTACACCAACCATATCCACTATTTATTCTTTCAATATACTCATTTTCCTTTTCATCAAACATTTTTGCCATATTTCAAACAGAATTACAAGTTTCAAACAAACTTCCTCCAAGCAAAATTAACCTGCAAGACAGCTTCAAACGAGATTAGTTCAAGCGAAATTAGACACTTCAAACGATATTACCTAATTTCCTTTGAACTTGACAAACTAGATGTAATTTCGCGCGGAATTTGAACCAAATTCAAATGGAATTACGTTTTTGAAACGGAATTATAATTTCTTTTAAAAGATTTCAAGCGGAAAAACTAATTCTGTGCGTAATTAGTTGCAGATTCAAACGAGATTACCAAATTTAATAAATTCCGTACGAGATTAAAACTTAATTCCACGCGGAATTAAGATGATGTCATCATGTTCAAACAGAATTTCAAGCGGAATTACAAATTTTGTCAATTTTAGATTGAATTAAGGTCCAATTTTCTCAAGGCTTTGTTAAAACTGTGTTTTGCACAAAATATGTGAAAATCAGTCCATTTCAACCGTTAAATCCTGATAAATTTGTAAAAGAAGGTGTAGAATTCTGAATTTTCCAGCGAAAACGAGCTAAACAGTAAGAACTCTTCCTCCTGAGCTCTGATACCACATGTAGGATCGGTTTGCCGACCAAATGAGTCGTTCAGAAGAGGTCTCAGACTGAATCAGAGGCGGAATTCATTGATTCGGTCTTCATTTAGCTTGGATTCACTATTAACTGTCTATTTTATTGAAAACACGCAGTTTACAACTCAGTAGACACTTCGGCAGCACTTCGGCTTACCGGAACACCTTCTCTAATCTCGTTACAAATGAACAACCATGAACCACCTATATATAGGCCTGTAATTTCGTGTGGAATTACTTCACACGAAATTAATTTTCATGTGGAATTAAATTCCATGCGGAATTACAACATAATTTCGTATGGAATTACCATAGGGTAATTTCGTGCGGAATTACCTCCAAGCCTAATTTTGACATATTTCTCGAAATACGTGCCCTGATCTATCTAATACAAACTAAGACTCGAACGAAGATGAAGTCGACAGACAACTGCACCAACAGGGACGAATTAAAAAGGGTACCCAAATGAATCAAATAAGTAGGATGTTTGATAATAAATGTAAACGCAAGTCAGATAACGGAAGCGTATCACATAAGAATAATGAGCCTGAGAGAAGGGAGAAAGATTAATGTAAATGAAGATATAAATGAATGACCTAAGGAAAATTCCTGAAAATAAGTCATTGTAGACGAAAGAGCCATGGTTGACAGAAGGGGCAAGTAAAACCAAAGTATAGATGACCCGCAGGGTCATAAAAACGAAGGTAATGCCCACACGAAAAGACAATCGAGGTCGTTAACTTTGGTCGTAGTAAAGTAAGGACGACGATGATAATCGCCACTCATAATCTATAAGGCCGTCAAGGATGGTCACATAAAGAATAAAAGACATGATTGAACAAAAGCGATAGATTTCGCTAAGATGATCAAATGAATCAAAACGAAGCCTTAATGCATACCGAAAGGGTTGCAATAATGATGACTTCAGTAAAACACCCGGTTGATGGGTAAGGATATAGACTCATGCATAGACCGAGAAACGGGAATGCGGATGAAAGTCAAAAGACTCGGATTATGAGTCATGACTATAGGACGATGAGATTTTGCAAACAGCAATTTCAATAACTATGTTCAACTATTTAAAGCTGAATGGGTCAAACAAAGAATGAAGTTTGACCTTCATAAGTGATGAAATTTCACACGAACAAGTTAAACGAGTTAAATAAAGGATGACGCTTGCTAATGTAAGTAAGCGTGAACTGAATAAATAAAAGCGCAAAACGTTAATAAACCTATGCAAAGGGTTATGGGTGTTAAAAAAACATTAAGATAAAAGAACCCGGGTAATGGGTTGTAAAGTAGTATAAGTATGAACTGGGAAACGTAAGCGTAGAACAAACCGACGTGTGAATGATGTAAGGAGTCATAAAGTCAGAAGACTAGTCTGAAAGTAAACGAATAAAGCCTTAGACTAAGGTCAAGGCCAACTAAAGCTCAAAAGCGAAAATAAATGATTCCAAACATAATAAGGGATGCCTTAACGCTATATATGGATATATATACATTTGAATAAAGACACGAATAAAAGATGATCTACGGGATCATCATAACCTATGGAATTAAAAGTAGTGTTAAGGCCTACGGGGCCAAGAAGACCCTTGGATCATAAATAAAAAGAAACGAACTGTTAGATTTTCACCTTAAAAAGGTGAAAATCTAAAGAAATAGCCTATGAGGCTAAGTGAAAGAACCTACAGGTCAATAGCGTAAGCGAGGGAACTTGTTACGATTCCCGTGTAAAACGAGAACGGAAAGGAATAAATTATTGGTTGTCAATTTCCTTGATGTGAGTAATTGACATAAGCTAAAAAAACATTAAACTAAAATTTGGTTTTAGTAAGAAACAACGTTTCAACAAATATGAATATTATGAGACGAACTCGGAAATGGTTAATATTAAAGAATATAGGTTTTAACACCGATAGGTGTAAAACGATACATTCGAAGGAAAGATTTTCGATGATGAAAAGTCGACATAAACTTAAACAAGATGTGATGTGATTATGGTTACTAAAAAGGTGACATAGAATGTAACCATGTTGTAACATGAGTTACGAGATATGAAATTAGAAATACGCAAAAGGCCGGAATGGCAATATGATATACCAAAGTGGCGGGGTATAAAGTGACAGCGAAAAATCAGTCTAGCCAGTAAAAAAAAACCATTCAAAGTCAAAATAGTGTTACGACTTAGGCAAAGCGCTTGTCAATATAAAAATTAGCTAGAAGTAAACATGTTGAATAATAAATACGACCGAGTAATCAGATGAAAACTCGGTCAGATAAGTGACCAGAATAAGAAATGCAAGCTGAAAGTAATGGCCTACGAGGCCTTACACGTGAAAGGCGCATACGCCTTCAAAACCAAAAACACTTTACCATACTTTTTGGTAAGATTATTATATGCGAGTAATGCTCAAGTGATCACCGAAACTAAGGTTCAGATGATCAAAACTAATAAAGTACGTGAAAAATGTTTCGGGGACGAAACCTCTTTAAGGGGGGTAGACTTGTAACACCCCGAAAATATAAACCTTTTCATTTATAAATTGGACGTCGGTAATAAATAGAATTAACTAACTAGGGGTAAAAATAACCTAGTTAGAGGAAAGCCTTGTAGCAACATGTTAGTGTGTTGAAAACACCTAAAATAAAAACCTAATGATAGTAGGAGGTTTAAAGGTGTCAAAATTGAAATAAGTTTTATTAAAAAAAATAAATAAAACCCAAACACACACAAGAGTGTGTGTCTGGTTCGACTAAAACACAGGGTCGACCAAGAGCTCTCCTCAAACCCTAGTTCATGCTAAAATTGATCAATTGAAGGCACAAATCTGACTCAAATCGAAATCCAAGCAAAGATTAGTGATCTCCTTCGTAAAGGGATCATAAGGTATGCGAAAATTCGTTATTTGATTCCATCTAAAATTCTGAATGAAGAATTATAATTTGAAATTAGTGTTGCATGAATGTTGTTTGGATGAAATTAGAATGAAATAGTGTCTACGAATAAACCTTAGTCATTAGATTGTTGAAATTATGCTCAATGCTTGAGAATTCCATAATCACCATTGAAGGTGATTAATGGGTTTTGTAGAAGCATGTTAAACACTAGGGTTATAGTTATCATTCTAGTGTATTTTGAACTCTATAAAGTAAATTCAGATTTGTTGATGTAAAAATTTAATATGAACTTGCCTAGTTGATGTTAATCTTGGCTAAATGACAAGTTATGAACTTGATTGTAGATGTGTAAAAATCATGCCCACATGGTGTTTGTTAAAACGCCTAAATGAATGTTCATATGTTGAAACTATGAATGAAACACGTAATTTCCTAATTGATTTAATTAGGGGCGATATGTGATAATACGGAATCAAATCATAATGTAGATTTTAATTAATTTCACGTATCATATGATTAGAGGTAGTTAATTAGTAGAAAGTTAAACTAACCAATGACGAAGTCGAATAATGATTTCGACATAGAAAATACGTAAGGTGGAATAGTCGTATTTATTAATGACTAATCTAACCACATTGTGAATGATGATGTTAGTTTGATGTTAAACGAGCTAGGTGGAAGCTTGAGGACGAAACGGGTCAAACGAATCAATAAGGAAAAGTAAAGCATAGTTTGGATGCGAGGTAAGTTAACCTTACACCCTTTTTAATTACAGTACACTTACTTGTAAATATTGATTTTGAATTATGTTAAGTATTTGGAATATGATGTTCCGACATGGTACAATGCAAGTCGGAATAAGTGAAACTGGCGAGAAACCATAAGTTATGGTAAAAGGGGGTAAAATAGTAAACTAGTCGGGTGAAGACTAGTAAATAAGGAATTTTGAACAATACGTTATGGGGTGAATCGTAACGGGTAAAAGTGGTTAAATAAATATCCCGACGTGAGTTGACGGATAGTATAAAAGATGTGAAAAGACACTATTCGATGTAAGTCTTAACGGGTCAAATAATTTAATAAATGTCTTCTAAATTATAAGAACTCACAGTGTAAACCGGGATAGGTTCAAGGGGGCGAGATGGTGTCAAAAAGCCATCTTATTAAGATAAATGTGTAGGTCCCTCTCGATGATGAGATTAAACCTTTTCCTTGTTATATCAAACACACTGGCGAGTGCGGAATCCAAGCTAGCATGCAACCGAGAATGTATACGAGAACAAGCACAAACACAAACACACAAGATTCACCGATTAACACCACATGTATTAATACGAATGAAGGGTTCGGTTACAAGCTCAATGTTTACAGATATGTTCTATAAACTCTCAGAGTGTGTGTGTGCTCTCCTGTCTCTCACAGCCTAAACTCTCTCTCTGTCTGTGTCTACTCTGATAAAGAACACAACACAACACATGGGTATTTATACCCGACACAGCAGGTCTGGTCGAAGGATCAGACAGATTGATCGACAGATCATCTGTCGACCAGAAAGCCCATCGAAAGATCACCTATACACCTCGAAGGATGATATCCTTCGAGATCCATCTGTCGAGGGTTTATGTTTCGAGCTTATGATCGAAGGATATAAACAATCCTTCGATCACACATCTTTCGACCCAAACACCTTACAAACATTTGTTTACTGTTTGGCCAAGTCAAACCGGAGGATGGTTGACTTGGTCAAACTTACATCAACCTTACATTAAAGACATCGTTTTGTATCATGACGAAATACAGACAAAGTACAGACACAAGTGCACCAACAAACTCCCCCTTGGCTGTAGCTTTGTCTCGATCTTCGTGTCTTCAAGTCTTCAAGGCCGAGTCGAACCGAGCCGAGTCGCGTCCACACAAAGTGCATCAACAAACTCCCCCTTGGACGCTACTCGCGAGGTTCATCTTCTATGTCTTTCATGTCGGAGGATCTTCAAAGTTTTCACGCATCGTAAGCAGAAAGTGTATCAACAAACTCCCCATTTTAACTTAGGTAGTGTGTCAATAAACTCCCCCTTAGATTGAACTCTCCATTGAGTCATGCTCGTGAATCTTTTGACTTGTCAATTCTTCAGATCCTTGTGGTGTTGATGAAGGGACAGCGGCAACTCGATCACTTCATCCTTTGAGTGCCTCCACTTCGTGTCTTCATTCCAAAGCTTTTCATCGAACATGTTCTCCTCGCCTTTAGCATCTGCACATGCAAGAAAGCTAAACGCATAATGAGAACAACCGCTTGGAATATAGTTAACATTTAAACTAACGACACATATGAGATCAAATCTCAATCAAACACCAACCGACAGCAGTTTGAAAGTTTAGAAAAGTATTCATTTTAATCCTTTAACTTTCAAAACTCGTTAACTTCGACTGTTTATGAAGATGCAATTGTTTTCCAGCTTACGATCAGGATTTTGGGTAGGATAGACTCGAGTTCCAACATCGGTCAATCAAAAATAAACTAGAAGAAAAATCTTTTTGGATTTTATAAAGTTTAAATTAAAACACACCTAAAATCTTTTTGACATTTTCATTTTCAAATGTAAAGACGGAAAACAATAAATAAATATATACAAAGATGCATAAACAGGAAACATTAAATAAATATATTTCCAGACATTCTTTTTGCGAGTTTCGAGGGTAAGAGAATCATATCAGTGTACGGTCATGCCAAAACGCTCTTGTTGTTCTTTTAGTTAACATTAAGATAAGCATCCTATAACGATTATCGGTATTGTTGTCCACTTAAGCTCAGCTTATCATTTGTAATCATGGCGAGGGGATACGTTACGGTATAATTTATACTTACCGACCGGTGTTCATCCACATCACGACACATTCCCGTATCAAGGTATGCACGAGGGTTCATCTTACCGGTGAGTATACCGATTATCATCTGTTTGACCGTATATGATGTGAGATTCTTACTTATTTTGATTGAAAACAAGCCCTATGTGATAGAATCACTTATTGATGAGGAACTTGATTTTCGATGCATGAGGGCACAGGAGCAAGTCCGTGAACAGGTCAGTACTTTCGTACAGCAGAGAGACGAACTTGACTCCCGGAAAGAATTTGTGATATATTATCACTTATTTGAATGGACATGTGATTGTTGATCACTTATTGAGGTCGTATGCAATATGTACACGTATGTATAGTATCATGGAAGATCTAGACTTGCGTCCCCGTTATTTTTCGGTAAAAGATACAACCATGATACCCAGATGATAAGCAGCATAAAGACCGAATATCTCAGAACCTCGGCAATCTCTCAAACGAAATTTCGGTACTAAGACCATATGCCAATGAATGGTTCCCACCCAGTCTTCAGTCGATTTTAAGTTTATATCACCCTGCACACTTTAAAATGATTGTGAGCCTACCGATACATCTTATATAGAGCTGCTTATCGTTTTTCATTTAAGGTTTAAAGAGGTTTAGACAGACCACTGATGTACTATCATTTTCTCTTTTTCTCGCCAGGAAACTCATTTTTGTATTTCTATTGTTTTTGTGTTTTTGAAATTTTTCGATGTTTTTGGATTTTCAAATTTTGGATTTACTCCCCCTAAAATCAACAAATTAAGATAAATTTAAAAGACACAAGGATATTTACAAAAATGATTTTCCGATGTTGGTCAACTCATGTTTTACCTCAATGCAGTTTACCAAAATTAAGTTTTAATCAGAAATGATTTAGCGAAATTTGGAAAAATCAGTTGGCATGTCGGTAAGCAGTGCGGACCATGACAGCATTGTCTGGCCAAAGAGTGCTGAACGAGATAATAATTCACAAAGCAGCTTAAATATCGACAAGTATAGGAGAGATTAGAAATTTAAAACCGTATCCTGCAACTGCATCGTGCATTGCAAGGAATCTGAGTGCTCTCCCAAACTGAATATCCACCCGGTGTGGATTTCAAAGTCGATTCTTTGTAGCTACTGAAATCCCTTGACAGCAACAAGATCAAAAACCTTTGGGTCCGGCTGGTCTTCCACATTGCACCAGCGAAGGTCTTTGTCTTTCTCTTTCAGAAGTAGTGTGCGGTTGTTCAACCCATGCCAAGGCGTCCGCACACCTGGTTGGTTTGTTCAACAAACACATTTTCTTCAATCACACCACGAAGAAATGTACACTGCACGTTCATCTTGTAGATTGTTGAACTTCAGACGTGTTGTAGGAGCGTACATTTTGATTTGAATCTATCCCGGGGACCCGATCAAAGCCTTGAACATTCACATTTTGAAAAGATTTTCATGTAGTCGAAGCTTTTCAATCTCTTTCAACCACATTCTTTCACCATCATTCCTTCATCGGAATGTTTAACTTCTTATCTTTTTCCTTTCTCTCCATCAAAGGCAGCAATTTCTTCTGTTGCCTATTTTGTGCAAGGATGCTCCACTATCAACAATCTTACGACTATCGAAAGTTCCTCCTAGAATATCCTACACACTTACTCAAAAATTAGTTGGAGAGTGGGACCCAAGCCTTTGTGGACTTGGGTCGTCCTTGATCATCAAGAAAAGTGATTTCAATCACTTGATGATTAGGAAAAAGAACCTGTGGTGCTCCCCCTGACTGAATTACCTGTTTTTGTTTCCAAGCTGTTTGTTCTTTACCAGTATTTGCATTAATTGTTTTAGCATTTACTGGTTTTACAGTTTTAGGTTTTGCTTGAACAGGTTTTTCTTCTTTGACCTCTGATTTTAAGGCCTTCTCAATTACCTTTTGATTCTTTTGTTTTAACTTCTTTTCCCTTTCTTTCAAGACACGAGGGTCTTGTTTCGGGGAAAGGGATCGTTTTTGGTAATTGGTTTCTTGGGGAGCACTTGTTTTTGCCTTCAACTTTTGCAGGTATGGGCAGTATCTTACAATATGCCCAATTGTGCCACACTCAAAGCACATTCTCCGCTCTACAAACCTCGGAGAAACACGTTGATGACCAGACTGAGAACCAGACAATGAACTTTGTGATCTAGACGTGCTTGGACCTAAATCACATCCGTTGGTGTGTTGGGTGTAATTATTCTGATCATTTCGTTTTAAAATTCTAACTTGTTTTATAAAATCAAGGTTAGATTTATCCTGAAATGTTTCAAGTTTGTCTGAACCCGTGGATCCAACAAAGTTCACTTTCGGTTCTCTTTTCTTAACAGGAGCTCTTTTGTTTTGCACCCATTGTTGTTGAACCTTAGGTGCTTGAACATTCTTGTTCTGAGCCTTCTTTCCCTGTACCTTACCCTTTCCGGAGTTGACTTGTTGTTTTCGCTCAGCCTGTAGTTTTTGGTTTCCGTACTGTTTTCTAATTTGTTCACACGGAATTGGATCACATTGAGTAACAGTAACTTTACCACCTTTGTTCCCCAAAAACTTATCAGTACATCCTTCAAAAATTTGTTCAATTAAATCTTGATTTACATTTTTAATTGGAAAATCTTTGTTAGAGTAGATTTTGCTATCTCCTTTGAGCGTGTACAACAAGTTACTCCCTTCAACACATGACAACAAGTTATTCTCTTCACTGTTAGATACAAGGGACTCCATTGGTTTTGACATATCAGTCTTACTCGGTTTCACTGGTGGATCACACAGGATGTGATTCTCGATTGGAATATCTGTTGTAACCGAGTTAGACTGTTGTTTCACAATCACTTCAGATTCATCATCCGAAGAATCAGCATCCTCAATAATGGGAGGACTCTGTTCCTTAACACATGATGAATCTGTCACATTCTCAGATTCAGATTCAGTTTCAGATTCAGATTCACCCGAGGATGATGTACCAGTTGTGAACCCGAGGCCTGCTGCAAAATCATCTAGATTGAGTGGCACAGTAGGTTCAAAACGGGGCATATCCTCGTTATCAGGCAATTTGGAGTAATTGTGATTCATTGGGGGAGGACATGATTTGAATCCCATACACTTCTTATCCCCTTTTTTCCTTTGAACATCAATAATGTGATCCAATACATAGCGGGAATTGGAATAACTTTCCAATTTCTGCTTGATTGTTTCACATTCACATCGAGCTGTTGCCAATTCTACCATTTACTTTTCAATTGTGTCAATAAGATTGTTGTTAGCATGTTGTTTTCGCAAAACAGCCTTTTGTAATTCTGAAACATCATGTCTTAATGACGCAATTGTTGCTTTAAATTCCTTTTCATTTCTGGTTAAAAACACGTTAGCTTCAGTCGCTTTAGCAGAATCTACAATCAATTCTTGATTGTGTTTGGATGTGATTTCAACTTTCTCTTGCAAAGCCTCGTGTTTGCTTTGTAATTCACAACACTCATCATTCAATGAAACATGTTTGTCTTGCAAGTCAAACAAACTAGCTTGTAAAGCATCATGTTTGCCTTGCAACTCAGACATGTTTGCTTCTAAATCAGCATTTTTAACACGCAAACTATCACAGTTATCACAACTAGCTACAGTGGGTTCATCGACACATACCTGACCTGGTGAACTGTCGACATTAGCCATAAAGGCTGAATGGAAAGAAGACGAAGAGTAAGCAGCTTGATCCACATGATCATTCCCTGAAGTGGAGGATTCTTCATCTGAGCTTCCATTATAACCAGAAGAATCTTCATCCTCAGAAGAGTCACCACCATTGGCGGAAGATTCTCCACCACTTGCGTGTTTTAAATCCCTTACGACTTCAGCAAAACATGCTGTTCCACCATTTCTTCCTTCTCCAAGCTGAAGCGACCAATCACAACCCTCATCTATTTGAACCACCAGCCCCCGGTTGGCATTTGATGGCCCTGCTTGGCTTTGGTTGTTGACAGGAATCATCGTACGAACATTGTTCCTGTTCTGGTTCTGCTGGTTGCCTTGATTTCTGAAAGGATTTTGGTTTCCATGCTGAGCTGGTCTTGTGCATTCCCTTTTGAAATGACCCCGCTCACCACAGTTAAAGCACGTTACAGCTTGCTTGTCGAACCCATACTTGGTATCCTTTTTGCTTTCCAAGTTGGTTCTCCCCGTCCTTTCCATAAACTCCTTTGCTCTTCGAATTGCACTAGCAAGAGCCCATTTGATATCCATCATTTCAAACTCTTCTTTATCCACTTGCTGATAATCTTCATTGGTTAGATTTACATTCCCAATCTGACCTGCGATCAATCCACTATAAGCACTAACCAAGGTATTCAACATCTCCATATGCTCCTTGGCTACTTCGACACTGACTTTGGAAAAGTTGGAAGTGTCTAATCTGACTGTGTTAGGATTGGAAGTGGCTTGAAAGTTTGAAGAGCTTCCATAAAACCCTTGCTGTTGCGGTTGTTGCTGCTGAGCTGTCGGTTGTGCATTCGGTCTTGAAAACATCGTGTAAGCTGAAGGATCAAACTGATCTGTTGTTGAAGGTCCGGTGTTAGAGACGAAAGCTGTTTGAAGCTTCGCGTGTTGAGAAGCTGGTCTTTCTCCACTGATACCTCCTGCAATCCCAAAGTACATCTCTGGATTTTGAGGAGTTAGTGTTCTTTTTGCCTTAAGCTTCTCTTCTACATCCTTGTTCTCCAGTTTTTGAATCAACTCATACACGTTGATTGTGTCTAGAACACCATTTTCTTTAAGAATCTCAAGATAACTGCTCCATTTTGCTGGTAAGCTATCAGCGAATCTCTTCACCATTTCTTGTGGAGTGGTAGTGACTCTAAAACCAAACATCTCGCTCAACAAGTGATGAAACCTTGTAGATAGCTCTGCCAAAGTCTCATTCTCCATACACGTGAAACCTTCAAACTCTTTCTTCAGTAATTCTTGCTTGATCTTTCTAGATTGAGCATTTCCTTCACATCGTAACGTAAGCATATCCCACAAGCTTTTAGTAGTCGTGCAGTAAACAAACTGGTGGTAAATGTCTTTGTGAAGAGCTTGTGTGAGAATCATGAATGCCTTCTTTTCTAACTCAAATTTCTTCTTATCATCATCAGACATAGTGCTGTAAGTTTCTGGATTAGATCCTGCAACTTCCAAATCACTGTCAAATGCGGTGAAGAAGCACATCCATAGATCTTGACCTTGCCCCTGAACATAAGTTCTCAGCCTTTCTTTCCACCATCCCCAATCATTGATGTGATTTAGCTTTGGCGGTTTTGTGCTTGTACCAGTTTCACTGTCGTTCTGCATCATAGATTGAATGCTGTTGCTTTGATTTGTGACCAATGCCCATTGATTTGCAGTTATCATTGCAGCTTGAGGTGGGGCAATAGCCTGCATCCATGCTTTGTTGAAATCTGACGCAGATTGCGTGGCTGAGGATTGCGTAGCTGATGATTGTGAAGATGTTAGAGTCCACGCGGTTGGATCCCACTGACCGTTTGTTCCCATTTTATAAAGATTAATATATTTAGTGAAAATTGATTTAAAATTTGAAGAATAAATTTTCTCCTTTTAAAAATTTAATTTTCACAAACTATGTTAAAAACTAGAAGGAAAAACAACCAGCCGAAGGATCAAGAATCGAAAGACCTGAAAAGCACAAACTGTTAGCCTTAAACAAACAAGGATCGAAAGATCAACACCTGTTCGAAGGATCAACAGTGTTCGAGAGATCACTGTTGAGTTTCGAACAATGTTTTCGAAAGATTCTCCAATCGAAGGATCCTTATCTTTCGAAAATGAACTGTAGACCGAAAGATATATGTTTCGAAAATATTCCTTGGACCGAAAGATAAGTCTCACACTTCGAAGGATGCTCGAAGGATGACTATCTGTCGAACCTCCTTTGGTCGAAAGATGATCTTTCGACTTCGAAGGATATCTTTCGAACAGCTCTGACACGGTTGACAAAGGGTGACAGGTTGGTGAAAAAGGTGATGGGTTGGTAAATCTTTCGGCAGAAAGTATGGTCAGACCATGCTTTTCTGCAAAAACAGATTTTGTATGATTATTTTAATCAGTTCCCTTTTCCAATACACCAACAACTTTCGAAAATAACTAAACAAGATCAAAAGATGTAAACTTTGAAGAACACTTGAAGATATTATGAACACAAAGGGTTTTCCGGTAAAACTACAAACTTCCGAACAATATTTAAACCCGATAAAACAAAGTTTTTCAGAAGAATACAACTTTTCAAAACCCGAAAAACACCCAAGAACACCTCGGTTTTAACAAGGAGAAGAGCCAAAGCTCTGATACCACTTGTAGGTCCCTCTCGATGATGAGATTAAACCTTTTCCTTGTTATATCAAACACACTAGCGAGTGCGGAATCCAAGCTAGCATGCAACCGAGAATGTATACGAGAACAAGCACAAACACAAACACACAAGATTCACCGATTAACACCACATGTATTAATACGAATGAAGGGTTCGGTTACAAGCTCAATGTTTACAGATATGTTCTATAAACTCTCAGAGTGTGTGTGTGCTCTCCTGTCTCTCACAGCCTAAACTCTCTCTCTGTCTGTGTCTACTCTGATAAAGAACACAACACAACACATGGGTATTTATACCCGACACAGCAGGTCTGGTCGAAGGATCAGACAGATTGATCGACAGATCATCTGTCGACCAGAAAGCCCATCGAAAGATCACCTATACACCTCGAAGGATGATATCCTTCGAGATCCATCTGTCGAGGGTTTATGTTTCGAGCTTATGATCGAAGGATATAAACAATCCTTCGATCACACATCTTTCGACCCAAACACCTTACAAACATTTGTTTACTGTTTGGCCAAGTCAAACCGGAGGATGGTTGACTTGGTCAAACTTACATCAACCTTACATTAAAGACATCGTTTTGTATCATGACGAAATACAGACAAAGTACAGACACAAGTGCACCAACAAAATGGTCATTTAGACTAAACGGGTCAAATGGTGTTGTTAACACCATTCGACTATAATAACTGACGATCGCCTTATGAGTTTTGTGATCACAGGGAAGAGCTATAAAGTTCGCGAAGCTATTAATTAGTGATTAACAACGAAAGGTATTTTAAGCGGGTTAATACTTTGACCCGAGCCAGGTATGTATAAGTAAGATTATGGCTAAAATGTGAAATTTTGGTCAAATATATTGATAGAAGTCCTTCGTCGTAAACGAGGGACTAAAGTGACCAAAACACCCTTGATGGGTAAATAGGGCAAACGACCCATATGGGACGTTAGAGACATGAATTATGGTAATGTAAACTTTAGATAGACATGTAAGTTTTAGGCAAAACCTTCTCGGATCAAATGCCAAAAATGATACTTTTGCCGTAAAGTGGCTAACCGAAGGGTAGATTTCGGAATAAATATTTGTTACACGTAAAACCCACTACAATAACAGTTGTGGTGGAAGACCACTCAATGAATAATGTGAAAATATGATGTTAGAAGGGAATTAGAGTAGTTATGCGTAAAAGCGCTTAAATACCCATCACGGGTCAAAGTAAGCGTAAAAACATAAACGGGTTAAGGATAATATGATAACCCGTGGATTGAACTTGGTGTGTTTGAAATCATTTAATATATGATGCCCATAGGAATTAGACGTAAGAAACAAGTTGGTTTGACAAAAGCATAATCGGGTCAAAAGCTTTGCTAGAAAGTTTAATAATTAAATTTTAAGCCGAGGGCTTAAAATCTAGAAAATTTGTAATCCGAGTGTCGGATTAATACTCCATGTGATGGAGAATAAAATTACAATCACGTAGGAAAAAGAATCGCGTAAAACGGATTCGTAAAATGAAAGTTATGCGCGTTTTAGTGCATAACAAGTTTGAGTTAGTATAGCTGGGAATGTGCAGCACCAACTAAAGATCAGTCTGTCGAAACAGGGGCGTCGCGTCACGCGGCGAGTTAGGAAGTTCACCGTCGCGCAACGCGACTGCGGCCGCGGGCCGCGAAAGAAACAGATCAACCTGTCGCGCCACGCGACAGGCTCAATAACTGGTAAAAAATCTGTTTGTTGTTCGTTTTTGATATTCGGACTTGATTAAATATGTTATAAACTCGTATGCCTAACCATTTCATGATCTATGAAATGTAGGTACATCTTGGAATGCCGAATGACGATCAAGCAAAAAGAAGGACCGAACACGATTAAGTTACAAGCTTCCGCACATAGTTTTTGTCGCTATTTTTAAACGGCGAATTTATACTAATCATGATGTAATGCTTTAAAATCTCTAAAAGATTTAATTTACCTGTATTTTCCATGTATATGAAACTAATATTACATGTTCGTTTTCGTAAATTATACGAAATAAGTTAAATAACAGCAAGGGTGTTACAATTTTTTTAATTTATTATAATAAAACATTAAAAGACCATTTTGCCCTTCATTTAAATGGAGAAAAATGACAAAAAAAAGTTGAATGTTAACTGAAAAATCTGACCAAATTTTGTTTTTGGATGAAAATGGCAATAAAATTGAAACCATAGGGACCCAAATTAAAAAAGTTTGAGTTTTGGATTAAAGTGGCAAAAGTGACCAAACCCCAGAGACTATTTTGGCAGTTTACTCTAAATTTAAAAACAAAATTTAAGTTAGAAAATCAAATCCAAGTACCCGATCACTTAACTAACTATATCCAGTTATTCAGTTATCATTAGGTTGTGGGGTATGAGGGGCTTGGATTGGAGGCTTTTCATGACACATGGCACTTGTGGGTTCCACCACTCCATACCCAAAAAAGTAGGGTATGGAAGGGGCGTAG
Source organism: Helianthus tuberosus (assembly GCA_030545235.1). Taxonomy (NCBI): domain Eukaryota; kingdom Viridiplantae; phylum Streptophyta; class Magnoliopsida; order Asterales; family Asteraceae; genus Helianthus; species Helianthus tuberosus. Next base: position 183,994,997 of record CM060406.1, read on the forward strand.
GTTAGCGGCGTTGGGGGTGCCATGCAAATAGATTTTTTTTGTTTTTTTATATTAATCATAGAATTTAATAAAGTAATTTTAAATAACTAAAATAAAATAATATATTACAACAAAAAAATCAATTAGTCATCTTCATCTTCCATTGAGTAGAATCTAGGAAGTGTTGAAATATGCTGTACCAAATCAGCTCGAAGGTTTGAACTTATTTGTCTTGACTCGATTAGATTTTGGTTTTGCGTTCTCTCTTCGTTACTAAATTCTTCGTTATTTGATGCGGTCTCCTCGCCATAATATTCAAGTATTGCACATTCTTCATCCTCTAAAATCATGTTGTGTAGAATGATACACGGATACATCACGTTTCTTTTTTGATCTTTTTCATACAATCTACAAGGCATGCTAAAAATGCGCTACCTTTTCTGTAAAACACCAAATGCTCGCTCCACGTCTTTGTGTGCCGCCATCTGAACTTTGTTAAACTTTATTCTTTTAGGATCTAGGGTTCCCTCTCTTGAAAATGATTTCACAAAAACAACCCACTTAGGGTAAATACCATCACCATTTATTAGATCATTGAAAAGGGACGAGTGATGTATAATGTTTATATCGTTATGTGAACCTGGCATACCAAATAATGCATGCCAGATCCAAAGATCTTGTGATGCAACAACTTCAAGCATCATAGCCGTTATTCCATGATATCCGCTTGTGTGAGAGCCTTGCCATGCAGTTGGACAAAGTTCTCACTCCCATTTTATACAATCTAAACTACCTATCAACCTGGGGAGACCATAATATTTAGAGTGATGTTCCAAAAATTGTTGCATATCACGAAACGTTGGTTTTCTCAAGTATCATTTCATATATAGTTCAATGATATACGCACAAAAATTATGAATACTTTCCCTAGCCACTCGTGCCGACATTCTTAAATAGTCGTCCATTATGTCGGAACTATGGCCATAAGCCAATTGTCTTAGGGGCGGTCGTGACCTTTTTCCACGTGGTAAATCCGATCTTACCACGCGTATCGGGTCTTTGTTGGAAATAAGGATAATTATTCTTTAAATCCTTTGATATTCTTAAAAATAAATTTTTACTCATACGAAAACGACGCCTAAACATGTTTTCATCATAGGTTGGTTCGGGTGAAATAATCTCTTACCAGCAAATCGATTGCGGTTTCGCGTTCACGAACTATGTACTTCCTCTGTTTGGGTTGAGATTGGGAAGTCCCTTCATCTTAATCTTCAACAATAGCTTTCACGAACGTCGCTATTGTTGATAATAATATTTCCGCTCCGTCGTCGGATGAGGATGACAAAACAAATCTATCATACGAATTACTTGAACTTGAAGAATCCATTGGAGGTTGGTAGTGGTTTTTTAATTTTTTGATAGTAAAAATGGTAAGTATATATAGATTATAAATAACAGAATATTTTTTAATAGCCGATGGCCAACGGCTAGCCCGACGGTCATATGCCAACAGCCAAAAGTAGTCAGCTCTTTCCTCAGCCCCACGCCGGACTTCAAAGTGACGCTGGCTGGGCATCGCCAAAGCCAACTCTGGCACAAAGTGGTGTTGCCTGGCTTCCCCCGCCCCATAAACGCCCCTAGTCTCCACAGTCTTAGAGAGTAAGAAAAAGGAGCGCATAGAATGGAGGGGGTGGGGGGGGGGGGGGGGTTGGGACCTGTTTAGGTGCCTATTTAACCTGGCCCGGGCTCTGATATTTTCCGTCACCTGCTCCTCTCATCAGTCCGACACATCATAAGGATCTCATAGTCTTTGTTATATAGTCAGTTGATCATTTTTCAATGAATTTGACATAAGGAAATAACGATTGTTGTTTAGTCCGCTGATCATTTATGACTGAATTTGACATAAGGACATAACAAAGGTCGTCCTCGATTGTATTGCAACGTATTTGTGTGTTTGTGTTTTTTCCCTAAGGAAAAACAGATGTATGTTTGACATCTGGATCAACCAAAGAAATTGGATGCATATAGGAATAACCAGCAAATCAAATGGTCTGAGTAAGACAAATTACGAGTAAGCCAAAACTGAGATAGATTTATCCAATATATAGCCCCATGTCTTATATATGAGGAATGAGGGCGGAGAAGATCACACTTAACGGTGACAATTTCTAACAAAGCAGGAAGCAAATACATGAATACCGACACAAATAATCGATTTTTTTGTTGTCTAAACTCTAGCCTTTCTCGCTTATAAACAATTGGAGTGACATGCCTAACCTATTAACTAAATAGTTTATGTTCTAGTTGTGTTGAAACTAAACTAAAACAAATCAGGTTGATCGTCAAGTTGTTTAAAATTTATATATATATATATATATACGGGACCGCTAGAATGAGAACCACCTCTAGTTATGAGAACCGCGAGAACTACTTGATCCGGGGCGAGGTGGACGAATTTTTTTTTTCAAAAACGTAGATCCATGTATTATAAACACATTCGTAAAAAAAAATATAAAAAAAATGCCGTGTGTGTAGTTTTTTACACCACAAGTTTGTGGTTTACGAGTTCCGTAAATTGTAGATCCATGTATTATAAACACATTCGTAAAAAAAAATATAAAAAAAATGCCGTGTGTGTAGTTTTTTACACCACAAGTTTGTGGTTTACGAGTTCCGTAAAATTTACGGAACTCGTAAACCACAAACTTGTGGTGTAAAAAACTACACACACGGCATTTTTTTTATATTTTTTTTTACGAATGTGTTTATAATACATGGATCTACGTTTTTGAAAAACAAAATTCGTCCACCTCGCCCCGTACGGTGTGGTTCTCGCGGTTCTCATAACTCGAGGTGGTTCTCATTCTAGCGGCCCCCTATATATATATTATACACACACACACATATAGGGGACCGCTAAAATGAGAACCACCTCCAGTTGTGAGAACCGTAAGAACTACACCGTACGGGGCGAGGTGGACCAAATTTTTATTTCATAAACGTAGATACATGTATTATAAACACATTTGAAAAAAAAATTCAAAAAAAAAAAAATGTTGGGTGTGTAGTTTTGAGCACCCAAAGTTTGTGTTTACGGGACCCGTAAATTTTATTTAAAATTTACGGTACCCGTAAACACAAACTTGTGGTGTTCAAAACCACACACACGACATTTTTTTTTGAATTTTTTTTACAAATGTGTTTATAATACAAGCATCTACGTTTATGAAAAAAAATTTTGGTCCAACTCGCCCCGGATCAAAAAGTTCTCACGGTTCTTACAACTGGAGGTGGTTCTCATTTTAGCGGTCCCTCCCCCACACACATATATATATATATAGAAAAAGTATATTGTACAAAATGCCTTAACATACGCTACGTACGCGATGTGAAATCGCATGTTATAAAATAGCATGGATGAAATCGCATGTGATAATTTTGATGAAATCGCAAGTTGGTTTTTTGTAACAATTTCGCATGTTGGTAATTTTGATGAAATCGCATGTTAAAAAACCAACATGCGAAATTGTTACAAAAAACCAACATGCGATTTCAACGTGAGATGAAGATCTGACGGCTGAGATGAGCGCGTACATATTGTACGATAAGGGCATTTGTACGTTAACTTAACCCTATAGAGGATGGATCATAAGAAAACTAGTTTAAATGAGAAAACCAAAAAAATAACTAAAAAAGCCTAAAAAACATACCAATTTTTTTTTTACAATTTTTTATAAAAAATCATAGGTTTTTATATATAAAAAAAAATTTCAAAAAAAAAAATTATACTACACATGTGCACTAATACGGAAAGTCTAAACCACTTAACCAACCACCCACCAACACCCCCAAAAGCCTAAACCCCCCACCCCCCGAAAACCTAACCCCCCACCCCCTCCCGAAAACCTCTAAAAAACCTAACCCTAAAAGCTAAACTAAACTCAAAAGCTAATTTTAAGCATGTAACCCCCCCCCCCCCCTAAAAAAAAACCACTAAATTCACCCTCTCACCAAAAGCCTAAACCCCCACCCCCAAAAACCTAACCCCCCAACCCCCATTCCGAAAACCTAAAACTAAACCCTAAACATAAACCCGAAAAAACAACACCCCCAAAAACGTAACCCCCCACCTCCTAAAAACCTAACCCCCTACCCCCCCTTTCGAAAACCTAAAACTAAACCCTAAACATAAACCCGAAAAAAACCTAAACCCCCCTCCTCACCCAAAAACCTAATCCTAATCCTAAACCTCCAAAAACCCTAACCCTAAAAGCTAAACTAAACTCGAAAGCTAATTCTAAAAATAGCGATTTTTTTATATATAAAAATAGCGATTTTTTTTATAAAAATATCAATTTTTTTGTAATGCACATGTGTAGTACACATATAATGCACATGTGCAGTACAAGTTTTTTTTTTGAAATTTTTTTATATATAAAAATAGCGATTTTTTTTATAAAAAATTATACAAAAAAAATTGGTATGTTTTTTATGCTTTTTAGTTAGTTTTCTAATTTTCTCATTTATATGTAGTTTTCTTATGATCCTCTATATATATATATATATATATATATATATATATATATATATGTATATATACATATAGGGTAAGGTTCATGCGAGAACCACCCTTATTGCGAGAACCGCGAGAACCAATGTGAACACAAAATAAAATCTAAAAAAAATCAAAAAAGCACTCAAATTTTTTTTTTTAATATTTTTTTTTAAAAAATCGCTATATTTCGTTACCATAAAAAAAAACTTTTTTTTTTCGAGTAATAGTTATCAATGCACATGTGCATATGTATCATTACGTTATCAGGAATAGAAAATTGCACTTTAATTTAAAATACCATTACTAATACACTACTTTTTACATTACCAATATTCAAAATGCACATGTGCATCATTAGGTATAACCATGATATAACGTGTTTTGATACAAAAAGTTTGTGATTTTGAATGGAGAAGTAGGCCCATATACATGTTTTTTGGTTAGTTATATCTAGTGGTTGATGGTTTGGTTATAGTTGTCAATTTTTGATGTAATATGTTGATTTGATGGTATAAATGGTGTTTACATACATGTAATAAAGTGAAAATATTGTTAATGGTATTGTATTATGGATGGTAGGAGGTAATGATATTGTATTATGGATGGTAGGAGGTAATAGTAGTGTATTATGGATGGTATGATAGATGAAAGAGAAAGTGTATTCAAAGTAGTGTACCAAAACACCTTATTTCATGTTGATACATATAAATGCACATGTGCATTTATAATATTGGTAATGTAAAAAGTAGTGTATTACATATGGTAGTGTAAATGAAAGTGCAATTGTCTAATATGTGTAATGAATTACGGAATTTGTCAAAGAAATGACAAAAATGCACATGTGCATGCTTGTGTATTATGGATGGAATGATAGATAAAAGAGAAAGTAGTGTACCAAAACACCTTATTTAATGTTGATACATATAGATGCACATGTGCATTTCTAACATTGTTAACGTAAAAAGTAGTGTATTACACATGGTAGTGTAAATGAAAGTGCAATTGACTATTATTTGTAATAAATTACGGAATTTGACAAAGAAATGATACATATGCACATGTGCATGGATAACTGTTACTCGAAATTTTTTTTTTGAATTTTTTTTTATTTATTTTTATTAACAAAATATAGCGATTTTAAAAAAAAAATAGTAAAAAAATAAAAAAAAAATTTTTTGGGTGTTCTTTAGATTTTTTTAGGAATTACTGTTTGTGTTCACACTGGTTCTCGCGGTTCTCGCAATAAGGAGTGGTTCCTAACGGATCTTTATCCTATACATATATATATATATATATATATATATATATATATATACATATATATATATAGGGGGCCGCTAAAATAAAAACCACCTCTAGTTGTAAGAACTGCGAGAACCACTCTCCACCAATCAGATAATGACAACCAAAAGGGTAATATAGTCATTTAATCAAAACCATCAAATCATCTCTCTCTCCTCATTAAAGTCTCTTTTAAAAGTCTTTTCAATTTCTCTCTCTTCAATCTCTCCCTCTTCACATTTCTCTCTTCTCTTTTTGTTATTTTATAAAAAAGTTTTTTGTAAAAAAGAGTTGTAAAAAAATTTTTGTTAAAAATATTTTAAAATCGTAAAAAAAGTTTTCGTAAAAAATGTAAAAAAGTTTAAAAACGTGTGTGTAAAACAAGATTTTTGTAAAAAAATGTTAAAACTGTAAAAAAAATCTTCGTATAAATTTTTGTCTTTTGTAAAAAAAGTTTTTGTGAAAAAATAAATTTGTAAAATTTTTTGGGAAAAGAGTTTTTGTAAAAAAAAAAGTTTAAAACCGTAAAAAACGTTTTCGTAAAAAAAACGTAAAAAAGTTTAAAAAACGTGTGTGTAAAAAAAAGATTTTTGTAAAAAAAAAGGTTAAAACCATACAAAAAATTTGGTATAAATTTTTGTTCTTTGTTAAAAAGTTTTTGTAAAAAAAATTGTAAAAAAATTTTTTGCAATTTTTTTTGTAAAAAGAAAGTTTAAAACCGTAAAAAAAGTTTTCGTAGAAAAAAGTTTAAAACCGTAAAAAAAAATAAAAAACGTGCGTGTAAAAAAACGGCGCATAAATACGGGACGAAAAAAAAACGGGGCGTAAAAAACGGCGCGTAAAAAAAAGCACGTAAAAATTTGGCTGTAAAAAACGGCTCGTAAAAAAACCGGGTCATAAAACGACGCGTAAATACGGGGCGTGAATATGGGGGCGTAAAAAACGGCGTAAAAACAGGGCGTAAAAAACCGGCTCGTAAAAACGTTTTTTTTTTTATAAAAAACCCTGACAAAAGTTGTTTTTTTGTAAAAAAAATCAGCGCATAACAACGGGGGATAAAAAATGGCTTGTAAAAAAACCGGGTGATAAAACGACGGGTAAATAAGGGGCATGAATACAGGGCGTAAAAACGACGCGAAAAAATGGGACGTGCAAAATGGCGCGGTAAAAAACGGCGCGTAAAACCGGGCATAAAAAACGGCGTGTAAAAAAGCGGTCGCAAAAACGGCGCGTAAAAACAGGGCGTAAAAACGGCGCGTAAAAGCTGGGCGTAAAAAACGGTGCGTAAAAGCGGGGCGTAAAAACATCGCGTTAAAAAAACGACGCGTAAAACCTGACGTAAAAAACGGCGTGTGAAAAAGCCGGGCTTAAAAACGGCGTGAAAAAACTTTGTGCAAAAAATTGTTTTTGTTTAAAAATCTGGATCTAAAATGGTTTTTAATAAAAAATTCTGTTTTAAAAAAACAAGTAATATAATAATACAAAAAAAAAGTAATAAAAAAATAATAAAGACAAAAAGACAAAAAAGAGTAAATTTACTACGCTACCCTTTTGCATTAAAATATTAAAAACATAATAGGACAAAAAGTATTTAATATTAGTTTTAATTACTTTTAATCTCATCCATCTATCTTGAAGATCTAATTGTTGGAAAGTGGTTCTCTCGGTTCTTACAACTGGGGGTGGTTTTCATTTTAGCGGCCCCCTATATATATATATATATATATATATATATATATGAAGTTCATAAATTCAGTTCACAATCATGTTTTTATTTACAAAGTCTATTTCACCTGTTTAGATAAATGAGTTACACAAATCATCATCAGATTTATGGTCTTTAAATACACTTGATTAAGGTTGATTTCTTTAATACGAATAAATATGTTGACATAACTAGGTTCAAATATTGGCATGACTAGGTACGGGATATTTTGTGGGACATCCTAAGAAGAGTTGGGATTTCTGCTAAGAAAGAGGCCTCTGTAAATTTCCTCACGGACCCTATCGAAGGAAGATCTACTCTGCGACCAGCGGATCTGCTCGTCTTTGGCTGGGCTGGGGGGAAACATGCTTGTGTGGACCTCACGGGGGTTCTCCCTTTGGTTGGTTTAAGGGAAAACGGGTTTGTAGCTAGACAAGCAGCAAGAATGGCAGAATCAAAGAAAATGGATAAGCACGCTAAAGCTTGAGCAGAGAACCAACATGTCTTTATCCCTTTTGCCTTGATACATTTAGCTGCCTAACGTCAGAAGTTATCCACTTCTTGACCAGGGGGTCATCCACAACAATTGTTCAATCCCAGGAGGGTAGGGGTTTGTCTTTGGAAGGTTAAGGTTCACAATTCAAAAATGGGTGACAGCGCAGCTTGTTGCCCGTCTACCTTCTATTTTAATGTAACTTGACAAGTTATTTTATGACATTAGGTTGATAATTGTTTTGATAAAATCTGAATACACACAAAATTTTTCTTCTCAAAATATAATTGTAACACCCCAACCCGGAATGGGCTGACGTGTCACAATAACAGTATCATAAACAAAAGTCATAATTTCATTTATTTATTTATTGGACAAGGATACAATGACATAACAACTAAACTTAAGGTTAATTATACAAGCGGAGATATTCAACTTCATTAACTAACATCTTCAGATTTATTCCTAGGCTTTATTCTTCTCTCTTTTCCCCACCCAAAGTAACCTGTAAACCTGTATATACAAAAATTTACGGAATGAGCCGAATGCTCAGTACGGAATATTAGGCTCAAATAACAAATAACGCTTTATTCGGATGAAACTTGATGCAAATAACGAAATTTCATAATCATATCTTACGGATGTACCCATGAGCAAACTTAAAACGTGACAATACACAGGTAGCTACTCCTGCATAATTATCACATGAGATGGCGAATTGGCATACCCGTTATCCACCTCCTTATACTTAAATCCTAGGATCGATCCATACGCCTCCTAATAGCCTTATGTACCACACTTGTACTTAAGAGACGCCGTGAACTGATCTCTCCGTCACGGATGGAGCACATGATGTCGATGCCGCAACAACATGCTCGTGGGACACTCCACGAGAAGCGATACTCAGGGTATCAGAGTACAAATGGTCTTATTCACATAACTTATAAAACTTATTTTCATAACAAAACGGAACATATATTGGAACATGCGATAATGAGTACAACTAACATAATACTATCGCATGACATGAAAACTTTATATCAAATGATTAGAATAGAATTCGAACGGACTGTCAAATGAATCGATAATCAAAGACGTGAAGAGTTTTAAAAGATATATTAATTTAATGGTTTATAACAATTTGAATATGAAGCAATAAGGAATGGGGTAAGGATCCGTACCTTAAAAATTCCAAAGTGATGCTACCTTGTGATAATATTTCAGATTTATATGGGCAGAGTTTAGACTACTGATTAGTCTTTTAACCTAATTTAAATAACATGCACACAACTAGGTTAGTAACTTAATACAGCCTTTACGATAACTCACGAGATCAAATTCTCACAACGAATGACAAAGTGCGATACTTCATCCATCGAATTAACGATGATCCGTCAAATTAATGACGAACGACAAAGTACAATACTTTATCCATCGAATTAACGATGATCCGTCAAATTAATGACGAACGACAAAGTATAACCCTGATGTGGGCAGCACTTAAACATCCATTGGATATATTGATCGATCGGACAATGAATCGTAATAGCGATCGAGTTATTACCCTGTTCTGCAGCACCCCGCTATACTTAATTAGTGTTTCGTGTGTATTTGGAAAGTAATTGGACGATATCTCAGCGAGTATTCAGAGTTTCTTCGTCGTTTTTGTGCCCAGATTCAAGTCCCAACCTCCTCTATTTATACTAAAATTTTGACCTTGACGCGGCCCGCGTGACCTTAAGACTATTCTTACGCGGGCCGCGTGGCAACTTATTTTGGGCATAGGGTTGCCACGTGTGGGACTAGCCTAGCTGAATCGACAGTTTTTAAAATCTCAACTTCTTCCGCAAGTTATTAGGATAATCGTTAACTAGGTTTTACCCCCCCTGAGTTTTAGGGGCCCTAATCCTGATTCTGAAAATTCTGAAAAATTTAGGGTTTGTACGAAATTACTTGGGTGTCTTAATTAGGGTTTCCTATGGGTTAATTTAATAAAATAATTAGGTCTTTTAATGAGGGTCGTTAAATTATTAGTTTATTATTCCTTTATTTCTAGAATAATGATTTTAAATTTTCGGTTATTACAACTATTACCCCCTTAAAAGAAATTTCGTCCTCGAAATTTTTCAAATATATCGTATAAGTAACGGGAACGGAATTTTCATAGCAGAGTTACTAACTTATATAACAAAAATCTCCTACTTAAATATGCTTAATCATAACTAAAATATATTCACATAAGGCAAAGCATGAATGACCATAAGCAGGAATAAATGAACATAGATCAACTAGCAAGGTTTACCATTACCTTAACTAAAATTCAATTGCTAGAATAGATTAGGGTATAGAGAGCGAATTGATTCTTCAGATTCCCATGTTGCTTCATGTTCAGAGTGATTCTTCCAGAGGATTTTAACAAACGGAATTACTTTCCTACGCAAAACCCTTTCTTGTCGATCTAAAATGGCTTCTGGCTCCTCTTCGTAGGACAAATCCTTGTGAATTGTAAGTAACGGATAACTAATGACATGGAGTGGATGATAATTATATCCTCTTAACGAGGAGACATGAAAAACGTTATGAACGTGAGAGAGTTGAGGCGGTAACGCCAGTCGATATGACACTTCTCCAATTCTTTCAAGGATTTCAAACGGACCGATGAAACGGGGACTAAGCTTCCCTTTAATTCCAAATCTACGAACGCCACGCCAAGGTGATACCTTTAAGAAAACGTGGTCGCCAATTTTAAATTCGAGTGGTCGTCTATCTTGATCTGCATAGCTCTTTTGTCTGCTCTGAGCTTCTTTCAGTTTTTCTCGTGCCATAGTGACTTTTTCATTTGTAATCTGAACTAGTTCTGGCCCTTCAATAATCTTTTCTCCAACTTCATCCCAGCATATCGGTGCACGACATTTCCGACCGTATAAAAGCTCAAAAGGTGCCATGCCAATACTTGCTTGCCAACTATTGTTGTAGGCGAACTCAACAAGGCATAGATATTCATCCCAGTTTCCAGACCATTCAAGTGCGCATGCTCGGAGCATGTCTTCCAAGGTCTGAATCGTGCATTCCGACTGCCCATCTGTTTGTGGATGGAAAGCCGTACTAAACTTCAGTCGTGTACCCCAAGCTGCCTGAAAACCTTTCCAAAATCGTGAGGTGAAACGTGGATCTCTATCGGAAACAATGGAAGATGGTGTGCCATGGATTCGAATAATTTCTTGAAGAAATATTTCAGATAATTTATTAACCGAAAATCCTTGCTGAATCGGTAGAAAATGTGCTGACTTCGACAATCTATCGACAATAACCCATACAACATCATTCTTCTTGAATGTCTTAGGCAAACCAGTAACAAAATCCATTGTGATCTCATCCCACTTCCATATGGGAATATCCAATGGCTGCAATAGACCGTTTGCTCGCTTGTGTTCAATTTTCACTTGTTGGCAAGTGAGGCATTTACTTACGTATCGAGCAACGTCTTCCTTCATGCCATTCCACCAGAAGTTCTGTCTTAAGTCTCGATACATCTTGGTAGATCCTGGATGAATTGAAAATGGTGAGCTGTGAGCTTCGGCTAACAATGACTCACGAAGGCTGGAGTCATCGGGTACACAAAGTCTTTTGCCGCACCAAATCACCCCATGATGGTCTATACTAAATTCAGATTGCTTACCCACCTCAAGATTTTGCACAATTGCCCAAAGTTCTCCATCTTGCTTTTGTGCATCTTTGATCCGTGATATGAGGTCGGGTTCAATCTGCATTCTAGCTAGATATCCATCAGATTTACTAACCTGAAGCCAAATGTTCATCCTTTCGAGATCCCTCCTAATACGAGGCTGAATTTGTAAGCAAGATATAGTCCCGGAATTCTTTCGGCTCAACGCATCAGCTACAACATTGGCTTTGCCTGGATGGTATTGAATATTTACGTCGTAATCTTTTAAAAGTTCTAACCACCTTCTTTGCCTCATATTTAGCTCCTTCTGCGTAAATATGTACTTGAGGCTCTTGTGGTCGGTAAAGATGTCACAACTCTCACCATACAGATAGTGTCGCCAAATCTTAAGTGCAAACACGACTGCGGCTAATTCTAAATCATGTGTAGGGTAGTTAACTTCATAAGGCTTCAACTGACGAGAGGCATAAGCGATAACCTTCCCATGTTGCATTAGTACACAACCTAATCCTTTCTTTGAGGCATCACTATAGACTTGGTAACCTCCTGATCCAGAAGGGAGAGCGAGTATCGGAGAAGATACGAGTCGCTTCTTCAATTCTTCAAAACTTTTCTCTTGTTCCTCATTCCATGAGTACTTCACCCCTTTCCTTAGGAGTTTTGTGAGTGGTAAAGCAATTACCGAGAATCTTTCAACGCATCTTCGGTAATAGCCAGCAAGACCCAGAAAACTTCGTATTTCGGTAACAGAAGTAGGTCTTGGCCATTTTGTAATAGCTTCAACCTTTGTTGGGTCTACCATAATTCCCTCTGCTGATATGACATGACCTAGAAATGCCACTTGGCTAAGCCAAAAGTCACATTTGGAAAACTTAGCGTACAACTTCTCCTGCCGCAAGGTTCTAAGTACTGCATGTAGATGTGCTTCATGCTCTTCGTGACTCTTAGAATACACCAGAATGTCATCGATAAAAACAATTACGAATTTGTCTAGGAATTTGTGAAATACACGATTCATCAAATCCATGAAGACTGCAGGTGCATTAGTTAACCCAAAAGGCATAACTAAAAATTCGTAATGACCATATCGAGTACGAAAGGCGGTCTTAGGAACATCATCATTCTTGATTTTTAACTGATGATACCCGGACCTCAGATCAATTTTTGAAAAGAACTGAGCCCCCTGAAGTTGATCAAAGAGATCATCAATGCGAGGCAGAGGATACTGATTACGAATAGTAATCTTGTTCAGCTCTCGGTAGTCAATACATAAACGCATACTACCGTCTTTCTTCTTCACAAATAATACCGGAGCACCCCAAGGTGAAACACTGGGTCTTATGAATCCTAGATCTAACAATTCTTGCAATTGTTCCTTCAACTCCTTCAGTTCCATTGGAGCCATACGGTATGGAGCTTTAGAAATAGGTTCGGCACCAGGGATCAAGTCGATGGTGAATTCTACCTGACGGTCAGGTGGTAATCCTGGTAGTTCATCCGGAAATACATCAGGATATTCACGAACAACGGAATGGCTATTGATACTCTTAACACTAGCAGAAGTATCCTTAATCGATGCTAGGAATCCAGCACAGCCGTTTGATAAGAATTTTCGAGCCTTAAGCGCAGAGATAATCTTAAGAGATTTATGAGCTTGAGTTCCCTGATATATAATATCAGGATGATGAATATCACCGAAAATAACACGGCGAGAATGACAATCTATAGTTACACGATGTCTAGACAACCAATCTATTCCTAGAATAACATCAAAGTCACACATATGTATCGGAAATAGTTCTGCCTTACATACCATAGATTCAATACTGATCGGACAATCCTTATATACGTAAGTGATTACTGATGAATTTTCCATGGGAGTGGAAATGGTTAAGGTATGATTTAAGAGAGTTGGTTTTATCGGAAGGTACTTAGTAAACGAATGGGATACTAAAGAATGAGTCGCTCCTGTGTCGAATAACACATAGATACTATGTTTACCAAGCTGAAGGGTTCCCGACACAGTACCTGGGGCATTAGCAGCATCAGTAGCAGAAAGTGCGAAAACTCTTCCTCCAACATTGGGTGGTGCAACGTTTGGTTGGTTATTCTTCTTAGTATCTTTCTTAGGACATTCCTTGATCATGTGTCCAGTTTGGCCACATCTAAAGCATGCCCCTGTGCTTCGGTGACATACGCCATGATGTCTCTTACCACAAGTATTACATAGAGGATATGTAATTTGATTCAGTGGTTGAGTTCTAATAGGTTCTGCATACAACTGAATCGGGTTTTGAGCAGGCCTCGGGTTTTGTGGTCTAGGTTGCCATGGACGTGCCTGATTTCCAGAGTTTTGATTTCCTTGCACTTTGCGATCTTGATGCTGTGGCGTAGTGGATGATTGGCCGATTTCCTGCTTAAATTGTCCTTCCCTATTTCTCTTCGTATTATCTCCAGTTCGAGATAAGAATTCTTTCCTTTCGAATTCAAAAGTTTTGATTGCATCAGCAACTTCGGTGATATCCTTAAATTTCATATACATGATCGACTTCCGAATTTGATCATTGACTGCCCACTTGCATTTTTCTGCCTGGACTTCTGCTGATCCTGCAACGTCTCCTACAATACTAGCCAACCTTGCAAATCTAGTAATGAACTCAGAGGCTGGTTCATCACTCCCCTGTCGAATCACTGCATACTCCCTGATATAAGCTTCTTTATCAGCGGTCGAAAAATACTTGTCGTAAAAGATATTACGAAAGTCGACCCATGAAAGATTAGCGTCAAAATCATCCCCTCCTTTGACATGCTTATATCCTTCCCACCAAGTTTGTGCGTCATCTTCAAATTTGTAGGTAGCCAGTCTAACTTTGTATTGCTCCGGAACTTCAAGAACTCCGAAGATCTTTTCAATATGAGCTATCCAGTTTCTTGCTTCGACTGGATTAGTAGCGTGACTAAAGGATTTCGGCTTTTGTTTTTGAAATTTACTAATCCATATGTCTATACTATAAGTAGTATGGTTCGTGGTATTCTCACGAGTTTCTTCACCAGAGGTTGGATTCGTGTTATTACGTTCTGGATGACGAGTTTGTTGAATAACGGCCTCAGCTGTTTGAGCAACAAGGTTTGGAAGCAACCCGGCAACAGCCTGGTTGATAGCATTAATTACGCTTGGATCAACTGGAGTCTCATTCGAAGAAGTGTTGTTACGTACAGGATTAGTACGAGTACTCCTACGTTGCGGACGACGAGGAGGCATATCTATACAAATAGACATAGGAGTTAAACCAAATAAGAGACCAAATTGAATCCTATCATAGATATCTACCCATTCCTCACAGGTTTTACTTACTATTTTCAAGTTTTCTACAGGAAAGAGCCTTTGCTCTAATACCATAGCTGTAACACCCCAACCCGGAATGGGCTGACGTGTCACAATAACAGTATCATAAACAAAAGTCATAATTTCATTTATTTATTTATTGGACAAGGATACAATGACATAACAACTAAACTTAAGGTTAATTATACAAGCGGAGACATTCAACTTCATTAACTAACATCTTCAGATTTATTCCTAGGCTTTATTCTTCTCTCTTTTCCCCACCCAAAGTAACCTGTAAACCTGTATATACAAAAATTTACAGAATGAGCCGAATGCTCAGTACGGAATATTAGGCTCAAATAACAAATAACGCTTTATTCGGATGAAACTTGATGCAAATAACGAAATTTCATAATCATATCTTACGGATGTACCCATGAGCAAACTTAAAACGTGACAATACACAGGTAGCTACTCCTGCATAATTATCACATGAGATGGCGAATTGGCATACCCGTTATCCACCTCCTTATACTTAAATCCTAGGATCGATCCATACGCCTCCTAATAGCCTTATGTACCACACTTGTACTTAAGAGACGCCGTGAACTGATCTCTCCGTCACGGATGGAGCACATGATGTCGATGCCGCAACAACATGCTCGTGGGACACTCCACGAGAAGCGATACTCAGGGTATCAGAGTACAAATGGTCTTATTCACATAACTTATAAAACTTATTTTCATAACAAAACGGAACATATATTGGAACATGCGATAATGAGTACAACTAACATAATACTATCGCATGACATGAAAACTTTATATCAAATGATTAGAATAGAATTCGAACGGACTGTCAAATGAATCGATAATCAAAGACGTGAAGAGTTTTAAAAGATATATTAATTTAATGGTTTATAACAATTTGAATATGAAGCAATAAGGAATGGGGTAAGGATCCGTACCTTAAAAATTCCAAAGTGATGCTACCTTGTGATAATATTTCAGATTTATATGGGCAGAGTTTAGACTACTGATTAGTCTTTTAACCTAATTTAAATAACATGCACACAACTAGGTTAGTAACTTAATACATCCTTTACGATAACTCACGAGATCAAATTCTCACAACGAATGACAAAGTGCGATACTTCATCCATCGAATTAACGATGATCCGTCAAATTAATGACGAACGACAAAGTACAATACTTTATCCATCGAATTAACGATGATCCGTCAAATTAATGACGAACGACAAAGTATAACCCTGATGTGGGCAGCACTTAAACATCCATTGGATATATTGATCGATCGGACAATGAATCGTAATAGCGATCGAGTTATTACCCAGTTCTGCAGCACCCCGCTATACTTAATTAGTGTTTCGTGTGTATTTGGAAAGTAATTGGACGATATCTCAGCGAGTATTCAGAGTTTCTTCGTCGTTTTTGTGCCCAGATTCAAGTCCCAACCTCCTCTATTTATACTAAAATTTTGACCTTGACGCGGCCCGCGTGACCTTAAGACTATTCTTACGCGGGCCGCGTGGCAACTTATTTTGGGCATAGGGTTGCCACGTGTGGGACTAGCCTAGCTGAATCGACAGTTTTTAAAATCTCAACTTCTTCCGCAAGTTATTAGGATAATCGTTAACTAGGTTTTACCCCCCTGAGTTTTAGGGGCCCTAATCCTGATTCTGAAAATTCTGAAAAATTTAGTGTTTGTACGAAATTACTTGGGTGTCTTAATTAGGGTTTCCTATGGGTTAATTTAATAAAATAATTAGGTCTTTTAATGAGGGTCGTTAAATTATTAGTTTATTATTCCTTTATTTCTAGAATAATGATTTTAAATTTTCGGTTATTACAATAATTGAGTGTGTATTTGTGCAATTGTTTGTAAATCCAACTTAATCCAATGGTACATATGCCATATTGCCATGCATGTGACTTAGTTAAGAATTTGAGTTACTTAGGTATTTTAAATCTCTTATTTAAAGATATCTTGAATCAAAAGTGATATCTTATTTTGAATTATAAAATATTGATGATAGAAATGATGAGTATGTTACCACCTAAAGTGGAAGATGATACCTATAAAGAGTGGTGTTCAAAACTATTTATATCCAAAAATCCGATATCCAAAATTTTCAATTGGGATGGTGATTTTAAAAGTTTTCGGATATTTCGGGTATCCAAAATATCCGAAAATTTAATTTTTATTTTTTTTGGATATTTGAATATCCGAAAATATCCGGTTCCAAATATTAAAAAATAAAAATTAAGTAAAAAATGGATATTCGGATATCCGATTCACTATCCGATCGGATATCCGAAATTTTGGATACAGATTCGAATAGTGAAATCTGGTATCCGAAAATTTCGGATATCTTCGGATATCCTGTTTTGAACACCCCCACTATATAGGGAATGTATATCGTAAAACGATTTTTTTAATTGTGACCCTATTATAAACTTATAACACAACAAACATTAAGGCCACGTGTAACAACCCTCAATAAGGTCCCACAATAATCCGTAATCGAAACTCTAAACGCGTACGACGAGATCCAACATGAAAAATGGAAAAATTAAGAATTTTATGTTTGTCGCGGGTCGCGACACACTCATAATAAACCCTCGCGGGCCGCCAGAAACATAAAGTGCGCCAGAGACACGTGTCGTGTGTCAGACCTACTCCATGAGTCATGCCAGCTATGCCCTAGCTAGATAGTCTCGCGGGGCGCGACAGGATAGCCTTAGGCTATCGAAGGGCGCGAGGGACTCATATTTCAGCTATATATTGAGCAAACATCAGACATTCAACTTCGCTCACAATTTTCTTTTCTTTCTCTCTCGTTATACTATTGTTATACCCAAAAATTCTAAACCTATGCCCGTAATCAGTGGGATAACCCTGATCACGGGTACGATACCCTGTCCGATTGATCTAAAACCAAGCCAACGGATGTTTAAGTGTGGCCTGTATAAGGCTATACTTTTTCATCACGTTGTGGGTTGGATCTCCTGATTATCATTAAAGTTGAATTGGGTTAATACACTAGTACGAGTTCCATTGTATCTAGAAATTAAAACTTATTACCAGGGAGCTACTAAACTAGATAACTTAATGGTTAAGAAAACTTAGTGGCTAAGAAAACTTAGTGGTTAAGAAAACTTAACAGTTAAGATAACTTAGCGGTTAAGTAAACTTAATCAGTAAGAAAACTTCCTAGCTAAGAAAGGAATCTGCCTTACCTATAAATAGGTGGCCTAGGACTTCATTTTCTTTGCTCATTCCTTCTCTTCTTATCTCTATACGTCAGTGTTCTAACCAATAATCACCTTCTATCCGATCGATCCGGGAACCAACTAACGAATGCCAAAGTGCTGTCAAAATAAGATTATACTTTGTTGACTTACGTTATGGTTCTGATCTCGTGACCATCGTTAGGTTTGATATTGTTTTACAGTAATACGTATTCCACCCTGTTAAACTAAATGTTTAACTATCAGAAAACTCCGAACAATAAATTTGCAATCAAAATAGATGCTTAATTACAAGAAGACTCAGAACTATAAAAGTAGATGCTTACCTATCAGAAGGCTTAGAATCAGGAGGGCTTTTAAATAACGAACTATAGACCGACAAGGTTAGTCATTCTATTTTATCAAAATACTTTCATAACCCTAAATATTTTCTAATTATATTACATTGATTAAGTCTTTGTAATCTTATTGGAAAACTACTGTCGGTATGTGGGGTTTTGTATACATTACTTGATAAGCTTTGCTATTTGGACAACGGGTTAGCCAAACAGTGATATGACCACAGTCACAGGAACGACCGAGTAACAAATACCATTAAATTGGTCTCTTTTCTATTGGATAACGAGATAACCAATAGTAATATTGTGAGATATAAACAAATGTAAAAACTCTTAATGCTGTAATTATAACAAAAGTTTTTTTACAACTTAATGAACTCACCAGTATTTCTTGCTGATCAAATGTTTTTAAATGCGTTTTAAGTGATTAAAGTAGATCAAAATAAGAGTTGTGATACGGCACCAAAAGGCTTAAAGAAGTGGCTTATTTTATCAAGTAAATTAAGAAATATTGTTTTATGTATTCGGGTTTATTCCCTATTAAAGCTACCTTTGTAAAACATGGGTTTTATCCCCCATCTGTTTAATAAATAAAAATCCGGTGTTTCTAAACTCTGGTATTATTCCTAACTCACGTTCCTGATGAAAATTTCCGCTGCCTGGCTCCCGTCCAGGGCGTGGTCAGGGGTTGTGACAGAAGTGGTATCAGAGCCACTAGTTGAAGTAAATAGGTGTTGTAATAATACCTAAGCTTAAACGAAAGAGTTAGGAAATTGATATTAACTGGTAGCACCCAGAATAGTATT
Source organism: Helianthus tuberosus (assembly GCA_030545235.1). NCBI lineage: Eukaryota > Viridiplantae > Streptophyta > Magnoliopsida > Asterales > Asteraceae > Helianthus > Helianthus tuberosus. Next base: position 184,014,443 of record CM060406.1, read on the forward strand.
TAGACATGAACTTAAGAAAGATGCCTTAATATAAGTTTCGAGATAAGCTAATTACTTGCATAGGTATAGTGTGATGAGTGTTGGTATGCCATGAGGATGATGACTAGAACATTCCAAGTATAGTAAATAAGCGATAACACTAATTACTTGCATAGGTATAGTGTGATGGGTGTTGGTATGCTGTGAGGATGATGACTAAAACATTGCAAGTATGGTAAATAAGCGATAACACTTGGCCACTGTTATTTATTTTTATTTGTACTACTTGGTTCTGGAATATTATAATACCCTAAAAATATTAAAATATGTATGTATGCAAATAAGATTGCTAATTAAACCTAGTTAGTAAAATGGAAATAAAGATAATAAAACCATGAATGGAAACCTTTAAATAAAAAGGAAACAAACTAGAGGGACCAAAGTTGGCAAAAAGGAAACTTATGTTTTAAAAACAAAACTAAAACACAACACACACATAGTGTGTGTGTGTGTGTTCGATCAGAAGCAAGAAAGAAGGGGGAAAACCTCATTCTTAACCTAATCAACAAAATCTCCAAATTGGAAGGCTCAAAGTGCGTGTAAATTGTGCATAAACTGAACTTTGTGATCACCCAAGCTAGGAGATCATAAGGTATGTTGAATTTTGATGTTTGGTAATGTTAGGAAATTTGATGAACATCACAAGTTGCGATTGAAGTATGAATTGTAGATGTTATAGTACGATTTAAGATGTATACAAGTCTAGGAACAAACCCTTGATGAAAAATTAGTGACCAAATGCTATACTTTGAGTGTTTGAAAGATAAGCAATGCTTGTGTTAAATGGGTTCTATGAAAGTGTGGAATGCATAAGTTATGATGATTAATTTGTGCCTATGATGTATGATAAACTAAAATCTTGATGTTAATTGGATCATAATCGGACATATTGACTTGATAAAATGAGAATATATGGATAAATAATGTTTACTTGTGTTATTAGAAGTAGCATAAAAATCCATGCTTACAAGGTGTTTGATAAATTGCCTAAGTGAAAGTGTTATATTATCGTAAAGCGATAAAACTTGATGAGAATCATATATAATGATTCTTGATAAAATATGGTGATAATGATTCTTATAATGGAAATTTAATAATTAGCCGGGTTGTTCACTATAGGCAACTCGAGCGAGAAGGTGGGTGATAAAGCCGGGAGCGATACGCGACTTAAAGGAAAGCTCTAAGGTACATGGCTTTATGCTTCGTAGGATTTCATTTATAGATTTGTATTGATATATGTTAATTAATGAAGTATTATTTGTGAAATTTGGTTCATTCATAAGTGATGGATTTCGCACGAATGAACCAAATGGATAAATAGAGAATAACGATGTGTTTGATTCGTAAATGATGGATTTCACACGAACAATCAAACGGGTCAAAATACTGGATAATGATGTGTTTGGCTAGTTCATAAGTGATGTATTTCACACGAACGACCAAAACTAATGCGTAAACCGGGTAACGGGAACGCAAGTCATAAATGGTAAATCTAAAATATGGGTCAAAATAAGCTTCTCGTTTGGTTAAAATAACCAAACAGGTCAAAACAAAGCGAAAACGCAAGCCGGGTAACGGAAGCGTAAACGCAAGTTTAATAAACCCAGAGGAGGGTTAAAATCTTTAAAGGAATTGATCCTTACCATAAAATGTGGCTAATATAGCTAAATATGATAACGGGTCAAAATAATCTCATGAATTAATCTTTAGCCAATAGCATAAGGTGTAAGAATCATTCTTCCGGTTTGCGGATTTTGAGTTCAAAATGTGGGTAAATAAATTATGAACACGTAGGAACAAACTTCGTTTGAAACAAATAAATATTCATAAAGTTACGGACTTTTTGGTAAAAAGGGCAAAAGAGGAAACAAATGCAGCCAAGGGGTGCCGTAACCTATGGCCCTCTACCGTAGGCTACTGCAGAAGATGTCTGCTGTTGTTGTTGTTCTGGGTGTCGTAGGCTATGACATGCACGCCGTAGCTTACGGCGGGAAATTTAAATAAATTTTGTTTCTTGTTTTAATGAGCACAAGCATGTAAAATACTTTTTAATCATCTTATAATTAATGTGTGGGATGGTTCTTGACTTATAGGTGATAGCTATGTTGTTTTGGATGAAGATCAAGCATATTGGACGAACCGAACACAACCGAAGATTAAAGTTCCACTTTTGTTTTGTTGTTTTATTCAACAAACTATGTTAATGTGATGATACGTTTTAGATACTCATGAAGTTTTATTAAACCTGAAATTTTGTAAGCATGAATATTTGCACAATATTATATAAAAGCAAAATTTTTTGTTAAAATTCTTGTAATGTAAGATAGGGTCTTACAAATATGACCCGTCAGGTGAATACTAATTTCTTTGTTCCTTGATGAAAGCCTTAATAAAAGATGCACCTTTAAAATCATGATTTGAGAAAATTCTATTTATAGGAAAATAGAATGATAATTACCTCTCCGACAAGACTGGGTATGGTGTGGTAGACTCTCCTGCTTGTCCGGGTGAGATGGGGTTGCCTCTCCGGCGAGACCAGGTAAGATGGGGTATATGTTATGGAATTCCCTAAATAGTACCATGACCTAATGTCTGACCTGTTTTTTGAAATATGAACCTGTTAAATACATTAACCTTATGAATGGTATGTATATTACAGTATATGAAATATATAATTGTATAGATATGTATATCAATAAGGAAGTCCAAAGACCGTAATGATTGACAATTTAGGAATAAATTACGAACATGTGTGTCAATGATAATTTTAGATTTCCTTATTAGGAACCTCTCTTATATATCTATAATCCCGATATGGAATATTGTTTCATTTGATCATCCGTCTCGTAACTCATGCGATAAGATGAACGATAGGAATCATTTAAGTTGGGACACCATCAAAAGTATAAAAATTTCCAATGCGTTACCTTAGAATACCGATGCTAGCAGGAAACCTGTAACGAAAAGTTATGCTATGCACAAAACGTATAACTAAAACTTAAGCTAATGAAAGTAATTCCACTTTCATTAAGAGCTCTTCAGAAAATGAAAGTAACCACGATTAGGTACACTTACAAAGAATTTCTTCACCTGTAATCTTACTGAGGTTACTAGTAATAAATGAGTTGTTACGACAATACATGGGCTGCAAAGGAATAAAGTCGTACTAACCGTTAGTAAATACGCTGAGAAGGAAGATGTATGCTTCAAAAATAAGGCATTAAGATGGTGAGACCAGATCTTCCAAGCACAAGATCATGACATATGCCATGAAATGGAAAGAATGAAAAGAACTGACAGAAAGGAAATTCTATGTGCTAAATTAGAGGTGATTGCTGAATTAGGTTTAGATTTGCAAGCCAACAGGAGAAGTGATCACAAAGAGACAAGATTGATAAGCAAACAAAGTTCATCTTGTAGGACCGGTTTCGGATCCGAACGAGTCGATCAGAGGCGTTCTCCTATGTTTCAGGTGCGGAATTACAAGAAACAAAGGTAGAAATAGCTTTAAAACACTGTTTGATTGATTGGATGACAATTACAACTCAAATCTCACACCGGCAGCACCTCGGCGTAGTTGTCAAGAGTCTGATGATGATTTCGCTCAAGAGGACCCTATATATAGGGTGATGGTTTCGCTTATGTGACAGACCACATAAGCGATACCCCATGTTAGTGATTTCGCTTATGTGTCATGTACACATAAGCGATACCCTCTTGTACACATGAGCGAAATCATCTCTAACTACCTATATAATTTTACATATTCTCGTACAACGTGCCCTGATCTATACAATGAAATCTAAGATTCGATACAAGACGAAGTCAACAGATGTAGTGCATCAACAAACTCCCCCTCAGATGTTGACGAGTCGCATCCAGCACTAACTGTATCTTCAGTTCTTCAGTCTTGATCTATCTATGGGCTTTTCCGAACTCTCTCCCTCAGATGTTCTCTTCAGACTCCCCCTCTCGATTTGCTGGTATTCCTTTGTTCTTCAGCACAATCTTCAGGATCTCTGTCTGTCTTTCTAAGACTTCAGATATCAAAACCTGGCTTTTCAAAATCAAGTCTAATTCTCTTGATCAGATCTCTTGATTCCTTAAGTTCATCAGCATCAGGTCAATATCTGGAAAAATCTTAACCCAAATATAAATTTCTAAATTTAACAAATTATATGCACCAATACTAACTCTCTCTCAAATTCACATCTCACTTTCATTTGATGAACCAATTGTAAAATTTCAAAAATAAATTTTTCATTTAAGATTTACTCCCTCTTTACAATAATGTCATCATGTTTAGCACTTGAAATTTTGAAAATCAGCTTTTCAATATCAGTTGTCGAAAATCTTTTTGGATTTTTCAAAACTTATGCTAAAACACACTAAAATCTTTTTGGGATTTTTGAATGTAAAGAAATGCAATGCAGTAAAGAAATATTTACAGACAATATTTTTGTGAGTTCGTGTAAGAGGATCATATCAGTTTATGACAAGTCACAAGTACCGTTGAGCTTAGTTACACATTAAGAATTAAACAATTCACTTAGATTGCCGATATACCGATCCACTTAAATTTTCACACAAATTTCAACTGATTCAGGATATGAGTTAGGTGTTTTAAGAACTTAAACTCATTCATGTGTCCCACCTCTTGAATATACTCCCGTATCCAGATCCCAATATTCAGTCTTACAGGTGAGTATACCACAGATGATATCTGTCAGGGGAATAAATTATAGTACGAGGGCCGTGAGAGCTCAGGTCGATCTTTCGATACGCAGAGAGATGACGGCTTCGACTTTTGGTGTGTCCCCTTTAGAGGATCTTTTGATTACAACAGCAATGACTATCAATTTTATTGTTTCATCAATTTGCTGAGGGCTGCGCTATATTTCAAGCATGTGGAAAGTATTCTCCGGGGACTAGGCCATTGCTTCCGCAAAATCAGAAGTCCCGGGATAATACCCCAGATATCACTGAGTATAAAGACCTAGTATCTCAGAATAAGGGACCTTTCAAACGAGATTTCAGGGGTTACCTATATATCCAAGTAGTGTTCCCCACGAAATAAGCAAGTTTGAATTTTAGTTTATATCCCGAAAAAGCTTACTAAATGTGTAAAAACCTATCGGCATATCATCAGTGAGACCGTTTAATGCTATTTAAACATTACATTTCTTTAGCATACTGTGACTGTCTACTGATGTACTATCATTTCCTCTTTTCACAACAAAAACTCGTTTTTCATTTTATCATGTTTTTGTCTTTTTCAAATTTTCAAATGTTTTTGGATTTTCTGAAATTTTCTACTCCCCCTAAAATGCAAACACATTTTAGAAAATTTGAAAACAATCTATACAGAAAAAATGACAACCGATATCGAATTGCGTCAATTCGCCATTCACTTGGCATAAACAATCAGAACTCCCCCTTACACAAAACTATTTTCTCATTAAGATTTCAAAACACTTAAGTTTGTTTTAACCAAAATGATTTTTCCGGAAAATAAGCTTTGTTGAGTTTACCACTTGTAAAATTAGGGGTATGGTTCATCATTTTGTCCATCACATATACGTATCAGGATTACATCAAGTTCAAACTAATGACCTTGACGAATCACTTTGTCATATCCAACCTCTTACCACTTGTAAGAATATCCAACATTTAAAAACACATGTAGGAATAAATCATCTACACAAACCATTTTACTACTCAAGATGCCGATTCCTGCTTCACACTTACCAACCTGGAAGCTCCGGCAAGTCACACTTATCCTGAAAAAAATTCAACTAATTTTAAAATTCAATCAAACAATCAATTTTCAAGAAAGATGCCGATTCCTGATCCACGATTACAAACTTGGGATCTCCGGCAAGTCCTGAGACTTACGGAAAACAAACTTCCACCCAAGTCTTCTCAGACTTGGTGGCTTCCAATTCCTGTTTAGTAGGGTTATATGTTGCCTTTTTAGTTGCATAATAATCTTTAACCCCTTTAACTTTCCCATCAACCATTTTTCCAAAAATTTTCTTAACATTTCCTTTCAGTGATGGAATTTCCACATCATCCACTGAACCTTTCTTTTCCACCTGTGGCTCATCTGATTTTGTGGAATCAGATTCATTGCCAGATTTTACATCAGATTCTTTAACAACCCATTTTTGATTGTCAAGATGAGCCTTCTTTTTGTAAAATCTTCTAGAACTTTCACCAACTTCATTTTTTGAATTTTCAAAAATTTTGAAGTTTGTAGTTGGTGAAACATTCTTTTCAACCAGTTTTTCTTTGAGTTTATCGGATACTCCCTGTTTTCTGTTGTCTTTGTTTGGACAGTTGTGAGCAATGTGTCCAGCAACTTGGCATTGAAAACAGATCCTTGTATCTCTTTGCAGAAAATCTCTATCTGGATGAAACACTCCAGTCCCTGTTCTCTCCCTTTCAGCAAAGAATTCTTGATTTGTCTGTCTCCAAAATGAACTCTTCTGTTCTTCCTCTGCTGTTGTACCTAAAACAAATTTAGTAACTGTTTTAGAGAATTTTTCATTTTTACCATTTTCTGGAGGAATAAAACCTAAACCTTTCTTTTTGTAATTACGATTTTGGTTTGATTTCTTTTGAAATTCAGAACCAGAATTGTAATTCTTTTTCCCTTTTTTTTTGTTTAACCTTTGTTGTACTCTTGAAGTGTATTTTTTAGGTTTTTTATTAAGATGAAAATCTTTAATTTCAGAAATATTAATTTCTGTCATTTTAAAAACCTTTTTGATCATGTCAAAACGAACACTTCTTATTGGAAACTCTTTGTCAAAGTATAATTTGTCCGAATCATTTAAAGTATAAGCAACTTCAAATGTTCCATCATCCAAATTAGCCTTTGATAATAAAAATTCTTTACTATAGGACCGTTTAACCGTTGGATTTGAACTGTTGACCGACGAACTTGAACCACCAGACTCAAACTTTGACTCAACCACCTCCTCAGTATCCAACACTTGATCAACCACCTTTTTGATTAACTCAGACTCATGATCAGTATCAGACGAAGTAAATGTGATATCAATATTTTCTGGTAAAACGTCAGTTTCCTCTGATTTTAACTTTATATTGACTGCTTTTTCGACTTGCTCCTCATTTGGTTTCCTAGGAGAATAACCTTCCCAGATAGGAGGCGGACACTTGTTATACTTAACAGTCGATTTCTTACCAGTCTCTTTCTTTTTCCTTTCATCTTCAAATGCTTCAAAACCTGCAACAGTAGGATAAACTCTATCAATCACATAGTCAGAACATGAATAACTAAGAAGTAACCTTCTGATTCTTTCGTTCTCAATCTTTTCATTTTCCAAATCCTGCTTCAGTTTTGCATTCTCTTCAATGTAATGATTGATTGCCTTTTGCTTTTGCATCAAAGTTGAATTAGTCATGGTTAACGCCTTTTCTCTTTCTGAATTTGTTGTTTGAAGACTAGTCACTGTTCTGTTCAAGACACTGTAAGATTCTTTCACATAATTGATGTCAGACAGCAACTTCTCTATCAATCTTTCTCTGTCAAACAACAACACATCTTTATCTTCACACTTCTTGCAAACTTCCGAACACTTCATGCAAGGCTTCTCAGCCTCAACAATCTTCTCAACCTCTACAGTCTTCACAACTTCAATAACCTTTTCTTCAACAATTTCTTTTTCAACCTCAGTCACCTTTTCTTCTTCAACAACATTTTCATTCTTCAAATCTTGTTGTTGTTCTTTTTCAGCTCTTTTCTCCTTCAGCTTCTCCAATCGTTCTGCAAAATAGAAATGAAAGCTTTCAGGAGATAAGTGACTTTTAGCGACATTAATATGTTTTTCTTCATCATTATCACTGCTGCTATCAACTGGTGTCTGATCAAACTGTGTAGATTTTTCAGACTCAGTATCTGAACAACCAGAATCAACTGGTGTTTGATCAAAAACAATTTCTTTTTCTGAACTATCATCATTTTGAACACTCTCATCAGAACTTTTCAAACTTTCTTCATCACTGTCAGAACTTTCATTAAATGCATCAGATTCTTCTTTCACACTATTCACTGTCTCACCAATAGATCTCATCCACGTAGCAAACAAATCTGGTTCTTTGACTATCTTTGCAATAAATGCTTTGAAACCACCTTTCTCATCCACAAACATATCCCAGCTAAACCCTTCAGGTAATTCTTCATCATTCTGATCTACCAAACATGCTGAGTTTTCAGAAGATATGTATTTGCTCCAGTTGAAATCTACCAAGCATCCTTTCTTCGAATCTTCAATCTTTCTACCATGAGCCGTTTGTGAATCTTGTGATTGACCAACTTGCTGATAGATGGCTTTCCGGTAGTAGTCTTCTTTTTCGAACGGATTCTGAGCACCACTCACTTCTCTGTTTTTGCACTCCCGTTTGAAATGACCTTTTTGCCTGCATCTGAAACAAGTAACTTTAGATTTGTCAAATCCTAAATTAGAAACACAAGCATCAAGAAAATCATTTCTTCCAGTGATTGTTTTGAACTTCTCAGCCCTTCGAAGAACACTAGCAAGACACCACTTAATATCCATGAGTTCCATTTCTTCGGCATCTATCTGATCATAATCCTCCTTTGTCAACATAGGATTTCCAATTCGACCAGCTACCAATCCCTCATAGGATACCAACACCGAACCAAGTAGAGCCATGTGATCCTTTGCTATGTCTTCTGAAAAACTTTTACCTTCTGGCAGATTGAGAGCTATATTGCACTGAATCACACAACCATTTCCCATCTTTGTGTTTTCTGATGAAGTCTTTGGATTAAAACTTGGATATGATGAGAAACTGCTACTGCTTTTGTTTGTGCTTTGATCAGTTTGTTCTGTAGCATTCTCAACACTATATGCAGTCTGAATCTTAGGACTTCTATCAGCTTCTGATGTAGGAACACTGCCTTTATAATACATCTTCACATCCTGTTGACCACTTGGATTATTCATCCTAGCGATCTTTTGCTGTTCCAGATCCTGACTTTCAATCTTTTCAATGAATTGAGATATCGATAAACCATCATAAACACCCGTATTTTTTAGTATCATCAAATACGTTCCCCACTCTTTCTGTGGTAAAGCATCAGCTAGCTTATCAACCCCTTCCTCATTTTCCTTTGTGATGTCCATCATCGACATCGTTCTCACCAGATGACAGTACCTTTCAATTAACTTCTTTGTGTCTTCCCCAGGCAGACTTGTAAACAGATCAAATTCTTTTTTAAGTAACGACTTCTTGTTCTTAATCATATTTGCACTTCCTTCAACCTTTACTTTCAAAGCATCCCAAATCGACTTCGATGTTTTATCATGTTGAAGAAGTATGAATATGTCTTCTTTGATAGCCTGTTGTAACAAACTAATCATCATTTTTTCAGCTCGATACATCTCTCGTTCTTCATTGCTGAAATCTGAAATCTGTTTAATTGTTTGTAGCTCAGTTCTTGGTAATACGTACTTCTTCAAAATGCACTCCCATGATCTCAAATGATTAGCTTGAACCCAGTTTTCAAACCTATCTTTCCAACCATAATATTCCTCAATACCCATAAGCTTTGGCGGTTTCTGTGTAGTTCCCGTCTCATTCTCTAAGTTCACGGCTTGAGTAATTGAAGATTGACCCGTCGGTGTTGCAAATGCGTTGTAGAATTCAGTACTCATGATGACGTATCAAATTTTTCAACACTGTGTCTTAAAAGCGAAATCAGTTTGTAAGTTGCCACAAAAGCGAAACCCTAAAGTGACGTTTGAGCGAAACCCCAAGTTGTACGTTTGAGCGAAACCTCTGATTAGCCTTTTTAGCGAAACCCCAAATTACCACTAAAGCGAAACCTCAAATTACCACAAGAGCGAAATCTCAATTTACCCTAAGAGCGAAATCGCTGTGACACAAGAACGATACCCTGACCTCAAAAGCGAAACCCCTTCGAACCAGAATTTAGGCCATTTTACTTAGAATCTAAGTCTCAAACTTTCCAGGGTTTGTCTATGCAAGATTATCTATGTGCTGAACAATTTTGATCCAATTTTGACCGTGAAAACCTTCTGAATTAAGAAAAGTATGTGTAAAAGTGAGAAAAACCAATGAAAACCAGAAGAAAACAAGCTAATTTCAGCAGAACTCCTCCTCCTGAGCTCTGATACCACTTGTAGGACCGGTTTCGGATCCGAACGAGTCGATCAGAGGCGTTCTCCTATGTTTCAGGTGCGGAATTACAAGAAACAAAGGTAGAAATAGCTTTAAAACACTGTTTGATTGATTGGATGACAATTACAGCTCAAATCTCACACCGGCAGCACCTCGGCGTAGTTGTCAAGAGTCTGATGATGATTTCGCTCAAGAGGACCCTATATATAGGGTGATGGTTTCGCTTATGTGACAGACCACATAAGCGATACCCCATGTTAGTGATTTCGCTTATGTGTCATGTACACATAAGCGATACCCTCTTGTACACATGAGCGAAATCATCTCTAACTACCTATATAATTTTACATATTCTCGTACAACGTGCCCTGATCTATACAATGAAATCTAAGATTCGATACAAGACGAAGTCAACAGATGTAGTGCATCAACACATCTCTGTGATGAAAGCTGCAAGTTATGCACGGAAGTAAGGCATAATGTATATGGTCTTGGTGATCATTAATACTAGAGGCAAGGTATTGAAAGAAATTTTCCGGCAATTGTATCGATTATTGGAAATTGAATAAGGTCACAATTAAGAATTGATACCCATTACCAAGAATTGATGATTTATTCGAGGAGCCCGTTATTTTTCAATCTATGCTCAGGATACTATCAACATTTTATACTTATCCCAGATAGCCATCCCGTTACCCAAGTTAATAAGTAAATCTGGAGACATTATTCGTATGGTAGCAAGTTCATTATAATTGCAGATCATAAGAGTTTAAGATACATTTTTGGGAAAAAAGAATTGAACATGAGGTTAAGATGATGAATGGAAATTTTAAATGACTACGATTTTGATATATCACGAAGGTAAGACAAATGTAGTAGCTGATACTTTAAGTCGTAAGTATCCTGAGAAGCCAAAACGGGTACGTATTCTCAGTTTTAATTTGCAGATAAATTTAGTGGAACAATTGAAAAGTACTCAAGAAACAGCAATCAAGGATGATGCTGAAGGATTAAAGGGAATGATAAAGGAATTAGAAAAAGGAACTGATAGAATTTGGAGATTCCATAAGAAAAGAATTTGAGTACCTATCTAAGGAGACCTAAGAAAAAGAATTTTAGAGGAAGCTCATAAGTCTAGGTATACGATGCATCCTGGTAGTGACAAGATGTATCAAGATCTGAGGATAATTTTTGGTGGATAGCAATGAAGAAGGATATAACTAGTTACGTTTCTAAGTGTCTAACTTGTTCACAAGTTAAGGCTGAACATCAGAAACCTTCAGGTTGACTTAACCAATTAGAGATACTAGTATATAAATAAGAATTGATAACCAAATTTCCCCAAAACAATAAATCGTAACGACACAATCTGGGTGATTGTCGATCGACTAACCGAGTCAGCTCATTCACTACCAATGAAGGAACCCTTTAGTATTGTTTTGGTCAAAAATTACCGAAGCAATTAAGTGATCAAATTAGTTAAGTGAGGTAGTGTGCTGAAAAGTGTGTTGAAAATATGCTGGTTAAGTTGTTTGGAAAAAACAGTATTCAGGATACGGCTCAGGATATTGAGCTGTATCTACGATCAAACAATGAGCAAAACGTAAAAGGAAGTGACACAAGATGTACGAGGAAAGCCCTTGATCAATCTAAATCACCGGCATAAAACCTCGGGAGCTGACAATCGCAGCTGCCTTGTTCTTCTTATTGCTTTAAACTTCAGGATACAGTGCAGGATATAGACCAGATCGCTAAGTGTTACAATGCTTTTGTGCGAAAGTAAAAATTGCTAGAGAACAAGTGTAAGAGTGTAGCGAGTGTTCATGTGATGTCCTATTCGATCTGGTATACCCACCTATTTATAGTAACAAATTACAAACCATAATTCCTATAAATATGGGATACTCCGAATATTCCATAGTTAACGTTGTAGACCGAGTAATGCGACTTCAACGTCTTTATTTGAACGACTAGGACCGAGTCTCCCGTGAAATGATTCCTTATGAACGTTGCTAGCTTCCAACCCACGTACCTGCACATAATTCGTTAGTGATCCTGAGGATACCATTCAGGATGTTACCAATACCCTGAATCAGCATCCCGGATGTGAACAGATATCATATAACCAAGATATAATCCAAGATATCCCTCAGGATATGGGCTCAGAATTTCACCCATAATAATTGTCCCCAAAAATGTTTCCGTTTAGTATCCTCGTCACTAACGGTTACATTTTTCACGAAGACCGAGGTAATTAAGAGATAAGACCAATGATGTGACCGTTTGCAACTACTCAGCCTATATTTACTCATTATACCCTATATCTTCTCATCCTCATCTCTTTTTTAATCATAATCGATAAGGAAAAGGTAACATTCTCTCTCTAATCTTCATATTCATCTTCATTCCCTTTCTCCGGTGAAAAATTAAGGTGACCAAGTGCCGAGACAAACAAGATCCAGTTCAGGTGACTCGGCCCCCACATTCATCCAACATAACCTTCTCCAAGAACCGGAGAAGGAAATATGTACCTTTGATAGTGCCCACCTGTCGGCCTTGAAATCCTCCGGTATCTTCCCGGAAGGAACTGTATTTCGACCGTTTGACCGAGAAATCCGGTCAGATATGGTTTCCAATGAGTGGATATGCTTCAGTGCCTTTCCCTTCACCTTAGGGTTACAATTCCCCTTTCCGGATTTCATCGCGGAATTCTTTAACATTACCAAAATCTCCTTTAGTCAAACAATGCCAATGCTTTGGCGTGTTCTGTCTGTTCTTGACCAGATCAAGAAAAATCACATCCCTGATCTTTCTGTCCATGATCTTCCCCTAGCTTACAAGCTTAGATGCCATGGATCATGTAGATTTCTGTTTTATTCCACTTCCGGTGACCCACTGATACTTCGTGCCACCAGGAACGAGGATAACTGGCAATCCAAGTTTTTCTTTGTAAAAAGAGACTCAATCCCTGGTGGATCGGAATATCCGGTACAATGGTTGAAAAAGGGTAGGATTTAGGGTTTAAGAACGATCCTGTCTCTTATCCTATTTCATATCCTGAACTAATTGATTTTCTTTTTCACGTTGTGCATGCAGCTGATTTCAGGAAGATTGCACCTCCTCTTGCTGATTCTCAAAAAAGGATAGACGCCATCAGACTCCTTCCAGAGGCTGAAAGAAGTTTCAACCCATCTCCACCATCTCCAAGTCCCCTTTCTAGTGCAAACATGTCTGGTAAGGATCCTGCAAAATATCCTGTATATACATGTTCTTATTTGATATACTTAGGATAAATTTTACTCCCTGTATGCAGTCTCCAGCAAGGTTCCTGTCTACCTAGACCTTGAAGAACTTGACAGCTACCCCACTCCAGTCACGGTCAAGAAAGAGACCTCTGCTGCCACCAGCTCCAAGCCACTCCCGGCTCCTAAAGCCAATCCGAGGACTCGTGCTTCCACAGCAAAGAAGAGGAAAGCTCCTGAAATCAGTGCTCCAGGTCCAGAAGGGTTTTCCTACGATGAACTCAGCTTTTCTGACTCCTTAGAGCCAATGACATCCTTCCTCAACAAGGTAATATCCTGATACATATCCTGCACATATATCCTGATAGGATATCCTGATTAATATATTCTAACTCATACCTGAACCTGATGTGCAGGGCCTCCAGCATTTGCTCCACCTGTACAACGATGCCTGCGGTACTGCTGCACTCAATGAAGCCAGGATCAAACAGCTTGAAAGCACCGTTGCTGACCAAGGTGCCATTGTTGAAGCAAAGACCCGGCACTACGAGGGCATGCTGAAGAAGGTCACCCAAGATGCTGAGCTCAAACTTGCCACCGTCCAAATGGATCACGAACAGGCCATGGTTTCTTTCCGGGAAGGGATCAAAGCCTCCGCTATTGTCTCCCTGCTACAAGCTCGCATCAAGATGGCCTACGAGGCCAAGGAGACAGGCCTTGTATGCCCATCCTGGCCGGTTGAATCCTGGGTGGCCAAGCTGAAGGAGCTTGGAGGCAAAGCTGTGCCACTCCCTGCCGAACCCGGGGAATCCTCTAAGACAGCAGAGGTGGCAGACAAGGCTGGAGATAAGAAGGATACCGGAGAGGATGCTGGGACGGATGCTGGTGAGGATGCTGCTCAGGATGCTGAAGCTGGAAAGGCAGAGAAGGTTGGAGAAGATGCCGCTGTGTGAGGGCATTCAGGTGGGCAATGATGGATATATGTGCCAAGGCCGGAGCCCACGTTTTCAAATTTGAATGTTGGTCTGTAATCCCTTAAACAATTTACTTTTCTGCACTTGAACAATTTACATTTCCTGCATGCTTTTTGAACAATACAATAGTTGGAGGTGGATGGGTCTCGGTTTCAGACGAAACCTTCAACTGTTGGGTAAATATGGTAAGGAACTACTAGTGCTCTTAGTGGATGGGCCTTGTTTTGAGGTGAAACTAAGAGCACATCTTTTGGTATGTTAATAATATAACTTCTCTTTTGACTTTATTATTGTTGTTATTAGTGCATAAATTTTACTTATGAAAACTGTTTTGTTTGAACATTTTTGGGAATATTATGGGAAAATATCATGACAAGTATCCTAATAGATATCCTGGTCAGGATATTGTCATATAACTTAGAAAACTTAAGTCATTTGAAAAAAGGAGAGATCATACCAAAGACTCTTAGAGAGTCAATTCCAATCTTCCACCTTAGGAATGTCCCCAGTTCATACTTACAAACTTGGATCCATCCTTTGAATAGTATAATGTGTGTCCCCTATGTATGACACAGAAATGCAAATGTATTCACACTTTGTCCTGAATAAATTCCGAACACCCCGAGGCAAAACCCTTGATATCCTGGAATGAGTCCTCAGTATACTGGGGATAAACCCTTAATATCCTGGGGATAAACCCTGATATCCTGGGGATAAACCCTGATATTCTGGGGATAAACCCTAAGTTTCATGCGCTACAGGCGAGAGTGTACAAACTCCAAATCTTAGAAAGGTGAAAACCTTTAAACCTTAGAGAGTATGAAAATACCCTTTCGTGAGAGAGGGTGATCAATCCTCATATACCTTCAGGATCCAGGATATAGCCAACAGTAATGAAATTGTCAGCCACTTTTAGATGAACTGGTCCCGCTACCTTGAACTATACCTAGATAACTTGCGCTCCAGGCGAGGTGTTTAAACCCAATTCGAAAGAAAGGTGAATACCTTTAAACCTTTTAAGGGATCAGGATCCCTTAAACATGAGAGAGGGGGCCAATCCTCTAACTTTCGAGTTATCCTGAGTGCATATCCTGGAGCTATATCCTGAAACATATGCTGCAAAACAACTGTAAACTAAGGTGGGTGTTAGCCTGGCTAACACCCCTCCGATGCTTAAGTCAGTATTGGGTTCAATATAATAAACAAATATATTTAAAAGAGATAGAATACATACCATTCTGAAATAGAAATTAAATTCTATTCTTACTTGAAATAAAGCTTTAAGTGGATTGCATTCCAGGATCTCGGTAGCATATCCCCTTCCATATTCTTGAGTCGATATGCTCCTTTTCCTGCTTCTGACTCAACTTCATAGGGTCCTTCCCATTTTGGAGCTAGCTTGCCATCGACAGGATTAGTGGTATTTTGAAAAGCCTTTCTTAGCACCTAATCACCAACTCGAAATCTCCTAGTCCTTATATTCTTGTTATATGCTCTGGATATTCTTTGTTGATATGCTGCCATCCTTAGCCTTGCTGCATCTCTTTTTTCATCTACAGTATCCAAATCTTGACATAAGGCTTCAGGATTCTGTTCAGGATCCTGTAAGATAGATCTTGCAGTAGGTATCGCCATTTCCGTTGGAATCACTGCTTCTGCTCCAAATACCAAGGAAAATGGGGTTTGACCGGTTGCATTCTTTACCGTTGTCCTATCAGCCCACAAAACAAAGGGTAATTCTTCTGCCCATCTTCCTTTTTTAGCCCCAAGTCTCTTCTTCAGGTTATTGACAATTATCTTGTTCGAGGATTCTGCTTGTCCATTCGCTTGAGGATGTACCGGAGTAGACGTGACCATTTTGATTCCCCAACTTTTGCAAAAGTCAGTAGTCCTCTTGCTTATAAACTGGGACCCATTATCACAAATGATTTTAGCTGGTACCCCAAATCTAGTCAGGATATTCCTCTTTATGAAGGATACTACTTCTTGGTCTCTAACTTGAACAAATGCTTCAGCTTCAACCCACTTAGAGAAATAATTCGTCATTGCTAGCATAAAGACTTTTCCTCCTGGAGCTTTTGGTAACTTCCCTACTATATCCATACCCCATTTCTTGAATGGCCAAGGGGAAGTTACAGGATATAGCGGTTCAGCTGGTTGATGTAGTATGTTACTATGCCTTTGACATGCATCACACCTTCGAGCATATTCTGCAGCATCTTTCCTCATCGTTGGCCAATAATATCCTGTCCTTAATACTTTCGAGAATAATGATCTGCCCCCAATGTGGTTACCACAATCCCCTTCATGTATATCCTGAAGTACTTCTTTGGCTTTAGGATCCTCCAAGCACCTCAAATAGGGTCCTGCAAGAGATTTCTTGTATAAAACATTATTTATAATAGTGAATCGTGATACCTTCATCCTAAATGCCTTAGGATTTTCATTTTTGGGGATGTGTCCTTCCTTGAGATATCTCATGATTGGAGCCATCCAGGATATAGGATCCGGTTCAGGATACTCTGCTCCAGGATCCTGAATACCCGCTACTTCTTTATCCTGAGGATTCGTTGCAGGATACAAGATATGTAATATTGGTATTTGGGTCCCTTCTGGTATCCTGATCGATGATCCCAGATTTGCTAAGGCATCTGCTTCAGCATTATCCTCCCTTGGTACCTGTTCAAGTGTAAAAACATCGAAATATCCTGCTAATTTTTTGACAATATCGAGGTATTCAATTAATTTCTCACCCTTAACTACATAGAATCCATTAAAATGGTTAGTAATTAACAAGGAGTCAACATATACTCGCAAATTCTTGATACTCATATTCTTAGCTAGCTCTAATCCTGCAATTAAAGCCTCATACTCTGCTTCATTATTAGTAGCAGGAAATTCACATCTAATAGCCTGGGGTAATATGTCCCCCTGTGGCGATTTTAGTAGTATTCCCAATCCTACTCCTCGTACATTAGATGCACCATCAGTATATAATGTCCAGGATCCTGAGGATTCTCCTAACTGTTGGACTTCTAGGTCTACCTCATCCTGAATGTCACTACTGAAATCAGCCACAAAGTCAGCTAAAGCCTGAGACTTTATGGCATTTCTAGGTTCATATACTAAATCATAGGCACTCAATTTTACTGACCACTTGGCCATCCTACCTGACATCTCTGGTTTCCTAAGCACATTTTTGACAGGATAATTTGTTTTAACACGAATCCTATGTGTCTCAAAGTAATGTCTAAGCTTCGTTGATGCCATAACTAATGCTAGTATCAATTTTTCTAAATGAGAATACCTAGTTTCAGCATTTAACAAACTTTTACTAAAATAATAAACCGGATATTGCTGACCTTCATGATCCTTTACAAGGACAGCACTTACAGCATTTCCTGATACTGCGAGGTATAGGGATAGTGGTTCACAATTCTCAGGCTTCATTAGCAGAGGTGCAGTTGTAAGATATTGCTTCAAATCCTGCAGGGCTGCTTCATGTTTCTCACCCCATTCAAATTTCGTATTCTTCTTCAGGATATCATAAAACTCTTTGCATTTCTCTGAAGATCTTGAAATAAATCTGTTCAATGCTGCCACTCTCCCTGTTAATCGTTGAACATCTTTCATATTCGAGGGTGACTTAATATCCAAGATGGCTTTAATCTGTTCCGGGCTCGCCTCTATTCCTCTTTTGGTCACCATATATCCTAGAAATTTTCCTGCCCCCACTCCGAAATGACACTTAGCAGGATTTAGCTTCATGTTATATTGGTCCAGGATATCAAATGCTCCTTTAATATCCTGGAGGTGATCCTGGGATTTTTTCGATTTTACCACCATATCGTCAATGTATACCTCCATGGTGTCCCCCAGCTTGTCTTTGAACATCATATTTACCAATCTCTGATATGTTGCACCTGCATTTTTCAAACCAAAAGGTATAGCCGTATAACAATAAATACCTGTTGGTGTCATGAAGGCAGTATCCTCCTAGTCAGAGGGTTCCATTTGAATCTGTTGAAATCCTGAGGATGCATCCATGAAGGTTAACATTTCATGCCCGGCAGTGGCATCCACCATTGCATCAATGTGAGGAAGAGGAAATGGGTCTTTAGGATAAGCCTTGTTCAAATATGTGTAATCTACACAGACTCTCCATTTCCCATTTTTCTTCTGTACCACGACGACGTTTTGCTAGCCACCTTGGAAACTTAACTTCTCTGATCATCCTGGACTTCAACAATCTCTCAACTTCCTCTTGGATAATCGTATTCCGCTCGGGAGCAAATTTCCTTCTTTTTTGCTGGACAGGTTTGAATGATTTATCAATTCCAAGCTTGTGAGTGATAATGTCTTTGGATATGCCTGTCATATCCTCATGCTTCCATGCAAACGTTGACATCCTGCATTTCAAAAAGTTAATTAACTGTTCTTCAATATCCTGAGGAATATTGGTTCCTACGAGCACCGGGATATCAGGATTATCCTGATCCAGGATAATTTTCTTCACATCCTGCTCCGGATCCTCCATGATATCCTGGGCCCACATCTTTAATTGCTATGCTGCACTAGGCTTGGTTGAGGATTTCATCGAGGATGAGTAGCATTCTTTTGCCTCCTGCTGATCACTTTCAACCTTGACGACTCCCCAAGGGGTAGGGATCTTGATGCATTGGTGATATGTTGATGACACAGCCTTCATATCGTGAATCCATGATCTTCCCAGTATGATATTATAGTAGGATAGAGAATCCATCACACAGAATCGTTGTATCGAGTTGACTCCTTCAACATATACTGGTAATTTTATCTCTCCCACTGTGTTTCTAGCCTCTCCACTGAACCCAACAAGCACGGTGGACTTTGAAGTGATATCTATTGGAGATACATTCATTCTCTTCAGAGTCTCTAGTTGGATTATATTGACTGAGCTGCCATTATCAACCAATATCCTGCGTACAAAATGGTTAGCCACATATAACGTTATTACCAGAGCATCATGATGAGGATCCTGAACAGTATCCCTGTCATCAGCATTAAATGTGATCACTTTGTCAGTTGTGAGGGTAGTCATCCTGACAGGTTTGTCTCCCCTTTCAGTTTTTGCTTCCTTTGCATGTCTCTTCGCTGCCGAATACGAAGTCCCACAAATATCGGATCCTCCCGAAATGAAGTTGATTATCTTAGCATCCGTGGGAGGTGAGGCTGCTCGTTCAGGATCCTTCTCAGTATCCTGACCCTTGTTCTTCTTTCTTCCTAAGAGATCTTTCAAATACCCCTTGCTCAGAAGATAGCTTATTTCTTTCCTTAGGGCAATGCAATCCTCAGTCACATGTCCGAAATCTTCGTGGAAGGCACACCATTTTGACTTATCTTTCCAATCAGCTTTTTGTTGATTCTTTCGAGGCCACCTAGCCTTGTCTCCTAAACCCTGCATGGCATACATCAATTCAGGAATGTTAACAGAAAAGCAATATTCAGATAATTCAGGATATTCTTCAGGATCCTCGTCTTCAACAGCATTCACTTTCTTATTTTCTTTTCTACCATATGGCGTAGGGCGATATGCCTTAAATGAGGATTCTGACTTCCTGTTAGTTGTCTCATAGGTGTTGGATGAGTTCATCCTCTCTTGCATCTTTCTGTCATCCTCCAATCGAATATATCTTAGGGCCCTGTTTCGAGCTTCATCCAAGTTCCTGCATGGGTTCATTACAAGGTCTTGGTAAAATTGAGAATCTTTTTTCCAGCCCCATCTTGAAAGCTTGCACAACTATTGCAACATCAAGATGCGGTATGTCTAAGGATTCCCGGCTGAACTTGTTCACATAATCCCTTAGGGATTCTTGAGGCCCCTGCGTTATCCTGTAGAGGTCACTTGTTAGTTTTTCAAAGCGTCTACTACAAGAAAACTGACTATTAAATAAATTCACTAGGTGAGCAAATGATGTAATCGAATGAGGAGGAATGTTTAGGAGCCATTTCAAGGCTGATCCTGCTAAGGTAGAGCCAAAACCCTTGCACAAGCATGCTTCCTTGAGCTCCAGAGGGATAGGGTTAATCTCCATCCTTTCCCTATACTGGGCAATATGCTCCTTAGGATCCGTAGTTCCATCATAAAGCTTCATGTTGGGGGTTTGAAATCTCTTTGGAATTTCAGCATCACAGATAGGATATGCAAAGCGAGATATCCTGTGGCTATCTTGGGACACTTCCGGGATCGGCTGGACCACTCCAGGTACGCTGGATATCTTGTCCTTCAACTTCTGAAGCTCCCTAGTAAATGCTGATGTTACACCTGTATCCTGCAAAGATCCAGTATTGTTAGTAGCATGAATATTATTGTTATTCGACATGTTACCCGTTGGAGGATTTTGCACATATCCTGAAGCATATCCTGAACTCCTCATGGTTGACATCCTGATCAAGGAGGGTATTTCAGGAGTATGGTTCTGAGGAAGGCTAGGCACAATATTCCCCCTATTATCCTCAGTGTACACGACCGAACTGAAGTTTAGAGTTCTGGGTTGTAGTGGAGTGACGATATCCTCAGCAGATCTGCTCGGTCCAGACTTCAGGAGTTGTATTTCCCTCAACAGCATTTGGTTTGTTTCCTGTTGCTTCCTCATTTGTTCCTGCACACTTCCAAATAAGGTTAGAATTTCATCATTAGAAGCTAAAATGGGAGCAGATCCCTGAACACTCCGAGTAGGGATAATATCCTGAGGTTGTGAAGAGGTTGGCATCCTTGGAGGAGGTGGTGGAAGCACCGAACCGGTAGTAGCAGAAGTCGTAGCAGACATAGTGGAGGAGCTCATGTTTGATCTTGAGGCCATTGAAGACAATGTGGCAAAAAGTTTTGAAAATAGAAAACCGATTAGCAATTTCACAAAGATTTTTAGTAAAAGTAGCACCACTTGTCCCACGGTGGGCGCCAAATTGTTTTGGTTAAAAATTACCGAAGCAATTAAGTGATCAAATTAGTTAAGTGAGGTAGTGTGCTGAAAAGTGTGTTGAAAATATGCTGGTTAAGTTGTTTGGAAAAAACAGTATTCAGGATACGGCTCAGGATATTGAGCTGTATCTACGATCAAACAATGAGCAAAAAGTAAAAGGAAGTGACACGAGATGTACGAGGAAAGCCCTTGATCAATCTAGATCGCCGGCATAAAACCTCGGGAGCTAACAATCGCAGCTTCCTTGTTCTTCTTATTGCTTTAAACTTTAGGATACAGTGCAGGATATAGACGAGATCGCTAAGTGTTACAATGCTTTTGTGCGAAAGTAAAAATTGCTAGAGAACAAGTGTAAGAGTGTAGCGAGTGTTCATGTGATGTCCTATTCGATCTTGTATACCCACCTATTTATAGTAACAAATTACAAACCATAATTCCTATAAATATGGGATACTCCGAATATTCCATAGTTAACGTTGTAGACCGAGTAATGCGGCTTCAACGTCTTTATTTGAACGACTTGGACCGAGTCTCCCGCGAAATGATTCCTTATGAACGTTGCTAGCTTCCAACCCACGTACCTGCATATAATTCGTTAGTGATCCTGAGGATACCATTCAGGATGTTACCAATACCCTGAATCAGCATCCCGGATGTGAACAGATATCATATAACCAAGATATAATCCAAGATATCCCTCAGGATATGGGCTCAGAATTTCACCCATAACAAGTATAAAACTCTTAGTTACGTTGTATGCGGACACAATAGTCTCATTAGATAGAATCCCGTTATCTATCGTATCAGATCACGATAGTCATTTCACTTCTCATTATGGGAAAGTTTTTAACAAGCCAACTAAATCTGAGTACAACTTATTGTTATGGGTGAATTTCTGATTATATATCCTGACTAATATTCTGGCTTTGATTGTTTGTTTGTGATCAGGATACCGGATCAGGATATTGGTAACATCCTGATACGATATCCTGGTATTAACCAATTAGCTCACGTGCAGATTATTGTAACAAGCCTCTAACGGTCAGAAGGACTTCTTCCCCTCGAGACTCGGGCAAATCAGTTAGCTTGTAGACGTTGAACCCGGAAAAAGTGGACTACAACGTTTACTTGAGGAATATTCAAAGCATCCCGGTTTAATAGGGTAGTTTGTTATTTTCTTTTACTATAAATAGGTTGATCGGATCAGGTTAAGGCACACACTCTCACTCACACTTTTACTCTCCTGTTGCAAACAATCACTACACGCAAACACTTGTACTCGAATTACATTGTAACACATAGTTGATCCGCATCATATCCTGCACTGTATCCTGATATAATAAGTAATAGAAGAACAAAGTAGCTGTGATTGTCAGCTCCCGAGGTTTTGTGCCGGCGATCTAGATTGATCAAGGGCTTTCCTCGTACATCCTGTGTCATAATTTACATTTTTGTTCATTGTTTGATCATAGATACAGCTCTATATCCTGAGCCGTATCCTGAAACTGTTTTTGCAAATAACTTAACCAGAATATTTTCAACACACATTTCAAGCACACTACCTCACTTAACTAATTTGATCACTTAATTACATCGGTAATTTTTGACCAAAACACTTATCATGAGCAGGGTGAAGGAACAATATAAACATAGAAGGACACGCTAAGTGCATGTGTGGTAGATATTGGAAAAAGTAGGACGATCTCTTGCCATTAATAGAATTCTCATGTATCAAATAACTATCATACAATTACTAATGTTGCCCCATTTGGAGTACTTTATGGATGATAGTACCATCCGGTATGTTGGACAGAAATATGAGAAAAGTAACTATCAAGCCATGAGATCGAAAAACCGTTAGAATTTAAATCAGAAAAAGAATGATACTATTTGATCACTTAATTGCTTCGGTAAATTTTGACCAAAACAATTTGGCGCCCACCGTGGGGCAAATGGTGCTATTTCTACTAAAAGCTTTTGCAAAATCGTTAATTGGTTTTCTATTTTCAAAGCTTTTTGCTACACTATTTTCAATGGCCTCGAGATCAAACATGAGCTCTTCCACCGTGTCTGCTACAACCTCTGCAACGATTGGTTTGGTGTTTCCACCACCTCCTCCGAGAATGCAAGCCTCTTCACAGGGAACTGAAAGTCATGTGGCTCGGGATGTTATCCCCGCTCACAATATCCAGGGATCTGGTCCTGTTTTGGCTTCTAATGAAGAAATTCTAAATTTGTTTGGTAGTGTACAGGAACATATGAGGCAGCAGCAGGAAACTAATCAGATACCGATGAGAGAGATACAACTTTTGAAATCCGGCTCGAGTAGGCCTGCTGAAGATACTGTCACTCCCTTGCAACCCAGGGCTTTGAAATTCAGTTCTGCAGTTTATACTGGGGATAATCGGGGGAATATTGTGCCTAGCCATTCCCAGAATCATACTCCTGAGATACCTTCTTCAGTGAGAGTATCAACTGTGAGAAGCTCAGGATATGCTTCAGGATATGGCCAGAATCCCCAAGCTGGTAATGTATCTAATAATAATAATACTTTTGCTACTAATGGTGTTGGATCTTTGCAGGATGCAGGTATGACATAAGCATTTTCCAGGGAGCTTCAAAAACTGAAGGACATGATATCCAGTGTACCTGGGGTGGTTCAGCCAATTCCTGAAGTGTCCCAGGACAGCCACAGGATATCACGGTTTGCATATCCTGTTTGTGATGCTGAAATCCCAAAAAGATTTCAAACCCCCAACATGAAACTTTATGACGGAACTACAGATCCTGAGGAGCATATTGCCCAGTATAGGGAAAGGATGGAAATCAACCCTATCCCTCCAGATCTCAAAGAAGCATGCTTGTGCAAGGGTTTTGGTTCTACCTTAACAGGATCAGCCTTAAAATGGCTCTTGAACGTTCCTCCTCACTCAATTACTTCATTTGCTCATTTAGTTAATTTATTTAATAGTCAATTTTCTTGCAGCCGGAGTTTTAAGAAACTAACCAGCGATCTTTACAAGATAACTCAAGGACCTCAGGAATCCTTGAGGGATTATGTGAACATGTTTAGTCGGGAATCCTTGGATATCCCACATCTTGATGTTTCAACAGCTGTGCAGGCTTTTAAGATGGGATTACAAAAAGATTCTCAGTTTTATCAGGATCTTGTAATGAATCCCTGCAGGAATCTGGACGAAGCTCGTAACAGGGCTTTGAGATATATTCGCCTGGAAGACGACAAAAAGATGCAAGAAAGGATGAATTCGTCCACAACCTATGAGTCAACCAACAGGAAATCAGAATCCTCGTATAAACCATACCGCTCTAAACCGTATGGCTGAAATGATGGCAAAAAAGTGAATGTTGTTGAAGACGAGGATCCTAAGGAGGATCCTGAGGAGTATCCTGAGATATCTGAATATTTTTTTTCTGTTAACATACCTGAACTGATGTATGCTATGCAGGGTTTAGGAGACAAAGCAAGATGGCCCCAAAAGAATCAACAAAAGGCTGATTGGAAGGACAAGTCCAAATGGTGTGCTTTCCACGAGGATTTCGGGCATGTTACTGAGGATTGCATCGCTTTAAGAAAAGAAATAAGCTATCTCTTGAGTAAGGGATATCTGAAGGACCTCTTGGGAAGAAAGAAGAATAAGGGTCAGGATCCTGAGAAGGATCCTGAACGTGCAGCATCACCTCCTGCGGATGCAAAAATAATTAACTTTATTTCAGGAGGATCCGACATCTGCGGCACATCATATTCTGCGGCAAAAAGACACGCGAAGGAAGCCAAAGCAGAGAGGGGAGATAAGCCAACCAGGATGTCAACCCTCATGACTGACAAATTGATCACGTTCAATAATGACGACAGGGATACCATTCAGGATCCTCATCATGATGCTTTAGTAATAACGTTATATGTTGCTAACCATTTAGTGCGCATGATATTAGTGGATAATGGCAGCTCAGTCAACATAATCCAGCTGGAAACGTTGAAGAGGATGAATGTATCCCCAATGGATATTACTTCGAAGTCCACTGTGCTCGTTGGTTTCAGCGGAGAAGCTAGGAATACCATAGGAGAGATAAAGTTGCTCGTGTATATTCAAGGGGTCAACTCAATGTAGCGCTTTTGTGTCATGGACTCTTTATCCTGCTATAATATTATACTAGGTAGGCCTTGGATCCATGATATGAAAGCTGTTCCGTCAACCTACCATCAATGCATCAAGATTCCTATTCCTTGGGGAGTTGTCAAGGTGGAAAGTGATCAACAGGAAGCAAAGGAGTGTTATTCTTCTTCGATGAAATCCTCAACAAAGCCTAGTGCAGCATAGCAATTAAAGATTCGAGGCCAGGATATCATGGAGGCTTCAGAGCAGGATGTAAAGAAAGTTGTCCTGGATCAGAATAATCTGGATATCTCGGTGCTCGTGGGAACCAATATCCCTCGGGATATTGAAGATCGATTGACTAATTTTTTGAAATGCAGGATGTCAACATTCGCGTGGAAGCACGAGGATATGACAGGTATTTCCAAGGATATTATAACACATAAGCTTGGTATTGACAGGTCATTCAAGCCTATCTAACAAAAAAGAAGGAAGTTTGCTCCGGAGCGAAATGTGATTATTCAGGAAGAAGTAGAGAGGTTATTGAAATCCAAAATGATCAAAGAAGTCAAGTTTCCAAGATGCCTAGCAAATGTAGTGGTGGTGCAGAAGAAGAATGGGAAATGGAGAGTTTGTGTAGATTACACAGGCTTGAACAAAGCTTGTCCCAAAGACCCATTTCCTCTTCCTCATATTGACTCAATGGTGGATGCTACTGCAGGCCATGAGATGTTAACCTTCATGGATGCATCCTCAGGATTCCAGCAGATCCAAATGGAACCTTCAGACCAGGAGGATACTTCCTTCATGACACCAACATGTATTTATTGCTACACTGCTATGCCCTTTGGTTTGAAAAATGCAGGTGCAACATATCAAAGATTGGTGAATATGATTTTCAAAGACAAGCTGGGGGACACTATGGAGGTGTACATCGATGACATGGTAGTAAAATCTAAGAAGGCTGAGGATCACCTCCAGGATATTAAGGGAGCATTTGATATCCTGGATCAGTATAACATGAAGCTAAATCCTGCTAAGTGCCATTTTGGAGTGGGGGCAGGAAAGTTTCTAGGATATATGGTGACTAAAAGAGGGATAGAAGCAAGCCCAGAACAGATTAAAGCCATATTGGAAATCAAATCACCTTCTAACATGAAAGATGTTTAAAGAATAACAGGGCAAGTAGCAGCATTAAACAGATTTATTTCAAGATCCTCGAAAAATGCAAGGAATTTTATGATATCCTGAAGAAGAATAAGAAGTTCGAATGGGGAGTGAAGCATGAAGCAGCCTTGCAGGATTTGAAGCAGTATCTTTCAACTGCACCCCTATTGATGAAGCCTGAGGATGGTGAACCATTATCCCTGTTGTTTTGGTCAAAAATCAAGCAATGATAATGCAACCAAACTTTCTGTTGTGAGGTATGATGCTTGAATTGATGAACAACAATAAGGATCACTCTAAAATGTAATGAACAAGTAACACGAAGATTTATACGAGGATAAAGCCCTTGATCAATGAATGATCTCCGGCATAAAAAACCTCGGGTGATGGAAACTACCGATCACCAACTCAAATTAAACAATAAATGTGTTACAACTTCGGATGATAGCGAGCTAAGTACAAGGATCACTATAGTGTATTGTGTAAAAAAGTGTGTAATCGCCAAGTGAATTAACGAGAGCTGATGAGAGCAGTTGTAAGAGTGTGTGTGTAGCCAAAAATAGCCAAGTGTTTTCTAATTAGCTCGCTACCCCTTTAAAAATGGAAAATATCTACACTAACTAACATTCCGCAAATGATGCAGGTCCTCCACGACTCCATAACGTCCACTTTTGACCAGGCACGTGCGGAATAAACATAGAATATGCTCCAGGAATATCGCCAAGACTAAGTCCAAGCTCATGTTCCTGCAAAACATCACCACATTCAAAGTAGACAATCGTCAGTATAAGGATCCTTAAGATGATCCATGATCCTGATCCTGCAACACTTCTGAGGATCACTACTTCAGACAGAATTGAGGATCACTAAACCCAACAGTAAATGAGGATCACTGATCATTGAGAAATCCTCCCCTAACAATTGCCCCCAAAATATAAGGAGTAATTATGTAAATAAACGTGTTATATTTTGTTCTTATCCGCAATTAACCAACGGATAACTAGCCGTTGTAATCGGACTAGCCGTTACGAACATGACGTCACTGAGGTGACTATCCTGCAAAATCATCATTATAAATAAGAGTTAGAGATAGGGATCAATCTGCATTTAAATTCAAGAGAAACTCCCTTTAAATTCATATCCGAAGATCAAGCAGGTATCCCTCTTCCTCTTCTTCCTTTAAGTTTTCTTTCTCTGCTCCTTCTTTCTTCACCTTCTTCATAATCAAGATGATGCTAAGATCCTCACCAGCCAAGGATCACAAGAAGGACAGTCCTCTTAAGAGCCAGGGGATCATCAAAGATTTGGCGAATGAAAGGTGCTGCTTCACTGATCCACAAATAGACAGAATCCGCCGTTGCTTTCCGGCAAACACCGATTTCAAGCCATTTGACCCCACCGTTCTAAGCGATTACATTTCTGAAACTTGGGTAGCTTTCCCGGTCACACCGTTCACAATAGGATACACGTATCCTTTCCTTGAATTCACCTAGTCTTTCTTCTCCCTCACCGGCATTTCCTACATTCAAGCTATGCCAATGATCTGGAGGGTCTTATATACCCTCGAAAGGATCATTGAGCAAGAAGGAATTGCCCTCGAAATGTCGGAGTTGGCAGAGATGTATGATCTCACAACATTTGGATCCCACCGATATCTATTCAAGCGTAAACCCGGTGAAGAACACCCCATCTTCAAAGCCACTAAGAATG
Source organism: Helianthus tuberosus (assembly GCA_030545235.1). NCBI lineage: Eukaryota > Viridiplantae > Streptophyta > Magnoliopsida > Asterales > Asteraceae > Helianthus > Helianthus tuberosus. The sequence goes on from CM060406.1 coordinate 184,042,846, forward strand.
ATACTAACTGGAAACGGAGATTCTTCTTTGTCAGAAGGGATTCTCTCTCTGATGGAAAGGATCTGCCAAGGAAGTGGACCACCCACGGTAGGATAGAGGATCCTGAGAAGGATCACCAGATAACCTTGTTTTTGTATAAGGATCACTAACACCCTTTTGTTTCCATTGCACAGCTATCTCTGTTTCGCACCTTATACCATCGCTTGCCACCAAGGAAAGGCTCGCTGCTTTCAGAAGACTTGATCCTGCAACAAGGTCATTCAATTCACAAGAAGTATCCTCAGGTTCTGTCACTATGTCAAGTAAGTATCCTGTATTTTGTATAGTCAAATATTTAAATAAATAGTTGAATAGAAATAGGATAAGGATACTTATCTGTTTTGAATGTGTAGGCGCTGGGAAATCCTCAAAATCTGCCTCCAAATTCAGTGTCACTGATCTTGACACTGTCAGATCCTCAAAGAAAAGTCTGCTGCTAGTCCCTCCTTTGTAATCCCCAAGGCAACCACTTCAAAGGGAAGAGGTGGAAAGAAAAGAAAGACCTCTGAAGCTGACAACCTACAAGGCTTGCCTCTGATCCGCCATCAGTTCCTTGAGTATTTCGCAGATGTAAGGATCACTGACTTAGCTTAGTTATCCTGCCCATTTGAGGATCACTTGATCCTAATCTTTGCATTGTCTTCTTTGTAGAAATTTGCGGAGATTGAGGACTATGTTGGGAATGTTGAAGAGCTTGAGGAGAAGTACTCTGACCTCCAAAAAGTGGCGGTGCTCAAGGATCACAAGATTGCCTCCCTTGAAAAGGATCTCAAAGATGCCAAAACTCAGACAGCTGCAATTCTGATCAATGTTGATTATGAGAAGCACGAGATCACGGAGGATGCTAAAGTCTCCGCTGCCATTGCCATGTACAAGACCAAGCTGCAGATGGCCCAAGAAGCTCAGGATCCTGCCTTTGATAGGAGCAACTGGGATATGGAGGACTGGAAGGCTAGGCTGGCTGAGTTGGAGGATGAGGATGAGGATGAGGCTGATGAGGTTCTGGCAATCGAGGCTGGTGGTAGTGGCAAGGATCAGGCGAAGGATACGGGAGCTGGAGGAGATGATGATGAAGTGAAGGAGTAGGCTGCATGAATGGGCGATGAAGGACATTTCTAGACGTAGCCGAAGCCCATTTCTCTTTTAGGTTTGGTTATGGTTTTTGTTTTGATGATGTTTTTGTTGAACAATGATGGGTTGTACTTAAAAAATAGTAATTAGGGCCAAGGATCATGGATCCTTTGAACAATAGGTAGGATTACAAATGGTGGAGGGATCCTCTGTTTGGGGGATGAAGCCATTGTGGTCCTGTCGTCTTTTGATTCCTGCACTACCAAGACCCTTAAACAATGGACACCCTTTGCCAACCCATGTGGATGGGCCACGTTTTGCTGGTAGAAACGTGGGTTGGCAATTTAGACAACCTTAAAGGGTTTAATCTTTTGTGAATAAAATAACTTTAACTTTTTGACTTATCCTGCGTTGATATCCTTGTTAATATTTTACTTTCCAACTGTTGTGATATTTATTTTGTTTAAACTTATCAAAATATTTAAGAAATATCCAAAAAATTTAGGATATGGTCAAGGATCACATATCCCATAATTGATAAGTTCTGAAAAGTAATATAGTTTAAGGATCATAAGCTCAGTTGTCAAAGGATAAGGGTTATTCAAATAAATAATGAATAAAATCAAAATAGTTAAGGATCATACCTGAGAATCCAAGTTAGGATCCTATTCTTTAACATTTATAATCAGGATAACCCAAAAGACAAATCTTAGCATAAAGTAAGGATCAAGGATCCTTGGTCATTTGTCTCCAAAAACCTGAAATAGGATACAACTTGGGACTAAGCCAACATAGGATAAGAGTTAGTAACTGGGGACAAGCCCAACAATTCTGGGGACAAGCCCAATATACTGGGGACAAGCCCAAAGGATAACTAGGGACAAGCCCAAAGGATAACTGGGGACAAGCCCAAAGGATAACTGGGGACAAGCCCAAAGGATCGTATGTAAACTGGAGTATAGCCCTCACTGGCGACTATCCAAACTTAGTGACATGAAAATGCCAAAACCTTAGCTAACGTGAAAACGTTAGAAACCTTAGGAACGGATGTATGGTACGTCTACCATTATACGTAGGATCCTGAATATAGCCAGTACAATGAAATTGTCAGCCCCTAAAGCGAGTACTGGTCCCATTGCCATGAACTATATCAGGATCATCGTGCGCTACTGGCGAAACTGGGGACATGCCCAAACTGGGGTCAAGCCCAAATGACTGGGGTCAAGCCCAAATAACTGGATACTTCTGTGGATACTCAATCCTTAGTTAAGGATACCTGAACCTTCAAAACTCAGAATCAAGTGAAAAGAGGATAAAGGATGCAGGATCCTTATCCTTATATAAGAGAATAAAAGAATGAAATAGTTTGAGATTAGAATGTTACCAAAATGAGGATCGTCTACTCTGTAAGGATCCTTCAAGGACACTTGTCAAGTGAGGATCACGGATCCTAGTCACATGAAATACTTCTTCAAATGGACAGCATTCCAAGCTCTTGGCAGCAAATCATCTTCCATTGTTAGCAATCGATATGCCCCCTTTCCTGCTTCAGCTTCAATCAAATAGGGGCCTTCCCATTTTGGTGCCAACTTTCCATCAGCAGGATTGGTGGTATTCTGAAATGCTTTCCTTAATACCATATCACCAACTTGGAATTTCCTGATCCTAACATTTTTGTTGTAGGCTCCAGCCATCCTTTGTTGATAACTAGCCATCCTTATCCATGCCAAATCCCTGATTTCTTCTATAGTATCCAGGTCTTGAACCAAGTTTTCAGCATTTTCTTCAGAATCACGAATGCTTGTTCTTGCAGTTGGAACCACCATCTCTGTAGGTGTTTTGGTCAAAAATTACCGAAGCAATTAAGTAATCAAATTAGTTAAGTGAGGTAGTGTGCTGAAAAGTGTGTTGAAAATATGTTGGTTAAGTTGTCTGGAAAAAACAGTATTCAGGATACGGCTCAGGATATTGAACTGTATCTACGATCAAACAATGAGCAAAAAGTAAAAGGAAGTGACACGAGATGTACGAGGAAAGCCCTTGATCAATCTAGATCGCCGGCATAAAACCTCGGGAGCTGACAATCGCAGCTGCCTTGTTCTTCTTATTGCTTTAAACTTCAGGATACAGTGCAGGATATAGACCAGATCGCTAAGTGTTACAATGCTTTTGTGCGAAAGTAAAAATTGCTAGAGAACAAGTGTAAGAGTGTAGCGAGTGTTCATGTGATGTCCTATTCGATCTGGTATACCCACCTATTTATAGTAACAAATTACAAACGATAATTCCTATAAATATGGGATACTCCGAATATTCCATAGTTAACGTTGTAGACCGAGTAATGCGGCTTCAACGTCTTTATTTGAACGACTTGGACCGAGTCTCCCGCGAAATGATTCCTTATGAACGTTGCTAGCTTCCAACCCACGTACCTGCACATAATTCGTTAGTGATCCTGAGGATACCATTCAGGATGTTACCAATACCCTCAATCAGCATCCCGGATGTGAACAGATATCATATAACCAAGATATAATCCAAGATATCCCTCAGGATATGGGCTCAGAATTTCACCCATAACAATTGTCCCAAAAAATGTTACCGTTTAGTATCCTCATCACTAACGGTTACATTTTTCACGAAGACCGAGGTAATTAAGAGATAAGACCAATGATGTGACCATTTGCAACTACTCAACCTATATTTACTCATTATACCCTATATCTTCTCATCCTCATCTCTTTTTTAATCATAATCGATAAGGAAAAGGTAACATTCTCTCTCTAATCTTCATATTCATCTTCATTCCCTTTCTCTGGTGAAAAATTCAGGTGACCAAATGCCGAGACAAACAAGATCCAGTTCAGGTGACTCGGCCCCCACATTCATCCAACAGAACCTTCTCCAAGAAAGCGAGAAGGAAATATGTACCTTTGATAGTGCCCACCTGTCGGCCTTGAAATCCTCCGGTATCTTCCCGGAAGGAACTGTATTTCGACCGTTTGACCGAGAAATCCGGTCAGATATGGTTTCCAATGAGTGGATATGCTTCAGTGCCTTTCCCTTCACCTTAGGGTTACAATTCCCCTTTCCGGATTTCATCGCGGAATTCTTTAACATTACCAAAATCTCCTTTAGTCAAACGATGCCAATGCTTTGGCGTGTTCTGTCTGTTCTTGACCAGATCAAGAAAAATCACATCCCTGATCTTTCTGTCCATGATCTCCCCCTAGCTTACAAGCTTAGATGCCATGGATCATGTAGATTTCTATTTTATTCCACTTCCGGTGACCCACTGATACTTCGTGCCACCAGGAACGAGGATAACTAGCAATCCAAGTTTTTCTTTGTAAAAAGAGACTTAATCCCTGGTGGATCGGAATATCCGGTACAATGGTTGAAAAAGGGTAGGATTTAGGGTTTAAGAACGATCCTGTCTCTTATCCTGTTTCATATCCTGAACTAATTGATTTTCTTTTTCACGTTGTGCATGCAGCTGATTTCAGGAAGATTGCACCTCCTCTTGCTGATTCTCAAAAAAGGATAGACGCCATCAGACTCCTTCCAGAGGCTGAAAGAAGTTTCAACCCATCTCCACCATCTCCAAGTCCCCTTTCTAGTGCAAACATGTCTGGTAAGGATCCTGCAAAATATCCTGTATATACATGTTCTTATTTGATATACTTAGGAGAAATTTTACTCCCTGTATGCAGACTCCAGCAAGGTTCCTGTCTACCTAGACCTTGAAGAACTTGACAGCTACCCCACTCCAGTCACGGTCAAGAAAGAGACCTCTGCTGCCAGTAGCTCCAAGCCACTCCCGGCTCCTAAAGCCAATCCGAGGACTCGTGCTTCCACAGAAAAGAAGACGAAAGCTCCTGAAATCAGTTCTCCAGGTCCAGAAGGGTTTTCCTACGATGAACTCAGCTTTTCTGACTCCTTAGAGCCAATGACATCCTTCCTCAACAAGGTAATATCCAGATACATATCCTATACATATATCCTGATAGGATATCCTGACAGGATATCCTGATTAATATATTCTAACTCATACCTGAACTTGATGTGCAGGGCCTCCAGCATTTGCTCCACCTGTACAACGATGCCTGCGGTACTGCTGCACTCAATGAAGCTAGGATCAAACAGCTTGAAAGCACCGTTGCTGACCAAGGTGCCATTGCTGAAGCAAAGACTCGGCACTACGAGGGCATGCTGAAGAAGGTCACCCAAGATGCTGAGCTCAAACTTGCCACCGTCCAAATGGATCACGAACAGGCCATGGTTTCTTTCCGGGAAGGGATCAAAGCCTCCGCTATCGTCTCCCTACTACAAGCTCGCATCAAGATGGCCTACTAGGCCAAGGAGACAGGCCTTGTATGCCCACCCTGGCCGGTTGAATCCTGGGTGGCCAAGCTGAAGGAGCTTGGAGGCAAAGCTGTGCCACTCCCTGCCGAAGCCGGGGAATCCTCTAAGACAGCAGAGGTGGCAGACAAGGCTGGAGATAAGAAGGATGCCGGAGAGGATGCTGGGACGGATGCTGGTGAGGATGCTGCTCAGGATGCTGAAGCTGGAAAGGCAGAGAAGGTTGGAGAAGATGCCGCTGTGTGAGGGCATTCAGGTGGGCAATGATGGATATATGTGCCAAGGCCGGAGCCCACCTTTTCAAATTTGAATGTTGGTCTGTAATCCCTTAAACAATTTACTTTTCTGCACTTGAACAATTTACATTTCCTGCATGCTTTTTGAACAATACAATAGTTGGAGGTGGATGGGTCTCGGTTTGAGACGAAACCTTCAACTGTTGGGTAAATATGGTAAGGAACTACTAGTGCTCTTAGTGGATGGGCCTTGTTTTGAGGTGAAACTAAGAGCACATCTTTTGGTATGTTAATAATATAACTTCTCTTTTGACTTTATTATTGTTGTTATTAGTGCATAAATTTTACTTATGAAAACTGTTTTGTTTGAACATTTTTGGGAATATTATGGGAAAATATCATGACAAGTATCCTAATAGATATCCTGGTTAGAATATTGTCATATAACTTAGAAAACTTAAGTCACTTGAAAAAAGGAGAGATCATACCAAAGACTCTTAGAGAGTCAATTCCAATCTTCCACCTTAGGAATGTCCCCAGTGTATACTTACAAACTTGGATCCATCCTTTGAATAGTATAATGTGTGTCCCGTGTGTATGACACAGAAATGCAAATGTATTCACACTTTGTCCTGAATAAATTCCGAACACCCCGAGGCAAAACCCTTGATATCCTGGAATGAATCCAAAGTATACTGGTGATAAACCCTTAATATCCTGGGGATAAACCCTGATATCCTGGGGATAAACCCTGATATTCTGGGGATAAACCCTGAGTTTCATGCGCTACAAGCGAGAGTGTACAAGCTCCAAATCTTAGAAAGGTGAAAACCTTTAAACCTTAGAGAGTATGAAAATACCCTTTCGTGAGAGAGGGTGATCAATCCTCATATACCTTCAGGATCCAGGATATAGCCAACAGTAACGAAATTGTCAGCCACTTTTACATGAACTGGTCCCGATACCTTGAACTATACCTAGATAACTTGCGCTCCAGGCGAGGTGTTTAAACCCAATTCGAAAGAAAGGTGAATACCTTTAAACCTTTGAAGGGATCAGGATCCCTTAAACATAAGAGAGGGGGCCAATCCTCTAATATTTCGAGTTATCCTGAGTGCATATCCTGGAGCTATATCCTGAAACATATGCTACAAAACAACTGTAAACTAAGGTGGGTATTAGCCTGGCTAACACCCCTCCGATGCTTAAGTCAGTATTGGGTTCAAGATAATAAACAAATATATTTAAAAGAGATAGAATACATACCATTCTGAAATAGAAATTAAATTCTATTCTTACTTGAAATAAAGCTTTAAGTGGATTGCATTCCAGGATCTCGGTAGCATATCCCCTTCCATATTCTTGAGTCGATATGCTCCTTTTCATGCTTCTGACTCAACTTCCTAGGGTCCTTCCCATTTTGGAGCTAGCTTGCCATCGGCAGGATTAGTGGTATTTTGAAAAGCCTTTCTTAGTACCCAATCACCAACTCGAAATCTCCTAGTCCTTATATTCTTGTTATATGCTCTGGATATTCTTTGTTGATATGCTGCCATCCTTAGCCTTGCTGCATCTCTTTTTTCATCTACAGTATCAAAATCTTGACATAAGGCTTCAGGATTCTGGTCAGGATCCTGTAAGATAGATCTTGCAGTAGGTATCGCCATTTCCGTTGGAATCACTGCTTCTGCTCCAAATACCAAGGAAAATGGGGTTTGACCGGTTGCATTCTTTACCGTTGTCCTATCAGCCCACAAAACAAAGGGTAATTCTTCTGCCCATCTTCCTTTTTTAGCCCCAAGTCTCTTCTTCAGGTTATTGACAATTATCTTGTTCGAGGATTCTGCTTGTCCATTCGCTTGAGGATGTACCGGAGTAGACGTGACCATTTTGATTCCCCAACTTTTGCAAAAGTCAGTAGTCCTCTTGCTTATAAACTGGGACCCATTATCACATATGATTTCAGCTGGTACCCCAAATCTAGTCAGGATATTCCTCTTTATGAAGGATACTACTTCTTGGTCTCTAACTTGAACAAATGCTTCGGCTTCAACCCACTTAGAGAAATAATCCGTCATTGCTAGCATAAAGACTTTTCCTCCTGGAGCTTTTGGTAACTTCCCTACTATATCCATCCCCCATTTCATGAATGGCCAAGGGGAAGTGACAGGATATAGCGGTTCAGCTGGTTGATGTAGTATGTTACTATGCCTTTGACATGCATCACACCTTCGAGCATATTCTGCAGCATCTTTCCTCATCGTTGGCCAATAATATCCTGTCCTTAATACTTTCGAGAATAATGATCTGCCCCCAGTGTGGTTACCACAATCCCCTTCATGTATATCCTGAAGTACTTCTTTGGCTTCAGGATCCTCTAAGCACCTCAAATAGGGTCCTGCAAGAGATTTCTTGTATAAAACATTATTTATAATAGTGAATCGTGATACCTTCATCCTAAATGCCTTAGGATTTTCATTTTTGGGGATGTGTCCTTCCTTGAGATATCTCATGATTGGAGCCGTCCAGGATATAGGATCCGGTTCAGGATACTCTGCTCCAGGATCCTGAATACCCGCTACTTCTTTATCCTGAGGATTCGTTGCAGGATACAAGATATGTAATATTGGTATTTGGGTCCCTTCTGGTATCCTGATCGATGATCCCAGATTTGCTAAGGCATCTGCTTCAGCATTATCCTCCCTTGGTACCTGTTCAAGTGTAAAAACATCGAAATATCCTGCTAATTTTTTGAGAATATCGAGGTATTCGATTAATTTCTCACCCTTAACTGCATAGGATCCATTAAAATGGTTAGTAATTAACAAGGAGTCAACATATACTCGCAAATTCTTGATACTCATATTCTTAGCTAGCTCTAATCCTGCAATTAAAGCCTCATACTCTGCTTCATTATTAGTAGCAGGAAATTCACATCTAATAGCCTGGGGTAATATATCCCCCTGTGGCGATTTTAGTAGTATTCCCAATCCTACTCCTCGTACATTAGATGCACCATCAGTATATAATGTCCAGGATCCTGAGGATTCTCCTAACTGTTGGACTTCTAGGTCTACCTCATCCTGAATGTCACTACTGAAATCAACCACAAAGTCAGCTAAAGCCTGAGACTTTATGGCATTTCTAGGTTCATATACTAAATCATAGGCACTCAATTTTACTGACCACTTGGCCATCCTACCTGACATCTCTGGTTTCCAAAGCACATTTTTGACAGGATAATTTGTTTTAACATGAATCCTATGTGTCTCAAAGTAATGTCTAAGCTTCGTTGATGCCATAACTAATGTTAGTATCAATTTTTCTAAATGAGAATACCTAGTTTCAGCATTTAACAAACTTTTACTAACATAATAAACAGGATATTGCTGACCTTCATGATCCTTTACAAGGACGGCACTTACAGCATTTCCTGATACTGCGAGGTATAGGGATAGTGGTTCATCATTCTCAGGCTTCATTAGCAGAGGTGCAGTTGTAAGATATTGCTTCAAATCCTATAGGGTTGTTTCATGTTTCTCACCCCATTCAAATTTCTTATTCTTCTTCAGGATATCATAAAACTCTTTGCATTTCTCTGAAGATCTTGAAATAAATCTGTTCAATGCTGCCACTCTCCCTGTTAATCGTTGAACATCTTTCATATTCGAGGGTGACTTAATATCCAAGATGGCTTTAATCTGTTCCGGGCTCGCCTCTATTCCTCTTTTGGTCACCATATATCCTAGAAATTTTCCTGCCCCCACTCCGAAATGACACTTAGCAGGATTTAGCTTCATGTTATATTGGTCCAGGATATCAAATGCTCCTTTAATATCCTGGAGGTGATCCTGGGCTTTTTTCAATTTTACCACCATATCGTCAATGTATACCTCCATGGTGTCCCCCAGCTTGTCTTTGAACATCATATTTACCAATCTCTGATATGTTGCACCTGCATTTTTCAAACCAAAAGGCATAGCGGTATAACAATAAATACCTGTTGGTGTCATGAAGGCAGTATCCTCCTAGTCAGAGGGTTCCATTTGAATCTGTTGAAATCCTGAGGATGCATCCATGAAGGTTAACATTTCATGCCCGGCAGTAGCATCCACCATTGCATCAATGTGAGGAAGAGGAAATGGGTCTTTAGGACAAGCCTTGTTCAAATCTGTGTAATCTACACAGACTCTCCATTTCCCATTTTTCTTCTGTACCACGACCACGTTTGCTAGCCACCTTGGAAACTTAACTTCTCTGATCATCCTGGACTTCAACAATCTCTCAACTTCCTCTTGGATAATCGTATTCCGCTCAGGAGCAAATTTCCATCTTTTTTGCTGGACAGGTTTGAATGATTTATCAATTCCAAGCTTGTGAGTGATAATGTCTTTGGATATGCCTGTCATATCCTCATGCTTCCATGCAAACATTGACATCCTGCATTTCAAAAAGTTAATTAACTGTTCTTCAATATCCTGAGGAATATTGGTTCCTACGAGCACCGAGATATCAGGATTATCCTGATCCAGGATAATTTTCTTCTCACCCTGCTCCGAATCCTCCATGATATCCTGGGCCCGCATCTTTAATTGCTATGCTGCACTAGGTTTGGTTGAGGATTTCATCGACGATGAGTAGCATTCTTTCGCCTCCTGCTGATCACTTTCAACCTTGACGACTCCACAAGGGGTAGGGATCTTGATGCATTGGTGATATGTTGATGGCACAGCCTTCATATCGTGAATCCATGGTCTTCCCAGTATGATATTATAGCAGGATAGAGAATCCATCACACAGAATCATTGTATCGAGCTGACTCCTTCAACATATACAGGTAATTTTATCTCTCCCACTGTGTTTCTAGCCTCTCCACTGAACCCAACAAGCACGGTGGACTTTGAAGTGATATCCATTGGAGATACATTCATTCTCTTCAGAGTCTCTAGTTGGATTATATTGACTGAGCTGCCATTATCAACCAATATCCTGCGTACAAAATGGTTAGCCACATATAACGTTATTACCAGAGCATCATGATGAGGATCCTGAACAGTATCCCTGTCATCAGCATCAAATGTGATCACTTTGTCAGTTGTGAGGGTAGTCATCCTGACAGGTTTGTCTCCCCTTTCAGCTTTTGCTTCCTTTGCATGTCTCTTCGCTGCCGAATACGAAGTCCCACAAATATCAGATCCTCCCGAAATGAAGATGATTATCTTAGCATCCGCGGGAGGTGAGGCTGCTCGTTCAGGATCCTTCTCAGTATCCTGACCCTTGTTCTTCTTTCTTCCTAAGAGATCTTTCAAATACCCCTTGCTCAGAAGATAACTTATTTCTTTCCTTAGGGCAATGCAATCCTCAGTCACATGTCCGAAATCTTCGTGGAAGGCACACCATTTTGACTTATCTTTCCAATCAGCTTTTTGTTGATTCTTTCGAGGCCACCTAGCCTTGTCTCCAAAACCCTGCATGGCATACATCAATTCAGGAATGTTAACAGAAAAGCAATATTCAGATAATTCAGGATATTCTTCAGGATCCTCGTCTTCGACAGCATTCACTTTCTTATTTTCATTTCTACCATATGGCGTAGGGCGATATGCCTTAAATGAGGATTCTGACTTCCTGTTAGTTGTCTCATAGGTGTTGGATGAGTTCATCCTCTCTTGCATCTTTCTGTCATCCTCCAATCGAATATATCTTAGGGCCCTGTTTCGAGCTTCATCCAAGTTCCTGCATGGGTTCATTACAAGGTCTTGGTAAAATTGAGAATCTTTTTGCAGCCCCATCTTGAAAGCTTGCACAGCTGTTGCAACATCAAGATGCGGTATGTCTAAGGATTCCCGGCTGAACTTGTTCACATAATCCCTTAGGGATTCTTGAGGCCCCTGCGTTATCCTGTAGAGGTCACTTGTTAGTTTTTCAAAGCTTCTACTACAAGAAAACTAACTATTAAATAAATTCACTAGGTGAGCAAATGATGTAATCGAATGAGGAGGAACGTTTAGGAGCCATTTCAAGGCTGATCCTGTTAAGGTAGAGCCAAAACCCTTGCACAAGCATGCTTCCTTGAGCTCCGGAGGAATAGGGTTAATCTCCATCCTTTCCCTATACTGGGCAATATGCTCCCCAGGATCCGTAGTTCCATCATAAAGCTTCATGTTGGGGGTTTGAAATCTCTTTGGAATTTCAGCATCACAGATAGGATATGCAAAGCGAGATATCCTGTGGCTGTCTTGGGACACTTCCGGGATCGGCTGGACCACTCCAGGTACGCTGGATATCATGTCCTTCAACTTCTGAAGCTCCCTAGTAAATGCTGATGTTACACCTGTATCCTGCAAAGATCCAGTATTGTTAGTAGCATGAATATTATTGTTATTCGACATGTTACCCGTCGGAGGATTTTGCACATATCCTGAAGCATATCCTGAACTCCTCATGGTTGACATCCTGATCGAGGAGGGTATTTCAGGAGTATGGTTCTGAGGAAGGCTAGGCACAATAATCCCCCTATTATCCTCAGTGTACACGGCCGAACTGAAGTTTAGAGTTCTGGGTTGTAGTGGAGTGACGATATCCTCAGCAGATCTGCATGAGCCAGACTTCAGGAGTTGTATTTCCCTCAACAGCATTTGGTTTGTTTCCTGTTGCTGCCTCATTTGTTCCTGCACACTTCCAAATAAGGTTAGAATTTCATCATTAGAAGCTAAAATGGGAGCAGATCCCTGAACACTCCGAGTAGGGATAATATCCTGAGGTTGTGAAGAGGTTCGCATCCTTGGAGGAGGTGGTGGAAGCACCGAACCGGTAGTAGCAGAAGTCGTAGCAGACATAGTGGAGGAGCTCATGTTTGATCTTGAGGCCATTGTAGACAATGTGGCAAAAATTTTTTAAAATAGAAAACCGATTAGCGATTTCACAAAGATTTTTAGTAAAAGTAGCCCCACTTGCCCCACGGTGGGCGCCAAATTGTTTTGGTAAAAAATTACCGAAGCAATTAAGTGATCAAATTAGTTAAGTGAGGTAGTGTGCTGAAAAGTGTGTTGAAAATATGCTGGTTAAGTTGTTTGGAAAAAAACAGTATTCAGGATACGGCTTAGGATATTGAGCTGTATCTACGATCAAACAATGAGCAAAAAGTAAAAGGAAGTGACACGAGATGTACGAGGAAAGCCCTTGATCAATCTCGATCGCCGGCATAAAACCTCGGGAGCTGACAATCGCAGCTGCCTTGTTCTTCTTATTGCTTTAAACTTCAGGATACAGTGCAGGATATAGACCAAATTGCTAAGTGTTACAATGCTTTTGTGCGAAAGTAAAAATTGCTAGAGAACAAGTGTAAGAGTGTAGCGAGTGTTCATGTGATGTCCTATTCGATCTGGTATACCCACCTATTTATAGTAACAAATTACAAACGATAATTCCTATAAATATGGGATACTCCGAATATTCCATAGTTAACGTTGTAGACCGAGTAATGCGGCTTCAACGTCTTTATTTGAACGACTTGGACCGAGTCTCCCGCGAAATGATTCCTTATGAACGTTGCTAGCTTCCAACCCACGTACCTGCACATAATTCGTTAGTGATCTTGAGGATACCATTCAGGATGTTACCAATACCCTAAATCAGCATCCCGGATGTGAACAGATATCATATAACCAAGATATAATCCAAGATATCCCTCATGATATGGGCTCAGAATTTCACCCATAACAGTAGGGATCACTGATTCTGCCCCAAATACCAAAGAAAATGGAGTTTGGCCTGTAGCATTCTTGGGAGTTGTCCTATCAGCCCAAAGCACATAAGGTAGTTCTTCTGCCCATTTTCCTTTCTTGGATCCAAGCTTCTTCTTCAAATTGTTGATGATGATCTTGTTGGATGATTCTGGCTGACCATTAGCTTGTGGGTGGACTGGTGTTGATGTTATCATCTTAATCCCCCAACTGTCACAAAAGTTAGTGGTTCTATTCCCAATAAATTGGGATCCATTATCACAAATAATCTCAGAAGGGATACCAAATCTAGTAATAATGTTTCTTTTAATGAAGGATATAACTTCCTTTTCTCTGACTTGAGCAAAAGCTTCAGCCTCTATCCACTTAGAGAAGTAATCAGTCATAGCAAGCATGAATACTTTTCCACCAGGTGCCTTAGGAAGCTTTCCAACTATATCCATTCCCCATCTCATGAATGGCCAGGAAGAGGATATAGGATGCAAGAGTTCTGCTGGTTGGTGAAGGATATTACTATGCCTCTGACAAGGATCACACTTCTTGGCATACTCCATAGCATCCTTCTTCATAGTGGGCCAATAGTATCCTGTCCTCGGGATCCTTGAGAATAATGCCCTGCCCCCAGTGTGGTTTCCACAATCTCCTTCATGGAAATCCTTTAGAACTTCTTGGATTTCAGGATCCTCAATGCACCTTAGATATGGTCCTGCAAGAGATCGTTTATACAACATATTATTTAATATTGTAAATTGGGATACCTTAGTTTTGAAAGCCCTTGGGTTTTCTCCTGTAGGAATTTCTCCATGTTGTATGTATCTCATGATTGGGAGGATCCATGATCCTGAATGAGATTGAGTATCATCACTAGGGATGATTGCAGAATCCTCTCCTACTTCCATAACTACATGATCCTCGATAGTAGGCGTCAGGATATGGATAATAGGGATCTTGATATCCTCCTGGATCTTCAAGGATGATCCTAGATTGGCTAATGCATCAGCTTCTGCATTCTCTTCCCTTGGTACCTGTGTCAAACTAAAGGATACAAAAGAGAGTGCCAATTCTTTGACTATCTCCAAATATTTGATTAGCTTCTCACCTTTAACAGCATAGGATCCATTAAAGTGATTAGTGATTAGTAAAGAATCTACATGTACCTCAAGATACCTGATCCTCATATGCTTTGCAATTTGCAAATCAGCTATCAAGGCTTCATACTCAGCCTCATTATTGGTAGTTTGAAATTCACAGGCTATGGAGTGGGGTATTATGTCCCCCTGTGGCGATTTTAGTAGTATTCCAAGCCCTATCCCTTTTACATTGTAGGCTCCATCAGTGAAGAGAATCCAAGGATCCTTAGTCTCTTCAAGTTGTTGGACTTCTAACTCAGCTTCCTTTTGCAAGTCACTACTAAAATCTGCCACAAAGTCAGCTAAGGCTTGGGATTTGATGGCAGTCCTTGGTTCATATCTTATATCATATGCACTCAGCTTCACTGCCCACTTAGCCATCCTTCCTGACATTTCAGGTTTCCTGAGAACATTCTTAATTGGAAAATTAGTCTTAACAATAATGGCATGAGTCTCAAAATAATGTCTTAATTTAGTGGATGCCATAATTAATGCAAGGATAAGTTTTTCTAAGTGTGAATACCTGGATTCAGCATCAAGTAAACTCTTACTTACATAATAAACAGGATGTTGTGTACCTTGGTGATCCTTAACAAGGACCGCACTTACTGCTTTTGAGGATACTGCTAGGTACAAGGATAATACATCCCCTTTTTCTGGTTTCATCAAGGCTGGGGCTGAGGATAGGTAATCCTTAAGAGCTTTGAGGGCACTTTCATGCTTCTCTGTCCATTCAAATTTCTTGTTCTTCCTCAGGATATCATAGAATTCCTTACACTTTTCTAAGGATTTGGATATGAATCTGTTCAAGGCTGCGATCCTGCCCGTCAATCTTTGCACATCCTTAGCATTGGCAGGAGATTTGATATTCACAATAGCCTTAATTTGCTCTGGACTAGCTTCAATGCCCCTCTTTGTCACCATATAGCCTAAGAATTTACCTGCCTTAACACCAAAATGACACTTGGAAGGATTTAGTTTCATATTAAATTTATCAAGGATATTGAATGCTTCCTCCAAGTCTTTAAGGTGATCCTTAGCTTTCTTGGACTTAACCACCATGTCATCAATATAGACTTCCATAGTGTGTCCAATTTGTTCCTTGAACATCATATTGACAAGCCTTTGGTAAGTAGCACCTGCATTCCTTAGTCCAAATGGCATAGCAATATAACAGTATATACCAGTTGGGGTCATAAAGGCTGTATCCTCTTGGTCAGATGGTTCCATCTGAATTTGTTGAAATCCAGATGAAGCATCCATAAAAGTCAACAACTCATGACCCGCGGTAGCATCCACCATGGAGTCAATGTGGGGTAATGGGAAAGGATCCTTGGGACATGCCTTGTTTAAATCAGCCACATTGGCTAACCATCTTGGATACTTAACCTCTCTTATCATACCTGCTCGAAGTAGCTTATCTACCTCTTCCTGGATAATAGCATTCCTTGCAGGTGCAAACTTCCTCCTCTTTTGATGTATAGGCTTGAATGACCTTCTCTTAAGGAAGGATACTAGCTCCTGTTCAATGTCGCTAAGGATCCCTGATCCTATGAAGATCTTTGATTCAGGATCCTCAGGATCCATGAGAATTTCCTTCAACTCCTGTTCTCTTGCCTCCAAGACATCTCTTGAAGGATACTTTAATTGCTATTGCTCCCTTGGTCTTGAAGCTGGCTTCATTGATGAGGTATAGCAATTCTTAGCTTCTTGTTGATCACTCTCAATTTTCACCACTCCCCAAGGACTTGGAAGCTTTACACATTGATGATAGGTGGATGGGACTGCCTTCATGTCATGTATCCATGGCCTGCCAAGGATAACATTACAACATGATAAGCAATCAATAACACAAAACTTCTGATAAGAATGCAATCCTTCAATATAGATTGGGAGTTTGATGTCCCCCAATGTATTCTTAGTTTCTCCACTGAATCCCACAAGTACTGAGGATCTTGGGATAATATCAGACTCTGGGATGTTCATCTTCTTGAGGACATCGAGCTGAATGATGTTCACAGAGCTTCCTCCATCTATAAGGATCCTGCGAACAAAGTGGTTAGAAATAAATAATGTAATTACAAGACCATCATGATGAGGATCCTGGACGTCAACACGATCATCCTCATCAAAAGTTATGACTTTATCCTGGGTGACAACAGAGGTCTGGATGGGTCTGTCTCCATTATCCATCTTGGTTTCCTTAGCATGTCTTTTTGCTGCTGAAAAGGAGGTACCACAAATATCTGATCCACCGGATATGAAGTTTATGACTTGTGCATCTGCTGGAGGAGCAGGAGCCCTTTCCGGGATCCTTTCAGGATCCTGGATCCTTGACTTCTTCCGACCCAAGAGTTCCTTCAAATGCCCCTTGCTCAACAAGTAACCGATTTCCTTTCTCAGTGCAATACACTATTCAGTGAGATGTCCGAAATCCTCATGATATGCACACCACTTGGACTTATCCTTTGTAGCAGCTGGTTTGTCACTCTTCCTTGGCCACCTAGCTTTCTCACCTAGATTCTGCATTGCAAGGATTAGTTCATTGTTATCAACAGAAAAACAGTATTCAGAAATAGGAGGAAAATCCTCATCATCCTCTTCTTGTTCAACTGCATGCACATTCTGGTTATCAGATTTGTTGTAGGATTTGGATTTGTTATTCCTGAAGTAGGATCCTTGCTTTTCCTATTTTGAGGATCATGTCAATCTGTCTTGGATCCTTTTGTCATCCTCTAGACGGATGAACCTAAGGGCCCTGGTTCTTACTTCATCAAGATTCCTGCAAGGTGTCATAACAAGATCATCATAAAATAGTGAATCTCTAAGCAATCCCATTTTAAAGGCTTCTACAGTCGTAGCAATATCCAAATTAGGAATATCTAAGGATTCTTTACTAAACTTAGTGATATAATCTCTAAGTGATTCATTTTGACCTTGTGTTACCCTATATAGATCACTAGTTAATCGTTCAAATTTTCTACTACAAGAGAATTGACTATTAAACAAGTTAACTAGATTAGCAAATGAAGTAATAGAGTAAGGGGGAAGACTTAGAAACCATTTAAGAGCAGATCCTGTAAGTGTGGATCCAAATCCCTTGCATAGACATGCTTCTTTTACCCTTTCAGGAATTGGATTGATTTCCATCCTCTCCCTGTATTGAGCTACATGCTCCTCTGGATCCGTTGAACCATCATACAGTTTCATGGATGGTATCTGGAATCTCTTGAGTATCTCAGCATCACATAAGGGTGGTGCAAAACGAGATATCTTATGGCTACCATCTGCAATCTCAGGAATGGGTTTAACCACTCCTGGTACACTGGATATCATATCCTTGAGCTTCTGTAACTCCCTGGCCATAGCCTGATTGATACCTGTGTCCTGCATTAAGCTATGGTTAGTATTATATGAATTATTGAAAGTGTTACCTCCCACAGGATTCGTGTTTGGAATCCCAGGTGTGTATCCATATTGACGGGATTCTGGTATGATTGAAGGACCAGATGAAGTAATGGTTTGCATTGGTATGAAATCTCCTTGATGAACATCCGAGCTCTGAGGCTGCATACTTCTTAAGAATCCTTGATCCTGAAAGACGTTGGATCCTTGAAGTTGAGATGATCCTTGAACCTGAAAGGATCCTGGAACCAGAGAGGATCCTGGGACAAGGGAGGATCCTTGGACCGGGAAGGATCCCTGGACCTGGGAGGATCCCTGGACCTGGGAGGATCCCTGGACCTGGGAGGATCCCTAGACCTGGGAGGATCCCTAGACCTGGGAGGATCCCTGAACTGCATGCATTCCCAAATATCCTCCTGACGCGAAGTATCCCTGATGCTGAGAAGTGGATCCTGATGGTTGAGAAGAGAATCCTTGAGGCTGGAAGTGAGAACCAAATGCCTGACTCATAGTTGCTGTTCCATAACGCCTTCCTGGTAATTCACCCAAGTATTGCACGTCCGGAATCGCTGAGTGTTGGGAAGTTATGACTGGAGTGTCAAAGTTTAGCGATCTTGGCATCAGAGGGGAGTGATCCTCCACTGATTTCTTCTGTTTCTTGATCTCATCGATCTCCCGGAGGATCCTTTCGTTGGTTTTGTCCTGCTCTTGTGCATGATTCCTCATCTGCAAAATCAGAGCATAAAGATCATTAGTAGTAGGATTAGTTGAAACAGAAGAAGCTGGTGGTTTTGTGAAAATGGGGGTTGGTCTCTTCGCAGCATTCTCAGCATTCTTCTGGGATCCAGAAGGTGGTGGAGGCAAAGGAGGAACGCCTTGTGAAGAACTGAATGACGACATTAAGCTTGAAGTATTCTTCGCTGAGGAAGCCATCTGTCTGGTTGTAGTGAACTGAAATGACCACGAAAACACAAATCTTCTTAGGAATGAAGCACCAATTGCCCCACGGTGGGCGCCAAACTGTTTTGGTCAAAAATCAAGCAATGATAATGCAACCAAACTTTCTGTTGTGAGGTATGATGCTTGAATTGATGAACAACAATAAGGTTCACTCTAAAATGTAATGAATAAGTAACACGAAGATTTATACGAGGAAAAAGCCCTTGATCAATGAATGATCTCCGGCATAAAAAACCTCGGGTGATGGAAACTACCGATCACCAACTCAAATTAAACAACAAATGTGTTACAACTTCGGATGATAGCGAGCTAAGTACAAGGATCACTATAGTGTATTGTGTAAAAAAGTGTGTAATCGCAAAGTGAATTAACGAGAGCTGATGAGAGCAGTTGTAAGAGTGTGTGTGTAGCCAAAAATAGCCAAGTGTTTTCTAATTAGCTCGCTACCCCTTTAAAAATGGAAAATATCTACACTAACTAACATTCCGCAAATGGTGCAAGTCCTCCACGACTCCATAACGTCCACTTTTGACCAGGCACGTGCGGAATAAACATAGAATATGCTCCAGGAATATCGCCAAGACTAAGTCCAAGCTCATGTTCCTGCAAAACATCACCACATTCAAAGTAGACAATCGTCAGTATAAGGATCCTTAAGATGATCCATGATCCTGATCCTGCAACACTTCTGAGGATCACTACTTCAGACAGAATTGAGGATCACTAAACCCAACAGTAAATGAGTGTTTTGGTCAAAAATTACCGAAGCAATGAAGTGATCAAATTAGTTAAGTGAGGTAGTGTGCTGAAAAGTGTGTTGAAAATATGCTGGTTAAGTTGTTTAGAAAAAACAGTATTCAGGATACGGCTCAGGATATCGAGCTGTATCTACGATCAAACAATGAGCAAAAAGTAAAAGGAAGTGACACGAGATGTACGAGGAAAGCCCTTGATCAATCTAGATCGCCGGCATAAAACCTCGGGAGCTGACAATCGCAGCTGCCTTGTTCTTCTTATTGCTTTAAACTTCAGGATACAGTGCAGGATATAGACCAGATCGCTAAGTGTTACAATGCTTTTGTGCGAAAGTAAAAATTGCTAGAGAACAAGTGTAAGAGTGTAGCGAGTGTTCATGTGATGTCCTATTCGATCTGGTATACCCACCTATTTATAGTAACAAATTACAAACGATAATTCCTATAAATATGGGATACTCCGAATATTCCATAGTTAACGTTGTAGACCGAGTAATGCGGCTTCAACGTCTTTATTTGAACGACTTGGACCGAGTCTCCCGCGAAATGATTCCTTATGAACGTTGCTAGCTTCCAACCCACATACATGCACATAATTCGTTAGTGATCCTGAGGATACCATTCAGGATGTTACCAATACCCTAAATCAGCATCCCGGATGTGAACAAATATCATATAACCAAGATATAATCCAAGATATCCCTCAGGATATGGGCTCAGAATTTCACCCATAACAATTATCCCCAAAAATGTTACCGTTTAGTATCCTCATCACTAACGGTTACATTTTTCACGAAGACCGAGGTAATTAAGAGATAAGACCAATGATGTGACCATTTGCAACTACTCAGCCTATATTTACTCATTATACCCTATATCTTCTCATCCTCATATCTTTTTTAATCATAATCGATATGGAAAAGGTAACATTCTCTCTCTAATCTTCATATTCATCTTCATTCCCTTTCTCCGGTGAAAAATTCAGGTGACCAAATGCCGAGACAAACAAGATCCAGTTCAGGTGACTCGGCCCCCACATTCATCCAACAGAACCTTCTCCAAGAACCGGAGAAGGAAATATGTACCTTTGATAGTGCCCACCTGTCGGCCTTGAAATCCTCCGGTATCTTCCCGGAAGGAACTGTATTTCGACCGTTTGACCAAGAAATCCGGTCAGATATGGTTTCCAATGAGTGGATATGCTTCAGTTGTTGGTGCATGCGTCTGTCGACTTCGTCTTGTATCGAGTCTAGGATTAGAATTGTTAGATTAGATCTTGTTATACAAGAGTATAAGAGGTTTTAGAGTTTGTTTATGGTATTTAGCTTGAATGAAGAGGTTTCCCTTGAAAGTGGCAGGTGACAGTTTCAAGCTAAATCTAAGGTTTCCCTTGAAAGTGGCATGACACTTTCAAGCTAAATCTCCTCACTATAAATACCATTCAAGCTAAATCATTTGTAACTTTTTAGAGATTCTTCCGGTTTGCAACAAAGTGCTGCCGAAGTGTTGTCAGGTTGTAAACGTTATCAAATCAATAGAGACAACAGTTTTAAGTGTATACTCGCTGAATTGACCTCAGTTTGTTTGTTTCCGCCGCTCAAACTGAGTTAAACTCTTCTGAACGACTCGTTTAGGTCCGAATTCGATCCTACAAGTGGTATCAGAGCTCAGGAGGAAGAGTTCATACCAATTCAGCCACAATTTCTGATTTTCTACATTTTCTTTTCAAAATTTTCAACTTTCCACGGTTAAAATCGGCTAAAATTTTCACATAAAGTGCGTAATGATGTTTTAACAAACCCTTGAAAGTTTCGGAACTTAATTTGATCATTTACACGTTCAATCAGACCAAAAACGGACCGAAAATGATGATGTCATGCAGTTTCGCTTGAAAATAGTTGTTAATTTCGCTTGAAAGCTAATAAATTGAAGACTTCTCTTGAGTTTATGGAATGATTTCGCTTGAAAATTGATATTTTGATCCTATTTCGCTTGAATCTGATATACAAACATAGATTTCGCTTGAAACTTGTGCTGATTTCGCTTCACAATAGTTATTTGTTGATTTCGCTTCAAATTGAAATGCATGTTGATATCGCTTGAATTGACTTCTCACTTGAAACATGTATCCCGCTTGAATCAATGACTGCGTGAATGATGACTGTTTGAATATATAGAGTTTGTTATTCACGAGTAAAGTGCTTCGTGTTTTGTGAAAACCATTAATCAATATATCTAGCTTTAAAGACAACAGCATGTGATATAGGTCTTGCATGAAAAGAATTAATTGGCTGCATGTGAATATGTTAATTGGTTTAGTATTCGAGATTAGGTGTCGGCTCAAGGTTTACTTGTGAAAAATTGTTTTGTGATTCTCGATCCAATCAAACTGAAACATTATAGTTGTCGGCCACTTCTAAATAGTAATTGGATTGCATGTGTGATATATTCTTGGAGTTGATGTTGGTCAAATAGTTTTAAATTTATCACGTGAAAGTGTATTGGAACTGTGTGAAACTTTAAAGAAGGTTGTTGGTTTGTTTGTGTGTTAGTGTCACGAAATTGCTTGGTTCAAGAAATTGCATGTGATATACGTGTTTTGATTTGGTATTAATAGTTGTCGGCAAATTTAATAAAAAAAAACACTGTGAATGTGATCTTATCAAAGTGTGAATCATTAAACAATATCATGTGAAATAGCATTGAATTCAAAGTTGTCAGTACATTGGAAAATGAGATCATGTGAATTAAATCAGTTTGCATGTGAGATGTATTAAAAGTTGATTTAAGGTCGGCACATGATACAAATTATCAGTCAAATCATTTTGTGTTGATATAATGATTGTATGCCATGTGATATGATTAAAAAATGATAGCCCATGTGAAGTCCATATAATTGGTTCAATTAGAGTAAAGAGATGTGGCATGTGTGTTTTGAAAATCGATGTGTTAATTGATTTTGTTGGTTCTTGTTTGATACAAGTGCACGTGATCTGACCAATATTCTCGGCCCATTTAAAGTGTCTGACCCATTTAAGTCTTGTTCTAATACCGAGTTGTCAGACGAATTTCTTAAGTGTCTACAGTTCGCGTGGAGTTTTGATCACATATCACACGAAGTCAACCAAATTGTTCAGTTCATATTAAATATCCAGGTCGCACAAGTTTAGTTCTAGTCTGCACAGTTTGGAGTTTAAAGGTTGTGTCTTTGTGAATCAGGTCATTGGAAAAAGATCATTTGAATTAGATCCGGGTCATAGCAATCAGCACAGTGTGTCAACTTTCAGTCCGCACAGAATTTTCACCAGTTCGAGTACCAGTCTTATTTTGTTATTTGAAAATTCATGTAAACTGATAGTTTGTTTGTTTTTGTCAGGTATATTTTTTTTACAAGGTGACATTTGAAAATTCGAAACATGGAGAACGAGTTCTACAATGCTTTTGCTAGTCCAATTACAATCACTCAGAGTGCTTTGCATGAAAATGAAACCGGGACGTCTCAGAAACCGCCTAAACTCATGGATATTGATGATTACAATGGATGGTCTGAACGATTTGGAAATTGGGTTGAGGCATATCATTTGGATGCATGGGAACACACTGAGGAACCTTATGTTAAACCCACTACAAATGGTGTGCAGCAAACAATTAGAGAAATGAGTACGGAAGATAAAAAGAAATATCGAGATGAGAAATTGATGGTGAGTCTGCTTCAGCAAGCAATAAAAGAAGATATCTTGATACTGCTTCAACATGATGGAACTGCTTACTCAATCTGGACAGAATTGGAATCAAAATTTGTTGGAAGTGATGATATGCTCAAAAATAAAATGTCTCTCATGAAGAAAGAATTTGATCTGTTTCGTGGTTTGAAATCTGAAAACACCAAGCAAATAATTGATAGATATTGTAACTTGGTGAGAAATATGACAAAACTTGGCATTAAAAAAGATACTGATGAATTGATTGAAAAACTTGCAGATGCACTACCTTATGAAACTTGGGGAACGTTTCTGATGATGCTGAGATCCAACAGAAAAGATTATAAAAACATGACACTGGGAGACTTCATTAAACATCTGGAAGCTCAAGAGATGGAACAGATGAAGATTGCCAGGATGAAGAACTACGATGGAGAACAAGATATCAGCTTGTATTACAAAGGTGGTGTCAATGAAAAGTCAAATTATTCTCCAAAAATTGAAACTGCTTACAGTGTGAAAGATTCTTCTGAAAAGAAATCATCCCAGGGATCAAGCAGCACTAGATTTTCATCATTTGATCCAAACATTTCTGCAACAAAGAATGGAAGAAAACTTCAATGCAATATTGTATTAAATCTTGAAAGTGATCAAGATTATTCTGAAGAAGTTGCCAAAAATCAAGTGTCTTTGTTGGGAATGGTGTTAGAGTCCTATAGTAGTTTTGTGGCCGGAAAGATCGGTAATCTAATGCTCATAAAAGAGGATTACGATCAAATCGATGCTGAGGAAATGGAATTGATGGATATTAAATGGTGCATGGCCAGTGTAATGAGAAGAGCTGAGAAGTTTAAACAAATTACGAGAAGAAATGATTTTCTTGATGCAAGTGTTTCAAATTTAGGCTTTGATAAATCTAAAGTTACATGTTTTCGTTGCAGGGAAAAGGGGCATTTCAAGAGAGAATGCAAAAATCGTGAAGCTACTGGAGCCCAGAATCCTTTTGGAAACAACGATTATCACAAAAAGGCGATTTATCATCAAATCACACCACCAGCACTGCATCAGGCACAAACTGCACATGGAATGATGGAGATTAAAGATTCAAAGAAAGCTTGTCTGGGAAAGGATGATGGATTCAGTTGGGATAAATATGTTCCAACAAACAGCAAAGTGTGTTTGGCAGAACAAGACGATGAAAAACTGGCAGAAGGTTTCAGTTGGGACAATTTTTGCCCAGATCAAGAACTTATGGCCAAAGAGATGTCCAAAAACACTTCAAATGTTAACGCTTTCATTGCAAATGCTTATGATTTGAAATGTGCTGAAAAGTGCAGAAAAGTCATGGAAGCTGCTGAAGCAAGAAGAAGAAAGCTTGAAGAAGAGGAAGAAGAGGAAGAGAGATTAAAAGCTGAAGCTAAAGCTGAGAAAAAGAGAAGAGCTGAATTTTTACAATCAAACCGAACAGTCAAAGAGGTTCCTGAATTTGAAGTCAAAGTTGATGCAGAACCTGTCAAAGTTCCTGAAAAGTGCATGAATTGTGATTCTTTAATCAAGAAGAACAATGAGTTGCTGCACAATATAAACAGATTGAAAGAATCATATGATACAATGAATAGAGAAATTAACAAGTATACTGATTCAAACGGTGAACAAGTTGTGGCAATGAATACGCTGAAGAAAGCGTACCTGAGACAGCTTGATGATGTCAACTTTCACATAAAGAAATGTGCTGATCTAGAGTTGAAATTAGCAACTCAAAAGATAGAAACTGAGAGAGTCACAAGTTATTAGAAAGTTACTCATGTTCTACTTTTGTTGTTGACATGATTTATCTGATCGTGGAAGAATTGAAGACGTTTAAAGAAGTGAAGATGTCTGAAGAAAAGAAATCTGTGACAAAAGATGAAGTGAAGATTTCTGGTAAGAAACCAAGTGTGGTCTACACTAGATGTCCGCCCCCGGTCGAAAATGGTTTTTTACCTTGAAATCCAAATTCCGAAAGAGTCGAAAAGGCAATAAACTTACAATGGGAGTCTGGGCCGTCGGATAACTTGCCAGAAAATATTGATGTCACATACACATCATCCGACACTGATCATGAGTCAAAGTTGATAAAAAGTATTGTCGATCAGGTGTTAGATAAAGATGACATAGAGGAGTCAAAACTGGAGTCCAAATCCGAGTCAAAGTCTGAGTTCGATGTGTCAAAGTGAACAGTCAAACATGACAAACGGGTTTATGATAAGAAATTTTTGCTATCAAAATCTAATTTGAATGATGAACCGGTCAAAGTAGCATATACTTTGAAAGATTCTGACAAATTATATTCTGATGAGATTTTTCCAATAAGAGGTGTTAAAACTGAATTGATCAAAAAGGTTTTCAAATTAACAGAAATTAATATTTCTGAAATAAAAGATTTAAATCTTAATGGTAAACCTAAACCCTACACCTCAAGAGTTCAACAACGTTTAAACAAGAAAAAAGGTTATAGTTCTTGTTCTGGTTTTCAAAAGAAACCAAACCAAAATCGTAATTTCAAAAGGAATGGTCTAGGTTTTATACCACCGAAAAACTATAAAAATGAGAAAATTTATAAACCAAAAACTGTTTTTGTTTCAGGAACAAGTGCTGAGAAAGAACAAAAGAGTTCATTTTGGAAACAGACAAATCAGGAATTCCTTGCCAAGAAGCAAGAAGAAATGAAGAAGAATGTTGTTTCAAAGAAGATTGAAAAGAGAACATGTTTTCAGTGTAAAACTGTTGGTCATGTTGCTAGGGACTGTCCAAAGACATTCAAACCTAAACAGGAAGTCTTTGGTAAACTAAAAGAGAAAGTGATCGAGAAAACTGAACTTTCAACCCAAAAGTTTACAGGCTTTGAAAATTCAACTTTTGAGATTGGTGAATGTTCAAAGAATGTGGTTAAAAGAAAAGAAAATCTAAAAAATCAAAAATGGGTTGTTAAGGGTTCAGGGAACAGTTCTGGTGATGAATCTGATTCCACAAAATCAGAGGAGCCAAAAGTTGTTAAAGAAAAGGTTGAGAAATCAGTTCCAACTATGAACGATGAAAATTTTCCACCGTTGTGTGCTGAAAATTTTATGAAGAAAGTTGGAAAAGTTGAAATATTAAATCAATTTTATTCTGATAAGAAGAAATTTGATGTTGATAAGGCTTTCAATGGAACTGTGAAACATATTTTTGGCAAAATGGTCAATGGTAAGGCCAAAAGTGTCAAAGAATTTTATGCTTCTAAAAGATGTGTTCACAACTTTGTTGAAAGAAAAGATGAAGAGGAAAATGTTGTTACACCCAAGGAAGGTCAGGCTTGGGTGGATATATTTTTCAAACAGTAAAAAACCTGACTTGCCGGAGATCCCAAGTTGGTAATCGTGGATCATGAATCGGCATCATTCTTTATCATGGTTGTATAATGTGTCTTTGAAAAGCAGGACTTGCCGGAACTCCCAGGTTGGTAAGTGTGAAGTAGGAATCGGCACCTTGAGAATTCAACCAAAAGATGGAAAATTGGTTGAAAAACATGCTTGAGTTGAATGTTTGTGATTTTTACAAGTGGTTCAGAATTTGAATTGGATTGATCTTACAAGTGGTAAATCAGGGACATTAAGTTGTATCTGATTTCCTACAAGTGGTTGAAAAACAAAATGATGAGTTTATCCCCTAACCTACAATTGGTTAAAATCAATCAACAAAACTTATTTTCCGGAAAAACCATTTTGATTAAACAAACTTAAGTGTTTTGAGATCACAATGGGAAAATAGTTTGTTGTGAGGGGGAGTTCTGATTGTTTATGCCAAGTGGATGGAGAATTGTGTAACACCTGTGCCTCCACGGCCATCAAACAAATACCAAACCAATGAAATATTGTATTTCATACTTGGGATTTGTAAAAATATGTGTATCATTTGCACATATCAATTTCTGTTCAATTTCAAACTCTAAATCGCTTTCTGGATGGTTATACGCGCACTGATGCGTAAATATAACCAGTTTAATGCAACGAACACTCCGGAATAGTGAAATAGGCTTAACATAACTTAAATAACCTTTACATAACTTAGAAATAAGTTTTGAAGGCTTTGGTATGGCAAAATCAAGTTAAATCGCTTACAGGGACTAAAGTTGACAAACTGCGAAAGTATGCCAATTTGAACTGTAACAGACATTCCGGAACATGACCATAAGTTAAACATACCATAAATATCCTTTACATAGCTTAGAAATAGGCTTTGAGGGGTTCGGTGTGCTAAAATAAACTTTTGGGTCACCCAGGGACTAAAAGTGTCAAAAAGTGCACAAGTTTGCATTTTCGCGCATAACTTACGTTCTGAATACATCCGGACACCCAAAAATTTATGAAAGCATGACTACATTATATTTTAGTGTTCGCCATAAGAAAAATCCATTCGTAGCGTCATTTGGATCGTTTTTCGCGCTTATGCGCATTCCGTCGTAATTAAACGAACATCGCGTTCGTACGACCAAACGAACTGACATCCGGCATATTTTTGAATATGTTTCATGCCCACAATGTTTAGGAATCCTTTTGGAGCCTTGAAAATGATTTAACGAACCTTAAACACGTCGGAAATGGCCTTAATACGCAACGGGGACTGAAAGGTGAACTTTGAAATTTGTTTGCTGATCAGGGGACCCCTAGCGCGACGCCTAGCCCCCCTAGCGTCACGCTAGGGCCCTTCTGATCGGGAAAAGCCATTTAAACACAAGTTTAACATCCCCTAGCATCCCCCAAAGGTCAAGTGACACATGTCAAACTCTTATGGTGGCCAAATTCAGTAACCACAACATTGTGACAAGTGTACGGGCTAGATCATTCCCTCTTCTCCAAGAAACGATCCTAACGGTGGACCGAAATCTATAAATACCCCATCACCCCAACCTCATTTCTTACAAGAATTCTGATTTGAGAGCTCTAAGTTGAAACCATTGTTTCATACCTGAGTTCTTGGATCGGGATTAGCATTCGGGGACCCTTCGTAAGTATTCTTTCGTTCTTTTATTGCTTTTCGAGTCCGAAAGTCAAACTTTGTTTGACTTTCTGCATTGACCAATTTATGGTCGATGCGAAGTTCGTTTGAACTTCATAACGTGAGCGTGATCACGATGGTTATAGTCCCTAGCAACTATACCTACTGATTTCCACGTTATCTAGGCTCAGTGACGAGCCGTAGTTTCGGGCAGAATACGTATTCCTACGTATTTTGTAACCAAACTACTCTTAGGTATCACAACCGTTTTTTGTGATACCAAACCAGTTTTCTAAACCTAGTTAAGCATGTTTTAACATGCTTAGCTCGTCACTTTTAGTTTAGTGCTTATATAGGGTCGTAAGGTAAGCGATCTAAACAATCGCTTATACTTTCGAACCCGACCCGGTTGGTCGATCATTAGGATCCGACCAAGCACAATAGGTGACCATAGTATATAGGGAATAACCTTACGAGGTTATACCTTATGGTCGCTTCGTTTAAGTAGTTGTATGATAGGTAGTTTATATGCCTTAGGTAAATTACCAAAATACCCCTTTGATGCCAAAATTCATTTTAAACATATGTAACATAACTTTTGACATCTAAACTGATTTGACAACCATATTAGACATGTTAAGGCATATATTACTTATCATAGGACTAGTTATGCGGTCCGAACGCGTTTCACGCGAACGACGCGTTAAAGTAGCATAAGCTACCTAAACGGGTCGTAATGGGTCACAAGCACTTAGGATAGGTTTCATTTAGTATGTAGGCTTTGTTAAACCATACTACATGAGTTCCCATACTCATTCGGTTTACGAACCCTCATTCTATCCGATCTTCCGATTTAGGTCCGGTTTATTAATGTAGTTACCTATATTAGGTGCCGTTTGATATTCCGAGATCTCTAGCATTGCTTGGTGGTTATCTTAGGACTTCTGAGCAATCTCAAGTGAGTACATAGACCCCTCTTTTACTGTTTTCCAAACTGTTTTGGGGTGGAACACATGTGCCTACTTGTTACTTTCAAGCTTTCCTGTTTTCACATCATATACTGCTATGTTCAATAGTACACTTATAGTACATGATCTCATTGTGTTTTATGCTATGTATGTCCATTTAGTTCATACTTAGTACATCGTTTTACATTTACATTTTATGCTATTTATGTCCATTGCGTGCATACTTAGTACATTTGTTATTCATCACATGCTTACATTTTGGTATGACATTTGGTTTGTTTACATGGGACAATACATTCATTAACACCGATCATGCCGTTCGTTAGTAGGTAATGGTACCATAGGAATTGACAACTCCCGTTCCGGACGTCCCAGGGAAAGGGGATGAAAGGAATGACCGAATTCGATGATATAAGACAGATAGACCTTTAATTTGTTTAAAGGGTTTATCACCACAGTCGCAAGGCTTGGATGTATGCATTTTCACAATACCGCATAAATGTTCATATTAAATATTTGCATGCATTTTTCCACAAAGACATAAGATTGATTTAAACCATGTTTTACTTCAACATTTTGTTTTTGTGCATATGGTTTAGTTGAGACATTTCACTTGCCATACATGACATTTTGACATAGACATTTGACATGGATATTTGACATAGACATTTGACATGGATATTTGACATAGACATTTGACATGGATATTTGACATAGACATTTGACATGGATATTTGACATAGACATTTTGACATAATTTACATCTTGACATGAACATTTTACATTGTTTGGTTTGGTTTGATTAAGTGATTAAGTAACGATGCGTGTGTAATATGATACAAGCATGGTGGATACGCCGCTGGTACTTCCTATATATAAGTGTTTGTATGGTATTACATGTCGTAACGTTATTTGAATCATTTCAGTTTGAGACATAGAACATTTCATACAAATAACATACTTTTCACAAGACATTGATTCATAAACAACTTATCTTATGCAAACATATTTTACTTGGTTATTCATTTAACCTTACATTTATTTATACTTATCATCTGATCTTATCGTTTTTCAAATGATTTAAAAGACAAAGCAAATAACAAGGTTCATGACTAAACATTTTCTCAAACATAAGTCATGAATCTTATTTTTACAAAACCTATGTATCTCACAGGCATTTTTATGCTGACGTACCTATTTTCACATGTGTTTTTCAGGAGCTGTTGCATAAGATGATCAAGATACACATAGACAGACTTGGGCTTTAGTGACAATAAAAGATGCAAGACTAGTTAATTATATTGTATTTTTTTGTTTGTTAAGGCATTGTAACACTTTTAATCAATAAAACGAAACTTTAATTTCCATGGTTGTGAAACATTAATTCTGTTACAACACTCCCCGATGTTTCCGCCACGTTTTGTATGTTCTACGTGGTCGGGGTGTGACAAATTGAGGCAATTCGATATCAGTTGTCATGTTCTTGTACAGTTTGTTTTCAAATTTCCTAAAATGTGTTTGCATTTTAGGGGGAGTAAGATTTTAGAAAATCCAAAAACATTTGAAAATTTGAAAAAGTCAAAAACATGATAAAATGAAAAATGAGTTTTTGTTGCATATAAGAGGAAATGATAGTACATCAGTGGACTGTCACAACATGCTAAAGAAATGGAAAGTTAAAATGTGATAAACGATCTCACTGATGATGTGCCAGTAGGTTTTTGCACATTTAGTAAATTGTGACGAGATATAAACCTAAATTTCAAACTTGCTTATATCGTGGGGAACATCTCTCGGATATATGGGTAACCCCCGAAATCTCGTTTGAAAGGTCTCATAATCTGATATACTAGGTCTTTATACTCAGTGATATCTGGGGTATTATTCCTGGACTTCTGCTGAATGGAAGTTCTGACCTAGTCCTCGAATAATACTTTCCGCAATGCTTGAAACATAGCATCACCCTCAGCATATATGATAAGACAATAAAATTGCTTAGCAATGCTGTTGTAAAAAAGATCCTCTAAAGGGGACACACCCAAAAAGTTGAGTCATGATCTCTCTGCTGAACGGTAGTTCTGACCTGAGCTCTCATGATTCTTCATAATTTATTAACCCCTTACAGATATCATTTGTGTCATAATTACCTGTAAGACTGAATATTGGGATCTGGATATGGGAGTATATTCTGAGGTGGGACACGCGATTGAGTTTAAGTACTTAAGACATTAATTTCGTATCTCGAAACAGTTGAACTTTGTGTGAAAATTTAAGTAGACCAGTATACTGACAATCTAAGTGAATCGTTTAGAACTTAAAATGAAATGAAGCTTAACGGTGTTGGTGATTTGTCTCAAAATCTGATATGATCCTCTTGCATGAACTCACAAAAATATTGTCTGTAAATATTTCATTTCTGTATTTTCTTGTTTCTACAAGTAGTGTTAGTTATTTTCTTTCAGAAAATCCAAAAAGATTTTAGTGTGTTTTAGCATAAATTTTTTAAAAATTCAAAAAGATTTTTGACAACTGATTTTGGAAAGCTGATTTTCAAAATTTCGAGTGCTAAACATGATGAACAAATGGTTTGGGTGAATGTGTTTGAGGAATGTTGAAATGAAATGAGAAAAGTTTTTGCAATAAAAACGTTATTCCTGCAAGTGGTAATTTAAATTTGAAAATCTTATCCACAAATGATTATCAGAAAATTTATTTTTGGGTAGAGTTTATGCAGGTTAGCCAGGTTCCGAAACTTGAGTTAGATGAGTACCAGGTTACGATCTAAGAACCTGTGGAAAGTGAATTCCAGACTACGATCCCAGCAGATTGAGAGGGGGAGTCTGAAGACATCATGATATTCAACATTTGAGAGAGAGGAGTTTGTTGATGATGAAGATAGAGATTGAGGATTCTTGCAATGACAAATACTTCAGAGGAAGAGCGAGCAGACTGATAAAGACTGAAGACGTTGAAGACTCGACACTCAAGACTCGTCAACATTCGAGGGGGAGTCTGTTGGTGCATGCGTCTGTCGACTTCGTCTTGTATCGAGTCTAGGATTAGAATTGTTAGATTAGATCTTGTTATACAAGAGTATAAGAGGTTTTAGAGTTTGTTTATGGTATTTAGCTTGAATGAAGAGGTTTCCCTTGAAAGTGACACATGACAGTTTCAAGCTAAACCTACAAGAGAGGTTTCCCTTGAAAGTGGCAGGTGACAGTTTCAAGCTAAATCTAAGGTTTCCCTTGAAAGTGGCATGACACTTTCAAGCTAAATCTCCTCACTATAAATACCATTCAAGCTAAATCATTTGTAACTTTTCAGAGATTCTTCCGGTTTGCAACAAAGTGCTGCCGAAGTGTTGTCAGGTTGTAAACGTCATCAAATCAATAGAGACAACAGTTTTAAGTGTATACTCGCTGAATTGACCTCAGTTTGTTTGTTTCCGCCGCCCAAACTGAGTTAAACTCTTCTGAACGACTCGTTTGGGTCCGAATTCGATCCTACATCAGTGCCTTTCCCTTCACCTTAGGGTTACAATTCCCCTTTCCGGATTTCATCGCGGAATTCTTTAACATTACAAAAATCTCCTTTAGTCAAACAATGCCAATGCTTTGGCGTGTTCTATCTGTTCTTGACCAGATCAAGAAAAATCACATCCCTGATCTTTCTGTCCATGATCTCCCCTAGCTTACAAGCTTAGATGCCATGGATCATGTAGATTTCTATTTTATTCCACTTCCGGTGACCCACTGATACTTCGTGCCACCAGGAACGAGGATAACTGGCAATCCAAGTTTTTCTTTGTAAAAAGAGACTCAATCCCTGGTGGATCGGAATATCCGGTACAATGGTTGAAAAAGGGTAGGATTTAGGGTTTAATAACGATCCTGTCTCTTATCCTGTTTCATATCCTGAACTAATTGATTTTCTTTTTCACGTTGTGCATGCAGCTGATTTTAGGAAGATTGCACCTCCTCTTGCTGATTCTCAAAAAAGGATAGACGCCATCAGACTCCTTCCAGAGGCTGAAAGAAGTTTCAACCCATCTCCACCATCTCCAAGTCCCCTTTCTAGTGCAAACATGTCTGGTAAGGATCCTGCAAAATATCCTGTATATACATGTTCTTATTTGATATACTTAGGAGAAATTTTACTCCCTGTATGCAGACTCCAGCAAGGTTCCTGTCTACCTAGACCTTGAAGAACTTGACAGCTACCCTACTCCAGTCACCGTCAAGAAAGAGACCTCTGCTGCC
This sequence comes from Helianthus tuberosus, assembly GCA_030545235.1. Lineage (NCBI taxonomy): Eukaryota > Viridiplantae > Streptophyta > Magnoliopsida > Asterales > Asteraceae > Helianthus > Helianthus tuberosus. The sequence continues at coordinate 184,076,493 of CM060406.1, forward strand.
ACCAGCTCCAAGCCACTCCCGGCTCCTAAAGCCAATCCGAGGACTCGTGCTTCCACAGCAAAGAAGAGGAAAGCTCCTGAAATCAGTGCTCCAGGTCCAGAAGGGTTTTCCTACGATGAACTCAGCTTTTCTGACTCCTTAGAGCCAATGACATCCTTCCTCAACAAGGTAATATCCTGATACATATCCTGCACATATATCCTGACAGGATATCCTGATTAATATATTCTAACTCATACCTGAACTTGATGTGCAGGGCCTCCAGCATTTGCTCCACCTGTACAACGATGCCTGCGGTACTGCTGCACTCAATGAAGCCAGGATCAAACAGCTTGAAAGCACCGTTGCTGACCAAGGTGCCATTGCTGAAGCAAAGACCCGGCACTACGAGGGCATGCTGAAGAAGGTCACCCAAGATGCTGAGCTCAAACTTGCCACCGTCCAAATGGATCACGAACAGGCCATGGTTTCTTTCTGGGAAGGGATCAAAGCCTCCGCTATCGTCTCCCTGCTACAAGCTCGCATCAAGATGGCCTACGAGGCCAAGGAGACAGGCCTTGTATGCCCATCCTGGCCGGTTGAATCCTGGGTGGCCAAGCTGAAGGAGCTTGGAGGCAAAGCTGTGCCACTCCCTGCCGAATCCGGGGAATCCTCTAAGACAGCAGAGGTGGCAGACAAGGCTGGAGATAAGAAGGATGCCGGAGAGGATGCTGGGACGGATGCTGCTCAGGATGCTGAAGCTGGAAAGGCAGAGAAGGTTGGAGAAGATGCCGCTGTGTGAGGGCATTCAGGTGGGCAATGATGGATATATGTGCCAAGGCCGGAGCCCACCTTTTCAAATTTGAATGTTGGTCTGTAATCCCTTAAACAATTTACTTTTCTGCACTTGAACAATTTACATTTCCTGCATGCTTTTTGAACAATACAATAGTTGGAGGTGGATGGGTCTCGGTTTGAGACGAAACCTTCAACTGTTGGGTAAATATGGTAAGGAACTACTAGTGCTCTTAGTGGATGGGCCTTGTTTTGAGGTGAAACTAGGAGCACATCTTTTGGTATGTTAATAATATAACTTCTCTTTTGACTTTATTATTGTTGTTATTAGTGCATAAATTTTACTTATGAAAACTGTTTTGTTTGAACATTTTTGGGAATATTATGGGAAAATATCATGACAAGTATCCTAATAGATATCCTGGTCAGGATATTCTCATATAACTTAGAAAACTTAAGTCATTTGAAAAAAAGGAGAGATCATACCAAAGACTCTTAGAGAGTCAATTCCAATCTTCCACCTTAGGAATGTCCCCAGTGCATACTTACAAACTTGGATCCATCCTTTGAATAGTATAATGTGTGTCCCCTGTGTATGACACAGAAATGCAAATGTATTCACACTTTGTCCTGAATAAATTCCGAACACCCCGAGGCAAAACCCTTGATATCCTGGAATGAATCCTCAGTATACTGGGGATAAACCCTGATATCCTGGGGATAAACCCTGATATTCTGGGGATAAACCCTGAGTTTCATGCGCTACAAGCGAGAGTGTACAAACTCCAAATCTTAGAAAGGTGAAAACCTTTAAACCTTAGAGAGTATGAAAATACCCTTTCATGAGAGAGGGTGATCAATCCTCATATACCTTCAGGATCCAGGATATAGCCAACAGTAACGAAATTGTCAGCCACTTTTACATGAACTGGTCCCGCTACCTTGAACTATACCTAGATAACTTGCGCTCCAGGCGAGGTGTTTAAACCCAATTCGAAAGAAAGGTGAATACCTTTAAACCTTTGAAGGGATCAGGATCCCTTAAACGTGAGAGAGGGGGCCAATCCTCTAATCTTTCGAGTTATCCTGAGTGCATATCCTGGAGCTATATCCTGAAACATATGCTGCAAAACAACTGTAAACTAAGGTGGGTGTTAGCCTGGCTAACACCCCTCCGATGCTTAAGTCAGTATTGGGTTCAAGATAATAAACAAATATATTTAAAAGAGATAGAATACATACCATTCTGAAATAGAAATTAAATTCTATTCTTACTTGAAATAAAGCTTTAAGTGGATTGCATTCCAGGATCTCGGTAGCATATCCCCTTCCATATTCTTGAGTCGATATGCTCCTTTTCCTGCTTCTGACTCAACTTCATAGGGTCCTTCCCAATTTGGAGCTAGCTTGCCATCGGCAGGATTAGTGGTATTTTGAAAAGCCTTTCTTAGCACCCAATCACCAACTCGAAATCTCCTAGTCCTTATATTCTTGTTATATGCTCTGGATATTCTTTGTTGATATGCTGCCATCCTTAGCCTTGCTGCATCTCTTTTTTCATCTACAGTATCCAAATCTTGACATAAGGCTTCAGGATTCTGTTCAGGATCCTGTAAGATAGATCTTGCAGTAGGTATCACCATTTCTGTTGGAATCACTGCTTCTGCTCCAAATACCAAGGAAAATGGGGTTTGACCGGTTGCATTCTTTACCGTTGTCCTATCAGCCCACAAAACAAAGGGTAATTCTTCTACCCATCTTCCTTTTTTAGCCCCAAGTCTCTTCTTCAGGTTATTGACAATTATCTTGTTCGGGGATTCTGCTTGTCCATTCGCTTGAGGATGTACCGGAGTAGACGTGACCATTTTGATTCCCCAACTTTTGCAAAAGTCAGTAGTCCTCTTGCTTATAAACTGGGACCCATTATCACAAATGATTTCAGCTGGTACCCCAAATCTTGTCAGGATATTCCTCTTTATGAAGGATACTACTTCTTGGTCTCTAAATTGAACAAATGCTTCGGCTTCAACCCACTTAGAGAAATAATCCGTCATTGCTAGCATAAAGACTTTTCCTCCTGGAGCTTTTGGTAACTTCCCTACTATATCCATCCCCCATTTCATGAATGGCCAAGGGGAAGTTACAGGATAGAGCGGTTCAGCTGGTTGATGTAGTATGTTACTATGCCTTTGACATGCATCACACCTTTGAGCATATTCTGCAGCATCTTTCCTCATCGTTGGCCAATAATATCCTGTCCTTAATACTTTCGATAATAATGATCTGCCCCCAGTGTGGTTACCACAATCCCCTTCATGTATATCCTGAAGTACTTCTTTGGCTTCAGGATCCTCTAAGCACCTCAAATAGGGTCCTGCAAGAGATTTCTTGTATAAAACATTATTTATAATAGTGAATCGTGATACCTTCATCCTAAATGCCTTAGGATTTTCATTTTTGGGGATGTGTCCTTCCTTGAGATATCTCATGATTGGAGCCGTCCAGGATATAGGATCCGGTTCAGGATACTCTGCTCCAGGATCCTGAATACCCGCTACTTCTTTATCCTGAGGATTCGTTGCAGGATACAAGATATGTAATATTGGTATTTGGGTCCCTTCTGGTATCCTGATCGATGATCCCAGATTTGCTAAGGCATCTGCTTCAGCATTATCCTCCCTTGGTACCTGTTCAAGTGTAAAAACATCGAAATATCCTGCTAATTTTTTGAGAATATCGAGGTATTCGATTAATTTCTCACCCTTAACTGCATAGGATCCATTAAAATGGTTAGTAATTAACAAGGAGTCAACATATACTCGCAAATTCTTGATACTCATATTCTTAGCTAGCTCTAATCCTGCAATTAAAGCCTCATACTCTGTTTCATTATTAGTAGCAGGAAATTCACATCTAATAGCCTGGGGTAATATGTCCCCCTGTGGCGATTTTAGTAGTATTCCCAATCCTACTCCTTGTACATTAGATGCACCATCAGTATATAATGTCCAGGATCCTGAGGATTCTCCTAACTGTTGGACTTCTAGGTCTACCTCATCCTGAATGTCACTACTGAAATCAGCCACAAAGTCAGCTAAAGCCTGAGACTTTATGGCATTTCTAGGTTCATATACTAAATCATAGGCACTCAATTTTACTGACCACTTGGCCATCCTACCTGACATCTCTGGTTTCCTAAGCACATTTTTGACAGGATAATTTGTTTTAACATGAATCCTATGTGTCTCAAAGTAATGTCTAAGCTTCGTTGATGCCATAACTAATGCTAGTATCAATTTTTCTAAATGAGAATACCTAGTTTTAGCATTTAATAAACTTTTACTAACATAATAAACAGGATATTGCTGACCTTCATGATCCTTTACAAGGACGACATTTACAGCATTTCCCGATACTGCGAGGTATAGGGATAGTGGTTCACCATTCTCAGGCTTCATTAGCAGAGGTGCAGTTGTAAGATATTGCTTCAAATCCTGCAGGGCTGCTTCATGTTTCTCACCCCATTCAAATTTCTTATTCTTCTTCAGGATATCATAAAACTCTTTGCATTTCTCTAAAGATCTTGAAATAAATCTGTTCAATGCTGCCACTCTCCCTGTTAATCATTGAACATCTTTCATATTCGAGGGTGACTTAATATCCAAGATGGCTTTAATCTGTTCCGGGCTCGCCTCTATTCCTCTTTTGGTCACCATATATCCTAGAAATTTTCCTGCCCCCAATCCGAAATGACACTTAGCAGGATTTAGCTTCATGTTATATTGGTCCAGGATATCAAATGCTCCTTTAATATCCTCGAGGTGATCCTGGGCTTTTTTCGATTTTACCACCATATCGTCAATGTATACCTCCATGGTGTCCCCCAGCTTGTCTTTGAACATCATATTTACCAATCTCTGATATGTTGCACCTGCATTTTTCAAACCAAAAGGCATAGTCGTATAACAATAAATACCTGTTGGTGTCATGAAGGCAGTATCCTCCTGGTCAGAGGGTTCCATTTGAATCTGTTGAAATTCTGAGGATGCATCCATGAAGGTTAACATTTCATGCCCGGAAGTAGGATCCACCATTGCATCAATGTGAGGAAGAGGAAATGGGTCTTTAGGACAAGCCTTGTTCAAATCTGTGTAATCTACACAGACTCTCCATTTCCCATTTTTCTTCTGTACCACGACCACGTTTGCTAGCCACCTTGGAAACTTAACTTCTCTGATCATCCTGGACTTTAACAATCTCTCAACTTCCTCTTGGATAATCATATTCCGCTCAGGAGCAAATTTCCTTCTTTTTTGCTGGACAGGTTTGAATGATTTATCAATTCCAAGCTTGTGAGTGATAATGTCTTTGGATATGCCTGTCATATCCTCATGCTTCCATGCAAACGTTGACATCCTGCATTTCAAAAAGTTAATTAACTGTTCTTCAATATCCTGAGGAATATTGGTTCCTACGAGCACCGAGATATCAGGATTATCCTGATCCAGGATAATTTTCTTCACACCCTGCTCTGGATCCTCCATGATATCCTGGGCCCGCATCTTTAATTGCTATGCTGCACTAGGCTTGGTTGAGGATTACATCGAGGATGAGTAGCATTCTTTCGCCTCCTGCTGATCACTTTCAACCTTGACGACTCCCCAAGGGGTAGGGATCTTGATGCATTGGTGATATGTTGATGGCACAGCATTCATATCGTGAATCCATGGTCTTCCCAGTATGATATTATAGCAGGATAGAGAATCCATCACACAGAATCGTTGTATCGAGTTGACTCCTTCAACATATACTGGTAATTTTATCTCTCCCACTATGTTTCTAGCCTCTCCACTGAACCCAACAAGCACAGTGGACTTTGAAGTGATATCCATTGGAGATACATTCATTCTCTTCAGAGTCTCTAGTTAGATTATATTGACTGAGCTGCCATTATCAACCAATATCCTGCGTATAAAATGGTTAGCCACATATAACGTTATTACCAGAGCATCATGATGAGGATCCTGAATAGTATCCCTGTCATCAGCATCAAATGTGATCACTTTGTCAGTTGTGAGGGTAGTCATCCTGACAGGTTTGTCTCCCCTTTCAGCTTTTGCTTCCTTTGCATGTCTCTTCGCTGCCGAATACGAAGTCCCACAAATATCGGATCCTCCCGAAATGAAGTTGATTATCTTAGCATCCGCGGGAGGTGAGGCTGCTCATTCAGGATCCTTCTCAGTATCCTGACCCTTGTTCTTCTTTCTTCCTAAGAGATCTTTCAAATACCCCTTGCTCAGAAGATAGCCTATTTCTTTCCTTGGGGCAATGCAATCCTCAGTCACATGTCCGAAATCTTCGTGGAAGGCACACCATTTTGACTTATCTTTCCAATCAGCTTTTTGTTGATTCTTTCGAGGCCACCTAGCCTTGTCTCCTAAACCCTGCATGACATACATCAATTCAGGAATGTTAACAGAAAAGCAATATTCAGATAATTCAGGATATTCTTCAGGATCCTCGTCTTCGACAGCATTCACTTTCTTATTTTCATTTCTACCATATGGCTTAGGGCGATATGGCTTAAATGAGGATTCTGACTTCCTGTTAGTTGTCTCATAGGTGTTGGATGAGTTCATCCTCTCTTGCATCTTTCTGTCATCCTCCAATCGAATATATCTTAGGGCCCTGTTTCGAGCTTCATCCAAGTTCCTGCATGGGTTCATTACAAGGTCTTGGTAAAATTGAGAATCTTTTTGCAGCCCCATCTTGAAAGCTTGCACAGCTGTTGCAACATCAAGATGCGGTATGTCTAAGGATTCCCGGCTGAACTCGTTCACATAATCCCTTAGGGATTCTTGAGGCCCCTGCGTTATCCTGTAGAGGTCACTTGTTAGTTTTTCAAAGCTTCTACTACAAGAAAACTGACTATTAAATAAATTCACTATGTTAGCAAATGATGTAATCGAATGAGGAGGAACGTTTAGGAGCCATTTCAAGGCTGATCCTGTTAAGGTAGAGCCAAAACCCTTGCACACGCATGCTTCCTTGAGCTCCGGAGGGATAGGGTTAATCTCCATCCTTTCCCTATACTGGGCAATATGCTCCTTAGGATCCGTAGTTCCATCATAAAGCTTCATGTTGGGGGTTTGAAATCTCTTTGGAATTTCAGCATCACAGATAGGATATGCAAAGCGAGATATCCTGTGGCTGTCTTGGGACACTTCCGGGATCGGCTGGACCACTCCAAGTACGTTGGATATCATGTCCTTCAACTTCTGAAGCTCCCTAGTAAATGCTGATGTTACACCTGTATCCTGCAAAGATCCAGTATTGTTAGTAGCATGAATATTATTGTTATTCGACATGTTACCCGTCGGAGGATTTTGCACATATCCTGAAGCATATCCTGAACTCCTCATGGTTGACATCCTGATCGAGGAGGGTATTTCAGGAGTATGGTTCTGAGGAAGGCTAGGCACAATATTCCCCCTATTATCCTCAGTGTACACGGCCGAACTGAAGTTTAGAGTTCTGGGTTGTAGTGGAGTGACGATATCCTCAGCAGATCTACACGAGCCAGACTTCAGGAGTTGTATTTCCCTCAACAGCATTTGGTTTGTTTCCTGTTGCTGCCTCATTTGTTCCTGCACACTTCCAAATAAGGTTAGAATTTCATCATTAGAAGCTAAAATGGGAGCAGATCCCTGAACACTCCGAGTAGGGATAATATCCTGAGGTTGTGAAGAGGTTGGCATCCTTGGAGGAGGTGGTGGAAGCACCGAACCGGTAGTAGCAGAAGTCGTAGTAGACATAGTGGAGGAGCTCATGTTTGATCTTGAGGCCATTGTAGACAATGTGGCAAAAAGTTTTGAAAATAGAAAACCGATTAGCGATTTCACAAAGATTTTTAGTAAAAGTAGCACCACTTGCCCCACGGTGGGCGCCAAATTGTTTTGGTCAAAAATTACCGAAGCAATTAAAGTGATCAAATTAGTTAAGTGAGGTAGTGTGCTGAAAAGTGTGTTAAAAATATGCTGGTTAAGTTGTTTGGAAAAAACAGTATTCAGGATACGGCTCAGGATATTGAGTTGTATCTACGATCAAACAATGAGCAAAAAGTAAACGGAAGTGACACGAGATGTATGAGGAAAGCCCTTGATCAATCTAGATCGCCGGCATAAAACCTCGGGAGCTGACAATCGCAGCTGCCTTGTTCTTCTTATTGCTTTAAACTTCAGGATACAGTGCAGGATATAGACCAGATCGCTAAGTGTTACAATGCTTTTGTGCGAAAGTAAAAATTGCTAGAGAACAAGTGTAAGAGTGTAGCGAGTGTTCATGTGATGTCCTATTCGATCTGGTATACCCACCTATTTATAGTAACAAATTACAAACGATAATTCCTATAAATATGGGATACTCCGAATATTCCATAGTTAACGTTGTAGACCAAGTAATGCGGCTTCAATTTCTTTATTTGAACGACTTGGACTGAGTCTCCCGCGAAATGATTCCTTATGAACGTTGCTAGCTTCCAACCCACGTACCTGCACATAATTCGTTAGTGATCTTGAGGATACCATTCAGGATGTTACCAATACCCTAAATCAGCATCCCGGATGTGAACAGATATCATATAACCAGGATATAATCCAAGATATCCCTCAGGATATGGGCTCAGAATTTCACCCATAACAATGGGGATCACTGATCATTGAGAAATCCTCCCCTAACACCTGTATCTTGCAGTATCGGGGAATGCAGTAAGTGCTGTCCTTGTAAAGGATCATGAAGGTCAGCAATATCCTGTTTATTATGTTAGTAAGAGTTTGTTAGATGTTGAAACTAGGTACTCCCATTTAGAGAAATTAATATTTGCCCTAGTTATGGCGTCAACGAAACTTAGACACTATTTTGAAACACATAGGATTCACAATAAAACCAACTATCCTGTTAAAAATGTGCTTAGGAAACCCGAGATGTCAGGTAGGATGGCTAAATGGTCAGTGAAATTAAGTGCCTTTGATCTAGTGTACGAGCCTAGAAATGCCATAAAGTCTCAGGCTTTAGCTGACTTTGTGGCTGATTTCAATAGTGATATTCACAATGAAGTAGACCTAGAAGTACAACACCTAGGAGAAAACTTAGAATCCTTGACGTTATACACTGATGGTGCGTCTAATGTAAGAGGTGTAGGTTTGGGTATACTACTAAAATCGCACAGGGGGACATATTACCCCAGGCTATTAGATGTGAGTTTCCTGCCACTAATAATGAAGCAGAATATGAAGCTTTAATTGCAGGATTAGAATTGGCTAAAAGTATGAATATCAAGAGTTTGCAAGTATATGTCGATTCTTTGTTAATTACTAATCATTTTAATGGATCATATGCGGTTAAAGGTGAGAATTTAATCGAGTATCTCGAAATTCTCAAACAATTAGCAGGATATTTCGATATTTTCACACTTGAACAGGTACCAAGAGAGGATAATGCTGAAGCTGATGCCTTGGAAAATCTAGGATCATCAGTCAGGATACCGGAAGGAACCCGAATACTGATATTACATATCCTATATCCTGCGAAGGATCCTCAGGATAAGGAAGTAGTAAGTGTTCAGGATCCTGATGATGAATATCCTGAGGAGGATCCTAAGTCTTGGATGGCTCCAATCATGAGATATCTCAAGGAAGGACACATCCCAAAGGATGAGAATCCTAAGGCCTTTAGAATGAAGGTATCACGATTCACTATTATAAATAATGTCTTGTATAAGAAATCCCTTGCAGGACCATATCTGAGGTGCTTGGAGGATCCCGAAACCAAAGAGGTGCTTCAGGATATACAGGAAGGGGATTGTGGTAACCATACTGGGGGCAGGTCGTTATTCCCAAAGGTATTAAGAACACGGTATTATTGGCCGACGATGAGAAAAGATGCTACAGAGTATGCTCGAAGTGTGATGCATGTCAAAGACACAGTAATATATTACATCAGCCTGCTGAACCACTTTATCCTATCGCTTCCCCTTGGCCATTCATGAAATGGGGAATGGATATAGTAGGAAAATTGCCAAAGGCTCTAGGAGGAAAGGTCTTCATGTTGCCAATGACTGATTATTTCTCTAAATGGGTCAAAGCTGAAGTATTTGTGCAAGGTAGAGATCAAGAAGTGGTATCCTTCATAAAAAGGAATATCCTGACTAGGTTTGGAGTACCAGCTGAGATAATTTATGACAATGGATCTCAATTTATAAGTAAGAGGACTACTGACTTTTGCAAGAGTTGGGGAATCAAAATGATCACATCCACACCAGTACATCCTCAAGCAAATGGACAAGCAGAATCCTCAAACAAGATAATTGTCAACAATTTGAAGAAAAGGCTAGGAGCTAAAAAAGGAAGATTGGCGGAAGAACTACCCTTTGTTTTATGGGCTGATAGAATGACGGTGAAAAGTGCAACTGGTCAAACCCCATTTTCCCTAGTATTTGGAGCAGAAGCGGTAATCCCAACGGAAATGGTGATACCAACAGCAAGATCCAACCTCCGGGATCCTGAGTAGAATCCTGAAGTCCTTTGCCAGGAATTGGATACGGTTGATGAGATAAGAAACACAGTAAAGCTAAGGATGGCAGCATATCAACAGAGGATATCTAAAGCATATAACAAGAATATAAGGACTAGAAGGTTCCAGGTCGGAGATTGGGTATTGAGAAAGGCTTTCCAGAATACTACTAATCCTGCTGATGGAAAGTTAGCTCCAAAATGGGAAGGACCTTATGAGATTGAATCAGAATCCGGAAAAAGGAGCATACCGACTCAAGAATATGGAGGGGGATATGCTACCAAGATCCTGGAATGCTATACATCTGAAGCTCTATTTCAAGTGAGTTTGGAATTTAAATTCTAACTCAGGATGGTATGGATTCTATTTCTTTTAATATCTTTTTAATATTATTGTTTTGAACCCATTACTGACTTAGGCATCGGAGGGGTGTTAGCCAAGCTAACACTCACCTTACCTTACAATTGTTTTGCAGTATATGCTTCGGGATATAGATCCAGGATACACATTCAGGATACTTCGAAAGATTAGAGGATTGGCCCCCTCTCTCACGTTTAAGGGATTCTGATCCCTTCACAGGTTTAAAGATATTCACCTTTCTCACGAATTGGGTTTAAACACCCCGCCTGGAGCGCAAGCTATCCAGGGATAGTTCAAGGTGGCGGGACCACATGTAAAAGTGGCTGAAAATTTCGTCACTGTTGGCTATATCTTGGATCCTTAAGGTACATGAGGATTGATCACCCTCTCTCGCGAAAGGGTATTTTCATACTCTCTAAGGTTTAAAGGTTTTCACCTTTCTAAGTCTTGGAGTTTATACACTCCCGCCTGTAGCGCATAAAAATTTGGGATTTTCCCCAGGATATCTATGGGATTATCCCCAGGATACTAAGGAATTATCTCCAGTATATTTTTGGGTTTCACCCCTGTAACATAAGAACTGTTCGGACGACTGAAACTAATGTTCAAAAAATTTTCTAAGTGTTCAAAGACTTTATGCACAGGGGACATTCCTCCTAAGACGATTGTGTAGAGCTCAAAAGATCAATTTTGAACCTAGTGTACTAAGTATCTTGGAATGGGGAAATCTTAGTGGAAGAAGTTGCAAAAGGACATAAGTTCGATACTAGGGTTATATTCTATTCCCGGTATGATCTTTCCTTTGTGAACTTTACATAAGTTGTTTAAACTTTTGAAACTATGTTTAAGGCTTAAATATCCTGATTAGGATATATCCTTATGATATATTCTCAAAATGTGTTTTCGGAATATGTTTCAGGATATTTGACTGGAATGTTTGGGGTATAATACTTGGCTTGAAAATTAATACTCTGGTCAAGCAAGTATTATCAAAACGGATTTTGAGAAATAAACTATCCTTTATTCTTTAAGGACTTTATCTAAATTATTTTAATTTTGAAAAAACCTATTTGACGAAAGTCTTCGTAGGATACCGCCGAGTATGTTGATCGGGATATTTTCAAAAAATGATTTTGCAAAGTTGAAATCTAAACTAAGCAATGCATGACAAAAAATTAAAAGGCAACAACAAATAAATCAAAAGGTGGTTCTATTATTAACATGTCAAAAGTTGTGCTTTTGGTTTCACCTCAAACCGAGGCCCATCCGCCAAAAGCACGATTAGTTTTTTTTTACAATATTTATGCAACGGTTGAAGGTTTCATCTCAAAACGAGATCCATCCGCCTCCAATCGTTGCATCATTCAAAACAGATTATACTAATTGATGACCAATGTCACACCCCGACCACGTGGAACAACCAAACGTGGCGGAAACGTCGGGGAGTGTTGTAACAGAATTAATTGTTTCAAATCCATGGCAATTGAAGTTTCGTTTTATTAATCAAACATGAAAGTTTACATTGTTTTAAACAAGAACCAAAGAGTACATAACATAAATTAACTAGTTCTTGTCTCGTTTTAAGTCACTAAGGCACAGGTCCGCCTAAGTATGTCTTGATAAGTCCTATGCATCATCTCCTGAAAACACATGTGAAAATAGGTACGTCAGCATAAAAATGCCTGTGAGATACATAGGTTTTGTGAAAACAGAATTCATGACTTATGTTTGAGAAAATGTTTAGTCATGAACCTTGTAATTTGCTTTGTCTTGTAAATCATTTGAAAAACGATAAGATCAGATGATATGTATAAATAAGAGAATAATGTATGGTTAAATGAATAACCATGTAAAATGAGTTTGTATAAGGTAAGTTGTTTGTAAATCAATGTCTTGTGAAAAGTATGTTATTTGTATAAAATGTTATATGTCTCAAATTGAAATGATTCAAATAACGCTACAATATGTGATACCATACAAACACTTATATATAGGAAGTACCAGCGGCGTATCCACCGTGCTTGTATCATATTACATACGCCTCGTTACTTAAATCACTTACTCAAACCAAACCATCAAGATGAAATGTTTAACAATTGTAGAAATGTTTATGTATAGTCAAATGTCTATTGCCAAATGTAAATCATGTCAACAGATACAACTGGTTCACACGGTTCAATAGTTACAAACGGTTCATATAATCAAAGGGTTACGACGGTTCACATAGTCAAATGGTTACAACGGTTCAAAATGTAGTATAATGTGTTCATATGCTGGATGAGCATATGCAACAGAAATGCAATGTAAAACAATGTACTAAGTATGCACGTAATGGACATACATAGCATAAGTGTAGTGTAAAACAATGTACTAAGTATGCACGTAATGGACATACATAGCATAAGTGTAATGTAAAACAATGTACTAAGTATGCACACAATGGGCGTACATAGCATGAAATGTATTGTAAAGTGATGTACTAAGTATGCACACAATGGGCATACATAGCATAAAATGTATTGAAATCATATACTATAAATGTACTAATAAACATAGCAAGTATATGATGTGAAAACAGGAAAGCATGAAAGTAACAAGTAGGCACATGTGTTTCACCCCAAAACAGTTTGGAAAACAGTAAAAGAGGGGTCTATGTACTCACTTGAGATTGCTCAGTAGTCCTTGAGTGACAACCAAACAATGCTAGAGATCACGGATATCAAACGGCACCTAATATAGGTAACTATGTTAATAAACCGGACCTAAATCGGAGGATCGGATAGAATGAGGGTTCGTAAACCAAACGAGTATGGAGACTCGTGTAATATGGTTTAACAAAGCCTACATACTAAATGAAACCTAACATAAGTGCTTACGACCCATTACGACCCGTTTAGGTAGCTTATGCTACTTTAATGCGTCGTTCGCGTGAAACGCGTTCGGACCGCTTAACTAGTCCTATGACAAGTAACATATGCCTTAACATGTCTAATATTGTTGTCAAATCAGTTTAGATGTCAAAAGTTATGTTACATATGTTTAAAATGAATTTTGGCATCAAAGGGGTATTTTGGTAATTTACCTAAGGCATATAAACTACTTGTCATACAACTACTTAAACGAAGCGACCATAAGGTATAACCTCGGAAGGTTATTCTCTACATACTATGGTCACCTAATGTGTTTGGTCAGATCCTAACGATCGACCAAATGGGTCGGGTTCGAAGGTATTAGCGATTTATTAGATCGCTTACCCTTACGACCCTAGATAACGTGGTAATCAGTAGGCATAGTCACAAGGGACTATAACCATCGTGATTACAATCACGTTGCGAAGTTCAAACGAACTTCGCATTGACCATAAACTGGTCAATGCAGAAAGTCAAACAAAGTTTGACTTTCGGACTTGAAAAACAATAAAAGAACGAAGGAACACTTACAAAGGGTCCCCGAATGCTAATCTAGATCAAAATAGCTCAGGTATGAAACAAAGGTTTCAACTTAGAGCACATTAGATCAGATTCTTGTGAGGAAAAGTGAAGGGTGGAGGTGGGTATTTATAGTTTTCGGTTCACCGTTAGGATCGTTTCTTGGAGAAGAGGGAATGATCTAGCCCGTACACTTGTCGGAATGTTGTGGTAACTGATTTTGGCCACCACAAGAGATTAACATGTGGCACTTGGCCTTTGGGGAGTGTTTAAGGGCAGTTAACAGCTGAGAAAAACATTTTTCTGCATCTGGCCCCTGCTTGCGCACCGCAACACTCACATTGTTGAGGTGCGCAAGGACCAGTTTGGCAGATTTACAGTTTTGGTCCCTGCTGTGTTATAAGGTCATTTCCGATGTGTTTAAGGCCCGTTAACCCCATTTCAAAGCTCTAAAATGAAGTTAAAGTATAGGGAACTTAAAATGTGCTAAAAAATATCTCGGATTCCGGTTCGTTTAGCCGTACGGTTGCGATGTTCGGTTAATTACGACGGAATGCGCATAAGCGCGAAAAACGATCCAAATGGCGTGACGAATGGATTTTTCTTATGCCAAACACTAAAATAAAATAGTTTAGTGCTTACATAAATTTTTGGATGTCCGGATGTATTCAGAACGTGAGTTATGCGCGAAAATGCAAACTTGTGCACTTTTTGACACTTTTAGTCCCTGAATGACCCAGAAGTTTATTTTAGCACACTGAACCCATCAAAGCCTATTTCTAAGCTATGTGAAGGATATTTATGGTATGTTTAACTTATGGTCATGTTCCGGAATGTTCGTTACTGTTCAAATTGGCATACTTTCGCAGTTTGTCAAGTTTAGTCCCTGTAAGCGAATTAACTTGATTTTGCCATACCGAAGCCTTCAAAACTTATTTCTAAGTTATGTAAAGGTTATTTAAGGTATGTTAAGCCTATTTCACTATTCCGGATCGTTCGTTGCATTAAACTGGTTATATTTACGCATCAGTGCGCCTATAACCTTTTAGAAAGCGATTTAGAGCTTGAAATCGAACAAGAATTGATATGTGCAAAAGATGCACATATTTATACGGATCCCAAGTATGAAATAAAATATTTCATTGGCTTGGTATTAGTTTGAAGTTCACAGTGACCCATGTGTCACAACCAAGGGCTTCATCCTGAAACCCAAGACCCATCCACCTTTGGTCATCATATTGTTCTAGTGCAGGAAATGTAAATTGTTCAAAGACAGGAAAAGTAAATTGTTCAAACAGACCACAACCATCAGAATTAAAAAAGTGGGCTCCGGCCTAGGCACGTACATCCATCATTGCCCACTTCACTGCTTTTAAGTGGCAACACCCTCTTCCCTCATGACTTCATCAGCAAAATCTTCTCCGGCATCCCTTCCAGCATCCTCTCCAGCATTCATCCCTGCATCACCACCAGCATCCTTTGAAGCACCAGCATCATCTACCTTCTCAGTCACCTTAGCGGGCTCCTCTGCAACTGGCTTTGAAGGGGGCTCCACAGGGTTACCACCAAGATCCTTCAATTTATCTCCCAAGCTTTGATATTCCACGAAGGGCATTCAATGCCCAAAGCCGTAGCCTCGTAAGCCATTTTCAGCCTGGCCTGGAGGAGGGAGATGACAACTGAGTTCTTGAGGCTTTCCCGGTATGAAGCCATGTCCTGCTCATGTTGAACTTGGGCAGCATCAGACTTAGCTTGGGCCTCCTGGGTGATCTTCTGGATGGCAGACTGATGCTCTTGGACCATTGCCTTGTATTTAGCCTCGTAATGCTCCGATTTGGTGGTGGCAATTGCTGCTTGATCTGCAATGGTGGCTTCAGCCTTTTTCAGCTTGCTCTCCAGCATGACGTTTGTGCCACACGTGTCTTCATAAAGGAATACCAAATGTTTGAGACCCTGCAAAATAAGAGAACAGGTATTAGCCTTAATGAACATTTATAACCAGCATATGGTGCAGGATATAGGTCAAGGATACTAACCTGGTTGAGGAAGCCGGTCATGAATTTGCTGGATTCGGTAAACCCATAATTCTCAAATGGGAACACGTGGGGGGTAGCAGGGTAATCTGCTTCCTTCCTCTTCCGGGAGCTGGAGGCCCGGGTCCTGGATGCTGGGGGAGCTTTGGGAGCGGTAGCAGTCTTCGAACCGGTAGGTTTCGGTGTGATAGATGACTTCGGATTGGATTCTTGCTTGGCAGGTGCGAGGCTAGAGTAACTATTCAACTCATCGAGTTGGAAGCCTTCAAGTTTGATAACCGGCACTGCATAAGGGAAGATACGTTTAGACTTGTTATACCTTTAAAATATAATCGGTTTAATAAATAAAAATAATTTCCGAAAATATGCTTACCAGACATGTTGGAACTTGATCTTTGACTTGGACTTGTGAGTAGCAGGGTAAAGGTCCTTTCACTTTCCGAAAGCTTGTAGATTTCTTTTATTCTTCCTTCCGATTCGGCACTTTGGGGAGCTAATTCCTTGAAGTTTGCTGCAAAAAATAAAAATATCAGGATATCAGTTCAAGATGTAGTCTCGGGATATGATTGGGGATATTCCTAAAACCCTAAATCCTACCAGAAATCAACCATCTCTTAGGAAGGTCAAAACCCCTGTCGATGGAGTCCCTTTTTACAAAAAAGAATTTTCTTGTCCATTTATCCTCGTTCTTGGTAGCCTTAAGAATGAGAGGATCTTTGGAGATAGAAAATAGAAGGAACCGGCTGGAACCATGGGATCTTAAACGATAGGCCATCGGAAGATCTTCAATGCACAAGTTGGGCATGTGACGAGCCTTAATCCGCTCCAAGGTAACTAATACGCGCCAAACCAAGGGCATGGTTTGGGCGAAGCTAAGGCCAGTAAGCTCGAAGAAACGAGATATGAAAGGTGAAAACGGATACTGAAGCCCTATGGAGAAAGGATAAGCAAAAAAGCATACCCACTCATCGGAACAAAAATCCGATCGGACCTCTCGGTCGAATGGACGGAAGATTGTCCCGGCAGGAAAGGCACCGGAAGCTCGTAAAGCCGTGATATCATCATTATCGAATGAACACACCTCTTTTGAGGGTTCCTTAAGCATGTTTTGTTTGTGAAAGGGGGGAACGGAATCCGCCATTTGGGATCTAGTGCGGGTAGCCATGGAGGATCACGACCAGAGAATAAGTTATTTAAACAAGGAAAACAGGGAAGGGAGAGAGAGAAAGTACCTGAAATTTGCTTGAAGATAGAGATGATCATAATGAAGAATCCCTCAGTTAATATAGGCTAGGTATAGGGGGTAAAGAGTAAACGTCGCATTGGAAGTTGCACAATGTCACCTCTATCGTCATTTCATTTTAATTGCCTCGGTTTACGAGATAAAGTTTAAAATATATCCATTGGATTGGTACACCAACATATATATTTTGGGGACAATTGTTATGGGTGAATTTCTGATTATATATCCTGACTAATATTCTGGCTTTGATTGTTTGTTTGTGATTAGGATACCGGATCAGGATATTGGTAACATCCTGATACGATATCCTGGTATTAACCAATTAGCTCACGTGCAGATTATTGTAACAAGCCTCTAACGGTCAGAAGGACTTCTTCCCCTCGAGACTCGGGCAAATCAGTTAGCTTGTAGACGTTGAACCCGGAAAAAGTGGACTACAACGTTTACTTGAGGAATATTCGAAGCATCCCGGTTTAATAGGGTAGTTTGTTATTTTCTTTTACTATAAATAGGTTGATCGGATCAGGTTAAGGCACACACTCTCACTCACACTTTTACTTTCCTGTTGCAAACAATCACTACACGCAAACACTTGTACTCGAATTACATTGTAACACCTAGTTGATCCGCATCATATCCTGCACTGTATCATGATATTTTAAGTAATAGAAGAACAAGGCAGCTGCGATTGTCAGCTCCCGAAGTTTTGTGCCGGCGATCTAGATTGATCAAGGGCTTTCCTCATACATCTTGTGTCACACTTTACATTTTTGCTCATTGTTTGATCATAGATACAGCTCTATATCCTGAGCCGTATCCTGAAACTGTTTTTGCAAATAACTTAACCAGAATATTTTCAACACACATTTCAAGCACACTACCTCACTTAACTAATTTGATCTCTTAATTACATCGGAAATTTTTGACCAAAACACTTATCATGAGCAGGGTGAAGGAACAATATAAACATAGAAGGACACGCTAAGTGCATGTGTGGTAGATATTGGAAAAAGTAGGACGATCTCTTGCCATTAATAGAATTCTCATATATCAAATAACTATCATACAATTACTAATGTTTCCCCATTTGGAGCACTTTATGGATGATAGTACCATCCGGTATGTTGGACAGAAATATGAGAAAAGTAACTATCAAGCCATGAGATCAAAAAACCGTTAGAATTTAAATCAGAAAAAGAATGATACTATAAGTCTCTCTGTGAAAAAGGAATAGTCCGATGCGGCAAGAAAGGAAAGTTAAGTCTAAGGTTTGTTGAACCATTCGGAATCATCAAATAAATTTGATCAGTAGCTTATCAGCTAAAATTACCAGAAGAAATGACAGGGATACATTACGTGTTTCATGTATGCAACTTAAAGAATACCTAGCTGATGAATCTTTAGTTGTACCTCTTCAAAATATAGAGGTAAATTAAAATTTAAGATCATTGAAAGACCTTACAAGTCAATGATAAGAATCTCAAGGCATAGAGCTTAGTTCTGGTCAAAGTAGAGTGGAATTCAAAGCAAGGACCGGAATACACTTGGTAACTAGAATCAGTGATGAAGTAAAAGTATTCTACCATATTTCAGTGAATCTCGAGGACGAGATTTAAACAAGGTAGGGAGGATGTAACAACACTCAAAAAGGTCCTACAACAATCTATAATCGAAACCCTAAATGCGTACGACGAGACCCAGCATGAGAAATAGAAAAATTAAGAATTTTATGTTTGTCGCGGGCCGCGACACACTCAAAATAAACCCTCGCGGGCCGCCAGAAACATAACGTGCGCCAGAGACACGTGTAGGATACGTGTCTTCCACGTGTCAGACCTACCCCATGAGTCATGCGAGCTATGCCCTAGCTAGGTAGTCTCGTGGGGCGCGACAACATAGCCTTAGGATATCACGGGGCGCGAGGTACTCAGATTTCAGCTATATATTGAGCGGACATTAGACATCCAACTTCGCTCACAATTTTCTTTTCTCTCTCTCGTTATACTGCTGTTAGACCCAAAAATTCTAAACCTCTGCCCGTAATCACTGTGCTAGCCCATAATCACTGGTACAATACCCTATCCGATTGATCTAAAACCAAACCAACGGATGTTTAAGTCCTGCCTGTATAAGGCTATACTTTGTCATCACGATGTGGGTTGGATCTCGTGATTATCGTTAAAGTTGAATTGAGTTAATACACTAATATGAGTTCCATTGTATCTAGAAATTAGAACTTATCACCACGGGGCTACTAAACCAGACAACTTAACGGTTAAGAAAACTTTGTGGCTAAGAAAACTTAACGTTTATGAAAACTTAGTGGCTAAGAAAACTTAACAGTTAAGAAAACTTAGCAGTTAAGATAACATAGCGGTTAAGTAAACTTAGTGGTTAAGTAAACTTAATAGGTAAGTAAACTTAATAGATAAGTAAACTTAATCCGTAAGAAAACTTAATAAGTAAGAAAACTTCCTAGCTAAGAAAGGAATCTGTCTTACCTATAAATAGGTAGCCTAGGACTTCATTTTCTTTGCTCATTCCTTCTCTTCTTCTCTCTATACATTGGTGTTCTAACCAATAATCACCGATACGATGTTCTGTCCGATCGATCCAGGAACCTACCAACGAATGCCAAAGTGTTGTCTAAATAAGACTATACTTTGTTGACTTACGTTATGGTTCCGATCTCGTGACCATCGTTAGGTTTGATATGGTTTTACGCTAATACATATTCCACCCTGTTAAACTAAATGTTTTACTATCCGAAAAATCCAAACTATAAATTTGCAATCACAATAGATGCTTAATTACCAGAAGACACATAACTATAAAAGTAGACGCTTCCCTATCAGAAGGGTTAGAATCAGGAGGCCTTTTAAATCACGAACTATAGACCGACAAGTTTAGTCATTCTTGTCACACCCCGACCACGTATAACATACAAAACGTGGCGGAAAACGTCGGGGAGTGTTGTAACAGAATTAATTGTTTCATAACCATGGCATTCAAAGTTGTATTTTATTTATCAACATAAGAGTTACATTGTCTTAAACAGGAAACAAAGAGTACATAACATAATTAAACTAAGTCTATCTTCTTTTTATGTCTCTAAGGCACAAGTCCACCCTAGTGTATCCTGATCAAACCTATGCACCTGCTCCTGAAACACATGTGAAAATAGGTATGTCAGCATAAAAATGCCTGTGAGATACATAGGTTTTGTGAAAATAGGATTCATGACTTGGGTTTTAAAAGAAAGGTTTTTATAAAATTTAGTCATGAATCTTGTTAAGTGTTTTCTTTTATAAATCATATGAAAACTTGATAAGAAATCGGATTATATAAAAGAAAGGTGTATGGTTAATGAAATAACCAAGTAAAATGAGTTTATATAAAATAAACTGTTTTGTAAAACAATGTCCTGTGAAAAATATGTTAATTGTGTAAAATGTAATATGTCTATACTGAAATGATTTAAATAACACTACGATATGTAATATTATACAAACACTTATATATAGGAAGTACCAGCTGCGTATCCACCATATTTGTATCATATTACACACGCCTCGTTACTCAAACCATTTACCCAAACCAACCACCAATGTAAATTGTTCATGTATAAATCAATTGTCAAGTGTTATTGTGTAAACCATATCATAATGTCCATGTCTAATGTAAATCACCAGATGTGTATATCAATGTCAAAATGTTTATGTTTAATGTAAATCATATAATGTTATCCAAAAATATCATGTATGGCATGTGAAATATATCAACTAGACCATAGGTAAAATGCACAAAAACAGGGTATTGAATTAAACATAGTTTAAGTCAAAGTTATGCTTTGTGGAACAAATGCATGCTATACTGATACAAACATCTATGCGGTATTGTTATAATGCATACATCCAAGCCTTGTGACTGTGGTGATAGACCTTTAAACAAATTAAAGGTTTATCTAAGTTATGTGTATCGAATTCGGTCATTCCTTCCATCCAAACATACCTAGGATGTCAGGAACGGGAGTTGTCAATTCCTATGGTACCACTACCTACTAACGAACGGCGTAGCTAATGTTAATGAATGTATATTGTCCCATTTGAACAAACCAAATGTCATACCAAAATGTAAGCATGTGAAAACAATGCACTAAGTATGTAATCAAATGAACATACATAGCGTGAAATGTAATGTAAAACAATGTACTAAGTATGCACACAATGGACATACATAGCATGAAATGTAATGTAGAACAATGTACTAAATATGCACACAATGGGCATACATAGCATGAAATGTAATGTAAAACAATGTACTAAATATGCACACAATGGGCATACATAGCATGAAATGTAATGTAAAACAATGTACTAAATATGCACACAATGGGCATACATAGCATGAACACAATGAAATCATGTACTATAAGTGTACTATTGAACATAACAAGCATATGATATGAAAACATGGAAAAACATGAAAGTAACAAGTAGGCACATGTGTTCCACCCCAAAACATTTGAAAAACAGTAAAAGAGGGGTCTATGTACTCACTTGAGATTGCTCAGAAGTCCTAAGATAACCATCAAGCAATGCTAGAGATCACGGAATCAAACGGCACCTAATATAGGTAACTATGTTAAAAAACCGGACCTATATCGGAGGATCGGATAGAATGAGGGCTCGTAAACCAAATGAGTATGGGAACTCATGTAGTATGGTTTAACAAGGCCTACATACTAAAATGAAACCTAACCTAAGTGCTTACGACCCATTACGACCCGTTTAGGTAGCTTATGCTACTTTAACGCGTCGTTCGCGTAAAACGCGTTCGGAACGCCTAACTAGTCCTATGACAAGTAAAATATGCCTTAACATATCTAATATTGTTACCAAATCAGTTTAGATACCAAAAGTTATGTTACATATGCTTAAAATGAATTTTGGCGTAAAAAGGGCATTTTGGTAATTTACCTAAGGCATATAAACTACCTATCATACAACTACTTAAATGAAGCGACCATAAGGTATAACCTCAGAAGGTTATTCCCTATATACTATGGTCACCTAATGTGTTTGGTCGGATCCTAATGATCGACCAAATGGGTCGGGTTCGAAGGTATAAGCGATTTATTAGATCGCTTACCCTTACGACCCTAGACAACGTGGTAATCAGTAGGCATAGTCACAAGGGACTATAACCATCGTGATTACAATCACGTTGCGAAGTTCAAACGAACTTCGCATTGACCATAAACTGGTCAATGCAGAAAGTCAAACAAAGTTTGACTTTCGGACTCGAAAAACAATAAAGGAACGAAGGAACACTTACAAAGGGTCCCCGAATGCTAATCTTGATCCAAGTAGCTCAGGTATGAAACAATGGTTTCAACTTAGAGCTTCTAAGATCAGATTCTTGTGAGGAATGAGTGAAGTTGAGGTGGGTATTTATAGTAAATGGACCACCGTTAGGATCGTTTCTTGGATAACGTGCCTTGATCTCACCCGTACACTTGTCGGAATGTTATGGTAACTCATTTTGCACCCACCATAAGAGTTTGACACATGGCATTGGCCTTTGGGGTGTTTGAAAGGCTGTTAACAGCTGTTTAAAACATTGAATCTGGTCTGGGAAACTGACGCGGGCCGCGTAAAGGATCACCCTGGGCTTACGCGGGCCGCCTGGACTGTCTGATCAGAAACAACTTTCAGAAATGATAGTTTAGGTCCCTGTTGTGGTTTAAGGCCATTTCTGACACATTTAAGGCTCGTTAAGCCAACTTTAAGGCCCTAAAATGATGCCTAAACATTGTGGACATGAAACATGCTAAAAAATATGTCGGATGTTGGTTCGTTTGGTCGCATGATCGCGATGTTCGCTTAATTACGACGGAATGCGCACAAGCGCGAAAAACGATCCAAAACGCGTGACGAATGGATTTTTCTTATGCCAAACACTAAAATAAAATATTTTAGTGCTTACATAAATTTTTGGATGTCCGGATGTATTCAGAACGTAAGTTATGCGCGAAAGTGCAAACTTGTGCACTTTTTGACGCTTTTAGTCCCTGAATGACCCAAAAGTTTATTTTAGCACACCGAACCCCTCAAAGCCTATTTCTAAGCTATATAAAGGATATTTAAGGTGTTTTTAACTTATGGTCATGTTCTGGAATGTCTGTTACAGTTCAAATTGGCATACTTTCGCAGTTTGTCAAATTTAGTCCCTGTAGGCAAATTAACTTGTTTTTGCCATACCAAAGCCTTCAAAACTTATTTCTAAGTTATGTAAAGGTTATTTAAGGTATGTTAAGTATATGTTGATGTTCCGGAGTATTTTTCGCATTAAACTGATTACGTTTACGCACCAGTTTGCGTATAACTCTCCAGAAAGCGATATAGAGTTTGAAATTGAATAAAAGTCAAAACATGAAAAATGTAAAACACAACCAAACAAACATTGGGATCAAATAACATTGTTTTATTGATAATTGACCTGTTCATAATGATTACAAGCACAGATGTTACAGTCTCCCCTACTTGTGGAAATTTCGTCCCGAAATTTATTTAGAGGAAACTCGTGGAAAAAGATGCGGATATTTCGCCTTCATTTGATCTTCGCGTTCCCAAGTAAACTCGGGTCCTCGTTTAGCTTCCTAGCGAACTTTGACCAAAGGAATGCGCTTGCGTTTGAGCCACTTGACTTCACGTTCCATGATTTCCACTGGCTTCTCAACAAATTTCAGTGTTTTGTCAACACGAATTTCGTCAAGCGGTATGTAGAGGTTCTCATCAGCTAAACACCTCTTGAGATTGGATACGTGAAAGGTTGGGTGAACATTTCCAAGTTCAGGAGGTAACTCAAGTCTGTAGGCTACCTTACCGATTCTTTCGACGATCTTGAATGGTCCAACGTATCTAGGTGCAAGTTTTCCTTTCTTTTCCAAATCTGATCACACCTTTCCAAGGTGAGACCTTAAGTAATACTCGATCACCGACTTGAAATTCCAAGGGCTTGCGTTTTGGGTCCGCGTAACTCTTTTGACGGCTTCTAGCTGTCTGAAGGTTATCACGAACTTTCTTAATCTTATCAGTTGTCTCTAAAATGAGGGCAGGTCCAGTAAGCTGAGCCTCGCCGATCTCATTCCAGCAGACTGGTGAAAGACATTTTCGACCATAGAGAGCTTCGAAAGGAGCCATTTTGATGCTGGTGTGATAACTGTTGTTGTAGGAGAATTCAATTAACGGAAGATGTGAATCCCAACTACCACCAAAGTCGATCACACAAGCTCTAAGAATATCCTCCAGAGTCTGGATTGTTCTTTCAGATTGACCATCCGTTTGCGGATGATAAGCTGTGCTCAGGTTAAGTTGGGTCCCCATAGCAGATTGCATGGTTCTCCAAAAATGAGAAGTGAAACGAGCATCTCTGTCAGAAATGATGTTCAAAGGAACACCATGTCGAGCTACAATTTCATCCACATAGATTTTAGCAAGTTTGTCAGCAGGAAAATCCTCACGGATTGGCAAGAAATGCGCTGACTTAGTAGGACGATCAACAACTACCCAGATGGCATCATGACCTTTCTTTGTGCGCGGAAGTTTGGTAATGAGATCCATAGTAATTTTTTCCCATTTCCAAACTGGGATCTCTGGTTGCACCAATAAACCAGAAGGACGCTGATGTTCAGCCTTAACCTTAAGACAAGTAAGGCATTTTGATACATATAAGGCAATGTCTTTCTTCATACCAGGCCACCAATACTAAATACGGAGATCCTTATACATCTTATCTGAGCCAGGATGAATAGAATAACGAGACTTATGGGCTTCATCCATAAGCAAGGTGCGAAGGTTATCATGGCTTGGGACCCACAAACGGTCCATGAAGTAATACGATCCATTGTCCTTCAGTTCCAAATCAGGTGTTATGTGATAGGGAAATTCCTTATCCATCCAACCTTGTGAAACACAAGATTGTTGAGCCTGAGAAATGCGTGCCTGGATATCGGATCGAGCTTGGATAACAGATTGAACACGAACACAATGAAGCTTAGTACGTTCCTTACGACTCAATGCATCGGCTACGACATTCGCCTTACCAGGATGGTAGCGAATTTCGCAGTCATAGACGTTTAGAAGCTCGACCCAACGTCGGTTCCTCATGTTGAGTTCTTTCTGATTGAAGATATGTTGAAGACTTTTGTGGTCCGTGAAAACCACACATTTTGTTCCGTACAAATAGTGTCTGCAGATCTTAAGAGCGAAAACAACTGCACCCAACTCAAGATCATGAGTGGTGTAGTTCTTCTCATGTATCTTCAACTGCCTTGATGCGTATGCTATGACTTTGTTCCTTTGCATCAGAACACAGCCAAGACCCAATTTAGATGCATCGCAATAAACGACGAAATCATCATTGCCCTCAGGCAAAGTCAGAACAGGCGCGTCACAAAGTTTTTGTTTCAAAGTCAGAAACGCTTCCTCTTGTTTGACTCCCCAATCAAAGGTTTGTTCTTCTGAGTTAGAGCAGTTAGAGGAACTGCAATCTTTGAGAAGTTTTCAATGAAGCGGCGGTAATAACCCGCAAGACCAAGAAAAGAACGAACTTCAGTAGGAGTAGTAGGCGTATCCCAATCCTTGATCGCCCTGATCTTGGAGGGATCTACATGAATACCTCGTTCGTTGACAATATGTCCTAAGAATTGAACTTCTTTAAGCCAGAATTCACACTTGGAGAATTTGGCGAAAAGTTGCTCTTTCTTTAGGAGTTCCAGAGTAAGACGAAGATGTTGCTCGTGATCAGCTCGCGTCTTAGAGTATATCAAGATGTCATCAATAAAAACAATGACGAACTGATCCAAATAAGGCTTGCAGACCCTATTCATTAAGTCCATGAAAACAGCAGGAGCATTAGTCAAACCAAATGGCATGACTGTGAACTCATAATGCCCATAACGAGTGTGGAACGCTGTCTTGGGAATGTCTTCTTCATGCACCCGAAGTTGATGATATCCAGATCGCAAATCGATCTTCGAAAAATAAGAAGCGCCTTGTAACTGATCAAAGAGATCATCAATGCGAGGTAGGGGATATCGATTCTTGATGGTAAGCTTGTTAAGCTCACGATAATCGATACACATCCTAAAAGATCCATCCTTCTTCTTGACAAAAAGAACGGGAGCACCCCAAGGTGAAAAGCTAGGACGGATAAAACCTTTGTCAGAGAGTTCCTGAAGCTGCTTAGCCAACTCTTGCATCTCAGACGGTGCAAGACGATATGGAGATCTGGCAATGGGATTTGCACCAGGTACGAGATCAATATGGAACTCGACTTGGCATGCTGGAGGTAGACCAGGTAACTCTTCAGGGAATACTTCAGAATAATCCCGAACAACAGGAATATCTTGAATAGACTTACCCTTACCCTTATCTGCTACAACATGTGCCAAAAAGGCCACATAGTTCTTTCGCAGATACTTCCGAGCTTTAAAACAAGACATGAGTTTGAGACCACCAGCAGGTTTCTCACCACGAACCTGTAGGATCTCGCCTGTCGAAAGCGGCACACGAACAATCTTCTCAAAACAAACTACCTCTGCGCGATGCTTGGATAACCAATCCATACCCACTATAACGTCGAAGCTTCCAAGTTGCATAGGCGTGAGGTCAATAGGAAAAAGATGGTCGTTGAGGTTCAACTGGCAGTTGCAAAGAACAGAATCAAGAATAATGGGTTCACCATTAGCAACCTCTACTGTCAAAGGTTTACCTAGTTTCGTTCTAGACACGCGAAGCAATGGCTCAAAAGATAATGACACAAAACTCTTATCGGCACCCGAATAAAAAAGAACAGATGCAGACTGATTATTAATAAAGAATGTACCGTTCACCACTTCATTGTCTGCTTATGCCTCTTGTGCATTCATATTGAAGACTTGACCTTGAGCCTGAGCCTGATTCTGATTTGGGTTAGCATTCACCAATCTTGGACACTGATTACGGTAGTGGGTCAGATCCCCACAGTTGTAACAAGAACCTGGCGGGTAGTGTGGTCGTGCAGCTTGACCTTGTTGCTGAGCAGGAGGTTGAGCAACTCGTTGAGCCGGGTTCTGAACTGCCCGATTCTGAGCAAACCGACAAACATCGGCAAGATGACCTGACTTCCCACAGTTAGTACAGAAACGGCACGGATGATGCGGCTGATGGTGACTGTTGCATCTATTGCACAAAGGTGCATTCCCTGTATAGGGCTTCCTCGCTGGAGGTTGTGCGGGTTGGTTGGGAGCTGCCTGGTTAGCTTGGGCAGTGACAGCAAAATTTTGGGAAGCCTTACGCTTCCTTGACCTTTTCGAAGAACCAGAATCCTTACCCTTCTTGTTTTGACCTTTCTTGCTATCTTCTTTGTCAGACGCCTGCTTCTTACCTTTGTCACCCTTTTTATGCAGCTTTCCCTTTCGAACCTGCAACTCAGTCAATGTCGCTGCTAACTCGATCGACTAACGGAGTGTGGCAGGGTTACTACCAGTAATGATGTCTTGTACTGAGTCAGGTAGACCATCGATGTACCTTTCGATAGCCTTGTTGAGTGGGGTAACCATTGTTGGGCATAGCAGACTCAGCTCCTCAAACCTATCAGTATACGCCCGATGCTCACCACTATCTTGTTTCAAGTCATCGAACTCTCTCTCCAAAGCTCGCTGTTCATGACGAGGACAAAACTCCCTCATCATAAGGGCCCTAAGTTCGGCCCAAGTTTGTGCTAGAGCAACTTATGCACCACGGTCTCTCATAACCCCGTTCCACCATGTGAGAGCCCTCTTCTGAAACACACTCGAAGAAAACTCGACCTTGCGATTATCCAGACACTGAACATGACGAAATGTGCTCTCCGTGCTCTCGAACCACTGAAGGAGCCCAGTTGCTCCTTCCGTACCACTAAACTTGAGTGGTTTAGCCGAGTTGAAACTCTTGAAATTGCAAGGAGCATTGTTGTTGTTGTTGGCTTGGTTCCATTGAGTAAAGAGGTTCGGGAATTGAGCAGCCATTTGCTGCGCAATGATTTCTTCCAGTTCGGCAGTCGCTATCTGATTTTCGCGTCGAGGAGGCATTCTAAAAGAGGAAACATGAAAGGAAACGAGTGAGATGTTTGGGTGAAAAGAATGAGATGATGCAAAAATTGATAATGGCAAAGATGGTGGTCATTTGTTCGCATTATAAAGCAAACAAACGACACACAGTGGCTAATCAAAGTAAATTGGTCAAAAATAATGTATCGCGAAGACATGCTCGCCTATAAGTGAACACTCACCCCAAGAGTTCCCAGGTAAGAGTGACTGGTCCGATTATGTGGATTTGTACGAACACTCTAGCCTTAGACAGAAAACCCAGGGTACAGGCATTCACTCTTCCAGTTTGCACGTGTTCACACTATCTAAAAACCCAAAACTTTGACGAGATTTTGAAAATTCAAAGGGGTTCAAACCCTTATAACAGAGGGTTCAAAACCTTACAATAGAGGGTTCAAAATCTAGTAATCAATCATTCAAAAAAAAATGATTAATTTTCAAAGCGGATTCGAACTTGATGTTCCCATTGTGGTTATCACCTAAGGATAGGTGAAGTGTATGTTTTAAAATCTAAACACAAGACAACTTGTGTTGGGGTCCTAGAAAGGTTATAGTCTAGGTCAAAGCATTACTAATAACCTAATTCCCTAAAACCTGGCTCTGATACCAACTCTTTTGTCACACCCCGACCACGTATAACATACAAAACGTGGCGGAAAACGTCGGGGAGTGTTGTAACAGAATTAATTGTTTCATAACCATGACATTCAAAGTTGTATTTTATTTATTAACAAAAGAGTTACATTGTCTTAAACAGGAAACAAAGAGTACATAACATAATTAAACTAAGTCTATCTTCTTTTTATGTCTCTAAGGCACAAGTCCACCCTAGTGTATCCCGATCAAACCTATGCACCTGCTCCTGAAACACATGTGAAAATAGGTACGTCAGCATAAAAATTCCTGTGAGATACATAGGTTTTGTGAAAATAGGATTCATGACTTGGGTTTTAAAACAAAGGTTTTAATAAAATTTAGTCATGAATCTTGTTAAGTGTTTTCTTTTATAAATCATATGAAAACTTGATAAGAAATCGGATTATATAAAAGAAAGGTGTATGGTTAATGAAATAACCAAGTAAAATGAGTTTATATAAAATAAACTGTTTTGTAAAACAATGTCCTGTGAAAAATATGTTAATTGTGTAAAATGTAATATGTCTATACTGAAATGATTTAAATAACACTACGATATGTAATATTATACAAACACTTATATATAGGAAGTACCAGCGGCGTATCCACAATATTTGTATCATATTACACACGCCTCGTTACTCAAACCATTTACCCAAACCAACCACCAATGTAAATTGTTCATGTATAAATCAATTGTCAAGTGTTATTGTGTAAACCATATCAGAATGTCCATGTCTAATGTAAATCACCAGATGTGTATATCAATGTCAAAATGTTTATGTTTAATGTAAATCATATAATGTTATCCAAAAATATCATGTATGGCATATGAAATATATCAACTAGACCATAGGTAAAATGCACAAAAACAGGGTATTGAATTAAACATAGTTTAAGTCAAAGTTATGTTTTGTGGAACAAATGCATGCTATACTGATACAAACATCTATGTGGTATTGTTATAATGCATACATCCAAGCCTTGTGACTGTGGTGATAGACCTTTAAACAAATTAAAGGTTTATCTAAGTTATGTGTATCGAATTCGGTCATTCCTTCCATCCAAACATACCTAGGATGTCAGGAACGGGAGTTGTCAATTCCTATGGTACCACTACCTAATAACGAACGGCGTAGCTAATGTTAATGAATGTATATTGTCCCATTTGAACAAACCAAATGTCATACCAAAATGTAAGCATGTGAAAACAATGCACTAAGTATGTAATCAAATGAACATACATAGCGTGAAATGTAATGTAAAACAATGTACTAAGTATACACACAATGGACATACATAGCATGAAATGTAATGTAGAACAATGTACTAAATATGCACACAATGGGCATACATAGCATGAAATGTAATGTAAAACAATGTACTAAATATGCACACAATGGGCATACATAGCATAAAATGTAATGTAAAACAATGTACTAAATATGCACACAATGGGCATACATAGCATGAAATGTAATGTGAAACAATGTACTAAATATGCACACAATGGGCATACATAGCATGAAATGTAATGTAAAACAATGTACTAAATATGCACACAATGGGCATACATAGCATGAAATGTAATGTAAAACAATGTACTAAATATGCACACAATGGGCATACATAGCATGAACACAATGAAATCATGTACTATAAGTGTACTATTGAACATAACAAGCATATGATATGAAAACATGGAAAAGCATGAAAGTAACAAGTAGGCACACGTGTTCCACCCCAAAACGTTTGAAAAACAGTAAAAGAGGGGTCTATGTACTCACTTGAGATTGCTCAGAAGTCCTAAGATAACCACCAAGCAATGCTAGAGATCACGGAATCAAACGACACCTAATATAGGTAACTATGTTAATAAACCGGACCTATATCGGAGGATCGGATAGAATGAGGGCTCGTAAACCAAATGAGTATGGGAACTCATGTAGTATGGTTTAACAAGGCCTACATACTAAAATGAAACCTAACCTAAGTGCTTACGACCCATTACGACCCGTTTAGGTAGCTTATGCTACTTTAACGCGTCGTTCGCGTAAAACGCGTTCGGAACGCCTAACTAGTCCTATGACAAGTAAAATATGCCTTAACATATCTAATATTGTTACCAAATCAGTTTAGATACCAAAAGTTATGTTACATATGCTTAAAATGAATTTTGGCGTAAAAAGGGCATTTTGGTAATTTACCTAAGGCATATAAACTACCTATCATACAACTACTTAAACGAAGCGACCATAAGGTATAACCTCGGAAGGTTATTCCCTATATACTATGGTCACCTAATGTGTTTGGTCGGATCCTAATGATCGACCAAATGGGTCGGGTTCGAAGGTATAAGCGATTTATTAGATCGCTTACCCTTACGACCCTAGACAACGTGGTAATCAGTAGGCATAGTCACAAGGGACTATAACCATCGTGATTACAATCACGTTGCGAAGTTCAAACGAACTTCACATTGACCATAAACTGGTCAATGCAGAAAGTCAAACAAAGTTTGACTTTCGGACTCGAAAAGCAATAAAAGAACGAAGGAACACTTACAAAGGGTCCCCGAATGCTAATCTTGATCCAAGTAGCTCAGGTATGAAACAATGGTTTCAACTTAGAGCTTCTAAGATCAGATTCTTGTGAGGAATGAGTGAAGTTGAGGTGGGTATTTATAGTAAATGGACCACCGTTAGGATCGTTTCTTGGATAACGTGCCTTGATCTCACCCGTACACTTGTCGGAATGTTATGGTAACTCATTTTGCACCCACCATAAGAGTTTGACACATGGCATTGGCCTTTGGGGTGTTTGAAAGGCTGTTAACAGCTGTTTAAAACATTGAATCTGGTCTGGGAAACTGACGCTGGCCGCGTAAAGGATCACCCTGGGCTTACGCGGGCCGCCTGGACTGTCTGATCAGAAACAACTTTCAGAAATGACAGTTTAGGTCCCTGTTGTGGTTTAAGGCCATTTCCGACATGTTTAAGGCTCGTTAAGCCAACTTTAAGGCCCTAAAATGATGCCTAAACATTGTGGACATGAAACATGCTCAAAAATATGTCGGATGTTGGTTCGTTTGGTCGCATGATAGCGATGTTCGCTTAATTACGACGGAATGCGCACAAGCGCGAAAAACGATCCAAAACGCGTGACGAATGGATTTTTCTTATGCCAAACACTAAAATAAAATATTTTAGTGCTTACATAAATTTTTGGATGTCCGGATGTATTCAGAACGTAAGTTATGCGCGAAAGTGCAAACTTGTGCACTTTTTGACGCTTTTAGTCCCTGAATGACCCAAAAGTTTATTTTAGCACACCGAACCCCTCAAAGCCTATTTCTAAGCTATATAAAGGATATTTAAGGTGTGTTTAACTTATGGTCATGTTCTGGAATGTCTGTTACAGTTCAAATTGGCATACTTTCGCAGTTTGTCAAATTTAGTCCCTGTAGGCAAATTAACTTGTTTTTTGCCATACCAAAGCCTTCAAAACTTATTTCTAAGTTATGTAAAGGTTATTTAAGGTATGTTAAGTATATGTTGATGTTCCGGAGTATTTTTCGCATTAAACTGATTACGTTTACGCACCAGTTTGCGTATAACTCTCCAGAAAGCGATATAGAGTTTGAAATTGAATAAAAGTCAAAACATGAAAAATGTAAAACACAACCAAACAAACATTGGGATCAAATAACATTGTTTTATTGATAATTGAACTGTTCATAATGATTACAAGCACAGATGTTACAATTCTATTTTATCAAAATACTTTCAAAACCCTAAATGTTTTCTAGTTATATTATAGTGATTAAGTCTTTGTAATTTTACTGGGAAACTACTGTCGGTATGTGGGGTTTTGTATACAATACTTGATAAGATTTGCTATTTGGACAACGGGTTAGCCAAATGGCGATATGACCATAGTCACAGGAACGACTGGGTGTCAAATACCATTAAAGTGGTCTCTTTG
Source organism: Helianthus tuberosus (assembly GCA_030545235.1). Taxonomy (NCBI): domain Eukaryota; kingdom Viridiplantae; phylum Streptophyta; class Magnoliopsida; order Asterales; family Asteraceae; genus Helianthus; species Helianthus tuberosus. The sequence continues at coordinate 184,109,655 of CM060406.1, forward strand.
CTATTGGACAACGAGATAGCCAATAGTAATATTGTGAGATATAAACAAATGTAAAAACTCTTGATGCTGTAATTATAACAAATTCATTTCTTTTTACAACTGAATGCACTCACCAGTATTTCCTGCTGATTACAGTAGATCAGAATAAGAGTTGTGATACGGTACCAAAAGGCTTAAAGAAGTGGCTTATTTTATCAAGTAAATTAAGAAACATTGTTTTATGTATTCGGATTTATTTCCTATTAAAGCCACCTTTGTAAAACATGGGTTTTATCCCCATCTGTTTAATAAATAAAAATCCGGTGTTTACAAACTCTGGTATTTTTCCTAACTCACGTTTCTGATGAAAATTTCCGATTTAATATTTTCGAAATAACCACCGGTACCACTTGACTGTTCAAGGCTCCCGTCCAGGGCGTGGTCGGGAGTTGTGACACCACGTATAACGGGCTAATGTCCATGCCATGTGGCTTGGGCGGCCAGCGTTATCGGGTGTAAAATCTTGCGGTGTGAGGCATCTAACGTCGGTGAAGGAGGAAGTTTGGTGGGCCTCAAGTCTCTCAACCAATCAAATCCTTCCTTTCCTTTTTATTTTATTAGTTTATTTTATTTAAATATTATTTTAATGGATAGCGGATGATAAGAACTTGTCAAACCATTACACACTAAATGTGAAAAAATATGAGCAAGATTTCATGGCTACATGGCAACGATGTGATAGTCACTTTATAATGTAACAGTGAAAACGGATTAAACCATTACACATAACCTAATTTGCAATATGACTACATGGCAACGATGTGATAGTCATCCGTTTTAATTAGGTTCACATGTGCAAAAATTAGAGTTTGAAATCATCTTCAATTTCTGCTTCATGGGTCATATTTCTTCTAAATATAGAATTTGAAGCAAACAAAATGTTCTTCAACATTTCCACATACATAGGATGAATGTTATTCATTCATTTACTTTAATATTTATTAAATGAGAGATGAAAAGGTTAATCAAAGTTCTTAATGTTTGGATTACTTCACATTTCTCTCAATTCGTCAAAGTATGATTATTTTAATTGCCTAAAAACAGTTAACCCAAATTTGGTTATCATAAAACTAAGCGAAATTAGATTTTAATAATCCCATTTAAAGGTGGTTGGTCAGTGTTAGACCCACTTTTAAATACTATTATTGACAGTCCCGCCTTTTAAATATTTTTTTCCCCTGGACTTTCGTTTTTTTTTCCGAATTTCAAACTGATGTTTTAGAGCTTTTGATCAGAACGAGGATATGAGTTGATTGATGTAAAACTTACCTTAAAAAGGTGTTTCATTTTGGGTGTTTAAACTTCCAATTAACAAAAATCAAGTCATTTGGAGCACACCGTTTTAAGGTATGTTTTACATCAATCGACTTATATCCTCGCTCTGGTCAAAATTCCTAAAACATCAATTTGAAAGTCAGAAAAAAAAAACTTAACGAAGGCCAGTGAAAATAATTATTTAGAAGATTGAACTGAGAGTGACAATATTAAAAAGTAAGTCTAATATTAGCCGGCCACCTCAAAATTACTAAAATCCAATTTTCCAATAGTGGTTCATAATTTAAAACACACCCAAACAACCCTATTAGTAAACAAATAATGAAACTTTAATTATTTAAATATGCTTTTCCAAGTTATCGTGTCATTAGTTTATTGTACCAGATGAATTTGGATTCCCTTGTGCACAAAGTCACAATTTTGTCTTGTTTGGCCAATTAGTTTAGTTGGCTCTCGACATAATATTGTCTTGTTTGGACATTTAGTTTAGTATTAGTTGGCTCTCGATATTAACTATATCTTAAAGACAATTAGTTGGCTCTCGATATTCTACTACTACTTAAAACACAAAGTCTGTGACCTTTGCCACCGACAAATCCCCCCTTCAACTTTGCAAATTACTAATTTTGGTCCTTACTTTATCTTACAATTTTTACAATATAACCCCTTAGATGCTAGTGTTTTAACTTTACTCCTGTACGATATATAATATACTTTTTTATTCTATTAAAGTTTTTACTAATTTTAGTTTTTCTTCAATAATTTCCGCTCGCTATTTAAAAAACTAATTTGTCGATATGTTTATAAATTTTGTAAAATATCATTTTGACCCTCTCGAGTTTCTACAATTTTGAGTTTATCCCTTTTTGTACCTTTACTTAAAAAAAACTATTTTTTACGTGTGTATTATTATATACGTAATGGTACAAATTCGAGTTGATATTTTTGTACCCACTCCTTGTAACTACAAACAGTTCAACTTGGCTAAACCACTCAAGTTCTATGAGTCTGAGGGAGCTACTGGGCTCCTACAATGGTTTGAAAGTATTGAAAGCACTTTTCGCCATTGTCGGTGTTCCAATGAGCGCAAGGTAGAGTTTACTTCGAGTGTTTTCCATAAAGAGCACTCACATGGTGGAATGGAATTATGAGAGATAGAGGTGTAGATGTGGCTATGGCACAAACGTGGGAAGAACTTAGAGCTCTTATGATGTAAGAGTTCTGCCCACACAATGAATTAAGGGCACTCGAGAACGAATTACACGATCTTAAGCAAGATAGTGGATAAAATCGTGCGTATACCGACCGTTATGAAGAGTTAAGCATACTCTATCCCACCATGGTCATGCCCTTGGATAGGGTCATCGAGAAGTACATTGATGGTCTACCTGATCCAGTTTAAGACATAGTCACTAGTAGCAAGCCAGCTACTGTTAGGGAGGCTATCGAGCAAGCTGGAACCCTAACCGACTCACAAGTGAAGAAGGGAAAACTCATACGAAAAGGTGACAAGAAACAATTGTCACACCCCAACCGATGGCGGAAACATCGGAGTGAAACGAATGAGATTTCTCAAAGACTTCATAACACTATGTGACAATAATTAATTCAAAACTGATTTCATATCATAACAATAATTGTCAAATACAACATGAAAATCAAAGTACAACATGAAAGACAATACGACAAGTTCAACAAAAATAAAGTAAACTAATCTAGTATTTCCATATGTGTTTCTAAGTCGTCCCTACTAGATTCATCATGATCATCAACATCAACCTGCAACATGTTAAAAGTATAGTTCAACACAAAAAGCATTGGCGAGTACACAAGTTTTAAGTACATAGCATAAGTATAAAAATGTTTAAAACGAATCCACATGTCAACCTAAGTTATCAAGATTAACATATCAATGGCATGCAATATTCAAGTCAACCCTCTGATAATTAAATTAAACATGACCTCTCGTTCACGGGTGGTGCGTGCGCTATACATGTTAAATGGAGGCTTGTACGAAGTTAATGACATGATAATCACATAAGAATCACCCAAGAATATGAATCAAGTATAACTAGTATGAATGTATTTGGATTGTTTTGTGAATTGCATAAAGTATGTGGTGTTTGTGATTTTAATAGACTAACGTGTTGCACACAAAAATGTGTAAAACAAGAATGGGTTAAGTGTACTCATGGTTTTGCAAAGCTTTCCTTTGAATCCCGTGAAGAGTTGGAGGATGGAATCACCAAAGTCACCCTACATGGGGGAAACGAAGGTGTGTAAGTTCATGGATTTAGAATGGAAGATTCGGTCTTGGAATTTAAAGTATCAAAAGTATGTATACAAAAGTAATATCTAGTTCTAGATACTTGTTTATGACCCTATGTTAAGTGGTTTCATGGGTCCCAAATTGCCCATCAGAATCATAACAAGTAACTTAGAATCTTAGATATATTAGCTTAAGTTTATGACGAATAATCATGGCTTGGTTATCATCACAAATTCAGCCATGTTTAGGTATATATGTATATTTATATAGTTGTAATAATATCCTAAAACTAAGTCCAATCATAGATAATCATGTAGCATCATGTAATGTCAAGCATAGAGGTTAAACCTCATTATATGATTCACCACTACACAAACCATCACAAAGATGGTTCGGAGGGTCATGAATAACAAGAATAAATCTAACAAACATAAGCTCAAGTGACCAAGTACTCTTTAATCCGGGTGTGCCAACACATCATGAAAAGAATTAACTAAGAGAGGGAGGCTAGACGGGGCTACGGTACTTTGATTCTAGTAAGTCACTCTGAGTGTTCATACCCAAGGTTCAAACGAAAGAGTGGAACTTAGTTTGGAAAGCCAAAGCTTCCATTTGTTCACACTTCACAAGTCACAAGTTCATCATATTAAAGATGATGACTTGTGCTTGCTTTCATCATTCGATTTGGTCATGTATAAATAGAATTTCAAAGAGCCTTTAACTCAAAACTTCAATGGAAATCACCTTAACACAAACCCACAACCATAGACTAAGTTGTGAGCTTGGTGAGTACAAGATTCCACCAAGTTTTTATCAAGAACATGAAGATATAAGCACAACAAACAAAACAGAAAGTAAAGTGCACTTTGGACCTAAAAAATGGTGAGGTTTCACCTTAGTTTGCCCAATCAAACTTGTGAAAACAAACAAAACAGAAAGTAAAGTGCACTTTGGACCTAAAAAATGGTGAGGTTTCACCTTAGTTTGCCCAATCAAACTTGTGAAAACCTTCCTAGAGGTTATCCAAGTGTGTTAGAAGGATAAACAAGAAGGAAATAGATGAAGAAGTGAGTTAGAACTCACTTAGATTCACTGAAACTTTTTGCTCAACTTGCTGGAAATTTAGATGAGATTGAGAGTGTTTTTGAGGGTGTTTAGTGGTTTGTAAAGTGAAAAAATGAATGGGGAAGTGTTGTTTATATAGGAGAGGGATTAGGGTTTGAGTTAGGTGAGTATTAAATGGGATTAGTTGGGAGTTCAACAAAAAAAAATTTAAAACACTACACAGCTTGCGGCCGCAAGCTGTTAAGGCACATTTTAATTTTCTTTTTTTTGACAACATAAGTTATGTATTTAAAGTGTATACAACTTACATTTAGGTATCACTTTCATATAAATGTATGCATTAAGACATTATATGTATAATTGATAAGTAAAACAGGAATTTAAGTATTAGATTGAATAAAGAGAATCATAGATCATGTATGGTAAATGATTAGCCAAGCATTTATACGAATGAAGCGTATGAAATCACGTATTTAAGCTAGTTCTTGCAAGATACGCATGTGTTGATAATGAATATGCATCAAATGTATAAGTAAACATAAATAACCAATGTGTAATTCTCATAAAATGATCCGGTTTATTATGATCGAAGCCTCAGGTTTTACAATGATACGAACGGAACACAATAAAGAAAGATTACAATTTCCAAAAATAGAAATACATTACAAGCTTTCTAAATAGGGAAAGTTACGAAAAAGTAGGGCATTACAGTCTCCCGTCCTTTAGGAAATTTCGTCCCGAAATTTAGGAAGATGCAACGAACAGATGTGGATACTTAGTCTTTATATCACTTTTGAGTTCCCAAGTAAACTCAGCACCACGTTTTCATTCCCTTCGAACCTTAACGATAGGAATTTGACTGCACCTTAATTGCTTGACTCCTCGGTCCATGTTGTCGACGTGTTTCTCCACGAAGTGTAAAGTCTCATTGATTTGAAGATCTTCGAGTGGAACTTGAAGTCCTTCTTCAGCTAGACATTTCTTTAAGTTTGACATGTGAAAGGTAGGATGAATGTTTTTGAGCTCCTGAGGTAGGTCCAGTCGATACGCTACCTTGCCAATCCTTTCGAGAATCTTGAAAGGACCTACGTAGTGAGGTGTGAGTTTCCATTTCTTACCAAATCGAACCATGCTCTTCCAAGGGGATACCTTGAGAAGTACAAAGTCACCTACTTCGAATTCCAAAGGTTTGCGACGCTTGTCGGCGTAACTCTTTTGTCGGCTCCTGTATTTCAGCAAGTTATCTCGAACCTGTAAAATCTTGTCCGTCGTCTCTGGTATAAGCTCAGGACCGGTGATTTGAGCTTCTCCGATCTCGTGCCAACAAATAGGCGAATGACACTTACGACCATACAATGCCTCGAATGGTGCCATTTGAATACTCGCGTGGTAACTGTTATTGTACGAGAATTCGATCAAAGGCAAGTGCATATCCCGGTTTCCACCAAAATAGATTACGCATGAACGAAGCATATCCTCTAGAGTTTGGATAGTACGCTCAGTTTAACCATCAGACTGAGGATGGAAAGCGGTGCTAAGGTTAAGATGAGTACCCATAGCAGATTGAAATGTTTGCCAAAGACGAGACATAAAGCGACCATCACTATTAGAAATGATGTTACTAGGGATACCATGGCGACAAATGATTTCATCCATGTAGATACGAGCTAATTTCTCGACTTTGAAATCTTTACGAATGGGGAGAAAATGAGCAGATTTGGTCAATCGACCAATGATCACCCAAATACTGTCATGACCAGAAGATGTACGAGGAAGCTTAGTAATAGAGTCCATTGCAATGCTCTCCCACTTCCAGATAGGAATTTCTAGTTGTTCGAGCAAGCCAGAAGGACGTTGATGTTCATCTTTAACCTTTGAACAAGTGAGACATTTCGAAACAAAGGTGGCGATATCTTTCTTCATTCCAGGCCACCAATAGGATGTATGCATATCGTGGTACATCTTATCAGCACTAGGATGAATAGAATACCTAGATTTGTGTGCCTCCTTCATGAGAAAATCTCGAAGGTTATCACGATTAGGGATCCAGATGCGATCGGGATGATATAGGATACCATCGGATTTGGTTATAAGACTCTCTTCAGCACCACATTGCATCTCGTTGCAGAGGTTACCCTCGTTAATAGACGCGTATTGAGCTTCACGGATGCGTTTTTGAAGATCGTTGAGTAGTTGGAAACAATGGATACCCTTGACATGAGTTTTACGACTAAATGCGTCGGCCACGACATTCACTTTACCTGGATGGTAGCGAATTTCGCAGTCGTAGTTGTTTAACAACTCTATCCAACGACGCTGACGCATGTTCGGTTCCTTTTGATTGAAGATGTGCTGAAGGCTCTTATGGTCCGTGAAGACCACACCCTTAGTATCATATAGGTAGTGTCGCCATATCTTCAAGGCAAAGACAACTGCACCAAGTTCAAGGCCGTGTGTAGTGTAGTTTTTCTCATGTATTTTGAGTTGTCCCGATGCGTAAGCGATAACCTTGTCTCGTTGCATAAGGACACAACCAAGACCAAGGTTCGAAGCATCACAATACACGACGAAGTTGTCAAGACCATCGGGAAGAACAAGGATAGGAGCATTGCAAAGCATGTCCTTGAGCGCTTGGAAAGACTCCTCTTGTTCAAAACCCCAAACAAAAGGTTTATCTTTAAGAGGAATGACGATTTTGGAAAAGTTGGAAATGAAATGACGATAATAACCAGCTAAACCAAGAAACGAACGAATTTCAGACGGAGACCTAGGAGCAATCCAGTTCTTCACAGCTTCAATCTTTGCAGGGTCAATGTGAATACCAAGTTCGTTGACGGTGTGACCAAGGAATTGAACTTTTTTTTAACCAAAATTCACATTTAGAGAACTTGGCGTAAAGTCATTCGGCACGTAAAAGCTGAAGGATAAGACGCAAGTGTCGCTCATGCTCTTCTTGAATCTTGGAATAGATGAGAATATCGTCGATGAAGACGATCATGAAATGGTCTAAATAAGCTTTGCACATGCGGTTTATCAAATCCATGAAAACTGCAGGTGCGTTGGTAAAACCAATGGGCATGACCACAAACTCATAATGACCATAATGCGTACGAAAAACGGTTTTGGGTATATCTTCTTCGAGGACTCAAAGTTAGTTATAACCAGAGCGGAGATCAATCTTGGAGAAACAAGTTGTGCCTTGTAATTGATCGAAGAGATCGTCAATACGAGGAAGAAGATATCGGTTTTTGACAGTAACCTTGTTGAGCTCATGATAGTCAATACACATTCGGAATGATCCATCTTTCTTCCTGTCGAATAAAACAGGAGCGCCCCAAGGAGAAGTACTAGGGCATATAAAGCCTTTATCAAGAAGCTCTTGAAGTTGGCTCGATAGCTCTTACATTTCCAAGGGTGCTAAATGATACGGAGACTTAGCGACAGGCGTAACGCCATGTACTAAATCGATGCGAAAGTCAACAGGACGAGCAGGAGGCAGACCAGGAAGATCATCGGGGAAAACGCCAGGAAAGTCACAAACAACAGGAACATCACTCATGCTCGAGCCCTTATCCTTCTTTTCCACAACATGGGTAAGAAAGGCGAAGGAACCCTTACGCAAGTGTTTGTTCGCTTGAGTACACGACATAAGCTTGAGGCCTTTAGAAGGTTTCCCACCGTAGACATGCAAGGAATCACCTTTAGGAAGAGGAAGTCGAATGAACTTGTCGGAACAAACAACTTCAGCACGAACTCGCCTAAGCCAGTCCATACCTACTATGACGTCAAAACTACCCATTTGCAAAGGTATGAGATCAATCGAAAACATATGGTCGTTGAGATTCAAAGAACACTTAGAAAGGACGGAATCGACAGTGACGGATTTACCATTTGAGACTTCGACATCGAATGATGTTAGCAACTTAGAGTGTTTACACTTAAGCATAGGTTCGAATTCAACAGATACAAAACTCTTATCTGCGCCAGTATCAAATAGACAAGAAGCATAGACATGGTTGACGAGAAACGTACCAGTTATGACGTCATTAGCATTTTGCGCCTGAGCGGCGGTGATAACGAAGGCTCTGCCTCGAGCTTGCTGTCGAGGCTGTTGCTGCTGCTATTGTTGTTGTTGCTGCTGGTTGTTGCGTTGAGTGCAAGCATTGGCAAGGTGATCCGGATCGCCACATTTATAACTCACTCGACCATTGTTGACTTGGGGTTGAGCTTGATTGTGGGCAGGGTTTTGGGCCGCGATGGCTTGGTTTTGATTGCCTTGTGGTTGTGGAGCATTTCAGCATCGATCAGCAAAATGCCCATACCTATGACAAGTTGTACATCGGTGGGATGGTGTGTTGGTAGGGTGGTGATAAGAATAGGTGTTGCATTTGGGATGAGTCCCAGTGTAGGCTTGTCTTTGTGGTTCAGTGGCTGTGGTGGGGGCAACTACTTGGATAGGTTGAGGGTTTGGTGGAGTGATGACTGCACAGTTTTGGCTTGAAGCCTTCCGCTTCTTGCCTTTGTTTTTCTTGGTTGATTGGGTAGGTGAGGGTTCAATGGTGGTGGTGTCGGTGATAGCTTGATATGCACTCTTTGATGGACCCTTTTCTGAAACTCCACGAATGACGCAGTTGTTATTCAGGCGGGCTGCCAAATGAAAGGTATCCTCGAGAGTCTTCGGTGAAGCGGACTCCACGAGGTGCATGATGGAGGTAGGAAGGCAGTGAATGTACTTGGTAATGGCCTTGTTGACAGAATCGACTTGGCCAGGGCATAGGATGCTGAGTTGTTTGAAGCGAGCGGTGAGACCATCGTTGTCATCCCCGACTTGCTTAAGATTCTAGAACTCATGTTCTAGTTTCCTAAGTTCATGGGGAGGACAGAACTCATCCCTCATAAGTTTCTTCAATTCAATCCAGGGTAAGGCGTGGGCTGCATCATTTCCTCGCGTATTACGCTCAGAGGTCCACCATTCGAGGGCTCTCGAATGGAATACCCCTGTAGCGTTCAGGGTTCGCAAGTTGTCGTGACAACCACTTTAGAGGAAGGTTAGTTCGATAGCATCGAACCATGTCAGCAGGGCGGTGGCACCATCTTTGCCGGTGAACTCCAGGGGTTTACAGGCCATAAACTGTTTAAACAGGAATGTTGCCTTAGGTGTTTCCACCTTTGAGTCGACAGAACCATGTTCAATGGAGGGTTGGATCTTGCTCACTATATCGGGTATGACTTGGGCCATTTGCTTGACCATTTGTTCAGCAATCAGACCCACCAATTCTTGTTTGGAGATGGAGTCGGTGTCGTTGGAGTGTTTCTTCGAACCTGAGCTTGACTTTTTCTTGTTCGAGCTTGGGGATGCCATCTATAGGTTCGAAAGAGAAGTAAGGGATGAGACTTGATCATAATTTAAAATAAAGTTTTGCATGTATGAGCATGTAAGTATTCATGTATCATGTATGTTTCATATAAAGTGCATGCATTCAACAAGTACTCACAAGTATAAAACACGTATGATTGCATAAAAGAGTATAAATTTAGTTTGTTCACGAGAATTATTATTGTTTTTGATTGCGAGAGACGTGCGAATCATATATCAGTTTTGAAACGATTGAGGTAACAAGTATTAAATCACATATAAATTGAGATAACATAAAAGAGAGGCTCAATAAAACATTGGATTGTTTCGGGTTTAGAAGCGTCGACTATTCCAAAGTGAATCGAAAGTCCTTTCAAATTGGGGAAACGTGCTTTGGCCTATAGGTAAGATACTCTCGTCGAGAATCGATTAACGGTATCTTACCCTTCCAGTTACTACACGTCCCTAATCGATTGAAACAATAAAAAATTTGGCGGGATTGCAAATCGAGGAATGGGACTAATCGACAAGATGTGAGTTTCACCCCTAACTTGAAGATTTCGTACCCTAAGTGTGGTTGGTACTCGTCGGCTCAAAATTTATTTCGACACTTTGACGAGGGTCCACTAGAATTTGAATTGGAAATTTGCCATCAAGATGTGGATTTCACTCCTAAGTTGATGGCGTAATTTCATGCAAAATAGAATAAGCAGATTGAGAGTCGTTTACCAAATTATGGGTTTCACGCCTATTTTGGTAAATTCGTCTCGTTTGTATTACGAGTGTCTTCAAGTCTTCAAAAGTCTATTGTGTAAATGTCTTAGGAAAGAGATATTGTAAGTATTAAGATAAAAGAAGTAAAAAGAAGCAAATAGGAAGAATAAGCATTTTAAACAAGTAGCAAGAATTGTCAAGTATGGTACCTACTATAGACTAGGTCGAACATGGTAATTCTATCTAATTCTCTATAGTTATGGCTCTAATACTAATCTATCACACCCCAACCGATGGCGGAAACATCGGAGTAAGACGAACGAGATTGCTCAAAGACTTCATAACACTATGTGAAAATAATTAATTCAAAACCGATTTCATATCATAACAATAATTTCCAAATACCACATGAAAATCAAAGTACAACATGAAAGACAATACGACAAGTTCAACAAAAATAAAGTAAACTAATCTAGTATTTCCATATGCATTTCTAAGTCGTCCCTACTAGATTCATCATGATCATCAACATCAACCTGCAACATGTTAAAAGTATAGTTCAACACAAAAAGCATTGGCGAGTACACAAGTTTTAAGTACATAGCATAAGTATAAAAATGTTTAAAACAAATCCACATGGCAACCTAAGTTATCAAGATTAACATATCAATGGCATGCAATATTCAAGTCAACCCTCTGATTACCGCAAGAATTAAATTTAACATGACCTCTTGTTCACGGGTGGTGCGTTACTCCTATAGCGCTACACATGTTAAATGGAGGCTTGTGTGAAGTTAATGACATGATATTTACATAAGAATCACCCAAGAATATGAATCAAGTATAACAAGTACTATGCATGTATTTGGATTGTTTTGTGCATTGCATAAAGTATGTGGTGTTTGTGATTTTAATAGACTAACATGTTGCACCCAAAAATGTGTAAAACGAAAATGGGTCAAGTGTACTCACGGTTTTGCAAAGCTTTCCTTTGAATCATGTGAAGAGTTGGAGGATGGAATCACCAAAGTCATCCTACATGGGGGAAATGGAGGTGTGTAAGTTCATCGATTTAGAATGGAAGATTCGGACTTGGAATTTAAAGTATCAAAAGTATGTATACAAAAGTAATATCTAGTTCTAGATACTTGTTTATGACACTATGTTAAGTGGTTTCACGGGTCCCAAATTGCCCATTAGAATCGTAACAAATAACTTAGAATCTTAGATATATTAGCTTAAGTTTATGACGAATAATCATGGCTTGATTATTATCACAAATTCAGCCATGTTTAGGTATATATGTATATTTATATAGTTGTAATAATATCCTAAAACTAAGTCCAATCATAGATAATCATGTAGCATCATGTAATGTCAAGCATGGAGGTTAAACCTCATTATATGATTCACCACTACACAAACCATCACAAAGATGGTTCAGAGGGTCATTAATAACAAGAATAAATCTAACTAACATAAGCTCAAGTGACCAAGTACTCTTTAATATGGGTGTGCCAACACATCAAGAAAAGAATTAACTAAGAGATGGAGGCTAGACGGGGCTAAGGTACTTTGATTCTAGTAAGTCACTTTAAGTGTTCATACACAAGTCTCAAACGAAAGAGTGGAACTTAGTTTGGAAAGCCAAAGCTTCCATTTGTTCACGCTTCACAAGTCACAAGTTCATCATATGAAAGATGATGACTTGTGCTTGATTTGATCATTCGATTTGGTCATGTATAAACAGAATTTTAAAGAGCCTTTAAACTCAAAACTTTGATGGAAATCACATCAACACAAACCCACAACCATAGACTAAGTTGTGAGCTTGATGGGTACAAGATTCCACCAAGTTTTTATCAAGAACATGAAGATATAAGAACAACAAACAAAAACAGAAAGTAAGGTGCACTTTGGACCTCTAAAATGCTGAGGTTCAACCTTAGTTTGCCCAATTAAACTTATGAAAACCTTCCTAGAGGTTATCCAAGTGTTTTAGAAGAATAAACAAGAAGGACATAGATGAAGAAGTGAGTTAGAACTCACTTAGATTCACTGAAATTTCTGCTAAACTTGCTGGAAATTTAGATGAGATTGAGAGTGTTTTTGAGGGTGTTTTTGAGGGTGTTTAGTGGTTTGTAAAGTTAAAAAATGAATGGGAAAGTGTTGTTTATATATGGGAGGGATTAGGGTTTGAGTTAGGTGAGTATTAAATGGGTTTAGTTTGAAGTGAAGCAACAAAAAAAGAATTAAAACACTACACAGCTTGCGGCCGCAAGCTGTTAAGGCACATTTTAATTTTCTTTTTTTACAACATAAGTTATGTATTTAAAGTGTATACAACTTGCATTTAGGTATCACTTTCATATAAATGCATGCATTAAGACATTATATGTATAATTGATAAGTAAAACAGGAATTTAAGTACTAAATTGAATTAAGAGAATCTTAGATCATGTATGGTAAATGATTAGCCAAGCATTTGTACGAATGAAGGATATGAAATCACATATTTAAGTTAGTTCTTTCAAGATACGCATGTGTTTATAATCAATATGCATCAAACGTATAAGTAAACATAAATAACCAATGTGTAATTCTCATAAAATAATCCGTTTTATTATGATCGAAGCCTCGAGTTTACAATGATAGGAACGAAACACGATAACGAAAGATTACAATTTCCGAAATTAGAAATACATTACAAGCTTTCTAAATAAGTAAAGTTACGAAAAAGCGGGGCATTACAACAATCTTCCAAGACTACTCAGGATAAACTAAAGGAAACAAAAGCCGAACCCTTCAGAAATTCCATGAAGCGCAAAGCTTCAAAGAACTTTGTTGTCGTTACCCCAGCTCCCGTGTTGGCTCATGTGAATCCTTTCTTGAGAACAGATGATACAATGCCAAAACAATTCTTCAACAACTGATCTAGAATAAATAGTGCTTTGAAATACTACTTCCTTTAATGGTAAGACGTCTAACAATTGCTGCTTCAAAGGTCTGTTCAGTGCTAAGCTCTGCTGGATTATAAAGACTGTTAAAGACTAAACCACTGAAAAAGTCAAAGATCTATTAGAAGTCAAAGGTCTGATCACTCTTTGAAGAAAGTACTGCTAAAGCTTCATCAGAGGTTGAACTCATCAGAGGATAGCATCAACAGAGTCTTGTAATCAGTGTTTTATTAATGTAACAGTGTTTAGCATTAGCAGTCTTTAGAGTTTGTTAGTATTGTTAGATGTCACTGTTTTGGTGGGGTCAGCAAAGATGCCACAGTGGTTAGGATTGTACTATAAATAGACAGTGCCTGTACTGTTCTATTAGGTCACTTCATCACTTGCATTTTGTACGAACAATCACTGTGATTTCAGACTGAGGGGGAGTTGTAATTCATGCATACGTGAAGCATTATGTAATACAATCTTTCGACTTAAGGTATTCATGATGAAAACATTTCTTCAATTGTTTGTGTTATAAAGTTTTCTTCATTCCGCAACATATTATTCATCTTATTATCATCTTTCATCTTTAAAACAAACACAAACAATTAAACCCCAATCCTAACATCCGGTCAATCAAGTTTCCCTCAACCAACCAGCTCCACCCCGTGCTAAGAAACCTTATGCTGGCACTGCACCTTTGTGCAATCGTTGCAATCGTAACCACCTATACCAATCACCATCCCGCCAATGCACCCTTTGTAGATGATTGGGACATTTGGTCAACACATGTCATTTTGTTACCAACACCCGAAACCAAACTGTCGCAAATCATACTCAACCCATTGTTCCTCAAACACTTACTACTCGTCCTCATTATCCACCCGGATCCTGCTACGATTGTGGTGATCTTACTCACTACCGAAACAATTGCCCGAAGCTCGTTAATGCAAATCCATCCCGTGGAGGAGCATTTAACATAAATGCTAACGAGGCCCGTTCTAACTATGATATGGTTAACGGTACATTCCATGTCAATAATCATCCTGCTTCTCTTCTTTTTGATTCGGGTGCCGATAGAAGTTTTGTATCCCTAGCTTTTGAACCTTTTTTATCTATGCCTCGAACTAAACTAGGAAAACCTTTAACAGTAGAGATAGCTAGTGGTAAACCTCTTGTACTTGATTCTGTCATTCGTAGTTGCCAATTAAACCTCAATAATCATCTTTTTTCCCATTGACCTCACGCCAATGAAACTTGGGATTTTTGACGCCATAGTAGGAATGGACTGGTCAACCAAACATCATGTTGAAGTTACCTGTTTCGGTAATATTGTTTGCATACCTCTTCCATCTGGCGAAATCTTAGAAGTTCGTGTACTATTCTATTAGATCACTTCATCACTTGCATTTTGTATGAACAATCACTGTGATCTCAAACTGAGGGGGAGTTGTAATTCATACATACGTGAAGCATTGTGTAATACAATCTTTCGACTTAAAGTATTCATGATGAAAACATTTCTTCCTTGTTTGTGTTATAAAGTTTTCTTCATTCCGCCGCATATTATTCATCTTATTATCATCTTTCATCTTTAAAACAAACACAAATAATTAAACTCAGATCCTAACAATTGGTATCAGAGCATAGGTAAGTAAATTCGATTTAACAGTCAATTTGGCATAAAAGATCAGCTCAATTTTATTGATACTGTGCTGTTCATATTTGTTGAAAAACAGAGTATAAGATTAATCACGTTCAAAGTTGGGAAATCAAAAAACTTTGTAAAACAACCAAAATGTCTTCACAATGACAAGATCCTCATAACACTGGCACACTGTACAAGCCACCTATGCTTGTCAGATCTGAATACAATATCTGGCAACGTAGGATGTGCCATGTCCTTGCGCAGCAAAACACCGGTTACTGGAAATCGGTTATCTTTGGACCTCATGTTTCAATGGTACCAAGTTCAGAAGATCCTAAGGTCCAAGTACCTAAGAAGCCTAAAAATTACTCTGAGCGGGATTTTCAAAAGATTGAGTTAGATGCTAAAGCATTCAGTATAGTTGCTACAACACTACCCAATGACAAATATGTTGGCCTGTTACACTGTAACAGTGCAAAAGAGCTTTGGGATGCACTCAAAGAGCAATTCGGTGGGACAGAAGAGGTTATTGAAAACAACAGAGAGGTGTTAAACCAAATATATAAAACGTTTTGTCATGTTAAGGGAGAGTCATTGACCCATCAGTTTGAGAGGTTTAGTTGTCTGATTGGTGAGCTAAAACTGGTTAATGTTGAATATGCTAACTCTACTTTAAATAGTAAGTTCCTTAGATCATTACCGGAAAAGTGGGATACTATAGCCTTTGTGACTAGAAATTCTGTTGGGTTCAAGGAGATGAGTCTGACCCAACTTCATGGTAGGTTTCTCACATATGAAAGAGAGCTTAACCAGAAAAAGAAGTTGTAGGAATCTGGAAAAGTAGCTGATGATTACTCTTTTGGTAACACAACACTTTTTAGACAAGAAGATCATCTAGTGGTAGTAATGACCAGAGTTATGATCACTATATTGACATAACTGTAGGTGGAGCCATCAACTCTTACCCTTACTAGCCTAAATATGCTTTCACAGCTAATGGGGAAAACTAGATCACTGATAACTTATCCTTTGAACTGAATGACCTTCAACATTTTGACCCCACAGATCTGGGAGAAATGGACATTTTGCATTAACTTTCCTTGTTGAGTGTGAGAACAAGCAAGTTTTATAAAAAAATGGTAGGATGTTTCCAGGGTTGCATGGGAATTTAAAGGTTGGGTTGGATAAATAAAAAATCAATTGCTATAAGTGTAATAGGCTTGGTCACTTTGCTAGGGAATGTAGGAGTCAAAACACTGGACCAATTATCACTCACCCTAGTCCAAGACCTCAAAACACCCAAAGCACTGTCCACTATTCCCAATATACCCCTGCTCCTCATATGCAAAACACTGCCCATTTTGTACACCCTATAAACACTGTTCCTGTACAGTATGTCCAAACCACTGTTCCCCATATTCAGTATGTTCAAGCCCCTGCACCCCAGGTTCAAGTGCAAACTGCACCACAACAAGTTGCACAAACATCTACTCCAGTAGAGGCCAGTCAACAGAGTTTCTTTACACAGGGCTTTGTTGATTGGAGTAGCTTACTTGAGGACTTAACTGATGAAAATTTTGCTCTAGTTGCTAATTCTGATGTTTTACCTGATGAATTCTGTTTTATGGCATTAGAGTCAATACCTGAAGGGCAAGAATCTGAGGAAGTGGAGACCAGATCTGAAGTGGAGGAAGAAGTTGTTGAAACAGTGGTTACAACAGATATTGTTGGTGAACATATGTTAGAAGAGAAGGATGCTGAACCTCTGTTGGAACCTCTGGCTGATCCAAGGGATGCCAGTACTTGTGATGGTGAATGTGACTATGCCTTGATGGCTGCTGCTAAGGTATCACCTCAGGTCTTAAAAGATTTGTGTTCAGATAAATTCATTATTGCTTTTGCTAATATAAAAGATATGAATGAAAACCTTAAAAACAAGATCTTAAACGATGAAGTGCAATTTGAGAAAACTTTTAAAGAGTTGAAAATAAAATTATTTGAAAAAGAAAATGAAATCAGCAGCTTAAAACATGAATCAAGCATAACCAAAGATCAACTCTAGACTATGGTTGAAAAATACCATAGTTGCAAAAAGGAGCTTAAGTCCACCCAAATCACTTGTGAAAAATGGGTGGAATCTTGTAAAGGTTATGAGTTGATGTTGGAAAAGCAGATCAAGAGCAATGTGAAATTTGGTATTGGGTTTAGGAAAAATGACCAAATTTCTGAAAACACTACTAAAATTAAATCTGGCTTGGTTGAAGTAATCCCACAAACATGGCTAGTCAAGAGATAAAAGTCACTGATAAAAATGAAAAAAAAAATTGTTTTAGAAAAACTAGAAGGGTCATCAACCTTTGAAGAGATAGAAAAATATCAATTCAAACCCACCTGGTCTGATGAATGTAACATCCTTGAAAACTTTAAGCCGATGGATTTTTCCACAATTGAGGGTGTCAAAGCACCCAAGGCCAAAATCATTCCTCTAAAAGACATCCCAGCAGAGGTTAAAAAATCTGTTGAAAAGGAAGTTGAAAAGAGGAAGAAAAAAGAAAAAGTTAAAAACCCGTTTTGTGATTTTTGTGAAAAGAAGAATCATGCTACAAAAGACTGTTTTATTCTAAAAGCATATGATATAAACAAAACAAGTATCATTGAGCCTGCACCTAAGTGCACAATTTGTGGAAAAACAAATCATCAAACTCAACAGTGTGTGTATCTCAAAACTTTTGAGGTTAAAAGAAAAGAGTATACACCAAAAACACTGGAGAGTCCACAAAAACCACCTTCTAAAAACAAACATACCTTTGTCCCTGTCCAAACAGCTGTTACAAAACAATTGAACAAAACTTTTGCTCCCAGAGAGGTTCAAGTGATAGATGCACCACCTGGAAACCAATTCCCATGAGGATATGGTCAACCATCATACCAAAAGGTCCCTCATGGTTATGAAGCCTGCAAAAGGCCATCCAAACCAAAAATGAATAGGCATCCTTATGGTTATCATCATCTGACAGGAGATGGTCCCTAGCGGTGGTTACACAAAAATTCTCAAAAATCTATTCAAACCCCTAACCAAACCACTGTCCATTTTCCTGGACTTGAGGCTGACCTATCTGTGACCCCATCCAAAGCCATCTTGGCTTTGGAGACCCTCCTAAACTAATTTCTTACTTGATGTGCGGGGAGCTTCTACATGCTTAGATAGTTTATGGTATGTAGATAGTGGAGGCTCCAGGAACATGATTGGACGTAGAGCCCTACTCAAAGATTTCAGAAAACATGGAGGGGGTGATATATCCTATGGTGACAATTCAAAAGGGAAGGTGTTGGGGTTATGGACAGTTCAGGCTTGGAAATCAAGTTTGAAAATGTCAATCTTATTGACAATCTTAAATTTAACCTCCTTAGTGTTTCACAAATGAGTGACAAGGGCTATGGGTCATTCTTCACTAAGGAAACTTGTAAGATTGTTGAGCCGAAAGTGGTTAAAAAGATTGAGGAAATCATAGCTGGGAGCAAAACACAACTTGTTGCTCAAAGATGTGACGATGTGTATGTGGTTGATATGTTGAAGGATAACCCAATGGCTGATGCTTGTCTGTTCGCAGCTGCCTCTACTAAAGAGACAAAATTACGGCATAGGAGACTTGGGCACACAATGTGACAACTGTCAATTTTCCGTGTATCCGTACGATAATTAAACAGTAATTTGTAACTTAATGACTGTGCCTGATCAAGTTAATGACATGAATGATATTCTGTTTTCTGTCATATTCATACAAGTGCATTACAGGTTGAATGATTTCTTATCATTATTGCATGCAACACAATATGATTTAATTAGTGCACGAAACAAAGTTAGCACAGTTATCAGACAAACTAGAAGTACTGACGAGAGTCCAGTACTCAGACATACATGATGTTAAGACACAGAATTAGCCTGAAACCAAGAGTTACACTAGTATAGTGTGTAGGAAAGTAGGGATCATAAAACTGCATTCCTAGTAATAGTTTAAATGCCGGAAAGTGCCTAAAACTCACAAAAACTGCAGAATTCAGCATATTTCAGCAAAAATCAGCATTTTAATAACAAAATATAATGCAAAATTATGGTTTAATGGTCCAGAATACCTTCCTAAGTTCGGGAATCAAAACTGTCATAAAAGGGAACATAAAGCACACTAAACTGCGTAATTTAGCACCTTAACGAACCGGTAGCCAACCGAACAATCGGACATTACCCGAAACACCAAATTTTCACTAGAAGCATTGTTTTAACATTTCCGAGCTAGTTATGGTCACCGAACATCATAATACATCCTATAAACACAAAATACATATAACACTAACTGATACACTTAGAAATCAATTAACTTACTTAACTTATCTTTGAAACCCAACCATATACCCCCCCCCCCCCATTCGACGGTCACCACTAAGGGACCCAACCCTTGATTTTATTCATTTGTTTAATTGATATGCTTAGCACTTTTGAAACATAAAAACCTTTAGATAACAAGGTGTTGGAAGTTCTTTACTTATAACCCACTAGATCATTCTTCATACTCATTTCACCACTTCAAACTTGCAAACTCTTCTTTCCTCCCTTCCTTGCTCTCGGCCTCAAACCACACACACACCACCTTCATTTTCATTCCGTTAACAAGCAATCTAAGGTGATTCAAGGGTGCAAGAAGCAAAGTTAAGAAACTTGGAGGCATTGGAACTTGAAGGACCATCATCAAGAGCTTTTATCCACCTCCTACATCACCTTCTTCATCATAGTTTCTTCCCTAGCCTTTGTGCTAGTAGTAAGCTCCTCACCACTTGATTTTACTTCTCATTTTAGTGGTTAAAAGAGTATGTAATATGTTAATCTTATGAAACTCAAAGAAACAAGAAGATGATCATTCACATAAAGCTTAATAACATAAAAATCTAAGTTGTTCTAGTGTATGTATGATACTTGATTGATGATTTCTTGTGTTTATGATGTTGATCATCATAAAAAGCTTGCTAGATGATGATTAAACACATGATCTAGCAAGTGAGAGGATGAATCTTAAGAAAATAATAATGATCATCCTTTATGTGGATCATAAACTTGAAAATGAAGTTGTTTTTGTGTATGATGATTAGTGGTGCATGATATAAGTCTTGAGAATGGATGATTTCAAAAATGATCTTTTCAAGAAACCAAAGTTAGTTACAAGATTTACATGATTATGATTTTTAAAGAAGTTAAACATGTTTTTAGTGTTAAACCAAGGTTAGAAAAGTATTGGTAACAAGAAAAATACAAGAAGAAATATTTTTAGAAAATCTTCATACAAGTTATGAAGAACTAAAATCTTCAAGAATGAGTTTTTAAAACTATAAACCATGTTTTTAGAGGTAACTAAACCTACTAAATAACATATGAAGTTACTACAAACTTTTACAAAATTTCAAGTTCATGACATAGTGTAAATTTCATATTTTTGGCTCATAGTAAGTCTTGATTGAATTGTTGATGATTGATGTTGATTTTAATAGAAAATGATATGTTTTTAAAGCATGGAAACCACCATTTTTAAGGGGAAACTATGGCAAAATTTTGTAGAATTTAAACACTTAGAAAAATATTTTTAAACAATTGTTTACAAGTAATTTTTATCATTGTTTTCATATAAAAATTTGCCATAATTTTTGTTACAAAAATTACAAACATTGGAGGTTGATTTTTGATAAATAAAAATGACTAAGTATATATTTAGGAAAATATATATTTAGATGTCACCATTTGTGTGTTACTTGTATATTATGTGTATTAGTTATATTATTTTAGGAACTTGAAAATAATATAACTCACCAAAATACCAAAATTGTAATACAAAATAATACTAAAAATTCCAAAAAAATAAACATATAATTTATACCCGAATATTGGACAAACCGGACAAGGACTATGGACTATGAATAAATATATTCTGGAATTAAATTCATATTTCGACAAGTATGATAAACGGTATTTTGGAAACCAAAGAAACGGAAAATATGGATCTTTACAAGTATTACAAAAATATATCATTTTTGGCAAATAGAAAATATATTATTTTTGGTGAAGAAAAATATATATATTTTCTTAAACAAATCAAGAATATATTATTTTGGGTGAAAAATTAGAAATATAAATATTTTCTAAGATAATCTTGAAAATATATTATTTTTGAGGTTTATATGAAAGTATATTTATTTTTGCCAAGGAAAGTTTATAAGATAATTTTCTATAAAAATTCTCTTAAAATATATATATTTTGGGAATATAAATTGGTGGTTTTTAGTTGATTAAAAATAATATTCCGGAAAATTTAATACAAAATTAAGTATAAAAAATACTTAATAAACACAATAAAAATACGTATTCTCATACGTACAAGTACACACCGGAATACACCACAAATACTTGGAAAAATACACAAGTATAGTATACCCATAGTTGGGGAAATATTCATGAAAGAATTACAAAGGAACTAAGTCAAAATATATCATCTTAACAAATATTCCAAATAATTGATAAATATAATTTAAGTTAAAATATTATTATTTTAACCAATAATTATATACATTGGAATAATATAAAGTACAACAACGACGTAACTCAAAGTATGATAAGTCATAATACCTAAGACTAAGAGTCGTTACACGACCTAGCCGTCTAATAAACCATAACACGTGTGTAGGTAGTCGTACGACCAGAAGAAAGGATCTTTGAGTTACTTGTCAGAAGAACGCAAAAACGTGAGTTCATGTCCCCCTTTTCTTTTAACTGTTTTCAGTTTTATAACTTCGGGGGTGAAATACATGTTACAAATATTTTAAATGTTTA
This sequence comes from Helianthus tuberosus, assembly GCA_030545235.1. Taxonomy (NCBI): domain Eukaryota; kingdom Viridiplantae; phylum Streptophyta; class Magnoliopsida; order Asterales; family Asteraceae; genus Helianthus; species Helianthus tuberosus. The sequence continues at coordinate 184,131,834 of CM060406.1, forward strand.
CAAATGGTATGGTTAGCTAAGGAATGAACTGTTAGATCATGTGAATGGGTAGGCGCACACTTAAGACCATTAATCCTTGTATAAGGACCGCGGGGCAGGAGTGGTAGATCTATCTGGGTGTTGCGAGCCTCACCCCTGGGCCGGGAGTGGCCGAAGGTGGTGACTATGTCGTTCCAGCCGGGTGGACCGGTACAAAATCCGCTAGGTTTGAGCCTTCCTGCACCGTTGCACACATATTAATGACCTTGCAAATCATTAAGTGATCTGTTCATGGACACTTTCATACCGGTTTACAAAGACATACTTACAAATGTTTACAAGGTTATTCGTGCACCCATACAAAAACACATGAACTCGCTCAAATTTTGTTGATGTTTTCAAACTACATGTATTTCAGGAAATTGATGGATCTGGTGAAGTCTGAAAGTTTACAAGAAGTGTTTACAAGAAATGATTTCATCCGAAATTTTGAAGGGTTTGACTTGGATGTCCTATCTTAGATAAGACATACGAGTTAAAGCCTTGGTTTATTGTAACACCTCGTAAAATCGTGTCCAATGATGTGTTAACAAGTGTACAAAACTCTAATAAAGTCAAACGTTGACTATAAAGGACTAATTTTGTAAAAGATCAAAAACTTTGATTATAGAAGGACTAAAAGTGTTAACATGCTTAAACTAAGCCTCTGAATAACAATATACAGTATTCATATTTAGAATTAAGCCACTCGTTGGTCAAGAGGAGCCGTTTGCATGATCATTTGAAAGCTTGCGCGTCGAAGGGTTAAAAGCGTCAACATGTTAATTCTTACCGCTGAGTGACCTTTTAACAAACCGAGAGCTTCACGATAATTGATTACACTCTAGGGAATGCCTAATATTGGCCATTTAAGGCTTTTATGAAAATAAGTGACGTTACGCGCAACTTCGCAAGTTAAAGGGGTTAAAAGCGTCAATATGTTTAATTATACCTCTGGACGACCTTTTAACGAACCCGAAGTATTATGAAGTGCAAGCATATTCTTGAGAATTCTTAATTTGGATTACATAGGACTTTGATGCTATTAAACGATGATACGCGCAAGTTTGCGCGTTAGAGGGACCAAAAGCGTCAACTTTCAATCTACGCCTTTGGGTGACCATTTAAGCAATCAGGAGCGTCATAATAATTAGGAATAGACTCGAGAATACCCAATATTTTCCTCGAAAGATTTAGATATCATTAAACGATGTTACGTGCCACTTCGTGCGACAAAGGGACTAAAAGCGTAACTATGCCTTTGAGGATCTTTTTAAATAAACCGAGAACTCCGCAATGCTCGGCCGCATCTCTGGGTATGCCTAAGATTTTACGTTAAAGGATCTTATACTTTAAATTAATATTGCACATATATATAGAAAGTTATGCGCCAAAAATGTCATTTATGAAAGTTTTTTTTTAAACTGAACACAAAGGCAGGGACCAGAACTGTTAACCAACATAATTGTTGCCTGGACAAGGCTGCTTCAAAGGCCATGAGCACTCAGGGCCTGCCCTTCGCGTACCGTTAAAGAACAAATAGTAAACTTCAGCTGAAATATAAGTTTTTGAGCCATATATGTCACTTTTGAGAATTAAAATGGACTTAAAGGACACAGGGACCAAAACATCACATTAACCAAACTTTTGGGGCTGGGCTGAACAGCCTCGCGGGCCGCGAAGCCCACAGGGCCTGCCTTCGCGGGGCGCCAGAACAGTAACAGCAGCAGCAGTTGTTTTAAACTGCTGATTTGGGGTCCTGGTTTGTTTTTCACACATTTAAAACCATTAAACTCATACCTGGGGCTGTAAACTGGATTGTAACAGCTATATAGACACTTGGGATCATCTCATGGTGTCCTTAGACATTTGTCATGATCCAATCCATCCTAAAAATCTATAAATAGGTGAGAATTTCTCACTTGTCAACTCACCTTAATTCCAATCTGCTATCTCTCTTTATATCTAAGAGGATCCTGAATTTTTGGGAACCTCCTTCAGTCCATAGGACCTTATGTAAGTGTCCTTTCGTGACAAGTTTATTTTATTAGGCTTTTAAAGCCGAAAAGTCAAGCATTTTCAATAAACGCTTTGACTTTTAGCTGAACCATAAACGGTCAAGCCATTGTTTGCAACGAACATGGCTACGTGATCGTAATTAGGTAGGTGTTAAACCCTCAAAAGGGCACCTCCTAATTATCACGTTTACTTAGTTAACTGTCGGGTCAAAGTAATTAAAATAAAAGTCAAACGGGTAAATTTTTAAATAAAATTCATAGCTGATGATGTGGAACTTATAAAATCAGTTTTGTCACTTTAATAACTTGGTAAATATTAATTGAACATGTCTAGGCATGTTCAACCCGACAATTCTGAGTATTAGGCTCGGTTCGCAACCGAAAGTCGTAAAAGTAGACTTTTGCTTTGACTTTCAGTTCTGACCAGAATTAGCTTAGTTTAGTTATGCCTTAGAGTTCCTTTGTGACCATATTATATGTTAGTATAACCCTCTGAGGTCATACTACATGGTCCCTTAGAAAACTTGACCATTATACCCTTATGTTATACAAACGAAATTTTTGAAAATATGAGTCGACAAAAATCTTTATTACTGATTTATAAGTATGTCTTAAAAATTTGACATCCGTTTCTGGTCTAAAATAGAAGTTATGCAAGATATCGTAAAACAAAAACTTTTTGTTAATTAAATTGCATTTTTAGCATAAATCATATTTAAACCCATTTTTTGGCACCAAAATTGCTACCTACTGATATAATATAATATTTAGGGATTTTTGGAAGTTTTTGTCAAATTTTATAATGACCATAACATAGAGTTCTAGCATAAATTCGGTAAATTACGGTAATGCCCTTTTCATTAATAAAATGAGTTTTACATATCATTTTGATACCAAACCTTTTCCTACTGATGTCATATGTTAAATAAAATATTTTAAACAGTAGAGACTGTTCAAAACTTCAGAATTTTATAAACGTCTTGAATACCGTTAATTACCGACTTTTACACTTATTAGGCGCATAGTATGGCTTAAAACCATATTTAACGCCTAAGACTTATTACCTACTGATTTTAAGAAGAAATTTTTATACTTTAACAGTAAGTATAAGTCTTGAACTCAGATTTCCAAATTTGACCTTAAAAGCATATGTGAAATGACCAAAATGCCCCTACGATGCATAGTTTGGCCATAAATGATAAACCTCACATATGATGATATCTTACTGATGTAACTTGATAAAATAAATGGTTTTACTGAATATTTTAGACCAGAACCTCAGTTTGCTATTAAACCTCTTTTATGAACTTTAAAATGACCAAAATACCCTTACGGGGCTTAAATTGGTTTTAAATTCGTTTTGGGCATAATTGTTGATATCCTACTAATATCATAATATATTTTAAGCACAATGACTTATGGAACTTGTACAAGACTCATCCGGCTACCCGTTATGCTTATACGCGTTCGGTACGGTTTATGTAACTAATTTGCATAAATTAGCCGAAACGGGTCAAACCTTTTCATTTTTACTTCAAAATCCAGAATGTATTTAGTTTACCCATAATATACAAGTCTTCATACTTGTTGGGTATAAATTACATTCCATTCCGGGCATCGCTTAATCTAGCGTATCGTACCGTTTTCATAATTAAGAACTAGCCGGTCTAAGTCTATGACTTAATTAAGACCCGTTAGCATTCTAATTGGTTATTTATACCATCATTCCAGACTAAAGCCTTCCGGTAAATTGTACCTATGCTCATTAATTGAACACGGCTGAATTATTATAAATCTTGCTATTTAAGACAGGAGCTAGCTCAGGTAAATACTTTTAACTTATTTTCCCTTATACGGGCTTTGGATACGGTAAATTATTATCGCTTGGTCGGGTGTAGAAACCTTTTATTTGAATATGTTTAAATTGTATAATCCCGTTTTAATCAGTGTTGCTTGATAACAAATAACATTGGGGGTTAACGACCGTGTCCTGGATATCCTTGGCTCATTTAAAAAGCATAAATGGCCACAACTTAAGCACGGGGTGTAGGCATACACTTGTCAGTTGTGTATGTAAAAGATATACTCATTTGCTGGGGTAATCCGCCGTGAGTTTATATTTGTGGTGTGTTGTTTAATCTTGTTTGGTTTATTTAATACCGGCCCTAAATGTTGAACAAACATGTAAATCTGATACAAGATTGTTATTAATATAATTGTCCCAAGTTATAAAAAGAACATTTGTGCCTTGTGCGTTTAAATCAATTTTCATAAAATATTTTCGTGCCTTGTGCACCTAAACCAATTTTCATAAACATTTTCAAATGTGTCGGTTAATTGTATTTACCAGTGAAAACTGACGTATTTTCGAAAAGTCTAAGTGACAGGTACAAATACGTAAATAGGCTGGAATCTGCTCAGGATTGTTAGACGAGGAACTTGCAACTCCTTCGCATAAGCCATTAGTCTGATAAACTTCTTTTGTTATAATGATCCGCCTGTGGATTATTACAAGCTTGTCTGCACTTAATATTTTTATATATTTTCAGACATTTGGGTTTGTAATAATATTTTATATTCCAAGACTTCCGCTGTGCTATTCTGTGTATGTTTGACCATGACGATACCAATCTTACGTCACAATACTCCTCACCGGGCTGGGCTGTAAATATCAGGGTGTGACAGGTTGGTATCAGAGGTAACGTTTGAGTGAATTAAACACTAGCATTTAGTGTTTAATCTCAAATGACACAGTAGCATGTTCCTTAGACCTTCTGAGTCTAGACTTAACGTAGGAATGCTCTCATCCCTATTAAGTAAACATTGTTTTCAATTTTATATGTTTTGAATGTGTCGCCAGTCAAAGAAGCCGTTGATGGGAATTCTCCACATCCGAAGCCTAGAAATGCCAAGCTTCGTACCACTGCTAGGATAAGCGTGCAACCAGTTGGAGGAAAGATCTTTATGGACCTATTTCCAAAATCAAACCTTTTTAAACTCTTAACCAGACTTTGGAGTCCATACCAGAAGGTCCCTGAGGCTCCCGTATTGAAAATGATACCAGTGGATGCTAGTGATCCACATTTCCTATCTCCAAGTTTTGGAATTCCGAACTTGGGCTATGTTTGTCAAAATTTCAACCCGTGATCCAATGTTAAATTTTCTAATCATTAAATCCTTGGATTCTACTTCGGCAACAAATCCCGAATTGAATTGTTTACTTTATTCACTAAGATCTTCAGTGTCGCTAGCATACGGCAGACAAAGAAGAGAAACAACCGGAATGAAGCAAAGAAGGCATTAGAAAATCGATCTTTCATTATATTTCATTTTTTCTCTAAATCCCTGTATGGGCATTTAATTAAAATAGTCCCTTCGAGGACATTAAATTTCAATAAAGTTCCTTTGAGGACATTATATTTCAATAAAGTCCCTCGGTGGGCATGCTATTTCGATATAGTCCTTTCATGGACATGTGATTTTATTAAAATCTCTTTTGTGGATACACTATTTTAAAAATAGTCCCTTCGTGGACTTGGTATTTCAGTATAGTCCTTCCATGGACATCATACTTCAAAATAGTCCTTTCATGGACATTATACTCCATTATAGTCCTTACATGGACGTGTTATTTCAATAAAATCTTTTTGTAAACATGTTATTTCGTTAAAAATCTCTTGTAGACAGGTTATTTCATCAAGTCCCCTGGCGAATATAATAATTCATTATAGTCCTCTTGTGGACATGAGATTTCACTATAGTTCCTTGACGGACACCAAATTTCATTATAGTCCCTTAGCGGACATGATATTTCATTATAGTCCCTTCATGGGCAAACTGTTTTAATATAGTCCCTATACGGACTTATAATGTTTTAATAGTCCCCATACGGACTTATAATATTTTAATAGTCCCTAAACGGACTTATAATTTTCTTTTAGTCCTCTGTGAGCAAATAAGGTACTAAAAGTCCTGATTAAGGCACTGTTGTAAATTTCCAAATGATTTATGGGAAGCTTTGAAAATTTTATATAGGTATTCATTTCGTCCTTTATCAATCAATAGTATCAATTTTATTCGAACTTTATCGATCTACTAAATAATTTTAAAAGATCTTCTTAATGGTATAACCTAGCCAATATGTCAATACAGACATGCTATGATGGTAAAACCCTCTTAAGACAATTAATCCTTGTTAACATCTAAGAACATGTTAACAATCCTGGCGATGTGACTTGAGAAACCACACCAGTCGTCAAGGTATTTGGACTATGTCCAAGCCATAAAGCCTATATAATTAAATTAGATCATGGCAAGTATCATCAATGTGATGATCAAAATATAAACATCCGTTAGTGATGAAGTGCCTACGGGCTAAACTTGTTGTCCAATAAGACAACGACAGTTGTGGTCTATGACCCCCTGTCTAAAGATATTGGACTATGTCCAAGTATAATAGTCAATATGATCAGTGCGATCATGACTAATATCATCTGATACGATGATCATATTATTTAACATCCTTAATGATGTTTTGCCTACGGGCTATAACATATTGTCCGTTTGAGACATTGACATTGTGATCTTTATGATCCCCTGTCCAAGGTAGTAAGCTATGCTCAAGCCTAATAGTCTATATATGATCAATGCGATCATAACTAATATCATCTGATACGATGATCATATTATTTAACATCCTTTAGTAATGTTTCGCCTACGGGCTATATACTATATTGTCCATTAGTGACAATGACAAATGTGACCGTTATGGTTCACCGTCAAAGGTGATGGGCAATGCCCAAGCCTTATAGTCTATAAGATCAATAAGATCATGACTAATATCCTCAAATATGATAATTATATATACATATATGTATAAACGTCCATTAGTGATGTCCATTGATTGGCCTTTGTGACAAAATAAATTGTCTTTTGAGCAATGACAGATGTAGTCTATGACTATCTGCTCAAAGGTGAAGAACTATGTTCAAACCTTAAAATCCCTGATCAAATAAGATCGCGACTTATATATTAAAATGTCCTCCGTGATACGCCTTTTGTGTCGTATCCTATATGTCCTTCACGACAAGGCCTTCGTGCCATACGACTATTAATGTCCTTGGTGACAAGCCTATGTACTACATTTATATGTCCTTCATGATGAAATTATGTTTCATAATTTAAAAGTCCTTGTGGCAAGCCTTCGAGCTATCCAAAATCGTCAAAAAAAAAAGAGACAGTTGTGACATTGTAATCCCCTGTCTAAAAGGTAATGGACTCGGTCAAAACCCTAAATGCCATTGATGGTCCTTTTGTGACCTAGGCTAAATATAATTGATATACATTCGAATAACATTCATTAGGAATGTTCATACTCTATTAGCCTATATGGTTTAATGATACCATGGCTAAAGTATGCTAGGTCGTCAGGAAGATGACTCGCTATAGTAAAGCAATTAAACAATTGTTTAAATTTGGTGTTTAGTACCAAGCTTCGTGTATGGAAAACTCAGATGAGGCAAACAACAGTCGTGATGATATAGATGCAACAAATGCAAACGATGCAACAAATGTGAACCTCAAGGTTAATGGAGTTAATCTTCAAGATGTGATTGACGCAACCATTGGATAGGCCATGAGGAAGGTCAAGAAAAAGGTTCATAGAGCCAAATGCTACTTGCTCTAAATTATATTCCTCTGCTCTTGAGAAGAGCCTTGTTTATACTTCGAATGCAAGGAATGAACCAAATAAGATGATAGATAGCGAGGAGTCACGTTCCTCTCAAGGATGTACTTAAAAGTAATTTGTCTCTTGCAAGTCAAGAGACTTCAATGGCGAAAAATGGGCCATTGATTGCATAAAAATTGTTGGATGAAATGGAAACCATTGTGTATATCAGCGCTGTGCTGAGAAAGACATTGTGAGGCAAGTATCACAGTCATTTAAGGGCGATGCCCTTAGTGGGTGGAAGACATTATTAAAACCCCAAGAAGAATACACTCATACAATATGGGATGGTCCAAGTTTATGAACCTTATCAGAAAAACCTATTGTCCGCGAACACGAAATGGAAAAGGTGGAATCAGAATTTTCTGACTCTCACCATAAAAGCTCTAGGCTGTCGACAGTATGTTACAGACTTTAATTCATTGTCTGGGATAGTGCCCTATTCGGTTAACCCAGAATCTAAGTATAATGCACTATATATATATTGATGGTTTAGCATCGAAAATAAGAGTGCAATTTAAGGCTTCAAAGCCTGCTTCTTGTAAATCCACTATGGATCTGTCTCAGCCACTCACATTAGATGAGTTGGGAAGTAAATCAGTTAAAGCCGAGACTGCTGGAAAAAGGAAAAGGGAGAAGGATAACTCCCAGAAATCTAAGAAGCCTGTATGCAAGACCTGCAACAAAAGGCACTGGGACAGTGTCTAACAGACCAAAGGTCAAAGAAGTGTGGCATCTGTATTTCCCTGAGTGTAGAAACATAAAGAATGCACCCTGTTTTGGCTATAGCGTTAAGGGCCACGTCAGAACTAACGGCACTAAAATTTGTCAAGGGAGGTATAGCTAAGTATAGATAGACTAAGAATGGAGGCGCTTAAACCCTCCTGATGAATGTTAGAGGCAGTTCATATCATTAATGGCACCAAGTACATGCCTTGTTGAGAATCAATGATATTGGTGCTAAGAATTTTGTTTTGATTCAAGTACTACTAAGTCTTTTATAGATCATAAGCTTAGCAAACTTTTAGAATTTTTCCATAAAAATTCCAGATATTAAGTGTAAGGTAAAACTTACCGACGAAAATCATAGGAACCATTTCTTCTATTCTTATCGGAAAATCTTCGTTAAAAAATCTAAAGTACTCTTTCTTCGGATGGAGTACGACAATATATGTTATTTTATTTCATTTCTCATTGATTTCTATCAACTACGAATGCCAGACTGTATAATAAAAGCGCCATATGAGGATTGGCGTATCCTAATGTGTCCCATAGATTACTTCCATGCCTGATCAGTATGGATGTTTAATGCATGGAACCACTGAGATATCCCAATGGTCATATTGTACTAAAGTCAGCTAATGGTATTCAAAGAAGATATCCAATATAGAAATGTCCAAATAAGTGTCACTATTTAAGGCATCTATGCATTCTTAAAGAAAATGTGTCATTTATATGGCACGGATAACGATAGATGAACTGAAGCCTAAGATTCAGAATATCTCTGTCATCTCTGTGAGTCTCGATTATCCTCTTCATAGAACTACCTTGTTACCTCCTGAGAGACGAGTAGAGCTAAGGTTAACATCCCTCTTAGGGTGGCATCTGTTGAAAAATCTCCATATCGGTTAGTACCAACAATAATGGAAGGATCGAAACCCAAACAAATGAGTTTTAAGATAAAGGTTCATAATGCCTAATTCATAATTCTGAGAGCTCCAGTATTATTAATTAAGAAAGACGGTTCATTATGCTTATGCATTGATTACCGCAACCCTATTTAGGCAACAATTAAGAATCGCCATCAGCTGCCCAGGATCGTTGAATTGTTCGACTAACCATGAGATTAGCTATTCTTTAAAGATTGGTTAAGCAGTAGTTGGAATGACTACCTTGCCTTAAATAAGCTTTTCTATAACTAATAGTTAGTATATAAGCATCAAGGATGCTCCTTTGGAGACCTTGTATAGATGGAAATGTCAAACGTCCGTTTGATGGACAGAAGTTTGGTAAGTCCAATTATCGGGACTTGAAATTACCCTGGAGACAACAGATAAAATCATACAAATCCCTGATCATTGGAAGACTGCCAGTAATTGGCAGAAGATCAATATTAATAAGAGTCACGAACCTCTTAAGTTCTCAATAAGGAACGGAATTCAACAGAAAGCACCACCTTGGAAAGGTGTGCTGCGTTTTGATGTAATGGACAAGTTAAGCTCTAGATAAATAGGACCATTCGAGAAAAATCTAATACGTCAAGATAAGTAGCTTATATGCTAAAACTTATCTAAGGAGCTTGGTGGAATTCACAATGTGTTCCACACTTGTGATTTAAAGATATGGCTAGATGATAGGTCAATATCATTATCACATGATGATATACAGATTAATGAAAACTTATGGTTTGTTGAGAAACCAGTATCGATCAAGCATCGACAAGGTTAAGAAGCTCCGATGAAAACATAAATCTATAAAAAAAGGGGGGTTAAGAGGGATGCCGTAGAGGCCCCGAATATACACGAGAGGTCGTGTTCACTATGTGACAAAAGAACTCCTATCTTTTTTAGCAAATCTCAAGGTCTAGATTTCTTTTAAGGGGGCGAGGATGTAACACCTCGTAAAATCACGTCCAATGATGTGTTGACACGTGTACAAAACTCTAATAAAGTCAAACGTTGACTATAAAGGACTAATTTTGCGAAAGATCAAAAACTTTGATTATAGAAGGACTAAAAGTGTTAACATGCTTAAACTAAGCCTCTGAATAACAATATACAGTATTCATATTTAGAATTAAGCCACTCGTTGGTCAAGAAGAGCCGTTTGCATGATCATTTGAAAGCTTGCGCGTCGAAGGGTTAAAAGCGTCAACATGTTAATTCTTACCTCTGAGTGACCTTTTAACAAACCGAGAGCTTCACAATAATTGATTACACTCTCGGGAATGCCTAATATTGGCCATTTAAGGCTTTTATGCCAATAAGTGACGTTACGTGCAACTTTGCAAGTTAAAGGGGTTAAAAGCGTCAATATGTTTAATTATACATCTGGACGACCTTTTAATGAACCCAAAGTATTATGAAGTGCAAGCATATTCTTGAGAATGCTTAATTTGGATTACATAGGACTTTGATGCTATTAAACGATGATACGCACAATTTTACGCATTAGAGGGACCAAAAGCGTCAACTTTTAAATCTACGCCTTTGGGTGACCACTTAAGCAATGAAGAGCATCATAATAATTAGGAATAGACTCGAAAATACCCAATATGGGCGTCGAGAGATTTATATATCATTAAACGATGTTACGCGCTACTTCGTGGTACAAAGGGACTAAAAGCGGCAATAAGCGAAACTATGCCTTTGAGGATCTTTTTAAACAAACAGAGAACTCCGCAACGCTCGGCCGCATCTCTGGGTATGCCTAAGATTTTACGTTAAAGGAACTTATACTTTAAATTAGTATTGCACATATATATAGAAAGTTAAGCGCCAAAAATGTCATTTATGTAAGTTTTTTTTAAACTGAACACAAAGGCAGGGACCAGAACTGTTAACCAGCATAATTGTTGCCTGGACAAGGCTGCTTTGCAGGCCACGAGCACTCAGGGCCTGCCCTTCGTGTACCGTTAAAGAACAAATAGTAAACTTCAGCTAAAATATAAGTTTTTGAGCCATATATGTCACTTTTGAGAATTAAAAATGGACTTAAAGGACACATGGACCAAAACAGCACATTGACCAAACTTTTGGGGCTGGGCTGGACAGCCTCGCGGGCTGCGAAGCCCACAGGGCCTGCCTTCAGGGGCCGCCAGAACAGTAACAGCAGCAGTAGTTATTTTAAACTACTGATTTGGGGTCCTGGTTTGTTTTTCACACATTTAGAACCATTAAACTCATACCTGGGGCTGTAAACTGGATTGTAACAGCTTTATAGACACCTGGGATCATCTCATGGTGTCCTTAGACACTTGTCATGATCCAATCCATCCTAAAAAACTATAAATAGGTGAGAATTTCTCACTTGTGAACTCACCTTCATTCCAATCTGCTATCTCTCTCTATATCTAAGAGGATCCTGAATTTTTGGGAACCTCCTTCAGTCCATAGGACCTTATGTAAGTGTCCTTTCATGACAAGTTTATTTTATTAGGCTTTTAAAGCCGAAAAGTCAAGCGTTTTCAATAAACGCTTTGACTTTTAGCTGGACCATAAACGGTCAAGCCATTGTTCGCAACAAACATGGCTACGTGATCGTAATTAGGTAGGTGTTAAACCCTCAAAAAGGCACCTCCTAATTATCACGTTTACTTAGTTAACTGTCGGGTTAAAGTAATTAAAATAAAAGTCAAACGGGTAAATTTTTAAATAAAATTCATAACTGACGATGTGGAAGTTATAAAATCAGTTTTGTCACTTTAATAACTTGGTAAATATTAATTGAACATGTCTAGGCATGTTCAACCCGACAATTCTGAGTATTAGGCTTGGTTCGCAACCGAAAGTCGCAAAAGTAGACTTTTGCTTTGACTTTTAGTTCTGACCCGAATTAGCTTAGTTTAGTTATGCCTTAGGGTTCCTTTGTGACCATATTATATGTTAGTATAACCCTCTGAGTTCATACTACATGGTCCCTTAGAAATCAGAGATCATTTGCATGTTTCCGTTAAATGCTTAAAACTTGACCATTATACCCTTATGTTATAAAAACGAAATTTTTGAAAATGTGAGTAGACAAAAATCTTTATTACTGATTTATAAGTATGAATTAAAAATTTGACATCCGTTTCTTGTCTAAAATAGAAGTTATGCAAGATATCGTAAAACAAAAACTTTTTGTTAATTAAATTGCATTTTTAGCATAAATCATATTTAAACCCAATTTTTGGCACCAAACTTGCTACCCACTGATATGATATAATATTTTTAGGGATTTTTGGAAATTTTTGTCAAATTTTATACTGACCATAACAAAGAGTTCTAGCATAAATTCGGTAAATTACGGTAATGCCCTTTTCATTAATAAAATGAGTTTTACATATCATTTGGATACCAAACCTTTTCCTACTGATGTCATATGTTAAATAAAATATTTTTAACAGTAGAGACTGATCAAAACTTCAGAATTTTATAAACATCTTGAATACCGTTAATTACCTACTTTTACACTTATTAGGCGCATAGTATGGCTTAAAACCATATTTAACACCTAAGACTTATTACCTACTGATTTTAAAAATAAATTTTTATACTTTAACAGTAAGTATAAGTCTTGAACTCAGATTTCCAAATTTGACCTTAAAAGCATATGTGAAATGACCAAAATGCCCCTACGGTGCATAGTTTGGCCATAAATGATAAACCTCACATATGATGATATCTTTCTGATGTAACTTGATAAAATAAATGTTTTTACTGAATATTTTAGACCAGAACCTCTGTTTAATATTAAACCTCTTTTATAAACTTTAAAATGACCAAAATACCCTTACGGGGCTTAAATTGGTTTTAAATTCGTTTTGGGCATAATTGTTGATATCATACTGATATCATAATATATTTTAAGCATAATGACTTATGGAACTTGTACAGGACTAATCCGGCTACCCATTATGCTTATACGTGTTCGGTACGGTTTATGTAACTAATTTGCATAAATTAGCCGAAACGGGTCAAACCTTATCATTTTTACTTCAAAATCCAGAATGTATTTAGTTTACCCATAATATACAAGTCTTCATACTTGTTGGGTCTAAATTACATTCCATTCCGGTCATCGCTTAATCTAGCGTATCGTACCGTTTTCATAATTAAGAACTAGCCGGTCTAAGTCTATGACTTAATTAAGACCCGTTAGCATTCTAATTGGTTATTTATACCATCATTCCAGACTAGAGCCATCCGGTAAATTGTACCTACGCTCACTTAATTGAATACGGCTGAGTTATTATAAATCTTGCTATTTAAGACAGGAGCTAGCTCAGGTAAATACTTTTAACTTATTTTCCCTTATACGGGCTTGGGATACGGTAAATTATTACCGCTTGGTCGGGTGTAGAAACCTTTTATTTGAATATGTTTAAATTGTATAATCCCTTTTTAATCAATGTTGCTTGATAACAAATAACATTGGGGGTTAACGACCGTGTCCTAGATATCCTTGGCTCATTTAAAAAGCGTAAATGGCCACAACTTAAGCACGGGGTGTAGGCATACACCTGTCAGTTGCGTATGTAAAAGATATACTCATTTGCTGGGGTAATCCGTCGTGAGTTTATATTTGTGGTGTGTTGTTTAATCTTGTTCGGTTTATTTAATACCGGCCCTAAATGTTGGACAAACATGTAAATCTGATACAAGATTGTTATTAATATAATTGTCCCAAGTTATAAAAAGAACATTTGTGCCTTGTGCGTTTAAATCAATTTTCATAAAATATTTTCGTGCCTTGTGCACCTAAACCAATTTTCATAAACATTTTCAAATGTGTCGGTTAATTGTATTTACCAGTGAAAACTGACGTATTTTCAAAAGTCTAAGTGACAGGTACAAATTCGTAAATAGGCTGGAAGCTGCTCAGGATTGTTAGACGAGGAACTTGAAACTCCTTCGCATAAGCCATTAGTCTGATAAACTTCTTTTGTTATAACGATCCGCCTGTGGATTATTACAAGCTTGTCTGCACTTAATATTTTTATATATTTTCAGACATTTAGGTTTGTAATAATATTTTATATTCCAAGACTTCCGCTGTGCTATTCTGTGTATGTTTGACCATGACGATACCAATTTTACGTCACGATACTCCCCACCGGGCCCACCCGGCTGAGCTATAAATATCAGGGTGTGACAGGTTGGTATCATGCAGTCCTTTGCGTTGCATGCTTGATTAGTTTAAAACCTGAAACATATGTGAAAAATAGTCATCATAAAAATGCCGGCGAATACATAGGTTTTGTTAACCAAATAAATGGCAAAAGTTTGATATTGCAATACTTTGACAACTACAAGAGTTGTCGATTGAAAATGAATCTTGAAGCCAAAGAATGACAAAAGTTTAGTATTGCAATACATAATCTTGATTGTGAAAACTCGTGACAAAAAGTATTGTATATGGCAATATGATTATTACTAAGTAATTTTTATGCCATTTGAAATTGTACATTGTAACGTCGTTGAAATCATTGTAAAACTCGTTAATGTATTATTAGAAAACCAATCAAGGATTAATAATAACAGTTTTGAAATTTATCAAAACTTGTGTGAGTATTATATAAATCAAGTCAATGATTTATAATAATACTTTAGACATCCTTCAAAGAATCTAACATATAAAGATATGGGAGATTCTTCAAGGATTTGGATAATCGAACATTGGATCAATTGTACACAAAATCCTAAAGTGATTCGGATAACGCTACAAGAGTAATAAAATAAGAACACTTATATATAGGAAGTACCAGCGGCGTATCCACCATGTTCTTATTTTATTATACTTGTTTCGTTATCTAAATCACAACTATCACATAAACACATAAATTGTCACTCTGTCAATCAACTTGTAAACACGCATTAAAGCACACAATGAATCCAATCAAGGACTACAATATTAGTACTTTAAAAATCCTACAAGAATCAAGCTATGAAGATAGATAGATGCTATAAGGATTCGGTTTCTGTTACATTGTCTACTCACATACGCATTAAAGCACACAATGAATCCAATCAAGGAGTCCAATATTAGTACTTTAAACATCCTACAAGAATCAATCTATGAAGATAGATAGATGCTATAAGGATTTTGGGTTCTGTTACTGTTAGGATCGGAGGCTCTCATGATTGTGTTTGTTTGTGTAAATTATATAATCAATAGAGATAAACAGAGTTTAAGTGCACGGAAATGAACAACAAACTTTGTAAACACAATCAAGGAAGAAAATAGTTTTGATAAACACATGATTTGCATTAGTTGAAAGATTACAAAGTCAATCAAAAGATTACAAAGCATGCTTACAATCTAAGCTCCCCCTCAGTCTGATACTACAGCGGTTGGTTTGCACAAGATGAAAGGATTGAATTGAGGAGAAGAACTCTTCTCAAAACGAATCAAATGTAACAGTACAGAGTACTGTTCCATTTATAGACAATCCAAACCGCTGAGGCATCTAAGCTGACGTCACCATGAAAGCGACGTCTAACAGCCTAACAACCTGTATCTACTGTCTTATACAAACACTGCTATTCTAAACAACTGACTATACATGAAACAGATGACATACTAAACTACTGCTCTCTCTAATCATCAGTGCTTTCCTCAAGGTTGATCAGTCCTTGATTTGGCAGTGCTTTGTCATCAGCAGTTGTACCAGCAGTGCTTAGTTTCCAGCAGTCTTCTAGGCTTCATCAGTAGTTAGGCAAAACAACAGTAGTTGTATCTGGACAGTGGATATTAGACCATCAGCTGTTATAATCACTTTCAAGGGAGAAGTCTTAGAGTAAACAGCTGCTTATTGTGGATCCACTGTCATGATCCGGTTTTGGCTTTCATTATCTGTTCCTCTGGCAGGGTTCAATCCCAACAATCTCCCCCTGGAACAGATAATGCCAAAACCCTTCATTATTCTGGATCTTTATTCCTCATCAGAAGTTCCTTAGCTTGTCTTTTGAATTCTTCTTCAAATTCCTTGGAACTTGTATCATCCTCATCCCTGCACAGTGTAAGCTCAAGGAGATCTTATAGATCTTCAACACCCAGGCCTAGTGCTTGATTCCTTGATATATGCCTCACTTCTCCATTGGTTCTGACCAGAGTCAATACATGGGTCTTTTGATCAGAGAGCCACTTTAGTATTTTTAAACCAAATGGGTTTCTTGGGAGAGATTTATTTGTTGATGAGTTTGGCGATGTTGGCCTTGAGAAGAATTGTAGAGCAGTATCTTGAACTTCAGACATTCTTTTGAAAGCTTCTTCTATGACTTTGTTAGCTGCAGCTATGTCTTCTGCAACTTCTTTGTCAATCAGCTCTTGTCTCTGTTGTTAACCAAGCTCACTGTCTGTGATATCTGCTAATGATGATTGGTTCAAAACCTTTTTGGTAAGGTTTTGTAGCTTTGCCAATTTTCTTTATCTGAAGCTATTTTCTTAATAGCTTCTTCAAGGTAATCAGTTTCTTTTTCTTTTTCTCCTCCAGCAGTCAGTTGTTCCCTCTTTTCTTTTCTCAACATTGTGACAGAGGTTTCTGCTGCATTGATCTGTGTTTCAAGAATCTTGATATGCTCCTTTAGCTTTTTGTAGTTAGACTTTTTAGGAGTGTCAGAGACAGTTATCCTCCTTTTCTTAAGCCTTTCATAAGCTTCATCTGTTTGCTGCTTAGTCCATTTTGCTATGGCATTTGCAGTATCCACCCTTGCATCCACCAGCTCCTGCTTCTTTCTTTTATATTCAGAAGTAAGATCAGCTATGAGCTTCCTGTATTTGTTCCAATTTGGAGCTGTCTTCTTCTTTCTTGGATTATTTTTAATCTTTTCAATTCTGTTAGCCTCATGCTTTAATGCAACTATTGGCCATTCTTTGAAATGTGTTTCTTCAGCATGATAGAACTTTTCTTTCATTATGTATGCAGGGTATTCTTTTCTCAATTCATTTCGTTGATCTGCTTCAGGAGATAGGCTTGACATTTCTTTGTTCAGATCACTTGCATATTCTTCCATTTGTTTGACTTTGGTGAGCAGGAATTCTCTTCTTTCCAAAATCACTTTATCACCTTGATTCTTGCATTCAACTTTAGCTCTTATCCTTGCTTGTCTTGCTTTCATATCGAGATATTCATCCATGTTTTCTGGAATTATGAAGCCTATGAGAGAAGGAAATTTCCTTTTTGAAGGATCATCCTCAGTGTAGAATTGTTTCATCTCATTTTTCACAGCATCTAATTCCAGTGGATATTTAGCAGCAACAAGATCATACTTTTCATCAGTAGCCTGTGTTGTTTCTCTTTTTCTTTTGTGAAGCTTTGGAGGTTGTGATGTAGGAATGATGAGATCAGTGGTGGATGGTTGACTAACAGCTGTTGAAACAACTGGTGTTTCAACCTCTGTTGTCATTATAACTACTGATGTGTCAGTAGATGTCTTCTGCTTTTGAGCAGGGGTTGAAGTGGTTTTTGATGGTGGTGATGGTGGTGGTGACTCATCATCAGGAATGAAAACCCTTCTCCTTTTTATTGTAGGAGAGGCTGATGATATCGTTGGTGGATCAGTGGTTTGAATGATGGAAAGTGTCTGACAAACAGTTGTTGAAACAACTGGTGTCTCAACCACTGATGTCATTACAGCAGATGTTGTAACATCTGCTGTCTTCTGCTTTATTGCAGGAGGCAGTGGTGGTGATATAATTGTAGATGATGATGCTGGTGGAACAGTGGTTGTGATGGTGTGTGTTGAAGTTGTGTGTGTTGATGAAATGGCAGCTGTTTGGCTACTGACAGCGGTTTTTGTAACCACTGCCGTATCAGCTGTTTTAGATGCCTGTTTTCCTTGCTCTGGTTCAACATACAGACCATATTCAATTCCCTTTTTCTTTATCTTCTTGACATTCTCCCCCTTTTTGGCATTATCTGCAAGGGGGTTATCCATAAAAAGGATAGTGGAGGGAACTTTTTCACCATGGGCAGTCTTTTGTATGCTGGCCTTTATAGCCTTGATGTCTGCTTGAGTATCTTTGAATCTCGACTCTACCATGTTTGTCAGCATTTGTACATGTATAGCATGTTGCTGATCAGCCATTTGTTTCTGTTTTTCCAGCATGGGTTGAAAGATATTCCAGAGCTCATTTACAGCAACTACTTGTGGTGGAGCAGATGCTTGAGTTGGAACAGATGCTTGTGGTGGGGCAGCAGTGGATTGTACTTTTTGAGCTTTTAAAATCTCTTGCACCATCTCTTTTATTTCAGCAACTGAGGCTTCCAGTTTTTCAACTCTTCCCGTCAATTCCTGGTATTTTGAATCATCACCCACTTTAATGGGATCATCTGAATCCCCACCTGTAGTGGTTATATCAATGTTTGACTTAGGAACAGAGTCCCAAAAATCACCCATTGATGCCCCTTGTTCTTGGTACTGGGGACTTCTTTCTTCAGCACTTGATAAACCTTTGATGGTACCAGTGGTTAGAACCAACTCACTGGTGGTTACCGATGGTACTATTGAAGAAATTGCCTTCAAGGGAGTCTCACTAATGAAACAACTGTCCAACTGAAGATCTGTTGATCCATCAGTTGTAGTTGCTGCTCCACTTGAACTACCACCGAGAGTTACTTGTAACTCAGGGGGTGTAACCTCCTCAGTTGTTGCTGGGATAGCAGAGGTATAAGCATCAGACCCAGTCACTTGTGGGGGTATACTCTCAGTGACAGGTGATAGAGAGGAACTGGTTTGTGTCTGAGCTATAACAACTGCATGCAACAAAGGTAGCATGGATTGTGGTAATATTATTGGTGAGGGTGTGGGAGTTGAAAGAGACATGTCCTTGGGATCAGGACTGAGGAAGATGGATCCGATTTAATCCAGAGCTTCATATTGTGGGGTCCCTGTGCTTACAACCTGATCCTTTTGTGAGGATGCAGGAGGAGTTTTAGACAATGGTGGAGATCTTTCTACCAACTGCTGTGAGGAAGTAGCAGCAGTGGTTTGTGGTGACATTTGTGTTGTCACAGGCAGTTGCTCTGGGATCTCATCTTCCAGAGTTGCCTTTTTCTTGGGTTTGGTGGGCTTTTTGTATGATTTTCTTTTGGTCTTTTTGGTAATGTCAGGTGTGGGTTTCAAAGCAGTGGTAGTGCTGCTATGATCACCTGGAGCAGTGGTAACTGCTGAAGTCTGCTCAGACACCTCTGCTTTTGTTTTTATTGGTGCCATCATTCTGGAAAATGTTTCTTTTGTTAAGCCTTTTATTTGAAAATAGGCACCTTGTTTAAGCAAATTTTCATTTTCTTTTTCAAATTTTTGTTTAAAATAATATCTCAGAAATCTTGGAAAAAGTAGAAATGATTTGCTATCAACGTTCTTTACCAAGTCATTGAAGATCTCCTGGGAATAGTTGTAATCTTTATTGTTTAAAATAGCATAGCCCAGGCATTGAATCTTCAATGATATTTCATTAAACGCTGTTGTTTTATTTGAAACACCACTTAAAAGTGTGTGAAATAAGAATCTGGGTGCAGATGGGAAATAACCTTTTTGTAAGGTATCTACCTTTGATTGTTCTGCATATCCCCTTTTCAGAAAATCAGCTTTTAACTCGTTTTTGTCAAAGGAAGTTTTACCATTCTGATCATCGAGTTTGAAGACTTCTGAGATTGTTTGCGGAGTGATTTGAATCACTTTACCCTGTATCGAGGAGTTAATGGCTATGACTTTATCGTCTTGTTTTTCAAGCGTCGCCTTTTTCCAGAACTCTCTCTGGGTTTGCAAATAAATGGGAGCATCTGTTGTCAACAAAGTTTTGTACTTTGATGCAGATATTGTTTCAATGATGGAGTCGAAGGTGTGGTTATCGGTAGGTTTTGTGAGCAAACCCATATAATTATGAAGGGATTTGTATGGTATCTCGATGGATTCTTCGGCCGTTTGAGCGACCTCTTTTGAAGATGATGGTGATTTTGGTTTAGATTTTGATTTTGACTTCGTCATTTTGATGAAGAAGAATCAGAGAGTGATTTGGGAAGAAAAGTTGGAAACTGCTTTGAGAAGAGAACTTTGGAATTCAATTCGACAGTGTAAAACCCTATTTGGGGGGTTTTGATCAGGGTTTTATTTAGGGAAAAAGTGATCGCTGATGTGGCAGCGGTTATTATGATCTGAAGGCTAAAAACTGACCACGTGTCAACCTCTGATGATATGGATGAAGAATGGAGGACAGTTGTTTTAAGAACCACTGATGTATCAAGCACCACTGATGTTACAACCGTACGGCCAAACGAACCGACATCCGGCATATTTTTGAGCACATTATAAGTTCCCTATACTTTAACTTCATTTTAGAGCTTTGAAATGGGGTTAACGGGCCTTAAACGTGTCAGAAATGACTTAAATGCATGACAGGGACTAAAATTGTAATTCTGCCAAAGTTGTTACCTTGCGCACCTCAACACTCTGAGTGTTACGGTGCGCAAGCAGTCCCCAGAACAGCAGAATGTTGCAAACAGCCTGTTTTCAGCTGTTATACACTCCTTTCTCACTTGCAACTGGTTTCTAGCAATCCTATGGGCTCCCATGGGTTTTTAAATCAGTGGGTATGTGTTGTACGGCTGAGATTTAACGCTTGGGAAACAAGAAATGATCTTAACGGCTCTACATTTCCTATAAATACCCCCCCCCCATGTCTTGCTCATTTCCCTCACATTTGAATTTGATTCAAAACTCTCTAAGTGGAAGTTTATATGCTTCCTACCTGAGAGTGAATCGGGTCAAATACTTGCGGGGACCTTCTGTAAGTATCCTTTCGCGTTTATCGTTCGTTTTAGCGTTAAAGTCAAATTGTGTTTGAATTTCTGCATTGACCAGTTTATGGTCAACACGAAGTTCGTTTGAACTTCATAACGTGAGCGTAATCACGATGGTTATAGTCCCTAGTGACTATACCTACTGATTACCACGTTATATAGGCTCAGTGACGAGTCGTAGTTTCGGGCAAAATGCGTGTTCTCGCGCATTTTGTAACCAAACTACTTGTGGGTATCAAAACCGTTTGTTTTGGTACCAAACCTGTTTTTAAGCCTTGTTAAACATGTTCTAACGTGTTTAGCTCGTCACTTTTAGATTTGTGCTTGTCTAGGGTCGTAAAGGTAAGCGATCTAATCAATCGCTTATACTTTCGAACCCGACCCATTTGGTCGATCATTAGGATCCGACCAAATACTTTAGGTGACCATAGTAGTGTAGGGAATAACCTTCCGAGGTTATACCTTATGGTCACGTCGTTTAAGTAGTTGTATGATAAGTAATTCCTATGCCTTAGGTAAATTACCAAAATGCCCTTTTTGCGCCAAAATTCATTTTAAGCCTATGTAACATAACTCTTGCCATCTAAACTGATTTAACAACAATATTAAACATGTTAAGGCATATCTTACTCGTCATAGGGCTAGCTAGGCGGTCCGAACGCGTTTTATGCAAACGACGCGTTAAAGTAGCATAAGCTACCTAAACGGGTCGTAACGGGTCAAAAGCACTTAGGATAAGTTTCATTTTAGTATGTAGGCTTTGTTAAACCATATTACATGAGTTCCTACACTCATTTGGTTTACAAACCCTCATGCTACCCGATCCTCCGATTAGGTCCGTTTATTAATGTAGTTTCCTATATTAGGTGACGTTTGAATCCGTGATCTTCTAACCTTGCTTGGTGGATTTCTAAAGTCTATTGAGCAATCTCAAGTAAGTACATAGACCCCTCTTTTACTGTTTTCCAAACATTTTGGGGTGAAACACATGTGCCTACTTGTTACTTTCGTGATTTTCATGTTTTCTCATCATATACATGCTATGTTCATTAGTACATTATTAGTACATCGTTTTACATGACATTTTATGCTATGTATGCCCATTGTGTGCATACTTAGTGCATTGTTTTACATTACCTTTTCACGCTATGTATGTTCATCATGCTTAGTACATTTTCATTTCATCACATGCTTACATTTTGATATGACATTTGGTTTGTTAAGTGGGACCATATACATTCATTAACTTTGATCACGCCGCTCGTTAGTAGGTAATGGTACCATAGGAATTGACAACTCCCGTTCCTAACATCCTAGGTATGTTTGGATGAAAGGAATGACCGAATTCGATAAAACATAATGCAGATAGACCTTTAATTTGTTTAAAGGCTCATCACCACAGTCACAAGGCTTGGATGTATGCATTTTTACAATACCGCATAAATGTTTGTATTCAGTATAGCATGCATTTCCACAAAACATAAGGTTGATTTAAACCACGTTTTACTTCAATACATTGTTTTGTGCATTTTTACCTATGGCTCGGTGGATATATATATATTTATTTCATTTGCCATACATGACATTTTGTTCACACATTGACATTTGACATAGACATTTTGATATTGATATACATATGTCCTGGATCGTATTTTGACATAGATATTTTCACATGGTTTACACAAAGACATTTGACAAATGATTTGATATGGGCAAATTTACATTAGTGGTTTGTTTGGGTAAGTGATTTAAGTAACGAGGCATATGTAATATGATACAAGCATGGTGGATACGCCGCTGGTACTTCCTATATATAAGTGTTTGTATGGTATTACATATTGTAGCGTTATTTGAATCATTTCAATTTAGACATATAACATTTTATACAAATAACATATTTTTTTACAAGACATTTTTTTTTTACAAACAACTCATTTTATACAAAACTTATTTTACTTGGTTATTCTTTTAACCATGCATTATTCTTTTCAAATGATTTATATAAACAAACACTTAAACTGGATTCATGACAAATTTTCATTAAACATTTCTTTAAAACTAAGTCATGAATCCCATTTTCATAAAACCTATGTTACTCACAGGCATTTTTATGCTGACGTACCTATTTTCACATGTGTTTCAGGAGCTGATGCTTAGGATGATCGTGACACTAGGGCGGACCTGTGCCTTAGAGACTTAAAAATAAAGATAGACTTAGTTTAATTATATGATGTACTCTTTGGTTCTTGTTTTGAAACAATGTATTCCACTCTTTGGTTGTTGAATAAAATAAATTTTAATTACCATGGTTGTGGAACAATAATTCTGTTACAACACTCCCCGACGTTTCCGCCACAATTTGATGTTTTACGTGGTCGGGGTGTGATAGAAGAGTTGGTATCAGAGCCAATGGTTATAGGGAATTAGGTTATTAGTAATGCTTTGACCTAGACTATAACTTTCTAG
Source organism: Helianthus tuberosus (assembly GCA_030545235.1). Lineage (NCBI taxonomy): Eukaryota > Viridiplantae > Streptophyta > Magnoliopsida > Asterales > Asteraceae > Helianthus > Helianthus tuberosus. The sequence goes on from CM060406.1 coordinate 184,155,568, forward strand.
GACCCCAACACAAGTTGTCTTGTGTTTAGATCTTAAAACATGCATTTCACCTATCCTTAGGTGATCATCAAAACGAGAACCCAATTTCCTAAAACGATTTTTGAAAATTCAATCATCTGTTTTTAAATAAATTGTTATATGGTTTTGAACCCTTTTGATTCTTTAAATTGATTTTGAAAATTTATCATTTGTTTTTGAATGATTCTTTTGGCCTTGTGCCTTCCAAGTTTTCAAAATCTCGTCAAAGTTTTGGGTTCTAAATAGTGTGAACACGTGCAAACTGGAAGGGTGAATGCCTGTACCCTGGGTTTTCTGTCTAAGGCTAGAGTGTTCGTACAAATCCACATAATCGGACCAGTCACTCTTACCTGGGAACTCTTGGGGTGAGTGTTCACTTATAAGCGAGCATGTCTTCGCTAAGCATTATTTTTGGACCCATTTACTTTGATTAGTCACTGTGTGTCGTTTGCTTGCTTTTTATACGGACAAATGACCACCATCCTTGCTTTTGTTGATTTTGTTTCATCTCGCTCTTTTCATCAAATCATCTCACTCGTTTCCTTTCATGTTTTCTCTTTTAGAATGCCTCCTCGACGCGAAAATCCGCTACCAGTTGCCGAACTGGCAGAAATTATTGCGCAGCAAATGGCTGCTCAATTCCCAAACCTCTTTGCTCAATGGAACCAAGCCAACAACAACAACAATGCTCCATGCAATTTCAAGAGTTTTAACTTGGCTAAACCACTCAAGTTTAGTGGTACTGAGGGAGCAACTGGGCTTCTTCAATGGTTCGAGAGCATTGAGAATACTTTCCGTCACGTTCAGTGTCCTGATAATCGCAAAGTCGAGTTTGCTTCAAGCGTATTTCAGAAGAGGGCTTTGACATGGTGGAACGGGGTTATGAGAGATCGTGGTGCTGAGGTTGCCTTGGCACAAACATGGGCTGAACTTAGGACTCTGATGATGAGGGAGTTTTGTCCTCGTCATGAGCTGCGAGCTCTAGAAAGGGAGTTTAATGATCTAAAACAGGATAGTGGCGAGCACCGGGCGTATACTGATAGATTTGAGGAGCTGAGTTTGTTATGCCCAACAATGGTTACCCCACTCGACAAGGCTATCGAAAGGTACATCGATGGCCTACCTGACTCCATACAAGACACTGTTACTGGTAGTAACCCTACCACACTCCGTCAGGCAATCGAGCTATCTACAACATTGACCGAGTCGCAGATTCGAAGGGGTAAGCTGCATAGAAAAGGTGACAAGGGTAAGAAGCAGTCGTCTGACAAAGAAGATAGCAAGAAGGGTAAGAACGGAAAGGGTAAGGATTCTGGATCCTCAAGGAATTCAAGGAAGCGTAAGGCTTCCCAAAATTACGCCGTTACCGCACAGGCAAACCAAGCTGCACCAAATCAGCCAGCGCAACCTCCAGCAAAGAAGCGTTATGAAGGGAATGCACCTTTGTGCAATAGGTGCAATAGTCATCATCAACAGCAACTTCCGTGCCGTTTCTGTACCAACTGCGGGAAGTCTGGACACCTTGCAGAAGTTTGTCGTTCTGCTCGTAATCAAGCAGCTCAGAACCCGGCTCAACAAGTTGCTCAGCCTCCTGCTCAGCAACAGGGTCAAGCTGCATGACCTCACTATCCTCCTGGCTTGTGTTATAATTGTGGAGACCTGACCCATTATCGAAACCAGTGTCCAAGGCTGGTTAATGCGAATCCGAATCAGGCTCCAGCTCGAGGTCGAGTTTTTAACATGAATGCACAAGAAGCGCAAGCAGACAATGAAGTGGTGAACGGTACGTTCTCTGTTAATAATCAACCTGCATCTGTTCTTTTTTATTCTGGTGCTGATAAGAGCTTTGTGTCATTATCTTTTGAGCCACTGCTTCGCGTGTCTAGAACGAAACTAGGTAAACCCTTGACAGTAGAGGTTGCCAGTGGTGAACCCATTGTTCTTAATTCTGTCCTTCGCAACTGCCAGTTGAACCTTAATAACCATCTTTTTCCCATCGACCTCACGCCAATGCAACTTGGAAGCTTCGACATTATTGTGGGCATGGATTGGTTAGCCAAGCATCGTGCAGAGGTAGTTTGTTTTGAGAAGATCGTTCGTGTGCCACTTCCGACAGGTGAGATCCTACAGGTTCATGGTGAGAAACCTACTGGTGGTCTCAAACTCATGTCTTGTTTTAAAGCTCGGAAGTATCTGCAAAAGAATTACGTGGCCTTCTTGGCACATGTCACAGCAGATAAAGGCAAAGGTAAGTCTATCCAAGATATTCCTGTTGTTCGGGATTACTCTGAAGTATTCCCTGAAGATTTACCTGGTCTACCCCCAGCACGCCAAGTCGAGTTCCGTATTGATCTCGTACCTGGTGCAAATCCCATTGCCAGAGCTCCATATCGTCTTGCACCGTACGAGATGCAAGAGTTTTCTAAGCACCTTCAGGAGCTCTCTGACAAAGGTTTTATCCGTCCTAGCTTTTCACCTTGGGGTGCTCCCGTTCTTTTTGTCAAGAAGAAGGATGGATCTTTCAGAATGTGCATCGATTACCGTGAGCTTAATAAGCTCACCATCAAGAATCGATATCCCCTACCTCGCATCGATGACCTCTTTGATCAGTTACAGGGTGCTTCTTATTTCTCGAAGATTGATCTTCGTTCTGGATATCATCAACTTCGCATGCATGAAGATGATATTCCCAAGACAGCTTTCCGTACTCGTTATGGGCATTATGAGTTCACAGTTATGCCATTCGGTTTGACTAATGCTCCTGTTGTTTTTATGGACTTGATGAATAGGGTCTGCAAGCCTTATTTAGATAAGTTCATCATCGTTTTTATTGATGATATTTTGATATACTCTAAGACGAAAGCTGATCACGAGCAACATCTTCATCTTACTCTGGAACTCCTAAAGAAAGAGCAACTTTTCGCCAAATTCTCCAAGTGTGAATTTTGGCTTAAAGAAGTTCAATTCTTGGGACATATTGTCAACGAACAAGGTATTCACGTAGATCCCTCCAAGATCAGTGCGATTAAGGATTGGGATACGCCTACTACTCCTACTGAGGTTCGTTCTTTTCTTGGTCTTGCGGGTTATTACCGCCGCTTCATAGAGAACTTCTCGAAGTTTGCAGTTCCTCTAACTGCTCTAACTCAGAAGAACAAACCCTTTGAATGGGGTTCTAAACAAGAAGTAGCATTTCAGACCTTGAAGCAGAAGCTTTGTGATGCACCTATTCTGACTTTGCCTGAAGGCAATGATGATTTTGTCGTGTACTGCGATGCATCCAAATTGGGTCTTGGCTGTGTTCTAATGCAAAGGAACAAAGTCATAGCATATGCATCGAGGCAGTTGAAGGTGCATGAGAAAAACTACACCACTCATGATCTTGAGTTGGGTGCAGTTGTGTTCGCTCTTAAGATCTGGAGACACTATTTGTATGGAAGAAAATGTGTGGTTTTCACTGACCACAAAAGTCTTCAGCATATCTTCAATCAGAAAGAACTCAACATGAGGCAAAGACGTTGGGTAGAGCTTCTGAACGACTATGACTGCGAAATTCGCTACCATCCTGGTAAGGCAAATGTCGTAGCTGACGCTTTGAGTCGTAAGGAACATGTCAAGCTTCATTGTGTTCATGTTCAATCTGATATTCAAGCTCGAGCTGCTATTCAAGCCCGCATTTCTCAGGCTCAACATACTTGTGTTTCACAAGGTTTGATGGGTATGGAATTACCCTATCACATTAAGCCTGATCTTGTTTTGAAAGACAATGGATCTTATTATTTCATGGACCGTCTGTGGGTCCCAAGCCAAGATGGTCTTCGCACTCTGCTTATGGATGAAGCTCATAAATCTCGTTATTCTGTCCATCCTGGCTCAGACAAAATGTACAAGGATCTTCGTACTCAGTATTGGTGGCCTGGTATGAAGAAAGACATTGCCTTGTATGTTTCAAAATGCCTTACTTGTCTTAAGGTCAAGGCTGAACACCAACATCCTTCTGGTCTTTTGGAGCAACCAGAGATCCCAGTTTGGAAATGGGAAGACATCGCTATGGATCTCATTACCAAACTTCCGCGCACTAAGAAAGGTCATGATGCCATTTGGGTAGTTGTTGATCGTCTTACAAAATCAGCGCATTTCTTGCCAATCCGTGAGGATTTTTCTGCTGAAGTACTAGCTTAAATCTACGTGGATGAAATTGTAGCTCGACATGGTGTTCCTTTGAACATCATTTCTGACAGAGATGCTCGTTTCACTTCTCATTTTTGGAGAACCATGCAATCTGCTATGGGGACCCAACTTAATCTGAGCACAACTTATCATCCGCAAACGGATGGTCAATCTGAAAGAACAATCCAGACTCTGGAGGATATGCTTAGAGCTTGTGTGATCGATTTTGGTGGTAGTTGGGATTCACATCTTCCATTGATTGAATTCTCCTACAACAACAGTTATCACTCCAGCATCAACATGGCTCCTTTCGAGGCTCTCTATGGTCGAAAATGTCGTTCACCAGTCTGCTGGAATGAGATCGGTGAGGCTCAGCTTACTGGACCTACCCTCATTTTAGAGACAACTGATAAGATTAAGAGTGTTCGTGATAACCTTCAGACAGCTAAAAGCCGTCAAAAGAGTTACGCGGACCCAAAACGCAAGCCCATGGAATTTCAAGTCGGTGATCGAGTATTACTTAAGGTTTCACCTTGGAAAGGTGTGATCAGATTTGGAAAGACTGGAAAACTTGCACCTAGATATGTTGGACCATTCAAGATCGTCGAAAGAATCGGTAAGGTAGCCTACAGACTTGAATTACCTCCTGAACTTGAGAATCTCCACATACCACTTCACGAAATTCGTGTTGATAAAACACTACATTTTGTTGAGAAACCCGTGGAAATCATGGACCGTATGGTCAAATGGCTTAAACGCAAGCGCATTCCTTGGGTCAAAGTTCGCTGGGAATCTAAACGTGGACCTGAGTTTACTTGGGAACGTGAAGATCAAATGAAGGCAAAGTATCCACATCTTTTCCCACGAGTTTCCTCTAAACAAATTTCGGGACGAAATTTCCACAAGTAGGGGAGACTGTGACATCTGTGCTTGTAATCATTGTAAATAGTTCAGTTATCAATGAAATAAAGTTATTTGATCCCAATGTTTGTTTATTTATGTTTTACATTTTTCATGTTTTGACTTTTATTCAATTTCAAACTCTTTATCGCTTCCTGGAGAATTATACGCAAACTGGTGTGTAAACGTAATCAGTTTAACGCGAAAAATACTCTGGAACATCAATTTATGCTTAACATACCTTAAATAACCTTTACATAACTTAGAAATAAGTTTTGAAGGCATTGGTATGGCAAAATCAAGTTAATTCGCTTACAGGGACTAAAATTGAGAAGCTGCGAAAGTAAGCCAATTTGAACTGAAACGAACATTCCGGGACATGGCCATAAGTTAAACACACCCTAAATATCCTTTACATAGCTTAGAAATAGGCTTTGAGGGGTTCGGTGTGCTAAAATAAACTTTATGCTCATTCAGGGACTAAAAGCGTCAAAAAGTGCATAAGTTTGCATTTTCGCGCATAACTTACGTTCTGAATACATCCGGACATCCAAAAATTTATGTAATCATTAAAATATTATTTTTTTGTGATTGGCTTGTAAAAAAATCCATTCGTCGCGCAATTTGGATCGTACACGCGTCCGTTACGACTTCCGTCGTAATTAACCGAACAACGCAACCGTACGGCCAAACGAACCGACATCCGGCATATTTTTGAGCACATTATAAGTTCCCTATACTTTAACTTTATTTTAGAGCTTTGAAATGGGGTTAACGGGCCTTAAACGTGTCAGAAATGACTTAAATGCATGACAGGGACTAAAATTGTAATTCTGCCAAAGTTTTTACCTTGCGCACCTCAACACTCTGAGTGTTACGGTGCGCAAGCAGTCCCCAGAACAGCAGAATGTTGCAAACAGCCTGTTTTCAGCTGTTATACACTCCTTTCTCACTTGCAACTGGTTTCTAGCAATCCTATGGGCTCCCATGGGTTTTTAAATCAGTGGGTATGTGTTGTACGGCTGAGATTTAACGCTTGGGAAACAAGAAATGATCTTAACGGCTCTACATTTCCTATAAATACCCCCCCCCATGTCTTGCTCATTTCCCTCATATTTGAATCTGATTCAAAACTCTCTAAGTGGAAGTTTATATGCTTCCTACCTGAGAGTGAATCGGGTCAAATACTTGCGGGGACCTTCTGTAAGTATCCTTTCGCGTTTATCGTTCGTTTTAGCGTTAAAGTCAAACTGTGTTTGAATTTCTGCATTGACCAGTTTATGGTCAACGCGAAGTTCGTTTGAACTTCATAACGTGAGCGTAATCACGATGGTTATAGTCCCTAGTGACTATACCTACTGAATACCACGTTATCTAGGCTCAGTGACGAGTCGTAGTTTCGGGCAAAATGCGTGTTCTCGCGCATTTTGTAACCAAACTACTTGTGGGTATCAAAACCGTTTGTTTTGGTACCAAACCTATTTTTAAACCTTGTTAAACATGTTCTAACATGTTTAGCTCGTCACTTTTAGATTTGTGCTTGTCTAGGGTCGTAAAGGTAAGCGATCTAATCAATCGCTTATACTTTCGAACCCGACCCATTTGGTCGATCATTAGGATCCGACCAAATACTTTAGGTGACCATAGTAGTATAGGGAATAACCTTCCGAGGTTATACCTTATGGTCACGTCGTTTAAGTAGTTGTATGATAAGTAATTCCTATGCCTTAGGTAAATTACCAAAATGCCCTTTTTGCGCCAAAATTCATTTTAAGCCTATGTAACATAACTCTTGCCATCTAAACTGATTTAACAACAATATTAAACATGTTAAGGCATATCTTACTCATCATAGGGCTAGTTAGGCGGTCCGAACGCGTTTTATGCAAACGACGCGTTAAAGTAGCATAAGCTACCTAAACGGGTCGTAACGGGTCAAAAGCACTTAGGATAAGTTTCATTTTAGTATGTAGGCTTTTTTAAACCATATTACATAAGTTCCTACACTCATTTGGTTTACAAACCCTCATGCTACCCGTTCCTCCGATTAGGTCCATTTATTAATGTAGTTTCCTATATTAGTTGACGTTTGAATCCGTGATCTTCTAACCTTGCTTGGTGGATTTCTAAAGTCTATTGAGCAATCTCAAGTGAGTACATAGACCCCTCTTTTACTGTTTTCCAAACATTTTGGGGTGAAACACATGTGCCTACTTGTTACTTTCGTGATTTTCATGTTTTCTCATCATATACATGCTATGTTCATTAGTACATTATTAGTACATCGTTTTACATGACATTTTATGCTATGTATGCCCATTGTGTGCATACTTAGTGCATTGTTTTACATTACCTTTTCATGCTATGTATGTTCATCATGCTTAGTACATTTTCATTTCATCACATGCTTACATTTTGATATGACATTTGGTTTGTTAAGTGGGACCATATACATTCATTAACTTTGATCACGCCGCTCGTTAGTAGGTAATGGTACCATAGGAATTGACAACTCTCGTTCCTAACATCCTAGATATGTTTGGATGAAAGGAATGACCGAATTCGATAAAACATAATGCAGATAGACCTTTAATTTGTTTAAAGGCTCATCACCACAGTCACAAGGCTTGGATGTATGCATTTTTACAATACCGCATAAATGTTTGTATTCAGTATAGCATGCATTTCCACAAAACATAACGTTGATTTAAACCACGTTTTACTTCAATACATTGTTTTGTGCATTTTTACCTATGGCTCGGTGGATATATATATATATATATATATATTTATATTTAATTTGCCATACATGACATTTTGTTCACACATTGACATTTGACATAGACATTTTGATATTGATATACATATTTCCTGGATCGTATTTTGACATAGATATTTTCACATGGTTTACACAAAGACATTTGACAAATGATTTGATATGGGCAAATTTACATTAGTGGTTTGTTTGGGTAAGTGATTTAAGTAACGAGGCATATGTAATATGATACAAGCATGGTGGATACGCCGCTGGTACTTCCTATATATAAGTGTTTGTATGGTATTACATATTGTAGCGTTATTTGAATCATTTCAATTTAGACATATAACATTTTATACAAATAACATATTTTTTTACAAGACATTTTTTTTTTACAAACAACTCATTTTATACAAAACTTATTTTACTTGGTTATTCTTTTAACCATGCATTATTCTTTTCAAATGATTTATATAAACAAACACTTAAACTGGATTCATGACAAATTTTCATTAAACATTTCTTTAAAACTAAGTCATGAATCCCATTTTCATAAAACCTATGTTACTCACAGGCATTTTTATGCTGACGTACCTATTTTCACATGTGTTTCAGGAGCTGATGCTTAGGATGATCGTGACACTAGGGCGGACCTGTGCCTTAGAGACTTAAAAATAAAGATAGACTTAGTTTAATTATATGATGTACTCTTTGGTTCTTGTTTTGAAACAATGTATTCCACTCTTTGGTTGTTGAATAAAATAAATTTTAATTACCATGGTTGTGGAACAATAATTCTGTTACAACACTCCCCGACGTTTCCGCCACAATTTGATGTTTTACGTGGTCGGGGTGTGATAGAAGAGTTGGTATCAGAGCCAATGGTTATAGGGAATTAGGTTATTAGTAATGCTTTGACCTAGACTATAACTTTCTAGGACCCCAACACAAGTTGTCTTGTGTTTAGATCTTAAAACATGCATTTCACCTATCCTTAGGTGATCATCAAAACGAGAACCCAATTTCCTAAAACGATTTTTGAAAATTCAATCATCTGTTTTTAAATAAATTGTTATATGGTTTTGAACCCTTTTGATTCTTTAAATTGATTTTGAAAATTTATCATTTGTTTTTGAATGATTCTTTTGGCCTTGTGCCTTCCAAGTTTTCAAAATCTCATCAAAGTTTTGGGTTCTAAATAGTGTGAACACGTGCAAACTGGAAGGGTGAATGCCTGTACCCCGGGTTTTCTGTCTAAGGCTAGAGTGTTCGTACAAATCCACATAATCGGACCAGTCACTCTTACCTGGGAACTCTTGGGGTGAGTGTTCACTTATAGGCGAGCATGTCTTCGCTAAGCATTATTTTTGGACCCATTTACTTTGATTAGTCACTGTGTGTCGTTTGCTTGCTTTTTATACGGACAAATGACCACCATCCTTGCTTTTGTTGATTTTGTTTCATCTCGCTCTTTTCATCAAATCATCTCACTCGTTTCCTTTCATGTTTTCTCTTTTAGAATGCCTCCTCGACGCGAAAATCCGCTACCAGTTGCCGAACTGGCAGAAATTATTGCGCAGCAAATGGCTGCTCAATTCCCAAACCTCTTTGCTCAATGGAACCAAGCCAACAACAACAACAATGCTCCATGCAATTTCAAGAGTTTTAACTCGGCTAAACCACTCAAGTTTAGTGGTACTGAGGGAGCAACTGGGCTTCTTCAATGGTTCGAGAGCATTGAGAATACTTTCCGTCACGTTCAGTGTCCTGATAATCGCAAAGTCGAGTTTGCTTCAAGCGTATTTCAGAAGAGGGCTTTGACATGGTGGAACGGGGTTATGAGAGATCGTGGTGCTGAGGTTGCCTTGGCACAAACATGGGCTGAACTTAGGACTCTGATGATGAGGGAGTTTTGTCCTCGTCATGAGCTGCGAGCTCTAGAAAGGGAGTTTAATGATCTAAAACAGGATAGTGGCGAGCACCGGGCGTATACTGATAGATTTGAGGAGCTGAGTTTGTTATGCCCAACAATGGTTACCCCACTCGACAAGGCTATCGAAAGGTACATCGATGGCCTACCTGACTCCATACAAGACACCGTTACTGGTAGTAACCCTACCACACTCCTTCAGGCAATCGAGCTATCTACAACATTGACCGAGTCGCAGATTCGAAGGGGTAAGCTGCATAGAAAAGGTGACAAGGGTAAGAAGCAGTCGTCTGACAAAGAAGATAGCAAGAAGGGTAAGAACGGAAAGGGTAAGGATTCTGGATCCTCAAGGAATTCAAGGAAGCGTAAGGCTTCCCAAAATTACGCCGTTACCGCACAGGCAAACCAAGCTGCACCAAATCAGCCAACGCAACCTCCAGCAAAGAAGCGGTATGAAGGGAATGCACCTTTGTGCAATAGGTGCAATAGTCATCATCAACAGCAACTTCCGTGCCGTTTCTGTACCAACTGTGGGAAGTCTGGACACCTTGCAGAAGTTTGTCGTTCTGCTCGTAATCAAGCAGCTCAGAACCCGGCTCAACAAGTTGCTCAGCCTCCTGCTCAGCAACAGGGTCAAGCTGCATGACCTCACTATCCTCCTGGCTTGTGTTATAATTGTGGAGACCTGACCCATTATCGAAACCAGTGTCCAAGGCTGGTTAATGCGAATCCGAATCAGGCTCCAGCTCGAGGTCGAGTTTTTAACATGAATGCACAAGAAGCGCAAGCAGACAATGAAGTGGTGAACGGTACGTTCTCTGTTAATAATCAACCTGCATCTGTTCTTTTTAATTCTGGTGCTGATAAGAGCTTTGTGTCATTATCTTTTGAGCCATTGTTTCGCGTGTCTAGAACGAAACTAGGTAAACCCTTGACAGTAGAGGTTGCCAGTGGTGAACCCATTGTTCTTAATTCTGTCCTTCGCAACTGCCAGTTGAACCTTAATAACCATCTTTTTCCCATCGACCTCACGCCAATGCAACTTGGAAGCTTCGACATTATTGTGGGCATGGATTGGTTAGCCAAGCATCGCGCAGAGGTAGTTTGTTTTGAGAAGATCGTTCGTGTGCCACTTCCGACAGGTGAGATCCTACAGGTTCATGGTGAGAAACCTACTGGTGGTCTCAAACTCATGTCTTGTTTTAAAGCTCGGAAGTATCTGCAAAAGAATTACGTGGCCTTCTTGGCACATGTCACAGCAGATAAAGGCAAAGGTAAGTCTATCCAAGATATTCCTGTTGTTCGGGATTACTCTGAAGTATTCCCTGAAGATTTACCTGGTCTACCCCCAGCACGCCAAGTCGAGTTCCGTATTGATCTCGTACCTGGTGCAAATCCCATTGCCAGAGCTCCATATCGTCTTGCACCGTACGAGATGCAAGAGTTTTCTAAGCACCTTCAGGAGCTCTCTGACAAAGGTTTTATCCGTCCTAGCTTTTCACCTTGGGGTGCTCCCGTTCTTTTTGTCAAGAAGAAGGATGGATCTTTCAGAATGTGCATCGATTACCGTGAGCTTAATAAGCTCACCATCAAGAATCGATATCCCCTACCTCGCATCGATGACCTCTTTGATCAGTTACAGGGTGCTTCTTATTTCTCGAAGATTGATCTTCGTTCTGGATATCATCAACTTCGCATGCATGAAGATGATATTCCCAAGACAGCTTTCCGTACTCGTTATGGGCATTATGAGTTCACAGTTATGCCATTCGGTTTGACTAATGCTCCTGTTGTTTTTATGGACTTGATGAATAGGGTCTGCAAGCCTTATTTAGATAAGTTCATCATCGTTTTTATTGATGATATTTTGATATACTCTAAGACGAAAGCTGATCACGAGCAACATCTTCATCTTACTCTGGAACTCCTAAAGAAAGAGCAACTTTTCGCCAAATTCTCCAAGTGTGAATTTTGGCTTAAAGAAGTTCAATTCTTGGGACATATTGTCAACGAACAAGGTATTCACGTAGATCCCTCCAAGATCAGTGCGATTAAGGATTGGGATACGCCTACTACTCCTACTGAGGTTCGTTCTTTTCTTGGTCTTGCGGGTTATTACCGCCGCTTCATAGAGAACTTCTCGAAGTTTGCAGTTCCTCTAACTGCTCTAACTCAGAAGAACAAACCCTTTGAATGGGGTTCTAAACAAGAAGTAGCATTTCAGACCTTGAAGCAGAAGCTTTGTGATGCACCTATTCTGACTTTGCCTGAAGGCAATGATGATTTTGTCGTGTACTGCGATGCATCCAAATTGGGTCTTGGCTGTGTTCTAATGCAAAGGAACAAAGTCATAGCATATGCATCGAGGCAGTTGAAGGTGCATGAGAAAAACTACACCACTCATGATCTTGAGTTGGGTGCAGTTGTGTTCGCTCTTAAGATCTGGAGACACTATTTGTATGGAAGAAAATGTGTGGTTTTCACTGACCACAAAAGTCTTCAGCATATCTTCAATCAGAAAGAACTCAACATGAGGCAAAGACGTTGGGTAGAGCTTCTGAACGACTATGACTGCGAAATTCGCTACCATCCTGGTAAGGCAAATGTCGTAGCTGACGCTTTGAGTCGTAAGGAACATGTCAAGCTTCATTGTGTTCATGTTCAATCTGATATTCAAGCTCGAGCTGCTATTCAAGCCCGCATTTCTCAGGCTCAACATACTTGTGTTTCACAAGGTTTGATGGGTATGGAATTACCCTATCACATTAAGCCTGATCTTGTTTTGAAAGACAATGGATCTTATTATTTCATGGACCGTCTGTGGGTCCCAAGCCAAGATGGTCTTCGCACTCTGCTTATGGATGAAGCTCATAAATCTCGTTATTCTGTCCATCCTGGCTCAGACAAAATGTACAAGGATCTTCGTACTCAGTATTGGTGGCCTGGTATGAAGAAAGACATTGCCTTGTATGTTTCAAAATGCCTTACTTGTCTTAAGGTCAAGGCTGAACACCAACATCCTTCTGGTCTTTTGGAGCAACCAGAGATCCCAGTTTGGAAATGGGAAGACATCGCTATGGATCTCATTACCAAACTTCCGCGCACTAAGAAAGGTCATGATGCCATTTGGGTAGTTGTTGATCGTCTTACAAAATCAGCGCATTTCTTGCCAATCCGTGAGGATTTTTCTGCTGAAGTACTAGCTTAAATCTACGTGGATGAAATTGTAGCTCGACATGGTGTTCCTTTGAACATCATTTCTGACAGAGATGCTCGTTTCACTTCTCATTTTTGGAGAACCATGCAATCTGCTATGGGGACCCAACTTAATCTGAGCACAACTTATCATCCGCAAACGGATGGTCAATCTGAAAGAACAATCCAGACTCTGGAGGATATGCTTAGAGCTTGTGTGATCGATTTTGGTGGTAGTTGGGATTCACATCTTCCATTGATTGAATTCTCCTACAACAACAGTTATCACTCCAGCATCAACATGGCTCCTTTCGAGGCTCTCTATGGTCGAAAATGTCGTTCACCAGTCTGCTGGAATGAGATCGGTGAGGCTCAGCTTACTGGACCTACCCTCATTTTAGAGACAACTGATAAGATTAAGAGTGTTCGTGATAACCTTCAGACAGCTAAAAGCCGTCAAAAGAGTTACGCGGACCCAAAACGCAAGCCCATGGAATTTCAAGTCGGTGATCGAGTATTACTTAAGGTTTCACCTTGGAAAGGTGTGATCAGATTTGGAAAGACTGGAAAACTTGCACCTAGATATGTTGGACCATTCAAGATCGTCGAAAGAATCGGTAAGGTAGCCTACAGACTTGAATTACCTCCTGAACTTGAGAATCTCCACATACCACTTCACGAAATTCGTGTTGATAAAACACTACATTTTGTTGAGAAACCCGTGGAAATCATGGACCGTATAGTCAAATGGCTTAAACGCAAGCGCATTCCTTGGGTCAAAGTTCGCTGGGAATCTAAACGTGGACCTGAGTTTACTTGGGAACGTGAAGATCAAATGAAGGCAAAGTATCCACATCTTTTCCCACGAGTTTCCTCTAAACAAATTTCGGGACGAAATTTCCACAAGTAGGGGAGACTGTGACATCTGTGCTTGTAATCATTGTAAATAGTTCAGTTATCAATGAAATAAAGTTATTTGATCCCAATGTTTGTTTATTTATGTTTTACATTTTTCATGTTTTGACTTTTATTCAATTTCAAACTCTTTATCGCTTCCTGGAGAATTATACGCAAACTGGTGTGTAAACGTAATCAGTTTAACGCGAAAAATACTCTGGAACATCAATTTATGCTTAACATACCTTAAATAACCTTTACATAACTTAGAAATAAGTTTTGAAGGCATTGGTATGGCAAAATCAAGTTAATTCGCTTACAGGGACTAAAATTGAGAAGCTGCGAAAGTAAGCCAATTTGAACTGAAACGAACATTCCGGGACATGGCCATAAGTTAAACACACCCTAAATATCCTTTACATAGCTTAGAAATAGGCTTTGAGGGGTTCGGTGTGCTAAAATAAACTTTATGCTCATTCAGGGACTAAAAGCGTCAAAAAGTGCATAAGTTTGCATTTTCGCGCATAACTTACGTTCTGAATACATCCGGACATCCAAAAATTTATGTAATCATTAAAATATTATTTTTTTGTGATTGGCTTGTAAAAAAATCCATTCGTCGCGCAATTTGGATCGTACACGCGTCCGTTACGACTTCCGTCGTAATTAACCGAACAACGCAACCGTACGGCCAAACGAACCGACATCCGGCATATTTTTGAGCACATTATAAGTTCCCTATACTTTAACTTTATTTTAGAGCTTTGAAATGGGGTTAACGGGCCTTAAACGTGTCAGAAATGACTTAAATGCATGACAGGGACTAAAATTGTAATTCTGCCAAAGTTTTTACCTTGCGCACCTCAACACTCTGAGTGTTACGGTGCGCAAGCAGTCCCCAGAACAGCAGAATGTTGCAAACAGCCTGTTTTCAGCTGTTATACACTCCTTTCTCACTTGCAACTGGTTTCTAGCAATCCTATGGGCTCCCATGGGTTTTTAAATCAGTGGGTATGTGTTGTACGGCTGAGATTTAATGCTTGGGAAACAAGAAATGATCTTAACGGCTCTACATTTCCTATAAATACCCCCCCCCATGTCTTGCTCATTTCCCTCATATTTGAATCTGATTCAAAACTCTCTAAGTGGAAGTTTATATGCTTCCTACCTGAGAGTGAATCGGGTCAAATACTTGCGGGGACCTTCTGTAAGTATCCTTTCGCGTTTATCGTTCGTTTTAGCGTTAAAGTCAAACTGTGTTTGAATTTCTGCATTGACCAGTTTATGGTCAACGCGAAGTTCGTTTGAACTTCATAACGTGAGCGTAATCACGATGGTTATAGTCCCTACTGACTATACCTACTGATTACCACGTTATCTAGGCTCAGTGACGAGTCGTAGTTTCGGGCAAAATGCGTGTTCTCGCGCATTTTGTAACCAAACTACTTGTGGGTATCAAAACCGTTTGTTTTGGTACCAAACCTATTTTTAAACCTTGTTAAACATGTTCTAACATGTTTAGCTCGTCACTTTTAGATTTGTGCTTGTCTAGGGTCGTAAAGGTAAGCGATCTAATCAATCGCTTATACTTTCGAACCCGACCCATTTGGTCGATCATTAGGATCCGACCAAATACTTTAGGTGACCATAGTAGTATAGGGAATAACCTTCCGAGGTTATACCTTATGGTCACGTCGTTTAAGTAGTTGTATGATAAGTAATTCCTATGCCTTAGGTAAATTACCAAAATGCCCTTTTTGCGCCAAAATTCATTTTAAGCCTATGTAACATAACTCTTGCCATCTAAACTGATTTAACAACAATATTAAACATGTTAAGGCATATCTTACTCATCATAGGGCTAGCTAGGCGGTCCGAACGCGTTTTATGCAAACGACGCGTTAAAGTAGCATAAGCTACCTAAACGGGTCGTAACGGGTCAAAAGCACTTAGGATAAGTTTCATTTTAGTATGTAGGCTTTGTTAAACCATATTACATGAGTTCCTACACTCATTTGGTTTACAAACCCTCATGCTACCCGATCCTCCGATTAGGTCCGTTTATTAATGTAGTTTCCTATATTAGTTGACGTTTGAATCCGTGATCTTCTAACCTTGCTTGGTGGATTTCTAAAGTCTATTGAGCAATTTCAAGTGAGTACATAGACCCCTCTTTTACTGTTTTCCAAACATTTTGGGGTGAAACACATGTGCCTACTTGTTACTTTCATGATTTTCATGTTTTCTCATCATATACATGCTATGTTCATTAGTACATTATTAGTACATCGTTTTACATGACATTTTATGCTATGTATGCCCATTGTGTGCATACTTAGTGCATTGTTTTACATTACCTTTTCATGCTATGTATGTTCATCATGCTTAGTACATTTTCATTTCATCACATGCTTACATTTTGATATGACATTTGGTTTGTTAAGTGGGACCATATACATTCATTAACTTTGATCACGCCGCTCGTTAGTAGGTAATGGTACCATAGGAATTGACAACTCCCGTTCCTAACATCCTAGGTATGTTTGGATGAAAGGAATGACCGAATTCGATAAAACATAATGCAGATAGACCTTTAATTTGTTTAAAGGCTCATCACCACAGTCACAAGGCTTGGATGTATGCATTTTTACAATACCACATAAATGTTTGTATTCAGTATAGCATGCATTTCCACAAAACATAACGTTGATTTAAACCACGTTTTACTTCAATACATTGTTTTGTGCATTTTTACCTATGGCTCGGTGGATATATATATATATATATATATTTCATTTGCCATACATGACATTTTGTTCACACATTGACATTTGACATAGACATTTTGATATTGATATACATATTTCCTGGACCGTATTTTGACATAGATATTTTGACATGGTTTACACAAAGACATTTGACAAATGATTTGATATGGGCAAATTTACATTAGTGGTTTGTTTGGGTAAGTGATTTAAGTAACGAGGCATATGTAATATGATACAAGCATGGTGGATACGCCGCTGGTACTTCCTATATATAAGTGTTTGTATGGTATTACATATTGTAGCGTTATTTGAATCATTTCAATTTAGACATATAACATTTTATACAAATAACATATTTTTTTACAAGACATTTTTTTTACAAACAACTCATTTTATACAAAACTTATTTTACTTGGTTATTCTTTTAACCATGCATTATTCTTTTCAAATGATTTATATAAAAAAACACTTAAACAAGATTCATGACAAATTTTCATTAAACATTTCTTTAAAACTAAGTCATGAATCCCATTTTCATAAAACCTATGTTACTCACAGGCATTTTTATGCTGACGTACCTATTTTCACATGTGTTTCAGGAGCTGATGCTTAAGATGATCGTGACACTAGGGCGGACCTGTGCCTTAGAGACTTAAAAATAAAGATATACTTAGTTTAATTATATGATGTACTCTTTGGTTCTTGTTTTGAAACAATGTATTCCACTCTTTGGTTGTTGAATAAAATAAATTTTAATTACCATGGTTGTGGAACAATAATTCTGTTACAACACTCCCCGACGTTTCCGCCACGATTTGATGTTTTACGTGGTCGGGTTGTGACAAGTATGACATGACCTTGACATATGCACCATTTCCTTTTGACCCATTTATGAGGACAATAATACCAATCGAAAATAAGGTACTATATCCTGACAGGGAATTGAAACTATTGCCAACGAAAACAAGCAAAAGTTCGAAATATATTATTCTTAAAAAAAATGAATAATATATCCTGGTTATTCGAGAAAATCCTTTTTTTTTAATTAAAGGATTTTCTGAGAACAGCATCAAAAAGGATCTGGTATATCATCAATAAAATACGTAATCATATCATCATCAAGTTTATGAAAATGGTCCGTGGTTTGACAATCAGTCGTATGAAACATTTTGGCCACTGTTTAGTGCCATTTTCTTGTTGATTGATTGACAACAGAATTGAGGATACATGTACACATGAGTTTTTGATAACCATGTGATGATTTTGAGGATTTGTCTATTCCCCTTTGAAGTTCATTCACCGGAATTTCCATTTTTACCAAAACCTTTTCGTGAACAGATAAATACACATAGTTGCTTAATGACCATTATTACCCTAAACACTGACTCGAAAGTGTTTTATGTTTATACTCTTTTCTTTTGACTTCAAAAGTTTTGAGATAAACACACTTTTGAGCTTTTGTTATTTTTCTTCTTCCCCTTTCACCCTTCCCATTGATAAGTAATGAATTACTTATTGGGAGGTCTTTATTGAAGGAATACTCAATCCAGAATCATTTTACAGTAATGTTTTAAGAGAATTGGTCGTATTTGCACAAGTTTTCAACCCATCTCACATTACATATGATACGGACTATGTTAACCCCTGATTTTCTTAGGGCATTTTTAACAAGGTTGATTTGGTCCTTTTGAGGATCCTCAACCTGTTTTTCAACACACCCGATCTTATAACAAATGTTTTAAACAAGGAGAAACAGCACAAAATTCACAACAATAGTTGAAATCAATTTGGAAAATAAGAGATAATCCCATACTTTTAATAGATATGTTTTCAGATCTAGAAACCATGAGTGTCTTGTGCATGAATTCACTTGTTGTGTGAAATTTGTGTGTCATATGACATCTTGGTTGATTTACAGAATTTTGAATAACCATTTTGAACATGGTTTACTCGGTACTCTGTTTTTCAACTAAATGCACCCAACCTTAGTATCAATGAATAATGAGCCGAACTGTTATGTCAAATTGATTGTTAGATCGAATTTGACTGTCCAGGCTCTGATACCAATTGTTAGGATCGGAGGCTCTCATGATTGTGTTTGTTTGTGTAAATTATATAATCAATAGAGATAAACAGAGTTTAAGTGCAGCGGAAATGAACAACAAACTTTGTAAACACAATCAAGGAAGAAAATAGTTTTGATAAACACATGATTTGCATTAGTTGAAAGATTACAAAGTCAATCAAAAGATTACAAAGCATGCTTACAATCTAAGCTCCCCCTCAGCCTGATACTACAGCGGTTGGTTTGCACAAGATGAAAGGATTGAATTGAGGAGAAGAACACTTCTCAAAACGAATCAAATGTAATAGTACAAAGTACTGTTCCATTTATAGACAATCCAAACCGCTGAGGCATCTCAGCTAACGTCACCATGAAAGCGACGTCTAACAGCCTAACAACCTGTATCTACTGTCTTATATAAACACTGTTATTCTAAACAACTGACTATACATGAAACAGATGACATACTAAACTACTGCTCTCTCTAATCATCAGTGCTTTCCTCAAGGTTAATCAGTCCTTGATTTGGCAGTGCTTTGTCATCAGCAGTTTGTACCAGCAGTGCTTAGTTTCTAGTAGTCTTCTAGGCTTCATCAGTAGTTAGGAAGAACAGCAGTAGTTGTATCTGGACAGTGGATATTAGACCATCAGCTGTTATAATCACTTTCAAGGGAGAAGTCTTAGAGTAAACAACTGCTTATTGTGGATCCACAGTCATGATCCGGTTTTGGCTTTCATTATATGTTCCTCTGGCAGGGTTCAATCCCAACAGTTACATTGAATCATTGAATCAAAACAATCCTAAATCCTAATGGTGATTCGGGATAACGCTACGAAGGGTAATACAATAAATACACTTATATATAGGAAGTACCATCAGCGTATCCACCATGTGTTTATTGTATTACTCTAGTTTCATTATCTAAATCACCAGCAATCTACACATAAACCATAACAGTCGTCCTGTAAAGTATTTCTTAAAAATCTCACTATGAAGATAGGATGATCTAAGACTGTACTTCAAATATCCTATATGAATCAATCTATGAAGATAGATAGATCTTTTAAGGATTTAGATAAATATCGTATTTGCATAATCAGAATAATACACATAAAAGCACTTAGTAATCACATATATGCCATACATTTGGAAAACAAATTGGTTACACATATGAATCACCCTAAAACATTTGAAAACGGTAAAAGAGGGGAGACTATGAACTCACTTGGGATTGCGTGTAGGTCTTGTTCAAATGATATAACAAAGCTCAAAGGATCAAAAGTTCAAGTGTCGAAGTGGTTCCTAGTGTAACGGATACTATGTTACTGAATTGACACCTAAATCGGAAGATCGGGTAGAATAAGGTCTCATAAACCAAATGAGTATTGTAACTCATGTGATATGGTTTAACAAAGCCTACACTCTAAATCGGAACCTATCCTAAGTTCTTACGACCCATTACGACCTGTTAAGGTAGTCTATGTGACTTTAACGCGTCGTTCGCGCGAAAGCGCGTTCGAGACGCCTAACTAGTCCCATGACAAGTATTATATGCCTTAACATATCTAATTATGTTATATAATCAGTTTAGATGTCAAAACATGTGTTACATATGCTTAAAATGAAATTATGCGCAAAAGGGCATTTTGGTCATTTTCCTAAGGCATAAAAACTACCTATCATACAACTAACTAAACGAAGTGACCATAAGGATTAACCTCAGAAGGTTATTCCCTATACAACTATGGTCACAAAATGTTAGGATCTGAGGCTCTCATGATTGTGCTTGTTTGTGAGATTTGAACAAATCAAATAGATATGAGTAGTTTTAAGTGCAGCGGAAATGAATAACAAACTTTGTAAACACAATCAAAGGAGAATATAGTTTGATAAACAATTGCTTTTCATAGAGTCGAAAGATTACATCAAAAGCAAAAGGTTACAATGCAAGCTTACAGACTAAACTCCCCCTCAGCCTGATACTTCAGAGTTGATTGCACAAGATGAAAGGATTGGATTGAGGAGAAGGACTCACTCAAAACGATCAAATATAACAGTACAGAGTACTGTCATATTTATAGGCAAACCAAACTACTGATGTACCTCAGCTGACGTCACCATGATAGTGACATCTAACAGCCTAACAACCTATAAACACTGGTCTATACAAACTACTGATGTCTAACAACTGATTGATAAAATACAAAACAAGTCTAACACTGTTCACGTTCCACTGTTGTAGCCTAAGCACTGATTACTTGAACATCAGTGCTTTCTTCAAAAGGTCATCAGTCTTTGAATGAGCAGTGCTTGGGTCTTCAGCAGTACTTAAGAGATAGCAGTAGATAGAGCTCAGTGTTTGCCTTTTAGCAGTCTTTAGCTGTTTCATCAGTGTTTGGTTCATCAGTTGTTCTTCAAAGCAGTACTTAGAGTGTATCAGCAGATAGATAACCACCGTCAAGGGGAGAGCTTAGAGTAAACGTCTGCTTATTGTGAATCCACTGTTGTGACCAGGTTTTGGCTTTACATTATCTGTTCCTCTGGTAGGGTTCAATCCCAACAATCTCCCCCTGGAACAGATAATGCCAAAACCCTTCATTATTCTGGATTTTTATTCTTCATCAGAAGTTCCTTTTCTTTTCTTTTAAATTCTTCCTCAAACTCTTTGGAACTTAAATCAGCCTCATCCCTGCACAGTGTAAGCTCAAGGAGATCTTGTAGATCTTCAACACTTAGGCCTAGTGCTTGATTCCTTGATATATGTCTCACTTCTCCATTGGTTCTGATCAGAGTCAATACGTGGGTCTTTTGATCAGAGAGCCACTTTAGTATTTTTAAACCAAATGGGTTTCTTGGGAGAGCTTTATTTTCTGATGAATTTGAGGTTTTTGGCCTTGAGAAAAATTGTAAAGCAGTATCTTGAACTTCAGACATTCTTTTAAAAGCTTCTTCTATGACTTTATTTGCTGCAGCTATATCTTCTGCAACTTCTTTGTCAAGCAGCTCTTGTTTCTGTTGTTGATTAAGCTCACTGTCTGTGATATCTGCTGATGATGGTTGGCTCAAAACCTATTTGGTAAGGTCTTGTAGCTTTGCCAATTTTTCTTTATCTGAATCTATTTTCTTGATAGTTTCTTCAAGATAATCAGTCTCTTTTTCTTTTTCTCCTCCAGCAGTCAGTTGTTCCCTCTTTTCTTTTCTCAATGTTGTGACAGAGGTTTCTGCTGCTTTGATTTGTGTTTCAAGAGTCCTGATATGCTCCTTTAGCTTTTTGTAGTCAGACTTTTTAGGAGTGTCCCTCCTTTTCTTAAGCCTTTCATAAGCTTCATCTGTTTGCTGCTTAGTCCATTTTGCTATGGCATTTGCAGAATCCACCCTTGCATCCACCAGCTCCTGCTTCTTTCTTTTATATTCAGAAGTAAGATCAGCTATGAGTTTTCTGTATTTGTTCCAATTTGGAGCTGTCTTTTTCTTTCTTGGATCATTTTTAACCTTTTCAATTCTTTTAGCCTCATGCTTTAATGCAACTATTGGCCATTCTTTGAATTCTGTTTCTTCAGTAGGATAGAACTTTTCCTTCATTATGTATGCAAGATATTCTTTTCTTAATTCATTTCGTTGATCTGCTTCAGGAGCTATGCTTGATATTTCTTTGTTCAGATCACTTGCATATTCTTCTAATTGCTTAACTTTGTTGAGCAGGAATTCTCTTCTTTCCAAAATGGCTTCATCACCCTGATTCTTGCATTCAACTTTGGCTCTTATCCTTGCTTGTCTTGCTTTCATTTCGAGATATTCATCCATGTCTTCTGGAATTATGAAACCTATGAGAGAAGGGAATTTCCTTTTTGAAGGATCATCCTCAGTGTAGAATTGTTTCATCTCATTTTTCACAGCTTCTAATTCCAGTGGATATTTAGCAGCAACAGGATCATACTTTTCATCAGTAGCCTGTGTTGTGTCTCTCTTTCTTTTGTGAAGCTTTGGAGGTTGTGGTGTAGGAATGATGAGATCAGTGGTGGATGTTTGACTAACAGTGGTTGAAACAACTGGTGTTCTAACCGCTGCTGTCATTACAACTGCTGATGTATCAGCAGATGTCTTCTGCTTTTGAGCAGGGGTTTTTGATGGTGGTGGTGACTCATCATCAGGAATAAAAACCCTTCTCCTTTTTAATGTAGGAGAGGCTGATGATGTTTTGGGTGGATCAGTGGTTTGAGATTGGATAGCAGTGGTTTGTGATTGTGATTGACTGACAGTGGTTGAAACAACTGGTGTTTCAATCACTGTTGTCATTACAGCAGATGTTGTAACATCTGCTGTCTTCTGCTTTATGGCAGGAGGCAGTGGTGGTGATATGATTGTAGATGATGATGGTGGTGGAACAGTGGTTGTGATGGTGTGTGATAGAGTGGTGTGTGTTGAAGGTGTGTGTGTTGATGAAATGGCAGCTGTTTGGCTACTGACAGCAGTTTTTGTAACTACTGCTGTCTCAGCTGTTTGACTAACAGGTTTTGAGACCTGCTTTTCTTTTCTTTTCCTTTTCCTTTTTCAGGCTCAATATAAAGCCCATCTTCTATTCCTTTCTTTCTCAACTTGATTTTCTCCCCCTTTTTGGCATTGTCTGCAAGGGGTGTATCCATGAAGAGGATGGAAGATGGAACTTTTCCACCATGGGCAGTCTTTTGTATGCTAGCCTTTATAGCCTTGATATCTGCTTGAGTGTCTTTAAACCTTGATTCCACCATGTTGGTCAGCATTTGTACTTGAATAGCATGCTTTTGATCAGCCATATGTTGCTGTTTTTCAAGCATGGGTGGAAAAATATTCCAAAGCTCATTTGCAGCAAATGCATGTTGTGCAGGTGCTTGAGCAGGAACAGCAGTGGCTTGTGCTTTTTGAGCTTTTAAAATCTCTTGCACCATATTCTTTATTTCAGCAACTGAATCTTCAAGTTTTTCAACTCTGTCCGTCAATTCCTGATATTTTGAATCATCACCTACTTTAGTAGGATCATCTGAATCCCCACCAGCAGTGGTTATATCAATGTGTGACTTAGGAACTGAGTCCCAAACATCACCCATTGATGCCCCTTGTTCTTGGTACTGGGGACTTCTTTCTTCAGCACTAGATAAATCTTCGATGGTACCAGTGGTTGGAACCAACTCACTAGTGATTACCGATGGTGCTATAGAAGAAATTGCCTTCAAGGGAGTCTTACTAATGAAACAACTGTCCAACTGAAGATCTGTTGATCCACCAGTTGTAGTTGCTGCTCCACTTGAACTACCACCGAGAGTTACTTGTAACTCAGGGGGTGTAACCTCCTCAATTGTTGTTGGGATAGCAGGAGTAGTAGCATCAGACCCAGTCACTTGTGGGGGTATACTCTCAGTGATAGGTGATAGAGAGGAACTGGTTTGTGTCTGAGCTATAGCAGCTGCATGCAACAAGGGTAGCATGGATTGTGGCATTATGATTGGTGAGGGTATAGGTGTTGAAAGAGACATGTCCTTGGGATCAGGACTGTGGAAGATAGAGCCAAGTGGATCTAGAGCTTCATAATTTGGTGTCTCTGTGATTACAACCTGATCCTTTTGTGAGGATGCAGGAGGAGTTTTAGGCATGGGTTGAGATCTTTCTTCCAACTGCTGTGAGGAAGTAGCAGCAGTGGTTTGTGGTGACTTTTGTGTTGTCACAGGCAGTTGCTCTGGGATCTCATCTTCCAGAGTTGCCTTTGTTTTGGGTTTGGTGGGTTTTCTGGATGTTTTTCTTTTGGTCTTTTTGGTAATGTCAGGTGTGGGTTTCAAAGCAGTGGTTGTGTTGCTCTGATCACCTGGAGTAGTGGGCTCAGCAGAAGTTGCCTGAGGATCAGTGGCAGTTTCTAAAGTCTGCTCAGGCACCTTTGCTTTGAATTTTATTGGTGCCATCATTCTTGAAAATGTTTCACTTGTTAAACCTTTTATTTGAAAATGGACACCTTGTTTGGGCAAATTTTCATCCTCTTTTTCAAATTTTTGTTTAAAGTAATAGCTCGGAAATCTTGGAAAAAGAAGAAATGATTTGCTAACAACATTTTTTACCATGTCATTGAAGATCTCCTGGGAGTAGTTGTAATCTTTATTGTTTAAAATAGGATAGCCCAGGCATTGAATCTTCAATGGTATTTCGTTAAACGATGTTGTTTTATTAGAAACACAACTCAAAAGTGTGTGAAACAAAAATCTGGGTGCAGATGGGAAATAACCCTTTTGTAGGGTATCTACCTTTGATTGTTCTGCATAACCCCTTTTCAGAAAATCAGCTTTTAACTCGTTTTTGTCAAAAGAAGTTTTACCATTCTGATCATCGAGTTTGAAGACTTCTGAAATTGTTTGCGGAGTGATTTGAATCACTTTTCCCTGTATCGAGGAGTTTATGGCTATGACTTTGTCGTCTTGTTTTTCAAGCGTCGCCTTTTTCCAAAACTCGTTCTGGGTTTGTAGATAAATGGGAGCATCTGCCGTTAACAAAGTTTTGTACTTTGATGCAGATAATGTATCAATGATGGTGTTGAAGGTGTGGTTATCAGTAGGTTTTGTGAGTAAACCCATATAATTATGAGGAGATTTGTATGGTATCTCGTTGGATTCTTCGGCCGTTTGAGCGACCTCTTTTGAGGATGGTGGTGATTTTGGTTTTGATTTTGATTTTGACTTTGATTTTGTCATTTTTGCGGAGAAGAACGAAGAATGATTTTGAATATTTTGAGAAGAAGGGTTGGAAACTGCTTTGAGAAGAGAATTTTGGAATTCAATTCGACAGTGTAAAACCCTGTTTGGGGTTTAGGGCAGGGTTTTATTTACGGAAAAAAATGATCGCTGATGTGGCAGCGGTTATTACGATCTGAGGGCTAAAAACTGACCACGTGTCAAACACTGATGAATTGGATGAAGGATGGAGAACAGTTGTTTTAAGGGCCACTGACGTATCAAGCATCAGTGGTTACAACGGTAAAAATTGTGGACAGTGGATGATTTTTACTATCAGTGGATAGCATATCAGTGGATAGGATACTGATTGTGAATATCAGTACTTTTCAAGATAATGAAGGATCAGTGGCTAACTTTCAGCAGTGGACAGTATTTAGAGATCAGACGTTGGAACAAAACAGTGGTTAGGGTAAATGGTACAGATCTGAAGGACAAGTATTCCAGCAACAGTTTTGAGAATTTTTATTCAAGGTTTTGACACATGTCAATTTTGAAAGACAGTGGTTTAGTACCCCAGATGATGAGAACTTGTTACTAAGGCACCTCATTCTAGTTTAATACTCAATTAAAACATGAGTGCCCCAGTAATTTAAGTACAGTTTGACAATCAACTTTTGATAAATGTTTAAAAACAACCCCGAGTAAGATATGATCTTAGACATATGAACCATTTCCTTCTGACCTATTCATGAGGACAATAATACCAACAAAAATACAGTACTATATCCTGACAGGAACTGAAACTATTGCCAACAAAAACAAGCAAGAGTTCAAAATATATTACTCCAAAAAAAAAAACGAACAATATATCCTGGTTATTCGAGAAAATCCTTTATATATATAAAAATTAAAGGATTTTCTGAGAACAGCATCAAAAAGGATCTGGTAACTTTTCAATAAAATAAGTAATCATATCATTCTCAAGTTTATGACAATGGTCAGTGGTTTGACAGCAGTGATAGGAAATTTTGAAAATATGAAATGATCCCACAGTTTAACAGATATGTTTTCAGATCTGAAAACTATGGGTGACTTATGGATGAATTCACTTGTTGTGTGAAATTTGTGTGTCATATGACATCTTGGTTGATGTACAGAGTTTTTGAATAACCATTTTGATCATGATTTACTCGTTACTCTGTTTTTCAACTGAATACAACCAACCTTAGTATCAATGAATTTTGAACCGAACTGTTATGTCAAATTGATTGTTAGATCGAATTTGACTGTCCAGGCTCTGATACCAATTGTTAGGATCTGAGGCTCTCATGATTGTGCTTGTTTGTGAGATTTGAACAAATCAAATAGATATGAGTAGTTTTAAGTGCAGCGGAAATGAATAACAAACTTTGTAAACACAATCAAAGGAGAATATAGTTTGATAAACAATTGCTTTTCATATAGTCGAAAGATTACATCAAAAGCAAAAGGTTATAATGCAAGCTTACAGACTAAACTCCCCCTCAGCCTGATACTTCAGAGTTGATTGCACAAGATGAAAGGATTGGATTGAGGAGAAGGACTCACTTAAAACGATCAAATATAACAGTACAGAGTACTGTCATATTTATAGGCAAACCAAACTACTGATGTACCTCAGCTGACGTCACCATGATAGTGACATCTAACAGCCTAACAACCTATAAACACTGGTCTATACAAAATACTGATGTCTAACAACTGATTGATAAAATACAAAACAAGTCTAACACTGTTCACGTTCCACTGTTGTAGCCTAAGCACTGATTACTTGAACATCAGTGCTTTCTTCAAAAGGTGATCAGTCTTTGAATGAGCAGTGCTTGGGTCTTCAGCAGTACTTAAGAGACATCAGTAGATAGAGCTCAGTGTTTGCCTTTTAGTAGTCTTTAGCTGTTTCATCAGTGTTTGGTTCATCAGTTGTTCTTCAGAGCAGTACTTAGAGTGTATCAGCAGATAGATAACCACTGTCAAGGGGAGAGCTTAGAGTAAACGTCTGCTTATTGTGAATCCACTGTTGTGACCAGGTTTTGGCTTTACATTATCTGTTCCTCTGGTAGAGTTCAATCCCAACACAAAATATGTTTGGTCCGATCCTAACAATCGACCAAACGGGTCGGGTTCGAAAGTCTAAGCGGTGGTTTAGACCGTTTGACTTACGACCCTAAACAAGCACTAGACTAAAAGTGACGAGTTAAACATGTTAAAACATGTATAACTAAGTTAGAAAACAAGTTTGATATAAAAAAAAAAGTGTTTTGATACCCAAAAATAGCTTCGTTGCAAAATACGCATAAACACGTATTTTGACCAAAACTATGACTCGTCACTACGCCTAATCAACGTGGTAATCAGTAGGTATAGTCACAAGGGACTATAACTATCGTGATTACGCTCACGTTGCAAAGTTCAAATGAACTTTGTGTTGACCAAAGACTGGTCAAAGCAGAAAGTCAAACACTGTTTGACTTTCATGCTTGAAATGCATAAAAAGCATGAAAGAAGCTTACAAAAGGTCCAAAGCTTGAAGATAGAACAAGAAAACTAGAAGATTGAAGCCTTCAACCAGAGGGATAGCTTCAATGACCAGAATTGAAACGAAATGAGCAGGTTGGTTTATGAAATTGTTGGGTTTATATAGATTTTCAACAACCGTTAAGATCGTTCCTCGTAATTTGAGATTTGATGTTGGCCATCCATGTGTTGCACATGGTTTTGAATACTATGGGACCTCAAATACCAGCTCCAAGTATTGCAAAACAATGGTAGAAATCAATGGAATCAGCTGCTAAATGCAAAAACAATGAATCTGCCCAGATCAGTCTCTGGCGCCCCGCGAGAGGCCTGTCGCGCCCCGCCAGAGACCAAAATCTCAGAATGTCAGAAATGGTCCCTGCAGCTCCAAACTTGATTTTTCGACGCGTTTAGCCCCCGTTTAACCCATTTTCAAGGCTCAATATTGAATTCAAAGTATAGGGGACATGAAATATGCTTGAAAATATCTCGGATGTCGGTTCCTTTGGTCGTACGGTTGCGTTGTTCGGTTAATTACGACGAAACACGAACGGACACGAAAAACGATCCAAATTGCGCGACGAATGGAATTTTTGCATTCCTATCACTAAAATAAAATATTTTAATGATTACAAAAATTTTTGGATGTCTGGATATGTTCAGAACGTAAGTTATGCGCGTAAATGCAAACTTATGCACTTTTTGACGCTTTTAGTCCCTATTGATCAAATAAGCATATTTTCGCATAACGAACCCCTCAAAGCCTATTTCTAAGCTATGTAAGGGATATTTAGGGTATGTTTAGCTTATGATCAAGTTCCAGAATGTTCGTTACATTACGAATCAGAAGACTTTCGCAGTTTGACTCAAATAGCCCCTGTGATCGAATAAACTTGTTTTTAACACACCAAAGCCTTCAAAACTTATTTGTAAGTTATATAAAAGTTATTTAAGGTATGTTAAGCCTATGTCACTATTCCGGAGTGTTTTTTGCATTAAACTGATTATGTTTACGTACCATTTTGCGTATAACTTTCCAGAAAGCGATTTAAGGATTGAAATTGAACTTAAAATCAAAACGTGAAATTGTCAAACATAAAAAGCAAACATTGAGACCAAAAACACATTGTTTATTTGATAAAGGATATTGTCCTACATCCTGCGGTGTTTACGGAGCACAAGTGTCACAGTCTCCCCTACTTTAGGAAATTTCGTCCCGAAATTTATTCGAAGGAGACCGTAGAGTGTAATTGAAACAACCGATGGATAAGCAAATTGTTAGATCCCAAAGATGCGAAGCATCATTTGGTGTTGGAAATTTTAGGGGATTCAAAATGTGACTTGGGATATTCAAAGTATCTCAAGGTATTCAACCCTTTGAAACTTGTGAATTTAAGAAAAAGTTGACCAGTGTTCAAAAATTGTTTGGGTATGGCACTATGTTATACTAAGCTCTTAGTGTAATTCCTAGCAAACAAAGGGGTGTACATTCAAGTGCTGCACGTACACGGTTTCTAACATCCCACGAGGTACATCCAATGCACCATGAGCATCTCATGCAGATGAGCCAAGTCAACATACATGAGGTGATTTAGGAAACCGTAAAAACACATAAGGCCAGAGATAGCAATATGGATATATACCCGAGCAATGGGTTATAAGGTAACCGACGACTAATAAGTCTAACCGCCAAAATAGATAATCAATAAAGATAACGGATACGAGCTGAAAGTAACGGCCCACGAGGCCTTACACATGAAAGACGTACGCGTCAATATAAATGAAAACTTTTGACCAAAAGAAACGGGTGCCTTGAAAACAAAACTTGGTTCGTTTGATTAAACCAATGAACTACGTAAATAAGGTTTCGGGGACGAAACCTCTTTAAGGGGGTAGACTTGTAACACCCCAAAAACGGGTTTGGTAATCAAACCACATTAATAGTAATGGCGGGTAAAATACCGTTAGCGGTAAAAATATACCCGGTAGATATTAGGATTTAAATAAATAAACTTGATATTGTAGGATCGTGTACGGACCCGAAACGAGTCAATCAGAGGCGTTCTAAACAATATGAAAGGTGGAAACAGACATATTGTGTGTAATTCAGCAAGATATTCACTAATAACTGTCGTTTGATTGATTTCTGAGCAATTACAAATCTGTAGACACTTCGACAGAGCTTCGCCGTCGGAAAACACACATACCAGAATTACTCAAACGGAATCAAGACTCAACTATATATAGGCAGGCTAATTCCGCTTGAACATGACTCAAGCGGAATCACCGTTCAAGCGAGATACCATTCAAACGAAATTACTGGTTCAAGCGAAATTAGCATAGGTGATTTCGCTTGAACTGACTATTTCATTTCAAACGGAATTACACTATGTAATTTCGTTTGAACTTGCCAGTTGACCTATTTTCTCAATTTCCGTGCCCTGGTTAATCTAATACAATGCAAGACTCGATACAAGACGAAGTCGACAGACGTATGCACCAACAGACTCCCCTTGGATGTTGACGAGTCTTAAGTGTCGAGTCTTCAACGTCTTTAGTCTTTATCAGTCTTCGGGCTTCTCTTCATATTATCACACAGTGTAAGCATCCTCAAACTTTATCTCTTTCTATCAGTACCAACGTACTCCTCTTGAACAAATAATCTTTCCTCAGATGTCTTCAGACTTCCCGTTTCGATATGCTGGGATCGCAGTCTGGCTTTTTTAAATCACAAAGTCCTCAGTCTCTATCCCAGAGACCTGCACAATCTCTACCCAAAAATAAATTTTACAAATTTAACAATTTACAAATTTATCTATCCAAACTTCCCTTCAAAATAAACCAGGATGATTTATCAATGATAATTTCTGATGAACCACATGTAGGTAATTTATTCAATATATTTTTTCATTTAGACACAACCTCCCCCTCACCATATGCTCATCATCTTTAGCACTTGAAATTTTGAAAATCAGCTCTCCAACATCAGTTGCCGAAAATCTTTTTGTATTTTTCAAAAGTTTATGCTAAAACACACTGAAAATCTTTTTCGATTTTTGAATGAAATGAAATGCAGTAAAGAAATATTTACATACACTATTTTTGTGAGTTTGTGTAAGAGGATTATATAAGTTTTTGACAAGTCACAAGTACCGTTGAGCTTAATTACACATTAAGAATTAAACAGTTCACTTAGATTGTCAATATACTGATCCACTTATATTCTCACACAAATTTCAACTGATTCAGGATATGATTTAGGTGTATTAAGGACTTAAACTCATTCAGGTGTCCCACCTCTTGAATATACTTCCGTATCCAGATCCCAATATTCAGTCTTACAGGTGAGTATACCACAAATGATATCTGTAAAGGGTTAGATGCGAAGACCGTGAGAGCT
Organism: Helianthus tuberosus; assembly: GCA_030545235.1. Lineage (NCBI taxonomy): Eukaryota > Viridiplantae > Streptophyta > Magnoliopsida > Asterales > Asteraceae > Helianthus > Helianthus tuberosus. The sequence goes on from CM060406.1 coordinate 184,186,915, forward strand.
CAGGTCAGAACTTCCGTTCAGCCGAGAGATGACGGCTTCGACTTTAGGTGGGTCCCCTTTAGAGGATCTTTTTTTATAACCGCACATGATTATCATTTTTCAATGTTTCATCATTTTTTATGCTGAGGGTAAGCTTTTATTTCAAGCAAGCGTAAAGTATTCTCCGGGGACTAGGCCATTGCTTCCGCATTATCAGAAGTCCCTGGATAATACCCCAGATATCACTGAGCATAAAGACCTAGTATCTCAGATAGAGGGATCTTTCAAACGAAATTTCACGGGTTACCTATATATCCAAGTAGTGTTCCCCACGAAATAAGCAAGTTTGTATTTAAGTTTTATATCCCGAAAAAGCTTACTAAATGTGTAAAAACCTATCGGCATATCATCAGTGAGACCATTTAACGCTATTTAATCATTACATTTCTTTAGCATACTGTAACTGTCTACTGATGTACTATCATTTCCTCTTTTTCACAACAAAACTCCTTTTTGAATTTTACCATGTTTTGGACTTTTTCAAATTTTCTAATGTTTTTGGATTTTCTGAAAATTATTACTCCCCCTAAAATTCAAAACCATTTAAGGAAATTTGAAAACAAACTGTACAAATAACATGACAACTGATATCGAATCACTTCAATTTGCCATCCACTTGGCATAAACAATCAGAACTCCCCCTTTCAACAAACTATTTTCTCATTATGATTTCAAAACACTTAAGTTTGTTTTAACCAAAATGATTTTTCCGGAAAATAAGTTTTGTTGATTGATTTTATCACTTTGTAGGTTAGGAATTCATCACATTGTTTTTCAACTACCACTTGTAAGAATGATTCAATCAAGTTCAACCTAATGACCTTGATTAATCATTTATAAGCCAAAATATCACAAACTTGAATTTTCCAAGAAAAATGCCGATACCTGCTCCACACTTACCAACTTGGGAGCTTCGGCAAGTCCAGATTTTACATGTTAAACACAGACATCCAAGCGTCAGCAAGCTTGGATGTAAGCTTATCAAGTTCACTTTCAGTCAGAGTGTATGTTGCCTTCTTTGTTTCATAAAATTCTTTTACTCCTTTCACCTTACCCTCAACCATTTTTCCAAAAATCTTTTTAACATTCCCATTGAATGCTTTTTCAACATCAAAATCTTTCTTCTCAGAATAAAACTGATTTGAAATCTCAACCTTCCCAACCTTTTGTTTAAAATTTTCAGCCCTTAATGATGGAAAATGAACATCATCCATTGGAGGTACTGAGTTTTCATCTTTTAACTCAACTTGTGGCTCGTCTAACTTTATGGAATTAGATTCATTGCCAAGTTTCTCATCAAACTTCTTAACAACCCACATTTGGTTGTCTTTGGCTCTCTTTTTGTAAAAATGTGTCTTTGAACACTCACCAACTTCATATGTTGAATTTTCAAAAATTTTAAATTTTTCAGTTGGTGGTTCAGTTTTATCAACAAAAATTTCTTTAAGTTTTTCTGAGACTCCCTGTTTTGTCTTTGTAGTCTGAGGACAGTTCCATGCAATGTGACCAGCTTCATTGCACTTAAAACAAGTTCTAGTCTCTTTGTTCTGATAATCTCCATTCTTTTTAACCTCTTGCTTCTTTGCAAGGAAATCCTTATTCGATTGTTTCCAGAATGAGCTTTTTGCTTTTTGTTCTGATAATCTCCATTCTTGTTCCTGAAACAAATGTCATCTTTGATTTAAAATCACGAACATATTTTTCATTTTTATGATTTTCTGGTGGAATAAATCCAAGACCTTTCTTTTTAAAATTACCATTATGGTTTGGTTTCTTTTGAAAACCAGAACCAGAACCAGAACTGTAACCCTTTTTCTTGTTTTCTCTTTGTTGAACTCTTGATGTAACATCCGTGCTTGTAATCATTGTGAACAGTTCTATTATCAATAAAACAATGTTATTTGATTCCAATGTTTGTTTGGTTGTGTTTTACATTTTTCATGTTTTGACTTTTGTGCAATTTCAAACTCTATATCACTTTCTGGAGAGTTATACGCAAACTGGTGCGTAAACGTACTCAGTTAAACGCGAAAAATACTCCGGAACATCAAAATATACTCAACATACCTTAAATAACCTTTACATAACTTAGAAATAAGTTTTGAAGGCTTTGGTATGGCAAAAACAAGTTAATTCACTTACAGGGACTAAACTTGACAAACTGCGAAAGTATGCCAATTTGAACTGTAACAGACATTCCGAAACATGACCATAAGTTAAACATACCACAAATATCCTTTACATAGCTTAGAAATAGGCTTTAAGGGGTTCGGTATGCTAAAATAAACTTTTGGGTCATTCAGGGACTAAAAGTGTCAAAAAGTGCACAAGTTTGCATTTTCGCGCATAACTTACGTTCTGAATACATCTGGACATCCAAAAATTTATGTAAGCACTAAAATATTTTATTTTAGTGTTTGGCATGAAAAAAATCCATTCGTCGCGCAATTTGGATCGTTTTTCGCGCTTATGCGCATTCCGTCGTAATTAAGCGAACATCGCGATCGTACGGCCAAACGAACCGACATCTGAGATATTTTTGAGCATGTTTCATGTCCACAATGTTTAGGCATCATTTTAGGGCCTTAAAGTTGGCTTTACGGGCCTTAGAAGTGTCAGGAATGGCCTTAAACACGTGCAGGGACCAAAACTGTAATTTCTGAAACATGTTGCTGATCAGACAAGGCTAGGCGGCCCGCCTGAGTTTTGCCTGATCCTGAAGCGGGCCGCATCAGGCTCCCAGATCAGAAAACTCAGTTTAACAGCCTGTTAACAGCTGTATTACCCACAAAACCCACTTGCATATGGTAAATCTGATACGAGGGGCTGGTTTTGGATGTGCACATGGTATTGCAATACCATGTGTGCAAGTGTATGGCCGAGATCAAAGCACGTTTCCCGATAAACGATCCTAATGGTGCTGGTATTACTATAAATACCCCATGCCTTCAACTTCAAAACCCACAAGAATTTTGATCTTAGAAGCTCTAAGTTGAAACCATTGTTTCATACCTGACCTACTTGGATCGAGATTAGCATTCGGGGACCCTTCGTAAGTATTCTTTCATTCTTTTATTGCTTTTCGGGTCCGAAAGTCAAATTTTGTTTGACTTTCTGCGTTGACCAGTTTATGGTCAATGCGAAGTTCGTTTGAACTTCGCAATGTGATTGTAATCACGATGGTTATAGTCCCTTGGGACTATGCCTACTGATTACCACGTTGTCTAGGGTCGTAAGGTAAGCGATCTAAACAATCGCTTATACTTTCGAACCCGACCCATTTGGTCGATCATTAGGATCCGACCAAACACATTAGGTGACCATAGTATATAGGGAATAACCTTCCGAGGTTATATCCTATGGTCACATCGTTTGAGTAGTTGTATGATAGGTAGTTTATATGCCTTAGGTAAATTACCAGAATACCCTTTTCATGTATAATTGGTAATTAAGCATATGTAACCTAAACTTTTGTCACATAACTGATTATGTAACATGTTTAGGCATATAACACTTGTCATAGGACTAGTTAGGCGGTCCGAACGCGTTTCACGCGAACGACGCGTTAAAGTAGCATAAGCTACCTAAACGGGTCGTAATGGGTCGTAAACACTTAGGTTAAGTTTCGTTTTAGTATGTAGGGTTTGTTAAACCATATTACACGAGTTTCCATACTCGTTTGGTTTACGAAACCTCATTCTATCCGATCTTCCGATTTAGGTCCGGTGTATTAACATAGTTACCTATATTAGGTGCCGTTTGATTCCGAGATCTCTAGCGTTACTTGGTGGTTATCTTAAGACATCTGAGCAATCTCAAGTGAGTACATAGACCCCTCTTTTACTGTTTTCCAAACATTTTGGGGTGGAACACATGTTCCTACTTGTTACTTTCATGCTTTCCTGTTTTCATATCATATACTCGCTATGTTTATTAGTACATTCATAGTACATGATTTCATTACATTTCATGCTATGTGTGCCCATTGTGTGCATTACTTAGTACATCGTTTTACATTACATTTCATGCTATGTGTGCCCATTATGTGCATTACTTAGTACATCGTTTTACATTACATTTCATGCTATGTGTGCCCATTGTGTGCATTACTTAGTACATCGTTTTACATTACATTTCATGCTATGTATGTTCATTTGATTACATACTTAGTGCATCGTTTTCACATGCTTACATTTTGGGTATGACATTTGGTTTGTTTACAATGGAACAATACATTCATTAACATTAGCTACGTCGTTCGTTAGTAGGTAGTGGTACCATAGGAATTGACAACTCCCGTTCCTGAAATCCTGGGTTTGTTTGGATTGGAAGGAATGACCGAATTCGATATACATAACTTAGATAAACCTTTAATTTGTTTAAGGGCTTATCGCCACAGTCTCAAGGCTTGGATGTATGCATTTTCACAATACCGCATAAATGTTTGTATCAGTAAAGCATGCATTTGTTACACAAAACATAACTTTGATTTAAACTATGTTTTATTTCAATACCTTGTTTTTGTGCATTTTACATATGGTTTAGTTGATATATTTCACTTACCATACATGACATTTTTGGTTACACATTACATGATCTACATTGAACATAAACATTTTGACATTGATATACACATTTGGTGGTTTACTTTGGACATAGACATTTTGATATGGTTTACACAATAACACTTGACAATTGATTTGTACATGAACAAGTTACATTGGTGATTGTTTGGGTAAGTGATTTGAGTAACGAGGCGTGTGTAATATGATACAAACATGGTGGATACGCCGCTGGTACTTCCTATATATAAGTGTTTGTATAATATTACATAGCGCAACGTTATTTAAATCATTTCAGTATAGACATATTACATTTTATACAAATAACATATTTTTCACAAGACATTGTTTTACAAAACAGTTTATTTTATACAACTCATTTTACATGGTTATTCATTTAACCTTACATTTATTTATACATATCAACTGATATTATCGTTTTTCAAATGATTTACAAGACAAAGCAAATTACAAGGTTCATGACTAAACATTTTCTTAAACAGGTCATGAATCCTATTTTCACAAAACCTATGTATCTCACAGGCATTTTTATGCTGACGTACCTATTTTCACATGTGTTTTCAGGAGCTTTTCCGTAGGATGATGATCAGGACACTAGGGCGGACCTGTGCCTTAGAAACATAAAATGAAGATAGACTTTGTTTAATTATGTTATAAACTCTGTATTTCCTGTTTAAGACAATGTAACTCCTATGTTTATAAATAAAATACAACTTTGAATGCCATGGTTATGAAACAATTAATTCTGTTACAACACTCCCCGACGTTTTCCACCACGTTTTGTATGTTATACGTGGTCGGGGTGTGACAGAAGAGTTGGTATCAGAGCCAATGGTTATAGGGAATTAGGTTATTAGTAATGCTTTGACCTAGACTATAACTTTTCTAGGACCCTAACACAAGTTATCTTGTGTTTAGATTTTAAAACATGTACATCACCTATCCTTAGGTGATTATCAAAACAAAAACCCGATTTTTTTCCGAAACGATTTTTGAAAAAAGATCATCTGTTTTTGGATGATTTATTACAAGGTTTTGAACCCTCTATTGTAAGGTTTTGAACCCTTCCAGTTTGACTAAATTTTTGCCCTTGTGCCTTCAAATTTTCAAAATCTCGTCAACGTTTTGGGTCTTAAATAATATGAACATGTGCAAACTGGAAGAGTGAATGCCTGTATTCTGGGTTTTCTGTCTAGGCAAGCACTTCGTATACATCTCAATCAGACGCGAGACCAGTTGTGCTTACCTGGGAATTCTTGGGATGAGTGTTCACTTATAGGAGAGCATGTCTTCGCAATACATTATTTTTGATCCATTTACTTTGATTAGTCACTGTGTGTCGTTTGTTTACTTTGTGATACAGATGAATGACCACCATCTTTGCTTTTGTTGATTTCGTTTCATCTCATTCTTTTCATCCAATCATCTCACTCGTTTCTTTTCATGTTTCCTCTTTTAGAATGCCTCCTCGACGCGAAACCCAGATAGCAACTGCCGAACTGGCAGAAATTATTGCGCAGCAGATGGCTGCCCAATTCCCAAATCTCTTTGCTCAATGGAACCAAGCCAACAACAACAACAATGCTCTATGCAAATACAAGGATTTTAACTCGGCTAAACCACTCAAGTTTAGTGGTTCTGAGGGAGCGACTGGGCTTCTTCAGTGGTTTGAGAGCATTGAGAATACTTTCCGCCACGTGCAGTGTCTTGACAATCGCAAAGTCAAGTTTGCTTCGAGCGTATTTCAGAAGAGGGCTTTGACATGGTGGAACGGGGTTATGAGAGATAGGGGTGCTGAGATTGCCTTGGCACAGACATGGGCTGAACTAAGAGCTCTTATGATGAGGGAATTCTGTCCTCGTCATGAACTGCGAGCTTTGGAGAAGGAATTTGATGATTTGAAGCAAGATAGTGGTGAGCACAGGGCTTATACTGATAGGTTTGAAGAGTTGAGTCTGCTTTGCCCGACAATGGTTACCCCACTCGACAAGGCTATCGAAAGGTACATCGACGGCCTACCTGACTCAGTACAAGACATCATTACTGGTAGCAACCCTACCACACTCCGTCAGGCGATCGAGTTATCAGCTACATTGACTGAGTCGCAGATTCGGAAGGGTAAGTTGCACAGGAAGGGTGACAAGGGCAAGAAACAGTCATCTGATAAGGGGGATAGCAAGAAAGGTCAAAACAAGAATGGAAAGGACTCTGGTTCTTCGAAGAGGTCAAGGAAGCGTAAGGCTTCCCAAAATTTTGCTGTCACTGCCCAAGCTAATCAGGCAGCTCCCAACCAACCCGCACAGCCTCCAGCGAAGAAACCCTATTCAGGGAATGCACCTTTGTGCAATAGATGCAACAGTCACCATCAGCCGCAACATCAGTGCCGTTTCTGTACTAGCTGTGGGAAGTCAGGTCATCTTGCCGATGTTTGTCGGTTTGCTCAGAATCGCGCAGTTCAGAACCCGGCTCAACAAGTTGCTCAGCCTCCTGCTCAACAACAGGGTCAAGCTGCACGACCATAATACCCACCGGGTGCTTGTTATAATTGTGGGGATCTGACCCATTACAGAAATCGGTGCCCAAGGCTGGCTAACCAGAACCAGAACCAGAATCAGGCTCAGGCTCGAGGGCGAGCTTTTAACATGAATGCCCAAGAGGCGCAGGCGGACGATAATGTGGTGAACGGTACGTTCTTTATTAATAATCAGCCTGCATCTGTTCTCTTTGATTCGGGTGCCGATAAGAGTTTTGTGTCATTGTCTTTTGAGCCAATGCTTCGCGTGTCTAGAACAAAACTAGGAAAACCTTTGACAGTAGAAGTTGCTAATGGTGAACCAATTATTCTTGATTCTGTTCTACGCAACTGCCAGTTGAACCTTAACGACCATCTTTTTCCTATTGACCTCACGCCTATGCAACTTGGAAGCTTCGACGTTATTGTGGGAATGGATTGGTTATCCAAGCATCACGCAGAGGTAATTTGTTTTGAGAAGATTGTTCGTGTGCCGCTTTCGACAGGCGAGATCCTTCAGGTTCGTGGTGAGAAACCTGCCGGTAGTCTCAAACTCATGTCTTGTTTTAAAGCTCGGAAGTATCTGCGGAAGAACTATGTGGCTTTCTTAGCACATGTTACAGCAGATAAAGGCAAGGGTAAGTCTATTTCAGATATTCCTGTCGTTCGGGATTATACTGAAGTTTTCCCTGAAGAGTTACCTGGTCTACCCCCAGCACGCCAAGTCGAGTTCCGTATTGATCTCGTACCTAGAGCAAATCCCATCGCCAGAGCTCCATATCGTCTTGCACCGTCTGAGATGCAAGAGTTGTCTAATCAGCTTCAGGAACTCTCTGACAAAGGTTTTTTCCGTCCTAGTTTTTCACCTTGGGGTGCTCCCGTTCTTTTTGTCAAGAAGAAGGATGGATCTTTTAGGATGTGTATCGATTATCGTGAGCTTAACAAGCTTACCATCAAGAATCGATATCCCCTACCGCGCATAGACGATCTCTTTGATCAGTTACAGGGTGCTTCTTATTTTTCAAAGATTGATCTACGATCTAGATATCATCAACTTCGTGTGCATGAAGAAGATATTCCCAAGACAGCTTTCCGCACTCGTTATGGGCATTATGAATTCACACTCATGCCATTTGGTTTGACTAATGCTCCTGCTGTTTTCATGGACTTAATGAATAGGGTCTGCAAACCCTATTTGGATCAGTTCGTCATTGTTTTTATTGACGACATCCTGATATACTCTAAGACGCGAGCTGATCACAAGCAACATCTTCGTCTTACTCTGGAACTCCTAAAGAAAGAGCAACTTTTCGCCAAATTCTCCAAGTGCGAATTTTGGCTTAAAGAAGTTCAATTTTTGGGGCATATTATCAACGAACGAGGTATTCATGTAGATCCCTCCAAGATCAATGCGATTAAGGATTGGGATACACCTACTACTCCTACTGAAGTTCGTTCTTTTCTTGGTCTAGCGGGTTATTACCGCCGCTTCATTGAAAATTTCTCGAAGGTTGCAGTTCCTCTAACTGCTCTAACTCAGAAGAACAAACCCTTTGATTGGGGATTCAAACAAGAGGAAGCTTTTCAACACTTGAAGCAGAAGCTTTGTGATGCGCCTGTTCTATCATTGCCTGAGGGTGATGATGATTTTGTCGTGTATTGTGATGCATCAAAATTGGGCCTTGGTTGTGTTCTGATGCAAAGGAACAAAGTCATAGCATATGCATCGAGGCAGTTGAAGATACATGAGAAAAACTACACCACTCATGATCTTGAGTTGGGTGTAGTTGTTTTCGCTCTCAAGATCTGGAGACACTATTTGTATGGTACAAAATGTGTGGTTTTTACGGACCTCAAAAGTCTTCAGCATATCTTCAACCAGAAAGAACTCAAAATGAGACAACGACGTTGGGTTGAGCTTTTAAACGACTATGACTGCGAAATTCGCTACCATCCTGGTAAGGCGAATGTCGTAGTGATGCGTGTGAAGTGTTATATATTTTAGGTGTATATTTTAAGCCCTTTTTAACACTTATTTTAGCCAAGTTTTAAATTTATAAAACACGATATTTCACTAACACTAAACACACATATGGGCAAGTGCACCCATCGTTGAGTGTAGTATAGCGTTGGTAAGATACCGAGGTCGTCCAAGGACACAAGAGCTTTTAGTACCGGTTTATCCTCAACGTCTAACCAAAATAAAAGTTTAGAAAAAATGTTTTAAACTAAGAAAATTAAAAACTAACTAAAATGCTGAAAATAAAAATAAAAGAAAAACAGATAGACAAGATGAATCACTTGGTTCCGACTCGTATCTAGTATAACCTTTGATTATTTCCGCACTTTTGCACATAATTAAGAGATTATCTTAGTTATTGTAGTAGGCCCCTCTTTTGAAGGTGACGTTACCCTAACCCCAGTAGTTTGAGTCAGCAGGGATACAATCCTAAAATGGTGGATTATTGGAAGATAATGAATTAAGTTATTAATGCAGTATTGTGGTAGCCAACATATCTCCATATAGACCGTGGAGATATGAATGGTGAAAATCCTTTATTTTATATAGACAGTAAAATAATGCCAAGAGACCACGGACAAACGATAAGGAAAGATCACCTTCAACATAAGTAACTAGTTATTAAAGTCATTAATACAAAACCAAATAAAAAGTGCAAAAGATTAGAAATAAAAAGTATTATACTAGACACTTTGTCTTCACCAAGTGATGTAAGAGACTTAGGCAAACATGGCCTTGATTGTCAAGAACTCTTACGATCAATCTTGGATCCCGAGACGACTCACACACTCTACGATGGACAATGGATGATGGTGGTGGATGATGGTGTTGTGATGGTGGTGGGTGGTGGATGAAGTGTGAGAGAGAGGTGGTGTGCCAAGGGATGAGATGAAATGAATCCAAGCACTCCTATTTATAGGCTGAACAGAGAGCTGGGCACGGCCCCGTGTCCGCTGGGCACGGCCCCGTGTCCGTCTGACAATCTCTCTCCTCATTAATTGTAATTCGCAATTACAATAAATGCGCTTGCTGTACTTTCGACACGCCCCCGTGTCCGCTGAGCACGGCCCGTGGTGGGCAATAGAAGCTTCTATAGGTTTGTCTTTTCTGCTGCTTCTTGGGCACGGCCCCGTGCTGGCTGAGCACGGGGCGTGTTCAGTCTTCTGATTTCTCTACTTTGCTTTGGAAGGTGCCGTTGAGGGGTCGGGCAGTCCACTAATATTCCTTTTCTTGTATTTATGTTGGATTTAGCTGTCTTTTTGCTTCTTTTACATTTTTGAGCTCATTTAATCCTGAAAATACAAAAGGAAGACAAAAACACTCTTTTTCCAATATTAGTACTTAAAAAGGGTTAGTTTTATGCCTCATTTGATGTAATTTATATGTTGCATTTTACATACATCAAATACCCCCACACTTGAACTTTTGCTTGTCCTCAAGCAAAACTCTTTAATATGTGGCTTACACTCCCAAATGGAATAGGTAGAAGAGAAGGTTTTGGGCTTGTCGTAGAGTGTCGGGATTTCCAAGATCTTTTTTGGGTTATATTTTTATTTATTTACACTCCTATTCGTAATGATTTATTTAGAACTTTTCATAAAAGAAATTACTTATTTGGGCATAACATGCCTTTTTAAAATTCTATTTATATACAAGTTCACATACCTCACGGGGAAATCACTCACACTCGGCCGAAGGTGTATTTTTAGTGAATCACTCGAGAGCGGCATGGAACTTATTCCTACCATAGGCTTGCCAAGAAATCAATCCTCCTCCTTTTTAACTTTTATACCTTTGTAGATATCAAGAGGACTTTGTGGGTTAAGGGCTAGGCTAGGGTAAAAGGTAGGTGGTTGGGTTAGTGGTTAGTGGAAAAAGGGCTAAAAGCGTAACAAGTGTCGGTTTTCGTATTTTTGCAACTTTTTATTTTGATGAAGCTTTTATTCAAACTAAGTTATTTTTTATTTAACTTGTTTGTTTATTTTCTTTTTGCTTCATCATTATCACACATATTTTTTTATTATTATTTTTTTTTACGAAGAACCGAACTTGTTACTAAAATAAAGGGTTAAAAATGAAAAAGGTTTTGGTGGGTAAAAGGGTTTTTGTTTGGGTGATGAAACGAAAAGGTTTAGGCTCAAAGGGGCTAACTAGGGGGATTTTTTTTTTGGGTAGGTGGTAAAAGAAAAAGAAAAATAATGGTGTAGAAATAAAAAGGGTTAGTCCTAATGCCTCCAACATTTACTTACTCGGGTTTAAGTTGATAAGGACCGGGAATGTATTGTCATGGCAAGTTCTAGAGTCGTAAGAACCAAGCGGCTATTCACACAAGAAACGAAAAATGAGCATTTAGTCAAATGATATGTAATTGTGTGCTCAATAAAGGCTCAAAACTCACTTTTGTGGGAATGGGTTTTTATGTGATCAAGTATATATAATCAAATTTTAAATAAGTTTGCTATGCCTTTTCATAATTTTCTTATGTTGGTTCTTTTTATCACTACGCTATCGGTTGTAAATTTGTAAAAATATAACCTTTTTGAGAACTTGAATTTTCCGAGTTAAACCTAGACAAGTAAAAAAAATGAAATTTTTGAAAATTTTTTTTTTTGGGGTGATTAGCGGTTCCAATAGAGTTTTGTGTAAGGCTTGTATTTAGGACTTGCAAAATTCAAGGTTTTAGCATCCCCCCACACTTAAATTACACATTGTCCTCAATGTGTCCCAAAAATAAATTTTTAGGTTGATTAGATGTGTAAAATAGTGTTTAAAAAGCAAAAATTTGTGTTACTGGGCACTGAACACGGCCCCGTGTTTAGTGGGCATGACCCTGTGTTCAGGTGCCAGTAACAAGAACTTACAGAAGGTGGACACGGCCCCGTGTCCACTGGACACAGCCACGTGTTTGACAAAATTCTGCAGAACAGAAGCCAAACAGCAGGTCTGGGAGGTGAGCACGGGGGCGTGTTGGCTGGACACGTCCCCGTGTGGACAGTCTGAAAGCCTGAAAAAACAGGTTTCTTCCTCCGGGTTTTCCATCTTGGCCCTATAAGTGCTGAGGCTTAGCACCCCAAGCCTTGGTTTGTACCTGTTTCACCACTTAATACCACACCAAGCAACACAAACATCCTACATTACCACGGTTAATTGTTCCAAGCATAAAGTAAAAGAAAAATAAAACGGAAAATAAAAGTGTTTAAGGAAAGTAAATCGTTCAACTTCTGGCACGCAGGCCACCAATCGTTCGATAGATAAAGGGACTTAAACCTGTGGGCTCGCCATCAACCCGCTCCTGCTCCTCCAAACCCTCTACTCTATATCTTCATCGCTCTCATCACCTCCATCCCCACGCCCCGCCATGTACTCCCGGATGCTGCCGATATCGTCTTGTATATCATTGATGTTGCGTTCAATAGCTCCGACCCGGTGGTATGTGTTGTTGGCGAGGTTGTAGGCGTTCCTGGTAGACATAAGGTTTTCCTGCATAAGATCATGTAAGCTTTGAAAATTAGGAAAACCGCCTCCTTGTGAGGAGGATTGACCCGGATCACCATGGGGTGGATACTGGTGGTGGGGAGGTGGTGCGTGAAGAACTAGGGCCTCCTGTGGGTTCCATGCATAGCCTTGCGTTCTTTGGAAACTCACTGTTCCGTCTTCCGCCTCATAGAGTAAGTTCATGGCTCGGCAAATGTGGTAGTCAACTCGTCCCGACCATGGGCTTCTTTCAAAGGCTCTTGGAATTTGCGTGTAATGCTTAAAAAGACGGTACACCCATCCTCCGAAGAAGATAGGCGTTGGCGCTCGAGCAAGGCGGTTGAGATGCATGTTTCTTAACAGGAGATACGGAACATCGAGAGGCTTTTGGTTGTGGATACAGTGGAGGACAACCAAATCTTTCAACCCTACAACACCACTACTGTCGTGACGTTGGTTTAGAGAGTAGGTGAGGATCCTGTGAATGTAGCGATAGAGCGGATCCCTTATCTTCGTACTCTTGGTGCTACGAGGGTCGTAGATTCCTTCACCGATTTGAGCCCATGCGGCTTGTCTTTCATTTCCCTCCAAGTCTCGTAATCCCCCGGTATTTTCTTCGTTTCCTGATTCCTCTTCTTGGTATAGACCTATTATGGCTCCAAACTGTGCCATGGAGATCGAGTACATTGTCCCTCCACACCGAAATACAACCCCTTCATTGTCGAATGGGTCACACCTTGAATTGAAGTTGAAGGTACTGTAGAACTCCATGGTGCATTGATGCACCGACCGAAGCCTAGTGTTTAATGCAACAGCTAGTGGTCCCGTAACGATGTTGTTGAATCAGTTCAGCTGGTTTACCAAGGTTAACAGATCCGTGCAAGCTCTCCTGCGGTACTCTTCGGGTCTTGTTTGAAGAACCTCATACCTTGCCCTTGCATCAAGCTCACTTGCATTGAACCTTGTGAACTTTGCCATCTGAAAGAATACACCAAAAATTAGCACGAAACAGAAATGTTTTCGGACAAAACTGCAAACAGCGGGCTGGACACGACCCCGTGTCCAGCAGACACGGCCCCGTGTCCAGCAGACACGGCCCCGTGTCTAGAGGTCTGTTACTCAAAAACTTCATTTTTCGACCCGGTTTCGAAAACTTGAAAATTTTTGGTCCAATAGGTGCGGTTTCCCCCGAAAATGAAACCCTAAACACCGTTTTTCCCAAAATATCCCGTTTACCTTATCAATTTTATCTTTTTCGGTTCAAGAACAAGGGTTTGGGGTTCTTGTAAGAAATCGGGTGAATCTATGAACAATCTAAGTGTATTTACTTCCCTTAACACTAATCTAACTAAATGCAAACAGATTTAGGCAAAAATTTTAGGTTCGATCCGGATGAACATCAAGAACCCTAGATTTTTTCCCAAATTTGTGGTGTTTTAACTACATGCAAGTAACTAATCTAACTACTAAGAGTGATAGAATCATACCTTGACATTGTTAGATCGGTAAGAGACGTCGAAATTTCGCGAAAAATCGCCTGGAACCAGAGCTTTTGTGGGGAAACGGGGCGTGTGGAATGAAGAAACTGTTTTGAAAAAGGGGTTTTATCCCGTCTGCAGCGCGAACACGGCCTCGTGTCCAGCGGACACGGCCTCGTGCCGAGCAGTTTTTTTTTTTTTTTTTGTGCGCGTGTGAGTGCCCCTTTTTCCCATAAGCTATGGTTTAGAAAACTTACCGCTTTATTTTGTCGTCTCAATCGTTCGTAACTTACCAGGCATGATGTTTTTATTCTTCCACGGTTTGAAGCGAGATCTCTTCTTCCTCATCCTCAATAAATCCTTGATAGAGTTTTAGCCGTTGGCCATTGACTTTAAATGGTGGCCCATTTCGAGGTTTAATTTCTACTGCACCGTGTGGAAAAATATGGGTGACGGAAAAAGGCCCTGACCACCTAGACTTTAATTTACCAGGAAACAATCGAAGTCATGAATTAAACAAAAGAACTAAATCTCCTACCCGAAATTCATTAGGTTTAATATGTTTGTCATGCAAATTTTTCATTCTTTCCTTATAGATCTCGGAGTTTGATTATGCATAATTCCTAAGCTCGTCTAATTCATTTATTTGACAAAATCGATTTTTACCAGCAAATTCTAGATCTAAGTTTACATTTTTGATTGCCCAGTAGGCTTTGTGTGCAATTTCTACTGGCAAATGACAACTTTTTCCATAGACTAGCTTATATAGGGTTGTACCTATCGTTGTTTTATAAGCAGTTCGAAAAGCCCATAAAGCATCATCTAATTTATCAGCCCATTCCTTTCTATTTAACCCTACGGTTTTTTCGAGTATTCGTTTTAACCCTCTATTAGTCACTTCGGCTTGTCCGTTTGTTTGAGGGTGATATGCTGTCGAAACCCGGTGATAGACCCCATATCTTGTTAAAAAATTTTCAAGTTGATGGTTGCAAAAATGGGTACCTCTATCACTTATTAAAGCTTTAGGTGTGCCAAAACGAGAGAATAATTTTTTCAGAAATCTTACCACTACTCTTCCATCATTTGTTGGAAGTGCCTCGGCCTCTGCCCATTTAGACAAGTAATCTACTGCCACAAGTATGTATTTGTTTCCTTTCGATGGTGGGAAAGGTCCCATAAAGTCGAGTCCCCATACATAAAAAATTTCACAAACAAGAATGCCATTTTGTGGCATTTCGTTTTTGGAAGAAATATTACCTGTTCTTTGGCAAGCATCACATGTCTTTACAAGATTTTGAGCATCTTTGTAAATGGTTGGCTAATAATATCCTGAATCGAATACCTTTCGTGCGGTACTGGCAGCACCATGATGTCCTCCGTATGGACCTTCATGACAATGGCGGAGAATTCTTCGTGCTTCACTACCATGTACGCATCGTCTGACGAGTTGGTCGCCACACATTTTGAAAAGATATGGATCTTCCCAAAAGTAGTGTTTAACATTGGCAAAGAATTTTTTTCTTTGATGATGTGGCCATCCTTTTGCGACAATACCGCTAGCTAGGTAGTTAGCAAAGTCGGCGTACCATGGTTCTTCCTTATATTCCACCATTTCCAGGGACTCAGATGGGAATTTTTCGTTGATTTGCTCGTCCCTGGTTGCCTTCAAAGCTGGGTCTTCTAACCGTGAAAGATGATCTGCTGCGGTATTTTCTGCTCCTCTTTTGTCCTTGATTTCAATGTCAAATTCTTGGAGGAGTAGAATCCACCTAATCAAACGTGGTTTTGCGTCTTGCTTCTTAAAGAGATATCGAATGGCTGCATGGTGTGTATAGACTATAGTTTTAGAAAGAACAAGATAAGAACGAAATTTATCAAAAGCAAATACCACAGCTAGTAACTCTTTTTCAGTTGTTGTGTAATTTTCTTGTGCATCGTTAAGTGTTTTACTAGCATAATATATTGGGTGGAAATGCTTTTCTTTTCTCTGTCCCAAGACAGCTCCAACTGCAAAGTCACTAGCATCACACATGATTTCGAAAGGAAATTTCCAATCAGGTGCTATCATGATAGGTGCATTGACTAGCATTTCCTTTATGGTTAGAAATGCTTGATTGCAATCCTTGTCAAAGATGAAAGGAGCATCTTTTTCAAGTAATTTTGTTAGAGGCCTTGAGATCTTTGAAAAGTCTTTGATAAACCGCCTATAAAATCCGGCATGCCCTAGGAAACTTCTAATAGCTTTTACGGAGGATGGAGGTGGTAATCTAGAAATGGTATCTATTTTGGCTCGATCCACCTCCATTCCTTCGCTTGAGATTTTGTGACCGAGTACTATTCCCTCCGTTACCATGAAATGGCATTTTTCCCAATTAAGGGCGAGGTTAGTTTCCTCACATCGGGATAGCATTCGTTCAAGGTTATCGAGGCATTGGTCGTATGAATCCCCAAAGATAGAAAAGTCGTCCATGAAGACTTCCATTGTCTTTTCTATCATGTCATGGAAAATGGCTACCATGCAACGTTGGAATGTTACGGGGGCATTACATAGACCAAACGGCATGCGTCGATAAGCAAAAGTTCCATAGGGACATGTGAAAGTTGTCTTTTCTTGGTCTTCGGGTGCTATCGGGATTTGAAAGTAACCTGAAAAACCATCCAAGAAACAGTAAAATTTATGATCGGATAATCTTTCTAACATTTGATCAATGAAGGGTAAAGGAAAATGATCCTTTCTTGTTGCTTCATTTAATCGTCTATAATCTATACATACTCTCCATCCTGTGACGGTTCTCGTTGGTATTAATTCATTCTTTTCGTTAGTAATTACCGTCATACCTCCTTTCTTTGGAACTACTTGGACGGGACTTACCCAAGGACTATCGGAAATAGGATAGATAAGTCCGGCGTCAAGTAATTTGATGACTTCGTTTTTAACCACTTCTTGAACATTTGGATTTACTCGACGTTATGGTTGTATGACCGATTTGTAGTCATCATTCATCAAAATTTTGTGTGTGCACATAGAAGGACTAA
This sequence comes from Helianthus tuberosus, assembly GCA_030545235.1. NCBI lineage: Eukaryota > Viridiplantae > Streptophyta > Magnoliopsida > Asterales > Asteraceae > Helianthus > Helianthus tuberosus. The sequence continues at coordinate 184,204,057 of CM060406.1, forward strand.
TTCCTTTTATGTCAACAAGTTTCCAAGCTATTGCATTTTGTGTTTTTTCAAAAGATTAATTAGTTTTTCTTTTTCTAAGTTATCTAATTTAGACAAAATAATTACCGGTAACTTACCATCTTTGTCTAGAAAAGCATATTCCAAACCTTTTGGAAGTTCTTTGAGCTCAAGTGGTGGGTCTTTAGGAGACTCCTTATTTGGTTGCTCGTTTCGATCAAGAACTTTAAAAGTTTGTTCTATGGCGACCTCTTCTTCAACAAAGTGGTCAATCTCTTCACTTGTATCGGGTGGTTCATCTTCATCTTCAATTAGGGGGTCATTATTGTCGAATGGATATTTCATTGATCGTTCGAGATCGACACTTCTTTTAAATGCCCCTAAATGAAGAGGTAAATTGTTGAACTTCCAGTTTTTCAAAGCTTTGTGAGTTTTTACAAATGGTCGTCCCAACACTAGAGGAGCGTCATCGAGGATGACAAAGTCGGTTGTGATTACCATTTGATTTGTTTGAACCAAAACATCTTCAACTATACCGATTGATTTTATTACTTTCCGATTGAATAGAAAAATGGGTATTTGAAGTGGAGAAAAATCACTAATACTTAATTTTTCGAAAATGTAGTTAGGCATTATGTTAACACAAAGATCTTTATCGATTGTGACATTACTAATAAACGAATTTTGAAAGAAACATGGAACCGGTGTGATGTTAATTTCAAACATGGAACCGGTTTATCCTCAACGTCTAACCAAAATAAAAGTTTAGAAAAAATGTTTTAAACTAAGAAAATTAAAAACTAACTAAAATGCTGAAAATAAAAATAAAAGAAAAACAGATAGACAAGATGAATCACTTGGTTCCGACTCGTATCTAGTATAACCTTTGATTATTTCCGCACTTTTGCACATAATTAAGAGATTATCTTAGTTATTGTAGTAGGCCCCTCTTTTGAAGGTGACGTTACCCTCACCCCAGTAGTTTGAGTCAGCAGGGATACAATCCTAAAAGGGTGGATTATTGGAAGATAATGAATTAAGTTATTAATGCAGTATTGTGGTAGGCCCCGCTTTTGGCGGTGACGTTACCCTCGGCTAAGTAGTCTGAGTCAGCAGGGATACAGTCCTAAATAGCCGGGTTATAGTATTAATAGTAGTTAACTTATGAGGGGATCAAAGAGTTTGGACCCCCGCCATCCAATACCGTGAAGTATTGAAGGAGGTCCTACTAAATTTGACCCAGGTCCATTGCAGGACCTCTAAACGCTGAACAATGGCAAGACCTTTACCAAACCGTTCCCTTAACCCCCTACCAGGTAGCCAACATATCTCCATATAGACCGTGGAGATATGAATGGTGAAAATCCTTTATTTTATATAGACAGTAAAATAATGCCAAGACACCACGGACAAACGATAAGGAAAGATCACCTTCAACATAAGTAACTAGTTATTAAAGTCATTAATACAAAACCAAATAAAAAGTGCAAAAGATTAGAAATAAAAAGTATTATACTAGACACTTTGTCTTCACCAAGTGATGTAAGAGACTTAGGCAAACATGGCCTTGATTGTCAAGAACTCTTACGATCAATCTTGGATCCCGAGACGACTCACACACTCTACGATGGACAATGGATGATGGTGGTGGATGATGGTGTTGTGATGGTGGTGGGTGGTGGATGAAGTGTGAGAGAGAGGTGGTGTGCCAAGGGATGAGATGAAATGAATCCAAGCACTCCTATTTATAGGCTGAACAGAGAGCTGGGCACGACCCAGTGTCCGCTGGGCATGGCCCCTTGTCCGTCTGACAATCTCTCTCCTCATTAATTGTACTTCGCAACTACAATAAATGCGCCTGCTGTACTTTCGACACGCCCCCGTGTCCGCTGAGCACGGCCCGTGGTGGGCAATAGAAGCTTCTATAGGTTTGTCTTTTCTGCTGCTTCTTGGGCACGGCCCCGTGCTGGCTGAGCACGGGGCGTGTTCAGTCTTCTGATTTCTCTACTTTGCTTTGGAAGGTGCCGTTGAGGGGTCGGGCAGTCCACTAATATTCCTTTTCTTGTATTTATGTTGGATTTAGCTGTCTTTTTGCTTCTTTTGCGTTTTTGAGCTCATTTAATCCTGAAAATACAAAAGGAAGACAAAAACACTCTTTTTCCAATATTAGTACTTAAAAAGGGTTAGTTTTATGCCTCTTTTGATGTAATTTATATGTTGCATTTTACATACATCAAATACCCCCACACTTGAACTTTTGCTTGTCCTCAAGCAAAACTCTTTAATATGTGGCTTACACTCCCAAATGGAATAGGTAGAAGAGAAGGTTTTGGGCTTGTCGTAGAGTGTCGGGATTTCCAAGATCTTTTTTGGGTTTTATTTTTATTTATTTACACTCCTATTCGTAATGATTTATTTAGAACTTTTCATAAAAGAAATTACTTATTTTGGCATAACATGCCTTTTTAAAATTCTATTTATATACAAGTTCACATACCTCACGGGGAAATCACTCACACTCGGCTGAATGTGTATTTTTAGTGAATCACTCGAGAGCGGCATGGAACTTATTCCTACCATAGGCTTGCCAAGAAATCAATGCTCCTCCTTTTTAACTTTTATACCTTTGTAGATATCAAGAGGACTTTGTGGGTTAAGGGTTAGGCTAGGGTTAAAGGTAGGTGGTTGGGTTAGTGGTTAGTGGAAAAAGGGCTAAAAGCGTAACAAGTGTCGGTTTTCGTATTTTTGCAACTTTTTATTTTGATGAAGCTTTTATTCAAACTAAGTTATTTTTGATTTAACTTGTTTGTTTATTTTCTTTTTGCTTCATCATTATCACACATTTTTTTTTTTTTTTACGAAGAACCGAACTTGTTACTAAAATAAAGGATTAAAAATGAAAAAGGTTTTGGTGGGTAAAAGGGTTTTTGTTTGGGTGATGAAACGAAAAGGTTTAGGCTCAAAGGGGCTAATTAGGGGGATTTTTTTTTGGGTAGGTGGTAAAAGAAAAAGAAAAATAATGGTGTAGAAATAAAAAGGGTTAGTCCTAATGCCTCCATCATTTACTTAATCGGGTTTAAGTTGATAAGGACCGGGAATGTATTGTCATGGCAAGTTCTAGAGTCGTAAGAACCAAGCGGCTATTCACACAAGAAACGAAAAATGAGCATTTAGTCAAATGATATGTAATTGTGTGCTCAATAAAGGCTCAAAACTCACTTTTGTGGGAATGGGTTTTTATATGATCAAGTATATATAATCAAATTTTAAATAAGTTTGCTATGCCTTTTCATAATTTTCTTATGTTGGTTCTTTTTATCACTACGCTATCGGTTGTAAATTTGTAAAAATATAACCTTTTTGAGAACTTGAATTTTCCGAGTTAAACCTAGACAAGTAAAAAAAATGAAATTTTTGAAAAAAAAAAATTTGGGGTGATAAGCGGTTCCAATAGAGTTTTGTGTAAGGCTTGTATTTAGGACTTGCAAAATTCAAGGTTTTAGCATCCCCCCCACACTTAAATTACACATTGTCCTCAATGTGTCCCAAAAATAAATTTTTAGGTTGATTAGATGTGTAAAATAGTGTTTAAAAAGAAAAAAAATTTGTGTTACTGGGCACTGAACACGACCCCGTGTTTAGTGGGCATGACCCTGTGTTCAGGTGCCAGTAACAAGAACTTACAGAAGGTGGACACGGCCCCGTGTCCACTGGACACGGCCACGTGTTTGACAAAATTCTGCAGAACAGAAGCCAAACAGCAGGTCTGGGAGGTGAGCACGGGGGCGTGTTGGCTGGACACGTCCCCGTGTGGACAGTCTGAAAGCCTGAAAAAACAGGTTTCTTCCTCCGGGTTTTCCATCCTGGCCCTATAAGTGCTGAGGCTTAGCACCCCAAGCCTTGGTTTGTACCTGTTTCATCACTTAATACCACACCAAGCAAAACAAACATCCTACATTACCACAGTTAATTGTTCCAAGCATAAAGTAAAAGAAAAATAAAACGGAAAATAAAAGTGTTTAAGGAAAGTAAATCGTTCAACTTCTGGCACGCAGGCCACCAATCGTTCGATAGATAAAGGGACTTAAACCTGTGGGCTCGCCATCAACCCGCTCCTGCTCCTCCAAACCCTCTACTCCATATCTTCATCGCTCTCATCACCTCCATCCCCACGCCCCGCCATGTACTCCCGGATGCTGCCGATATCGTCTTGTATATCATTGATGTTGCGTTCAATAGCTCCGACCCGGTGGTATGTGTTGTTGGCGAGGTTGTAGGCGTTCCTGGTACACATAAGGTTTTCCTGCATAAGATCATGTAAGCTTTGAAAATTAGGAAAACCGCCTCCTTGTGAGGAGGATTGACCCGGATCACCATGGGGTGGATACTGGTGGTGGGGAGGTGGTGCGTGAAGAACTAGGGCCTCCTGTGGGTTCCATGCATAGCCTTGCGTTCTTTGGAAACTCACTGTTCCGTCTTCCGCCTCATAGAGTAAGTTCATGGCTCGGCAAATGTGGTAGTCAACTCGTCCCGACCATGGGCTTCTTTCAAAGGCTCTTGGAATTTGCGTGTAATGCTTAAAAAGACGGTACACCCATCCTCCGAAGAAGATAGGCGTTGGCGCTCGAGCAAGGCGGTTGAGATGCATGTTTCTTAACAGGAGATACGGAACATCGAGAGGCTTTTGGTTGTGGATACAGTGGAGGACAACCAAATCTTTCAACCCTACAACACCACTACTGTCGTGACGTTGGTTTAGAGAGTAGGTGAGGATCCTGTGAATGTAGCGATAGAACGGATCCCTTAGCTTCGTACTCTTGGTGCTACGAGGGTCGTAGATTCCTTCACCGATTTGAGCCCATGCGGCTTGTCTTTCATTTCCCTCCAAGTCTCGTAATCCCCCGGTATTTTCTTCGTTTCCCGATTCCTCTTCTTGGTATAGACCTATTATGGCTCCAAACTGTGCCATGGAGATCGAGTACATTGTCCCTCCACACCGAAATACAACCCCTTCATTGTCGAATGGGTCACACCTTGAATTGAAGATGAAGGTACTGTAGAACTCCATGGTGCATTGATGCACCGACCGAAGCCTAGTGTTTAATGCAAGAGCTAGTGGTCCCGTAACGATGTTGTTGAATCGGTTCAGCTGGTTTACCAAGGTTAACAGATCCGTGCAAGCTCTCCTGGGGTACTCTTCGGGTCTTGTTTGAAGAACCTCATACCTTGCCCTTGCATCAAGCTCACTTGCATTGAACCTTGTGAACTTTGCCATCTGAAAGAATACACCAAAAATTAGCACGAAACAGAAATGTTTTCGGACAAAACTACAAACAGCGGGCTGGACACGACCCCGTGTCCAGCGGACACGGCCCCGTGTCTAGAGGTCTGTTACTCAAAAACTTCATTTTTCGACACGGTTTCGAAAACTTGAAAATTTTTGGTCCAATAGGTGCGGTTTCCCCCGAAAATGAAACCCTAAACACCGTTTTTCCCAAAATATCTCGTTTACCTTATCAATTTTATCTTTTTCGGTTCAAGAACAAGGGTTTGGGGTTTTTGTAAGAAATCGGGTGAATCTATGAACAATCTAAGTGTATTTACTTCCCTTAACACTAATCTAACTAAATGCAAACAGATTTAGGCAAAAATTTTAGGTTCGATCCGGATGAACATCAAGAACCCTAGATTTTTTCCCAAATTTGTGGTGTTTTAACTACATGCAAGTAACTAATCTAACTACTAAGAGTGATAGAATCATACCTTGACGTTGTTAGATCGGTAAGAGACGTCGAAATTTCGCGAAAAATCGCCTGGAACCAGAGCTTTTGTGGGGAAACGGGGCGTGTGGAATGAAGAAACTGTTTTGAAAAAGGGGTTTTATCCCGTCTGCAGCGCGAACACGGCCCCGTGTCCAGCGGACACGGCCTCGTGCCGAGCAGTTTTTTTTTTGTGCGCGTGTGAGTGCCCCTTTTTCCCATAAGCTATGATTTAGAAAACTTACCGCTTTATTTTGTCGTCTCAATCGTTCGTAACTTACCAGGCATGATGTTTTTATTCTTCCACGGTTTGAAGCGATATCTCTTCTTCCTCATCCTCAATAAATCCTTGATAGAGTTTTAGCCGTTGGCCATTGACTTTAAATGGTGGCCCATTTCGAGGTTTAATTTCTACTGCACCGTGTGGAAAAATATGGGTGACGGAAAAAGGCCCTGACCACCTAGACTTTAATTTACCAGGAAACAATCGAAGTCGTGAATTAAACAAAAGAACTAAATCTCCTACCCGAAATTCATTAGGTTTAATATGTTTGTCATGCAAATTTTTCATTCTTTCCTTATAGATCTCGGAGTTTGAGTATGCATAATTCCTAAGCTCGTCTAATTCATTTATTTGAGAAAATCGATTTTTACCAGCAAATTCTAGATCTAAGTTTACATTTTTGATTGCCCAGTAGGCTTTGTGTGCAATTTCTACTGGCAAATGACAACTTTTTCCATAGACTAACTTATATGGGGTTGTACGTATCGTTGTTTTATAAGCAGTTCGAAAAGCCCATAAAGCATCATCTAATTTATCAGCCCATTCCTTTCTATTTAACCCTACGGTTTTTTCGAGTATTCGTTTTAACCCTCTATTAGTCACTTCGGCTTGTCCGTTTGTTTGAGGGTGATATGATGTCGAAACCCGGTGATAGACCCCATATCTTGTTAAAAAATTTTCAAGTTGATGGTTGCAAAAATGGGTACCTCTATCACTTATTAAAGCTTTAGGTGTGCCAAAACGAGAGAATAATTTTTTCAGAAATCTTACCACTACTCTTCCATCATTTGTTGGAAGTTCCTCGGCCTCGGCCCATTTAGACAAGTAATCTACTGCCACAAGTATGTATTTGTTTCCTTTCGATGGTGGGAAAGGTCCCATAAAGTCGAGTCCCCATACATCAAAAATTTCACAAACAAGAATGCCATTTTGTGGCATTTCGTTTTTGGAAGAAATATTACCTGTTCTTTGGCAAGCATCACATGTCTTTACAAGATTTTGAGCATCTTTGTAAATGGTTGGCCAATAAAATCCTGAATCGAATACCTTTCGTGCGGTACTGGCAGCACCATGATGTCCTCCGTATGGACCTTCATGACAATGGCGGAGAATTCTTCGTGCTTCACTACCATGTACGCATCGTCTGACGAGTTGGTCGACACACATTTTGAAAAGATATGGATCTTCCCAAAAGTAGTGTTTCACATTGGCAAAGAATTTTTTTCTTTGATGATGTGGCCATCCTTTTGCGACTATACCGCTAGCTAGGTAGTTAGCAAAGTCGGCGTACCATGGTTCTTCCTTATATTCCACCATTTCCAGGGACTTAGTTGGAAATTTTTCGTTGATTTGCTCGTCCCTGGTTGCCTTCAAAGCTGGGTCTTCTAACCGTGAAAGATGATCTGCTGCGGTATTTTCTGCTCCTCTTTTGTCCTTGATTTCAATGTCAAATTCTTGGAGGAGTAGAATCCACCTAATCAAACGTGGTTTTGTGTCTTGCTTCTTAAAGAGATATCGAATGGCTGCATGGTGTGATAGACTATAGTTTTAGAAAGAACAAGAAAAGAACGGAATTTATCAAAAGCAAATACCACAGCTAGTAACTCTTTTTCAGTTGTTGTGTAATTTTCTTGTGCATCGTTAAGTGTTTTACTAGCATAATATATTGGGTGGAAATGCTTTTCTTTTCTCTGTCCCAAGACAGCTCCAACTGCAAAGTCACTAGCATCACACATGATTTCGAAAGGAAATTTCCAATCAGGTGCTATCATGATAGGTGCATTGACTAGCATTTCCTTTAGGGTTAGAAATGCTTGATTGCAATCCTTGTCAAAGATGAAAGGAGCATCTTTTTCAAGTAATTTTGTTAGAGGCCTTGAGATCTTTGAAAAGTCTTTGATAAACCGCCTATAAAATCCGGCATGCCCTAGGAAACTTCTAATAGCTTTTACGGAGGATGGAGGTGGTAATCTAGAAATGGTATCTATTTTGGCTCGATCCACCTCCATTCCTTCGCTTGAGATTTTGTAACCGAGTACTATTCCCTCCGTTACCATGAAATGGCATTTTTCCCAATTAAGGGCGAGGTTAGTTTCCTCACATCGGGATAGCATTCGTTCATGGTTATCGAGGCATTGGTCGTATGAATCCCCAAAGATAGAAAAGTCATCCATGACGACTTCCATTGTCTTTTCTATCATGTCATGGAAAATGGCTACCATGCAACGTTGGAATGTTGCGGGGGCATTACATAGACCAAACGGCATGCGTCGATAAGCAAAAGTTCCATAGGGACATGTGAAAGTTGTCTTTTCTTGGTCTTCGGGTGCTATCGGGATTTGAAAGTAACCTGAAAAACCATCCAAGAAACAGTAAAATTTATGACCGGATAATCTTTCTAACATTTGATCAATGAAGGGTAAAGGAAAATGATCCTTTCTTGTTGCTTCATTTAATCGTCTATAATCTATACATACTCTCCATCCTGTGACGGTTCTCGTTGGTATTAATTCATTCTTTTCGTTAGTAATTACCGTCATACCTCCTTTCTTTGGAACTACTTGGACGGGACTTACCCAAGGACTATCGGAAATAGGATAGATAAGTCCGGCGTCAAGTAATTTGATGACTTCGTTTTTAACCACTTCTTGAACATTTGGATTTACTCGACGTTATGGTTGTATGACCGATTTGTAGTCATCATTCATCAAAATTTCGTGTGTGCACATAGAAGGACTAATTCCTTTTATGTCAACAAGTTTCCAAGCTATTGCATTTTTGTGTTTTTTCAAAAGATTAATTAGTTTTTCTTTTTCTAAGTTATCTAATTTAGACGAAATAATTACCGGTAACTTACCATCTTTGTCTAGAAAAGCATATTCCAAACCTTTTGGAAGTTCTTTGAGCTCAAGTGGTGGGTCTTTAGGAGACTCCTTATTTGGTTGCTCGTTACGATCAAGAACTTTAAAAGTTTGTTCTATGGCGACCTCTTCTTCAAGAAAGTGGTCAATCTCTTCACTTGTATCGGGTGGTTCATCTTCATCTTCAATTAGGGGGTCATTATTGTCGAATGGATATTTCATTGATCATTCGAGATCGACACTTCTTTTAAATGCCCCTAAATGAAGAGGTAAATTGTTGAACTTCCGGTTTTTCAAAGCTTCGTGAGTTTTTACAAATGGTCGTCCCAACACTAGAGGAGCGTCATCGAGGATGACAAAGTCGGTTGGGATTACCATTTGATTTGTTTGAACCAAAACATCTTCAACTATACCGATTGATTTTATTACTTTCCGATTGGATAGAAAAATGGGTATTTGAAGTGGAGAAAAATCACTAATACTTAATTTTTCGAAAATATAGTTAGGCATTATGTTAACACAAAGATCTTTATCGATTGTGACATTACTAATAAACGAATTTTGAAAGAAACATGGAACCGGTGTGATGTTAATTTCAAATGGGTCTTCTTTTATTAGCGAAGTTTGATCATTAGTTAACTTAACACTTACCGTTTCGTCAATTTTAGTGTTAGTGTTTAACTCATTTAAAAACTTAGCATGAGTGGGTACTAAACAATGATTTTCGAAAGAAGGTGTCAAGAGATTAATTTCCTCGAAATTAGACTCTTCTTGGATTTTAACGTTGTTGGACTCACCTTTTTCGTTGTTTAACTCATGTGTCGGTTTTTCACTTATTTGTTCTTCCATTTTTTCATTTTTAGTTATCTCTTCCTTTTTTAATTCTTCTCTTGCGCGGGACTCCTCTTCCCTTGCGCGAGCTTCTTTTATACATCGATCGATAACTCTAATGTGTTCTAATATCCTATCGGTCACTTCGGTTATAGAAAAAGAATCATTATTTTCTAAGCTTGAATCCGGTTGTTCGACCCTTTGTTCCTCATAATACCCATATGAAGTTGATGGTTCACACCATTGTCCTTCATTGTAAGCATATGATTGATAAGGTTCATAATTTTGTTCTTCATAATACTCATATGAGGTGGGTTGTTCACGCCAAGGTTCCTCATAGTAAGCATACGAAGGTGGTGGCTCATATCTTGGTTCCTCAAAGTATGAGTATGAAGGCTCATACCTTGGTTCATCAAAATATGAGTATGAGGGAGGAGGTTCATACCTTTGGTCTTCATAGGATGTGTATGAAGTTGATGGCTCGTACCTGGGCTCCTCATAGTAAGCGTATGAATTGGATGGTTGATACGAGTGATTATTTTGAATCGAACGTGTATTACTACAATTAGTGCAATAATTACCCCTATAATCATCCTCATCATAGGTGTAGTTGTAACCTCCTGAGTATTGATCCATAAGAATCACTCAGCAGACCACAACTGAGTCTCGGGACCAGAAAATGAAAACAAGGACTGAAACAGAAGGTTGGACACGGCCCCGTGTCTGGTGAACACGGCCCCGTGTATAGGATCTGTATCTGGGCGTCTTAATTAAAGTTACTGGTCACGTTGAGCACGGGGGCGTGTTCAGTGAGCACGGCCCCGTGTTCAGACTCTGTATCTGGGTATCTAACTAGAAATATGCAGCACGGGGGCGTGTTCAGTGAGCACGGCCCCGTGTTCAGGTTACTGTAAATGCAAACTAAACTAAAATGCAGAAAAATGTGCGCGCGTTTTGAAAAGGTTTTGAAAAACTGGTTAGGCCGTTGATTTTAAGCTTTCTTAAAATCCTTGTGTCCCTGGCAACGGCGCCAAAAACTTGATGCGTGTGAAGTGTTATATATTTTAGGTGTATATTTTAAGCCCTTTTTAACACTTATTTTAGCCAAGTTTTAAATTTATAAAACACGATATTTCACTAACACTAAACACACATATGGGAAAGTGCACCCATCATTGAGTGTAGTATAGCGTTGGTAAGATACCGAGGTCGTCCAAGGACACAAGAGCTTTTAGTACCGGTTTATTCTCAACGTCTAACGAAAATAAAAGTTTAGAAAAAATGTTTTAAACTAAGAAAATTAAAAACTAACTAAAATGCTGAAAATAAAAATAAAAGAAAAACAGATAGACAAGATGAATCACTTGGTTCCGACTCGTATCTAGTATAACCTTTGATTATTTCCGCACTTTTGCACATAATTAAGAGATTATCTTAGTTATTGTAGTAGGCCCCTCTTTTGAAGGTGACGTTACCCTCACCCCAGTAGTTTGAGTCAGCAGTGATACAATCCTAAAAGGGTGGATTATTGGAAGATAATGAATTAAGTTATTAATGCAGTATTGTGGTAGGCCCCGCTTTTGGCGGTGACGTGACCCTCGGCTAAGTAGTCTGAGTCAGCAGGGATACAGTCCTAAATAGCCGGGTTATAGTATTAATAGTAATTAACTTATGAGGGGATCAAAGAGTTTGGACCCCCGCCATCCAATACCGTGAAGTATTGAAGGAGGTCCTACTAAATTTGACCCAGGTCCATTGCAGGACCTCTAAACGCTGAACAATGGCAAGACCTTTACCAAACCGTTCCCTTAACCCCCTACCAAGTAGCCAACATATCTCCATATAGACCGTGGAGATATGAATGGTGAAAATCCTTTATTTTATATAGATAGTAAAATAATGCCAAGACACCACGGACAAACGATAAGGAAAGATCACCTTCAACATAAGTAACTAGTTATTAAAGTCATTAATACAAAACCAAATAAAAAGTGCAAAAGATTAGAAATAAAAAGTATTATACTAGACACTTTGTCTTCACCAAGTGATGTAAGAGACTTAGGCAAACATGGCCTTGATTGTCAAGAACTCTTACGATCAATCTTGGATCCCGAGACGACTCACACACTCTACGATGGACAATGGATGATGGTGGTGGATGATGGTGTTGTGATGGTGGTGGGTGGTGGATGAAGTGTGAGAGAGAGGTGGTGTGCCAAGGGATGAGATGAAATGAATCCAAGCACTCCTATTTATAGGCTGAACAGAGAGCTGGGCACGGCCCCGTGTCCGCTGGGCACGGCCCCGTGTCCGTCTGACAATCTCTCTCCTCATTAATTGTAATTCGCAATTACAATAAATGCGCCTGCTGTACTTTCGACACGCCCCCGTGTCCGCTGAGCACGGCCCGTGGTGGGCAATAGAAGCTTCTATAGGTTTGTATTTTCTGCTGCTTCTTGGGCACGGCCCCGTGCTGGCTGAGCACGGGGCGTGTTCAGTCTTCTGATTTCTCTACTTTGCTTTGGAAGGTGCCGTTGAGGGGTCGGGCAGTCCACTAATATTCCTTTTCTTGTATTTATGTTGGATTTAGCTGTCTTTTTGCTTCTTTTGCGTTTTTGAGCTCATTTAATCCTGAAAATACAAAAGGAAGACAAAAACACTCTTTTTCCAATATTAGTACTTAAAAAGGGTTAGTTTTATGCCTCATTTGATGTAATTTATATGTTGCATTTTACATACATCACGTAGCCGATGCATTGAGTCGTAAGGAACGTACTAAGATTCATTGTGTACGTGTTCAATCTGTTATTCAAGCTCAATCCGATATCCAAGCCCGCATTTCTTAGGCTCAACAATCTTGTGTTGCACAAGGTTTGATGGATAAGGAATTTCCCTATCACATAACACCTGCTCTGGAACTGAAGGACAATGGATCGTGTTACTTCATGGACCGTTTGTGGGTCCCAAGCCAGGATGATCTTCGTACCTTGCTTATGGATGAAGCCCATAAGTCTCGTTATTCTATTCATTCGGGCTCAGATAAGATGTATAAGGATCTTCGTATTCAGTATTGGTGGCCTGGTATGAAGAAAGACATTGCCTTATATGTATCAAAATGCCTTACTTGTCTTAAGGTTAAGGCTGAACATCAACGTCCTTCTGGTTTATTGGTGCAACCAGAGATACCAGTTTGGAAATGGGAAAACATTACTATGGATCTCGTTACTAAACTTCCACGCACAAAGAAAGGTCATGATGCCATCTGGGTGGTTGTTGATCGTCTTACAAAGTCAGCTCATTTCTTGCCAATCCGTGAGGATTTTCCTGCTGACAGACTTGCAAAAATCTATGTGGATGAAATTGTAGCTCGACATGGTGTCCTATTGAACATCATTTCTGACAGAGATGCTCGTTTCACTTCTCATTTTTGGAGAACCATGCAATCTGCTATGGGGACCCAACTTAATCTGTGCACGGCTTATCATCCGCAAACGGATGGTCAATCTGAAAGAACAATCCAGACTCTGGAGGATATGCTTAGAGCTTGTGTGATCGATTTTGGTGGTAGTTGGGATTCACATCTTCAGTTGATTGAATTCTCCTACAACAACAGTTATCACACTAGCATCAAAATGGCTCCTTTCGAGGCTCTCTATGGTCGAAAATGTCGTTCACCAGTCTGCTGGAATGAGATCGGCGAGGCTCAACTTACTGGACCTGCCCTCATTTTAGAGACAACAGAAAAGGTTAAGAAAGTTCGCGATAACCTTCAGACAGCTCAAAGCTGTCAAAAGAGTTACGCGGATCCAAAACGCAAACCCTTGGAATTTCAAGTCGGTGATCGAGTATTACTTAAGGTCTCACCTTGGAAAGGTGTGATCAGATTTCTAAAGAAAGGAAAACTTGCACCTAGATACGTTGGACCATTCAAGATCGTCGAAAGAATCGGTAAGGTAGCCTACAGACTTGAGTTACCTCCTGAACTTGGAAATGTTCATCCAACTTTTCGCGTGTCCAATCTCAAGAGGTGTTTAGCTGATGAGAAGCTCCACATACCACTTGACGAAATTCGTGTTGGCAAAACACTGAAATTTGTTGAGAAGCCAGTGGAAATCATGGAACGTGAAGTCAAGTGGCTTAAACGTGGGAAGCTAAACGTGGACCCGAGTTTACTTGGGAACGCGAAGATCAAATGAAGGCGAAATATCCGCATCTTTTTCCACGAGTTTCCTCTAAATAAATTTCGGGACGAAATTTCCACAAGTAGGGGAGACTGTAACATCCGTGCTTGTAATCATTGTGAACAGTTCTATTATCAATAAAACAATTTTATTTGATTCCAATGTTTGTTTGGTTGTGTTTTACATTTTTCATGTTTTGACTTTTGTGCAATTTCAAACTCTATATCATTTTCTGGAGAGTTATACGCAAACTGGTGCGTAAACGTACTCAGTTAAACGCGAAAAATACTCCGGAACATCAACATATACTCAACATACCTTAAATAACCTTTATATAACTTAGAAATAAGTTTTGAAGGCTTTGGTATGGCAAAAACAAGTTAATTCACTTACAGGGACTAAGCTTGACAAACTGCGAAAGTATGCCAATTTGAACTGTAACAGATATTCCGGAACATTACCATAAGTTAAACATACCACAAATATCCTTTACATAGCTTAGAAATAGGCTTTAAGGGGTTCGGTATGCTAAAATAAACTTTTGGGTCATTCAGGGACTAAAAGTGTCAAAAAGTGCACAAGTTTGCATTTTCGCGCATAACTTACGTTCTGAATACATCTGGACATCCAAAAATTTATGTAAGCACTAAAATATTTTATTTTAGTGTTTGGCATGAGAAAAATCCATTCGTCGCGCAATTTGGATCGTTTTTCGCGATTATGCGCATTCCGTCGTAATTAAGCGAACATCGCGATCGTACGGCCAAACGAACCGACATCTGAGATATTTTTGAGCATGTTTCATGTCCACAATGTTTAGGCATCATTTTAGGGCCTTAAAGTTGGCTTTACGGGCCTTAGAAGTGTCAGGAATGGCCTTAAACACGTGTAGGGACCAAAACAGTAATTTCTGAAACATGTTGCTGATCAGACAAGGCCAGGCGGCCCGCCTGAGTTTTGCCTGATCCTGAAGCGGGCCGCATCAGGCTCCCAAATCAGAAAACTCAGTTTAACAGCCTGTTAACAGCTGTATTACCCACAAAACCCACTTGCATATGATAAATCTGATACTAGGGACTGGTTTTGGATGTGCACATGGTATTGCAATACCATGTGTGCAAGTGTATGGCCGAGATCAAAGCACGTTTCCCGATAAACGATCCTAACGGTGCTAGTATTACTATAAATACCCCATGCCTCAACTTCAAAACCCACAAGAATTTTGATCTTAGAAGCTCTAAGTTGAAACCATTGTTTCATACCTGACCTACTTGGATCGAGATTAGCATTCGGGGACCCTTCGTAAGTATTCTTTCGTTCTTTTATTGCTTTTCGAGTCCGAAAGTCAAACTTTGTTTGACTTTCTGCGTTGACCAGTTTATGGTCAATGCGAAGTTCGTTTGAACTTCGCAACGTGATTGTAATCACGATGGTTATAGTCCCTTGGGACTATGCCTACTGATTACCACTTTGTCTAAGGTCGTAAGGTAAGCGATCTAAACAATCGCTTATACTTTCGAACCCGACCCATTTGGTCGATCATTAGGATCCGACCAAACACATTAGGTGACCATAGTATATAGGGAATAACCTTCCGAGGTTATATCCTATGGTCACATCGTTTGAGTAGTTGTATGATAGGTAGTTTATATGCCTTAGGTAAATTACCAGAATACCCTTTTCATGTATAATTGGTAATTAAGCATATGTAACCTAAACTTTTGTCACATAACTGATTATGTAACATGTTTAGGCATATAACACTTGTCATAGGACTAGTTAGGCGGTCCGAACGCGTTTCACGCGAACGACGCGTTAAAGTAGCATAAGCTACCTAAACGGGTCGTAATGGGTCGTAAACACTTAGGTTAAGTTTCGTTTTAGTATGTAGGGTTTGTTAAACCATATTACACGAGTTTCCATACTCGTTTGGTTTATGAAACCTCATTCTATCCGATCTTCCGATTTAGGTCCGGTGTATTAACATAGTTACCTATATTAGGTGCCGTTTGTTTCCGAGATCTCTAGCGTTACTTGGTGGTTATCTTAAGACATCTGAGTAATCTCAAGTGAGTACATAGACCCCTCTTTTACTGTTTTCCAAACATTTTGGGGTGGAACACATGTGCCTACTTGTTACTTTCATGCTTTCCTGTTTTCATATCATATACTCGCTATGTTTATTAGTACATTCATAGTACATGATTTCATTACATTTCATGCTATGTGTGCCCATTGTGTGCATTACTTAGTACATCGTTTTACATTACATTTCATGCTATGTGTGCCCATTATGTGCATTACTTAGTACATCGTTTTACATTACATTTCATGCTATGTGTGCCCATTGTGTGCATTACTTAGTACATCGTTTTACATTACATTTCACGCTATGTATGTTCATTTGATTACATACTTAGTGCATCGTTTTCACATGCTTACATTTTGGGTATGACATTTGGTTTGTTTACAATGGAACAATACATTCATTAACATTAGCTACGCCGTTCGTTAGTAGGTAGTGGTACCATAGGAATTGACAACTCCCGTTCCTGAAATCCTGGGTTTGTTTGGATTGGAAGGAATGACCGAATTCGATATACATAACTTAGATAAACCTTTAATTTGTTTAAGGGTTTATCGCCACAGTCTCAAGGCTTGGATGTATGCATTTTCACAATACCGCATAAATGTTTGTATCAGTAAAGCATGCATTTGTTACACAAAACATAACTTTGATTTAAACTATGTTTTACTTCAATACCTTGTTTTTGTGCATTTTACATATGGTTTAGTTGATATATTTCACTTACCATACATGACATTTTTGGTTACACATTACATGATCTACATTGAACATAAACATTTTGACATTGATATACACATTTGGTGGTTTACTTTGGACATAGACATTTTGATATGATTTACACAATAACACTTGACAATTGATTTGTACATGAACAAGTTACATTGGTGATTGTTTGGGTAAGTGATTTGAGTAACGAGGCGTGTGTAATATGATACAAACATGGTGGATACGCCGCTGGTACTTCCTATATATAAGTGTTTGTATAATATTACATAGCGCAACGTTATTTAAATCATTTCAGTATAGACATATTACATTTTATACAAATAACATATTTTTCACAAGACATTGTTTTACAAAACAGTTTATTTTATACAACTCATTTTACATGGTTATTCATTTAACCTTACATTTATTTATACATATCAACTGATATTATAGTTTTTCAAATGATTTACAAGACAAAGCAAATTACAAGGTTCATGACTAAACATTTTCTTAAACACAAGTCATGAATCCTATTTTCACAAAACCTATGTATCTCACAGGCATTTTTATGCTGACGTACCTATTTTCACATGTGTTTTCAGGAGCTTTTCCGTAGGATGATGATCAGGACACTAGGGCGGACCTGTGCCTTAGAAACATAAAATGAAGATAGACTTTGTTTAATTATGTTATAAACTCTGTATTTCCTGTTTAAGACAGTGTAACTCCTATGTTTATAAATAAAATACAACTTTGAATGCAATGGTTATGAAACAATTAATTATGTTACAACACTCCCCGACGTTTTCCGCCACGTTTTGTATGTTATACGTGGTCGGGGTGTGACACTTGAGGTGTACTTTTTAGGTTTTTAGAAAGATTTACATCTTTTATTTCAAAAATATTAATTTCTGTCAATTTGAAAACCTTTTTGATCATTTCTGGTTTAACACCTCTTATTGGAAATTCCTCATCAGAATATAATTTGTCTGAATCAATCAATGTATATGCCACTTTGATTGCTTCGTCATTCAAATTAGATTTTGATAACATAAATTCTTTATTGTAAACCCGTTTAATCGACGACTTTTGACTGTATTTCTGGTTTAACACCTCTTATTGGAAATTCCTCATCAGAATATAATTTGTCTGAATCAATCAATGTATATGCCACTTTGATTGCTTCGTCATTCAAATTAGATTTTGATAACATAAATTCTTTATTGTAAACCCGTTTAATCGACGACTTTTGACTGTTGACTGAAGATGATTCCGGACTTTTTGACACAGACTTTAACTCCGACTCCTCATCTGTATCCAACACCTGATCGACCACCTTTTTTATTAACTCGGATTCATGATCAGTGTCAGACGATGTAAAAACGACGTCAATGTTTTCTGGTAATTCATCGGTTATATCGGGCTTTAACTTTATATTGACTGCCTTTTCGACTTGCTCCTCATTCGGTTTTCTAGGAGAATACCCTTCCCAAATTGGAGGCGGAAACTTGTTATAACTAACACTCTGCTTCTTACCAGTATCCTTCTTCTTTTGCTTCTTATCATCTGGAAATGCTTCAAAACCTGCAACAGTTGGATAAATTCGATCAATCAGATAATCAGAACTAGAATAGCTTTGTAATATCCGTCTGATTCTTTCATTTTCTATCTTTTCATTTTCCAACTCCCGCTGCAACTTAGCACATTCCTCAATGTAATGATTAATCGCCTTCTGCTTTGTCATCATCACAACATTCATCATGGTCAATGCATCTTCTCTTTTGAAGACCAGTTACCGTTCTATTCAACACATCGTAAGATTCTTTCACGTAGTTAAGATTGAACAATAATTGTTCTTTCATCTTTTCTTGCTCACTCAGCTTCTCATCTTTTTCTGCACATTGCTTGCAAGATTCCAAACACTTTGAGCAAGGTTTGATGACTTCCACAATCTTTTCAACTTCAATGACCTTCTCAACCTCAATCACTGTTTCGGCTTCAATTACCTTCTCAGCTTTAACTTCTTCGTTTTGAACAGTCTCTTCCTTTTTATCAACACTTTCACACTTCATTTTCTTTAGTTCTTTTGCTGCTCGTCTCTCCTTCAGCTTCTCCAAGCGATCTGCAAAATAAAATTGAAAACTGTCAGGAGATAGATGAGTTTTTGCAACATTAATATGTCTTTCTTCCTCATCATCACCACTGTCATCAGTTGGTGATTGAACAAAATCTATTGTCTTATCAGAACTATCATCTGAAGAACCAGAATCAGATGATGTTTGATAAAAAACAGTTACTTCTTCTAAACTTTCATCTGATGAAACAAATTCTTCTTCTTGATTCTTCACATGAACACCAATCACTTTCATCCATTCTATAAACAAATCAGGTTCTTGAACTATCTTTGCAATGAAAGCTTTAAACTCCCCATTCTCATCCACAAACCTATCCCAGCTAAATCCTGGAGCCATTTTCTCATCATCCTGATCAATGATTAGGCATGCTTTATTGTCGGCTGAAATATATTTATCCTAGCTGAAATTTTCTTGATTCACCAAACATGCTCTCTTAGATGATTCTTCAATCTCCTTCCTACCATGAGCAGTTTATGGTTGTTGTTGATTTGGTTGATGAGCAACCTGTTGATATATGGCTTTTCGATAGTAATCATCTTTTCCAAAAGGATTCTTTGCTCCATTCGCTTCCTGATTTTTGCATTCTCTTTTGAAATGACCTTTCTCCCAGCATCGAAAACAAGTAACTTTAGATTTATCAAAACCCAAAGTAGACACATGTGCATCCAAAAAATCATTTCTTCCTGTAATAATTTTAAACTTTTCTGCTCTTCTTAAAACACTAGCTAGACACCATTTGATGTCCATGAGCTCCATCTCTTCAGCGTCTATCTGATCGTAATCCTCTTTCGTCAGCATAGGATTTCCGATCCTCCCTGCAACCAATCCTTTATAGGATTGTAACACAATTGCAAGTAATGCCATGTGATCTTTTGCAATTTCTTCAGAAAAACTTTGACCATCTGGAAGATTCAATGCAATGTTGCACTATATAACACAACCATTTCCACTGTTTGAACTTTGAGAATGAAAACTTGAAGTTGAACTCTTAGGATTAACACTAGGATATGAAGAAAAACCACTGCTGTTGTTTGGACTTTGATCAACATTTCCAGATGAATTCCCAGCACTAAAAGCGGTTTGAATTTTCGGACTCATTTCAACCTCTTGAACACTGCCTTTGTAATTCATTTTCACATCTTGTTGACCACTTGGATTATTCAACCTTGCAATCTTTTGCTGTTCAAGATCTTGACCTTCAATCTTCTCGACGAACTGAGAAATGGTCAAACCATCATATTCTCCGGTGTTCTTTAAGATCATCAAAAATGTACCCCAGTCTTTCTGAGGTAGAGCATCAGCTAATTTGTCAACCCATTCCTCTCGATATTTGGTTATGCTTAACAATGACATAGAACGCACTAAGTGGCAATATCTTTCAATCAATTTCTTTGTATCTTCCCCTGGTAAACTTGTGAATAGATCAAATTCTTTCTTAAGCAATGACTTTTTACTTTTTATCATCTTATCACTTCCCTCAAACTTGATTTTAAGAGCACCCCAAATTGATTTTGACGTTTTGTCATGTTGAAGCAATACAAAGATGTCTTCTTTAATAGTTTGCTGAAGTAGACTAATCATCATCTTTTTAGCTCTGTACATGTCTCGTTCTTTATCAGTGAATTCAGAGATTTCTTTCTCAACCTGCAGATCTGTATGTGGTAGTACATATTTTTTTCAAAATACACTCCCAAGATCTCCAATGATTAGCTTGAACCTAGTTTTGAAACCGATCTTTCCAACCGTAATACTCCTCAATGCTCATTAGCTTCGGGGGTTTTTGCGTAGTTCCAGTCTCATTTTCCAAGTTCATGTTTTGAGCAATGGTAGCCGGAGTAGTTGGGGATGTTGCAAATGCGTTGTAGAATTCTTCACTCATGATTCGGAAAACTTTTTCACAAAAACAGGTACTTTCAAACGAGATTAGGTTTCAAACGAGATTACTTCTAAGCGAGATTACCTGCACACAAACTTCAAACGGAATTAAGGTTTCAAGCGGGATTAGAAGTTCAAGCGGAATCACTGATTTTGTTTGAACTTTCAAACGGAATTACTAATTTCGTTTGAAATTTCAAACAGAAATACACTTTTCAAGCGGAACTATATGTAATTCAAACGAAATTAGTTATTTCGTTTGAAATTACCTCAACTTTTCAAGCGGAATTAAACAACTCGTTCAAACGAAATTAGAACTTTGGTCCATTTTTGTCATTTTTAAGCTGAATTTTGGTCTAATTCTTTCAAGGCTTTGTTAAAACAGGGTTACGCTTATGTTGTGAAAAATTTAGGCCATGTTAACCGGTAAAACTTGTTCAATTGATAAAAGAAGGTGTAGAAGTAAGAAAATGAGATGAAATCAAGCTGAAATCTGCAGAACTCCTCCTCCTGAGCTCTGATACCACATGTAGGATCGTGTACGGACCCGAAACGAGTCGATCAGAGGCGTTCTAAACAATATGAAAGGCGGAAACAGACATATTGTGTGTAATTCAGCAAGATATTCACTAATAACTGTCTTTTGATTGATTTCTGAGCAATTACAAATCTGTAGACACTTCGACAGAGCTTCACCGTCGGAAAACACACATACCAGAATTACTCAAATGGAATCAAGACTCAACTATATATAGGCAGGCTAATTCCGCTTGAACATGACTTAAGCGGAATCACCGTTCAAGCGAGATACCATTCAAACGAAATTACTGGTTCAAGAGAAATTAGCATAGGTGATTTCGCTTGAACTGACTATTTCATTTCAAACGGAATTACACTATGTAATTTCGTTTGAACTTGCAAGTTGACCTATTTTCTCAATTTCCGTGCCCTGATTAATCTAATACAATGCAAGACTCGATACAAGACGAAGTCGACAGACGAATGCACCAACATATATTAATTAAAAGGAGGATAAATACTTTGAGAAAAAACAAAGTATGTAAAAGGCCCGAGTTAACGGGACTTAAAATAAAACAGGTTATGACTTCCCGAACCCATTAAGTTAACTAGGAATAATTAACCTAGTTTATAAGAGGGAATGTTACTAGAAATAAGTAGGTTGTAGCCTACTTAATAACAAACCAAAACATGAGGGGCTAAAGGTGGTTAAATAGGAAAATGTATTAACTATAACATTTATAAAAAAAATGAAAACA
This sequence comes from Helianthus tuberosus, assembly GCA_030545235.1. Classification (NCBI taxonomy): domain Eukaryota; kingdom Viridiplantae; phylum Streptophyta; class Magnoliopsida; order Asterales; family Asteraceae; genus Helianthus; species Helianthus tuberosus. Next base: position 184,226,053 of record CM060406.1, read on the forward strand.
TACACATAGGTGTGTGGAGATCGACCAGGAGAGGTGCTCCTATGGAGCTCAAACCCTAAACTCAACAAACCATCAAATTGAAGCTTAAATCAAGACCCAATCCAATGCATGAATACAAATAAACGATCACCAAGTCAAGGGGATCGAAAGGTATGTTGAATTTTGCTATTTGATGATACTTCAAAATTTTGACTAACATTCAAGAATGAAATTCTGGCATGAATAATGAATGTTGTAGTACAATTGATGTGAGTACAAGTCTAGGAACAAACCCTAGATGTAAACTTGTTAGTTTAGCACCAAAAATTAGTGTTTCGGTTGACTAGTTATGTAGGTGCTAAGTGGGTTTTATGACTATGTAATGAACACTAGAATTATAGTGTTAAAATGGATGAACATTGGTGTAAGTAATGCAAGTTCTAGTTGTAATTTATAAACACGAGACACAGGGGCATGATATTGATGTGGAAATTTGATTAAAAAGTTAATCTAAAACTTGATAAAGAAGTATACGAATTTCGCCCATAAGGTGCTCGATAAAATGCCTAAGTGAGGTTGGGTACCTACTAGTACATAGATAGAACTTGATTAGAATAAGTATTCGGATGAATGCCTAATAACATGATGAAACGGGTTTCATTTATAGATGAAAACCCGTAGATTTTGTGTAATGAAAGAATAATGTGACGTTAAAATTCGAGAGCTAAGATAACCTAGTATTAAAAATAGCATGAACTCGGACTAAATATTAGTTACATTGATGGCCTAAGAATAGTGCTATCGAGTAAAGGGCGGAACGCCAATATGAGTTTGTCAAACTTAGTTGCTCAATTTCATATGCTATAAGGCGGCTGGACTTTTAAAAGTCAAACCGACCTATGATAGAGTTCGATAAGAAAAGTAGTATAAAGGTTCATAAGGCGTAAAGGTTATGATCTAGAACGACTAACCTAACCACCTTCTGAATATTATATGATAGTTGACGCTTAACAAGCTAGGTGGAAGCTTGTGGATGTAGCGGGACAAACTGATCAAATACGAAAAGAAAAGCGTTGCTTGGATGTGAGGTAAGTTAAACTTACACCCTCTTTTATTACAATTCACATACATGTGAGTATTGACTTCGAGTTATGCTAAGTAATCGATTATGATATTCCGACATGATACATTGCAAGTCGGAATAAGTAAAAGTGGTAAGAAACCATAAGTTATGGTAAAAAGAGTAAAAAAGGAAAACTAGTCGGGTAAAGACTAATAAAAGTGGAATTTTGAACATCGCGTTATGGGGTGAGCTATAAGGGGTAAAAGTGGTCAAATGATAAAACATGAGTGGACGGATAGACAAAAGATTTGAAAAGATATATTTTGGTAAAAGTCATAACGGGTCGAACAAATTAAGAAAGTGTCTATTAAATAATAAGAACTCATGGTGTAAACTGGAATGGGTTCAAGGGGCGAGATGGTATTAAGATGCCATCATATTTTGGTAAATGGTCATTTCGACTAAACGGGTCAAATGGTGTTGTTAACACCATTTGTCAATAATATCTGATGATCGCTTGTTGAGCTTTGTGATCACAGGAATTAACACATGGTTCATGTTGCTATTAACTAGAAATAAATAGTGAAAGGTATTTAAACGAGTCAATCCTATGACCCGAGCCAGGTACGCATGTTAGAATTATAGCTAAAAGCGATATTTTGGGTTAAATATTAGCGAAAGTCCTTCGTCGCAAAATGAAGGACTAAAACTGAGCAAAAATCCCCTGAGGGGTAAATAGGGCAAACAACCTTTAAGAGTTGTTTAGATGTAAGCGTTTTGTTAAATTGAGTCCTTGCGATACGCATAAAAATGGAGATATGATGTAAACTAAAAAGAAGCGTGATTTAAGCTTGAAAATGTTAAATACCCTTAACGGGTCAAAATGAGTAGATATGCAAAACGGGTTAAGATCTGCATAAGAACCCGTAACTAGAACCTTGAATATTAGTAAACTAATATAATGTGATTTGCATGACATTTTAAAGGTAACCAACAAGTTTGTTTGATCAAATCACAAATGGGTCAAAAAGTGTCAAAATTGAATTTCAATCCGAGAGCTTGAAATCTAAAATTTTGTGAATTCAAATGTCGGGTTTCTACTCCATGAGATGGAGAATTAAATTACGAATGCGTAGGAAAAAGAATCACGTGAATCGGATAAGTAGAACAAAAGTTATGAAGTTTTAAAGTTGAGATTTTGCAAAAAAAAAAAAAAGTATAGTTGGGCATCTGCAGCAGCAAACAAGCAACATTCTGTCAAAAATGGGGCATGGCGTAGCGCGATGCCCCATAGCGTAGCGCGACGTCCCTAAATTCTGAAAATTGTTTAAGTTTTGTTGTTTTGACACATGAAACTAGTTTTAACATGTATTTAACTTATCAAAACTAACTTTTATGTTGGTTTTAAATTTAGGTGATCGATTTATGCACACGGATAAAGATCAAGATCGATGAAGAACCGAACACACGAGATTAAAGCTTCCGCATGTTGTTTCATCGTCATTTTAAACGACGAATCCGCACATATTAAATTGTATTATTTTCAAATTGTAAAAGTTTTAATTTACCCGTATTATTCTGTTTATTTTTCGTAATTTATACGAAAATCATTATTAAATAGTATCTGCAGCTCCAAAATAAACAACTTTCTGCCAAAAAGGAACAGTCGCGCCGCGCGACGGCCAAGAGGAAACGAGGTCGCGGCACGCGACCCCTGTCGCGGCCCGCGACATAATTAGCTTGAAGCTCTCGCGGCCTGCGAGAGCACCTGTTGCTGGGAATTTGTTTAATTTTGTTTGTTTGACCCATATAACTTGTTTAAACTTGTTATTTAACTATCAAAACTAACTTTTATGTGGGTTTTGATCATAGGTGATCGCCAAGAGTGCCCGGATGAAGATCAAGCTCGAAGAAGAACCGAACGTGATAAAGTTAAAAGCTTCCGCACGGCGTTTCGTCCTAACACTTAAACGACGAACTCAAATTCATTACGATGTATATAAACCTTTATTTGTAAAAGTTTTAAATTAACCGTATTTTTCAAAGTACATGTAATCATAATTACATGTTTATTGTCGTAAACTATACGAAAACCTTAAAATAATAACAAGGGTGTTACTAGTTGGTAATCAGAGCTCAAGGTTAAAAGAATAAAGTGTTCGGTTCGAGGCTTGATCGCAAATCCGATAAGTACATGTATATTAATGATTAACATGATTAAAGTGTTGTGAACAACACATAGGGTTATCGTGTAATACACGTTACCTCAATTAAATGATAAATATAGTTGACGAAATTACGCGCGTTGACGCGTATAGTAGAAAAGCCTTGTATTATAATACGGGCAATTATTGAAGTTGATATTACTAACTCTTGTAAATGTTTTAGTTGAAGGACACTCGAATCTGAAGATAGCGGGAGTCTAACAAATTACGGATTTGACGGAGGAACGGTCCAAAGTATGACAAGTAGAACATGCTCACCAAGGACCTAAATCGTGTAACGATCGTGAATAAGCTAATGGCAAGGAAAGCTCGTAAGGGTAAGCAATTACCAGATGCATGTTTTAAATGTATTGCACGAACAGTAATATGCAACAAATACGTAGAGACTGACAGTTGCATATGTAGATTAAAAACTTGGAAAACCTGAATAGAATACCTATCTAGGATATTGTTTCCAAGAGAAATAAATAGAGGCATTACTTACATGGGGTGTAATGTGAAAATTATAAAAGGTCATGTATGCCAGGTGTTGATCACTTACTCTGGCCAAGTAAGTAGTGAACACGTGGTAGCATGAACTTTTATGATGGACATATTTACGTCCGATGTGGTAAGGATGGGGTGAATGGGACGAATTAAAAAGGTACCCAAATGAATCAAATAAGTAGGCTGTTTGATAATAAATGTAAATGCAAGTCGGATGATGGAAGCGTATTACATAAGAATAATGAGCCCGAGAGAAGGGACAAAGATTAATGTAAATGAAGATATAAATGAATGACCTAAGGAAAATTACCGAAAATAAGTCATTATGGACGAAAGAGCCATGGTTGACAAAAGGGGCAAGTAAAACCAAAGTATAGATGACCCGCAGGGTCATAAAAACGAAGGTAAGGCCCACACGAAAAGACAATCGAGGTCGTTAACTTTGGTCGTAGTAAAGTAAGGACAACGATGACAATCGCCACTCATAATCTATAAGGCCGTCAAGGATGGTCACATAAAGAATAAAAGACATGATTGAATAAAAGCGATGGATTTCGCTAAGATGATCAAATGAATCAAAACGAAGTCTTAATGCATACCAGAAGCGTTGCAATAATGATGACTTCAGTAAAACACCCGGTTGATGGGTAAGGATATAAACCCATGTGTAGACCGAGAAACGGGAACGCGGATGGAAAGTCAAAAGACTCAGATTATGAGTCATGACTATAGGACGATGAGATTTTGCAAACAGCAATTTCGATAACTATGTTCAACTATTTTAAAGCTGAACGGGTCAAACAAAGAATGAAGTTTGACCTTCATAAGTGATGAAATTTCACATGAACAAGTTAAACGAGTTAAATAAAGGATGACGCTTGTTAATGTAAGTAAGCGCGAACCGAATAAATAAAAGCGCAAAATGTTAATAAACCTATGCAAAGGGTTATGAGTGTTAAAAACAATAAGATAAAAGAACCTGGGTAACGGGTCGTAAAGAAGTATAGGTAAGAACCGGGTAACGGTAAGCGTAGAACAAGCCAACGTATAAATGACGGAAGAAGTCATAGTGTCGGAAGAATAAGTCGAAAGAAAACAAAAGTAGCCTTAGACTACGGTCAAGGTCAAATGAAATACAAAAGCAAAAATAAATGATACTAAACATACAAAAAAAGAGATACCTTGATGCTATAGATATATGTATATACACAGTTGAATACGGCCTCGAACAAAAGATGATCTACGGGATTATCATAACCTACGAGATTATAAATAATGTTAAGGTCTACGGGACCAAAAAGTCCTTCGGGTCACAAATAGAAAGAAACGAATTGTTAGGGTCTCACCTTAATAAGGTAAAAAGGTGAAAATCTAAAGAAATAGCCTACGAGACTAAGTGAAAGAACCTACGGGTCAATAGTGTAAAGCGATGGAACTGGCTATTATTGTAAAACGAGAACGGGAAAGAATAAAATACTGATTGTCAATTTCCTTTATATGAGTAATTGACATAAGTTCAAGATAAAACGTTAAACTAAAATTCAGTTTTAGTAAGAAATAACGTTTTAACAAATATAAATATTATGAGAGGAATTAGATAGCACTAAAAGAATGGGTGCATAAAGACACGTTCGAAAAGAAGATTCTCGATAATGAAAGGATTATATAAACTTAAACATGACGTGATAAGATCACGGTTAAGAAAAGTAATATGGAATTTAACCGCGTTATAGCTTGAACTAAGAAATGGGGACGATAAAAGATTGTAAGCCTCGAGAAGGAAAAGTGGATATACCTGGATGACGGGGTATGGGGTGACGGCGACTAATTAGTCTAGCCGGTAAAACTATTCAAAGTTAGGAAAATGTCATGACAAATACAAAGCGCTTGTTAATATAAGACAAGATTGGGATAAACATGTTTACAGACTGATGAGACTAAGTGGTCCAGTGACAACTCGGTCAATAAAGATAAAGGATATAAGCTAAAAATAACGGCCCACGAGGCCTTACACATGAAAGACGTACGCGTCAACATAAATGAAAATGTTAGATAAAAAAGGAACGAATGAATGTCTTGAAAACGAAACTAAGTTCGTTAAGTCTAAATTAAAAGAAATACGTAAATAAGGTTTCGGGGACGAAACCTCTTTAAGGGGGGGTAGACTTGTAACACCCCGAAAACGGGTTCGGTAATCAAACCCCGTTAATACTAAAAGACGGGTAAAGTACCGTTAGTGGTAAAAGTAACCCAGTAAATATTAGGATTTAAATAAATAATCCTAATGTTAATTAAAAAGCGGATAAGGGCTTTCAAGAAATAAAATGGATAAAAGGCCCGAGTTAACGAAACTTAAGATAAACGGGTTAGAACTCCTGGAACTCACTAAGTTAACTAGGAGCGATTAACCTAGTTATTAGTTATGTAGGATCGTTCTGTGACCCAAACGAGTCAATTAGAAGAGTTCGTGTCTATTTCAGAGGCGGAAACAAAGAAACAGACTTGGAAAACAGCTTGTTTCACTTCAACATGTCTTATATTATCGATTTAACAAGTTTTCAGATCGCTAGACACATCGGCAACTCTTCGGTACCGGAAATCAGAAAGTTACAAATGATTTCGTTTGAGCCCTATTTATAGAGGAGGTGATTCCGCTTGAAAGTGGCACTGGCCATTTCAAGGGGAATTAGCCATGTTAATTTCGCTTGAAATGGCACATGCCACTTTCGAGCGGAATTAGCTCAAACACACTAAAATCCTATTTCTCGAACTACGTGCCCTGATCTAACAATTATAGTACAAGGCTCGATACAAGACGAAGTCGACAGACGTAATGCACCAACAGACTCCCCCTCGGATGTTGACGAGTCTTAAGTGTCGAGTCTTCAATGTCTTCAGTCTTTATCTGTCTTCGGGCTTTCTTCAAAGTACCTGACAGAGTAAGCATCCTCAATCTTATCTTCTTCTATCTTCAGGATCTGATTCTGGCTCTTGAATCCACATACTCTTCTCTCCCTCGGATGTTGATCTACTAGCAGACTCCCCCTTGAATTGTGTTGGGATCGTAGTCTGGCTTTTACTCTGCTCACATGTTTACAGGTTCAAGAATCGCAACCTGGCTCTCTCATAACCATAACCTGCACATTCTCTACCCAAAACATAAGTTTCATAAAAGATAAGATATAACCAATTTAGAAACTCTGCTAAACACTTGATAATTTCAGATCAAAACATCAATTAAAGATATAACAATTTTAATTTCTGATGATCACTTATATGAATATCATTTTTCAATACCACACACACCCAAACCTTGTTCGTCATGAATAGCACTTGGAATTTTGAAAATCAGCTTTTCAACATCAGTTGTCTAAAATTTTTTGAATTTTTCAAAATTTATGCTAAAACACTCTGAAAATCTTTTTGGATTTTTTATATAACAGAAATGAAATGCAGTAAAAAAAATATATACACACACTATTTTTGTGAGTTTGAGTAAGAGGATCATATCAGTTTTTGAGACAAATCACCAACACCGTTAAGCTTTAAACATTTTAAGTTCTAAACGATTCACTTAGATTGTCAGTATACTGATCCACTTAAATTCTCACACAAAGTTCAACTGTTTCGAGATATGAGATTAATGTTTTAGAGACTTAAACTTATTCGCGTGTCCCACCTCAGAATATACTCCCGTATCCAGATCCCAATATTCAGTCTTACAGGTGAGTATACCTAGATGATATCTGTAAGGGGTTAAATTGCGAGGACCGTGAGAGCTCAGGTCAGAACTTTCGTTCAGCAGAGAGATGACGGCTTCGACTTTTGGTGGGTCCCCTTTAGAGGATCTTTTTTACAACAGCACATGATTAGCATTTTTCAATGTTTCATCATTTTTTATGCTGAGGCCAGGCTATATTTCAAGCAAGCGTAAAGTATTCTCCGGGGAATAGGCCATTGCTTCCGCAAAATCAGAAGTCCCGGGATAATACCCCAGATATCACTAAGCATAAAGACCTAGTATCTCAGAAAGAGGGACCTTTCAAACAAGATTTCGGGGGTTACTCATATATCCAAGAGATGTTCCCCATGATATAAGCAAGTTTGAAATTTAGGTTTATATCTCGTCACAATCTACTAAATATGCAAAAACCTACTGGCATATCATCAGTGAGACCTTTTATCACATATTAACTTTCCAATTCTTTAGCATGCTGTGATAGTCTACTGATGTACTATCATTTCCTCTTTTTCCCAACAAAACTCAATTTTTGATTTTATCAGGTTTTTGCCTTTTTCAAATTTTCTAATGTTTTTGGATTTTCTGAAAATTTCTTACTCCCCCTAAAATGCAAAATCATTTAAAGAAATTTGAAAACAAACTATACAAGGTAAAATGACAACTAATATCAAATCACTTCAATTCGCCATCTTCTTGGCATAAACAATCAGAACTCCCCCTCACAACAAAACATTTTCCCATTGTGATTTCAAAACACTTAAGTTTGTTTTAATCAAATGGTTTTTCCGGAAAATTAGTTTTGTTTTCATCATAAATCACTTGTAGGTTACGGGTTTATCACTTTGTTTTCCAAAATATCATATGTAGGAAAAACAAGTACAATTTAATCTCCTTGATTTACCATTTGTAAGTGAAAACCTTTCTTCAACTACTTGCAGGATCACTTATCAACCACACCTTTTGCAAAACAAGATATAACAATTTAAAGATATCACCTGTAGATTTACCAACCAAACAATTCAAGAATGATGCCGATTCCTGCTCCACGATTACCCACTTGGGAGCTCCGGCAAGTCCGGATTTTCAGTTTGAAAATGGTGTCACCCAAGCCTGACCAGCCTTGGGTGATTTTGGTACACATCTATCCCACCAACATTTTGATTTGTAAAATTCTTTTGCAACCTTTACCTTCCCATCCACCATTTTCCGGAAAATATGTTTAACTTTTCCATTAAACACCTTTTCAGCATCAAATTCTTTCTTATCAGCAAAGAACTGATCTGAAATTTCAACCTTACCAACTTTCTTTTGACAATGGTGGAAAGTTTTCATCGTTCAACTCAGGAACAGAATTCTCATTCTTCTTCTCAACAAATGACTCCTCTTATTTTATGGAATCAGATTCATTGTCAGAACTTCTCTCAGATTTTACAATCCATCTCTGTTTGTTTAAATCAACTTTTCTTTTGTAAAAACGTTTTGAAACATCATCAGTTTTGAAAGTTGAATTTTCAAACACTTTAGATTTCTCAGTTGATTGTTTCTTTTCATTAACACATTCTTCTTTCAATTTTGAGTTAAAAGAAACTCCCTGTTTTGTGTTGTTGAACTGTTGGCAATTCCAAGCAATATGTCCTACTTTTTGACACTTGAAACAAGTTCTTCTGTCAACTCTTGGAGCAAATTTCTGTCATCAGTTTTGACTGTTTCTAGAATGGTTTCTTCTGCTCTTCTTCAGAACTTCCTCCTACAACAAATTTTGTTTTTGGTTTATAATTTTTTTCATTTTTATAATTTTCCGAAGAACTAAAACCTAAGCCTTGCTTTTTGAAACTACCATTATGGTTTGGTTTCTTTCGATAACCTGAACCAGAACTGTAACCGTTTTTCTTGTTCAATCTCTGTTGAACTCTTGAAGTGTACTTTTTAGGTTTTTCATGAAGATTTAAATCTTTTATTTCAGAAATATTAATTTCTGTTAATTTGAAAACCTGTTTGATCATTTCAGATTTGACACTTCTTATTGGAAATTCCTCATCAGAATATAATTTGTCTGAATCATTCAAAGTATATGCCACTTTGATTGGTCCGTCATTCAAATTAGATTTTGATAACAGGAATTCTTTATTAGAAACTCTTTTAACCGGTGAACTCGGACTCTTTTCTGACGAACTCGGACTTTTAGATTTAGACTCCGACTTTGACTCTTCATCCATATCCAACACCTGATCGACCACTTTCTTTACTAACTCAGACTCATGATCAGTGTCAGATGCTGTGAATGTGACATCAATGTTATCTGGTAACTCATCAATGGTTTCAGACTTTAACTTGATGTTGACTGCCTTTTTTAAACATTCCTCGTTTGGATTTCTGGGGGAATAACTCTCATAGATTGGAGGCGGACACTTGTTATACTTGATACTTTGTTTCTTACCAGCATCTGTGTCTTCCATCTCTTTATCTTTAAACGCTTCAAGACCTGCAACAGTAGGATAAACTCGATCAATCAAATAATCACATGTTGTATAACTCAACAGTAACCTTTTGATTCTTTCACTTTCAATCTTCTTGAGTTCCAATTATTTCTTCAACTGTGCACAATCTTCAATGTACTCATTAATGATCTTCTGTTTTGACATTAATGTTGAATTCATCTTTGTCATAGCTACTTCAATTTCTGAATTTGTCCTTTTCAGACCATTCACTGTGTTGTTCAGGACATCATATGATTCCTTCACATACTTCACATCAGACAACAAGTTTTCCTTCATCTCTTCCAGTTCACTAATCTTCTTGTTTTTCTCCTCACAATGTTTGCAAGATTCTGAACATTTTTCACAGGGTTTAACGACCTCAACTATCTTTTCAACTTCAACAATTGTTTTAACCTCAACAATTTTTTCAACTTCAACAATTTTCTCTGTAATGTTTTCAACCACTGGTTCTTTAGATTCTTTTTCAGCTTTCTATCCCTCGGCTTCCTTTGTTGAAGTTTCTTCAACTTCTGTTTTCTCAGCTTCTATTTTTGCTTTTTCTTCTGCAGCTTTTCTTGCTTCTGTCTCTTCCCATTCTATTTTCAATCGAGCAACTCTTTTTTCTTTCAGCATCTCGTTCTTTTCTGAAAAAAACAAATTAAAACTATGAGTATCTAAACCTCTTCTAGCTTTTTCAATATATTCTTCTTCATCATCGGTATCTGCATCAACTCCCAATTCTGGAAAAATAGGTATTCTTTTCGGTTTAGATTTGACAGATGTTTCCTCCAAGATTCGAGCAACAAAAGCTGAGCTTAAGTGTGGATTTTCTTGAACATATTTATCCTAGCTAAAACCTGCAGCCATTTTCTCATCATCTTGATCAAGAATACCAAAATAAGCTTTCTTATTTGCATCTTCAATCATTCTAGCATGAGCAGTTTTCGGTTCCTTTTGTTGAGTAATCTGATGAAAAATTGATTTCTGATAATAATTATTCTTTCCAGACTGATCTTGTCTTCCATCAGTTTCTTTGTTTTTGCATTCATGTTTAAAATGACCTTTTTCATGACAACGAAAACTTGTAACCTTAGATTTGTCAAAACCTAACGGTGAAGTAGAAAACTCATGAAGGTCATTTCTTCCAGTAACTTGTGTGAATTTTTCTGCTCTTCGAACAGCACTGGCTAAACACCACTTCACATCCATCAACTCAAGTTCCTCTGCATCAATTTGGTCATAATCCTCTTTAGTAAGCATCGGATTTCCAATTTTGCCACCAATCAAGCTTTCATATGATTCCAACATAGCAAACAAGTGATGCCATGTGTTGCTTAGCAATTTCTGGTGAGATTTTGACCATTTTGAATGTTCAAAGTAACATTGCACTACAAATTTGTAGAATTCTGTTGTTGAGGACTTGGTGTTGTAAAGTTTGGATCAAAGCTTGAATATGAAGACGAAGATCCACCACTTTGATTCACAGTACTTCCCTTTGATCCAGAAGAACTATCAGCACTAAAACCAGTTTGGATCTTTGGACTAGAGTTGGGGGTAGCCTCAAACTTGTTCCCTCTGTAATATAAACTGGCATCTTGTTGAGCATTTGGATTCTTCATTATTGCTGTTTTCTGAATATCTAATTCGTGCTCTTCAATATTTTGAATAAACTGTGCCAGATTCATATTTTCAGACTTTCTCATGTGTTTCAAAATCATCAAATAAGTTCCCCACTTATGCTGTGGTAGCGCTTCAGCTAGTTTATCAACCCACTCCTCATCATCTTTCTTTATATCCAATCTTCCCATTTCCAAAACAAGATGACAATATCTGTCAATGGTTGTTTTTGTTGATTCGCCTTCAAAAGCTACAAACATATCAAATGATTTCTTCAGTGACGCCTTTCTGTTTTTAATCATATCTGCACTTCCTTTGAACTTTTGAATCAATGCATTCCAAATCGACATAGCAGTACCCTCATGTTGAAGTAAAACAAAGATATCTTCCTTTATCGCTTGTTGTAGAACACTAATCATCATTTTCTCACTTGTATACTTCAATTTATCACTTTCTGAAAAATCACAAAAAGCTTTTTCAAGCCCACGCTCATTTTTCGGTTTCTCGTAATCTTTGTCTAAAGCACACCATGCGTCAAACTTATATGCTTGCACCCAGTTCTTAAATCGATTTTGCCAACCTTTAAAATCTTCAATGAACATTATCTTAGGTGGTTTTTGGTAAGTTCCTGTCTCATTCTCACTGTACAATGTTTCGGCAGCTGTAACTGGTGCAATCGGTGTAGCAAACGCATTGTAGAATTCTTCTTCCATGATTCGGCAAATTTTTTCACAAACACAAGTCTCAAAAATACAGTTTCAAATGGAATACAGATTCAAACAGAATCAACACTCCAACGGAATCACCTTTGAATCGAAATAACCCTTTGAAGCGAAATAACACCCTCAAACGAGATTACGTTGAAGCGGAATCACTGATTTCGTGTGAACCAGCACACTTTCAAACGGAATACCAATTTGAAACGAAATTAACTAATTTCATTTGAAATGTCTCAAACGGAATAACACTTTGGAGCGAAATTAACTAATTTCGCTTGAAACTTCTCAAACGGAATTATACCCAGAAGCGGAATCAGATATTTCAAGCGGAATTAGGTGAATTTTTCAAGTGAAATAACAAGTTCAAGCGGAATCAAGTACTAATCTCGTTTGAAATGCTGCTGATGTCATCTTTTTCGATCTGGTTTTCAAACGGAATTACAGTTTTTACCAATTTTAAGCCGAATTAAGATCCAATGTTTTCAAGGATCCGTTAAAACACTATTTCGCTTATAATATGTGAAATTCAGACCATTTTGACCGTAAAATTTTGTGAATTTTGTAAAAGAAGGTGTAGAAGTCAGAAATAATGGCTGTTTTGGCAAGAACTCTTCTTCCTGAGCTCTGATACCACTTGTAGGATCGTTCTGTGACCCAAACGAGTCAATTAGAAGAGTTCTTGTCTATTTCAGAGGCGGAAACAAAGAAACAGACTTGGAAAACAGCTTGTTTCACTTAAAAATGTCTTGTATTATCGATTTAACAAGTTTTCAGATCGCTAGACACATCGGCAGCACTTCGGTACCACAAATCAGAAAGTTACAAATGATTTGGTTTGAGCCCTATTTATAGAGGAGGTGATTCCGCTTGAAAGTGGCACTAGCCATTTCAAGCGGAATTAGCTCAAACACACTAAAATCCTATTTCTCGAACTACGTGCCCTGATCTAACAATTATAGTACAATCTCGATACAAGACGAAGTCGACATACGTAATGCACCAACAAGTTATTTGTTTTAAAACAATAAAGAACCATGAACTAGTAAGCCTTTTATAAACCATGGATATTTGAGGGACCAAAGTTGGACATTTGCAAAATGTTTTTAATTAAAACAAATAAACATCAAAACACACATATATGTGTGTGTTTGGTCGACGATTTCACATGCCAGGAGAAGGGTTCCTTCTCACAACCCTAAACTCACTAAAGTCCATCAAAATCCAAGGGCAAATCAAGACTAAATAAAAAACCGAGCTCAAATTAGTGATCACCTAAGTGAAGGGATCACAAGGTATGTTGAATTTCATCTCTTGATTACTTCTTGCGTTATAGATGAAAACTTGAAATCAAAAATTGAGCTTGAATGATTGATATTTAGATGAACTTAGTAATGAAAATATGTCGAGGAGTAAACCCTAGTCAATAACTTGTTAAATTAGTGATGAAAATTATGAATTTGATAATTACCCATACATGCGTTAAGTGGGTGTTGTGATTATGTGATGAACACTAAATTTAAGTGTTGAAATAGTGTAGAATGATGTTAAGATACAAGTCTTGAATCTTGTTTATGAATGCTAGACATAAGGGCTTGATTTTGATGATTGAAACTTGGTTAGAAGTTAGTCATGAACTAGACAAAAGATGTATAAAAATCTTGCTCGCAAGGTGTTCGGTAAAATGCCTAAGTGAAATCGTGCGTCTACTCGTTTAAATGTAGAACTTGATTAGAATAGGTATTCGGATGAATGCCTAATAACATGATGAAATGGGTTTCACTTATAGGTGAAAACCCGTAGATTTTGCGTAATGAAGGAATGATGTGTCTTTGATAATCGAGAGCTAAGTTAACTTAATGTTAATAATAACATGAACTTGGATTAAATACTAGTTAAAATGGTGGCCTAAGAAGAGTGCTTATCGAGTAAATGGCGGAACACCAACATGAGTTTGTAAAACTTCGTTGCTTAATTTCATATGCTATAAGGCGGTTTGACTTTTAAAAGTTAAACCGACCTATGATAGAGTTCGGTAAGAAAAGTAGTATAAAGGTTCATAAGGCGTAAAGATTATGATCTAGAACGACTAACCTAACCACCTTGTGAATGTTATATGATAGTTTGACGCTTGACAAGCTAGGTGGAGGCTTGGGGAAGAAGCGGGTCAAACGGATCGACTATGAGAAAAAAAGAAAAGCGTGGCATGGATGCAAGGTAAGTGAAACTTACACTTCTTTGTAGAATACCTATATATTCTATAAGTTATAAATATGATAAAGATATTATTCGTGATATGGTTTCCGACTCGTAATGATACGGGTCGGAACAAACATAAATGATAAAAACCAAGGTTAATGGTAAAAAGGGGCAAATTGGTAATTTAGTCATGAAATGACTAAGATTTAATGAGTTTTCGTTAGGGTTACCTTATAGTGTAACTTTTAATAAGAAAAAGGGGTAAAAATGGAAAACTAGTCAAATGTTGACTAATGTAAATTCTGGGTTAAGAGATACCCATGGCGTAAGCCAAAATGGGTTGAATATGCAAGAAAAAGATTTTATGAAAAAGAAATATTGGGTTAAAATCCGAAATGGGTCGGATGCGTGAATTTGAAATGAAATACCAAAGTTTTTATAAACATCAATGTTTGGTTAATTAGGCCAAACGGGTAAAATGGTAGTGATAACATCATTTGACAATATCGACTAATGTGGTTGCAAGTCTTATGTTAACAGGAGCGATTAGCAATTTGGATAATTGCATCGTCATAGATTATGGGATAATTTAAGCGATGTATTAAAGCGGGTCAATACTTGACCCGAGCCAGGTACGCATATTTTCAATTATAGTTAGAAGTAATATTTTGGTCAAATATTAGTGAAAGCCCTTTGACGTAGAATGAGGGACTGAAATTGACCAAAATGCCCATGAACGCTAAACCGGGTAAACGGTCCTTATGAGTCGTTTAAGAATTTGTATTATGATCATGTAAGTTATAGATAAGTACAAAGCTGATTATGCATAGCAAGGGGAAAGGTTTATACTTTAAGGTTCAAATCTTCGAAACGGGTCAAAAGAATTATGCGCATAGATTGAGTGCTAGCCGCGTAATTCATAAAAGTTACAAACCCAAACTAAAGATTTTGAGTTAAACATGTTGATGTATGCTTAATGGTTATTTAGAAACAAGGCGGTGATTTTTAAACATAAATGGGTCAATTGTGTTGAATTCGAATATAAAGCCGAGGGCTTAAAATCTAGAAAATTGGTTATCCGGACGTCGGGTTTTAACTCCATGTGATGGAGAATCAAATTACGATCGCGTAGGAAAAAGAATCGTGTAAAACGGATTAGTAAAATGAAAGTTATGTGCGTTTTCGTGTCTTTTACGATTGAGTTTAAGAGCTGGGCATCTGCAGCTCCAAAATAAACAACTTTCTGTCAAAAAGGAACAGTCGCGGAGCGCGACGGCCAAGAGGAAATGAGGTCGCGGCACGTGACCCTTGTCGCGACCCATGACATAATTAGCTTGAAGCTCTCGTGGCCCGCGAGAGCACCTGTTGCTGGCAATTTGTTTTATTTTGTTTCTTTGACCCATATAACTTGTTATTTAACTATCAAAACTAACTTTTAAGTTGGTTTTGATCATAGGTGATCGCCAAGAGTGCCTAGATGAAGATCAAGCTCGAAGAAGAGCCAAACACGATAAAGTTAAAAGCTTCCGCACGGCATTTCGTCCTAACTCTTAAACGACGAACTCAAATTCAATACGATGTATATAAACCTTTATTTGTAAAAGTTTTAAATTAACCGTATTTTTCAAAGTACATGTAATCATAATTACATGTTTATTGTCGTAAACTATACAAAAACCTTAAAATAATATTTTTATGCCATTTGAAATTGTACATCGTAATCTCATTTAAATCATCGTAAAACTCGTTAATGTGTTATTAGAAATTCTATCAAGGACTAATAATAACTGTTTTGAAATAAATCAAAACTTGTGTGAGTATTATATAAATCAAGTCAATGATTTATAATAATACTTTAGAAATCCTTCAAAGAATCTAACATATAAAGATATGGGAGATTCTACGAGGGTTTGGATAATCGAACATTGAAACAATCGTACACAACATCCTAAAGTGATTCGGATAACGCTACAAGAATAATAAAATAAGAACACTTATATATAGGAAGTACCAGCGGCGTATCCACCATGTTCTTATTTTATTATACCCATTTCGTTATCTAATCACAACTACCACATAAACACATAAATCGTCAACTTGTACCAACTCGTAAACACGCATTAAAGTACACAATGAATCCAAACAAGGACTCCAATATTAGTACTCTAAACATCCCATATATGTTCAGCTATGAAGATAGATAGATACTATATGGATCAGGTTCTCGTCACATCGTCTAGTCAAACACGCATTAAAGTACACAATGAATCCAAACAAGGACTCCAATATTAGCACTTTAAACATCCTACAAGTATCAATCTATAAGGATAAATAGATGCTAAAAGGATTCGATCTCGATCACATTGAATCATTGTATCACAACATCCTAAATCCTAAGAGTGATTCGGGATAATGCCACGAAGGGTAATACAATAAGCACACTTATATATAGGAAGTACCAGCGGCGTATCCACCATGTGTTTATTGTATTACTCTAGTTTCGTTATCTAAATCACCAACAATCTACACATAAACCATAACCATCGAGTCGTAAAGTATTTCTTAAAAATCTCACTATGAAGATAAGAAGATCTAAGGCTGTACTTCAAATATCCTATAAGAATCTGGCTATGAAGATAGGTAGATTTTTTAAGGATTTGGATAAACATCGTATTTGCATAATCGGAATAGTACACATAAAAGCACTTAGTAAACACATATATGCCATACATTTTGGAAAACAAATCGGTTACACATATGAATCACCCCAAAACATTTGAAAACGGTAAAAGAGGGGAACTATGTACTCGCCTGGGATTGTGTGTAGGTCTTGTTAAATGATATAACAAAGCTCAAAGGATCACAAGTTCAAGTGTCGAAGTGGTTCCTAGTGTAACGGATACTATGTTAGTGAATTGACACCTAAATCGGAAGATCGGGTAGAATAAGGTCTCGTAAACCAAATGAGTATTGGAACTCATGTGATATGGTTTAACAAAGCTAACATTCTAAATCGGAACCTATCTTAAGTGCTTACGACCCATTACGACCCGTTAAGGTAGTCTACGCTACTTTAGCGCGTCGTTCACGCGAAAGCGCGTTCGAGATGACTAACTAGTCCTATGACAAGTATTATATGCCTTAACATATCTACTTATGTTATATAATTAGTTTAGATGTCAAAACATGTGTTACATATGCTTAAAATGAAATTATGCGCAAAAGGGCATTTTGGTCATTTTCCTAAGGCATATAAACTACCTATCATACAACTAACTAAACGAAGTGACCATAAGGTATATGTTGGTGCATAGATATCTGTTAACTTCGTCTTTACAGAGTCTTGTATCTAGATAGGATAAACCAGTGCTCAGCAGGCTAGAAAACAGGTTTTTAGTGTATATAGGTGATTTCGCACGAAATAGCACTAAGCTATTTCGTATGAAATTATGTCATTGCTATTTCGCACGAAATAGCATGTGCCAATTTCGTGCGAAATTACACCGCCTATATATAGCTGGCTGGTTGTTTCATTTGTAACTTTTCTGATTCAGAGCCAAGGTGCTGCCAGTTTGTCAAACGATCTGTAAAAGCTTTGAATTGATTAATAAGAAGATAATTAAAGAGAATCAAGCTGTTTCACATCTATTTCTCTGATTCCGCCTTTGAAATAGATCATAAACTCTTCTGATTGACTCGTTAGGGTCACACGACGATCCAACAAGTGGTATCAGAGCACAGGAAGAAGAGTTTATACCAATTCACCTTGTTTTCATCACTTCTACTCCTTCTTTTCAAAATTAAACGAAATTTTACGGTTAAAATGGCTTAATTTTCATACATTACACGCTAAACATCGTTTTATTGAATCCTTGAAAGAATTGGACCAAAATTCGTACAAAAACCGGATCAATTTGACAAAATGGTGGCCGACATGCTGATGTCATCCTGATTTCGCATGAAATAGCTTCTTAATTTCGCACGAAATTACAGTTTGGGATTAATTTCGTTTGAAATTGCTGATTAATTTCATACGAAATTAGATTTCGTTTGAGGATTTCATACGAAATCACTATTTCGCACCAAAGAGACTATTTTCGTTTGAAATCAAGCTTATTTCGCACGAAATCAAATTTCGTTTGGACAGTTCGAACGAAATCACTATTTCGTTTGAAAACTCATTTCGTTTGAGTTGGTATTTCGCGTGAAAGTTTATTTTGTTTAAAATCAGATTTTTTAAAATTTATCAAAATGTTTGACGAAAAGGAAAACGTTAAACTTTAAAGAATAAATGAATGGTTTGATATGTACTGGGATCATAGGAAAGAAGATGAGAAAAAGGATGTTTGGGTTATAAGATCTGAATATTTTTTGTGTCGGAAATATGAAAAGTTTAATGATTTGAAAAAGCGGTTTAATGAAATACTTGACAATTTGAATAGATATGGGATAAAGATGTCAGGTGATGAAAAGATATATAAATTTGCAGATTCTTTACCATTGGAGTGGGATGAATTTTTGAGTAAATTGAAAAATGATTATAGGTTCTCAAATTTTAGTCCAAATGATTTTATGAGAGAACTAAGAACACACAATTATGAAATTGAAAAGAAAAAAGAAAGATTTGATAAAGGAAATTGAAAATAACTTAGAGAATATAAGTTTGGATGTGATTCTTGAAATGATCAAAAGAATCAGAATATGTTTTGATGCAAAATCTATGATGAAATATGATTTCAAGAGAGGTTGTTTTTTAGATGAAAATTTGAATCCTCTTGACATTGTTAAAATTTTTATTGCAGGAACATACAAGATGAAGAAAGAGGGAATGTCAAAGAATGAAGATTCAGAGAAAAATGAAAGTTCAAAATGTGAAGTTGTGTGCTCAAAATGTACAAAATCCGAAGCAGACAATGTCAAACTCTTGAAAGATGTGGAGAGTCTGACATTGGAAAATACAAATTTAAAAGAAAATGAAAAAAAAATTTCAAATTCAAATAAAAATTTTAGAAAATGAAAAATCTATTTTTGGCAAAAATAATATTGAAAAGCAAATTTCAATAAATTCTCATCTTGAGAATATCATTCGACTTGAGAAAGAAGTTGAATGTGCTAAAAATAAAATTGAAGAGCTAGAAAATAAATTAAAAGGTTTTGAGACTTCGTCATCAACACTGGATTATATATGTCCAAAACCGATCAATTAAGTTCCAATAAGTGACAATGTCACAAATTATGACAAAGTCATAATTGAGGATTGTGATGATAAAACTGATGATAAAGAAGAGAAAAGAAAAATATTTTTGGAATTAAAAGAAAAATTTAAAGATACTGTTTTACATTCTACTGAAATAGGTGAATGCTCAAAGCAAAAACCTGTTAAGAAGAATGTAGAACAAAAACAAAATGTTAAAAACTCGAAAAATTTTCAAAAAGAAAATAAAAGATCATCAGTTCAGTCATCCAATCATTATGAAAAACCACAAAAATTTAAAAATCAAAACTCACAAAAAGTTGGTAATAAGTGGTGCAGGTTTGACCACAGTGCTCAAAAGTCAAATCAAGGATACAAGAGGAGACATGACTACCACAAAGCAAATCAATGTTACGATCTGAGTGTGTGGTTTGAAAGAGGAGAATGGTATGATAACAGAGTGTGTTACAAATGTGGTTTTCAAGGACACATTGCTGTTAACTGCCAGAATCAGAGTTTTGAGGAAGAAGATGCTATGACTATCAAATCAAAGGTCATATTGCCAGAGATTGCCCAATGAGGTCAAAGAGAAGATCGAAGGCTGAATCTCATGGACAAATGAAGAAATCAGTCAAAGTCGAAGAAAAGCCCAAAGAAAAGAAAAAGAAAGAACAGAAAGTGAAACTTTCACAAGGGCGGAAAGACAAATTGAGAAAGAAAAGAAAGAAAGTAAGGGAGTATCTTGAAAGGATATTGTCCTCGGGTATAACTGGTAAATCAGATAAAAGTTCTGATGAATCGATTTGCGCAACAAAAGGTTTAGTCAAGCAAAACGAACTCATCAGATATAAATCTGAGGACAAAGGGGATGATAAAGAAAGAAAAATTAACTAATCAAACTAATGAAAAATCAAAGAAAGTTAATTTTTCCGAAAAAGTCTTTATCAAAGTTTTTAAGTATAACAAAGATTGTGAAAGGTCATGCACGTCACAGGTTGATAAATTTGGAAAGCTTAAATCTTGTAAGGATTGGGTTCCAATAGAGAATGGCGATGAATTTGTTTCTGCGAAAACAAAAGAGTCATCTTCTGGCAATGAATTTGTTTCTTCGGAAGCAAAAGAGCCAAGTTTGGGCGATGAATCTGATTCGTCAAAATCAGAAGAGCCACGTTCAGGCAATGAATCTGATTCATCAAAGTCAGATGAGCCATCTGTTGAGGTAAAAACTGAGAACTTTATTCTAACAATGGATGATGCAAATTGTTCACCATTGTTAAACGGAAACTCAAAAGCACCCAAGGACCATCAGGCTTGGGTGGATCTCTTCAAATAAAAAAACCTGACTTGTAGGAGCTTCCAGGTTGGTAAGTGTGGAGCAGGTATCGGCATCTTTATTGAGAAATTCACTTTTGTGATATTTCGATCTACAAGATTTATCAAGGACATTAAGTTGTACTTGATTTATCTTTTCTGCAAGTGATTTTGTTGATAAATCTTAAAATGTTAAATTTTTACAAGAGGTTAAAGAAAAACAAAGTGATGAGTTTAACCCCAAACCTACTAATGGTTTGTGAAAATCAACAAAACTTATTTTCTGGAAAAACCATTTTGATTAAAACAAACTTAAGTGTTTTGAAATCATAATGGGAAAATAGTTTGTTGACAGGGGGAGTTCTGATTGTTTATGCCAAGTGAATGGCGAATTGAAGCGATTTGATATCAGTTTGTCACTTTCCTTGTATAGTTTGTTTTCAAATTTTCCCAGAAAATCAAAATTGAAACATATTTTGATTTTAGGGGGAGAAAAATTTTAAAAAATTTGAAAATTTGAAAATGCTAAAAACATTGTAAAAGCAAAAATGAGTTTTGTTGTGAATAAGAGGAAATGATAGTAAATCAGTGGACTATCACAGCATGCTAAAGAAATGAAATGTCAAATGTGATAAACGGTCTCACTAATGATGTGACGATAGGCTCAGCTAGACTAGTAGATTTGCGATAACGATACAAACTTAAAAGAAAAAGCCTAGTTCTAGTGGGAAACATGGTTGAAAGCATAGTACTTAGTTTTGTCCTTCGTGATTGTGTACCTACTGAGTAATCGCTGAATGCTAAATAAGCATAAAAACCGGTTTGTTTGTGAACTTTCACAACTTGCTGAAAATGTCACTGTGATTGTGCATTTCATTTTGCAAAGATTTAAACTTTTTTTATTTCGTTATTTTGTTTAAGCATTGGACATCCTCTGCGTATACGAAAGTATCGAACTGGATGTTTTTGCCTAAATGTTCTGCTTTATTTTTATTGGTGTTTCGTTTAAATCTTGGATGACCTATGCGTATATGTGAATATCGAACTGGTGGTTAAGATCTAAACATCTTCAACTTGTTTTTATTTTCTTATTTTGTTTAAACATTGGACTTTCTCTGCGTATCGAAAGATCGACCTGATTGTTAATGTTTAAACATTCTGCGTTGTTTTTGCACATATCACAGTCGATGAAAGTTTAAAGGCATTACTTGAGTTAGTGTATTGCATGATGAGGGGATATGCTGAGATCGTGGGGTCCATAGAATTTAGTGCAAAATTAATATATCTTAACGTATCGGTAAGCATTTCGAAAGTTTTTAGATTGAGCTTAAGAGGACAACTATATCGTCAATCTATGTGAATCGTTTAGAACTTAATATGTTTAAAAGCTTAACGGTGCTAGTGATTTGTCTCATAAACTGATACGATCCTCTTACACAAACTCAAAAAAATATTGTTTGTATATATTTCTTTACTGCATTTCTATAAAAACAAAAATACAAAAAGATTGTGTTTTGGTTTTAAATTTTGAAAAATACAAAAAGATTTTCGACAACTGATGTTGGAAAGCTAATTTTCAAAATTCTGAGCACTAAACATGATGAACAAATTTTGGGAGAATTTGTTTTTGAATCAAGAAAAATGATGTTTTTATAAGTGGTCATCAAAGATTAAAATTGTAAAATCATTTTTGATGTATTACATTCAAGTGGATTCTTAAATGTGTCAAATATGTAAATTTGTGAAACTTATGTTGAAGAAGAGGATGTGCAGGTTAGCCAGGTTTCGAATCCTGAGCGGATGCAGAATAGAGCCAGGAATTGATTCTGAATCGGTAAACCTGTGAAAGCCAGACTATGATCCCAGCACAGCTTTAGGGGAAGTCTGTGAGAAAAAAAAGATCCCCTTGGCAAAGAAATTGTATAGATTGAACCAGAATTCAAGCTCCAACATATTGAAAGGGGGAGTATACTTTCTGGATCAACATTCAAAGGGGAGATTAAAGTCTAAGTTTGAAGATAGAGATTGAAGGATGCTTTCAGTTTCAGACAAATTGGACAGAGAAGAAGATAGATCAAGACTAAAGACTGAAGATTTGATGCTAAAGACTTCGTCAACATCCAAGGGGGAGTCCGTTGGTGCATAGATGTCTGTTAACTTCGTCTTACAGAGTCTTGTATCTAGATAGGATAAACCAGTGCTCAGCAGGCTAGAAAACAGGTTTTTAGTGTAGATAGGTGATTTCGCACGAAATAGTACTAAGCTATTTCGTACGAAATTAGGTCATTGCTATTTCGCACGAAATAGCATGTGCCAATTTCGTGCGAAATTACACCGCCTATATATAGTTGCCTGGTTGTTTCATTTGTAACTTTTCTGATTCAGAGCCGAGGTGCTGCCAGTTTGTCAAACGATCTGTAAAAGCTTTGAATTGATTAATAAGAAGATAATTAAGGAGAATCAAGTTGTTTCACGTCTATTTCTCTGATTCCGCCTTTGAAATAGATCATAAACTCTTCTGATTGACTCGTTAGGGTCACACGACGATCCAACAGTATAACCTCGGAAGGTTATTCCCTATACAACTATGGTCACAAAATATGTTTGGTCGGATCCTAACGATCGACCAAACGGGTCGGGTTCGAAAGTCTAAGCGGTGGTTTAGACCGCTTGACTTACGACCCTAAACAAGTACTAGACTAAAAGTGTCGAGTTAAACATGTTAAAACTTGTTTAACTAAGTTAGAAAACAAGTTGGATATCAAAACAAAGTGTTTTGATACCCAAAAATAGCTTCGTTGCAAAATACGCATAAACACGTATTTTGACCAAAACTATGACTCGTCACTACGCCTAATCAACGTGGTAATCAGTAGGTATAGTCACAAGGGACTATAATAATCGTGATTACGCTAAAGTTGCAAAGTTCAAACGAACTTTGTGTTGACCAAGACTGGTCAAAGCAGAAAGTCAAGCACTGTTTGACTTTCATGCTTGAAATGCATAAAAAGCATGAAAGAAGCTTACAAAAGGTCCAAAGCTTGAAGATAGAACAAGAAAACTAGAAGATTGAAGCCTTCAACCAGAGGTATAGCTTCAATGATCATAATTGAAAGGAAATGAGCAGGTTGGTTTATGAAATTGTTGGGTTTATATAGATTTTCAACAACCGTTAAGATCGTTCCTCGTAATTTGAGCTTTGATCTTGGCGTTCCATGTGTTGCACATGGTTTTGAATACTATGGGACCTCAAATACCAGCTCCAAGTATTGCAAAACAATGGTAGAAATCAAAGGAACCAGCTGCTGAAAGCTAAAAACCATTTTCTGCCCAGATCAGTCTCTGGCGCCCCGCCAGATGCCTGTCGCGCCCCGCCAGAGACCAAAATGGTAGAATGTCAGAAATGGTCCCTGCATGCTATAAACTAAATTTTTGATGTTTTTAAGCCCCGTTAACCCCATTTCAAGGATCTATAATGAAGTTAAAGTATAGGGAACATGAAATATACTTGAAAATATTTCGGATGTCAGTTCGTTTGGTCGTACGGTTGCGTTGTTCGGTTAATTACGACGAAACACGAACGATCCAAATTGCGCGACGAATGGAATTTTTGCATTCCTATCACTACAATAAAATATTTTAATGATTAAAAAATTTTTTGGATGTCCGGATATGTTCAGAACGTAAGTTATGCTCATAAATGCAAACTTATGCACTTTTTGACGCTTTTAGTCCCAATTGACCAAATAAGCATATTTTCGCATAACGAACCCCTCAAAGCCTATTTCTAAGCTATATAAGGGATATTTAGGGTATGTTTAGCTTATGATCAACTTCCGGAATGTTCGTTACAGTACGAATCAGAAGACTTTCGCAGTTTGACGCAAATAGTCCCTGTGATCGAATA
Organism: Helianthus tuberosus; assembly: GCA_030545235.1. Taxonomy (NCBI): domain Eukaryota; kingdom Viridiplantae; phylum Streptophyta; class Magnoliopsida; order Asterales; family Asteraceae; genus Helianthus; species Helianthus tuberosus. Next base: position 184,250,969 of record CM060406.1, read on the forward strand.
AACTTGTTTTTGACACACCAAATCCTACAAAACTTATTTCTAAGTTATATAAAAGTTATTCAAGGTATGTGAAGCCTATGTCACTATTACGGAGTATTTTTCGCATTAAACTGATTACGTTAATGTACCAATTTGCGTATAACTTTCTAGAAAGCGATTTAAAACTTGAAATCGAACTAGAATGAAAACATGAAATTGTCAATGCACATAAACAAATTTGGAGACCAAAACACATTGTTTCTTTGATAAAAGATATTGTTCTACATTGTACGGTGTTTACGGAGCACAAGTGTCACAGTCTCCCCTACTTTAGGAAATTTCGTCCCGAAATTTATTCGAAGGAGACCGTAGAGTGTAATTGAAACAACTGATGGATAAGCAAATTGCTAGATCCCAAAGATGCGGAGCATCATTTGGTGTTGGAATTTTAGGGGATTCAAAATGTGATTTGGGATATTCAAAGTATCTCAAGGTATTCAACCCTTTGAAACTTATAAATTTAAAGAAAAAGTCGACCGGTGTTCAAAAATCATTTGGGTATGGCACTATGTTATACTAAGCTCTTAGTGTAATTCCTAGCAAACAAAGGGGTGTACATTCAAGCCCTACACGTACACGGTTTCTAATGTCCTACGAGGTACATCCAATGCACCATGAGCATCTCATGCATAGGAGACGGGTCAACATACCTATGGCATCAAGATCGTCACCTTTAACACCATAATATACTCCCGGTTGGCTCGATTTGAGTTAATGAATGTACTCGTCGTCGTCCATTGTAAATAACCATAAAATATCAAATAAGCACATAATCACATAATGGTCCAAGATAACATAAAATCACCAAGTGAGCTCAGCAACGTTCTGAAGAATAACACAATAAGAACACTTATATATAGGAAGTACCATCGGCGTATCCACCATGTTCTTATCGCATCATACTCCTCCCGTTACCTTAATCATTCTAGATTTTATGCCACCATACTTAACAAGGCTTACTATGATTCTCATGCGTCGAATCTTATAATTAAGTGTGCACCCATAATTACTCGTTTCGTCACATGGTCCACATAGCTCCTCTTGTTAAGCGAGGGTAAACAAACAATAAGGTCGAATTATAGTCTAAATCAAATAAACATCGTTACAACATAACATCTGTCACATTGAATCGTATTTCATACTAGCAATGACAGCACTACTTATTTTGCATACAACAAATTTAGTAGTAGGTATTCTATTCTCGTACGAATGTTTATATATGTTTCATATTAACCAGACAGGTAGAATGCAACATATACTAATCGTGCATTATCATCATAAGGTAAGTATATCAAGAAAATGTTTTCAAATCATGCGCTAGATATGCTAAGTTAACACACTAAGCAAAATGTATTTGAAAATTTAGTGTACTAAGTACGTTAAGTCAACATACGAAGCAAATTGTACTTGTAATCATGTACTATTCATATTGGATAAACAAATCATGTATGTAATGTCATGATCATAAAATAGTATTAACTTGTTCATAGTATTCGTATCGATCGTGTTGCCAAGTCCGTATGAATGCACTAGAGTGCAATCATAGTATGCTAGTTTACAAGATTTAGTTCCTAAAGAATGGAATCCTCAAAGTCAGCATGTAGTTGTAATTACACATAGTGTAATCTCATTAAAGTTTGTAATTGGAGAATGAATAACAAGGATAAAGATAAACTTCTTGAAATTTATATTGCCATTACAAACATAGTTGAAATATTTACATTGTTTTCAAAAATAAACAGAAAATATAGAGGTTCAAATAATCATAAGTACTTGATCATTAGCTTGAGCCGTATTAACGTTGAATACTCGTCCATTAGCTTTGGCAAGCTTGGGGCAGTTTCGCTTGAAATGATTTAAATCACCACAATTGAAACATGCTCGAGGGCGAGTCTGAGTAGGGGCTGCTAGATGTCCAAATAAACACACAGATTGTACACTGGCGACAAGGAGATTTTGATGCGTGATGATAGTTGCAATGATTGCACCGAGGTTATTTTCCACGATAAAATCCCTTAAAGGGTACTGAGTTTAGTGGAACTGGTGCAGGAATTGCAAAATTATTTGAAGCCTTGCGCTTCTTTGAATTTTTAGAAGATTCGGCCTTTGTTCGTTTAGAATTCTCATTAATAGTTTCGGTGTTTTGTTTCTTGTCTCCATTTCGAAATAGTTTCCCTTTTCTAACCTGGGAGTCGGTTAAGATAGCGGCTAATTCCTTAGCCTCCCTAAGCATCGCAGGTTGGCTGCCAGTGACAATATCTTGGACAAGATCAGGTAGGCCATCAATGTATTTCTCAATGGCCCGATCCAAATGTGTGACCATAGTGGGGCAAAGTAGGCTTAGCTGTTCAAATCGGTCGGTGTAGGCACGGTTTTCCCCACTATCTTGTTTTAGGTGATAGAATTCATTTTCAAGTGCCCTTATTTCGCTTTGTGGGCAGAATTCTTTCTTCATAAGATCTTTAAATGCTTCCCACGTTAGTGCCATTGCTATATCGGCACCACGGTCTCTCATAATACCATTCCACCAAGTGAGTGCTCTCCTTTGAAAGACACTCGAGGCGAAATCCACCTTGCGCTCATTGGGACACTGAACATGGCGGAATGTGTTTTCTATACTTTCAAACCATTGTAGGAGCGCAGTTGCTCCTTCAGACCCATTAAACCTGAGTGGTTTAGCCGAGTTGAATTGTTTATAGTTACATGGCGATAAAACATTGTTGTTGTTATTTTTATTTGCCTGGTTTATCTGAGTAAGGAGGTTCGGAATCACAGCAGCCATCTGCTGAACGATTGTGGCTGCGAGAGTAGCATTCTCAGTTTGACCGCGTCTAGGAGGCATCTTGAAAGTATAGCTATAGTGAAAATCAAATAAGTTAGATTTATCAAATTGTTATGAGTTTGTAACATTATTGTATTGTGAAAACTTTGATCTAGTAAAAATCTCGTTCATAGGTCTCGTTCTTGTACTTAGAAAAGACAGTGTTGTAGTTTTTGTTTTTGAAATAGGAATTGTTTGAGAAATAAACTTGTGTAGTATTTTTGGATGAGAGAATACAAACCAAGTTAATGGTTTGCGCTATAAATTCTTAACTATTTAAAAATTTATTGTTTCTAAGATAAAATGTTTTAAATTAAGTTTTTAAAAGAAAGAAACTTTGTGTTGAAATTTTGAAAATTCTCATCCAAATGGTAAAAATTTGAAATTTTGAAAGGCAAAGGTAGTGTTTCGAAAATGAAATAGGATCTCGTAGTGTCGAGAAATGAAATGAAATTCATTTCAAATGTTTTGAATCAAACATATCACCGAAGGTAATATGATGAAACAGTATTGTGAAAGGAAAATTGTTTCGATTGTCGTTAATAGCAAACATATTACCGAGGGTAATATGAATGAGTAGTGTCACAAAGGTCGTTTAGAAATCGTTCGGCATAGTCAAGATGGATAGGTTTTTATAATGCTTCACGAAGACATGCTTTAGCCTATAAGTGGACACTCACCCTAAGAGTTCCCAGGTAAGAGTGACTGGTCCGAAAATGCGGATTTGTACGAACACTCTAGCCTTAGACAGAAAACTCGGGGTATAGGCATCCACCCTTCCAGATTGCATGTGTTCACATTATTAAAACCCAAGATTTCGATGAAAAATGTTTTAGAAAAACATTTGAGAAATCTTTTGATAAAAATTGTTTGAGATAAACATGTTGCGAAATATTTTTACAAAAACGTTTAAGAAAACATTTTGAGAAATATTTTAACGAAAATGTTTTGATAAATCATCTAGGGCTAGATGATTTGTAATTCATAGTGTAGTTATGGCATGAATAAGGATGAGGATTTAGAAAAGAGTTCCTAAGTCTACTCATGTTTGGGTCCAAGGAAGGTTATAGACTAGGTTTAAGGCATGCTAATAACCTAATTCCCTATAACCAGTGCTCTGATATCAATCTGTAACACCCCAATCGCGTAATGCAACAACACGCGGCGGAAATATCGGGGAGTCACGTTACAAATTGTTCACAACTACTGGTACTAAATTGTTTCAATATTATTAACATCGTTTTACAAACACAGAATACATGTAATTGTCTTTTGATTAAGAAGTCTAAGACCCTGAATGCAGTCCTATGCGTTGCGTGCTTGAATAATTGATAACCTGAAACATATGTGAAAATAAAGTCAGCATAAAAATGCCGGCGAATACATAGGTTTTGTTAGCCAAATAAATGGCAAAACATCTGGTATTGCAATACTTTGACAACTACGAGAGCTGTCAATTGAAAATAAATCTTGAAGCCAAAGAATGACAAAAATTTAGTATTGCAAAACATAATCTTGATTGTGAAAACTCGTGGCAAATAGTTTTGTATATGGCAATATGATTATTACTAAGTCATTTTTATGCCATTTAAAATTGTACATCGTAATCTCGTTTAAATCATCGTAAAACTCGTTAATGTGTTATTAGAAATTCTATCAAGGATTAATAATAACTGTTTTGAAATAAATCAAAACTTGTGTTAGTATTATATAAATCAAGTCAATGATTTATAATAATACTTTAGAAATCCTTCAAAGAATCTAACATATAAAGATATGGGAGATTCTACGAGGGTTTGGATAATCGAACATTGAAGCAATCGTACACAACATCCTAAAGTGATTCGGATAACGCTACAAGAACAATAAAATAATAACACTTATATATAGGAAGTACCAGCGGCTTATCCACCATGTTCTTATTTTATTATACCCGTTTCGTTATCTAATCACAACTACCACATAAACACATAAATCGTCAACTTGTACCAACTCGTAAACACGCACTAAAGTACACAATGAATCCAAACAAGGACTCCAATATTAGTACTCTAAACATCCCATATATGTTCAGCTATGAAGATAGATAGATACTACAGGGATCAGGTTCTCGTCACGTCGTCTAGTCAAACACGCATTAAAGTACACAATGAATCCAAACAAGGACTCCAATATTAGCATTTTAAACATCCTACAAGTATCAATCTATAAGGATAAATAGATGCTTAAAGGATTCGATCTCGATCACATTGAATCATTGTATCACAACATCCTAAATCCTAATAGTGATTCGGGATAACGCCATGAAGGGTAATACAATAAGCACACTTATATATAGGAAGTACCAGCAGCGTATCCACCATGTGTTTATTGTATTACTCTAGTTTCGTTATCTAAATCACCAACAATCTACACATAAACCACAACCATCGAGTCGTAAAGTACTTCTTAAAAATCTCACTATGAAGATAGGAAGATCTAAGACTGTACTTCAAATATCCTATAAGAATCTGGCTATGAAGATAGGTAGATCTTTTAAGGATTTGGATAAACATCGTATTTGCATAATACACATAAAAGCACTTAGTAAACACATAAATGCCATACATTTTGGAAAACAAATCGGTTACACATATGAATCACCCCAAAACATTTGAAAACGGTAAAAGAGGGGAACTATGTACTCGCCTGGGATTGCGTATAGTTCTTGTTCAAAAGATATAACAAAGCTCAAAGGATCAAAAGTTGAAGTGTCGAAGCGGTTCCTAGTGTAACGGATACTATGTTAGTGAATCGACACCTAAATCAGAAGATCGGGTAGAATAAGGTCTTGTAAACCAAATGAGTATTGGAACTCATGTGATATGGTTTAACAAAGCCAAATTCTAAATCGGAACCTATCCTACGTGCTTACGACCCATTACGACCCGTTAAGGTAGTCTACGCTACTTTAACGCGTCGTTCGCGTGAAAGCTTGTTCGAGACGCCTAACTAGTCCTATGACAAGTATTATATGCCTTAACATATCTAATTATGTTATATAATCAGTTTAGATGTCAAAACATGTGTTACATATGCTTAAAATGAAATTATGCGCAAAAGGGCATTTAGGTCATTTTCCTAAGGCATATAAACTACCTATCATACAACTAACTAAATGAAGTGACCCTAAGGTATAACCTCAGAAGGTTATTCCCTATACAACTATGGTCACAAAATATGTTTGGTCGGATCCTAACGATCGACCAAACGGGTTGGGTTCGAAAGTCTAAGTGGTGGTTTAGACCGCTTGACTTACGACCCTAAACAAGCACTAGACTAAAAGTGACGAGTTAAACATGTTAAAAAATGTTTAACTAAGTTAGAAAACAAGTTTGATATTAAAACAAAGTGTTTTGATACCCAAAAATAGCTTCGTTGCAAAATACGCATAAACACGTATTTTGACCGAAACTTTGACTCGTCACTACGCCTAATCAACGTGGTAATCAGTAGGTATAGTCACAAAGGACTATAATCATCGTGATTAAGCTCACGTTACAAAGTTCAAATGAACTTTGTGTTGACCAAAGACTAGTCAAAGCAGAAAGTTAAACACTGTTTGACTTTCATGCTTGAAATGCATAAAAAGCATGAAAGAAGCTTACAAAAGGTCCAAAGCTTGAAGATAGAACAAGAAAACTAGAAGATTGAAGCCTTCAACTAGAGGGATAGCTTCAATGATCAGAATTGAAAGGAAATGAGCAGTTTGGTTTATGAAATTGTTGGGTTTATATAGATTTTCAACAACCGTGAAGATCGTTCCTCATAATTTGAGCTTTGATCTTGGACATCCATGTGTTGCACATTGTTTTGAATACTATGGGACCTCAAATACTAGCTCCAAGTATTGCAAAATAATGGTAGAAATCAAAGGAACCAGCTGCTGAATGCTAAAAACCATTTTCTGCCCAGATCAGTCTCTAGCGCCCCACCAGAGGCCTGTCGCGCCCCGCCAGAGACCAAAATGGCAGAATGTCAGAAATGGTCCCTGCATGCAATAAACTAAGTTTTTGATGTTTTTAAGTCCCGTTAACCCCATTTCAAGGCTCTATAATGAAGTTAAAGTATAGGGAACATGAAATATACTTGAAAATATCTCGGATGTTGTTTCGTTTGGTCGTACGGTTGCGTTGTTCGGTTAATTACGACGAAACACGAACGGACGCGAAAAACGATTCAAATTGCGCGACGAATGGAATTTTTGCATTCCTATCACTACAATAAAATATTTTAATGATTACAAAATTTTTGGATGTACGGATATGTTCATAACGTAAGTTATGCGCGTAAATGCAAACTTATGCACTTTTTGACGCTTTTAGTCCCTATTTATCAAATAAGCATATTTTCGCATAACGAACCCCTCAAAGCCTATTTCTAAGCTATATAAGGGATATTTAGGGTATGTTTAGCTTATGATCAAGTTCTGGAATGTTCGTTACAGTACGAATCAGAAGACTTTCGTAGTTTGACGCAAATAGTCCATGTGATCGAATAAACTTGCTTTTGACACACCAAAGCCTACAAAACTTATTTCTAAGTTGTATAAAAGTTATTCAAGGTATTTAAAGCCTATGTCACTATTACGAAGTGTTTGTCGCATTAAACTGATTACGTTTACGTACCAGTTTGCGTATAACTTTCTAGAAAGCAATTTAAAGATTGAAATCGAACTAGAATCAAAACGTGAAATTGTCAACGCAAATATACAAATTTTGAGACCAAAACACATTGTTTGTTTGATAAAAGATATTGTTCTACATCGTACGGTGTTTACGGAGCACAAGTGTCACGTGTAAATGGCCACGACTTAAGTACGGGGTGTAGGCATAACACCTATCCGTTGCATATATAAAGATATACTCATTTGCTAGGGTAACCCGCCGTGAGTATATACTTGTGGTGTATTTTTAATCTTGTTTGGTTTATTTAGTACCAACCCTAAATGTTGGACAAACATATAAATCTGATACAAGAATGTTACTAATATAATTGTCCCAAGTTATAAAATATTTGTGCCTTGTGCATTTAAATCATTTTCATAAACAATTTCAAAAGAGTCGGTTAATTGTATTTACTAGTGTAAACTGACGTATTTTTAAAAAAGATTAAGTGGCAGGTACTTACCATGAAGGGCTGGAAGCTTCGGGGCGTTAATAAAGAATCTTGCGAATTCTAAACGTTTAAAGTCTGTTGAACAATACTTTATATTTCTGTTTTATAAGATCCGCCTGTGGATCTACTTACAACCGTTTGTATAATATTTTATCATACTTTATATTTCGGTTTGTATTATATTTTCTACCAAGACTTCCGCTGTGCATTAAACTGTGATTATTTGACTATGATGATATCAACTACCACGATACTCCCCACCGGGCCCACCGGTAATACGTGGAAATATCGTGACCAATTACCATTTCACCCGATTTACCATTAAACATGGTTTATCATTATTTATAAAATGAGTTTTTAACGAAATGGTAAATAAATACCATTCGAATATAAGTGCAAAATGTTTGGCCGTTTAGACCAAATGGGTCAAATGGTAATGTTAATACCATTTGACACATAACGACTAACAAGTGCTTGTCGAGTCTAATGCTCACAGGGTAAAACGGCTTATGGAAATTTGCGTTGCTATAAATTAGCAAATTATCGAAGCAAGGTATTAAATGGGTCAATATGTTGACCCGAACCAGGTACGCATAAATAGGTTTATAGTTAAGAATGAGTTTTTGGTCAAATAATTAGTAAGTCCTTTGTAGAAAATGAGGGACTAAAAGTTAACCAAAAAGCCCTTGATGGGTGAACCGAGTAAACGACCTTTAGAGGTTGTTTAGAAACTTGTTTATTGATTATGAAATCCTTAGATACATATAAAATTTATAAGCACAAACATTCGTGGGTCGAATGCCTAAAAATAGGTCATTTGCATAAAATGACTAGTCGAAGGGTAGAATTGGGATTTTGGATTCCTTCCATTAAATCTACCACAAAAATAGTTGTGGTGGAAGACAAGTAGTTAACTAGTATGGAAATACGAGGTACGAAAGGAAAATAGCGAGTTGGATGCTTAAATGCTTAAAAGTCCACTAAACATGTCAAAATAAATTAAGAAGTTAAATGTGAATTAAGTGATTAGAAAGATACATATAAATCGGTGAATGTAAATGCGTACGCGAACCCCGTAATGGGAGTGAAAACGCTAATGTTTGACTAGTCCTGGATAGGTAGAAAGGACAAGACATGTTTTTGTCATATAAGATATAGTGTGATGTTATAACCAAACGGGTCGAATAATCATAAAAAGGGATTTATAAGCCTTAAGCTTATAAATCTGATTTTGATGTGAACAAAGATGACAAACGGGTCCGTAATTAAATTACGGACATGTAGGAAAAAGAATTTCACAAAACGGACTTCTGGAATGAAAGATATGGCAATTTTAAGTTCGAAAATTGAAAAAAAAATGGAGCTGGGCATTTGCAGCACCAGCTAGCCAACTTGATGTCGAAAAGATGGTGTCGCGTCACGCGACGAGAAGACTTAGTCATCGTCATGCAACGCGATGGATGTCGCGCCCCGCGAGAGCCGTGGGGTATAAACTGTCGTGCCCCGCGAGGGCCTTGAAAGCTGGCAAAACTGATTTTGGTTGTTCGATTTGTCTTTGGACATGTTTTAATATGTTATGAACATAATTTAACTAAAATCATTTCATGTTTATGAATTGTAGGTGTGAGTTGAAGTGCCGGATGACGATCAAGCTCAACGAAGAACCGAACATGATCAACATACAAGCTTTCGCATTATGTATCGTCATTATTTTAAATGACGAATTTACACATGTTATGTTGTATAATTTTAATTCTGTAAAAGTTTTATTAAACTCCTATTTTTCCTTTGTATGTGAAAAGGATATTTACATGAGTAGACTTAGGAACTCTTTCCTAAATCCTCATCCTTATTCGTGCCACAACTATTTTATGATTTACAAATCATCTAGCCCTAGATGATTTATCTTGAACCTTAGGCCTCATGCCTTAAGGTGTTCCTCAAAATGTCTTTCTTAAAGCATTTTCATTGAAATATTTCTCAAAATGTTTTCTCAAATGTTTTCATCAAAATATTTCACAACATGTTTTATCTCAAACGATTTGTATTAAAAGATTTCTTAAATGTTTTCCTCAAACGTTTTTCATCGAAATCTTAGGTTTTAATAATGTGAACACATGCAATCTGGAAGGGTGGATTCCTGTACCCCGAGTTTTCTGTCTAAGGCTAGAGTGTTCGTACAAATCCGCATATTCGGACCAGTCACTCTTACCTGGGAACTCTTAGGGTGAGTGTCCACTTATAGGCTAAGCATGTCTTCATGAAACATTATAAAACCCTATCCATCTTGACTATGCTGAACGATTTCTAAACGACCTTTGTAACACTACTAATTCATATTACCCTCGGTAATATGTTTGCTATTCACGACAATCGAAACAACTTTCCTTTCACAATACTATTTCATCATATTACCTTCGGTGATATGTTTGATTCGAGACGATTGAAATGAATTTCATTTCATTTCATGACACTATGAGATCCTATTTTCATTTTTGAAAAACTACCTTTGTCTTTTAAAATTCCAAATTTTTACCATTTAGATGAGAATTTTCAAAATTTCAAACACAAAGTTTCTTTATTTTAAAAATTAAATTTAAAACATTTTATCTTAAAATCAATAAATTTTTAAACAGTAAAGGAATTTATAACACAAACCATTAACTTAGCTTGTATACTCTCATCAACAAATATTACAAAAGTTTATTTTTCAAACAACACTTATCTCAAAACAAGATCCACAACATTATATATTCTAAGTACAAGAACGAGACCTATGAACGAGATTTTACTAGATCAAAGTTTTCACAATACAATGATGTTACAAACTCATAATGTCACACCCTGACCATGTAAAACAACAAAACGTGGCGGAAACGTCGGGGAGTGTTGTAACAGAATCATTATTTCACAACCATGGATTAAATAATTTCGTTTTATTGAATTATTGAACTCATTGTTTTATTACAAATTAAATAAATACAAATATTGTCTTTCAAATTTTAAAGTCGCTAAGGCACGAGTCCATCCTATGTATAGCATGTATCAATAATCATCACATAGCAGCACCTGAAACATGTGTAAAAATAGGTACGTCAGCATAAAAATGCCTGTGAGATACATAGGTTTTATTAATGCATGATTCATGACTTTGTAAGTTTAAAAGATTATTTTAACAAAATAGTCATGAACTTTAAAAAATGTTTTCTTTATAAATCATGCGAAATTTTACAAGAAATTTGATGATATAAAAGAATGATGCATAAATAAATATATAAGTAAAATGAGTTTGTAAAACAATGTTTTGATAAAAAGTTTTGTAGTATATATAAAAATATACTTTGGTTTTAAGAAAGTCGAATAAGTAATATATTAAAATATATTTCTGTTCCAAAAATTGTTAAACAGATAGTATATTAAATATACTTTAGTCGTCAAAATAATCGTTTTCGGTAGTATATCAAAAGTGTACTTTGGTTTTAATAATAACATATTAAACTATGCTTTGGTTTTATAACTAACATATCAAACTATGTTTTAGTAATTAACAAAATATATGTTGTTTTGTACAATATCACATATGAGAGTATATCAAACTATACTTTTGGGAGTATAACAAAATATACAATAAAAATGTGATTTAAGAATTCAATCAGACCTAGTGTATCAAAATACACCTTTGAGACTATAGAAATACCACGAAGGCAATTCCTATTTGGATAAAATATCGGTTTCTGACATTCCATAAACAACAGGAATGGGGTGTCAAATCCTATAGCGCTATATCATACTACCAATCGGTCTGGTGAACATAAAATAAGTACAATTCAACAATTAATTTTATAATCTTTGAAAAATCAGTGTTTAAACCATAAATAATCATTCAGTTTGTCAAAAGATAAGTACTAATATGTATAATCAATTATACTTTGAAATCATGAACATAACAAATAGGTACACATGCTTCACCCCAAAACATTGAAAACAGTAAAAGAGGGGACTATGTACTCACTTGAGATTGCTTAGAAGTCTTGAATAACAACCAAGCAAAGCTAGAGGGATCACGGAATCAAACGGCACCTAATATGGGTAACTAAGTAAATAAACCGGACCTAAATTGGAAGATCGGATAGAATGAGGTTTCGTAAGCCAAATGAGTATGGGAACTCATGTAATATGGTTTAACAAAGCCTACATACTAAATCGAAACCTAACCTAAGTGCTTTTGACCCGTTATGACCCATTAAGGTAGCTTTCGTTACTTTAACGTGTCGTTCGCGCAAACGCGCGTTCGAGACGTCTAACTAGTCCTATGACAAGTATTATATGCCTAAACATGTTTAATTATGTTGCATAATCAGTTAAGTGACAAAATGTTTAGGTTACATATGCTTAAAATCCAATTTTGCATGAAAAGGGCATTTTGGTCATTTACCTAAGGCATATAAACTACTTATCACACAACTACTTAAACTACGTGACCATAAGGTATAACCTCGGAAGGTTATTCCCTATGCAACTATGGTCACTAAACATGGTTGGTCGGATCCTAATGATCGACCAAACGGGTCGAGTTCGAAAGTCTAAGCGGTGGTTTAGACCGCTTGACTTACGACTCTAAACAAGCACTAAACTAAAAGTGATGAGCTAAGCATGTTAAAACATGCTTAACTAAGTTAGAAAACAAGTTTTGATATCAAAACAAAGTGTTTTGATACCAAGAGTAGTTTGGTTGCAAAATACGCATAAATGCGCATTTTTACAGAAACTACGACTCGTCACTACGCCTATTCAACGTGGTAATCAGTAGGTATAGTCACAAGGGACTATAACCATCGTGAGTACGCTCACGTTGCGAAGTTCAAACGAACTTCGTGTTGACCAAAGACTGGTCAAAGCAGAAAGTCAAACACTGTTTGACTTTCATGCTAGGAAAGTGATAAAAGAATGAAGGAAGCTTACAAAGGGTCCTTGCTAGAACTTGATCTTATAATTCTCAGGTATGAAGTTATAAAACCTCAACTTAGAGAATTTAGATCAAGGGTGAGGGAAAATGAATGAAAGGCATGGCTATTTATACTTGTTGTGGATTAACAAGATCAATCCATGTGTTTGTGTGGCCAACAAGCATAAGATCATAGCCCTACATGTGTTAGGAATTGATTTGTGAACTTGGAGAACATTTAAACTTGGCCTCCACACAAGAAAATTGCAAGAAAAGTCCCTGAAATTGCAACAGATTGCTGAAAACTGATTTTTTGTCGCTGGGGTCTTTTAGGCGGGGTGCGTAAGAGTAGGGTCAGGCCTTACGCGGGCCGCCTACTACCTGCAGCTCAGCCAAAGTTTCAATGTTTACAGCTTTAGTCCCTGCACTTGTTTGAGCTCTGTTTTGGCACTTTTAACACTCGTTAAGCCATTTTCAAGGCTCTACAAAGTCATTAAAGTTTAGAGGACTCAAAATGTGCTCGGAAAACTCTCGGATGTCGGCTCGTTTGGTCGTACGGTCGCGTTATTCGTCTAATTACGACAAAACTCAAACGGACGTGAAAATGATCCAAATTAAGCGACGAATGGTATTTTTGCATGCCGATCACTAAAATAAAAATATTCTAGTATGTACAAAAATTTTGGATGTCCAGATGTGGTCAGAACGTAAGATATGCGCGAAAATGCAAACTTACGTCGTTTTTGACACTTTTAGTCCCTGTAAGATCAAATAAGCATATTTTCGCACACCGAACCACTCAAAGCTTATTTCTAAGCTATGTTTAGGTTATTTATGGTATGTTTAGCTTATGATCAAGTTCCAAACTATACGTTGCCTTACGAAACGACAGACTTTTGCAGTTTGACGCAAATAGTCCATGTGAGCGAATAAACTTGTTTTCGGCATACCAAACCCTTCAAAACTTATTTCTAAGTTATGTAAAGGTTATTTAAGGTATTTTAAGCCTATTTCACTATTACGGAGTGTTTTTTGCATTAAACTGATCACGTTTACGCATCAGTTCGCGTATAATTTTCTAGAAAGCGATTTAAAGCTCGAAATCGAACAAGAATTGATATGTGCAAACGATACACATATTTATACAAATTCCAAGTATGAAATACAATATTTTATTGGTTTGGTATTTGTATGATGGTTGAAGTGACACAGGTGTCACACATAACAATTTGGTAAATCTAACTCGTTTGATTTTCACTATAGCTATACTTTCAAGATGCCTCCTAGACGCGATCAAACTGAGAATGCTGCTCTCGCAGCCACAATCATTCAGCAGATGACTGCTGTGATTCCGAACCTCATTACTCAGATAAACTAGGCAAATAACAATAACAATAATAACAATGCTCAGTGTGACTTCAAAACGTTCAATTCAGCTAAGCCATCGAAATTTTCTGGGTCTGGGGGAGCTACTGCGCTCCTACAATGGTTTGAGAATATTGAGAGCACATTCCGCCATGTTCAGTGTCCCAATGAACGCAAGGTGGATTTCGCTTTGAGTGTCTTTCAAAGGAGAGCACTCACTTGGTGGAATGGTATTATGAGAGACCGAGGTGCCGATGTAGTAATGGAACTAACGTGGAAAGAATTTAAAGATCTTATGAAGAAAGAATTCTACCCATGAAGTGAAATAAGGGCACTTGAAAACGAATTTTATCATCTAAAACAAGATAGTGGGGAAAACCGTGCCTACACTGACTGATTTGAACAGTTAAGCCTACTTTGCCCTACTATGGTTACACCTTTGGATCGGGCAATTGAGAAATACATCGATGGCCTACCTGATCTTGTCCAAGACATTGTAACTGGCAGCCAACCTGCAACGCTTAGGGAGGCTAAGGAATTAGCCGCTATCTTAACCGACTCCCAGGTTAGGAAAGGTAAACTATTTCGAAAAGTAAACAAGAAACAAAACACCGAAACTACTAATGGTAATTCGAAAAGAACAAAGGCCGAATCTTCTAAAAATTCTAAGAAGCGCAAGGCTTCAAAGAATTTTGCAATTCCTGCACCTGTTCCACTAAACTCAGTACCCTTTAAGGGATTTTATCGTGGAAAGCAACCTCGGTGAATCATTGCAACTATCATCACGCAACAAATTCTCCTTGTCGCCAGTGTACAATCTGTGGTCTATTCGGACATCTAGCTGTGACCTGTCGTATCTAGAACCGAGCAGCCCCTACTCAAACTCGCCCTCGAGCATGTTTCAATTGTGGTGATTTAAATCATTTCAAGCGAATCTGCCCCAAGCTTGCCAATGCTAATGGACGAGTGTTCAACGTCAATGAGGCTCAAGCTAATGATCAAGCACTTATGATCATTTGAACCTCTATATTTTTTGTTTATTTTCGAAAACAATGTACATATTTCAACTATGTTTGTAATGACAATATAAATTTCAAGAAGTCTATCTTTATCCTGGTTATTCATTTTCCAATTACAAATTCTAATGTGATTACACTATGTGTGATTACAACTACATGCTGACTTTGAGGATTCCGTTCTTTAGGAACTAAATCTTGTAAATTAACATACCATGATTGCACTCTAGTGCATTCATACGAACTTGGCAACACGATCGATATGAATTCTATGAACAAGTTAATACTACATTACATACATGATTTGTTTATTTAATATGTATAGTACATGATTACAAATACAATTTGCTTCATGTGTTGACTTAACATGCTTAGTATATTATTTTCAAATACATTTTTGCTTAGTGTGTTAACTTAGCATACCTAGCGTATGATTTGAAAACATTTGCCCGATATGCTTACATTATGATGACAATGCATGATTAGTATATGTTGCATTCTACCTGTTTGGTTAATATGAAACATATATAAACATTTGTACTAGAATAAAAAACCTACTACTAAATTTGTTGTATGCAAAACAAGTAGTGCTATCATTGCTAGTATGAAACACGATCCGATTTGACAAATGTTATGTTGTGACGATGTTTATTTGATTTAGACGATAGTTCGACCTTATTATTTGTTTACCCTCGCTTAACAAGAGGAGCTATGTGGACCATGCGATGAAAGGAGTAATTATGGGTGCACACTTAATTATGAGATTCGACGCATGAGAATCATAGTAAGCCTTGTTAAGTATGGTGGCATAAGATCTAGAGTGATTGAGGTAACGGGAGGAGTATGATGCGATAAGAACATGGTGGATACGCCGATGGTACTTCCTATATATAAGTGTTCTTATTGTGTTATTCTTCAGAACGTTGTTGAGTCAGTTGGTGATTTTATGTTATCTTGGACCATTATGTGATTATGTGCTTATTTGATATTTTTATGGTTATTTACAATGGACGACGACGAGTACATTCATTAACTCAAATCGAGCCGACCGGGAGTATATTATGGTATTAAAGATGACGATCTTGATGCCATAGGTATGTTGACCTGTCTCCTATGCATGAGATGCTCATGGTACATGGGATGTACCTCGTGGGACGTTAGAAACTGTGTACGTGTAGGGCTTGAATGTACACCCCTTTGTTTGCTAGGAATTACACTAAGAGCTTAGTGTAACTTAGTGCCATACTCAAACGATTTTTGAACACTGGTCGACTTTCTCTTTAAATTCACTAGTTTCAAAGGGTTGAATACCTTGAGATATTTTGAATATCCCAAATCACATTTTGAATCCCCTAAAATTTCCAACACCAAATGATGCTCCGCATCTTTGGGATCTAGCAAATTGCTTATCCAACAGTTGTTTCAATTACACTCTACGGTCTCCTTCGAATAAATTTCGGGACGAAATTTCCTAAAGTAGGGGAGACTGTGACACTTGTACTCCGTGAATACCACACAATGTAGGACAATATATTTTATCAAGAAACAATGTGTTTTTGGTCTCAATGTTTGCTTTTTATGTTTGACAATTTCACGTTTTGATTTTAACTTCAATTTCAAGCTTTAAATCGCTTTCTGGAAAGTTATACGCAAACTGGTACGTAAACGTAATCAGTTTAATGCGACAAACACTCCGGAATAGTGACATAGGCTTAACATACCTTAAATAACTTTTATATAACTTAGAAATAAGTTTTGAAGGCTTTGGTGTGTCAAAAACAAGTTTATTCGATCACAGGGACTATTTGCGTCAAACTGTGAAAGTCTTCTGATTCGTACTGTAACGAACATTCTGAAATTTGATCATAAGCTAAACATACCCTAAATATCCTTTACATATCTTAGAAATAGGCTTTGAGGGGTTCGTTATGCGAAAATATGCTTATTTGATCAATAGGGACTAAAAGCTTCAAAAAGTGCATAAGTTTGCATTTACACGCATATCTTACGTTCTGAACATATCCGGACATCCAAAAATTTTTGAAATCATTAAAATATTTTATTTTAGTGATTAGAATATAAAAATACCACTCGTCGCGTAATTTGGATCGTTTTCGCGTCCGTTACGACTTCCGTCGTAATTAACTGAACAACGCAACCGTATGACAAAAGGAACCGACATCCAAGATATTTTCAAGCATATTTCATGTCCCCTATACTTTGACTTCATTATTGAGCCTTGAAAATGGGTTAACGGGGGCTAAACGCATCGAAAAATCAAGTTTGGAGCTGCAGGGACCATTTCTGACATTCTGAGATTTTGGTCTTTGGCGGGGTGCGACAGGCCTCTTGCGGGGCGACAGAGACTGATCTGGACAGATTCAATGTTTTTGAAAACAGCAGCTGATTTTCTGGGTTTCATACATGGTTTTCTCACACCATTAGCTGGTATTTGCGGTCCCATAGTATTCAAAACCATGTGCAACACATGGATGGCCAAGATCAAAGCTCAAATTACGAGGAACGATCTTAACAGTTGTTGAAAATCTATATAAACCCAACAATTTCATTTCTCAACTTGCTCATTTTGATCTCAATTCTGCTCTAAGTTGAAGCTCTCACTTGTGAAGCTTCATACCTGAGTATTTTGAGTTCAAATCTTCCTAGCTTGGACCTTTTGTAAGCTTCTTTCATGCTTTTTATGCATTTCAAGCATAAAAGTCAAACAGTGTTTGACTTTCTGCTTTGACCAGTCTTTGGTCAACATAAAGTTCGTTAGAACTTTGCAACTTGAGCGTAATCATTATGGTTATAGTCCCTTGTGACTATACCTACTGATTACCACGTTGATTACGCGTAGTGACGAGTCAAAGTTTTAATCAAAGTACGTATTTATGCGTATTTTGCATCGAAGCTATTTTCGGGTATCAAAACACTTTGTTTTGATATCAAACCTGTTTTCTAACTTAGTTAAACATGTTTTAACATGTTTAACTCGTCACTTTTAGTCTAGTGCTTGTTTAGGGTCATAAGTCAAGCGGTCTAAACCACCGCTTAGACTTTCGAACCCGACCCGTTTAGTCGATAGTTTAGTTAGTTGTATGATAGGTAGTTTATATGCCTTAGGAAAATGACCAAAATGCCCTTTTGTGCATAATTTCATTTTAAGCATATGTAACATATGTTTTGACATCTAAACTGATTATATAACATAATTAGATATGTTAAGGCATATAAAACTTATCATAGGACTAGTTAGGCGTCTCGAACGCGCATTCGCGCGAACGACGCGTTAAAGTAGCGTAGACTACCCTTAACGGGAATGGGTCGTAAACACTTAGGATAGGTTCTGATTTAGAATGTAGGCTTTGTTAAACCATATCACATGGGTTTCAATACTCATTTGGTTTACAAGACCTCATTCTACCCGATCTTCCGATTTAGGTGTCGATTCACCAACATAGTATCCGTTACACTAGGAACCGCTTCGACACTTGAACTTTTGATCCTTTGAGCTTTGTTATATCATTTGAACAAGACCTACACGCAATCCCAGGCGAGTACATAGTTCCCCTCTTTTACCGGTTTCAAATGTTTTGGGGTGATTCGTATGTCTAACCGATCTATTTTTTTTAAATGTATGGCATATATGTGTTTACTAAGTGCTTTTATGTGTACCATTCCGATTATGCAAATACGATGTTTATTCAAATCCTTAAAAGATCTATCTATCTTCATAGTTAGATTCTTGTAGGATGTTTGAAGTGCAGTCTTAGATCTTCCTATCTTCATAGTGAGATTTTTAAGAAGTACTTTACAGGACGACGGTTATGGTTTATGTGTAGATTGTCAGTGATTTAGATAACGAAACTAGAGTAATACAATAAACACATGGTGGATACGCCGCTGGTACTTCCTATATATAAGTGTGCTTATTGTATTACCCTTCGTGGCGTTATCCCGAATCACCATTAGGGTTTAGGATATTGTGATACGATGATTCAGTACGATAGAAACTTGATCCTTTTAGTGTCAACTTATCTTTATAAATTGACACTTGTTGGATGTTTAGAGTGCTAATATTGGAGTCCTTGTTTGGATTCATTGAGTACTTTAATGCGTATGCGACTAGACAATATGACGAGAACCGGATCCCTGTAATATTTATCTATCTTCATAGCTAAACATACATGTGATGTTTAAAGTGCTAATATTGGAGTCCTTATTTGGATTCATTGTGTACTTTAATGCGTGTTTACAAGTTGATTGACGGTTATGTGTTTATGTGGTAGTTGTGATTTAGATAACGAAACGGGTGTAATAAAATAAGAACATGGTGGATACGCCGCTAGTACTTCCTATATATAAGTGTTCTTATTTTATTATTCTTGTAGCGTTATCCGAATCACTTTAGGATTATGTGTACGATTGTTTCAATGTTCGATTATCAAATTCCTCGTAGAATCTCCCATATCTTTATATGTTAGATTCTTGGAAGGATAATTAAAGTATTGTTATGAATCATTGACTTGATTTCTATAATACTCACACAAGTTTTGATTTATTTCAAAACAGTTATTATTAATCCTTGATTTGATTTCTAATAACACATTAACGAGTTTACGATGATTTCAACGAGATTACAATGTACAATTTCAATGGCATAAAAATTACTTAGTAATAATCATATTGCCATATACAATACTTTTTGTCACGAGTTTTCACAATCAAGATTATGTATTGCAATACTAAAATTTTTCCATTCTTTGGCTTCAAGATTCATTTTCAATCGACAACTCTTGTAGTTGTCAAAGTATTGCAATATCAAACTTTTGCCATTTATTTGGCTAACAAAACCTATGTATTCTCCGGCATTTTTATGCTGACTATTTTTCACATATGTTTCAGGTTTTCAACTAATCAAGCATGCAACGCATAGGACTGCATTCAGGCCTTAGACTTCTAAATCAAAAGACAATTTTTGTGCCAAATTTTTATAATGTCCTTGTGACGAGGCCATTTGTGCCGTAACTAAATGTCCCTTGCGACAAGGCCTTTATGCCATATGATTATTTATGTCCTGCATGACTAGGCTTTATGCCATATCATTTTATGTTCCTGTGACAGGCCTCTGTGCCAAGTATATTAAAAGTCCTTTAAGGCGAGCCTTCGGGCTACTCATAATCGTCTTCATGGCAAGGACAGTTGTGACATTGTGATCCCCTGTCAAAAAGTTAATGGACTCGGTCCAAACCTTAAATACCATTGATGGTCCTTTTGTGACCTAGGCTAAATATAATTAATATATTTTCAAGTAACATACTATAAGGAAATTAAAACCTAATAGCCAATGTGGTTTAATGATACCATAGCTTATAAATCATCAATTTCGATGATTCATCTATTATTTTACAACTAAGCAGATGTTATTATTGGTGTTTAGTACCAAAGCTTCAAAATGGTGGATTCCGACGAAGTACACAGCAGTACTGCAAATAGAAACAATGATGCAAATGTAAATGTTAATGGCGCTGATCTTCAGGCCATGATTGACGCAGCAGTTAGTAAAGCTGTGGGTAAAGTTCTTGAGAACAATAAGGAGCCGAGTGATACTCACTCAAAGTTCCATACGAAAACACATACATTAGCTCACAAGGAGAGCTCTATTCACCCTTCAAATGCAAAGACCGAACCAAAGAAGTCAGTGCTTCATGATAAGCCTCGTTCAACTAAAGACAGGTGCTCATACAAATACTTCGTCTCATGCAAACCCAGAGATTTTGATGGGGAAAAAGGGGCGATCGATGCCATGAAATGGCTCGATGAAATGGAAACTGTTGTGGACATAAGCAGTTGTGCTGATAAGGATGTGGTGAAGTTTGTATCACAATCTTTCAACGGTGAGGCCCTCGCATGGTGGAAGGCCATGCTACAGTCCACAGGGAAGATTCCCCTATATAATATGGGATGGTCCAAGTTTGTGGATCTTATCAGGGAAACTTACTGTCCCCAGCATGAAGTGGAAAAAGTGGAAACGGATTTTTTGACTCTCACAATGAAAAACCTAGATTGTCGCCAATATGTTACCGACTTTAACTTGATGTCTAGATTAGTACCCTATTTAATTACCCCTGAGCCTAAATGCATTGCGCGTTTCATCGGTGGTTTGGCACCGGAAATAAAAAGGGAATGTTAAGGCTTCTAAGCCTACTACTTTTAGGTCACTTGTGGATCTATCGTTGTCTCTCACTCTAGATTTAGTGAGACAAAAATCAGTTAAAACTGAAACTGATAAGAAAAGAAAGAGGGAGGAGAATGATTCCCAGGATTCTAAGGAAAAGGGCAAATCCGAATCCAATAGGAACCAGCAGAATCCCAATATAAAACCTACATGCAAAACCTGCAAACGAAGACACTGGGGGCAGTGTCGATCAAGCCAAAAGCCAAAGCAATGTGGCATCTGTAAAAGAGCTGGTCATTAGTCCCACGAATGTAGGGACATGAAGAATTCAGTCTGTTTCAGCTGCAGTGAGAAAGGCCACATCAGTACTAATTGCCCTAAAGCTGCCAGAGAAGGTACAGCTAAGCCAAGAGAGGCTAAGAAAGGAAACGCCTAAACTACCGGATGAATGTCAGAGACAGTACATATCAATAATACCATCAGGTACATTCCTTATCATTTGTCAATGATAATTTCTGCTAAGTGTACTGTTTTACTTCGGATAATAATAAGTCTTTCATAGACCATAAGCTTAGCAAACTTTAAATTATACTCATAAGAGCCCCAGATATTAAGTATAAGGTAGAACTTACCGACAAAAATCATAGGAACCATTTCTTCTATTCTTGACGGAAATCCTCATTCATAAAATCTAGAGTACTCTTTCTCCAGATGGAGTACGACAATATATGTTATTTTGTTTTATTTTCTCATTGATTTCTATCAACTGCGAATGCCAGACTGTATGATAAAAGCGCCATATGAAGATTGGTGTATCTTAGTATGTCCCATAGATTACTTCCATGCCTGATCAGTATGGAGGTTTAATGCATGGAGCCAACGAGATATCTCAATGGTCATATTGTACTAAAGTCAGCTAATGGTATTTAAAGAAGATATCCAATATAGAAATGTCCAATTAAGTGTCACTATTTAAAGGCATCTATGCATTCATAAAGAAAATGTGTCATTTATATGGCACGGATAACGATAGATGAACTGAAGCCTGAGATTCAGAATATCTATGTCATCTCTGTGAATCTCGATTATCCTCTTCGTAGAAGTACCCTGTTTACCTCCTGAGAGGCAAGTAGAGTTAAGATTAACATCCCACCTAGGGCTGCATTTATTGTAAAGGCTCCATATCAGTTAGTACCAACAGTAATGGAAGGATTGAAACCCCAATCAAATGAGTTTTAAAATAAAGGTTCATAAAGCCTAACTCATAATTCTAAGAGCTTCAGTAGTTATTATTTAAGAAAGACGGTCCATTATGCTTATGCATTGATTTCCACAACCCTACTTAGGTAACAATTGAGAATCGCTATCAGCTGCCCAGGATCGTCGACTTGTTCGACTAACCATGAGGTTAGCTATTCTTTAAGATTGGTTTAAGCAGTAGTTGGAATGACTATCTCACCTTAAATAAGCTCTCCTATAACCAGTGTTGTAAAAGTCGCTAGGCGGTCCCTAGTCGGTCGACTGGGGAGTTGGGAGTAATTGGAGTACTCGGAGAGTACTCGGGGAGTACGCGGACATGGTAAATATAAAGAAAATTCATTGTTATATATTATTTATGTGTTAAAATAAGCATAATTCATGTCAACTGAGTATAATTTAAAATGAAACATGTTTAAAGTTCAAATATTCTGAATACAAGTCTGACTAGTCTGAGTACAAGGCCGAGTAGTCCGAGTACAAGGCCGAGTAGGCCGATTTTGACCGAGTTTGACCGATTAAAAGTCAACAAACCACGTTGACCGCCTAGACCGACTAGGCCGACTACATCCGACTAGGCGCCGACTAGGCACCGAGTACTCCCGAGTAATCCCGAGGCCGACTAATTGAGACCGCCTAGGAGGAAATCGCCTCGGAGGGGGTCCGAGGACCGAGTAGTCGCCGAGTACTCGGCCGAGTAATCCGACTTTTACAACACTGCCTATAACTAATAGTTAGTATATAAGCATCAAGGCTGCTCCTTTGGAGAACTTGTATAAAAAGGAATATCACATGTCCGTTTACTGGACAGAAGTTTGGTACACCAATTATCAGGACCTGAAATTACCCTGGAGTCAACGGACGAGATCATACGAATTCGTGATTGTTTGAAAGCTGCCAGTAATCGGCAGAAAATTCAATGTTAACGAGAGTCGCAAACCTCTTAAGTTCCCAATAAAGAACAAGATTCAACAAAAAGTATCACCCAAGAAAGGTGTGTTGCATTTTGATGTAACAGGAAAGTTAAGCTCTTGTTATCTAGGACCATTCAAGAAAATCGAATACGTCAATATCAATAGCCTATAAGCTAAAAACTTATCTAAGGAACTTGGTGGAGTTCACAATGTGTTCCATACTTGTGAATTAAGGATATGTCTAGCCGATAAATCGATAGCATTATCACATAATGATGTGCACATTAATGAAAACTTATGGTTTGTTGAGAAACCATTATCGATTAAGGATCGACAGGTTAAGAAGCTCTGAAAGAAAGCATGTACCTATTATATAGGTCAACTGGGATGCCGTAGAGGCCCTAATATGCTAAAGAGGTTAAGCCCATTATACATCAGAAAGTACTTCCATCTTTTGAGCAAATCTCGAGCTTGAGATTTCTTCTAAGGGGGTGAGGATGTAACACCTCGTAAAAATCATGCCCAACGATGTGTTGACACGTGTACTGAACCCTAATGAAGTCAAACGTTGACTATTAGGGACTAATTTTGCGAAAAATCAAAAACTTTAAATGTGGAAAGTGTTAACATGCTTAAACTAAGCCTTTGAATAACAATACACAGTATTCATAATTATAATTGAGCCACTTGTTGATCGAAAGGAACCGTTTACGTAATTAATTAAAAGCTTGCGCGACAAAGGGTTAAAAGCGTCAACATGTTTAATTATACCTCTGAGTGACCTTTTAACAAACCCGGAGCGTTATAATATCTGATTGTATTATGGGGAATACATAATATTGGCCATATAGGGCTTTACTGCCGATAAATGATAATACGCACTAGTTTGTGCGTTAAAAAGGGTTAAAAGTGTCAACATGTTAATTCTTACCTCTGAGTGACCTTTTAACGAACCCAAAGCATCGTGATGTTTGATAATACTCACAGGAATGCCTAATATTGGCCGTTTAAGGCTTTGATGCCATTAAACGATAATACGCACAAGTTTGTGCGTTAAAAGGACTAAAAGCGTCAACGTGTAAATCTACACCCTTGAGAGACCTTTTTAAACGAACCGGGAACTCCGTGATGCTCGGTCATACTCCCGAGTGTGCCTAATATTGGTCATGATGGGTATATTAATATTATTATTGTTATTATTAATATTAATATTATTATTATTATTATTATTATTATTATTATTATTATTATTATTATTATTATTATTATTATTCATTACTTGTTCACCACACAAAACTCCTAAACCAGTTGATGAATCTATGGGTTGTTAGTTGGTTTTTAACAATGGTATAACACATGTAATCATCTCATAAATCCCCTAGAACACTTGGCAAGATCCTATCATTTCTCAAAATCTATAAAAAGGCTTAGAATTCATTCTTTCAAACTTACACCTTCATTCTTTCTTCCTATCTTCTCATCTTGGAGGATCCTAAGCAATTGGGAACCACCTTTGAGTTTTCTTCAATCCATAGGACCACTTGTAAGTGTTCCTTTCATGACTAGTTCTTTTATTTGGCTTAAAAAGCCGAAAGTCAAACGTTTACGATAAACGCTTTGACTTCTAGTTAGATCGTAAACGGTCAAGCCATTTTTCGCAACGAACATGGCTACGTGATTGTAATTAGGTAGGTGTTAAACCCTCAAAATGGCACCTTCTAAGAATCACGTTTGCTTGGTCAATTGACGAGTCAACGTAATATTGTTTTAAAAAGTCAACGGGTCAGTTTTTGAAATAATTGTGATATGAGTTTAGAAATGTTCTAAAATATGTTTTATCACTTAAACAACTTGGCATCCGAAAGTCGCGAAGTTTGACTTCTGCGTTGACTTTCGAATATGAACCGAATTAGATTAGTTTGCTACTGATTATAGGTTCCGTTATGATCATAATATAATGTTGCATAACCCTATAAGGTTGTATTACACGATCATATTAGAAATCTGAGTTTTTGCACATGTTCCGTTAATATGCCGTACTTTGACTATTATGCCATTTTTAGCAAAAATAAGGTTTTAGACATCAATAAGCTTTCAAACAACTTAGGTACTGATATGTTAACATGTTTAACATATTTTGATGTTACAAATCTGATCATAAACTGAGTTTGCATATAATATCGTAAATTATGCTTTAAATTGACCAAAATGCCCTTTATGCGCGTAGATCGGTTTTAAGCATAATTTTTCATACCAAACTCATTGTCTACTGATGTAATATCATAATTAGGATAATTTGGGATGGTCATTCAGTTTACAAGCTGAGTTTACGCATACGTTCTTGAATTACATCCTCTCAAAAGAGTCGGTTAATTGTATTTACCAGTGTAAACTGACGTATTTTTAAAAAGATTAAGTGGCAGGTACTTACCATGAATGGCTGGAAGCTTCGGGGCGTTAATAAAGAATCTTGCGAATTCTAAATGTTTAAAGTCTGTTGAACAATACTTTATATTTCTGTTTTATAAGATCCGCCTGTGGATCTACTTACAACCGTTTGTATAATATTTTATCATACTTTATATTTCGGTTTGTATTATATTTTCTACCAAGACTTCCGCTGTGCATTAAACTGTGATTATTTGACTATGATGATATCAACTACGTCACGATACTCCCCACCGGGCCCACCGGTAATACGTGGAAATATCAGGGTGTGACATTTATATATGTCTTTTGTTTAAAGTCCTTATGGAACTTGTTTCATTTTAATGGTTAGTAAGTTAAACTTGTAGTTGATGGTTGGTACTAGACAATTCGGTCTGTATTATTTTGAATCGTATTAATGGATTAACATCATGGTTTTAATCATATAGTTGTTTGTTATAATTGAATGCAATGATATTAAGCAAGTCACACATCATACGCTTCCGCAAAAGTCAGGGTGTGACAGTTTGGTATCAGAGCTTCGATTGTAGTGAACTAGGATTCCTTATCGAGTCTAGACTACAATCATTAGGACTCTCTCACGAAAATATTTTTTTTCAAAATATTTTTCATTGCATTTACAAAACGCCAAGATCCATGGAACAAACATTTTACAAAGAAAAGACAAGAAACACGAACAAAGACACAGTCGGTGGTTTAGTGTACATGGGGTAGACTTGTTAAGTTAGAAAGGTCTCACGTAAAGAGTGACGTGACATGTCCTTATTTGCCTATACATGTCAGATGCCTATCTTTGTTTATATACACTGAGTGTTAGTAGTTAACATATGTGCATATGCCATGATTATTATGATACAGGTACTCATGCCTTCTTCTTCTGAGAGTGGTTTGTCAGACAATCATGTCCCTATGGCGGTAGTATCAGATGATGGGATAGCACCAGAGCCAGAGGTCTTCACATCAGATACGGGGAGCGACCCTGAGATGATATCCGACGATGAGGACGACTTCCAGCCATTTGCTTTGCCGGATTTTGGGGATGACATCCTGGATGCTGACATTCTTATTGATAACGTTTTTGCCCTCCCTGCTCCTGTTCATGAGCAGCTCATCATCGAACACCCCGATGGTGAGCACATCGTTGCCCCTATCCTTGATGTTGTTCCTCTCGTTGTCATTCCTTCAGAGGACTGGCCTTTCAATGATCTTTTCGAAGACGATGTTGATATTTTTGTGGACGATCACCCTGCAGGGGAGCAGGGTGATGCGGAGGTGGATGACGTTGTTGTTGTGGACGTGCCCCTTCAGCTGTGCCTGTCATTGATATCTCTTCAGATTCCAGCTTACACTCCGTTGCAGACTCCTTTGAGTCTGTAACCTCTTCGGCCCTGCAGGCTGCAGGACTCCAGCTTTACGCCACTGACCTAGATGACGATGATGCGATGTCTGTTGCTCCATCGTCTCCTGTTCGAGCCCCCACACCCACACATATTCCTGACCCGATTCCAGTTCCATTCGGCATACCCGATATCGCACCACTTATTCTTGAGCCTGTTTCAGCACCACTTGATCTTCCACCTGTTGATCTACTTTTTCCACAGCCTCCAACTGTAGATATTGTTCCCCCTCATGTCATTTCCGATGAGCACCATACTGATCTCCCTATTGTCTTTCTATAGGAGATTCTCGCTCCCCGTCCTGGGGAAGGCTCCTCTGATCAGCCGCCGAGCTTTGACCTTTTTTCTTCAGCTGACTTCCCACCTATCCCGCAGTTCCCTCCTGTTACATCATCACCACTCGATGATCCATTTAGATGGTTCCCACCTTATACAATGCCTATTTCTGATCCATATCACCCCTCACACTACGACGGTTACACACGTGATGATCTACTTCTATCCCTACAGCTTCAGTTTGAGATTCTGAGCCGCAGAGTCCTCTAGTTAGAGTTTGGTGAGGGTGCCAGACGATCACCATTTCCCTTTCATCCCACTTCCATTCCTCCACCCTCATCATCAGCTTCTTTTGTACCTCCACCTACTGCTCCCACATCTATTCTGGGCTTTGATGCCCGATTCCTGATAGCTGGGCAGCAGATCAGCTATCTTATTCGCCGAGTTCATGAGCTCGAGGAGGAGCTCACTCATGTTCGCAGTTTGCTCTTTTTCCCTCCTCCTCTACCACCGTCAGCATCATAGGATTTTTGGTTTTCTGCAGGTACCCTACTTTTGGTGAGAACGCTGCAATTTAGCCGATATTACGAAGACATGAAGACCAATTTTTGATTGTCACTTTTGTATATGACAGACTTGTTAGACCGGGGTAGTGTGACCTCGTGTCCTTTTGATATACTATTATTTAAAAACAATGTATCTTGTGGTTGGATATTAATAAGAAGCTCAGTAGTCGTGTTCTCATTAAACTCATTGTTGATTTATCTATTTATGTGATGATTATGATATTGTGTGGTTGTTTGCCATGACTATTATTTACATATATATTTACGCACACCTTCTAGACAATTATTTAGTAAATAAGGCCTAACCTATCCGATCTTCTTACTGGAAGAAAGATGCTGCCCCGACGGAATGTCAATAACGACAACAGGCTGCCAAGGACTGAAGTAGAGCTGCAAGAACGCATCTCACAAGCTATTGCCTAGCACGAGCCGTCTGCTCCGAGCATAGCGGAGGTACCTCTGGAAATAATCCCCCAACTGGTAATGTTAAGTCATCTAAGACACATTACAACTCGTTTGGATATTTCCAATTGTGCTTTGTCAAAGCTTACTGTGAATTGTGTTGCTTGTGTTACAGGCTGTACTTACAAGCAATTTTTAGATTGCAAGCCCCTTAACTTCGATGGCACTAGGGGTGCTGTCGCGTTTGTTCGCTGGGTAGAGAAAACCGACTCTGTGCTGAGGATGAGCAAGTGTGCTCCTGAACAAAGGGTTACCTATATTTCTGGGTTATTTCTGGATGGAGCGCTTTCATGGTGGAACCTCCAAGTTCAAACACTGGGCGAGGCTACTGCATACGCGTTAACATGGGATGAACTTAAGGAGTTAATGCGCAAGAAGTACTGCTCCCAAGCTGAAATTCAGAAACTAGAAACTGAATTCTGGAACCTAAAGATGGATGGTCCTAAAGTAGCAGAGTATATTCAGCGATTCCATGATTTGTCGAGGGTTGTTCTTATCTGGTAGAGCCAGAGTTTAAAAGAATTGAGCGTTTTATCTGGGGATTGGCACCTCAGATCTTAAGTATGGTTACAGCCTCCAAGCCCCCGACTATTTCTGAGGCTATTAATCTAAGTGTGGTGCTTACTGAGGAAGCAGTTCGATTGGGAAAGTTTTCTATCTCTGAGACGAAAAAGAAGGAGACTCATGTGGAGTCATCGGGTGACAACAAAAGGAAGTTCACAAATTTCAAGAAGAGCACCCGAGTTAACAACACTCCCAACAAGCGTAAGGACCCCAACCCGCCAGCCGAGGTCAGGACTGGCGTTGCGAACACTGAACCCAAGGGAAAAGGATATATGGGTACCCTACCAAGGTGTGACGTCTGCCAATTTCATCATACTGGTCGGTGCAGATATGAAAAATGTGATACTTGTGGAAAAATTGGGCATTCTAAGGAAACATGTTGGTATGGGGCAGGACGTGGGAATGGAGGACAAGGTGGTAATGGTAATGGTAATGGTAATGGTAATGGTAATGGTAATCGTGGTGGGAATGGAAATCAGTATGGTAATCAGAACCGTGGTGGAAACGGGAACCAAGCGGGGAATAATGGAAATGGACGTGGCCAAGGCTGTTTTGGCTGCGGTGACTTGGGGCACTTCAAGAAGGATTGCCCTGAAAACAATCATGCTCGAGGAAGGGTGTTCACCATTGGAGCCAGGGAAGCACGCCAGGATCCAAATGTGGTTACTGGTACGTTCCCTATCAATCAACGTTACGCATATGTGCTGTTTGATACTAGTGCCGATTTTAGCTTCGTATCCATAGAATTTAAGAGCATACTTGGTTTAGTTGCAAGTAAGCTAGACGTCCCATATTCGATAGAATTGGCAAATGGAAAGTTAGTTGAGGCAAATGAGGTAATTAAGGGTTGTACTTTGGAGCTTGGAGAGCGCGAATTTTCGATCGATCTTCTACCAGTGGATTTGGGAAGTTTTGACGTCGTTGTTGGAATGGATTGGTTGTCTAACACCCGCACGGAGATAGTTTGCCACGAGAAGATCATTCGCATTCCGTTGGTGAATGAGGAGACAATAGTGATTCATGGAGAAAAGCATGATACGCCCTTGCGGATCATCAATTGTATGAAAGCGCAGAAGTGTCTACGTAAAGGATGCGTTGCCTTCCTAGCACATGTTGTGGATAAGAAAGTCGAAGAACCGAAGCTTGAAGATATCCCAGTAGTAAAGGATTATCCTGAAGTCTTCCCTGAAGACTTGCTAGGATTACCTCCGCAGAGACAAGTCGAGTTCCACATGGACTTGGTTCCAGGCACTGCGCCTGTAGCCAAGGCACCATATCGACTTATGCCATCCGAGATGCAAGAGTTATCCACGCAGCTTCAGGATTTATTGGACAAGGGATTTATAAAGCCGAGCTTCTCACCTTGGGGAGCTCCGGTGTTGTTCGTTAAGAAGAAGGGTGGTAGCTTTCGAATGTGTATCGAGTATCGGGAGTTGAACAAGTTAACTATCAAGAATCGGTATCCGTTACCGAGGATTGACGACTTATTTGACCAATTGCAAGGATCGAGCTATTACTCC
This sequence comes from Helianthus tuberosus, assembly GCA_030545235.1. Taxonomy (NCBI): domain Eukaryota; kingdom Viridiplantae; phylum Streptophyta; class Magnoliopsida; order Asterales; family Asteraceae; genus Helianthus; species Helianthus tuberosus. Next base: position 184,281,897 of record CM060406.1, read on the forward strand.
AAGATTGACCTTTGATCTGGCTATCATCAGTTGAGGATTCAAGAGGAGAGCATACCAAAGACTGCGTTCAGGACTCGTTACGGGCACTACGAGTTCCTTGTGATGCCTTTCGGATTGACTAACGCACCAGCAGTGTTTATGGATTTGATGAATCGTGTATGCAAGCCGTATCTCGATAAATTTGTGATCGTATTTATCGACGATATCCTGATTTATTCGCGGATGAAGGAAGAGCACGAGCAGCATCTCAGAGCCATTCTAGAACTACTAAAGAAGGAAAAGCTTTACGCAAAGTTCTCAAAGTGCGAGTTTTGGATTCGCGAGGTACAGTTCCATGGTTATGTGGTAAACAAGAATGGTATCCATGTGGATCCCGTAAAGATTGAAGCAATAAATTACTGGGAAACTCCCAAGACACCGACTGAGATTCGACAGTTTTTGGGATTAGCATTCTATTACCGCAGATTTATCGAGAATTTCTCCAAAATAGCTCAACAGCTAACTTCCCTTACTCAGAAAGACAGGAAGTATGAATGGGGAGACAAGTAGGAAGAATCCTTTCAGCTACTCAAGAACAAGCTGTGCGATGCACCGATACTATCCCTACCCGAAGGCACTGAAGACTTCGTGGTATATTGCGACGCTTCGAGACAGGGATTGGTTTGCGTGCTCATGCAATGCCAAAAAGTTATTGCTTATGCGTCTCGACAGCTGAACGTACATGAGAAGAATTATACCACTCACGACCTGGAGCTAGGCGCGATGGTATTTGCCCTGAAGATTTGGTGTCATTATTTGTATGGTACTCGATGTACTATCTTCACAGATCACAAGAGTCTGCAGCACATTTTTTATCAAAAAGAGCTTAATATGCGTCAGCGACGATGGGTTGAGTTGCTGAATGATTATGACTGCGAGATCAAGTATCATCCTAGAAAGGCAAATGTGGTAGCAGACGCCTTAAGTCGAAAGGAAAGGGTTAAGCCCATAAGGGTTCGAGCTTTAGAAATGACTATTCAGATGAATCTCACTTCACGCATACGTGACGCACAACAAGAAGCTCTTAAAAAGGAAAACCTTAAGGCTGAATATCTCCGAGGCATGGAGAAGAAGTTGGTGCCAAATGAGGAAGGAACCTTATACTTCATGGGACGCATTTGGGTTCCGCTCTATGGCGGTATACAAGAGGTTATTTTTGACGAAGCACAAGTCGAGGTACTCGATCCACCCAGGATCGAACAAAATGTACCATGATCTGAAAGATTATTACTGGTGGCCAAAACTCAAGAGTGACGTTGCCATTTATGTTGGGAAGTGCCTAACCTGTGCTAAGGTTAAGGCCGAGTATCATAAACCTTCAGGTCTTTTGCAACACCCTGAAATACCCATGTGGAAGTAGGAGCAAATTTCGATGGACTTCATAACAAAATTACCCAGGACTCCTAGAGAACATGATATGATATGGGTAATAGTGGATCGATTGACAAAGTCTACACACTTCCTACCGATTCGAGAAAAAGATAGCACTGGAAAGCTAGCTGCGCTTTACCTTAAGGAGATAGTGGCACGTCATGGAGTGCCTATCTCGATAATATCAGATAGAGATGAATGATTTGTATCAAGGATTTGGCAATCTTTTCAGGTGTCCTTTGGATCTCAATTAAATTTGAGTACGGTCTTCCACCATCAAACAGACAGTCAGAGCGAACGAACTATACAAACACTGGAAGATATGCTTCGCGCATGTGTGATGGATTTAGGTGGCAGTTGGGATACTCATCAACCGCTAGTTGAGTTTTCCTATAATAACAGTTACCATACGAGCATTCAAGCCACACTGTTCGAAGCTCTTTATGGCCGTAAGTGCCGCTCACCGTTGTGTTGGGCAGATGCTGGAGATAGACAGTTGGTCGGTCCCGAACTGGTTCAAGAAACGACCGATAAAATCATGCAGATCCGAGAGCGCATCAAGGCGGCTCGTGATCGGAAAAAGAGCTACGCCGATCGAAGATGGAAGCCTTTAGAATTCGAGGTAGGAGACAGGGTTTTGTTGAAGGTCTCACCCTGGAAGGGTGTAGCACGATTCGGAAAGCGTGGCAAGTTAAATCCACGTTACATTGGGCCATTCAAGATTTTGAAAAGGGTTGGTACCGTAGCATACAAACTTGAATTGCCAGAAGAACTAAACGGTGTATACGATAAATTCCATGTATCAAACCTTAAGAAGAGCCCAACTCAGGAAACAGTTATCTTCCCTGCGGATGAAGTGCATATCGACGACACTCTCCAATTCACTGAGGAACCCGTTGAGGCTATGGACTGGAAAGTCCACAAGACTCGAAGAAGTCGTATGAAGCTTGTCAAGGTTCGTTGGAATTCACGACACGGCCCAGCGTTTACTTGGGAGCGTGAAGATCAAATGAAATCAAAGTATCCGCATTTGTTTCCTAACTCCCCTGCGACTGATAACGCATCTTAAAATTTCGGGATGAAATTTTATTAACGGGGGGAGAATGTGACAACTGTCAATTTTCCGTGTATCCGTACAATAATTAAACAGTAATTTGTAACTTAATGACTGTGCCTGATCAAGTTAATGACATGAATGATATTCTGATTTCTGTCATATTCATACAAGTGCATTACATGTTGGCTGATTTCTTATCATTATTGCATGCAACACAATATGATTTGATTAGTGCACGAAACAAAGTTAGCACAGTTATCAGATAAACTAGAAGTACTGACGGGAGTTCAGTACTCAGACAGACATAATGTTAAGACACAAAATTAGCCCAAAACCAAGAGTTACACTAGTATAGTGTGTAGGAAAGTAGGGATCATAAAACTGCCTTCCTAGTGATAGTTTAAGTGCCGGAAAGTGCCTAAAACTCACAAAAACTGCAGAATTCTGTATATTTCAGCAAAAATCAGCATTTTAATAACAAAATATAATGCAAAATTATGGTTTAATGGTCCAGAATACCTTCCTAAGTGTCGGGAATCAAAACTGTCATAAAAGGAACATAAAGCACACTAAACTGCGTAATTTAGCACCTTAACGAACCGGTAGCCAACTGAACAACCGGACACTACCCGAAACACCAAATTTTCACTAGAAGCATTGTTTTAACATTTCCGAGCTAGTTATGGTCACCGAACATCATAATACATCCTATAAACACAAAATAAATATAACACTAACTGATACACTTAGAAATCAACTAACTTACTTAACTTATCTTTGAAACCCAACAATATACCCCCCCCCCCATTCGACGGTCACAACTAGGGGACCCACCCCTTGATTTTATTCATTTTTTTAATTGATATGCTTAGCACTTTTGAAACATAAAAGCCTTTAGATAACAAGGTGTTGGAAGAACTTTACTTATAACCCACTAGATCATTCTTCATACTCATTTCACCACTTCAAACTTGCAAACTCTTCTTTCCTCCCTTCCTTGCTCTCGGCCTCAAACCACACACACCACCTTCATTTTCATTCCGTTAACAAGCAATCTAAGGTGATTCAAGGGTGCAAGAAGCAAAGTTAAGAAACTTGGAGGCATTGGAACTTGAAGGACCATCATCAAGAGCTTTTATCTACCTCCTACATCACCTTCTTCATCATAGTTTCTTCCCTAGCCTTTGTGCTAGTAGTAAGCTCCTCACCACTTGATTTTACTTCTCATTTTAGTGGTTAAAAGAGTATGTAATATGTTAATCTTATGAAACTCAAAGAAACAAGAAGATGATCATTCACATAAAGCTTAATAACATAAAAATCTAAGTTGTTCTAGTGTATGTATGATACTTGATTGATGATTTCTTGTGTTTATGATGTTGATCATCATAAAAACCTTGTTAGATGATGATTAAACACATGATCTAGCAAGTGAGAGGATGAATCTTAAGAAAATAATAACGATCATCCTTTATGTGGATCATGAACTTGAAAATGAAGTTGTTTTTGTGTATGATGATTAGTGGTGCATGATATAAGTCTTGAGCATGGATGATTTCAAAAATGATCTTTTCAAGAAACCAAAGTTAGTTACAAGATTTACATGATCATGATTTTTAAAGAAGTTAAACATGTTTTTAGTGTTAAACCAAGGTTAGAAAAGTATTGGTAACAAGAAAAATACAAGAAGAAATATTTTTAGAAAATCTTCATACAAGTTGTGAAGAACTAAAATCTTCAAGAATGAGTTTTTAAAACTATAAACCATGTTTTTAGAGGTAACTAAACCTACAAAATAACATATGAAGTTACTACAAACTTTTACAAAATTTCAAGTTCATGACATAGTGTAAATTTCATATTTTTGGCTCATGGTAAGTCTTGATTGAATTGTTGATGATTGATGTTGATTTTAAAAGAAAATGATATGTTTTTAAAGCATGGAAACCTCCATTTTTAAGGGGAAACTATGGCAAAATTTTTATAGAATTTAAACACTTAGAAAAATATTTTTAAACAAGTGTTTACAAGTAATTTTTATCATGGTTTTCATATAAAAATTTGCCATAATTTTTGTTACAAAAATTACAAACATTGGAGGATGATTTTTGATAAATGAAAATGACTAAGTATATATTTAGATGTCACCATTTGTGTGTTACTTGTATATTATGTGTATTAGTTATATTATATTAGGAACTTGAAAATAATATAACTCACCAAAATACCAAAATTGTAATACAAAATAATACTAAAAATTCCAAGAAAATAAACATATAATTTATACCCGAATATTGGACAAACCGGACAAGGACTATGGACTATGAATAAATATATTCTGGAATTAAATTTGTATTTCGACAAGTATGATAAACGGTATTTTGGAAACCAAAGAAACGGAAAATATGGATCTTTACAAGTATTACAAAAATATATCATTTTTGGCAAATAGAAAATATATTATTTTGGGTGAAGAAAAATATATATATATATATATATATATATATATATATATATATATATATATATATATATATATTCTTAAACAAATCAAGAATATATTATTTTGGGTGAAAATATAGAAATATAAATATTTTCTAAGATAATCTTGAAAATATATTATTTTTGAGGTTTATATGAAAGTATATTTATTTTTGCCAAGGAAAGTTTATAAGATAATTTTCTATAAAAATTCTCTTAAAATATATATATTTTGGGAATATAAATTGGTGGTTTTTAGTTGATTAAAAATAATATTTCAGAAAATTTAATACGAAATTAAGTATAAAAAATTGATGTATGTAAAATGCAACATATAAATTACATCAAATGAGGCATAAAACTAACCCTTTTTAAGTACTAATATTGGAAAAAGAGTGTTTTTATCTTCCTTTTGTATTTTCAGGATTAAATGAGCTCAAAAACGCAAAAGAAGCAAAAAGACAGCTAAATCCAACATAAATACAAGAAAAGGAATATTAGTGGACTGCTCGACCCCTCAACGGCACCTTCCAAAGTAAAGTAGAGAAATCAGAAGACTGAACACGCCCCGTGCTCAGCCAGCACGGGGCCGTGCCCAAGAAGCAGCAGAAAAGACAAACCTATAGAAGCTTCTATTGCCCACCACGGGCCGTGCTCAGCGGACACGGGGGCGTGTCGAAAGTACAGCAGGCGCATTTATTGTAATTGCGAATTACAATTAATGAGGAGAGAGATTGTCAGACGGACACGAGGCCGTGCCCAGCTCTCTGTTCAGCCTATAAATAGGAGTGCTTGGATTCATTTCATCTCATCCCTTGGCACACCACCTCTCTCACACTTCATCCACCACCCACCACCATCACAACACCATCATCCACCACCATCATCCATTGTCCATCGTAGAGTGTGTGAGTCGTCTCGGGATCCAAGATTGATCGTAAGAGTTCTTGACAATCAAGGCCATGTTTGCCTAAGTCTCTTACATCACTTGGTGAAGACAAAGTGTCTAGTATAATACTTTTTATTTCTAATCTTTTGCACTTTTTATTTGGTTTTGTATTAATGACTTTAATAACTAGTTACTTATGTTGAAGGTGATCTTTCCTTATCGTTTGTCCGTGATGTCTTGGCATTATTTTACTGTCTATATAAAATAAAGGATTTTCACCATTCATATCTCCACGGTCTATATGGAGATATGTTGGCTACCTGGTAGGGGGTTAAGGGAACGGTTTGGTAAAGGTCTTGCCATTGTTCAGCATTTAGAGGTCCTGCAATGGACCTGGGTCAAATTTAGTAGGACCTCCTTCAATACTTCACGGTATTGGATGGCGGGGGTCCAAACTCTTTGATCCCCTCATAAGTTAACTACTATTAATACTATAACCCGACTATTTAGGACTGTATCCCTGCTGACTCAGACTACTTAGCCGAGGGTAACGTCACCGCCAAAAGCGGGGCCTACCACAATACTGCATTAATAACTTAATTCATTATCTTCCAATAATCCACCCTTTTAGGATTGTATCCCTGCTGACTCAAACTACTGGGGTGAGGGTAACGTCACCTTCAAAAGAGGGGCCTACTACAATAACTAAGATAATCTCTTAATTAGGTGCAAAAGTGCGGAAATAATCAAAGGTTATACTATATACGAGTCGGAACCAAGTGATTCATCTTGTCTATCTGTTTTTTCTTTTATTTTTATTTTCAGCATTTTAGTTAGTTTTAATTTTCTTAGTTCAAAACATTTTTCTAAACTTTTATTTTGGTTAGACGTTGAGTATAAACCGGTATTAAAAGCTCTTGTGTCCTTGGACGACCTCGGTATCTTACCAACGCTATACTACACTCAACGATGGGTGCACTTGCCCATATGTGTGTTTAGTGTTAGTGAAGTATCGTGTTTTATAAATTTAAAACTTGGCTAAAATAAGTGTTAAAAGGGCTTAAAATATACACCTAAAATATATAACACTTCACACGCATCAAGTTTTTGGCGCCGCTGCCGGGGACACAAGGATTTTAAGAAAGTTAGGAATCAACGGCCTAATCAGTTTTCTTTTTTTCTTTTTAATTTTTTTTTAGGATTTATCTTAGTTTTTCAGCTTCTGCAGAGCTCAGCACGGGCCGTGCCCGCTGAACACGCCCCCGTGCTCAATCATTGGAACTGGCAATCCTGTTTTACATCTGACAGTAAGCTGAACACCGGGCCGTGCCCACTCAACACGCCCCCGTGCCCAAGTTTCAGTTACTGAAAACAGAACCGTTAGATCCCGGCGGTTGGTAATTTCTGACATAAACATGAGTGATAGTAATTATTTTTACTTTCGGCACTCTTATGGTACGTGGTGTCAATTATGTGGTGGCAAACATGAAGAAGTAAAATGCTACTTCCTAAATTATAGGCCCCACTACATGGACCCACCAACTTCTCACAACCTTAAGAGGGGCGAAAGTAAAAATAAGCACTATTTCTCCCTCGAATGCGCCCAGCCAGATATTCTAGGGGAAATGCTCCTTGACGAGTTATTTCAACTAGAAGAGCTAATTCTGAAATGGTTAGAAGAGCTTGGGAAGGATTTTATTGATCCACCCCAAGACGATACCCATGAAGAAATGTTGGAACCGCATTCCGACAACCTCGTTGCTCCCGAAAATACCTTCGTAGCTAGCAAAGACTTGGACGATAGTCGTCCCTGTGTCGATTGTGCCGTGAAGGACTCTCCATCGACTTCGTTCGGTGCATACATAGACCTGAGCGATTCGGCATACACCTTCTTTAACAAGAGCCCGGGAAAGGGTTGGACTTGTCCACCTAGAATAAAAATAGGAATTACCCTCACCGACAACCTCTTGCGTTCTCGCCTTAGTCTAGGACAATTAAGGTATCTTAGGCACTTTGGGGTTGTTCCAACCAGTAAGGAACCACCCGATTTCGACGAAATCCTTAGAAGAAGCAAAACTCCATAAAACAGCCTCCAGACACGGGGCCGTGCCCAGGTCAACACGCCCCCGTGCTCATCAAAGAGATTCTCTGCTAATTTGGTCAGAATACGGACAAAATGTGTCAGGAATTCCTCTGCACACGGGGCCGTGTCCAGTCAACATGGGGCCGTGTCCAGTGCACTGTCGTTTTCTTTAAATGCAGCCTGAATCCTGCTCATTTTTGACCACTTCAAAAGACAGAGATTCCTGGGATTTTCACTCATACCATCCTAGGTAAGTGCTAAAAGAAGGTTCCCAAAGACCCTCTTGTCCCTTCCACTTTTACTCATTTCCTCTTCTTTAAAATTTTTTCAAAATTTCCTCCATGGAAGCTTGGAAATCTCTTGATTCCAACCCTCTATGTGAAGTTTGTAAGATTATTTGCTAAGGATTCTTGTTTAAAGTTAGTTGTATAACTTTATTTTAAATTATCTAAGCCTAAAAACTAGCTACAAAATCATGAGAATAATTTAAAACTCCAAGACTCCCTAGCATAAAATCCTGCAGACAAATGAACACGGGGCCGTGCTCAGTGAGCACGGGGCCGTGTCCGAGGATCTGTTTTGTAAAAATTTAGCTTTCTTCGGTTCCCTTCGCAGAAAATGGCAAGCAGAACAAGCGGATCATCTTCAAGAAGTAACCGACAAGGAAGGAGATCTTCAACAGCAGAAGACTCTCTTGTAAACTATGTTTACGCTCTAAGAGAGGCTATTGACGAAATGACGGGAGTGGAGGAAGCATTGGTCGACCGTATCAACCATCTTACAGTAGGGCTGGAGGGCTGTCTCCATGAAGTAAACCTCTTGCACCAGAGGTTGAACCTTCTCGCCTCCCCGCCTTTGGTACCTATAATAACCCAAAGGGCGTGGAACATGGTACCCGAAGTTGTCATTCCAGCCGAATGGTACTCCATGCACCAAGAACCTCCGCGAAGAGTGGTGCAAGGATTCCCGGTGAATGTTCCCCCTCAACCACCAGCTGCGGAGGAAAATGAAGGCGCATTCTTCCTTCCTAGGGAAATCGAAGAATGGCTTTAAATAACATTTAGGGAAGAAATCATTCGGCTAAAAGTCCTACTATATCGGGAAACTATTCTCGAAATTTTCTTAAAATAAGTAGAACTTCTTATGATAACCTCGTACACCTGCTGACCTATTTAGTTAAGTTTTAATTTTATCTTAATTTAGGACTATGTAAGTTCTCTCTATGATGAAATGAAATGATGGTTTTAAGGTTTGGATGGTTTGTAATGAATAAAACACACTCATGGTGGTAAAGGATGAAAAGGGGAACGAGAAAAATGAACCCATGCACAAGAACAAGGCAACCCGACAATTCTCTCCATTTCAGAAGGTTCAACACGGGCCGTGCCCAACCAACACGGCCCCGTGCTGAACCACCTGCAGAAAAATGCCCAGTTCAGGTAACTGGACACGGGCCGTGTTCACCCAACACGCCTCCGTGCCCAGGCTTCTGTTTCTCTTGTTTTAATTCTGTTACTGGCACTTGAGCACGGGGCCGTGCCTGGACAACACGGGGCCGTGTTCAGTGCCCAGTAACACAAATTTTTGCTTTTTAAACACTATTTTACACATCTAATCAACCTAAAAATTTATTTTTGGGACACATTGAGGACAATGTGTAATTTAAGTGTGGGGGGGATGCTAAAACCTTGAATTTTGCAAGTCCTAAATACAAGCCTTACACAAAACTCTATTGTAACCGCTAATCACCCCAAATTTTTTTCAAAAATTTCATTTTTTTTACTTGTCTAGGTTTAACTCGGAAAATTCAAGTTCTCAAAAAGGTTATATTTTTACAAATTTACAACCGATAGCGTAGTGATAAAAAGAACCAACATAAGAAAATTATGAAAAGGCATAGCAAACTTATTTAAAATTTGATTATATATACTTGATCACATAAAAGCCCATTCCCACAAAAGTGAGTTTTGAGCCTTTATTGAGCACACAATTACATATCATTTGACTAAATGCTCATTTTTCGTTTCTTGTGTGAATAGCCGCTTGGTTCTTACAACTCTAGAACTTGCCATGACAATACATTCCCGGTCCTTATCAACTTAAACCCGAGTTAGTAAATGATGGAGACATTAGGACTAACCCTTTTTATTTCTACACCATTATTTTTCTTTTTCTTTTACCACCTACCCAAAAATCCCCCTAGTTAGCCCCTTTGAGCCTAAACCTTTTCGTTTCATCACCCAAACAAAAACCCTTTTACCCACCAAAACCTTTTTCATTTTTAACCCTTTATTTTAGTAACAAGTTCGGTTCTTCGAAAAAAAAAAATATGTGTGATAATGATGAAGCAAAAAGAAAATAAACAAACAAGTTAATCAAAAATAACTTAGTTTGAATAAAAGCTTCATCAAAATAAGAAGTTGCAAAAATACGAAAACCGACACTTGTTACGCTTTTAGCCCTTTTTCCACTAACCACTAACCCAACCACCTACCTTTAACCCTACCCTAACCCTTAACCCACAAAGTCCTCTTGATATCTACAAAGGTATAAAAGTTAAAAAGGAGGAGGATTGATTTCTTGGCAAGCCTATGGTAGGAATAAGTTCCATGCCGCTCTCGAGTGATTCACTAAAAATACACCTTCGGCCGAGTGTGAGTGATTTCCCCGTGAGGTATGTGAACTTGTATATAAATAGAATTTTAAAAAGGCATGTTATGCCCAAATAAGTAATTTCTTTTATGAAAAGTTCTAAATAAATCATTACGAATAGGAGTGTAAATAAATAAAAATAAAACCCAAAAAAAAAAAATATCTTGGAAATCCGACACTCTACGACAAGCCCAAAACCTTCTCTTCTACCTATTCCATTTGGGAGTGTAAGCCACATATTAAAGAGTTTTGCTTGAGGACAAGCAAAAGTTCAAGTGTGGGGGTATTTGATGTATGTAAAATGCAACATATAAATTACATCAAATGAGGCATAAAACTAACCCTTTTTAAGTACTAATATTGGAAAAAGAGTGTTTTTGTCTTCCTTTTGTATTTTCAGGATTAAATGAGCTCAAAAACGCAAAAGAAGCAAAAAGACAGCTAAATCCAACATAAATACAAGAAAAGGAATATTAGTGGACTGCTCGACCCCTCAACGGCACCTTCCAAAGCAAAGTAGAGAAATCAGAAGACTGAACACGCCCCGTGCTCAGCCAGCACGGGGTCGTGCCCAAGAAGCAGCAGAAAAGACAAACCTATAGAAGCTTCTATTGCCCACCACGGGCCGTGCTCAGCGGACACGGGGGCGTGTCGAAAGTACAGCAGGCGCATTTATTGTAATTGCGAATTACAATTAATGAGGAGAGAGATTGTCAGACGGACACGGGGCCGTGCCCAGCGGACACGGGGCCGTGCCCAGCTCTCTGTTCAGCCTATAAATAGGAGTGCTTGGATTCATTTCATCTCATCCCTTGGCACACCACCTCTCTCACACTTCATCCACCACCCACCACCATCACAACACCATCATCCACCACCATCATCCATTGTCCATCGTAGAGTGTGTGAGTCGTCTCGGGATCCAAGATTGATCGTAAGAGTTCTTGACAATCAAGGCCATGTTTGCCTAAGTCTCTTACATCACTTGGTGAAGACAAAGTGTCTAGTATAATACTTTTTATTTCTAATCTTTTGCACTTTTTATTTGGTTTTGTATTAATGACTTTAATAACTAGTTACTTATGTTGAAGGTGATCTTTCCTTATCGTTTGTCCGTGGTGTCTTGGCATTATTTTACTGTCTATATAAAATAAAGGATTTTCACCATTCATATCTCCACGGTCTATATGGAGATATGTTGGCTACCTGGTAGAGGGTTAAGGGAACGGTTTGGTAAAGGTCTTGCCATTGTTCAGCGTTTAGAGGTCCTGCAATGGACCTGGGTCAAATTTAGTAGGACCTCCTTCAATACTTCACGGTATTGGATGGCGGGGGTCCAAACTCTTTGATCCCCTCATAAGTTAACTACTATTAATACTATAACCCGGCTATTTATGACTGTATCCCTGCTGACTCAGACTACTTAGCCGAGGGTAACGTCACCGCCAAAAGCGGGGCCTACCACAATACTGCATTAATAACTTAATTCATTATCTTCCAATAATCCACCCTTTTAGGATTGTATCCCTGCTGACTCAAACTACTGGGGTGAGGGTAACGTCACCTTCAAAAGAGGGGCCTACTACAATAACTAAGATAATCTCTTAATTATGTGCAAAAGTGCGGAAATAATCAAAGGTTATATTATATACGAGTCGGAACCAAGTGATTCATCTTGTCTATCTGTTTTTTCTTTTATTTTTATTTTCTGCATTTTAGTTAGTTTTAATTTTCTTAGTTTAAAACATTTTTCTAAACTTTTATTTTGGTTAGACGTTGAGGATAAACCGGTACTAAAAGCTCTTGTGTCCTTGGACGACCTCGGTATCTTACCAACGCTATACTACACTCAACTCAACGATGGGTGCACTTGCCCATATGTGTGTTTAGTGTTAGTGAAATATCGTGTTTTATAAATTTAAAACTTGGCTAAAATAAGTGTTAAAAAGGGCTTAAAATATACACCTAAAATATATAACACTTCACACGCATCAAAAATACTTAATAAACACAATAAAAATACGTATTCTCGTACATACAAGTACACACCGGAATACACCACCAATACTTGGCAAAATACACAAGTCTAAAAATACACAAGTATAGTATACCCATACTTGGGGAAATATTCATGAAATAATTACAAATGAACTAAATCAAAATATATCATCTTAACAAATATTCCAAATAATTGATAAATATAATTTAAGATAAAATATTATTATTTTAACCAATAATTATATACATTGGAATAATATAAAGTACAACAAAGACGTAACTCAAAGTATGATAAGTCATAATACCTAAGACTAAGAGTCGTTACACGACCTAGCCGTCTAATAAACCATAGCACGTGTGTAGGTAGTCGTACGACCAGAAGAAAGGATCTTTGAGTTACTTGTTAGAAGAACGCAAAACCGTGGGTTCATGTCCCCCTTTTCTTTTAACTGTTTTCAGTTTTATAATTTCGGGGGTGAAATACATGTTACAAATATTTCAAATGTTTACAAATGGTATGGTTAGCTAAGGAATGAACTGTTAGATCATGTGAATGGGTAGGCGCACACTTAAGACCATTAATCCTTGTATAAGGACCGCGGGGCATGAGTGGTAGATCTATCTGGGTGTTGCGAGCCCCACCCCTGGGCCGGGAGTGGCCGAAGGTAGTGACTATGTTGTTCCAGCCAGGTGGACTGGTACAAAATCCACTAGGTTTGAGCCTTCCTGCACCATTGCACACATATTAATGACCTTACAAATCATTAATTGATCTATTCATGGACGCTTTCATACCAGTTTACAAAGACATACTTACAAATGTTTACAAGGTTATTCGTGCACACATACAAAAACACATGAACTCGCTCAACTTTTGTTGATGTTTTCAAACTACATGTATTTCAGGAAATTGATGGATCTGGCGAAGTCTGAAAGTTTACAAGAAGTGTTTACAAGAAATGATGTCATCCAAACTTTTGAAGGGTTTGACTTGGATGTCCTATCTTAGATAAGACATACGCGTCAAAGCCTTGGTTTATATGTGTCTTTTTTTTAAAGTCCTTATGGAACTTGTTTCATTTTAATGGTTTGTAAGTTAAACTTGTAGTTGATGGTTGGTACTAGACAATTCGGTCTGTATTATTTTGAATCGTATTAATGGATGAACATCATGGTTTTAATCATATAGTTGTTTGTTATAATTGAATGCAATGATATTAAGCAAGTCACACATCATACGGTTTCGCAAAAGTCAGGGTGTGACACACAAATCTAAAAACTATCACCACACTCTCTATAAACAAGGCCTTGTAAGAGGCCTTCTACCAAAACTTTTTACTTGCAATGAGCATTATGTTTCCTTTTTAAAAGGTAAACAACATAAAAGCTCTTACAAGTCCATTGAAGAGTCCAAAACAACCCAGTGTTTGCAAATGTTGCATATGGACTTGTTTGGCCTTGTAAAAATCATGAGCTTATAAAAGAAAAGATATTGTCTTGTTATTGTTGATGATTTTTCAAGGTTTACATGGACAAGGATGAGACTGCAGGTATTTTGCAAGACTTTGTGAAACAGGTTGAAAAACAATTTGATATGCCAGTAAAAGCCTTTAGAAGTGATAATGGAACAGTGTTTAGAAACAAGGAGTTGGATGAGTTCTGTGTGTCAAAAGGGATTGTAAGGCAGTACAACATCCCAAGAACACCAAAACAAAATGAGGTGGTTGAAAGGAAAAACATAACTTTGATTAAAGCTGCCAGAACAATGCTTGCAGACTCGGGTTTACCCTTAACTTTTTGGGTAGAGGCTATAAACAATGCTTGTTATGTGCAGAACAGAGTTTTAATCAACCCCAAGCATCAAAAGACTGCATATGAAACATTATTCAAAATCAAACCACTGATCTCATATTTAAAAATCTTTGACTACCCATGTTTTATCTTAAACTTAAAAGATTCAATTTCAAAATTTGTAGCCAAAGTAGATTGGGGTTATCATTTGGGATACTCAACCACTGCGAAGGCCTACAAAGTGTTTAACAAAAGTTCTCGGTGTGTGGAAGAGACCTTGAATGTAAAGTTTAATGAACTTTCATCATTAAAAATCCCAGCAAACCCTGCTGAGCTATTTGACCTTGATAAATTTACATTTGAAGATGTGTCTGTCAAGACTAACCCTACAGGTACACCACAATCTTTCTCACAAGACAATGTATTTGACATTGTGATTCCACAATATAAAGTCACTTCCACCACCAAAGAAGCAGATGTTCAAAACATCTGTCAAAACTCTGCCACTACTACATCAACAGTTGTCGATCAAACCTTTACCACTTCATCAAGTCCAACCTCTGTTGATAAAAATCCATCATCTGTGGATAAAAACCAACATTGTGCCACACCCATTCCTCCTATTCCTCCACCTCCATCTCCAACAGATGTTGGCTCTTCAAAGTTGCCAACAGATGTTAGCTCAGATGATTCACATCTGCAGCCTTCCCCATTCAATACCATTGTTCCATACAAGGGGGATCTAATCTTCCTTAAATCTCATCCACCAGACCAAATCGTTGGCAACATCAGTGAAGGGGTTCTCACAAGAAGTCAATCCCAAAACATCTATCTTTTTGCTGGCTTTCTATCTCTCATCCAACAAGTCAAGTACCAAGAGGTACTAAAAGACAATAGTTGGGTATAAGCTATGCAAGAGGAGCTCCAACAGTTTAAAAGACAACAAGTATGGGAACTTGTACCACTGCCTAAGGATGTATGTCTAATTGGCACCAAGTGGGTCTTTAAAAACATAACTGATGAAAGGGCCATTGTTGTCAAGAATAAATCCAGGTTAGTGGTTTAAGGCTTTAGACTAGAAGAAGGCATAGATTATGATGAAACCTTTGCTCCTGTGGCAAGGCTTGAAGCCATCAGATTGTTCTTAGTCTTTGCTGTCAACCACAACATCAAGGTGTCCAGATGGATATCAAATGTGCATTCTTATATGGTAAGATTCAGGAAAAGATGTATGTTTATCAACCTCCTGGTTTTGAAGAAGCCATTTATCTTGATCATGTCTACAAGCTCAAAAAAGCTTTGTATGGCTTGAAACAAGCACCAAGAGTCTGGTATGAAACTCTTTCCACCTTCTTAATTTCCATAGGGTTCACAAGAGGTAAAATTGATAAAACCTTGTTTCTAAAATGGAAAGGAAGGGATCTGGTAATCCTCCAAATTTATGTTGATGACATCATCTTTGGATCCACATGTACCTCCATGTGTGAAGAGTTTAGGAAACTCATGACAGCAGAGTTTGAGATGAGTTACATGGGTGAACCCCAATGCTTTCTTGGTCTCCAATTTAAGCAGTTGCAAAATGGAACTTTCATTCATCAAAGCAAATATGTAAAAGAACTTTTAAACAAACTTGAGATGAATGATTGTAAACCATGTAGTACACCCATGGTAACCACAAAGCTTGTCACTTGTAGGTCCCCTTGACGTATGGATCTTTCACAGAATTGTCAATCTAATCAAGAGTGCGGAATCCTCTTGATCAGAATATAGCAGAATGAGTAGAAACAGAAATCACTTTCAAACTGGGTTTCTATTGATTATCAATCTCACAAGAATTACAATCGATCAAACCCAAACCATCAACAATTTCGTCCAAGCCTAAAGTCTCTCACAAAATTGCTCTCACAAACTGTTTTGGCTGATTAACCTAAACCCTAAAGCCTAACCTTGTTTATATAACACAAGGTTACAACATTAGGCTGGGTTTGCTACATGGGCAATGGCCCAATTCGTCCCCCATCACCCAATGTGGGTTTTGTTTAGCCCAAACTCTATAATCAAACTATTACAAAGCTAAACCCGCTAACCGTTTATCGTTTAACTAATTACAAGATATCCAAAGACCAAATCTAAGCTATTGTCACAAATATGCACCAACAAACTCCCCCTTGACAATAGCTTCATAAAATAACTTTGTCTTCAGTCATCTTGCAATCTTCATGTAGTCTTGCACTGTCTTTGGTCTTTGGATAGCTTCAGCTTCAATAGCTTCTGTCAGCAACAGACTCCCCCTAAGCTGATGCATCCAATCACCAAATCTTCAAAAACTTTAGCGTTTGAGTAAACTCCAGTTCAGCATTTGTAAAGCAATCTCCAAACTCTTCAACTTTGTCTGCAATATAGAAAGGAGGTTCTACCATGCATCCAATCAAACTCTCATCTTCACAGCAACTTCTCAGCAACATACTGCTTCAATATGTATACTATAAAACAAACATCTCGAGAAACCATAAGAATTTTTCAACAAAGTTAAATAAATTATTAATATTCAAGAGATAGTTAAACTGTATCACAGATTAAGCATTTTCCAATTTCATCAACACGCAAAACTTTTTAATCAAACACCCTATAACCCGCATGATTTAAAATTTTGAACTCACTTTCCAACACCGTCTCCCCCTATCAGTAACAATTCCTCCAAGAATAACAGTTTTCCGTACGTTAAGAATTTTAAACAGAAAAAGACACTATTTTTGGATTTTTATATTTTTCTGAAAGCAAATAAATACGAAAAGCAATAAACACTCTATTTTTGTGAGAATCACCGGTAAGAAGATCATATCAGCACAATCAAATTGTTTTCACACTATTATATAATTCTTTATTTAATTTTTCGTGAAAAGCAGTTCAAGACGATTACCAGTATGTTTGTCCACTTAAACAAAATGCATGAACATTTCAAGTACCATTACCGTATGATACGTTAAGGTAATATTATTTCTGATATATTAGTGTGTCCCACTTCAGGATATACCCCCGCGATCAAGGTATGCACAAAGATTCATCGTAGTAGGTGAGTATACTGAATTCATCCGTTTTGTTTTTTCAACGTTTAGATAATTGGTGAACAGGTCAGTACTTCCGTACAGCAGAGAGACCAAAATATATAACGAGGGCTAAGACAAATACCATTTTTGGTACGATTTATGCATTTTGCATATTTGAATAACTCTCTTTGAGAGCTTCTTCATTTAAGGGTTTTGGCATTTTTAGCTCTTTTAAGATATCCTGGGTGTGTCTAGGTCAGCATGTATCTAGATGCAGCAGAAGGACACCCCTGATATCCCCAGATGAAATAACAGTATAAAGACCCAAAACTTCAGATTTTGGCAATCTATCAACGCAAGATTTAAGGTCATTAAACCATACACCACTAATGTGTTCCCCACTCATATTCAGTTCATTTAGGTTTATATCACTTTGGTAAGTTGATTATTTCATGCTTTTTGCCTACTGGTACATCGTATAATGAAGCTGCTATCACACTTATGCAATTTAATTCAGTTTCAGTGTGACAGTCTAACTTGCCAATGTACTATCATTTCTTCTTTTTCACACAGTGATAACTTATTTTTAATTTTCTATTTTTTTTAAGATTTTGATTTTTCAATGTTTTTGTATTTTTTTTATTTTTAAGAAAAGCAGTAAACTATTTACAAAAATTCTTATGAAAAACCAGTTATTCAGGATTCCTCATCCCGTTGAGTTCGACTAAATGTTCAAAGCGAGCCCTGTCAAAAGCTTTAGTATAAAGATCTGCCAGGTTATCTAGTGTGTCGACTCAGCACTTTGAACTACAATTTAAATCATTTAATATATATATCAACAATCTTACATCCCCCTTCATGTGCCTGAAGCAGCCACTATCAACATAAGTTGATAATCCTCCTTAGCAGCTCCTGCACACACCAACTAAGAAATTAGTTAGATTGGGGGACCCAAGCCTTAATGGTCTTGGGTCGTCCAAATTCACCAACCACTGGAACATCCATCCAATATCCATTACTCCTAACTGGAGTCTTGGATCTCAGACCTGTTGATGGAATTTGATTTTGATTTCCACTAGGTCTTTGGTCCTGAGGGTTCCTATATGTATTTGGACTATTTGACCTTTGGAAATTTTGATTTGAGTACCTTGAATTTTGATTCCAAGAAGCATTATTGTTGTAATTTCTAAAGCCATTGTTATAAAAAGTTCGAGCACCGTTATTTTGGTATCGATTTTTATATTGACCTTGACTTCTGAAATTACTTGTATTTCCATTAAAATTATTCATTCTAGGTGAACTGCTTCTAGGTCTGTCAAATCTGCCTGGTGGAGATCTAGGCTGAAATCTTTGTTGATTTCTTTGAAAACGTGGAACTTGTGGAGTTCCTTTTTCTGCCTTATCTACACCAACAGCAACATTTTCTGGTTGCTTAGGAGCATATTTCTTTGGAGAGTTAGACTCCTTCTCCTGTTTATCACCACTATTCTCTGGTGACTTCTCTCTCTTTCTCTCACTAACTTGTGCTTCACTTTTTTTGTTAGGACAACAGCTTGCTACATGTCCCTTGGTGTGACATTTGAAGCACGATCTCCTTTTCAAAGACTTATTTTCTGAAGCCTTTGAACTAGATTCGGGTTTTTCTGATGATGATGCCTTAGAAGGATTTGGTTCAGTTTGCTTAGTTTCAGAATTTTCTTTGTTCTTATTTTTAGCAAACTCTACATTAGATTCGTTTTCAATAACAGTTGTTTCATCTTTCATGTCACTTCCTTGAACAAAATTAACACTTTTAACAAAAGTGGGATTTTTATTCTTAGGATGTGATGTGTTCTTTTTCAAAACAGGTTTGCTGTTATTATCCTTCTTAGCATCAGCACTCTCAAAAACATTTCCTTGACGTGACGTGGAACTACTTGGTGATGTTGACACAAAGTCCATGAGGTCATCTTCATCAGGCAAGAAAGAATAGTCATGACTAACAGGGGGTGGAACTTCATTGAAACCATGAAATCCCACACTTGTTTTGTCATTACTTTTCTTCAAGCCACCCATCATATGTTTCATAACAAAAGTAGAGTCCCTGAACTGACCTAATTTCTTTTCAAGTTCAACAATTTTGAGTTGTGCATCTGACAACTCTTTGCATTTTTCAGAAATCTCTTTTGTTTTCTCAGCCATCATTTCATGAGCTAAGTCTATGACTTGAAGTTTTTCATTTAGTTTGCAGGTTAAAGAGTCAATTTTACTTTCATAACCTTTTATTTTCTTCAAGTATGAGGATTCATTTCTTTTAGCAAAAAAGTTTGCTTCTTTTATGTTAGACATCTCTCCCACCAGACTTTGGTTTTGAGTAGACAACCTGTCTACCTCACCCTGTAGTTCACGACATTTTAAACATACAGAATTTGACTTTACCTCTCCTGTTTGTTTGTCAAGATTGGCCATTAAAGCTGCAAGTTGAGCTTCCATTCTTTTGTATTTAGCTTCCTTTTCTTCAGCTTCCTTTTCATGGTCAGACTTTTGCTTTTGTTCTTCAGAATCTGTTGTCTGATCAGCCTTCTTTTCTTCAGCTTTACTCTCTTTCTTCACTTCAGCCTTAGCATCCACTTTTGCTTCAGCATCTCCCACAGTAGCTTCACCATCATCAACTGGAGTTATCTCTGCCATGAATGCCTGTGTGACATTGTCATCATTTTCCAAGTGAATACTCCAGTCATATGAACCTTCTCTAGCTGTAGAGATCAGCGCTCTCGAGTTAGAGTTGTTTGAAGCATTTCTATTGTTTGAACTCTGACTCGAAGTATCCTGCTTTTGTTTTTGACATTCCCTAGCGAAATGCCCATAACTTTGACAGTTGAAGCATCTCGTTTTGGTCTTATCAAAACCAACAGTCTTTCCTATAAACTTTCTTCCTGTTCGGTTCATAAATCTCTTCACTCGTCTAGTAATCATGGCCATTTGCCACTGCAAATCCATATCTTCAAGATCATCAGGGTCAATCTGATCGTAATCTTCATCTAAAGTAGCAGGATCAGATATCTTCCCCTGAATGTAGTTCTCATAGGAAGCAACGAATGAAGCAAGTAGAGCAAGATGTTCTTCAGCAGACTTCACACTCATAGGCATCGACTTAACACCACTACTCTGCTTAGAAGCTGATGTTTTCTTGGCTCCTGTTGATCCTCCTGAAGCAGCTACAAAACATACATCACCATCCTCATTCACTATGACCTGCTCATTCTCACACGATAGAAACGCAGTAGCAGAGTCGCTAGAAGCGTTGTGAGATGAAGAAGACGTAAGTCCATTGTAAATCGCTGGATCTTGAACCTGATCATATCCAGTATCTTTCTTCTTCATACTGAGCTCATAAGCTCTCATCTTGCCAACTACTTCTTCCAGATCCTTTGTCTCATAATCTGCTTCACCCTTGATCATGAGAGTGTAGATATCCCACTTGGTAGGTAAGGCATCGAGCAGCTTGTCATTCTTTTCTACATCAGAATAGCAATCAATCTTATAGTTTTCCATTTCTGACATCAGATGATAGTAACGAGTGATGATGTCCTCAAGTGACTCATGCTTCATGTGCTTGAAAATAGCAAACTGCTTCTTCAGTAGATCAATCTTGTTTTTCTTAACATCTGCATTTCCTGCATATCGTTTTTCTAATGCATCCCACATATCTTTTGAATTTGTGTACTTTGTGAATGTATGCTTGATGCTATCAGGTAACGACATTTTAATAGCAGCCAATGCTCTCTTTTCAGCCTCATACATCTTTTTATCATTCTCTTCCATGTTCACATAGGTTGTTCTACGTGGTCTGCCCTCAAAGTCGTGAGTAGGGTTTGTGTACCCATCTTCAATACATATCCACATGCGCATGTCTTGATATTCAATGAAGGATTGGAAACGATCCTTCCATGTCAAATAATTTTCCACCTTCATCATCATAGGCGGTTTGTTGGTAGTGCCAACCTCATGCTCCATTCTCAACAGCTCATTCAAACTAGACATGTTCGACATTTTTAACGTAACAGACTGATAAAACCGTACAAAATTTTTCTGAAAACAGTGGTTACCAAATTACACCGTTAGAATCGTATCGAAAAGACGAGTCTAATGATATCTAATGTCAAAAACCGAAATCGGGATTTTCCTAAAAATACGAGGAATGCAACGGTGCAGACTGTTCTGTCAAACGAGCTACTGATGAATTTCTATTTTCGAAAACGTAAATTTTTTGTTACGCTTGCCAGAAAAATATTCCACCTTTTTAATTATGCTAATTTCGCTAGCCAGTCCAAACTTAATTTCGCTAATCAGTTCAAGGTTATTTCGCTGATCAAGTTCACAAGTTCGCAGGTCAAATTCGCTGTTCAAGTTCGCTAGACAAATTCACTGGTCTAATTTCGCTGTTACGACGGCCAGTAAATTCGTCGTGAACCGTAATAATTTTGCTGAGGAAAATTATACGGTTACCAAAGTCCCCTTTGGATTTTAAGTTCGCCGACAAGTTCGCAGATCAGTTAAATTCGCAGGTCCAATTAATTTCGTAGGTCTGTAAATTTGGAAATTCATTCTTCTCGAAAATTTTGATGATTTTCTGGATTCTCCTAACAACTTCTGCAGAATCGAAACAGCAAAATCAGCAATCTTTTCACCCAAATTCGATGAACTTGATGAAGAAACCAAGAACAATCTTCGAATTTCAGCCAAAAAATTTTCAGAATAAACCAACAAATGTCCTGCAAACCTACAAATCAGCAAACAAACAAAGCAGAATATCAAAACAGCCAATAACTTTCGAAAATTTATCAAAACAGCCAAGAATTTCGAAAATTTTTATCAAACCAAACAGAAAAATTTCGAAAATTTCAAAACCCTAATTTTCAAAAATTTGAAAAACTCCCTGTTTCTACAGATCACAATTCTGAACCGAGCCTTCAAGAGCCTAATGCTCTGATACCAATTGTAGGTCCCCTTGACGTATGGATCTTTCACAGAATTGTCAATCTAATCAAGAGTGCGGAATCCTCTTGATCAGAATATAGCAGAATGAGTAGAAACAGAAATCACTTTCAAACTGGGTTTCTATTGATTATCAGTCTCACAAGAATTACAATCGATCAAACCCTAACCATCAACAATTTCGTCCAAGCCTAAAGTCTCTCATGAAATTGCTCTCACAAACTGTTTTGGCTGATTAACCTAAACCCTAAAGCCTAACCTTGTTTATATAACACAAGGTTGCAACATTAGGCTGGGTTTGCTACATGGGCAATGGCCCAATTCGTCCCCCATCACCCAATGTGGGTTTTGTTTAGCCCAAACTCTATAATCAAACTATTACAAAGCTAAACCCGCTAACCGTTTATCGTTTAACTAATTACAAGATATCCAAAGACCAAATCTAAGCTATTGTCACAAATATGCACCAACATCACTGTTGATGAAAAAGATGACTTTGTTGATCAAACTCTATATAGAAGCATGATTGGGTCTTTATTGTACCTAACTGCATCTAGACCAGACATCATGTTTGCAACATGTGTTTGTGCAAGATCCCAGTCAGCACCTAGGAAGTCTAATCTCATTGCTGTAAAAAGAATATTCATATACATAAAAGGTGCTGCCACACTTGGTATCTGGTATCCTGCTAATGGGAATATCAAGCTTTTAGGTTTCTCAGATAGTGATTTTGCTGGATGCAACACCACAAGGAAGTCTACATCAGGATGGTGTCAATTTCTAGGAAATTATCTAGTATCTTGGCAAAGCAAAAAGCAAGCAGCTGTTTCAACATCCACTACTAAGGCAGAATATATTGCTGCTGCAAGCTGTATAGCCCAACTATTGTGGCTTCAAAATCAGTTGCTGGATTTTGGTGTAACTGCACTAAAGACTCCTCTCATGTTGGACAGTCAAGCAGCTGAAAACATCATTAAAAATCCAGTTTCCCACTCAACCATCAAGCACATTGACATCAGACATCACTCTATGAGGGATTACTATGAAAAAAGGTTTGATCTCTCTGCATCATGTTCCAACTAAGGATCAGCTGGCAGATGTGTTGACAAAAGCTTTAGACACATCTACCTTTGAAAGCTCGATCTCTTGGATTGGCATGCTTAACATGGATTAGAAGGCAAAACCTTGTTTTCCATGAATAAAAAAGCATTAAAATGATTTCAGAAAATCTAAACTCCATCCTTAAAAATAGCTTAAAATGAAATTTTTCATGAATCCTTAAAAGTCTGTCCATAAACACTATTGTTTTAAACCTCTGATTGGCTAAAAATTCACCCACTGCTGAAAGGTATCCTGTGTTTTCCACACTGCTGTTCAAACAGCTGTTGGTCTCAACCTCTGATGTCTATCCTCTGATAGACTAAAATCAGCCACTATTCATACACTGTTCCCAACCACTGTTGTTGGCCAACAATGGTTTCCAAACAACTGTCCTCCATTATTTCAACAGAGGTTGCCACGTGGACAGATGTTAGCCGTCAGATCTTTGAAACCGCTGCCACGCCAGCATTCACTTTTTCACTTTATAAAACCCTGTTTTATCACCAAACAGAGCTTTTACTCGTCGTATCGAATTCAAAATTCTCCAAAGCGGTTACCATCTTCTTATTCATCACTTCTTCTTCAACCTCTCGCAAATCTCTATTCCGACATGGCTCTGACAATCAAAAACCCTCATAACTACCTCCCCATTTTTGACAAAACCGACAAAAACACTACCTTTCACTCAATAATTGATGTTCTTACATCATCAATGTATGAAGTTATTCTTACTGCCAACGCTCCTATTTATCAAGATACCCTTCGTGATTTCTGGGCAAATGCCAAAGTTGATGAACAAAAGAAAGAGCCCTATGCTATAACTTCAAAAATCGGAGGTACTCTTATTGCAATAACCCCAACGACCATATCTACAACAATTGGGTTGAACAACTTGGTAGGTATGACATCTTTTCCTAAAAATGATCTTCATGCAGAATTGATTGAGAGGGGGTATGATGGATAGTTAAAAGTGGCTACTATGTATAAACCAAATTTTCCACACCCAATGAAATTCCTTTTCAATACCCTCTTAACATGTCTTTCTGCTAAAACCACTGCTTTCAACGAAATACCTTTAAAAATTCAGCACTTGGGATATACTATTTTGACAACGAGTCAAATTTTTACTCGTCTTATCAAAGAGTCAAATGTTTATAAAACACAAGCAAAGGGGGATGAGCAAGTTTTAGATGTGTCCACATCCGCTCCTCAAACCTCTGTTATTGAGCCCACTGCACAAACCACTGGTGACCAAAACACCGCAACCGATGTTGTGAAACCCACACCAGCAAAACTCAAAAACGAAAACTTCTAAATCCAACAAGCCCACCAAAACTACCAAAAATGGTCCTCTAGAAGATGAGATTCCAGAGGTTAACCCAGTGACAATACAAATGTCACTTGAAACCACTGCTACTACTTCCTCACAGCATGTGGAAAGATCTCAACCCATTGACCAAACTCCTCATGATTCCTCATAAAAGGAAACATGTTGTAAGCACAGGGACACCTCATAATAAAGCAGAAGTTTCACTTGAAACCATGCTTAAAAGCCCTTCTCCTTGGGCAATGTCTCTATCCACACCACAATCTTCATCTCCAATTCCACCAACCCTAGTACCACTGTTTGAAGCTATTGACATTCAGACTCCAAGCAATCCCTCTCACTAACCCATTACTGAGAGCATACCACAACAAAAGACCGTGTCTAAACCTAGTCAATCTGCTATCCCCCAAACAGTTGAGGAGGTTACACCCCTTGAGTTTTACGAAACTCTTGGTGGTAGTTCAAGTGGAGCAGCCATTACAACTTTAGAATCCTTTGATTCATTGTTGGACAGTGGTTTCATCATTAAGACTCCCTTGAAGGCAACCACTGTTGAAGCTACAACTGTAACCTCTGTTCTAGTGGGAAGTCCCCAGAACCAAGAAAAAGGGGCATTTGTTTCTGATGATATGGAGTCTACTCCTATTACCAAAACAAATACAACCACCTCTGGTGGGAATTCAGATGATCCTATTAAATTAGGTAATGAATTAAGATACAAGGATTTGACGGATAGAATGTCTTCAGTTGAAAACACTGTTGGTGAAATGAAAGAAATGATGAAACAGCTGTTGGAGAATTCTAAAAGTCAGCCTAGCCATCAGCAAATCACCCAAGAGCCATGGAACTCAATACAATCTATCCTTGCTGCTCAAAGGAAACTAGCTGAACTCAACCACAACTCCCAGATGGAACTTATCAGAGTAATGGTTGAGGCTAGATATAAGGATACTCAGACAGACATCAGGGGTATCAAAGAATCCCTGGTCAAACTTATTGGCTCATCCCTTACACCAGTCTTTGAAAAAGAAGATGTAGATGATGCCAAAAAGGGGGAGAAAGACTCAATGAGAAAATTAGAGCCTGATCCTAAAGTAAACCTAAAAGGCCAACAAAAACAAAAGCCAGGATCTTCCAAAGAAACTTCTGCAAAAACTTCAGAAAAATCAGATGTTGGACAGAAAAAGGGGATTGATGAGACCCTAAATATCCAAACTGATGAGAAGATTTTAGAAAAGTAGAAGAAACAAGATACAAAAGAGGGCGAAGCCTACAATTGGAAGAAAGAATAAGAGGAGAAAATGAAAAGGGAAAACATTGGTACTTCACAAAGAAGGAAGCCTTTTAGAAATAACAGACCACCAATACCTACATTTCTCAAAACATCTGCTACTCCTAAAAGGCCTGTATCCTCTGCTACACCCAAACCCAAACATTCCCTTCAAAAACCACCACAAAAGAAGCAGAAATAGCTTCACCACCACCATCATCCACTAAACCAACAGATGTTGATGCAACAAAAGCATCAGTGGATGTTAGGCTAACAACTGTTCAGACACCAGTTGTCTTAGTAGAGATTAGCCAATCCACTGCCACCATTCATTTAAATACACCATCATCAACACAACCACCTCCTACACCTCAAAGATTCCCTTCACAAACACCTTTTTCACCTAAACCATCTTCTCCACCTAAAGTTCCTCCACCACCCAAATTTGGTTATGCGCGCAAAAGAAAATTTGTTATGCATGATAATGATAAGGAGGTTCCATCACCAATCCCTTTATCATTTGTTCCCATCCAAACCACTCCACCCTCATCATCTCCACTTATAAATCCACTTCACAATCCACCCACTGGTACACTACCATCTGTCATCCCTTTAGCTGCTCAATTTCCTCTAGAATTGCTTGCAGTTCAAAGTGAAATGGAAACTTTTTACAAGATAGAGGATCCATCCAAAAGAATCTTCCCATCTCTCTATGGCTTCAGACAACCTTAGAACTTAGATGAGTACTTAAAATTGAAAGCAAAACAAGCAGAGTTTACAGCCAGAGAAGAAAGCAAAGGGTTAGGTGACAAGAGATACGAGGGTCTGTTATCACGTGGGCTTAACAAAGTCAGAAAGCTTGAAGACTTTGCTAAAGACCTTAGTAAATCCATGTCTGAGTAGCCATTGGATACTAAGTTTGAAAAGGAATTAAAAGTTGATTACATTGATCACATAATGAAGCACAAGCCTTATAAAGCAACCAGGACACAATTTAAAGACTGGTCTATAGATGCTCTCTTGGAAGAAATTGAAAGAATTACAAAGATGAACAATGATCCTCTGGTCAAGAAAACTCCACCAAATTGGAAGACATCCAAGCAAGTAGATCCAGATGAAGCATTAAGGTTCATGATAATGAGAGCAGAGCTTGTTGCTGCTGATTATGGATCTGCAAGGTCAATAGCTAGATGGTCAAAACTTAATGTTGAAGAGACCTACAAAAATCTAGAAGAACTCATAGCCAAAAAGCCAACTGTTCCTCAAAAGCCTATTTATCCTGAAACCACTGTTGATAGGCCTCAACTGACTCATGGCCCCAAAAAGCTTCTATCAACATCTGTTTCAACCGCCAAAGCCTTACAACATTTAAAAAGGCAGAAACAGACTGATGAAAAAGATGAGCAGAGACATGAAGAATATAGAAAAGAGGCCATCAGATGTCAGATTGATTACCACATGGATGATGCAGCTAACCAACTCACTGCTCAATTAAATGAAACAATAAAAAAATTAGCAAGCAGACCTCATTCACCAAACTCGCCACAAATAACTCTCATCCCAAGAAAATCATCTGATCCAAAAATACTAAAGTGGAAGTCATCCTCAGACACCCATGTATTGACTTTGCTCAAACTATATGGTAATGTTAAAAGGATAACAAGGAAGGATGCATATGGTCTGAGTGCAAATGACCTTCAAGATCTTTTGAACCTTCAACTGGAAAGGGATAAAGAAGATATGGATTACTTGGACTTTGAACTACAATTCAAAGGGCAAATCAGGGAAATGTTGATGCGAAAATAAAGATCAGAGATAAATGAAGGGTTTTGGCATCATCTGTTCTAGGAGGAGATTGTTGGCTCATGTAAATCCTTTCTTGAGAACAGATGATACAAAGCCAAAACAATTCTGCAACAACTGATCCAGAATAAACAGTGCTTTGAATTACTAATTCAATGACAAGACATCTAAATATTGATGCTTCAAAGGTCTGTTCAGTGCTAAGCTCTGTTGGATTATAAAGACTGTTAAATACTAAACCACTGAAGAAGTCAAAGATCTGCTGGAAGTCAAAGGTCTGATCACTCTTTGAAGAAAGCACTGCTAAAGCTTCATCAGAGGTTGAGCTCATTAGAGGATTGCATCAACAGAGTCTTGTAATTAGTGCTTTATTAATGTAACAGTGTTTAGAGTTTGTTCGTATTGTTAGCTGTCACTGTCTTGGTGACATCAGCAAAGATGCCACAGTGGTTAGGATTGAACTATAAAAAGACAATACTATTCTATTAGATCACTTCATCACTTCCATTTTGTACGAACAATCAGTGTGATCCCAAACTGGGGGGGGGGGGAGTTGTAATTCATGCATAAATGAAGCATTGTGTAATACAATCTTTTGACTTAAAGTATTCATGATAAAAACATTTCTTCCATTGTTTGTGTTATAAAGTTTTCTTCTTCATATTATTCATCGTATTATCATATTTCATCTTTCATTTTTGAAACAAACACAAACAATCAAACTCAGATCCTAACAACCCGTCAATCAAGTTTCCCTCAACCAACCAGCTCCACCCTGTGCTAAGAAACCTTATGCTGGCACTGCACCTTTGTGCAATCGTTGCAATCGTAACCACCTATACCAATCACCATGTTGCCAATGCACCCTTTGTAGACGACTGGGTCATTTGGTCAAGGCATGTCGTTTTGTTACCAACACCCGAAACCAAACTGTCGCAAACCCTACTCAACCCATTGCTCCTCAAACACTTCCTACTCCTCCTCATTATCCACCCGGATCCTGCTACAATTGTGGTGATCTTACTCACTACCGAAACAATTGCCCGAAACTCGTTAATGCAAATCCAGCCCGTTGACGAGCATTTAACATAAATGCTAACGAGGTCCATGCTAACTATGATGTGGTTAACGGTGCATTCCATGTCAATAATCATCCTGCTTCTCTTCTTTTTGATTCGAGTGCCGATAGAAGTAAACTAAGAATATCCCTAGCTTTTGAACCTTTTCTATCTATGCCTCGAACTAAACTAAGAAAACCTTTAACAGTAGAGATAGATAGTGGCGAACCTCTTGTACTTGATTCTGTTATTCGTAGTTACCAATTAAACCTCAATAACCATCTTTTTCCCATTGACCTCATGCCAATGCAACTTGGGAGTTTTGATGTCATAGTAGGAATGGACTGGTTAACTAAACATCATGCTGAAGTTATCTGTTTCGATGAGATTGTTCGCGTACCTCTTCCATCTGGCGAAATCTTAGAAGTTCGTGGAGAGAAACCTTCTAGTAGAGACTCAAACCCATGACTTGTACCTAAGCCCAGAAAATATGTAGCCTTCTTGGCACATATCATAGAGGAGAAAGGCAAGAGTAAGAGTATTCAAGACATCCCCATTGTTCGATATTTTCCGGAAGTGTTTCCGAAAGAACTACCTGGCTTACCCCGCGGTATGCCAAGTGGAATTTCGTATAGACCTTGTACCTGGTGCCAACCTAATTGCCAAATCCCCTTACCGTCTTGCACCATCTAAGATGCATGAATTGTCGAAACAACTCCAAGAACTTTCGGACAAAGGATTTATCAGTCCAAGTTTCTCACCCTGGGGTGCTCCTGTGTTGTTTGTGAAAAAGAAGGATGGATCCTTTCGCAAGTGCATCGATTATCGTGAGCTCAACAAACTCACTTTAATCGATATCCCCTACCTCGTATTGACGATCTGTTTTATCAACTACAAGGCGCTACCTGTTTTTCAAAGATCGATCTCCATTCTAGGTATCATTAACTTCGTGTGTACTAGAAGAAGACATTCCCAAAACTGCTTTTCGCACTCGATATGGCCATTACGAGTTCACTATCAAGCCTTTTGGTTTAACTAATCCTCCTGCCGTCTTTATTGTGACAACCGTCACTTTTCCGTACATTCCGTACACTAGATGAACAGTAATTTGTGCTTTAATGACTGTACATGATCTAGTTTACCAGACAAATAAATTTCTGAATTCCATACAAGTGAATTCATGAACTTGATATACTACAAGAATTACTTCATGATAGCGTTGCATCAAAAATACTAGTAAACTCACCGGTAAGACACCTTGTGTCAACAAATCTGCAGAAAGCAGTTAGACAATAGTATTGGAACCTAGGTGTAGGTCCAACGTCAAGAATGCATTAAAACCCAAGAGTACATACAAGGGTTCACATATAGACATTCCGAGAGCTAAAATACGCACTAAAAAGCACCCAAAACGCACTTTAAGCGCAGAATTTATTTAAATTCAGCTATAATCAGCATTTTGACATTGAATTATTATGCAGAAATTATGATTTATCATCCAGAATACTTCCCTAAGTGTCGGGAATTGAAAGTGTCACAAAAGATACTTGAAAGACACTAAACGGTGCAATTTAGCACTTTAACGAACCGGTATCCAACCGAACAACCGGACATTACCCGGAACACCAAAATAATGCTAGAAGCATTGTTTTTATTTTTCTGAGCTAGTTTGGGTCCCCGAACACCCTAACACCAGTCACAAAACACTACACACTAGTAATTAGTTTAAACCCCTAACTAATCTAACTAAACTCTAACTATGAAGTTCAAACCAAACCAATTGCCCAACTCCCCCTAACCGATTATAAAATGGACACCAACCCCTTGATTTCTTCATAATATTTTAGTAGATATGTTGGGTAAAGTGGGAACACATTATACCTTGGATAATTATATGTTGGTGGAACATTTATAAAAACCACAAGTCTTTAATTCATTATTATTCTCAACATTTCCAAAACTCCACAACCTCCTCCATGAGCTCCATAACTCACAGCCACCACTACCCACACATATACATCCATTTCTAGCCCATTTCTAAGTAATCTAAGCATCCCACAATGTGATTCAAGCATACTTAGGAAGGTTGGAAGCAAGGAGACTTGAAGGACCGCTCTCGTTTTCTTTTATCCAACACATTTACACTCTTGAACTCCCCTAGCCTTGTGCTAGTAGTAAGTGCCTTAGATCTTCATCTTGTTCATATTTTTGGTGGTTAATAGTGGAAAGAATGACAAAATGTTAAGAACTCTAATGGACATAAACAAGTCTTGAACATAAACTAGTCTAGTGATAAAGTAGTGTTAAAATGATGATGAAATATGATAATACATGTTGAATCTGAAATATATGAACTATAATCTGCTGTAAATAACTTATGACCCGTTGTCAATCGTTATTAGAAAGTATGGTGGTCGTATGGGTGCGTTTTAGTAACCTTTAAACTAAAAACAACATGCTGAGTTGTATTTTCAGCCAACTTCAACAGGCTGTAACCACATCGTAACTTAACAAAAACAAGATTTTCTTAAGTCTATAACGTGTAATTATGAAATACGGTTCTAATGGCACTGGAATCATAATTTTTGGACTTCGTTTACTATTTTTAAAGTGTCTTTTCGTGCTGCTGAAAATGTGTGTCCTGTTTTCTGTCATACCTTGTATTATGTGTGGATTCTGATCACGAAATTTATACCATAGTTGACCCCTGATGTATTTGTAATTCTCCCATTGGAATTTCGTAAATCGGACTCACGATGAATTTTTAATGAATTATTTCGTAAACTGCAATCAGAAAGCGACAAATCTGATTGCAGTCCGGAAAATAAATTCTTATAAAATATTGGTAATGAACTGGACCCCGATATTTTTACACAACAATTTTTGGATCGTTTAAGACGTTCTGTAAAAAGTAGGGAATTTTTGGAATAAGTTAACCATTTTATTTAAATGTCCAAAAACAGCCCAGTTTTGAAGATTAAAGCTGAAACGACGTAAGTAGTAATTTGTGTGTCTAAATGTCGGGTAGGTTATTTGAGAATGATCTAACGTGTTATTTGTTAAGGAAATGATATAAGTAAGACACTTAGTTAAAAATATAAATTATTTTTAACACAAGAATACATACATAAAAGATGGTGACTTGTACTTGTGCGTTACAAGTCTAGTGACTGACGATAATAAAACACGTTTAGGTCACGACGCTCTATAAGCAAAATCCGGTGAAGTTTACGACGCAAGGAACGCAAAGTTGTGAGTTCATGCTCCCCCTTTTCTTTAACTATTTTTGGTTTTATAACTCTCGGGGGTGAAATACATGTTACAAATATTACAATTTTTACAAATGGTAAAAATACAAGAAGTACACTTGGTGAGAACGAGTACCGAGTATGATACGATTTAAGAATACAAAAATACAAGAAGCACGCTTGGTGAGAACGAGTACCGAGTATGATGCGATTTGAGAATACAAAAATACAAGAAGCACTCTTGGTGAGAACGAGTACCGAGTATGATGTGCTTTAAGATATGCCTAGAAAATACTAGATCATGTGAGCATAGACTAGATATTGAGATGCCATTAATACTTAATTAGGGACGAGGGTTAGATCTAACGGGTACGGCCGAGCCTCACTCATGGTCCTTATGTGACCTCTTGAGTGCTTCGGTGTCCCAGTCGAGGGAAATCGACACAGTCGAGGTTAATCGACACAGTCGAGTGTAATCGACACAGTCAAGGGAAATTGACACAGTCGAGGGTAATCGACACAGTTAAAGGAGCCAATACTAATGCTCCCTATGTCCTCACATGCCTTGAAGGAGAAAATACTAATGCTCCCTATGTCATCACATGCCTTAATGTCCTTGTATAAACAATCATTTAATACGTGGGGTACTCAAGAAAACTTGATTTATACTTGAAGTACGTGGGGTACTCAAGAAAACTTGAATGATACTTGAGTACGTGGGGTACTCAAGAAAACGGGAATTATACTTGAGTACGTGGGGTACTCAAGAAAAACTTGAATTATACATGACACATACTATGTTTTCATACAAAGTATTCAAACGTGAAATACAAAAACGCATGAACTCGCTCAACTTTATGTTGATGTTTTCCAAAATTACATGTATTTCAGGTGACAGGATGGATCTTGGGCGCAAGTGTCATAACTAGAAGTAAACTCCAAGTTAGATGTCATCCAATTTTGTTGAATTGTAACCTAGACGAAGGTTGTGTTTTTAAAACTTAAATAACAAGTGTTGTGAAACTCATATTTTTATGAATGGATGAACATTGTTTTGATCATGTAGTTGTTTATTACGATTGAATGCAATGATAACAAACTAGTCACACAACATACGCTTCCGCAAAAGACAGGGTGTGACAGTTTGGTATCAGAGCTTCGATTGTAGTGAACTAGGATTCTTTCTCGAGTCTATACTACAATCACTAGAGTTCTCTCACAAAAACATTTTACAAAAAGGTTTTCATTGCATTCACGAAAGCGCCAAGATCCACAAGTCAGACACTTTTCAAAAAGTGACATGGCATGGACATTAGTGAGGAATACCTTTAAAATAAGGTGCCAACCAAAGCATAGTCTACACGAGTTAGACTTGCCAAAAACAAAATGACCCCCAAAAACGAGAGTTATACGTGATATAATGCATTAAATTGCTTGATTATGCTAAGTAGCATATATGTTATTGATATACATACATACAAATAAGTGTACGGAATGATTATTGACGTGAATAAGATACTTTCGACTCCGACTCCTATTACTATACTTAACTCGCACGATGAAGCTACCGACCTCGCGTCCTTTGCAAAGCTCATGGCTGGGAGTGATTACCAAACAAATGCTGAGCTTGCTTCCGTAGGAGATGGCTGCTCTTCCCTCTCGAACGTGAAGATGCCAGACTACGACGATGATGACGAGGCAGAGGCGGCAACCTTGAACGAATTCTCAATCAACGAGACGAGATCCCTGCGGCTTATGTGAAGCAAGATTGACGACATACTTGACCAGAAAAGGAAGATGAAGTATTCATCTCGAAGGTGCCCCTCCAACTACTAGGAATTCTCTCTATTCCATCTAATCATCATGCCTATACGCGCGTAACGATAACGAATGTTAGCGCGTAGACCATCGCAAAGGTCCTTTCCATGACAAGAGGTATAAGGACAGTAGTGTCCCCTCCTTGAATTGATCATCTGCTTGGACGAGGGAAAATTGGGGTAACTGGGCAAGACAATTTATTATTATGGGGGCACACGTAATAACGACTTGTAGTGCACAGAAATCCTGGTGGACTCTGCGGGTCGAGCTAATGAAAACCACACAAAATTTATCTATAGGTGTCCTCACCTTCATCTGGTAGAACAACACATAGATCAGTGCTTTAGCACGATAGAAAGTAGGAAGCCTGTCTTAGCCTACTTCGTGACTGACACTTCTACTTGCATACGAGACGTTTGAGAAAACGATATTTAAGCAAGAGAGGTGGAATGACATTCAGGAAGAATCAGTGACGATACACTCTCTATCACCCCTACACGAACAACCCCATCTCTGGGAAAATTTACACATCAATAAAGCTAATATAGCAGGAAATAACTGAAACCTAAATGACCGAGGCGATGTAACCTCGAGTTCATTTTATTACGAACAACAAGCCAAGTTGGCAAGCCTATGTGAAGGCTCAGTAATTGTTTCCTCGCTCATACATTGATTATATATACATGTGAAATTGGGTGATTATATGATGGCTTACGGTGCTAGGTACCTCATAGAAAATTATGGAATATTGTCTAACCTACTTCATACCTTTGTACAGAAGAGAATGCCGCCCAGACAAGACACAAACACCAGTATGTTGCCAAGAACAGAAGCTGAGCTTCAAGAGCGAATCTCACAGGCAATTGCTCGACATGAAGCCCTCCGCTCCGTACACAGCGGTGGCACTACCGGAAATAACCCTCCGACTGGTTGCACCTATAAACAATTCCTGGACTGCAAGCCATTAAATTTTTATGGCACAGGAGGTGCCGTTGCATTTGTTCGTTGGGCAGAAAAGACTGACTCCATTCTAAGAATGAGTAACTGTTCACCCCAACAGAGTGTTACCTATATCTCAGGGTTATTCGTAGATGGCGCACTCTCCTGGTGGAATCTTCAGGTTCAAACCCTTGGTGCAGATGCTGCTTATGCACTGAGCTGGGATGAGCTCAAGGAAATGATGGAAAAGAAATATTGTTCTAGGGCTGAAATCTAGAAGCTTTAGGTGGAGTTCTGGAATTTGAAAATGGACGGACCGAAGATTCCTGAATATGTCCAGCGATTTCACGACTTGTCTAGGGTCGTCCCCTACTTATTCAAGCCAGAATTCAAAAGGATTGAACGATTCATTTGGGGACTTGCACCTCAAATTTGGAGCATGGTTACTACCTCAAGGCCTCCAACCATCGCAGAGGCTATCGAGTTAAGCGTTACACTTACTGAAGAAGCTCTACGTGCGGGAAAATTTTCGGAATCTGAGGATAACAAGAAAGAGACTCATGTGGAGTCATCAGGCAATAAGAAGAGGAAGTCTTCGAACCTAAAGATAAGCACCCAAGCCAGCTATGAAAGCTCTAAAGCAAACAAAAGAAAGAAAGTGAAACCGCCGCATGACATGAAAACTGATGGAGCCACTAATAAGGCTGGTGGTAAAATATACTCGGGGACTAAGCCGAAGTGCGGAAAATGCAATTTTCACCATGAAGGTCGATGTCCGAGGCCTAAGTGCAGAAAGTGTGGAAAAGAAGGGCACAACAAGGATGCCTGTTGGGCAAAGGACCCAGATGGGAGAAATAAGAGAATACCAGGTTGCTACAAATGTGGTGAAGCAGGGCACTTTAGGAAAGATTTCCCTAGAAAGAAACAAGCAAGGAAGGGTTTTTACGATCGAAACTCGTGAAGCATGCCAGGATCCAGATGCGGTTACGGGTACGTTCCCTATTAACCAACCTAATGCATCTACTTTTAATTAATACTGGCATCAACTTTAACCTTGCATGCTTAGAACATAAGAAACTGCTTGGCCTAGTTTCGAGTAATATAGACGTCCCGTATTCTTTAGAAATCGGCATATAGAAGGCTAGTTTAAACAGTCGAAGCAATTAAGGATTGCATTTAGGGACTCAGAAGGTCGGAACCTTCCGTTACCATTGACATGCGAAGTCATAATATGATAGTCAGCATGGATTGGATATCCAAGTATAGAGCCTGAGAACATCCCCGTTATGGAAGAAGTTCCAGTAGCCTTTTCTGAAGACTTGTCAGGAACGCCCCTCCGCAGCGACAAGAGAGGTTTAAGATGAGCCTCGTGCCAGAAGCGGCACCGGTGATAAGATGACGACTTACCGACTAGCTTCGTCCACGAAGCATAAGCTTCCGACAATTGCAAGAGCTGCTAGACAAAGGAATTAAGGACATGACGTCCTTAGTAAAGGACATGAGGGGAAAGCTGACAATTTCCCATTTTACAATAAATTCCAAGGAATTGAGAATCAGAGTCCTTTGCCAAGGGCGGATAACACGAATAGGCAAAGCGTAAGGTACTAGATACCACTCAAAATCGGCTTGAGGACAGGATGTTCCCAACAGTGAATACAAGAAGGAAATATCCCTAAAACGACCTTTAGGACTCGCTTCGAACATTACGAGTTCCTTGTCATACCATTTGGCGTAACTCATGCATCGACAATGTTCATGAAGCCATACCTGGATAAGACATGTACTTATTGACTATATTCTTATATGGCCAACGACCAAGGAAGGTCGTGAGCAACAGCTGCAATTTACCTTGCAACTCTTAGAGAAAAGAACAGTTATGTCCTATGATGACAAAAAGCGAAATTCGGATTCGCGAAGTGAGAACGAAATTCATGCCAAACCTGCAACCAAGAGCTAAGGAGCTAGAATTGCAATTATATGACGCCTCTCGACAAAGTCTTGATTGTACGTCGATACAACGAGACCACAACATTGCATACGCGGCACATTGATTAAGAGGTCATGAGAAGAAACCTTGATCTAAATACAGTAATTGCGTACCGCAACTTGACGTCATTACCTGAGAGGAAACGCTGCATGATCTTTACTGATCACGAAGGTTGCAGCACACCGATGATCGTAAGAACTCAAATATCAACTGAGCTGCTGAACGATGCAGACTGTATGAACACAATACGTGCTTGTGTGATAAACTTTAATGAAAAGTCGGAACACTCACTTGCCCTTAGTGGAGTCTTCCTACAAAAGTATTTATCACACCGCCGTCTAAACCGCTTCTTGTAAAGCTTTAGACGGAACATAATGAGTCAAATTCCGTCATGTTGAACGGGGACCAGAAATAATAAATCAACTTGCCCGGGATGGCCCAGGAAAACTAGAGGCAAGATCGTCCAGATATGTGATCATATTGAGACAGCCGCGGAATACAGAAAGATTGCGCCGATGAGCGGCAGAAATCGTAAGGATTCGAGACGAAAATTATGGCTTAAATGAGAGCCTCGCCTAGAGAAGGCGTAGTGTGATTTGGAAAACGAAAAGGTTGAATCCCCAGTGTAGGGATCAGAACCATTGTTCACAAGATAAAACTCCCAGAAAAAGATCAGTAGCGATCGCGACACATTCATGTGTCTAGTCTATAGAGGAGTCTGACTTAAGGAACAGTCGTAGTTCCCACAAATAAGATTCGCGTCAATGACAAACGACAAGAATTACTATAGAAACCTGTTAAGGTTTTGGACCAAGAGTCCACATTACTATAGAAACCTGTTAAGGTTTTGGACCAAGAGTCCACAATACTATAGAAACCTGTTAAGGTTACGGACCAAGAGTCCACGAGATACAGAAAAGACATGATTGATTTTCTTGAGAAAGATAAAATACATGGCATGTGAACACGAAAACGCGTTTCGAATATAAGTGACCACATTCGTTTCACAACTCCCCTGCGACCGATGGCATCGCTTGAATTTCGGGACGAAATTCTTTTAACGGGGGGAGACTGTGATAACCGTCACTTTTCCGTACATTTCGTACACTAGATGAACAGTAATTTGTGCTTTAATGACTGTACATGATCTAGTTTACCAGACAAATAAATTTCTGAATTCCATACAAGTGAATTCATGAACTTGATATACTACAAGAATTACTTCATGATAGCGTTGCATCAAAAATACTAGTAAACTCACCGGTAAGACACCTTGTGTCAACAAATCTGCAGAAAGCAGTTAGACAATAGTATTGGAACCTAGGTGTAGGTCCAACGTCAAGAATGCATTAAAACCCAAGAGTACATACAAGGGTTTACATATAGACATTCCGAGAGCTAAAATACGTACTAAAAAGCACCCAAAACGCACTTTAAGCGCATAAATTATTTAAATTCAGCTATAATCAGCATTTTGACATTGAATTATTATGCAGAAATTATGATTTATCATCCAGAATACTTCCCTAAGTGTCGGGAATTGAAAGTGTCACAAAAGATACTTGAAGGACACTAAACGGTGCAATTTAGCACTTTAAAGAACCGGTATCCAACCGAACAACCGGACATTACCCGGAACACCAAAATAATGCTAGAAGCATTGTTTTTATTTTTCTGAGCTAGTTTGGGTCCCCGAACACCCTAACACCCGTCACAAAACACTACACACTAGTAATTAGTTTAAACCCCTAACTAATCTAACTAAACTCTAACTATGAAGTTCAAACCAAACCAATTGCCCAACCCCCCCTAACCGATTATAAAATGGACACCAACCCCTTGATTTCTTCATAATATTTTAGTAGATATGTTGGGTAAAGTGGGAACACATTA
Organism: Helianthus tuberosus; assembly: GCA_030545235.1. Lineage (NCBI taxonomy): Eukaryota > Viridiplantae > Streptophyta > Magnoliopsida > Asterales > Asteraceae > Helianthus > Helianthus tuberosus. The sequence goes on from CM060406.1 coordinate 184,320,726, forward strand.
TACCTTGGATAATTATATGTTGGTGGAACATTTATAAAAACCACAAGTCTTTAATTCATTATTATTCTCAACATTTCCAAAACTCCACAACCTCCTCCATGAGCTCCATAACTCACGGCCACCACTACCCACACATATACATCCATTTCTAGCCCATTTCCAAGTAATCTAAGCATCCCACAAGGTGATTCAAGCATACTTAGGAAGGTTGGAAGCAAGGAGACTTGAAGGACCGCTCTCGTTTTCTTTTATCCAACACATTTACGCTCTTGAACTCCCCTAGCCTTGTGCTACTAGTAAGTGCCTTAGATCTTCATCTTGTTCATATTTTTGGTGGTTAATAGTGGAAAGAATGACATAATGTTAAGAACTCTAATGGACATAAACAAGTCTTGAACATAAACTAGTCTAGTGACATAATGTTAAAATGATGATGAAATATGATAATACATGTTGAATCTGAAATATATGAACTATAATCTGCTGTAAATAACTTATGACCCGTTGTCAATCGTTATTAGAAAGTATGGTGGTCGTATGGGTGCGTTTTAGTAACCTTTAAACTAAAAACAGCATGCTGAGTTGTATTTTCAGCCAACTTCAACAGGCTGTAACCACATCGTAACTTAACAAAAACATGATTTTCTTAAGTCTATAACGTGTTATTATGAAATACGGTTCTAATGGCACTAGAATCATAATTTTTGGACTTCGTTTACTATTTTTAAAGTGTCTTTTCGTAACAGCAGCTAGAGCTGCATTTTTGCTGCTGAAAATGTGTGTCCTGTGTTCTGTCATAACTTGTATTCTGTTTGGAGTCTGATCACGAAATTTATATCATAGTTGACCCCTGATGTATTTGTAATTCTCCCACTGGAATTTCGTAAATCGGACTCACGATGAATTTTTAATGAATTATTTCGTAAACTGCAATCAGAAAGCGACAAATCTGATTGCAGTCCAGCAAATAAATTCTTATAAAATATTGGTAATGAACTGGACCCCGATATTTTTACACAATAATTTTTGGATCGTTTAAGACGTTCTGTAAAAATTTGGGAATTTTTGGAATAAGTTAACCATTTTATTTAAATGTCCGAAAACAGCCTAGTTTTGAAGATTAAAGCTGAAACGACGTAAGTAGTAATTTGTGTGTCTAAATGTTGGGTAGGTTATTTGAGAACGATCTAACGTGTTATATGTTAAGGAAATGATATAAGTAAGACACTTAGTTAAAAATATAAATTATTTTTAACACAATAATACATACATAAAAGATGGTGACTTGTACTTGTGCGTTACAAGTCTAGTGACTGACGATAATAAAACACGTTTAGGTCACGACGCTCTATAAGCAAAATCCGGTGAAGTTTACGACGCAAGGAACGCAAAGTTGTGAGTTCATGCTCCCCCTTTTCTTTAACTATTTTTGGTTTTATAACTCTCGGGGGTGAAATACATGTTACAAATATTACAATTTTTACAAATGGTAAAAATACAAGAAGTACACTTGGTGAGAACGAGTACCGAGTGTGATACAATTTAAGAATACAAAAATACAAGAAGCACGCTTGGTGAGAACGAGTACCGAGTATGATGCGATTTGAGAATACAAAAATACAAGAAGCACTCTTGGTGAGAACGAGTACCGAGTATGATGTGCTTTAAGATATGCCTAGAAAATACTAGATCATGTGAGCATAGACTAGATATTGAGATGCCATTAATACTTAATTAGGGACGAGGGTTAGATCTAACGGGTACGACCGAGCCCCACTCATGGTCCTTATGTGACCTCTTGAGTGCTTCGGTGTCCCAATCTAGGGAAATCGACACAGTCGAGGTTAATCGACACAGTCGAGGGTAATCGACACAGTCAAGGGAAATTGACACAGTCGAGGTTAATCGACATAGTCGAGGGTAATCGACACAGTTAAAGGAGCCAATACTAATGCTCCCTATGTCCTCACATGCCTTGAAGGAGAAAATACTTATGCTCCCTATGTCATCACATGCCTTAATGTCCTTGTATAAACAATCATTTAATACGTGGGGTACTCAAGAAAACTTGATTTATACTTGAAGTACGTGGGGTACTCAAGAAAACTTGAATGATACTTGAGTACGTGGGGTACTCAAGAAAACGGGAATTATACTTGAGTACGTGGGGTACTCAAGAAATACTTGAATTATACATGACACATACTATGTTTTCATACAAAGTATACAAACGTGAAATACAAAAACGCATGAACTCGCTCAACTTTATGTTGATGTTTTCCAAAATTACATGTATTTCAGGTGACAGGATGGATCTTGGGCGCAAGTGTCGTAACTAGAAGTAAACTCCAAGTTAGATGTCATCCACTTTTGTTGAATTGTAACCTAGACGAAGGTTGTGTTTTTAAAACTTAAATAACAAGTGTTGTGAAACTCAGATTTTTATGAATGGATGAACATCGTTTTGATCATGTAGTTGTTTATTACGATTGAATGCAATGATAACAAACTAGTCACACATCATACGCTTCCGCAAAAGACAGGGTGTGACATTTATGGACTTAATAAATAGGGTTTGTAAACCATATTTAGACAAGTTCATCATTGTTTTCATCGAGACATCTTGTTTTATTCAAAATCCTGAGCTGACCACGAACATCATCTTCGTCTAACGATGGAACTCCTGAAGAAAGAACAACTTTATGCCAAATTCTCTAAGTGTGAATTTTGGCTTAAAGAAGTTCAATTCTTGGGTCACATTGTCAGTGAAAAAAGGTATACATGTAGATCCCGCCAAAATCAGTGTGATTATGGATTGGAGTACACCTACTACTCCTATCAAAGTTCATTCTTTTCTTGGCCTCACTGATTATTACCGTTGTTTCATCGCAAACTTCTCCAAGATTGCGGTTCCCCTCACTTTTTTGACTCAAAAGAATAAACCATTTGAGTGGGGACCCAAACAAGAAGAAGCTTTCCAACCATTGAAACAAAGAGTTTGTGATGCTCCTATTCTATCCTTACCCGATGGAAATGATGATTTTGTTGTATATTATGATGCCTCAAATCTAGGCCTTGGATGTGTTCTCATGCAAAGAGAAAAGTCATAGCCTATGCATCAAGACAATTGAAAATCCTCGAAAAGAACTACACAACTCATGATCTTGAGTTAGGTGTTGTTTTTTTCGCTCTCAAAATTTTGAGACACTACCTCTATGGTACAAAATCTGTGATTTTCACAGACCATAAAAATCTCCAACATATATTCAATCAAAAAGAACTAAACATGAGGCAACGACGTTGGGTCGAACTTCTGAATGACTATGACTGTGAGATTTGCTACCATCTTGGTAAGGCGAATATCATAGCTGATGCACTTAGTCGTAAAGAACATGTCAAACTTCATTGTGTTCGAGTTCAATCAGATATCCAAACACATATTTCCAAGCACAACATACTTGTGTAACCCCAGGCTTGTTGAATAATGAACTACCACATAATCTTGAGCTTCAGCTTGAAACTAAAGATGATGGGTTACTCTATTTCTTAAATCGATTGTGGGTTCCAAACCAAGACAATTTTTGTACCTTGTTAATGTACGAAGCCCATAAGACTCGTTACTCTATCCATCCTGGTGCAGACAAAATGTACATGGACCTTCGTACCCAGTATTGGTGATCGGGTATGAAGAAGGATATCGCCTTGTCCGTATCCAAGTGCCTTACCTGCCTTATAGTCAAGGCAGAACATCAACGTCCCTTTGGTTTGCTTAAACAACCGGAAGTACTGGTGTAGAAATGGGAGAAGATTGTTATGGATATCATCACTAAATTACCACTCACTTCAAGAGGTTATGATGCCATTTGGGTAATCATTGACCATCTGACTAAGCCAACACACTTTTTGCCAACTCGTGAGGATTTTCTGCTGACAAACTAGCTAAGATCTATATCGATGAGATTGTAATTCATCATGGTGTTCCTTTAAACATCATATCAGATCGTGACGCTCGTTTCTCATCTCGCTTTTGGAAGACCATGCAATCAGACATTGGAACCAAATTAAACTTGAGTACCGCTTATCATCCTCAAATGGATGGATAAACCGAAAAGACAATCCAACCACTTGAGGATATGCTTAGAGCTTGTCTGATTGACTTTGGTGGTAGTTGGGATTCACATCTACCTTTGATCGTACAACAACAGTTATCACTCCAGCATTAGCATGGCTACTTTTGAGACTCTCTATTGTAGAAAATGTTGCTCACTTGTCTGTTGGAATGAAGTTGGTGAAGCTCAAATCACCGGACAAGAACTCATTCAAGAAACAAAGGATAAAATCATGAAAATTCGCAATAACCTTTTAACAACTTGAAATTCATCAAAAGAGTTATGGTGACAAATGACGTAAGCCTTTGGAATTCCATATTGGTGATCACGTTCTTCTCAAGGTATCCCCTTAAAAGGGAGTAATTTGGAAAGAAAGGTAAACTAGCACCTCGTTATGTGGGACCTTTCAAATTCATTGAAAAGATCAGAAAGGTAGCCTACAAATTCGAACTACCTCCTGAACATGGGAACGTTCATCCAACCGTCCACGTGTCTAACGTGAAAAAGTGTTTAGCTGATGCAAACCTCCACATCCCTCCTGACGAAATCCGCATTAATGAAACTATGCATTTTGTCGCCAAACCTGTGGAAATTATGGACCGTAAAGTCAAGAAACTAAAACGAAGTCGGATACCACTTGTTAAAGTTCGCTGGGAATCCAAACGTGACCCAGAGTTTACCTGGGAATGAGAGGATCAAATGAAAGTAAAATAACCACATCTTTTCTCACAAGTCTCCTCTGATTCAATTTTAGGATGAAATTTCCCAAAATAGGGGAGACTGTAACATTTGCAAATTTTCAACCATTGTACAATTTCGACTGTTTTCGTATTTTAATAAAATTCTTTATTTTATTTACGAAATATGTAATAATGCAATCGAGCAAGACGATATTCATAACATTTCCAGAACAAAATCCAAGTTACATATGCCTTTATACCCTTCATATAGCTTAAATTATAAGTTAGAAGGGTTAAAAATGGCAAACGAGTGAAAATACAAGTTCGGGGGGCCAAATCTGCCAAAAAGTGAAACTTATTTATCAGAAGGCCTTATGGACCATAAGACCTAAGTCCGTACGACGATCTTTGCCACCTTAATTCTGGTCTTGACACTTGTTATGACACTAAGCAACCTTAGGACACCTCACCAAACACTTGTCAAGCTCTCCTTGATCCCAAATTAGTATAAATAGGTGATAAAGTTCACCATTTGAACTTGCACCATTCTTTTCTCCATCTCTAAACTCATTTGGAGCTTGCTTTAGCAATTGAGGCCTCCTACAAGAGTTCTAATCTTCCTCTTCTAACACTTGTAAATGTTTCTCCTACTCTTTTTTCATTATTTGGCTAGTTATGAGCCAAAAGTCAAGCAAATTTACTTTTGCTTTGACTTTCGCTTCTGACCATTTTGGTCAAGTCAAAGTTCAAATTGAACTTTACTACATGATCATAATAATGAAGGTATTGATCCCTTGTGATTACACCCTCTGATTATCACGTTTAGTAGGCGAAATGACGAGTCAAACTTTTACGAAATAAAAGTAAAAAATGCATAAAAATGCATTTTACGACGAAAGGGTTTTCGGATATTAGACATGTTCTATATGACACCAAATCAGTTTTATAACATTATTAGACATGTTCTAACATGTCTAGCACGTCATTTCTAGTTTAGCACTTATTCCTTAGTCGAAAGTCGAGCGGTTTGACTTCTGCTTTGACTTTCGAATCTGACCCATTTGGTCAACCTTAAGATTCGACCAAGCCCATTTATATGACCATAGTAATATAGGGAATAACCCTTTGAGATTATACCTTATGGTCATGTGGTTTGGTTAGTCAAATGGTGAGTCAACTTTAAACACTTTTACAAATGGTCAAAAATACCCTTTTCGCATAAATTAGTTTTAAACATATATGATCATTGTTTTGACTTATAAACTGATCAAATAACATTATTAAATGTGTTTTAACATATCGGACTCTTCATAGGACTAATTCGACCATTTGAACCCGTAGTTACGCATACGACCCGTTAAAGTGGCGTAAACCACTTTAACAAGTCTTAACGGGTTAAAACACTTAGAAAACCTTTCCTAATTAGAATGTAAGGTTTTACAAACCATGTTACACAAGATCCTTCAGTCGTTTGGTTTATAAACCTCATTCCACTTTTTCTTCCGTTTAAGTCATGATATAAACTAACTTGAAACATTTGAGCTTTGCTTATTCATTTAAACAAGATATCATCAACCAAGTGAGTACATGGTTCCCCTCTTTTACGTTTTCTAAATGTTTTGGGGTAATTCATATGTGCCTATCACTATTTTCAAGATTTCAAAACAATATGATTTATATATCATTATTCATTAAATTTCAAAACCTCTACCTATGGATTAAACACAATGATTTCCTAAATTTGTATGAAACTTTTTGGTGCGTATTTGTATTCATGTCTAAAATACATTCATTAACTTTGGCCAAGCCGATAGGTAGTATGATATAGCGCTATAGGATTTGACACCCCATTCCCGCTTCCTAGGTATGTTTGGAAGTTTGATTAGGGAATGAAAGAAACTGAATTATCCAAAATGGATATACCTTCGTGGTTAATCTATAACGTCATCGAATAAGGCTTGATTGTATTACCAAACGACCACACTTGTTTATACAAATATTTTCCAAATAAGCCATACAATTTATCTTTTGTTGAATACTAATTGTTCGTTCTCAAAAACCTGAATATACTTCATATATGTTACAAGTTGTATTATCAAAAACCAAAGTATACTTTATGTATTCTACAAGTTCTATTATCAAAAACCAAAGTATACTTTATGTATGCTACAAGTTCAATTATCAAAAACCAAAGTATACTTTATGTATGCTACAAGTTATTTTATTAAAAGCCAAAGTATTGCAATACTACTTTTTTTCGCAATAAAGCTTTATTTCAAAACAAATTTTTATATCGACTTTTATAGTTGACCAAGGTATTGCAATACTAAACTTTTTGCAATATTCATGACTACAAAACCTATGTTACTCATTAGCATTCAATGTTGACGTTATTTTCACATATGTTTCAGGTACTAACGTATGATCAAGTATGCTACATTTAGGATCTGGACTCGGGCCTTAGTTTGCTTAAAATAAAGAACAAGATGTTTGTATCTGTTTGTGTTTGTTATATTTCAAAGACAATATAAATTAATAATTCAACAAAACAAAACTTTAAATACCATGTGTTTGAAACAATTTTGTAACGTGACTCCCCGACGTTTTCGCCGCGGGTTGTTTTATAAGTTGTCGTGGTGTTACACTAGTGTGGTCGCCACCATACCCCTCCGCATGGCCGACCCTAGATAGGAGATGGTGATGGTGCTTGTTGGGCGAAAATGAGAGAGAACACGTTGCTAATTGAACAATATTTGTTTGCTTCCACCACATTACCTGTTTACAATACTAGACATATAGATAATTAGTGTTCGAAACGTAGATAAAAATAAGCAAATCGCAAAAGTGACGTTAAAAAAACTACATCGCGACGCTATAATTGAAAGTCACGAAAGCCAAGTTAAATGAGTAAAATAATAACTAAATCGATCTAGAACTCACGCATTGCGACATGGTCGATAAACGAGAAAAAATGGACGTAAAAACATTGAACCACAGATGTATGTTGCAGCGTGTTAACTCGTAAAATTTATACTGAAGCATAAAATGAAAAAAAATTTAAAAAAAAAGAAAAATACTGTGACAAATTTATAAAAAATAAATGTATAGGAGCTAAAAGTAAAAGAAACACAAAGCGACAAAACCATAAACTAACAAAACTTTCACGAGTCACTTCACCATAAACTAACAAAACTTACACGAGTCAATACACTAATGCAATAATGTTCATTTTAAATTGATTAAACATTATTCTTTCTTATAAAATATTATGTATTATGAAAACATAACGATGAGTTGAGATCCAGTACAAACAGTGGTAACTGTAAAAACCGTAAGAACAGATCTGAGCCATTGATAGTTTAAATCATGGGTTGGTATTGATTTCAAATAAAACCCCTATAATTAATAATTAATACTATCAAGTTAGAGGTATTTTAGTCATTTAACTATTTTCTATGAAATACTAATTTCACCAAGTTTTTTAAACTAAAATAACTTTTATATATTTCATTATTTTTGAAAAAAAAAATTATACCATAAAATCAAGTATTTTTTTTTCTTTAATATGAGTACCATATTGTTATACTTTTTTTATTTATAAAAGTGACTTTTAAAAAGTTACACAAAAATGTTTTTTATAATTGTACTAGTTATATAGTTGAATGTGCTAATATTAAAAATGTATTGTGTTGATTTTAAATCCATATGTAAGTTCTTATTTTGTTGTGTAATTCTTATGTGTTGCTATTTATTTTCCTTTTGTGTTGTTATTAGGAGTCTATTTGGAATAAACTTGTTTTTTACTAGTTACGTAATACTATGTGCTATTTACTAAATAAAAACAAAAACATGAAAATGTGCTAGTATGTAACAATATGTGTTGTTTATAAAATATAAAAATGAAATTGTGATAGTTACGTAATAGTATCTGTTGTTTACAAAATTAAAAAAAACATGAAATTGTGCTGATTACGATGCTGATTAATGTGTTGATTACAGTGTTATGTTGATTACGGGATGTGCTAACGGTGGTGGTGCGGGATGTTACCGTCGGATGTGACGACGGTGGTGTTACCGTGTTAATTAAGGTGCTAATGTTGACGATATGTTGATTACGGTGTTGATGATGATGCTGATTACGATGTTGTTAATGATCCTAATTACAGTGCTGATGATGATGTTGATTACGGTGCTGATTCGATGATGAAGAATAAACTAGAAGATTAGGCTTTGAATTAATCTTGCATGAATTTAGGGATAATTTAATTGTTTTTTTAATTATAAAAAAAGGCATAAAAAGACTAAAATACTCTTAAATTAAATTTTTAATTAAGGACACTTGTCATTAAATTAAAATGTTGGTTCTTACAGTTTGTACAAAGATACATGTTTGTATATGATCTTATACCACATAAGGATAACGGCAGATAACAAAAAACTAAGGGAAAACAATAAAAAGTGGATTTACGTTAAAAAAAATAAAAAAAATTAGTGGATTTGAATGGTAAATAACTGAAAGAGTTAAACGCCATTTTAGTGGCCATTTTTCCAGTTTAGTACAAAGGTTTCATTTTTCGTCTGTGGGTCCAAAAAGGTTTCATCGTTGCCATTTTAGTCTACTGGGTTAAGTTCATCCGTTTATTCTGTTAATGAGAAGGGCAATTCGGACATTTTACATGTAATTCTGTTAACTAGAAGGACAATTCGGCCTTATAAAATCACCAAATTGCCCTTCTCGTTAACTAGAATGACAAAATTGCGAACTGAAGGTTTTGCTGAAAAAACGCGGCAGCATTTTCGTAATTATTAGTAAGTATCAAAATTACCCTACAAATGATCCTGTAGAGTAATTTTGGTCTTTTGTAGAGTAATTTTGTAAAATGTTCTTATAGAGTAATTTTGATCTTGTATAGTAATTATCAAAATTACTCTACAAGTTTATAAAAGTACTCTGCATCAAAATTATTCTATAACTGAATCAAAATTACTCTACAAGTTTATCAAACAACATACAATTCAAAATTACTCTATAAATGATCCCGTAGAGCAATTTTGATATTGTAGAATAATTTTGTAAAATGATCCTGTAGAGTAATTTTGTAAAATGTTCTTGTAGAATAATTTTGTAAAATTTTTTTACAAAAGAAATCACACAAGCACATAATTACATAATTGTTTAATTTGATTTTTAATTTGTTATCTTAGGACACAGATATTTAAAGCACACCAGGAATCCAATCCGTGGATTTTATTTGGCACTTTAAACATGTTCAAGAATCTAACTATGGAGATAGAAAGATCTTAATAGGAATTCGGCTTTGTCCTTATTGAATCGTAATGTACGTATTAAGGCATATGAATAATTAAATTAAGGGCTACGATTTAAGCGATATTTATCCACAAGGATCTAATTATGGGGATAGAAAGATCATGTTTTGGATTTTGGAATTTGTGTAACGAGAGGTGTTTCGAAACCTTGCACTAAACGTGCTTAAGTCGATACACAAGGTAGAAAGATCATGAGGTTGAGGTACTAGATATGCCAAGGCGACATATGAAGCAGAATTTAGAGGTTAAACAGCAGCAGGGTTTGCAACAGCTTTGCCTTGGATAGTAAAGCGGCACATGTTAACCAAATGTCCCCATCGTCCACCGTGGGTACATTTGAAACAGGGTATTTGATTCGAATGATGACGGTTACATTGATTGCACCAAAAAGCGGTTCCCTTGTACGGCTTCATCCCTGAGGCGAGTCATGGTGATAGCTAAATCAACGGTCTTCTGGAGTACGACGCCTATTTGTTGGGCAATTGTAGCACCTAGTTCGGACATTGTTGTGGCGATGAAGAGGCATCATGAAGATAATGAAAGATATGGGAGGAAACAAGTGAGATGATATCGGATAATCAAAACAGAATGACAACGCATAGACATTGCGATCATTTGTTTGTTACCTAAGGCAAACAAATGAGACGGTGACTAATCAAAGTAAATGGGTCAATATAATGTATCACCGAAGACATGCTCGCCTATAAGTGAACACTCACCCCAAGAGTTCCCAGGTAAGAGTGACTGGTCCGATACTGTGGATTTGTACGAACACTCTAGCCTTAGACAGAAAACTCAGGGTACATGCATTCACTCTTCTAGTTTGCACGTGTTCACATTATTTAGACCCAAACATTGACGAGATTTTGAAAAAATTGAAGGTTCAAAACCTTACAATAAATCATCCTAGAACAGATGATTGATTTTCAAAGCGGATTCGAAATTTGTATTCTTATTGTGGTTGTCACCTAAGGATAAGTGACGGTATTGTTTTAAAACTAAACACAAGATAACTTGTGTTAGGGTCCTAGGAAGGTTATAGTCTAGGTCAAAGCATTACTAATAACCTAATTCCCTATAACCATTGGCTCTAATACCAACTTTTCTGTCACACCCCGACCACGTAAAACAACAAAACGTGGCGGAAACAACGGGGAGTGTTGTAACAGAATCATTGTTTCACAATCATGGATTAAATAATTTCGTTTTATTGAATTATTGAACTCATTGTTTTATTACAAATCAGATAAATACAAATATTATCTTTCAAGTTTTAAAGTCGCTAAGGCACGAGTCCATCCTATGTATAGCATGCATCAATAGTCATCACATAATAGCACCTGAAACATGTGTAAAAATAGGTACGTCAGCATAAATATGCCTGTGAGATACATAGGTTTTATTATAATTAGGATTCATGACTTGTAAGTTTAGAGAAAAATATTTAATCAAAAATAGTCATGAACCTTAAAATATTTTCTTTTATAAATCACATAACAAGTAATAAGAAAATCAGATGATATAAATAAATAATTAACTAAAATAAGTTTGTATAAAATATATTGTTTGTAAAATAATATTTTGATAAAAAGGTTTATAGTATATATATAAAATATACTTTGGTTTTAAGAAAATCGAATAAGTAATATATCAATATATATTTAAGTTTCAAAATCGTTTACCCAAGTGTACTAAATAACGCCACGGTATGTAATGTGATGAAAACACTTATATATAAGAAGTACCAGCGGCGTATCTACCATGTTTTCATCACATTACACCCGTCCCGTTATCTAAACACTAACCAAAACCCAATCGTTAAACAAATAGTATATTAAATATAGTTTAGTCGTTAAAATAATAACTTTCAGTAGTATATCAAAAGTATACTTTGGATTTATTAATAACATATTAAACTATGTTTTGGGGAAAAATCAATCGAATAAACATAAAGTGACTTGACTAGACCACCAAAGGATCTTTTTAACTAGATCAACGAAAGATCTTTTTAACTAGATCAACACATGATCTTCTTAACTAGACCGTCGTACGATCTCCTTAAATTGACCACTTAAGGGATCTTTTTAGCTTCACCCCAAAACATTGAAAACAGTAAAAGAGGGGACTATGTACTCACATGAGGATCCTTAGAAGTCTTGAACAACAACCAAGCAAAGCTAGAGGGATCATGGAATCAAATGGCACCTAATATGGGTGACTAAGTAAATAAACCGGACCTAAATTGGAAGATCGGATAGGATGAGGTTTCGTAAACCAAATGAGTATTGGATCTCATATGACATGGTTTAACAAGGCCTACGTACGAAATCGAAACCTAACCTAAGTGCTTTCGACCCGTTACGACCCATTAAGGTAGCTTACGCTACTTTAACACGTCGTTCGCGCAAACGCGCGTTCAAGACGTCTAACTAGTCCTATAACAAGTATTATATGCCTAAACATGTGTATTTATGTTGCATAATTAGTTAGGTGACAAATGTTTAGGTTACATATGCTTAAAATCCAATCATGCATGAAAAGGGCATTTTGGTCATTTACCTAAGGCATATAAACTACTTATCATACAACTACTTAAACTATGTGACCATAAGGTATAACCTCGAAAGGTTATTCCCTATACAACTATGGTCACTAAACATGCTTGGTCGGATCCTAATGATCGACCAAACGGGTCGAGTTCGAAAGTCTAAGCGGTTGTTTAGACCGCTTGACTTACGACTCTATACAAGCACTAAACTAAAAGTGACGAGCTAAACATGTTGGAACATGTTTAACTAAGTTAGAAAACAGGTTTTGTTATCAAAACAAAGTGTTTTGATACCTAAGAGTAGTTTGGTTGCAAAATACGCATAAATGCGCATTTTAACCGAAACTATGACTCTTCACTATGCCTAGTCAACGTGGTAATCAGTAGGTATAGTCACAAGGGACTATAACCATCGTGATTACGCTCACGTTGCGAAGTTCAAAAGAACTTCGTGTTGACCAAAGACTGGTCAAAGCAGAAAGTCAAACACCGTTTGACTTTTACGCTAAGAAAGCGATAAGAGAACGAAGGAAGCTTACAAAGGGTCCTTGCTTGAACTTGATCTTAAAATTCTCAGGTATGAAGTTATAAAACTTCAACTTAGAGAATTTAGATCAAGTGTGAGTTGCAACAAGTGAAATGCTAGGCTATTTATACTTGTAGTGAACTCACAAGATCAAAACAAGTGTTTGTGTGGCCATCAAGCATTAAATCCTAGCCATACAAGTGTTAGAGGCCAGGTAATTTGCTTGGGGAGGTGCTAACTTGGCTACCACACAAAGAAGTTGCAAGAATGGCCCCTGAATTATCAATCTGATGCTGAAAATGAGTTTTTTGTCCAGATCAGGCCACGGCAGAGCCAGGTGGTGGTGGCGCAGCGCCACCATGTGCCAGTTCCCATAAAGTTTGCCAAAATGGCAGAAATGGTCCCTGCACATGTTTAAGGCCTTTTTCGATGCGTTTAAACCCCGTTAAGCCATTTTCAAGGCTCTACAAGGTTTTCAAAGTGTAGGGGAGCTGAAATATGCTCGGAAATATCTCGGATGTCGGTTCGTTTGGTCGTACGGTCACGTTGTTCGGTTAATTACGACTAAACTCGAACGGACGCGAAAACGAACCAAATTAAGAGACGAATGGTATTTTTGCATGCCGATCACTAAAACAAAAATATTTTAGTGTGTACAAAAATTTTGGATGTCCAGATGTGGTCAGAACGTAAGATATGCGCGAAAATGCAAACTTACGTTGTTTTTTACACTTTTAGTCCCTGTAAGATCAAATAAGCATATTTTCGCACACCGAACCACTCAAAGCTTATTTCTAAGATATTTTTAGGTTATTTATGGTATGTTTAGCTTATGATCAAGTTCCGGACTATACGTTGCCTTACGAAACGGCAGACTTTTGCAGTTGGACGTAAATAGTCCCTGTGAGCGAATAAACTTGTTTTCGCCATACCAAACCCTTCAAAACTTATTTCTAAGTTATGTAAAGGATATTTAAGGTATGTTAAGCCTATTTCACTATTCCGGAGTGTTTGTTGCATTAAACTGGTTATATTTACGCATCAGTTCGCGTATAACCTTCCAGAAAGCGATTTAAAGCTCGAAATTGAACAAGAAGTGATATGTGCAAATGATACACATATTTATACAAATCCCAAGTATGAAATACAATATTTCATTGGTTTGGTATTTGTATGATGGTTGAAGTGACACAGGTGTCACAGTCTCCCCTACTTTAAGAAATTTCGTCCCGAAAATTAATTTTAGAGGAAACCTGTGAAGACAACTGTGATTGTTTCGCTTTCGAATGAATCCCTCAAACCCTAAGTAAAACTCTGGGCCATGTTAGGATTCTTAGAGAAATTGTCAACTCTCAAACTGAAGTCCTTGTAGTAACAAAACATGGAGTTTTGAACTATGGACAGAAGAACCTTTCTTATGAAGACTATCATAAGAAACTTGTGTGTGCTCGAAATCAGAATCGGAGAGTGTAAGATAAAATGACATTGGTCAAGGTCCGGGACTTCTAGTAACCTAAATAACGCTACGTTCGCAATGTAATAAGGAACACTTATATATAGGAAGTACTAGCGGCGTATCCACCATGCTCCTTTCTACATTGTTCCCGTATCGTTATTCTCATCACTATAGGTCTTAACACATGACAAAATTTGATGTGGTTTCTGTGCACTGAATTCCATAATTATGTATGCATCTATAATTATGTAATTCCTTGCACAGTTCGCACAGTTCATTTAATAATGCATAGGGGAAAAATCAATCGAATAAACATAAAGTGACTTGACTAGACCACCAAAGGATCTTTTTAACTAGATCAACGAACGATCTTTTTAACTAGATCAACACATGATCTTCTTAACTAGACCGTCGTACGATCTCCTTAAATTGACCACTTAAGGGATCTTTCTAGCTATATCATCGCATGATATTTCTAACTAGATTTTTGAATCAATCTGTTTAACTGGACCACTCAAGGGGTCCAATTATAGAATAGTACTTCATAATCCAAGGGACTTTAACTACAACGTAGAAGTCCATTAAGGAATTAAGATAGTACCTTTGGATATCCTACTATGAATCCCTCATATGAGATATGGAAGATTCCATGAGGATTTGGATAATGAATATTCGGATCACACAAAAACACAAGACATAAAGAAATACATAATTACAGAATTGTTTAATTTGATTTTTAATTTGTTATCTTAGGACACGGATATTTAAAGCACACCAGGAATCCAATCCGTGGATTTTATTTGGCACTTTAAACATCTTCAAGAATCTAAATATGGAGATAGAAAGATCTTAATAGGAATTCGGCTTTGTCCTTATTGAATCGTAATGTACGTATTAAGGCATACGAATAATTAAATTAAGGGCTCTGATTTAAGCGATATTTATCCACAAGGATCTAATTATGAGGATAGAAAGATCCTGTTTTGGATTTTGGAATTTGTGTAACGAGAGGTGTTTCGGAACCTTGCACTAAACGTGCTTAAGTCGATACACAAGGTAGAAATTTCATGAGGTTGAGGAACTAGATATGCCAAGGCGACATATGAAGCAGAATTTAGAGGTTAAACAGCAGCAGGGTTTGCAACAGCTTTGCCTTGGATAGCAAAGTGGCACATGTTAACCAAATGTCCCCATCATCCACCGTGGGTACATTTGAAACAGGGTATTTGATTCGTATGATGAAGGTTACATTGATTGCACCAAAAAAACGGTTCCCTTGTACGGCTAGTCATTGTGATAGCTAAATCAACGGTCTTCAGGAGTACGACGCCTATTTGTTGGGCAATTGTAGTACCTAGTTCGGACATTGTTGTGGCGATGAAGAGGCATCATGAACATAATGAAAGATATGGAGGAAACAAGTGAAATGATATCGGATAATCAAAACAGAATGACAACGCATAGAAATTGCGATCATTTGTTTGTTACCTAAGGCATACAAATGAGACGGTGACTAATCAAAGTAAATGGGTCAATATAATGTATCACCGAAGACATGCTCGCCTATAAGTGAACACTCACCCCAAGAGTTCCCAGGTAAGAGTGACTGCTCCGATACAGCGGATTTGTACGAACACTCTAGCCTTAGACAGAAAACTCAGGGTACAGGCATTCACTCTTCCAGTTTGCACGTGTTAACATTATTTAGGCACAAACTTTGACGAGATTTTGAAAACTTTGAAGGTTCAAAACCATACAATAAATCATCCTAGAACAGATGATTGATTTTCAAAGCGGATTCGAAATTTGTATTCTTATTGTGGTTGTCACCTAAGGATAAGTGACGGTATTGTTTTAAAACTAAACACAAGATAACATGTGTTAGAGTCCTAGGAAGGTTATAGTCTAGGTCAAAGCATTACTAATAACCTAATTCCCTATAACCATTGGCTCTGTGTTAGGGTCCTAGGAAGGTTATATTCTAGGTCAAAGCATTACTAATAACCTAATTCCCTATAACCATTGGCTCTGTGTTAGGGTCCTAGGAAGGTTATAGTCTAGGTCAAAGCATTACTAATAACCTAATTCCCTATAACCATTGGCTCTGATACCAACTTTTCTGTCACACCCCGACGACGTAAAACAACAAAATGTGGCGGAAACGTCGGGGGGGTGTTGTAACAGAATCATTGTTTCACAACCATGGATTAAATAATTTCGTTTTATTGAATTATTGAACTCATTGTTTTATTACAAATAAGATAAATACAAATATTATCTTTCAAGTTTTAAAGTCGCTAAGGCACGAGTCCATTCTATGTATAGCATGCATCAATAGTCATCACATAATAGCACCTGAAACATGTGTAAAAATAGGTACGTCAGCATAAAAATGCCTGTGAGATACATAGGTTTTATTATAATTAGGATTCATGACTTGTAAGTTTAGAGAAAAATATTTAATCAAAAATAGTCATGAACCTTAAAATATTTTCTTTTATAAATCACATAACAAGTAATAAGAAAATCAGATGATATAAATAAATAATTAAGAAAAATAAGTTTGTATAAAATATATTGTTTGTAAAACAATATTTTGATAAAAAGGTTTATAGTATATATATAAAATATACTTTGGTTTTAAGAAAATCGAATAAGTAATATATCAAAATATATTTCAGTTTCAAAATCGTTTACCCAAGTGTACTAAATAACGCCACGGTATGTAATGTGATGAAAACACTTATATATAAGAAGTACCAGCGGCGTATCTACCATATTTTCATCACATTACACCTGTCCCGTTATCTAAACACTAACCAAAACCCAATCGTTAAACAAATAGTATATTAAATATACTTTAGTCGTTAAAATAATAACTTTCAGTAGTATATCAAAAGTATACTTTGGATTTATTAATGACATATTAAACTATGTTTTGGTTTTATAGATAACATATCAAACTGTGTTTTAATAATTATCAAAATATATGTTGGTTTTGTACAATATCACATATGAGAGCATATCAAACTATACTTTTGGGAGTATAATAAAATATACAATAAAATGTGATTTAAGAATTCATTCAGACCTTAGTGCATCAAACTACACCAATTGAGACTATAGAAATACCACAAAGGCAATCTCTATTTGGATAAAAATATTGGTTTCTGACATTCCATGACAACAGGAATGGGGTGTCTAGTCCTATAGCGCTATATCATAATACCAATCGGTCTGGTGAACATAAAATAAGTAAAATTCAACAATTAATTTTATAATCTTTGAAAAATCAGTGTTTAAACCCTAAATAATCATTTAGTTTGTCAAAAGATAAGTACTAATATGTATAATAAATTTATACTTTGAAATCATGAACATAACAAATAGGTACACATGCTTCACCCCAAAACATTGAAAACAGTAAAAGAGGGGACTATGTACTCACATGAGGATGCTTAGAAGTCTTGAACAACAAACAAGCAAAGCTAGAGGGATCATGGAATCAAATGGCACCTAATATGGGTGACTAAGTAAATAAACCGGACCTAAATCAGAAGATCGGATAGGATGAGGTTTCGTAAACCAAATGAGTATTGGATCTCATATGACATGGTTTAACAAAGCCTACATACTAAAACGAAACCTAACCTAAGTGCTTTCGACCCGTTACGACCCATTAAGGTAGCTTACGCTACTTTAACGCGTCGTTCACGCAAACGCGCATTCAAGACGTCTAACTAGTCCTATGACAAGTATTATATGCCTAAACATGTGTATTTATGTTGCATAATTAGTTAGGTGACAAATGTTTAGGTTACATATGCTTAAAATCCAATTATGCATGAAAAGGGCATTTTGGTCATTTACCTAAGGCATATAAACTACTTATCATACAACTACTTAAACTACGTGACCATAAGGTATAACCTTGGAAGGTTATTCCCTATATAACTATGGTCACTAAACATGCTTGGTCGGATCCTAATGATCGACCAAACGGGTCGAGTTCGAAAGTCTAAGCGGTTGTTTAGACCGCTTGACTTACGACTCTATACAAGCACTAAACTAAAAGTGCCGAGCTAAACATGTTGGAACATGTTTACCTAAGTTAGAAAATAGGTTTTGATATCAAAACAAAGTGTTTTGATACCTAAGAGTAGTTTGGTTGCAAAATACGCATAAATGCGCATTTTGACCGAAACTACGACTCGTCACTATGCCTAGTCAACGTGGTAATCAATAGGTATAGTCACAAGGGACTATAAGCATCGTGATTACGCTCACATTGCGAAGTTCAAAAGAACTTCGTGTTGACCAAAGACTGGTCAAAGCAGATGTAGGATCGTTGTGACGACCAAACGAGTCGTTCAGAAGAGTTTTTGATCAAAACGAGAGGCGGAAACAGACGTTTTGATGATGAATCAGCTTGTAATGCACATAGAATCACTTAAACTGTCTCTTGTATTGATATGAAAGCTTTACACGACCTGGAGACACTTCGGCAGAGCTTCGCTACCGGAATCCAAAGTTACAAATGAAATCTCAAGCCACCTATTTATAGGATTTTTCATTTCGCACGAAATGGACTTTTCATTTCGCACGAAATGCCATTTTATGTGAAACTGCCATTTCGTGTGAAACTGTTTTCCGTTTTTCTCGCACTACATGACTTGATCTAACAATTCTATTACAAGACTCGATACAAGACGAAGTCGACAGACATATGCACCAACAGACTACCCCTTAGATGTTGATGAAGTCTACGGTGTCGAGTCTACAGTTTGACGAGTCTTCAGTCTTGATCAGTCTTCATGCTCTTTCCAAAGTGTCTGACATTATAAGCATCCTCAATCTTCTCTCTTCTCTTTATCTACTTCTGCAGCTAACCTCCCCCTTGGATGTTGATCCAATAAATTCTTCAGGATCAGCAGCTGGCTCGGACAACAGGATTTGACACTGGTTCTACTATCTTCAGACTCCCCTTTGCTAGCAGACTCCCCCTTAAATTGTTCCGGGATCGCAATCTGACATAGCACTTTCACAGGTTCAAGAACGATTCCTGGCTCTCCGTAGCAACAGGATCAAACACGGGGATCTGCACAAATCTCTACCCAACACATAAGTTTTTACAATTACTAAAATTTAACAATTTTAATCTCTACTAACCACTTGTAATTGAAACATACAAATTTGGTATTTCATTAAAATCATTTTAACATTTCAAACACACTCTCCCAACCCAGTTGTCGTCATGTCTAGCACTTGGAATTTTGAAAATCAGCTTTTCAACGTCAGTTGTCAGAAATAAGATGAAATAAAATCTTTTTTGCATTTTTAAAAAAATTCAAATCTAAAACACAATCTTTTTGGATTTTTGATTTAATGAAAATCAGTAAAGAAATATTTACAAACAATATTCTTGTGAGTTTGTGTAAGAGGATCATATCAGATTTTGAGACCAATCACTAGCACCGTTGAGCTTTAAACACTTTAAGATCTAAACGATTCACTTAGATTGTCAGTATACTGATCCACTTAAATTTTCACACAAACTTCAATTGAATCGAGATACGATATTAGTGTTTTAAGAACTTAAACTTATTCGCGTGTCCCACCTCAGAATATACTCCTGTATCCAGACTCATATATTCAGTCTTACAGGTGAATGTACAATAATGATATCTGTAAGGCGTTAAATGAGAGACCATGAGAGCTCAGGCTATTGCTTCACACTAATGATATCTTTAGGTGGGTCCCCCTTGGGGATCTTCTTTTCAACCGCACATGATTATCATTTTTCAATGTTTCATCATTTTTTATGCTGAGGGTGGGCTTTATGAATAAAGCAATGCAAAGTATTATACGAGGACTAGGCTATTGCTCCCGCAAAATCAGAAGTCCAGGTATAATACCCCAGATATCATCACGCACAAAGACCTAGTATGTCAGAAATAGAAAGCCCTTCAAACAAGATTTCGGGGGTTACCCATATATCCGAGAGATGTTACCCACGAGATAAGTAAGTATAGACTTTTAGGTTTATATCTCGAAAACAATCTACTGAATGTGCAAAAACCTACTGGCACATCCTCAGTGAGACCGTTTATCACATTAGACTTTTCAAATCTTTAGCGTGCTGTGATAATCCACTGATGTACTATCATTTCCTCTTTTTTCACAACAAAACTCATTTTCATTTTTTCAATGTTTTTGGCCTTTTAAATTTTATCATGTTTTTGGATTTTTCTAATTTTCAAAATTTCTAAAATTTTCTTACTCCCCCTAAAATCAAAAACATGTTTCAATTTTTGATTTTCAAAGAAAAATTGAAAATAAACTGTACAAATTAAAATGACAAACTGATATATGAATTACTTCAAATCGCCATTCACTTGGCTAAACAATCAGAACTCCCCCTGTCAACAAACTATTTTCCCATAATGATTTCAAAACACTTAAGTTTGTTTTAATCAAAATGGTTTTTCCAGAAAATTAGTTTTGTTGATGTCACACACCATGGGGTTTCATCACATTGTTTTCTCAACCACTTGTAAAATTTAATTATTTGACACTTTTCAAGAATAATACCTCTTGTAAGGAAGTTAAATCAAGTACAACTTAATGTCCTTGATTAAACATTTTTCAAGAATGATGCCGATTCCAGCTCCACGATTACCAACTTGGAGCTCCGGCAAGTCAGGATTTTCAAGCAAAGAATACAGACACCCAAGCCTGACCAGCTTTGGGTGTGACCTTCTCAATTTCACTTGGGGTTTGAACATTTCTTTTTGCTTCATAAATATCTTTTACCCCTTTGGTTTCTTGGCTGGTGGTGCCGTCACTTGGCTAGGTCTTGCCTGTTTTGGTGCAACTGCTGCGGGATTCTTTGAAGCTTTACGTTTCTTTGGTTTTGGTGAAGGCTTGGCTTCCGTCTCCTTTGGTGATTCTTGAGTGGCTTCATTCTGGAGATGATACATGGCAGTAGCTAATTCGATAGTCTTCAGGACTACTTCGCCTATTCGCTGGGCAAATTTGGCAGTCTGCTCGGATATCTGGGCGTCATCGTAATGGAGAGACATTCTAGAAGAAAATGAAAGACATAGGAAGAAACAAGTGAAACGTCATCGGATAAACAATACAGAATGGCAATGCATAAGAATTTGCGATCATTTGTTTGTTACCTAAGGCAAACAAATGAGATGGTGACTAATCAAAGTGAACGGATCATATTAATGTATCATTGAAGACATGCTCGCCTATAAGTGAACACTCACCCCAAGAGTTCCCAGGTAAGAGTGACTGGTCCGATACTGCGGATTTGTACGAACACTCTAGCCTTCGACAGAAAACTCAGGGTACAGGCATTCACTCTTCCAGTTTGCACGTGTTCACATTATACGGCCCAAATTTGACGAGATTTTTTAAAATTCAAAGGGGTTCAAAACCATATAACAAAGGGTTCAAAACCTTACAATAGAGGGTTCAAAACCTAGTAATCCATCATCCTAGAACAGATGATTAGTTTTCAAAGCGGTTTTGAAATTTATGTTCTTATTGTGGTTGTCGCCTAAGGATAGGTGACAGTATTGTTTTATGACTAAACGCAAGTAAACTCGCGTTAGGGTCCTAGGAAGGTTATAGACTAGGTCAAAGTATTACTAATAACCTAATTCCCTATAACCATGAGCTCTGATACCAACTTTTCTGTCACACCCCGACCACGTAGAACATACAAAACGTGGCGGAAAACGTCGGGGAGTGTTGTAACAGAATCATTGTTTCATAACACATGGAAATTTGCAATATTGTTTTAATTATTAAAGTAGTTACAATGTCTTGACAATCAAAGAAACATAACATAAATAACTAGTCTTGCATCTTTTATTGTCGCTAAGGCCCAAGTCCGCCTAAGTGTATCTTGATAAATAGGTACGTCAGCATAAAAATGCCTATGAGATACATAGGTTTTGTGAAAATAAGATTCATGACTTATTGTTTAAGAAAATATTTAGTCATGAACCTTGTAATTTGCTTTGTCTTGTAAATCATTTGAAAAGTGATAAATAAACCCAATGATATATATGTATAAAAGAATAATACATGGTTAAGTGAATAACCATGTGAAATGAGTTTGTATAAATCAAATTGTTTGTAAAACAATGTATTTTGAAAAGTATGTTATTTGTATAAAATGTTATATGTCCAAATTTAAATGATTCAAATAACGCTACGATATGTAATACCATACAATCACTTATATATAGGAAGTACCAGCGGCGTATCCACCATGCTTGTATCATATTACACACGCCTCGTTACTTAAATCACTTACTCAAACCAAACCAACAATGTAAGATGTCTACGTTTAAGCCAATTGCCAAACGTATTAAATAATATGTCAAAATGTTTATTGTCAAGATGTAAGTCATGTAATGTATAACCAATGTCAATAATGTTTATGTGTCAAATGTAAATTATGTAATGTGTAACCAATGTCGATAATGTTTATGTGTCGAATGTAAATCATGTAATGTGTAACCAATGTCAATAATGTTTATGTGTCAAATGTAAATCATGTAATGTGTAACCCAAAATGATATGTATGGCTAGTGAAAAGATATCAACTAAACCATATGCACAAAAACAAAGTATTGAAGTAAAACATGGTTTAAATCAAGGCTATGTTTTGTGGAAATGCATGCTATACTGATACAAATATCTATGCGGTATTGTGAGAATGCATACATCCAAGCCTTGAGACTGTGGCGATAAACCCTTAAACAAATTAAAGGTCTATCTTGTTGTAAATGTATATCGAATTCGGTCATTCCTTTCATCCCCACCTACCCGGAATGTCCGGAACGGGAGTTGTCAATTCCTATGGTACCACTACCTACTAACGAACGGCGTGATCGGTGTTAATGAATGTATATTGATCCATCAAAACAATCCAAATATCATATCAAAATGTAAGTATGTGATGAAAACAACTGTACTAAGTATGCAACAAATGAACATACATAGCATGTGATGTGATGTGAAACGATGTACTAAGTATGCACACAATGGGTACACGTAGCATAAAATGGTATGTAAGACAATGAAATCATGTACTATAAATGTACTAATGAACATAGCAAGTATATGATGTGAAAACATGGAAAGCACGAAAGTAACAAGTAGGCACATGTGTTCCACCCCAAAACGTTTGGAAAACAGTAAAAGAGGGGTCTATGTACTCACTTGAGATTGCTCAGAAGTCCTAAGATAACCACCAAGCAATGCTAGAGATCACGGAATCAAACGGCACCTAATATAGGTAACTATGTTAATAAACCGGACCTAATATTGGAGGATCGGATAGAATGAGGGTTCGTAGACCAAACGAGTATGGAGACTCGTGTAATATGGTTTAACAAAGCCCACATACTAAAACGAAACTTAACCTAAGCACTTACGACCCATTACGACCCGTTTAGGTAGCTTATGCTACTTTAACGCGTCGTTCGCGTGAAACGCGTTTGGACCGCCTAACTAGTCCTATGATAAGTAAAATATGCCTTAACATGTTTAATATGGTTGTCAAATCAGTTTAGATGTCAAAAGTTATGTTACATATGTTTAAAACGAATTTTGGCATCAAAGGGGTATTTTGGTAACTTACCTAAGGCATATAAACTACCTATCATACAACTACTTAAACGAAGCGACCATAAGGTATAACCTTGGAAGGTTATTCCCTATATACTATGGTCACCTAATGTGTTTGGTCGGATCCTAATGATCGACCAAATGGGTCGGGTTCGAAGGTATAAGCGATTTATTAGATCGCTTACCCTTACGACCCTAGACAACGTGGTAATCATTAGGCATAGTCACAAGGGACTATAACCATCGTGATTACAATCACGTTGTGAATTTCAAACGAACTTCGCATTGACCATAAACTGGTCAATGCAGAAAGTCAAACAAAGTTTGACTTTCGGACTCGAAAAGCAATAAAAGAACGAAGGAACACTTACGAAGGGTCCCCGAATGCTAATCTAGATATAAATAGCTCAGGTATGAAACAAAGGTTTCAACTTAGAGCACATAAGATCAGATTCTTGTGAGGAAAAGTGAAGGGTGGAGGTGGGTATTTATAGTTTTTGGTTCACCGTTAGGATCATTTCTCGGAAAAGGGGGCACGATCTAAGCCGTACACTTGTTGGAAAGTTGTGGTAACTCATTTGCCATCCACCATAAGAGTTTGACACTTGGCACTTGGCCTTTGGAGAGTGTTAAGGGCTGTTAAAAGCTGAAAAAAAACGTTTTGCTGCATCTGGCCCCTACTTAAGGACCTAGTTTGGCAGATTTACAGTTTCAGTCCCTATAACCTCAAAACTTGGTTTTCGATGCGTTTTTTTGACACGTTTAAGCCCCGTTAACCCCATTTCAAAGCTCTAAAATGAAGTTAAAGTATAGGGAACTTAAAATGTGTTCAAAAATATCTCGGGTGTCGGTTCGTTTAGCCGTACGGTTACGTTGTTCGGTTAATTACGATGGAATGCGCATAAGCGCGAAAAATGATCCAAATGGCGTGACGAATGGATTTTTCTTATGCCAAACACTAAAATAAAATATTATAGTGCTTACATAAATTTTTGGATGTCCGGATGTATTCAGAACGTAAGTTATGCGCGAAAATGCAAACTTGTGCACTTTCTGACACTTTTAGTCCCTGAATGACCCAAAAGTTTATTTTAGCATACCGAACCCCTCAAAGCCTATTTCTAAGCTATGTAAAGGATATTTATGATATGTTTAACTTATGGTCATGTTCCAGAATGTTCGTTATAGCTCAAATTGGCATACTTTCGCAGTTTGTCAAGTTTAGTCCCTGTAAGTGAATTAACTTGTTTTTGACATACCAAAGCCTTCAAAACTTATTTCTAAGTTATGTAAAGGTTGTTTAAGGTATGTTAAGCCTATTTCACTATTCCGGAGCGTTCGTTGCATTAAACGGGTTATATTTATGCATCAGTGCGCGTATAACCTTCTAGAAAGCGATTTAAAGCTTGAAATCGAACAAGAATTGATAATGTGCAAAGGATACACATATTTGTACATGTCCCAAGTATGAAATACAATATTTCATTGATACAGTATTTGTTTGATGGTCGTGGAGGCACAGGTGTTACAGTCTCCCCTAATTTAGGAAATTTCGTCCCGAAATTTTATTTAGAGGAAACTTGTGAGAGTTTAAAACATGAAGTTGAAAAGATCGAACAACATTGGTTAGGGTTCTGAACTTCTAGTAACTTTAATAACATCATGCTTGCAATGTAAGAGGGATACTTATATACAAGTATATGAAGCGTCATTGGTGCATCCACAGTACCTCCATTACATCGTTCTCATTTTGTTATTGTTGTCACTATCGGTTCTTACACATAATAAATCTTACTGTGGTTACCGTGCACTGAATCTCATAATTATGTACGCGTCCATAATTAGACAATTTCTTGCATAGTTCACACAGTCTATTTTATAATGTGTAGAGGAAAACCAATGAACAAACCTGTGATGAGTGTGACTAGACCACCATAGGGTCCCTTTTATTAAATCAATAAATGATTTTAATAGACAACCAAGGAGTCTTTTCAGCTTATATCATCACATGTCATTCTTAACCAGATTTTTGAATCAATCTTTTTTACTAGACCACTAAAAGGGCCTCTTATGAATCATGGAGTGGTACTATATAATCCAAGGGTCTTAACTATTACATAGAAGCCCATTAAGGAATTAAGGTAGTACCTTTTTGAATATCCTACTACGAATCCCTCATATGAAGATATGAAAAATTCTACGAGGATTTGGATAACGAATATCCAGAGTATACAAAAACCCAAAATGCATAAAAGAAAACACAAGATGCATAAACACATGGTCATATAACCACAAAGATTGTTTGATCTAGATCTTTAATTTGTTAATTTGTTTTGCTAACAGAGCGCATGTATTTAAAGCACACTAGGAATCCATCTCGTGGATTTCATTTGGTACTTTAAACATTATCAAGAATCTAATTATAAAGATAGAAAGATTTTTAAAAGAAAAATTCGATTTCGATTATAAGGAACCGAAATGTTCGAATTTAGGTACATAAGGAATCCAATCAAGGACTCTGATTTGAATGATAATCATCCACAAGGGTCTAAATGTGAAGATAAAAAGATCCCATATGGATTTTAGAAGTTGAAGATGTTTTGAAACCTTTTACTGGATGTGCTTAAGTCAAAACATGAAGTAAAAATGCTTATGAAGTTGAGATGCTAGATATGTCAAGGCGACATATGAAGCGAAATTTGAAAGTTAAGTCAATGTATGTGGAAAATATTTTTGGAAAACTATACATGGGGTTCTAAAAAAAAGTGTTCAATGTTTTTGAAACCTTATATATAATACTTTTGAAATCATAAAGTAGGTGTACTAGGTAAGTATATTTATAAAAATGTTTTAAAATCATGCGAGATGAATTTTTGAAATTATGTATAAGGTTTTTGAAAGACATGAATGATGCTTTTCGAAATCATGCACTTGATAAGAAAATGTACTGTGTTAATATTGTTTTCAGACTATATGAAATATTCTGAAATTATGAAAGTTGTTTTTGAAAACATAACCAATGTTTTTGAAATACATAGACAATGCATTTGAAAAAAATTTGTTTTCAAACTATATGAAATGTTTTGAGATCATGAAGATTGTTTTTGAAATACTTGTATTGTGTATGTTGAAAAATCAAAACGTAATGGGTATGAGATTTGAAAATACCCTTAGTTATCTAACCAAGGATTCAAAGGTACAGATGTGCAGAAGCATGATTACTCATAATGTCACTTTATTTTCTGTAATTCGTATCTTAGAATGAAACGAGTACTTAAAATTTTCGAGGGAATCATGAGCGATCATTTGAAAGAGAGAATCACAAGAGTAGTTTGTAAGGAACATAGTTCCTTAATACAGGTATTATAGGGAAATGCCATAAACACATGTAATTATACTTGTATATCAGAATTGCAAACAACAACTTTTATTTATGAACGAGACATATTGTTTCACAATACACGAAAACAAAAGAAACAAAGGCATAAGACAGCATCATCCTTTGTTCAGCCGAATGCTCATCCAAGGGTTGGATTTGCATTAGCAAGCTTTGGGCATTTGTTCCTGAAATGGCTTGTCTCGCCACAGTTGTAGCACGATCCAGGCGGAAAGCGAGCTTGAGCAGGATTGGCTTGTGGTTGGTTTGGACCACTTTGGTTTGGGGTAAATCGACAAGCATTTTCCAGGTGACCGAGTCGCCCACATGATGCACACAAACGACACTGTAGGTGAGCTAAGTGGTGTGCATTACATTTGTCGCATATTGGTCTTGTTCCCTTGTATTGCTTCTTAACAGGTGGTGTTGCCACCCGGACGGGTCTTGTTTGATTTGGTACTGCTGTAGTTGGGCAAACCCTTGCCGTATGACCTATAAGTCCACAAATTTGGCATTTGCGGCACTTCACGCTAGCCTGATGATGAAGGCTACATTGGTTGCACAAGGGTGCAGTTCCGTTGTATGGCTTCCTAGCAGGGGGTTGAGCTGGTTGGTTGGGGACGGCTTTACCATTGTGAGCGACCATGGCGAAGTTCTGAGAAGCCTTTCACTTTTTTGACTTCTTAGGGGATCGTTCATCCATGGTCTTTGATTCCTTGATTGGTTTCTTGGCTGGTGGTGCCGTCACTTGGCTAGGTCTTGCCTGTTTTGGTGCAACTGCTGCGGGATTCTTTGAAGCTTTACGTTTCTTTGGTTTTGGTGAAGGCTTGGCTTCCGTCTCCTTTGGTGATTCTTGAGTGGCTTCATTCTGGAGACGATACATGGCAGTAGCTAATTCGACAGTCTTCAGGACTACTTCGCCTATTCGCTGGGCAAATTTGGCAGTCTGCTCGGATATCTGGGCGTCATCGTAATGGAGAGACATTCTAGAAGAAAATGAAAGACATAGGAAGAAACAAGTGAAACGTCATCGGATAAACAATACAGAATGGCAATGCATAAGAATTTGCGATCATTTGTTTGTTACCTAAGGCAAACAAATGAGATGGTGACTAATCAAAGTGAACAGATCATATTAATGTATCATTGAAGACATGCTCGCCTATAAGTGAACACTCACCCCAAGAGTTCCCAGGTAAGAGTGACTGGTCCGATACTGCGGATTTGTACGAACACTCTAGCCTTCGACAGAAAACTCAGGGTACAGGCATTCACTCTTCCAGTTTGCACGTGTTCACATTATACGACCCAAATTTGACGAGATTTTTGAAAATTCAAAGGGGTTCAAAACCATATAACAAAGGGTTCAAAACCTTACAATAGAGGGTTCAAAACCTAGTAATCCATCATTCTAGAACAGATGATTAGTTTTCAAAGCGGTTTTGAAATTTATGTTGGTTGTCGCCTAAGGATAGGTGACAGTATTGTTTTATGACTAAACGCAAGTAAACTCTCGTTAGGGTCCTAGGAAGGTTATAGACTAGGTCAAAGTATTACTAATAACCTAATTCCCTATAACCATGAGCTCTGATACCAACTTTTCTGTCACACCCCGACCACGTAGAACATACAAAACGTGGCGGAAAACGTCGGGGAGTGTTGTAACAGAATCGTTGTTTCATAACACATGGAAATTTGCAATATTGTTTTAATTATTAAAGTAGTTACAATGTCTTGACAATCAAAGAAACATAACATAAATAACTAGTCTTGCATCTTTTATTGTCGCTAAGGCCCAAGTCCGCCTAAGTGTATCTTGATAAATCCTATGCATCATATCCTGAAACACATGTGAAAATAGGTACGTCAGCATAAATATGCCTGTGAGATACATAGGTTTTGTGAAAATAAGATTCATGACTTATTGTTTAAGAAAATGTTTAGTCATGAACCTTGTAATTTGCTTTGTCTTGTAAATCATTTGAAAAGTGATAAATAAACCCAATGATATATATGTATAAAAGAATAATACATGGTTAAGTGAATAACCATGTGAAATGAGTTTGTATAAATCAAATTGTTTGTAAAACAATGTATTTTGAAAAGTATGTTATTTGTATAAAATGTTATATGTCCAAATTTAAATGATTCAAATAACGCTACGATATGTAATACCATACAATCACTTATATATAGGAAGTACCAGCGGCGTATCCACCATGCTTGTATCATATTACACACGCCTCGTTACTTAAATCACTTACTCAAACCAAACCAACAATGTAAGATGTCTATGTTTAAGCCAATTGCCAAACGTATTAAATAATATGTCAAAATGTTTATTGTCAAGATGTAAGTCATGTAATGTATAACCAATGTCAATAATGTTTATGTGTCAAATGTAAATCATGTAATGTGTAACCAATGTCAATAATGTTTATGTGTCGAATGTAAATCATGTAATGTGTAACCAATGTCAATAATGTTTATGTGTCAAATGTAAATCATGTAATGTGTAACCCAAATGATATGTATGGCTAGTGAAAAGATATCAACTAAACCATATGCATAAAAACAAAGTATTGAAGTAAAACATGGTTTAAATCAAGGCTATGTTTTGTGGAAATGCATGTTATACTGATACAAATATCTATGCGGTATTGTGAGAATGCATACATCCAAGCCTTGAGACTGTGGCGATAAACCCTTAAACAAATTAAAGGTCTATCTTGTTGTAAATGTATATCGAATTCGGTCATTCCTTTCATCCCCACCTACCCGGGATGTCCGGAACGGGAGTTGTCAATTCCTATGGTACCACTACCTACTAACGAACGGCGTGATCGGTGTTAATGAATGTATATTGATCCATCAAAACAATCCAAATATCATATCAAAATGTAAGTATGTGATGAAAACAACTGTACTAAGTATGCAAAAAATGAACATACATAGCATGTGATGTGATGTGAAACGATGTACTAAGTATGCACACAATGGGTACACATAGCATAAAATGTAATGTAAGACAATGAAATCATGTACTATAAATGTACTAATGAACATAGCAAGTATATGATGTGAAAACATGGAAAGCACGAAAGTAACAAGTAGGCACATGTGTTCCACCCCAAAACGTTTGGAAAACAGTAAAAGAGGGGTCTATGTACTCACTTGAGATTGCTCAGAAGTCCTAAGATAAACACCAAGCAATGCTAGAGATCACGGAATCAAACGGCACCTAATATAGGTAACTATGTTAATAAACCGGACCTAATATCGGAGGATCGGATAGAATGAGGGTTCGTAAACCAAACGAGTATGGAGACTCGTGTAATATGGTTTAACAAAGCCCACATACTAAAACGAAACTTAACCTAAGCACTTACGACCCATTACAACCCGTTTAGGTAGCTTATGCTACTTTAACGCGTCGTTCGCGTGAAACGCGTTTGGACCGCCTAACTAGTCCTATGACAAGTAAAATATGCCTTAACATGTTTAATATGGTTGTCAAATCAGTTTAGATGTCAAAAGTTATGTTACATATGTTTAAAACGAATTTTGGCATCAAAGGGGTATTTTGGTAATTTACCTAAGGCATATAAACTACCTATCATACAACTACTTAAACGAAGCGACCATAGGGTATAACCTCGGAAGGTTATTCCCTATATACTATGGTCACCTAATGTGTTTGGTCGGATCCTAATGATCGACCAAATGGGTCGGGTTCGAAGGTATAAGCGATTTATTAGATCGCTTACCCTTACGACCCTAGACAACGTGGTAATCATTAGGCATAGTCACAAGGGACTATAACCATCGTGATTACAATCACGTTGCGAAGTTCAAACGAACTTCGCATTGACCATAAACTGGTCAATGCAGAAAGTCAAACAAAGTTTGACTTTCGGACTCGAAAAGCAATAAAAGAACGAAGGAACACTTACGAAGGGTCCCCGAATGCTAATCTAGATCAAAATAGCTCAGGTATGAAACAAAGGTTTCAACTTAGAGCACATAAGATCATATTCTTGTGAGGAAAAGTGAAGGGTGGAGGTGGGTATTTATAGTTTTTGGTTCACCGTTAGGATCATTTCTTGGAAAAGGGGGCACGATCTAAGCCGTACACTTGTTGGAAAGTTGTGGTAACTCATTTGCCATCCACCATAAGAGTTTGACACTTGGCACTTGGCCTTTGGAGAGTGTTAAGGGCTGTTAAAAGCTGAAAAAAAACATTTTGCTGCATCTGGCCCCTACTTAAGGACCTAGTTTGGCAGATTTACAGTTTCAGTCCCTGTAACCTCAAAACTTGGTTTTCGATGCATTTTTTGACACGTTTAAGCCCCGTTAACCCCATTTCAAAGCTCTAAAATGAATTTAAAGTATAGGGAACTTAAAATGTGTTCAAAAATATCTCGGGTGTCGGTTCGTTTAGCCGTACGGTTACGTTGTTCGGTTAATTACGACGGAATGCGCATAAGCGCGAAAAATGATCCAAATGGCGTGACGAATGGATTTTTCTTATGCCAAACACTAAAATAAAATATTATAGTGCTTACATAAATTTTTGGATGTCCGGATGTATTCAGAACGTAAGTTATGCGCGAAAATGCAAACTTGTGCACTTTCTGACACTTTTAGTCCCTGAATGACCCAAAAGTTTATTTTAGCATACCGAACCCCTCAAAGCCTATTTCTAAGATATGTAAACGATATTTATGGTATGTTTAACTTATGGTCATGTTCCAGAATGTTCGTTATAGCTCAAATTGGCATACTTTCGCAGTTTGTCAAGTTTAGTCCCTGTAAGTGAATTAACTTGTTTTTGACATATCAAAGCCTTCAAAACTTATTTCTAAGTTATGTAAAGGTTGTTTAAGGTATGTTAAGCCTATTTCACTATTCCAGAGTGTTCGTTGCATTAAACGGGTTATATTTACGCATCAGTGCGCGTATAACCTTCTAGAAAGCGATTTAAAGCTTGAAATCGAACAAGAATTGATAATGTGCAAAGGATACACATATTTGTACATGTCCCAAGTATGAAATACAATATTTCATTGATACAGTATTTGTTTGATGTCCGTGGAGGCACAGGTGTTACAGCTCTCCTCAACACACTTGCTAAACACCACTTAATATCCATAAGTTCCATTTCTTCACCATCAATCTGATCGTAATCCTCTTTAGTCAACATAGGATTCCCGATTCTCCCCGCAATCAAACTCTCATAAGATTCCAACACAGTAACAAGCAATGCCATATGACCTTTAGCAATTTCTTCAGAAAAATTCTGACCATTCTGAAGTTTCAACGCGATATTGCTATGTAACACATGACCATTACTGTTTTTTAAGCTTTGAACACTTCGATTAACACTTGGATATGAAGAAAATCCACTGGAATTGAATGAATTTTGATTAACTGATCCGGATGAATTTTCTACACTGAAAGCAGTTTGGATCTTTGGACTAGCTTCAACATTTTGAACATTTCCTTTGTAGTACAACTTGATGTCTTGTTGACCGCTTGAATTGTTCATTCTAGCAATCTTTTGTTGTTCAAGATCTTGTCCCTTAAGTTTCTCAATGAATTGTGTAATTGACAATCTACTATATTCACCGGAATTCTTCAAAATCATGAGGTAAGTACCCCATTCTTTTTGAGGTAACGCATCGGCTAATTTCTCAACCCATTCCTATGGAGTTTTAGTAATCTCCAATCGAGCCATTGATCGTACAAGATGACAATATCTTTCAATGAGAGTCTTTGTAGTTTCGCCTGGCACACCGGTAAACAGCTCAAATTCTTTCTTCAATAATGATTTTTTACTCTTGATCATCTCTGCACTACCTTCGAATTTTTTGCGAAGTGCTTCCCAAATCGAATAAGCACTACCATCATGTTGAAGTAATATGAAAATATCCTCTTTCACAGCTTGCTGAAGTAGACTGACCATCATCTTTTCTGCCTTGTACATATCTCTCTCTTTATCTAAAAATTCTGAAATAATCTTTGCAACTCCCAAATCAGACAGTGGTCTAGCATACTTAGTTTCAATACTTTCCCAAGATCTTAGATGATTTGCTTGAACCCAATTTTCGAAATGTTCTTTCCAACTATGATACTCTTCAATGCCCATCAGTTTTGGAGGTTTCTGTAGCGTTCCGGTTTCATTTTCCATGGTTACACTCTGAGCAACGGTAACCGGAGTACCCGGAGTTGTAGCAAACGCATTGTAAAACTCGGTTTCCATGTTTTGGTATTGAAGGATTTCTCAAACAAGCTTTCAAACGAACTGGTTCACCTCGTAAAACACCTGGAGAATACAAAAACAAATGATCAGTTTAAACGAACTGAATATGTGAACGTGTGTAACGGTTGAATCGATCAAGGACTCGTGTCGAGGATTCGCGGACTCGTTCAATGTGTTTCGGATATAATCACTGAATGAATGGGCCGGTGTTATGTTTCACAAGCAAACTGATATTGATGGACTTTTGCCAAACAATCGGACCGGGAAAAATTGGACTTTGATATCAATTCAATTAGATTGGGCTGACAAACTTGATATTACTGGGCCGTTTTATCACTTTATCACACGAATTGGATCACCAATCCACTCTTATATTGGATCGATGAAACAATACTCGTGACAATCAGAGTTAGTGGCTGACAACATCATCACCAATCTGTTGGTGCGTATGTCTAAGATCAGGGCACGATATTCGAGAATGTGTGAGATGTAGTTATTTCGCAGGAGATGAAACTAGTTCATCTCGTACGAAATGACAAGGTCATTTCGTGTGAGCTATGTTCGTGCGAAATAGGCTGGTCTATAAATAGGTGCCTAGATGATTTCGTTTGTAACTTCTGATTCCGGTAGCGAAGCTCTGCCGAAGTGTCTCCAGATTTGTAAAACCACTTGATATCAATACAGAGACAGTTTAAAGTGATTTTCTGTGCAATTCAGCTGAAACGACTTCGATACGTTTGTTTCCGCCACTTGTATTGAAAAGAACTCTTCTGAACGACTCGTTTCGGTCGTGAAAACGATCCTACAAGTGGTATCAGAGCTCAGGAGGAAGAGTTATTACCATTTCAGCTGCAATTTCTGATTTCTACACCTTCTTTTTCAAAATTAACAAGTTTTCACGGTTAAAATGGCTTTATTTTGAAATATATTGTGCGAATCACTGTTTTAACAAACCCTAGAAAGTTTCAGACCTTAATTCGAAGAAAAACTTGATCAATTTTAGCAAAAACTGTCCGAAAGTTTCATTTCGCATGGAAGTTGATATCATTTCGTTTGAACATTGCTCTCATTTCGCACGAAATCAGATTTCTTTTCACACGAAACAGCTATTTCGTGTGAATTAGTTCATTGGATTTTCATTTCGTACGAAATCAGTAGTTCATTTCGTACGAATCAGCTATTTCGCTTGAAAGCTGTCCATTAGATCGTCATTTCGTACGAAATCATCTTATTTCATGTAAAAAGTTCATTCCGCGTGAAGAGTTCATTCCGTGTGAACTTCATTTCGTTTGAAAGGTGATTTGTTGAAAACCAAATCATGGAAAACGAGTTTTATAATGCATTTGCTAGTCCGATGACTGTTACTCAGAGTACGTTACTAGAAAATGAAACGGGGACAACGCAAAAACCGCCTAAGCTCATGAGTATCGAGGAATAAAGTGGATGGGTCGAACGTTTTGCAAACTGGGTTCAAGCATATCACTTAGATGCTTGGGAACATACTGAATTTCAATATAGTAGACCAGTCGGTGACAATAGTGTGAAAATTGAAATTAGAAATTTGAGTGTTGAGGAGAAAAAGAAATACAAAGATGAAAAAATGATGGTTAGTCTCTTGCAACAAGCTATTAAAGAAGACATCTTGATTTTACTTCAACACAACGGAAGTGCATTTTCGATATGCGAAGAATTAGAATCAAAGTTTCTTGGTAGTGATGAGATGATCAAGAACAAAAAGTCGCTTATGAAGAAAGAATTTGATTTATTCCGAGGATTGAAAACTGAAAATACCAAGCAGATTATTGAAAGATATTGCAATTTATTGAAGAATATGAAAAGATTGAACATCAATAAAGATAGAGATGAATTGATTGAAAAGTTGGCTGATGCGTTGCCACATGATGTTTGGGGCACGTATCTGATGATGTTGAAAAACAAACCGGGTTTTGATAAGATAACGCTGAGTGAGTTTATTAAACAACTTGAAGCTCAAGAGATGGAACAACGAAAGATAGCGAGAATGAAGAATTATGATGGAGAACAAGACATTGGTTTGTATTACAAAGGTGGTGTTAGTGATAAAACCAATATTTCACCAAAGATTGAAACTGCTTTCAATGCAAAAAGTTCTTCCGAAAGTTCATCTCAAGGATCAAGTAGCAAAATGGGATTTTCTTCATATCCATCATTTGATCCAAATTTTTCAGCAACCAAGAGTGGGAAAGTTCTTCAGTGCAACATTGCTTTAAATCTTGAAAATGATCAAAATTACTCGGAAGAAGTTGCTAAAAGTCACATGTCTTTGCTGGTGACTGTGTTAGAGTCATATGGGAGTTTAGTTGCAGGAAGGATCGGAAATCCAATGCTGACAAAAGAGGATTACGATCAGGTTGATGCTGAGGAGATGGAGTTGATGGATATAAAGTGGTGTTTGGCGAGTGTTTTGAGAAGAGCTGAAAAGTTTAAACAAATTACGGGAAGAGATGATTTCCGTGATGCAAATGTTTCTACTTTAGGATTTGATAAGTCTAAAGTTACTTGTTTTCGTTGCAGGGAAAAAGGGCATTTTAAGCGAGAGTGCACAAATCGCGAAGCAAGTGGAGCTCAAAACCCTTTCCGAAACAATGACTACTATCGAAAAGTGATTTATCATCAAGTTTCTCAACAGCCGTATCAACAAGAACAGCAACAAACTGCACATGCTAGAAAGGTGATCGAAGATTCAAAGAAAGCGTGTCTTGTTAATCAAGATAATGGAAGTTCATCAAAAGGTTTCAGTTGGGATAAATATATTTCAGCTGATAGTAAAGCTTATCTAACGGATCAAGATGACGAAAGGCTTCCAGAGGGTTTCAGTTGGAAAGATTTCAGTTGGGATGATTATGATCCTAACAGAACTTCAAATCATAAAGCTTTTGTTGCTCAAATTGTTAAAGATAATGGTGAAAAATATACTACTGATGATTATTGGGCAGAAAAAATAAGAAAGCGTTTAAACAAGAAAGATGAGAAAGTTGAAGAAGATGTTCGTGTGATAAAGAAGCAAGATAAATAAATTCCAGAGCTCCCAGGTTTTCATCACATTACACCCGTCCTGTTATCTAAACACTAACCAAAACCCAATCGTTAAACAAATAGTATATTAAATATACTTTCGTCGTTAAAATAATAACTTTCAGTAGTATATCAAAAGTATACTTTGGATTTATTAATAACATATTAAACTATGTTTTGGTTTTATAGATAACATATCAAACTATGTTTTAATAATTATCAAAATATATATTGGTTTTGTACAATATCACATATGAGAGCATATCAAACTATACTTTTGGGAGTATAATAAAATATACAATAAAAATGTGATTTAAGAATTCATTCAGATCTTAGTGCATCAAACTACACCAATTGAGACTATAGAAATACCACAAAGGCAATCTCTATTTGGATAAAAATATTGGTTTCTGACATTCCATGACAAAAGGAATGGGGTGTCTAGTCCTATGGCGCTATATCATACTACCAATCAGTCTGGTGAACATAAAATAAGTACAATTCAACAATTAATTTTATAATCTTTGAAAAATCAGTGTTTAAACCATAAATAATCATTTAGTTTGTCAAAAGATAAGTACTAATATGTATAATAAATTTATACTTTGAAATCATGAACATAACAAATAGGTACACATGCTTCATCCCAAAACATTGAAAACAGTAAAAGAGGGGACTATGTACTCACATGAGGATGCTTAGAAGTCTTGAACAACAACCAAGCAAAGCTAGAGGGATCATGGAATCAAACGGCACCTAATATGGGTGAGTAAGTAAATAAACCGGACCTAAATCGGAAGATCGGATAGGATGAGGCTTCGTAAACCAAATGAGTATTGGATCTCATATGACAGGGTTTAACAAAGCCTACATACTAAAACGAAACCTAACCTAAGTGCTTTCGACCCGTTATGACCCATTAAAGTAGCTAACGCTACTTTAACGCGTCGTTCGCGCAAACGCGCGTTCAAGACGTCTAACTAGTCCTATGACAACTATTATATGCCTAAACATGTGTATTTATGTAGGGGTAAAAACATGATTTTAAACTGATGGCAAAATAGTAATTTTAAAGCGAGATAAAAGCGTAAATTTATTGGGCTAATAAAGGAGTGTCAGGCAGCTGCCTGACACTGTTCTCTTACCGCCCCTTTCCTCCAATCAATGGGAATTTATATTCCCGCCGACACTAAGTTTTGTTGTAGTTAGAAAATTTTTCTGTATATAATATAATATGAAAAGTTTTTTACCTTTTAAAAAAGAGAAGAAGTTTCAAAAAAAGTTACAAAGTAAACATTAAATATTGATTTTCTTTCCTTGTCACATGTCACGATAATCATGCATGTATCCATGTTAGAGTTGCATAAATGTCTAGAATAACGCAAACCGTGTGCAATATGTGTTCGTAGATTTATTATCAGATTAAATTTTTGATAGCATGTCATATTTCATATGTGATCCGATTATATTAACCATTTAACTAGGGCCAGCCCTGAGAATTCGTTTAGCTGTTCGAGCTTAAAAAACGTGCCCTTAGACCTTAACGAAATTGGGTATTGACCTCACTGAAGGTCTAAACCTAATGGCAATGGGCTAATAACCAATCTAATCCATAAAAATAGTTTTGTAAGTGGGATTATGTCGGTGTTTGTATGAGTATACCCTTCGAAATATCAGGCCCTGACTGGTGCTCCTCCCCGTCCACTCTCACAGCCGTCCATGCATTTAACTGATTTGGAGAAAAAGGGGTAGTGAGGATACACACAAATACAATGAATTGTCAATTACCACATTAATTTAAATTTATTTTCCTTTAAAGTAAAGAAACGTCCTAGTACCCTGTATATATATAACCACCCATATCTCTAGTCTTTCTCCCACTTCATTCTCATCTCGCCACCATGTCAACCACCGGTGGTAGCATAAGGAACTCCAACGTCTCCACTCCTATCGGCAGCAAACGAAACTCCAACGTCTCCACTCCTGGCGGCAGCAGACGAAACTCCAACTTCGAAGAAGAGAATAACGATCATATCCATTCTGAACGTACACCCGATCATCCATTTCCTGAAAGCGAATTCACAGGCTTGAAGCGTCACGATTCCTTAGATATCGAGGCTTCTAAAATTGGCGGCCACCACGGTCACCATAACACTAAGGTTAGATTTTAATTATTTTGGGTACCATTCGTTTGTATCTATCACATGTGGTAAAATAACGCTATTTTACCCCTGTGCCCTAAAAAAAGAAACGTTTTGTAATTTTATGAAGGATTGGGGAGTGATACTAAGACTTGCTTTCCAAAGTATCGGAGTAGTCTATGGCGATATCGGGACATCGCCGTTGTATGTGTACTCGAGCACCTTTACGAAGGGGATCAAACACGAAGACGACATCTTGGGTGTTTTGTCACTGATCTTCTACACCATCACCCTAATTCCTGTTATTAAGTACGTGACAATCGTTTTGCATGCCAATGATAACGGTGACGGTGGGTATTTAATTTCTTTATTGATTAACTCTCTTAGTTGATTGATATGACCAAAGATATAAAATATCCCCTAAATATAGGGTGTTTATCGAATCGAATATCGAATTTTCGAATTATTCGAATCGAATTGTTCGAATAATTTTTATTTTTCTTTGAATTCGTATTCGATTAAAACCTACCGAATTCGATTCGAATAA
Organism: Helianthus tuberosus; assembly: GCA_030545235.1. NCBI lineage: Eukaryota > Viridiplantae > Streptophyta > Magnoliopsida > Asterales > Asteraceae > Helianthus > Helianthus tuberosus. Next base: position 184,360,407 of record CM060406.1, read on the forward strand.
AAAACCCAATTCGTTTTCGATTAAAAATTCGAATTCGAATATATTCGATTTAATTCAGATTCTTTAAAAACATGTAAAAAACTTTCAAAATGAAACATAAATTTTAAAGCAGCCATAAAGAACGATATCACAATAAAAAGTCCCAAATAAAGTACCACAAGTCTAAAATTCAAAACGAGAAGTCATGAATAACCACTCCACATTACAAGTTAATATTTTTACGCTTAGAAATCTATTGATAGATTTGTTACTTAGATTTTAGTTATGGGCATGTAGTGGGTTTGGTGATGGGTAATGGGTAATTTTAATACTTGTAAAAAAATTTAAAAATAATTTATAGTATAGCCTAATAAAAGTTATATATGTATTATATATATAATAATAAATAAAAATGGGATTTTCTTCATATCCATCATTTGATCCAAATTTTTCAGCAACCAAGAGTGGGAAAGTTCTTCAGTGCAACATTGCTTTAAATCTTGAAAATGATCAAAATTACTCGGAAGAAGTTGCTAAAAGTCACATGTCTTTGCTGGTGACTGTGTTAGAGTCATATGGGAGTTTAGTTGCAGGAAGGATCGGAAATCCAATGCTGACAAAAGAGGATTACGATCAGGTTGATGCTGAGGAGATGGAGTTGATGGATATAAAGTGGTGTTTGGCGAGTGTTTTGAGAAGAGCTGAAAAGTTTAAACAAATTACGGGAAGAGATGATTTCCGTGATGCAAATGTTTCTACTTTAGGATTTGATAAGTCTAAAGTTACTTGTTTTCGTTGCAGGGAAAAAGGGCATTTTAAGCGAGAGTGCACAAATCGCGAAGCAAGTGGAGCTCAAAACCCTTTCCGAAACAATGACTACTATCGAAAAGTGATTTATCATCAAGTTTCTCAACAGCCGTATCAACAAGAACAGCAACAAACTGCACATGCTAGAAAGGTGATCGAAGATTCAAAGAAAGCGTGTCTTGTTAATCAAGATAATGGAAGTTCATCAAAAGGTTTCAGTTGGGATAAATATATTTCAGCTGATAGTAAAGCTTATCTAACGGATCAAGATGACGAAAGGCTTCCAGAGGGTTTCAGTTGGAAAGATTTCAGTTGGGATGATTATGATCCTAACAGAACTTCAAATCATAAAGCTTTTGTTGCTCAAATTGTTAAAGATAATGGTGAAAAATATACTACTGATGATTATTGGGCAGAAAAAATAAGAAAGCGTTTAAACAAGAAAGATGAGAAAGTTGAAGAAGATGTTCGTGTGATAAAGAAGCAAGATAAATAAATTCCAGAGTTTGAGATTAAAAAGGGAGCTGTTGCAGAAAAAGTGTCTGAGAATTGTGAAAACCGTGAGACCATGAAGAAACAAAATAGTGAATTGATTCACAACATGAATAGGCTGAAAGAATCGTATGATGTCTTGAACAAAGCAATGAATCAATACAACCAGTCAAGCAGTGAACAAGCTACAGCCATGAAGACACTCAATGGAGCATACATGATAAAGCAAGAAATGATCAATTATTACATTGGGTTGATTGGTGAGCTTGAACAGAAATTGGAAACTCAGAAAATTGAAACTGAGAGAGTTAACAAATTGTTGAAAAGTTACTCGTGTTCTTCTTATGTGATTGATAAAATTTATCCTATAGTGGCAGGTTTAAAGACATTTGAAGAAGAAACATCTGAAGAGAAGAATTCTGAAACAAAAGAGGATACTGAAGTGAAGATTTCTGGTAAGAAAACAAGTGATTGTTATAACAAATGTCCACCCCCGCTTGAAAATGGATATTCTCCACGAAATCCAAATTCAGAAAGAGTAAAAAAGGCAACCAATTTACAGTGGGAATCTGAGTCTTCAGATAATTTGCCAGAAAGTATTGATGTTACTTTCACATCATCTGACACTGATCATGAGTCCGAGTTAATAAAGAAAGTGGTCGATCAGGTGTTGGATAAAGATGAAATGGGGGAGTCAAAGTCGGAGTCAAAATCAGAGTCAAAGTCTAATTCCGACATGTCAAGTCCATCAATCAAACAGGGAAAAAGAATTTATAATAAAGATTTTCTGATGTCAAGGAATAATTTGAAGGATGAAAAATTCAAAGTAGCATATACATTGAATGATTCTGACAAATTATTTTCAGATGAAGAATTTCCAATAAGAGGTGTTAAAACTGAAATAATCAAAAAGGTTTTCAAACTAACAGAAATTAATATTTCTGAAATAAAAGATGTAAATCTTTCTGAAAAATCTAAACCTTACACCTCAAGGGATCAACAAAGGCTAAACAAGAAAAAGGGTTACAGTTCTGGTTCAGGTTATCTAAAGAAACCAAACCATAACGGTAATTTCAAAAAGAAGGGATTGGGTTTTATTCCACCGAAAAATTATAAAAATGAGAAAACTTATAAATCAAAAACTGTATTTGTTTCAGGGTCAAGCTCAGTTGAAGAAGAAAAGAGTTCATTCTGGAAATAGACGAACAAAGAATTCCTTGCTAAGAAGCAAGAAGAATTGAAGAAGAAAGTTGCTCAGAAGAAGAAGGATACAAGAATCTGTTTTCAACGTCACAAAGTTGGTCATATTGCTAGAAACTGTTCAAAGGCAACCAACACACAACAGGGAGTGTCTCTTAAATTGAAGGAAAAAGTTGTTGAGAAAAGTAAACCACCAACCAAAAGATTTAAAGTTTTTGAAAACTCAACATTTGAGGTTGGAGAATGTTCAAAAATGGTTTACAAGAAAAAAGTTAATCTTGACAATCACAAGTGGGTTGTTAAGAAATCAGATGATAGTCTTGGCAATGAATCTGATTCCACAAAGTCAGATGAGCCACAAGTTGAATCAAAAGATGAAAAATCAGTTCCACCAATGGATGATGCAAACTTTCCACCATTGCGGGCTGAAAATTTTAAAACAAAAGTTGGAAAAGTTGAAATTTCAAATCAATTTTTTTCTGAAAAAAAAAAAGAATTTGATATTGAAAAGGCCTTTAACCCCAAAGTGAAACACATTTTTGGAAAAATGATTGATGGAAAGGTCAAAGGGGTAAAGGAATTCTATGAGAAGAAGATGGAAGGTAAGCAACCGAGTGTTGGTAACTCTGAATCTCCCAAGGACCGTCAGGCTTGGGAAAATCTCTATAACTAAAAACCCTGACTTACCGGAGCTCCCAGGTTGGTAAGCGTGGAGCATGAATCGGCATCATTCTTGGTAAAATGTGTTTGTGAATAACCTACAAGTGGTTATTGGTTTGTTCATACAAGTGGTTAATCAAGAACATTAAGTTGTACTTAATTTATCATTCATACAAGTGGTATTTTGAAAAACAATGTGATGAGTTTAACCCCTAACCTACAAGAGGTTTGTGAAAATCAACAAAACTAATTTTCCGAAAAAACCATTTTGATTAAAACAAACTTAAGTGTTTTGAAATCATAATGGGAAAATAGTTTGTTGTCAGGAGGAGTTCTGATTGTTTATGCCAAGTGAATGGTGATTTGAAGTGATTCGATATCAGTTTGTCACTTTATTTGTATAGTTTGTTTTCAATTTTTTTTAAATGGTTTTGAATTTTAGGGGGAGTAAGAAATTTCAGAAAATCCAAAAACATTAGAAAATTTGAAAAAGTAAAAAACATGATAAAATCTATAAAAGCCAAAAACATTCGAAAAATTCAAAAATGAGTTTTGTTGAGATCAGAGGAAATGATAGTACATCAGTGGACTATCACAGCACGCTAAAGAATTGGAAAGTCAAAATGTGATAAACGATCTCACTGAGGATGTGCCAGTAGGTTTTTGCACATTTAGTAGATTGTTTTCGGGATATAAACCTAAAAATCTATACTTACTTATCTTGTGGGGAACATCTCTCGGATATATGGGTAACCCCCGAAATCTTGTTTGAAAGACTTTCTATTTCTGACATACTAGGTCTTTGTGTGTGGTGATATCTGGGGTATTATACCTGGACTTCTGATTTTGCGGGAGCAATAGCCTAGTCCTCGTATAATACTTTGCAATTGCTTTATTCTTAAAGCTCACCCTCAGTACAAAAAATGATGAAACATTGCTAAATGTGATTCGTGTGCTGTTGAAGAAAAGATCCCAAAATGGGACACACCTAAAGTCGAACCATCATCTCTCAGATTTTGCGGAAGCAATAGCTTGAGCTCTCATGGTTTCGCATCTACCCGTTTACAGATATCACTAGTGTACACTCACCTGTAAGACTGAAAATAGAAGTCTGGATACGAGAGTATATTCTGAGGTGGGACACTTGAATAAGTTTAAGTCCGTTTAAAACATTAAACTCGTATCTCGAAACAGTTGAACTTTGTGTGAAAATTTAAGTGGATCAGTATACTGACAATCTAAGTGAATCGGTTAGAACTTAAAATGTCTAAAGCTTAATGGTGTTGGTGATTTGTCTCATAAAACTGATATGATCCTCTTACACAAACTCACAAAAATATTGTTTGTAAATATTTCTTTACTACATTTCTTTTCTATTCCTACAAGTGGTTTTAGCATAAAATTTTGAAAAATTCAAAAAAGATTTTCGACAACTAATGATTGAAAAGCTGATTTTCAAAACTTCGAGTGCAAAACATGATGAACAGGTTTGGGAGAGTGTGTTTGAAGAAAGAATGTTTACAAGTGGTCATCAGAGATTAAATCATTTTGAAACAAAACTTGCATGTGATTTCTAAGTTTGTAAAATTATAAATTTGTGAAATTTATTGTGTGGTAGAGAATGTGCAGAAATGAGGTTTGGGAAGAGACAGGTTACGATCTTAGAAACTGTGAAAGTGATAAGAGCCAGGTGTTTGATCAAAAGCCTGAGAGAGTGTTAGTCCAGACTGCGATCCCAGCTGATTGAAAGGGGGAGTCTGAAGATGTAAGAGCCAGCATCAGATTCTGAATCCAAGATCAACATCCAAGGGGAAGTTTAGAGAGAGAAGATAAAGATTTATTGAGGACGCTTACAATGGAGAATCTTTGGAGAGAATGAGAAGACTGATAAAGACTGAAGGTTTGACAACCGAAGACTCGACACCGAAGACTTCGTCAACATCCAAGGGGGAGTCTATTGGTGCATATGTCTGTCGACTTCGTCTTGTATCGAGTCTTGTAATAGTGTAGAAAGATCAGGGCAATATATTCGAGAATGTGTGAGATGTAGTTATTTCGCACGAAATGAAACTAGTTCATTTCGTACGAAATGACACTTGGGTATTTCGCACGAAATAGAGTTTGCTATTTCATACGAAATGACAAGGTCATTTCGTGTGAGCTATGTTCGTGCGAAATAGGCTGGTCTATAAATAGGTGCCTTGATGGTTTCGTTTGTAACTTCTGATTCTGGTAGCGAAGCTCTGCCGAAGTGTCTCCAGATTTGTAAAACGACTTGATATCAATACAGAGACAGTTTAAAGTGATTTTTTGTGCAATTCAGCTGAAACGAATTCGATACGTTTGTTTCCGCCACTTGTATTGAAAAGAACTCTTCTGAACGACTCGTTTCGGTCGTGAAAACGATCCTACAAAAATCAATTCTCATTGAGCCGATACACTCTAACACTTAATGGGTCGGTGTTTTGTTTTGAATTGGACCTCCCTTTTGAATCACATGTGCCAACAAAACACCTGTACTAACTCAATTCTTGTTTCGAGTAAATTCAATCACATGCTCAACTGACAACTTCAAATGTTCAAAACAAATCTGATTGGGCCGCTTATAAATGGATCACATGTAATTTGATTATCCTTTTTGATCTTGGCCGACAACTTTATCTTTCAACACAATTTGACTGGACCGAGATTAATTGGGCTGACAACAACACATGCATTACGTTCAATGGCCGACAAATTCAATGTTCCTCAAAGAATTCTATTGGACCTTCACGATAAATGCCCGTCACATGCAATCTTTGATAACAACAAATGTATTAAGTGGCCGACAACTATTACGATTCAATTGGACCGATGACAATAATTCACGTGAAGACTGTTGATTTTCAAACCGATCTGATACACACTGAAACAAACTCCTCAAATGACATGACAGTCCAATACGTACGAAATGATGATCTGGGTGCACCTCAAACGAAATGATACACTAACTGGCCATTCCGCGCGAAATGGATTCTAATTTCACACGAAATGGACGTATTGGTACGAAATGAAGTCAAATCATTCTATTTCGTGCGAAATGGATAATATTTTCACATGAAATGACAACATTAAAACGAAATGGAATTTTATTTCGTGCGAAATGATGACATGTTCAAACAATCGGATAGTATATTGATAAATTGACCAACTTTTAAGATGAATTAGGGTCTGATATGTTCAAGGATTGATTAAAACTATATTTCGCATGTAATATATGAAAATCAGTTCATTTTAACCATAAAATTTCGATTAATTTTGAAAAAATGTGAAGAAAGTGAGTAGAAGTGAGATTTTCGGATGAAATCAAGCTGAATCGGTAAGAACTCTTCCTCCTGAGCTCTGATACCACTTGTAGGATCGTTGTGACGACCAAATGAGTCGTTCAGAAGAGTTTTTGATCAAAACGAGAGGCGGAAACAGACATTTTGATGATAAATCAGCTTATAATGCACATAGAATCACTTAAACTGTCTCTTGTATTGATATGAAAGCTTTACATGACCTGGAGACACTTCGGCAGAGCTTCGCTATCGGAATCCAAAGTTACAAATGAAATCTCAAGCCACCTGTTTATAGGATTTTGCATTCGCACGAAATGGACTTTTCATTTCGCACAAAATGGACTTCTCATTTCGCACGAAATACCATTTCGTGTGAAACTGCCATTTTGTGACTGTTTTCCGTTTTTCTCGCACTACGTGACTTGATCTAACAATTCTATTACAAGACTCGATACAAGACCAAGTCGACAGACATATGCACCAACAGCAGAAAGTCAAACACTGTTTGACTTTCACGCTAAGAAAGCGATAAAAGAATGAAGGAAGCTTACAAAGGGTCCTTGCTTGAACTTGATCTTAAAATTCTCAGGTATGAAGTTATAAAACCTCAACTTAGAGAATTTAGATCAAGTGTGAGTTGCAACAAGTGAAATTATAGGCTATTTATACTTGTAGTGAACTGAAATATGCTCGGAAATATCTCGGATGTCGGTTCGTTTGGTCGTACGGTCACGTTGTTCGGTTAATTACGACGAAACTCGAACGGACGCGAAAACAAACCAAATTAAGCGAAAAATGGTATTTTTGCATGCCGATCACTAAAACAAAAATATTTTAGTGTGTACAAAAATTTTGGATGTCCATATGTGGTCAGAACGTAAGATATGCGCGAAAATGCAAACTTACGTCGTTTTTGACATTTTTAGTCCCTGTAAGATCAAATAAGCATATTTTCTCACACCGAACCACTCAAAGCTTATTTCTAAGCTATGTCTAGGTTATTTATGGTATTTTTAGCTTATGATCAAGTTCCAGACTATACGTTGCCTTACGAAACGGCAGACTTTTGCAGTTGGACGCAAATCGTCCCTGTGAGCGAATAAACTTGTTTTCGCCATACCAAACCCTTCAAAACTTATTTCTAAGTTATGTAAAGGTTATTTAAGGTAAGTTAAGCCTATTTCACTATTCCGGAGTGTTTTTTGCATTAAACTGGTTATATTTACGCATCAGTTTGCGTATAACCTTCTAGAAAGCGATTTAAAGCTCGAATTTGAACAAGAATTGATATGCGCAAATGATACACATATTTATACAAATCCCAAGTATGAAATACAATATTTCATTGGTTTGGTATTTGTATGATGGTTGAAGTGACACAGGTGTCACAGTCTCCCCTACTTTAGGAAATTTTGTCCCGAAATTTAATTTTAGAGGAAACCTGTGAAGACAACTGTGATTGTTTCGCTTTCGAATGAATCCCTCAAACCCGAAGTAAAAATCTGGGCCATGTTAGGATTCTTATCGAAATTATCAACTCTCAAAGTGAAGTCCTTGTAGTAACAAAACATGGAGTTTCGAACTACGGACATAAGAACGTTTCTTATGAAGACTATCATAAGAAACTTGTGTGTGTGCTCGAAATCAGAATCAGAGAGTGTAAGATAAAATGACATTGGTCAAGGTCCGGGACTTCTAGTAACTTAAATAACGCTACGTTCGCAATGTAATAAGGAACACTTATATATAGGAAGTACCAGCGGTGTATCCACCATGCTCCTTTCTACATTGTTCCCGTATCGTTATTCTCATCACTATAGGTCTTAACACATGACAAAATTTGCTGTGGTTTCTGTGCACTGAATTCCATAATTATGTATGCATCCATAATTACGTAATTCCTTGCACAGTCCGCACAGTTCATTTCATAATGCGTAGGGGAAAAATCAATCGAATAAACATGAAGTGACTTGACTAGACCACCAAAGGATCTTTTTAACTAGACCAACGAACGATCTTTTTAACTAGATCAACACATGATCTTCTTAACTAGACCATCGTACAATCTTCTTAAATTGACCACTTAAGGGATCTTTTCAGCTATATCATCACATGATATTTCTAACCAGATTTTTGAATCAATCTGTTTAACTGGACCACTCAAGGGGTCCAATTATAGAATAGTACTTCATAATCCAAGGGACTTTAACTACAACGTAGAAGTCCATTAAGGAATTAAGATAGTACATTTGGATATCCTACTATGAATCCCTCATATGTGATATGGAAGATTCCATGAGGATTTGGATAATGAATATTCGGATCACACAAAAACACAAGACATAAAGAAATCACATAAGCACATAATCTCATAATTGTTTAATTTGATTTTTAATTTGTTATCTTAGGACACAGATATTTAAAGCACACCAGGAATCCAATCCGTGGATTTTATTTGGCACTTTAAACATCTTCAAGAATCTAACTATGGAGATAGAGAGATCTTAATAGGAATTCGGCTTTGTCCTTATTGAATCGTAATGTACGTATTAAGGCATACGAATAATTAAATTAAGGGCTCTGATTTAAGCGATATTTATCCGCAAGGATCTAATTATGAGGATAGAAAGATCCTGTTTTGGATTTTGGAATTTGTGTAACGAGAGGTGCTTCGAAAACTTGCACTAAACGTGCTTAAGTCGATACACAAGGTAGAAAGTTCATGAAGTTGAGGTACTAGATATGCCAAGGCGACATATGAAGCAGAATTTAGAGGTTAAACAGCAGCAGGGTTTGCAACAGCTTTACCTTGGATAGCAAAGCGGCACATGTTAACCAAATGTCCCCATCGTCCACCGTGGGTACATTTGAAACAGGGTATTTGATTCGGATGATGACGGTTACATTGATTGCACCAAAAAGCGGTTCCCTTGTACGGCTTCATCCCTGAGGCGAGTCATGGTGATAGCTAAATCAACGGTCTTCTGGAGTACGATGCCTATTTGTTGGGCAATTGTAGCACCTAGTTCGGACATTGTTGTGGCGATGAAGAGGCATCATGAAGATAATGAAAGATATGGGAGGAAACAAGTGAAATGATATCGGATAATCAAAACAGAATGACAACGCATAGAAATTGCAATCATTTGTTTGTTACCTAAGGCAAACAAATGAGACGGTGACTAATCAAAGTAAATGGGTCAATATAATGTATCACCGAAGACATGCTCGCCTATAAGTGAACACTCACCCCAAGAGTTCCCAGGTAAGAGTGACTGGTCCGAACACTCTAGCCTTAGACATAAAACTCAGGGTACAGGCATTCACTCTTCCAGTTTGCGCGTGTTCACATTATTTAGACCCAAACTTTGACGAGATTTTGAAAACTTTGAAGGTTCAAAACCTTATAATAAATCATCCTAGAACAGATGATTGATTTTCAAAGCGGATTCGAAATTTGTATTCTTATTGTGGTTGTCACCTAAGGATAAGTGACGGTATTGTTTTAAAACTAAACACAAGATAACTTGTGTTAGGGTCCTAGGAAGGTTATAGTCTAGGTCAAAGCATTACTAATAACCTAATTCCCTATAACCATTGGCTCTGATACCAACTTTTCTGTCACACCCCGACCACGTAAAACAACAAAACGTGGCAGAAACGTCGGGGAGTGTTGTAATAGAATCATTGTTTCACAACCATGGATTAAATAATTTCGTTTTATTGAATTATTGAACTCATTGTTTTATTACAAATCATATAAATACAAATATTATCTTTCAAGTTTTAAAGTCGCTAAGGCACGAGTCCATCCTATTTATAGCATGCATCACTAGTCATCACATAATAGCACCTGAAACATGTGTAAAAATAGGTACGTCAGCATAAAAATGCATGTGAGATACATAGGTTTTATTATAATTAGGATTCATGACTTGTAAGTTTAGAGAAAAATATTTAATTAAAAATAGTCATGAACCTTGAAATATTTTCTTTTATAAATCACATAACAAGTAATAAGAAAATCAGATGATATAAATAAATAATTAAGTAAAATAAGTTTGTATAAAATATATTGTTTGTAAAACAATATTTTGATAAAAAGGTTTATAATATATATATAAAATATACTTTGGTTTTAAGAAAATCGAATAAGTAATACATCAAAATATATTTCAGTTTCAAAATCGTTTACCCAAGTGTACTAAATAACGCCACAGTATGTAATATGATGAAAACACTTATATATAAAAGTACCAGCGGCGTATCTACCATGTTTTCATCACATTACACCCGTCCTGTTATCTAAACACTAACCAAAACCCAATCGTTAAACAAATAGTATATTAAATATACTTTCGTCGTTAAAATAATAACTTTCAGTAGTATATCAAAAGTATACTTTGGATTTATTAATAACATATTAAACTATGTTTTGGTTTTATAGATAACATATCAAACTATGTTTTAATAATTATCAAAATATATATTGGTTTTGTACAATATCACATATGAGAGCATATCAAACTATACTTTTGGGAGTATAATAAAATATACAATAAAAATGTGATTTAAGAATTCATTCAGATCTTAGTGCATCAAACTACACCAATTGAGACTATAGAAATACCACAAAGGCAATCTCTATTTGGATAAAAATATTGGTTTCTGACATTCCATGACAAAAGGAATGGGGTGTCTAGTCCTATGGCGCTATATCATACTACCAATCAGTCTGGTGAACATAAAATAAGTACAATTCAACAATTAATTTTATAATCTTTGAAAAATCAGTGTTTAAACCATAAATAATCATTTAGTTTGTCAAAAGATAAGTACTAATATGTATAATAAATTTATACTTTGAAATCATGAACATAACAAATAGGTACACATGCTTCATCCCAAAACATTGAAAACAGTAAAAGAGGGGACTATGTACTCACATGAGGATGCTTAGAAGTCTTGAACAACAACCAAGCAAAGCTAGAGGGATCATGGAATCAAACGGCACCTAATATGGGTGAGTAAGTAAATAAACCGGACCTAAATCGGAAGATCGGATAGGATGAGGCTTCGTAAACCAAATGAGTATTGGATCTCATATGACAGGGTTTAACAAAGCCTACATACTAAAACGAAACCTAACCTAAGTGCTTTCGACCCGTTATGACCCATTAAAGTAGCTAACGCTACTTTAACGCGTCGTTCGCGCAAACGCGCGTTCAAGACGTCTAACTAGTCCTATGACAACTATTATATGCCTAAACATGTGTATTTATGTAGGGGTAAAAACATGATTTTAAACTGATGGCAAAATAGTAATTTTAAAGCGAGATAAAAGCGTAAATTTATTGGGCTAATAAAGGAGTGTCAGGCAGCTGCCTGACACTGTTCTCTTACCGCCCCTTTCCTCCAATCAATGGGAATTTATATTCCCGCCGACACTAAGTTTTGTTGTAGTTAGAAAATTTTTCTGTATATAATATAATATGAAAAGTTTTTTACCTTTTAAAAAAGAGAAGAAGTTTCAAAAAAAGTTACAAAGTAAACATTAAATATTGATTTTCTTTCCTTGTCACATGTCACGATAATCATGCATGTATCCATGTTAGAGTTGCATAAATGTCTAGAATAACGCAAACCGTGTGCAATATGTGTTCGTAGATTTATTATCAGATTAAATTTTTGATAGCATGTCATATTTCATATGTGATCCGATTATATTAACCATTTAACTAGGGCCAGCCCTGAGAATTCGTTTAGCTGTTCGAGCTTAAAAAACGTGCCCTTAGACCTTAACGAAATTGGGTATTGACCTCACTGAAGGTCTAAACCTAATGGCAATGGGCTAATAACCAATCTAATCCATAAAAATAGTTTTGTAAGTGGGATTATGTCGGTGTTTGTATGAGTATACCCTTCGAAATATCAGGCCCTGACTGGTGCTCCTCCCCGTCCACTCTCACAGCCGTCCATGCATTTAACTGATTTGGAGAAAAAGGGGTAGTGAGGATACACACAAATACAATGAATTGTCAATTACCACATTAATTTAAATTTATTTTCCTTTAAAGTAAAGAAACGTCCTAGTACCCTGTATATATATAACCACCCATATCTCTAGTCTTTCTCCCACTTCATTCTCATCTCGCCACCATGTCAACCACCGGTGGTAGCATAAGGAACTCCAACGTCTCCACTCCTATCGGCAGCAAACGAAACTCCAACGTCTCCACTCCTGGCGGCAGCAGACGAAACTCCAACTTCGAAGAAGAGAATAACGATCATATCCATTCTGAACGTACACCCGATCATCCATTTCCTGAAAGCGAATTCACAGGCTTGAAGCGTCACGATTCCTTAGATATCGAGGCTTCTAAAATTGGCGGCCACCACGGTCACCATAACACTAAGGTTAGATTTTAATTATTTTGGGTACCATTCGTTTGTATCTATCACATGTGGTAAAATAACGCTATTTTACCCCTGTGCCCTAAAAAAAGAAACGTTTTGTAATTTTATGAAGGATTGGGGAGTGATACTAAGACTTGCTTTCCAAAGTATCGGAGTAGTCTATGGCGATATCGGGACATCGCCGTTGTATGTGTACTCGAGCACCTTTACGAAGGGGATCAAACACGAAGACGACATCTTGGGTGTTTTGTCACTGATCTTCTACACCATCACCCTAATTCCTGTTATTAAGTACGTGACAATCGTTTTGCATGCCAATGATAACGGTGACGGTGGGTATTTAATTTCTTTATTGATTAACTCTCTTAGTTGATTGATATGACCAAAGATATAAAATATCCCCTAAATATAGGGTGTTTATCGAATCGAATATCGAATTTTCGAATTATTCGAATCGAATTGTTCGAATAATTTTTATTTTTCTTTGAATTCGTATTCGATTAAAACCTACCGAATTCGATTCGAATAAAAAACCCAATTCGTTTTCGATTAAAAATTCGAATTCGAATATATTCGATTTAATTCAGATTCTTTAAAAACATGTAAAAAACTTTCAAAATGAAACATAAATTTTAAAGCAGCCATAAAGAACGATATCACAATAAAAAGTCCCAAATAAAGTACCACAAGTCTAAAATTCAAAACGAGAAGTCATGAATAACCACTCCACATTACAAGTTAATATTTTTACGCTTAGAAATCTATTGATAGATTTGTTACTTAGATTTTAGTTATGGGCATGTAGTGGGTTTGGTGATGGGTAATGGGTAATTTTAATACTTGTAAAAAAATTTAAAAATAATTTATAGTATAGCCTAATAAAAGTTATATATGTATTATATATATAATAATAAATAAAAATGGGATTTTCTTCATATCCATCATTTGATCCAAATTTTTCAGCAACCAAGAGTGGGAAAGTTCTTCAGTGCAACATTGCTTTAAATCTTGAAAATGATCAAAATTACTCGGAAGAAGTTGCTAAAAGTCACATGTCTTTGCTGGTGACTGTGTTAGAGTCATATGGGAGTTTAGTTGCAGGAAGGATCGGAAATCCAATGCTGACAAAAGAGGATTACGATCAGGTTGATGCTGAGGAGATGGAGTTGATGGATATAAAGTGGTGTTTGGCGAGTGTTTTGAGAAGAGCTGAAAAGTTTAAACAAATTACGGGAAGAGATGATTTCCGTGATGCAAATGTTTCTACTTTAGGATTTGATAAGTCTAAAGTTACTTGTTTTCGTTGCAGGGAAAAAGGGCATTTTAAGCGAGAGTGCACAAATCGCGAAGCAAGTGGAGCTCAAAACCCTTTCCGAAACAATGACTACTATCGAAAAGTGATTTATCATCAAGTTTCTCAACAGCCGTATCAACAAGAACAGCAACAAACTGCACATGCTAGAAAGGTGATCGAAGATTCAAAGAAAGCGTGTCTTGTTAATCAAGATAATGGAAGTTCATCAAAAGGTTTCAGTTGGGATAAATATATTTCAGCTGATAGTAAAGCTTATCTAACGGATCAAGATGACGAAAGGCTTCCAGAGGGTTTCAGTTGGAAAGATTTCAGTTGGGATGATTATGATCCTAACAGAACTTCAAATCATAAAGCTTTTGTTGCTCAAATTGTTAAAGATAATGGTGAAAAATATACTACTGATGATTATTGGGCAGAAAAAATAAGAAAGCGTTTAAACAAGAAAGATGAGAAAGTTGAAGAAGATGTTCGTGTGATAAAGAAGCAAGATAAATAAATTCCAGAGTTTGAGATTAAAAAGGGAGCTGTTGCAGAAAAAGTGTCTGAGAATTGTGAAAACCGTGAGACCATGAAGAAACAAAATAGTGAATTGATTCACAACATGAATAGGCTGAAAGAATCGTATGATGTCTTGAACAAAGCAATGAATCAATACAACCAGTCAAGCAGTGAACAAGCTACAGCCATGAAGACACTCAATGGAGCATACATGATAAAGCAAGAAATGATCAATTATTACATTGGGTTGATTGGTGAGCTTGAACAGAAATTGGAAACTCAGAAAATTGAAACTGAGAGAGTTAACAAATTGTTGAAAAGTTACTCGTGTTCTTCTTATGTGATTGATAAAATTTATCCTATAGTGGCAGGTTTAAAGACATTTGAAGAAGAAACATCTGAAGAGAAGAATTCTGAAACAAAAGAGGATACTGAAGTGAAGATTTCTGGTAAGAAAACAAGTGATTGTTATAACAAATGTCCACCCCCGCTTGAAAATGGATATTCTCCACGAAATCCAAATTCAGAAAGAGTAAAAAAGGCAACCAATTTACAGTGGGAATCTGAGTCTTCAGATAATTTGCCAGAAAGTATTGATGTTACTTTCACATCATCTGACACTGATCATGAGTCCGAGTTAATAAAGAAAGTGGTCGATCAGGTGTTGGATAAAGATGAAATGGGGGAGTCAAAGTCGGAGTCAAAATCAGAGTCAAAGTCTAATTCCGACATGTCAAGTCCATCAATCAAACAGGGAAAAAGAATTTATAATAAAGATTTTCTGATGTCAAGGAATAATTTGAAGGATGAAAAATTCAAAGTAGCATATACATTGAATGATTCTGACAAATTATTTTCAGATGAAGAATTTCCAATAAGAGGTGTTAAAACTGAAATAATCAAAAAGGTTTTCAAACTAACAGAAATTAATATTTCTGAAATAAAAGATGTAAATCTTTCTGAAAAATCTAAACCTTACACCTCAAGGGATCAACAAAGGCTAAACAAGAAAAAGGGTTACAGTTCTGGTTCAGGTTATCTAAAGAAACCAAACCATAACGGTAATTTCAAAAAGAAGGGATTGGGTTTTATTCCACCGAAAAATTATAAAAATGAGAAAACTTATAAATCAAAAACTGTATTTGTTTCAGGGTCAAGCTCAGTTGAAGAAGAAAAGAGTTCATTCTGGAAATAGACGAACAAAGAATTCCTTGCTAAGAAGCAAGAAGAATTGAAGAAGAAAGTTGCTCAGAAGAAGAAGGATACAAGAATCTGTTTTCAACGTCACAAAGTTGGTCATATTGCTAGAAACTGTTCAAAGGCAACCAACACACAACAGGGAGTGTCTCTTAAATTGAAGGAAAAAGTTGTTGAGAAAAGTAAACCACCAACCAAAAGATTTAAAGTTTTTGAAAACTCAACATTTGAGGTTGGAGAATGTTCAAAAATGGTTTACAAGAAAAAAGTTAATCTTGACAATCACAAGTGGGTTGTTAAGAAATCAGATGATAGTCTTGGCAATGAATCTGATTCCACAAAGTCAGATGAGCCACAAGTTGAATCAAAAGATGAAAAATCAGTTCCACCAATGGATGATGCAAACTTTCCACCATTGCGGGCTGAAAATTTTAAAACAAAAGTTGGAAAAGTTGAAATTTCAAATCAATTTTTTTCTGAAAAAAAAAAAGAATTTGATATTGAAAAGGCCTTTAACCCCAAAGTGAAACACATTTTTGGAAAAATGATTGATGGAAAGGTCAAAGGGGTAAAGGAATTCTATGAGAAGAAGATGGAAGGTAAGCAACCGAGTGTTGGTAACTCTGAATCTCCCAAGGACCGTCAGGCTTGGGAAAATCTCTATAACTAAAAACCCTGACTTACCGGAGCTCCCAGGTTGGTAAGCGTGGAGCATGAATCGGCATCATTCTTGGTAAAATGTGTTTGTGAATAACCTACAAGTGGTTATTGGTTTGTTCATACAAGTGGTTAATCAAGAACATTAAGTTGTACTTAATTTATCATTCATACAAGTGGTATTTTGAAAAACAATGTGATGAGTTTAACCCCTAACCTACAAGAGGTTTGTGAAAATCAACAAAACTAATTTTCCGAAAAAACCATTTTGATTAAAACAAACTTAAGTGTTTTGAAATCATAATGGGAAAATAGTTTGTTGTCAGGAGGAGTTCTGATTGTTTATGCCAAGTGAATGGTGATTTGAAGTGATTCGATATCAGTTTGTCACTTTATTTGTATAGTTTGTTTTCAATTTTTTTTAAATGGTTTTGAATTTTAGGGGGAGTAAGAAATTTCAGAAAATCCAAAAACATTAGAAAATTTGAAAAAGTAAAAAACATGATAAAATCTATAAAAGCCAAAAACATTCGAAAAATTCAAAAATGAGTTTTGTTGAGATCAGAGGAAATGATAGTACATCAGTGGACTATCACAGCACGCTAAAGAATTGGAAAGTCAAAATGTGATAAACGATCTCACTGAGGATGTGCCAGTAGGTTTTTGCACATTTAGTAGATTGTTTTCGGGATATAAACCTAAAAATCTATACTTACTTATCTTGTGGGGAACATCTCTCGGATATATGGGTAACCCCCGAAATCTTGTTTGAAAGACTTTCTATTTCTGACATACTAGGTCTTTGTGTGTGGTGATATCTGGGGTATTATACCTGGACTTCTGATTTTGCGGGAGCAATAGCCTAGTCCTCGTATAATACTTTGCAATTGCTTTATTCTTAAAGCTCACCCTCAGTACAAAAAATGATGAAACATTGCTAAATGTGATTCGTGTGCTGTTGAAGAAAAGATCCCAAAATGGGACACACCTAAAGTCGAACCATCATCTCTCAGATTTTGCGGAAGCAATAGCTTGAGCTCTCATGGTTTCGCATCTACCCGTTTACAGATATCACTAGTGTACACTCACCTGTAAGACTGAAAATAGAAGTCTGGATACGAGAGTATATTCTGAGGTGGGACACTTGAATAAGTTTAAGTCCGTTTAAAACATTAAACTCGTATCTCGAAACAGTTGAACTTTGTGTGAAAATTTAAGTGGATCAGTATACTGACAATCTAAGTGAATCGGTTAGAACTTAAAATGTCTAAAGCTTAATGGTGTTGGTGATTTGTCTCATAAAACTGATATGATCCTCTTACACAAACTCACAAAAATATTGTTTGTAAATATTTCTTTACTACATTTCTTTTCTATTCCTACAAGTGGTTTTAGCATAAAATTTTGAAAAATTCAAAAAAGATTTTCGACAACTAATGATTGAAAAGCTGATTTTCAAAACTTCGAGTGCAAAACATGATGAACAGGTTTGGGAGAGTGTGTTTGAAGAAAGAATGTTTACAAGTGGTCATCAGAGATTAAATCATTTTGAAACAAAACTTGCATGTGATTTCTAAGTTTGTAAAATTATAAATTTGTGAAATTTATTGTGTGGTAGAGAATGTGCAGAAATGAGGTTTGGGAAGAGACAGGTTACGATCTTAGAAACTGTGAAAGTGATAAGAGCCAGGTGTTTGATCAAAAGCCTGAGAGAGTGTTAGTCCAGACTGCGATCCCAGCTGATTGAAAGGGGGAGTCTGAAGATGTAAGAGCCAGCATCAGATTCTGAATCCAAGATCAACATCCAAGGGGAAGTTTAGAGAGAGAAGATAAAGATTTATTGAGGACGCTTACAATGGAGAATCTTTGGAGAGAATGAGAAGACTGATAAAGACTGAAGGTTTGACAACCGAAGACTCGACACCGAAGACTTCGTCAACATCCAAGGGGGAGTCTATTGGTGCATATGTCTGTCGACTTCGTCTTGTATCGAGTCTTGTAATAGTGTAGAAAGATCAGGGCAATATATTCGAGAATGTGTGAGATGTAGTTATTTCGCACGAAATGAAACTAGTTCATTTCGTACGAAATGACACTTGGGTATTTCGCACGAAATAGAGTTTGCTATTTCATACGAAATGACAAGGTCATTTCGTGTGAGCTATGTTCGTGCGAAATAGGCTGGTCTATAAATAGGTGCCTTGATGGTTTCGTTTGTAACTTCTGATTCTGGTAGCGAAGCTCTGCCGAAGTGTCTCCAGATTTGTAAAACGACTTGATATCAATACAGAGACAGTTTAAAGTGATTTTTTGTGCAATTCAGCTGAAACGAATTCGATACGTTTGTTTCCGCCACTTGTATTGAAAAGAACTCTTCTGAACGACTCGTTTCGGTCGTGAAAACGATCCTACAAAAATCAATTCTCATTGAGCCGATACACTCTAACACTTAATGGGTCGGTGTTTTGTTTTGAATTGGACCTCCCTTTTGAATCACATGTGCCAACAAAACACCTGTACTAACTCAATTCTTGTTTCGAGTAAATTCAATCACATGCTCAACTGACAACTTCAAATGTTCAAAACAAATCTGATTGGGCCGCTTATAAATGGATCACATGTAATTTGATTATCCTTTTTGATCTTGGCCGACAACTTTATCTTTCAACACAATTTGACTGGACCGAGATTAATTGGGCTGACAACAACACATGCATTACGTTCAATGGCCGACAAATTCAATGTTCCTCAAAGAATTCTATTGGACCTTCACGATAAATGCCCGTCACATGCAATCTTTGATAACAACAAATGTATTAAGTGGCCGACAACTATTACGATTCAATTGGACCGATGACAATAATTCACGTGAAGACTGTTGATTTTCAAACCGATCTGATACACACTGAAACAAACTCCTCAAATGACATGACAGTCCAATACGTACGAAATGATGATCTGGGTGCACCTCAAACGAAATGATACACTAACTGGCCATTCCGCGCGAAATGGATTCTAATTTCACACGAAATGGACGTATTGGTACGAAATGAAGTCAAATCATTCTATTTCGTGCGAAATGGATAATATTTTCACATGAAATGACAACATTAAAACGAAATGGAATTTTATTTCGTGCGAAATGATGACATGTTCGAACAATCGGATAGTATATTGATAAATTGACCAACTTTTAAGATGAATTAGGG
The DNA here is from genome assembly GCA_030545235.1 of Helianthus tuberosus. NCBI lineage: Eukaryota > Viridiplantae > Streptophyta > Magnoliopsida > Asterales > Asteraceae > Helianthus > Helianthus tuberosus. The sequence goes on from CM060406.1 coordinate 184,380,161, forward strand.
TCTGATATGTTCAAGGATTGATTAAAACTATATTTCGCATGTAATATATGAAAATCAGTTCATTTTAACCATAAAATTTCGATTAATTTTGAAAAAATGTGAAGAAAGTGAGTAGAAGTGAGATTTTCGGATGAAATCAAGCTGAATCGGTAAGAACTCTTCCTCCTGAGCTCTGATACCACTTGTAGGATCGTTGTGACGACCAAATGAGTCGTTCAGAAGAGTTTTTGATCAAAACGAGAGGCGGAAACAGACATTTTGATGATAAATCAGCTTATAATGCACATAGAATCACTTAAACTGTCTCTTGTATTGATATGAAAGCTTTACATGACCTGGAGACACTTCGGCAGAGCTTCGCTATCGGAATCCAAAGTTACAAATGAAATCTCAAGCCACCTGTTTATAGGATTTTGCATTCGCACGAAATGGACTTTTCATTTCGCACAAAATGGACTTCTCATTTCGCACGAAATACCATTTCGTGTGAAACTGCCATTTTGTGACTGTTTTCCGTTTTTCTCGCACTACGTGACTTGATCTAACAATTCTATTACAAGACTCGATACAAGACCAAGTCGACAGACATATGCACCAACAGCAGAAAGTCAAACACTGTTTGACTTTCACGCTAAGAAAGCGATAAAAGAATGAAGGAAGCTTACAAAGGGTCCTTGCTTGAACTTGATCTTAAAATTCTCAGGTATGAAGTTATAAAACCTCAACTTAGAGAATTTAGATCAAGTGTGAGTTGCAACAAGTGAAATTATAGGCTATTTATACTTGTAGTGAACTGAAATATGCTCGGAAATATCTCGGATGTCGGTTCGTTTGGTCGTACGGTCACGTTGTTCGGTTAATTACGACGAAACTCGAACGGACGCGAAAACAAACCAAATTAAGCGAAAAATGGTATTTTTGCATGCCGATCACTAAAACAAAAATATTTTAGTGTGTACAAAAATTTTGGATGTCCATATGTGGTCAGAACGTAAGATATGCGCGAAAATGCAAACTTACGTCGTTTTTGACATTTTTAGTCCCTGTAAGATCAAATAAGCATATTTTCTCACACCGAACCACTCAAAGCTTATTTCTAAGCTATGTCTAGGTTATTTATGGTATTTTTAGCTTATGATCAAGTTCCAGACTATACGTTGCCTTACGAAACGGCAGACTTTTGCAGTTGGACGCAAATCGTCCCTGTGAGCGAATAAACTTGTTTTCGCCATACCAAACCCTTCAAAACTTATTTCTAAGTTATGTAAAGGTTATTTAAGGTAAGTTAAGCCTATTTCACTATTCCGGAGTGTTTTTTGCATTAAACTGGTTATATTTACGCATCAGTTTGCGTATAACCTTCTAGAAAGCGATTTAAAGCTCGAATTTGAACAAGAATTGATATGCGCAAATGATACACATATTTATACAAATCCCAAGTATGAAATACAATATTTCATTGGTTTGGTATTTGTATGATGGTTGAAGTGACACAGGTGTCACAGTCTCCCCTACTTTAGGAAATTTTGTCCCGAAATTTAATTTTAGAGGAAACCTGTGAAGACAACTGTGATTGTTTCGCTTTCGAATGAATCCATCAAACCCGAAGTAAAAATCTGGGCCATGTTAGGATTCTTATCGAAATTATCAACTCTCAAAGTGAAGTCCTTGTAGTAACAAAACATGGAGTTTCGAACTACGGACATAAGAACGTTTCTTATGAAGACTATCATAAGAAACTTGTGTGTGTGCTCGAAATCAGAATCAGAGAGTGTAAGATAAAATGACATTGGTCAAGGTCCGGGACTTCTAGTAACTTAAATAACGCTACGTTCGCAATGTAATAAGGAACACTTATATATAGGAAGTACCAGCGGTGTATCCACCATGCTCCTTTCTACATTGTTCCCGTATCGTTATTCTCATCACTATAGGTCTTAACACATGAAAAAATTTGCTGTGGTTTCTGTGCACTGAATTCCATAATTATGTATGCATCCATAATTACGTAATTCCTTGCACAGTCCGCACAGTTCATTTCATAATGCGTAGGGGAAAAATCAATCGAATAAACATGAAGTGACTTGACTAGACCACCAAAGGATCTTTTTAACTAGACCAACGAACGATCTTTTTAACTAGATCAACACATGATCTTCTTAACTAGACCATCGTACAATCTTCTTAAATTGACCACTTAAGGGATCTTTTCAGCTATATCATCACATGATATTTCTAACCAGATTTTTGAATCAATCTGTTTAACTGGACCACTCAAGGGGTCCAATTATAGAATAGTACTTCATAATCCAAGGGACTTTAACTACAACGTAGAAGTCCATTAAGGAATTAAGATAGTACATTTGGATATCCTACTATGAATCCCTCATATGTGATATGGAAGATTCCATGAGGATTTGGATAATGAATATTCGGATCACACAAAAACACAAGACATAAAGAAATCACATAAGCACATAATCTCATAATTGTTTAATTTGATTTTTAATTTGTTATCTTAGGACACAGATATTTAAAGCACACCAGGAATCCAATCCGTGGATTTTATTTGGCACTTTAAACATCTTCAAGAATCTAACTATGGAGATAGAGAGATCTTAATAGGAATTCGGCTTTGTCCTTATTGAATCGTAATGTACGTATTAAGGCATACGGATAATTAAATTAAGGGCTCTGATTTAAGCGATATTTATCCGCAAGGATCTAATTATGAGGATAGAAAGATCCTGTTTTGGATTTTGGAATTTGTGTAACGAGAGGTGCTTCGAAAACTTGCACTAAACGTGCTTAAGTCGATACACAAGGTAGAAAGTTCATGAAGTTGAGGTACTAGATATGCCAAGGCGACATATGAAGCAGAATTTAGAGGTTAAACAGCAGCAGGGTTTGCAACAGCTTTACCTTGGATAGCAAAGCGGCACATGTTAACCAAATGTCCCCATCGTCCACCGTGGGTACATTTGAAACAGGGTATTTGATTCGGATGATGACGGTTACATTGATTGCACCAAAAAGCGGTTCCCTTGTACGGCTTCATCCCTGAGGCGAGTCATGGTGATAGCTAAATCAACGGTCTTCTGGAGTACGATGCCTATTTGTTGGGCAATTGTAGCACCTAGTTCGGACATTGTTGTGGCGATGAAGAGGCATCATGAAGATAATGAAAGATATGGGAGGAAACAAGTGAAATGATATCGGATAATCAAAACAGAATGACAACGCATAGAAATTGCAATCATTTGTTTGTTACCTAAGGCAAACAAATGAGACGGTGACTAATCAAAGTAAATGGGTCAATATAATGTATCACCGAAGACATGCTCGCCTATAAGTGAACACTCACCCCAAGAGTTCCCAGGTAAGAGTGACTGGTCCGAACACTCTAGCCTTAGACATAAAACTCAGGGTACAGGCATTCACTCTTCCAGTTTGCGCGTGTTCACATTATTTAGACCCAAACTTTGACGAGATTTTGAAAACTTTGAAGGTTCAAAACCTTATAATAAATCATCCTAGAACAGATGATTGATTTTCAAAGCGGATTCGAAATTTGTATTCTTATTGTGGTTGTCACCTAAGGATAAGTGACGGTATTGTTTTAAAACTAAACACAAGATAACTTGTGTTAGGGTCCTAGGAAGGTTATAGTCTAGGTCAAAGCATTACTAATAACCTAATTCCCTATAACCATTGGCTCTGATACCAACTTTTCTGTCACACCCCGACCACGTAAAACAACAAAACGTGGCAGAAACGTCGGGGAGTGTTGTAATAGAATCATTGTTTCACAACCATGGATTAAATAATTTCGTTTTATTGAATTATTGAACTCATTGTTTTATTACAAATCATATAAATACAAATATTATCTTTCAAGTTTTAAAGTCGCTAAGGCACGAGTCCATCCTATTTATAGCATGCATCACTAGTCATCACATAATAGCACCTGAAACATGTGTAAAAATAGGTACGTCAGCATAAAAATGCATGTGAGATACATAGGTTTTATTATAATTAGGATTCATGACTTGTAAGTTTAGAGAAAAATATTTAATTAAAAATAGTCATGAACCTTGAAATATTTTCTTTTATAAATCACATAACAAGTAATAAGAAAATCAGATGATATAAATAAATAATTAAGTAAAATAAGTTTGTATAAAATATATTGTTTGTAAAACAATATTTTGATAAAAAGGTTTATAATATATATATAAAATATACTTTGGTTTTAAGAAAATCGAATAAGTAATACATCAAAATATATTTCAGTTTCAAAATCGTTTACCCAAGTGTACTAAATAACGCCACAGTATGTAATATGATGAAAACACTTATATATAAAAGTACCAGCGGCGTATCTACCATGTTTTCATCACATTACACCCGTCCTGTTATCTAAACACTAACCAAAACCCAATCGTTAAACAAATAGTATATTAAATATACTTTAGTCGTTAAAATAATAACTTTCAGTAGTATATCAAAAGTATACTTTGGATTTATTAATAACATATTAAACTATGTTTTGGTTTTATAGATAACATATCAAACTATGTTTTAATAATTATCAAAATATATATTGGTTTTGTACAATATCACATATGAGAGCATATCAAACTATACTTTTGGGAGTATAATAAAATATACAATAAAAATGTGATTTAAGAATTCATTCAGATCTTAGTGCATCAAACTACACCAATTGAGACTATAGAAATACCACAAAGGCAATCTCTATTTGGATAAAAATATTGGTTTCTGACATTCCATGACAAAAGGAATGGGGTGTCTAGTCCTATGGCGCTATATCATACAACCAATCAGTCTGGTGAACATAAAATAAGTACAATTCAACAATTAATTTTATAATCTTTGAAAAATCAGTGTTTAAACCATAAATAATCATTTAGTTTGTCAAAAGATAAGTACTAATATGTATAATAAATTTATACTTTGAAATCATGAACATAACAAATAGGTACACATGCTTCATCCCAAAACATTGAAAACAGTAAAAGAGGGGACTATGTACTCACATGAGGATGCTTAGAAGTCTTGAACAACAACCAAGCAAAGCTAGAGGGATCATGGAATCAAACGGCACCTAATATGGGTGAGTAAGTAAATAAACCGGACCTAAATCGGAAGATCGGATAGGATGAGGCTTCGTAAACCAAATGAGTATTGGATCTCATATGACAGGGTTTAACAAAGCCTACATACTAAAACGAAACCTAACCTAAGTGCTTTCGACCCGTTATGACCCATTAAAGTAGCTAACGCTACTTTAACGCGTCGTTCGCGCAAACGCGCGTTCAAGACGTCTAACTAGTCCTATGACAACTATTATATGCCTAAACATGTGTATTTATGTAGGGGTAAAAACATGATTTTAAACTGATGGCAAAATAGTAATTTTAAAGCGAGATAAAAGCGTAAATTTATTGGGCTAATAAAGGAGTGTCAGGCAGCTGCCTGACACTGTTCTCTTACCGCCCCTTTCCTCCAATCAATGGGAATTTATATTCCCGCCGACACTAAGTTTTGTTGTAGTTAGAAAATTTTTCTGTATATAATATAATATGAAAAGTTTTTTACCTTTTAAAAAAGAGAAGAAGTTTCAAAAAAAGTTACAAAGTAAACATTAAATATTGATTTTCTTTCCTTGTCACATGTCACGATAATCATGCATGTATCCATGTTAGAGTTGCATAAATGTCTAGAATAACGCAAACCGTGTGCAATATGTGTTCGTAGATTTATTATCAGATTAAATTTTTGATAGCATGTCATATTTCATATGTGATCCGATTATATTAACCATTTAACTAGGGCCAGCCCTGAGAATTCGTTTAGCTGTTCGAGCTTAAAAAACGTGCCCTTAGACCTTAACGAAATTGGGTATTGACCTCACTGAAGGTCTAAACCTAATGGCAATGGGCTAATAACCAATCTAATCCATAAAAATAGTTTTGTAAGTGGGATTATGTCGGTGTTTGTATGAGTATACCCTTCGAAATATCAGGCCCTGACTGGTGCTCCTCCCCGTCCACTCTCACAGCCGTCCATGCATTTAACTGATTTGGAGAAAAAGGGGTAGTGAGGATACACACAAATACAATGAATTGTCAATTACCACATTAATTTAAATTTATTTTCCTTTAAAGTAAAGAAACGTCCTAGTACCCTGTATATATATAACCACCCATATCTCTAGTCTTTCTCCCACTTCATTCTCATCTCGCCACCATGTCAACCACCGGTGGTAGCATAAGGAACTCCAACGTCTCCACTCCTATCGGCAGCAAACGAAACTCCAACGTCTCCACTCCTGGCGGCAGCAGACGAAACTCCAACTTCGAAGAAGAGAATAACGATCATATCCATTCTGAACGTACACCCGATCATCCATTTCCTGAAAGCGAATTCACAGGCTTGAAGCGTCACGATTCCTTAGATATCGAGGCTTCTAAAATTGGCGGCCACCACGGTCACCATAACACTAAGGTTAGATTTTAATTATTTTGGGTACCATTCGTTTGTATCTATCACATGTGGTAAAATAACGCTATTTTACCCCTGTGCCCTAAAAAAAGAAACGTTTTGTAATTTTATGAAGGATTGGGGAGTGATACTAAGACTTGCTTTCCAAAGTATCGGAGTAGTCTATGGCGATATCGGGACATCGCCGTTGTATGTGTACTCGAGCACCTTTACGAAGGGGATCAAACACGAAGACGACATCTTGGGTGTTTTGTCACTGATCTTCTACACCATCACCCTAATTCCTGTTATTAAGTACGTGACAATCGTTTTGCATGCCAATGATAACGGTGACGGTGGGTATTTAATTTCTTTATTGATTAACTCTCTTAGTTGATTGATATGACCAAAGATATAAAATATCCCCTAAATATAGGGTGTTTATCGAATCGAATATCGAATTTTCGAATTATTCGAATCGAATTGTTCGAATAATTTTTATTTTTCTTTGAATTCGTATTCGATTAAAACCTACCGAATTCGATTCGAATAAAAAACCCAATTCGTTTTCGATTAAAAATTCGAATTCGAATATATTCGATTTAATTCAGATTCTTTAAAAACATGTAAAAAACTTTCAAAATGAAACATAAATTTTAAAGCAGCCATAAAGAACGATATCACAATAAAAAGTCCCAAATAAAGTACCACAAGTCTAAAATTCAAAACGAGAAGTCATGAATAACCACTCCACATTACAAGTTAATATTTTTACGCTTAGAAATCTATTGATAGATTTGTTACTTAGATTTTAGTTATGGGCATGTAGTGGGTTTGGTGATGGGTAATGGGTAATTTTAATACTTGTAAAAAAATTTAAAAATAATTTATAGTATAGCCTAATAAAAGTTATATATGTATTATATATATAATAATAAATAAAAATGTATAATTTGTATTCGAATTTCGAATCGAATCGAATTTGAAATTATAAATTCGTATTCGATTTACTTGACTCGAATTGAATCGAATTCGAATTTTTATAATCAAAACGAATTCTTGATAATCGAATCGAATTTAAACAGACTTCGAATTTTTCGAATTCGAAACGAATTCTGCACACCTCTACCTAAATATTCGAGTTTATGTTAGCGAAAACTATGATGAAATTGGAAAAACCAATGGTTATTCTTTAGTGACGAAATTTGGGTATGTTGATGATAATGAATTATGAACATGAAAATAAATACAAAATTGTGGATTTATAGAGATGAAAGTAGATAACGTCAGTATTTCATAGATGACAGTTTAGTTGATTTAAAATAATGCATGGTTGAAAACTTATATAATATATTAATATATTATACCTAGATGCACTAAAAAATTAAGGTTAGATCTATACCTAGATGCATGGTAACTGATTTGTATAAACTAATAATTTTTCTAACGAATATTTTGTGAAATCTAAATCAATAAATAAAAAGAAAAACAAGCCTTTATATATTTTAATTTCTAAATGAGAAGTTTTCATTTGTTTAAAACATATTGTTAAACATATAGATTTCATTTGTTTAAAACATATAGATAAAAATTTATAAAATATAAAAAAAAATACTGAAAATTACGTTAACAATGAATCGACTAGCTACACTGATTTTTTTTTTTGCAACAGGGGGTACTTTTGCGTTGTACTCGAAGTTATGTCGATATGCAAAGGTAGGTTTGATCCCGAGCGAGCAACCAGAGGACCGGGAGGTTTCGAATTTTCAACTTGAATTGCCAAACAAACGTAACACAATATCGTCAAAGGTCAAAAATAATCTGGAGCGAAGCAACTTTGCTAAGTTTGTACTTCTTTTCATTGCGATGCTTGGGACTTCTATGGTTATTGGTGATGGCATCCTCACTCCTTCAATCTCAGGTGAATAGTTTTACCCTTTTTGTTGTCCTCATGCATGTGATTTTAATCATCTCTAATATATGTAATTCTCTGTATAGTATTATCCGCTGTATCAGGACTAAAAGAAGCAACCGATTCAATGACAGAAGGTTAGTTTTAGACATTCAACTACGACTCTTGTCTTTTCTTACATGTCAATATCTTTAACTTCCCATAAAATGCAAAAAAAAAAAATAAAAAAAAAAAAATACAAACAATACGATACACGTCTTATTTTTAGATGTGTGTCATCTTATTAGCCATTGTTACATGGCATTTTCCGACGTAAGGTCACATAAAGACGAATAATGTGGTTACCAAAAGTGGTTTCAAGTAATGAAACATGGGAAAAAAATCTATTTTGCTAAATTATTTAAAAATAGTTAAATAATGAACAGCCCAAAGAATATTCCGATCTTTTGAGTCATATTGATTATGTTCATGCTTTATTGCTCCAATCTAATATTTTGGTCATGAAAATGGTTGGATGCATATTAATAATAATAATTAATTACTTAAACTTACAATGGTTAAATTTTAGTGTGAATTATAATTACTTGATTACTAGAGATTAAATTTTCAGTTTTAAATAAATAATATGACAGTTGTTTTGATGAAAGTAATTGCGAATTGATAAAGATATATACTAAGACCATTCGTGATGGTTAATGCCTTTTTAAGGGGCATTTTTCATCACACCAATAATATAACATCCCTTAAAAAAATGTGTAATGGTTAACATCCTTTTCATGCCCCTATAACATCATTATTTTCATTTTTGTTTTCTCCCAATTGAGCATTATACTAGAAATACCCCTCCATTTTCATGCCCATATAACACCCAGAGGGGCGTTGTTGGGGCGTTATCAATTCACTTCACGCCCATATAATGTTCTATTACGCATGACCTAATGTACTTGTTTTTATCTATAAAGGGCTTAAAGAATCAGTATTTATGAATAATTTAAAATTACAAAAGCGATTATTACCCTTGTATACTATTCAATTTTGTAACATCTTTTAATCCTTATATACTGCTACTATTATATGTATAGCTTTTCACACAAATTTTTTTTGTCCAATTCATTTTACATGTATTACCGTCATTTTTTACAATTATTTCATTTTATAAATTTACTTTCTTATGTAAAATATACTATAATAAACTTCTAAAATGTCTTCGAGTGTCTTCAAAAACTGATATTATCTCATTACTTAAGTCCATCGGGTTTAACTAGATTACATATAAAATTACGGGCTATTATATAACTTTCTTATGTAAAATATACAATGATAACTTCTGAAATGTCATATAAATTGTAAAATTGATTTGGATCTCATAAAAGTGGATATTACTTAGGTTGATGTGGTTTACGTAAATTAAGTACACCATTGCGAGTAGTGATGGAGCTTGATCAAAAGTTCCGAGGGGTCAGAAAGTCATGGGACCCGATTTATATATGGTATAAATATTTAGGCAAAATAATTGTGAGGACGTTCCTATATAATTTTAAAATTTTCGAAAAAAATAGGAAATTTAAAAAACAAAACATTTTCAAATAACTCTGACACCTTGTGTAATACAGCTAATTGCTATATTTTAATTTCTTAGTATTAATTATCAAATAGTCAATCAAAAACCAAATGAGAATAGTGGTTGTATGTGCTTCCACTGACTATTTGGACATATGGCTTTGAATTTTTTAGTTGAAAGGGTTGGCATTTATTGTAATAATAGTACATACCAATGAAAACCATTGAATTTGCTAAGATTTTCATTGAAAGAGATAACATAAATGGAAAAACAAACTTCACGAGTAATATCAGGCAGGCCGGCAGAAGGAAAGAGTGGATCTCTAAATCACGTTTCCTTTCATATTTATATGATAAAAATCCTTGGAATTATTTAATTAGTATTATTAGATGTAACTATTTTATTATATGCTTAAACTAATAAAATCAATTCGAACTTATTGACAATGGTGTATAGTTCACTTTTAATATTTACTACTTAAAAAATATTTAATTTAATTCATAGGTTTTTGATCAAACTCAAGTAATTATGTATATATAAGTTTTGTAACACCATGAAAATGAATTGATGCAGGGAGGATCGTGATAATATCAGTGATAATCCTGATAATTTTATTCATGGTCCAAAGGTTTGGAACTGATAAAGTTGGCTACGGGTTTGCCCCCGTTATTAGTATCTGGTTTTCGCTCATTGCTGGAATTGGCGTGTACAATTTCATCAAGTACGACCCTTCGGTCGCAAAAGCGATAAACCCTAAATACATCGTCGATTATTTCAAACGAAACGGAAAAGATGGGTGGGTTTCGCTTGGTGGAGTAGTTCTTGCCATTACAGGAACCGAAGCCATGTTTGCTGATCTTGGACACTTTACGGTCAAATCGATACAAATAAGCATGGGTTGTGTGGTTTATCCGGCTATAATCACTGCCTATAGCGGTCAGGCAGCGTGGCTAAGAAAGCATAGTGAATTAGTGGAGGACACATTTTATAAGTCGCTTCCAAACGCTTTGTACTGGCCGGTTTTCGTGGTGGCTGTGATGGCCGCAATTATAGCAAGTCAGGCTATGATATCTGGGACATTCTCCATCATCAAACAATCTCTTTCGCTAGGATGTTTTCCTCGTGTTCAAGTCGTGCATACTTCAGCCAAGTATGAAGGGCAAGTTTACATACCCGAAATGAATTATCTTCTAATGATTGGTTGTGTTTTAGTTACTGCTTCATTTAAAACTACTACAAAGATCGGTAATGCTTACGGTAAGAGTTCCAACCATTTATTTATTTAAAAACATCAACTCATTCTGATGGTTTTGTAGTATTTGACTAATTTCTAACATGTTGAACTCGTATTTGTAAACTATGTAGGAATTGCGGTGATATTTGCTGAGACTCTAACCTCGGGATTTTTGGTGCTGATCATGATTGTTATATGGAAAACCAATATACTTCTCGTGATGTCATATGTGCTTGTGATTAGCTTCACAGAATATCTTTACTTAAGTGCAGTTTTCTATAAATTCCCGAAAGGTGGATACTTGCCATTTACATTTGCTCTCGTGCTAATGTTCATAATGTGCACTTGGAACTATGTTTACCGAGCAAAATACAACTATGAGCTTGAACACAAAGTGTCACGAGAAGCCATAAAAGACATTGTTACGGACCCGAACATTAGTCACATGGGAGGACTTGCAATTTTCTATTCGGAGCTCGCCCATGGCATTCCACCAATCTTCAAACATTATGTTGACAATGTGCCTGCTTTACATTCGGTGATAGTGTTTGTTTCCATCAAGTCGTTGCCAGTTAGTAGAGTCGCACCAGAAGAGAGGTTCTTGTTTAGAAGAGTGAAGCCAAACGAGATGTATGTTTTTAGGTGTGTGGTTAGGTACGGGTACACTGATGTCCGCAATGAAAAAGATTCATTCGAGAAGATTTTGAACGAACGCTTGAAGGATTTCATTGCATTTGATTATGGACCTGACCCACAACAAGGTCGTATTGCGGATGAGGATGTTGTGAAACTAGACAAAGCTTGGCGATCTGGAGTCGTGCACTTGGTGGGCGAACACGAGATTGTGTCGAGGGACGGGTCTTCGCTCGGGAAAAGATTCTTGATCAATTATGCTTACAATTTTATGAAGAATAACTTGAGGCAAAGTTATAGTGTGTTCGACGTTCCTCATAAGAAGTTGTTGAAGGTTGGAATGACTTATGAGCTTTAAGGATAATGATTCCTAAATGCTTGGAACTTCCTTATAGATATCCTACTGTTGGAAAATGTTTCAATAAAGACATGACACAAATTTACTTTATAGATGTGGTTTTTTACGTCTTTTGTGATAAGGTTTATGTTTTTCTTTGTGTTTTTATTTTTATTTTGATTTGTTTTCTTTTATTACTTTTTTTATAATGAAATTGTAAATTTCTTAATATAATAAAGAAAGTACTATACATAAGTTTTTATTTATATTGACATTTAGATGGAGGGTTGTATTTAGATATGCTATGTTGCATGGATAGACTATTGGGCCATAAAAGGCAAGAAGACATATGTAAAAGATGAAGGTAGCATAGATGAAGATTTTAAGGTGGATGTGTAGGCACGTGAGGTTATACCAGATAAGAAATGGGTTTTGTAAAGGAAATGTTTGGAGTGACGAGTATATTGGATAAGATAAAGGGGGAAGATTGAGATGGTTTAAGAATGTGAATAGGAGGCAGTCGACATCGCCATTTAGAGTAGTGGAACCCTTAATTGTTGAGCGGATTAGGCATGATTTGTTAGAGTTGCATCTCTCTAAGGACATGATCAAGGATAGGGGTTTGTGGAGATGATTAAGGTTTAGGATTTTTAAGAGATGATACATTCATGTCTTAGTGTTGTGCTACATGCTTAGATTTCCTTAAACTTTGGGTTGACTTTGCATGTAATTGTTTTTTTTTTTTTTTGCATACATGTCTAATGTCTATATGTAGTCTTATGATTCTCTATATCTTTTTTTTCGTATGTTACTCCTCCACCACTTATGTTATTTGATAGATCTCTATTTCTATATTTTTAGGCCTGGTTGTTTGTATAGAAGCAACCTTCCTAGAACGTACCAATTATTGGCGTCAGTGGTCTCTTTAGAAACAACTTCTATATATCTATAGAAGCACCCTTTTGAGACCCTACTATTTTTTTCTTTTTTTTATTTGTGGGATTTATTGGGTATGATTGTTATTTATATTGACGTTTGAATTATTATAGTTTTTATGGGTGTCTATAGTTGTTATACCATATCTTTGATAATGAAGAATTGGGGTCATTTTTCCATTTGAAGGCAATAATCATTTGAAATTTAAATAGTGAGCAACTTGTTTGGTCACTTATTCAGTAGCCATTAGAAATATAGTGACCACTTTTTGCATTTTGTCTCCAATCAAATATCAAGGGATGCATAGCGATGAAACAAGAGCACCTGATTTTTTTTGGTCATTGAATTCTTACAATAATTTCATTGGTGACACTCGCAACTCGACGACATTTAAGTTGGCAACACTTAAAAACTTGGTGAGAGTTGAGTTGGCAACACCCTTCTTAACCTACGACATTCTTAGCTAACGCAAGTTAGCAACTTTGACTATTGCTCAAAGTTTCCTAGCGACACTTTTGGTGACGCTCAAAGCTTAAGTCATAAATTGCTTGGCATCATTGATCAAAGAACACCCACTTTGTCCTAGCAACAGTTAACCATCGACACTCTCTTGCGACACACACAATTCTAAACCAAATTGTTAAATAACGACAACAATTGCAACTTTTAACTCAATTGAAAGGGCATCTCACAATTTACACATATTTTCCTTTACTCTTTCTTCAACAAATTATGTCTACTGGAAAAACCATGATCAAGCCCTTCATAATCACCAATAATTTGTTTGGTTACTTTGATGGTTCCATTCCATGTCCAAATCCCACTATTACTACCACATCGGAATTCTCATCTACTATCCATCTAATCCCAATTATCATGCCTGGATTGCAAATGATGCTTATGTCCATATGATCGTTATCTCAACAGGCTCTGAAGCATCCTTCGTTCATGTTCAAGGAACTTCCACCCGTGAACTGTGGGACTCTGTTGGTAGAGCTTATGCTTCTCACCTAGCTACTTCCTTCCAGGGAATACACACCCAAAACACAATTTCTTAAACTGAAAATGAAAGGGGATGAAATACACCCACTTTGTCCTAGCAACAGTTAACCATCGACACTCTCTTGCGACACACACAATTCTAAACCAAATTGTTAAATAACAACAACAATTGCAACTTTTAACTCAATTGAAAGGGCATCTCACAATTTACACATATTTTCCTTTACTCTTTCTTCAACAAATTATGTCTACTGGAAAAACCATGATCAAGCCCTTCATAATCACCAATAATTTGTTTGGTTACTTTGATGGTTCCATTCCATGTCCAAATCCCACTATTACTACCAAATCTGAATTCTCATCTACTATCCATCTAATCCCAATTATCATGCCTGGATTGCAAATGATGCTTATGTCCATATGATCGTTATCTCAACAGGCTCTGAAGCATCCTTCGTTCATGTTCAAGGAACTTCCACCCGTGAACTGTGGGACTCTGTTGGTAGAGCTTATGCTTCTCACCTAGCTACTTCCTTCCAGGGAATACACACCCAAAACACAATTTCTTATACTGAAAATGAAAGGGGATGAAATACCCCTCACGTCTCTCAGTGGTGCATAAGAGCTTGCATCCGCACTTGCAAATATTGATGAACTTGTGAATGACAAGGATTTGGTTCTCCATGTGATACATGGATTACGTGACAAACACAATGGTTTAAAAACAAATGATCTGGCTCGACCGATTCTCTTAGTTTTTAATGAGCCGTTTGATCTATGTACATACCACGACTACATGGTTACAAAGCCTCCACAATCCAGTGATGTTTCTGCTTTTGTTGTCACCACAACACTTGTTTAAACTAACCAATAAATCCAAACATTACAACAAATGGCATCTCCCCTTGGTTATCAACTGATGCCAACAATTTTAATAGCTCAACCACGTGAAGCCTACTATAGTGTTCATCCTCCAATTAATAGTGGTCACAACAATTGAGGATGTAAAGGTAGCTATTGTAGAGGATACAATAACAACAACAGTGGCACTGACAACTATAGCAACAACTTTAGAGGAGGAGGTTGTGGTCGTGATGACAATCGTAATCAGTTTTCATGGGCCTCTACACAAAGCATGGTTTATGGTTCATGCAACCGTTGTGGAATTGGACATATTAATTTTGACTGCCCTAATCGCGATCCTTCCAAAACGCCGCCCACACTGCAACTATGCAGGTTATCAGTCTCAACCAGGGTTTTCCAAAGACTCTACCTAGTTCCCTGATAATAGAGCCACATGTCACACAAGATTTGACAAGTCTGGACAATTCTGAGGCCTGTCATGGTAATGATTCCCTTCATGATGGTAATAGTAACGGACTTCATATCTTTCATATTGGTTCATCAAAAATTCATTTTTCAAACAAATCTTTTAACACCAAAATTCTTTATGTTCTTGAAATTAAACAACAACTTCTATATGTGCAACAATTTTGTTTAGATAATAATGTTTTCTTTGAATTTCACTATTTTTTTGTTGTGAAGGACAAGTATACATGCACTACCCTCCTCACGGGCCTTAGTGAACATGGACTCTACTCTCTTTGACTCCTGTTTCTTCAATCTATCAATAAGTACACATTCTCTACCTTTCGCACGTCTTTTGACGTCTAGCACCGAAGTCTTGGCCATCCACATGAGTGTCTTTTCAATTTAATCCTTCCTAGTTATTCCTTATCTGTAACTAAGACATCTAGTTTCATTTCATGTACTGCTTGATCTATGGCTAAGTCAACAAAAATGCGTTTACCTGTTTCTAATTTTTCACAATGCACATCGGTTTGATCTTTTATATTGTGATGTTTGGGGGCCTGCACCTATTTTATCCTCTGATGGTAATTGATCTTTTTATTGCTTTGTGTAGATCATTTCTTTCGTTATATGTGCTTTATCCTTTAACCAACAAACCTGACATTTACAACACATTCACAAACTTTGTTCACATGGTTGAATGTCAATTTATAACAATAATCAAACAAGTTCAAACAGACTAAGGGGGTGAGTTCAGACCTTTAGGAAGTTTCAGTCAATCTCTTGGTATAATCCATCATTATCATGTACACATACATGTGAGCAAAATTGCTTCGTTGTTGAAATTGGTCTCACTCTTCTTACACAATCATCTGTTCCCAAACGATTTTGGCACTTTGCCTTTGATACAACCGTTTGTCTTCTCAACTGAATGCCATTTAGAACATCCATTAACAAATCTCCATTCAAACATCTTTTCCATCGACACCTTGACTACTCCTTACTTCGAGTATTTGGTTATCAATGTGTTCCTCATCTTCGACCCTACAATCCTCACAAAATGGATTTTGGTCCACAGCATTATGGGTATCGATGCCTCAATCCAACGAATGATCGCATCAATATTGCTTGATATTTTGATTTCTTTAACCAATTTCCCTTTACAACAAAACCTCTTTTCCACTCCTTCATTTCCAAATTCCAATCCTTACACATCTTTTTTATGATTCTACTTGTTCTTTTGATATCCACAACCACAACCTCCTGCTGAGCCAACCACCCCTCCAATATCCGCGTCCACACTTACTCATCTATCCTCTCTGATGTGGTCAGGTATGCTTATAAAATGATGGTTTTTTTAGGTTGTTTTATGCACTAGTTCAAGGTTTTTTTTAATTTATAAAAACACGATATAATACTATCATACTACTGTGACAACCCTCATAATTACAGGTATCCGTACAATTAATTAATATTGTTTAATGCTTAATGACTATGCTTGATCATACATACATGTGCATCACATTTCATACTGTCACACCATTTATCACATACAAACTTTAGTGATAAACATGATGCACAAAGCACAGTTAGCCCAGTTAGCGGATAACTCAGAAACATGCTGACAATGTCTGTACATAGACATACAATGTTTTGAGACCCATTATGAGCCAGAGACAAGGTACTACACTAGTATGGAGTGTAGGGAAGTAAGGATTACAAAACTGCGTCCCTAGGTGATAGTTTAAGTGCCGGGAAGTGCCTAAAACTCACCCAAAGTGCAGAATCCTGCACATTTCAGCAAAATTCAGCATTTAACATACTAGTATTATGCGAAAAAATATGGAAAAATGGTCCTGTATGCTTTCCTAAGTGTCGGAAATTAAAAGTGTCACAAAAAGTTACATAAAAGACACTATACGGTATAAATTAGCACTTTAACGAACCGGTATCTAACCGGACATTACCCGAAACACTAAAATATTGCTAAAAGCATTGTTTTACTTTTTCTGAGCTAGTTATGGTTCCCGAACACTTTAACATACTACATAATGCATGATACACTAAAACACTAGACTTTATACTTGTCCTCCAACTTATTACCTACACTTACCATTTAACTTACACTTTACCCCCTCCCCCCATATGATTTACGGCCCAAAGTGGCCCCACCTCAAAATTACCTTAATCTTCTATAAATCCTCCATGATTTCCTTGGGATTTGCTTGGATATTGAGTGTACTTTGGGGAGCATTAAAACCAATGGATAATAGAGCTTATGGATTATAAGAACACTAACCATCTTCATCATTCTCATCACCACACCACTCCCTTCTTCCCTCCCACACTCTCGGCCGACCTCTCCTCCACACACACCACCATTTTTTTGCAAGTTCATACAATCCAAGCTTCACACAAGGTGTAAGGAGCCATATTAGAAAGGTTGGTGAGCTCGGATCTTGAAGGACCTCCACCACAAGCTTTTATCCACTTCTTTTTCTCCATTGTTTCTTCCCTAGCTTCAAGCTAGTAGTAAAATTCTTGTTAACCCTTGTTTACTTCATATCTTTAGTGGTTAAAAGATATATTATGATGAAATAACAAGAACACTAAAAGACTTGAACTTGAATCTTGAAACATAAGATGAAATATGATGATATATAGATGATATGATGTTGTTTAATGCATGATTAATAGTTGATTGTTGATTTCTTGAGGTGATGATGTTAATCATCACATAAAGCTTGCTAGATGATGTTTAAACACTTAATCTAGCAAGTGGGAGGATGATCATGTAACAACATATGATGATCATCTTCTAGTGAACACATGAAATTGATAAATAAAAATGATTCCTGTAAAACAATGATTAAAGTGACCTAGTGAACTTATAGATTCAAGATTTGTGAATGATTTTCCAAGAAAACCAAGTTTAAAAAGATGATTTTTGAAAGATCATGATTTTTATTAAACCTACACTATTTTTAGTGACAAAACAAGTGTATAAACTAGAGAAACAAGAAGATGTTATAAATAAACATTTTTGTAAAATATGTTTACAAGTTGTAAACATCTAAAACTTCCAAGAGTGAGGCTTATCAAGAAGTAAATATATTTTGGAGGGTAACTAAACCCACTAAACACTTTACCAAGTTACTACGCGTTTTTGTGAAAGATCAAGTTCATGTTATTATGTAAAGTGTAAAGTTTTTGCACTTGGTAAGTGCAAGATGATTAGGAATTGATTGTTGATCATTGTGTATGATTTTTGAAAAGAAAATGATAAGCTTAATAGCATGGACACCTCCATTTTCAAAGGGAACTATGGCAAAATTTTCTAAAAATACAAGCACTTAGAAAATATTTTCTAAACAAGTGTTTACAAGTAAGTTTTAAACCATGTTTTTCAATATAAGCTTTGCCATAAATTTTGATACAAAAAATACAAGTATTGGAGGTTGGTTTTTGTAAATAAAAATAGATAAATATATATTTAGAATATATATTTTATATTAAGACACTTGTGTGAATATTTGTATACTTTGTGGAATAGTAATATTATTTTAGGTTAAAATAATATAACTTACAAATACCAAAAATTTACAACTCGAAAATAATACCAAAATCACAAGGAATGAAATATAAGTTACACACTTAATATTGTGAAGCCAAACGCAAAAACGTAACTTATGAAATATTCCGGAAAATACCATTACGAATATATTTTTGGTAAATATTATTTTGGATACAAGGGGTGAAAATATGATTTTTGAACATATTACCAAAGTTATATCATATTTTCAACAAGGAGAAAATATATTATTGTTGAGAGATAAAAAAATATTTTCCTAGTATATTTAGAAGATATATAATTTTTGGGAAAAATATATATTTTCTTGGAATACATTATTTTTGACAAATAAGTTATATATATTTTCTAAGTGAGACTTAAAAATGTACTATTTTGGGACTACGAATACGAGCATACGAAAATACATGTATAAGATACCCCCATCCTTGGGAAGGAAATACATATACAAATACTTGAGAAGTATTGTTACAAAATAATGATTAAACAACTATTCCAAAAATTAAATATAATTTAAAGTTAAAATAATTATTATTTTAACAAGAAATTATAACTTGGAATAATATTGAAGAAGCTTAACTCAAAACGTAAATACAAAGGCAAGGCACGGCCCGTTCGTCTAATAGACATTAGTACGTTGTAGGTTGTCGTGTTGCTGACGAAGTTTGAGTACGAGCTGAGGACGCATTACAGTGAGTTCATGTCCCCCTTTTCTTTTAACTGTTTTTAGTTTTATACTTCGGGGGTGAAATACATGTTACGATTATACACAAACGTTTTATACATGGTATGTTTAGCTTAAGGAGGGTTACTACTTAGATCATGTGAGTGGTGGGTACAACACTTAAGGCCATTAATCCTCGTCGTAGGACCGAGGGACATGAGTGATAGATCTATTTGGATGTAGCGAGCCCACACCCATGAGGCCAGGGTGGCCCATAGTGGTGACTATGTCTTCCAGCCGGAAGCCTGGTGCAACTCCGCTAGGTTTGAGTTTTCCTGCATCACTTCACACATACCAGTGGCTTTGCAACCCATTGGTGATCTTTTTTTTTCCTTATTGCTACATACCAGGGACTTTCATAGATACAAGACATATTTTAAAGGCTTATTCATACACTCATACATGAACTCGCTCAACTTTTGTTGATTTTTCAAACTACATATATTTTAGGGAACTAAAATGGATCTGGCAGGTGTTGCAATGTTTACGAGCTGCGTTTAAATAAAAGATGTCATCCCTGGTTGTAGAGTTTAGAAGATGTATCCTATTCCTGGACGGGATACATGTTTCTAAATTCGGGATTATTTAAAGTCTTTTGTTGAGTCTATGTGAACTCATTTGAACATGTCGTGGTTTGTAACTTAAATTGGTGTCAACGTTTCAGACAATGATGTTATGTTATTTTCAAACTTAAATTAATGGATGAACATCTCATGGTTTTATCATATAGCATTGTTATAATTGAATGCTATGGTATTAAGAAGTCACACCAATAACCCACGCTTCCGCAAAAGTCAGGGTGTGACAGCTTGGTATCAGAGCTTCGATCGTAGCGAACTTGGATTCTTCTCGATTCTAGACTACGATCATTAGGGCTCTCACGAAAACATTTTTACATTCCATACACAAAGTGTCCAGATCCATGAAACAAACATTTTTTACAAATAAAATACACAAAATACATTTCAAAGAATTCATTTCTAATTTCACTCTGAGAGACTAGGGTGTTAGTCTGAGAGACTAGCTGGGTAGTGCAGTATGAGAGACTGGGGAGTTAGTCTGAGAGACTAGCTGGAGAATTCAGTCTGAGAGACTGGGGAGTTGGTCTGAGAGACTAACTGGGTAGTTCAGTCTGAGAGACTGGGTAGTCTGAGAGACTAGTAGGGGCAGTCTGAGAGACTGGGAGGTTTAGCCTGAGAGGCTGGGTAGTTCAGTTTGGGAAACTGGGAGGTTTAGTCTGAGAGACTAAGTAGTTCAGTCTAAGAGGCTCGGTGGGATAGTCTTGGGAAGGCTAGGATGCATACATGCTTACGTTGTTAGTACTTACATGCTTATTTGGATAATTGTTGATATATGTGCATATGTTGTGGTTGTGTTGATTACAGACACTATGTCATCTTCTTCTGAGAGTGGAGTATCAAACACGACAGACCCTATAGCTATCACTTCGGATGATGAGATCATCCCGGCACCCGAGATTCCTATCTCCGACTCGGAGAGTGATCCAGAGATGCTTTCAGACGATACTGACGATTTTCAGCCTTTCGCCTTACCAGATTTTGGAGATGACTTACCTATAGCTGATGGTTTTCTTGACGGGGACCTACCTCTTGTTCAGATCCCTGCTCCTTTTCCTCTCGTTGCATTTCCTGTTGAGGATCTGCCTCTTGACGCGATGTCTGACGATGACGTCGATCTCTTTATCGAGGGTCCCCCTGAGGATGCCCAGGATGGCGGGGATTCGGTTGATGATGATATTGCTATTCCTCTTGATGAGATTCCAGTTGTCGATGCCATTGTTATTCCACCTGTCGAGGTTCCTGTTGTTGAGGTTTTGTCTGACCCGTCTGGTCCCGATTCGTTTGAGTCCGTGTCTTCTTCTACATTACATGCAGCCGGACTGCACCGATATCTTACTGACTCTGACTCTGACACGGCCATGTCGGCCGCACCAGTTCAGGATTTCGAGCTTGACGATGATTTTGATCCTGACTTTGACCCCGAGCTTGAGGTTGATTTTGTTCCTGAGGATCAGCCATTTGAGGCACCTATCTTTCCACATGATTTCGATCCCGATCACGAGATTGAGTTTGCTCATGATGATCAACCCTTGGAGGCACCTGTTGTTCCCATCGATCAGCTCCTTGATGTACCTGCTGATTTTGATATGGCTCTAGTCGATCCCGAGCCCGTGTTTGCACCTGAGCCTGTACATGCTCACGATCCCTTACCTGAGCCTGACCCAGTTCCTGCTGATATTCCAGACATTGCACCACTGTTACTTGACCCAGTCCCTGTGCTTTCCGATCATGCTCCGTTTGCTGCACATATCGACCCCCGTTATTCACACACCCGCAATGGGTGGATTGAGGATGATGATGACTTTCCCCCTTTTGTTAGACCAGTTACTCCCCCATTTGCACCTGTTCATGCACCTTTTGATATCACTCCATTTCACCCACATGAGACTGACATTCACCGCACAGATTTACCAGTCACATTTCTTCAGGACATCCCTCCTTCCCGTCCAGGGGAAGGACCGTCGAGTCAGCAGGCCAGTCACGTACCTTTTGTGTCAGCAGCCGATCACTTCATGCCACAGTTTCCACACACTGCTCCTTCTTCTGGACTCACGGGCGAGCCACTGATTTGGTTTCCGCCTAACGTGATGCCTATATCTGATCCATACCATCCCTTCCACATTGGATACTCGAGGGATGATCTACTTTTATCCTTGCAGCTCCAGCAGGATATGTTGAGTCGTAGAGTCACTGAGCTAGAGAGGATCCCGCGTCATCCACCTGGTACTGGTCCATCACAGTTTGCTGCTCCACCTGCTCCACTATTGCCTTACCCGGATTTCGATATCCGATTTCTTACTATGGAGCAACAGATTTGCTGTTTGTTACAGCTTGTTCATGCCCTCGAGGAGGAGTTAGCGCGTATGCGCCGTTTGCTTTTCATTCCTCCACCTCCTCCTCCACCATCAGCTTGAGGTTTTTGGTTTGATGCAGATAGCATATTTTGATGAGAGTGCAACTATTGAGCCAGATTTCACAGCTTTTTGAAGACCACATGTTGACTTTTGACTTTAGACATTTGACTATTGTAGTTTGTTAGACAATTTGGACAGGGGTGATGTGACCCCGAAGTCCCTTTTGATGTGCTATGATACACTTGTAAAACATGTAAAACTGTATTTGTGGTCATTTGATATATGATAGCTCAATCGCAGCATTCTCATTACATGCATTGTTGGATTACTTGTTGTGTTATGACATGGGATGTTATGTGCTTACTTGTGTTGATAAATGGTATTACAAATGCGTGTTACATACTTACTATACTTATTATGACCTGACCTGTATGATCTTCTTTTAGAAGATGCCTCCTCGAAGAAACAATACGCTGCCCACGACAGAGGCGGAATTACAGGAACGAATTTCCGCAGCGATAGCACATTATGAGGCCTCGCGCGCTGAAACTAGCGGAGGTACCTCAAGAAACAACAACCCACCCAATGGCTATACCTTTAAGCAATTTTTAGACTGTAAACCGCTGAATTTTGACGGCACCGGGGGTGATGTGGCTTATGTTCGATGGACGGAGAAGACCGATTCAGCGATAAGAATGAGCAAATGCGCACCAGAACAATAAGTCACCTACATCTTCGGTTTGTTCATAGATGGAGCGCTTTCATGGTGGAATCTCCAAGTCCAAACTCTGGGAGAGGCAGCAGCATACGCTTTGACTTGGAATGAGCTAAAGGAACTCATGCGTAAAAAGTATTGCTCCAGGGCCGAAATTCAAAAGCTGGAAACTGAGTTTTGGAACCTAAAGATGGACGGCCCGAAGATCGCCGAATATGTGCAGAGATTCCATGATCTATCTCATGTGGTACCATACATGGTTAGTCCGGAATTTAAGCGCGTTGAGCGTTTCATTTGGGGGTTGGCACCTCAGATTATGAGTATGGTGACAACATCGAAGCCCGCTACGATCACAGAGGCTATCGATCTGAGTGTTGCATTAACTGAAGAGGCGATCAGGTTAAACAAGTTCTCAATTTCTGATCAGAAGAAGAAAGAGACTCACGTGGAGTCGTCGGGTGAGAACAAATGAAAGTTCTCAAACTTTAAGAAAAGTACCAGCAGTGCCAGCAAGAAGAGAGATACAAACCCGCCAGCTGAAGTAAAGACTGGTATCAAAAACAAAGGGAAAAGATACATGGGCGCTTTGCCCAAATGTGATGTATGTCAGTACCATCATTCCGGCCAATGTAGGTTAAAGAAATGTGAGTCTTGCAGGAAGACTGGCCACTCAAAAGAAACATGCTGGGTTGGTACTGGCCGTGTTGGTCAAAGGGGTTTTGGTAACAGCAACCGTAACGGGAATGGAAACCGCAACGACGGAAATGGGAATCGTGGTAATTTTGGGAACCAAGCTGGAAACCGCAATAACAATTAAGGCGGTAATGGGAATGGTAACGGTCGTGGACCGGGATGTTTTAACTGCGGAGACGTCGGGCACTTCAAGCGTGAATGCCCAAAACTCAATCAAGCTCAAGGAAGAGTCTTCAACATCGGAGCAAGGGAAGCACGCCAGGACCCGAATGTAGTCACTGGTACGTTCCCTATCAATCAACGCTTTGCATCTGTACTATTCGATACTGGTGCCGACTATAGTTTTGTATCGCTAGGATTTAAGAAAATACTTGGGTTAGTTGCCGATAAACTAGATATACCGTATTCGATAGAACTAGCTAATGGGAAGCTAGTAGAAACGAATGAAGTCATCAGAGGATGTGTGATAGAATTGGGAGAACATGAGTTTACACTGGATCTACTGCCAGTCGAGTTGGGAAGCTTCGACGTGGTAGTAGGGATGGACTGGTTGTCAAGCAACTGAGCGGAAATTGTATGCCACGAGAAGATCATTCGTGTGCCGATGTCGAATGGAGAAACAATTGTTGTGCATGGAGAGAAGCACGATACGCCTTTGAGGATCATCAGTTGTCTGAAAGCCAGGAAGTGTTTGCAAAAAGGATGTGTTGCTTTCCTGGCACACATTGTGGACAAAGAAGCCGCTGAGCCAAAGCTAGAAAACATTCCAGTTGTGAAAGAATATCCTGAAGTCTTCCCCGAAGACTTGCCAGGATTGCCGCCACAGAGACAAGTCAAGTTTCACATTGACCTAGTTCTAGGCGCCGCGCCTGTAGCTAAGGCACCCTATCGACTTGCTCCATCAGAAATGCAAGAACTGTCAACGCAACTTCAGGAACTTTTAGACAAGGGATTTATCAGATCAAGCTTCTCGCCTTGGGGAGCTCCAGTTTTGTTCGTTAAGAAGAAAGACAGTAGTTTCCGCATGTGCATCGACTACGGGGAGCTGAACAAGTTGACTATCAAGAATAGATATCCTTTGCCAAGGATTGATGACCTGTTTGATCAACTACAAGGTTCAAGTTTTTACTCCAAGATCGATCTTCGATCAGGATATCACCAGTTGAGGATTCAGGAGGAAAGTATTCCAAAGACTGCTTTCAGAACTCGCTATGGACATTACGAGTTCCTAGTTATGCCATTTGGGTTGACAAACGCACCAGCCGTGTTTATGGATCTGATGAACAGAGTCTGCAAGCCCTACCTCGATAAATTTGTGATCGTGTTTATTGATGACATTTTAAAATCTCAAAGACGAAGGATGAGCACGAACAACACTTAAGAGCTATTCTAGAGCTGCTTAAGAAAGAGAAGTTGTACGCTAAATTCTCGAAGTGTGAGTTCTGGCTACGTGAGGTTCAGTTTCTTGGTCACGTGGTTAACGGAAATGGAATTCATGTGGATCCCACAAAGGTCGAGGCGATCAAAAATTGGGAGACTCCGAAGAAGCCAACAGAGATTCGACAATTCCTAGGGTTGGCAGGATATTATCGCAGGTTTATTGAGGATTTCTCGAAAATCGCTCAACCTTTGACCTCCCTTACATAGAAAGACAAAAAGTACGAATGGGGAGACAAACAAGAAGAAGCATTTCAGTTGTTGAAAAACAAGCTTTGTGACGCACCGATTTTATCTCTACCCGAAGGCACTGACGACTTCGTGGTATATTGCGATGCCTCGCGTCAAGGTTTGGGGTGTGTATTAATGCAGCGTCAGAAGGTTTTAGCATACGCTTCGCGCCAGTTGAAGGTCCATGAGAAAAATTACACCACACATGATTTGGAATTAGGCGCAGTGGTGTTTGCGTTAAAAATCTGGCGACATTACTTGTATGGCACGCGGTGCACGATCTTCACTGACCACAAGAGCCTACAACACATTTTTGACCAGAAGGAGCTTAACATGAGACAGAGACGATGGGTAGAGCTGTTAAATGACTATGATTGTGAGATTAAGTACCACCCAGGAAAGGCAAAAGTGGTAGCAGACGCCCTAAGTCGAAAAGAAAGGATTAAGCTCATAAGGGTTAGGGCTTTGGAAATGATTGTACAGACAGACCTCTCGTTGCGCATTCGTGCTGCGCAGAAGGAAGCTCCCAAGGAAAGGAATCTTGAAAATGAATATCTCCGTGGGATGGAGAAACAGTTGGTACCAAAGGAGGATGGAACATTGTGTTTCTTGGGAAGAATATGGGTTCCCCTCTTTGGTGGTCTGGGAGACGTGATTTTCGATGAAGCTCATAAGTCAAGGTACTCGATCCATCCAGGATCAGACAAGATGTACCAGGACTTAAATGAATTTTATTGGTGGCCAATACTGAAGGGCGATGTTGCGACTTATGTTGGTAAATGCTTAACCTGTGCCAAGGTAAAAGCTGAGTATCATAAGCCTTCAGGCCTCCTGCAACAACCTGAAATACCCCAGTGGAAATGGGAACAAATTTCGATGGATTTCATAACGGAATTGCCAAGGACACCCAGAGGTCACGATACGATCTGGGTAATCGTAGACCGTCTGACGAAATCTGCGCATTTTCTGCCGATCAAAGATAAAGATAACACAAGCAAACTGGCCGAACTATACCTTAGAGAGATTGTTGCACGGCATGGAGTACCTCTCTCGATCATTTCAGACAGAGACAGAAGGTTTGTGTCGAGTATTTGGCAATCCTTCCAAGAAGCCTTTGGTTCTTAGTTGAATCTGAGTACTGCTTTTCACCCACAAACTGATGGCCAGAGCGAACGAACGATTCAAACGCTGGAAGATATGTTACAAGCTTGTGTAATGGATTTAGGTGGTAGCTGGGACAATCATTTACCATTGGCCGAATTCTCATACAATAACAGCTACCATACGAGTATCCAAGTTGCGCCGTTCAAAGCTCTCTACGGACGCAAGTGTCGATCACCGCTATGCTGGGCTGATGCTGGTGATAGATAGCTTGTTGGTCATGAATTGGTTCAAGAGATAATAGATAAGATCTTTCAGATCCGAGAGCGCATCAAGGCGGCTCGTGATAGACAGAAGATCTATGCAAACCAAAGGAGGAAACCTTTGGAGTTTGAGGTAGGAGATATGGTTTTGTTAAAGGTTTCACCCTGGAAGGGTGTAGCATGCTTTGGGAAGCGTGGGAAGTTGAACCCAAGATACATTGGACCATTCAAGATTCTAGAAAGGATTGGTCTTGTAGCTTACAAGTTGGATTTACCCGCTGAACTGAATGGCGTTCATAATACATTTCATGTATCAAATCTGAAAAAGAGTCCAACTGTTGGTACACTTTATGTGGACGCGACTCGACTCGGTTCGGTTCAACCCGGTTAGATTCGGCTCAAGCCCGACGTCACGACATTCCTCCGTCGTGCGCCCCAGAGTTCAACACGCGAAGCACGAAGCGCCGCGAGCCGGTTCCCACCGCCACATCATCATGACATCATCATGATGATGTCATGATGATGTCACTATGTTGACTAATCTTTGCATAATGAATTATCAGAAGTTACGTGCATGATGCTGGGCCATCCATTACACTTGGGCCAATCAACTACCTTGCATGCTACACCAAATCAACATGGGCCGGAACCTTTGCATTTGGGCCGTATCTAAACATGGGCCGGACAAAATATATGTCGACGAAACACACTTTGTTTCATCGACTTTGATGATAATTTATTGTGTTTAGTCGACGAAACATTTGTTTCGTCGACTGTGTTGTGTTTCGTCGTGTCTGTGACTATATATACTCAGATAGAATTCAGGAGAACACAGAACACACACACGAGAGAACCAGAGAGATTTACAGAGATTATTTTGTAAACTTTGATTTGTAACCGTTTCAAGTATTAATACAATGGAGTGTTAATCGTTGAGTCTCGTGTTCGTCATTTACGTGTTCGTAAATTGGTTTAACTTACCCGTTTGGATTCCGCACTTTCGGGTTTGTCGGAAAACAGGGAATAGAGGTTACTCGATCCTCCGGGTGGACCTACATTTGGTATCAGAGCGTTTGGCTCGATTCCTTGTTTAAACCAAGTTGATTTTCTTGCGTTTTTCTTGATTTTGAGCTTTGAAAAATCATACATTTTCTGGAAAAACCTTGTTAAAACCTTGAAAATCTTGATTGTTTTGCTTATAGTTCATATAAAACCTTGTTATAACTCTTGTCTACATGTTAGTTTTGGGTTTTTATTGAACTTTAGTTGCAAAAGTGTGTTTGAAAAATTTTCTGGTAACTTGAATCTTCATCCAGTTCTTCAAATCTTCAAAATGTTCTTGATAATATTAATGTTTGATCTGCATTTGTGTATGAATTAAAGTGTTTGTTGATTATTAAAATATTTGTTTGACTATTGATACATAAAGCATGATGATGTTTAATTGGAAAAAGTGAGCCGAAAGTAAGGCTGTGTTTGACAAAATTGACCATAGTGTCAGAAGGATAAGCTTTTTAAATTATTGCAAAATATCTAACCACTTTATCATTCTGTTTCGTCGAACAAAACGGATCCAACAAAACTGAATTGGGCTTCACATTTCATTGGGCTTCACTATTGGGCTTCATCTGTTTCGTCGATATCACTTTAATATAATCAGTTTCGTCGAACAAGACAAACAACCTGTTTCGTCATTCATCAGACATCATCTGTTTCGCGACAACACACAAACAAATAAGTGTTTCGTCGATCATATAGTCTCACACCTGTTTCGTCGCTGATTATAATCAACATCAGTTTCGTCGCCAAGTTATTCAACCTGTTTCGTCGATACTTGTCATTTTTTTTACAGAGGACTTGTAAAAGTGTGATAACAGTCTGTTTTCAAGAGTGTGATAGGTTTTTCACATACATACATCAAATATGAGTTGTACGAATCCTTGGGATTGGAGTACGGATCCACAACCAGATCTAAAACAGATGTCGATGGCCGAATATATGAGGAGTACCATACCTCAACAACAACAGTCAATAAGTTCAAGCCAATGGGCAATGGTGTCGAATCAAAATCAGAGCATTCAAAATATTTTGCTTAGTGAGAATGAGACGGGTAGCAATAAACGCCCTCCAAAGTTAAATTACATGAACGACTATCCATCATGGAAGGGTCGTTTCCATAACTACGTTCAAGGGCAAAACACAGAATTATGGACGTGCTTCATCTCTGCATTTAGTGAAGCTCTTGAAGAAGTAGGATCAAATGCGACAACTTTCAATAATATGCAAGAAGCCGACAAAAAGGCATATGATCTGGAGAAGAAGGCATATGCTATTCTCACTCAAGCACTTCACAGAGACATCTTTCATCAATTCTCATATTGTAAGACCACGAAAGGTTTATGGGATGCATTGGTAGCGAGAGGAGAAGGAAATGCAGCTACTAGAAAGATACGCCATGATTTATTGAAGAAAGAGTTTGAATCTTTTCAGTTCTTGGAGAATGAAACTCTAAATGATATGACTTCTCGTTTTTATCATTTGATTAGTGAAATGACTTCTTATAGTGTTGCTGCAACTCATCCGGAAATGGTTGCACGATTTGCTGAGGCTCTACCTCCTAAGTGGAGTCCATTCATTGAACTTCTAAAGCATACGGGCGCTCTGGATGCAACAAATGTCAGTCTTAATGAATTCATTCAGAAGTTGGAGCACAAGAACGAAGAAGAAATTCGGAAAGCTAAAAGGATTGCAACTGCACCTCCTCAGAACACAGAAATGTGTTTACCTGGTTTTGGTCCTTCAGCTAGTTCTAGTTCCATTCAGAAACCAAAGCTTCAAATGGCGTTTGTATCCAATACAAACTCTCCTCCGTTTCCACCGCAACCACAGTGGAATCAAAGTGCTTACATGTCACCATCCATACCCCAACCTCAAGTCCAACCACAACAACAACAAGCGCATTATACCAACAACCCTTCACCCCAAAACACCAACACTGTCAGAGTTGATACTTCCAATCTTTCAAAAGTCGGTGTAGAAGTTGCAAAGGAACATTTGGAACTTCTCAACACAATGTTCAGTTCATACTGTGGATTGGTAGCAGGTCAAATTGGAAACATCAATATGACCAATGAAGATTATCAGCAGATAGACCGTGATGAAATGGAGTTAATGGATATCAAGTGGGCATTTGCAAGTGCTGTTAGAAGGGCAAAGGATTTCATGACTCGAACTGGAAGAACTTCGTTGGAAGGCAAAAATGATACGAAGTACGGGTTCAATAAAGATGCGGTTACATGTTACAATTGTGGCGAAAAGGGTCACTTCAAACGTGAGTGCACCCGGCCAAGCAGACAAGGCAACCAGAATCCATTCAGAAATCAGACAAGTACTTCCAATGCCAATCAAGATAACCGTGGAAAAGGGATAGCAGCTGTGAACAACACAACCAACCAGAACCAGTCTGGACCATCAAACACCAATCGAGCATTGACTGTTCAAGCTGATGAAGGGTGTAATTGGTCTGTACAATTCGGAGATAAGGATAAAGGAGGTGGAACCGCATGCTATGCAAAAATCATAAATCACATCAAGCATGTTCACAAGGAAGAGTTTTCTGAAAGTGATGATAGCTCGGGTTATAGCGGGAGTTCAGATGAAGAAAGCTCAAATGCGGGAGATTATACTTCTGAAGATAGATCTTTCTCTTCTCAGACTGCCTTCATGGCTAATGTCACAGCCTCTTCGAGTCAGGTAAGTTCTGAAACTCCTAGCATATGTAGTGATTGTGCTAATATGATACATGAATGTGATAGAGTGAAACTTGAATGCGATACGATTCATAGTCACAATCAGAGTTTAGTTGTTGAACTGTCAAAGTGCAAAGAGGCAAACATGGCCTTAGCTCGAAATGAAAAGGAGTTTAAAACAGTTATTGAAACCCAAAAGAAAAGTGTTTCCGAATTAACAAAAACTATTTTCAACAAACAAATTGGTATTAATAACTACATTAATATCATTGAGGAAACCAAGAAAGAGCTAGCCATGGCCAAGTGTGAATATGAGGCGATCAAGCTCAAATTGGAGAGTTATTCTAACTCCCGATATGTGCTAGATCACATCATTGACGTTCAGAAACTAAAAGGAAACGTTAAAGGCGTTGGTTATAGGAAGTGTCCACCCCCTTTGAGACACGACTATACCAAGTCGCCCGATGAAGAGGATATGTCTCAGTATGAACCCAGTGTGCCTCTTGATTATGAGGAAGTTACTACTGGCCTAGGGTTCAAACCGGACAATTCATCGGAGGGCTCATCTGATAGAAAGGAAAAGTCATCATGTGCTTCAAATCAAAGTCCTCCAATCATTGAGGACTATGATTCGTCGGATGATGAATCAGATGTGAATGACCAGGATGAATCACTTGATGAGAAGAAGGGAATAAAAGTTCCAATTGAGAATCATATTCTTTGTGATCCTCCTATTCCTGTTGTGCAACAAGTTGCCAAACATGTGATAGATCCTGTCAAGAATGACCAGAATTCTGTGTCTGCCGTTAAAAGTAATAACGTGTTGTACACTTTGTTTGGTGATTCTAAAATCTATTCAGATCATGATTTTCCAATTAAAAATGTCAATCCATCTTTGATTGAAAAAGTTTTTGCAGATAATACAAGCAAATTTTTGGGAAAGACAATCCCTGGAGTTGTTGTGACTCAATGTGATCCCATTCCAAAATCCAAAATCAGAAAACAATTTGGAAGTCAAAAATCACCAACAAAGCAACAACCTTTTGCTAATAAGGGTAAACAACCAGAAAGGCGAGCTCAAAAGCTTAATGTTTCTCAATCAAAATCTGAAACAAACGGAGCTCGTAACCAGAAGAAAAACAGTGATGTCAAGTTTGTAGCATCGAAGGGTACTGATAAAATTGAGACTTTTGAAAACAAATCAAACACTGATTTTATCCAACAAGTCAAGATTTTAAAACGTAACAGTCAAAACAATTACACTCAACATACAAATGGGTGTGATGAAAGAGCAAGTACCTCAGGTTCTACGGGTTCGACATCTGTTAGTCGAACAGATTCTCCTAAGTTTGTTGAAAGGAGAACTTGTTTCAAGTGTGGGAAGTTTGGGCACATCATTAAAGACTGCACAAACTCGCCCAAACCAAATTTTGTTGAAAGAGCCCCCTCTGAACAAGGTCACTCACAACGTCGTCCTGTTTCTCTAAAACATGATAAACGCACTGTTAAAGAACAGGAAACAAAACAACGACGTAAAAATGTGAAGGTGATTGAAAAGGCGTTAAAACCGAAGGTTGTCCAAACAAAGTCTGTTAAGTTAGAAATTAAAAATGAAAAACAAAAACAGATTTGGAAACCAAAATCGGTAAATGTTTCAGGGGAAGCTCACTCCATTCCGAATCATCAGGAAATCGAAGTCACAATCTTCGATGATGAAGGACGACCCAAGTCTGTTAAGGCTTGGGTCCCCCTCTCCAACTAATCTCTGAGTGAGTGTGCAGGATGTTCTAGGAGGAACTATCGATAGTCATCGGATTGTTGATAGTGGAGTGTCCATGCACAAGATAGGCGACTCAAAGCTCCAAGATATTGTTATTTCTAGGAGTGGTTGCCTTTGATGGAGAGAAAAAGAAAAGAAGACAGAATTGTCTGTCGAAAGAAATTGAAAAGCTTCGACAAATTGAAAATCATTCCAAGAGTTTGATTGTTCAAGGCTTTGATCGGGTCCCCAGGATAGATTCAATCATAATGTACGCACCTGCAGTACATCTGAAGTTCAAATCAACAAGTTGAACGTGCAGTGTACATTTCTTCGCGGTGTGATTGGAGAAAATGTGTTTGTGGAACAAACCAACCAGGTGTGCGGATGCCTTGGCGTGGATTGAACAACCGCACACTACTTCTCAAGAGAAAGACAAAGACCTTCGCTGGTGCAATGTGGAAGACCAGCCGGACCCAAAGGTTTCTGATCTTGTTGCTGTGAAGAGATTTCTCAGTACCTACAAAAATCAACTTTGAAATCCACACCGGGTGGATATCTAGTTTGGGAGAGCACTCAGATTCCTTGCAATGCATGAAGCAGTTGCAGAATACGGTTTTAAATTTCTAATCTCTCCTATACTTGTCGATATTTAAGCTGCTTTATAAATTGTTATCATCTCGTAGCACACTTTGGCCAGACAATGTTGTCATGGTCCGCACCGCTTACCGACATGCCAACTGATTTTTCCAAAATTCGATAAATCATTTCTGATTAACTTATTTTTGGTAAACGTCATTGAGGTAAAACATGAGTTAAACCGACATCGGAAAATCGTTTTTGTAAATACCTTTGTGTCTTTTAAATTTATCTTAGTTTGTTGATTTTAGGGGGAGTAAATCCAAAATTTGAAAATTCAAAAACAGTGGAAATTTTCAAAACGCAAAAACATTGGAAAAACAAAAATGAGTTTCCTGGCGAGAAAAAGAGAAAATGATAGTAGATCAGTGGTCTGTCGAAACCTCTTTGAACTGAAATGCAAAATGAAAAATGTTAAGCAGCTCTATATAAGATGTATTGGTAGGCTCACAATCATTTTAAAGTGTGCAGGGTGATATAAATCTTAAATCGACTGAAGACCAGGTGGGAACCATTCATTGGCATATGGTCTTAGTACCGAAATTTCGTTTGAAAGATTGACGAGGTTCTGAAATATTCGGTCTTTATGCTGTCTTATCATCTGGGTATCATGGTTGTATCAAACCGTAAAAATAACGGAGACGAAGTCTAAGATCTCCCATGATACCATACATACGTGTACATATTGCATACGACCTCAATAAGTGATCAACAATCACATGTCCAATCAAATAATTGATAATTTATCACAGATTCTTTGCGGGAGTCAAGTTCGTCTCTCTGCTGTACGAAAGTACTGACCTGTTCACGGACTTGCTCTTGTGCCCTCATGCATCTGAAAATCAAGTTCCTCTTCAATAAGTTCTAACACATAGGGCTTGTTTTCAATCAAAATAAGTGAGTTTCTCACATCTTTTATACGGTCAAACAGATGATAAACAGTATACTCACCGGTAAGATGAACTCTCGTGCATACCTTGATATGGGAATGTGTCGTGATGTTGATGAACACCGGTCTGTAAGTAAAAATCATACCTTAACGTATCCCCTCGCCATGATTACATCTGATAAGTTGAGCTTAAGTGGACAACAATACCGATAATTGTTATAGGATGCTTATCTAATTGTTAACTATAAGAACAAAAAGAGCGTTTTGGCATGACCGTTCACTGATATGATTCTCTTACCCTCGAAACTCGCAAAAAGAATGTCTGTAAATTTTTGTTTACTGCTTTCGTTTCTGCATCTCTGTATATATTTATTTATTGCTTTCCGTCTTTACATTTGAAAATTTCAAAACTTAAAAAAGGTTTTAGGTGTGTTTTAATATAAACTTTATAAATTCCAAAAAGATTTTGCTTCTAGTTTATCTTTGATTGACCGATGTTGGAAATCGAGTCTATCCTACCCAAAATCCTGATCGTAAGCCGGAAAACAATTGCACCTTCATAAACAGTCGAAGTTAACAAGTTTTGAAAGTTAAAGGATTAAAATTGATCATTTTCTAAACTTTCAAACTGTTGTCGGTCGGTGTTTGATTGAGATTTGATCTCATATGTGTCGTTTGTTTAATTTGACTATATTCCAAGCGGTTGTTCTCATTATGCGTTTAGTTTTCTTGCATATGCAGATGCTAAAGGCAAGGAGAACATGTTCGATGATAAGCTTTGGAATGAACACACGACGTGAAGGCACTCAAATGACAAAGATGATCGAGTTGCCGCTGATCAATCACCAACACCACAAGGATCTCAAGCATTGAAGTCAAAAGATTCACGAGCATAATCAAAGGGGGAGTTTATTGATACACTTCCTAAATACAAGCGGGAGTTTGTTAATACACTTTCTACTCACAACGCGTGAAGACTTTGAAGATCCTCCGACATGGAAGACATGGAAGATGAACCTTACGAGTAGCGTTCAAGGGGGATTTTGTTGGTACACTTTATGTGGACGCGACTCGACTCGGTTCGACTCGGTTCGGTTCAACCCGGTTAGATTCGGCTCAAGCCCGACGTCACGACATTCCTCCGTCGTGCGCCCCAGAGTTCAACACGCGAAGCACGAAGCGCCGCGAGCCGGTTCCCACCGCCACATCATCATGACATCATCATGATGATGTCATGATGATGTCACTATGTTGACTAATCTTTGCATAATGAATTATCAGAAGTTACGTGCATGATGCTGGGCCATCCATTACACTTGGGCCAATCAACTACCTTGCATGCTACACCAAATCAACATGGGCCGGAACCTTTGCATTTGGGCCGTATCTAAACATGGGCCGGACAAAATATATGTCGACGAAACACACTTTGTTTCGTCGACTTTGATGATAATTTATTGTGTTTAGTCGACGAAACATTTGTTTCGTCGACTGTGTTGTGTTTCGTCGTGTCTGTGACTATATATACTCAGATAGAATTCAGGAGAACACAGAACACACACACGAGAGAACCAGAGAGAGTTTACAGAGATTATTTTGTAAACTTTGATTTGTAACCGTTTCAAGTATTAATAAAATGGAGTGTTAATCGTTGAGTCTCGTGTTCGTCATTTACGTGTTCGTAACTTGGTTTAACTTACCCGTTTGGATTCCGCACTTTCGGGTTTGTCGGAAAACAGGGAATAGAGGTTACTCGATCCTCCGGGTGGACCTACACCAACTCAAGAAACAATTGTCATTCCTGCCGACGAAGTTCATATTGACGACACACTCCACTTTACTGAAGAACCTGTAGAGGTTACTGACTGGAAAGTTAACAAGACGCGCAGGAGTCGTGTCAAACTCGTCAAGGCTCGTTGGAATGCACGTCACGGCCCAGAATTTACTTGGGAGCGTGAAGTTCGTATGAAAGCAAAATACCCACATTTGTTCCCCAAGACCCCTGCATCTAGTAGCAGAACTAAAATTTCGGGATGAAATTTTCTTAACAGGGGGAGAATGTGACAACCCTCATAATTACAGCTATCCGTACAATTAATTAATATTGTTTAATGCTTAATGACTGTGCTTGATTACAACTGATGATATAAATTGCTTTCTGATATCTGTATCCTACATACATGTGCATCACATTTCATACTGTCACACCATTTATCGCATACAAACTTTAGTGACATACATGATGCACAAAGCACAGTTAGCATCGTTAGCGGATAACTCAGAAACATGCTGACAATGTCAGTACATAGACAGACAATGTTTTGAGACCCAGTATGAGCCAGAGACAAGGTACTACACTAGTATGGAGTGTAGGGAAGTAAGGATCACAAAACTGCGTCACAAGGTGATAGTTTAAGTGCAGGGAAGTGCCTAAAACTCACCCAAAGTGCAGAATCCTGCACATTTCAGCAAAATTCAGCATTTAACATACTAGTATTATGCGAAAAAATATGGCAAAATGGTCCTGTATGCTTTCCTAAGTGTCGGGAATTAAAAGTGTCACAAAAAGTTACATAAAAGACACTATACGGTATAACTTAGCACTTTAACGAACCGGTATCTAACCGGACATTACCCGAAACACTAAAATATTGCTAAAAGCATTGTTTTACTTTTTCTGAGCTAGTTATGGTTCCCGAACACTTTAACATACTACATAATGCATGATACACTAAAACACTTGACTTTATACTTGTCCTCCAACTTATTACCTACACTTACCATTTAACTTACAGTTTACCCGCTCCCCCCATATGATTTACGGCCCAAAGTGGCCCCACCTCAAGATTACCTTAATCTTCTATAAATCCTCCATGATTTCCTTGGTATTTGCTTGGATATTGAGTGTACTTTGGGGAGCATTAAAACCAATGGATAATAGAGCTTATGGATTATAAGAACACTAACCATCTTCATCATTCTCATCACCACACCACTCCCTTCTTCCCTCCCACACTCTCGGCCGACCTCTCCTCCCCACACACCACCATTTTTTTGCAAGTTCATACAATCCAAGCTTCACACAAGGTGTAAGGAGCCATATTAGAAAGGTTGGTGAGCTCGGATCTTGAAGGACCTCCACCACAAGCTTTTATCCACTTCTTTTTCTCCATTGTTTCTTCCCTAGCTTCAAGCTAGTAGTAAGATTCTTGTTAACTCTTGTTTACTTCATATCTTTAGTGGTTAAAAGATATATTATGATGAAATAACAAGAACACTAAAAGACTTGAACTTGAATCTTGAAACATAAGATGAAATATGATGATATATAGATGATATGATGTTGTTTAATGCATGATTAATAGTTGAATGTTGATTTCTTGAGGTGATGATGTTAATCATCACATAAAGCTTGCTAGATGATGTTTAAACACTTAATCTAGCAAGTGGGAGGATGATCATGTAACAACATATGATGATCATCTTCTAGTGAACACATGAAATTGATAAATAAAAATGATTCTTGTAAAACAATGATTAAAGTGACCTAGTGAACTTATAGATTCAAGACTTGTGAATGATTTTCCAAGAAAACCAAGTTTAAAAAGATGATTTTTAAAAGATCATGATTTTTATTAAACCTACACTATTTTTAGTGACAAAACAAGTGTATAAACACTAGAGAAACAAGAAGATGTTATAAATAAACATTTTTGTAAAATATGTTTACAAGTTGTAAACATCTAAAACTTCCAAGAGTGAGGCTTATCAAGAAGTAAATATATTTTGGAGGGTAACTAAACCCACTAAACACTTTACCAAGTTACTACGGGTTTTTGTGAAAGATCAAGTTC
The DNA here is from genome assembly GCA_030545235.1 of Helianthus tuberosus. Classification (NCBI taxonomy): domain Eukaryota; kingdom Viridiplantae; phylum Streptophyta; class Magnoliopsida; order Asterales; family Asteraceae; genus Helianthus; species Helianthus tuberosus. The sequence goes on from CM060406.1 coordinate 184,418,172, forward strand.
ATGTTATTATGTAAAGTGTATAGTTTTTGCACTTGGTAAGTGCAAGATGATTAGGAATTGAATGTTGATCATTGTGTATGATTTTTGAAAAGAAAATGATATGCTTAATAGCATGGACACCTCCATTTTCAAATGGAACTATGGCAAAATTTTCTAAAAATACAAACACTTAGAAAATATTTTCTAAACAAGTGTTTACAAGTATGTTTTAAACCATGTTTTTCAATATAAGCTTTGCCATAAATTTTGATACAAAAATACAAGTATTGGAGGTTGGTTTTTGTAAATAAAAATGGATAAATATATATTTAGAATATATATTTTATATTAAGACACTTGTGTGAATATTTGTATACTTTGTGGAATAGTCATATTATTTTAGGGTAAAATAATATAACTTACAAATACCAAGAATTTACAACTCCAAAATAATACCAAAAATCACAAGGAATGAAATATAAGTTACACACTTAATATTGTGAAGCCAAACGCAAAAACGTAACTTATGAAATATTCCGGAAAATACCATTACGAATATATTTTTGTTAAATATTATTTTGGATACAAGGGGTGAAAATATGATTTTTGAACATATTTCCAAAGTTATAACATATTTTCAACAAGGAGAAAATATATTATTGTTGAGGGATAAAAAAAAATATTTTCCTAGTATATTTAGAAGATATATAATTTTTGGGAAAAATATATATTTTCTTGGAATACATTATTTTTGACAAATAAGTTATATATATTTTCTAAGTGAGCCTTAAAGATGTACTATTTTGGGACTACGAATACGAGCATACGAAAATACATGTATAAGATACCCCCATCCTTGGGAAGGAAATACATATACAAATACTTGAGAAGTATTGTTACAAAATACTGATTAAACAACTATTCCAAAAATTAAATATAATTTAAAGTTAAAATAATTATTATTTTAACAAGAAATTATAACTTGGAATAATATTGAAGAAGCTTAACTCAAAACGTAAATACAAAGGCAAGGCACGGCCCGTTCGTCTAATAGACATTAGTACGTTGTAGGTTGTCGTGTTGCTGACGAAGTTTGAGTACGAGCTGAGGACGCATTATAGTGAGTTCATGTCCCCCTTTTCTTTTAACTGTTTTCAGTTTTATACTTCGGGGGTGAAATACATGTTACGATTATATACAAACGTTTTATACATGGTATGTTTAGCTTAAGGAGGGTTACTACTTAGATCATGTGAGTGGTGGGTACAACACATAAGGCCATTAATCCTCGTCGTAGGACCGAGGGACATGAGTGATAGATCAATTTGGGTGTAGCGAGCCTACACCCATGAGGCCAGGGTGGCCCATAGTGGTGACTATGTCTTCCAGCCGGAAGCCCGGTGCAACTCCGCTAGGTTTGAGTTTTCCTGCATCACTTCACACATACCAGTGGCTTTGCAACCCATTGGTGATATCTTTTTCCTTATTGCTACATACCAGGGACTTTCATACATACAAGACATATTTTAAAGGCTTATTCATACACTCATACATGAACTCGCTCAACTTTTGTTGATTTTTCAAACTACATGTATTTCAGGGAACTAAAATGGATCTGGCAGGTGTTGCAATGTTTACGAGCTGCGTTTAAATAAAAGATGTCATCCGTGGTTGTAGAGTTTAGAAGATGTATCCTATTCCTGGATGGGATACATGTTTCTAAATTCGGGATTATTTAAAGTCTTTTGTTGAGTCTATGTGAACTCATTTGAACATGTCGTGGTTTGTAACTTAAATTGGTATCAACGTTTCAGACAATGATGTTATGTTATTTTCAAACTTAAATTAATGGATGAACATCTCATGGTTTTATCATATAGCATTGTTATGATTGAATGCTATGGTATTAAGAAGTCACACCAATAACCCATGATTCCGCAAAAGTCTGGGTGTGACAACTACAACTCACGTTGGGCAAGTGCACATATTTTTGGCGTAATATAGTGATGATAAGATATCAAGGTCGTCCAAGGATACATGAGTTTTAGTACCGAGTCATTGTTAATGCCTAGTCAAGTCCAAAAGTTGAGTTTTTAAAAAAGAATAAATAAAAAGAAAAGAAAATAAATGGCTCAAGAGAAAAATAAAAAGATTGAAATCAATGATAGGAAAAAGGGTGTTTAGGATCAACACACCTCTTGATACTTCGTTAACTAGATCTTACGGTAACCAGGGCTGGATTGTTAGACGAGGAGCTATGCGTATGAATGTGTATTATTGTGCAATATCTGGGTCGGAATCCTAACACACCCGATCCTTCCAGCTTGAATCAATAGGGAAACGCCACTCGATGCCGGATAGTATCAGTTAATTAGATAGTTTAAGGAGTTTATATTACTTGTCCCTATTTAGTCCGTCAGTGAGTTGTCAATTCCCCTAAGGTAGTTACTTTTATATAAACTAAGTCCTTTACATTTTGGTGTTATCTCCGCGTAAAGGCAAGAGCTTACCCAACCCAAAGTCCTATCCAATACCTTAACCTCCACTAAGAGAATCAACAAGCTTTGACTCTACATAGACATAGAAAACATGAACGACACAAGTTAACAGCGTTGCAAGGTTGTTGGAAGATTTTAAGGATTAGGAGGATGTGAGGACCGTGAGTTTCGTTCTTTGAACGTTCTCAGACTGGATCAATAACTTTAGGCTTGTGCGGAATCCAAGAATGTAGTAGGAGAGAGAGAAATAAAGCAGACACTGTTTAAGATCATTCTCATTGATGATAATAACTTGCACAAGTTCTAGAGAGAATTTAACAGGGCTTCGCCTAAGGTGCAAGAAAGAACTGTTACAAATGAAGACCCATGCACCCTATTTATAGGCAAAGCCATCCGGATGAAACATTGCTACAACCCATCCGTCCGGATAGACTTACATAACAACCTAACACCTCGTTTCATCCCGGATTCAATACAAAATATACTTTAAACTATACATAAACATCAAACATATTAAACAAAGACTCAATACAAACTAAAGCTACAGACATAGTGCATCTACAGACTCCCCCTTGGATGTAGCTGTAGTATTTCTTCCTGCATAGTCTTGTTTATCCCCTCCTGTATCTCCTTTTCTCCCTTTGCTTCCTCTTTCTTTCCTCTGCATGTTCTTCTAACATTCTTTGTCTTTTTGGTCTTCCTTCTTTGACCCACCATTCTCTATACTCTTTAAAACCATCCATCACTTTAGACCATCTTGGGATCTTATTTTCTTCTTTTTCAATCAGAGTTTGATCAGTCTCAAGACTCCTCAATCCCAATCTCCAACTAGCACGCTTTGCTGCATCTTCCATCTTCTTATCCATCTTCTCGTTAAAACATTCCTTCTTGAGAAATTCTTCTAACTCAAGATCTCTCCACGTAGATTCCCAGTAATGACCGGAGTTGATATCTTTTGCAAAACAAACATTCACAGCTTCTGGTACCTTTGTGCTTGCTCTTTGTCTACTTCATTATACACAATCTTGTTAAAGAAGAGACACTCTATATCTTTCTTCGAGCAATTGACAAGCCACATCGGATCTAACACGTGAATGCGCCTCCAATCGCCTGTTTTCCCATCTAACAAAGTTATCACCGCCTCACACGTACTTGGATTGAAGATCCAGCTTTTGAAATCTGGATAGAAATCTTGCTCCATTTCTCTCAGAGGCATGTTCCTCAAACATCTTGGACGTTTGACGTGTAGTGTGATATCCTTTTCTCCTGTAATTGGATCAATCTTCACTATACGTTTTGGTTGTTGAGGTTTCCAATTTGGAAAGTTCAACTGTGCTTGCTTCTTGATATAACCCCACAACCTTTGCTCATGAAATTTCACATCAGGACAATAATAGTACTGCTTTATATTCTTCGTCTTCACCAACTCTTCAATATCCCACCATGGAAGAGTTTTCAGATCACTAAGGAATTCAAAGTATTGGACTCCATACTCATGCTTGATTACATATACTTTCATATCTTCTAAGTAACATCAAGACAAAATGTCTCCAAGCGATTTGTCTGAATGTTGAGTGAAGAACTTTAAAGGTCTTTTAAACTTCCTTTCTTCCAGCAATGGCCTGAACCACTTCTTTCTTTCTTCAAGAAGATCTTCTTTTGAAATTGTCTTTGGAATACCCTCGGTAGAGATCTTCTCTACCACATTTCTTCTAAGCTCATCTTCGTTGTGAGAATGAAACAATTCATCAAATGTAGGAAAATCATTATCTAGACCAGTATAATGCAATAGAACATCCTGGTCAGAATCCGATCCCTCTTCAATGATCACATCATCAAAATTATCTGTCTCATCTACCATCTTAAAAACATAGTCACCTTCTGGAGCCGTTGGGATTTCTTCTTCAAAATTAAACTTAAAGTTCTCATCATCCATGTTGTGGGTGGATTTTTCTAACCTATATCCCGAAATTATATCCTGACTTTATATGTCTATTTTCACTGCCAGGATACTGGACCAGGATATTGGTAACATCCTGCGAGGGTATCCTGCGTACTGTTAACAATTTGCTTTGGTTGCAAGGTACAAACGGTCATGAGGCTTGGTCTCCCTGAAGAATAGGTCAAGTGGTTACAAGAAAGACGTTGGAAGCTTGGAGAAGGGGTTTACAACGGTCAAAAGGGAATATTCGTAGGATCCCGGAATAATAGGGGAATATCCCAAATTTTTAGCATAGTTTGTTATTTCTTGTAACTATAAATAGGAGTGTCGGATCATAGGAATTCAGAGACTTTCGAGCTCTCATACTCGTACACTCTCATCTCTAGCTGCAAACACACACTAACACTCACAATTCACAATCATTGTAACACTTAGATTCGATCCGAGCATTATCCTGCACTGTATCCTGGTTATTCAAGCAATAAGAAGAACAAGGCAGCCGACGATTGTCAGCTCCCGAGGTTTTATGCCGGCGATCTATTAAGATCAAGGGCTTTCCTCACACATCTCGTGTCAATTTTTACTTTACTTGCATTTTGTTTACAAATTGATATAGTTCTGTATCCCGGAACTATATCCTGAAACTGTTTACATTTTCAACAAAGTTAACACATTTTTACAAGTTTACATAGTACACTACCTCACAAACTAAGTTTGACCACTAAATTGCTTCGGTAATTTTTGACCAAAACAATTTGGCGCCCACTGTGGGGCAAGTGGTGCTATTTTTAATCAATACTTTGTTAAAATCATTACTCGGTTTTTTGTTTTCGAAATTCTTTTCAAAACTATTTCTAATGGCTTCTCAATCGAATTTGAACTCTTCTTCCATGTCTGTTTCAACCTCTGCTGCTGCTGGTTCATTACCTCCTCCACCTTCACAAGTTCAAACTTTTTAGAGGAGAAATGAAAACCACACACCGAGAGAAATTCCTGCTGCTCAGAATGTTTCTAGATCCGGAAATTCAGGGAGAACCCATATCCTTGCTTCTAATGATGAAATTTTGTCTTTGTTTGGTAGTATACAGGAACAAATGAAGAGGCAACAAGAAACTAACCAGACGATCATGAAGGATATACAACTCTTGAAGTTAAACTCCAGGAAACCTGTGGAGGATATAACTACTCCTCTACAGCCCAGGATGCTGAACTTTAGTTCAGCAACATTTACCGAGGATAATCAAGGCAACATGATACCGAGTCAGTCCCGGAGCAACATGCTGGAGATACCATCATCCGCCAGGATATCGATCGTGAGGGATCCAGGAGATGGCCCAGGATATGGTCCAGGATATGGCAAAAGAAAACAGGCTGGTAACATGTTTGCCAATATCAGTATCCCTGCTACTAATAATTCTGATTCTTTGCAGGATATAGGTGTAACACCAGCATTGACCAGGGAACTTCAAAAATTGAAGGATATGATATCAAGTGTTCCTGGAGTAGTGCAGCCAATACCGGAAGTATCCCAGGATAGTCACAGGATATCCCGATTTGCTCATCCAATTTGATAACACAAGGATCACAAGAATCCCTAAGGGATTATGTTAACAAATTTAGTAGAGAATCCCTGGATATCCCAAATCTTGATGTTGCTATGGCAGTACAAGCGTTCAAAATGGGGTTACGGAAGGATTGTCAATTTTATCAGGATCTTGTAATAAATCCTTGCAGTAATTTAGATGAAGCTCGGAATAGGGCTTTGAGATACATAAGGCTTGAAGATGACAAGAAAATGCATGAGAGGATGAACACATCTTTAACATATGAATTGACAAATAGGAAGTCAGAATCTTCCTACAAACAGTATCGTTCAAAGCCATGTGCTAAGAACGATAATAAGAGAGTTGAAGATGAGGACGATGAAGAATATCCTGAAATCTCAGAGTATTGTTTTTCTGTAAATGTTCCTGAGTTAATGTATGCTATGCAAGGACTGGGGGACAAAGCTAGGTGACAGAAAAAGAATCCAAGGAATACAGATTGGAAGGATAAATCTAAATAATGTGCCTTCCATGAAGACTTTGGGCACATGACAGATGATTGCATAGCCTTGAGAAAGGAGATAAGCTACTTGCTGAGCAAAGGATACTTGAAAGAATTCCTCGGTAGAAAGAAGAAAGCTCAGGATACTGACCAGGATCCTGAGAGAGCTGCATCTCCACCACCAGATGCCAAGATAATTAACTTTATCTTCGAAGTATCCGACATATGTGGAACTTCTTACTCTACAGCTAAGAGGCATGCCAGGAAGGCTAAGGAGGAAATAGGAGATGAGCCCACAAGGATGACCATGTTTACGGATGATAAAGTCATTACTTGGTAATGGGTCACGAAGGTCAACAGTATCCTGTCTATTATGTTAGTAAAAGTTTACTAGATACTGAAACTAGATATTCACACTTAGAAAAATTAATATTAGCCCTAGTTATGGCCTCAACGAAACTTAGACATTACTTTGAAACACATAAGATTCATGTTAAAACCAATTATCCTATTAAAAATGTGCTTAGGAAACCTCAAATGTCTGTTAGGGTGGCTAAGTGGTCTGTTAAATTAAGTGCTTATGTCTTAGTTTACGAACCTAGATATGCTATAAAGTCTCAGGCTCTAGCGGCCTTTGTGGCTGATTTTAGTAATGATTTACAAGAAGAAGCCGACCTAGAAGTGCAACAGCTAGGTGAAAACTCAGATATTTGGACACTATATACTGATGGTGCATCCAATGTTAGAGGGGTAGGCTTAGGAATATTACTAAAATCGCCACAGGGGGACATACTACCCCAGGCTATTAGATGTGAATTCACTGCTACGAATAATGAAGCTGAGTATGAAGCTTTGTTAGCAGGACTACAACTAGCCAAGGATATGCATATTAAATGTTTACAAATATTTGTTGATTCCTTGTTAATTACTAACCATTTCAATGGATCCTATGCAGTAAAATGCGAAAAGTTAGCTGAATATTTTGAAATTGTTAAAAAATTAGCAGGATATTTCGAAATATTTCCACTTGAACATGTACCAAGAGAGGATAATACTGAGGCTTATGCCTTGGCAAATCTGGGATCATCAGTCAAGATACCGGAAGGGACACGAATACCAATATTACATATCCTGTATCCTGCGACGGATCCTCAGGATAAGGAAGTAGTAAGTGTTCAGGATCCTGATGACGAGTATCCTGATGAGGATCCTAAGTCCTGGACGGCTCCAATCATCAGATATCTCAAGGAAGGACACATCCCAAAAGATGAAAATCCTAAGGCCTTTAGAATGAAGGTATCACGATTCACTATTATAAATAATGTTTTGTATAAGAAATCTCTTGCAGGACCATATCTGAGGTGCTTGGAGGATCCCGGAACCAAAGAAGTGCTTCAGGATATGCACGAAGGGGATTGTGGTAACCATACTGGGGGCAGGTCGTTATTCTCAAAGGTATTAAGAACAGGATATTATTGGCCGACGTTGAGAAAAGATGCTGCAGAATATGCTCGAAGATGTGATGCTTGTCAAAGACACAGTAATATACTACATCAGCCGTCTGAGCCACTTTATCCTATAGCTTTCCCTTGGCCATTCATGAAGTGGGGAATGGATATAGTAGCTGAAGCATTCGTTCAAGTTAGAGACCAAGAAGTAGTATCCTTCATAAAAAGGAATATCCTGACCAGGTTTGGGGTACCAGCTGAGATAATTTGTGACAATGGTTCTCAATTTATAAGTAAAAGGACTACTGACTTTTGCAAGAGTTGGGGAATTAAGATGATCACATCCACACCGGTACATCCTCAAGCAAACGGACAAGCAGAATCCTCGAACAAGATAATTGTCAACAATTTGAAGAAAAGACTTGGAGCTAAGAAAGGAAAATGAGCAGAAGAATTACCCTTTGGGCTGATAGGACGACGGTAAAAAGTGCAATTGACCAAACTCCATTCTCCTTAGTATTTGGAGCAGAGGCAGTTATCTCGACAGAAATGGTGATACCTACAGCAAGATCCAGTCTCAAGGATCCTGAGAAGAATCCTAAAGCTCTATGTCAGGAATTGGACACTGTTGATGAGACGAGAAACGCAGCAAGGCTAAGGATGGCGGCATATAAACAGAGGATATCCAGAGCATATAACAAGAATATAAGGACTAGAGGATTCCAGGTTGGAGATTGGGTATTGAGAAAGGATTTTCAGAATACTACTAATCCTGCTGATGGAAAGTTGGCTCCGAAATGGGAAGGACCCTATGAAATTGAATCAGAATCTGGGAAAGGAGCATACCGGCTTAAGGATATGGAGGGGGATATGCTGCCAAGGTCCTGGAATGCTATACACCTTAAGCTTTATTTCAAGTGAGTTTAGAATTCAATTTCTAACTCAGGAGGGTATGAATTCTATTTCTTTTAAATATGTTTGATTAAAGTTATTCTTTAAAACCTAATGCTGACTTAAGCATCCTAGGGGAGTTAGCCAGGCTAACACCCACCTTAGTTAACAGTTGTTTTGCAGTATATGCTTCGGGATATAGCTTCAGGATACATACTCAGGGTACTTCGAAAGACTAGAGGATTGGCCCCCTCTCTCATGTTTAAGGGATCCTGATCCCTTCACAGGTTTAAAGGTATTCACCTTTCTCCCGAATTGGGTTTAAACACCCTGCCTGGAGCGCAAGTTATCCAGGAATAGTTCAAGATAGCGGGACCAGTCCATGTAAAAGTGGCTGACAATTTCGTTATTGTTGGCTATATCCTGGATCCTAAAGGTATATGAGGATTGATCACCCTCTCTCGCGAAAGGGTATTTTCATACTCTCTAAGGTTTAAAGGTTTTCACCTTTCTAAGTCTTGGAGTTTATACACTCCCGCCTGCAGTGCACGAAAATTTTGGATTTTCCCCAGAATACCTATGGGTTTATTCCCAGGATGCTAAGGGTTTATCCCTAGGATGCAAAGGGTTTATCCCCAGGATGCTAAGGGTTTATCCCCTGGATATTAAGGGTTTATCCCAAGTAAAACTAAAGTTTTTGACAAGATTGAAAAGATATGACAAACTGTGATTACACACGTTCTTTTGTGGATAAGAAGCTACGAAGTTTAATCACTAAGTGAAGGAATACTCAAGTTTGTCATGCACTGATGCAATATCTTGCACAGACAGGGGACATCCATGCCGGGGACATTGCAAAGGATTCAAAGGTTGAGGTTGGAAATTATTGCCTAAAGTGTTTCTGGTATGATTTATTATTTTTCAAGTCTTGAAAACCTTATCCAAATGATCTAAGTTTTCTAAAAAGTCATATTCAACCAAGTTTTGTCTAACATTTTGATGACAAAAGTATTGAACATTTCATCAGTATCCTGACCAGGATATTTAATCAGGATATTCAAAACATACCTTTCAAAATAAAAACATAACAACAACAAATAAGGCTAAAAGGTTAGTTTATTATTATTGGACCAAAATATTGTATTCTTGGTTTCATCTCAAAAAGAGACCCATCCACCAAGAACACAATTAAGTTTTTAAAAGGATATTTACATAAACAGTTGAAGGCTTCGTCCTGAAAACACAGAATCCCTCCACCTTCAACTGTTATAATATTCACATCAACGACCAAGGGCTCCATCCTGAAACTCAGGATCCCTCCACCCTTGGTCATCATATTGTACTAATGTCTAAAGTGCAGGAAATTAAATCATTCAACATTCAAGAAAAAAAAAAAAGTGGTCAATAACCAACAACCATTGGACTTAAAAAGCGGGCTCCGGCATACGCATAAATATCCATCATCGCTCACTTTGCCACCCGCTCACGGGGTAGCACCAGCTCCACCATCACCAGCTTCTTCCGCCGTCTCACCCGCCTTGGAAGATTCGCCAATCTCCGGCTTGGCAGGATACGTCACAGGACTACAACCAAGATCCTTTAGTTTCTTCTCCCAGACATCAACGGTCCAGGTTGGGCATTTAAAGCCCGCTATCCTGGCTTCATAAGCCATCTTAAGCCTGGTCTGAAGGAGGGAAACTACGACGGAACCCTTGAGGCCATCCCTGAATGAAGCCATATCTTGCTTATGTTGGACCTCGGCGTCAACCAGCTCGATCTCAGCATTCTGAGTGGCCTTCTTCACTACAGCTTCGGCATCCAAAGTCACTTTTTTTTAACTTATCTTCATAATGTTGTGACCTGGCTGCGACGATCTTCCCCTGATCCACGATAGAGATCTTAGCTTTCTTCAACTTGGCCTCCGAGATCTTCACTGTTTCACAAGCTTCGGTGTAGAGATGCGTCAAACGCGCAAGCCCCTACAAAACAGAACTCAGGTATTGTTAATATAATCTAACCAGGGTATCGATTCAGCATATGTGTGCAGGATGTAGGATAAGGATATTTACCTGGTTAAGGAAAGAAGTCATGAAATGGCTAGATTCCATGAAACCAAGGTTCTCGTAGGAAAACACTTCGGCGATGACAAGAGAATCAGATTCTTTCCTCTTACGGGAACTAGAAGAACGGAGCTTCGCTGCTGAGGAAGGCTTGTGCATGGCTGCAGGTTTAGAACTAGTTGAAGGCTTGGATGCTATGGAAGGCTTGTAGCTAGGCTCTTTCTTTACTGGAACGGTTGCCGGGAAACTGTCAAGCTCTTCCAGATCGAAAATTGGAACAAGTTTGCTGGAATCTACATAAAAGGGAAGTAATTTCAATTTTTATGTGTTAATACATCAACTAACCAAACATGTGCAGAAATGCATTTAGAACATACATCCTTACCCGACGTATTGGAGGATGAATGCTGACTTGAACTTGAGTGACTAAGCCAAAAAACAAACCCACTCAGCTGAAGAAAAATCTGACCGGATGTTCCAATCAAATGGTCGGATGACGTACCATCAGGGAAGGCTCCAGAGGCACGTAGAGCGGCCATGTCGGCATTATCAAAATTGCAAACCTCTTTCTCGGGCTTGCCAAGCAGATTGTGTGCCATGAAGGTTGGCTTGGAGTCGCCGGAGCATGAACGAGTGCGTTTTTCCATGAGATCAGTGACGACGGAAAAGATGCACAAAGAAAGAATAGAGAGAGAGGGAATACCTGAATGGTCCGGTGCAATGTGATAATTAACAAGAAGAAAGTAGAAGATATAGGGCGAAGATAGCTAACTATGAGAAATACTAGCCTTGAAAGCTGCATCAGGTCACATCACATCTCTATCCATTAAGACTTCAGATAACGTCAGAAAAATACATCTGTTAAGATCAAAGGATCCCAACAGCTATATTTTTGGGGACAATTGTTGTGGGTGGAATTTTCTAACCTATATCCCGAAATTATAACCTGACTTTATATGTCTATTTTCGCTGCCAGGATACTGGACCAGGATATTGGTAACATCCTGCGAGGGTATCCTGCATGCTGTTAACAATTTGCTTTGGTTGCAAGGTACAAACGGTCATGAGGTGGTTACAAGAAAGACGTTGGAAGCTTGTAGAAGGGGTTTACAACGGTCAAAAGGGAATATTCGCAGGATCCCGGAATAATAGGGGAATATCCCGGATTTTTAGCATAGTTTGTTATTTTTTGTAACTATAAATAGGTGTGACGGATCATAGGAATTCAGACACTTTCGAGCTCTCATACTCGTACACTCTCATCTCTAGCTGCAAACACACACTAACACTCACAATTCACAATCATTGTAACACTTAGATTCGATTCGAGCATTATCCTGCACTGTATCCTGGTTATTCAAGCAATAAGAAGAACAAGGCAGCCGACGATTATCAGCTCCCGAGGTTTTATGCCGGCGATCTAGAAAGATCAAGGGCTTTCCTCGTACATCTCGTGTCAATTTTTACTTTACTTGCATTTCGTTTACAAATTGATATAGTTCTGTATCCCGGAACTATATCCTGAAACTGTTTACATTTTCAACAAAGTTAACACATTTTTACAAGTTTACATAGCACACTACCTCACAAACTAAGTTTGATCACTAAATTTCTTTGGTAATTTTTGACCAAAACAATCCATATCTAGAGTTCCCAACATAGACTCCCTCATCCAATTTTCTACTAACTCTCCCTCTTCTTCAGTATGATTAAGATAAATAACTTTAGGAGTATCAAAGAGTACCTTATGAAGATCAGCATGTTTAGAACTTGAGGTAGACTCCCCTTGAGGCTGAACATCTCTTGGCTCTTCATTTTGTTCATCATTCAGATAATCATCAATTTGATTCACACTAGGTAGTCTCACAATTAAAGCACCATCAGCACCATCCTGATTGTCATCATCGTTATCATCACCATCATAGTGATAGTCATTAATTACTTTGAAAACATCATCCTCTTCATCTTTGTCATTTTCATCTTCGTCAACTTTTTCATCAACCACTTTTGCTTTTCTATCTTTCCACACTTCGATTCGACGCCTTTTAACTTCTGTTCTTAATGCATTGACTTCTCTGCTGTAAATTAGCGTCCTCGGTTCACCAACGAGAGTAAATAATAAAGCAGGAACTAGAGCAAAGTCATTGTTGACTTCAACCTCAGCAACATTAACTTCAACATTAGCAACATTACCTTCAACTTCAGGTTGTTTCTCCTCTTGTTGTACTGAAGACTCTAACACTTCTTCATCTACGATATTCTTTCCCTTATCTAGAGCAGACCTAGCAGCTTCTTCCTCATCCAATCTTTGGCGCTCCATCCTCCGAGCCTCAGCTCTTCGGACGCCAATATCATCAAAGGCTGCCTGAACGTTGATTCCAAGACGATCTTCTATTACTGCATATAGCATCTCTATTTGCTTCTTCTTGATTTCATATCTAGCTTTCAAATCTTCATTGTCTTTCTTCAGAATCTCATTAGCTGCATTCATTTCCACATTCAGATCAGTATGCATTTCTAACAAGATATCATGTGACGCATTCAATGCTTTGTTGCTAGCGTCAATGTCTAGAATCTTTTCATTCAGTGCAAGAATTTCATTCTTCAACACTACATTTCCTGCTTCAACGCTTTTCAGCTTTTCTTTCGTTTTTTTCAACTCAGCTTCAGTATCAGTTTTTGCTTTCTCTAATACTTCAACCCTTTTTGAAAACTCCTCAACCTTCTCATCATTAAAGAAATCTCCTCCAATGTCTTCTAGACTTGTTGCTCTTGGGCCAAAATTATGAGGAACACTAGGAAAACCTTGACTTGATTCTCGAGGAGTTGGAACTTTCTTCGTTGTAGAGCCAAGTTCTTCAACTATCTTTGTAGGTTGCTCAGGTGTTGTAGCATGTACCTCTTCTTGAACTGGAACTAATTCACGAATTGGAGAAACATGAGGTGTATCCATTCTAACTTCACTTTGAACTGGAACTTTTAACTTCCTGACTTTCTGTTTCCTTGGAACTTCACCAATTGGCTGAGCTTTTCTCTTCTTTATACCTTTTCTTTTCTTTGACTTTTCTTTTCTTCAGTTGAAGGCACATATGTAGCATCATCTTCATCTGATCCTTTCTTCTTTCTAGATGGCCCTTTGATTCTGATCTTCCCACTCACACCAGTTGTTGGCGCAATTAGAATATCACTAACAGTATCACTTGAATCTGAATGAACTTCACCTTCAATCAAAGTCTCTTTCGTTGCTTCACCACCGGCTGCAGCTTCAACATTCTGTGCAGCTTTCCCAGCGTCTTGTTTTGATATAGTATCATCCATTTCTCCTGAAAATATTTCATGATCACCTGCAACAGTAACATCAATGTTATCAGTAGGAATATCAATTGGTTCATCGACCAATCATGGTGGTGATTTCTTCTTCTTCTTTGCAGCTTTAGGAGTTGAAGCCTTTGGTGCTCGTGGAGTTGGAGCTTTTCTTTTATTTTTCTCATCTTTCAGCGCCCACCACCTAGTCTTCTTTGGTACAAATTGCTCCATCTGTTCAGTTTCGTCTTCAGAACCACTATTATCATGCCTCCACTTGTCGTCTTCAGGAGCTTGATAATCAGCTTTCTCAATCGCCGCAAACTTTTTTCTGAACTTCGGCTCTTTCCCTTTTTTCAATTCCTCGATACACATCTAACCTCCTTAAGGTCTCATTATCCATATGTTCCAACTTTAGCTCATCACTCTCAACCTTTGGCAAATTTTGAACTTGATCATCAATCAACATCTGCATGAACCTCGGATACTATACAAAACGTTCACCTTTAATGTTGTCAAACATATGGTTAAAGATTACTTGAGATATGTTGTATGGACGGTTCAGAACCAGACAAGTAATAATGTTCGTGATATACTCAGCAGACTCGTCATATTCTCCTTTCCTTTGCCCTAAGGCATGAATCACCGAGTGAACCAAGAACTTGTAAGGCCTTGATAGCTTTGACTTTGTGTAAGTTGAATCATTCACAAACCCCGTGTATCCCATTCTCATCCAAAGCCCCTTGCATAATCTTCCCGGTACTATGATTGGATATTCATCACTCTCTTTCAAATCCAGAACTCTCATGATGTCTCCAACTGATATCTTTACCGGAATATCAACATCTTTATTATTTTCATCTTTGATCCTCACAGCTGAATGAATGGCCTTTTCATCTTCAACATAATGAGCTGCATTCTAGAACGCCCTCACGTGTGATCCGTAGCATTTGTGTTTATCTTTCAAAGCTTTACTTATCCTGCTATCTTTCATAAACTTCAAAACTTCTTTGAATGGATCCATATTTGGAAGCTTCTCGTCTAAGACACAACATATGTTGTGTTTGCTGTGAAAATCAGAACTTTTAGCCTACAAAACAGCATCATCAGAACCTGCACGTTTATCGAGACACATAGTGCACATTGAAAATTTTCAACATTTAGAAAATTTTCTAACTTTTCAGCACTATGCATTCCATCCGGATGGGCAATGGTCCGGATGGACACCTAAGTCACCCTGATAGCATACCAACACTTAGAAAATTTTCTAACTTTCAAATCTCATTCATTCCATTCGGATGGACAAAACATGCTCCGGATGGACTCATCCGGATGGGCATGGTCTGAATGGACTCATTTTAATGAATATGGTCCGGATGGACATCTCCGGATGGCCAAATCCATCCGAATGGCTACACACATGCTACTGTTGAAATCAAAGGACCTAATATGTCCGGATGGACTCATCCAGAACTTCACCCGGATGAAGAACATGAAGTACATTCAAATGAATCGATGATATTTTTGTAAGATTTTATCAAATTAAAGCCAATTTCTCTTAGAACTAAAGCCGATTAACAAGAATCTAAGTTCATTTTTGTCAAAAACACCCTAATATGTCCTAGATCTAAGCATTTATAGGGCCGACATATACGAATGAACAGTTGAACGATTAAACATTGAAATTGAAAATTCTAACCTTCATCATAGTGGATGTTGAGCCGGCCAACACCCCGGGACCAAATTTGGGCAGAGTAACGGCTAGAAATGTCATGAAGAGTTTGAGAGAAAAAGCACAGCCTTCCGGATGAAAAATGGTTCGAATGAACCAAATATTCTTCGGATGGCCTTATATAGCCTCCAAAAGTTCATCCGTCCGGATGGCATTATGCCCCAGATGGACTTTTTCACCATCCGTCCGGATGGGTTATGTCCATCCGTCTGGATGGACTTTCCATTTTCAAAACTTTTCAAACATTTGCCAATTTTATCAGATTTTAACATCCATTCAAGTATCCAGGTCCAAGTTAATGACCCTGGTTACTCGATTTGTCGACCAAGTCCAAGTTAATGACCTTGGTTGACCCGATTTTTGAACCTTCTGACATTTTGATCGATTTTTTCAACTTTTTCAAAAAATACAAGTTTCAATTTAATGAACTTGTTCCGCTTAATAGTTTCCCAACTTTCTTAGATTACCTCCCACCCAATTGTTTAGGATCTTTCTCTACATCTCAGAATCTGAATATCGGCTCTCCAACACTGGTTTGTCGAAAATAATGCAGAAATAATTTTTTTTTGTATTTTAAAAACTTTATGCTAAAACACACTGAAAATCTTTTTGGGTTTAATCCGAAAGTAACAACAAGAAACTATTTACAAATGTATTTTTGTGAGTTGTGTTAGAGGATCATATCAGCTGCCAACAAGTCACTAGCACCGTTATGCTTATAACACACTTAGTTTTAAACAATTCACTTAGATTGTCGAGATACTGATCCACTTAAATTCTCACACAAAGTTCAACTGATTCAAGATATGGGATTAATGTTCTAAGCACTTAACTTATCTGCGTGTCCCACCTCAGAATATACTCTCGTATCCAGATTCCCCATATTCAGTCTTACAGGTGAATATACCTAAATGATAGTTGTATAGGGGTAAATGCGAGACCTTGAGAGCTCAGGCTAGAACTTCCGTTCAATCAGAGAGATGAAGGCTCGACTTTAGGTGTGTCCCACTTGGGGATCTTCTTTACAACAACACTTGATTTGTATCTTTCGATATTTTATCAATTTTTATGCTGAGGGAAAGCTTTTATTAAGCATGCAAAAGTATTATACTAGGACTAGGCCATTGCTCACGCAAAATCAGATGTCCAGGTATAATACCATAGATATAACTAAGTATAAAGACCTAGTATCTCAGAAACAGGCAATCTTTCACACAAGATTTCGGGGGTTACCCATATATCCGAGAGATGTTCCCCACAAAATAAGCAAGATATTGTTTTTATGTTTATATCCCAAATCAATCTACTAAGTGTGTAAGAACCTACCAGCACAAAATCAGTGAGACCGTTTAATGCTTTTTAACTTTCTAAATCTTTAGCGTACCGTGACAGTCTAGCTGATGTACTATCATTTCCTCTTTTTACACTAACTCTTTTTGCATTTTTTCTATGTTTTTACATTTTTTATTTTTTTTGTATTTTTTACATTTTTTAATGTTTTTGTATTTTCTACAACATTTTCTCCCCCTAAAGACCAAAACATTTAAAAATGTGGCAAACCAGAGCAGATTGCTTCCCAACGTCCTCTGCTTTAGTTTCTTCTTCATCAACGCCAATAATATTTCCCCATGATGACAAAAGCTTCATATCGTTTAGTTTTGAAAATAATGAAAACGTGTTTTATCAAACGGTTTGTGTGAAGGTCAGCTTTTTGATCATCGTTGTGGATTTTCTCGATTCGAATCAACTTCTTCTCATAACAGTCACGGATGAAGTGATGTCGAATTTCGATATGTTTTGTTTTACCGTGATGCACTGGGTTTTTTGTGATGTTTATTGCTGCCTCATTATCTACATAAATGGGCGAGTTAAGAAATTACAGACCATAGTCTCTCATCTGCTGTTGAATCCACAATAACTGTGAACAACAACTGCTAGCCGAGACGTACTCAGTTTCGCAAGTAGAGAGAGTGACCATGGTTTGTTTCTTACACTACCATGTTACCAGGCGTGTTCCAAAGAATTGACAGGGCCTTTGTAGACTTCGAGTTGATTTTCCAGCAGCCGTAATCCGAATATGGGTAGCTCTCCAGAGTGAAATTACCAACTTTGGGATACCATAAGCCTAAGCTTGAAGTTCCCTTCAAGTATCGAAGAATTCACTTGACGATGATAAGGTGAGAAGCTCTCGGACTGGATTGGCAGCGTGTCGCGAGGCAGGTTGGGTACATTATATCAGGTCATGTTGCAGTCAAGTACATAAGTTAACCAATCATGGGCCAGTACAAGGTCTCGTCCACCTTATCTCCCGTGAAATCCGGATGTATACCATGATTAGTTGCTAATGGGGTAGCACTGGCAGAGGTCCCTGACATATTGAATTTTTCCAGCACGTCATGAACATAATTTGTTTGATGGATGAAGATCCCTCCAGGTAGCTGATCGACCTGCAAACCAAGAAAGAACTT
This sequence comes from Helianthus tuberosus, assembly GCA_030545235.1. Classification (NCBI taxonomy): domain Eukaryota; kingdom Viridiplantae; phylum Streptophyta; class Magnoliopsida; order Asterales; family Asteraceae; genus Helianthus; species Helianthus tuberosus. The sequence continues at coordinate 184,436,539 of CM060406.1, forward strand.
CATTTCCCCCATTGAGCTCATTTCAAACTTCTGCTTCATCATTTTTCAAAATCTTTGCAGAGCTCGTCATTGGTGGACCCGAAAATAGTGTCATCGATGTAAATTTGAACGATCAGAAGATGACCAGCAGCTTCCTTCATGAAGAGAGTTGCATCTACCTTCCCTCGCATGAAGCCGTTCGACAACAGGTGCTGAGAGAGTGTCTCATACCAGGCTCTCGGGGCCTGGTGCAACCCGTATAAGGCTTTGTCGAGAAGATAGACCTTATCTTTGTGGATAGGGTCAGTGAAGCCCGGTGGCTGACCGACGTACACCTCTTCCTTTACCTTTCCGTATAGAAATGCTGACTTTACATCTAACTGATATACTTTAAAGCCCTTCCATGATGCAAATGCGAGAAAGATTCTGATAGCTTCAAGTGGAGCAACTGGGGCATACACTTCAGTGAAATTGATTCCCTCCTGCTGACTGAAGCCCTTAACAACTAGGCGAGCTTTATTACGAACAACCACGCCTCTATCATCCCGTTTGCACTTAAACACCCATTTCGTGTTGATCTTTCTGTGGCCGTCTGGTAAAACAAACTTCCACACTCCAAGCTTTTCAAATTGACCCTGCTGCTCCTGCATTGCATTCACCCATGACTCCTCAGTAAGTGCTTCTTTGTAAGTCTTGGGCTCGACCTACGAAATGAAACAACTTAGAGAAAAATCATTTTGTAAAGGAGAAATTGTTGTATAAAAACAAGATAATCCTTGGTCAATCTGGTGACTAGTTTTGACTCCTGCTTGCAGTTCTCCTATGATGAACTCCTCAGGGTGGTATAATAACGTCCTTGGCATTACCTCGCTAGGAACTATCACCTCGCTAGGAACTATCACCTCGCTATCCAGATTAGTAACATTCTGTTCAGCAACCTGATCATCAACTTGGTTTGTCTGACCTGTAGACTGGATCTGCTTCCCCTCAGACTCTGAATCTCCTCTATCAAAAGTTGGACTGTCTGAGTCAGATTCTGATTCATCAAACACCACTGTTTGATTATCCTGAACAGGTTCTTGTTCTGAAGTCGTCTGAGTTTGTTGAACGTCTGCATCAACTTGACCAGTGTGGCTTGAACCAACTTCATGATCATTAGCACTCTTCTGTCGTTTAGAAGACTTGGTTGGACATTTTTTCACCTGAGTATCTTCATAATCCTGATACAACCTTATTTGATCAACAAACGATGGTTCTTCAGGAAGATGGAAAGACTCCCACAACATTTCATAGTTGAATAACCGTGAGTCACTAGGTTTCTGAGTTGACATAGTATAACCTTGACACTCTTCAGGTTGAGCTTCTATTACATTGTTGAGACTTGGAAGATACACTCGTCTGAGCGGACTAGCGTATCCAACAAAGAATCCCTCAAAACATTTAGCACCGAATTTCCCGTCAGGATCTATCACCGTGTAGGGCGACCCGAACGGCTCAGGATATTCAAGATTCGTCTTCCGATTATTAAGCAGCTCAAAACATGTCTTATTCTGTCGTTTCACGGTCAACACCCGATTCAAGGTATAGCAAACAGTTGATACGGATTCTGCCCAAAAATTCACAGGAAGTTTTGAGTCAGCCAACATAGTACGCGCTGTTTCAATCAGTGTCCGATTTTTCCTTTCAGCTACTCCATTTTGTTGCGGAGTATACGGAGCAATGAATTCTTGCAAAATACCTTTTTTTGTTGCAAAATTCTGACATCTCGATATTCTTGAATTCCGTACCATTGTCGCTGCGAATGCGACAAATTGGACGATGGTACAGATTCTCCAGCTTTCTGAACAAATTCAGCAAACTCACAAAGGTTTGATCTTTAGACTTCAAAAACGTTACCCACGAGAACCTCGAATAATCATAAATCACCACCATGCAATATAGATCTCCTGTAAAACTCTTCACATTCACAGGACCAAAAAGATCCATGTGAAGCCGTTCCAGTAGTTTAGTAATCGAATTTTCTAGCTTTCTCGGGTGAGACTTCTTGGTTTGCTTTCCTTTCTTGCAACTGATGCATTCACCTTCCAAGTGAAAACTCCTCAAGTTAACGCCTCTTACTAGATCATTGTGAACCAAATGATTCATCTTGCGTAAGTGAATATGGCCCATTTTGCGATGCCACAGAATCGACTCCTTTTCAGTTGCCTTTGACACAAAGCATTGAGGTTGACCACTTGTTGTAGTTGCTATGCTTATGTCGAGAACAAACAAATCATTCTCTCTCAGAGATTGCATTATGATCCACTATTCGGGGACAACAAATCCTGGCTTCAGGATCATACATTCCTTATAGGTGAAATGAGTAGTGTACTTCCTGTCACATATCTGCGAAATGCTAAGAGGATTGTTCTCTAGCTCTAGAATGTAGTTAACTCTTTCAAAGGACACTAAACCATTCGATAAAGTTCGTTCCTCGATTATTCTACCTCCCTGGTTACCAGCGAATCCCACATAACCTACATTGAAACCTCGAACGTCGCACAACAGGGTTTTTCTCCCTGTCATGTGCCTGGATGCTCCACTATCCATTATCCATTTAGATATCGATCTCGGGAGCTCCTGCACATTTCAAACTTGATTCGTTGAATAGTGAATCCCAAGCCTCGTTCAACTCTTTCAAGGTCTTGGGTTTCTTATCATTCTCAACGGATAATTTTGGAAAATTTTTATCATTTAGTTCCAAACCATCTTCTGTTCCCTCTTCAACTTCTACTTTCGTCAAATTTGTTAAAGGAACATAAGATTTTGAATCAAACTTCATAAAATGTTCAGTTGAACTAGTTTGTTTCTTTTTTATTTCTTCAACCACAACTTTTTGAATAGTCTTTTTTTCTGTTCCACTCTCAAGCTCTTTGTATAAGAAAAATTTCTCTTTGATTGGTTGAACAGGTTTAGGAACATTTGGTTGAACAGATTTTGGTACATACTTCTTGACCTGTGGGGTCGAAGAAGTTTGTTTGTTTTCATCACCAACTGAAACTTTAGATGCATACTTTCCTACCAGAATGGTTGGAGAAGTTTGTCTCTTTAAAATTTCAGTTACGAAAACCTTTGGAACATTCTTCTTGACTTATGTAGTCGAAGGCGATTGTTTCGATCTTTGAACAAACGATGTTTTAGCTTGAAACTTTGACTTCTATGTTTGTTGGTTTTGTACATTTGATTTAAAAGATTTACCAGTTTCTCTAGTTTTGAAAACTTGTTTTACTAGTTTTTCAACAAACATGTGAGCCTTGCCTTTTACATCGTTAGGTTTCCATTTGTTCTCAACAACCACAGACTTAGGTTTAACATTGGTGCACTTTCGTGCAATATGTCCAACCTCATTGCATTTAAAGCATGCCCGGTTATCAGTAACCCGACTGGTACCTTCAGTCTGTGTTTGTGATGCTTTCTTCACAAAGAATTCTTCATTCGATTTCGAAAAGATTTCAGACTCTTGTTTATTCATAGAACTTGAACTTTTCACAAATGTAGTCTTATTAACAAATTTTGATTTCTGAAAGTTTCGATTCTGATTGTTCTTACCATTCCTCTGCCCGTTGTACCCATTGTTCTGATGTTTGTTTTGAAAACGTGGTGGATTTCTGGGCTTGTTATAGTATGACTTGTCTTTTTGAAAGTTTACAAATCTTTTGGAACTTGACAACCTATCAACTTCTGACACATTGATCTCCACCAGTTTAAAAACTTTTTCAAGTTTATCCACATTTACATTTTCTATTGGAAACTCCTCATCTGAGTACAACTTATCAGAGCCACACACCTGGTACATGACCAGGGTAGGTTCGTCCTTTAAGTTGTTCTTAGATTTGGATTTTGGATGATAATTGTTTAGAAAACAATCATCATCCTCATTTGAAATTGTAGAGTCACTGTCAGTTTTCAAAACATTTTCAACCACATTTTTCACAACCTCAGATTCAACACTATCCTCATCGGATGATTCACTAAATGTGGCATCTATGTTGTCAGGCAGGTTGCCAACTTCACCCTTTACCTTCATGTTTAACTCTTCTTCCACCCCAAACTGTTTCTTTGTGAAGTTATAGTTCATGGGTGGTGGAACAGTATGATACCCGACCCATGTTCCAGTTTGATAAACATCTTCATCGTCTTTGTTCTTCCCAATGGGTTTTGGGATAATATGTTGAAGAACAAAGCTGGCTGAATGATAACTTTTCAACTTCAGATTGATTCTTTCATTCTCAATCTTGACTTCGTCAATCTGAAGTTTTAAGTTTGCGATCTCATCCAATTGATTGTTAATTTGTTTTTCTTTTTCTTGAATGACAATTTTTAATTGACCGTTCTCTTTACGACTTTGAAAATCTCTTGAGTCAGATTCTTTAATTGTCCGTTTTAGCTTATCAAAACCTTCGGTTAATTTTCAGTCTTCAAGAACAAGTTTTTCATTTTCTTTTCGAAAATTCTCAACATCTTTTTCATCATTCTTTATCTTTTCTGTCAATTCATCAATTATTTCCTTCGAACTTTTCATAATTTTGTCTTTCAAACCCATATCATTCTTTAAGTTGTTGATTTTACCGGTTAATTCCGGGATGTTCGATTTTAACACAAAGTCATTTGTATTACAGATTTTGCATGACTTCATGCAATTTCTGTGACAACCGTCAAAAATTCAGGTATCTGTACAATTAATTAACCATGATTAGTGCTTAATGACTGTGTTGAATTACAAATTAACTGCTTTCTGATTACTGCATTATATTTACATGTGCATCACATATTGCACAATGTCATGTCATTACTGCATGCAAACATATTGACATAAAGGATTCACAAAGCACAGTTAGCACAGTAAACGGATAAATCAGCAAAATGCTGACAGAACTCAGCACATAGACAGATAGTGTTTTGAGACCTAGTATGGGCCAGAAACTAAGTACTACACTAGTATAGTGTGTAGGAAAATAAGGATCACAAAACTGCCTTTCTAGTGATAGTTTAAGTGCCGGAAAGTGCCTAAAACTCACCCAAAGTGCTGAACTCAGCAAAATTCAGCATAAATCAACATTTTAACAATCCAATTTCATGCAGAAATATGCTTAAATGGTCCTGAATGCTTTCCTAAGTGTCAGGAATTAAAAGTGTCACAAAAGGGTACATAAAGAACACTAAACTGCGTAGTTTAGCACTTTAACGAACCAGTAACCAACCGAACAACCGGACACTACCCGAAACACCAAATTTACACTAGAAGCATTGTTTTAACATTTCCAAGCTAGTTATGGTCCCCGAACATCATAACACCTCCTAAAAATATCAAATAATTAAAACACGTAACTAATACTTAGATTTCAACTATTAATCAACTAACTTAGTTACACCCTAATCTACTACCCCCCCCCCATGGCTACGGCCCCATACAAGGGACCCACCTTGTTGATTTTGTTACAATATTAAATTGGATATGCCCTCACTTTACTAAACATAGTAACCATAAGTTAAAATGAGATCATGGTTATAAGAAAAACATGAAGGATCACCATTTCATTTCACACATACTAAAACACACACAAACTCTCCTCTTTCCCTCTCTTTGCTCTCGGCCGACCCCTCACACACACACATACATCCATCATCATTCATCCAATCTCATCCAATCTAAGCACATATAAGGGTGTTAAAGTTCATACAAGGAAGATAGGAGCCATTGGAAGTTCAAGGACCTCTCTTGTTAGCTTTTATCCATCTCATTTATACACTTGATCATCCCTAGCCTTGTGCTAGTGGTAAGAGTCTTGATCTTGCTATATTACTTCTATTTTAAGTGGTTAAAGAAGAATCATAATCAAAAACTTGAAGGACACTAAAGATCATAAGAGTGAAACTTGAACATAAGCATGTTTAGTGAAGTAATCTTGATGAATATGAGTTGTTATGCTTGTTGATCATTGATTGTGTGTAGAAATGATATTGATCATCATATGATCTTGCTAGATCATGATTGAAAACATAATCTAGCAAGATGTGAGAATAGAAATTGTTGTAGGATGATGGATCATCCACACATAAAGCATGAATTTGAAAGAAACATAATGTTTTCTTGTAAAGTAATGATCAAAGTATATTGTTAATCATGAAGATCTAAATATTATGGATTATTCTAAAGAAACCAAGTTAAAAATATAAGTTTTACTAAAACTTGGTTCTTACACAAATCAACTTTCTTTTTGGTGGTTAAACAAGTGTAGAAACACTTGTGTAACAAAAAGATTTCATAAGGAAAGATTTTTAGAAAATGTGACAAGAAGTTGTAAGCATCTAACTTCTTTAAAAATGAAGTTTTTAAAGAACTAATCACATTTCAAAGGGTAACAAGACTTAGTAAGAACACTAGTATGTTACTACAAATTTTTACAAATATTCAAGTTCATGAAGTAGTAGAAAATGCATGTTTATGGCAAAATTGGTAAGTAAAGGTTGAATGTTGATGATTGTCAATTGATTGTGATGATTTTTACAAAAGAAAATGATATGCTTGAAAGCACGGAAACCTCCATTTTTAGGGGAAACTATGGCAAAATTTTATAAAAATATAAACACTTAGAAAAATATTTATAAACATGCACTTACAAGTGTATTTTCAACAGTAAATTGTTACATAAACTTTGCCATAATTTTTGCTACAAAAATTATAATTATTGGAGGTTGGTTTTTATAAATAAAAGTGACTAAATATGTATTTAGGAAATATATATTTAGAAGACACCATGTGTGTGATTATTTGTATATTTTGTGTATTAGTTATATTATTTTAGGACTTGAAATAATATAACACATCAAAATACCAAGGATTACAATCCAAAATATTACCAAAATCCCAAGGGATAAATATACAAGTTACACACAAAATATTGGCAAAACCGAACAAGAAATGTAACTTACAAAATATTCCGGAAAATATGTTCACAAAGTATATTTTGGAAAATAATAATTTGGATACCAAGGAAATGAAAATCTGATTTTTACAATTATTACAAGTTATATCATATTTTTTACAAGAAGGAAATATGTTATTTTTGGGAATAAAAATATATTTTCTTGAAGTTTTTAGAAGATATATTATTTTTTGGAAAGATATATATTTTCTTGAGTAAACTTGAAACACATTATTTTTGGAGAAAAATAAGTTTATATATAATTTTCTAAGTGAGACTTGAAAATATATTATTTTTGAAACATATATGAAAATACAAATATTTTTGCCAAAAGAAAAATTATAAATAATTTTTCTAAATAACGTTTATTACAATATATATTTTGGAAATGTATATTGGTGGACTTTCATTAGAAATAATATTCCGGAAAATTTAATATAAATTTAAGTATATGAATACTTAATGAATACAATAAAATACGCATTCTCACACGTATAAATACACACCGGAATACGACACCAATACATGGCAAAAATATACAAATACAAAAATACAAATACACCCATCCTTGGGAAGGAAACACAAGTATAAATACTTGGGAAGTATTAAGTTAATAAATATTGTTTTAACGATTATTCCAAAATTTAATAAATATAATTTAAGTTAAAATATTAATTATTTTGACAAATAATTATATAACTTGGGATAATATTGAATATACGAAGAAATGTAACTCAAAGACATAAATACTAAATCAAGGCACGGCCCGTTCGTCTAATAGACATTAGTACGTTGTAGGTAGTTGTGTTCACCGAAGAAGCTAGAGTTACGGTGATTGAAGACGCAAGACTGTGAGTTCATGACCCCCTTTTCTTATAACTATTTTTGTTTTATAACTTCGGGTGTGAAGTACATGTTACAAAATAATTACAAACAATTACAATTGGTATGGTTAGCTATGGAAAGTACAGTAGATCATGTGAATGGGTAGGCGCACTCCTAAGACCATTAATCCTCGTGTTAGGACCGAGGGGCATGAGTGATAGATCTATTTGGGTGTAGCGAGCCCACACCCATGTGGACCGGGCCCATGAGGTGACTATGTCTTACAGCCGGAGGCCCGGTACAAAATTTGCTAGGTTTGAGCCTTCCTACGCCGTTGCACGTATGTTAATGGCCTTGCAAACCATTAATCGATTTATTTCCTTGTTTTGCTTTCATACCGGGATTTACAAACATACATACATATTTTCAATGATACAAAGGTTTATACATACATACAAACAAACACATGAACTCACTCAACTTTTGTTGATGTTTTCAAACTAAATGTATTTCAGGGAATTAGATGTGGATCTGGCGGGCGTTCAGAAGTTCCAAGTGTGGTTTAAGAATAAAAGATGTCATCCATGGTCTTAGGGTTTGGTCAGTGTGTCTTATTCCTGGACGAGACACGTCTTCCAAATCCTGGTTTATCTAATCTCTTTTGTCAAGTCTTTGTGAACTCTTAAACAAGTTGCATGGTTGTACTCGAATTTGAATTGTTATGTCTTAAAACAATGACGTTGTTATGTTTTTAAAACTTAATTAATGGATGATCATCTTCAGTTTCATCATATAGATGTTGTTATGATTGAATGCAATGGTATTAAGAAAGTCACACCATAATCACGCTTCCGCAATATTCAGGGTGTGACAGCTTGGTATCAGAGCTTCGATTGTAGCGAACTAGGATTCTTTCTCGAGTCTAGACTACAATCATTAGGGCTCTCACGAAAATACTTTTACAACATGTTTTCATTGCATACACGAAATGCCCAGATCCAAGAAACAAACATTTTTACAAATAAAAGACACGAAACACATTTCAAGGGTTGTGGTTCAGTCTGAGAGACTGGGTGGATCAGTCTGGGAGACTGGTTGGTTTAGTCTGGGAGACTGGTTGGTTTAGTCTGGGAGACTAGGTGGTTTAGTCTGAGAGACTGGTTGGGTTAGTCTGAGAGACTAGTTGGTTTAGTCTGGGAGACTAGGAAGGATAGAAAGAATGTGTGAGGATACATGATACATTGTTTTTGCATACTGATAGTGATTGATATATGTGCATATCTTATGATTGTTTGTTATAGACAATATGTCTTCATCTGAGAGTGGATTATCCGATGACCATGACCCCATGGCTATTGTTTCTGACGATGAGATCATCCCAGAGCCAGAGATCTTTACCTCCGATACTGAGAGTGACCCGGAGATGATGTCAGATGACGATGACGATTTTCAGCCATTTGCGCTGCCCGACTTTGGCGATGATTTACCGCATGCTGATGGTATCCCCGACGAGGATCCCTTTCTTATCCCTATTCCTGTCTAGGGCCATCTCATCCTCGGACACCCCGATGGTGAGCATGTCATGGCACCGATCCTCGCTCCTTTGCCTCTTGCGGCCTTTCCTTTCGAGGATTAGCCTTTTGATGACTTGTTTGATGATGATGTCGATCTTTTCGTTGATGGTCCCCCTGATGATGCCCAGGGTGATGGAGTTTTAGCTGAGGATGTCATTGTTGTTCCACTCGTTGAGATCCCTGTTATTGAGATTTCTTTAGATTCTAGTGTTCATTCTGCTCCAGATTCCTTTGAGTCTGTGTCTTTTTCAGCCTTATAAGCAGTTGGTCTGCGATGTTACGCCACTGATACTGATTACGATACAGCCATGTCAGCTGCACCGATTCCTCCATATGACATTGAGCCTGGACTTGAGCTTGATTTTATTCTTGTCGATCAGCCTGTTGATGCACCTGCTGATCCAGAGCCGATACCTGCTCCTGAGCCTTTGCCTGATCTTGATCCTATCCCATTTGGCATACCTGACATTGCACCACTCATACCAGATCCAGTTCCTGCACCCATAGACCCTCCTATTATTGAGCCAGTCACTCCCCCACTAGCACCTGCACTTGTTGATGATGCTGCTTTTCACCCTGTTGAGTCCGATGTTCACCGCACTGACCTACCTATCACTTTCTTGCAGGACATCCCTCCACCCCATCCAGGGGAAGGCCCGTCTAGCCAGCAGCCTAGCCATGACCCACATGTATCAGCAGCTTTTCCTCACATGCCTCAGTATACACCTACTGCTCATTTTACTTCTTCACCACTGGACGAGCCACTCATATGGTTCCCACCGTACACCGTGCCGATTTCTGATCCCTACCATCCCTCGCACTTTACTGGTTACACACGGGATGAGTTACTTCTATCATTGTAGCTTCAGTATGAGATCATGAGTCGTAGAGTTTTGGAGCTTGAGATGACTCCACGTCCCCCACCATGTCCTTGTCAGTCAACTTTTGCGACTCCACCTGCTCCACTTATGCCTTTTCCTGAGTTTGACACTCGATTTCTTACTGTTGAGCAGCAGATCAGTTATCTGTTGTGTCATGTATATGAGCTTGAGGAGGAGCTTGTGCATGTGCGCAGCTTGCTTTTTGTTCCTCCACCACCATCAGCATAGCCGGTTTTTGGTTTTATGTAGGTAGCATGACTTTTGATGAGAGCGCCGCTATTGAGCCTAGCTAGTGAAGCCTTTTGGAGACCACTTTTGACTGTATGACCTATGATAGATTGGTAGACATTTTGGACAAGGGTAGTGTGACCCTGTGTTCCCCTTTTGATACTATACATTTGTAAAACATGTAACTATATTTGTGGTCGATGATTAATGAAAGCTCAATCGTAATGTTCTCATTAAATACGATGTTAATTTACTTGCTTATGATTATGACTGTGATGGTTACCTGCGTACTTGTTATAACAAACACTATTACATACATACTAATTATTATATACATAAGACCTGACCTATACAATCTTCTTTATAGAAGATGCCTCCTCGAAGGAACAATCAGTTGCCCACTACAGAGGCAGAACTGCAAGAACGAATTTCACAGGCAATCGCACAACATGAGGCCTTGCGCTTTGAACACAGCGGAGGTACCTCACGAAATAACCCACCTCACGGTAATGTTTAAGTCACTTGAGACACATTACGTTATGTTTGGACGTTCCATGTGCGTTTGCTGATGCTTTCTGTGAATGATGTTGCTTGTACAGGTTGTACTTACAAGCAGTTCCTTGACTGTAAGCCACTGAACTTTGACGGCACTGGAGGTGCTGTAGCTTTCGTTAGATGGGCGGAGAGCACCAGGTCACCTACATTTCTGGATTATTCCTAGACGGAGCCCTATCATGGTGGAACCTTCAGGTTAAAACTCTTGGTGAGGCTGCAGCGTATGGTTTGATTTGGGATGAGTTAAAAGAACTGATGCGCAAGAAGTACTGTTCAAGGGCTGAGATTCAGAAATTGGAAACCGAGTTTTGGAATCTGAAAATGGATGGTCCAAAGATTGCTGAGTACGTACAAAGATTCCATGACCTGTCTCGTGTTGTCCCCTAAATAGTTGAACCGAAGTTCAAGTGAATTGAACGTTTCATTTGGGGATTGGCACCCCAAATCATGAGCATGGTGACTACCTCCAAGCCTCCAACGATCACCGAGGCTATTGATTTGAGTGTGGCGTTAACTAAAGAGGCGATTAGGCTAAACAAGTTTTCGATCTCTGATGGAAAGAAGAAGGAGACTCATGTCGAGTCATCAAGAGAGAACAAACGGAAGTTCTCGAATTTCAAGAAGGGTACCCAAGGGAACAACAATGGTAACAAGAAGAGGGATATGAATCCGCCAACCGAGGTTAAGACTGGTGCTGCCACTTCTGGTGCTGAGGTTAGAGGAAAAGGATATATGGGCACCCTGCCCAAATGTGATGTGTGTCAGTTTCATCACACTGGACGATGCCGAGCTGGAAAGTGTGAAACGTGTAGAAAAGTTAGCCATGCCAAAGAGACATGCTGGTATGGTGTCGGTCGTGGTAATGGTGGTCAGAGAGGTAATGGTAACGGAAATGGAAACAGTAACCGTGGTGGAAATGGGTATGGAAACCGCAATCAAGGAGGAAATGACGATAATGGAAACCGTGGTGGTGCTGGAAACCAAGCCGATAATGGAAACCGCAACCAAAACAATAATCAGGGTGGTACTGGAAACAAGCAAGGATGCTTTAGTTGCGGAGATGTCTGGCATTTCAAGAGAGCTTGCCCAAAGAACAATCAAGCCCAAGGAAGAGTCTTCAACATAGGAGCTAGGGAAGCTCGCCAGGATTCGAACGTAGTTACGGGCACGTTCCCTATCAACCAACACTTTGCACGTTCCCTATTAACCAACACGTAGTTACGGGCACGTTCCCTAAGAACATACTTGGGTTAGTTTCCAGTAAGTTAGATATCCCGTATTCAATAGAACTAGCTAATGGAAAGCTAGTAGAAGCGAATGAAGTGATTAGAGGTTGTGTGATAGAACTTGGAGAGCTTGAATTTATGCTTGATCTTCTACCAGTCGAGTTGGGAAGCTTTGATGTGGTAGTTGGAATGGATTGGTTATCGATTAACCGAGCGGAGATCGTATGTCATGAGAAGATAATCCGCATCCCGTTGGCGAATTACGAGACGATTGTGGTACACGGAGAAAAGCATGATACGCCCCTACGGATTATCAGTTCTTTGAAGGCCCGAAAGTTTTTATAGAAAGGATGTGTTGCCTTCTTGGCTCACGTAGTTGACAAGGAAGCCGATGAACCGAAGTTAGAAGATATCCCTGTGGTAAGGGAATATCGTGAAGTCTTCCCCGAAGACTTGCCAGGATTGCCGCCGCAACGACAAGTCGAATTCCATATTGACTTGGTTCCAGGCGCCGCGCCTGTAGCCAAGGCACCTTATCGACTTGCACCCTCAGAAATGCAAGAGCTGTCAACGCAACTTCAGGAGTTGTTAGACAAGGGATTATTAGACCAAGCTTCTCGCCTTGGGGAGCTCCAGTTTTGTTCGTTAAGAAAAAGGACGGTAGTTTCCAAATGTGCATTGACTACCGAGAGCTAAACAAGTTAACCATCAAGAATTGGTATCCTTTGCCGAGGATTTATGATCTCTTCGATCAACTACAAGGTTTGAGTTATTACTCCAAGATCAACCTTCGATCAGGTTATCACCAGTTGAGAATCCAAGAAGAGAGTATTCCAATGACTGCCTTTAGGACTCGATATGGACATTATGAGTTCTTAGTAATGTTGTTTGGTTTGACAAAGGCACCAGCAGTGTTTATGGATTTGATGAACCGAGTTTGCAAGCCATATCTCGATAAATTCGTGATTGTATTTATCGACGATATTTTGATTTATTCGAGAACAAAGGAAGAGCATGAACAACACCTTAGAACCATTTTAGAGCTGCTCAAGAAGGAGAAATTGTATGCTAAGTTCTCGAAGTGCGAGTTCTGGTTGCGTGAGGTACAATTCCTCGGTCATGTAGTAAATGAAGATGGAATACATGTGGATCCCACCAAGATCGAGGCGATTAAGAATTGGGAAACTCCTAAAACGCCAACCGAGATCCGACAATTTTTGGGTTTAGCTGGATATTATCGCAGATTCATTGAGGATTTCTCCAAAATCGCTCAACCGCTGACCTCCCTTACTCAAAAGGACAAGAAGTATGAGTGGGGAGATAAACAAGAAAAAGCTTTTCAGTTGCTAAAGAACAAGCTTTGCGATGCACCTATTTTATCCCTACCCGAAGGCACCAACGACTTCGTGGTATACTGTGACGCCTCGCGTCAGAGATTGGGCTGTGTGCTAATGCAGCGACAGAAGGTTATCGCTTATGCTTCGTGCCAGTTAAAGATTCATCAGAAGAACTACACCACACATGATTTGGAACTAGGCGCAGTGGTGTTTGCTTTAAAGATTTGGCGACATTATTTGTATGGCACCCGATGTACGATCTTTACAGATCACAAGAGCCTTCAGCACATATTCGATCAGAAAGAGCTTAACATGCGACAACGACGTTGGGTAGAACTATTAAATGATTATGATTGCAAAATCAAATATCACCTAGGAAAGGCGAATGTGGTGGCAGACGCCTTGAGTCGAAAAGAGAGGATTAAGCCTATAAGGGTTAGAGCTTTGGAGATGATCATTCAAACAGACCTCTCGTTGCGCATTCGTGCTGCGCAGAGGGAAGCTCTCAAAAAGGAAAACTTGAAGGATGAATACCTCCGTGGGATGGAGAAAAAGCTGGTACCCAATGAGGAAGGAACATTGTGTTTCTTGAAACGAATTTGGGTTCCCCTCTTTGGTGGTCTTAGAGATGTGATTTTCAATGAAGCTCATAAATCGAGGTACTCGAACCACCCATGATCGGACAAGATGTACCAAGATTTGAAGGATTATTACTGGTGGCCGAGACTAAAAGGTGATGTGGCTACTTACGTTGGAAAATGCTTGACTTGTGCCAAAGTGATGGCCAAGTATCAGAAGCCTTCAGGTCTTTTGCAGCAACCTAAGATACCTATGTGGAAATGGGAGCAGATCTCAATGGATTTTATAACCAAGTTGCTAAAGACACCCAGAGGTCATGATACGATTTGGGTAATCATAGACCGCCTGACAAAATCTGCACACTTTTTGCCAATCAGAGAGAAGGATAACATAGGTAAGCTAGCTGAGCTGTACCTAAGAGAGATAGTAGCACGTCACGGAGTGCCTATCTCGATTATATCTGATAGAGAATGAAGATTTTTGTCGAGAATTTGGCAATCTTTCCAGGAAGCGTTTGGTTCACAGTTGAATTTGAGCACGACATTTCACGCACAGACAGACGGCCAAAGTGAGAGAACGATTCAGACGCTTGAAGATATGTTACGAGCTTGCGTAATGGACTTGGGTGGCAGTTGGGACACTCACCTACCTTTGGTTGAGTTCTCCTATAACAACAACTACCATACAAGCATCCAAGCTACACCGTTTGAAGCTCTCTATGGACGAAAGTGTCGATCGCCGTTATGCTGGGCAGATGCAGGCGATAGACAGCTGGTTGGTCCCGAATTGGTCCAAGAAATGACAGATAAGATTTTACAGATCCGAGAGCGCATCAAGGCGACTCGTGATCGACAAAAGAGTTATGCGGACCAAAGAAGGAAACCTTTGGAATTTGAAGTGGGAGACATGGGACTGTTAAAAGTCTCACCTTGGAAAGGTGTGGCACGCTTTAGGAAGCGTGGAAAATTAAACCCACGATTTATTGGACCGTTCAGAATCCTGGAAAGGATTGGTACTGTAGCGTACAAGTTGGAGCTACCAGCAGAACTTAATGGTGTTCAAGATACATTTCATGTATCTAATCTAAAGAAAAGTCCAACAAAAGAAATAGTTGTCATTCCTGCTGACGAAGTTCACATTGACGATACACTCCACTTTACAGAGGAACCAGTTAAGGTTACTGATTGGAAAGTTAACAAAACTCGGAGGAGTAGTGTTAAACTTGTCAAGGTTCGATGGAACGCGCGTCACGGCCCAGAGTTTACTTGGGAGCGTGAAGACCGCATGAAAGCTAAGTACCCGCATTTATTCCCTAACACCCCTGCAGCTAGTAGTAGAGCTTAAAATTTTGGGACGAAATTTTCTTAACAGGGGGAGAATGTGACAACCGAAAAAAAATTCAGGTATCCGTACAATTAATTACCCATGATTAGTGCTTAATGACTGTGCTGAATTACAAATTAACTGCTTTTTGATTACTGCATTATATTTACATGTGCATCACATATTTCATAATGTCATGTCATTACTGCATGCAAACATATTGACATAAAGGATACACAAAGCACAGTTAGCACAGTAAACGGATAAATCAGCAAAATGCTGACATAACTCAGCACATAGACAGACAGTGTTTTGAGACCCAGTATGGGCCAGAAACTAAGTACTACACTAGTATAGTGTGTAGGAAAGTAAGGATCACAAAACTGCCTTTCTAATGATAGTTTAAGTGCCGGAAAGTGCCTAAAACTCACCCAAAGTGCTGAATTCAGCATAAATCAGCATTTTAACAATCCAATTTCATGCAGAAATATGCTTAAATGGTCCTGAATGCTTTCCTAAGTGTCGGGAATTAAAAGTGTCACAAAAGGGTACATAAAGAACACTAAACTGCGTAGTTTAGCACTTTAACGAACCAGTAACCAACCGGACACTACCCGAAACACTAAATTTACACTAGAAGCACTGTTTTAACATTTCCAAGCTAGTTATGGTCCCCGAACATCATAACACCTCCTAAAAATATCTAATAATTAAAACACGTAACTAATACTTAGATTTCAACTATTAATCAACTAACTTAGTTACACCCTAATCTACTACCCCCCCCCATGTCTACGGCCCCATACAAGGGACCCACCTTGTTGAATTTGTTACAATATTAAATTGGATATGCACTCACTTTACTAAACATAGTAACCATAAGTTAAAATGAGATCATGGTTATAAGAAGAACATGAAGGATCACCATTTCATTTCACACACATTAAAACACACACAAACTTTCCTCTTTCCCTCTCCTTGCTCTCGGCCGACCCCTCACACACATACATCCATCAGCATTCATCCAATCTCATCCAATCTAAGCACATAAAGGGTGTTAAAGTTCATACAAGGAAGCTAGGAGCCATTGGAAGTTCAAGGACCTCTCTTGTTAGCTTTTATCCATCTCATTTCTACACTTGATCATCCCTAGCCTTGTCTAGTGGTAAGAGCCTTGATCTTGCTATATTACTTCTATTTTAAGTGGTTAAAGAAGAATCATAATCAAGAACTTGAAGAACACTAAAGATCATAAGAGTGAAACTTGAACATAAGCATGTTTAGTGAAGTAATCTTGATGAATATGAGTTGTTATGCTTGTTGATCATTGATTGTTTGTAGAAATGATGTTGATCATCATATGATCTTGATAGATCATAACTGAAAACATAATCTAGCAAGATGTGAGAATAGAAATTGTTGTAGGATGATGGATCATCCACACATAAAAGCATGAACTTGAAAGAAACATAATGTTTTCTTGTAAAGTAATGATCAAAGTATATCGTTAATCATGTAGATTGTCACACCCCGACCGCGTAAAACAACAAAGCGCGGCGGAAAACGTCGGGGCGTGTTGCAACAGAATTATCGTTTCATAACCATGGATACAAAAGTGTTTCATTTTATTGAATATTAAACATTAACATTGTCTTAACATAGAACAAACAAGTTACATATCGACTAATATCATTATTATGTCACTAAGGCCTCGTCCAGATCCTATGTGACTCATGCATCCTAGTAATTATCATCAAGCATCAATCCCTGAAACATATGTGAAAACAAAGTCAGCAAAGAAATGCTGGCGAGTACATAGGTTTTATAGGAGTGTCGGATTCATGGCTATTTTAAATGTTGCAATGCTTTATTAAAAACCTTGTTTTGAAAAGAGTATTATATTGCAACTAAATTAACCAACTCAAATCAAGATGGTTATGGTTTAGAAATCCTTGTAGCCATGATTATTAACCCAAAAACATTTGTTTTAGTAAGGTAAATTGTAAAACATCTCGTAATAACTTGTAAATAAAACTCGTATATTGTTTCAAAAACATCTTTGTGTGACATCGTTTACCCAAGTGAACTAAATAACGCCACGGTATGTAATATTTTGAAAACACTTATATATAAGAAGTACCAGCGGCGTATCTACCATGTTTTCACCAAATTACACCCGTCCCGTTATCTAAACAATAGCCAAAAACCAATCGTTTACCCAAGTCGTTTAACATCGTTTCCAAATCGTTTACCTTTTTAAATCGTTCATCGTTCATTTGATTAAATCGTTCATAATCGTTCAATCGTTCAAAATCGTTCTCGTACAAATCGTTCTCGTTTTAATTGTGAAAACTACTTTTATATGGTCGTCTCGTTAATAACATTCAACCCTTCGTGACTCGTTCATCGTTCAACTCGTTCTCGAATTAACAAACCACCAAAGGGTAAGTTAAAAATCATCAGATTCAGTCATTACCTACAACACCCACACATAACCATGGGTATAGTGAAATAAGGGGATTTGTCGGATCCTATGGTACCATAACCTAATACTGGTCGGCTTGATCAATGCTAATGAATGTCATTCGTTATGTAACTACAACCAACAAGTTCGTTCACATTATTGAAATCGTTATTAGTTTAGTATAAATCGTTCTATTCGTTTTTGAAATCATCGTTTAAACCTTGAAAACATTTTGTACATATGAATCACCCCAAAACAATTGAAAACAGTAAAATACGGGAACTATGTACTCACATGTAGTGCAAGGTATCCTCAATGAATAGTACTTCAACAAACTTGAGTAAACCAGAGAAATCACGTAGCACCTAGTAATCGAACCACTAATCAAACAATAGACGCCTAAATCGGAAGATCGGACAGAATGAGGTCTTGTAAACCAAATGAGTGTTGGAACTCATGTGATATGGTTTAATAAAGCCTACATTCTAAATGAAACCTAACCTAAGTGCTTTCGACCCATCGCGACTCATTAGGGTAGCGTATGCTACTTTAACGCGTCGTGCGCGCAAACGCGCGTTCGAGACGTCTAACTAGTCCTATGACAAGTATTATATGCCTATACAAGTTTAATCAAGATGTATAATCAGTTACGTGACAAAAGTTTAGGTTACATAAGCTTAATTACCAATTATACATGAAAAGGGTATTTTGGTAATTTACCTAAGGCATATAATCTACTTATCATACAACTACCTAAACTAAGCGACCATAAGGTATCAAAACAAATGGTTTAACAAGGTTTGAAAACTAAAAGTGACGAGCTAAACTTGTTAGAACATGTTTAACAAGGTTTGAAAACAGGTTTGGTATCAAAACAAACGGTTTTGATACCCACAAGTAGTTTGGTTACAAAATACGCTAAAATGCGCATTTTGGCCGAAACTACGACTCGTCACTGAGCCTAGATAACGTGGTAATCAGTAGGTATAGTCACTAGGGGCTATAACCATCGTGATTACACTCACGTTATGAAGTTCAAACGAACTTCACATTGACCATAAACTGGTCAATGCAGAAATTCAAACACAGTTTGACTTTCAGACTCGAAAAGCGATAAAAACGCTTAAAAGAACGAAGGAACACTTACAAAGGGTCCCCGCAAGTTAATCTCGATCCAAATGGCTCAGGTATGAAGCAAGGGCTTCAACTTAGAACACTTTAGATCAGATTTTGTGAGGAAGAATAGAAATTAAGGTGGGTATTTATAGGAAATGGACCACCGTTAGGATCGTTTCTTGAAAACCGTGATTTAATCTCATCCCTACACTTGTTGTAACACAATGGTACCTCAATATGGCCCCCTTGCATCAGGAAACAACATGTGGAATTGAGTTTGGAGTGCATAACAGCTGTTAACAACTGTTAAAACTGATTAAACTGATCTGGGAAGCTGACACGGGCCGCGTAAGGAGACACAAAGGTTCACGCGTGCCGCCTGGCTCTTCTGATCAGAAACAACTTTGCCATAATGACAGTTTTAGTCCCTGATGGTGTTTAAGGCTCATTTCGACACGTTTAAGGCTCGTCAAGCCAACTTTAAGGCCCTAAAATGATGCCTAAACATTGTGGACATGAAACATGCTCAAAAATATGCCGGATGTCGGTTCCTTTGGTGGTACGATCGCGTTGTTCGCTTAATTACGACGGAATGCGCATAAGCGCGAAAAACGATCCAAATTGCACAACGAAAGGAATTTTATCATGCCAAACACTAAAATAAAATATTTTAATTCTTACATAAATTTTTGGATGTCCGAATGCATTCAGAACGTAAGTTATGCTCGAAAATGCAAACTTATGCACTTTTTGACGCTTTTAGTCCCTGAATGAGCATAAAGTTTATTTTAGCATACCGAACCCCTCAAAGCCTATTTCTAAGCTATGTAAAGATTATTTAGGGTATGTTTAACTTATGATCAAGTTCCGGAATGTTTGTTACTATACAAATCGGCATAGTTTCGCAGTTTGACACAAATAGTCCCTGTGATCGATAAAAGTTGTTTTCGACACACCAAACCATCCAAAACTTATTTCTAGGTTATGTGGAGGTTATTTAAGGTATGTTAAGCCTATGTCACTATTCCAGATCATTTTTTTGCGTTATACTGACTGCGTTTACGCACCAGTTTGCGTATAACCTTCAAGAACGTGATTTAAAGCTTGTAATTGGAATCGAATCGAATTTGCAAAATCACCAAACATAATTACACATATAAAAACACCAAAGCACATATATTAACACCAAAGCACATTGTTTTATTAATAATCATCATTGTTTTACATCGTAAATCGATTACAGAACATAGTTGTCACAGTCTCCCCTACTTCAGGAAATTTCGTCCCGAAATTTTAATTCGAGGAAGCTTGTGAAAACAAATGCGGATATTTCGTCTTCATCTGGTCCTCACGTTCCCAAGTAAACTCTGGGCCACGTTTGGATTCCCAGCGAACTTTGACCAAATGAATCCGTTTGTTCTTCAACTGTTTGTATGTACATTCCACTATCTCCACAGGTTTCTCGACAAAGTGCATTGTTTCATCGATATGGATCTCATCGAGAGGAATGTGTAGATCAGCGTCAGCTAAACACTTTCGCAGATTGGACACGTGAAAAGTCGGATGAATATTTCCAAGCTCTGGAGGTAGCTCTAGTCGATAGGCAACCTTTCCAATTCTTTCCACAATCTTAAATGGTCTCACATATCGAGGTGCAAGTTTTCCTTTCTTTCCATATCTCACGACTCCCTTCCAAGGTGAAACCTTGAGTAGGACACGATCTCCGACTTGAACTTCTAAGGGCTTGCGTCCCAAATCCGCATATCTCTTTTGACGGTTTCGAGATGTCACAAGATTATTGCGGATTTTCTTGATTTTGTCTGTTGTTTCCAAAACGAGCTCAGGTCCAGTAAGCTGAGCTTCACCGGTCTCGTTCCAACAAACAGGTGAACGACATTTTCGACCGTAGAGAGCTTCGAATGGTGCCATATTGATGCTAGTATGATAACTATTGTTGTAAGAGAACTCGATCAGCGGTACATGAGAATCCCAATTACCACCAAAGTCTATCACACATGCTCTAAGCATATCCTCCAAAGTTTGAATCGTTCTCTTAGATTGGCCATCTGTTTGGGGATGATAAGCAGTGCTTAGATTCAGTTGGGTTCCCAAAGCAGATTGCATGGCCTTCCAAAAATGAGATGAAAACCGAGCATCACGATCAGAGATGATATCTAAAGGAACACCATGTCGTGATACAATATCGTCTACATAGATCTTGGCAAGCTTTTCAGCAGAGAAATCCTCACGGATAGGTAAGAAGTGAGCAGATTTCGTTAAACGATCGACAACAACCCAAATAGCATCATGACCTTTAAACGTACGCGGTAACTTAGTGATGAGATCCATTGCAATGTTCTCCCACTTCCAAACCGGTATCTCCGGTTGTACAAGCAAACCAGATGGTCGTTGATGTTCAGCCTTGACTTTGAGATAAGTTAGGCATTTCGACACATACAAGGCAACATCTTTCTTCATACCAGGCCACCAGACCTTAGTACGAAGATCCTTGTACATTTTATCAGCACCAGGATGGACAAAATATCGAGACTTATGTGATTCGTCCATCACTAAAGTGCGAAGATCTTCTTGTTTCGGAATCCACAAACGATCCATGAAATAGAGTAAACCATCGTCTTTCGCTTCGAGTTTAAGCTCAAGTTGACGTGGTAATTCCATACCCATCAAATTTTGTGAAACACAAAATTGTTGAGCTTGAAGGACACGAGACTGAAGATCGGATAGTGTTCGAACAGAATGAAGCTTGACTCGCTCCTTCCGACTAAGCGCATCGGCTACAACATTCGCCTTACCACGGTGGTAGCGAATCTCGCAGTCATAATCGTTTAAGAGTTCAACCCAACGTCGTTGCCTCATGTTCAGCTCTTTCTGATTAAGAATATGCTGGAGACTTTTGTGGTCTGTGAAAACCACACACTTCGTTCCATAGAGATAGTGTCTCCAGATTTTAAGCGCGAAAACCACAGCTCCTAACTCAAGATCATGAGTCGTGTAGTTCTTCTCGTGAATTTTCAGCTGTCTAGATGCATATGCAATAACCTTACCTCGTTGCATAAGGACGCAACCAAGGCCTAAGTTGGACGCATCGCAATAGACAACGAAATTATCGCTTCCCTCGGGCAGAGATAGAACAGGAGCATTACATAACTTCTGCTTCAGCGTTTGGAACACTTCTTCTTGCTTGGGTCCCCACTCAAAAGGATTATTCTTCTGAGTCAAAGCAGTGAGTGGAACCGCAATCTTCGAGAAATTTGAAATAAATCGACGATAATAACCAGCAAGACCAAGAAAAGATCGAATCTCTATAGGCATCGTCGGTGTATTCCAGTCCTTAATAGCAGCAATCTTGGATTGATCCACATGAATACCCCGCTCATTGACTATATGTCCCAAGAATAGAACTTCTTTAAGCCAGAATTCACACTTGGAGAATTTAGCAAAAAGTTGTTCCTTCTTTAGGAGTTCCAATGTTAAGCGAAGGTGTTGCTCGTGCTCGGTTCGAGATTTTGAATAAATGTGAATATCATCGATGAACACAAAAATGAACTTGTCCAAATAAGGTTTGCAGACCCTATTCATTAAGTCCATAAAGATAGCTGGAGCATTTGTCAAACCAAAAGGCATGACAGTGAACTCGTAATGCCCATATCTTGTGCGTAAAGCAGTTTTGGGAATATCTTCTTCGAGTACACGAAGTTGATGATACCCAGAATGCAGATCGATCTTGGAAAAGCATGAAGCACCCTGCAGCTGGTCGAAGAGGTCATCAATTCGAGGTAAGGGATATCGATTCTTGATGGTAAGCTTGTCAAGCTCACGATAATCGATACACATTTGAAAAGATCCATCTTTCTTTTTCACAAAGAGGACATGAGCTCCCCAAGGCGAAAAGCTCAGACGGATGAATCCTTTATCAGATAACTCTTAAAGCTGTTTCGATAACTCTTGCATCTCAGACGGTGCAAGACGATAAGGTGCTTTCGCAATCGGGTTGGCATTGGGTACAAGGTCAATATGAAACTCGACTTGACGAACTAGAGGCAAACCAGGCAGTTCATCAGGAAACACCTCCGGATAATCCCGAACGATCGGAATATCCTGAATACTTTTGCTCTTGCTTTTCTCCTCTGTGACATGTGCCAGAAAAGCAACATATCCTTTTCGTAAATACCTTTGGGCTTCCAAACACGACATAAGCTTCAAACCGCCAGATGGCTTCTCGCCACGAATCTCCAGAACATCACCAGAAGACAAAGGAATACGAACTATCTTATCGAAACAAATCACCTCAGCATGGTGTTTGGTTAGCCAATCCATTCCAACGATAATATCGAAACTCCCAAGTTGCATCGGTGTGAAGTCAATAGGAAAAAGATGGTTATCAAGGTTCAACTGACAATTATGAATAATAGAATCGAGAATAAGAGGTTTACCAGTGGCATCCTCAACAGATAAGGGTTTGCTCAGTTTAGTTCTAGGTATCGCAAGCAAAGGCTCAAATGATAATGACACAAAACTTCTATCGGCACCAGAATAAAAAAGAATAGATGCAGGTCGATTGTTAACAAGAAACGTACCGTTGACAACCTCGTTGTCAGCCCTCGCTTCGATTGCATTCAAATTGTACGCTCGCCCACGAGCGGGATTCACATTAACGTTGACGTTCGCATTCAGGTTCGCGTTAGCATTCGCGTTTGCATTCACCAGTCTCGGACAGTTGTTGCGGAAATGACCATACTCTCCACAATTAAAACATGAACCCGGTGGGAATCTCGCAGCATTCCCCTGACCCGGAGCTGGAACCTGAGCAACCTGATTCTGTCCAAAACGACAAACATTGGCCAAATGCCCAAGTCTACCACACGTCGTGCATTGCCTGCAAGCTTGTTGTGCAACGTGATGACCGTTGCAACGAGCACAATGAGGTGCGGTACCAGCATACGCTTTCTTTGCAGGTGGTTGAGCTGGTGGGTTCTGCGGGTTCTGAGCAGTCTGTGCTATAACAGCAAAATTCTGGGCACCCTTTCGCTTCCTCGACTTCTTCGACGTCTCACCTTCCTTACCCTTACCCTTTTTCTTGTCCTTCTCTGAATCGGTCGTCTTCTTTTTATCACCCTTGCGGGTGAGTTTACCCTTCCTGACTTGAGTCTCAGTCAGGGTAGCAGACAACTCGATTGCTTGGCGAAGGGTAGGAGGATTAACACCGGTCACAATCTACAGAATAGAATCGGGTAACCCATCGATATATCTCTCGATTGCTTTCTCGAGAGGGGTAACCATGGTGGGACATAATAGACTAAGTTCCTCGAAACAATTCGTGTAAGCACGGTGTTCAGCCCCATCTTGCTTTAAATCGTCAAACTCTCGCTCCAAAGCCCAAACTTCATTACGGGGACAAAACACATTCATCATGAGAGCCCGAAGCTCTTCCCATGTTTGTGCCAACGCCACTTCAGCACCCCTATCGCGCATAATGCCATTCCACCAGGTAAGCACTCGCTTCTCAAACACGCTCGAAGCAAATTCAACCTTACGCGCATTCGGACACTGAACATGTCTGAATGTGCTCTCTATACTCTCAAACCACTGCAGGAGCGCAGTTGCTCCTTGCGACCCAGAAAACTTAAGTGGCTTTGCAGAATTGAAGTTCTTGAAATTACACGGCGCATTGTTGTTGTTATTATTGTTGTTGTTGTATATCTCGTGGACTTGGGTTACAACACCGGGAAGCACAGCAGCCACTTGCTGAGAGACCAGGGCTGCGATTTCTTCAATAGTAAAAGTTCGAGGATCGCGTCGAGGAGGCATTGTCTAACAAGGAAACAGGAGAATCGAGTGAGGTTGAAATTTAGGAAAAACAAAAGAGGTATCGAAAAACATAAGGGAGGCGATCATTCATTTGTAACCTCGAACAAACAAACGACACGCAGTGACTAATCAAAGTAAATAGGTCAAAATAATGTATCGCGAAGACATGCTGGCCTATAAGTGAACACTCACCCCAAGAGTTCTCAGGTAAGAGTGACTGGTCCGATTATGTGGATTTGTACGAACACTCTAGCCTTAGACAGAAAACCCAGGGTACAGGCATTCACTCTTCCAGTTTGCACGTGTTCACATTATTTAGACCCAAACTTTGACGAGATTATGAAAACTTAAAGGGTTCAAAACCTTACAACAAAGGGTTCAAAACCCAGTAATCAATCATCCTAGAATGGATGATTAATTTTCGAAGCGGATTTGAACTTGTGTTCTCATTGTGGTTATCACCTAAGGGTAGGTGACGATTTTGTTTTTTTTTAAATCTAAACGCAAAGTTTACTTGCGTTGGGGTCCTAGGAGTTATAGTCTAGGTCAAAGAATTACTAATAACCTAATTCCCTATAACCATTGGCTCTGATACCAACACTTCTGTCACACCCCGACCGCGTAAAACAACAAAGCGTGGAAGAAAACGTCGGGGCGTGTTGCAACAGAATTATCGTTTCATAACCATGGATACAAAAGTGTTTCATTTTATTGAATATTAAACATTAACATTGTCTTAACATAGAACAAACAAGTTACATATCGACTAATATCGTTATTATGTCACTAAGGACTCGTCCAGATCCTATGTGACTCATGCATCCTAGTAATCATCATCAAGCATCAATCCCTGAAACATATGTGAAAACAAAGTCAGCAAATAAATGCTGGCGAGTACATAGGTTTTATAGGAGTGTCGGATTCATGGCTATTTTAAATGTTGCAATGCTTTATTAAAAACCTTGTTTTGAAAAGAGTATTATATTGCAACTAAATTAACCAACTCAAATCAAGATGGTTATGGTTTAGAAATCCTTGTAGCCATGATTCTTAACCCAAAAAAAATTGTTTTAGTAAGGCAAATTGTAAAACATCTCGTAATAACTTGTAAATAAAACTCGTATATTGTTTCGAAAACATCGTTGTGTGACATCGTTTCACTATCGTTTACCCAAGTGAACTAAATAACGCCACGGTATGTAATATGTTGAAAACACTTATATATAAGAAGTACCAGTGGCGTATCTACCATGTTTTCACCAAATTACCCCCGTCTCGTTATCTAAACACTAGCCAAAAACCAATCGTTTACCCAAGTCGTTTAACATTGTTTCCAAATCGTTTACTTGTTTAAATCGTTCATCGTTCATTTGATTAAATCGTTCATAATCGTTCAATCATTCAAAATCGTTCTCGTACAAATCGTTCTCGTTTTAATTGTGAAAACTACTTTTATATGGTCGTCTGGTTAATAACATTCAACCCTTCATGACTCGTTCATCGTTCAACTCGTTCTCGTATTAACAAACCACCAAAGGGTAGGTTAAAAATCATCAGATTCAGTCATTACCCACAACACCCACACATAACCATGGGTATAGTGAAATAACGGGATTTGTCGGATCCTATGGTACCATAACCTAATACTGGTCGGCTTGATCAATGCTAATGAATGTCATTCGTTATGTAACTACAACCAACAAGTTCGTTCACATTATCGAAATCGTTATTAGTTTAGTATAAATCGTTCTATTCGTTTTTGAAATCATCGTTTAAACCTTCAAAACATTTTGTACATATGAATCACCCCAAAACAATTGAAAATAGTAAAATAGGGGAACTATGTACTCACATGTAGTGCAAGGTATCCTCAATCAATAGTACTTCAACAAACTCGAGTAAACCAGAGAAATCACGTAGCACCTAGTAATCGAACCACTAGTCAAACAATAGACGCCTAAATCGGAAGATCGGACAGAATGAGGTCTTGTAAACCAAATGAGTGTTGGAACTCATGTGATATGGTTTAATAAAGCCTACATTCTAAATGAAACCTAACCTAAGTGCTTTCGACCCATCGCGACTCATTAGGGTAGCTTATGCTACTTTAACGCGTCGTGCGCGCAAACGCGTGTTCGAGACGTCTAACTAGTCCTATGACAAGTATTATATGCCTATACAAGTTTAATCAAGATGTATAATCAGTTATGTGACAAAAGTTTAGGTTACATAAGCTTAATTACAAATTATACATGAAAAGGGTATTTTGGTAATTTACCTAAGGCATATAATCTACTTATCATAAACTACCTAAACTAAGCGACCATAAGGTATAACCTTGGAAGGTTATTCCCTATATACTATGGTCACCTAATGAGTTTTGTCGGATCCTAATGATCGACCAAACGGGTCGGGTTCGAAAGTATAAGCGATTGTTTAGATCGCTTACCTTTACGACCCTAGACAAGCACAAAACTAAAAATGACGAGCTAAACATGTTAGAACATGTTTAACAAGGTTTGAAAACAGGTTTGGTATCAAAACAAACGGTTTTGATACCCACAAGTAGTTTGGTTACAAAATACGCGTAAATGCGCATTTTGGCCGAAACTACGACTCGTCACTGAGCCTAGATAACGTGGTAATCAGTAGGTATAGTCACTAGGGGCTATAACCATCGTGATTACACTCACGTTATGAAGTTCAAACGAAGTTCACATTGACCATAAACTGGTCAATGCAGAAAGTCAAACACAGTTTGACTTTCGGACTCGAAAAGCGATAAAAACGCATAAAAGAACGAAGGAACACTTACAAAGGGTCCCTGCAAGTTAATCTCGATCCAAATGGCTCAGGTATGAAGCAAGGGCTTCAACTTAGAACACTTTAGATCAGATTTTGTGAGGAAGAATAGAAATTAAGGTGGGTATTAATAGGAAATGGACCACCGTTAGGATCGTTTCTTGAAAACCGTGATTTAATCTCATCCCTACACTTATTGTAACAC
Source organism: Helianthus tuberosus (assembly GCA_030545235.1). Lineage (NCBI taxonomy): Eukaryota > Viridiplantae > Streptophyta > Magnoliopsida > Asterales > Asteraceae > Helianthus > Helianthus tuberosus. Next base: position 184,464,427 of record CM060406.1, read on the forward strand.
CATGGTACCTCAATATGGCCCCATGCATCAGGAAACAACATGTGGAATTGAGTTTGGAGTGCATAACAGCTGTTAACAGCTGTTAAAAATGATTAAACTGATCTGGGAAGCTGACACGGGCCGCTTAAGGAGACACCAAGGTTCACGCGGGCCGCCTGGCTCTTCTGATCAGAAACAACTTTGCCATAATGACAGTTTTAGTCCCTGATGGTGTTTAAGGCTCATTTCGACACGCTTAAGGCCCGTCAAGCCAACTTTAAGGCCCTTAAATTATGCCTAAACATTGTGGACATGAAACATGCTCAAAAATATGCCGGATGTCGGTTCGTTTGGTCGTACGATCGCGTTGTTCGCTTAATTACGACGGAATTCGCATGCCAAACACTAAAATAAAATGTTTTAATGCTTACAAAAATTTTTGGATGTCTGGATGCATTCAGAACGTAAGTTATGCGCGAAAATGCAAACTTATGCACTTTTTGACACTTTTAGTCCCTGAATGAGCATAAAGTTTATTTTAGCATACCGAACCCCTCAAAGCCTATTTCTAAGCTATGTAAAGGTTATTTAGGGTATGTTTAACTTATGATCAAGTTCCGGAATGTTCGTTACTATACAAATCGGCATAGTTTCGTAGTTTGACACAAATAGTCCCTGTGATCGAACAAAGTTGTTTTCGACACACCAAACCATCCAAAACTTATTTCTAGGTTATGTGGATGTTATTTAAGGTATGTTAAGCCTATGTCACTATTCCGGAGTGTTTTTCGCGTTATACTGACTGCGTTTACGCACCAGTTTGCGTATAACCTTCCAGAACGTGATTTAAAGCTTGTAATTGGAATCGAATCGAATTTGCAAAATCACCAAACATAATTACACATATAAAAACACCAAAGCACATATAATAACACCAAAGCACATTGTTTTATTAATAATCATCATTGTTTTACATCGTAAATCGATTACAGAACACAGTTGTCACATAGATCTAAATATTTCATAGATTATTCTAAAGAAACCAAGTTAAAAATATAAGTTTTACTAAAACTTGGTTCTTACACAAATCAACTTTATTTTTGGTGGTTAAACAAGTGTAGAAACACTTATGTAACAAAAAGATTTCATAAGGAAACATTTTTAGAAAATGTGACAAGAAGTTGTAAATATCTAACTTCTTTAAAAATGAAGTTTTTAAATAACTAATCACATTTCAAAGGGTAGCAAGGCTTACTAAGAACACTGGTAGGTTACTACAAATTTTTACAAATATTCAAGTTCATGAAGTAGTAGAAAATGCATGTTTTTGGCAAAATTGGTAAGTAAAGGTTGTATGTTGATGATTGTGATGATTTTTACAAAAGAAAATGATATGCTTTAAAGAATGGAAACCTCCATTTTTAGGGGAAACTATAGCAAAATTTTCTAAAAATATAACCACTTGATGATTGTGATGATTGTTACATAAACTTTGCCATAATTTTTGCTACAAAAATTATAATTATTGGAGGTTGGTTTTTATAAATGAAAGTGACTAAATATGTATTTAGGAAATATATATTTAGAAGACACCATGTGTGTGATTATTTGTATATTTTGTGTATTAGTTATATTATTTTAGGACTTGAAATAATATAACACATCAAAATACCAAGGATTACAATCCAAAATATTACCAAAATCCCAAGGGATAAATATACAAGTTACACACAAAATATTGGCAAAACCAAACAAGAAATGTAACTTACAAAATATTCCGGAAAATATGTTCACAAAGTATATTTTGGAAAATAATAATTTGGACACCAAGGAAATGAAAATATGATTTTTCCAATTATTACAAGTTATATCATATTTTTTACAAGAAGGAAATATGTTATTTTTGGGAATAAAAATATATTTTCTTGAAGTTTTTCGAAGATATATTATTTTTGGGAAAGATATATATTTTCTTGAGTAAACTTGAAACACATTATTTTTGGAGAAAAATAAGTTTATATATAATTTTCTATGTGAGACTTGAAAATATATTATTTTTGGAACTTATATGAAAATACAAATATTTTTGCCAAAAAAAATTATAAATAATTTTTCTAAATAACATTTATTACAATATATATTTTGGAAATATATATATTGGTGGACTTTCATTAGAAATAATATTCCGAAAAATTTAATATAAATTTAAGTATATGAATACTTAATGAATACAATAAAATACGTATTCTCACACGTATAAATACACACCGGAATACGACACCAATACATGGCAAAAATATACAAATACAAGAATACGAATACAAATACACCCATCATTGGGAAGGAAATACAAGTATAAATACTTGGGAAGTATTAAGTTAATATATATTGTTTTAACGATTATTCCAAAATTTAATAAATATAATTTAAGTTAAAATATTAATTATTTTGACAAATAATTATATAACTTGGGATAATATTGAATATACGAAGAAATGTAACTCAAGGACATAAATACTAAATCAAGGCACGGCTCATTCGTCTAATAGACATTAGTACATTGTAGGTAGTCGTGTTCACCGAGGAAGCTAGAGTTACGGTGATTGAAGACGCAAGACTGTGAGTTCATGACCCCCTTTTCTTATAACTGTTTTTGTTTTATAACTTCGGGGGTGAAGTACATGTTACAAAATGATTACAAACAATTACAATTGGTATGGTTAGCTATGGAAAGTACAGTAGATCATGTGAATGGGTAGGCGCACTCCTAAGACCATTAATCCTTGTGTTAGGACCGAGGGGCATGAGTGATAGATCTATTTGGGTGTAGCGAGCCCACACCCATGTGGACCGGGGTTTGGCCCATGAGGTAACTATGTCTTACAGCCGGAGACCCGATACAAAATTTGCTAGGTTTGAGCCTTCCTACGCCGTTGCACGTATGTTAATGGCCTTGCAAACCATTAATCGATTTGTTTCCTTGTTTTGCTTTCATACCGGGATTTACAAACATACATATATATTTTCAATGATACAAAGGTTTATACATACACACAAACAAACACATGACCTCGCTCAACTTTTTTTGATGTTTTCAAACTACATGTATTTCAGGTAATTAGATGTGCATCTGGCGGGCGTTCAGAAGTTCCAAGTGTGGTTTAAGAATAAAAGATGTCATCCATGGTCTTAGGGTTTGGGCAGTGTGTCTTATTCCTGGACGAGACACGTCTTCCAAATCCTGGTTTATCTAATGTTTTTTGTCGAGTCTTTGTGAACTCTTAAACAAGTTGCATGGTTGTACTCGAATTTGAATTGTTATGTCTTAAAACAATGGTGTTGTTATGTTTTTAAAACTTAATTAATGGATGATCATCTTCTGTTTCATCACATAGATGTTGTTATGATTGAATGCAATGGTATTAAGAAAGTCACACCATAATCACGCTTCTGCAATATTCAGGGTGTGACAATTTCTGCAATCACTCTCAGTTGTAGTATCCTGAGACTTACCTGACTCGACCTTTGGACCAACTGAACTGACCTTGTTAGATGACTCAGACTTAGTTCCAAAATTGGAATCTACCTCGAGAGCTTTAGCCATCAACATTTGGTTAGCCATTTTCTTCAAGTTCTCGGCCGTCATCTCTACATTCATATCAATGATTTCTTTAACCACCTTTTCTGAATTCTCTCTTCTTTCCTTCCCGGCCTTTTCTTCAGCTTCTCTTTTCAATCTCTCTTCCTCTACGGTCGGAATATACTTCACTAGGGCATGAAAATCGATCGTTTTCGGATCTGTACAAACGTTTCCCTTTGGATCCAAATAACACTGTCTGTCAGCATCCCATATTTTTTCCTTTATAGCTTCTTTGTATGCTCGATGAATTATGTTCATTCTCACGTGTGCGATCTCTCTTTCTCTGTTGAACGTCACCGGTGTTGTTTCGGCGACAAAAGCTGATCCAATTTATTCTTCATTTGGAATATAATCATTCCAATTGAAGCCTTCATCATCTTGTATGACCGCTAACGCCCTCGATTTCTCTTTCACTGGGTTTTCCTCAATCTGCCTCATCTTCGGGGGTTCCTCTCTGTTCCGATGATAAACCGCCTTTCGAGAGTAATCGTCTTGAAAAGGATTAGCAATTTCATCAACAACAAAATTCTTGCATTCCCGTTTAAAATGATCTTTTTGCTTGCACTTAAAGCAAGTCACTTTTGAATTATCAAAGCCTAACATTGTAGATGGCCCACCGATAGACTGTCTCCGAGTAATTTCCATGAAGCATTGAGCACGGCGAATAACACTGGTCATACACCACCTGATGTCAATTAACTCCATTTCTTCAGGATTAATTTGGTCGTAATCCTCTTTGGTCAGGTTGGTATTCCCAATCTTTCCTGAGACTAAACTCTCGTACGACTCAAGGATTGAAGCCAAAAAGACCATTTGTTGCTTGGCAGTTTCCGCATTGAAATTCTGAGCATTGTTGAGATTCACCACAATGTTACATTGGATAACATTCGGATTATGGCCGCTTTGATTCTGTTGAGCATTCAGTGTAGACTGAGCTGGTGTGCTTGAACTCGAATTTGGATAACCAAAATCACTTGTACCCGCTGAACCTCCACCTGAGTTACTTTTGGAAGTATCATTGGAATTCTCGGCACTGAATGCTTGTAACAACTGTGCTTGTAATCACTATGAACAGTTCTATTATCAATAAAACAATGTTATTTGATCCCAATGTTTGTTTTGTTATGCTTTACATTTTTCATGTTTTGACTTTTATGTAATTTCAAACTCTACATCACTTTCTGGAGAGTTATACGCAAACTAGTGCGTAAACGTACTCAGTTTAATGCGAGAAATACTCCGGAACATCAACATATACCCAACATACCTTAAATAACCTTTACATAACTTAGAAATAAGTTTAGAAGGCTTTGGTATGTCAAAAACAAGTTAATTCGCTTACAGGGACTAAATATGACAAACTGCGAAAGTATGTCAATTTGAACTGTAACGAACATTCCGGAACATGACCATAAGTTAAACACACCTTAAATATCCTTTACATAGCTTAGAAATAGGCTTTGAGGGGTTTAGTGTGCTAAAATAAACTTTTGGGACATTCAGGGACTAAAAGTGTCAAAAAGTGCACAAGTTTGCATTTTCGCGCATAACTTACGTTCTGAATACATCTGGACATCCAAAAATTTATGTAAGCATGACTACATTATATTTTAGTGTTCGCCTTAAGAAAAATCCATTCGTTTCGTCATTTGGATCGTTTTTCGCGCTTATGCGCATTCCGTCGTAATTAAGCGAACATCGCGTTCGTACGACTAAACGAACCATCATCTGAGATATTTTTGAACATGTTTTGAGTTCCCTATACTTTAACTTCATTTTAGAGACTAGAAATGAGGTTAACGGGGTTCAAACGCATCGAAAAAGGCCTTAAACACGTGCAGGGACCATTGCTGCCAATTTTGAAACTTTCTGATTCAGGGGAGGTGCTAGCGTAGCGCGACGCCTATGGGGCTACCTGTCGCGCTACGCGACTGACTATCTGGGCAGATTCAATGTTTCTAAACACAAGTTGCAACCAATTGATCCTTAACCACATGTTTTAAGTTACTTAGTCACTAAGATAAGGAGCATATGTGGCTCCATAACCTTTGTGACAAGTGTACGGCTCGGATCGTGGCACGATATTCAAGAAACGATCCTAGCGGCTCTACTTTTTCTATAAATACCCACCCCCCTTTGGCTTAAAAACCCACAAATCTGATCATTTGGGCTCTAAGTTGGAACCTTCGTTTCATACCTGAGCTATTTTGATCTGGGTTAGCATTCGGGGACCCTTCGTAAGTATTCTTTCGTTCTTTTCCTTATTTTTACTGCTTTTCGAGTCAGAAAGTCAAACTTTGTTTGACTTTCAGCATTGACCAGTAATGGTCAATGCGAAGTTCGTTTGAACTTCGCAACGTGATTGTAATCACGATGGTCATAGTCCCTTGGGACTATGCCTACTGATTACCACGTTGTCTAGGGTCGTAGGGTAAGCGATCTAATAAATCGCTTATACCTCAAACCCGACCCAGTTTGGTCGATCATTAGGATCCGACCAAATACATTAGGTGACCATAGTAGGTAGGGAATAACCTTCCGAGGTTATACCCTATGGTCACATCGTTTAAGTAGTTGTATGATAGGTAGTTTATATGCCTTAGGTAAATTACCAGAATACCCTTTTCATGTATAATTGGTAATTAAGCATATGTAACCTAAACTTTCGTCACGTAACTGATTATGTAACATGTTTAGGCATATAATACTTGTCATAGGACTAGTTAGGCGGTCCGAACGCGTTTCACGCGCACGATGCGTTAAAGTAGCATAAGCTTCCTAAACGGGTCGTAATGGGTCGTAAACAATTATGTTAAGTTTCATTTAGCATGTAGGCTTTGTTAAACCATATCACGTGAGTTCCGACACTCATTTGGTTTACAAACCCTCATGCTACCCAATCTTCCGAGATAGGTCCGGTTTATTAACATAGTTACCTATATTAGGTGCCGTTTGATTCCGAGATCTATAGCATTACTTGGTGGTTATCTTTTGACAACTGAGCAATCTCAAGTGAGTACATAGACCCCTCTTTTACTGTTTTCCAAACTGTTTTGGGGTGGAACACATGTGCCTACTTGTTACTTTCATGCTTTCCTGTTTTCACATCGTATACTTGCTATGTTCGTTAGTACATTATAGTACATGATTTCATTACATCTTATGCTAGGTGTGCCCATTGTGTGCATTACTTGGTACATTGTTTTACATGACATTTCATGCTAGGTATGCCCATTGTGTGCATTACTTAGTACATCGTTTTACATGACATTTCATGCTAGGTATGCCCATTGTGTGCATTACTTAGTACATCGTTTTACATGACATTTCACGCTATGTAAGTTCATTTGATTACATACTTAGTGCATTGTTTTCACATGTTTACATTTTGGTATGACATTTGGTTTGTTTACATGGGACAATACATTCATTAACATTAGCTACGCCGTTCGTTAGTAGGTAGTGGTACCATAGGAATTGACAACTCCCGTTCCGGACATCCCAGGGAAAGGGGACAGAAAGGAATGACCGAATTCGATGATATAAGACAGATAGACCTTTAATTTGTTTAAAGGGTTTATCACCACAGTCACAAGGCTTGGATGTATGCATTTTCACAATACCGCATAAATGTTCATATTAAATAGTTGCATGCATCTACACAAAACATAGCTTTGATTTAAACCAAGTTTTACCTCAATACTTTGTTTTAGTGCATATGGTTTAGTTGAGACATTTCACTTGCCATACATGACATTTTGACATAGACATTTGACATGGATATTTTGACATAGACATTTGGCATGGATATTTGACATAGACATTTGACATGGATATTTGACATAGACATTTTGACATGATTTACATTTGACACAAACATTTTTGACATTGGTTTTACATACTACATGATTTACATCTTGACATAAACACTTTGACATATTATTCAATACATTTGACAATTTGGTTAAACATAGACTTCTTACATTGGTTGGTTTGGTTTGATTAAGTGATTAAGTAACGATGCGTGTGTAATATGATACAAGCATGGTGGATATGCCGCTGGTACTTCCTATATATAAGTGTTAGTATGGTATTACATGTCGTAACGTTATTTGAATCATTTCAGTTTGAGACATAGAACATTTTATACAAATAACATACTTTTCACAAGACATTGATTTATAAACATCTTATCTTATGCAAACATATTTTACTTGGTTATTCATTTAACCTTACATTTATTTATACTTATCATCTGAACTCATTGTTTTTCAAATGATTTACAAAGCAAAGCAAACCGAAAGGGTCATGACTAAACATTTTCTCAAACATAAGTCATGAAACCTATTTTCACAAAACCTATGTATCTCACAGGCATTTTTATGCTGACGTACCTATTTTCACATGTGTTTTCAGGTGCTTTTCCATAGGATGTTGATCATGATACTAGGGCGGACCTGTGCCTTAGAGACTTTAAAAGATGATAGACTATGTTTAATTATGTTCTGAACTCTTTAATTTCCTGTTTGAAACAATGTAACACCTTTGTTTTTAAATAAAATACAACTTTGTATGCCATGGTTATGAAACAATTAATTCTGTTGCGACACGCCCCGATGTTTCCGCCGCGATCTGTTGTTTTACGCGGTCGGGGTGTGACAGAAGAGTTGGTATCAGAGCCAATGGTTATAGGGAATTAGGTTATTAGTAATGCTTTGACCTAGACTATAACTTTTCTAGGACCCTAACACAAGTTATCTTGTGTTTAGATCTTAAAACATGTACATCACCTATCCTTAGGTGATTAACAAAACAAGGAACCAAAATTTTTCCGAAACGATTTTTTGAAAAACAATCATCTGTTTTTGAATAAAATTTTACAAGGTTTTGAACCCTCAATTGTATGGTTTTGAACCCTTTTCAGTATTGGTTTTTGGCCTTGTGCCTTCAAATTTTCAAAATCTCGTCAAAAGTTTTGGGTCTTAAATAATGTGAACATGTGCAAACTGGAAGGGTGAATGCCTGTATTCTGGGTTTTCTGTTTAGGCAAGCACTTCGTATACATCTCAACCAGACGCGAGACCAGTTGTGCTTACCTGGGAATTCTTGGAGTGAGTGTTCACTTATAGGCGAGCATGTCTTCATAATACATTATTTTTGACCCATTTACTTTGATTAGTCACTGTGAGTCGTTTGTTTGCTTTGTGATACGGACGAATGACCACCATCTTTGCTTTTGTTGATTTTGTTTCATCTCATTCTCTTCATCCAATCATCTCACTCGTTTCCTTTCATGTTTTCCTCTTTTAGAATGCCTCCTCGACGCGAGAACCAGATAGCTACTGCCGAGCTGGCAGAAATTATTGCGCAGCAGATGGCTGCTCAATTCCCAAATCTCTTTGCTCAATGGAACCAGGCCAACAACAACAACAATGTTCCATGCAAATACAAGGATTTTAACCAGGCTAAACCACTCAAGTTTAGTGGTTCTGAGGGAGCGACTGGGCTTCTTCAGTGGTTCGAGAGTATAGAGAATACTTTTCGCCATGTGCAGTGTCCGGATAATCGCAAGGTCGAGTTCTCCTCGAGCGTATTTCAGAAGAGGGCTTTGACATGGTGGAACGGGGTTATGAGAGACCGGGGTGCAGAAGTTGCTCTCGCACAGACATGGGCTGAACTTAGAGCCCTTATGATGAGGGAATTCTGTCCTCGCCATGAACAGCGAGCGTTGGAGAAAGAGTTTGATGTTTTGAAGCAAGATAGTGGTGAGCACAGGGCTTATACTGATCGGTTTGAAGAATTAAGTCTGCTTTGCCCAACAATGGTCACCCCACTCGACAAGGCTATCGAGAGATACATCGATGGCCTACCTGACTCGGTACAAGCCATTCTTACTGGTAGTAACCCTGCCACACTTCGTCAGGCGATCGAGTTATCTGCGACAATGACTGAGTCGCAGATCCGGAAGAACAAGCTACACAGGAAGGGTGACAAAGGCAAGAAGCAGTCGGCTGACAAGGAAGATAGCAAGAAAGGTCAAAACTTGAATGGAAAGAACTCTGGTTCTTCAAAGAGGGCAAAGAAGCGTAAGGCTTCTCAAAATTTTGCTATCACTGCTCAAGCTAACCAGGTAGCTCCCAACCAACCTGCACAGCCTCCAGCGAAGAAACCCTATTCAGGGAATGCACCTTTGTGCAATAGATGCAACAGTCACCACCAGCCACAACTTCCATGCCGTTTCTGTACTAACTGTGGGAAATCAGGCCATCTCGCCAATGTTTGTCGATCTGCTCAGAATCCCGCGGTTCAGAACCCGGCTCAACAAGTTGCTCAGCCTCCTGCTCCGCAACAGGGTCAAGCTGCAAGACCACAATACCCACCAGGTGCTTGTTACAATTGTGGGGATCTGACCCACTACAGGAATCGGTGCCCAAGACTGGCGAACCAGAACCAGAACCAGAATCAGGCTCCGGCTCGAGGCCGAGTTTTTAACATGAATGCCCAAGAGGCACAGGCTGACGATAATGTGGTGAACGGTACGTTCTTTATTAATAATCAGCCTGCATATGTTCTTTTCGATTCCGGTGCCGATAAGAGTTTCGTGTCTTTGTCTTTTGAGCAAATGCTTCGCGTGTCTAGAACGAAACTAGGCAAATCTTTGACAGTAGAGGTTGCTAGTGGTGAACCCATTATTCTTGATTCTGTTCTTCACAACTGCCAATTGAATCTTAACGACCATCTTTTTCCTATTGACCTCGCGCCTATGCAACTTGGAAGCTTCGACGTTATTGTGGGAATGGATTGGTTATCCAAGCATCACGCAGAGATAGTTTGTTCTGAGAAGATTGTTCGAGTGCCACTGTCGACAGGCGAGATCCTGCAGGTTCAAGGTGAGAAGCCTATCGGTGGTCTCAGACTCATGTCTTGTTTTAAAGCTCGGAAGTATCTGCAGAAGAACTATGTGGCTTTCTTAGCACATGTTACAGAAGATAAAGGCAAGGGTAAGTCTATTTCAGATATTCCTGTCGTTCGGGATTATTCTGAAGTGTTCCCTGAAGATTTACCTGGTCTACCTCCAGCACGCCAAGTCGAGTTCCGCATTGATCTCGTACCTGGTGCAAATCCCATAGCCAGAGCTCCATATCGTCTTGCACCATCTAAGATGCAAGAGTTGTCTAAACAGCTTCAGGAGCTCTCCGACAAAGGTTTTATACGTCCTAGTTTTTCACCTTGGGGTGCTCCCGTTCTTTTTGTCAAGAAGAAGGATGGATCCTTTAGGATGTGTATCGATTATCGTGAGCTTAACAAGCTTACCATCAAAAATCGATATCCCCTACCTCGCATTGATGATCTCTTTGATCAGTTACAAGGCGCTTCTTATTTTTCGAAGATTGATCTGCGATCTGGATATCATCAACTTCGGGTGCAAGAAGAAGACATTCCGAAGACAGCGTTCCGTACTCGTTATGGGCATTATGAATTCACGGTCATGCCATTCGGTTTGACTAATGCTCCTGCTGTTTTCATGGACTTAATGAATAGGGTCTGTAAACCTTATTTGGATCAGTTCGTCATTGTTTTTATTGACGACATCTTGATATACTCTAAGATGCGAGCTGACCACGAGCAACATCTTCGTCTTACCCTAGAACTCCTAAAGAAAGAACAACTTTTCGCCAAATTCTCCAAGTGCGAATTTTGGCTTAAAGAAGTTCAATTTTTGGGGCACATTATCAACGAACAAGGTATTCATGTAGATCCCTCCAAGATCAGTGCGATTAAGGATTGGGATACACCTTCTACTCCTACTGAAGTTCGTTCATTTCTTGGTCTAGCGGGTTATTATCGCCGCTTCATTGAAAACTTCTCTAGGATTGCAGTTCCTCTAACTGCTCTAACTCAGAAGAAAATGCCCTTTTATTGGGGGTACAAACAAGAGGAAGCTTTTCAACACCTGAAGCAGAAGCTTTGCGATGCGCCTGTTCTATCATTGCCTGAGGGTGATGATGATTTTGTTGTGTATTGTGATGCATCGAAATTGGGTCTTGGCTGTGTTCTTATGCAAAGGAACAAAGTCATAGCTTATGCATCGAGGCAGTTGAAGATTCATGAGAAGAACTACACCACTCATGATCTTGAGTTGGGTGCAGTTGTCTTTGCTCTCAAGATCTGGAGACATTATTTGTACGGTACAAAATGTGTGGTTTTCACTGACCACAAAAGTCTTCAGCATATCTTCAACCAGAAAGAACTCAACATGAGACAACGACGTTGGGTTGAGCTTTTAAACGACTACGACTGTGAAATTCGCTACCATCCTGGTAAGGCGAATGTCGTGGCCGATGCATTGAGTCGTAAGGAACGTACTAAGCTTCATTGTGTACGTGTTCAGTCTGTTATTCAAGCTCGATCCGATATTCAAGCACGCATTGCTCTAGCTCAACAATCATGTGTTTCACAAGGTTTGATGGATAAGGAATTTCCCTATCACATAACACCTGCTCTGGAACTGAAGGACAATGGATCGTATTACTTCATGGACCGTTTGTGGGTCCCAAGCCTAGATGATCTTCGTACCTTGCTTATGGATGAAGCTCATAAGTCGCGTTATTCTATTCATCCGGGCTCAGATAAAATGTATAAGGATCTTCGTATTCACTATTGGTGGCCTGGTATGAAGAAAGACATTGCCTTATACGTGTCAAAATGCCTTACTTGTCTTAAGGTTAAGGCTGAACATCAACGTCCTTCTGGTTTATTGGAGCAACCAGAGATCCCAGTTTGGAAATGGGAAAACATTACTATGGATCTTGTTACCAAACTCCCGCGCACAAAGAAAGGTCATGATGCCATTTGGGTAGTCGTTGATCGTCTTACAAAGTCAGCGCATTTCTTGCCAATCCGCGAGGATTTTCCTACTGACAGACTTGCTCAAATCTATGTGGATGAAATTGTAGCTCGACATGGTGTTCCGTTGAACATCATTTCTGACAGAGATGCTCGTTTCACTTCTCACTTTTGAAGAACCATGCAATCTGCTATGGGGACCCAACTTAATCTGAGCACAGCTTATCATCCGCAAACGGATGGTCAATCTGAGAGAACAATCCAGACTCTGGAGGATATGCTTAGAGCTTGTGTGATCGATTTTGGTGGTAGCTGGGATTCACATCTTAAATTGATTGAATTCTCCTACAACAACAGTTATCACACTAGCATCAAAATGGCTCCTTTCGAAGCTCTCTATGGTCGAAAATGTCGTTCACCAGTCTGCTGGAATGAGATTGGCGAGGCTCAACTTACTGGACCTGCCCTCATTTTAGAGACAACTGACAAGGTCAAGAAAGTTCGTGATAACCTTCAGGCAGCTAGAAGCCGTCAGAAGATTTACGCGGACCCAAAACGCAAAGCTTTGGAATTTCAAGTCGGTGATCGAGTATTACTTAAGGTCTCACCTTGGAAAGGTGTGATCAGATTTGGAAAGAAAGGAAAACTTGCACCTAGATATGTTGGACCATTCAAGATCGTCGAAAGAATCGGAAGGGTAGCCTACAGACTTGAGTTACCTCCTGAACTTGGAAATGTTCATCCAACTTTTCACGTGTCCAATCTCAAGAAGTGTACAGCTGAAGAGAACTTCTCCATACCGCTTGACGAAATTCGTGTTGGCAAAACACTGAAATTTGTTGAGAAACCAGTGGAAATCATGGAACGTGAAGTCAAGTGGCTTAAACGCAAGCGCATTCCTTTGGTCAAAGTTCGCTGGGAAGCTAAACGTGGACCTGAGCTTACTTGGGAACGCGAAGATCAAATGAAGACGAAATATCCACATCTTTTTCCACGAGTTTCCTCTAAATAAATTTCGGGACGAAATTTCCACAAGTAGGGGAGACTGTAACAACTGTGCTTGTAATCAGTATGAACAGTTCTATTATCAATAAAACAATGTTATTTGATCCCAATGTTTGTTTTGTTATGCTTTACATTTTTCATGTTTTGACTTTTATGTAATTTCAAACTCTACATCACTTTTTGGAGAGTTATACGCAAACTAGTGCGTAAACGTACTCAGTTTAATGCGAGAAATACTCCGGAACATCAACATATACCCAACATACCTTAAATAACCTTTACATAACTTAGAAATAAGTTTAGAAGGCTTTGGTATGTCAAAAACAAGTTAATTCGCTTACAGGGACTAAATATGACAAACTGTGAAAGTATGTCAATTTGAACTGTAACGAACATTCCGGAACATGACCATAAGTTAAACACACCTTAAATATCCTTTACATAGCTTAGAAATAGGCTTTGAGGGGTTTAGTGTGCTAAAATAAACTTTTGGGACATTCAGGGACTAAAAGTGTCAAAAAGTGCACAAGTTTGCATTTTCGCGCATAACTTACGTTCTGAATACATCTGGACATCCAAAAATTTATGTAAACATGACTACATTATATTTTAGTGTTCGCCTTAAGAAAAATCCATTCGTTTCGTCATTTGGATCGTTTTTCGCGCTTATGCGCATTCCGTCGTAATTAAGCGAACATCGCGTTCGTACGACTAAACGAACCATCATCTGAGATATTTTTGAACATTTTTTGAGTTCCCTATACTTTAACTTCATTTTAGAGACTAGAAATGAGGTTAACGGGGTTCAAACGCATCGAAAAAGGCCTTAAACACGTGCAGGGACCATTGCTGCCAATTTTGAAACTTTCTGATTCAGGGGAGGTGCTAGCGTAGCGCGACGCCTATGGGGCTACCTTTCGCGCTACGCGACTGACTATCTGGGCAGATTCAATGTTTCTAAACACAAGTTGCAACCAATTGATCCTTAACCACATGTTTTAAGTTACTTAGTCACTAAGATAAGGAGCATATGTGGCTCCATAACCTTTGTGACAAGTGTACGGCTCGGATCGTGGCACGATATTCAAGAAACGATCCTAGCGGCTCTACTTTTTCTATAAATACCCACCCCCCTTTGGCTTAAAAACCCACAAATCTGATCATTTGGGCTCTAAGTTGGAACCTTCGTTTCATACCTGAGCTATTTTGATCTGGGTTAGCATTCGGGGACCCTTCGTAAGTATTCTTTCGTTCTTTTCCTTATTTTTACTGCTTTTCGAGTCAGAAAGTCAAACTTTGTTTGACTTTCAGCATTGACCAGTAATGGTCAATGCGAAGTTCGTTTGAACTTCGCAACGTGATTGTAATCACGATGGTCATAGTCCCTTGGGACTATGCCTACTGATTACCACGTTGTCTAGGGTCGTAGGGTAAGCGATCTAATAAATCGCTTATACCTCAAACCCGACCCAGTTTGGTCGATCATTAGGATCCGACCAAATACATTAGGTGACCATAGTAGGTAGGGAATAACCTTCCGAGGTTATACCCTATGGTCACATCGTTTAAGTAGTTGTATGATAGGTAGTTTATATGCCTTAGGTAAATTACCAGAATACCCTTTTCATGTATAATTGGTAATTAAGCATATGTAACCTAAACTTTCATCACGTAACTGATTATGTAACATGTTTAGGCATATAATACTTGTCATAGGACTAGTTAGGCGGTCCGAACGCGTTTCACGCGCACGATGCGTTAAAGTAGCATAAGCTTCCTAAACGGGTCGTAATGGGTCGTAAACAATTATGTTAAGTTTCATTTAGCATGTAGGCTTTGTTAAACCATATCACGTGAGTTCCGACACTCATTTGGTTTACAAACCCTCATGCTACCCAATCTTCCGAGATAGGTCCGGTTTATTAACATAGTTACCTATATTAGGTGCCGTTTGATTCCGAGATCTATAGCATTACTTGGTGGTTATCTTTTGACAACTGAGCAATCTCAAGTGAGTACATAGACCCCTCTTTTACTGTTTTCCAAACTGTTTTGGGGTGGAACACATGTGCCTACTTGTTACTTTCATGCTTTCCTGTTTTCACATCGTATACTTGCTATGTTCGTTAGTACATTATAGTACATGATTTCATTACATCTTATGCTAGGTGTGCCCATTGTGTGCATTACTTGGTACATTGTTTTACATGACATTTCATGCTAGGTATGCCCATTGTGTGCATTACTTAGTACATCGTTTTACATGACATTTCATGCTAGGTATGCCCATTGTGTGCATTACTTAGTACATCGTTTTACATGACATTTCACGCTATGTAAGTTCATTTGATTACATACTTAGTGCATTGTTTTCACATGTTTACATTTTGGTATGACATTTGGTTTGTTTACATGGGACAATACATTCATTAACATTAGCTACGCCGTTCGTTAGTAGGTAGTGGTACCATAGGAATTGACAACTCCCGTTCCGGACATCCCAGGGAAAGGGGACAGAAAGGAATGACCGAATTCGATGATATAAGACAGATAGACCTTTAATTTGTTTAAAGGGTTTATCACCACAGTCACAAGGCTTGGATGTATGCATTTTCACAATACCGCATAAATGTTCATATTAAATAGTTGCATGCATCTACACAAAACATAGCTTTGATTTAAACCAAGTTTTACCTCAATACTTTGTTTTAGTGCATATGGTTTAGTTGAGACATTTCACTTGCCATACATGACATTTTGACATAGACATTTGACATGGATATTTTGACATAGACATTTGGCATGGATATTTGACATAGACATTTGACATGGATATTTGACATAGACATTTTGACATGATTTACATTTGACACAAACATTTTTGACATTGGTTTTACATACTACATGATTTACATCTTGACATAAACACTTTGACATATTATTCAATACATTTGACAATTTGGTTAAACATAGACTTCTTACATTGGTTGGTTTGGTTTGATTAAGTGATTAAGTAACGATGCGTGTGTAATATGATACAAGCATGGTGGATATGCCGCTGGTACTTCCTATATATAAGTGTTAGTATGGTATTACATGTCGTAACGTTATTTGAATCATTTCAGTTTGAGACATAGAACATTTTATACAAATAACATAGTTTTCACAAGACATTGATTTATAAACATCTTATCTTATGCAAACATATTTTACTTGGTTATTCATTTAACCTTACATTTATTTATACTTATCATCTGAACTCATTGTTTTTCAAATGATTTACAAAGCAAAGCAAACCAAAAGGGTCATGACTAAACATTTTCTCAAACATAAGTCATGAAACCTATTTTCACAAAACCTATGTATCTCACAGGCATTTTTATGCTGACGTACCTATTTTCACATGTGTTTTCAGGTGCTTTTCCATAGGATGTTGATCATGATACTAGGGCGGACCTGTGCCTTAGAGACTTTAAAAGATGATAGACTATGTTTAATTATGTTCTGAACTCTTTAATTTCCTGTTTGAAACAATGTAACACCTTTGTTTTTAAATAAAATACAACTTTGTATGCCATGGTTATGAAACAATTAATTCTGTTGCGACACGCCCCGATGTTTCCGCCGCGATCTGTTGTTTTACGCGGTCGGGGTGTGACAATGCTGTTTTGGGTGATGAAGTGTTTGAGATCATACTACCACGGTAATATAGGTTTACATTTTGTTGATACGTGGTATTGTTAACCTTATTTTTCTTTTTGATCTCAAGTTCGTGACTTTCTAAATTTTCAATTAGCCAATTTAGAGTTATATCTAGCATTGGTTTGGTGTTGTTCAGAACAATCGCGTAATATTGCCAATCTTGTTCATTTGGCAATGCTTTGAACAACTTCTTGATGATTTCTTCTTGATCCGTTTTTATCCCAAACCTATCAAGCTCAACCTTCAGATGACAGAATCTTTCGATCATCTGTCTAACACTTTCACCCTCTATACATACAAAGAGATCGAATTCCTTCTTAACTAGAGATTTCTTATTCTTCACGATTTCTTCTCCTCCCGTACACTTCTTCTTTAGGGCTTCCTACAACTCTTTCAGTGTTTCGTAATCAAGCAAAGAAATGATATCATCCCGGATTGATTGATGAAGTAGTGCTATTGCTTTCTGTTCAGCAACGAACAGTTCTTGCTCATCAGATCCCAAATTTGTAAGCACAGTTTGTGTAGTTGTGTAACACACTTGTACTAACTTCCAACTATCATACGCAAACGCCCTCAACCAGTTATCGAACCTTTTTTGCCCATCTTTTATAATCTTCTATATTCATCAACTTTGGCGGTTTGTTGTAAGTTCCATATGCGTTGTCGACACTTAGCGATTCAGAAATCGCATTTGTTGCAGTTTTCGGATTTGCATTAGAAGTGGTTGAGTTAGTACTGGTGAAAGCATATGAGTCAAAGAACGGATTCATGAATTCGTCAGACATGATTGAAAGTACCTGAAAAATCAACAAAAATCAAACACTTTTGAAAAAATGTAGACACTTAACTCCTGGTCCGGATGACCGTTGTCCGAATGGCAAGTGCAACAAAAATCTCTGGATGAACTTGGTCCGGATGGACAAGCTTCCGGATGAACAAAACTAATGAATGAACTCTGTCCGAATGGACTATTTCCAAATGAACCTTTCCGGATGAACTATCTTCCGGATGGACAACAACAAATCCTATACGTCCGGATGGATATGTCTCTCCGTCCGGATGGTCAAGAACACAATGAATCTAACTTTCTGGATGGGCCATCCGGATGAAGATGATGTCAGCAAAACTATTTCGAAAGTTCATGGTTTTTCACTGATTTTAATGTGTTCTAGTCTGAATTAAGATCTGAAACTTTATAGGATTAATCACTAACTGATTTTGCACATAATGTCCAGATTTTATGTAATTTTGTCCATGAATTTTGTCCATGAATTCAGTGTTAAATTTGTGTTTTTCTATGAAAAAGTTAAGAAAAATGAGAAATTAGTAGAAATTGAGAAGTGTAGATCGGAAAATGGCAAGAATCTCTGGTATTTCGTTGCAAATCTTCTCCGAATCCGGCCTCCAAGCTCTGATACCACTTATGAGGAACGTGAGTTCGGTTCTTCAAACGTGCTCAGACCAGATCAACAACTACAATCTTGTGCGGAATCCAAGAATGTAGTAGGAGAGTGGGAAACAACGCAGACACCGTTTAAGATCATTCTCATTGATGATAATAGCTTGTATAAGTTCCAGAGAGAATTTGACAGGGCTTCGCCTAAGGTGCCAGAAAGAACTGTTACAAATGAAGACCAATGCACCCTATTTATAGGCAAAGCCATCCGGATGAAACATTGCTACAACCCATCCGTCCGGATGTGGTTATGTCCATCCGGATGGACTTACATAACAACCTAACACCTCGTTTCATCCCGGATTCAATACAAAACATACTTTAAACTATACATAAACATCAAACATATTAAAGAAAGACTCAATACAAAAGAAAGCTACAGACATAGTGCATCTACAGAGGAAACTCTAATGACCCAAGTTAATGGCGACACTATTATTTCGTTCACTTTCTATGTTAATTAGTTAAAGTCATTAACATACACACACCTTATTCACCCATGATCTTCCTTAGTTACCTCAACATTAAGGGGGGTAAGTTTCCCCAACCATCCTCAAGAATCTAACGAAGAATGGCCATGGAAAAAGATATGATTAAACTTGAAAATATTATATAAATCATAAAAGCTTGATTACATTAATGATTCTTGAATTTTCCTAATGATTACAATGATTAGAGAAAGTGGGGTAAATAGAAGTGTGTAGTGAAGAAGATAGGATAGAATGGTGGAGAAGGCCTCTATTTATAGGCGGGTTGGGGCCAGGCACGGGGCGTGCTTGGATGGCATGGGCGTGCCTGGACAAATGACCGGCTATTTGTGGTTATCGAGGCACGGGTATGCCTTGTCAGCATGTGGCGTGGTCAATTTTGTGGGGCCCACGGGGTCTTCCAAAAGCTTTTCGTTCGTCTTGTACTGCCGAGGCACGGGGCATGCCTGGCTTTCTTTGCTTGTTGTTCGCACGATGGACTTTTACAGGTGTCTGGTGGCTTCTGGATCCGAAGCATGGGTCATGTCTGGACATTTTCTTCCATTTTATTCCGATTTTCACCCAGTTTTATGTACTTTGTTATTTATGTCTTGAAAATTTAATATAAATCAATTTAAGCTTATTTTGAACATTTCAGTAACAAAACTTATTAACAATGGGTTATAATTTGATATAAAAGCATGTGCATTTTAGCTCATATATTTCTCCCACAACCACCTCATCCCCATCTTCTTCCAATAATTCGTCATCTAGAACACCTCCCCCTCCTCCTCATAATCAATGTCTTCCCAATCTTCTTTGAAATTCAAAAGCCGAGGTTCCTTACAACCCATCTGCCAAGATGACCTCTCCTTCCACATCTCTCAATGTTGAACCCATTCATTTTACCGTTGCCAACCATCATCCGGTGTGGCGTCAAGCCATGGTCGAGGAATTTAAAGCACTTAAAAAATTAATACATGGACTTTGGTTCCACTTATCCCTTACACTGATGTAATTGGTTGTAAGTAGGTGTACATGGTTAAAAACAACCAACATGGAGTTATCACACAATATAAAGCTCGCCTTGTTGCTTAGAGTGTTTTTTTACAATAACCAGACATTGATTTCAATGAAACATCTAGTTTAGCTGTCAAGGCTACCACTATCCGGGTGGTCCTCTCTCTTGCTATTACAAACTAATGGACTCTTCGATAGCGTGATATTTAGAATGCTTTTCTTCATGATTTTTTTGGATCCCAGACATTGGATCATATATGTCACTTGCACAAAGCCCTCTATGGTCTTAAACAAACACCGCGAGCATAGTTTCATCTTCTATCAGAAGCTTCTTTATTTCTTGGGATTGAATGAGCCAACAAGAGATATAAATGAGCTAACAAGCTTCTCTACGTCCTAGTTTGTGTTTATGATATTATCGTCAAGTGCAGTGACACCACAACTGTCAATCGTTTCATCTAATACTTAGTAAAGCCTTTGCTGTTGACGTGGTGGGAGTGTGCATATGATTTTTATTGTAATTTTTAAGTATTTTTTACTCTTTTATCAAGCTTTAAATATATAACACTGTAACACCTCAACCTGGAACAGGCTGGCATGTCACTATTGCAGATATAAAAAACCAAAGAGTTTCAATAAAAGATAGAAACCAAGAAAACAAAAGTCTCGAATCCACCAGAATACCTAAGTCTTATATTATTCAATTACTGAAAATAAATAAACACGGAAACTTGAAAAACTTCTTAAACTTCATTTACTCTCACTCATCCCTGTTTCCCCCGAGTACCTGTAAACACATAAGACAAACACCAGAAAGAAACTACGGCTGAGCCAAAAAGTTGCCCAGTAACGGAGAAATCAACAGTAAAAGTAAGGCAGACATGCGGACAGAAACATGAACGGTATTGACGTTAAACTAGTCTAGATTTTGGCACTGAAACAAATACTTATATAACTTGAATCCCAAAACTTACACTGAACAAATAACAGATACTGAACATAATCTGATCCATATAAACATATCATAACAGAGACAAGACATACGTGACAACATATAACACTAAAACAAGTCACGTAATATAGAAGCACCCACGAGCCTAAACTGAGGCATACATGGCTATAGTCCATGCGCCGAGATGGTGCGTGTAGGCGTACACACATTATTCCATCTCAACAGGAGTCAGGAGTCAGAGCTAAGATCGATATATTCACCTCTAGGGGCCAGGTGCTACACAAGCACAAACTAGAGACGCTGTGAACTTTAGTTACGCACCATCACGATGAGTGCCACGCCGTTGACGCCCCAACGACAAGTCTAACATATAATTGCTCGGGTGACAGAGTACAAAGCCGTATCAGAAAAAATGTATTTTGACATAAGCTTAAAGGGAACATGCAATAATGAGCACAAGGTACAAGGTCTATTGCATGCTACAATATATACTAGTCATATAACAATACGAAACAGAAATTACTGACGAAAACATCCGTACTACAAAGTAACGGACTTGAATAAAAATACTATGATGTCAAGAAAAGGAATCCGTACCAACGAGTAACGAAAATAAAATTATACTATGATGTAAAAGAAACAGAATCCGTACCAACGAGTAACAAAAATAAAATTATACTATGATGTAAAAGAAACAGAATCCATACCAACGAGTAACAAAAATAAAATTATACTATGATGTAAAAGAAACAAAATCCGTACCAACGAGTAAAGAAAATAAAATTATACTATGATGTAAAAGAAACAGAATCCGTACCAACGAGTAACGAAAATAAAATTATACTATAATGTAAAAGAAACAGAATCCGTACCTTAGTTAGCAAGCAAAGCAAAATCCACAAATAAAGGCCTCCTCAAAAATTACGCAAACCCAAATCCCGTATTACGAGATTAGTTTTATTTTGATTTAGTTAAACTGGAGAATCTTTTATTAAATTTTTCCGGCGACCCCATACTAATCTTACCCGTCATACTTAATCGAAGTACGCATTCAATTAACACTCACAGTAATCACCCCATTATAAAAAAAGTACAAGTTATCACTTGGGAAATAATATACATATATATATATATATATATGTGTGTGTGAGCACATATTTATAATCTTAATTATTTTATTTTAAAATACGAGTATAGTTTAGTATAATCCTAACTGATTATACACACATAAACTATAGATTGTAATCGCTAGTAACCTGATTCTGATTGTTTATTTACAAAATAATAGATCATATACATGATTACTCTTTAACCTATACAAACAAGATCACATGTACACATAAGATTTAAACATGCAGAGCCTTATACATTCACACACACAATACAACTTACACACCCACACATACAAACCAGCGCACACACACCTATGCAACCCCCCTTCCCATGCAATACACACACAAACACACTCACGAAACACAGTACACACATTTTAAACACATAATCACAGACGCACACCCAACACACATACATTCATGTATACATCGTACACACACGCATATTGCCATTCATGTATACATCGTACACACACGCATATTGCAAAACATTACAACACAAGAAAATAGATACACACACCATGCTTTTCTATCTTCACGAGTCGCTGGAAGTTAAGTATGAAGGAACGATTACAATTAACGGAAGCTTCGGACGTTATCTCAAAGAAATTGCCGGAACTAATCAGGGAAGGAGGCGGTAGTGACGTTAACACACAGGCGCATGTGGTCTGCACTGGTTGCCAGATCGAATAGAGAGTTTTCAGATCAAGAGTTCAAGAAACCAAAATCGTAAGGACAAAACAGATTGATTTGTTACCTGATGAAATCAAGTTGATCGAAGGATGCTAAGGTTGATCGTTTGCCTTAGTAGTGGCGGCGTAACTTGGAAGAAACTGGAAGCGATGACAGTAAGACACTCTGGTTTCGGAATCGGGAGTGACGGTGGGGTTCAGGCGGAGTGTCACTACAAGAACAGGGCACCTTTAGCGGCGACAGGTGTCGCCGGTATTGACCACATTTGTCGCCGCTATTGACTCTTAGCGGCGACATGTCGCCGGCAAATCGTCGCCGGTATTGCTCGGACGCTATTGACCGGTTGTCGCTGGTAAAGACTACTGTCATACACATTTGCATATTTTATACAAACATACATAATAACATACACATTTTCACCAATTACAAACATTTACATGCACAATTGTTCATCATTTATAAACACCTACATACTAACATACACCTACATACATACATTCATAAACTTACATACACACATACATGCTTACATACACCAAAATACACAAATCAATAGATTTTCATATACACATTTTTTTCAAAAACACCTACATTATACATTTGGCATACTAACGTACACCTACATACATACATTACTTCATAGACTTACATACACACATACATGCTTACATACACCTAAACCAAAAATTATACAATTTCTAAACTTAAAAAAAAAAAAAAAAAAAAAAAAAAACTAACCGTATTCGAGATGCTTACATACACCTAAATCAAAAATTATACATTTACATACCTAAACCAAAAATTATACAATTTCTAAACTTAAAAAAAAAAAAACAAAACTAACCGTATTTTTCAAGTTTCAAGGAGATGAAGACCGAGGAGACGAAGTGGTGCCGGATTCGAGATGGTGGTGACCGGATTCGAGATGGTGGTGATCCGATATTTCTTCCACAAACACAAAAATACACAAAAAAGAGCAAAAATTAAAGCCTATAACATGTATATAACAAATGTAGAGAAGAAATCTAACAAAAACAAAGTGAAACTAACCGATTTGGACGATTTTCGCGAGTTACCAGCGGTGTTCGGATGTTTTTTTGGGGGGGAAGTGAAAGAGGAGGGAGAAATTGGCGCTGTATAGGGGTTTGGTTCGTTCAACCTTTAGCGGCGACAGGTTGTCGCCGGTATTGCCAATTTTCGCCGGTAATGACTTTAATGAGGTTGACCAGAGATAAGATTTGTGTAGCTAGGGATTAAAGTTCTGACATTTACTTTTAGCGGAGACTAGCTGTCGCCGCTATTACCCTGTCCCTGTCGCCGGTAATGAGTTATAAATCCCCAACCGTCAAATCATGATTTTGATCAACGGATGGGGTTTGGTTTGAGATCCTGTGACGCGGATCGACCAATAGCGGCGACATTTGACCTGTCGCAGCTAAAGGTGTCCCTTTCTTGTAGTGTGTTACGGTGGTGTCGCGGCAGTTGCAGTGCGGATGTTTGTGGCAGCGAGTGTCGGCGTGACGGAACAAACGAAACAATCTTCGAACGATGGTGGGGTTTGAAAGGTTTAATAGAAACAATGGTGATGAATATTGTGGGTTTCATAGATAAAGATGAGTATGAATTGGTATAAAACGGTTGACGATCAAGGAGTCAGCCCAAAAATATTAGTGGGTTCGTTGAGGAGATATGAATTTGAATTTGAATCTTAAAACTAATCGGTAACGTTGAAGAAGAAGAAGGTTTGGGGTTGCTTTTAGTCGTTTGTGTCAGCCCCTTTCAAAAATATGTTATTGTATTTATATCCATCCTCAATTATTTCCATTTATCCTCATAGAATTTATAATAATAATTCCCTTTTTTGTAGTATTTTATTATTCAATCAAAAGTCACGTATATGAAAAAAAGAAAGGCATTTATTCAACTTTGAGATAAATAAAAGATAAATCCAACTAGATTATTTTTATTATTATTTCAAAATATTACAAACACGATATAACACTATCACTCTCTACAACACGCTAGGGAAATGCACCCATCGTTGGCGTAGTATAGTGATGGTTAGATACCGAGGTCGTCGAAGGACATAAGAGCTTTTAATACCGAAGTATCGTCTACGTCTAATCGACTCAAATTTTGAGAAAAGGTTTTTCAACAAGTAAAAATAAAGAAAGAAACTAAAGTAATAAAAGAAACCAATAAACAAGAGAGAATCACTTGGTTCCGAATAATCTTTTATGCATCCTTTGATGATTTCCGCACATTGGTTTTTTAAAAGATTATTTTAGTTATAGTGGCATGTCCCTCTTTTGGAGGCAACGCTACCCTCAACTATATTGGTCTGAGTCAGCAGGGATACAGTCCCGCAAGGCCGGATTATTGAAAGATAATTAAGTAAGTTATTAATGCAAAATGTGGCATATCCCTCTTTTGGAGGGAACACTACTGACGTGTGTCGGTGTGAGTATATTTTTAATGTATATTTTAGCTCTTTTTACTTGCCGGTTCAAGTTTTAAATTTATAAAACACGATATTCTACTATCACTCTACACACACGCTAGGGCAAGTGCACCCATCACGGATGTAGTATAGTGATGGCAAGATACCGAGGCCTGCGGCGGATGTCAGCGGTTCGAGTCCGCTTATCTCCAACTCGTGAACTTAGCCGATACAAAGCTATATGATAGCACCCAATTTTTCTGATTTGGTGGTTCGATCTATGTTTATCATTCATGGACGTTGATAAGATCCATCCATTTAGCAGCACCTTAGGATGGCATAGCCTTAAAATGAAGGGCGAGGTTCAAACGAGGAAAGGCTTACGGTGGATACCTAGGCACCCAGAGACGAGGAAGGGCGTAGTAAGCGACGAAATGCTTCGGGGAGTTGAAAATAAAGGACACAAGAGCTTTTAATACCGGCTTATCGTTAACGTCTAATCGAACCAAACTTTAATGAAAAGGTTTTTTAAGCTATAAAAAGATAAATTTAAAAGTAAAAATAAAATATAAGGAAAAACAAATAGAAAAGAAGAAATCACTTGGTTCCAACTTGTTAGGAAACTTTAATGTAAGTATTGAAGAAAAAGATGATCAACCTGATCATAAGCTGAAGATACAGTCAAGTAATATCACTAAAAAGGTGCCTACATGAAAACGTGACAAGAAGAAAAGAAAGATACATCTTCAACTAAGTATCAGGAAGTAATCAAGACAAATAAGGCAATCAGGCAAGACCATTCTGATGAAGTCTGATGATAAATCTGGTATTTATCATCAGAATCTGGTAAGTCTGATCATCAGAAATTCTGATGATCAAGTTTATCAGAATTCTTGTAAGCTGGTCACTAGAAATTCTAGTGGACCAACTTGTCTTAGAGATAAGCCCTGACACAATGGAAAAAGTAGCAAGTTTGTAATAACCGATTCAATGAATATGCCAAAAATTCACTTTGTGCAGAGCAAGTAAAGAATAAACAAATGTCTATTCAGATCCAGATTCTCTATAAATAGAGATGTCAACCAAGAAGCTTAAATAAGTTGAGCTAAGCATTTAATACACACACCACAAACTCCATTACCCTTCGCACATAATTCTTTAAGCATTCATTTTGTAACATCCAATAACTTTGTTTTACGAAGTCATTAATATACTGGAAAATTCTGTAAGTTGTTTCTTGAAAGTTTGATTTCTAGTTTCGCACAATATTTTCCTATTTGGTTAAATCACTTGCCATACTAAGTCTTTGGGTATCTCTATCTGGGATCAACAATTGGTATCAAAGCAAATTGAAAAAAAAAATGATTTTCAAAAGATCAACTGCTTATATTTTTGATATCCATCTCTTAAACTAAATATTGGAAAATTTCAAATCTGGAATAATGCTTTCAATATTGGTTCTATGTCAAAGCCTCCGACCTTGGTCAGAGAGGAGTAACCCCAATGGAAAGTCAGGATGATCAATTTCCTAAATGGACATGATCGAGCACTTTTTCACTCCATTGTGAGAGGCCCACATATACCAACTACTGAAATAGCAGCAGTTCCAGCAACTGAGCACACACCAAGTATCCCTGTCTCCTTGGTTCCTAAAAGTGAAATTCACTGGAGTCATGAAGATAAGGATCTGGTATCTGCTGATGAAAGGGCCAAATCACTTTTGATTATGGCACTTCCAAATGACATATTTTCTCAAGTGGATGCTTGTGCATCTGCCAAGGAAATATGGGATCAACTGGAAAATCTATATGCAGGAGGAGAAAGAATGAAAAGAAACAAGAAAACTAACTGTGTTTCTACATATGAAAGGTTCAAAAGTCTCCAAAATGAGACTCTTTTAGAAACATATAATAGGTTCGCCAAACTTTTAAATGAACTTAAAAAGTTTGGTATTGAAAAATCAAATGATGAAAAGAATGTCAAGTTCCTTGATGCACTACCAAGAGAGTGGCGAAGTCTCATAATGACCTTGGCATCAACCCTTGAATTAGGGAATATGAACTTACATGATCTTTAAAACATCTTAGTCCCAAGAAAGGAGGAAATCTATGAAAATTCAAACCACAAAGGGGGACCTATAGCTCTTGTTTCACAAAAACAAAGAATACCAGTTTCAGATCCACAACCCTCTCACTGCCAGAACATAGAAAATTCTGATGCTTCATCAGATTTTTAAGCCTTTGTAGAGGCAGCTTTGCTCACTAAAACTTTTGAACAAAGATTGAGAGGTGGGAATGGCAAATTCCAGAAGAATGATAGGGGGAGGATGGAAGGTAAGTCAAGAGAGAAAGGGAAGGCAGAAGTTGCTTGCTACAGATGGAAACAAAAGGGGCACTATGATTCAGAATGTAAGAACAAGAAGCTGAAGGATGTGGCCTATTATGAAAAGAAACTTGAAGAAGCTAAAAAGAAACAAAAGGTCAGCTTAATAGCAGGTACTGATACCTGGCTAACCGATGATTCTTATGATGATGAAGAGGAGGAAATGGCAAATTTCTGCTTAATGGCCACAACTTCTGATGAATGCTCCACCTCATCATAACAAAAAGCAAGTACAGAAAACCTTGATCTAGAACAATAACTGAACAAGCTTATGCAAGATTTTGTGATTCTGCAAAATAAAACCTCATCAGAAAGCACAAAATCTGATGATCTGCAAAAATTGCTTAATAAGGCTAAAGCTGAAAACCTATTACTGCTTGATCAAATCTTAATAAAAGATGCAAAAACTGAATTTTATGAACAAGAGAGAAAAAATCTTTACAAAAAAATTCAAGATAATGAAATCAATGTGAAAGGTTTTCAACAAGCAAAATAATTTATACAACTTATTGAAACAACCCCAAAGAACAGAGGTGAAGGGTTAGGATATGTCATAACAAATATCAAGAATCTCACCACCTTTGTAAAAGCATCTGAAAAGTATTCTGATAAATTAATATCAGATTCTGATACTGATTCTTGCAGATCTAGCAGATCTGATAAACTGTTTTTGTCATCCAAAGTTCACTTGAAAAGGGATGAAAGATTGAAAAAAATTGAAAAACCAAAAATTCATCCCAAATTTCAAAAAAGCAAAAATATTCCATCACAATGTATGACATCAATCAACAATATTTAGGAGGGAACATCATCATTGGCCGAAAAGGGAGAGACACAAAAGTCAAGGCACAAGCATCAAAGATTACAACATATAATCATCATCAACACCTATCCCTAACCATCAATAAATCAGTAAACATTACCAATGTAAATCCTAGCATGTCAAGTGGGCATCATTTATAAATTATCGATTTGTTTATATATGTATATGCACTACAATGATCATTAACTAACATATATACTTTGACAACAATTACATTACAATGGTCAGGTTCATGTTATCAATATTCATGCAACACATAAAATTCAATCCACACATATTACACCGGATCATAGACTCATATCCCAACTATTATCCTTATTAATTCTGTTTGTTATCATATATCCAGATGCAACACGGTTTACAACAATTCCTATAATCATGCTTCTAGTCTAAACAACATATATTCATGAATCATGCATGATTAATATAACCAACCAATATAAATCGTATGATGGAGATAACATACCAATCCAAGGATTACAGGAAGATGAGAAAGTAACGAGGGGGGATCTGAGTCCACTTCCATCGCACAATAGGTAGGGAAATAGGGTTTGTTCTAGTTTGTGTTCATAATTATTCACGTATACAAGTAGATATATGGTCAAGGGATTGGGCCGGTTGTGTTTGCTAACCAAAACAGTGGATTGGGCCGGTTGTCTAAAGATTTATTCAAGTTTTACATATCATGTTTGGGCCAAGTTCAATCAATCATATTAATGGGTTTCAACCAAACAAACACACACACATGGCAGCCCAATTATATGTTACAGCCCAATCATAAGCACGACATAGAGATTGACCCGTTACACACACACACCATCCAACTACAAAAACATATTATCATGTTTATCAGAGTCACGGGTCGAATAGATAGATTAAAACTTGAAATTTCGGGTTGTCACATCATCCCCAACTTGAAAGAAATTTCATCCCAAAATTTGACAAGTAAGCATAAAGGAGTGAACATTAAGGAGTGAATCAGGATTGTTGCTGATTTTCCCCAGGTGCCACATCATCCCCAACTTGAAGAGGAATTTCGTCCCGAAATTCACCAGTTTTACCAGAATTAGATTGGTCGACAGGAAAAAGCTGAGGATACTTGAGCTTCATCTGATCTTCACGCTCCCACGTGAACTCCGGTCCACGTCTTGAGTTCCAACGAACTCTTACAATTGGGATACGACTATGTTTACGCATCCTGACCTCCCGGTCCATGATCTCTATAGGTTATTCGAAAACCTGCTACTTGTCGACAACCTTCAGTTCTAGCAAAGGTATCACCAGTGTTTCATCAGACAAACACTTCTTTAGGTTTGAGACATAAATGACATCGTGATCGTAACCCAATTCGTCGGGTAACTCGAGTTTGTAGGCGACGTGACCGATTCTTTCCAAAATTCTGAATAACTCAACGTAACGTAAGTTAAGCTTACCACGCTTCCCAAGCATACCACACCCTCTCAGGGTGAGACTTTCAACATGATACGATCGCCTACAGCGATCTTCCCGCGTTTCCTAAGTTTATCAGCTTTCCTGACGGTCACGCGTTGCCGCCAATCGACTCCCGATCCAAACAACCTTCCCAAGAGTTTCGAGTACCAGTCCTGGACCAGTAATTAAGTTGTCAACCATCTCAGTCTAACAAGAAGGTTGGCATTATTGTCTATGTAATGCCTCAACAGAGCTGTCTGGTTACCAAAATGATAACTGCCGTAATAGTAATCAACCATAGGTAAGAGTCCTTCAAATTTGCACTAAATCCAGTCACACACTTGCTCGCAGCATGTCTTCGAGTGCTAGGAGAGTTCATTTTCTCTGATCGTTTGCCTAACAGCGATAAGCAATGCTCAGGTCCTGACTTGAGCCAATGGTGTTGTGTATTTCCTGACATAGATCATGCGTAGATCAAATTCAGAGATAACAGGAGTTGGCACCTCGTGCCTAAAAGCCGCCTCTCTTAGAGGAACATTCACAACTGTGAAGACTCGTCAGTTTTCTTGATTGCAAGAAAGTGTGCTGGTAACTTGAGTCCATCAATGATCACCCAGGAGATAATGTTTCCGTTTCGAGTTGCAAGTAGACTAGTAGCAAAATCCGTGGCAGTCTGTTCTCATTTCCATACATGTGTTTCTGGTTGCTAATATCCCACCTTGACTTTCCCACATGCCAAACTTCGTTCCCATGCGTGGTTATGTGGGCCTTTAGGCCCGGTCACCCGTACATGGTCTTCAGGTTTTAATACATCCTATCAAAACTTAGATGAATAGGATATCGAGGCCCGGGTGCTTCGCCTGCACCAGTTCCCTAAGGTTGCTGTATAGTGAGATCCATATTTGTTCCATGAAGTAGCAAATATCGTCCGACCTGCCAAATGGTGCTTCCCCATGCCCCGCATGGGTCAATCTTGAGAACTCTCTTCCCTCAGTTCTTCAATTTGAACAAGGCAAGTCTGATCAGGTATGTTAAAGTCGATAGCGAGCTGCAAAGCGCGTGCACGTCTAGGTTTCACGGTCATATTCATTCAAAAGTTCCACCCAGTGTTGCCCTCACATGTCTAGCTCTCTTGAAACAAGGCTACACGGGAGGCCCTTGTGATCGGTCTAAGTGGTGCATTCGGTACCATCCAAGTAATGCCTCCAATTTAAATCCAAAGTCTACGGGCTTCCACCATAGGTCGTGACTCGTGCAGTTCTTCCTGTAAGTCCACCACGTGGGCCATCTCCTTCTCATGTTGCATCGGCGTGTAACTAGGACTCTGATTCAAACCATCATGGTATACCACTAAATCACCCGTACCCCCGGGTGAAGACGATGCTCAGTACATTGTAGTGTTGGGTTTCAAAAGCTGAAAAGGTGTTCTCCTGTTTGTCTCCCACGAATACACAGTACCCTGCTGTGCTAAAGGGATTAAAGCTGCGAGATCTTCGAAAATCCGGTGATGAATCTACGATAGTATCCAGCGAAACCAAGAAATCGCTGGGTCCCCGAAGGAATCCTTGGTGTCGATCAGTTTCTAGCAACATGGATCCTAGCAAGATCCACGTGTATTCCCACTTCGTTGGTTAGATGATCAAAATGCATCTCTCGAATCTAGATGTTACACTAAACAAGACTTCACACGTAATGGCTCCTCCCTTAGGAGTCCTAAAATAAGATACAGATGTCGTCTATGATGTTCCTTTCTCCTGGAAATGATTCAACATGTTGTCAATAAGCATAGTCGAATCATGTGATCCATGCAGCTGCCGGTGTGATGATTAGCCCAAAGGTTTTGAAATACAACGTCGCAATGGCCACCCTGCGTCTGATATGCCGTTGTAGGAACATTCTCCCCTCTGGACTCCCGTCTGATGATTGTTCATTCGTTAGTTATTCCTCGAATGGAAGCTTGACCCTCGCACTGGTAGACAGGTTGCCAATACATGATCGAGGCAAACGGTTCTTAACTGTCTTCTTGTTAAGTTCTTGATGACCAGTACACGTACGAAAAATGCTTATCTTCACGGATATCACTGGGGCTCCCCAAAGCGAAAAGCTAGCTCCGACAAACTCCTGTCTAGTATTTCCTGTAGTTGATTAAACTGTTCTTGCAACCCTCCTGTGCAAGATGGTACAATGTACGAGTATTAAGAGCTGCCTCTGTCACGAGATCAACTGAGATTCCGACTAACAGTTGTGAAAGTAAACCTGAAAGTTCCTCGAGTAGCACACCGAGAGGAGTCACAAACAATTGATGGATCCCCGATCCTATTTTCCTTAGCCTGACAATCAGAAACGGTTGCTAACATAGCGGGGTAATCCCTCCGTAGACACTTCTGGGCTTTCATTGTAGAACTGATGCTAACCTTTACATAACTCTGGTACTTTGGAACAGATGACGATTCTCCACTAGGGAGAGGGGTACGTAAAGCTTTCTTCTCGCAGGGTATATCTGCGCGATGTATGGATAACCAGTCCATACTAACTACTGCATCAAATTATCGAGGATAGCAGAAAGAAGGTTTACGTCGAACACTTGTCCCACAAGGTCGAGTTTACATCCCAACGAACATATGAGGTTTCATTTGACTTGCCATCAGTTGCTGCCACCATAGGTTCGGTTTCAAGAAGCATCAGGGTTAACCAAAACAGGGCTACTTATACAAGTTACCATGCTGCTATTATGCCTAGCGTCACCTACGCCAATCCTAAATGCCCTTTCGTAAGCATCATTTCCAGTGTTGTTTTTTTCGTTGCGAGAATTCCTAGTACCGTCTTTGTTCCCTTGGATGTTGGCACTTTGACTTAACATAGTCAATCCTTGTCGAGGTCAACTTCATTTTCATACTGTAAGCTACGATTACGAGTTCTTTGATGTTGCCGTGACTGTTGCCTCTACTACCGTTGCTTAAAACGGGGCCCTACGATCTTTCAACAAAAGGGTCCATCTTGTCCCATTCCGTGTCGCGTCCTAAGACACTACTCACTGCGTGGGAAGTTACACATTCCGTGTCCCGATTGATTCCTAAGAGTTGACTCCCATAAGTCGCTTACTAAGGTTAAGGATTCGGTTGAGGTCAATCTGCTGGAGTTCGTTGCTGGTAATCAGGGTCGTTCTAATACTGAGGTTGGTAAGACACTACGCTCATCCTCCTGTGCATCGTTCTTGCAGGTTGACTGAGTAATACACGATATGTTTCCAGAGTGTTGCAGAAGTGGTCGCACTCCCATAAGTCGCTTACTAAGGTTAAGGATTCGGTTGAGGTCAATCTGCTGGAGTTCGTTGCTGGTAATCAGGGTCGTTCTAATACTGAGGTTGGTAAGACACTACGCTCATCCTCCTGTGCATCGTTCTTGCAGGTTGACTGAGTAATACACGATATGTTTCCAGAGTGTTGCAGAAGTGGTCGCACTCCGGGATCTAAGACGTCGGTACATTGAGTTCCAACCAATGAAAAGGAGTGAAAAGGTATCGTCCAATCATTCGACGCTGCAACATCCAACTCAGGGATGTTCGTACAAGCACCCAACATTCGACATAGTTCGCTAGGCGTTCAGATGGGCGTTCAGGTAACACACGATAGCATCGAGATTCGTAAGGATTCAGAGTGGAGTGAAAAGATCACGTTCAAGTAAGAGACAATCACTGCTATGACTCTTATAGACTGTTGTGTTTCACATTGATCAAATAACAGAACGGAACCCCATTTTCACTTGTTAAGCCTCACTGGGACTCGCATGCACCCCACATTATTATTATGTGTGCACCCACAATAATATTGTGATTTGCATGCTCATCTCAGCTCCTCCTAACTCATGTCAAATGGTTCCTCAAACTCAGGTAGCAACAAAGAGCATTACGAAACGTGAGTCATGAATGTTTAGGGAAATACCACCCTATCAGTCACATAACACATGCAAGTAATACATGAATTCATACTGTTGTGCTAAACGTGCAATCACATGCAATATCATATGTAAGTGTTCACTAGTTATGCTGTGCAATGAGTAAATGAGAGACGAACCTTGCTATCTGGAGCTGAGTGTCATGGTCGTATTCTTGTTGTCAAAACTGTTCGGTTATAGTCTGGTTTTATAAAAAACGTTTTAAAACCAAGTTCACTATAACCAGTGGCTCTGATACCAAACTGTCACACCCCCAAAATACCATATGCGGAAACCCCCGCGAGGCATGTGATGTACCAAGATCCAAGCCACCAATCACATTGAACTCATAAATATATTTAAATAAAACTTTCATTCATTAACATAAAGTGTTACAAACGTTACATATCATTCATTGTATACAGCGGAAGCATAACTCATTTGTTAAGTGTTTCGTAAACCATGTGTACATAAACCATTAAGCTTGTATTGGGATTCCATGTATCTCGACCTATGACCACTCTAGCATCCCAGACAGCAAATCCCAATGTTATAAATCTACAAACCTGCAAGCATGCAGACAAGTGTGTCAGACGACGCTGGTGTGTTCAAAGTTTTGTTAACGCGTTTAGTTACCAGATATGCGTATAAAACAGTTCAATGATTTGATTTGATGTTGTTATTAACTCGATTACCGTAAATGGCTACAAGATGTATTTGCCCAACCCCAATGCCTCTATCAAAGCATTGGTCAAGTAGTCAAGGTAATTAGTTCACGCCTGTCCTCCCCGGTACGGTGTGAGGGTGCCAAACCTAATAGCGCTATCAACTAATAACCTCGTTGCCTCCCCGGCAACTATCGGTAGATGTAAGGGGTCTTATATGATAGAAACTGAGTAATAACAAACATCCCATTAACCCGACATTCCTCCCCGGAACAATTACCAGATATCCCTCCTCAGGATGCATGCTTGGAAAAAGAGCAGTGAACTCACCTTAGATTTGCTCGGTATTTAACAAGTTACTTTACCCATTCCAAGTTGGTCAACCAACCCTACCGTGGTTACCAAAGATAATCAGTATTGTGTTCACACATATCACGTATCTAACGTACACGTTGCACAAGTAGCAGACAGGTAAGACACATGTTCTTATACAAGTCATAACCGTTAAACATGCAACCCATTGTTCTATAACGTTTATCATAAAATCACATAATGAGTGTTTTGTTCCCAAGCCAGTCCACGCCCCATGTTTATGACACATATCAACACACACAGATATACTGTTTGTTCATACAGGTTAAGTCCAGGTTAACACTATTACCATGTAACAGATAGGCTTTTCTAATCTAACTGCCCTATTCACCACAGTTTCATTCTACCTTACACAGTTTCATTTAAAATCATACACATCCTATATGTTTCGTCGGGGCCAGGTTATGACGAAACTCATATGTTTCGTCGAGCTCACTTATTACGAAACACTACTAGTTTCGTCGAGGTCACTTGTGGCAAAACACCACTAGGTTTCGTCTCCCTCATCAGTTGCAGAAACAGTTACAATTTTGTTACACACCAAAAACAACCAGTTACTCAATTCCAATTAAATAATTACAACCTCAATTCCTATGAATCTAATTCTTAAAAGGGGCGGCACATGCAGACTTGGAAAAAGGCACTAGGAAGTGGATTATTAATGTATGACATCAATCAACAATATTTAGGAGGGAACATCATCATTAGCCGAAAAGGGAGAGACACAAAAGTCAAGGCACAAGCATCAAAGATTACAACATATAATCCTCATCAACACCTATCCCTAACCATCAATAAATCAGTAAACATTACCAATGTAAATCCTAGCATGTCAAGTGGGCATCATTTATAAATTATCGATTTGTTTATATATGTATATGCACTACAATAATCATTAACTAACATATATACTTTGACAACAATTACATTACAATGGTCAGGTTCATGTTATCAATATTCATGCAACACATAAAATTCAATCCACACATATTACACCGGATCATAGACTCACATCCCAACTATTATCCTTATTAATTCTGTTTGTTATCATATATCCAGATTCAACACGGTTGACAACGATTCCTATAATCATGCTTCTAGTCTAAACAACACATATTCATGAATCATGCATGATTGATATAACCAACCAATATAAATCGTATGATGGAGATAACATACCAATCCAAGGATTACAGGCAGAGGAGAAAGTAACGAGGGGGGATCTGAGTCCACTGCCGTCGCACAATAGGTAGGGAAATAGGGTTTGTTCTAGTTTGTGTTCATAATTATTCACGTATACAAGTAGATATATGGTCAAGGGATTGGGCCGGTTGTGTTTGCTAACCAAAACAGTGGATTGGGCCGGTTGTCTAAAGATTTATTCAAGTGTTACATATCATGTTTGGGCCAAGTTCAATCAACCAAACAAACACACACACATGGCAGCCCAATTATACGTTACAGCCCAATCATAAGCACGACATAGAGATTGACCCGTTACACACACACACACCATAAAACTTCAAAAACATATTAGCACGTTTATCAGAGTCACGGGTCGAATAGATAGATTAAAACTTGAAATTTCGGGTTGTCACACAAAGCCTTGTATGGTTTGAAGCAAAGCTCCAAGAGCATGGTACGAAACACTTTCAAACTTCTTACTCAATTCTGGCTTCACAAAAGGTACTATTGATAGAACATTTTTCTTAAAACACACAAGGGTCACACTTTGTTAGTCCAAATATATGTTGATGACATTATATTTGGATCAACAAATGAAAAGTTCTGCAAAAAGTTTCAAAAGTTAATGACCAGCCATTTTGAAATGAGCATGATGGGTGAGTTAAACTTTTTCTTAGGTTTACAAGTCAAACAAAGAATTGATGGAATATTTTTGAGTCAATCTAAGTATGCGAAAACAATTTTGCACAAATACTCACTTGAAAATTGCTCAATCTCAAAAACTCCCATGGCAACAGGGAACAAACTTGATTCTGATAAAGAAGGAATAAGTGTGGATATTAAAACCTACAGGGGACGATAGGATCATTGTTATACTTAACAGCAAGCAGACCAGATATTATGTTTGTTACATGTTTTCTGGCCAGATATCAATGCAATCCTAAAGAATCTCACCTAAAAGCAGTCAAAAGGGTTTTTTAAATATCTAAAAGGCACATCAGAACTTGGTCTCTGGTATCCAAAGGATACAAATCTTGAACTAATTGCATATACAGATGCAGATTATGCAGGGTGCAAGATTGATAGAAAAAGCACATCTTGTGCATGTCAAATATTGGGAGAAAAGTTGGTATGTTGGGCAAGTAAGAAACAAAACTGTGTTGCAACATCAACAGCTGAATCAGAATATGTAGTTGCACCAAGTTGTTGTTCACAAGTGCTGTGGATGCAAACTCAGCTGAAGGATTATGGAGTAGATCTGACTAAGATACCCCTTCTATGTGACCCAAAGAGTGCAATTGCAATTACAGAAAATCCAGTTCATCAATCCAGAACCAAGAACATAGATGTCAGATATCAGATATCACTTCATAAAGGATCATGTTGAAAAAGGTAACATAGAAATGTACTTTGTTCCAACATAAAACCAAATTGCTGACATTTTTACAAAACCTCTTGATGAAAAGAGACACAATTTTCTAATCAGCAAACTTTGTATGGTTAACATAAAAGATGAGGATGTTTCAGAAAACAAAAAGTCACAACCTGGAAACCAAACTGATGGAAATCAAGGTGGAAATTCTGATAATCAAAGAATGCAACAAAAGGTTTCTGATATAGAAATCCATCAATCTGATGGAATATCAGAAAATCTGATAAATTATCAATGAATCTGATAATTTATCAGAAAATCTGAGGATTTATCAGAAAATCTGATGATTCATCAGATCTGATGAATCATCAGAAATTCTGATAAAACATCAGAAACTTTGCTAAAACATCAGAATTACCACTGATAACCATAAAATTTCATACATCTACCATCTTTATTCATATCTCAAATTTGTATAAACTCATAACCTTAAATAGTCTGTTTTTGTTTTTTTTTGTTTAATATTAAAAACAAAAAACAAAAAAGGGGAAAGTAATATTTGCATAAAGATAAATTCAAAGCCACAACAGGGAATTCAACCGTCACAGGAAAAATTTTGGCAGTAAAATTGAATTTTTCTTATACTTCCAATGCATGTAACACTACATTAATAAGGAATTAGAGAGACACGGGGGCATAAAAATGATTAGGGGCTATGGAAGTAGCCACCTAGTTATTCAATGCTTACTCACAATGGGGGCTTTGGAGACTGCCATATCCTCCTGCAACAGATATCATCTTAAATGAAGAGAAAGAAAAGGAAATAGAAAATCTTGGGTTGTTAATACCATTTATGGCATAACTATCACTTTCATCTATAAATATTAACAACTTGAAAATATTTTCTTCATCAAAACAATCTTCACTTCAAAAACTTTCTCAGAAACTTGATTTTAAAAAAAATGGCTTCCCCAAAAGAAATGAAACAGGAACACTTTCCTCTTCCTCTTCACAATCATCACAACCTTATACTTAGGTCTAATCTGGAAGGTCCTGCATGAGAAGATTGCAAGTATGTGTACAACATGATCAAGCAAAGTCCTTTGGGCTATGCTGTATCCACACATGTCACCATCTACCCAACACTTCTTCAAGAATTCTGGTGGAATGCTGAATCTGCCTTCAGTAGCACCACTATGTGGATAGAAAGCGAGGTGATGGGGTTCAGAATCATCCTAAAGGAGGAAGCTCTCAGGGATGTTCTCCAGCTGGCTGATCATCCAAGTCACACCTCCTTCAGGAAGGAAATCATTGAAGAAACTCTGAGGAACATGGTTTATGAAACACCCAATGTTTCAAGACAGATTAGCAAGTCTGGGTTCATACCTCCATTCCAGTACTTGGTGACACAGCTCAGTGCCTGCTTCTCAAAGAAGATAGGGCACTTTAATGAGCTGTCTTACAGGACAATGGAGGTGGTGCATGCAGTTATACAAGAAAAACCGTACAACTTTTCTAAGTTTCTCATGAGAGACTTGGAAGCAAACTTGCACACCCGACAACCTTTTCTGATCTACCCTCGCTTTGTGACCAAGGTGATAACTAGGCAGCTGGACTTTGGAGGAGTAAGGAGCTGGTACCCAAGGGCCCAGGTGGTTTTACAAGAAAACACTCATGCTCCCTCCCTTGTTCCATCAACAAATCACAGTGGTCATATGACCTACCTCTAGTTGTATGTTAAGGGCATGTACAATGAACTGGAGCAGTAGTTTTTTTTGTTTGTTAAGTGGTAATTTTTTTATAGTATATATTTGCTTTATGATTTCTCACAAACATCACAATAGATCTAGGGGAACTAAAATGACATTTCTGATAAAAACAAGGAAAATCTGATGAAGTTAAAAAAGAAATCTGATGGATCTGATGAAATATCAGAACTTCTGATAAGATATCAGAAATCTGATGATTCATCAGAATATCTGATGATACATCAGAAAATCTGATAAATCAGAAAGACTGATAAATCAACAGAAAATGAGAAGAAATATCAGACAACAATGCTTTAAACCAGATTAAGAGAAACTTATAACAACATAAAATTAAAAAAAAAAGGTTTCTGTCAAAATTAAAATTTTTCTGGGTAATCTGTCTTCAAAAGGAATAAAAAAACTGTATTGAAATAGAAAAATCTTTTGCACAACAACGCTCCCTGAAGACCAGAACAAAGATGTGAAGTTCAGAAATGCTATGTAAGTTGAATATTTAAAACTCTACTTATTCCCTCTCATCTAAAAAAATGTGTTGATTCAATCTCTAAATATGAATCAAATATATTCTGATGAAGTATGCAGAAAATTCAACTCTCAAAGATTTTATTCAAAATTTTCTGATACACATCATCAAAAGGAACAACTTGGGAACATACACAGTTTCAAAAAGATTTTTATTGGACCTTTTTACAACAAAAGGTGTCCCACATGAAGAAAAGGTGCAAGTAGGATATTAGTGTTTATCTACTATCCTTGGAATCTTCGATTTTCAATAAAAGATTTAAATTAAATTAGAGATAAACCAAAGGTTTTCAAAAACGGTTGCTTCATAAACAGATTAAAACATCATTAAGGTGTCATAAACCACCTTAAATACAAACAACCCACGAAAAACACTCAAAGATCTCTGTCTCAAAACACTATAAATACCTCCTTCAAAAACAGAAACTTCTATTTTCAACCTTCCTCTTCAAAAGCAAAACCCTAAACACCCTTTTTCGAAACAAACACCTTAATTCTCCACGGCTGCTATTAATATCAACACGCCACCAGTTGAACACTCTGTTCAACTCATCACTGAAGCTGAATTCCTACCATTGAAGAGCAATAATGAAGCCATGAACGACAGCATTGAAGAATATGATACAAAGTGCCAAATTTTGATCGAATTTCTGACCAGATGTCCCATAGCTCAAGCTCTCACAAAGACCAGAGAGGTACAAGAAAAACTTATACAGCAGGTGGTGAAGACACTCAAACTCTCAACTCTAACCGAGCTCACAGCACATGTATGGGGAGATATCTTCATCATAATCACACCAGAGAAGATAAGAGAATGTCTGGAATTACCTATCAATCAAAATTATGATGAAGCAATGGAAAAGGAAGACATGTTTGCACAGCTTGATGCTGTGATGGGGTATAAGGTAAATATTTCAAAGATCAGTGAATTCAAAATAAATCAGTTGCCTGCCTTCTTGCAAGTGTTAATGGAAATTCTGAACAAGTATTTATCATCAAAGATTGGGGGTACAAATCAGCTAAATAAAAATGTTCTAACAATCATGTTCAGCCTCATAAGTGGGTTGAATATTGATTTTGGAACAGAGATATTTAATTTGATCAGAAGATCAATTCTGACCAACACTGGAAGGATAGATTCACATCTACCTTTTCCTAGATTTCTGTCAGTTATAATTTCTGATGCATTTTCTGAAAGGAATATGGAAATTTCTGCATCCGAAAATATGTGGAGTACAGAAATCATGAGACCTTGGATTGTTGTGGGGTCTTGGAAGTCAGATTATGATGTACCTGATCTGTCAGAAAGTATGATGAATATGATACCAGAGGATTCACCATATAGAGCTGAGCATCTTAGATTGTTAAGCAAAAAGCCAGAGAATAAAGAAGTTTTTGATAGTGTGTCTGTGACAACCCGAATTTTCAAGGTTAGTGCCTCCGGTCTTGTGATTTTCCCCGTTCTTGTTTTAATCAATTTGTTCAATCCACGACTTTGATAAACGTGCTAATATATTTGTAGTTATATAGTGTGTGTGTGTAACGGGTTAATCTCTATGTCGGGCATATGATTGGGCCGCAATGTTGTGAGTTTGTTCGATTGAAACCCATCTGTATATTTAACTTGACCCAAACAGGATATGTGACATTTAGATAAACCCTTAGACCCGGCCCAGTCCACTGTTTTGCATTGTCATGAGATTTCGGCCCAATCCATCTATCTTGCTGGCCGGTCCACTTATGTTGTTAGCATAAACACTCGGCCCAATCTCTTCTCCATATATGGATGTGTATGTGTATATGTAAATTGTAATGGGCAAAAACTAAAATAAATCCTACTTCCTCACTTGTGGCACGACGGCAGAAGATCAGACCCCACCCCCTTTATATGACCACCTCACCCCTAAAACAATAAATAATGGTAGCCACCCCCACTAATTCACAAAATCTGTTGGGCCGACATACCTTCACAGCCCATTGTATTCTCTTATTCTTTTTAGTGTTGTATTGTGTTTAAAACATAATTCCCACAGTATGTCGAGCCCACAGCATATGAGCCCACACCCTTTTATGGGTTTTGCATATTTGTAGAGTCAGGAGTTAGAGTTAGAGTTACGTAAAGAACAAAAGGATAACAAAACCCTATTGCACCCTACCTCTAGTCGACGATCACCCCCCCCATTCGAACGATCAACGGCAGCCTCACTCATCCGGAGCATCATCTCTTCTGGCCCGCAATCGTCTGGGTTAGTATGGTACCCTACTTAATCCGAGTCTTATTCTCTTGTCACGATTGGCTGTGTTCTGGATTGATGAGTGAAACATGGTGTTGTTATAGATTATGTTTACAAACTATCTCGTTCATGTCAATTGTAGAAACAGTAGATAGGATGTTGCTAGTAATCAAATCATAATGTTAATTTAGGGGTTGTTAGACATCATATTAAACCTTGTATGTGACCGTGTTATAAATGATTTGATTAGCTAGGGTCCGGTATAATCATGCGAATAATTCTAAGAACGTCTATGGTGGTTGGTCGATGTATTGGAGATTCACGATACCTATGTCTAATGATTTCTGTTTGATAAACTAATAAAATGGGTAATGAATATGATTGCACATGGTTTGGGTTATGTGAGTGGAGGAAACAGTTTTGACTTTTGTAGGTAAGTTGCATGACGCACTAGGGTTAGGTTTGTTAGTATTAACAAATCTTAATGAAAAAAAAAACTATTAGACCAATTGATGTATGCCAACGATGATGACTGTTATTGTAAGCTAGAAATTGTTAGCATATTTGATCTATGATTTTGACTTCTATGATTATTGAAATTATGCGAGAAGATGTTTTGTGATGTCTGAATCAAACTGGATGTGGTCGATCATAAGGAAGAATTGGTTATTAGTTGGACGGTTAGTATAGTTGTAAGAACACGTATGATAATTTCAATATATAATTGTTTGATCCATTTGTAACATATTAAAAACTGCTAACTGTTGTTACGAGTTTAATGGGCTGCACACACACTTTCGAATGGACTTTATACATCGTGGGTCGCACATGATGATGGGCCATGCACTGAGCTTGGGCCGAAGTAACTAGTGCACCGCACAAATCAGAGCTGATCGCACACTCTTTTGAACAACGAAATGACTGTTAATTGTTTTGTGAAACATGAACAGGTGATGTGAACTTTGCATGAGACCCGAATACTTGTTACAGGCTATTATGAATTGTTGTGTTACATGACCTCTTGTTATAACTTGCATATGGCGTATGTTTATGTGTACGCTACTTGTGTAATGTGTATGAAAAATATGTGATCAATGTGCATACGAAACTGATTGTTTTTGGTAACCACGGTAGGGTTTGGTTGACCAACTTGGAACGGGTAATGTAACG
Organism: Helianthus tuberosus; assembly: GCA_030545235.1. Lineage (NCBI taxonomy): Eukaryota > Viridiplantae > Streptophyta > Magnoliopsida > Asterales > Asteraceae > Helianthus > Helianthus tuberosus. Next base: position 184,507,598 of record CM060406.1, read on the forward strand.
TAACATACCGAGCAATCTAAGGTGAGTTCACTACTTTTGAGCATGCGTCCCGGTGGTTTGGGACAGTCAGTGGGTATCCCGAAGAGGGATAAATCTTTTGGGTAAAACTGGGATGTTGGATAATATTCTCACTCTCTATCTCTTAAAGTCCCATCTTTTGCTATCGTGGGTGGTAGCGGGGTATTAGTTGGTAGCGCTACTTAGGTTTGGCACCCTCACCCCGTTCCTGAGAGAGGGCGGGTGTGAACTAATGACCCAGTCGGGCCCAGTGCTTTGATAGGAGCACTGGGGAAAGGGCAAAACATACATCAGGAGCCGTCTTGTTCAGTATGGAGATATTATCAACATTACTTTCGGAATTATTATTAAACTGGATAAAACACTTGGTAACCAAACGTTTTCACAAAACTGTGAACTCACCAGCGTCGTATGACACACTTGTCTGCATGCTTGTAGGTCGTTGGATGTCTTGGATTGGAACTTGCTATCTGGAGTAGCTGGAGTGGTCATGGGTCGACTAGAGGGATTCATGTGATTGAACTATTGATATCATACATTGGTTTTTGAAACAGTTTAACATTGGTTTACTAATTGCTTCCGCTGAACATGTTGGTTTTCATTTAAACTCGTTGATGATGTTTTACATTAATAATTAAGGATTTTATTTTGCAACTTGTACGCGTTCAATGTAATTAGTGGCTCGTTATTGGTACGTCACACGTCTAACAAGGACTTTCCCTAGGTGGTATTTTGGGGGGTGTGACAGTGTCCCCTATGGAGCATGATGCACAAGAATCAAGTGCACCAAAAATTGAGCATCATGCAGAAATCTCACATATGGGAGAAACAGGTGAACATCACTCTAAATTTAATATTGTTCAAGATTCTGAAAGTGATTCTGATGAATCAATTCATGGAAATTATATTATTGAACCTAGAAGTGTTGTTTCTGAAAAACCTAATGTGAGTGAATCCACAGACCCATTCTCAGAATCAGATTCTGAGGAGGAGAATGTGGTGGCAACAGGTGGAGATCAGTATACTGGTCAAGGAAACCTGGATGAGAAAAATAAGAGTTTCTCAACAACTCATGGAGAATCTGAAAAGGTTCAAGGATATGAGAAAAACCAGGAATTGAATGAGTTTCAATTTTCTGGTAAGGTTATAGAGAAGTTGGATTATTTGAATCCTCTCAATCTTAAAACAGCAGCAAGTGTGTCTTTTGCTGGTGTTAAAGGTGGAACATCTGTTGTTCCTCCTATCACCCAACAACATCAAACTATGTCAACTGAGCAACTACACAAGGAACTTGATGACATAACAACTGTTTGTACTGGCAAAACAACAACAGAAGAAAAGCTTGATCCGATATTTGAAGAGATTAGAAATCAAAAGTCAGACATTAAAGACTTATCAGAAACTGTCAAAGTTGTACAGAAACAAACAAAATATAACACTGCAGCCATCAACAAATTACTGGAGTCATCAGAAAACAGAGATAATTCATCAGAATTCAAGAAAGCTCTCAAAGAACTACAAGAAATCAAGACAAAGATGACTGAGGTTGCAAGTGTAAGGGAAAGCTCAAGTTCTGAAAGAATCCTTGAAGAAATTCATTTCCTTAGAGCCAACAGCAGCAGCATGGCTGATGCTCTTGAAAAACTGATAATGGAATGGTCTACCCAAAAGAATCAAGACCAATTGGAGTTTCAGAAAATAAAGAAACAAGAAGAAACAAATACTCAAACTCTTGCTAATGTTCAATTGTTAGTAAAGAGGCTGCAGTACAATGTTGCCAGACTAGCAAATGTTGATTTACATGAACTAAAAGCTCCAATTCCACAAGAAGAACCAGCAGGAGAGTCAGAAACTCCTCAACAACAATTCAAGCAACAAGAAGTCACTCAACAAAAATCAACCAGGCAATCAGAAACTACAGCAACACAAAAATAGAAGCAACCCATGGGCCCTCCTCCAAGTATGCCAAAATTACTCATGGGTCCTCCAACAAGTACACCAAAATTATACAGAGTAATTGTACCAAAACAAAAGGAAATTCCAGTTAAATCATCTTCCATGGCTCTCACAGGTGAAACAGAATTCAGCATACAGCTTAATACAAAAGAGAAGAGAAGAATGGAAGATGAAGTAACATCCTCAAAAAGACCAATGACAGTGATTGGAGAAGATCCAGATGGAAAATTCAAAGAATTCATAATGCTGAAAGGTGATCTACACACAATTATGTACCCTGAAGAACACCTGAAGGATTACTACTGGAATATTCAAGTAGATAAACAAGAAAGGCCACTCTCTCCAGTAAGCCAAAGAATTCTTGAACACAGAAATGAAGGAAACTAGGAACCCTTGCACAAACCTGTTACAAATCCAATAGTTTCCATTGAGAAAATTATCACTATGAATACTTCAGGAGGTGTCCTAGGTACTTATGGACAGAATAAATACACTTTGATAAGAGAAGATAAAACTCCATCAATTGTTACTGATGGAGATCTGGCTGATAATATTCACCCACTGGACATAGTAAAGTTATAGAAGCTCATTGATAAAGTCAAAAGCAAATCAGTTGTGATCAGAAGAGCTCTTGACAGCATCAAGGATGCAGGAGATAAGATATATCAAAGGGCTGTACTGACAGACTTTGACTTGTGTATCAACTTTGATTATAGCAACAAGGTACTAACACCTCCTCCTAATAACACCATTCTAGCTGAAATTCATTCCTCCAAAGTAAGAACTGGAGTTATCTTTGATAAACCAGAAATGTGTGTGGTTTTTAAAGATGCTCATGAGAAGAAAGCTCTGTTCAGAGTCAGTAATAAAAACAGGTATTCAAATCAAACTCTTAATTATATAACGAACTGCATGAATGAAAAACAAGAGCAACTCAAGAAGAAGGGAAAGAATAATGAACAACTAAGGAAGGAAATTGAAGAAAACATTGAAAAATGGAAGGAAGCTAGGGGTTGGTACAAAGAACTTTAAAAAACTACTCAGAAGACAATTGATTACAAGAAAAGGTTGAAGCCAGGAGACAAGTTCAGAAGTGGGGTGAAGATCAATTGATGAAATCATGAACTTAAATTCTGTTTATGAAAAAACAATGTTTTATTTCTGTTTGTTTTTTAACATTGGTTGGTTTGATTCTGTTTCATGTTTCTGAATTTAGTTGTTTGAATTTCTTTTTTTTAAGGATTGATTGAAGTTTGTTTATGTTTGATATACATAGTTGTTTTTCTTACAATACTTAGGGGGAATTTGTTAGGAAACTTTATTTGTAAGTATTGAAGAAAATCAGATCCAGCTTGATTTATGAAGAAGATAAAGTCCTGAAGATCAAACAACAAGAAGAAAATCAGATAGGACAACAGAAAAGAACAACATCTACTTCAAAGAATCAGAAGCTGATCAAAGAACTAAAGAAGATTATCAGAAAAGGCCATTTTGATGTTTCTGATGATATCAGTTTCTAGCGATTCTGATCATCAGACTTTCTGATGATTTGTTCACCAGAATTTCTGATGAAGTTGTTATCAGAAATTCTGATAAAACTCAACTTGTCTGAAAATTAGTTCTACCTTGCCACAATAACCGAAGCAACTTGACATTATTGGATATCATGATGACAAAGACAACTTGATTATTGGATTCAATGAATATGTCAAGAAGCTACTTTTTGCAGGACATATACATGAATAAACAAATGTTTATTCATGTATCAAAGCCGTCTATAAATAGAAGGCTCATCAAGCAAAGAACAATGAGTTAAGCCAAGCATTCAATACATACAACAAAACTCCATTGTCCTTTCACCTCAGAATTCACAAGAATTCATTTGTAATAGATAATAATATTACAATCACCGTGTAAACCATTTTGTTTCAATGTGATATAAACTTGAAAATTCTGTAGGTCTTGTTTCCTGAAAGTCTGATTTCTATTTCCGCACACTATTTTCATATTTGTTGAAATCATTTGCCATATTACGTGAAAAGAAGTTTTTAAGTCCAAACTGGGACCAACAACTTTCAAAGGGTAGGTTTTAGCTAAGGGTATGATAGTTTTATTGAAAAGTGGCTAAAACATAAAATGTCTGTTTTCTAACATGATCCTTATCCTATATCTATACTATATTATATATAAAAGCATATAGGGAGGACTTCTTAATGTAATTTTGCATTCCCTTAAAACACCCTTAATGCATATTGTACAACCCTCTAAAGCACAATATTAATTTACAATCCCTATTATACCCTCAGTCACACAATTGAAAAAAATTACGGATACCCTCACTCACTCAAAGACCTTCAATTTCTGAAATCCCGCCCAACCTTTTAATTTCTGAAATCCCGCCCAACCTTTTACCTATGTTTATGCATCGTATACAACCTTATTATGCACCATACTTTTGAGCGGTCAAATTAAAGTATTCAATTTTTTAATTCCCTCTCATCTTCATTTCCCCGTAAAACCATTACTGCATTTGTAGAGAGAGAATGAGGAAAAAGATAGTGCAAAAATTTTACCCCCTTGAATACACCGCCTTTTTCTATCCCTTTCTTCGCTTCACAAGTCGATTTCTTCAATCGCCAGATGCTATTGATACGTATAGCAGGCAACATACATAGATCTTCTTCAAAATATTACAGGTATTGTCTTATTCATTCTATTGCTTGAATCAATAGATACAGATTCGTTCGGTAAAAATGTGTGAGTGTGAGAAATTTTAGGAGAATTTTACGACGTGTTTGTTTGAAATTTTTGTTGCTTGGTGCAGCAGAATGAAGGTTGAAGTTGCGTATCTATTGGTTGTGTTAGCTGGTAACACGTTTCCGTCTGCCGATGATCTAAGGAACATTCGTGGTTCAGGTATGATTAATGAATTTTACATAGTTTGTATATACCGATCTTCACAAATTTTGGAAAACCCATCTAGCTCAAAATTGTAAACTTTGTTTTGCTTCAACTGAGATTATGAAGAAACATTATGATAATTTGATTTTTAATCAGCAATTTGTGAAGTTACTCCGTTTTTTCTTTCAGTAAGAAACAAAAATAAAACTTATTTTAGTCATCTGAGATTTGTTATGATTATGAATTATGTATGAGATTTCTTGTGTATTTTCTTTTGAGATTTGTTATATATTTGTATGATTTCAGTGTACACATTCAAAGCCAACCTTGAAAACTTTTAACGAGCCAAGGTGCACAAGATGTCCAGAAAAAAATGGGCATGAAGTCAACAAATTATGGGTGAGTGTTGTTTGTTATGTATCATATTAAATTTTAAAGATTTTCTTAGATTTTTTTTATATACAGGAACGGAAAAAGTTACCTAATAGTTCACTTGTTTGATTGTTACTTTAAGGGCAGTCTCTAATGGACCTGATATTGTTTTTGTCTAAAACGAGAATAATATGTCTGTTATAGTTTACAAGTTCAAGAAAAAGTCAAACGATACAAAGGAGAAGAGCAATCGCACATCTTTTACATTTTCAGAAGAGGGGAAAACAATTTCTTGATTTTGTAAATAGGAAGTTGAAAACCTAATTCATGAGGATGTATAGATGGAGCACTGGTCGGAGTGGGTCGCAGGAGGAGCATATAACAACCAGAATTGATACAATTAAGGCATGAAACAGGGCTTGAAGGTAATGGTTTATCAGAGTTTGTGTTTTACGGTTTGATTATTGACTATTTTGAGGGTTTTTGAACAATACACGAACTTTGAGGAAGATGTGGCTATGAGGCCAAGGGTTTGTGTGGATGGTAAGATGCAAATGTTTGTTACATTGTTTTGTATGAGTTTTATGTTTGTGAAATTAATTTAGTTTACTGCAGATATTTATGTAAGTAGGGACACCTATATTAATGTTTGTATGTCATTGCTGAAGCGAATGAGGGTTGCTGAAATTGTATATTTTAATTGTAGTAGCTAACTACTGTTTGGTTTGCCTTTAATTGATTTATATTGTTCTTGTAGAAGGGGTGGCTCCATGGAATTTGGGAAGGGCCATGAAGGGTCTTCTAAGAAAGATTCAGTACACCCCAATAGTAATTATACTGGTGACACCAAACAATCTGTTGTTGTTGCTGGGTAATCAATCAACTTTGTTTATCTTCAATTTTTTACGGGCATACAAGATGGAAAGTTGTATCATTGGGATTAACAATTTGTGTTTATCTCATACATGATCTAGTTTATCATCATTAGGGTATTTTTCTATGGTTTGATAGTTAAGTATAAGTATATATGACTCATTTCCATTGTACATAGGTCTACTGCTGGTACGGGTACTGGTGTGGCGGCAGAGTTTCTGGCTATTCTCTTGTTACAGCAAACACAGTAGCAGAAGTCAATCCCATGTTTGATCTTTGAGTGGAGGTGACTTTGGCTCTGAAAATTATCTAGCTATTGTACTAATGCTAATAGGTGAGCCTGATCCTGCTGCTGTTTCACAACGCCCTAGCTCTTGTGGACATTCTTTCACAAAGTAACAATGTGGCAAGTGCTTTAGGTCTGGCTAGGCGAACGCCACATCAATTTCGACCGACACAAAGTTTTGATTCACTCTACACAAATGCAGCTACTCCCAACACTCCATACGACCCATAAACATCTTTCAATCTAGGAATCGGCATGTGTTTCAACAGTAGCCACCTTCACCTCCTGTTGCTTTTGGTAAGTTGAACCATTTCTTTTTCATTATTTTTAACATTTAATTCGAGCGAGTAAGGGAGTATACAAACCAAAAAGAAATGGGAGGGAGAAGAGAGACACGAACCCACCGATTCTGAATAAAGTTTGGTTTATGTTGTATTAGTGGTTGTTGAGTTGTTTGGTACAACTGGTTGTATGTTTAGTTTTATATTCAATATATATGTTGTTTAAAAAAAAAGTAAAGTTTACAAGTTTATTTGGGTGAACATATTTGTTATGTTTGGAGAGTTTTTATTAATTTCAATGTTCACTTGATACTTGTATGGATTGTGGACTACATACTTTTATAGGATTTGTGGAACTACTTGATCATATCCATCTTCACTAAGCATAATGTCTATACACCAATTCATGAGGAAACCAAATAAATATGGGAAAATCTCTCTTGTGAGAATCAAACCCAAGACCTGTTGGTCTTAAAACCTTATTCCACCCCAAAGATGCCACTACTAGGCTATAAAGCCATGGACCATTTTTTTAATTACATGACAGCATAGACAAGCCACGACCAACCTTTTTCATTCACCTTTTATTTTATAGGAGTACAAAGTTAACTACAACTCTAAACCATTGTAGGAAATCTTCTCTTTTTAAAAGTTTTCTAATAGTAAAAAAAGGGTATTAAGTATCATTTTTTTGTTAGAAACTACATCGACCTGATACAATGACTATGAAGTGATTCTTTTAGGTTATACCTTTTTTTAGCGGGTCAAACAAGCAACATAAAAATAGTACGTAACCGAGGCAAATGTTTAGAAGTCAAAACACTTTGAGAAAATGGACATAGATTTACGGGTCAAACAAGAACATAAGAAAGAATAGTACGTATAAGAGTAACGTTTTGAAGGCAAATGGACGAAGATTTGAGTATCTCTTTTGGATGGATTTAACTTGTTTGGGCATTGCCATCTGGTGAGTTTTACTCCTTCATGAGTGTTATGTGATTGTGGTTAACTGTTCTGAGTGTTATGTGATGATCTAGGCGAATGGTGTGATATCGTTTGGACAAAAAAAGTCCTTTATCTACTCCATGTAATGTACACAGATAATGAAATAGAGTGCAGGTGGAATGTCACTTTACTAGATAAAATTAAGCCCATAATACTAGGGCTAATAGTTAACTATCTGAAATCTGAATCGTTAACAGGCACATCAACGATATACTATTTTTCCCCAGTTTAGTTTATTTGAATGCCCCATATAAACATTGCTAAGAAAATTCGAAATGAAGATTACAAATAAAAAATGAATATATTTTAGTTAAATGTGGATAAAATCTCAAAAAGTTATCTTTTTATATTATATGATAAGATCCGATACTGAATAATAACAATTTAGCTGCTGAAATTGAAATTGATACGAAGAAGATGATCTGATTAGATCTTACAGACTCGATACTAACACCGAAGTGTTCCCAGGGCTACGCCCTCTCTCTAAACAGAGCCCTAACAAACTTGCGTATTTTCTTATCCCCCTCCCCAAGTAACTAATGACTCATACTTATACTATATTATTTGCACTTACCCCCCTCCTAGAATAGACAAATGACATTTAGACTAGAAACTAGAACATGATTCCTATCATTACTCCCCCCTTCAAAACAGTCTTGTCCTCAAGACTGGAATCAGTTACGAGCTCCAAATTCAAACTGAGATCTCCGAAGTTACGTCTTCGGGAGCCCGACAGTGCCCGTGCACCACCCATAGTTGACTTGAAGGAACCCGAACAGGAGCTGAAATCGAAGGCGTATAACGGTCAGGTGGTTCTGGACAAGGTCCAAATCAAACAACTTAGGCGGTACGTCGGCTAGTCGAATGTTGAAATTTCCAAGGCCCGCGGACCACTGAGCAACATCTGGGCGTCCAATGTAATCAGCGCATAACCAAAACAGGGAAATCAGCAATCGAGAACCAGAGAAAGGACTAGCTGAAATCGTAGCAACTCTCGAACCAACAATGAAATCCCGAGCTGAATGTTCCGCTGTCTGTTTGGTGGTAACGGGCTCCGAATATAAGGTTGAAGACGGAAACAAATTTGCTGGAGAAATGGTCCCACAAAACGAGCCCAGATCTGAAGAGTCCAGGTCCACTACTGTTTTCTGCTCTATATCTAAGCCCACCACAGTCCCGAAGCCCAATTGGCTCGGAAAACGGCCTGATATCAGTCCAATTTCATGAGATTTCGATCGGACGTCAACAATTTGTGCACGTGTAGACTGAAATTGCGCAATTGGAGCCGCCGAGGTAGAATTTGAACCTGTTGAATCCGAATGACTATTCATCATCGAATAGCCATGGTCGGTTGAAATCTCTTCAAATCGATATAGCGCCTTCAATTGATTTGTATTTGACATGGATTTGGTTGTTGAGTGGCCATGGACAAACACGTTTTCAGCAGTCGATAAAGCCCAATTTGCATTATCTGACCTAGATTTGGAGCCACATCCATTGTGCAGCAGCGATTTCCCAAAGCGCTCTTCAGATCTGGCGACGATCGCCTCCAAGTGCGCTAAGAGGGATGAAGGTGGAGAAATAGAACCTGAAGACGGATCTGAAAAATGTGAAATCGATCTGGAATTAGACCTCAAATCCTGCTGGTGCATCCAATCGAGAACGAACTTCTGGAATTCTCGTTGTTGCCAACAAGCCTCGTTCACAACCTTCAGAGATGCCTTGATATCAGCGAGGGAATCCTGAAGCATTTGTATCCTGATTTCGTGAATATCCAATTGTGAATCCAAAGCACTGGCCATTGATTAACAGAAACGAAAATGGAATTTCAAATAGAAATTGAACTGGAAAGAGCAGAGGATAGGCAGGTCGGACCAATGATAAGATCCGATACTGAATAATAACAATTTAGCTGCTGAAATTGAAATTGATACGAAGAAGATGATCTGATTAGATCTTACAGACTCGATACTAACACCGAAGTGTTCCCAGGGCTACGCCCTCTCTCTAAACAGAGCCCTAACAAACTTGCGTATTTTCTTATCCCCCTCCCCAAGTAACTAATGCCTCATACTTATACTATATTATTTGCACTTACCCCCCTCCTAGAATAGACAAATGACATTTAGACTAGAAACTAGAACATGATTCCTATCATTACTCCCCCCTTCAAAACAGTCTTGTCCTCAAGACTGGAATCAGTTACGAGCTCCAAATTCAAACTGAGATCTCCGAAGTTACGTCTTCGGGAGCTCGACACTGCCCGTGCACCACCCATAGTTGACTTGAAGGAACCCGAACAGGAGCTGAAATCGAAGGCGTATAACGGTCAGGTGGTTCTGGACAGGGTCCAAATCAAACAACTTAGGCGGTACGTCGGCTAGTCGAATGTTGAAATTTCCAAGGCCCGCGGACCACTGAGCAACATCTGGGCGTCCAATGTAATCAGCGCATAACCAAAACAGGGAAATCAGCAATCGAGAACCAGAGAAAGGACTAGCTGAAATCGTAGCAACTCTCGAACCAACAATGAAATCCCGAGCTGAATGTTCCGCTGTCTGTTTGGTGGTAACGGGCTCCGAATATAAGGTTGAAGACGGAAACAAATTTGCTGGAGAAATGGTCCCACAAAACGAGCCCAGATCTGAAGAGTCCAGGTCCACTACTGTTTTCTGCTCTATATCTAAGCCCACCACAGTCCCGAAGCCCAATTGGCTCGGAAAACGGCCTGATATCAGTCCAATTTCATGAGATTTCGATCGGACGTCAACAATTTGTGCACGTGTAGACTGAAATTGCGCAATTGGAGCCGCCGAGGTAGAATTTGAACCTGTTGAATCCGAATGACTATTCATCATCGAATAGCCATGGTCGGTTGAAATCTCTTCAAATCGATATAGCGCCTTCAATTGATTTGTATTTGACATGGATTTGGTTGTTGAGTGGCCATGGACAAACACGTTTTCAGCAGTCGATAAAGCCCAATTTGCATTATCTGACCTAGATTTGGAGCCACATCCATTGTGCAGCAGCGATTTCCCAAAGCGCTCTTCAGATCTGGCGACGATCGCCTCCAAGTGCGCTAAGAGGGATGAAGGTGGAGAAATAGAACCTGAAGACGGATCTGAAAAATGTGAAATCGATCTGGAATTAGACCTCAAATCCTGCTGGTGCATCCAATCGAGAACGAACTTCTGGAATTCTCGTTGTTGCCAACAAGCCTCGTTCACAACCTTCAGAGATGCCTTGATATCAGCGAGGGAATCCTGAAGCATTTGTATCCTGATTTCGTGAATATCCAATTGTGAATCCAAAGCACTGGCCATTGATTAACAGAAACGAAAATGGAATTTCAAATAGAAATTGAACTGGAAAGAGCAGAGGATAGGCAGGTCGGACCAATGATAAGATCCGATACTGAATAATAACAATTTAGCTGCTGAAATTGAAATTGATACGAAGAAGATGATCTGATTAGATCTTACAGACTCGATACTAACACCGAAGTGTTCCCAGGGCTACGCCCTCTCTCTAAACAGAGCCCTAACAAACTTGCGTATTTTCTTATCCCCCTCCCCAAGTAACTAATGCCTCATACTTATACTATATTATTTGCACTTACCCCCCTCCTAGAATAGACAAATGACATTTAGACTAGAAACTAGAACATGATTCCTATCATTACTCCCCCCTTCAAAACAGTCTTGTCCTCAAGACTGGAATCAGTTACGAGCTCCAAATTCAAACTGAGATCTCCGAAGTTACGTCTTCGGGAGCTCGACACTGCCCGTGCACCACCCATAGTTGACTTGAAGGAACCCGAACAGGAGCTGAAATCGAAGGCGTATAACGGTCAGGTGGTTCTGGACAGGGTCCAAATCAAACAACTTAGGCGGTACGTCGGCTAGTCGAATGTTGAAATTTCCAAGGCCCGCGGACCACTGAGCAACATCTGGGCGTCCAATGTAATCAGCGCATAACCAAAACAGGGAAATCAGCAATCGAGAACCAGAGAAAGGACTAGCTGAAATCGTAGCAACTCTCGAACCAACAATGAAATCCCGAGCTGAATGTTCCGCTGTCTGTTTGGTGGTAACGGGCTCCGAATATAAGGTTGAAGACGGAAACAAATTTGCTGGAGAAATGGTCCCACAAAACGAGCCCAGATCTGAAGAGTCCAGGTCCACTACTGTTTTCTGCTCTATATCTAAGCCCACCACAGTCCCGAAGCCCAATTGGCTCGGAAAACGGCCTGATATCAGTCCAATTTCATGAGATTTCGATCGGACGTCAACAATTTGTGCACGTGTAGACTGAAATTGCGCAATTGGAGCCGCCGAGGTAGAATTTGAACCTGTTGAATCCGAATGACTATTCATCATCGAATAGCCATGGTCGGTTGAAATCTCTTCAAATCGATATAGCGCCTTCAATTGATTTGTATTTGACATGGATTTGGTTGTTGAGTGGCCATGGACAAACACGTTTTCAGCAGTCGATAAAGCCCAATTTGCATTATCTGACCTAGATTTGGAGCCACATCCATTGTGCAGCAGCGATTTCCCAAAGCGCTCTTCAGATCTGGCGACGATCGCCTCCAAGTGCGCTAAGAGGGATGAAGGTGGAGAAATAGAACCTGAAGACGGATCTGAAAAATGTGAAATCGATCTGGAATTAGACCTCAAATCCTGCTGGTGCATCCAATCGAGAACGAACTTCTGGAATTCTCGTTGTTGCCAACAAGCCTCGTTCACAACCTTCAGAGATGCCTTGATATCAGCGAGGGAATCCTGAAGCATTTGTATCCTGATTTCGTGAATATCCAATTGTGAATCCAAAGCACTGGCCATTGATTAACAGAAACGAAAATGGAATTTCAAATAGAAATTGAACTGGAAAGAGCAGAGGATAGGCAGGTCGGACCAATGATAAGATCCGATACTGAATAATAACAATTTAGCTGCTGAAATTGAAATTGATACGAAGAAGATGATCTGATTAGATCTTACAGACTCGATACTAACACCGAAGTGTTCCCAGGGCTACGCCCTCTCTCTAAACAGAGCCCTAACAAACTTGCGTATTTTCTTATCCCCCTCCCCAAGTAACTAATGACTCATACTTATACTATATTATTTGCACTTACCCCCCTCCTAGAATAGACAAATGACATTTAGACTAGAAACTAGAACATGATTCCTATCATTATACATACACACAAAATGCTAGGATGCATTTAGAGTACATTCCATAGTTCATTGACCGGTGAAATGAAATCTAAGAGGGTGTTCATTACTTTAAGATAAGCTTTTAGCGTTTTGAGGGTGTTTGGGATCCAAAATGACTATTTGATTAAATGTGATCAAAATATCACCCTCAACTCCACATCTTCATATTAAATATAAAATATAATATTTCCTACTAATATTCCTTGTTAACAGTTTGAGCTTCATCTTGTAGATCATGAAAGCAAGCCAGAAAGGCTACCTTGTTGATGTTAATCATTGATGTTTCTAACCATGCTATCACATTACTTTAGAGAATGATGGATAGTTTAATGAAGTCTTGCTGAATCAAAGTGTTAAGGGTTATTTTTTATTTGTATTAGGTTACATTTAGAATGGTTTGTAATAATGCCTTTGGTTCTAATAACTTCCATATAGGCTGAGTATGAGTACTCACATGTGTGGGACCCGTTTGTTTAGCTGTACTTGAGGTTTAGGCTTAATTTGGATACAAGTGACATATCTAAGGTATGTTTGTTATTTTTTGTTGGGCTTAACCTGGAGACAAGTGATATATTTAAGATATGTTTGTTATTTTCTTATTGACCTATATTATATATTATATATTAAAAATCGAAGTAAATGACAGTAAGAGAAATGAATTAACATTAATAAAAATAGAAATGAATGAATAGTATTGGGTACCGGTACCGGTATCAAATTTACTAAACTCAGTGTATTTTCGGTATCCGTTTGGCACCGGTATTCATCAGGTTTTACCCTCAAATAACGGTACTGTACCAGTACCGACCGTATCAAGCCGTACTGTACCAGGTATATTCGGTACCGATACCCACTTTTGGGGATTTCGGTAACGGTATTTTCGGTACCGGTTGGTACCGAGCTCATCAAATCCTGTAGCAACGTAGCAATGCAAGTAATTGCACAGTTTAGATTACTTTTCATACACAGTAAGTAAACTGTATTTCGTTTGAATGGGGTTTTATATACACAACAACTTATTTTGCTTTATTTTTGTCTTTTTACGTAATAAATGGATTGTAGCATGTAAAATTAACTTGGATATTTAGATTATTGATGAGCAAATCGTATCAAATCCTGTAATCAAACCGGTATCGTATCGGTACCAAATTTACTATACCAAATCATTTTTGGTACCAATTTGGTACCCACCTTTTGGCATTTTCAGAATCGTTACTTTCGATTCGACACCGGTCTAGCACCATACCTATATTTATTGATTTTTACCTTCAAATACCATACCGTATTGTACCGAGCATTTTCGGTGCCGGTACCTAATTTCGATGATTTTTCGGAACGGTACTTTCGCTACCGTTACCGGTACCGAGCTCATCCATATTTTAATATGTTAGCACCGTGATAACTGAACTGAAAACATCCGACTTTCCAACGTGCAGGACGTGTGGGTCCTATTATTATATATTAGGTTATTTAAAATCGCTTCTCTTAGGACGGATTGACTATCCTTTTCACGACATTTTTATTTATGTTTTGATATTCGGTATTCGTTATCTGCTTGCCGTTACTGACACACGTTTTGTAGTCATTGGGTCCCCGCCGTAACGCGCGGGTGGAATTTAACTAGTTGTTATTAAAGTTGTACTTGAGATTTAGACTTAAATTTGGGACAAATAGCATATCTAAGGTATGATTGTTATTTTTTATTGTTATTAATTTTAGAGAGATTTAGACTTAACTTGGAGACAAATGCCATATCTAAGGTATGTTTGTTATTTTTTATTGTTATTAATTTTAGAATCCGAAATATGACTTCGCTAAAGTAACCAGATGTAGTTTGATTTCAAACTTATTCTTATTATTACTATATATTCCTATTACTATATATTACTATATATTAATAAACAAATTACTATGAATAGTGATTTTAATATTATAATAATATATAATTTTTTTTAAGAGTAAACTTCCGTTTTGCTCTCTGTGGTTTGGTCACTTTACCGGTTTTGCCCCAAACCTTTAAAAATAGCCATTTTCCTCCAATAGTTTGCTATGGTTCTTCCATTTTGCTCCCTGTGGGGAGCAAAATGGGGAGCAAAATGGAAAAACAGACAATTTCGATGGAGTTAGAGGCTGGGAGAAAAATGGAAAAACCATAGCAAACTAATGGAGGAAAATGGCTATTTTTAAAGGTTTGGGGCAAAATCGTTAAAGTGACCAAACTAAAGAGAGCAAAACGGAAGTTTACTCTTTTTTGAATACTTTTATTGTTTTAATGTTATAATATATTTTATTTACTTTTTAACTTTAATCATTTTTTTAATATCATGGGTTAAGATAAGTTTGGTGTCAACCGGTATCGAACCAGTACTGGTATCGAAAATAGCGGTACGATCCTGTTCGGTACCAGTACATGAAGGTAAAAACCGGTACTAATACAGAAAACGCCAAAAGTTGGTGCCGAATTGATATTGGAAATCTTTTGGTTCGGGAAATTCAGTGCTGCTACCCGGTACCATTTGCCCATCTCTGATCACGGTTACCGTACGAACAATGGTATCGTACAACTTTTTTTTGTTGATTTTCTTTAACTTTTAATTTTTTTCTTTTTTTAGTTTCAGGTGTAGGGATGAGCTCGGTGCCAACCGATACAGAATCGGTACTGATACCGAAAATACCGGTTACGGTACCGGTATATGAAGGTAAAAAAACGGTAGTGAATCGGTACCAGGAACGCCAAAAGTCGATACCGAATTGGTACTTAAGATCTTTCGGTTCGGCAAATTTGGTACCGGTACCCAGAACAATTTGTTTATCTCTGACCACGGGTTTCATACGAACAACATCGTTACCATACAACTTTTTTGGTTGATTTTCTTTCGATTATCTTTTAGTGTTTTTTTTCTACATTTTCTTTTTATTCTTGTCAGCAGTCCCGTTCGTAACACGCTCGTAGTGATTTCAAAACACATGTAAATACAGACTAAATAATAAAAGAAATTCGTCGCAACGCGACGAACTTCTTTAAACCTAGTTTTCTTTAAAATTCAAAGAAAGAATGTCCTAACATTCTATTACATTGATATTTAACTGAGAGGATTGATAAACTAACAGAATCGAGTATCGCGTTATAAATTATCACCCCGCAGCATCGCGCGAGTATAGAGTCCTTAAGGTGCATAGAGTCCTTAAGGTGTAGTTTTTGTGGTCAAGAAGATGAAGACCTTTTGCATTTACTTATAGTTATGGATGTATGGTTTCAACGTTATTTTTCGATTGACAATCACCTCAATGCATATTTGAGTCAAATGTTTGCATTTATATATAGTTATTGATGATGTGTAAATGTGAATGTGATTAATAGGTGGGTGCACAAACGTCATTAAATCTCCATTACAGGTTTTGAAGTACCTTAACCGAAAATTTAGATTTTAGTTATGACCCAACTGAACTGAATCTTCTCATGCACACCCTTTGAATTACTAACAAGTGTTGTATTTTCCGTTGCATGGCGAATTTGGTTTTGGTTATGGCTCAAAACCGAACCGCCCCGTACATAGCCCTAAATTCACCAACCTAAGTGATATGTTCCCCACCGCATCGTGCGGGTAAACGACTAGTATATATATATATACTAGTAGGAAACCCGCGCGATGCTACAGAGTCAACAATTTACAACCCAATACTCCTGTTAATTTATCAATTCTCTTGTGATATATTGTATAATACGTATGTTATTTTTCTTATTCATATAATCAATGTGTTCTATTTATGTCAATAGGCCTTAGAGATCTCAAATATACCTTATTTTTAAGTTACTATGTTTATGACTTCTTTTTTATTCGTGTGTTCGGATTTTTTTTAAATTAATATATTTATGACTGATATTTTCTTATTTGTGTTTTCGGTTTAAGAGTAACTTGCTTTTAGAAAGTTATTAGGAGAATGTAAGTCGCTTATTGAGATGGTAAACCTGTCATTTTTGTGGTAATTTTGCAAAATTATGTAAAGCAAGTTGGTGTAAAGCTTTCTTAAAATAAAATGCGAATCATATATAAAAACATCTTCCTGATCATTAAACACGCTAAACATTTGAAGCTGCAAGTGCAATGTGCAAATGTTGATTATTATTAAACACGCTAAACATTTGAAGGTGCAAGTTAAATATATCAATTAAACCACTCAAGTTAAATAAAGAAAATTAACCTCTTCAAATTTATCACGCAAAATATGTTATCATGAAATCAACTTTATCTTGTAAATGTTATCAGGAAAACAACTTTATCATGTATTTATTTTATAAATGATGATTTTATAGAACAAATCACTTTCTAAAACTTTTGATTTGAATTCACTAAGAGTCAACAGTCAATTGTATAAATTGTCATTGATAAAAACATTCAAAAAATTCTGATCGTAAAAAATGACGGTAACACTCTATATTGCCCCAAGGCAATTGAATAGATATTCAGAAGCTGAATATGTTATTCCAAATTTCCAAGAGTCAAAAAATCAGTTCCAAATGCAGAAAGAAAACACCCCTAAACAATAAAGTAACTTAAAACTTTGAGAAACGAATGTTGAGGCCGTTAACTTTATGGCATTCTTCAACAGAAGCGTAAAAACGGGTTTATTCCCTTGAGTGTAAGCTCATTAATAACCAAACACACTTGACCAGAATGAGCCGAACAACTCCACGTGCTACGACCACATAAGGCTCACATGCACTATATATCTTACATATAAAGGTTTCAGCAAGCTTCTCACAGATTTTTCCAACCTAGATATTAATAAAGAAATCGCCGTCTACCAATATACTTCATTAGATCCATCTCCACATGATGCACCTACAAATTTGTGCAGAATTGGCTGGTTAATAATAGTTTAGAAAAATATAAATTTATAAAAAAGGATCATATACCTAAGAGCATCCTTGACTGCTAGCCACTATGCCCAAAGATCTTGTACAACTGTATAGATCTAACCATCGACCAGATCTTAAAGATGCAGGATAGCCACCAGAAGCCTAAACAAAGTAGACATGTTCTTATGTTAAAACAAAGTCATGAAAGGGACAATTTTTATTTTTTTAAGACAAAGCTATGTTTTATTACATTTTCACCATGTGTAAATTTATATACTAATAGAAAAAAACTACCTGCAATACACCTAAAACAAGGGCATCCAAAGTTTACCCTTAAGGCGTCAAAGGAAAACAATGGTTACAGAAAAATGGTTGTTTAGGTTCAGAGAGATCATTTCACATGAATGTGGTCTTTACAACTAATTTTCAATTTGAACGGACTGGCAGAACTGAACTTTTTTAATTTCAAACTGTCCAAAGTCAGCTGAAACAACAACAATCAACAATGTATGCCCTTAAAAAAACAAGTGTCGCTTGTGCGTAGAAGCTGAAGGATAAGACGCAAGTGTCTCTCGTGCTCTTCTTGCGTCTTGGAATAGATGAGAATATCGTCGATGAAGACGATCACGAAACGATCTAGATAAGCCTTGCACACACGGTTCATCAAATCCATGAAAACCTCAGGTGCGTTAGTCAAACCAAAGGGCATGACTACGAACTCATAGTGACCATAACGTGTATGAAAGGCGGTTTTGGGTATATCTTCTTCGAGGACTCGAAGTTGATGATAACCAGAATGGAGATCAATCTTAGAAAAGCAAGTTGCGCCTTGTAATTTTCGAAGAGATTGTCAATACGAGGAATGGGATATCGGTTTTTGACTGTAAGCTTGTTGAGCTCACGATAGTCAATACACATTCTAAACGATCCGTCTTTCTTCTTGACGAACAAAACGGGAGCGCCCCAAGGAGAAATACTAGGGCGTATAAAGCCTTTATCAAGAAGCTCTTGGAGTTGGCTCGAAAGCACTTGCATCTCCGAGGGTGCTAGACGATAAGGAGACTTAGCGACAGGCGTAGCGCCAGTCACTAAATCGATTTGAAAATCAACAGATCAAGCAGGAGGCGGATTAGGAAGATCATTAGAAAAGGCATCGGGGAAATCACGTACAACGGGAACGTCACTTATGCTTGGGCATTTGTCCCTCTTTTCCACAATGTGGGCAAGAAAGGAGAAGGTACCCTTGCGCAAGCACTTGTTCACTTGAGTACACGACATAAGCATGAGACCTTTAGAAGGTTTATCGCCAGAGACATGTAAAGAATCACCATTGGGAAGAGGAAGACGAATGAATTTGTCGAAACAAACAACTTCAGCACGAACTCGCCTATGCTAGTCCATACCTACTATGACGTCAAAACTACCCATTTGCATAGGTATGAGATCAATCGAAAACGCATGATCATTGAGATTCAAGGACACTTAGAAAGAACGGAATCGAAAGTGACGGATTTACTGTGACAACCCTCATAATTACATGTATCCGTACGATTAATTAATGTTAATTAAAGTGCTTGATGACTGTGCTGAATTACTTAACTGCTTTCTGATTACTGCGTCATACTTACATGTGCTTTTTAACATACTAGTATTGTGCAGAAAATTAACTAAATGGTCTTGTATGCTTCCCTAAGTGTTGGGAATTAAAAGTGTTACAAAAAGATATATATAGGACACCATACGGAATAACTTAGCACTTTAACGGAACGGTATCCAACCGAACAACCGGACATTACCCGGAACACAAAAATATTGTTAGAAACATTGTTTCAATTTTTCTGAGCTAGTCCTGGTCCCCGAACACTTAAACACACTACATAATACATGGTACACACTTAAACACAAGACACTTACACTTAACACCCTATAACCTAACTTTACCATTTGAATTTTCATTTAACCCCCCCCCCCCCTAATTGTAACCATCCCCATGAAGGGACCCCACACTCAAAGAATCCTAAATCTTCACTAAATATCACCATAATCTATTCTTGGACTTTGTAAGATCTTGATTGGATTTGGATGCACTTGAGGGGACAATGGAACCAAAGGATAAAAGGATCTAGAGGATTATAAGTATACCTATCTTCTATCATTTTCACCAACACAACTCTTCCCTTCCCCCTTGGCTTGCTCTCGGCCGACTCCTCTCCCACACACACCCACTATTTTCATTTCAAGTTCAACAATCCAAGGTTGTTACAAGGTGCACAAAGGTGATTTAGGAGGCTCGGTGCTCATGGAACTTGAAGGACCACCTTCGTTTGCTTTTATCCTCTACATTTTCTCCATTGAACTTCCCTAGCTTTAAGCTAGTTGTAAGCTTCTTGTTAATCCTTGTTTACTCCATGTTTTTAGTGGTTAATAGATATATTATGACGAAATCATGAGAACACTAAAAGAACATAAACTTGAATCATGAAACATAAGCTTACATAAGATGATATATGATGAAATAATGCTAGAATGATGTTGTTTTGAATATGTATGATGTTACTTGTTGATTTCTTGGTGATATGATGAATGATCATCATAGTAAACTTGTTAGATCATGATTAAAAACATGGTCTAACAAGATGAGAGGTGGTTATGTGTTACAAGAAATAATCATCTTTTAGAACTAAACATGGACTTGAAAGAAAAATGTTTTTCTTGTAAAATAACAAACAAAGTGAACTAGTGATCTTGTAAATCTAAAACTTGTGAACGAGTTTCTAGGAGAACCAAGTTTAAAAGGATGATTTTTAGAAGAACATGGTTTTTATTAAACCAACACTATTTTAAATAACAACATAAGTGTAGAAATACTTTTAACACAAGAAGATGTTATAAGTAAACATTTTTGTAAATTATATTTACAAGTTGTGAACATCTAAAAATCCCGAGAATGAGATTTTAACAAAAGTAAACACACTTTGGAGGGTAACTAAACCCACTAAACGCCATACCAAGTTACTACGCATTTTTATGAAACATCAAGTTCATGTTGGTTTGTAAATATAATAGTTTGCTCTTGGTAAATTGACGTTGATTGTTGAATGATTTTTGGAAAAGAAAATGATATGCTTATTAGCATGGACACCTCCGTTTACAAAGGAAACTCTGGCGAAATTTTCTAAAAATTCCAACACTTAGAAAATATTTTTCTAAACAAGCGTTACAAGTATATTTTATAACTTATGTTTCGAATATAAACTTCGCCATAATTTTTGTAACAAAATACAAAGTGTCGGAGGTTGGTTTTTTGTAAATAAAAATGGATAAATATATATTTAGAATATATATCTTATACTAGAACACTTGTGTGGATACTTGTTTATTTTGTGAGATAGTTATATTATTTTAGGGTAAAATAATGTAACTTAACAATATAACTTGACATTTGAATTGTGTGGTATAGAAGTAATGGGTAAATAAACCGTACGTAGGATACGTGTTATGCATGAGAAACTGATTGTTATCCGTACCTTATTAGGACGTGCTTGATTTCTGATTATTAGAGTAACTAATCTAACCGAGCAAACCAAGGTGAGTTCACACTTTCTACAAGGCATGGGATTCCCGGTGGTTTGGGAATGGGTTAAGAAACTAAAATGGAACATACATATCCTCCTTGGGTAGGATATGTACCGCCATCCTCCATAGGTAGGATGCCAATATTAATCCTGCGTATTCTCCTTGGGTAGAATACGTACGTTCGTCCTCCTTGGGTAGGACAACAACCTTAAAACTTACTAGACAAAAACTCTATCATTAAGTCCCTCATTTTATATCGACTTAATCGCCGAGGCCGATGGCGAGCAGGTCATTAGTTAATAGCGCTATTAGGTTTAACAAACCTCACACCGTGCCGTTCGGACGGGCGTGTACTAATGGACTATGGCAAACTGTCAATGATGATAGACATTGACGTAGGGCACAACTATTGTTCGTCAGTTGTCGATATGTTATCGGTCTAGTGGTTCATATGGGGAAGCCCCCACGGGTCATGGTTTGGGAAAGAAGGAATTGGTTAATTATATTTTCAACTATGGGGTAACCCCCACGGCAAGTAAGCCAACTAAACGAAAACCATGTTTTTGAAACAACTTAAAACGAACACCTAACTGTGAACTCACTCAACTTTGTTGTTGACTCGTTTTTAGATGCCTTACAGGTCGTTAGATGCTTATGGAGCTTGCACGAGGAGGAGGTCGTTGTGGGATATGAACTGTTATGTCCCGTGCTTAACAATTAAACTTATGAACTATGAACTTATGTTTTAATTTACGCATTATGCTTCCGCTGTTAACTTAAGGTTGGCTACTTTCTCTTGGTCACCAATTATATTGTGAATGGTTTTATCCACTTAATTACGTTGTTCAATATGATTGGTGGCTCGATCCTGGTCATGTCACGCCTCCTAGCGGTGATACTCCGCAGGGTGGATTTTAGGGGTGTGACAGATTGGTATCAGAGCCATTGGTTATAGTGAACTTGGTTTTAAAAAGGGAAAAGCTTTTTGACAAAACCAGACTATAATCTGTACAGTGCTCAACGACCCACAACGACGCTTCGCTCCACGTTCAAGGCTCAACACACTAGGTGGTATGATTTAAGTTTATATTTCTTACTTGCTAGATTACTTTTGTCTGTTGTGGTGTTTATTGTGTGCTTATTTAGGGTAGTAGCATGCTGTCTATTAGCCCTACTGCGTTCTTTATGACACGCAATTGTCTACTAGAAATTTTACAAGTGGTGGTCAAATTCTTTTCTGATTTCTCGTCACCACGCTACGACAACTATTTATGCATTCTATCTATTTACACGCTTATCTCGACATGACGTCACCATCTGACCCTTCGTACATTCGGTTTGCACGTCAATGTTCATGAAGACCAGACCTGGCTCAAACGAACTCGGGATTAGGAGAAATACACCCACGCGTCCATGTTGACAAACCCCATCACCTCCACTAGTCATCGTCACCAGAAGCGAAGCAGTCACAGTTACACGCGTTTGGCGTTGTACAACTCGAAACCCTATCATCCAAACTCTGTTTTGGACCAATGATGTCATACCCCCAAAATCCACCATGCGGAGTATCACCGCTTGGAGGCGTGACATGACCAGGATCGAGCCACCAATCATATTGAACAACATAGTTAAGTAAATAAAACCAAACACAATACGATTGGTGACCAAAAGGAAGTAAACCGATTTTAGGTTAACAACGGAAGCATAAAACATAAGTTCAAAACATAAGTCCATAGTTCATAAGTTTAAAGTCCAAAACGTCGGTTTAATAAGTTCATAAAGTTTATTTATTAAGTACGGGACATATCAGTTCGCATCCCACAACGACCACCTCCATATGCAAGCTCCATAGCATCTAGTGACCTGCAAAGCATGTAATAACGAGTCAACAATAAAGTTGAGTGAGTTCACGGTTGGTTGTCCATTTTAGAGTTGTTTCCAAAAACATAGTTTAATCTCATTACTGGAACTGTCTTTGGAGAACGGAGTAGTTGGCGAAATTCTTCGGTTATTTGTTGGATTTTTGTTTTCACTCAATTCTTCATATGAACATCACCAACCTCTTGTTTCTTCGATCTGCAACCGATATAATGAAACGCTAACAACCATACCACGATTTCCACCGATCACACGATTACCCCCCCCCCCCCATTACCCTGTTGGGTGGTTAATTATTATTCTACTTTGATTTACACCTTCGAATACCCAACTTAGCAAGTGGATGCCTCCTAATGATGGGATAGTCTTCGGGACATTCGAGGACGGCGATACGAATTACTCAACCTACATACAGACACGATGAACTATACATTTACCTCACCCCTTTCCCACCTTACTCTACAAGAAATCGTATTTTTCCATGATAGTATTCTTAAATACGCAGAATCTTTACACTAGCTTTTGTACCGACACATATGATTGTTGATTTATGTTAGGTCTAATTTCTACCATTTGCTTAGACCAAACCGTCATTCTCTTACCACAATGACATTTCATTCTCGCTTCTCAATGCAAAGACACTGAAACGAACACCCTCTAGCATAGAGAGTTTGGAAGGCTCGACTCCCGATCCTTGGTGATCACTCCTTGAAACCTTCAGGGTGACGCGAGGAACGATCCCAACGTTGTGATGGGTACGTTTCTTCTGGACGACTTCTTTGTTACTGTTTTATTCGATTCTGGTGCCGATACTAGTTATGTGTCCTTAAAACTTAGCCAAATTCTTAAGCGCACTCCAACACTTTTGAACACCAAACACACGGTAGAACTAGCAAACGGTAAAAGTCTTGAAGCCACCCACATAGTTAAGGGTTGTAACCTCGTCTTAGCTGGTCAGACCTTCTCTATCGATCTTATTCCTATCATTCTGGGTAGTTTCGACGTTGTTATTGGGATGGATTGGTCATCTCCTCAGCATGCGGAAATTCTTTGCAACGAGAAGATTGTCCGCGTCCCTCGTTCTGGTGAAGAACCCCTCGTGATTCGTGGCAACAAGAGTGGTGCTGTTGTGGGCATCATCTCTTTCCTTAAGGCCCAGAAGGGGTTGCGAAAGGGCCACACTGCTATCCTAGCCCTCGTTTCTGATACATCCTCAAAAGAAAGGAAGGTAGAAGACATACCTATTGTACGTGATTTACCTGAGGTATTTCCTGAGGAATTACCTGGTCTTCCGCCTCATCGTCAAGTTGAATTTCAAATCGAGCTAGCCCGTGGAGCAGCACCCATAGCTCGAGCACCTTACCGTCTAGGTCCATCAGAACTTGAAGAACTGTCCACACAACTACAAGAACTCTTGGAACATATCAACAGGTCTTCCATCTTGCAAATAAGGCATATCTTGTCTAGGTAAAATTTTTGAAATGATACCCTTATTTCCATGTCTTCCAGCTACTTTATCACCTACTTTTATTTCACGTTTCTGTAAAATATATACACGAATACTTTCTGTTTTCTCTGTCTCATCTGTCTTAGAACTCTGGACCCATCTCACATCAATAACCCGACCCCTACCGCCTATAGGTAGTTTTAGACAAGTTTCTTTTGAAGTATATACCCGCATGCCAAGTATGGTTCGTAACAGTCTATCTTCCGGGGCATA
Organism: Helianthus tuberosus; assembly: GCA_030545235.1. Taxonomy (NCBI): domain Eukaryota; kingdom Viridiplantae; phylum Streptophyta; class Magnoliopsida; order Asterales; family Asteraceae; genus Helianthus; species Helianthus tuberosus. The sequence continues at coordinate 184,532,553 of CM060406.1, forward strand.
CGATGATTCTTTCACCATTTGGGGCGTTAATTTACCTACTAAAATATCACCTGTTTCCACCCAAGATCCCAGCATTACAATTCCATTTTTGTCTAAATTTTGGAGTAAATGGACTTCTAAATGCGGTATTTCTTCATACGTCCTAGCTCTTCGCCTTGGGGAGCTCCAGTGTTATTCGTGAAGAAGAAAGACGGTACCTTCAGAATGTGTATTGACTACCGCGAACTCAACAAGGTGACCGTGAAGAATCGTTATCCTCTCCCACTCATTGATGACCTATTCGACCAGTTGCAAGGGTCGAGTTTCTACTCAATGATTGACCTGAGGTCAGGCTACCATCAACTGAGAGTCCGAGACGAGGATATCTCTAAGACAGCATTCAGGACTCGGTATGGGCATTACGAGTTTCTGGTTATGCCTTTTGGATTAACGAATGCACCTGCGGTCTTCATGGATCTCATGAACCGAGTATGCAAACCTTACCTGGATAAGTTCGTTATTATTTTCATCGACAACATCCTGATCTATTCTAAGAGTCAGGAGGAACACGAGCAGCATCTACGACTTATGCTGGAACTTCTTCGAGCAGAGCAACTGCATGCCAAGTTTTAGAAATGCGACTTTTGGCTTCGTGAAGTACATTTTCTAGGCCACGTGGTAAACAAGGATGGGATCCATGTGGATCTATCCAAGGTTGACTCGATCAAGAACTGGCCTGCACCCCGTACACCAACAGAAATCCGCCAATTCTTGGGTTTGGCAGGATATTACAGAAGGTTTATCAAGGATTTCTCAAAGATTGCGCAACCTCTCACTTCACTGACTCAGAAGGGTGTCACCTATCGTTGGGGTGATGTACAGGAGCCCGCATTCCAACACTTAAAAGATAGACTTTGTAGCGCGCCTATCCTCTCATTGCCTGAAGGCACAGATGATTTTGTGGTTTATTGCGACGCTTCCATCCAAGGACTTGGTTGCGTGTTAATGCAATGTGACAAGGTCATTGCCTACGCATCACGCCAACTTAAAGTTCACGAAAGGAACTACACTACACACGACTTGGAGCTGGGAGCAGTTGTTTTCGTCCTTAAGATATGGAGACATTACCTATACGGTACCAAGTGCACCATTTACACAGATCACAGGAGTCTCGAGCATATCTTCAAGCAAAAGGAGTTAAACATGCGACAACGCCGATGGGTCGAGCTCTTGAATGTTTACGAATGTGCGATCAAGTACCATCCGGGTAAAGCCAATGTTGTGGCCGACGCCCTCAGTCGAAAGGATTCTATACCTAAGTGTGTACGTGCGTTACAACTTACCATTCACTCTAACCTTCCCGCTCAAATTCGTGATGCTCAGGTTGAAGCATTGAAAGCAGAAAACATCAGGGCTGAGTCCCTGCGAGGGTCGAGGTAGCGGTTAGAACAAAAGGAAGACGGCGCCTACTATGTAAACGGGCGCATCTGGGTTCCACTTTATGGAAACTTATGCGAGCTTGTGATGGATGAAGCACATAAGTCTCGTTATTCAGTACATCTTGGTTCGGATAAGATGTACCACGACCTAAAGACTACATACTGGTGGCCTAGCATGAAAGCCCACATAGCAACCTACGTCAGTAAATGCTTAACTTGTGCTAGGGTCAAGGTCGAGTACCAGAAACCATCAGGCCTACTTCAACAACCAGAGATCCCGAAATGGAAATGGGAGCAAATTTCAATGGATTTCGTTACTGGCCTGCCGAGATCTCAACACGGAAATGACACTATTTGGGTGATAGTGGATCGATTGACTAAGTCTGCACACTTCTTGGCTATCAAGGAAACTGACAAGTTTTCTACTCTAGCAGACATCTACCTAAAGGAAGTAGTATCAAGGCACGAAGTGCCAACCTCCATCATTTCGGATCGTGAATCACGTTTCACATCGGAATTGTGGCAAGCTATGCACAAGTCTTTTGGCTCTCGACTAGACATGAGCACGGGATATCATCCACAGACGGATGGGCAATTTGAATGCACCATCCAAACCCTTGAAGACATGCTTAGGGCATGTGTAATCGACTTCGGTAATGGCTAGGAAAAACATCTCCCGTTAGTGGAGTTATCGTATAACAACAGCTACCACACCAGTATCCAGGCCGCTCCGTTTGAGGCATTGTACGGACGTAAATGCCGATCACCTCTTTGTTGGGCAGAGGTTGGCGACAGTCAAATCACAGGCCCAGAACTTGTAGTGGATACAACCGAAAGGATTGCTCAGATACGACAGCGAATGGCGGCAGCCCGTGACCGTCAGAAAGGTTATGCTGATAAGTGCAGGAAACCACTCGAGTTCCAGGTTGGGGATCGAGTGCTACTTAAAGTCTCACCGTCGAAAGGTGTAGTTCGTTTTGGCAAACGAGGCAAACTCAATCCGCGCTATGTCGGATCGTTCGAAATCATTGAGAAAATTGGCAAAGTCGCCTACAAGTTGAATCTACCTGAAGAACTCAGCGGAGTTCACAACGTATTCCACGTGTCAAATCTGAAAAAGTGTCTGTCAGATGAGACCCTCATAGTTCCTCTCAAGGAACTCACTATCGACGACCAGCTGCGATTCTTCGAGGAACCAGTAGAGATTACTGATCGAGATGTTAAGATTCTCCAGCGTACCAGAATACCACTTGTCCGAGTTCGTTGGGATTCCCGTCGTGGCCCAGAGTATACCTGGGAACGAAAAGATCAAATGAAACTCAAGTATCCCCAACTGTTCGAGAAAAGTGCAACCACTACTGAGGCTGAAGCTACTGCAGAATTTCGGGACGAAATTCTAAATCAACGGGGGGATGATGTGACACCCCAGGAAAACCAGGAAACCACGCAACTTAACTAGCTTCCTCAGGAACCACGCGCTAAATTTCGGGACGAAATTCTCTTTACAGGGGGAGAATGTGACAACCCTCATAATTACATGTATCCGTACGATTAATTAATGTTAATTAAAGTGCTTGATGACTGTGCTGAATTACTTAACTGCTTTCTGATTACTGCGTCATACTTACATGTGCTTTTTAACATACTAGTATTGTGCAGAAAATTAACTAAATGGTCCTGTATGCTTCCCTAAGTGTTGGGAATTAAAAGTGTTACAAAAAGATATATATAGGACACCATACGGAATAACTTAGCACTTTAACGGAACGGTATCCAACCGAACAACCGGACATTACCCGGAACACAAAAATATTGTTAGAAACATTTTTTCACTTTTTCTGAGCTAGTCATGGTCCCCGAACACTTAAACACACTACATAACACATGGTACACACTTAAACACAAGACACTTACACTTAACAACATATTACCTAACTTTACCATTTGAATTTTCATTTAACCCCCCCCCCCCCCCCCCTAATTGTAACCGTCCCCATGAAGGAACCCCACACTCAAAGAATCTTAAATCTTCACTAAATATCACCATAATCTATTCTTGGGCTTTGTAATATCTTGATTGGATTTGGATGTACTTGAGGGGACAATGGAACCAAAGGATAAAAGGATCTAGAGGATTATAAGTATACCTATCTTCTATCATTTTCACCAACACAACTCTCCCCTTCCCCCTTGGCTTGCTCTCGGCCGACTCCTCTCCCACACACACCCACTATTTTCATTTCAAGTTCAACAATCCAAGGTTGTTACAAGGTGCACAAAGGTGATTTAGGAGGCTCGGTGCTCACGGAACTTGAAGGACCACCTTCGTTTGCTTTTATCCTCTACATTTTCTCCATTTAACTTCCCTAGCTTTAAGCTAGTTGTAAGCTTCTTGTTAATCCTTGTTTACTCCATGTTTTTAGTGGTTAATAGATATATTATGACGAAATCATGAGAACACTAAAAGAACATAAACTTGAATCTTGAAACATAAGCTTACATAAGATGATATATGATGAAATAATGCTAGAATGATGTTGTTTTGAATATGTATGATGTTACTTGTTGATTTCTTGGTGATATGATGAATGATCATCATAGTAAACTTGTTAGATCATGATTAAAAACATGGTCTAACAAGATGAGAGGTGGTTATGTGTTACAAGAAATAATCATCTTTTAGAACTAAACATGGACTTGAAAGAAAAATGTTTTTCTTGTAAAATAACAAACAAAGTGAACTAGTGATCTTGTAAATCTAAAACTTGTGAACGAGTTTCTAGGAGAACCAAGTTTAAAAGGATGATTTTTAGAAGAACATGGTTTTTATTAAACCAACACTATTTTAAATAACAACATAAGTGTAGAAATACTTTTAACACAAGAAGATGTTATAAGTAAACATTTTTGTAAATTATATTTACAAGTTGTGAACATCTAAAAATCCCGAAAATGAGATTTTAACAAAAGTAAACACACTTTGGAGGGTAACTAAACCCACTAAAAGCCATACCAAGTTACTACGCATTTTTATGAAACATCAAGTTCATGTTGGTTTGTAAATAGAATAGTTTGCTCTTGGTAAATTGACGTTGATTGTTGAATGATTTTTGGAAAAGAAAATGATATGCTTATTAGCATGGACACCTCCGTTTACAAAGGAAACTCTGGCGAAATTTTCTAAAAATTCCAACACTTAGAAAATATTTTTCTAAACAAGCGTTACAAGTATATTTTATAACTTGTGTTTCGAATATAAACTTCGCCATAATTTTTGTAACAAAATACAAAGTGTCGGAGGTTGGTTTTTTGTAAATAAAAATGGATAAGTATATATTTAGAATATATATCTTATACTAGAACACTTGTGTGGATACTTGTTTATTTTGTGAGATAGTTATATTATTTTAGTGTAAAATAATGTAACTTAACAATATAACTTGATATTTGAATTGTGTGGTATAGAAGTAATGGGTAAATAAACCGTACGTAGGATACGTGTTATGCATGAGAAACTGATTGTTATCCGTACCTTATTAGGACGTGCTTGATTTCTGATTATTAGAGTAGCTATTCTAACCGAGCAAACCAAGGTGAGTTCACACTTTCTACAAGGCATGGGATTCCCGGTGGTTTGGGAATGGGTTAAGAAACTAAAATGGAACCTACATATCCTCCGTGGGTAAGATATGTACCGCCATCCTCCATAGGTAGGATGCCAATATTAATCCTGCGTATTCTCCTTGGGTAGAATACGTACGTTCGTCCTCCTTGGGCAGGACAACAACCTTAAAACTTACTAGACAAAAACTCTATCATTAAGTCCCTCATTTTATATCGACTTAATCGCCGAGGCCGATGGCGAGCGGGTCATTAGTTAATAGCGCTATTAGGTTTAACAAACCTCACACCGTGCCGTTCGGACGGGCGTGTACTAATGGACTATGGCAAAATGTCAATGATGATAGACATTGACGTAGGGCACAACTATTGTTCGTCAGTTGTCGATATGTTAACGGTCTAGTGGTTCATATGGGGAAGCCCCCACGGGTCATGGTTTGGGAAAGAAGGAATTGGTTAATCATATTTTCAACTATGGGGTAACCCCCACGGCAAGTAAGCCAACTAAACGAAAACCATGTTTTTGAAACAACTTAAAACGAACACCCAACTGTGAACTCACTCAACTTTGTTGTTGACTCGTTGTTACATGCCTTACAGGTCGTTAGATGCTTATGGAGCTTGCACGAGGAGGAGGTCATAATGGGATATGAACTGTTAAGTCCCGTGCTTAACAATTAAACTTATGAACTATGAACTTATGTTTTAATTTACGTATTATGCTTCCGATGTTAACTTAAGGTTGGCTACTTTCTCTTGGTCACCAATTATATTGTGAATGGTTTTATCCACTTAATTACGTTGTTCAATATAATTGGTGGCTCGATCCTTGTCATGTCACGCCTCCTAGCGGTGATACTCCGCAGGGTGGATTTTGGGGGTGTGACATTTACCATTTGTGACTTCGACAGCGAATGATCTTGGCAACTTAGAGCGTTTACACTTAAGCATAGATTCGAATTCAATAGATATAAAACTCTTATCTGCGCCCGTATTAAATAGACAAGAAGCATAGACATGGTTGATAAGCAACGTACCAGTTATAACATCATTGGCATTATGCGCCTGAGAGGTAGTGATGATGAAAGCTCTACCTCAAGTTTGCTGCTGAGGTTGTTGTTGCTGTTGTTGTTGTTGTTGTTGTTGTGGTTGGTTGCACTGAGGGAAAATGTTGGCGAGATGGTTAAGGTTGCCACACTTGAAACATGCTCGCACAGTGGCTACTTGGGATTGAGCTTGGTTAATGCCAGGTTTGCAATGATAGCTTGGTCTTGGGCAAGCTTTGCGTTGCGGCATTGATCGGCGAAGTGCCCAAACCTATTACAGTTCACGTACTTGCGACATGGGGTGTTAACGGGATGATGGTAAGAGCAATGGTTACCCTTCGGATATGACCCAGTGTAGTTCCTCTTTTGTGGTTCGGTGGTGGGTGTAGCAGGAAATGATTGTAAAGGTTTTGGGTTTTGCGGAGTAACAAGCGCACAGTTCTGACTAGAAGCCTTCCGCTTCTTGTTCTTGTTTTTCTTGGGTGGTTAGGAGGGTGAGGGTTCAACAGTGGTGGTGGTATCGGTGGTAGCTTGGTGTGCGCTCTTCGATGGAGTCTTTTCAGAACTCCTACGAATGACGTAATTGTTGTTAAGGCGAGTAGCCAAACAGAAGGTTTCCTCAAGAGTCTTTGGAGAAGCGGACTCCACGAGGTTCATGAGGGAGGTAGGGAGGCAGTGGATGGACTTGGTAATGGCTTTGTCGACAGAGTCAACTTCACCAAGGCACAGCATGCTGAGTTGTTTGAAACGAGCGGTGAGACCATCGTTATGATCCCCGACTTTCTTAAGATTCCAAATTTCATGTTCCAGTTTCCTAAGTTCATGGGGAGGACAGAACTCATCCTTCATAAGTTTTTTCAGTTCATCCCATGGCAAGGTGTGGGCTGCGTCGTTCCCTCGCGTGTTACGCTCAGAAGTCCACCATTCGGGGGCTCTCGAACAGAACACCTCCGTAGCGTTCAAGGTTCGCAGGTTGTCAGGACAACCGCTTTGGAGGAAGGTAAGCTCGATAGCATCGAACCAGGTTAGTAAGGCGGTGGCACCTTGGGTGTATCCACCTTTGATTCGACGGAACTATGAGGTGAGTCAGGGTTGGGTTGGATCCTGCTAACAATGTCTGGTATGACTCGGGCCATTTGCTCGGCCACTTGTTCGGCGATGAGACCCACTAGTTCTTGCTTAGAGATGGAGTCGGTGTCGTGGGAGTTCTTCTTTGATCGCGACTTCTTCTTGGATAAGCTTGGAGATGCCATCTAGAAGTTCGAAAGAGAAGGAAGGATGAGACTTGGTCATAATTCAAAATAAAGTTTTGCATGTATAAGCATGTAAGGATTCACGTATCACGTATGTTTCACATTAATTGCATGTATTCGACAAGTATTCAACAAGTATAAACACGTATGGATGCGTAAAAGAGTATCAATTTAGTTTGTTCACGAGGGTTATTATTGTTTTTGATTGCGAGAGAAGTGCGAATCGTGTATCGATTTTGAAATGAATGGGGTAACAAGTATAAAATCACATATAAATTGAATTAACAAAAAAGAGAGGCTCAATAAAACATTAGATTGTTTCGGCTTTAGAAATGTCGACTATTCCAAAGTGAATCGAGAGTCCTTTCAAATTAGGGAAATGTGCTTTGGCCTATAGGTAAGATACTCTCGTCGAGAAGCGATTAACGGTATCTTACCCTTGCAGTTACTACACGTCCCTAATCGATTGAAAAAATCGAAACTTTGGCAGAATTGAAAATCGAGGAATGAGACTTAATCGACAAGATGCGGGTTTCACCCCTAACTTGATGATTTCGTACCCTAAGTGTGGCTGGTACTCGTCGGGTCAAAATTTCAATTCCGACATTTTGATAAGGGTCCACTAGAATTTGAATTGGAAATTTACCATCAAGATGTGGATTTCCCTACTAACTTGAGGGTGTAATTTCGTGCAAAATAAAGCATAAGTGGATTGAGAGTCATTTACCAAATTATGGGTTTCACACCTATTTTGGTAAAATCGTCTCGTTTGTATTACGAGTGTCTTCAAGTCTTCAACGTGTATTGTGTAAATCTCTTAGGAAAAACATATTGTAAGTATTAAGACAAAAAGAAGAGAAAGAAGCAAATAGGAATAATAAACATTTTAAACAAATAGCAAGAATGGTCAAGTATGTGGTGCCTACTATAGACTAGGTCGAACATGGCAATTCTACCTAATTCCCTATAGTTATGGCTCTGATACCGATCTGTCACACCCCAACCGATGACGAAAACATCAGAGTGAGACGAACGAGATTGCTCAAAGACTTCATAACATTATGTTACAAAAAGTTAAGTTTAAAACCGATTTCATTCATAACCATAAATTGTCAAATACAACAAAAGAAATTCAAGTACAACAATGAAAAGACAAAATACAACAAGTTTAATTATAACAAAGTAATCAAATCTAGTATTTCGAGCGTATTTCTAAGTCATCCCTACTAGATTCATCATGCGCATCATCATCAACCTGTAACATGTTAAAAATATAGAGTTTAACGCAAAAGCATTGGCGAGTACACAAGTTTGTAAATACATAGCATAAGTATAGAAAGAATTACTCGAATCCACATGGAAAATTGTATACAAGGTTATCTAGCATGCAATACTAAGTGTCAAACCCGAGTGTCCACAAACCATTGTTATTTATCAAGAAGAAAGATGGATCGATGCGTATGTGCATTGATTAGCGAGAATTGAATAAGGTTACGATTAAAAATCGGTACCTAATACCGAGAATCGATGATCTATTTGATCAACTTTAAGGAGCCCGATTCTTTTCTAAGATCGACTTACGCTTAGGATATCATCAATTGAAAGTACAGGAAGAGGACATTCCTAAAACTGCTTTTAGAACGACGTACGGTCATTATGAATTTACAGTCATGCCATTTGGTTTAACCAATGCCCAACCGCATTTATGGACATGATGAACAGGATATGTAAGTCGTACCTGGATAAATTCATAATTGTATTTATAGATGATATTCTAATTTATTCTAAGAGTAAGGAGGAACATGCGGAACATTTGCATCTACTTCTAACATTGTTGAGAAAGGAAAAACTTTATGCTAAATTCTCAAAATGTGAATTCTGGTTACAAGAAGTGCAATTCCTTGGACATCTGGTTAATCATGAAGGAATTCATGTGGATCCCACAAAGATCGAAGCAATTACCAAATGGAAGGTCCCAGAATCACCTACAGAAGTAAGGAGTTTTCTTGGACTGGCAGGATGTTATAGATGTTTTATTCAAGATTTTTCTAGATAAGCTATCCCACTAACCAAACTAACTTACAAGTCTGTTAAGTTTGAATAGGGACCAAAGCAAAAGGAAGCATTCAGGACTTTAAAGCAAAGATTAACCAACGCACAGATACTCGCTTTAACCGAAGGAACTGAACACTTTATAGTCTATGGTGACGCATCTAAGTTAGGATTTGGATGTGTATTAATGCAACTTCTAAAGGTAATTGCATATGCCTCTAGACAGCTTAAGAAACCTGAAGAGAATTATACGACCCATGATCTAGAGTTAGGAGCCATAATTTTTTCCCTTAAGATTTGGAGACACTATCTTTATGGTAGTAAGTTTGTTGTTTTCACGGATCATAAGAGTTTAAGAGATGTCTTCGGACAAAAGGAATTAAACATGAGGCAAAGACGATGGATGGAAATCCTTAGTGATTATGATTGTGATGTCCAGTATCATGCAGGAAAAACTAATGTAGTAGCTGATGCTTTAAGTATAAAGTATCATGAGAAGCCAAAAATGATACATGCTCTAAGACTAAACCTGTAGATAGATTTAAATGAGCAAATTAAAAAGATACAGGAAATAGCAATCAAGGACGATGCTGAAGGTTTAAAAGGAATGATTAAGGAATTAGAAAAAGGAGCAGATGCAATTTGGAAATTCCATAAGAAAAGGACCTGGATACCGATCCAAGGGAACCTAAGGAGCCAAATTCTAGAAGAAGCCTATAAGTCTAAATATACGATGCATCCTGGAAGTGAAAAGATGTATCAAGACTTAAGAAAGAATTTCTGGTGGATAGGAATGAGAAAGGATAAAGCAAATTACGTTGCTAAATGTTTAACCTGTTCACAGGTTAAAGCTGAACATTAGAAGCCTTCAGGATTACTACAACAATTCGAAATGCCAATCTGGAAATGTGAATTGATAACCATGGATTTTGTTACCAAACTACCCAAGACACGGAAAGGTAATGATACAATCTGGGTGATTGTAGACAGATTGACTAAATCTGCCCATTTCTTACCAATGAAGGAAACTTTCTGCATGGAACAATTAGCCAAGTTGTATGTGAATGAAGAAGTTTCATTACATGGAATTCCTTTATCTATTGTGTCTGACAGAGACAGCCGTTTCACTTCTCATTTTTGGACAAGTTTCCAAAAAGCAATGGGAATCAGATCAAATCTAAGTGTAGCATATCATCCTCAAACGGATGGACAAAGTGAAAGGACAATTCAGACAATGGAAGATATGCTTAGAGCTTGTGTGATTGATTTTGGAGGAAATTGGGACGATCACTTACCTCTCCTAGAATTTTCTTACAATAACAGCTATCATACCAGCATCAATGTTGCACCGTTTGAATCACTCTATGGACGAAAATGCCGAACACCGGTCTGTTGGGCAGAGATTGGAGAAAAGCAACTACCAGGACCTGAGATTGTGCAAGAAACAACTGACAAAATTATTCAAGTCAAGGAAAGACTGAAAGCAGCCCGAGATCATCAAAAGAGTTATGCAGATAACATACGAAAACCATTAGAATTTCAAGTTGGAGACAAGGTATTGTTAAAAGTTTCTCCATGGAAAGGAGTTGTCAGATTCGGTAAGAAAGGTATTTTTTTCTGTCGGACACCCATAGTGACATCTGTCAGCCACGTGTTGGACCTAGCCCTTAACTCAGCAACCCTAGCCGTAGCTAGGTTACCCTCGCGTGGCCCGCCAGGCTCAAGTGGAGCTGTCACGTGGCGCGACGAACTCCAAAAATTTGTATAAATAGGGCAGACCACTGCACAGTTCAATTCGTTCATTTCTTTCTTTTCTCTCTATGCTATAGTACGAATTTCAAGTTATAATACCCCCTAAAACACGAAGCTCTGCCCCGTTGTAAGTATTTTAACCCCCAATCACTAATTCGTTACCCTACCCGATTGATCTTGGGCCCCGTACACATGTCAAGGCTCTGCCTGACTAAGTTTGTTAGGGGCTCTGTCTCGTGTTGTATGGCTAGTGTGATTTGGGTTATTTTACTAACACGCGTGCATTGTCTTTATTTATTAGAAACTCAAAGAAATAATCAGAAAATATCACCAGGAAGCCCGTACAAATACCTAAGTTTACAATGTGAGTCATTCTCTTTTTCTCACCGTTTATGAGCCATTATTTCAAATTTTTTACAAAACCCTAAATTGTTTATCAGTTATACTTGCAGTGATTAAGTCTTTGTATTCTACAATTGCTGCCAGTATTATCGGGTTTGTATACAGTACTTGATAAACTTCACAATTGGGCATGGGTATCCAATATGTGATATGACCATAGTCACAGATCCGTCGAGTAACAAGTACTGACCAAGTAATTGAGTGGATATAAATATTGTAATCGCCCTTAATACTGTAATGTTATACCAACTGGTATTTTTATTAAACGGAATGTACTCGCCAGTATTTCTTGCTGATAAAATGTTTTTAAAACGCGTTTCAGGTAACTTAATGTGAAGCTATAAGAAGCCAGCTATGGAACACTGAATACTTCAAGAAAGTTTCTATAAAGTTTCCTAAATAAAAAGTTTATGTTTTTCAGCAAGTTAGGGTTTATCCCTATAAAGATATTATAAATAAAATGTGGGTTTTATCCCATTTCTTTTATATAAAAGTTTTCGTAACTACGATCCTGATGTCTCATTTTCGCTGCCAAATTTGTCGCAACCCGCGTCCCCTTTTTTAACCGGGAACGGGCGGCCGCGGCCAGTTTCAGTGGTATCGGTGTTTATCAGTTTGGCAGCGGAAATTTACATCAGGACCGTAGTTAGGAAATATTTTTATCAGAGTAAAATACCACACTTTTATAACATTAAACACATGGGAAATTCCCAAGTTTCAAGTACACACATTTGTATAGGGATAAACCCTATTTTATTTAACAAAACATCTTCTTTATTTTAGGTAACTTTATAGCCACATTTTTCCAAGCCTTCAGTGTTCTCTAGTTGGCTTCTATTTTGGCTTTCACATTTTGTTACCTGAAACGCGTTTAAAACATTGTGTCAGTGGGAAATACTGGTGAGTGAATCCCAGTTTAATCAAAACAGCTTTTATCATTCGCAGTATTGAGGGCGATCGCGCAATTACATTTATTTATGTTTTCTACCTTAATTACCACCCACGGTACTGTCGTCTCGACTTATGGTCATGTTACTACTCACAGTGTAGTAACAAATTTTGTATACAAAACCCCAAATATACCGACGATAATTGTAGAATTATAAATACTCAATCACTGGCAATATAATGTAAATTATTGAGGTTTTGTAAAAACAGTTTATGCAAAAGGAGATTACTCACATTAATAGTTTAGACTTTTCCTGGTGTTTTTCCTGATTATAATCTATTAATTACACAATGCACACGTGTTAGTATAATAACCCAATATTTACATTAGTAATACCCTCCCCGAGACAGAATTGCAACGACTACGTCGGGCAGAACCCCGACAGTCGTTACGGAACCTTAGATTAATCGGGCAGCGTATCTAATACGTAACCGGGTATATAATACTTACAACGAGGCAGAACTTCGTTAATTAGAGGGGTATAATACCCGAGTATAGTGTATACTATTCAGAATTGAGAGAGAAGTCGTGTGAATGAACGATTTCAAATGAACAGCCGATGGCCTCTATTTATAGGTCTGGTCGACCAGGTTCTCGCGGCCCGCGTGAAGAGTAATCAAGGGCTTCGCGGCCCGCGAGGCTAGCTAGGGTAGGCCCTAGCTTGGCTAATTCGGCCACTAGGCTCGACACGATGCTGCCATGTGGCAGCACCAGGTGAGGCAGCGTAGCCTAGTTGTCGCACCCCGCGTAACCCGAAGAGTCATTCTTCGCAGCCCGCGAGCGATGACTGAAATTTTTTTTATTTAATCTTTAATTATATAAAGGCATTTAGGGTTAAAGATCGTATACGGGGCATATTTTAGGACGTATAGGTATATTATAAATATATTAGGGGTTTCGGAAATATTTTAGGAGGGTTGTTATAAAATTAATAAACACGGATACCACCAGACTGTGCTCGTGGCTCCCGCTCCAGGGGTAGGGTCGGGGGTTGCGACATAACAAGTATCCTAGAATCATAGATATGTTAGCTTAGGTTTATGATGATTAATCATAGCTTGATTAACACCACAAACTCAGCCATGTTTTTATATAATAATATGTATATTTATAAGGTAATAATATAACATAAACTATGTCCAATCAAGTAGTATCATCTAACATCATGTATTGTTTAGCATGGAGGTTGAAACCTCATTATAAATTCACCACTACACACACCATCATGAAGATGGTTGGAGGGTCATGAATATCAAGGATTCACCACTACACAAATCATCAAAATGATGATTCGGAGGGTCATGAATAACAAGAAAGTAAATCTAATCGACAATGCTCAAGTGACCAAGTACACTACAACCCAAGGTGTGCTCATACCTCATGAAAAGAATGAACTAAGTGAGGAGAGCTAGACGGGGCTAAGGTACTTTGATTCTTGTAAATCACAAGAGTGTTTATACACAAGTTAGGAATGAAGGAGTGTAACTTAGTTTGGAAGCCAAAGCTTCCTTTTGTTCACACTTCACAAGTCACAAGTTCATTATATGGAAGACGATGACTTGTGCTTGTTTTCATCATTCAAATAACATGTATAAACAGAAATAAATGGGGTGTTTGAACCCAAAACTTTGATGGAAATCCCCTAAAGACAAACCTACAACCATAGACTAAGTTGTGAGCTTGGTGGGAACAAGATTCCACCAAGTTTTCTATCAAAACTTGAACATATGAAAAGATAAAAATGAGCAGAAAGTTTGTTGCACTTTGGACCTCAAAAATAGTGAGGTTTCACCTTAGTTTGCCCAAGCAGACTTGTGAAAACCTTCCTAGAGGTTATCCAAGTGTTTTAGAAGAAAGAACAAAGAAGAAGTAGAAGAAGAAGTGAGTTAAACTCACTTGAAAAGGGCTGAAACTTTATGATGTTGGTGCTGAAACTCAGCTGAGTTTAGAGGGATTTTGAGAGTGCTTAAGTGTTGCAAAAAGTGGGAAAAAGGATGGGGAAGTGTTCCTTAAATAGGGAAGGGATTAGGGTTTCAATGGGTTCGGCTTTAGATGTGTTTAGTGTGTTGAATAACTCAAAACAAAAGAACTTAAGTGGGTTGTTAAGTCAAGCTCCTCCAAGAAGGACCGAAACTCATGTGGCTAGGGATATTATCCCTACTCAGAATGTTAAAGGATCTGCTACAGCAGGGAGAACCCCTATTATGGCTTCTAATGATGAAATTTTAACTTTGTTTGGTAGTATACAGGATCAAATGAAGCAGCAGCAGGAAACAAACCAAATGTTGATAAGAGAGATACAACTCTTGAAGTCCAGCTCAAGTAGGCCTACTAGGGACACTGTCACTCCCCTGCAGCCCAGAGCATTGAACTTTAATTCGGCAATATACACCGAGGATAATAGGGGCAATATTTTTCCTAGTCATTCCCAGAGTCATACTCCTGAGATACCCTCATCGGTCAGGGTATCAACCATGAGAAGCTCAGGATATGCTCCAGGATATGGCCAGAATCCTCAGGCTGGTAACGTGTCTAATAATACTAATACTCTTGCTACTAACAATGTTGGATCTTTGTAGGATGCAGGTCTGACGTCGGCACTCTCTAGGGAGCTTCAGAAGTTGAAGGATATGATATCCAGTGTACCTGGGGTTGTTCAGCCCATTCCGGAAGTATCCCAGGTTAGTCACAGGATATCCCGGTTTGCATATCCTATATGTGATGCTGAAATCCCGAAAAGATTTCAAACCCACAACATGAAGCTCTATGATGGAACTATAGATCCTGAAGAACATGTTGCACAATATATGGAAAGGATGGAGATTAACCCTATCCCTCCGGATCTCAAAGAAGCTTGTCTATGCAAGGGTTTTGGTTCTACCCTAACAGGATCAGCCTTAAAATGGCTCCTGAACGTTCCACCTCATTCAATTACATCATTTGCTCACTTAGTTAATTTATTTAACAGTCAATTTTCTTGCAGTCGGAGTTTTGAAAAACTAACTAGTGATCTCTACAAGATAACTCAAGGTCCTCAAGAATCCCTAAGGGATTATGTGAATAAATTCAGCTGGGAATCCTTGGACATCCCACACCTTGATGTTGCTACAGTGGTCCAAGCATTCAAGATGGGACTACAAATGGATTCCCAGTTTTATCAGGATCTTGTGATGAATCCTTGCAGGAACCTTGATGAAGCTCGGAACAGGGCTCTAAGATATATCAGGCTGGAAGATGACAAAAAGATGCAAGAGAGGATGAATTCGTCCTCAACCTACGAATCAACCAACAGGAAGTAAGAATCCTCGTTCAAACCATATCGCTCTAAGCCATATGGCAGGAATGACAGCAAAAAAGTGAACGCTGTTGAAGATGAGGATCCTGAGGAGTATCCTGAATTGTCAGAGTATTGTTTTTCTGTTCATATACCCAAACTGATGTATGCTATGCAGGGTTTGGGGGTTAAAGCGATGTGGCCCATGAAAAACCAACAAAAAGCCGATTGGAAGGATAAATCTAAATGGTGTGCTTTCCATGAGGATTTCGGACATGTCACGGAAGATTGCATAGCCCTGAGGAAGGAAATAAGCTATCTGCTAAGAAAAGGGTATCTAAAGGATCTTTTGGGCAGAAAGAAGAATAAGTGTCAGGATATTGAGTAGGATCCTGAACGAGCAGCATCACCTCCTGCAGATGCCAAGATAATCAACTTTATCTCAGGAGGATCAGACATTTGTGGAACCTCTTATTTTGCAGCTAAGAGACATGCAAAGGAAGCAAAGGAAGCTAAGGCAGAACACGGGGATAAGCCAACCAAGATGACATCCCTCACTGTGACAACCCTCGTAATTCCATGTATCCATACGATTATTTAACGATAATTAAAGTGCTTGGTGATTGTGTTGAATCATTTAACTGCTCTCTGATTTCGGTGTTATACTTACATGTGCGTGTTAACATACTAGTAGTATACAGAAAAGTTACCAAATAGTCCGGTATATTTTCCTATGTGTTAGGAATTAATTGTGTTACAAAAATATATATATATAAGACGCCTTACGGAACAATTAAACACTTTAACGGAACAGTATCCGACCGAACAACCGGACATTACCCGGGACACCAAATATTTGTCAAACACATTATTTAATTATTTTTGGCTAGTCATGATCCCCGTATACCATACACCCACCAAAAATCATCACACAAACATATACTATCAAGTTAGTTGCACTCTAACTATCAATTACCATTTAGTTAGAAAAATTGCAACAAGACCCCCCCCCCCCCAACTGATTTTTGGTCCTATGGACCCCACCCAAAGATTTACAAATCTTTCCTAATATCTTCCTAAATCTCTAGTGATCTTCCATGAGATCTTGATTGGATATGATAAGATCTTAAAAATATTTTGTTTAGATTTCTTATTGATTAAAGTTTACACTTAGACCCCTCCCCATATCTTCAAAAAATCGGCCCACATGCCTAAATACAAGATTTATGTAATCTTCTCACAATCCTAGTAGATTCATTTTGATTTGGTGAAAGATATTGTCATGTGCTAACTAGACATAATACCCTATGAACAAAAGAGTTTAGAAAATATCTATATTGGATCATAAGTACCCATCTTCTTCACATCACCACAACTCTTCTCTCTCCCTCCCAACAAGCTCACGACCAACACCCCCTAACCTCACTTCCATCTTTCTTTGATCCTCCAACACAATCTAAACACTCCTTAAGGTGTAAGAAGTTTATCTAAGGAGGCTTGAAGCATTGAAACATGAAGGACCTCCATCATTAGCTTTTAACCACCAACTTTGTCATCTTCAATACATAGTGTTCATCCCTAGCCCTTGAGCTAGTAGTAAGTTCCTTATGTCACCTTTGTTCATCTTGTTTCATGATTTAAAAAGATGTAATATGTTAAAAGCTGAAAACAGTTTGCTGTTTGGTGATTACAGCCAACTTCAGTTGGCTGTAACCAGACCCTAATAAAGCGAAAAATGTATTTTATGAAGACTAGATTTATGTATTATGAAATACGGTTCTAATGGCACTGGAATCATAATTTTTGGACTTCGTTTACTATTTTTAAAGACCCTTTTAAAAACAGCAGTTAAAGCTTTGCTGCAGTAAATGGGTGATGCATTTTTGGTCATAACTGGAAATCTATGATGAATCAGCTCATGAAATTTGTACAGTAGATGACAACTGATGTTTTTGTAATTACCCCACTGGAATTTTATAAATCGGACTTACGAGGAATTTTAAATAAATTATTCCGTGGACTGCAATCAGAAAAAGATGAATCTGATTACAGTCCGGAAAATGAATTTTTTATAAAATATTGGTGATGAATTGGATCCCGATATTTTTACACAATAATATTTGGATCGTTTAAGACCTTCTGTAAAAAGTTGGGAATTTTTGAAACAAGTTAAATATTTTATTAAAATCCCCGAAAACAGCCCAGTTTTGAAGATTTAAGCTGAAACGACATAAGTAGTGATGTGCGTGTCTAAATGGCGTGTAGGTTATCCGAGAATGATATTACATGTTATATGTCTATAAAAGTGTTATGTGCAATGTCGTATGAGTGGGGAATGGATGGGAAGTTTATATGGGCACGAACCGTTAAAGTGATGCATGTTATGTGATAGATACGTGTAGGAAACTTTGTGTTCTATTTGAAGTCACTAATAAACTAAGTGGTAATCATACTAGGACGGGATTGACCGACCTTGACTGTTAGCTATATTTGAGAGTCAAACCGAGCAACCGAGGTGAGTTCACACTCCTAAGGCATGGGATTCTCGGTGGGTTGGGAATAGGATTGAATAACCACTCGTACTATCATTACCATCAAATTACTTTTCACTGTCCTCAGGTTGGGAAGGGCACGTACGTAAAACCTACGTACACTCATACTCGCTACAGTCCTTGGATCAAGAAGGACACGTACGGATACGACTAGTCTAGTAATATACAACATGGGAAGCCCCCTCAAATCATCGCAAACATGTTCGGGAAACCGCGATACGGATTAATACGATACACATGGGAAGCCCCCACTAATCATCGCAAACATGTTCGGGGAAACCGCGATACAGATTAATACAGTACATGGTTTATAAAACGAACTTATGATTTACGAAACGAATGCTATAACTAAACAACCAACTGTGAACTCGCTCAACTTTGTTGTTGACTCGTTGTTACATGCCTTGCAGGTCGTTAGGTATCTATGGAGCTTGCATCGGAGTGGGAAGAGTCGTTGTGGGACATGGACCGCTGTGTGCCATGCTAAACTTTTGAAACGTTTAAACTTATGACTTGGTTTTAAACATTATGCTTCCGCTTGCAACTTAAACTATTGTTTTGTTTAGACACCAATTGTATTGTGTTGGATCTTCATATACTACTTACATGCTTGTTCAATATGATTGGTGGCTTGATCCTGGTCAGTCACGCCTCCAAGCGGTGATACTCCGCGTGTGGATTTTGGGGGTGTGACACTCACAACTGATAAAGTGATCACGTTCGACAGTGATGACAGGGATACTGTCCAGGATCCCCACCATGATGGTTTGGTAATAACTTTATATATTGCTAATCATTTTGTGCGCAGGATACTGGTGGAAAATGGTAGCTTCGTCAAAATTATTCAGTTAGAAACGCTAAAAAGAATAAACGTTTCCCCGATGGACATCACTTCAAAATCCACTATGCTTGTTGGGTTCAGTGGGGAGGCCAAGAATATTGTGGGAGAAATAAAGCTGCCAGTATATGTCGAAGGAGTCAACTCAATGCAACATTTCTGTGTTATGGATTCCTTATCCTTCTACAATATTATATTAGGCAGGCCATGGATCCATGATATAAAAGTTGTGCCATCAACCTATCATCAGTGTATCAAGATCCCTACCCCTTGGGGGTTGTCAAGGTGGAAAGTGATCAACAAGAGGCAAAAGAATGTTATTCTTCCTCAATGAAATCCTCAAGAAAGCCCAAAGCAGGATAGCAATTAAAGATGCGAGCCCAGGATATTGTGGAGGCTTCCGAGCAGGATGTTAAGAAAATTATCCTGGATCAGGATAATCCTGATATCTCGGTGCTCGTAGGAACCAATATCCCTCAAGATATTGAAAATCAATTAACTAACTTTTTGAAATGTAGGATGTCAACATTCGCATGGAAGCATGAGGATATGACAGGTATTTCTAAGGATATTATAACTCACAAGCTTGGAATCGACAGGTCTTTCAAGCCTGTTCAGCAAAAGAGAAGGAAGTTTGCTCCTGAACAAAACACAATTATTCAGGAAGAGGTTGAAAGATTGTTGAAGTCCAAAATGATTAGGGAAGTCAAATTTCCCAAATGGCTAGAAAATGTAGTCGTGGTTCAAAAGAAGAATGGGAAATGGAGAGTTTGTGTAGACTACACAGACTTGAACAAAGCATGCCCTAAAGACCCATTTCCCCTGCCTCATATAGACTCAATGGTAGATGCAACTGCCAGTCATGAGATGTTAACCTTTATGGATGCATCCTCATGATTCCAGCAGATCCAAATGGAACCTTCGGACCAGGAGGATACTGCTTTCATGACACCAACAGGTATCTCTTGTTATACTGCTATGCCATTCGGATTGAAAAATGCAGGTGCAACATACCAAAGATTAGTGAATATGATGTTTAAAGACAAACTAGGGGACACCATGGAGGTGTACATTGATGATATGGTGGTAAAATCCAAGAAGGCTGAGGATCATCTCCGGGATATTGAAGGAGCATTTGATATCCTGGACCAGTACAATATGAAGCTAAATCCTCCCAAGTGTCATTTTGGAGTGGGGGCAGGAAAGTTTTTAGGATATATGGTGACTAAAAGGAGGATAGAAACGAGCCCAGAACAGATCAAAGCTATCCTGGATATCAAATCACCGTCCAACATGAAAGATGTGCAAAGGCTAACTGGAAGAGTTGCAGTATTGAACAGGTTCATATCAAGATCCTCAGAGAAATGCAAGGAATTTTATGATATCCTAAAAAAGAACAAAAAGTTTGAATGGGGAGTGTTTTGGTCAAAAATCACACAAGGATAACGCAACCAAATCCGATTTTGTGAGGTGTGATGCTTGATTAAATGAACAAATGTGTAAACAATGAATGAATGAAATGAACAAATGACACAAGGATTTGTACGAGGAAAAAGCCCTTGATCAATGTATGATCTCTGGCACAAAAAACCTCGGGTGATGGAAACTACCGATCACCAAATATATTAAACAAACAATGTTATAAATTGGGATGATAACAAGCTTGTTACAATAATTGCTAATGTGAAAGTGTAAGTGTATGATCGCCAATAACTTGCAGAGAGTTCACGAGAGTAGTGTGTGTTGCTAACTGTTTTCTAATCAAGCTTGTTATCCCCTTTTAAAAATAGAAACTAGCTAGCTAACTAACAATCTGAAAAAGATGTAAGTTCTCCCACGTTCACCACTACGGTCGAAGGGCTCATGCACGTGCAGAATTAGAAGGCATATTCCCCTGGAATCTCGGTTAGACCAAGTCCCACTCGAATACTCCTGCAAAACAAGTTCAAACGTAATGGAAACAATTGTTAGTATTAGGATAATAATGAGGATCCTGGATCCTTAGTCCTGCAACGTCTTCTGAGGATCCTTAATTCAAAAAGAACTGAGGAACCGTGATCCTGGCTGCTATTGAGGATCCGTGATCCATAAGCTTAGAAAATCCATCCCTAACAATTGCCCCCAAAATATGAGGAATTTAATATAACTAGATGAGTCATATTTTATGCTTTATCTCGAACGAAATGGTTAGCGAGAAACTAGCTGTTACTTGTGGACTAGCCGTTGCGAGGATGACATCAGCGACAAGACACCCTGCAATAATCATCATTATATATACTGGGTTAGAGATAAGGATCAAAATGCATTTAAATTCGAGACCCATCCCCTTTAAATCTCCGTTCAAAGATTTCGACAGGTATCTCTGTACTCCTTCTCTCTAAATTTTCTTTCCGTTACTCTGTTTCTTCAAAATCCATGGGAAAGATGATTCTCCGATCCTCCCCTGCAAAGGATCCTAAAAAGGAAACTCCCCTTAAAAGTCAGGGCATTACAAAGAATCCTTCTACCGAACTCTGCCGTTTCACCGATCCAGAGATTGATCGGATACGTCATTGCTTCTCGGCAGAAACCATATTTAGACCCTTCGATTCTCCTATGAAGAACGGTTGCGTGTCTGATGCCTGGATCACTTTCCCGGCAACCCCTTTCTTGATCGGGTTCAACTATCCTTTTCCTACTCTGACACAAGCATTCTTCACACTCACATGCATCTGCTACATACAAGCCATGCCAATGATGTGGAGAGTGCTTTACACACTTGAAAACATCATTGAGCAAGAGGGTGTTGAGATAGGACTATCTGAATTGAGTCAGTTATACAATCTTGTTAGCCACGGTTCTCATCGTTTTTTGTTTAAACACAAGCCTGGTCAGCCACACCCAATCCTGAAAACCACCAAAAATGATCCCCACTAGAAGAATCAATTTTTCTTTGTAAAGAGGGACTCCATCCCGAATGGGAATGATCTCCCCAAAAAATGGATCACCCATGGTAGGATATGGGATCCTTGGACCAGGGCCATAGTAGGATTCTTTTTCTGTTAAGGATAATTGATCCTTCTTTTTGTTCCTGTTGTTGTGCAGCTATCACACTTTCTCATATTCAAGAATCACCTGCTATAAAGGAAATGGTTGCTGCCTTCTGGAAGCTTAGCCCTGATACAAGAACAATTCAAAGCAAAGCAAAGGATATTCAAGAGACCTCTACCGCATCCTACACAATGTCAAGTAAGTATCCACATCTATGTGTAAATAAATGTTTAAATAAATGTAAGGTACGAATACTTATCTGCGTTTTGTATCTGTAGGTGCTGGAAAGTCCTCAAAGTGTGCTTCTAAGTTCAACATCAGTGATCTCCAAGAGTATGCCTCTTCTCATTCCATCAAGAAGGAACTTACTGTCAGCCCCAGCATTCCGAATCCTAAGGGCACGAGCACACGAGGAAAGGGTGGCAAAAAGAGAAAGACCACCAAGCCCACTGAAGGCCTCCCTCTCATCCAACATTAGTTTGAGGAATACGTCTCCGAAGTAAGGATCCAGTATCCTTAAGTCTGAACTTTTACTTTTTAGGATATAGGATCCTGATTGTTGACCTTCTTTGTGCCGAAATTCACCGAGATCTAGATGCTCATTGACAATCATGTGGCTGAAACCGAGTAGCAGAAGCTAGACTTCCAGCAGATCCGTGCTAAGGACAAAAAGATTTCTTCCCTGGAGAAGGATATCAACCTGCTGCAAAAGGAAGTGGTTCTGGCCCAGATCACGGCTCAAAAGGATATGGCTGAAGTCATTGACGGGGCCAAGCACTCTGCCACGGTTGCTATGCTGAAGATCAAACTGCAGATGGCTAAGGAGGCTGAGGATCCTTCTTTTGATAGGTCTGCTTGGGATTAGGAGGCTTGGAAGCAATGGCTGGCGGAGCTGGATGATGAGGATGAGGCTGAGGAGGCATCAGCTGATGGAGCCGGTAGCAGTGGGGTTAAGGATCCTGAGGTGGAGAAGGCAGCTGGTGGTGAAGACAAGGTAGAGAAGGTGGTGGAGAAGGCAGCTAAGGCATAGGCTGCCGAAATGGGCGATGATGGATTTATCTAGACGCGGCTGGAGCCCATTTTTTATAGTTTTGTGGTTTTTTGGTTGATGATGTTTTGAACAATGATGGTATGTAATAACTTTAAACAGTAGATGTTAGGTTTAAGGATCACGGATCCTTCAGACAATAGGTAGGATAATAGATGGTGGAGGGATCCTTTTTTTGGGGTATGAAACCACTGTTATCCTGCCGCCCTTATTTTCCTGCACTTTATGAACCGTTAATTATGGACACCCTTTGCCTACCCCAGCGGACGGGCCACGTTTTGCTGGTAGATGCTCGGGGTAGGCAATTTTGACAACCTTTAAAGGGTTTTAACTATGGATAAATAAATAAAACTTTAACCTTTCGACTACCTTTGTGTTGTTTAACTTTCATATATTTATTTGTTAACTGTTATTGTATATTTCTTTGAATTTACAAGTTAATGATGAAAGAATAAAAATTAGATTGTGTCAAAAAGTTTAGGATATGATCAAGGATCAAATATCCTTTAGTCGAAAAGTTCAAAAAGCAAGTTATCTTTAGGGTTATATATCCGGTTGTCAAAGAATAAGGGTAGTAATAATAATAAAAAAATAGGGTGAATAAGGATCATACCGGAGAATCCAAGTTAGGATCCTATATCCTTAACACTTACAACTGAAACAATCAAAAGATAAGACCCTGTAGAAGGTTAGGATCCTGGATCCTTAAGTGTTCAACTTTGGAAACCTGAAATATGAGATAACTTGGGACTAAGCCAATTGTGAAAGAAGATGTTAGTATCTAGGAACGAGCCCAAGCATCTGGGGACAAGCCCAATAAACTAGGGACAAGCCCAAAAAACTGGGGACAAGCCCAAAAGATCTTATGTACCCTGGAGTATGGCCCATACTGGCGACTATCCAAACTTAGTGGCATGAAGATGCCAAAACCTTAGCTAACATGAAAACGTTAGAAACCTTAGGAACGGATGTATGGTACGTCTACCATTATACTTAGGATCCTGAATACAGCCAGTACAATGAAATTGTCAGCCCCTAAAGCGGGTACTGGTCCCATTGCCTTTAACTGCACCAGGATAATCATGCGTTACTGGCGAAGGCGTTAGAACCCGATTCGTAGAAGGTATTGGATACCTTAATCTGGGGACAGGCCCAAAAAACTGAGGACAAGCCCAAAAGACTTGGGACAAGCCCAAAAGACTAGGGACAAGCCCAAAAGACTCGGGACAAGCCCATAAAACTTAGGAGACTTCTGTGGATACTTGATCCTTTTATCAGATATGTAACAAGTTCTGCAAAACTCAGAATTTAGTAATAAAGGACAAAGGATCCTGGATCCTTTTTCCTGAGATTAAATAAATTTAAGGAATAGATAAATTAGAATCAAATCATTACTAGAATGAGGATCATATATCCTCTAAGGCCAAGGATATGAAGAAGGCCAAGGATCCTGGATCCTTCTTACATGAAGTATCTCTTCAAATGGACAGCATTCCAAGCTCTTGGTAGCAAATCACCTTCCATTGTTAATAACCGATATGCCCCCTTTCCTGCCTCAGCTTCAATAAGATAGGGGCCTTCCCACTTTGGTGCTAATTTGCCGTCAGCAGGATTTATGGTATTTTGGAATGCTTTCCTTAACACCATGTCACAAACTTGAAACTTTATGATCCTGACATTCTTGTTATAAGCTCCAGCAATCCTTTGTTGATAGCTAGCTAATCTAATCCTTGCCAAATCCCTGAGTTCTTCTATGGTATCCAAATCTTGAACCAATTTTTCAACATTTCCTTCAGGATCACGGATGCTTGTTCTAGCAGTAGGTGTTAGGGATGGATTTTCATATCTTATGGATCACGGATCCTCAAGTGCAGCCAGGATCACGGATCCTCAGTTCTGTTTGAATTAAGGATCCTCAGAAGATATTGCAGGAATAAGGATCCAGGATCCTCATTATGATCCTTATACTAACAATTGTTTCCATTATGTTTTAACTTGTTTTGCAGGAGTATACGATTGGGACTTGGTCTTGCCGAGATTCCAAGGGAATATGCTCCATTATTCTGCACGTGCATGGCTTGTATGACCGTTATGGAAGTCGTGGGAAGCTAGCATGATTTGCGGATTGTTAGTTAGCTTAGACACTCAAGCTCTCAAACACTCTCGGCAATTACACACTTTATACACTATAGTGATTCTTGTACCAAGATTGTTATCATCCCGATTTGTACACTTCATTTGTTCAATATAGTTGGTGATCGGTAGTTTCCATCACCCGAGGTTTTTTATGCCGGAGATCATACATTGATCAAGTGCTTTTTCCTCGTATAAATCCTTGTGTTCATTATTCATTTCATTCATTCATTGTTTATTCATTCATTCATTTAACCAAGAATCACACATCACAAAATCAGATTTGGTTACATTGTCATTGTGTGATTTTTGACCAAAACAGTTTGGCGCCCACCGTAGGGCAATTGTGCTTCAATTCTGAAACTTTCATTCATTTCGTTCATTTCTGTTCATTACCTTTGATCACATGGCTTCTCAGGGAAAAAACACTTCAAACTCCACGCCGGCGATCACTTCTTCACAGGGCATTCCACCTTTGCCTCTTGCACCTTCTGGATCCCAGAAGAATGCTGAGAATGCTCCGAAGAAACAAACCTCTATTTTCTCAAAACCAGCTAAGGCTGCTTCTTCTGGTCCTACTAATAATGATCTTTATTCTTTGATTTTGCAGATGAAGGATTACATGCAGCAGCAGGACAGGACTAATGACAGGATCCTTAGAGAAATTGTTGAAATCAAGAAATTGAATAGATCAGCGGAGGATCACTCTCCATTGATGCCTAGATCACTGAATTTTGATTCTCCAGTCATAACTACCCAGCACTCCACAGCATCAGGCATTCAATACCAAGGTGGATCATCGAGTATACGCTACGGATCATTGGCAATGACACGGGCTCAAGGATCATACTTCCAGCCATCAGGATCCTCTCTTCAGCCTCAAGGATCCTTCTTCAGTTCTGGAGGATATATGGGAACGCAGTCAATTCAAGGATCCTATTCTCAGTGTCCAGGATCCTCACCACAGGGTCATGGATCCTCTCAGGTTCAAGGATCCTCATCTCAGGGTCAGGGATCCTCTCAGGTTCAAGGATCCTCCTCGCAGGTCCAGAGATCCTCTCAGGTTCAAGGATCCTCCTCTCTGGTTCAGAGATTCTCATCTCAGATTTACGGATCCATGGATTATCCTCCAAGACCCCCAGTCTCGGTGTATCAAGGGTCCAATATCTTTCAAGATCAAGGATCCTAAAGAAGTGTAGAACCCAAAAGTTCAGAGATTCGTTTAGGAGACTTCATACCTATGAAAACAATTGCTTCATCTGGTCCCTCAATCCTACCGGAACCTCGCCAATATAGATTCACATCAGGAATTCCAAACATGAATCCTTCAGGAGGTAGCACTTTAAATAATTCTTATAATACTAACCATAGCTTTGTGCAGGATACAGGTATCAACCAAGCTATGGCTAGGGAATTGCAGAAACTCAAGGATATGATATCCAGCGTCCCAGGAGTGGTTAAGCCCATTCCTGAAATTCCAGATGGAAGCCACAAGATATCTCGCTTTGCACCACCTATTTGTGATGCAGAGATACCAAAGAGATTTCAGATACCAAGCATGAAGCTCTACGATGGTACAACTGATCCGGAAGAGCATATAGCAAAATACAGGGAGAGAATGGAGATCAACCCCATTCCTGAGAGGTTGAAAGAAGCATGTTTATGCAAGGGTTTCGGATCCACACTGACAGGATCAGCTCTTAAATGGCTGCTAAGTCTTCCTCCTTTCTCTATTACTTCATTTGCTAATCTAGTTAATTTGTTTAATAGCCAATTCTCATGTAGTAGGAGGTTTGAACGGTTAACTAGTGATCTTTATAGGGTAACAAGGGTCAAAATGAATCACTTAGAGATTATATCACTAAATTCAATAGAGAATCCTTAGAGATTCCTAATTTGGATATTGTTATGGCTGTAGAAGCCTTCAAAATGGGTTTACTTAAGGATTCACAGTTCTATGATGATCTTGTCATGACCCCTTGCAGGAACCTTGATGAAGTAAGAACCAGGGCCCTTAGATTCATCCTATTAGAGGATGATAAGAGGATCCAGGAGAAACTGGCAGGATCCTCGAAGCAGGAAAAACAAGGATCCTACTGCAGGAACAATAAGTCCAAGTCATACAATAAGTCTGATAATCAGAGCGTGCATGCAGTAGAACAGGAAGAGGATGATGAGGAGTATCCTCCTATTTCTGAATATTGCTTTTCTGTTGATAACAATGAACTAATCCTTGCAATGCAGAATCTAGGTGAAAAAGCAAGATGGCCTAGAAAGAGTGATAAGCCGGCTGCAACAAAAGACAAATCCAAATGGTATGCATATGATGAAGATTTTGGTCATCTCACCGATGAATGCATAGCACTCAGGAAACAGATTGGTTACTTGTTAAGCAAAGGGCATTTGAAGGAGCTGTTTGGAAGGAAAAAGTCAAGGATCCAGGATCCTGAAAAGGTTCCAGAAAGAGCTCCTGCTCCTCCTGCCGATGCACAAATTATCAACTTCATATCTGGAGGATCAGACATATGTGGCACTTCCTTTTCAGCAGCCAAGAGGCATGCCGAAGAGACGAAGATGGATAATGGGGACAGACCCATTCAAACTTCAATCCTTACAGAAAGTTATATCCTTTGATGAGGATGATCGTGTGGATATTTTGGATCCTCATCACGATGGTCATGTTATTACTTTATTTATATCTAACCATTTTGTTCGCAGGATTCTCATAGATGGGGGAAGCTCGGTGAACATTATTCAGCTTGATGTCCTCAAAAAGATGAACATTCCTGAATCAGAAATTATCCCAAGATCATCAGTTCTTATGGGATTCAGTGGAGAAACTAAGAATACATTGGGGGACATCAAACTTCCAATCTACATAGAGGGATGTTTTGGTAAAAAATCAGGCTAAGATAATGTAACCAAATCATTGTTGTGAGGAATGATGCTTGAATCAATGAACAATATGAAGGATAACTCGGAAATGTAATGAACAAATGACACAATGATTTATACGAGGAAAAAGCCCTTGATCAAGAGTTGATCTCCGGCACAAAAAAACCTCGGGTGATGGAAACTACCGATCACCGACTAAGATTAATCTAAAGAAGTTTACAACTCGGGATGATAACAAGCTTGTTACAAGGATCACTAGTGTGCAATGTGCAAAAATGTATGAAATCGCCGAGTAGTGTTTGAGAGTTGACAGAGAGCTGTTACGAGAGTGTGTGTATTCCAAAATTAGCTAAGTGTTCTAACTCAAGCTTGTTATCCCCATTTTAAATTAGAAATAACTAAATTAACAAACTATCCGCAAATTATGCAAGCCCCCCAGGATCTCCATAACGTCCATAAGAGCCAAGCATGTGCGGAATATTGAGGGAATATGCTCCAAGAATTTCGGTAAGACTTGGTCCATGCCTTTGCTCCTACAAAACAAGCTTACGTACAAGGTAGACAATTGTTAGTATAAGGATAACAATAAGGATCCTGAATCCTGATCCTGCAACGCCTACCGAGGATCCTTAATTCAAACAGAATTGAGGATCCATGATCCTGACAGCACTTGAGGATCCGTGATCCTTAGGATTGGAAAATCCTCCCCTAACAATTGCCCCCAAAATATAAGGAGTAAAGTGTAAATTTAGCGAGTTATAGTTTCTTGATCTTATCTGCAACAAACTAACGGATATATAGCCATTATGATCTAACTAGCCCTTATCGATCATACGTCATTGAAGCGACATCCCTGCAGAATCATCATTATAAATTCAAGTTAGAGATAAGGATCAATGTGCATTTAAATTCGAGCAATACTCCCTTTAAATCCACATTCGAAGATCAAACAGGTACTTCTCTCTCTCCTTTTCTCTTTTCATTCTTGCTCTGTTCCTTCTTTCTCGAAATCTCTGAATCACAATGAAGTTACGATCATCCCCTGCTAAGGATCATCAGAAAAACAGTCCATTGAAGAGCCAAGGGATCATCAAGGATTCTCCGAAGGAACGTTGCTGCTTTACCGATCCGGATATAGACCAGATTCGTCACTGCTTTCCGGCAGATTCTGTCTTTAAACTCTTTGACCCTACCACTCTGAGTGACTTCATCTCTGAAACCTGGGTTGCTTTTCTGGCTACCCCATTTCTGATCGGATACTCCTATCCTTTTCCTGCTTTCACCCAGTCCTTCTTCTCCCTTACCGGCATATCCTATGTTCAGGCAATGCCAATGATGTGGAGGGTTTTGTTTACCCTTGAAAGGATCATTGAGCAGGAGGATATAGAGTTAGTAATGTCTGAACTTGCTGAGCTATACAACCTTGTGAGCCATGGTTCACACCACTTTCTATTCAAACACAAACCCGGTGAACCTCATCCAATCCTGAAAACCACCAAGAATGACACCAACTGGAAGAGACGTTTCTTCTTCGTTTGGAGAGATTCTATCCCGGATGGGAAGGATCTTCCCAGAAAATGGGCCACCCATGGTAGGATAGGGGATCCTTAAAGAAGGATCATAGGATAACCTGTCTCTGCTGAGGATCACTAACCCCTTTTCGTATCTTTTATACAGCTATATCTGTTTCTCACATTATTTCAACACCCCAAAGAGAGGATCACCGGTTTCCGAAATCTTGATCCTGCAGTAAGGTCATTTCAAGCAAGAACCAAGGATTCTCAAGAAGTATCCTCAGGCTCCGTTACAATGTCAAGTAAGTATCCAAGTTTATATATGATTAAATATTGAAATGCAAATAAAACAAGAATACTTATCTGTTGTTTTGGATTAATAGGTGCTGGAAAATCCTCAAGATCAGCCTCCCGCTTTAGTGTCACCGATCTTACTACTGTTGCTCCCAGGTCTGGGAAGAAGAAGACTGCTGCTAGCCTGAGTGCCGTGGTTCCAAAGCCTGTCACCTCCAAAGGGGGAAAGAAGAGGAATGCCAGTGAAGCTGATAATCTCGAAGGCTTGCCTCTTATCCGCCACCAGTTCCAAGAATACTTTGCTGATGTAAGGATCACTGACTTAGCTTGATTATCCTGCCTAGTTGATCCTGAACTTTACCTTGTCTTCTTTGCAGAAATTTGCTGAGGTCGAAATGCTGTTTGTTGCATATGTTGAGGAGGCGGAGCAAAAGCATCTGGAGTTCCAGAAGATCTTCTTGGCCAAGGATCAAACCATCTCTCGCCTTGAAAAGGATCTTGCTCTGGCAAAGCAGCAAGTGGTCATGGCCCAAATAGATGCCGATCATGAGAGGCACGACCTGCTGGAGGATGCTAAAGTCTCTGCTGCCATCACCATGTATAAGATCAAGCTGCAAATGGCTCAGGAGGCTGAGGATCCTGACTTCGACAGGACCACTTGGGATAAGGAGGGCTGGAAGGTGAAGCTGGCTGAGCTAGACGATGAGGAGGAGGCTACAGAGGTCTTGGCGATTGAGGCGAGCGACAGCGGGAAGGATCAAGCTGGTGGTGATGATGCTGGTGGTGATGCAGCCAAGGTGTGAGCTGCAGAAATGAGCGATGATGGATATTTCTAGACGCGGCCGGAGCCCATTTTTTTTAGGATTTGAAAGTTTTTTGGTTGTGATGTTTTGAAACAATGTTGGGTTGTACTTTGAACAATAGTTTTTAGGATTATGGATCATGGATCCTTAGACAATATGTGGTGGAGGGATCCTCTATTTGGGGGATGAAACCACTTGTTATCCTGCCATCTTTTATTTCCTGCACTTTAAGACCTTTTAACAATAGACACCCTTTGCCAACCCAAGTGGACGGGCCACGGTTTGCTGGTAGAAGCTTGGGTTAGCAATTTTGACAACCTTAAAAGGGTTTAACTTTTGTGAATAAATAAAACTTTAACTTTTTGGCTATTTCCCGTGTTGTTATCCTTGTGAATTCTTTATTTTCTACTGTTGTTATTCACTTTCTTTGAATTTGTAAGTAAAGAATAAAGTTTAATAAATCAAGTTTAAAAGTTTTAGGATATGATCAAGGATCAAATATCCTATAGTCGACAAATTCGGAAAGTTTTGTAACTTAAGGATCACTAGTTCTGATGTCAAAGGATAAGGGTCACTTATATGAATAATGAATAAAATCAAAGTGATTAAGGATCATACCTGAGAATCCAAGTTAGGATCCTAACCCTTTAACATTTATAATCAGGATAACCAAAAGACAAACCTTAGTAAAAGGTAAGTGTTGGACCGTGTCGTGACCCTAAACGATCAGTCAAGGCAGTTCATCATCACGTATAAAGGCGGAATCAGTATACGCAACGTAACAACAACTTTCCTATTCAATTCCTTCACTTTATTAGCTTTCTGAATCAATTTTGACAGAGTTCGGTTACCAAGCTTATGACCAGATCTCGCTCCAATGTACACACACATGAGGTATTTATAGAGAGACTGATTTCGCTCCAATGGCATGACCATATGAGCGAAATCACATGAAACTGATTTCGCTTATATGGCATGTTCATTAAAGCGAAATCATCTAGACCTTTAAAGCGAAATCACCTATATCTAATGTTCATTAAAGCGAAATTAACAATTAAAAACCCTAATCTTGACTTTTAAGATCCAATCTTGATATATCTTGACTTTCTTGATTTAAGACTTGATGAAGATGCAGTCAACAGACATTCTTGTGCATCAACAGACTCCCCCTTGGATGTTGACGTAGTCTTCAGATCCTGAGTCTTCAGTCTTAGTCTTTTCTTTAACTTTGTCTTTTCATCATAAGCACTCTATCTTCACACTCCCATAGACTGTTGATCCAGACTCCCCCTTTCACAGACTCCCCCTCTCGATATGCTAGAATCTGAGATATCTGGTTCAAGCTTTGACAATTAGCTTCCATTGGGAATTATGAAATCCAAACCTGTTACTCAACCAATAAACATTACAAACTTATCTTTTCACATATAACTCATAAACTTAATCAGTTTTAGAAATCCACTCAAGTATTCAGGTCCAAGTTAATGACCCTGATTACTTGATTAATCTACCAAGTCCAAATTAATGACCTTGGTTGATCATTTGACGAAACAAACTGATTTTGAAAACATTTTATTTCAAACATTTTTCTGAAAATAACAAGTATCAAATTAATGAACTTGTATTTGACTTTTATAAACAAACAAACTTCAACAAAGTAAGCTCTCCTCATTCTTCAGTCCAGAATCTCCTGCATCTGCTTCAAACATTTGAGAATCCAACAATCAACTCTCCACTTTGGTTTGTCGGAAAATAAAGCAGAAATAAAATCTTTTTGGATTTTATAAAGTGTTCTAAACTAAGAAATGAAATACAGAAAACTTAAATTGCAGAAAGTAAACTAAGTAAACTATTTACAAACATATTTTTGGTGAGCGTGTCAGGGAATCATATCAGCTATCAGACAAATTACAAGTACCGTTAAGCTTCATTTCATACTCAGACTTAAACAATTCACCTCGATTGTCGATATACTGATCCATCTTAAATTCTCACACAAATTTCAATTTACTCAGGATACGAATTAGATGAATTATGAACTTAGATCATTCATGTGTCCCACCTCTTGAATATACTCCCGTATCCAGAATCTCAATAATCAGTCTTACAGGTGAGAATACTACAATGATATCTGTATATAAATTAGGTATGCGAGGGCCGAGGGATCTCAGGTCGATACTTCCGTATACGCAGAGAGATATCAGCTTCGACTTTTCGGTATGTCCCCTTTAGAGGATCTTTTTGCTTACAACAGCAGCATTTATCAATTTTATTGTTTCAGCATGCCGAGGGTTTAATGCTGTGTTTCAAGCATTGCAGCAAGTATTAGCCAGGGACTAGGTCAGAACCACTGTTCAGCAGAAGTCCCGGAATAATACCCCAGTCATCATTGAGTATAAAGACCTAGTATATCAGATTATGAGACCTTTCAAACGAGATTTCAGGGGTTACCTATATATCCAAGTAGTGTTCCCCACGAATTCACAAGTTTGAATTTTAGGTTTATATCCCGAATAAATCTACTAAATGTGCGAAAACCTATCGACACATCATTAGTGAGACTGTTTAACTCTTTTATACTTTACACATCTTTAGCATACTGTAATTGTCTAGCCGATGTACTATCATTTTCCCTATATACACAAGCTCTTTTTCAGATTTTATCATGTTTTTGTATTTTTGCATTTTTTACTGTTTTTGTATTTTCTGAAAATAAACTATATACAAACATCTACTCCCCCTAAATACCAAAACAAGTAAAAATTCGACAAACCATTGCAGACTGTTTCTCGTCTTCATCCGCAACAGTATTCTCATCAACGCCAATTATGCCATCCGACACTGAAAGAAGCTTCATACCATTTAGTTTTAACAAATATTTAAAACGATTTTTATCAAAAGCTTTGGTATGTAAATCAGCTTTCTGTTCGTCAGTGTGGATTTTCTCAATTCGTATCAACTTTTTCTCAAAACAATCACGAATAAAGTGATGACGAATTTCTATGTGTTTAGTTTTAGCGTGATGTACTGGATTTTTTGTTATATTTATAGCGGCCTCATTATCAACAAAAAGAGGTGTGTTAAGAAACTGCAAACCGTAGTCGCGCATCTGTTGCTGTATCCACAAGATCTGAGAGCAGCAACTGCTAGCAGAAACATACTCCGCTTCACATGTAGATAACGCCACAGACGTTTGTTTCTTACACTGCCAGGTAACCAATCTAGGACCAAAGAACTGGCATCCTGCAGTTGTTGATTTTGAATTGACTTTGCAGCAACCGAAATCCGAATCGGAATACCCTTTGAGCGTAAAATCGCCTTTTCTAGGATACCACAACCCCAATGAAGGAGTTCCTTTCAGGTAGCGCAATATCCTCTTCACAATGATCATATGCGATGCTCTCGGGTTAGACTGAAATCTTGCTGCGAGGCACATTGGGTACATAATATCAGGACGTGAAGCAGTTAGGTACATTAAAGAACCTATCATGGATCGGTAAAACGTTTCATCAGCCCTGTCTCCGGTGAGATCTGGGTGAATCCCATGATTTGTTGCAAGTGGGGTAGCAGCTGGAGTAGAACTTGACATCCCAAATTTCTCTAGAATATCATGAACATACTTTGACTGATGAATGAAAATTCCCTCATGAAGTTGTTCAACTTGTAATCCCAGAAAGAATTTCATCTCCCCCATTGATGACATTTCAAACTTTTGCTTCATCACTGATTCAAAATCTTTGCATAGATTTTCATTTGTTGACCCAAAGATTATATCGTCCACATAAATCTGAACTATTAGAAGATGACCATCGACCTCTTTAGTGAAGAGAGTGGCATCCACTTTTCCACGAATGAACTTGTTGGCTAGTAGGTGTTGAGACAAAGTCTCGTACCAGGCTCTCGGGGCCTGGTGTAAACCATACAGCGCTTTATCCAATAAGTAGACCTTGTTTTTGTGGATTGGATCGGTAAAGCCCGGTGGCTGACCGACATAAACCTCCTCTTTAACCTTCCCGTAAAGAAACACCGATTTAACATCCAACTGATAAACTTTGAAGTTCTTCCAAGACGCAAATGCTAGGAAAATTCTGATTGCCTCTAGTCGTGCTACAGGAGCATAGACTTCAGAAAAATCAATCCCCTCCTGTTGACTAAATCCCTGAACAACGAGTCGAGCTTTGTTCCTTACAACAACTCCTCTATCATCCCTCTTACACTTGAACACCCACTTGGTGTTAATTTTCCTCTGACCATCCGGCAAATCAACTAACTTCCACACTCCCAATTTCTCGAATTGACTAAGTTCCTCCTGCATTGCATTGACCCAAGAGTCTTCATTAAGCGCCTCTTTGTAAGTTCTTGGTTCAATTTGCGAGATAAAACAACTTAATGAGAATTCAGTTTGCAAAGGAGCAACTTTTGTATAAAAACATGTAAGCCCTTTATCAATCTGATTTCGAGTGCGAACTCCAGCTTGCAATTCTCCTATGATCAACTCCTCTGGATGATATGAAAAAGTTCGCGGCATCACTTCGCTTGGAACATCTACATTTCCCTCCAGATTAGTAACATTCTGCTCTGCATCTTGTTCACCAACTTGGTTTGTTTGACTTGAAATCTGAATTTGCTCCCCCTCAGAATCTGAATCACCATGATCAAATACTGGCATATTTTCAGCTTCTAGATTATCATTCTGAACCGACTGATTATCCTGAGCAACTTCATTCTGTTGGACATCATCATGTTCACCAGCATTACTTGGACCTGCTTCATCAGCATTTGAAGTTTCCCGTGGTCTTCTAAAATACTCAGCTGGAAACGTTAGTTGTGACTCATATTCACGCAAAATATCCAACTCATCAAAGAAATCTTCATCATCCTCTGATTCTTCTCTCATGTCAAACGAATCCCAAAGTTTGTCATAATGATAACGCCATGAATCACCAGGATTTTGCGGCGGCATAGTATAACCTTGACATTCAACATTTGCAGCTTCAATAATCCGCTTCTCACTTGGAACGAAGACACGTCGCAACGGATTTGCATAACCAACAAATATTCCCTCAATACACTTCGGACCAAACTTTCCAAAAGGCTCTATAACCGTACAAGGTGACCCGAACGGTTCTAGATACTTCAAATTCGGTTTGCGGTTATTGATTAACTCAAAACATGTTTTGTTGAACTTTTTGACAGTAAGAACCCTGTTGAGCGTATAGCATGCGGCGGAAACAGCTTCAACCCAAAAATTAATCGGTAACTTTGAATCTGCGAGCATAGTTCTAGCCGTCTCGATTAGTGTTCGGTTTTTACGTTCTGCGACTCCATTCTGTTGCGGAGTGTATGGAGCACTAAATTCATGCAAAATACCTCTTTCATCACAAAATTCTTCCATCTTGCTGTTCTTGAATTCAGTACCATTGTCACTTCGAATTCTCTTGATATGCCTTTGGTACAAATTCTCAATCTTCCTGAACAGCCCCATCAAACTGTCAAATGTTTCATCTTTCGTCTTCAAGAAAGAAACCCATGAAAATCTGGAATAATCATCAGTAACGACCAAACAATAGTAATCTCCTGTAATACTTTTGACATTCACAGGACCAAACAAATCCATATGAAGTCTTTCCAGCGGTCTCGAAACTGAATTGACTTGCTTTGTAGGGTGTGACTTTTTCTTCTGCTTGCCTTTGATGCAGCTAATGCACTCCCCTTCCAGATGAAAACCTTTGATATTAACTCCCAATACCAAATCATTGTGCACCAAGTGATTCATCTTCCTTAGGTGAATATGCCCCATCTTGCGGTGCCACAATCTTGATTCTTTCTCAGTTGCTCTAGACACAAAACAATGTGCTTGACCAGTTGTTGTAGTCGCTACACTCATGTCTAACACATATAAATCATTCACTCTAGGTACCCGCATGATAATCCATTCTTCAGGGATAACAAAACCAGGTTTTAAGATCAAACATTCTTTATCAGTGAAGTGAGTAGTATACTTATTGTCACAAATCTGCGAGATACTAAGGAGATTGTTCTCCAGCTCAGTGATGTAGTTAACTCTCTCAAACATCACAATCCCATTGGATAACATTCCTTCACCAACAATTCGACCACCTTCATGACCAGCAAATCCCACATAACCACCATTAATATTTCTCACATCATACAGCAATGCGGTTTTTCCTGTCATATGTCGAGATGCGCCACTATCCATAATCCATCTGGATACCAGTTGTGGAAGATCCTGCACAAAACACACTTCAATTTAACCAACTATAATAAAGATGCCGATTCATGCTTCGCGATCAAGGAAGCTCCGGCAATTCAAACTGCTTATTCGAACATGGTGTCCACCCAGGCCTCATCAGCCT
The DNA here is from genome assembly GCA_030545235.1 of Helianthus tuberosus. NCBI lineage: Eukaryota > Viridiplantae > Streptophyta > Magnoliopsida > Asterales > Asteraceae > Helianthus > Helianthus tuberosus. The sequence goes on from CM060406.1 coordinate 184,569,804, forward strand.
TAGGTGTAACCTTGACTCTTGCAATTTGAATTTTGAAATTTTCAGCCTTCAAAGGTGGAAAATTTGCATCATAATCAACCGAAATTGATTCTTCAGCCTTTTTCACTTCAGAAGTTGAAATTTTCATTTCATTTTTTGGTTTCCAAACCTGTTGAGATAATGCAACCCGCTTGTAAAATTTGTCATTTTTAGTTACCACTTTCGTTACGGGTTCATTTTTTACTTTGATGTTGTCATTTTTCACATTCTTTTTCTCAACAATGATTGGTGCTTTACCCTTCACATCAACTTTCTTTTGTTGAATCTTCACAGTTTCAGTCTTAGGCTTCACATTGGTACACTTTCGTGCAATGTGACCAACTTGATTACATCTGAAACATGTTCGAGTATCAATAACTCGACTTGTACCTTCAGACTGATACTGTGAAGCTCTTTTCTTAAAGAACTCTTCATTTGATTTTGAAAAAATCTCATTTTCCTCATCAGAAAGTGAACTTGAACTGTTCACAAACACCTTCTTTTCAGCAAACTTTTTGTTTTGAAACCTTCTTTGCTGATAACTCTTACCACCCTGATAACCACCCGACCAATTGTTTCGATTATTATTATAAAACCGTGGTGGAACAACAGGCTTTTTGTAATAAGCTTTATCTTTCTCAAAATTCATTTGCCTTTTAGTTTGACTCAAACTGTTCACTTCTGACAACTCAACTTCAACCAACTTGAAAACATTTGTCAACTTTTTCACATTAACATTCTCAATGGGAAACTCAGAATCCAAATACAAGTTATCAGATCCAGCCATCTTGTACATCACAAGACCCGGTTCATCACTTAAGTTGTTTTTGGACTTTGGTTTCTGAATGTATTTGTCCAAGAAACACTCATCTTCCTCAGTAGTGTCACTATCCATTTTTAGCACATTTTCAACAACACCTTTTACAATATCATTTTGGACACTATCGTCATTGGAAGACGTAAATGTGACATCAATGTTCTCCGGAAGTTTAACTTCTTTTTCTTCCTCAATTTCAACCAACCCGGACTGCTTTTTAGTGTAATTATCAAGAACAGGTGGTGGAACTTGATGAAACCCCACCCCAGTTCCATCACAATACACATCTTCGCCCGCTTTGTCTTTCCCGATGGGTTTTGGAATAATGTGTTGCAAAACAAAGCTTGCGGAGCTGTAACTTTTAAGCTTCAACTGGATTCGTTCATTTTCAATTTCAGCCTCTTGAAATTTAAGTTTCAGTTTAGCGATTTCATCCAGTTGTTGGTTGATTAATTCTTCTTTGACTCTAAGCACTGCTTTTAAATGCTCGTTTTCCTTAAAAGTTTTGCCATTACGATCATCACTGTCTTTCACCGTGCTTTTAAGTTTTTCATGCTTTTCAGAAATCTGACGGTTTTCAAGAATCAATTTTTCATTTTCCTTTTTAACTTTGTCATGATCAATTTTATCATTTTCCATTTGTTTAGTTAATTCTTTTATCCGTTCAGTTGAAGCTCTAACTGTTTTGTCACGATCAAGAATCTGATTCTCAACATTTCTGACCTTAGCTGTTAGATCTTCAACTTTCTTAATGTTGAGATACGTGACTGTGCTACAAAATTTGCAATCTTTATTGCAATTTTTGCAATCAGCATTTCCTTCAATTTTCTTACCTGATGCATTGGTTGACACATTTGAACTGACCTGGCTTTTTGACTCAGACACGGAGTTAGAGTCTACCTCAAGTGCCTTGGCAGCTAGCACTTTGTCAGCCATTCTTCCTAAGTTCTCAGAATTCAACTCTTGTGTAGTGTCGATAATACCAGCATCAATCTTCTTGGATTCTTTTCCTTCTTTCTCTTTTCTCTCTTTCTCTTTCTCTTCTTCAATCATTTTCGAAGTTGGAGTTCTCCACCATTTGTGTTGCCAATATTCATCCTCTTCTTTGTACTCATTGATTAGCTTCAATATCAAGAGTTTTGTCATCAACAACAATATTACAATACGGATCAAGATAGCACTCTCTGTCTGGATCCCATCTGTTTGCTCTTTTCGCTTCCAGATAGACACCGGAAAGTCTAATGATTTTGTTTTCTGCAATCATTTTTCTGTATCTGTACTTCCTGTCTTCTGGTCGAGTATCTTTCCAAGGAACTGGATCATTGTTTTTAGCCATGAATGCGTAACCGACCGCATCTTCTTCTGGTAAAACCTCTTGACTCCAATCGTATCCTTCATCATCGTAAATCACTGCAAGAGCTCTAGATTTCTCTTTGTTGTCTTCAACTTGCTTCAATCTAGGCGGCTCGTATTTATTCTGATGATAAATTGCCTTCTTGTAGTAATCATCTCTGAAAGGATTCTCCGACTCATCAACATAAGCGTTTCGGCATTCTCGTTTGAAGTACCCTTCTGCTTACACTTGAAGCATGTCACCTTGGACTTATCGAACCCCAGCTTGGTAGAAGCACCACCAATTGTTTTTCTTCCAGTAATTTCCATGAATCTTTGTGCTCGACGAACAGCACTTGCCATAGCCCAACGAATATCGATCAGTTCCATTTCCTCCAGATCAATCTGATCGTAATCTTCTTTCGTCAGATTTGTGTTGCCTATCTTCCCAGCTACTAAACCTTCATACGATTCCAACACCGATGCTAGGAAGATCATCTGCTGCTTGGCCGACTCTTCATCAAAATTCTGAGCATTCTTCAAGTCTATTGCGATGTTGCATTGAAAACGATTCTTTACATCAGAATTACTTCCAGAAGATGAAGATCCACTATGATACCCACTGTGACTTCCTCTGCTTTGACCACTTTGGCTTTCTTTGTTTGCTGTAGACACACTTTCAGCAGAAAATGCAGTCTTCGGTGAAGTTGCTTTCGGCATCATGCTCTTTGGATAGTACAGATTCAGATTTTGTTGGTAAGATGAATGATTGACTTTGAATGTCTTCTTAAGTTCCAACTCGTGACTTTCTAGTCTTTCGATCAGCAAATCTGGAGTAAGAATTTCTGGTGGAATAGTGTTTTTCAACATGAGAGCATAATATCTCCAATCCATCTCGTCTGGTAATGAATCAAACAGCTTGTCAACTTGTTCATCATCAGGATATTTGATTCCATGTCTAGCTAACTCCAGCTTTAGATGCTCAAACCTCTCGATCATTTTTGATACAGATTCGTTTTTTAAACAACCAAACATATCAAACTCTTTCCTAAGAAGTTTCTTTTTGTTTTTTACAATTTCGGTACTTCCTAAGCACTTCTTTTGCAGCTTTGCCCAAAGATCTTTAGCATTCGAATACTCGATCAAAGATATGATGTCTTCCCGAACAGACTGAAACAATAAAGCTACGCATTTCTGTTCAGCAACGAATGAATCAATCTCTTCAGTTGATCTTAAATTTTCACCATTCTTGTTTCCATCTTCATAGCCATTCTTTAAACTCTTCCAGCTAGGAAATGCAAATGCCATCATCCAATCTTCAAACTTTTTGGACCATCGACTGTACTCTTCAATAGCCGTAAGCTTTGGGGGTTTGTTGAATGTTCCAAAAGCACTTTCCGATTCCCAAGCTTCCTTCTTCTTTTCTTTCGGAGTATTCTCGTTCTCGTTCGTATTGTTGTTGTTTGTAGAAGTATCATCTCCCGAGTTTCCTGCGAATGCGTACATATCGCTAAATGGGTTCAAGAAAATATCATCCATCGTGAATGTACCTGAAAGATCAGCAAACACTTAGACAAATTTTCAAAATTTTGACAAACAATAACGTATAAACGAAATCACTCAGATTGACTGATAAGCGAAATCAAGAACAATGTTCACTCGAGCGAAATCACAATGTTCACTTGAGCGAAATCTCTTATGTCCGTATAAGCGAAAACAAACGTTGTCCGTAAGAGCGAAATCACTTATGTTCACATAAGCGAAATCAAGATGTACGAATGAGCGAAATCAGCTATGTCCGTATGAGCGAAATCAGATTATTTATGTCCGTAAAAGCGAAATCAGTTGATTAACTCTCGATGTACACAAAAGCGGAATCACTTTTTAACCAAATTTCACCATGTTTTAATCCAAGTTACAATCTGATACTTACAAGGAATGATCTACACTTAATTCCGAACACAATGATATGTTTATTGTTCAATTTCGACCACAAATTTGTTCCAGATCTGATACAAAAGTTCCGGTTCGAAAACAGATCGAGATTTTGTTAAAATTGATTGAGTTTGACTTTGTTTTAAGGTCTGATATTGTTACAGATTGATTAAAAGATAATTTCGCTCAATTTACTTGAAGTTCAAATCATTTTGTCCGTAGGAATTTGTTTAATCCGAAAAAATAAAAGAGAAAGTGAGTAGAAATGAGATAATAGTGTCGAATCAGCTGATGTAGTATGAACTCCTCGTCCTGAAGCTCTGATACCACTTGTTGGACCGTGTCGTGACCCTAAACGATCAGTCAAGGCAGTTCATCATCACGTATAAAGGCGGAATCAGTATACGCAACGTAACAACAACTTTCCTATTCAATTCCTTCACTTTATTAGCTTTCTGAATCAATTTTGACAGAGTTCGGTTACCAAACTTATGACCAGATCTCGCTCCAATGTCCTTTTACTAATGAACACATGTGTGGGTATTTATACTAAGTCTAATTTCGCTCCAATGGCATGACCATATGAGCGAAATCACATGCTACTGATTTCGCTTATATGGCATGTCCATTAAAGCGAAATCACCATGTCCTTTAAAGAGAAATCACCTATATCTAATGTTCATTAAAGCGAAATTAACAATTAAAAACTCTAATCTTGACTTTTAAGATCCAATCTTGATATATCTTGACTTTCTTGATTTAAGACTTGATGAAGATGCAGTCAACAGACATTCTTGTGCATCAACAGTAAGGATCAGAGATCCTTAGCTGTTTAACTTCAAAAACCTAAAACAGAACATAACTTGGGACTAAGCCAATATAAGAGAAGAGTTAGTAACTGGGGAGAAGCCCAACAATTCTGGGGACAAGCCCAAAGGATAACTGGGGACAAGCCCAAAGGATCTTGTGTAAACTGGAGTATGGCCCTCACTGGCGACTATCCAAACTTAGTGACATGAAAATGCCAAAACCTTAGCTAACGTGAAAACGTTAGAAACCTTAGGAATGGATGTATGGTACGTCTACCATTATACGTAGGATCCCGGATACAGCCAGTACAATGAATTTGTCAGCCCCTAAAGCGAGTACTGGTCCCATTGCCATGAACTGTACCAGGATCATCGTGCGCTACTGGCGCTACTGGGGACAGGCCCAAACAACTGGGGTCAAGCCCAAATAACTGGGGTCAAGCCCAAATAACTGGATACGTCTGTGGATACTTAATCCTTTGTTAAGGATACCTAAACCTTCTGCAAAACTCAGAATCAAGTGAAAGGAGGATAAAGGATCCAGGATCCTTATCCTTGTACATAGGATAATTAAAGAATGAAATAGTTTGAGATTAGAACATTACCAAAATGAGGATCATCTATCCTCTAAAGATCATTCGAGGATACTTGTGATAAAAATAGTTAAGGATCATGGATCCTTATTACATGAAGTATTTCTTCAAGTGGACAGCATTCCAAGATCTTGGTAGTAAATCACCTTCCATTGTTAGCAATCTATATGCCCCCTTTCCTGCCTCAGCTTCAATCAGGTAGGGGCCTTCCCACTTTGGTGCCAACTTTCCATGAGCAGGATTTGTGGTATTCTGAAATGCTTTCCTTAATACCATATCACCAACTTGGAACTTCCTAATCCTAACATTTTTATGGTAGGCTCCAGCCATCCTTTGTTGATAACTAGCCATCCTTATCCTTTCCAAATCCCTGAGTTCTTCTATAGTATCCAAGTCTTGAATCAAGTTTTCAGCATTTCCTTCAGGATCACGGGTGCTTGTTCTTGCAGTAGGAACCACCATTTCTGTAGGGGTCACTGATTCTGCCCCAAACACTAAAGAAAATGGAGTTTGGCCAGTAGCATTCTTGGGAGTTGTCCTATCAGCCCATAGTACATAAGGTAGTTCTTCTGCCCATTTTCCTTTCTTGGATCCAAGCTTTTTCTTCAATTTGTTGATGATGATCTTGTTGGATGATTCTGCCTGACCATTAGCTTGTGGGTGGACTGGTGTTGATGTTATCATCTTAATCCCCCAGCTGTCACAAAAGTTAGTAGTTCTACTCCCAATAAATTGGGATCCATTATCACAAACAATTTCAGAAGGAATACCAAATCTAGTAATAATGTTTCTTTTGATAAAGGATATCACTTCTTTTTCTCTAACTTGAGCAAAGGCTTCAGCCTCTATCCACTTGGAGAAGTAATCAGTCATAGCAAGCATGAATACTTTCCCACCAGGTGCCTTAGGAAGTTTTCCAACTACATCCATTCCCCATCTCATAAATGGCCAAGAAGAGGATATAGGGTGCAAAAGCTCTACTGGTTGATGAAGGATATTACTATGTCTCTGACAAGGATCACACTTCTTGGCATATTCCACAGCATCCTTTTTCATAGTAGGCCAATAGTATCCTATTCTCAGGATCCTTGAGAATAATGCCCTGCCCCCAGTATGATTTCCACAATCTCCTTCATGAAAATCCTTTAGGACTTCTTGGATTTCAGGATCCTCAATGCATCTTAGATATGGTCCTGCAAGAGATCGTTTATATAACATATTATTCAATATTGTAAACTGAGATACCTTAGTTTTGAAAGCCCTGGGGTTTTGGGAATCTCTCCATGTTGGATATATCTCATGATTGAAAGGATCCATGATCCTGAATGGGATTGTGTATCATTACTAGGGATACTCGCAGAATCCTCTCCTATCTCCATGGCTACATGATCCTCAATAGCGGGGGTTAGGATATGGATAATAGGGATCCTGATATCCTCTGGAATCTTCAAGGATGATCCTAGATTAGCCAATGCATTAGCTTCTGCATTCTCTTCTCTGGGTACCTGTGTCAAACTGAAGGAAACAAAAGAGAGTGCCAATTCTTTGACTATCTCTAAATATTTGATTAGTTTTTCACCTTTAACAGCATAGGATCCATTAAAGTGATTAGTAATTAACAATGAATCTACATGTACCTCAAGATACCTGATCCTCATATGTTTGGCAATTTGCAAACCAGCTATCAAGGCTTCATATTCAGCCTCATTATTAGTAGTTTGAAACTCACAAGCTATGGAGTGGGGTATTATGTCCCCCTGTGGCGATTTTAGTAGTATTCCAAGTCATGTTCCCTTGACATTTGAGGCTCCATCAATGAAGAGTATCCAAGGATCCTTAGTTTCTTCTAGCTGTTGGACTTCTAACTCAGCTTCCTTTTGCAAGTCACTACTAAAATCTGCCACAAAGTCAGCTAAGGCTTGGGATTTAATGGCAGTCCTTGGTTCATATCTTATATCATAAGAACTAAGCTTCACTGCCCACTTAGCCATCCTTCCTGACATTTCAGGTTTCCTGAGAACATTCTTAATTGGAAAATTAGTCTTAACAATAATGGCATGAGTTTCAAAATAATGTCTTAATTTAGTAGATGCCATAATTAATGCAAGGATAAGTTTTTCTAAATGTGAATACCTGGATTCAGCATCAAGCAAACTCTTACTTTCATAATAAACAGGATGTTGTGTACCTTCGTGATCCTTAACAAGGACCGCACTTACTGCTTTAGAGGATACCGCTAAATATAAGGATAATATATCCCCTTTATCTGGTTTCATTAAGGCAGGAGCTGAGGATAGGTAATCCTTAAGGGCTTTGAGAGCATTTTCATGCTTTTCGGTCCACTCAAATTTCTTGTTCTTCCTCAAAATGTCGTAGAATTCCTTGCATTTTTCTGAGGATTTGGATATGAACCTGTTCAAGGCTGCGATCCTGCCTGTCAACCTTTGCACATCCTTAGCATTGGCAAGAGATTTGATATTCACAATAGCCTTAATTTGCTCTGGACTTGCTTCAATGCCTCTCTTTGTCACCATATAGCCTAGGAATTTACCTGCTTTAACACCAAAGTGACACTTGGAAGGATTTAGTTTCATATTAAATTTATCAAGGATATTGAATGCTTCCTCCAAGTCTCTAAGGTGATCCTCAGCTTTCTTGGACTTAACCACCATGTAATCTATATAGACTTCCATAGTGTGTCCAATTTGTTCCTTGAAGATCATATTGACTAGCCTTTGATAAGTAGCACCTGCATTTCTCAGTCCAAATGGCATAGCAATATAACAATATATACCAGTTGGGGTCATAAAGGCTGTATCCTCTTGATCAGATGGTTCCATCTGAATCTGTTGGAATCCAGATGAAGCATCCATAAAAGTCAACAACTCATGACCCGCGGTAGCATCCACCATGGAGTCAATGTGGGGTAATGGGAAAGGATCCTTGGGACATGCCTTGTTTAAATCAGTAAAATCAACACATACCCTCCACTTTCCGTTTTTCTTTTGAACAACAACCACATTGGCTAACCACCTTGGCTACTTAACCTCTCTTATAATACGTGCCCGGAGTAGTTTATCTACTTCTTCCTGGATAATGGCATTCCTTTCAGGTGCAAACTTCCTCCTTTTTTGATGAATTGGCTTGAATGACCTGTCAATGCCAAGTTTATGAGTAATTATATCTTTAGATATACCTGTCATGTCCTCATACTTCCTGGCAAAGGTAGTTTTTCTCCTTTTAAGGAAGGATACTAGATCCTGTTCAATGTTGCTGAGGATCCCTGATCCTATGAAGACTATGGATTCAGGATCATGAGGATCCATAAGGATTTCTTTCACATCATGTTCTCTTGCCTCCAAGAAATCTCTTGGAGGATGCTTTAATTGCTATTGCTCCCTTGGTCTCGAGGTTGGCTTCATTGATGATGTGTAGCAATTCTTAGCTTCATGTTTGTCACTTTCAATTTTCACCACCCCCCATGGACTAGGAAGCTTCACGCACTGATGATAGGTAGATGGAACTGCCTTCATGTCATGTATCCATGGCCTGCCAAGGATAACATTACAACAGGATAAGCAATCTATAACACAGAATTTCTGATAAGAATGAAGTCCTTCAATATAGATAGGGAGTTTGATGTCCCCCAATGTATTCTTGGTTTCTCCGCTGAATCCCACAAGAACTGAGGATCTTGGGACAATGTCTGATTCAGGGATGTTCATCTTCTTGAGGACATCAAGCTGAATGATGTTTACTGGGCTTCCTCCATCTATCAGGATCCTGTGAACAAAATGATTAGAAATAAACAAAGTAATAACAAGACCATCATGATGAGGATCCTGAACATCAAGACGATCATCCTCATCAAAAGTTATAATTTTATCCTTGGTAACAGTGGAGGTCCGGATGGGTCTATCTCCATTATCCATCTTGGTTTCCTTGGCATGTCTTTTGGCTGCTGAAAAGGAAGTACCACAAATGTCTGATCCACCTGATTTGAAGTTTATTACTTGTGCATCTGCTGGAGGAGCAGGAGCCTTTTCTGGGATCCTTTCAGGATCTTGGATGCTCGACTTCTTTCGTCCCAAAAGCTCCTTCAAGTGCCCCTTGCTTAACAAGTAACCAATTTCTTTTCTAAGTGCAATACACTCTTTAGTGAGATGCCCAAAATCCTCATGATACGCACACCACTTGGACTTGTCCTTTGTAGCAGCTGGTTTATCACTTTTCCTTGGCCATCTTGCTTTCTCACCTAGATTCTTCATTGCAAGAATTAGTTCATTGTTATCAACAGAAAAACAATATTCAGAAATTGGAGGATAATCCTCATCATCATCTTCTTGTTCTACTGCATGCACATTCTGGTTATCAGACTTGTTGTAGGACTTGAACTTGTTATTCTTAAAGTAGGATCCTTGCTTTTCTTGTTTTGAGGATCCTGCCAATCTCTCCTAGATCCTTTTATCATCCTCTAATCGGATAAATCTAAGGGCCCTGGTTCTTACTTCATCAAGATTCCTGCATGGGGTCATAACAAGATCATCATAGAATAACGAATCCCTAAGCAAACCCATTTTAAAGGCTTCCACAGCCGTGGCTATATCCAGATTAGGGATATCTAAGGATTCTTTACTAAACATAGTGATGTAGTCTCTAAGTGATTCATTTTGACCTTGTGTTACCCTATATAGATCACTAGTTAAACATTCAAATTTTCTGCTACATGAGAATTGATAATTAAACAGGTTAACTAGATTAGCAAATGAAGTAATAGAGTAAGGGGGAAGACTTAGCAGCCATTTAAGAGCAGATCCTGTGAGTGTGGATCCGAAACCCTTGCATAAACATGCTTCTTTTAACCTCTCTGGGATGGGGTTGATCTCCATCCTCTCTCTATATTGAGCTACATGCTCTTCAGGATCTGTTGAACCATCATACAGCTTCATAGTTGGTATTTGGAACCTTTTGGGTATCTCAGCATCACAAATAGGAGGTGCAAAACGAGATATCCTATGGCTCCTATCTGCAATTTCAGGAATGGGCTTAACCACTCCTGGAATGCTGGATATCATATCCTTCAGCTTTTGTAATTCCCTAGCCATAGCTTGATTGATACCTGTATCCTGCATAGAGCCATGGTTAGTGTTATAAGAATTATTAAAAGTGTTACCTCCCGGAGGATTCAGGTTAGGAATTGCAGATGTGAATCCATATTGACGGGATTCTGGAATGATTGAAGGACCAGAAGAGGCAATGGTCTTCATTGGAATGAAATCTCCTTGATGAACATCTAAGCTTGAAGGTTGTACGCTTCTCAAGAATCCTTGATGCTGAAAGATGTTGAACCCTTGGTGTTGAGAGTATCCTTGAACCTGAAAGGATCCCTGAGGCTGAGAGGATCCTTGAACCTGAAAGGATCCCTGAGGCTGAGAGGATCCTTGAACCTGAAAGGATCCCTGAGGCTGAGAGGATCCTTAAACCTGAGAGGATCCTTGAACCATGGAGGATCCTTGGACCCTAGAGGATCCTTGAACTGTGTGCATTCCCAAATATCCTCCCGAGCTGACGAAGGATCCCTGATGCTGAAAAGAGGATCCCGAAGGCTGAGAACAGGATCCTTGAGGCTGGAAGTGAGACCCAAAAGCCTGACTCATAGTTGTTTCTCCATAACGCCTTCCCAATGGTCCAATCTGGTACTGGATGTCTAGAGCTACAGATTGTAGGGCGGTTACGGCTGGAGTGTCAAAATCCAATGATCTAGGTATCAGGGGAGAGTGATCCTCCCCCGATCTCTTCTGTTTCTTGATGTCACCGATCTCCCAGAGGATCCTTTCGTTGGTTTTGTCCAGCTCTTGTATGTGATCCCTCATCTGCAAAATCAAATTAAAAAGATCACTAGTAGTAGGATTAGAAGAAACAGAAGAAGTTGGTGGTTTTTGGAAAAATGGGGCTTTATCTCTTTACAGCGTTTTCAGCATTCTTCTGGGATCCAGAAGGTGGTGGAGGCAAAGGAGGAACGCCCTGTGAAGAAGTGATTGCCGGCATTGAATTTGAAGTGTTCTTCGCTGAGCAAGCCATCTGCTTGGTTACAACGAACCGAAATGATCACAGAAACAAGAATTCTTAGGAATGAAGCACCAATTGCCCCACGGTGGGCGCCAAACTGTTTTGGTCAAAAATCAGGCTAAGATAATGTAACCAAATCTTTGTTGTGAGGAATGATGCTTGAATCAATGAACAATATGAAGGATAACTCATAAATGTAATGAACAAATGACACAATGATTTATACGAGGAAAAAGCCCTTGATCAAGAGTTGATCTCCGGCATAAAAAACCTCGGGTGATGGAAACTACCGATCACCGACTAAGATTAATCTAAAGAAGTTTACAACTCGGGATGATAACAAGCTTGTTACAAGGATCACTAGTGTGGAATGTGCAAAAATGTATGAAATCGCCGAGTAGTGTTTGAGAGCTGACAGAGAGCTGTTACGAGAGTGTGTGTATGCCAAAATTAGCTAAGTGTTCTAACTCAAGCTTGTTATCCCCATTTTAAATTACAAATAACTATATTAACAAACTATCCGCAAATTATGCAAGCCCCCCACGATCTCCATAACGTCCATAAGAGCCAAGCACGTGCGGAATATTGAGGGAATATGCTCCAAGAATTTCGGTAAGACTTGGTCCATGCCTTTATTCCTGCAAAACAAGCTTACGTACAAGGTAGACAATTGTTAGTATAAGGATAACAATAAGGATCCTGAATCCTGATCCTGCAACGCCTACTGAGGATCCTTAATTCAAACAGAATTGAGGATCCATGATCCTGACAGCACTTGAGGATCCGTGATCCTTAGGATTGGAAAATCCTCCCATAACAAGGGAGTTAATTCTTTTCAAAAATTTTGTGTTATAGATTGCTTATCCTGTTGCAATGTTATCCTTGACAGGCCATGGATACACGACATGAAGGCAGTTCCATCAACATATCATCAATGTGTCAAACTCCCTACTCCATGGGGTGTGGTGAAAATTGAAAGCGACCAACAAGAAGCTAAAAATTGTTATACTTCGTCGATGAAATCAGCCTCAAAACCTTGGGAGCAATAGCAATTAAAGTATCCTCCAAGAGAAGTCCTGGAGGCAAGAGAACAAGATGTGAAGGATATCCTACTGGATCCTCAAGACCCTGAATCCAAAAATTTTAGAATCCAAAAATTTTATAGGATATGGGATCCTCAATGACATTGAGCAGGATCTAGTATCCTTTCTAAAGAGGAGAAAAACTACCTTTGAATGGAAACATGAGGACATGAAAGGTATTTCTAAAGATGTTATTACTCATAAACTTGGCATTGACAGGTCATTCAAGCCCATATATCAAAAAAGGAGAAAGTTTGCACCTGAAAGGAATGTCATTATCCAGGAAGAGGTAGATAAACTACTCAGAGCAGGTATGATTAGAGAGGTTAAGTATCCAAGATGGTTAGCCAATGTGGTTGTTGTTCAAAAGAAAAATGGAAAGTGGAGGGTATGTGTCGATTTCACTGATTTAAATAAGGCATGTCCCAAGGATCCTTTCCCATTACCCCACATTGACTCCATGGTGGATGCTACAGTGGGTCATGAGTTGTTAACTTTTATGGATGCTTCATCTGGATTCCAACAAATTCAGATGGAACCATCTGATCAGGAGGATACAGCCTTTATGACCCCTACTGGTATCTATTGCTATATTGCTATGCCATTTGGACTAAGAAATGCAGTTGCTACATACCAAAGGCCAGTAAATATGATGTTTAAAGAACAAATTGGACACACAATGGAAGTCTATATTGATGACATGGTCGTTAAGTCTAGGAAAGTTGAGAATCACCTTGGAGATTTGGAGGAAGCATTCAATATCCTTGTCAAATTCAATATGAAATTGAATCCTTCCAAGTGCCACTTTGGTGTGAAAGCTGGCAAGTTTCTAGGGTATATGGTGACAAAAAGAGGCATAGAGGCAAGTCCAGAGAAAATCAAGGCAATTGTGAACATCAAGTCTCCTGCCAATGCTAAGGATGTTCAAAGATTGACAAGGAGAATCGCAGCCTTGAACAGGTTCATCTCGAAATCATTAGAGAAATGAAAGGAATTCTATGACATCCTGAGAAAGAATAAGAAATTTGAGTGGACTGAAAAGCATGAAAATGCCCTCAAGGCCCTTAAGGATTACCTATCCTCAGCTCCAGCCTTAATAAAACCAGAAAAAGGGGATATATTATCCTTATATTTGGCAGTATCTTCTAAGGCAGTAAGTGCAGTCCTTGTTAAGGATCATGAAGGTATACAACATCCTGTATATTATGTAAGTAAAAGTTTGCTTGATGCTGAATCCAGGTATTCTCATTTAGAAAAACTTATCCTTGCTTTAATTATGGCATCTACTAAACTACGCCATTATTTTGAAACTCATGCTATTATTGTTAAAACTAACTTTCCAATTAAGAATGTTCTCAGAAAACCTGAAATGTCAGGAAGGATGGCTAAATGGGCAGTAAAACTTAGTGCCTATGATATAAGATATGAGCCAAGAACTGCCATTAAATCCCAAGCCTTGGCTGACTTTGTGGCAGATTTCAATAGTGATCTAGAAAGGAAAGCTGAGTTAGAAGTTCAACAGCTTGAAGAGACTAAGGATCCTTGGATACTCTTCACAGATGGAGCCTCTAATGTCAAAGGAACTGGACTAGGCATACTACTAAAATCGCCACAGGGGGACATAATACCCCACTCCATTGCTTGTGAGTTTCAAACTACTAATAATAAGACTTAATATGAAGCCTTAATAGCTGGTTTGCAAATTGCCAAGCACATGAGTGTTAGGGGAGGATTTTCTAACAATTAGTGATCCTTATTCGTTATCCTAATTAATGATCCTTACTTCTGTGACAGATAGTGATCCTCAGAAGAGCTTCAGGATTAGGATCATGGATCACTTTAAGGATCCTCGTACTGACGATTGTTTACTTGTGTTTTCTATTATTTTGCAGGAAGTTCAACTTGGACCTAGTCTTAGCGACATTCCTGGAGAATATTCCTTGACTATCCCGCACGTGCTTGGCCAAAAATGGACGTTGTGGAGAACGTGGGAGCTTGGCACAAAAGTCGGATAGTTAGTTTTAGTAGTGAATTTCTATTTTAAAAGGAGTAACGAGCTAGTAGAAAGACACTTAGTCATTTTCTCAGTTACACGCTCTCATATACTCGCACACTTGAAGCTCTCGACGAACACTCATTCATTTTCACTCACTTTTACACATTTCACGATAGTGATCCTTGTACCTAGCTCGTTACTATCCGAAGTTGTAAACATTTATTCATTTATTTGAGCTTGGTGATCGGTAGTTTCCATCACCCGGGGTTTTTTGTGCCGGAGATCAACTCTTGATCAAGGGCTTTTTCCCCGTATAAATCCTTGTGTCATTTCTGCAATTTACATTGAAGTGATCCTCGTTATTGTTATACATTATAAGCATCACACCCCATAACAGAGAGTTTGGTTGCAATATCCTCAACAGATTTTTTGACCAAAACAGTTTGGCGCCCACCGTGGGGCAATTGGTGCTTCGTCCTTAGAAAAATTCGCATTTCTGTGCTCATTCCGGTTCACTACAACTAAGCAAATGGCTTCCTCAGCGAAGAATGTTTCAAATTTGATGCCCTCATTCACTTCTTCACAAGGCGTTCCCCCTTTGCCTCCACCACCTTCTGGATCCCAGAAGAATGCTGAGAATGCTGCGAAGAAACCAACTCCCATTTTCTCAAAACCTCCAACTTCTTCTGCTTCTTACACTCCCACTACTAGTGACATGTTTACTTTGATTTTGCAGATGAAGGATCAGATACGGCAACAGGATAAGACCAATGAGAGGATTCTTAAAGAAATCGGAGATCTCAAGAAACAAAAAACAACGGCAGAGGATCATTCCCCACTGGTGCCGAAATCCTTGAATTTTGATACTCCGGTGATTACTTCTCAGCCATCAGTGGTTCCAGACGTTCAATATGTGGGTGGACCGAAAGGAGTGCACTACGGAACAACAACAATCACCCATGCAGCAGGCTCATATTTCCAGCCAGCGGGATCCTATCCTCAGCATATGGGATCCCTCACGAATTCAGGAGGATATTCAGGAATGCAGCAGATTCAAGGATCCTCCTTTGTTCCAGGATCATCCCAGGTTCAAGGATCCTCCTTTGTTCCAGGATCATCCCAGGTTCAAGGATCCTCCTTCTTTCCAGGATCATCCCAGGTTCAAGGATCCTCCTTCTTCCCAGGATCATCCCAGGTTCAAGGATCCTCCTTTGTTCCAGGATCGTCCCAATTTCAGGGATCCTTCCAGATGCCAGGATCCTTGAGGAGTTTGCAAACAGGAAGTTCAGATGTCCATCAGGGAGATTTTATTCCAATGCAGACCAATGCTTCTACTGGTCCCTCGATCATTCCAAAGCCCCAACAATATGGATTAACATCCATTCTTCCTAACTTGAATCCAATGGGAGGTAACACTTTTAATAATTCTCATACTACTAACCATGGTCTTATGCAGGATCCAGGTATCAATCATGCCATGGCCAGAGAATTGCAAAAGCTAAAGGATATGATATCAAGTGTTCCGGGAGTGGTCAAACCTATCCTAGAGATTGCAGATGGGAGCCACAAGATATCTCGTTTTGCACCACCAATCTGTGATGCTGAGATACCCAAGAGGTTCCATGTGCCTACAATGAAGCTGTATGATGGTTCGACGGATCCTGAAGAACACATAGCACAATACAGGGAGAGGATGGAGATCAATCCAATCCCAGAAAGGTTAAAGGAAGCATGCCTGTGCAAAGGATTCGGATCCACTCTTACTGGATCAGCTCTCAAATGGCTGCTAAGTCTTCCCCCTACTCTATTACCTCATTTGCTAATCTAGTTAATCTATTTAATAATCAGTTTTCTTGTAGTAGGAAATTTGAACGATTAACTAGCGATCTATATAGGATAACCCAGGGTCATAATGAATCATTAAGGGATTACATTACCAAATTCAGTAAAGAATCCTTAGACATTCCCAACTTAGACATAGCCACGGCTGTTGAGGCCTTTAAAATGCGATTGCTTAGGGATTCGTCTTTCTATGATGATCTTGTTATGATACCATGCAGGAACTTAGATGAGGTAAGAACCCGAGCACTTAGGTTCATTCGGCTAGAAGATGACAAGAGGATCCAGGAGAGGTTAGCAGGATCCTCAAAGCAGGATAAGCAAGGATCCTCATTCAGGAACAACAAGTTCAGATCCTACAACAGATCTGATAACCAGAACGTGCATTCTATTGATCAAGAAGAGGATGATGAGGATTATCCTCCAATTTCTGAATATTGTTTTTGTGTTGATAACAACGAACTAATCCTTGCGATGCAGAACCTAGGTGATAAAGCTAGATGGCCGAGAAAAAATGATAGGCCAGCTGCAACTAAGGATAAATCAAAGTGGTGTGCATACCATGAAGACTTTGGGCATCTCACAGAAGAATGCATTGCACTAAGAAAGGAAATTGGATACTTGTTGAGCAAGGGGCATCTAAAAGAATTGTTGGGAAGAAAAAAGTCAAAGACTCAGGATCCTGAAAGGATCCCTGAGAAGGCTCCAGCCCCTCCAGCAGATGCACAAGTGATAAACTTCATTTCTGGAGGCTCAGACATTTGCGGCACATCCTTCTCAGCAGCTAAAAGGCATGCAAAGGAAACTAAAATGGATAATGGAGAAAGACCAGTTCGAACATCAAGTGTCTCCGAAGGAAAAGTCATAACCTTTGATGAAAAGGATCGTGTTGATATCTAGGATCCTCATCACGATAGTTTAGTTATTACTCTTTTCATATCTAACCATTTTGTCCGCAGGATCCTTATAGACGGAGGAAGTTCGGTGAACATTATCCAGCTTGATGTTCTGAAGAAGATGGGTATCCCTGAATCAGAGATCATACCAAGATCCTCTGTGCTCGTGGGATTTAGTGGCGAAACTAAGAATACCCTGGGGGACATTAAACTCCCAATATACATCGAAGGCCTACACTCTTATCAAACATTTTGTGTTATTGACTGTTTATCTTGTTGTAATGTTATCCTTGGCAGGCCCTGGATACACGATATGAAAGCAGTCCCATCCACCTACCATCAATGTGTGAAGCTCCCTAGTCCTTGGGGAATAGTGAAGATTGATAGTGATCAGCAGGAGGCTAAGAATTGCTACACTTCATCGATGAAACCAGCCTCGAAGTCAAGGGAGCAATAGCAATCAAGGTATCCTCCAAGGGATGTCTTGGAGGCAAGAGAGCAGGATGTGGTAGAAATCCTCATGGATCCTGATGATCCTGAATCCAAAATCTATATTGGATCAGGGATCCTTGGCGAAATGAAAGAAGACCTCGTATCCTTCCTCAAAAGGAGAAAGACTACCTTTGCATGGAAACACGAAGACATGACTGGCATATCCAAAGATGTTATCACTCACAAACTCGGCATTGACAGATCCTTCAAACCAATCCATCAAAGGAGAAGAAAGTTTGCACCGGAAAGGAATGCCATTATCCAGGAAGAGGGAGAGAAATTGCTCCGGGAAGGTATGATTAGGGAGGTCAAGTATCCAAGATGGTTGGCCAAGGTGGTTGTTGTTCAAAAGAAAAACGGAAAGTGGAGGGTATGTGTCGATTTTACCGATCTAAATAAGGCATGTCCCAAGGATCCTTTCCCTTTACCCCACATTGACTCCATGGTGGATGCAACTGCGGGTCATGAACTGTTAACTTTTATGGATGCCTCATCTGGATTCCAACAAATCCAAATGGAACCATCCGACCAAGAGGATACAGCCTTCATGACTCCAACTGGTATATACTGCTATATTGCTATGCCATTCAGATTAAGAAATGCAGGTGCAACATATCAAAGGCTGGTGAATATGATGTTCAAGGATCAGATTGGACAAACTATGGAGGTGTACATAGATGATATGGTGGTAAAATCCTTAAAAGCTGAGGATCACCTAAGAGACTTGGAGGAAGCATTCGATATCCTTGACAAATATAACATGAAACTTAATCCTTCAAAATGTCACTTTGGTGTTAAAGCAGGTAAATTCTTAGGATATATGGTGACAAAGAGAGGCATTGAAGCTAGCCCGGAACAAATCAAAGCAATAGTGAACATCAAATCTCCGGCCAATTCTAAGGATGTTCAAAGGCTAACAGGCAGGATCGCAGCTTTGAACAGATTTATATCCAAATCCTCCGAGAAGTGCAAAGAATTCTATGATATCCTAAGGAAGAACAAGAAATTTGAGTGGACTGAGAAGCATGAAAATGCTTTAAGAGCCCTCAAAGATTACATATCCTCAGCCCCGGCTTTGATGAAACCAGAAAAAGGCGATGTGCTATCCTTGTATCTTGCAGTATCCTCAAAAGCAGTAAGTGCGGTCCTTGTTAAGGATCACGAAGGTACACAACATCCTGTCTATTATGTAAGTAAAAGTTTACTTGATGCCGAATCCAGGTATTCACACCTTGAAAAGCTTATTCTTGCATTAATTATGGCATCTACTAAGTTAAGACATTATTTTGAAACTCATGTTATCATTGTTAAAACTAATTTTCCAATTAAGAATGTCCTCAGGAAACCAGAGATGTCAGGAAGGATGGCTAAGCGGGCAGTGAAGCTAAGTGCATATGATATAAGATATGAGCCTAGGACAGCCATCAAATCCCAAGCATTAGCTGACTTTGTGGTTGATTTCAGTAGTGATTTACAAGAAGAAGCTGAGTTAGAAGTCCAACAGCTAGAAGAGACCAAGGATCCTTGGATACTCTATACTGATGGATCCTCAAATGTCAAAGGCACAGGGCTTGGAATACTACTAAAATCGCCACAGGGGGACATAATACCCCACTCTATAGCTTGTGAGTTCCAAACCACTAACAATGAGGCTGAATATGAAGCCTTAACTGCTGGATTACAAATTGCAAAGCATATGGGGATCAGGATCATCCTTGAAGATCCCGGAGGATATCAAGATCCCAATTATCCACATCCTGACCCCGGCTATCGAGGATCATGTGGCTATGGAAATAGGAAATGATTCTGCAATTATCCCTAGTGAGGATACTCAATCCCATTCAGGATCAGGATCATGGATCTCACCAATTATGAGATGCCTACACTATGGAGAGATTCCTACAGGAGAAAACCCTAGGGCTTTCAAATCTAAGGTATCTCAATTCACAATTTTAAATAATATGTTGTATAGACGATCTCTTGCAGGACCATACTTGAGATGCATTGAGGATCCTGAAATCCAAGAAGTTTTAAAAGACTTCCATGAAGGAGATTGTCGAAACCACACTGGGGGCAGGGCATTATTCTCAAGGATCCTGAGAACAAGATACTACTGGCCAACCATGAAAAGAGATGCTGTGGATTATGCTAAAAGATGTGATCCTTGTCAGAGGCACAGCAACATCCTTCATCAACCAGCTGAATTATTGCATCCTATATCCTCCTCTTGGCCATTTATGAGATGGGGTATGGATATAGTTGGTAAGCTTCCTAAGGCACCTGGTGGGAAAGTGTTCATGTTAGCTATGACTGATTACTTCTCCAAGTGGATAGAGGCTGAAGCTTTTGCCCAAGTCAGAGAAAAGGAAGTTATATCCTTCATCAAAAGAAATATTATAACTAGATTTGGAATTCCTTCTGAAATTATATGTGATAATGGTTCCGAATTTATTGGGGGCAGAACCACTAACTTTTGTGACAGCTGGGGGATTAAGATGATAACATCAACACCAGTCCACCCACAAGCTAATGGTCAGGCTGAATCATCCAACAAGATCATCATCAACAATTTGAAGAAGAAGCTTGGATCCAAGAAAGGGAAATGGGCAGAAGAACTACCCTATGTGCTTTGGGCTGATAGGACAACCCCTAAGAATGCTACTGGTCAAACGCCATTCTCTTTGGTATTCGGGGCAGAATCAGTGATCCCAACAGAAATGGTGGTTCCAACTGCAAGAACAAGTACCCGTGATCCTGAGGAGAATGATGAGAACTTAGCTCAAGACCTGGATACTATTGAAGAAATCAGGGATATGGCTAGGATAAGGATGGCCAATTATCAGCAAAGAATGGCTGGTGCTTACAACAAAAATGTCAGGATCAGGAGGTTTCAAGTTGGAGAT
Organism: Helianthus tuberosus; assembly: GCA_030545235.1. NCBI lineage: Eukaryota > Viridiplantae > Streptophyta > Magnoliopsida > Asterales > Asteraceae > Helianthus > Helianthus tuberosus. The sequence goes on from CM060406.1 coordinate 184,590,585, forward strand.
ATGGTATTAAGGAAAGCATTTCAGAATACCACCAATCCTGCTGATGGAAAATTGGCTCCAAAATGGGAAGGCCCTTATTTGATTGAAGCTGAAGCAGGAAATGGGGCATATAGATTGCTAAACATGGAAGGTGATTTGCTACAAAGAGCTTGGAATGCTGTCCACTTGAAGAAATATTTCATGTGAGCAGGATCCTCATGGCACAGATGATCCTCAGGATAGGGATATCCTTAAAGGATCCTCAAAGTATCGGTGATCCTTACTTAGGTAATATCCTAAACTTGAACTATTTCATTTCTTTATTTTCTCATATAAGGATAAGGATCATGTATCCTTTATCCATCTCTCACGTGAGTTTAAGTTTTGAAAGTTCAGGTATACTTAGCATAACATTGATTATCTGCTGAAGCAATACGATCCTTGGGTTTAACCCCAGTTATTTGGGCTTGTCCCCAGTTCCGCCTGTAGCGCATGATGATCCTGGTATAGTTCAAGGCAGTGGGACCAGTACTCGTTTTAGGGGCTGATAATTCCATTGTACTGGCTATACCTAGGATCCTACGTATAATGGTAGACGTACCATACATCCGTTCTTAAGGTTTCTAATGTTTTCACGTTAGCTAAGGTTTCTAACGTTTTCACGTTAGCTAAGGTTTTGGCATCTTCATGTCACTAAGTTTGGATAGTCGCCAGTTAGGGCCATACTCCAGTTTACACACGATCCTTGGGCTTGTCCCCAGTTATCCTTGGGTTGTCCCCAGTTATCTTTGGGCTTGTCCCCAGTTATCCTTGGGCTTGTCCCCAGTTATCTTTGGGCTTGTCCCCAGTTATCCTTGGGCTTGTCCCCAGTTGCTAACTCTTTTCTTATGTTGGCTTAGTCCCAAGTTATGCTCTATTTCAGGTTCTTGAAGATAGGCAACTAGGGATCCCTGATCCTTACTTTATTCTAAGGTTTATCTTATAGTTATCCTTATTATGGTTAGGATCCTAACTTGGACCCTCAGGTATGATCCTTAACTATTTTTAATTCTATTCATTATTTATTTGAATAACCCTTATACTTGACAACTGAACTTGTGATTTTTAAACTATATCACTTTTTAGAACTTATCGGTTATGGGATATGTGATCCTTGATCATGTCCTAAACTTTTTGGATATCTTTTTTAATTTTTCAAGGCTTGATAAGTATAAACAGAATGAACATTACAACAGTTGGAAAGTAAGATATTAACAAGGATAACAACACAAGATAAGCGACAAAAGGTTAAGATTTTATTTATTAACAAAAGACTAACCCTTAAAAGGTTGTCAAAATTACCTACCCTGAGCATCTACCAGCAAAACGTGGCCCGTCCGCTGGGGTAGGTAAAGGGTGTCCATGATAATAAGTTCAAGAGTAGTGCAGGAATATAAAGGCGGCAGGATCACAATGGCTTCATCCCCCAAACAGAGGATCCCTCCACCAACTGCAATCCTGCCTATTGTCCAAAGGATCATACATGATCCTTAATCCTAAAACCTATTGTTCAAAGTACAAACCATTAAATTGTTCGACATCACAACCACAAAAAGTTACTACCAAATTTAAAAATTGGGCTCCGGCTGCGTCTAGAAATGTCCTTCATCGCCCAATCATGCAGCTTAAACCTTCGCTGCATTGTCACCTCCAGCTCCACTTGTTTCACCACCTTCACCTTTGCCTCCAGCTTCAATTGTCAGGATCTCTTCAACCTCCTCAGCCTCTTCGTCGTCCAGTTCAGCCAGCCTTGCCTTCCAACCTTCAATATCCCAGGTGCTCTTGTCAAAAGCAGGATCCTGAGCTTCCAAGGCCATTTGAAGCTTGGTCTTGTACATTGTAATGGCGGCAGAGACTTTGGCGTCTTCAGTGATCTCATTCTTCTCATAATCAACATTGATCAACACCTTGGCAGTCTCCTGTTTGGCATCCCGGACTTCCTTCTGAAGATCAGCAATTGCAAGGTCCTTAAGCACTGCAACCTGCTGGAGGTCGGCAATCTTCCTATCCTGATCCTCAACGTGGCCAACATAATCCTCAATCTCAGAGAATTTTTGCAAAAGGGATAAAGGATAAGGTCAGGATCAAGTAATCAGCAGGATATACCAGCAGGATATGTCAACAGGATATACGAGCAAAGACAGTGATCCTCACCTCATTAAAGTACTCAAGGAATTGATGACGGATCAGAGGCAGACCTTGCAGATCCCCAGCTTCAGAGGCTTTTCTCTTCTTGATTGCCTTCCCTTTGAGGGGAGCCTTGGGGACCGAAGCTGCCGGACTGGTAGGAGCTTTTCTCTTGGAGGATCTGACAGTGGTGAGATCAGCAACATTGAACTTGGAAGCAGATTTGGTAGATTTTCCAGCACCTACACAACCAAAACAAGATAAGTATCTTTTCTTAATTTACATTTCCCTATTTATTTAAATTTTAAACAAGGATACTTACTTGACATTGTGACAGAGCCTGAGGATACCTCCTGTGAATCTTGGGTTGTTGTCTTGAAAGTTCTTGTTTCAGGATCAAGTTTCTTGAAAGCAAGGAGCCTTTCCTTAGCAGCAGGGGACAATCTGAGGTGTGAGACGGTGATAGCTGCATAACAAGAAAGTAAAAATATGAGTGATCCTTACATCAAAAGAAAGTTTCTGGTGATCCTTCTCAGGATCCTCCACCCTACCATGGGTAGCCCATTTCTTGGGAAGATCCTTTCCATCCTCAATAGAATCTCTTTTGATAAAAAAGAAACGCCGCTTCCAATTAGCATCGTTTTTGGTGGCTTTGAAGATCGGATGTTCTGCACCGGGTTTTCGCTTGAACAAATAACGATGGGAACCAAAGGTAGTAAGATCATACAGTTCTGCCAATTCCGACATTCCTAAATCAACGCCTTCCTGCTCGATGATCCTCTCTAGGGTATATAAAACCCTCCAAATCATCGACATGGCTTGGATGTAAGATATGCCGGTCAGGGAAAAGAAGGATTGTGTGAATTCTGGGAAAGGATAGGTGTACCCTATAGTGAATGGAGTAGCTGGAAAGGCAACCCATGTTTCAGAAACATAGTTGCTAAGAACAGTGGGATCAAAGGGTTTGAAGAAGGCACTCGCCGGAAAACAGTGACGGATTTTATCTACTTGTGCATCGTTAAAACAACACCTCTCATTCGCTATGTCTTTGATGATTTTTTGACTCTTCAAAGGGCTATCCTTCTTGTGATCCTTGCCCGGTGAGCTTCGGAGCATCATTCTTAGAGCGATGGTGGTAAAGAAAGAAAAAACAGAGTAAGAAAAGGAAAAAGAGAAGAAAGAGATACCTGATTGATCTTCGACTGAGAATATAAAGGGAGTCTCTCTGAAAATTTAAATGCATTTGATCCTATCTCTATATCCTATTTATAATCATGATCGTGCAGGGTTGTCACTTCTGTGACGTCATGGTTACAACGGCTAGTTCGATATCAACGGCTATATATCCGTTAGTTAGTTGCGGATAAGATTAAGAAAACATAACTCGCTAATTTTACATTTCACTCCTTATATTTTGGGGGTAATTGTTAGGGGAGGATTTTCTAACAATTAGTGATTCTTATTCGTTATCCTAATTAATGATCCTTACTTCTGTGACAGATAGTGATCCTCAGAAGAGCTTCAGGATTTGGATCATGGATCACTTTAAGGATCCTCGTACTGACGATTGTTTACTTGTGTTTTCTATTATTTTGCAGGAAGTTCAACTTGGACCTAGTCTTAGCGACATTCCTGGAGAATATTCCTTGACTATCCCGCACGTGCTTGGCCAAAAATGGACGTTGTGGAGAACGTGGGAGCTTGGCACAAAAGTCGGATAGTTAGTTTTAGTAGTGAATTTCTATTTTAAAAGGAGTAACGAGCTAGTAGAAAGACACTTAGTCATTTTCTCAGTTACACGCTCTCATATACTCGCACACTTGAAGCTCTCGACGAACACTCATTCATTTTCACTCACTTTTACACATTTCACGATAGTGATCCTTGTACCTAGCTCGTTACTATCCGAAGTTGTAAACATTTATTCATTTATTTGAGCTTGGTGATCGGTAGTTTCCATCACCCGGGGTTTTTTGTGCCGGAGATCAACTCTTGATCAAGGGCTTTTTCCCCGTATAAATCCTTGTGTCATTTCTGCAATTTACATTGAAGTGATCCTCGTTATTGTTATACATTATAAGCATCACACCCCATAACAGAGAGTTTGGTTGCAATATCCTCAACAGATTTTTTGACCAAAACAATGAGGATCAGGTATCTTGAGGTACATGTAGATTCATTATTAATTACTAACCACTTTAATGGTTTTTATGCAGTTAAAGGTGAAAGACTAATCAAATATCTAGAGATAGTCAAGAAATTGGCAGGCTCTTTTGCTTCTTTTAGTCTGACACAGGTACCCAGGGAAGAAAATGAAGAAGCTGATGCTTTAGCCAACCTTGGATCATCATTAAAAATTCCAGAGGATATTAAAATTCCTATAATCCACATCTTGGCTCCTGCTATTGAGGATCACACAGCTATGGAAATAGTGGAGGATTCTGCAATCATACCTAGTGACGACTCACAGTCAAATTCAGGATCATGGATCCTTCCAATCTTAAGATATATACAACATGGAGAGATCCCTACCGGAGAGAATCCTAAAGCTTTCAAAGTCAAGGTATCTCAATTTACAATATTAAATAACATGTTATATAAGCGATCTCTTGCAGGTCCATATCTAAGATGCATCGAGGATCCTGAAATCCAAGAAGTCCTAAAGGATTTTCATGAAGGAGATTGTGGAAACCACACTGGGGGCAGAGCACTGTTTTCAAGGATCCTTAGAACAGGATACTACTGGCCTAATATGAAGAAGGACGCTGTGGATTATGCAAAGAAATGTGATGCTTGTCAAAGACATAGCAATATCTTTCATCAACCAGCAGAGCTCCTACATCCTATATCCTCTTCTTGGCCATTCATGAGATGGGGAATGGATATAGTTGGTAAACATCCCAAAGCACCAGGAGGAAAAGTGTTTATGCTTGTTATGACTGATTACATTTCCAAGTGGATAGAGGCTGAAGCCTTTGCTCAAGTCAGAGAAAAAGAAGTGATATCCTTTATTAAAAGAAACATTATTACCAAATTTGGTATTCCTTTTGAAATTGTTTGTGATAATGGATCCCAATTTATTGGGAGTGGAACTACTAACTTTTGTGACAGTTGGGGGATTAAGATGATAACATCAACACCATTCCATCCACAAGCTAATGGTCAAGCAGAATCATCCAATAAGATCTTCATCAACAACTTGAAGAAAAAGCTTGGATCCAAGAAAGGGAAATGGGCAGAAGAGCTACCTTATGTGTTATGGGCTGATCGAACAACTCCCAAGAATGCCACTGGTCAGACTCCATTATCCTTAGTGTTTGGAGCTGAATCAGTGATCCCTACAGAGATGGTGGTTCCTACTGTTAGAACAAGCATCCGTGATCCTGAAGGAAATGCTGAAAACTTGGTACAAGACTTGGATACCATAGAAGAACTCAGGGATTTGGCAAGGATAAGATTGGCTAGCTACCAACAAAGGATGGCTGGAGCCTATAACAAGAATGTCAGGATCAGAAAGTTTCAAGTTGGTGATATGGTATTGAGGAAAACATTCCAAAATACCACAAATCCTGTTGATGGCAAATTAGCACCAAAGTGGGAAGGCCCCTATCTTATTCAAGCTGAGGTTGGAAAGGGGGCATATCGATTATTAACAATGGAAGGCGATCTGCTACCAAGAGCTTGGAATGCTGTCCATTTGAAAAGATACTTCATGTAAGAAGGATCCAGGATCCTTAGTAACCCTCATATCCAGTATACATTAAGGATCCTCAGAGGATATTTGGTCCTCATTCTGGTAATGATTTGATTTTAATTTACCTTATCCTTTAATTTATTTAATTACAAGGAGAAGGATCCAGGATCCTTTATCCTTTTTCACTAAAGTTCTGAGTTTTGCAGAAGTTCATGCATCCTTCACAAAGGATCAAGTATCCACACAAGTCTCCTAAGTTTTATGGGTTTATCCCCAGTTTTTGGGCTTGTCCCCAGTTTAAGGTATCTACTACCTTCTACGAATCAGGTTCTAACACCTTCGCCAGTAGCGCACGATTATCCTGGTGCAGCTAAAGGTAATGGGACCAGTACCCGCTTTAGGGGCTGACAATTTCATTGTACTGGCTGTATTCAGGATCCTAAGTATAATGGTAGACGTACCATACATCCGTTCCTAAGGTTTCTAACGTTTTCATGTTAGCTAAGGTTTTGGCATCTTCATGCCACTAAGTTTGGATAGTCGCCAATAAGGGCCATACTCCAGTTTACACAAGATCCTTTGGGCTTGTCCCCAGTCTTTGGGCTTCTCCCCAGTCTTTGGGCTTCTCCCCAGTTATTGGGCTTGTCCCCAGTTTATTGGGCTTGTCCCCAGATATTAACTCTTTCATTTACAGATTGGCTTAGTCCCAAATTATGTCTTATTTCAGGTTTCTAAAACTAAACAGTTAAGGATCCTGGATCCTAACTTTCCATAAGGGTTTGTTTTATAGTTGTTGCAAGGGTATACATTAAGGATATAGGATCCTAACTTGGATTCTCTGGTATGATCCTTATTTACCTTAACTTTATTTTTGATTTATCTATGTTACCCTTATACTTTGACAACAGGATATATGATCCAAAAAATATCTCACTTTTTGAACTTTTCGATTATAGGATATTTGATCCTTGATCATATCCTAAACTTTTTGGCTTAAACTAATTTCTATACTTTCATTATCAACTTGTAAGTTCAAAGCAATATGCAATAATAACTGAAAGGTAAATAGACTCAGAATGAACAACACGAGATAGCCAAAAGATTAAAGTTTTATTTATTTATCAAAAGTTAAACCCTTCAAAGGTTGTCAAAATTGCCTACCCCAAGCATCTACCAGCAAAACATGGCCCGTCCGCTAGGGTAGGCAAAGGGTGTCCATATTAAGAAGGTCTTAGTGCAGGAAATAAAGTGCGGCAGGATAACAGTGGTTTCATCCCCCAAACAGAGGATCCATCCACCATCCATTATCCTACCTATTGTCTGAAGGATCCATGATCCTTAAACCTAAGAGCTACTGTTTAGAGTTATTACAAACCAGCATTGTTTCAAAACATCAACAAACAAAAAAAACATTAAACCATAAAAAATGGGCTCCGGCCACGTCTAGAAATTTCCATCATCGCCCATTGATGCAGCTTACACCTTCGCTGCATCATCACCACCAACTGCTCCTTCCACTGGATCCTTCAACCCACTGCTACCAGCCTCCAATGCCAAGACCTCCTCAGCTTCCTCTTCGTCGTCCAGCTCCGCCAGCTTCAGTTTCCAAGCCTCCTGATTCCAGGCAGACCTGTCAAATGAAGGATCCTCAGCCTCCTTTTCCATTTGAAGCTTAATCTTGAGCATGGCGATTATAGCAGAGAGCTTTGCCCCTTCCATCACCTCCTCCTTCTCCTGCTGAGCTGTGATCTAGGCCAGGACCAACTCCTTCTTCGCTAGGTTAAGATCCTTCTCAAGGGAGGAGATCTTTTTGTCTTTGGCCAAGAACATCTGCTGGAAGTCAAGATTCTTCTGTTCAGCCTCTGCCAGATTGTTATCTAGGAGCATTTGGATCCCAGCAAATTTTTGCATAAAACAAGCACATGGTCAGAATCCGTTATCCTCAGAAAAGGAAGATCAGACTTAAGGATCCAGGATCCTTACCTCGGAGACATACTCCTCGAACTGGTGTTGGATGAGAGGGAGGCCTTCAAGTGGTTCAGAAGCTTTTCTTTTCTTGGCACCCTTTCCCCGTGTACTCATTCCTTTAGGGTTAGGGATACTGGGACTGGCAGCAAGATCCTTCTTGATGGACTTGGAAGAAGCAAAGGCATCAAGATCACTGACACTGAACCTGGAAGCTGATTTTGAAGATTTTCCAGCGCCTACATATGCAAAACAATAGATAAGTGTTCATATTTTTCATTCTTTTTAACATTCATTCATTTATACATATATTTGAATACTTACTCGACATGGTGAAGGAACCGGAAGATGCTTCTTCTGAATCCTTTGTTTTAGCTTGAAATGTCCTCACAGCAAAGTCAAGCCTCCAGAAGGCTGCAAGCCTTTCTTTTGTTGCAGGGGAATCTTGAAGATGCGAAATTGAGATAGCTGCAAAAACATAAAGAAATATCAGTTATCCTCAAAAGAAACAGAGTCCTACTATGATCCTTATCTAAGGATCCCATATCCTACCCTGGGTGATCCACTTTTTGGGGTGATCCTTCCCACCTGGGATTGAGTCCCTCCTCACAAAGAAGAACCGGTTTTTCCAATGGGTATCATTTTTGGTGGTTTTAAGGATTGGATGGGGCTGACCAGGTTTATGCTTGAATAAGAAACGGTGTGAACCATGGCTAAAAAGATTGTATAACTCACTCAACTCTGACATTCCTATTTCTATACCCTCCTGCTCAATGATGTTTTCCAGGGTATACAGAACTCTCCACATCATGGGCATGGCTTGTATGTAGCACATGCCTGTGAGTGTGAAGAAGGATTGTGTAAAAGCAGGGAAGGATAAGAAAACCCTATCAGGAAAGGGGTGGCCGGAAAAGAAACCCAGGTCTCGGAAACACAGTCACTCTTCATTGAAAAGTCAAAAGATCTGAAAACAGCCTCCGCCGGGAAGCAATGACGAATCCGATCAATCTCGGGATCGGTAAAACGAAAGAGTTCTAGCAAAGGTTTTTAGTAATTCCTTGACTCTTCAAAGGACTATCCTTCATAGGATCCTTGGCTGGTGAGGATCGAAGAACCATCTTAGTCATGGATGCTCGGAGAAAGGAGGATCGGAGTAGGAGAATTTAGAGAGAAGGGAAGAGAGAATACCTGATTGTTCTCTGGATGAAGATTTAAAGAAGTGGAATGCTCTAATTTAAACACATCTTGATCCTTATCTCTAACTCTGGATTTATAATGATGAATTTGCAGGTAGTCATGTTACTGACGTCAGGGTTGCAACGGCTAGTCAGATGATAACGGCTATATTTTAGTTAACAAGTTCGTTAGCGATAAGGCAGAAAATATGACTCATTAAGTTATATTTTATTCCTCATATTTTGGGGGAAATTGTTAGGGATGGATTTTCATATCTTATGGATCACGGATCCTCAAGTGCAGCCAGGATCACGGATCCTCAGTTCAGTTTGAATTAAGGATCCTCAGAAGATATTGCAGGAATAAGGATCCAGGATCCTCATTATGATCCTTATACTAACAATTGTTTCCATTATGTTTTACCTTGTTTTGCAGGAGTATACGATTGGGACTTGGTCTTGCCGAGATTCCAGGGGAATATGCTCCATTATTCTGCACGTGCATGGCTTGTATGACCGTTATGGAAGTCGTGGGAAGCTAGCATGATTTGCGGATTGTTAGTTAGCTTAGTTTATTTCTATTTTTATAAGGGGATAACAAGCTTGATTAGACACAGTTAGCAACACTTAGCAATTTTACGGCAATACACTCAAGCTCTCAAACACTCTCGGCAATTACACACTTTATGCACTATAGTGATTCTTGTACCAAGCTTGTTATCATCCCAATTTGTACACTTCATTTGTTCAATATAGTTGGTGATCGGCAGTTTCCATCACCCGAGGTTTTTTATGCCGGAGATCATACATTGATCAAGGGATTTTTCCTCGTATAAATCCTTGTGTTCATTATTCATTTCATTCATTCATTGTTTATTCATTCATTAATTTAACCAAGCATCACACCTCACAAAATCAGATTTGGTTACATTGTCATTGTGTGATTTTTGACCAAAACAATAGGAACCATGATGTGTGCAAAATGCAACATATAAATTACATCAATTGTGGCATAAAACTAACCCTTTTTAGTACTAATGTTGGAAAAAGTGTGCTTTTGTCTTCCTTTTGTATTTTCAGGATTAAATGAGCTCAAATTAACAAAAGAAGCAAAAAGACAGCAAAATCTAACATAAATACAAGAAAAGGAACAAACGTGACATGCCCGACCCCACGACAGCATCTTCCCAAGCAAAACAAGAAGACAGAAGACCGAACACGCCCCGTGCTCAGCCAGCACGGGGGTGTGCCCAAGTGTCAGCAGAAAAGACAAAGTGGTAGAAGCATCTATTGCCCACCACGGGGCCGTGCTCAGCGGGCACGGGGCCATGGTCAACTATAAGATTCGCAGAATCTAGGCAAATCTTCATAGTACAGATATGCTTCTGCACACGGGGTCGTGCTCAGCGGACACGGGGGCGTGGTCAACTAATAAAGACAAGCTGCAATTAATGAAGAAAGAGAAGGATGTGGACACGGGGCCGTGCCCACTGGACACGGGGCCGTGCCCGAGCTTCTGTTCAGCCTATAAATAGGAGTGCTTGGCTCAAGCTCAAACCCTCCCTTGGCACACCACCTCTCTCACACTTCACCCACCACCCACCACCACCATAACACCATCATCCACCACCATCATCCATTGTCCATCATAGAGTGTGTGAGTCATCTCGGGATCCAAGATTGATCGTAAGATTTCTTGACAATCAAGGCCATGTTTGCCTAAGTCTCTTACATCACTTGGTGAAGACAAGTGTCTAGTGTAATACTTTTTTTATTTTTAGTCTTTTCGCACTTTTTAATTGGTTATGTTTTAATGACTTTAATAACTAGTTTCTTATGTTGAAGGTGATTCTTCCTTATCGTTTGTCCATGGTGTCTTGGCATTATTTTACTGTCTATATAAAATAAAAGATTTTCACCATTCATATCTCCACGGTCTATATGGAGGTATGTTGGCTACCTGGTCGGGGGTTAAGGGAACGGTTTGGTAAGAGTCTTGCCGTTGTTCAGCGTTTAGAGATCCTGCAAGGGACCTGGGTCAAATTTAGTAGGACCTCCTTCAATACTTAACGGTATTGGATGGCGGGGGTCCAAACTCTTTGATCCCCTCATAAGTTAACTACTAATAATACTATAACCCGGCTACTTAGGACTGTATCCTTGCTGACTCAGACTACTTAGTCGAGGGTAACGTCACCTCCAAAAGAGGGGCCTACCATAATTTGCATTAATAACTTAATTCATTATCTTTCAATAATCTGACCCTTTAGGATTGTATCCTTGCTGACTCAAACTACTGGGTTGAGGGTAACGTCACCTTCAAAAGAGGGGCCTACTACAATAACTAAGATAATCTCTTAAATAAGTGCAAAAGTGCGGAAATAATCAAAGGTTACACTATACACGAGTCGGAACCAAGTGATTCATCTTGTCTATCTGTTTTTATTTTTATTTTCATCATTTTAGTTAGTTTTTATTTTCTTAGTTTAAAACATTTTTCTAACTTTTTGATTTGATTAGACGTTGAGGATAAACCGGTACTAAAAGCTCTTGTGTCCTTGGACGACCTCGGTATCTTACCAACACTATACTACGCTCACGACGGGTGCACTTGCCCATATGTGTGTTTAGTGTTAGTAAATATCGTGTTTTATAAATTTAAAACTTAGCTAAAGAAAGTGTAAAAGGGCTTAAAATATACTTAAATTTATATACACACTTCACACGCATCAAACCACCATCTCTGTAGGGATCACTGATTAAGCTCCAAACACTAAAGAAAATGGAGTTTGACCAGTGGCATTTTTGGGAGTTGTTCTATCAGCCCATAACACATAAGGTAGCTCTTCTGCCCATTTCCCTTTCTTGGATCCAAGCTTTTTCTTCAAGTTGTTGATGATGATCTTGTTGGATGATTCTGCTTAACCATTAGCTTGTGGGTGGACTGGTGTTGATGTTATCATCTTAATCCCCCAGTTGTCACAAAAGTTAGTAGTTCTATTCCCAATAAATTGGGATCCATTATCACAAACAATTTCAGAAAGAATACCAAATCTGGTAATAATGTTTCTTTTAATAAAGGATATCACTTCTTTTTCTCTGACTTGAGCAAATGCTTCAGCTTCTATCCATTTGGAAAAGTAATCAGTCATGGCAAGCATAAACACTTTCCCTCCTGGTGCTTTTGGAAGTTTGCCAACTATATCCATTCCCCATCTCATGAATGGCCAAGAAGAGGATATAGGATGTAGGAGCTCTGCTGGTTGATGAAGGATATTGCTATGTCTTTGACTAGCATCACATTTCTTTGCATAATCCACAACATCCTTCTTCATAGTAGGCCAGTAGTATCCTGTTCTAAGGATCCTTGAAAACAGTGCTCTGCCCCCAGTGTGATTTCCACAATCTCCTTCATGAAAATCCTTTAGGACTTCTTGGATTTCAGGATACTCAATGCATCTTAGATATGGACCTGCAAGAGATCGTTTATATAACATGTTATTTAATATTGTAAATTGAGATACCTTGACTTTGAAAGTTCTAGGATTTTCTCCGGTAGGGATCTCTCCATGTTGTATATATCTTAGGATTGGAAGGATCCATGATCCTGAATTTGATTGTGAGTCATCACTAGGTATGATTGCAGAATCCTCCACTATTTCCATGGCTGTGCGATCCTCAATAGCAGGAGCCAAGATATGGATGATGGGAATCTTAATATCCTCTGGAATCTTTAATGATGATCCAAGGTAGGCTAATGCATCAGCTTCTGCATTTTCTTCCCTGGGTACCTGTGTCAAACTAAAAGAAGCAAAAGAGTCTGCCAATTTCTTGACTATCTCTAGATATTTGATTAGTCTTTCACCTTTAACAGCATAAGAACCATTAAAGAGGTTAGTAATTAATAATGAATCTACATGTACCTCAGGATACCTGATTCTTATATGGCTGAGAATTTGCAAACCAGCTATTAAGGCTTCATATTCAGCCTCATTGTTAGTAGTTTGAAACTCACAAGCAATAGAGTGGGGTATTATGTCCCCTGTGGCGATTTTAGTAGTATGCCTAGTCTAGTTCCTTTGACATTAGAGGCTCCATCTGTGAAGAGTATCCAAGGATCCTTAGTCTCTTCAAGCTGTTGAACTTCCAATTCAGCTTTCCTTTGTAGATCACTACTAAAATCAGCCACAAAGTCAGCCAAGGCTTGAGATTTAATGGCTATTTTTGGTTCATATCTGATATCAAAATCACTAAGCTTGACAGCCCACTTTGCCAGTCTTCCTGACATATCGGGTTTCCTGAGGACATTCTTGATTGGAAAGTTAGTTTTAACAATAATAGCATGAGTTTCAAAATAATGGCGTAACTTAGTAGATGCCATAATTAAAGCAAGGATACGTTTTTCTAAAGGAGAATGCCTGGATTCAGCATCAAGCAAACTTTTACTTACATAATACACAGGATGTTGGGTACCTTCAAGATCCTTAACAAGGACTGCACATACTGCCTTAGAAGAAACTGCCAAATATAAGGATAATATATCCCCTTTTTCCGGTTTCATTAAGGCTGGAGCTAAGGATAGGTAATCCTTAAGGGCCTTGAGAGCATTCTCATGCTTGTCAGTCCATTCAAATTTCTTGTTCTTTCTCAAAATGTCATAGAATTCCTTGCATTTCTCTGATGATTTTGAGATGAACCTGTTCAAGGCTGCAATCCTTCCTGTCAATCTTTGCACATCCTTAGCATTGGCAGGAGACTTGATGTTCACAATTACCTTGATTTGTTCTGGACTTGCCTCTATCACTCTTTTTGTCACCATATATCCTAGGAATTTACCAGCTTTTTACACCAAAGTGGCACTTGGAAGGATTCAATTTCATATTGAATTTGTCAAGGGTATTGAATGCTTCCTCCAAATCTCTAAGATGATCCTCAGCTCTCTTGGACTTAAGCACCATCTCATCAATATAGACTTCCATCGTGTGTCCAATTTGTTCTTTAAACATCATATTAACTAGCCTTTGGTAGGTAGCACCGCATTTCTTAGTCCAAATGGCATAGCAATATAACAATAGATACCGGTAGGGGTCATAAAGGCTGTATCTTCTTGATCAGATGGTTCCATCTGAATTTGTTGGAATCCAGATGAAGCATCCATAAAAGTTAACAACTCATGACCCGCTGTAGCATCCACCATGGAGTCAATGTGGGGTAATGGGAAAGGATCCTTGGGACATGCCTTATTTAAATCAGTGAAATCGACACATACCCTCCACTTTCCATTTTTCTTTTGAACAACAACCACATTGGCTAACCATCTTGGATACTTAACCTCTCTAATCATACCTGCTTTGAGCAGTTTGTCTACCTCTTCCCGGATTATGGTATTCCTTTCAGGTGCAAACTTCATCCTCTTTTGATGTATGAGCTTGAATGACCTGTCAATGCCAAGTTTATGAGTAATAACATCTTTAGAAATACTTGTCATGTCTTCATGTTTCCAGGCAAAGTTAGATTTTCTCCTCTTTAGGAAGGATACTAGATCCTGCTCAATGTCACTGAGGATCCCGGATCGTATAAAAACTTTGGATTCAGGATCCTGAGGATCCATCAGGATATCCTTTACATCTTGTTCTCTTGCCTCCAGGACTTCTCTTGGAGGATACTTTAATTGCTATTGCTCCCAAGGTCTTGAAGCTGACTTCCTTGATGAAGTATAGCAATTTTTGGGAGTTGTTCTATCAGCCCATAACACATAAGGTAGCTCTTCTGCCCATTTCCCTTTCTTGGATCTAAGCTTTTTCTTCAAGTTGTTGATGATGATCTTGTTGGATGATTCTGCTTAACCATTAGCTTGTGGGTGGACTGGTGTTGATGTTATCATCTTAATCCCCCAGTTGTCACAAAAGTTAGTAGTTCTATTACCAGTGGCATTTTTGGGAGTTGTTCTATCAGCCCATAACACATAAGGTAGCTCTTCTGCCCATTTCCCTTTCTTGGATCCAAGCTTTTTCTTCAAGTTGTTGATGATGATCTTGTTGGATGATTCTGCTTAACCATTAGCTTGTGGGTGGACTGGTGTTGATGTTATCATCTTAATCCCCCAGTTGTCACAAAAGTTAGTAGTTCTATTCCCAATAAATTGGGATCCATTATCACAAACAATTTCAGAAAGAATACCAAATCTGGTAATAATGTTTCTTTTAATAAAGGATATCACTTCTTTTTCTCTGACTTGAGCAAATGCTTCAGCTTCTATCCATTTGGAAAAGTAATCAGTCATGGCAAGCATAAACACTTTCCCTCCTGGTGCTTTTGGAAGTTTGCCAACTATATCCATTCCCCATCTCATGAATGGCCAAGAAGAGGATATAGGATGTAGGAGCTCTGCTGGTTGATGAAGGATATTGCTATGTCTTTTACTAGCATCACATTTCTTTGCATAATCCACAACATCCTTCTTCATAGTAGGCCAGTAGTATCCTGTTCTAAGGATCCTTGAAAACAGTGCTCTGCCCCCAGTGTGGTTTCCACAATCTCCTTCATGAAAATCCTTTAGGACTTCTTGGATTTCAGGATACTCAATGCATCTTAGATATGGACCTGCAAGAGATCGTTTATATAACATGTTATTTAATATTGTAAATTGAGATACCTTGACTTTGAAAGTTCTATAATTTTCTCTGGTAGGGATCTCTCCATGTTGTATATATCTTAGGATTGGAAGGATCCATGATCCTGAATTTGATTGTGAGTCATCACTAGGTATGATTGAAGAATCCTCCACTATTTCCATGGCTGTGCGATCCTCAATAGCAGGAGCCAAGATATGGATGATGGGAATCTTAATATCCTCTGGAATCTTTAATGATGATCCAAGGTTGGCTAATGCATCAGCTTCTGCATTTTCTTCCCTGGGTACCTGTGTCAAACTAAAAGAAGCAAAAGAGTCTGCCAATTTCTTGACTATCTCTAGATATTTGATTAGTCTTTCACCTTTAACAGCATAAGAACCATTAAAGAGGTTAGTAATTAATAATGAATCTACATGTACCTCAGGATACCTGATTCTTATATGGCTGAGAATTTGCAAACCAGCTATTAAGGCTTCATATTCAGCCTCATTGTTAGTAGTTTGAAACTCACAAGCAATAGAGTGGGGTATTATGTCCCCTGTGGCGATTTTAGTAGTATGCCTAGTCTAGTTCCTTTGACATTAGAGGCTCCATCTGTGAAGAGTATCCAAGGATCCTTAGTCTCTTCAAGCTGTTGAACTTCCAATTCAGCTTTCCTTTGTAGATCACTACTAAAATCAGCCACAAAGTCAGCCAAGGCTTGAGATTTAATGGCTATTTTTGGTTCATATCTGATATCAAAATCACTAAGCTTGACAGCCCACTTTGCCAGTCTTCCTGACATATCGGGTTTCCTGAGGACATTCTTGATTGGAAAGTTAGTTTTAACAATAATAGCATGAGTTTCAAAATAATGGCGTAACTTAGTAGATGCCATAATTAAAGCAAGGATACGTTTTTCTAAAGGAGAATGCCTGGATTCAGCATCAAGCAAACTTTTACTTACATAATACACAGGATGTTGGGTACCTTCAAGATCCTTAACAAGGACTGCACATACTGCCTTAGAAGAAACTGCCAAATATAAGGATAATATATCCCCTTTTTCCGGTTTCATTAAGGCTGGAGCTGAGGATAGGTAATCCTTAAGGGCCTTGAGAGCATTCTCATGCTTGTCAGTCCATTCAAATTTCTTGTTCTTTCTCAAAATGTCATAGAATTCCTTGCATTTCTCTGATGATTTTGAGATGAACCTGTTCAAGGCTGCAATCCTTCCTATCAATCTTTGCACATCCTTAGCATTGGCAGGAGAATTGATGTTCACAATTACCTTGATTTGTTCTGGACTTGCCTCTATCACTCTTTTTGTCAACATATATCCTAGGAATTTACCAGCTTTTACACCAAAGTGGCACTTGGAAGGATTCAATTTCATATTGAATTTGTCAAGGATATTGAATGCTTCCTCCAAATCTCTAAGATGATCCTCAGCTCTCTTGGACTTAAGCACCATCTCATCAATATAGACTTCCATCGTGTGTCCAATTTGTTCTTTAAACATCATATTAACTAGCCTTTGGTAGGTAGCACCGCATTTCTTAGTCCAAATGGCATAGCAATATAACAATAGATACCGGTAGGGGTCATAAAGGCTGTATCTTCTTGATCAGATGGTTCCATCTGAATTTGTTGGAATCCAGATGAAGCATCCATAAAAGTTAACAACTCATGACCCGCTGTAGCATCCACCATGGAGTCAATGTGGGGTAATGGGAAAGGATCCTTGGGACATGCCTTATTTAAATCAGTGAAATCGACACATACCCTCCACTTTCCATTTTTCTTTTGAACAACAACCACATTGGCTAACCATCTTGGATACTTAACCTCTCTAATCATACCTGCTTTGAGCAGTTTGTCTACCTCTTCCCGGATTATGGTATTCCTTTCAGGTGCAAACTTCATCCTCTTTTGATGTATGAGCTTGAATGACCTGTCAATGCCAAGTTTATGAGTAATAACATCTTTAGAAATACTTGTCATGTCTTCATGTTTCCAGGCAAAGTTAGATTTTCTCCTCTTTAGGAAGGATACTAGATCCTGCTCAATGTCACTGAGGATCCCGGATCGTATAAAAACTTTGGATTCAGGATCCTGAGGATCCATCAGGATATCCTTTACATCTTGTTCTCTTGCCTCCAGGACTTCTCTTGGAGGATACTTTAATTGCTATTGCTCCCAAGGTCTTGAAGCTGACTTCCTTGATGAAGTATAGCAATTTTTGGCTTCTTGTTGATCACTTTCTATCTTCACTACACCCCATGGAGTAGGGAGTTTGACACACTGATGATATGTAGATGGAACTGCTTTCATGCTGTGTATCCATGGCCTACCAAGGATAACATTGCAACAGGATAAGCAATCTATAACACAAATTTTTTGAAAAGAATTAACTCCCTCTAAGTAGATTGGAAGTTTGATGTCCCCCAATGTATTTTTGGTTTCTCCACTGAATCCTACAAGAACTAATGATCTTGGTATAATTTATGATTCAGGAATGTTCATCTTTTTGAGGACATCAAGCTGAATGATGTTCACTGAGCTTCCCCCATCTATGAGAATCCTGCGAACAAAATGGTTAGATATAAACAAAGTAATAACAAGACCATCGTGATGAGGATCCTATATATCCACACGATCATCCTCATCAAAGGATATAACTTTCTCCTGTGTAAGGATTGAGGTTCGAACAGGTCTATCTCCATTTTCTATCTTTGTCTCCTTAGCATGCCTTTTGGCTGCTGAAAAGGAAGTCCCACATATGTCTGATCCACCGGAGATGAAATTGATAATCTGGGCATCAGCTCGAGGAGCAGGAGCTCTTTCTGGAACTTTTTCAGGATCCTGGATCCTTGACTTTTTTCTTCCAAGCAGCTCCTTCAAATATCCTTTGCTTAACAAGTAACCAATCTCTTTCCTGAGTGCTATGCATTCATCAGTGAGATGACCAAAATCTTCATGATAGGCACACCACTTGGATTTATCCTTTGTAGCAGCTGGCTTATCATTCTTTCTAGGCCATCTAGCTTTTTCACCTAAATTCTGCATAGCAAGGATTAGTTCATTGTTATCAACAGCAAAACAATAATCAGAAATGGATGGGTAATCTTCATCATCCTCTTCTTGCTCCACTGCATGCACGTTTTGATTATCAAACTTGTTGTACGGTTTGGATTTGTTGTTCCTGAAATAGGATCCTTGTTTTTCGTGCTTTGAGGATCCTGAAAGTCTCTCCTGGATCCTTTTATCATCCTCTAAACGGATGAATCTAAGGTCCCTGGTTCTTATTTCATCAAGGTTCTTGCAAGGTGTCATAACGAGATCATCATAGAATTGTGAATCCTTAAGCAAACCCATTTTAAAGGATTCTATAGCCGTTGCAATATCTAAGTTGGGAATTTCTAAGGATTCTCTACTGAATTTGGTTTTGTAATCTCTAAGTGATTCATTTTGACCTTGTGTTACCCTATACAGATCAATAGTTAATTGTTCAAATCTCCTACTACATGAAAATTGGCTATTAAACAAATTAACTAGATTCGCAAATGAAGTAATAAAGTAAGGAGGAAGACTTAGCAGCCATTTAAGAGTTGATCCTGTCAGTGTGGATCCGAAACCCTTGCATAGACATGCTTCTTTTAACCTTTCAGGAATGGGATTGATCTCCATTCTCTCCATGTATTGAGCTACATGCTCCTCTGGATCAGTTGAACCATCGTAGAGCTTCATGTTTGGTGCTTGAAACCTCTTTGGTATCTCTTCATCATAAATAGGTGGTGCAAAACGAGATACCCTATGACTCCCATCCGGAATCTCAGGAAAGGGCTTAACCACTCCTAGGACACTGGATATCATATCCTTGAGTTTTTGTACCTCCCTAGCCATAGCTTGATTGATTCCAGTATCCTGCACAAAGCCATGGTTCGTATTATAAGAAGTATTCAAAATGTTACCTCCTGATGGATTCAAGGGTGGAATTCCTGATGTGAATCCATATTGATGTGATTCTGGCATGATTGAGGGACCAGACGAAGCAATAGTCTGCATTGGGATGAAGTCTCCCAAGTGAATTTCTGAACTTCTGGGTTGTACATTCCTTAAGGATCCTTGATCTTGAAAGTTGTTGGATCATTGATACACCGAAGCTGGGGGTCTCAGAGGATAATCCATGGATCCATGAACCTGAGATGAGGATCCTTGACCCTGGGATGAGGATCATTGAACCTGAGATGAGGATCCTTGACCCTGGGATGAGGATCCTTAAACCTGAGATAAGGATCCTGGATACTGAGAGTAGGATCCTTGAATTGACTGCGTTCCTATATATCCTCCGGAACTGAAGAAGGATCCTTGATGCTGAAAAGAGGATCCTTGAGGCTGAAGAGAGGATCCTGAAGGCTGGAAGTAGGATCCTTGAGCCTGTGTCATTATCGATGATCCATAGTGTATACTCAATGATCCACCTTGGTATTGAACGCCTAATGCTGTGGAGTGCTGGGTAGTTATGAATGGAGAATAAAATTTTCTGATCTAGGCATCAATGGAGAGTGATCCTCCGCTGATCTCTTCAATTTATTGATTTCATCAATTTCTCGAAGGATCCTGTCATTATTCCTATCCTGCTGCTGCATGTAATCCTTCATCTGCAAAATCAAAGAATAAAGATCACTGTTAGTAGGACCAGAAGAAGCAGTAGTAGTTGGTTTTGGGAAAACGGGGGTTTGTTTCTTCGCAGCATTCTCAGCATTCTTCTGGGATCCAGAAGGTGAAGGAGGCAAAGGTGGAATGCCCTGTGAAGAGGTGATCGCCGGCATGGAGTTTGAAGTGTTTTTCGCGTGGGAAGCCATGTGATCAAAGGTAATGAACAGAAGTGAATGAAGTGGACGAGATTTTCAGAATTGAAGCACCAATTGCCCCACGGTGGGCGCCAAACTGTTTTGGTCAAAAATCACACAAGGATAATGCAACCAAATCCGATTTTGTGAGGTGTGATGCTTGATTAAATGAACAAATGTGTAAACAATGAATGAATGAAATGAACAAATGACACAAGGATTTGTACGAGGAAAAAGCCCTTGATCAATGTATGATCTCCGGCACAAAAAACCTCGGGTGATGGAAACTACCGATCACCAAATATATTAAATAAACAATGTTACAAATCGGGATGATAACAAGCTTGTTACAATAATTGCTAATGTGAAAGTGTAAGTGTATGATCGCCAATAACTTGCAGAGAGTTCACGAGAGTAGTATGTGTTGCTAACTGTTGTCTAATCAAGCTTGTTATCCCCTTTTAAAAATAGAAACTAGCTAGCTAACTAACAATCCGAAAAAGATGCAAGTTCTCCCACGTTCACCACAACGGTCGAAGGGCTCATGCACGTGCAGAATTAGAAGGCATATTCCCCTGGAATCTCGGTTAGACCAAGTCCCACTCGAATACTCCTGCAAAACAAGTTCAAACGTAATGGAAACAATTGATAGTATTAGGATAATAATGAGGATCCCGGATCCTTAGTCCTGCAACGTCTTCTGAGGATCCTTAATTCAAAAAGAACTGAGGATCCGTGATCCTGGCTGCTATTGAGGATCCGTGATCCATAAGCTTAGAAAATCCATCCCTAACAGGGAGAAAGACATGAAGCTGCCCTACAGGAATTAAAGTAATATCTTTCAAGTGCACCTCTACTCATGAAGCCCGAGGATGGTGAACCTCTGTCACTATATCTTGCAGTATCAGGGAATGCAGTAAGTGCTGTCTTGGTAAAGGATCATGAAGGTCAGCAGTATCCTGTTTATTATGTTAGCAAAAGTTTATTAGATGCTGAAACTAGATATTCACACTTAGAAAAATTGATGTTAGCCCTAGTTATGGCATCAACTAAGCTTAGACATTACTTTGAGACACATAGGATTCATGTTAAAACTAATTATCCTGTTAAGAATGTACTTAGAAAGCCCGAGATGTCAGGTAGAATGGCTAAGTGGTTAGTAAAATTAAGTGCCTATGATCTAGTATATGAACCTAGAAATGCTATAAACTCTCAGGCTCTAGCAGACTTTGTGGCTGATTTCAGCAGTGATATCCAAAGTGAAGTAGACCTAGAAATGCAGCAACTAGGAGAAACCTTAGAATCCTGGACTTTATATACTGATGGTGCATCTAATGTGAGAGGTGTAGGATTGGGTATACTACTAAAATCGCCACAGGGGACATATTACCCCAGGCTATTAGATGTGAATTTCCTGCCACTAATAATGAAGCAGAATATGAAGCTTTGATTGCAGGATTAGAGTTGGCCAGGAATATGAATATTAAAAATTTGCAAGTGTATGTTGATTCCTTGTTAATTACTAACCATTTTAATGGATCCTATGTAGTCAATGGTGAAAGGTTAATCGAGTATCTTGAAATTCTCAAAAAATTAGCAGGATATTTCGATATTTTTACACTTGAACAGGTACCAAGAGAGGATAATGCTGAAGCGGATGCCTTGGCAAACTTAGGATCATCAATCAGAATACCAAAAGGAACTCAGATACCAATACTACATAACTTATATCCTGCAGTGGATCTGTACGACCGGTTTTGACTCCGAAACGATTGCGAACCGAACGTGTGACGTGCGGAATCCGTACACGAACGTGACCGAACACACGAACTGTATATAATCTGTGATTCTATTGATAGTACGACAATTACAAAGCACCGTGAATCACCTTGGAGCACTTTCTCTCTCTAGACTTTCTCACTCTAACCTCTAGCTCTCCAAAGCTCCAAATGTCAAAAATTCTAAATGAGAACCCTAATGGTTCTGTTTATAGGCCAAGGGATATAATGAGAGATCTCATTATTTACAGAAATACCACCTTGCCTTTTCCTACTTATATCAATATAAAGTCTAGAATAAATCTGTTTCAGCTACGATCTTGAGTTGACGGAGGCGATAGACATACTGCACTAACAGACTCCCCCTTGGATATTGTCGTAGTCAATCTCAACCATTGATTCAAACTCGTAGCGTCTTGTCTTTCTCTCTCTCTTTCTGAGTCTTCTTGAAAGTTTCACATCTTCAGAAACATAGACTCCCTCTTACTTGAACAGAATCCCCGTGGATCTGTCATTAGCTTCAGCTGCTTCTTTCGGTCGACTCTTCAGGCTCCCCCTTTCGTCAAGCTTCCGTGCTTTTGGGATCGACACTTGGCTTTCCGGTTACAAGCTCCTCCAGGAAGGTTACCTGGCTCTTTGCATGCTTCCCCTAGCGTTGAGCTCGTCTTCAGACTCCCCCTAAGACTCGGCTATCGGGATCGTAATCTGGAATATCATCTGCAACTCTCAAACATTTATAAGTAAAAATGTTTTGAACATCCAGGATTGAAAATCCTGCCTCAATCAGCATAAGCTAAAGTATTTTAACAGTGAAAGTGTTTTCGATTGTCCAGGAATCGTGACCTGGCACTCAAACACTTATAATCAAGAACCTGGCTCTAAGATATAATAATATGAATATATCCAGGATTACATTATTCTCTTCCCCTATCGACAATCTTTATAGAGTTGGCAGTTTTAGCGATCAAGATCGAACACTGGCTCCATTACAACAGATTTTAACAATCTAAGCATCCAAATCCCTCACAGTTAATCATCCAAGTCCAACTTAATGACCTTGGAGATATCACAAACTGTTTTTTTTTAATATTTGATTTTTTTTTAAACTTCATGTTTCAAATTAATGAACTTGTTTATTTTCAGAAACACAATCATCATACTTAGATTTTGAAACTCAGCTTTCAGACATCGGTTGTCGAAAAATAAAGCAAAAATCAAAATCTTTTTGTAATTTTCTGAAAGATAAAGCAGTAAAGAAATATATACAAACATATTTACAGACAATATTTTTGTTTGAGTTCGTGTCAGAGGATCATATCTGTTTATGAAAAATCACAAGCACCATTGAGCTTTAAACACTTTAAGTTTTAAACGATTCACATAGATTGTCAGTACACTGATCCACTTAAATTTTCACACAAAGTTCAAATGATTCGAGATACGAGATTTAGTGTTTTAAGGACTTAAACTTATTTGGTCAAAAATCACAAAAGGATAATGCAACCAAATCCGATTTTGTGAGGTGTGATGCTTGATTAAATGAACAATTGTGTAAACAATGAATGAATGAAATGAACAAATGACACAAGGATTTGTACGAGGAAAAAGCCCTTGATCAATGTATGATCTCCGGCACAAAAAACCTCGGGTGATGGAAACTACCGAACACCAAATATATTAAACAAACAATGTTACAAATCGGGATGATAACAAGCTTGTTACAATAATTGCTAATGTGAAAGTGTAAGTGTATGATCGCCAATAACTTGCAGAGAGTTGACGAGAGTAGTGTGTGTTGCTAACTGTTGTCTAATCAAGTTTGTTGTCCCCTTTTAAAAATAGAAACTAGCTAGGTAACTAACAATCCGAAAAAGATGCAAGTTCTCCCACGTTCACAACGGTCGAAGGGCTCATGCACGTGCAGAATTAGAAGGCATATTCCCCTGGAATCTCGGTTAGACCAAGTTCCACTCGAATACTCCTGCAAAACAAGTTCAAACGTAATGGAAACAATTGTTAGTATTAGGATAATAATGAGGATCCTGGATCCTTAGTCCTGCAACGTCTTCTGAGGATCCTTAATTCAAAAAGAACTGAGGATCCGTGATCCTGGCTGCTATTGAGGATCCGTGATCCATAAGCTTAGAAAATCCATCCCTAACAGGGAGAAAGACATGAAGCTGCCCTACAGGAATTAAAGTAATATATTTCAAGTGCACCTCTACTCATGAAGCCCGAGGATGGTGAACCTCTGTCACTATATCTTGCAGTATCAGGGAATGCAGTAAGTGCTGTCTTGGTAAAGGATCATGAAGGTCAGCAGTATCCTGTTTATTATGTTAGCAAAAGTTTATTAGATACTGAAACTAGATATTCACACTTAGAAAAATTGATGTTAGCCCTAGTTATGGCATCAACTAAGCTTAGACATTACTTTGAGACACATAGGATTCATGTTAAAACTAATTATCCTGTTAAGAATGTACTTAGAAAGCCCGAGATGTCAGGTAGAATGGCTAAGTGGTCAGTAAAATTAAGTGCCTATGATCTAGTATATGAACCTAGAAATGCTATAAAGTCTCAGGCTCTAGCAGACTTTGTGGCTGATTTCAGCAGTGATATCCAAAGTGAAGTAGACCTAGAAGTGCAACAACTAGGAGAAACCTTAGAATCCTGGACTTTATATACTGATGGTGCATCTAATGTGAGAGGTGTAGGATTGGGTATACAACTAAAATCGCCACAGGGGGACATATTACCCCAGGCTATTAGATGTGAATTTCCTGCCACTAATAATGAAGCAGAATATGAAGCTTTGATTGCAGGATTTGTGTTGGCCAGGAATATGAATATTAAAAATTTGCAAGTGTATGTTGATTCCTTGTTAATTACTAACCATTTTAATGGATCCTATGCAGTCAATGGTGAAAGGTTAATCGAGTATCTTGAGATTCTCAAAAAATTAGCAGGATATTTCGATATTTTTACACTTGAACAGGTACCAAGAGAGGATAATGCTGAAGCGGATGCCTTGGCAAACTTAGGATCATCAATCAGAATACCAAAAGGAACTCAGATACCAATACTACATAACTTATATCCTGCAGGTGATCTGTACGACCGGTTTTGACTCCGAAACGATTGCGAACCGAACGTGTGACGTGCGGAATCTGTAAACGAACGTGACCGAACACACGAACTGTATATAATCTGTGATTCTATTGATAGTACGACAATTACAAAGCACCGTGAATCACCTTGGAGCACTTTCTCTCTCTAGACTTTCTCACTCTAACCTCTAGCTCTCCAAAGCTCCAAATGACAAAAATTCTAAATGAGAACCCTAATGGTTCTGTTTATAGGCCAAGGGATATAATGAGAGATCTCATTATTTACAGAAATGTCACCTTGCCTTTTCCTACTTATAACAATATAAAATCTAGAATAAATATGTTTCAGCTACGATCTTGAGTTGACGGAGGCGATAGACATACTGCACTAACAGACTCCCCCTTGGATATTGTCGCAGTCAATCTCAACCATTGAGTCAAACTCGTAGCGTCTTGTCTTTCTCTCTCTCTCTGAGTCTTCTTGAAAGTTTCACGTCTTCAGAAACATAGACTCTCTCTTACTTGAATAGAATCCCCGTGGATCTGTCATTAGCTTCAGCTGCTTCTTTCGGTCGACTCTTCAGGCTCCCCCTTTCGTCAAGCTTCCGTGCTTTTGGGATCGACACTTGGCTTTCCGGTTACAAGCTCCTCCAGGAAGGTTACCTGGCTCTTTGCATGCTTCCCCTAGAGTTGAGCTCGTCTTCTGACTCCCCCTTAGACTCGGCTATCGGGATCGTAATCTGGAATATCATCTGCAACTCTCAAACATTTATAAGTAAAAATGTTTTGAACATCCAGGATTGAAAATCCTGCCTCAATCAGCATAAGCTAAAGTATTTTAACAGTGAAAGTGTTTTCGATTGTCCAGGAATCGTGACCTGCCACTCAAACACTTATAATCAAGAACCTGGCTCTAAGATATAATAATATGAATATATCCAGGATTACATGATTCTCTTCCCCTATCGACAATCTTTATAGAGTTGGCAGTTTTAGCGATCAAGATCGAACACTAGCTCCATTACAACAGATTTTAACAATCTAAGCATCCAAATCCCTCAAAGTTAATCATCCAAGTCCAACTTAATGACCTTGGAGATATCACAAACTGTTTTTTTTTTAATATTTGATTTTTTTTAAACTTCAAGTTTCAAATTAATGAACTTGTTTATTTTCAGAAACACAATCATCATACTTAGATTTTGAAACTCAGCTTTCAGACATCGGTTGTCGAAAAATAAAGCAGAAATCAAAATCTTTTTGTAATTTTCTGAAAGATAAAGCAGTAAAGAAATATATACAAACATATTTACAGACAATATTTTTGTTTGAGTTCGTGTCAGAGGATCATATCAGTTTATGACAAATCACTAGCACCATTGAGCCTTAAACACTTTAAGTTTTAAACGATTCACATAGATTGTTAGTACACTGATCCACTTAAATTTTCACACAAAGTTCAAATGATTCGAGATACGAGATTTAGTGTTTTAAGGACTTAAACTTATTTGGTCAAAAATCACACAAGGATAATGCAACCAAATCCGATTTTGTGAGGTGTGATGCTTGATTAAATGAACAAATGTGTAAACAATGAATGAATGAAATGAACAAATGACACAAGGATTTGTACGAGGAAAAAGCCCTTGATCAATGTATGATCTCCGGCCCAAAATGACTCGGGTGATGGAAATACCGAACACCAAATATATTAAACAAACAATGTTACAAATCGGGATGATAACAAGCTTGTTACAATAATTGCTAATGTGAAAGTGTAAGTGTATGATCGCCAATAACTTGCAGAGAGTTCACGAAAGTAGTGTGTGTTGCTAACTGTTGTCTAATCAAGCTTGTTATCCCCTTTTAAAAATAGAAACTAGCTAGCTAACTAACAATCCGAAAAAGATGCAAGTTCTCCCACGTTCACAACGGTCGAAGGGCTCATGCACGTGTAGAATTAGAAGGCATATTCCCCTGGAATCTCGGTTAGACCAAGTCCCACTCGAATACTCCTGCAAAACAAGTTCAAACGTTATGGAAACAATTGTTAGTATTAGGATAATAATGAGGATCCTGGATCCTTAGTCCTGCAACGTCTTCTGAGGATCCTTAATTCAAAAAGAACTGAGGATCCGTGATCCTGGCTGCTATTGAGGATCCGTGATCCATAAGCTTAGAAAATCCATCCCTAACAGGGAGAAAGACATGAAGCTGCCCTACAGGAATTAAAGTAATATCTTTCAAGTGCACCTCTACTCATGAAGCCCGAGGATGGTGAACCTCTGTCACTATATCTTGCAGTATCAGGGAATGCAGTAAGTGCTGTCTTGGTAAAGGATCATGAAGGTCAGCAGTATCCTGTTTATTATGTTAGCAAAAGTTTATTAGATGCTGAAACTAGATATTCACACTTAGAAAAATTGATGTTAGCCCTAGTTATGGCATCAACTAAGCTTAGACATTACTTTGAGACACATAGGATTCATGTTAAAACTAATTATCCTGTTAAGAATGTACTTAGAAAGCCCGAGATGTCAGGTAGAATGGCTAAGTGGTCAGTAAAATTAAGTGCCTATGATCTAGTATATGAACCTAGAAATGCCATAAAGTCTCAGCTCTAGCAGACTTTGTGGCTGATTTCAGTAGTGATATCCAAAGTGAAGTAGACCTAGAAGTGCAGCAACTAGGAGAAACCTTAGAATCCTGGACATTATATACTGATGGTGCATCTAATGTGAGAGGTGTAGGATTGGGTATACTACTAAAATCGCCACAGGGGGACATATTACTCCAGGTTATTAGATGTGAATTTCCTGCCACTAATAATGAAGCAGAATATGAAGCTTTGATTACAGGATTAGAGTTGGCCAGGAATATGAATATTAAAAATTTGCAAGTGTATGTTGATTCCTTGTTAATTAGTATCCATTTTAATGGATCCTGTGCAGTCAATGGTGAAAGGTTAATCGAGTATCTTGAAATTCTCAAAAAATTAGCAGGATATTTTGATATTTTTACACTTGAACAGGTACCAAGAGAGGACAATGCTGAAGCGGATGCCTTGGCAAACTTTGGATCATCAATCAGAATACCAAAAGGAACTCAGATACCAATACTACATATCTTATATCCTGCAGTGGATCTGTACGACCAGGTTTTGACTCCGAAACGATTACGGACCGAACGTGTGACGTGCGGAATCCGTACACGAACATGACCGAACACACGAACTGTATATAATCTGTGATTCTATTGATAGTACGACAATTACAAAGCACGGTGAATCACCTTGGAGCACTTTCTCTCTCTAGACTTTCTCACTCTAACCTCTAGCTCTCCAAAGCTCCAAATTTCAAAAATTCTAAATGAGAACCCTAATGGTTCTATTTATAGGCCAAGGGATATAATGAGAGATCTCATTATTTACAGAAATGCCACCTTGCCTTTTCCTACTTATAACAATATAAAGTCTATAATAAATCTGTTTCAGCTACGATCTTGAGTTGACGGAGGCGATAGACATACTGCACTAACAGACTCCCCCTTGGATATTGCCGCAGTCAATCTCAACCATTGAGTCAAACTCGTAGCGTCTTGTCTTTCTCTCTCTCTCTCTCTGAGTCTTCTTGAAAGTTTCACGTCTTCAGAAACATAGACTCCCTCTTACTTGAATAGAATCCCCGTGGATCTGTCATTAGCTTCAGCTGCTTCTTTCGGTAGACTCTTCAGGCTCCCCCTTTCATCAAGTTTCCGTGCTTTTGGGATCGACACCTGGCTTTCCGGTTACAAGCGCCTCCAGGAAGGTTACCTGGCTCTTTGCATGCTTCCCCTAGCCTTGAGCTCGTCTTCAGACTCCCCCTTAGACTCGGCTATCGGGATCGTAATCTGGAATATCATCTGCAACTCTCAAACATTTATAAGTAAAAATGTTTTGAACATCCAGGATTGAAAATCCTGCCTCAATCAGCATAAGCTAAAGTATTTTAACAGTGAAAGTGTTTTCGATTGTCCAGGAATCGTGACCTGGCACTCAAACACTTATAATCAAGAACCTGGCTCTAAGATATAATAATATGAATATATCCAGGATTACATGATTCTCTTCCCCTATCGACAATCTTTATAGAGTTGGCAGTTTTAGCGATCAAGATCGAACACTGGCTCCATTACAACAGATTTTAACAATCTAAGCATCCAAATCCCTCACAGTTAATCATCCAAGTCCAACTTAATGACCTTGGAGATATCACAAACTGTTTTTTTTAATATTTGATTTTTTTTAAACTTCAAGTTTCAAATTAATGAACTTGTTTATTTTCAGAAACACAATCATCATACTTAGATTTTGAAACTCAGCTTTCAGACATCGGTTGTCGAAAAATAAAGCAGAAATCAAAATCTTTTTGTAATTTTATGAAAGATAAAGCAGTAAAGAAATATATACAAACATATTTACAGACAATATTTTTGTTTGAGTTCGTGTCAGAGGATCATATAAGTTTTTGACAATTCACTAGCACCATTGAGCTTTAAACACTTTAAGTTTTAAACGATTCACATAGATTGTCAGTACACTGATCCACTTAAATTTTCACACAAAGTTTAAATGATTCGAGATACAAGATTTAGTGTTTTAAGGACTTAAACTTATTCGTGTGTCCCACCTCAGAATATACTCTCGAATCCAGATTCCCCATATTCAGTCTTACAGGTGAATATACCTAGATGATATCTGTAAAGGGGTAAATGCGAAACCTTGAGAGCTCATATTTTTGTTAGAGATGAAGGCTCGACTTTAGGTGTGTCCCCCTTGGGGATCTTCTTAACAACAGCACTTGATCTTTTAACTTTCGATATTCTATCAATTTTTACGCTAAGGGGGTGCTTTTATTTCAAGAAAGCGTAAAGTATTATACGAGGACTAGGCTATTGCTCCCGCAAAATCAGAAGTCCTGGTATAATACCCCAGATATCAGAAGTCCTGTGATTGTCTACTGATGTACTATCATTTCCTCCTTTTATATAAAACTCTTTTTGATTTTATCATGTTTTTGGCTTTTTCAAATTTTCTAATGTTTTTGGATTTTCTGATAACAATACTTACTCCCCCTAAAATTCAAAACCATTTAAGGAAAATTTGATAACCGATGTAGATAGCTTTGTCTCGCCATCCATTTTCTGCATCTCATGCACTGTTTTGCAGAAAATATAGCGTACCCCCATGATTTACAACCCATTGATTTTCGACAGTTTGAAAACCGTTTTTCAATCTTTTGAAAGTAATCTTGGTTGTTCCGCCGTGAGGGTTTCGGCATATTCAGGTAACAAACTTTTGAATTTTTGAATTTTGAAAATTTTAAAAAACAAACATATTTTTTATTTTTCAAATTTTGAGAAAATAAAAACATATTTTTGGTTTATGAATTTTTCAATTTTTAGGGTTTTAGAAATATTGTTTATTTATGTACAGAAATCAAACAAACTCCCTGTTTTAACCATAGCAGGGACCAGCAGCCTCTTACTCTCGTGCCAGGCTGCTTCGATTCTCCTTTGGTTGACATTCAGTTTTCTTTGGAAGCACCTGCACATTCAAAGTATTCAATTACTTGAACAATTTAGCCCAGGTCTGTTGGACCTTAGGCATTTCGACACAAAATGCATCATTTAACTTCGGAAAATCTTTGTCATTTTGTACAAAAACTTTGTCAATTTTGACATCAACTTTTTCTTCATTAACCGAAGTCATTTGTTTCTTAACAGACCATGTTTGACCTTTTGGAGTCCCTCTTTTGTAAAAATGTGAATCTTTTTGATCATTTTGATTTTTAACAACAGTTGGTCTCCAAAAGTTTTGTGGTTTTGTTGCGTCAACATTTGTTCTCCAACTTTGTGTTGTTCTAAATCTGGGTGTGTGAAAATTCCATGTTTGTTTTGAATCGAACCTATGCTGGTTTGATTTCCAAGTTTGATTCGAAGCAAACTTATTTGTATTGTACCTCCAAGTTTGTTTTGAATCAAATCTGGTTGACCTTTGTTTCACATCCTCAGATTTTTGTTCCTCAACATTAGATTTATTTTTCTCAACATCAACAGGTTTCGGATTTGGACACTTGCGAGCAAGATGTCCTGTTTGATCACATTTGAAGCATGTTCTCTTGGAGACATCCTTGACCTGTTGTTGTTGCTTCTTCTGAGCATAGAACTCTTCATTAGACTGTCGTCTAAATTGGAGTTCTTTCTCTTCTACTGAACTTGTTCCGTGAACAAAATTCATCTTTTGTTGATAATTGGGAGTTTCATTTCTTTTCACATTTTGTTTCTTTTTATAACCCAACCCAGCCTTCATGTTTTTCTTTTTGAAACCAGGTTTGTTATAAAATGTTTTGTGACTTTTTCCAGCGAACTTTGGAATTTCAGACTTTTCGATTTCAACCATCTTGAAAACTTTATCAATCTTTTCTGAAATCACATTCTGAATCGGGAATACAATGTCTAAGAATAATTTGTCTGATCCAATCATGGTATAAACCAATCCTTTTGAATCACCATTCAAATTTTTCTCAGATTTTGAGTTTTTCAGATATTCTTCATGAAAACTACCTTCAATTTCATACTGTGATTCAGATTTACCTGTATCAACCGACTCTTCTTTCAAAACACTTTCAACAACCTTACCTGCCACCTCTGAATCACTAGAATCATCATATTCGGAATAGGTTATGTCAATGTTATCTGGAAATTGATCGACCATGTGGTGGAACTTGATGAAACTCAGAACCAATACCCTTTTTGTTTTTCTCAGAATCATCATCATCCGGTTTTATGTTGAAAATTGTTGGTGCAGTTTTCTGTCGACTACATCTTAGTTCGAGTCTTGGGTTAGGGATGATTGTACAGTGAAAGAAAATCAAGAAACACATGAGTTAGATAGGTCCGCTTATATGTCAAGAAAGTAGGTCCGCTTATGTGTCATCCATATAGGTCCGCTCATATGTCATCATGATAGGTCCGCTCATATGGTCATGTACATATAAGCGAACCCATCAGGCCTATAAATAGGCACACATGAGCGGAACTAGAGGGGAGTTGTGTGTGTGGTCTTGTATGGTACGGCGAAGCCCTGCCAAATCATCTCCAGAGCTTGTAACCTGTTATAAAGTGCAATAAACTGAGACAAATTAGTGAAATCAAGCTAAACAAAGACTGAATCAATGAATTCCGCCTCTGATTCAGTCTGAGCACTCTTCTGATCGACTCGTCAGGTCGTATAACGTTTCTACAAGTGGTATCAGAGCTCAGGAGGAAGAGTTCTTACTGTTTAGTTCGTTTTCGCTCAAAAATTCTGATTTCTACACCTTCTTTCAACATCAGATCAAGTTTTAACGGTCAAAATCAGCTAAAAATTTCACAGATTGTGTATTATAAGTCATTAACAAACCCTGGAAAGTTTTGGACCAAAATACGGACTAAAAATGACCTAAAATTGCTCGTGAATAGGTTCCGCTTTTATGTCACTATAGAGGTTCGCTTTTTAGGTCCGCTTATAAGATCAGGTTTGTTGTAGTTTCGCTCTAGAGGTTCGCTTTTAGGAACATATTTGTTGTAGGTTCGCTCAAGAGGTCCGCTTGTAGTTACATATAGTTGAGGTCCGCTCTTGTGGTTCGCTCATTGTAACAATCAGTTGGATCCGCTTTTGTGAACATTACAGGTGTTTCGCTCTTGTGAACTTGATTAGTTCCGCTCATTTGGACTTAACTGGTTTCGCTCATTTGGACACGACTTGTTTCGCTTTTGTGAACAACAAAGATTTGTTGGGATTGGTAGAATGATGAAAATGGTCTTTGATGAACAAGAAAACTATTATTTTGAAAATTTTAATAATTGGAATCGAGGATTTATAGATGAGAGCTATAGAAATGTGAAAAAGGATGTTTGGATCAAAAGGTTTAAATATTTTGTATGTTTGAAAAACGAAACTGTGGAAGATCTAGAAAACCGATATGGAGTCTTACTTGGCTACTTAAAAGATCATGAGATATTTCTATCAGATGCCGAAAAGATAGAAAAGTTTGCAGATGCTTTACCATTTGAATGGAGTGAATTTTTGAAAAATTTAAGAAAGGATTCAAATTTTTCAAAATTACAACTAAAAATATTCATCAGCATACTTAAAACTCATGAATTTGAAAATGGAAAGAAAAGGAAAGAATTGTTTAAAGTTTTGGAAAGTAATTTGATGGATATGAGCTTAAATGTGATTGATGAGATAAATAAAAGAATTTGTATGTGTTTTGTTGCAAAACAAAACATGAAGTATGATTATAAGAGAGGATGTTATATTGATGAAAATTTAAAACCTCTTGATTTTGTTAAAATTGTTTGTGCTGGAACATACAAAACAGAGATAAAGGAAATGTCAAAGAATGAAGAATCTGTGAAGAATGGATTTTCAAGTTCTGAATTAGTGTGCTCCAAATGTGACAACTTTAAGACTGACAATGACAAACTCTTGAAGGATGCGGAAGGTCTGACATTGGAAGTCAAGAAGTTGAAAGATGAGAAGCAAGCTGATATTAAACAGATTCTGGATTTACAGGGAAATTGTGAAAAGCTGAGAGCTGAAAATGACAAACTGTTAAGTAATTTGAACAGTTTAACATTAGAAAACAAAATTTTGAAAGAAAATGAAAAAGGTTTTGAAAATGAAAAAGTAAAAATTGAGAAAGATTTTCAAGGTCAAATAAAAATTTTAGAAGATGAGAAAGACTGTTTGGTAAAAACAATCTTGAAAAACAAATTGCAATCAATTCTCATCTTGAAAAGATTATTCGACTTGAAAAGGAAGCAGAGTGTGCTCAAAAGAAAATCAAGGAATGGGAAGAAAAGTTGAAGGTGTTTGTGAATACTTCAACTATTCCTTGCCCAAAACCAGTAAATTCAGTCCCAATAAGTGACAATGTCACAAATTTTGACAATGTCAAAGTTGAAGATTGTGATGAGAAAACTGATGATGATGAGAAAAAGAAAACATTTTTGAAATTAAAAGAAATGTTTCAAGAAACTGTTCTACAATCAACTGAAAAGGGAGAATGCTCTAAGCAAAAACCTTTGAAGAAGAAAGTGGAACAGAAACAAAAAATTAAAAATGAGAAAAATGTTCAAAAAGATAATAAAAGCTCATCAGATCGATCATCCAATCAAAATCAAAAATCACAAAAATTGAAAAATAAAAACTCAAAAACTGTTGGCAATAAGTGGTGCAGGTTGGACCACAGTGCTCAAAAGTCAAATCCAGCAAACATGAGGAAGAAATATCACCAAGCCAAACAATGCTATGATTTGAGCATTTGGGCTGACAATGGTGATTGGTACGATAATAGAGTGTGTTACCGATGTGGTTATCAAGGACACATAGCTGTTAACTGCCAAGGTTGGAGTTATGAAACGAGGAGATGCTTTAACTGCAACATCAGAGGTCACATTGCCAGAGATTACCCAAGGAGATCAAATGAAAGATTGAGGGTTAATTCTCAGAAGATGGCAAAGATTCCAGTCAACGTCAAGCCCAAAGAACAAAAGGTTCAAGAACCTAAAGTTCAAGAAACGAAAGTGAAGCTTTCTCAAGGGCAAAAAGACAGACTGAGGAAGAAGAGGAAGAAGGCGAGAGAGTATCTCGAGAAGATCTTGTCCTCGGGTTCACCGAACAGATCGAATAAGAGTTCTGATGAATCAACTTCCTCGATTGCAAAGTCAAGCAAGACGAATTCATCGGATACAAATCTGAGGACGAAAGAAGAAAAGATGAAGAAGAAAATGGTCGGCGATGAATCTGACGCGTCGAAGTCAGACAAGCCACCTTCAGGCGATGAATCTGACTCATCAAAGTCAGACAAGCCACATTCAGGCAATGAATCTGGTGTGGTAAAGCCAGAAGAGCCATGGATTGAGGTAAAAGTTGAGAATTCTGATTTAACAATGGATGATGCAAATTTTCCACCATTGTTGAACAAGAATTCTAAATCACCCAAAGACCGTCAGGCTTGGGTGAATCTGTTTAAATAGAAAAACCTGACTTGCCGGAGTTCCCAGGTTGGTAAGCGTGGAACATGAATCGGCACATTTCTTGAGAAATTTCACTCTGGTGATTTTTCGCCTTACATGTGGTAAATCAGGGACATTAAGTTGTACTTGATTTTCTACAAATGATGTTTGAGAATTAAAACTGAAATTGTAAAATCTGTCATGTGTATGAAGAAAACAATGTGATGAAGTGACCCCGAACCTACAAATGATTGGTAAACAAACTAATTTTTCCGGAAAAACCATTTTGATTAAAACAAACTTAAGTGTTTTGAAATCATAATGGGAAAATAGTTTGTTGTGAGGGGGAGTTCTGATTGTTTATGCCAGGTGGATGGAGAATTGAAGTGATTCTCATCAAGTTGTCAAGTTTGTACAGTTTGTTTCAAATTTTCCCAGAAAATCAAAATTGAAACATATTTTGATTTTAGGGGGAGAAAATTTAAAAAAAAAATTTGAAAATTTGAAAATGTCAAAAACATTGAAAAATTTAAAAATGAGTTTTGCTGAAACAAGAGGAAATGATAGAAAATCAGTGGACTATCACAGCATGCTAAAGAATTGGAAAGTTAAAATGTGATAAACGATCTCACTGATGATGTGCCAGTAGGTTTTTGCACATTTAGTAGATTGTGACGAGATATAAACCTAAATTTCAAACTTGCTTATATCGTGGGGAAACATCTCTCGGATATATGGGTAACCCCTGAAATCTCGTTTGAAAGGTCTCATAATCTGATATACTAGGTTTTTATACTCAATGATGTCTGGGGTATTATTCCAGGACTTCTGCTGAACGGTAGTTCTGACCTAGTCCTCGAATAATACTTTCCGCAAAATGCTTGAAACATAGCATCACCCTCAGCATATATGATAAGACAATAAAATTGCTTAGCAATGCTGTTGTAAAAAAAAAGATCCTCTAAAGGGGACACACCCAAAAGTTGAGTCATGATCTCTCTGCTGAACGGTAGTTCTGACCTGAGCTCTCATGATTCTTCATAATTTATTAACCCCTACAGATATCATTTGTGTCATAATTACCTGTAAGACTGAATATTGGGATCTGGATACGGGAGTATATTCTGAGGTGGGACACGCGATTGAGTTTAAGTGCTTAAGACATTAATCTCGTATCTCGAAGCAGTTGAACTTTGTGTGAAAATTTAAGTGGATCTGTATACTGACAATCAACGTGAATCGTTTAGAGCTTAAAACGATTAAGAGCTTAACGGTGCTTGTGATTTGTCTAAAAACTGATCTGATCCTCTTTCGCAAACTCACAAAAATATGTTTGTACATATTTCATTTCTGCATTTAATTTCTGTTATTGCGTTTGTGTTTCATAGTTTGAAAAATCCAAAAAGATTTTTGACAACTGATGTTGAAAAGCTGATATTCAAATTCTCAAAGGCTAAACAAGATGAACATTTGGGTTGGTTAAATGGTTTGAAATGTTTAAGATGATTCATTAAGTTGAATCATAATTTGAAATGTTTCAAATTTAAAAAAAAAAAAAAAAACAATTTTAAATGAAAATGATTCTTAGATGTTTAGTTGATTCATTAAGTTGAATCACAACATTGTTTTGTTTGTAATAGAGTGTTTGAGATGTGTAGGTTTCTGATCCTGTTGCTACGAAATCCAGGAGATTAATCAGAACCTGAGGAGAGCTTAAACTTTAAAAACCAGGATTTGATTTCAATGGTGATAACAAATTCCAGACGGCGATCCCAGCTCGATGAAAGGGGGAGTCTGACGAAAGTTAGAACCAGAGAAAGATCCGGGTATATGATTCCAGGAAGAGTTCCTGAAGAAGACCGATCGAGATTGAAGAGTTGTCATGTTGAAGACTCTCACTGAAGATTCCGTCAACATTCAAGGGGGAGTCTGTTGGTGCAGTTGTCTGTCGACTACATCTTAGTTCGAGCCTTGGGTTAGGGATGATTGTACAGTGAAAGAAAATCAAGAAACACATGAGTTAGATAGGTCCGCTTATATGTCAAGATAGTAGGTCCGCTTATGTGCCATCTATATAGGTCCGCTCATATGTCATCATGATAGGTCCGCTCATATGGTCATGTACATATAAGCGAACCCATCAGGCCTATAAATAGGCACACATGAGCGGAACTAGAGGGGAGTTGTGTGTGTGGTCTTGTATGGTACGGCGAAGCCCTGCCAAATCATCTCCAGAGCTTGTAACCTGTTATAAAGTGCAATAAACTGAGACAAATTAGTGAAATCAAGCTCAACAAAGACTGAATCAATGAATTCCGCCTCTGATTCAGTCTGAGCACTCTTCTGATCGACTCGTCAGGTCGTATAACGTTTCTACAAAAATTCTTTCAAGCACATATGATGACGCATGATAGCTTTTTAACTTGTTGTTATCCTGTTCTAAATCAGCTATTTAACGCTTTAGCTTAGCAACATCCTCAATGTAAGAATTTACAACTTGTTGCTTTATTTCATACTGTCGCTTAAGCGTATCAGTTGTTTCAGAACAGTATCTCAATCTAGATTGAACAAGTTTCATTTGACTCTTTACATTTTCGTATGACTCTTTTGTAATGTGATAAGCCAATTTTATTGAATCATACTCCTTTTTCATTTCCTGACATGCATTTTCTTTTTGAACACATTCTTCTGTCATTTTCGAAACCTTATCTTTCAAAATCTCATTTTCTTTCTCTAAATTCTTGCATTTTTGTGTGAGCTTTTCATCATTATCTTTTAAAACTTTTTCATTTTCTAACATTTCTTTGCATTTATTTTTGAAAACTTCTTCGATTTTAGTGAATTCTAGATCTCTTGTTCTGAATTTTTCATCTTTTTCAGTACAAGCACTGCACGTTTCCATGCATTTCTTGCACTGTTCTACAGTTTTATTTGAGATTTCAGATTCAGTTTTTACCTCAGTGATTGGCACTTCGGCTTTCGCTTCCGTCTGTGTCTGATCAGCTTCATTCTTCTTATGTTCTTGACAAACACCAGCATCACCAGCAACCTCCAAACTCTCATTTTTCACTCCTTCTTCTTTCTTCTTCATTTCTTCTTCAACCTGCTGTTTTTCAGTAGCAGCTTCTTTCACAACTTCTTCATTCATGATAAATTTTTCTTCAATCTTCTTTTCCTTTACTTCTTCAGCCACTTTCTTCAAATCATCAACCAACTCTTCAACATTCCTTTGCATTCTTTCTTCATCCCTTTTTTTCAAACTCGCGGTCATCACGTCACGAATTATCTTGTCCAGTCTTTTCAGATAAGTTTTATCTTTTTCGACATTTGAGTAGTATTCTCCGGACAAAGGGATTACTGCAAGAACATCATTGAACACCACATCTTTTCTGTGAACGACAGGATCACCATTTTGGTTGACATAGCAATCTCTCTTCTTGTCGTATCTTCTACAGTACTTAGCATCTTCATATTCTTCGTGCATTTTATCAATCCTGCACCCTGCAAAGAATATTTCTCTTTCGGTTTTCTCCTTCAGAATTTCTTCTCGAGGTCTCTCTTTGATTTCAGCAACAAAAGCATGATGTTTGCTCTTTGATATTGTGCTGCCATGAGCTGTGAATCGATTATCAACAAGATCTTCTTCTGGAAGAATCTCACTCCAATCATACCCTTCGTCATCATGGATTACTGCACATGCTCTTGATTTCTCTTTGGGATTATTTTCAATCAGTTTCGGCTCTTCTTTACTGCGGTGGTAAATCGCCTTTCGGTAATAATCATCATTGAAAGGTTTCTCAGTTTCGTCAATTTCAGAGTTTTTGCATTCTCTTTTGAAATGACCCTTTTGTTTGCATCTGAAACAGGTCACTTTGGATTTATCAAATCCCAGCTTTGTTGACGGACCACCTAATGACTGTTTCCCAGTAATCTCCATGTACCTCTGAGCTCTTCGAATGCAACTTGCTAAACACCAGCGTATGTCTATGAGTTCCATTTCTGCTGGGTCGATCTGGTCGTAGTCTTCCTTTGTCAGCTCTGAGTTTCCAATTTTCCCAGATACTAGACCTTCGTATGACTCTAACACAGATGCAAGGAAGCTCATTTTCTATTTAGCAGAGTTGATGCTCATAGTCGGAGAATTTTTCAATTTTAGAGCGATGTTGCAGAGAACTTCTTCATATTCTTCAGGGCTTGCTTTTGAAGAGGATGAGTGGTATCCTAGATTGTAGCTTGATGAGCTTTCCTGTGGTTCTTTTGACTTTTCAGCGCTGAATCCGGTCTTTGGTGATTCACCAAATTTCACCGAAGGTACATTGCCTTTGTAGTAAAGACCGACATTCTGGTGATGCGAAGAACCGCTCATCTTGCTTTGCTTTTGTAGCTCAAGCTCGTGACTTTCTATCTTTTCTATCAACACATCAAGAGTAATTGAAGCATATAAAACATCATTTTTCAAAATAAACACAAACGTTTGCCACTGATCAGCACGCGGTAACGCTTCAATTATTTTGTCAATTACTTCCTCACGTGTTTTCTCAATCCCAAATCTGTCTAGCTCAATTTTTAAATGGCAAAAACGTTCAATCATTTGCCTCACTGTCTCTCCCTTTAAACTATCAAACAAATCAAATTCTTTTTTAAGTAAACCAATTTTGTTCTTTTTAATTTGTTTTCCTCCCTCAGCTTTAACCCTTAATGCTTCCCAAACCGATTTTGATGACCCATCATGATTTAACAATGAAAATATATCATCTCGAATAGACTGTTGAATCAACGCTATCATCTTCTGCTCATATGAGAATTTCCGTTTGTCTTCATCGGATAAGCTGTTGAGTGAAATTTCCTCTCCTTTGTCATTAACAGGTCTATCGTAATCAAATTCCAAGCAAAACCAGCTTTCATGTGCGTAAGCTTTAGTCCAGTTGATAAACCGTTCTTTCCACCATGTGTAATCCTCAATATTTTCAAGCTTTGGTGGTTTCGAATAAGTCCCATAGAAATTATCATGGTTAATGTTGTCGTTAATTGATTTTGTTATTGACTTGGGTGTGATGGTTGAAGTTTCCGACGAATCTGATGTAAACGCCTTATAGAACGTGTTATAGAATTCTTCAGCCGTGACGTTTTTCGTTTGTCACCTTTGAATCACCTGAATCACAAACAAACAAACAAACACAATCAGTTTACACAATATCACACAGTTGAATCGGACGAGTATCCGATCGAGTGAGTCAACAAAAGTCAGCTGTGAAATAATCAGTGATGTCCGATCGGGTGGGGATGCTGTCCGATCGGGTGACAGTGTATTTTGAATCGGGTGAGGATCCGTTCAGGTGACAGTATGCTTTGGATCGGGTCGCTACTCGATCGGGTGGGATGTTGTCCGATCGAGTTGTCACACCCTGGCTTTTGCGGAAGCGTGGGTTTATTTGGTGTGACTTCTTAATACCATAGCAACAATCATAACAATGTTATATTATAAAAACACAAGATGCCCATCCATTAATATAGTTAGAAAATACCATAACATAATTGTCCTGAATCATCAAACCAAAATAAATTACAACCATGACTTGTTTAATAATGAGTTCCCAATGTACTCAACAAAAGACCTTAATTAAAACGAGGTTTGGAGACGTGTGACCCGGCCAGGCAAGGGTTACACCTCCCAAACCCTACACCCCTGGATGACATCTTTTATTTAATACGCAGCTTAATGTGCATCACCCGCCAGATCCGATCAATTCCCTGAAATACATGTAGTTTGAAAAATCAACAAAAGTTGAGCGAGTTCATGTGTATGTGAGTATGTATAAACCCTTGTAAACGATGTATGTATAATCCTTTGTAAACGGTGTATAAAAGTCCCTGGTATGTAGCAAAAAGGAAAATAAAAGAGATCACCAATGGTTTGCAAGGCCATTGATATGTGTGAAGTGATGCAGGAAGACTCAAACCTGGAAAATTTGTACCGGGCCTCGGCTGTAAGACACAGTCACCACTATGGGCCGCCCCGGCCTCATGGGTGTGGGCTCGCTACACCCAAATAGATCTATCACTCATGTCCCTCGGTCCTACGACGAGGATTAATGGCCTTTAGTAGCGGCCTACCCACTCACATGATCTAACGATGTATGAAAAGTCCCTCCTTAAGCTAACCATACCATGTATAAAAATGTTTGTATAATTGTAACATGTATTTCACCCCCGAAGTATAAAACCGAAAACAGTTAAGAGAAAAAGGGGGACATGAACTCACTGTAGTGTGTCTCCTGAATCGTATCGTCAACTCAAACTTGGTCCGCTACACGACGACCTACAACGCACTAATGTCTATTAGACGAACGGGTCGTGCCTTGCTTTTGTATTTACGGGTTTGAGTTAGTTACCATGTTATAATTTCTTGTTAAAATAATAATAATTATTTTAACTTACATTAAATTTTTAGGTCTTGCAATAATAGTTAGGCAACTATTCCGTATGCATACTTCTCAAGTATTTCATGTGCGTATTTCCTTCCCAAGGATGGGGGTATTTATACATGTATTTTGGTGGTTCCGAAAATAATATATTTTCATTCTTAGTATCAAGATAATGTTTACCCAAAATATATTCGTAAAGTATTTTCCGGAATTATAAATGTGATGGTATTTTGCTAAGTTACATTATTTTGCTCTAAATAATATAACTAGTTCACAAAATAATCAAATAATCACACAAGCGTTTTAGTATAAAATATATATTCTAAATATATATTTATCCATTTATTTAAGAAAAATTTAACCTCCGATACTTGTATTTTGTTACAAAAATTATGGCGAACTTTATGTTCGAAACACAAGTGTTGGAATTCTTAGAAAATTTCGCCAGAGTTTCCTTTGTAAACGGAGGTGTCCATGCTTATTAGCATATCATTTTCTTTTCAAAAATTCATTCAATCAATCAACAACAATTTATGAAACAACGTTACACTAACCAAGTGCAAAAACAATGCACTTTACATAATAACATGAACTTGGTTTTTGGTAAAAACGCGTAATAACTTGGTAAGGCTTTTAGTGGACTTAGTTACCTTCCGAAGTGTAATTGTTTCTTTAAAAACCATTTTCTTACGAAATTTTAGTGTTTACAACTTGTAAACAATTTTTACAAAAGTGAAACTTTTGAACTCTTCTTGTAAATAAAAAGGTTTTACACTTATTTTATTTCAAAAATGTGTAAGTGTATGTGTAAGTCATAATCTTTTAAAAATTAATTTTTAAACTTGGTTTATTTAGAAAAACCTTTTGTAAAAACCCGGATCTACATGATCATTAATCTACTTTGTTCACTTATTTTTCAAGAAAATCATTTTTATCAAGTTCATGTTTAACTAGTAGGTGGTTATTTCATGTAACACATAACCACTTTCTAATCTTGTTAAATCAAATTACTAAATATTATTTAAGAAGATCCATATGGTGATTAATATCACACATCCAAGAATCATCATACAATCAACAACATGTTCACTACAACATCCTACTACAACATTTCATCTTGTAATCTTCATGTTTCATCTTTATGTACACTTTATGTAGAGCTTCATGTTTATGTTTTTAGTTCTTGTTCTTGAGTGTTCTTGTAATATTCAACATAACATAACTTTTAACTATTCAAAATGGAAGTAAACTAAGGTAGATCAAAGACTTACAACTAGCACAAGGCTAGGGAAGAATCGCTAGTGAAAAGATGAAGAAGATGATGGTGAAAAGCAAGAAACAAAGTCCTTTGAAGCTCCACAAGTTGCAACTTCCTTGAATCACCTTTTAAGCTTGAATGGGACTTGAAATTTGATGAAGATGGTGGATTTATGGTGGTGATGGGGGCGGCACAAGTGAGCCGAGAGGAGGAGGGTGGGGAGTGAAGGTAAGAGTGTGATGAGAAGTATGGTGGTGATCTTCAAGACCATTCTTATAAGATTGTATCCATATGTTTTAGCGACCCCAACAAGCAACCAATCCATTATTAAATTAGAGTATAATCTAGAGCAAGATATGAGGCATGGTGTAAATTTTAGGGTGGGTCCATATGGGACCGAATTCGGTTATGGGGGGGGGGGGGTTGGTTGTAAGTTTTTGCAACTAAATGGTAAAGATAAGTTAGGTTCCAAGTATGCACTTACATATGATATTTACTAGAGAAATTAGTGGGTGTTATGGTGAACGGGGATCATGACAAGCCAATAAATAATTAAACAATGTGTTTGGCAAAAATTTGGTGTTCCGGGTAATGTCCGGTTGTTCGGTTGGATACCGTTCCGTTAAAGTGTTTAATTAGTCCGTAAAGTGTCATTTATATACATTCTTGTAACACTTTTTATTCCCGGCACATAGGAAAGCATACAGGACCATTCTGCCATATTTTTGCACTTTACTAGTATGTTACAGTGCTGAATTTTATTAATAAATGCAGAATTCTGCACTTAAAGTGTGTTTTAGGCACTTCCCGGCACTATAACTATCACCTAGTGACGCAGTTTTATGGTCCTCACTTCCCTACACTCCATACTAGTGTAGCACCTTGTCCCTGGCTCATACTGGCCTTAAAACATAGTCTGTCCATGTGCTAGCATTGTCAGCATGTTTTCTGAATTATCCATTCAGTGTGCTAACTGTTGCTTTGGGCATCAAGTATGTCACTAAAGTTTGTGTGTAATAAATGGAGTGACTGTATGCAATATGATGCATATGTATGTATGATGCATAATTCATAAAGCAGTTCAAGTTATCAGTTGTAATCAAGCACAGTCATTAAGCACATAATTAAAATTAATAAATTGTACGGTACCTGTAATTGTGAGGGTTGTCACATTCTCCCCCCGTTAAGAAAATTTCATCCCGAAATTTTAGGTTCTGCTTCTAGTTGCAGGGGTCTTGGGGAATAAATGTGGGTACTTGGCCTTCATACGATCCTCACGTTCCCATGTGAATTCTGGGCCATGCCGTGCATTCCAACGAACCTTGACGAGCTTGACACTACTCCTGCATGTTTTGTTAACCTTCCAATCCGTAACCTCAACCGGTTCTTCAATAAAGTGGAGTGTGTCGTCAACATGGATCTCGTCGGTAGGAATGACCACGGTTTCTTGAGTTGGACTCTTTTTCAAATTTGATACATGAAATGTATCATGAACGCCATTTAG
This sequence comes from Helianthus tuberosus, assembly GCA_030545235.1. Taxonomy (NCBI): domain Eukaryota; kingdom Viridiplantae; phylum Streptophyta; class Magnoliopsida; order Asterales; family Asteraceae; genus Helianthus; species Helianthus tuberosus. The sequence continues at coordinate 184,635,153 of CM060406.1, forward strand.
TTCAGCAGGTAAATCCAACTTGTAGGCTACGAGACCAATCCGTTCCAGGAATCTGAATGGACCAATGTATCTGGGGTTCAACTTCCCACGCTTCCCAAAGCGTGCCACACCCTTCCAGGGTGAAACCTTCAACAATACCATATCTCCCACCTCAAATTCCAAAGGTTTTCTTCTGCGGTCCGCATAACTCTTTTGTCGATAACGAGCCGCTTTGATGCGTTCTCGGATCTGCAGAATCTTGTCTGTCGTTTCCTGGACCAATTCTGGGCCAACAAGCTGTCTATCACCCGCGTCTGCCCAGCATAGGGGTGATCGACACTTACGCCCATAGAGAGCTTCGAACGGTGCGGCTTGAATGCTTGCATGATAACTGTTATTGTATGAAAATTCGACCAATGGTAGGTGAGTGTCCCAACTTCCACCTAAATCCATTACGCAAGCTCGCAGCATATCTTCTAAAGTTTGAATCGTTCGTTCGCTCTATCCGCCTGTCTGCGGGTGAAAGGCAGTACTCAGATTCAACTGAGAACCAAAAGCTTCTTGAAAGGATTGCCAAATTCTTGACACGAATCTTCCATCTCTATCGAAGATAATTGAGAGACGCACTCCATGACGTGCAACAATCTCTCTCAGGTAGATCTCAGCAAGTTTGCTCGTGTTATCTTTTTCCTTGATTGGCAAAAAGTGTGCTGATTTGGTTAAGCGGTCTACGATTACCCAGATCGTATCATGACCTCTGGGTGTTCTTGGCAGTTTTGTTATAAAATCCATGGATATATGTTCCCACTTCCATTGGGGTATTTCAGGTTGTTGCAAGAGACCTGAAGGCTTTTGGTACTCGGCCTTTACCTTGGCGCAAGTCAAACATTTGCCAACATATACAGCAACATCGCCCTTCATCCTTGGCCACCAATAAAAATCCCTTAGATCTTGGTACATTTTGTCCGATCCTGGGTGGATCGAGTATCGTGACTTGTGAGCCTCATCAAAAATAACGTCTCTTAGACCACCAAAGAAAGGAACCCAAATTCTTCCCAAGAAACATAACGTTCCATCCTCCTTTGGTACCAATTGCTTCTCCATTCCCCGGAGATACTCATTCTCAAGATTCTCCCTTTTAAGAGCTTCCCTTTGCGCAGCACGAATGCGCAATGTGAGGTCTGTTTGAATGATCATTTCCAAAGCCCTAACCCTTATGGGCTTAATCCTTTCCTTCTGACTTAAAGCATCAGCGACTACGTTCGCCTTCCCCGGGTGATACTTGATCTCACAATCGTAGTCGTTCAACAATTCAACCCAACGTCTTTGCCTCATGTTAAGCTCTTTTTGATCGAAGATATGTTGCAGGCTCTTATGATCAGTGAAGATTGTGCATCGTGTGCCATACAAGTAATGTCGCCAGATTTTTAAAGCAAATACCACCACGCCTAATTCCAAATCATGCGTGGTATAATTCTTCTCGTGGACCTTCAGCTGGCGAGAAGCATATGCTATAACCCTCTGTCGCTGCATCAGCACGCAGCCTAAACCTTGAAGCGAAGCGTCGCAATATACCACGAAGTCGTCCGTGCCTTCGGGTAGAGATAAGATCGGCGAGTCACAAAGTTTGTTCTTCAACAGCTGGAATGCTTCTTCTTGTTTGTCTCCCCAATCAAACTTCTTGTCTTTCTGCGTGAGAGAGGTCAAAGGTTGAGCGATTTTCGAGAAATCCTCAATGAATCTACGATAATACCCAGCCAAACCCAAGAATTGCCGAATCTCAGTTGGCGTTTTTGGAGTCTCCCAATTCTTGATCGCCTCGATCTTTATGGGATCCACATGAATTCCATTCCCATTAACCACATGACCAAGAAACTGAACTTCGCGTAACCAGAACTCGCACTTCGAGAATTTCGCGTATAACTGCTCCTTCCTAAGCAGCTCTAAGATGGCTCTTATATGATGCTCATGTTCTTCTTTTGTTTTTGAGTAAATCAGGATGTCGTCAATGAACACGATCACGAACTTATCAAGGTAAGGTTTACAGACTTTGTTCATTAAATCCATGAATACCGCTGGTGCGTTTGTCAACCCGAACGGCATAACCAGGAACTCGTAATGCCCATATCGCGTTCTAAAAGCCGTCTTTGGAATACTCTCCTCTTGAATTCTAAACTGGTGATAACCCGATCGAAGGTCGACCTTTGAGTAGAAGCTTGAACCTTGTAACTGATCGAACAGGTCGTTAATCCTTGGCAAAGGATATCTGTTCTTAATCGTCAACTTGTTCAGCTCCCGGTAGTCGATACACATGCGGAAGCTACCATCCTTCTTCTTGACGAACAAAACTTGAGCTCCCTAAGGCGAGAAGCTTGGCCTGGTGAATCCTTTGTCTAACAGTTCCTAGAGTGGCGTTGACAGCTCTTGCATTTCCGAAGGTGCGAGTCTATAAGGTGCCTTCGCCACAGGCGCGACGCCTGGAACTAAGTCAATATGGAACTTGACTTGTCTTTGTGGCGGTAATCCTGGCAAGTCTTCTGGAAAGACTTCAGGATACTCTTTAACGACTGGAATATCTTTTAGTTTCGGCGCAGCAGCTTCCTTATCCACGATGTGTGCCAAGAAGGCAACACATCCCTTCTTCAAACATTTTCTAGCTCTTAGACAGCTAATGATCCTTAAGGGCGTATCATGCTTCTCTCCGTTTACCACAATTGTTTCTCCATTGGAATGCGAATGGTTTTCTCGTGACATATAATTTCGGCTTTGTTGCTTGACAACCAATCCATCCCTACTACCACGTCAAAACTTCCCAACTCGACTGGCAGTAAATCCAGTGTAAATTCGTGCTCTCCCAATTCGATCACGCATCCTCTGATGACTTCATTTGTCTCTACTAGCTTTCCGTTAGCCAGTTCGATTGAGTAAGGAGCATCTAACTTACTAGCAGTTAACCCAAGCATATTCTTAAATTCTAGCGATACAAAACTATAGTCGGCACCAGTGTCAAATAGAACAGATGCAAAGCGTTGATTTATAGGGAACGTACCAGTGACAACATTTGGGTCATGGCGTGCTTCCCTTGCTCCAATGTTGAATACCTTTCCACGAGCCTGATTGAGTTTTGGGCATTAACGCTTGAAGTGCCCGACGTCTCCGCAGTTAAAACATCCCGGTCCTTGACCGTTACCATCTTCATTACCGCCTTGATGGTTGTTTTGATTGCGGTTACTGTTTCCTGCTTGATTCCCGAAGTTACCGCGATTACCATTTCCGCTGTTGCGGTTCCCATTCCCGTTACCTCCACGGTTGTTGTTACCAAATCCCCTTTGGCCTCCACGGCCAGTACCAGCCCAACAAGGGTCTTTTAAGTGACCCATCCTTCCACAGGATTCACATTTTCTAAGTCTGCACCGGCCAGCATGATGATGTTGGCACAATTCGCATTTGGGCAAAGTGCCCATGTATCCTCTCCCTTTGGCTTCAGCACCACGCTTACTTTCAGCTGGTCGGTTCGCATCCTTCCTCTTGCTGGCACTACCGGTACTTGTTTTAAAATTGGAGAATTTCCTCTTGTTCTCCCCTAAAGATTCAACATGAGTTTCTTTCTTTATCGGCTCAGAAATGGAAAACTTGTCCAATCTGATGGCTTCTTCCGTAAGTACCACGCTGAGATTGATGGCTTCAGTAATCGTTGGGGGCTTCGAAGTTGTCACCATGCTTATGATCTGGGGTGCCAATCCCCAGATGAAACGCTTAATGCGTTTAAATTCAGGATCAACCATATATGGCACAACGCGTGACAAGTCGTGGAACCTTTGAACATATTCAGCAATTTTTGGTCCATCCATTTTTAGGTTCCAAAACTCCGTCTCTAGCTTCTGTATTTATGCTCATGAACAATACTTCTTCCTCATGAGTTCTTTCAGCTCAGCCCATGTCAGTGCATATGCCGCCGCCTCTCCTAAGGTTTGAACTTGCAGGTTCCACCTGGATAAAGCACCATCAATAAAGAGTCCTGAGACGTAAGTGACTTGGTTTTCAGGAGTACACTTGCTCATCCTTATTACAGAATCCGTCTTTTCGGTCCATCTGACAAAGGCAACAGCACCTCCAGTGCCATTGTAGTTCAGGGGCTTACAATCCAGGAATTGTTTGTAAGTACAGCCTGTACAGGCAATGACATTTACAGGAAGTATTAGCGGATATGCAAGGAATACCCGAATGTAATGTAGTGTGTCTCAATTGACTTGAATATTACCATTTGGTGGGTTGTTGTTCCTTGAGGAACCTCGGCTGGTCTCAGCGCGCGAGGCCTCATACCGTGCTATTTCTGCGGAAATCCACTCTTGTAATTCAGCTTCTGTAGTGGGCAAGCGTGTGTTTCGTCGTGGTGGAATCTTCTAAAAGAGGATCATATTGGTCAGGTCATAGTAAGTATGGTAAGCAAGTAATATGCGTATATAATAACATCCATCAACCTCATATCACAGAACATCCCATGTTATAATATAAAACAAATAATTCAACAATGCATGTAGTGAGAACGTTGCCATTGAGCTTTCATTAATCATGACCACAATATAGTTTTACATGTTTCACAGTACATCATACATCAAAGATCATTGGGTTACATCACCCCAAAATACAAGTCAGTCTACACAAAACATATACAAAAATGTGGTCTTCCAAAAGTCTTCATATGTTGGCCCAATTGCGACTCTCTCACCAAAACAATCTACCTACACCAAACCAAAATATAGCTATGCTGATGGCGGAGGAGGAGGAGGAGGAAAAGAGAAAAGCAAATGACGCATGTGCACCCAATCCTCCTCGAGTGCATGGATGACGCGCAACAGATAAGCAATTTGCTGCTCTGGAGTAAGGAAGCGGACGTCAGAGTCCGGGGGTAGTGGAAGAGGAGCCGGTGGTGTAGCAAAAGGTGACTAACAATGGCACGGGGGAGGGCGTGGAATCCTCTCTAACTCATGAACTCTCTGGCTCAGTGCCTCCTGCTGTAACTGTAGGGAGATGAGTATATCTTCCGTCGTGTACCCCACATGAAAAGGGTGATACGGGTCTGATAATGGCATAACATGGGGCGAAGACCATAGAAACGGCCCGCCCATAGGTGCTGAAGTAGGAAAAGTAGTGTGTGGGGCAGGAGTAAAAGAGGGCATAAACGAAATAGCTGCTGTCGAATGGGGCATATGATCGGGCTGCTGTGTGGAAGGTCCTTCCCCTAGACGGGGAGGAGGGATCTCCTGTAGAAAGGTAATGGGTAAGTCTGTGCGGTGGACATCAGATACGTGCAGACGATACTAGGGAACATCAAGCGGTGCAAAAACGGGTGCTGTAGGGGGAGTGACTGGTACAACGAAAGATGGATAATCGTCGTCCTCGATCCACCCATTACGGGTGTCAGCATATCTCGGATCAACATATGGGGAAAAAGGTGCACGGTCAACAAACACCGGCACATGATTAGGCAGTGGTGCATCAATAATAGGGACATCAGAAACCGGTGGTACGAAGACTGGTGCATCAACAATAGGTGGTGCCAAGACTGGTATATCAACATGATCAGGCTCTGGTAAAAGATCAGGCACAAGTGCAACAGCTGGAATGTCAATAGGGTCGTGAGCAATGACAGGCTCTGGGCCAACTGGAACAGGCTCAGCAGGTAAAAACTCGACCTCAGGATCCGGGTCGACGTCATGGGGAATGATAGGCGCAACAGACATCGCCATGTCTGAATCAGAGTCGGATGAGTAGTGCTGCACGCCCTGGGCGTGAAGTGAAACGGACGCTACAGACTCGAACGAGTAAGGACCGAACGGATCGGATAAGGCCTCTGCGACAGGGGCCTCAATAGGTGGCAAAGCAACGACATCAGCAGCAGGAACCTCCACCATGGGAACAACAGGGTCGACAACGGGAACATCAGCAGGTGGTAGAACGTCATCCATAAGGGCCCCACCATCCTGGTCACCCTCCAGGGGACCCTCAATGAATAAATCGACATCGTCGTCAGCTAACTCGTCAACTGGCAGATCCTCGACAGGAACTGCGGCGAGTGGGAGAGGAGCAGGGATCTGAATGAGAGGTAGATCCCCGTCGAATGGACCATCAGCTAGAGGAATATCATCCCCAAAATCTGGAAAAGCAAACGGCTGGAAATCATCCTCATCAGTGCTCGTAGTATCGGACGTATAAACCTCGCTCTCATATAGAATCTCATCGTCCGAGACTATCGCCATAGGATCCAGTGTGTCTGATGCTCCGGTATCCGAAGAAGATGGCATGGTGTCTGTAACACAACCACATATATGCACATATATCAACATGTAATCAAATAAGCATGTAAGTCATAAACTAGGTACGCAAGTAATCATCCTAGTCTTCCCCAGACTATCCCACCCAGTCTCTCAGACTAACTCCCTGGCCTCTAAGACCAACTCCCTGGTCTCTATGACCAACCTCCCAGTCTCTAAGACTAAATATCCCCAGCCTCTAAGGCTGAACCTCCCTCAGTCTCTAAGACTGAATATCCCCAGCCACTAAGGCTGAACCTCCCTCAGTCTCTAAGACTGAATTATAACTTTTGAACGATGTATTTGTGCCTTTTGTTTGTAATACGTTTGTGCCCCGGATCTGGACTTTTAGTGTATGCAATGTAAGAATGTTTGAAAAACATTTTCGTGAGAGCCCTAGTGATCATAGTCTAGACTCGAGAAAGAATCCTCGTTCGCTATGATTGAGGCTCTGATACCAAGCTGTCACACCCTGGCTTTTGCGGAAGCATGGGTTTATTTGGTGTGACTTCATAATACCATAGCAACAATCATAACAATGCTATATGATAAAAACACGAGATGCTCATCCATTAATATAGTTAGAAAATACCATAACATAATTGTCCTGAATCATCAAACCAAAATAAATTATAACCATGACTTGTTTAATAATGAGTTCCCAATGTACTCAACAAAAGACCTTAATTAAAACGAGGTTTGGAGACGTGTGACCCGTCCAGGCAAGGGTTACACCTCCCAAACCCTACACCCCTGGATGACATCTTTTATTTAATACGCAGCTTAATGTGCATCACCCGCCAGATCCGATCAATTCCCTGAAATACATGTAGTTTGAAAAATCAACAAAAGTTGAGCGAGTTCATGTGTATGTGAGTATGTATAAACCCTTGTAAACGATGTATGTATAATCCTTTGTAAACGGTGTGTGAAAGTCCCTGGTATGTAGCAATAAGGAAAATAAAAGAGATCACCAATGGTTTGCAAGGCCATTGATATGTGTGAAGTGATACAGGAAGACTCAAACCTGGAAAATTTGTACCGGGCCTCGGCTGTAAGACACAGTCACCACTATGGGTCGCCCCGGCCTCATGGGTGTGGGCTCGCTACACCCAAATAGATCTATCACTCATGTCCCTCGGTCCTACGACGAGGATTAATGGCCTTTAGTAGCCGCCTACCCACTCACATGATCTAACGATGTATGAAAAGTCCCTCCTTAAGCTAACCATACCATGTATAAAAATGTCTGTATAATTGTAACATGTATTTCACCCCCGAAGTATAAAATCGAAAACAGTTAAGAGAAAAAGGGGGACATGAACTCACTGTAGTGTGTCTCCTGAATCGTATCGTCAACTCAAACTTGGTCCGCTACACGACGACCTACAACGCACTAATGTCTATTAGACGAACGGGTAGTGCCTTGCTTTTGTATTTACGGGTTTGAGTTAGTTACCATGTTATAATTTCTTGTTATAATAATAATAATTATTTTAACTTACATTAAATTTTTAGGTCTTGCAATAATAGTTAGGCAACTATTCCGTATGCATACTTCTCAAGTATTTCATGTGCGTATTTCCTTCCCAAGGATGGGGGTATTTATACATGTATTTTGGTGGTTCCGAAAATAATATATTTTCATTCTTAGTATCAAGATAATGTTTACCCAAAATATATTCGTAAAGTATTTTCCTTAATTATAAATGTGATGGTATTTTGCTAAGTTACATTATTTTGCTCTAAATAATATAACTAGTTCACAAAATAATCAAATAATCACACAAGCGTTTTAGTATAAAATATATATTCTAAATATATATTTATCCATTTACTTAAGAAAAATTTAACCTCCGATACTTGTATTTTGTTACAAACATTATGGCGAACTTTATGTTCGAAACACAAGTTATAAAATATACTTGTAACACTTGTTTAGAGGAATATTTTCTAAGTGTTGGAATTCTTAGACACTTTATCAATGGCAGACAATCAACAATTAGTGAATAGGATGGCACTTCGAACGACCCACTGTTCGATCGAGTGACACAACTAATAACAAATGAACTTTTGAAATTTGGAACGGATGACAACTCGCTCGAGTTGCCGCTCGAACGAGTGATACACAATGTAATTTGGATTTTAAACAAGGCACATGCAATCAGTCAACATCCTTATTGATCCACACAATACTTCTCATGCATTTGTCAGATGTTATACAAATTGATTAATCAAATCTCTGATTGATATTAATGACCGATAACCCTTTATCATTTAATTCTTCATATGCCAACGTGAATCAAATCTCGAGCAGTATCATATTCCAATGCAATTATTAATGGCTGAGAACTTGATGCATGTAATATTCTTTGGATTGTGCAAAAGCTCACATGGCCTATAATTGTGAAGATATAACATGTAATTATGAAATCACATGTACAATTAAATGGATCTGTCAATTCACATGAAATATGGCCGACAAGTTTTTTTTTTTTTGAACCCCCTTGCATGGACTTGAACCCAGGACCTCCAAGAGAAGCAAAGCTTCCCACCTCCCCCTTAACCACTAGGCCAAGAGATCATTGGTGTATGGCCGACAAGTTTTTTATGATGTATCAATATAATTGGACCAAACTAAAAGTGGACTGCAAATGACTTTAATAACAACTAAATGTGATTGGGCCGATAACAAAACAATTACAGTATATCACATGTAGTCCTTGGGCCACTCATAAAAGCAAATCACATGGGATGAAGACTTTTTAATGCAAACAATAACTAATTCACGTGACAATCTGTTTGAAGTTATTAATGAAGCTGATAAATGTTGACTGACTAAAGCAGAATATGTTGACTAAGTGACAACTCGCTCGGGTGAGGACACTAGACTCGGATTGCCGCCCGCTCGGGTGGCTGTTCGAGTGAATAATGGTCAAGAAAGTCAACTTTTATAATGAAATGCAATTACTTTGGAGGGACTTTTGGATCAGATCACCACCCGTTCGGGTGGTGACTCGATTGATGAACTACTACCATACCAACAGCAACAACATTCAACATATTCTCAATTTTTTTCTTCGATACAAAAATCTTAGATTTCTTCCAAACGGCTTAGAATTAGGATTTGAAACTTTGTAGGGTTTTAGATCAGGTGTTTTCGCATATCATATCCAAAAATCAACAATTTTGAACCGTAAAAACCCGTTTAATTTGATGATTTTAAGATAAAAACGTGAAAAGATGAAAAGATGAAGAAATTGATCAAATCTGATGCGATTTTAGATCTGAACTCAATGAAATCCTATGCGATTCAGTGCGTTTGATCCGTGCAATCGAGCTCCTGCTCTGATACCACTTGTAGGACCGGTTTTGACTCCGAAACGATTGCGAACCGAACGTGTGACGTGCGGAATCCGTACACGAACGTGACCGAACACACGAACCGTATATAATCTGTGATTCTTTTGATAGTACGACAATTACAAAGCCCCGTGAATCACCTTGGAGCAATTTCTCTCTCTAGACTTTCTCACTCTAACCTCTAGCTCTCCAAAGCTCCAAATGTCAAAAATTCTAAATGAGAACCCTAATGGTTCTATTTATAGGCCAAGGGATATAATGAGAGATCTCATTATTTACAGAAATGCCACCTTGCCTTTTCCTACTTATACCAATATAAAGTCTAGAATAAATCTGTTTCAGCTACGATCTTGAGTTGACAGAGGCGATAGACATACTACACTAACAGGATTTTTTCAGATATCAGGATAAGGAAGTAGCAAGTATCCAGGATCCTGATGATGAGTATCCAGAGGAGGATCCTAAGTCATGGACGGCCCCAATCGTAAAATACCTCAAAGAAGGAGACATCCCAAAGGATGAGAATCCTAAGGCTTTCAGGATGAAGGTATCTCGTTTTACTATTATAAATGATGTTTTGTATAAAAAGTCTCTTGCAGGACCATACTTAAGGTGCTTGGAGGATCCCGAAACTAAGGAAGTACTTCAGGATATACACGAAGGAGATTGTGGTAACCATACTGGGGGCAGATCATTATTCTCAAAGGTGTTAAGAACAAGATATTTTTGGCCGACGATGAGGAAAGGTTTTTATGCTGGCAATGACAGATTATTTCTCCAAATGGGTTGAAGCTGAGGCATTTGTTCAAGTCAGAGACCAATAAGTAGTATCCTTCATAAAGATTTAAGAGGAATATCCTGACTAGGTTTGGGATACCATCTGAGATAATTTGTGACAATGGCTCTCAGTTTATCAGTAAAAGAACTACTGATTTTTGCAAAAGTTGAGGAATCAAAATGATCACATCTACTCCGGTACATCCTCAAGCGAATGGGCAAGCAGAATCCTCAAACAAGATAATAGTCAACAATTTGAAGAAAAGATTAGGAACTAAGAAACGAAGATGGGCAGAAGAATTACCCTTTGTTTTATGGCCTGATAGGACAACAGTAAAAAGTGCAACAGGGAAAACCCCATTTTCCTTCGTATTTGGAGCAGAAGAAGTGATCCCAACAGAGATGGTGATACCTACAGCAAGATCCAACCTCGGGGATCCTGAAAAGAATCCTGAAGCTCTATGCCAAGAATTGGATACTGTCGTTGAAACAAGTGATGCGGCAAGGTTAAGGATGGCGGCATACAAACAGAGGATATCCAGAGCATATAACAAAAATCTAAGGACTAGAAGGTTTCAAGTTGGAGATTGGGTATTAAGGAAAGCTTTACAGAACACTACTAACCCTGCTGATGGAAAGTTAGGTCCAAAATGGGAAGGACCATATGAGATTGAATCGGAATCTGGAAAAGGAGCGTACAGACTTAAGAATATGGAGGGGGATATATTGCCAAGATCCTGGAATGCTATACACCTTAGAACGTATTTCAAGTGAGTTTAGAATCTAATTTCTAACTCAGGGTGGTATAAATTATATCTCTTTTAAATTTATTTGATTTTATTTACTCTTTTGAACCTAATACTGACTCAAGCATCGGAGGGGTGTTAGCCAAGCTAACACCCACCTTAGTTTGAAGGTGTTCTGCAGAATACGCTTCGGGATATAACTCTAGGATATATACTCAAGAGCGAAAGATTAGAGGATTGGCCCCCTCTCTCACGTTTAAGGGATCCTGATCCCTTCAAAGGTTTAAAGGTATTCACCTTTCTCTCGAATTGGGTTTAAACACCCCGCCTGGAGCGCAAGTTATCACCTTTCTAAGTCTTGGAGCGCACGAAAATTTGGGATTATCCCGATTATACCCCCAGAATGATGAGAATCTATCTCCAGAATATTTAGGGTTTATCCCCTGTAATATTAAAATTATGCCTAAGTACAATATCGGTTGTGATCAAATTGATGCACAAAGGTTCCTAAGTATTTAAAAAACAATATGCACAGGGGATATTCCTCTCAAGGCATTGTGAAGAAGGATCAAGTTCGGACTTGGTTTACTAAGTTTCCCAGACTAGGGACATCTTCGATGGAAAGGTTGCTAAAGGATTGAAGTTTAAGGGTTGAGATATATTTCTGGTATGGTCTCTCCTTTTTGTTCTTTAAAAAGCCTTATTCAAAGTTTTTGAAACTGTGATTGACAAAAGTCTTGATGAAATATTTATGAGTATCCTAACCAAGATATACTCTCAAGATACTAGGTCAGAATATTTGAAATATTGTACTAAGACTAAAAATAGAAACTACATTTAAATCAAACAACACATAACAAGCTTTGCAAAATAGGAATGAACAACAATGAATAAGGCCAAAAAAGGTTAGTTTATTATTAACATTGCAAAAAGGTTGTGCTTTTGGTTTCATCTCAAACCGAGACCCATCCACCAAAAGCGCAATTAGTTTTCAAACATAACTACTTAACAGTTGAAGGTTTCATCTTGAAAACCAAGAGCCATCCGCCTCCAACTGTTATATTGTTCAAAATAAAGCATACTAATAATTGATGACCAAGGGTTTCGTCCTGAAACTCAGGATCCCTCCACCTTTGGCCATCATATTGTCTAAGTGCAGGAAAGTAAATTGTTTAACAAACAGGAAAGTAAATTGTTCGATAACAACCACAACCATCAAAAATTAAAAAAGTGGGCTCCGGCCTAGGCATGAATATCCATCATCGCCTACTTCGCTGCTTTTAAGGAGCAGCACCTTCTTCAACCGCAGCATCTCCTCCAGCACCGGCACCAGCATCACCGACAGGATTCTTCTCAGCATCACCACCAGCATCAGCCGCCTTCTCTGCCACCTTGGAAGGCTCCTCACCCGAAGGCTTAGCAGGATACTCCACAGGATTACCCCCGAGATCCTTTAATTTCGCTTCCCAAGCCTTAACATTCCAGGAGGGGCATTCAAGGCCCATGGCTTTGGCCTCATAAGCCATCTTTAATCTGGCTTGAAGGAGGGAAATTACAACAGACCCTTTGAGGCCTTCTCGGTAGGTGTTCATATCCTGCTGGTATTGAAGATGGGCGGTGTCAAGCTTGGCTTGGGCATCTTGGTTAGCCTTGTTGAGAGCAGCCTAGTGTTCCTGGATCATCACCTTGTATTTGTCTTCATAATGCTGTGACTTGGCGGTGACAATTGCTGCTTGGTCTGCGACAGTGGTCTCTGCCTTCTTCAGTTTTGTCTCTAACATCTTGTTCAAACCACATGTGTCCTCATAAAGGAACACTAGTCGCTCCAGACCCTGCAATCGGAGGAACATGTATCAATATATGAGTATATATATTCAGTATATATGTGCAGGATACAGAATAAGGATACTAACCTGATTGAGGAAGCCGGTCATGAATTTGCTGGACTCTGTAAACCAATGATTCTCGAATGGGAATACGTCGGATGTAGCAGGAGAATCTGGTTCCTTCCTCTTACGAGAGCTAGGACCACGAGACTTGGAGGCTGTAGAAGGTTTGGGAGCAGTGGTGGTTTTCGAACTGGTGGGTTTTGACGTGACTACTGGTTTAGGATTAGTTTCTTGCTTGACTTGCACAGGGCCGGAATAACTATCCAACTCCTCAAGTTGGAAGCCTTCAAGATTTACGACTGGAACTACATAAAAGTGAGAAATACTTAATTTTTGAATACTTATAAACTGTAATTAGTCTAATGTCTGCAAATGTACTTACCAGACATTTCAGAACTTGATCTTTGACTCGAATTTGTGAAGGACAGGGAAAAGGTTCTCTCACTCTCGGGGAGTCGGTAGATATCCTTGATCCTTTGCTCTGATTTGGCACCCGGAGGGGCTAGCTCTTTGAAGTTCGCTGCATAGGAGATAAAGATATCAGTTTAGGATATAGTTTCAGGATATATTTGGGGATATTCCTAAAACCCTAAATCCTACCAGAAGTCAACCACTTCACCGGCAGGTCAAAACCTTTAGCAATGGAATCCCTTTTTACAAAAAAGAACTTTCGTTACCTCTGATCCTCATTCTTTGTGGCCTTGAGGATAAGGGGATTCTTGGAAGTTGAAAAAAGAAGAAAACGGCTATTGCCGTGAGAACGAAGACGGTATGCGATAGGAAGATCCTAGATGCAGAGATCAGGAATATGACGAGATTTGATTTGGTCCAAAACCACTAAGACTCGCCAAACCATAGGCATGGTCTGGGCATAACTAAGGTCGGTGAGTTCAAAGAAATGGGAGATAAAGGCTGGAAAAGGATACCGGAGTCCCAAAGAAAAAGGGTAAGCTAGGAAACACACCCATTCATTAGAAGCTGCGTTCGATCGGACCTCTCGGTCGAACGGACAGATGATCGCACCGGTAGGAAAAGCACCAGAATCTTTTAAAGCGGCAATATCGGCATTGTCGAAGGAGCAGACCTCTTTTTCGGGTTCTTTGAGAAGATTTTGGTTTTCAAAGGACGGGATTGAGTCGGCCGTACGTGATCTTGTTTGAGAGGCCATGGAGGATCTTAACAAAGAAAAAGAAAAAAAAACAGAAAGGAAAGGGAAGGAGAGTACCTGAAATTAGCCTGGAGTGTTATGATCAAAATCCGAATAACTTGAGTAAATATAGGCTGGATATAGGGGGTATTGAGTAAATATCGCATTGGAAGTTGTAGCTTGTCATTCCAACCGTCTAATCAACTTAATTTCCTCGATCCAAGAGATAAGATTTAAAATATATCCGTTTGAATCTAGGATTCCAACAGATATATTTTGGGGACAATTGTTATAGGTGGTTTTCTGCTCATATATCATGGATTATATTCTGACTGTGTTACTTTTGATTGTGATCAGGATACCGGATCAGGATATTAATAACATCCTGATGCAGTATCCTGGTAATGACTAATTATTCACGTGCAGATTAGTGAAGCTTGCTTATAACGGTCAAGAGGACTACTTCTCATGAAGACTCGGACTAGATAGTTGAGAAGGGAACATTGAAACCGCAAAGACGGGGTCTCCACCATTCTAAAGGGAATATTCGGGGCATCCCCCGTTCTTAGGATAGTTTGTTATTTCCTTTTACTATATAAAGGAATGTACGGATCATAATGTTTTGGTCAAAAATTACCGAAGCAATTAAGTGATCAAATTAGTTAAGTGAGTTAGTGTGCTAGAAATGTGCGTTGAAAATATGCTAGTTAGGTTATTTGCAAAAACAGTTTCAGGATACGGCTCAGGATATAGAGCTGTATCTATAATCAAACAATGAGCAAAAATGTAAAGGATGACATAGGATATACGAGGAAAGCCCTTGATCAATCTAGATCGCCGGCACAAAACCTCGGGAGCTGACAATCGCAGCTGCCTTGTTCTTCTATTACTTCAAATATCAGGATACAGTGCAGGATATGATGCGGATCAACTAGGTGTTACAATGTAATTCGAGTACAAGTGTTTGTGTGTAGTGTTTGTTTGCAATTGGAGAGTAAAAGGGTGCGTAATGGTGTGTGCCTTAATCTGATCCGATCAATCTATTTATAGTAAAACGAAAATAACTAACTATCCTAATAAACCGGGATCCGGCGGATATTCCCCAAACGAACGTTGCAGTACTGGTCTTTCGGGTTAAATATCTTTAACCTAACTGATTCGCCCGAGTTTTGGGGGGAAGAAGTCTTCTTGAACGTTGGAGACTTACACCTCCTAATCTGAATGTGATTAATTCAGTTAATACTAGGATATCGTACCAGGATGTTACCAATATCCTGATCCGGTATCCTGATCACAAATAAACAATCAAAGTCAGAATATTAATCAGGATATATGTTCAGAAAATGACCCATAACAATTGTCCCCAAATATATCTGTTGGTATACCAATCCAACGGATATATATTAAAACCTTATCTCGCAAACCGAGGCAATTAAAACGAACTGACGATTGAGGTGACATTGTGCAACTTCCCATGCTACATTTACTTTTTACCCCCTATATCCAACCTATATTAACTTAGGGACTCCTCATTATGATCATCTCTATCTTCAAGCGGATTTCAGGTACTTTCTCTCTCTCTTCCCTATTTTCCTTGTTGAAATCACATGTTCTCCAATCGTGATCCTCCATGGCTACCCGCACTAGATCCCAAACGGCAGATTCCGTTCCCCCCTTTCACAGACAAAACCTGCTTAAGGAACCCTCAAAAGAGGTGTGTTCTTTCGATAATGCCGATATTGCGGCTTTTCGAGCTTCTGGTGCCTTTCCCGCCGGGACAATTTTCCATCCATTCGACCGAGAGGTCCGATCGGATTTCTGTTCCGACGAGTGGGTATGCTTTTTTGCTTATCCTTTCTCCATAGGGCTTCAGTATCTGTTTTCTCCCTTCATTTCTCGTTTCTTCGAGCTTACTGGCCTTAGCTTCCCCCATATCATGCCCATGGTTTGGCGCGTGTTAGTCACCTTGGAGCGGATTAAGGCTCGTCACATGCCCGACTTGTGCATCGAAGATCTTCCGATGGCCTATCGTTTAAGATCTCATGGTTCCAGCCGGTTCCTCCTATTTTCTATTTCCAAGGATCCTCTCATTCTTAAGGCTACCAAGAACGAGGATAAATGGACAAGAAAATTCTTTTTTGTAAAAAGGGACTCCATCGACAGGGGTCTTGACCTTCCTAAGAGATGGTTAACTTCTGGTAGGATTTAGGGTTTTAGGAATATCCCCAATCATATCCCGAGACTACATCCCAAACTGATATCCTGACATGTTTATTTTTTCTAGCAAACTTCAAGGAATTAGCTCCCCCAAGTGCCGAATCAGAAGGAAGAATAAAAGAAATCTACAAGCTTCCGGAAAGTGAAAGGACCTTTACCCTGCTACTCACAAGTCCAACTCAAAGATCAAGTTCCAACATGTCTGGTAAGCATATTTTTAGAAATTATCTTTATTTATTAATCTGATTATATTTTAAAGGTATAACAAATCTAAACGTATCTTCCCTTATGCAGTGCCGGTTATCAACCTTGAAGGCTTCCAACTCGACGAGTTGGATAGTTACTCTAGCCTCGTACCTGCCAAGTAAGAATCCAATCCGAAGTCGTCTGTCACACCGAAGCCTACTAGTTCGAAGACTACTTCTACTCCTAAAGCTCCTCCAGCATCCACGACCCGGGCCTCTAGCTCCCGGAAGAGAAAGGAAGTTGAGCCTCCCGCTACACCCCATGTATTCCCATTTGAGAACCACGGGTTTACAGAATCCAACAAATTCATGACCGGCTTCCTCAACCAGGTTAGTATCCTGACCCATATCCTGCAACATATGCTGGTTAATGAAGTCAATTAAAGTCAATACCTGTTTCTTTGCAGGGTCTCGAACGCCTGGTATTCCTCTATGAAGATGCATGTGGCCTAAACACCATGTTAGAGAGCAAGCTGAAGAAGGCCGAAGCCACCATTGCAGATCAAGCAGCACTTGCCACTGCCAAATCGGAGCATTACGAGGCTAAGTATAAGGCAATGGTATAAGAGCACCAGGCTGCCATCCAGAAGGTCACTCATGAGGCTCAAGCCAAGTCCGATGCAGCCCAAGTTCAACATGAGCAGGACATGGCTTCATACCGGGAAAGCCTCAAGAATTCTGTTATCATCTCCCTTCTCCAGGCCAGATTGAAAATGGCTTACGAGGCCATGGCTTTGGGTGTTGAATGCCCTTCATGGAGTGTTAAAGCTTGGGAGACGAAATTGAAGGATCTTGGTGGTAACCCTGTGGAGCCTCCTTCAAAGCCTGCTGCAGAGGAGCCCACTAAGGCGACCGAGAAGGTAAATGATGCTGGTGCTTCAAAGGATGCTGGTGGCGATGCTGGAGGTGATGCTGGAGGAAATGCTGGGGAGGATGCTGCCGACGAGGTTATGATGGAAGGAGGAGCAGCCCCTTAGAGGCAGCGAAGTGGGCAATGATGGATATACGTGCCAAGGCCGGAGCCCACTTTTTTAAATTCCATGGTTGTGGTCTGTATAAACAATTTACTTTTTCTGTCGTTGAACAATTTACATTTCCTGCACTAGAACAATATGATGACCAAAGGTGGATGGGTCATGTGTTTCAGGATGAAGCCCTTGGTCATCAGTTAGTATAAGTTGTTTTGAATGATGCAACGGTTGGAGACAGATGGGTCTCGTTTTGAGATGAAACCTTCAACCGTTGCGTAAATATGGTAAAACTAATTGTGCTTTTGGCGGATGGGCCTCGGTTTGAGGTGAAACCAAAAGCACAACTTTTGACATGTTAATAACATAACCACCTTTTGACTTGCTTGCGGTTGCCTTTTATTTTTTTCTCATGCATTACTTAGTTTAGATTTTAGCTTTGCAAAATTAGCACAACTATTTTCTGAAAATATCCTGATCAATATACTCAGTGGTATCCTACGAAGACTTTCGTCAAATAGGACTTCTCAAAACCCAAACAATTTATACAAAGTCTCTAAAGAATAAAAGATAGTTTATTTTTCAAAATCCGTTTTGATAACACTTGTTTGACCAGAGTACTAATTTTCAACCCAAGTATTATTTCCCAAATATTCCAATTAAATATCCTAAAACGTATCCCGAAAACACATTTTGAGAACATATCCTAAAGATATATGCTTATCAGGATGTTTGAGCCTTAAACACAGTTTCAAAAGTTTAAACAACTTATGTAAGGTTCACAAAGGAAAGATCATACCAGGAATAGAGTGTAACCCTAGTATCGAACTTCAACCCTTTTGCAACTTCTTCAACTAAGATGTCCCCAGTCCGAGATACTTAGTACACTAGGTTTGAGTTTGATTCTTCGAGCCTTACACAATCCCCTTAGGAGGAATGTCCCCTGTGCATAAAGTCTTCAAACACTTAGAAAATTTTTGAATCCAAGTTCTAACTGTTTGGACAGTTCTTGTGTTACTGGGGTAAAACCCAAAAACATACTGGAGATAAAATCCTTAGTATCTTGGGGAAAATCACATAGGTATCCTGGGGAAAATCCCAAATTTTCATGCACTACAGGCGGGAGTGTATAAACTCTAAGACTTAGAAAGGTGATAACCTTTAAACCTTAGAGAGTATGAAAATACACTTTCGTGAGAGAGGGTGATCAATCCTCATATACCTTTAGGATCCAGGATATAGCCAACAATAACGAAATTTGTTGGGATTGAACCCTACCAGAGGAACAGATAATAAAAGCCAAAAACTGGATCAGAACAGTGGATCCAGAATAAGCAGATGTTACATATAAGTCTCTCCCCTTGAAAGTGATTTCAACATCTGCTGACCTCCTATCTACTGATCGTGAAATCTGCTGACCTACAAACTGCTGATCAAGTAAAGGCCTGATGGAAGACTAAAGCTCTGCTGTTCAATCTACTGTCCTGAGTCAAGCACTGCTGATCCGGACAAGTACTGCTGGGTTCACAGCAGTGGAAGGATGCAGCAGTTATTTAACATATCTTTTATGTAATGTAATGTAATAGCAGTAGTTAGCATAGCAGTGCTTGTATTGATCAGAGGTTAGAGTTTGTTAGGAGGTTAGATGTCACTTTCATGGTGACGTCAGCATAGATGCTTAGTGGTTTGCTAGTGCCTATAAACAGAACAGTACCATGCACTGTTCTATTTAGCTCTTTGCAAAACCGTCCTCTCTGCACGAACAAACACTGAGCTCTGGCTGAGGGGGAGTTTGTATTAAACATTGCATTGTAATCGTTGTTGAAATTAAATTCAATCTTTCGGTTCTCTGTGAAAAGTGTTTGATAAAAGCAATACTCTCGTTTGATTGTATGCAAAGTTTGTTTCCATCTTAATTCCGCTGCATAACTCATCCATCTTCATTCTAATTCAAACGAAAAATACAATCAAAACCAAACTCAGATCCAACAATTGGTATCAGAGCGAGGACAGTCAAATTTGATTTAACAATCATTTTGACATAAATAGTTCAGATCAAAATCGTTGATATCGATAGTTTGTTCGTTTTTGTTGAAAAACAGTGCAAGGTTTAATCACCATTAAAGTTGATTAATCAGTGTCTGTAAAACAACCAGGATGACGTCACAATCACAAGATGATAAGAATAACATTGGCTCGCTTTTTAAACCACCTATGCTTAAACGTAATGAATACAACATCTGGGAGAGAAGGATGGGTCACATCCTTGCTCAACAGAACACTGGATGTTGGAGGTCTGTTGTTTTTGGTCCCCATGTTCCTATGGTGCCAAGTGCTGAGGATCCAAAGAAGTTCGTACCAAAACCATATGAAAACTATACTAAAACTGATTTTCAAAAGTTCAAACTCGATGCCAAAGCATTTAGCATCATAGCATCTGCATTACCAAATGAGATCTATGCTAGACTGTTACATTGTAACAGTGCCAAAGAGCTATGGGATGCATTGAAGGAACAGTTTGGGGGAACCGAAGAAGTTATTGAAAACAATAGGGAAATTCTGAATCAGCAGTATGAAACTTTCTGTCACATTAAGGGTGAATCATTGACCCAACAGTTTGAACGTTTTAGCTGTCTCATCAGTGAGCTAAGGCTTGTTAAAGTTGAAACTCCAAAATCAACTCAAAATAGCAGGTTCCTTAGATCACTACCTGATAAATGGGACACAATTGCATTTGTGACTAGAAACTCAGCTGAGTTCAAAGATCTGTCCCTGACCCAACTTCATGGTAGACTCCTGACCTATGAAAGGGAGTTGAACCTAAAAAGGAAGTTGCAAGAGTCTGGGAAAGTTACTGATGATTACTCATTCGGTAGCACAACTCTTTTTGGTCAGGAAGAATCTGGGAGTAGTGGTAAGGAACAGGGTTATGATCATTTCATTGATATAACTGCTGGTGGAAATTTTAACAACCCTGATCCTCACTCTGCAAATTATGCTTTTACTGCAAATTGTGAAAACCAGATGTCAGATAATCTGTGCTTTGAACTCAATGATTTGCAACACTTTGATCCCACTGACTTAGAAGAGATGGATATCTTGCATCAATTGGCATTGCTTTGTGTAAGAACAAGCAAATTCTACAAAAGAACAGGGAGAAAATTCCCAGGGTTACATGGGAATTAAAGGGTCGGGTTGGATAAATCTAAGATCAAGTGTTTCAAGTGCAATAGGCTAGGTCATTTTGCTAGGGAATGCAGGGTCAAACCAATGGTCCAATAGTTACTCATCCTAGCTCAAACCCTAGACCACAAAATCAAAGCACTGTTCACTATACCCAATATACCCCTGCAACCCATGTTAACACTGCTCACTATGCTGCAACCCTTGTGCCTGTGCATTATGTCCAAACTACTGTTCCACAAATTCAGTATGTTCAAACCCCTGTTCCCCAGGCACAAGTGCAACCTGTTGCACCTCAAACAGCTGCTCCAGCAGTGGTACAACCAGATCAGCAAAGCTTTTTCACTCAAGGCTTTGTTGACTGGAGCAGCGTGCCTGATGAGCTTGGTGATGAAAATTTTGCACTCTATGCTTTTGATGAACCTTCTAATGATGAATTTTGTTTAATGGCATTAGAGTCAATACCAGAGGGGATAGAAACTGAAGGTGAACAGCTAAGTGATGAAACAGTGGATTAGGTGACTGAAGCAGTTGTTAATGCAGTTGCTGGTGAATTGCTGCTGGGAGAAAATTCAGAAACCCTGATTGAACCACTGACAGACCCCTGATCCAAAGAGGACAAAGAAGAAGAGGAAAAGAAGAGAGCAGGTGAGAAGGAAGTAAGAGCTGATGATGAAGAAAATCATCAATGTGATTGTGCCATGATGGCTGCTGCCAAGGTTTCACCTCAAGTTCTTGAAAAACTATGTTCAGACCAATGCATTATTGCATTTGCTAACATCAAAGAGGTAAATGAAAACCTTAGGGACAAAGTCTTGTCTGATGAAGTCAAATTTGAATAGTCTTTAAAAGAACTTAAAAACAAATTGACTGAAAAAGAGAAAGAGATCAGCAGTCTTAAAGAATAGCAGAGCATAGCCAAAACTCAACTCCAAACTATGGTAGAAAAATACCAAGTTTGCAAAAAGGAGTTGGAGTCCACCCAGATCACCTGTGAAAAATGGGTGGAATCATACAAAGGGTATGAGGTTATGCTTGAAAAACAGATTAAAAGCAATGTGAAATTTGGTGTTGGTTATAGAAAACATGATGATGAAAACACTGCTTTTGAAAAATCTGTTCAAACCACTGATGTAACCACTGAGTTCATTCCCACAAACAAGAATGGCCAAGAAGTGAAAATCACTGATAAACTTGGTAACAAAATCACACTTGACAGACCAATGAGATTCTCCACTTTTGAGGAGCTTGAAAAATATCAGTTTAAACCAACATGGTCTGATGAGTGTGATATTCTTGAAAATTTCAAGCCCATGGAGTTTACATCAACTGATGGTGTTAAAGCTCCAAAAGCTAAAGTCATTCCTCTTAAGGACATCCCAACAGAGGTTAAAAACTCTGTTGACAAAGGAGTCTGAGAAGAGAAAGAAGAGAGAAAAGGTCAATAACTTGTTTTGTGAATTTTGTGAAAAAAGAAATCATCTAACAAAACACTGTTTTCATTTAAAAGCATACAATCTAAACAAAACAAGTGTCATTGTACCTGCTGAAAGCTGCATTGTCTGTGGTAAAACAAACCACAAAACTCAAGCATGTGTGTATCTCAAAAACTTTGATGTGAAAAAGAATGAGTACATTGCTAAAACATCCTTGAGTCCATCAACATCATCTGTCAAATTCACAAAGAACCAACCACTGTTTGTGCCAGTTCAAACAGCTGTCACAAAACAGGTGAACCAAACATCTGTCAAAAGAGATGTTCAGGTTACTGATGCACCCCCTGCCAATCAGTTCAAAAAAGGCAAGGAAAAACAGTCTTACCAAAGGATTCCACACGTTTATGAGGCCTACAAAAGGCCCTCTAAACCTAAAGTGAACAGGCATCCTTTTGGATACCAACAGGTGATTGGTCAAGACCCCCAACAGTGGTTAGCAAGAAACAGTCCTAAAACTGTCCAAACCCCTGACCTAACCACTGTCCATCAATCTGCATCCATCCCAGACACTGTTGAGACCCCATCCAAAGCCCTGTTGGCTTTGGAGACCCTAATGAACTAATCCTTTTACTTCATGTGCAGGGAGCTTCTGCATGCTTTGATAGTCTTTGGTATGTAGATAGTGGAGGCTCCAGGCACATGACAGGATGTAAAGCCCTCCTCAAAGACTTCAAAATCCATGGAGGGGGTGATATATCCTTTGGGAATAATAGTAAAGGGAAAGTTCTGGGGTCTGGTACAGCCCAATCTGGAAATATAAAATTTGAAAATGTCAATCTGATAGACAGTCTGAAATTCAACCTCCTGAGTGTTTCACAAATGAGTGACAAGGGGTATGGGTCATTCTTCACAAAGGAGTGTTGTAGGATTGTTGGACCAGAAATGGTCAAAAAGATTGAAGCAATAATTAAAACTGGTCAAACAAAACTTGTTGCTCAAAGAAGTGGCAATGTTTATGTTGTTGATATGTCAAAAGAGTGTCCCAGAGCTGATGCCTGTCTGTTCTCAGCTGCCTCTAACAAAGAGATAGAACTTTGGCATAGAAGACTGGGACACACAAATCTTAAGACAATTACTTAAATTTCAAAAAATAGTCTGGTAAGAGGCTTACCACAAAAATTGTTTTCATGTCCTGAACATTGCATTTCCTGTTTAAAAGGAAAACAACATAAAAGTTCTTATAAGTCCATTGAAGAGTCCAAAACAACCCAGTGTTTGCAAATGCTGCACATGGATTTGTTTGGCCCAGTTCAAGTCATGAGTTTCAAGAAGAAAAGATATTGCTTGGTTATTGTTGATGACTTCTCTAGGTTTACATGGACTTTCTTTTTACAATCAAAAGATGAGACTGCAGGCATTTTGCAAGACTTTGTGACACAGGTTGAAAAGCAATTTGACCTTCCAGTAAAAGTCTTCAGGAGTGACAACGGCACAGAATTCAAAAATAAGGAGTTGGATGCCTTCTGTGTGAAGAAAGGGATTGTAAGGCAGTACAACATCCCTAGAACACCAGAGCAGAATGGGGTACTTGAAAGAAAGATCAGAACTTTGATTGAGGCTGCCAGAACCATGCTTGCTGATTTAGGTTTGCCATTAACTTTTTGGGCATAGGCAGTAAACACTGCTTGCTATGTCCAAAACAGAGTTTTAATAAACCCCAGTCACAAAAAGACTGCTTATGAAATTCTTTATAAAATCAAACCACTAATCTCGTATTTCAAGGTATTTGGTTGCCCATGCTTTATTTTGAACTTAAAAGATTCCATTTCAAAATTTGCAGCCAAAATTGATTGTGGTTATCATCTGGGATACTCAACCACTGCCAAAGTCTACAAAGTGTTTAATACACGGACCAAGGCAGTGGAGGAGACCTTGAATGTAAAGTTCAATGAACTTTCATCAATGAAAATCCCAGCAAATCCTGCAGATCTGTTTGATCTTGATAAATTCACTTTTGAAAATACTGCTGTCAAGACAAACAGTGCAGGTCCATCAGAGGATTCAACACCAGACTATGGGTATGAAATCATCATCCCTTTCTAAACTGGATACTTCAGTTGCAGATATCAATGAAATGCTACAACAGTTGTTGACAGTACAAAAGATGCAATCCACTGTTGTTCCACCTCAAGCACCTACTCCATCACAAGCATCTGCTACAAATGAGCTCTGGAACCTTTTCCAACCTTTTCTCCAACAACAAAAAGAAATGGCAGATCAGCAACATGAAATACATGTAAAAAAGCTGAGAAACATCATGGAGTCTAGGTTCAAGAACACTCAAGTAGACATTAAGGCAATCAAGGCCCATTTATTGGAAACCACTGGCACTGCTCCTCCAACAGTTCTTTTCATTGATCAACTTCCCCCAGATAATGCCAAAAAGGAGGAGAAAATTCAGGAGTGGAAGAAGAAGGGAATAGATGATGTTCTTTACATTGAACCAGAAAGGGATGCTATGACCAGAAAAATTCCTGTGCCAGATGGTAGTAAAAAGGTTGATGCTACCCAAGAAGCACTTGATGAAGGAGTAGCAAGTGTAAAAAGGGATAGAGCGGAAAAGGATATTTCAAGGTGGAATGAGGAGAAAAGAGCTTATATGGAGCTATATGCGCAGGGTTGTTCTGAGTCTAAGGATACTAAAAATCCTAAGCCAAAAAGGAAACCTAGGTCCATTCCATCCAGAATTCCAAAGCATATTCCAAAACCACCATCCAAAAGCCATCAGCATCAAACCTCCACCCAAACAGCTGTTGTAACTCCTGCTGTATCAACTACTGCTGGTACTTCAGAGGTTTCAACATCTGTTATCACTTCAACACACACCACAACCACTGCTTTACCACCACAATCATCACCACCAAAATCAAACTCACCACCATCACTTCCTGCCAAAAAGCAGAAGACAACAGATGTTACCACATCTGTTGTAATGACAACAGTGGTTGAAGCAGCAGTTGTTTCAACAGCTGTTAGTCAATCACAAACCACTGCCACTCAAACTACTTCCACTGTTCCACCCAAAGCATCATCAGTCCCTCCTCAAACAAAAAGGAGAAGGCTAATTTTAAAAGATGATGACACATCTCCACCACCTACATCTTCAAAATCTCTGTCACTTGTCACAATTCCAAAACCCATGCCTTTCTCTTCAGCTCAAATTCTAAAGACATTACCTCCTGCTGGTGTCTCATTTCCTTTGGAACTCATTGCTGTTAGGGAAGAAATCAAATCATTCTACTATGAGGATGACCCAGCTAAAAGGAGTTTGCCATCAGTTGATGGATATCCCAGGCCTAACAATATTGAAGAATATTTGAAACTCAAGGCCAAGCAAGCAGAGGATATCTCAATAAAAAATAAACAAGGGAAATCTGATAGAGAATTTCAGCAAAACTATCAGTTTCTACTCACACTGGTCAGAGCTATGGAACAATTTGCCAAAAATGTATGTCAGCAAATCTCAGAAAGGGCAGATGAGTCCTTGAGAAAATACAAGGGGGAGAAACACATGTATAAAAACTGGACCATTCTTGAGCTTGAAAAAGAGGCAGCCAGGATTCAAGAAATGATCAAAAACAAGGTGAAGCAGACTCCTCCTGAAAAATTCAAACAATTTGAAGCTGATAAGATCTTAGAGTTGAAAAGAATGAAAGAGGAGCTGATAGCAGCTGATTATGGGTCAAAGAATTCTGTGACAAAGTGGGGAGAAGATAGGGTCAGGGCTACCTACAAAAAGTTGGAGGAACTTAGAAAGAAAGATCCAACAGTTCCACAAAAGCCTGACTACTCCAAAGCAGAGGTCTCAAAAAGACCACCAAAGCTGCAAGTCAAAAGAACCACTGCTCCAGCTGGTGCTGCCATCTACAAAAGAAGGAGTCAAAACCAGTCAGGTGCTGAAACAATTCAAGATCTAAATGCTGGAAATGCTGTTGTGAAAGAGGGCATTAAAAACGGTGTTCGCCGGAAAACAATGGCGGATCCTGTCTATCTGTGGATCAGTAAAGCAGCATCTTTCTTTTGCGGAGCCTTCGATGATCCCTTGGCTCTTCAAGGGACTGTCCTTTTTGTGATCCTTAGCCGGTGAAGATCTCAGCATTATCTTGGTCATGATGATGGTGAAGAAGAAGAAACAGAATGAGAATGTGAAGAGAGAGAGGAAAGAGAAGTACCTGATCAAATCTTCGAATGAGGATTTAAAGGATGAAACGCACGAATTTAAATGCCTCCTAACCCTTATCTCTAACTTCAATTTATAATCATGATTTTGCAGGATAGTCACTTCAATGACGTCATATTGGCAATGGCTAGTCAGAAAGTAACGGCTTTATATCCGTTGGTTTGTTGCGGATAAGAGCGAGAAAATATAACTCGTTTATTTACACTTTACTCCTTATATTTTGGGGGCAATTGTTAGGGGAGGATTTTCTAAAGATCAGTGATCCTCAATTACTGTCGGGCTTAGGGATCCTTGATTCTGTTTAAATTAGTGATCCTGTTTTGGTCAAAAAATCTGATGAGGATATTGCAACCAAACTCTTTGTTTAGGGGAATGATGCTTTAAATATGTAACAGCAATGAGGATCACTTTAATGTAGAATGCACAAACAACACAAGGATTTATACGGGGAAAAAGCCCTTGATCAAGAGTTGATCTCCGGCACAAAAAACCCCGGGTGATGGAAACTACCGATCACCAAGCTCTAATAAATGATTAAATGTTTACAACTTCGGATAGTAACGAGCTAGGTACAAGGATCACTACGGTGAAATGTGTAAAAAGTGTATGAAATTGCTAAGTGTTTGAACGAGAGCTTGTATGAGCGTTTGTACGAGTGTGTGTAACTGAGAAATGACCAAGTGTGTTTTACTAGCTCGTTACTCCCTTTTTAAAATAGAAATAACCACCTAAACTAACTATCCGACTTTCGTGCCAAGCCTCCACGTTCTCCATAACGTCTATTTTTGGTCAAGCACGTGCAGAATAGTTTAGGAATATTCTCCAGGAATGTCGCCTAGACTTGGTCAAGCTCAATATACCTGCGAGATACTACAAAACATAAGTAAACAATCGTCAGTACGAGGATCCTTAAAGTGATCCATGATCCTGATCCTGAAGTTCTTCTGAGGATCACCACCTGTCACAGAAGTAAGGATCACTAATTAGGATAACGAATAAGGATCACTAATTGTTAGAAAATCCTCCCCTAACAATTGCCCCCAAAATATAAGGAGTAAATTGTAAAATTGGCGAGTTATATTTTCTTGGTCTTATCCGTAACTAACTAACGGATATATAGCCGTTAAAATAGAACTAGCCGTTGCAATGATGATGTCACGGAAGTGACAATCCTGCAGAATCATAATTATAAATAGAGATATAGATAGGATCATTATGCATTCAAATTCAAAAGAGACTCCCTTTATATTCTCAGTCGACGAACAACCAGGTAACTCTTTCTCTTCTTTCTTCCTTCTTACTCTGTCTCTCTATCTTTATCTCCGTCACTTCGAAATGTTGCTCCGAAGTTCACCGGGCAAGGATCACCCAAAGAACAGTCCTCCGAAAAGCCAGGGGATCATTGAAGATTCCATTAAAGAACGCTGCTGCTTCAATGATGCTCAGATAGATAGGATTCGCCACTGCTTTCCGGCGAACACCGAATTCAGGCCTTTTGACCCCAATGCCTTGAGCGATCATATCTCCGATAAGTGGGTTGCCTTCCCCGTCACTCCTTTCACCATAGGCTATACATATCCTTTTCCAGCCTTCACCCAATCTTTCTTTTCCCTAACCGGCATCTCTTATATCCAAGCCATGCCGATGATTTGGAGGGTTTTGCACACCCTTGAAAGGATCATCGATGAGGAGGGAATAGATCTAGGAATGGCAGAGCTGGGAGAGCTATATGATCTTACCACCTTTGGCTCTCACCGTTATTTGTTCAAACGTAAACCTGGTGAAGAACACCCGATCTTTAAAGCCACCAAGAATGATGCTAATTGGAAGCGGCGCTTCTTTTTTATCAAGAGAGATTCCATCCAGGATGGAAAGGATCTTCCTAAAAAATGGGCTACCCATGGTAGGATGGAGGATCCTGAGAAGGATCACCAGGAACTTTCTTTTGATGTAATGATAACTGATATTTTTGCTTTCTTGTTATGCAGCTATCACCGTTTCACACCTAAAACTGTCCCCTGCTGCTAAGGAAAGGCTCCTCGCTTTCAAGAGACTTGATCCTGAAACAAGAACTTTCAAGACAACAACCCAAGATTCACAGGAGGTATCCTCAGGCTCTGTCACAATGTCAAGTAAGTATCCTTGTTTAAAATTTTAATATACAGTGAAATATGAACTAGGAAAAGATACTTATCTTGTTTTAATTGTGTAGGTGCTGGAAAATCTGCCAAGCCTGTATCCCAATTCAACACGGCTGACCTTGATGTCGTACGATCCAGGAAGAAGAGATCCACCACCAGTCCTAGCATTTCCATTCCAAAGGCACCAACAAAAGGAAAGGGTGTTAAGAAGAGGAAAACTTCTGATGCTGAGGATCTTCAGGGTCTACCACTGATCCGCCACCAGTTCCTTGAATACTTCAATGATGTAAGGATCCTTTATTCTGCCTATGTATCCTACTCGTATGAGGATCACTTGGTCTTGAACTGCTTTTATCCTTTTCTTTTGCAGAAATTTGCTGAGATTGAGGATTATGTGGGCCACGTTGAGGATCAAGATAAAAAGATTGCCGACCTCCAACAGGTTGCTGTGCTCAAGGATCTTGCACTTGCTGATGCTCGGAAGGAACTCCTAGATGAGAAGACTAAGACAGCCAAACTTCTGATTGACCTTGACTATGAAAAGCATGACCTTATTGAAAATGCTAAGGTCTCTGCCGCCATCACGATGTACCAGACAAAATTGAAGATGGCCCAGGAAGCTCAAGATCCTAGCTTTGATAAAAACAGCTGGGATGTTGAGGGTTGGAAGGCAAGGTTGGCTGATCTTGAAGATGATGAAGAGGAGGCTACTGAGGTCTTGGCGATTGAAGCAAGTGGCAGTGGGAAGGATCAGGTGAAGGATACCGCAGCTGGAGGAGAAGAGGATGCAGCAAAGGTGTAGGCTGCACAATTGGGCGATGATGGATATATGTGCTAAGGCCGGAGCCCAATTTTTTAGTTTGGTGGTAGTTTTTTGTGGTTGTGATGTTTAAAACAATTTCATGGTTTGTACTTTGAACAATAGGTTTTAGGATTAAGGATCATGTATGATCCTTTGGACAATAGGCAGGATTGAAATTGGTGGAGGGATCCTCTGTTTGGGGGATGAAGCCATTGTGATCCTGCCGCCTTTATATTCCTGCACTACTTTTGAACTCATTATCATGGACACCCTTTACCTACCCTAGCGGACGGGCCACGTTTTGCTGGTAGAAGCTCGGGTAGGTAATTTTGACAACCTTTAAAGGGTTAGCTTTATGTTAATAAATAAAAACTTAACCTTTTGTCGCTTATCTTGTGTTGTTATACTTTTTAATATGTTATTTTCCAACTGTTGTAATGTTCAATTTGTTTATACTTATCAAGCCTTGAAAAATTAGAAAAGATATCCAAAAAGTTTAGGATATGAACAAGGATCACATATCCCATAACCGATAAGTTTTAAAAAGTGACATGATTTAAGAAATACAAGTTCAGTTGTCAAGTATAAGGGTTATTTAAAAGAATAATGAATAAAATCAAAAGAGTTAAGGATCATACCTGAGAATCCAAGTTAGAATCCTAACCATAATAAGGATAACTATGAAATAAACCTTAGAGTGAAATAAGGATCAAGGATCCCTAGCTGCCTATCTTCAAGGACCTGAAATAGAGCATAACTTGGGACTAAGCCAATATAAGAAAAGAGTTAGCAACTGGGGACAAGCCCAAGGATAACTGGGGACAAGCCCAAGGATAACTGGGGACAAGCCCAAGGATAACTGGGGACAAGCCCAAGGATCGTATGTAAACTGGAGTATGGCCCTAACTGGCGACTATCCAAACTTAGTGACATGAAAATGCCAAAACCTTAGCTAACGTGAAAACGTTAGAAACCTTATGAACGGATGTATGGTACGTCTACCATTATACGTAGGATCCTAAGCATAGCCAGAATAATGGAATTATCAGCCCCTAGAACGAGTACTGGTCCCAAAGCCTTGAACTATACCAGGATCATCGTGCGCTACAGGCGGAATCTGGGGACAAGCCCAAATAACTGGGGTTAAACCCAAAGACGGATTGCTTCTGTGGATAACCAACGTTGTGCTAAAGATACCTGAACTTTCAAAACTTGAACTCACGTGAGAAATGGATAAAGGATACATGATCCTTATCCTAATATGAGAAAATAAAGAAATGAAATAGTTCAAGATTAGGATATTACCTGAATAAGGATCACCGATACTTTGAGGATCCTTTAAGGATATACCTATCGTGAGGATCACCTATACCATAAGGATCCTGCTTACATGAAATATTTCTTCAAGTGGACAGCATTCCAAGCTCTTGGTAGCAAATCGCCTTCCATTGTTAGCAATCTATATGCCCCCTTTCCTGCTTCAGCTTCAATCAAATAAGGGCCTTCCCATTTTGGATCCAATTTTCCATCAGCAGGATTGGTGGTATTCTGAAATGCTTTCCTTAACACCATATCTCCAACTTGAAACCTCCTGATCCAGACATTTTTGTTGTAAGCACCAGCCATTCTTTGTTGATAACTGGCCATCCTTATCCTAGCCATATCCCTGATTTCTTCAATAGTATCCAGGTCTTGAGCCAAGTTTTCATCATTTTCCTCAGGATCACGGGTACTTGTTCTAGCAGTAGGAACCACCATTTCTGTTGGGATCACTGATTCTGCTCCAAACACCAAAGAGAATGGTGTTTGACCAGTAGCATTCTTGGGGGTTGTCCTATCAGCCCAAAGCACATAGGGTAGTTCTTCTGCCCATTTCCCTTTCTTGGATCCAAGCTTTTTCTTCAAATTGTTGATGATGATCTTGTTGGATGATTCTGCTTGGCCATTAGCTTGTGGGTGGACTGGTGTTGAAGTTATCATCTTAATCCCCCAGCTGTCACAAAAGTTAGTGGTTCTGCCCCCAATAAATTGGGAACCATTATCACATATAATCTCAGAAGGGATACCAAATCTAGTTATAATATTTCTTTTAATGAAGGATATAACTTCCTTTTCTCTGACTTGGGCAAAGGCTTCAGCCTCTATCCACTTGGAGAAGTAATCAGTCATAGCTAACATGAATATTTTCCCACCAGGTGCCTTAGGGAGCTTTCCTACTATATCCATACCCCATCTCATAAATGGCCAAGAGGAGGATATAGGATGCAATAATTCAGCTGGTTGATGAAGGATATTGCTGTGTCTCTGGCAAGGATCACATCTTCTGGCATACTCCACAGCATCTTTCTTCATGGTTGGCCAGTAGTATCCTGTCCTCAGGATCCTTGAGAATAAAGCTCTGCCCCCAGTGTGGTTTCCACAATCTCCTTCATGGAAGTCTTTTAAAACTTCCTGAACTTCAGGATCCTCAATGCATCTCAAGTATGGTCCTGCAAGAGATCGTCTATACAACATATTATTTATAATTGTGAATTGAGATACCTTAGATTTGAAAGCCCTAGGGTTTTCTCCTGTAGGAATCTCTCCATGTTGTAAGTATCTCATAATTGGTGAGATCCATGATCCTGATCCTGAATAGGATTGATTATCCTCACAAGGGATAATTGCAGAATCATTTCCTATCTCCATAGCCTCGTGATCCTCGATAGCCGGGGTCAGGATATGGATAATAGGAATCTTGATATCCTCCGGGATCTTCAAGGATGATCCTAAGTTAGCCAATGCATCAGCTTCTGTATTTTCTTCCCTTGGTACCTGTGACAAACTAAAGGAAGCAAAAGAGAGTGCCAAACTTTTGACTATCTCCAAATACTTGGTTAGCTTTTCACCTTTAACAGAATATGATCCATTAAAGTGGTTTGTAATCAGCAAAGAATCTACGTGTACCTCAAGATACCTGATACCCATATGCTTTGCAATTTGTAAACCAGCAATTAGGGCTTCATATTCAGCCTCATTGTTAGTGGTTTGGAATTCACAAGCTATAGAATGGGGTATTATGTCCCCCTGTGGCGATTTTAGTAGTATTCCAAGTCCTGTGCCTTTGATATTTGAGGATCCATCAGTATAAAGTATCCAAGGATCTTTGGTCTCTTCTAGCTGCTGGACTTCTAGCTCAGCTTCTTCTTGTAAATCACTACTGAAATCAGCCACAAAGTCAGCTAATGCTTGGGATTTGATGGCTGTCCTAGGCTCATATCTTATATCATATGCACTTAGCTTCACTGCCCACTTAGCCATCCTTCCTGACATCTCTGGTTTCCTGAGGACATTCTTAATTGGGAAATTAGTTTTAACAATGATAACATGAGTTTCAAAATAATGTCTTAACTTTGTAGATGCCATGATTAATGCAAGAATAAGCTTTTCAAGGTGTGAGTACCTGGATTCGGCATCAAGTAAGCTTTTACTTACATAATAGACAGGATGTTGTGTACCTTCATGATCCTTAACAAGGACCGCACTTACTGCTTTTGAGGATACTGCAAGATACAAGGATAACACATCGCCTTTTTCTGGTTTCATCAAAGCCGGGGCCGAGGATAGGTAATCTTTGAGGGCTTTTAAAGCATTTTCATGCTTCTCCGTCCACTCAAATTTCTTGTTCTTCCTTAGGATATCATAGAATTCTTTGCACCTCTCGGAGGACTTGGATATAAATCTGTTCAAGGCTGCTATCCTTCCTGTTAGCCTTTGAACATCCTTAGCATTGACCGGGGATTTGATATTCACTATTGCTTTAATTTGTTCCGGGCTAGCTTCAATGCCTCTCTTTGTCACCATATATCCTAAGAATTTACCTGCTTTAACACCAAAGTGACATTTTGAAGGATTAAGTTTCATGTTATATTTGTCAAGGATATCAAATGCTTCCTCCAAATCCTTTAGATGATCCTCAGCTTTTATGGATTTTACCACCATATCATCTATGTAAACCTCCATAGTTTGTCCGATCTGATCCTTGAACATCATATTAACCAGCCTTTGGTATGTTGCACCTGCATTTCTTAATCCAAACGGCATAGCAATATAGCAGTATATACCAGTTGGAGTCATGAAGGCTGTATCCTCTTGGTCGGATGGTTCCATTTGGATTTGTTGAAATCCAGATGAAGCATCCATAAAAGTTAACAGTTCATGACCCGCGGTTGCATCCACCATGGAGTCAATGTGGGGTAAAGGGAAAGGATCCTTGGGACATGCCTTATTTAAATCGGTAAAATCGACACATACCCTCCACTTTCCGTTTTTCTTTTGAACAACAACCACATTGGCCAACCATCTTGGATACTTGACCTCTCTGATCATACCTGCCCGGAGCAATTTCTCTACCTCTTCCTGGATAATGGCATTCCTTTCTGGTGCGAACTTCCTTCTCCTTTGATGGATTGGTTTGAAGGATCTGTCGATGCCGAGCTTGTGAGTGATAACATCTTTGGATATACCGGTCATATCTTCGTGTTTCCATGCAAAGGTAGTCTTTCTCCTTTTAAGGAAGGATATGAGGTCTTCTTTCATTTCGCCAAGGATCCCTGATCCGATATAGATTTTGGATTCAGGATCATCGGGATCCATGAGGATTTCTACCACATCCTGCTCTCTGGCCTCCAAGACATTCCTTGGAGGATACCTTGATTGCTATTGCTCCCTTGACTTCGAGGCTGGTTTCATTGATGAAGTATAGCAATTCTTAGCCTCCTGCTGATCACTATCAATCTTTACTATTCCCCAAGGACTAGGGAGCTTCACACATTGATGGTAAGTAGACGGGACTGCTTTCATATCGTGTATCCAGGGCCTGCCAAGGATAACATTACAACAAGATAGACAGTCAATAACACAAAATTTTTGATAAGAGTGTAAGCCTTCAATATATATTGGGAGTTTAATGTCCCCCAGGGTGTTCTTAGTTTCGCCACTAAATCCCACGAGCACGGAGGATCTTGGTATGATCTCTGATTCAGGAATACCCATCTTCTTCAGAACATCAAGCTGGATAATGTTCACTGAACTTCCTCCGTCTATAAGGATCCTGCGGACAAAATGGTTAGATATGAAAAGAGTAATAACTAAACCATCGTGATGAGGATCCTGGATATCAACACGATCCTCTTCATCAAAGGTTATGACTTTTCCTTCGGAGACACTTGATGTTCGAACTGGTCTTTCTCCATTATCCATTTTAGTTTCCTTTGCATGCCTTTTAGCTGCTGAGAAGGATGTGCCACAAATGTCGGATCCTCCAGAAATAAAGTTTATCACTTGTGCATCTGCTGGAGGAGCTGGAGCCTTCTCAGGGATCCTTTCAGGATCCTGAGTCCTTGACTTTTTTCTTCCCAACAACTCTTTTAGATGCCCTTTGCTCAACAAGTATCCAATTTCCTTCCTTAATGCAATGCATTCTTCTGTGAGGTGCCCAAAATCTTCATGATATGCACACCACTTTGATTTATCCGTAGTTGCAGCCGGCCTATCATTCTTTCTTGGCCATCTAGCTTTATCACCTAGGTTCTGCATGGCAAGGATTAGTTCATTGTTATCAACACTAAAGCAATATTCAGAAATTGGAGGATAATCCTCATCATCCTCTTCTTGATCAATAGAATGAACGTTCTGATTGTCAGATCTGTTGTAGGATCTGAACTTGTTATTCCTGAATGAGGATCCTTGCTTATCCTGCTTTGAGGATCCTGTCAACCTGTCCTGGATCCTCTTATCATCCTCTAGCCGGATGAACCTGAGGGCCCGGGTTCTTACCTCATCTAGGTTCCTGCACGGTGTCATAACAAGATCATCATAAAATAATGAATCCCTAAGCAATCCCATTTTGAAGGCCTCAACAGCCGTGGCTATATCTAAGTTAGGAATGTCTAAGGATTCTTTACTGAATTTGGTAATGTAATCCCTTAATGATTCATTATGACCCTGGGTTATCCTATATAAATCACTAGTTAATCGCTCAAATTTTCTACTACAAGAAAACTGATTATTAAACAAGTTAACTAGGTTAGCAAATGAGGTAATAGAATAGGGAGGAAGACTTAGCAGCCATTTGAGAGCTGATCCAGTAAGAGTGGATCCGAATCCCTTGCACAAGCATGCTTCCTTTAACCTTTCTGGGATTGGATTGATCTCCATCCTCTCCCTGTATTATGCTATGTGTTCTTCAGGATCCGTCGAACCATCATACAGTTTCATTGTAGGCACATGGAATCTCTTGGGTATCTTAGCATCACAGATTGGTGGTGCAAAACGAGATATCTTGTGGCTCCCATCTGCAATCTCGGGGATAGGCTTGACCACTCCCGGAACACTTGATATCATATCCTTTAGCTTTTGCAATTCTCTGGCCATGGCATGATTGATACCTGGATCCTGCATAAGACCATGGTTAGTAGTATGAGAATTATTAAAAGTGTTACCTCCCATTGGATTCAAGTTAGGAAGAATGGATGTTAATCCATATTGCTGAGACTCTGGAATGATCGAGGGACCAGTAGAGGCATTGGTCTGCATTGGAATAAAATCTCCTTGATGGACATCTGAACTTCCTGTTTGCAAACTCCTCAAGGATCCTGGCATCTGGAAGGATCCCTGAAACTGGGACGATCCTGGCACAAAGGAGGATCCTTGAACCTGGGATGATCCTGGAAAGAAGGAGGATCCTTGAACCTGGGATGATCCTGGGACGAAGGAGGATCCTTGAACCTGGAATGATCCTGGAACGAAGGAGGATCCTTGAACCTGGGATGATCCTGGAACGAAGGAGGATCCTTGAACCTGGGATGATCCTGGAACGAAGGAGGATCCTTGAACCTGGGATGATCCTGGAACGAAGGAAGATCCTTGAACCTGGGATGATCCTGGAACCTGGAATGATCCTGGAACGAAGGAGGATCCTTGAACCTGGGATGATCCTGGAACGAAGGAGGATCCTTGAACCTGGGATGATCCTGGAACGAAGGAAGATCCTTGAACCTGGGATGATCCTGGAACGAAGGAGGATCCTTGAACCTGGGATGATCCTGGAACGAAGGAGGATCCTTGAACCTGGGATGATCCTGGAACGAAGGAAGATCCTTGACCCTGGGATGATCCTGGAACGAAGGAAGATCCTTGATACTGCTGCATTCCTGAATATCCTCCTGTACTCGTGAGGGATCCCATATGCTGAGGATAGGATCCCGCTGGCTGGAAATATGAACCTAATGCCTGGGTCACAGCTGTTGTTCCGTAGTGCACTCCTTTTGGTCCACCCACATATTGAATGTCTGGAACCACTGATGGCTAAGAAGTAATCACCGGAGTATCAAAATTCAAAGACCTGGGCATCAGTGGGGAACGATCCTCTGCCGTTTTCTTCTGTTTCTTAATTTCGTCAATCTCCCGGAGGATCCTTTCGTTGGTCTTATCCTGCTCTTGTGCACGATCCCTCATCTGCAAAATCAAGGCATAGAGATCATTAGTAGTAGGATTAGTTGAAACAGAAGAAGTAGGTGGTTTTGAGAAAATGGGAGTCGGTTTCTTCGCAGCATTCTCAGTGTTCTTCTGGGATCCAGAAGGTGGTGGAGGCAAAGGAGGGACGCCTTGTGAAGAAGTGAATGAAGGCATCAAGTTTGAAGTATTCTTCGCCGAGGAAGCCATTTGCTTGGTTGTAGTGAACCGGAATGAGCACAGAAATGCGAATTCTTCTAAGGCAAAGCACCAATTGCCCCACGGTGGGCGCCAAACTGTTTTGGTCAAAAAATCTGATGAGGATATTGCAACCAAACTCTTTGTTTAGGGGAATGATGCTTTAAATATGTAACAGCAATGAGGATCACTTTAATGTAGAATGCACAAACAACACAAGGATTTATACGGGGAAAAAGCCCTTGATTAAGAGTTGATCTCCGGCACAAAAAACCCCGGGTGATGGAAATTACCGATCACCAAGCTCTAATAAATGATTAAATGTTTACAACTTCGGATAGTAACGAGCTAGGTACAAGGATCACTACGGTGAAATGTGTAAAAAGTGTATGAAATTGCTAAGTGTTTGAACGAGAGCTTGTATGAGCGTTTGTACGAGTGTGTGTAACTGAGAAATGACCAAGTGTGTTTTACTAGCTCGTTACTCCCTTTTTAAAATAAAAATAACCACCTAAACTAACTATCCGACTTTCGTGCCAAGCCTCCACGTTCTCCATAACGTCTATTTTTGGTCAAGCACGTGCAGAATAGTTTAGGAATATTCTCCAGGAATGTCGCCTAGACTTGGTCAAGCTCAATATACCTGCGAGATACTACAAAACATAAGTAAACAATCGTCAGTACGAGGATCCTTAAAGTGATCCATGATCCTGATCCTGAAGTTCTTCTGAGGATCACCACCTGTCACAGAAGTAAGGATCACTAATTAGGATAACGAATAAGGATCACTAATTGTTAGAAAATCCTCCCCTAACAGATCCTTAGAGAGTATTGTAGGATCAGGATCCAGGATCATCGTAGTGATCCTTACACTAACAATTGTCTGCTTTGAATATGATGTTGTTTTGCAGGAGTACGTGCTTGGACTTGGTCTTGGCGATATTCCTAGAGCATATTCTCTTTTTATTCCGCACGTGCTTGACTAATACGAACGTTGTGGAGGTCGTGGAAGACTTGCATGAAATGCGGATAATTAGTTAGCTTAGATATTTTCCAAATTTAAAAGGGGATAGCGAGCTTAATTAGAACACTTGGCTATTTTTGGCTAAACACACACACACACTCGTAACTGCTCTCATCAACTCTCGACAATTTGCTCATCAATTACACACTTTTTTGCACGTTACACTCTAGTGATCCTTGTAACTAGTTCGCTATCATCCAAAGTTGAATACATTTTCTGTTTAATCTGAGTTGGTGATCGGTAGTTTCCATCACCCGAGGTTTTTTATGCCGGAGATCAACTCTTGATCAAGGGCTTTTTCCTCGTATAAATCATTGTGTCACTTGTTCATTACATTTCTGAGTGATCCTTAATATTGTTCATTGATTCAAGCATCACACCTCACAACAGAAAGTTTGGTTGCATTATCTTGGCTTGATTTTTAACCAAAACAGTTTGGCGCCCACCGTGGGGCAATTGGTGCTTCGTTCTTGAGAAATTATCGTTCTTGTGATCATTTCGGTTCATTACAACCAAGCAGATGGCTTCCTTAGCAAAGAACACATCAAGCTCTATGCCAGCAATTAGTTCTTCACAAGGCGTTCCTCCTTTGCCTCCACCACCTTCTGGATCCCAGAAGAACGCTGAAAATGCTGCGAAGAGACAAACCCCCATTTTTCCAAAACCACCAACTTCTTCTGTTTCCTCTAATCCTACCACTAATGATCTTTTTACTCTGATTTTGTAGATGAGAGATTGTATACTAGAGCAGGACAAAACCAATGAAAGGATCCTCCAGGAGATTGGTGATATCAAGAAACAGAAGAAATCAGTGGAGGATCACTCTCCTTTGATACCAAGGTCATTGAATTTTGACACGCCAGTTGTAACTACCCTACAATCGGCAGTTCCGGGCATCCAGTATCAAAGTGGTCCATCAGAAAGGCGTTATGGAATAGCAATTATGAGTCAAGCATTTGGCTCTCACTCCCAGCCTCAGGGATCCTATTTTCAGCCATCGGGATCCTCTTTTCAGCATCAGGGATCCTTCATCAGTTCAGGAGGATATTTGGAAATGCACACAGTTCAAGGATCCTCCCAGGTCCAAGGATCCTCCCAGGTTCAAGGATCCTCCATTGCTCCAGGATCCTTTCAGGCTCAAGGATCATCTCAGCTTCAAGGATCCAACATCTTTCAGGATCACGGATTCTTAAGAAGTATGCAGCCTCCAAGCTCGGATGTTCATCAAGGAGACTTCATACCAATGCAGACCATTGCTTCCTCTGGTCCTTCAATCATACCAGAATCCCGTCAATATGGATTCACATCGGCAATTCCAAACTTGAATCCTGTGGGAGGTAACACTTTTAATAATTCATACAACACTAACCATGGCTCTATGCAGGATACAGGTATCAATCAAGCTATGGCTAGGGAGTTACAGAAGCTTAAGGATATGATATCCAGCGTACCGGGAGTGGTTAAACCCATTCCTGAAATTGCAGATGGTAGCCAGAGGATATCTCGCTTTGCACCACCTATTTGTGATGCTGAGATACCCAAAAGGATCCAAATACCAACCATGAAGTTATATGATGGTTCAACGGATCCAGAGGAACATGTAGCTCAATACAGGGAGAGGATGGAGATCAATCCAATTCCTGAGAGGTTAAAAGAAGCATGTCTATGCAAGGGATTTGGATCCACACTCACAGGATCTGCTCTTAAATGGCTGCTAAGTCTTCCCCCTTAATCTATTACTTCATTTGCTAATCTAGTTAATTTGTTTAATAGTCAATTCTCTTGTAGTAGAAAATTTGAGCGATTAACTAGTGATCTATATAGGGTAACACAAGGTCAAAATGAATCACTTAGAGATTACATCACTAAGTTTAGTAAAGAATCCTTAGATATCCCTAACCTGGATATAGCTACGGCTGTAGAAGCCTTTAAAATGGGTTTGCTTAGGGATTCATTGTTCTATGATGATCTTGTTATGACCCCATGCAGAAATCTTGATGAAGTAAGAACCAGGGCCCTTAGGTTCATCCGCCTAGAGGATGACAAAAGGATCCAGGAAAGATTGACAGGATCCTCAAAACAGGAAAAGCAAGGATCCTACTTTAAGAATAACAAGTTCAAGTCCTACAACAAGTCTGATAACCAGAACGTGCATGCAGTGGAACAGGAAGAGGATGATGAGGATTATCCTCCCATTTCTGAATACTGTTTTTCTGTTGATAACAATGAACTAATTCTTGCAATGCAGAATTTAGGTAAGAAAGCTAAGTGGCCGAGAAAAAGTGATAAACCAGCTGCTACAAAGGATAAGTCCAAGTGGTGTGCATATCATGAGGATTTCGGGCATCTCACTGAAGAGTGTATTGCACTTAGAAAGGAAATTGGTTACTTGTTAAGCAAGGGGCACTTGAAGGAGCTCTTGGGAAGAAAGAAGTCAAGGATCCAGGATCCTGAAAGGATACTGGAAAAGGCTCCTGCTCCTCCAGCAGATGCACAAGTTATAAACTTTATATCCGGTGGATCAGACATTTGTGGTACTTCCTTTTCAGCAGCCAAAAGACATGCCAAGGAAACCAAGATGGATAATGGAGACAGACCCATCCGGACTTCCACTGTTACCAAGGATAAGATCATAACTTTTGATGAAGATGATCGTCTTGATGTTCAGGATCCTCATCATGATGGTCTTGTTATTGCCCTGTTTATTTCTAACCATTTTGTTCGCAGGGTCCTTATAGATGGAGGAAGCTCAGTGAATATCATCCAGCTTGATGTCCTAAAGAAAATGAACATCCCTGAATCAGACATTGTCCCAAGATCCTCAGTACTTGTGGGATTTAGCGGGGAAACCAAAAATACATTGGGGGACATCAAACTCCCTATCTATATTGAAGGACTCCATTCTTATCAAAAGTTTTGTGTTATAGATTGCTTATCTTGTTGTAATGTTATCCTTGGCAGGCCATGGATACATGACATGAAGGCAGTCCCATCTACTTATCATCAATGCGTGAAGCTTCCTAGTCCATGGGGAGTGGTGAAAATTGAGAGTGATCAACAAGAAGCTAAGAATTGCTATACCTCATCAATGAAACCAGCCTCAAGACCAAGGGGGCAATAGCAATTAAAGTATCCTTCAAGAGATGTCTTGGAGGCAAGAGAGCAGGATGTAAAAGAAATCCTCATGGATCCTCATGATCCTGAATCCAAGATCTTCATAGGATCAGGGATCCTTAGCGACATTGAACAGGATCTAGTATCCTTCCTTAAAAGAAGGAAAACTACCTTTTCCTGGAAGCATGAGGATATGACAGGTATATCTAAGGATATAATTACTCATAAGCTTGGCATTGACAGGTCATTCAAGCCTATTCATCAGAAGAGGAGGAAGTTTTCACCGGAAAGGAATGCTATTATCCAGGAAGAGGTAGATAAACTACTTCGGGCAGGTATGATAAGAGAGGTCAAGTATCCAAGATGGTTAGCCAATGTGGTTGTTGTTCAAAAGAAAAATGGAAAGTGGAGGGTATGTGTCGATTTTACTGATTTAAACAAGGCATGTCCCAAGGATCCTTTCCCATTACCCAACATTGACTCCATGGTGGATGCTACCGTGGGTCATGAGTTGTTGACTTTTATGGATGCTTCATCTGGATTTCAACAAATTCAGATGGAACCATCTGATCAAGAGGATACAGCCTTTATAACCCCAACTGGTATATATTGTTATATTGCTATGCCATTTGGACTTAGGAATGCAGGTGCTACTTATCAAAGGCTAGTTAATATGATGTTCAAGGAACAAATTGGACACACTATGGAAGTCTATATAGATGACATGGTGGTTAAGTCCAAGAAAGCTGAGGATCACCTTAGAGACCCGGAGTAAGCATTCAATATCCTAGATAAATTTAATATGAAACTAAATCCTTCCAAGTGCCACTTTGGTGTTAAAACAGGTAAATTCCTAGGCTATATGGTGACAAAAAGGGGCATTGAAGCAAGTCCAGAGCAAATCAAGGCTATTGTGAATATCAAATCTCCTGCCAATGCCAAGGATGTACAAAGATTGACAGGCAGGATCGCAGCCTTGAACAG
The DNA here is from genome assembly GCA_030545235.1 of Helianthus tuberosus. Classification (NCBI taxonomy): domain Eukaryota; kingdom Viridiplantae; phylum Streptophyta; class Magnoliopsida; order Asterales; family Asteraceae; genus Helianthus; species Helianthus tuberosus. The sequence continues at coordinate 184,677,414 of CM060406.1, forward strand.
GTTCATATCCAAATCCTCAGAAAAATGCAAAGAGTTCTATGACGTCCTGAGGAAGAACAAGAAATTTGAATGGACTGAGAAGCATGAAAGTGCCCTCAAAGCTCTTAAGGAGTACCTATCCTCAGCCCCCGCCTTGATGAAACCAGAAAAGGGGGATATATTATCCTTATACCTAGTAGTATCCTCAAAAGCAGTAAGTGCGGTCCTTGTTAAGGATCACCAAGGTACACAACATCCTGTTTATTATGTAAGTAAGAGGTTACTTAATGCTGAATCCAGGTATTCACATTTAGAGAAACTTATCATTGCATTAATTATGGCATCTATTAAATTAAGACATTATTTTGAGACTCATGCCATTATTGTTAAGACTAATTTTCCAATTAAGAATGTTCTCAGGAAACCTGAAATGTCAGGAAGGATGGCTAAGTTGGCAGTGAAGCTTAGTGCTTATGATATAAGATATGAACCAAGGACTGCCATCAAATCCCAAGCCTTAGCTGACTTTGTGGCAGATTTTAGTAGTGACTTGCAAAAGGAAGCTGAGTTAGAAGTCCAACAGCTGGAAGAAACTAAGGATCCTTGGATACTTTTCACTGATGGAGCTTCTAATGTCAAAGGAACAGGACTTGGAATACTACTAAAATCACCACAGGGGGACATAATACCCCACTCCATAGCTTGTGAATTTCAAACTACCAACAATGAGGCTGAGTATGAAGCCTTGATAGCTGGTTTGCAAATTGCTAAGCATATGAGGATCAGGTATCTTGAGGTACATGTAGATTCGTTGCTGATTACTAATCACTTTAATGGATCCTATGCTGTTAAAGGTGAAAAGCTAATCAAATATTTAGAGATAGTCAAAGAATTGGCACTCTCTTTTGTTTCCTTTAGTTTGACACAGGTACCAAGGGAAGAGAATGAAGAGGCTGATGCATTAGCCAATCTAGGATCATCCTTGAAGATCCCGGAGGATATCAGGATCCCCATTATCCACATCCTGACCCCTGCTATCGAGGATCATGTAGCCATGGAGATAGGAGAGGATTCTGCAATCATCCCTAGTGATGATACTCAATCTCACTCAGGATCATGGATCCTTCCAATCATGAGATACATACAACATGGAGAGATTCCTACAGGAGAAAATCCCAGGGCTTTCAAAATTAAGGTATCTCAATTTACAATATTAAATAATATGTTGTATAAACGATCTCTTGCAGGACCATACCTAAGATACATTGAGGATCCTGAAATCCAAGAAGTTCTAAAGGATTTCCATGAAGGAGATTGTGGAAACCACACTAGGGGCAGAGCATTGTTCTCAAGGATCCTGAGGACAGGATACTATTGGCCTACTATGAAGAAGGATGCTGTGGAATATGCCAAGAAATGTGATCCTTGTCAGAGACACAGTAATATCCTTCACCAACCAGCAGAACTTTTGCATCCTATATCCTCCTCTTGGCCATTTATGAGATGGGGAATGGATATAGTTGGTAAGTTTCCTAAGGCACCTGGTGGAAAAGTATTTATGCTTGCTATGACTGATTACTTCTCCAAGTGGATAGAGGCTGAAGCCTTTGCTCAAGTCAGAGAAAAGGAAGTGATATCCTTTATTAAGAGAAATATTATTACTAGATTTGGTATCCCTTCTGAAATTGTTTGTGATAATGGATCCCAATTTATTGGGAATAGAACTACTAACCTTTGTGACAGCTGGGGGATTAAGATGATAACATCAACACCAGTTCACCCACAAGCTAATGGTCAGGCAGAATCATCCAACAAGATCATCATCAACAATTTGAAGAAGAAGCTTGGATCCAAGAAAGGAAAATGGGCAGAAGAACTACCTTATGTACTTTGGGCTGATAGGACAACTCCTAAGAATGCCACCGGCCAAACTCCATTTTCTTTGGTATTTGGGGTAGAATCAGTGATCCCTATAGAAATGGTGGTTCCTACTGCAAGAACAAGCATTCGTGATCCTGAAGAAAATGCTGAAAACTTGGTTCAAGACTTGGATACTATAGAAGAACTCAGGGATTTGGCAAGGATAAGGATGGCCAGTTATAAACAAAGGATGGCTGGAGCTTACAACAAAAATGTCAGGATCAGGAAATTCCAAGTTGGTGATATGGTGTTAAGGAAAGCATTTCAGAATACCACCAATCCTGCTGATGGAAAATTGGCACCAAAGTGGGAAGGCCCTTACTTGATCGAAGCTGAGGCAGGAAAGGGGGCATATCGATTGCTAACAATGGAAGGTGATTTGCTACTAAGAGCTTGGAATGCTGTCCACTTGAAGAAATACTTCATGTAATAAGGATCCATGATCGTTACCTGACAAGTATCCTTGAAGGATCCTTACAGGACAGATGATCCTCATTTGGTAATATTCTAATCTCAAACTATTTCATTCTTTAATTATCTTATATAAGGATGAGGATCCTGCATCCTTTATCCTCCTTTCACTTGATTCTGAGTTTTGAAGGTTCAGGTATCCTTAACAAAGGATTGAGTACCCACACAAGTATCCAGTTATTTGGGCTTGACCCCATTTATTTGGGCTTGACCCCAGTTATTTGGGCTTGACCCCAGTTTGGGCCTGTCTCCAGTTTCGCCAGTAGCGCACGATGATCCTGGTACAGTTCATGGCAATGGGACCAGTACTCGCTTTAGGGGCTGACAATTTCATTGTACTGGCTGTATTCAGGATCCTACGTATAATGGTAGACGTACCATACATCCGTTCCTAAGGTTTCTAACGTTTTCACGTTAGCTAAAGTTTTGGCATTTTCATGTCACTAAGTTTGGATAGTCGCCAGTGAGGGCCATACTCCAGTTTACACACGATCCTTGGGCTTGTCCCTAGTTATCCTTGGGCTTATCCCCAGCGATCCTTGGGCTTGTCCCCAGTTATCCTTGGGCTTGTCCCCAGTTATCCTTTGGCTTGTCCCCAGTTATCCTTTGGGCTTGTCCCCAGTTATCCTTGGGCTTGTCCCCAGTTATCCTTTGGGCTTGTCCCCAGTATATTGGGCTTGTCCCCAGAATTGTTGGGCGTGTCCCCAGTTACTAACTTTTTTCTTATATTGGCTTAGTCCCAAGTTGTATCCTATTTCAGCTTCTTGAAGCTAAACGACCAAGGATCCTTGATCCTTACTTTCTACTAAGGTTTGTCTTTTGGTTATCCTGATTATAACTGTTAAAGGTTAGGATCCTAACTTGGATTCTCAGGTATGATCCTTAATTACTTTGATTTTACTTATTATTTACATGAGTGACCCTTATCCTTTGACAACTGAACTTATGATCCTTAAACTACACTACTTTTCAGAATTTGGGGACTATAGGATATGTGATCCTTGATCATATCCTAAACCTTTTGAGGATATTTGTTAAATTTTTTCTTTTTTACTTAATAAATTCAGACAAAATATATATCACAACAATTGAAAAGTAAAGTATTGACAAGGACAACAACACCGGAAATAGCCAAAAAGTTAAGATTTTATTTATTCACAAAACGTTAAACCCTTCAAGGTTGTCAAAATTGCCAACCCACGTTTCTACCAGCAAAACGTGGCCCGTCCACATGGGTTGCCAAAGGGTGTCAATTGTTAACGGGTCTTAAGAGTGCAGGAAATAAAGATGGAAGGATAATGAGTGGCTTCATCCCCAAAACAGAGGATCCATCCACCACCCATTATCCTACCTATTGTCCAAGGATCCATGATCCTCAACCCTAGAAACTATTGTCTAAGTTATTACAGACCAACATTGTTCAGAAAAACATCATCAAAACAAAAACCATTACCAAACTATAAAAAAATGGGCTTCGGCCACGTCAAGAAATATCCATCATCGCCCATTTCAGCAGCCTACACCTTTGCTGCATCACCCGCATGATCCTTAACCCCACTGCTACCAGCCTCGATTGCTAGGACCTCACCAGCCTCTTCTTCGTCATCCTGCTCAGCTAACCTAGCCGTCCAGCCCTCTATGTCCTAGTTGCTCTTGTCAATGTCAGGATCCTGAGCTTCTTGGGCCATCTGCAACTTGGTCTTGTACATAGCAATGGCAGCGGAGACTTTAGCATCATTGGTGATCTCAGCCTTCTCCTGATCAGCAGTGATATGAGCCAGGACAAGTTCCTTCTTCGCCAGATTGACATCGTTTTCGAGGGAGGCAATCTTCTTATCCTTGGCCAGCATGATCTTTTGGAGGTCCACACACTTTTGCTCAACCTCTTCAATACTTCCTACGTAATCTTGGATTTCAGCAAATTTCTACAAAAGCAAGGATACAATTCAGGATCCCTTACCCTCAGTATGGAAGGATCATATACAAGAATCACATTTAAGGATCATTTATTCTTACCTCAGCGACGTATTCCTCAAACTGATGCTGGATCAGAGGCAGACCTTCTAGGGTATCAGCAGTCTTCCTTTTCTTTCCACCCCTTCCCTTAGAAGTGGTTGCCTTGGGGATTGTGACGGATGGACTAGCAGCAGGCTTCTTCTTTGAGGATCGGACAATATCGAGGTCAGTGACACTGAAACGGGTAGCAGATTTCGATGATTTTCCAGCACCTACACATCCAAAGCAGATAAGTATCCTTATTTCATTTTAATTTAAACATTTAGTTATGCACAAAATGGGATACTTACTTGACATCGTAACAGAACCTGAGGATACTTCTTGAGAATCCTGGGTATTTGCTTGAAATGATCTTATTGCAGGATCAAGCCTCCGGAAAGCAGCAAGCCTTTCCTTCGTTGTAGGTGTTGTAATAAGGTGTGAAACAGTAATAGCTGCAAAATAGGAACAAAAGAATGTTAGTGATCCTCAGCAGAAACAAGGTTATCTTGTGATCCTTCTCAGGATCCTCTATCCTACCATGAGTGGTCCATTTTCTAGGCAGATCCTTTCCATCAGGGATAGAATCCCTTCTAACAAAGAAGAATCGCCGTTTCCAGTTGGTGTCATTCTTAGTGGCTTTAAAGATGGGGTGTTCTTCACCGGGTTTATGTTTGAATAGATATCGATGAGATCCATGGCTCACAAGATCATACATTTATGCTAACTCCGACATTCCCAGATTAATACCTTCATGCTCAATGATTCTTTCAAGGGTATACAAGACCCTCCACATCATTGGCATCGCTTGGATGTAGGAGATGCCGGTGAGAGAGAAAAAAGATTGGGTGAAATCAGGAAAAGGATACGAGTATCCTATCGTAAATGGGGTGACCAGAAAAGCTACCCAAGTTTCAGAAACAAAGTCACTTAGGCTGGTGGGGTCAAAAGCTTTAAAAACGGTGTTCGCCGGAAAACAATGGCGGATCCTGTCTATCTGTGGATCAGTAAAGCAGCATCTTTCTTTTGCGGAGCCTTCAATGATCCCTTGGCTCTTCAAGGGACTGTCCTTTTTGTGATCCTTAGACGGTGAAGATCTCAGCATTATCTTGGTCATGATGATGGTGAAGAAGAAGAAACAGAATGAGAATGTGAAGAGAGAGAGGAAAGAGAAGTACCTGATCAAATCTTCGAATGAGGATTTAAAGGATGAAACGCACGAATTTAAATGCCTCCTAACCCTTATCTCTAACTTCAATTTATAATCATGATTTTGCAGGATAGTCACTTCAATGACGTCATATTGGCAATGGCTAGTCAGAAAGTAACGGCTTTATATCCGTTGGTTTGTTACGGATAAGAACGAGAAAATATAACTCGTTTATTTACACTTTACTCCTTATATTTTGGGGGCAATTGTTAGGGGAGGATTTTCTAAAGATCAGTGATCCTCAATTACTGTCGGGCTTAGGGATCCTTGATTCTGTTTGAATTAGTGATCCTTAGAGAGTATTGTAGGATCAGGATCTAGGATCATCGTAGTGATCCTTACACTAACAATTGTCAGCTTTGAATATGATGTTGTTTTGCAGGAGTACGTGCTTGGACTTGGTCTTGGCGATATTCCTGGAGCATATTCTCTTTTTATTCCGCACGTGCTTGACTAATACGAACGTTGTGGAGGTCGTGGAAGACTTGCATGAAATGCGGATAATTAGTTAGCTTAGATATTTTCCAAATTTAAAAGGGGATAGCGAGCTTAATTAGAACACTTGGCTATTTTTGGCTAAACACACACACTCGTAACTGCTCTCATCAAGTCTCGACAGTTTGCTCATCAATTACACACTTTTTTACACGTTACACTCTAGTGATCCTTGTAACTAGCTCGCTATCATCCAAAGTTGTAATACATTTTCTGTTTAATCTGAGTTGGTGATCGGTAGTTTCCATCACCCGAGGTTTTTTATGCCGGAGATCAACTCTTGATCAAGGGCTTTTTCCTCGTATAAATCATTGTGTCACTTGTTCATTACATTTCTGAGTGATCCTTAATATTGTTCATTGATTCAAGCATCACACCTCACAACAGAAAGTTTGGTTGCATTATCTTGGCTTGATTTTTAACCAAAACATTTCCCCAGGCTATTAGATGTGAATTTCCTGCTACTAATAATGAAGCTGAATATGAAGCTCTGATAGCAGGATTAGAATTGGCTACAAATATGAATATTAAATGTTTACAAGTTCTTGTTGATTCCCTGTTAATTACTAACCATTTCAATGGATCTTATGCAGTCAAAGGTGAAAAGTTAGCTGAATATCTTGAAATTGTTAAAAAATTAGCAGGATATTTTGAAATTTTTACACTTGAACAGGTACCAAGAGAAGAAAATGCTAAAGCAGATACTCTAACAAATTTAGGATCTACTGTCAGGATACCGGAAGGAACTCAGATACCAATACTACATATCCTGTATCCTGCGATGGAACACCTCAAATCTCAGGATAAGGAAGTGGCGAGTATCTAGGATCCCGATGATGAATATCCTGAGAGGAATCCTGAATCCTGGATGGCTCCAATTGTGAAGTATCTTAAAGAAGGAAACATCCCAAAGGATGAAAATCCTAAGGCTTTCAGGATGAAGGTATCTCGTTTCACTATTATAAATAATATTTTGTATAAGAAATCTGTTGCAGGTCCATACCTAAGGTGCTTGAAGGATCCCAAGGCCAAGGATGTACTTCAGGATATACATGAAGGAGACTGTGGCAACCATACTGGGGGTAGATGTCACACCCCGACCGCGTAAAACAACAAACCGCGGTGGAAACGTCGGGGAGTCGAGCAACAGAATTATTGATTCACAACCATGGTATTAAAAGTTTTGTTTTATTTATTAACAAAGGGGGTTACATTGTCTTAAAACAACAAAACAAAGAGAACATAACATAGTTAAACTATTCTAGCTCCATTTTATGTCACTAAGGCACAGGTCCGCCTAAGTGTATCTTGATCATTCCTATGCATCAGCTCCTGAAAACACATGTGAACATATGTACGTAAGCATAAAAATGCATGTGAGATACATAGGTTTATTGATTTAGGATTCATGACTTGTAAGTTTAAAGAATTGTTTAACAAAAGTTAGTCATGAACCTTGAAAAGTGTTTTCCTTTGCAAATCATATGAAAATCGATAAGAAATTAGATGATATAAAAGGAAGATGTGTGGTTAAATAAATAACCAAGTAAAATGAATTTGTATAAGTAATGTTATTTGTAAAACAATGTTTTGTGAAGTTATGTTCTTTGTATAACATGTAATATGTCTAAATTGAAATGGTTTAAATAACGCTACGATATGTAATATCATAAAAGCACCTATATATAGGAAGTACCAGCGGCGTATCCACCATGCTTTTATCATATTACACACGCCTCGTTATTTAAATCACTTACCCAAACAAACCATCAGAATGTCTTGTTTAAACAAATGTCAAGATGTTTATGTGTAAACAATGTCTAATGCCAAATGTAAATCATGTTCATGTATAATCAAATGTTATGTATGGCAAATAAAATGTATCTACTCAAACCATATGTAAAATGTACAAAACAATGTATTTGAATAAATCATAGTTTAAATCAAAAGTTATGTTTTGTAAAATAAATGCCTTATTGATACAAATATCTATGCGGTAATGTTAAAACGCATACATTCAAGCCTTGCGACTGTGGAGACAAACACTTAAACAAATTAAAGGTTTATCAAAATTTATGAATATCGGATTCAGTCATTTCCTACTTCCAAACAAACCTAGGAAGTCGGGAATGGGAGTTGTCAATTCCTATGGTACCACTACTTACTACCGAGCGGCGTGGCCAATGTTAATGAACGTACTTTTGTACCGTTAAACAAACCAAATGTCATATCAAATGTAAGCATGTTATGTGAAAACAATGTACTAAGTATGCAAAAATGAACATACATAGCATGAATATGATGTAAATCATGTGTACATGTGCTGAAATGAACATATGAAACAAATGTGTTTATGAAATCAATGTACTAGCATGTTAATAAAACATACATAGCAAAAACATAAATGAAATCATGTACTATACATGTACTATATGAACATAGCAAGCATATGATATAAAAACATGAAAACCACGAAAGTAACAAGTAGGCACATGTGTTTCACCCCAAAATGTTGGAAAACAGTAAAAGAGGGGACTATGTACTCACTTGAGATTGCTCAATAGTCTTTGAATAACAACCAAGCAATGCTAGAGAGATCACGGAAATCAATCGGCACCTAATATAGGTAACTACATTAATAAACCGGACCTAAAACGGAAGATCGGATAGAATGAGGTTTCGCAAACCAAATGAGTATAGGAACTCGTGTAGTATGGTTTAACAACACCTACATTCTAAATCGGAACTTAACCTAAGTGCTTATGACCCATTACGACCTGTTTAGGTAGCTTACGCTACTTTAAGGCGTCGTTCGCGTAGAACGCGTTTGGACCGCTTAACTAGTCCTATGACAAGTATTATATGCCTTATCAAGTCTAATAATGTTGCCTAATCAGTTTAGATGTCAAAATTTAAGTTACATATGCTTAAAATGAAATTATGCGCAAAAAGGGCATTTTGGTCATTTTCCTAAGGCATATAAACTACCTATCATACAACTAACTAAACGAAGTGCCATAAGGTATAACCTCGGAAGGTTATTCCCTATACAACTATGGTCACAAAAATGTGTTTGGTCGGATCCTAATGATCGACCAAACGGGTCGGGTTCGAAAGTCTAAGCGGTTGTTTAGACCACTTATCTTACGATCCTATATAAGCACTAAACTAAAAGTGACGAGTTAAACATGTTAAAACATGTTTAACGAAGTTAGAAAACAAGTTTGATATCAAAACAAAGGGTTTTGATACCCAAGAATAGTTTAGTTGCAAAATACGCATAAACACGTATTTTGACCGAAACTATGACTCGTCACTATGCCTAATCAATGTGGTAATCAGTAGGTATAGTCACAAAGGAATATGACCATCGTTATTACGCTCACGTTGCGAAGTTCAAATGAACTTCGTGTTGACCATTGACTGGTCAAAGCAGAGAGTCAAACACTGTTTGACTTTCATGCTTGAAATACATGAACAAGCATGAAGGAAACTTACAAAAGGTCTAAGCCTTGAAGATTTGAACTCAAAATTTCTCAGGTATGAAGCTACACAAGGAGAGCTTCAACTTAGAGAAGAATTTGAGAGAAAATGAGTGAAGAATGAAGTGAATCAAGGTGGGTTTATATAGATTTTGGACAACCGTTAAGATCGTTCCTAGATAATTGAGCTTTAATCTGGACCCTCCATGTGTTACCCATTGTTTTATAAAGCTATGGGTGTCCTAAACCATCACACGGTACTGCAAATGTTACACAAAAGACCCTAAACTTCAAGTTAGATGCTGAAAATGGACTTGATGTTGCTGAAACATGATTTTCTGCCCAGATAAGGTGGTGGCGTGCCGCCATAGCAACACCACATAGTGGTGGCACGACGCCACTGGTCCCCAGATCCAGAAACTTTCGAAAAATGACAGTTTTGGTCCCTGCAACACTCCTAAGCCATTTTCGACGCGTTTAAACCCCGTTAAACCATTTTCAAAGCTCAATAATGAAGTTTAAGTATAGGGGACATGAAACATGCTTGAAAATATCACGGGTGTCGGTTCGTTTGGTCGTACGGTTGCGTTGTTAGGTTAATTACGACGAAACTCGAACGGACGCGAAAAACGATCCAAATTACACGGCGAATGGAGTTTTAGCATTCCAATCACTAAAATAAAATATTTTAAAGATTAAAAAAATTTTTGGATGTCCGGATGTATTCAGAACGTAAGTTATGCGTGAAAATGCAAACTTATGTACTTTTTGACGCTTTTAGTCCCAGATTGATCAATAAGTTTATTTTTGCACACCGAACCCCTCAAAGCCTATTTCTAAGCTATGTAAAGGATATTTATGGTATGTTTAACTTATGATCAAGTTCCAAAATGTTCGTTACAACATGAATTGGCATAGTTTCACAGTTTGACGCAAATAGTCCCTGCGATCGAATAAACTTGATTTTGCCATACCAAACCCTTCAAAACTTATTTCTAAGTTAAGTAAAGGTTATTTAAGGTACGTTAAGCATATGTTGAAGTTTCGGAGTCTTTGTCGCATTAAACTAATTACGTTTACGTATCAGTTTGCGTATAACTTTCCAGAAAGCGATATAGAGTTTGAAATTGAACAAAAATCGAAACGTGCAAAATGTTAAACATAAATAAACAAACATTGGGGTCAAATAACATTGTTTTATTGATAATTGAACTATTCAAAGTTTGTACAATGATTACAATCACAGATGTCACAGCAGAGCTTTGTTTTCAAAGGTGTTGAGAACAAGATATTACTGGCCGACCATGAGAAAGGATCCCTAGTATGCTCCAAAATGCGATGCATGTCAAAGGCACATCAATATACTACATCAGCCTGCTGCGCCATTATATCATATCGTATCCTCTTGGCCATTTATGAAGTGGGGCATGGATATAGTGGGGAAACTCCCTAAGGCTCCAGGAGGAAAGGTTTTCATGTTGGCAATGACAGATTATTTCTCCAAATGGGTTGAAGCAGAAGCCTTTATCCAAGTTAGGGATCAAGAAGTGGTATCCTCATAAAGAGGAATATCCTTACAAGATTTGGGGTACCGGCTGAGATAATTTGTGATAATGGCTCCCAATTCATTAGCAAAAGAACTACTATTTTTTGTAAAAGTTGGGGAATCAAGATGATTACGTCAACACCAGTGCACCCTCAAGCGAATGGGCAAGCAGAATCCTCAAACAAGATAATTGTCAATAACTTAAAAAAGAGGTTAAGTACCAAAAAAGGAAGATGGGCAGAAGAACTACCATTTGTTCTATGGGCTGATAGAACAACTGCAAAGAATGGTACTGGGCAAACCCATTTTCTTTGGTGTTTGGGGCAGAAGCAGTAATCCCGACAGAAATGGTGATACCGACAGCTAGATCAAGTCTACGGGATCCTGATTCAAATCATGAAGTCTTAGGTCAAGAACTGGATACTGTTGATGAAACAAGAGATGCAGCAAAGCTGAGGATAGCAGCATATCAGCAGAGGATATCCAAGTCATATAATAAGAATTTGAGGACTAGGAGATTTCAGGTTGGAGATTGGGTGTTAAGGAAAGCTTTTCAAAATACAACCAATCCTGTTGATGGGAAGCTAGCCCCAAAATGGGAAGGACCTTATGAAATTGAATCAGAATCTGGAAAGGGAGCATACCGACTTAAGACCATGGAGGGGGATATGTTGCCAAGATCCTGGAATGCTATATACCTTAAAGCTTACTTCAAGTGAGTTTAGAATTTAATTTCTAACTCAGGATGGTATGAATTCTATCTCTTTTAAATATCTTTTATTTAGTTATTCTTTGAAACCCAATACTGACTTAGGCATCAGAGGGGTGTAAGCCAAGCTAACACCCACCTTAGTTTAAAGATGTTTTGTAGGATACGCTTCAGGATGTTACTTCAGGATATATACTCAAGATGAATCGAAAGATTAGAGGATTGGCCCCCTCTCTCACATTTAAGGGATTCATATCCCTTCAAAGGTTTAAAGGTATTCACCTTTCTCTCGAATTGGGTTTAAACACCCCGCCTGTAGCGTAAGTTATCCAGGAATAGTTCAAGATAGCGGACCCGTTCATGTAACAGTGGCTGACAATTTCGTTATTATTGGCTATATCCTGGATCCTTAAGGTATATGAGGATTGATCACCCTCTCTCACGAAAGGGTATTTTCATACTCTCTAAGGTTTAAAGGTTTTCACATTTCTAAGTCTTGGAGTTTATATACTCCTGCCTGTAGCGCACGAAAACAAGGGTTTATACCCAGGATATTAAGGGTTTATCCCCAGTAAATTATGGGTTTAACCCCAGTGAACATAAGATTTTGGACAAGTCCTAAAGTTATGATTAAACTACGATTGTGTCTATACACATTTCTTTGTTGATGAAAAGTTATATCACTAACTAAGGAAATTCTTAAGTGTGCTATATGCTGATGCAACATCATGCACAGACAGGGGACATAAATGCTGGGGATATTTCAAATGTTTCAAAGATTGAAGATGAAGGTTATTGCCTAAATGTTTCTGGTATGAGTTTTTATTTTTCCTAAGTTTAAAGGCCTTATCTAAATGATCTAAGCTTTTACCAAGTCATATTCAATGAAGTTTTTATCTAACATTTTTGAATAAAAATAACAAAAGTGTTGAGCATAATATCAGTATCCTAACCAGGATATTTGGTCAGAATGTTTAAAACATATCTTTCAAAATAAGAAACACAATAACAAAGATAAGGCTAAAAGGTTAGTTTATTATTATTATTAACGGTTCAAAAGATTGTATTCTTGGCTTCATCTCAAAACGAAACCCATCCACCAAGAATACAACTAGGTCCAAAAAGCATATTTACATAAACAGTTGAAGGCTTCGTCCAAAACACAGGAACCCTCCACCTCCAACTGTTACTGTTCAAAAGTATGCAGGAAATGTAAAGTGTTCAAGTGCAGGAAAAGTAAAGTGTAGGAAAAGTAAATTGTTTAGGGGTTACATACCATTCAATTTTTTAAAAAAAAGTGGGCTCTGGCCTAAGCAACAATATCCATCATTGCCCACTTTGATGCTCTCACACAACAGCATCTTCACCAGGCTTCTTCACCTCCTCACCACAAGCATCTTGAGCAGCATCTTGACCAACATCAGGTCCAGCCTCCGTCTTCTCTCCAGCTTCACCGCCACCTCAGCCGCCTTAGAAGGCTCCCCAGCTCCAGATTTAGCAGGATACGGCACAGGATTGCCTCCAAGATCCTTCAGCTTCACCACCTAGGAATCAACCGGATAGGCCGGGCACTCTAAGCCTGTCTCTCTGGCCTCATAGGCCATTTTGATCCTGGCCTGCAGGAGGGAGATGACAGCCGAGTTCTTGATCCCCTCTTGGAAGGAAATCATAGCCTGATCATGATCAACCTAGGCAGCGGCCAACTTCACCTCGGCATCCTGAGTGACCTTCTTTAGCTTATCCTCGTAGTGCAGGGTCTTGACCTCGGCGATTCTGCCCTGATCTTCCACGGTGATCTCAAGCTTCTTGTTCTTGGCCTCAAGGACCTTCACAGCCTCACATGATTCAGTGTAGAGGTTTAGCAGATGTTGAGGGCCCTACAAAATAGAACACAGGTATGGCTCAGTATTAAATAACCAGGATATCAAATCAGCGTATGTATACAGGATATAGAGCCAGGATTTTACCTTGTGGATGTGACAACTGGCATAAAACCGGTAATTTTCGTACTATTTTACTAATTATTTATTTCCTGCAATTATGTGCTTAAACGTCAACATTATGTGCTTACTTTCTATACATATGAATTCATGCATCTTTTATACATCAATTATCACATTGTGCATTACATTAAGCGTTGCGTCAGAAATACTAGTAAACTCACCAGTAAGACAAGCTGCGTCAGCATGACTACAGACTACAATCAGACAATAGATTTACGGCGTTGGAGTAGGTCCAGCATTAAAAACACACTAAAACACAAGTGTAGGAACAAGGGTTAACATAAACACTTTCCAGAAACTAAAATAGACACTAAAAAGTACCCGAAACGCACTATAAATGCAAATTTCTTCAGAAAAATAGCAAAAACAACATTTAAACCATGAAATAACATGCATATATTATGTTTTAGTGTCCAGAATAACTTGTAAAGTGCTGGGAATGAAAACTATCACAAAAGGTACTTCATAGCTTGTAAAACTACGCAATTTAGCACTTTAACGAACCGGTAACCGAACGAATAATCGGACACTACCTAAAACATCAAAACTAGACTAGAAGCATTGTTTTTATGATATAAAGCTATTATTGGTGATAAAACACCTTAAAAATCATAAAAACACACAAACACACTTAATTTAAACATAAACCTTCTAACTTACCTTCTAGTCCCTCAACTTCCAATTTTTACATTTTACCCCCCCTCCTTATCTATAACCAGCCCCAAGGGCCCCACCCCACTTTTTGATTATAATATTTCCATTGTAATCTAGATATTGGACATATGGACTTGTGGTTAAACTTATGTTGGAAATTTGTTTTATAAAGGACCATAAGTAAGTAAACCTTATCATTTCTCATTTCAAAAAAAAAACACATCTCCTTCCTCTCTTCTCCCCTTACCTACGGCCACACTTAACCACCCACACATCCACCATTTTCAATCATCTTACAAGCAATCCAAGGTTATTTCAATGTATAAGAAGGTGATCTAAGAAGGCTTGAAGCAAAGGAAACTCAAGGACCACTTGGAGGAGCTTTTAACCACTCATCTTCTTCTATCTTCATCTTCATCTTGTTTGTGCCACTTCCCTAGCCACTAGAGCTAGTAGTAATCATGCTAAACTCTATTTTACTTCATGTTAGTGTTATGTACAAGTTACACCATCAAAGAAATTAAACTTTAAAGGATGAAGATATGAAGATCTAACATAATCTGAAGAAAAACAAGTGATTTTAATGATGTTTGATGTATGTTATGAAGTTGTTGTTGTTAATCTTGTGCTTATGTTTAGATCCATCATGTTAAAACTTGTTAGAAGCTTAGATCTAACAAGTTTAAGCATGGATCTTGAAAGATCCATGGTTAAACTTGAAGATGAACTTGAAAAGCCTTTATGTAAACTTGAAAAATGATTTTTAACTTATGAAACTAATCTTCATAAAAAGTTTGTAAAAAGTTCATCAAGAAGCTTACTTTTGAAAGATTCAAGTATGTTAAACATGGATCTTGAAAGATCCATGATAAAGTTTGATGATGAACATAAAGATCTTGAAAATAAACTTAAAAATGGTTTTAGAATATGTTGTTCATAGTTTTGAAAACCCTAAAACTCATGGATGGTTTATTTTGTAAGTTAAAGTTTCATATAAAGATTGTTAAAACCTAACAAGAACACTTGTTTTTGGAAGAATGGTGTATGTAAAGTGTAGATCTAAAAGACTACACATTTTTAACAAAAATCAAGTTCATCGTAAGGTTTTACATGATGAAATTAGTGTATGTTAGTTGTGAAAATTGTGTAAATTGATTTTTGATGATGAAAAAAAATAAACACATGTTTTGAAAACATGAGAAACCTCCATTTTTAGGGGAAACTATGTAAAATTTTGACACTTAGAAAAATATAAGTTTTGGTGAAACTTATTCCCCAAAAATTCACCTAAAAATATTTATCAAGGTTTCCTAATTTTTGTACAAAATTACAAGCTAAGAAATAAGGATTTCTTCAAGTTAAAATCAATATTTAGTATGTATATTTTTAGGGAATATATATATATATATATATATTTAGTGATCACCAAATTTTGTGCTAAGTGTATATTATGCGTATTATACGTAGTAATGTATTAGGAACATGAAACTACACTAAATACGCCCAAGGAGTATCACCAACAAAATACACATAAAAATACATAACAAATGCCTAAGAATATTCATACAAAATAACCTATGAAAGGGGTATATGGACAAATACAAGAATATATATTTATATAAATATATTCCTTAATAATTTTGGACTTGGACAAATAATGGACAATTTTGGACATAAAAATATATATATAACTATTACCAAGTGATGGAAATTATACAAAAATCAGAAAATGACAAAAATAAATATATATATTTCATCAAGCATAACAAAATATATATATTTCACACAAGTCTTAAAAATGTGTTATTTTCAAGAAATATAATTCCGAAAAGTATTAAAAAATCAAAGTATTGATTTTTGGTAAATAAGGTAAAATACACAAGTATTTACATAAAAATACAAGTATACTTTCCTAAGTATACTTACACAAAAATAATATTGAAAATATTATTTAACAAAATACTTATATTTATTTTTGGAAAATAATATAAGTAACATATGTTGGATAAGTTAAAAATATAGTTTATTTTTAACACTTATTGATCTTCACATATTACATATACAAATATATATTTTTGGGAAGTAAAATATATATTTAGGAGAGAACAATACAAATTCAAAATACAAGAACACGACGAATGGGCGAGACCCGACAAACAAGGGCACGACCCTCACACATGATGAACATACACATACACAACACAAAAACTTAACTTAAGATGGTGACTTGTACTTCTTGTGTCACAAGTTTAGTTACTAACGTACATAGAACACATATAGGCCACGACGCCTAGGAGCCAAACCCGGTGAAGTTTACGACGCAAGATACGCAAAACAGTGAGTTCATGTCCCCACTTTTAAAATTTAACTTGTTTTCTAAACTTGGGGAAAATACATGTACAATGGTATGTAGAACACAAAACTAAGGAATGACACATAGATCATGTGATGAATAGGGTACTATAAGCACTATTAATCAACGTATACATGTAGACCGGGGAACGAAAAGGTTAGATCTAATGGGTTTCAGGCAACCTGACTCTTGGCCTACTTCTACCGAAGAGTGCTTTTGTGTCTCAGTCGATCTCGACAAAAATGCCTAGGTTTGGTGGCTTCCTATGTCATGACATATGTTAATGTCCTCATGAAACATTAGCGATCTCGTATTCCTTACATTTTCAGAGCACAGTTTACAGATACGTTTTACAAATTACATACCATGTTTTCATACAAGTATATACAAACATTCTATACAAAAACTGCATGAATTCACACCAACTTTTGTTGACGATTTTCCAAAACTTACATGTATTTCAGGGAACTAAGTGGATGTATGCGCGGTCTCCTTGCTCAAGATGGTCGTTTATGTTACAAGTTGTTATGTGTCGATGCTCCGTTTCCACCTTTGTAGGATTTGTTTGTTATATCCCGCTTTCTGCAGAGATATAATGAACAAAACCTTGATATTTGTTTTTGAAACAGTGTTGTAGACTTTTCAAACAATTATCTTATGTTGTGTTGTAACTTTAAACTTAACTTAACTTTTGTTATGGATATTAAACTATCAATGGAAATATGGAGTTGTTTTACATTCATGTAGTATGTTTGCCGATCGTATGCAATGAGAACCTTTCAGATCACACCTCGTGCTTCTGCCTTAGAAAGGGGCGTGACAGTGGAGGAAGGAAGTCATAGGCTCTAGGGAGTTGGTGAAACTGAGGTCCTCGTAACAGAACCCTTCAGAAGCAGGAGCAGCGGTGTCAGAGCCCTTTCTCTTCTTTGACATGGAGGCACATGCTCTTGGATTAGGCTTTGGAGCAGTGGCTGGAGTCTCTTTCTTGACGTAAAAAGGGGTGGGATAGCTGTCCAGTTCATCAAGGTCCAAGAGGATAGGCATCTTACTGGTGTCTGCATAAGGGAAGTGACCTTAACACTTTGTTACACGAAATCTTAAATAATAGAATATACGCAGGATATTAAATAGGATCCTTACTAGAAATGTTTGAACTTGAGTGTTGGCTTGGGGATGCTGAAAACGGAACGAAACTCCTTTCGATGTCCGGAAGCTAGTAGATGGCTTTAATCCTTTTCTCTGAATCGGTGAGGGTTGGTGCTAGTTTTCTGAAGTCCGCTGCACAAAACACAAGAAAAATATCAGTTTAGGCTATAGGATAGGATATTTCTGGTGATGATCCTAAAGCCCTAAATCCTACCCCTTATTAACCACTTCACTGGATAATCCACTCCACCAGGGATCAAACTTCTTTTTACAAAAAAAAAAACTTGGACTTCCATTCCTCTTCATTCTTGGTGGACCGGAGAATCAGGGGATCGTTGGAGGTGGAACAAAAGAGAAACCTGCTAGACCCATCGGATCTTAGCCGGTATGCTATGGGAAGATCATTAATGGAAAGCTCTGGGATATGGGTATTTTTGATCCGATCAAAAACGACTAAGATAAGCCAGAGCATGGGCATGGTTTGACTGAAGCTAACGCCGGTGAAGCGGAAGAAATAGGTGATAAAGTCGGAAAAAGGGAATCGAAGACCTAATGTAAAGGGGAAAGCATTAAAACAAAGCCATTCTATGGATGACATGTCTGATCGGATTTCCCGATCGTTTGGCCTGAATATCGTGCCGTCCGGGAAGATACCGGAGGATTGAAGGGCTGACAGGTAGGCACTATCAAATGTGCACCATTCTTTCTCCGGATACTGGAGAAGATTTTGTGGCGTGAAGGCGGGGGCCGAATCGCCGGAGCTGGATCTAGTTTGCCTTGCCATTCTTGACCGGAAACAGAGGAAAGAAGGGAGAAAAAGGATGAAGATAGGAGAGAGTTTTACCTTTTCACTTTCTTGATGACGATTAAATGGAGATAAGTTGTGAAGATATAAGGGAGTAATGAGTAGATTTAGCCTGGGTAATTGCAACTTGTCAAATCAGGCAGTCTTATCTCTTAATTGCCTTGATAACATAAAAATATTCCTGTTGGGATGAAGGATCCTCAACAGTAACATTTTTGGGGAAAATTGTTATGGGTGGAATTCTGAGCCCATATCCTAACACTATATCTTGATTTTATGATAGCTGATTACGTTTAGGATACCGGACCAGGATATTGGTAACATCCTGAGGCAGTATCCTGATGGTTACTAACAGTTTGCTTGCAGGTTATGGCTGCAGGATCACAATGTTCACAAGGACCGTTCCTCCTAGTGACTCGCTCAATTTTGTTGGGAAATAGACGTTAAAGCCGGAGGAATAGGTCTCCAACGTTCAAATGGAATATGCGGAAGTATCCCTAGTTTGTAGGGGAATTTGTTTGTTGTTGTAACTATATAAACAGATAGCCAGATCATAGGTCACTTCACTTCCATCTCTCTAACTAGTACACATTTCTCTCTTGCAATCACAGATTAACACCCATCACTTGCAATCATTGTAACACTTAGTAGCGATCTGAGCATTATCCTGCACTGTATCCTGGTCATTCAAGTAATAAGAAGAGCAAGGCAGCCGACGATTGTCAGCTCCCGAGGTATTATGCCAGAGATCTAGATTGATCAAGGGCTTTCCTCGTATAATCCTGTGTCCATTTTTACTTTTAAAGCTCATTGTTTGATTACTGGTATAACTCATGTTATGGGTGAAATTTCTGAGCCCATATCCTGACTTTATATCTTGATTTTTTATTAGCTGTTTGTAATCAGGATACCGGACCAGGATATTGGTAACATCTTGAGGCAGTATCCTGACTATTACTAGTAATTTTCTTGTAAACATTGGTTACAAGGGACTAACGTTCATGAGGACCAAGTTACCCTGAAGACTCGCTCAAATTGGTTAGGATAACGACGCTGATGGCGGAAGAATGGGTCTTGTAACGGCCAAAATAGAAGAAAGGCATATTCTGCGAGAATTTCGGGTGCTAATTAATGCTATTAATGTTGTAACGGTTATGTGAGCTGAAGACCCGGTGTTATAGTTAATATGCACGTGGAAAACAAGTTGAAACATCCCCCCAACGTTCAGAAGGGAATATTCTCCATATCCCGGAATAATAGGATAGTTAGTTAAACTTAGAAACTATATAAAGGGGATGCCATATCCATAGGTGACACACTTTTTGAGCTCACTTACTCGTTCACTCTCTTCTCTAGCAGCAATTACACACCAACACTCATCACTTGGAATTATGCCCAAACTTGATCCTTTGAGTTCCTCCCAATGCTTTAGTAGGAATGTCCCCTGTGTATCATGTCTTTGAATACTTAGAAATTTCCTAGACATCAATTGCAACCGTTTGTATAATTTGTGTGTTACAGGGGATAAACCCTAAGATATCCTAGAGATAAATCCTTAGTGCACTGGGGATAAACCCATAGGTATTCTGGGGAAAATCGCAAATTTTCGTGCGCTGCAGGCGGGAGTGTATAAACTCCAAGACTTAGAAAGGTGAAAACCTTTAAACCTTAGAGAGTATGAAAATACCCTTTCCCGAGAGAGGGTGATCAATCCTCATATACCTTTAGGATCCAGGATATAGCCAACAATAACGAAATTGTCAGCCACTTTTACATGGACTGGTCCCGCTATCTTGAACTATTCCCGGATAACTTGCGCTCCAGGCGGGGTGTTTAAACCCTATTCGGGAGTAAGGTGAATACCTTTAAACCTGTGAAGGGATCGGGATCCCTTAAACGTGAGAGAAGGGGAGAATCCTCTAATCTTTCGAAGTATCCTGAGTGTGTATCCTGGAGCTATATCCCGAAGCATATACTGCAAAACAACTTTAAACTAAGGGGGGTGTTAGCCTGGCTAACACCCCTCCGATGCTTAAGTTAGTTCTGGGTTCAAACAAAAAAGAATCATATTTAAAAAGGATAGAATTCATACCATCCTGGGTTAGAATTTGAGTTCTAAACTTACTTGAAATAGGCTTTTAGATGTATAGCAATCCAGGATCTTGGAAATATATCCCCCTCCATATTTTTAAGCCGGTATGCTCCTTTTTTGGATTCCGATTCAATCCCATAAGATCCTTCCCACTTTGGAGCTAACGTTCCATCGGCAGGATTAGTGGTATTCTGAAAGGCTTTTCTTAACACCCAGTCTCCAACTTGAAACCTTCTAGTCCTTATACCCTTGTTATATGCTCTAGATATACTCTGTTGATATGCTGTCATCCTTAGCTTTGCCGCATCTCTTATTTCATCCACAGTATCCAATTCTCGACTTACGCCTTCAGGATTTTGCTTAGGATCCCGGAGGTTGGATCTCGCTGTGGGTATCACCATGTCTGTTGGGATCACCGTTTCTGCTCCAAATACTAAGGAAAATGGGGTTTGCCCAGTTGCACCTTTTATTGTCGTTCTATCAGCCCATAAAACAAAGGGTAATTCTTCTGCCCATCCTCCTTTCTTAGCTCCAAGTCTTTTCTTCAAATTGTTGACAATTATCTTGTTTGAGGATTCTGCTTGTCCATTTGCTTGAGGATGTACTGGAGTAGACGTGATCATTTTGATTCCCAAACTCATACAAAAATCGGTTGTCCTCTTACTGATAAACTGAGAACCGTTGTCACATTATCTCAGCTGGTACCCCAAACCTAGTTAGGATATTCCTTTTTATGAAGGATACTACTTCTTAGTCTCAAACTTGAACAAATGCTTCAGCTTCAACCCATTTAGAGAAATAATCAGTCTTGGCCAGCATAAAGACTTTTCCTCCCGGAGCCGTTGGCAATTTTCCTAATATATCCATTCCCCACTTCATGAATGGCCAAGGGGAAACAATAGGATATAGTGGTTCAGCAGGATGATGTAATACATTACTGTGCCTTTGACATGCATCACATCTTCGAGCATATTCTGCAGCATCTTTCCTCATCGTCGGCCAATAGTATCCTGTTCTCAATACCTTTGAGAATAATGATCTGCCCCCAGTATGGTTACCACAATCTCCTTCGTGTATTTCCTGAAGCACTTCTTTAGTTTCGGGATCCTCCAAGCACCTCAGATATGGTCCTGCAAGAGATTTCTTATACAAAACATTATTTATAATAGTGAATCACGATACCTTCATCCTAAAGGCCTTAGGATTCTCATCCTTTGGAATGTGTCCTTCCTTGAAATATCTTACGATTGGAGCTGTCCAGGATACAGGATCCTCATCGGGATCATGGCCAGGATCCTGAACACTTGCTACCTCCTTATCCAGGGATTTGAAAAGATCCACTGCAGGATATAGGATATGTACTATTGGTATTCGGGTTCCCTCCGGTATCCTGACTGATGATCCTAAATTTTCCAAGGCGTCCGCTTCAGCATTATCCTCCCTTGGTACCTGTTCAAGTGTAAAAACATCGAAATATCCTGCGAATTTTTTGAGAATTTCAAGATACTCGATTAATTTCTCACCTTTAACTGCATAGGATCCATTAAAATGATTAGTAATCAACAGGGAATCAACAAATACTTGCAAACTTTTAATATTCATGCTCTTAGCCAATTCTAATCCTACAATTAAAGCTTCATATTCTGCTTCATTATTAGTGGCAGGGAATTCACACCTAATAGCCTGGGGTAATATGTCCCCCTATGGAGATTTTAGTAGTATACCCAATCCTATACCTCTAACATTAGAAGTACCATCAGTATATAATGTCCAGGATTCTATATTTTCTCCTAGCTGTTGTACTTCTAGGTCTACTTCATTTTGAATATCACTACTGAAATCAGCCACAAAGTCTGCTAGAGCCTGAGACTTTATAGCATTTCTAGGTTTATACACTAAATCATAGGCAGTTAATTTCACTGACCACTTAGCCATCCTACCCGACATATCAGGTTTCCTAAGCACATTCTTAACAAGATAATTAGTTTTAACATGTATCCTATATGTCTCAAAATAGTGTCTAAGTTTTGTCGATGCCATAACTAGGGCCAATATCAATTTTTCTAAATGAGAATATCTAGTTTCAGCATCTAATAGACTTTTGCTAACATAGTAGACAGGATATTGTTGACCTTTGTGATCCTTTACCAAGACAGCACTTACCGCATTCCCTGATACTGAAAGATATAGGGATAATGGTTCACCATCCTCGGGCTTCATCAATAGGGGTGCAGTCGAGAGATACTGCTTTAGTTCCTGCAAGGCTACTTCATGTTTCTCTCCCCACTCGAATTTCTTATTCTTCTTCAGGATATCGTAGAATTCTTTGCATTTTTCCGAGATTCTTGATATAAACCTGTTCAATGCTGCTACACGCCCTGTTAATCTTTGTACATCTTTCATGTTTGAGGGTGACTTGATATCCAATATAGCTTTAATCTGTTCTGGGCTTGCTTCGATCCCTGTTTTAGTCACCATGTATCCTAGAAACTTTCCTGCCCCCACTCAAAAATGGCATTTGGCAGGATTTAGCTTCATATTGTACTGGTCCAGGATATCGAATGCTCCTTCAATATCCCAGAGATGATCCTCAGCTTTCTTGGACTTTACCACCATATCATCAATGTATACCTCCATGGTGTCCCCCATTTTGTCTTTAAACATCATGTTTACCAATCTCTAGTATGTTGCACCTGCATTTTTCAAACCAAAAGGCATGGCAGTATAACAATAAATACCTGTTGGTGTCATGAAAGTAGTATCCTCCTGATAGGAGGGTTCCATTTGTATTTGTTGGAATCCTGAGGATGCATCCATAAAGGTTAGCATCTCATGACTGACAGTTGCATCCACCATCGAGTCTATATGAGGCAAAGGAAATGGGTCTTTAGGACATGCTTTGTTCAAGTCTGTGTAATCTACACAAACTCTCCATTTGTCATTTTTCTTCTGAACCACAACTACATTTGCTAGCCACTTGGGAAATTTAACTTCCCTAATCATCTTGCTTTTCAACAATCTTTCAACCTCTTCCTGAATTATTGCATTCCATTTAGGAGAAAATTTCCTTCTTTTCTGTTGGATAGGCTTGAAAGACCTATCTATTCCGAGCTTGTGAGTTATGATATCCTTGGAGATACCTGTCATATCCTCGTGTTTCCACGCGAATGTTGACATTCTGCATTTCAAAAAGTTAGTCAATTGATTTTCAATATCTTGTGGGATATTGGTCCCAACGAGCACCGAGATATCTGGATTATTCTGATCTAGGATAATCTTCTTAACATCCTGCTCCGAAGCCTCCAAGATATCCTGGGCTCGCATCTTTAATTGCTATGCTGCATTGTGCTTTGTGGAGGATTTCATCGAAGAAGAATAACACTCCTTCACTTCTTGTTGATCACTTTCCACTTTGATAAACCCCCAAGGGGTAGGTATTTTGATGCACTGGTGATAGGTAGATGGCACAGCTTTCATATCATGGATCCATGGCCTACCCAATATAATATTGTAGCAGGATAAGGAGTCCATGACACAGAAGCGTTGCATTGAGTTGACCCCTTCAACATACACAGGCAACTTTATTTCTCCCACGGTATTCCTGGTTTCTCCACTGAACCCAACAAGCACAGTGGATTTCAAGGTAATATCCATCGGGGATACATTCATCCTCTTCAGTGTCTCCAGCTGAACTATGTTGACGGAGCTGCCATTATCCACCAGTATCCTGCGCACAAAATGATTAGCAACATATAAGGTTATTACCAAAGCATCATGATGAGGATCCTGGACAGTATCCCTGTCATCATTGTCAAACGTGATCACTTTATCAGTTGTGAGGGTTGACATCCTGGTTGGCTTATATCCCCTTTCCGCCTTAGCTTCCTTTGCATGTCTTTTTGCTGCAGAATAAGAGGTCCCATAGATGTCGGATCCTCCTGAAATAAAGTTAATTATCTTGGCATCCGCAGGAGGTGATGCTGCTTGTTCAGGATCCTTCTCAGTATCCTGACCCTTATTCTTCTTTCTTCCCAGGAGATCCTTCAGGTATCCTTTGCTCAGCAAATAGCTTATTTCTTTCCTCAGGGCAATGCAATCTTCTGTAACATGTCCAAAATCCTCATGGAAGGCACACCATTTGGATTTATCCTTCCAATCAGCTTTCTGTTGGTTCTTCCTAGGCCACCTTGCTTTGTCTCCTAAACCCTGCATAACATACATTAGTTCAGGTATGTTAACGAAGAAACAATATTCCGACAACTCAGGATACTCCTCAGGATCCTCGTCTTCAACAACATTCACTTTCTTGCTGTCATTCCTGCCATATGGCTTAGAGCGATATGGTTTGTACGAGGATTCTGATTTCCAGTTGGTTGACTCATAGGTTGTGGATGAATTCATCCTCTCTTGCATCTTTTTGTCATCCTCCAGTCGAATATATCTTAAAGCCCAGTTCCGAGATTCATCCAGGTTCCTGCAAGGATTCATTACAAGATCCTGGTAAAACTAAGAATCTTTTTGCAATCCCATCTTGAAAGCCTGCACAGTTGTTGCAACATCAAGATGTGGGATATCTAAAGCTTCCCGGCTAAACTTGTTCACATAATCTCTCAAGGATTCCTGAGGTCCTTGAGTTATCCTGTAGAGATCACTGGTTAGTTTTTCAAAACCTTGACTGCAAGAAAATTGACTATTAAATAAATTCACTATTAAATAAATTCACTAAATGAGCAAATGATTTAATCGAATGAGGAGGAACGTTTAAGAGCCATTTTAAGGCTGATCCTGGTAAGGTAGAACCAAAACCCTTGCAGAGGCATGCTACCTTGAGATCTGGAGGGATATGATTGATTTCCATCCTTTCCCTATACTGGGCAATATGCTCTTCAGGATCTGTAGTTCCGTCATAGAGCTTCATGTTGGGGGTTTGAAATCTTTTTGGGGTTTCAGCATCACAAATAGGATATGCAAACCGGGATATCATGCGGCTGTCTTGGGACACTTCTGGAATTGGCTGGACCACCCCAGGTACACTGGATATCATGTCCTTCAATTTCTGAAGCTCCCTAGAAAATGCTGATGTCATACCTGCATCCAGCAAAGATCCAATTCCATTAGTAGCAAGAGTATTATTATTATTAGATACGTTACTAGTCTGAGGATTCTGGCCATATCCTGAAGCATATCCTTAACTTCTCACAGTTGGCACCCTAACCGAAGAGGGTATCTCAGGAGTATGATTTAGAGAATGGCTAGGCACAATATTCCCCCTGTTATCTTCAGTATACACTGCAGAATTGAAGTTCAAAGCTCTGGGTTGAAAGGGGGTGATAGTATCCTCAGCGGGCCTGCTCGAGTTGGACTTCAAGAGTTGTATCTCTCTCATCAGCATTTGGTTGGTCTCCTGCTGTTGCTTCATCTGATCCTGTATACTACCAAATAAAGTTATAATTTCAACATTAGAGGCCAAAACAGGGCCAGATCCCTGAACATTCCGAGTGGGGATAATATCCTGAGGCTGTGAAGAGGCTTGCGTCCTTGGAGGAGGTGGTGGAAGCACCAAACCAATCATTGCAGAGGTTGTAGCAGACATGGTAGAAGTGCTCATGTTTGATCTTGAGGCCATTGAAAATACTATAGCAAAGAGTTTTGAAAATAAAAAACCAATGAGTGATTTTGCAAAAGCTTTTAGTAGAAATAGCACCACTTGCCCCACGGTGGGCGCCAAATTGTTTTGGTCAAAAATTGCCGAAGCAATTAAGTGATCAAATTAGTTAAGTGAGGTAGTGTGCTAAGAATGTGTATCGAAAATATGCTGATTAAGTTGTTTGTAAAAACAGTTTTCAGGATACGGCTCAGGATATCGAGCTGTATCTACAATCAAATAATGAGCAAAAATGTAAAGGGTGACAAAGGATGTACGAGGAAAGCCCTTGATCAATCTAGATTGCCGGCACAAAACTTCGGTAGATGACAATCGTAGCTGCCATGTTCTTCTTATTGCTTCAAATATTAGGATTCAGTGCAGGATATGATGCGGATCAACTAAGTGTTACAATGTGATTTCGATACAAGTCTCAGTGTGTTGTGAATGTTTGCAGCTAGAGAGAAAGAGAGCTCAAGAGATTGTGTGTGTTCTAATCTGATCCGATCAATCCTTTTTATAGTAAAAGAAACTAACTAACTAGCCTATTATTCTGGGATTCAACGAATATTCCTTATGTGAACGTTGTAGTCCACGTCTTCCGGCTTCAACGTCCATAATTTAACAAGTTTGCCCGAGTCTTGTGGAGAAGAAGTCCAGTTGAACGTTAGAGACTTGCACCATTTAATTTGCACGTGAATTAATTAGTCACTACCTGGATACAATATCAGGATGTTACCAATATCCTAATCCGGTATCCTGATCACAACAAAAGAAACACAGTCAGAATATTATTCAGGATATATGAGTAGAAAACCACCCATAACAACAGGCGAGAATGTATAAACTCTGAGACTTAGAAAGGTGAAAACCTTTAAACCTTAGAGAGTATGAAAATACCCTTTCGTGAGATAGGGTGATCAATCCTCATATACCTTTAGGATCCAGGATATAGCAAATAATAACGAAATTATCAGCCACTTTTACATGGACTGGTCCCGCTATCTTGAACTATCCCTGGAGATTGGATCTTGCTGTAGGTATCACCATTTCTGTCGGTATCACCGCTTCTGCTCCAAATACTAAGGAAAATGGAGTTTGGCTAGTTGCACTCTTTACTGTTGTTCTATCAGCCCATAAAACAAAGGGTAATTCTTCTGCCCATCTTCCTTTTTTGGCTCCTAGTCTCTTCTTTAAATTGTTGACGATTATCTTGTTTGATGATTCTGCTTGTCCATTTGCTTGAGGGTGTACTATAGTAGATGTGATCATTTTAATTCCCCAACTCTTACAAAAATCGGATGTTCTCTTACTGATAAACTGAGAGCCATTGTCACAAATTATCTCAGCTGGTACCCCAAACCTAGTCAGGATATTCCTTTTTATGAAGGATACTACTTCTTGGTCTCTGACTTGAACAAATGCTTCAGCTTCAACACATTTAGAGAAATTATCAGTCATCGCCAGCATAAAGACTTTTCCTCCTGGAGCTTTTGGCAATTTCCCTACTATGTCCATCCCCCACTTCATGAATGGCCAAGGGGAAGCTATAGGATATAGTGGTTCAGCTGGTTGATGTAATATATTACTGTGCCTTTGACATGCATCACACCTTCGAGCATATTTTGCAGCATCTTTCCTCATCGTCGGCCAATAATATCCTGTTCTTAACACCTTTGAGAATAATGATCTGCCCCCAGTATGGTTGCCACAGTCCTGGTTGCCACAGTCCCCTTCATGTATATCCTGAAGCACTTCTTTAGTTTCGGGATCCTCTAAGCACCTCTGGTACGGTCCTGCAAGAGATTTCTTATACAAAACATTATTTATAATAGTGAATCATGATACCTTCATTCTAAAGGCCTTAGGATTCTCATCCTTTGGGATGTGTCCTTCTTTGAGATATCTCATGATTGGAGCTGTCCAGGACTCAGGATCCTCCTCAGGATACTCATCATCAGGATCTTGAATATTTACTACTTCCTTATCCTGGGATTTGAAGAGATCCACTGCAGGATATAGGATATGTAGTATTGGTATTTGGGTTCCTTCCGGTATCCTGACTGATGATCCCAAATTTGCCAAGATATCTGCTTCAGCATTATCCTCCCTTGGTACCTGTTCAAGTGTAAAAACATCGAAATATCCTGCTAATTTTTTGAGAATTTCAAGATACTCGATTAACTTCTCACCTTTGACTGCATAGGATCCATTAAAATGATTAGTAATTAACAAGGAATCAACAAATACTTGTTAACTCTTAATATTCATGTTTCTAGCCAATTCTAATCCTGCAATCAAAGCTTCGTATTCTGCTTCATTATTAGTGGCAGGGAATTCACACCTAATAGCCTGGGGTAATATGTCCCCCTGTGGCGATTTTAGTAGTATACCCAATCCTATACCTCTAACATTAGATACACCATCAGTATATAATGTCCAGGATTCTGAGGTTTCTCCTAGTTGTTGGACTTCTAGGTCTACTTCATTATGTATATCACTACTGAAATCAGCCACAAAGTCAGCTAGGGCTTGAGACTTTATGGCATTTCTAGGTTCATATACTAGATCATAGGCACTTAATTTTACTGACCACTTAGCCATTCTACCTGACATTTCAGGTTTCCTAAGCACATTTTTAACAGGATAATTAGTTTTGACATGAATCCTATGTGTCTCAAAGTAATGTCTAAGCTTTGTTGACGCCATAACTAGGGCTAATATCAACTTTTCTAAGTGTGAGTATCTAGTTTTAGCATCTAATAGACTTTTACTAACATAATAAACAGGATACTGCTGACCTTCATGATCCTTTACAAGAACAGCATTTACTGCATTCCCTGATACTGCAAGATACAGGGATAATGGTTCACCATCCTCGGGCTTCATCAGTAGAGGTGCAGTTGAAAGATACTGCTTCAATTCCTGCAAGGCTGCTTCGTGCTTCTCTCCCCATTCAAATTTCTTATTCTTCTTCAGGATATCGTAGAATTTCTTGCATTTTTCCGAGGATCTTTATGTAAACCTGTTTAATGCTGCTACTCACCCTGTTAATCTTTGTACATCTTTCATGTTCGAAGGTGACTTGATATCCAGGATAGCTTTGATCTGTTCCGGGCTTGCTTCGATCCCCTTTTTAGTCACCATGTATCCCAAAAACTTTCCTGCCCCCACTCCAAAATGGCACTTGGCAAGATTTAGCTTCATGTTATACTGGTCCAGGATATCAAATGCTCCTTTAATATCCTGGAGGTGATCCTCAGCCTTCTTAGATTTCACTACCATGTCATCAATGTACACCTCCATGGTGTCCCCCAGTTTGTCTTTAAACATCATGTTCACCAATCTTTGGTATGTTGTGTTTTGGTCAAAAAATCTAATGAGGATAATGCAACCAAACTCTTAGTTACGGGGTATGATGCTTTAAATGTAGAACAATGATAAGGATCACTTCAAGGTAAATTGCACAAACGACACAAGGATTTATACGGGGAAAAAGCCCTTGATCAAGAGTTGATCTCCGGCACAAAAAACCCCGGGTGATGGAAACTACCGATCACCAAGCTCAAATAAATCAATAAATGTTTACAACTTCGGAAAGTTACGAGCTAGGTACAATGATCACTATTGTGAGATGTGTAAAAGTGAGTTAAAACTAATAAGTGTTCGTCAAGAGCTTCAAGAATGCGATTATATGAGAGTGTGTGTAGCTGAAAATGGCTAAGTGTTCTAATTCTAGCTCGTCACCCCTTTAAAAATAGAAGTTAGCTACACTAACAAACTATCCGACTTTTGTGCCAAGCTCCCACGTTCCCACAACGTCCATTTCCAGTCAAACGTGTGCGAAATACCCGTGGAATATTCCATAGTAACGTTGCCAAGACCAAGTCAAGCTTGTTACTCCTGCGAAGTAATACAAAACACAAACAAACAATCGTCAGTATGAGGATCCTGAAAGTGATCCATGATCCTGATCCTGAAGCTCTTCTGAGGATCACTATCTGTCACAGAAGTAAGGATCATTAATTAGGATAACGAATAAGGATCACTAATTGTTAGAAAATCCTCCCCTAACAATTACCCCCAAAATATAAGGAGTGAAATGTTAAATAAGCGAATTATATTTTCCTGATCTTATCCGTAACTAACTATCGTAAATATAGCCGTTATTGTGGAACTATCCGTTGCAACCATGACGTCACAGAAGTGACAACCCTGCACGATCATGATTATAAATAGGAGATAGAGATAGCATCAAATGCATTTAAAATTTCAGAAAGACTCCCTTTATAACTGCATTCCGAAGATAAACAGGTATTCTCTCTTCATCTTCTTCCTTCTCTTGCTCTGTTTTCCGTTTCTTTTCACCATTCTATCAAAGATGTTGCTCCGGAATTCCCCAGCTAAGGATCACCCGAAAAACAGCCCACCGAAAAGCCAGGGGATCATCAAAGATTCCATAAAAGAACGCTGCCGTTTCAATGATGCACAGATTGATAGGATCCGCCACTGCTTCCCGTCGAACACCGAGTTCAGACCTTTTGATCCCAATGCCCTGAGTGATCATATCTCCGACAAGTGGGTTGCTTTTCCTGTCACTCCGTTCACCATAGGCTATACATATCCTTTTCCAGCCTTCACCCAGTCTTTCTTTTCCCTAACCGGCATCTCTTATATCCAAGCCATTCCGATGATTTGGAGGGTTTTGTATACCCTTGAAAGGATCATCGAGCAGGAAGGGATAGACCTAGGAATGTCAGAGCTGGGAGAGCTGTATGATCTTACTACCTTTGGTTCTCATCATTATTTGTTTAAACGTAAGCCTGGTGAGGAACACCCGATCTTCAAAGCCACCAAGAACGATGCTAATTGGAAGCGGCGTTTCTTTTTCGTCAAGAGAGATTCTATTGAGGATGGAAAGGATCTACCCAAGAAATGGGCTACCCATGGTATGGTGGAGGATCCTGAGAAGGATCACCAGGAACTTTCTTTTGATGTAAGGATCACTTATATTTTTGCTTTCTTGTTATGCAGCTATCACCGTCTCACACTTCAGATTGTCTCCTGCTGATAAAGAGAGACTCATCGCTTTCAAGAAACTTGATCCTGAAGCAAGAACTTTCAAGACAATAACCCAAGATTCTCAGGAGGTATCCTCAGGCTCTGTCACGATGTCAAG
This sequence comes from Helianthus tuberosus, assembly GCA_030545235.1. Lineage (NCBI taxonomy): Eukaryota > Viridiplantae > Streptophyta > Magnoliopsida > Asterales > Asteraceae > Helianthus > Helianthus tuberosus. Next base: position 184,709,097 of record CM060406.1, read on the forward strand.
TAAGTATCTTTGTTTAAAATTTAAATAAATAGTGAAATATAAGTTAAATGAAGATACTTATCTTGTTTTGGTTGTGAAGGTGCTGGAAAATCCACCAAGCCTGCTTCTCAATTCGACATGGCTGACCTTGATTCTGTTAGACCTAGGAAGAAAAGGTCCACTACTAGTCCTAGTATCTCCATTCCCAAGGCACCCACTAAAGGAAGGGGTGGCAAAAAGAGAAAGACCTCCGAGGCTGAGGATTTGCAGGGTCTGCCTCTGATCCGTCACCAATTCCTCGAGTACTTCAATGATGTAAGGATCACTGTATCTGCCTGTATATCCTGCTGGCATATCCTGCTAATTTGAGGATCACTTGGTCTTAACCTTATCTTTTATCTCTTTTGCAGAAATTCGCTGAGATTGAGGACTATGTGGGGAACGTCGAGGAGCAGGACAAGAAGATTGCTGACCTCCAACAGGTTGTAGTGCTTAAGGACCTCAAAATTGCCGACCTTCAGAAGGAACTCCAAGATGCCAAGACTAAGACGGCTAAACTCCTGATTGACCTTGACTATGAAAAGCATGATCTCATAGAAGGTGCAAAGGTCTCTGCTGCCATCACAATGTATCAGACAAAACTGAAGATGGCCCAGGAAGCTCAAGATCCTAACTTTGACAAAAGCAGCTGGGATGTTGAGGGCTGGAAAGCAAGGTTGGCTGATCTTGAAGATGATGAGGAGACTGAGGAAGTTTTGGCGATTGAGGCTGGAGGCAAGGGTGAAGGTGGTGAAGCAAGTGGAGCCGGAGGTGGTGATGCAGGGAAGGTTTAGGATGCATGATTGGGCGATGATGGAAACTTCTAGACATAGCCGGAGCCCAATTTTTTTTTAGTTTGATGGTTGTTTTGTTTGAACAATTTGATGGTTTGTACTGAACAATAGTTTTTAGGATTAAGGATCATGTATGATCCATTGGACAATAGGCAGGATTGCAATTGGTGGAGGGATCCTCTGTTTGGGGGATGAAGCCGTTGGGATCCTGCCGCCTTTATATTCCTGCACTACTTTTTGAACTTATTATCATGGACACCCTTTACCTACCCCAGCGGACGGGCCACGTTTTGCTGGTAGATGCTCGGGGTAGGTAATTTTGACAACCTTTTAAGGGTTAGTCTTTTGTTAATAAATAAAATCTTAACCTTTTGTCGCTTATCTTGTGTTGTTATCCTTTTGTTTCTTTAATTCTCCTTTGTTTTGATGCACATTTATTGAATAAACAATTTTGAATAAGTCAGATTGAAAATGTTTAGGACATGATCCACGATCAAATATCCTATAGTTAAAGAATCCCAAAAAGCAATATATTTTAAGGATCACAAGTCTAGTTGTCAAATTTTAAGGGTTATTCAAATAAATAATGAATAGAATTAAAAATAGTTAAGGATCATACCTGAGGATCCAAGTTAGGATCCTAACCATAATCAGGATAACTACAAAATAAACCTTAGAAAGAAGTAAGGATCAAGGATCCCTAGTTGCTTATTTTCAAGGACCTGAAATAGAGCATAACTTGGGACTAAGCCAATATAAGATAAGAGTTAGCAACTGGGGACAAGCCCAAGGATAAGTGGGGACAAGCCCAAGGATAGCTGGGGACAAGCCCAAGGATAACTGGGGACAAGCCCAAGGATAACTGGGGACAAGCCCAAGGATCGTGTGTAAACTGGAGTATGGCCCTAACTGGCGACTATCCAAACTTAGTGACATGAAAATGCCAAAACCTTGGCTAACGTGAAAACGTTAGAAACCTTAGGAACGGATGTATGGTACGTCTACCATTATACTTAGGATCCTAGGTATAGCCAGTACAATGGAATTATCAGCCCCTAAAGCAAGTACTGGTCCCACTGCCTTGAACTATACCAGGATCATCATGCGCTACAGGCGGAACTGGGGTCAAGCCCAAATAACTGGGGTTAAACCCAAAGGACGGATTGCTTCTGCAGATAACCAATACTTTGCTAAGGATTCCTGAACTTTCAAAACTTAAAATCACGTGAGAGATGGATAAAGGATACATGACCCTTATCCTTATATGAGAAAATAAAGAAATGAAATAGTTCAAGATTAGGATATTACCAAAGTAAGGATCACCGATACTTTAAGGATCCTTTAAGGATATCCCTAACGTAAGGATCATCTGTGCTATGAGGATCCTGCTCACATGAAATATTTCTTCAAGTGGACAGCATTCCAAGCTCTTGGTAGCAAATCACCTTCCATGGTTAGCAATCTATATGCCCCCTTCCCTGCTTCAGCTTCAATCAAATAAGGGCCTTCCCATTTTGGAGCCAATTTTCCATTAGCAGGATTGGTGGTATTCTGAAATGCTTTCCTTAATACCATATTTCCAACTTGAAACTTCCTGATCCTGACATTTTTGTTGTAAGCACCAGCCATTCTTTGTTGATAACTGGCCATCCTTATCCTAGCCATATCCCTGATTTCTTCAATAGTATCCAGGTCTTGAGCCAAGTTCTCATCATTTTCTTCAGGATCACGAGTACTTGTTCTAGCAGTTGGAACCACCATTTCTGTTGGGATCACTGATTCTGCCCCAAATACCAAAGAGAATGGCGTTTGACCAGTAGCATTCTTAGGGGTTGTCCTATCAGCCCAAAGCACATAAGGTAGTTCTTCTGCCCATTTCCCTTTCTTGGATCCAAGCTTCTTCTTCAAATTATTGATGATGATCTTGTTGGATGATTCTGCTTGACCATTAGCTTGTGGGTGGACTGGTGTTGATGTTATCATCTTAATCCCCCAACTGTCACAAAAGTTAGTGGTTCTGCCCCCAATAAATTGGGAACCATTATCACATATAATTTCAGACGGAATTCCAAATCTAGTTATAATATTTCTTTTAATGAAGGATATAACTTCCTTTTCTCTGACTTGGGCAAAAGCTTCAGCCTCTATCCACTTGGAGAAGTAATCAGTCATAGCAAGCATGAATACTTTTCCACCAGGTGCCTTAGGGAGCTTACCAACTATATCCATACCCCATCTCATAAATGGCCAAGAGGAGGATATAGGATGCAATAATTCAGCTGGTTGATGAAGGATATTGCTGTGTCTCTGACAAGGATCACATCTCTTAGCATACTCCACAGCATCTCTTTTCATGGTTGGCCAGTAGTATCCTGTCCTCAAGATCCTTGAGAATAATGCCCTGCCCCCAGTGTGGTTCCACAATCTCCTTCATGGAAGTCTTTTAAAACTTCTTGGATTTCAGGACCCTCAATGCATCTCAAGTATGGTCCTGCAAGAGATCGTCTATACAACATATTATTTAAAATTGTGAATTGAGATACCTTAATTTTGAAAGCCCTAGGGTTTTCTCCTATAGGAATCTCTCCATGTTGTAAGTATCTCATGATTGGTGAGATCCATGATCCTGATCCTGAATGGGATTGAGTATCCCCACTAGGGATAATTGCGGAATCATTTCCTATCTCCATAGCCACATGATCCTCGATAGCCGGGGTCAGGATATGGATAATAGGGATCTTGATATCCTCAGGGATCTTCAAAGATGATCCTAAGTTAGCCAATGCATCAGCTTCTGTATTTTCTTCCCTTGGTACCTGTGTCAAACTAAAGGAAACAAAAGAGAGTGCCAAATTTTTTACTATCTCTAAATATTTGGTTAGCTTTTCACCTTTAACAGCATAGGATCCATTAAAGTGGTTTGTAATTAACAATGAATCTACATGTACCTCAAGATACCTGATCCCCATATGCTTAGCAATTTGCAAACCAGCAATTAAGGCTTCATATTCAGCCTCATTGTTAGTGGTTTGGAACTCACAAGCTATAGAGTGGGGTATTATGCCCCCCATGTGGCGATTTTAGTAGTATTCCAAGCCCTGTGCCTTTGATATTTGAGGATCCATCAGTATAAAGTATCCAAGGATCCTTGGTCTCCTCTAGCTGCTGGACTTCTAACTCAGCTTCTTTTTGTAAATCACTACTGAAATCAGCCACAAAGTCAGCTAATGCTTGGGATTTGATGGCTGTCCTAGGCTCATATCTTATACCATATGCACTTAGCTTCACTGCCCACTTAGCCATCCTTCCTGACATCTCTGGTTTCCTGAGGACATTCTTAATTGGGAAATTAGTTTTAACAACAATAACATGAGTTTCAAAATAATGTCTCAACTTAGTAGATGCCATAATTAATGCAAGAATAAGCTTTTCAAGGTGTGAATACCTGGATTCGGCATCAAGTAAACTTTTACTTACATAATAGACAGGATGTTGTGTACCTTCATGATCCTTAACAAGGACCGCACTTACTGCTTTTGAGGATACTGCAAGATATAAGGATAGCACATCGCCTTTTTCTGGTTTCATCAAGGCCGGGGCTGAGGATAGATAATCTTTGAGAGCTCTTAAGGCATTCTCATGCTTCTCAGTCCACTCAAATTTCTTGTTCTTCCTTTGGATATCATAGAATTCTTTGCACTTCTCTGAGGATTTGGATATAAATCTGTTCAAAGCTGCTATCCTGCCTGTTAGCCTTTGAACATCCTTAGCATTGGCCGGAGATTTGATGTTCACTATTGCTTTGATTTGTTCCGGGCTAGCTTCAATGCCTCTCTTTGTCACCATATATCCTAAGAATTTACCTGCTTTAACACCAAAGTGACATTTTAAAGGATTAAGTTTCAGGTTATATTTGTCAAGGATATCGAATGCTTCCTCCAAGTCCCTTAGGTGATCCTCAGCTTTTATGGATTTTACCACCATATCATCTATGTAAACCTCCATAGTTTGTCCAATCTGATCCTTGAACATCATATTCACCAGCCTTTGATATGTTGCACCTGCATTTCTTAGTCCGAACGGCATAGCAATATAGCAGTATATACCAGTTGGAGTCATGAATGCTGTATCCTCTTGATCGGATGGTTCCATTTGGATTTGTTGAAATCCAGATGAAGCATCCATAAAAGTTAACAGTTCATGACCCGCAGTTGCATCCACCATGGAGTCAATGTGGGGTAATGGGAATGATCCTTGGGACATGCCTTATTTAAATCGGTAAAATCGACACATACCCTCCACTTTCCGTTTTTCTTTTGAACAACAACCACATTGGCCAACCATCTTGGATACTTGACCTCTCTAATCATACCTGCCCGGAGCAATTTCTCTACCTCTTCCTGGATAATGGCATTTCTTTCCGGTGCAAACTTTCCTCTCCTTTGATGGATTGGTTTGAATGACCTATCAATGCCAAGTTTGTGAGTGATTACATCTTTAGATATGCCTGTCATGTCTTCATGTTTCCATGCAAAGGTAGTCTTTCTCCTTTTGAGGAAGGATACGAGGTCTTCTTTCATTTCGCCGAGGATCCCTGATCCGATATAGATTTTGGATTCAGGATCATGAGGATCCATGAGGATTTCTACCACATCCTGCTCTCTTTCCTCTAAGACATCCCTTGGAGGATACTTTGATTGCTATTGCTCCCTTGACTTTGAGGCTGGTTTCATCGATGAAGTATAGCAATTCTTAGCCTCCTGCTGATCACTATCAATCTTCACTATTCCCCAAGGACTAGGGAGCTTCACACATTGATGGTAGGTAGATGGGACTGCCTTCATATCGTGTATCCAGGGCCTGCCAAGGATAACATTACAACAAGATAAACAGTCAATAACACAAAATTTTTGATAAGAGTGTAGGCCTTCGATGTATATTGGGAGTTTAATGTCCCCCAGGGTATTCTTAGTTTCGCCACTAAATCCCATGAGCACGAAGGATCTTGGTATGATATCTGATTCAGGGATACCCATCTTCTTTAGAACATCAAGCTGGATAATGTTCACTGAACTTCCTCCGTCTATAAGGATCCTGCGGACAAAATGGTTAGAAATGAAAAGAGTAATAACTAAACCATCGTGATGAGGATCCTGGATATCAACACGATCATCCTCATCAAAAGTTATGACTTTTCCTTCGGAGACACTTGATGTTCGAACGGGTCTTTCTCCATTATCCATTTTAGTTTCTTTTGCATGCCTTTTAGCTGCTGAGAAGGATGTGCCACAAATATCTGATCCTCCAGAAATAAAGTTTATTACTTGTGCATCTGCTGGAGGGGCTGGAGCCTTCTCAGGGATCCTTTCAGGATCCTGAGTCCTTGACTTTTTTCTTCCCAACAATTCTTTTAGATGCCCCTTGCTCAAAAAGTATCCAATTTCCTTTCTCTGTGCAATGCATTCTTCTGTGAGATGCCCAAAATCTTCATGGTATGCACACCACTTTGACTTATCCTAAGTTGCAGCTGGCCTATCATTCTTTCTGGGCCATCTGGCTTTATCACCTAAGTTCTGCATCGCAAGGATTAGTTAAATGTTATCAACAGAAAAACAATATTCAGAGATTGGAGGATAATCCTCATCATCCTCTTCTTGATCAACAGCATGCACGTTCTGGTTATCAGATCTGTTATAGGATCTGAACTTGTTGTTCTTGAACTAGGATCCTTGCTTATCTTGCTTTGAGGATCCTGCTAACCTCTCCTGGATCCTTTTGTCATCCTCTAGCCGGATGAACCTAAGTGCCCGGGTTCTTACCTCATCTAGGTTCCTGCATGGTGTCATAACAAGATCATCATAGAACAATGAATCCCTAAGCAATCCCATCTTAAAGGCCTCAACAGCCGTGGCTATATCCAAGTTGGGAATGTCTAAGGATTCTTTACTGAATTTGGTAATGTAATCTCTTAATGATTCATTATGACCCTGGGTTATCCTATATATATCACTAGTTAATCGTTCGAATTTTCTACTACAAGAAAACTGATTATTAAATAGGTTAACTAGATTAGCAAATGAGGTAATAGAGTAGGGGGAAGACTTAGCAGCCATTTGAGAGCTGATCCAGTAAGAGTGGATCTGAATCCTTTGCACAGGCATGCTTCCTTTAACCTTTCTGGGATTGGATTGATCTCCATCCTCTCCCTGTATTGTGCTATGTGTTCTTCAGGATCCGTCGAACCATCATACAACTTCATAGTTGGAACATGGAACCTCTTGGGTATCTCAGCATCACAGATCGGTGGTGCAAAATGAGATATCCTGTGGCTCCCATCTGCAATCTCTGGGATAGGTTTGACCACTCCTGGAACACTTGATATCATATCCTTCAACTTTTGCAATTCTCTGGCCATGGCATGATTGATACCTGGATCCTGCATAAGGCCATGGTTAGTAGCATAGGAATTATTAAAAGTGTTACCTCCCATTGGATTCAAATTAGGAAGAATGGATGTTAATCCATATTGTTGGGGCTCTGGAATGATCGAAGGACCGGTAGAAGCATTGGTCTGCATTGGAATAAAATCTCCCTGATGGACATCTAAACTTCCTGTTTGCAAACTCCTCAAGGATCCTAGCATCTCGAAGGATCCATGAAACTGGGAGGATCCTGGAACAAAGGAGGATCCTTGAACCTGGGATGATCCTGGAACAATGGAGGATCCTTGAACCTGGGATGATCCTGGAACAAAGGAGGATCCTTGAACCTGGGATGATCCTGGAACAAAGGAGGTCCTTGAACCTGGGATGATCCTGGAACAAAGGAGGATCCTTGAACCTGGGATGATCCTGGAACAAAGGAGGATCCTTGAACCTGCTGCGCTCCTGAGTACCCTCCTGAATTCATGAAGGATCCCATATGCTGAGGATAGGACCCTGCTGGCTGGAAGTATGGACCTAATGCCTGGGTCACTGTTGTTGTTCCGTAGTGCACTTCTTTTGGTCCACCCACATATTGAACATCTGGAGCCACTGATGGCTGAGAAGTAATCACCGGAATATCAAAATTCAAAGGTCTGGGCATCAGTGGAGAATGATCCTCTGCCGTTTTCTTTTGTTTCTTGAGATCTCCGATTTCTTTGAGAATCCTTTCATTAGTCTTATCCTGTTGCTGTATGTGATCCTTCATCTACAAAATTAAAGTAAACATGTCACTAGTAGTGGGAGTGTAAGAAGCAGAAGAAGTTGGAGGTTTGGAGAAAATTGGAGTTGGTTTCTTCTCGGCATTTTTCTGAGGTCCAGAAGGTGGTGGAGGCAAAGGTGGAATGCCCTGAGATGAATTGACCGCAGACATTGCAGTAGAGGTATTCTTCAATGATGAAGCCATGTATTTGTATGCAATGAACCGGAACGACCACCAACAGAAAAACTTTTTAGGAATGAAGCACCAATTGCCCCACGGTGGGTGCCAAACTGTTTTGGTCAAAAAATCTAATGAGGATAATGCAACCAAACTCTTAGTTACGGGGTATGATGCTTTAAATGTAGAACAATGATAAGGATCACTTCATGGTAAATTGCACAAACGACACAAGGATTTATATGAGGAAAAAGCCCTTGATCAAGAGTTGATCTCCGGCACAAAAAACCCCGGGTGATGGAAACTACCGATCACCAAGCTCAAATAAATCAATAAATGTTTACAACTTCGGAAAGTAACGAGCTAGGTACAATGATCACTATTGTGAGATGTGTAAAAGTGAGTGAAAACTAATAAGTGTTCGTCGAGAGCTTCAAGAATGCGATTGTATGAGAGTGTGTGTAGCTGAAAATGGCTAAGTGTTCTAATTCTAGCTCGTCACCCCTTTAAAAATAGAAGTTAGCTACACTAACAAACTATCCGACTTTTGTGCCAAGCTCCCACGTTCTCCACAACGTCCATTTCCAGTCAAACGTGTGCGAAATACCCGTGGAATATTCCATAGTAACGTTGCCAAGACCAAGTCAAGCTTGTTACTCCTGCGAAGTAATACAAAACACAAACAAACAATCGTCAGTATGAGGATCCTTAAAGTGATCCATGATCCTGATCCTGAAGCTCTTCTGAGGATCACTATCTGTCACAGAAGTAAGGATCATTAATTAGGATAACGAATAAGGATCACTAATTGTTAGAAAATCCTCCCTTAACATGTTGCACCTGCATTTTTCAAACCAAAAGGCATAGCAGTATAACAATAAATACCTGTAAGTGTCATGAAAGCAGTATCCTCTTGGTCTGAAGGTTCCATTTGGATCTGCTGGAATCCTGAGGATGCATCCATGAAGGTTAACATCTCGTGACCGACAGTTGCGTCCACCATTGAGTCTATATGAGGTAGAGGGAATGGGTCTTTAGGACATGCTTTGTTCAAGTCTGTGTAATCTACACAAACTCTCCATTTCCCATTCTTCTTTTGAACCACGACCACATTTGCTAGCCATTTCGGATATTTGACCTCCTTGATCATCTTGGACTTCAACAATCTCTCAACTTCTTCTTGAATAATTATATTTCGCTCAGGAGCAAACTTCCTTCTCTTTTGTTGAACAGGCTTAAATGACCTATCAATTCCGAGCTTGTGAGTGATAATATCTTTTGAAATACCTGTCATATCCTCATGCTTCCATGCAAAAGTTAACATCCTGCATTTCAAAAAGTTAGTTAATTTATCCTCAATATCCTGTGGGATATTGGTTCCTACGAGCACCGAGATATCTGGATTATCCTGGTCCAGGATAATTTTCTTAACATCCTGCTCTGAATCCTCCTCGATATCCTGGGCTCGTATCTTTAATTGCTATGCTGCATTGGGTTTGGTTGAGGATTTTATCGAGGATGAGTAACATTCCTTTGCCTCCTGTTTATCACTTTCCTCCTTGACAACCCCCCAAGGGGTAGGCATCTTGATACACTGATGATTGGTTGATGGCACAGCTTTCATATCATGGATCCATGGTCTACCCAATATTAAAAATGTAGTAGCAGGATAAGGAGTCCATGACACAGAAGAGTTGCATTGAGTTGACCCCTTCAACATATACCGGCAATTTTATTTCTCCCACAGTATTCCTAGCCTCTCCACTGAACCCAACAAGTACAGTGGACTTTGATGTGATATCCATCGGGGATACATTCATTCTCTTCAATGTTTCTAGTTGAATTATGTTGACGGAGCTGCCATTATCCACCAGTATCCTGCGCACAAAATGATTAGCAACATATAAAGTTATTACCAAAGCATCATGGTGAGGATCCTGGACGATATCCCTGTCATCACTATCGAACGTGATCACTTTATCAGTTGTCAGCGTTGTCATCTTGGTGGGCTTATCTCCCTTCTCTGCCTTAGCTTCCTTTGCATGTCTTTTCGCAGCGGAGTAGGAAGTTCCACAAATGTCGGATCCACCAGAAATAAAGTTAATTATCTTGGCATCTGCAGGAGGTGATGCTGCTCGTTCAGGATCCTTCTCAGTATCCTGACCCTTATTCTTCTTTCTTCCCAGAAGATCCTTCAGGTATCCTTTGCTCAGCAAATAGCTTATTTCTTTCCCCAAGGTAATGCAATCTTCCGTAACATGTCCAAAATCCTCATGGAAGGCACACCACTTGGATTTATCCTTCCATTCAGCTTTTTCCTGGTTCTTCCTAGGCCATCTTGCTTTGTCTCCTAAACCCTGCATAGCATACATTAGTTCAGGTATATTAACAGAAAAACAATATTCTGACAATTCAGGATACTCCTCAGGATCCTCGTCTTCAACAGCATTCACTTTCTTGCTGTCATTCCTGCCATATAGCTTAGAACGATGTGGCTTGTAAGAGGATTCTGACTTCCTGTTGGTTGATTCGTAGGTTGAGGATTAATTCATCCTCTCTTGCATCTTTTTATCATCCTCCAGTTGAATATATCTTAAAGCTCTGTTCCGAGCTTCATCCAGGTTCCTGCAGGGATTCATTACAAGATCCTGGGTAAATTAAGAATCCTTTTGTAATCCCATCTTGAAAGCCTGCATAGCTGTTGCAACATCAAGATGTGGGATATCTAAGGATTCCCTGCAAAACTTGTTCACATAATCCCTTAAGGATTCCTGAGGTCCTTGAGTTACCCTGTAGAGATCACTGGTTAGTTTTTCAAAACTTCGACTGCAAGAAAATTGACAATTAAATAAATTGACTAAGTGAGCAAATGATGTAATCGAATGAGGAGGAACGTTTAAGAGCCATTTTAAGGCAGATTCTGTTAAGGTAGAACCAAAACCCTTGTAGAGGCATGCTTCTTTGAGATCCGGAGGGATAGGGTTAATTTCCATCCTTTCCCTATACTGGGCAATATGCTCTTCAGGATCCGTGGTACCGTCATAGAGCTTCATGTTGGGGGTTTGAAATCTCTTTGGGATTTCAGCATCACATATAGGTTATGCAAACCGAGATATCCTGTGGCTATCCTGGGATACTTCTGGAATCGGCTAGACTACCCCAGGTACACTAGATATCATATCCTTTAACTTCTGAAGCTCCCTGGAAAGTGTTGATGTCGTACCTGCATCCTGCAAAGATCCAATACCATTAGTAGCAAGAGTATTAGTATTATTAGACATGTTACCAGTCTGAGGATTCAAGTCATATCCTGAACTTCTCACAGTTGACACCCTGACCGAAGAGGATATCTCAGGGATATGACTTTGGGAATGGCTAGGCACAATATTCCCCATGTTATCCTCAGTATATACTGCCGAACTAAAGTTCAAAGTTCTGGGCTGCAATGGAGTGACAATATCCTCAGCGAGCCTGCTTGAGCTGGATTTCAAGAGTTGTATCTCTCTCATCAGCATTTGGTTGGTCTCCTGCTGTTGCTTCATCTGATCCTGTATACTACCAAAGAAAGTTAGAATTTCATCATTAGAGGCCAAAACATTCCGAGTGGGGATAATATCCTGAGGCTGTGAAGAGGCTTGCGTCCTTGGAGGATGTAGGATCGTGAAATGACCTAATGAGTTGATCAGAAGAGTGCTCAGACCGAATCAGAGGCGGAATTCATTGATTCGGTCTACGTTTAGCTTGGATTCACTATTAAATGTTTCGTATATTAATCTCTGAACAATTTACAATCTGGAGACACCTCGACATCACCTCGGCGTCGGAAATCAGAAGTTACAAATGATGAACATTTGAAGGGTATTTATAGGAAAAGACCCTGACCGTTTGAAGGTGACACACCACTCTTCATACGGTCACACTCTTCAAACGGTGACCTCTCAAACGGTCATGTCTCTCAAACGGTTACATCTCAAACGGTCATGCCTCTACAAACGGTCATGCCTCTACAAACGATATACATAATTTCAAACATTCTGTTTTGACTTTTAGTGTTGTATACTTCCATGATGTCATATGTGATGTCATGTATGTGATGTCATCATCAATGATGATGACATAATTCTTGTTCCAATCCGCAATGAACCCGAGACTCGATATAAGACGAAGTCGACAGATGTATGCACCAACAGACTCCCCCTCAGATGTTGACGAGTCTTAAGTGTCGAGTGTTCGCATCTTCAGTCTTTATCAGTCTCTTTTCTTTCTTAGCATATACCAGGATCTTCTCTTTGGCTCTAACCTCGTCAGACTCCCCCTCTCATCATGATAGGATCGCCGTCTGGAATTAGCTATCACCTTGAGATCAATCCCTGGCTTTATCTCTGTTTAAGCTCATCTCCTGCACAATCTTCTCACAAACACATAAGTTTTTACTTAAATCAATAAGAAAAACTTACTAGTAATAGTTAGATCAAGTTCAAATTAATGATCCTGATTAACTAATCAAACTACTTTCTTAAAATCAGTTTCTTCTTTTAAACGCATACTCCCAAATCAATTCATCATGTTCAGCACTTGGAATTTCGAAAATCAGCTCTTCATCATCAGTCGTCGAAAATCTTTTTGAATTTTTCAAAATATTTATGCTAAAACACACTAAAATCTTTTTGGATTTTTTTTTATAACAAAGGAATGTATTAAAGAAATATATACAAACAATATATTTTTGTGAGTTTGCGTAAGAGGATCATATCATTTTTTGTAACCAATCACTAGCACCGTTAAGCTTTAACATTTTACGCTCTAAACGATTCACGTTGATTGACGATATTGTTGTCCACATAAACTCAATATAAAAACTTTCGAAATGCTTACCGATACGTTAAGGTATATTAATTTTGCACTAAATTCTTATGGACCCCACGATCTCAGCATATCCCCTAATCATGCAATACACAAACTCAAGCAATGCCTTTAAACTTTTATCAACTGTGATTTGTGCGAAAACAAAGCCGAATGTTTAAACATTAACAATCAGGTCGATACTTCCGTATACGCAGAGAAAGTCGAATGTTTAAACAAAATAAGAAAAATAAAACAAGTTGAAGTTGTTTAGGCTTTAACCACCAGGTCGATACTTCCGTATACACAGAGGAGGTCCAAAGCTTAAACGAAACACCAAATAAAATAAAGCAGAACGTTTAGGCAACAACATCCAGGTCGATACTCACGTATACGCAGAGGATGTCTGATGCTTAAACAAAATAAAGAAATAAAACAAGTTTAAATCTTTGCAAAATGAAATGCACAATCACAGCGACTTTTCAGCAAAGTTGTGAAAGTTCACAAACTTAACCAGTTTTATGTCTTTCGACAATCAGCGATTACTGAGTAGGCACACAATCAAGAAGGACAAAACTAAGTACTATGCTTTCAATCATGTTTCCCACTAGAACTAGGCTTTTTTGCTTTAGGTTTGTATCATTATCGCAAATCTACTAGTCTAGCTGAGCCTATCGTCACATCTTTAGTGAGATCGCTTATCACATTTTATCTCTACATTTCTTTAGCATGCTGTGATAGTCCAACTGATCTACTATCATTTCCTCTTTTTTCAACAAAACTCATTTTGAATTTTTCAATGTTTTTGACATTTTCAAATTTTTTTTAAAATTTTTACTCCCCCTAAAATCAAAATATGTTTCAATTTTGATGTTCTGGGAAAATTTGAAAACAAGCTGTACAAGAAATTTGACAACATGATGAGAATCACTTCAATTCTCCATTCACATGGCTTGAACAATCAGAACTCCCCTGACAACAAACTATTTTCCCATAGTGATTTCAAAACACTTAAGTTTGTTTTAATCAAAATGGTTTTTCCGGAAAATAAGTTTTGTGTGTCTTTTCACAAATTCGGGGATCTTTCATCACTTTGTTTTCTTCAATCACTTGTAAAAACTAACATTTTTAAGTTTAAACATCAAAAATCACTTGTAGAAAATCAAGTACAACTTAATGTCCCTGATTTACCACTTGTAAGTCGAAATATCACAAACGTGAATTTCTCAAGAAAGATGCCGATTCCTGCTCCACTCTTACCAACCTGGGAGCTTCGGCAAGTCAGGTTTTTCTATTTAAACAGATTCACCCAAGACTGACGGTCCTTGGGTGATTTTGAATTCTTGTTCAACAATGGTGGAAAATTTGCATCATCCATTGTTAGACCAGAATTCTCAACTTTTACCTCAACACAAGGCTCTTCTGGTTTTACCATACCAGAATCATTGCCTGAATGTGGCTTGTCTGACTTTGAAGAGTCAGATTCATCGCCAACATGTGGCTCCTTTGTTTCTGAAGAAACAGATTCATCACCACAAACTTTCTTCTTCTTCTTTCCCTCTTTCGTCCTCAGATTTGTATCTGATGAATTCATCTTGTTTGACTTGTCATTCTTTGGAGAACAAGACAATTTATCAGAACTTTTATCTGTTTTACTAGTTGTATCCGAGGACAAAATCCTTTCGAGATACTCTCTCGCCTTCTTCCTCTTCTTCCTCAGCCTGTCTTTTTGCCCCTGCAAAAGTTTCACTTTTGGTTTTAGAACTTTCTGTTCTTGAACTTTAGGTTCTTGAACTTTCTGTTCCTTGGGCTTTGCTTTAACATTGACTGATTTCTTTACCATTTTCTGAGATTCAGCCCTCAATCTTCCCTTTGATCTCATTGGGCAATCTCTGGCAATGTGACCTTTGATATGGCATTCAAAGCATCTCCTCGTCTCAAACCACTGATTTTGGCAGTTAACAGCAATGTGTCCTCTCACACCACAAGTGTAACACACTCTGTTATCGTACCAATCACCACTTTCAGTCCAAACATTCAGATCATAGCATTGTCTGGCTTTGTAGTGATCATCACTCCTCTTGAAAACTTGATTTGGCTTTTGAGCACTGTGGTCAAACCTGCACCACACATTACCAACTGTTTTTGAATTTTGTTTTTCAGATTTTTGTGATTTTTTATAATGATTGGATGATTGAACTGATGAGCTTTTATTCTTGTTTTGACCATTTTCTGAATTTTTAACTTTTTGTTTCTGTTCCACTTTCTTCTTCAAAGGTTTTTGCATAGAGCATTCACCCTTTTCAGTCGATTGCAGAACAGTTTCTTGAAATTTTTCTTTTAATTTTAAAAATATTTTATTTTTCTCATTTTCAGCATCAGACTCAGACTCAGACTCGTCTGCTTAATAAAACTCCTCATTTTCATCATCAGTTTTCTCATCACAATCTTCAACCTTGACTTTGTCAAAGTTTGTGACATAGTCACTTATTGGAACAGAATTGACCGGTCTTGGACAGGGGAACACAGATAAAGTCACAAAACCTTTCAATTTCTTTTCAAGCTCATCAATTTGGTTCCTTGAATTCTCAGCTTCATTTTCAAGCTGAGATATTCGTTCAAGATGAGACTTGATTGTTTTTTCGTTATCAATTTTAATGTTTTCAAGAACAGATTTTTCATTTTCCAAAACTTTTAACTGTTCTTGAAATTTTGTTTCATTTGCTTTCAGATTTTTGTTCTCCAGCTTTATCCAGAAATCTTCATCTCTTGAAGATTTCTTTTTGCTTTCAAAATCCTTTTCTTTCTCTTTCAAAATCTCGTTTTCTAATGTCAAACTGTTCAAATCATTTAACAGTTTGTCATTTTCAGATTTCAACCTCTCATAATTTTCCTGCAAATCAAAAATCTGTTTCTTATCAGCTTTCTTCTCGTCTTTCAAAGCTGAAATCTCTTCAGTCTGTTCCTCTCCCACTTGTACACCTTTATTCCTGCTTCTTTTTAGTATTGATTTTCCATTTTGACTTTTCTTCTTCTCAGCATTTCTTTCCATCTGTTCTTCAAGTTTCTTAATAAATTGACAAATTGTCAATCTAGAATATTCTCCAGTTATTTTTAAATCCAAAAGATATGTAGCCCACTCTTGTTGAGGTATGGCATTGGCCAATCTTTCAACCCATTCATTTGGACTTTTCCGAATACCTTTCTCAGACATTGAGCGAACAAGATGGCTATATCTCTCAATAATACTCTTTGTACTTTCTCCTGGACAACCTGAAAACAAGTCAAACTCTTTCATTAATACATTTATTCTATTAATTGTTTCACTATCCATATTAAAGAAAT
This sequence comes from Helianthus tuberosus, assembly GCA_030545235.1. Classification (NCBI taxonomy): domain Eukaryota; kingdom Viridiplantae; phylum Streptophyta; class Magnoliopsida; order Asterales; family Asteraceae; genus Helianthus; species Helianthus tuberosus. Next base: position 184,725,458 of record CM060406.1, read on the forward strand.
TAGTATCCATGATTCAGAAACCCGTTTTTCAAGATCGTCTCGTTAAATGAAATATCAAGTCCAAGCTAGATCACTTTTCAAACAAAACACTTTTCAATTGTTCCGTAATCCGAGTATGAAGTAGACTGCACTAAACAGTGATTGGGCCGAGAACTTTAATCACACAACACTTAATTGGGCCAATCAATATGTTCAACTAATGGGTCGGCAAATGTTTTATACTCTAAACGAGCTATGATTTGTATTGGGCTTCACTTCTTGTTCATATGCAAAACTGACAACAACTTTTTTTAATCACATCAAAATCAAATATATTCGATTAAAACTAACCGACATGATCACATGATATTCACATGCAATTGTTTCGATTTTTGAACTTAGCCGACAAAATTCAATTCACATGATCATTTAATATATATCACATGCAATCTGACAACATCCTTGATCGAATACTTTGATCTTATCATCAATCACATGCAACCGATTTTAATTCAAACCCAATGATGACATTTGATCAGATTAAGACACGTATCACATGAAATGCTGAACCATTTTCAAACGGTCACCAACAGAAGTTATGATTCAAACGGTCATGTGTAGATTTCAAACGGTCAGGTGTAACTTTCAAACGGTCAGACCAGTTTCAAACGGTCAGGTGCAAATTTCAAACGGTCAGTCCAGTTTTCAAACGGACAGGTCAATTTTTCAAATGGACAGGCAAGCCTCGTTCAAACGGTCACCAGTTTTCAAGCCATTTTTACCACTTTTACTCCGAGTTTTGATCTGATATTCTCAAGGATTTGTTAAAACACAATTACACACACATTGTGAAAGTTATAGCCAATTTTAACCGTGAAAACTTGTTCAGTTTTGAAAGAAGGTGTAGAAAATCAGAATTTGCTAGCAAAAACGAGCTAAACAATAAGAACTCTTCCTCCTGAGCTCTGATACCACTTGTAGGATCGTGAAACGACCTAATGAGTCGATCAGAACAGTGCTCAGACCGAATCAGAGGCGGAATTCATTGATTCGTTCTTCGTTTAGCTTGGATTCACTATTAAATGTTTCGTATATTAATCTCTGAACAATTTACAATCTGGAGAAACCTCGACATCACCTCGGCGTAAAAAAATCAGAAGTTACAAATGATGAACGTTTGAAGGGTATTTATAGGAAAAGACCCTGACCGTTTGAAGTTGACACACCACTCTTCAAACGGTCACACTCTTCAAACGGTGACCTCTCAAACGGTCATGTCTCTCAAACGGTACATCTCAAACGGTCATGCCTCTACAAACGGTCATGCCTCTACAAACGGTCATGCCTCTACAAACGATATACATAATTTCAAACATTCTGTTTTGACTTTTAGTGTTGTATACTTCCATGATGTCATATGTGATGTCATGTATGTGATGTCATCATCAATGATGATGACATAATTCTTGTTCCAATCCGCAACGAACCCGAGACTTGATATAAGACGAAGTCGACAGATGTATGCACCAACAGAGGAGTGTTGGAAGCACCGAACCAATTGTTGCAGATGTTGTAGCAGACACGGTAGAAGTGCTCATGTTTAATCTTGAGGCCATTGAAAATAATTGGGCAAAAAGTTTTGAAAACAGAAAACCAGGTAATGATTTTGCAAAAGCTTTTAGTAGAAATAGCACCACTTGCCCCACGGTGGGCGCCAAATTGTTTTGGTCAAAAATTACCGAAGCAATTTAGTGATCAAATTAGTTAAGTGAGGTAGTGTGCTAGCAGTGTTTGTGAAAAATATGTTGATTGGGTTGTTAACAAAAAATAGTTTGCAGGATATAGCTCAGGATATCGAGCTATATCAGTGATCAAACAACGAGCGAAAAGTAAAGGGTGACACGAGATGTACGAGGAAAGCCCTTGATCAATATAGATCGCCAGCACAAAACCTCGGGAGCTGACAATCGCAGTTGCCTTGTTCTTCTTATTACTTTAAACTTCAGGATACAGTGCAGGATGTGATACGGATCAACTAGGTGTTACAATGCGATTTGAATACAAGCGTGAGTGTGTTGTGATTGTAGCTAGTAGAGAGCAAGAGTGTACGATGAATTGTGTGTGTTCTTATCTGATCCGATCAATCCTATTTATAGTAAAACGATAGTAACTAACTAGCCTACTAATCCGGGATAAAACGAATATTCCCTTTGTGAACGTTATAGTCCACGTCTTTCGGCTTCAACGTTCCTATTCCAACAGATTAGCCCGAGTCTTAAGGAGAAGAAGTCCACTCGAACATTATAGACTTGCTTCACTAAACTTCACGTGAATTAATTAGTCACTACCAGGATACTGTATCAGGATGTTACCAATATCCTGATCCGGTATCCTGATCATAATAACAGAAATATAGTTAGAATATTATTCAGGATATGTAAGCAGAAAATCACCCACAACAGCAGGGATCAAGAAGTAGTATCTTTCATAAAGAGGAATATCCTGACTAGATTTGGGGTACCAGCTGACATAATTTGTGATAATGGTTCTCAGTTCATCAGCAAGAGAACTACTGATTTTTGCAAAAGCTGGGGAATCAAGATGAGCACATCAACTCCAGTACATCCTCAAGCAAATGGACAAGCAGAATCCTCAAACAAGATAATCGTCAACAACTTGAAGAAGAGGTTAGGTGCTAAAAAAGGAAGATGGGCAGAAGAACTACCATTTGCTTATGGGCTGATAGGACGACTGTGAAGAATGCTACTGGGCAAACCCCATTTTCTTTGGTGTTTGGAGCAGAAGCAGTGATTCCAACCGAAATGGTGATACCTACAGCTAGATCAAGCCTGCGGGATCCTGAGTCAAATCCTGATCTCTTAAGTCAAGAGTTAGATACCGTTGATGAAACGAGGGATGCAGCAAAGCTAAGAGTGACAGCATATCAATAGAGGATATCCAAATCATATAACAAGAATTTGAGGACTAGACGATTTCAAGTTGGAGATTGGGTGTTGAGGAAAGCTTTCCAGAATACAACTAACCCTACTGATGGAAAATTAGCTCCATAATGGGAAGAACCCTATGAAGTTGAATCAGAATCTGGGAAAGGAGCATATCGACTCAAGAATATGGAAGGGGATATGTTTCCAAGATCCTGGAATGCTATACACCTTAAGCTTTATTTCAAGTGAGTTCAGAATTTAATTTCTAACTCAGAATGGTATATATTCTATGATTATTTAATTTGTTATTTATTATTTGTTGAAACCTAATACTGACTTAAGCATCAGAGGGATGTTAGCCCACCTTAGTTTAATAATGTTTTGCAGAATATGCTTCGGGATACTACTCCAGGATATATGCTCAAGATATATCGAAAGATTAGAGGATTGGCCCCCTCTCTCACGTTTAAGGGATCCTTATCCCTTCAAAGGTTTAAAGGTATTCACCTTTCTCTCGAATTGGGTTTAAAAACCCCGCCTGGAGCACAAGTTATCCGCGAATAGTTCAAGATAGCGGGACCAGTTCATGTAACAGTGGCTGAAAATTTTGTTATTGTTGGCTATATCCTGGATCCTTAAGGTATATGAGGATTGATCACCCTCTCTCGCGAAAGGGTATTTTCATACTTTCTAAGGTTTAAAGGTTTTCACCATTCTAAGTCTTGGAGTTTATACACTCCCGCCTATAGCGCACGAAAACAAGGGTTTATCCCTAGGATGCCAATGGTTTATCCCCAGTACATTAAGGGTTTATCCCAAGTAAAACTAAAGTTTTTGACAAAATTGCAAAGATATGACAAATTGTGATTACGCACGTTCCTTTGTGGATAAAATGCTACGAAGTTTAATCACTAAGTGAAGAAATACTCAAGTATGTCATGCACCGATGCAATATCCTGCACAGACAGGGGACATCCATGCTTGGGACATTGCAATGCATTTAAAGGTTGGAGTTGGAAATTATTGCCTAAGTGTTTCTGGTATGAGTTTTTATTCTCCTAAGTTCAAAAGCCTTATCTAAATAAGCTAAGCTTTTACCGACTCATATTTAATTAAGTTTTTATCTAACATTTTTTAATAAAAGTAACAAAAGTGTTGAGCATGATATCAGTATCCTGACCAGAATATTTGATCAGGATATTCAGAACATATTTTACAACATAAAAACACAACAACAAAGATAAGACTGAAAGGTTAGTTTATTATTAACAGTTCAAAAGGTTGTATTCTTAGTTTCATCTCAAAATGAGACCCATCCACTAAGAATACAACTAAGGTCTTAAAGCATATTAACGGTGATGACCAAGGGCTTCGTCCTGAAACTCAGGATCCCTCCACCTTTGGCCATCATATTGTATCTTAGTGCAGGAAAGTAAATTGTTTGAAAAACATAAACCATTCAATTTAAAAAGTGGGCTCCGGCCTAGGCATCATTATCCATCATCGCCCACTTCGCTGCCCTCAGGCAGCAGCACCTTCAGCAACCTTCTTAGCTCCGTCACCACCAGCATTCGGTACAGCATCCGCTCCAGCCTCCACCTTCTCTCCTGCTTCAACCGCTGCCTCAGCTGCTTTTGAAGGCTCACCTGGTACAGACTTGGCAAGATATGGCACAGGATTCCCTCCAAGGTCCTTCAGCTTATGCACCCAAGAATCAACTGGCCAGGTCGGACATTCGAAGCCTGCAACTTTGGCCTCATACGCCATTTTTATCCTGGCCCCCAGGACCTTTACCACCTCACGAGATTCGATGTAGAGGGCCAGCAGATGTTGCAGACCCTACAACGCAAAATACAGGTATCGTTAAAAACGAACTAACCACGATACAGGTTAAGTATATGTGTACAGAATATAGGATACAAGATATGGATATTTACCCTATTAAGGAATGAGGTCATGGGCTTGATAGATTCCATGAAGCCAAGATCGTTATAGGAGAAACCTTCGGCAGCAGCAGCAGAGGGCTTAGAGCTGGTGGCAACAGATAACTCCTTTTTCACTAGGACAGGCTTGGAGTAGCTGTCAAGCTTCTCAAGATCGAAGACGAAAGGGACCTTAGCGGAGTCTACAGAAAAAGGAGTAGTTTTAATCTTATCATATTATGTGCTGATTAACCAAACATATACAGGAATGTTCAAAACAGATATCCTTACCAGACATGTTGGAATGACTAAAAAAATATATCCGTTGGAATCAGGATATCCAACAGTTATATTTTTGGGGACAATTGTTATGGGTGAAATTCTGAGCCCATATCCTGAATTTATATCTTGATTTTTTATTAGCTGTTTGTGATCAGGATACCAGACCAGGAAATTAGTAACATCCTGAGGCAGTATCCTGACTATTACTAATAATTTGCTTATAAACATTGGTTACAAGGGACTAACGTTCATGAGGACCAAGTCACCCTGAAGACTCGCTCAAATTGGTTAGGATAAGGACGTTGATGGCGGAAGAATGGGTATTGTAACTGCCAGAATAGAAGAAAGGCATATTCTGCGAGAATTTCGGGTGCTAATTAATGCTATTAATGTTGTAACGGTTATGTGAGCTGAAGACCTAGAGTTATAGTTAATATGCACGTGGAAAATAAGTTGAAACAACCCCCCAACGTTCAGAAGGGAATATTCTCCGTATCCCGGAATAATAGGATAGTTAGTTAAACTTAGAAACTATATAAAGGGGATGCCAGATCCATAGGTGACACACTTTTTGAGCTCTCTTACTCGTTCACTCTCTTCTCTAGCAGCAATTACACACCAACACTCATCACTTGCAATTATTGTAACACTTAGTAGCGATCTGAGCATTATCCTGCACTGTATCCTGGTTATTCAAGCAATAAGAAGAACAAGGAAGCCGACGATTGTTAGCTCCCGAGGTTTTATGCCGGAGATCTAGATTGATCAAGGGCTTTCCTCGTATATGTCGTGTCAACCTTTACATTTTTGCTCATTGTTTGATTATTGATATAGCTTGGTATCCTGAGCTATATCCTGAAAACTGTTTTTACAAACAACCAAATCAGCACATTTTTTACAAACACTGCTAGCACACTACCTCACAAAACTAATTTGATCACTAAATTTCTTCGATAATTTTTGACCAAAACAACTCAATATCCTGAGGCTATATTCTGAAACTGTTTTCTTAAATAATCGAAACAACATATTTTTTACAAGCATTACTAGCACACTACCTCACAAACTAATTTGATCACTTAATTGCTTCGGTAATTTTTAACCAAAACAATCATACAAAAACATAATTAAGCACAATCTTCAAGTACCGATCATTAAAAAGTTGAACCATGGTAAATACTTACCGGATTGAAGGATGAAACGAAGAAAGCTTCGAAAGGAAAGGAGGGACAACCGTTGGGTTTCGAATGGGAGGAAAGAGAGAGCTAGGGTTTGGTATTGTATTTGTGTCTTGATGGTTATGAGAATTACACACAACTCATGTGTGTGTATTCACTATTATGTGAGCCGAGCCCAGCCTTCGGGCTTCATTTTGGGCTGTATATCGGTGCCCAAGTGATAGGTGTTTTGGGCTGGTTGCAAGCCATCAAAGGAATAACAAGTGTGTGGCCATAAGTAAAGTGTGCAATCCGAGGTTTTGTGCGACTAGCTTCATGAAATACAATTCACATACTTTAATAATACCCGCAATCATTCAATTATAATTAAACGTATTAACTATTCATATAACCTACACGTAAGTTACATCAAAGCACAAAGCGTGAAAAGGAATCAGTACACAGAAAAGACTCTTGAAATTATGAGTTGTCACATCATCCCTGTTATGGGTGAAATTCTGAGCCCATATCCTGACACTATATCTTGATTTTATGATAGCTGATTACGATCAGGATACCGGACCAGGATATTGGTAACATCCTGAGGCAGTATGTCACACCCCCAAAATACCACCTAGGGAGTGTCCCTGATAGGCGTGTGACGTACCGACCAAGAGCCACTAATTACATAGAACCCATACAAGTTTATACGAAAACCAATATGTTCAGCGGAAGCAAATAATGAACCAAAGTTAAACTGTTTAAAACAAAGTATAGTATCAAGAATTCAATCACATCAATCCCTCTAAACGACCCGTGATCACTTCTGCTACTCCAGACATCAAGTATCCAAATCCATGAAACCTAACGACCTGCAAGCATGCAACAAGTGTATCAGACAAAGCTGGCGAGTTCACACTTTATGAAAACGTTTGTTACCAAGTGTTTATTCCAGTTCATTAACAAATACAAAAGTAATATTGATAATATCTCGATACTGAACAAGACGGCTCCTGATGTATGTTTTGCCCGTTCCCCAGTGCTCCTATCAAAGCACTGGGCCCGACTGGGTCATTAGTTCACAACCGTCCTCCCCGGTACGGTGTGAGGGTGCCAAACCTAAGTAGCGCTACCAACTAACACCCCGTTACCTCCCCGGTAACAAAAGATGGGACTTAAAGGTGATAGAATGAGATAATTATCCAATATTCCTGTGTTTACCCAAAAGACTTATCCCTCCCCGGGATACCCACTGATTGTCCCAGCCACCGGGACGCATGCTCAAAAGTAGTGAACTCACCTTGGTTTTGCTCGGTAAGATTATTCACTTGTTTAATAGTTGACCAAATACGTCCTATCATGTTTTACCAGAACACGCAGTTTAGTATTCCAATTTCTCTTATGATATACAATATTTCACATGTTATACAAACAGTGCACTAGCATTAAACAAGTTAAGCAAGTTGTTTCAGTCAATCACGTTGTCCATGCCTCACGAAACATTTATCAGTTCATGCCATTTAAACCATTACACGCATTAAATCACAAGCATTACTCGTGGGAGTTTACAAGTCCATTCGACCCAATCATTGCTGGCCCAGCTCGAATATGTTTAGATTGTTACGTGGCCCATCCTACTAATAACTAATATGCAACTCGCATGCTGTGTTTAATCAACACCCTACCCGTCCCAAAACATTAAGTCCAAACCCCAAACCACTTGCCCATTCATCCGTGGACCCTTAACCTATGTGCGGCCCATGATCTAGCATTCTGTCCGCTCGGTTGGTAGCCCCACCACCAGTAGCCAACCATCAGAGCCCAACCCATTTAAGCATCCCTCGAGTCTAACCCACAACCGATCCCACTCCCTTTGCACATATTATGAACATCAAAAATATCACCCAGCTATATTACAATTTACAAGTCAGAATCATGATTACTATTTGTGGGAGTGCAACAGAATAGTGACAACAACTTATAATACAAGTCGAGATTACCAAACAATCAACCTATTAACATATCTTGCCTATACCCATGCCATCATACGAAACCATTCACTGTTATATCATATTTGCAAGATCACTAAGCCCAAACATGCTACCATGCATAATTCCCAACCCAAACCATTATGGCATGTCCCAAATCAATCAATGCTTACACTAAACCACAGCCCCTATCTACTCGTGTAATCCAATCCATACATGATTCAGTTAGTGTTTATGTGGCCCAACTATATTTAATTAATGTTAACAGTGACTAACAATTCAAAACAATCAAAAGGTCCCTATCTCTTGTAATTACATCATCATCACAGTAGCCAAGAATAGTCAAAACCTATTCTATCACATATAACATCACATCACAACATTAATTGAGGACTTGACATTATCATAACATAGGAATCATTCACACATCTTATTAACACCACATCGATCATCATCATCATCATCAGAAATCGACGGCTCATGTGCTGGATTGGGATTTGTGACTCTAATCTTTATTATACACAGTTTCACATCCGATGAATCAATATCGATAAATAACGTAGATGCAATCAAGTTCAATCCATAGTCACAGATTACAAATATTCGATGATCATAATTAGATTCATATGGCCTAATCATCACATAATCTACATGCACATTTTTGTTACTCAAAACACATCAAAATAAGATTACCAATACAAGTTATACAAAAGAAACTACTAACCCACAAGGCTCTATTGACTGAGATAGTGCTTCGAGAGGGGGGGGGGGTGTCTCACTGCCGTCGCATGTAGGGGAAAATAGGGTTGTTATGTTGCAAATGTGGGAAAAGAAAAGTGGGTACGTACAATCAGATTATAAAGCCAATATCTAAACAAGTGGGCCGGTTGTGGTTTGCTAATCGAACTGTGTTTTGGGCCGGTTATTTTTTTACTAAGCAAAACAGTGATTTGGGCCAGTTATTGTTACTAAACAAGACAGTAATTTGGGGCCGAAACTACACAGCATTGCGGATCAATATTTGGGCCAAGTTTAAAGGTTATTCATTGATGTTACATGTCATGTTTGAGCCGAGTTCAATCAATTATGCCAACGGATTTCTTAATCAAACAAACACACACACACACACATTGCGGCCCAATTATTCGTTACGGCCCAATCGTAAGCACTACATAGAGACTGGCCCGTTACACACACACACCACACAAATACCAAATATATATTAGCACGTTTAACAGAGTCACGGGTCGAATAGGTAGACTAAAACAAGAACGGGGAAATCACAAAACCGAAGACACTAACCTTGAAACTTCGGGTTGTCACACAGTATCCTGGTAGTTCCTAACAAATTTGCTTGTAAACGTTGGTTACAAGGGACTAACGTTCATGAGGACCAAGTCACCCTGAAAACTTGATCAAATTAGTTAGGATAAGGACGTTGATGGCGGAAGAATGAGACTTGTAATGGTCAGCATTGAAGAAAGGCATATTCTGTGAGAATTTCGGATGCTAATCAATGCTATTGATGTTGTAACGACTATGTGAGCTGAAGACCCGGAGTTATAGTTAATATGCACGTGGAAAACAAGTTGAAACAGCCCCCTAACGTTCAGAAGGGAATATTCCAAGTATCCCGGATTTTTAGCATAGTTAGTTAATTCTTGTAACTATAAATAAGGATGGCCAGATCATAGGAATGACACACAATTCAAGCTCTCTAACTCTCACACTCTTCTCTAGCAGCAATCACACACCAACACTCATCAGTTGAAATTATTTTAACACTTAGTAGCGATCTGAGCATTATCCTGCACTGTATCCTTGGTTATTCAAGTAATAAGAAGAACAAGGCAGCCGACGATTGTCAGCTCCCGAGGTTTTATGCCGGAGATCTAGATTCATCAAGGGCTTTCCTCATACATCTCGTGTCAACCTTTACATTTTTGCTCATTGTTTGATTGTTGGTATAGCTCGGTATCATGAGCTATATCCTGAAAACCTTTTTTTCAAACAACCAAATCAGCATATTTTCTACAAACACTGCTAGCACACTACCTCACAAAACTAATTTGATCACTTAATTGCTTCGGTAATTTTTGACCAAAACAATCCCAAGGTTGAAAGAAATTTCGTCCTGAAATTTAGCTCACAGTCATTGAGGAAGCTAGTTATGTTGAGCGTTTTTGTGGGGTGTCACAAAAGTTATCCTCGATGAAGATAACCCGGATAACTCAGTGCTTGTAGGAGTCAATATCCCTGAGGATATTGAAGAACAGCTTACTAACTTTTTGAAATGCAAGATGTCTTCATTTTCCTGGAAACACAAGGATATGTCAGGTATATCAAAGGATATTATAACTCATAAACTTGGAATTGATAAATCTTTCAGGCTTGTTCAACAAAAAAGAAGGAAATTCACTCCTGAGAGGAATATCATCATCCAAGAAGAGGTGGAAAGACTGTTAAAGTCCAAGATGATTAGGGAAGTCAAATTCCCTAAGTGGCTAGCAAATGTGGTGGTAGTCCAGAAGAAAAATGGAAAGTGGAGAGTCTGTGTTGACTACACAGTTCTCAATAAGGCATGCCCTAAGGATCCATCCCTTTGCCTCATATCGATTTCATGGTAGATGCAACTGCTGGACACGAAATACTTACTTTCATGGATGCATCCTCGGGATTTCAACAAATCTAGATGGAACCATCCGACCAGGAGGATATAGCATTCACGACACCTACAGGTATATATTGTTACATTGCTATGCCATTTGGTTTAAAAAATGTAGGTGCGACGTATCAGAGGTTGGTCAACATGATGTTCAAGGATAAACAGGGGGACACTATGGAAGTATATATCGATGATATGGCGGTGAAATCTGAGAAAGCAGAGAATCACCTCCAAGATTCAAAAAGTGCCTTCAATATCCTGGACAAGTATAATATGAAACTGAATCCTGCCAAGTGCCACTTCAGAGTGGGGGCAGGAAAATTCTTAGGATATATGGTAACCAAGAGAGGGATATAAGAAAGCCCGGAGCAGATCAGAGCTATCCTGGACCTTAAATCACCATCTAATATGAAGGATGTTCAAAGGTTAACTGGAAGGGTAGCAGGATTGAACAGGTTCATTTCAAGATCCTCGGAAAAGTGCAAAGAATTTTATGATATCCTGAAAAAGAACAAAAACTTCGAATGGGGAGAAAGACATGAAGCCGCTCTACAAGCATTGAAGAAATATCTTTCAAGCGCACCTCTGCTAATGAAGCCTGAAGATGGTGAACCTTTGTCTCTATAACTTGCAGTGTTAGTAAATGCAATAAGTGTCGTTTTGGTAAAAGATCATGAAGGTCAGCAGTATCATGTCTATTATGTTAGTAAAAGTTTATTAGATGCTGAGACTAGATATTCCCACTTAGAAACATTAATATTAGCATTAGTTATGGCATCAACTAAGCTTAGGTATTATTTCGAAACATATAGGATTCATATAAAATCTAACTATCCTATTAAAAATGTGCTTAGAAAACCTGAAATGTCTGGTAGGATGGCTAAGTGGTCTGTAAAACTAAGTGCCTTTGATCTAATATATGAACTTAGGAATGCTATAAAGTCTCAGTCCTTAGCAGACTTTGTGACTGATTTTAGTAGTGACATACAAGAAGAAGTCGACCTAGAGGTACAACAAGTGGGTGAAAGTTCAGAGTTCTGGATATTACATATTGATGGTGCATCCAACATAAGAGGTGTGGGATTAGGGATTCTACTAAAATCGCCACAAGGGGACATATTACCCCAGGCTATTAGATGTGAATTTTCTGCTACAAATAATGAAGCTGAGAATGAAGCTTTAATAGCAAGATTAGAATTAGCTAAGGGTATGAATTTTAGATATTTACAAGTGTATGTTGATTCCCTATTGATTACTAACCATTTCAATGGATCTTATGCAGTAAAAGGCGAAAAGTTAGCAGAGTATCTTGAAATTGTTAAAAAATTAGCAGGATATTTCGAAATATTTACACTTGAACAGGTGCCAAGGGAAGAGAATGATGAAGCGGACGCTCTAGCAAACTTAGGATCTGCTGTTAGGATATCGGAAGGAACTCGGATACCAATACTGCATATCTTGTATCCTGTGATGGAACATCTTGAATCCCAGGATAAGCAAGTAGCAAGAATCCGGGATCCTGCTGATGGATATCCTGAGAAGTATCTTGAGTCCTGGATGGCTCCAATTGTGAAGTATCATCAAGAAGGAGATATCCCAAAGGATGAAAATCCTAGGGCTTTCAGGATGAAGGTATCTCATTTTACTATAATAAATAACATCTTGTATAAGAAATCTCTTGCAGGACCATATCTAAGATGCTTGGAGGATCACGAGACCAAGGAGGTACTTTAGGATATATATGAAGGAGACTGTGGCAACCACACTGGGGGCAGAGTTTTGTTTTCAAAAGTGTTGAGAACAACATATTATTTGTAAACCATGAGAAAGGATGCTATGGAATATGGTCAGAAATGTGATGCATTTCAGAGACACAATAACATACTGCACCACCCTGCAGAACCATTATATCCTATCATATTGTAACATATGTGCTTGTAATCATTATGAATAGTTAAATTATCAATAAAACAATGTTATTTGATCCCAATGTTTGTTTGGTTGTGTTTTACATTTTTCATGTTTTGACTTTTATTCAATTTCAAACTCTATATCGCTTTCTGGAGAGTTATACGCAAACTAGTGCGTAAACGTAATCAGTTTAATGCGAAAAATACTCCGGAACATCAACATATACTTAACATACCTTAAATAACCTTTATATAACTTAGAAATAAGTTTTGAAGGCTTTGGTATGGCAAAAACAAGTTAATTCGCTTATAGGGACTAAAATTGACAAACTGTGAAAGTATGCCAATTTGAAGAGTAACGAACATTCCGGAACATGACCATAGGTTAAACACACCTTAAATATCCTTTATATAGCTTAGAAATAGGGTTTGAGGGGTTCGGTGTGCTAAAATAAACTTTTGGGTCATTCAGGGACTAAAAGCGTCAAAAAGTGCACAAGTTTGCATTTTCATGCATAACTTACGTTCTGAATACCCCCGGACATCCAAAAATTTATGTAAGCACTAAAATATTTTATTTTAGTGTTTGGCATAAGAAAAATCCATTCGTCACGCAATTTGGATCGTTTTTCGCGTTAATGCGCATTCCGTCGTAATTAACAGAACATCGCGATCGTACGACCAAACGAACCAACATCCGGCATATTTTTTAGCATGTTTCATGTCCACAATGTTTAGGCATCATTTTAGGGCCTTAACGTTGGCTTAACGAGCCTTAAACATGTCGGAAATGGCCTTAATACACAACGGGGACTGAAATTTGAACTTTGGAAACTGTTGCTGATCAGAAGGACCTTAGCGTGACACCTTGCCCCCTTGGCATCACGCGAGGCCCCTTCAGAACAGTAAGAGTTGTTTAATCAATTGTTAACAGCCTTTCAACCCCCCAAAGGCCAAGGCCAATGCCACATGTCAAACTCTTGTGGTGGGGGCAAAATGAGTTACCATAACATTCCAACACATGTACGGATGAGATTTGATCACGTTATTCGATAAACGATCCTAACGGTGGTCCATTTCCTATATATACCCAACCCTTTCATTTGCAAAAACCCACACCTTTGAAATCTGAATTTGCTCTCTAAGTTGTTGTGTTTAACACTTCATACCTGAGAGTATTCGGATTCAAACCGTCCGTTCTTGGACCTTTTGTAAGTGTTCCTTCGTTCTTTTATTCTTTTAGCGTTAAAGTCAAACTTTGTTTGACTTTCTGCATTGACCAGTTTATGGTCAATGCGAAGTTCGTTTGAACTTCATAACGTGAGCGTAATCAAGATGGTTATAGTCCTTAGTGACTATACCTATTGATTACCACGTTATCTAGGCTCAGTGACGAGTCGTAGTTTCGGCCAAAATGCGCATTCTTGCGTATTTTGTAACCAAACTACTCTTAGGTATCAGAACCGTTTGTTTTGATACCAAACCTATTTTCTAAACTTAGTAAGCATGTTTTAACATGCTTAGCTCGTCACTTTTAGTTTAGTGCTTATATAGGGTCGTAAAGGTAAGCGATCTAAACAATCGCTTATACTTTCGAACCCGACCCGTTTGGTCGATCATTAAGATCCAACCAAACACATTAGGTGACCATAGTATATAGGGAATAACCTTCCGAGATTATACCTTATGGTCACGACGTTTAGTTAGTTGTATGATAGGTAGTATATATGCCTTAGGTAAATTACCAAAATACCCTTTTTACGCCAAAATTCATTTTAAGCATATGTAACATAACTTTTGGTATCTAAACTTATTTGGCAACAATATTAGACATGTTAAGGCATATATTACTTATCATAGGACTAGTTAAGCAGTCCGAACGTGTTTTACGCGAACGACGCGTTAAAGTAGCATAAGCTACCTAAACGGGTCGTAATGGGTCATAAGCACTTAGGTTAGGTTTCATTTTAGTATGTAGGCTTTGTTAAACCATATTACACGAGTCTCCATACTCGTTTGGTTTACGAACCCTCATTCTATCCAATCCTCCGATTTAGGTCCGGTATATTAACATAGTTACCTATATTAGGTGCCGTTTGATATCCGTGATCTCTAGCATTATTTGGTTATTACTCAAGGACTACTAAGCAATCTTAAGTGACTACATCGACCCCTCTTTTACTGTTTTCAAACAGTTTTGGGGTGAAACACATGTGCCCACTTGTTACTTTCGTGCCTTTCATGCTTTCATATCATATGCTTGTTATGTTCATTTGTACATTATAGTACATGATTTCATTACATTTTATGCTATGTATGTCCATTGTGTGCATACTTAGTACATCGTTTTACATTACATTTCATGCTATGTATGTCCATTGTGAGCATACTTAGTAAATTGTTTTACTTTACATTTCTGCTATGTATGTTGACTGATAGCATGCTAGCACATTGATTTACATGACTTTTCTGCTTCGTATGTTAACTTAGCATACTTAGTACATTGTTTTCATATAACATGTTCACATTTGCTATGACATTTGGTTTGGACAAATGGGACTTATATACGTTCATTAACATTAGCTACGCCGCTCGGTAGTAAGTACTGGTACCATAGGACTTGACAAATCCCATTCCTGACATCCCGGGTTTGTTTGGATGTAAGGAATGACTGAATCCGAAAACATTTCTTTTGATAACCTTGACTTAGGGTTATCCGACTGTCTCAAGGCTTGAATGTATGCGTTAACTTACCACATAAGTGTTTGTATCAATGTAACATGCATTACTTTGCAAAACATAACTTTTTGATATATTCAAAATACTTTGTTTTGTACATTCTTACATTTGGTTTATGTAACAACACATTACTTACCAGACATACATTTGCTACACCTTACTTGACTACATTTGGACTATTAACATTTGATATGATTTATACAAGGACTTTTGACAATTGGTTTAAACATAGACTTTATACATTGGTGGTTTGTTTAAGTGACTTAAGTGACGAGATGTGAGTAATATGATACAAGCATGGTGGATATGCCGCTGGTACTTCCTATATATAAGTGGTTGTATTATATTGCCTATCATAGCGTTATTTAAATCATTCAATTTGGACTTATACATTTTACACAAGTAACACGATTTTCACAAGACTTTGGTTTACAAACAATTCACTTTATACAACTCATTTTACTTGGTTATACATTTAACCATACATTATTCTTTTATTTATACATATCATTTGATCTTATCGCTTTTTAAATGATTTACAAAACAAAACAATTTACAAGGTTCATGACTGACTTTTGCTAAACAACTTTTTCTAAACTTATAAGTCATGAATCCTATTTTTACAAAACCTATGTATCTCACAGGCATTTTTATGCTGACGTACCTATTTTCACATGTGTTTTCAGGAGCTTTTGCATAGGATGATGATCGTGACACTAGGGCGGACCTGTGCCTTAGAGACTTAAAATGAAGATAGACTTAGTTTAATTATGTTATGTACTCTTTGTTTCGTGTTAAAGACAACGTTACCCCCTTGTTTGATAAATAAAACGTAACTTTAATTTCCATGGTTGTGAAACAATTAATTCTGCTACAACACTCCCCGACGTTTCCGCCACGATTTGATGTTCTACGTGGTCGGGGTGTGACACATATCTCCCTGGCCATTTATGAAATGGGGAATGGATATAGTGGGAAAGCTTCCAAAGGCTCCAGGAGGAAAGGTTTTTATGCTGGCAATGACGGATTACTTCTCCACGTGGGTTGAAGCGGAAGCCTTTGTCCAAGTCAGGGGATCAATAAGTGGTATCGTTCATAAAAAGGAATATATTGACAAGATTCAGAATACCAACCGAGATAATTTGTGATAATTGCTCCCAATTCATCAGCAAAAGGACAACAGATTTTTGTAAGAGTTGGGGTATCAAGATGATAACATCGACACCAGTGCATCCTCAAGCTAATGGCCAGGCAGAATCCTCCAACAAGATAAACGTCAATAATCTGAAGAAGAGGTTAGGTGCCAAAAAAGGAAAATGGGTAGAGGAACTACCATTTGTTCTATGGGCAGATAGAATAACTGTGAAGAATGCTACTAGGTAGACCCCATTCTCATTGGTATTTGGGGCAGAAGCAGTGATCCCAACTGAAATGGTGATACCAACAGCTAGATTAAGCCTACGAAATCCTGAGTCAAATTCTGAAGCCTTATGTCAAGAGCTGGATACTGTTGATGAGACAAGTGATGCAGCAAAGCTGAGGATGGCAAGATACCAGCAGAGGATAGCTAAGTCATATAACAGAAATATATGGATGAGAAGATTCCAAGTCGGGGATTGGGTGTTGAGAAAAGCGTTTCAGAATACAACCAATCCTGCTGATGGGAAACTAAGCCCAAAATGGGAAGGACCATATGAGATATAGTTAGAATCTGAAAAGGGAGCATACAGGCTCAAGACCATGGAGGGGGATATGCTGCCAAGATCTTGGAATGCCATACACCTCAAGGCTTATTACAAGTGAGTTTAGAATCTAAATTCTAACTCAAGATGGTATGAACTCTACCTTACTTAAATATGTTTAATTTATTTCATTTATTATTCTCTGAAACCTTATACTGACTTAAGCATCGGAGGGGTGTTAGCCAAACTGACACCCATCTTAGTTTGAAGATGTTTTGTAGGGATACATCGCAGGATGATACTCCAGGATATTCACTCAAGATGAATTGAAAGACTAGAGGATTGGCCTCCTCTCTCACGTTTAAGGGATCCACATCCCTTCAAATGTTTAAAGGTATTCACCTTTCTCTCGAATTGGGTTTAAACACTCCGCTTGGAGGACAAGTTATCCGGGTATAGTTCAAGATGGCAGGACCAGTTCATGTAACAGTGGCTGACCATTTCGTTATTTATTGGCTATATCCTGGACCCTTACGGTATATGAGGATAGATCACCCTCTCTCACAAAAGGGTATTTTCATACTCTCTAATTTTTAAAGGTTTTCACCATTCTAAGTCTTGGTGTTTATACACTCCCGCCGGTAGCGCACTAGACATGGGTTTATCCCCAATAAATTATGGGTTTATCCCCAGTAAGACGCAGGATTTTGGACAAGTCCCAAAGTTATGTTAAAATATGATTGTGTTTACACACATTTCTTTGTTGATGGAAGATTGCAAAGTCTGATCACTAAGTAAGGAAATGCATAAGCAGGTTATGTGCTGATGCAATATCCTGCACAGACAGGGGACATCTATGTCGGGATGCAAGGAATGTTGGAAGTTTTTCATGCTAGGGACATTGCAAATGATCCTACGGTTAAGAATGAAAGTTACTACTTAAGTCTTTCTGGTATGGATTCCTTTTTCTCCTAAGTTTGAAGGCCTTATCTAAATAAATGGGATTTTTATGAAAATTTATATTTTTTTAAGTTTTTATATAATGTTTTGAAACAAGAGTGGTAAAACAACCAGAATCATACTAATATCCTGATGAGCATACTTAGGTTAAAATTTTTAAAAATAACATACAACACAAAGATAAGGTCAAAAGTTTAGTCTGTT
Organism: Helianthus tuberosus; assembly: GCA_030545235.1. Taxonomy (NCBI): domain Eukaryota; kingdom Viridiplantae; phylum Streptophyta; class Magnoliopsida; order Asterales; family Asteraceae; genus Helianthus; species Helianthus tuberosus. The sequence goes on from CM060406.1 coordinate 184,743,891, forward strand.
ATTAACGATTCAAAAGGTTATATTCTTGGTTTCATCTCAAAATGAGACCCATCCACCAAGGATATAACTAGTTCTTAAAACATATTAACATTAACAATTGAAGTCTTCGTCCTTAAAACACAGGATCCCTCCACCTCCAACTGTTAAATTGTTCTAAGCTTGTAGAAAATTAAAATAGTTCCGAGTGCAGGAAAAGTAAAGTGCAAGAAATGTAAATCGTTCAACAAATACAAACCATTCAAATTTAAAAAGTGGGCTCCGGCCTAGGCATCATTATCCATCATCGCCCACTTTGATGCCTTCATGCAGCAGCATCCTCACCAGCCTTCTTGGCTCCAACACCAACACCACCAGCATCCGCACGAGTATCCACTCCAGCATCCGCTCCAGCCTCCACCTTCTTGCCTGCTTCAACGCCGCCACAACCAACTTTGAAGGCTCACAGGATCCAGACTTGGAAAGATACGGCACAGGACTCCCTCCAAGATCCTTCAGCTTAGCCACCCAAGATTCAACCGGCCAGGTCGGGCATTCGAAGCCTGCGTCTTTGGCTTTGTTCGCCATCATTATCTTGTCCTGGAGATGGTAAGCGATGGCTAAATTCTTGAGACCATCTCGTAAGGAGGCCATGGCCTGATCGTGATCGACTTGCAGCCAGCTTGACTTCAGCATCCTTGGAGACCTTCTTCAGTTTATCTACATAATACTGGGTCTTCGCATCAGCGATCTTCCCTTGGTCTGAGATGGTGATCTCGGCCTTCCTTATCCTGGCCTCAAGGACCTTCACCGCCTCGCAAGATTCAATATAAAGGGCCAGTAAATGTTGCAGACCCTACAAAGCAGAGCACAGGTATCACTTAGTATTGACTAACTAGGATATCGACTCAATATATGCATACAGGATGCAGGGTCAGGATATTTACCTTGTGGAGGAAGGAAGTCATGGGCTCGAGGGAGTCAATGAAGCTAAGGTTATCATAGGAGAAACCTTCAAGAGCAGTGGCCGTGTCGGAACCTTTTATTTTCTTGGACCCTGAGGCTCGGGCCCTAGGTTGTGGAGTAGGTTTGGGAGCAGCGGATGGTTTGGAACTAGCGGTGGCTGGTGTCTCTTTTTTCACCTGGACCGGAACAGGGTAGCTGTCCAATTCCTCAAGGTCAACGACAATGGGCATCTTGCTGGATTCTACACAAACAAGGGAGTGATCTTAAACCTAATCTTTCAATATCTTGAATAACAAAACTTTTGTAGGAGTGTTAAGGTCAAAAAACCCTTACCAGACATGTTAGAGCTGGAGTGTTGGCTTGACGTTGCTTAGACTGGGATGAAGCTTCTTTCAATCTCGGGTAGCTTGTAGATGTTTTTCATCTTCTCCAATGAGTCAGGAAGGGGAGGAGCTAACTTTCTGAATTCCGTTGCATAAAAGAAAAGGAAGATGTCAGTCCAGGATATTGAGCAGGATATTTTTTGGGATAATCCTAAAACCCTAACTCCTACCCTTCGTTAACCACTTCACCGGAAAAGTCTCTCCACCAGGAATAGAACTTCTTTTCACGAAAAAGAACTTGGTTTTCCATTCTTCTTCATTCCGGGTGGCCCGAAGGATAAGAGGGTTGTTGGAAGTGGAATAAAACAAAAATCTGCTAGACCCATGGGATCTTAGCCGGTAAACCATAGAGAGATCGTTAACATAGAGATCAGGGACATGGTTATTCTTGATGTGATCAAGTACCACTAAGACCCTCCAATCCATGGGCATGGTTTGGATGAAGCTTAGCCCAGTGGAAAGGAAGAAATCCATGTTGAAATCAGAAAAAGGGAACCGGAGGCCCAAAGTGAAAGGAAAAGCAAGAAAACAAAGCCATTCGTTTGACGACGCATCTGATCGGAGATCACGATCAAACGGCCGGAAAATCGCTCCGTTCGGGAAGATTCCGGATGATCGGAGGGCTGATAGGTAAGCATTATCGAAAGTGCAGTCTTCTCACTCTGGATTTTGGAGCAAGTTCTAAGCCATGAAAGTAGGAACCGAGTCACCGGAAGATGATCTTGTCTGTCTCGCCATTGATGATTGGAGATAGGGAAGAAGAAGAAGAAGAAGATAGGGCCGTTCAAATCGCTCGCCGCTCGCTTGACGCTCATTCGAAAACTGCTTAGAAAATGCTCGTTCGATTTGACGCTCGGTTGTAAACGAGCCGCTCTGCTCGGTTCGGTTTGTAAACGAGCCAAGCATGAGCAAATGTCTGCTCGGCTCGGTTCGGCTCGAATTATTATTTTAATTAGTATACATATACATATACCTATACACATACATATATAAACATGTATACACACACACACACTTATATATATACACACACAAAAATATATATTATACATAATACACACACCTATATATATACACACTTACACATACGTATATACTTAAATATAAATAAAATTTATAGTTTTATATGTACCACTCTATTCGATTTTGGTCAACGATACACAAATTTACAACTATATCTATACGTACTAGCCCAACCACGCCAATAAAAAAATTAATATGAAAACTAAAAGTTAAACCCTAAACCGATAAAAGATAGTTTGTTCATCGCCTCAATGTTTCATGTCGTTACCCTAAGTCGATCGTCTCCTGCTCTCAACGTAATTGTTCGTGCAATATGATTATCGCCTCGTCAGCCACAACATTATTATTAATAAGAAAAATATTGTGTCATTAAATGTGCATATTTTGAAAGACATAAAAACTTGAGACCCAACATTGTCACTGTCTCTCTCAGCAGATTTAAATCAGGCGACACGGTTGTCCAAATCGTTCGAATTTCGCTCGAGGCTCACTCGGAATTTTTAGTGCTCGAAAAATGCTCGATAGATTTGAGGCTCGGTTTTAAATGAGCCGCTCCGCTCGGCTCGGTTTGTAAACGAGCCAAGCACGAGAAAAGGTCCGCTCGGTTCGGCTCGGCTTGTGAACAGCCCTAGAAGAAGATGAAGAGGGTTAAAGATAAGAGAGAGGAATTACCTTTTCAATTTCTGGTTTGACAGTTAAAAAGAGGAAAATAATGAGAAGATATAGGCAAGTAATGAGTGAAAATAGCTTGGGAAGTTGCACCATGTCAAATCATATCATCAAATCAGTTAAGGGCCTCGATAGAAGAAAAATATTACCGTTAATTCAGGAATCCTCAACGACAATATTTTTGGGGACAATTATTATGGGTGAAATTTTGAGCCCATATCCCAACAATACATCTGGATTTTATGATAGCTATTTGTGATCAGGATACCGGACCAGGATATTGGTAATATCCTGAGGCAGTATCTTGATTATTACTAATAATTTGCTTGTTGGCTATGGCTGCAGGATGTTAATGTTTACAAGGACTTGTCCCCCTGAAGACTCGCTCAATATTGTTGGAAGAACGACGTTGTAGCCAGGAGAATAGATCTACAACGGTCGTTAAGGAATATTCAAGAGTATCCCAGAATTGTAGGATAGTTTATTTACTTGTATAACTATAAATAAGGGGTATCAAATCATAGGAACACACTCACTTTCGAGCTCTCATACTCGTACACTCTCATTTCTAGCAGCAAACACACTCTAACCCTCACAATTTACGATCATTGTAACACTTAGATTCGATCCGAGCATTATCCTGCAACTGTATCCTGGTTATTCAAGCAATTAGAAGAACAAGGCAGCTGACGATTGTCAGCTCCCGAGGTTTTATGCCGGTGATCTAAATTGATCAAGGGCTTTCCTCGTACATCTCATGTCAATTTTTACTTTTATCGCTAACAATTTAATTATTGACATAGTCTGATATCTTCAGTCTATTTCCTGAAGCTGTTTTCACATACAATCAACTTAACATATTTTTGCAAACATCAATAGCACACTACCTCACAAACTAAGTTTGATCACTAAATTTCTTCGGTAATTTTTGTAAGACCCAAACACGTTTTAACCATAAAGACGCAGCGGAAATACGAGCCTTAAAACTTATTTCTTTATAAACGTCTTAACATACATGAAAGTCCATTTTAAAATAACTCTTTTACAATAAATACATTATTCGTTCTCATTTAGGAACTAAAACATAACTAATGTTTACTAAGTTACATAATCACACATTCCCGTACAATCTATTTTATGACTCGATCTTTGACCACTTGCACCTCGTGATGATGATCTGTGATTCCGTACAACTTGCATTCACCATATACATTCACATCATTAGTACTTGGTGACATTATATATAATCTAAGGTTCATAATTGTAGAATCACGTCTCGTTCTATCCTCATATGCATTCCATTCAGTTATCATTCTGAATTCCAACATTTCATCTCGGTGTTTAACCTTCAATAATTCAACAATAATGTACCTGCAATTCATTTCATTCTCAAAGACAACCCAGTTAGCATCATTAATACTCATGTATATTCACACCATACATACATGCATCCAAGTCTCACTCATTCGAATACATATGGTTCAATAACACGCATACATATTATCTAATCCAACTCTTTCGAGTATGATAAATCCTACTTCATACACCTACCCCTCTATCCAAACTCTTCCATACAACTTACATTCTCACATATTCATACTAACAATTCTTGGTCATAAACTACTATACATGTAAGTCTCATACATACCAACCTACGCGTATACTCGTTTCTATTCATGTTTACTAATGGGTTCCATCTACTAACATACAATTAATCTATTCATACATTCCTACATATTTATTTCGTTCCCACACATACTTGCATACACGCCTCATTCTTACCCGTACCTCATAAACACTCTTTAATGAGTTTGGGGTACAATTCGGGAGCTTAAAATGAGTTCTATAATCATCCGTACCTTACAAAACTATTTGGTAAGGTTGGGGTACATTGTGGAAGTTTAACGGGGCATGGAAAATGGGTCTACGGGGTCCGGAATCGAAGAAAAACGAAGAAACGGGGCTGCTGGCGTCGGCTGGCGCGTAGACAGCAAGTTAGGGTGTCGGCCAACTGCTGCCCAGCGTCGGCGACGCTGCTACCAGCGTCGGGGACGCTGCCCCTGCAACACCGACGCCGGATTTCGTTCTTTTCGACGTTTTGACCCCCGTTCGCGCATCCCGAACTTCCCAAATCATATAATAACATTATTCCAAGCCCCCAAATCATTCTAACACTTAACCCCATGTCTCCATAAACAAATCTATACTTTTATCACACATTCTTGATTTTGACCCGTTTGAATTTACCAAGTTAATTCCGACATAGTTAACTACTTAGGCCCTCTACAACAATACTTACCTTAGTACTATGATGACCTAAACATTCTTACATGATTCCCACACCATAACATCCAAATTCCACATCCGACACATACTTTCTACATTTTGACCCGTTTGAACTTAACGAGAGTTTTTATTCATAACCAATCTACATATTACCCAATACGACTTACTTACTTTCGTTCTATCATTACTACCCATCCTTTCATGATTCCCATCTTTTTTTAGCAATCAGAACTCATTATATGATAATAAATTTAGTTCGGAAATCACTTACATTATGCGTCCCTATTCGTATTCGCTTCCTTGCCTCCTCTTGACCCGTTAGCTCTCCATGCTTGAGTCCGTGCTAATATTGTTCATATCCTTTCATGTCACCACATTCATATCATGGTCATACATACATACAAACATTCATTTCTTTCCATACATATATTATTTGTCTTGCATTAGTCAACTACCGCATACATATGACATACGCTAATGGTCGTCTTGTTTCACATTCACGTAACTCAATTATCATCATACACGTACAATAAATCATCTAGTGCATAACATATGACTTCTCTACTCGTAATTGTGCCCGAAACCCAAACCATGCTTCTCATGCATTGTTGACTTTATGAAAGTCAATTGTCCTACTTTCATACTTTCAACTTATGAACACACACTCATAATGATATGGCGGACCGTAGTAATAACATCATATGCATTTCATACTCATGTTGTATGGCCCTTATAACTACATGATCACTTAGTCACATATACACATAATCAAGTTTTACACATGTTAATGCTTTCATGATTCTACATTTAACAACCACATACAAAGTTAGTCAATTTAACGTAATCATAACATCATTCCTAACCAACAATCAATCAAACACATGGTGAGCATTACACCATTCAAGCACATGGTACAAGCTTCTAATGCATAATCTTGGTCAAATCATGTAACCAACCAAAAATCCTTCATGTATTCCATTTGAAATACAATCCTCATATTTAGTATATTACCAATTACATCATATACACATCCAATACATTTTCACCCATTACTTGCATCCAATCTCATCTAGTAATCTCACCTAGACATTTTATCAAACACTTGGTGTGCGTACAAATTTCTAAACCTAATGTACAAGTATTTCATGTTCTTCTTCCTTCTTATCACTTTCATTCATCCAAAACAACTAAATATCAAATAAATTCATGACATGCTCCATTTATCTAATAAGAATTCATCACATACAATATCATACACCCGAATTGCATAAGGATTGGTCATGGTGATACACCCATGTCACCATCTTCATCATCACCAAGTGGGTTTTATGTCAAAACATCAAATTACTTGAAATTGTTCATACCTAAAGTTTTATTTGGTGATTCTAACTCACCTTCATACTTAATTTCATACAAATTCAAGAATTTATCATAAACCCACTTCATACATTATCACCAAATCAAAAACTACAACTTACCACATGTTTGTTAGGTTGAGATGATAAGGAATCCTCATTCATGCAAAGCTTCATCATCTAATTTGATCTTGATTTAGGGGAATTTGTGATGGATTGAATCAAGGAGTTCTTGCTCTCCCTCTCTCTAAACACGACATACATACACACACACTAACTAGTGTTTTGATTTTATAAACTTTTAATTCAACTTGCTAGATTTGGTCCCTCATGTTTGTCAACTTATTTCTACTTGGTCATAACTTATCTATTTAGTTAACAATAACCCTAACCAAGTTAGCTAGTCTTACTTATTTATTTCATGTCATATCCCTAGAAGCCTTACTAGTTAATTAAGCACTTGGGTTTTTGGGGGGTTACAAGTCTACCCCCCCCCCCCCTTAAAGGAGGTTTCGTCCCCAAAACCTTTCTCATTTTTATCAAACTATAATTACCTTTACTTACTGATTGCTCATTCCTTCATTTCATCCACTATGCATACTATGGTACGAATTCACTAATATCTTATACAAAGGAGTTTTATTCATGAACAAACATAATCATATGTTTTGTCTCTACCTCTCGTATTAAGCAAGATGCTTTCATACATTTATTAGTCATGATGAACCGATCACTCCTACTTTTACTCATAAATCATTATTGATATGTTATCCTTAACATGCTTTCTAATTACTTTCATAATCACATAAAAGTTAGAATATGGTCGTGTCTTTATCATAAATATTAAGTTATAGTATCGCTATCGTAACAAGGCTACTATATCATACTTACTTAATCGTACTTAACTCGAGTGTTGAGCATCATTCTATGTTTGCTACCGTTACTTTTACTATGCACGCCTTCAGGTTAAACTTCGAATCATTTCATTCATGCTACTTTATTATTTGCTCTCTCTTCATGCACTACTCATACTATTTAAGTAAGTATGTTGCAAACGTTCACCATACGAGTATTCAACCAATACCCCAAAATTTTCACTTAAAGTCCTAATGGCAAAAAAAATTTAAGATGAAATTTCTTCTTATGTTGACCGGTAAAAGTCAAACATTCCATACTATGTCATACTTATCCTACCATTCGTTAGTTCTTAGGTCGTATCCAATCTACCAATTCATACTTGTCAATTATGATTTAAACATTTTACTAACCTCGATTTAATTGAATAAATCAACGATCCGCGACCCGGATCGACCCGCTCCTTCATTTCTCCATTCCATAATTGGATTGACCTTACCCATCCATGTGATGAGCCTCCGCTCGCGAGCATCCTTTCACCAACTCTACTAGTTTCATCACTTCAAGTATTCTACCATTCTCATTTACAAAATTATCGATTAGCACTTCTTATTCGAATATTCATTTGATTCGGTTTTTATTCACCTATATTTCTTTCACAAATTTCTCACTTACAAGCTATACTACATTGCACATTTTGTGTGACAACCCGACTTTCCAAGGTCTTTCCCGACACGTTACTTGTCTCACAGTTGTGTTTTCATGATCTGTTACGTTGTAATATGTGCACCTTGCTAGATGATGTATAAACTGTTTTACTGATTGGTTAATTGCTGATATACTGTTTGATTAATTGTTGGAAATCTATAAATTGCTAAAGTTATAACACAACTCATGCCACTCGACGAAACTTGGGAGTTTCGTCAGAACCATATGCGACGAAACCTTAGGTGACGAAACTTGGGAGTTTCGCCACTATCATCACGACGAAACCTATGGGGTTTCGTCAAAGTGGGGTTTCATCGGGAACGGGCTTCGGCCCAAGGAGGTTTCGCCGGCCCAACTCCTTTAATGTTATAAAACCTTGTGGCCAGTTACGTGAAACCATTTAGAAACCCTAGAACTCTCCCTCCCTCTCTCTGTGTGTGACGGCAAACGTAGAGAACCTCAAGCATCTTCCAACCGGATTGATTCAAACCCTTCGATACTTCGGTTAGTGCCTAAGCATTGATATTTGATGAGATTATGATACTGTGGTATTGATACGATCTTATGTGATAATAGGAATTCAGTGATAATATTGTAACTAGGGTTTCAATCTTAGAGTTGTATGCTTGGAGTATGTAATTGATCATGATGTGAAAGTTATGTTTAGATTGTTAATGTTGTCGATGATTTAGTGTTAACACTAGGAATCCGTAGTCATGGATCAGTAATAGATCTTGATTAGATCTTGATGCCGATGTTTGTTGTCATGCCCGAACTCATGTTAATATAAGAATGTTATCAATGTTGATATGGAGGTATATTGATTCTAATGATGGATAATGATTAAGATTGCTGTGAATATAATACCGTAACTGTTATTTGATCGTTTGAGCACACAGTATATTGGTGAAACTGTTGATTCTGTGTTTGGGGGATGTTAACTAATCATTGACGAAACTGTCACACCCCCAAAATCCACAAGCGGAGTATCACCGCATGGAGGCGTGACTGACCAGGATCAAGCCACCAATCATATTGAACAACGTATTTAAGTAAATAAAACCAACCACAATATAATTGGTGTCCAAAGAAAGTAACCAACTTTAAGTTAACAGCGGAAGCATAAAATGTAAAACCCAAACATAAGTAATAAGTTCATAAAGTTTAAATGTTTAACATGGATCTCAACGGTCCATGTCCCACAACGATCACGCGTCCTCATGCAAGCTCCATAAATACCTAACGACCTGCAAGGCATGTAACAACGAGTCAACAACAATGTTGAGCAAGTTCACAGTTGGTTGTTTAGTTTTACAAGTTTGTTTTGAAAACCATAAGTTGTATCGTAACCCACGAGTTAACCAGTATCCTGTTTCCCAAACCATATCCATAATCAGTGGGGGCTTCCCCATGTGAACCACTAGACAGTTACCATATCGACAACTGACGAAAATAAGTTGTGCCCTACGTCAATGTCTATCATCATTGACTAAGTACCCAGATCAATTAGTACACGCCCGTCCAACCAGCACGGTGTGAGGCTTGTCAACCCTAATAGCGCTATTAACTAATGACCCGCTCGCCATTGGCCCGACGATTAAGGGTATGTTGGGCAAAAGTAGCTGGTAGCTGAAAGCTAGAAGCTGGTAGCTGGTGGCTGGAAGCTGGTAGCTAGTAGCTGTAGCTATAGCTTTTTAGATATATTTGGTGTTTGGTAGAGTAGCTGGAGCTTTTAATAAAATGTATAAAATGACCAAAATGGACATAACTAAAAATTTAGAAAGTTGGTGCATTAAAAATTTCCTTATTTTTAGTGGTTAAAATAGTCATTTTTCCCTAAAAGCTTGTAGCTCCTTCTAAACGCTACTAGTAGTAGCGTTCAACCAAAAGCTTCCAGCTCCTAACCTAAAAGCTTAAAGCTCCTTCAACCAAACAAGGCTTTTTATTGAGTAGGAGCTTTTTCTTAAAAGCTTAAAGCTAGAAGCTCCTAAAAGCTCCATGCCAAACATACCCTGAGTCGATATAAAAATGAGGGACTTCATGATAGAGTTTTGTCTTGTAAGTTATATGTTGTCATCCTTTCTACGGAGGAATGGAGGTACGTAATCTACCCAAGGAGAATACGCAGATTTAATGTTGTCATCCTTCCCATGAAGGATGGCGGTACATATCCTACCCAAGGAGGATATGTAGGTTCCGTTTTAATTCTTTAACCCATTCCCAACCACCGGGAATCCCATGCCTTAGAAAGTGTGTGAACTCACCTCGGTTTGCTCGGTATGCTAAATTACTTGTGCACAACAATTCAGTCAAAGCCTATAGTATGCACGTATACACAATCAGATTATGTTTGTAACGACTCACATGCAAATCTATATCACAAAGTGTGCTTGGCAGTTAACATCATGTACACGTAAACAGTTAATAAAATTCATACAATTCATGCTTCACATAATTGATTTCTCAGTTTATTCTAACATAGCTACCCATTAACAGACCTAACAGACCTTACTGAGTTACTGTGTCTGTTTCCCAACTTGACAAAACATTCGGCGAAATCCCATTCGGTGAAATCCCATTCGGCGAAATCCCATTCGGCGAAAACCCCCAGGCGACGAAATCCCAAAGGGTTTTCGTCGAGATTGCATCTTTGTCGGCCCTGGGTTTTTGTCGGGCAAAGCATGATCATCGTCAACAGTTACGAATTCCAGAAACCCTAACTATCGCTTAACAGTTAGTCGACCTCATCGATCAATCACCCAATCATATCAACTCATACAATCATTTAAATTACTCAATTAACAGTTACATCATCAATCATCCAACTTAGCCACGAATCATACTAAACCAGATCATCGATATTTATACAAGACGGCAATACAAGATCTTTCAACATCCAAATAATATGATCATCAAGCATTAAGCGAAACATGAACCGTGGCTTAAAAATATCGTTTTCATTCACACAAATCATCAACAGTTTCTCCATAATGGTGATTCACATATTAAAACCTAACCTACACGAACATCATTCATGCATACAATCGATTTAAATCAAACAATCAAATAAAGGTTAACACTAACCGCGATGAACGAGACAGTAACTTGATCGATCTAGAGGATTTCGGGGAACACAAGATTGCCGTCGCACAGAGGAAGAACTCTAGGGTTTTCTATTCGGCCAGTTGTTTCGCTAATGAAACAGTTCACGTAGTATATACACATTTAAATGAACTGGGCCCTTAATAGGCTTCGGCGAAATCCGGGCCGGCGAAATCCTAGAATTCATCGAGATGGCCATGGCGAAAACCCTGGTTTTCGTCCAGCAGGCTAATGGCGAAAACCCCCTTGGTTTTCGTCATGCACATAAAATATAATAACATCACATCACATAATTCATAAAGTCCAAGTTTATCATTTAACCAATTAACACTAAACATAAATTTACAGAAAATTACAATCAAATAACATGGTGCACATAAAATAACGCAACGAATTAAGAAAACGCAGTTGCGAGGAAAGACCTCAAAAAATCGGGTTGTCACAAAAACTTCTGATGTTCCGTCATAGCGGATTTCGACGAAAGTCGGGGGTTTCACCAAACCCCATCTCAACGAAACATACATAGGTTTCGTCACATGCACAACGACAAAAGGTGGGGTTTCGTCGCTGGGGAGTTTCGTCGAAGGGGCCAGTGTTTGGAACAGTAAACAGTTTGAGAAATGTGTTGTTGGTATCTTGTAGTTACATGATGACCTTACTGATTAACCATGAGGTGTAATGTTAGATGTCATGTGTATGGTTTGTGGACTGTAATGATGTTCTTGTGAGTGTTACATGATAACAGAACTAGAAATGCTAAATGCAAATGGTGTAATCATACGTGACTCTCTGTGTGTAAATATGTGATTCGAATGACTTTGAAACTGATACTGTTTGGTAACCACGGTAGGGTTTGGTTTGACCAACTTGGATGGGTAATTAATACATACCGAGCAAACCAAGGTGAGTTCACTACTCTTGAGCATGCGTCCCGGTGGTTTGGGATAATCAGTGGATATCCCAGGGAAGGATAGGTCTTTTGGGTAAAACTGGGATGTTGGATAATATTCTCACTCTATCATTCTTAAGTCCCATCTTTTGTGTTACCGGAGAGGTAACCGGTATTAGTTGGTAGCACTACTTAGGTTTGGGACCCTCACCCCGTACCAGAGAGGACGGGTGTGAACTAATGACCCAGTCATGCCCAGTGCTTGGATAGGAGCACTAGGGAACGGGAAAATCATACATCAGAAGCCGTCTTGTTCAGTATCGAGATATTATCAACATTACTTTCTGATTTGTTAACAAACTGGATTAAACACTTGGTAACTAACGTTTTCCTAAAAACTGTGAACTCACCAGCGTTGTCTGATACACTTGTTACATGCTCGCAGGATGATAGGTACTTTGGATGGGAACTCACTATCTGGATGGCTGGAGGGGTTATGGTCGTGTCGCTGAGGAAAGGAAGATCGAGGACCTTCCAGTAGTTCGTGAGTTTTCTGACGTGTTCCCTGAAGAGTTACCCGGTTTACCTCCACATCGTCAGGTGGAATTTCAGATTGATCTTATGCCAGGAGCAGCTCCGATTGCTCGTGCTCCTTATCGTCTTGCACTTGGAGAGTTGCAAGAGCTGTCGAATCAACTTTAAGAACTGTTGGATAGAGCTTTTATCCGACCTAGTTCTTCGCCTTGGGGAGCCCCGGTTTTGTTTTTAAAGAAGAAGGACGGATCTTTCCGTATGTGTATAGATTATAGAAAACTCAACAAGGTGACAGTCAAGAACCGCTATCCGTTACCACGTATTGACGACTTATTTGACCAGTTGCAAGGGTCAAGCTTTTACTCGAAGATCGATCTAAGGTCAGGCTATCATCAGATGAGAGTCCGAGAGGAGGATGTTCCTAAAACGGCTTTTAGGACGCGATATGGGCATTATGAATTTTTGGTTATGCCGTTCGGATTGACAAACGCACCAGCCATTTTCATGGATCTTATGAATCGGGTGTGCAAGTCGTATCTTGACGACTACGTTATTGTGTTTATAGACGACATTTTGATCTACTCGAAGAACAAAGAAGATCACGAGCACCACTTACGAGTTATCTTGGAGCTCCTTAGGAAGGAGCAACTTTATGCGAAGTTTTCTAAGTGTGACTTCTGGATTCGAGAGGTACACTTCCTTGGTCACATCGTGAATGAATTGGGGATACATGTGGATTCTGTAAAGGTTGATGCTGTTAGAAATTGGGCGGCACCAAAGAACCCTTCGGAGGTGCTGCAATTTCTTGGTCTCGCTGGGTATTATCGAAGATTTATCAAAGATTTTTCTAAGATTGCTCAACCTCTTACCTCGTTGACACAGAAGGGCGTGGTATATTCTTGGGGATCAAAGCAGGAGGATGCCTTCCAACTCTTGAAACAGAAACTCTGTAGTGCACCGATCTTGTTTCTACCTGAAGGCACCGAAGATTTTGTGGTATATTGTGATGCTTCCATTTAGGGTCTGGGTTGCGTGCTGATGCAACGCAACAACGTGATAGCCTATGCTTCTCGACAGTTGAAGGTTCATGAGAAGAACTACACGACACACGACTTGGAATTGGGAGTCGTGGTTTTTACGCTCAAAATCTGGAGGCATTACCTGTACAATACTAAATGCACTATTTATACCGACCACAGGAGCCTTCAGCACATCTTTGACCAGAAGGAATTGAATATGCGACAGCGTCGCTGGGTAGAGCTACTGAAAGACTATGATTGTGCAATCAAGTATCATCCGGGTAAGGCTAACGTTGTAGCTGACGCTCTCAGTCGAAAAGAATCGAAACCCAAACGAGTTCGCACTTTACAGCTTACAATTCACTCGAATTTACCTGATCAGATCCGTGCTGCTCAAATTGAAGCGTTGAAAGAGAAAAACTATGAAGCTGTGTATCTAAGGGGTATGGAAAAACGACTGGTAAAGAGATCCGACGGTATTCTCTGTTGCATGGAACGGATATGGATTCCTTTGTTTGGTAACCTCAGAGTGCTCGTGATGGACGAAGCACACAAGTCTCGATATTCTGTTCATCCAGGTTCGGATAAGATGTATCAAGATCTCAGAGTCATGTATTGGTGGCCGAAGATGAAGGCTCACATCGTGACATATGTGAGTAAATGCTTGACCTGCTCAAAAGTCAAAGTGGAATATTAGAAACCGTCTGGCTTGCTTCAACAACCCGAAATACCCATGTGAAAATGGGAACAGATTGCTATGAATTTTGTCACCGGGTTGCCGAGAACACAAAATGGAAACGATACCATCTGAGTGATCGTTGACCGCCCCACGAAATCTGCACACTTCCTTGCGATCAAGGAAACGGATAAGTTTTCTCAATTGGTTGCTGTTTATCTGAAGGAGGTGGTTTCTAGGCACGGGGTGCCAACCTCTATTATCTCTGACCGTGACCCGCGTTTCATTGACAAAACTTCTGATGTTCCGTCATAGCGGATTTCGACGAAAGTCAGGGGTTTCACCAAACCCCATCTCAACGAAACATACATAGGTTTCGTCACATGCACAACGACGAAAGGTGGGGTTTCATCGCTGGGGAGTTTCGTCGAAGGGGCCAGTGTTTGGAATAGTAAACAGTTTGAGATATGTGTTGTTGGTATCTTGTAGTTACATGATGACCTTACTGATTAACCATGAGGTGTAATGTTAGATGTCATGTGTATGGTTTGTGGACTGTAATGATGTTCCTGTGAGTGTTACATGATAACAGAACTAGAAATGCTAAATGCAAACGGTGTAATCATACGTGACTCTCTGTGTGTAAATATGTGATTCGAATGACTTTGAAACTGATACTGTTTGGTAACCACGGTAGGGTTTTGTTTGACCAACTTGGATGGGTAAATAATACATACCGAGCAAACCAAGGTGAGTTCACTACTCTTGAGCATGCGTCCCGGTGGTTTGGAACAATCAGTGGGTATCCCGGGGAGGGATAGGTCTTTTGGGTAAAACTGGGATGTTGGATAATATTCTCACTCTATCATTCTTAAGTCCCATCTTTTGTGTTACCGGAGAACTAACGGGTATTAGTTGCCTGAGACACTTGTTACATGCTTGCAGGACGATAGGTACTTTGGATGGGAACTCGCTATCTGGATGGCTGGAGGGGTTATGGTCGTGTCGCTGAGGATTATTTGAATGTTACTTAAACACTATTACATTTGGTTTTGAGAATACATTAAACATTGTTATGTCAATTGCTTCCGCTGAATCTGATACTTTTGTTTGTCAATTATGGTTACTTAATTTAATAAACATGAACTTGTCAATGTTTTCATATTGGTTCAATGTGATTGGTGGCTTGGATCCGGGTACGTCACACGTCCCGCGGTGTTCCGCATGTGGTATTTTGGGGGTGTGACATTTTGTTTCTTGCGTACTATTCTTACAATTCGTTAAATATTGTCAACTTCTGCAGTTTGACTTTTCAAAGTCAACCGCCACATATTACTTATTGTTTATACATATTGGAGTACGCGTTGTACTTACTTTCAGTTCGAACATACTTACAAAACGTCATTTCATAATTTTAGCATTTATTGCAAAAACTTTCCCTTCCCATCAATACTTAAGCCATTCGCCTGGGTCTTAGCCCCTCATTCGCCCCAATTCGCATGAGTCAAGTTACAATGTGTCTATTACGTAACTTTATTCAATACTTCTTTCAACTAATAAACCGAACCTTTCATGTTATTTTACCATTACTTGCTTTCTAGTTAACAACCTCAACTTCATTTGACTTTCAGAAAGCCAAACTATTAATGCATTCTTATTTATGTTTTATCAATTAGCTATAACTTAATCCTCACGTGTTCATTCATGAACTTACACATACATATGCATTCTGTTAGTCAAGCAATATGATTAACCCGACAATGCTATTATCACCGCATACTCACAATGCTTATACTTGCCTTAGTTGGGGAGAGAAACACTGTTGGTGCACGATGTCTATCGCCTACGTCAACAGTCTAGGTCATGTCGGTAGCTTGTAATAGGGTTAAAAGTGTCAAAATATAAAGTTATGTGTGTATGTAAGTCATTTCGCACGAAATGGATTTTGGCCATTTTGTACGAAATGAAACTTTGTCATTTCGTACGAAATGGATCCTACCATCTCGTGCGAAATCAGTTTCCCAATGAATAGGGATGTTTGGTTTTTTCATTGGGGACGAAATAGAGAAGTGTGTAACGAAGTGCTGCCAGATCTCTCCGTGTATTAACGTTGAAAAGCAAAGAAAAACCTGTTTTAAGTATAAATCTCGGTTTCTACTACATTCTATCACAGATTCTTAGTTAATAGAGTGTTTCCGCCTCTTTATTGACTTAGATTTGACTCTGAACGACTCATTCAGGTCGTATATCGATCCTACAAGTGGTATCAGAGCTCAGGATGAGTCAAATCGGCTGAATCAGTGCTTAGAATTCATTTTTTTTCTCATTCTTGGATTTTTGAACAATTCCACGGACAAAATGGACTGATCTTTTAGTATAACGTGTAAAACACCTGTTTAATCAATCCTTGAAAGTTTTAGAACTAAATTCGGACTAAAATTGATCAAAATGGGCCAAAAACTTCATTTCGTGTGAACGAGCAGCATTTCGTGTGAAAAATTGAGTTCATTCCATACGAAATGAACTATTTCGTGTGAAAGTTTACCATTTCGCTTGAAACATTTGTTCATTTTGCACGAAATGGACCATTTCGTTTGAAACATCATTCTGTTTGATCATTTCGCACGAAAAGGAGATTTTTTACTGATTTCGTATGAAATGGCATTTCATTTCGCGTGAAAGTATCATTTCACTTGAAAAGTTGATTTCGCTTAAAAGTTGTTTTCGCTTGAAAAAGTCCATTTCGTTTGTGAGCTATTTCGTTTGAAAGTCCATTCCGTGTGGAAGTGATTTCGCTTGAAAAAGTGTACTTTCAAAAACTTGGAAAATTTTTCGAAACTGATTTCATTTTAAAATGGATAACCAAGAATTTTATAACATGTTTTCCGGAGGGGGAATGACAGCATCTCAAACTCCAGCGAGTATTGTGAACATGGAAAATGAGCTCGGTACAATGCAACAGCCACCAAAGTTAATGAACACTGATGAATATTCATGGTGGTCAGATAGGTTTAAAACCTGGGTACAGGCAAATCATTTTGAGTGTTGGATGAAAATTGAGTCAGGGTATGCACCTCCGACGACTGGAACGGGTATTGAGAAAGCACTTCATCAGTTAACTCCACTTGAACAAGATAGTTTTAAAGCTGAAAAGAAAATGATGAGTATCTTGCAGCAAGCGATCAAAGAAGATATTTTAGTTCTGCTACAACATCAGGATAACTCGTAGTCTGTCTGGAATGCATTGAAAGTGAAGTTTCTTGGAAGTGTTTCGATGATAAAGAGCAAAACGGCATTGCTGTAAAAGGAATTTGATATTTTTACCGGAATCAAAGGTGAATCAACAAAACAGTTGATCGAGAGATATTGTCATCTGGTTGTAGAGATGAAGCATTTAAGCATTGAAAAAACAAAGGAAGAATGGGTTGATAAGCTGGTAGATGCTTTACCATATGATGAGTGGGGAACATATTTGTTGGTTTTGAAAAATAAATCGGAGTATGTTGGGATGAATCTTAGCACGTTTATCGAGAAAATTGAATCGCATGAGCTTGAACTTACAAAGATTAGAAAAATGAAAGCTTCTAGTGTACAGCAAGATGTTTCATTGTACTACAAAGGAAGCTCATCAGCAACATCTAATCTAAGTCCAAAAATTCAGATAGCATTTAGTGCTGAACGTACATCTGGAGTTTCTCAAAGCACACCAAGCAACAGTTATTCACCATTTGCAAGTTATGAACCAAATCCTAAGGTTCAAGAACAAGTGTCTCCTCAAAGTTCATCAAGTTCAAATAATCAAAGTCACGGTCAAGGAATTGTGTGCAATATAGCTGTGAACATCAAGAATGGTCAAGAGTTTACAGAATCAGCAGCAAAACAGCATATATCACTACTTTCTTCAGTACTTGAGTCCTATGAAAGTCTCGTTGCCGGGAAAATTGGAAATCCTGCATGACAAAAGAAGACTACGATCAGATTGATCCAGAGGAGCTGGAACTCATAGATATCAAGTGGTTCAAAACCTAGTAATCATGACCTTGACGAAGTTTTGAAAACTCAAAGAGGTTCAAAACCATATAATAGAGAGTTCAAAACCTTACAATAGAGGGTTCAAAACCTAGTAATCAATCATCCTGGAACAGATGATTAATTTTCAAAGCGGTTTTGAAATATATGTTCTTGTTGAGATCGTCGCCTAAGGATAGGTGACGGTATTGTTTTATGACTAAACGCAAATAAACTCGCGTTAGGGTCCTAAGAAGGTTATAGACTAGGTCAAAGCATTACTAATTACTAATAACCTAATTCCCTATAACCATTGGCTCTGATACCTTCTTTTCTGTCACACCCCGACCGCGTAAAACAACAAATCGCGGCGGAAACATCGGGGCGTGTTGCAACAGAATTAATGTTTCATAACCATGGATACCAAAAAGTGTTTCGTTTTATTAAACATTGAATAATTACATCGTCTTGAAATCTAAATACACTATTTAAACATAGTCTATCATTGTTATTGAGTCACTAAGGCCTTGTCCAGTCCTATGTGAGCATGCATCTTATCAATCGATATCATTCAACAATACCTGAAACATATGTGAAAACGAGGTCAGCAAAGAAATGCTGGCGAGTACATAGGTTTTGTAGGAGTGTCGAAATCATGGCTAGTTTAGACGTTGCAATACTTTATTTAAAAACCTTGTTTTGAAAAGAGTATAATATTGCAACTTAATTAACCAACTCAAATCAAGCGGGTTATAATTTGTAAAACCTCGTAGCCATGACTCTTAACCCAAAAACATTTGTTTTAGTAAATTATTTGAAAAACAATGATAAGTTCAGGTGATATGTATAAATAAGAGAATAATGCATGATTAAATGAATAACCATGTAAAATGAGTTTGTATAAGATAAGTTGTTTGTAAATAAATGTCTTGTGAAAAGTATGTTACTTGTATAAAATGTTCTATGTCTCAAACTGAAATGATTCAAATAACGCTACAATATGTAATACCATACAAACACTTATATATAGGAAGTACCAGCGGCGTATCCACCATGCTTGTATCATATTCCACACGCATTGTTACTTAATCACTTAATCCAAACCAAACCACCAAAGTAATGTTCATGCCCAAATGTAAATCATGTAATATGTATAACCAAAATAATATCGTATATCGCTTTGAAGCCAATCGTTTACCCAATCGTTAAAACATCGTGTGAAAACCAATCGTAAATCGTTTAATTCGTTTTAGGTCGTGAAACTACTTATAAGGTCGTCTCGCTAATAACATTCAAACCTTCGTGACTTTCATCGCTTCTCGTTTTCGTCGCTTCTCGTTTTCGTCGCTTCTCGTTTTCGTATTAACAAACCTCCATAGGGTAAGTTAATAATTACAGATTCAGTCGCTACCTACCATACCCACACATAACCACGGGTGTAGTAAATAACGGGATTTGTCAGATCCTATGGTACCATAACCTAATACTGGTCGGCTTGATCATTGCTAATGAATGTCATTTGTTATGTAACTACAACCAACAAGTTTGTTCACTTTATGAAATCGTTATTAGTTTTGTATAAATCGCCTTAATTGTTTTTGAAACCATCGTTATAACATCGAAAACATTTAGCACATATGAGTCACCCCAGAACAATTGAAAACAGTAAAATAGGGGAAAATGTACTCGCCTGAGAATGCTTGGAGGTCTTGAACAACAACCAAACAAAGCTAGAGGGAGCACGGAATCAGTCGGCAATCTAAAACTATATAAATAAACCGGACTTAAATCGGGAGATCGGATAGGATGAGGCTTGGTAAACCAAATGAGTATTGGAACTCATATGATATGGTTTAACAAGGCCTACATACTACAATGAAACCAAACCTAAGTGCTTTCGACCCATCGCGACCCATTAAGGTAACATATGCTACTTTAACGCGTCGTGCGCGTGAAACGCGTTCGGACTGTCTAACTAGTCCTATGACAAGTGTTATATGCCTAAACATGTTACATAATCAGTTATATGACAAAGGTTTAGGTTACATATGCTTAGTTACCAATTATACATGAAAAGGGTATTATGGTAATTTACCTAAGGCATATAAACTACCTATCATTCAACTACTTAAACGATGTGACCATAGGGTATAACCTCGGAAGGTTATGCCCTATACTAGGGTCACCTAATGTATTTGGTCGGATCCTAATGATCGACCAAACTGGGTCGAGTTCGAAGGTATAAGCGATTTATTAGATCGCTTACCCTACGACCCTAAACAACGTGGTAATCAGTAGGCATAATCCCAAGGGACTATGACCATCGTGATTACAATCACGTTGCGAAGTTCAAACGAACTTCGCATTGACCATTACTGGTCAACGCTGAAAGTCAAACAAAGTTTGACTTTCTGACTCGAAAAGCAATAAAATAAGGAAAAGAACGAAAGAATACTTACGAAGGGTCCCCGAATGCTAATCCCGATCCAAGAACTCAGGTATGAAACAAATGTTTCAACTTAGAGCTCTCAAATCAGAATTCTTGTAAGAAATGAGGTTGAATGGGTTGGGTATTTATAGGAATACCCGAACCGTTAAGATCGTTTGTCGAAACTCGTGCCTTAATCATGTCCGTACAAGTGTCGGAAGGTTATGGTGACTAAATTGGCACTAACCATAGGCTATCAACATGTGGCAAAGGATTTGGGAGTGCAAAACAGCTGTAAACAGCTGTCGATACATCGAATCTGGTCCTGAAAATGCGAAAAATGAGTTTTCTGCATGTTTCTGCCCAGAATAGGCAGTCGCGTAGCGCGACTGGTAAGGCCACATGCAGTGGCGCTACGCCACTGCCCCCCTTGTTTCAGCAACTTTCAAAATTGGCAGAAATGGTCCCTGCAGCCCGTTTAAGCGATTTTCGATGCGTTTGAACCCCGTTAACCTCATTTCAAGGCTCTAAAATAAATTTAAAGTATAGGGAACTCAAAACATGCTCAAAAATATCTCGGATGTCGGTTCGTTTGGTCGTACGATCGCGATGTTCGCTTAATTACGACGGAATGCGCATAAGCGCGAAAAACGATCCAAATGACGCGACGAATGGATTTTTCTTAAGGCGAACACTAAAATATAATGTAGTCATGCTTACATAAATTTTTGGATGTCCAGATGTATTCAGAACGTAAGTTATGCGCGAAAATGCAAACTTGTGCACTTTTTGACACTTTTAGTCCCTGAATGACACAAAAGTTTATTTTAGCACACCGAACCCCTCAAAGCCTATTTCTAAGCTATGTAAAGGATATTTATGGTATGTTTAACTTATGGTCATGTTCCGGAATGTCTGTTACAGTTCAAATTGGCATACTTTCGCAGTTTGTCATATTTAGTCCCTGTAAGCGAGTTAACTTGTTTTCGGCATACCAAACCTTCCAAAACTTATTTCTAAGTTATGTAAAGGTTATTTAAGGTATGTTAAGCCTATTTCACTATTCCGGAGTGTTCGTTGCATTAAACTGGTTATATTTACGCATCGGTGCGCGTATAACCTTCCAGAAAGCGATTTAGAGTTTGAAATAGAACAAGAATTGATATGTGTAAATGATACACACATTTTTACAAATCCCCAAGTATGAAATATAATATTTCATTGGTTCGGTATTTGTTTGATGGCCGTGGAGGCACAGGTGTTACAGAAACAGTCTCTCAGGACCTGATCAAAAGCTTGGATTTGATAAAGCGAAAGTTACTTGTTTCAAATGTAAAGAAAAAGGGCATTTCAAACGCGAGTCTCCAAACAGGGAAGTAAACAATCATCAGAATCCATTCACAAATGACTACTACCGACAAGCAATCTATCACAAAAATAGTCAGCAGCCATACAATGAAAGACCTCAAATTGAAAACAAGCCAGAAAAGGCTCTTTTGGTTAATCAGGATGATGAGAAGGTTGCAGTATGGTTTAGTTGGGATAAATACATTCCTGGTGGTGAGGGTTTGGCTATGATGGCAGAGATTATTGATGAGTCAGAATGTGTTGTTGAAACTGAGGAAGTCAGTGAAGTTTTGAGTGTAGAGAGTTTGGCAGAACTTGAAGAAGCAGCAACAGAAGTTTATTATTATCAATCAGAACAGGAGATTATTGCTAGTTCTTTTAAATCCATAATGCCTCCTAACATGTTTGATTCTTTTGCAGGTTTCTTCAGCGAGCCAACTACAGGTTTCTGTCCACAATATGACGAAGAAAAAGCTCCGGTTGAAGAAATCATAGATGTTTCCAAAGAAATGAATGAAGAAACTTTGAAGGAGATAGCTGACAAGGCGCTGATGGTCAAGCTGAAAGAGGTAGACAAAACTCAAGAGTCGGAGTCTGTCGAAACGGGGTCTGTCAAAACGGAGTAAATCGAAAAGGAGTCTGTCGAAACAGAGTCAATCAAAAAGGAGTCAGTCGAAAAGGAGTCCGAGTTCAAAACAGAAAATCTGGATATCAAATCAGGAGAAAAATCAGAGTCTGAGTCTGACGGGTTTGGTAAACCAGAAATTAAAACTGATAAAGAAGAGAAGATTTTTGAAAAAGTTGATCAAATTTCTGAAACACCATGCGAAAATATTTTAAAACCTTGCATGGATTATCTTGAAAAAGACAAAAGGTTTCAAGAATTGAAAAAATATACTGACGAAGTAAAATATGATCTTAATGATGTGAAAGAAGCTTATGACACATTATCACGTTAAATCAAAATGATTCAAAAAGAAAGTATAGAAAATGGTAAAGCTACTAATTTGTTCAAAGAAACTGTTATGGAAAACCAGATGGAAATTAACATTCATCTAGACACAATCGCATCTTTGAAAACGGAACTTGAATTGATGCGTATTGAAAAAGAAAGAGTTGATAAGAAATTGATCAGTTATATTGCTTCATCTTATGTGATTGATCAAATTGTTCCACAACTACCTGATGCTAAACCTGTTTTCAACAATGTTCCACCCCCAATATGGAATCATTATACACAGAAATATCTAGATGGGGTGGAAGCAGCTTTGAATCTCAAGTTGAGAACTGTGGAAAATGAGTTACCTGAAAACAATGATGTTACATTTTCTCCATCTGACACAGACAACGAGTCACAAGTGATTAAAACAGTTGTTGACAAAGTGTTGGATGAAGAAAGTGATAACTCTGATTTTGGAACGGTGAAAACTCATTTGGAAAATTCCAATTCTGATTCTGAAGATGATGGAAACTTTCTGGACAAATTCATACCAAAATCAGATACAGTTGTGAATGACGATTCAATCATTGTGGTTTACACAATGACCGGAACTGACAAACTCTATACTGATTTTGAGTATCCAATTCAGAATGCAAAATTGGAAAATGTTGAAAAGGTGTTCAAACTTGTGGAAATTGACATTTCAGAGGTTAACAACAATGCATTTCTTTCAAAACCGAGAAAATATTTTGCGAAACAACAACCACATAACCCGGGAAAGAAAGAATGGGTGGGAAAAGATGGTAACAACAAAAGACATGGTAACAATTTCAAAAAGAAAGGTGTTGGTTTTGAGAAGAAAATGGCTAAAAAGGAGGTTAAGCCAATGGAAAAATTGAGCGATGTATTTGTTGCGGGAAAGAACACAGTTGCTGAAAAAGATTATATATTTAGTCAGAAAGCAATTGATGATTTCAATGCAGCCAAAAAGTTGAAAGATGAGACCAACAGATCCACTTTTGTCGAATATGATAAAAGAATCTGTTACCGCTGCAATGAGATTGGTCACATGGACAAACAGTGTGTTAAAAAGATTGACAAACCAATTTTTTAGAAACCCAAACCTAAAACTTCAAATGATGTTAAAGGAAAAACACCGATGGTTTCCCCAGTGCGTATTTTGAAACACGGTGAATCTTTGAAGTCCGAGGACAAGCCAAAATCAACCTTTGAGATTGGTGAATCTTCAAAATCTCCAAAGACTTCAAAGGTTTATCCTAAAGTGAAGATTTTTTCAAAACAATCATGGGTGGAGAAACCTAAACAATCGTTTGAAGAAATAAAAATGGAAAAGGTTTTGAAATCTGAGCCGAAGGTCGTTGTAACTGACAATGAAAAACTTGAATTTGAATTGGACAAACTGATTGAGGAATTCCCACCAATCAAGGAGGGAGATCTAAAATCAAAATATGTACCTGAAGTTCCAAACGTTGTCTTCAACATTCCAAAAGTTGACGTGTCTTGTGATCTTGTATTTGGTAGTGCTCCAGATGTGAAGAAATCTTGGGCATCGTTGTTTGAGTGAATATCTTTGATGTGTGCAGGGGCCTCCGAGGTCGATCATCTCCAAGTGGATCATGGATAGCGGTGCCTCGAGGCATATGACTGGGATGTTAGCTCTACTCTATGATGTCAAATCAATCAACGGAGGATATGTTGGATTTGCGGGAAATCAGGGAGGAAGAATCGTTGGTGAAGGAACTCTTACCAATGGAGTTGTATCTTTTGATAAAGTGAACTACATCATTGAACTTGAAAACAATCTGTTGAGCATATCACAGATTTGTGACAAGTCGTTCACAGTTCATTTCACAAAAAAATGAGTGTTTGATCATTAAACTTGGTTTTAAAATTCCAGAAGAGTTGGTGTTGATGCGAGCTCCACGTGAGAACGATTTATATGTCCTAGACATGAGCGTCGCAACAACATCAGACAAAAAGAAACAATGTTTTGTAACTAAAACAAAAGCAACTGAAAAGGAATCGAGAATGTGGCATCGTAAGATGGGTCACATTCATGTGAGAAAAATGAATTTCTTAGTTCACAATGATCTTGTTGAAGGTGTTAATTTGAAAATTTTCCATCTGAATGATGATTGTGTAGAATGCAAAAAGGGAAAGTAAACGAAGAAGTCACATCCAAAGAAGCTCTTGAACTCCATCAGAGTACCGCTAGAAAGACTCCACATGGATCTTTTTGGACCGGTAAATGTGAAGAGCGTAAGTGGAGATCTGTATTGTCTTGTGGTCACTGATGACTTTACAAGATTTTCATGGGTGATGTGTATCGAAAGAAAAGATCAAACGTTTGATTCGTTGATGATTTTATTCAAAAAGATGGAGACGCTGTATAAACTGCCGATCAAAAGAATTCGAAGCGATAACGGAACAGAGTTCAAAAACAATCGTATGGAAGAATTCTGCAATGACAAAGGCATTCTTCATGAATTCAGCGCACCGTATACTCCACAACAAAACGGTGTCGCAGAATGAAAGAATCGCACACTGATCGAAATAGCTCGAACTATGCTAGCTGATTCCAAATTGATGAAGTACAAGAAAACCTGCTTCGAATTACTTCATCGCTATAAACCAAATCTGAAATTCTTAGAACCTTTTGGATCACCTTGCACATTTATTGATCCAAATGGTAAATTTGGTGCGAAAGTTAATGAAGGTTTTTTTGTAGGTTATGCGAGTCCACTGAAGAGAGTATTTGTTCCATGCTTGGGAAAGATTATTCAAGTTCAGCATGTTGATTGTCAGAAGTTTACTGCTCTGGCACAACTTCCCGGAAAAAGATTGTTGTTTGACTACGACAAACTATGGGAATCATTCCAATTGCCGACTGAGCCAAGTGAGGAGGAACTAGCATTGTTATACAAATATCAGCAATCTATGTCACAAGAACAAGTGCCAAGACCGTTGGTAGTTTCCTCGCCTACCGTGGGTACAAATAATCACGAGGCCGGTCCAAGTGGAACGACACACGAACCCCCAGAAGAACCAGCTCCAACATTTGATCAATCTGACGACTCAGAATCGGAATCCGATCCGATTTTTTACGAGGACCCAAATGTTGCAACTTCAGAAGCTGTGAATCACACGGGTGATCAGGATATCACAAACTTGCAATCGGAAGTGAGCGTGCTTGACACAATCATGCCGAGAACTTTGTCTTATCATCCTTCAGAACAAATAATTGGTGTTCTTCAAAGTGGAGTGAAAACACGCTATCAAATCAACAAAGGGCTTACATGTTTTTATTCATCTATCGCTCCTTTACTGGAATAATTCTCATTGAAATGCTTTATTTCGCAGGTAGAGCCGAAGACATATAAAGAAGCATTAACTGAAGATAGCTGGGTGAATGCAATGCAGGAAGAGCTGCAACAGTTTGAGAAGCTTGGAGTATGGAGATTGGTTGATCTACCTGAAAATCAAAAGCTGATCAAGACCAAATGGGTCTTCAAGTGTAAACGAGATGATAGAGGGGTGATCATGAGAAATAAAGCACATTTGGTAGTCCAAGGTTTCAGTCAGTAAGAAGGCATCGACTTTACTGAAGTATATGCGCCCGTTGCTAGACTCGAGGCGATTAGAATCTTCCTGGAATTTGCGTCTTGGAAAGGATTCAAAGTCTACCAATTAGATGTCAAATCTGCATTCCTTTACGAAAAGATCAAAGAATAAGTGTACGTCGGACAACCATCGGGTTTCCCCGATCCAGTGCACAAAGACAAAGTCTATCTACTTGACAAAGCACTTTATGGTTTACACCAGGCCCTGAGAGCCTGGTACGAGACGCTTTCCCAACATCTGCTGGCCAACGGGTTCATCAGAGGGACGGTCGATAGCACTTTGTTTACAAAAGAGGTTACAGGGCATCTACTCATCATGCAGATTTACGTGGATGACATAATCTTCGGATCGACAAACGACGATTTGTGCAAAGAGTTCGAGAAGGTTATGAAGAAGAAGTTTGAAATGAGTTCGATGGGGGAGATGAAGTTCTTCCTAGGGCTTCAGGTTGAGCAAATGCCCGAAGGAATCTTCATACACCAGACAAAATACGTGAATGATGTGCTTGACAAGTTCAATATGTCTGAAGCATCTTTAATCTCAACCCCTTTGGCTCAAAATCATGGGATTTGTCCGGACAAAAGCGGTGAAAAAGTGGATGAGACGCACTATCAGTCGATTATTGGTTCATTAATGTATCTGACTGCGTCACGCCCAGACATCATATATCCAACGTGCCTCTGCGCCAGATATCATTCTAGCCCGAGACAGTCACACCTGACAATTGTGAAGAGAATTTTACGGTATCTTAAAAGCTGCCCAAGCACCGGCTTGTGGTATCCTAAATCTGGTGACTTTTCTCTTACTGGTTATGCTGATTCTGACTTCGGGAGCTGTAAGCAAAATGCAAAGTCCACAACGGCTGGCTGTCAGTTCTTCGGAACTCGACTTGTTACTTGGCAATGCAAGAAACAAACTGTCACACCCCCAAAATCCACAAGCGGAGTATCATCGCAGGGGGCTTGACTGACCAGGATCAAGCCACCAATCATATTGAACAATATAGTAAATTAAATAAAAGTTCAACCACGCAATATAATTGGTGTTCAAAACAAGTTAACCAAATTCAAATTAAACAGCGGAAGCATAAAATGTAAAACCAAAACATAAGTTATAAGTTCATAAAGTTTAACATGGCACCCAACGGTCCATGTCCCACAACGACTCCTCCTGCTCGTGCAACCTCCATAGATACCTAACGACCTGCAAGGCATGTAACAACAAGTCAACAACAAAGTTGAGCGAGTTCACAGTTGGTGTTCGTTTTAAAGTAGTTTAAAAAATCATGAGTTTGTTTGCAATTGTAGGTTAACCAGCTTTCCTTGTTTTCCGAACCATAATTAGTGGGGGCTACCCCATGTTGTACACCACTAGACTAGTTATATACATTGGCGTCCTTCCCAATCCGAGGACGGAGGTACGTATTCTTCCCAATCCGAGAATACGCAGGTTTAGTGTAGGCGTCCTTCCCAATCCGAGGACGGAGGTACGTATTCTACCCAATCCGAGAATACGCAGGTTGAATGTAGCCATCCTTCCCAATCTGAGGACGAAGGTACGTATTCTTCCCAATCTGAGAATACGCAGGTTGAATGTAGGCATCCTTCCCAATCCGAGGACGGAGGTACGTATTCTTCCCAATCTGAAAATACGCAGGATTAAATGTAGTCTATTAGTGGTGAATGTACAAGTTTCATCTTAGCTTCTTAATCCCATTCCCAACCCACCGGGAATCCCATGCCTTAAGAGTGTGAACTCACCTTCGGTTAGCTCGGTTAGATTAAATGTCCGTTAAATAGTTGGTCAATCAAGTCCTATTATGTTTACCAGATTCAGTCAGTTTCTAAATCACATAACGTAAATCGTACCACATATTATGCAAATAACACACACATATCATCATGCATTTTGGGAATCCATATAGAAATCAATGGAAGTTTAGTAAGCAACACTCAACGAACCATACCATTTAACATACAACACTTAAACGAACAAACGTAGGGCTCATCTACATTCAACTTCCTAGCTGAAGCCGCTGGGCCCAACCACCGGTCACACGGCCCAAATTCACATGCACAATACAAGTTAACCAATCCATTAAGTATCTGTTTAATCCATTAATCGGGTGTCTAATTCATTCGTGAGTGTGGCCCATTCCCTCCCAAACGGCCCACTTGATGGTGTATGATTACATGTTGTTACCCGGCCCCAAGCTATATCACACCGAGTTTCATATATCACAAGAGTTCCAATGACAACTTCATAAAACATCTATTTATCCATACACCATAATTCAATCTAGTCAATCACATAATTTACTTGAATAGTCTGATTATTGATTTGTATCATAACAATTTCCTTAACACGAATCCATATACCCTACACTAACATACATGACCATGATCCAATCAGTTAGCACCAAGTACCTACCTTATCACATAATTTGATTCCTATACATCAATACAACATATATCCATTTAATCGACCACACAACTTGTTTCAGTAATCTGACCATTAGCCTAACCCATAATAACTTGTGAAATTTCCGAATCATATCAACCCAAGATTGTCCCCACCCATCGTGATAATCTTCAAGTGATTAAAACAATTAACAAGAACCAAAGTCATATGTTCATCAATCAGATTCACTTATGCAGACATATCATGAACTTCAATCATTAGACGTAGTCGATTTACGAGAATACTAAGCAGGTTATATATAATCTATGCAAAACATTAGTGGCCGACAATTCACATATACTATCACATGAAAACATGAATTTACTATCACATGCAATTAAGAACATAGTGGCCGACAATTCACATATATACTATCACATGCAACATGAATTTACTAACCAATTTAATGCTTCGATGCACAGGGGGGTAGGGTTTGTTTTGGTTTGAGTTTATGATAAACAATAATAATAAGCATGCAATAATTAATAACTTTGGGGGGGGGGGAGGCGGTTCCTTTTGGCTGAAGTGGGCTCAAGTCCATACGATTGGGCTGGTATAAAACTGAGGGTGTTGATTGGGCCGAATTTTACACAGGGGAAAGGCAGCAACATATGCATTGGGTGTAATGTGTACGCACATGGGAGGGGGTTAGGGAATTTGGTTTGGGTTAGTTTACTTAGGTACTTTATCATTATTATTATTATTATTATAAACATAAGAATAACTAATGTAGATTTATATTAACCAACTAACATAAATGTAAAATATTCACGCTAAGGGTTCGGGCCTCAAAAGTTTCGAGTTATGCGGTTTATGTCATGGTTCAAACGGTTCGGATAGGTTCATCACCAAATGGACTTGGTTTCGACTACAAGTTTGCACACAATAACTAAATGAGTATAAATTTAATTCGTAGAAAATAGATAAGTATATATTCATTCGTAAGAGCAAAACGAACGATTTATACCTCGAATTTACGGGTTATCACATCATCTCCAAGTTGAAAGAAATTTCGTCTCGAAATTTAGCACGTGGTTACTGAGGAAGCTAGTTAGGTTGCGTGGTTTTCTTGGTTTTCCTGGGGTGTCACATCATCCCCCTGTTGGTTTGGAATTTCGTCCCGAAATTCCGCAGTAGCTTCATCCTCAGTAGTAGTTGTACTTTTCTCGAACAATTGGGGATACTTGTGTTTCATTTGGTCTTCTCGTTCCCAGGTGAACTCTGGGCCACGACGGGAGTTCCAACGAACTCGAACAAGAGGTATTCTGGTGCACTTGAGAACCTTAACGTCTCAGTCTGTAATCTCTACAGGTTCCTCGACGAATCGC
The DNA here is from genome assembly GCA_030545235.1 of Helianthus tuberosus. NCBI lineage: Eukaryota > Viridiplantae > Streptophyta > Magnoliopsida > Asterales > Asteraceae > Helianthus > Helianthus tuberosus. The sequence goes on from CM060406.1 coordinate 184,774,485, forward strand.
AACTGATCGTCGATAGTGACCTCCTTGAGAGGAACTATGAGGGTCTCATCTGACAGACACTTCTTCAGATTTGACATGTGGAATGCGTTTTGAACTCCGCTGAGTTCTTCGGGTAGGTTCAGTTTGTAGGCCACCTTGCCTATTTTCTCTGTGATCTTGAAAGGTCCGACATATCGCGGGTTAAGTTTGCCTCGTTTACCAAAACGGACTACACCTTTCCAAGGTGAAACTTTGACTAGCACTCGATCCCCAACCTAGAACTCGAGTGGTTTCCTGCGCTTATCGGCATAGCTTTTCTGACGGTCACGAGCTGCCGCCATTCGTTGTCCTATCTGAGCAATCTTCTCGGTTGTATCTACTACAAGTTCTGGGCCAGTGATCTGGCTGTCGCCAACCTCTGCCCAACAAAGAGGTGATCGGCATTTACGCCCGTACAATGCCTCAAACGGAGCAGCCTGGATACTGGTGTGGTAACTGTTGTTATACGAAAACTCCACTAACGGGAGGTGTTTTTCCCAGCCATTACCAAAGTCGATTACACATGCTCGAAGCATGTCTTCAAGGGTTTGGATGGTGCGTTCAGACTGCCCATCCGTCTGTGGATGATACGCCATGCTCATGTCTAATCGAGAGCCAAAGGACTTATGCATTGCTTGCCACAATTCAGAGGTAAAACACGTGTCACGATCAGATATAATGGAGGTTGGCACCCCGTGCCTTGATACTACTTCCTTTAGGTAGATGTCTGCTAGAGTAGAAAACTTATCCGTTTCCTTGATAGCCAGAAAATGTGCAGACTTGGTCAGTCGATCCACGATCACCCAAATGGTATCATTTCCGCGTTGAGATCTAGGCAGGCCAGTAACGAAGTCCGTGGAAATTTGCTCCCATTTCCATTTCGGTATCTCTGGTTGTTGGAGTAGGCCTGATGGTTTCTGGTACCCGATTTTGACTCTCGCACAAGTCAAGCATTTACTGACGTAGGTTGCTATGTTGGCCTTCATACTAGGCCACCAGTACGTAGTCTTGAGATCGTGGTACATCTTATCAGAACCAGGACGTACCGAGTACCGAGACTTGTGTGCTTCATCCATCACAAGCTCACGTAGGTTACCATAGAGTGGAACCCAAATGCGCCCTGTCACGTAATAAGCGCCGTCTTCCTTTTGTTCTAACCGTTTCCTCGATCCTCGCAAAGACTCAGCCCTGATGTTTTCTGCTTTCAATGCTTCAACCTGAGCATCTCGTATCTGAGCGGGAAGACTAGAGTGAATGGTAAGCTGTAACGCACGTACACGCTTAGGTTTAGACTCTTTCCTGCTGAGGGCATCGGCTACAACCTTGGCTTTGCCCGGATGATACTTGATCACGCATTCGTAATCATTTAGGAGTTCGACCCATCGACGCTGTCGCATATTCAACTCCTTCTGTTCGAAGATATGTTGGAGACTCCTGTGATCGGTGTAAATGGTGCACTTGGTACTGTACAGGTAATGCCTCCATATCTTGAGTACAAAAACAACAGCTCCCAGCTCCAGATCATGAGTAGTGTAGTTCCTTTCGTGAACTTTAAGTTGGTGCGATGCATAAGCAATGACTTTATCCCGTTGCATCAACACACAACCAAGTCCTTGAATTGACGCGTCGCAATAAACCACGAAATCTTCTGTGCCTTCAGGTAACGAGAGAATAGGAGCGCTACAAAGCTTCTCCTTTAATTGCTGAAACACCTATTCCTGTGCATCACCCCAACGATAGGTGATGCCCTTCTGAGTTAGTGAAGTGAGAGGTTGCGCAATCTTTGAGAAATCCTTGATAAACCTTCTGTAGTAACCCGCCAAACCCAAGAATTGGCGGATTTCAGTTGGTGTACGGGGTGCAGGCCAGTTCTTGATCGAGTCAACCTTGGATGGATCCACATGAATCCCATCCTGGTTTACCACGTGGCCTAGGAAATGGACTTCACGAAGCCAAAAGTCGCATTTCAAGAACTTAGCATAAAGCTGCTCTGTTCGAAGAAGTTCCAGAATAAGTCGTAAATGTTGCTCGTGTTCCTCCTGACTCTTAGAATAGATCAGGATGTCGTCGATGAAAACAAGTGACATATTCGTCAGGTTAGACTAGATTCGAATGTCGCGCCTGAGAATCCATATCGGTCGTATCAAGTTCAAAGAACAGTGTCTGTGGTATCATCATTTTCATAGCCCAATGCTCATCGAGTAATGTTCGTAGAGTGTAACTTGTCCAAGCGAGTGTCCGCGGGGGTTGTTGTTAGGATCACAAAATCCCAAAAGTATATCAAGTATGGATGTGGGAACATAAGAAAGAGTAGTCGCAATGGATGAGTAAGCGTTTAAGAATCCACAACAGGGGTTTACATAAGGTCGAAGGTATAGCTGGTCATACGCAAGTTTGGTATAGTTAGGTTAAAGTATGTCGTTGATTAAATATAGCTGTCACGGGGTTAAATCAATCAGAACAACTATTCAACATAGTAGCATGATTGTTGTACAAGTGTGTAGTGTTAAGATTCACTGAGACCTTCGCCAATGGTTGTTGAACTCGTCCACATGCGGAGGAGGAACAATTCACCTGAATCCATGAACTTAGGTGTGCTTGTGATTCATCAAGTAAGCAATCAAGTTAGGGGGAGTTCCTTGGGTCGTATGAATGATTCCAAAATACGTCTGCGTAGTCGTGAGGTTCCAAAGGAAAGACGTGAAAACATGCTCAAGTGAGTATGATCGTATCAACAATACATCACCACCCTCAAGGTTTCAAGGAGTGATCACCAATGATCGAAAGTCGAGCCTTCCAAATTCTCTAAGCTAAAGCGTGTTCGTTCCAGTGTCTCGTCTTGGAGAAGCGAGAACGTAATGTCACTGTGGTAAGGGAGTGATGGTTTGATCTAAGCCAATGATTAAATTAAACAAAGCATTAATCGACAATCAGGTGTTGATACAAAGGCTAGTGAGAAGATTCCGCATATATATATGGAAAACTATCATGGAGTTAAAATACGACTCTTGTAGTGTAAGGTGGGTCAGGTAAACGTATAAATTATCGTGTTCGCCAGTGGGTTGAGTGATCCATACTTCCGTCCCCAAATGTCCTGAAGACTATTTCACCCGTAATGGCATTCATTCGCTAAGTTGGGTATACGAGAGAGCTAATCAAGTAGAATAAGAATAAACCATCCAACAGGGTAATAAGGTAGTCTTGTGATTGGTGAAAATCGTGGTATGGTTGTTGGTGTTTCATTAAATCGGTTGTTAATCGAAGCGATAGGGAATTAATGAGGTTCATGCGAAGAATTGAGTGCAAACAGGGGTCCAACAATAACCGAAGGATTTGACCAGCTAATCTGTTGTTTAGAAGTAATTTCCAGTAGTGGTGCATGGCGGCATGGCACAAAGGGAAGTTCGTTGCATCGTGGTCGCGCGAGTGTATCACTTGTCCAAAACAGAGTTTGGTGGGTAAGGTTTCGTGTTGCCTAACGACAAACGCGTGTAACTGTGACTGCTTCGTTTCTGGCGACGATGACAGGTGAAGGTGTTAAAGTTCGTCAACAGGGATGCGTGGTTTTAGTTATCCTAAGCCCGAGTTTGTGTAAGCCAGGTCTGGTCTTCGTGAATGTTGACGTACAAACCGACTGTACGGAGGGTCAGATGGCGACGTCATGTCGAGGTAAACGTACGAGTAGATAGAATGCATAAACAGTCGTTGTAGCGGGGTGACAAGAAATCAGGAAAGAATTTGACAACCACTTGTCAAATTTCAAGTAAACAATTGTGTGTCATAAAGAACACAGTAGGGCTAATAGACAGCATGCTGCTTTCCTAATTAAGCATACCATAACATCACACCATGCAAAAGTAATCTAGCAAGTAGGTAATATAAACTTAAATCATACCACCTAGTGTGTTGAGCCTTGCACGTGGAGCGAAGCGTCATTGTGGATTGTTGAGCACTGTACAGGTTATAGTCTGGTTTTGTCAAAAAGTTTTTCCCTTTTTTTAAATCCAAGTTCACTATAACCAATGGCTCTGATACCAATCTGTCACACCCCCAAAATCCACAAGCGGAGTATCACCGCAGGGGGCGTGACAGACCAGGATCAAGCCACCAATCATATTGAACAATATAGTAAATTAAATAAAAGGTCAACCACACAATATGATTGGTGTTCAAAACAAGTTAACCAAATTCAAATTAACCAGCGGAAACATAAAATGTAAAACCAAAACATAAGTCATAAGTTCATAAAGTTTAACATGGCACCCAACGGTCCATGTCCCACAACGACTCCTCCTGCTCGTGCAAGCTCCATAGATACCTAACGACCTGCAAGGCATGTAACAACAAGTCAACAACAAAGTTGAGCGAGTTCACAGTTGGTGTTCGTTTTAAAGTAGTTTCAAAAATCATGAGTTTGTTTGCAATTGTAGGTTAACCAGCTTTCCTTGTTTTCCGAACCATAATTAGTGGGGGCTACCCCATGTTGTACACCACTAGACTAGTTATATACATTGGCGTCCTTCCCAATCCGAGGACGGAGGTACGTATTCTTCCCAATCCGAGAATACGCAGGTTTAGTGTAGGTGTCCTTCCGAATCCGAGGACGGAGGTGCATATTCTTCCCAATCCGAGAATACGCAGGTTGAATGTACGCGTCCTTCCCAATCCGAGGACGGAGGTACGTATTCTTCCCAATCCGAGAATACGCAGGCTGAATGTAGGCGTCCTTCCCAATTCGAGGACGGAGGTACGTATTCTTCCCAATCCGAGAATACGCAGGATTAAATGTAGTCTATTAGTGGTGAATGTACAAGTTTCATCTTAGCTTCTTAATCCCATTCCCAACCCACCGGGAATCCCATGCCTTAAGAGTGTGAACTCACCTTCGGTTTGCTCGGTTAGATTAAATGTCCGTTAAATAGTTGGTCAATCAAGTCCTATTGTGTTTACCAGATTCAGTCAGTTTCTAAATCACATAACGTAAATCGTACCACATATTATGCAAATAACACACACATATCATCATGCATTTTGGGAATCCATATAGAAATCAATGGCAGTTTAGTAAGCAACACTCAACAAACCATACCCTTTAACATACAACACTTAAACGAACAAACGTAGGGCTCATCTACATTCAACTTCCTAGCTGAAGCCGCTCGGCCCAACCACCGGTCACACGGCCCAAATTCACATGCACAATACAAGTTAACCAATCCATTAAGTATGTGTTTAATCCATTAATCGGGTGTCTAATTCATTCGTGGGTGTGGCCCATTCCCTCCCAAATGGCCCACTTGATGGTGTATGATTACATGCTGTTACCCGGCCCCAAGCTATATCACACTGAGTTTCATATATCACAAGAGTTCCAATGACAACTTCATAAAACATCTATTTATCCATACACCATAATTCAATCTAGTCAATCACATAATTTACTTGAATAGTCTAATTATTGATTTGTACCATAACAATTTCCTTAACACGAATCCATATACCCTACACTAACATACATGACCATGATCCAGTCAGTTAGCACCAAGTACCTACCTTATCACATATTTGATTCCTATACATCAATACAACATAAATCCATTTAATCGACCACACAACATGTTTCAGTAATCTGACCATTAGCCTAACCCAAAACAACTTGTGAAATTTCCGAATCATATCAACCCAAGATTGTCCCCACCCATCGTGATAATCTTCAGGTGATTAAAACAATTAACAAGAACCAAAGTCATATGTTCATCAATCAGATTCACTTATGCAGACATATCATGAACTTCATTCATTAGACGTAGTCGATTTACGAGAATACTAAGCAGGTTATATACAATCTATGCAAAACATTAGTGGCCGACAATTCACATATACTATCACATGCAAACATGAATTTACTATCACATGCAATTAAGAACATAATGGCCGACAATTCACATATATACTATCACATGCAACATGAATTTACTAACCAATTTAATGCTTCGATGCATAGGGGGTCTACTGCCGTCGCCAATCACAGGGGGGTAGGGTTTGTTTTGGTTTGAGTTTATGATAAACAATAATAATAAGCATGCAACAGTTAATAACTTTGGGCGGGGGGGGGGGGGGGAGGCGGTTCCTTTTGGCTAAAGTGGGCTCAAGTCCATATGATTGGGCTGTCACAAAAGTGAGGGTGTTGATTGGGCCGAATTTTACACAGGGGAAAGGCAACAACATATGTATTGGGTGTAATCTGTACGCACATGGGAGGGGGTTAGGGAATTTGGTTTTGGTTAGTTTACTTAGGTACTTTATCATTATTATTATTATTATTATTATTATTATTATTATAAACATAAGAATAACTAATATAGATTTATATTAACCAACTAACATAAATGTAAAATATTCACGCTAAGGGTTCGGGACTCAAAAGTTTCGAGTTATGCGGTTTATGTCATGGTTCAAACGGTTCGGATAGGTTCATCACCAAATGGACTTGGTTTCGACTACAAGTTTACACACAATAACTAAATGAGTATAAATTTAATTCGTCGAAAATAGATAAGTATATATTTATTCGTAAGAGCTAAACGAATGATTAATACCTCGAATTTACGGGTTGTCACACAAACCACAGTCGCTCTCTCAACCTGTGAGGCTGAATACGTTTCGGCTTCCAGCTGTTGCTCTCAGATCCTCTGGATCCAACAGCAGAAGAGGGACTATGGTTTGCAGTTCTTGGGCATGCCAATCTTTGTGGACAATAAGGCAGCAATAAATATAACTAAAAATCCGGTTCATCACTCTAAAACGAAACATGTAGAAATTCGACATCATTTCATCCGTGATTGCTATGAAAATAAATTGATTCGAATTGATCATATACACACCGATGATCAGAGAGCTGATTTTTACACAAAACCTTTTGATAAAAAGAGATTTAACTATCTTTTGAAATTAAACGGGTTGAAAAATTTGTTTTCTGGGAGGGTTGTTGAGTGTGAAGCCGAGGAGGACGGCGATCAGAAGTGATCCACGTCAAGTTGTCAAGTTTCTGTACAGTTTTATTTTCTGCTTTTGATAAAACCAAAAACACAAAAATATGTTTTTGGTTTTAGGGGGAGAAAGTTATAAGAAAATCCAAAAACATGATAAAATTTCAAAATCCAAAAACAGTGAAAAAATCAAAAAGAGTTTGTGTAAAAAGGGGAAATGATAGTACATCAGCTAGACAGTTGCAGTACGCTAAAGAAATGTATAGTTTAAAAAGTGTTAAGCAGTCTTGCAGATGATGTGCCGATAGGTTTTTACACATTTAGTAAGTTTGTTCGAGATATAAACCTAAATCATTATTTGCTTTTACGTGGGGAACATCTCTCGGATATATGGGTAACCCCTGAAATCTTGTTTGAAAGATCCCTCTTTCTGAGATACTAGGTCTTTATGCTTAGTGATATCTGGGGTATTATCCCGGGACTTCTGATTTTGCGAACGCAATGGCCTAGTCCCCGTATAATACTTTTTGCTTGCTTGAAATATAGCACCCCCCTAAGCATAAATATGATGAAACATTGCAAAATGCTAATCATGTGCTCTTAAAGAAAAGATTCTCTAAAGGGAACACACCTAAAGTCGAACCATCTGTCACACCCTGGCTTTGCGGAAGCGTGGTTAATTTTGGTGTGACTTCTTAATACCATAGCTTAATCATAACAAAGCTATATGAAATAAAATCATGCAAGATCATCCGTTTGATTAAGTTTAAAACCAGAGTAACATACCATTGTCTTAGAAACTTACAACACCGTAACATAAAACATTGTCTTAAACAACATAAACAGTAACATGAAACAAACGCAGTTTAAGATTTGTGACTTGTCCAGGAAAGAGTCACATTTCCTAAACTGGGATGACCTTGGAACCCTTGTGCAGCGGGGAAACATAACATACCGTGCCAGATCTTTAGTTTCCTGAAATACATGTAAGTTGAAAAATCAACAATAATGTTGAGCGAGTTCATGTGTAAGTGAGTATGTAAAACACTTGTAAGTATAAAAGTTCCCTGGTATGTAGCAGTGTAAGGAAAAGAGATCACCAATGGTTTGCAAGGCCATTAGCATGTTGTGAAATGCAAGTAGGAAGACTCAACCTAGCCGATTTATGCGTCGGGCACAAAGTCACTCAAGGTCCGTTCTGTTGGTCCTCTTAGAGGTCCGTTCTGTTGGGCCTAGAGTTGGGCTCGCTACACCCAGATAGATCTACCGCTTACGTCCCTCGGTGTTTTCTGCCTACCCATTCACATGATCTAAGTAGTAAACCTCCTTACGTTAACCATACCATGTATAAAGTACTTGTAAACAAAGTAACATGTATTTCACCCCCGCAGTTAAGAAAACTGAAAACAGTTAGAGAAAAGGGGGACATGAACTCACAGTGAAGCGTCTCTACCAAATATCTCCAAATCAGAAAGCTGTACGACGACCTACAAGTGCTAATTCTATTAGACGGACGGCCGTGCCTTAGCTTTATAGTTAAATCTTTGGGAAATAGTTAGACAACTATTTCGTGTTTACGTTCTGTATATACTTGGTAGTTAATCTCCTTCCCAAGGATGGGGGATTCAATACATGTGCGTTCAAATTAAATCATTAAGTCTCACTTAATACATATTCATATTTCCAATTCCAAAATATAAGTATTTTTCTCAAAAAATATTATATTTTCATTTCACATAATTTTTCTCCAATAATACGTTGTTAAAATATGCGTTCGTAAATATTTCCGTAAGTGCGTAAGTTACGTTTTAACAATCGAGTGGTAATATAATTACCGGTGTAACTTATATATTCATGGTGAAAGCGTTCGTATTATTTTGGGATCGTTAACGTTCGTAAATATTATTTTTACTCTAAAAATAATATTTAAGTATTTCACAAAATAATCATAAACAGTGTGTGAAAAATATATATATTTATCACGTTAAATTTTGTGAAAATCCCACCTCCAAATATTTAGTAAATAAAGTCATGGCGAAATTTATGTTTTGAAAACATGTCAAACATGATTCTAACACTTGTAGTGTAAATAGTTTTTAAGTGTTAGGTTTTTAGAAAAATTTCGCCAGAGTTTCCTCTGTAACTGGAGGTGGCCACGCTTTCAAGCGTATCATTTTCTTTAACAAATCAAATCAACCAATGTTCTCAACATTATCAAACAACTCTTCAACATTTTAACTAGTCAAAGATAGACAAAATCGCAAAGATATACGAACTTGTGGTTTGTCTAAAAATACGTAGTAAATCTCTTTACTTTTAATGGATCTTTTGTGTAAATAATCCGATTTTGTAAAAACCTCGTTTTTAGAGAAAATCCATCTTTACAACTTCTAGTAACATTTGACAAAACTAGTTCTTTGTCGGATCTTTTTATTTCACAAGTGCTTACACACTTGTGGTTTATAAAAATCATGCTTGTTAGTGTAAGGTCCATCTTTTGAAATACATGATTTTCTTGATGCGTGGTTCTTTGAAAATACCGGTTGTAGATACGTAGATCTACTAATTTTAATCACTATTGTACAAGTCAAAACACTTTTACACAAGTTCGTGTTTCATGTGTGGTAGAGTTTCATCTTTTAACCCTCGTATCATTTAAAACAAGCTTATGTTAAGATCCATGATCTTACCAATCCGGGTTAAACGATGATCCGAGCTACCACAACATAGATCGGGTCTAAATAATCACACATTTCGAATACTACAACTTTTACACAACATATATGCTATTAACCACCATTTTTAGTGTTTTAAGTAGACTTTTGTGCATCATATTGCATTTTAACGAGATTTAACCGATAAAAATCCTTTTAACCACTTTAGAATAGTTTAAAAAGGAGTTTTAAGTATTATACCTCTAGCTCAAGGCTAGGGAAGGATCTTGACGAAAATGGCGTGGATAAAAGCAAAGTGGAGAGGTCCTTCGCGTTCCGTTTGCTCCAAACCTCCTAATACGTGACCCTTGATGCTTGTCTAACCTTGGAATGGCAAGAACCAAACTCGAAAATGGATGTAGGGGAGGGGGGTGTTCGGCCGAGAATGAGCAAGAGAGAAAGAGAGAGAGTTGTGAAGTTGTTTTGTGGTGATAATGATCTCTAGTGTAAGCTCATGAACTTATAGGCAATCTCAAGTGTTATTAACCATTGGAAATTATGTCTTGTAGATATTTAACATAGGAGATTAGGAAATCTTGAAGTACAATTTGTGTTCCCCCATGGTTGGGGCCGGTTAGGAATGGGGGGGGGGTCTAGTTCAAAATCAACTAGCCATTTGGTGCATAGTTAGGGTAAGTTAAGTAATTAACTTGGTTACTTGTGTGTTATGCGTTATGGCGGGTGTTAGGGTAATCAGGGACCCTAACTGGCTTAGAAAAATATAAATAGTGAAAATAACAATATTTTCATGTTCCGGGTAAAGTCCGGTTGTTCGGCTGGATAGTAATCCGTTAAAGCGCTTAATAAAGCTTTAAAGTGTCGTTATATTATTTTAGTGACACAATTTGTTTTCCTGACACTTTAGAAAGTGTCTAGTGTTATTTTCCCCATGTTTTGGCACTTAACTAGTCAGCTAGAAGCTGGATTATTTATCAAAGTGCTGTGTTTTGTGCTTAGAGTACGTTTTAGGCACATCCAGTCATTGTAACTTATTCCTAGAGACGCAGTTCCACAACCCTTATATCCCTACACTCACTGCTAGTGTAGCAAAACATCTCAGGCTCTTACAGGCCTTAGAGGCAGTGTTTGCCTGATGCTGGCTTTATCAGCATGTTCAGTAGGTTATCCGTGATAGTGCTACTGTGCTTTTTGTGCATCATGTTTGTCACTAAGGTTTAGCATGTAAATAATGTAGTGACGATAAGCAAAGTATGATGCAAGTAAGTACATGTATCAGATATCAAGTAGCAGTTCATCAGCTAGTTCAATCAAGCACAGTAATTAAGCAGTAATTAATCATTAATTAAGTCGTACGGATACCTGGTTTAGTGCGGGTTGTCACATTCTCCCCCCGTTAAATAAATTTCGTCCCGAAATTTAAGTTCTGCTACTAGATGCAGAGTTCTTAGGAAAAAGGTGGGGGTATTTCTCTTTCATCCGGTCCTCACGTTCCCAGGTGAATTCAGGACCGTGTCTGGCATTCCAACGAACTTTGACGAGTTTGACACTGCTCCGGCGGGTCTTGTTCACTTTCCAATCCGTGACCTCAACAGGTTCTTCAACGAAGTGGAGCGTGTCGTCAACATGAATCTCGTCGATGGGAATGGCAACGTCAACTTGAGTTGGACTTTTCTTTAGATTGGATACATGAAATGTATCGTGAACACCATTCAGTTCAGCAGGTAGGTCCAACTTGTATGCTACTAGTCCTATCCTTTCCAGAATCCTGAAGGGACCAATGTAGCGCGGATTTAACTTCCCACGCTTCCCAAAGCGTGCCACCCCCTTCCAGGGTGATACCTTCAATAAAACCATTTCTCCAACTTGGAAATCCACATGTTTCCGGTTTGGATCTGCATAGGCCTTTTGTCTGTGGCGAGCTGCTTCGATGCGTTTAAGAATCTGCGTGATCTTGTCTGTCGTCTCTTGGACGATTTCGGGACCAGCAAGCTGCCTATCACCTGCGTCAGCCCAACATAAGGGTGATCGGCACTTGCGTCCGTAAAGGGCTTCAAATGGCGCGACACCAATACTGGTGTGGTAGCTGTTGTTGTACGAAAATTCGACCAAAGGTAAATGCTTATCCCAGCTACCGCCTAAATCCATAACACACGCTCTCAGCATGTCTTCCAAAGTCTGTATCGTTCGCTCGCTCTGGCCGTCAGTTTGCGGATGAAACGCAGTGCTCAGATTCAATTGGGATCCAAACGCTTCTTGGAAGGATTGCCATATCCTAGACACAAACCTTCCGTCTCTATCAGAAATGATCGAGAGAGGTACTCCATGGCGTGCGACAATCTCTCTCATGTAAATTTCCGCAAGTTTACTAGTACTGTCTTTCTCTTTGATTGGCAGAAAGTGTGCGGACTTTGTTAGGCGGTCAACTATCACCCAAATCATATCGTGGCCTCTTGGCGTCCTCGGCAATTTTGTAATAAAATCCATGGAGATTTGTTCCCATTTCCACTTGGGAATTTCAAGCTGTTGCAGAAGTCCTGAAGGCTTCTGGTATTCCGCTTTAACCTTAGCGCACGTTAAACATTTGCTCACGTACACAGCAACATCGCCTTTCATCCTAGGCCACCAATAATAATCTTTGAGATCCTGGTACATCTTATCCGATCCAGGGTGGATAGAGTACCGTGACTTGTGAGCTTCATCAAAGATAACTTTCCTTAACCCACCAAACAGAGGAACCCAAATCCTTTTCTCAAAACATAACGTCCCTTCCTCGTTTGGTACCAAAAGCTTCTCCATCCCACGGAGATATTCTTCTTCAAGGTTTCCTTCCTTGAGAGCTTCTTTCTGCGCGGCACGAATGCGCAAGGAAAGATTGGTTCGTATAATCATTTCCAAAGCCCTAACCCTTATGGGCTTGATTCTCTCTTTACGACTTAGGGCATCGGCGACCACGTTCGCCTTCCCTGGATGGTACTTTATCTCGCAGTCGTAGTCGTTCAACAATTCAACCCAACGTCTTTGCCTCATATTCAACTCCTTCTGGTTGAATATATGTTGTAGGCTCTTGTGATCTGTAAAGATTGTACACTTTGTACCATAAAGGTAGTGTCTCCAGATTTTTAAAGCAAAAACCACTGCGCCAAGCTCTAAATCGTGTGTGGTATAGTTCTTTTCGTGCACTTTCAACTGACGCGATGCGTAAGCAATAACCTTCTGGCGTTGCATCAACACGCAACCCAATCCTTGGCGCAATGCGTCGCAGTATACCACAAAATCATCAGTACCTTCTGGTAGAGCTAAGATAGGCGCGTTGCAGAGCTTATCCTTCAATATCTGGAACGCTTCTTCCTGTTTGATTCCCCAATCAAACGTCTTATCCTTCTGGGTGAGGAGCGTCAAAGGTTGAGCGATTTTTGAAAAATCCTCAATGAACCTTCGGTAATAGCCAGCTAAACCCAAGAATTGCCGAATCTCGGTTGGCGTCTTTGGCGTTTCCCAATCCTTGATCGCCTCGATCTTGGTGGGATCCACGTGGATTCCATCTCCATTTACCACGTGCCCAAGGAATTGCACCTCTCGTAGCCAAAACTCGCACTTAGAGAATTTGGCATACAGCTGTTCCTTCTTCAGCAGCTCTAGAATGGCTCTAAGATGCTGCTCGTGTTCAGCCTTCGTCTTTGAATAAATTAAAATGTCATCGATGAATACAATCACGAACTTATCCAAGTACGGCTTGCAAACTCTATTCATTAGATCCATGAATACCGCGGGTGCGTTTGTCAAACCAAATGGCATAACGAGGAACTCGTAGTGTCCATAACGAGTTCTAAAGGCTGTCTTCGGAATGCTTTCCTCTTGTATCCTTAACTGATGGTATCCAGATCGAAGATCGATCTTTGAATAAAAGCTGGAACCTTGAAGTTGGTCGAACAGATCATCAATTCTTGGCAGAGGATACCTATTCTTGATCGTTAGCTTGTTCAGCTCCCGGTAGTCGATGCACATACGGAAACTACCGTCCTTCTTTTTGACAAACAGGACCGGAGCTCCCCAAGGCGAGAAGCTTGGTCGGATAAATCCCTTGTCTAACAACTCTTGAAGTTGCGTCGACAATTCTTGCATCTCAGACGGAGCAAGTCTATAGGGTGCCTTAGCCACAGGCGCGGCGCCTGGAACTAAGTCAATGTGAAACTCTACTTGTCTCTGAGGTGGCAGTCCAGGTAAGTCTTCTGGGAAGACTTCTGGATACTCCCTTACGACAGGGATGTCCTCGATTCTTGGCTCAGCAGCCTTCTTATCCACAATGTGTGCCAGGAAGGCAACACATCCTTTCTGCAAACACTTCCTTGCCTTCAAGCAGCTGATAATCCTCAACGGCGTCTCACGCTTCTCTCCATGAACAACAATGGTCTCACCATCATCGATTGGGATACGAACAACCTTCTCATGACAAACTATCTCTGCTTTGTTGCCTGATAACCAATCCATTCCTACCACCACATCGAAGCTTCCCAACTGGACTGGTAGTAGATCTAGAGCGAACTCACGCTCTCCTAATTCGATCACACAACCCCTAATAACTTCATTGGCTTCTACTAACTTCCCATCGGCCAATTCGATCGAGTAGGGAATATCTAACTTATTAGCGGCTAGACCAAGCATATTCTTAAATTCTAACGACACGAAGCTATAATCGGCACCAGTATCAAATAAAACGGATGCATAGCGTTGGTTCACAGGGAACGTACCAGTAACTACATTGGGGTCCTGGCGCGCTTCCCTTGCTTCGAGTTGGAACACTCTTCCACGGGCTTGGTATAAGTCTGGGCAGTTCTTCTTAAAATGCCCGATATCACCGCAGTGAAAGCACCCAAGTCGTTGCCCGTTTCCACCAGCTTGATCATTCCTTTGATTACGATTCACGGCGCCCGCTTGGGTAGCATTGTTACCTCGATTCTCGTTACCTCCATAGTTTCCTTGTGGGCGATTCCCATTCCCACCCCGGTTGTAATTTCTGTTTCCGAATCCTCCCTGGCCTCCCTGACCAGCAGTGGCCCAACAAGTGTCCTTCGAGTGGCCACGTTTCCCACATGCTTCGCATACTTTTAGCCCGCAATGACCAGAATGGTGGCGCTGGCAGGTGTTGCACTTGGGCTGGGCGCCCATATACCCTTTTCCTTTCTTCCCTCTACCAGTTGTACCCTGAGCTGGTGAGTCTGATCCTCCTTTCTTAACCGCCACACTGGCGCCTTGCTTGAAGTTCGAGAACTTCCGTTTGTTTCCTCCTGATGACTCGACGTGAGTCTCTATCTTCTTCGTCTTGATCTCATCAAACTTGTTCAAACGAATTGCCTCCTCGGTGAGAGCCACGCTCAAATCGATGGCTTCAGTGATAGTCGCAGGCTTAGATGAAGTTACCATGCTTATGATTTGAGGAGCAAGTCCCCAAATGAAGCGTTCAATTCTCTTGAACTCAGGAGTGACCATGTAGGGTACCACATGCGATAAGTCATGGAACCTTTGAACGTATTCTGCTATCTTTGGACCGTCCATTTTCAAGTGCCAGAACTCGGTCTCCAATCGCTGGATTTCTGCGCGGGAACAGTACTTCTTGAGCATTAGTTCCTTCAGTTCGGTCCAGGTCAGCGCGTAGGCAGCAGCTTCGCCTAGTGTCTGTACTTGTAGATTCCACCAAGAGAGGGCTCCATCTAGAAACAGCCCTGAGATATAGGTGACTTGCTGATCCAGCGCGCACTTGCTCATGCGAAGAACAGATTCGGTTTTCTCAGCCCAACGAACGAAGGCGACAGCACCTCCAGTGCCATCGAAGTTGACCGGTTTGCAGTCTAGAAACTGCTTGTAGGTGCACCCTGCACATACGTTATAACATATGAATGGCATTAGCATCTTTGCTAGAGATATCCAATTTGGCCACGGTGTGTCTCAATGACTAGGTATTACCGTGAGGTGGATTGTTATTGCCTTGATTAATACTTCCGCTCGTTCCTGGCTGAGATGCTGCATACTGTGCTATGGCAGCTGCAATAATCTGCTGGAGTTCTGCCTCATTAGTAGGCATGCGTGTCTCACGTCTTGGCGGCATCTTCTAAAAGATGGTTTAAGTTGGTCAGGCCATAGTAAAGCTCCGATGTTATAATACGTAAGTCAGGTCGTATTGTAGTGTACGTATATAACGATAGTAATAGTAAAAACACATAACATCTCATGTTATCAATACATCACAAATACCAATCACACAACATCCCATGTCATAAAAATACAAGTAAGCAATCAAGCGAATCAAATATGATGAGAATACTGCGATTGCCATATATCGAGACCACATAGTAAGTGTATCAGTACATCCCTGTGTCATACAATCATCAATCAACTAGGGGCTACATCACCCCTGTCCAAAAACTATATCATGTCAATGTCAAATACATGTCAACAAAAGTCAGAATCAAATGTAGTCTCCAAAAATGTTGTGCAATCCAACAATCGCCGTCTTCTCATCCTCGTCTACCCAAACAGCACTGATGAGCTCTATACAGATGGTGGTGGAGGAGGGGGAAAGTGGGTGTAAAACAAACGACGTAACTGGAGCCAGTCCTCCTCCATGGCTCGCTGAGTACGAATGATAGAAGCAACCTGGTGCTCTAGTGTAAAGAGACGGGCAGCATAATCTGGAGGTAAGGGTCGAAATGGCTGCAGAGGAGAGTGTGTCTGACCATGGCACGGATATGGCGGCAGCTGAGCTCTCTCGAGCTCTTGGATGCGCTGCGTGTGCGATTCGTGCTGCGCGACAAAAGACATCAAAACGTCCTCGATAGTATACCCCATGTGGAAACGATGGTAGGGGTCAGTAGGTGGTACAGCAGAGTCTGGTGCCCAAAGGAACGGCTCACTAGTGGGGTCAAAAGGTGCCACATGAAATGGAGCAACAGAAGGTGGAACAGATGACATCTGGGGCATAAAAGGGATAGACATCGGTACATGCCCAAAAGGATGGGCTGAAGAACCCTCTCCAGCCCTCGCTGGAGGTACAAAC
The DNA here is from genome assembly GCA_030545235.1 of Helianthus tuberosus. Lineage (NCBI taxonomy): Eukaryota > Viridiplantae > Streptophyta > Magnoliopsida > Asterales > Asteraceae > Helianthus > Helianthus tuberosus. The sequence goes on from CM060406.1 coordinate 184,791,218, forward strand.
TGAGGAACCTGAAAAGAAAAATCAGCATGTCGTGTAACAGGGATCTGAGGGGGAAATGGTGGAACATCCTCATCAGCAGGTATCCAACCGTGCTGTGCATGCTCATCTGGTGGATCCATGTGTGTCGCGAACAGTGCATGCTCGGGCTCTAGGGGAACGGGATCAGGTGCAACAAAAGGGTGAACAGGTGCAATGTGCTCAACAGGATGGTCAACAGGTATATCAACAACAGGCAGAGGAACAACAGGATCAACAATAACATGATCGCCCTCTAACAAAGGAACATCCATGGGGAGATCATCAACATGTGGGTCTGCTATAACAGGCGCAAAAGGGATGTCAGCATGTACGGGATCATGCTCAAGTATGGGGTCTAGAGCGGCTGCCTGCTCAGGAGCGACGACAGGCTCAGGGTCATCAAAAGCCATCTCGAGGTCAAACTCTGGGTCGATAGGGTCTACTGGGTCAGCTGGATCCTCCATGGGCTGATCCATAGGTATGAACTCGATATCGCGATCCGGGTCGTATCCCGGGGGAAAGATAGGGTCAGAATCCTCTATGTCATCATGGTCAAACTCAAAACTGGGAATGGGCGCAACAGAGGATGCCTGGTCAGGATCAGAATCGTGCGCAAAGTGCTGTGCGCTCAATATGTGAGAAGGTACGGATGCCACAGACTCGAAGGAGTCTGGGACAGGAGAATGTGCTGGCGAATCCTCAGCGGGAACGTCAGCGATCATCAGAAGATCGTCCACAGGAAGAAGGGCCTCGCCCTGGATCTCATCCTCAAAAGGCTCATCCTCAAACAGGTCAATATCGCCATCAGCCTCGGCGTCAAGAAGGTAATCATATGCTGGATAAACAGCTAAGGGTATAGGAGCCGGAATCTCTACTAGAGGTAGGTACTCAGCAGGAGGGTCATCTGCAGGCTCATCAGCACCATCGGGTAGTGCGAAGGGCTGGAAATCATCCTCGTCGGTACTGGTATAGTCAGATGTGTGCACCTCGTGCTCGGAGGATGTGAGGTCATCAGATACTATAGGTATGGGTCCAGTGGTGTCCGAAACGCCAGTATCGTCTGAGTCCATAAGTCTGTAACATAAACACAAATATGCTCAAATAATAAGTCACACAACCAGGTAATCACATAAGTCACCAAGTAAGATATCACATAATTCTCCTAGTCCCACTAGCCTCCCAGTCTTCCTAGACTGCTCTATCAACTACCTCGACCTCTCAGATCGAGCCTCGGTCTCCAACACCGAGCCTCAGTCTCCAAACTGAGCCTACTCTTCCTAGTCCCACTAGCCAATCCTCCTAGTCCCACTAGCCAATCCTCCTAGTCGCACTAGCCAATTCTCCTAGTCCCACTAGCCAACTAATCCTCGATCTCTCAGACCGAGCCTCGGCCTCTCAGACCGAGCCTCAGCCCTTTCCAGACTGAGCCTATAAATAATAAAATGTGCTCAACATTTCTTTGTAAAAGTTTTGGATCTGGGCTTAAGTGGTATGCAGAAAAATGTTTTCGTGAGAGCCCTAGTGATCATAGTCTAGACTCGAGAAGGAATCCTAGTTCGCTATGATCAGAGCTCTGATACCAAGCTGTCACACCCTGGCTTTGCGGAAGCGTGGTTAATTTTGGTGTGACTTCTTAATACCATAGCTTAATCATAACAAAGCTATATGAAATGAAATCATGCAAGATCATCCGTTTGATTAAGTTTAAAACCAGAGTAACATACCATTGTCTTAGAAACTTACAACACCGTAACATAAAACATTGTCTTAAACAACATAAACAGTAACATGAAACAAACGCAGTTTAAGATTTGTGACTTGTCCAGGAAAGAGTCACATTTCCTAAACTGGGATGACCTTGGAACCCTTGTGCAGCGGGGAAACATAACATACCGTGCCAGATCTTTAGTTTCCTGAAATACATGTAAGTTGAAAAATCAACAATAATGTTGAGCGAGTTCATGTGTAAGTGAGTATGTAAAACACTTGTAAGTATAAAAGTTCCCTGGTATGTAGCAGTGTAAGGAAAAGAGATCACCAATGGTTTGCAAGGCCATTAGCATGTTGTGAAATGCAAGTAGGAAGACTCAACCTAGCCGATTTATGCGTCGGGCACAAAGTCACTCAAGGTCCGTTCTGTTGGTCCTCTTAGAGGTCCGTTCTGTTGGGCCTAGAGTTGGGCTCGCTACACCCAGATAGATCTACCGCTTACGTCCCTCGGTGTTTTCTGCCTACCCATTCACATGATCTAAGTAGTAAACCTCCTTACGTTAACCATACCATGTATAAAGTACTTGTAAACAAAGTAACATGTATTTCACCCCCGCAGTTAAGAAAACTGAAAACAGTTAGAGAAAAGGGGGACATGAACTCACAGTGAAGCGTCTCTACCAAATATCTCTAAATCAGAAAGCTGTACGACGACCTACAAGTGCTAATTCTATTAGACGGACGGCCGTGCCTTAGCTTTATAGTTAAATCTTTGGGAAATAGTTAGACAACTATTTCGTGTTTACGTTCTGTATATACTTGGTAGTTAATCTCCTTCCCAAGGATGGGGGATTCAATACATGTGCGTTCAAATTAAATCATTAAGTCTCACTTAATACATATTCATATTTCCAATTCCAAAATATAAGTATTTTTCTCAAAAAATATTATATTTTCATTTCACATAATTTTTCTCCAATAATACGTTGTTAAAATATGCGTTCGTAAATATTTCCGTAAGTGCGTAAGTTACGTTTTAACAATCGAGTGGTAATATAATTACCGGTGTAACTTATATATTCATGGTGAAAGCGTTCGTATTATTTTGGGATCGTTAACGTTCGTAAATATTATTTTTACTCTAAAAATAATATTTAAGTATTTCACAAAATAATCATAAACAGTGTGTGAAAAATATATATATTTATCACGTTAAATTTTGTGAAAATCCCACCTCCAAATATTTAGTAAATAAAGTCATGGCGAAATTTATGTTTTGAAAACATGTCAAACATGATTCTAACACTTGTAGTGTAAATAGTTTTTAAGTGTTAGGTTTTTAGAAAAATTTCGCCAGAGTTTCCTCTGTAACTGGAGGTGGCCACGCTTTCAAGCGTATCATTTTCTTTAACAAATCAAATCAACCAATGTTCTCAACATTATCAAACAACTCTTCAACATTTTAACTAGTCAAAGATAGACAAAATCGCAAAGATATACGAACTTGTGGTTTGTCTAAAAATACGTAGTAAATCTCTTTACTTTTAATGGATCTTTTGTGTAAATAATCCGATTTTGTAAAAACCTCGTTTTTAGAGAAAATCCATCTTTACAACTTCTAGTAACATTTGACAAAACTAGTTCTTTGTCGGATCTTTTTATTTCACAAGTGCTTACACACTTGTGGTTTATAAAAATCATGCTTGTTAGTGTAAGGTCCATCTTTTGAAATACATGATTTTCTTGATGCGTGGTTCTTTGAAAATACCGGTTGTAGATACGTAGATCTACTAATTTTAATCACTATTGTACAAGTCAAAACACTTTTACACAAGTTCGTGTTTCATGTGTGGTAGAGTTTCATCTTTTAACCCTCGTATCATTTAAAACAAGCTTATGTTAAGATCCATGATCTTACCAATCCGGGTTAAACGATGATCCGAGCTACCACAACATAGATCGGGTCTAAATAATCACACATTTCGAATACTACAACTTTTACACAACATATATGCTATTAACCACCATTTTTAGTGTTTTAAGTAGACTTTTGTGCATCATATTGCATTTTAACGAGATTTAACCGATAAAAATCCTTTTAACCACTTTAGAATAGTTTAAAAAGGAGTTTTAAGTATTATACCTCTAGCTCAAGGCTAGGGAAGGATCTTGACGAAAATGGCGTGGATAAAAGCAAAGTGGAGAGGTCCTTCGCGTTCCGTTTGCTCCAAACCTCCTAATACGTGACCCTTGATGCTTGTCTAACCTTGGAATGGCAAGAACCAAACTCGAAAATGGATGTAGGGGAGGGGGGTGTTCGGCCGAGAATGAGCAAGAGAGAAAGAGAGAGAGTTGTGAAGTTGTTTTGTGGTGATAATGATCTCTAGTGTAAGCTCATGAACTTATAGGCAATCTCAAGTGTTATTAACCATTGGAAATTATGTCTTGTAGATATTTAACATAGGAGATTAGGAAATCTTGAAGTACAATTTGTGTTCCCCCATGGTTGGGGCCGGTTAGGAATGGGGGGGGTCTAGTTCAAAATCAACTAGCCATTTGGTGCATAGTTAGGGTAAGTTAAGTAATTAACTTGGTTACTTGTGTGTTATGCGTTATGGCGGGTGTTAGGGTAATCAGGGACCCTAACTGGCTTAGAAAAATATAAATAGTGAAAATAACAATATTTTCATGTTCCGGGTAAAGTCCGGTTGTTCGGCTGGATAGTAATCCGTTAAAGCGCTTAATAAAGCTTTAAAGTGTCGTTATATTATTTTAGTGACACAATTTGTTTTCCTGACACTTTAGAAAGTGTCTAGTGTTATTTTCCCCATGTTTTGGCACTTTACTAGTCAGCTAGAAGCTGGATTATTTATCAAAGTGCTGTGTTTTGTGCTTAGAGTACGTTTTAGGCACATCCAGTCATTGTAACTTATTCCTAGAGACGCAGTTCCACAACCCTTATATCCCTACACTCACTGCTAGTGTAGCAAAACATCTCAGGCTCTTACAGGCCTTAGAGGCAGTGTTTGCCTGATGCTGGCTTTATCAGCATGTTCAGTAGGTTATCCGTGATAGTGCTACTGTGCTTTTTGTGCATCATGTTTGTCACTAAGGTTTAGCATGTAAATAATGTAGTGACGATAAGCAAAGTATGATGCAAGTAAGTACATGTATCAGATATCAAGTAGCAGTTCATTAGCTAGTTCAATCAAGCATAGTAATTAAGCAGTAATTAATCATTAATTAAGTCGTACGGATACCTGGTTTAGTGCGGGTTGTCACACCATCATCTCTCTGATTTTGCGGAAGCAATAGCCTGAGCTCTCATGGTCTCGCATTTAACCCTGTATAGATATCATCTAGGGATACTAACCTGTAAGACTGAATATTGGGATCTAGATATCATCTAGGGATACTCACCTGAGGTGGTACACGCGTATAAGTTAAGCCTTAAAACACTAATTCGTATCCTGAACAGATTGAAAATTGTGTGAGAATTTAAATTGGATCAGTATATCGGTAATCACTGTGAATTGTTTAATGCGTAGTATGAAATCAAAGCTTAACGGTATTTGTAGCTTGTCGCCAGCTGATATGATCCCCTAACACGCTCACCAAAAATATGTTTGTACAGTTTACTGTTTCTTTTAAATCCAAAAAGATTTCCTGTTTGTTTAGTAAAATGTTATAAAATCCAAAAAGATTTGATTTTTCATCTTATTTTCGACAACGGACGTTGGAGATCTGATGATCAAAGTCTCAGAGTGCTAAACAAGTTGGAACATATGGGTTGGATAAGAAAATGTTTGTGAAAAGGTGTTGGTAATTGCTCGAAAAGTTTAAAAGTTCATTAACTTGAACTTAAATTTGTTTCAGAAAATCAGCAACTTCATAAATTGGTCAGCCAAGGTCATTAACTTGGACTTGGCAGGCTAAACATTTGACCCGGGTCATTAACTTGGACTTGGTTAACTGGGTGTGATGGTAAAAAGGTCAAAATTATCAAAAAATTAAAAAGTTGGAAATTTTGAAAAATTAAGATTTCAAACGAAATGACTATTTCGTACGAAATAGACATTTCGCTTGAAATTTGATTCCGCTTGAAACTGTCTCATTGCTCATTTCGTACGAAATGAGCTCGTCTATAAATAGGAGCCGCATTTCGCATGAATCATTCATTTCCATCATTTTGTTTCAAACCTGCTGTTAAAGCGATTTCTCGCGAAATCACTGAGTTCATCAAAATCAAGCCGAAATCATGTCAGTTTGTTGATCGAAATCCATATTTAAGTTGGTTGGCTCAACTTAGATCATGGGAAAGGTGAGATTGAGTCTGATTTTACTCAGATCTGTATGTTTTCGTACGAACGTCGATGAACAAGACTTGAAACTTAGATCTAGGGTTTGTTTGTGAACTATAACGAACAATAATCATATCTATGTACTCGGATTGTGTTGTGAATCTGTTTTAGGGTTTCAATTTGTTCGATTCGCATAAACTCGGTAGATCAGAATCTTTGGACTTAGATCTAGGTTGTTTGTGTGGTCGAAAATGTATAATAAACACACCCCTGTACTCGGAATTCATTATAGATCAAACCCAGGAGATCAATTTCATCATCAATTCATGTTTTGGTCATATGTAAATTCACTGTTCTTGAACAAGATTTCAAACGAAATGACAACTAATTTCGTACGAAACAGTCATTTCGCTTCAAACAATCATTTCGTTTGAAACCAGTCATTCCATTTGAAGATGTTTTCGTTTGAAAATAGGCCATTCCGTTTGAAAAGTCTTTTCGCTTGAACCACTCAATTCGTTTGAAACTCATGTTGCTTGAAGTTCATTTCATTTAAATGATGAATATGTTTTGAAAATTATTCAAAGTGTTAACCTGTTATTTTTTATTGAATCTTTAAGGCTTCGAATGTGCAGTTTGATCCGTTGCATAACATTTGTTGTGTGTATGATGAAAAGTTGTCAAAGATGGCTGCATTCAAAGACATTCTGGAATTCATGAAGACATTACCGATCCAGAAGGCCTTGACAAATCAACATCTGGTTTTTCAGTCTCACATTGAGCGTTTTTGGAAGAATGCAAAGTATGACGCAGAAAGCAAAACGATAACTTCGATTGTGAGTTTGGATGGTAAAGATAAACCGATCATCATTACAGAACAACTTGTTCGAGAAGTGTTGAACTTTCCGGATGATGAAAATTCTCCGACAAAGTTTCCAGAAAGAATGGTGAAGGGATGTATGCTAAGGATGGGATATAGTGAACCACTGAACATTGCAAACTACTTGAAAGCTTGTTTCTCAAAGCCTTACATGTTTTTCATTCATTCAATCCTTCATGCACTGAGTCACAGGAAAGGTGGTTATGATGTAATGAGAGATTATCAGATGAACATGGTGACTGCACTTGTGTTGAACAAGAAGTATAATTTTTCAAGAATCGTCTTCCATCACATGAAGGAGAATATTACATCAAAAAGCAAAACTTGGATCTATCCAAGATTTGTACAAATGATACTGGATCATGCTTATCCAGATCTTGAGAAGGATGAAAATCATTATTTGTTGGCATTGTTCCACATGGATAATGAAACACTGAAAGTATTGGCCAGGTATCACAAAAATCATCCAGAATCAGCAACAAAGACAAAATTCTTTGGTTTTATCAAGAGTGCAAATTACGTTGATCCAGTTCTAGTTGATCATCTCAAGTGGAGGAATGATGAAGAGATGAAGGAAAAGAGTGCTGCGGATGAGTTAACAAAGTTGGCAGAGTTCAAAAACACAAGAAGTGAATGGTTTTTGAAAGATGTGAAAGAAAAGAAGTCAAGAGGAGGCAAGAGAACTCCAAAAGTTCAAGTAGAAGAGGGCTCATCTTCACAACCAAAGTAAAAGCGTCAAAAGAAAACTGTTGAGGCAATGCTGGTCATTGAACCAGAGGAAGATGAAGTTGAAGTTGAAGTTGAAGTTGAAAAAGAACAAGATCCAATGTCTCCTGAGACAGAACAACTGTTGAAAAATATTGATTATGATGTGGAAACAGAAAAAGCAGCTGGTGAAGTTGGTGACGATGAAGACAAGAGTTCATCTAGTTCTGAATCAGAGATTGATGAAACGAAACGTTTGAAAAGAATTAGAGCTGAGATAGAAAAAGGAGAGAGGAAAAAGATGATGATTTGTATGTTCCATCTCCAGAACATGTTCAAGATTCTCAAACACCACCATCTGGAGGTAGAAAGAAGCAGTCTGCTAGAAAGCGTGTCATATCTCCTGCTGTTGCAAAAAGGTTGAAGAACAAGTTTAAGACAAGACCTACACCAGTGCCATTACAAAAACCACAATCACCACCACCACAACAACCTGATCCTATTTCATCACCACCACACTTATCACCACAACCTCATATCTCTACACCAACACATGAACAACCTGTGATTACTTCACCTCACATTTTTCAAACACCACCATCTTCACAACCACCTGTACAATCTACTCCTGGATCATCGATGTTTAAAGATTTTCTGAATATTCCAGAGAACATTCCTCTTGAAGATGTTGGAGATTTTAGTTTTGTGAACGATGAGCTTGTGAAGAAGCTGCAATAGAAATTGGATGAGGTGTTACTTGAGAATAAGAAGTTGGTAGATCGTGAAAAGAAGTTAGAAAAACGTGTGAAGACAGTTGAAGCTGAAAATTCATCTTTGTTGAAGAAAGTTGAAGCTGATCAAGTTGATATTGACATTCTGAAAGCTAAAGTAGTTGAATTGGAAGAAGAAAAGTCTAGAAGAGATGAACAGAACAAGTACTTTGAGCTGAAAAACAAAGAGTTGGAAGCAAACAATGCGAGAAGAGAACATGAAGACTACATGTTAAAGAAATTAATTGAAGACTTGATTGGTAAGTCAGTAGAACAAAGATTTGAGGAGATACAGCTTGAAGAGGTTAGAGCGAAATGAAAAGTTGATATGGAAGCTCAAATGAAAGATAAGGGCAAAGGTGTTGAAGGTGAAAAAGTTGTTGAAGTGTTGGAAAGGGAAATGGTTGTGTCTGTGCCAATAGAGGAGCCAGTATCGTCTGTTCTACCAATATCTTCTATATCTGGTGGTAATTATGAAGACGTTGAAGATGAAGAAGATGATGAAGATGATGCTTTGAAAGATGATGATGATGATGTTTACTCTGTTAACAGTAGTGATGATAGTGATGGAGATGACAATGATGATCAAGGTACTTCAGGAATAAAGATCACTGAAGCATCTCAAGAAGAAAATGTTGATGATTATCTTCGAGATGATGCAAATGAAGAGCCTGAGAATGCTAGTGGTGAGGGGGAGCATGTTGATGATAAGAGTGTTGATGAAAGTGAAAAATTGATTCTACATCTGGAACCTGATGTAGAAGAAGGTGAAATCAGGCATACTTATACGTTAGACGAGATCATAAAGTTGACACACGTTGATGAAAATGAGTTTAAGTTTGATTTCGAAGAAGAGTTGAACGAGTTCGATATCAATCAGCAGCATGAATACGAATACAAATATGTTGAAGATGTTGACATCTACGACAGAGTTGAAGTTAAAGACAGGAGTGACGAAGAACAGTCTGTGAATGTTGATACTTCTAACTTTCCAACGCTTGTTGAATTTTTCAGTCAAGCAAACATAGATGAATTAAGAAGGAAAGTTGAAGAATGTTTAACGAATAAAAATTTTGATGGAACGTCAAAAGATGAACGTCGCGAAGAAAGAAAGAAATGGTTTAGAAAAGATTCTGAGGGAAAGTTCAAAAGGCCGCTAAAGTATTACAAGAGAGACAGAGAAGTGTCTTTGGGTGATATTATCAGTTGGGGGTTTCTGCCACAGGTGAATTCGTATGCAATCCGAAGAGAGTTCGGAGTTCAATACTTCTTTCATATTCAAGACATTATGTCTTTACCATGGTGGGACGTTGAAGAGCTTCCTAAAGTCAGAACTTTGTCTTATCCTGTCAGAGAACGTGATATGCCAACATGGGGTTTGATGAAGTTCGAAGCTTTCAAAGACTTTAGAAACTGGAAACCACACTACCCGAAGAAAGTGAAGAGGGTGGATCCAGTTACCGGTGTTGAAGAGACGATCCTGCAGATAAAGAAGCCCAGGGTGATAAAGAATATCTCGTTGCCGAAAATGGAGCAGGATTTTCAGAAAGGGTTTTTATGTTGGGTATACAGCTACTTGTCAACTGAAGCTGTGATTACTTACAGAGTGGAAAATGAAGTTAGACATATCTATGTGTATGATCCATTGTGATTAGTAAACTGCTCTGCGAAGGATATAGAGTGTTTATTTGTGAACAAGATTGGCTACAAGAAGGAAGATAAAGATCAAGCCTTACAATTTCAGAAAGTTTTTACTATCTGCTTTCAGAAAGGAATTAATTCTGAGAATGAGTGGTCGTCTAAATGGAGAAAGATTGAGAAGCAAGAGGCTCTTGAAGCTGAGAAAGAAAGGAAGGCACGTGAAGAGCTTAGAGGGATATGGATGAGAGAGCAAGCTGAGGAAAGGCAGAGAGCGGCTAAAGAGAATGAAAAGCTGAAGACTTTGTTGAGGAGAAAGCCGAAGCAAAGAGAGGAAACGTTCAAGTTTCTGTGAAGATAGTTTTTTAAGACAACCTGACTGAAGACTCCGGAAATATCCAAGGGGGAGTTTGTTGGTGCACGATGTCTATCACCTACGTCAACAGTCTAGGTCATGTCGGTAGCTTGTAATAGGGTTAAAAGTGTCAAAATATAAAGTTATGTGTGTATGTAAGTCATTTCGCACGAAATGGATTTTGGCCATTTCGTACGAAATGAAACTTTGTCATTTCGTACGAAATGGATCCTACCATTTCGTGCGAAATCAGTTTCCCTATAAATAGGGATGTTTGGTTTTTTCATTGGGGACGAAATAGAGAAGTGTGTAACGAAGTGCTGCCAGTTTCTCTCCGTGTATTAACGTTGAAAAGCAATGAAAAACCTATTTTAAGTATAAATCTCTGTTTCTACTACATTCTATCACAGATTCTCAGTTAATAGAGTGTTTCCGCCTCTTTATTGACTTAGATTTGACTCTGAACGACTCATTCAGGTCGTATATCGATCCAGTTTCCCTATAAATAGGGATGTTTGGTTTTTTCATTGGGGACGAAATAGAGAAGTGTGTAACGAAGTGCTGCCAGTTTCTCTCCGTGTATTAACGTTGAAAAGCAATGAAAAACCTGTTTTAAGTATAAATCTCTGTTTCTACTACATTCTATCACAGATTCTCAGTTAATAGAGTGTTTCCGCCTCTTTATTGACTTAGATTTGACTCTGAACGACTCATTCAGGTCGTATATCGATCCTATAAACACATTCTTTTTTTTATCTGTACTTACTTACAGATTCCTACTTTTCATTCATGGTTTTTAATCTTACAAGTTTGATCCATACATCAACTACGGACTCAAACTTTTTCATTCTTATAAGTTTGATTGGTATTCACATACGGATTCAAACTTTTCATTCATGCTTTTCATTCTTACAAGTTTGATCCGTACATCAACAACGGATTCAAACTTTTTCATTCTTATAAGTTTGATCGGTATTCACATACGGATTCAAACTTTTCATTCATGCTTTTCATTCTTACAAGTTTGATCCGTACATCAACTACGGATTCAAACTTTTTCATTCTTGTAAGTTTGATCCGTACTCACCTACGGATTCAAACTTTTCATTCATACATTTCTTTCTTATATGTTTGATTTGTACTCACCTATGGATTCAAACCTTTCGTTCTTATAGAATAACTTCATTTTCTTAAGAGTCTTACAACTTCTTTTACCCACACGTCAACTTACTTCCTAATTTTACCGTACATACCTGTGATGATTATCATGGTCTCACGAATTTCATATGCTTCTTGCGTACTGGCCAGGCGCGCAATCCACATACTAGTTTCATTCCTTCATGTAATTATCACTTTATGCCTGGAGAAGTAGGTTTCAGTTCGTGCAACATCTTTAAAACCATACCAAGACAATATCATTGTCTTTCGTTTAACATTTACCCTCCCTGAGGATATTATTCTAATCTTTTAACACCGGTACCCATATATATTAATATTGTGTACCTGTGGTCCATCTGCCTAATTACATGCTTTGGTATTCATCCTAAACTGCATCCTCGGATCATCCTCCTCGAACACTTAAGCTTACCTTGCATATACAATACAGTTAGTTTCTTTATTTGAATACATAAGTACAAGCTTACATTCAATTCTACCTTTGGATCTTGATCGAGTCTTGGATTGTACGGGTTCTTTGTCACAAGAGCTCACGGGTTTGAGTTCAAGTACTTACCTTCTTGTACTTGATTTCTCTCAAACCAGGGCTCTGATACCAACTTGTAAAACCCAAACACGTTTTAACCATAAAGACGCAGCGGAAATACGAGCCTTAAAACTTCTTTCTTTATAAACGTCTTGACATACATGAAAGTCCATTTTAAAATAACTCTTTTACAATAAATACATTATTCGTTCTCATTTAGGAACTAAAACATAACTAATGTTTACTAAATTACATAATCACACATTCCCGTACAATCTATTTTATGACTCGATCTTTGACCGCTTGCACCTCGTGATGATGATCTGTGATTCCGTACAACCTGCATTCACCACATACATTCACATCATTAGTACTTGGTGACATTATATATAATCTAAGGTTCATAATTGTAGAATCACGTCGCGTTCTATCCTCATATGCATTCCATTCAGTTATGATTCTGAATTCCAACATTTCATCTTGGTGTTTAACCTTCAATAAGTCAACAATAATGTACCTGCATTTCATTTCATTCTCAAAGACAACCCAGTTAGCATCATAAGTACTCATGTATATTCACACCATACATACATGCATACATGCATCCAAGTCTCACTCATTCGAATACATATGGTTCAATAACACGCATACATATTATCTAATCCAACTCCTTCGAGTATGATAAATCCTACTTCATACACCTACCCCTCTATCCAAACTCTTCCATACAACTTACATTCTCACATATTCATACTAACAATTCTTGGTCACAAACTACTATACATGTAAGTCTCATACATACCAACCTACGCGTATACTCATTTCTATTCATGTTTACTAATGGGTTCCATCTACTAACATACAATTAATCTATTCATACATTCCTACATATTTATTTCATTCCCACACATACTTGCATACACGCCTCATTCTTACCCGTACCTCATAAACACTCTTTAATGAGTTTGGGGTACAATTCGGGAGCTTAAAATGAGTTCTATAATCATCCGTACCTTACAAAACTATTTGGTAAGGTTGGGGTACATTGTGGAAGTTTAACGGGGCATGGCAAATGGGTCTACGGGGTCCGGAATCGAAGAAAAACGAAGAAACGAGGCTGCTGGCGTCGGCTGGCGCGTAGACATCAAGTTAGGGTGTCGGCCAACTGCTGCCCAGCGTCGGCGACGCTGCTACCAGCGTCGGGGACGCTGCCCCTGCAACACCGACGCCGGATTTCGTTCTTTTCGACGTTTTGACCCCCGTTCGCGCATCCCGAACTTCCCAAATCATATAATAACATTATTCCAAGCCCCCAAATCATTCTAACACTTAACCCCATGTCTCCATAATCAAATCTATACTTTTATCACTCATTCTTGATTTTGACCCGTTTGAATTTACCAAGTTATTTCTGACATAGTTAACTACTTAGGCCCTCTACAACAATACTTACCTTAGTACTATGATGACCTAAACATTCTTACATGATTCCCACACCATAACATCCAAATTCCACATCCGACACATATTTTCTACATTTTGACCCGTTTGAACTTAATGAGAGTTTTTATTCATAACCAATCTACATATTACCCAATACGACTTACATACTTTCGTTCTACCATTACTACCCATCCTTTCATGATTCCCATCTTTTTTTAGCAATCAGAACTCATTATATGATAAAAAATTTAGTTCGGAAATCACTTACATTATGCGTCTGTATTCGTATTCGCTTCCTTGCCTCCTCTTGACCCGTTAGCTCTCCATGCTTGAGTCCGTGCTAATATTGTTCATATCCTTTCATGTCACCACATTCATATCATAGTTAGCATATATGCTCATACATACATACAAACATTCATTTCTTTCCATATATTATTTGTCTTGCATTAGTCAACTACCGCATACATATGACATACGCTAATGGTCGTCTTGTTTCACATTCACGTAACACAATTATCATCATACACGTCCAAAAAATCATCTAGTGCATAACATATGACTTCTCTACTCGTAATTGTGCCCGAAACCCAAACCATGCTTCTCATGCATTGTTGACTTTATGAAAGTCAATTGTCCTACTTTCAACTTATGAACACACACTCATAATGATATGGCAGACCATAGTAATAACATCATATGCATTTCATACTCATGTTGTATGGCCCTTATAACTACATGATCACTTAGTCACATATACACATAATCAACTTTTACACATGTTAATGCTTTCATGATTCTACATTTAACAACCACATACAAAGTTAGTCAATTTAACGTAATCATAACATCATTCCTAACCAACAATCAATCAAACACATGGTGAGCATTACACCATTCAAGCACATAGTACAAGCTTCTAATGCATAATCTTGGTCAAATCATGTAACCAACCAAAAATCCTTCATGTATTCCATTTGAAATACAATCCTCATGTTTAGTATATTACCAATTACATCATATACACATCCAATGCATTTTCACCCATTACTTGCATCCAATCTCATCTAGTAATCTCACCTAGACATTTTATCAAACACTTGGTGTGCGTACAAATTTCTAAACCTAATGTACAAGTATTTCATGTTCTTCTTCCTTCTTATCACTTTCATTCATCCAAAACAACTAAATATCAAATAAATTCATGACATGCTCAATTTATCTAATAAGAATTCATCACATACAATATCATACACCTGAATTGCATAAGGATTGGTCATGGTGATACACCCATGTCACCATCTTCATCATCACCAAGTGGGTTTTATGTCAAAACATCAAATTACTTGAAATTGTTCATACCTAAAGTTTTATTTGGTGATTCTAACACACCTTCATACTTAATTTCATACAAATTCAAGAATTTATCATAAACCCACTTCATACATTATCACCAAATCTAAAACTACAACTTACCACATGTTTGTTAGGTTGAGATGATAAGGAATCCTCATTCATGCAAAGCTTCATCATCTAATTTGATCTTGATTTAGGGTAATTTGTGATGGATTGAATCAAGGAGTTCTTGCTCTCCCTCTCTCTAAACACGACATACATACACACACACTAACTAGTGTTTTGATTTTATAAACTTTTAATTCAACTTGCTAGATTTGGTCTCTCATGTTTGTCATCTTTTTTTTACTTGGTCATAACTTATCTATTTAGTTAACAATAACCCTAACCAAGTTAGCTAGTCTTACTTATTTATTTCATGTCATATCCCGAGAAGCCTTACTAGTTAATTAAGCAATTAGGTTTTTGGGGCGTTACAAGTCTACCCCCCCCCCCCCCCCTTAAAGGAGGTTTCGTCCCTGAAACCTCTCTCATTTTTATCAAACTATAATTACCTTTAATTACTGATTGCTCATTCCTTCATTTCATCCACTATGCATACTATGGTACGAATTCACTCGTATCTTATACAAAGGAGCTTTATTCATGAACAAACATAATCATATGTTTTGTCTCTACCTCTCGTATTAAGCAAGATGCTTTCATACATTTATTAATCATGATGAACCGATCACTCCTACTTTTACTCATAAATCATTCTTGATATGTTATCCTTAACATGCTTTCTAATTACTTTCAAAATCACATAAAAGTTAGAATATGGTCATGTCTTTATCATAAATATTAAGTTATAGTATCGCTATCGTAACAAGGCTACTATTTCATACTCACTTAATCGTACTTAACTCGAGTGTTGAGCATCATTCTATGTTTGCTACCGTTACTTTTACTGTGCACGCCTTCAGGTTAAACTTCGAATCATTTCATTCATTCTACTTTATTATTTGCTCTCTCTTCATGCACTACTCATACTATTTAAGTAAGTATGTTGCAAAGGTTCATCATACGAGTATTCAACCAATACCCCAAAATTTTCACTTAAGGTCCTAATGGCAAAAAAAAATTAAGATGAAATTTCTTCTTATGTTGACTGGTAAAAGTCAAACATTCCATACTATGTCATACTTATCCTACCATTCATTAGTTCTTAGGTCGTATTCAATCTACCAATTCATACTTATCAATCATGATTTAAACATTTTACTAACCTCGATTTCATTGAATAAATCAACGATCCGCGACCCGGATCGACCAGCTCCTTCATTTCTCCATTCCATAATTGGATTGACCTTACCCATCCATGTGATGAGCCTCCGCTCGCGAGCATCCTTTCACCAACTCTACTAGTTTCATCACTTCAAGTATTCTCCCATTCTCATTTACAACATTATCGATTAGCACTTCTTATTCGAATATTCATTTTGATTCGGTGTTTATTCACCTATATTTCTTTCACAAATTTCTCACTTACAAGCTATACTACATTGCACATTTTGTTTCTTGTGTACTATTCTTACAATTCGTTAAATATTGTCAACTTCTGCAGTTTGACTTTTCAAAGTCAACCGCCACTTATTACTTATTGTTTATACATATTGGAGTACGCGTTGTACTTACTTTCAGTTCGAACATACTTACAAAACGTCATTTCATAATTTTTGCATTTATTGCAAAAACTTTCCCTTCCCATCAATAATTTTAGCATTTATTGCAAAAACTTTCCCTTCCTTAACATTCTAGGATTCTTGTGCATGGGATTGTTTGGTGTCTATGGCACCTTATCTTATTTATTGGAAATGGTTACAATAAACTTCATCGCTTGACATTTGTCTTATTCCAATGGATGTTATACAAGAGCCATGTTGCAAGTCACTCATTGCATTCTATTCGACATCAATGGAAATTATAACAATCTTGTTGGAGCTCGTGGAGCTCAAGGGATATCAACGTATTTATCACACGGGTTAGTGCGGCGAAGGATTTTCCCTACTTCAGACGATCAAAGCCTATGGAGTATAGAATACATACTGTATGGACAGAGGTCACTGGTTGGTTTCCCCTCCTCAACGAATTATTTCTTTTTCCACTTAGACAAATGGCCAATACACACAAGAGGTACTACGTATTTTGGTTGCGGTTATTCACATTATCATTGTTTCACACATGTAAAAACAATGCGATCTTGAGGTTTCCATGACCGATTGCATTCTTCATTCTTGGATGCATGATAAACTATATTTATCTAAATATATGTCTAGATTCTTTTAATAATGTGTATTAAAAAGATCATGGCTCTAAAAGGATGGTCTACACCCAAAAGGGGTTAGTCAATCCGTGATTTACTGATTAAGCCGAACTAGAGTTCTTATGGAAATACATAGGGTTGCCGAAATCGCACAGCATGAGCATAATTGAGTCGACACTAGGGACAATACGGGTGGTACCGGTAGTTCAAGTGGTTGAAATCCCGATGGATCGGGAATGAGTGGCAATGCCACACCTGAAGATGCGATCACACAAGGTTTTAATTCTAAGGCTTTCCCAGAATATAAGATGCGACACCTCGTTGGTACGAGAGGTGCGGTAGGTTCTGTCCGCTAGATAAAGATAGTGAAGTCGGTTAGCCGTGCTAGTAAATGTACTCCTGAATAAACGAATAGGTAACCGAATAGTCTCCTGCTGAATGCAGCATTATCTTGGTGGAATCTCCAAGTACAAACTTTAGGGAGTGATACGGCGAGGAGGTTGTTGTGGGAAGAACTCAAGGATCTTATGCGTGAAGAGTATTGCTCGCCGACTGGAAATTCAAAGGATGGAAACAAAATTCTGGAACTTGACCAGGATTGGAGCCAACATTGTTGATTACAAGCAACACTTTCACGATCTCTCAAGGGTTGTTCCACACTGGGTAACACCCGAATTTAAACACATCAAGTGCTACGTCCGGGGTTTAGCACTGAGATCCGAAGCATGGTCACATCAATCCACCCTGCCTTGATCATTCAAACAAGAACTCTCGCAGTTAGTCAAGAAGTAGCAAGGATGTTTTAGCATGGCGCAGAGGCCACTTTGAGCATGAATGTCTTAAGAACGGATCAAGCTAGTGAATAAGTGTGTGTGTGAATTATGAATACTTCACAAGACCCCAAAGTTGTCATGAGTACGTCCTACTCCACAATCATCGGGTATCAATTCTTCTGATACCATCGCTGAGCATAGCTAGTGTCTTTTGGTGTTAAGCATATACTCAAATTAGAGTCATGTAAGTTAGACACACCTTACTCTATTAAGTTAACTAATGGGGAATTAGCTAAGTCATGTGGAATCATTAAGGGTCACCGATAAGTTTCCTATTAACCAACATTTCGCATCCATACTATTTAATACTAGTATCGATTTTCGTTTCATCCCCATAGAAATAAAAAAATATACTTCGCCTAGAGCCAAGTACGCTAGATGTCCCTTAATCTATAGGATTGGCAAATGTGAAACTAGTTGAGTTAAAAGAAGTTATAAAAGGATGCACTTTAGAATTTGGATACGAAAATTCAGTATCAATCTTTTACCTGTACAGTTGGGGTGGTTTTGACATACGTGTTAGCATGGATTTGTTGTCAAACAACCAAGCGGAAGTTGTTTGTCACCAGAAAACTATCCGCATTCCCCCTGCCTAACGAAGAAACACTCGTAGTTCACGGAGAAATGCGTGAAACGCTTTTACGAATCATAAACTGCATGAAGGCCTAGAAGTGCCTACGTAAAGGGTGCATAGCCTTTCTAACTCATATCATCGACAAGAAAACTAAGGAACCTAAGTTGAAAGACATACCCATTGTGAAGGAGTTCTTTGAAGCCTCTCCGAAAGACTTGCCAGGAGTACCTCCGCAACGACAAGTTGAGTTTCACATTAATTTGGTGCCAAGACCCGCACCAGTGGCGAAGTCTCCATGCCGATTAGCTCTGACCGAGATGCAAGAGTTATCTACATTAGAGCACCTGGTTTTTAACTTATAAAAACATGATATAATACTATCATACCACAACTCACATTGGGCAAGTTCACCCATTTTTGGCGTAATATAGTGATGATAAGATATCAAGGTCGTCCAAGGGTACATGAGTTTTAGTACCGAGTCATTGTTAATGCCTAGTCAAGTCCAAAAGTTGAGTTTTTAAAAAAGAATAAATAAAAAGAAAAGAAAAGAAAATAAATGGCTCAAGAGAAACATAAAAGATTGAAATCAATGATAGGAAAAAGGGTGTTTAGGATCAACACACCTTTTGATGCTTTGTTAACTAGGTCTTATGGTAATATCTGGGTCAGAATCCTAACACACCCGATCCTTGAATGTCTTATGGTAATATCTGGGTCGATTGTTAGACGAGGAGCTATGCGTTTGAATGTGTGTTATTGTGCAATATCAGGGTCAGAATCCTAACACACCCGATCCTTCTGGGTTGAATCAACAGGGAAACGCCACTCGATGTGGAATATAGTATCAATTAATTTGATAATTAAGCAGTTTATATTACTTGTCCCTATCTAGTCCGTTGGTGAGTTGTCAATTCCCCTAAGGTAGTTACTTTTATATAAACTAAGCCCTTTACATTTTGGTGTTATCTCTGCGTAAAGGCAAGAGCTTACCCAACCCAAAGTCCTATACAATACCTTAACCTCCACTAAGAGCATCAACATGCTTTGACTCTACATAGACATAGAAAACATGAACGACCAAAGTTAATGGCGTTGCAAGGTTGTTGGTAGATTTTAAGGATTAGGCGGAAACTCTAATGACCCAAGGTAATGGCGACACTATTATTTCGTTCACTTTCAATAAACTATGTTAATTAGTTAAAGTCATTAACATACACACACCTTATTCACCCATGATCTTCCTTAGTTACCTCAACATTAAGGGGGGTAAGTTTCCCCCAACCACCCTCAAGAATCTAGCGAATAATGGCCATGGAAAAAGATATGATTAAACTTAAAAAGATTATATAAATCATAAAAAGCTTGATTACATTAATGATTCTTGAGTTTTTCCTAATGATTACAATGATTAGAGAAAGTGGGGTAAGTAGAAGTGTAGTGGAGAAGATAGGATAGAATGGTGGAGAAGGCCTCTATTTATAGGCTGGCTGGGGCCAGGCACAGGGAGTGCCTAGATGGCATGGGGCGTGCCTAGACAAATGACCGGCTATTCGTGGTTATCGAGGCATGGGGTATGCCTTGTCAGCACGTGGTGTGGTCACTTTGTGGGGTCCACGGGATCATCCAAATCTTCCAAAAGCTTTTCGTTCGTCTTGTACTGCCTAGGCATAAGGCATGCCTGGCTTTCTTTGCTTGATGTTCGCACGATGGACTTTTGTAGGTGTCTGGTGGCTTTCGGATCCGAAGCATGGGTCGTGTCTGGACATTTTCTTCCATTTTATTCTGATTTTCGCCCAGTTTTGCGTACTTTGTTATTTATGTCTTGAAAATTCAATATAAACCAATTTAAGCTTATTTTGAACATTTCGTTAACAAAACATATTAACAATGGGTTATAATTTGATATAAATGCATGTGCATTTTAGCTCATATATTTCTCCCACAACCACCTCGTCCCCATCTTCTTCCAACAATTCGTCATCTAGAACACCTCCTCCTCATAATCAGTGTCTTCCCAATCTTTTTTGAAATTCAAAACCCCAGGTTCCTTACAACCCGTCTGCCAAGATGGCCACTCCTTCCACATCTCTCAATGTTGAACCCATTCATTTTACCATTGCCAACCAACATCCGAAGTGGCGTCAAGCCATGGCTGGGGAATTTAAAGCACTTGTAAAAATTAACACATGGACTTTGGTTCCACTTATCCCTTACACTGATGTAATTGATTGTAAGTAGGTATACATAGTTAGGAAGGATCAACATGGAGTTATCACACAATATAAAGCTTGCCTTGTTGCTTAGAGTGTTTTTTTTACAATAACCAGACATTGACATCAATGAAACATCTAGTTTAGTTATCAAGGCTACCACTATCCGGGTGATCCTCTCTCTTTTTGCTACAAAGTAATGGACTGTTCGATAGCGTGATGTACAGAATGCTTTTCTTCATGATTTTTATGGATCCCAAACATTGGAGCATATATGTCACTTGCACAGGGCCTTCTTATGGTCTCAAACAAGCACCGCGAGCATAGTTTCATCATCTATCAGAGGCTTCTTTATTTCTCGGGATTGAATGAGCCAACAAGATATATAAATGAGCTAACAAGCTTCTCTAAATCCTGGTTTGTGTTGATGATATTATCTTAAAATGCAGTGACACCACAACTGTCAATCGTTTCATCTAATCCTCAGTAAAGCCTTTGTTGTTGATGTGGTGGGAGTGTGCATATGATTTTTATTATAATTTTTAAATACTTTTTACTCTTTTATCAAGCTTTAAATATATAACACGATATAACACAATCACTCTCTACAACACGCTAGGGCAAATGCACCCATCGTTGGCGTAGTATAGTGATGGTAAGATACCGAGGTCGTCCAAGGACACGAGAGCTTTTAATACCGGATTATCGTCAACGTCTAATCGACTCAAATTTTGAGAAAAGGTTTTTCAACAAGTAAAAATAAAGAAAGAAACTAAAGTAATAAAAGAAACAAATAAACAAGAGAGAATCACTTGGTTCCGACTCATCTTTTATGCATCCTTCGATGATTTTTACACTTTGGGTTTTTTAAGAGATTATTTTTGTTATAGTGGCATGTCCCTCTTTTGGAGGCAACGCTACCCTCAGCCATATTGGTCTGAGTCAGCAAGGATACAGTCCCGCAAGGCTGGATTATTGAAAGATAATTAAGTAAGTTATTAGTGCAAAATTTGACATGTCCCTCTTTTGGAGGCAACTCTACCCTCGGCCATATTGGTCTGAGTCAGCAGGGATACAGTCCCGCAAGGCCGGTTTAAATTTTTAATAGTAGTATATTTATAAGGGATTCAAGTCGTTCTTACTTCTCCCGATTTAATGATATCTGCCTGAAAGGGAGTCCTAATAAGCTTGAATTAAGTTCTCGCAGGATCTATACACTGAACGAGGCAAGAACTTTACCCAAAACACCTTTCTAACAACCTTCCAGGCAGTTAATGCACTTTATATAGACCATAATGACACAATTGAGTGAATCAACAAAACATGAAGAGATGATAAGATAAAATTCACTTTCAATATAAAAAACTAGTTATTAAAGTCATTAATACATACCCAATTTAAAAGTTAACCAAAGATTGGAAATAAAAAGTAGTACATAAAATATTTTGTATTCACCAAGTGATGTATGAGATTAGCCAAGCATGACCATAGTTTGATAAAAGCTTTTACTATCAATCTTGGATCCCAAGACTACTACCCACTCTAACTTTAATGATTATGGTGGATGATGGTGGTGTGGTGGTAGATGTGAGAGAAATGGTTTGCCAAGAGATGAGTTGCAAGTGAACCAAGTACCCCAATTTATAGTTGGAAACAGATAGTTTACACGGCCCCGTTCCTGGTAGGCACGACACAGTGCCCTCCTTCTCGGCCTTCATTCAATGAGCTTGTCAGTCTAGATGCTCACACAACCCCGTGTGTTAAAGGTATGGCCCTGTGGCCATTTCACTTGCTTTACGATCCAAGATTTACATATTTGGGAGTTGACCACAGTCCGTTTCCATGGGACACAGCCATGTGTCTCTTGTCTGCTTCTGTTTGTTTTCTTCTTCCTGGAATCTTGGGTGGGGCACGACCCATGCCTGGCAGGCACGACCCGTGCTTGTCTTCTGATTCGTTGTTTTGGGTCTTGGGGTGAAGCATGGAGGGTTGGTATAATGTATCTTTTGTATATTTAAGCTCTTTTAATCCTGAAAATCAAAAGTATACAAAGAAACACACTTTTTTCCTGTGACAAACGACAAAGATTAAATGAAGGCTAAGTATCCCCATCTATTTGAGAAGACTCCTAATTAGGATGACTCGGTTTAAATTTCAGGAAGAAATGTTTTTAACGGTGGGAGATTGTGACAAACGGAAAAATTACTGGTTAATATGTATGAACTATATCATTGTTTATTAAATAAGTTACATGCGTTTAGACTTAATTGTTATTAATTGAGTCCATAAAGTCTAGCAAAGTCCGGGAAAATGCATGTGTTTGCATTTGGTAACCGTCAGATATCGTCATATTGCATAATGGTGAAATTGTACGAACGCGAAGCATGGTGATTGTACGATACTGTAGAATTTGAAACTCGAATACCATTCTATCTATGCATAATATTTTTAGAAGAACGATATTTATTATGCGTAACGTCGCATTTTAAATAAATGTTTATATGCGTAACGTCGCTTTTTAAAGATGTCAGGTTTCAAACGCGTACACTCATATATACATATACATAGGCATGAAACACATAGATATGCAAAGTTGTAGTTTTATGTATCCTAAATTTCTATGAACAAAGATTCAAAGACTAAATTTTGTTTGAGGTATTACAAGACATTTGAGTGGAATTAAGCTTTGGGAATATTGTTTGAAGTAACTCCTAACTAATTTAAAGTGATGAAACGAGGCGGAGGTGGTAGCCTTGAACAACAACTGTTTTAGTGGGAAGAGGTCCATGTGGCTCATACTAATCACAATCAATGATACTCTTGTCCATACAAGGAAGATGAAGTACTCATCCTAAAGGTGCCCCTCCAGTTGTTATTATAACAGATTCTCTACATTTCTATTTCGTCTAACGTCATGCCATTTCTCGAGAAATGAAAACGGACGTTAGAGCATGGACCATCACGAATGTCCCTTCAATGTTAACGGTAGGTAGGCAGTAGTATCCCCTCTCAGACTGGTCATCTGCTTTGAATGAGAGAACGCTAGGGTGACCATGCAAGGCAATTTATTATTATAGGGGCCTGTAATAACAACTTTCAGTGTATGGGAGTCCAGGTGGACTCTGCGGGTCAAGCTAATGAATACTATTCATTCAAAATTCTTAAGTTGTTACATGAGAATCAATATTTCCTATCTAGTAGAACACAAACTAGGGTGGTTACTATAACACCCTACAATACAAGAAGACCACACATAATTGTTCGCACCTAAAATTCGATCTATATCGCGAGACGGTTGAGACTAGTCAACTAAACAAACAAAACTGGTCAGCCATCAAGGGGGATTTTCCCTCAACATTCTAGGATTCTTGTGCATGGGATGGTTTGGTGTCTATGGCACCTTATCTTATTTATTGGAAATGGTTACAATAAACTTTGTTGCTTGACATTTCTCTTATTCCAAGGGATGTTATAGCAAGAGCCATGCTACAGCTCCCTCATTGCATTCTATTCGACAACTATGGAAATTATATAAATCTTGTTGGAGCTCGTGGAGCTCAAGGGATATCAACGTATTTATCACACGGGTTAGGGCGATGAAGGATTTTCCCCACTTCAGATGATCAAAGCCTATGGAGTATGGAATACATACTGTATGGACGGATGCCACTGGTTGGTTTTCCCTCCTCAATGAATTATTTCTTTTTCCACTTAGACATATGGCCAATACACGCAAGAGGTACTACGCATTTGATTGCAGTTATTCACGTTATCATTGTTTCAGACATCTATGAACAATGCGATCTTGAGGTTTCCATGACCGATTTCATTCTTCATTCTTGGGTGCATGATAGACTATATTTATCCGAATATATGTCTATATTCTTTTAATAATGTGTATTAAAAAGATCATGGCTCTAAAAGGATGGTCTACACCCAAAAGGGGTTTGTCAATCCATGATTTACTGATTAAGCAGAACTAGAGTTTTTATGGAAATACATAGGGTTTCCAAAATCGCACAGCATGAGCATAATTATGACGACACTAGGGACGATACTAGTGGTACCGGTAGTTCAAGTGGTTTAAATCCCGATGGATCGGGAACAAGTGGCAATGCCACACCTGAAGATTCGATCACACAAGGTTTTAATTCTAAGGCTTTCCCAGACTGTAAGCCGCGAGACCTCGTTGGTACGAGAGGTGCTGTAGGTTCTGTCTGCTAAATAAAGATAATGAAGTCGGTTAGCCGTGCTAGTAAATGTACTCCTGAATAAACGAATAGTCTCCTGTTGAATGCAGCATTAACTTGGTGGAATCTCCAAGTACAAACTTTAGGGAGTGATACATCGAAGAGGTTGTTGTGGAAAGAACTTAAGGATCTTATGCGTGAAGAGTGTTGCTCGTCGACTGGAAATTCAAAGAATGGAAACAAAATTCTGGAACTTGATCAGGATTGGAGCCGACATTGTTGATTACCCGCAACACTTTCACGATCTCTGAAAGGTTGTTCCACACTGGCTAACACCCGAATTTAAACACATCAAGTGCTACATCTGGGGTTTAGCCCTGATATCCGAATCATGGTCACATCATTCCACCCTACCTCGATCACTCAAATAGTAACTCTCGCAGTTAGTCTCACCGAGGATGCGGTGAGAATTGGGAAATTGTCGAAGAGAGTTGCCGAGAGAGAGGGAACGCATGTGGAATCTACTGGACACAAGAAGCGAAAGTTCTCACACCTTGAGAAAGGTTCAAGAGTGAGTAACAAATGAAAGGAAACTCATGTCAGGAGAGAAATGAAGGCATTTGCTACCATAAACGATGCTAAGCACCAAGAAGTATGTTGGTAACTGCTGAAGTCCTAAGTATGACAAGTGAAACTTTCATCATGGGGAAACTTGCAAAAGTGCCAAGTTTAGCAGTGTGGTGAGACTGGGTACAAAGTAGAAACTAGTAAGGTGGTAACACTCAAGAAGGAGTAAGGATGTTCAAGCGTGGCGCAGAGGCCACTTCGATCATGATTGTCTTAAGAACGGATCAAGCTAGTGAATAAGTGTGTGTGTGAATTATGAATACTTCACAAGACCCCAAAGTTGTCATGAGTACATCCTACTCCACAATCATCAGGTATCAATTCTTCTGATACCAACGCTGAGCTTAGCTAGTGTCTTTTGGTGTTAAGCATATACTCAAATTAGAGTTATATAAGTTAACTGCACCTTACTCTATCAAGTTAACTAATGGGGAATTAGCTAAGTCATGTGGAATCATTAAGGGTCACCGATAAGTTTCCTATTAACCAACATTTCGCATCCATACTATTTAATACCAGTATCGATTTTAGTTTCATCCCCATATAAATAAAAAATATACTTGGCCGAGAGCCAAGTAAGTTAGATCTCCCTTAATCTATAGGATTGGCAAATGCGAAACTAGTAGAGTTAAAAGAAGTTATAAAAGGATGCACTTTGGAACTTGGATACAAAAACTCAGTATCAATCTTTTACCCGTACAGTTGGGGTGGTTTCGACATAAGTGTTAGCATGGATTTGTTGTCAAATAACCAAGAGAAAGTTGTTTGTCACCAGAAAACTATCTGCATTCCCCCTGCCTAACGAAGAAACACTCGTAGTTCACGGAGAAAAGCGTGAAATGCCTTTACGAATCGTAAATTGCATGAAGGCCCAAAAGTGCCTACGTAAAGGGTGTATAGCCTTTCTGATATACGTTAAATTATGCATGTTTTTAGTCCCCAAAATACTTCCGTTTTAAGCATTTTTGACCGAAACCAAGACATTTAGGAACCAAATCCGGTACTTTTAAATTTTCAGGACTTAAACGAAGCACAAAAGAAAAATCTGATGAAAACAGACAAATTCTGATGCAATTCTGATGAAAACGGACAAAAATCTGATACTACCAAGTGTCGCATGACCGTGCGACCTGACCGGACTACCGTGCGAGTTGTCCGACCTCGGAAGCACTGCCAGTGTGACTGATGGTGCCAATGTTTTCCAGGCCGCACTACCGTGCGACCAACCGCATGACCGTGCACCAGCTAGACCAAGTTTTCTGATCAGACTTCTGATGACATCGCACTACCATGCGACCAGTCGCATGACCGTGCCAATTTGGTGACCTAGACAACTTGTCCACAAGTCCACTTGGCTGACCCCGAATCGGAGAAAATGACGTCCCCGACAAGACCTGTCGCACGACCATGCGACCCATCGGCACGACCGTGCGGATCAGAATTTTTCTATAAATAGCAGCATTCGCTACTGGTTTCAATGTTGGTTTTTCTCCATGTTTCTGGGTGATTTCTGGGTTACGAAGCAGTCCTGATTAGACCCATTTGAAGCCTCAAGATCGAGTGGAAACATAACCGATCCAACCCATCAATTCCTTGCTTGTTTATGGTTCGATTCCTTGTTCTTATACATGTATTCTGATCATTTTGCAAGTATTGAGCTGATGTTCTATGTTATGTTTATGTAATATTGTGTAATAGTAGTAATGAACTTGTTTCTTGAATAATCTTTATGTTGTAATCTTGTTTGTATGAATCTTTAGTACTTTTTTTTTGTTGAATCTTCATGATTATATAATGAATGTTTCATTGATGTTGAGTTCCTGATTATGTCTGATTGTCTTGGATAATGAATCTGTGGTTAGTGGGATGGTAACTATTTCTTGATTAATCACTTGTTTGTAGACTTTGTTTACACCATGAAACCGGACCAGGGTATTGGTTTTATACAAGATACATCTTATTTTAATTAGGAATACTTTCTTGCACGTAAAGGTTCTAACGAATTATATGGTTTATGACCCTTGTTTAGTAGTTTTGGTCTGAAATTGCTAACATTCTAGATTTGTGTTCAAGACTTGTAAAGGTGAAATATTTTGTTATATGATCTACATAATTGCTTATCCTCGTGGCTATATTGTGACCATCGGTATTGCTTTCTTTGATAAGTAAGGTTAGGAATCCAGACCCAGTAAATAACCTATCTTTAAAGATTTGCATGAATAAATATCAATAGGTCGCTAATGAATGATTTTAGGTGCTTAAAGTGTGACCATCACGTTAACTTTCCGAAGAATCATAATGCTAGAAATCAAGACCCGGTAACTAGTTGTCTTGAAATTGGAAAATTGATCAAGTGCTTTTGTGACATACCTAGATAACATGTTTAGGTTGTTTGTGAAATAAGATAATATATATTTTTCATATTTGGAGTCTAATATGTTTTAGATATTGTTTTAGATAATTTTAGTTAAACAACCATTCACTTATCCTTTGATCTGGTAAATTAATGACAAAGATTTAGTACTTAATAACGCCGGTGTTCCATGGATCGATATTGTGACAACTGGCACCAAACCGGTAATTTCCGTACACTTTAATTATTGTTTAATGACTACAATTATGTGCTTAGATGTCAACATTTTCTGATTACATACTAAGCAAGTGAATTCATGCACGTTTTATACTACAAAATATTGCTTTATGCATAAACGAGAGCGTTGCGTCAGAAATACTAGTAAACTCACCGGTAAAACGCAATATGTCAACAACTCTGCAGAAAGCAGTCATACATTAGAACTGAGGCCTAGGTGTAGGTCCAATGACAAGAACACACTAAAACCCAAGAGTACATACAAGGGTTAACATACAGACATTCCGGAAGCTAAAATACGCACTAAAAGCACCCGAAACGCACTTTAAGTGCAGAATTTCAGTAAATTCAGCTATAATCAGCATTATGGCACTGAAATATTATGTAGAAATTACGTTTTATCATCCAGAATACTTCCCCAAGTGTCGGGAATTGAAAGTGTTACAAAATGGTATTTAAAAGACACTAAATGGTGCAACTTAGCACTTTAATGAACTGGTATCTAACCGAACAACCGGACATTACCCGAAACATCAAATTTTTACTAGAAACACTGTTTTAGTATTTTAAAGCTAGTTATGGTCATAGAACATCATATTACGTCTCATAAATATTAAATACATAAAAATACCCAACTAGTGCCATTAAAACCTAACTAGATCATGCAACTTACAATTGGAATGTTTCACTTAACCCCCCCCCCCCCCCATGTTGGACGGTTTAGGGACATGGGGGCCACACCATGATTTTATTTAATTAATTTAATGGATCTTGTTTCCCCATGATAAGCATAAGATCCAATGGTAATTGTGAAGTTAGCATATTATAAGTATACCCATAAGAACATAACTTCATCTTCATCAACATCACCTACACACCATCTCTCCTTCCTCCTTCCCTTCAAGCTACGGCCCAAGCACCCCCTCCCCACACATCCATTTTCAATCCACACTCATCCATTCTAAGGTGATATTAAGGTATAAGAAGGTCACTAACGAAGCTCGGTGCAAGCGAATCTTGAAGGACCTTCTTCATTTGCTTTTATCCACTTCATTTACCCTCTTGAACTCCCCTGGCCTTGTGCTAGTAGTAAGTGCTTCAAATCTTCATCTTGTTCTTACTTTTGGTGGTTAATAGTTGAAGTAATGATAAAATGTTAAGAAACTCTAAAGAACATGAACAAGTCTTAAACATAAAGGATAAATAATGGATAAAATGATGAAGTAGTGTTATGTTGATGAAGAAATCATGTTGTTTCTATGTTGTGATGATTATTGATGTTGTTAGTTAGTAGAAGTAAGATGGTTCATCACCTAGACTTGCTAAATCATGTTTAAAGACATGAACTAGTAAGATGTAAAGGTTAAAGTTTTGAAGGATGATGAAACCATCCACACATGAACCTGAACTTGAATAAATATAAATTTTCTTGAAAAATAAAGTTATAAACTTGTAGATCTAAGGATCTATGAGTGGGTTTTCAAAAGAACCAAGTGAAAGGAACAAGTTTTGTTAAAACTTGGATATTACATGAAATAAACACATTTCTAGTGGGTAAACAAGTGTAGGAACACTTGTGTAAAAAGAAAATTTAACAAAGAAATTCTTTTGGAAAATATGACTAGAAGTTATGAAAATACATATTCTTTAAAAATATAGTTTTTAAAGAACTAATCACATTTTGGAAGGTAACAAGACTTACTAAATACACTAGTAAGTTACTACACATTTTTGTAAATGTTCAAGTTCATGAAATAGAGAAATTAGTGCATGCTATTGATGATTGTTGTTGAAAATTGATGGTTGATAATTTAAAAGAAAATAAACACATGTTTTGAAAACATGGGAAACCTCCATTTTTAGGGGAAACTCTGTCAAAATTTCTATAAATTTTGACACTTAGAAAATATAAGTT
Organism: Helianthus tuberosus; assembly: GCA_030545235.1. NCBI lineage: Eukaryota > Viridiplantae > Streptophyta > Magnoliopsida > Asterales > Asteraceae > Helianthus > Helianthus tuberosus. Next base: position 184,821,343 of record CM060406.1, read on the forward strand.
TTTAAGAAACTTATTCCCTAAAAATGTACCTAAAAATATTACCAAGGTTTCCCTAATTTTTGGTGATAAGAAATGATGATTTCTTCAAGATTAAAATTTATATTAAGTATGTATATTTTTTTGAGGAAAATATATGTATTTATTGGTCACCAAACTTTTTGCTAAGTGTATGTAGTATGTATTATACGTGATAGTGTATTAGGACTTGAAAATACACTAAATACTCTTGAGAAGTAAAAACACAAAAATACACATACAACATACAAGATACACAATTCGGGTGCAAAGTGAAAAATACAAGAAACTTATATTTATTGTTGAGAAAATAATATAAGTAAGACACTTAGTTAAAAATATAAAATATTTTTAACACAAGAATACACATACAAAAGATAGTGACTTGTGCTTGTGCGATACAAGTCTAGTGACTAACGATAATAAAACACGTTTAGGTCACGACGCATTATAAGCAAAACCCGGTGAAGTTTACGACGCGAGGAACGCAAAGTTGTGAGTTCATGCTCCCCCTTTTCTTTTAACTGTTTTCAGTTTTACAACTTCGGGGGTGAAATACATGTTACAAATACGACAATATTTTCGCTTGGTGATAACTAGTACCAAGTATGACGCGTTTTGAGAAATGATACGAGAAATCGTGTCACGAATAGGGTACCATAAGCACCATTAATCGTGTACATACTTAGACCGCAGAACAAAAGATTAGATCTAATGGGTTTCAGGGCAGCCCCACTCTTGGTGACAACTAGTACCGAGTAGTGTTTTTGTGTCTCAGTCGTGAATCGACTACAGAAAAATGCCTATGGTTTGGTGACTTCCTATGTCGTGTCACATATTAATGGCTTTGCAACCCATTAACACTTGATACATACAGAAATACATGATTTATACAAGAATACGTGACTAATACAAGATACATACCATTTTTTCATACAAAGTATACAAACGTACATTACAAGAACTGCATGAATTCACACCAACATTATGTTGACGTTTTTCAAAACTTACATGTATTTCAGGTAACTAGAAGTGGATGTGCGCGCAGCCTTACTCATGCTTGTGGATGTCGCTTATGTTTATCTTTAAATAAAGTTGTAAACTTTTTAAGACAATGTTTTATGCTATCTCGCGATGTAAACGCTAACTTATGTTTTCAAATTATGAAATGTTTGGTATTTGAAGATGTTTTTACGAGCATGTAGTATGTTTACCTTTCGTACGCAATGAGAACCTTTCATGATCACACCTCGTGCTTCCGCCGCAGAAAGGGGTGTGACAGATATCTGGCTCTTACCAATACTTTGCTACATATATGACGGGATACACTTGTCATTTGTTGTGTGTGTTTTAATGTTAAGGTATAAACCATTTTTATAAATTTAAAACACCAACTTACGCCGGGTGCGATTGTAAATACTGTAAATAAATGTGTATAGTCGCGCCCACGTCAAGTTTTTGGCGTCGTTGCCAGGGAGCGACGGTGAATTTTCGGAACAATCCGAGTCATTATTTTACCGGCGTACAAACTGTGAATACTTGTACATTTTTATATTTATTTTGTTTTTTTTTTATTTACTAACTTGTGAATATTTAGCCTGGCACGCCCAGTAGGACTAACATTTGACTAACTTTTCTTTTTATGTTTTACTAACCAGCTAACTGACTAACCACTAACTAACTAACCTTTAACTGACTAACAGCTAACCTTACTAACATACTAACCTTTTATTTATTGTTCGACTAACATTTTCTTTATTTCAATTATTTATTTAATTCAGTTATGTGTTCGGAATCGAACCATTTTCTTTTATTTATTCATTTCAGTTATTTTAATTCAGTCATTTCATTTCTATTATTTTGTTCATTTATTTATTTCATTCCAGTACAATTATTTCAGTTATTTCATTTATTTCAATTCAGTTATTTCATTTCTGTTTATATTTATATTTATTTCCGTGTTCGCACGTCGAACCACTTATATATATAATTATTACATTCTTTGCATTTATTTACATTTATTTATTTATGCTCATTTATTCATTCTTGTTCATTTACGTATTTAGTTAAATGCTTATTTATTCATTCATTTGCACTCATTTATTTATTTTATTTACTTGTTCGGAATCAACCAGCTTATTTAAATTGTTTATTTATTTACTCCACGAAAATAAAATACAACTTTCTGATAAAATCATCAAATTTTCTGTTAATTTTCTGATGGAAAGAAAATTTTCTGAAACAACAATTTTCACTTCTGATGAATTTACCAGAAATCAGAAATTCTGATGAAAAGAAAATTTTCATCAGATTTTTATCAGATCTTATCAGACTTTCTGATATACATAAAAAAACAGTTTTCGGATGTAAATAAGTAAATAAACAAGTAAATAGATAATTAGATATGTATAATAAATTGTATATATATGTATATTATATAATGGTATTATTATTTATATTTCTATAACTAATATTATTATTATGTTCTTTTTCCGTATAATGCATTCCTTTTTCCTTACAGGTTAATGTCCACGACCCCTGTACCCGCTATTGCTGAGCTAGCCAACGAACCAGAAAATAACTTACGAAGAAGTAGGCGGCTTCATGAAACATCACTTGTCGTTGCACAAAGGATTGCGGCCGCAATAGACAAACCAGTGATACTTTCTGACAGCGAGAGTTCAGAGGACGAAGGAGGAAGCATCATGGCGGAGGACGACCAGCCTTTGAATGAGAGCGGCCGTCCAGGATGAGCTGGCTTGCTACCGAGCATCGCCCGACCTACAATAGCAGCACCGAGTTTTGAAATCAAATCTAGTATAATTATCATGTTACAAAATTCTGTGCAGTTTGATGGGAAGGAACACGAAGATCCAGGTCGGCACATCGCTTCATTTCTCGAGGTGTGCTCGACTTTCAAAATTAGATACGTTTCTGAAGACGCAATCCGTTTGCGTCTATTTCCATTTTCTTTGAGCGACAAAGCCCGATCTTTGCTTTTGTCACTTCCGGCAGGGTCCATCACAACTTGGAACGAGATGGCAGATCTTTTTATGCAAAAATACTTCCCTCCAGAAAAGACAGCTAAGCTAAAGAACCGTATAATGACATTCAAACAGGATGAAGGAGAATCTCTACACGCAGCTTGGGAAATGTTCAAAGATCTTCTGATCGATGTACCACATCATGGGTTGTCCAAAAGACAACTTATGTTGAACTTCTACCAAGGACTCAATTACGACTCACAGGAACGCATAGACGTATATGAAGGAGGCGATCTTGGAAGTGAGACACCAACTGAAGCCCACGCAATTATAGAAAAAGCTACCTTGAAGTCGAGTTCGCGTTACAGTGGAGTGCGAAATAAAGCATCATCTATTCCTGGAGTTCATCAGGTGGATACGTATAGGGCTCATACAGCGTAGATTAGAGCTTTGGCAGCAAGGTTTGATCAAGCTTAGAACGTTTCGTAGATAAAATTATCATGTGAGCAGTGTGGAGTGTCACACGAGCCAGGTACTTGTGAGCAAGGTGTTATGTTTACAGGCCACGAAGAGGTGGACTATTTGGGCAATCAAATTAGGCCCCAAAATAACCCCTATATCAACACGTACAAGCCTGGATGGATAAATCACCCAAACTTTGGGTGGAAATCTAATTCTAATAACCAAAACCCACTCGGATATGCTCAATGCGCTCCCGCGCTGCAACAGCCTCAGGGGCAATCTTTTCAGCCTCAAGGGCAATCTTTCCAACCACGTTACAATAATTTAGGTTCAAGAAGCACTTCCCAGCCACAAGCCTCTCAAAGCAACTCAAAACTAGAGGAGATGATGGCACAGCTGTTAAACAACTCCAATAATGCCAACCAAATATCTAAGAAACTATACCAGCAGCATGAGGAGCGTTTCACAGAGCAGGAAGGTGAAATGTGGAGCTAAAAGGCTTCAATACAAACCATTGAGAATAAAGTCGGCCAATTGGCCAAGATGTTGTCTGAAAGACCCCAAGGTAGTCTTCCAGGTAACACGGAACCAAACCCAAGAGGGCATGATAATGCAGTAATGACGAGGAGTGGTAAAACCACGGGACCTGACAAATCGGACTCACCACCGATCACTGAGATGGTCCAACCTGACGCTTCGGACGAGGTGCACGCTAGGCGAGTCCCAGCAAGTGCAGCACAGCTCCAGGAGCCAGTTGCAGAATATACTCCTCCAGTTCCATATCCGAGCAGACTGAAGAAGCAAAAGAACGATGAACAACATGGTAAATTTCTTGAAATGTTTAAACAACTACATATAAACATACCATTTATGGAGGCGTTGGCTCAAATACCTAAATACCCTAAATTCTTAAAAGACATCTACACAAACAAGCAAAAACTTGAAAGCTTTTCTTGTGTGTTGATGAATGAAAACTGTTCAGCCCTTCTCCAAAACCGTCTACCTGAAAAGATGGGAGATCCCGGCAGTTTACTCTTCCGTGCCTCATTGGCAGCCTGTCTGTCATCACGCATTAGCTGATTTAGGAGCTAGCATAAACCTTATGCCCTATAAGGTCCTTGCTAAATTGGATCTGGGTGAACCTTCACCCACTAGAATGAGTATTCGACTTGCAGATTGTTCAATCAAGTATCTGTGAGGATTCGTAGAAAATATGCTTGTTAAAATGATAAATTCGTGTTTCTAGTGGATTTTGTTATTTTAGACATGGACGAATACTTGAAAGTGCCATTAATACTTCGACGCCCGTTCCTCAATACTGCGAGGACGATTGTTGATGTGGCAGCTGGCCAAATCACGCTCCGAGTAAATGACGACCACGTGACTTTTGATATTAAAAGATCAAGGCAGCATCCGCAAAGTCACGATGACATGCTTTACTATGTTGACATTGTTGACACTTGTGTAAGCTCTTATTTTCAAGGCACGATTGAAGAACTTGATATAGACACACAGCTGTTGTGTGGGAATATAGATGGCATTTCTGTTGGATCGGTTTCGTGACCCTAAATAGTCAGTAAAGGCAGTTCATCATCATTTACTAAGGCGGAATCAAAGTAAACAATGTCACACAGCTTGTTTCCTTTTTAATCTTTCTTTATTACTGATTTGTAGAGCTTTTACAATCTGATCTTGACAAAAATCCAGCAGCACCTCAGCTCACACACACACTATTCCGTATGAAATGAGATTACACAACCCCTATATATAGACTATGCTATTTCGTTTGAACTTGACACATACATGTTCAAACGAAATTACATATTATGATTTCATTTGAACATGACTATGCCTCATTCAAACGAAATTACATGCAATAACAATAACAAACCCTAATTCTAATCCTGTTGTGCACTCATTTATCTAATCTAGACATAAAACTCGATTAAGACGGAGTTAACAGACACTAGATGCACCAACAGACTCCCCCTTGGATGTTGACGAAGTCTTCGGCGTCGAGTCTTTAGTCTTTGTCTTTTTCCAGATTTGTCTTGACATTGTAAAAGCTTCCTTCAATCTTTATCTTCAAACTTTAATCTTCAATCTCCCCTTTGAATGTTGATCCAGAATCTTGACTCCCCCTTTCACAGACTCCCCATCTCGATAAGCTAGGGCTTTAAATTCTGATTCAAACTTTGACATTTTGAAGCCATGCGGAACTTAATTCATGTATAATCTCTACCCAAATATAAGATATATGATAATAATAATTTCAATCCAAAACTTACCATACACCTTTCAGTATTAAAAAATCCACTTAAGTATTCAGGTCCAAACTAATGACCCTGATTACTCAATTAATCTACCAAGTCCAACTTCTGAAAATTTACAAATGTCAAATTAATGAATTTGCTTTAACTTTCCAATTTTCACAAACTTATCATGTTTTAGCTTCAAACTCATCATCCAGCCCAGAAACTTCCTGCATCTGCTTCAATTCAAATCTGAAGATCAGCTTTCCACTTTGGTTTGTCAAAAATAAAGCAGAAATGTAAAATCTTTTTGGATTTTTAATAAAATTTCTAAACTAGAAATGAAATACAGAAATAGAATGCAGTAAAAGTAAACTATTTACAAACATATTTTTGGTGAGCGTGTTAGGGAATCATATCAGCTATTCGACAAGTCACAAGTATCGTTAAGCTTCAATTTTATACTCAGAATTAAACAATTCGCTTAGATTGTCGATATACTGATCCACTTAAATTTTCACACACATTTCAATCTGTCCAGGATACGGATTTAGATATTTTAGAGACTTAAACTTATACATGTGTCCCACCTCTTGAATATACTCCCGTATCCAAATCCCAATATTCAGTCTTACAGGTGAGTATACCACAGATGATATCTGTAAGGGGTTAAGATGAGAAGAACCGTGAGAGCTCAGGTCAGAACTTCCGTTCAGCAGAGAGAAGACGGCTTCGACTTTGGTGTGTCCCCTTTAGAGGATCTTTTTTACAACAGCATTGATTAGCAATTTTATTGTCTCATCATTTATGCTGAGGGCGGCGCTATGTTTCAAGCAATGCAGAAAGTATTATTCGGGGACTAGGCCATTGCTTCCGCATTATCAGAAGTCCCGGGATAATACCCCAGATATCACTGAGTATAAAGACCTAGTATCTCAGAAAGAGGGATCTTTCAAACAAGATTTCAGGGGTTACCTATATATCCAAGTAGTGTTCCCCACGAAATAAGTAAGTAAGAATTTTAGGTTTATATCCCGAACAAACCTACTAATTGTGTAAAAACCTATCGGCACATCATCAGCGAGACTGTTTAACCTTTTAAACATTACATATCTTTAGCATACCGTAACTGTCAAGCCGATGTACTATCATTTTCCCTTTTTACACAAGCTCTTTTTCAATTTTCTATTGTTTTTGGATTTTGAAAATATCTCATGTTTTTTGATTTTTTAAATTTTTTACTGTTTTTGTATTTTTCTGAAAATATTACCCTACTCTCCCCCTAAATACCAAAACAAGTAAAAAATCGACAAACCATTGCAGATTGCTTCTCAACATCATCATCTACAATGTCTCCTTCATCAACGCCAAGAATCTCCTCCAACACCGATAAAAGCTTCATACCGTTCAATTTTAGCAAGTATTGAAAACGAGTTTTGTCAAATGCTTTGGTATGTAAATCAGCTTTTTGCTCATCAGTGTGGATTTTCTCAATTCGTATCAACTTCTTCTCGAAACAATCGCGAATGAAGTGATGACGAATTTCAATGTGTTTGGTTTTAGCGTGATGAACAAGATTTTTCGTAATGTTAATCGCTGCCTCATTATCAACAAAGATAGGGGTGTTTAGAAATTGCAAACCGTTGTCGCGCATCTGTTGCTGGATCCACAAGATCTGTGAGCAGCAGCTGCTAGCAGATACATACTCCACTTCACATGTGGATAAAGCCACAGAGGTTTGCTTTTTGCATTGCCAGGTAACCAATCATGATCCAAAGAACTGGCACCCCGCTGTTGTTGATTTAGCGTTAACTTTGCAACTTTCGAAATCCGAATCGGAATAACCTTCAAGCATAAATTCGCAATCTTTTGGATACCACAACCCAACGATGAAGTTCCTTTAAGGTAGCCTAATATCTTTTTAACAATAACCATGTGCGACGCTCTTGGGTTAGATTGAAATCTTGCTGCGAGGCAGGTTGGATACATAATATCGGGTCTTGAAGCTGTCAAATACATCAGCGATCCGATCATGGAACGATACATCGTTTCATCTACCTTCTCTCCGGTAAGATCAGGATTTATCCCATGGTTTGTCGCTAATGGGGTGGTAGCTGGAGTAGAACCTGACATCCCGAATTTGTCCAAGATATCATGAACGTACTTCGTTTGATGTATGAAAATTCCTTTGGGTAGTTGATCAACCTGAAGTCCCAAAAAGAATTTCATCTCACCCATCGATGACATTTCGAATTTCTGCTTTATAACTCTTTCGAAATCTTTGCACAAATTTTCATTTGTTGACCCAAATATGATGTCGTCCACGTATATTTGAACTATCAGAAGATGTCCGTCGACTTCTTTGGTGAAGAAAGTGGCATCCACTTTTCCACGAATGAAGCTGTTGGCTAGTAGGTGTTGAGACAATGTCTCATACCAAACTCTCAGGGCCTGGTGTAAACCATACAGCGCTTTGTCTAGCAAATAGACCTTGTCTTTGTGGATTGGATCGGTGAAGCCCGGTGGCTGTCCGACATATACCTCCTCTTTTACCTTCCCGTAGAGAAACGCCGATTTAACATCTAGCTGATATACTTTGAAATTTTTCCAAGATGCAAATGCCAGGAAGATTCTGATTGCTTCTAGTCGAGCAACCGGAGCATACACTTTGGTGAAATCTATACCCTCCTGCTGACTGAAACCCAGGACTACGAGTCGAGCTTTGTTCCGAACAACAACTCCTCTATCGTCTCTCTTGCACTTGAACACCCACTTGGTGTTTATCTTCCTCTGACCATCAGGCAAGTCTACTAACTTCCACACACCTAACTTCTCAAACTGACTCCACTCTTCTTGCATAGCATTGACCCAAGAATCTCCAGATAGCGCCTCTTTATATGTACGCGGTTCGATCTGCGAAATAAAACAACTAAGTGAAAACTCAGTTTGTAAAGATGCTACTGTAGAATAAAAACAAGTAAGGCCTTGGTCAATTTGACGTCTAGTGCGAACACCTGTTTGCAATTCTCCAATGATCAGCTCCTCTGGATGGTATGAAAGAGTTCTCGGCATCACCTCGCCTGAAACATCTACCTCGCCTTCCAGATTAGTAACATTCTGATTTGCACCTTGTTCACTGACTGGGTTTGTTTGACTTGAACTCTGAATTTGCTCCCCCTCAGAATCTGAATCACCATGATCAAATACTGGCATGTTCTCAGATTCTTGATTATCATTCTGTACCGTCTGATTATCATGAGCAACTTCATTTTGTTGAATATCATCATGTTCTCCAGCATTGCTTGGACCTGCTTCATGATCATTTGAAGTTTGTTGCGGTCATCTTGAATACTCAGCTGGGAACCTTTCCTGCGATTCTTCATACTCTCTTAGAATATCCAACTCATCAAAGAAGTCTTCTTCTTCTTCCTTTTCTTCTTCCATGTCAAACGAATCCCACAAAGTGTCATAATGAAAATGCCATGAATCTCCAGGATTCTGCGGTGGCATTGTGTGACCTTGACACTCAACATTGTGTGCTTCAATAATCCGCTTCAAGCTTGGAACAAACACTCGTTTCTGAGGACTTGAATATCCCACAAAAATTCCTTCAATGCTCTTTGCACCAAACTTTCCAAAAGGCTCTAGAACTGTACAGGGTGACCCAAACGGTTCTAAATACTTCAGATTCGGTTTGCGGTTATTAATCGGCTCAAAACACGTCTTATTGAATTTCTTAACAATGAGAACCCGATTGAGTGTATAGCATGCAGTGGATACTGCTTCTGCCCAAAAATTAACTGGTAGCTTTGAATCAGCAAGCATCATCCTGGCCATTTTAATTAGCGTCCTGTTCTTTCTTTCAGCTACTCCATTCTGCTGCGGAGTGTAAGGAGCACTAAATTCATGCAATACACCTCTCTCATCACAATATTCTTCCATCTTGTTGTTCTTGAACTCAGTACCATTATCACTTCTGATTCTTTTGATACGCCTTTGGTACAATTTTCCAATTTTTCTGAACAACGCCATCAAACTATCAAACGTCTCATCTTTCATCTTTAGAAATGAATCCCATGAAAACCTTGAAAAATCATCCGTGACAACCAAACAATAGTAATCACCAGTGATGCTTTTGACGTTCACTAGACCAAACAGATCCATATGAAGTCTCTCTAAAGGTTTTGATACTGAGTTGACTTTCTTTTGAGGATGTGATTTCTTTTTCTGCTTACCTTTGATGCAACTAATACACTCCCCTTCAAGATGAAAACCTTTCACATGAACACCAGTAACCAAGTCATTATGCACCAGGTGATTCATTTTCCTAAAATGAATATGGCCCATCTTTCGATGCCATAACTTTGATTCCTTCTCCGTTGCTTTTGACATAAAACAGTGTGCCTGACCCGTTGTAGTAGTTGCTACACTCATGTCCAATACATACAAATCATTCACTCTGGGCGCTCTCATGATAATCCATTCTTCAGGAACAACAAATCCTGGTTTCAAGATCAAACATTCTTTGTCTGTAAAGTGTGTTGTATACATATGATCACAAATCTGATAGATACTTAGAAGATTGTTTTCAAGCTCGGCGATGTAGTTAACTCTTTCAAACGTAACAATCCCATTGGATAACGTTCCCTCACCAACTATTCTACCACCTTGGTTTCCCGTAAATCCCACATAACCTCCATTGAAATTTCTAACATCGTACAGCAGGGCTGTTTTCCCTGTCATGTGCCGAGAAGCTCCACTATCCATAATCCACCGTGAAACAAATCTTGGAAGCTCCTGCACATATTACAAAACACTTAGTTAGAAGTTGAAGCCACCCAAGCCTTTTTGGACTCAGGTAACTTGAAATTAAGGTGAGTTTTTGCAATGTAAAGTGGTGGAAAATTCTTGTCGTTCATCTTCAAGCTTTCCTCAGATCCAACCTCAACCTTTTTAAATAAGACAAACTCATCTTTCTTAGATTGACCGGTTGGTTGATCTTTCTTTTGAACATTCTTCTTCTCTGGTGGAGTAGAAGATTGTTTCTCCAATTGTTCATAATAATCCAAAGGAACATCCATCTTTACCGTTGTGGTAGAAAACGATTGTTTTTCTGACTCTAAAACCTTTGGTTTAGATGAACTTTTTGGCTTCCATGTTTGTTGAGATGACGCAACCCGTTTATAAAATTTTTCATTTTTAGTTACCATTTTCTTAACAGGTTCAGTTTTGATCTTGGTGTTGTCATTTTTCAAAACCTTTTTCTCAACAACCAATGGAGCTTTTCCCTTCACATCAACTTTCTTCTTTTGACTCTCAACAATTTCAGACTTAGGCTTGAAGTTGGTACACTTTCGTGCAATATGTCCAACTTTGTTGCATCTGAAGCATGTACGAGTATCAACAACTCGACTTGTGCCTTCAGTCTGAATTTGTGAAGTCTTCTTTGCAAAAAATTCTTCATTTGATTTCGAAAAAATATCAGATTCTTCATCAGAAAGTGAACTTGAACCGTTCACAAACACCTTTTTAGCAAACCTTTTGTTTTGAACATTCCTTTTCTGATAATTCTTACCTTCCTGATAACCACCCGACCAATTGTTTCGATTGTTGTTATAAAAACGCGGTGGAATAACAGGCTTTTTGTAGTAAGCTTTATCTTTCTCAAAATTCATTTTCCTTTTTGTTTGTTTTAAACTTTTTACTTCAGACAACTCGATTTCAATCATTTTGAACACATTTGTCAGTTTAGCAACATTCACATTTTCAATTGGAAAATCAGAATCCGAATACAACTTATCCGATCCTGACAACCTCTACATGACAAGTGTCGGTCCTTCATTTAAGTTGTTTTTGGACTTTGATTTTGGAATGTATTTGTCCAAGAAACATTCATCTTCCTCAGTAGTGTCACTTTCAGATTTTAAAACATTCTCAACCACACTTTTTACCACGTCAGTTTGGACACTATCTTCATCAGAAGATGAAGATGAAGTGAATGTGACATCAATTGTGTCCGGAAGTTTCACTTCATTATCATCCTCAACATCAACCATCCCAGACTGTTTTTTTGAATAATTGTCTAGAACTGGTGGTGGAACTTGATGAAAACCCACCCCGGTTCCATCCGAAAAGACATCTTTGCCAGCTTTGTTTTTGCCTATAGGTTTTGGAATAATGTGTTGCAAAACAAAGCTTGCAGAGTTGTAACTTTTTAATTTCAACTGTATTCGTTCATTCTCAATCTTAGCTTCTTCAAATTGAAGCTTCAACTTAGCAATCTCATCAAGTTGCTTGTTGATTAACTCTTCTTTTACCCGAAGCACTCCCGACAAATGCACATTTTCTTTATATGTTTTACCATTTATGTCATCATTATCTTTAACTGTTCTTTTAAGCTTCTAAAATTTTTCAGTAAGCTGACGATTTTCAAGAACTAACTTCTCATTTTCTTTCTTAACCTTTTCTTGGTCAATTTTATCATTTTCAATTTTGTTAGTTAATTCTTTTAATCTGTCAGTTGAAGCTTTCAACATATTATCACGGTTAAGGATCTGATCCTCAACACTTCTGACTCTAGCAGTCAGATCATCAACCTTTTTACCATTGAGATAGGAGATTGTACTACAAACTTTGCATTCTTTGATGCAATTTTTGCAGTCAACATCACCATTGACTTTCTTACCTGACTCAGTCGTTTACGCATTTGTACTGACCTGGCTTTTAGACTCAGATACAGACTTAGAGTCTACCTCAAGTGCTTTAGCAGCCAGCACCTTGTCACCCATCTTTCCCATGTTTTCAGCATTCAACTCTTGAGTTGTGTCAATGATTCCATTATCAATCTTCTTTGGCTCTTCTACTTTCTCTTTCTCTTCTCCACTTCCCCACCATTTTCTTTGCCAATAATCATCTTCACCAGCCATTTCTTTAATTATGGTTTCAAGATCAAGAGTGTTATGGTCAATAGCAATGTTTCCCTCAGGGTCAAGATAACATTCTAAGTCTGGATCCCATCTCCTCGCTCTTTTTGCTTCAAGATAGATACCAGATATTCTGATCATTCTTTGCTGAGCTATCATCTTTCTGTAACCATACTTCTGTTCTTCAGTTCTGTTGTCTTTCTAAGGAACAGGTTCAGCAGATTTTGCCATGAAAGCATAACCAACCGCATCCTCCTCAGGTAACAACTCGCTCCAGTCGAAACCTTCATCGTCATGAATCACAGCAAGAGCTCTAGATTTCTCTTTGTTATCCTCAAGCTGCTTCATTCTTGGCGGTTCTGATTTATTCTGATGATAAATTGCTTTCTTGTAGTAATCTTCTCTGAACGAGTTTTCAGACTCATCAGCATAAGCATTTCGGCATTCACGCTTAAAGTGACCTTTCTGTTTACACTTGAAGCATGTCACTTTAGACTTGTCAAAGCCTAGCTTGGTAGATGGTCCACCAATCGACTTTCTCCCAGTTATCTCCATGAAACGCTGTGCTCGACGAACTGCACTGGCCATGCACCACCTTATGTCGATCAATTCCATCTCCTCAGGATCTATCTGATCGTAATCTTCTTTTGTCAGGTTGGTGTTGCCAATCTTCCCTGCCACTAGACTTTCATATGATTCTAGCACAGACGCGAGAAAAACCATCTGTTGCTTTGCCGACTCCTCGCTGAAGTTTTGAGCATTATTTAAGTCTACAGCGATATTGCATTGAAATAGGTTCTTTGCATCAGACTGGCTTGAATGTGACGAAGAACCACTGTGAAATCCACTGCTTTGACTTTCTTTGCTTGATGTGTAGGAATTTTCAGCAGAAAATGCAGTCTTGGGAGATATATTCTTTGGCATCATGCTTTTTGGATAATACAAATCCAAGTTCTGTTGATATGACGAGTGATTGACTTTGTGCGTTTTCGTTATCTCCAGCTCGTGACTCTCTAGTCTTTCAATCAACAGATCCACCGTAAGAACTTCAGGCTTAATCGTATTCTTCAACATCAAAGCATAATATTGCCAATCCATCTCATCTGGTAATGAATCAAACAATTTGTCGATTAGCTCTTCTTGAGAATAGAAAATTTCATGTCTCGCCAGCTCCAGCATCAGGTGCCCAAACCTCTCAATCATTTTACAAACTGATTCATTCTTTAAACACCCAAACAAATCAAACTCTTTTCTTAGTAGTTTCTTTTTGTTTTTCACTATTTCTGCACTTCCTAAACATTTAACTTTCAACTTTTGCCAGAGATCTTTAGCATTAGTGTATTCGATCAAAGATATTATATCTTCTCGGACAGACTGAAATAGTAGTGCGATGCATTTTTGCTCAGCAACAAACGTTTCTATTTCTTCAGATGATGTCAAGCTTTCACCAGTTTTGCCTCCATCAATATATCCGTTCTTTAGACTCTTCCAGCTAGGATACGCAAAGGCCTTCAACCATTCGTCAAACTTCTTGGCCCACCGACTGTACTCTTCGATAGCCATCAACTTCGGGGGATTGTTATATGTTCCAAAAGCACTTTCAACTCCCAAAGCATCCGATAAACTTTTCTTTGTATTCGGCGTGTTCTCATTGGTGTTACTAGAAGAGGTATCATCTTCAGAATTTCCAGCAAAGGCAAAGGCATCATAAAACGGATTGAAATCATCCATCTTCACGTACCTGAAAAAATCAGCAAACACTTAGAAAATTTTTAAGTTTTTGAAAAGTTGCTGTTTCAAGCAAAATAAGCTGAAACGAAATCAGCTTCAAACTATATCACCAATTCAAACGAAATCCCTAAACACTTGGTTCAAATGAAATCACAGTTCTTGTATAACTTCAAAGGAAATTACACCAAGTACACCCTCAAACGAAATTAGCCATTCATTTCAAACGAGATACCGATTCAAACGAAATTAATCTGATCTTTCAAACGAAATCAAGTATAATGTGTACTTTCAAACGAGATTACTAGTAATTTTCAAACGAAATTAACTATGACATCATCATTTTACGAACAGTTTCAAACGAGATTAAGGTTTTGATCAAGTTTTAAGCCGAATTTTAGTCTAAAACTTTCAAGGATTAGTTAACACTGTATTTCGCTTTATATGTGAGATTTTCAGGCCATTTCAACCGTGAAAACTTGTTCAAATCAGAAAAGAAAGGTAGAAGTGAGAGAATCCGGTAAAATCAAGCTGAATTTGGTATGAACTCCTCGTCCTGAGCTCTGATACCACTTGTTGGATCGGTTTCGTGACCCTAAATAGTCAGTAAAGGTAGTTCATCATCATTTACTAAGGCGGAATCAAAGTAAACAATGTCACACAGCTTGTTTCCTTTTTAATCTTTCTTTATTACTGATTTGTAGAGCTTTTACAATCTGATCTTGACAAAAATCCAGCAGCACCTCAGCTCACACACACATTATTCCGTATGAAATGAGATTACACAACCCCTATATATAGACTATGCTATTTCGTTTGAACTTGACACATAAATGTTCAAACGAAATTACATATTATGATTTCATTTGAGCATGACTATGCCTCATTCAAACGAAATTACATGCAATAACAATAACAAACCCTAATTCTAATCCTGTTGTGCACTCATTTATCTAATCTAGACATAAAACTCGATTAAGACGAAGTTAACAGACACTAGATGCACCAACAATTTCGCAGGAAGGCCATGAAGCTGAGCAGACGGTTTTTCAAATCCGTGATGATGGTTCCCAAAGTCCAGATCAATTTGTGGAGATTGACCGTGAAGTTGAAGAAAAGTCAAAACCTTCGGTTGAAGATCCACCTTCGTTGGAGTTAAAAGAACTCCCACCGCATCTCGAGTATGCATTTCTAGACGAGGAGTGTCACTTGCCAGTTATCATTTCAGCATCTTTAGCGAAAGAGGAAAAGAGACAGCTTCTCGGGGTTCTAAAGCTTCATAAGAAAGCCATGGCGTGGAAGATCATGGATATCATAGGCATTAATCCTTATTTTTGTACTCATAAGATTCTAATGGAGGATGATTACAAGCCTAGTGCACAGCATCAAAGGTGTTTGAAACCCAATATGCAGGACGTGGTGAAGAAAGAAGTTATTAAATTGTTGGATGCAGGGCTGATTTATCCTATATCTGATTCTGTTTGGGTAAGTCCAGTGCAAGTAGTACCCAAGAAAGGTGGTATTACTGTAGTCCCAAACGATAGGAATGAACTTATTCCTACCCGTACCGTCACCGGATGGCGAGTTTGCATCGATTACCACAAACTCAACGATGCCACCCGTAAGGACCACTTCCCGCTTCCATTCATCGATCTGATGTTGGAACATCTGTCGGGGAAGTCATTTTTCTGTTTCCTGGATGGGTTCTCTGGATATTTTCAAATTCCTATCGCTCCTGAGGACCAGGAGAAGACTACTTTCACATGTCCTTTCGGCACATTCGCCTACCGGCGTACGCCTTTTGGACTGTGTAATGCACCAGCCATATTTCAGCGCTGCATGGTAGCCATTTTCCATGATATGATTGAAGACTCCATGGAAGTATTCATGGATGATTTCTCTGTTTTCGGGAGTTCTTTCAATCAATGTCTTGGAAATCTGAAAAGAATGTTGATGTGATGTGAGGAAACTAATCTTGTGCTAAATTGGGAGAAATGCCACTTTATGGTGAAGGAAGGGGTAGTTCTCGGGCACAAGATCTCTGAAGCCGGGTTGGAAGTTGATCCAGCAAAAGTAGATATCATTTCTAAACTTCCTCCCCCTACCTTGGTTAGAGCAATTAGAAGTTTCCTGGGTCATGCAGGGTTCTATAGGCGGTTCATAAAAGACTTTTCAAAAATCGCAAGACCTATGACCCGTTTGTTAGAAAAAGACGCTCCATTTGTGTTTTCATACGAATGTATGAAAGAATTCAAACAGTTGAAGCAGAGGCTCGTCGAAGGTCCTATTTTGATTGCAGCAGACTGGGTGTTGCCATTTGAGATAATGTGCGACGCCAGTGATTTCGCAATAGGAGAAGTCTTAGGACAGCGAAGGGAGAAGCATTTTCATCCTATTTACTATGCCAGCAAAACTCCACATGATGCTTAGGAGCATTACACGACTATAGAGAAAGAGCTTTTGGCAGTAGTATATGCTTTCGACAAATTCAGGTCGTACCTTGTGTTGTCCAAAACTATTGTGTACACGGATCACGCCGCTATCAGATACCTTTTTCAGTAAACAGGACGCAAAACCGCGTCTTATCAGATGGATCTTGTTGTTACAAGAATTTAACATTGAAATCCAAGACAAAAAAGGGTGCTCTGAACGTTGCAGCCGACCATATCTCGAGACTCGAGCATGGTAATTCTAAAAATTCGTTGGAGGAGTCAATCAATGACAATTTCCCCCACGAATTCCTTTTGAGTGTCGAGATGAATGACGAGTCACCTTGGTTCGCCGACTTCGCGAACTACCTCGCATGTGGAATCCTTATCAAAGGATTATCATATCAACAAAAGAGGAAGTTTTTCGCAGACTTAAAATATTATATCTGGTACGAACCATACTTGTTTAGGGTTGGAGCCGATCAAGTGATCCGAAGATGTGTATTTGGAGAAGAGGCAGCTAGCATTCTGTGTCATTGTCATGAAGGGCCCACCGGAGGTCATCATGGAGCAAACTACACTGCAAAGAAAGTATTAGACTCTGGATTTTACTGGCCCACCATCTTTCGTGACGCCCATAAATGGGTTAGAGCGTGCGACGCTTGCCAGAGGGCAACGAATATATCTGCAAATAATGAAATGCCTCAACATCTAATGCAAGTCTTTGAAGTCTTTGATATATGGGGTATCGACTTCATGGGTCCATTTCCAGCCTCACGAGGCAACAAATACATCCTAGTTGCAGTAGACTACGTCTCAAAATGGGCCGAAGCACAAGCTTTACCTACAAATGATGCTAGGGTGGTCGTAAGGTTCTTAAAAAAATTGTTTGCCCGATTTGGTGCTCCAAAAGCACTAATCAGTGACCGAGGAACACATTTTTTAATGCGCAGTTAGAATGAGCCTTGTCCCGTTATGGTGTTCATCATAGATTGGCTACGCCATACAATCCTCAAACGAGCGGGCAAGTGGAGGTCACAAATCGGGGTTTAAAAAGAATTCTTGAACGGTCCGTTAATCAGAACCACAAGGATTAGTTAGACAAGTTAGATGACGCTCTTTGGGCTTTTAGAACAGCATTCAAGACACCTATCAGGACCACTCCCTTTAGGTTGGTTTATGGAAAAGCTTGTCATCTACCAGTCGAGCTAGAACACAAGGCATTCTGGGCCTTGAAAACGATAAATATGGATTTGAAAAGCGGAGGTGAAACCCGTTTTCTGCAAATCCACGAGCTTGAGGAGCTAAGAAGCCATGCCTATGAGAGTTCTAGCAGGTACAGGGAACGAGTCAAGAGATTTCATGACAAGAGGTTAAGAGACCAAAAGGATTTCCGAGTAGGAGATCTTGTCTTGTTATATAACTCAAGGGTGCGTTAATTCCCCGGAAAGTTAAACTCCCGATGGATGGGTCCGTACACAGTTAAAGAAATATTTCTGTACGGAGCCATAACTATCGAGGACTCAACCGGGGTGAATTTCAAAGTCAACGGTCATCGGTTAAAAATTTATATCAAAGAACCGGTTGACTCGGTGGAGGAAATTCTCGAACTCCACGTCCCGCACGCTTGAAACAAGTATGGGGAGAATGAGTCTAGCTATCGACTCGCTGACAAATTTAGCGAGCGTGTTTTCACATGCTAACGGTAACTTTGTAAATATTAGTTTATCATATTTGTTTCCTAGTTCGTTAATTTTTCAATTTAAACGTAGGTACATACAAGTTTGATCCATAACTTTTGAAGTTTTGAAGATGATTTACCGTTAAAATATACAAAATCTTGCAAAGATAGAAAAATTAGGTGAAAATACGAAGTTAAGCACTTGTTGTTAAAACTGACTAGAAAATGCCCAGGTAACGAACGATCGTGCGGTTATCGGCACGATCATGCGCTTCGTAGTCGGACCAGACTAGAACTAGTGCCCCGGACAGTCATCGACTCGCACTACCGTGCGATCCAACTGCACTATCGTGCAACAGAGCACTGTCAAGCAAACCATAGTGAGATCCGGATCCGCACAACCGTGCGACAGGTCGCACGACCGTGCAAGTAAAAATCTAAACAGTAAAACAGGGTATTTAAGCGAACTTTCAGTAAAAACTTATCACTATTTCGAAACCCTAATAGCCGCACGGGAGTTCCAGGTCGCCCACACCCTAAAATCAACCAATTTTTTATTAGATTTCACTCCAATCTCCTTCCAAGGTATGTTTCCGACTTGTTTTTTAGATTTAGCTTAGTTTCTGATGTCGATTTAGGGTTATGAATCAAGAAATTTGGGGGTTTTCTTCATAAAGTCAAATAAACCCTTGTTCTTGAATGTTTGATGCTAAATCGATAGTTCTGATCACTGATTTGATGAGAATTCACTGTTTAAAGGTTAGATTTTGAAAAATAAAGGTTAAAATCAGTGAATAAAACTGATTTCTGATGATTTTTTGAACCGCACGGTCATGCGATTGAATGGCAGTGCCGATCATAAATCAGACACTAACGGCTGAATCAGAACCGCGATGCCGAGCCGCACGGTAGTGCCAAAATCGGCATGGCAGTGCAATATCGTCTGCCGGCAACATTCAGGCAGCGATCTCCGAACGGCACGGTAGTGCGACTGAGACGCATGACCGTGCGACTACTGAAACGACGACAGAATGTCGTAAAATGCCTGTTACGGTGGCAGCACTTGAAATTTTTTATTCTTCTCTTATTTTGCTGTATTCCTGTATGCAGATGAACCATCGATTTCTTGAGTTCGACCAAAACAAAAAGAAGGATCGTCCATGTATTGCCAAATTGGAGGCCTTATGGAATCGAAGAGGGAAAATCGGGGAACCAATAAGGCTGAATTGAACCACCATGAACGCCCTAAACCAAGAAGAGAGGCTATCCAACATGATTTCATTTCCGATGTCGAGGTTGTTAAATATTGAACGACCCGTGTATCACGAGCTTACATTGGAATTTTTCGCTTCATACTCCTATCACAAACCAAGAAGCGAAAATCCAGACTTTTAGAATAAAGAGACGATACAATTCAGGTTGGGTAGAAAATGGCATAAATGGTCAATTGCTAAATTGGGGAGAAGGCTAGGAATATACTCAAATGAAGACCTTGATTCCGACCTTTTCACCAACATTTACAAGTTTGACAATGACCAGCGGCGGGCTAATTTTTGGACACAGGTGGCAGATGGGCCACCCAATGATGCTAGGAAAGCTACGGCATAAAGACTACGAGAACTACTTCTTAGGGTCATTCATCAGGTCATGAGTCACACCATATGTGGACGTATGGATAGTGCAAGAAACTGTCCCACTCCAGATCTTCTTTTCTTATATTCAATAGTGAATGGAGTGCATGTCAACCTCGCCACCAGAATGGCAGAATTTTTCTTAAAAAGTGTGGGGAGGATGGCAAGCAGCGAGAACTACGGTGGTGAATATGTAACTCAGCTCGCATACAACATGGGTATTATGACAGATGATGTAGTCAGTGGTCTTACAATGGTTCATGCAGGAGGGGATGTAGACATGAAGTCTTTGAAAGCAATGGGTCTAGTATTGGATACAGATAATGGCCCAAGACTGAGGGGTCTAAATGGAGAGATATGGGATGCACTACCACCACAGGACAAAGACATCGAGATGCATGAAGAAGAACAGCATGCACTAGGACCACCACCGGGCACCAGTACGAGCAGCCACAGCATGAGCAACCCCAACACTAGTATGAATATTCGCCACAGCAGAGCTGGCCTCCAGGTATCCCTTCCTATCCCGAGTTATACCAGCAGTTTCAGCACATGCAGGTGACTCAGGATACTATGCGAGCGACTCAGGACACCATGAGGGAGGAGATGTATGCAGGTTTTTTCTACATCTTCGGGGGTTACAGAGCATCTATCCTAGCCACTTCGGAGAGCCTCCACAGTTTCCATTCGGAAACCCAGGTAATTACGGGACGGGTTCATCTGGAACACGCCACCATGATGATGATAATGATGATGAGTAGGAGGAGGTGGAGCGGACCGTTCACAAAAACTGGTGTTTTATCGTAGTTTATCTTATTTTTATTCAGCACTTTATTTTATTTGGGATTTTTTTAAAACTTTATGTCTTCTTTAAATGTTTAAGTAGTGTGTTTGCTCGATTTGAATAATGGTTTCTGTTTGGTTATCTAATTCAAAATCATAATTATGTGAAATTACATAGAAATGATAGAGGCACCTAGGATACCCTTTCGTTAGCCTTTTTCTTTGTTTATATCCCGCACCCAACATCATTCATTAGTTCGCCATGTTGAGCCTATTTCCCGTATTTTTCAAAATTTTACCTAAATATTAAGCCTACTTAACCAAATATATCCTTTTCGTATTTACCCTTTTTGTTAAAATTCCCCCATAAGCTATCTAGATTGATATAAATTTCAAAAAAAAAAAAAAAACCGTTCGTTGAAACTCTCTACAAGGATTATGGAAAACCATCAAGAAAGAAAATAGAAAGTAGAAGCGTAAAAAGAATAAACTCTGAAAACATACACAAGTAGCTTAGCAACGTATGTTCAGAATCCTAGAAAATAAACCGCCGAGTTTTAACCTTTTAACCACTTTCAAATACCCATTCCATACCCTTAACCATAGCCTATCATTAAAACCCATCAAAGACCTCTTGATTTATGTTTTTCACATATTAATTGGTGGAGATTAGATCTTTTGACAAGCTTATGATATTGCATGATTTATTGACTAGGCATCGAGTGTTTTACATACACATTATATGTATGATTCAGAAATATAACCGAGTGTGTGTGAACATTGTGAGAAATGTAAGGATTTGTATGTTAAGTCAATCAAGTGTTGAATCATTGTTTTTTTGGTTATCCTTTTATAAACATCGAACTAAGTTTATTTGTTTTAAATATATGATGATGACTTTTTGAAACCCAATTTGACCACCAAACAAATTAGTAACTTTGTAAATATTCATATTTGATTCCTTGTTTTAATTTAAGTTTTCTTGAGGACAAGCAAAGTTCAAGTGTGGGGATGTTTTTGAGAGTCCTTACAGCATCTTCCAAAGCAAAATCAAGAAAACAGAAAACTGAACACGCCTCGTGCTCAGTAAGCACGGGGGCGTGCCCAAGTGTCTGCAGAAAAGACAGAGTTGTAGAAGCTTCTATTTCCCAACACGGGGCATGCCCAGCGGACACGGGGCCGTGGTCAAGACAAAGATTCGCAGAATCTTAGCAAATCTTGATAGTACAGATACGCTTCTGCACACGGGGCCATGCCTAGCGGACACGGGGGCGTGGTCAACTAATACAGACAAACTGCATTAAATGAAGAAAGAGAAGATGGGTGGACACGGGGCCGTGTCCGGGCTTCTGTGCAGACTATAAATAGGGGTGCTTGGCTCATTTGCAAACCATCCCTTGACAAACCACCTCTCTCACACTTCACCCACCCTCCACCACCATCACAACCCACATCCACCACCATCATCGATCATTCATCATAGAGTGTGTGTAGTAGTCTCGGGATCCAAGATTGATAGTAAGAGTTCTTGACAATCAAAGGCCATGTTTGCCTAAGTCTCTTACATCACTTGGTGAAGACAAGCATTTAGTGTAGTACTTTTTATTTTTAATCTTTTCGCACTTTTTATTTGGTTATGTATTAATGACTCTAATTACTAGTTTCTTATGTTGAAGGTTAATCTTCCTTATCATTTGTCCATGGTGTCTTGGTGTTATTTTACTGTCTATATAAAATAAAAGATTTACACCATTCATATCTCCACGGTCTATATGGAGATATGTTGGCTACCTGGTCGGGGGTTAAGGGAATGGTTTGGTAAGCGTCTTGCCTTGTTCAGTGTATAGATACTGCAAGGACCTGGGTCAAGCTTAGTAGGACCTCCTTCAATACCCACTGGTATTGGATGGCGGGGGTTCGAATTTCTTGATCCCCTCATATGTAAACTACTATTAATACATTAACCCGGCTATTTAGGATTGTATCCTTGCTGACTCAAACTACTTAGCCGAGGGTAACGTCACCTTCAAAAGAGGGGCCTACCACATTACGCATTAATAACTTAATTAATTATCTTTCAATAATCCAACCCTTTAGGATTGTATCCTTGCTGACTCAAACTACTGGGTTGAGGGTAACGTCACCTTCAAAAGAGGGGCCTACTACAATAAGTAAGATAATCTCTTAAAAAGTGCAAAAGTGCGGAAATAATCAAAGGTTACACTAAAGGAGAGTCGGATCCAAGCGATTCATCTTGTCTATCTGTTTTTATTTTATTTTTATTTTCAGCATTTTTAGTTTTTATTTTCTATTTTAAAACCTTTTTTCTAAAATTTTGATTCGATTAGACGTTGAGGATAAACCGGTATTAAAAGCTCTTGTGTCCTTGGACGACCTCGGTATCTTACCAACGCTATACTACGCTCACGATGGGTGCACTTGCCCATATGTGTGTTTGGTGTTAGTAAAATATCGTGTTTTATAAATTTAAAACTTGACTAAAGTGTAAAAAGGGCTAAAAAATATACATAAAAATATATTACACCGCACGCACATCAAGTTTTTGGCGCCGTTGCCGGGGACACAAGGATTTTAAGAAAGTTAGTAATCGACGGCCTAATCATTTTTTCTACTTTACTGTTTTTTTTTATGATTTTTCTTAGATTTTCAGTTTCTGCAGAAGCTCAGCACGGGGCCGTGCCCGCTGAACACGCCCCCGTGCCTAATCTTTGGTACTGGCAATCCTGTTTTAAGTCAGACAGTAGCTGAACACGGGGCCGTGCCCAATCAACATGCCCCGTGCCCAAACATCAGTTACTGAAAACAGAACCGTAAGATCCCGATGGTTGGTAATTTCTGACACAAACATTAGCGATAATGATTTTTTTTTCTATCGGCCATCTTATGGTACGTGGTGTCAAATATGTGGTGGCCCTCATAAGGATTTAGAATGTTATTTTCTAAATTACAAGCCCCACTATATAGACCCATTGTTTTCCTGTAGCCTTAAGAGGGGCGAAAGTAAAAATAATCCCTATCTCTCCCTCGAATGCTCTCAATCATCCCTTCTAGGAGAAATGCTTCTTGATGAATTATTTCAAATGGAAGATTTAATTCTTAATTGGATAAAAGAGCTTGAGATGGACCTAATAAATTCATCTCAAGACGATACCCAAGAAGAATTATTGAGGTCGCATTCGGATAAAAGCAACTTCATTGTTCCCGATATCACCTCTAACTCTAGCGAAGACTTGAGCGATAGTCGTCCCTATGTCGATTGTGTCGTGAAGGACTCCCCATCGACTTCGTTTGATGCATACATAGACCTGAGCGATTCGGCATACACCTTCTTTAACGAGAGCCCGGGAAAGGGTTGGACTTGTCCACCTACATTTAGCATAGGAATCACCCTCACCGATAACCTCTTGCGTTCACGTCTAAATCTAGAGCAACTTAGGTATCTCAGGCACTTCGGTGTTGTTCCGTCCAGTAAAGAGCCACTCGATCCGGATAAATTCCTTAAAAATAGACGAAACTTCATAAACAGCCTCTAGACACGGGGCCGTGTCCAGGTCAGCACGCCCCCGTGTCCACCAAAAGATTCCCGTCTGACTTTTTGTCAGAATACGGACAAAATGTATCAGGATCTGGTCTGCACACGGGGCCGTGTCCAGCCGACACGGGGCCGTGTGCAGCGTACTGTCGTTTTCTATAAATGCAGCCAAGATTCCTGCACATTTGGACCACTCCAAACACAAAGATCTGGTGGGATCTTCACACATACCATCCTAGGTATATTCTAAAAGAAGGTTCTCAACAACCATCTTGTCTTTTCTACTTTTATCCATTGCCTTCTTCCTCAATTTTTCCCTCAACACCTCCATTAGAGCTTGAAATCACCATAGGTTCAAGCTTTATTGAGGTGTTTGTTAGGTTTTTATTCAAGGGATCTTGTTAAAAATAAGTTCTACAACATTGTTTTAAGTTATTTCTGCTTAAAAATGCTTTAAAAATCAGAAAAATAATTTGAAACTCCAAGATTCCTTGTTCCAAAAACCTGCAGACACGTGAACATGGGGCCGTGCTCATTGAGCACGGGGCCGTGTCCGAGGTATTGTTCCAGTAAAATCGAGCTCTTTTTGGTCTATTTTCTCAGAATGGCGAGCAGAACTAGCGGAACATCTTCATCGCACTCAAGGAACAACCTACAAGGGAGAAGGTCCTCAACGGTAGAAGACTCTCTTGTAAACTATGTTTACGCTTTAAGAGAGGCCATTGATGAAATGACAGGAGTAGCAGAAGCATTGGTCGACCGTATAAATCACTTAACGGTGGGACTAGAGGGATGTCTTCATGAGGTCAACCTTCTGCACCAAAGGTTGAACCTTCTCGCCTCTCCTCCTTTGGTACCAATCATCACCCAAAGGGCATGGAATGTGGTACCGGAAGTCATAATACCAGCCGAATGGTACACCATACCACCAGAGCCCCCTCGAGACATATTACAAGGGGTTCCGGTTGGTGTCACTCCCCCTCCACAAGATGTTGAGGAAAATGAGCCTGCCTTCTTCCTCCCAAAAGAGATAGAAGAGTGGCTTTAACAAACGTCTAGTGGACACCCTTCGGTTCGGAGTTCTACAAAGCCCCAAATACCGGAAAGCTATTTCCGGAATTTCGATCCCTATTATAAGAGTAGAACTCCTTAGGATGATTTTATGTATCACTTGACCTATCTTAGGACTTCTAGTTTTTACTTTTCTACTTTGTTTTTAATTTTCTAGGACTCTATTTAATGTGCTACTCTCTCTATTTAATGAATGATGGTTTTAATTAAATTGATGTTTGGATGATGTTGTAATGGGTAAAACACACTCGGGATGGTGAAGGATACTAAGGGAAGCTTGAACCAACACCCCATGCACAAAACAGGGCCTCCCGATACTTTTTCTTCATTACAGCAAGTTCGACACGGGGCCGTGCCCAGCCAACACGCCCCGTGTCCATGATCTGCAGAAAAATGACCAGTTCAGGTAACTGGACACGAGTCGTGTTCAATGAACACGGCCCCGTGTCCAGCCTTCTGTTACTTTCTAATGATTTTTGTTACTGGCAACCTGAACACGGGGTCATGCCCGGACACCACGGGGCCGTGTCCAGACGCCCAGTAACATAAAATTTTGTTTTTAACACACTTTTACACATTCAATCAACCTAAAAACTTATTTTTGGGACACATTGAGGACAATGTGTAATTTAAGTGTGGGGGGATGCTAAACCCTTGAATTTTGCAAGTCCTAACTACAAGCCTTACACAAAACTCTATAGGAACCGCTAATCACCCCAAAAAATTTCATTTTTTAGTTGTCTTGGTTTAAATTGGGAATAACAAGTTCTGAAAAGGTTATATTTTTACTAATTTACAACCGATAGCGTCGTGATAAAAAGAACCAACATAAGAAAATTATGAAACGGCAGACAAACCTAGTTAAAATTTGATTATATATACTTGATCACATTAAAAAAAACTCATTCCCACAAAAAGTGAGTTTTGAGCCTTTATTGAGCATATAAATACACATCTTTAGACTAAATGCTCATTTTTCGTTTCTTGTGTGAATAGCCGCTTGGTTTCTTACGACTCTAGAACTTGCCATGACAATACATTCCCGGTCCTTACCAACTTAAACCCAAGTAAGTAAATGATGGAGGCATTAGGACTAACCCATTTTCTTTTCAACACCATTATTTTTTTTTTTTTACCACCTACCCAAAATCCCCCTAGTTAACCCCTTTGAACCTAAACCTTTTCATTTCTAAACCCACAAAACAAACACCCTTTACCCACCAAAACCTTTTTTTATTTTAAAACCTTTATTTTAGTAACAAAGCTCGGTTTTCTTGTGACATTCCTGTGAAAAAAATAAAAATAAAAAAATAAAATCATAAAGAAGAAAAGAAAAATGAAGTTAGCAATAAACAAACAAAGCTCATCAAAAGAAGGCTTGTTTGAATAATACTTCATTGGAATAAAAAGTCACAAAAATGTTTTGCGAAAACCGACGCTTTTAACGCCTTTCGCCTTTTTCTACTAACCACTAACCCAACCACCCACCTTTAGCCCAAGCCTAACCCTTCCCCAAAGTCCTCTTGATATTTACAAAGGTTTTTAGTTAAAAAGGAGGAGGATTGATCGCTTGGCAAGCTTATGGTAGAAGTAAGTTCCATGCCGCTCTCGAGTGTTTCACAAAAATACATTTTCGGCCGAGTGTTGAGTGATCTCCCGTGAGGTATGTGAACTTGTATATAAATGGAATTTTAAAAAGGCATGTTATGCCCTAATAAGTAATTTATCTTATGTAATGTTTAAAATAAATCATGACGAATAGGATTGTAAATAAAATAAAAATAAAACCTAATAAAGAATCTTGGAATCCCGACACTCTATGACAAGCCCAAAACCTTCTCTTCTACCCATTCCATTTGGGAGTGTAAGCCACAAAATAAAGAGTTTTGCTTGAGGACAAGCAAAGATTCAAGTGTGGGGGTATTTGATGTGGGTAAAATACAACATATAAATTACATCAAATGAGGC
Organism: Helianthus tuberosus; assembly: GCA_030545235.1. Lineage (NCBI taxonomy): Eukaryota > Viridiplantae > Streptophyta > Magnoliopsida > Asterales > Asteraceae > Helianthus > Helianthus tuberosus. Next base: position 184,848,823 of record CM060406.1, read on the forward strand.
ATAAAACTAACCTTTTTTTAGTACTAATGTTGGAAAAAGTGTGCTTTTGTCTTCCTTTTGTATTTTCAGGATTAAATGAGCTCAAATGAACAAAAGAAGCAAAAAGGCAGCTAAATCTAACATAATTACAAGAAAAGGAATAAACGTGGCATGCCCGACCCCTCGACAGCATCTTCCCAAGCAAAAACAAGAAAACAGAAGACTGAACACGCCCCGTGCTCAGTGAGTATGGGGGCGTGCCCAAGTGTCTGCAGAAAAGACAAAGTTGTAGAAGCTTCTATTTCCCAACGCGGGGCGTGCCCAGCGGACACGGGGCCGTGGTTAAGACAAAGATTCGCAGAATCTTAGCATATCTTGATAGTACAGATACGCTTCTGCACACGGGGTCGTGCCCAGCGGACAAGGGTGCGTGGTCAACTAATACAGACAAACTGCATTAAATGAAGAAAGAGAAGATGGGTGGACACGGGGCCATGTCCGGGATTCTGTGTAGACTATAAATTGGGGTGCTTGACTCATTTGCAAACCATCCCTTGACAAACCACCTCTCTCACACTTCACCCACCCTCCACCACCATCATCCATCATCCATCATAGAGTGTGTGTAGTAGTCTCGGGATCTAAGATTAATAGTAAGAGTTCTTGACAATCAAAGGCCATGTTTGCCTAAGTCTCTTACATCACTTGGTGAAGACAAGCATTTAGTGTAGTACTTTTTATTTTTAATATTTTCGCACTTTTTATTTGGTTATGTATTAATGACTTTAATAACTAGTTTCTTATGTTGAAGGTGAATCTTCCTTATCATTTGTCCGTGGTGTCTTGGCGTTATTTTACTGTCTATATAAAATAAAAGATTTACACCATTCATATCTCCACGGTCTATATGGAGATATGTTGGCTACCTGGTCGGGGGTTAAGGGAATGGTTTGGTAAGCGTCTTGCCTTGTTCAGTGTATAGATCCTGCAAGGACCTGGGTCAAGCTTAGTAGGACCTCCTTCAATACCCACTGGTATTGGATGGCGGGGGTTCGAATTTCTTGATCCCCTCATATGTAAAGTACTATTAATACATTAACCCGGCTATTTAGGATTGTATCCCTGCTGACTCAAACTACTTAGCCGAGGGTAACGTCACCTTCAAAAGAGGGGCCTACCACATTATGCATTAATAACTTAATTAATTATCTTTCAATAATCCAACCCTTTAGGATTGTATCCTTGCTGACTCAAACTACTGGGTTGAGGGTAACGTCACCTTCAAAAGAGGGGCCTACTACTATAACTAAGATAATCTCTTAAAAAGTGCAAAAGTGCGGAAATATTCAAAGGTTACACTAAAGGCGAGTCGGATCCAAGTGATTCATCTTGTCTATCTGTTTTTTATTTTATTTTTATTTTCAGCATTTTTAGTTTTTATTTTCTATTTTAAAACCTTTTTCTAAAATTTTGATTCGATTAGACGTTGAGGATAAACCGGTATTAAAAGCTCTTGTGTCCTTGGACAACCTCGGTATCTTACCAACGCTATACTACGCTCACGATGGGTACACTTGCCCATATGTGTGTTTGGTGTTAGTAAAATATCGTGTTTTATAAATTTAAAACTTGACTAAAGTGTAAAAAGGGCTAAAAATATACATAAAAATATATTACACCGCACGCACATCAACTTGCTTATATACTATATTCTTATATGTACACATTCTTATTTTTAAATTATGTATACCCTGATTCATACACAACTACTACGAGCTATGCGGATCATGCGACGATCAAAATAATCGCGGGTGCACACGGGATTATAGTGATAGGCATATGAAAACCATAGAGTGTACTACTGTGTATGGTAAGACACGGAACGTAACACCACCCAATAACGAGACGGACGTAACATGGTCAAAACATGGTGGATACACCGTTGGTACTTCCTATATATAAGTGTTTTCATCATGTTACCAAACTTTCGTAAGAAGTGCCATGAGAAATTCAGTGTTTTGCAGACCTTTTAGACCTAATTCAAACTTTAAACAACTCACAAACGCATTATATCTGATTATACATGACGAGACTTCATTCTTAACACATCACTTTCGTCTATCCAATACTTATGCCATTCTTATACTTGCATTCGTTTATTAAAAGTCAATCGTTCACTTTATACTCCCATTATTCTCCATTAGTCTTTTCTTTTATACGAACCTCGTTCACCATCAAGTCTGTTTAAACGTTCGAATCCTAACTTATCTCCTTACCTTTAAAACTATTTTTTTTTCATTCTTTATTCTTGTGCAAACATTCTTAGTAGACCGTTATCACTTTATTTAAAGTACCAAACCTTCTCGTTCCTCTCAATAAACAGTTTATACAAATGTGTGATTTTATACTATTCTTCAAACTTTCCATACAAACTACCTCACTTTTCCTTGAATATAAACCGTTTTATATATATAATTTTCCTTCTTGATACAACACATTTTAATACATCTCCAATTTAAGTTATCCAAACTTGTTTAAACTTGCTTTACCCATACACGCACCTACACGTTTTCAATTATGTTTGGTACCTCAAATCATCTTTTTAGACAAGCGAACTCCTTTACAAGCCTATCTTGTCGTCTTCAAACTTCTGTACTTTTCAGAACGTTTCAAAATTTCTAAGTCTAAATTATAAATAATCACTTTTTGGCCAAGACTCTTCAAATCTTACTCTTGAATAAATTTCGGGACGAAATTTCCTAAAGGAGGGGAGACTGTAACGCAATGCGATTTCATACTTTCTATATTTGGAAACCAATGCTTGAAATTCTATTTTAGGAAATCTTGTGTTCTTGTAATCATTCTTTCGTTGTAATCGATGTAAAATCCGAGACTCGAATCACAATGAAATTGGTATTTGCGTTACGTTTATGTTTATTACCCTTCGTACAAGTTCATACGCTCAAAAACATCATTCATATGACACTTGATTCATACTTTGTGCTAAAAACGTCAAACTTGCAAACTATCGATCTTTATGCCAAAGTTACACAATTTTGACACTTATTCTCGACAATCGTACATGTTTATACTCGTTCGATATTAATTTTATGAGTGAAATACATAACACACCCTTGGATAATATCCTTGTGCCTTAAATACCTTAAAATACACCTAAAACATCTAAACTTGGAAGTTAAGGGGCCAAATGGAACAAAAATCAAACTTTGGTCCAACAGACCTTCACACAGCCCACGAGAGAAATGGGCTTGGGCTTCGCGGTCCGTAAGAGCAGGCCATGTTGGACTCTGTATGCCCAAGACACATATTAAATTGATGTGGCTAGTACGTTATGGTCCAAGTCGAGTCATACCCAATACAAGCTAGACAAACACTTATAATATTTATTTGTGATATGATCAAACAAATAAATATTAACACTTATAATATTTAGAAATCGGTTTTCTAAATAATTGCACTTGACAAACTAATAAATTATATGGATAATTTATTTTGAGAGGATATTTTATTTTGTTATTTAATAGGTTAAATAACATTATAAAAGTTATGATTTGTTGCATGAAAGTCTTGTAAACATATGATGTTAAATTTATAAAAGTTATAAAACAATACAATACAAGACATAAAATTTAAAAGGTTGAATTTTCATTGGGCAAAATTATGGCCCTATGGCCGGCCACATAAATCTTCCCAAGACCATTGTTGGTCCAATAAGAAGACATGCTTTTGTCATATTTGCATGCATCTTGATTGGGTGATTAATTGTGGCAATATCTCTCATAATTTTATAAAGTTTTGTATGACAAATCAAGAGAGTGGGACTTGAAAAATGAGCTCTAGAAACCTCTCAAAAATCGGCTAACACATGGTGTGTTCCAAGAATTTTTCCAAGTTTGATTTTGAAGTGCAAAACTCAATAATAACCTCTCTAAATTTTTTACCAAAGGTGTGTCATTCAAGAGGGTTTTTCAAGTTTAACTTCAAGTGAAAGAACTCTCAAATATTCCCTAGATGATTTCGGCTAAGAGTTGGTCTTCATAAGGGTTTTTCAAGTGAGTTCATAAGTGTATAAATCCTAGCTAAACATAAGTTGTTTGTTGGAAGGCTTGGGGTATACAAGCTTGAGGTCTTCTACACTTAAAGGCAACCATTCAGGAAGCATCATCTTCTTCATATATTTTACTCCTTGGAAGGTAGTATTCTTGAAACACTCTATGGTTGTGTTTTAATTTTGATAGCATTCATGTTCGTATTTGGATCCGGGTATTGGGTTTAACATATAAAAATGAGTTTTATATATTGTAAGTAACATGTTTTTAAATATATTCTCCGCTGCGCTTTTATTTTATATGGATAAAATACTTTGATAAACATGTGAAAAACCCAACAATGGCATCTAGAGCCGCTTATATGAGTGCATGCTTCATAGGATATGAAATTTTTGGATTTCGGGTTTGGGTAAAACCCTATGGCCGAAATTTTTCATAATGGTTCTCCTTTTGTTTTTCAAGATATTAATCTTACATGCATAAAAGTATCTTGAAAAATTATGTCATTTGGATGATTTGTTTGTTTGGACAAAAACCCACTTTTTCGGTTTTTTCATTCTTGACCGAAAAGTAGGTTGTAAAAAGGGAACCGTTTTGCTTCTTGAATTTTATATATTTGGATATATATATTTTTGGTGTTTATAACCTAGCCATGACCTTATGTGAATATGTTGAATATTTGTGGTTGTGATTTGTATTTAATTATTTCAAAGGTTGTAATAATTATTATTTTTTTGTTCTTCCATTTGTAAAGTTATGTAATTTATTTATTTTCATTTGGCATGTAAATAAATAGATTAGGTGCATTTTGTTTTTACTAGAAAAATGTATTAGGATAATTTTTTGTAAACAAAGATGCACACAAAAATGCGTTTTTGGTTTTGGCCAATTTCGGGCCTAAAGGACTTCATAGTTCTTAACGGGATTTTAGCCCGATAACCAAAATACATTTTGAAGTCCAAAGGAGTTTGGAGCTGAATTAAAAGGCATTTTGGAAGCTCAAAGACAGTGAAGAAATCACAACACAAGAAGAAGACTTGAAGCATTTGGATGCGGGATCAAGTGGGAGTTCAACGACACATTTTTTTGTGTCAATATTCACCCTTTAGGAAGGATCTTTTGGCACACTTGTTTCGGCTAACAAGTGTGGTCAAAATAGTTGGCTATGGTTATGCACCTATTGTTATGTGTGTTGTGCTTGTGTGGTTGTTTTATTTATGATTGTTTCGATGATATTCGGATATGCATGCTTAACAATTAATAATCAACAACAAGCTTAAAATTGGTTCTTAACAAAATCATTAAAATCGTTAATAAAAGGTTTTATTAAAATTGATGATTTTATAATAAAATGGGTTTTATTAAAAAGAACCTTGAAAATTTGTTTGCACTAAAGTACCAAGGATTTAAATGCATGCAAATGTATGGTACATAATGTTTTCTAAACTAGAATTTTGAAAACTCAAAAATCCCTTTTATAAAAACAAGTCAAACACCATCCTTTTATACAACACTCGAATCACTTGGGAACTCTTATTGCGGGATAAAGGTCACCTAACCACATTTAAGGGAACTTGTATGTTTGAAGTGGGTTTACGATGTTTGTGGGATAAAGGTCACCTAACCACTTATGTGTATAAACTCACATGTGTGTGTAAGTTGGATGACTTGATTTGGAAACCATGAACTTAGGGTCACCGAAGCATGGGGAACAAAGGTGTTGATGGGATTAAACATGCCAACTAAACATAAAGATGTTTAACCGATCCCATATGGCTAGAAGTTGCAAAGGGTTGCAATTGTCAAACATTAACTACCTTGTTAATTTAAATAGAGGGATAAAGGTCACCTAACCAATATTTGAATGTAACGTTGGATTCTAGATTTTAATTATTAATTGTCTATGAGACATAAAAGGGTATTAATTATTAAAATATAATAATATCAAAAATACTAAAATTGAACCTTGTTGAATTTTGTAGATGGCCGCTAACAATATTACCCAAACCGTCCGTAACCTATCATTAAAAACAATCCTTGAAAAGGATCGTCTCAATCAAAACACTTTATGGATTAGTATCGAAACTTAAGAATCGTTCTCAAGTAAGAAAAGATATCCTATGTGTTGAACGATCCTAATCCCGATGAACATCTTATGGAAGATAAGGATGCCTATAACGATTGGATTAAGTATATCGAGGATACTATGCAAGCCTCTTGCCTCATGTTAGGAATTAAGATTCCCGAGATTCAAAAGGATTTTGAACATCATGAGCATACGACATGATTACCAAATTGAAGGAAATGTTCCTACAATATGCAAGGGTAGAACGCTTCGAGGGCTTCATGCATGTCGAATAGAGGAAACCCAATCGGTCTCATCTTAAGTCTTTAAGATGAAAAAGCCGCATTGATCACCTCGAAAGGCTCAATATGGGTAAAAGGGCTTTATCCATTCTAACGATCAATGAGGGTAGCAACAAGGAAGGGCATCGCCCCGACACCAAAGCAAAAGTTGCAAATGGAAACGGGCACATCAAAGGGAAAAGAAAAGAAAGACTAAAGCGCAACCACCGAAACCAAAAGAAAAGAAGGCAAAGGTTGCCATGAACAATCCATGCTTTGAGTATGGTGAGATAGGGCATTTGAAAAGGAATTGTCCAACCTATCTCATGGAGTTGAAAATAAGAGGGATGCGAGGCAAACCTCAGGTACAATCTTTATGTACATATTGATCTTAATGTTATTTCTTCTAACACATGGGTATTAGATACCAGATGTGGAACTCATGTTTGCAATTTGTTGCAAAAGGTTCAAAAGAAATAAGCATTACAAGATAGGAGACTACGTTTTGAAACTTCCAAATGGTTTGGAAATTGTTTTAAAATGTTTTGAATGCTCCTAGTTTGACTAGGAACATTATTTCAGTTTCCCTTATAAGACAATATGGTTTTTGATTTAAAGTTTGTAAACATTGACATTTATATTTCGATGAATGACATGTTTTACTTTAAAGCTATGCTTTCAAATGATATTTATGAATTGGTTCATAATAATACATCATTTGATAGTTAAATGTACCAAGCAATCACCAAGAAACTCAAAATGGATTTGAGTAAAACCTATCTTGGGCATTATCGCCTTGGTCATATAAACAGAAATCGCATGCAAGCACTTCAAGAGAATGGTCTTTTGGACACAAATGAAGTTGGTTCATTTGATACATGCGAATCTTGTTTACAAAGTAAAATGACTAAGAAACCCTTTAGTGGGAAAGGGAAAAAGATTTATTAGGAATCATACATTTGCATGTATGTGATCCTTTTAAGCCAAAGATTAGAAATGGTGAGAGATGCTTCATTACCTTTTACCGACAACAATAGTAGTTATGGTTATGTGTGCTTGTTAAGACACAAAGATGAAGTTTTTGAAATGTTCAAAGCCTTCAAAAGGTGAAGTACTATGTGATAACCCGAGACTTCAAGTTCCTTCCTACGTATCTCTTGTTCCACAATTCTTGTAACAAATTGTTTTAGTTTTTTGTAATATGCCTGAAATGCTATTGGACCGAATAGCCTGAATGATTAATATGTTGGGCCGCTCAACAATTTACAAATTGATCTTATTGAGTTGACATGCAGCTATTTAATGATTGCTTATGTAAATGGCCGACATGAATGGTGATGCTTTTGGACCTTTATAATTTTGAAAACAAATGATTCATAATTAATTATGATCAGCATGTGGGCTAAAGGATTCTATTGGACCGTTTTTGACTGAACATTTATTGTACACACATGGGCCAAGAATATTTTGACCGGATCACTTTATACGTACGAAGATCGATCTTTCGTCATCACCATATATGTTGTGACGAAACTTATGTTTCGTCGATGATGATTTTTCGCCAAAAAGGGTTGTGGCCCAGTTGAACCCTCGGGCCCAATGCGGAACCAATCTAGGCCCGGCTCACCCAAGAGGTCGCATATGACCCTGTCTACGGTTTCTAAAATCTTAGAATCATATTTTGGAATTTGCATGTTGGTGCATGTTATGTGACAACAGCGTTGGATTGGTCTTTGGATATTAAACGTCTTTGGGCCGCGAAGACTTATGAGAGAAATAGAATTCGAGTTTGTAAAAGCCCAAATCATCCAAGTTCAAGTTCTAGTTAAAGTCTATCTAGTTTAGCCCGAATTGTAAACAGAATTCGTATGGGCTTGGCCCAGGTCGAATTGTATGGTTGTGTGTATATAAACAACCTTTACCTAGAGTTTTAGGGTTAGACTTTTGGAGATTATTGAGAGCATTCGAATTGTGAGAGTTTTAGAACAAACAGAGATAGGCTGTTGGTTCGTGGAGATCTTTAGTGATTGTAAACGTTTACGTTGGATAATCAAAGAAGATCAGTTGGTAAAACGTCTTGTGTTCTTGTTTCTGTTTATTTGGTTTATCAAGGGGATTCCGCACCCTTGGTAGATTGTCAGTTTTGTTACGATCCATACGGGATAGGGACCTACATTGCAAACCCTAGCAGTCTTCTCTCCTCCTCTCATGATCGACGGCAGAAGCTCTTGTCCGCAGCTATCCTCCTCGTTTTGTCGTGGCACTCTCGCACACTCGACCTTCCGGTTACTGTATCACCTTCTTTGATCGTCCTAGTTTTCCAGTTGTACATGATCTTTTGAGTGCTTATGTGGTTAAGGTGTGCATGATCAAGGATGTGATTAAATAACATGATTTTGTGTGGGACGAACCCATCGCTTGTATTTGTTGAATCGGATCCCTTAACATAAATCGGTCCATGATAAACAACTAGTAAACTAGGGATTGCATGCTAAAGGATTTCGTAGTTTTGAAATAACGGGAATTGCGGGTTTGAAATAATATTCGATGTTTGCTGATTGGTTCGGTTAATCGTTAGTAATATTAGTCGCTACTGTAGTGAGGAGATGATTGGTTGCTATTGATAAAGTAGGATGTGATATTTTTGGGCATGTAATCCTTGTCTGCTTGTCGATTATGTTAACTGCCATTGAATGAATTAATTAATTAGTAGGATGTATTTGAATCATAAAACCAAGATGATTGAACAGTTCTGAATGTTGATTGATGGGTTAAATCGAACTATAGGGGAATGTGTAACTGTTTTGATCTCACTGAAAATGTGTAACCGATGTTATGTAATCAAGGCCCTGTAACTGATCCCGACGAAACATGGGGATCTTTCGTCATAGGTAACCCGACGAAACATAGGAATGTTTCGTCATGCTTAGTCTCGACGAAATACGTTTTTCGTCGTCTATGAAGTTTCGTCGGAACAGTAGAAGTATATGGTGTGTAATGTTGGATGATTGTGTTTACGAATGTTAACTGGTATGTGTCTTGCGAAATATGAACATGTGATATGAACTTGTAACATAGCTAACCACCTACTATGAGATTTCATAACCGGCTGTTAAGTGTTAATTGGAACTTGGACTTGTGAAGTAAACTTGTATGTGGCACAATAATCTGTTGTGTGGATAATCGTTGTTAACATGACTGATGTGTGACATGGCTAACAGTTATAACATGCATATTATGAACGTAACTTGTGTAATATATAACGAAGTACGTGGATCAATGTGAATACAAAATTGATTGTTATTGGTAAACCATGTTAGGACGTGCTTGATCAATTGATAAACAAAGTAACTAATCTTACCGAGCAAACCAAAGGTGAGTTCATTTATCTTTTGCATGCGTCCCAGTGGTTGGGACAGTCAGTGGGTATCCCTAAGAGGGATAGGTTTTGGGTAAATCATGGGTATTCCTGAGAGGAATACGTCTTTTGGGTAAATCTGGAATGTTGGATAATATACTCATCCTATCACCATTAAAGTCCCTCCTTGTTGTTTGTTACCTGAGAGGTAACAGGGTATTAGTTGGTAGCGCTACTTAGGTTTGGCACCCTCACCCCGTACCTGAGAGGACGGGTGTGAACTAATGACCTAGTCATGACCAATGCTTTGATAGGAGCATTGGAGAAAGGGCAAAATAATCTGGGCCGTCTTGTATTCGGGGTATTATCAACATTGTAATCGATGAACGGAATTAAACACTTGGTAACTAACGTTTTCGTAAAACTATGAACTCACCAGCGTTGTCTGATACACTTCTGTGCATGCTCACAGGTCATAGGTTATGTGGATCGTGGAACTTGCTGTCTGGGATGCTGGAGTGGTCATGGGTCGTAATGCATGGGATCGCGAGACAAGTTTATTGGTTTTCGTACATACGGTTTATGTAACACGTAACAAATGATTTATGCTTCGCTGAATACGATGAGTTATACTTTATGTGATGTAATACTTTACCTTAATAAATGAAAGTTTTTATTTAATTCATGTCTGAGTTCAATATGATTTGTGGCTAGATCCGGGTACGTCACACGCCTCGCGAGGGGGGGGGGTTCCCGCACGTATTGTTTTGGGGGTGTGACAGTTTGGTATCAGAGCCACTGGGTATATTGAACTTGGTTTTAAAACATTTTTGTAAAACCAGACTATAAACAAACTGTTCTGATTACGGGAATACGACCATGACACTCAGCTCCAAATTGCAAGGTTCGTCTTTTACACATGTTTCATACATTGCATAACTATTACACGCTTGTTTATGATGCAACATGCGAACACACACTCGTCACTATAGCATGATGGCATGGATTGCTTGCCTACATTATGATGCATTGATAATATGTCATCGTCTTTGGATTTCCGTGACCTTATTACTTTAACAACCTCCATTTGACATCTGAGTTTGAAGAACCATTTGACACGAGTTAGGAGGAACTGAGATGAGCATGCAAAACACAATATTATTGTGGGTGCACACATAATAATAATGTGGGGTGCGTGTGAGTCCCAGTGAGGCTTAACAAGTGAAAAAAGGGGTTCTGTTCCGTTATTCGAACAATGTGAAACATAACAAACCTATAGGAGTCATAGCAGTGATTGTCTCCTACTTGAATGTGATATTTCCACTCCTCTCTAAATCCTTACGAATCTCGATGCTATCGAGTATCACCTGAACACCCATTTGGACGCCTAGCAAACTGTGTAGAATGTTTGGTGCTTGTACGAACATCCCTGAGTTGGATGTTGCAGCGTCAATGATTAGTCTATACCTTTCTCACTCCTCTTCGTTTGCTGGAACTCATGTATTTACGTCTTAGACCCCGGAGTGTGATCACTTCCGCGACACTCTCGCAACAAACCATGTATTATTCAAACAACTTACAACATCGATGGACAAGAGGATGAGCGTAGTACTTTACCGACCTCAGTATTTGGACGACCCCGATTACCGAAAACGAACACCAGCGAATTGGCTTCAATCGAATCCCTAACACTAGTTAGCGACTTATGGGAGTCAACCCTTACGAATCAATCGGGGCATAAGTGATGACAATTGGTGATAGTATGGAATGTGTAACAGCCAGCGCGATGGGTAGCGCTTTAGGACGTGGCCCAGAATGTGAAAAGATGGACTTTGATGGTGAAAGCCCGTAGGGCTTCGTTTCAAGCAACGACATTAGAGTCAACAGTCGTGGCAACATCAAGGTACTCGTAATCGTAGTCTACAGCATGGAAACGGAGGTGAAGTTGGCAAGGATTGACCATTGTTAAGTCAGGACGTCAACAACCAAGGGAATAATGACAGTATTGGAAATCCTCGCAACCGTAACAACAACACTGGAAGTGCTACTCGTGGTAGGGCATTTAGGGATGGCGTAGGCGACGCCAGGCATAACAGCAACATGGTAGCTTGGATGGGTAGCTATTCGCTTCGTCTCTATTCTGCTTGACCCTGATGCTTCTTGAAACCAAACCTGATGTGGAATCGGCTGATGGCAAGTCAAATGAAATCTCATATGTTCGTTGGGATGCAAACTCGACCTTGTGGGACAAGTGTTCGACATCGACTTTCCTCCTACTATCCTTGATGGTTACAATGCAGTAGTTAGCGTGGATTGGTTATCCAAAAATCACGCAGATATACCCTATGAAGAGAAAATTTTGTGTGGAGAATTGTTATCTGTTCTAAAGCGTCAGAGTGGCGCAAAGGTTAGCGTCATTTCAGCAATGAAGGCCAGAAGTGTCTACGGAGGGATTACTCCGCTATGTTAGTAACCGTTACTGATGTTAGGGCTAAAGAAAAAGAGGATCGAGGATCCACCAATTGTTCGTGATTCCTCTCGGCTTGCTACCCGAGGAACTTTCGGGCATACTTCCACAACTGTTAGGCAGAATCTCAGATTGATCTCACACCAGAGGTAGCTTTGATTACTCGTACTTCATACCGTCTTGCACCAGGAGGGTTGCAAGAACTATCTAATCAACTACAGGAACTATTGGACAAGAGTTTTGTTGGACATGGTTTTTCCTTTTGGGGAGCCCCAGTTACATGTGGGAAATAAAGCCTTTCCGTGTGTGTACTGATTATCCAGAACTCAGCAAGGTGACAGTCAAGAACCGTTTGCCTCGACCATGTATTGACAACCTGTTGACCAGCTGCGAGGGACAAGCTTCCATTCGAGGATTGACTAACGAACGAACTATCATCAGATGGAAGTCCAAGGGGAGAATGATCTTAGAATGGCATATCGAACGCAATGCGGCCATTGCAACTTTATACACCATGACCATTGAGTTAATCAACACACCAGCAGCTTTATGGACCACATGAATCGACCGTGTTTATTAATGACGTTTTGGATCATTTCTAGGAGAAAGGAACATCATGGGCGGCATCTGTATCTTATTTTAGAACTCCTGGGGGAGGAGCCACTCCGCGCAAAGTCTTGTTAAGTGTAACTTCTGGATTCGAGATGTACATATTTTTCTTGGTCACGTAGCCAACGAAGTGGGAATACACGTGGTACGGCAATTCCTTGGTTTCGCTAAACACTATCGTAGATTAATCACAGGATTTTCGAGGATGTCGCAGCTTAAAACTCTTCAGCACAGCAGGGTACTGTGTATTCATGGGAGACAAACAGGAGAACGTCTTTTCAGCTTTTGGAACCCAACACTACAATGCACTAAGCACCGTCTTTAACCGAGGGTACGGGTGATTCAGTGGTACACCATGATGGTTCGAACCAGAGTCCCAGTTACACGCCGATGCAACATGAGAGAGTGATGACTTATGAAGTGGATTTACAAGAGGGATCGTGCAAGTCATAACCTGCGGTGAAAATCATGGTCTTTGAATTTGAGTTGGAGGCACTACTTGGACAGTACCGAATGCACTACTTAGACCGATCACAAGGGCCTCCCGTGTGCCGTTGTATCGAAAGAGCTAAAACATGTAATGACATCGCTGGATGGAACCTCTGAATGATTTCGACTGTGAAACCTAGACGTGTACGAGCCTCGCAGCACACCATCAGCTCTAACCTACCTGATCAGATTTGCTCTGCTCAAACCGATGCACTGAAGGAAGAGAATTTTTGGGTTGTGTCCCTGCGGGGCATGGAGAAGTGATTTTTGGCAAGACGGATGATATCTGCTACTACATGGAACGGATATGGATCCCACTGTACAGCAACCCAACGGAACTTGTGTTGAGCGAAGCACACCAGCCTCGACATTCTAGTCATCTGGATTTTGATAGAATATGTTAGGATCTAACGATCCTGTACTGACAACTAGGCTTGAAGGCCTACGCAACGAAGAAAGTGAACGACGTTTGACTTGTGCGAAAGCCAAGGTGGAACATCAGAAACCTTCTGGTTTGTGTCAGTAATCAGAAACACCCATTTGGAGAATTGGAACAGACTGCCACGGATTTTATCTCTGGTCTACCCAAAACTCAAAACGGAAACAGTATCACCTGGGTGATCGTTGATTGTCTCATGCAACCAGTACACCCTCTTGCAATCAAGGAAACTGACGAGTGTTCACAGCTTGTGAATATTCCTCTAAGAGAGGCGGTTTTTTTAGGCACGGTGCCAACTCCTGTTATCTCTGATTTTGATCTATACCACACAACACTCTTGGCTCGCGTATAGACATGAGCATTATTCATCATCATAGGACAAACGGTTAGAGTAAACGAACCATCCTGACACTTGAAGACATGCTGCGAGCATGTGTGTGATCGACTTAGTAAATTGGGAGGACACCTACCTCTGGTTGAGTTCACAGCAACAGTTACCATTCTGGTATTCAGACAACTCTGTTTGAGGCATTGCATGGACAGTAACTCTAATCTCCTTGTTAGTTTAAGGTCCTCGAAACTCTTGGGAAGATTACTTGGATCAGAAACCGTTTGGCGGCAACTCGTGATCGTCAGAAAAGTTGATAAGCTTAAGAAACACTGGGAGTTCACTGTAGGCGATCGTATCATGTTGAAAGTCTCACCCTGGGAGGGTGTGGTACGCTTCGGAAGTGTGGCAAGCTTAATTTACGTTGAGTCATTTAGAATTCTGGAAAGAATCGGTCACGTGGCCTACAAACTCGAGTTACCCGATGAATTTATGTCTCGAATCTAAGGCAGTGTTTGATGAAACATCCGTGTTACCTTTATTAGACAAGTTGCAGTTGTCGAGGAGCTAATCAAAGTCATAGACGAGGACGTAAGGTTCGTTAGCATAGTCCAATTTCCAATCGTGAGAGTTCGTTGGAACTCAAGACGTGGACCGGAGATCACGTGGGAACGCAATGACCGGAGTAAGCTCTAGCATCCTCGGTTGTTCAAACGGTTCTACCAACTTCTGGTATTCTTGGCGAATTTCGGGACGAAATTCCCTTTCAAGTTGGGGATGATGTGGCACCTGTGGAAAATCCACAATCATCCTGATCCAACATCTTGCCACTTTGGATTACTTGTCAAATTTCGGGACGAAATTTCTTTCAAGTTGGGGATGATGTGACAACCCGAGACTTCAAGTTCCTTCCTACGTATCTCTTGTTCCGTAATTCTTGTGACAAATTGTTTTAGTTTTTGTAATATGCCTGAAATGCTATTGGACCGAATAGCCTGAATGATTAATATGTTGGGCCGCTCAACAATTTACAAATTGATCTTATTGATTTCACATGCAGCTATTTAATGATTGCTTATGTAAATGGCCGACATGAATGGTGATTCTTTTGGACCTTTATAACTTTGAAAACAAATGATTCACAATTAATTATGATCAGCATGTGGGCTAAAGGATTCTATTGGACCGTTTTTTACTGAACATTTATTGTACACACATGGGCCAATAATATTTTGACCGGGTCACTTTATATGTACGAAGATCGATCTTTCGTCGTCACCATATATGTTGTGACGAAACTTATGTTTCGTCGATGATGATTTTTTGCCAAAAAGGGTTGTGGCCCAGTTGAACCCTCGGGCCCAATGCGGAACCAATCTAGGCCCGGCTCACCCAAGAGGTCGCATATGACCCTGTCTACTGTTTCTAAAATCTTAGAATCATATTTTGGAAGTTGCAAACCCTAGCAGTCTTCTCTCCTCCTCTCATGATCGACGGCAGGAGCTCTTGTCCGCAGCTATCCTCCTCGTTTTGTCGTGCCACTCTCGCACACTCGACCTTCCGGTTAGTGTATCACCTTCTTTGATCGTCCTAGTTTTCCAGTTGTACATGATCTTTTGAGTGCTTATGTGGTTAAGGTGTGCATGATCAAGGATGTGATTAAATAACATGATTTTGTGTGGGACGAACCCATCGCTTGTATTTGTTGAATCAGATCCCTTAACATAAATTGGTCCATGATAAACAACTAGTAAACTTGGGATTGCATGCTAAAAGATTTCAGAGTTTTGAAATAACGGGAATTGCGGGTTTGAAATAATATTCGATGTTTGCTGATTGGTTCGGTTAATCGTTAGTAATATTAGTCGCTACTATAGTGAGGAGATGATTGGTTGCTATTGATAAAGTAGGATGTGATATTTTTGGGCATGTAATCCTTGTCTGCTTGTCGATTATGTTAACTGCCATTGAATGAATTAATTAATTACTAGGATGTATTTGAATCATAACACCAAGATGATTGAGCAGTTCTGAATGTTGATTGATGGGTTAAATCGAACTATAGGGGAATGTGTAACTGTTTTGATCTCACTGAAAATGTGTAACCGATGTTATGTAATCAAGGCCATGTAACTGATCCCGACGAAACATGGGGATGTTTCGTCATAGGTAACCCGACGAAACATAGGGATGTTTCGTCACGCTTAGTCTCGACGAAATACGTTTTTCGTCGTCTATGAAGTTTCTTCGGAACAGTAGAAGTATATGGTGTGTAATGTTGGATGATTATGTTTACGAATGTTAACTGGTATGTGTCTTGCGAAATATGAACATGTGATATGAACTTGTAACAGAGCCAACCACCTACTATGAGATTTCATAACCGGCTGTTAAGTGTTAATTGGAACTTTGACTTGTGAAGTAAACTTGTATGTGGCACAATAATCTGTTGTGTGGATAAACGTTGTTAACATGACTGATGTGTGACATGGCTAACAGTTATAACATGCATATTATGAACGTAACTTGTGTAATATATGACGAAGTACGTGGATCAATGTGAATACAAAACTGATTGTTATTGGTAAACCATGTTAGGACGTGCTTGATCAATTGATAAACAAAGTAACTAATCTTACCGAGCAAACCAAAGGTGAGTTCATTTCTCTTGAGCATACATCCCGGTGGTTGGGACAGTCAGTGGGTATCCCTAAGAGGGATAGGTTTTGGGTAAATCATGGATATTCCCGAGAGGAATACGTCTTTTGGGTAAATCTGGAATGTCGGATAATTTACTCATCCTATCACCATTAAAGTCCCTCCTTGTTGTTTGTTACCTGAGAGGTAACAGGGTATTAGTTGGTAGCGCTACTTAGGTTTGGCACCCTCACCCCGTACCTGAGAGGACGGGTGTGAACTAATGACCTAGTCATGACCAATGCTTTGATAGGAGCATTGGAGAAAGGGCAAAATAATCTGAGCCGTCTTGTATTCGGGGTATTATCAACATTGTAATCAATGAAGGGAATTAAACACTTGGTAACTAACGTTTTCGTAAAACTATGAACTCACCAGCGTTGTCTGATACACTTATGTGCATGCTCGCAGGTCATATGTTATGTGGATCGTGGAACTTGCTGTCTGGGATGCTGGAGTGGTCATGGGTCGTAATGCATGGGATCACGAGCCAAGTTTATTGGTTTTCGTACATACGGTTTATGTAACACGTAACAAATGATTTGTGCTTCCGCTGAATACGATGAGTTATACTTTATGTGATGTAATACTTTACCTTAATAAATGACAGTTTTTATTTAATTCATGTATGAGTTCAGTATGATTGGTGGCTAGATCCTGGTACGTCACACGCCTCGCGGGGGGGGGGGGGGGTTCCCACACGTGTTGTTTTGGGGGTGTGACATACTAAATCAACTCAATTAAAGTTCTTCGTTCTGATAGAGGAGGAATCAAACTCTATTTGATATGGTTCGATTTATGATGGCTAGGAGCACATTATCTCTATCAATTGGGGTTACGCTTTGCTCTCCGTGGCCCATATGGCCCAAACCAAGAAAGTGGATAAGACACCTTTTAAAATATGGCATGGAAGGACTCCATCATTATCATATTTAAAGGTATGGGTTGTGAAGCTTAAGTGAAGCAATACAACCCAAACAAATTGGAAATACGATCCACTAAGTGTATCTTCGTAGGATATCCTAAAGATGATATAGGATATTAATTCTACGTTCCAACAGAGCAAAAGGTATTTGTTGCTCGAAAGGCTGAGTTCTTGGAAGCTAATTTCCTTATGGAAGGAATTAGTAGGACAGTGGAACTTGTTGAGGATCAAGAACCACAAGTCGATACACGTTTGGTTGATACTAGCACACAACAAGCGGTTGTTGAAAATGATCAAGTGGTTGATCAATGATCAAGTAGTTGATCATTACACACAAAACGTTCACATATCTGGTAGAATTAGTAGTCCACCTGAAAGATATGGATTTTTCATGGATGGATGCTACGTGGTAGATTCAGGTGAACCTACCACATACCATGATGCAATGTCAAAATCCGATTGTGACAAATGGCTTGAAGCCATGAACGTAGAGATGCAATCCATGTATAACAACCAAGTATGGGAGTTGGTTGTGCCACCTCTTAACTCCAAAGTAGTTGGAAATAAGTGGGTTTTCAGGAAGAAAACATATATGCATGGAAACTTGGATACTTATAAAGTGAGACTTGTAGCAAAAGGTTTCACTCAAACTCAAAGGGTTGATTATGATGAGACCTTCTCGCCTATGGCGATGCTAAAGTCAATTAGGATATTATTTGCCATACCTGCATAATATGATTATGAGATTTGGCAAATGGATGTCAAAACGGCTTTCCTTAAT
The DNA here is from genome assembly GCA_030545235.1 of Helianthus tuberosus. Lineage (NCBI taxonomy): Eukaryota > Viridiplantae > Streptophyta > Magnoliopsida > Asterales > Asteraceae > Helianthus > Helianthus tuberosus. The sequence goes on from CM060406.1 coordinate 184,867,311, forward strand.
GGATATCTTACTGAAGATATCTATATGCTTCGGCCTGAAGGTTTTGTCGATCCAAAATATCCTGACAAAGTATGCAAGTTATAGAAATCAATCTATGGATTGAAACAAGCATCGAGAAGTTGGAATCACCGTTTTGATGAAGAAATTAGGGAATATGGATTCATCAAGAACGTCGATAAAGCTTGTGTATATAAGAAGGCTAGTGGGAGCATTATTACTTTCTTAGTATTATATGTCATTGACATTCTACTATTTGGAAATGACATTCCAACCATGGAAGGTGTAAAAACCTGGCTTGGAAGTTATTTTTCCATCAAGGATCTTGGTGAAGTTGCCTATATTTTGGGAATAAAGATCTATAGGGATAGATCAAGGTGCTTGATAGGTTTAAACCAAAGTGCATACGTTGACAAAGTCTTGAAAAGGTTCAAGATAGAGAACTCTATGAAAGGTTTGGTACCTATTCAAGAGGGGACAATATTGAGTGCGTCTCAATGTCCAAGCTCAAAGGGTGAGCATGAAAGAATGAAAGGAATCCCATATGCATCTGCTATAGGATCCATTATATACGTAATGATATGCACTAGACCGGACATGTCATGCACTTTAAGCATGACGAGAAGATACCAGCGAAATCCAAGTAACGGTCATTGGATGACTGTTAGAAAATATATTGAAATACCTTAGAAGGACTAAGGACATGATTCTAATATTTGAATCTGGTGAAGATGAACTCGTTGTAAAGGGTTACATGGATGCGAGTTTCGGAATTCGTTGTAAAGGGTTACATGGATACGAGTTTCCAAACTGATCGAGATGATTCTCGATCACAATCAGGGTAGCATTGTCCACTACGTAATCAGAATACATCACCGCTTAATTGATCGAGATAATTCATATGGATCTGCCACTTGAATTATTACCGATCTAGGGTAGTCCCTACCATTCGGGACCCCTAGAGATCTTTGTGATAACGATGGTGCGATTGCTCAAATCAAGGAAACTCGTGCACATCAAAAGACTAGGCACATTGAGCGGAGTTTCAACTACATAAGGGATGAAGTTGAAAAGGGAAAGATATGTATTCGTAAAGTTCACACTGATTAAAATATTGCGGATCCACTCACGAAGCTCCTTGAACGGGCAAAGCATGAAGGGTCATACTTGTGCCTTAGGACTTTGATATTCTAGTGATTGGATTTGATCCATTTTGTATTTGATTATAGGAACAATTGTTATTATAACTCTTTATGGTATGTTGAGTTATGTTCCATTTTAGCAAGTTTAAATCCGTGAATAAGTTACTTATTCTAAATGTCCGTAGTCGATCATACTTGTGGGAACAAATATGAATGTAAGACTATTATGAATTTGGATTGGTGGATATTCATTAAGTATGAATATAGAGCAAAGTGTTGCTACCAAAGTTCATAGATATTTGTGGGATACAAATATTGGACTGACTCACTCTCAAATGTTACTGCATGGAATCATTTGTGATTGATCATAAGTAAATTTGAGTAAAGGAGAATATCATAGTATCCTCTGACCTGAGATACATATTGGGTCTTGATATTCACCAAGTATTATACATTGACCTAGTTCTTCGCTGTCTGTAATATGGCAGTACATAAGGCTAATCTCAGGTGTGGTACAAGGTGATTGTGAGAGACGTATGTAGTCAAGAAGGGATTTGTTCCTCTTATTCATTGAGAGTAAGATGTCTAAGGCCTGCTAAAGTTAAATCAATAGAGGATCACTCTATGTCTCTAGATTTGACATGACATCTGTAACAAAAGGATAAATGATAGATTCACCTAAATCATACTCAAGTAAGGGACTTGAAAGGGATAATGTGATTGAATGGGAAATATAGTCATACGTATTAGGGGTAGTAAACTATAGTTAGGTGGTCTTTACTACTTGCATCAATCTTCTATGTATCTTGTGCAAGTGGGAGATTGTTGGACTCTGTATGCCCAAGACACATATTAAATTGATGTGGCTAGTACGTTATGATCCAAGTCGAGTCATACCCAATACAAGCTAGACAAACACTTATAATATTTATTTGTGATATGATCAAACAAATAAATATTAACACTTATAATATTTAGAAATCAGTTTTCTAAATAATTGCACTTGACAAACTAATAAATTATATGGATAATTTATTTTGAGGGAATATTTTATTTTGTTATTTAATAGGTTAAATAACATTATAAAAGTTATGATTTGTTGCATGAAAGTCTTGTAAACATATTATGTTAAATTTATAAAAGTTATAAAACAATACAAGACATAAAATTTAAAAGGTTGAATTTTCATTGGGCAAAATTATGGCCCTATGGCCGGCAACATAAATCTTCCCAAGACCATTGTTGGTCCAATAAGAAGACATGCTTTTGTCATATTTGCATGCATCTTGATTGGGTGATTAATTGTGGCAATATCTCTCATAATTTTATAAAGTTTTGTATGACAAATCAAGAGAGTGGGACTTGAAAAATGAGCTCTAGAAACCTCTCAAAAATCGGCTAACACATGGTGTGTTCCAAGAATTTTTCCAAGTTTGATTTTGAAGTGCAAAACTCAATAATAACCTCTCTAAATTTCCGGCCAAAGGTGTGTCATTCAAGAGGGTTTTTCAAGTTTAACTTCAAGTGCAAGAACTCTCAAATATTCCCTAGATGATTTCGGCCAAGAGTTGGTCTTCATAAGGGTTTTTCAAATGAGTTCATAAGTGTAGAAATCCTAGCTAAACATAAGGTGTTTGTTGGAAGGTTTGGGGTATACAAGCTTGAGGTCTTCTACACTTGAAGGCAACCATTCAAGAAGCATCATCTTCTTCATATCTTTTACTCCTTGGAAGGTAGTATTCTTGAAACACTCTATGGTTGTGTTTTAATTTTGATAGCATGCATGTTCGTATTTGGATCCGGGTATTGGGTTTAACATATAAAAATGAGTTTTATATATTGTAAGTAACATGTTTTTAAATATATTCTCCGTTGCGTTTTTATTTTATATGGATAAAATACTTTGATAAACATGTGAAAAACCCAACAGGCCAGCGCAGAATCACTTAACCAGCTTCGTTTTTTAGCGGGATTTCTAGTTTATTTGAGTTTTAAACAAGTTTTGAGCATTAATTATACACCTAACACCTAACCAAACTCTTCCCTATATAAACCCATGTGCATGTGACAACCCTCATAAATCCAGGTATCCGTATAATTAATTAATATTAATTAAGTGCTTAATGACTGTGCTGAATTACTTAACTGCTTTCTGATTACTGCGTCATACTTACATGTGCATCACATATTACATAATGTCACATTATTATCACATACAAACTTTATTGACATACCTGATGCACGAAGCACAGTTAGCACAGTTAACGGATAGAACGGGAATATGCTGACAGGGTTCAGTACATAGACAGATAGTGTTTTGAAGCCCAGTATGTGCCAGGGACAAGGTACTACACTAGTATGGTGTGTAGAGAAGTGAGGACCATAAAACTGCGTCACTAGGTGATAGTTTGAGTGCCGAAAAGTGCCTAAAACTCACTTTAAGTGCAGAATTCTGCATTTTTCAGCAAAATTCAGCTCTTTAACATACTAGTATTATGCAGAAAATTGACTAAATGGTCCTGAATGCTTTCCTAAGTTTCGGGAATTAAAAGTGTCACAAAGAGTTACATAAAAGACACTATACGGTATAACTTAGCACTTTAACGAACCGGTATCTAACCGAACAACCGGACATTACCTGGAACAACAAAATATTGTCAAAAACATTGTTTTATTATTTCTTGGCTAGTTATGGTCCCCGAATACCCCCAACACACTATATAATGTGCCATACACATAAAACACTAGATATTACACTTAAACTCCAACTATTTACCTACTTACCATCAAAAATTACAATTAACCCCCCCCCCCTCACCATTTACGGTCACAAGGGACCCCACACCCCACTTAAGATTTTAACTCTTATTTTATTTAGATTTTGCTTGACTGTTTGAACAAGATATGGGATGAAATCTTTATAAGTATGGCTTGTGATCTTGCAAAATCATTTCACTTCTCACTTCACAAACTTCACCACTCCACCTCCCTCATACTCTCTCTCTCTCTCTCCCTCTCGGCCCTAGTAGGTGCCGTCACCACCACCACCTTGCAACCACCATACACCCATTTCAAACTCATTTCAAGGTGCAAGAAGGTGATTCATGGAGCTTGAAGCTTGAAGAACTTGAAGAACCTTCATCCATTGCTTTCATCATCCATTTTCATCATCATTTTCTCTTGTGATCTTCCCTAGCCTTTGAGCTAGTTGTAAGCTTCTTGTTACTAGTTTTTACTTCTCACTTTGTTGGTTAAAAAGATGTACATTGTTATAAAATCAAGAACACTAAAGGACTTAAGCAAGAATCATAAACATAAGCTTACATATGATGAAATCTTGATGAAATAATGTTGTTTAAATACATGCATGACACTTGATTGTTATTTACTTGAAATTATGATGTTGATCATCATAAGGAGCTTGCTAAATTGTGATTAAACACATGATTTAGCAAGTTAGAGGATGATTATGTGTTAGCCCAAGAAGATCATCCTCACTTATGAACATGAACTTGAAAGTAAAATTATTTCTTGAAAAATAGTAAATAAAGTGAGTTAGTAATTTTGTGAATCTAAGATTTATGAATAATTTTCCAAGAAAATCAAGTTCAAAATATGATTTTTAGTAGAACTTGATTCTTACATAAATGTACATTGTTTTTTATGATGAAATAAGTGTAAGAACACTTTATTTATAAGAAGAGTTCAAAAGAATAATTTTTGTAGAATATGTTTACAAGTTGTAAACATCTAAAATTTTCAAGAAAAGAAGTTTATTAAGAAATAATCACACTTTAAGGGGTAACTAAGTCTACTAAACACCATACCAAATTACTACGAGTTTTGTGAAAGTTCAAGTTCATGATGTTATGAAAATTGTATAGTTTTTGCACTTGGGAAGTGTAGTTTGATTATTGATTGTTGGGTTGATTTTTGAAAAGAAAATGATATGCTTTAATAGCATGGACACCTCCGTTTTTAGGGGAAACTATGGCGAAATTTTCTAAAAAAATAAACACTTAGATTTTCACTTTTCTAACAAGTATTTACAAGTATATTTTGATCATGAGTCTTCCATATAAACTTTGCCATAATTTTTGTAACAAAAATATAAATATTTGAGGTTGGTTTTTATAAATAAAAATGGGTAAACATATATATTTAGAATATATATACATATTAAGACACTTGTGTGATTACTTGCATACTCGGTGAAATAGTTATATTATATAACTTAACAAAGTACCGTGAAAATTATTATCCAAAACAATACCGTTACATATATTTTTGGACAAATATTATTTTGGATACGGAAAACATAAAAATATGATTTTTATTACAAAGTATATCATATTTTTCGACAAGATAAAAATATATTATTTTTGGGAAGTTAAAATATATTTTCCTAGTATATTTAGAAGATATATAATTTTTGGGAAGAATATATATTTTCTGGACAATACACTATTTTTTTGGACAAAACAACTATTTATATATTTTCTAAGTGAGACTTAAAAATATATTATTTTGGGACTACGAATACGAGCATACAAATATACATGTATAAGATACCCCCATCCTTGGGAAGGAAATACATATACGAATACTTGAGAAGTATTGTTACAAAATACTGATTAAACAACTATTCCAAAAATTAAGTATAATTTAAAGTTAAAATAATTATTAATTTGACAAGTAATTATAACTTTGAATATCATAAGAAACGTAACTCAAAACGCAAATACTAAGCAAAGGCACGGCCCATTCGTCTAATAGACGTTAGTACACTATAGGTAGTCGTGTTTGCTGACAGAGTTGGGTTACGAGCTGAGGACGCAATACTGTGAGTTCATGTCCCCCTTTTCTTTTAACTATTTTCAGTATTATTCTTCGGGGGTGAAATACGTGTTACAATTATTACAGACATTTTTATACATGGTATGATTAGCTTAAGGAGGGTTTACTACTTAGATCATGTGAAGGGTGGGTACAACACTTAAGGCCATTAATCCTCGTCGTAGGACCGAGGGACATGAGTGATAGAGCTATTTGGGTCTAGCGAGCCCACACCCATGAGGCCAGGGTGGCCCATAGTGGTGACTATGTCTTCCAGCCGGAAGCCCGGTACAAATTTGCTAGGTTTGAGTTTTCCTGCACCATTTCACACATATCAGTGGCTTTGCAACCCATTGGTGATCTCTTTTTCCTTATTGCTACATACCAGGGACTTTCATACATACGTTGAATACAAGGTTTTATACATACTCACGAACACATGAACTCGCTCAACTTTTTGTTGATATTTTTAAACTACATGTATTTCAGGGAACTAGTGGATCTGGCAAGGGTATGCATGTGTCTTCAAGCTGCGTTTTAAATAAAAGATGTCATCCGGGGATTGTAGGAGGTGTAATCCTTTCCTGGACGGGTTACACATTTCTGAATCCAGTTTTAATTAAGGTCTTTTGTTGAGTCGTTGTGAACTCATTTAAACATGACGTGTTTTGTAACTTAAGCTTGATGTCAACGTTTCAGACAATGTTGTTAAACTTAAATTATGGATGATTATCTTATGGTTTTATTCATTTAGCATTGTTATGATTGAATGTTATGGTATTAAGAAGTCACACCAAATAACCACGCTTCCGCAAAAGTCAGGGTGTGACAGCTTGGTATCAGAGCTTCGATCATAGCGAACTAGGATTCTTCTCGAGTCTAGACTACGATCATTAGGGCTCTCACGAAAACGTTTTCATTGCATACCCAAAGTGTCCAGATCCAGGAAACAAATATTTTTACAAACAAAATACACAAAATAAATTTTAAAAAATTCAATTATATTTCAGTCTGAGAGACAGGGGAGTTGGTCTGAGAGACTAGATGGGTAGTCAATCTGAGAGACTGGGGAGTTAGTCTGAGAGACTAGCTGGGTAGTCAGTCTGAGAGACTGGGGAGTTAGTCTGAGAGAGTAGCTGGGTAGTGCAGTCTGAGAGACTGGGGAGTCAGTCTGAGAGACTGGGGAGTTAGTCTGAGAGACTAGCTGGGTAAGCCAGTCTGAGAGACTGGGAAGTTGGTCTGAGAGACTAACTGGGTAGTTCAGCCTGAGAGGCTGGGTAGTCTGAGAGACTAGTTGGGGCAGTTTGGGAAACTGGGAGGTTTAGCCTGAGAGGCTGGGTAGTTCAGTTTGGGAAACTAGGAGGTTTAGTCTGAGAGACTAAGTAGTTCAGTCTGAGAGGCTGGGTGGGATAGTCTTGGGAAGACTAGGATGCATACATGCTTACATTGTTATTACTTACATGCTTATTTAACGATTGTTGATATATGTGCATACTTGTGATTGTACTGTTACAGACACCATGTCCACTTCCGAGAGTAGAGTATCGGACACTGACGACCATATGGCAGTCATGTCAGACGATGAGGTCGTTCCGACACCAGAGATTCATGCCCCTGCAGACGAGAGAGACCCAGAGATATTGTCCGATGACACAGATGATTTCCAGCCCTTCGCCTTACCAGACGTCGGAGACATTGTACCGCTAGCTGATGGTATTCCGGACAGGGATCTACCTCTTGTTCCGATCCCTGCTCCTCTTCCCCTTGCTTCAGTTCCTCTTGAGGATCTGCCTTTTTACGCGATGTCCGACGATGACGTCGATCTCTTCATCGAGGGTCCCCCTGAGGATTCCCAGGATGGCGGGGCTCTGATTGATGATGATGTTGCTATTCCTGTTGATGAGGTTCCAGTTGTTGATGCCATTGTTATTCCACCTGTCGAGGTTCCTATTGTGGAGATTTTACCTGACCCGTCTGGTCCCGACTCGTTTGAGTCCGTATCATCTGCTACTCTACACACAGGGCGTGCAGCATTATCCCCCTGACACTGATTCTGACATCGCGATGTCTGCTGCACCTGTCCCTCCTCTGTACTTCGAGTTTGACGATGATCCCATCTTTCCACATGACTTTGATCCAGACCGTGAGATCGAGTTTGTTCACGGTGATCAGCCCTTGGAGGCACCTGTTGTTCCTATTGATCAGCCCCTTGATGTACCTGCTGATTTTGATATGGCACTAGTCGACCCCGAGCACGTGTTTACACATGAGCCTGTACTTGCTCATGATCCCTTACCTGAGCCTGAGCCTGACCCAGTTCTTGCTGATATTCCAGACATTGCACCACCGTTACCTGACCCAGTCCTTGTGCTTACCGATCTTGCTCTGTTTGCTACACATATTGACCCCCGTTATGCAGACACCCGCAATGGGTGGATTGAGGAGGACGATGACGACCTACCTCCATTTGTTATGTCACACCCCTTTCTTAGGTGGAAGCACGAGGTGTGATCATGAAAGGTTCTCATTGCATACGAAAGGTAAACATACTACATGCTCGTAAAAATAACTTCAAATACCCATAACATTACGTTACTGAAAACACAGATTAAGTGTTTACATCACGAGACAACATATTGTCTGAAAGTTTACAACTTTATTTAAGGATAAACATAAACAACATCCAGGAACATGAGTAAGACCGCGCGCACATCCACTTTAGTTACCTGAAATACATATGAGTTTTGGAAAAACGTCGACATAATGTTGGTGTGAATTCATGCAGTTCTTGTATTGAACGTTTGTATACTTTGTATGAAAAACATGGTATGTATCTTGTATAAATCAAGTATTTCTGTATGTATCAAGTTGTTAATGGGTTGCAAGGCCATTAACATATGACACGACATAGGAAGCATCCAAACCATAGGTATTTTTCTAGTTGTCGATTCACGACTGAGCCACAAAAGCACTACTCGGTACTAGTTTTCACCAAGAGTGTAGCTGCCCGAGTACCCATTAGATCTAACCTTTTGTTCTGCGGTCTTAGTATGTACACGATTAATGGTGCTTATGGTACCCTATTCGTGACACGATTTCTCGTACCATTTCGTTGTTCTTGTATCCATCATACCATAACTCATGTATTTTGTATCTTTCTGTAAACATTTAGTAACATGTACTTCACCCCCGAAGTTATAAAACTGAAAACAGTTAAAAGAAAAGGGGGAGCATGAACTCACAACTTTGCGTTCCTTGCGTTGTAAACTTCACCGGTTTTTGCTTATCTAGCGTCGTGACCTAAACGTGTTTTATTAACGTTAGTCACTAGACTTGTATCGCACAAGTACAAGTCACCATCTTTTATGTATTTGTTCTTGTGTAAAAAATAATTTATATTTTTAACTATGTATTTTACTTATATTATTTTCTCAAAAATAAATATAAGTATCTTGTATTTCGCACCCGAATTGTGTATTTTGTCCAAATCTTCATTTCATGTTCATAACTTGTCCAAGTTATATAATCTATCAAGTGATATATTTACATAAATATATTCTCTTGTATGTGTCTAAGCATGTTGTATGTGTAATTTGGTATTTTCACTCCTCGGGAGTATTTTGTGTATTTTCAAGTCCTAATACACTATTCACATATAATACATACTACATACACTTAGCACAAAATTTTGGTGATCAATAAATATATATATTTTTCTCAAAAATACAAATACTTAATATCAATTTTAATCTTGAAGAAATCATCATTTCTTAACACAAAATTTAGTGAAACCTTAGTAAATGTTTTTAGATACATTTTTAGGGAATAAGTTTCTCAAAAACTTATATTTTTTTAAGTGTCAAAATTTATAAAAATTTTGACATAGTTTCCCCTAAAAATGGAGGTTTCTCATGTTTTCAAAACATGTATTTATTTTCTTTTAAATCATCATCAAATATCAACAACTCAATCAGGACTTACCACAAGCCAAGATCATGTAAATCACACTATTTCATGAACTTGAAGTTTTTGTAAAATCTTGTAGTAACTTACCACGTTATTTAGTAGGTTTAGTTACCCTTAAAAACATGGTTATTTGCTTGTAAATCACTTTATTAAAAGATTTAGTCATTTACAACTTGTAAGATGATTTTTCTAAAAATATTTCTTTTGTATTTTTCTTGTTTCATAAGTGTTTATACACTTATTTTTCTAATAAAAATAGTGTTCGTTTAAGTAAAAACCAAGATCTTCTAAAAATCATATTTTAAATTTGGTTCTTTTAGAAAAACCATTCATACATCTTAGATCTATAAGTTTACTAGCTTACTTTGTTTATTATTTTCCAAGAAATCATCTTGTTTTCAAGTTCATGTTTAATCTAGAAGATGATCATCTTGTATAAACACATAATCATCTCCTAACTTGCTAAATCATGCTTTTAATCATAATCTAGCAAGTTCCATGTAGTGATCAATATCAATATCTCTAGTAATCAACAAACAAACATTATTCTTGTACTAAACAATATCATTCTATTCATATATCATCATGTGCAAAGCTTTATGTTCAAGATTCAAGTTCAAGTCTTTTAGTGTTCTTATGATTTCAACATAACACATCTTTTAACCACTAAAAATATGAAGTAACAAGAGTGAAAAAGGATCTTACTACTAGCTTCAAGCTAGGGAAGAACAATGATGAAGATTGAGTGGATAAAAGCTTGTAAAGGAGGTCCTTGATGATTCAAGAGTTCCACACTTCCTAATTCACCCTTGTGCACCTTGAAATGGTCTTAGATTGGATGATTGGAGATCGAAAATGGTGGTAGTGAGGAGGGGTATGTCCGGCCGAGCTTATGTGAAGGGAGAGAAGAAGTTGTGATGTTGAAGTGAAGATGAAGATGATGATTCTTATAACCAATTTAGTGTTTTTGTCCATTGGTCTATGTGTCTCATCTAGTACAAACAAAATCTTACACAAATCAAGAGAAGATTTATATGGGATATTAGGAAGATTGGAAAATCTTGTGCTGGGGCCACTAAGTGGGCCGTAAGTTACCAAGGGGGGGGGTAAATTGTAAATTGTTGGCACATGATGATAATTAGTAGGATGTTAAGTGCAAAAGTCTTGTGTCTAGTATGTTTCATGCTTTATGTAATATGTTAGTGTGCTCGGGAACCATGACTAGCTCAGAAAAAGTGAAACAATGTTTTTAACAATATTTTGGTGTCTCGGGTAATGCCCGGTTGTTCGGTTAGATACCGGTTCGTTAATGTGCCAAGTTATACCGTTTAGTGTCCTTTATGTCCCCTTTTGTGATACTTTCAATTCCCGACACTTAGGAAAGTATTCTAGATGATAAAACATGAATTCTACACAATATTTTGAGGTTATAAAGCTGATTATAGTTGAATTCTGTAAAATTCTGCACTTAAAGTGCGTTTCGGGTGCTTTTTAGTGCGTATTTTAGCTTCCGGAAAGTCTATATGTTAACCCTTGTATGTACTATTGGGTTTCAATGTATTCTTGTCGTTGGACCTACACCTAGGCCCCAATTCTAGTGTCTGACTGCTTTCTGCAGATTTGTTAACATAATGTGTCTTACCGGTGAGTTTACTAGTATTTCTGATGCAACGCTGTTCATTAAAGCATAAAGTAATTCTTGTAGTATAAAACGTGCATGAATTCACTTGTATAGTATGTAATCAGACAATGTTGACATTTAAGCGCATAATTGCAGTCATTAAATAATAATCAAAGTGTACGGAAATTACCGGTTTTGTGCCAGTTGTCATAGTCTCCCCCCGTTAAAAGAATTTTGTCCCGAAATTCAGGCTGATCAATCTCTCGCAGGAGTTTTCTTGAACTGGTGGGGGTACTTTTCTTTGAACTGGTCTTCACGTTCCCACGTGTACTCGGATCCATGTTTAGAGTTCCAACGTACTTTGACAAGCTTGACACTGCTCCTCCTGGTCTTGTTGACTTTCCAGTCTGTAACCTCAACGGGTCGTTCTGTAAATCGGAGGGTGTCATCAATATGCACTTCATCCGCAGGGATGATCACGTTTTCTTGTGTTGGACTCTTCTTGAGGTTGGATACATGGAACGTATCATGTACTCCATTAAGTTCTTCCGGTAATTCCAACTTGTATGCCACGGTAACAATTCTTTCCAAAATCTTGAATGGTCCGATGTATCGTGGATTCAGCTTTCCACGCTTTCCAAATCTTACTACGCCCTTCCAAGGTTAGACCTTTAACAAAACTTTGTCTCCCACCTCGAACTCTAATGGTTTTCGTCTTTAATCAGCGTAGCTCTTTTGTCGATCTCGAGCCGCCTTAATGCGCTCTCGGATCTGCATAATCTTGTCGGTTGTCTCTTGTACAAGTTCAGGACCAACCATACGTTTATCTCCAGCGTCTGCCCAACATAAGGGCGATCGGCACTTGCGGCCATATAGAGCTTCGAACGGTGCGGTTTTTTTGCTCGTATGATAACTGTTATTGTAGGAAAACTCAACTAAAGGTAGATGAGTATCCCAGATGCCGCCAGGTCCATAACGCATGCGCGAAGCATATCTTCTAGCATTTGTATCATCCGTTCACTCTGTCCATCTGTTTGCGGATGGAAGGCTGTGCTTAGATCCAGCTGAGATCCAAAGGCTTCCTGAAAGGATTGCCAGATTCTTGAGACAAAGCGTCCATCTCTGTCTGAAATAATTGAGATAGGCACTCCATGACGTGCCACAATTTCTTTTAAGTATATCTCAGCAAGCTTTCCAGTGCTGTCTTTTTCTCGGATCGGTAGGAAATGTGCAGATTTCGTTAATCGATCAACTATCACCCATATCATATCGTGCCCTCTAGGGGTCTTGGGTAATTTTGTTATGAAGTCCATTGAGATTTGCTCCCACTTCCACATGGGAATCTCTGGTTATTGCAGTAGGCCAGACGGTTTCTGATATTCAGCCTTAACCTTAGCACAGGTTAGGCACTTTCCAACATAAACAGCAACATCGCTTTTAAGTCTCGGCCACCAATAGTATTCCTTTAAGTCTTGATACATTTTGTCCGATCTGGGATGGATTGAGTATATCGACTTGTGTGCTTCATCAAGGATGACTTCTCGTATACCACCATAGAGCGGAACCCAAATGCACTTCTTAAAGTACAAGGTTCCCTCTTCATTTGGCACCATATATTTCAACATACCCCGGAGGTATTCAGCTCTACGATTTTCTTCCTTAAGGTCTTCTTGTTGTGCGTCACGAATACGTGTAGTGAGGTTCGTTCGAATAGTCATTTCCAATGCTCGAACCCTTAGGGTTTTAACCTTTTCCTTTCGGCTTAATGCGTCTGCTACAACATTTGCCTTTCCAGGATGGTACTTAATCTCACAGTCATAATCATTCAGTAACTCGACCTATCGTCGCTGTCGCATGTTTAATTCCTTCTGATCAAATATGTGTTGTAAGCTTTTGTGATCTGTGAAGATTGTACATCGAGTACCATATAAATAGTGTCGCCGGATCTTCAAGGCGAATACCACTGCACCTAGCTCTAGGTCATGAGTGGTGTAATTTCTTTCATGCACCTTCAATTGTCTTGAAGCGTAAGCGATGACTTTCTGGCGTTGCATGAGCACACAACCCAAACCTTGACTCGAGGCGTCGCAGTATACCACGAAGTCTTCAGTGCCTTCGGGTAAGGATAGTATTGGTGCATCGCATAGCTTATTTTTAAGTAGCTGGAAGGCTTCTTCCTGTTTGTCACCCTAGTCGTACTTCTTGTCTTTCTGTGTAAGGGTTGTCAGCGGTTGAGCTATCTTTGAGAAATTCTCGATGAATCGCCTGTAATAGCCCGCTAAGCCCAAAAATTGTCGAACTTCAGTTGGGGTTTTGGGGGCTTCCCAATTCTTTATGGATTCTATCTTGGATGGGTCTACATGTATGCCCTTCTCGTTCACGACGTGACCAAGAAACTGTACTTCGCGAATCCAGAATTCGCACTTGGAGAATTTTGCATAAAGTTTCTCATTCTTCAGTAGTTCCAAAATGGTCCTGAGGTGTTGTTCATGTTCTTCTTTCGTCCGCGAGTAAATCAGGATATCATCGATAAATACAATCACGAATTTATCGAGATATGGTTTGCATACGCGGTTCATCAGATCCATAAATACCGCTGGCGCGTTCGTCAGTCCGAATGGCATCACAAGAAACTCGTAATGCCCATAGCGTGTTCTGAAAGCAGTCTTTGGTACGCTTTCCTCTTGAATCCTCAATTGATGGTATCCAGATCGAAGGTCAATCTTGGAATAGTAGCTTGACCCTTGAAATTAATCAAATAAGTCGTCAATCCTCGGTAGTGGGTACCGATTCTTGATCGTGAGCTTGTTTAGTTCTCTGTAATCGATATACATCCGCAGTGTTCCATCCTTCTTCTTTACGAACAATACTGGAGCTCCCCAGGGCGAGAAACTTGGCCTTATGAATCCTTTATCCAACAACTCCTGGAGTTGTGTAGATAATTCCTGCATCTCGGATGGTGCAAGCCGATAGGGTGCCTTGGCTACAGGAGCGGCTCCAGGAACCAAGTCTATATGGAATTCGACTTGTCGTTGCGGAGGTAGTCCTGGTAGATCTTCGGGAAAAACATCAGGGAATTCCTTCACCACAGGAATGTCTTCGAGCTTTGGCTCCACAGCCTTCTTATCTACAACGTGTGCTAGGAAGGCAACACATCCTTTCCTTAAGCACTTTTGTGCCTTCATACAACTAATGATTCGCAGAGGCGCGTCTCGTTTTTCTCCATGTACGATGAGAGTTTCATCATTCGTCAGAGGGATGCGAATGATTTTCTCATGACAAATAACTTCAGCTTTGTTCTTGGACAACCAGTCCATTCCGACCACTACATCGAAGCTACCCAATTGAATAGGTAAGAGGTCGATGCTAAATCTTCGTTCACCAAGTTCTAATGTGCAGCCTCTAACAACTTCGCTCGATTCAACAAGTTTACCATTGGCTAGTTCTATGGAATAAGGAATATCTAATCTACTCGATTCTATTCCAAGCATACGTTTAAATTCCACAGACATGAAGCTATAATCGGCACCAGTGTCAAATAGTATGGATGCAAAGTGATTGTTAACGAGAAACTTACCGGTGACCACATTAGGGTCCTCGTGTGCGTTCCTTGCTCCAATTACGAATGCTCAAGCCTGAGCATTGTTTCCCTTTGGGCAGTCTTTCTTGAAATGATCCGTGCTTCCACAACCAAAGCATCCTTGGTTTTGCCCAGCTCCATTGCCATTCCGGTTACCATTGCCATTTCCATTTCCACCATTTCTATTACCAGCACCGTTGCGGTTTCCATTTCCGTTCCTGTTTCCTTTACCCCAATAGTCCTCAGTATGGTGACCCAGTTTTCCACACTTGCCGCATTTTGGAATGCGACAAACCCCTTCGTGATGACGCTTGCAATTGTTGCAAATGGGCAGAGTGCCCAGGTATCTTTTGGCCGGAGCGTCATTCATGGTTGCAAGAGTTTTCGCCTCCTGAGGTGGGTTGGGGTCACGCTTCTTGTTGTTGAAACCCTTGTTGTTACGTGTCGCTTGATTCAGGTTCGCATGCTTCCTTTTCTTGTCACCAAACGACTCAGCATGCGTCTCGGTCTTTTCTGTTGGGTTCAGCGATAACTTCTTCATATGAACAGTGTAACACCTGTGTCATTTCAACCATCAAACAAATGCCCAACCAGTGAAATATTGTATTTCATACTTGGGATTTGTAAAAATATGTGTATCGTTTACACATATCAACTCTTGTTCGATTTCAAGCTCTAAATCGCTTTCTGGAAGGTTATACACGCACTGATGCGTAAATATAACCAGTTTAATGCAACGAACACTCCGGAATAGTGAAATAAGCTTAACATACCTTAAATAACCTTTACATAACTTAGATATAAGTTTTGGAAGGTTTGGTGTGGTGAAATCAAAGTTTAATCGCTTACAGGGACTAAATTTGACAAACTGCGAAAGTATGCCAATTTGAACTGTAACAGACATTCCGGAACATAAACATAAGTTAAACACACCTTAAATATCCTTTACATAGCTTAGAAATAGGCTTTGAGGGGTTCGGTGTGCTAAAATAAACTTTTGGGTCATTCAGGGACTAAAAGTGTCAAAAAGTGCACAAGTTTGCATTTTCACGCATAACTTTCATTCTGAATACATCCGGACATCCAAAAATTTATGTGAGCATGACTACATTATATTTTAGTGTTCGCCTTAAGAAAAATCCATTCGTCGCGTCATTTGGATCGTTTTTCGCGCTTGTGCGCATTCCGTCGTAATTAAGCGAACATCGCGTTCGTACGGCTAAACGAACCGACATCCGAGATATTTTTGAGCATGTTTTAAGTTCCCTATACTTTAACTTCATTTTAGAGCTTTGAAATGGGGTTAACGGGCCTTAAACGTGTCAAAAATGGGCTGATTGCATTGCAGGGACCAAAACTGTAAATCTGCCAAAGTTGTTACCTTACGGACCTCAACATTGGCAGCTTTGAGGTCCGTAAAGCAAGTTCAGACCAGATGCAGAGTACTTAACAGCCTGTTTTCAGCAGATTTAACCACAACCACATGTTTTAAATTGCTTAATCACTAAGATAAGGAGCATATGTGGCTCCATAAACTTTGTGACAAGTGTACGGCTCGGATCGTGGCACGATATTCAAGAAACGATCCTAGCGGCTCTACTTTTTCTATAAATACCCACCCCCCTTTGGCTTAAAAACCCACAAATCTGATCATTTGGGCTCTAAGTTGGAACCTTCGTTTCATACCTGAGCTATTTTGATCTGGGTTAGCATTCGGGGACCCTTCGTAAGTATTCTTTCGTTCTTTTCCTTATTTTTACTGCTTTTCGAGTCAGAAAGTCAAACTTTGTTTGACTTTCAGCATTGACCAGTAATGGTCAATGCGGAGTTCGTTTGAACTTCGCAACGTGAGTGTAATCACGTTGGTCATAGTCCCTTGGGACTATGCCCACTGACTACCACGTTGTCTAGGGTCGTAGGGTAGGCGATCTAATAAATCGCCTATACCTTCGAACCCGACCCAGTTTGGTCGATCATTAGGATCCGACCAAACACATTAGGTGACCATAGTAGGTAGGGAATAACCTTCCGAGGTTATACCCTATGGTCACATCGTTTAAGTAGTTGTATGATAGGTAGTTTATATGCCTTAGGTAAATTACCAGAATACCCTTTTCATGTATAATTGGTAATTAAGCATATGTAACCTAAACCTTTGTCACATAACTGATTATGTAATATGTTTAGGCATATAACACTTGTCATAGGGCTAGTTAGGCGGTCCGAACGCGTTTCACGCGAACGACGCGTTAAAGTAGCATAAGCTACCTAAACGGGTCGTAATGGGTCGTAGACACTTAGGTTAAGTTTCATTTAGTATGTAGGCTTTGTTAAAACCAAAAGACACGAGTCTCTACACTCGTTTGGTTTACAAACCCTAGTGCTACCCGATCCTCCGATTTAGGTCCGGTTATTTAACATAGTTACCTATACTAGGTGCCGTTTGATATCCGCGATCTCTAGCATTGTTTAGTTGTTACTCAAGGACTACTGAGCAATCTCAGGTGAGTACATAGACCCCTCTTTTACTGTTTTCCAAACTGTTTTGGGGTGGAACACATGTGCCTACTTGTTACTTTCATGCTTTCCTGTTTTGACATCATATACTGGCTATGTTCATTAGTACATTATAGTACATGATTTCATTACATTTTATGCTATGTATGCCCATTGTGTGCGTACTTAGTACATCGTTTTACATTACATTTCATGCTATGTATGCCCATTGTGTGCGTACTTAGTACATCGTTTTTCATTGCTTTTCTGTTGCATATGCTTATCCAGCATATGAACACATTTTACTACATATTGAACCGTTGTAATCATTTGACTGTGATCCATTGATATCTGTGAACCGTTTGTATCTGTGAACCGTGTGAACCGTATTTGACATAGACATTTCGGCATAGACATTTTAACATGATTGACATTTGATCATGCATTTTCCCACAAACATAACTTTGATTTAAACCAAGTTTTACTTCAATACTTTGTTTTTGTGTATATGGTTTAGTTGAGACATTTCACTTGCCATACATGATATTTTGACATAGACATTTGACATGGATATTTGACATAGACATTTGACATGGATATTTGACATAGACATTTGACATGGATATTTGACATAGACATTTTGACATTGGTTTGGTTTGATTAAGTGATTAAGTAACGATACGTGTGTAATATGATACAAGCATGGTGGATACGCCGCTGGTACTTCCTATATATAAGTGTTTGTATGGTATTACATATTGTAGCGTTATTTGAATCATTTCAGTTTGATACATATAACATTTTATACAAATAACATACTTTTCACAAGACATTGTTTTACAAACAACTTATCTTATACATACCCATTTTACTATGGTTATTCATTTAACCATACATTATTCACTTATTTTATACATATCATCTGAACTCATTGTTTTTCAAATGATTTACAAAACAAAGCAAATTACAAGGTTCATGACTAAACATTTTCTCAAACATAAGTCATGGAACCTATTTTCACAAAACCTATGTATCTCACAGGCATTTTTATGCTGACGTACCTATTTTCACATGTGTTTTTCAGGAACTGTTGCATAAGATGATCAAGATACATATAGGCAGTCTTGGACTTTAGTGACAATAAAAGATGCAAGACTAGTTAATTATGTTGTATTTCTTGTTTGTTAAGACATTGTAACACTTTTAATCAATAAAACGAAACTTCAATTGCCATGGATTTGAAACAATTAATTCTGTTACAACACTCCCCGACATTTCCGCCACGTTTTGTATGTTCCACGTGGTCGGGGTGTGACAGAAAAGATGGTATCAGAGCCAATGGTTATAGGGAATTAGGTTATTAGTAATGCTTTGACCTAGTCTATAACTTTCTTAGGACCCTAACGCGAGTTTACTTGCGTTTAGTCATAAAACAATACCGTCACCTATCCTTAGGCGACGACCACAACAAGAACATAAATTTCAAAACCGCTTTGAAAACTAATCATCTGTTCTAGGATGATTGATTACTAGGTTTTGAACCCTCTGTTATATGGTTTTGAACCCCTTTGAGTTTTCAAAATCTCGTCAAGGTTTTGGGTTTTAAATAATGTGAACACGTGCAAACTGGAAGGGTGAATGCCTGTATCCTGGGTTTTCTGTCTAGGCAAGCACTTCGTATACATCTCATCAGACGCGAGACCAGTTGTGCTTACCTGGGAATTCTTGGGATGAGTGTTCACTTATAGGCGAGCATATCTTCGCAATACATTATTTTTTGACCTATTTACTTTTCACTGGGTCGTTTGTTGCTTTGTAGTAACAAACAAATGACCACTATCCATTGCTTTCATCAGATTTGTTTCATCTCATTCTTTTCGTCTAAATTCTCTCACTCGTTTCCTTTCATGTTTTCTCTTTTAGAATGCCTCCTCGACGCGAAAGCCAGATAGCGACTGCCGAATTGGCAGAAATCATTGCGCAGCAAATGGCTGCTCAATTCCCAAACCTCTTTGCTCAATGGAATCAAGCCAACAACAACAACAATGGTCCGTGCAACTTCAAGAGTTTTAACTCGGCGAAACCACTCAAGTTTAGTGGTTCTGAGGGAGCGACTGGGCTTCTTCAATGGTTCGAGAGCATTGAGAATACTTTCCGCCATGTGCAGTGTCCTGACAATCGCAAGGTCGAGTTTGCTTCGAGTGTGTTCCAGAAGAGAGCCCTTACGTGGTGGAATGGGGTTATGAGAGATCGTGGTGCAGAAGTTGCTCTAGCACAGACATGGGCCGAACTTAGGGCTCTCATGATGAAGGAGTTTTGTCCTCGTCACGAGATCAGGGCTTTGGAAAGGGAATTTGATGATCTTAAGCAAGACAGCGGTGAGCATCGAGCCTACACGGACCGTTATGAGGAGTTAAGTCTGTTATGCCCAAACATGGTCACGCCTTTGGATAAGGCGATCGAAAAGTACATTGATGGCCTTCCCGACTCAATACAAGACATTTTGACTGGTAGCAACCCTACTACTGTTAGGCAGGCCATTGAGTTATCTGCAACCTTGACTGAATCGCAGATCAGGAAACGTAAGCTTTTCCGAAAGGGTGACAAGAAACTGGTCGAGGAATCGAAACCAATCGAGGAATCAAAGACCATGGATGAACAGACTGGATCCTCTAAGAAGTCAAAGAAGCGAAAGGCTTCTCAGAACTTCGTCGTGGTCGCTCACAATGATCAAGCCGTCCCCAACCAACCAGCTCAACCCCCTGCCAGGAAACCCTACAAAGGAACTGCACCTTTGTGCAACCAATGTGGCCTACATCATCATGCTGGTGTGAAGTGCCGCACATGCCAAGTTTGCGGACTTATAGGTCATACAGCGAGGGTTTGCCCAACAGCAGCAGCACCAAATCAGATTAACAACAATCCTGCTCAAGCTCGTTTCCCACTGGGATCTTGCTACAACTGTGGCGAGATGGGCCATTTTAGTAGAAATTGCCCAAGACTTGCTGATGCAAATCCAGCGCAGGGATGAGTATCTGACCGACAAAAGATAACGCTGTTTAGAAAATAATCGAGCCTTGTGTATTATTTTCTTTTATCAATCTATGAAACAGTTGTTGTTATTGTTGTTTATAAATAAATCTTTCATTTACATTTCAATATGTTTATGTGGTTGCATGTATAAACATATCCCCTACAATACCGACAATCAAGGAACCGCATTCCTTGAAGAACAGACTACTTCCAAATTTCTTCCCTTGTATAATCTCTTGCGTTTCCACGAAAATCCTAAGTACCCGTTTCTTCCAAGAGAGACGATGTACGAGGCGCCAAGTTAATAGCAATCAATAACAAGAAAATAACAATTAAACAATTATGTGGTTATGTGCTTATGTGTTATCCTTTATGTGTCATGTGATCCAATTTATGTTATTCAAATCCTCGTAAAATCTTACATATCTTTGTGCAAGAGATTCATAGTAGGATACCCAAAGGTACTACTTAAATCCTTAATGGACTTCTACGTTGTAGTTAAAGTCCCTTGGATTATAATGTACTACTTCATAATTAGACCCCTTTAGTGGTCTAGTTAAACAGATTGATCCAAAAATCTGGTTAGGGATATCATGTGATGATATAGCTGAAAGGACTCCTTAGTGGCCTAATTAAGAAGATCCTCTGTTGATCTAATTAAAAGGACCCTATGGTAGTCTAGTCACTCTCATCTCAGGTTTGATATCTTTCCCCACAACATTTCAAAACAAACTGTGCGGACTGTGCAAGGAATTACGTAATTATGGATGCATACATAATTATGGAATTTAGTGCACAGAAATCACAGCAAGTTCTATCATGTATCAAGAGTTAACCCTATTCATTTCCAATTCTGATGAAGCATCCGTTGAGGAAAAATGAACTAGCTATTCATTTTTCACTTCTGAAGAATATCCGTTGAGGAAATGAATATCCGTTGTTTATCTTTTCATTTCCATTCTGAAGAATAACCGTTGAGGAAAATGAATTATCCATTCATTTTCGTTCTAAAGAATATCCGTTGAAGAAATGAATATCCGTTGTGAAATCCTTCATTTCCAACTCTGAGGAAGCAACCGTTGAAAATGACTCCGTTAGTTCATTTTCGTTTCTGAAGATTTATCCGTTGAGGAAATGAATATCCGTTGTGTAATCCTTCATTTCCAACTCTGAGGAAGCAACCGTTGAAAATGACTCCGTTAGTTCATTTTCGTTTCTGAAGATTTATCCGTTGAGGAAATGAATATCCGTTGTGTAATCCTTCATTTCCAACTCTGAGGAAATAACCGTTGAAAATGACTCCGTTAGTTCATTTTCGTTTCTGAAGATTTATCCGTTGAGGAAATGAATATCCGTTGATTTTTCTTTCATTTCAAATTCTGAAGAACAAACCGTTGAGGAAAATGACCCCGTTTGTTCATTTTCGTTCTGAAGAATATCCGTTGAGAGAAATGAATATCCGTTGATTTTTCTTTCATTTCAAATTCTGAAGAACAAACCGTTGAGGAAAATGACCCCGTTTGTTCATTTTCGTTCTGAAGAATACCCGTTGAGAGAAATGAATATCCGTGGATTTTTCCTTCATTCCCATTTCTGATAAAGAATCCGTTAAGAAAGAATGAATCATCCATTCATTTTCACTTCTGAAGAATATCCGTTGAGGGAAATGTATATCCGTTTAGTTAATTCCTTTATTTTCCATTTCCGAAGAACCCGTTGAAGAAAATGACTCTGCTCGTTCATTTTCGCTTCTGAAAAATATCCGTTGAGGAAAATAATCAAATTATGCCTTTCATATCTTTGGTGGTTATTTGACACAAAGCCACAGATAGACTCCTACGAATGAATTTCGGGACGAAATTTCCTAAAGTAGGGGAGACTGTAACACCTGTGTCATTTCAACCATCAAACAAATGCCCAACCAGTGAAATATTGTATTTCATACTTGGGATTTGTAAAAATATGTGTATCGTTTACACATATCAACTCTTGTTCGATTTCAAGCTCTAAATCGCTTTCTGGAAGGTTATACACGCACTGATGCGTAAATATAACCAGTTTAATGCAACGAACACTCCGGAATAGTGAAATAAGCTTAACATACCTTAAATAACCTTTACATAACTTAGATATAAGTTTTGGAAGGTTTGGTGTGGTGAAATCAAAGTTTAATCGCTTACAGGGACTAAATTTGACAAACTGCGAAAGTATGCCAATTTGAACTGTAACAGACATTCCGGAACATAACCATAAGTTAAACACACCTTAAATATCCTTTACATAGCTTAGAAATAGGCTTTGAGGGGTTCGGTGTGCTAAAATAAACTTTTGGGTCATTCAGGGACTAAAAGTGTCAAAAAGTGCACAAGTTTGCATTTTCACGCATAACTTTCATTCTGAATACATCCGGACATCCAAAAATTTATGTGAGCATGACTACATTATATTTTAGTGTTCGCCTTAAGAAAAATCCATTCGTCGCGTCATTTGGATCGTTTTTCGCGCTTGTGCGCATTCCGTCGTAATTAAGCGAACATCGCGTTCGTACGGCTAAACGAACCGACATCCGAGATATTTTTGAGCATGTTTTAAGTTCCCTATACTTTAACTTCATTTTAGAGCTTTGAAATGGGGTTAACGGGCCTTAAACGTGTCAAAAATGGGCTGATTGCATTGCAGGGACCAAAACTGTAAATCTGCCAAAGTTGTTACCTTACGGACCTCAACATTGGCAGCTTTGAGGTCCGTAAAGCAAGTTCAGACCAGATGCAGAGTACTTAACAGCCTGTTTTCAGCAGATTTAACCACAACCACATGTTTTAAATTGCTTAATCACTAAGATAAGGAGCATATGTGGCTCCATAAACTTTGTGACAAGTGTACGGCTCGGATCGTGGCACGATATTCAAGAAACGATCCTAGCGGCTCTACTTTTTCTATAAATACCCACCCCCCTTTGGCTTAAAAACCCACAAATCTGATCATTTGGGCTCTAAGTTGGAACCTTCGTTTCATACCTGAGCTATTTTGATCTGGGTTAGCATTCGGGGACCCTTCGTAAGTATTCTTTCGTTCTTTTCCTTATTTTTACTGCTTTTCGAGTCAGAAAGTCAAACTTTGTTTGACTTTCAGCATTGACCAGTAATGGTCAATGCGGAGTTCGTTTGAACTTCGCAACGTGAGTGTAATCACGTTGGTCATAGTCCCTTGGGACTATGCCCACTGACTACCACGTTGTCTAGGGTCGTAGGGTAGGCGATCTAATAAATCGCCTATACCTTCGAACCCGACCCAGTTTGGTCGATCATTAGGATCCGACCAAACACATTAGGTGACCATAGTAGGTAGGGAATAACCTTCCGAGGTTATACCCTATGGTCACATCGTTTAAGTAGTTGTATGATAGGTAGTTTATATGCCTTAGGTAAATTACCAGAATACCCTTTTCATGTATAATTGGTAATTAAGCATATGTAACCTAAACCTTTGTCACATAACTGATTATGTAATATGTTTAGGCATATAACACTTGTCATAGGGCTAGTTAGGCGGTCCGAACGCGTTTCACGCGAACGACGCGTTAAAGTAGCATAAGCTACCTAAACGGGTCGTAATGGGTCGTAGACACTTAGGTTAAGTTTCATTTAGTATGTAGGCTTTGTTAAAACCAAAAGACACGAGTCTCTACACTCGTTTGGTTTACAAACCCTAGTGCTACCCGATCCTCCGATTTAGGTCCGGTTATTTAACATAGTTACCTATACTAGGTGCCGTTTGATATCCGCGATCTCTAGCATTGTTTAGTTGTTACTCAAGGACTACTGAGCAATCTCAGGTGAGTACATAGACCCCTCTTTTACTGTTTTCCAAACTGTTTTGGGGTGGAACACATGTGCCTACTTGTTACTTTCATGCTTTCCTGTTTTGACATCATATACTGGCTATGTTCATTAGTACATTATAGTACATGATTTCATTACATTTTATGCTATGTATGCCCATTGTGTGCGTACTTAGTACATCGTTTTACATTACATTTCATGCTATGTATGCCCATTGTGTGCGTACTTAGTACATCGTTTTTCATTGCTTTTCTGTTGCATATGCTTATCCAGCATATGAACACATTTTACTACATATTGAACCGTTGTAATCATTTGACTGTGATCCATTGATATCTGTGAACCGTTTGTATCTGTGAACCGTGTGAACCGTATTTGACATAGACATTTCGGCATAGACATTTTAACATGATTGACATTTGATCATGCATTTTCCCACAAACATAACTTTGATTTAAACCAAGTTTTACTTCAATACTTTGTTTTTGTGTATATGGTTTAGTTGAGACATTTCACTTGCCATACATGATATTTTGACATAGACATTTGACATGGATATTTGACATAGACATTTGACATGGATATTTGACATAGACATTTGACATGGATATTTGACATAGACATTTTAACATTGGTTTGGTTTGATTAAGTGATTAAGTAACGATACGTGTGTAATATGATACAAGCATGGTGGATACGCCGCTGGTACTTCCTATATATAAGTGTTTGTATGGTATTACATATTGTAGCGTTATTTGAATCATTTCAGTTTGATACATATAACATTTTATACAAATAACATACTTTTCACAAGACATTGTTTTACAAACAACTTATCTTATACATACCCATTTTACTATGGTTATTCATTTAACCATACATTATTCACTTATTTTATACATATCATCTGAACTCATTGTTTTTCAAATGATTTACAAAACAAAGCAAATTACAAGGTTCATGACTAAACATTTTCTCAAACATAAGTCATGGAACCTATTTTCACAAAACCTATGTATCTCACAGGCATTTTTATGCTGACGTACCTATTTTCACATGTGTTTTTCAGGAACTGTTGCATAAGATGATCAAGATACATATAGGCAGTCTTGGACTTTAGTGACAATAAAAGATGCAAGACTAGTTAATTATGTTGTATTTCTTGTTTGTTAAGACATTGTAACACTTTTAATCAATAAAACGAAACTTCAATTGCCATGGATTTGAAACAATTAATTCTGTTACAACACTCCCCGACATTTCCGCCACGTTTTGTATGTTCCACGTGGTCGGGGTGTGACAAACAGCATCTTCAGTAAGGCTGACAGCCAGAGTTACAGCCTCGGTGATTGTTGCGGGTTTGGCCGAAGTTACCATGCTGCGAAATTCTGAGGCCAATCCCCAAATGTAGCGTTCGACGCGCTTAAATTCAGGTGTCACCATATAAGGGATCACTCTAGACAAGTCGTGGAACCTTCGAGTATAACCAGTAATGTCTGCACCTTCCATGGTCAAGTGCCAGAACTCAGTCTCCAACCTTTGGAGTTCAGCACGTGAGCTATACTTTTCTCTCATACGTTCATTTAGTTCATCCCAAGACATGCCATACGCGGCATCATCACCCAGAGTTTGGACCTGCAAATTCCACCAAGTCAAAGCTTCATCAACAAACAACCCGGTAGCAAAAGTGACTTGTTGATCCGTGGTACACTTGTTCATATGGATAGTAGCATCAGTCTTTTCCGTCCAGTGTACAAACGCCACTGCACCTCTAGTACCATCGTAGTTCAGCGGTTTGCAGTTGAGAAACTGCTTAAAAATGCAGCCTTGAGCTGTGTTTCCTCCAGACGAATCTCCATTCCCATTACGTCTAGCATTGCTTGGTCCTCCACTTTGTTCGATGCAGTTCACCTCGTATTGGGCGATTGCTGCGGAGATTCTTTCCTCCAGTAGAGCGTTCAGCTCTTCAGCGGTCTTTGGCAGTGGGGGAGGAGGAGGTTGATCAGAATCTCGATTGTTCACAATTCTCCTAGGTGCCATGTTCTGACAGAACACCACACAATAGGGTTAGACATTTGTTTGATATCATCATGCGAGACAGTAGTAGTATATATATACAAACATATACCACATAAGTGACATCAAACAATTATGAATCCAGCAGAGTACTAAATAGCCTGGAGGAGGGGTGTTCACGTTTGACCTTTTCTTGTATTGAAGGAATCTCTACGTGATAAGACTTGCTGCGGTTTCTGTGCACTGAATTCCATAATTATGTATGCGTCCATAATTACGTAACTCCTGGCACAGTCCGCACAGTTCGTTTCATCCTCGTATCTCTTCCTTTAGATAGGTCACTGTTTTTAGGAAAAGTCACGTATACTTGAGATATTCTATTTCTAGTATATGTAAGTATCAATTATCACACATAATCGTAAGTAATTCTTAATCACAGACAAGCGCTACTCCAGTGCACCCTAAGTCTCGTAGTGTCTTTTCTTGACTCTTTGTAAACAGTTTCAGGTAGTGGATGTCGCGGAAAGTTTTATGCAATGAAAACTTTTTGAAAAATTGTTTTCGTGAAAGGATCCTAGAGATTGTAGACTAGACTTGGGAAGGAATCCTGGTTCACTACAATCGCAGCTCTGATACCAATCTGTCACACCCCTTCCTTAGGCGGAAGCACGAGGTGTGATCATGAAAGGTTCTAATTGGATACGAAAGGTAAACATACTACATGCTCGTAAAAATAACTTCAAATACCCATAACATTACGTTACTGAAAACATAGATTAAGTGTTTACATCACGAGACAACATATTGTCTGAAAGTTTACAACTTTATTTAAGGATAAACATAAACAACATCCAGGAGCATGAGTAAGACCGCGTGCATATCCACTTTAGTTACCTGAAATACATGTGAGTTTTGGAAAAACGTCGACATAATGTTGGTGTGAATTCATGCAGTTCTTGTATTGAACGTTTGTATACTTTGTATGAAAAACATGGTATGTATCTTGTATAAATAAAGTATTTCTGTATGTATCAAGTTGTTAATGGGTTGCAAGGCCATTAACATGTGACACGACTTAGGAAGCATCCAAACCATAGGCATTTTTCTAGTTATCGATTCACAACTGAGACACAAAATCACTACTCGGTACTAGTTTTCACCACGAGTGTGGCTGCCCGAGTACCCATTAGATCTAACCTTTTGTTATGCGGTCTTAGTATGTACACGATTAATGGTGCTTATGGTACCCTATTCGTGACACGATTTCTCGTATCATTCCTTAGTTCTTGTATCCATCATACCATAACTCATGTATTTTGTATCTTTCTGTAAACATTTAGTAACATGTACTTCACCCCCGAAGTTATAAAACTGAAAACGGTTAAAAGAAAAGGGGGAGCATGAATTACAACTTTGCGTTCCTTGCGCCGTAAACTTCACCGGTTTTTGCTTATCTAGCGTCGTAACCTAAACGTGTTTTATTAACGTTAGTCACTAGACTTGTATCGCACAAGTACAAGTCACCATATTTTATGTATTTGTTCTTGTGTTAAAAAGAATTTATAATTTTAACTATGTATTTTACTTATATTATTTTCTCAAAAATAAATATAAGTATCTTGTATTTTGCACCCGAATTGTGTATTTTGTCCAAATCTTCATTTCATGTTCATAACTTGTCCAAGTTATATAATCTATCAAGTGATATATTTTCATAAATATATTCTCTTGTATGTGTCTAAGCATGTTGTATGTGTAATTTGGTATTTTCACTCCTCGGGAGTATTTAGTGTATTTTCGAGTCCTAATACACTATTCACATATAATACAGACTACATACACTTAGCACAAAATTTTGGTGATCAATAAATATATATATTTTTCTCAAAAAATATACATACTTAATATCAATTTTAATCTTGAAGAAATCACCATTTCTTAACACAAAAATTAGTGAAACCTTAGTAAATGTTTTTAGATACATTTTTAGAGAATAAGTTTCTCAAAAACTTATATTTTTCTAAGTGTCAAAATTTATAAAAATTTTGACATTGTTTCCCCTAAAAATGGAGGTTTCCCATGTTTTCAAAACATGTGTTTATTTTCTTTTAAATCATCATCAAATATCAACAACTCAATCAGGACTTACCACAAGCCAAGATCATGTAAATCACACTATTTCATGAACTTGAAGTTTTTGTAAAATCTTGTAGTAACTTACCATGTTATTTAGTTGGTTTAGTTACCCTTAAAAACATGGTTATTTGCTTGTAAATCACTTTATTAAAGATTTAGTCATTTACAACTTGTAAGATGATTTTTCTAAAAATATTTCTTTTGTATTTTTCTTGTTTCATAGGTGTTTATACACTTATTTTTCTAATAAAAATAGTGTAGGTTTAAGTAAAAACCAAGATCTTCTAAAAATCATATTATAAACTTGGTTCTTTTAGAAAAACCATTCATACATCTTAGATCTATAAGTTTACTAGCTTACTTTGTTTATTATTTTCCAAGAAATCATCTTGTTTTCAAGTTCATGTTTAATCTAGAAGATGATCATCTTGTATAAACACATAATCATCTCCTAACTTGCTAAATCATGCTTTTAATCATAATCTAGCAAGTTCCATGTAGTGATCAATATCAATATCTCTAGTAATCAACAAACAAACATTATTCTTGTACTAAACAATATCATTCTAATCATATATCATCATGTGCAAAGCTTTATGTTCAAGATTCAAGTTCAAGTCTTTTAGTGTTCTTATGATTTCAACAAAACACATCTTTTAACCACTAAAAATATGAAGTAACAAGAGTGAAAAAGGAACTTACTACTAGCTTCAAGCTAGGGAAGAACAATGATGAGGATTGAGTGGATAAAAGCTTGTAAAGGAGGTCCTTGATTATTCAAGAGTTCCACACTTCCTAATTCACCCTTGTGCACCTTGAAATGGTCTTAGATTGGATGATTGGAGATCGAAAATGGTGGTAGTGAGGAGGGGTATGTTCGGCCGAGCTTATGTGAAGGGAGAGAAGAAGTTATGATGCTGAAGTGAAGATGAAGATGATGATTCTTATAACCAATTTAGTGTTTTTATCCATTGGTCTATGTGTCTCATCTAGTACAAACAAAATCTTACACAAATCAAGAGAAGATTTATATGGGATATTAGGAAGATTGGAAAATCTTGTGGTGGGGCCACTAAGTGGGCCGTAAGTTACCAAGGGGAGGGGTAAATTGTAAATTGTTGGCACATGATGATAATTAGTACGGTGTTAAGTGCAAAAGTCTTGTGTCTAGTATGTTTCATGCTTTATGTAATATGTTAGTGTGCTCGGGAACCATGACTAGCTCAGAAAAAGTGAAACAATGTTTTTAACAATATTTTGGTGTCCCGGGTAATGTCCGGTTGTTCGTTTAGATACCGGTTCGTTAATGTGCCAAGTTATACCGTTTTGTGTCCTTTATGTCCCCTTTTGTGATACTTTCAATTCCCGACACTTAGGAAAGTATTCTGGATGATAAAACATGAATTCTGCATAATATTTTGAGGTTATGAAGCTGATTATAGCTTAATTCTGTAAAATTCTACACTAAAAGTGCGTTTCGGGTGCTTTTTAGTGCGTATTTTAGCTTCCGGAAAGTCTATATGTTAACCCTTGTATGTACTATTGGGTTTCAATGTATTCTTGTCGTTGGACGTACACCTAGGCCCCAATTCTAGTGTCTGACTGCTTTCTGCAGATTTGTTAACATAATGTGTCTTACCGGTGAGTTTACTAGTATTTTTGACGCAACGCTGTTCATTAAAGCATAAAGTAATTCTTGTAGTATAAAACGTGCATGAATTCACTTGTATAGTATGTAATCAGACAATGTTGACATTTAAGCGCATAATTGCAGTCATTAAATAATAATCAAAGTGTACGGAAAATACCGGTTTTGTGCCAGTTGTCACATGTTAGACCCGTTACTCCACCAGCACCTGTACATGCACCAGCTGACTTTTCTCCCTTTCACCCACACATATCAGATGTTCATCGCACCGACTTACCTATCACATTCCTTCAGGATATCCCACCTCCCCGTCCTGGGGAGGGTTCGTCGAGTCAGTGGCCTGGTTTTATTCCTTCCGAGTCATTAGCTGATCCTTTCATGTCACAGTTTACACACGCTGCATCTTCTTTTGCACCCACGGGCGAGCCATAGATGTGGTTTCCGCCCAACGTCATGCCGGTTAGTGACCCATACCATCCCTTCCACGTCGGAAACACGAGGGATGATATCCTTTTATCACTGTAGCTACAGCAGGATATGCTGAGTCGTCAAGTCGCTGAGCTAGAGAGGATCCCGCATCCTCCACCTGGTACTGGTCCATTACAGTTTGCTGCTCCACTTTTTCCTTACCCAGA
The DNA here is from genome assembly GCA_030545235.1 of Helianthus tuberosus. Lineage (NCBI taxonomy): Eukaryota > Viridiplantae > Streptophyta > Magnoliopsida > Asterales > Asteraceae > Helianthus > Helianthus tuberosus. The sequence continues at coordinate 184,898,259 of CM060406.1, forward strand.
TTTCGGTATTTGCTTTCTTACGATGGAGCAACAGATCAGCTGTTTGTTGCAGCTTGTTCATACTCTAGAGTAGGAGTTAGCGCGTATGCGCCGTTTGCTTTTCATTCCTCCACCTCCTCCACCTCCACCATCAGCTTAGAGGTTTTTGGTCTCCTGCAGATAGGCTACTTTTGGTGAGAATACAGCTATTGAGCCATGATTGTGAAGACTTTTTGAAGACCACACTTTTGACTTTTGATTATTATAGTTGGTAGACGTTGTGGACAGGGGTGATGTGACCCTATAGTCCCATTTTGATGTATGATACAATTGGAAAACTATACTTGTGGTCTTGATATATGAAAAGCTCAATCGCAGCATTCTCATTACATGCATTGTTGATTTACTTGTTTGTGTTATGACATGGGATGTTATGTATTTACTTGTGTTAATGGATGTTATTACATACGCGTACTACATACTTATATGCATACGACCTGACCTATACAATATTCTTATAGAAGATGCCTCCACGAAGGGAAACCTGATTACCCACTACTAAGGCCGAACTCCAGGAAAGGATCTCCCGAGCAATAGCAGAGCATGAGGCCTCACGCGCCGAAACTAGCGGGGGTTCCTCAAGGAACAACCCACCTCAAGGTAATGTTTAAGTCGCTTGAGACACATTACGTTACAATTGGATAATTCCATGTGTGGTTGCTAATGCTTTCTGTGAATGACGTTACTTGTACAGGCTGTACCTTTAAGCAATTTTTAGACTGTAAACCGCTGAACTTTGATGGCACCGGGGGTGCTGTGGGTTTTGAACGATGGGCAGAGAAGACCGATTCGGTGTTAAGGATGAGCAAATGCACACCAAATCAGCAAGTTACCTACATCTCCAGACTATTCGTAGACGGAGCGCTTTCGTGGTGGAATCTCCAGGTCCAAACTCTGGGAGAGGCAGCAGCGTACGCTTTGACTTGGAATGAGTTAAAGGAACTCATGCGTAAAAAGTACTGCTCCAGAGCCAAAATTCAGAAATTGGAAACAGAATTTTGGAACCTTAAGATGGACGGCCCAAAGATCGCTGAATATGTGCAAAGATTCCACGATCTATCTCACGTGGTACCATACATGGTTACACCGGAATTTAAGCGCGTTGAGCGTTTCATCTGGGGGTTGGCACCTCAGATTATGAGCATGGTAACAACGTCAAAGCCACCAACCATTACCGAAGCTATCGATCTGAGCGTGTCACTGACTGAAGAAGCCATCCGGTTAAACAAGTTTTCAATCTCTGACCCGAAAAAAAAGGAGACACACGTTGAATCATCGAGTGAGAACAAGAGGAAGTTCTCAAACTTCAAAAAGGGTACCAACAGTGTCAGCAAGAAAGAAGAGGGAAACGCACCAGCCAGGGCCAAAACTGGCGCCGAAAACAAAGGAAGAGGGTACATGAGCGCTCTGCCCAAATGTGATGTATGCCAATATCATCACCCCGGCCAGTACAGATTCTGGAAATGTGAGTCTTGCGGGAAGGTTGGCCATTCAAAGGAAACATGTTGGGTTGGTACTAGGCGTGGTAACAATGGTCAGAGAGGTTATGGCAACAACAACCGTGGTGGGAATGGATACGAAAACCGCCCTCAGGGAGGAAATGGCGGTAGCGGAAATCGGGGAAATTTTATGAACCAAGCTAGGAGTGGAAACCGCAACCAAAACAACGCTCAAGGTGGAAATGGGAATGGTAATGGTCGAGGACCAGGGTGTTTCAATTGTGGAGACATGGGGCATTTCAAGAGGGAGTGCCCAAAGCTCAATCAAGCGCAAGGAAGAGTCTTTAACATCGGTGCGAGGGAAGCACGCCAAGATCCCAATGTAGTTACTGGTACATTCCCTATCAACCAACGCTTTGCATCTGTATTATTTGACACCGGAGCCGATTATAGTTTTGTATCGCTAGAATTTAAGAATATACTTGGGTTGGTAGCCAGTAAGTTAGACATTCCATACTCCATAGAACTGGCAAATGGAAAGCTAGTAGAAGCAAATGAAGTTATTAGGGGTTGCATGATAGAGCTGGGAGAGCATGAGTTTACACTTGATCTGCTGCCAGTCGAGTTGGGAAGCTTCGATGTGGTAGTAGGGATGGATTGGTTGTCAAGCAACCGAGCAGAGATTGTATGTCACGAGAAGGTCATACGCAATTCGATGGCGAATGGAGAAACGATTGTAGTACATGGAGGGAAGCGCGATACGCCCCTAAGAATCATCAGTTGCTTGAAGGCTTGAAAGTGTTTGCAGAAAGGATGTGTCGCCTTCTTGGCACACATTGTGGATAAAGAGGCCGCTGAGCCAAAGATAGAAGACATTCCAGTCGTGAAGGAATACCCTGAAGTCTTTCCCGAAGACTTGCCAGGATTGCCGCCGCAGTGACAAGTCGAGTTCCACATTGACTTAGTTCCAGGCGCTGCGCCTGTAGCTAAGGCACCTTATCGGCTTGCGCCCTCCGAGATGCAAGAGCTGTCAACGCAACTTCAGGAGCTATTGGATAAGGGATTCATCAGACCAAGCTTCTCGCCTTGGGGAGCTCCAGTTTTGTTCGTCAAGAAGAAAGATGGTAGTTTCCGCATGTGTATCGACTACCGCGAGCTTAACAAGTTGACTATCAAGAATATATATCCTTTGCCAAGGATTGATGACCTATTCGATCAACTACAAGGTTCGAGTTGTTATTCCAAGATCGATCTTCGATCGGGTTATCATCAGTTAAGAATACAAGAAGAGAGTATTCCAAAGACTGCCTTCAGAACTCGCTATGGACATTACGAGTTCCTGGTTATGCCGTTTGGTCTGACAAACGCGCCAGCTGTATTCATGGATTTGATGAACAGAGTGTGTAAGCCGTATCTCGATAAGTTTGTGATTGTGTTCATTAACGATATACTTATCTACTCAAAGACGAAGGAAGAACATGAGCAACACCTAAGAGCTATCTTAGAACTGCTCAAGAAAGAGAAGTTGTACGCGAAGTTCTCAAAGTGCGAATTTTGGTTACGCGAGGTTCAGTTTCTTGGTCACGTAGTTAATGGAAACGGAATCCATGTGGATCCCACAAAGATCGAGGCGATCAAGAATTGGGAGACTACAAAGACGCCAACCGAGATCCGCCAGTTCCTAGGTTTGGCAGATTATTACCGCAGATTCATTGAGGATTTCTCGAAAATCGCTCAACCATTGACCTCCCACACACAGAAAGACAAGAAGTACGAATGGGGAGACAAACAAGAAGAAGCATTCCAGTTGTTAAAGAACAAGCTTTGTGACGCACCCATCTTATCCCTACCCGAAGGTACTGACGACTTCGTGGTATATTGTGATGCCTCGCGTCAAGGTTTAGGTTGCGTGCTAATGCAGCGACAGAAAGTTATAGCCTATGCATCACGCCAGTTGAAGGTTCATGAGAAAAACTACACCACACATGACTTGGAGTTAGGCGCTGTGGTGTTTGCATTAAAGATCTGACGACATTACTTGTATGGCACACGATGCACAATCTTCACTGATCACAAGTGCTTACAGCATATTTTTTATCAAAAAGAGCTTAACATGAGACAGAGACGCTGGATAGAATTGTTGAATGATTATGATTGTGAAATCAAGTATCACCCAGGGAAGGTGAATGTAGTCGCCGATGCCTTGAGTCGGAAAGAAAGAATCAAGCCTATAAGGGTTCGAGCCTTGGAAATGATTGTACAGACAGACCTCTCATTGCGCATTCGTGCTGCGCATAGAGAAGCTCTTAAAAGGGAGAACCTTGAGAATGAATATCTCTGTGGGATGGAGAAGCAATTGGTACCAAAGGAGGATGGAACGTTGTGTTTCTTGGGAAGAATTTGGGTTCCTTTCTTTGGTGGTCTGAGAGACGTTATTTTTTATGAGGCTCACAAGTCACGGTACTCGATCCATCCAGGATCAGATAAAATGTACCAGGATTTAAAGGATTTCTATTGGTGGCCAAGATTGAAGGGCGATGTTGCGACATATGTTGGCAAATGTTTGACTTGCGCCAAGGTAAAGGCCGAATATCAGAAGCCTTCAGGTCTTCTGCAACAACCCGAAATACCCATGTGGAAATGGAAACAGATTTCAATGGACTTTATAACGAAGTTACCAAGGACACCCAGAGGTCACGATACGATTTGGGTAATCGTGGACCGTCTAACCAAATCTGCACACTTTTTGCCAATCAAGGAGAAAGACAATACAAGCAAGCTTGCTGAGCTGTACTTGAGAGAGATTGTTGCACGGCATGGAGTGTGTAGGTCCCGTTTTTCCGGTGAGGATCGATAATGAAAACCTATCCTTGTTTATCACAAACACGGTAACGGGTGCGGAATCCCCGTGACGGTGCAAACCAAACAAAGTGTAAAACACACGCGTAACCAAAGATTCAATATCTATTGATTAGGGATGAGAACGGATACAAACATATACAAACAATGTTTTACAGACTCTCTCAAAGTCTCACAGCGCTCATCAGTTTCACACAGAAACTGTGAGGGGTATTTATACTAGACACAGACACAGACTATGACGAAACGCAAAGATGCCACGACGAAACACTAAAGTCGACGAAACACATTCTGTTTCGTCGACATACATATTAAACTTATTCTTGTTTCATCGATATGTAGTGAAGCCCAAGTTGAAAGTCAAAGTCCACTTCAAGTTTTCGGCCCAATGTGCAAAGGAATCGGCCCAGACAACTTTCTGTTAAAATCTTTGCACAATTTCAACATAGGACAAAGTTATGACATCACCATGACATCACAATGATGATGTCATGGTGATGTGTAAACGGGACTTTGCTTGCGGCGCTCCGTGCTTCGCGTGTCGAACTCTGGGGCGCACGACGGAGGAATGTCGTGACGTCGGGCTTGAGCCGGACCTAACCGAGTCAACCCGAACCGAGTCGAGTCGCGTCCACATAAAGTGTACCAAGAAACTCCCCCTTGGACGCTACTCGTGATGGTTCGTCTTCTGTGTCTTTCATGTCGGAGGATCTTCAAAGTCTTCACATGTCGTAAGTAGAAAGTGTATCAACAAACTCCCTTTTCATTTAGGTAGTGTATTAATAAACTCCCCCTTAGAATGAACTCTCCATTGAGTTATGCCCGTGAATCTTTTGATTTGTCAATTCTTCAAATCCTTGTGGTGGTGATGAGTGATCAACTGCAATCCGATCATCTTGATCTTCTGATTGCATCAACGTCGTGTCTTCACTTTACGGCTTGTCATCTGACACGTTCTCTTCGCCTTTAGCTGATTCTGATGTCTTATCTGCACATACAAGAAAGCTAAACAACGTAATAAGAACAACCGCTTGGAATATAGTTAACATTAAACATATGACACATATGAGATCAAATCTCAATCAAACACCGACCGACAACAGTTTGAAAGTTTAAAAAAATTTGTTCAATTTTAGTTCTTAACTTCGACCGTTTATGAAGATGCAATTGTTTTCCGGCTTACGATCAGGATTTTGGGTAGGATAGACTCGAGTTCCAACATCAGTCAATCAAAAATAAACTAGAAGCAAAATCTTTTTGGATTTTATAAAGTTTATATTAAAACACACCTAAAATCTTTTTGGTATTTTTCATTTTTCAAATGTAAAGACGGAAAGCAATAAATAAATATATACAAAGATGTAGAAACGAAAGCAGTAAACAAATATTTACAGACATACTTTTTGCGCGTTTCGAGGGTAAGAGAATCATATCAGTGTACGGTCACGCCAAAACGCTCTTTTTGTTCAATTAGTTAACATTAAGATAAGCATCCTATAACAATTATCGGTATTGTTGTCCATATAAGCTCAACTTATCAGATGTAATCATGGCGAGGGGATACGTTAAGGTATGATTTATACTTACCGACCGGTGTTCATCCACACACGACACATTCCCGTATCAAGGTATGCACGAGAGTTCATCTTACCGGTGAGTATACCGTTTATCATCTGTTTGACCGTATAAAAGAATGTGAGAAACTCACTTATTTTGATTGAAAACAAGCCCTATGTGATAGAATCACTTATTGATGAAGAACTTGATTTTCATATGCATGAGGGCACAGGAGCAAGTCCGTGAACAGGTCAGTACTTTCGTCAGCAAAGAGACGAACTTGACTCCCGGATAAATGTGATATATTATCAATTGTTTGTTGGACATGTGATTGTTGATCACTTATTGAGGTCGAATGCAATATGTACACGTATGTATGGTATCATGGAAGATCTAGACTTCGTCTCCGTTTTGTTTCGGTAAAAGATACAACCATGATACCCAGATGATAAGACAGCATAAAGACCGAATATCTTAGAACCTCGGCAATCTCTCAAACAAAATTTCGGTACCAAGACCATATGCCAATGTGCGGTTCCCACCTGGTCTTCAGTTGATTTAGGATTATATCACCCTGCACACTTTAATATGATTGTGAGCCTACCGATACATCTTATATAGAGCTGCTTAACATTTTTCATTTTGCATTTCAGTTTAAAGAGGTTTCAACAGACCACTGATTGTACTATCATTTTCTCTTTTGCTCGCCAGGAAACTCATTTTTGATTTTCTATTGTTTTTGCGTTTTGAAATTTTTCGATATTTTTGAATTTTCAAATTTGGATTTACTCCCCCTAAAATCTAAAAACTATGACAAATTTAAAGAACACAAAGGTATTTACAAAAACGATTTTCCGATGTTGGTTAACTCATGTTTTACCTCAATGTCGTTTACCAAAATTAATTTTAATCAGAATTGATTTATCGAAGTTTGGAAAAATCAGTTGGCACATCGGTAAGCGGTGTGGACCATGACAACATTGACGAGTTTCATAGTAAAACAATCACGTGTGAGGTGATATTCGAGATCAACGTGTCAGGCCAAAGAGTGATGTACGAGATGATAATAATTCATAAAGCAGCTTAAATATCGACAAGTATAGGAGAGATAAGAAGTTCAAAACCATAATCCTGCAACTGCTTCGTGCATTGCAAGGAATCTGAGTGCTCTCCCAAACTGGATATCCATCCGGTGTGGATTTCAAAGTCGATTTTGTAGCTACTGAGAAATCTCTTCACAACAACAAGATCATAAACCTTTGGTTCCGGCTGGTCTTCCACATTGCACCAGCGAAGGTCTTTGACTTTCTCTTGAGAAGTAGTGTGCTGTTGTTTAATCCATGCCAAGGCATCCGCACACCCGGTTGGTTTGTTCAACAAACACATTTTCTTCAATCACACCGCGAAGAAATGTACACTGCACGTTCATCTTGTTGATTTTGAACTTCTAACGTGCTGCAGGTGCGTCCATTTTGTCTGAATCTATCCCGGTGACCCAATTAAATCCTTTAACAATCAGACTTTGGTAGATTTTTCATTTTGTCGAAGCTTTCAATTTCTTTCAACAGACAACTCTGTTTCCCTTTTCTTCTTCTCTCCATCAAAGGCAACAATTTCTTTTGTCGCCTATCTTTTGCATGGACGCTCCATTATCAACAATCCTAAGACTATTAATAGTTCCTCCCTGAACATCCTGCACACTCACTCAGAGATTAGTTGGAGAGGGGGACCCAAGCCTTCATAGACTTAGGTTGCCTCTGAGAATCAAGAAATGTAATTTCAATCTCTTGATGATTTGGAAATTTCACGCCTCCCCCTGAACCTTCACCTGTTTTCGGTTTCCAAGCTTGTTTCCATTTACCAGATTGTGTATTAATTACAATTTCTGGTTTTAACGGTTGTTGTGAACTTGGTTTCCTTTTAACATTATCCGGTTTTAAAGCCTTTTCGATCACCTTCACATTCTTATGTCGTTGTTTTGTTTCCTGTTCTTTAATAGTGCGTTTATCATGTTTTGGAGAAACAGGACGACTTTGTGAGTGACCTTGTTCAGAAGGGGATCTTTCTACAAAATTTGGTTTGGGCGAGTTTGTGCAGTCTTTAATGATGTGCCCAAACTTCCCACATTTGAAACAAGTTCTCCTTTCAACAAACTTAGGAGAATCTGATCGACTTTCACGTGTTGAACCTGTAGACCCAGAGGTACTTGTTCCTTCCTCACACCCGTTTGTGTGTTGGGTGTAATTGTTTTGAGCGTTACGCTTTAAAATTCTGACTTTTTGAACAAAATCGGTGTTTGATTTATTTTCAAAAGTCTCCACCTTGTCAGTACCCTTGGATGTTACAAATTTAACATCATTGTTTTTCTTCTTGAAACGAGCTCCTTTTGTCTCAACCTTCGGTTGTGAACCTTTAGAATTTTGAGCTCGCTGCTGTTGCTGTTTACCCTTAAAAGCGATAGGTTGTTGCTTTGTTGGTGATTTTTTTATTTCCAAATTTTCTTCTAACTTCAGCTTTTGGAATCGGATCACACTGAGTTACTGAAACTCTCGGGATCCCCTTTTCCAAAAACTTACTGGTAGTATCTTCAAACACTTTGTCAATCAAAGATTGATTGACATTTTTAATTGGAAAAGCTATGTTTGAATAAATTTTGTCATCACCGACTAAAGTGTACAACACGTTATCACTTTTAACAGTAGACACTGTTTTAGTGATAGGATCTATCTCTTGTTTAGCACCAGTTGATTGCACAACAGGAGTAGGAGGATCACACAGAATGTGATTCTCAAAAGGCACTTCTACTCCTTTGTTCTTCTCAAGAGATTTATCCTCATCACTCACATCTGGTTCATCATCCGAAGAATCATAGTCCTCAATGGTTGGAGGACTTTGATTTGAAGCACATGATGACTTTTCTTTCCGATCATATGAGCCCTCCGATGAATTGTCCGTTTTGAACCCTAAGCCAGTTGTAACTTCCCCATAATCAAGAGGTACAGTTGGCTCAAAACGTGGCATTTCATCCTCATCGGGCGACTTGGTATAGTCGTGTCTCAAAGGGGGTGGACACTTCCTATAACCAACGCCTTTAACGTTTCCCTTTAGTTTCTGAACGTCAATGATGTGATCAAGCACATATTGGGAGTTAGAATAACTCTCCAATTTGAGCTTGATCGCTTCATATTCACACTTGGCCACGGCTAGCTCTTTCTTGGTTTCCTCAATGATATTAATGTAGTTATTAATACCAATTTGTTTGTTGAAAACAGTTTTTGTTAATTCGGAAACACTTTTCTTTTGGGTTTCAATAATTGTTTTAAACTCCTTTTCATTGCGAGCTAAGGCCATGTTTGCCTCTTTGCACTTTGACAGTTCAATAACCAAACTCTGATTGTGACTGTGAATCTTTTCAGATTCTTGTTTCAATTCAGCACATTCATGTTTCATATCAGCACAATCACTACATATGCTAGGAGTTTCAGATTTTACCTGACTTGTAGAAGCTGTGACATTAGCCATAAAGGCAGTCTGAGAAGAGAAAGATCCATCTTCAGTGAGAATCTTCTCCATTTCTTTTGAAGCAGCAGCAGCTTTCTTGATCAAGTCAGATTTCTCATTAGCATCATTCGACAAATTATCAGCTTCAGAATCAGTTCTTTCATTCAAATTCGATTCTTCATCCGAACTGCCACTGTATCCCGAACTATCATCTTTTCCTGAAGATTCACCATCATTGACATTCTTGACAATTTCAGCGTAAAACGCAATTCTTGTTTGATCACCGTTTCCCAACTGTATGGCCGGACCACAATCGACACTTGGATCGCATTGAGGTTGTGTTGTGGAAACTTGAGATTGAGGTTGCGAAAGATAAGCACTTTGATTGAACTGTGGAAACGGAGATGAGCTTGTATTTGATACAAACGCCGTTTGAAGCTTCGGTTGCTGAATGGAACTAGAACTAGATGAAGGACCAAAACCCGGCAAATACATTTCTGTGTTTTGAGTAGGTGCAATCCTTTTAGCTTTCCGAATTTCCTCTTCGTTCTTGTGCTCCAACTTCTGAATGAATTCATAGATATTAACATTGACAGCATCTAGAACGCCCGTATGCTTTAAAAGCTCAATGAATGGGCTCCACTTTGGAGGTAGAGCACCAGCAAACCGTGCTACCATTTCCTGTTGAGATGTAAGAACACCAAAATAATACATTTCACTCATCAAATGATAATAACGAGTAACTATATCATTTAGGGTTTCATTCTCTAAGAAATGAAATGATTCGAATTTCTTCTTCAACAGATCATGACGTGTCTTTCTAGTAGCTGCATTTCCTTCTCCTCTCGCTACCAAAAGATTCTGATACGACACCATTGCCCATTGACTTGCACTTATTGACTGTTGTTGTTTAGGTATGGTACTCGCTAAATATTCGGCCATCGACATCTGTTTTAGAGCTGGTTGTGGATCCGTACTCCAATCCCAAGGGCTAGTACAACTCATGTTTGATGTATGTATGTGAAAAAATGATCACACACTTGAACTCAACCTGTTAAGACACTTTTGTAAGTCTTCTGTTAAAATTTACAAGTATCTCGACGAAACACCAAGTGATGTTGACCAACGACGAAACCCGAAATGATAAACCACTTGATCGACGAAACAGAATGTAATAAATGATCGACGAAACAAGAATAATCTTTGATAATGCGACGAAACTGGTTGGATAACTGGCTGCGACGAAACAGATTTATGTTGATGTGTACTGTTAGGGGTCATTTTCTTAACGTATATATCCTGACCAATATCCTGCCTATGTTTGTTCATTTGTGACCAGGATGCTGGAAGAGGATATTGCTAACATCTTGGGCGATATCCTGAGGCTTATTGAATTAACCACGTGCAGGTTAAGGGCTGAGACTTGCTAACGGTCGAGAGGAGTTCTTCTCCTCAAGACTCGAACGAATTTGTTGAGGAAGAGACGTTGAGCCCGAAAGACCAGGTCTACAACGTTCGAAGAGGGAATATTCGGCGGATCCCGCAAGTTTAGGCTAGTTTGTTATTTTATCTTTACTATAAATAGATGGGGGCGGATCAGCTTAGAACACACAATTTTTCACTAACACTCTCATACACTTACACTCTCTAGCTCATTGCAAACACCACACTTGTATTTAAGTTTCGTTGTAACACTTAGTCGATCCGTACCACATCCTGCACTGTATCCTGATTTTTGAAGCAATTGAAGAACAAGGCAGCTGCGATTGTCAGCTCCCGAGGTTTTATGCCGGCGATCTAGATTGATCAAGGGCTTTCCTCGTACATCTCGTGTCGTTTACTTTATTTTTGCTCATTGTTTGATCATAGATACAGCTCTACATCTTGAGCCGTATCCTGAAACTGTTTTTACAAATCAACTTGATTAACATATTTTCGACACTCATTTCTAGCACACTACCTCACTTAACTAATTTGATCACTTAATTACGTCGGTAATTTTTTACCAAAACAATTTGGCGCCCACCGTGGGGCAAGTGGTGCTCTCTTTACTAAAAATTTTTGTCAAATCGCTAATCGGTTTTCTATTTTCAAAACTTTTTGCCACATTGTCCATAATGGCCTCAAGATCAAACATGAGTTCCTCTACTGTGTCTGCTATGACTTCTGCTACTACCGGTTCGGTGCTTCCACCACCTCCTCCAAGGATGCCAGCCTCTACACAATCTCAAGATGTTATCCCAACTCGGAGTGTCCAGGGATCTGCTCCCATTTTAGCTTCTAATGATGAAATTTTAACCTTATTTGGAAGTGTACAGGAACAAATGAGGCAGCAACAGGAAACAAACCAAATGCTTTTGAGGGAAATACAACTCCTGAAGGCTGGCTCGAGCAGATCTGCGGAGGACAATGTCACTCCGTTACACCCAAGAGCGTTGAACTTTAGTTCAGCTGTATATACCGAGGATAATAGGGGGAATATTGTGCCCAGTCTTCCTCAGAATCATACTCCTGAAATACCCTCCTTGGTCAGGATGTCAACCATAAGGAGCTCAGGATACGCTTCAGGATATGGGCAAAATCCTCCAACTGGTAACGTGTCTAATAATAATAATACTCATGCTACTAACAGTGGTGGATCTTTGCAGGATACAGGTGTAACATCAGCACTTACCAGGGAACTTCAGAAGTTAAAGGACATGATATCTAGTGTACCTGGGGTGGTCTAGCCGATCCCGGAAGTGTCTCAAGACAGCCACAAGATATCTCGTTGCGCGTATCCTATCTGTGATGCTGAGATCCCAAAGAGATTCCAAACCCCCAACATGAAGCTTTATGATGGGACTACGGATCCTGAGGAGCATATTGCTCAGTATAGGGAAAGAATGGAGATTAACCCTATCCCTCCGGAGCTCAAGGAAGCGTGCTTGTGCAAGGGATTTGGTTCTACTCTAACAGGATCAGCCTTAAAATGGCTGTTAAACGTTCCTCCTCACTCAATTACTTAATTTGCTCATTTGGTTAATTTATTTAACAGTCAAATTTCTTGTAGTCGGAGTTTTGAGAAACTAACCAGTGATCTTTACAGGATAACTCAAGGGCCTCAGGAATCCTTGAGGGATTATGTGAACAAATTTAGTCGAGAATCCTTGGATATCCCACATCTTGATGTTGCAACAGCTGTGCAAGCTTTTAAGATGGGATTACAAAAGGATTCTCAGTTTTATCAGGATCTTGTAATGAATCCCTGCAGGAATCTCGATGAAGCTCGTAACAGGGCTTTGAGATATATCCGTCTGGAAGATGACAGGAAGATGCAAGAAAGGATGAACTCATCCAACACTTATGAGTCAACTAATAGGAAGTCAGAATCCTCGTTCAAGTCATATCGGCCTAAGCCGTATAGTAGAAATGAAAACAAAAGAGTGAACGTTGTCGAAGATGAGGATCCTGAAGAGTATCCTGAGTTGTCCGAATATTGCTTTTCTGTTAATATTCCTGAATTGATGTATGCTATGCAGGGTCTAGGAGACAAAGCTAGGTGGCCTCGAAAGAATCAACAAAAGGCTGACTGGAAAGATAAGTCAAAATGGTGTGCTTTCCACGAAGATTTCGGACATATGACTGAGGATTGCATTGCTCTAAGGAAAGAAATAAGCTATCTTCTAAGCAAGGGATATCTGAAAGATCTCTTAGGAAAAAAGAAGAATAAGGGTCAGGATACTGAGAAGGATCCTGAACGAGCAGCATCACCTCCCGTGGATGCCAAGATAATCAACTTCATTTCGGGGGGATCCGACATTTGTGGAACTTCGTATTCGGCAGCAAAGAGACATGCAAAGGAAGCCAAGGCCGAAAGGGGAGACAGACCTGTCAGGATGACTACCCTCACAACTGACAAAGTGATCACTTTTGATGCAGATGACAGGGATACTGTCCAGGATCCTCACCATGATGCTATGGTAATAACGTTATATGTGGCTAACCATTTTGTGCGCAGGATACTGGTTGATAATGGCAGCTCCGTCAACATAATCCAACTAGAAACTCTGAAGAGAATGAATGTATCTCCAATGGATATCACTTCAAAGTCTACCGTGCTTGTTGGATTCAGTGGAGAGGCTAGAAACACAGTGGGAGAGATAAAGTTGCCAGTATACGTTGAAGGAGTCAATTCGATACAACGTTTCTGTGTGATGGATTCTCTATCCTGCCATAACATCATACTGGGAAGACCGTGGATTCACGATATGAAGGCCGTGCCATCAACATATCACCAATGCATCAAGATACCTACCCCCTGGGGAGTGGTCAAAGTTGATAGTGATCAGCAGGAGGCGAAAGAGTGCTACTCATCCTCGATGAAATCCTCAGCCAAACCTAGTGCAGCATAGCAATTAAAGACACGGGACCAGGATATCGTGGAGGATCCGGAGCAGGATGTGAAGAAATTTATCCTGGACCAGGATAATCCTGATATTTCGGTGCTCGTAGGGACCAATATCCCTCAGGATATTGAAGAACAATTAATTAACTTTTTGAAATGCAGGATGTCTACGTTTGCATGGAAGCATGAGGATATGACAGGCATATCCAAAGATATTATCACTCATAAGCTTGGAATTGATAAATCATTCAAGCCTGTACAACAAAAAAGAAGGAAGTTTGCTCCTGAGCGGAACGCGATTATCCAGGAGGAAGTTGAAAGACTATTAAAGTCCAGAATGATCAGAGAGGTTAAGTTCCCAAGGTGGCTAGCAAATGTGGTTGTAGTACAGAAGAAGAATGGGAAATGGAGAGTTTGTGTGGACTACACAGATTTGAACAAAGCTTGTCCTAAAGACCCATTTCCTCTTCCCCACATTGATGCAATGGTAGATGCCACTGCCGGGCATGAAATGCTGACCTTCATGGACGCATCTTCAGGATTTCAACAGATCCAAATGGAACCTTCTGACCAGGAGGATACTGCCTTCATGACACCAACAGGTATTTATTGTTATACAGCTATGCCTTTTGGTTTGAAAAACGCAGGTGCAACATACCAAAGATTGGTAAACATGATGTTCAAAGACAAACTAGGGGACACCATGGAAGTATATATCGATGATATGGTGGTGAAATCTAAAAAGGCTGAGGATCACCTCCAGGATATCAAGGGAGCATTTGATATCCTGGATCAATACAACATTAAACTGAATCCTGCTAAATGCCATTTCGGAGTGGGGGCAGGAAAGTTTCTTGGGTATATGGTGACGAAAAGGGGGATAGAGGCAAGCCCGGAGCAGATTAAAGCTATCCTGGATATAAAATCACCCTCAAATATGAAGGACGTACAAAGATTGACAGGCCGAGTAGCAGCCCTAAACAGGTTTATCTCAAGATCCTCAGAGAAATGCAAAGACTTTTATGATATCCTGAAGAAGAACAAAAAATTCGAATGGGGGGAAAAGCATGAAGCAGCCCTGCAGGATTTGAAACGGTATCTCTCAACCGCACCTCTATTGATGAAGCCGGAAAATGGTGAACCACTATCCCTGTACCTTGCTGTATCAGGGAATGCTGTAAGTGCCGTTCTTATAAAAGACCATGAAGGTCAGCAATATCCTATTTATTATGTTAGTAAAAGTTTGTTAGATGCTGAAACTAGGTATTCTCATTTAGAAAAATTGATACTAGCATTAATTATGGCATCAACGAAACTTAGGCATTATTTCGAGACACATAGGATACATGTTAAAACTAATTATCCTATCAAAAATGTGCTTAGGAAACCAGAGATGTCAGGCAGGATGGCCAAGTGGTCAGTAAAGTTGAGTGCTTATGATTTAGTATATGAACCTAGGAATGCCATAAAGTCTCAGGCTTTAGCTGACTTTGTGGCTGATTTTAGTAGTGACATTCAGGACGAGGTAGATCTAGAAGTTCAACAGCTAGGAGAATCCTCAGGATCCTGGACATTATATACTGATGGTGCATCTAATGTAAGAGGAGTAGGATTAGGAATACTACTAAAATTGCCACAGGGGGACATATTACCCCAGGCTATTAGGTGTGAATTTCCTGCTACTAATAATGAAGCAGAGTATGAGGCTTTAATTGCAGGATTAGAGTTGGCTAAGAGCATGAGTATCAAAAATTTGCAAGTATATGTGGACTCTTTGTTAATTACTAACCATTTTAATGGATCCTATGCAGTTAAGGGAGAGAAATTAATCGAATATCTCGATATTCTCAAAAAATTAGCAGGATATTTCGATGTTTTTATACTTGAACAGGTACCAAGGGAAGATAATGCTGAAGCAGATGCCTTAGAAAATCTGGGATCATCGATCAGGATACCTGAAGGGACACAAATACCGATATTACATGTCTTATATCCTGCAACGAATCCTCAGGATAAAGAAGTAGCTGGTATTCAGGATCCTGGGGCAGAACATCCTGAAGAGGATCCTAAACCCTGGACGGCTCCAATCATGAAATATCTCAAAGAAGGACACATCCCTGGAAATGAAAATCCTAAGGCATTTAGGATGAAGGTATCACGATTCACTATTATAGATAATATTTTATACAAGAAATCTCTTGCAGGACCGTATTTGAGGTGCCTGGAGGATCCTGAAGCCAAGGAAGTACTTCAGGATATACATTAAGGGGATTGTGGTAACCATGCTGGGGGCAGGTCGTTATTCTCAAAAGTATTAAGGACAGGATATTATTGGCCAACAATGAGAAAAGATGCCGCAGAATATGCTCGAAGATGTGACGCATGTCAAAGACATAGTAACATACTGCATCAACCTGCTGAACCATTGTATCCTATTGTTTCCCCTTGGCCATTTATGAAGTGGGGTATGGATATAGTGGGAAAGCTACCAAAGGCTCCGGGAGGAAAAGTCTTTATGCTAGCAATGACGGATTATTTCTCTAAGTGGGTTGAAGCTGAAGCATTTGTTCAAGTTAGAGACCAAGAAGTAGTATCCTTCATAAAGAGGAATATCTTGACCAGATTCGGAGTACCAGCTGAGATAATCTGTGACAATGGTTCTCAGTTCATAAGTAAGAGGACTACTGACTTTTGCAACAATTGGGGAATCAAAATGATCACATCTACTCCGGTACATCCTCAAGCAAATGGACAAGCAGAATCCTCAAACAAGATAATTGTCAATAACTTAAAGAAAAGGCTTGGAGCCAAAAAAGGAAGATGGGCAGAAGAATTACCCTTTGTTTTATGGGCTGATAGGACAACGGTAAAGAATGCAACAGGCCAAACCCCATTTTCCTTGGTATTTGGAGCAGAAGCAATGATTCCAACGGAAATGACGATACCAACTGCAAGATCTGTCTTAAGTGATCCTGAGAAGAATCCTGAAGCCTTGAGTCAGGATTTAGACACTATAGATGAAAAGAGGGATGCGGCAAGGCTAAGGATGGCAGCATATCAACAGAGAATATCCAGGGCATATAACAAGAATATTAGAACCAGAAGATTTAAGGTTGGAGATTGGGTGTTAAGAAAGGCTTTCCAAAATACTACTAATCCTGCCGATGGCAAGTTAGCTCCAAAATGGGAAGGACCATATGAAGTTGAATCAGAAGCAGGGAAAGGAGCATATAGACTCAAGAATATGGAGGGGGATATGCTACCGAGATCTTGGAATGCTATACACCTTAAGCTCTATTTCAAGTAAGTCTAGAATTTAATTTCTAACTCAAGATGGTATGAATTCTACTTCTTTTAAATATGTTTGGTTTAATTTGTTCTTTGTAACCTGATACTGACTTAAGCATCGGAGGGGTGTTAGCCAAGCTAACACCCGCCTTAGTTTACATTTGTTTTGCAAGATATGTTTCAGGATATAGCTCCAGGATATACACTCAGGATAACTCAGAAGATTAGAGGATTGGCCCCCTCTATCACGTTTAAGGGATACTGATCCCTTCACAGGTTTAAAGGTATTCACCTTTCTTCCGAATTGGGTTTAAACACCCCGCCTGGAGCGCAAGTTATTCAGGGATAGTTCAAGGTGGCGGGACCAGTCCATGTAAAAGTGGCTGACAATTTCGTTACCATTGGCTATATCCTGAATCCTAAAGGTATATGAGGATTGATCACCCTCTCTCACGAAAGGGTATTTTCATACTCTCTAAGGTTTAAAGGTTTTCACCTTTCTAAGTCTTGGAGTTTATACACTCCCGCCTGTAGCGCATGAAAAGTTGGGATTTTCCCCAGGATACAAAGGATTTATCTCCAGTACATCCTTGGGTTTTACCCTTGGGACGTAAAAAATTGCTTATGCAATGGAAACTGACATTAAGTAGATTTCTAAGATACTTGAAGGCATTGTATACAGGGGACATTCCCTCCAAGGTGGTGGTGTAAAGCTAAAAGGATGAAGTTTGCGACTCATGCACTAAGTACCTTGCACAGGGGACATCTTCACTGGAAGAGTTGCAAAGGGATTGAAGTTTGGTAATAGGTTTATGTCCTATTTCTGGTATGATCTTTCCTTTATAAGCCTCGTTTAGGTTTTTGGTGACATTATGTTAAGTATCCTGATATATATCCTCAAAGTCCTTTTAAGGATATTTGATTAGGATGTTTGAAACTAGTATTGGTTTGGAACTTTAATCATTTAAATATTATCAAAACTTGATTTTGAAAAGATAAACTATTGTTTACTTTCTAAAGAATTTTTTACAAAGTTGAAGGAACGTTTGGAAGATCTATCTAATAAAAGGCTTTTGCAGTATTTTGCTGAGCATACTGATCAGGATGTTTTATAAGATACCAATACAAAACCTTTACAAAAATAAGACTCACACTAAGTAATGCAAATTAATGCAAGGTAACAGAAAATAAGTCAAAAGATGAAATTATTCTTAAAGCAATCAATACTGGTTGATAACCGAAGGTTTCATCCAGAAACTCAGGACCCATCCGCCTTCGGTTATCAAATTGTTTAGAGACAGAAATGAAAATTGTTCATAAAGACATAAAATTGTTCGAATGAAAATAAGCTCTAGGGGGTAGTGCCTTCTTGCTCCATAGCGGTTTCAGCAACATCCATTTTGGGATCCGCCTCAGCATCCTTGTCAGCATCGATTGCCTTTTCAACTGCTTTAGAAGGTTCATCGACAGTTGATTTGGAAGAGGTACCGCCAAGATTCTTCAGCTTGGTCTCCCAAGCACCAACGTCCCAAGAAGGGCATTCGAAGCCTAATGTTTTGGCTTCGTGAGCCATCTTCAACCTAGCCTGGAGAAGAGAAATGACGACGGAACTTTTGAGGCTTTCTCGGTAACTGACCATATCCCGTTCGTACTGCACATGGGCAGCTTCCAGATCGGCCTGGGCTTGAAGAGTAGCTTTGTTAAGAGCAACTTGATGTTCCTGGGTCATAGCTTTGTATTTCTCCTCGTAATGACGAGACTTGGCGGCCGCGATCATACCTTGGTCAGAGATTGTGATTTCTGCTTCCTTTAGCTTAGATTCAAGTGTTTTGTTAAGCTTGCCGGATTCTTGATATAAGTGAACCAAACGCTCAAGACCCTACAAAGGTAAGAGGACAGGGATTAATATTATTAAATCTTTGAAAATAGTCTAAATTGCAGGATATGATATAAAGATACTAACCTGGTTGAGAAAAGAAGTCATAAAACCACTGGCTTCAATGAACCCGTGCTTTTCATAAGGAAAGGTGTCAGAAATGACAGGGGAATCGGGTTCTTTCCTTTTGCGGGAACTTGAACTCCGGGGCTTGGTAGCCGGTGAAGGTTTAGGAATGATGATGGCTTTGGAGCTGCTGGGTTTGGATGTAGCAGTGGTCTTGGAGCCAGGTTCTTTCTTGACCTGGATCTGGTCAGAATAGCTATCCAGTTCGTCAAGATCAAAGACTTCAGGGATCTTAGCTGGTGCTGCGTAAAGGGAAAAGTTTTACTCTTTGTCATTATATTGTTTTGACTAATTATTTTGAAAGGAATTCTTACCAGACATCTCGGATGATGAGTATTGACTTGAACTCGGAACGTGTGTGGTAAAAGTCCTGTCTATTGCAGGTAACCGGTAAACGGTATTGATTCTCTCTTCTGACTCAGCGGTAGGAGGAGCAACTTCCTTAAAGTTCACTGCATAAAGGTCGAAAAGAAGAATATTAATAGAGGATAACAATCAAATCGTCTATGAGGATATTTATGATCCTACCGGTGGTTAACCACTCCACCGGAAGGTTGGCACCCTCAGCAATGGAATCTCGTTTGACAAAGAAGAATTTGCGTTGCCATCCGTCTTCGTTTTTGGTAGCTTTGAGAATCAGGGGTTTGCTGGAGGTTGAAAAAAGCAAGAACCGGCTAGAGCCGTGGGATCGGAGGCGATAAGCAATAGGTAAATCCTCGATGCAGAGGTCAGAGCAATGGAGGTTTTTGATTTGGTTGAGTACAATCAAAACTCTCCAAACCATGGGCATGGTTTGAGCAAAAGAGATGCCAGTAATACGAAAGAATTGCATCATGAATTCAGGAAAAGGGTATCGAAGACCTAATGAAAAAGGATATGCTGGAAAACAGATCCATTCGGTAGAAGAAACATCCGATCGGATTGACCGATCGAATGGCCTAAAGATTGTGCTGTCGGGGAAAGCGCCGGAGGCTCTTAAAGCTGCAATGTCTGCGTTGTCAAAAGCGCAGATCTCCTTCTCGGGATTTTTAAGAAGATTCTGCTGGGTGAAGGTCTCGGCGGCCATTGCTAGAAAGATGAAGTAAATTGACAGGAAGAAAATCAGAAATGGAGAATTACCTGAAGGGTCTGTTGAAGATATTTGCTTTTCAAACAAGAAAAGAGAAGATATAGGGGCATCGTGGATCTCCATTGAGTAAAAAACGTGTTGGAAGTTACGATGTGATCTTGACCGTCGCTTCATTTTAAATGCCTTGAGTTGTGGGATAAGATTTTTGAAATATATCCGTTGGATTGGTATACCAACCGATATATTTGGGGACAATTGTTAGGGGTCATTTTCTTAACGTATATATCCTGACCAATATCCTGCCTATGTTTGTTCATTTGTGACCAGGATGCTGGAAGAGGATATTGCTAACATCTTGGGCGATATCCTGAGGCTTATTGAATTAACCACGTACAGGTTAAGGGCTGAGACTTGCTAACGGTCGAGAGGACTTCTTCTCCTCAAGACTCGGACGAATTTGTTGAGGAAGAGACGTTGAGCCCGAAAGACCAAGTCTACAACGTTCGAAGAGGGAATATTCGGCGGATCCCGCAAGTTTAGGCTAGTTTGTTATTTTATCTTTACTATAAATAGATGGGGGCGGATCAGCTTAGAACACACAATTTTTAACTAACACTCTCATACACTTACACTCTCTAGCTCATTGCAAACACCACACTTGTATTTAAGTTTCGTTGTAACACTTAGTCGATCCGTACCACATCCTGCACTGTATCCTGATTTTTGAAGCAATTGAAGAACAAGGCAGCTGCGATTGTCAGCTCCCGAGGTTTTATGCCGGCGATCTAGATTGATCAAGGGCTTTCCTCGTACATCTCATGTCGTTTACTTTATTTTTGCTCATTGTTTATCATAGATACAGCTCTACATCTTGAGCCGTATCCTGAAACTGTTTTTACAAATCAACTTGATTAACATATTTTCGACACTCATTTCTAGCACACTACCTCACTTAACTAATTTGATCACTTAATTACGTCGGTAATTTTTGACCAAAACATGTACTCTTGGTCGACGAAACAGAATTTGATGTTAATAAATTGGTCTGTGACGAAACAGAATGAAGTTGGATTGTTAATGCGACGAACAATAATGAAGCCTAATGGTGAAGAAGCCCAATACACTTTGAAGCCCAATCTGATTTGTTGTATGTCGATGAAACTGTGAAGCCCAATACAAATGAGAAGCCCAATTCAGCTTGTTGTTATTCGACGAAACAGGAACTTAATCGACGAAACAGTTTGTTGATTTAAATAATGCAGCCGAAACATTTGACTGGTGACCACTTTGTTGACTGAAAGATTTTAATTAATCTGATGACGAAACAGACTTGATTATATGATAATGACGAAACAGAATTAGTGGATCTAGGCGACGAAACAAGTAGGATAATGGTGTTCGACGAAACGGTTTTTTTAAAATCTTATCCTTCTGACAAATCAGCCAAATTTTTCAAAGAAGCCTTAATATGTCTGACACAAGCCACAAATTTCAAACTTACAACATACTTTTGGTCACAATATTCAACAAACCATCATACGTACACAATTTTCAAGCAAACAATATTATAATCAATTTTATAATTCATCAAACACAAATCAAATCCAGAAAATATGAAGAACAATATGAATACCCTGATGAACTATGAGTTTTCCGGCAAAGATTATGATGATTCCGGTCACCGAACAATTTTCCGAAACACGATTTTGCTTAAAACTTTCAACATAAACCAAATGCTAATATGTAAACACTCAAACAAACAAGGTTTTTGAACAAACTTTTAGCAAAACAACAAGATAAACACAGATTTTCGAACCTTTTTCAGAAAATATATAAACTTTCAAGAACACTTTTTCAGAAAATCATAAACAATCAGTTTCAAACTTGATAAAAACCAAATATGTTTGGTTTTAAACAAGGAGAAGAGCCAAAGCTCTGATACCACTTGTAGGTCCCGTTTTTTCGGTGAGGATCGATAACGAAAACCTATCCTTGTTTATCACAAACACGGTAACGGGTGCGGAATCCCCGTGACGGTGCAAACCAAACAAAGTGTAAAACACACGCGTAACCAAAGATTCAATATCTATTGATTAGGGATGAGAACGGATACAAACATATACAAACAATGTTTTACAGACTCTCTCAAAGTCTCACAGCGCTCATCAGTTTCACACAGAAACTGTGAGGGGTATTTATACTAGACACAGACACAGACTATGACGAAACGCAAAGATGCCACGACGAAACACTAAAGTCGACGAAACACATTCTGTTTCGTCGACATACATATTAAACTTATTCTTGTTTCGTTGATATGTAGTGAAGCCCAAGTTGAAAGTCAAAGTCCACTTCAAGTTTTCGGCCCAATGTGCAAAGGAATCGGCCCAGACAACTTTCTGTTATAATCTTTGCACAATTTCAACATAGGACAAAGTTGTGACATCACAATGATGATGTCATGGTGATGTGTAAACGGGACTTTGCTTGCGGCACTCTGTGCTTCGCGTGTCGAACTCTGGGGCGAACGACGGAGGAATGTCGTGACGTCGGGCTTGAGCCGGACCTAACCGAGTCAACCCGAACCGAATCGAACCGAGTCGAGTCGCGTCCACATAAAGTGTACCAACAGAGTGCCTCTCTCGATCATTTCTGATAGAGATGGAAGGTTTGTGTCAAGGATTTGGCAATCCTTCCAAGAAGCTTTTGGTTCTCAGTTGAATCTGAGTACTGCATTCCATCCGCAGACAGATGGCCAGATCGAGAGAACAATTCAAACGTTGGAAGATATGTTACGAGCTTGCGTAATGGATTTGGGTGGCAGTTGGGACACTCACTTACCCTTGGTAGAATTCTCATACAACAACAGCTACCATGCGAGTATCCAAGCTGCACCGTTCGAAGCTCTCTATGGACGCAAGTGTGGATCACCGTTATGCTGGGCAGACGCGGGGGATAGACAGCTTGTTGGTCCGGAATTGGTTCAAGAGACTACTGATAAGATTACACAGATCCGAGAGCGCATAAAGGCGGCCCGTGATCGACAAAAGAGTTACGCGGACCGAAGAAGGAAACCTCTGGAGTTTGAGGTAGGAGATATGGTTTTGTTAAAGGTTTCATCCTGGAAGGGTGTAGCACGCTTCGGGAAGCGTGGGAAGCTGATCCCGAGATACATTGGACCATTTAAAATCCTGGAAAGGATTGGTCTTGTAGCTTATAAGTTGGATCTACCCGCAGAACTGAATGGTGTTCATGATACATTTCATGTATCTAACCAGAAAAAGAGTCCAACTCAAGAAACAGTTGTCATACCTGCCGACGAAGTCCATATTGACGACACACTCCACTTTATTGAAGAACCTGTTGAGGTTACTGATTGGAAGGTTAATAAGACGCGACGGAGTAGTGTCAAACTGTTCAAGGTTCGTTGGAACGCGCGACACGGCCCAGAGTTCACTTGGGAACGTGAGGATCGTATGAAAGCAAAATACCCACATTTATTCCCCAAGACCCCTGCAACTAGTAGCAGAACTTAAATTCCAGGACGAAATTTTCTTAACGGGGGGAGAATGTGACAACCCTCATAAATCCAGGTATCCGTACAATTAATTAATATTAATTAAGTGCTTAATGACTGTGCTGAATTACTTAACTGCTTTCTGATTACTACGTCATACTTACATGTGCATCACATATTACATAATGTCACATTATTATCACATACAAACTTTATTGACATACCTGATGCACGAAGCACAGTTAGCACAGTTAACGGATAGAACGGGAATATGCTGACAGGGTTCAGTACATAGACAGACAGTGTTTTGAAGCCCAGTATGGGCCAGGGACAAGGTACTACACTAGTATGGTGTGTAGGGAAGTGAGGACCATAAAACTGCATCATTAGGTGATAGTTTGAGTGCCGGAAAGTGCCTAAAACTCACTTTAAGTGCAGAATTCTACATTTTTCAGCAAAATTCAGCTTTTTAACATACTAGTATTATGCAGAAAATTGACTAAATGGTCCTGAATGCTTTCCTAAGTGTCGGGAATTAAAAGTGTCACAAAGAGTTACATAAAAGACACTATACGGTATAACTTAGCACTTTAACGAACCGGTATCTAACCGAACAACTGGACATTACCCGGAACAACAAAATATTGTCAAAAACATTGTTATATTATTTCTTGGCTAGTTATGGTCCCTGAATACCCCAACACACTATATAATGTGCCATACACATAAAACACTTGATATTACACTTAAACTCCAACTATTTACCTACTTACCATCAAAAATTACAATTAACCCCCCCCCCCCCCCCCTCACCATTTACGGTCACAAGGGACCCCACACCCCACTCAAGATTTTAACTCTTATTTTATTTAGATTTTGCTTGATTGTTTGAACAAGATATGGGATGAAATCTTTATAAGTATGGCTTGTGATCTTGCAAAATCATATCACTTCTCACTTCACAAACTTCACCACTCCACCTCCCTCATACTCTCTCTCTCCCTCTCGGCCCTAGTAGGTGCCGCCACCACCACCACCTTGCAACCACCATACACCCATTTCAAACTCATATCAAGGTGCAAGAAGGTGATTCATGGAGCTTGAAGCTTGAAGAACTTGAAGAACCTTCATCCATTGCTTTCATCATCCATTTTCATCATCATTTTCTCTTGTGGTCTTCCCTAGCCTTTGAGCTAGTTGTAAGCTTCTTGTTACTAGTTTTTACTTCTCACTTTGTTGGTTAAAAAGATGTACATTGTTATAAAATCAAGAACACTAAAGGACTTAAGCAAGAATCATAAACATAAGCTTACATATGATGAAATCTTGATGAAATAATGTTGTTTAAATACATGCATGACACTTGATTGTTATTTACTTGAAATTATGATGTTGATCATCATAAGGAGCTTGCTAAATTGTGATTAAACACATGATTTAGCAAGTTAGAGGATGATTATGTGTTAACCCAAGAAGATCATCCTCACTTATGAACATGAACTTGAAAGTAAAATTATTTCTTGAAAAATAGTAAATAAAGTGAGCTAGTAATTTTGTGAATCTAAGATTTATGAATAATTTTCCAAGAAAATCAAGTTCAAAATATGATTTTTAGTAGAACTTGATTCTTACATAAATGTACATTGTTTTTTGTGATGAAATAAGTGTAAGAACACTTTATTTACAAGAAGAGTTCAAAAGAATATTTTTTGTAGAATATGTTTACAAGTTGTAAACATCTAAAATTTTCAAGAAAGGAAGTTTATTAAGAAATAAACACACTTTAAGGGGTAACTAAGTCTACTAAACACCATACCAAATTACTACGAGTTTTGTGAAAGTTCAAGTTCATGATGTTATGAAAATTGTATAGTTTTTGCACTTGGGAAGTGTAGTTTGATTATTGATTGTTGGGTTGATTTTTGAAAAGAAAATGATATGCTTTAATAGCATGGACACCTCCGTTTTTAGGGGAAACTATGGCGAAATTTTCTAAAAAAATAAACACTTAGATTTTCACTTTTCTAACAAGTATTTACAAGTATATTTTGATCATGAGTCTTCCATATAAACTTTGCCATAATTTTTGTAACAAAAATATAAATATTTGAGGTTGGTTTTTATAAATAAAAATGGGTAAACATATATATTTAGAATATATATACATATTAAGACACTTGTGTGATTACTTGCATACTCGGTGAAATAGTTATATTATATAACTTAACAAAGTACCGTGAAAATTACTATCCAAAACTATACCGTTACATATATTTTTGGACAAATATTATTTTGGATACAGAAAACATAAAAATATGATTTTTATTACAAAGTATATCATATTTTTTCACAAGATAAAAATATATTATTTTTTGGAAGTTATAATATATTTTCCTAGTATATTTAGAAGATATATAATTTTTGGGAAGAATATATATTTTCTGGACAATACACTATTTTGGGAAGGTTCAAATGAAAACCACTAGTTATTGTGAAAACTCGAAAACTAATTAAAAAAAGCCAAAAAAACATACCAATTTTTTTTTTTTTTTGCAACCCAATTTTCGCAGCTTTTTCTATATAAAAAAAAAAATTTGTGTAGTGCACATGTGTACTACAAAATTTTTTTTTTTTTTTTTTTTTTTTGAAAAAAAGTTTTTTTTATATATAAAAACCAGCGATTTTTATAAAAAAATTGAAAAAAAAAATTTGTGTGTTTTTTAGGCTTTTTTTAGTTAGTTTTCGAGTTTTCACAATAAAAGTGGTTTTCATTTGAACCATCCCCTACACTATTTTTTTTGGACAAAACAACTATTTATATATTTTCTAAGTGAGACTTAAAAATATATTATTTTGGGACTACGAATACAAGCATACAAATATACATGTATAAGATACCCCCATCCTTGGGAAGGAAATACATATACGAATACTTGAGAAGTATTGTTACAAAATACTGATTAAACAACTATTCTAAAAATTAAGTATAATTTAAAGTTAAAATAATTATTATTTTGACAAGTAATTATAACTTGGAATAACATAAGAAACGTAACTCAAAACGCAAATACTAAGCAAAGGCACGGCCCGTTCGTCTAATAGACGTTAGTACACTGTAGGTAGTCGTGTTTGCTGACAGAGTTGGGTTACGAGCTGAGGACGCAATACTGTGAGTTCATGTCCCCCTTTTCTTTTAACTATTTTCAGTATTATACTTCGGGGGTGAAATACATGTTACAATTATTACAGACATTTTTATACAGGGTATGATTAGCTTAAGGAGGGTTTACTACTTAGATCATGTGAAGGGTGGGTACAACACTTAAGGCCATTAATCCTCGTCGTAGGACCAAGGGACATGAGTGAAAGATCTATTTGGGTGTAGCGAGCCCACACCCATGAGGCCAGGGTGGCCCATAGTGGTGACTATGTCTTCCAGCCGGAAGCCCGGTACAAATTTGCTTGGTTTGAGTTTTCCTGCACCATTTCACACATATCAGTGGCTTTGCAACCCATTTGTGAACTTTTTTTCCTTATTGCTACATACCAGGGACTTTCATACATACATTGAATACAAAGGTTTTATACATACTCACGAACACATGAACTCGCTCAACTTTTTGTTGATATTTTTAAACTACATGTATTTCAGGGAACTAGTGGATCTGGCAAGGGTATGCATGTGTCTTTAAGCTGCGTTTTAAATAAAAGATGTCATCCGGGGATTGTAGGAGGTGTAATCCTTTCCTGGACGGGTTACACGTTTCTGAATCTAGTTTTAATTAAGGTCTTTTGTTGAGTCGTTGTGAACTCATTTAAACATGACGTGTTTTGTAACTTAAGCTTGATGTCAACGTTTCAGACAATGTTGTTAAACTTAAATTATGGATGATTATCTTATGGTTTTATTCATTTAGCATTGTTATGATTGAATGCTATGGTATTAAGAAGTCACACCAAATAACCACGCTTCCGCAAAAGTCAGGGTGTGACAGTGCCTCCAAGCCATTTTCACTTTACAAACACCCTCACAGCTCTCTCAAATCAGTTACAAAGTTGCTGCAAACAGAAGTTCAAGCAGATTCAACACCCTTCACTAAAGTGAGCATAACTCACTCATTTCTTATCTGATTCACTTGATTATTTTTCCTACATGCTTAGATTGACCTTAGGAACGTTTCCATTGGTTTTCCATGGAAAACCGGGCCCTGGAATGTCACCAAAAAGGCTCCAAAGTTGACTATTTGTTTCTGTTTTGATTCAATCTTTACTAAACTTGATTAAACTTGAGTCTAACTCATCTCAAACCTATGTCCTTATGCTTATAACCACTTCTATGGTTAGTTAGGCTTAAAAACAAGGTTGAGACATGCAAATAAGAGGTATAAACCTCACAAACTTTCTGTTTTGTTCAAGGGTTTAACCCACAAGTGATGTTCAAGCCTAAGGTTTGATGATTGTGTGATTTAGGATTAGCTTGGGCTATCCTACTTGAATATCCACACATTGCTTGATGATTTCTCATAGATGAGTTGTTCTTATTTCATTATTACTTGTAAGTTCATGACCCTCCTTGAATGTTCATAACATCAAGTGTAGTGGTGAACATCTAGAGGTACCTAAATGGAAGACTTGTTCTTCCTACCTCCTACATGACTTCTATGATAAACAAAGAGGTACCTAAATGGGGGATTCATACTCCTACCTCATACTTGATCTATTTGATATATTAACATATTACATAGCCTATATATTACCTAAGTAATCAACCTTGATGATGAACTAATGTTCACTTGTCAAGATGTTTGGTTACATCATCTAAAACACTAAGTGTAAGATGATTATTTTCATATACTTATTTTTCATGTACTTTAAACTCCACATCATTAGACCAAATGTAACCATCTCTTAAAATTCCGAATCGAACATATTCAACCTCCTAGTCTCAACAACTTCGTCACATTGGATAATCGGAAAGCATATGCAACTTTGTGAGTATACTTGACCCATTTTACCGTTTTCACACTTTTGGGTGTAACATGTTTTTATATACAAAACACACTTAGTATACATATTCTTATGCCAATACATAAACAAACAATCCAATACATGCTTACTATTTGTTATGCTTGATTCGTGTTTTCTGGGTGATTCTTATGTGATGAACTTGTCATTAGCTTCGTACAAGCCTCCACTTAACATGTATAGCGCTATAGGAGTAACGCACCACCCGTGAACGAGAGGTCATGTTAGGTTTATTCATTCATAATTGCGTAAACAGAGGGTTGACTTGTAAATCGCATGCAAGTTTAATACATTAATATTGATAACTAGGTTTGCCATGTGGATTGTTCCTTATCATTTTTTTATACTTATATACTACGTACCAAACTTGTATACTCGCCAATACCTTTGTATTGAACTACACTTTTAAAACATGTTGCAGGTTTAACGATGATGTTGGTGATGCGTGGAATCTAGTAGGATGCTTAGATATACACTTTAAATTTTGTACTCTTGTTGTATTGTATTTCATTATTCATGTTGTATTTGTTTTCAAATCCTGGTAATTGACTCTTTAGAAATGGAATGAAAATTTATTATTTAAATACTTGTCACAAATAGTGTTATGAAGTCTCTTGCAATCTCGTTTTCATATCATCCATATGTTTCCGCCATCGGTTGGGGTGTGACACTTGGATCCAACTCGTCTTTAATGTATCCTTTGATGATTTTCGCACTTTCAGACTTTTTAAGAGATTATCTTAGTTATAGTAGTAGGCCCCTCTGTTGAAGGTGACGTTACCCTCAACCCAGTGGTTTGAGTCAGCAGGGATACAATCCCAAAGGGTCGGAATATTGAAAGACAATTAAGTAAGTTATTATTGCGAAAAGTGGTAGGCCCCTCTTTTGAAGGTGACGTTACCCTCGGCTAAGTGGTTTGAGTCAGCAAGGATACAAACCCAAGAAGCCGGTTTAAAGTATTAATAGTAGTTTACATATGAGGGGTTCTAGCTATTCGCACCCCCGCCATCCAATACCAGTGGGTATTGAAGGAGGTCCTAGTAAGCTTGAACCAGGTTCTTGCAGGATCTATACATTGAACAAGGCAAGAACCTTACCAAACCATTCCCCTAACCCCCAACCAGGTAGTCAACATGCCTTTATATAGACCGTAAAGACATGAATGATGCAATATTTTACTTTATATAGACAGTAAAGTAACTTCAAGACACCACGGAAAAATGATAAAAAAATTCACCTACAACATAAGAAACTAGTTATTAAAGTCATTAATACAAACCCAAATAAAAAGTGCCGAAAGATTAAAAATCAAAAGTAATACAATAAAGACTTTTCTTCACCAAGTGATATAAGAGGCTTAACCAAACATTGCCTTTGATTGGCAAGAACCCTTACAATCAATCTTGGATCTCGAGACTACTACACACTCTAAAGATGGATGATGGTGGTGGGTGTTGGTGTTGTAGTGGTGGTGGTGGAGTGGTGGCAAAGTGGGAGAGTAGTGGTTTGCAAAGGATGCCTTTCAAGTGAACGAAGCACCCCTATTTATAGCCTGTATAGAACTCGGGCCCCGTGCCCGCTGGGCACGCCCCCGTGGCCAGCCCTGTTTTCTTCCTTCATTAATTGCAAGTGTCAGCAGAGGGCCCCACACGGCCCCGTGTCTCCTGGGCATGGCCCCGTGGTCAAATTCGTATCTGTACTATCAAGATTTAGCAAGATTATGTGTATCTTTGCGTTGACCACGCCTCGTGCTGAGTTGGGCACGCCCCCGTGGTGGGCGTGGAAGCTTCTACTGGTTTATCTTTTGTGCAGGGTCCTGACCACGCCTCATGCCCAGCTGGGCACGGCCCCATGGTCAGGCTTCTGTTGCCTTGTTTTTGCTTTGGGGATGCTGCCGAGGGGTCGGGCATGTCACGTTTATTCCTTTTCTTTGTATTTATGTTGGTTTTGGCTGCTTATTTGCTCCTTTTTTTCGTTTAAGCTCATTTGGTCCTGTTAATTCAAAAGGAAGAAAGAAACACGCTTTTTCCAACATTAGTACTAAAAAAGGGTTAGTTTTATGCCTCATTTGATGTAATTTATATGTTACATTTTGCACACATCAACTACTCCAGAGGGAATCGAAAGTTCTTTCAAATTAGAGAAACGTACTTTGGCCTATAGGTAAAAATACTCTCGTCGAGAAGCGATTAACGGTATTTACCCTTCCAGATACTACACGACTCTAATCGATTGAAACAGTCAAAACTTTGGCGAGATTGAAAATCGAGGAATGGGACTTAATCGACAAGATGCGGGTTTCACCCCAAACTTGATGATTTCATACCCTAATGTGGTTGGTACTCGTCAGGTCAAAATTTATTTCGACTCTTTGACGAGGGTCCACTAGAGTTTGAATTTGAAATTTACCATTAAGATGTGGATTTCACTCCTAACTTAATGGTGTAATTTCGTGCAAAATAGAGTAAGCGAAATGAGAGTTGTTTACCAAATTGTGGGTTTCACGCCTATTTTGGTAAACTCGTCTCGTTTGTATTACGAGTGTCTTCAAGTCTTCAAGTGTATTTGTGTAGAATGTCTTACGAAAGACATATTGTAAGTATTAAGACCAAAAAGAAAGAGAAGGAAGCAAAATAGGAAGAATAAACATTTCAAGATTCACGAGCCAGTCAGTTCGTACGAACTGACAAACTCGCTTCAAACGAAGCAGCGAGCAGCTTCGTACGAAGGCACAGCTTGTTGGTTCGTAGGAACCGAGCAGGTTCGTACAGAATAGTCTGTTTTGGTTCTTAGACTATAGACTAGGTCGAATCATGCAATTCTACCTAATTCCCTATAGTTATGGCTCTAATACCAGTCTGTCACACCCTAACTAATGGCGGAAACATTGGAGTGAGACGAAAACGAGATTGCAAGAGACTTCATAACGCTATTGGTGACAATAATTAAAGATAACTGATTTCATTTCATAAACAAAAGTATTACAACACATGGAAACACAAATACAACATGTTCAAGTACAAAAGGCGATACAACAACAAGTACAAAATTTGATACAACATATTAAATCCTTCGATTTCTAAATGTGTATCTAAGGTATCATCACTACTCCAATTTCAACATCAGCATCCTCAACCTGTAACATGTTTAAAATAAAGTTCAACACAAAAATGCATTGGCAAGTATACAGGTTTTTAGTACATGAGTATAAGTATAAAAGTTTAAAACGAATCCATATGGCAACTTTAGTTATTCAAGATAAACATATCATGGCATGCAATATTCTAGTCAACCCTTTGTTTACGCAATAAAGAATGAAATTTAACATGACCATAAGACTACGGGCGGTGCGTTACTCCTATAGCGCTATACATGTCAAATGGAGGCTCGTATAAAGCTAATGACTATAGTATCACATAAGAATCACCCAAGTATATGAATCAAGGATAAAAAGTAGTTTTCATTTATAAGGATTGTTTTGTGCATGCATAAAGAATAAAGTTTAAGTGTAGGTTTATAGTTTAAGATGTTACACCCCAAGGCAGGTGGCTTCGTACGAAGGCAGAAAGTTGGCTTCGTACGAAGGCCGAAAGCTGGCTTCGTACGAAGGGAGTGCCTTCGTACGAAGTGACTGTTCGTCAGTCAACTTCTGTTTTCTGAATTTTAACTATCAGTTAGTTATGTTTAAGGATTCTGTTAGTCTGTTATTGAAGTTAAACGTAAGTTAAAAGTTAGAAGTCAGAAGGTTCAGAGAAGTAATGCATGGAGGATATTTCACCTCGTTGTTTAACACCAAAGTACAAATCAGTAGAAACTGATCGGTTGGTCATGTTTAGAGGAATCAAATTACAGGAATATAAAAATTAGTTGTGTCCAGAATTAACAGCATCAAATATATTAACAGTTGATGATGAAAATCGTCGGAAATCACTTGGAAACAGTGGCTTTGTACGAAGCTACTGGTGGGTTCGTACGAAGCTGTTGGTGGCTTCGTACGAGGCTACTGTTCTTGAGGTAAACAGCTCGGTTTTGCTCTAACTGAACCTCTAATCGACTGAAATCAGTCCTAACATGATTCCACAGCTATTATCTCAGCTTGTGAATTCAGTGGGACTTGGTTTCGGTTCGGTTTATGTTTTAAAGTTTGAGAAAAAGGTTTTAAGATAGATTGTTTCCACTTAAGTTGGTCCTCAATTTGATTGGGAGTTTGTATTAGCAGCCTATGCAAGGCTGATGTACCAACGAATTTGGGAAGAATCTATGTTCAAGAAAAGTTTGTAAAAATTTGAAAAATGAAGAAGAAGATTAGAAAGATTCTTGCTAACACTCACTTTGGAATTGCTTGAAGTGAGTTCTCTGAATTCAGGACTTGAGAGTGCAAGTAGGAGGAGTGGAAGTGTGAAAATAAAGGGAAAGGGTTGTATATAAAGGGAAGAATTAGGGATTTTGGGTGAAATGGGCTGAAATGGGCTGGGCCTGTACGAAGTGGGCTTCGTAAGAAAGGACTGGGCCAGCTTCGTACGAAGTTGCTCGGCTTAGGCCCAAATGTTGGAATTTTGGTATTTTAGCTGATTTTAACCAATTTTAAGTATATTTAGGCAATGTATAAGTGTAATGCAAGTATAAAAGAGCGTAATAACGTATTTGCATGTAAATCAAGTATAAAGACATAGCATAGAATCAAGCATCAAGTATGTATAAGGTATGATCAAACACTAAGTATTTATGAATAAAGTATAACACAAGTATGTAAAGGATAAATTTTTCCATTATGATTCAAGTCTGGGATTACAAGTGTGAAAAGAAGTACGAATACAATAATTACAAGTTTCCATAAAAGGAAAGTACAAGGGACTTGCTAAATAAAGAAAGTTACAAAATGCGAGGCGTTACAGAATCACATTCTCTTCGTGCCAAGGTAGCTTTGCCTACTAAACTCTTGACATTAAGGTCACTTCAACGAAGATAGCTATATCTGATTGCCAAGTAATTAGTAAACTTCATTTTACTCGTGAAAAGGAAATTAAACCACCAGAAATCAATACCATGGTACAATCTTGAAACTGTGTCATTTCTTTACTTTCGAGTATGTTTACATTGTAACTCTTGATAGTCAAACTTATGTGCACCTACCCTTGCTGAAATTGATTTGTTGCTTCGACAATTGACAATTCTATACCTATATATAATCCCTCGTAACTTGTTCGGATGAACAATTGAATCTCATTTGTCACCAACTGTCATCTAAATCATTTAGTCTGATTTTATATCATCTCGTTGTATCGTCATATGCCTTGAGGCTCTCTTTAGCAATGAACTTTCAACCATGGTCCCAAAAATATCACAATCTAAATTTTCGGGACGAAAATTCTTTCGGCAAGGGGATGATGTGACACCCGACATTTTCAAGTTAACACTATTAACACAAATTCGTTATCTTAAACACTCATTCATGCTTACACTTGATTAGGATTAATTAAGTGCGCCAGTTATGTCACAAACACTCACGGAATGATAATTCGGGGAATTACGGAATCACACATAGGGTTGTACCCGAACATCGATAAACCATCTAAACAGTATTCCTGAACAAATAAATAAATATAAGTTACATGAATTTATATGTTATGTGATTCTATATGTTATGTGACATATATGTTATTTAGTGAACCTTCGTGAAACCGTATTTATTACACGTAACAACGTGTTATTAACGAGCCCATAACTGGAGTGTATAGTATATCTTAGCCTAAATTTCGAGGACGAAATTTCTTTAACATGGGGAGGATGTGACACCCCGTAATTTCTGACGGAAAATAAGTTACGAAGAAACACCTTTCTTAAATTTATTTTATTACGATTCAAATAATGTTAGCTAGTTGCGAGTGAAGACTGTTATTTAATCGACAATTCTTGCCAAGCATATGTAATTTAGCATATGTGTGTGTACATATATATAGTAGACGTGTATATAAAATATATTCTGAATATCCGTTTGGTTTAAACTAGTAAAAATAATTTAACCGTTATTTATATATTTTATATAATTTAGACGAGCGGATACATTTTAACACGAGAACCGGGTTCGTATACGTGTTCTACACCACACCCAACTAACTCACCCACACCAAGCCCTAGCATATAAATCTATATCACCTCTTCATCTCATCTTTTTCAAAACCCTAACCCCCCATTACCCTTTTCTTCTCTAGACACAAAACACACACATTCTATCTAGAGAGAGAATGTTGTGAACTCCAGTGAGTTCATCAGGAAGGTTTAATTCATATGCCACCGCCCAATCTTCTTCGTGATTTCAAACGGGGTGATGATGTGACAGCCTGGGAAAATCTCAATCAAACTTAGCGACACAACTCATGCTTACTCAATTTTCGGGACGAAAATTCTTTAAACATGGGGATAATGTGGCATCCCGTATTTTCAGGTTAACGTCGTTAACCCTTTCTGTAAATTACATTTAGTAACACACGAACAAACATACGGAGTTATTTTGATTAACTTGGCAAAACTAAAGACCGGTGTGTCATTTTATAAAGTTATGTTGATAACGTCCTACTCAAGTTTGAGACTTGGGAAACATAAAGGACCATTTGTGCATTTATTAAAATTTCATTTTAAAAAAAAAAATAATAAAACCAAATCCCAACCCTAGGTCACCCCCCCCCCCATACTCACGTACCCACTCTCCCTCTCATCTCTCCCAGACAATTTTTCAAGAAGCCAAGGAAACCCTAATCTCACTTGTTTGATATTCATCTCCATCCCTAGGTAATATATTTAAGGTTTTATGTATAGTTTTAGTTGCATGTTGGTTGCGTTTCTTGATTCTACATGTGTTCTTGATCTTATTGTGATTCTTGATGCATGATAACATGGATTCTATGTGTTAGGGTTGATAGAAACATGTATTTTAATGTCTAGATGATGATACTTGTTAGTTTAGTAACTCTATGATCATGTATACATGCTAGGGTTTTGGTTATATATGATCTTGATAATGAAAATTGATGATAAATTCGTGTATGTGATATTTTTGGGGTTTTTGATTGCTGAAAATAGTGTTATAATGTTATAAACATGTTTTAATTGAAAGCTGAATTCAAACAGAACCTGATAAGAATTTACAGCCGACTTGTATCGGCTATAACGTGGGGAAAACATGACAAAAATGTGTGTTTCTTGAGACTAAAATGTAATTCCAGGAAATAGCTTTCAAACCCCACTGGAATTATGATTTTTCAATGAGTTTTGATATTTTAAATGAATTTTTCCGTGTCAAAGGTGCATGCTGCGTTTTTCGGCAAAAATTGCAGCCTATTACGAAGGTCATAACTTAGTCCATGTTTGGAAATTATATGTGAAATTTATACAGTAGGTAGTTCTTGGAAGTTACAAAATTCTTCAACTAGAATTTTGTTAAAAGAGTTAATGAGGATTTTTAAATAATTTTTACCGTAAACTGTCACCAGAATGTGACGAATCAGACCTATGTGTACTATTTGATTTTTGGTGAATTTTCTGTAAGTGTTTAGGACATGAGAAAAATCCACAAGCATTCTTAGATTAAATGACATGCCTTGTAATTTATGTGGAATTTTTGTTATCTGTTTACTATTTTAAATAAATTCCTCAAAACAATCCAAAAACGGACATATTGGCTGAAAGGGGCTGAAAGTTTACGCGAGTATTTCTAAGTGTGTTGCATGTTGTTTCAAGGTAGGAATGATTGTTTATAATCCGAATGGGTATACTTTAATGTGTGCATGTTGTGGTATGAACACGTGCACGAAACCACACGATTGAACGTCTATGTGTCAACTTGTTTACTTGTTATGTGTTAGATACGTGTAGAGTTACATGTCTTGTATGAACACACACTAACAAATCTAATGGTAACCATAACTGGAAGTGGTTGACCACATCAGCTCGTAATTCATTTAAGTCATACCGAGCAAAACAAAGGGGAGTTCATTGCCCCTACTCTTTTAAATGTTTTAAAACACGGGGGGAGAAAGCATGCGCTACATTACGGTAAATTAATATCATAATGTTGCAGTAAGGTAACGTAACAACTGTTAGAGTTTTTGTTATATCGTTATAGTCACAAAGTAGCATTTATCACGTAAAGTCCTCACAAACCTCGAACCGTTAGTATTGGGTGGATAGCGGGGGAATTTTGAGTAGTACTACTGGGCCCGACAAGCCCCACTTGAGCTAGTCGCGCTAGCTAGACCGGTAATAGTCAACGGGTGTAGAATTGGCCTAACTTCTCACCATGGTCAGTGATAGACCTGGCACTCAGTGGTAACAACAGTCAGCTTCGGTTTCGAACTCTTTCGTGACGTAACATAGGTTAGCTACCTACAAATATAACAAGTAACTGCTAAACACTTCAACTTATTGTTTCGGGTTTGAAACAATGGAAACTTTTTGAGAAACAACTTACTTTATAACTGTAACCTAAAACCTGTGAACTCACTCATCATTATGTCTTGACACTTGTTCTTGCATGTCTTTCTCAGGTTGCTAAGGTAGCACACATCAGGACTAGGATGCATTATGGAGTCGCATTGATTTTACCAAACAAATAGACTTGGCTTTAAATTACATTAGCTTCCTTGGTTTTGTAATTATTACGCTTCCGCAACTCAATTGTTTAAACAATATTTTCTCATAAATGAGCAAACAGGAAAATTTTTAAACTCATATAGTGGTCGTTCAATATGACTAATGACTGTGATCTTGGTTTGTCACGCGCCTCGCTGTAGAACTCCGCATGAGGAATTTGAGGGTGTGACAGTTTTAGTTACATTGAAGTATGTACTGAGCTGCATTGAAAGGTAAAATTAATTTTGAGAAATTTACGAAAATAGTCAAGAAAATGTTTAACTTACCAAAATGGCCAGCTCATGCGTCGGTGGAGCAGGGCATCACTGATTACGAGAGAGCTTATGCGTCTGCCGGGCTCATTCATGCGTCCGCCAATGTAGAAGTGACAAGTGTCTCAGTGACATCATGCGTCCCATGCGTCCGTGATTCATCTCATGCGTCCGTGACTCATAAAATTTACTTTTAGGATATTTGAGGCATCCCATGCGTCCGTAACTCATCCCATCATCCCATGCGTCCGTTTGAGGCATCCCATGCGTCCGTGACTCATCCCATCATCCCATGCGTCTGTGACTCATCCCATGCGTTGCCGACTCATCCCATGCGTCCGTGACTCATCCCATGCATCCGTGACTCATCTCATGCATCCCATTTTCGTACTTGCTGCTTCATCCATACACGCATCCATTTAAAAAATTAAGGACGCATAAGAGGGGTGATGTCCCGTTCCAGCGACGCATGAGCTGGCTATTTTGGTAAGTCAACTTTATTTTTGGTCATTTTCGTAAATTCCTCATTAATTTTTATGTTCTTGTGTAACACAGCTATCACCATACCGTCTAAAGCTACAGCACCCACCAGGAACGAGCGCTAGGAATGGGAGATTGATCATTCTAAGATCTTAATCAAAGGGGTATTTTGCTAAAGGTTAGTTTGTTTCCTCCTTTAACAAGATTAGGTTTATTTGGTATTGAACGTTTGTTTACCAAGGGTTTCTACAGATGTATTTTCTTTTCGCCTCTCTTTTTTTACGGAAGCTTTTGCATAGAATTGATGTATATAAAGTTGGGCCATTTTCATTGGTTTTGTTTGAAATATAAACTGATTAATTCCTAGATAATTATGGATTCCTTTTGTACCCTTCCAGGTGTTTGTGAAAATGTCTGGGTGAGGATTCTCCTTTGGTTGCTGTCAAATTCAAAATAAACCATTGTGATTGTTTTTTGTCATCCGATAGTTCATGTCTTTATGAGATTTTAGTGTTGTTTTTCTATTTTTTTTTATCTTTTTATCATGTTTCCTACAATTTGTGTGAATTAAATATTATGTTTAAACCCATGTTTTTTGAGTTTTTTTAAATGAACATACCAAGAAACAACAACACATTGGTTTATTC
Organism: Helianthus tuberosus; assembly: GCA_030545235.1. NCBI lineage: Eukaryota > Viridiplantae > Streptophyta > Magnoliopsida > Asterales > Asteraceae > Helianthus > Helianthus tuberosus. The sequence continues at coordinate 184,936,969 of CM060406.1, forward strand.
TATTTAAAATAAAACATACCAAACCAGATAAAAATGCAATGGTTTAGTGATCTTATAGGCCACTGAGTTTGGGTTGAAATTGTTACTAGCTACAGTTCAGTTTCAGGTTGGTCGAATCAAAGTTTGGGTCGAAACTATTACTAGCTCCTTCAGCATTTAAGCAACAAATGTTTTGCTTTTTTAATGCATCTTATTATCTGACTCTAATCGCATAATAAGGCTAGATCAGACGGCTATTGGAGTTTAGAACCGTTAGATATAAACACATGTTCAATCCCGACTGCATACTAAGCCGAATTGTTCATTTATTCACCTTCCATATCGGGTTCTCCTGGTTCGGTTCATAACCGAGATGGGAGGATTGGGTCAAAGGGGTGGGGTTGGTGTAGGCTAACTCTTTGGACTGTACTCTACCTGCAGGATTGAAGTCAAACGGGCATTACATGCTTGATGAATGCACGCGTCAAAACGGGTTATGACAAAAAAATGGGTACGAATCAAAACGGGTTGTTTTGAAAATGGTCAAAGATGTTGTAAAAGAGCTTAATCATCAGACTGTTCAGCCTTCTATTCTTTCTTTGACTCGTTGCCGATGCAGTGACTCGATTTTCTTTTAAATGGTTACATGGTTTTGAATCTGGATTATGGACTATGGAAAAAAATTAGATCAACTTTTTTAACCATCAACTTTGTGTTCATGATTTTCTTATGATTTGAATTTTAATCAGGAAACTATTAGGCTACACGGTAAGGTGATGGTCCTCCCTTGGAGGATGGTCCGCCACGTAAGCGCCACGTAGGATGGGCATGAGGATGGGGCAAAGAGGATGGAGGTATGGAAATGGGAGGATGGACCTAAAATGTATATGTATATATTGTATGTATAGGTGTGTGAGAGAGGGTTGGGCTGTGTTTTTGTCTCCTTGTGGATCGTCCCCAACGTCTCAAAAGAGACGGAAAGACGCCGGCGGAGGGGGGCGGGGCGGTGTGTGGAACGGCGCCGGAGGAAGACGGTAGGGGGACGACCCCCATACCGTGTAGTCTTAGTTACATTGAAGTATGTTGGGTTGCGGATCAGACTGAGCTGCATTGAAAGCCAGCCTTCAATTAATGTGGTCATGGAGAACATGCGTACTTGACTGTTGGGGTCTTTGCAAGCATAAGACCATGTGTAGTGGTTTAGCCAAATAATGCCCCCACCATGGGGCGTTTTGCGACACGTGGCAGTCCAGTCAGCATGGGGCATTATTGGGGGTTATTGCAAAAGTGCCGTAGTGAGAATAATGCCCAATAACGCCCATGCAATCATTTCACAATTATTATTTTTTTAATTTAAAACATAAAAATCTTCATTAATTTAAAATAAAAATTACACTACTTGAAATAAAATAAAAACCGAAAAAAAAACAGAAAACAAAAAAACCGAAAAAAAAAATAAAGTTAAAAAAAAATAGATGATCTAGAGTCCATATTTTTCCCGAATTTTTTGGCGATCCATTTGCGCAAGGATCAACGCGTCGCCTTGGAGGTGGTCGATCGGTTTGGACAAAAACTCAATTTCCTTTTCCATTTGCCTCGCCTCTTGCATCTCGTTAAACTTTTTGGTTTCGGCCACTCGTTCTTTCATAATCTCATAACGTTGGTGGCCGAGGTCGCGAATGTCTTGGAGACGACGGTTCATCTCCTCGAAATCTTCTACCGGGCGGTCGGGTCAACTCTTCTTCAAGTTCCTCGTCAACGTCCACCACCTCATTTAGATCGACATTGCGGGCATCCGATGTCGGTGTTTCAGGGTCAACGGAGGATGATGTTTTTGACCGTTTAGCTCGACGTCTACTACTAGACGTCATGGTACCTACTAGCGCTCACTTTGGACTTTTTTCGTATTTGATCCCAACACTTATAGTACGGGAAAGGGCATTTCGTTTTCTCGTACTCGTCCAAAGTCTTCGTTAAAACCCCGACGTCACCTTCACCGCTCGGGCGATTATCGTAGTTACGTTGGTACACTTCTTGGAAGGCATGACACTTGTTGTTGATGTCGGTCCATTTGCTAGAAATGGAATCTTTGTCCCGATGCTCGCCTTGACCCCACGTGCTATAAAAGAGTGCACGAACCTTATCCCAAAAAACGGGGCCCGTTTGAAAGTTTGCTACAAATTGAAAAAATAAAAGTAAAATATAAGTTGTATGTTAAAAATAAAAGTAAAAATATAAGTAAAAAATAAGTAAAGGGGGGTCGGAATGGATGCATGTTTGTATAAAATATAGAAGAAGTAGGAGAGAAAGTGTGAGTTTTTTTATAAAAAAATAGGAAAAAGTGGGTAGTATATATATAGTGGGTAAATTTTGGAATTTAAAAAAAAATATTAAAGAATGGACCGTTGGCAACGGTCATATCTCTTGCCCCAATGCACATATCAGCGTTTTATATAAAACGCCAAATCAATTTTTTTTCAAAAAACACGCCAAACAACGCCCTATGTAATGGGGGGGGCGTTTTTCAGCGTTTTTTTTTTTTTGAAATTTTTTAAAAAAAAACGCCCCACTACGGGGGTCTAAAAGCTTTGTGATAATGCCTTGAAGCATTTTTTTAGCAAGAAATTGTTTAGACTTTGAGGAATATCAAAGGAAAAATAAATTCCATATGATTACAAGTTATTCACTTAAATGATTTGTTGTTTCGCCTACTTTGTGAAATGTTAAGCGAGCAAATTATATATAGGGTGGAGATACAATAGGAAGTTTATTTTGCTAGGAATGCTAGGAAGTAATCTTGACCATCAATTTGATTAATTAATGGCTGAGATTAAATGGGTGAAATTGAACACGAAAAAAGAGGCGCGTGAGTTAGTTTGAGGGTATTCTAGTCCATTCAAGTCAATAGTTTCTCTCTCCTCCAATTCCCCATCGTTTTTAAATCGTTAATAACTTTTTCATACGACAATATTTTTTTATAAAAATTACACCATAAAAAAGAGCGTTTTTTTATCTTTAAAACGAGCACACTATTGCAATACTTTTGAAAAAAAAAATTTGAAAACCCAGATGCGTAAAACGCAATGGATAGAACAACACACTATAACCCAGGTTCTAAAACGCAATAGGTTTTAACATGGTCATGTTTATGTTTTAACATGGTCATGTCTTTGTTCCAACATGATCATGCTTCCCTTTTAACATGATCATGTTCTTTGATGTTATTTTACACTCCAGTTCTAAAACGCAATGAAACTCAAAATCAATATTTTGCACTACATATTCTAAAAAGCAATGAAGTTTTAACATGGTCATGTTCATGTTTTAACATGGCCATGTTTTTGTTCCAACATGACCATGCTTCTATTTTAGCATGATCATGTTATTTGCACCCCAGATTGTAAAACGCAATGAAACCAAAAATCAATATTTTGCACAATGGAGTTTTAACATGACCATGTTTAAGTTTTAACATGGTCATGCTTTTGTTCCAACATGACCATGCTTCTATTTTAGCATGATCATGTTCTTTCCTTGTAAAACGCAATGAAACCAAAAATCAATATTTTGCACAGTAGTTCTAAAAAGCAATGAAGTTTTAACATGGCCATGTTTATGTTTTAACATGGTCATGCTTTTGTTCCAACATGACCATACTTCTGTTTTGGCATGATCATGTTCTTTGCACCTCAGGTTGTAAAACGCAATGAAAACAAAAATCAATATTTTGCACTGTAGGTTCTAAAAAGCAATGGAGTTTTAACATGGCCATGTTTATGATTTAACATGGCCATGCTTTTGTTCCAACATGACCATGCTTCTATTTTAGCATGATCATGTTATTTGCTTGTAAAACGCAATAAAACTAAAAATCAATATCAATGAAGTTTTAACATGGCCATGTTTATGTTTTAACATGGCCATGCTTTTGTTCCAACATGACCATGTTTCTACATGTTCTTTACACTCCAAGTTGTAAAACGCAATGAAACCAAAATTAATATTTTGTACTCCAGGTTCTAAAAAGCAATGGAGTTTTAACATAGGTTCTAAAAAGCAATGTAGTTTTAACATGGGTATGCCTTAATTCCAACATGATCATGCCTCTGTCCAAGCATCATCATGTTCTTTGCACTGCAGGTTCTAAAACGCAATGAGTTTTAATGTGGTCATACCTTTGTTCCAACATGATCATGCTTCTATTTTAGCATGGTCATGTCTCTATTTTAACATCCAGAAGAACAAAATGAAAAGAACTCTAACTAAAACATAATGATGTGAAAAACGCAATTGAGGTTTGATAACTAAAACGCAATGAAAATAAAATATAACATAACTTACAAAAGAACTCTGATTAACGACGGTGGACGGAAAAAGAACTTTGATACACCGTGGGGAAACTGGTGGCGGTGGAGCGGTGGCGGTGGATGGTGGAATGATGGTGTCAGATCTGAAAAACCCAACAGGTGGTTGAAGGTGGTGGTTTCAGATCTAGTTTCCGGCAAGATGGTGGCGATCGTAGGTCGTAGTGGTGGTGGTGGTGGTGGTGGTGGAGGTGGTGGTGGTGGTTGTGATGTGGTAGTTTATAGTTTTGAAAATGGTGGATTTGAGTATACGGGTAAGAGAAATGAATTGCAGATGCTGGGTTTTTTTTTTAAGATGGTGAGTTTTGACCAAAATGCCCCTCCTTATGTTTTTCATCTTTGCCACATGTCATCCTCTTATTGCTTCCTATCTTTTCTAGCGAAATTAATCTTCCTATTTGATCTTTTCCCATTATATATATATATTAATAAAAACTATTATATTTTTGGTAATAAATAAATATATTAATACATTTGCTATGGCTTTTATGCATAAGCTTAAATGCCCAAAGTTTTAGTACATCGTCTCTGTTATAAATTCTGATAACAATTTATCATAAATTTAAAAGGTTGTACCAACCATGATACAAAATGTGTGAATTATTGTAAATGATTTACATTTTGAGGTAGAGAGTAGGGGTGCAAACGAGCCGAGCTACTCGCGAGCTACTCGAGCTCGGCTCGAAAAAAAGCTCGAACGAGCCGATCTTAAACGAGCTCGAGCTCGAGCCTGAGCCTAAAAACAAGCTCGTTTAGTAAACAAGCCCGAGCCCGAGCTTCGCTTATCGAGCTCGAGCGGGCTCGCGAGCCTAATCGAGCTTTCTGTTTATATATTTTTTATTAATATATTAAACATATATTTATATAATAATAATTACCATTTATATAGATATAAAAAATAACTAAATTATATGTATAATAATAATAATAATTATAATTAATATAAATTAATTAATAAATACTAAACGAGTCGAGCCCGAGCCGAGCTCGAGCTTGAAAAATTACTTTCGAGCCGAGCTCGAGCTTCAGAAATAAAGCTCGAATCGAACCGAACTCGAGCTTTCATGTGTTAAACGAGCTCGAGTTCGAGCCTGGTCGAGCTCGGGCTCGACTCAGCTCGTTTGCACCCCTAGTAGAGAGTAAGATTAGATATTATTTAAATAAGTTTATGTACTTCTAATGTAAGTAAACAAACAATAACGTGGTTTTAAAGGTTTTGCATGTTGTCAAACCCTATGTTAAAAACTTTAATGAATAGTAATTTTTTAATAATACTTAATTTTTTTATAATAGTATTTAACTTTTTGTCTTTTCATGTTATATGGTTTTGCATAATTATATGTTTTATGGTTTTTAGCAGCAAGTAAATTATCCATTATTGCAGACTATGACGTCGACCGAGACTCTCTGCCGGAGCTATAGCTGGTATTGTGGCTGGTTCTTGCATATTTATTGGACTAATTTTGGTTGTGCTTTGGAAGACAGGTTTTTTTTTTTTTGAACGACAAATTTGGATCACTGACGGACCATTGGAGTATCATTGTGCCACTAGCAGAACCACCTGATCATATCCATCTTCAATAGGCATAATGCCTATACACCAATTCAATAGGAAACCCAATAAATCTGGGAAAAACCCCTCTTGTGGGAATCGAACCCATGACCTAATAGTCATAAGGGTGTAGGGAGTGGTTAGACACTTGAGAGTGGCAAACTAAAAAATCAACCAATGAGAGTGTGCCATGTCAATCAGTCAAAAGTGTTTAAACTTTGATGAAAAGTGTTGGCAATGGTTTAGACACTTGGTGAAGTGGTAAACTATTTTTTTTTAAAAGAAAAAGGTGTGATTGGTTGAGATAGGAATGGACCCCATCTCACAATACCCTCTTTCTCTCCTATCCTTCTTCCCCGCGTCGGCATACCATCACCGCACAAACCCATCTAAATCGGCAAACATGTTGTTGGCGGTGGTTTACCGCGTCGGTAAACGTGTTTGCCGCATGTTGCCGATCACCACTCCGTATGCCCTAAGTTTTATCTCACCCCCAAGATGTCACTAGGCTATAAAGCCATGGACAAGTTATTTAGGTGGAGTAAAATTAAATAAAATGATATTTAAATGGGTTATGCTATTTGTGTTGTAACTCGGCTCTGAACATCAAAATAATAAGAAAATGTAAAACAATATAGTAAATAACAAAGGTAAACGAAAAAGAAAACGATAGAAACTCGGTCGGTTTAAAAAAAAAGGTTAAAACCGTAAAAACGTTTTCATATAAATTTTTGTTCTTTGTAAAAAAAATTTGTAAAAAAGTTTTTGTAAAAAAAAAAGTTTAAAACCGTAAAAAAAAGTTTAAAACCGTAAAAAAAGTTTAAACGTGTGTAAAAAACGGCGCGTAAATAAAATCGCGCGTAAAAAACGCCGCGTAAAAAACGGGGCGTAAAAAACCGCTCGTAAAAAAACGGGTGATAAAACAGCGCGTAAATACGGGGCATAAAAACGAAGCATAAAAACGGGGCGTAAAAAACGGTGCGATAAAAAAACAGCGCGTAAAAAACCCGGACGAAAAAACGGCACGCAAAAAACGGGGCGTAAAACGGCCCGTAAAAACGGGGCGTAAAAAAAACGGCTCGTCAAAACGTTTTTGTGTAAAAAAATCTTGAAAAAAATCTGATTTTAAAATTTTGTTTAATAAAAAATATGATTTTTAATAAAAAGCAATTAATGTAATGAAACAAAAAAAAAGGTAATAAAAACAATAAATATAATAAGACAAAAAAAGCAAATTTACTTAAATACCCTATTGATATAAAAATATTAAAAACATAATAAGACAAAAAGAATTTTTTAATGATTTAATTACTTTTAATCTCATCCATCCATTTTCAAGATCTAATGGTAGGCAAGTGGTTCTCACGGTTTTCCCAACTAGATGTGGTTTTCATTTTAGCGGTCCCCTATAATTATATACCTATAAAAAACTAATTGTGAATGATATATATAAATAAGAGTTAAATGCCATTTTAGTTCCTGTGATTTGGGCCATTTTGTCAGTTTAGTCCAAAGATTTGGAACGTTGTCATTTTAGTCCAAATACTTTTAAACATTGCCATTTTAGTCCACCGGATTAACTTAATCCATTTATTTTGTTAACTAAAAGGGCATTTCGGTCATTTTATATGTAATTCTGTTAACTAGAAGGGTAATTCGACCATATAAAATGATCGAATTACCAATCTAGCTAACATAAAAAATAGACGGACTTAACTCCGTGGACTAAAATGGCAACACTTGAATGGACTAAAATGGCAACGTTCAAACATTTGGACTAAACTGTCAAAATAGTCAAAACCATAGGGACTAAAATGACATTTAACTCTATAAATAATAAATGAGCCGAACCCAAACCGATGCCACACCCATCATCTACTATGGGAGCTTCTAAGCCGCATTTTGTGACAACTGGCACGAAACCGGTAATTTCCGTACACTTTAATTATTATTTAATGACTGCAATTATGTGCTTAAATGTCAACATTGTCTGATTACACATTATACAAGTGAATTCATGCACGTTTTATACTACAAATATTGCTTTAGGCATTAACGAGAGCGTTGCGTCAGAAATACTAGTAAACTCACCGGTAAGACACATTGTGTCAAACCATTCTGCAGAAAGCAGTCAGACACTAGAATTAGGGCCTAGGTGTAGGTCCAACGTCAAGAATACATTAAAACCCAAGACAAGGGGTAACATAAAGACATTCCAAAAGCTAAAATACGCACTAAAAAACACCCGAAACGCACTTTAAGTGCAGATTTTTATTAAATTCAGCTATAATCAGCCATAATTCAGCATTTTAACCTTGATATATTATGCAGAATTCATGATTTATCATCCAGAATACTTCCCTAAGTGTCGGGAATTGAAAGTGTTACAAAAGGATACATAAAGGACACTAAACGGTGCAATTTAGCACTTTAACGAACCGGTATATAACCGAACAACCGGACATTACCCGGAACACAAAAATATTACCAGAAACATTGTTTCACTTTTTTTTCTGAGCTAGTTATGGTTCCTGAGTACACTAACATATTGCATAATACATGAAACACATTAAACACAAGTCTTACACTTAACACCTTCCACTAAATCACCTACTTACCCAACAATTTACATTTAACCCCCCCCCCCCCTGATTATAATCGGCCCACTTAAGGACCCCACCATAATCTTGTAAGATTTTGCTTAAATCTCCATAATCTTGCATTGGAATTTACATGATCTTGTGTTGTACTTGGGAGACAAGGGGACCTTTGGGTAATAAGGTTTAGAGATTATAAGAACCCCTAATCTTCTTCATCTTTCACCACAACTCAACACTCCCTTCTCCCTCATATAAGCTTCGGCCGACCCCCTACATACACCACCATTATTTTCTTTCAAGCTCCATCCAATCCAAGGTTGTTACAAGGTGCACAAAGGTGATTTAGGAGGCTCGGTGCTCACGGAACTTGAAGGACCACCTTCGTTTGCTATTATCCTCCACATTTTCACTTGTGATCTTCCCTAGCTTTAAGCTAGTTGTAAGACTCTTTTGATCCTTGTTTACTTCCATTTTTGCTTGGTTAAAAGACTTATTATGTTGAAAATCTTAAGAACACTAAAAGACTTGAACTTGAATCTTGAACATAAGTCTTACACATAATGAAATAGTGGTGAAACTATGAGTTTAGTGTATGAATAATGCTTGTTAGTTGAAATGATGATGTTGATCATCACATGAAGCTTGCTAAATTGTGATTAAACACATGATCTAGCAAGTGGGAGGATGATTATGTAACAACCTAGAATAATCATCTTCTTGTTAAGTCATGAACTTGATGAATGAATGATTTCTTGGAAAAATATTAAACAAAGCAAGCTAGTAATCTTGTGAATCTAAGATTCATGAGTGGTTTTTCTAAAAGAACCAAGTTTAAAATATGATTTTAGAAGATCTTGGTTTTACTTAAACATACACTATTTTTGGTGATAAAATAAGTGTAAAGATACTAGAGAAACAAGAAGATGTTACAAATAAACATTTTTGTAAAATGTGATTACAAGTTGTAAAGGACCAAATCTTTTCATAATGTGATTTACAAACAAACAACCATGTTTTTAAGGGTATCTAAACCTACTAAATAACATGGTAAGTTACCACAAGTTTTTACAAAAACTTCAAGTTCATAATGTAGTGTAACTTACTTGATTTCGACACTTGGTAAGTGTTGATGATTGATTTTGATGATTTTAAAAGAAAATAAACACATGTTTTGAAAACATGGGAAACCTCAATTTTTAGGGGAAACCATGTCAAAATTTCCATAAATTTTGACACTTAGAAAAATATAAGTTTTGTGAAACTTATTCCCTAAAAAGGTACCTAAGAATACTTACCAAGGTTTCCTAATTTTTATGAAAACCTCAAGATAAGAAATGATGATTTCTTCAAGATAAAAATGGATATTAAGTATGTATATTTTTGAGGAAAATATATGTATTTATTGATCACCAAATTTTGTGCTAAGTGTATGTAGTATGTATTATACGTAAATAGTGTATTAGAACTTGAAAATACACTAAATACTCCTAAAGAGTAAGAATACAAAAAAAAATACACATACAACATGCTTAGACACATACAAGAAGATATATTTGTAAAAATATATTACTTGGACAAGTTATAAACATGAAATGAAGTTTTGGACAAGATACATTATTCGGGTGAAAATACAAAATACTTATATTTATTTTTGAGAAAATAATATAAGTAAGATACTTAGTTAAAAATATAAGTTATTTTTAACACACAAAGAACAAATACATAAAAGATGGTGACTTGTACTTGTGCGATACAAGTCTAGTGACTAACGATAGTAAAACACGTTTAGGTCACGACACTCTATAAGCAAAACCCGGTGAAGTTTACGACGCAAGGAACGCAAAGTTGTGAGTTCATGCTCCCCCTTTTCTTTTAATTGTTTTCAGTTTTATAACTTCGGGGGTGAAATACATGTTACAAATGTTATAATATTTACAAATGGTATGATGGAAACTCTTGGTGATAACTAGTACCAAGTATGATGCGTTTTAAGGAATGATACGAGAAATCGTGTCCCGAATAGGGTACCATAAGCACCATTAATCAACGTATACATTCAGACCGCGGAACAAAAGGTTAGATCTAATGGGTTTCAGGCAACCCCACTCTTGGCCTACTTCTACCAATGAGTGCTTCTGTGTCTCAGTCAAAGTCGACAAAAATGCCTAGGTTTGGTGGCTTCCTATGTCGTGATACATGTTAGTGGCCTTGCAAACTACTAGCGATCTCATATTACAAACATTCATAGTACTCAGTTACAGATACGTTTTACAAGATGCATACAAACAATCATAGTACTCAGTCACAGATGCGTTTTACAAATTACGTACCATGTTTTCATTCAAGTATTTAAACATTCAATACAAAAACTGCATGAATTCACACCAACATTATGTTGACGTTTTTCCAAAACTCACATGTATTTCAGGTAACTAAAGTGGATGTGCGCGCGGTCTTACTCATGCTCTTGGATGTCGTTTATGTTTATCTTTGAATAAAGTTGTAACTTTTCAGACAATATGCTGTCTCGTGATGTAAACGCTAAACTTATGTTTTCAGTTACGTAATGTTATGGGCATTTGAAGTTATTTTATGAGCATGTAGTATGTTTACCTTTCGTATGCAATGAGAACTTTTCATGATCACACCTCGTGCTTCCGCCGCAGAAAGGGGTGTGACACATTTAATCAAAAAATTCTCAAAGGATGCAAATTTATTAGAGATATCGTAGTTATTATTTATAATTTCTTACACAACATAAAAATCTATCTATCTATACTTTCTATAAAAGGAGAAATCTCAATGACATAAGAAAACCTGATGTGTCAGCTAGAGAGGCTGTCCAACAAGGTTTTTCTTATATCATTATTACATCATAAAGCCTAATATATAAAGCCTTTAAAATTCAAAGGTGGCCCACATTCAAATTCCAAAGGTCTGCCATCAAACCACTGCCTGTATCCAAACTTCAACCTATGTTATAAATTCAAACCTCTGTAATCAAAACCACTGCCCATTCAAAATTTTGGCTCCAGATTCAAAATTTAAACATGGCTCCAGATTCAAAATTTAAACAACAGACGTATAAAAAGGGTAATCTATGTTTCTCTATGCTTTATCAACTCTCAACTCTCTCTCTAAAATTCACTTTCGTCTCTCTATATCTTCTTCAATCCCATTTCACAAACCCTAACCCTAACCCAATCCCATTTCACAAACAACTTATTAATTTACAATCAACAGACCTCATCGTTTCCGTTATACTTGCTTCTTAGAGGAAAATCAAAACAAACCCACAAATATCGACATAAATAAACCATTTCTAGATCTCACCACTTTCTTCTTTATCCAGAAACAAACACAATCCTATCACACAAATGGAGCTACCGGTGATCGATCTGCAGCCGTATTTATCCGCCAATCACTCCGGCGATGCGCTTCTAACCCCCGAATTAAAAACAACCTGCTCAGAAGTCAGCAAAACCCTAAGAGAAACCGGAGCATTGCTCGTAAAAGATCCAAGATGCTCTGCTCAAGATAACGATCACTTTATTGATATGATGGAGAGGTATTTTCAACAGCCTGATGAGCTTAAGCGTCTTCAGAAGCGTCCTAATCTTCATTATCAGGTCTATTTTAGCTTTTATGTTAACCTAATTTGCTTGATTGTTTGTTTGTTTTGATTCTCTGTTGTTTAATTGCATTTTTAGGGGTTATTATTCTAGATTGATTGATGAGTTTGAGAAAAATGTTAATTGTTAGGGTTTAATGGAAACAAAAGCATGTAATTTGTAGAATGAAATCGAATTATATGATGATTGAGAGGGTTATCGTGTTCAATTGGTTTTAATATTTGTTGAATTGAAATGCAATTGAGAAAATTGTGGATTTGGAATGTAAATTATGAACAGATTTACATAAATAAACCATTTCTTGAAATTCTAACGGTGGGTGATCGATGAATTTGCAGGGGTTTATAGACCTGTGGAGTACTGGAAGCTTTAACATGATCAAAATATTCAAAACCTGCCTCCAAAAAGAAGACATGAATCGTAGGTTTTTACACTAAAGGAAATGTAGGATGCAACCTGTTCATTCAGCGAAGAAAACCTGCTTGGAAAAGGAGGATTTGGCAAAGTTTACAAGGGAAAGCTGGCCTCTGGTGAGGTAAGTTTTCAAAAACTTCTAATCTTGCTTATAATTTATTAGAGAAAACCCGATAAATTGACGCTTGATAAAGACGTGATTGTATCAAATCAGGAAAAAATAAACAAATTTGTTGTGAAAAGTAGGATCAAGATAGTGGAGCCTCCTTAAGTAAACCAGATAAACTGACAAATACGATATTGATAAAGACGGTATTCGATCAAATTAGAAAAAAGTAACAGACTTTGAATGAAAATTTAGAATCTTATTGGAAGGTTGTTCTAATGAAGAAAATGAAGTTTTTAAAAATAAAAAAAAAAATCATTGGATGAATTGACAAAGATCATCTTGATGAAGATGGGATCACATATATTTTTTAACAAAAAAAGAGATTTTAAATGAAAAGTAAGAATCTTGATTTTGTTTTATTGGAAGGTTGAGGCAATCAAGAAAATGGAGCTAGCACCATTTAAAGCAGCAGAAGGGGAGCGGGAATTTCGGGTTGGCCTGTGAGGCTTAAAGTGGCGATTGGGGTAGCAAGAGGACTTGCTTATTTGCATTCAAGTTCTGCAGTTGGAATTCCAGTTGTACATAGAGATTTCAAATCAACTAATATTCTTCTAAGTGATGACTATGAAGCTAAGGTATATATAATTGTCTTCACTTTCATTAATATTTGGTTTCTAAAACTGGTAATTAAATGGTTTTTCACAGCTACCAGATGTTGGTTTGGCTAAGTTAATGCCAGAGGGTCAAGAAACTCATGTAACAACAAGGGTGCTCCGCACATTTGGCTATTTTGACCCAGAATATACATCAGTAAGCAGTAACTTCATTTATTCTGTGATAAACAGGATTATCATCTTCAAATAGTAAGAACGTTTTAATCAAACTGTTTTAATAAAGATTACTTTGCTAACAGACAGGAAAACTCACTTTACAAAGTGATGTTTATGCATTTGGGGTTGTTTTGCTTGAACTTTTGACTGGGCGTAGAGCCGTGGACCTCAACTAAGGACCCAATGATCAAAATCTTGTACTTCAGGTACGGCTCTATCACTGTTCAGAACCTTATAACAGTCTCTAGGTCATATCAGCAAGGGTATTTTTGGAAACTTGCAGGTTAGACATTTATTGAATGACAAAAAGAGGTTGAGAAAGGTCATTGATCCAGAAATGAATCGGAGCTCATACACAATCGAGTCAGTGTTAATGTATGCAAACTTAGCATCAAGATGTGTGTGTTGATAGTAATTGTAACACCCCGTGTTTTCACAAGTCAAAGTCAAAGTCAAACCAAGGTCAAGGTCAACGACCGATTTCGCGCAACTCAACTCGTAGAAATTTCGTTATTTAATTCGTATTATGTGGAGTAAGTGTTGTTAATGACAATAATCGATGTGTGTTAATCGCTATTCAATCGATCTACGACTGTGAATTATAGGAAGTAACAATGCGATAAAGCTAACTAATCAATAATCAAGCTAAGCTAATCGAATCGACTTCTAATCGCAACTCGGGCTACGAATTTTTACTTGTTATTATACGTGTGTGTGTGCCTTACGTGTTACCTGTGCATGTTTATTTATGTTGTGTGGTGATAATCAAGCGAACTCAATCGAAACTCGAAATCTAACTCGAAATGCGATCGAACTCAAATCGTGAACGAACTATGATAAATGGTGGAAAATAGATTATGCGAGATATGAAGTAGTTGGGACTGAAAGTAATTTGACTAGGAAACCCTATCGTGACGAGCCGCGCATAATCGGAATCGAAACGATAAAAATCGTCGCGTCAAACACACTAACCAAGTGCCATCCGGCCGAATAGCCATCCGACCGGATAACCACTTGGTGAAGGATGACAGGTGCCATCCGACCGAGATGCCATCCGACCGGACAGTCATCCGGGCGATGTGTTATCCGATCGGACAGCCCTTTCCTCTTTTGGCATCCTATAAATACCCCTGTCATTGTCATCTTTTCCACTTTTGGAAATCTCTGTTCGACCAGCACGCTTAACTCAACCTTTTCTTCGATTTCTCTCAATTCCGGTAAGATCTCGTCCTAAACCTTGTACTTTCTTGATCTACACGCACTTCTACACCTTTCTATCTTTTAAATCTTAACATTCAACCGAGAAATCACTAGATTTCGGGTGTTCTAGGGTGACTTCATCATGTGTTCTTCAAGAACTTCATGTTTTGACTTCGATCCACCAAGAACAACCGAGATCTAACCAATTTCCACGCAAACATATAAAGATCTTGTGAAGATCTCTGCACAAGAATGGTGGGAAGAGGATTGAAAGATGGTTTTAACCTTCTTTCGACTCTTTTTACACTTAAAACACTCAAAACCGGTAGAATCAGGTTCTGGTCTAGTCTCCTACTCATCTTTTGTGACAACTGGCACAAAACCGGTAATTTCCGTACACTTTAATTATTACTTAATGACTATAATTATGTGCTTAAACATCAACATTGTCTGATTACATACTATACAAGTGAATTCATGCACGTGTAATACTACAAAATAATGCTTTGTACATTAACGAGAGCGTTGCGTCAGTAATACTAGTAAACTCACCGGTAAGACACTATATGTCAACAACTCTGCAGAAGCAGTCAGACATTAGAACTGAGGCCTAGGTGTAGGTCCAACGTTAAGAATGCATTAAAACCCAAGAGTACATACAAGGGTTAACAAATAGACGCTCCGAAGGCTAAAATACGCACTAAAAAGCACCCGAAACGCACTTTAAGTGCAGAATTTTATTAAATTCAGCTATGACCAGCTTTTAAACAAATAAACGTCATACAGAATTTACGTTTTATGGTCCAGAATATTTCTCTAAGTGTTGGGAATTAAAAGGGGTACAAAAGGACACCTTACGGAACAATTAAACAAATTAACGGAACAGTATCCGACCGAACAACCGGACATTACCCGGGACACCAAATTTTTGCCAAACATATTAATTATTTATTTCTTGGCCAGTCGTGATCCCCGAACACCCTAACACCCGCTAAAAAGCAAATAAATAACATATGTGAAAGCTATACTTGAGATCTAACTTATGGTTGTCATTTAGTTCAAAATATTACACATTACCCCCCCTCCAAACCGAAAATCTGCCCTCATGGACCCACCATATCACAACACATGCTTCATATCTCTTGGCTTGATTTTGTGGTGATTAATATTGCTTGTGGAAGTATCCATAAGATAAGTAGTAATATCTTTAAGTAAGGGGCCATGTATCACACCCATACTCTATCATTTCACACCTTCTCTCCTCACTCTCTCTCTCCCTCACGGCTGCTCCCATAACCGAACCCACACCACCTTCCAACATTCTTCATCTTCTTCAATTACTAGAGCCATTCAAAGCTTGAAGATCACCTATGGAGGTTGCAAGTTAAGGAGCTTTGTTCTTGTCTTGTTCATCATCTTTCCTCATCATCTTTGCACTAGAAATTCTACCCTAGCCTTGTGCTAGTAGTAAGTCTCATTACACCCTTGTTCATCTTATTTTTGGTGATCAAAATATGTAGTATGATGTTTATGGTTAAATCACAAGAATAAGAACACTAAGATGATGGACATGAAACTTTACATAAAACTTGGACATAAAGGATTATATGAAGGTAAAAACTTGATGGTTTAGGGTTGGTTAATACATATATGATGTGTGAACGTCAAACTTTTGATAAACCCGTTATCGGACACTTGATAATACGATTTAGTAACATTTAAACCACAAAATAACATGCTGATGTACTTATTCAGCCGACTTCAACAGGCTGTAAACGGACTTTAAAAACTCGAAAAACGGAATTCCAAAAGCCTAAATTGTCTATTTTTGAAAAACGAAGAAAATGGCACTGGAATCGTATTTTTCTGAGGTCGGTTACTATTTTAAAAAAATCTGTTTTCGTGACACCAGCTAAGGCTGATTTCAACTGCAGTAAAATGGGTCATACGTTTTCGATCACAACTTAAAACCTGAACCGAACCAGCACCTGAAACTTTTATCAAAGGTGGTCACGGATGTATTTGTGACCCCCAAACTGGAATTTCGATAAACGGACTTACGAGGAATTTTTGACGAATTTTTCCGTAAACTGTGATCAGAATGTAACAAATCTGATCACAGTTCGGTACACAATTTTCTATAAATTACTGATAATGAACTAGACCCCGATATTTTTACACAATAATTTGTGGGTTGATTAAGACGTTCCGCAAAAATTTGGGAATTTTTGGAATAACTTAAGTATTTTATTTACTCGTCCGAAAACAGTCCAGTTTTTCACATATTGAAACGGAAACGACAAAGATAGTATTTTGCGTATTAAAACGCAAGGGTTGATTATTGATGATCATGGTTTGATTTCGAAAAGAAAATGATATGCTGCTTAGCATGGACACCTCCGTTTACAAAGGAGACTATGGCGAAATTTTCTGAAAATCCTAACACTTAGTAAATATTTTCTAAACAAAGGTTTGCTAGTGTGTTCTAAACTATGATTTTCAAATACAAACCTCGCCATAATTTTAGTAACAAAAATACACATACAACATACAAGATACATAACTCGGGTGCAAAGTGCAAAATACAAGAAACTTATATTTATTTTTGAGTAAATAAAATAAGTAAGGCACATAGTTAAAAATATAAATTATTTTTAACACTAGAAAACATATACCTAAAAGACAGCGACTTGTACGATACAAGTCTAGTGACTAACGATAATAAAACACGTTTAGGTCACGACGCTATATAAACGAATCCGGTGAAGTTTACGACGCAAGGAACACAAAGTTGTGAGTTCATGCTCCCCCTTTTCTCTTAACTGTTTTCAGTTTTATAACTTCGGGGGTGAAATACATGTTACGTGATATAATAAACGAGAATTGATACTGGATATAATAAACGAGAATTGATACTTGATATAATAAACGAGAATTGATACTTGATGTAATAAACGAGAATTGATACTTGGTATCATAAACGAGAAATAGTGTCACGAATAGGGTACCATAAGCACCATTAATCGTGTACATACTTAGACCGCAGAACAAAAGGTTAGATCTAACGGGTACTCGGGCAGCCCCACTCTTGGTGACCACTAGTACCGAGGAGTGTTTTTGTGTCTCCGTCGTGAATCGACAACTAGAAAAATGCCTATGGTTTGGTGACTTCCTATGTAGTGCCACACGTTAATGGCCTTGCAACCCATTAACTAAACAAGAATACTTTATTTGGTTTACACCACAAGAATACTTTATTTACACAAGAATACCTTATTTGGTTTATACCACAAGAATACTTTATTCGGTTTACACTACAAGAATACTTTATTTTCACAAGATACTCGTTATGTTTTCATACAAAGTATACAAACGTGTTCAACACAAAACTGCATGAATTCACACCAACTTTATGTTGACGTTTTTCCAAAAAATCACATGTATTTCAGGTAACTAGGATGGATGTGCGCGCGGTTTTACTCATGCTCTTGGATGTCGCTTTGTTTATCTTTGAATAAAGTTGTAAACTTATCAGACAAAATGTTGTCTTGTGATGTAACCACTCAAACCATGTTTTCGGTTATGTAATGTTTGACATTTTGAAACTAATTTATGAGCATGTAGTATGTTTACCTTTCGTATGCAATGAGAACCTTTCATGATCACACCTCGTGCTTCCGCCGCAGAAAGGGGTGTGACAGATTGGTATCAGAGCTGCGATTGTAGTGAACCAGGATTCCTTCTCGAGTCTAGTCTACAATCACTAGGATCCTTTCACGAAAACAATTTTTCAGAGAGTTTTCATTGCATAAAACGTCCCGCGACATCCACTACCTGAAACTAGTTACAAGAGTCTAGAAAAGACACTACGAGACTTAGAGTGCACTTAAGTAGCACTTGTCTATAACTGAGAAATTACTTGCAATTATGTGTGATAATTAGCATATACTAGAATTAGAATGTCATACGTATACGTGACTTTACCTGAAAACAGTGGCCTATCTGAAGGAAGAGATACGAGGATGAAACGAACTGTACGGACTGTGCAAGGAGTTATGCAATTATGGATGCATACATAATTATGCAATTCAGTGCACAGAAATCACAGCAAGTCTTGTCACGTATAGATTCCCTCAGTGCAAGCCTACTAAATACTTTGCTAGAGTAATAATTGTTTGATGTCACTTATGTGGTATATGCCTGTGTATATATACTACTACTGTCTGGTAAGACGATATCAAATAAAGGTCTAACCCTATTGTGTTATGTTCTGTCAGAACATGGCACCAAGAAAAGCTGTGAACGCTCGTGATCAACCTCCTCCTCCCCCACTGCCAAAGACTGCTGAAGAGCTGAACGCTCTACTGGAGGAAAGAATCTCCGCTGCTATCGCCCAA
Organism: Helianthus tuberosus; assembly: GCA_030545235.1. Lineage (NCBI taxonomy): Eukaryota > Viridiplantae > Streptophyta > Magnoliopsida > Asterales > Asteraceae > Helianthus > Helianthus tuberosus. The sequence continues at coordinate 184,956,046 of CM060406.1, forward strand.
TACGAGGCAACCCGTACTGCAGACAGTGGTGGACCGAGCAACGCCAGACGTAATGGGAATGGAGATTCATCTGGAGGAAACGCAACTCAGGGTTGTACTTTCAAGCAGTTTCTCGACTGCAAACCAATGAACTATGACGGCACAGGAGGTGCAGTAGCGTTTGTACGTTGGACTGAGAAAACTGAAGCCACTATCCGCATGAGCAAGTGTACTGCGGATCAACAAGTCACTTTTGCTACTGGGTTGTTTGTCGATGAAGCTTTGACCTGGTGGAACTTGCAGGTCCAAACTTTGGGCGATGATGCTGCTTATGGCCTAACTTGGGAGGAACTGAAGGAAAGAATGAGAGAGAAGTATTGCTCTCGTGCTGAACTCCAAAGACTGGAAACGGAGTTCTGGCACTTGACTATGGAAGGTGCTGACATTAATGGATACACTCGAAGGTTCCACGATCTGTCTAGAGTGCTTCCCTACATGGTGACTCCCGAATTCAAGCGCGTTGAACGCTACATTTGGGGACTGGCCTCAGAATTTCGTGGCATGGTGACGTCGGCCAAACCACAAACAATCACCGAGGCTGTAACTCTGGCTGTCAGCCTTACTGAAGACTGTATTCGGATGAAGAAGCTGTCACTGAACCCAACAGAAAATACCGAGACACATGCTGAGTCGTCCGGTGACAAGAAAAGAAAACATGCAAACCTGAGTCAAGCAACTCGTAACAACAGGGGTTCCAACAAGAAGCGTGACACTAACCCGCCGCAAGGGGCGAAACCTCTTGCAGCCATGAATGACGCTCCTGCCAAGAGGTACCTGGGCACTCGGCCCCTTTGCAACAATTGCAAGCGTCACCACGAAGGGGTTTGTCGCGTTCCAAAATGTGATAAGTGTGGAAAGTTGGGACACTATGCTGAGGATTGTTGGAGTAAAGGAAAGAATGGGAATGGAAACCGCAACGATACTGGTAATAGAAACAATGGTGGAAATGGGAATGGCAATGGTAACCGAACTGGGAATGGAGCTGGGCGAAATCAAGGATGCTTCAGTTGTGGAAGCAACGAACATTTCATGAAAGATTGTCCAAAAGGAAACACTGCTCAGGCTCGAGCATTTGTGATTGGAGCAAAGAACGCACGCGAGGACCCAAACGTGGTCACCGGTACGTTTCTCATTAACAATCACTTTGCATCCATATTATTCGACACTGGCGCCGATTATAGCTTCATGTCTGTGGAATTTAAACGCATACTTGGTATAGAATCTAGTAGATTAGAAATACCTTATTCTATAGAGCTAGCCAATGGTAAACTTGTTGAGTCGGGCGAAGTTGTTAGAGGTTGCACATTGGAACTTGGTGAACGAAGATTTAGCATCGATCTCTTACCTATTCAATTGGGTAGTTTCGACGTAGTGGTCGGGATGGACTGGTTGTCCAAAAACAAAGCTGAAGTTATTTGTCACGAGAAAATCATTCGCATCCCTTTAGCGAATGACGAAACTCTCATTGTGCATGGAGAAAAACGAGACGCGCCTCTACGAATAATCAGTTGTATGAAGGCACAGAAGTGCTTAAGGAAAGGGTGTATTGCTTTTCTAGCGCATGTGGTAGACAAGAAGGCTGAGGAGCCGAAACTCAAAGACATTCCTGTGGTGAAGGAATTCTCCGATGTTTTTCCCGAAGATCTGCCAGGACTACCTCCGCAACGACAAGTCGAATTCCGTATAGACTTGGTTCCAGGAGCTGCTCCTGTAGCCAAGGCTCCATATCGGCTTGCACCATCCGAAATGCAAGAATTATCTACACAACTCCAGGAGTTGTTGGATAAAGGATTCATAAGGCCAAGCTTCTCACCCTGGGGAGCTCCCGTATTGTTCGTGAAGAAAAAGGATGGAAATCTGCGGATGTGTATCGATTACAGAGAATTGAACAAGCTCACTATCAAGAATCGGTATCCACTACCAAGGATTGATGACTTATTTGATCAGTTGCAAGGATCAAGCTACTATTCCAAGATCGACCTTCGATCTGGATACCATCAATTGAGAGTACAAGAAGAAAGCGTACCAAAGACTGCATTTCGAACGCGCTATGGGCATTACGAGTTTCTTGTAATGCCATTCGGATTGACGAACGCACCAGCGGTCTTTATGGACCTAATGAACCGCGTATGCAAACCATATCTCGATAAATTCGTGATTGTATTTATCGATGATATCCTGATTTACTCGCGAACGAAAGAAGAGCACGAGCAACATCTCAGAACCATCTTGGAACTACTGAAGAAAGAGAAGCTTTATGCAAAGTTCTCGAAATGCGAATTCTGGATTCGCGAAGTACAATTTCTTGGTCACGTGGTGAATAAGAAAGGCATTCATGTAGACCCGTCCAAGATTGAAGCGATAAAGAATTGGGAAGCTCCCAAAACACCAACTGAAGTTCGTCAATTTTTGGGCTTAGCGGGCTACTATCGGCGATTCATCGAGAATTTCTCAAAAATAGCTCAACCGCTAACGACCCTTACACAGAAGGACATGAAATACGACTGGGGTCACAAACAAGAAGAAGCCTTTCAGCTACTTAAGAACAAGCTCTGCGATGCACCAATACTATCGTTACCCGAAGGCACTGAAGACTTCGTGGTATACTGCGACGCCTCACGACAAGGCTTGGGTTGCGTGCTCATGCAACGCCAAAAAGTCATCGCTTACGCTTCGAGACAACTGAAGGTTCATGAAAGAAATTATACCACTCACGACCTAGAGCTGGGCGCAGTGGTATTCGCCTTGAAGATTTGGCGACATTATTTATATGGTACTCAATGTACAATCTTCACAGATCACAAAAGCTTACAACACATATTTGATCAGAAGGAATTGAATATGCGCCAGCGACGTTGGGTCGAGCTGCTGAATGATTATGACTGTGAGATTAAGTACCATCCTGGAAAGGCAAACGTTGTAGCAGACGCGTTGAGCCGAAAGGAAAGGGTTAAGACCCTAAGGGTTCGAGCATTGGAAATGACGATTCGAACGAACCTCACTGCACGCATTCGAGATGCACAACAAGAAGCTCTTAAAGAAGAGAACCGTAAAGCTGAATACCTCCGGGGTGCATTGAAATACATGGTGCCAAATGAAGAGGGAGCCTTATACTTCAAGAAGCGTATCTGGGTTCCACTCTGTGGTGGCATACGTGAGGTCATCCTTAATGAAGCCCACAAATCGAGATATTCGATCCATCCAGGATCGGACAAGATGTACCAAGACTTGAAAGAGTACTATTGGTGGCCGAGACTCAAAAGCGACGTTGCTGTTTATGTTGGAAAATGCCTAACCTGTGCGAAGGTTAAGGCCGAATATCAGAAACCGTCCGGCCTACTACAACAACCAGAGATTCCCGTGTGGAAGTGGGAACAAATCTCTATGGACTTCATAACAAAATTACCCAGGACCCCGAGAGGGCACGATATGATATGGGTAATAGTTGATCGATTGACGAAGTCTGCGCATTTCCTACCAATCCGAGAGAAGGATAGCACTGGAAAGCTTGCAGAGATATACTTAAGAGAAATTGTGGCACGACATGGAGTGCCAATCTCAATCATTTCAGACAGAGATGGACGCTTTGTCTCAAGAATCTGGCAATCATTTCAGGAAGCCTTTGGATCTCAGTTAGATCTGAGCACGGCATTCCATCCACAAACAGACGGCCAGAGCGAACGGACTATACAAACATTAGAAGATATGCTTCGCGCATGTGTCATGGACCTAGGCGGCAGCTGGGATACTCATCTACCTTTAGTTGAGTTTTCCTACAATAACAGCTATCATACAAGCATAAAAGCCGCGCCGTTCGAAGCTCTGTATGGCCGCAAATGCCGATCGCCCTTATGTTGGGCAGATGCCGGAGATAAACGTATGGTTGGTCCTGAACTTGTACAAGAGACAACCGATAAGATTGCGCAGATCCGAGAGCGCATTGGGGCGGCTCGAGAGCGACAAAAGAGCTACGCGGATCCAAATAGAAAATCGGTAGATTTCAAGGTGGGAGACAAAGTGTTGTTAAAAGTCTCACCATGGAAGGGCGTAGTCAGATTTGGAAAGCGTGGAAAGTTGAATCCACGATACATCGGACCATTCAGAATATTGAGAAGAATTGGTACCGTGGCATACAAGTTGGAGTTACCGGCAGAACTTAATGGAGTACATGATACGTTTCATGTATCCAACCTGAAGAAGAGTCCAACGCAAGAAAACGTGACCATCCCGTTGGATGAAGTGCATATTGATGAAGCCCTCCGATTTACAGAACAACCCGTTGAGGTTACTGACTGGAAAGTCAACAAGACCAGGAGGAGCAGTGTGAAACTTGTCAAAGTACGTTGGAACTCTAAGCACGGACCCGAGTACACATGGGAACGTGAAGACCAGTTCAAAGAAAAGTATCCCCACCTGTTCAAGAAGACTCCTGCGAGGGTTAGCTCAGCCTGAATTTCGGGACGAAATTCTTTTAACGGGGGGAGACTGTGACAACTGGCACAAAACCGGTAAATTCCGTACACTTTAATTATTACTTAATGACTATAATTATGTGCTTAAACATCAACATTGTCTGATTACATACTATACAAGTGAATTCATGCACGTGTAATACTACAAAATAATGCTTTGTGCATTAACGAGAGCGTTGCGTCAGTAATACTAGTAAACTCACCGGTAAGACACTATATGTCAACAACTCTGCAGAAGCAGTCAGACATTAGAACTGAGGCCTAGGTGTAGGTCCAACGTTAAGAATGCATTAAAACCCAAGAGTACATACAAGGGTTAACAAATAGACGCTCCGAAGGCTAAAATACGCACTAAAAAGCACCCGAAACACACTTTAAGTGCAGAATTTTATTAAATTCAGCTATGACCAGCTTTTAAACAAATAAACGTCATACAGAATTTACGTTTTATGGTCCAGAATATTTCTCTAAGTGTTGGGAATTAAAAGGGGTACAAAAGGACACCTTACGGAACAATTAAACAAATTAACGGAACAGTATCCGACCGAACAACCGGACATTACCCGGGACACCAAATTTTTGCCAAACATATTAATTATTTATTTCTTGGCCAGTCGTGATCCCCGAACACCCTAACACCCGCTAAAAAGCAAATAAATAACATATGTGAAAGCTATACTTGAGATCTAACTTATGGTTGTCATTTAGTTCAAAATATTACACATTACCCCCCCCCCCCCCTCCAAACCGAAAATCTGCCCTCATGGACCCACCATATCACAACACATGCTTCATATCTCTTGGCTTGATTTTGTGGTGATTAATATTGCTTGTGGAAGTATCCATAAGATAAGTAGTAATATCTTTAAGTAAGGGGCCATGTATCACACCCATACTCTATCATTTCACACCTTCTCTCCTCACTCTCTCTCTCCCTCACGGCTGCTCCCATAACCGAACCCACACCACCTTCCAACATTCTTCATCTTCTTCAATTACTAGAGCCATTCAAAGCTTGAAGATCACCTATGGAGGTTGCAAGTTAAGGAGCTTTGTTCTTGTCTTGTTCATCATCTTTCCTCATCATCTTTGCACTAGAAATTCTACCCTAGCCTTGTGCTAGTAGTAAGTCTCATTACACCCTTGTTCATCTTATTTTTGGTGATCAAAATATGTAGTATGATGTTTATGGTTAAATCACAAGAATAAGAACACTAAGATGATGGACATGAAACTTTACATAAAACTTGGACATAAAGGATTATATGAAGGTAAAAACTTGATGGTTTAGGGTTGGTTAATACATATATGATGTGTGAACGTCAAACTTTTGATAAACCCGTTATCGGACACTTGATAATACGATTTAGTAACATTTAAACCACAAAATAACATGCTGATGTACTTATTCAGCCGACTTCAACAGGTTGTAAACGGACTTTAAAAACTCGAAAAACGGAATTCCAAAAGCCTAAATTGTCTATTTTTGATAAACGAAGAAAATGGCACTGGAATCGTATTTTTCTGAGGTCGGTTACTATTTTAAAAAATCTGTTTTCGTGACAGCAGCTAAGGCTGATTTCAACTGCAGTAAAATGGGTCATACGTTTTCGATCACAACTTAAAACCTGAACCGAACCAGCACCTGAAACTTTTATCAAAGGTGGTCACGGATGTATTTGTGACCCCCAAACTGGAATTTCGATAAACGGACTTACGAGGAATTTTTGACGAATTTTTCCGTAAACTGTGATCAGAATGTAACAAATCTGATCACAGTTCGGTACACAATTTTCTATAAATTACTGATAATGAACTAGACCCCGATATTTTTACACAATAATTTGTGGGTTGATTAAGACGTTCCGCAAAAATTTGGGAATTTTTGGAATAACTTAAGTATTTTATTTACTCGTCCGAAAACAGTCCAGTTTTTCACATATTGAAACGGAAACGACAAAGATAGTATTTTGCGTATTAAAACGCAAGGGTTGATTATTGATGATCATGGTTTGATTTCGAAAAGAAAATGATATGCTGCTTAGCATGGACACCTCCGTTTACAAAGGAGACTATGGCGAAATTTTCTGAAAATCCTAACACTTAGTAAATATTTTCTAAACAAAGGTTTGCTAGTGTGTTCTAAACTATGATTTTCAAATACAAACCTCGCCATAATTTTAGTAACAAAAATACACATACAACATACAAGATACATAACTCGGGTGCAAAGTGCAAAATACAAGAAACTTATATTTATTTTTGAGTAAATAAAATAAGTAAGGCACATAGTTAAAAATATAAATTATTTTTAACACTAGAAAACATATACCTAAAAGACAGCGACTTGTACGATACAAGTCTAGTGACTAACGATAATAAAACACGTTTAGGTCACGACGCTATATAAACGAATCCGGTGAAGTTTACGACGCAAGGAACGCAAAGTTGTGAGTTCATGCTCCCCCTTTTCTCTTAACTGTTTTCAGTTTTATAACTTCGGGGGTGAAATACATGTTACGTGATATAATAAACGAGAATTGATACTGGATATAATAAACGAGAATTGATACTTGATATAATAAACGAGAATTGATACTTGATGTAATAAACGAGAATTGATACTTGGTATCATAAACGAGAAATAGTGTCACGAATAGGGTACCATAAGCACCATTAATCGTGTACATACTTAGACCGCAGAACAAAAGGTTAGATCTAACGGGTACTCGGGCAGCCCCACTCTTGGTGACCACTAGTACCGAGGAGTGTTTTTGTGTCTCCGTCGTGAATCGACAACTAGAAAAATGCCTATGGTTTGGTGACTTCCTATGTAGTGCCACACGTTAATGGCCTTGCAACCCATTAACTAAACAAGAATACTTTATTTGGTTTACACCACAAGAATACTTTATTTACACAAGAATACCTTATTTGGTTTATACCACAAGAATACTTTATTCGGTTTACACTACAAGAATACTTTATTTTCACAAGATACTCGTTATGTTTTCATACAAAGTATACAAACGTGTTCAACACAAAACTGCATGAATTCACACCAACTTTATGTTGACGTTTTTCCAAAAACTCACATGTATTTCAGGTAACTAGGATGGATGTGCGCGCGGTTTTACTCATGCTCTTGGATGTCGCTTTGTTTATCTTTGAATAAAGTTGTAAACTTATCAGACAAAATGTTGTCTTGTGATGTAACCACTCAAACCATGTTTTCGGTTATGTAATGTTTGACATTTTGAAACTAATTTATGAGCATGTAGTATGTTTACCTTTCGTATGCAATGAGAACCTTTCATGATCACACCTCGTGCTTCCGCCGCAGAAAGGGGTGTGACATCTTTAGTGTTGTACTTGCTCAGATCTAGATTCTACTCACGAGACTACCGATTTCGGGTTAATCAAGAACAACCGTCTCGAACCGGTAACCGGCCGGACTAGGGTGATTCCTGGTCAGGTGGGTCAACTGGGTCGAACGAAGGGTTCTGTTGGCTGATACGTTGTCAAAATATCTCGACATAACGACAAACCTTCAAAACGACCAAGTGTAGGACAAACATGACAATTAGAACGAACTGCTGTCCGAACGGATTGCTATCCGATCGAATAGGCCATCCGAACGAATTGTCATACGAACGGACCACACTTGGGTCCCACTTTTAAAACAATCTTAATTAAAGTTTGGGTATTGAACGAATTGCAATCCGATCGAACGACCATCTGAAAGGATTACTCTTCGGATCATGAGATACTAAGGTGCTGTTTGTTTTTTGGCCAGAAGCACTTCTGGCCACTTATGTCTGCGCCACGCAGACGCGCGCAGACGTTTAGATGTTGCAGCTTGTTTGTTTTCTCGCAGACCTTTCATTAAAAAAGGTCTGCGAGACCTCTTCACCAAGCAGACATTGTCCCAAGTCTGTGCCACACAGACCTCTACCTCTTCACCGCACAGACCTTCTTCCCCACCTCCACCCCCACATCCCCGCCACCACCTCCACCTCCACCACCACATCTCCGCCACCACCGCCACCTGATACATCACCACCACCATCATCATCGGAGAGAGAGACCGTAGAGAGAGAGGGAAAGACCGGAGAGAGAGAGAGAAAGAAGAGAGAGAGAGATACCGTAGAGAGAAAGAAGGAGCGGCAGACCATCATCGTCGTCGGAGACCATCGAACAAAACCCCCAAAATCGAACAAAAAACCCCAAAATCGAACAAAAAACCCCCAAAATCGAAGGCGGTGGTGGTGGTTGCGACGAAGGCGGTGGTGGAACGACGATGATGGCGGTGGTAGATGAAGGCGGTTGTGAAGTGGTGGCGGTGACCGTGGATCTGTTACAATCGGAGGCGGTTGTGAAGATGAAGGCGGTGGAACGACGATGGTGGTGGTGGTTGCATCATCGATCTGTTACAATCGGAGGTGGTGACCGTGGTGGTGATGATGGCGGTGGTGAAGTGGTGGCGGTGGTGAAGTGGTGGCGGTGGTGATGATGGCGGTGGTGCAGAATTGTAGAGAGAGAGTAGAGAGAGAGAGTAGAGAGAGAGTAGAGAGAGTACTGTGTGTTGGTGTGTGTTCTAGAAGAGGTTTTATATAAAAAAAAAAAAAAACCCTCTTCTCCTTGCAGACTGCAGACATTTGGTCCACCTCTTCTTCTGCAGATGCCTGCAGATGTGGTCCGCAGACTGCAGACCTTTTCCTACAGAAAAAACAAACAGCACCTAAGACTTTAAAGACTTAACAATTTTCAACATGTTCAATAGCACGGATTGCCATCCGATCGAATTTCCATCCGATCGAATGACACTTCTGTAGTGAACTTGTTTTCAACAAGTAACCTTGTCACTAAGTCGCCGTCCGACCGGATGACCATTCGAACGAATTGCCATCCGCACGACTAGTCATCCGATCGACCGACTTGAAAGATAGAGATACTTCATTGTTTTCAGATACTACAACAAAAACTTCAAAAGTCAAACCATCGTACACAAACACATCCTTCTCATAGGAAGAAACAATCCACTCGAATCGTCATCCGACCGGATTACCATCCGATCGAATGACCACCCGAACGGATTGTTATCCGCATGGATTGTTGTCCGATCGGATTACCATCCGATCGAACCACTATCCGACCCTCTTCATACTTTGTGGCGTTTTACGCATCACTTATCGTCGTACAATTTAATCTACTCAGGCTAATCTTACTCGCTAAGCGCTCCCTTCAATCCATCAATCGCTGTGAGTATACTCGATCCCTTTTTGCTTTAAGCACTTTTGGGTGTTACATACGTTACGAATATTCAAACTACAACAATCACACTACTCAAAACTATTTGAACGCTAACCGTTAATGCATGTTATACGTGGCTTATGAATGCTTGTTTGTTATGTTTACACATGGAATGCTGTCTACCTGCCTTAGCAACGATAGTACTATAGTTTGGACTCAGCACCCGTTCACACGGGGGTTGTTAAGGAACTTTTACTTGCATGGATTACAGTGGTAATCATGTATTGCGAACTGCCTCGGGCAGTCAACCCGCAGTCATTGGTATCGATGGATCTATGTCGATAACTAATGTGCTTCATTTCACTATGTGTACGTGCTGGTTATGCGTAAACGAATTCGAACTCTATATGCTATTATCAAACTTGTATGCTCACCTTTACATTTCATGTATTGACTTTATTTTAACGTATGTGACAGGTGCCTAGGACGCACACTTGGTAGGAAATTGAAGCTAGAATAAAGCTTTAGAGCCCAACAAATAGTTGTCTGTAGTGGTCAAACTAAAGGTCTCTAGAAGCGGATAAACAATTGCTGTTTAATTAAATCTGAGTTGTCGGAACAGAATATTTGCCTGGATTTATGCCTGTAATAATTTTTTTACTGTTTGAGATACGGTATGGGACGTATTATTTAAATTGAATAGTATTGATAACTGTTATGGAAACTTCTGGACAATCTGTTTCGCTCAGTGCCATGCCCCGATGATTCCGCCATCGGTTGGGGTGTGACAGTAATGAAAGGCCATCAATGGAAGAATGTGTGAAAGAACTCCAAATCATCATTTATACAAACTCTAAAGGATTGGGCATGGCAATGTGCGAAGAAGAAGCAAGCTGAACTTCAAATGCTGCAACGAACAAAAGCTCTTTTGACTGTTCTAAATGACTTATCTAAATGACATTCTAATTACTGTTTGTTTAATCTATGTAGAGTCAATTGTTTTCTCTTGGAGCTGATATATCTCATTTGTTTGATAATGTGAAGAAGAAGCAAGCTGAACTTCAAATGCTGCAACGAACAAAAGCTCTTTCGACTGTTCTTGATATCTGGTAAGGCATTGTTATCTGATAGATTGTTTTTGTTTACATATGAAAAAGGCTATAGTTCTGACTTTTGGTAACGCGTACACGCTCTCTGGATGTGAATATGATATGATAATATGTAATAGCATGAATTATGAACATATTTGTATAATATGACTTAGTTTTTTTATTATTTTTGTGGGATGATTTAGATGCCTTATCTTGATGATTGGTCTGCTGTGGAGAAAGATTACACAAGGTCGTTAGACGGAGCCATCACTGCTTTAACTAACTCCTTGCTCCGGCTCCCTATTAGTGGGAATGTTCAGGTAAGAATAAATTGAACAAAGAAGAAAGAGACCTGGAAACAACAGAAGCATGTACAGACAGACGCTATCTTATACTTGTCATTTTATTACAGTTGATTATCGTATTGTAACTACTGATTTTGGTGTGATCCTCAATGATGTTATTTACTGTGGATTTCAAATACTTAATACTTTTAAGCTTACGTGAACAATCAGATGGATTCATGGCTTGGTAATAGAAAGAGAATCTTGGTATTGAATAGAGAAGACTTGATATCGGCTGCAGATAGAAATGCTTGGGCAGATTATTATGGCAGATAAGGAATAAAAGTTGCCTTCTCCAATGGACAACTTGGAATGGTATTTTAGCATATTTCTTTTTTTAATTGAAAAATATAAATAATAAGAATTAATGGATCACTTATTAAAAATGCAGGGAACGATGAAGTCAGGAAGATTAGCAAAATCAGTAGGTGCAGGAGTTAATATGAAAGTTGGCGGCTGGTGGTGGTTTGATGAAGTGATTAACTGTGCATAAAGGGGATGACATGGCAGCTGACGATGATTCAAACGACAATGATGATGATGATCTGTCGATAGATGATGCTACACATGCTGCTAACAAGAAGGGTCACAGTAGTAATTGGTCTTCACGAACAGAAGGGTTAGTGAAGATAATTGAGGCGTTGATAAAAAAGCAAGATGAGCAGTTTTCGGTTTTGGAGGGAATAGTTGGGGCGGCAGCTGATAAAAGAACGAAATTGAACGGAGAGTTGAAAAAGATACCAAATCTTAGTCTACAAGCACGACTTCGAGCGGCATCTGTTATTGTTGGTGACTCTGCTAAACTTGATCTTTTTTATAGTCTTTCTAATGTATTGTTTATTATTTACTGCTTATGCATTTGATACATATGTAATAAGGATGAAAGTAAAGTAGTGAATTTAGTAACTACACATTTGTCATTTTATGATTTTGTATTATTTTTTCAATATGATTTTGTATTATTTTTTCAAAAATAATGCTCATCAACTTAAAACCATTGTTGTTGATACATCTGTTGATACAGTGGTTGATACATCTGTCGACTTTGGTTAACAGATGGATGAAAACATATGTTTGAAACCGCTGTTGGGTTAAACAGTGTTTTGTGAAGAAAACAGTGGTTTGTCGTTGGTCAAACAGTTGTTTGTCTTTGGTCAAGCAGACATTTGAACCACTAAGAATCATAGTTTTGCAAACAGTGGTTTGAGTTTGGTCAAACAAACTTTGGTCAAATAGACTTTTTTTAAAAATAGTGGTTTGACTTTGGTCAAACAGTGGTTGCATACTAATGCTATTTCCTTTCATCATGTTCTCTCAGTTACTTACCATCATTCGTTAATTTAATCACATAACATGCAACTTATATAAGTTTTAATTCTAATATTGATTTCTTGGTGGATAACAGGGGTATCACTACTAGCCTTAAACTAAAAATTACAATATCTATACTTTCTATCAAAATATGTTAAGCTTGGTTTTCTAAGAAACGACCCGTGTTTGCACACGGGTCTTACCGCTAGTACTATATAATAAACTAAACCAATGTATGACACGTGTCATTCATTGGAGCTATCTAATTTTCTGTTTTTCTACCAATTTTCCTTACTTATCTTATATTAATTAAATAATAAATTAATATTAAATCTTATCCTACTTTGAATTTGAAATAGAATCCTTCTATTTTTTAATAAAATATTATTTTCAAATTTAAATTGTTAAATTTAAATAAACCAAATTATCTACCATAAAAACCAAACTTAGTATTGTAGGATAAATATACTATCAACACAGTAACTAATATATTAATCAAAATTAAAATAATATTAACATAACATTACGTAAATTAATATTTCACATGCTTTAATATTAATGTAACGTTAATATTATAGTGATAGTTTGATAATGATATTATATTAGTATAATAAACATGGTATTATACCAAAAATGTAATCAGCTCTTATTTATAACCTTTGAGAAAGACGTTATTATTTGATTGAGTGGGTGAGGATTAAATAGGAAGTTTATTTTGGCTAGGAAGGATAGGAAGCAATAGGAGTATGACATGTGGCAAAATTTAAAATAAAAAGGAAGGGTATTTTAGTCAATCGTATCCTTTCTTCTTCCTTCTTCTCCCCAGTAACTTCAAAACCCACCATTTTCAAAACCCACCATCTTCAACCATTTCTTCACTTTCTATCTCAATAATCACTACATTATAGTGCGATTTTCGTCACCAATCAATGAATCAAACACCCGATCAACGTGTTCTTCAGCTTTTTTGAAGAAAACTCAGTTTAATTTCATACAAATTTTCGTTTTTTCCTGTGATTTTGAAGATAATCACTCGATCCGTTCGATTCGATCGCTGATAAGTGTTTCTATCATTCAAATTTCGTCAATCATTGAAGAAAGCTTCGATCCATGTAAGAAATTCTTTAATTTCATTTTTACGATCTGGGTTTTTGATTTAGTCATTGCGTTTTACGATCTTGGCGGGGGTCCGGGGGCAGCGCCCCTGGTAGCGGGGTCCCAGGGGCGGCAGCCCCTGGCGGGGTCCAAGGGGCAGAGCCCCTGGCTGGGGTTGAGAGTTTTTGATCTCCTGCTTCCTGGTTCAGAAAATTCACAGACAAAACTGTTGTCCTGGTTCAATGCGTTTTAGAGAGAACACTTTCTTTGGTGTTTTTAGGCCATTGCGTTTTAGAACTAAGACATTTTTATGTGTTTTCTGGCCATTGCGTTTTAGAAAAACACATTTTTGAAGTGTTTTTAGTCATTGCGTTTTGGGTAAAACACATTTTTAGGTGTTTTTGGTGCATTGCGTTTTAGAGAGAACACTTTCTTTTGTTTTTTTAGGCCATTGCGTTTTAGAAGGGAGACATTTTTAAGTGTTTTCTGGCTATTGCGTTTTATAAATATGACATTTCTTTGTGTTTTTTGTGCATTGCGTTTTAGAGAGAACACTTTCTTTTGTTTTTTTAGGCCATTGCGTTTTAGAAATGAGACATTTTTAAGTGCTTTCTGGCCATTGCGTTTTATAAATAAGACATTTCTTTGTGTTTTTTGTGCATTGCGTTTTAGGTAAAACACATTTTTATGTGTTTTCAGCCCATTGCGTTTTAGAAAGTACACTTTCTTTTGTGTTTTTAGGCTATTGTGTTTTAGAAATAAGACATATCTTCGTGTTTTCTGGCAATTGCGTTTTACAAATAAGACATTTCTTTGTGTTTTTTGTGCATTGCGTTTTAGAAAAATGTCATTTTTAGGTTTTTTTTCCATTGCGTTTTACGCAACTGTGTTTTTTTCCATTGCGTTTTACGCAACTGGGTTTTCAAATTTTTTTTTTTGAAAATATAGCAATAGTATACTCGTTTTAAAGATAAAAAACGCTCGTTTTTTGGTGCAATTTTTATAAAAAAATAATGTCGTATGAAAGGGTTATTAACGTTTAAAAAATTGGGGGGGGGGGAATTGGAGGAGAGAGAAACTATTGTCTTGACTTGACTAGAATGCCCCTAAACAAACCCACGCGCCTCCTAAAACAAACCTACCATTTAACCTTTTTTTATTATTTAATACTAGTAGGGTGCCCGCGCGATGCGGCGGGAGTAACATTTTGCATTGCGGTACTTGTACTTTTCTTATTCGTATAATATTTATTGTAGCATCCACCGGTGGATCTACGTCATAAACATAGCCATTAGTTAGTCCATTTCATTGTGGTGTGCGTGGTTCAGTTATTATCCTCAACTGGAGCCGAAACCGAAGTCACCGGTTAGGATATTTTATTAACCATTTGGGTTTCGGTTAGTCAGGTTGGCTTGTTCGGTTAGATTTATAGTTTTTTGTTAGGTTTGTTTAATCGCTTAGATTGACGGTTTTTGTTAGTGGAAATTACCCGCGTGTTGGGCGAGTCATTTCGGTTGGTTTACAATACCGGTAATATAAATTTTTAACTTATATAAGTTTTTAATTCTTTATATAAAGTAAATTCGAAGTACACATGTAGAAGGGATCGAGAGTAGGGTTGTTCAAAAAGTTCGCAGCATGCTTAAATCTCCATTGAAAAAAGCTCGCCACTTGCTAAGCTTGGTCCGACCTTGATAATAAATTTGTCTTCACATCTGATTTCCAACCTTTGTTGTAGTTGTGCGGTTGATAGTCATTAGTAACCTAACATAAAGATACCATCAAGAACTTGAGTAACAATTTTCATACTAAAGCTACAATTTTTAACATGGTATTCATCTTTTTATTCAGGTTTGCATTACTTACGATATAACTATAAAATGGTTAAAAGTATTAAATTACCTCCATAATAATAAGCAGGAAAATAAGCCACGGGTGGATCCATAATATCATGGTATTCATCCCGTGCCGTCGCTCGAGGCCTAAATTTTCAAAGGGCCCAAAAGGTTTTTATAAGTTTTTTTTTATATATATTAAATTTTATATTTAGTATATGCATCCTTTTATCATGCAAAAGAATGTTGGTGGTGGAGTGGTAAAAACCATCTCAAGATAACATAGTGGTCTCAAGTTCAAATCTTGGCTCTACCACCATAAGTTTATTTTTTAATTCATTTTACCCTTAACCACATGTTTGGGCCCAATTCTTTTTGTCGCCCGAGGCCTAAATTTTTGTAAAAGTTCTCGGGGACGGCTTTGCTATCAAGACTTGGACTTTGACCAGTCCCATTAACCTCTGAGTCAACAGAGGGCTGCAAGCACAATTGATAAAATGATAATGGCAATTAACAACTAACAAACATGCTTTAATAATATAACAATAACTAACAACAAAAACCAACCTTGTTAGCAGACTCTGAGGCTTCCAACGTTTTCGATTGATCCAACGATAAATTATTCAGCAAATTGGCAGCTTCTGTTGCATAATAAGTAAAGAAATCCACTTCTTATCATCATTAAACACTATATATTATCTATTGATATAGATGGGCTGCGATCATTAACAAGAATGAAAAGATCAATTCGATATAGGAAATTAATCTCATTCAATAGGAACGCCCATCTACGGGTTTTACGACTAAAAAGATTTATCATTCACATATTAAAATAAATTATTACCACCGTTCACAATTTGATGGATTTTATTAAAAATTCTTGGATCACTATGGAATAATTTTTTTATATTTTTTTTCATCTTATGGTTCTTCATTAAATCGCGCACATAGTTGAATGTTTAGTATTTTTTTAAAGCATATGTCTACATACCCTCAAAGCCATCTTCTTTAACTTATTCATCGCTGAAAATTGCTTCAAACGAGAAAGAACTGTTGGATCCAGTTCTCTATCGGGAGCAACTCCGTTTTCACATATCCAAGGATGACCTGCACATGTAAATCATATATGAACCAGCAACAAATACTAAAGAACTAATATTATTTATAATGGGGGAGAGAGCATACATAGAACTTTATGAGCAGTTAAGCAATCAGAAGGCCGAGAACATATCATCTTTCTAATAAGATCTTTTGCATTGTCGGATATGAGGAGCCACGGGTCTGATTCGAAGTCAAGATTTCCCTTCAAAACCGCTTCAATGATTCCCTGTTGTGTTTCTAGATAAACGGTTAAAAATAGAATCCACAAAACTTGTTAGAATAAAATCATATGCATATATCTTGTAACTTTATAACACATATTGGCCCAACAATAACAATCAAAATTTGATGACTACTATGTGCAATTAATGAGCCATTAGAGTAACGCGCATACATAAATTAATAATGTGATAACGCTATCAAATGATGGACAGATTCATTTTTAATCATTTTTCTCCTTCTGTTTATGTTCAGACGTAAGTTTATATATCGCGGCTTTCCTTTACCAGTTTATTCATCCAAAAATTTGTGCTTTTAAAACCCACTGTAACTCGCAAGCCAAAACTATACGTTACTTTATACAGAAAAAAAAAATTGCCAGACAAGGGCATCAGAGTCTGTAATTATGTTTAAGATGGTAATTAATCCTGCCAGCAATAGTTTCATATTCTATAAACCTAAACTAAAACAAAATATAACAATTAAAATTCAAATTCCATCCAAATAAACCCACCATAACGCATACCTCCAATCGTCTGAGTTCAGGAAGCCAGAAAGTACTCAATCGATCAAGTGTAGAAGGCTCATCACACGCATACGTAAGAACAACTGCATCAGCTCTCTTCAGTTCATCAGCAAGCTTTCCTCTAAGTGAATGACACTCTTGAATGGCATCAACAATAATCTTGATCAATACAGCTGCTTTCCTCTTGCTATAATTCCCCTTTTGAATAATCCTATCAAACAACTCTCCAGCATTGCGAAACTCCATTACAATATGAACGTATAACGGATCTTCATATGCACCTTTAATGGTGAATGGTGCAAGATCTAAATCTCCCTCCTCACTTCCTCTACGTCTTCTTTCGAATCAACTTTCGTTTCGATATTGATTACGCGTAATCTATACCGATTGAATTCTCTTTGCATAAATATGTTGTCCCAAATTGACCCTGGCCTAGCTTTTGACCCAATGTGTAAAGATTACGAATGTTTTCGGTCTTATGCCCGATCACATAGAAACCTTGATTCGCAGTGGCGTTGCGGTTCATGGTGTCGTCGTTTTCGACAACAGTTTCAGGTTTCGGGTTGCGGTTCGAGTGCTTGGATGGTTCTTGGGATGTGACCTTTTGAGGGTGGTTTAAGTTGTCAATCCGGCCGCCTGAAGACGGTTATTGATCGGGTTGTTCACCGTTAACGACTCTGTTTTTCGGTTGATTTAAGCTCTTAACTTCTTTGTCTCCAAGAGATCCACGGCATGAATTGCCCATAAAAACAATCAAGATTTCTTTAAAATCAATAAACTAAAAACCCCCTTTTTCATTCATCAAATACACTGTAAACAAATATCATTTCCAAACATTTAGCCATCAATCATAAGTTATAAAGTTAAACCCTAGAAATGCAAAGAAATTAACAAATTATCGAGATTAAGGTCAAAGTCAGCAACTTTCCTAATCCAGGATGTATAAAATCAATCTCATAGTCACAAAAAACGATAAATTCATCTCGATTTAATATAAAATGAACACAGATCCATGAAATCAGATTTGAACTTGTTAAAAACAGTTAAACTCGAATTAAGATAGAACAAAAACAAAGGATACGATCTGCAGCAACAGTGGCCATGATTGGATAAAAAAAAATTGGGTTTTGAGAGATTTTCGGCTGCTATAAGTAGCGATGATGGTGTTGGGTTTTTGAATCTCCATGAGAAAGAGGTGACTGCTCTTTTGGCCCCTGCTCTTTTACAAACTGCCTTTTGGGTACACCTTGATCAAACATCAAGATGTGTCTAGATTTAAGGAGGGACATTTTTCCCAAATATTTGTATCTCTACCTGTGTATCTGTACCATACTCGTATCCTAACATTTCACCATGAACCTGAAACCTTGTTTTGATCCTATTCAAAGGGCATTCGAATGTAGTAGCAATAACTCTACACATACAACAAAACACATTAAAAAATCAATAATCAACAACGATACCTCAAATCAAACACTCAACCAAAAGGCAATCTGGAACCTAGCCTTTGATTTGTTAATTATTTAATTACAAAATAGAAAAAACGAATGTAACAAACAAACCAACAGAAGCATCGACAATGACATTATAGAGAATTGAGAACGGTCATCGTCACCGAAGTAGTTTTCGGTGTCTTGAATCGTCTTCGTCGGAGGTCGTCTTGGGTTACCAGAAGCTCAGAGAAGCTAGAACAACCAAAACAGTTCAAATGTCACTGCCAGGTTCGATCTATAGGAAAAGGGAAACATGCTTCAAAATGAGGATGGCCAAAAATCTCATCGGAATATACATGATATCACCGGAACCCTAGAATATCCGCCTGAATACACCACCGTTACCGTCACTATAGATCTGTTCTCATATTGTTACAGTCCTCGTTGTTACCGATAGATTAAACAACACTTGATTTTGAAGGTGAAGATGGTTCAATGAAGGAAAAAAAAGGGAAGAAGCAAGGGTATAATCACCAGCGGAGGAATGCATGGAGCAGAGGTGAGAGGAGGTGGCTTGATGGAGAAGAGATATATTGTTTAGGATCTGAAAATCAGGAGTGTTCAAAATTTGAAATCCCGCTCAACAAGATTTCAGGGTTGTTTGTTTTAAGATGGTTGTTCAACATTGGTGCATTAAACATACTTGTATAATACGCTTTATATGAACATCTTGTCATTTCTATTTGCATTTCTTTAATGAATCTACTTGTATATTTTAATCTGTACGTTAATACTAACCAAGACAACAATTGAAACGTAAAAAAAAAATGAGTAGATCGTCACGGTACCTTTAGATTTTGTTAAAACATTATACTTTATAAGATACGACAAGAGTACATAAAAAGATATATATGTTTGTTGTGAAGGGGGGTAAAGTGTAACTAATCATCCATAATTTTGTTAAAACATCGGGGATTTAAGTGTAATAAGTTTATGGGCTAAAAAATAAATAGTGTTTAAAAGACCAAACTACCCTCATTTTAGGGGTCTTTATAAAAATAAAGGGGGGGGGGGGGGGGGGGAATTTCTTATTTTTTGGGTATCTTAAAATACCCCTCCCTCATGCATTATAATATAGTATAGATGTAAAATTACATTTAATCAACCGTAATACATAAGGTTTTTTTTAAATATAACTTTTCTTTATTATTTAGTATACTAAATTACATTTCTTCAACCCGTGTAATACACGGGGGTTTTAAAGATATAATTTTTTTATTATTTGGTATACAAAATTACATTTATTCAACTTGTGTAATACACAAGGTTTTTAAAGATATAATTTTTTTTATTTGGTATATAAAATTACATTTATTCAACCCATAAAATACAAGGTGTTCTTAAAGTTTTTTTTATTCAACCCGTGTGAACAAGACTTCTAAAGATATATTGTTTTATCATTTAGTATATAAAATTACATCTATTCAACCTATGTAATATACGAGGTTCTAACCTAGTAACCAGTGGTGAAGCTTGACAATGAAGACCGGGTGAGGGGGTCGAAAACGTATATACCCAAAAATTTCAATACGAAAACTACATATATAACACTACTGAACGAAAAGTTCGGGGGTCGGGCGGCCCCTGCGGCCCCTCTTAAGTTGCGCCCCTGCTAGTAACTAGATAAACATGTTATGTTAACATATTTAGCTCATTTAACAAACGGTTGTATTGAATTGTACCAAAATTAAAATAGTTCTAACTCGTTTATAATTTATAAGTTCACTCTACCCACCTAACGACCCGCTTACCTGTTTACAAAGTTAAACAAACACTCATACTCCATTGTAACCCACCTAACGACCCGCTTACCTTTTTACAAAGTTAAACAAACAGTCATACTCCATTGTAAACAAATTATTATAAATTTATAACTTTGTGATAGATATCGTTTCATCATTTGGTAGATGTCTTTTTGCTTTTCACTAAAAAGATGACGAGATGTCTTTTAGGCAAACATGGACGCACATGTGGAAGAGAAAGAACACACATCTAGTCATCTTTTAAGCAGGGTCAGTTCTAATAACTCAGGTGCCCTTTCTGACAGCAAAAACATGTCCCTTAGGCTTTAATAAAATAACTATTTTTCTAAACAACGATTAAAGTTATAATTTATGTTATATTGGGCTAATACCCATGTAACAACCCTCGGTAAAACCAATACCCTTATAAGATTTCCGACCCTCTATTATATCTTAAATTGTCCTAATATGTCTTATATTATACCCCGTATGTGAAAACCGAGCCCTAAATAGATTATAACATATAAAATAAATAAAAAAAACATGAAATATAGGGCTGAGGCGGGTCGCGTAGACCCACCTTAACCATTCACGCGGGCCGTATGAGAGTGTTGACCGGACTCCGCTGAATTCTTAAGTTCAAGCGGGCCGCGTAAGCTTAAGCTTACATTAACGCGGGCCGCGCGGACTCATGAAACGCGGATGCACCAGATGCCGACACGTGTCGACATCGTGTCAAGTCTAGTAGCTGACCCAGCTAAGCTATATGTTGACCGCGTGTTGACGCGGGCCGCGTAAGGCTTAGCCTTACCTTACGCGGGCCGCGTGAGGACCAGATTACACGACTATATAAGAAGGCCATCAGACTTCGTTTTCCGTCACTCACAATCTCAATTCTAAATCCCAATTCTGTAGAAAAGCTATAATACACGGGTATTATACCCCTAAATTAGCGAGGTTCTGCTTCATTGTAAGTATTATAACCCCAGTTTCGTAACAGTTACGCTGCCCGATTGATTTAGGGTTCCGTAACAACTGTCGTGGTTCTGCCCGACGTAGTTGTTGGAATGCCGTCTCGGGGAGGGTATCATTAATAATTTCAAAGGGTTATGGTACTAACCAATGTACATTTGTATAATTTATAGATTATACCCAGGAAACCCTTACGAAAAGCCTAAGACAGCAATGTGAGTTTATCCTCTTTTTGTTAATGTTTTTGGTAATGTTTTACCAAACCTTAAATGTTTTACTATGAAATTTGGCAGTGATTGAGTCTTTGTAGTTCTTCAATTATTGCCAGTATGTTGGGGTTTTGTATACAAAATTTGTACTACTTGCGAGTAGTAAGTCGAGGATGACAATACGTTACCATTGGACAATGAGTTAGCCAATGGGTAATATGACCCACAAGTCAGGGTTGACAGTACTAATGGAATAATTGTGTAGACATAAACAATGTGATCGCTCTCAATACTGTTCACTGTGACTTTAAACTTGATTAAATTGGGATTCACTCACCAGTATTTCCCGCTGACAAATATTTTTAAAACATGTTTCAGGTAACCCAATGTGAAAGCCAATTAGTAAAAAGCCAGCTGGAGAGCACTGAAGGCTTGGGAAAAATGTGGCTATAAAAGTTACCTAATAAACGATGTTTTAAATTCAATAAAATAGGGTTTATCCCTATAATGTATTGTAATAAGAAACTTGGGTTTTTGCTCATGTTATTATTAATATAAAAGATGGTGGTTTTACTCTGATAAACATTTCCTAACTACGGTCCTGATGTAAATTCCGCTGCAAGACTAAATAAAACTGATACCACCAAACTCTGAGATCACGTCCGCCCGTTCCCGGGGATCAGGGATCGGGGGTTGTGACAGAAGGTGGTATCAGAGCCTAGCCACTGGTCTGAGCCAAAGAAGTGTTCTGCTGACACTTAAATTTTGAATTAATGTTAGGAAATAAAATAAGGAAATATATGCATAACTGTAATTATGTGTTATGTGTTATTTGACTATCTATTAGTTTTCAGTATGAGTGATCAAGGACCATCAGACGTGAATCGTCAGTTAGCTGATTCACCTAGGAGTGAAGGTACATCATCACAGCCTGCCCTCTCGGGGTATGTTGCTGATCAGGAAGACGGAATATTTGCTTTTAGAGCTCAATCTGAAGAACCATTTCCTACTAAGAAACGAGGATGGTTCAGTAAAGAAGCTTTTGCTCGTAGGAAGAGAATGAGAAAATTGCAACAGCAAAGGGCTTTAGCAGCTATTAAGAGAGAGACAGATGCTCATACTCAAGATATGCTAAATAGAAGCCTAGCAAATTTCCATATCTTAGCTACAACTGCTGCTGACCCAGGTCTGGAACAACTAGTAGCCCCACAACCACAAAACCCAGAACAACCCATGGAAATAGAAAATCAGGAAAACCAAGAAGATATGTACAACTTTAACCCAGAAGAAATCCCTAGAGTGCCTGCACCAAACCCCATAGACCCGAATTATGACCCATGGTGGGACGACAATAGAGATTTTATGCAACGTTACCCTATCCAGGATTATCCACCCGTACAGAACATAGAAGCTTACCCAGGTATGGACCCTTTAGATCCCTATTATCAAGATGATTATATTAGGGAGATATTAGAGGATCCTTACCAATTTCAGGAAATGTCACCCCCATATCAGGAAAATGCACCCCAGATTCCAAACCCAGTCCGAGAACCTGCACCCCCAATGAGTGCAGAAAACGTTCAAGAACTTAGGACTTTCGGGGAGGAAATTTTAGAAAGCAGTGAGAGAATGCGTCAGGTGGGAGAACGTCTCGTATGGAAGTACGATGAACGTAATATGGATTTTTGGATAAATCCATATCCGTGAATGTTAAAGAAGTGGTAGTAATACTAATATAATAAAAATAAAAATAAAATAAAAATATGTGTGTACGGATGCATATTACTATTTTATTTCTGTTGGTATTGTAATCTTTATTTCTGTACTAGTGTGTAATAGACGCATAAGTATATGAAAAGAGTAAAGTAGCAATGATCTACGTTTTTTGTTAGATTGTGTGTCATGTGATCAATTATATTACTTACTATCTTGTGATATTAATATGGGATAAATGTTTAAAATTCAGATGGCCGACGAAGGAAATCAAGAAAATCTGAATAACGATAACCAGAGTAACATTAACGTGGTTAATGATAATCCGAGTGTCAATAACAATGGAAACCAAGTGGACAATAGTGCTATCCAACACATAGTAGCACAAGGAATTATAGATGCGATGCCATTTATACTTCAAACTGTTAAGGATGCTGATAATAAAAGTAAACATAGCAGTAAGCGACCACTTGAGCCAGAAAACAGCATGAACAATAGGCCTATACTTCAAATGCCTATTCCCAAAAGAAGAAGAACTGTGCCTAACGGTTGTTCTTATAAAGAATTCTGGTCTTGTAAACCAATGGAATTCTCGGGAAATGAAGGGGCCATTGCAACCTTATGCTGGATAGAAAAGACTGAGGCAGTCTTAAGGATAAGCAAATGTGCTGAAGAAGACAAGATATTGTTTGCTTCTAATCTGTTTAAGAATGCAGCACTAGAATGGTGGAACACTATCCTCCAGACAAGAGGAAGTGATCAAACCTATAATATGGAATGGGAAGAATTTAAAAACAAGGTAGAAAGGAAATTCTGCCCACCCAATGAAAAAGAACAGATAGCAAACAAATTCCTAAATCTTAGGATGACTGGTGTAGATAGCAAAGGGTACACAAAGCTATTTTTCGAATATGCTAGGATAGTGCCAACTCTTGCTTCACCAGAACCAGTGTTAATCTCTCGGTATATTTGGGGATTAATAGGTGAGATAAGACACGTAGTCAAGGCAGCTAGACCTCAAACCATAGAAGAAGCTATAGAATTAACAAATACCTTGACTGATGAGTTAGTCCGTACTAGAGAAGAGGATCAGAGGAGGAACTTAACTCAAAGGCTTACTCAAGAATTTCGTTCCGGAAATTATAATCGTAAGAATATGGGTTCTACCTCTGCAACATACTGCAAGGTCTGCAAGAAAAAGCATTCGGGAAAATGCTCCATTCTCTGCAATCATTGTAAGATGCCAGGACACAAAGAAGAAAATTGCAGGAAGAAAACCAGTAATGGATTATGCTACAACTGTGGAGAAAAATGTCATATTAGGCCAAATTGTCCAAAATTAGCTCCAGCCACAGACAACAAGAATACTAAAAATGCTAGAGCATTTGTTCTGACTGCAGAAGAAGCCAAGATGATCCCAGACGTTATAGCTGGTACGTTTTTAGTTAATGATGTCTTTGCTAAAGCATTATTTGACTATGGTGCAAACCAAAGTTTTATTAATACATCGTTTTGCAAATTTCTAAATCAGTCATTAACTAAACTACCACTAGAATGTATAGTAGAGACAGCTAATGAAGAAACTATTAGAATTTTTGAAATCTTGCAGGGAGCAAGCATAGAAATTTTAAATCAGAAATTTATTGCAAATTTATATCCCATGAATCTGGTAGGATTTGATGTTGTTCTAGGAATGGATTGGTTAATAGTCAATAAAGCTAGTATTTTATGTGATCAAAAGTTAATTCAAATAAATTCACCAAAAGGTAAAATGATCACAATTAAAGGAGATAAACCATCTAGAACTACAAAATTCATATCTGTGATGAAAACTGCAAGTTATATGAGAAAAGGTTCTATAGTGTATTTGATTTCTATAATCACTAACACTAAAGGGAAATAACTAAAAGATATTCCAGTAGTATCTCAGTTTTCAGATGTCTTTCCAGAAGAATTACCAGGACTACCTCCAGACAGAGAAGTTGAATTTAGAATTCACCTATTA
Source organism: Helianthus tuberosus (assembly GCA_030545235.1). NCBI lineage: Eukaryota > Viridiplantae > Streptophyta > Magnoliopsida > Asterales > Asteraceae > Helianthus > Helianthus tuberosus. The sequence goes on from CM060406.1 coordinate 184,981,466, forward strand.
CCAGGAACATCACCAATTGCCAAAGCACCTTACCGTTTGGCACCTGCAGAAATGCAAGAATTGAAGAAACAATTTGACAAATTGTTAGAAAAAGGATTTATACAGCCAAGTTCATCGCCATGTGGAGCGCCGATACTGTTTGTTAAAAAGAAGGATGGATCAATGTGTATGTGCATTAATTATCGTGAATTAAACAAGGTCACGATTAAGAATCGGTACCCATTACCGAGAATCGATGATCTGTTTGATCAATTGCAAGGAGCTCGATTTTTCTCTAAGATCGATTTAAGGTCAGGATATCATCAATTAAAGGTACAGGAAGAGGACATTCCTAAAACCGCATTCAGAACGAGGTATGGTCATTATGAATTTACTGTCATGCCATTTGGTTTAACCAATGCCCCAGCTGCATTTATGGATATGATGAACCGAATATGTAAGCCATATTTGGATAAATTCATAATTGTATTCATAGATGATATTCTAATTTATTCTAAGAGTAAAGAGGATCATGCAAAACATTTGCACGCACTTTTAAGTTTATTAAGAAAGGAAAAGCTTTATGCTAAATTTTCTAAGTGTGAATTTTGGTTAGAACAGGTACAATTTCTTGGACACTTAATCAATCATGAAGGAATTCATGTAGATACAACTAAAATTGAGGCAATTAATAAATGGAAAACCCCTGAATCACCAACTGAGGTTAGAAGTTTCTTAGGATTGGCCGGTTATTATAGAAGATTTATTAAAGATTTTTCTAGAATAGCCATTCCTTTAACTAAGTTAACCTGTAAATCTGTTAAGTTTGAATGGGGATTAAAACAAGATGAAGCCTTTAGAATTCTTAAGCAAAGATTAACCCATACACCTATATTAGCATTACCAGAAGGAACTGAAGACTTTGTAGTCTATTGTGATGCTTCTAAATTAGGTTATGGATGTGTGTTAATGCAACGACAGAAGGTTATAGCTTATGCATCTAGACAACTTAAGAATCATGAAGAGAATTATTCAACCCATGATTTAGAATTAGGAGCTATAATTTTTGCTCTTAAAATTTGGAGACATTACCTTTATGGTAGTAAGTTTACCATATTCACTGATCATAAGAGTTTAAGGTATATTTTCCAACAGAAGGAGTTGAATATGAGACAAAGACGCTGGATGGAATTTCTTAGTGATTATGACTGTGATATCCAGTATCATGAAGGAAGAGCAAATGTAGTAGCAGATGCTTTAAGCCGAAAGTATCATGAAAAGCCAAAAAGGGTACGTTCTCCTAAATTAAATCTGCAAGTAGATTTAAATGATCAAATAAGAGAAGCACAAGAATCAGTAATCAATGATGATTCTGAGAAATTAAAAAGTATGCTAAAAGAATTAAAACAAGGAACAGATGGAATTTGGAGATTCCATGAAAAGAGAATGTGGATACCTAAATTAGGAAATCTACGTAATCGTATATTAGAAGAAGCCCATAAATCTAAGTATACGATGCATCCAGGAAGTGATAAAATGTACCGGGATTTAAGAAAAAATTTATGGTGGATAGGAATGAAAAAGGACATAGCAACCTATGTTTCTAAATGTTTAACTTGCTCACAAGTTAAAGTTGAACATCAGAAACCCTCAGTTTTGTTACAGCAATTAGAAATGCCAGTTGGGAAATGGGAATTAATAACAATGGATTTTGTTACTAAATTACCCAAAACTAGGAAAGGAAAGGATACAATCTGGGTGATTGTAGATAGACTAACTAAGTCAGCTCATTTTCTACCAATGAAGGAAACAATTAGTATGGAACAATTAGCTAAGTTGTATGTAAATGAAATTGTTTATTTACATGGCATTCCTTTATCAATTGTTTCTGATAGAGATAGTAGATTTACCTCTCGTTTTTGGTCGAGTTTCCAAAAGGCAATGGGAACCAAGTTAAGGTTAAGCACGGCTTATCATCCTCAAACAGATGGACAAAGTGAAAGAACAATCCAGACAATGGAAGATATGCTTAGAGCTTGTGTAATCGATTTTGGAGGTAATTGGGACGATCACTTACCTTTAATCGAATTTTCTTATAATAATAGTTATCACACAAGTATCAATGCTGCACCAATCGAAGCACTTTATGGAAGAAAGTGTCGAACCCCTGTTTGTTGGGCAGAAATTGGGGAACAACAATTATCTGGACCTGAGATAGTGCAAGAAACAACTGACAAGATTATTCAAGTCAAAGAACGACTGAAAGCAGCACGTGATCGACAAAAGAGTTATGCTGATAACCGATGCAAGCCATTGGAATTTCAGGTAGGAGATAAAGTATTATTGAAAGTTTCTCCTTGGAAAGGAATGGTAAGATTCATCAAACGAGGGAAGTTAAGTCCCAGGTATGTTGGACCTTTTAAGATTATCAGAAAAATAGGACCTGTAGCCTATCAGCTACAATTGCCAGAGGAAATGGCAGGAATACATGATGTGTTTCATGTATCAAATCTTAAAAAGTGTTTGGCTGATGAATTACTGATAGTGCCTCTTAAGGATATAGAAGTAAATGAACAACTCAAGTTTGTAGAAAGACCTCTACAAATTGAAGATAGGAAAGTCAAGAATCTCAAGCACAAAAGACTAGTTCTAGTCAAAGTGAAGTGGGATTCCAAAAGAGGACCTGAATACACATGGGAGCTCGAGTCAGAAATGAAAAGGAAATATCCACATTTATTTCAGTAGATCTCGAGGACGAGCTCTAAAGTAAGGTGGGGAGAATGTAACAACCCTCGGTAAAACCAATACCCTTATAATATTTCCGACCCTCTATTATATCTTAAATTGTCCTAATATGTCTTATATTATACCCCGTATGTGAAAACCGAGCCCTAAATAGATTATAACATATAAAATAAATCAATAAAACATGAAATATAGGGCTGAGGCGGGCCGCGTAGACCCACCTTAACCATTCACGCGGGCCGTATGAGAGTGTTGACCGGACTCCGCTGAATTCTTAAGTTCAAGCGGGCCGCGTAAGCTTAAGCTTACATTAACGCGGGCCGCGCGGACTCATGAAACGCGGATGCACCAGATGCCGACACGTGTCGACATCGTGTCAAGTCTAGTAGCTGACCCAGCTAAGCTATATGTTGACCGCGTGTTGACGCGGGCCGCGTAAGGCTTAGCCTTACCTTACGCGGGCCGCGTGAGGACCAGATTACACGACTATATAAAAAGGCCATCAGACTTCGTTTTCCGTCGCTCACAATCTCAATTCTAAATCCCAATTCTGTAGAAAAGTTATAATACACGGGTATTATACCCCTAAATTAGCGAGGTTCTGCTTCATTGTAAGTATTATAACCCCAGTTTCGTAACAGTTACGCTGCCCGATTGATTTAGGGTTCCGTAACAACTGTCGTGGTTCTGCCCGACGTAGTTGTTGGAATGCCGTCTCGGGGAGGGTATCATTAATAATTTCAAAGGGTTATGGTACGAACCAATGTACATTTGTATAAATTATAGATTATACCCAGGAAACCCTTACGAAAAGCCTAAGACAGCAATGTGAGTTTATCCTCTTTTTGTTAATGTTTTTGGTAATGTTTTACCAAACCTTAAATGTTTTACTATGAAATTTGGCAGTGATTGAGTCTTTGTAGTTCTTCAATTATTGCCAGTATGTTGGGGTTTTGTATACAAAATTTGTACTACTTGCGAGTAGTAAGTCGAGGATAACAATACGTTACCATTGGACAATGAGTTAGCCAATGGGTAATATGACCCACAAGTCAGGGTTGACAGTACTAATGGAATAATTGTGTAGACATAAACAATGTGATCGCTCTCAATACTGTTCACTGTGACTTTAAACTTGATTAAATTGGGATTCACTCACCAGTATTTCCCGCTGACAAATATTTTTAAAACATGTTTCAGGTAACCCAATGTGAAAGCCAATTAGTAAAAAGCCAGCTGGAGAGCACTGAAGGCTTGGGAAAAATGTGGCTATAAAAGTTACCTAATAAACGATGTTTTAAATTCAATAAAATAGGGTTTATCCCTATAATGTATTGTAATAAGAAACTTGGGTTTTTGCTCATGTTATTATTAATATAAAAGATGGTGGTTTTACTCTGATAAACATTTCCTAACTACGGTCCTGATGTAAATTCCGCTGCAAGACTAAATAAAACTGATACCACCAAACTCTGAGATCACGTCCGCCCGTTCCCGGGGATCAGGGATCGGGGGTTGTGACAACCCAATAGGCTTAAGTTATAAATTTTGAGATTGATAGTTTTAAATGAGCCTATGATATAGGTTTATGTTTTATGTAGGTTTTCTAATTAAAAAAATATATAAAATGTATATAGGATTTTTTTTTAAACGGGCCCCGTCAAAATGTGCCATGGCGGTGGGTCCCCACCCCAGGGCTTTAAGAATCTATTACACATTTATTATAACTAGTATTTTGCATGTCGCTCATTGTGGTAGCATTCGTTGAGTAGAAACGCGTAGTAAGACAACGCACAACTCGTAAAACACAATATGTAAAAGGCAATTAAAAAAAAACAAGTGAATGCACAATGAAGTTATTGTTTTCTGTATGTAATCGACCAAAAAATTGCTATCAACACATTATTTGTAGGGCTTGTGGCATTATAGTCTAGTGGCATTCTGTGGGTGGGTTAAGGCTTAGGAACCATTAGGTTCTGGGTTCGATTCCCACAAGGGGGTTTTCCCATGTTTATTGGATTTTCTCCTGAATTGATGTATAGTAATTATAGCCTACTGGGGATGGATATGAACGGGCGGTTTCATTGGTGACACGGTAATACTCTAGTGGTCCGTCAGTAATCCGAATTTACCATTCAAAAAATATATATATTATTTGTGGGATATTGAAGTTTATTTTGTCATCAAGCATCTAAAAAATATATATATTATTTGTGGGATATTGAAGTTTATTTTGTCATCAAGCATCTAAAATTGACATTTTTGGTTAACTTTTACGTATAGGTCTGGAAGCAGTCTCTCTATCCCTAGGGATAGAGGCAAGGTCTGTCTACATCTCACCATTCCCAGACCTTATAAGTAGCTTTGCTATTTGTCGGCATTGTCGAAGCCACGCCCCCTCCAATTTTTCCGAAACCGGGGGGGCGGTGCAACGTATATACCTATACGAAAGTACTATTCATAACACTACGCATCGATAAGTTCGGTTGGGGGGGGGGGGGGCGCCCCCACGGGGGTAGCCTAAGCTGCGCCCCTGTTTGTGGGATTTACTGGGTATGATTGTTGTTGTTGGTTAACTTTTATGCATAAAGTGATCGATGATTTGTTAAAATTACTAGTATTTTAGATGCAAGATTCCAAAAGTACACGTAAATTGTGGTAATAATGGAGGATACAAGCACCTATAAAAGAATATCCTAAAATATTATTTAATATAAGGAAATCAAATAAGTCCAAAAGTATTTCATTAGAAGTTACCTGAACGACAACGAATTGAACGAATTGGATGACTCCTGTTTATGCGACAAACTAAACAAACACAAACACTAAAATAACGAATTCTCTTTTTATTTCATTTGTTAAAAAAAAGTATGCTGTTAACTTTCATTTATATTAACAGATAAACGAAGAAAAAAATATGAAGATACATGTTTTTAGATTAGAGTTATCCCAATTCACAAAAACATTAATTTGTTGTGAGAAAAAAAAAACACAAGAGTAAATTGTCAAAATGGTTCCTGAGGTTTTGTTACTTTTGTCACATTAGTCCAAAACTAAAACCTTTTGAATCTGGTTCTCTGTGGTTTTAAATTAGTTGTCATTTTCATCCAAAATCAAAACTTGGTTAGATTTTTCAGTTAACATCCAATTTTTCTGTCTTTTCCTCCCTTTTAATGAATGGCAAATTGGTCTTTTAACGTTTTATTATAACAAATTAAAAAAATCTGACTATTTTGTCATTCATTAAAAAGGAGGAAAAAGACAAAAACAAAAAACTGGATATTAACTGAAAAATCTGACTAGATTTTGCTTTTGGATGTAAATGGCAACAAAATTGAAACAATAGGGACCCAGATTCAAAAGTTTTGAGTTTTGGACTAAAGTGGCAAAAGAGACGAAAACTCAGGGATCATTTTAGCAGTTTACTCAAAACACAAAGTCAAATTGTTAACTTTTTAACCATTGGTTCATATTTTGAATTATGAGTTAAATGTCATTTTAGTCCCTGTGGTTTGGGTCATTTTGTCAGTTTAGTCCAAATGTTTCATTTTTCACCTGTGGATTCAAAAAAGATTCACTGTTGCCATTTTAGTCCAATGGGTTAACGAGAAAGGTAATTCGGTCATTTTATATGGCTGAATTGCCCTTCTAGTTCACATAATTACATATAAAATGACTGAATTGTCATTCTCGTAAACAGAAAAATGGATGAAGTTAACCCAGGGGACTAAAATGGCAACGATGAAACATTTTTAGACCCACAGGCGAAAAATGAAACATTTAGACTAAATTGGCAAAATGGCCCAAACCACAGAGACTAAAATGACATTTGACTCTTAAATTATTATCTTCTTACATACATATACATATGTTATATAAAAAAACTATCAAACAATTTTTTTCAGATATGTTTTACATTTATATTTTTTACTCAAAGCCACTAAGGCTTTGGCCTAGTGATAGAGAGAAATCCATCCAGGTGTTTAGAAAGGAAGAGGTTATGGGTTCAATATTCGATGAGTGTAATATTTAGCCGTTAAAAATGTGATAAACGAACAAATCAAACTAATTAGTTAGTTGATGAATGTGCTTTTTGTTTTGAATTTGACGGATAAATAAGGGAGAAACTATAATCATTAAGTTTATTTCATTTTGTTTTGAGTAAAATGCACGAATAGACCCTGTGGTTTGGTGAAATTTCACCTTTTGTCCCCAACTTTTCACAATTACACTCTTAGTCCCTGTGGTTTGACAAGTTGTTACTCGGATAGTCCCTAAAGCGGATGAAGGTTACTCGGATAGTCCCTGTGGTTTGACAAGTTGTTACTCGGATAGTCCCTGTGGTTTGACAAGTTATTACTCGGATAGTCCTTGTTATTTCACACCCACTTAACCAGAAAAACTAATCTCCATCCGCTTTGGGGACTATCCGAGTAACAACTTGTCAAACCACAGGGACTAAGAGTGTAATTTTGAAAAGTTGGAGACTAAAGGTGAAATTTCACCAAACCACAAGGACTATCCGTGCATTTTACTCTTTTGTTTTGCTTTTAACCTCTTATGATTAAAAAAAATAAATAAGTTATATTTTTCTTACAAAAAGTAATCTGCAATTTGCGTTCTTTGTGTATGTTTTCAGAATCAATACACATTCTTATTTTCAAAAAAATGGAAACTTGAGTCCCTAGGGTTTCTATTTTGCTACACATTGAGTCCCTGAGGTCAACTGCTGTTAGTATATTTCGTTAAGTGATTAACGGAATACACGGTAGCAGGGGCAAAATGGTCTTTCAACCAAGGAAAAAAACAAAACGTCCATGGGGTATGGTTTTCGCTATACTATGAGTCCCCCGCATCGTTTCATTAGCCGGTAACTCAAGTTTCGATTTCTGGTAATGGGCTAATCTTCTTAATCTGTGAGTATTATTATTTATCATTTTTTTCCTTCACAACTTTTATAAATTGATTATTGTTTCTATATCAGAATCCCCCATTAAAGATTGCCCCATTTTACCCTTAGATCCTCCTCCACCTCTCTCCATGTACATCTTATTTTCATCTCAGATCCTGAATTTACAATTAACAAGATTAGGGTTTTATGTGATAATGGTAGTGGTCGTGTGTATGGTGTAATGGTGGTGTTGTGTGGAATAATAATAATAATAAGGGTTATTAGATTTAGTCACCTCCAACTATTGGCTATTGTCTGCTGTCACCCTCAATTATCACTTTGATGCCCGTCACCCCCAACTTAACACTTAGTGTATTCTGTCATCACCGTTAACTGATCACTAACTTTTGATGTTTTTATACTTTTGGGGGTGTCATAGAGATCTTAGGAAGGTTTTAGGGATCTTTGGACACCCCCAAAAGTATAGTAACAAGCTCAAAAGTTAGTGATCAGTTAATGGTGTGGTGACAGAACAAAGTAAGTGTTAAGTTGTGGGTGGCGGAATTCAAAGTGATAGTTGGGGGTGGCAGCGGCTAATAGCCAATAGTTAGGGGTGATAATAATAATAATAATAATAATAATAATAATAATAATAATAATAATAAGGATCATAGGTAAAATAGACTTTTCACAATAAGAATAAGAGGTAAATTAGATTTTTCTCCAAATTTCAAACGGTTAAAATGATAGAGGAACGCAAACTAAAGCAAAATGGAAACCTGGGGACATAGGTATTCATTTTTTGAAAATAAAGACTCTCGTTGATTTTGATAACATACTATAAGAACACAAATTACGTTTTACTTTTTTTCATTTTTTTTTCTAAATGACTCCCCTACATACACATAATATATACACATGTATATAAGTATATAAATGAAGTAATTGTTTATTAAATAGGTATGACTAGCTTGTTCAGATTCATTTATTTAGCCAAGGAAAAAAATCTTACACATGTTCCTTCTTTTATAAATAAAACGCGTTACCCGACGAGAATCTTAAATTTTCTAGAAAGAAAAACCTTTTTGACAACTGAAATTGAAACTGAATTTTTTTTTTAGGAAGATTACTGACGGATTTCATTATACTTGTCAAGTTACATCAAAACAGAAGGTAGACTGGCAACAAGCTGCGCCGCCATTCCTTTCTGAATTGCAAACCCTAATCTACCAAAGACAAAACCCCGTCCCCTGAGGCTGAGCAATTGTTGTGGATGACCCGTTGGACCCTGGTCAGGAATTGGATAGCTTCTGGCGCTAGGAAGCCAAATGTGTCAAAGGCAAAAGGGACAAAAACATGTTGGTTCTCTGCACAAGCTTTAGCGTGCTTATCAACTTTCTTCGATTCTGCCTTTGTTGCTGCTTATCCAGCTACAAACCTGTTTTCCCTTAAACCAACCAGAGGGGAAACCCCCGTGAGGTCTACACAAGCATGTCTCCCCCTAGCCCAACCAAAGACGAGAAGATCCGCTGGTCGCAGAGTAGATCTCCCTTCCATAGGGTCTGTAAGGAAATTCACAGGAGCCTCTTTCTTAGCCGAAATCCCAGCTCTTCTCAGGATGTCCCACAAAACATCTCGCACCCAGTCATGCCGATATTTGAACCCAGGGAGCTCTTTACAATGCACTGCGTGCTCTCCGTATTTATCCATACAAGCTGTACGACATATCGGGCAGGTTTCATCTTCTGGGTACATAGGGATCATCAGCCGGTATTTAAGGATTGCTCTGTATTCTACTGCTGACATACATTGTCCCAGCCCCTCAATTGGGACAACAGTCAAAAAATCCTGAGCATGGGGACCCTTCAGGCACTCCCACACTGGCTTCTGGCGAGATGACAAATCAAAAATTTCTCCCAGGCTTTGAGCGATTTTGCTAAACAGAGCATTCGCCAAAGTTTTTTGTGGCTTCGAGGGGGCGGTGTCCTTGTTAAAGAAACCGCTGATATCAAAGTCTGGGAGAGAGACATTTAAGCGATCGAGCGCCTGCAGATAGTCCCCGTCGAGCCCGACAACCCCACTGTTTCGAAGGATATGATCCTGTAGTTCCCAAGACTGAGCTCTGGACGCCACAAAAGCATAAACCCCAACATCTCGAGCTGAGAGGAGACCCAAACCACCTAGGCGCATTGGCAGAGATGCCAAACGCCATTGGAGGTCCCCAAAGAAGGGGCCACCACCCACGACTATGAAAATTTGGATTTTCTTGATTTTACAATGGAAACACGTGAAATAACCCGCTACAATATATTCGTTTGTACCTCTCTCTCTCTTTTTGAATACAAAGAAATTTTAGAAATCAACAAATACATAAAACGTTGTAAGAAGGCGGAGAAAATCATTTACGGGTTAGCTATGATAGCTTGTTGGTGCATCTGAAAAGAAAGGAACGACGTGGTTTTTAATCAGAAAAGATGTAGCCCGCAAGAGATCATAGGGGAGATAAAATCTAGAGGTTATGGTTGGATCAAAAATAGATCCTAATGTAAATATATTAGATGGGCGAAGTTGTGTAAATACCCTTTGTACATGTTGTAATTTCCTTACCCTTTGCCCGTTTGGGTCGGGGGTGTTATTGTTTGTTTGGTCTTTTGCCCGTTTGGGTCGGAGGTTTGTTTTAATGAAGTTTAATTTTCAAAAAAAAAAAAAAAAAAAAAACCTCTCTCTTTCTCTTCTTGTCATTAAAATTACGATAACAAATCATAAAATATTACAAACGAAAGAAATCCAACTAGCTTACCTGCCTTTTTTGTTGTTTAATTATTGTCCCACACACCTTGCTCCAATATATTGTTCTAAAACATCAATATCTTAGATGATTATCTATCAAAGCTGTTATTTGAAGAATTTCATAAAGATTTCATTCAGGGTTAATATTATAAAAACTAGGGTGGTTTTCTTCTTTACACGAAAAATCCACCAATCAAATGTAGGATATAAAAATCTCTAGATTAAATGGTGGATGACTTGTATATCTCTTGAGAGATGCAGGTTTAAGTTCCATTTGGTGCAGAGTGAGCCACTGGTGGACAATGATAGGAGACCCAGGAAAATCTGGGTTGGATCCTTGAGCCAAACGAGTTTTACCGGTAATTTCAATGTCGTGCCTACGGGCGGATGGGTTACCGGGTTTTCCCCGGAATTGGTGGTGGACTCGGGTTACTATCGGAGTACTTCGTTTGTCCAGTGGGTGCCCCGAGGGTGCTCAGGATTGATTCTGTTGGCCGTTAAAAAAAAGATATAAAAATCTCATTTTTTTTAAATATAGGTACTTAAAAAGAGTTAAAATAATGATGTGTTACCTCTTAATGTGTCCACATTTGATAAACTAACATTTCAAATGTGTTTAAAAAAAATACTAATCTGGATATTTTGTTGTTACAAAAGATACGTACAAATTTGTATGTAAAACAATTAAAAGTTTATAGATATGATTCATGTGAATGTGCACTAAATTTAACGTTATTTTACTAATTTGGTGAAAATAACATTAAAAAGCGAGGGATGGTTAATCATGCATCATGTGGTGGCGTTGATAGCCGAAAAACAAGGGGGTACATACGCTAATCGGCTTTTGTCCCAATTGCTAAGTGTTATGTGCCTTATGTCCAAGGCTTGATGCAAAACTATTATCGAGCCGGAGATCTCACTGGAAGCAACCTCTTCATTCCTACGGGGTAGAGGTAAGACCGTCTACATCTTACCATTCTCAGACCCTACCTTAGCTTTGCTATTGGTTGAGTGATACTAACACCTTTGGGATAGATTATAGAAAATAATTCGTTCATCAGTCAAACTACATCCAGAAGATGTTAGTACGTTTTAATATGGGCAAAGCTCATTCTTTTAGCATATCCATAGTTGTCCGACCGTTAGATCCTCAAAAGGATCCTTACCACCCTCAAGAAGAAGGCGAAGAAGTACTTGGTCCAGAAGTACCGTACTTAAGTGCGATCGGTGCCCTTATGTATCTTGCAAATAACACGAGACCCGATATTGCATTCTCGGTACATGTACTAGTAAGATATCGTTCAAACCCAACACGTAGACACTGGAATGGAATAAAACACATATTTCGATATATTTGTGGGACACAAGACTTAGATCTTTTCTACCAGAAAGATCAAAAGTCCCAGCTTGTTGGGTATGCTGATGCTGGATATCTGTCAGATCCACATAAAGCAAAATCTCAAACAGGTTATGTATTCACATACGGTGGCACAACAATTTCTTGGAAGTCAACAAAGCAAACACTTACAGCAACATCATCAAATAATGCTGAATTGATAGCACTATATGATGCTGGTCGAGAATGTGTGTGGTTGAGATCAATGATTAATCACATACAAGAAGCATGTGGATTAGAACAGATCAAGAAGGAGCCGACGATTATTTATGAAGACAATGCTGCTTGCATAGCTCAGATCAAAGAAGGTTACATCAAGGGTGATCGAACAAAGCACATTTCGCCAAAATTCTTCTCAACATATGACTTGCAGAAAGAAGGGGAAATTGATGTTTACCAGATCAAGTCAAGTGAAAATTTAGCTGACCTATTCACAAAATCTTTATCAAGAAACAGTTTCGAGCAACTATCACACAAGATTGAAAGATGTTTGTTGAATTCAGGGGGATAATTATACACACTGTACTCTTTTTCTCTTAACTAAGTTTTGTCCCAATGGGTTTTCTTAGTAAGGTTTTTAATGAGGCAGTACAACTGATCCAGTAGTATTAGTTTATTTACATAGGTCCTGAAGTACCTATTTAACATCATCCTGAAGTATGTTGTTAACAATGTATAATAAGTAGTAACATATATCTAAGGGGGAGTGTTATGAATACAGATAATATGTCCTGGTTTTTCTCATCTTCAGTTGTATTTTCTGTTACATCTTCCACTACATGTGTACATGTATATAAAGATATAGTTGGATGAATAAGAATACACTTCTCATATTTCTCTCATTTTCTTATCAATTTATTTATTTTTTTGCATTTTGCGTTCTTTTGCTTATTTATTTATTTTTTGCATTTTGTGTCCTTCTGCTTGTAAAATGTTACACTCTGCATCCTTTCCGTCTATTGAACGTTATACTTCCTTTAAAAGTTATACTTCATTTTAAAAGGTTGAGAAAAACCAAACTGCCTTTTTTCATTGTTTATCTAACTTTTTAACCATAGTGTTAGGGGATTTAATAGAATCAAAACAATATTACCCTAAAATAAATAATTAAATATCTTCCAACCCCTATTGAATCAGAAGCTATCAGAAACCATCAATGTCTCAGTTGTCACAAAAGAAGCCATCAAAATTAGAATGGATCCACATGTTCTTGACTTTGATTTTTGAGGATTTTCACAGGTAATTTTATTTTTGAAAGATTGGATTATTTTCCATCGAACAGAACCACATAATCTTACAACTGAATGATTGATTTTTTAGTCAAATTAATGTTTCCCAATAGAGTAAATTGCCATTTTAGTACCTGAGTTTTGACCAAAATTGTCACTTTAGTCTAAATAGTTTTTTTCTTGTCATTTTAGTTCAAATAGTTTTGTTTTCTGCCATTTTAGTCCCTGACTTTTGTATTTTTGTCATTTTCATCCAACCTACTAATTCCATTAAAAAATTTAGTTAACTTAGGTGAATTTTGGTCAAACCATATTTTTCTTTCTTTTTTTTTGCAGGTGCGATAGTATGGGGATGCTGTTGTGACGGTTTACAGTGAAGATGATGGCGGTGGTTGTTGGTTTTACGATGATGGCTGTGGTGTTGGTTGATGACGTGGGTGGCGGAAAAGTGGCCAGTGGTGGTGGAAATGGTGGGGGGTGATGGTGGTGGGGTGGGTTGGTGGATGGTGACGATGCAGGCAGGTGGCGGCGATGATAGAAAGTTATGATGGGGTGGGTGATGGGAGGTGGTGGTGGTGGTGGTGGTCGATGAAAATGACAAAAAATGACAAAAGTCAGGGACTAAAATGATAGAAAACAAAACTATTTGGACTAAAATGACAAGAAAAAACTATTTAGACTAAAATGACAATTTTGGTCAAACATCAGGGATTAAATTGAGAATTTACTCTTTCCAATAATTTTGTTTTGTTTCCAATCATCTTGTGTTTTGAAAGATTGAATTTTTAATCCTAAAAAATGAACCAACTACCAAGATTGAACAAAAGCAAGTTAAACTAACTGAATTTTAATTATATTAAAAATCTGTATGTCCTAAAAGTAATCTGCACATGGTGATTGCTGTTAATCCACAAGAACCGAATCGGATGGAGCCGATGGTTGGTGGGAAGGAAGAGTGAAGTGAAAGTTGGGGGTGTCAAGTTGATAGGTGTTAATTTTATTTGGGGGGTTTAGGGTTTTAGAGGGGTGAAATGACACAAATGCCCCTCTACCGTCAAACATTAAACGTAATATTCTAACTTTGTTAAAGGTAGGGGTGTATAGTGTAACATTTTACAAGTAGACGGCACATAATGCAAACATAAAGTTTGAGGTTGGCAACCCATTCCCACCAATAAACCACAAAAAAATAAATTGTACTTTACTTAAAAAAATATCATTACTTGCTCTAGTTAACGTACAAAAAAAATATTATTTATTAGGGGACTGGGGGTGGTCCGTGATGGTCCCTCCATCACGAGTGATGGCCAGTTGCACACTGCCGCCACCTTCAACCATAACACGTGGAATTAACAACGCGTTGAATTCTTCACGCGTTGTAAAAATTCAATTGTATGTGTATGACTTGTACCTTGTGTATTAATACTTGTACGTTCAGATTTGATGGAGCTGATGTTTCGCCGGAATTTCGTCGGAAAACTGGTCTGCAAGTCAAAGAAGATGCAGATGATGTTTTTGAAAGTTGATTCCTTTTTAACACATTCAGTCCCTGTGGTTTATAGTTATTTACAAAACTTATTTAAATCTTATTCCTTTTAATTTCAACTTTTAAAACTGGCAGGTTTGGTCCTTGTCATCAAAAAAATTGTTTCTTTTATAAACTTGTAAGATTTTTTTTATAAACTTTATAAAAACAAAAAATGGTTGTGAGTGATGGAATTCCGTCACTAGTGATGACCACTGCCACTAAAAAATGCTTGTGAGTGATAGAATAGTGGTTGCTGATATGGCGGAACATGATTGGATGTTTGTGAGTGATGGAATTTCATCACTTGTGACCACCCCCACTCCCCTTATTCAGTATCATTTACAAAACAAAAGTCGACAGTATTTATATTTTTGGTCCCTCTGTACGCTCTTTACACGTTGACCCATCTGATTTCCTTTTTGGTTTGCCTCGGTCCCTCTGCATTGTTTTATGCCTTTTATTTTCTTTATAAAATGTTTTAACTTACAAAGATATGTAAGAAAAAGCTCTCACTATTCTCACATCCTTGTATCTTATTCCTATACCCCTTTTACTCTATATCTCTATATATATCTATGTAATATATAGAAAGAGACAGAGGGGAAGAGTGGGAATTTTAACCTCCGAAGAAAATGATCTTTTATTATATCCATAGAATGATGAAAGGTTTATGTAATATGTTATAACGGATAAAAAGATTAATTGAAATGTTTTTATATAATCTTAACTATTAAATAAATACTATACAAATGTTAGTAAATATTTTAGCAGATATAAAACGTTCTCATGCACGGTATAAATTCGATTTACCGTACGTTTTGTCGCTGCTAAGTCCTTATGCAAAGGTAAAGGTAGCGTAGTGGTTAGGTGAAACCCCACTAAAAAACCAATGAAATTCGATTCCATTTCTCTTGTACGGTATAAATTTGATTTACTTTATTTTTTTATCGAAAGTGTCTTATTTTCGTCATTATCATATACAAACTTATACAAAGTTAAAAAAAAAAAACTGACCCTTAATAATATACACACAAGATCCTTAATATATAAAAGTGTACAAAATCTTAACTTGGTATATAAAAAATTATAAAAATTGCCATTAACATCTTATAGTATCATTAGCACTGCACCCTCAGTATATACTTCAAATTTATATATATATATATATATATATATATATATATATATATATATATATATATATAAACTATATAAAAGTGTAAAAAATATTAACTTGATATATAACAAAATTATAAAAATTGTCATTAACATCTTATATTATCATTAGCATTACTTCAAATTTATGTGTATAAAAAAACTAATACGTATCAAATGCAGCTTAACATATGTCGCATAAAAAAGAGGTAAGATAAATGGTAAAAGTACATAATTTTGAGTACTTAACCAGTAACTAGTATTTTGACCCGCCGCGTTTTGCTGCGGCGTCGAAACTTAAACTAACTCGAATTTGTACTGTTAAATATCTGACCAACTCGTTTCCGAACAAAACTTACATCAAAACGTAGAACAACCAAAGAGACATATAAAACAAGCATGTAAACGTATTATATTTGACCTAACTCATTGCGGAGAAAAATTTACGACAAAACGTAAACCAACTTAAACGTATACTGATACATACTTAAAAAAGCACGTAGGAAATATTATTTTTTAAATTAAAGAATGTTACCCCACATTGCGGCGACGTTGAAACGTAAATGTAAAGATGAGACATTCTCGTGGACGATGAAACAGGCCATGCTGTGTGCCTGCAGTTTGTTTGCTATGGCCTTTTTATTTTTGGGTTTGCTATGTTGTTTGGTGTACTGTTTCCCTTAGACCACAGGGTGTTTGACATGGAAACATAGCATGATGACCTCTTCACGTGGTGTACACCAGCTCGCCAACGGCATGGAGGGCAGCGTGGTGTTGAAGGCTGTCACACTTTGACCCGTAACAAAACAGGTGATCAGGGCATGATGATTGTTCATAGCACATGACAAGTATTAAAGTTTAGTGTTTGTTCATTCTCAAAGTTTAATAATGTCACGTAAACAAATGAATTCAAATAATTCATACAATAATTCCAAAACATAGATCATTAAATAATATTCCGTTTATTCGAATTAGGCATTTCCTATGTGTCTTTATCATCGTCTCGTCAAACCTGATTTCCTGCATCATGTGTAAAAGTAATTTTTTGGGTTAACATAAGTTGGTGAGTAAATCTATATTTAAATAAAACAAATGTTTGTTTAGTTATTTAAAAAAATAGAGTAAAGTGCCATTTTGGTCCCTTGTGGTTTGGGCAGTTTTGCCAGTATAGTCCAAAGATTTCATTTATAGCCTGTGGGTCAAAAAACTTTTCACCATTGCCATTTTGGTCCAACTGACTTAACCCCATCCATGAACTCCATTAAGTCAGGGGCAATTTCCTCTTTTTCTATTATGTAATTCGAACATTTCGAACATTTTACAACAATGTAATTCAAACATTTCGGACATTTTACATCGAATTCGGATAGTTTTAACCGTTGAAATTGGACCTAATCAGAGTTTATTGATCATAATATCGCATTACACTCGATAATACAAGTGAAAATCTTCAAAATTATAGAAAAATATCAAGAAAATATGGAGAAACAACAGTTTCAGCGTGTCAGAGCAACGTTCGCGCATCACGTGATTCGCTTGAACTTGTCATACATCGCGCATCACATCTATGTATGAAGGATATAGATGTTGAATCAGTTATGTTCTAAACATAATGGAAAACATGAAAACATACCGTCACCGCAGACAGTGCAGAGGAGAATCCAGTGATGGAAGAAGCCATGGAGTTCGACATCTTTGTCAAGGTGATCTGGTTCCTCCTTAGGGTGCTAACTGATGATGGTGATGATTAAACCGAAAAGGGTAATCGGTTATTGGAGAGGAGGTCGATGATGATGATGTTATGATTATAGGGTATGTCTAACTGTGTAACCCTTTAACCTCCATATAAGTCTCCTTATATAAGCACCCAGGAGGATACCTAATTAGTTAATAAGGGTAATATGGTCCATCAACAATTACCAACTAATTATTTAATAGGTTGTTATATATTTTGATCTATATTATGTAAATGATTATAATGGCTACTAGATTAAATATTAAACATAATATATTTAATCTTACATTCTCCCACTTAGCCGAGTAATCATTTACTATGAGTATTAGATAAGCCTGATCAGGAGTTAACACTCATTTTTGCCTTAAACAAGTACTATAGCAGAGAAATACAGCCGTTGAATCATTATGCAACTCAGGACCCCCATTAGTCATACTATAGCCTTAATTTAAAACCTAATTGTCATGATCAAAATACGCATAAGCCCTTTGTTTGATTTGTAACTTTATTTGTCTATATGCCATTATACCGGTTGAACATATTCTAAGAGACATACAAAATCAAACTGAGGAAATTTCATTAATCATAAAACATAAGCTAGTACAATATGCTTAAATAAGGTCTTTACTAAATCCCATATTCCGAACATGTTCTTCGTAAACCTTAGGAGGGAGACCTTTAGTCATCGGATCAGCAAGCATATCTTTAGTACTAATATACTCGATACAAAGATTATTTTCCTCAACTCGTTCACGTACGAACAAATATTTTGTATCGAGATATAAACCAGCTCCAGTCGAACTGTTACTGTTCGAGAAACTAACGGCAGCTGAATTATCACAATAAAGCTTCAATGGTCTAGAAATGGAATTAACGACTTTGAGTCCAGTGATCAGATTTCTAAGCAACATTCCATGACAGGTTGCGTTATAAACAGCAATGTACTCTGCCATCATTGTGGAAGTTGTGGTCAACTGTTGTTTATGACTCTTCCATGAGATAGGGCCGCCTGCTAACATAAATATATAGCCCGAAGTGGATTTCTTGTCATCTTTGCATTTGGCAAAGTCAGAATCAGAATAGCCCACCACTTCTAAATGATCACTTCTTCTATAAGTCAGTTTATAGTCTTTCGTCCCTTGCAGATATCGAAGTACCTTCTTAGTTGCTTTCCAGTGATCTAGGCCAGGATTAGTCTGATAACGGCCTAGCATTCCAGCAATATAAGCAATATCTGGGCGAGTACATACTTGAGCATACATCAGGCTCCCGACTACTGATGCGTAAGGTATCTGGCTCATTTACTCCTTCTCAACCTCTGTTGTCGGACACTGGAATGAACCGAAAACATCTCCCTTAACTACTGGAGCGACGGAGGGTTTGCACTGTTGCATGTTATAACGTGTAAGGACACGATCTATGTAAGCCTTCTGAGACAATCCTAAGATCCCTTTATGTCTATCTCGGTGAATTTCGATGCCAATGACGTAAGAAGCATCTCCGAGATCCTTCATGTCGAAGTTATGCGAGAGTAACCGCTTCGACTCATGCAACATGTCTAAACTATTACTTGCCAATAGAATATCATCTACGTAAAGGACAAGTATAGTAAAGTTGCTCCCACTCATCTTGAGGTAGGTGCATTGATCCACTTGATTCTTCATAAAACCTTGTTTCTTCATGACTTCATCAAACTTGAGGTACCATTGACGTGATGCTTGTTTTAACCCGTAAATGGATTTCTTTAACTTACAAACTAGATGCTCCTGACCTTCAGGTTTAAAGCCTTCAGGTTATTTCATGTAAACATCTTCGTCTAAGTCTCCGTTAAGGAAAGCGGTTTTAACGTCCATCTGATGTAACTCTAGATCAAAATGAGCTACTAGGGCCATGACGATCCTTAATGAATCTTTACGAGAGACAGGTGAAAACGTCTCTTGATAATCAATTCCCTCTTTCTGAGTGTAGCCCTTTGCAACCAATCTCGCTTTGTAGCGTTCAACGTTCCCATTCGGATCCAGTTTTGTTTTGAACACCCATTTACATCCTACGGGTTTGACTCCGTTGGGTAATTCTACCAAATCCCAAACGTCATTTTTCTTCATGGATTCAAGCTCATCACTCATTGCTTTATTCCATTCAGAAGACTGATCACTGCTAACGGCTTCATTGTAAGAGATAGGATCATTTAGCTTTCCGGGATCCATTTCAGTCAGGTAGGTAACATAATCATCCCAATTAGTAGGCCTTCTTTGTCTAGATGACCTCCTGAGTGGATTATCGGGTTCAGCGTTGTCTTGGTTTTGAGCGTTTGATGTGCCTTCGTCATGAGGTATAACGGGTTCATATTGTAGAGGTAAATTTGGAGTTGGTGCAGTAGCTTCAGGTACAGTAGTTGCATTGGGTACAAGAGGAGTAATCGGAGTAATGGTAAGCGACGAGTCCCCCCCCCGCGTCTTGTACTTCTTGCAATTCTTCGTAAGGGTTGGTACTGCTCCCACCGACCTTGAAATCCTCCAGGAATGCAGCACGCTTGGTTTCAACAATACGGGTGACATGAGAAGGACAATAGAAATGATAACCCTTTGAATTATCAGGATACCCGATAAAGAAACACGTAACTGTTTTAGGGTCAAGTTTCCTTAGGAAAGGATTGTAAAGTTTTTCTTCAGCAATGCAGCCCCATACTTTCATATTTAAGACTCGGTTTCCTTCCTGTCCAAAGTTCATAGGGAGTTTTAGGGACAGACTTAGAAGGAACTCTATTGAGTATATGAACAGCTGCTTTTAATGCTTCAGTCCAGAGGAATAATGGTAAATTAGTGTTGGCTAACATACTACGCACCATGTTCATAAGGGTACGGTTTCTTCTTTCAGCGACACCGTTCTGCTGAGGTGTACCATGCATGGTGTATTGGTTCACAATCCCCTGGCCCTTACAAAACTCATAAAATGGACCAGGAGCTTGACCCAAATCAGTATGTCTTCCATAATATTCACCGCCTCTATCTGATCTCACAACTTTAATCTGATAATCTAATTGCTTTTCAACTTCAGCCTTATAATCTTTAAAAGTTGTAAGAGATTCAGACTTTTCCTTAATTAGATACAAGTACATGTAACGAGAATAATCGTCAATGAAAGTGATAAATGAAGTATGTCCTGTTATGCCAGCGATTTGGTAGGGACCACTAATGTCAGTGTGAATGAGTTCTAATAATTTAGAGCTCCTAGTGGCACCTTTCTTATTCACTAATGTCATTTTACCTTTAAGACATTTGACACATGTTCCAAAATCAGAGAAATCAAGAGGAGGTAAGACTTCATCCTTTACGAGACGATTTAATCGTTCTCTTGAGATGTGGCCTAAACGTTGATGCCACAACATGGACGAAGTCTCTAAGTCTCGTTTCTCTTTCATCTTTGTGAGTGATTCATTAATGTTATATGACAACAAAGATTTGGAAAAATTATCATCTAGTTCTAATCTATAGAGACCACCATCTAGAATACCAGTACCATAAAGAACAGAATCATAGAGGATAGAGAGTTTGTGATGACCATGGGAAACAATAAAACCGTCCATGTCTAACTTTGGTCTTGATATAAGGTTCCGAGTTACCTCAGGAACATATAAGACCACTAATGTCAGTGTGAATGAGTTCTAATAAATTAGAGCTCCTAGTGGCACCTTTCTTATTCGCTAATGTCATTTTACCTTTAAGACATTTGACACATGTTCCAAAATCAAAGAAATCAAGAGGAGGTAAGACTTCATCCTTTACGAGACGATTTAATCGTTCTCTTGAGATGTGGCCTAAACGTTGATGCCACAACATGGACGAAGTCTCTAAGTCTCGTTTCTCTTTCATCTTTGTGAGTGATTCATTAATGTTATATGACAACAAAGATTTGGAAAAATTATCATCTAGTTCTAATCTATAGAGACCACCATCTAGAATACCAGTACCATAAAGAACAGAATCATAGAGGATAGAGAGTTTGCGATGACCATGGGAAACAATAAAACCGTCCATGTCTAACTTTGGTCCTTATATAAGGTTCCGAGTTACCTCAGGAACATATAAGGTATCATAAAGTTTAATACATAAACCAGTTTTCATAAATAATTGTAATGTTCCAATGGCCTTCACTTCTAATTCTCGATCATCCCCAACCATAAGCGTTCTTTGGTTTCTTTCCAGCTTCCGGATTGTAAGGAATCCCTGAGTTGAATTGGTAACATGAACCATAGAACCAGAATCAAACCACCAAGAATTAGCAGGAACACTTAAATTATAGGACTCAAGTATCATAAAATAATCGTTACCTTTCTTAGCCAGCCACTCCTTAAAGTCAGGGCATTCCTTCTGCATATGTCATGCCTTTTTACAGAACTTGCAGTGGATTCTGCCTAAGGAGTTCTTAGAGCTGGAGGGTGCACTTGTATTAGGATTGGGCCTTTGGACTTTAGAAGCATCCTTCCTCTGATGATTGTTCTTCCTTTTCTTAGAGTTGGAGGTGGTGAAGTTAGCAACATCAGTAGTGCGATCCATCCTTATACGCTCTTCCTCCTGTACGCACATAGCGACCAGCTCACTCATCATCCATTTGTCCTTCTGAGTGTTGTAATTGATCTTGAATGCTTCAAAGGACGAAGGAAGCGAAGTAATGATGAAATGAACGAGAAAACCATCACTGATTTCCATTTCCAGCCCCTTCAGCTTATTGGCCATGTCATTCATCATCATGATGTGCTCGCGAATGCCGCTCCTCCCATCATACTTAGTTGTCACCAGCTTGAGAATAAGAGTACTAGCGTGTGCTTTAGACGTCCCCTTGAATTGCGCCTCCACAGAAGCCAAGCAGGTTTTAGCATCTTCAGAATCAGGAATGGCTCCCCTGATTGCATTGCTTATGGACTGCTTCATGAACATGAGAGACATGCGGTTACACCTAGTCCACTTTTCATGAGTTAACTGCTGAGCAGCAGTACTTTGTGGAGTAAGGTCCGCTGGCTTATCCTCTCTTAGAGCATAGTCAAAGTCCAGCAGCCCAAGCGTAAGCATGAGAGCATCCTTCCATGCAGCAAAGTTATCACCAGTCAAAGGTGGAATCCCGCAATTGGGCGCTGATAGTGGAAATAAGATGAGCAAGTTATGATACCAAGAAAGAAGTTCTAATGTGATCTAAGGGCACGTAATACTAAGGCAGACATAAATAATGACCATTTTACATTATGAAGCTGTGATATTGTCTATTACTAACATCAAAATAATAGACTTAGTAAAATTCTACTTAAACGAAGACAAATCAGCTTTGGCCAGAAATGAAACAGTCACTTTAGTTATGCACTCGTTAAGTATGCCATCTATGAAGGAATTAAATCAGCTTTAGCCAGATATTAAGACATTCATGTTTATGATGCACACTTAACATAGCTTTCGTAATACTTGGATGATAAGTAGATGTATCAAATCAGCTTTGGCCAGAAATGATACATCAAAAGCTCATTCAAGTTAAGCCACTTTGGTTTTGTAAAACATTATCTGATTCTGATTAATTAACTAAGTAATTACAAAACCAATTATTTAATAGCAAACCACCTGTTAGCGCCGAGCTAAATCTTAGTTCACATTAAACTGCCTAAAATAATGAGGTTTCGAGTGAGATCTCGACTCCGTTATGAGATCTCGAGTGAGATCTCGAGTCAAGTCTCGACTCATCATTATGAGGTCTCGACTCATTAAGGTCTCGAGTCGCAACCTCAGTGTCTCGAGTCGCAATCATGGTCTCGACTGCTGTGAATTATGAGATCTCGACTCCTTATGAGGTCTCGAGTCGCAACCATGGTCTCGAGTTGTGAAGATTGAAGGCCTTAGTCGAAACCTTAGTGGTCTCGAGTCGAAATCGTTGTCTCGAGTTGTGAATATTTGAGAACATTTATGATTTCGAGTCAAGATCTCGTGGTCTCGAGTCGAGATCTTGGTCTCGGCTTGTTGAAAGGGACCTCGAAACTTCCTGTTAACAGCTGTTAATGTGATAATAACTGAAAACTCGAAATTTAAGGGATTGTGTGATAGTGTTTCCTGTTTTATTGTTGATCTAAACTTATCAAGGATTTCGAAAATTATAACTGTATATCTTTTTAACAGTTTTCGAATAAACTTAAAAGATAAAATTGGATCAAACAGGAAAAAACACTCATCAATCCTAATTACATTCCAAAACATAAAGGAATTTTCGAATTTTCCTAAGAACATGATGAACCCTAAAAATTAAAACATAAATTCTGGAACCCGAAACCTGAATTTTAAGACTTTTCTAAACAGATTTCGCTCATAAACATAATCCAGTTGATTTCGAGTGAACATATAGTTAATCTTTTTCCGAAACAATGATCTCGGGTCGTCCTTTATGACTCGAAACTGGCTGTTGGTTTTATTAAGTTATCAAAATTCCGTTTTCCAGATTTCTATCCCAGATTTATGGATGGAAAACAGAACCGACTAATCAACATATGCTCTGATACCACATGTTGGATCAGTTCTGTTCTAAACATAATGGAAAACATAAAAACATACCTGTCACCGCAGACAGTGCAGATGAGAATCCAGTGATGGAAGAAGCCATGGAGTTCGACATCTTTGTCAAGGTGATCTGGTTCCTCCTTAGGGTGCTAACTGATGATGGTGATGATTAAACCGAAAAGGGCAATCGGTTATTGGAGAGGAGGTCGATGATGTTGATGTTATGATTATAGGGTATGTCTAATTGTGTAACTGTGTAACCCTTTAACCTCCACATCAGGGGCGGACCTAGTATAGTCGTAGGCGTAGCCCGGGCTACGGCTCAACTTTTAAGCGGTAGTGTAATTTTTTTTTTCCGATTTTTATACTAAGGATACCTCTCAACTACTACTAGGACACCCCTCAAAAAAAATTTTTAGAAACTGATATTAAGCCCAAATAATTCTGATTATATTGGCCCAAATAACCAAATGATAGCCCAATATTAGTTAGCCCAAATAACCAAAAAAATAACCCTAACAATGTATTGGGCATTTGGGCGGCAGATTGAATTATGCAGGGATATCAAAGGTCGATTCTTGGATTGTCGAACACACTCACACAGGGATGAATTGAGGGATATCGCAGAATCGCATATCAGAAATTGCTGTGAACTCGAACACACGCTGAACAGAAATCACGATCAGAATTGCTCATCGCAGCAGGAGGTTTGTTATTTGTTTCAGACTATTTTATTAAGTATTAATCATTCACACAGTCACACGAACAGGAACATGATGTTTTGTTTCAGTTTGATACTTTGATTAGTTTTTTATTAATGTTAATCATTCACAGTTTCACACGAAACGAACAGGAGGTTTTGTTTCAGTTTCATTAGTTTGATTGTTTGAATTTTTTGAAGTGATGATGAAACCAAAATCCAAAAAACAAGCTTTAATTGATCGCTGCTAATTACTGAAACAGTTCAGAACAATAATCATCAAACAGGCAAATTGGCTGAAGTCGCCGCTGTTGTGCTGATTGTGAGTTGTGAGTATTCTTTATTTCTTTTCTTCTTGAGTTCTTGAATTGTTTAATTTCGATCTAAAAAATAAAAATAAACCTAGCCCAAATCTAAAACCTGAAAACTTAATTGCCAAAATTAATTCATAAAGCCTAGCACAAATGTGATATGCTCAATATTGATTCTTTAATCTAAATACTAATAACTTAAAAAAAACTAGTTTATAAAATTTAATTCGGTAAGACCTAAGGGCCTTTTTTTAGCTCGCCCAGGGCACTTGAATTTTCAGGATCGGCACTGTCTCGTAATGTAGGTAAAAAAATTTCCGTTCTATAAATGTATCGTAAAAAATTTGGGATACCCCTGGATATTTCTTCTAGTTCCGCCACTGCTCCACATAAGTCTCCTTATATAAGCACCCAGGAGGAAACCTAATTAGTTAATAAGGGTAATATGGTCCATCAACAATTACCAACTAATTATTTAATAGGTTGTTATATATTTTGATCTATATTATGTAAATGATTATAATGGCTACTAGATTAAATATTAAACATAATATATTTAATCTTACAATAGAACACATCATCATTTATGCATACGAGCACATCACAGAAATCTAATATATCGTCTGTATTTCAGATTTGAGTTGTGTTTGTATAGATCGAGAAGAAACAACTGAATTTTGTTGTTCAGTTTCCGAAAACGAAAAAGTGCAGATCTGTTGTTATTCGAAGAAGAAAAATGAAGAAGAATAGTATATGTTTGAGTGGCGGCTGTGTTATTTTTTAAGGTTGAAAAACATTTCAGGTTTGTTTAATTGTTGTTGTTTTTTTTTTGGTAAAGGAGGACGGTACCTCCGGTAAATTTTATTAAAACAAAAAAATAGTTACACCTAGCGGGGCATAGATTCCCTGGACATAAAACCCAAGGAATTGTATGTAGTGCATAGAATAATCGAAGAAGAAGAGCTGTGTTGTGAGATAGATATTTATGGTTCTAGTTTTGGTTGTATCACATATCGAAGAAAAGGAGGGTGAAAAAAGATGCGCGCTGAGCTTTTAGTTTTTGAGTTCTTGTTGTTGAGCGGCTGATTATAGTGAAAGGATTTGTAAGGTTAATAAACGAATTATTACCAATGGGGTGGTTGTCCATTGGCAAAGGTAAAACCTTTAAACACCTTAGGAGTGAGAGGTCTTGGCTTCAAGTCTCACAGACGACAGGAATAAAAGAAATTTGTCGTTCAAAAGAAAAATAAAGGAATTATTATAAATAATAGAAAAAGACAAAATTGCCGCTGACTAAACGGAGTTCATGGATGGGGTTAAGCCAGTTGAACCAAAATGGCAATGTTGAAAAGTTTTTGGACCCACAGGTTATAAATGAAACATTTAGACTATACTGGCACAATTGCCCAAACCATATAGAACAAAATGACACTTTACTCTAAAATCTAATTTCGCTTAGTTTTATGATAAACAAATTTGCGTTAACTATTTTAGGCAAATAAAATAATCATACTTTGATCAATGTAGAGAAACTAGTTGGATGCCCCGCCCGTGTTGCGGGGCGCTAAGCCGAATATTTCCTAGTTTAATAACATGTACGCATGTATTTTAGTTACTTGTGCATACTACTCATAACACGATCTCAAAAAAATGATATCGACTCAACCAAATAAACCAAAACACTGCAATAGTTTTGCTAAAAAAAAGATGGCAAGTCTGAGCTGGGGGCAAAATAGTAAATTGTCATAAACAATGAGCGAGTGTCAGACACCTGCTTGACAAAAAAGTTAGATTGAGTAAACAAAGTAAAATAAAAACTACTATAGTTTAAAAAAAAAATAAAACGATGGCAAGACTCCAGATTTTAACTGAGGGCAAAATCATAAGTTTTTAAAAGAGGACAAACTCATAAGTTTAAACTGACGGCAAATTCGTAATTTTTAGCTGGGGGGCAAAACCAAAATTTTGTTTTGAACGGGGAAAAAATCATAGTTTTGAACTAAGAGCGAAATCGTAATTTTTAGCTGGGGACAAAAGCATATATTTATTTTAAACTAACGGCAAAAACGTAATTTTGAACTGAGGGCGAAATCGTAATTTTCGAAAGGGGAATTATAAATATATTATATTATACTAACATTAATTAAATTAAAACTAAAAATGAAAAAAAAATAGGCAGCCGCCCATTTAACCCAATCGACGGAAAGTCCTATTACCCCTCATGAAGTTTGTATATGTTGAATGTGAAGTAATTCAAACATTAAGGGGACGTTTGGTTCGCGGAATGATTTGGAATTGGAATTTGAATTTGTATAGCAATTAGAATTTGAAGGAATTGGATTTGGAATTTAAACATTAAAATCATAAACGAACATAAATGAACATAAACAAAAAAAAATTAACTAAACATATTTGAATAAACATAAACAAACGTAAATTAACATTTATTAATTAAACAAACATAAATGAACACAAGTGAACGTAATGGTACATATATAAACAAACACAATTTAACATTAGTGAACAACAAACAAGTCTAATATATTACAGTTCATCCGAAAACACATCTAAATTAGGACTCAGATACTAAAATTTAGTAGTTTTTTATATAAATATTAAGTAAAAATTTTAAATTTCATTTCTATTACTAGAAAACTCAATTACTAAATAGTTATGTTTATATAAGTAGTTAGAAAACCTAATATTTATATAAATATAACTATTTATGTATTTAATATTATTTAAACGAACATAAACGAGCGTTCGCGAACATAAATGAACAAATACAAGGTATGTTCATGTTTGTTCATTTAGTTAAACGAACAAAATTTTTTGTTCGTGTTCGTTCGTTTATTAAATAAACGAACATAAACGAGCTTACCGCCAAACAAGTTCATGAACAGTTCATGAATGTTTGGTTCGTTTACAGGCCTACTGATTTGTTTAGTTTAGTTTCAATACACTAGAACATAACCTATCTAGTTAATAGGTTAGGCATGTCACTCCAATTGTTTATAAGCGAGTTAGGCTACAGTCTAGACAACAAAAAGAATCGATTATTTGTGTCAGTATTCATGCATTTGCTTCATGCTTTGTTAGAAATTGTCACCGTTAAGTGTGATCATCTCCGCCCAAAATCCTCATATATAAGGGCTATATATTGGATAAATCAATCTCAGTTTTGTCTTACTCATAGTTATACCATATGATCATAATTTCTTACTCAGACCATTTGATTTGCTGGTTATTCCTATATGCATCCAGATGTCAAACATACATCTGTTTTTCCTTGGGAAAAAAAAAAAACACAAACACACAAATATGTTGCAAGACAATCGAGGACGACCTTTGTTATGTCCTTATGTCAAATTCAGTCAAAAATGATCAGCGGACTAAATAACAATCGTTATGTCAAATTCATTCAAAAATGATCAACTGACTAGTATGATGTGTCGGGCTGATGAGAGGAGCAGGTGACGAAAAATATCAGAGCCCGGGCCAGGATAAATAGGCACCTAAAAATTCCCAACCACCCATTCTATGCGCTCCCTTTTTTACCCTCTAATGGCAACTATGGTAAGTGACTAACTGGATATAGTTAGTTAAGTAATCATGAAGCCCTTACATCATCCCGTCTCCGTCAATGGGGGCGTTATCCTTGGCTTCCGCCAAAGGAATAGCGGGCGTGATAGGAAGAAAGCAGTGGGGTCCATCTTCATCAACCAATCAGATTTTTTTATTTATCTTTTTTTTAATATAGTTGAAGGTGGATATATAGGGACGTTATTCCACACCATACAAGTTAGCAATAAAGCCCCCAGCTTATGTGTCGCCTACATGGTGTTTACGTGGCGTGATAAAACTCACGGGGGCTTTAAACCACACCCATCGGCCTAACTATTTTATATGTAATTGTTTTTTTTTTTTAAATTTACACCATAAGACGACCAGTTGTGATTCAAGCCACAACACGGATTCATCCTTTAATATTGCGGCACATGGCGACGACTAGACGCTTACACATCACCTTGTCCACTCGTGCCCCCCTCACTTGAGTCTATTGTGGTAACTTCACTAATAGCCCAAGCCAACACCCCCAAAACACCCATAAACAACCCGCTCGCCCAAGCAACCATGGTCACCTCTGCTCGCTTGCGCTAGCGTTAGCTTCATCATGGGTGTCCACAACGGACAGTCTAATAACAAGCGTTTTTTTTTTATATCTCTAATATAAGTACAATATTAATATATAAAAAATAAATTTCAACTACTTGTATTTTTGCTCATGTTGGTTTTGGTTTTATTTATCCAATGATGTTTTAATTGTAGCAGGTGAATGATGGTGTTTTATATTATAGGTAACACATATATAGTGTTTTATTACACCGTGCAAAACCATTTTTTTGGTGGTGTCAAATTCAATTTTTGGTGGTGTTTTAGAATACAAAGCATCAATTAACAAGATTACCATACTAATAAATAAACACACCACTAAAAAATTGATTACAAAGCACCATTAAATGATTAGAAGTTATACAACACCATTAAATTGATTTTTTGAGGGTGGAGTTGTTAATAACACCATTAAATTGATTTTTTGAGGGTGAAGTTGTTAATAGCACCAAAAAGGTTAACCAATCAAAACATTTTGTTAGGCATCACATGGATCATAATCCTACGGTTTTCAATTGCTCTTATCCTATTCAATCAATGGATCAAATTAAGCCTCCAAAAACACAACCTTTATACCCACATATATACAGGCACAATGTTAGAATCAAAATCTTTTTTAGAGAGAGAAAAATGTTAAGGAGTAGCAAAGCATCACCGGAAAGTTTTCCGGAACGGCTTTCACAGTATCAAGAAACCGGCGATGTGGCGTAAAGCGTATCGATGGCCTTATTTACGAAGAGAAACGAGATTTTTGAAGATCTTTCTTGATGATTTTATGCGTGATGCCATCAAATACGTTGAAGATACTCGCTGGAAAACTATTACGGCCATGGACGTCATTTATGCTTTGAAGTGCCAAGGATGTACAATTATACACTATGTTGATTTGGTTTGATTGTATGTGTTTAAATTGTTATTTTAGGAAATGGATTTATAGAAATCCTGTTTGTATCTCATTCTTTGTAGCTTCCCATGAACATGTCATTTTATTTCATTATGCTTGTAGATTTTATACATTTTTTGTTTTATTTACCTTCGTATTAGATCTTGGATGCTTTATAAATAAAATTAAACTAAAAAACATTTGTTCAAATAATGTATATTTTTACAGACCAGTTCATAATAAAGAAACCATTGCCAATAACCTTTTTATATTTTATTTTTTAAAAATATAAAGATAACCCAAGTGAACCAATGAAAGCAGTGTCAATTTTTTTTGATATTCTAGTAGTGGATTTAATGGTGGTAAATGCATATTGACACGTGTTAGAGACTTATGGTTTCTATCATTGATTTTTTGGTGGTGTGTTTAGAGATTTAATGGTGGACTGATTTGGTTTCTATTATTGATTTTTTGATGGTGTGTTTAGATATTTAATGGTGCTTTTATTGAGCAGCACCAACAAATCTCATTATTTGTATATTTGTTGGTGCTCTCTTAAAAAGCTCTCAAAAGGTATAAATCCTAACACCAAAAACTGTTTTTGTACTAGTGTTAGTATAGTGTTTTATTAGTAGTAGGTATGTGGTGTTTTATTTTGGATAACAAAGGGCACATATGTTATATTTTTCATATAACAAATGATATATGGTGTTTTATTTTGTAAGAACATAGTGTTTTTATCATAATTGAATAATTGTCTAATATATTCTAATATCCTCCATGCTTAATTTTAATGATCGTCATATGTCTAGTTCCTGAGGCTTCTTAGGAATTTTACCCTTGGTAAAGGAACACTCACACACACGAATGCATGCATATATATATATATATATATATAGAGAGAGAGAGAGAGAGGGGTTCTAAAGTGAACACTAATGTATTTGAGAACTGAGTGAACAAATCCTGACTATTGATTTACATCATCAAATCGTAAAATACACTAGTGCATTTTCATCATCAAATCTTGATGAAATCCCGGCCATTGATTTACACTTGTGTATTGATAATCAAGGGCTAGGATTAGTTCACACAGTTCACTATCAAGGGGGTTGTTCACAAATGAACCCAACCCTACACACACACACACACACATGGTTAGCTTCATTTGTGAACAACCCCCGATTGTGAACACTAGTGAACTAATTCTAGCCCTTGATTATCAATACACAAGTGTAAATCAATGGTCATGATTTGATGATGAAAATACACTAGTATATATGCTAGTGTATTCTACGATTTGATGATGTAAATCAGTGGCCAAGATTTGTGCACTCAGTTCACAAATACACTAATGTTCACTCTAGAACCCCACCCTATATATATAGGGTGAGGTTATTGTAAAAAGGAGTTTTTTGTGAGTAGTGCAAGAAGTGTTTAAACGCTTAAATTTTATAGTTAATGGTTCTAAT
Source organism: Helianthus tuberosus (assembly GCA_030545235.1). Lineage (NCBI taxonomy): Eukaryota > Viridiplantae > Streptophyta > Magnoliopsida > Asterales > Asteraceae > Helianthus > Helianthus tuberosus. The sequence continues at coordinate 185,012,980 of CM060406.1, forward strand.
AAAAAAGAGCTTAAAATGTAAATTATGTTTTTTTACTGATATGGCTAGATTAGGGGTATTAGTGTCGTTTTGTTTAAATAAAGAAACTCCCATCGGCCTCCATGCAAATGCAAGTTCCCTTTGTCTTTTTTAAACTTCAATAACTTTTTATATATAACTTTTAAAAAAATACATCATAATAACTAGCTTTTTTTTGTCTTTAATATAAGTACCATATTGTTACTTATATAGAGAAAAAAAATTACGTTTCAATCGGATGTTTTAGTCCATGGTGTTTTGTTTATGTTCATACAATGGTGTTTTAATTGTATGGTTTTTTACATATCCCCCCCCCCCTCCTAAGTTGGCTTATTACGTATTTCCCAAAAAAAAAAAACAATTACATATTTCTGTCACACCCCAACCGATGGCGGAAACATCGGAGAAGATTTCTTGAGACATCATAACGCTAAATGTGACAATATTTAATTAATCAAAATTTCATAAATACTAAGATGAATACATTGTTCAAAACACCAAATACATCAGATGTAGCAACATAAATCATGGAACCAAGTAATTATTTATTTCATTAAGGTGAGTATCTATGTCCACCCTAATTGTGTTTCTTCATGTCATCGTCTATCAACCTGCAACATGTATTAAAATATGATCAACGAAATGTTGGCGAGTATACAAGTTTCAATACATAGCATAATAGTGAAAATGTTTAACGGTGCTCATATCCAACATGATAAATATATATATCATGTTATTAACATACTACACAAGTGTAAACTATATGTCAACCCAGAGTTTAACGCAATCGTGATTACCTAACATCGTCGAAACGAAGAGGGTGTAATGGTGTTTTACTTAACAATGCCATTAGAATACGGGCGGGGCGTTAATCCTATAGCGCTATAATTGTTAAGGTAGGCTTGCAAAGTTAATGAGCATATAGACACGTGTAAACATAGCATGCGAGATTAACAAGTATAAACAAGTCTTATGTTAATAGTGGATAGATTGTGATTTGTAACAAGTTTAATAGTGTTGCGTGTTTTTGTATAATTGTACATGTTGCACCCAAAGTGTATAAAATGAAAATGGGGTCGAGTATACTCAAAGTTTTGCGTAGATTTCCACGAAAACCGAGAGCTGATTAGTTGATGGTGGGTACACCGAGGTGTCACACCCTGATTTTCCACGTGTCACCGGTGGGCCCGGTGGGGGAGTATCGTGACGTGGTTGGCAACATAATAGTCAAACAACACAATATAATAATGCACAGCGGAAGCAAAAGATAAATATATTACATTCCGAATATAAGTAATGTCAAAGTATTACAACGGAAGGTAAAGGATCCACAGGCGGATCAAACAAAAGATACTAAAACTGTTCAACAGACTTCAGGCATCTAGAACTTGCAAGATTCCCTAATGACACCCTGAGCTCCCAGCCAATTATGCGTAGTACCTGTCACTTAACCTTTTGGAAAATACGTCAGTTTACACTGGTAAATACAATTAACTGACTCATTTTGGAAAAAGAGTTTGAAAAGTGATTCGAGTGCAAACGGCACAAAATATCTTGACACATTGATTAAAATGCACAGAGGCAAAATTAATCTTTTACTTGGGACAATTCTATTAATAAAAATCTTGTATCCGATTTACATGGTTGTCCAACATTTAGGGCCGGTGATTATACAATACAAGCCGGACAAGATTAATCGACACACCACAAATATAATCTCACAAGAAGATACCCTTACGAGTGAGTATACGTTATACATATGCAACAGGAGGTGTTATGTTTACACCTTGTGCTTACGTCGTGGCCATTCACTTTTTAAAATGAGCCAAGGATATCCAGGACATGGTCATTAACCCCCAATGTTATTTGTTATCAATCAATACAGATTAAAACGGGATTATGCAATTTAATCATCTCCGATTAAAAGGTTTCTACACCCGACCAAGCGGTATCTTTATGATACCGTACCCCAAGCCCGTATAAGGGAAAATAAGTTAAAAGTATTTACCTGAGCTAGCTCCTGTCTTAATTAGCAAGAATCTAATAACTCAGCCGTAGTCACTTAAGTAAGCGTAGGTACAATTTACCGGGAAGCTCTAGTCTAGAATGATGGTATAAATAATTAATTAGAATGCTAACGGGTCTTTAATTAAGCCTAAGCTTAGACCGGTTAGTCTTAAGGGAATATACGGTTCTTACGCACGATTAAGCGAAGACCGGAGTAGAATGTGATTTAGACCCGACAAGTTCGAAGACTTGTATAATATGGGTAAACTAAACACATTCTGGATTTTGAGATAAAACCGTTAAGGTTTGACCCGTTTCGGCTAATTTATATAAACTAGTTATATAAACCGAACCGAACGCGAATGATGCGTAACGGGTAACCGAATGAATCACGAACAGGTTTCCTAAGTTAATATGCTTTAAATATGTGGTGATATCATAATGATACCTTCCATAATGCCCAAAACGAGATTAATCATTAATTATGCCCCGTAGGGGTATTTTGGTCAATTTAGAGATTATAAAAGGGATTTAACGTAACCCCGATGTTCGGGACTGAAATAATCAGTAAACAACTTATTTTTAATAGATTATATTAGTTGGTAATAATCCTTATATGTCAAAATGGTTTTTAAGCCTAAACGACGCGTATAATACGCGTATAAACCCGTTTTAAGCGACGTACGATTAAAAATACGATTCTGGGTTTTCTGATTAGTTAAACAGGCTCAAAACATTATATTTATTATTTAAAATCAGTAGCAATTGGATTTGCGTTAAAAGGATTTGTAAAACTCATTTTATGGCCGAAAAGGGTATATTCGGTATTAACCGAATTAAGGCGCTAATCCAAGCTTACGATCAGTTTAAAAATAATTAAAAATCTTCAAAAATCACAAAATATTATATTACATCAGTGAGTAAAAGGTTTGGTGTTAAAAATTGGGTTTAGATAGGTTTTATGCTAATGACGCCGTTTAATTAATAAAAGCGTTCTTAATTACGTCATTAAGCATATCTCCTATTCTAGACCTCCGATTAACGTGAAATTTTCGGGACATGCCAAATAATCCGTAACTAAGATTATGGCACTTCCACTTTTCCAAAAATCTCGTTTTATGGTCATAAGGGCATTACGGTCACTATTTAGGCGATTAACGGAAACATAGAACGATTAGGGATTCGAGTGGTATAAACGCAGAGGCTTATACACACATGTAACTAGGTCCTAATGGAACCTTAAGGCATGTCTAAACCTATATAAATCAGGTCAGAACCGAGGTCAACGCAAAAGTCAAACTTTTGCGTCTTTCGGCTCCGAATCGGTTCAATACATAAAGTTGTCGAATCAAACAAGCGTAGACAAGTTATTATACTTATTTTTAAGTTATATGAGTGTTAAAACAGATTATACGCCTTCTGGATCATTAAATATGCGATTATCATTTCTGTTGACTTTTCGGGTAACCTTTGACTCGACAAACGACGTGGTTTAGATTGGAATCAGAGGGTGACTTTTTAGGGGTTTAATACCCATATAAATACCAACTTATAATGACTTTTGATTCGACAAACCTCTGGACCGTTTGTGATTTATCGCGAAGTCAAACCGTAGTTACGACGGTTTGATTTCTAGGCTATAAACTAAGCATAACTCAAACAAGAAGGATCAAAGACACTTACACACGACTAATGGATGATTTGGAATGCTTGTGGCTTGCTTGAATGATCCAGAAGTGCTCAGGAGTGATAGATGATCAATGTTGCATAAATGGGTCTTTATATATAACTTCTAACACTCTTAGATGATCAACACATAAGCCTAGGGGTGTTGTATTATCATCCACAAGTTCCCTATAGGCTAAAAACCATCTTAGCAAGCCCATAGAATCGAATACTTGCTCGTTAAGTCGGTTAAATGGCTGAAACAGCCATCTGTCATGAATCTGGTCGCTGTGCAGTCCTAGCGCACCGCTACGCTTATGGTGTAGCGCCCCGCTACGCTGGTAGCGCACCGCTACGCTTCTGGTGTAGCGCCCCGCTAGCCTGACATCAGCCTTGAAAATTTTGCAATTTAGTCCCTGGTCCCCCGAAAGGTCGCTTTCTCATGTTTTCTTGCATTTTGGGACTTTGTTATTAACATATAGGGGCTTTAAAACTTATACCCACTTTGTGAAGCCCTCGGCCACTTCGGGTTTACCCGAAAAACCTAAATTTCAACGTTGACGCTTATAACCCCTCGCACACGAATTTTATCACAACTTGCTCATACGATATCGAAACTTTCTGAAATTTTTGTGGTACATTCTAGTGAGCATAATTAATCGTTACAAAGCTTCGGGTTTGTCAAAAGGTCACTCAGAGGTATATCTTTAACATGTTGACACAATTAACCCCTGTAGTTTGTAATCTCTCACTTTCTTTCACAATTCGCTTCGTATAATCCATGATCTATTCGTTTAAGGTTATAAACATCATGTAGGGTTATTGCAAAGTATATTTATTCATTCTTGACACTTTGAACCCTTATAATTACATACTTTCATTGTTCGTCAACTTTAGTCCTCCAAGAACATTCTTTCACACGTTCAAACCTATGACACGTGTCAACACCTTATAGGACGTAAATTTTCGAGGTGTTACATCCTCACCCCCTTAAAATAAATCTCGACCCGAGATTTACTGAAATAAGTACGGGTACTTTTCCTTCATCGTGGACTCAACCTCCTACGTGAATTCGGGACCTCTACGGGCATCCCATTTGACCTTTACAAAAGGTATATGCTTTCTTCGAAGCTTCCTTACCTGTCGATCTTCAATCGATATAAGATGTTTATCATATCGTAAATCCGCATACCAATTTGTGATAGTGCTCCTTGACTTATTGGCGGAACACATCCTCCAGTCACTATTGTGCAATGTATTGCGAGCTTCGCCAAACCACTTAAATAGGTTTTAGCTTACAAGCTACTTGATCTTGATACATTCGATTTCCTTCAATTGATTTCCCTTCAATTGATTTCCATATATTCCGGGCTTAACTAGCCTGATAATTTAACAATTTTGGTACACCCTTCCTGGGTGATATCTTTTGTTAAACCATTTTCCTTTATCAAGAACTTAGGAAGTTTGCTATTTTCATAACTCCTTAATTTCTTGCCGTATTCTGGCAACCTACATTCGATTATGGATTTGTATAATCTTATTTGTTGTCCCCCAGGCAACTTTCAGATCTTGATAATTGGACTTACCAATTTTCTATTTAACACTAGACATTTAACATTCCATCTATACAAGGTCTCCAAAGGAGTAGCCTTAATACTTACATATCCATTATTATAGAAAAGCTTATTTTAAGGTGAGATGGTTATTCCAACCACTGCTTAGCTAATGTTTTAGGGAACAGCTAATCCTTGCCGTTAGTCGAACAGATCGACGATCCTGGGCAGTTGATGGCAAATTCTTAATCGTTGCCTAATTAGGGTGGCGGTGATAATGCATAAGCAAAATGAACCGTCTTTCTTAATTAACTATACCGGATTTCCAGGATATTGAGTTAAGCTATATGAACCCCCTATTACAAAAACTTAGTTAATCAGGGTTTCGATTCTTCCAATGATGGTACTAACCGTCTTGGAGATTTCATAATAACACAGCTCTAAATGGGATATAACCCTTAACTCTACCTGCCTCTCTGAGGTAAACAGAGTAATCTTAGAAGAAGATGATCAAGATATAAGGAGGTTACAGAGATTTTATAAATCTCAAGCTCCAATTTATCCATCTTTGCTTGTGTCAATTAAGCGACACTTTTACGTTACGAGTCCACGAATTTCTTGATCTGGAACATTTACTTGGACAATTTCATTTTGGATATCTTCTTTGAATACCATTAGTTGACTTTAATACCATATGATCATTGGGATATCTTTTGTGGTTCCATGCATTAAACCTCCAGGCTGATCAGACATGGAAATAATCTATGGGACACACTAGGATACGCCAATCCTCATATGACACTTTTATCAAACATAGTTTGGCATTCGCAGGCGATAGAAAACAATGAGAAAAGAAAAATTTAATTAAAATAACATATGTTGTCGTACTCTATGCAAAGAAAGAGTGATTTCGAATAGATATTATTATCAATATAGGATTTGTTGGAGCATTCTCGACGTAACATCGTCACTTTCTACCGGGCATTAAATGACCGGAGTCTTAATCAGGTGGAGTCAACCGCTCTCAACCTTTATCATTCATAATATATTTATACGTGCCAGTATTAAATAAGTTTCTACATAAACTGCTTGATAACAAAAGGTACATATTATACTATTATTATTCTGCCCTATCTCATGGGCTTTCATCCAGACAACTCGTGCATTTGTTATCTTGGCCTACTCGGGCTTCTTCTGATTCCTAGGGCAGTTGGTCTTGATGTGCCCCTCCTCGTTACAATTGTAACATGTGGCATTCTTTAACCCCTTGCAATCTAAGGTTTTGTGACCCTTGGTCTTGCAAATTCCACACAATTTAGCGCGTGGGTCTATTGTACATTTTCCAAAATGCTGCTTTTTGCAGTTATTGCATTTGGGTCGGTTATCAGACTGACTCGAGTTTTTCCTAAACTCAGAATCCTTCCCGCGCTCCGAGCTTCCCTTCTTCTTCTTGTTATAATGATGAGAGTTTTCCTCCTCTCTTTCTCTTCTTCCCTCGCCAGAAGCCTTAACAGACTTAATTCTGATTGCGTCTAAGGTGAGAGATAAGGATAAGTCCACCGCGGACCTATATGTGGTTGGCCTAGATGCTTTAACATTCCCTTTTATCTCTGGTGCTAGGCCTCCAATGAAACGCGCTATGCGTTTAGGTTCAGGGGTGACTAGATAAGGAACTAGGCGGGACATAGTGTTGAAACTTGTCATATATGCCTGGCAATTCAAACTTTCCATGACCAGGGTCAAGAAGTCTGATTCTATCTTTTCTACTTCATGCTGGGGGCAATAGTTTTCCTTGACTAATGCAACAAATTGCTCCCAAGATAAGTTGTAGAGTAGAACCTTTCCTGTGGCTTGGAGCAATGATCTCCACCATGCCAACGCTTCTCCTTTGAATGATTGTGAAACAAATTTCACAACATCTTGCTCCGCACAACCGCTGATGTCAACAACAGCGTCCAGCTCATCGAGCCATGTCATGCAATCGATGGCCCCTTCTTCTCCTGTAAAGTCTCTGGGCTTGCAGGAGACAAAAAATTTATATGAGCAAGTCTTAACTGATGCCTCTTGATGAAACACAACTTGTCTAGACGGAATACTCCTTTGATTTGACAAGTCATGAACATCATCCTCCCTTAACTCATGTGTGTTAGAAGGGGGCGTACTACGAGCCGCAGGTAGAGTCTTAGAGTGGGTATCACTTGACTCATCATACTGCCTATCAAGTGCTCGAGTAACAGCATAATCTATTATTGCCTGTAGTTCTGCTCCAGTTACATTAATTCTGGTAGTATCATTGCTCTCCTTCATATGGCTGTTAACTTCATCTAATCCAGCCATGTAGCTTGATGTCTACATAAACATTGGCAATGATTTATTCAAAGGTTATTATGGAATCATCATCCTTGACGATTCATCAATCATGGTAATATAAACCATATTGGTTAACTTGTTTGTTATATTAAATTTGTATTTTCATTATAATTTATCCTAGTTATAAAACATTAAGGATATTAAAGTGGCGCATAAGGCCTAGTCACAAGGACAGTTCTAAATTTTATAAGCCATGACTTCAGAGAATCGGGGCATTAAGGTTTGAATCACGTTCATTACCTTCTCTTGACAGGGAGTTGTAGACTTCAACTGTCTTTTGTCTTTTAGGACAATAGGTATAGCCCGTGGGCAATTCCCTTCTGAGGGATGGTTATAATATTATCATCTTCTCAGATGTTATTAGTCGAGATCGTATGGATCCTACCGACTATTAAGCTTGGACCTGGTCCAACATTTTTAGATAGGAGGTCAAAGACCACCACTATCGTTGTCTTAACAGACAACAAGTTTAGCCCATAGGCACTTCATTACTATCGGATGTTTATAAAATGATCATCTTATAGGATGACACAAGCCATGATTTCTAATTCACTAGGCTAGATAAGAAAATTGGAAGAATCCAATATAAGGATGACTGTTGTGATTTTATCGAATCACATTTGTCAGGAGTGCTAACACGTTCTTAGGTGTTAACAAGGATTTGAATCTCTTGAGTAGGTTTCACCATCCTGGCCTCGTAGGCTAGGTTTCACCTTTAAGATTCTCTTTAAAATGCCTACTGGCAGGGAAGGAAGGATATTTATTTTATTCAGGATTTTTATCACAAATCCTAATTTATAAGTTAATAATAGCACAATGGCCTAGTCGCGTAGACAAGTTTAATTTATAAGCCATGATCGTCTGGGATCGAGGCATTTAGTAATAGCACAAAAGGCTTAGTCACTAGGACAAGTTTAATTTATAAGCCATGATCGTCTGGGATCGAGGCATTTAGTAATAGCACAAAAGGCTTAGTCACTAGGACAAGTTTAATTTATAAGCCATGATCGTCTGGGATCGAGGCATTTAGTAATAGCACAAAAGGCTTAGTCACTAGGACAAGTTTAATTTATCCATTATATGAAAATAAAGGTACATAGTTGCCCTAAGCGGGTCTTTGAAGGGATAATGTGTCCTCGAAGGGACTGAAAGATAAATATGTCCTTATAAGGACTATTAAGGAAACGATCTTCTGCAAAAGGAGTTTCTTCTTCATTCTATTTCTGAATGCTTTTTTTTTTTTTTCCTTGGATGCTCGTTTCATTCTGGCCGCGGTACGAAGCTCAGCATCTCAGGGCTCCGGGTGTGGAGAACTCCTATTACGGCTTCTTCGCTTTGCGACGTATCCAATAAAAATTTTGGAAGTAAAAATTTCCAGATTAGGATTGAGAGAATTCTTATGTTAAGTCTAGACTCAGAAATTTAGATTGTGCAATTGTGTAACTGAGATTAAACACAAAAGGCTAGTGTTTAATTCACTCAGTGTTGGCTCTGATACCAACCTGTCACACCCCGATTTTCCACGTGTCACCGGTGGGCCCGGTGGGGGAGTATCGTGACGTGGTTGGCAACATAATAGTCAAACAACACAATATAATAATGCACAGCGGAAGCAAAAGATAAATATATTACATTCCGAATATAAGTAATGTCAAAGTATTACAACGGAAGGTAAAGGATCCACAGGCGGATCAAACAAAAGATACTAAAACTGTTCAACAGACTTCAGGCATCTAGAACTTGCAAGATTCCCTAATGACACCCTGAGCTCCCAGCCAATTATGCGTAGTACCTGTCACTTAACCTTTTGGAAAATACGTCAGTTTACACTGGTAAATACAATTAACTGACTCATTTTGGAAAAAGAGTTTGAAAAGTGATTCGAGTGCAAACGGCACAAAATATCTTGACACATTGATTAAAATGCACAGAGGCAAAATTAATCTTTTACTTGGGACAATTCTATTAATAAAAATCTTGTATCCGATTTACATGGTTGTCCAACATTTAGGGCCGGTGATTATACAATACAAGCCGGACAAGATTAATCGACACACCACAAATATAATCTCACAAGAAGATACCCTTACGAGTGAGTATACGTTATACATATGCAACAGGAGGTGTTATGTTTACACCTTGTGCTTACGTCGTGGCCATTCACTTTTTAAAATGAGCCAAGGATATCCAGGACATGGTCATTAACCCCCAATGTTATTTGTTATCAATCAATACAGATTAAAACGGGATTATGCAATTTAATCATCTCCGATTAAAAGGTTTCTACACCCGACCAAGCGGTATCTTTATGATACCGTACCCCAAGCCCGTATAAGGGAAAATAAGTTAAAAGTATTTACCTGAGCTAGCTCCTGTCTTAATTAGCAAGAATCTAATAACTCAGCCGTAGTCACTTAAGTAAGCGTAGGTACAATTTACCGGGAAGCTCTAGTCTAGAATGATGGTATAAATAATTAATTAGAATGCTAACGGGTCTTTAATTAAGCCTAAGCTTAGACCGGTTAGTCTTAAGGGAATATACGGTTCTTACGCACGATTAAGCGAAGACCGGAGTAGAATGTGATTTAGACCCGACAAGTTCGAAGACTTGTATAATATGGGTAAACTAAACACATTCTGGATTTTGAGATAAAACCGTTAAGGTTTGACCCGTTTCGGCTAATTTATATAAACTAGTTATATAAACCGAACCGAACGCGAATGATGCGTAACGGGTAACCGAATGAATCACGAACAGGTTTCCTAAGTTAATATGCTTTAAATATGTGGTGATATCATAATGATACCTTCCATAATGCCCAAAACGAGATTAATCATTAATTATGCCCCGTAGGGGTATTTTGGTCAATTTAGAGATTATAAAAGGGATTTAACGTAACCCCGATGTTCGGGACTGAAATAATCAGTAAACAACTTATTTTTAATAGATTATATTAGTTGGTAATAATCCTTATATGTCAAAATGGTTTTTAAGCCTAAACGACGCGTATAATACGCGTATAAACCCGTTTTAAGCGACGTACGATTAAAAATACGATTCTGGGTTTTCTGATTAGTTAAACAGGCTCAAAACATTATATTTATTATTTAAAATCAGTAGCAATTGGATTTGCGTTAAAAGGATTTGTAAAACTCATTTTATGGCCGAAAAGGGTATATTCGGTATTAACCGAATTAAGGCGCTAATCCAAGCTTACGATCAGTTTAAAAATAATTAAAAATCTTCAAAAATCACAAAATATTATATTACATCAGTGAGTAAAAGGTTTGGTGTTAAAAATTGGGTTTAGATAGGTTTTATGCTAATGACGCCGTTTAATTAATAAAAGCGTTCTTAATTACGTCATTAAGCATATCTCCTATTCTAGACCTCCGATTAACGTGAAATTTTCGGGACATGCCAAATAATCCGTAACTAAGATTATGGCACTTCCACTTTTCCAAAAATCTCGTTTTATGGTCATAAGGGCATTACGGTCACTATTTAGGCGATTAACGGAAACATAGAACGATTAGGGATTCGAGTGGTATAAACGCAGAGGCTTATACACACATGTAACTAGGTCCTAATGGAACCTTAAGGCATGTCTAAACCTATATAAATCAGGTCAGAACCGAGGTCAACGCAAAAGTCAAACTTTTGCGTCTTTCGGCTCCGAATCGGTTCAATACATAAAGTTGTCGAATCAAACAAGCGTAGACAAGTTATTATACTTATTTTTAAGTTATATGAGTGTTAAAACAGATTATACGCCTTCTGGATCATTAAATATGCGATTATCATTTCTGTTGACTTTTCGGGTAACCTTTGACTCGACAAACGACGTGGTTTAGATTGGAATCAGAGGGTGACTTTTTAGGGGTTTAATACCCATATAAATACCAACTTATAATGACTTTTTATTCGACAAACCTCTGGACCGTTTGTGATTTATCGCGAAGTCAAACCGTAGTTACGACGGTTTGATTTCTAGGCTATAAACTAAGCATAACTCAAACAAGAAGGATCAAAGACACTTACACACGACTAATGGATGATTTGGAATGCTTGTGGCTTGCTTGAATGATCCAGAAGTGCTCAGGAGTGATAGATGATCAATGTTGCATAAATGGGTCTTTATATATAACTTCTAACACTCTTAGATGATCAACACATAAGCCTAGGGGTGTTGTATTATCATCCACAAGTTCCCTATAGGCTAAAAACCATCTTAGCAAGCCCATAGAATCGAATACTTGCTCGTTAAGTCGGTTAAATGGCTGAAACAGCCATCTGTCATGAATCTGGTCGCTGTGCAGTCCTAGCGCACCGCTACGCTTATGGTGTAGCGCCCCGCTACGCTGGTAGCGCACCGCTACGCTTCTGGTGTAGCGCCCCGCTAGCCTGACATCAGCCTTGAAAATTTTGCAATTTAGTCCCTGGTCCCCCGAAAGGTCGCTTTCTCATGTTTTCTTGCATTTTGGGACTTTGTTATTAACATATAGGGGCTTTAAAACTTATACCCACTTTGTGAAGCCCTCGGCCACTTCGGGTTTACCCGAAAAACCTAAATTTCAACGTTGACGCTTATAACCCCTCGCACACGAATTTTATCACAACTTGCTCATACGATATCGAAACTTTCTGAAATTTTTGTGGTACATTCTAGTGAGCATAATTAATCGTTACAAAGCTTCGGGTTTGTCAAAAGGTCACTCAGAGGTATATCTTTAACATGTTGACACAATTAACCCCTGTAGTTTGTAATCTCTCACTTTCTTTCACAATTCGCTTCGTATAATCCATGATCTATTCGTTTAAGGTTATAAACATCATGTAGGGTTATTGCAAAGTATATTTATTCATTCTTGACACTTTGAACCCTTATAATTACATACTTTCATTGTTCGTCAACTTTAGTCCTCCAAGAACATTCTTTCACACGTTCAAACCTATGACACGTGTCAACACCTTATAGGACGTAAATTTTCGAGGTGTTACATCCTCACCCCCTTAAAATAAATCTCGACCCGAGATTTACTGAAATAAGTACGGGTACTTTTCCTTCATCGTGGACTCAACCTCCTACGTGAATTCGGGACCTCTACGGGCATCCCATTTGACCTTTACAAAAGGTATATGCTTTCTTCGAAGCTTCCTTACCTGTCGATCTTCAATCGATATAAGATGTTTATCATATCGTAAATCCGCATACCAATTTGTGATAGTGCTCCTTGACTTATTGGCGGAACACATCCTCCAGTCACTATTGTGCAATGTATTGCGAGCTTCGCCAAACCACTTAAATAGGTTTTAGCTTACAAGCTACTTGATCTTGATACATTCGATTTCCTTCAATTGATTTCCCTTCAATTGATTTCCATATATTCCGGGCTTAACTAGCCTGATAATTTAACAATTTTGGTACACCCTTCCTGGGTGATATCTTTTGTTAAACCATTTTCCTTTATCAAGAACTTAGGAAGTTTGCTATTTTCATAACTCCTTAATTTCTTGCCGTATTCTGGCAACCTACATTCGATTATGGATTTGTATAATCTTATTTGTTGTCCCCCAGGCAACTTTCAGATCTTGATAATTGGACTTACCAATTTTCTATTTAACACTAGACATTTAACATTCCATCTATACAAGGTCTCCAAAGGAGTAGCCTTAATACTTACATATCCATTATTATAGAAAAGCTTATTTTAAGGTGAGATGGTTATTCCAACCACTGCTTAGCTAATGTTTTAGGGAACAGCTAATCCTTGCCGTTAGTCGAACAGATCGACGATCCTGGGCAGTTGATGGCAAATTCTTAATCGTTGCCTAATTAGGGTGGCGGTGATAATGCATAAGCAAAATGAACCGTCTTTCTTAATTAACTATACCGGATTTCCAGGATATTGAGTTAAGCTATATGAACCCCCTATTACAAAAACTTAGTTAATCAGGGTTTCGATTCTTCCAATGATGGTACTAACCGTCTTGGAGATTTCATAATAACACAGCTCTAAATGGGATATAACCCTTAACTCTACCTGCCTCTCTGAGGTAAACAGAGTAATCTTAGAAGAAGATGATCAAGATATAAGGAGGTTACAGAGATTTTATAAATCTCAAGCTCCAATTTATCCATCTTTGCTTGTGTCAATTAAGCGACACTTTTACGTTACGAGTCCACGAATTTCTTGATCTGGAACATTTACTTGGACAATTTCATTTTGGATATCTTCTTTGAATACCATTAGTTGACTTTAATACCATATGATCATTGGGATATCTTTTGTGGTTCCATGCATTAAACCTCCAGGCTGATCAGACATGGAAATAATCTATGGGACACACTAGGATACGCCAATCCTCATATGACACTTTTATCAAACATAGTTTGGCATTCGCAGGCGATAGAAAACAATGAGAAAAGAAAAATTTAATTAAAATAACATATGTTGTCGTACTCTATGCAAAGAAAGAGTGATTTCGAATAGATATTATTATCAATATAGGATTTGTTGGAGCATTCTCGACGTAACATCGTCACTTTCTACCGGGCATTAAATGACCGGAGTCTTAATCAGGTGGAGTCAACCGCTCTCAACCTTTATCATTCATAATATATTTATACGTGCCAGTATTAAATAAGTTTCTACATAAACTGCTTGATAACAAAAGGTACATATTATACTATTATTATTCTGCCCTATCTCATGGGCTTTCATCCAGACAACTCGTGCATTTGTTATCTTGGCCTACTCGGGCTTCTTCTGATTCCTAGGGCAGTTGGTCTTGATGTGCCCCTCCTCGTTACAATTGTAACATGTGGCATTCTTTAACCCCTTGCAATCTAAGGTTTTGTGACCCTTGGTCTTGCAAATTCCACACAATTTAGCGCGTGGGTCTATTGTACATTTTCCAAAATGCTGCTTTTTGCAGTTATTGCATTTGGGTCGGTTATCAGACTGACTCGAGTTTTTCCTAAACTCAGAATCCTTCCCGCGCTCCGAGCTTCCCTTCTTCTTCTTGTTATAATGATGAGAGTTTTCCTCCTCTCTTTCTCTTCTTCCCTCGCCAGAAGCCTTAACAGACTTAATTCTGATTGCGTCTAAGGTGAGAGATAAGGATAAGTCCACCGCGGACCTATATGTGGTTGGCCTAGATGCTTTAACATTCCCTTTTATCTCTGGTGCTAGGCCTCCAATGAAACGCGCTATGCGTTTAGGTTCAGGGGTGACTAGATAAGGAACTAGGCGGGACATAGTGTTGAAACTTGTCACATATGCCTGGCAATTCAAACTTTCCATGACCAGGGTCAAGAAGTCTGATTCTATCTTTTCTACTTCATGCTGGGGGCAATAGTTTTCCTTGACTAATGCAACAAATTGCTCCCAAGATAAGTTGTAGAGTAGAACCTTTCCTGTGGCTTGGAGCAATGATCTCCACCATGCCAACGCTTCTCCTTTGAATGATTGTGAAACAAATTTCACAACATCTTGCTCCGCACAACCGCTGATGTCAACAACAGCGTCCAGCTCATCGAGCCATGTCATGCAATCGATGGCCCCTTCTTCTCCTGTAAAGTCTCTGGGCTTGCAGGAGACAAAAAATTTATATGAGCAAGTCTTAACTGATGCCTCTTGATGAAACACAACTTGTCTAGACGGAATACTCCTTTGATTTGACAAGTCATGAACATCATCCTCCCTTAACTCATGTGTGTTAGAAGGGGGCGTACTACGAGCCGCAGGTAGAGTCTTAGAGTGGGTATCACTTGACTCATCATACTGCCTATCAAGTGCTCGAGTAACAGCATAATCTATTATTGCCTGTAGTTCTGCTCCAGTTACATTAATTCTGGTAGTATCATTGCTCTCCTTCATATGGCTGTTAACTTCATCTAATCCAGCCATGTAGCTTGATGTCTACATAAACATTGGCAATGATTTATTCAAAGGTTATTATGGAATCATCATCCTTGACGATTCATCAATCATGGTAATATAAACCATATTGGTTAACTTGTTTGTTATATTAAATTTGTATTTTCATTATAATTTATCCTAGTTATAAAACATTAAGGATATTAAAGTGGCGCATAAGGCCTAGTCACAAGGACAGTTCTAAATTTTATAAGCCATGACTTCAGAGAATCGGGGCATTAAGGTTTGAATCACGTTCATTACCTTCTCTTGACAGGGAGTTGTAGACTTCAACTGTCTTTTGTCTTTTAGGACAATAGGTATAGCCCGTGGGCAATTCCCTTCTGAGGGATGGTTATAATATTATCATCTTCTCAGATGTTATTAGTCGAGATCGTATGGATCCTACCGACTATTAAGCTTGGACCTGGTCCAACATTTTTAGATAGGAGGTCAAAGACCACCACTATCGTTGTCTTAACAGACAACAAGTTTAGCCCATAGGCACTTCATTACTATCGGATGTTTATAAAATGATCATCTTATAGGATGACACAAGCCATGATTTCTAATTCACTAGGCTAGATAAGAAAATTGGAAGAATCCAATATAAGGATGACTGTTGTGATTTTATCGAATCACATTTGTCAGGAGTGCTAACACGTTCTTAGGTGTTAACAAGGATTTGAATCTCTTGAGTAGGTTTCACCATCCTGGCCTCGTAGGCTAGGTTTCACCTTTAAGATTCTCTTTAAAATGCCTACTGGCAGGGAAGGAAGGATATTTATTTTATTCAGGATTTTTATCACAAATCCTAATTTATAAGTTAATAATAGCACAATGGCCTAGTCGCGTAGACAAGTTTAATTTATAAGCCATGATCGTCTGGGATCGAGGCATTTAGTAATAGCACAAAAGGCTTAGTCACTAGGACAAGTTTAATTTATAAGCCATGATCGTCTGGGATCGAGGCATTTAGTAATAGCACAAAAGGCTTAGTCACTAGGACAAGTTTAATTTATAAGCCATGATCGTCTGGGATCGAGGCATTTAGTAATAGCACAAAAGGCTTAGTCACTAGGACAAGTTTAATTTATCCATTATATGAAAATAAAGGTACATAGTTGCCCTAAGCGGGTCTTTGAAGGGATAATGTGTCCTCGAAGGGACTGAAAGATAAATATGTCCTTATAAGGACTATTAAGGAAACGATCTTCTGCAAAAGGAGTTTCTTCTTCATTCTATTTCTGAATGCTTTTTTTTTTTTTTTTCCTTGGATGCTCGTTTCATTCTGGCCGCGGTACGAAGCTCAGCATCTCAGGGCTCCGGGTGTGGAGAACTCCTATTACGGCTTCTTCGCTTTGCGACGTATCCAATAAAAATTTTGGAAGTAAAAATTTCCAGATTAGGATTGAGAGAATTCTTATGTTAAGTCTAGACTCAGAAATTTAGATTGTGCAATTGTGTAACTGAGATTAAACACAAAAGGCTAGTGTTTAATTCACTCAGTGTTGGCTCTGATACCAACCTGTCACACCCCGATTTTCCACGTGTCACCGGTGGGCCCGGTGGGGGAGTATCGTGACGTGGTTGGCAACATAATAGTCAAACAACACAATATAATAATGCACAGCGGAAGCAAAAGATAAATATATTACATTCCGAATATAAGTAATGTCAAAGTATTACAACGGAAGGTAAAGGATCCACAGGCGGATCAAACAAAAGATACTAAAACTGTTCAACAGACTTCAGGCATCTAGAACTTGCAAGATTCCCTAATGACACCCTGAGCTCCCAGCCAATTATGCGTAGTACCTGTCACTTAACCTTTTGGAAAATACGTCAGTTTACACTGGTAAATACAATTAACTGACTCATTTTGGAAAAAGAGTTTGAAAAGTGATTCGAGTGCAAACGGCACAAAATATCTTGACACATTGATTAAAATGCACAGAGGCAAAATTAATCTTTTACTTGGGACAATTCTATTAATAAAAATCTTGTATCCGATTTACATGGTTGTCCAACATTTAGGGCCGGTGATTATACAATACAAGCCGGACAAGATTAATCGACACACCACAAATATAATCTCACAAGAAGATACCCTTACGAGTGAGTATACGTTATACATATGCAACAGGAGGTGTTATGTTTACACCTTGTGCTTACGTCGTGGCCATTCACTTTTTAAAATGAGCCAAGGATATCCAGGACATGGTCATTAACCCCCAATGTTATTTGTTATCAATCAATACAGATTAAAACGGGATTATGCAATTTAATCATCTCCGATTAAAAGGTTTCTACACCCGACCAAGCGGTATCTTTATGATACCGTACCCCAAGCCCGTATAAGGGAAAATAAGTTAAAAGTATTTACCTGAGCTAGCTCCTGTCTTAATTAGCAAGAATCTAATAACTCAGCCGTAGTCACTTAAGTAAGCGTAGGTACAATTTACCGGGAAGCTCTAGTCTAGAATGATGGTATAAATAATTAATTAGAATGCTAACGGGTCTTTAATTAAGCCTAAGCTTAGACCGGTTAGTCTTAAGGGAATATACGGTTCTTACGCACGATTAAGCGAAGACCGGAGTAGAATGTGATTTAGACCCGACAAGTTCGAAGACTTGTATAATATGGGTAAACTAAACACATTCTGGATTTTGAGATAAAACCGTTAAGGTTTGACCCGTTTCGGCTAATTTATATAAACTAGTTATATAAACCGAACCGAACGCGAATGATGCGTAACGGGTAACCGAATGAATCACGAACAGGTTTCCTAAGTTAATATGCTTTAAATATGTGGTGATATCATAATGATACCTTCCATAATGCCCAAAACGAGATTAATCATTAATTATGCCCCGTAGGGGTATTTTGGTCAATTTAGAGATTATAAAAGGGATTTAACGTAACCCCGATGTTCGGGACTGAAATAATCAGTAAACAACTTATTTTTAATAGATTATATTAGTTGGTAATAATCCTTATATGTCAAAATGGTTTTTAAGCCTAAACGACGCGTATAATACGCGTATAAACCCGTTTTAAGCGACGTACGATTAAAAATACGATTCTGGGTTTTCTGATTAGTTAAACAGGCTCAAAACATTATATTTATTATTTAAAATCAGTAGCAATTGGATTTGCGTTAAAAGGATTTGTAAAACTCATTTTATGGCCGAAAAGGGTATATTCGGTATTAACCGAATTAAGGCGCTAATCCAAGCTTACGATCAGTTTAAAAATAATTAAAAATCTTCAAAAATCACAAAATATTATATTACATCAGTGAGTAAAAGGTTTGGTGTCAAAAATTGGGTTTAGATAGGTTTTATGCTAATGACGTCGTTTAATTAATAAAAGCGTTCTTAATTACGTCATTAAGCATATCTCCTATTCTAGACCTCCGATTAACGTGAAATTTTCGGGACATGCCAAATAATCCGTAACTAAGATTATGGCACTTCCACTTTTCCAAAAATCTCGTTTTATGGTCATAAGGGCATTACGGTCACTATTTAGGCGATTAACGGAAACATAGAACGATTAGGGATTCGAGTGGTATAAACGCAGAGGCTTATACACACATGTAACTAGGTCCTAATGGAACCTTAAGGCATGTCTAAACCTATATAAATCAGGTCAGAACCGAGGTCAACGCAAAAGTCAAACTTTTGCGTCTTTCGGCTCCGAATCGGTTCAATACATAAAGTTGTCGAATCAAACAAGCGTAGACAAGTTATTATACTTATTTTTAAGTTATATGAGTGTTAAAACAGATTATACGCCTTCTGGATCATTAAATATGCGATTATCATTTCTGTTGACTTTTCGGGTAACCTTTGACTCGACAAACGACGTGGTTTAGATTGGAATCAGAGGGTGACTTTTTAGGGGTTTAATACCCATATAAATACCAACTTATAATGACTTTTGATTCGACAAACCTCTGGACCGTTTGTGATTTATCGCGAAGTCAAACCGTAGTTACGACGGTTTGATTTCTAGGCTATAAACTAAGCATAACTCAAACAAGAAGGATCAAAGACACTTACACACGACTAATGGATGATTTGGAATGCTTGTGGCTTGCTTGAATGATCCAGAAGTGCTCAGGAGTGATAGATGATCAATGTTGCATAAATGGGTCTTTATATATAACTTCTAACACTCTTAGATGATCAACACATAAGCCTAGGGGTGTTGTATTATCATCCACAAGTTCCCTATAGGCTAAAAACCATCTTAGCAAGCCCATAGAATCGAATACTTGCTCCTTAAGTCGGTTAAATGGCTGAAACAGCCATCTGTCATGAATCTGGTCGCTGTGCAGTCCTAGCGCACCGCTACGCTTATGGTGTAGCGCCCCGCTACGCTGGTAGCGCACCGCTACGCTTCTGGTGTAGCGCCCCGCTAGCCTGACATCAGCCTTGAAAATTTTGCAATTTAGTCCCTGGTCCCCCGAAAGGTCGCTTTCTCATGTTTTCTTGCATTTTGGGACTTTGTTATTAACATATAGGGGCTTTAAAACTTATACCCACTTTGTGAAGCCCTCGGCCACTTCGGGTTTACCCGAAAAACCTAAATTTCAACGTTGACGCTTATAACCCCTCGCACACGAATTTTATCACAACTTGCTCATACGATATCGAAACTTTCTGAAATTTTTGTGGTACATTCTAGTGAGCATAATTAATCGTTACAAAGCTTCGGGTTTGTCAAAAGGTCACTCAGAGGTATATCTTTAACATGTTGACACAATTAACCCCTGTAGTTTGTAATCTCTCACTTTCTTTCACAATTCGCTTCGTATAATCCATGATCTATTCGTTTAAGGTTATAAACATCATGTAGGGTTATTGCAAAGTATATTTATTCATTCTTGACACTTTGAACCCTTATAATTACATACTTTCATTGTTCGTCAACTTTAGTCCTCCAAGAACATTCTTTCACACGTTCAAACCTATGACACGTGTCAACACCTTATAGGACGTAAATTTTCGAGGTGTTACACGAGGTCACCCTACAATGGGTAAACAAAGGCGTGAGTATTCTGATGTGTTACAGATTCAGGTCTATGACAACTGTCACTTTCCGGTAACTTTCATACATTTATATTACTCAATTTTAGCTATACAGGTATATGTTTTGAACATCCGAACTGCATATTTCATGACATACACTTAGAATAGTCATGGAATACTTTTTTATGATGCACATGATTCATTTTTATTGGTTACATTTAAAACAGTTTAAACAATGCATCGAAACAACTAAGATAGCACATAGTAGACTAGTGTGCTGACAGAAACGCAGGATCCGCAGAAACCATCTTAATGACATATTTAGGACTCAGACGAAAGCCCAACATCAAATATAGATTAAACCCTAACTAGGAATGCAAAGGTTTGGTTTAATACCTTCCCGAAGTCCGATTACATTAAAAACTGTCTGAAAAGCACTAAAAGTCACAAATTCAACACTTTTCTGCAGAAATCAGCATTGTAAACTTTTTGCAATGTGTAAAAGTGTTTTTTAACTTAGAATTCATATGAGAATACCTTGGGGTATCATTTAAACCAATAACCATATCAATTCCTACATCTTACATAAGCTAAGCATTCAATTAACGACTAATGGAACCAACGCCAAACGAATATCCGAACGATATCTAAACTTTTTTTAGTAACCATCTAACATTATTTGGGTCATTTAAGATTAGTTATGATCACTAAACATCTTGAAACAATTAAAACACCTAAATACCTAAGCTTCCTAAACATCTTATTACATTTCTAACACATTTAAACACTTAACATTTTTCACCAAACAAGACCCCCCCCCCATGTGTCACGGCCCCCGACCCGGTTTGACCCGTTTCAGGAGCCGCGGGACATAAATACTGCGGTATTGATTTAATTGAGTTTAACAGCGGAAACAGGATCGCTTAAAGCTAAAATTTTTTCCCCGATTATTTTATTTCACAATTCGGGATAAAACCCCGATAATTTACAATATTATATTTTTACTATAAAAGTGTGATATTACAAAATCATTTATTTATTTTATATTGAGCCACTATCTTAAGCTTGAACTACTTCCCAGCACTTTTCCTGAATTACAACAGATTACCTGAAACATGTTTGAAAAAGGTTTTGTCAGCGGGAAATACTGAGTGAATCATTCTATTTACTAAAATAAAACATTTGTTATAATTTACAGTATTAAGAGCGATTACAATGTTTCTGATATCAATCCAACTACCCACGGTACTTGCCACTCGACCCATTGGCCCATTCGTCCAATGGTGTCTGTGACTATGGTCATATTCCCCATTGGCTGCCCCAATGGTGACGATTATCAAGTAATGTATACAGAACCCCACATACCGGCTGTAACTTGGTGATTACAAAGACTTAATCCCCGTAATTATAACTTTGAAATAAAACACTTTTATAAATAGATTTGATAAAAAGAGAGAATGACTCACTTTGCAGTTTTACACGGGCAGAGCCTAGCCTACTGATTAACCTTTTATCCTAATTTCAATAACAAGCACACAATTTGGAATTAGTAATCAATCCAGCATTTACGATAATCTCACGAGATCAAATTCTCACAATGAATGTCAAAATGCAATACTTTGTCCATCGAATTAACGATGATCCATTGAATTAACAATGAACGACAAGGTATAATACTTTACCCATCGAATTAACGATGATCCGTTGAATTAACAACGAACGATAAAGTATAATACTTTACCTATCGAATTAACGACAATCCGTCAAATTAATGACGAACGATAAAGTATAACCCTAATGTGGGCGGCATTTAAACATGCATTGGATATCTTGATCGTCGGATAAATGAATCGTAGCAGCGATTGTGCTAATACCCTGTTTTGTAGCAGAATTTCGATACCCGGGGGTGTAATTTCTGAATAACAGTTCGTAACACAGTGTATTTGTGAGAATTATTTCGACGTAATATGTTCAGAAATCGAGTGCCACAGCCTGCTATTTATAGGTAAAATTTTGCTAGCTTACGGACCGTAAGCTTGTCAATGTTGCGGTCCGTATGACTTCTTACGGACCGTAAGGTTGAGACTGTTGCGGTCCGTATGGAATCAAAATAGACTATAGGGTAGCCACGACTGAAACTAGCTTAGCTGAGTTGACATACTCGAATTTCAGTAACTTGACAACGAATTAAGTGGATAATCGTCCACTAGGGTTTATCCCCCCTTGAGTTTTAGGGGCCCTAATCCTGATTCTGAAAATTCTGAAAATTTCAGGGTTTGTTCAGAATCACTTGGGTCTCTCAATTAGGGTTTCCTTTTGGATTAATTAATTTAATAATTATGACTTTTGATGAGAGTTGTTACATTCTCCCCACCTTAAGAAAAATCTCGTCCTCGAGATTTACTGGAATAATTGAGAATACTTTCTCTTCCTTTTGGATTCCAGTTCCTAAGTATATTAGGATCCTGTCTTTGAATCCTACTTTACTTAACACTATTTGTTTACCTTTATATCTTAGAAAGGTACTACCAAAGATTCGTCTGATAGACATTTCTTGAGATTAGATATATAAAATATATCATGTATTCCAACTAACCTTCCTGGTAGTTGTAAACTATAAGTAACTAATCCAATACGTTGAATTTACTGGAAATGATCCTACATAATTTGGTATTAGATTTCCTTTCTTACCAAATCTAACCACTCCTTTCCAAGGAGATACTTTTAATAGTATTTTGTCTCCAACTCGAACTCCAACGACTTTTATCTATTATCTGCATAATTCTTATGACTATCTCTTGCCGTTTTCAGCTTTTCCTTTGTGATACTGAATATCACAATTATAGTCACTTAGGATTTTCATCCATCTTCTTTGCCTTAAATTCTTTTTACCCAACTTCTTATAATCTGTATAGATAGTATCCTTACTTCCATACAGATCATATCTCCAAATCTTAAGACAAAATTATGGTTCCTAATTCTAACTCTTGAGTGATATAATTCCTTCGTATTTCAATTGTATTGATGCATATGCAATTACCTTTTTGCATTGCATTAAGGAATATCCAAATCCTAGCTTTGAAGTATTACCTTATACTTCAAAATCTTCAATTTCTTCTAGTAAGGCTAGAATTTTGGTTAACTTAGTTAATGGTATAGCTAAAAATTCCTTAATAAACTGTCTATAATACTTAACCTACAGAATTCCTAATTTCTATTGCGGATTGCAGAATCTTCCATTTGATAATTACTGCTATCTTAGCAGAATTTATGTGAATACCTTCATGATTCACCATATGACCTAAAATTGCACTTCTAGCAGCCAAAATTCATTCTTCGAAAATTTGGCGTAAAGCTTTTCTTTTCTTAACAAAGTTTAAGAGTAAATGCCAGTGCTGTCAATGTTCTTTCCTACTTTTGTAATAAATAAGTATATCGTCGTTGAAGACAATTACTAATTTATCCAAATATGGTTTACAGATCCTATTTATCATGTCTTTATGAATGCTGTAGGTGCATTCTTTAATTCGAAAGGCAT
Organism: Helianthus tuberosus; assembly: GCA_030545235.1. Lineage (NCBI taxonomy): Eukaryota > Viridiplantae > Streptophyta > Magnoliopsida > Asterales > Asteraceae > Helianthus > Helianthus tuberosus. Next base: position 185,037,094 of record CM060406.1, read on the forward strand.
GACTGTAAACTAATAATGACCATTGCTAGTTCTGAAAACAGTCTTAGATACATCTTCCTCTGATACTTTTAATTAATAATACCTGGAACATAAGTTGATCTTAGAAAAATATCTATCTTCCTGAAAATGAATAGATCATAATTTCTAAGTAATGAGTATTGATTCTTAATTATAACCTTATTCAATTTCCTATAATCAATACACATTCTTATTGAACCATACTTTTCTTAATAACCAATATTGTGCTAATCAATAAGGTTCCTTGGCTTATCGGTAAAATTCCTGGAATTTGATAAATCCTAAATTCTATCTTCATATCTGGTGGTAATCCAGATAAATCTTCTGGAAATATATCTGGTTATTCTAAATTTACAGAAATTTCCTTAAATTCTGTATCTTTAGTATTAATGATTACTAAAATCATATATACTATTCCTTGCTTTTGTTCATAATTAGCAATATCCATTACTGATATGAACTTCATAGGCTTATATGGTTTATCTCCTGTAATCATAATTTCTCTTCCGATGGTTGATTGAATTTCTAAGAAATTCTGATCACAGATAATGATCAACATCGAATTCAACTAATTTCACATCTGCCATTTCTAATATAGAAATTTATCTAAATGCTGATTAATGGTAAGTTAAGATTTTGGCAGAGTAAAGTATTTATAAAACTTTGGTTTGCACCAGAGTCAAATAATACTTTTATATAAACGTTGTAAGCTAAGAACATACCGACTATCACATCTGGAATCATCTCGGCTTCATGAGTAGTCAGCTGAAAGGCTCTCTCATTCCTTTTTGCTCCTTCTGCTGGTTTGACTTGATTGTCAAATGATTTATTCAGTTTTGGACAATCTGGCCTAAGATGTCCAGTTTCTCTACAGTTATAGCAAACTGAAAATTTCTTCCTCCTACAATCTTCTTCTTGATGCCCCGGAATTTTGCAAAAATTGCAATATCCTTTGCATCTTCCAAAATGCTTCCTTTTGCAAAATTTGCAAAATGGACTAGTAGAAGTTTGTCCATTCCCTCCTTTCTTGAAATGGTTATGATTACCCGAACTGAAGTCTTGGGTAATCTTTTGGGCTACTTCCTTCCTTCTATTTTCTTCTCTTGTCCGTACTAGCTCGTCATTTATAGTATTGGCTAATTCCACCGCATCATCAATCGTGCGAGGTTTCGCAGTTTTGACGATATTACGGATCTCAGAAATTAATCCCCAAATATAACGAGAAATAAGTACCGGTTCTGGCGAAGCCAGGGTTGGTACCACTCTAGCATATTCGAAGAATGTCGTAGTATACCCTCGACAATCTATATCTATCATCCGGTGGTTTAGAAACTTATTTGCCATTTGTTCCTTTTCATACTCGGGACAGAATTTTCTTTCTACAAGACTTTTAAATTCTTCCCAGTTCATAGCATACGCCATCCTTCTTCCTTTTGCTTGTAACATCATATTCCACCATTCTAGCGCCACTTCTTTGAAAAGGTTTGATGCATACATGACTTGATCATCCTGAGCACATTTACTTATGGCACTTACTGCCTCGGTTTTCTCTAACCAACGCAGTGTCGCTGTCGCTCCTTCATTGCCTGCAAACTCAGTGGGTTTACAAGCAAGAAATTCTTTGTAAGTGCAACCAGGCGTTGCAACTTTCCTTTTTTTTAGGGAGCGGAGCTTGCCGTGGTTCATTATCATGATTAACATGATTATTACCTCCATTTACGCTATTACTGAAATTGTCTTCAGAAATGCGTTTACTAGGAACAACTTGTTGCGGTTCAATTGGATTTTTAACAGCAGCAATGATTGCTGGAATAGCATTGGCTATCCCTTGAGCAACTATTCCTGGAATAGTGTTGGCTATCTCTTGAGCAATGATATTTTCTATATCTTGCCTAGTCACATATTGATCCCCTAGTTGGTGTTCAGATTGATTACCCTCATTAACTGGTTCATTATTAGCGTTTTCCATCTGATATCTAATTTATAGATACATAATTAGTATAAAGGAAATAATCCAATGTCACAATTTAGTTGCACATAATCACATAATCGAATATACAAACAAAATTGTAACTTTTCTAATATTTCCTTATATTATGCTTCTATATACACCCGTTTTATTATTGATTTTACACATACTGATTTTACTATTTACTATTACACAACCACAGTTTCATAATCCCCTATCCTTTATCAGATGATGTTCTAGTAACGGCGTTTCTTCTCATCGTATTTCCAGGAGATTTGTCCCAAAGTCTCTTGGATCCTATTCCCAACATCCATGTTGTCAAAATGATGGAGTTCAGTCCTATTCTCATTACTTATTGGTAAATTTGATAAAGGTTTTGGTTTGAACTTAGGAAAAAGCCTATAGGGATGGTTTTGTAACAGTATTTCATTATCTAACCATTCGTCTATATTCCAGTGATTAGAAGAGTTTGGAATAGATGGTTCTAAGTTCATAAAATTATTTTCATTAACAGGCTCAATAGTATCATCTGTTGCCATTATACAATCTAATTCTTCTTGAGATGGTAATTTCTCCATTTGTCTAGAACTTTCCCCAATTTCCATTTTCTTAGGCTTAGGTTTCTCGAAAGGTAAAGCATTGAATTCTATAGGTTCTTCTATATCTGGTATATACCTATTGAAATCTCTGGAAACTTCGATTCTTACTGGATAGAGATTTAAATTCTGAAGGGCTTCCAACAGATCACTCATGCTGATTAGTAAAATACACATAATTACTAAGTCATAACAAAATTTTATAGAACAACTTTTTAAATAGTATTTCATACTACCAACCCAACTGAAAATTAAAACATACTAAGTTTTATTTGTAATTTATTTATAAATTTTCTAAACTGTAGATAAAATACTAAATTTTTAAATCAGAATATTTAAAGATTTATATTTACTATTACAGTAGTTAATATATAAAAAATCTATATATTAAATAAGTATGATGACTTAATTTATATATATTAACTAGTCATTATCATGGTGGATATTGGTTAGTGCTGCCTTGTTTAAGCATAGGTGATCAGTCCATGCCTAACTAAGGCTAGGTTATCCAATATCTGCCTTTGATAATAACCTTAGTATTTAAAAATAATCTTAATACCACTATTATTAATATATTATTATTAATAATAAAATTATTAATAATAATTAACTAAACAATAATTTTAAATAAGAGTATACTTCAAACATAAAAATATAATTTCTTTACCACAATATAGGAATACTATATTAGGTAATTCCATATATTAATCAAATATATAATGTTTTTCGATTAATAATAATAAAGCAACAAATAAAAATCTGCCCATATTAAAATTAACAAATAGCCAGTTAATAAAACACATAATCACTTAATAATAATCAGGAAAAATTAAGTATTTCTAAATACTTAATTAGCTTAACCCAGTGGCTCTGATACCACCTTTTTCTGTCACGGCCCCCGACCCGGTTTGACCCGTTTCAGGAGCCGCGGGACAGAAATACTGCGGTATTGATTTAATTGAGTTTAACAGCGGAAACAGGATCGCTTAAAGCTAAAATTTTTTCCCCGATTATTTTATTTCACAATTCGGGATAAAACCCCGATAATTTACAATATTATATTTTTACTATAAAAGTGTGATATTACAAAATCATTTATTTATTTTATATTGAGCCACTATCTTAAGCTTGAACTACTTCCCAGCACTTTTCCTGAATTACAACAGATTACCTGAAACATGTTTGAAAAAGGTTTTGTCAGCGGGAAATACTGAGTGAATCATTCTATTTACTAAAATAAAACATTTGTTATAATTTACAGTATTAAGAGCGATTACAATGTTTCTGATATCAATCCAACTACCCACGGTACTTGCCACTCGACCCATTGGCCCATTCGTCCAATGGTGTCTGTGACTATGGTCATATCCCCCATTGGCTGCCCCAATGGTGACGATTATCAAGTAATGTATACAGAACCCCACATACCGGCTGTAACTTGGTGATTACAAAGACTTAATCCCCGTAATTATAACTTTGAAATAAAACACTTTTATAAATAGATTTGATAAAAAGAGAGAATGACTCACTTTGCAGTTTTACACGGGCAGAGCCTAGCCTACTGATTAACCTTTTATCCTAATTTCAATAACAAGCACACAATTTGGAATTAGTAATCAATCCAGCATTTACGATAATCTCACGAGATCAAATTCTCACAATGAATGTCAAAATGCAATACTTTGTCCATCGAATTAACGATGATCCATTGAATTAATAATGAACGACAAGGTATAATACTTTACCCATCGAATTAACGATGATCCGTTGAATTAACAACGAACGATAAAGTATAATACTTTACCTATCGAATTAACGACAATCCGTCAAATTAATGACGAACGATAAAGTATAACCCTAATGTGGGCGGCATTTAAACATGCATTGGATATCTTGATCGTCGGATAAATGAATCGTAGCAGCGATTGTGCTAATACCCTGTTTTGTAGCAGAATTTCGATACCCGGGGGTGTAATTTCTGAATAACAGTTCGTAACACAGTGTATTTGTGAGAATTATTTCGACGTAATATGTTCAGAAATCGAGTGCCACAGCCTGCTATTTATAGGTAAAATTTTGCTAGCTTACGGACCGTAAGCTTGTCAATGTTGCGGTCCGTATGACTTCTTACGGACCGTAAGGTTGAGACTGTTGCGGTCCGTATGGAATCAAAATAGACTATAGGGTAGCCACGACTGAAACTAGCTTAGCTGAGTTGACATACTCGAATTTCAGTAACTTGACAACGAATTAAGTGGATAATCGTCCACTAGGGTTTATCCCCCCTTGAGTTTTAGGGGCCCTAATCCTGATTCTGAAAATTCTGAAAATTTCAGGGTTTGTTCAGAATCACTTGGGTCTCTCAATTAGGGTTTCCTTTTGGATTAATTAATTTAATAATTATGACTTTTGATGAGAGTTGTTACACCATGTTGCAACAATCCCCAAGTGGGACCCACACAAGTTGGCCACCTGGTGAAATATCTAAATATTTCACCAAGCCTTGCAAGTTGATGATGTTGGTGAAAGTTCACAACTTACAATCTAAGCTAACTAAGCTCATTCATCACACTTTACACCTTAACTTTCACACACAAAACCTCTCATCTTCACCTCCATATTTTCGGCCAAGAACACCCCAAAATCAACTTCATTTTCAAGCCACTTTCTTGATGATCAAGATGCATTATCATAGGACTTGAGAAGATCTAAGACATTTGCAAGTAGAAGCAAGCATTTTCATCCATTCAAGAGGCTTTCAACCATCTAGATCTTCATCTTCTTTGCTTTTTATTTTAATCAAGATCATCCCTAGCCACAAGAGCTAGAAGTGAGCATTCTAATCTTTTTTTCCATACTTGTTTATGAATATATATATCTTATGAACAAGTTATAAATAAAAAATTCATGCAAGAATATGATGAAAACACCAAAAAGCAAACTAAAAATCATGATATAAAAAATTGTTTATGTTATGATTTAAAGCTCATTACTTGCATATTTGATCTAGTTATGATGAATATCATATGAAAAAACTTGTTAGATGATGTTTAAAAACATGATCTAACAAGTGTACATGAAAATATTAAAAGGGTTATGTTAAACATAATGTTTATTGGATGATCATAATCTTTGATATTGTTAAAGTATATAAAGTTTTTCACTAAAAATAATGCTTTTACAAGATTTATAAAAAAGAAACATACAAGATGGGTTTTGTATAAAAGTTTAACAAAACTAGAAGTAAAGTATGATTTTGAACTAGTAAACATATATAAAGATCATACTAAAACCCTACATGATTATGAGTTCATCTTGTTAAGTTTATGTTATAAATCTCATGTGTTTTTGCTTAGAAATAAGATGAGTAAATTATTGGTGATTTTGAAAAGAAAAAAGATATGTTTTATTAAACATGGCAAAGTTTATATTTCAAAGGAAATATGGCCAATTTTTCTTAGAAATCATATGTTATAAAAACTATCATTTTTGACAAAATCTTTACTAGAATAAAAGATTTGAAAAAATGGTTTTTATAAAAGCAGAATTAGATATAAATATATATTTTGAGAAAATATATATTTAGTGATCTAAACAACTTATGTGCTATGTGTTATTTGATTGTATTAGTTACATATATGAAAGTTAGGGACTCGAATACAATGATACAAATAAACACAAGACGCATAACAACTAAAGACTTACAAGATTACATATGAATACACCTTAAAAACATATTACGGACGATCCGAGTATTCGGATACAACTTATGGACAATACAGACATACGGACAAATATACAGACTATATAAGTATATCGGACTATAATATGTAATATATCAAAGACTTGGTAAACTACATTTTCTAAACCGAACAAGTAACCATATATTTTCCACAAGTATACAAAATATATTACTTATGGTTTATCTTAAAAAGGTATTGTTTTTGAAATGTATGAAGATATATATACATTTCCTAACATCTAAAAGTATTATTTTAGTGAAAGACTAAAATTATATTTTTAGAACTAGTTTTAAAAATAGATTATTTTTAAGATGATTTTTATACCTTTTACCAAGCATAGATTATATATTCATATGAAATATATCTTAGAATATATAAGTATATATATTCTAAGAATACAAGATCACGTGTAATGAACACGAGGATATACGTATTCCTATACGTACAACTATACACTCACTCACATCACCAACACTTGGTGAAAATACAATTATACATGTATGCCCATACATGGGAGTTATTCATACACATACAGTTTACTCATACGAGACACATTCACACATATACAATCTATTCATACAAAACACGAAGTCAAGAAGACTTGATCCGGTAATACAACTCACAAGATACAAGAATATATATATTTGGCGAAATATATATTAAACACTTATCAATTAATACATCTAAGACACAGTTCAACGAACAATAAATACATACAAGTCTTAACACATCTTCAAGATAAAAGACTTGTACATGAGTCATTACAAAGTCCAAAGCGTCTAACAAATCTAGGACCTTTGTAGGTCGTGATACAATTCAAGACAACTACAAGTGAGTTTACAAATATATACAGTTTACGGAACACAATTCTGTGAGTTCATGTCCCCTATTCATTTTAAATGCTTTACAACTTTACAACTATCGGGGAAAATACATGTTCAATTGTATACTAAGTCATGGAATGAAACACCTTAGATCATGTGCGAATAGGGTTATACAACTAAGCACCATTAATCCAGTTTGGACCTAGGTACAAGGGGTTAGATCTAATGGGTTTTGGCGTGTCACAACCCGACCGCGTAAAACAACAAACCGCGGCGGAAACGTCGGGGAGTGCCGTAACAGAATCATTGTTTCACAACACATGATATTTAAAGTTTGGTTTTATTTATTAAATTGTTTACATTGTCTTGGAAATAACAGAAACATAACGTAAATTAAACTGTTCTTGCTTCATTTTAAGTCACTAAGGCACAAGTCCGCCTAAGTGTGTCACGGTCATCATCAAACATTAGCTCCTGATACACATGTGAAAATAGGTACGTCAGCATAAAAATGCTTGTGAGATACATAGGTTTTGTTGATGAAAGATTCATGACTTGTAAGTTAAAAGAAGTGTTTAACTAAAAGTAGTCATGAACCATATAAAAATGTTTTCTTTTATAAAATCATATGAAAATCAGATGATATAAAAGAAAGATGTATGGTTAAGCGAATAACCAAGTGAAAATGAATTTGTATAAAATAAGTTACTTGTAAAACAATGTCTTGTCATGTCTTTGTATAAAATGTTTCATGTCTTTGTCATTGTCGAAGTGGTTTAGATAACACTACGATATGTAATATCATAAAAGCACTTATATACAGGAAGTACCAGCGGCGTATCCACCATGCTTTCATCATATTACATACGCCTCGTTATTTAAATCACTTACTAAATAACCACCAAAAATGTCTTGTTAACCATTTGTCAAAATGTTATAAGTAAACAATGTCCAATGTTAAGTGTAAACCATGTCTTGTATAATCAAAAGTCTTGTATGGCAAGTAAAAAGTATTTACTCAAACCATATGTATAATGTCAATGTATATCCAAATGTCATGTATGGTGAATAAAAAGTATATACTCAAACCATAGGCATAATGTCATGTATTATCAAATGTCATGTGAAACCAAATGTCATGTACAAAACAATGTCTTTGAATAAACCATAGTTTAAATCAAAAGTTATGCTTTGCAAAACCAATGCTTTATTGTTACGAACATTTATGCAGTAATGTTTATCGCATACATTCAAGCCTTGAGACTGTCGGATAAACCCTTAACAAGTCAAAGGTTTATCAATTATGTTTTCAGATTCTGTCATTCCTTACTTCCAAACAAACCTAGGAAGCTGGGAACGGGATTTGTCAAGTCCTACGGTACCACTACATACTATCGAGCGACGTGATCAATGTTAATGAATGTATTTTTGTCCCGTTAAACATACCAAATGTAAGCATGTCATGTAAAAACCATGTACTAAGTATGCTAAGTAAACATACAAAGTAGAAATGTCCATGAAATCAATGTGCTAGCATGCTCAGTAAACATACATAGCAGAAGTGTAATGCAAATCAATGTGCCCATATGCTGAGTAAACATATGCAGAAAAAGTGTCTATGAAATCAATGTGCTAGCATGCTCAGTCAACATACATATCAAAGTATAATGGAAATCATGTACTATATGTGTACTATTTGAACATAGCATGTATATGTCATAAAAGCATGAAAGCATGAAAGTAACAAATAGGCACATGTGTATCACCCCCAAGATATTTGAAAGCGGTAAAAGAGGGGACTATGTACTCACTTGAGCTTGCTTAATAGTCTTGGAATTAAGAACAAATAAAGCTCATAGGATCACGGAATCAAACGACACCTAATATAGGTAACTATGTTAATAATCGAGGCCTAAATCGGAAGATCGGATAGAATGAGGTCTCGTAAACCAAATGAGTATTGGAACTCGTATGATATGGTTTAACAAAGCCTACATTCTAAATTGGAACCTATCCTAAGTGCTTATGACCCGTTAAGGTAGTTTACGCTACTTTAACGCGTCATTTGCCCAAATGCGTATTCGGATGGTCTAACTAGCCCTATGACAAGTATTATATGCCTTAATATGTTTAATTGTGTTGCATAATCAGTTTAGGTGTCAAAAACTTGGTTACATATGCTTAAATTGAAATTATGTATAAAAAGGGCATTTTGGTCATATTCCTAAGACATATAAACTACCTATCATACAACTAACTAAACGAAGTGACCATAAGGTATAACCTCGGAAGGTTATTCCCTATACAACTATGGTCACAAATATATGTTTGGTCGGATCCTAATGATCGACCAAACGGGTCGGGTTCGAAAGTCTAAGCGGTTGTTTAGACCGCTTGACTTACGACCCTAAATAAGCACTAAACTAGAAGTGACGAGTTAAACATGTTAAAACATGTTTAACTAAGTTAGAAAACTGATTTGATATCAAAACAAAGGGTTTTGATACCCGAAAATAGTTTCGTCGTAAAATGCACATAATCGTGCATTTTGACCGAAACTTTGACTCGTCACTTCGACTAGTCAATGTGGTAATCAGTAGGTATAGTCACAAGGGACTATAACCATCGTGATTACGCTCACGTTGCAAAGTTCAAACGAACTTTGTTTTGACCAAATCATGGTCAAAGCTGAAAGTCAAACACTATTTGACTTTCTAGCTTGAAATAAATGAACAAAGCATGAAAGAACACTTACAAGTGTTATAGGATGAAGATAACTCAAGTGGGAGGCCTCCAACAAGTGGTAGCAACTCCTCTTAGAGCAGATGTGAAGAAAGAAAAGAATTGAGCAAGTTGGAAGTGAAATGGTGTTGGCTATTTATAGTGTTCTTGGAATTATGAGATCATGCCAAGTGTTTATGTGTTGCCCAAGGAAAGATCATAGCCTTACAAGTGTTTAGACAACATTCAAAGCCTTGGAGGATACTTAAAACACCCACAAGATCTCAAAAACCAGGTTAGAAAACAGCAGGAAACAACTGGGAAGCTGTTTAGAAAATTCTACCCAACGACTGCTCAGGCGACACGCGCCAGGATCACCCTCATCAGGCACGACATGCCCGGATGAACCATCAGAAACTTTCAGTTTTTGGCAGAAACAGTCCCTGCTTGCTCCAAACTTGTTTTTCGATGCGTTTAACCCCCGTTAACCCATTTTTAAGGCTCTACAAGGATGTTAAAGCATAGGGGACTTGAAATATTCTTGGAAATATCATAGATGTCGGTTCGTTTGGTCGTACGATCGCGTTTTTCGGTTAATTACGACGAAACTCGAACGGACGCGAAAACGATCCAAATTAAGCGACGAATGGTATTTTTGCATTCCCATCACTAAAATATAATATTTTAGTGATTACAAAATTTTTTGGATGTCCGGATATGGTCAGAACGTAAGATATGCGCGTATAAGCAAACTTCCGCAGTTTTTGACGCTTTTAGTCCCTGTGATCAAATAAGCGCATTTTCGCATACCGAACCCCTCAAAACTTATTTCTAAGCTATGTTAAGGGTATTTAGGGTATGTTTAGCTTATGATCATGTTCCGGAGTGTAAGTTGCTATACGAAACGACAGACTTTTGCAGTTTGACGCAAATAGCCCCTGTGATCGAATAAACTTGTTTTTGCCATACCAAACCCTTCAAAACTTATTTCTAAGTTATGTAAAGGTTATTTAAGGTACGTTAAGCCTGTATCACTATCCCGGAGTGTTTGTTGCGTTAAACTGATTACGTTTATGCATCAGTTTTCGTATAACTTTCCAGAAAGCGATTTAGAGTTTAAAATCGAACAAAAATCAAAATGTGCAAAATGTCAAACATAATTAAACAATTATTGGGATCAAAACACATTGTTTTATTGATAACTGAACTTGTTTAGAGTTATACAATGATTACACAAACACAGATGTCACATGGCGAGCCCCACTCTTGGTCGTGGACCCATACAGAAGAGTGCGTTTGCGTCCCAGTCGATGGTAGTTGACACAAAATCATCTAGGTTTGGATTGCTTCCTATTTCGTCACACATATTAATGTCCTCGTGAAACATTAATGATCAACAATTTCATTGATGCTTTACATACTACATCTTTACATACTGGTTTTCATCTTATACAACTCACATTTTACAGATACATTTTATACAACTCACATTTTACAGGATACATCTTATACAACTAAATTGCATGAACTCGCCAACTTTTGTTGATGTTTTCAACTTAACATGTATTTCAAGGAATTAGTGGACCATGCAGATATTTCAGTCAAGGAAAACAATTATCAAGACTCCATGCCACCAATTGAAGGGCTTGCCCGTTATATACCGCCTCTTTGTGGTGATATAGTGGTCAAAGCCTTAACATGAACTTGCATTTTGATGTAGTGAAACTATGATAGTTTATTTTTCAGTTGAAGGTTTGTAACCAAAACGCTTAACTCCTGTTGCGTTCTTTTGAAACAATTATGGCTATGGCATTGGAGTATGTTTTATTCATTTAGTATGTTCACTTATATTATTATGCAAGGAGAACTGATCAGATCACACCTCGCGCTTCCGCTACGAGCGGGTGTGACAGATTGGTATCAGAGCATCGATTGTAGTGAACCAGGATTCTTTCTTGAGTCTAGTCTACAATCACTAGGGACATCTCATGAAAACAATTTATACAAGAACAAGAGGTTTTCATTGCATAAATATTTTTCAAGGTCCACTACAACAAAATTCATTTTATATAAACCAAGCAAGGACATTTCCATGGGTGAAGTCTATGAGAAATAAACACATTACATTAACAGACTATGTGCCTACAATACATTACATTATCAGTTTACGCATTATAAATAGTTTACAAGTTCAGCTTATACAAGATAGAAATCCTTGTTTCATAGGATTTTATATGATTATATATATATAGATTATTTATATAGGTGTTCTATGGAATATTTTGGCAAGAACGAAATACCTTCAACTTCAAATTCTATTTTTATTCTTGACTCGCATGACATGGTTAAGACACGACATCTTTTACACAAGACATGATACTCTATTTCAAGACATGACATATTGTATACAATACATCTTCCATGAGAATGTCGACCTCACGTCTATTGCGGAGCTTATGGCGAGCGTGGTTCCTAAGTGAGACCATAAAGCATTGACCCCGTGGAAGATGGTTGCTTTCTCGCGGATGCTGAGATGCCTGACTTCAGTAGTGACGATGAGGTGGAGGTGGTAGCCTTGAACAACAACTCCATTAGTGGGACGAGGTCCTTGTGGCTCATACAAATCATGATTGACGACACTCTTGTCCAGACAAGGAAGATGAAGTACTCATCTTGAAGGTGCCCCTCCAGTTGTTATTGTTACGAATTCTCTCTATTTCTATTTCATCTAACGTTGTGCCGTTCTGCGAGTAATAACAACGGACGTTGACACGTGAACTATCACCAAGGTCCCTCCTATGTTGAAGGTATATAGGCAATAGTGTCCTCTTTCTGACTGATCACCTGCTCTGAATGAGAGAATGCTAGGGTGACCATGCAAGACAATTTATTATTACGGGGGCCCACGTAATAACAACTTGTAGTGCATGGGAATTCTGGTGGACTCTGCGGGCAAAGCTAGTGATCACTATCCATTCAAAATTCTTAAGTTGTTCAAGATTTTATCCAGTAGAACACTAACCGAGATGGTTACTATAACACCCTACAATACAATACAGGAAGACAATACGTTTTGTTCGCACCTAACAGTCGATCTACAACACGAGTTGTTCGAGACTAGTCAACTAAACAAACAAAACTTGTTAGCCACTCATGGAGGAATTTTCCTCAACATTCTAGAATTCTTGTACATGAGTTGGTTCCTTGGTGTCTATGACACCTTATCTTATTTATTGGAGATGGATACAATAAATTCTGTCGCTTGACATTTGTCTTGTCCCAAAGGATGGTATGGCACAAGTCATGCTACAACTCCCTCATTACATTTTATTCGACACCTATGGAGATTTTAATGATCTCGTTGGAGCTTGTGAAGCTCAAGCACTATTACCATATTCGTCACGTGGACAAGTACGACAAAGGAATTTCTCTACTTCGGATGATCAAAGCCTATGGAGTATGGAATGCATACTACATGGACGGAGGCCACTGGTTGGTTCCCTTCCTTAACGAATTATTTCGTTTTCCACTTAGACATATGACTAATATATGCAAGAGGCACTGCACATGGTGGTTTTGGTTATCCACATTATCATCTATTCAAACATGTATGAATAATACGATCTTGAGGTTTCCATGACTGATTTCATTCTTCATTCTTGGGCACATGATAGACTATATTTATCCAAATATAAGTCTAGATTCTTTGATACTAAGTATCAAAAGTAACATGGCGCTGAAAAGAAGGTCTACGACCAAATAGGTTACTATTAAAGCTGAACTAAAGTCCTTATGGAACAACACGAGGGTGCAAAAATTGCACAACATGAGGTTAATCGAAACGACACTAGTGACAGTACTGGTGGTACTGGTAGTTCAAGTGGTTCAAATCTCGATGGATCGGGAACGAGTGGCAATGTCACACCGGAAGATGCGATCACACAAGGTCTTAATTTTAAGGCTTTTCCAGACTGTAAGCCGCAAGACCTCGTTAATACGAGAGGTGCGGTAGGTTCGGTCCACTAAATAAAGACAACAGAGTCAGTTAGTCGTACTAATAAACACGCTCTTAAGTAAACAATTAAGTAAACGAAGAGTCTCCTGCTGAATGCAGCATAAACTTGGTGGAATCTCCAAGTACAAACGCTAGGAAGTGATACTGTGAAGAGGTTGTCGGGGGAAGAACTCAAGGATCTTATACGAGAAGAGTATTGCTCGCTGATTGAATGGGAGTCCATTCGAGCGACTGTTTATGTTTAAACAAGGATTCATGCATAAAATTTTATTGTAAACTGATTTGACATTGTACCGTAATAGTAATTATTATATAAAGCGAAAACAGTAACTAAAATAGCCAAACAGTCAAGTAAGGACAACCCAGGGGTGCTGTCTGAACATAGAAGGTGTGAACCAAGTGTTGGAGGCTGGACATGGTTAACTTACTTTGTGACTAGCAAACTGTTTGGTGAGCTGGAATCGAACGTAAATGAAATCGAAAATGAAAACATGTGAAACAGTCCCTTCGTGCGAAGGGGATGCCCATTCGCACGAAGGGTGTTACCTTTCATGCGAAGGGTGCAGGTTTGTCAAAAACGTTTGTTTGATCTATCCGAAACAAATCATTTCTTGGTGGAAATTAACCCTAATGCAAACCCATAACTATGAACTGAGTTGTGAGCCTGGTGGGTACCAAATTCCACCAAGTTCTCATAACAGAAAAGGTAAGAGCAATGTTTAAAACCAAAGTTTACAATCTTAGTTTGAACCTCAAATGTGGTGAGGTTTCAACATCAGTTTGCCCAAGCAAACTCGTGAAAACCATCTATGAGATATATTCAAACAAGAGGATTTGTAAAAAAGTTAAAGAAATGAAACTAAAATGCAAGAAAATGTAAAAGAAATGAAAAGATTTGAAATGAAATCATTACTGAAAGCTTCTGATCGTAAAGGAGAACTTCAGAGCGTTTGAGAGTGTCTGGGCGACTGGGGGAGTGAAATGAGTGAGGTTAGGCGCTTATTTATAGGTTTAGGGTGTGCTTGGGATGAGTGGGCCTTTCGGGCGAATGGGTGTTGGAGCGACAGTGCCATTCGCACGAAGGGGAGTCCTTTCGTGCGAAGGGCATTGCCCATCCTCTCGAAGGTCCAAGTTTGATTATTCGCTTGTTTTTAGACGGTTTTAAATGTAACGAGCATGATTGTGCACTGTATGAGCATAAAACATGTATAATGGTGTTTAAAACGTTGTTTTTTTGCCTTTGAACATGTAAACAAGTATAATATGTATAACATGAATGTGATAAAATTCTTTGAAATTTCATTATGATCAATAGTCTCGGATTACAAAGTTGAAACGAAATAGAATACAACACAATTCTAAGTTTCCAAAAATAGAACTACAATAATACTTTCTAAATGAGGAAAGTATAGAAATGCGAAACGTTACAATTTCTCCTTCTTAACCCATATATATTACATATTTCTCTTTTTCATTAAAATTACTCTTAGAATGACAATTTTACCCTTAATGAACTATTAAATGAATATATACATATTTCCCATTTTCTAATATTATCAATCAATTACATATTCCCAATTCGATTAGTGACATCACATCTTTTGTTAAGAATCCCTCAAAAGACGAGGTTTACATATCTTGTAATAAAGCTACATTCTTTATAAAAATTTTCTAATCTTTTGGTAAATTCCACTCGAATTCAAACGAAGTTAATCCTCTAGAAATTCAGATTTTTTGGGATAATTTTCATTTACAATTTGTAGGGAAAATTTTTCATAGACATTGCGTTATACCATTATGGTTATAATACGCGCAAATGAGCCTGAGAAGAACTCTGGGAATTGAATTGTCTTATATAATCCAGTATTAGGTATGAAATCTATTGTTTTATTATTATAGTTTAAGTTCAAGTGAGTCCTAGCTAACCACTTTAGTTTGGCATGTCTAGCAGTAGCAGGACCGGATAGACATAGGTTTGAGCCGTGGTGCACTAGCCTCGAACCCTTCTCTTGAGTTAGCGGTTGGTTCTTTCTTTCTAATTCAGTATTTTTTCTGCTATTACTACTGTAAAAAGACACTATATGTTATGATGTATGGTTTGCAACTGAGTAACAATAGCTTCAAATTCTTTTGACTTTGACACACTTTATGGTTAGTTTTAAGATTTGATATATTACTAGAACATTCTGAAGTCAACTGTTTCAAGTTAAACATAATGATTGCTATAGTATAGAACATTTTTAGCAAAGAATATAATACCAAATGAATGAATGGTGAACCGATGTTATATTTGTTACACTGGTGTGTCGTGTTAATTTCAACTTAAATGTGCCAGGTACACCAATATTTTCTCTACAAACATTGTGTTATAAGGTTGGGGTATACTTTGTATGTGATGGGACTGTAGATGATATATAACCAGCATACTTAGTTGTAAAGGTATGTCCTTTTTATTAATTGTTGTAGTAATATTCTTTACGCTTTAGAGTGCTGATTCGACATCTAATTCATGTTACGGATCAGCGTTGAAGCCAACCAATGATGACAAAAGGGTAAGTTTTACTTTAGGTTACCTAATTTCGGTTGTTATTGAGTGCTACATTTTCTTTTGTAAATATGCAATTAATATATGTTTACGTTCTTTTATCATCTAAGCTGGGAAAATATATAACTAGTTGATTGATGATAATAGAAATGAGAAATATGTAAATATTCATTTAATAGTTCATTAAGGGTAAAATAGTCATTCTAAGATAGTCATTCTAAGAGTAATTTTAATGAAAATGGGAAATATGTAATATACATGGGTTAGGAAGAGGAAATATGTAATTGATTTTTTTTGTTTGGGGAAATACGAAATAAGTCAACTTAGGAGGGGGAAATATATAAAAAACACTTAATTGTATCGTGATTCAAGGCGTGATGTTTTAAACATCTGGAAACATTGTATTGTGATTCAAGTTGGGGTGTTTTAACATCTGAAATCTAGAAACATTGTATTGTGATTCAAGTCATGGTTTTTTAACGTCTGAAATAGAAATATAATCATCGCCAGATGGTGTTAGAACACTATGATTTGAATAGCAATACAATCAAGCCAGATGTTAAAACACTATGACTGTATTACTATTCAAGTCGTGTTGTTTTTGGAATTTGTATGGTGTTTTATACCTGTAAAATAACAAAAACATTACAGATGTTAAAACACCATGATCAATTATTGATACGTAAAAAAATTATCTCCTAAAATAACTCATAAATCGGTTACAATCTATTTTATAATTAAAGTGGTTTTTGAAGTTAATTACCTTATCACAAACTTCACCATTTTTACAGGAACCTGGACCTACACACACGCACACACAAACACATATAGTGGCCCAAGTGTGGTCGCCACCCTGCCCCTCCGCATGGCCGGCCCTACTTAGGATATGGTGATGGTTGTCGACCGGAAATGAGAGTGAACACGTTGCTAATTGAACAATAATTGTTTGCTTCCGCCACGTTACCTGTTTATAGTACTAGACATATAGAAAATTAGTAGGTTACCAACCGCGCTTCGCGGCGGGTTCGAAACACAGATAAAAATAAGCAAATCGCGAAAGTGACTTTGAAAAACTACATCGCGACGCTACAATTGAAAGTCACGAAAAAGTTAGGTTGTTGTATACGAAAGCCGAGTTAAACGAGGAAAATAATAACTAAATTGATCTAGAACTCGCGCGTTGCGACATGGTCGATGAACGTGACAAAATGGACGTAAAATGTTGAACCACAGATGTATATTGTAGCGTGTTAACTCGTAAAATTTAGACTGAAGCGTAAAATGAAAAATTTTTAAAAAGTGGAAAATAGTGTGACAAATTTATAAAAATAAATGTATAGAAGTTAAAAGTAAAAGAAACACAAAACGACAAAACTATAAACTAACAAAACTTTCACTAGTCAGTTCACCATAAACTCTAATGGAATCGGGTCCATAACCATGGGTTCCGTAACAAAACTTACACGAGTCAATACACTAATGTAATAATGTTCATTTTAAATTGATTAAACATTATTCATTCTTATAAAATATTATGTATTATGAAAACTTAACGATAACGGCAGATAATAAACAAACCAAGGGCAAACAATAAAAAGTGGATTTACGTTAATAAAAAGTGGATTTACAAACCAAGGGCGTCAATGATCTCTAGATCAAGTGGTGGAGTGCTTGCATTTCTCTTGAGAGATGCAGGTTCGACTCCCACTTGGTGCAGAGTGAGGCACTGGAGGGCAATGATAGGAGACCCAGGGAAACCTGTGTTGGATCCTTGAGCCAAACGGGTTTTACCGGTAATTTCACCGTCGTGCCTTCGGACGGGTGGGTTACCGGGTTTTCCCCGGAATTGGTGATGGACTCGGGTTACTCTCGGAGTACTCCGTTTGTCCAGTGGGTGCCCGAGAGTGCTCGGGATTGAGTTTGTTGGCCGTTAAAAAAAAAAAAAAAACAAACCAAGGGCAAACAATAATTGAAATCAGTGGTGTTTGAACATTGGGATATTAAAGTTGACAAAAAGTGCAATAATTGACAATATAATCATTTAAAACTCTAATTTGATTATTTACGCATTTTAAAACTATAATTATGTGATGTTAATTAAAGAACAAGTCCATGGACGCATGCTAAATAAGTAAATAGCTTAACAATATAATATTTTTATGTCAAATCATTAATAAAAACCAAATATGTAATAGGAATTAGAGTTTTTAAGGTGGTTGGTTATGTAGCGTGTAGAGTCGCTCACCCTGGAAATTATAGTACACTACGAGGGGTGAGGTTAAAAAAGTAAACCTTATGTTCTAAAAGCAACACTTAGACCATGTTTAATGGTTAATGCCTCTTAAGGAGTATTTTTCGCTACATCAATATTATAATGCCCCTGCAAAAAATGTGTAACGGTTAATGCCCATTTCATTCAATACTTACCATTCTTTTCCCCTTAAGGATACTAATGATCTCTTGGCCTAGTGGTCAAGTGGGAGGTGGTAAGCTTTACTTCTTTTAAAGGTTCTGGATTCAAATCCAAGCATAAGGGATTTTAATACTAACTTGATAATACTAACTACTAACTAGCGTCAATCTAACCGTACACCATTCAAAAAAAAAAAAAAAAACTTTAACATAAGGATGACGAGTGATGGCTTCAATAACAAACTAGCGAGAATTGTAAAAACCAATCTCAGTCATAGATTAGAAGTAAGCAATGGTTTATATGGATTTATAAATTTTGGAATATTGGATTTTAATAATTCAAACAATTCGTCGTTGGTCGTTAATGGTCCCAACTTCAAAACTAACTACTGGCAGTCCCAACAATTAACCTATTGGCCTCCAATGAAGCCTAACTAACAGAACCCTAACACCTTTAGTCTTCGTTCGCCGGAAAAACGTTTTTGTCCGGAAAACTCTTTTTTTTTTTTGCAGGAAAACTCAACATTTTCGTCCCAAACCTATTTGTAACCTCATTGCAGACCTTTAGGAATCTTTTCTAGTAAAAGCCCCAATTATTGAGGTACCCGGAAAACTCTTTTTTGCCGGAAAACTTCTTTTTGGCCGGGAAACTCAACTTTTGGCTGTGAAACTCAATATTTTAGCCCCAAACCTCTTTGTAACCCTAGATCGGACCTTTAGGAACCTTTTTCTGGGCAAATAGGTTTTTTCAACGGCCGAAGATTAGTGACATTCAGGTTCTGCTAGTCAGTGTCCATTGGAGACCAATATGTTTATAGTTGGTTCTGCCAATGATTATTTTTGAAGTTGGTGGTTCTGCCAATGGTTATTTCTGAAGTTGAAACTGCAAACAGGGGCGGACCTACCCTTTGGTCAGGGTGGGCGGCCGCACCCCTTGAAAAAAATAATTTAGTGTATATTTTAGTCAAAAAAACTCGACCACACCCTTCGAAAATATGGTTGAACATCTCATCCGCACCCCAGCAAATAATTTCTGGGCCCGCCACTTACTACAAACGAACAACAACAAATAGTTGAGATTACTAAAATCTAATATTCCATAAATATTTTTTGTAATTAGACTCAACGACCTATTTCAAGGAAAGAAGAAAATATATGTTTGTGTAACTCTCGGATAGACTGAAAATAATGTTCATTATTTCAAAAGTGTGAGAAATATTGTGGAGATGACATTTGTCCTTAATCTAAATTAATTCAAAAGGGTAAACAAGTAATTTTCTTATTTATTTAATTAAGTGATAACCTTCCATAACCGCCACCCTTAATTATAGGAATACGAATTAAGAATTAATCTACGAAATTGTGTCATCTCGTTCATCAATTATTAATTCTGAAGATCGCAGAATGACTATTTATAGAGTGTTATATAGTGATGGATGCAGAATGAAGGTTTTTATATAACACTACAAATCTCTATAAAACACTACAAATAGCATATAACACCATATAACCCTTTTATAACTCTATATAACACTACAACATTATATATAACACTGCAACCACCATTCAGAACTGTATAGTGTTATATATTTTTATATAGTGTTACATAGTGTTAACCAACTGGGGTAGCCCAGTTGGCCACCGACACCCACCTCTTCCTAGAGGTACCGGGTTCGAGTCTTGGGAGTGGCATATGTCGCACAGGGTAAAAACTCGGCAAGAGGAATTCATCGCGGAGCTAGCTTGGTCGGGTAGCGGCTCCCGGAGTGGGATCACTCCGTCGGTTGGGAGGACCGTGCTCTATCCCCCTAGTGTTACATAGTGTTATATGTGGTATTATATGGTATTATATAGTGTTATTTAGAGTTATATAGTGTTATATAGTGTTATATTATTCTGATAGCATGTCTATGATAGATGTATAGTGTTATATATTGTTATATAGTGTTATATGGTTTACATAGTGTTATAGGTGTTATATGGTGTTATATAGTGTTATACGATGGATGTATAGTGTTATATATTTCTTGTAGCAGTTACATATTTCTGCATTTTTTAGAATGAATGGATTTTAGAATAAGTTTAAAATTGAATCGTTAGAATTTAGGAGTAAATCGCTAGAATTTATGAGAGGTTACCTAATTTGAAACATATACAAAGACACTATTACCCCTACAATTTTCAAATCAGTCTAAATAATTAAAACACAATCTATAATTTAGTCCCTATTAATCTCAACCATTAGATCAAAAATCTAATGGTTTAAAATACTTCTTACACTTCTCACACTTTAGACACTATCCCTACCCCTATCGAATATAAAAGGTTACATTTATTGTTTGTGATGTACGAGCATCGGTTTATCCACAAGTTTGAATTTTAAATATTTTATCTTTTTGTTTGTTAATTATATTTCCTAGTTCATAGTTATCTCTAATGTTTTTTCAACAAGTTTGAATTTCAAATACATAAAATTACACTCCTAGGTCATAGTTATCTCTAACGTTTTTTCAACAAGTTTGAATTTCAAATACATAAAATTACACAAATGAAACTTTATGTCATACATAAACTACACTTAATACGTTTCATTATAAAATCGGTCAAACTCAACATTTATGTTCATGTTTTAACACATAGGTCAACCTTTAACATTAACATCGTTTATTTTTTAGATTAAGTTACTTCACATGCAAGGGTATTTCTGTCTTTTCTCATATCTTTTATTTAATATATTTTTTTAACTAAAGTCAACCTCTTACTTTCTCTCTAGATTTAAACCTTAAACAACCATAGGATACCTTTTTTTGTCTCATATACAAAAGAGTAAAGTTTCATTTTGCTCCTTGTAGTTTGGTTGTTTAACGGTTTTGCTCCGATCCTTTTGAAAAAGTCATTTTACTCCCTAATCTATAAAATCCATCACGATTTCACTCCCCGCCCCAAACAACATCTATTTTAAACGTTAAAAATTGTTACATGCATAACACATGATAAACAACTATGACCATAACTAGACCAAAACCTAAACTAAAACATGACAGTTTTTAACGTTTAAAATGGACGTCGTTAGGGGCGGGGAGTAAAATCATGATGGGCTTCATAGATCAGGAAGTAAAATAACTATTTTGAAATGATTAGGGCAAAACCGTTAAAACGTCCAAACCACAGGAAGCAAAATGAAAGTTTACTCTATACAAAACAACGCTAGCAGCCACAGATCAAACGTATTTACCCTTTTCTCTCTCATACACCTTCCATCACCACTTAAATAATCGTTGGATCCCTTTCTCTCTATCGACAACGTCAAACGGATCTACTTCTATTCTTTTCTTTGTTGTCTGTGCGACTTGAACCCAAGACATTCCCTTCCCAACCTAGGTGTTTTTAAAGGTTTGCCTTTGCCAATGAACCACCACCCAATTGGTTCTATTCTTTTCTTTTATTTGTTGTAATTTTAAGGTGAACTAGTATTTTGCCCGCTTTGCGGCGGCGCGCAACGGTTGGAAACATATAGTAAGACAAAACACGATTCGTAAAACGCAGTGCGTGAAAGACAATTACAAAAAAAATGTGTAAAACACAAAGGTAGACATAAAGTGTAAAACACAATGCCTAAGACATTTCGTAAAACACAATGCCTAAGACATTTCGTAAAACACAATGCATTGGCATTTGGAAAAGTAGGAGTTTTAGTCTAGGGGTTACAATTGCAATTTTTTTTAAAGTTGGGCGGGTGTAAAAATGGAGTAATAGTGCAAGAGGTAAAAAAACAAAGTCTAAAAATGACAGTGTAAAAGTATAGGGGTGGTGGCGAAAATGTGTAAAAGATGAGGGGTGTTGGTGGAAATATAAAAAAAGAGGGTTGGTGGCGTAACTGTGTAAGAGCTAATGGGTAATGGTGGAAAACCAAAGTAGAGGGTTGGTGCTGGCAAAGTTTGAAAGATGAAACGTAAAGTTAAAAAGTAGATGAAAACTGTAAATTGCAAAAGAAGTTAGTATTTAAGAAACAACACACAAAGTATAAGGGCCGAAAACGTAAATTAAGAAAAAAAAAAGAAAAAAAAAAGAAAAATCAAATGTTAGTAGAAAAAGACAAAAAAAAAAAAGAGAAAAAAAAAAGGGGGAATATGTCACAGAATAGTAACCAAGTTTCAAAAGTGTTCTAATTAGGTCACTCGTATCGTTTTTGTCCCAATTAGATAATTTAACATCAAATCGAGTCATGTCCTTTTTTCTACGTGTCAAGAAAAAAATGAAGAATAAGATGCTGGGATCGGATTATTCTAATATATGAAATTATATTGATTAAAAATAAAAACACTTTAATTACATTAAAATTTAAAAAAAAAAGTTACAATTCACGTAATCACTCAAAGTTAGCATCAAATAAAAGGGAAAAAAGAAACAAAAATCCACATCATCATGGTTACTTATGAAATGGATGAAAAGACCCTTAATTTTAATGAAAGATGAATGTTGAGTGACCTGATTGGAACACTTTTGAAACTGAGTGACCTAATTGAAACACTTTTAAAACTTGGTTACTATTCTACAAAGTTACCCCAATTAAAAAAAGGCTATCACCGACATTACCTTTTAATGTGGTGGGTACGGTCGGAGGAGATACGGTGAAAACACCACCAAAACAAAATCAAAAGGATCTACTTCTACTCTTTTCATTTCTTTTATTTGTTCTACTTTTAAGGTGAAGGGTGGTGAATGTGGTGGGTACGGTCGGAAATACAGTGGTGAAAGGCGAGGGGGTGTAGGGTTGCGAGGCGGAGATACAGTGGTGAAAGAGTGCTCTGTTTCAACCTTTTTTCCAATAATAAACTCCTCAAATTTGATTAATGAATATAACCAATTCAAATTTGTTCTACTTTTAAGTGTAAATGAGGCGATTTAAATAACCAATTCAAATCAGTGCCATTAAGCAAGTTTCTCACATCAGTTGGATTACCAAATTATTTTCTGAAATGAA
The DNA here is from genome assembly GCA_030545235.1 of Helianthus tuberosus. Lineage (NCBI taxonomy): Eukaryota > Viridiplantae > Streptophyta > Magnoliopsida > Asterales > Asteraceae > Helianthus > Helianthus tuberosus. The sequence goes on from CM060406.1 coordinate 185,060,921, forward strand.
TCGGCACATCAGCAAGCCGTTTGTACACGTAATTTGTGGAAATGAAAGCAATGTTATGTAATTCTAAGAGCATGTGCTCCTTGTCTAAAGCACACTCATGATTCTAGGTGAAACATAATAAAAGAAAGATACTCGATCATCAATTCCAATATCTCAACTTTTTCATTAGAAATGATGACAATATGCACTTTTAAAACTTCGGGTGAAAGGATTTAAAGAAGGGGTGTTGCTAAATGTACCTCTTTTTTTTTTTTTACCGAGTATACTCTCCTTAGTTTATAAATAAATACAATCAAACCTTCTATTTTGTAATTTCTTTAAAACTTGAATCTAATGTTAAGTTTTTAATTCAATTCAGGTTTTCACTCTCAATCAATCCTTACCATTTTATTTATTTAACAGAATTGTAGGGTCTCTTTCCTCAAAATTCCCTCGAATTGCAGCACCACTAAGATCAAGCTGAAGTCTTGAACACGATCTATGAATCGAATTACCAACGAGCAAAGCCATTTCTTTATATGTATCTTCTTCCTCAGTTATGTCTTGACAACTTCATTTATATTGTCAATAGCTTGAATTTCTGATTGGTCCTCAATTCCATTGTTATATAAACAGTCAGTTCTCAAATAAATTATCACAAATTTACCAATTCAATAAACGTTGGAACATCATATAGTATTTATAAAAATAAATACACAATTCATCAAACCCAAATGCGGATTAATAATTTAACTACAAGTTTAGCTAATAACAGTATAAAGTAACTAATAATGAGCGCCTTAAATTAACTTTTCAGAATTTTATTAAAAAATCAAGATTAACCCAACAAGGCAACAACTTGTGCGACTTTAAGTAAACTAGATATAACCCCGCGCGCGTTGCGCTGCAGATTCTACCACGATCACCTGATAGTTAACCCCAACACACTCCTCGTGTTTCGTTTCCGCGCACTAACCTCTTCAACATTTTCTATTTATCATGTAAAAAAACCCACGTACTTGACATGGATATCAAAACATATAGTGGATATTAGACACGGGTAAAAACAAACAAATGGACGAAACGGACAGATTCACTACCTTCACTTGATGGATAATTTCCAATTGGGAATAGGATTCTTAACCGTGTAATAAAGTATACATTTTATATCTTTCAACTAATCTTCAGATAAAACCATCTCCAACAATACAAGTGTTATCCCTGTTAGCCGATGGGCTGCTGAGCTGCTCCCCAATACCTTTTACCATGTCATTCATGAGGGATGAGCATGGTACTGGTACCGTACCGAACCGGTAACGGTATCGAAAATACCAGTACCGAAATTTGTTAAAAATGAGTACTGGTACCAAAATATTCGGTGTGATATGGGTATGGGACCAGAACGATACCTGTATTTTAAGGTAAAATTCGGTATTTTACTGGCACTGTACCGAACTGGTACCGATACCGAAAAAGCCAAAAAAGTGGGTATCGCCTTAAAGAATACGTATGATGAAAGAGGAGGGGACACATTTTTTTAGGGACAGCTCATCACAGTGTAGCTGTCATAAGACTAACAGCCCATTGTTTGTATATATCAGCCCATACTATGCTTATACCACTGTACAACTTTGAGAGCAAAGAATACAACAACTAATGCCTAAGATTGTTAAAAATTGATAGTATATAAATTAGAAATGATTGTTAAATTCCTTTGATTGATGGAATTTAGTAGAATATTTTCCAATTCTATTTTTATTAAAAACCAACTAAACATGATTGTTGATAGAATGTTTTGAAGGAGTATATTGGGAATGTAAAGAAAAAAAATCACATATATGATAGTTTGAATGAATCTTTTGTATATCTTTCAAAATAACTAGTTATAAAAACCGTCGCCGCGTTGCGGCGAACTTCCTTTGTTATTTAGTTTGTGTTCATATGTGTTTGAAATCACTACAAGCGCGTTGCATACAGAATCGCTGACAAGAATAAAAAGAAAATGTAGAAAAACACACTAAAAAAAACCCGAAATAAAATCAACTAAAAAAGTTGTATGGCAATGATGTTGTTCGGTAGAAACCCGTAGTCAGAGATGAGCAAATAGTAATAATGGGTACCGGTACCGAATTTCCTGAACCGAAAGATCCTAAATACCAGTTTGGTATTGAAGTTTGGCGTTCCTAGTACCGGTTCGCAACCGGTTTTTACCTTCATATACCGATACCGTAACTGGTATTTTCGATACCAATACCGATTCGGTATCAGTTGGCACCGAGCTCATCCCTACCCCTGAAACTACCGTTGTTGTTCGTACGGTACCCGTGATCAGGGATGAGTAAATGGTACTGGGTAGCAGTACCAAATTTCTCGAACTATAAGATTATCAAACTCAATCCGGTACCAACTTTTGGCGTTTTATGTACCAGGCTGGTGCTGGTTTTTACCTTCATGTACCAATAACGAACCGGTATTTTTGAAACAAGTACCGGTTAATACCAAACTTATCAAACTTAAAAAGTAAAGAAGATAACAATTATTATAGTATTAAAATAATAAAACTATAAGAAAACTGTATATAATATTTTATATCAGAGCTTACTGTTCAAATTAGTCATTTATTAATATATAGGTGAATGAATATTGAGCAATGATTTATAAATGAAAAAGAAGTCGTACCCAGGTGATTGACCACTATTCATGAGTAGGGGTGTTAAATGAGATTAAGGATAAATTATAAGAAAAATAATTTTTAAAAGGGGTGAAATTTGTAATGTTTTAAACTAGTATTTTTGAAAAAGGGGTATCAAAAGTAAAAACGAGGGTGCATTTAGCTTACCCCTTAAAGAAGTTGTAGGTTTGGTTTGTTGAGTGAAAAGGAAAAAAATAGGAAAAGTTTCAGGCTATTTGGGTTTATGGAGGGTTATTAATTAAAAAGGAATATATTAAATAAAAGATATGGGAAAACACATAAAAATCCTCACATGCTTTGTATGTGACTTAACCCAAAAAACAAAGTAACAAACGGTGTTAGTGTTAAAGGTTGACTCTTGTATCAAAACATGAACATAAAGGTTGGGTTTGACCGATTTCATAGTAAAAAAGTATGAAATGCAGTTTATTTATAACATAAAGATTAATTTGTGCAATTTTGTCTTTTAAATATTTTATCTTTTTATTTGTTAGCTATATTTCCTAGTTCATAGTTATCTCTAATGTTTTGAACTATTTAAATACCCGTAGTATTATGAGTTGAGTTAGTTTTTAGTTGATTATTAATATAAAGAACTTTGTTGTTGAAACATTTGGTTTAATTTATTTGTTTTTAATTAGATTTTATATAGAATTTTAACAGCCTTATAAAGGACAATTGAACAAGACGGGGTGAGAGTTGGGCAAAAGGAAGCATTAGTTTGTTTCTAATTAGATTTTATATAGGATTTAACAGCCTTATAAAGGACAATTGAACAAGACATGGTGAGAGTTGGGCAAAAGGAAAGGTATGCATACGTGTTGTTTTACATGTTTATTTTAAATTTTAATATACTATATTACTAAAAACGATAAATTTTTTGTCTTGTTTTACAAGTTAATAGTGATGTTTTACCATTATAGTAGACATTGTGTTTTTCACTGTAATGGTACCAACACAGTTAGTTAGACTATCTCCAACGCTAAATGCGTCCTTAAGCGTCCTTAGCTGCCACATCATCTGCCACGTAATATCCTTACAAATCTTTAAAAACCTCAATTTAATCTTCAACCCTACAAATTTCCTTACCCTTCTTAATTACCACATCATCACCTATTCATTACACACAATATTTAAATAAAACATTCTTTTTCTTACTTTGGGCCCACCTTATCGCATGAACCGAGGCAAACACATGCCCTTGTGGAAGGGCATGTCACCTAAGGGCATGCTATGATGGATGAACTCCAATGGCAAGGATCTAAGGGCATCCAAGGGATGATCTCCAAGGACCCATTGGAGATAGTCTTATTAGATCATCTGTTATCCCACCAGTCATCACTCGCTACCAAGTTAACACCACCTCACAAATTCTTTTGTTATGCACCTCTATCACCAGTGACGGACTCAGGATTTTTTTCTACTGGGGTCTATTTTTTTGTTGTAAAATTTTTTCACAAACAAAGATTAAAATTTTCGGGTCGGTCATCGTAGTCGGGTCGGGGCTAGGAAATAATGTAGAAGTATTAGTGGACATGCAGACGCTACATTATTAAGAAACATTTTTAAGCATCAAGTTATCAAATAGTGGTGATTAATAAGTTGCTTGAAACCAACAACTACCTAAACAACACAATTACTTTAAATAACTTCAAAGTTTTGTTTAAGTTTTTTGTATTTATTTTTATTTATGAATATGAATGCCACTGTAAGTGCTATTTGGTAATCAAATGTGATAAGACTAGTGGCTTTATAGCCTAGTGGTATTTTGGGGGTGAGATAAGACTTTGGACCAATAGGTCCTTGGTTCGATTCTCACAAGGGGGTTTTTCCCATATTTATTGGGTTTCCTCCTGAATTGGTGTATAGACATTATGCCTAATGGAGATGGATATGATCGGGTGGTTCCGCTGGTGGCACGATGATACTCCAGTGGTCCGTCAGTGATCCAAATTTTCCGTTCAAAAAAAAAAAAGTGATAAAATCATTAGAGGCATTCAATTGAAGTAAATTAGATGATTCAATTTATCAAGTTAAAGAAGCAAACTAAAAGATCAATGGGTAGCTGTGCTATTTTAAAACACTAGTTTAATTTGAATGAAAAAAAAAAAAATAAACAAAGTGTTATTTAATAATAAAATGTGAAATAAAATCGTTAGCATTCAATTTATCAATTTAAATTTTAAAGAAGTAAATTAGAAGATGAATGGGTGGCTGTGCTGAAAAAAACTAAAAAGCAAGACATGTAAGACTTGAACATGTGATACATATGTTGGTAAACAAAGGATTAACCACTACACCATCTTTACTTTTAATACCATGAGGTCCAACTAATTATTTTTATGGGGTCCTTAAAAAATTTTGCATACCGGTTCTAATAATTTTTGAAAAAACATTGGGGTTTGTGGACCCCGACTCGCACCATATAGGTCCGCCCATGTCTACCACTCAACCTATGTCAGAGCATTCACATCCCCTTTGTCATTTTCTACCTTATAATTTAACTAAAAATCATACTTTTCAAAATTTATCTCTCATTTTAAAAAAGCTCTCACATCCTATCCACCATACCTATATCTCTATTTTTAATTATTTTTTCTCTTTCTTTTTTACTATTTATTTCTTTATATATATGTGTGTGTGCGCGCACACGTGCGCATGGGTGGGTGTGTGAGAGAGATGATATAATAATGAATAATAACTTTTTAAATTTGGAGGAGTGCGTTGTTTTTGTTAAATTTTAAAGGGTGTAGATAAAGATGGTGAATGAGATGTGGTTATGTTTTTGTTAACTTTTTAAAATTTTAAAGATGTGGTTCTCTTATACCTATGACTTTTTAGTCACTCTTTTTAATATTCTTTAATACATCTGATTCTTATTAATTTTTATAAGTTTAGTAACCTAATAAAATGAAATACATAAGAGACCAATAATTATATAGGAAGTATGCTTTTACGAGAAACCTTAGAATCCGTATGATATTGACACATGTCTTTTTTAAAGTTTAAGATCGTGGGATATTTTGGCCTCTTTACTTCTTTATCTCAAAAGCCCTATATCTAGATCTATAATACATCTTCATAATCTCCACCACTACCACTACCACCACCACTAGAACACACCACCGCCACAACAACAACTACTACCTCCATAACCACCGCCTCCACCAAATCCAACCTGCATCGTCACTACCTCCGACAACCCACCACCACTATCATCACCAGCTATTGCCCTACATCTTAACATGACCACCACTCCTTCACCGGTACCACCTCTACTCAGCAACACCGTCACACCATCCACCCTACACAACCACTTTCACCACCACACCACCATATAACCATTAATCACTACTGTTACACACCACTGGTCACAACTACCGTACACCTTCATCGCCTATACCACAATAACCACCTTTGTCCGTATAGTAAACAACCACCCGCCATCACTGTGAACAACTACTCGCCACCACCTCAACCTTCATACCTTAACCATAGTACACCATACCTATTCTTTGTTTTAAACAATTAAAAGAACAGAGTAGAAAAAGATCAGTTGTTTACATTTAGGGTTTAAGTTTAAGGGTGGTGTTGTTATTTCATGTGCTCGTAGAGTAACATGATTTCTATATGCATTTGATGGGGTTATATTGCGAATTATGTAAGATTATGGTATTTATTCATTCATATTGTGAATTTGCAGGTTTAGATGTTGTTTGTGATGAGTTTGGATGAAAACCTGAATAAACAAGGCAAAACTGAGCGAGACAATGCGACAGGGAAGAAGTTGAGCTTCTAAAAATCTTATCTTTTACATTATGTCAGGGTAATGTTTCACAGTTTAATGAATCTTCCACTTATTTGATGGGCTGGTTAAGAGATTATTTATGTGCTAGGAAATGAGTTATGGGACGCGTAATATATCACTGTTGACTATTTCGACTATCCAGACCCAAATTTGTGGTTTGTGGGCCCTAATTCTAAAGTTACGGGCCGTACTATTCAAAGTGGTTACCGGCAGTAATCATCAAAACTTCATCGGCGCGTTCACAATGTTGTTATTGGGCTCTGGGCTTTACTTATTCCACTAAAAGGTTACAGGTCGTAAGCCGCCAAAACGGGCCCAGACTCTTGAAAACCCTAGAATCCAATATTTAAGACTCTATGACGGCAGAAAACAGGAGAGAACGTGAAAAAGAGGCTGAGAACGCAACATAACACGATTTTGGAGGCAGAAAAGGCTGTTTAGGAGCAGAATTGAAGATCCGGAGGTCTAGAAGCTTGAGGATTGAAGACTCTACCATTTGGTTTGCATCTAATTGCACATATCAATTTTGTTTGCTTTTGTTTTTAGTTTCTATCACATCCATGACTTCTTTTAGATCTACTTTTGGGTTATTTTTAATTACTATGCTAGGTTAAAGTTTTGTAATCCATTTAAGCTAAGATGATTCTTGTGTTTGGTTTGATTTATACATTGGTTTTTACGTATGATTGTGTGATTTTAGTAAAGTTTGGTTATTTTGGTCTTATGATGTGTACGATTACTTGTTATTATTTGTTTTAGATCTGATTTGTTTGGTCCGGTTGATCTTTCTATGAAGTTATGCATGCTATATTCAACAAGTATTATTTTAGGTTATATTAGTGTACTTATAATATGAGGCTTGAATCCTTAATCGGTAATAGATAAATTAGTAATATAATTGGTAAAACTAGTGAGGTACCTACGGGAAGGGTCTGAATAAAAAGATCTAGAAACTAGTTAGGGTTTGCTTTAAATTGAGTAATATGGATAGTAATTCACTTGGTTCGTTAATCTACTATTACTAGAACAATATAAGAACCTTGCTTCACAAGATTAGGTTTTGGTGTGTATCTATAACATTGATTCTATAGTTTTGTGGGATTAATCCCTATGAAGCCTCTAATCCATTTTAACACTTTATACGCTTTTTCAACTAGTTAGTAAAATAGTCTTCATAACCAATTAAAACCGATAGTCATTCCAGTTAAGATGAGACAAAGTCTAAATGGTTAACTTTCTAATCTGATTTCACTAAATCCACAATTTGTGTCTAGCTACAACCATTAGTCTCTTCATAAATCATTCTTACATCGATTAGATATTGACAAACAATAGATTATTAGGAGCCATTGTGTCCTTAGGATCGATCTTACCACTACTATATTACATATACGATTCATGCCTTGTGGAGTTTTGGCGTCGATATAGTGCACAAACATGTAAAATCTTGTAAAAATGGTGATTCTTTTTTATGAAAAAAAAATCAAGTTGGGAGGATTCTTCAGGTTCCGTCTACAGAGACACAGGTATCGCACGGCCGTGCATCTGATTCGCACGGCTGTGTACTTCATAAATGCATGTGCCCGAGAACTGTTTTGCACCCCCGGTGCTTTTTTGATCCGAACGGTTGTGCAACTCATCTGTCTGACCTTGTGCGCGTGCGAGAATAGTAAAAATTGGGGGTATTTAAGGAAATTTTCTAAAAAAAAGAAAAAAGAAAATTCAAAGTAACAATCCTATAGTGCACAACCGTTCTCTTCGTTTTCTCCCCCAACAAATCACCACTTTTTGCAAGAAATCACCCAATATCTTCAATAAAGGTATGAATTCTTTTGTGTTTTCATTTTTAATCTTGTTTTCTAGGTTAGATTAGTGGTTTTCTTCAAGAAATTTTAGGGTTTCTTCATAAACACAAAAGACCCTAAACTTTTGATATTGAGTAAACTTCTGTTTTGCTCCTTGTGGTTTGGTCACTTTAACGGTTTCGCCCCAAACCTTTAAAAATAGCCATTTTCCTCCAATAGTTTGCTACGGTTTTTCCATTTGGCTCCCTGCGGGGAGCAAAATGGAAAAAATAGACAACTTGGATGGAGTTAGAGACGGTGAGCAAAATGGAAAAACCATAGCAAACTATTGGAGGAAAATGACTATTTTTAAAGGTTTGGGGCAAAACCGTTAAAGTGACCAAACCACAGAGCAAAACGGAAGTTTACTCTTTGATATTTTTGTGCAAATCTAGTACTTTAATTGCACATTTAGAGTCCATCCCAAAGAAAAATACTTAAATTTGTGTTTTTTTTGTTGAAATCAGTGTTTTTGGGTCTGTTTTTGGAAATCCGCAGTAAGCGCACGACTGTGCACTTGGTCTGCACGGTAGTGCGTTTTGGATATCTTTTATTTTCTTAGTTTGTTATGTTTTATTTGGGGTTTTCATTTTGGTTGTCTTTTTTTTTTTAAAAAACCCGCCCGGATATGTTTTGTTTATTAAAACAACTAGATTAGTTCCCCGTGTGTTACACGGGTTGAACAATTTAAACTATATAATAGATATTTCTTGTAAATGCAAAACAAAGACGAAGACATTTATATGCTAGATTGACATAAATGAGTTAATATAAATGTAATGTTATATGATTAATAATAAAAGATAATGTTTTAAAAAATATATGCATTGCATGGTCGAATAATAATTCGATAAAGTATAACGTAATTTGTTAATATATAGATTTGTCAAGATATGTATAATGAACATTCATGTGAAAATTATAAATTTTGTTAAGTTTATTTTTTAAACATTTACCACCTATTTTTTAATACTATAAATAACAATCAAGGTAAAAAAAGCCCTAAAAATATTTTTTAATACCATTAATGTTATACGGTAGATTTGATTCTAGTTAAATGAAAGGCTATAAGAGGTCAAGACCCAATAACTGATTATTCGAATATTTTGAAGTCATCATCTTCCTCCTTCTTCAAGTGCATAACCAGAAGCGAGATAGGGTCGTTGCAGCTTACCAGAAAATTCTCGTACCGGTTCTTTACTCGGAGATACAAACAAAAGTGGTTAAACATGGAAAAGTAATAATAATTGTCATTGGGGGTGAGTTAAACGTACCCCTAGTCACTTGTCATACATTTTTTTTTCTAAAAAATCATTTTAAAAGTTGTCAAATTTCCCCCTAAAAGATCTTAATTTTTTAATAGGTTTTGTTAAAATGAAAATAAAAATCTTTGAAAACATGACACAACTTTGATTATAAAATTAGGATCTTCCTTTACGTAAATATAGAAAATAACTTGCATAACTTTGTCTATAAAATTGAGATTATCATATAATGAACATAGAATTATAAATTATACAATTTCCGAAATAAAAAAGAGTCCACATCAACTCATACATGTTAATTATTATGAGTCCGGTAATAGTTTAATATATAACTAATAAAACAAATGTGGTTAAACATGGAAAAGTAATTGGAACTAATAAAAAAATTATAAATTTTGAATCATATGAATATGTCATGTTTCATAACCAACTTAAAAGAAAAAAAAATTAAATATAGTTAAGATAAAAAAAATCATCACAATTTTTCTCTCTATAACCAACCACGTAGCTTTGGGTTTGAGCCAAAGTATATTAAATAAAACATATTATTAGTAGATAGTATTTTATTAACTATTTCATATTTTATTCAATATGTTTCTTGATTATTCTTATTAAAAAAAGTGTTTCGTTATCAATTTAGAAAACGTAAAGAAGGCAAATAAATTAAATATACTTGAGCTAAAAATAATAAATCATCATTATCATCATTTTTCTTTCTATTTTTTTTATCCTTATCGTCAATAACAAACTCATCAAATTAGTAGATTGATTTAAGTGGAAAAACATAATTAGAGAGTGCATGAGAAAGTGACATGTGTCCCCAAAGAGGTTTCTTTTATTATATAGATAGATTTGCTACTTTTTATTTTATTTTATTTTTAGCTAGTGGATGGTATATTGGTATGCTTACCAATCCTTTGATCAGTTGTGATGTTTTCTGTTTTCTATAGTATGTTGTATTTTGCAGGAAAATGGGGATACACTCCGAGTATGCACCTGGGACCGTGGGGACAATGGAGCTAAGTCCATGGATCTTCTCTAGTTTTCTTCAACATCCAGGGAAGTGTTATTCTCCTTTTTCACACTATAGTTTAGCTATTCATAACTACTTAACTATTTTTTGTTTCACATTATGGACAATATGAAGTTCAAATGTGGGGAAGGGTATTAACATTGTTAACTTTGTTTTTCCTCAAAATTTTTGCAAAAACTCCCATTTTAAGTTTTGTGTCATTTATATGTTGCAAAAAAAAAAAAAAAAAAAAACACTAAACGGTTAGTTGTTGTTTTAAGAAAGGATCAGATCAAAACTGACAAGTCATATTAATTTTGAAAAAGATAACTATAAGCGTGACAAACAAAAGAATGACTTGCATGCTAATTTTTATACTTGCACCCATTCCTTTCGTTTACGTGAGCATATTTTTGAGCATTTTTCTGCTTTCTTGACATGCTTGTTGTTTTTGCGAAATATGAGTGAGCCAAATGTTTTATGCAATTTAGAACTTGTCAATATCATAAATGTGTGAAACAACATGGATATGATAGAGGCACTTAGGATACCCTTTTGTGTTAGCCTTTTTCTTTTATTTGTTTCCCGAACCCAACATTATCTATTAGTTAACCTTGTTGAGCCAATTTCCCATGTTTTTTTTTTCAACTTTACCCAACAATTCACCTACTTAGCCAAATTTAGCTGTTTTATTTTTGAACCTTTGTGTTGAAATGTGGTTAAAGTTATTGTTTCACTTGTGTTCTTTGAACTTAGTTCCTTTCGTGTAAAAGCATTAGTGTTCTTGTATATAGCTTATATATTTGTTCTTCATATAAAAAAAACTCAAAAATAGAACACCCTAAAATAGGGTGAAGATAACCAAATTAGAGCAAATTTAAGTGCTAAATGGTTATAATCTTGTTGTTAGCTTGAAAAGGTGAAATCGTCGTTGTTTGCGTTAGTTATGTATAATTCTTGTTTATTTACACTTGTTAAACATAACTGCTGAGTTTTAACCCTTTAGCCACTTTTAAATGTCCATTCCACACCCTTAACCATTGCCTATCATTACAACCCTTAAAGACCTCTTTATTTGTACCTTTTCGCATGTTAGTTGGTGGAGATTAGATCTTTTGACAAGCATATGACATTGCATGATTCATTGCCTTGGCTTCGAGTCTTTTACAAATACATATTATATGTATGATTCACAAATATAGCTGAGTGTGTGTGAACATTGTGAGTAGTGTGAAGATTTTGTATTATTGTAGCCTTAGTGCAAAAACACTAGTTTACTTGTTTTATGAACAAACATTAGTATGTTAATCTTGTTTGTATGAAACTTTGGTACTTCTCATGTTTAAATCTTGATGATCATATGGCAAACATGTTTCATTGATGTTGGATTCTTGATTATATTTGGTTATCTTGGATGATTAATGAATGTTTTGTTGAGATATGTTGAAAAGTATCCCTTGATTAAGCACTTATTAGTAAGTTGTGAACTTGTTAATATGTTTACACCATGAAACTAGAAATGGATATTGGTTTAATAAAGGTAAATCAAATTTTAATTAAGAGTGCTTTCTTGCACGTAAGAACCCTAACCTATTAGATGGTGTTGTTACAAGTCCTTGACATGGTTCATGATCTTTGCTTAGGGATTTTGGTTGAAATTGCTATCTTAGTAGATTTGTGTTATGGAATAGTTTGTGATGTGATCTACTTTATGCTTGTCTCGGTGGTCATATTGTGATTCTATATTATTTTTCTTGATCAAGTGAGGTTAGAAAACTCTTAACGAATGACTAACTTATCTTTAGAAGATTTGCATGAAAATATATCAATAGCACACTAATAAACGATTTTAGGTGGCTAAAGTGTGTCTATCGCGTTAGCTTTCCGAAGGATTGTCATGTTAGGATTCCTGAAAGGGATACTAATTGTCTACATAATTGGAGGATTGATCATGCGTCTTTGTGACATTTCTCGATTTAGTTAACATGCTTAGGTTGTTTGTAAAACAAAATAATATATATTTTTGCATTTGGAGTCTTTTATGTTTTAAATATAGGTTTAGATAAATTTAGTTAAAATAAACTTCATTTACCTATCTTTTTACCGATAAACCAGTGACAACGGTTTAGTACTTTTGTATCTGCCTGCGTCCATGGATCGATATATGGTTCTTACCTAAACTTTACTACATATATGATAGGGTACATTTGTCCTTTTGTGAGTGTTTTAATGTTAATGTATAAATCATTTTTATAAATATTAAAACCAAGTTCGTGTATAAAATTCCTTGTAAAATTGTATATATATATATATATATACACACACACGCACACGTCAACTTCTATTTCATTATTGATTCCTAAAAGTCTTGAATCTTGTGTATTTCACAAAATACACAAGACTGTTCACCAAAACAATGGGTTTTCAAACAAGAAAACATATGAAGATGAATTTTTAATGAAAATGGAAAATTTTGAAGTATATATGTGTGTAAGTGGCGTATGGATGTGCATGTGTGTTTGTATGATGTTTGGTGTCTTGAAAGGTGCATGATTTTAGATAGATCATCATATGCATGTGATGATCTATACTTGAATAATGATAAATCTAAAAATATGGTTAGATTTACTTGAAAATGTATTTTTAAAAGGTATATAAATATATATAAAGGAAGTGTAGTGATGTGCTAAAAGTAGTTTAATAAAAACAACTAAAATTAACCTAAATCTAGACTCAAAGTAATACTCTAGACTCTCTAAACTCGACTAAACTACTAACCGGCAAGTGAACCGGTCGATTATAGTAAAGCTAAGTAAGTCCGGATATCGAACCCACGAGACTCTAATTAATTACGCTAATTACTTTATCTTAGACGGACGCTGACACTAAACTTAACTATTTTTGTGTTTTAGGGGGGGGGGGGGGTTTCTAAAAATCCTAAGAAGGTAACTAAAATTAATTAACTAAGCTAACTAACGAATTGTTGTGGACTTTTCTCAGATGACGAAAACACTACCTAGACTGGAATCCTGATTGCTTTTAGTTAAGATTATATTTGGAAGTTGTCTACTATTGGAACCGGGATCTTAAAATTCTCACCTCTCGGGAAATCTAAAGGACCCCTAACCCTTCTCAAGAGCACGCTATGATCCCCTAAAGGTTGTTAAATTACCGGTTATTAGACTCCTTTGCAAGACATCTAATGGATTTATAGAAGTATCCTACGAGGCTCACTCCCTCTCGAGATCTAAACCAAAGATAGACTTGTTTTCTCAGTTAGACTTGCTAGACAACAGCTAATAGGTTTACTTCCAAAGAAGGACCCACCTGTCGGTTTAATCGCTTAGACCTAACAATAATCTCGCACCTTGCAGCTATTGATGATTAGTAGAACACTTGATTTTATAAGATTACCAAATATTACTTCTAAGGTTGCACAATTTCACCCTAAAGAGTTAAGATTTATTATGTGATATAGACACTCACCAAAATCTAAAACCCTAACACGATGCTATTATGTGATAAAGACTGTCACCAAGAATCATACGAAGCAATAATCATATTCAAACAATATCAAGCACGCATATACATCTAACCGATAGAACAAGTCGTTTACAATTCATAAATAATCCATAGCTTCCATAAATCTATGATAGAGTAAACTTCCGTTTTGCTCCCTGTGGTTTGGTCATTTTAATGGTTTTGCCCCAAACCTTTAAAAATAGCCAGTTTACTCCCTGATTTATGAACCCCTTCATGATTTCACTCCCCGCCTGTAACTCCATCCAATTTAACTGTTAAATCTTGGTCACGTGCCCCTCACATGAGGGGCATTCTAGTCTTTTCCCATCCTCCATAATAAAACCTGGAATCTTGTTCAATTTCAATCTCTGTCTCTCTCTTTCCTTCTCTCTCTTTAAACTGTAACCATCACCTCCATCTACCATCTTGTTCAATTTCAATCTCTGTCTCTCTCTTTCCTTCTCTCTCTTTAAACTGTAACCATCACCTCCATCTACCCGGCTGCCGCCCCCTTTTTCTTCGAATTCGTAAAATCTCTTAATTCCAATCTCCCACACCCAATTTCTCACCCTAATTTGCTGATTCTTTAGGGTTGTTACCAACAATATTCTTCTTATTGTTTGCGGTTGTTACCAACAACAACAAGTTTGGTGTTGGATTGTATTGATTTTTTTTAATAGTTTGGGGTTATTACCATGAGAAGTTTTTTGGTGATAATTTGGGTGATTACTATAACAACCCTAAAGAAAACCGACACCCTCATAAATTTCCGACACCCTAATATATTTTAAAATATCCCAATATGTCCCTAAAAACACCCCATACGTGAAAACGGGCCCCGAATACCTTTTATATTATTAAAATTAATTAAAAATGGATTTTTTGGGGCTGTCGCGGGGCGCGTAAGCCACCCCGTTAGCTTACGCGGGCCGCGAACAATCGACAAACGCGGTCTCACCCGGTGGTGACACGTGGCGACGCGTGTTGAACCTATTGGATGACCCGGATCACCTACGCCTAGACCCCCTACTAGGCGGGTCGTGTAGCCCCTTGGCTACTCTTACGCGGGTCGGGAGAAAAGCCAAATCAGGCCCTATAAATTGCGACGAAGAGCTTTAGTCCCAAATCGTTCATCTCTCGACTTTCTCTCTCAATTTCTTAATAGTAGAAGCTATACTCGGGTATAATATCCCCCTAAATAACGAAGTTCTGCTCCGTTGTAAGTATCATAACCCCTGGATACGTATTAGATACTCTGCCCGATTGATCTAGGGTTCCATAACGGCTGTCGTGGTTCTGCCTGACGTAGTCGTTGGAATGCCGTCTCAGGGAGGGTATTACTAATGTTAAAATGGGTTATTATACTAACACGTGTGCATTTGTGTAAATTATAGATTATTCTTAGGAAATCCTTACTGAAAACCTAAGGCAGCAATGTGAGTAATCTCCTTTTTGTTAACTATTTTTACAAAACCTCACACGATTAATTATATATTAAGCAGTTATTGAGTATTTGTAAGGATACAATTATTGTCGGTATGTTGGGGTTTTGTATACAAAATTAGTTACTGCCTTGCGAGGAGTAACTTTTCCACAAGTCGGGTTTGACAGTACCGTGGGTGGTAATTGATATGACTTGGAAACAAATGTAATTGCGAGACCGCCCTCAATACTGTACGATGGTTTTTTTAATTAAACTTGATTAAATTGGGATTCACTCACCAGTATTTCCCACTGACAAAATGTTTTTAAACGCGTTTCAGGTAACAAAATGTGAAAGCCAAATAAAAACCAGCTGGACAGCACTGAAGGCTTGGAAAAGTGGCAATAAAGTTACCTAAAAAGAAATAGATGTTTTTATTAAATAAAATAGGATTTATTCCTATGAAATTGTGTGTACTGAAAACTTGGGTTTTTCCCATGTGTTTAATATTATGAAAATGTGGTATTTTACTCTGATAAAATATTTCGTAACTACGGTCCTGATGTAATTTCCGCTGCCAAAATTAGACAATACCAGATACCACCGAAACTGGTCGCGGCCGTCCGTTCCTGTATTTGTATAAGGGGACGGGGGTTGCGATAGAAGGTGGTATCAGAGCTAAGCCACTGATTCAGCCACATAAGTGTTCTGCTGACACCAAAATTCAATTTGTTAGGAAATAAATTACGGGAATACGTGCACAATTGTATTTTCTTGTTATGTGTTGTTTGACTAATTGTTAGTTTACAGTATGAGCGACCAAGGACCATCTGACGCGTACCGGCAATTGTCTGGTTCGCCTAGAAGCGAAGGTGCCTCTTCTCAGCCTGCCCTCTCGGGGTACTCTGCTGATACGGAAGAAGGAATATTCGTGTTTAAGGGTCAGTCTGAAGAGCCATTCCCTCAGAAAAAGAGAGGATGGTTCAGTAGGGGAGCACATGAGCGTAGGAAACGTATAAAAGAGTTACAAGACCAGAGAGTACTAGCCGCAGCCAAAAGAAAAACCGATGCCTATGCCCAGGACATGCTTAATAGGGGTATAGCCAACATTCACATCTTAGCAGCCACTGCAGCTGACCCTAACCTGGAGCGAATGTTAGCACCCCAATCACAACCACCAATTCCTGACCAACCGATGGAGATAGAAAACCATGAAAATCAAGTAGAAATGCATGATTTTAATCCAGAAGAAATACCTAGGGTACCCGCACCAAATCCCTTAGACCCAAATTACAACCCATGGTGGGACGACAATAGGGACTATGTGCAACGTTACCCGATACACGAAGACATGCCCATGCAGAACCTAGGAGCCTACCCAGGGTTGGACCCTCTAGATCCCTATTACGATAACGATGTATTCATTAGGGAGATTCTAGAAAATCCTTACCCATACCAGGCCCCTATACCTCCGTACCAGGAACCCGCACCCCATATTCCAAACCCAGTCCTAGAACCTGCACCCCCAATGAGTGCAGAAAACGTACAAGAACTTAGGACATTTGGTGAGGAAATTTTAGAAAATAGTGAAAGGATGAGACAGGTGGGAGAGCGACTCGTGTGGAAGTACGATGAGCGCAATATGGATTTCTGGATGAATCCATATCCGTAGAAGTGATGGTGGAGAAGGTTATAATAATAATAATAATAATAATATAATATAATAATAAAATATGTGTGTATGTGTATGAAAAAAAAACTACGGATGCCTATTACTAGTAGTGTAACTTTAAATTTCAGTCGGTATTGTAATTTTAATTTCAGTACTGGTGTGTAATAGATGCATATTATATGAATAGAGTAAAGTCGCAATGATCGACGCTTTTGACCAAAATGCGTGTCATGTGATTGGCTATATTAAATATTATTTTGTGATATTAATACGTGGTAACTGTTAAAATTCAGATGACCGACGAAGGGAATCAGGAAAATCTGAATAACGATAACCAGAGTAACATTAACTTGGTTAATGAGAATCCGAACAACAACAATAACAATGGAAACCAAGTGGACAATAGTGCCATTCAACACATAGTGGCACAAGGAATTATAGATGCAATGCCATATATTCTTCAAACTGTTAAGGATGCTGATAATAAAAGTAGACATGATAGCAAACGACCCTCTGAACCTGCAAACAGCGTGAACAATGGACCCATACTTCAAGTGCCCATTCCCAAAAGAAGAAGAACCGTGTCTTACGGTTGTTCTTACAAAGAATTCTGGTCCTGTAAACCGATAGAATTCTCGGGCAATGAAGAACCCGTTGCAGCTCTACGCTGGATAGAAAAGACTGAGGCATTTTTAAAAATAAGCAAATGTGCGGAAGAGGACAAGATAATGTTTGCTTCCAATCTATTTAAGAATTCAGCCTTAGAATGGTGGAACACTATCCTCCAGTCTAGAGGAAGTGATAGGGTTTACAACATGAAATGGGAGGAATTTAAGAATATGGTAGAAAGGAAATTCTGCCATCCCAACGAAAAGGAATAGATAGTGAATAAGTTTCTGAACCTTAGGATGACCGGAGTAGATAGTAAGGGTTATACTACCACATTCTTTGAATATGCTAGAATAGTACCAACCCTTGCATCACCTGAACCGGTATTAATCTCCCGTTACATCTGGGGATTAACTAGAGAGTTTAGACATGTAGTCAAGGCAGCTAGACCCCAAACTATAGAAGAAGCTGTCGAACTAGCAAATACCTTGACAGATGAATTAATCCGCACTAGAGAAGAAGACCAGAGGAGAAACCTAGCTCAAAGGCTTACCCAAGAATTCCTTTCTGGGAATTCCAACCGTAGGAATATAGGTTCCACCTCTACACCATACTGCAAGGCCTGCAAGAAAAAGCATTCGGGAAAATGCTCCACTCACTGCAATTTCTGCAAGGCCCCAGGACACAAGGAAGAAGATTGCAGGAGAAAATCCAGTAATGGACTGTGCTTCAACTGTGGAGAAAAAGGCCACATCAAGCCCAACTGTCCGAAATTGGCTCCAGCTGCGAACAACAAGAATACTAAAAATGCTAGAGCATTTGTTCTGACTGCAGATGAAGCCAAAATGATTCCGGACGTCATAGCCGGTACGTTTTTAGTTAATGATGTTTTTGCTAAAGTATTATTTGACTCTGGTGCAAACCAAAGTTTTATTAATACTTCATTTTGCAAACTTCTCAATCAACCATTAACTAAACTCTCCCGAGAATGTCTAGTAGAGACAACAAATGGAAAAACGGTTAGGATTTCTGAAATCTTGCAGGGAGCAAGAATAGAAATTTTAAATCAAAAGTTTATTGCAAACCTTTACCCAATGAATCTGGCAGGATTTGATATTGTATTAGGAATGGATTGGTTAATAGCCAATAAAGCCATTATTTTATGTGATCAAAAGTCAATCCAAGTAAATTCACCAAGGGGTGAAAAGATCACAATTAAAGGAGATAAACCATCTAGATCCACGAAATTCATCTCTGTGATGAAAACTGCAAGCTATATAAGAAAAGGATCTATAGTATATTTGATTTCTATAATCACTAACACTAAAGGAAAAGAACTAAAAGATATTCCAGTAGTGTCTCAGTTTTCAGATGTGTTTCCCAAAGAATTACCAGGACTACCGCCAGACAGAGAAGTTGAATTTAGAATTCACCTACTACCAGGAACAACACCAATTGCCAAAGCACCTTACCGTTTGGCACCCGCCGAAATGCAGGAACTGAAGAAATAGTTAGACGAATTATTGGAGAAGGGATTCATACAGCCAAAGTCATCGCCATGGGGAGCACCGATTTTATTCGTCAAAAAGAAAGACGGATCAATGCGTATGTGCATTGACTACCGTGAATTGAACAAGGTCACAATTAAGAACCGGTACCCATTACCAAGAATCGATGATCTGTTCGATCAATTGCAAGGAGGTCGATTTTTCTCAAAAATCGATTTAAGGTCAGGATATCATCAATTAAAGGTACAGGAAGAGGACATTCCTAAAATCGCATTTAGAACAAGGTATGGTCATTATGAATTTACTGTCATGTCATTTGGTTTAACCAATGCCCCAGCCGCATTTATGGACATGATGAACCGAATATGTAAGCCATATTTGGATAAATTCATAATTGTTTTTATTGATGATATTCTCATCTATTCTAAAAGTAAAGAGGAACATGCAAAGCAATTGCACGTACTTTTAAGTTTATTAAGAAAGGAAAAGCTTTATGCTAAATTTTCAAAGTGCGAATTTTGGTTAAAACAGGTACAGTTTCTTGGACACTTAGTTAACCATGAAGGAATTCATGCAGATCCAACCAAGATCGAAGCAATTACCAAATGGAAAACCCCTGAATCGCCAACCAAGGTTAGAAGTTTCTTAGGATTGGCCGGTTATTATAAAAGGTTTATTCGAGATTTTTCTAGAATAGCCATTCCCTTAACTAAGTTAACCTGTAAATCCATTAAGTTTGAATGGGGACCAAAACAAGAAGAAGCATTTAGAATTCTTAAGCAAAGACTAACCCATGCACCCATACTAGCGTTACCAGAAGGAAGTGAAGACTTTGTAGTCTATTGTGATGCTTCTAAGTTAGGTTATGGATGTGTATTAATGCAACGTTAAAAGGTTATAGCTTACACATCTAGACAACTTAAGAATCATGAAGAGAATTATTCAACTCATGACTTGGAATTAAGAGCTATAATTTTCGCCCTTAAAATTTGGAGACATTACCTTTATGGTAGTAAGTTTACCATATTCACTGATCATAAGAGTTTAAGGTATGTTTTCGGACAAAAGGAACTGAATATGAGGCAAAGACGCTGGATGGAGATTCTTAGTGATTATGATTGTAATTTCCAGTATCATGCAGGAAAGGCAAATGTAGTGGCTGACGCTTTAAGCCGAAAGTATCACGAAAAGCCAAAAAGGGTATGTTCTATTAAATTAAATCTACAAGTAGATTTAAATGAACAAATTAAAAAGGCACAAGAATCAGTAATCAAGGATGATACTGAAAAGCTAAAAGGTATGATTAAGGAATTAAAACAAGGAACAGATGGAATTTGGTGATTCCATGAAAAGAGAATGTGGATACCTAAATTAGGAAACCTACGTCACCATATATTAGAAGAAGCCCATAAGTCGAAGTATACGATACATCCAGGAAATGATAAAATGTACCAGGATTTAAGAAAGAATTTCTGGTGGATAGGAATGAAAAAGGATATAGCAGCCTATGTTTCTAAATGTTTAACCTGTTCACAAGTTAAAGCTGAACATCAGAAACCCTCAGGATTACTGCAACAGTTAGAAATGCCAGTGTGGAAATGGGAATTGATAACAATGGATTTTTTTACCAAATTACCCAAAACAAGGAAAATTAATGACACAATCTGGGTGATTGTAGATAGGCTAACTAAATCAGCTCATTTCCTACCGATGAAGGAAACTTTCAGTATGGAACAGTTAGCTAAATTGTATGTAAATGAAATAGTTTCTTTACATGGAATTCCTTTATCAATTGTTTCTGACAGGGATAGTCATTTTACCTCTCATTTTTGGACAAGTTTCCAAAGGGCCATGGGAACCAAGTTAAATCTAAGCACCGCTTATCATCCTCAAACGGACGGACAAAGCGAAAGGACAATTCAGACGATGGAAGACATGCTTAGAGCTTGTGTAATTGATTTCGGAGGTAATTGGGACGATCACTTACCTTTAATAGAATTTTCTTATAATAACAGTTATCACACAAGTATCAATGCTGCACCATTCGAAGCACTTTATGGACGAAAGTGCCGAACCCCAGTCTGTTGGGCAGAAATTGGGGAAACGCAACTATCTGGACCTGAGATAGTGCAAGAAACAACTGACAAGATAATTCAAGTCAAGGAACGACTGAAAGCAATACGTGATCGATAAAAGAGCTATGCTGATAACCGACGCAAACCGTTAGAATTTCAAGTAGGAGATAAAGTATTGTTAAAAGTCTCTCCTTGGAAAGGAGTCGTAAGATTCATCAAACGGGGAAAGCTAAGTCCCAGGTATGTTGGACCTTTTGAGATTATTAGAAAAATAGGACCTGTAGCCTATCAGCTACAACTGCCAGAGGAAATGGCAGGAATACATGATATATTTCATTTATCAAATCTCAAGAAATGCTTAGCCGATGAATCACTAATGGTACCTCTTAAGGATATAGAGGTAAATGAACAACTCAAATTTATAGAAAGGCCTCTACAGATTGAAGACAGGAAGATTAAGAATCTTAAGCATAAGAGATTAGTTCTGGTCAAAGTGAAGTGGGACTCCAAAAGAGGACCCGAATACACATGGGAGCTTGAATCAGAAATGCAAAGGAAATATCCACACCTATTCCAATAGACCTCGAGGACGAGCTCTAAAACAAGGTGGGGAGGATATAATAACCCTAAAGAAAACTGACACCCTCATAAATTTCCGACACCCTAATATATTTTAAAATATCCCAATATGTCCCTAAAAACACCCCATACGTGAAAACGGGCCCCGAATACCTTTTATATTATTAAAATTAATTAAAAATGGAATTTTTGGGGTTGTCGCGGGGCGCGTAAGCCACCCCGTTAGCTTACGCGGGCCGCAAACAATCGAAAAACGCGGCCTCACCCGGTGGTGACATGTGGCGACGCGTGTTGAACCTATTGGATGACCCGGATCACCTACGCCTAGACCCCCCTACTAGGCGGGCCGTATAGCCCCTTGGCTACTCTTACGCTGGCCGCGAGAAAAGCCAAATCAGGCCCTATAAATTGTTACGAAGGGCTTCAGTCCCAAATCGTTCATCTCTGGACTTTCTCTCTCAATTTCTTAATAGTAGAAGCTATACTCGGGTATAATATCCCCCTAAATAATGAAGTTCTGCTCCGTTGTAAGTATCATAACCCCTGGATACGTATTAGATACTCTGCCCGATTGATCTAGGGTTCCGTAACGGCTGTCGTGGTTCTGCCCGACATAGTCGTTGGAATGCCGTCTCGGGGAGGGTATTACTAATGTTAAAATGGGTTATTATACTAACACGTGTGCATTTGTGTAAATTATAGATTATTCCCAGGAAATCCTTACTGAAAACCTAAGGCAGCAATGTGATCTCCTTTTTGTTAACTGTTTTTACAAAACCTCACACGATTAATTATATATTAAGCAGTTATTGAGTATTTGTAAGGATACAATTATCGTCGGTATGTTGGGGTTTTGTATACAAAATTAGTTACTGCCTTGCCAGGAGTAACTTTTCCATAAGTCGGGTTTGACAGTACCGTGGGAAGTAATTGATATAACTTGGAAACAAATGTAATTGCGAGACCGCCCTCAATACTGTACAAAGGTTTTTTTAATTAAACTTGATTAAATTGGGATTCACTCACCAGTATTTCCCACTGATAAAATGTTTTTAAACGCGTTTCTGGTAACAAAATGTGAAAGCCAAATAAAAGCCAGCTGGACAGCACTGAAGGCTTGGAAAAGTGGCAATAAAGTTACCTAAAAAGAAATAGATGTTTTTATTAAATAAAATAGGATTTATTCCTATGAAATTGTGTGTACTGAAAACTTGGGTTTTTCCCATGTGTTTAATATTATGAAAATGTGGTATTTTACTCTGATAAAATATTTCCTAACTACGGTCCTGATGTAAATTCCGCTGTCAAAATTAGACAATACCAGATACCACCGAAACTGGCCGCGGCTGTCCGTTCCTGTATTTGTATAAGGGGACGGGGGTTGCGACAATTACCAACAAAAGTTATTGTTAGTTTTTGTATATGAGGGCTGTGTGGGATCGAAGACGAACAAGTCACCAGCGGTGGCGCTCTAGCCATTCTTTCTCGACACAGCGATCCGCTATCGTTACGCTCTAGCCGAGGCTCATTTAGCCTACTGTCATTCCCTCAGAAATGTCGGCGTTTCGCTACATCATTTTTTGGACATCCACTCCACCGTCGTGCACGGTGGCGTCAACCCTCTGTCACCTATGCTCAACCTTCCGCCACAAAGAAAAGGGTGAGAAATTCTGGTTAACACCTTCAATTTCACTCGGATGAAGTTTCCGATGACGAAGATCCTCTCCATTTACACTCCGTTGATGTAGACGGTGGAGTGGGGTGGGGGTGGTTTTTTGGTGAGGGGTTTATTGATCAAATCTGCAATTAGAGAGGGGTTGGGCTGATCTGAGGTTTATGTATTAGGACGGTGATGATGGTGATAGGCTGATTTTGCCCAACTTGTGGTGGTAGGGGATGGTAATTGGCGGTGAGAAGAGAGAGAGAGAGAGAGAGAGAGACGGTTTAGGGATTAACGACAGAATTGGCTGATCTAGGTTTGACGATGGCGGCTAGGTTTAGCTGGTGGTGGCTGATGGTGGTTGGTGGTGGTGATGGTTGCTGGTGGAGTGGTGGCAGAATGTATTACAGAGAATAAGTAGGAGAGAAAGGGATGAATGAGAGTTAAAAATGAATTTAATGATTAATTATGAACAATTAAACTATTATTTGTAAAGTTATCAAAACACCCTTCCCATTACATGTAAAATTACCAAATTGCCCTTCTTTTTAACAAATATTTTGGATGGTGTTAGGGGCGGGGAGTGAAATAGAGATGAACTTCATAGATCAGGGAGTAAACTGGCTATTTTTAAAGGTTTGGGGCAAAACCATTAAAGTAACCAAACCACAGGGAGCAAAACGGAAGTTTACTCTCTATGATATAATCAAAACATAAGCAATCAATCATCCATGTCTAGGTAGTTCAAAGGATTTAGCCAAGAATAGTCATGAAAAACATCAAACACAAAGTATTAACGAGAACACAAAACATGGCGGTGAAAGAAAGACGAAAGTAAAGACACCCGAATGGCAACTATGCAACCAGAATGATTCCCGCACTTCGTATCTTCAACCGGTAGCTTCCCGTGCTCGAAAACGCTTCAAAAGAACCTTGAAATTCGTCCACAACTCGTTTGATTCGTAATTAGGGTTTTTTAATGATTATAATGATTTTATATGTTAAACCCTGGTCCTTTTAAAAAGAATTGCCGTCGACGCGACGGGTAATGCACTTCAGGGTCGCGTAGCGCGACGAACTAATGGGCCAGATATCAATTGTTTAATGGTAGCGTGACGTGATGGGTAAGGGGCTTTAGTGTGGCGTGACGCGAGACCCTACTTTTCACAGACTTCTCCGTTTTTCAACCAGCTTCAGCATTGCAACTATCCAAAAATTATTCTAACTCCCAAACTCAACTAATTACTCTTCGTTTCGCGACATTTTCAGCACTAAAGACCTGAAAAACGAGAATTGATCATAGTAACGAAATTCTAACTAAATCTAAATTAAACGAATACGAAATATGTGTAGGATCGTTGTGCGACCTGAATGAGTCGTTCAGAAGAGCTTATATCCGAATCTAAGGTGGAATTCAGAGAAACGGACTTGTTTACAGCTTGATTCAATTATAATGTCTCTTGTATTGATATAATAGTCTTACAGCACCTGGAGACAATTCGGCAGAGCTTCGCTACTCAGATCCGAAAGTTACAAATGACAAACCATGCTCCACTATATACAGGCTTGCTAATTTCGCTTGAAATAACCAAGGTGATTTCAAGCGAAATTAACATTGTTAATTTCGTGTGAAATGGTCCTTGGCTATTTCGTGCGAAATAGCTACAACTCACACAAAAATCAGTTTCTAGCATCCCGAGCACTGGTTTATCCTATCTTGTTACATGACTCGATACAAGACGAAGTCGACAGACATAGTGCACTAACAGACTCCCCCTTGGATGTTGACGAAGTCTTCAGTGTCGAGTCTTTATCATGACACTTCTTCAGTCTTGATCAGTCTTCACACTCTTTCCAAATTGTCTAACACTGTAAGCATCCATCAATCTTTCTTTATTGATCATCTTCTATCTTTTCTCAGGCTCCCCCTTTCGTCAAGCTTCCAAGCTTTAGGGATCGACATCTTGCTTTCCGTATACAAGCTCTTCTGGAATAGTTACATGGCTCCTTGAATCCACGCTTCCTCTTGCGTTGAGCTTGTCTTCAGACTCCCCCTTAGACTCTGCTGTCGAGATCGTAGTCTGGTACAACATCTGCAATTCTCATACATTTATAAGTACAAACATTTTGAACTTCAATTATCCAGGAATTGTGATTCTCTCCCCCTATCAATAAACTTCATTAATTTGGCAGTTTCAGCAAACAGGATAAAAAACTGGCTCTTTTTCATATATATTAATTTGGAGATATCACAAACTGTTTTTGATTTTTGATGTTAAAAACTTCAAGTTTCAAATTAATGAACTTGTTTTATTATTAGAAACACAATCAGCATACTCAGATTTTGACACTCAGCATTTCAGACATCGGTTGTCGAAAATAAAGTAGAATCAAAAATCTTTTTGTATTTTTCTGAAACATAAAGCAGTAAAGAAATATTTACAAACATATTTACAGACAATATTTTTGTTTGAGTTCGTGTCAGAGGATCATATCAGTTTTTGACAAGTCACAAGTACCGTTGAGCTTAGTTACACATTAAGAATTAAACAATTCACTTAGATTGTCGATATACTGATCCACTTAAATTTTTACACAAATTTCAACTGATTCAGGATACGAATTAGATGTATTAAGAACTTAAACTCATTCATGTGTCCCACCTCTTGAATATATTCCCGTATCCAGATCCCAATATTCAGTCTTACAGGTGAGTATACCTAGATGATATCTGTAAAGGGTTAAATGCGAGGGCCGTGAGAGCTCAGGCTATTGCTTCTGCAAAATCAGAGAGATGACGGCTTCGACTTTTGGTGTGTTCCCTTTAGAGAATCTTTTCTTCAACAGCACATGATTAGCATTTTTCAATGTTTCATCATTTTTTATGCTGAGGGTAGTGCTATATTTCAAGCAAGCGTAAAGTATTATACGGGGACTAGGCCATTGCTTCCGCATTATCAGAAGTCCCGGGATAATACCCCAGATATCACTAAGCATAAAGACCTAGTATATCAGAAAGAGGGGTCCTTCAAACAAGATTTCAGGGGTTACCTATATATCCAAGTAGTGTTCCCCACGAAATAAGCAAGTATGAAATTTATGTTTATATCCGGAAAAGTTTACTAAATGTATAAAAACCTATCGGCATATCATCAGTGAGACCGTTTAACACTATTTAATCATTACATTTCTTTAGCATACTGTAACTGTCTACTAATGTATTATCATTTCCTCTTTTTACACAGAAACTCAATTTTTTGAATTTTAATTTTATCATGTTTTTGGCCTTTTCAAAATTTTAAATGTTTTTGTATTTTCTAACAACAATACTCCCCCTAAAATTCAAAATCATTTAAAGAAAATTTGATAACCGATGCTGATAGCTTTGTCTCGCCATCCATTTTCTGCTTTTCGTGCTCTGTTTTGCAAAAAGTATGACATACCCCCATGATTTACAACACATTGATATTTTACAGTTTGAAAACCGTTTTTCAATCGTGTGAAATTAATCATGTTTGTTCAGCCGTGAGGGTTTCGGCGTATTTAATCAACATCTTTTTGAATTTTTGAATATTTGACAAATTTAAAAACAAACATATTTTTGATTTTTCAAAATATTGACAAAATAAAACCATATTTTTGGTTTTTGAATTTTTGAATTTTTAGGGTTTTTGAAATATTGTTTATTTATATACATAAATCAAATAAACTCCCTGTTTAACCATCACAGGGTTCAGCAGCCTCCTCTTCCTGTCGTGCCAGGCTGCTCCGATTTCCATTCTTACAGACTTCAATTTTCTTGAGCACCTGCACATTCAACTATTTAATTACTTGAACAATATAGCCCAGGTCTGTTTGACCTTAGGCATTTCAACACAATATGCATCACTTAATTTTGGAAAATCTTTGTCATTTTGAACAAAGACTTTTTCAACTTTGACTTCAACTTTTTCATTATTTACCGAAGTTAGTTGTTTCTTAGCACTCCATGTTTGACCTTTAGGAATACCTCGTTTGTAAAAATGTGACTTTTTTTGAACATTTTGATTTTGAACAACAGTTGGTTTCCAAAACTGTTTGGGTTTTATCATATAAACAGATGTTTACCAACTTTGCGTTGTTCTGAATCTGGGTGTGTGAGAATTTGTTAGTGCAGTTGTCTGTCGACTTCATCTTCGTTTGTTGGTGCATTCATCTGTCGTCTTCGTCTTATGTCGAGTCTTGGGTTCATTGCGGATCAGTTCAAGCATGATGTCATCATATTGAATGATGACATCATATTATGACATCATCAATTGCATCATCTACACAAGAGACAAAACAATTAATGAATTCAGAAGGTTTCGCTTGAAACAAGAATGATAGATTTGTATGTTTCGCTTGAAGTTATTTGGGGGTTTCGCTTGAACATGTGTGTCAAGCTTCAAGCGAAACCTAGGAACACTATAAATAGGGTAGTGGTCTATTCATTTGTAACAGATTTCAAATTCCATACCGAGGTGTTGCCGGTGTGAAGACTGATTGTAAACGATATTATATCAATCAAATCAGTGTTTAAAGTGATAAGCAAGCTGTTTCGACGTCGGTTTCTTAGTTTCCGCCACAGAAACTGATAAAATCTCTTCTGAACGACTCGTTCGGGTCACAAAACAATCCTACAAGTGGTATCAGAGCTCAGGAGGAAGAGATCTCGCTTAAACAGCCTGTTTACGTCACTTTTTCTGATTTCTACACCATTATTTTTCAAATTTAAAATTTTTCACGGTTAAAAACGGCTCAAATTCACATATCTTGTGTGTAATCATGTATTAATGAATCCTGGAAAGTTTCAGCATTAAAATCGAATTAAAACTGGTAAAAAATCATCTGCTCGCTTGAAAATTGGTTCGTATTTGCTGATGTCATCTGGGCTTTCGCTTGAGTTTACACTTGAATCGACCTCTCGCTTGAAATTTTGGTGGTGTTTGAAGCGAAACACCGGCTTTAGCTTGAAATTGACGTGTTTCGCTTGAGTGTGTACATCGAGTGTGTGAAACAGTCTGCTTAAGGTTGTCAGGTCACAGCTAGTTGGGAAATGAAATAATGTGTTTGTGCCAGTTTGCATTAAAGCATTCACGTTTTGTCGGTTTGTTTTAGTCATCGGTTCAATAAAATCAAGTTTTGAATTAGTTGGATAAGTTCAAGACCAAGCGGCCAAATCAAAGTAAACCGCATATCTGTCCAGTTAATCGAACCATGTGTTGAAAGTTAAAGTGTGTCGGTTGCATGTGATCTCAATTAAAGGTTCATGTGACATTGATTTTAGCGGCCAAATTGAATTGATTTTGGATTTAAAGTTGTCGATAAATTGTTTTTGAAAATATCAAGTTGGATGTGATATTAAATGAATTGTCAGTGATTCACATGAAAATTTAAAGTTTCAAAGCTAATTGCATGTGTATGTCAGATCCACTAAGTTGAACATTGGGCCAATTTAATCTAGTTACCAATGATTTAGGTTGCTAAGTGAGCTGAAATTAGTACTAGTTGAGCCGAGACCATTTGTGTTCAAGTCGACTCTCATTTGGGCCGAGTGGTAGATATTGGGTACAATTCTGATTTGTGATTGATTTTTGACAAGTATCATTTGGACCAAGAATTTTAAACCCGATTTGATTAGTGGGTTGATACAAAATGTTTGACGAACAGGAAAACCATGATCTTGAAAGGATAAATGATTGGTATCGAGGGTATTTCAGTAGTCATTATCAAGGTTTGTCCAAGAATGTTTGGGTTAACCGGTTCGAATGTTTTCTGTGTAAGAAAGATGAGAAATTATATGATTTGGAGAAGAGATTTGATTGTTTGATTGACCATTTGAAAGAAAACAAGATAATGATATCAGAAGCTGAAATAGTATCAAAGTTTGCTAATGGATTACCAGCTGAATGGAATGATTTTTTGGAAAATCTAAGAAAGAATTCTAGTTTTTCAAAATTATCTTTAAGTAAATTCATCAGTAAACTTACAACACATAGATATGATAATGAAGAGAAAAAGAAAGAGTTGTTGAATAGGATAGAAAATAATTTGAAAAAATTAAGTTTGGATGTGGTTGTAGAATTGAACAAAAGAGTCTGTGTGTGTCTTAGTGCAAAAGATGTTATGAAATACGATATGAAGAGGGGTTGTTATATTGATGAGAATATGAATCCTCTTGACTTCGTTAAAATCTTTTGTGCAGGAACATACAAAACAGAGACAGAGCAAGTTACAAAGAATGAAGAATCTGTGAAGCTTGGATCTTCAAGTTCAGAATCAGTGTGCTCTAAATGTGACAACTTTAAGGCTGATAATGACAAACTCTTGAAAGATGCAGAAAGTTTGACATTGGAAGTCAAAAAGTTGAAGGATGAGAAGAAAGCTGATATTAACCAGATTCTTATGTTGCAGGGAAATTGTGAAAAGCTTAAATCTGAAAATGTTAAACTGTTAAATGACTAGAACAGTTTAACATTAGAAAACAAAACTTTTGAAGAAAAAATTAAAAGTTTTGAAAATGAAAAATCGAAGATTGAAAAAGTTTTTCAAAGTCAAATAAAAATTTTAGAAGATGAGAGAGATATGTTTGGTAAAAACAATCTTGAAAAACAAATTGCAATCAATTCTCATCTTGAAAAGATTATTCGACTTGAAAAAGAGGCAGAATGTGCTCAAAAGAAAATCAATGAATGGGAAGAAAAGTTGAAGGTTTTTATGAATACTTCAAATATTCCTTGCCCAAAACCTTTAAATTCTGTTCCAATAAGTGACAATGTCACAAACTATGACAAAGTCGTAGTTGAAGATTGCGATAAAAAATCTGATGATGAAAAAGAAAAAATTGACAAAAAGAATTTATTTTTGAAATTAAAAGAAAAGTTTCAAGAAACTGTTCCACAATCAACTAAAAAGGGAGAATGCTCTATGCAAAAACCTTTGAAGAAGAAAGTGGAACAAAAACAAAAAGAGAAAATTTTGAAAAATGTTCAAAAAGAAAATAAAAGTTCATCAGATCAATCATCCAATCGCAATCAAAAATTACAAAAAGTAAAAAAATGAAAACTCAAAAATTGTTGGTAATGAGTGGTGCAGGTCGGACCACAATGCTCAAAAGCCAAATCTAGCAAACAAGTGGAGGAAAGATTATCACCAAGCCAAACAGTGTTTTGATCTAAGTGTTTGGACTAAAACTGGTGATTGGTACGATAACAGAGTGTGTTACAGATGCGGCTATCAAGGACACATTGCTGTTAACTGCCAGAGTTGGAGATTTGAGTCAAAGAGATGCTTTAACTGCAACATCATTGGTCCTATTGCTAGAGATTGCTCAATGAGATCAATGAGAAGATCGAGAGCTGAATCTCAGAAGCAGGTGAAGAAACCAGTCAATGTCAAGCCCAAAGAACAGAAGGTTCAAGAATCTATAGTTCAAGAAAAGAAAGTGAAGCTTTCTCAGGGGCAAAAAGACAGACTGAGGAAGAAGAGGAAGAAGGCCAGAGAGTATCTTGAAAGGATTTTATCCTCAGATACAACTGGTAAAACAGATAAAAGTTCTGATAAATCGTCTTGCTCGCCAAAAAATGACAAATCAAGCAAAACGGATTCATCAGATACAAATCTGAGGACGAAAGAGGGAAAGAAGAAGAAAGTTTGCGGCGATGAATTTGTTTCTTCGGAAACAAAGGAGCCACATGTCGGCGATGAATCTGGCTCATCAAAGTCAGACAAGCCACGTTCAGGCGATGAATCTGGTGTGGTAAAGCCAGAAGAGCAACGTGTTGAGGTAAAAAATGAGAATTCTGGTTTAACAATGGATGATGCAAATTTTCCACCATTGTTGAACAAGAATTCAAAAGCACCCAAGGATCGTCAGGCTTGGGTGAAACTCTTTAAATAGAAAAACCTGACTTACCGGAGATCCCAAGTTGGTAATCGTGGATCATGAATCGCCATCATTCTGTATCATGTTTAAATGTGTTTTTTGAAAAGCAGGACTTGCCGGAACTCCCAGGTTTGTAAGCGAGGAGTAGGAATCGGCACCTTGAGAATTCAACCAACAGAGGATGTTTGGTTGAAAATGCTTGATTGGATTGATCTTACAAGTGGTAAATCAGGGACATTAAGTTGTATCTGATTTTCTACAAGTGGTTGAAAAAAAAAACAATGTGATGAACCAAATCCCTAACCTTCAAATGGTAAAATCAACAAAACTAATTTTCCGGAAAAACCATTTGATTAAAACAAACTTAAGTGTTTTGAAATCAATGGGAAAATAGTTTGTTGGGAGGGGGAGTTCTGATTGTTTATGCCAAGTGGATGGCGAATTGAGGCAATTCGATATCAGTTGTCACGTTACTTGTACAGTTTGTTTTCATATTTCCTAAAATGTGTTTGCATTTTAGGGGGAGTAAGAATTTCTGAAAATCCAAAAACATTTGAAAATTTGAAAAAAAAACAAAAACATGATAAAATGAAAAATGAGTTTTGTTGTAAAAAGAGGAAATGATAGTAGATCAATGAGACTGTCACAGCATGCTAAAGAAATGGAGAGATAAAATGTGATAAGCGATCTCACTAAAGATGTGACGATAGGCTCAGCTAGACTAGTAGATTTGCGATAACGATACAAACCTAAATGAAAAAGCCTAGTTCTAGTGGGAAACATGGTCGAAAGCATAGTACTTAGTTTTGTCCTTCTTGATTGTGTGCCTACTCAGTAATCGCTGATTGTCGAAAGACATAAAACTGGTTAAGTCTGTGAATTTTCACAACTTTGCTAAAAAGTCGCTGTGATTGTGCATTTCATTTTGCAAAGATTTAAACTTGTTTTATTTCTTTATTTTGTTTAAGCATCGGACATCCTCTGCGTATACGTGAGTATCGACCTGGATGTTGTTGCCTAAACGTTCTGCTTTATTTTCTTTGGTGTTTCGTTTAAGCTTTGGATCTCCTTTGCGTATACGGAAGTATCGACCTGGTGGTTAAAGCCTAAACAACTTCAACTTGTTTTATTTTTCTTATTTTGTTTAAACATTGGACTTTCTCTGCGTATACGGAAGTATCGACCTGATTGTTAATGTTTAAACATTCTGCTTTGTTTTCGCACAAATCACAGTTGATAAAAGTTTAAAGGCATTACTTGAGTCAGTGTATTGTATGATGAGGGGATATGCTGAGATCGTGGGGTCCATAAGAATTTAGTGCTATCTAAATATACCTTAACGTATCGGTAAGCATTTCGAAAGTTTTTAGATTGAGTTTAAGTGGATAACAATATCGTCAATCAACGTGAATCGTTTAGAGCTGAAAATGTTTAAAGCTTAACGGTGTTAGTGATGTGTCTCATAAACTGATATGATCCTCTTGCACGAACTCACAAAAATATTGTCTGTAAATATTTCTTTACTGCATTTCATTTTATTCAAAAATTCAAAAAGATTTCAGTGTGTTTTAGCATAAATTTTGAAAAATACAAAAAGATTTTCGACAACTGGTGTTGAAGAGCTAATTTTCAAAGTTTCAAGTGCTGAACATGATGAACAGGTTTGGGAGTGTGAGTTTAACAGAAATAATTTGTTTTGAGAAAGAAAAATTGAGATTAGTTAATCAGGGTCATTAATTTGAACTTGATGTAACTATTACTAGTAAGTTTTTCTTATTGATTTAAGTAAAAACTTATGTTTTGTTGAGAAGTGTGCAGGAGATGTGCTGAACAAGAGATAAAGCCAGGGTTTGATCTCAAGGTGATAGCTAATTCCAGACGGCGATCCCATCATGATGAGAGGGGGAGTCTGACGAGGCTAGAGCCAAAGAGAAGATTCTGGTTTATGCTAAGAAAGAAGAGAGACTGATAAAGACTGAAGATGCGAAGACTCGACACTTAAGACTCGTCAACATCTGAGGGGGAGTCTGTTGGTGCATTCATCTGTCGTCTTCGTCTTATGTCGAGTCTTGGGTTCATTGCGGATCAGTTCAAGCATGATGTCATCATATTGAATGATGACATCATATTATGACATCATCAATTGCATCATCTACACAAGAGACAAAACAATTAATGAATTCAGAAGGTTTCGCTTGAAACAAGAATGATAGATTTGTATGTTTCGCTTGAAGTTATTTGGGGGTTTCGCTTGAACATGTGTGTCAAGCTTCAAGCGAAACCTAGGAACACTATAAATAGGGTAGTGGTCTATTCAATTGTAACAAATTTCAAATTCCATACCGAGGTGCTGCCGGTGTGAAGACTGATTGTAAACGATATTATATCAATCAAATCAGTGTTTAAAGTGATAAGCAAGCTGTTTCAACGTCGGTTTCTTAGTTTCCGCCTCTGAAACTGATAAAATCTCTTCTGAACGACTCGTTCGGGTCACAAAACGATCCTACATCGTTCGAGTCTTAGATTAAAACTGATATATCAGGGCTTGTAATACGAGAAAATATCAGATTTTAGGGTGTTTAAGTTGTGATTTCGCTTAAAGGAAGAGATTCCGCTTGAAAGTGTCATTAGTCATTTCAAGCGAAATCAACATGTGATATTTCGCTTGAAATGTACATGGTCACTCTCAAGCGAAATCCCTAGCATCTATATATAGTCCTCAAGCGTAATCAGTTGAAGAGTTCTTGTTCCGGTGAGCCGAAGTGCTGCCGAAGTGTCTCCAGCTTTGTAACAGTGTTCTGATCAATACAAGAGACAGTTAATAGTGATTCTAGTGTTATACAAGCTAAACAAAGACAGAATCAATGAATTCCGCCTCTGATTCTGTCTGAGCACTCTTCTGATCGACTCGTTAGGTCGTTTCACGATCCTACATGTGGTATCAGAGCTCAGGAGGAAGAGTTCTTACCGTTTAGCTCGTTTTCGCTGGAAAATTCTGACTTCTACACCTTCTTTTCAAAATTAATCAAGTTTTCACGGTTAAAAACGGCTGATTTTTACATATCATGTGCGTAACATTGAATTAACAAATCCTTGAAAGAATCAGACCTAAAATCGGCTTAGAACTTGATCAATTTTGCAAAAATCAGATCGAATTGATGATGTCAGCACCATTTCAAGCGAAATTAGTAGTTTGATTTCGCTTGAAAACGAGGTTTCGCTTGAATTTGTGACCTCATTTCGCTTGAAATTGAGGTTTCGCTTGAAATTACACCTTATTTCGCTTCAAGTTGATATTTCGCTTGAAGTGCATACTGAGTTCAAGCGAAATCAGTAGTTTTGCTTCAGGGTGATTTCGCTTCAAACGGTTATTCCGCTTGAATTGACATTTTGTTTGAAAATCTTGATTTCGCTTGAAGTGTGTGTGCAGCTTATTTCGCTTGAAAGGTGATCACACTTGAAACTTATTTTGCTTGAAAAGGGACTATCTTGATAAACGTGTTTCAGAATCATGGATATAAATTTCTTTAATATGAATAGTGAAACATTTAATAGAATAAATGTATTAAAGAAAGAGTTTAACTCGTTTTCAGGTTGTCCAGGAGAAAATACAAAGAGTATCATTGAGAGGTATAGCCATCTTGTTCGTTCAATGTCTGAGAAGGGTATTCAGAAAAGTCCAAATGAATGGGTTGATAAATTAGCCAATGCCTTACCTCAACAAGAATGGGGTACATATCTTTTAGATTTAAAAAGAACTGGAGAATACTCTGGATTGGCAATTTGTCAATTCATTAAGAAACTTGAAGAACAGATGGAGAGAAATGCTGAGAAGAAGAAAAGTCAAACTGGTAAATCAATACTAAATAGAAGCAGGAATAAAGGTGTCCAAGTGGGAGAGGAACAGACTGAAGAGATTTCAGTTTTGAAAGACGCGAAGAAATCTGAGGATAAACAGATTCTTGAAATGAAGGAAAATTGTGAGAAGCTGAAATCTGAAAATGTTAAACTGTTAAGTGATTTGAACAGTTTGACATTAGAAAACAAAATTTTGAAAGAAAATGCAAAAATTTTTGAAGATAAAATCAAAAGTTTTGAAAATGAAAAATTAAAAATTGAAAAAGAATTTCAAAGTCAAATAAAAATTCTTGAAGATGGGAGATCCGTTTTTAGCAAAAATAATATTGAAAAACAAAAAGTAATCAATTCTCATCTTCAGACGATTATTCGACTTCAAAAGAAGCTGAAAAAGCTCGGATTAAAATCAAAGAGCTTGAAGAGAAATTGAAAGGTTTTGAGACTTTGTCATCAACACCAGATTATCCATGTCCAAAACCGATCAATTCTGTTCCAATAAGTGACAATGTCACAAACTTTGATAAAGTCAAAGTTGAAGATTGTGATGAGAAAACTGATGATGATGAGAAAAGAAAAATACTTTTGAAATTAAATGAAATGTTTCAAGAAACTGTTTTACATTCTACTGAGAAAGGTGAATGCTCATCGCAAAAACCCGTAAAGAAGAATGTGGAACAAAAACAAAAGGATAAAAAACTAAAAAATGTTCAAAAAGAAAATAAAAGCTCATCAGTTCAATCATCCAATCGTGATAAAAAACCACAAAAATTGAAAAATCAAAACTCAAAATTTGTTGGTAATAAGTGGTGCAGGTTTGACCACAATGCTTCAAAGCCAAATCCAGTTTTCAAGACGAGTGATGATCACCACAAAGCCAGACAATGCTATGATCTGAGTGTTTGGTGTGATAGTGGTGAATTGTACGATAACAGAGTGTGTTACTCTTGTGGTGTTCGAGGACACATTGCTGTTAACTGCCAAAATCAGTGGTTTGAGACGAGGAGATGCTATAATTGCCTTATCAAAGGTCACATTGCCAGAGATTGCCCAATGAGATCAATGGGAAGATCGAGGGCTGAATCTCAGAAAATGGCAAAGAAACCAGTCAATGTCAAGCCCAAAGAACAAAAAGTTCAAGAACCTAAAGTTCAAGAACAGAAAGTGAAGCTTTCACAAGGGCAGAAAGACAGACTGAGAAAGAAGAGGAAGAAAGCGAGAGAATATCTCGAAAGGATTTTGTCCTCGGATACAACTGGTAAAACAGATAAAAGTTCTGATAAATCGTCTTGCTCGCCAAAGAATGATAAATCAAGCAAAACGGATTCATCAGATACAAATCTGAGGACGAAAGAGAGAAAGAAGAAAGAGAAAGTTGGTGGTGATGAATTTGTTTCTTTGGAAACAAAGGAGCCACTTGTTGGCAATGAATCTGACCCATCAAAGTCAGACAAGCCAAGTTCAGGCAATGAATCTGGTGTGGTAAAGCCAGAAGAGCCATGTGTTGAGGTAAAAAATGAGAATTCTGGTCTAACAATGGATGATGTAAATTTTCCACCATTGTTGAACAAGAATTCAAAAGCACCCAAGGACCGTCAGGCTTGGGTGAAACTGTTTAAATGAAAAACCTGACTTGCCAGAGCTTCCAGGTTGGTAAGAGTGGAGCAGGAATCGGCATATTTCTTGAGAAATTCACGAAAGTGATTTTGTCTTACATGTGGTAAATCAGGGACATTAAGTTGTACTTGATTTTCTACAAGTGATTGTGTTGAAAATTTGGTAAATTTTTCAAGTGATTGAAGAAAACAAGGTGATGAATGATCCCCATGTTTGAGAAATGACTAACAAAACTAATTTTCCGGAAAAACCATTTTGATTAAAACAAACTTAAGTGTTTTGAAATCACTATGGGAAAATGTTTTGTTGTTAGGGGGAGTTCTGATTGTTTATGCCAAGTGAATGGAGAATTGAAGTGATTCTCATCATGTTGTCACATTTCTTGTACAGTTTGTTTTCAAATTTTTCCAGAAAATCAAAATTGAGACATATTTTGATTTTAGGGGGAGTAAAAATTTTAAAAAAAATTAGAAAAATTGAAAAGTCAAAAACATGATAAAACGCAAAAATGAGTTTTGTTGTGAAAAAGAGGAAATGATAGTAGATCAGTGAGACTGTCACAGCATGCTAAAGAAATGGAGAGATAAAATGTGATAAGCGATCTCACTAAAGATGTGACGATAGGCTCAGCTAGACTAGTAGATTTGCGATAACGATACAAACCTAAATGAAAAAGCCTAGTTCTAGTGGGAAACATGGTCGAAATCATAGTACTTAGTTTTGTCCTTCTTGATTGTGTGCCTACCCAGTAATCGCTGATTGTCGAAAGACATAAAACTGGTTAAGTCTGTGAATTTTCACAACTTTGCTAAAAAGTCGTTGTGATTGTGCATTTCATTTTGCAAAGATTTAAACTTGTTTTATTTCTTTATTTTGTTTAAGCATCGGACATCCTCTGCGTATACGTGAGTATCGACCTGGATGTTGTTGCCTAAACGTTCTGCTTTATTTTCTTTGGTGTTTCGTTTAAGCTTTGGATCTCCTCTGCGTATACGGAAGTATCGACCTGGTGGTTAAAGCCTAAACAACTTCAACTTGTTTTATTTTTCTTATTTTGTTTAAACATTGGACTTTCTCTGCGTATACGGAAGTATCGACCTGATTGTTAATGTTTAAACATTCTGCTCTGTTTTCGCACAAATCACAGTTGATAAAAGTTTAAAGGTATTACTTGAGTCAGTGTATTGCATGATGAGGGGATATGCTGAGATCGTGGGGTCCATAAGAACTTAGTGCAATATTAATATACCTTAACGTATCGGTAAGCATTTCGAAAGTTTTTAGATTGAGTTTAAGTGGACAACAATATCGTCAATCTATGTGAATCGTTTAGAACTGAAAATGTTTAAAGCTTAACGGTGCTAGTGATTGGTCACATAAACTGATATGATCCTCTTACACAAACTCACAAAAATAGTATTTGTATATATTTTATTTCTGCATTCATTTGTTATAAAAAATCCAAAAAGATTTTCGGAGTGTTTTAGCATAAACTTTTGAAAAATACAAAAAGATTTTTGACAACTGATGTTGAAGAGCTGATTTTCGAAATTCCAAGTGCTAAACAGATGAACTGGTTTGGGAGTGTGTGTGCTGAATTGAAAAATCTTGATTTAAAGAAAAAAATTGAGATTAGTTAATCAAGGTCATTAATTTGAAATTGATGTAACTATTACTAGTAAGTTTTTCTTATTGATTTAAGTAAAAACTTATGTTTTAGTGAGAAGTGTGTAGGTGATGAGCTTAAACAGAGTTAAAGCCAGGATTTGATTTCAAAGGCGATAGCTAATTCCAGACTGAAAATCCCAGCTTGATGAAAGGGGGAGTCTGACGAGGTTAGTGTGACACCCCAGGAAAACCAGGAAAACCATACAACTTAACTAGCTTCCTCAGTGAGTACTTACCAAATTTCGGGACGAAATTTCTTTCAACTTGGGGATGATGTGACAACTCGAACTTTAGAACCTTTCGTGTATCTTAGTGTAACCTACTTGAAACATTATGTGACTAGTTGACGTATTGGTGTAATGATATATGTGAACACCCTATGTGATTATATGTTATGTTTATATGTACGCTTGTATGTATGAGTGTGATTATGTGAACCGAGACACAAGGACACGACTCGAGACCATGCGGTCTCGAGTGAACAGTAACAGTTGGGCCGGGTTGGGCCATGCTCCTCTCCACCCACTCGAAAACCCACTAGGGTAAACAACTTAAGAACTAGTATATATTATACTCCTAGCCATCTTTGCCATTTTTCTTGGACAACACACACACTCCCCTACTCTCTCTCACTAAAACCTAGAAATCAAACACCACATCTCTTCTCCTCCTTCTCGGATCAAACCGGTGACCACAAGGAGTTCTCGGATCGGCTCACTCACACACATTTGGAAGCTTCATCCATTACTACTTCACACCTTTGAACCCACACTTGAACCGGTTAGTGATTTCTTTGCAAATACATGTTTATACATGATTAAAGGTGTTGATGTGTAATGATATAGGTTAGTGATGCATGCTAGGTATTTATTTTGTATGATGATGTTATACATAATGATGTTATTCGGCTAAACATGTTTTGATTTCGGATATATTGCACAATGAGCTCATGATATCTTGTGTCTAAATGTGATTCAAACCATTAAATGTGGGTGTTCATGAAACCGGCTTGCATATGTGTAGTACCATGTTAATCGGATTAGTGTAGAGTCGAGTTGAGGTGTTATGTGATGATTTGAAACCATTAGATGAGTATGTTCAAGTGTTTTGATGGTTGTTCATGTTATGACTATGATTAATGCTAAAAACCCTAAAAGATGATGAACAAGTTTGATGATCAACATGAACATGACTTGAATATATGAAGAACTTGTTGAATATGATATGAATGTGTTATGAATATTTGAAATCTGATTGTTTGATCCATTTTGGTTAATAACTAGACAAGAAAACATGTTTAGTGGATAGTACACAATTGTTGCATGAAATCAAAACCTCATTGGTTTAGTACAATATCGGAAGTCAGCAGGTGTTCCTGTCGAGACCTCCTGTCTCGACTCGAGACCACCATATGTCAACTCGAGATCACGGTTTCGACACAAGGTTGCGAGTCGAGAACCTCTAGTCTCGACTCGAGACCATGCTTCATCAACACACAAACATCATGACTCGAGACTATGCTTGCGAGTCCAATTTCGACTCGAAACCAATACACGCATGACCCGAGACCTCCTCAGATTGCGACTCGAGAACTTGTAAGTTACAACTCGAGACCGCACAGTCTCGACTCGAGACCACACACATGTGTACACTATTTGGACTTTCACACTGTTATGGGCCTAAGTGATTGGGCCGAACAGATGGGCCGCGTGTGCTAATGTTAATTGTGTATGTCGTGCACTGTTTGGACTTGCATTGTTACGGGCTTAGGATTGGGCTGGACTTTTGGGCTTTGCTTACTTGTATACATGCTACTGTTCAACTCGTAGGTATTATTGTAAACCGCTATGTTTATACGTGTATGCCATGAATAATACCTGTATGCAACTTGCTAGTATACGTGTAGAACATACGTGCACTACTTGGATACGAACCTGACTTGAATGGTATCTATGTTAGGACGTAGTTGACCACTTACAACTTGATTGACTTTTCTGTGTATCTGCCGAGCAAACCAAGGTGAGTTCACACCCTCTACAAAGCATGGGATTCCCTGGGTTGGGAATGGGGTTAAGGAACGTAGATTCCTCGTCCTCCTTGGGTAGGACAACAATGGTTCAGGAATGTAATTCCTCGTCCTCACGGACAGATAACTCGTACTAGACCAAAACTCTATCACGAAGTCCCTCCTTTTTATATCGACTTAATCGCCGGGCCAATGGCGAGCGGGTCATTAGTTAGATAGCGCTATTTAGGTCTGACAAACCTCACACCGTGCCGCAGAGGACGAGCGTGAACTAATGGATCTGGGGCACGTCAATGATGATAGACATTGACAGTTTCAGGGCACATAAACATGACTACAGTCAGCAGTCGATATGGTAACGAGTCTAGTGTATACATGGGGTAGCCCCCACGGCCGAAATGCCAGATAACTAACACGGGGTAGCCCCCACGGCTGGATTGCCAGAGTAACCGGGAATAAACAAGTCACGTTTTTAACTATGGGGTAACCCCCACGGCAGGATGCCAGATAAAGGAAACTGTTTTCGAAACAACTTAAAACAAACACCCAACCGTGAACTCACTCAACTTGTTGTTGACTCGTTACTACATGCTTTGCAGGACAATAGGTACTTAGCAGGAGCTTGCATGGAAGAGAGTTGTTGTGGGACATGGACGACTGTGTGCCATGTTAAACTTTGAAACAATTAAACTTATGTTTTGGTTTTAAGACTTATGCTTCCGCTTGCAACTTAAACTATGTTTTGTTTGAACACCAATTATATTGGTTGGATTTTATAACTGTAGGATCGGATTCCGACCAAAACGAGTCGTTTGGAAGAGTTCTAGTCCGTTTCAAAGGCGGAAACAGAGAAACGGATGGTAAAACAGCTTGTTTCACACTTTAATCTCCTTATATATTGATTTGACACAATTTACAATCGAAAGGAAAACCGGCAGCACCTCGGTATCTCGTTCTGGCAAAAGTTACAAATGACAAGTCAAGAAGCCTATTTATAGAGCTTTGATTTCGCTTGAAAGACTTGAAGCGAAATCCACACATTGCTTTGAAGCGAAATTGACATGTTGACTATTGTCTTCAAGCGAACCTTACAATCTGATTCCATGCATAATTTGAATCTTCACGTGTACTTGTTTCCATGATGTAAGTGATGTCACTAGTGATGTCACATGATGATGTCACTAGTGATGTCATGCTTGATTAGATCCGCACCGAACACGAGACTCGATACAAGACGAAGACGACAGATGTGTGCACCAACAGACTCCCCCTCAGATGTTGACGAGTCTTAAGTGTCGAGTCTTCTCAATCTTCAGTCTTTATCAGTCTTTGTGCTTCACTCTTTCTATCAGCATCAACAGACTCCCCCTTGCAATGTGCTGGCATTCCATTAGTTCTTCAGCGTCATCTGCTTCAGGATCGTTGTCTGACTTTCACAACTTTGGCTTTTCTCTAAAAATCTAATCAAAAAGATCTTTCAATCTCATGAACCACTTGAAGATTTGACAAAAATAATCAGTTTTAAACACAAACTCCCCCTCAAATCATACTCATCATGTTTAGCACTCGGAACTTTGAAAATCAGCTCTCCAAC
This sequence comes from Helianthus tuberosus, assembly GCA_030545235.1. Lineage (NCBI taxonomy): Eukaryota > Viridiplantae > Streptophyta > Magnoliopsida > Asterales > Asteraceae > Helianthus > Helianthus tuberosus. The sequence continues at coordinate 185,103,232 of CM060406.1, forward strand.
ATCAGTTGTCGAAAATCTTTTTGTATTTTTCAAAATTTATGCTAAAACACACTAAAAATCTTTTTGGAATTTTTTACTATAATGAAATGCAGTAAAGAAATATTTACAGACAATATTTTTGTGAGTTTGTGTAAGAGGATCATATCAGTTTTTGAGACATATCACCAACACCGTTAAGTTTCATTTCATTTTAAGCTCTAAACGATTCACGTAGATTGTCAGTATATTGATCCACTTAAATTTTCACACAAAGTTCAATTGATCCGAGATATGATATTAATGTTTTAAGCACTTGAACTTATCCGTGTGTCCCACTACTTGAATATACTCCCGTATCCAGATCCCAATATTCAGTCTTACAGGTGAGTATACCACAGATGATATCTGTCAGGGGAATAAATTATAGTACGAGGGCCGTGAGAGCTCAGGTCGATCTTTTGATACGCAGAGAGATGACGGCTTCGACTTTTGCTGAGGGCGATGCTATGTTTCAAGCATTTGCAGAAAGCATTATCCGGGGACTAGGTCAGAAATTTCTTTCAGCAGAAGTCCCGGGATAATACCCCAGATATCACTGAGCATAAAGACCTAGTATCTCAGAATAAGGGACCTTTCAAACAAGATTTCAGGGGTTACCTATATATCCAAGTTTGTGTTAACCCACAGAACAAGCAAGTTTGAAATTTAGGTTTATATCTCATCACAATCTACTAAATGTGCAAAAACCTACTGGCACATCCACAGTGAGATCGTTTATCACATTTTTACATTACATTTCTTTAGCATGTTGTGACAGTCCACTGATGTACTATCATTTCCTCTTTTATACAACAAAACTCATTTTTCATTTTATCATGTTTTTGACTTTTTCAAATTTTTAAATGTTTTTGGATTTTCTAAAAATTCTTACTCCCCCTAAAATGCAAACACATTTTAGGAAATTTGAAAATAAACTATACAATAAAATGACAACTGATATCAAATCACTTCAAATCGCCATCCACTTGGCATAAACAATCAGAACTCCCCCTCACAACAAACTATTTTCTCATTTAGATTTCAAAACACTTAAGTTTGTTTTAATCAAAATGATTTTTCCGGAAAATAAGTTTGTTTTTACCACTTGTAAAGTTAGGGGTTTGGTTCATCTCATTGTTTACCAACCACTTGTAGAAAATCAGATACAACTTAATGTCCCTGATTTACCACTTGTACAAACAACATAATCAAATACAAAGAATGATGCCGATTCCTGATCCACGATTACCAACTTGGGATCTCCGGCAAGTCCACAGTTTTACTGTTCGTAGTATGTACCATCCCAGTCACAAACCAGGGATGGTTCAACTTTATCTTTCTGCATCTTCTTCTCGTAAAATTCTTTAACCCCTTTGACTTTTCAATCAATCATTTTACCAAAAATGTGTTTCACAGTGGGGTTAAAGGCCTTATCAACATCAAAAACCTTGTTATCATCATAAAATTGGTTTGATATTTCAACTTTACCAATTTTCTTCTTAAAATTTTCATCCTTCAATGGTGGAAAATGAACATCATCCATTTGAGGAACTGAAGTTTTCAATTTTAACTCAACCTGTGGCTCTTCTGATTTTATGGAATCAGATTCATCGCCAGAAGATAGCTCCTCTGATTTCAACCTATCAGAATCATCGCTAGAACTATCAACCGATTTCTTAACAACCCATTTCTGAGTGTCAAGATTTCCTCTTTTCTTGTAAAACCTGTTTGAACTTTCACCAATTTCAAAAATCGAATTTTTGAACAATTTAGTTCTGTCAATTGGTGGTTCAAACACAACTTCTTTTTCTTTCTGTTTACGAGAAACTCCCTGTTTTAATGGTATTGCCTTAAAACAATCTCTGGCAATATGTCCAACAGTGTTGCATTGGAAACAGGTTCTCGTATCTTTCCTTTGTCCAGCAAACTTCATCTCTTCTTGCTTCGTTGCAAGAAACGCACTATTTGACTGCCTCCAAAACTTTTTCTTTTCTTCCTCATCTCTTGATGTACCTGAAACAAATGTCATCTTTGCTTTAAAATCACGAACATATGTTTCATTTTTCTGTTTTTCTGTTGGAGTAAAACCAAGACCTTTCTTTTTGAAATTACGGTTAGGGTTTGGTTTCTTATGAAATCCAGAACCAGAACTGTAACTTTTTTTCTTGTTTAGTCTTTGTTGTACTCTTGAGGTGTATTTTTTAGGTTTATCAATAAGGTTTACATCTTTTAATTCAGAAATATTGATTTCTGTTAGTTTGAAAATCTTTTTGATCATCTCAGTTTTTACACCTCTTAGTGGAAATTCCTCATCAGAATATAATTTGTCGGAATCATTCAATGTATATGCAACTTTGAATGTTTCGTCACTCAAATTAGATTTTGATAACAGGAATTCTTTGTTGTAAACCCTTTTTACTGAAGAATTTTGATTGTTGACCGTCGAACTCGAACTTTCAGAACCAGACTTTGACTCTGACTCTGACTTTGACTCTGAGTTTGACTCCAACTTTGACTCCTCAGTTTCATCTTTATCCAACACCTGATCGACGACTTTCTTAATTATCTCGGACTCATGATCAGTGTCAGATGATGTAAACACGACATCAATATTTTCTGGCAAATTGACTGATGACTCCGACTCCCATTGTAAGTTTGTTGCTTTTTCGACTCTTTCCTGATTTGGATTCCTGGGCAAATATCCATTTTCTAACGGGGGTGGACATTTGTTATAACTGACTTCTTCTTTCTTACCAGAATCCTTCTTGTCAGTCTTTTTCTTTGTATCATTCTTCTTCTTGTTCTTCTTTTCTGGAGTCTTTTCTTCAGTCTCTTTTTCATCATCCTTCTTTTCTTCAGTTACTTCATCTTCTTCAAATGTCTTCATGCCTTCAACAGTTGGATAAATCCTGTCAATGACATAAGAAGTACATGAATAACTTTTCAACAAACGATTAACTCTTTCAGTTTCGATTCTTTGCAGTTCCAGTTTCTGTTCAAGAGCAGCACACTTCTCAATGTAATTGTTCACCACTTTTTGCTTCGTCATAAAAGCTCCTTGAAGTGTTTTCATCGCTGTTGCTTGTTCTTCACTAGCTAAATTGTATTGGTTCATTGCTTTGTTCAGTACATCATAAGATTCCTTCAAACTATTCAAGTTATAGATCAGTGTACTGTTCTGCTTCTTCACAGCTTCACAGTTTTCACACTTCACTGGAATCTTCTTTGCATCAACTTCATCTTCAACTTTGAACTTTGCAACTTCAACTTTTACTTTCCTTTTGATTACTGGAATTTCTTCGTCATCACTACTCACTGGAGTCTTAATCTTTTTCTTCTTCTTTTTAACCTTTTCATCTTCACTGTCACTTTCAGCAAGCAGTTTCATATCAGCTTTGAATTTTCTCGCCCAATACTCACGATCATCATCACTATCTTCGTCCATGTTTTGAATTTTCAAATGAGCTGTATCACCTTGTGAAAAATACTCGAACTTGTGAATATTCTGTGCGGACTGAATGTTGACCAATTGTACGGACTGATATGACCCGGTTCGAATTCAATTGACCTGACCCTTCGAAATCTTTGAACTCCAAATCGTATGAACTGGACTTTATCACACGACTTGACCACGCAAAACGACTTGACTGACAAGACTGACTGATCAATCCGAGCGAATCGACTAAACTCCAAACCTTGTGACCTAACTGCTAATCAACAAATGTGAACCGAATTTTTCTTGCAATCTTATCACGAGTATTATAGCAAAATGATATCATGGGTTTTCAAAATGATCACATGAACTTCACAAGCCGACAAAACACTTTATATCAGACCAATCACAAAAATCAAAGCATACAAACAAATTACATGTATCGACAAAGCACACATTAAAGAAGCTGACACCTAATCACACAATTCAATATATGAATTTACACAGTCGAGGCACATCACACACTTTAACATGCAAGACTTTTCATTGAACTATTACATCAAATCACCGACAAGTATGAAATGTGTATTAATCTGATTGAACCGAAACAGAATATTCACATGCTCACATTAAAACTATGCAGATTTCACATGTATATGTCTTTGTTTGATAATAACCGATTGACAATTATCAATTAAACAAGCACAACTCGAGACTTTTGTGTCACATGTACACCATCATGACCTGACAACATGCAGCCGACACCAAATAATATCGAGATGATATGATTGAACCGAGACACTTATGTGGTCAGAGTTATCACGTGAATTGCTATGTAATCAAACTTAAAATACTTGTTTAATTGAGAAACACATGCAACGTACTGACACAATCAAAGTAATGACACAACAGCTGTAATGTTCACGTTGTAAGTTCCTAGATATTCAAGCGAAATCCAATCAGATCAATTTCGCTTCAACGATTCAAGCGAAATCAACTAGAATTATGTCCTTTTTTCAAGCGAAATCTATCTAAACAATTGCTGATGTCATCTTTTGTTCGAACAATTGAAGCGAAATTCCACAAAAATACAAGATTTAGGCTGATTTTAAACTTGAAACTTTCAAGGATTGATTAAACCATGTATGCGCACAATATATGTGAATTTTGTCCAATTTTGACCGAAAAAAAATTTTGTTTTTCGAAAAGAAAGGTGTAGAAACAGATTTTACGGCTGAATCAACAAGAACTCTTCTTCACTGGCTCTGATACCAATTGTAGGATCGGATTCCGACCAAAACGAGTCGTTTGGAAGAGTTCTAGTCCGTTTCAAAGGCGGAAACAGAGAAACGGATGGTAAAACAGCTTGTTTCACACTTTAATCTCCTTATATATTGATTTGACACAGTTTACAATCGAAAGGAAAACCGGCAGCACCTCGGTATCTCGTTCTGGCAAAAGTTACAAATGACAAGTCAAGAAGCCTATTTATAGAGCTTTGATTTCGCTTGAAAGACTTGAAGCGAAATCCACACATTGCTTTGAAGCGAAATTGACATGTTGACTATTGTCTTCAAGCGAACCTTACAATCTGATTCCATGCATAATTTGAATCTTCACGTGTACTTGTTTCCATGATGTAAGTGATGTCACTAGTGATGTCACATGATGATGTCACTAGTGATGTCATGCTTGATTAGATCCGCACCGAACACGAGACTCGATACAAGACGAAGACGACAGATGTGTGCACCAATAATAACTACTTATATGCTTGTTCAATATGATTGGTGGCTGGATCCTGGTCAGTCACTCCTCCAAGCGGTAGTACTCCGCAGGTGGATTTTGGGGGTGTGACAGATTGGTATCAGAGCCATTGGTTATAGTGAACTTGGTTTTAATAAGGGAAAAGTTTTATTAAAATCAGACTATAACCTGTACAGTGCTCTACGATCCACAATGACGCTTCACTCCACATGCAAGGCTCAACATTCTAGGTGGTATGATCTGCGTCTATATTGCCTACTTGTTAGTAACTTAGTACATTGCTCATGGTATGCTTGATTAGTATAACTACTATTGCTTGAACACGTGCGTGCTTACTCCCTACTGTCATCGCACTTTCGCGAACCTCTCTCACTCACGTTCTTCTTGATATGAAGATCATGTCTGGACGCGTTAACCTGACACAAGCCCAGTTGACGGCTCTGATTAACGAACGAGTTGCCACAACACTTGCAGCTGCACACGCAGGAGGTATATCCTGCAGTCCGAACTCATTCTAGGATCTTTAGAATCCTACTCTCGTGAACCAACCTTTGTGTTAAACTCTGTCTTTTCTTTCACCCACGATAGGTCAGCATGCTCAGCCACCCGTGTGCACTTTTAAGACTTTCATGGACTGCCGACCAACTACTTTTAGCGGCACTGAAGGAGCTGTAGGCCTCCTCCACTGGTTTGAGAAACTAGAATCTGTGTTCGAAATGTGTGAATGCCCTGAGGCACGCAGGGTGAAGTATGCTACCGGTACTCTCGAGGGTTTAGCCCTCACATGGTGGAACGCTCAGGTCCAAATGCTGGGGTTGGTTGCTGCCAACGCCACCCCATGGGAAACTTTTAAGGAAATGATCAAGGAGGAATACTGCAGTCGTGATGACATTCATAAGCTGGAAGTCGAGTTCTTCAACCTCAAGATGACGGGGTCAGAAATTGAGACGTATACTAAGAGGTCGAACGAGCTTGCCTTACTGTGTCCTACTATGGTGGACCCTGCATTTAAGCGAATTGAACTCTTTCTCAAGGGCTTGGTGCTAGAGATCCAAAGTCATGTGACTTCAGCGAACCTTGCCACCATCCAGCAAGTTGTTCAGTTGGCTCACCGTCTCACTGATCAGGCGGTGGAGCAGAACAAGTTACCAAAGCGCATAGGTGCTGCAACTACTTCTGGTACCTCTAGTGACAACAAACGGAAATGGGATGGAACTTTGAGTAAGGGGTCGACTTCTGTTCAGTCCCAGTCTCAGCAGAGAAAGACTGATGCCTACAAGAGTCCTAGTCAGCAAGCATCTGGTGGTCAAAGTCATGGTGGGTACAGAGGGAATCACCCCAAATGCAATCGCTGCAGCCTGCACCACAGCGGGCCATGCACCAGGGGCAACTGTCATCGGTGCAACAAGCCTGGTCACGCTGCAAAGGATTGCAGGAGCTTATACCCCGCCAATCAGAATCGTCAGCAAGCTCAACAGAACCAGCGCAAGCAGCCGCAGCAGGGTGATAACAAAGGGTGCTTTCAGTGTGGAGCTGAGGGCCACTTCAAGAGAGATTGTCCCCAACTGAACAGGAACCAGAACAACAACAACAACAATAACAACAATCAGGGGAATGATAACAATGGGAACAACAACAACAACGGTGCCAGAGGGCGAGCGTTCGTGATTGGCCAAGGTGAAGCAAGGAATGACCCCAATGTTGTGGCGGGTAAGTTCCTTCTCGACGACTTTTATGTTTCGGTTTTATTTGATTCGGGTGCCGATACTAGCTACATGTCACTAGAAGTTAGTCGAATGCTTAAGCGTATTCTAACACCTTTGAACAGCAAGCACACTGTAGAGCTAGCAAATGGTAAGAGTTTAGAGGCCACACACGTAGTCAAGGGTTGTAAGCTTATTCTTGCAGACCAGACCTTCTCTATCGACCTTATTCCTATCGTCTTGGGTAGTTTCGACGTTGTCATTGGGATGGATTGGTTATCCCAACATCGAGCAGAGATTCTTTGCAACGAGAAGGTTGTTCGTATTCCTGGTTCCAGTGGTGAACCTCTCATGATTCGTGGCGACAAGAGGAGTGCTGTTGAGAACGTCATCTCTCTCCTTAAGGCCCAAAATTGCTTGCGAAAGGGCCACACTGCCATTTTGGCTCTTGTTACTGACACCTCGGAGAAAGAGAAGAAGATAGAAGATTTTCCAGTTGTACGCGACTATCCTGAGGTATTTCCTGAGGAATTACCTGGTCTTCCGCCTCATCGCCAAGTCGAGTTTCAGATCGAACTAGCTCCTGGAGCTGCGCCTATAGCTCGTGCACCTTATCGTTTAGCTCCATCAGAGTTGGAAGAACTCTCTACGCAACTACAAGAACTCTTGGATAAGGGTTTCATTCGTCCTAGCTCATCGCCCTGGGGAGGTCCAGTACTATTTGTGAAGAAGAAGGACGGTACCTTCAGAATGTGCATCGACTACCGGGAACTCAACAAGGTGACGGTGAAGAATCGTTATCCTCTACCGCGCATTGACGACTTGTTCGACCAGCTGCAAGGGTCGAGCTACTATTCGAAGATCGATTTGAGATCGGGTTATCACCAGCTGAGAGTCCGAGAGGAGGACGTCTCCAAAACAGCTTTTAGAACTCGCTACGGGCACTATGAGTTTTTGGTCATGCCTTTTGGGCTGACAAACGCACCTGCGGTTTTCATAGACTTGATGAATCGAGTGTGCAAGCCTTATCTGGACAAGTTCGTTATAGTCTTCATCGACGACATCCTGATCTATTCTAAGAGTCAGGAGGAACACGAGCAACATCTGCGACTTATCCTGGAACTCCTTCGAACAGAACAGCTTTATGCAAAGTTCTCGAAATGCGACTTCTGGCTTCGAGAAGTCCATTTCCTAGGCCACGTGGTAAACAAGGATGGGATTCACGTTGATCCATCCAAGGTAGACTCTATTAAGAACTGGCCTGCACCTCGTACACCAAAGGAAATTCGCCAATTCTTGGGATTGGCAGGTTACTACAGGAGGTTCATTAAGGATTTTTCTAAGATCGCACAGCCTCTCACCTCGCTAACGCAGAAAGGCGTTGTTTATCGCTGGGGAAATGCACAGGAGTTAGCATTTCAGCACTTAAAGGATAGACTTTGCAGTGCACCTATCCTTTCCTTGCCGGAGGGCACAGACGACTTCGTGGTCTACTGCGACGCGTCAATTCAAGGTCTTGGTTGTGTATTGATGCAACGAGATAAGGTTATACCCTACGCCTCACGCCAACTTAAAGTTCATGAAAAGAACTACACTACGCACGACTTAGAGCTGGGAGCTGTTGTTTTTGCACTTAAGTTATGGCGACACTAATTGTACGGTACCAAGTGCCCCATCTACACCGACCACAGGAGCCTCGAGCATATCTTCAAGCAGAAGGAACTGAATATGCGGCAACAACGATGGGTCGAACTACTGAATGACTACGAGTGCTCGATCAGGTATCACCCGGGCAAGCCCAATGTTGTGGCTGACGCCCTCAGTCGAAAGGACACTGCGCCTAAGCGCGTGCGAGCTTTACAACTCACGACCCATTCTAGTCTTCCTTCCCAGATACGAGCTGCTCAGATAGAAGCACTGAAACCAGAAAACGTCAGGGCTGAAGCCCTACGCGGATCAAGGCAACGCTTAGAACAGAAGGAAGACGGTGCTTACTACGTATCAGGACGCGTTTGGGTCCCGCTCTATGGCAACCTAAGAGAGCTTGTGATGGACGAAGCACACAAGTCTCGCTACTCGGTACATCCTGGTTCGGATAAAATGTACCACGATATCAAAACCACGTATTGGTGGCCTAGCATGAAGGCCCACATAGCAACCTACGTCAGTAAGTGTTTGATTTGTGCGAGAGTCAAGTCTGAATATTAGAAACCCTCAGGCCTACTTCAGCAACCAGAGATACCTCAATGGAAATAGGAGCAAATTTCCATGGATTTCGTTACTGGCCTGCCTAGATCTCAGCGCGGAAACGATACTATTTGGGTGATCGTGGATCGACTTACCAAGTCTGCACACTTCTTGGCTATCAAGGAGACGGATAAGTTCTCCACTCTTGCAGAAATATACCTCAAGGAAGTTGTTTCGAGGCACGGGGTGCCCACCTCTATTATCTCGGATCGAGATGCACGTTTCACTTCGGAACTGTGGTAAGCAATGCACAAATCCTTTGGCTCACGATTAGATATGAGCACAGCGTATCATCCTCAGACGGACGGGCAGTCCGAGCGCACTATTCAAACCTTAGAAGACATGCTTCGTGCATGTGTAATCGACTTTGGCAACAGCTGGGAAAAGCATCTGCCACTTATGGAATTCTCGTACAATAACAGCTACCACACCAGCATTAAGGCTGCTCCGTTTGAGGCATTGTACGGACGTAAATGCCGGTCACTTCTTTGTTGGGCAGAGGTGGGGGATAGTCAGATCACTGGTCCAGAACATGTGGTAGACACGACCGAACAAATTGGTCAAATACGAAAACGCATGGCGGCAGCTCGTGACCGTCAGAAAGTCTACGCCGATAAGGACAGGAAACCACTAGAGCTCCAGGTTGGGGAGCGGGTGCTACTCAAAGTTTCACCCTGGAAGGGTGTGGTTCGTTTTGGTAAACGAGGCAAACTTAACCCACGATACGTTGGACCTTTCGAAATCATCGAGAAAATAGGCAGGGTGGCCTACAGACTGAACTTACCAGCAGAGCTCGGTGCAGTTCACAACGTTTTCCACGTGTCGAATCTGAAGAAGTGTCTGTCAGATGAGACCCACGTAGTTCCTCTGAAGGAACTCACCATCGACGAACAGTTACGATTCGTCGAGGAACCAGTCGAAATCACGGACCGGGATGTTAAGGTCCTCAAGAGCACTAGAATACCTCTCGTTCGAGTTCGTTGGAACTCACGTCGCGGCCCAGAGTTCACCTGGGAACGCGAAGATCGGATGAAACAAAAGTATCCCCAACTGTTCGCAAACAGTACGACCACTACTGAGGCTGAAGCTATGGAATTTCGGATCAACGGGGGGTGGATGTGACACCCCAGGAAAACCAGGAAAACCATACAACTTAACTAGCTTCCTCAGTGAGTACTTACCAAATTTCGGGACGAAATTTCTTTCAACTTGGGGATGATGTGACAACTCGAAATTTAGAACCTTTCGTGTATCTTAGTGTAACCTACTTGAAACATTATGTGACTAGTTGACGTATTGGTGTAATGATATATGTGAACACCCTATGTGATTATATGTTATGTTTATATGTACGCTTGTATGTATGAGTGTGATTATGTGAACCGAGACACAAGGACACGACTCGAGACCATGCGGTCTCGAGTGAACAGTAACAGTTGGGCCGGGTTGGGCCATGCTCCTCTCCACCCACTCGAAAACCCACTAGGGTAAACAACTTAAGAACTAGTATATATTATACTCCTAGCCATCTTTGCCATTTTTCTTGGACAACACACACACTCCCCTACTCTCTCTCACTAAAACCTAGAAATCAAACACCACATCTCTTCTCCTCCTTCTCGGATCAAACCGGTGACCACAAGGAGTTCTCGGATCGGCTCACACACACACATTTGGAAGCTTCATCCATTACTACTTCACACCTTTGAACCCACACTTGAACCGGTTAGTGATTTCTTTGCAAATACATGTTTATACATGATTAAAGGTGTTGATGTGTAATGATATAGGTTAGTGATGCATGCTAGGTATTTATTTTGTATGATGATGTTATACATAATGATGTTATTCGGCTAAACATGTTTTGATTTCGGATATATTGCACAATGAGCTCATGATATCTTGTGTCTAAATGTGATTCAAACCATTAAATGTGGGTGTTCATGAAACCGGCTTGCATATGTGTAGTACCATGTTAATCGGATTAGTGTAGAGTCGAGTTGAGGTGTTATGTGATGATTTGAAACCATTAGATGAGTATGTTCAAGTGTTTTGATGGTTGTTCATGTTATGACTATGATTAATGCTAAAAACCCTAAAAGATGATGAACAAGTTTGATGATCAACATGAACATGACTTGAATATATGAAGAACTTGTTGAATATGATATGAATGTGTTATGAATATTTGAAATCTGATTGTTTGATCCATTTTGGTTAATAACTAGACAAGAAAACATGTTTAGTGGATAGTACACAATTGTTACATGAAATCAAAACCTCATTGGTTTAGTACAATATCGGAAGTCAGCAGGTGTTCCTGTCGAGACCTCCTGTCTCGACTCGAGACCACCATATGTCAACTCGAGATCACGGTTTCGACACAAGGTTGCGAGTCGAGAACCTCTAGTCTCGACTCGAGACCATGCTTCATCAACACACAAACATTATGACTCGAGACTATGCTTGCGAGTCCAATTTCGACTCGAAACCAAAACACGCATGACCCGAGACCTCCTCAGATTACGACTAGAGAACTTGTAAGTTACAACTCGAGACCGCACAGTCTCGAGTAGAGACCGCACAGTCTCGACTCGAGACCACACACATGTGTACACTATTTGTACTTTCACACTGTTACGGGCCTAAGTGATTGGGCCGAACATATGGGCCGCGTGTGCTACTGTTAATTGTGTATGTCGTGCACTGTTTGGACTTGCATTGTTACGGGCTTAGGATTGGGCTGGACTTTTGGGCTTTGCTTACTTGTATACATGCTACTGTTCAACTCGTAGGTATTTTTGTAAACCGCTATGTTTATACGTGTATGCCATGAATAATACCTGTATGCAACTTGCTAGTATACGTGTAGAACATACGTGCACTACTTGGATACGAACCTGACTTGAATGGTATCTATGTTAGGACGTAGTTGACCACTTACAACTTGATTGACTTTTCTGTGTATCTGCCGAGCAAACCAAGGTGAGTTCACACCCTCTACAAAGCATGGGATTCCCTGGGTTGGGAATGGGGTTAAGGAACGTAGATTCCTCGTCCTCCTTGGGTAGGACAGCAATGGTTCAGGAATGTAATTCCTCGTCCTCACGGACAGATAACTCGTACTAGACCAAAACTCTATCACGAAGTCCCTCCTTTTTATATCGACTTAATCGCCGGGCCAATGGCGAGCGGGTCATTAGTTAGATAGCGCTATTTAGGTCTGACAAACCTCACACCGTGCCGCAGAGGACGGGCGTGAACTAATGGATCTGGGGCACGTCAATGATGATAGACATTGACAGTTTCAGGGCACATAAACATGACTACAGTCAGCAGTCGATATGGTAACGAGTCTAGTGTATACATGGGGTAGCCCCCACGGCCGAAATGCCAGATAACTAACACGGGGTAGCCCCCACGGCTGGATTGCCAGAGTAACCGGGAATAAACAAGTCACGTTTTTAACTATGGGGTAACCCCCACGGCAGGATGCCAGATAAAGGAAACTATTTTCGAAACAACTTAAAACAAACACCCAACCGTGAACTCACTCAACTTGTTGTTGACTCGTTACTACATGCTTTGCAGGACAATAGGTACTTAGCAGGAGCTTGCATGGAAGAGAGTTGTTGTGGGACATGGACGACTGTGTGCCATGTTAAACTTTGAAACAATTAAACTTATGTTTTGGTTTTAAGACTTATGCTTCCGCTTGCAACTTAAACTATGTTTTGTTTGAACACCAATTATATTGGTTGGATTTTATAACTACTTATATGCTTGTTCAATATGATTGGTGGCTGGATCCTGGTCAGTCACTCCTCCAAGCGGTAGTACTCCGCAGGTGGATTTTGGGGGTGTGACAGTTAGAGCTAGAGAAAAGATCATGTTATATGATTCCGGGAGAAATTCCTGAAGAAGACCGATCAAGATTGAAGAGTCGTTATGTTGAAGACTCTCACTGAAGATTCCGTCAACATTCAAGGGGGAGTCTGTTGGTGCAGTTGTCTGTCGACTTCATCTTCGTTCGAGTCTTAGATTAAAACTGATAGATCAGGGCTTGTAATACGAGAAAATATCAGATTTTAGGGTGTTTAAGTTGTGATTTCGCTTGAAGGAAAAAATTCCGCTTGAAAGTGTCATTAGTCATTTCAAGCGAAATCAACATGTGATATTTCGCTTGAAATGTACATGGTCACTCTCAAGCGAAATCCCTAGCATCTATATATAGTCCTCAAGCGTAATCAGTTGAAGAGTTCTTGTTCCGGTGAGCCGAAGTGCTGCCGAAGTGTCTCCAGCTTTGGAACAGTGTTCTGATCAATACAAGAGACAATTAATAGTGATTCTAGTGTTATACAAGCTAAACAAAGACAGAATCAATGAATTCCGCCTCTGATTCTATCTGAGCACTCTTCTGATCGACTCGTTAGGTCATTTCACGATCCTACATAATTCCAGGTCTGTTTTGAATCGAGCCTATTCGGGTTTGATTTCCAAGTTTGATTCGAAGCAAACTTGTTTGTATTGTACCTCCAAGTTTGTTTTGAATCAAATCTGGTTGACCTTTGTTTCACATCCTCAGATTTATGTTTCTCAACATTTTCAGACTTCTTTTTCGACTCAACATCAACAGGTTTCAGATTCGGACACTTTCGTGCAAGATGTCCAATTTGATCACATTTAAAACATGTTCTCTTGGACACATCTTTGACCTGTGGTTGTTGCTTTTTCTTTTGAGCATAGAACTCTTCATTAGACTGACGCCTAAATTGGAGTTCTTTCTCATCTTCAGAACTTGTTCCGTGAACAAAATTTATCTTTGTCTGATAATTTGGCGTTTCATTTTTATTTCGACTTTGTTTCTTCTTATAACCAACCCATTCTTCATGTGTTTTCGGACCTTTTCTTGCAAACTTTGGAATCTCAGACTTTTCAATCTCAACCATTTTGAAAACTTTGTCAATCTTTTCTGAAATCACATTCTGAACCGGGAATACAACATCTAAAAATAATTTGTCCGATCCAATCATGGTATAAACCAATCCTTTTGAATCATCATCCAAATTTTTCTTAGATTTTGAGTTTTTCAGATATCCATCATGAAAATTACCTTCATTTTCATCCTGTATTTCAGATTTACCTGTTTCAACTGACTCTTCTTTCAACACACTTTCAACGACCTTATCTACCACCTCTGAATCACTAAAATCATCAGATTTGGAATAGGTTACGTCAATGTTATCTGGCAATTGATCAATCATGTTGAAAGCTTTTTCGACCTTTTCATCATCATAAAATGCAAACTTTTCCGGTGGTGGAACTTGATGAAACTCTGAGCCAATGCCTTTCTTGTTTTGCTCAGATTCACCATCTCCCGATTTTATATTGAAAATACGTTCAAGCACATATGATGACACGTGATAACTTTTTAACTTGTTGTTATCCTGTTCTAAATCAGCAATCCGACGCTTTAGCTTAGCAACATCCTCAATGTAAGAATTTACAACTTGTTGCTTTATTTCATACTGTCGCTTAAGCATATTAGTTGTTTCAGAACAGTAATTCAATCTTGATTGAGCAAATTTCATTTCACTCTTCACCTTTTCATATGACTCTTTTGTAATGTGATATGCCAATTTTATTGAATCATATTCCTTTTTCATTTCTTGACAAACATTTTCCTTTTGAGAACATTCTTCTGTCATTTTCAAAACATTTTCTTTCAAAATTTCATTTTCTTTTTCTAACTTTTTATATTTTTCTGAGAATTTTTCATCATTATCTTTCAAAACTTTTTCATTTTCTAACATTTCTTTATATTTATTTTTGAAAACTTCTTCTATTTTTACAAATTCAAGATCTCCTGTTCTAAACTTTTCATCTTTTTCAGTACAAGCACTGCACATTTCCATGCATTTCTTGCACTGTTCAACGATTTTGATTTGAATTTCAGAATCAGAATTTATCTCAGTGATTGGCACCTCAGTGTTTGTTGCAACTTCTGTCTGTTTCTGATCAGCATCTTTCTGCTTAAGTTCAGTTTCACTCTTCTTATCTTCACCAGTACCAGCATCACCAACAACCTTCAAAATCTCATCCTTCACTTCAATCGAACTTTAAATCTTCTTCTTAGCTTCTTCAATTTTCTGTTCTTCGGTAACAGCTTCTTTTTTAACAACTTCTTCTTTTACCCTATCTTCCTCAGCAATCTTCACATTTTCAACTTTCACAACTTCGAATTTCACATCTTCAACAACTTTCTTCAAATCGTTCACCATCTCATCAACATTCTTCTTCATTATCTCTTCATCCCTCTTCCTCAAACTTGATATCATGACTTCTCTTATGAGTTTTTCCAGTTTCTTCTCATAAGTTTTGTCTTTTACAGCATTTGAATAATATTCGCCGACTCGAGGAACTACGAAAAGAACATCATCATAAACTATGTCCTTCTTGGGAACAACAGGTTCACCTTCTCTGTAGACATAGCACTTTCGTTTCTTATCCCATATTTTGTAGCTGACAGCATCTTCATACTCTTCTTGCATATCATCAATTCTGGTTCCAGCAATGCTTCTTTCTCTGTATGTTTTCTCACTCAGAATTTCTTCTCTGGTTTTCTCTTTGATTTCAGCTATGACATTTTCTTCTTTGTTTTCCTCTTTAATTTCAGCAACAAAAACATAATGTCTGCTCTTTGATGAACTTCTGCCATGAGCTGTAGTCTGATTTTCCAAACGATCTTCTTCTGGAAGAATCTGACTCCAATCATATCTTTCGGCATCATGGATTACAGCACATGCTCTTGATTTTTCTCTGGGATTATTTTCAATCATCTTTGGCTCTTCTTTGCTACGGTGGTAGATCGCCTTTCGGTACTAATCATCATTGAACGGATTTGCATTTCCACCAACTGCAGAATTGTTGCATTCTCTCTTGAAATGACCTTTTTGCTTACATTTGAAGCAGATCACTTTGGACTTATCAAATCCAAGCTTTGTTGATGGACCACCGATTGATTTTTCCCAGTAATCTCCATGTATCTTTGAGCTCTGCGGATGCAACTAGCTAAACACCAGCGAATATCTATGAGTTCCATTTCTTCCGGATCAATCTGGTCGTAGTCTTCTTTGGTTAATTCTGAGTTTCCAATTTTATCAGCTACAACACCTTCATATGATTCCAGAACAGATGCAAGGAAGCTCATTTGCTGTTTAGCAGCATTGATGCTCATAGACGGAGAATTTTTTAATTTGAGAGCAATGTTGCACAGTATCTCTTCTGATTCTTCAGAATTAGCTTTTGAAGAAAATGAATGATAACCCGGATCGTAACTTGATGAGCTTTTCTGAGGTTCTTTTGTCCTCTCACCACTGAATGCTGTCTTTGGTGATTCACCAACTTTCACCGAAGGTAAGTTTCCTTTGTAATAGAGACCGACATTCTGTTGATGTGAAGAACTGCTCATCTTGTTTTGTTTCTACAATTCAAGCTCATGACTTTCTATCTTTTCTATCAAGACATTAAGAGAAATTGTATCATATAAAACATCATTTTTCAATATAAACACAAACGTTTGCCACTGATCAGCTCGTGGTAACGCTTCTATGATCTTATCAATTATTTCTTCTCGAGTTTTAACAATGCCAAACCGATCAAGTTCAATTTTTAGATGACCAAATCTCTCTATCATTTGTCTAACTGATTCACCTTTCAAACTATCAAACAAATCGAATTCTTTCTTTAATAATGCAATTTTATTTTTCTTGATTTGTTTACCCCCCTCAGCTTTTACCCTTAAAGCCTCCCAAACTGATTTTGATGACCCGTCATGTTGTAGTAAAGCAAATATGTCATTTCTAATTGATGACTGGATCAAGGCAATCATTCTCTGTTCGGCTGCAAATTCGGATTTTTCTTCTTTGGATAAGTTCTTGAGTGGGAGATCTTCCCCTTTATCATCTTTTGGTCTTTCATATCCGAACTCAAGACAGAACCACCTTTCATGTGCATAAGCTTTTGCCCAGCTGAGAAACCGTTCTTTCCAC
Organism: Helianthus tuberosus; assembly: GCA_030545235.1. Lineage (NCBI taxonomy): Eukaryota > Viridiplantae > Streptophyta > Magnoliopsida > Asterales > Asteraceae > Helianthus > Helianthus tuberosus. The sequence goes on from CM060406.1 coordinate 185,120,451, forward strand.
CAAGTATAGTCCTCAATACTATCAAGCTTGGGTGGTTTTGAATGAGTTCCATAAAAATTGTCGTGATTAATGTTTTCATTGACTACTTTTGTTATTGATTTTGGTGTAACAATTGATGTTTCGGAAGATTCTGATGTAAAAGCGTTGTAGAACGTGTTGTAGAATTCTTCAGCCATGATGAGAATTTCTTGAATTTCCTGGAGACAAAAACAAACACAATCCGTTTAAACAATATCAAACAACTTGATACAGACTGACACTCGGTTGACTTGAAATGATCTTGAAGCGAAATATCCTTTTGAAATGAAATAGCTTTGGAGCGAAATAACTTTGATACTAAATGTCCCTTTCAAACGAAATAGTGAGCTTCAAACGAAATAAGATCTCAAGCGGAATCACTTTGGTGCGGAATCACCTTTCAAGCGAAATAGCAACTCAAACGGAATTACAATTTGATGCGGAATAGCTGATTTCGTGTGAACCTTTCAAACGGAATTACAATTTGATGCGGAATAGCTGATTTCGTGTGAACCTTTCAAACGGAATTACAATTTGATGCGAAATACTGCTTTCAAATGAAATCTCTTAAGCGAAATACCGGATTCAAGCGAAATTAAAGGTCTGATTCCGTGTGAAATACCGCTGACATCATCCACTCCGAGAACATTTTCAAACGAAATTACCAATTTTATCAAGTTTTAAGTTGATTTTAAGTCCAATTCTTTCAAGGCTTTGTTAAAACATTGTTTTGCATGTAACGTGTGAAATTCAATCCATTTTGTCCGTAAAATTTTGTTAATTTTGAAAAAGAAGGTGTAGAAGTCAGAAATCTGATGAAATCAAGCTGAACTCTTCCTCCTGAGCTCTGATACCACTTGTAGGATCGTTGTGCGACCTGAATGAGTCGTTCAGAAGAGCTTATATCCGAATCTAAGGCGGAATTCAGAGAAACGAACTTGTTTACAGCTTGATTCAATTATAATGTCTCTTGTATTGATATAATAGTCTTACAGCACCTGGAGACAATTCGGCAGAGCTTCGCTACTCAGATCCGAAAGTTATAAATGACAAACCATGCTCCACTATATATAGGCTTGCTAATTTCTCTTGAAATAACCAAGGTGATTTCAAGCGAAACTAATATTGTTAATTTCGTGTGAAATGGTCCATGGCTTTTTCATGCGAAATAGCTACAACTCACACAAAAATCAGTTTCTAGCATCCCGAGCACTGGTTTATCCTATCTTGTTACATGACTCGATACAAGACGAAGTCGACGGACATAGTGCACTAACAATATGCATAAACTTTACATGGTAAATGGATGTATTTTGCAATACATCAAATATCCCCACACTTACTCTTTTTTCGTTCTCAAAAAAGAATCTATGCACACGGAATCAGAGACGGATAAATACTCGGGTCAAATCTTATTTATACTTGTTAGAATCAAAACTTGTGTTAGCTGCGATTGCAAATATACTTGTCCCCTTAAACCCAAACCCGATTCTAAGCCCCTTATCATGAAAATTTAATTCAAGTGCGGTCAATCTACCTAGAGTCTCACACTAGAAACCCCGGTCCACCTAATCCCGCCTCAAGCTTATAGAACAAAAGGAACGATCACTGGACCAATTCTGAACCGTTTTATACCAAAATCAAGAGAATTTGAAACCAAATTTTTTCTCATTTTTTTTTCTTTCTTTTGAGCTTAGACGTTGCTTTACCTAACCCAGAGGCATTCCCAATCAGAGTCACCATCCCCGAGAGAGATTACAATAGGCGTCGGTAATTTTATTGCAATTTTGATTTCACACATCCTAGAGGCATTCCGGGTCAGAGTCACTATCCCCAACCAAGATTACATAGGCCTGCGCTACTTTTCTTTTGTTTCTAGCTCATTTATTCTATTTTATTCTTTTTTTTTCATGATAAAAAATTCTAACGATTTTGACTTATAAGGGCTTTCTGTATACTCTTATTGGCGGTTTCAATTTCCCATTTTTCCCAGATGAGTACCCACTAGTAGACCGACAATTAAGGTAATATTAAATCAAAGGGACCTAAAACCAAACCGGGCCTATTCGCATATCCTAAACTAGACACAAGATCGACTTAATTAATCTCATATTATCATTATTTGAACCCGAACAAAAATCCATCTTTTCTATCATTTTTCGTTTTAATTTTGCAAACTTCTTTATTCAAAAGACATTTTCTAATTTTTCAATTTTTTTGGATTTTTTCAATTTTTTTTCAAATTTATTGACTCGACACACTAAGTTAACGAACTAAACTATGACTACCATGCCTCATACCCACACTTAAAATTTGCATTGTCCCTAATGCTAGGATGAAAACATACTAAACTACCTAAATTACCACTATCAAACGAAACTAACTAAATACCTAAGAAAATAAAATAAATGTACAAAATATACAAGTGGAAAATGACTTAGCTGATATGTGAGACTGTCAATGTACCAGTCGTTTCCACATAAGCCCTCCAATTCAAACGCGCTCAGCAAACAATTCCTAATCTCGGACACGCGAACGAACCTCTGTCAATGTGCCAGTCGTTTCCATCCTCTAGTCTATCCTGCCCGGTCTGAATCATCTGCTCAAGCCTATCAAACCTCTGCTCACATAGCCAGATAAAGACTGCAAAGTAAGCGGCTCAGGAGGCGGCTGCCTACGAGGATACTGCGGTGCCGGCTTCTCGTGCCTCTGTGGTGGTCGCTGGCGATGAGTGGGGTCGATCTGTGCCATGACAGCTGCAGCTGGTTGTCATTCATGTGGCTGCACCTGTGGCCCCTGCCTAATCTCCTCCCAACCATAAGGCTCAGCGTAAGAAACAATACCTGCTTGCTGCAGCTCCCTTATACCAAAGATGATCATCTTAGGTCCTTCATGTAAAAACCTAGGGTTATACTTATCAAACACCCCTAAATTCAACGCAAGATGGGTGATATATGGACCCATAGCCAATGCAGCCCAGTGACCTCCTCTACGCCCCCTACTAAACGAGGCAGCCAACACAGTTGCCAGATTCATCTCTCTCCTTTCCACCCGGCACATCAAGATAAATATTCCAATCCAATTCGCTTTATTCTCACCCGATTTCCGCCCCACAAGAGTAGTCGACAATATTTTCAAAACATATCTATATACCGGATTACGAACCGAAGTGATCCGGTTCGTCAATGCAAAAGGGTGATCGGAAATGGTGCTCCAAAAACAGCATAACTCTACCGCTCCAACACTATACTCTCTATCAATAGAGTATGCCCCTCTCAAACTAGTAGCAAAATCGTGCTGCTGAACCTCCTCATCTGTATAGAAACCAGAAGCAACCGAGAACCGAGCCGTGTTCATCTCAAACACTCGCCTACCCAGACTAAAAGACACAGCTTTGTCATCAGCAAAGTTTCCCTCTTTATGCTTCCACGTACTGTGGAACTCCAAGACTAACTCCTCATACTAGTCCAAAGCACAATCTAACATCATTCTCAACTTTTGACCCAAGAGATCCAACACCTCTTGTCTAGAACCTATCTCATCTAACCATCCCCAATCAATGGCCCTATGCTACAACAGATCAGTATCCTTCAGCCTATCATATTTCTTCCATTCATTAGTATCAAACTCAAACTGTAGCAGTGGGTGATCATCTCTGTTATTAATTGTGCATATCGGAATCCGTTCGGGAGCTCTATATTTGATTTTCCTTAATCTCCAATCCGGCATATCCACTTGCAACGCCGGCTCCACCCACTGACCTGGGCCCCTCTTACGAGGCCTCTCACCACCACCTGAACTACTTCCCGCAGCTGCCATATCTGCAAAACAAGTATTCAACAAGACAAAACATGCAGATAATCAGTGATCACAAGCTATTTTTAGAATTTTTAATTTTTTTGGATTTTTTTTTGAAAATTGTTCTAAAAAAATTAGAATAACCGTATAGCATTTCATTCGCGGTTTAATTCTGAAAATTAAGTTGAATTAAAAACAACCGGGTTACCTTTTTACAATTGCTAAGTAAGAACTAAAGTCGCACGAATGAAGATTGAGTACGGGCAAGCCTAGTTAACTTGTACGTGCAAGTAAACCCAAGACCGACTAAACTAAACTCGAACTAGACTCAAACGACTAAAACGACACTCTAACTTGGACTCAATGTACACTACCCCCTCCCGGCACCTTAATTGTCCTCAATTAAACTCAAGTGCCTACCAAAACATCATTGACGTCTAACCTTGCTGAAATTCAGCTACGTATTAGTTCAAAACAGATTTTAGCGTTGAAAAATTCCGCCTAGTTAAAGGAGGTTTTTATCTTTGAAAAAAGTCCGATTCAATGTACAAGGTGGAAACTTTAGGCGTCAATGTACTACATACCATTCAATATTCAGCAAATCAACATCCAATGTCCCAAACCGACACCACCCTCACCCCAAATAACGATGCTAAGCAAAGTGACTACACTTGCCATAACTAAAAATTCGCTAAGCATAACCCCAAGAGTGACAAGTGAGTCTCAACTTCTGAAAATCAATATTTATCATGCCCAAATCATCAACCCGTTGCAAATGACTGACACCAAATGCTCCCATGTTACCCCCGATGCAAGACAACGCATCATTAATCAACTTCAAGATAACCAAACCAAACATCCCACAACCTTGCAATGTATTCAAACAAATATCCGTCACTGACCTGACTTGACTCGATACGGACTAAGACTGACTCGATCTACTAACACAAAAGACCACAAAACTTAAACAAACTAAACTAAAAAAAGTCTCAAACAGACGCGACTAATATGTATGAAGGAATTTAAACAGAAACCATACCTGAGTCACCGAAAAATTTGCAAGAAAAGTTAAAAATATCGTGAATGGTGAGTCCCGAGATGGAAAGATTAAGTGGTTAAATGGGGATTTCCGTAGGTGGGGTTTGTTAAGTGATGAATTTCGATCACAAGGGTGGTAATATGGTGGACTTTGGTGAAGTAATGGTTGAATTACGGGGAAAGAGGGTGGTCGGCGATGGGTTTTGCGGAGGTTAGGGTTGGGAAAGTTTTGGGGAAGACAACTGCTGTAAAAAGACCTTAACGATTTGGTATGCAGCCACGCTGCGTGACGGGAGGTTAAGGGACATGTGTTGTAGTGCCAGGGGTGGGTTAATAAATGGGGGGAGGGTCATGTTAGGGGGTCGCGTAACGCGATGGTTCAGGCTAAGGTTGGTCGCGTAGCGCGACGGTAAGGTTCAAGAGCTGTTGGTGGACTGTGGGGTAGCGTCACGCAACGAAGAAGCCTATTTGGCTGTGGCGCAGCGCGACAGGTGCTTTTTCACAGTAAGTTGCGTGAAAATTCTTGTTTCATGCCTTAGAATTTTTTTCAACTCTTACCCAACCATCCCAAAACCATCCCAAATTTTTTCTAACACTGGGACTTACTTGGAATGTTGTTTTCTTCGCAAATTCAGCTCCTCGTTGAATGTGATTCCTGCAAAATACTCAAACACTCAAAACAAAGACACGACACACTACGACAAAGTACCGTTAGCTACGAAAGGACTAAAAAACGACACGAAAACAAATGATACAAACTCTACACTTGAGATTGCTCTCAAAACTCTAAACGGTGATGTTCGGAAGATCTTCGAGAGGAGTTTCCTCCTTCTCGGTGTTGTCAATCGGCCCTCCTAAGTAATGCTTTAAACGGTGGCCATTCATTTTCCATGAGCTCTCACTAGCCTTATCGTATAGCTCAATCGCACCATGCGGAAATACCTCCTTCACAACATACGGTCCCGTCCACTTTGACTTCAACTTTCCAGGAAATAATTTAAACCTCGAATTATAAAGGAACACTCTATCACCAACTTTAAACTCCTTCAACCCTTTAAGCTTTCTATCATGCAACGCCTTCGTTTTCTCTTTGATACTCTAAGAACGCTCATACGCCGCATCTCTAAGGGCTTCTAACTCATGGATTTGGAAGTATCTCCTCCTAGTCGCGGGAGTAAGATCTAAATTCACGGTTTTAAGAGCCCAAAACGCTCGGTGCTCCAATTCAACCGGGAGATGGCAAGCTTTGCCATAGACTATCATAAACGGTGTGGTTCCTAAAGGTGTTTTGTAGGCGGTACGAAATGCCCGCAAAGCATCCTCAAGCTTGTCCGACCAATCCTTACAACTTTTTCCTACCGTTTTCTCAAAATTCTCTTCACTCCCCTATTCGCATTTTCTACTTGACCGTTTGTTTGTGGATGATACGCGGTAGACAAAAGATGAGTAATTCCATATCGCTCCAAAGATTTCTCCATCACAGAATTACAAAAGTGCGCTCCTCGGTCACTAATAAGGGCTTTGGGAGTACCGAAACACGTGAACAATTTCTTCAAGAATCTCACCACCACTCGGGCGTCATTTGTAGGCAAAGCTTGAGCTTCCACCCACTTTGAAACGTAGTCGATCGCCACGAGGATGTACCTATTCCCACTCGAAGGAGGGAAAGGTCACATGAAATCAATGCCCCATACGTCAAAGATTTCGAGTACTTGAATGGGATTTTGGGGCATTTCATTCTTGGATGAGATGTTGCCGGTACGTTGGCAAGCATCGCAAGTCCTAACAAATTCTTGAGCATCCTCGAACACCGTAGGCCAAAAGAAACCGCAATCGTAGACTTTTTGTGCGGTAGTGTGTGCACCATGATGACCTCCCGTCAACCCCTCATGCACATGCCTAAGAATATCTAAGCCCTCTTCCTTGCTAACACACCTATGAATACGGTCACCTCCTATCCTAAAAAGGTAAGGATCATCCCATATGTACTTTCTAGCATCCCAAATCAACTTCCTCTTTTGTTGGGCATTCATATCTTGCATCACATCCCCATTTGCAAGATAATTCGCTAGATCACTACACCACGGCAACCCCTCATTCTCCACCATAACAAAATCTATAGACTCATGAGGGAATCTATCTCCTATCGCCTCCTCACAAATCTCTTCCCTATTCGGATCCTCTAAACGCGAAAGGTGATCCACCGCTACGTTTTCTGCTCCTTTCTTATCCCTAATCTCTATGTCAAACTCGGAAAGGAGTAGAATCCAACGAATGAGATGGGGCTTAGCATCCTTCTTTTGGAAAAGATAGGGCAAAGTCGCATGGTTGGTGAAAACTATGGTCTTGGAAAGCACAAGGTATGAACGAAACTTATCAAAGGCAAAGACACCGGATAGGAGTTCTTTTTCGGTAGTAGTGTAATTATCTTGAGTGTCATTGAGGGTTTTACTCGCATAATAGATCGGGTGAAAGTGGTTCTCCCATCTTTGACCCAATACCGCCCCGACCGCGTAGTCGCCCGCGTCGCACATGAGCTCAAAAGGTAAGCTCCAGTCGGGGGATACAAGAATGGGTGCACTCATGAGTTTCTATTTAAGGAAATCGAACGCTTTAAGACACTCCTCATCAAAGACGAATGGGACGTCCTTCTCAAGGAGTCGAGTCATGGGGCAAGTAATTTTTGAAAAATCCTTAATAAAGTGCCTATAAAAGCCCGCATGACCTAGGAAACTATGGATGGACTTGACACTAGTTGATGGAGGAAGCCTACGAATAGTATCTATCTTTGCTCAATCTACCTCTATCCCAGCTCTAGAAATCTTATGCCCTAAGACTACCCCCTTCGTAACCATGAAGTGACACTTTTCCCAATTAAGCATCAACTTCGTCTCAACATACCTCTTCATCATTCTTGCTAAATTCCCTAAACAATGGTCAAACGAATCGCCTTAAACTGAGAAGTCATCTATAAAGACCTCCATAGAACTCTCAACCATGTCTTGAAAGATCGCTATCATGCATCGTTGGAATGTAGCCGGAGCGTTACATAGCCCAAAAGGCATGCGTCGGTATGCATATGTGTCGTATGGAGATGTAAACGTCGTCTTCTCTTGGTCTTCTGGCGCGATAGGGATTTGGAAATAGCCAGAAAAACAATCAAGGAAACAATAGAATTGTTGCCCCGCAAGACGCTCAAGCATTTGATCGATAAATGGAAGTGGGAAGTGGTCTTTTCGGGTGGCGTCATTGAGCTTGCGGTAGTCAATACACACACGCCAACCGGTAACCGTACGAGAGGGGATGAGCTCATTTTTCTCGTTCACGACAACAGTTGATGTGTGTAAAATGCAACATATAAATTACATCAGATGAGGCATAAAACTAACCCTTTTTAGTACTAATGTTGGAAAAAGTGTGCTTTGTCTTCCTTTTGTATTTTCAGGGTTAAATAAGCGTAAATGAACAAAAAAGCAAAAATGCAGCCAAATCTAACACAAATACAAGAAAAGGAATAAACGTGGCATGCCCAACCCCTCGACAGCATCTTCCCAAGCAAAAACAGAACATCAGAAGGCTAAACACCCCCCTTGCCCAGCGGACACGGGGGCGTGCCCAAGTGTCTGAAGAAAAGACAAAGTTGTAGAAGCTTCTATTTCCCAACACGGGGGCGTGCCCAGCTCCACACGGCCGTGGTCAACGCTAAGATTCGCAGAATCCAAGCAAATCTTGATAGTACAGATACGCTTCTGCACACGGGGCCGTGCCCAGCGGACACAGGGGCGTGGTCAACTAATACAGACAAACTGCATTAAATGAAGAAAGAGAAAGTGGATGGACACGGGGCCATGTCCGGGCTTCTGTGCAGGCTATAAATAGGGGTGCTTGGTTCATTTCAAAGGTATCCCTTGACAAACCACCTCTCTCCCACTTCACCCACACTCCACCACCATCACAACACCCACATCCACCACCATCATCCATCATAGAGTGTGTATAGTAGTCTCGGGATGCAAGATTGATAGTAAGAGTTCTTGACAATCAAAGGCCATGTTTGCCTATGTCTCTTACATCACTTGGTGAAGACAAACATTTAGTGTAATACTTTTGTTTTTTTTAATCTTTTCGCACTTTTTATTTGGTTTTGTATTAATGACTTTAATAACTAGTTTCTTATGTTGAAGTTGAAACTTCCTTATCATTTGTCCGTGGTGTCTTGGCGTTATTTTACCATCTATATAAAATAAAAGATTTACACCATTCATATCTCCACGGTCTATATGGAGATATGTTGGCTACCTGGTCGGAGGTTAAGGAAATGGTTTGGTAAGGTTCTTGCTTTGTTCAGTGTATAGATCCTGAAAGGACCTGGGTCAAGCTTACTAGGACCTCCTTTAATACCCACTGGTATTGGATGGCGGGGGTGCGAATGGCTTGATCCCCTCATATGTAAACTACTATTAATACATTAACCCGGCTACTTGGGATTGTATCCCTGCTGACTCAAACCACTTAGCCGAGGGTAACGTCACCTTCAAAAGAGTGGCCTACCACATTACGTATTAATAACTTAATTAATTATCTTCCATTAATCCAACCCTTTAGGATTGTATCCTTGCTGACTCAATGTCGCAACCCCCGTCCCCTAATAACCCGGGAACGGGCGGCCGCGGCCAGTTTCGGTGGTATCTGGTGTTTTATCAATTTTGGCAGCGGAAATTTCATCAGGACCGTAGTTAGGAAATATTTTATCAGAGTAAAATACCACACTTTCATAATATTAAACACATGGGGTAAAACCCAAGTTTTCAGTACACACATTTTCATAGGAATAAATCCTATTTTTATTTAATAAAAACATCTATTTATTTTAGGTAACTTTATTGCCACTTTTTCAAGCCTTCAGTGCTGTCCAGCTGGCTTCTATTTGGCTTTCACATTTTGTTACCTGAAACACGTTTTAAACATTTTGTCAGTGGGAAATACTGGTGAGTGAATCCCAGTTTAATCAAGTGTAAATAAAACCCATTGTACAGTATTGAGGGCGGTCTCGCAATTACATTTGTTTCTAAGTCATATCGATTACCACCCACGGTACTATCAAACCCGACTTGTGGAAATGTTACTCCTCGCATGGTAGTAACAAATTTTGTATACAAAACCCCAACATACTGACGATAATTGTATCCTCACAAATACTCAATAACTGCTTAATATATAATTAATTGTGTGAGGTTTTGTAAAAACAGTTAACAAAAAGGAGATTACTCACATTGCTGTCTTAGGTTTTCAGTAAGGATTTCCTGGGAATAATCTATAAATTACACAAATGCACGCGTGTTTGTATAATAACCCATTTTAACATTAGTAATACCCTCCCCGAGACGACATTCCAACGACTACGTCAGGCAGAACCACTACAGCCGTTACGAAACCCTAGATCAATCGGGCAGAGTATCTAATACGTATCCAGGGGTTATGATACTTACAACAGAGCAGAACCTCGTTATTTAGGGGGTATTATACCCGGAGATTATATTAAATCTTCAGAATTTAGAGAAAGAAAACGCTTGTGAGCGAATTTCGACTGAAGGCCCGATGCCTTCTTATATAGGGCTGAAATCTGGTTCTCTCGCGGCCCACGTAAAAGTAATAGGGGGGTTAGGCCGTAGGTGATCCGGGTCACGAACTAGGTTCAACACGTTGCTGACACGTGTCAACACCGGGGCTCGCCTGACCCTAGAGCTGTCGCGGCCCGCGTAAGCTCAAGAGATTGCTTACGCGCCCCGCGTAAACTTCATTTTTCTTGTTTTTTAATTATTTTTAATGATATTTCATATTTAGGGCTCGGTTTTCACATACGGGGTGTATTTTAAGACATATTGGGATATTTTAAATATTTTTAGGGTGTCGGAAAATATTTCGAGGGTGTCGGTTTATTTTAGGGTCGTTATATCCTCCCCACCTTATTTTAGAGCTCGTCCTCGAGATCTACTAGAATAGGTGTGGATATTTCTTTTGCATTTCTGATTCAAGTTCCCATGTGTATTCTGGTCCTCTTTTGGAGTCCCACTTTACTTTGACCAGAACTAATCTCTTGTGCTTGAGGTTCTTGACCTTCCTGTCTTCAATCTGCAGAGGTCTCTCTATGAACTTTAATTGCTCATTTACCTCTATATCCTTTAGAGGCACTACGAGCGATTCGTCAGCTAGGCATTTCTTGAGATTAGATATATGAAATACATCATGTATTCCTACTATTTCCTCTGGCAGTTGTAGCTGATAGGCTACATGTCCTATTCTTCTAATATTCTCGAAAGGTCCAACATACCTGGGACTTAGCTTTCCCCGTTTGATGAATCTTACCACTCCTTTCCAAGGAGAGACTTTTAACAAAAATTTATCTCCTATCTGAAATTCCAACGATTTGCGTCGGTTATCAGCATAGCTCTTCTGTCGATCACGTGCTGCTTTCAGTCGTTCCTTGACTTGAATAATCTTGTCCGTTGTTTCTTGCACTATCTCAGGTCCGGATAGTTGTATTTCCCCAATTTCTGCCCAACAGACTGGGGTTCGGCACTTTCGTCCATAAAGTGCTTCGAATGGTGCAACATTGATACTTGTGTGATAACTGTTATTATAAGAAAATTCTATTAAAGGTAAGTGATCGTCCCAATTACCTCCGAAATCAATTACACAAGCTCTAAGCATATCCTCCATTGTCTGAATTGTCCTTTCGCCTTGTTCGTCTGTTTGAGGATGATAAGCTGTGCTTAGATTCAACCTGGTTCCCAGAGCTTTTTGGAAACTTGCCCAAAAATGAGAGGTAAAACGACTGTCCCTATCAGAAACAATTGATAAAGGAATTCCATGTAATGAAACTATTTCATTTACATACAATTTAGCTAACTGTTCCATACTGAAAGTTTCTTTCATTGGTAGGAAATGAGCTGACTTGGTTAGCCTATCTACAATCACCCAGATTGTATCATTACCTTTTCTTGTTTTGGGTAATTTGGTAACAAAATCCATTGTTATCAATTCCCATTTCCAAACTGGCATCTCTAGTTGTTGCATCAATCCTGAGGGTTTCTGGTGTTCAGCTTTAACTTGTGAACATGTTAAACATTTAGAAACATAGGCTGCTATATCTTTTTTCATTCCTATCCACCAAAAATTCTTTCTTAAATCTTGATACATCTTATCATTTCCTGGATGCATCGTATATTTGGACTTATGGGCTTCTTCTAATATACAATGACGTAGGTTCCTTAATTTAGGTATCCACATTCTCTTTTTATGAAACCTCAAAATTCCATCTGTTCCTTGTTCTAATTCTTTAATCATTCCTTTTAATTTTTCAGTATCATCCTTGATTACTGATTCTTGTGCTTTTCTAATTTGATCATTTAAATCTACTTGTAGATTTAATTTAATTTAAGAGAACGTACCCTTTTTGGCTTTTCGTGATACTTTCGGCTTAAAGCATCAGCCACTATATTTTCCTTTCCTGCATGATACTGGATATTACAATCATAATCACTAAGAATCTCCATCCAGCGTCTTTGTCTCATATTTAACTCTTTTTGCCAGAAAACATACCTTAAACTTTTATGACCAGTGAATATGGTAAACTTACTACCATAAAGGTAATTTCTCCAAATCTTAAGGGCAAAAATTATAGCTCCTAATTCTAAATCATGGGTTGAATAATTCTCTTCATGATTCTTAAGTTGTCTAGAAGCGTAAGCTATAACCTTTTTATGTTGCATTAACACACACCCATAACCTAACTTAGAAGCGTCACAATAGACTACAAAGTCTTCAGTTCCCTCTGGTAATGCTAGTATGGGTGCGTGGGTTAATCTTTGCTTAAGAATTCTAAATGCTTCTTCTTGTTTTGGTCCCCATTCAAACTTAATGAATTTACAGGTTAACTTAGTTAAGGGAATGGCTATTCTAGAAAAATCCTTAATAAATCTTCTATAATAACCAGCCAATCCTAAGAAACTTCTAACCTCGGTTGGTGACTCAGGGTTTTTCCATTTGGTAATTACCTCGATCTTAGTTGGATCTACATGAATTCCTTCATGGTTGACTAAGTGTCCAAGAAACTGTACCTGTTCTAACCAAAATTCGCACTTTGAAAATTCAGCATAAGGGGTTTCCTTTCTTAATAAACTTAAAAGTATGTGCAAATGCTTTGCATGTTCCTCTTTACTTTTAGAATAGATGAGAATATCATCAATAAAAACATTTATGAATTTATCCAAATATGGCTTACATATTCGGTTCATCATGTCCATAAATGCGACTGGGGCATTGGTTAAACCAAATGGCATGAAAGTAAATTCATAATGACCATACCTTGTTCTAAATGCGGTTTTAGGATTGTCCTCTTCCTGTACCTTTAATTGATGATATCCTGACCTTAAATCGATTTTTGAGAAAAATCGATCTCCTTGCAATTGATCGAACATATCATCAATTCTTGGTAATAGGTACCGGTTCTTAATTGTGACCTTGTTCAGTTCACAGTAGTCAATGCACATACGCATTGATCCGTCTTTCTTTTTGACGAATAAAATCGGTGCTCCCCATGGCGATGAGCTTGGCTGTATGAATCCCTTCTCTAATAATCCGTCTAACTGTTTCTTCAGTTCTTGCATTTCGGCGGCTGCCAAACGGTAAGGTGCTTTGGCGATTGGTGCTGTTCCTGGCAATAGGTGAATTCTGAATTCAACTTCTCTGTCTGGTGGTAGTCCTGGTAATTCTTCTGGGAAGACATCTGAAAACTGAGACACTACTGGAATGCCTTTTAGTTCTTTTCCTTTAGTGTTAGTGATTATAGAAATCAAATATACTATAGATCCTTTTCTTATACAACTTGCAGTTTTCATCACAGAGATGAATTTCGTGGATCTAGATGGTTTATCTCCTTTAATTGTGATCTTTTCACCCCTTGGTGAATTTACTTGGATTGACTTCTGATCACATAAAATTCTTGCTTTATTGGCTATTAACCAATCCATTCCTAATAAAATATCAAATCCTGCCAGATTCATTGGGTAAAGGTTTGCAATAAAATTTTGATTTAAAAATTCTATTCTTGCTCCCTGCAAGATTTCAGAAATCCTAACCGTTTCTCCATTCGCTGTCTTGACTAGACATTCTTGTGAGAGTTTAGTTAATGGTTGATTGAGAAGTTTGCACAATGAAGTATTAATAAAACTTTGGTTTGCACCAGAGTCAAATAATACCTTAGCAAAAACATCATTAACTAAAAACATACCGGCTATAACGTCTGGAATCATTTTAGCTTCATCTGCCGTTAGAACAAATGCTCTAGCATTTTTAGTGTTCTTGTTGTTCGCAGCTAGAGCCAATTTCGGACAGTTTGGCTTGATGTGACCTTTTTCTCCACAGTTGAAGCACAGTCCATTACTGGATTTCCTCCTACAATCTTCATCCTTGTGTCCTCGCAGTGAGTGGAGCATTTTCCCGAATGCTTCTTCTTGCAGGCCTTGCAGTATGGTGCAGAGGTAGAACCTACATTCCTACGGTTGGAATTCCCAGAACGGAATTCTTGGGTAAGTCTTTGAGCTTGGTTTCTCCTCTGGTCTTCTTCTCGTGTACGTACTAATTCATCAGTCAAAGTATTGGCTAGTTCTAGAGCTTCTTCTATGGTTTGAGGTCTAGCTGCCTTGACTACATGCCTAATTTCTCCAATTAATCCCCAGATGTATCGGGAAATTAATACCGGTTCAGGTGATGCAAGGGTTGGTACTATTCTAGCATATTCAAAGAATGTGGTAGTATAACCCTTACTATCTACCCCGGTCATCCTAAGGTTCAGAAATTTATTTGCTATCTGTTCCTTTTCATTGGGAGAGCATAATTTCCTTTCTACCATATTTTTAAATTCCTCCCATTTCATGTTGTAAACCCTATCACTTCCTCTTGACTGGAGGATAGTGTTCCACCATTCTAAGGCTGAGTTTTTAAATAGATTAGAAGCAAACATTATCTTGTCTTCTTCAGCACGCTTGCTTATCTTTAAAACAGGCTCAGTCTTTTCTATCCAGCGTAGAGCTGCAATGGGTCCTTCATTGCCCGAGAATTCTATTGGTTTGCAGGACCAGAATTCTTTATAGGAACAACCATAAGGCATGGTTCTTCTTCTTTTGGGAATGGGCACTTGAAGTACGGGTCCATTGTTTACGCTGTGTTCTGTTTCAGTTGGTCGCTTACTGCTATGCTTACTTTTATTATCAGCTTCCTTTACAGTTTGAATAATAAATGGCATTGCATCTATGATTTCTTGTGCCACTATGTATTGGATGACACTATTATCCACTTGGTTTCCATTGTTATTGTTGTTCGGATTCTCATTATTCAGATTATCGTTATTCGGGTGGTTATCACTCTGGTTTTCATTGTTCAGGTTTTCCTGGTTCACTTCGTTGTCCATCTGAATTTTAAACATTTACCACGCATTAATATTAAGAAATAGTATTTAATATAGCAAATCACATGACACGCACTTTGGTCAAAAGCGTCGATCATTGCGACTTTACTCTATTCATATAATATGCATCTATTACAAACCAGTACTGAAATTAAATTTACAATACTGACTGAAATCTAAAGCTACACTACTAGTAATAGGCATCCGTAGTTTTTTTTCATACACATATACACATATTTTATTATTATATAATATTATTATTATTATAACCTTCTCCATCATCACTTCTACAGATATGGATTCATCCAGAAATCCATATTGCGCTCGTCGTACTTCCAGACGAGTCGCTCTCCCACCTGTCTCATCCTTTCACTACTCTCTAAAATTTCCTCACCAAATGTCCTAAGTTCTTGTACGTTTTCTGCACTCATTGGGGGTGCAGGTTCTAGGATTGGGTTCGGAATCTGGGGTGCGGGTTCCTGGTATGGAGGTATAGGGGCCTGGTATGGGTAAGGATTTTCTAGAATCTCCCTAATGAATACATCATTATCGTAATAGGGATCTAGAGGGTCGAGCCCTGGGTAGGCTCCTAGGTTCTGCATGGGCACGTCTTCGTGTATTGGGTAACGTTGCACATAGTCCCTATTGTCGTCCCACCATGGGTTGTAATTTGGATCTAAGGGATTTGGTGCGGGTACCCTAGGTATTTCCTCCTGATTAAAATCATGCATTTCTAATTGATTTTTAAGGTTTTCTATCTCCATCAGTTGGTCAGGAATTGGTGGTTGTGGTTGGGGTGCTAACATTTGCTCCAGGTTAGGGTCAGCTGCAGTGGTTGCTAAGATGTGAATGTTGGCTATACCCCTATTAAGCATGTCCTGGGCATAGGCATCGGTTTATCTTTTGGTTGCGGCTAGTACTCTCTGTTCTTGTAACTTTTTCATATGCTTTCTACGCTCATGTGCTCCCCTACTGAACCATCCCCTCTTTTTCTAAGGAAATAGCTCTTCAGATTGAGCCTTAAATACGAATATTCCTTCTTCCGTATTAGCAGAGTACCCCGAGAGGGCAGGCTGAGAAGAGGCACCTTCGCTTCTAGGCGAACCAGATAATTGACGGTACGCGTCAGATGGTCCTTGGTCGCTCATACTGTAAACTAACAAATAGTCAAATAACACATAACAAGAAAATACAATTGTGCACATATTCCCGTAATTTATTTCCTAACAATTTGAATTTTGGTGTCAGCAGAACACTTATGTGGCTGAATCAGTGGCTTAGCTCTGATACCACCTTCTGTCGCAACCCCCGTCCCCTAATAACCCGGGAACGGGCGGCCGCGGCCAGTTTCGGTGGTATCTGGTGTTTTATCAATTTTGGCAGCGAAAATTTCATCAGGACCGTAGTTAGGAAATATTTTATCAGAGTAAAATACAACAGTTTCATAATATTAAACACATGGGGTAAAACCCAAGTTTTCAGTACACACATTTTCATAGGAATAAATCCTATTTTTATTTAATAAAAACATCTATTTATTTTAGGTAACTTTATTGACACTTTTTCAAGCCTTCAGTGCTGTCTAGCTGGCTTCTATTTAGCTTTCACATTTTGTTACCTGAAACGCGTTTAAAACATTTTGTCAGTGGGAAATACTGGTGAGTAAATCCCAGTTTAATCAAGTGTAAAAAAAACCCATTGTACAGTATTGAGGGCGGTCTCGCAATTACATTTGTTTCCAAGTCATATCAATTACCACCCACGGTACTGTCAAACCCGACTTGTGGAAATGTTACTCCTCGCAAGGTAGTAAAAAACTTTGTATACAAAACCCCAACATACCGACGATAATTGTATCCTTACAAATACTCAATAACTGCTTAATATATAATTAATCGTGTGAGGTTTTGTAAAAATAATTAACAAAAAAGAGATTACTCACATTGCTGTCTTAGGTTTTCAGTAAGGATTTCCTGGGAATAATCTATAAATTACAAAAATGCACGCGTGTTAGTATAATAACCCATTTTAACATTAGTAATACCCTCCTCGAGACGGCAGTCCAACGACTACGTCGGGTAGAACCACGACAGCCGTTACAGAACCCTAGATCAATTGGGCAGAGTATCTAATACGTATCCAGGGGTTATGATACTTACAACGAAGCAGAACCTCGTTATTTAGGGGGGTATTATAACCGGAGATTATATTAAATCTTTAGAATTTAGTGAAAGAAAACGTTTGTGAGCGAATTTCGACTGAAGGCCCGATGCCTTCTTATATAGGGCTGTAATCTGGTTCTCTCGCGGCCCGCGTAAAAGGTGGGTTAGGCCATAGGTGATCCGGGTCACGAACTTGGTTTAACACGTTGCTGACACGTGTCAACACCGGGGCTCGCCTGCCCCTAGAGTTGTCGCGGCCCGCGTAAACTCAAGAGATGGCTTACGCGCCCCGCGTAAACTTCATTTTCTTGTTTTTTAATTATTTTTAATGATATTTCATATTTTGGGCTCGGTTTTCACATACGGGGTGTATTTTAAGACATATTGGGATATTTTAAATATTTTTAGGGTGTCGGAAAATATTCCGAGGGTGTCGGTTTATTTTAGCGTCGTTATACTCAAACTACTGGGTTGAGGGTAACGTCACCTTCAAAAGAGGGGCCTACTACTATAACTAAGATAATCTCTTAAAAAGTGCAAAAGTGCGGAAAACATCAAAGGTTACACTAAAGGCGACTTGGATCCAAGTGATTCATCAGGTCTATCTGTTTTATTTTTATTTTTATTTTCAGCATTTTTAGTTTTTATTTACATATTTAAAACCTTTTTTCCAAAATTTTGATTTGATTAGACGTTGAGGATAAACCGGTACTAAAAGCTCTTGTGTCCTTGGACGACCTCGGTATCTTACCAACGCTATACTATGCTCACGATGGGTGCACTTGCCCATATGTGTGTTTAGTGTTAGTAAAATATCGTGTTTTATAAATTTAAAACTTGACTAAAGTGTTAAAAAAGGCTTAAAATATACTTAAATATATATAACGCTACACACGCATCAAGTTTTTGGCGCCGCTGCCAGGGACACAAGAATTTTAAGAAAGTTAGGAATCAACAGCCTAATCGTTTTTTTATTTTTCTGTTTTTTTAGGATTTTTCTTAGATTTTCAGCTTCTGGAGAGCTCAGCACGGACCGTGCCCGCTGAACATGCCCCGTGCCCAATCTTTGGTACTGGCAATCCTGTTTTAAGTCAGACAGTAGTTAAACATGGGGCCGTGCCCACTGAACACGCCCCGTGCCCAAGCTTCAGATACTGTAAACAGAGCCGTAAGATCCCGACGACTGGTAATTTCTGACGCAATCATGAGTGATACTGATAATCTTTACCTTCACTCCTCTTATGGTACGTGGTGTCAATTATGTGGTGGAAATCATGAAGATTTAAAATGTTATTTTTTAAATTATACTCCCCACTATATAGACTCATTGTTTTCCTGTAGCCTTAAGAGGGGTGAAAGTAAAATTAATCCCTATCTCTCCCTCGAATGCTCTCAATCATCCCTTCTAGATGAAATGCTTCTTGAAGAATTCTTTCAGCTAGAAGAACTAATTCTCCGATGGATAAGAGAACTTGAGATGGATATAACTAATTCATCTCAAGACGACATCCAAGAAGAATTAATGAGATCACATTCGGATAAAAACAACATCGTCGCACCCGAAATCACCTCTAACTCTTGCGAAGACTTGATCGATAGTCGTCCCTGTGTCGATTGTGCCGTGAAGGACTCCCCATCGACTTCCGTCGATGCATACATAGACCTGAGCGATTCGACATAAACCTTCTTTAACAAGAGCCCGGACAAGGGTTGGACTTGTCCACCTACATTTAGCATAGGAATCACCCTTTCCGATAACCTCTTGCGTTCTCGTCTAAATCTAGGGCAACTTAGGTATCTCAGGCACTTCGGTGTTGTTCCATCCTGTAAGGAACCGCCCGATCCGGATAAATTCCTTAAAATTAGACAAAACTTCATAAACAGCCTCTTGGCACGGGGCTGTGTCCAGGTCAACACGCCCCCGTGTCCACCGAAAGATTCTCGTCTGACTTTCTGTCAGAATACGGACAAAATGTGTCAGAATCTTGTCTGCACACGGGGCCGCGTCTAGCCGACACGGGGCCGTGTCCAGCGAGCTGTCGTTTTCTATAAATGCAGCAAAGATTCCTGCACATTTGGACCATTCCAAAGACAGAGATTTGGTGGGATCTTCACACATACCATCCTAGGTGTATTCTAAAGAAGGTTCTCAACAACCATCTTGTCTTTTCTACTTTTGTCCATTGCCTTCTTCTTCATTTTTACCTTAAACACCTCCATTAGAGCTTGAAATCACCATGGTTTCAAGCTTTATTGAGATATTTGTTAGATTTTTATTCAAGGAATCTTGTTAAAAATAAGTTTTACAACACTGTTTTAAGTTATTTCTGCTTAAAAATGCTTCAAAAGACAGAAAAATAATTTAAAGCTCCAAGATTCCTTGTTTCAAAAATCTGCAGAAAGGTGAACACGGGGCCGTGCTCAGTGAGCACGGGGCCATGTTCGAGGTACTGTTTCACTAAAAAGAACTCATCGGTTTATTTTCGTAGAATGTCAAGCCAAAACAGTGGAACCTCTTCAGCACATTCCAGAAACAGTCGTAGGGAACAAAGGCCTTCAATCAAAGCAACTCTTGTACGCTATGTGATGGCACTACGAGAAGCCCTCGACGAAATGACATCCGTAGAAGAGGTCCTAATCGACCGTATAAATTATCTAACGGTGGGGCTGGAGAATAGTTTCCAAGAAATCAACCTCTTGCACCAGAGGTTGAACATTCTTGTGACACCTCCCATGGAACCAATCCTTCCCCTAGAAGATTGGAACTTAGCACTAGGAGTCAACAACCCTACCGGGTGGGATGACATCCTCGCGGAACCCCCTCTTGACAATTTGCAAGAAGTTCCGGTGGAAGTTACACCCCCTCAAAATGATGATGCCAATGAGCCCGCCTTTCTTCTCCCTAGGGAGATAGAAGAATGGCTCACCGACGTGTGAGGGACCATACCCGGAGGAGAAGTTCTTCCAGCCTCATTTAACCGATAAAATTATCTTTGTCGGAAATTATTTGGTGTTTTCGGTTTTAGATTTCTTGTGTGTTTTCTGACCTACTTATTTAAGTTTTAGTTTATGTTTTTATTAGGAACTTATTGTAATTTTCTCAAATTAATGAATGATGGTTTTAAAATTATTTGGTGTTTGGATGATGTTGTAATGGGTAAAACACACTTGGATGGTGAAGGATACTAAGGGAGACTTGAACCAACACCCCATGCACAAAAACAGAACCTCCCGAACAATTTTCTTCATTACAACAAGTTCAGCACGGGCCGTTCCCAGCCAACACGGCCCCGTGCTCAAGGGTCTGCAGAAAAACGCCCAATTCAGGTAACTGGACACGGGGCGTGTTCATTGAACACGCCCCCGTGACCAGATCTGAACACGGGGCCGTGCCCGGTCACCACGGCATGTGTCCAGATGCCCAGTAACATAAATTTTTGCTTTTAACATACCTTTTTACACATTCAATCAACCTAAAAACTTATTTTTGGGACACATTGAGGACAATGTGTAATTTAAGTGGGGGGGGGGGGGGATGCTAAAACATTAAATTTTGCAAGTCCTAATTACAAGCCTTACACAAAACTCTATTGGAACCACTAAACACCCCAAATTTTTTCAAAAACTTTTCATTTTTTTTTACTTGTCTTGGTTTAAATTGGGAATAACAAGTTCTAAAAAGGTTATATTTTTATAAATTTACAACCGATAGCGTCGTGATAAAAAGAACCAACATAAGAAAATTATGAAACGGCAGGACAAATCTAGTTAAAATTTAATTATATATACTTGGTCACATTAAAAACCCATTCCCACAAAAAAGTGAGTTTTGAGCCTTTATTGAGCATACAAATACACATCTTTAAACTAAATGCTCATTTTTCGTTTCTTGTGTGAATAGCCGCTTGGTTTCTTACAACTCTAGAATTTGCCTTGACAATACATTCCCGGTCCTTACCAACTTAAATCCAAGTAAGTAAATGATGGAGGCATTAGGACTAACCTTTTTTATTTCAAAACCATTATTATTTTTTTCTTTTTTTACCACCTACCCAAAATCCCCTTAGTTAACCCCTTTGAGTCTAAACCTTTTCATTTCTAAACCCAAAACAAACACCCTTTACCCACCAAAACCCATTTTCATTTTAAACCCTTTATTTTAGTAAAAAGCTCGGTTTTCTTGTGACTTCCTTATAAAAAAAATTATGATGAAGTTAGCAATAAAAACACAAGGTCATCAAAAGAAGCTTTGTTTGAAAAATGCTTAATTAGAATAAAAATTAACAAAAACAAAATGTGTTACAAAAAACAGACGCTTTTTACGCTTTTCGCCTTTTCTACTAACCACTAACCCAAACCACCTACCTTTAACCCAAGCCTAACCCTTCCCCAAAGTCCTCTTGATATTTACAAAGGTTTATAGTTAAAAAGGAGGAGGATTGATTGCTTGGCGAACATATGGTAGAAGTAAGTTCCATGTCGGTCTCGAGTGTTTCACAAAAATACATATTCGGCCGAGTGTTGAGTGATTTCCCGTGAGGTATGTGAACTTGTATATAAATGGAACTTTAAAGAGGCATGTTATGCCCAAATAAGTAATTTCTCTTATGACACATTCTAAATAAATCATAACGAATATGATTGTAAATAACATAAAAATAAAACCTAATAAAAATCTTGGAATTCCGACACTCTAGACAAGCCCAAAAACTTCTCTTCTACCCATTCCATTTGGGTGTGTAAGCCACAAAATAAGGAGTTTTGCTTGGGGACAAGCAAAGATTCAAATGTGGGGGTATTTGATGTGTGTAAAATGCAACATATAAATCACATCAAATGAGGTATAAAACTAACCCTTTTTTAGTACTAATGTTGGAAAACGTGTGCTTTTGTCTTCCTTTTGTATTTTTAGGGTTAAATAAGCGTAAATGAACAAAAGAAGCAAAAATACAACCAAATCTAACACAAACACAAGAAAAGGAATAAACGTGGCATGCCCGACCCCTCGATAGCATCTTCAAAAGCAAAAACAGAACATCAGAAGGCTGAACACGCCCCGTGCCCAGCGGACACGGGGGCGTGCCCAGCGGACACGGGGGCGTGCCCAAGTGTCTGTAGAAAAGACAAAGTTGTAGAAGCTTCTATTTCCCAACACGGGGGCATGCCCAGCTCCACACGGCCGTGGTCAACGCTAAGATTCGCAGAATCCAAGCAAAACTTGATAGTACTGTAACCAACCTCAATAAACCGACACCCCCGAATATTTTTCCGACACCCTAAAAATATTTAAAATATCCCAATATGTCCCAAAATACACCCCATACGTGAAAACGGACCCCAAATACATTAAATATTATTAAAATAATTAAAAATCTGATTTATAGGTTTGTCGCGGGCCGCGTAAACTTCTTAAAGGTTTTACGCGGGCCGCGTGAGATCAAAAGTTGTGGCGCAGCCCGGTGATGACACGTGTCATCATCGTGGTAAGTCTAGTGCTGACCCGGATCAGCTATAAGTTTGACCTGGGATTGACGCGGGCCGCGTAAGCCCCTGTATTGTTTTACGCGGGCCGCGAGAGAACCAGACTCAGCAACTATATAAGCAGGCCATCGGGTTTCATTCAGAATTCGCTCACAAACGTTTCTTTTCACTCAAATATGAATATTAGGCATAATACGCGGGTATTATACCCCCCGAAATAGCGAAGTTCTGCTCCGTTGTAAGTATTATAACCCCTGGATACGTATTAGATACGCTGCCCGATTGATCTAGGGTTCCGTAACGGCTGTCGTGGTTCTGCCCGACGTAGTCGTTGGAATGCCGTCTCGGGGAGGGTATTACTAATATTAAAATGGGTTATTATACTAACGCGTGTGCATTTGTGTAAATTTTAGATTGTCACCAGGAAACCCTTACGGAAAATCTAAGACAGCAATGTGAGTTGATCCACTTTTTGTAAACCTTTTTGTTAATTATTTTTACAAAACCTTAAATACTTTTCCATGCGAATAACAGTTATTGAGTATTTGTAAGAATACAATTATCATGAGTATGTTGGGGTTTTGTATACAAAATTTGTTACCACCTGGTCAAGGAGTAACATTTCCACAAGTCGGGTTCGACAGTACCATGGATGTTAATTGATATGTCTTGGAAACAAATATAATTGCGGGATCGCCCTCAATACTGTACACTGGGTTTTACTTAAACTTGATTAAACTGGGATTCACTCACCAGTATTTCCCACTGACAAATATTTTTAAAATGCGTTTCAGGTAACAAACTGTGAAAGCCAAATAGAAGCCAGCTGGACAGCACTGAAGATTTGGAAAAGTGGCAATAAAGTTACAAAAAATAAAATAGATGTTTTTATTAAATAAAATAGGATTTATTCCTATGAAAACGTGTGTACTACGAACTTGGGTTTTAACCCATTTGTTTAATGTTATGAAAATGTGGTATTTTACTCTGATCAATGTTTCCTAACTACGGTCCTGATGAAAATTTACGCTGCCAAATTAGACAATACGAGATTCCACCGAAACTGGCTCGCGACCGCCCGTTCCCAGGGATCAGGGATCGGGGGTTGCGACAGAAGGTGCTATCAAAGCTAAGCCACTGATTCAGCCACACAAGTGTTCTGCTGACATCAAAATTCAATCTGTTATGAAATAAATTATGGAAATACGTGCATAACTGTATTTATTGTTATGTATTATTTGACTATTTGTTAGTTTACAGTATGAGCGACCAAGGACCATCTGACGCGTATCGTAAATTGTCTAGTTCGCCTAGAAGCGAAGGCACCTCCTCTTCTCAGCCTCCCCTCTCAGGGTACTCTGCTGATACGGAAAAAGGAATCTTTGTGTTTAAGGCTCAGTCCGAGAAGCCATTTCCTCAGAAAAAGATGGGATGGTTCAGTCGAGGGGCACACGAGCGTAGGAAGCGTATGAAAAAAGTTACAAGAACAGAGGGTACTAGCAGCAGCTAAAAGAGAAGCAGATGCCTATGCCCAGGATATGATAAATAGGGGTATAGCCAATATCCATATCTTAGCAACCACTGCAGCTGACCCTAATCTGGAGCAAATAATAGCACCCCAACCACAGCCACCCATCCCTGACCAACCTATGTAAATAGAAAACCCTGAAAACCAAGTAGAAATGCATGACTTCAATCCGGAAGAAATACCTAGGGTACCAGCACCTAACCCCCTAGACCCAAATTACGATCCCTGGTGGGATGACGTTAGGGACTATGTGCAACGTTACCCGATACATGAAGATACACCCATGCAGAACTTAGGAGCCTACCCAGGTATGGACCCTTTAGATCCCTATTACCACGATGAATACATTAGGGAAATTTTAGAAGATCCTTACCGATTTCAGGCACCTACACCCCCATACCAGGAACCCGCACCCCAGATTCTGAACCCAGTCCTAGAACCTGCACCCCCAATGAGTGCAGAAAACGTACAAGAACTTAGGACATTTGGTGAGGAAATTCTAGAAAGTAGTGAACGAATGCGACAGGTGGGAGAGCGACTCGTCTGGAAGTATGACGAGCGTAATATGGATTTTTGGATGAATCCATATCCGTGATATGATGGAGGAGACGGTAATAGTAATAATAATAATAATATAATAAAATAAAATATGTGTGTACGGATGCCTACTACTATTAGTGTAATTTTTTTCTATTGGTATTGTAATCTTTATTTCAGTACTGGTGTGTAATAGATGCCTAGTATATGGAAATAGAGTAAAGTCGCAATGATCGACGCTTTTGGCAAAAATGCGTGTCATGTGATTGACTATATTGAATATTATTTTGTGATATTAATACGGGGTAAATGTTTACAATTCAGATGGCCGACGAAGGAAATCAAGGAAATCCGAATAACGATAACCAGAGTAACATTAACGTGGTTAATGAGAATCCAAGTATCAATAACAATGGAAACCAAATGGATAATAGTGCAGTTTAACACATAGTGGCACAAGGAATTATAGATGTAATGCCATTTATTATTCAAACGGTTCAAGACGCGAATAATAAAAGTAAACATAGCAGTAAGCGACCAATTGAACCAGAAAACAGCGTGAACAATGGACCCGTACTTCAGGTGCCCATTCCCAAAAGAAGAAGAACCATATCTTATGGTTGTTCTTATAAGGAATTTTGGTCCTGCAAACCAATAGAATTCTCGGGCAATGAAGGACCCATTGCAGCTCTACGCTGGATAGAAAATACTGAGGCTGTTTTAAAAATAAGCAAGTGTGCTGAAGAAGACAACATAATGTTTGCTTCTAATTTGTTTAAGAACTCAGCCTTAGAATGGTGGAACACTATCCTCCAGTCAAGAGGAAGTGATAAGATATACAGCATGGAATGGGAAGAATTTAAAAATATGGTAGAAAGAAAATTATGCCCTCCCAATGAAAAGGAACAAATAGCTAATAAGTTTCTGAACTTCAGAATGACCGGGGTAGATAGTAAGGGCTATACTACCACATTCTTTGAATATGCTAGAATAGTACCAACCCTTGCATCACCTGAACCGGTATTAATCTCCCGTTACATCTGGGGATTAATTGGAGAGATTAGGCATGTAGTCAAGGCAGCTAGACCTCAAACTATAGAAGAAGCTGTAGAACTAGCAAATACCTTGACAGATGAATTAATCCGTACTAGAGAAGAAGACCAGAGGAGAAATCTAACCCAAAGGCTTACTCAAGAATTCCGTTCTGGGAATTACAACCGTAGGAATATGGGTTCTACATCTGCACCATACTTACAAGGTCTGCAAGAAAAAGCATTCGGGAAAATGCTCTACTCTTTTCAATTTATGCAAAATGCCAGGACACAAGGAAGAAGATTGCAGGAGAAAATCCCGTAATGGACTATGCTACAACTGTGGAGAAAAAGGTCATATCAAGACGAACTATCTGAAATTGGCTCCAGCTGCGAACAACAAGAACACTAAAAATGCTAGAGCATTTATTCTAACTGCAGATGAAGCCAAGATGATTCTAGACGTAATAGCTGGTACGTTTTTAGTTAATGATGTTTTTGCTAAAGTATTATTTGACTCTGGTGCGAACCAAAGTTTTATTAATACTTCATTTTGCAAACTTTTAAATCAGTCATTAACTAAACTACCATAAGAATGTCTAGTAGAGACAGCTAATGGAGAAACTGTTAGGATTTCTGAAATCTTGCAGGGAGCAAGAATAGAAATTTTAAACCAAGAGTTTATTGCAAACCTTTATCCTATGAATCTGGCAGGATTTGATATTGTATTAGGAATAGATTGGTTAATAGCCAATAAAGCCAGTATTTTATGTGATCAAAAGTCAATTCAAGTAAATTCACCAAAAGGTAAAATGATCACAATTAAAGGAGATAAGTCCTTTAGGTCCACAAAATTCATCTCTATGATGAAAACTGCAAGTTATATAAGAAAAGGATCTATAGTGTATTTGATTTCTATAATCATTAACACTAAAGGAAAAGAACTCAAAAATATTCCAGTAGTGTCTCAGTTTTCAGATATCTTTCCAGAAGAATTACCAGGACTACCGCCGGACAGAGAAGTTGAATTCAGAATTCACCTGTTGCCAGGAACAGCACCAATTGCCAAAGCACCTTACCGTTTGGCACCCGCAGAAATGCAGGAACTGAAGAAACAATTAGATGAATTACTAGAAAAAGGATTCATACAACCAAGCTCATCGCCATGGGGAGCACCGATTTTATTCGTTAAAAAGAAGGACGGATCAATGTGTATGTGCATTAACTACCGTGAATTGAACAAGGTCACGATTAAGAACCGGTACCCATTACCAAGAATCGATGATCTGTTCGATCAACTGCAAGGAGCTCGATTTTTCTCTAAAATCGATTTAAGGTCAGGATATCATAAATTAAAGGTACAGGAAGAGGATATTCCTTAAACCGCTTTCAGAATAAGGTATGGCCATTATGAATTTACTGTCATGCCATTTGGTTTAATTAATGCCCCAGCCGCATTTATGGACATGATGAACCGAATATGTAAGCCATATTTGGATAAATTCATAATTGTCTTCATAGATGATATTCTCATTTACTCTAAGAGTAAAGAGGATCATGCACAGCATTTACACGCACTTTTAAGCCTATTAAGAAAGGAAAAGCTTTATGCAAAATTTTCCAAGTGCGAGTTTTGGTTAGAACAGGTACAGTTTCTTGGACACTTAGTAAATCATGAAGGAATTCATGTGGATCCAACAAAGATCGAAGCAATCACTAAATGGAAAACCCTGAATCACCAACCGAGGTTAGAAGTTTATTAGGATTGGCCGGTTATTATAGAAGATTTATTCGAGATTTTTCTAGAATAGCTATTCCTTTAACTAAGTTAACCTGTAAATCCATTAAGTTTGAATGGGGACCAAAACAAGAAGAAGCATTTAGAATTCTTAAGCAAAGATTAACCCATACACCCATATTAGCGTTACCAGAAGGAACTGAAGATTTTGTAGTATATTGTGACGCTTCTAAGTTAGGTTATGGATGTGTATTAATGCAACGCCAAAAGGTTATAGCTTACGCCTCTAGACAACTTAAGAATCATGAAGAGAATTATTCAACCCATGATCTTGAATTAGGAGCTATAATTTTTGCCCTTAAAATTTGGAGACATTACCTTTATGGTAGTAAGTTTACCATATTCACTGATCATAAGAGTTTAAGGTATGTTTTCGGGCAAAAGGAATTGAATATGAGACAAAGACGCTGGATGGAGATGCTTAGTGACTATGATTGTGATATCCAGTATCATGAAGGAAAAGCTAATGTAGTGGCAGATGCTTTAAGCCGAAAGTATCATGAAAAGCCAAAAAGGGTACGTTCTCTTAAGTTAAATCTACAAGTAGATTTAAATGATCAGATTAGTGAAGCACAAGAATCAGTAATCAAGGAAGATACTGAAAATTAAAAGGTATGATTAAGGAAATAGAACAAGGAACAGATGGAATTTAGAGATTCCATAAAAAGAGAATGTGGATACCTAAATTAGGAAACCTACGTCATCTTATATTAGAAGAAGCCCATAAGTCTAAGTATACGATGCATCCAGGAAATGATAAAATGTACCAGGATTTAAGAAAGAATTTCTGGTGGATAGGAATGAGGAAGGACATAGCAGCCTATGTTTCTAAATGTTTAACTTGTTCACAAGTTAAAGCTGAACACCAGAAACCCTCAGGCTTGTTACAACAATTAGAAATGCCAGTGTGGAAATGGGAATTGATAACAATGGATTTTGTTACTAAATTACCCAAAACAAAGAAAGGTAATGATACAATCTGGGTGATTGTAGATAGGCTAACCAAGTCAGCTCATTTCCTACCAATGAAAGAAACTTTCAGTATGGAACAATTAGCAAAGTTGTATGTAAATGAAATCGTTTCTTTACATGGAATACCTTTATCAATTGTTTCTGATAGAGATAGCCGCTTTACCTCTCATTTTTGGTCAAGTTTCCAAAAGGCAATGGGAACCAAGTTAAATCTAAGCACAACTTACCATCCTCAAACGGACGGACAAAGCGAAAGAACAATTCAGACAATGGAAGACATGCTTAGAACTTGTGTAATTGATTTCGTAGGTAATTGGGACGATCACTTACCTTTAATAGAATTTTCTTACAATAATAGTTATCACACAAGTATCAATGCTGCACCATTCGAAGCACTTTATGGACGAAAGTGCCAAACCCTAGTCTGTTGGGCAGAAGTTGGGGAAAACAACTATCTGGACCTGAGATAGTGCAAGAAACAACTGACAAGATCATTCAAGTCAAGGAACGACTGAAAGCAGCACGTGATCGACAGAAGAGTTATGCTGATAACCGACGCAAACCCTTGGAATTTCAAGTAGGAGATAAAGTATTGTTGAAAGTCTCTCATTGGAAAGGAGTAGTAAGATTCATCAAAAGAGGAAAGCTAAGACCCAGGTATGTTGGACCTTTTGAGATTATTAGAAGAATAGGACCTGTAGCCTATCAGCTACAACTGCCAGAAGATATGGCAGGAATACATGATGTATTTCATGTATCTAACCTCAAAAAGTGTTTAACTGATGAATCGCTAGTAGTACCTCTTAAGGATATATAGGTAAATGAACAATTTAAGTTTGTAGAGAGGCCTCTACAAATTGAAGACAGGAAAGTCAAGAACCTAAAGCATAAGAGATTAGTTCTGGTTAAAGTGAAGTGGAACTCCAAAAGAGGACCTGAGTACACATGGGAGCTTGAATCTGAAATGCAAAGGAAATATCCACACTTGTTCCAGTAGATCTCGAGGACGAGCTCTAAAACAAGGTGGGGAGGATGTAACCACCCTCAATAAACCGACACCCCCGAATATTTTTTTGACACCCTAAAAATATTTAAAATATCCCAATATGTCCCAAAATACACCCCATACGTGAAAACGGGCCCCAAATACATTAAATATTATTAAAATAATTAAAAATCTGATTTTTAGGTTTGTCGCGGGCCGCGTAAACTTCTTAAAGGTTTTACGCGGGCCGCGTGAGATCAAAAGTTGTGGCGCAGCCCGGTGATGACACGTGTCATCATCGTGGCGAGTCTAGTGCTGACCCGGATCAGCTATAAGTTTCACCTGGAATTGACGCGGGCCGCGTAAGCCCCTGTCTTGTTTTACGCTGGCCGCGAGAGAACCAGACTCAGCAACTATATAAGCAGGCCATCGGGTTTCATTCAGAATTCGCTCACAAACGTTTCTTTTCTCTTAAATCTGAATATTAGGCATAATATGCGGGTATTATACCCCCCTAAATAGCGAAGTTCTGCTCCTTTGTAAGTATTACAACCCCTGGATACGTATTAGATACGCTGCCCGATTGATCTAGGGTTCCGTAACGGCTGTCGTGGTTCTGCCCGACGTAGTCGTTGGAATGCCGTCTCGGGGAGGGTATTACTAATGTTAAAATGGGTTATTATACTAACGCGTGTGCATTTGTGTAAATTTTAGATTGTCACCAGGAAACCCTTACGGAAAATCTAAGACAGCAATGTGCGTTGATCCACTTTTTGTAAACCTTTTTGTTAATTATTTTTACAAAACCTTAAATACTTTTCCATGCGAATAACAGTTATTGAGTATTTGTAAGAATACAATTATCACGAGTATGTTGGGGTTTTGTATACAAAATTTGTTATCACCTGATCAAGGAGTAACATTTCCACAAGTCGGGTTCAACAGTACCAAGGATGTTAATTGATATGTCTTGGAAACAAATATAATTGCGGGATCGCCCTCAATACTGTACACTGGGTTTTACTTAAACTTGATTAAACTGGGATTCACTCACCAGTATTTCCTACTGACAAATATTTTTAAAACGCGTTTCAGGTAACAAACTGTGAAAGCCAAATAGAAGCCAGCTGGACAGCACTGAAGGCTTGGAAAAGTGGTAATAAAGTTACCTAAAATAAAATAGATGTTTTTATTAAATAAAATAGGATTTATTCCTATGAAAACGTGTGTACTACGAACTTGGGTTTTAACCCATTTGTTTAATGTTATGAAAATGTGGTATTTTACTCTGATCAATCTTTCCTAACTACGGTCCTGATGAAAATTTCCGCTGCCAAATTAGACAATACGAGATACCACCGAAACTGGCTCGCGGCCGCCTGTTCCCAGGGATCAGGGATCGGGGGTTGCGACAAGTACAAATACGCTCTGCACATGGGGCCGTGCCCAACGGACACGGGGGCGTGGTTAACTAATACAGACAAACTGCATTAAATGAAGAAAGAGAAAGTGGATGGACACGGGGCCGTGTCCGGGCTTCTGTGCAGGCTATAAATAGGGGTGCTTGGTTCATTTAAAAGGCAACCCTTGACAAACCACCTCTCTCCCACTTCACCCACACTCCACCACCATCACAACACCCACATCCACCACCATCATCCATCATCCATCATAGAGTGTGTGTAGTAGTCTCGGGATCCAAGATTGATAGTAAGAGTTCTTGACAATCAAAGGCCATATTTGCCTAAGTCTCTTACATCACTTGGCGAAGACAAGCATTTAGTGTAATACTTTTGTTTTTTTTAATCTTTTCGCACTTTTTATTTGGTTTTGTATTAATGACTTTAATGACTAGTTTCTTATGTTGAAGGTGAAACTTCCTTATCATTTGTCCGTGGTGTCTTGGCGTTATTTTACTGTCTATATAAAATAAAAGATTTACACCATTCATATCTCCACGGTCTATATGGAGATATGTTGGCTACCTGGTCGGGGGTTAAGGGAATGGTTTGGTAAGGTTCTTGCGTTATTCAGTGTATAGATCCTGTAAGGACCTGGGTCAAGCTTACTAGGACCTCTTTCAATACCCACTGGAATTGGATGGCGGGGGGTGCGAATGGCTTGATCCCCTCATATGTAAACTACTATTAATACATTAACCCGGCTACTTGGGATTGTATCCCTGCTGACTCAAACCACTTAGCCGAGGGTAACGTCACCTTCAAAAGTGTGGCCTACCACATTACGCATTAATAACTTAATTAATTATCTTCCTATAATCCAACCCTTTAGGATTGTATCCTTGCTGACTCAAACTACTGGGTTGAGGGTAACGTCACCTTCAAAAGAGGGGCCTACTACTATAACTAAGATAATCTCTTAAAAAGTGCAAAAGTGCGGAAAACATCAAAGGTTACACTAAAGGTGAGTCGGATCCAAGTGATTCATCTTGTCTATCTGTTTTATTTTTATTTTTATTTTCAGCATTTTTAGTTTTTATTTACATATTTAAAACCTTTTTTCCAAAATTTTGATTTGATTAGACGTTGAGGATAAACCGGTACTAAAAGCTCTTATGTCCTTGGACGACCTCGGTATCTTACCAACGCTATACTACGCTCACGATGGGTGCACTTGCCCATATATGTGTTTAGTGTTAGTAAAATATCGTGTTTTATAAATTTAAAACTTGACTAAAGTGTTAAAAAGGGCTTAAAATATACTTAAATATATATAACGCTACACACGCATCAACAGTCATCCCCCCCTTCTTGGGGACAACTTGAGTAGGGCTCACCCAAGAAGATTCGGATATGGGGTAAATCAAACCGGTTTCCATAAGCTTCAACACTTCTTTTCTAACAACCTCTTTCTTGTTGGGATTTAAATGCCTTTGAGGTTGCACCACCGGTTTAAATTCATCCTCCATAAGAATACGGTGGGTACAAAAAGTGGGGCTAATCCCCTTAATATCGGACAACTTCCATGCAATCGCCTCTTTGTGCTCCTTTAACGCCTCAACTAATTTCCTCTTCTCCACCTCCGTCAATCTAGAAGAGATAATGACGGGCATACTAGAATTTTCCCCTAAGAAAACATACTCTAGGTGGGACGGGAGAACCTTAAGCTCTAGGGGTGGAGTATCTACGGGTTTACTCTCACTTTCCTCCCTAACCTCACAAAGCTCTACGGTTTCGGGAACCCAAGACGAATCTACCTCCTCACCCTTATCAACAAACTCCTCTTCAACTTCTCCCTCACTAACTAGATAGGCCCCACTAATGAAATCTATGCACCTATCAACGCACGAGATGAACGAATCTAGGAAGTAAACGGAGTGACATGGACCGCTAGAATCATCGCTACCATTAGGATGTTGCATGGCTCTATCTATCTCAAAGGTAACTATCTCATCGCCCACACGAAGTGAAATCTTACCATCAAAGACGTTAATGACGGACTTTGTGGTTCGAAGGAATGGACGGCCAAGAATGATCGGGACTCTCTCATCAGCCTCCATGTCTAAGACCACGAAGTCTACGGGGAACACAAACTTATCTACCTTAACAAGCAAGTTCTCTATGACTCCACGAGGATACTTAACCGATCGGTCGGCTAAGGACGATGACATACGCGTGGGTGTAAGCTCTCCTAACCCTAGCATCTCATAAAGAGAAAACGAAATCAAATTGATGCTAGCACCTAAGTCCGCTAAGGCATAAGCGGGGGTAATGGCACCCCCGAAGAAGCATGCAATAGTGAAGGTACCCGGGTCGGTTAATTTCTCCGGTAGCTTATTCAAGACCACCGCGGAACAACCTCCGGTCAACGGGATGTTTGAAAGCTCACCTAACCTATCCTTACGTTTGAGAAGGTCCTTAAGGAATTTGGCGTATTTAGGCATGGACTGTAAGGCTTCTATGAAAGGAATGTTGATTTTAAGCTGCTTGAACATTTCAAGAAACTGCCCATATTCCTTAGCATATTTTTGATGCTTAAGGCGGGTGGGGTAGGGAACGCGAGAATGATCAACTAATGGTGAAGGCCTAACCCCTATGGGAAGTTTTTCGACACTCTTTTCTACTTGAGGCTCCTCGGTGTGTGCGCTACTTGCTGGGTCTAGCCTATGTTGCAACTTACCGGGAGCTTCCATCTCTATCTCCTCGTCTACCTCTACCTCTTCCTCATCCTCTATCTCTACTCTCTCTCTAACCACCTCCCCTAGACTCTTGCCACTACGGGTAGTAATAGCCTTAGCTGAATGGTTAGCCGGGTTCGGGTAAGTATTTCCTGAAAACTGACCAGGTGGGTTCTCTTGTAATTGTTTGGCTAAACCACCTATTGTCCTCTGAAGGCCTAAAAGTGCGGATTGTTGATTTTTAAGTTGAAGCTCTTGATTTTTGTTTATTTGCTCTTGCTTTTTAGCGAAATTACCAAATTCAGTTGAAGTTTTCTGTGTAGCCTGATCTCTCACCATCAACTGAGCAAACATCTCTTCAATCCTACTTAAACTACCCTCTGAACCCTTACCACTAGCCTGACCCTCTTGATTTGACCCCCCACTAGCAAATTGACCCCCTGAACCTGAACCACTAAACTGACCTCCTTGACCTGAACCCCCACTAGAGTATAGACCTGGCCCCCTGTTTTGATACTGACCGGATGGGAAACCAGGAGGATTACCGGAAGAGCGAAAACCACTATTATTGCCACTACGCCGGTTGGAGTTATAATTAGAATTATTATTAAACGGACCCCTAGACTGGCCAGCTATAAACTCTACCTACTCGAGTGTAAGTGTAGGACAATCTATCATATCGTGGCCTCCCCTACAAACCTCACACCTATCAACTTTTTTCCTAATCTCATTCAACTCATGTTTAAAAGATCTCTCCATCCTCTCTAGAGCAGTAGTTAAGGATAAATCCAAGCCAACTTGGTTCACCCCTCGAGTGGCCGAGGAGGTAGTCACAGGAATGGAAGTCCTGCTGGTAGTGGTATAGTCCATATCAGAATGGGCGAAACTATCAAACAAATCATTACACTCATTAACTGTTTTCTTACCCATGAGTTGCCCTCCAGCAGAAGTATCAAACCGGGCTTTGATCTCGGGGGTGAGACCATTGTAGAACTTTTCTACGAGTGCCTAATCCGACAAACCGTGCTGAGAACAACGAGAAATCAGAGTTTGGAAACGCTCCCAGGCCAGGTGATAAGGCTCACCAGGCTCCACCCGGAACGAATGGATCTGATCACGTAGGCGAGATGCTTTGGCAGGTGGGAAGTATTTAGTTAAGAAAGCATCTCGTAAACTTGCCCAGGTGGTGAAAGTTCACGCTGGCTGCGTATCGAACCAGACGACTGCGCGGCCAGCAAGAGAAAATGGGAAAACCTGTAGGTACCTGGCATCTAGATTAACACCCTCAATAGAGAAGGTGCTGCAAAGGAGGGTGATTCGGTTTATGTGGGCGGGAGCATCTTCATCATCAC
Source organism: Helianthus tuberosus (assembly GCA_030545235.1). NCBI lineage: Eukaryota > Viridiplantae > Streptophyta > Magnoliopsida > Asterales > Asteraceae > Helianthus > Helianthus tuberosus. Next base: position 185,155,757 of record CM060406.1, read on the forward strand.
GGCCATGGAGGTGGCATGAATTAGTGATGGTCGTCATGATGTAGGATGGGATCTGCCGGGACCTACCATTAGCAATGTTGGGAAGGGTGATGGGGGAATTAGCACCGGTGAAGCCGGTGGTGGCTTGTTGGTAAACGGTTCTATTGGCCATTTGAGTATTAGGTGTAGGACTAGGTGTACGGGAACGGGAAGGTGGTGGGGAGTTGTGGGGTGACGACTTCGAGGTGAAGTCAAAGGCTGGTGGTTTAGATTGGAGTGTAGAGTCAGAAGCGGCGGTAGATGAAGTGGACGATTTACTATCCTTTAAACTAGAAGACGAGAAGGCAGACAAGTCAATCGACGGCTTCGGTGGTCCCTGAGAACATGTGTGGGGCATTCACTGCAAAACCAAAAATCGACAAGTAAGACAACTCTAACAAAAGACTCTAGAATAAAAACAAAAGACACTAGGACTATTTAGACTCCTACGACTCGAAAACACACAAATAGCACGTAATAATATCAGATGAAGGCCAAACAAAGTAATCAACGCAATTGCCTAGAGTCCCCGGCAACGGCGCCAAAAACTTGATGTGCTAAAAGTAGTTTAATAAAAACAACTAAAATTAACCTAAATCTAGACTCAAAGTAATACTCTAGACTCTCTAAACTCGACTAAACTACTAACCGGCAAGTGAACCGGTCGACTATAGTAAAGCTAAGTAAGTCCGGATATGGAACCCACAAGACTCTAATTAATTACGCTAATTACTTTATCTTAGACGGACGCTGACACTAAACTTAACTATTTTTGTGTTTTAGGGGGGGGGGGGTTCTAAAAATCCTAAGAAGGTAATTAAAACTAAAATTAATTAACTAAGCTAACTAATGAATTGTTGTGGACTTTTCTCAGATGACGAAAACACTACCTAGACTGGAATCCTGATTGTTTTTAGTTAAGATTATATTTGGAAGTTGTCTACTATGGAACCGGGATCTTAAAATTCTCACCTCTCGGGAAATCTAAAGGACCCCTAACCCTTCTCAAGAGCATGCTATGATCCCCTAAAGGTTGTTAAATTACCGGTTATTAGACTCCTTTGCAAGACATCTAATGGATTTATAAAAGTATCCTACGAGGCTCACTCCCTGTCGAGATCTAAACCAAGGATAGACTTGTTTTCTCAGTTAGACTTGCTAGACAGTAGCTAATAGGTTTACTTCCTAAGAAGGACCCACCTTTCGGTTTAATCGCTTAGACCTAACAATAATCTCGCACCTTGCAGCTATTGATGATTAGTAGAACATTTGATTTTATAAGATTACCAAATATTACTTCTAAGGTTAGTTGCGCAATTTCACCCTAAAGAGTTAAGATTTATTATGTGATATAGACACTCACCAAAATCTAAAACCCTAGCACGACTCTGTTATGTGATAAAGACCGTCACCAAGAATCATACGAAGCAATAATCAATATTTAAACAACCTCAAGCACGCATATACATCTAACCGATAGAACAAGTCGTTTACAATTCATAAATAACCTATAGCTTCCATAAATCCATAATATAATCAAAACATAAGCAATCAATGCATTTGTTGAAACGCATAACATGCTGGTTTCGGATGTTATTATATCATAAACCGCATGTATAAAACATGGAATCAATATGTTATTTCGCATGTTTTGAGTCCAATAGTTTGCACGTGATAAAAGTTATAACATGCTGGTTTCACATAGAATGTACCATAAACTGCATGTAGTTTTCATTATATATAAAACATGCTGAAGTTATATAAATCGCATGTAGCTTTATATAGATATGTGTAGATGAAAAGGGCTTTACGTCAATAATTCATATCAATAATTCAGTTCAACAATTTAGTTCACAGTGTTTTTTGTTTTCATATAGAGTTTTCTCTTTATATCCCAATCTCAAACTACTTATTTCTTAATTCTTATCTTCTAAAAAAGGGCAGACTTCCCAACATCCTCTTCTGCCTCGTGTTCTGATTCAAGTATCAAATAGGCTATGAGAAAAAGGATTCGGGAACAAATTCAAGAGGATCACTCATGTCAAGAGACGTTGGAAACTAATCTTTCTCGTGTAACAGAAAACATGAAGAGAAGACAAGAAATCGTGAACTTGCTTTCTTAGATGCAAGTGAGTAGTCTTCGAGAAATCACTGTGATGTTCATAGTTGATCTGGGTGAGAGGGATGAAAAGTAGTTGAAAGAGCTGACAGATGCAATAACTATTTTAAGATGCTCGATGGACATGAAAATGAAGTTTCTTTCATCTCTCGAATGACTTTGTTCATTTATAAAACATCTAATAAAATTATGTGTATCTTTGTACTTTTTTCTTTTTCAAGTGGTTATCTAATAAAACATCAAAATTTGTAATTGTATCTTTCCCCTCTTTCGCATGTTGTTATGGTTTAGAAATTAATTTCGCATGTTATGTTTCCCATATTTCGCATATTATATATTTTCCCATGTCATGTTTCTAATACTTCAAACATGCGATTTCAAAATAAAAAAAGTAATGTCATACGTACAATAATCCAACATCAAACATAGACAAGTTTATACTGACCTTCAAAAGTATTCATTTAACCTCTCTAGGATTTTTTTTATCCAAATCTTTCATAAATGTGTCTCTGTCCGGCCTTTTATCGAATGCATTTGTCTCTTTAATTATTCTTTGACGCTCCAGATTGTACTCGGATAGAATAATCTTACTAAGATATCCGTGTCTCAGGAGATGGAGTTATGAATTTTGTCTATTGTTTACCTTATTTTCTTTCACAAACCCATATATCCACGGTGTTTTGCCCTTATATGTTTCCATATGCGGCATTGTAAACACTCCACAATCTACACCGTTAGTAACAATTCTCCACTCCATCTCTTTTCTTTCTATAGGTGATTCTTCAAGTTGTTTGATAGTTGTTGTAATTTCTAAGGTCTTTTTTAGGTATAAAACTAGTACCATTCTCTGTAATAAAGCAACAATGTGTCAGTAGTTTTACATCATTATAACATGAATATGAACAAATTTGGTATTACCAGGGTGTTTGGAATCCCTTTGTATCTATCTTTAAACTCTTGTTCAATTGCTGAGTTGTCAATCAATTCAACTTGGCCGGTTTTCATGTGGAAGAACATGCAATAGAAATGGTCACCTTGAAGTACTGGAATAAACAAAAGGTCAACCAATCTAAGTTTTTTTACCACATATTTTTGTAAGATGTCTTCAAGATTTGAGCCAAATACGTTTAGTCATTGGTTGTTGGTGTAGTTATCCTTGTACATGATATCTGGCTGTATTTTAAGTAAATAAACGTAAGGTCAATTAATGTATTACCATGTGAGTATACATGCAGAATTATTATATGCAAAAAGCATTGATCACGCCAAAACGTTGAATATGTGAAAATGTTTTACATGCGAAGTGCTTACATGTGCATGCGAAATTGCTGAACATGTAATTTTTGTTGGATATGCCATGCAAAAATGTTTACATAAACATGCAAATGCTAAATCATATTGGGCGAAAATCAGAAATATACCAGCATTGTACTATACAGGAAGAGTCTGTACGGTGATGATTTTCTATCCCCCTTCTTCTCTTCTTGGTTGAGCACATCTACAAATGCATCGATCCTGTTTGATGCTACATATTGATTTCTATAGAAGCTTTCAAGACAACTTTGTATGTTTGAACCCCAGTTTTTGATTGGTAAAACAATGAGCTGCTAGACAAACATTATACAATTAACTTTTTTGAGCATATATATATATATATATATATACATGTTTTTAGTTGATCTAATCGTTTACTTACTTCGTTCCCTTAAGCGTAGCAAATTTGTATCTAATCACACTCAATTCACGATCTTGGAGTGCTTCATGCATATTAACCACTCTGTTGCAGTAAGGGGAACAAAACGCATCTCCAAGGTCTGCATACCTTTTCTCATTTTGAATTTTTGTGAGTTCTATTGTTTTATAAAGGAGATGATTTAACCCCTTTGGTTCCACCTTTTTTGTTCTCCTCGTCCCTTTTTTCCCGCTTTTTGTTTAGCAGGCGGTTGTTTTTCAGCTGGATTTGAGATCTGTTTCCCCTTAGCTGGGTTCCTTCCCTTGTGTACTACCAGGTTAGGTTGTTATGTAGATGGAGGTGGTGCCAGGCTCAAAAGTGATTCAACCGATTGTAATTCTTCAGCCGTCACTGAAGAGTATACCACGCCTCTTTCTTTTTCACTTTCGATACCCGAATCCTTTTCTTGCGGTTCCTAATGTGTAGTCTCTGCTAAATTAACTGCTTCCACTTTGGTTTCAGATTTATGCTCATTGTTTGGCCCAGAATCTGCAAGTGTGTTTCGAATTGTTTTAGTAAAAAATGTTAAAAGTTTAACCTTTTTTTTATTGGAATAAATTTTTGTACATGTGGAAGTATGTTTTTCTAGAAGGTGTTGTGTAGATTCGGCTAAATTCGCTGCTTCCATCACAGTTTCACTACTTTCTGCATGCGAGTTTAAGTTAAAAAATATAAGCTTTTGTTCTTTTTTTATTTTGTAATAAAAGTGTTTACCTTGCACTAGTGAGTCGTAAACGTATACACCCGGTTCCACAATTTACAGTTTTGCAATAAAGGTGTCTGTTATTCCACCATCATCTGTCTCTGTTACTCCTCCATCATCTGGCTGTAGTAGTCCTACACACAATTTTTTGAATTTTAATAAGCCAGAATCAAAATCGCATGTTATATATGGCATCGCATGTGTAGATGAAATAAAATGTATATATGAAATCGCATGTGTATATGAAATCGCATGTTTACCTTCTGATTCCATGTGTCTCACACTGTCCACAACATTGGCTATGACTTCTTGAACTTCTGCATTCCTTCTACATTCTTCATTTGCGTTATCTTCTTGATCAATATCACAAGCTGCAGATTCAGGCAGCACATAAACTGGTGTATTTCGAAGCGTATCTTCCCACTGTTTACACAGTTGCATAATTTCCAGATCCCAAAAACACTTAGTTTTTACATCCGAAACCAAGTTGTCCATTTCTTGAACAATTGCATTGTATTTTTTGATATTGCTCGTCATTCATTTCAATAGATTCTGTAATATTTTGGTACAATAATCCACTGAGAATATCATCAATGTTTGTATGTAAAAATAAATGAAATTAATTTTGATGGGCATACCCGTTTATTGATGTTCGAAGCCTCTCGTTGTTGTTGTTGCTCGGAATCGTAGATTACAGTAAGAGAAAGTTGAACAAGAATGTTGCAATAGTCCATCATTTTCTGTGTCTGTGTTCCAACTCCCATCACAAGGTTGAATTGCAAAGTTTCCGGCATGTCAATGCTGAAATCAAGTATATCATCTGTGTGCCCGCAAGGGTCCTCTTCGTCTTCTATTACAGGCGCAGTTCTTTTTCTGTAAATTTTTGTGGCGTCAATGGGTGGTATTGTATACTCTTCCGTTGAACGACCTTCCTCTTGCTCTGGTGCAAAATCATTTTCGTTTTTATTATCCGTCAGAGGTCCGTTATTGGAGATATGTTCTTCAACTTTATCAATTAGCTCAGATGTGATATAGGCATCTTCTACAACCCTTTTTTTCTTGTTGTTGTTCACTTTCCTCAATGTGGATATAGGCATCTCAAAGTCACCATCATCATCAATTTCTACAAAATCGCATGTTAATCAAAAAAGACTTCGCATATTATAAGAAGCACACTAATATTTACACTTGTATTTCACATGTTATAAGAAACCACACTAATAGTTTCGATCACGTGTATTTCACAAGTTTTGTAAAACCATGTTTTAAAAACACATATATATGCAATGTATAATCTGAATTCGCATATTAGAATAATCCAAACATAATTCTTACATCTATTTCGCATATTATAAGAATCATAACCAAGACATAACCTAATAGTTTCACATGTATTTCGCATATATTGTAGAACTATGTTTTAAGAACACAGATATATGCAACGTATAATCAGAATTCACATAACACAATAAACCAAACATAATTTTTACATCTATTTCGCATATTATAAGAATTATAACCAAGACATAACCTACTCAAAACCCCCTAATCATACCAAATCGCATGTATCACACTAAACCATTATCAAAACCCCCTAATCATATAAAATCATATGTATGAGATAATAACCCTTATCAAAACCCATTATCAAATCGCATGTATCGTACAAAACCCTTATAAAAACCCATTATACAAAATCTCATGTATCGTACAAAACCCTTTTCAAAACCCATTATCAAATCGCATGTATAATCAATAACCTGGATTCATCTTCTTCGATTACGGTCGATCGTTGTTAGTCTTGCTCTGTTTCTCCTTTACAACTCCCAAATCAGTAGTCCTCATTAAAGTTCGATGAAATCGTACCGGAAGAGTCGAACGGAGGTTGGGGAAGAGGAATGTAAGGTTTTTGATTTTGATTTAAGGTATGATTTTCAAGTATCTTCGCTGATTTACATGGATTATGATTTCACAATGACGATTTTAACCTTCGCGGTTTGATTTATATATATTAATTTGATTAATTTAATTATATAAATTAGTTTCGCCCCCATTTAAATGATAGAAGATCGTACGACTGTGGGCATCTCGTACGTATTGTACGATAACGGCCATTGTACAATAGCCGGCCTCAATATATATATATATATATATATATATATATATATATATATATATATATATATATATATATATATATATATATATATATATACATATAGGATTAGGTTCAAGAGTGAATACTAGTGTAGCTTGCGAACTGAGTGAACTAATCCTAGCCATACACGTGTGTAGATCAATGACCAGGATTTTATGTTGAAATACACTAGTGTATTTTACGATTTGATGATGAGATCCTGGCCATACACGTGTGTAAATCAATGGCCAGGATTTGTTCACTCAGCTCGCAAATACACTAGTGTTCATTCTAGAACCCCACCATATATATATGATGTTTAATTACTTAGATTATGCTTGGTTTTGAAACGATCATCACATACATGTGATGATCCATGCTTGATTTTATGCTTGATCATAATAAAAATTGGTGTTTTGATGGATTATGTATTTGATGTTGTTCATGGGTTTATGCATGAACATGAACACATAAATTGGGTTTGTAAAACTTGAACGTGATTGCCTTGAGAGATTCAAGTCTTCATAACCAAAAAACTGATTTATAATCTGGAATTTTAAGAATTTCTAAAGTGTTTTTAATGTTACAAAATGATAACGAAACTTGTGTTCCGTGATGATGATTATTATGTATATTAAGTGTCCAAAAGTTAACTTTTATGTGATTAAAAGAGTGTTTTTGGAATGATTCATATGATTCTTGAAATATGGACATAAAATGAAGATGTTATGCTTTGATAAACATATTTTTTATAAACAAAAGGAAAAAAATGGTGGGTTGATACAAAATAGACAACTTTTTATACATAAAACTAAGGCTAAAAAAATATGCTAATTTAGTAAAAAATTGAGGGTTTCACTTAGGTCTGGTTTTGGACAGAAATAAACCATGTTTTTCAAAGGATAAAACTTGTATAATATATGTAAAAGTGTTTTATATGATGTATGTTCTTTAGTATAGGGATGAGCATTTGGTACCGGGTATCGGTACTCACTTTCCCCGTTTTTCGGGTACCAGTACGGTGCGGTATTTACGGGTAAAACACCGGTAAATACCGGTACCATACCGGTATATTCGTTACCGGTACCCACTTTTCCCGTTTTTTGGTACTGGCACTTTTGGACCCGAACGGATACCGTGCTCATCACTACTTTAGGGTGAGAGGGGCGCTTTGCGGTGAATGGGATCGGGGAGGAGATGCCGCGCGGGGAGAGGTGCCGCCATCATTTTCACCGCATGGAGGGGGATGGATTTCGGTGATCATTTACCGCATGAAGGGAGAGAGGGAGAGGGTGGCCCACCAGATTTTCAACCAATCAAGTTATTTGGCAACTTAATTAAAAAAATAAAAAAACAAGTCCCCCAAAGAGAGGAGTGCCGCCATCAAATTGAGGGTGTGAGGGGAGTTAAGTGGGGAGTTGACGTGGCGCGTGCTGATTGGCTGTGGTAAGAGAGGTCACTCCCCACTTAGAGGAGTGCCCCTCTCACCCTTAGTATAGTTGTAACTTGCTTAAGAAGTCGAAAATTCAGCATTTTCAGTATGAATATACAATTATCTTAAAAACTGTCTTAAAATAGAAGATAAAACTTATTTTTAAGCATAAGTTTGGTGCTGTAATACATATATTAAGGTCATGGATTAAAATATGACTTTAGACGGTTTTCGTCACATAAGTTGACGTGACAAAGTAAAAAATGGCAAGTATAGGTGATTTTTAACTAAATTTATGTAATACTATTTTTATGGCTAAAATGTAAAATTTGTATGCATTTGATGTGAAAAGATGTTTATTTGACAAAATGATGAATTTTAAATAATAAACATTAACCATTTCCCCGCGAACGACTATACAGGAAAAGTAGACCCTAAAACGTCAAATTTACAAGTTTTGAGAACAATATATATACATTCAATATAAGTATTTGAAACTTAAATTTTAAATGTTTATAAATAAAGTTCATTAATATAATTATTAATGATTTAAAAAGGTGATTTTAAGGTTTAATAACAATAGAGTTATAGTAAAAAAGAATTTTTAAGAAATACAAGTCTAAGGGGGTGTTTGTTTCGTTCTTAGTGGGATTATTAATGGTTCAGATCTTTTACTAGTTCAGCACCTAATGGTTCAGACTCTTTGTTTTGTGAGCAGATGTCTGAAATCTGAATAGTTAAGTATTATATTGTGTCTGAATGGTTAAGACATCTAATCTAAATTAGTCAGACATTTGCCTCTTTGCATCTGAATGGTTAAGTTTTATACTGCCTTTTAATGATTTAGACATCTTACTGGTTCAGCACTTAATGATTTAGATCTCTTATTGGTTCAACACTTAATCATTTTGAAGTTGCCAAATAGCCCCTAAGATAGTATTTTTAAGAAATATATATTTATACATAAGCGAGAAATAGGCTTAAATGTGGAATTTTGTGCATAAATATGTGTGTGTATGTATATACTATGTGGTTTACGAATGGTGTTTTAAAATAAACGACGGTGCTAAGTATCTTTGTGTGAAATATTAACTTTAACACTTATAAAAATATGAGTTAAATGCTTGGTTGGTCCCTGTGGTTTGCAAAAATTGCAGACTTGGTCCCAATGGTTTACTAATTACACGCGTGGTCCCTGTGGTTTTCAAAAATGCACTCGGTTGGTCCCTAGCCCTAACATCAGTTAAAAATCTCAGTTAAGTCCATGTTAAATGACCAAAATACCCTTGCTTATCATCTTCTTCAACCTGTAACACCACCACCCTCATCATCTTCTTCAACAACCCCCTTCTCTCTCTCAAACACCAGTAACCATCATCTTTGGCCACCACAACCACCACCTCCGAACACCAATACCCGACCACCACCACCAGAATTCTCTCAATCCAACTGCAAATTTCTCACAAAATCACAAACTCCAAAACCCAAATCAATCATGGAAGATCGTACCCATAAACACCACCGAACCTTTAGTATACAAATTATATAACCATTACCGTTATAAAACAGAGAATAATAAATAATATTCAATAAAAACCACTGAAAAATATCTTCCTCAACAAACAATCTGACCTAATTAAACGAATCACACCGGCGCCGGACTTCACCTCTCCGGCCAGTCTTCACACCGTACAAACTCAACTTCTCCATCGCTCGACCGAACGCCTCGAAGAACGCCTTCTGATCTCTCGCATACAACTCCACAAACGGCCTCGTTCTCGGATCCATCACCAACGCCCGATCCGATTTCAACACTCCTAAACCTCTCGGAAGGATCTGGAAATACGCGTTATCGAAGTCGTGGGTGCAGGAGATTGCGAGATCGCTATGGTGGAGATGGAGGTGGTGTGTTGAAGGTGTCGATGGAGGTGGAGATGGAGGTGGTGGGTTGAAGGTGACGGCGGTGGTGGTGGGTTTATGGCAACGAGGAAGCTCCGGTCGTAGGGAAGGTGGAGGCGGTGGTGCTGGGTCGAAGGGAAGGTGGAGGCGGTGGGTTGCAGGATGTGTGGATGAAAATGTGTGGATGAAGATGAAACCCTAAATTGGGGAAGATGATGTGGTGAAAGGGCTTATTTAAATTATAAAGAGAGTTAATAAGCAAGGGTATTTTGGTCATTTAACATGGACTTAACTGAGATTTTTAACTGATGTTAGGGCTAGGGACCAACCGAGTGCATTTTTGAAAACCACAGGGACCACGCGTGTAATTAGTAAACCATTGGGACCAAGTCTGCAATTTTTGAAAACCACAGGGACCAACCAAGCATTTAACTCTAAAAATATATACATAAACTTAACAAAAAGTAGAATCACCAATGGGTCGTCTGGACTGTGTTTTTTTAAAATAAAAACATTATTTTTTATTAAAATGTTTTCGAAAGATAAATCGTTTGTTTCAATATCATAAGTTGGGTGAACAACTTAGAAAATATAATATTAGAATGGTTGTCCAAGCGTACCTTATGCTTAGGACACGAGTCGATCACTTTTGTTTGTAGGCTTTTGGAAAATAATTTCTAGGACTAACGCTCTTGAAGGTGATTTTCACGACCCTTATTTTTACTGTTTTTAAACGGTTTGGGGGCAAAACATGCTTAAATAGTTTTATAGTCTTTTACTATATTTTATACGTGAGTCTTCATGGCCCCGCTTCAAATATAGTCTTTTATTGGAACAAAGAATGATGCGGTTTGCCTAGGCATTTTGTTTTAAAAAAGGAATATGCGCTTGATTTGCCTTTGGTTTTAAAAGAGAGTTTCACATAATGAACTTCCTAAAGCGTGTTGATAGGAAAATTTGTATAAAATTTATATTTATATATTTTATAAAGGAAAACTTATTATTTATATATCTTATAAAGGAAAACTTATTATGATACCTATTTAGAAGATTTTCTATTTAGTACATGTGGATTAAAACAATACAATTATGAATGTATACTAGAACTAGCAATAAGACCCGCGTGCGTTGCGATACGGGTACATCGCAAGCATCGAATGAATTAGTCTAAACGTTATGTGACGCGTTAACCATATGAAAATGTGCATTTAGACATATCATAGAAAACGTAACGGGTAACGGAAAAGCTGACACATATAATCAAAAGAGAATAATTAGAACTTTTGGAAAAGAAAGGAAAAAAAGAAATTACAATTTGACTCCACTTGGTTCGAAACAAAATTAACGAAACATTCATAAAATAAGCACAGAAGCACATTATATTTGAACTCACTGATTTCTCAAAAAAGTTTACGTTGAAACATACACCAACTCGAATTTACACTGAAACACACATAAAAGTAAGCACATAAAAAAATGTTTTTTTAACAAAAAGTATTATATTTGATCTGACTCGTTGCAGAAAAAAGTTTACGACAAATAGAGCAATCGAATTCATACCGACGCGTAAATAAAAATGTACACGTAAAAAATTGTTTTTTAAGTAAAGGAGGTATAAAGGTAAACTCGAAACAAATTTTTTTAGTAAAAAAATTAATAGATTAAAAACGTTTGTAAAATCGCCAAGTAGCCCCATGCCACACCACAAACAACATAAGAGCTCGTTAAATTAAATAAATAAAAAAGAAAAATAACATTGAACGAAAAACAGAAGTAAAATCGTTGAATCACGCACACCCGTTGCGACGTGTTAATGCGAAGAAATTAGAACGAAACATAAAATATAGAAATAAAAACTAAGTCGATTTAGGATCCACACATTGGAATGAACTTGTCAAACGGAGAATAATAGACGCGTTGCGACGGGCCTTTCAAATGGGAAGAACAGACAAAAAACGTTGAACCACATACACATGTTACGTCGTGTTGACTCGCAAAATTTTGAACGGAACATAAAACGAAAAACTTGAGAAAGATGAAAATTATAGAGGACCAAAGTTGAAAATAAAAAAAGTGTTAAATATTAAATTGCCACACATGAAAAACTTTCTGTTAAACGTTAAAAAAATCAAAGAGGTTAAAATTAAAAAAATAAAAATATTTGAATGAAAAATAAAAATTTAAAATTCTTTTTTGAAAGACCATGCATATGGTACAAAAACATGCAAAACAACATAGCATTGAAGAAAGTACACCATACTCAAATTAAAAATAAAAAAGTGGTCTATTTTATGGTGTAAAATTTTCTGTATATAATATCATATGAAATGTCATAAATTTTTCTGTATATAATATCATATGAAAAGTTATTTACCTATTAAAAAAAAGAAGAAGTTTCAAAAAGAGTTACAAAGTATACATTAAATATTGATTTTCTTTCCTTGTCACATGTGACGATAAGATTGTTTGTTAGACTATCTCTATTTTCTTTCATTGTCACATGTCACGAAAATCATGCATGTATCCATGTTAGAGTTACATAATAACTGAATAAATGTCTAAAATAACGCAAACCGTGTGGAATTTTTTTTTTTAATAAAATATATATATATATATATATAAGATAATTTAAAATCATTTATAACAAAACCCATTCTATTTTTGCACATATTTCAAACCGTGTGTTCGTAGATTTATTATTGGAATAAATTTTTGAACCGATTTGAAGAAAAAAGGGTAGTGAGGATACACACAAATACAATGAATTGTCAATATTACCACATTAATATAAATTTATTTTTCTTCATAGTAAAGAAACATCCTATATATAACTACCTATATCTCTAGTCTTTCTCCCACTTCATTCCCATCTCACCGGAATCCGTACCGCCACCATGTCAACCCCCGGTGGTAGCATAAGGAACTCCACCGTCTCCACTCCTATCGGCAGCAAACGAAACTCCAACGTCTCCACTCCTAGCGGCAGCAGACGAAACTCCAACTTCGAAGAAGAGAATAGCGATCATATCCATTCTGAACGTACACCCGATCATCTACTTACTGAAAGCGAATTCTCAGGCTTGAAGCGTCACGATTCCTTAGATATCGAGGCTGCTAAAATTGGCGGCCACCACGGTCACCATAACACTAAGGTTAGATTTTAATTATTTTGGGTACCATTCTTTTGTACCTATCACATGGGGTAAAATCTTGGCCGTGCATGTTTCACTGATGAACGCTCAAGATTTTACCCCTGCTATAATACCCTATACAAAAAAAGAAACATTTTATCGCTTGTTATTCACAATATGTAAATTTTTATGAAGGATTGGGGGGTGATACTAAGACTTGCTTTCCAAAGTATCGGAGTGGTCTATGGCGACATCGGGACATCGCCGTTGTACGTGTACTCGAGCACGTTTACGAAGGGGATCAAACATGAAGATGACATCTTGGGTGTTTTGTCACTGATCTTCTACACGATAACCCTAATTCCTGTTATTAAGTACGTGACAATTGTTTTGCATGCCAATGATAACGGTGACGGTGGGTATTTTCTCTATTGATTAATTTAATTCTCTTAGTTGATAATTGATATGACCAAAGATATATATAATATCCCCTAAATATTCGAGTTTATGTTAACGAAAACTATGATGAAATTGGAAAAACCAATGATTATTAATGAATTATGAACATGAAAATAAATACAGAATTGTGGATTTACAGAGATGAAAGTAGATCAAATAAGTATTTCATAGATGACAGTTAAGCTGATTTAAAATAATGCATGATAGAAAACTTAAATAATATATTAATATATTATACCTAGATGCAATGCATAATTGAAAACTTAAATAATATATTAATATATTATACCTAGATGCAATGCAATAAAAAATTAAGGTTAGATCTATATATACTAAAGTAGGTGGTAACTGATTTGTATAAATTAATATTTTTTCTAACGAATATTTTGTGATAACGCGTTGACTACGCGAAATCTAAGTCAATAAATAAAAAGAAAAACAAGCCTTTATATATTTTAATTTCTAAATGAGAAGTTTTCATTTGTTTAAAACATATTATTAAACATATACAGAAAAATGTATAAAATGTAAAAAAATACTGAAAATTACGTTAACAATGAATCGACTAGCTATGATGATTTTTTTTTTGGCAACAGGGGGTACTTTTGCGTTGTACTCGAAATTATGTCGATATGCAAAGGTAGGTTTGATCCCGAGCGAGCAACCAGAGGACCGGGAGGTTTCGAATTTTCAACTTGAATTGCCAAAGAAACTTAACACAATATCATCAAAGGTCAAAAATAATCTGGAGCAAAGCGGCTTTGCTAAGTTTGCACTTCTTTTTGTTGCGATGCTTGGGACTTCTATGGTCGTTGGTGATGGCATCCTGACTCCTTCAATCTCAGGTGAATAGGTTTACCCTTTTTGTTGTTCTAGTGCCGGTGATTTCAATCATCTCTAATATATGTAATTCTCTGTATAGTATTATCCGCTGTATCAGGACTGAAAGAAGCAACGGATTCAATGACAGAAGGTTAGTTTTGGGCATTCAACTATGACTCTTGTCTTTTCTTAAACGTCAATTTCTTTACTTTGCCATAAAATACAAAAATAAAAATAAAAAATACAAACAATACGATACACGTCTTATTTTTAAATGTGTGTCATCTTATTAGCCTTGTTACATGGCAATTTCCGACGTAAGGTCACATAAAGACGAATAATATGGTTACCAAATGTGGTTTCAAGCAATGAAACATGGGAAAAAATCTATTTTGCTAAATTATTAAAAAATAGTTAAATAATGAACAGCCCAAAGAATATTCCAATCTTTTGAGTCATATTGGTTATGTTCATGCTTTATTGCTCCAATCTAATATTTTGGTCATGAAAATGGTTGGATGCATATTAATAACGCAAATTGGAAAATAATAATCAAATCTTTCTGAAATTGCCCGATAATAATCCTAAGTCATTTATTAGCCAATAATAATCCGACCTCGTCCAGTTTTTTTCGTAAAATAGTCCGCTGTTAAAATAGCTTAACGGAGCTAAGTTTTTTTTCCGAATTACAAACCGATGTTTTAGGGCTTTTAATCAGAACGAGGATACGAGTCGATTGATGTAAAACTTACCTCAAAATACTGCCCCCAACCCATGAAAACGGTGCTTCAATTCGGGTGTTTAACTTCCAATTAACAAAATTCAAGCCATTTCGAACACAATTTCGAGGTAAGTTTTACATCAATCGACTCGTATCATCGTTCTGATCAAAAGCCCTAAAACATCGGTTTGTAATTCGGAAAAGAACTTAACTCCATTAAGCTTATTTTAACTGCGGTCTATTTTACAAAAAAATTGGACAAGGTCCGATTATTATTGGCTAATAACTGACTTGGGATTATTATCAGCCAATTTGAGAAAGATTGGA
Source organism: Helianthus tuberosus (assembly GCA_030545235.1). Classification (NCBI taxonomy): domain Eukaryota; kingdom Viridiplantae; phylum Streptophyta; class Magnoliopsida; order Asterales; family Asteraceae; genus Helianthus; species Helianthus tuberosus. The sequence continues at coordinate 185,171,257 of CM060406.1, forward strand.
TTATTATTTTAGTGTGAATTATATTACTTTATTACCAGAGTTTAAATATTCAGTTTTAAATAAATAATAGTGTTATTAGATTTTATCATCCCTAACTATTGGCTATTAGTCGCGGCCATCCCCAGCTATCACTTTAACACCCGTCACCCCCAATTTAACACTTAGTATGTTCTGTCACCACGTCGTTAATTGATCACTAACTTTTAATCTTGGTACTATACTTTTGGGGGTGTCATTGGGATCTTAGGAAGGTTTTAGGGATCTTAGGACACCCCAAAAGTATAGTAAAAAGATCAAAAATTAGTGATTAGTTAATGACGTGATAACAGAACACACTAAGTGTTAAGTTGGGGGTTACGAGCGTTAAAATGATAGCTGAGGGTGGCAGCATCCAATAGCTAATAGTTAGGGATGATAAAATTCAAAAGAAAGTATTATTCAAATTTCCTATACTAAAATCGAATAAAGTGAGATTTAACCGTTACTCATTACGTTAACCCTTGGGGTTAAGTCCAAGTGTCATTAATATAATTCTCCGATGAACATGGAAGCGTGGATCTCTAAATCACGTTTCCTTTCATATTATATGATAAAAATCCTTGGAATTATTTAATTATTATAAGATGTAACTATTTTATTATATGCTTAAACTAATAAAATCAATTCGTACTCTTTACTTATTGACAATGGTGTATTGTTCACTTTTAATATTTACTACTTAAAAAGTATTTAATTAAATTCATAGGTGGCACAATATTTTCTTGATCAAACTCAACTAATTATGTGATATAACTTTTCTAACACCATGAAAATGAATTGATGCAGGTAGGATCGTGATAATATCAGTGATAATTCTGATAATTTTATTCATGGTCCAAAGGTTTGGAACTGATAAAGTTGGCTACGCGTTCGCCCCCATTATTAGTGTATGGTTTTCGCTCATTGCTGGAATTGGCGTGTACAATTTCATCACGTACGACCCTTCAGTCGCAAAAGCGATAAACCCTAAATACATCATCGATTATTTCAAACGAAACGGAAAAGATGGGTGGATTTCGCTTGGTGGAGTAGTTCTTGCCATTACAGGAACCGAAGCCATGTTTGCTGATCTTGGACACTTTACGGTCAAATCGATACAAATAAGCATGGGCTGTGTGGTTTATCCGGCTATAATCACTGCCTATAGCGGTCAGGCAGCGTGGCTAAGAAAGCATAGTGAATTAGTGGCGGACACATTTTTTAAGTCACTTCCAAACGCTTTGTACTGGCCGGTTTTTGTGGTGGCTGTGATGGCCGCGATTATAGCAAGTCAGGCTATGATATCTGGGACATTCTCGATCATCAAACAATCGCTTTCGCTAGGATGTTTTCCTCGTGTTCAAGTCGTGCATACTTCAGCCAAGTATGAAGGGCAAGTTTACATACCCGAAATGAATTATCTTCTAATGATTGGTTGTGTTTTAGTTACTGCTTCATTCAGAACTACTTCAAAGATCGGTAATGCTTACGGTAAGAGTTCCGACCTATTTATTTATTTCTTTGAAAGCATCAACTAATTCTGATGGTTTTGTGGTATTTGACAACATGTTGAACTCGTATTTGTGAACTATGTAGGAATTGCGGTGATATTTGCTGAGACTCTAACCTCTGGATTTTTGATAGTGATCATGCTTGTTATATGGAAAACCAATATACTTCTCGTGATGTTATATGTGCTTGTGATTAGCTCCACAGAATATCTTTACTTAAGTGCAGTTTTCTACAAATTCCCGAAAGGTGGATACTTGCCATTTACATTTGCTCTCGTGCTAATGTTCATAATGTGCACTTGGAACTATGTTTACCGAGCAAAATACAACTATGAGCTTGATCACAAAGTGTCACGAGAAGCCATAAAAGACATTGCTACGGACCCGAACATTAGTCACATGGGAGGACTTGCAATTTTCTATTCGGAGCTCGCCCATGGCATTCCACCAATCTTCAAACACTATGTTAACAATGTGCCTGCTTTACATTCGGTTATAGTGTTTGTTTCCATCAAGTCATTGCCAGTTAGTAGAGTGGCACCAGAAGAGAGGTTCTTATTTAGAAGAGTGAAGCCAAACGAGATGTATGTTTTTAGGTGTGTGGTTAGGTATGGGTACACTGATGTCCGCAATGAAAAAGAGTCATTCGAGAAGATTTTGATCGAACGCTTGAAGGATTTCATTGCATTTGATTATGGAACTGACCCACAACAAGGTCGTATTGCGGATGAGGATGTTGTGAAACTAGACAAAGCTTGGCGATCTGGAGTCGTGCATTTGGTGGGCGAACATGAGATTGTGTCGAGGGACGGGTCTTCGCTCGGGAAAAGGTTCTTGATTAATTATGCTTACAATTTTATGAAGAAGAACTTGAGGCAAAGTTATAGCGTGTTCGATGTTCCTCATAAGAAGTTGTTGAAGGTTGGAATGACTTATGAGCTTTAAGGAGAATGATTCCTAAATACAGTTGGAAAATGCTTCAATAGAGACATGACATAATTTTACTTTATAGATGTGGTTCTTTACGTCTTTCTTGATAAGGTTTATGTTTTTCTTTGTGTTTTTATTTTTGTTTGTTTTGCTTTCTCTTATTACTTTTTTTAAGGAAAAACTTTGTAATGAAATTGTAAATTTCTTAATGTAATAAAGAAAGTAGTATACATAAGTTTTTTATTTATATTGAAATTTACATGGAGGTTTGCATTTAGATATGCTATGTTGCATGAAGAGACTATTGGGCCATAAAGACAAGATTTTTTTAAGGAAAAACTTTGTAATGAAATTGTAAATTTCTTAATGTAATAAAGAAAGTAGTATACATAAGTTTTTTATTTATATTGAAATTTACATGGAGGTTTGCATTTAGATATGCTATGTTGCATGAAGAGACTATTGGGCCATAAAGACAAGATTTTTTTAAGGAAAAACTTTGTAATGAAATTGTAAATTTCTTAATGTAATAAAGAAAGTAGTATACATAAGTTTTTTATTTATATTGAAATTTACATGGAGGTTTGCATTTAGATATGCTATGTTGCATGAAGAGACTATTGGGCCATAAAGACAAGAAGACATATGTACAAGATGAAAGTAGCAAAAATGAAGATTCTAAGGTGGATGTGTAGGCACATGAGGTTATAGCGGATAAAAAATGAGGTTTTGTAAAGGAAATGTTTGGAGTGACGAGTATATTGGATAAGATAAAGGGGGAAGATTGAGATGGTTTACGAATGTGAATAGGAGGCAGTCGACATCGCAAGTTAGAGTAGTGGAACCCTTAATTGTTGAGCGAATTAGGCATGATTTGTTAGAGTTGCATCTCTCTAATGACATGATCAATGATAAGGGTTTGTGGAGACGATTAAGGTTTAGGATTTTTAAGAGATGATACATTCATGTCTTAGGGGCTGTTTGGTAGCCTCTTAATGACCATTCAGATGCTAACTCTTAATGGTTTAAAACCTCTGAATGAATAAGAGGTAACCTCAAGTCTGAATGGTTAAGAGGTAACCTCTGAATGGTAAATCATCACATGTCACATTCTTCTACCTTCTCATTGGTAAAATTCTTAATGGTTCCATTAAGAGGTAACCTCTTAATGACCATTCAGAGGCTACCAAACAGCCCCTTAGTGTTGTGGTACATGCTTAGATTTCCTTAAACTTTGGGTTTTGCTTGTAATTGTTTTTCTGTATATATGTCTAATATCTATATGTAGTCTTATGATTCTCTATATCTTTTTTATTTTCGTATGTTACTCCTCTACCACTTATGTTATTTGATAGATCTCTATTTCTATATTTTTGGGGCTGGTTGTTTGTATAGAAGCACCCTTCCTAGACCGTATCAATTACGGGTGTCGGTGGTCTCTATAGAAACAACCTCTAAATATCTATAGAAGCACCCTTTTCAGACCCTATCGATTTTTTCTTTTTTGTTATTTGTGGGATTTATTGGGTATGGTTGTTGTTTATACTGGCGTTTGAATTATTATACTTTTTATGGGTGTCTATAGTTGTTTTACCATATCTTTGATCATGGAGAATTGGGGTTTTTTCCATTTGAAGGTAATAATCATTTGGAATTTATATAGTGAGCAACTTATTTGGTCACTAATTCAGTAGCCATTAGAAATATAGTGACCACTTTTTGCATTTTTTCTCCAATCAAATATCAAGGGACTCATAGCGATGAAACAAGAGCACCTGATTTTTTTGGTCATTGAATTCTTACATTAATTGCGTTGGTAACACTCGCAACTCGACGACATTTAAGTTGGCAACACTAAAAAACTTGGTGAGAGTTGAGTTGGAAACACTCTTCTTAACCTACGACATTCTTAGCTAACGCAAGTTAGCAACTTTGACTGTTGCTCAAAGTTTCCTAGCGACACTTTTGGTGACGCTAAAAGCTTAAGTCATAAATTGCTTGGCATCATTGATCAAAGAACACCCACTTTGTCCTAGCAACTATTAACCATCGACACTCTATTGCGACACTCACAATTCTAAACCAAATTCTTAAACAACGACAACAATTGCAACTTTTAACTCAATTGAAAGGGCATCTCAGAATTTACACATATTTTCCTTTACTCTTTCTCCAACAAATTATGGCTTGCGGAAAACCATGATCGAGCTCTTCCTAATAACCAATAATTTGCTGGGTTACTTTGATGGTTCCATTTCATGTCCAAGTCCCACTATTACTATCACATCTGATCCCAATTATCATGCCTGGATTGCAAATGATGCTTATGTTTATATGATCGTTATCTCAACAGGCTCTGAAGCATCGTTCATTCATGTTCAAGGAACTTCGGCTCGTGAACTGTGGGACTCTATTGGTAGAGCTTATGCTTCTCACCTAGCTACCGCCTTCCAGGGAATACACACCTAAAACACAATTTCTCAAACTTAAAATGAAAGGGGATGAAACACCCCTCACGTATCTCAGTGGTGCACAGGAGCTTGCATCCGCACTTGCAAATATTGGTGAACTTGTGAATGACAAGGATTTGGTTCTCCATGTGATACATGGATTACGTGACAAATACAATGGTCTAAAAAAAAATGATCTGGCTCAACCGATTCTCTTAGTTTTTAATGAGCCATTTAATCTACGTACAGACCACGACTACATGGTTACAAAGCCTCCACAATCCACTGATGTTTACGCTTTTGTTTTCACCATAACACTTGTTCAAACTAACCAATAAATCCAAACATTACAACAAATGGCATCTTCCCTTGGTTATCAACTAATGACAACCATTTCAACAGCTCAACCACATCAAGCCTGCTATAATCTTCATCCTCCAACTAATAGTGGCCACAACAACAGAGGATGTAAAGGTGGCTATTCTAGGGGATAGAATAACAACAACAGTGGCACTGACAACTATAGCAACAATGTTAAAGGAGGAGGTTGTGGTCGTGCTGACAATCGTAATCAATTTTCATGGGCCTCTACACAAAACATGGTTTATGGTTCATCCAACCGTTGTGGAATTGGACATATTAATTTTGACTGCCCTAATCATGATCCTTCCACAACGTAACCGCCCACATTGCAACTTTGCAGGTTATCAGCCTCAACCAGGGTTTTCCAGAGACTCTACCTAGTTCCATGATAATAGAGCCACTAATCATGTCACACAAGATTTGACAAGTCTGGACAATTCTAAGGCCTATCATGGTAATGATTCCCTTCGTGATGGTAATGGTAACGGGCTTCATATCCTTCATATTGGTTCATCAAAAATTCATTTTTCAAACAAATATTTTAACACCAAAATTCTTCATGTTCTTGAAATTAAACAACAACTTCTATATGTGCAACAATTTTGTTTAGACTATAATGTTTTCTTTGAATTTCACTATTTTTTTTGTTGTGAAGGACAAGTATACACGCACTACCCTCCTCACGGGCCCTAGTGAACATGGACTCTACTCTCTTTGACTTCTGCTTCTTCAGTCTATCAATAAGTACACATTCTCTACCATTTGCACATCTTCGGACGTTTAGCACCGAAGTCTTGGCCATCCACATGAGTGTCTTTTCAATTTCATGCTTCCTAGTTATTCCTTATCTGTAACTAAGACATCTAGTTTCTTTTCATGTACTGCTTGATCTATGGCCAAGTCAACAAAAATGTGTTTACCTGTTTCTAATTTTCACAATGCATATCCGTTTGATCTTTTATATTGTGGTGTTTGGGGGCCTGCACCTATTTTATCCTCTGATGGTAATTGATCTTTTTTTTTTGCTTTGTGTAGATCATTTATTTCGTTATATGTGGTTTATCCTTTTACCAACAAATCTGACATTTACAACACATTCACAAACTTTGTTCACATTTTTAATCGTCAATTTATAGCAATAATCAAACAAGTTCAAACAAACTGGGGGGGGGGGGGGTGAGTTCAGACCTTTGGGAAGTTTCAGTCAATCGCTTGGTATAATCCATCGATTACCATGTCCACAAACATGTGAGCAAAATGGCTTCGTTGTTGAAAATGATCTCACTTTTCTTGCATAATCATCTGTTTGCAAACGATTTTGGCACTTTGCCTTTGACACAATAGTTTGTCTTCTCAACTGAATGCCATTCATAACATCCTCTAACAAATCTCCATTCGAACATCTTTTCCATCGACACCTGGACTACTCCTTACTTCAAGTATTTGGTTGTCAATGTATCCCTCATCTTCGACCCTACAATCCTCACAAAATGGATTTTCGGTCCATAACATTATGGGTATCGATGCTTCAATCCAACAAATGATCGCATCTACATTGCTTGATGTTTCGATTTCTTGAACCAATTTCCCCTTACAACAAAACCTCTTTTCCACTCCTTCTTCATTTCCAAATTCCAATCCTTACACATATTTTTTTCCGATTCTACTTGTTCTTTTGATATCCACAACCACAACCTCCTGCTGAGCCAACCACCCCTCCAATATCTGCGTTCACACTTACTCATCTATCCTCTCTTATGCGGCCAGGTATGCTTATAAAAATGATGGTTTTTAGGTTGTTTTATGCACTAGTTCAAGTTTTTTTAATTTATAAAAACACGATATAATACTATCACACTACAACTCACGTTGGGCAAGTGCACCCATTGATGGCGTAATATAGTGATGATAAGATACCGAGGTTATCCATGTCACACCCCCAGAAATACCCCGAGCGAAAAACCCCGCGAGGCGTGTGACGTACCAAGATCTAGCCACCAATCACATTGAACCTATACAAGGTTTTAAATAGAAACTTTCATTAAAATAAAATGTTTACATATGCATATATTATAACTCAACATTTTCAGCGGAAGCATGAATCAATAGTTATGTATTTTGTAACCAAAGAGTACCAAAGTTATTAGTCTTGTCTCATGTTTCCATGTGTCTCGACCCATGACGACTCCAGCTTCCCAGATGGCAAGTTCCACATCCAAACATAACCATAACCTGCGAGCATGTAAACAAGTGTATCAGCATAACGCTAGCGAGTTCACGGTTTTTGTAAAAACGTTTAGTTGCCAAGTGTTTAGTCCAGTTTAATAACAATTCCGAAAACAATGTTGATAATAACTCGATACCGTACAAGATGGCGTCATATTGTTTTGCCCGTCCCCAATGCCCCCTATCAAAGAATTGGTCATGATTAAGGACATTAGTTCACGCCCGTCCTCTCAGGTACGGTGTGAGGTTGCCAAGCCTAATAGCGCTATCAACTAATACCTCGTTACCTCTCAGGTAACTAATTCGGTATAAGATGGGACTTAAGGTGATAGGAGTGAGTGTATTATCCAACATCCCAGTTTTAACCAAGAAAATACGTATTCCTCTCAGAAATACCCGTTTGATTGTCCCACCCACCGGGGCGCATGCTCAAGAGAAGTGAACTCACCTTGGATTTGCTCGGTAAGACAAATTACACGTTCAAGCTAATCAATCAGAGCCTATAACGTTTACACATACTCAATCAGTTTGTATGCAAATTACTTATCCACGCACGTATTCTAGCATTTTACACCAAGTATACATGATTCACATTCCATACACATATAAACAAACAGTATTCCGATCGCACACTCCCTACGGTGCGATCCCATAACACATAATCCAACCTGACACTGTGCAACCCATTTGATATAACAGGGCTCGCGTAAAATGAGGCCTAAAGGTCTTGTGTGATCGGCCTCAACTTGTGCGATCCGCCCCACTTTTGCGATCAGCCGCACTTGTGCGATTGAATCCTGATCCGCGGCCCAAACAGCTTGTGAAGCCTAGTTGTTTGTGCGATAAGGCCTAAGATCAGGTGTGGCCCAGCTATGTTGTGCGACTAGGATGGACTTGTGCGATCACACACACTTCTGCGATCCCAGTTCTGTTGTGCGATGTCGGTTATCCGTGGCCTTAATTCATGGCTAATCAGTTACATTCGTTACTTGCACGATCCATCAACTTCTCCATATATCCAGTTTATCTTTTAGGGCAATTATCATTATAATAAATCATCGATTGTTCAGTAACATCATTTACCAAGTAACAACATTTACCACATAATTACACCAATTTCATAGATCCACGTGAACCCTAAATAATAAGTTTATTCTCATTACAACTTAACAACATCATCGAATTCAAATTAGATTAAGTGCACACTTATATCATTGAATTCCTTTTCTCACTGAACCCTAGGTTTACGATTAATTAATTGTCACAACCAGGATTTCACTTCACAAACATATAGCCTTAGTTCATTGGTTAACATTCTAGATATTCCTACTGCACCACTTATTCCGAAACTTATCATGTTGTTGGCTTTAACTCAATCTTTAATAAATCAGATCATCACTAGCATAATCTAAGCAACATTTAACCTCATGAACATTCACAACCGACTACCAATCAGTTTTTATTATAATCAGTTCCTCCACTAACATGCATCCATATGTGTAGAATTTCTGATAACAACCCTTGTCTCATGATTTCATGAACATTATACCAATCACAAAACTTCGCACACAACCGAGAATAATTAAACAAGATACACACATTCCGATTATGGTTTCTATCTTTTCTAAATCATAGGAACTCACATGATCATAACTGCCATTGCACAGATTCACACATAGTCAAAACAATCAATCAGATTCGACACCAAAATGATTATACTAACCGACGGATTGTAGAAAGTGCACTGGAGCGAGCGAGTGGAGGGTGATTCTTCGAGTGCCTAGCTGCCGTCGCCTGCTCGAAAGGCCTAGGGTTTGCAACTGTTGTGAAAGGAGTTGTATACTCCCTCTTATGATAGTGCGTAACCGAGATTAAAAGGAATAGGTTGGGCTTCGACCGGTTGGACTTGATGGTGTATGTGTGGGCCGAGATTCATGACATATACAAGTTAGGGATTGTGCGGTCGAGATAGAAGTGTGTGACCCGGAACTCGTGCAGTTAAACATTCACAATCATAGTTCAACTTTATCAATTTACCTAGCGAGCACAAAATTTATAATGTACGACAAGATATAATTAGAAGCGTTGCGTATTTGAAGAACCTTGGAACTCGAGTTGTCACATCATCCCCAACTTGAAGGAAATTTCGTCCCGAAATTTGATAAGCAGTCTCGGAGAAAAGAAGCAATAGTTCAGGATGACTGGGGAATTTCCTCGGGTACCACATCATCCCTAACTTGAAAGGGAATTTCGTCCCGAAATTCACTAGTTGTGCTAGGATTCAATTCAACAGTCTCAAACAGATTGGGGTACTTGAGCTTCATCTGGTCTTCGCGTTCCCACGTGAACTCCAGTCCACATCTTGAGTTCCAACAACTCTCACAATTGGAATTCGACCGTGCTTTGGTTCCTCAACAACTGCAACTTATTATCGATCTATGGTTTTCGCAAGGTGGGTGATGTGCTGAAAATGGTTTAACAAAAACAACTAAATTAAACCCTAAACTAGACTCTCTAAGTTTTAAATTTATAAAACTAAGACTCTCTAAACCCTAAACCACACGACCGGCAAGTGTACCAATCGATGCAGTATAGCCTAAGGAAGTCCGAGTATCGAACCCAAGAGACTCTACTAAATTACGCTAATGACTCTATCTAGACGTAGACTGACACGGACTTAACTAATTGTTTATTGATTGGGGGGGTTTTCTAAAAATCCTAAGAATGCAAATAACGAATAACTAGATTAGCTAAATAACTAACACGAACTCGAACGAATACTTTGATCAGAGATGAATGACGACTACCTAGGCTAGACGCAAGCTAAACTCAGAATGGATCTCTATTCGATGATTTTGTGGTGTGGAACCGGGATCTTTGGATACTAAACCTATTAAGACACCACTAAGCCCCTCAAACACTCTCAAGGTGATTCTTGCGGCACTACCTAGGCTGTTACGCTCACCGGTTTACTAGATTTCCTCTCAGTCCTCTAGTTTCTTGAAAGTGCATATATAAGACGCTCTACCTTTCAGCGCGAACGTCTAAAGCGACTACGGGTTTTAATCTTGGCTTAATAGACAATGGAATGTTAAGTCCTTATAACCAAACCTAGACCTATTAATAACCTTGAGCCTTTCCGCGACAAGTTTAGCAGCACACTTGATTTTATTAAATTACCGAATATTACTTCTAAGGTTACTTACTAGATTTTCACCCTAAAGGATCAAAGATTTATTATGTGATATAGACACTCACCAAAACCTAAAACCCTAGCCCGACTCTATTCCGTGATAAAGACCGTCACCAAGAATCGAACGAAGCAATAAACAATAATAAAATAATCACAAGCACACATACGCACCAAGTTAAATTCCCATAGCTTTTACAATACAAGAAAAATCCACAACCACGTCAAAAATCAAATAAAAAACCAAACTTAATTTTAAACCATTGTCAAAAGCCTAGGTAGTTAAGAAAATCTAGCCAAGAAACATAGTCATGGAAACAATCAAACAAGGTTTATAATCTGAATTCATAGGCATGGAACAAAGAAAAATAGAAAATAAGAAGAATCGGTAACAAAACCCGGTAATTCCTTGTTCTCCAAGCTTCTTGTTCCACTCCAATAATTCTAGACTTGCTCCTCGCAAGGATGCTCTAAAATTCGTCCTGAAGTTGTGCCTCGTCTGATATTGATTCCTTCTGATGTTGCGCGGCTCCCTCTCGTCGAATGACTTCCTTCAATTATATTGCGTATGATGTCCCCTTTATGATGTCCAGCCGCCTTTTCTAATGTTCGATGTAAATGGGCTTGCGGCCCAAATCTGTTGTGTCTGTGCTTGTCCTCTTGATAATAATTCGTTCAAGTATATTTACATATAAAAAGGCCAAAACCCATTGTTCACGAAATTAGGTTGATGGCATCTTTTTGGCCACTAAAGAAAATATAATAATAATAATAAAAAGGCCTTGAATTCCTCCCCTTTGATCACGTGCTAGTGCTAAAACTGCTTCTTACTGATGTTTTTTTTCGAATATATGTATGGCCAATTAAACTCATTGGAGTTCTATAATGGCATGCGGCCCCTTATAAAATATAGATATTGGCATTGACCCGCTCATAGAAAATAACTGCAATTTTATTTCGATCACTGGCATCCCACTCTGCCCAATTGGCTGGTTATTTCCATATTACTCGTCTTTGCTCCATTTGCACCAGGACCTGCCAAAACACAATATAATATAATATAACACTAAAACTAAATAAAAATAAATAAAACCTGTACAAAAATTATACAATCTACACGGGACAAATATGTGTATTTTACCCTACATCAGTGGGGGGGGGGGGGGGGGGGGGGGGCACAAGTGTTTCGTCGGGCAAACACTTCTTCAAATTTGAGATGTGATCAACAACGTGAACATTGCCCAGTTTAATAGATAATTCGAGTTTATACCATACCCTCCCAGGGTGAGACTTTCGACATGACACGATTGCCTACATCGAACTCCCAGTGTTTCCTAAGCTTAATAGTTTTTCTGGCGGTGCCGCGCTGCCACCATACGATCTCTAATCTAAACAATCTTCTTGGAGTTTCGAGTACAAGTCCTGGACCTGTGATTAGGCTGTCACCCACCCCAACCCAATAAAGAGATCGGCATTGTCGTCCATACAATGCCTCGAACGGAGCTGCCTGAATACTGAATTGGTAACTGATGTTGTAGGGAACTCTATCAAAGGTAAGTAGTGCTCACTCTGACCATCCATTTGAGGGTGATAAGCAGTGCTCATGTCTAGACGTGGGCCACATGAGTTGTGTGCTGCCTGCCACAAATCGGGTGTAAACATAAATCACAATCAGGGGTAATAGAAGTTGGCACCTCGTGCCTAGAAACCGCCTCTCTCAGAGAAATATCCACAACCCGCGAAGATTCGTCAGTTTCCTTGATTGCAAGAAAGTGTGCTGGTTACGTGAGACAGTCAACGATCACTCAGGTGATGTCGTTTCCATTTCGAGTTTCTGGTAGGCCAGTGACAAAATACATGGCAATTTGTTCCCATTTGCATATGGGTGTTTCTGGTTGCTGAGACAAACCAGATGGTTTCTGATACTCCCACCTTGACTCCCGCACAAGTCAAACATCGCTCGCGTGGTCACTAGTACCAGATCTTTGGACCCTAATACATCCTATCGAACCCAGACGAAAAGAATATCAAGACTTGTGTGCTTCGCCCAACACAAGTTCCCTAAGGTTGCCGTATAGTGGGACCCATATGCGCTCCATAAAGTAGTGAATACCGTCAAATTTTGCTAAAAGTTGTTTCCCCATGTCCCGTATAGATTTAGCTTGGAGATTCTCTTCCTTCAATGCTTCGGTTTGGGCAGAACGGATCTGATCAAGTGGGTTAGAGTCGATGGTGAGCTGCGAAGCTCGTACATGTTTAGGTTTCATAGTCGTAATCGTTCAAGAGTTCCATCCAGCAAAAGACACGGACAATTAGACTCCTACGACTCAACGAACACACAAATAGCACGTAATATGTCAAGTAAGTCCAAACAAAGTAGTCAACGCAATCGTCAAAAGTCCCCGGCAACGGCGCCAAAAACTTGATGTGCTGAAAATGGTTTAACAAAAACAACTAAATTAAACCCTAAACTAGACTCTCTAAGTTTTAAATTTATAAAACTAAGACTCTCTAAACCCTAAACCACACGACCGGCAAGTGTACCAATCGATGCAGTATAGCCTAAGGAAGTCCGAGTATCGAACCCAAGAGACTCTACTAAATTACGCTAATGACTCTATCTAGACGTAGACTGACACGGACTTAACTAATTGTTTATTGATTGGGGGGGTTTTCTAAAAATCCTAAGAATGCAAATAACGAATAACTAGATTAGCTAAATAACTAACACGAACTCGAACGAAGACTTTGATCAGAGATGAATGACGACTACCTAGGCTAGACGCAAGCTAAACTCAGAATGGATCTCTATTCGATGATTTTGTGGTGTGGAACCGGGATCTTTGGATACTAAACCTATTAAGACACCACTAAGCCCCTCAAACACTCTCAAGGTGATTCTTGCGGCACTACCTAGGCTGTTACGCTCACTGGTTTTCTAGATTTCCTCTCAGTCCTCTAGTTTCTTGAAAGTGCCTATATAAGACGCTCTACCTTTCAGCGCGAACGTCTAAAGCGACTACGGGTTTTAATCTTGGCTTAATAGACAATGGAATGTTAAGTCCTTATAACCAAACCTAGACCTATTAATAACCTTGAGCCTTTCCGCGACAAGTTTAGCAGCACACTTGATTTTATTAAATTACTGAATATTACTTCTAAGGTTACTTACTAGATTTTCACCCTAAAGGATCAAAGATTTATTATGTGATATAGACACTTACCAAAACCTAAAACCCTAGCCCGACTCTATTCTGTGATAAAGACCGTCACCAAGAATCGAACGAAGCAATAAACAATAATAAAATAATCACAAGCACACATACGCACCAAGTTAAATTTCCATAGCTTTTACAATACAAGAAAAATCCACAACCACGTCAAAAATCAAATAAAAAACCAAACTTAATTTTAAACCATTGTCAAAAGCCTAGGTAGTTAAGAAAATCTAGCCAAGAAACATAGTCATGGAAACAATCAAACAAGGTTTATAATCTGAATTCATAGGCATGGAACAAAGAAAAATAGAAAATAAGAAGAATCGGTAACAAAACCCGGTAATTCCTTGATCTCCAAGCTTCTTGTTCCACTCCAATAATTCTAGACTTGCTCCTCGCAAGGATGCTCTAAAATTCGTCCTGAAGTTGTGCCTCGTCTGATATTGATTCCTTCTGATGTTGCGCGGCTCCCTCTCGTCGAATGACTTCCTTCAATTATATTGCGTATGATGTCCCCTTTATGATGTCCAGCCGCCTTTTCTAATGTTCGATGTAAATGGGCTTGCGGCCCAAATCTGTTGTGTCTGTGCTTGTCCTCTTGATAATAATTCGTTCAAGTATATTTACATATAAAAAGGCCAAAACCCATTGTTCACGAAATTAGGTTGATGGCATCTTTTTGGCCACTAAAGAAAATATAATAATAATAATAAAAAGGCCTTGAATTCCTCCCCTTTGATCATGTGCTAGTGCTAAAACTGCTTCTTACTAATGTTTTTTTTTCGAATATATGTATGGCCAATTAAACTCATTGGAGTTCTATAATGGCATGCGGCCCCTTATAAAATATAGATATTGGCATTGACCCACTCATAGAAAATAGCTGCAATTTTATTTCGATCACTGGCATCCCACTCTGCCCAATTGGCTGGTTATTTCCATATTACTCGTCTTTGCTCCATTTACACCAGGACCTGCCAAAACACAATATAATATAATATAACACTAAAACTAAATAAAAATAAATAAAACCTGTACAAAAATTATACAATCTACACGGGACAAATATGTGTATTTTACACTACATCAGTGGGGGGGGGGGGGGGGGCACAAGTGTTTCGTCGGGCAAACACTTCTTCAAATTTGAGATGTGATCAACAACGTGAACATTGCCCAGTTTAATAGATAATTCGAGTTTATACCATACCCTCCCAGGGTGAGACTTTCGACATGACACGATTGCCTACATCGAACTCCCAGTGTTTCCTAAGCTTAATAGTTTTTCTGGCGGTGCCGCGCTGCCACCATACGATCTCTAATCTAAACAATCTTCTTGGAGTTTCGAGTACAAGTCCTGGACCTGTGATTAGGCTGTCACCCACCCCAACCCAATAAAGAGATCGGCATTGTCGTCCATACAATGCCTCGAACGGAGCTGCCTGAATACTGAATTGGTAACTGATGTTGTAGGGAACTCTATCAAAGGTAAGTAGTGCTCACTCTGACCATCCATTTGAGGGTGATAAGCAGTGCTCATGTCTAGACGTGGGCCACAGGAGTTGTGTGCTGCCTGCCACAAATCGGGTGTAAACATAAATCACAATCAGGGGTAATAGAAGTTGGCACCTCGTGCCTAGAAACCGCCTCTCTCAGAGAAATATCCACAACCCGCGAAGATTCGTCAGTTTCCTTGATTGCAAGAAAGTGTGCTGGTTACGTGAGACAGTCAACGATCACTCAGGTGATGTCGTTTCCATTTCGAGTTTCTGGTAGGCCAGTGACAAAATACATGGCAATTTGTTCCCATTTGCATATGGGTGTTTCTGGTTGCTGAGACAAACCAGATGGTTTCTGATACTCCTACCTTGACTCCCGCACAAGTCAAACATCGCTCGCGTGGTCACTAGTACCAGATCTTTGGACCCTAATACATCCTATCGAACCCAGACGAAAAGAATATCAAGACTTGTGTGCTTCGCCCAACACAAGTTCCCTAAGGTTGCCGTATAGTGGGACCCATATGCGCTCCATAAAGTAGTGAATACCGTCAAATTTTGCTAAAAGTTGCTTCCCCATGTCCCGTATAGATTTAGCTTGGAGATTCTCTTCCTTCAATGCTTCGGTTTGGGTAGAACGGATCTGATCAAGTGGGTTAGAGTCGATGGTGAGCTGCGAAGCTCGTACATGTTTAGGTTTCATAGTCGTAATCGTTCAAGAGTTCAATCCAGCGACGCCGTCGCATGCTCAGCTCTTTCGGATCAAATGTATGCTAGAGGCCCTTGTGATCGATCTAAATAGTGCATTTGGTACCGTACAAGTAATGCCTCCAGGTATGAAATTCAAAGACCCTGGCTACCACAATTGCTGAGAAACGTAAGCTATCACTTTCTCGCGTTACATCAACATGCAACCGAGACCCCGAATCTAGACAACACGGTACACTACTAAATCACCTGTACTATCGGGTAAAGATGACACTCAGTGTATTGTAGAGTTTGGTTTCAAAGCTAAAAAGACGTTCTCCCGTTTAGTCTTCCACGAATACGCAGCGCCCTGTTGTGTTAAAACGATAGAAGTTGTGCGATCTTCGAAAATCCCTTGATGAATCTGCGACGGTGCTTAGCGAGATTAAGAAATTGCCGCACCTCCGAAGGTCTCTTCGGTGCCGATCAATTTCTAATAGAATGGATCTTGGCGGGATCCACGTGTATTCCCAATTCGTTGACTATGTGACCAAGGAAGTTTACTTCTCGAATCCAGAAGTCACACTTAGAAAGACTTCGCATGGAGTTGCTCCTCCCATAGGAGCTCTAAGAAAAGATACAAGTGTCGTTCATGGTGTTCCTTTTTCCCGGAAGTGATTCAAAGCGTCATCAATAAACACGGTTAGCAAATTTGGCGAGATGAGGTTTACACATACTATTCATGTGATCCATAAGGCTGCTGGTGTGTTGGGTAACTTGAATGACATGAATAGAAAATCATAATGGCCGTACTCTATCTGTAATGCAGTGTTAGGAGCATCCTCCCCTGGGTCTTCCATCAGGTGACAGTCCGATCTTAAGTCGGTTTCCGAATTAAAGCTTGATCCTTGTAGCTGTTCAAGCTGGTCGTCGATGCGAGGTAGAGGGTGGCGGTAGTCAATACACGTACGAAAGGGTTCATCCTTCCTTTTTCACAATAGAGCTCGGGCTCCCCAAGATGAGGAGCTAGATCAACAAAACTCCCATCCAGTAGTTCCTGAAGTTGATTGGACAGTTCTTGCAACCCTCCAGGTGCAAGATGATAAGGGGTACTAGAAATCAGGACTGCTTCTGGCGTGATAAAAATCTGATATTCCACCTGACGATGTGGAGGTAAACCTGGTAGTTCTTCGGGCTGTTCACCGACAACCAACGATAGAGTAGCAGGGTAGTTGAAACACTTCTGGGCTCCCACCGCCAAAGTGATACTGACAATCAGTGAATCTCCACCATGGAGAGATATACATGTGATTTCCTTCTTATAGAAAATTTCTGCTCCAGGCTTAGACATCCAGTCCATACTATCGACTACATCAAAACTTCTAAAAGTAATAGGAAGAAGGTCAATGTCGAACACGTGACCTACAAGATTGAGTTTGCACCCTAAGTGAACGTGTGAGGCTTCAATTTGCTTGCCATCAGCCACTTCTACAACGTGTCTGGCTTCAAGAGGTATCAGGGTTGAACAGAACAGAGATGAAGCGTTTAGTTACCAAAATTGTACAGGCTACTATGTTGCTATTATTCCTGGCGTCGCCCACGCCAATCCTAAATGCTTCTTCCACGAGCGCCACTTCCAGTGTTGTTGTACCGTTATGAGGATTCCCAATAATATCATTGTTCCCTAAGTTGTTGACGTCTTGACTTAACAATGGCCAGTCCTTGTCGAAGTCGCCTTCGTTTCCATACTGGAAGTTAGGATTGCGAGTACCTTGTACCTTGTTGTCACCGTGGCCATTGCCCCTACTTTTGTTGCTTTGTAAACGGATCTCTGTGATCTTTCACCAAAAGAATCCACCTTTCTGCATTTCTTGACATATCCTAGGGTACTGCCCAAATCACTAGAAATTACACACCCCATACTCCGGTCAATTGTCAGTGGTTATGGCCCGATTGATTCGTGATGGTTGGCTCCCAGAGGTTGCTGAATAGGGTTAGGGACTTAATCGAAATCAATCTGCTGATGTTCATTGTCGGTAAACAGGGTTGTCCTAATACTATGGTCAGTATTATATCACATTCAGTCTCTTGTCCATTGGTATTGGGAGCTGATTGAATAATGCACGGTACGTTGCTAGAGAGTACAGAAGTGGTCATACCTCGGGATCTAAGGCGTCAATTCTTGGAATTCAAGTAAACGAAGAAAGTGAGGTAGACACAGACCGAGCATTCAATGGTTCGATAACTAACTCAAAGACGTTCACATAACACCTAACATTCTTATACGGTTCGCTAGACGTTCAGACAAGTGTTCAGGTAATGCTCAATAGCTTCGGGATTCGTAAGGATTCAGAGGGAAGTGAAAAGATCACGTTCGAATAGGAGGCAATCATCGCTATGACTCCTATAGATTTGTTGTGTTTCTCATTAGATCGAATAACAGAATAGGACCCCCTTTACACTTGTTAAGCCTCACTGGGACTCACATGTACCCCACAATATTATTATGTGTGCACCCATAATAATTTTGCGTTTTGCATGCTCATCTCAGTTCCTCCTAACTCATGTTAAATGGTTCCTCGAACTCAAATGTTAAATGGAGGTTATCAAAACAACAAGATCACGGAAATCTAAGGACTACGACATACTAACAACGCATCATAATGTCAACAAGCAATTCATGTAATTATGTTATAGTGACGAGTATGTGTCCGTATGCTACAACATAAGCAAGTGTACGCTAATCATGTAATGTCTACAGCAGGTAAAAAGACGAACCTTGCAATCTGGAGCTGAGAGTCATGGTCGTATTAACGTATTCAGAACTTGTTCAGTTATAGTCTGGTTTTATAAAACATTTTTAAAACCAAGTTTACTATAACCAGTGGCTCTGATACCAATCTGTCACACCCCCAGAAATACCCCGAGCGGAAACCCCCGCGAGGCGTGTGATGTACCAGGATCTAGCCACCAATCACATTGAACTCATACAAGGTTTTAAATAAAAACTTTCAATAAAATAAAGTGTTTACATTGCATATATTATAACTCGACATTTTCAGCGGAAACATGAATCAATAGTTATGTATTTTGTAACCAAAGAGTACGAAAGTTATTAGTCTTGTCTCGTGTTTCCATGTGTCTTGACCCATGATGACTCCAGCTTCCTAGACGACAAGTTCCACATCCACACATAACCATAACCTGCGAGCATGCAAACAAGTGTATCAGCATAACGCTGGCGAGTTCACGGTTTTTGTAAAAACATATAGTTGCCAAGTGTTTAGTCCAGTTTAATAACAATTCCGAAAACAATGTTGATAATAACTCGATACCGTACAAGATGGCGTCAGATTGTTTTGCCCATTCCCAATGCCCCCTATCAAAGCATTAGTCATGATTAAGGTCATTAGTTCATGCCCGTCCTCTTAGGTACGGTGTGAGGTTGCCAAGCCTAATAGCGCTATCAACTAATACCCCGTTACCTCTCAGCTAACTAATTCGGTATAAGATGGGACTTAAGGTGATAGGAGTGAGTGTATTATCCAACATCCCAGTTTTAACCAAAAAAAGATGTATTCCTCTCAGGAATACCCGTTTGATTGTCCCACCCACCGGGGCGCATGCTCAAGAGAAGTGAACTCACCTTGGATTTGCTCGGGGTAAGACAAATCACGTTCAAGTTAATCAATCAGAGCCTATAACGTTTACACACACTCAATCAGTTTGTATGCAAATTACTTATCCACGCACGTATTCTAGCATTTTACACCAAGTATACATGATTCACATTCCATACACATATAAACAAACAATATTCCGATCACACACTCCCTACGGTGCGATCCCATAACACGTAATCCAACCTAACACTGTGCGGCCCATTTGATATAACAGGGCCCGCGTAACATGAGGCCCAAAGGACTTGTGCAATCGGCCTCAACTTGTGCGATTGAATCATGATCTGCGGCCCAAACAGCTTTTGAAGCCCAGTTGTTTGTGCGATCAGGCCTAAGTTCAGGTGTGGCCCAGCTATGTTATGCGACTGGGATGGACTTGTGCGATCACACACACTTGTGCGGTCCCAGTTCTGTTGTGCGATGTCGGTTATCCGTGGCCTTAATTCATGGCTAATCAGTTACATTCCATACTTGCATGATACATCAACTTCTCCATAGATCCAGTTTATCTTTTAAGGCAATTATCATTATAATAAATCATCGATTGTTCAGCAACATCATTTACCAAGTAACAACATTTACCACATAATTACTCCAATTTCATAGATCTACGTGAACCCTGAATAATAAGTTTATTCTCATTAAACTTAACAACATCATCGAATTCAAATTAGATTAAGTGCACACTTATATCATTGAATTTCCTTTCTCACTGAACCCTAGGTTTACGATTAATTAATTGTCACAACCAGGATTTCACTTCATAAACATATAGCCTTAGTTCATTGGTTAACATTCTAGATATTCCTACTGCACCACTTATTCCGAAAGTTATCATGTTGTCGCCCTTGACTCAATCTTTAATAAATCAGATCATCACTAGCATAATCTAAGCAACATTTAACATCATGAACATCCACAACCCACTGCCAATCAGTTTTTATTATAATAAGTTCCTCCACTAACAAGCATCCATATGTGTAGAATTTCTGATAACAACCCTAGTCTCACGATTTCATGGACATTATACCAATTACAACACTTCGCACACAACAAAGAATAATTAAACAAGATACATACATTCCGATTATAGTTTCTATCTTTTCTAAATCATAAGAACTCACATGATCATAACTACACATTGCACAGATTCGCACATAGTCAAAACAATCAATCAGATTCGACACCAGAATGATTATACTAACCGAGGGATTGTAGAAAGTGCACTGGAGCGAGCGAGTGGAGGGTGATTCTTCGAGTGCCTAGCTGTCGTTGCCTGCTCGAAAGGCCTAGGGTTTGCAACTGTTGTGAAAGGAGTTGTATACTCCCTCTTATGATAGTGCGTAACCGAGATTACAAGGAATGGGTTGGGCTTCGACCGGTTGTGCTTGATGGTGTATGTGTGGGCCGAGATTCACGACATATACAAGTTAGGGATTGTACGGTTGAGATAGAAGTGTGCGACCCGGAACTCGTGCGGTTAAACATTCACAATCATAATTCAACTTTATCAATTTACCTAGCGAGCACAAAATTTATAATGTACGACAAGATATAATTAGAAGTGGTGCGTAGTTGAAGAACCTTGGAACTCGAGTTGTCACAATCCAAGGATACATGAGTCTTAGTACCAAGTCATTAATGCCTAGTCAAGTCCAAAAGTTGAGTTTTTAAAAAAGAATAAATAAAAAGAAAAGAAAATAAATGGCTCAAGAGAAAAATAAAAGATTGAAATCAATGATAGGAAAAAGGGTGTTTAGGATCAACATACCTCTTGATGCTTCGTTAACTAGTTCTTACGGTAACTTGGGCTCGATTGTTAGACGAGGAGCTATGCGTGTGAATGTGTATTGTTGTGCAATATCTGGGTCGGAATCCTAACACACCCGATCCTTCCGCTTTGAATCAGCAGGGAAACGCCACTCGATGCCGAAATATATTATTAATTAATTAGATAGTTTAAGAAGTTTATATTACTTGTCCCTATTTAGTTCGTCGGTGAGTTTTCAATTCCCCTAAGGTAGTTACTTTTATATAAACTAAGTCCTTTACAGTTTGGTGTTATCTCCGCATAAAGGCAAGAGCTTACCCAACCCAAAGTCCTATCCAATGCCTTAACCTCCGCTAAGAGCATCAGCATGCTTTGACTCTACATAGACATAGACATAGAAAATATTAACGACCCAAGTTAATGGCGTTGCAAGGTTGTTGGTAGATTTTAAGGATTAGGCAGAAACTCTAATGACCCAAGTTAATGGCGACACTATTATTTCGTTCACTTTCAATAAACTATGTTAATTAACATACACACACCTTGTTCACCCATGATCTTCCTTAGTTACCTCAACATTAAGGGGGGTAGTTTCCCCCAATACCCTCAAGAATCTATCCAAGAATGGCGATGGAAAAAAATATGATCAAACTTGAAAATAATATATAAATCATAAAAATCTTGATTACATTAATGATTCTTGAGTTTTTCCTAATGATTTGTAAGGTCACCAAGACCTATCTAGATCAGGATCTCACTCGAAAACACAATCACAAGGTGTGCGGAATCCACCTTATGATCACCACTGTAGTAGCCAAGAATGGTTGTGGAAAAAGATATGATCAAACTTGAAAAATATTACATAAATCATAAAAAATCTTGATTACATTAATGATTCTTGAGTTTTTCCCAATGATTTGTAAGGTCACCTAGACCTATCTAGATCAGGATCTCCCTCGAAAACGCAATCACAAGGTGTGCATAATCCACCTTATGATCACCACTGTAGAGATTTGATTAAGAACGAGTAGAACAAAGAATGATCTGAGAATACACAGAGTATTCTAAGATGAAGATGAATGACGTCACACACAGTAGCCGTCAACAAACATACACAAATGATTAGGGTTTCTTGGCAGACAAACTTTCCACAAAAGAATCGTTGTCTTGTCATTATCCAATAAAGGGTTATATACAAGACACATCCGGACACACATGGCCGGATACAAAATAGGCCCAAATCCCAATACATAAACAAACTCGTACTGAGACACAGGAGTCTCAAATCCGGACTAAGCTAGAACCATCATAAACTCGGACTACAACCTAAGTCCGGATATACAAAACCAAACATAAATCCGGATTAGGATAAACCCTCACCCGGACACACAAACTCGGACATCTAAAGGTAAATTCGGACAGACAACATGTCTGAATTCGGACAAGCTTCAAGTTTATTACAAGTTACACTTGGACCCTTAAACTTGTGGAGATCTTGCACTTTATCACACAAGTGCATTTAAATGATTATAATGATTAGAGAAAGTTGGGTAAATAGAAGTATGTAGTGGAGAAGAGGGGATGGAATGGTGGAGAAGGCCTCTATTTATAGGCTGGCTAGGGCGAGGCACGGGGTGTGCCTGGATGGCATGGGGCGTGCGTAGACAAATGACCGACTATTCGTGGTTATCGAGGCACAGGGTATGCCTTGTCAGCACGTGGCGTGGTCAATTTTGTGGGGCCCATGGGATCTTCTAAATCTTCCATAAGCTTTTCCTTCGTCTTGTACTGCTGAGGCACGGGGCATGCCTGGATTTCTTTGCTTGATGTTCGCACGGTGGGATTTTGCAGGTGTATAGTGGCTTCCGAATCTGAAACATGGGTCGTGTCTGGACATTTTCTTCCATCTTATTCCGATTTTCGCCCGGTTTTGCATCCTTTGTTATTTATGTCTTGAAAATTCAATATAAACCAATTTAAGCTTATTTCGAACACTTCATTAACAAAACATATTAAAAATGGGTTATAATTTGATATAAAAGCATGTGCATTTTAGCTCATATAGTTCTCCCACAACCACCTCGTCCCCATCTTCTTCCAACAATTCATCTAGAACACCTCCTCCTCCTCATAATCAACGTCTTCCCAATCTTCTTTGAAATTCAAAACCCCAGGTTCCTTACAACACGTCTGCCAAGATGGCCTCTTCTTCCACATCTCTAAATGTTGAACCCATTCATTTTACCGTTGCCAACCAACATCCGGTGTGGCGTCAAGCCATGGCCGAGGAATTTCAAGCACTTAATACATGGACTTTGGTTCCACTTATCCCTTACACTAATATAATTGATTGTACATAGGTGTACATGGTTAAGAAGGATCAACATGGAGTTATCACACAATATAAAGCTAGCCTTGTTGCTTAGAGTGTTTTTTTTTACAACAACATGGAGTTATCACGTAATCTACAAAGTATGCCAATATGTGCATGCTCTCATAAAAAACCGCTGGTCCACAACAAAGCGTGTTATTCCATATCTTAAGGGTACACTTGATCATGGCTTGCGCATTCGCCATGACTCTGGTTCTCATCTACAAGCTTTTACTGATGCTCACTGGTAGGATTCCCCACTACTGGCCTTTAAGGATGACGACTGGTCTTTTTGTTCAGATGACCGTCGATTTACGTGGGGATTTTTCACACCCTGATTTCCTGGTGGGCCCGGACTTGGGGTTTATATGTGACAATTGATGACAGATATTCACATATAGCACAA
Organism: Helianthus tuberosus; assembly: GCA_030545235.1. Lineage (NCBI taxonomy): Eukaryota > Viridiplantae > Streptophyta > Magnoliopsida > Asterales > Asteraceae > Helianthus > Helianthus tuberosus. The sequence continues at coordinate 185,195,574 of CM060406.1, forward strand.
CGAAAGTTTTAGGATTATAAATTAATTATTACAAGTACAATCGTCCAAAAAGTTCAAAATAAATATACAAACGGAAGGTGTACTAAAAGATTCACATGTGGATATGAAATAACAAAAATGAATGTTATGACTACTAGGCCTTGCGTGGAGTCACAAATTCCAATATGCATAAACCGAGTAGCTCCAGCCTATTCCATATTTGCTAATAAACCTGCACTTAGTCTTTTGAAAATACGTCAGTTTTCACTGCTAAATACAATTAACAGACACATTTTGAAAATATATCCAAAATCGTTTTATACCATTTGGTATATAATTTTTTAAATAAGTTGGGATAAAGTGATATATCTTGTTACCAGTTTTACATGCTTGTCAATACATATGGGGCTCGGAACTAAACTCCGATACATGATTAACCGACATGCCACATTTTCAATAAAAATATAATATAACATTAGTGTCTGTCAGGTGGATGCCTACACCCCGCGCTTAGGTCGTGGCTACTTGCAATTAAGTGAGTCGTGGATATCCAGGACACTGTCGCATTGACCCCCAATGTTTAAGTTGTTGAGCAAAGCGGATTAAAATGGGTTATTTAAAATTTTAAGCATCATTCGCCCATGATTTAATACCCGACCAAGCGGCTAATGTCGTATTCCAAGCCCGTATAGGGAAAATAGGCTAAGAGTATTTACCTGAGCTTATCTTTATAAATCAAACATGTTTTAAGCACAACCATTAATCAAAACAACTAATCAGGTGCAATTTACTAGAGGCTCCTAGTCTGGAATGGACGGAATTATGATCCGTTAGAACGTTAAGGGGTCTTATTCAAGTCATAGGACTTGGACTGGTTAACTTAAATAAAAGACACGGTTTGCTAGATTAAGTGGAGACTGGGTAGAATGTGGTTTAGGCCCTCACGAGTATAATGACTCGTATACTACGGGTCAAATAACCAAATATTTGGATTAGAACTGATTTGGAAATGTTTTGGCCCGATTTGGTTAACTTATATAAACTATGCTATACAAGTCAATCGTCGCGCATAGGCGGCATCGGGTGATCGGATGGGTCTATGGTAAGTCCAATATGCCAAAACATGTTTATTATATTACCATATCAGTCTTCAGATTATATGTTCATTATATTTTAAAATCAATTTATGCGCAAAAAAGGCGTTTTAGGCATTATTAGGCATATTGTGAGAACTTTTCATAAGACCCGACAAATGATATGATCAGAAGGTATAACCCTTAGGGGTTATTCCTTACAATAATACAATCATATGACAACTTCAAATCAGTATCTAAACTATCCTAAACGATTTAGAATCGAAAGTTACGGTTGTGAACCAAGCTCTAAGCAGGAAATGACGGGTTGGACATGATCTAACATGTCCTAATCTATCTATACTTTCTATAAAAGGAGAAATCCCAATGACATAAGAAAAGCTAATGTGTCAGCAGGAGAGGCTGTCGAACAAGGCTTTTCTTATGTCATTATTACATCATAAAGTCTAATATATAAATCACTTTAAAATTTATTTAATGTACTATCAAACCACTGCCTTGTGTATTTTCAAATGTTAAAGATCTGGCCCACATTCCAAAGGGCAAACCACTGCCCATCTACGAGAAAGTAGCAGCTGGTTCCTTTGGCAAATGTATACTTAGCAGCAGCAGTTGTTGTTATCTTCCATAATGCTTTTAGATCAGCAGATGTTTAACGCTAATTAACGGGAAATTCAAATTCAAATATGCATGGGAATTAGTAATTAGAAATTAATGCATGTCACTCAGAAACTCCTGTCAATCATCCTTCTTATATAAGGCTTTTCTTCTCATTCCCCTCTTCATATTTCATCACGCTTTCATCTTCTCTGATTTTGAAATTGAATCACAATCCAAATTCCGAATTAGAAGCATGTCAATATCAGTTGACAGTAATAATCTTAGTTTTGTTAACGATTTGAATCCTGGGAAGGATATGTGGAACATGAAGGCGAGAATTCTTCGAAAATGAAATCAGGGTTACAAGATGGAGATCATCTTCATTGATGATAAGGTAATTTGTATCTCTGCTTTTCCGTTTTATTATTATTTTAGAAAATGTAGTGTTGTATGCTAAGAAGATACTTTCTTTAAATGTTCTTCTATGTGCTAAGATTCAAGCAGGTATTAAGAGTCATCTGATACCTGTTTTTGATGGACAGCTGCAAGAAGATGTTGTTGTGATTCTGTCGAAATTTGGTGTTGGTGAGAATTAAGATTTATATAAAGTAGTAGTGCAGCGTTATGAAATCAACTTTTATAGATGCACGACTATTACGCCTGTGAGAGATTGGCAAGGTGTTGAGTATGGTTTCAATTTCAGAGCTTATGAAGATATTCTTCAAGGAGAGGCGTTAAACGCTTTGAGTGTTGGTAGTGTATATTTTTGTAATCATGTCTTACTTGTATAATATTAGAGAGTTTTATTTAGATTCTTGTATAATGTGATCATATAGATGTTGCTGGATCTGTGATTTGTTGTGGAGATCTTGAAATCTTTGATCGACCTCCAAAGGAGACTAAGAAGATGAATTTCGAGATTGAAGATTTGGAGTAAGTTGTTGTTTATATGTTCAGTCATGTACTGATCACTAAATGTTTATAATGATGTTAATAAATAAGATGAAGAATGTTTGTATTTAGTGTGGGATCATAGTAATGGTAATAAATAAGATTTATAGTGTTTGTATGTAATGCTGAATCATTGTAATAAATGAGGTCTACAGTTTATTCTTAGTGAATATGGTAGTTAATTTATGGCTCATTTGCTACTTTAATAAATGTTATAGCTTTCCTGATTGATTTTCTGTCTTTATTCATTCAATGTTGTTTTGATATGAATATTCTTTTCATGTAGGGGTAAGGTTTTGCGGTGTACTGTGTGGAATGATTATGCTCTGCAGATTAAGGACTTCATTTCTAAAATCCCACCTCATGAGCATGTGATGGTTGTTATACAGCATGGAAAGTGTAAGGAATGGAAAGGTATTTTTGTTACTTTCTGCAAATCATAACTATACTGTTTATGACTGGCAATATAAAGACAAGTATACATTAAATATCTATATACTTTTCCATGTAGGTGAATATACTGTTCAAAGTGATAAGTTTGCAACACGAATTTTTCTGAATGAAGAAATTGATGAAGTTGATGAGCTAAGGAGGAGGTAATTTCTCAATGTAATTTCTATTGTATATAGATGTTCAAGTTAAATACTTGGTTTCATCTCATTTGTATACTAATTCTAATCATTTGGGGTATTCAAAAGGCATATACTGAAGTTTGGACAAGGGAGTGGTTCTACTTCTCAAACGATACTATCGTCTCAGATTGTTTTTCCATTACATAAAGAATTTGTAACTGAAGGTGTGAAGAAACATGTTGATGAGATTAGCGAGATAGAAAAGGTTTCACATCTTTGTATATAGTTTGGTTGGCACCTGTGTGTTTTTACAGGAAGTGTCTTGTGTTTTTACAGGAAATGTCTTGTGTTGTGGTTGCGACAATTAAGATTGTGCAAGAAGATTATGGTTGGTTTTATGCTGGCTGTCGTAAGTGTTTCAAGAAGGTGATGGGTAAAAGTGAATACTTGCAGAATGTTGAAAATGTTTCAGATGATATTCTTCGATTGCCTGTGACTTCTTTGGTTTGTATCAGATGTCATACTGAATGTACATCGATCACCACAAAGTAAGCAATGATGATTATTTAGCGTTATATTTATATAAGTAACATTCTAAGACTGATATTTGAATATAGTTTTGCAGTTTACTAAGTTAGTTGTGCATATTTCAGGTTCAAGGTGCAAGTGCGGGTGCAGGATGAGAGTGGTAGTGTTTCTTTTGTTGTGTTTGATAGAGATGTTCAGAAGCTTCTTGGATTAGCGGCGAGTGACATAAGAGAGAGGCAGGTTAAGGCCAATGATACTGGATTCCCTCATGAGATATTTCGATTGGTTGATAAGAAGGTTGCTTTTAAGATTGATGTTTTAGAGTTCAATCTTAAAAATGACTATCGTGTTTATACTGTGCAAAAAACATGTGATGATCCAGTAATAATTGCTGAGTTGGTTGGTGGAGATGGTAATGGTGATGAAAATACTGACGAGGTAGCATATAAAATTACTCTTTCAATCTATTTATTTTTCTTTTGAGTTTTAAAAACTGGATTCTGTACTTTTTTATATGATATCATATATTATGATCCTTTAGGTTACTCAAGAGGTAGCTGATGTTGAAGACGTTAACCTTTCAGACTCTTCCCAGGTGTCTGCTGAAAGAACTTCAAGGGTGAGCAAAAAGAGTTCATTATTTTATTAAATGAGATCAATAGTTGTTTTGTGATCTGTTGCAAGGGTGTTGTCTCTGTTACGGCCGACTCTTCAGCCGTTGAAGTTGAAAAGGATTCTGGATCAAGTCCCAATGGAAAGCGGATGGCTCGAGATGCTGATGTTGTCAACGTTGGTGAGCTATCCACTAATGTGAGAAGAACCCGGAAGAAGCTGACTAAGGTTAACAATTAGATGCTTATGAAAAAACAATTCTTATGAGAGATAAGTAGAAACCACTTATTTTTTAAGAATCCTTGTGGTTTTTATTTATGTGTGTTAACTGTTGTTTTAACAAACTGTGGTTAAAAGTTTGGTTTGTAAGGGCTACGATGATGAAAATGATATGTAATATCTATGGTTTGAATATCAAGTATGGTTAACCTTTTGTTTGCTATATTGTTATAATATTGTTATTATACATTATATACATTTTTGGTGATATTGATGGACTGAATAAGTAGTAGGGTTGTATATTATTGTTAGATTGATGAATTAAAATTTAATCAATTGGTTTATCGGAAACTGTTGGGGTCTGAGATACGTTAACATCTGTTAGAGGCTAAGCACTGTTATAGCGTGCTAACATCTGTTAACACCTAAGCACTGTTAAAGATCAGTTAAAGGCTAAGCACTGTTATAGCGTGCTTCAACAGACCTTATGAGCTGTTGATCATCATCTGTTAAAGATCTTATATTATAGATCTTCTGTTGAATTGTGTAATATCTGTTGGTGAACAGCAGGACTTAGGTTAATCATACATTTTACTTCATCAATAGAGGTTCTCTTTAGCAGACCTTTGCTTCAGCAATCTTTGTCTTAACAGACCTTTTGGTTCATCAACAGAGTTTGTTTGGCTATTGATGTACTAGATAAGTAGTAAGGTTGTATATTATTGTTAGATTGATGAATGAAAATTTAATCAATTGGTTAGTCGGAAAATTGTTGGGGTCTGAGATACATTAACATCTGTTAGAGGCTAAGCAATGTTATAGCGTGCTAACATCTGTGTACCCCTAAGCACTGTTAAAGATCTGTTAAAGGCTAAGCACTGTTATAGCGTGCTTCAACAGACCTTATGAGCTGTTGATCATCATCTGTTAAAGATCTTCTATTATAGATCTTCTGTTGAATTGTGTAATATCTGTTGGGGAACAACAGGACTTAGGTTCATCATACATTTTACTTCATCAGCAGAGGTTCTCTTTAGCAGACCTTTGCTTCAGCAGTCTTTGTCTTAACAGACCTTTTGGTTCATCAGCAGAGTTTATTTGGCTATTTTTGGACTGGATAAGTAGTAGGGTTGTATATTATTGTTAGATTGATGAATGAAAATTTAATCAATTGGTTAGTCGGAAAACTGTTGGGGTCTGAGATACATTAACATCTGTTAGAGGCTAAGCATTGTTATAGCGTGCTAACATCTGTTTACCCCTAAGCACTGTTAAAGATCTGTTAAAGGCTAAGCACTGTTATAGCGTGCTTCAACAGACCTTATGAGCTGTTGATCATCATCTGTTAAAGATCTTATATTATAGATCTTCTGTTGAATTGTGTAATATCTGTTGGTGAACAGCAGGACTTAGGTTAATCATACATTTTACTTCATCAGCAGAGGTTCTCTTTAGCAAACCTTTGCTTTAGCAATCTTTGTCTTAACAGACCTTTTGGTTCATCAGCAGAGTTTGTTTGGCTATTGATGTACTAGATAAGTAGTAAGGTTGTATATTATTGTTAGATTGATGAATGAAAATTTAATCAATTGGTTAGTCGGAAAACTGTTGGGGTCTGAGATACATTAACATCTGTTAGAGGCTAAGCACTGTTATAGCGTGCTAACATTTGTTTTCCCCTAAGCACTGTTAAAGATCTGTTAAAGGCTAAGCACTATTATAGCGTGCTTCAACAGACCTTATGAGTTGTTGATCATCATCTGTTAAAGATCTTATATTATAGATCTTCTGTTGAATTGTGTAATATCTGTTGGTGAACAGCAGGACTTAGGTTCATCATACATTTTACTTCATCAGCAGAGGTTCTCTTTAGCAGACCTTTGCTTCAGCAGTCTTTGTCTTAACAGACCTTTTGGTTCATCAGCAGAGTTTATTTGGCTATTTATGGACTGGATAAGTAGCAGGGTTGTATATTATTGTTAGATTGATGATTAATATTTAATCAATTGGTTAGTCGGAAAACTGTTGGGGTCTGAGATACATTAACATTTGTTAGAGGCTAAGCATTGTTATAGCGCGCTAACATCTGTTTACCCCTAAGCACTGTTAAAGATCTGTTAAAGGCTAAGCACTGTTATAGCGTGCTTCAACAGACCTTGTGAGCAGTTGATCATCATCTGTTAAAGATCTTATATTATAGATCTTCTATTGAATTGTGTAATATCTGTTGGTGCACAGCAGAACTTAGGTTCATCGTACATTTTGCTTCATCAGCAGAGGTAAAACCACAAATTTTTGAAAGTATATACTAAGACTACATAACTTCATTCTTAAGTTAGTTTCCAAACAAGAAATTTGTCCATCAAACATGTCAACTAAAACATAAGTTATACAAGGCTGAAAAGGTGTTTAAAGATCATGTCAACAAACTTCAAAGTGTATTTTTTCTCCTTTTACACTTTTTTCTTCGACTATCTCAAACCTCAGCTTTTCCCCACAAATATTCACGTTTCATCCATGATACGCTGCCAGTCTGTATGCATCACTAGATGGTTATTGTCACCGGGTCTTTTAGGATATCTCCTAATAACCAGCTGTACCAAAAACTTCACATGATCAAATGACAGCACAACTCTACGGTAATCATTTAGCTGGTGTTCTCGAACAAAGTTCCTCGGTATTGCCTGTAAAGGAAAATTCTTTCTTTAGTTATTCATTCAAAACATCATATACTTTAAGTAATAACAGATAGATCCAAGATTATAAGTAAAATCAACCATATTAAAAGTAGATATGTAAATACCAAGCTGTGTGTCTCTAAAACATGGTATTCAAACTGTTTTTAATAATGTGGACGCCTTTTGCGGTGTTGGTGATTGGTACGGCTGCATTGATGTTTTGTTTCCCCGTGAAGTGCAATCCCGTCTTTGTTAAAAACCTTCACAGTGAAGTTAAAGTCGTCTTCAGGAGTACTTCCCATCCATTGAAACAACAGTTGGCAGTTTTCCTCAATGTCATTTTCGAAGCAAAAAGTTGTCCATCCTGGTCCCATAAAACCAGCAGCTAATCCCTTTTTGTTTTCAGGAGAGAAAACATAATGCACATCAACTTTACTACTCTGCTTTGGTCCATGCACTTTGGCAACCAAGTTATCAATTTTTAATCTCCTTTGCGACAACAGCTTCAGTAAATCGTGTGGTAAATGCTGTAATTTTCATATGTTTTAGAAATATCATATTAGATTTTATATAGGATACAAATTATAAATTAGAAGTTTTTCTAACAGTCCAAAAGATACACTGGTAATATATAAAAATAAGTAGCAGTTTTTAACCTGCTTGCAGTATGTTTGTTCTTCAGCCTGTATCAAGCATCCATGAACATAATATCTGTTCGAGCCATCTTTTCTAATCTCCAATCCCTCATTGTTCAAAACATTTATCTCAAATTTTGCTTCCTTCAATTTTTTTAAACACAGCTTGTCTATGTTGTTATTTCTATAAGTTTCAACAAACCGGGTCCATTCTGGCCCGTTTATCCTCTTACTTTTATTATCGATGCTCTGTACTGCAATCTTGTACTTAAAACCCGTATAATCAACCAACTTTATCACTTCACACTTTCTTGTTAATTGGTTAGCCATTATCTTTGGAAGTACCTATGTATATAAAATACACAACATTTAATATATCTTTAATTTCATAAATACAGTTTTTAGCATACAATTGTGATTTGAGCTAATTTGTTCTAAGAATATAGCTTACCAATCCCTCATTTAGGTCTGCCAATTGAGAGACGTTGATAATTATCATAAACTCCATCTGAAAGTAAAAAATACAATAACAATTAAATACTAAAATATAAAATCAATTATATCTGAAAAGCATTCTATTTAAGGTATAAAAAAATATCCAACACTCTGTAGGACTAAACTTATATGTTGTGTACTTCAATATGGTCCCTACAACCAACAATATGAATCTAACACTGTGTAAGATCAAATTCTTATTCTTGTATAATAAAAAAATATTATATGGCAATAAAGTTTTCAAATATCCATGTTTGTGTCAACTTCAAACTTCAGTTTTTTTCAGCAGACAAGGCGATATTCACTTACAAATCAGACATATGAGTACTATAAACTGATTGCAGAATATTTTATGAAAATTAATATTGATAGAATAAATGTATCAACACTACATGGCAGTTCATACAATATTTCTAAAACCATTCGTAAAATTTACAACCAAATATTTATGAAACAATAATATTTCAGATTATTATTTAAATGGAATGAATCAAAATGTAACTAAATAGGTTGATATAAATCTTATTATAAAATAAAGAAAATAAGTTCATATCAGTTTATCTATTTTAACATCAGAAGATTATGATTTTGATGTTTATATAATTTCAAATGAGGAAACTGAAAGGAACATGTAAAAGCATACCAATAAAATACACAAAAGAACAAAAAAAAAAAATACCTAATCTAAAACTTTAAACTTCTGATCGTCAAGTCTGAGGAAGAAGAAACTGTAGAGTTTTTTCGCCGAAGAAGAAGAGGTGAGATTGTATTGGGATTGTTGAAAATAAGATATTTATCTATTAACTTGTAATTGTTTATTTATTTAACTCATAATAATCTTTAATATCGGGATTTAAAAACTATTTTTAATTATATAAATATAAATATATTAAATTAATAGATAAGTTTTTCGTATTTAACATTTTAAATTTATATTCAAATAGTGGTTATTGTTGTGCAAAAATTGCGATGTTTTAATGTAAAAGGGGGTAAAGTATAAATTTTACAAAATTTAATTTCAACCAACCAGTGTAAATGTAACATCTGTATTAACTCCATTTAATATGCTTTTCATCTCCATAATTGAATATAAGCTCCAGAAAAGATATTCGGAAGTTTTCTCAAATAACTTTCTTATCAAAATCAGTAAGGTTCTATTGCATAATATAGATTACACGCTATAAAATCAAGTATTATTTCTTTGAATTTATTGTTTGTATTATATATGTTAGATTAACCATTATTTGATGTTATGAGTATGTGTTTGTCACTGACGGCGTTTCATATTCTCTCTTGAAGCAAATAATAGTTGCTATAATCTGGTGTATTTTTATTGATTAAGTACTGAATTAACTTAAATGAAGTTACTGATAGCATTCTCTGTTACAATTTGTGCATGTATCTTCGTGATGTTGTCTTCTACATTACGATTGATAAATCAACCATATAATTTTTGGTTGATGCTCATTTGCTTAATTATTGTGAGAGATGATGATTTTCATTTTGTGCTTTGTTTTTATAATACCTTAAGTGTGTGAATATACCACTTGATTTTTATAATAACTTGTAAGTTTAAATTGTTTATTGCAGATATGAATCTATCCAATCAAACACCATCCTTTTTACAATTCCTTAATGAAGATGATTTTATATTTTTGGTATGTTTTTTAACTTTCTTGCTACTATTAGGTACCTACGTTAATTTTTGATGTAAGATGTTTGTTAACTACTGTTGCAGAATATACCACTTGATTTTCAGACTCTGTTGTGAGGCAAGGAGGTCCCGTATGGGCGCATTGTAGAGTTACTTGATGGTGACAAATCATGGTTAGTACGAGTAAGGAAGAGAGATGATCATTGTATATTTACGGATGGATGGACAAAGTTTGTTAGAGATTGTTGTTTGAAAACGAAAGATGATGTATTGGTGAAAGCTATTGGACGTTTGTCGTTCGTTGTCTCATGTTTTAAAGAAAAAGTGTACGAGAACTCTTACATTTCAGCAAAGATTAGCCCTGAAGTTGGCATGACTGTAAGTAAAGATATATTATTTCGTTACTTACTCTAAATATTTTATGCTATCTCAACAGCTTGCTAACATCTATTTGCCCTTTTAACGTCTGTTTCCTTATAATCTTAACATCTGTTGACTAACATTTTTAAATTCTGTTGACTAAGTCTTTTAACCTCGGTTGACTAACATCTGATATTTAAGATTTGTCCATGTTGCAACCTCTGCTGGACATAATGGATGACAGTTGTTACGAAACCTCTGTTGGATAGCAACAGAGGTATGTAATAGTTGATAGCCAAACAGTGGTTAGGTTGTGTGTAAATAGTGTAACTACTGTTGACTAACCCTGCTGAGTAATTCTCATTTTAATTTTTGTTGACTAATCCGTTGTAACTTCTGTTGCTCATTAGTTCATATCAAATTTGCAAGTCTGCGATAAATATTCCTTTGCTTCTTCTATAGCTAATTGCTGACAAATTTTGGAAACAATTCTATGGTAAAAATTATGAGTATGGGTTGGAAACTATCTATGTTGGCGAAAGGTTTTGGAATGTGATGATGAAAGGATGGACTGATGGATGCGGATTTACTGATGGATGGTCAAAGTTGATTGAAGAAGTTCCCATACCAGTTGAATCTTGGTTGGTTTTCACCATGATTGCATCTAAAACGTTTGAGCTTTCCGTTTTCCATTCCGAGACTGGAACTGAGGTTTCTTTCAAGAAAGCTGATGTAGTTGTTTTGGATGATTCAGTTTATGGAGATGATGGGTTTGATTTATTGGCTATGGTATAAAATTTTGATGATATAATACATTGTTTGATAACATGACGGTGATAAGTAACTTTTATTATATTATGCTAATAACTTTTGAAATCTCATTTTGTAGGCTAAACACAAACAGCTTCTGGATTCCAGGGAAGTTGCTTTGGTTGATGAGGATGTTGGAGCTTCGGTTGGTAATTCTAAGCAGCTTACGAGTTTTGAGGATATTTTTAATGTGTATATACACATGTAATATATATATATTATGATTTAAAATATGGTTTCTTATATATGATCCTTCTTATAAATATAGTTTGCTGATGATGGGCTATTTGATTCAAAGATTGCGTGTCTGGTTGATGAGTCAGATGTTAAAAATGCTGTAAATTTATAATTTTCTATGCATATATTTTATTGTATTATAAGTATAAGAAGGTTTTTTAAATTTTGTTGTAGCCTGAAGATCATTCTGTAAAAATAGCTGATGATGTTAACGATCGTCAACTACAGTCTAAAGATTTTCCTGTTCGTGACATTTCTGCCTCTTCAAGTGTTGTATCTAATGTAAGTGTTTATTAGTTTTATACTATCTATTTTATTATTGTCTCAATATATTGATATTCTTCTGTATGATTGAGTCTTAAACTTCAAAGCTGAGTTGAGAAGATAATTTGTGTTGATAAAGAAAGTTATAAAATTTCAAGAATTTAGAGTTGTTATATTCTAAATTAATTTACTTAGGTGGAAAAGATGCGCAAACTTCGTGGCAAGACAATTGTAGAGGATAATAAAGCTGTTGATAGACCATGTAAAGTTCGAAAGGTTCGTTTAGTATCATCTACTTCAGAATCAGTCTTACACTTCACCACACATGTTGAAGACAGACTTGTAAGCTTTTGCAGTCGTTGCTTTGTTTCGTTATTTCAACAATTTCAGTTATATATCAATATTTTATAAAATTCACTATTCAATTTTTTGTTTTTTAGCAACTGCCATCATATGTATCTTCTGCGTTGGATCTGCATACTGATAATCCTAAGCCTATCAAGATCCAGAATCTCAAATGTGAAGTCCAGGAACTTTTTAGAACATCTCAAAAAACCAATACTGGATTCAACTATGCTGTTGTTGGATGGTCTTCTTATCTGAGATCTTGCAATATTGCTTTTGGTGATGAACTTTCGTTAGAGTTTCACAAGTCTACTCAATTGCTGAAGTTAAAAAAAATTGTGCATATCGTGACAAAGATAAAGTCCTCTTAGTTTCATGTCATGATTGTTTGTGGTTGTACATTTGGTTCGTTGCTGGTACTAATTTTGCTTCTTAGACATGTTTTATATGTAGTTATGTCTATAAACAAGTTTCATTGTCAATGGGTGGGTGCTACTTTTTTTTGGATAGCACAATGGAAATACTTATATGTATCTTATATATTAACTGATGATGCATGTCTATAGTTGTCTTTTAGCTATAATAGATAACACATTTTCGTACAATATCTATACACATATGTATATGTTCTATCAATATGTGTTATGCATGGTTTTCTAACACATGTTGTTAATAACATTATTCTCTTAATATCTGTTTACTAACCTTTGTAGTTTCTGTTGAGTAACCTTTTTAACATGGGTTGACTAACATCTGATAGTTACTATCTATCCATCTGGCAAGCTCTGTTGGAGATAATTGATGACAGTTCTTATTAAAGTCTGTTGGAAAGCAACATAAATTTTTAACAATTAATAGACAACAGTGGTTTGCTATTAACATAATGGAATTGCTGTTGAATAAACCTATTGATCATTAATTTATATCAATTTTGTAAGTCTGCACTAATTATTTTTTTTACTCTCTGTCAATATGTGTTATGCATGGTTTTCTAAGAAACGACCCGTGTTTGCACACGGGTCTTACCGCTAGTACTATATAATAAAAGAAACCAATAAAATGACACATGTCATTCATTGAAAACATCTACTTTTTAGTTTTTTTCCTCTTTATCCTACTTAATTATAGATAATTAGTATTAATTAAAAGATAATTATAAAATTAAATTTAATATAAATTTAAACATTTCGTATAGGAGATAATATAATATTTTGAAATATTTATTAGATTTCAAAATTATTTATTCTAAAATTAACAAAAGACGTCCACTAAATATAAATTAATATAATGTAAATGATTTGTTTATTTTATTAAACTAAAGTAATTAAGCGTAAAACCTATTTCATAAATATTTATAAGGGGTAAACAAAAACATTAATCACTGTTTATTGGTTCTATACTTTTATTTCCGTATTCAACTCTCAACTCAAATACGGTATTCACTATGTTTACGTGACATGTATAAGAATCATCACTGCAATCATCCCATCCATCATATATCGAGTATATCCGTTAGTTTTTTTAAAGATATAATTTTTTATTAGATTCATTCAACCCGTGTAATAAACGAGGTTTTTTTAAAGATATAATATTTTTATTACTTACTATACAAAATTACATTTATGCAACTCGTATAATACACCGGGTTTTTAAAAATATAACTTTTTTTATTGTGTGGTATATAAAATTAGACATATTCAATCCATATAATACACATGGTTTATAAAGATATAACAAGATACAACTATTTATCGATTGGTATATAAAATTACATGTGTTCAACCCATACAATACATGAGGTTCTTAAAAATATAACTTTTTTCAATATTTAATATATAAAATTAAATTTACTCAACCCGTACAATACACCGGGTTCTTAAAGATATATTTTTTTATTATTTAATATATAAAATTACATTCATTCAACCTATGTAATAAACGAGTTTTTTTAAAGATATATTGTTTTATGATTTGGTATATAAAATTACATTTATTCAACCCGTGTAATAAACTAGGTTTTTAAAGATATACTTTTTTTTATTATTTGGTATATAAAATTACATTTATTCAACCCGTGTATTACACGGGGTTCTAACCTAGTATGTTATATAAACTGTTATAATGTCATAATTTAAGGTTTCGATACTTAGAAGTTCATTTAACATTAATTACGAAAATCTGCATTTTTGACTTTTATTTAATAAAACTTTGACCCGTCATTTGACCAACTTAACGTGATCTTCAGAAGGTGCCCTCATAGGGGATTAACACCTACATTATTACGATCACGTAGCCATTTTCAATTCGAACATTGGTTTGACCAAAATGGTCATAACCGAAAGTCAAAGAAAAAGTCAATTTGCTTGACTTTCGGCTAATAACTAGCCTAGTAAATGAAAAAAGACTGAGTTAGAACACTTATAAGTGTTCAAGGAAGACTAAGCTTCAAGTATGAGGCCTCTTTAGATCAGAAGCACTCCAGGAGAGGAGATAGAGAGAGAATTTAAGAGGTGCAAATCCAAGTGAAGCAAAAGCATGGCTATTTATACTTGAGTTCATGCCCTGAATTCTTGCCAAGTGTGACTAGGGATGCTAAGGAGGTGATTAGTGTCAGCTGCAACTGCCAGCTGCACATGAACTGCCAGCGACCCTCTTGCGGACCATAAGAGGTGAAGCCTTACGGTCCACAAGAGCTTCTGGTGCCCACAAGATTCAAATACCTTACGGACCGCAAGTCCGTAAGGGACCGTCAGAGGACAAAACTTTGGCATTTCGTCATATTTGACCCCTCAACCTTCATCTTTCCACAAATTTATGTATTTGGTCCCTCTCGTCCAGCTTATCCGGATTATTTGAGAGTTAAATAGACACGTGTTGCCATATTATTCACCATGAATCTCTGAGGTGTTACAGGATTCGCCATATACATGGCTCTAATTTCATCTTATGGGTCACATAGAAATAGAAACCGATTTCTCAGTTATCCATAGAGTCTGAACACAAGCCCTAGCAGACATAGTAGCTGAACTGACATGGCTAGAAGCCTTACTAAAAGCACTTCGAACGAACACAAATTCGGCTCCAATCCTTTGGTGTGATAATCTTAGCGCTACATATATATCCAAGAATCCAATCCTCCATGCCATAACAAAGCATGTTGAAGCTAATTCATTTCGTACGAGAAAATGTTTCATAAGGAAAATTGATTTAAGGTCTAGTTTATATCTACAGAAGATCAGATTGTGGACACCTTTACAAAGCCTTTACCTACTCATAGATTCACATTTTTACGATCCTAGCTACATGTCGTTCCCGACCTTAACTTGCGAGAGAATATTAGACAATAAAGTAACTAGAGATAGTTAGCGGTTAATTTTGTAAATATTTGAATTAATATTGTGCAAATGTGAGGTCTATAAATACACATCCCCTTGTAATCTAATTAACGATACAAGTCATAGTTACACACACTTAAAGGTGTTTTAATTATAGAAAATATACACACGAACACTTACCTCATTTACCACATATTTTCATATCCATCTTTTTTTGAACGGCAAATTTGGATCACTGACGGAATCACTGAAGTATAATCGTGACACCTGCGAAACCACCCGATTACATCCATCCCCACTAGCCAATAATGCCTATACGCCAAGTCAGGAGTAAACCCAATGAATCTGGGAAAAATCCCCTTATGGAAATCGAACTCGGGACCTAATAATCCCTAAGCCTTATCCTACAGCAAATATATCACTAGGCTATAATGCCATGGGCAATTTTGATATCCATCTGACCCAAAAATATAAACACGAATTAGTGGCGTAACAAAGACACAATTACAATAACATGCATGGAAAAGTTTAATTAGATTACGAAGCCATTTGACCAAAAATATTCTTTAACTTGTTTCGAGAACAAATAAGGTCTTAGGGTATACTTTAACTGTCCTTAATTTCACTAAAGTGCCACATAACCTATTTTTCCCTATTTCACTCTTTCTTATTCCAAAGAAATGGTTTAATCCTATTAACTTTATCTAACACTATTTTTAGTGGTTTTTGTTTAAAAAAGAAAAAAAAATAATAATTCAATCTCTTAACATTCGGTTAACATGCTAACATATAACTCATTTAATGCATCTTAACACAAGGAGAGAGTGGTATGAAATACCAGTTAACATGTCGTTAACACCTAATATATCAGAGCACACTACGTGGCGTAATCTATTGTCTTTTAATGAAGGTAAAATTTACTCCAACCAGTCATTTTTCCAATTTGGGATGTGCATAACTTTCTAAATGACTTTTCAATTTAAAACTCTTGAAAGTTGATTTAAATTAGATGAAGAAAACCGATCCTAATTCGAAAATTTGAATTTTGGTTACTTTGATTTGATTTGAATTACGAACAAAAATTCAGTAAAACTAAAAATAGCTACTATACAATAAAACAAATCTATGAAGCTAATGAATCAATTTGGTTACTTCCTTACTATTAATCGTTGCTTTTGTCAACAATAATTTGTTTTTTTTAACGACAAACTAACATATATTTCTATATACTTTTATACCTACATTTTACGGGATCTGAATCATCTACCTCTTGATAAAAGAAGAAACAACTTAACTTAACTAGTTGATTTTCCACCCGCGCGTTGCGGCGGGGACCCAATGATTGCAAAACGCATGTCAGCAACGGCAAGCAGATACCGAATATCAAAACATAAATAAAAATGCCGTGGTAAGGATAGTCACTCCGTCCTAAAAAAACGATTTTAAATAACCTAATATATAATAATAGAACCCAGACATCCTACACGTTGGAAATTCGGTTGTTTTCAGTTCAGTTATTACGGTGCTAACACATTAAAATATAGATGAGCTCGGTACCGGTAACGACACCCAAAGTACCGATCCGGAAAATCTCGAAATTAGGTACCGGCACTGAAAATACTCGGTACAATACGGTATGGTATTTGAAGGTAAAAATCAATAAATACATGTATGGTGCTAGACCGGTGTCGAACCGAAAGTAACGATTCTGAAAACGCCAAAAGGTAGGTACCAAATTGGTAACGAAAATGATTTGGTAGAGTAAATTTGGTACCGATACGATACCAGTTTGATTACAGGATTTGATACGATTTGCTCATCAATAATCTAAATATCCAAGTTGATTTACATGTTACAATTCATTCGTTAAAGAAAAAGGCAAAAAAAAAAAAAAAGCAAAATAAGTAAACCTCATTCAAACGATATACAGTTTACTGACTGTGTGCATTGCTACGTTGCTACAGAATTTGATGAAGTCGGTATCAACCAGTACCGAAAACACCGTCATCGAAATCCCCAAAAGTGGGTACAGTTACCGAATATACCTGGTACGGTACGGTTCGGTACCGGTCGGTACTGGTACGACACCGGTATTTGAGGGTAAAAACAGTGAATATCGTTGCCGAACCGGTACCGAAAATACATCCGGTTTGATAAATTTGATACCAATACCGGTACCCGATACCATTTGCTCATCATTTAGTGAGTTACTATTCATTCAATTCTAATTCATTCAATTCTAATTTTAATATATAGGTAATTACCACCACAACATTGTATCCCTTAGATATAGCAATATCTTAGTTAATAATGATGCTTCCACTCTCAAGTCATCTTTTAATTTTAGATACAAAGAATAGTCTTGTTTTTAACAATTCGTAAAAAATGAAATAAAAAACATAAACATCAACATGTATTAATGTTTGAAAACAAGACCGTTGTTATTCTCACTATAATTTCAAGTGCGAAGTTATTCATGGTTAGTTTCATCTGATGGTAATTGGTAGTGCTTGACCAAAAGTTTCGCAGGGATAAAAAGTCATAGGATCGAAACAATTTTAATTTCAATCTCTATGTTTCAGATTTGGGTCGGCTATTCGATTTGGGTCGGGTTAAACAATAATAAATCCAAATAAAACTAAATAATCTCCATTCATTAAAATGACCCGTTCTTATACGTTAAAAAACTAAATAATGTTTAACAAACAAAAGACCAAAATATTTATAATGATGCGAGGTAAATTGTAAGTACCTGCTCTTGCGGCTCACTAGTGGAAGCTTTGTGACGTTTACTCTCTTGTTCATCATCATTTTATTATTATAAATAAGCAACTTTCTTATGCAATATCACTTGTACTCCATGCTTGGGGAGTGTTTCAAAAAAAAAAAAAAAAACTTTCATATTGTCTTTTTGTTGCCACAGAGACACTTCTTTATCTACAAACCCTCCTAGCTCACTCACATCTCAAATTCCACAAACCCTAGCCAATACCCTTACTGACTCTCAACCATTTATCCTCATATCCAAATGGACAACTCATCCACCGTAATCGACGTGATCGGAATAACAGAGTTGCTGGAAACATACCGTGCCGGAGACTACACCGGCCGCGGCAATGTGTGCCCTCCTGCCGGTGAAACGACGCCGTTGACGGTTACAGGATCGTATAAGGACGGTGGAACAGGTAAGAGATCCGGTGCGAGTAGTCGTAGGAGAGGTACGGTGAGGCCGAGCTTAGATGCGGATGATCTTATTAATTTGCTTCACGGCTCGGATCCGGTGAAGGTTGAACTCAATCGGTTGGAGAATGAAGTTAGAGGTGATTTGTTATTGTTTAAATGTTGATGTTGTTTGTTACGTTTGGTGAGTTAGGATTTTGGTTGACTTTTGTTGACTTGTAGATAAGGATCGAGAGTTGAGTGAAGCACATGCTGAGATTAAAGCATTGCGGTTGTCTGAACGGTTGAGAGAAAAAGCTGTTGAGGAGGTATTATTATTATTGTTAACTAGATGTTTTGATTTGTGTTATTATATATTTATAGTGCACTTTTGATTGAATGCATATCTGGTATTGATGTTATGTTTTCAAATTTGGCCACTTAAATTTGCAGTTTCATTAGATAGGATGATGTTAATGTGTTTTGCTTCTTTGTTTATTTGAAAGATTGTTGTAAGCTGGATTTTTTTTTCGTTTTCTATGAATTGCAATCTTCGAATCAACCTATAGAATGTAGCAAATGCTACTTTTTAGTGAGGTATATGGTGTTTTGAGTTTTGAGTTTTGACATTGATATTGATATTGTGTTCATTGAGAAAAAAATTGTGTTCATTGTCATTGTGTTAGGTACTCTCTGTTTGGTATTTAGGCTGTTTTCATGTTCGTATGTGGTGGTTCTTGTGTTTAGATAGAAGTATGTATATATTTGCAAGTGCTATATCTATTTGTGATTACCTTTTATTGTTCATAGTTGTTCAAGATGCCGATTTATATCCTTTTGAACAATTTCCATTTTGGTGTGTTTTTCTGTGCCTAGAAATGTTAGTTTATTATAGGTATCGTGTTTACATTTTAGATGTGTTTTATGGTGGCTAGAAAATATTTGTTAGTAAATTGATAAAGTGTTTTATACTCAAATGGCATTGTGTGTCACTTAAAATATTGCTCTTTAGTATAACATTGAACGATTGATATCTATAAGTACAAGACAGATGACTAAAATAAATTGTTGATGCTTAATACCCCTCAACACTGCTTAATATGTTAGGATTTCTTAAAAATTACGCTTTAAAGAGATTGAAATGTTCATATTACATTCTTGTGTCTTTTCCATTGCCCATTTGAATCTGTTATGTGGTTTATTGATGCTTTATTTTTCCCCCGTTTGACAGGTTTAACATAACGTGCGGGTTCTAGATTGACTTAGTTATAACTAAAGAATCCCCGCCGCATTGCGGCGGGTCGTAATCCTAGTTTCTTTAAAAAAAAGAATGAATAATTTTGGCATTTCCCATGATATACCAAACAAAAAACAATCAATAGAATTGGGTTAAACTACCATTTCATGGTACTTCTTCCTTAATTGATCATCTTTCCCAAATCCCCATTTCCACCATTATAAAACCTAATTTTGGAACATTGAACAATAATCACAATAGATGCAATGCATAGGTTAATCTCATATTAAATAGTACAATTAAGGGTCTAAAACACTAGTAACGCCCAAAATTTCGATTCAATATTAAACCTGGTTCACAACCTACCCTTCAAGAACTAAACAATAGTGAATGAGAAAATAAATTAAATGATTACTTTGCTTAAATTCATGATTATACGCCTCTATCCAGCTTGATTTCTTCCATGTTTCTATCCAATCTGATGAAGTATAAAGGATTGAAGGCTTCAAGAACCATGAACACAAAACTTTTTTTTTTCTACAGTTAAAGTGGAACATAGATAGAGCTCAAATCCCTCACGTATTGTTCCTTTTTTGGTTTAAACATCTTTCAGTTAAGAAAAAAATGAACACTCATGTTTCATTTATATAAATACTTGTTTCAAATTTTATTTAAACTAACTTTAAGTTTAAAAACAATTATAAAGTTTACTAATAGCCCCATTATGCACATTTTTTTTAACTCAATACGAAAATATGTATAGATTTTTGAACAACAAACTTGGTTGGGACCGGGCATTTTTAGGCAAAATAATTGGCAGGGACGGACCTATATAATTTTAAAATTTTCAGACGAAAAATTGGAAAAATTACACTACTAATCGAAACATTGGCAAGGCGGGGTGTAACAACCCGCTTTTTGGAAAGTCAAAGTACAAGTTAAAGTCAAAATCAAAGGAAAAAAGATTGCTAATTACGATCTGTCACTCCTTGCTTGACTATTGATCATACTCTTTGATTGTAAACGACATTCTATTATTTAATCGCTTTAGTTGTATTATGTGGAGTATCTATTAATAATCGAGATTTAATCACATGTTTAATCGCTAATCGATTTATCGTTAATCGCATCGCTATCGCATTCGCAACTCGAATTATGTGTTCTGAATATTGTTTTACGTGTGTGTGTTATTATGTGTTACTTGTGCATGTTATGTTTATGTTGAGGTGTTTAATCGCAATCGCAACTCTATCGCAATGCAATCTAATCGCAAACGCTAAACGCAAGTTATTTATAGTGATTGTATGTTAGATATAGTAGTTAGGTCATTTGTGTAACTAATAGGTAATACTATCGCATCGCTCACTCGAAACGCATCGCAACGCTCAACACGCAAAACGAAACGCCAAAATCCAACGCGCCGGACCACTCGATCGAATGACCACTCGATCGAATGACCATCCGAACGAATGACCATCCGATCGGATGGCCATCCGATCGGATGGCCATCCGATCGAAGTGTCGTCCGATCCGATCCAGCTGCCACTTTCCTTTTTTGGCAACCTATAAATACCCCCTCTCACATCACCAAAGTGAGGTGACAGCTCTCTCTCGTTCGACCAAGCGTTCCAGCCCACTTTTCTCTCGATTTCTCGCGATTCTTGTAAGTTTTCAACTCAAATCTTTTACTTCTATGATCTACACGCACTTCTTCATCATTTTCACCTTTGAGTCTTAACTTTTAACCGTGAAATCAACGGATTTGAGGTGTTCTAGGATGATGTCATCATGGGGTTCTTATGAACTTCAAGTTTTGGCATTATTCCACCAAGAACAACTCAGATCTACATGATTTACACATGAATCAACACTATTTTCATGTAGATCTAAACTCTTTCATGATTAAAAGGATTGAAAGATGGTTTCTAACTTTCTTCAACTCTTTTACACTCAATGCACTCAGAACCGATAGAATCGGAGCTAGTTCAGACCTTCTACTCGTTTTCTAGTGAAGTGTCAGCCTCCAATTCAAGGGTATGATTCATTAAATCCTTCTAACCTTCAAACAGCTTTTTCTACCATGCATCTTCAGCAACCTAACCCAAACTGGAACATGGATACTTGTGTCGAGACCCATGTCTCTCATGATCAAGGTATGATTCAAAACCCATCTTCACCTCTTGTTTTCAGTAAACTTCTGGCTGGAAATGGTGAATGTTTACCAATAACAGGATCAGGCACTGGCTACCACACCATCTACGACCGCACTTATATCCTACCAAACATCCTTCAAAGTTATAAAGTTATCAAAAAACTAATATTTATTAAATGTGTTACTCGTAATAACAATGATCTATCGAATTTGACCCGTTTGGCTTTTTCTTTGAAGGACCTCAAACTGGACGAATTCTTTCACGCCACAATAGCACAGGAGATCTCTATCCGCTCACCACTCCACAACTTCCGCCTCAAGCCTGCTTATTGACATCCGCTGCACTACCCTGGCATGATTGTTTTGGTCATCCCAGTGCTCAAATTTTAGAAATTCTTAGTCGTAATTTCAATTTTCCATGTAATCAGGACAAGTCTAGTTTTTGCGATTCATGTCAATTATCGAACAGTAAACGTTTGCCCTTTTTTGCCTCAAATTCTTTTACGTTTACGCCTTTCGATATTATACATTGTGACTTATAGACTTCCCCTATCACGAGTAAAACATGATATAAATATTATATGGTTGATATGCGTAAAATGCAACATATAAATTATATCAAAGGTATAAAATCAACCCTTTTTATATACTAATGTTGGAAAAAGTGTGTTTCTTTTTATACTTTTGATTTTCAGGACTAAATGAGCTTAAACATACAATATGAACCAATTAATGGCAAAACCCAACACAAATACAAGAAAGAGGAGTTGACACACCATGCCTACCCTCCAAGCTACACCCCAAGACCAAAAACAACAATCCAGAAGACAAGCACGAGCTGTGCCATCTGGATCAAGACAAAACAAAACAAAGCAGACTGGAGACACGGGGCTGTGTCTCTAGGACACAGGGCCATGGTCGACTCCCAGATATGCAGAATCTCCCAATGGACCCCATAAAGTTGACCACGGGACCATGTGTGTGATGCGTGTGTGGTGGTTATATATTTTATGTATATTTTTAGCCCTTTTTACACTTTAGTCAAGTTTTAAATTTATAAAACACGATATTTTACTAACACCAAACACACATGTGGGCAAGTGCACCCATCGTGAGCGTAGTATAGTGTTGGTAAGATACCGAGGTCGTCCAAGGACACAAGAGCTTTTAGTACCGGTTTATCCTCAACGTCTAATCAAATCAAAAATTAAGAAAAAAAGTTTTAAACTAGAAAATAAAAATGCTGAAAAATAAAAATAAAAATAAAAACAGATAGACAAGATGAATCACTTGTATCCGAGTCGCATTTAGTGTAACCTTTGATTATTTCCTCACTTTTGCACTTTTTAAGAGATTATCTTAGTTATAGTAGTAGGCCCCTCTTTTGAAGGTGACGTTACTCTCTACCCAGTAGTTTGAGTCAGCAAGGATACTGATGTGTGCAAAATGCAACATATAAATTACATCAAATGAGGCATAAAACTAACCCTTTTTAGTACTAATGTTGGAAAAAGTATGCTTTTGTCTTCCTTTTGTATTTTCAGGGTTAAATGAGCTTAAATGAACAAAAGAAGCAAAAATGCAGCCAAATCTAACAATAATACAACAAAAGGAATAAACGTGGCATGCCCGACCCATCGACAACATCTCCCCAAGCAAAAACAAGAGAACAGAAGGCTGAACACGCCCCGTGTTCACTGAGCACGGGGCCGTGCCCAAGTGTCTGCAGAAAAGACAAAGCTGTAGAAGCTTCTATCACCCACCACGGGGGCGTGCCCAGCGGACACGGGGCCGTGGTCAATGCAAAGATTCGCAGAATCTAGGCAAAAATCTTGATAATACAGACACGCTTCTGCACACGGGGTCGTGCCCAGCGGACACGGGGGCGTGGTCAACTAATGCAGACAAATTGCATTTAATGAAGAAAGAGAATATGGGTGGACACGGGGTCGTGCCCAACGGGCACGGGGCCGTGTCCGGGCTTCTGTGCAGGCTATAAATAGGGGTGCTTGGCTCACTTGCAAACCATCCCTTGGCAAACCACCTCTCTCACACTTCACCCAACCAACACCACCATCACAACCCACATCCACCACCATCATCCATCATAGAGTGTGTGAGTAGTCTCGGGATCCAAGATTGATCGTAAGAGTTCTTGACAATCAAAGGCCATGTTTGCCTAAGTCTCTTACATCACTTGGTGAAGACAAGTGTTTAGTGTAATACTTTTTATTTTTAATCTTTTCGCACTTCTTATTTGTTTATGTATTAGTGACTTTAATAACTAGTTTCTTATGTTGAAGGTGAGTCTTCCTTATCGTTTGTCCGTGGTGTCTTGGCATTATTTTACTGTCCATATAAAATAAAAGATTTTCACCATTCATATCTCCACGGTCTATATGGAGATATGTTGGCTACCTGGTCGGGGGTTAAGGGAACGGTTTGGTAAGAGTCTTGCCTTGTTCAGTGTATAGATCCTGCAAGGACCTGGGTCAACTTTGGTAGGATCTCCTTCAATACCCACCGGTATTGGATGGCGGGGGTCCGAACTCCTTGACCCCCTCATATGTAAACTACTATTAAAACTTTAACCCGGCTATTTAGGATTGTATCCCTGCTGACTCAAACTACTTAGCCGAGGGTAACGTCACATTCTAAAGATGGGCCAACCACAATATGCATTAATAACTTAATTAATTATCTTTCAATAATCCAACCCTTTAGGATTGTATCCTTGCTGACTCAAACTACTGGATTGAGGGTAACGTCACCTTCAAAAGAGGGGCCTACTACAATAACTAAGATAATCTCTTAAAAAGTGGAAAAGTGCGGAAATAATCAAAGGTTACACTAAATACGAGTCGGATCCAAGTGATTCATCTTGTCTATCTGTTTTTATTTTTATTTTTATTTTTCAGCATTTTTAGTTAGTTTTATTTTTCTTGTTTAAAACCTTTTTCTAAAATTTTTGATTTGATTAGACGTTGAGGATAAACCGGTACTTAAAGCTCTTGTGTCCTTGGACGACCTCGGTATCTTACCAACACTATACTATGCTCACGATGGGTGCACTTGCCCATATGTGTGTTTAGTGTTAGTAAATATCGTGTTTTATAAGTTTTAAATTTGGCTAAAACTGTTAAAAATGGCTTAAAATATACATTAAAAACTATACACACTTACGCACATCAAGTTTTTGGCGCCGTTGCCGAGGACACAAGGATTTTAAGAAAGTTAGGAATCAACGGCCTAATCGTTTTTCTTATTTTTCTGTTTTTTAGGATTTTTTTAGATTTTCAGTTTCTACAGAGCTCAGCACGGGCCGTGCCTGGTCGGACACGGGGCCGTGCTCAGCATTGTTACTGGCAGTTTTTATTTTCCGAGTTACAGGGAGTTGAGCACGGGGTCATGTCGGTGCAGCACAGGGCCGTGTCGAACTCCCAGTAACAGGGATCCGGAAAACAACTACTGTATCTCCGACCACGGGCCGTGTTCACCTGAGCACGGGGCCGTGGTGAACCTTCTGACTAACGTTCTTTTCTGTTTTTTATTGCAGGACTCGGAACCCAGGTGCCACATCTGAACTCTCTACGTAGTGTATGAGCTCCAGTTCTAGTAGAGACATAAAAGAACCTCTAGAAGAACCCGAACGCTTTCTCAGAAAAAGACTTAAAGCTAAAAACCAAGAGAAAGTTTCAGGGGACCCACTTCCAATGGCGGATCAACGTACCCTCATGGATTACCTACGACCCACCGTGGGTAATCTTGGCGCCACTATCAATGCACCGAATGTCGAGGCCAACAACTTCGAACTTCGACCGCATTTAATATAAATGCTCCAAAACTCCGCAACCTTCCATGGGCTTGCGGACGAAGATCCCCATTTGCGTATCACTAACTTCCTAGAAATATGTGATACGTTTCGGATCAATGGAGCATCAAACGATGCCATCCGCCTTCGAATGTTTCCATTTTCACTAAAAGACCGAGCTAAGGCTTTGCTTAATACCCTCCCAGTTGGCTCGGTAAACACCTGGGATGAACTGGCCCAAAAGTTTTTATATAAGTATTTCCCTCCTGCTAAAACGGCTAAATTAATGACTGAAATTAATACATACTCACAAGAGGACGGGGAATCCTTATATGAAACTTGGGAAAGGTTCAAGGAGCTACTGAGAAAGTGTCCTCATCATGGTCTTGCAGTATGGCAGCAAGTTTCCACTTTCTACAATGGATTGTTGCCACACACAAGACAAACACTTGACTCTAGCTCCGGGGGACTTTTAGGTAATCGTCGCCCAAATGAAATTTATAATCAAATCGAGGAAATTGCTCAAACCAATTTCAGTGGCACACTCCCCGATGCAACAAATCTATTGCCCCTGGTGCCCATAAGGTTGATGAAAGCACCTCCTTGCAAGCCCAAATCGAGGCCCTTTCTTCAAAAATAAAAAAATCAGAAATGGCAAAAACGGCCTCGGTTATGGCTTGGGAGGGGTGTGGTGGGCCGCATGAAATTGGAGTTGTATGAAAGAAATGGATAATCAAACAGAATCGGTAAACTACATTGATAATAGATGATGTGTGTAAAATGCAACATATAAATTACATCAAATGAGGCATAAAACTAACCCTTTTTAAGTACTAATGTTGGAAAAAGAGTGTTTTTGTCTTCCTTTTGTATTTTCAGGATTAAATGAGCTTAAATTCACAAAAGAAGCAAAAAGACAGCTAAATCTAACATAAATACAAGGAATGGAACATAAGTGGACTGCCCGACCCCTCAACGGCATCTTCCCAAGCAAAATAGAGAAGGCAGAAGACTGAACACGCCCCGTGCTCAGCCAGCACGGGGCCGTGCCCAAGAAGCAGCAGAAAAGACAAACCTGTAGAAGCTTCTATTGCCCACCACGGGCCGTGTCCAGCGAACACGGGGGCGTGTCGAAAGTACAGCAGGCGCATTAATTGTAATTGCGAATTACAATTAATGAAGAGAGAGATTGTCAGACAGGCACGGGGCCGTGCCCAGCGGACACGGGGCCGTGCCCAGCCTTCTGTTCAGCCTATAAATAGGAGTGCTTGGTTTCATTTCAACTCATCCCTTGGCACACCACCTCTCTCACACTTCATCCACCACCCACCACCACCATAACACCATCATCCACCACCATCATCCATTGTCCATCGTAGAGTGTGTGAGTCGTCTCGGGATCCAAGATTGATCGTAAGAGTTCTTGACAATCAAGGCCATGTTTGCCTAAGTCTCTTACATCACTTGGTGAAGACAAAGTGTCTAGTATAATACTTTTTATTTCTAATCTTTTGCACTTTTTATTTGGTTTTGTATTAATGACTTTAATAACTAGTTGCTTATGTTGAAGGTGATCTTTCCTTATCGTTTGTCCGTGGTGTCTTGGCATTATTTTACTGTCTATATAAAATAAAAGATTTTCACCATTCATATCTCCACGGTCTATATGGAGGTATGTTGGCTACCTGGTTGGGGGTTAAGGGAACGGTTTGGTAAAGGTCTTGCCATTGTTCAGCGTTTAGAGGTCCTGCAATGGACCTGGGTCAAATTTAGTAGGACCTCCTTCAATGCTTCACGGTATTGGATGGCGGGGGTCCAAACTCTTTGATCCCCTCATAAGTTAACTACTATTAATACTATAACCCGGCTATTTAGGACTGTATCCCTGCTGACTCAGACTACTTAGTCGAGGGTAACGTCACCGCCAAAAGCGGGGCCTACCACAATATTGCATTAATAACTTAATTAATTATCTTCCAATAATCCACCCTTTTAGGATTGTATCCTTGCTGACTCAAACTACTGGGGTGAGGGTAACGTCACCTTCAAAAGAGGGGCCTACTACAATAACTAGGATAATCTCTTAATTATGTGCAAAAGTGCGGAAATAATCAAAGGTTATACTAGATACGAGTCGGAACCAAGTGATTCATCTTGTCTATCTGTTTTTCTTTTATTTTTATTTTCAGCATTTTAGTTAGTTTTTATTTTTCTTAGTTTAAAAACCTTTTTCTAAACTTTTTTTTTTATTAGACGTTGAGGATAAACCGGTACTAAAAGCTCTTGTGTCCTTGGACGACCTCGGTATCTTACCAACGCTCACGATGGGTGCATTTGCCCATATGTGTGTTTAGTGTTAGTAAAATATCGTGTTTTATAAATTTAAAACTTGGCTAAAATAAGTGTTAAAGGGGCTTAAAATATACACCTAATATATATAACACTTTCACGCACATCAATAGACCTAGGCCGTCAGGTCCTCCAACGGGTACCTACAACCAAGGATGGCGTAACCACCCTAACCTTGGTTGGAGAGAACCCGACAATAGTAGTAACCAACAAAATCTAAACCAACGAAAAACTTTCAACAACCAAGAAACGAGTCACAAAATTTCTCTCAACAACAACAAGGGGGACGAGAGAGGCTTGAAGATACTGTATCTCGCCTCATCTCCGACTCCGAAAAGAAAAACTCGGATCGATTTCAACAACTGGAATCGAACTTTAGAAATCAACAAGCTAGTATCCAAAACATTGAAAAACAAGTAAATCAACTAGCTCAAAATTTCTCCGAGAGACCTCAAGGCTCGTTACCAAGCAATACCGAAACCAACCCAAAGGCGCAAGTACATCTCATCACATTGAGAAACCGTACCGTGGGTCCCGAGGAGGCTCCGTTCCCTCCAACTGAAAAAAACCGATCTAGCCAATCACCATCTCCACCAACACCCCAACAAGAGACGGCTCCTCCACCAAATCAAGAGCCCACCAAGAATCCTCCGGTACCATACCCCGGTCGGTTAATTCGCCAAAAGACCGATGACCAATTATCAAAATTCGTAAATTTACTTAAACAATTTCATGTAAATATTCCTTTTGTTGACGTCCTAACACAAATGCCTAAATATTCAAAATTTATGAGGGACTTCCTCACTCACAAAAGGAAAATTGAATCATTGCAATTAGTTAATTTAAGTGAAGAATGCTCCGCCTTACTACTCAACAAACTCCCGTAAAAGAAGATCGATCCCGGAAGCTTCACCATCCCTTGTTCAATCGGGGAATCGCCCATTCGTAACGCACTAGCCGACCTCGGGGCTAGTATTAACCTCATGCCCGCATCAATGTTCGACCGACTCGGCCTAGGAAAAACAAACCCTACAAAAATGAGCATACAACTCGCCGACAGGTCAGTTAAATTCCCGCAAGGTGTCGCTGAAAATCTACTAGTCAAAGTCGGGGAATTTGTCTTCCCATCCGACTTTGTGATACTAGATATTGAGGTACCACTCATCTTGGGAAGGCCATTCTTAGCCACGGCCCACGCAGTGGTAGACATGAATGGCGGAACACTAACATTGAGGGTTTGGGACAAGGAAATGAAGTTTGGAGTTGGTAAAAGAGTAGAAGACGATGACCCGGTCAAATACATGCAAGTCATACACTCAAGTTTGGATGAAGCTCTCCAACGGTGCAACATGGGATGCAAAAACATCCCACTTGGGAAACATATGACTGGCTTTGGGTCTAGCCAAGGACCCTTATAAACGTGGCGCACCACGGAGGCATTCCGCTGAACTATCCTTAGTTTAGTTTAGATTAATATTTTTTATGCTTTCTAGTTTAGCTTTAATTTTCAGGAATAAAATGCACTTGGGATGGTGAAGGATACTAAGGGAAACTTGAACCAGCACCCCATGCACAAAAACAGAGCCTCCCTCAATTTTTTCTTCGTTATAGCAAGTTCGACATGGGCCGTGTGCAGCCAACACGGCCCCGTGCTGAACAATCTGCAGGAAATCGCCCAGTTCAGGTAACTGGACACGGGGCGTGTTCGCTGAACACGCCCCCGTGCCCAGGCTTCTGTTTCTTTTTCCTAATTTTTGTTTCTGGCAACCTGAACACGGGGCCATGCCCGGACACCACGGGCCCGTGTCCAGATGCCCAGTAACATAAAAATTTGTTTTTAAACACACTTTTACACATTCAATCAACCTAAAAACTTATTTTTGGGACACATTGAGGACAAACTCTATTGGAACCGCTAAACACCCCAAATTTTTTCAAAAACTTTTTTTTTATTTTTTTACTTTTCTTAGTTTAATTTGGGAATAACAAGTTCTAAAAAGGTTATACTTTTATAAATTTACAACCGATAGTGTCGTGATAAAAAGAACCAACATAAGAAAATTATAAAAAGTCATAACAAATCTAGTTAAAATTTGATTATATATACTTGATCACATGAAAACTCATTCCCACAAAAAGTGAGTTTTGAGCCTTTATTGAGCATATAAATACACATCTTTAAACAAATTGCTCATTTTTTGTTTCTTGTGTGAATAGCCGCTTGTTTTCTTACAACTCTAGAACTTGCCACGACGAAACATTCCCGGTCCTTACCAACTTAAAACCAAGTAAGTAAATGATGGAGGCATTAGGACTAACCCATTTTATTTCAACACCATTATTATTTTTTTTACCACCTACCCAAAAATCCCCCTAGTTAACCCCTTTGAGCCTAAACCTTTTCATTTCTTAACCCAAAACAAACACCCTTTTACCCACCAAAAAACCTTTTTCATTTTAAACCCTTTCTTTTAGTAACAAAGAACGGTTTTCTTGTGACTTTCCTAAAATAAAAAATAAAAAAAATGAAGTTAACAATAAACAAAGCTCATCAAAAGAAGGCTTGTTTGAATAAATGCTTCATTGAAATAAAAAGTTATTAAAATAAAAAGTCACGAAAATCGACGCTTTTTACGTCTTTCGCCCTTTTCTACTAACCACTAACCCAACCACCTACCTTTAACCCAAGCCTAACCCTTCCCCCAAAAGTCATCTTGATATTTACAAAGGTTTTTAGTTAAAAAGGAGGAGGATTGATTACTTGGCAAGCTTATGGTAGGAGTAAGTTCCATGCTGCTCTCGAGTGTTTTTTCCAAAAATACATCTTCGGCCGAGTGTTGAGTGATCCCCCGTGAGGTATGTGAACTTGTATATAAATGGAATTTTAAAGAGGCATGTTATGCCCAAATAAAAAATTTCTCTTATGTAATGTTTTAAATAAATCATTACGAATAGGATTGTAAATAAAATAAAAATAAAACCTAATAAAGAATCTTGGAATCCCGACACTCTATGACAAGCCCAAAACCTTCTCTTCTACCCATTCCATTTGGGTGTGTAAGCCACAAAATAAAGAGTTTTGCTTGAGGACAAGCAAAGATTCAAGTGTGGGGTATTTGATGTGTGCAAAATGCAACATATAAATTACATCAAATGAGGCATAAAACTAACCATTTTTTAGTACTAATGTTGGAAAAAGTATGCTTTTCTCTTCCTTTTGTATTTTCAGGGTTAAATGAGCTTAAATGAACAAAAGAAGAAAAAATGCAGCCAAATCTAACAATAATACAAGAAAAGGAATAAACGTGGCATGCCTGACCCCTCGACAGCATCTCCCTAAGCAAAAACAAGAGAACAAAAGGCTGAACACGCCCCGTGCTCACTGAGCACGGGGGCGTGCCCAAGTGTCTGCAGAAAAGACAAAGCTGTAGAAGCTTCTATCACCCACCACGGGGGCGTGCCCAGCGGACACAGCCGTGGTCAATGCAAAGATTCACAGAATCTAGGCAAATCTTGATAGTACAGATACGCTTCTGCACACGGGGTCGTGCCCAGCGGACACTGTGGCGTGGTTAACTAATGCAGACAAACTACATTTAATGAAGAAAGAGAAGATGGGTGGACACGGGGCCGTGCCCAACGGGCACGGGGCCGTGTCTAGGCTTCTGTGCAAGCTATAAATAGGGGTGCTTGGCTCACTTGCAAACCATCCCTTGGCAAACCACCTCTCTCACACTTCACCCACCCACCACCACCATCACAACCCACATCCACCACCATCATCCATCATCCATCATAGAGTGTGTGAGTAGTCTCGGGATCCAAGATTGATCGTAAGAGTTCTTGACAATCAAAGGCCATGTTTGCCTAAGTCTCTTACATCACTTGGTGAAGGCAAGTGTTTAGTGTAATACTTTTTATTTTTAATCTTTTCGCACTTCTTATTTGGTTATGTATTAATGACTTTAATAAGTAGTTTCTTATGTTGAAGGTGAGTCTTCCTTATCGTTTGTCCGTGGTGTCTTGGCATTATTTTACTGTCTATATAAAATAAAAGATTTTCACCTGTTGGTGCATAGATGTCTGTTAACTTCGTCTTTATAGAGTCTTGTATTAGATAAGATAGATCAGGGCACGTAGTACGAGAAATGTGTCAAAAATAGGTTTGGAGGTAATTTCGCACGAAATTACATGTTGTAATTCCACACGAAATTACATGGTAATTTCGCATGTAATTAGTAATTTCGCTTGAAAGTGATTTCGTGTGAACAGGTTCATGCGAAATTACCTTGACTATATATAGGTGCCTGGTCTTTGTCATTTGGTACGAAATAATTTTTCCGATTCAGAGCCGAGGTGCTGCCAGTTTGTCAAACGATCTGTAAAAGCTTCGAAATCATTAATAAGAAGATAATTAGGGAATATCAAGCTGTATCAAGTCTATTTCTCTGATTCCGCCTTTGAAATAGATCATAAACTCTTCTGGTTGACTCGTTAGAGGGTCACACAACGATCCAACAAGTGGTATCAGAGCTCAGGAAGAAGAGTTTATACCAATTCAGCTTGTTTTCATCACTTCTACTCATTCTTTTCAAAATTAAACGAGATTTTACTGTTAAAATGGCTTAATTTTTACACATTACACGCGAAACATTGTTTTAATGAGCCCTTGAGAGAATTGGACCAAGATTTGAACAAAATCTGGATCAATTTGACAAAATGGTGGCCGAAATGATGATGTCATCATTATTTCGCTTGAAATAGCTTCGTAATTTCGCACGAAATTACATTTTGGGGTTAATTTCATTTGAAATTGCTGTTAATTTCGCACGAAATTAGATTTCGCTTGAGATATGTCATACGAAGTTACTATTTCGTTCCAAAGAGGCTATTTTCGTTTGAATCCAAGCTAATTTCGCACAAAATTATATTTCGTTTGGTCTGTTCGAACGAAATTACTATTTCATTTGAAACATCTGATTTCGTGTGAATTGATATTTCGTTTGAGTTGATATTTCGTTTGAAGGCTGTTATTTCGTTTGAGTTCATATTTCGCTTGAACTGATTTCGTTTGAAACTGTTTTGTTAAAATCAAAAAAATTTCTAAGTGTTTGTTGATTGTTTCAGATACGTGAAGATGGATGATTTTATGAATCCATTCAGTGACGTTTTTGCTTTCACGGGAAACACCGGAGATGATACATCAAACAACACAAATGAAAATGCTCCAAGTGCGAAGAAAACTCTTTCTGATGCTATGAGTGTGGAGAGTGCATATGGCACATACAATAAACCTCCCAAACTAATGGCGATTGAAGAATACAATAGATGGGCTAAAAGGTTTGAAGAGTGGCTAAAAGCGTTTGCATATCCAAGTTGGAAGAGCTTGAAAAATGGTTTCAATATGGGAAGATCGGATTATGAAAATATAACAGATACTGATGGTGTAGAAAGTTTTGTTGCCGAACAAAAGTGCATTGCATTGCTTTATCAGCCTGTGAGAGACGACATAATATCGTTGATTGAATACACAAATGCAAAAGATCTATGGGAGAAATTGAAAGTTAAATGTGTGGGTAGTGCCGAGATAGTTAAAAACAAAAAGAAGTTGTTAAGAAAAGAATTTGATTTGTTTGGATGTTTGAAAAACGAATCTGTATCTAAGATGATAGAAAGATTTGGACATTTGAAGCTGGAACTTGCAAGACATGGAATAGTTTACACTCAAGAAGAATTGGTTGACAAACTGTTTGACTCACTACCTGATGAGAAAGACTGGCAGTACTTTGCTTTGATGCTAAAGAACACAGTAAAGTCGGAGGATCTGACTGTTGATCTGTTAATCGAAAGATTGGAGAGTCGTGAATTGGAGATCAAGAAATCAAACAAAGTCAATAATTCCTCTTATCAGCAGAATGTTGAGCTGTATTATCGAGGAAGCATGATCCCGAAATCTGTGTCACCAAAAACAGCATTTTCAGCAGAAAATTCAAACACGATGAATCAAGAAACTCCAAGCAGTGGCTATCTTGGAGGTTCAACTTCAACTGCTCAAAGTCAATTAGTTCCAAAGAATCTGTTTCAATGTAACATTGCTGTGAATCTAAAGAATGCACAAAATTTCAGTGAAGAATCCGCAAAGCAGCAAATGGTGTTTTTAGCGTCTGTTGTAGAATCATACGAGAGCCTTGTTGCGGGCACAATTAGAAACACTAACCTCACCAAGGAGGACTATGATCAGATCGACCCAGAGGAGATGGAGTTGATTGATATCAGGTGGTGTATGGCTAGTGCGGTTAGGAGAGCGCAAAGATTCATGGAGATTACCGGTAGACATTCTATTGGTGGACCTTCCACCAAGCTAGGGTTTGATAAGTCGAAGGTCACGTGCTTTAAATGTAAACAAAAAGGTCATTTTAAAAGAGAATGTCGAAATGCATATGCCGATGATACGGTAAATCCGTTCCGTGAAGATTACTACAAAAGAGCAATCTATTATTAGAACAAATCTGAATCCCCCAGAATGAAGCAGATAGAAGAAAATCCCAAAGAAAAATCCAGAGCACTTGCTGTTATTCATGATGATGAGGGATATGATTGGAGTGAAGTGTTACCAGAAGAAGACGCAGTGGGCTATGCGTTTGTAACAAAGATTGTTCCTTTCAAAGACTCCAGAACAGAAGAAATGAAATACATAAACAGAAAGATGCAAGCTCAGAATAGGATTAGTAGAGTCTATCGTACATACAAAGAAGCTAAAAAGGAGAATAGATGGGATGCTGATAGAGAATGTTACTTAGATCCCAAGGGAAACATTGCTGTTGATCCAGATACTGTCGATGTTGAAACTATCACCCAGCAAATTGCAGCTGAAGAAGAAGCAAATCAGAGATTGTGGTGGGGAGGAGGAGAAGCTGAAGAACAAGAAAAAGAGAAGGAGCCGCAGACAAAGAAAGTTGATGACGGGATTATTGACACGTCACAAGAATTCACTGCTAAAAATTTGAAGAAGATGGCTGACAAAGTACTTGCTGCAAAAGAGCTAGAGGTAGTTTCTGGTTCTGGAACTGAGTCTAAAAGCAATGTCAGTCAGAATGATGCAATCAATGAGTCAGGTAAGAAAGCTAACACTGAGAGCGACTGCAAAAATTGCATGAAAAACTGCAAGGTTTGTAGTACACTTGTTTACCTTAACGGTAAAAAGACCGAAGAATTAACAGGAAGAGTCAGAGATGTTGAAGATCAGATCTTAAACCGTGACAAAATGTTAAAAGCTTCAAATGAACAATTAAAAGAATTATCTGAGAAAATTGAAAATGATAAAAATGACGTAGAAAGAATTAGGAAAGAAAACGAAAAATTAATTCATGAAAATCGTCAACTTTTAGAAAATTTTGAGAAGCTAAAACGAACGGTAAAAGATTCTGATGAGAGAAATGGTAAGACAAACAAAGAAAATTTTTAATTGTCAGGTGTTCTTAGGGTAAAAGAAGAACTAATCAATCAACAACTGGATGAAATTGCTAAGTTGAAGCTTCAATTTCAAGAAGCTAAAATTGAAAATGAACGCATCCAGTTGAAACTAAACAGTTACAACTCCGCAAGTTTTGTTCTTCAATATATCATTCCTAAACCAATTGGGAAGAACAAAGCTGGCGAAGACATTTATTCGGATGGAACTGGGGTTGGGTTTCATCAGGTTCCACCTCCTGTTTTAAATAATTTTTCAAAGAAAAAATCAGGGTTGGTTAATGATGAAGAAGAAAGTGAAGTTAGGCTTCCAGACACAATTGATGTCACATTTACTTCATCTTCCGATGAAGATAGTGTTCAATCTGAAGTTGTGAAAAGCATGGTTGAAAATGTTT
The DNA here is from genome assembly GCA_030545235.1 of Helianthus tuberosus. Classification (NCBI taxonomy): domain Eukaryota; kingdom Viridiplantae; phylum Streptophyta; class Magnoliopsida; order Asterales; family Asteraceae; genus Helianthus; species Helianthus tuberosus. Next base: position 185,231,518 of record CM060406.1, read on the forward strand.
TAAAATCTGAAAGTGACACTACTGAGGATGATGAATGCTTTTTGGACAAATATATTTCAAAATCAAAATCCAAAAACAACTTAAATGAAGAACCTAATCTTGTGATGTACAAGATGGCGGGATCTGATAAGTTGTATTCGGATCGTGATTTTCCTTTGGAGAATGTGATTGTTGGTAAATTGAGAAATGTGTTCAAGTTGATTGAGATTGATGTGTCTGAAATTGAAGGTTTGAAATGTTCCAAACAGCAATTAAACTTTGAAAAAGATAAAGCTTACTACAAAAAACATGTTGTACCGCCGCGTTTTTCTAACAACTATCAAAACAAATGGTTGGGTGGTTATAAGGGTGGTAAGAATTATCAAAGGAAGAATTTTCAAAACAAGAAGTTTGTTGAGAAAAAGGTGTTTGTAAAAAGCTCGAGTTCTCATTCTGAGCAGGAATCTGAAATTTTTTCAAAAACTAATGAAGATTTTTTTGAAGAAAAGGCCTCATAGCCTCAGACTAAAGATACAAGTCGGGTAGTTGATACTCGTACATGCTTTAAGTGCGACAAAGTTGGACACATTGCACGAAAGTGCACCAACTTAAAGCCTAAGTCTGAAGTTATTGAGAGTCAGAAAAGGAAAGTTGATGCAAAAGGCAAAGCATCAATGGTTGTTGAGAAGAAAATTTTGAAAAATGAAAACACAAATTCCAAAATTGAACCCGTAAAGAATGTGGTAACTAAAACTAATAAGTTTTACAAACGGGTTGTTTTGTCTCAACAAGCATGGAAACCAAAATCAGTTGAAAAAGAATCAAGTTTTTCTAAACTAAAAGTGTCTGAGACTGCAAAAACATCATCTTCAACTGAGAAGATGTATGTACCTGTGGATTACTATGAGAAAATTGAGAAACAAAAGTCTATGGTTTCTGAAAAGAAGAATGTACCAAAGAAAGACCAATCAACTGATCAACCTTCTAAAAATGATTTCTTTTTATACAAAGAGGTTGAGATTGGGTCTGAAGAAAGCTTAAAGATGAATGACAAAAATTTTCCGCCACTATGCACTACAAAAACTTATCTCAATATCTAGCTTCCTGAGTCAAAAGAGGCTTGGGAGGCATCAAAATTTAACTAAGTGTTTGTGATATGTGCAGGAGCTTCCAAGATCCGTTTCACGTTGGATTATGGATAGTGGAGCTTCTCGGCACATGACGGGGAAGAAGACCCTATTGTATGATGTTAGAGGATTTAATGGAGGATATGTGGGATTTGCAGGCAATCATGGTGGTCGAATAGTTGGTGAAGGAACTTTATCGAATGGAATTGTCATGTTTGAAAGAGTAAACTACATCGCCGAGCTTGAAAACAGTCTTCTGAGCATCTCTCAAATTTGTGATCGTATGTATACAACGCACTTTACAGATAAGGAATGTTTGATTTTGAAACCAGGATTTGTTGTTCCTGAAGAATTGGTTATCATGAGAGCACCTAGAGTGAATGATCTGTACGTGTTGGACATGAGTGTAGCAACTACTACCACGGGTCAGGCTCACTGTTTTATGTCAAGAGAAACGGAAAAAGAATCGCAATTGTGGCATCGAAAGATGGGCCATATTCACCTGTGAAAAATGAATCACCTGGTTCATAACGACTTAGTTATTGGTGTTCATGTGAAAGGTTTTCATCTTGAGGGGGAGTGCATTAGCTATGTCAAAGGCAAGCAAAAGAAGAAATCTCACCCTGGAAAGAAGGTTAACTTAGTCTCGAGACCGTTAGAGAGACTTCATATGGATCTTTTTGGTCCAGTGAACGTCAAAAGCATAACTGGAGATCTCTACTGTCTAGTAGTAACAGACGATTACTCGAGATTTTCATGGGTATCATCTCTGAAGTCAAAGGATGAGATGTTTGAAAGTTTGATGACGTTGTTTAGAAAAACTGAAAACTTGTACCAAACTCGAATTAGAAGAATCAGGAGTGACAACGGTACAGAGTTTAAGAACAACAAGATGGAAGAATATTGTGATGAGAGAGGTATACTGCATGAATTTAGTGCTCCTTACACTCCACGCTAATTGAAACGGCTAGGATGATGCTTACCGATTCCAAATTACATGTCAACTTTTGGGCAGAAGCAGTATCAGCCGCTTGCTATACACTCAACCGGGTTCTCACAGTGAAGAAATTCAACAAGACATGTTTCGAGCTAATCAACAACCGCAAACCTAACCTGAAGTATCTGGAACCGTTTGGTACTCCCTGTACAGTTCTAGAACCTTATGGCAAATTTGGTGCAAAGAGCATTGAAGGAATTTTCGTGGGTTATGCAAGTCCATTGAAATGAGTCTTTGTTCCAAGCTTGAAGCGGATTATCGAAGCACATAATGTTGAGTGTCAAGGTTATACCATGCCACCTCAAAATCCCGGCGACACATGGCATTTTAATTACGATACATTGTGGGATTCGTTTGACATAGAAGAAGAACCAAATTTCTTTGACGAGTTGGATATTCTGAGAGAATATGAAGATTCACAAGAAAGGTTTCCAGTTGAGTATTCTAGACGACAATTTCGAGCTTCCAATGACGATGAAGCTGGTCCTAGTAATGCTGGAGAACATGATGATATTCAACAATCCTCAGAACAAGCTCCTGACAATCAGACGGCAGTAAATGATAATCTAGAATCTGATGATAGACCTATATTCGATCGTGGTGATTCAGATTCTGAGGGGGAGCAGATCCAGATTTCAAGTCAAACAATTCCAGTCAGTGAACAAGGTGCAAATCAGAATGTCATAAATTTGGAAGGCGAGGTAGATGTTCCAGGCGAGGTGATGCCGAGAACTCTTTCATACCATCCAGAAGAGTTGATTATTGGAGAATTACAATCAGGCGTTCGCACTAGACGTCAAATTGACCAAGGCCTTACTTGTTTTTATTCTATAGTTGCTTCGTTACAAACTGAGTTTTCACTTAGTTGTTTTATTTCGCAGATTGAGCCGCGAACATACAAGGAAGCGCTAACTGAAGATTCTTGGGTCAATGCAATGCAAGAGGAGCTGAGTCAGTTTGAGAAGTTAGGAGTGTGGAAATTGGTAAACTTGCCTGATGGTCACAGGAAGATAAACACCAAATGGGTGTTTAAGTGTAAGAGAGACGATCGAGGGGTTATTATTCATAACAAAGCTCGACTCGTAGTTCAGGGCTTTAGTCAGCAGGAGGGTATAGATTTCACCGAAGTATATGCTCCGGTTGCTAGACTTGAAGCGATCAAAATCTTCCTAGCATTTGCATCTTGGAAAATTTTTAAAGTTTATCAGTTAGATGTTAAATTGGCGTTTCTCTATGGGAAGGTAAAAGAGGAAGTATATGTCGGACAACCACCGGGCTTCACCGATCCTATCCACAAAGACAAGGTCTATTTACTAGATAAAGCGCTGTATGGTTTACACCAGGCCCCGAGAGCTTGTTACGAGACTTTGTCGCAACACCTGCTTGCCAACAGCTTCATCCGTGGAAAAGTGGATGCCACTCTCTTCACCAAAGAAGTCGACGGACATCTTCTGATAGTTCAAATATATGTGGACGACATCATATTTGGGTCAACAAATGAAAATCTGTGCAAAGATTTTGAAAGAGTTATGAAGCAAAAATTTGAAATGTCATCGATGGGTGAGATGGAATTTTTCTTGGGACTTCAGGTTGATCAACTGCCTAAGGGAATTTTCATACATCAGACGAAGTATGTTCATGATATCTTAGAGAAATTTGGGATGTCAGGATCTACTCCAGCTTCCACCCCATTAGCGACGAACCATGGGATAAACCCTGATCTCACCGGAGAGAAGGTAGATGAAACGTTGTATCGTTCCATGATCGGATCGCTGATGTACTTGACAGCTTCAAGACCCGATATTATGTATCCAACCTGCCTTGCAGCAAGATTTCAATCTAACCCGAGAGGTTCACATATGGTGATTGTGAAACGGATATTTCGCTACCTGAAAGGAACTCCATCACTAGGGTTGTGGTATCCAAGAGAAGGCGATTTCACGCTCGAAGGGTATTCCGATTCCGATTTCGGATGTTGCAAAATTAACGCTAAATCAACAACAGCGGGGTGCTAGTTTTTCGGACCACCATTGGTTACCTGGCAGCTATAAACATTACAAAAAATCTTGTTCGTCACGCTAAAACGAAACACATTGAAATTCGTCATCACTTCATCCGAGACTGTTTCGAGAAGAAGTTGATACGAATTGAGAAAATCCACACTGACGAACAAAAAGCTGATTTACATACCAAAGCGTTTGATAAACTCGTTTTCAATATCTTTTAAAATTGAACGGTATGAAGCTTTTATCAGTGTCGGAGGAGATTCTTGGCGTAAATGAAGGTACCACTGTAGATGATATTGAGAAGCAATCTGCAATGGTTTGTCGATTTTTTACTTGTTTTGGTATTTAGGGGGAGTAGGTTATATTTTCAGAAAATACAAAAACAGTAAAAAATTTCAAAAATAAAAAAACATGAGATATTTTCAAAATACAAAAACAATAGAAAACTGAAAAAGAGCTTGTGTAAAAAGGTAAAATGATAGTACATTGGCTTGACAGTTAAGGTATGCTAAAGATATGTAAAGTTTAAAAGTCTTAAGCAGTCTCGCTGATGATGTGCCGATAGGTTTTTACACATTTAGTAGGTTTGTTCGGGATATAAACCTAAATCTTTACTTGCTTATTTCGTGGGGAACACTACTTGGATATATAGGTAACCCCTGAAATCTTGTTTGAAAGATCGCTCTTTCTGAGATACTAGGTCTTTATACTCAGTGATATCTGGGGTATTATCCCGGGACTTCTGATTTTGCGGAAGCAATGGCCTAGTCCCCGTATAATACTTTACGCTTGCTTGAAATATTAGCATCTCCCTCAGCATAAAAATGATGAAACATTGAAAAATGCTAATCATGTGCTGTTGTAAAAAAAGATCCTCTAAAGGGGACCCACTTAAAGTCGAAGTCGCCATCTCTCTGATTTTGCGGAAGCAATAGCCTGAGCTCTCACGGCCCTCACATTTAACCCCTTACAGATATCATCTATGGTATACTCACCTGTAAGACTGAATATTGGGTTCTGGATACGGGAGTATATTCTAGAGGTGGGACACATGAATAAGTTTAAGTTCTTAATTCACCTAATTCGTATCCTGAACAGATTGAAATTTGTGTGAGAATTTAAGTGGATCAGCATATCGACAATCTAAGCGAATTGTTTAATTCTGAGTATGAAATTAAAGCTTAACGGTACTTGTGACTTGTCGAATAGCTGATATGATTCTCTAACACGCTCACCAAAAATATGTTTGTAAATAGTTTACATTTACTGCATTTAATTTATGTTTAGCATTCTAGTATAGAAACTTTATTCAAAATCCAAAAAGATTTTACATTTCTGCTTTATTTTCCGACAAACCAAAGGGGAAAGCTGATCTTCAAATTCGAAATTTGAAGCAGATGCAGGAAGTTTCTGAGCTGGACAGAAGAGTTGTGAGCTTATCATGATAAATTTGTGTTAATGAAAAGTCAAAACAAGTTCATTAAATTGAAACTTGTAATTTTCAGAATAATGTTTTGAAAAATGTTGAACAAAAGTTAGTTTTGTTTTGTCATGAATCAACCAAGGTCATTAATTTGGACTTGGTAGATAAATTGAGTACTCAGGGTCATTAACTTGAACCTGAATGCTTAAGTGGATTATTCAATCTAATAAAAGCAAGAAAAGATGTTAAAAATTCAATAGATTGTAATGTCAAATTCTTGAGAAGCAAGTAACAAGATCCCCATGGCAAAGAAAGTATAAAGTTTGAACCAGAAATTGAGCTCCAGCATATTGAAAGGCGGAGTTTACATTCTCGATCAACATTTAAAAGGGAGTTTGAAGATAGAGATTGAAGGATGCTTACAGTGTCAGACAAATTGGACAGAGAAAAAGATAGATCAAGACTAAAGACTGAAGATTTGATACTAAAGACTTCGTCAACATCCAAGGGGGAGTGTGTTGGTGCATAGATGTCCGTTAACTTCGTCTTTATAGAGTCTTGTATTAGATAGGATAGATCAGGGCACGTAGTACGAGAAATGTGTCAAAAATAGATTTGGAGGTAATTTCGCACGAAATTACATGTTGTAATTCCACACGAAATTACATGGTAATTTCGCATGGAATTAGTAATTTCGCTTGAAAGTGATTTCATGTGAACAGTTTCATGCGAAATTACCTTGCCTATATATAGGTGCCTGGTCTTTGTCATTTGGAACGAAATAATTTTTCCGATTCAGAGCCGAGGTGCTGCCAGTTTGTCAAACGATCTGTAAAAGCTTTTAAATCATTAATAAGAAGATAATTAGGGAATATCAAGCTGTATCAAGTCTATTTCTCTGATTCCGCCTTTGAAATAGATCATAAACTCTTCTGGTTGACTCGTTAGGGCCACACAACGATCCAACATCACCATTCATATCTCCACGGTCTATGATGTGCACAAAATGCAACATATAATTTACATCAATTGTGGTATAAAACTAACCCTTTTTAGTACTAATGTTGGAAAAAGTGTGTTTTTGTCTTCCTTTTGTATTTTCAGGATTAAATGAGCTCAAATGAACAAAAGAAGCAAAAAGGCAGCTAAATCTAACATAAATACAAGAAAAGGAACAAATGTGGCATGCCCAGCCTCCCCAACAGCATCTTCCCAAGCAAAATAAAAGAACAGAAGGCTGAACACGCCCCGTGCTCAATGAGCACGGGGGCGTGCCCAAGTGTCAGCAGAAAAGACAAAGTTGTATAAGCTTCTATCAACCACCACGTGGTCGTGCTCAGCGGACACGGGGCCGTGGTCAACTCTAAGATTCGTAGAATCTGAGAAAATCTTGATAGTACAAATACGCTTCTGCACACGGGGGCGTGCCGAGTGGACACTGGGGCATGGTCAACTAATGTAGACAAACTGCAGTTAATGAAGAAAGAGAAGGAAGGTGGACACGGGGTCGTGCCTAATGGACACGGGGCCGTGCCCGAGTCTCTGTTCAGCCTATAAATAGAGGTGCTTGGCTCATTTGCAAACCATCCCTTGGCACACCACCTCTCTCACACTTCACCCACCACCCACCACCATCTCAACACCATCATCCATCACCATCATTCATCGTCCATCGTAGAGTGTGTGAGTCATCTCGGGATCCAAGATTGATCGTAAGAGTTCTTGACAATCAAAGACCATGTTTTCCTAAGTCTCTTACATCACTTGGTGAAGACAAGTGTCTACTGTAATACCTTTTATTTTTAATCTTTTCGCACTTTTTATTTGGTTATGTATTAATGACTTTAATAACTAGTTTCTTATGTTGAAGGTGATTCTTCCTTATCGTTTGTCCGTGGTGTCTTGGCATTATTTTACTGTCTATATAAAATAAAATATTTTCACCATTCATATCTCCACGGTCTATATGGAGATATGTTGGCTACCTGGTTGGGGGTTAAGGGAACGGTTTGGTAAGAGTCTTACCTTGTTCAGTGTATAGATCCTGCAAGGACCTGGGTCAAATTTAGTAGGACCTCCTTCAATACCCACCGGTATTGGATGGCGGGGGTCCAAACTCTTTGATCCCCTCATATGTAAGCTACTATTAATACTTTAACCCGGCTACTTAGGACTGTATCCCTGCTGACTCAGACTACTTAGCCGAGGGTAACGTCACCTTCAAAAGAGGGGCCTACCATAATATGCATTAATAACTTAATTAATTATCTTTCAATAATCCGACCCTTTAGGATTGTATCCTTGCTGACTCAAACTACTGGGTTGAGGGTAACGTCACATTTAAAAGAGGGGCCTACTACAATAACTAAGATAATCTCTTAAAAAGTGCAAAAGTGTGGAAATAATCAAAGGTTACACTAAACACGAGTCGGATCCAAGTGATTCATCTTGTCTATCTGTTTTTATTTTTCAGCATTTTAGTTAGTTTTTATCTTTCTAGTTTAAAAACCTTTTTCTAACTTTTGATTTGATTAGACGTTGAGGATAAACTGGTACTAAAAGCTCTTGTGTCCTTGGACGACCTCGGTATCTTGCCAACACTATACTACGCTCACGATGGGTGCACTTGCCCACATGTGTGTTTGGTGTTAGTAAAATATCGTGTTTTATTGTTGGTGCATGCGTCTGTCGACTTCGTCTTGTATCGAGTCTTGTTTGTATTTAGATAGATCATGACACGTTATACGAGAAAAATGTCAAATATAGGATGGGATGTGATTTCAAACGAAATTACATGATGTAATTCCGCTTGAAATGATCAAGACAGGTTCAAACGAAATTACTAATTCCGTTTGAAGGTAATCTCCTTTGAAGCTGGTTCAAGCGGAATCACTTGCCTATATATATGTGTTGTCTGATTTTGTTTCAAGCAGTTCTGAACTTTTCCGGTCACTGAGACGAAGTGCTGCCGAAGTGTCTACTCGCTGTAATTCTTTGTCAAATCAATATATAGACAGTTTAAAGTGATATTCTAGCTGAATTGAACTCGATAAGTCTGTTTCCGCTTTTTGTATTGAGAAAAACTCTTCTGATCGACTCGTCGGGTCTGAAAACGATCCTACAAGTGGTATCAGAGCTTAGGAGGAAGAGTTCTTATCAATTTAGCTGCATTTTCTGATTTCTATACCTTCTTTTTCCAATTTTACCGTGAAAAGTGGTTAAAATCAGCTAATTTTCTCACACATTGTGTGAAACTGGGGTTTAACAAACCCTTGAAAGTTTCAGATCTTAAAACGGTTTAAAACTTGTTCAATTTGACAAAATTCAGCTCTAGAATGATGACATCAGCGGTATTCCGTTTGAAATAGCATCCTGATTTCATTTGAATTCAGCTATTTCGCTTCAAAGTTGTTATTCCGTTTGAGTGTTTCCGTTTGAAATCAGTATTCCGCTTGTAACTGTGATTCTGTTTGAAAATCTCATACGAAATTAGGGATTCCGTTTGAAAGGGGTGTTTGCTCAAACGAAATTAGGTATTCCGTTTGAAAAGCTATTTCGCTTGAAAAGTGATCTCGTTTGAAAGTGTTGATTCCGTTTGAACAGGGTTATTTCACATCAATAGTAATTTCGTTTGACAAGTGTAATTTCGCTTGGAAACTAATTTCACTTGAAAACAGTGTTTGTGAATTACTTGAAAACCGAAACATGGAAGAGGAATTTTATAACGCTTTTGCTACTACTCCGAATACTCCGGCTAGTGTTACCCAGAACTTGACCATGGAAAATGAAACGGGTACTATGCAAAAACCGCCAAAGCTTATGAACATTGAAGAGTATAAAGGTTGGGAAGAACGTTTTGAAAATTGGGTGCAAGCAAATTATTTGGATGCTTGGGAATGTATTGAGATGAAATATGTTAGACCGACGAATGATGACGAAGAGTAGATTGCTATCAAAGATTTGAGTGCGGATGAGAAAAAGAAATATAAAAATGAAAAGATGATGATCAGCTTACTGCAACAAGCTGTTAAAGAGGATATTTTGGTCTTATTGCAACACTGGAAGTGCATATTCAATATGGAAGGCATTAAGATCCAAGTTTGTTGGAAGTCAAGAAATGATAAAGAATAAAAATCGCTTTTGAAGAAAGAGTTTGATCTATTTCATGGTTTGAAAAATGAGAGTACAAAGCAGATCATTGAAAGATACTGCAATTTGTTAGTAAACATGAAGACAGTGAGCATCAATAAAGATAATGAAGGGTTGATTGAGAAACTGGCTGATACATTGCCACATGAAACTTGGGGTACATACTTGATGATGTTGAGAAATAAAAAAGGGTTTAATAATCTAACTTTGAAAAAGTTCATTGAGAAATTGGAAGCTCGGGAAATGGAACAAAGAAAGATTTCAAGAATGAAAGACTTCGATGGTGAACAAGATATCGGTCTTTATTACAAAGCAGGTATTCATGACAAGACCAACATGTCACCAAAGGTTGAAACTGCATTCAATGCTAAGAGTTCATCGGGAGGTTCTTTTAAAGGGTTAAATAGCAAAACAAGTTTTTCATTATATCCTTCATTTGATCCAAATTTGTCAGCAAAAAGAATGGCAGGAAGTTACAATGCAACATTGTATTGAATCTTGAGAATGATCAGGATTATTCTGAGGAAGTTGCAAAAAGTCACATGTCTTTGTTGGGGACTGTGTTGGAGTCGTATGGAAGTTTAGTAGCAGGGCGGATCGGGAATCCTATGCTTACAAAAGAGGATTACAATCAGATTGACGCTGAAGAGATGGAATTGATGGATATAAAATGGTGTTTGGCGAGTGTGTTAAGAAGAGCTGAGAAATTCAAACAAATTACGGGAAGAGATGATTTCCCTGATGCATGTGTATCTAATTTGGGTTTTGATAAATCTAAAGTTACTTGTTTTCATTGCAGGGAAAAAGGACACTTTAAGAGGGAGTGCACTAATCGCGAAGCAAGTGGAGCTCAAAATCCGTTCAACAACAATGATTACTACCGGAAGGCCATATATCATCAAGTTGCTCAACAACAACAAGAACCACAAGTGGCACATGGTAGAAAAACAATAGAGGAGTCTTCAAAGAGAGCATGTTTGGTGAATCAAAATTATAATAAATCATCAAATGGTTTCAGTTGGGATAAATATGTTTCAGCTGACAGTAAAGCATGTCTGATAAATCAAGATGATGAAAAATTACCAGAAGGGTTCAGCTTGGCAAATTTCAGTTGGGATGACTATGAACCAAACAAAACTCCAAATCACAAAGCTTTTGTTGCTCGAATTGAAGAAGATAGTGATGATGATAATGATTATTATGCTAAAAGAATGGCAAAGCATTTGAAAATGATGGCAGAAAGCGATAGTGAGGATGAAAAAGCTAAAAAGAAAAAGAAAAAGGTCAAAACACCTGTCAGTAGTGATGATGAGGAAGTTCCAGTGATAAAGAGAAAGGTAAAGGAAGTTCCAAAGTTTAAAATTGATGAAGAAGTTGATACAAGAAAGATTCCTGTGAATTGTGAAACTTGTGAGATCATGAAAAAGAAAAACAGCGAATTGATTAACAACATGAACAGGTTGAAGGAATCTTACGATGTTCTGAACAAGGCCATGAATCAGTACAATGAGTCAAGTAGCGAACAAGCAACAGCCATGAAAACACTTCAAGGAGCTTTCATGACAAAGCAAAAAGTTGTTAACAATTATATTGAAAAGTGTGCTGTTCTGGAACAAAAACTGGAAACTCAAAGAATTGAAACTGAAAGAGTTAATCGATTATTAAAAAGTTACTCATGTACTTCTTATGTCATTGACAGGATTTATCCAACTGTTGAAGGCATGAAGGCATTTGAGGATGATGAAGTAACTGAAGAACAGAAAGTATCTGAAGAAAAGACTTCTAAAAAGAAAAAAGAAAAGAAGAAGGATACTGAAGTAAAGACATCCGGTAAGCAGAGTGTAAATTTGTCAAATTTTTAAATTTGTTAAATTTATTGTGAGGTAGAGATTGTGCAGGTAAGCCAGATTTTGATCCTGAGCAGAAAATGAGCCAGGTTACGATCTTGGAACTGCTGATGCTGATGAACTTAAGGAATCAAGAGATCTGATCAAGAGAATGTAAGAGTCGGCTACAGATCTTGGGAAGATAGTAAGGAAGAGCTAGATTGTGATTCTGGAATTGATGATGAGATTAACATTCGAGGGGGAGATAAGTTGATAAAGAGAAGACAGAGATTGAGGATACTTTACATTGTTAGATACTTCAAAAGGAGTTCGAGAGGACTGATAAAGACTAAAGATGTTGAAGACTCGACACTGAAGACTCGTCAACATTCGAGGGGGAGTCTGTTGGTGCATGCGTCTGTCGACTTCGTCTTGTATCGAGTCTTGTTTGTATTTAGATAGATCAGGACACGTTATACGAGAAAAATGTCAAATATAGGATGAGATGTGATTTCAAACGAAATTACATGATGTAATTCCGCTTGAAATGATCAAGACAGGTTCAAACGAAATTACTAATCCCGTTTGAAGGTAATCTCGTTTGAAGCTGGTTCAAGCGGAATCACTTGCCTATATCTATGTGTTGTCTGATTTCGTTTCAAGCAGTTCTGAACTTTTCCGGTCACTAAGACGAAGTGCTGCCGAAGTGTCTACTCGCTGTAATTCTTTGTCAAATCAATATATAGACAGTTTAAAGTGATATTCTAGCTGAATTGAACTCGATACGTCTGTTTCCGCCTTTTATATTGAGAAAAACTCTTCTGATCGACTCGTTCGGGTCTGAAAACGATCCTACATTTATAAATTTAAAACTTGGCTAACGTGTAAAAAGGGGTTAAAATATACTTAAACTTATATACACACTCGCACACATCAAGTTTTTGGCGCCGCTGCCGGGGACACAAGGATTTTAAGAAAGTTAGGAATCAACGGCCTAATCGTTTTTTTCTATTTTTTTCTGTTTTTTTTAGGATTTTCTTAGTTTTTCAGTTTCTGTAGAGCTCAGCACGGGCCGTGCCTGGTCGGACACGGGCCGTGCCCAGCATTGTTACTGGCAGTTTTTATTTTCCGAGTTCCAGAGAGTTGAGCACGGGGACGTGTCGGTGCAACACGGGGCCGTGTCGAACTCCCCAGTAACAGGGATCCGGAAAACAATCACTGTATCTCCGACCACGGGCCGTGTTCATCTGAGCATGGGGCCGTGGTGAAGCTTCTGACCAACGTTCTTTTCTGTTTTTATTGCAGGACGTGGAACCCAGGCGCCACATCTGAACTTTCTACGTAGTGTATGAGCTCCAGTTCTAGTAGAGACATAAAAGAACCTATTGAAGAACTCGAATGCTTTGTCAGAAAAAGACTTAAAGCTAAAAACCAAGAGAAAGTTTCAGGGGACCCACTTCCAATGGCGGACCAACGTACCCTCATGGATTACTTACGACCCACTGTAGGTAATCTCGGCGCCGCTATCAATGCACCGAATGTCGAAACCAACAACTTCGAAATTCGACCGCACTTGATACAAATGCTTCAAAACTCCGCAACCTTTGATGGGCTTGTGGACGAGGATCCCCATCTACATATTACTAATTTCTTAGAAATATGTGATACCTTTCGGATCAATGGAGCATCCAACGACGCCATCCGCCTTCGAATGTTTCCATTTTCACTAAAAGACCAAGCTAAGGCTTGGCTTAACACCCTCCCAGTTGGTTCGGTAAACACCTGGGATGAACTAGCCCAAAAGTTTCTATATAAGTATTTCCCTCCTGCTAAAACGGCTAAACTAATGACTGAAATTAATACATATTCACAAGAGGATGGGGAATCCTTATATGAAACTTGGGAAAGGTTCAAGGAGCTACTAAGAAAGTGTCCTCATCACGGCCTTGCGGTATGGCAACAAGTATCCACTTTCTACAATGGGTTGTTGCCACACATAAGACAAACACTTGATTCTAGCTCCGGGGGACTTTTAGGTAATCGTCGCCCAAATGAAATATATAATCAAATTGAGGAAATTGCTCAAACCAATTTTCAGTGGCACACTCCCCGAGGCAAAAAATCTATTGCCCCGGGCGCCCATAAGGTTGATGAAAGCACTTCTTTAAAAGCTCAAATCGAGGCCCTTTCTTCAAAAATCAAAAAGTTAGAAATGGCCAAAACGGTCTCGGTTATGGCTTGTGAGGGGTGTGGTGGGCCACATGAAAATTGGAGTTGTATGAAAGAATTAGATGATTAAACGGAAACGGTTAACTACATTGATAATAGGCCTAGGCCGTCGGGTCCTCCAACGGGTACCTACAACCAAGGATGGCGTAACCACCCCAACCTTGGTTGGAGAGAACCTGGCAATAGTAGTAACAAACAAAATCTAAACCAACGAACAAACTTTCAACAACCACAAAATTTCTCTCAACAACAAGGTGGACGAGAAAGGCTTAAAGATACTGTATCTCGCCTCATCTCCGACACCGAAAAGAAAAACTCGGATCGATTTCAGCAATTGGAATCAAATTTCAGAAATCAACAAGCTAGCATTCAAAACATTGAAAAACAATTAAATCAAATAGCTCAAAATTTCTCCAAGAGACCACAAGGCGCGTTACCAAGTAGTACCGAAACCAACCCAAAGGCACAAGTACATCTCATCACATTGAGAAACTGAACCGTGGGTCCCGAGGAGGCTCCATTACCGCCAGTAGAAGGAAGCCAATCCAGCCATACCACAACTCCACCCACACCCCAACCAGAGAAGGCTTCTCCACCAATCCAAGAGCCTACTAAGACTCCTCCGGTTCCATACCCCGGTCGGTTAATTCGTCAAAAGACCGATGAGCAATTCGCAATGTTCGAAAATTTACTAAAACAATTGCATGTTAATATTCCATTTATCAAAGTCCTAACTCAAATGCCTAAACATTCAAAATTTATGTGGGACTTCCTTACTCATAAAAGGAAAATTGAATCATTGCAATTAGTTAACTTAGGCGAAGAATGCTCCGCCTTACTACTCAACAAATTCCCGCAAAAGAAGCTTGACCCTGTAAGCTTCACAATTCCTTGCTCGATTGGGGAATCCCCCATTCGTAATGCACTAGCCGATCTCGGGGCAAGCATCAACCTCATGCCCTCATCAATGTTCAACCGACTCGGCTTAGGGAAAACAAGCCCTATAAAAATAAGCATACAATTCGCCGATAGATCCGTCAAATATCCACAAGGTGTCGCTGAAAATCTATTGGTCAAAGTCGGCGAATTTGTCTTTCCGGCCGACTTTGTCATACTAGATATGGAGGAAGATACCGAAGTACCACTCATCTTAGGGAGGCCATTCCTAGCTACGGCTCAAGCGGTGGTAGATATGAATGATGGAACACTAACATTGAGGATTGGGGACGAGGAAATGAAGTTTGGAGTTGGAAAAAGAGTAGAAGACGACGACCCAGTCAACTATATGAAGGTCATAGACTCAAGTTTGGATGACGCTCTCCGACGGTGCATCATGGGATGCAAAACATCCCACTTGGGTGACATATGACCAGGCTTTGGGTCTAGCCAAGGACCCTTATAAATGTGGCGCACCACGGAGGCATTCCGCGGAACTATCCTTAGCTTAGTTTAGATTAATTTTTATATTTTCTAGTTTAGTTTTAATTTGCAGGAATAAAACACACTCGGGATGGTGAAGGATAACAAGGGAAACTTGAACCAGCACCCCATGCACGAAAACAGGGCCACCCGACAAATTTTTCTTCATTACAGCAAGTTCAGCACAGGCCGTGCCCACCCAACACGGCCCCGTGCTGCACAATCTGCAGGAAATGCCCAGTTCAGGTAACTGGACATGGGGCATGCTCACTGAACACGCCCCCGTGCCCAGGCTTCTATTTCTTTTTGACAATTTCTGTTACTGGCGATCTGAACACTGGGCCGTGCCCGGACACCACGGGGCCGTGTCCAGACGCCCAGTAACATAAAATTTTGCTTTTTCACACATTCAATCAACCTAAAAACTTATTTTTGGGTCACATTGAGGACAATGTGTAATTTAAGTGTGGGGGGGGGGGGGGATGCTAAAACCTTGAATCTTGCAAGTCCTAATTACAAGCCTTATACAAAACTCTATTGGAACCGCTAATCACCCCAAATTTTTTTCAAAAATTTTTCATTTTTTTTTACTTGTATAGGTTTAATTTAGGAATTTCAAGTTCTAAAAAAGGTTATATTTTTACAAATTTACAACCGATAGCGTCATGATAAAAAGAACCAACATAAGAAAATTATGAAACGGCATGACAAGCTTAGTTAAAATTTGATTATATATACTTGATCACATAAAAACCCATTCCCACAAAAAGTGAGTTTTGAGCCTTTATTGAGCATACAAATATATATATTTAAACTAAATGCTCATTTTTCGTTTCTTGTGTGAATAGCCGCTTGGTTCTTACGACTCTAGAACTTGCCACGATGATACATTCCTGGTCCTTACCAACTTAAACCCGAGTAAGTAAATGACGGAGGCATTAAGACTAACCCTTTTTATTTCTACACCATTATTTTTCTTTTTTCTTACCACCTACCCAAAATCCCCCTAGTTAACCCCTTTGAGCCTAAACCTTTTCATTTCATAACCCAAAACAAACACCCTTTCACCCACCAAAACCTTTTTATTTTTAAACCCTTTGTTTTAGTAACAAGCTCGGTTTTTCTTATGACTTTCAAAAAAAAAAAAAAATTGATGACGATGATGATGAAGCAAGAAAGAAACAAACAAGTTTATCAAAAATAACTTTGTTTGAATAATGGCTTCATCAAAATAAAAACTTCAAAAAAATAAAAAGTCTTACGTAAACCGATGCTTTTTACGCCTTTCGCCCTTTTACTAACCACTAACCCAACCACCTACCTTTAACCCAAGCCTAACCCTTCACCCCAAAAGTCCTCTTGATATTTACAAAGGTGTATAGTTAAAAAGGAGGAGGATTGATTGCTTGACAAACTTATGGTAGGAGTAAGTTCCATGCCGCTCTCGAGTGATCCACTAAAATACATCTTCGGCCAAGTGTTGAGTGATCCCCGTGAGGTATGTGAACTTGTATATAAATGAAATTTTAAAAAGGCATGTTATGCCCTAATAAGTAATTTATCTTATGTAAAAGTTTTCAATAAATCATGACGAATAGGATTGTAAATAAATAAAACTAAAACTAAATAAAGAATCTTGGAAATCCTGACACTCTATGACAAGCCCAAAAAAACCTTCTCTTCTACCCATTCCATTTGGGAGTGTAAAGCCACAAAATAAAGAGTTTTGCTTGAGGACAAGCAAGGATTCAAGTGTGGGGGTATTTGATGTGCACAAAATGCAACATATAAATTAAATCAATTGTGGCATAAAACTAACCCTTTTTTTAGTACTAATGTTGGAAAAAGTGTGTTTTTGTCTTCCTTTTGTATTTTCAGGATTAAATGAGCTCAAATGAACAAAAGAAGCAAAAAGGCAGCTAAATCTAACATAAATACAAGAAAAGGAATAAACGTGGCATGCCCGGCCTCCCCAACAACATCTTCCCAAGCAAAACAAGAGAACATAAAGCTGAACACGCCCCGTGCTTAATGAGCACGGGGGCGTGCCCAAGTGTCAGCAGAAAAGACAAAGTTGTAAAAGCTTCTATCAACCACCACGGGGTCGTGCTCAGCGGACACGGGGCCTTGGTCAACTCTAAGATTCACAGAATTTGAGGAAATCTTGATAGTACCGAACGCTTCTGCACACGGGGGCGTGCCCAGCGGACACGGGGGCGTGGTCAACTAATGCAGACAAACTGCAGTTAATGAAGAAAGAGAAGGAAGGTGGACACGAGGCCGTGCCTAATGGACACGGGGCCGTGCCCGAGTCTCTGTTCAGCCTATAAATAGGGGTGCTTGGCTCATTTGCAAACCATCCCTTGGCACATCACCTCTCTCACACTTCACCCATCACCCACCACCATCACAACACCATCATCCACCACCATCATCCATCGTCCATCGTAGAGTGTTTGAGTCGTCTTGGGATCCAAGATTGATCGTAAGAGTTCTTGACAATCAAAGGCCATGTTTTCCTAAGTCTCTTACATCACTTGGTGAATACAAATGTCTAGTGTAATACTTTTTATTTTTAATCTTTTCGCACTTTTTATTTGGTTATGTATTAATGACTTTAATAACTTGTTTCTTATGTTGAAGGTGATTCTTCCTTATCGTTTGTCCGTGGTGTCTTGGCATTATTTTACTGTCTATATAAAATAAAAGATTTTCACCATTCATATCTCCACAGTCTATATGTAGATATGTTGGCTACCTGGTCGGGGGTTAAGGGAATGATTTGGTAAGAGTCTTGCCTTATTCAGTGTATAGATCCTGTAAGGACCTGGGTCAAATATAGTAGGACCTCCTTCAATACCCATCGGTATTGGATGGTGGGGGTCCAAACTCTTTGATCCCCTCATATGTAAGCTACTATTAATACTTTAACCCGGCTACTTAGGACTGTATCCTTGCTGACTCCGACTACTTAGCCGAGGGCAACGTCACCTTTAAAAGAGGGGCCTACCATAATATGAATTAATAACTTAATTAATTATCTTTCAATAATCCGACCCTTTAGGATTGTATCCTTGTTGACTCAAACTACTGGGTTGAGGGTAACGTCACCTTCAAAAAAGGGGCCTACTACAATAACTAAGATAATCTCTTAAAAAGTGCAAAAGTGCGGAAATAATCAAAGGTTACACTAAACACGAGTCGGATCCAAGTGATTCATCTTGTCTATCTGTTTTTATTTTTATTTTATTTTTCAGCATTTTAGTTAGTTTTTATTTTTCTAGTTTAAAAACCTTTTTCTAACTTTTGTTTTGATTAGACGTTGAGGATAAACCGATACTAAAAGTTCTTGTGTCCTTGGACGACCTCGGTATCTTGCCAACACTATACTACGCTCACGATGGATGCACTTGCCCATATGTGTGTTTGGTGTTAGTAAAATATCGTGTTTTATAAATTTAAAACTTGGCTAACGTGTAAAAAGGGGTTAAAATATACTTAAACTTATATACACACTCGCACACATCAGTCTATATGGAGATATGTTGACTACCCGGTCGGGGGTTAAGGGAACGGTTTGGTAAGAGTCTTGCCTTGTTCAGTGTATAGATCCTGCAAGGACCTGGGTCAACTTTGGTAGGATCTCCTTGAATACCCACCGGTATTGGATGGCGGGGGTCCGAACTCCTTGATCCCCTCATATGTAAACTACTATTAAAACTTTAACCCGGCTATTTAGGATTGTATCCCTGCTGACTCAAACTACTTAGCCGAGGGTAACGTCACCTTCTAAAAAGGGGCCTACCACAATATGTATTAATAACTTAATTAATTATCTTTCAATAATCCAACCCTTTAGGATTGTATCCTTGCTGACTCAAACTACTTAGTTGAGGGTAACGTCACCTTCAAAAGAGGGGCCTACTACAATAACTAAGATAATCTCTTAAAAAGTGCAAAAGTGCGGAAATAATCAAAGGTTACACTAAATACGAGTCGGATCCTAGTGATTCATCTTGTCTATCTGTTTTTATTTTTATTTTTAAGCATTTTTAGTTAGTTTTATTTTTCTTGTTTAAAACCTTTTTTCTAAAATTTTTAACTTGATTAAACGTTGAGGATAAACCGGTACTAAAAGCTCTTGTGCCCTTGGACGACCTCGGTATCTTACCAACACTATTCTACGCTCACGATGGGTGCACTTGCCCATATGTGTGTTTAGTGTTAGTAAATATCGTGTTTTATAAATTTAAAACTTGGCTAAAAGTGTTAAAAAGGGCTTAAAATATACATTAAAAACTATACACACTTACGCAAATCAGATACAATCCTAATGGGTTGGATTATTGAAAGATAATTAATTAAGTTATTAATGCATAATGTGGTAGGCCCCTCTTTTTGTCACACCCCGATTTCCACGTGTCACAGGTGGGCCCGGTGGGGAGTATCGTGAAGTAGTTGATATCGTTATAGTCAAACAACACAATATTTAATATGCACAGCGGAAGCAAAAGAGAAATATATTACAATCCGAATATAAGTAATATCCAGTATTACAACGGAAAGTAAAAGATCCACAGGCGGATCGAAAATAAAATAGAAACAATAGTTCAACAGACTTTGACATCTAGAGCTTGCGAGACTTGAGTAATGATGCCTGGAGTAGCCAGCCTATTTCGTCTAGCACCTGCACTTAACCTTTTTGGAAAATACGTCAGTTTACACTGGTAAATACAACTCAACTGACTCGTTTTGAAGAGAGTTTGTAAATTGATTTGAATGCACTTCGGCACAAAATATCTTTATAACTTGGGACAATTATTTGTATATAATCTTGTATACAGATTTACTTATTTGCCGTCCATTAGCACCGGTTAGAAGAGCCGGTTTAAGTTAACTGACACGCCACAGGTATAGTGCCCACAAGGTTGATTCCTTTAGTGGATTACCAGTTTTTACATAATGCATCTGTCAGGTGTACGCCTACACCCCGTGCTTAGGTCGTGGCCATTTCGTAAAATGATGCCAAGGATATCCGGGACATGGTCATTTAACCCACAAGGGCCATACATCAAATAATACAGAATAAAGCGGGTTATGTAAATACATTAATCACAATCCGATTTAAATGACTACATACCCGACCAAGCGGTACTTTTATAGTACCGTATCCCAAGCCCGTATAGGGAAAATAAGTTAAGAGTATTTACCTGAGCAAAGTATCAATCAAATACAGCAAATGCAAGTACTTTTACTGAGCTCCTAATCTGGAACGAAGGTTTATAATAACCTATTAGAATTCTAACGGGTCCTTAATTAAGCCTTAGCTTAGACCGGTTAGTTTCAATGATACGGTTCGTACGCACTATTAAGCGAAGACCGGATAGAATGTGATTTAGACCCGACAAGTTTGGAGACTTTCTTAATATGGGTATTTCATACACATTCTGGATTTTGAGATAAAACCGATATGGTTTGACCGTTTCGGCTAATTTATGTAAACTAGTTACATAAGCCGAGCCGAACGCGTAATAAGCGTAACGGATAATAATGAGAGCCATTTACAGGTTTCCTAAGTTAATATGCTCCAAATATGTTGTGACATCAGTAAGATATCATTTATTATGCCCGAAACGAATTTAAACACAAACTATGCCCTGTAGGGGTAGTTTGGTCATTTAAAAGGTTATAAAAGAGTTTAAGTATTTATCTGAGTTACAGGTCTGATGTAATCAGCAAAAATAATTATTTTACTAAGTTATAACAGTAGGGTAAAGTATATATGTGAAATTTATCAATTTTAACCAACTATGCACCGTAGGGGCATTGTGGTAATTTCACATAAGCCGAAAAGCTCAAAATTGAAGTCTGAGTTTAACAACCTTTGCTTACTGTTAAAATATTATAATTTGCCTCAAATATCAGTAGGTATCAACCCTTGTATGTTTAAAATAGTTTTAGTACATACTATGCGTTAAAAACGCTTAAAAAGGCGATTAGAGGCCATTTCCGGGTTTGATACATAAATCTGATATTTTTATATTTCCAAAAGGCTTAAAATAATTTATTTATCATATGTGATCAGTAGCAAAAGGTTTGGAGTCGTTTAGATATGTAAAACTCATTTTATGGCCCGTTAGGGCAAAACTGACAAGTACCGGATTAAGCCTACGACTATGAGTTATGCTCAGCCTAAAATTAATTAAAAATCTTCAAAAATCCCAAAATAATATATTACATCAGTGGGTAATAAGTTTGATATCAAAAACTATGTTTAAGTAGGCTATACGCTAAATACGCCGTTTAATTAACATAAAGCTTTAATTTTACGCTAACGAGCATAACTCTTAACCTACACCTCAAACTGATGTCAAATTTTGTATGCAAGTTTATATATCAGTAATTAAGGTTTCTACTCTTTTACATTTCCAAAAATCATGTTTTAAGGTGAAAAGGGCATAATGGTCAACATATGAGCAATTAACGGAATCATGCATATTAATTGGATAACTAATGATCCGAGGTGTATAATCACAGAGGGTTATACTAGCATGTAACCTGGTCCAAATAAAGCTCTAAGGCATTTCTAAAACATACCATAACGGGTCAGAACTGAAAGTTAAAGTATAAGTCAAACTATGCGACTTTCGGTTCCGAACCGGGTATAAACAGGAAATTGTCGAGTTGAACATGTTTAGACATGTTCTTACACTAATTACCAATTTATATTAATGATCAAACAGGTTGTATGTGTTCTACATTGCTAATCATGCATAAATTGCATTTTAAACATTCTGTTGACTTTTTGTTAGTAAGTTTGACCCGACATTTGACCTAGTTAGAGTGGGAATCAGGGGGAACCCTTTTGAGGGTTTATTACCCACATAATTACCAACTTATAACTACTTTTTATTCGACTAATCACTGGACCATTAGTGATTAATCTTAAAGTCAGCCGTTAATTACGACGGTTTGACTTTTAAGCTAAAACTTAACTAAGAAGGGTCAAGCAAACTTACAAGAGTCCTATGCACGAATTATGATCACTTGAGCCTGCTTGGGAGCTCCAGAATTGATCAGGAATGCAAGAGAAGGTGTGTGGAACTTGGTTGCAACTTTGGTCCTTTATATAGTGTTTAATCCACCACAAAATGTTGACAACTCAAGCTACAACTGACCACAACTCATCAACACATGTCCCTAAGGTTCTAGGAGGCACTTAGGGGTCGCACATGAAGTGAAACATCCGTTTTGGGTCGAGTTTTCGCGTATACAGGAGGCTGTTTGCACTTTCTATGTCCTCGGCGTCGGACGCGGCCCACGTAAAGGTTAAGCATCCTTTACGCGGCCCGCATGAGCCTAAAAATCAGATTTTTTCATTTTCTTGTTTTTGCAACTTGTCCCTTGGCTTCACGAAAGGTTAACTAAGCTTATATATTGCAATTTGACCCCTTATTATTTACCTACAAGGGCTTTAGGACTTATACCCGTTTTGCCAAGTCCCTGGACACTTCCGGTTAACCCGAAAAGTCATAACTTTCAATGTTAACGTTTTAACCCTTCGCACACGAATTTGATCATAACTTTCTCATACGATAACGAAAGTTTACAAAATTTATATAGTGCATTCTAGTGAGCATAATTAACAGTTACAAAGCTTCGGGTTCGTCAAAAGGTCACTCAGAGGTATAATTTAAACATGTTGACACATTTAACCCCTGTAGTTTGTAATCTCTCACTTTTAGCTTCGCATGATCCATGATTTATTCGTGTGACGTTATAAACATCATGTAGGGTTATTATGAAGTATATTTATTCACTGTTGACATTTAGAACCCGTATATTCACATACTTTCCATGTTTGTCAACTTTAGTCCTTTTATATCATTCTTTCACACGTTCAAACATATGACACGTGTCTACACATTATAGGACGTGAATTTTCGAGGTGTTACATCCTCACCCCCTTAAAATAAATCTCGACCCGAGATTTACCGAAACAAATAAGGGTACTTTTCTTTCATCGTGGATTCAACCTCCCACGTGTATTCGGGTCCTCTACGGGCATCCCATTTGACCTTTACATTAGGCACATGCTTCCTTCGAAGCTTCTTAACCTGTCAATCTTCAATCGACAAAGGTTTTTCCACAAATTTTAAGCTCTCATCTATATGCACATCTGTATGCGGTATTACCAGTGATTCATTAGCGAAGCACTTCTTCAGATTGTAGATGTGGAACACATTGTGAATTCCACTGAGCTCTTCCGGTAAGTTTAACTTATAGGCAACTGACCCAACACATTCGATAACCTCGAAAGGTCCTATGTATCTTGGGCTTAGCTTGCCTTTCTTACCAAATCGCATCACCCCCTTCCAGGGTGATACTTTTAGCAACACTTTGTCACCTACTTCGAAGTGAAAAGCTTTACGCTTTGGATCTGCGTAACTCTTCTGCCTATCTCGGGCAGCCTTGAGACGGTCAAAAATCTGGATAATCTTGTCCGTCGTTTCGAAGACTATCTCTGGTCCTGATAATTGGACATCTCCAACTTCCGCCCAACAAACGGGCGATCTACACTTTCTACCGTATAATGCCTCGAAGGGCGCAGCCTTAATGCTGGTATGGTAGCTATTGTTGTAGGAGAATTCGATTAATGGTAGGTTCTTATCCCAACTACCACCCAAATCGATCGCACATGCACGTAGCATGTCTTCCAACGTTTGAATAGTACGCTCACTCTGACCGTCAGTCTGAGGATGATAAGCCGTACTAAAATTCAAACGTGTGCCCAAAGATTGCTGGAAACTCTTCCAAAAATGAGACGTGTATCTAGTATCTCTGTCAGAGATAATAGACATAGGTATGCCATGTAAGGCTACAATCTTATCAACGTATAACTGGGCTAACATGTCGGAGCTATAAGTCTCCTTGATGGGTAAGAAATGTGCTGACTTAGTCAGTCTATCAACTATAACCCATATTGTATCATTTCCATTCCTTGTCTTGGGTAACTTGGTAATAAAATCCATAGTTACCATTTCCCACTTCCACGTAGGAAGTTCAGGCTGTTGTAGCAAGCCTGACGGTTTCTGATGCTCGGCTTTGACTTGCGCACATGTCAAGCATTTTGCTACATGGGCGGCTACAGACTTTTTCATGCCTATCCACCAATAATTCGCCCTTAGATCCTGGTACATCTTATCAGCTCTAGGATGAACGGAGTATTTGGAACTATGGGCTTCCTGGAGAATGACATCTCGAAGTCCTCCATAAATTGGAACCCATATTCGTCCATTTAATCTTAGAATTCCGTCCTTGCTAAGAGTTAACTGCTCCTCAGTTACTCCTAACTTTTCATTAGGATAGTTAGCTTCCAACACAGCTTCCTTCTGTGAAGCTAACAACCTTTCCATCAAATTATTCTTTATCTCCATGCGCTTGGCATTGATTCGGATGGGTTTCACCCTTTCCTTTCGACTCAAGGCATCAGCGACTACATTCGCCTTGCCGGGATGGTATCTGATTTCACAATCATAATCGTTTAAAGTTTCTATCCAACGGCGTTGCCTCATGTTTAATTCCTTCTGATTCAAGAGATGCTGGAGGCTCTTGTGATCAGAATAGATCACACACTTGATTCCATATAGATAATGCCTCCACAGTTTTAGTGCGAATACAACGGCACCCAACTCCAAGTCGTGGGTGGTGTAATTCTTTTCATGCACCTTCAACTGTCGTGATGCATAGGCAATAACTTTGCCTTTCTGCATAAGCACACACCCCATGCCAGTGTGTGACGCATCGCAGTAAACCACAA
Source organism: Helianthus tuberosus (assembly GCA_030545235.1). Classification (NCBI taxonomy): domain Eukaryota; kingdom Viridiplantae; phylum Streptophyta; class Magnoliopsida; order Asterales; family Asteraceae; genus Helianthus; species Helianthus tuberosus. Next base: position 185,256,493 of record CM060406.1, read on the forward strand.
AGTCTTCTATTCCCTCGGGCAATGTCAGTACTGGGGCGTTGCTCAACTTTTGCTTCAGAATATCAAAGGATTCTTGCTGCTTAGGGCCCCAAACGAACTTTACTTTCTTCTTGGTCAAGGAAGTTAGGGGTGCAGCAATCCTTGAAAAATTTTCAATGAAACGCCGGTAATATCCTGCCAATCCCAGGAAGCTACGAATCTCTGTAGGCGTCTTTGGCTCTTGCCAATTCATAACAACTTCAACTTTAGCGGGATCCACTTGGATACCACGCTTACTCACCACATGTCCAAGGAATTGGACTTCTCGAAGCCAAAATTCACACTTGGAAAATTTGGCGTAGAGTTTCTCATGATGCAGGAGTTTGAGAATACATCGAAGGTGTTTCTCATGGTCAGCTTGATTCTTAGAGTAAATGAGAATGCCGTCGATGAAAACGATGACGAATTTATCTAAGTACGGCTTGCAAACGCGATTCATGAGATCCTTGAACGCGGCCGGTGCATTAGTGAGCCCAAAAGGCATCACTAGGAACTCGTAATGACCGTAACGAGTCCTAAATGCAGTTTTGTGTACGTATCCATCTCTAACCTTCAGTTGATGGTAGCCTGACCTCAAATCAATCTTCGAAAAATAACTTGCTCCTTGCAATTGATCGAACAAATCGTCGATCCTAGGGAAAGGATACTTATTCTTGATCGTGACCTTATTAAGTTCACGATAATCGATGCATAGACGCATCGATCCATCCTTCTTCTTAACAAACAGGACAGGTGCTCCCTAAGGAGACGAACTAGGTTTTATGAAACCTTTAGCTAGCAATTCATCCAGTTGTGTTCTTAATTCCTTCATTTCCGTTGGCGCCAACCTATAGGGTGCTCTAGCAACTGGTGCTGCTCCGGGGATGATATCAATCCTGAATTCCACTTGTCTATCTGGTGGCAAACCAGGTAGTTCTTCCGGAAAAACTTCTGGGTATTCAGAAATGACAGGGATGTCTTCTATCTTTGGTTTAGGCTCATCCATAATCACTTGTGCCATGTAGATGACACAACCCTTCTTTAAACATTTTGAAGCCTTGAGCATAGTCGCTTGCTCAGGTAGCCCATACTGGGTATCTCCCCGAATGGTAAGTGATTCACCAGACGGAGTCTTTATCACCACTTGCTTTCTGTTGCAGACGATTTGGGCTTGGTTATGAGATAACCAGTCCATACCCAGTACTATGTCAAAACCGGCCAATTTAAAAGGAAGTAGAGATAGAGGAAAAGAGTGGTTCTTAATGGATATCACACATCCATCTAAAACAGTGGAGACGGTTTCTATGGTGCCATCTGCTAACTCTACCTCATAATTTATACTCAAGGTTTTGACAGGTAAATTCAACAATTTGCAAAATTTATGATCTACGAAAGACTTATCAGCGCCTGAATCAAAAAGTACTCTAGCATAGACGTCATTTACAAGGAAAGTACCTGTAATCACATTGTCATCTAGAATCGCTTCTTTGGCATCCAATCGAAAGACTCTAGCATTTGTCTTCTTGACCTCTTCAGGCTTCTTGGTATACTTAGGGCAGTTGGTTTTGATATGCCCTTTCTCATTGCAGTTGTAGCATGTGGCATCTTTTATCTTCTTGCACTCTATCGACTTGTGCTCTCTAGACTTTCATATTCCACATGCAGGTGCTCCTGAATTAGAATTGGACTCAAGTCTGCACTTTCCAAAGTGGCGTTTCTGGCAAGTCGTGCACTTTGGCTTTTCCTCTGTTCGCTGACTGTTCCTTCCAGACCCAAACTTCTTAGAATCAGTGTTTCCCTTGTGCTTCTTCTCTGACCCTGGTGAGTTATCATCCCCACGCTTCCTCTTACTTTCTTCAGATTTCTTTAGCGATCTCAACCTGACCGCATCTAAAGTAAGGGATAAAGAGAGATCAGCTGCTGACCTAAACGTAGCAGGTCTTGAAGCCTTAACACTGGCTTTGATTTCTGGGGCTAAACCCCCAATGAAGCGAGCAATTCGCTTGGGCTCTGGTGTTACAAGGTAAGGAACCAGTCTGGACAGGGTATTGAAACTGGTGAGGTAGGCTTGACAATCTAAGTTTGTCATCACCAAAGATAAGAAATCTGATTCAATTCTTTCGACCTCATGTTGAGGGCAGTAGTTTTCCATAATGAGGGTAACAAACTGCTCCCATGACGTGTTGTAGAGCGGGATCTTTCCAGCAGCTTGAATAAGAGACCTCCACCATGCCAGTGCCTCTCCTTTGAACGATTGGGATACATACTTTACCACATCCCTTTCAGCACAACCGCTGATGTCCACCACCGTGTCCATTTCATCCAACCAGGTCATACAATCTACTGCTCCTTTCTCCCCAGTGAAATCTCGGGGTTTACAGGAAACAAAGTACTTATAGGTACAAGACTTGGTACGTGGTTCATTATCGAACGCTATCTTCTTGGATGGAACACTGTGTTCATTTGATGAATGTCGATCATCATCCTTCTTTGGCTCCTCTTTCTTAGAGGGCGGCTTTTTATGAGGCTCTGAATGAGTTTTAGGAACAGACTTAGAGTGGGGTATAGATGAGGCTCGACTATGCGTCCCACTATACTCCTTAAATTGTTCTTCTACAGCTTTAGATACAGCTGTGTCAATCAGTGAACGAAGCTCTCCTTTGGTTATATTAATCCTATCATTATCATCGCGGTTTTCCAAAGGGTGACTGTTTATCTCGTCAGAGTCAGCCATGTAGTCTTAGTTGCTACAAAAAGAAAATAGGGTAAGGTTTATTTAGAAGCCCTTACAGTACTATCGTTCTTAAACGATTTATTAATCATGCTTTTAATACACATTTTAGTTAATTTGTTAAATATAAAAATTTGTTCAGGATCTTTATCATAATCCTAAATTATAAGTTAATAACAGTACAAAAGGCCTAGTCATGTAGACAAGTTTAATTTATAAGCCATGATTTCAGAGAATCTAGGCATTAAGGTTCGAATCAAAGTTTAATACCTTTTCTTGACAGGGAGTCGTAAGCTACCACTGTCTTTAGTCTCAGAGGACATTAATCATAGCCCGTGGGCACTTCATCCATAAGGGATGATTATATAAATAAGGGGATTTAGAACAACCCAATTAAAAATGACTTATGTGATTTTCATCGTATCACACTTTGTCAAGCATGTTAATATGCTTTCATATGTTTAACAAAAATTCGAATCTCTTAAATAAGTTTTACCGTCTTGGCCATGTCCATAATGACATTTAGGCTAGGTTTTACTTTTTAGATTTTTTTTTTAATAATTAACGCAGAACAATTTCTAAATTGCAATGTTAATAAGGATCTGAATCTAATTGTGGAACTACCGTCTTGGCCCTGCCTTAAAACGACACATGAGCTAGGTCTTGTCCTTTTTAGATTTTGCCATTTTATTATAATGGTAGATCTTATAATATGGGAATGATATTTTAAACATAATCGTTCCTTTTAAAATTTAAACAAATATATGTTTGCCCTAAACGGGACTTCTTCAAGAAGATGACTTGCCCATGCAAGGGCTAATCAGAAAAATAACAAAGATGTAATTAAAAGACAATGAAACGAATTTGGATTAATCCTACGTTCTTGTCTAGACTCAAGAATGTGCAACTGTGTAACTGAGATTAAACACAAAGGCTGGTGTTTAATTCACTCAGTGTTGGCTCTGATACCAACCTGTCACACCCCGATTTCCACGTGTCACCGGTGGGCCCGGTGGGGAGTATCGTGACGTAGTTGATATCGTTATAGTCAAACAACACAATATTTAATATGCATAGCGGAAGCAAAAGAGAAATATATTACAATCCGAATATAAGTAATATCCAGTATTACAACGGAAAGTAAAAGATCCACAGGCGGATCGAAAATAAAATAGAAACAATAGTTCAACAGACTTTGACATCTAGAGCTTGCGAGACTTGAGTAATGATGCCTGGAGTAGCCAGCCTATTTGGTCTAGCACCTGCACTTAACCTTTTTGGAAAATACGTCAGTTTACACTGGTAAATACAACTCAACTGACTCGTTTTGAAGAGAGTTTGTAAATTGATTTGAATGCACTTCGGCACAAAATATCTTTATAACTTGGGACAATTATTTGTATATAATCTTGAATACAGATTTACTTATTTTCCGTCCATTAGCACCGGTTAGAAGAGTCGTTTTAAGTTAACTGACACGCCACAGGTATAGTGCCCACAAGGTTGATTCCTTTAGTGGATTACCAGTTTTTACATAATGCTTCTGTCAGGTGTACGCCTACACCCCGTGCTTAGGTCGTGGCCATTTCGTAAAATGATGCCAAGGATATCCGGGACATGGTCATCTAACCCCCAAGGGCCATACATCAAATAATACAGAATAAAGCGGGTTATGTTAATATATTAATCACAATCCGATTTAAATGACTACATACCCGACCAAGCGGTACTTTTATAGTACCGTATCCCAAGCCCGTATAGGGAAAATAAGTTAAGAGTATTTACCTGAGCAAAGTATCAATCAAATACAGCAAATACAAGTACTTTTACTGGGCTCCTAATCTGGAACGAAGGTTTATAATAACCTATTAGATTTCTAACGGGTCCTTAATTAAGCCTTGGCTTAGACCGGTTAGTTTCAATGATACGGTTCGTACGCACTATTAAGCGAAGACCGGATAGAATGTGATTTAGACCCGACAAGTTCGGAGACTTGCTTAATATGGGTATTTCATAAACATTCTGGATTTTGAGATAAAACCGATAAGGTTTGACCCGTTTCGGCTAATTTATGTAAACTAGTTACATAAACCGAGCCGAACGCGTAATAAGCGTAACGGATAATAATGAGAGCCATTTACAGGTTTCCAAATTTAATATGCTCCAAATATGTTGTGACATCAGTAAGATATCATTTATTATGCCCGAAACGAATTTAAACACAAACTATGCCCCGTAGGGGTAGTTTGGTCATTTAAAAGGTTATAAAAGAGTTTAAGTATATATCTGAGTTACAGGTCTGATGTAATCAGCAAAAATACTTATTTTACTAAGTTATAACAGTAGGGTAAAGTATATATGTGAAATTTATCAATTTTAACCAACTATGCACCGTAGGGGCATTGTGGTAATTTCACATAAGCCGAAAAGCTCAAAACTGAAGTCTGAGTTTAACAACCTTTGCTTACTGTTAAAATATTATAATTTGCCTCAAATATCAATAGGTATCAACCCTTGTATGTTTAAAATAGTTTTAGTACATACTATGCGTTAAAAACGCTTAAAAAGGCGATTAGAGGCCATTTCCGGGTTTGATACATAAATCTGATATTTTTATATTTCCAGAAGGCTTAAAATAATTTATTTATCATATGTGATCAGTAGCAAAAGGTTTGGAGTCGTTTAGATATGTAAAACTCATTTTATGGCCCGTAAGGGCAAAACTGACAAGTACCGGATTAAGCCTACGACTATGAGTTATGCTCAGCCTAAAATTAATTAAAAATATTCAAAAATCCCAAAATAATATATTACATCAGTGGGTAATAAGTTTGATATCAAAAAGTATGTTTAAGTAGGCTATACGCTAAATACGCCGTTTAATTAACAGAAAGCTTTAATTTTATGCTAACGAGCATAACTCTTAACCTACACCTCAAACTGATGTCAAATTTTGTATGCAAGTTTATATATCAGTAATTAAGGTTTCTACTCTTTTACATTTCCAAAAATCACGTTTTAAGGTGAAAAGGGCATAATGGTCAACATATGAGCAATTAACGGAATCATGCATATTAATTGGATAACTAATGATCCGAGGTGTATAATCACAGAGGGTTATACTAGCATGTAACCTGGTCCAAATAAAGCTCTAAGGCATTTCTAAAACATACCATAACGGGTCAGAACTGAAAGTTAAAGTATAAGTCAAACTATGCGACTTTCGGTTCCGAACCGGGTATAAACAGGAAATTGTCGAGTTGAACATGTTTAGACATGTTCTTACACTAATTACCAATTTATATTAATGATCAAACAGGTTGTATGTGTTCTACATTGCTAATCATGCATAAATTGCATTTTAAACATTCTGTTGACTTTTTGTTAGTAAGTTTGACCCGACATTTGACCTAGTTAGAGTGGGAATCAGGGGGAACCCTTTTGAGGGTTTATTACCCACATAATTACCAACTTATAACTACTTTTGATTCGACTAATCACTGGACCATTAGTGATTAATCTTAAAGTCAGCCGTTAATTACGACGGTTTGACTTTTAAGCTAAAACTTAACTAAGAAGGGTCAAGCAAACTTACAAGAGTCCTATGCACGAATTATGATCACTTGAGCCTGCTTGGGAGCTCCAGAATTGATCAGGAATGCAAGAGAAGGTGTGTGGAACTTGGTTGCAACTTTGGTCCTTTATATAGTGTTTAATCCACCACAAAATGTTGACAACTCAAGCTACAACTGACCACAACTCATCAACACATGTCCCTAAGGTTCTAGGAGGCACTTAGGGGTCGCACATGAAGTGAAACATCCGTTTTGGGTCGAGTTTTCGCGTATACAGGAGGCTGTTTGCACTTTCTATGTCCTCGGCGTCGGACGCGGCCCACGTAAAGGTTAAGCATCCTTTACGCGGCCCGCATGAGCCTAAAAATCAGATTTTTTCATTTTCTTGTTTTTGCAACTTGTCCCTTGGCTTCACGAAAGGTTAACTAAGCTTATATATTGCAATTTGACCCCTTATTATTTACCTACAAGGGCTTTAGGACTTATACCCATTTTGCCAAGTCACTAAACACTTCCGGTTAACCCGAAAAGTCATAACTTTCAATGTTAACGTTTTAACCCTTCGCACACGAATTTGATCATAACTTTCTCATACGATAACGAAACTTTACGAAATTTATATCGTGCATTCTAGTGAGCATAATTAACAGTTACAAAGCTTCGGGTTTGTTAAAAGGTCACTCAGAGGTATAATTTAAACATGTTGACACATTTAACCCCTGTAGTTTGTAATCTCTCACTTTTAGCTTCGCATGATCCATGATTTATTCGTGTGATGTTATAAACATCATGTAGGGTTATTATGAAGTATATTTATTCACTGTTGACATTTAGAACCCGTATATTCACATACTTTCCATGTTTGTCAACTTTAGTCCTTTTATATCATTCTTTCACACGTTCAAACATATGACACGTGTCTACACATTATAGGACGTGAATTTTCGAGGTGTTACACTTTTGAAGGTGACGTTACCCTCGGCTAAGTAGTTTGAGTCAGCAGGGATACAATCCTAAGTAGTCGGGTTAAAGTTTTAATAGTAGTTTACATATGAGGGGATCAATGAGTTCGGACCTCCGCCATTCAATACCAGTGGGTATTGAAGGAGGTCCTACTAAAATTAACCCAGGTCCTTGCAGGATCTATACACTGAACAAGGTAAGACTCTTACCAAACCGTTCCCTTAACCCCCGACCAGGTAGCCAACATATCTCCATATAGACCGTGGAGATATGAATGGTGTAAATCTTTTATTTTATATAGACAGTAAAATAACGCCAAGACACCACGGAAAAACGATAAGGAAGATTCACCTTCAACATAAGAAACTAGTTATTAAAGTTATTAATACATAACCAAATAAAAAGTGCGAAAAGATTAAAAATAAAAAGTATTACACTAAAAACTTGTCTTCACCAAGGGATGTAAGAGACTTAGGCAAACATGGCCTTTGATTGTCAAGAACTCTTACGATCAATCTTGAATCCCGAGACTACTCACACACTCTATGATAGATGATGGATGATGGTGGTGGATGTGGGTTGTGATGGTGGTGGTGGGTGGGTGAAGTGTGAGAGAGGTAGTTTGCCAAGTGATGGTTTGCAAGTGAGCCAAGCACCCCTATTTATAGCCTGCACAGAAGACCGGAAACGGCCCCGTGTCCATTGGGCACGGACCCGTGTCCACCCATCTTCTCTTTCTTCATTAAATGCAGTTTGTTTGCATTAGTTGACCACGCCCCCGTGTCCGCTGGGCACGACCCCGTGTGCAGAAGCCTATCTGTACTATCAAGATTTTCCTAGATTCTGCGAATCTTTGCGTTAACCACGGCCCCGTGTCCGCTGGGCACGCCCCCGTGGTGGGTGATAGAAGCTTCTACAGCTTTGTCTTTTCTGAAGACACCTGGGCACGCCCCCGTGCTCACTGAGATCGGGGCGTGTTCAGGTTTCTGTTCTCTAGTCTTTGTTTGGGGTGATGATGTCGAGGGGTCGGGCATGCCACGTTTATTCCTTTTTTGTATTATTGTTAGATTTAGCTGCATTTTTGCTTCTTTTGTCCATTTAAGCTCTTTTAACCCTGAAAATACAAAAGGAAGACAAAAACACACTTTTTCTAACATTAGTAATAAAAAAAGGTTAGTTTCATCCCACATTTGATGTAATTTATATGTTGCATTTTGCACACATCAAATACCCCCACACTTGAATCTTTGCTTGTCCTCAAGCAAAACTCTTTATAATGTAGCTTTAACACTCCCAAATGGAACGGGTAGAAGAGAAGGTTTTTGGGCTTGTCATAGAGTGTCGGGATTCCAAGATTCTTTATTAGGTTTTAATTTTATTTTATTTACAATCCTATTCGTCATGATTTATTTAGAACATTACATAAGATAAATTACTTATTAGGGCATAACATGCCTTTTTAATATTCCATTTATATACAAGTTCACATACCTCACGGGGGATCACTCAACACTCGGCCGAAGATGTATTTTTGTGAAACACTCGAGAGTGGCATGGAACTTACTTCTACCATATGCTTGCCAAGCAATCAATCCTCCTCCTTTTTAACTATAAACCTTTGTAAATATCAAGAGGACTTTTGGGGGAAGGGTTAGGCTTGGGTGAAAGGTAGGTGGTTGGGTTAGTGGTTAGTAGAAAAAGGGAAAAAGGCGTAAAAAGCGTCGGTTTTCGTAAAACATTTTGTTTTTGTGACTTTTTATTTTAATGAAGCATTTATTCAAACAAACCTTCTTTTGATGAGCTTTTTTTGTTTATTTCTAACTTCATTTTTTTTCTTCTTTATGAATTTTTTTTAAGAAAGTCACAAGAAAACCGAGCTTTGTTACTAAAATAAAGGGTTTAAAATGAAAAAGGGTTTTGGTGGGTAAAAAGGGTGTTTTGATTTTGGGTTAAGAAATGAAATGAAAAGGTTTAGGCTCAAAGGGGTTAACTAGAGGGATTTTGGGTAGGTGGTAAAAAAAAAAGAAAAATAATGGTGTTGAAAGAAAAAGGGTTAGTCCTAATGCATCCATCATTTACTTACTTGGGTTTAAGTTGGTAAGGACCGGGAATGTATTGTCATGGCAAGTTCTAGAGTCGTAAGAACCAAGCGGCTATTCACACAAGAAACGAAAAATGAGCATTTAGTTTAAAGATGTGTATTTATATGCTCAATAAAGGCTCAAAACTCACTTTTTGTGGGAATGGGTTTTTATGTGATGAAGTATATATAATCAAATTTTAACTACATGTGTCATGCCGTTCATACTTTTCTTATGTTGGTTCTTTTTATCACGACGCAATCGGTTGTAAATTTGTAAAAATGTAATCTTTTTAGAATTTGTAATTCCCAAATTAAACCAAGACAAGTAAAAAAATGAAAAGATTTTGAAAAAAATTTGGAGTGTTTAGCGGTTCCAATAGAGTTTTGTGTAAGGCTTGTAATTAGGACTTGCAAAATTCAAGGTTTTAGCATCCCCCCCCCCCCCACTTAAATTACACATTGTCCTTAATGTGTCCAAAAAATAAGTTTTTAGGTTGATTGAATGTGTAAAAGGTGTGTTAAAAACAAATTTTTATGTTATTGGGCATCTGGACACGGGCCCGTGGTGTCCGGGCATGGCCCCGTGTTCATGTTGCCAGTAACAAAAATTAGTAAAAAGAAACAGAAGCCTGGGCACGGGGGCGTGTTCAGTGAGCACGCCCCGTGTCCAGTTACCTGAACTGGGCGATCTAATGCAGATGGTTCTGCACGGGGCCGTGTTGGCTGGACACGACCCGTCTGAGCTTGCTGTAATGAAGAAAAATTTACGGGATGTTCTGTTTTTGTGCATGGGGTGCTGGTTCAAGTTTCCCTTGGTATCCTTCACCATCTCGAGTGTGTTTTACCCATTACATCATCATCCAAACACCAATTTAATTTGTAAAACCATCATTCATTAAAACTAACACATTACATAAGGTCCTAGAAAATTTAAAAACAAAGCAGAAAAATAAAAATTAAAGGTCCTAAGATAGATAGGTCAAATGGTACATAAAATCATCCTAAGGAGTTCTACTTTTACAACAAGAATCAAAATTCCGGAAGTAGCTTTCCGGTATTTAAAAGCGTCGTAGAACTTTAGACTGAGGGGTATTCCCTAGATGTTGTTAAAGCCATTCTTCTATCTCTATTGGGAGGAAGAAGGCGGGCTCGTTTTCCTCAACATCTTGCGGAGGGGGAGTGACACAAACCGGAACCCATTGTAGTTTGTCTCGAGGGGGCTCCGGGTGCATGGTGTACCATTCGGCCGGTATGATGACTTCCGGTACCACATTCCATGCCCTTTGGATGATAATTGGTACCAAAGGAGGAGAAGCGAGAATGTTCAACCTTCGGTGCAAAAGGTTGACCTCTCGAAGACATCCCTCTAGTCCCACCGTCAAATGATTGATACGGTCGACCAATGCTTCTTCCACTCCCGTCATCTCATCAATGGCTTCTCTTAAAGCGTCAACGTAGTTTACAAGAGAATCTTCAACCGTTGATGACATTCTCCCTTGTCGGTTGTTCCTATAGTGCGATGAAGATGTTCCGCTAGTTTTACTCGCCATTCTGAGAAAATAGACCGAAAAGAGTTCAATTTTATTGAAACAATACCTCGGACACGGCCCCGTGCTCTTTGAGCACGGGCCCCGTGTTCAGATGTCTGCAGATTTTTGAAACAATGAATCTTGGAGTTTTAAATTATTTTCGTGATTTTTAAAGCATTTTTAAGCAGAAATAACTTAAAACATTGTTGTAGAACTTATTTTTAACAAGATTCCTTGAATAAAACTCTAACAAACATCACAATAAAGCTTGGAATCATGGTGATTTCAAGCTCTAATGGAGGTATTAAGGAAAAATTAAAGAAGAAGGTAATGGATAAAAGTGAAAGACAAGATGGTTCTTGGAAACTTCTTTTAGAATATACCTAGGAGGGTATGTGTGAAGATCCAACAAATCTCTGTCTTTTGGAGTGGTCCAAATGTGCATGATTCTTGGCTGCATTTATAGAAAATGACAGCAAACTGCACACGGCCCCGTGTCGGCTGGACACGGCCCCGTGTGCAGACAAAATCCTGACACATTTTGTCCGTATTCTGACAGAAATTCAGACGGGAATCTTTTGGTGGAGACGGGGGCGTGTTGTCCTGGACACGGCCCCGTGTCTAGAGGCAATTTATGAAGTTTCGTCTATTTCTAAGGAATTTATCCGGATCGGGTGGTTCCTTACTAGACGGAACAACCCCGAAGTGCGTGAGATACCTTAATTGCTCTAGATTTAGACGAGAACGCAAGAGGTATTCGGTAAGGGTGATTCCTATGCTAAATGTAGGTGGACAAGTCCAACCCTTTCCCGGGCTCTCGTTAAAGAAGGTGTATACCGAATCGCTCAGGTCTATGTATGCATCGAACGAAGTCGATGGGGAGTCCTTCACGGCACAATCGACACAGGGACGACTATCGCTCAAGTCTTCGCGAGAGTTAGAGGTGGTGTCGGGAACAACGAAGTTGTTTTTATTCGAATGTGATCCCAATAATTCTTCTTGGGTACCTTCTTGAGATGAATTAATGATATCCATCTCAAGTTCCTTTACCCAATTAAGAATTAGGTCTTCCATTTGAAATAATTCATCAAGTTGCATTTCTCCTAGAAGGGTTGATTGGGAGCATTCGAGGGAGAGATACTGATTATTTTTACTTTCGCTCCTCTTAAGGCTACAGGAAAACAATGGGTCTATATAGTGGGGCTTATAATTTAGAAAATAACATTCTAAATCTTTATGATTGCCACCACATATTTGACACCACGTGCCATAAGAGGGCCGATAGAAAAAAAATCAGTATCACTCATGTTTGTGTCAGAAATTACCAACCGTCGGGATCTTACGGTTCTGTTTTCAGTAACTGATACTTGGGAACGGGGTGTGTTGAGTGGGCACGGCCCGTGTTCAGCTACTGTCTGACATAAAACAGGATTGCCAATACCAAAGATTGGGCACGGGGCGTCTTCAGCGGGCCGACCCGTGCTGAGTTCTGCAGAAGCTGAAAATCTAAGAAAAATCCTAAAAAAAACAGAAAAATAAGAAAAAATGATTAGGCCGTTGATTCCTAACTTTCTTAAAATCCTTGTGTCCCTGGCAACGGCGCCAAAAACTTGATGCGTGTGTGGTGGTTATATATTTTATGTATATTTTTAGACTTTTTTACACTATAGTCAAGTTTTAAATTTATAAAACAGGATATTTTACTAACACCAAACACACATATGGGCAAGTGCACCCATCGTGAGCGTAGTATAGTGTTGGTAAGATACCGAGGTCGTCCAAGGACACAAGAGCTTTTAGTACCGGTTTATCCTCCACGTCTAATCAATTCAAAATTTTAGAAAAAATGTTTTAAACTAGAAAATAAAAACTAAAAATGCTGAAAAATAAAAATAAAAACAGATAGACAAGATGAATGACTTGGATCCGACTCACATTTAGTGTAACCTTTGATTATTTCCGCACTTTTGCACTTTTTAAGAGATTATCTTAGTTATAGTAGTAGGCCCCTCTTTTGAAGGTGACGCTACCCTCAACCCAGTAGTTTGAGTCAGCAAGGATACAATCCTAAAGGGTTGGATTACTGAAAGATAATTAATTAAGTTATTAATGCATAATGTGGTAGGCCCATCTTTTGAAGGTGACGTTACCCTCGGCTAAGTAGTTTGAGTTAGCAGGGATACAATCCTAAGTAGCCGGGTTAAAGTTTTAATAGTAGTTTACATATGAGGGGATCAATGAGTTCAGACCCCCGCCATCCAATACCAGTGGGTATTGAAGGTGGTCCTACTAAAATTGACCCAGGTTCTTGCAGGATCTATACACTGAACAAGACAAGACTCTTACCAAACCGTTCCCTTAACCCCCGACCAGGTAGCCAACACATCTCCATATAGACCGTGGAGATATGAATGGTGTAAATCTTTTATTTTATATAGACAGTAAAATAACGCCAAGACACAACGGACAAACGATAAGGAAGATTCACCTTCAACATAAGAAACTAGTTATTAAAGTCATTAATACATAACCAAATAAAAAGTGCGAAAAGATTAAAAATAAAAAGTATTACACTAAACACTTATCTTCACCAAGTGATGTAAGAGACTTAGGCAAACATGACCTTTGATTGTCAAGAACTCTTACGATCAATCTTGGATCACGAGACTACTCACACACTCTATGATGGATGATGGTGGTGGATGTGGGTTGTGATGGTGGTGGTAGGTGGGTGAAGTGTGAGAGAGGTTGTTTGCCAAGGAATGGTTTGCAAGTGAGCCAAGCACCCCTATTTATAGCCTGCACAGAAGCCTGGACATGGCCCCGTGTCCATTGGGCACGGCCCCGTGTCCACCCATCTTCTCTTTCTTCATTAAATGCAGTTTATCTGCACTAGTTGACCATGCCCCCGTGTCCGCTGGGCACGACCCCGTGTGCAGAAGCGTATCTGTACTATCAAGATTTGCCTAGATTCTGCGAATCTTTGCGTTGACCACGGCCCTGTGTCCGCTGGGCATGCCCCCGTGGTGGGTGATAGAAGCTTCTAAAGCTTTGTCTTTTCTGCAAACACTTGGGCACGCCCCCGTGCTCACTGAGCACGGGCGTGTTCAGCCTTCTGTTCTGTTGTCTTTGTTTGGGAAGATGCTGTCGAGGGGTCGGGCATGCAACGTTTATTCCTTTTCTTGTATTATTGTTAGATTTAGCTGCATTTTTGCTTCTTTTGTCCATTTAAGCTTTATTAACCCTGAAAATACAAAAGGAAGACAAAAACACACTTTTTCCAACATTAGTACTAAAAAGGGTTAGTTTCATGCCACATTTCATGTAATTTATATGTTGCATTTTGTACACATCAGTGTGCATACGATCTGACACTAGGCATTAAATGAAGATAGAGAAAGAAGGACACGGGGCCATGCCCCATGGTCACGGGGTCGTGTTAAGGTACTGATTTCAGCTATAAATAGAGGGGCTTGGTTCACTTCCAACCCACCCCTTGGAAAACCACTTCTCTCCCACTTTCCACCATTCCACTACCAATCCAACGCCACCTTCCACCACATTTCTCCATTATCCACCTTTAGAGTGTATGTAGTAGTCTCGGGATACAAGATTGATCCTAAGAGTTCTTGTCAATCAAAGGCCATGTTTGGCTAATTTCTTACATCACTTGGTGAAGACAAATCCTTTATGTATTACTTTTGATTTCCAAGCTTTGGCTTCTTTTTATTTGGGTTTTTATTTATAACTTTAATAACTATTTTTTTTATATTGAAAGTGAACTTTAATCTATCATTTCTTCATGTTTTGTTGATTCCCTCATTCGTGTCTTTACGGTCTATATAAAGTATGTTAACTGCCTGGAAGGGGTTAGAAGGATGGTTTAGGTAAAGTTCTTGCCTCGTTCAGTGTATAGATCATGCGGGGACTTGATTCAAGCTTATTAGGACTTCTCTTGAGGCAGATAACATCAAATCGGAGGAAGTAAGAACGGCTTGAATCCCCTATAAATAAACTACAATTAAAACTTTAACCCGACCTTGAGGGACTGTGTCCATGCTTACTTGGACCAATTTGGTCGAGGGTAGCATTCTCTCCAAAAGAGGAACATGTCACATTTTGCATTAATAATTTATTTAATTATCTTTCAATAATCCAACCTTGCGGGACTGTATCCCTGCTGACTCAGACCAATATGGCTGAGGGTAGCGTTGCGTCTAAAAGAGGGACATGCCACAATAACTAAGATAATCTCTTAAAAAGCCCAAAGTGCAGAAATCATCAAAGGATACATAAAGGAGGAGTTGGAACCAAGTGATTCTATCTTGTTTATTGTTTCTTCTAACATTTTATCTTCATTTTCTTTCTTTTATCTTTTTAAACTTACTAACATCTTTTCTCAAAAATTTGGTTATATTAAAAGCTCTTATGTCCTTGGTCGACCTCGGTATTTTCCGTCACTATACAACGCCAACGATGGATGCACTTGCCCTAACGTGTTGTAGAGAGTGATTGTATTGTATCGTGTTTTATAAATTTAATGCTTGATAACGAGTAAAAGGTGCTAAAAATATATTAAAAATTATACCACACTCGCATCACGTCAATGGTCCTTGTGCACAATTTTCACATTTTGTTTGGGTTTATCTACTTTAATATAAATCTGAAACATTTTCAACCTTTGTCAAATTTCACCATTTAATCACTACCAAATTTAAAAGACATATTAAAACCTTTCAATGTGATTTGGGAGGGGAATTTTACAATCATGCTTTTAAAAACTTTGCGAATCAACATGGGTTGTTATTTCGTTTCTCTTGTCCCCAGACATCCTCCCAAAACGCCGAGCTGAACGTATGATCCGTCGCCTAAATGACATTATATGCGCGTTCCTTATACACGCCAATCTTCCACCTCTCTGTTAGTTGCATTTTTAGGCACGTTTTTATAGCATATTTATATTAAAATTTCACCACATATCATGCATATTTCATAGTCATACCTCATTATTTACGAACCGCTTGTTTTTGTGAGATGGAATCTCCTTTGGTTTGCTTTAATTGTTTTTGTAGATGCAGAGTGATCGCGAGTGAAAAAAGGTGGATCTTTTAAAAGGGAAGGAATCGCGAATGATAAAAGAGATTAGGAGCTGTGAATATTCCAGTTATATGATAAAAAAAGAGATAATTATTGGTGGCATGAAAGGATGAAATTGAAACAATTGATGTAATAGTTACATGGAGTTTTCTTCATCATGGCATGAAGTACGAGTCCAGCATGACAACAATCTTTAAATTGGGCTTTCACTAAAATCTTCTTGGTATTAATTTGGGTGATCATATTGATACGAGAGTTATTGGCCCAATAGTAGATGGAGGCCCATATTAGGACTTAAAAATAACAATCATCATCAACAAACTGGACGGAGATTTAGCATCTTCACTTGACGGCTGTAGAGGGAAATCGCAAGGAGGCATCTTTTTCTTTGGTGATTTCTAGAACAACAAAAACGCCGTCTTTGTTTCGTAAGTTGAATTTTTGGATGCTTTCTTTAATATTATATATAGCATTGATTAAACCCATTAAGTTTAACCAACTCTTAAATCAATCTCCATCGTTAGATTTGCCTGAGATTAAATCTCAGCCACTTAAACTCACAAAAATAACTGCTACTCTAGCAGTTTAGGGCAGTTCATTCCAGTTTTCAGCAGCTCCACTTTTTTTGCACACGTTCCAGTAAACCTCCATGTCTCCTTTTTTGGTAACTGTCATATACCCTTACTCTATTTATATCTGCTTAAACAAATGTTTGCTTTACACCTCATAACTCCTCCTTTTAATCTTTTATATACAGGGGCGTTTTCATCGACAGTGGTGGGTGGTTATCGAAGTTAAATGACAGTATTAGACCATGCGTAGTGGTTGGTTTTATCAATAATGCCCCCACCATGGGGCGTTTTCTGTCCAGTCAGCATAGGGGCATTATTTGGGGTTATTGCAAAAGTGTCGTAGTGGGAATACTGCCCAATAACGCCCATGCAATCATTACACAATTATTTATTTTTTAAATTTAAAACATAAAATTCTTCATTAATTAAAAAAAGTATTACACTACTTGAAATAAAAAAAACGAAAAAAAAAAAACAGAATATAAAAAACGGAAAAAAATAAAGTTAAAAAAAAGGATGATGATTTAGAGTCCATATTTTTCCCGAACTTTTTGACGATTCATTTGCGCAAGGATCAACACGTCGCCTTGGAGGTGGTCGATCGGTTTGGACAAAAACTCAATGTCCTTTTCCATTTGTCTCGCCTCTGGCATCTCGTTAAACTTTTTGGTTTCGGTGACGCGTTCTTTCATAGTCTCCCAACGTTTGTGGCCGAGGTCTCGAATGTCTTGGAGACGACGGTTCATCTCCTCGAAATCTTCCTTCAATTCGAGATCGGAAGACGACTCCACTGTTTTTTTTCCCGGTTCGCTTATCCTTTCTTCTACCGGGCGGTCGGGCCAACTCTTCTTCAAGTTGCTCGTCAACGTCCACCACCTCATTTAGATCGACATTGCGGGCATCCGATGTCGGTGTTTCAGGGTCAACGGAGGATGATGTTTTTGACCGTTTAGCTCGACGTCTACTACTCGACGTCATGGTCACTATGCCCGCCCACTTTGGACTTTTTCGTAGTAGATCCCAACACTTATAGTATGGGAAAGAGCATTTCGTTCTCTCCTACTCTTCCAAAGCCTTCGTGTGAGAGAAAGTTTAAGAATGTGTGAGTTTTTTTTTTTTTTATAAAAAATGATAGAAAAGTGGGTAATATATATAGTGGGTTAATATTGGAATTAAAAAAAATATATTAAACAAATGACCGTTTGGCAACGGTCAACTCTAGTCCCAATTCAAAATTTGGCGTGGTTTGAAAAATGCCAAAACAAATTTTGGCTCGGAAAACGCCGGGCCGTAATGGCTTGAGGGCGTGTTTCGGCGTTTTTTTTTTGAATTTTATTTTATAAAAAACGCCCCACTACGGGCGGTCTTAATGGTTTGCTTCACACAATTGCCGCCGGTAAGCCTTTCTCCTCTACTCGCCGCCGCTGTTGTTTGAGTCGGACACCGGCGCCGCCTCCGTTCTACACCCTTTCGTTGCTTAACACACACTGGCGCCACAAAATTTCTGAAATCGATCACAAGGTACGCAATTCTTGATTCATTTTGTAGCATAAATCACGATTAGGGGACACCTGATATACACCCTTCCTCCTCACGTCGCAGGTAGCCTTCATGCACCCTTCCTCTTGTACATATCTGGTATATACACAGTCAAATAACATAGCTTTCATCAATCGCTATCTAAACCTTCATTCAATCACAACCTGGTAAGCATCTAGATTTTAGTTAGGGTTTCTTATGATTATAAATTTTGCCTTTGTGTTACTAACCCACACGATTTGTCCCTAAATTCCTAATCCCTTTCAAGTTGCAGATGTTTTACACCCCCACTTTCGTGCTCTTTCTCTAAGTTGATCGTCAATCGCTTGCGGAAATCCATATCGGCTTCGTCAATCTTCTTGATAATGTATATATTTTATCTAATAACTTCCACATCTGCAATCTAACACTGCAAAGTTGATGATTGAAGGGTGATGAAACAATGGTTAACCGGGCGGGTTAACTCACTGGTCTCGTCAAGAAGGTTAATCCCTTCTTTCCGAGGATCGCTGGCTGGATCGTCTGGTGGTGGGTTTCCTGCACAAGGAAACAAACCGTGACTCGCAACAAGGAGGATGTGGTGGGGGGTGCTCCTTGTTACCACTCCCCGGCGTGAGAATCAGTAGTTTGCTTGGGAAGCAAAGTATGATAGTAGTAGTATTGAGAGAGTTGAGAAGTGATACCTCAAACCTGGTTTGGGGTGAGTATTTATAGCCGAGGAGTGAAGGAGGGTAGTTGAGTAGTTAGCCTGACATCGCACAGCTATTTGCAGGTGTGTCAGGCCTGTCGGATACTGTGGTGATGCCACGTCCTGCTGTGGTGTCAGACTGTTGTATACACGTGGGCCGGTAGGCGACTGTTCCCAGTGCCACTTGCACTGTGGTGTCAGACCCACTTGCCTTGTAGGCAGGATGCGGTGCCAAGCCGCATCGCTGCTTGCGGTCATTGATGTTGTTCCCGCGTTGGTTGTTCCATCCATGATTTACGCGGGATGCGGTGCTATGCCGCATTACCTGCTGAGTGACTGTTACTGTTGTCCAGATCCCTTGTCGTGACGAAAATGTTCATAGGAAGCGGTGTGAGGCCGCATCGCTATGCGTAACATTAGTTTCCGTCCTTAAGGTAAGTCTTCTCATCACTGGATAGATTGGACCGCTGTGTTCGTGCGTGCGGACACAGGTGAGTTATTGCTGGTGGGGGTTTTTGATAAGGGTAATGGTCATCCGCGGTTATGTAGACGCGAGATTTGGGACCATACCCCTTCAACTCCCCCCAGTCTAGTGTTTCTTCCGTATGCAAGTTGCATGTGGGAGGAATGCTGGACTTAGGTGTCTAGAAGGTAGAATATGGGCCATATGGATGGCTCCTCCTTCAAACTGTTTGACCGTTCGTTTAGTCGGTAGGCCTTTCGAGTGGATTGTTTCTTCCTTTGAGACGCATGTCCGGTGAGCAAGTTCCGTCTGATGCGGAATTCTCAGCCAAGGACTTGACTCTTGGTCTACCTTTTTCTGATGTCATCAGCCACCTGTTGGTGTTTCGAACCAACCTTTGAGACGGTGACTTAAGGTGTTAGCAGGGTTCGAACCAACCTTTGAGATCGTGACTGAAGATGTGTCTTCTTCAGTCTAGTTGGAAGCTCTGCGTCAGCTAGTGCAAAGTTGTAAGTACTTTGCTCAAGCTCTATGTTTAGCAACTGGACATGCAATGATGAACCCTGTCTTGTGGGGTATTCATGTTCTCCAGTTTAGTTTTCTAGTAACCGCACGTCCTCTGCGGTTTGTCTCTCAAGTAACCGCACGTCCTCTGCGGTTTATCTCTCAAGTAACCGCACATCCTCTGAGGCTTAGCTTTCTAGTAACCGCATGTTCTTTGTGGTTACCTCGTTGCCGTACCTTGTTGGCCATGTTCGTTTGAGGATCGTGGGGTAGTTGCGCCATTGTTGGCCGTGTTTGGTCGAACAATGTGAATCTGGACTATGGGCGGATAAACATGGTCATAGGTAGGGTTGTGCCCACCATTGTTTATTCTATGCGCTCCATAGGTGGGTAACTAGTCATAGGCAGACTTGTTACCACTGTTCTGGAGCTACTTTCCTTCACGCGTTTGTGGAAAGTAGCTTTTCCATAAGTGGTGTTGCCGGAGGAGACCAACTTAGATGCTTGGGAAGTTGGTTGAAACTCTTCCGCATTCGTTTTGTAGCCACTTTCCTTCATGCTTTGTTGAAAAGCTGTTTTCTTTGAAGTAGCTTTGCTCCACCGTGTGGAGGTTTAGTTGTGGCTCTTCCGTAGCTACCGTTCGCATAGTTGCGGTTTGTAGCAGCCACTCACGAGTGATTGCGGTTTGCAGCAAAGAACTCGCTTCTAGAAGTCTTATAGCCTGGATGCAGCTCTTGAAGGTTCAGGAGACAGGGTTGCTGATGTGCGGTTTGCTCAGCATACTTGTCGTTTTCCTTAAGGAGAAGCTGTTTGCGTTCCCTCCGTGGTTGTGAACCGGATACGAGGGATTTGAAGCCTGAAGAAGCTTTCCTGGAGTGCGGTTAACCGCATCATGAGAAGCGGTTTTCGCAGTTCAAAGAGCCATGCTGGTTCTTAGTATCTGACACACCCGGGCGGGGTTGTGTGTGTTATCTCCGCATATTCCACGTGTGCTCGTGGGTATGTGCGGTTTATCGTTATACCCCCTTATATAATTTGGATATATATATTTTTGCCTTTTTTGAGGGGTATGTAAAAAACGACATGCGGTATGGGTTATGGTGCGGTAAACCAGAGAAACCGCATGCCGCTTAAGTTTGGATAAGTTTGTCGCTTTTGTATTGTCCACGTGGCTGATAGCACGTGTGGGTTGTTGAAAGTCAGTAGAATTCTGACATGTGATGTTCTGAAAGGACGTTTGCATTGACCGAGGTCATAACTGCACTGTAGCAAGTAGTGTAAAGGTCAATTCTGTCAGGCGCGTGGGCGGCCACGCGTGCGTGATAACCGTCAGCTGAAAAGTCGCTGAACACGTGGCGAAAAGTAAGTGGCCCTTTTTGAACTTTGTAAGTCGGTTACTCCATCGCATTAATTGCGATGAGTATATAAGGGGAAACCGTTTGGGTTTTCCTCACTTTGTTCAAAATTCAAAAAATTTCTCCGGTGAAAAGAGAGTGTTATCTTTGTCTTCTCCGATCAAACTGTCTGTATTTCCGGCGATTTTCCGAGTTTTTGTGCAACTCAATCCTTCTCTTCTTCATATTTCCGATGGCTGAACCATCTAACCCACACAATGTGGAGGGTGAAAACCCTGAAGCCTCTTCTCCGGTGGCCGGGGAAGAAGAAGATGATGGTGGCAGTGTTCCTGGTGGTGGTTTGCCACCGTTGAAGTGGTCGAAAGCGTCTTTCGACCAACTGATGATCAGTACACAAATGCCCTCCGAGTTTGGGGCTGTTTATCCCCAAGATGGTGACACCGGTGCTTGTGCTCCGGCCGGTCATGTGACCATGTGGGCCGATTCTTTTGTCGATGGTAACCTTTGTTTACCATTGACCGTTTTTGTTGCTGAGGTGTTGGAGTTTTACAGGGTTCATATCTCCCAGATGAGTCCTTTTGGGTTTATTCGTATTAGACACTTTGAATCGACTTTTCGTGCCCTTGGTTTGCCAGTTACCGTTGATAATTTCCGGGGGTTTTATCAGTTGACGGTGAACACCGGGTTCTTCTCTTTCAGAGAACGGTACGGAAGTATCAAGTTGATGACCCCTCCCAAGGGTATTACAAAGTGGAAGTGCAAGTTCTTCTATGTTAAAGCTGTCGCGGTTGTCCTCGACATGACTTTGCGGAATGTTAATGAGCCTATCCCTGCGGAGGATATTGCCATTCCTAATGCGAAGAATGCGGAGTGGTTCCCAAGGTTGAGGACTATTGAGCATAGGCTGCTGAAGAACACTAAATTGTGGGTGCTGCGGATGTTGTTGACTAGGGCTGATAAGCATGCAAGGCCCATTGTGCGGGAGAAAACTGGTGGTAAGTGTTCTTACTCTTGTGCGGTTTCATTACTCCCTTGTATCTTATTAATTTGAATGTGTATATCAGAAGAAGTTGTTGAGCTATGGAAGATATTTGATCCAACCTTTACTGGCAAGGTTGATGTTGTCAAGACTGCTGAAGGTGCAGGCTTTAATTTGACCATTCTCCATAACTTCCGCGTTCCTACACGCGAGGCAATGAAGGCACCCCTGCCGCAGGGCAGAGGTATAATTCATAGCTTTCTTTTCATGCCTTGTAATTTTTATGCTGCTGATAGTCTACCTGCAGGTACTCTTGGGGCCCTTGGAAAGTTTGAGTCAAAGGGTGCTCCCAAAAAGCATGCAGAGAAGAAGCAAGTTGATAAACCCGTGCGGGGTCGCGGCAAGAAGAAAACTGAAGCTCCTGCGGTTCTGCCTTTGGTTCCGCAAGCAGCAGGTATCTCTCGTTCTCATTTCCGCAGATATACCGATTACGTGGTGGTATCTGACACCCTTGAGGGCTTGGGTGTTCCAGGTGCTGGTGCGGCCACAGGTGGAACCACTGCGGGTTCAAAGGCTGCTGATGAGAAGAAGAGGAAAGCGGGGAAAGCTGTTGATGCTGGTGAGGGAAAGAAACCGAAGATTCAGGTCAGACGCAGGGCTTTTGTGGGACAGAAGAAACCTGCGGTTGTTCCTGGTGCGTGATGTATTACTCGGTCAAATAATTTGTATTTGAAGTTGTAATTTAAAATGTTCTTTGATTGCAGAACCCCAAGATGAAGGGTTCTCCATCTTTGATGCTCCTCTTTCTCCCCCGCGTGACACAGCTGCGGGTGTGGGGGTTCACAAGGTTGTTACACCTGAGCCCTCTACGCGGGAGGAGGACACTGGGAAGGGGCCTGCGGCCCAGATCCAAGACACAGTGGATTCTCGTGACAATGTCATTACCACAGAGGATACTGATGATCTGAACTTGAAATTTGTTTATACCGAAAAGCCAAAGTCTCCTGCTGCTGAGAAGGCTTCTGGTTCCGGTCCCGGGGGTGCGGGTTTTATAGAGACTCCTCCTATTCAGCCTGAAGAGTCTGAATTGGAGTATTATTATCGCTCCTACACGGAAGATCGGGCCATGGCTTACCACCGCCCTCCGTGGTCTGTGATGCAAGGGGATGACATTTCCGCCGATCCCTCTGCGTGTAGGGAGATTTTGGGTGGTCTGGGCACCCCATTTGAAGTCAACCGGGCCCGTGCCTTACCAACTGAAGCCCAGATTAACCAACTCTCGTCCTTGCTTGTTGGGAGTTCTGTAATGGCCAACACCATTATGGAAAACTATAAGGTGTTGGCGCGCAGGGAGGAGGAGAGTGCGCGCTTGCGTGCAGAGGCTGAGGAGTTGGTTAAGGCTGCACGTGAGGGTGCGGAGCAACTTGAAAGGGATAGGGCTGCGTTTGAAAAGCATAAGCAGACTGAAGAGTGGGCTGCAACTGCTGAGCTTAAACAGGTTCGTACCCTTGCCAAACTGCTTTCCACTGAGCGCCGGTGTTGGAAAGAATCTCTTTCTAATGAGCGCGAGACACTTTCTAATGAGCGCAAGGCTTGGAAAGACTCTTGGGCCAAACAGAATGAAACTCTCTTTCGTGTTTGCCAGGAGCTTGTCAATGCTAAGGCAGCAAATGCTGCGCTGGCTAAGGAGAAAACGGCAGCTGATGCGGCTGCCCAAGAGGCGGAAGCTCGCCTCACCAAGGCTCTAGAAGAGGCCAAGGAGGCGGAGGTTCGCACTGCAAAAGCTCTTGAAGGGGCGAATGCTGACCGCACCACTTTAAGCAATACTATCTTGGGCCTCCAGGTATAAGTTTCTTGCTTTCGACTTTGTACATTTCACAAGTGTTTATTTTGTATACTTGTTTTTGTTTTGTTACCAGGCTGAATTGCGGACCCGGGGGGCCACTATTTAGGAGATTTCTGCCCGCCTTGAGGAGGTTGAAGCGCGGGCAAGAGAGGCTGAGGAGGCTAGAGATAGTCTTGATTCGTCACTTAAGTTGCTCAAGGCTGACCATGAATGGATGCGTATGCACGGGATCGGGCATGTAAGCGTTCGTTGCTTTTGTTATTTTTGTTATATGTTTGCCTTTGATAACCTTTGTGTTTTTTGTATCGCAGATTGTTACTGCCATCCTTGATGCACCTGAGACTGTAGCAGGTGTTAACGAGATCTAGGAGCGTGCCCGGGATGCTGGTTTTAAAGCTGGCTATAACCGCTGTATTAGTCATTTGAATGTTGCAGCTCGTGGCGGACATACTGATGAGCGGTCCGGGTTTCACGACGTGGATACTGAAGCGCTTCTTGATGCTGCGGTTGAGATGTATAACGAAACAACCCTTTCTGATCTCGAGGAGCTTGAAAAGTGTTTAGAAGTGGAGGACTATGTGGACCGCTTGCGAGTGTTTTATGCTGATGAAGAAGATCAGGAAAAACCTTTTGTGGCCAGCAAGGATGGTGAAGGTTCCAGCGGCACGAAGAAAGATTAGGTTGGCCTGCGTGCCTTTTTCATATTTGTTTAAAACTTTATGTAAATTCTCTGTGCACCGCGCAGGTGTAGGAATTTTTTGAATATAAAGAATTGTTCCGTTCAATTTGCACAAGTGTTGTTACTACTTGCATATTTGAATTCGTAAGAGTTTAATGTTACTATGAGTAACACTAAACCTGTAATTGCCTTTTGCATATCTAGATGATATGCAAGTATGAAGGCTTGTCTTTGGTCAGACAAACAGTGTTGCCATTGCTGGCCTATTATAATAGTTGCGTGTGTTTACCACTCTGTGTGGGTATCACGAATGAAGATTTTGTCAATCTGTTTTTGCATATACCTCAGAGTGGAACACGCATTTATAATAGAAATAAATAAACAATATTGCATTGAATCATCTATTTATTTATTTGCAAATGGCTCGTGGCCTAATAGGTTACATGGTAAATGTAAAAACAAAACATGGCTTACATATAACAGCGTCGAAGCTGTTGTGCATTCCATGTGCGTGCGATAGTTTCGCCTTCCAATGTTTGAAGTTTATACGCGCCTTTTCCCAAGACCTCTTGGATGAGGTAGGGTCCTTCCCACTTGGGGGCAAGTTTCCCTGGGCGTTCCGCATTAGATGCTTCATTGTCACGAAGGACGTAGTCTCCCGGGTTGAAAGTACAAATGCGAACGCGTGCATTGTAGTACTTTTCAAGTTTTGTCTTGTATTTGGCCTCATTGATGGCTGCGTTTTCACGCCTTTCTTCCAAGAGGTCTAAATCAACCCTGCGTTCCTCATTGTTGTCTATCTTGTTGATAGCCAACATTCTAGGCGATGGGAGGCCTACTTCCGCGGGGATCATCGCTTCAGTGCCATAGACCAGGCTGAAGGGTGTCTCACCGTTGCTTGTTTTTGGGCTTGTCCTGTGAGCCCATAGAATACTTGGGAGTTCATCAACCCAGCCGCGTCTGGCTGTTCCCAACCGTGCTTTGATGCCTTCCACTAAGCTTTTATTGATACTCTCGACTTGGCCATTCCCTTGCGGATGCGCCACTGAGGAGAATATGTGTTCAATGTTTAGCTCTTTTAGCCATTTTTGAAAGTCATCAGTGGCGAAGTTGGTACCGTTATCGGTGACGATGCACATTGGTAGACCGAAACGGCAGATGATATGTTCCCACACGAATTTCCTTGTTATCATAGCGGTGGTTGATGCAAGTGCCTTTGCCTCTACCCATTTTGTAAAGTAATCAACAGCCACTATGATAAATTTCACTGCACCGGGTGCGTCTGGAAATGGTCCCACCACATCGATTGCCCATTTTTGGAATGGCCATGCGGTGGTGATAGGGATCAGGTTGTTCTTGGGGCGCAAGGTCTTGGGAGCGTGTCGCTGACAATTGATACACTTGCGTAAGACTTTGACTGCGTCCAGGTGCATGCCGGGCCAATAGTACCCGGCGTTCATGATTTTGGCCACAATCATGCGTGGGCCTGCGTGTATGCCACATATTCCCTCGTGAATTTCTTTGATAAGGTATATGGCATCTTCGGGGTTTACGCATCGTAGGAGTGGCCCGAGGTATGATTTACGGTATAAAATACCGTCTCCCATTTGGTAATGACACGCTTTGTATTGTAGCTTGCGTGCTTCTGCCTTGCTTTCGGGAGTAACACCTGATTGTAAGTATGCAATTATCGGTGTCATCCAGGATGTTGTACCGTACTGGATGACGTTGACTTGGCGCAGGGGTACTGAAGGATTTTGCAGAATCTCGATGCGTACCTCTTTTGCCAGGTGTTGGAAGCCGGTGGATGCAAGTTTTGATAGTGCATCCGCAGGTTTGTTGTCACTCCTGTTGATATGGCGAATATTGAAGGAGGTGAACCGTGATTTCAGTTGCAAGGCTTGTTCGAGGTAGAGGATCATGATGTCCCCTTTTGCGGCATAGTCACCGCGTATCTGCCCTGCAACCAGTAGTGAGTCGACATGTGCTTCCAAATGTTTGACGTCGAGTTTGATCGCCAAACGCAGCCCTGCCAGTAGAGCCACATATTCTGCTTCGTTATTCGTGCTTTTGAAATCGAGGCGGATTGCGTATATTAGCTCTTGGCCATCGGGGCTGACAAGTCGTAGACCTGCACCAGCACCATCTTCGTTGGACGCACCATCTGTATATAGTGCCCAGGTTTCTGCGGAGGGTGGTGGCGATGTAGGATTTTGTTCTTCTTCGCATTCTTGAATGCGGTTTGCTGGTACTTCAGCAACGAAATCAGCCAAAACTTGGCCTTTGATTGCGGGGCGCGGCTTATAGTTCAGTGAAAGTGCGCCCAGCTCGATTGCCCATTTTGCTAACCTCCCAGAGATGTCTGGTTTGGACAGGATCGGGCCGATTCTGTAGTTAGTTAACACTGTGATGACGTGGTTTGCGAAGTAACGTCGTAAACGTCTCGATGCGTGCACTAGTGCTAGTACCAATTTCTCCATGATGGAGTACCTTGTCTCTGGGTCGTTGAGCATTTTGCTGATGTAGTAGATGGGTGTTTGAACTCCTTCCCGCTCCACTATGAGTACCGCGCCTACCGCGTTGTCTGCGGCAGATAAGTATAGAATAAGTGGCTCATCTTTTCGTGGTGCGGTCAAAGTTGGGAGCTGGATCAAACACTCTTTCATTTCCCGGAAAGCTTTTTCGGCCTCTGCGGTCCATTGGAATTGTTCCTTTTTTAGGAAGCTCCGCAGGGTTTTGATGAAAGGGTATGACTTAGCCGCGTGGTTGGCTAAGAATATGTTAAGTGCGGCTAGCCTGCCGGCTAGTCGTTGCATTTCTTTCATCGTTGAGGGCGATGGCATGCGTTCGATCGCCTGAACTTTTTCCGGGTTTACCTTGAATCCATCCTTGGTTACGATGAATCCGAGGAATTTGCCTTCTTCCATTCCAAACGAGCATTTCCCTGGATTAAGCTTCATGTTGACGCTTCGCAGAGTCTGGAATGTTCTTTCGATATCGTTGAGCATGGTGTCTTCTTCCATGCTCATGACGACCAGGTCGTCCATATAGATTTCGACACTTTTGCTGATTTGACCGCGAAAGGTGTCGTTCATCAACTTTTGATAGGTTGCGCCGGCGTTGCGCAACCCGAACGGCATTTTGGTGTAACAGTAGTTCCCGGTAGGAGTGCGGAATGCCGTTTTGTCTTCATCCTCGATTGCCATCTGTACTTGGTGGTAGCCTTTGTAACAATCGAGGAAGCACTTCCATTGAAATGGTGCGAGGTTATCGACCTTTTCGTCGATCTCCGGAAGTGCGTAACAATCCTTGGGGCAGGCCTTATTGAGGTCTTTGTAATCTACACACATGCGCCAGCCCCCGCTTGGTTTTTCTACCATGACTGGGTTGGATAACCAAGTCTGGTATTTGACTTCCCGCAGGATCCCTGCGGAGAGCAGCTCCTGTACCTGCTCTTCCATGGCCGCGTTTTTTGCTGATCCAAGGTGGCGTTGGCCTTGGATCACTGGCTTGATACCGGGCATGGTATTCAAGAAGTGTTGCGCTATGTCACGCGGTACCCCTGTCATGTCAGCGGGTGTCCACACAAAAATGTCTTGGTTCCTGAAGAGTAGTTGCTTCAGGCGCGCTCTGATGGTAGGTGTCAAGGCATGGCCCAAAGTAATCGTTTGGTCTGGGTGCCTTGCATTAAGCACCCATTTTTCTGGTTGCGTTTTGGGGGTGGGCCTTGCTACCTTGGCTGGACGTAGGTCGTCCGTAGACAAAACTTCCCTTCTGGCGTATAGTATCGCGACCCCTGTTTCGGTTGGGAAACCGATAGCGGAGTGGGGGACGGATGTGATCATGTTAAAATCGCCCTGGGATTCTCTCCCGAGAAGTACGTCGTATTTGGAGGTGTGCGGTAAAACCATGAAGTTTACCTCCTCCGTTCTTGTGTGCCTCCCGTTGGTGAGGTGCACAGGAAAAGTAATCTGGCCCAGGGGGAATACGGTTTCCCCTGCAAACCCGGCCAACGGGTAATCCGCTGGTTGCAGTCGATCTTTGTCTTCTTGATCGAACTGGTTGAAGCATTGCTCGTATATAATATCGGATGTACTGCCCGGGTCGATGAACAATCGCTCGGTACAGTAGTGAGCCAGGTGACCTGTGATAACTACGGCGCGTCTATCGCGCGGGCCGCCTCGAACTTTTGGAAAGACGACTTGCTCGTCTTTCCAGTCATTCTCCGGTCTTCTTCCAGCCTTGCGTGGCCTACCTTTTCCTCCGTTGATCATGTGGGTAGAGGCTACGTACATGGTCCTCTTTCCCGTGGAGGTGCCCTCGTTGTGGGGAGTGATGCGCTTGGTAGCTTTTTGTGCGCCTGTCAACAGATGTTGCAGTTTTCCCTCTTTTAGGGCTCGCTCAATCTCCAGTCGGAGACTGATGCAGCTGTTTGTTGTGTGGCCATTGTCCTTGTGATACTCGCAGTATAGTGCGAGACCCTGGTTCTTTTTGGACTTCATCGGTTGGGCCGGTCGCAGGAATTGTGCGTCCGTGAGAAGAACGTCGCTTGGCGACTGGTTAATCTCGGTCTAGCTGCGGTCCCGAGACTCCTTTTTTGACTCCCGATTTTCACGCTGGGCGTTGATTGTAGCCCTTGCATCGGGCTGGTTGCTTCGTGGGACGTATGGTCTGGAATCGCTGCCACGATTCCATGTGTCCCGGTTGCGCTTATTGCTGCGCTTCGGCTCTTGGCGGGAAGACTGGCCTTCCGCCTGGGGTTGTGCCTTTGACATGTGCGGTTTTAGGGACCGCTGAGTCTGGGCGTATGTCTTGACCGCAGCCATGACATCTTCCCACTTCTTAGGCAATCCATCTTTGCCAGAGATATTCATAACCATCTGCTCGTCTTTAACGGCGATAATGAAATGGTTACGCGCCATTTGATCGGCAACATCGCCTATCTCTAGGCATTCTTTATTGTAACGGACAACGAACGCGTCAAGTGATTCGTTATCCCTGCGCCAGATGTTCATGACGTCCATGGAATCACGTTCATGGCGTCGTTGTTGGCTGAAGTGTGCGAGGAACTTTTCTTACAAGTCCTCGAATGAGGTTAATGACCCTGGTGGTAGAGAATCGAACCAGGCCCTGGCCAGACCTATTAGGGTCTGTGGGAAAAAATGGCACCAGGTGGGTTCATCCCACCTACCGTTGCACCCGGCGCCGACGAAGATGTTGTTGTGATCATCTGGGTCGGTCGAACCGTTGTACTTCCCAATATTTAATGGGAATTTTGTGGTGGTGACATCGGCGTGGGCGATTTCTGGGACGAACTTGGAGTTTTCGGCCGCTGATTTCGGCCTGTAGGGTTGTCCGCGGTGCTGCTTTGCAGCGCGGAGGTACGTAGTGCGTGGATAAGTGGGAGGAACATAGTTTCGTCCTCCCGGTCTGCTGCTGGTGGCATGGGATTCCGCGCGGAATGTACCATCGTCCGGGTCGGTATAGCCTTGCCCTTCACGGTAGGACTGGGGTCCCAATCGGCTGTGAATGCCTATACCGTGGTGGGCTGTAGACTGTCGCCTAGTTTCGCCGTGTGGTCCTAGGCGACTCTGTATATGGCTCCTGTGGCGGGACCCATATGTGGAGTCGTCCTCATGAAGTGTGCGGACATCGCACTAAGAGGAACCGCGATCTTCGTGCCTGCTTCTGGAGGCCGGATGTGATGGGGCCCTGCCTTCGTACTGTAAAGTACGACCTGCAAGGGTGTGTGGTGCTGGGGTGGGTCCCACAGATACCTGCGCTTCTGCGCAAGCTCTGTTATATGTTGCAGACAGCATAGCTGCTTGTTGGTCGTACCAGGCATGAATGTTCATGCCTGCAGGTATCACAGGAGCGTATTGTGATAAATCATGCCCAAACGTAAGGGATGCGCCCCCTTGCGTTGATGGGCCAATGTGTTCGGCATTTGTGGCTAGGGGAATTGTTCCCGCAGGCCCTTGGTTTGCGGGGTTTAGGTTATCCCCGGTTGTGTTGTTTTGACGATCAGACATGATCTTTTAAAGAGAAAGGGATGGTGGGAAAAAGTGCTAAAAGTAGCGGTGGGCGCCAATGATGAAACATTGGTTAACCGGGCGGGTTAACTCACTGGTCTCGTCAAGAGGGTTAATCCCTTCTTTCCGAGGATCGCTGGCTGGATCGTCTGGTGGTGGGTTTCCTGCACAAGGAAACAAACCGTGACTCGCAACAAGGAGGATGTGGTGGGGGGTGCTCCTTGTTACCACTCTCCGGCGTGAGAATCAGTAGTTTGCTTGGGAAGCAAAGTATGATAGTAGTAGTATTGAGAGAGTTGAGAAGTGATACCTCAAACCTGGTTTGGGGTGAGTATTTATAGCCGAGGAGTGAAGGAGGGTAGTTGAGTAGTTAGCCTGACATCGCATAGCTATTTGCAGGTGTGTCAGGCCTGTCGGATACTGTGGTGATGCCACGTCCTGCTGTGGTGTCAGACTGTTGTATACACGTGGGCCGGTAGGCGACTGTTCCCAGTGCCACTTGCACTGTGGTGTCAGACCCACTTGCCTTGTAGGCAGGATGCGGTGCCAAGCCGCATCGCTGCTTGCGGTCATTGATGTTGTTCCCGCGTTGGTTGTTCCATCCATGATTTACGCGGGATGCGGTGCTATGCCGCATTACCTGTTGAGTGACTGTTACTGTTGTCCAGATCCCTTGTCGTGACGAAAATGTTCATAGGATGCGGTGTGAGGCCGCATCGCTATGCGTAACATTAGTT
Source organism: Helianthus tuberosus (assembly GCA_030545235.1). Taxonomy (NCBI): domain Eukaryota; kingdom Viridiplantae; phylum Streptophyta; class Magnoliopsida; order Asterales; family Asteraceae; genus Helianthus; species Helianthus tuberosus. The sequence goes on from CM060406.1 coordinate 185,287,883, forward strand.
TCCGTTCTTAAGGTAAGTCTTCTCATCACTGGATAGATTGGACCGCTGTGTTCGCGCGTGCGGACACAGGTGAGTTATTGCTGGTGGGGGTTTTTGATAAGGGTAATGGTCATCCGCGGTTATGTAGACGCGAGATTTGGGACCATACCCCTTCAAAGGGCTACTCATGAAGTGCGTTTATGAAGGATGTTGAAATTTTTCATAAAGAGAGGTGTTTGGAGTTTAAGCCTCCAAAGTTTCATGGAGAGCCACTCAATTGCCTTAAGTAAGATTGTTTGTTTCCCTTTTTATTTTTATTTTATCGTATATCAGTTTCTAAGATGATGTTATCATCATTTGTTAGGTTACGGAGATTGGTGATCAGGCTCGGTGGCTATGAACAGGTTTTTTCAATCTCACAACTCTTTTGTATACTGTATTTCCTGTTTTTTATTTGAAAAACCTGTTTATCACACTAGAAAACTGTAAAAGTTACTTTTTTGGGTGAATATTTGTAGGCGACACGAACATATCTTCATTCTGCGTTTTGCCACTAACTTGTATAAGGGTTGAGAATGCATTTTGTTTACTTAAGGTTATACTTTGAAATAAGGGGCTTAGAGTATGTGAAAGATCACAAATTTCGTAAACTGGCTTACTTAAACAAACATGTAAAATTTTGTTAATAGTTACAACATGGGTCAGGGTCATAGTTGCATAATTTTTTTAGATATTCAATCAATGATGATATTAACTTCGAATTATTGATTATTCTACTTACCCGTATATAACTTAAACTGGTTGGGTATTTTGTTCCAAAGTTTAAAAGGTTAAAAAGAGAAACGAGTATCACGGTTTATAATTTAAACGTAATTGTTTTTGTACATATCTGTAGTTTTGGTTGGTTAGTTGCAATTTTAGTGTATAATATGCAAAAAATGTGTAATACATCCCGGATTTAAAGGGCCGTGTTTGTAACAACCCATGAATACGCGTTTCAGGACTCATGTTAGAGTTCATGTATTTGAGTCAATCTTTTGGTTTGTATGTATTCGCCCTTATATTACCCTTGGTTTTAAAAAGCGCGCCCTAGGCGCAAGGCTTTTTTGCTTTTCGCCTTGTGTAATTACAGAAAGCGATCAAAAGGCGCATTTTTTGATTTTTTTGTGGGCTTTTTGGCCTGAGGCATGCGCCTTATGTAACTTAGGCGTTTTACTGCATAAAAATGTTGTACCTTGGGTTTTTTTACTTGTACATGTAATTAAAATGGTATAAAAGCCTTACTTATAGCTATATTTTGGTTAAAGGAAGGTAAAAACCTATGGGATATGTATGGGATATATAAAAAAATAATATAAACATCTTGCGCCTCGGGTACGAAAAGCCCACCGCTTTTGCGCTTTGCGCCTCAATTTTAGACCTCGTCGCTTTTGTGCACCTCTCGCTTTTTAAAACCAAGATATTACCTGTAGGTCATAAAATTCTTTTAAATCTTGGTATCTTTGCAACATAGTTATTTTTTAGTCCTCTTCTTTTTGGATTCTCATTTTCTTTGCAGGCTGCAACATTGGCTCTTTTTAAAGTTCCTCAATGCAATATTTTATGGACTAAAGAATACATTTGTGAGTAAGTATATGAAATTTGGATTATGTTACTTAGATTTTGTTAAAATACACATACAGAGTAATTTGACTTGAAGTTATAGGTTTTATGAAGTGCACATCTATTTGTCTGCGGACCGATAATGGACTATATGTCCCTGTCATAATAAGTGTTAGTCATAGCACCTTTTGGTTGTTATTTCAAAAACGTGTTTGTATGTGACTAAATGGGTCGCGTTGGGTAATTGGTCAGATGGGTAAGCTTGGTGCTTGTCAGGTTGACCTGTAATATTTTTTGTCCAAAGTTACTAATTTTTCTTATAAATATTTAGTGTGAAATTTGAGTATGATAATCCGATTTTTGAACAAAATACCAATTTGGATGAGTTTTGACCCATCTGAACTGTTTCCACGTTAAGATTTTCTTTTTTGTTGGAATAATGGCCCAAATCAACTAAGTATACAAGTAGACGTATTTAATAATTCGTTGGGTTAAAATTAGAAAAAAAAAAGTAGAACATGAGATTCTAAGAAAGTTCATGGGTTTTGTGTTATTAGGCGCCATTGGTGAAGATTAGAATGGCTATAAGCATTCAAAGGCTACATACAGTATCCAGAGATAATGATGCTTTAAGACTGCGGGGTGTGGGGGGCTTGGGTTGACATGTGGCGGAGGTGGGCTCCACAAGGCTGGGCGTGGCTTTTTTTGGGTGTGAGGTGGCGTGGCTTTTTTTTTGGGTCAAATATGCCCGGCCAATCGCCATATCATCTCCCCCCCCTCGCCTCACGCCAGGCTTCATAGCCACGCCAGAGGGGCAACGCCCAAAGCCAAGCCTATAGGGGATAGTGTGCAAGACTTGGGTGGGTTTCCCATGCCCCAAACCCAAGCCCACACCCTGCGGTCTAAAGATCATTTTTTTTTTCATTTCTTTTGTCTTTGCGATTATTAATTTATGTCCTTGACCCACTGGCAGGCTTTCGCTTGGATAACATATTTCTTTGTAAGTGCACTTGTATTTTAAGTTCTTGTTACATTATTTAGCAAGCACTTACATAGATTTAACTCTTAACTGGATGAGCATAAAAGTCAAAACAAGTCCACTCTTGGATGTGGGTTAAGCTGCAGGTAAACCGAGTACCTGAGTTTATTAAATATATCAAATAATGAGGATTTTGGTGCAGCAGATATTCAAAAAGTACATTTGCATAAGAGATGTTATGCAAGGAAAGTCAACAACAGTCAATGGAAGTCACCAGGATTAACAGTAGTCAACATGCGCATGGATGTTCTCTTCACAAATTTTATAAATCAGTATATAGGAAAAACAACAATGGTCAACAGGATATATCTTGGACTTTGGTTCTTTGAATGTGAGCATAAAGACCTTAGTTTTTTTTTTGAACGGCATTGTACTGGTCTCTTCATTTTAATGAGTATAAAAATATATAAGATGCATACATTGGACTAAGATTATGCTAAGAATTAGTGTCTCCTAATAATTTCATGTTCTTGGGGTTAATTTAATTTGGGCACAATTTTTAACAGGAGACTACAATCATATTATTATTTCAATCCCGAAGTAGTTAAATGTTTTTATGGAGTAAAATGGCAATCCCGAAGGTTAACTACTTCGTTTGGAGGCCCTGCAGCGGGAGCATTCCAATTGTTGCGACCTTGGCAGTTCAGAATGTGAATATTGGAGACAGGATGTGCGACTTGGCAGTCCGGAATGTGTTTTGAGACTGAGTTTTTGTGGTTTGAAAAGAAGAAAAGTAAAAGTTAGATGGTTGTAACTTTTTAAAATAGGAGATGGAAAAGAAGAAAAGGAGAAGCAAACCGAAACACCATCAATATACATTATCTTTGTTTGTTACGTTGTTAGCGTAACTCGTCCACCGGGCGGGTATTAAACTAGTTTGTATTGATTGAACTAGCCATCATGTTTGGTTAGTCTTTTATAGTTTCGACATCAGGACGTATTTTTTTTTTGTTTTGGTTCATGAACTTATGTGAAATAGTTATGTTAGATTCTATGATTTAATGGTTTGTTTACATGATTATTGTTTTTATACGGATTCGATCCAGAAAATATTAGATTGTTAGCAAACTTGATCAATTTATTAATTTTTCTAATAAAGTTCAATCGATTTTTAGAACCTTAATCAAATTTTAATTTTTGATATTAGGAACAAAATAATATTTGAGTTTGTCTATGAACCCAAACTATTATAGAATCATATAATATAATTAAACATTCTGAACGGCGTGAGTGGTTAATTATAATCGATATTTCTATTACGCAACCTGCACACTAAAATCCGAACGACGTGAGCTTAGAGTAGCGGGTTGGCTCTAATCAACGAGCGGCGTTTGGTTAGACATTAGATAGAGTGGATGTCCGAACTGCGTGACGTCTAGTGTTGATAAAAAATATTATTTAAAAAAGGATCATTGCACCGTGACCGTTAATGAACGTAAGCGGAACCGAATCAAGAAATTGCCTTGGTGTTGAACTTAGCTTTTAACATTTGAATTTCACAACCACTTTAATTGACGTTTTTATATAATTTTCATTGTCATTAATTTTAAGATAAATCAACCCCATCCCTTTTAAAATAACTGTATCTGTGTTTTAAACGTTTTGATATAATCTAGTTAATCTATATCACTAAGGACACAAACTCCACTTCCACTCATACTAGTACTTTTCTTTATTATTTTATTTGCCGGATTCGACACCCAACACTCTCTTCCGGGTGGAAGCTCTTCACACAGCGACCTACTTTCATGACATTTTACCAACAAAACGACTTAACTCCTTTACTCCCTGATGTGTGCAAAATGTAACATATAAATTACATCAAATGAGGCATAAAACTAATCATTTTTTAGTACTAATGTTGGAAAAAATGTGTTTTTGTCTTCCTTTTGAATTTACAGGACCAAGTGAGCTTAAACGAGGAAAAGGAACAAATATACAGCCAAAACCAACATAAATACAAAGAAAAGCAATAAACGTGACATGCCCGACCCCTCCGCAGCATCCCAAAAGCAAAAACAAGAAATAGAAAACTGACCACGGGGCCGTGCCCACTGGACACGGGGGCGTGGTCAGCTGCCTGCAGAAAAGACAAAGCTGTGGAAGCTTCTAAGCCCACCACAGGGGCGTTCCCAGCTCAGCACAGGGCGTGGTCAACGCTAAGATACACAGAATCTTGCAAAATCTTGGTAGTACAGATACGCTTCTGCCCACGAGGCCGTGCCCGCTGGACAAAGGCCGTGTGGAGCCCTCAACTAACACATGCATTTAATAAAGGAAGAGAAAAGGATGGCCACGGGGGCGTGCTCGCCGGACACGGGGCCGTGGCCAGGCTTCTGTGCAGGCTATATATACGGGTGCTTGGTTCACTTCAAAGGCATCCCTTGGCAAACCACCACTCTCCCACTTTTCCACCACTCCACCTCCACTACAACACCCACATCCACCACCATCATCCGTCATCCACCTTATAGTGTGTGTAGTAGTCTCGGGATCCAAGATTGATAGTAAGAGTTCTTACTAATCAAAGTCCATGTTTGGTTAAGCCTCTTACATCACTTGGTGAAGGCAAGTCTTTTATGTATTACTTCTGATTTTTAATGTTTACGGCACTTTTATTTGGTTTTGTATTAATGACTTTAATAACTAGTTTCTTATGTTGAAGGTGAATTTTCTTTATCATTTGTCTGTGGTGTCTTGGCATTACTTTACTGTCTATATAAAGTAAAAGATTTACACCATTCATATCTCTATGGTCTATATAGAGGTATGTTGGCTACCTGGTCGGGGGCTAAGGGAATGATTTAGTAAGGTTTTTGACTTGTTTAGTGTACAGATGCTGCAAGGACCTAGGTCAAGCTTACTAGGACATCCTTCAATACCCACTAGTATTGGATGGCGGGGGTGCAAATAACTTGATCCCCTCATATGTAAACTACTATTAATACATTAAACTGGCTACTTGGGATTGGATCTCTGCTGACTCAAACCAATTAGCCGAGGGTAACGTCACCTTCAAAAGAGGTGCCTACCACTTTTCGAATTAATAACTTAATTAATTATCTTTCAATATTCCGACCCTTTGGGATTGTATCCTTGCTAATTCAAACCACTGGGTTGAGGGTAACGTCACCTTCAAAAGAGGCGCCTACTACTATAACTAAGATAATCTCTTAAAAAGTCCGAAAGTGCAAAAATCATCAAAGGATACATTAAAGGCGATTCATATCCATGTGATTCATCTTGTTTGTCTGTTTTTATTTTATTTTTATTTCTGCATTTTTAGTTTTCATTTTCATGTTTTAAATATTTTCTCAAAAAATTTTAGATTAATTAGACGTTGAGGATAAACCGGTATTAAAAGCTCTTGTGTCCTTGGACGATCTCGGTATCTTACCAACGCTATTGATGCGTGTGAAGTGTATATGGTTTTGAATGTATATTTTAAGCCCTTTTACACTTTTTAGTCAAGTTTTAAATTTATAAAACACGATATTTACTAACACTAAACACACATATGGGCAAGTGCACCCATCGTGAGCGTAGTATAGTGTTGGTAAGATACCGAGGTCCTCCAAGGACACAAGATATTTTAGTACCGATTTATCCTCAACGTCTAATCAAATAAAAATGTTAGAAAAAGGTTTTAAACAAGAAAAATAAAACTAACTAAAATGCTGAAAAATAAAATAAAAGTAAAAACAGATAGACAAGATGAATCACTTGGATCCGACTCGTGTGTAGTGTAACCTATGATTATTTCCGCACTTTTGCAATTTTTAAGAGATTATCTTAGTTATTGTAGTAGGCCCCTCTTTTAAATGTGACGTTACCCTCAACCCAGTAGTTTGAGTCAGCAACGATACAATCCTAAAGGGTTGGATTATTGAAAGATAATTAATTAAGTTATTAATGCATATTATTGTAGGCCCCTCTTTTGAAGGTGACGTTACCCTCGGCTAAGTAGTCTGAGTCAGCAGGGATACAGTCCTAAGTAGCCGGGTTAAAGTATTAATAATAGCTTACATATGAGGGGATCAAAGAGTTTGGCCCCCGCCATCCAATACCGGTGGGTATTGAAGGAGGTCCTACTAAATTTGACCCAGGTCCTTGCATGATCTATACACTGAACAACGCAAGACTCTTACCAAACCGTTCCCTTAACCCCCGACCAGGTAGCCAACATACCTTCATATAGACCGTGGAGATATGAATGGTGAAAATCTTTTATTTTATATAGACAGTAAAATAATGCCAAGACACCACGGACAAACGATAAGGAAGAATCACCTTCAACATAAGAAACTAGTTATTAAAGTCATTAATACATAACCAAGTAAAAAGTGTGAAAATATTAAAAATAAGAAGTATTACACTAAACACTTGTCTTCACCAAGTGATGTAAGAGACTTAGGCAAACATGGCCTTTGATTGTCAAGAACTCTTACAATCAATCTTGGATCCCAAGACGACTCACACACTCTATGATGGATGATGGATGATGGTGGTGGATGATGGTGTTGTGATGGTGGTGGGTGGTGGGTGAAGTGTGAGAGAGGTGGTGTGCCAAGGGATGGTTTGCAAATGAGCCAAGCACCCCTATTTATAGGCTGAACAGAGGCTCGGGCACGGCCCCGTGTCCACCCTTCTTCTCTGTCTTCATTAATTGCAGTTTTTCTGCATTAGTTGACCACGCCCCCGTGTCCGCCGGGCACGACCCCGTGTGCAGAAGCGTATCTATACTATCAAGATTTCCCCTAATTCTGCGAATTTTAGAGTTGACCACGGCCCTGTGTCCGCTGGGCACACCCCCGTGGTGGGTGATAGAAGCTTCTACAACTTTGTCTTTTCTGCAGACACATGGGCACGCCCCCGTGCTCATTGAGCACGGGGCGTGGTCAGCCTTTTGTTTTCTTGTTTTTGCTTGGGAAGATGCTGTCGGGGGGTCGGGCATGCCACGTTTATTCCTTTTCTTGTATTTATGTTAGATTTAGCTGCCTTTTTGCTTCTTTTGTTCATTTGAGCTCATTTAATCCTGAAAATACAAAAGGAGGACAAAAACATACTTTTTCCAACATTAGTACTAAAAAAGGGTTAGTTTTATGTCACATTTGATATAATTTATATGTTGCATTTTGCACACATCAAATGCCCCCACACTTGAATCTTTACTTGTCCTCAAGCAAAACTCTTTATAATGTGGCTTTACACTCCCAAATGGAATGGGTAGAAGAGAAGGTTTTTGGGCTTGTCATAGAGTGTGGGGATTTCCAAGATTCTTTATTAAGTTTTATTTTTATTTATTTACAATCCTATATTTCATGATTTATTTAAAACATTTCATAAGATAAATTACTTATTAGGGCATAACATGCCTTTTTAAAATTCTATTTATATACAAGTTCACATACCTCACGGGGGATCACTCAACACTCGGCCGAAAATGTATTTTAGTGAATCACTCGAGAGCGGCATGGAACTTACTCCTACCATAGGCTTGCCAAGCAATCAATCCTCCTCCTTTTTAACTATACACATTTGTAAATATCAAGAGGACTTTTGGGTGAAGGGTTAGGTTTGGGTTAAAGGTAGGTGGTTGGGTTAGTGGTTAGTAAAAGGGCGAAAGGCGTAAAAAGCGTCGGTTTTCGTAAGACTTTTTATTTTTATTTTTTTGAAGCCATTATTCAAAAAAAAATTATTTTTGATAAACTTGTTTGTTTATTTCTCTTTTGCTTCATCATCATTTTTTAATTTTTTTTTTCGAATGTCATATGAAAAACCGAGCTTGTTACTAAAACAAAGGGTTAAAAATAAAAAGGTTTTGGTGGGTGAAAGAGTGTTTGTTTTGGGTTATGAAATGAAAAGGTTAAGGCTCAAAGGGTTTAACTAGGGGGATTTTTGGGTAGGTGGTAAAAAAAATAATGGTGTAGAAACAAAAAGGTTAGTCCTAATGTCTCCGTCATTTACTTACTCGGGTTTAAGTTGGTAAGGACCAGGAATGTATCGTCGTGGCAAGTTCTAGAGTTGTAAGAACCAAGCGGCTATTCACACAAAAAACGAAAAATGAGCAATTAGTTTAAAGATATGTATTTGTATGCTCAATAAATGCTCAAAACTCACTTTTGTGGAAATGGATTTTTATGTGATCAAGTATATATAATCAAATTTTAACTAAACTTATCATGCCGTTTCATAATTTTCTTATGTTGGTTCTTTTTATCACGACGCTATCGGTTGTAAATTTGTAAAAATATAACCTTTATTTTTAGAACTTGAATTTCCCAAATTAAACCTAGACTAGTAAAAAAATGAGAAATTTTTGAAAAAATTTGGGGTGATTAGCGGTTCCAATAGAGTTTTGTGTAAGGCTTGTGATTAGGACTCGCAAGATTCAAGGTTTTAGCATCCCCCCCTGTTAGGACCGGTTTGACTCCGAAACGATTGCGAAAAGAACGTGAAACGTGCGGAATCCGTACACGAACAAGATCGAAACATACAAGACGTAATATAATGTCTCTTATATTGATATGAAACTGATATACAACCTGGAGACGTTTCGGCAGAGCTTCGCTACTCAGATCCGAAAGTTTCTGAAATGTTACAAATGATTTAGCTTGAAAGGTATTTATAGTGGAGAGATTTAGCTTGAAATGACATGCCACTTTCAAGGTAAATCTTGATTTAGCTTGAAATAACACATGACACTTTCAAGGTAAATCTTGATTTAGCTTGAAATTGTCAAATGACATTTTCAAGGGAAATCACCACTTTCAAGCTAAATTAGATTAAACATACTATTTCATGATACAAGATGAAGTCAATAGACGTAATGCACTAACAGACTCCCCCTCGGATATTGACGAAGTCTTCAGTGACTATTCTCTGTTATGACACCTTCTTCAGTCTTGATCATTCTGCATCCTCACTCAGATTGTAACATTGTAAGCATCCTTCAATCTCTTTATCAGCTTCAGGCTCCCCCTTTCATCAAGCTTCCGTGCTTTGGGATCAATGCCTAGCTTTCCATCTACAAGCTCCTATTTGCTTCAAGCTTGTCTTCAGACTCCCCCTTAGACTTTGCTCTCAGGATCGTAGCCTGGACTATCATCTGCAATTTCTCAAACATTTATGAGTAACAGCATTTTGAATTTTCAATCAATCTCTCTAATCCACTCCCCCTATCAACAAACTGTATAGATTTAGCAGCATTAAAAAAAAACCAACTCCCTCACAGTTAATCATCCAAGTTCAAGCTAATGACCTTGGAGATATCACAAATTGTTTTTTGAAATTTTTGATTTTAATTCAAGTTTCAATTTAATGAACTTGTTTTATTTTCAGAAACACAATCAGCATACTTAGATTTTGAAACTCAGTTCTCAGACATCAGTTGTCGAAAATAAAGCAGAATCAAAAATCTTTTTGTATTTTCTGAAAATATAAAGCAATAACGAAATATGTACAAACATATTTACAGACAATATTTTTGTTTGAGTATGCGTCAGAGGATCATATCAGTTTCCGACAAGTCACAAGTACCGTTGAGCTTAGTTACACAGTAAGTATTAAACAATTCACTTAGATTGTCGATATACTTGTCCACTTAAATTTTCATACAAATTTCAACTGATTCAGGATACGAATTAGGTATTTTAAGAACTTAAACCCATTCATGTGTCCCACCTCTTGAATATACTCCCGTATCCAGATCCCAATATTCAGTCTTACAGGCAATTATAACACAAATGATATCTGTAAGGGGTTAATAATTTATGAAGAATCATGAGAGCTCAGGTCAGAACTACCGTTCAGCAGAGAGATCATGACTCAACTTGAGTGTGTCCCCTTTAGAGGATTTTTTTTACAACATCATTGACTATCAATTTTATTGTTTCATCAGCATGCTGAGGGTTTAATGCTATGTTTCAAGCATTGCAGAAAGTATTATCCAAGGACTAGGTCAGAACTACCGTTCAGCAGAAGTCCCGGAATAATACCCCAGACATCATTGAGTATAAAGACCTAGTATATCAGATTATGAGACCTTTCAAACGAGATTTCAGGGGTTACCTATATATCCAAGTAGTGTTCCCCACGAAATAAGCAAGTGTGAATTTATGTTTATATCCCGAAAAAATTTACTAAATGTATAAAAACCTATCGACACATCCACAGTGAGATCGTTTAACACATTTAAACTTTCCAATTCTTTAGCGTACTGTAACTGTCTACTGATGTACTATCATTTCCTCTTTTTACGCAAAACTCGAATTTTTGAATTTTATCATGTTTTTGACTTTTTCAAATTTTCAAATGTTTTTGTATTTTCTAACAATATTACTCCCCCTAAAATGCAAAATCATATAAAGAAAATTTGACAACCAACACTGATAGCTTTGTCTCGCCATCCATTTTCTGCTAAAAGTGTACTGATTTGCAGAAAATCTAACATACCCCCATGATTTACAACACATTGATCTTAACAGTTTGAAAACCGTTTTTCAATCTGATGAAAGTAATCATGTTTGTTCAGCCGTGAGGGTTTCGGCGTATTCAATCAACACATATTTTTGTATTTTTGAATATTTGACAAAAATTAAAAACAAACATATTTTTGGTTTTTCAAAATTTTCAATTTTTAGGGTTTTTGAAATATTGTTTATTTATTTACAGAAAACATATAAACTTCCTGTTTCAACCAACACAGGATCCATCAGCCTCCTCTCCTCGTTGTGCCAGGCTGCTCCAACTTCCATTCTCACAATCTTCAGATTTATTGAGCACCTGCACATTCAGACTACTTGAATTACTTGAACAATTTAGCCCAGGTCTTTTGAACCTTTGGCATTTCAACACAATAATTTTCATTCAATGCTGGAAATTCTTTGTCATTTTTCACAAAAACTTTCTCAATTTTAACTTCAACTTTCTCATCTTATACCAATTCAACATGTTTCTTAACACTCCATGTTTGACCCTTCGGAGTACCTCTTTTGTAAAAATGTGAATCTTTTTGAACATTTTGATTTTGAACAACAACTCTTGGTTTCCAAAACTCTTGAGGTTTTGTCATATCAACTGTGGTTTTCCAACTCTGTGTTGTTCTAAATCTGGGTGTGTGAGAATTCCAAGTCTGTCTAGAATCGAACTTATTCGGGTCTGATTTCCAGTTTTGATTCGAAGCAAACTTGTTTGTGTTGTACCTCCAAGTTTGTTTTGAGTCAAATCTGGTTGACCTTTGTCTCACATTCTCATATTTTTGTTTCTCAGCATCAATCTTCTTTTGATCAACATCCACATGTTTTAGATTAGGACACTTGCGTGCAAGATGTCCTTTTTTATCACATTTGAAACATGTTCTCATGGACACATCTTTGACCTGTGGTTGTTGCTTTCTCTTTTTAGCAAAGAACTCATCATTAGACTGTCTCATTTTGAGTTCTTTTTCTTCTACTAAACTGCCTCCTTGAACAAAACTCATTTTTGCTTGAAAATTTGGCATTTCATTTTTGTTTCGATTCTGTTTCTTCTTATAATCCAACCCAGCCTTCATGTTCTTCTTTTTGAAACCAGGTTTGTTATACGAACCTTTATGACTCTTACCAACAAACTTTGAAATCTCAGACTTCTCAATCTCAACCATTTTGAAAACTTTATCAACCTTTTCTGAAATCACATTCTGAATCGGGAAAACAACATCTAAGAACAATTTGTCCGATCCAATCATGGTATAAACCAATCCCTTTGAATCATCATTCAAACTTTCCTCGGATTTTGTATTTTTCAGATATCCATCATGAAGATTTCCTTCATCTTCATCCTGTGATTCAGATTTACCTGTATCAACTGACTCTTCTTTCAACACACTTTCAACGACTTTACCTACCACCTCTGAATCATGAGAATCATCAGATTTGGAATAGGTTATGTCAATGTTGTCTGGCAATTGATCAACCATGTTGAAAGCTTTTTCGACCTTTTCCTCATCATAAAATGCAAATTTTCCCGGTGGTGGAACTTGATGAAACTCTGAGCCAATGCCTTTCTTATTCTGCTCAGACTCACCATCACCCGGTTTTATATTGAAAATTCTTTCAAGCACATATGACGACACATGGTAACTCTTTAACTTGTTGTTATCCTGTTCTAAATCAGCAATCTGTCGCTTCAACTTAGCAACATCCTCAATATAGGAATTAACAACATCTTGTTTTATAGCATACATTCGTTTAAGTTCTTTGGTTGTTTCAGACATATAATTCATTCTTGATTGAGCATATTTCATTTCATCTTTTACTTTATCATATGACTCTTTCGTAATGTGATATGATAATTTCATTGAGTCATATTCCTTTTTCATTTCTTGACAAGCAATTTCTTTTTGTTCACATTCATTTGTCATTTTCAAAACATTTTCTTTCAAAACTTCATTTTCTTTCTCTAATTTGTTACATTTTTCTAAAAGTTTTTCATCATTTTCTTTAAAAACTTTTTCTTTTTCTAGCATTTCTTTACATTTTTCTTTGAAAATCTTTTCAATTTTTGTGAACTCAAGATCTCTTGTTCTAAATTGCTCATCTTTTTCAGTACAAGCTCTACACGGTTCCATGCATTTCTTGCACTGATCAATCTGTTTCAAATTTTCAGAATCAGAATTTACCTTGGCGCTTCGGTGTTTTCAGCAACCTCTGTCTGCTCATCAACATCCTGCTTTTCTTCAACACCGATATCATCACCAACATTATCAGCTTCCTCATTCTCATTCTTTTCTTCTATTTCTTCTTTCTTCACCTCTTCTTCAATCTGCTGTTCTTCAATAACAGCTTTTTCAACTTCTTCATTAACAACAACTTCTTCACTTTTAATTTCCTTCACATCTTCAACTTCAACAATTTCTGCTTTAACCTCTTTAGCATCTTTCTTCAGATTGTTCACCATTTCTTCAACATTCTTCTTCATCCTCTCTTCATCCCTTTTTCTCAGACACGATAACATAGCATATCTGATCTCCTTTTCAAATCTCTTAACATATGTGTCATCTTTCAACACATTTCTATAGTATTCAGCTCTCAACGGGACTTTGAGAAGTACATCATCGAAAATTATGTCTTTCTTGGGAACAACCGGTTCTCCTTCTCTGTTATAGTAACATTCTCTCTTTTTATCCCATCTTTTGCTACCGACAGCCATCTCATACTCCTCCTGCATGTCATCCATTCTGTTATAGACCACGTTTCTTTCTCTGTAGGTCTTCTCACTCAAGATCTCTTCTCGAGTTTTCTCTTTGATTTCAACTTTTTCTTCATGGACTTCAGCAGTGTCTTTGTCTTTGTTTTCATCTTGAATCTTAGCAACAAAAACAAACTTTCTTTCTTCTGTCATAGCTCTCCCTTGAGCTGTTTTACGAACATTCTCTAAACGTTCTTCTTCTGGACAAACTGTGCTCCAGTCAAATCCTTCATCAGGATAGATTACTGCATATGCTCTTGATTTTTCTCTCGGCTTATCTTCAATCAACTTTGGTTCTTCTCTGCTTCGATGGTAAATCGCCTTTCGATAATAATAATCGTTGAAAGGACGTTCACTTCCTTCAGCAACTTCAGAGTTTCTGCATTCTCTTTTGAAATGACCCTTTTGCTTGCATTTGAAGCAGGTCACTTTGGATTTGTCGAATCCAAGCTTTGTTGAAGCACCTCCAAGCGATTGTTTCCCGGTAATCTCCATATACCTCTGAGCTCTTCGGATACAACTAGCTAAACACCAACGGATGTCAATGAGCTCCATCTCTTCCGGATCAATCTGGTCATAGTCTTCTTTGGTCAATTCAGAATTTCCAATTTTTCCAGCTACTAGACCTTCATATGACTCCAGAACAGATGCAAGAAAACTCATTTGCTGCTTCGCTGCATTTATGCTCATTGCAGGAGAATTCTTCAGTTTAAGAGCAATGTTGCACAGAATTTCTTCAGAGTCATCAGAATTTGTCTTTGAAGATGAATGATATCCAGAATGATGACTTGTTGACTTTGTTGGTGGTTCTTCCATCTTTTCACCACTAAATGCTGTTTTTGGTGAACCAATGCCTTTATCAGAAAGCACACTGCTTTTGTAGTACAAGCCAACGTTCTGTTGATGTGAAGAATCAGTCATCTTGTTTTGCTTTTGTAGCTCCAGATCATGACTTTCAATCTTTTCAAACAAAGCATCAAGAGTAATTTTATCATACAAAGCATCATTTTTCAAAATAAAAACAAACGTTTGCCACTGATCAGCTCGTGGTAACGCTTCAATCACTTTGTCTATCAATTCCTCTCTTGTTTTATTTATCTCTAATCTTTCCAATTCAATTTTAAGATGACAGAATCTCTCAATCATTTGCCTCACCGACTCTCCTTTTATGTTATCAAACAGATCAAATTCTTTCTTTAATAAAGCGATTTTATTTTTTTTAATCTGTTTACCCCCTTCAGCTTTAACACGTAAAGCTTCCCAGACAGACTTAGATGACCCATCATGAGTTAGTAAAGCAAAAATATCATTTCTGATTACTGACTGGATCAATGCTATCATTCTCTGTTCAGCTCCGTATTCAGCTTTATCTTCTCTGGAAAACTTCTTGAATACTAGATCTTCGCCTTTATCGTCTTTTGGTTTTTCATACCCATACTCCAAGCAAAACCAGCTTTCATGAGCATACGCTTTCGCCCAGTTGATGAAACGTTCTTTCCACCAGGTATAATCCTCAATGCTATCAAGAGTTGGTGGCTTTGAGTGAGTTCCATAAAAGTTATCATGCTTGATGTTCTCATTTAGCACCTTAGAAATGGTTTTTGGTGTACTATTTGTAACCTCAGACGATTCGGTTGCGAACGCGTTGAAAAACGTGTTGTAAAATTCCTCAGCCATGATGTAAACCTGGACAACACACAAACACAAACACAAACACAATCAGTTTAAAGGTTTTTCAATTAACTGAAACAAACTGGTACTTGAACTGATGATTTTGTGTGTGGACTGAACGTTGACCAACTGTACGGACTGATATGACCCGGAATGAATTCAATTGACCTGACCCTTCGAAATCTTTGAACTCCGAACCGTATGAACTGGACAATTATCACGCAACTTGACCACACAAAATGACTTGACCGATCAAACGTATTGATCAAACCGTGCTCCAAACCTTATGACCTGATTACCGACAAGTGACAACTGACAAACTGATATATCACTACACTATTTCAGCAAACACTTTTGCAAATAACCGACAATAACAATGTATATCTAATTCTGATTGGGCCTACAACAGCACTAAACCGACACAATTAATACCCAACACAAATTATTTTGCCAAACGTTTGAAATCACATGGGCTGTCCACACTATCACTTGATTGGACCGTTCAATTAAAGTCAAATGAAATCTGGTATCAATTGAATTTTTAACCTATTATTTTCTGATTGGACCTCTCAATTTAGTGAACAATTATACTAGCCGACAACTTTCAACTTTACAATATTCAATTCTGATTGAGACAAACTGCCGACACCACTAAACTGACAAATTCTTTTTCGAGATTCTGTTAAAGCCGACACTTGAGCGAAATCTGACTTATAAGGATTTCGCTTGAAATTCAAGCGAAATCTTGCTGATTGTTACGAATTCAAGCGAAATCTTACTGATTGTTACGAAGTCGGACACAAAAACTCGAAATTCTCCTAAACGACAAGGAATTTGAATCTGAAACTTGGCAGGATTGTAGATCAACAATTTTCGCACAATATTCTAAAAAATCAGCCGATTCGGACCATAAAATCTCGTTCAATTTATCGAAAAACCGTAGAAAACGTGAAAGAATAAGTAGATGATGAAGAAATGATGCAATTCAGATCTGAAAACACTGTAATCTGGTACGAATCTTGTTGTTTGATCAACGCAATCGAGCTCCTGCTCTGATACCACTTGTTAGGACCGGTTTGACTCCGAAACGATTGCGAAAAGAACGTGAAACGTGCGGAATCCGTACACGAACAAGATCGAAACACACAAGACGTAATATAATGTCTCTTATATTGATATGAAACTGATATACAACCTGGAGACGTTTCGGCAGAGCTTCGCTACTCAGATCCGAAAGTTTCTGAAAAATTACAAATGATTTAGCTTGAAAGGTATTTATAGTGGAGAGATTTAGCTTGAAATGACATGCCACTTTCAAGGTAAATCTTGATTTAGCTTGAAATAACACATGACACTTTCAAGGTAAATCTTGATTTAGCTTGAAATTGTCAAATGACATTTTCAAGGGAAATCACCACTTTCAAGCTAAATTAAATTAAACATACTATTTCATGATACAAGATGAAGTCAATAGACGTAATGCACTAACAGCCCCACACTTAAATTACACATTATCCTCAATGTGTCCCAAAAATAAGTTTTTAGGTTGATTGAATGTGTAAAAAGGTGTGAAAAAGAAAAAAACTTGTGTTACTGGGCGTCTGGACACGGCCCCGTGTCGGATGGACACGACCCCGTGGTCAGAGTGCCAGTAACGAAAACTTACAGAAGGTGGACACGGGGGCGTGTTGGATGGACACGACCCCGTGTCTGGCAAAAATATGCAGAATTTTAACAAACAGCAGGTCTGGGCAATGGGCACGGGGGCGTGTCGGCTGGACACGACCCCGTGTAGACAATCTGCAAAGGTGAAAAACAGGTTTCTGGCTTCGTTTTTTCTGCTCCAGCTTTAGTAGCACTAACATTTAGTGCTCTAAGCCTGTATGTACCTGTTTTTATCAATAAACACTACACCAAACTATAACAAGCATCCTAAATTACCATAGTTCAAAACATCCACATCACAAAGTTAAAAAGAAAAGAAAATGCAAAAAATAAAAGAGTTAAAGGAAAGTAAATTGTTCAACACACGGCACGCTGGCCGGAAATTGTTCAAAAGAAAAGGGTTAACCTGTGGGATCATCAACCAGCTGCTCCTGCCTCCAATCCTCCCGCTTAGTCCATGTCCTCGTCTTCATCATCATCTCCTCCGTGCCCCGTCATGTACTCCCGGATGTTCCCGATGTCACCTTAAATGTCGGATATGTTTCTCTCAATTGCTCCGACTCGGGTGTACGTGTTGCTTGCATGTTATAGGTGTTCCTGGTGCACATGAGGTTTTCCCGCAATAAGTCATGTAAACTTTGGAAGTTAGGAAAACCGCCTCCTTGTGAGGAGGATTGGCCCGGATCACCGTGGGGCTGGTACTTGTATTGAGGAGGGTGTTGAAATTGTGGAGCTTGAAGGACGAATGCCTATTGCGGGTTCCATGCATGCCCCTGGACTCTTTGGAAGCTAACCGTCCCGTCTTCGGCTTCATAAATCAGGTTCATGGGGCGGCAGATGTGTACATCCACTCTTCCCGACCATGGGCTCTTTTCGAAAGACCTAGGCATGTTCACGAAATGCTTGAAGAGGCGGTATATCCACCCCCCGAAGAAGATAGGGGTTGGTGGAGTAGCAAGCCGGTTCCAATGCATGTTTCGGAGCAGGAGGTACGGAACATCGAGGTTTCTGCGGTTATGAATGCAATGAAGGACCATGAGATCTCTCAACCCTACAACGCCACTGCTGTCATGACTTTGGCTAAGAGAGTAAGTGAGGACCCTATGGATGTAATGGTAAAGGGGGTCCCTCAACTTAGTGCTATTAGTGCTGCTCGGGTTGTAGTGCCCTTATCCTATCTGAGCCCAAGCCGCTTGGCGTTCGTTTTCAGACAACTCTCGTAACCCTCCGGTGTTCTCTTCATTACCCGCATCTTCCTCCGCATACAACCCAACAATCGACCCAAACTGTGCCATCGAAATTGAGTACCTAGTCCCCCCACCTCGAAATTCTACCCCATCCTCATCAAAGGGGTCGCACCTTGAACTGAACACGAATGTGCTATAGAATTCCATATTATACTCGTGGACTGAACGAAATAGAGTGGTTAGGGTGACTCTTAGTGGGCCGGTAACGAGGTTGTTAAACCGGTCAAGTTGGTTCACCATTGCTAAAAGATCCATGCACACTTGTCTTGGGTATTATTCCGGTCTTGTTCGAAGCACATCGTATCTTGCTTTAGTGTCCTGCTCAGTTGCATTGAACCTTGTGAATTTCTTGGACATCTGAAAGAATATACCAAGCAATTAGCATGAAATAGTGATATTTTCGGAGAAAACTGAAAACAGTCGGCTGCACACGACCCCATGTTCAGCGGACACGCCCCGTGTCGGTCAGAAAATAGCTGGACACGCCCCTGTGCTCAGCGAGCACGGCCCCGTGTCCAGGCGTCTGTTTACCAAAAGTCACATTTTTCGACCCGGTCCCGAAAACTTGAAAATTTTTGGTCCAATAGGTGCGGTTTCCCCCGAAAATGAAACCCCAAGTGCCGTTTTTCCCAAAACAAACCGTTTACCCCTTCGATTTTATCTTTTTCGGTTCAAAAATAAGGGTTTGGGGTTTTTGTGAGAAATCAAGAAAATCTATGAACAAATCAAATGGATTTACTTCCTATAACATGAATCTAAACTAATGCTAACAATTTTTTGCAAAAATTTGAGCTTCGATCCGAATGAAGTTCAAGAACCCTAGATTTTTCCTCAAATTTTTGATGTTTTAACTACATGCAACTGCTTAATCTAACTACTAATGATGATAGAATCATACCTTGATGTTGTTAGAAGTAGAGGAGACGTCGAAATTCTGCAGAAAAATCGTCTGAACCAGAGCGTTTTCGGGGAAACGGGGCGTGTGGAAATGAAGAAACTGTTTTGAAATGGGGTTTTATCCCGACAGTTGCGCGGACACGGCCCCGTGTCCAGCGGACACGGCCTCGTGCCGAGCAAAGTTAATTTTTTTAAAGTGCTCGTGTGAGTGCCCTTGTTTCCCTAAAACTTGGTTAGAAGACTTACCGATTTAGATGTCAACCCATTCGTTCGTAACATACCAGGTATGATGTTGATGCTTCTATTCTTCGACCGTTTGAAGCAAGATTTCTTCCTCTTCATCCCCAATGAATCCTTGATAGAGCTTTAGCCGTTGGCCATTGACTTTGAATGGAATTCCATTCCGAGATTTAATTTCTACTGCACCGTGTGGGAAAATATGGGTGATGGAAAAAGGTCCTGACCATCTAGACTTTAATTTACCAGGAAACAATCGAAGTCGTGAATTAAACAATAGAACTTGATCTCCTACTCGAAATTCATTAGGTTTAATGTGTTTGTCATGCAAATTTTTCATTCTTTCCTTATAAATTTCAGAGTTTGAGTATGCATAATTCCTTAATTCGTCTAATTCATTTAATTGATAAAATCGATTTCTACCAGCAAATTCTAAATCTAAGTTTACATTTTTAATTGCCCAGTAGGCCTTGTGAGTTATTTCTACTGGCAAATGACAACTTTTTCCGTAGACGAGCTTATATGGGGTTGTACCTATTGTTGTTTTATAAGCAGTTCGAAAGGCCCATAAAGCATCATCTAATTTATCGGCCCATTCCTTTTTATTTAACCCTACGGTTTTTTCAAGTATTCGTTTTAAACCTCTATTAGTCACTTCGGCTTGTCCGTTTGTTTGAGTGTGATATGCTGTTGAGACCCGGTGACAGACCCCATATCTTGTTAAAAAAATTTCAAGTTGATGATTACAAAAATGGGTACCTCTATCACTTATTAATGCTTTAGGTGTTCCAAAACAAGAGAATACTTTTTTTCAGAAATCTTACCACGACTCTTCCATCATTTGTTGGAAGTGCCTCGGCCTCAGCCCATTTAGACAAGTAATCTACTGCCACAAGTATATATTTGTTTCCTTTTGACGGTGGGAAAGGTCCCATAAAGTCGAGTCCCCACACATCAAAAATTTCACAAACAAGAATGCCATTTTGCGGCATTTCATTTTTGGAAGAAATATTACCTGTTCTTAGGCAAGCGTCACATGTCTTGACAAGACTTTGGGTGTCCTTGTAAATGGTGATGGAGAGTGTGAAACATGGGTGTTTAAGCGTGTTATGTTACGTATTTGAGTGTGTTTCAAGCGATTATATGACATGAATGTGATAACTACGAGAGTTTATGGTTTTACAGGTTAATCATTTAATTCGATGAAGTTAACATGTTTAGAGGGGATCCACATGAATTATCATCACAACATCATCAATTGAAAGAAACAATGTGTGTAGAGGCATTGGGGGACGAGAATCAATAGAAAAAGTGGCACACATGTTGGACAACAGGGAGTGGACAAAGTGATAGGGATATGTTGATTTTTGTTTGGCACACATGACAAAAGAAACAGAAACATGAAGTCTTGGTTTACGGAATCAGTTGGGGCATACGGAATTTGTGGCAGGCAACATTAATTATGTTGGGCTCCCAAATTGGCCCAAGTCCATCATCATTTACACACGATAGTTTGGCAACAGCCATAAAATATCATTGGGCCGCATAACACATGTGAACTGGTGAACAAGAAAAGTAATATCATCATCACATTGGCCGACATACAAGGTTTACAAAGTCAAAAATATCAAAATCACGTGCACTTCTTTGTTTCTTTTGGCGGCACATGCAAGACTTTTAGGTAGACAAGAAGGAAGTCAACAAACATTAATCAGGGACATCATTATTAGCATGCATCACTTTTTGGAGAACACTAAAGGCATGCACACATGTGAACTGGGCCTCTGGTTTGATTGGGCCGACATATTGGAAGTCCAAGAGGGAATACATGTGGGCTGGATTTGGCAGCCGACTTTTTGGAGGTTTTGGACTTAGACAATAAAAAAACAACAATAGAAAACATGAGGATCGTCTCGTGACTTGGGGGGACGGTTACAGAGAAAAACGAAAAAGGGGGGTAGCCCTTTGGCTGTTTTTTGGACGTAATTCAAAAGGGGGCTCTAATCGCTGATCAACATCATCATTCCCACCTCTCAACCAAATCGATCATGCCTTCAATCTCATCTCAAGCCGGTGATCGCGTCCACCCAACCATGAACGGCTAGTCTCTGCGGATTCACCCCGGTGTAGATGTTGTAAGATTTCTAGGGTTTATACATTTGTATTTTAATTTGGTTTTGTGACAAATTGTTTAGTATTTGAAACTTATGATAATTGTCATGCATTTGAATTGAATTTGTGAATTGTCGAACGATGATAAAGTAATGACTTTGCGAAATGAATTTGTGCACTTATGCCTTATCGTAGGTTAGGATTTACATGTCCGAGGCAACGAAGTGCATTACGGTCCGTTGTCTATGACGTTGATAGCAATTGGCACCTAAGCTTCGTGATAGTAATCCGTTAATCACTATATGCAATTGAATCAAGTTAAAACATGTAGGAACCCTAGGTCTTGCAATTATCGAACCGGGTGTGATCCGTATTCTCATTTTTTGTTTCAACTTTCTAGTTAGTATTTTAGTTGCAATTTTAGTTAATCAAAAGTGTTTTAGATAATACTCATTGTCGGTTCACTCCGATTTATTATCAAATCAATTGAACAAATAAAATTATTAAACTTCATAATCACGTTGTACATTGTTTGTAAATAGTCTAACTAATCGAACGGGCTGTGCGATACTGACCACCTGCACTTCGTGGATACGATTCCCGACTTACCCTAGCTACCTAGGTTTAATTGGGTTTTTTACTGATCGGGACAACACGGTCACGTCAAAATGGCGCCGTTGCCGGGGAGCTAGTGCGCTTAGTATTTCATTGCTTGTTTGATTTTAGTTTAGTTTATTTTCTTTTCTTTTTTTTGTATATTTGTGATTTTACTTCGGGTGGTCGAGCTTGTCTGTGCAGGTACATGTTTTGCAGGCACATCTTTCAATATGAATTGGGTAGATGATGATCCGTGTGAGTGTTGCGGAAGCGGAGAGCATTATTTAGAAGATTGCTCTGTTTTCCACGCAAAAGTTCAAGCCAACATGGAGCGGGAAGACTACCTTAGCGGATTATATGATTATAGGAGGGCGGACTATGAAGATTTTAGTGGTCCATCCTCATATTATCCATATGATAATCCACGACCACCACATTATCAAGAATACTACTATGAGCCCGAATTGCCACACTTCTCAAGTTACCGGGAGGAGTATGATGATTATGATAATGAATACCCTCAACCGGTATACGAGGAACCTCAAGAGTCGGTGCATTCCAAGCTCGATGCCATCATGAATGCTATGAATGCCCTTACTAATTCACATCAAGCTCTTACTAATTCACATCAAGAATTCAAAGCCGAAATAAAGAAAGAGTTTGAAGTAAGGGATAAAGCCCATGAAGCATTGGTGGTGCAAGTGGGTCAATTAGCGGAGGAATTAGCCCAATTTAAACGCGAGCGGGAGGTTTTGGCTAATGGTACAATGGTGGATGGTGATGTGGTGGAAGAGGTTATGGAACTTCCGGAGCAAGTAATTGAATGTTTTAACCGACCGGAAGACATGACACCGCAAGACGAATCGGATTCGAAAGAAGCTCACATTCATATTCATCCTTCTCCCAAACTTATCACTCCAACCAACAAAGTTGGGGATGCGGGTTCGGACATAAGGATTCGAAAAGTGGCGTTGAAAGATATTGGCCATGTTGTTAAGAGACGACCCCGAAGTTGTACATTGTGTATGCCGAATATAATAAAAAGAGTATGGATTCGGCATGCCAAATACCGAGCGTATGTAGGCAACTCGGTAGGAAAATGTGCACTTCGACCACCATGAGAGGCAAATCAGGTATAATTGTTGTAGAGTTTGTACTATTATTCGTGTTATTTTTATTTTTATATTTTTTCTTTGCCTAGTTAAATGAATGTTGTGGGTGTGTTCCCTATATAACCCTCACGAGACCTCTCGTCCTCCCAAGCTATTGGGGGTTTAAAAGGGCTTGTTGCATAAGCTAAATGCAACCGTGATTCCTACGAAAGTGAGTTAGGTTTGTTGTTGTTGCAAATTATTTTCCACATAAATCAAAGTGAAATAACGCATGGCTTGGTAATACTTTCATAAAAATGGTAGAACTAGGTAACTAACAAATTTTGATGGTTGTGAGAAGCATGCTTCTACACAAGGGTTGAGATTTGTAGGTACACCATGTTCGTGAGACGACCACTTTGTTGAAAGATAAAGAGCACACGAGGAATGAGCTCAAAAATCAGGTGCACACGTTTCCTTTTACCTTTGATTTTTAGTTAGCAAATAAGTGGAGTGTAATTTGTATTTTATTTTCCGGGGTGAAATTTTGGGGAGGTTAGCCGTGCCACATCCCTTGTGCGTTTAAAAGCTCCATTCTTGCACATTGAGGACAATGTGTACCTCAAGTGTGGGGATGAGGGAGTAAAAGTTTTTTGATTTTTGACCCGTTCATTTAAACACTACACATTGAGGACAATGTTGACCTCAAGTGTGGGGATGTGGGGAAAAATTAAAATTTTTTTTTTCAAAAATGTCTTTCTTTGAAGCGATCTAAAAAGCACAAGTAACTAAGTTAACGAGGGATGACACAGCCCATTTGGTCTTTTGTCATGGTCAAGTTCAAGTTAATTAGCATAACGGGTATTTAGCGGGTGGTTATTTGGGAGTAATTCGCCTAAGAAACTAACATATCATGCGTGTCACGTACCATACCCTTTACACGTGAGGTTTTGAGCCACTTTCACATCATAGATTTACATATTCATGTTTCTTTGTTTGAGTGGACCATTAGTCATGTATTGTAGAACTTGCAACTTTTGATATGTTTGAGACCATAGACCGAAGACAAGCACGAGAATGATTAAGGCATTAGGTGAACCTTTTTCCTTTAAAACCAATTATTTATCCTTACCCAAACAAATTCCCTAGTCGCCCACTTTGAGCCTAAACATTTCGTTTGACAACCCGTTTAGCCCATAACTGTTAAACCTTTTCTTTTAAACCCGTGTGATGAAAATTCGATTGTAGGATTATTTGTTTGTATAGTTGTGTTCGCAAAAAAAAATCAATCAGAAAATGTTGCGAAAAAAAAGAACAGAAAATCGTTAAGAAAATACAAAAATACGAGTTATTAGTTGTTGAATAAAAGGGCGAAAAAAAAAATTGTTGCCTCGTAGTTGATGTCTATAGTTAGTTTTGTTTAGAGTAGTTGCTTTGTAATAAAAATCGAGTTTTCATCACCTTAGCCACTTTAAAAGATCCTATTTCCTACCCTTCGCCTAGCCCCATTACAACCCTTCAAAGACCTTATGACTTGTGCTTAGTATTCGTGTTCGGTGGTGAAGAATGATTGAGTTGCAAGCCTATGTGGGTACGTGTTCTAATCGGTTTTGAGTGATTACTTTTGAAAGTGCTAATACATCATGAAAATTAGCCAATGTTAAACCGAGTGGAGAGAACATTGTGAGGGATGTGCATGATTTATTAGTTTCAAGGGCGGGTTAATCTTGGATAACCATTTTATATGTGATTATTCACTTTACCGTTAGATATTTCGAAAAGTGTAAGAAGTTTGAACCGGGTATGACTTTAGACCTTAACCTTAGTCTCGGGAATGAGATGTGTGTTTCTTGTTCGACCCATGTGAAAGTGAAAAACAGATTTGCTTGAGGGCAAGCAAAAGACAAGTGTGGGGATGTGATGGAGAGTGTGAAACATGGGTGTTTAAGCGTGTTATATTACGTATTTGAGTGTGTTTCAAGTGATTATATGACATGAATGTGATAACTACGAGAGTTTATGGTTTTACAGGTTAATCATTTAATTCGGTGAAGTTAACATGTTTAGAGGGGATCCACATGAATTATCATCATAACATCATGAATTGAAAGAAACAATGTGTGTAGAGGCATTGGGGGACGAGAATCAAAAGAAAAAGTGGCAAACATGTTGGACAACAGGGAGTGGACAAAGTGATAGGGATATGTTGATTTTTGTTTGGCACACATGACAAAAGAAACAGAAACATGAAGTCTTGGTTTACGGAATCAGTTGGGGCTTACGGAATTTGTGGCAAGCAACATTAATTATGTTGGGCTCTCAAATCGGCCCAAGTCCATCATCATTTACACACGAAAGTTTGGCAACAGCCATAAAATATCATTGGGCCGCATAACACATGTGAACTGGTGAACAAGAAAAGTAATATCATCATCACATTGGCCGACATACAAGGTTTACAAAGTCAAAAATATCAAAATCACGTGCACTTCTTTGTTTCTTTTGGCGGCACATGCAAGACTTTTAGGTAGACAAGAAGGAAGTCAACAAACATTAATCTGGGACATCATTATTAGCATGCGTCACTTTTTGGAGAACACTAAAGGCATGCACACATGTGAACTGGGCCTCTGGTTTGATTGGGCCGACATATTGGAAGTCCAAGAAGGAATACATGTGGGCTGGATTTGGCGGCCGACTTTTTGGAGGTTTTGGACTTGAACAATAAAAAACAACAACAGAAAACATGAGGATCGTCTCGTGACTTGGGGGGACGGTTACAGAGAAAAACGAAAAGGGGGGTAGCCCTTTGGCTGTTTTTTGGACGTAATTCAAAAGGGGGCTCTAATCGCTGATCAACATCATCATTCCCACCTCTCAACCAAATCGATCATGCCTTCATTCTCATCTCAAGCCGGTGATCGCGTCCACCCAACCATGAACGGCTAGTCTCTGCGGATTCACCCCGGTGTAGATGTTGTAAGATTTCTAGGGTTTATACATTTGTATTTTAATTTGGTTTTGTGACAAATTGTTTAGTATTTGAAACTTATGATAATTGTCGTGCATTTGAATTGAATTTGTGAATTGTTGAACGATGATAAAGTAATGACTTTGCGAAATGAATTTGTGCACTTATGCCTTATCGTAGGTTAGGATTTACATGTCCGAGGCAACGAAGTGCATTACGGTCCGTTGTCTATGACGTTGATAGCAATTGGCACCTAAGCTTCGTGATAGTAATCTGTTAATCACTATATGCAATTGAATCAAGTTAAAACATGTAGGAACCCTAGGTCTTGCAATTATCGAACCGGGTGTGATCCGTATTCTCATTTTTTGTTTCAACTTTCTAGTTAGTATTTTAGTTGCAATTTTAGTTAATCAAAAGTGTTTTAGATAATACTCATTGTCGGTTCACTCCGATTTATTATCAAATTAATTGAACAAATAAAATTAGTAAACTTCATAATCACGTTGTACATTGTTTGTAAATAGTCTAACTAATCGAACGGGCTGTGCGATACTGACCACCTGCTCTTCGTGGATATGATACCCGACTTACCCTAGCTACCTAGGTTTAATTGGGTTTTTGACTGATCGGGACGACACGGTCACGTCAAATGACCGGCCAATAAAATCCTGAATCAAATACCATGATGTCCTCCGTATGGACCTTCATGACAATGGCGGAGAATTCTTCATGCTTCACGACCATGTACGCATCGTCGGATGAGTTGGTTGGCACACATTTTAAAAAGATAAGGATCTTCCAAAAAATAGTGTTTTACATCAGCAAAGTTTCTTTCTTTGATGATGTGGCCAACCTTTTGCGACTATACCGCTAGCTAGGTAGTTAGCATAGTCGGCGTACCATGGTTCTTCTCTGTATTCCACCTTTTCCAGGGACTCTGTTGGAAATTTCTCATTGATTTGCTCGTCCCTGGTTGCCTCCAAAGCTAGGTCTTCTAAGCGTGAAAGATGATCTGCTGTGGTGTTTTCAGCTCCTCTTTTGTCTTTGATTTCAATATCAAATTCTTGGAGGAGTAGAATCCACCGAATCAAACGTGGTTTAGCATCCTGCTTCTTGAAGAGATATCGAATGGCTGCATGATCTATATAGACTATTGTTTTAGAAAGAACAAGATAAGAACGAAATTTATCAAAAGCATATACCACAGCTAATAATTCTTTTTCAGTTGTTGTGTAATTTTCTGTGCATCGTTAAGTGTTTTACTAGCATAATAAATTGGGTGAAAATGCTTCTCTTTTCTTTGTCCCAAGACAGCTCCAACTGCAAAGTCACTTGCATCACACATGATTTCGAAAGGAAATTTCCAATCAGGCGCTATCATGATAGATGCATTGACTAGCATTTCCTTTAGGGTTAGAAATGCTTGATTGCAATCCTTGTCAAAGATGAAAGGGCATCTTTTTCAAGTAATTTTGTTAGAGGCCTTGAAATTTTAGAAAAGTCTTTGATAAACCGCCTATAAAATCCGGCATGCCCTAGGAAACTTCTGATTGCTCTAACGGAGGATGAGAGTGGTAATCGAAAAATAGTGTCTATTTTGGCTCGATCAACCTCCATTCCTTCGCTGGAGATTTTATGACCGAGTACTATTCCCTCCGTTACCATGAAATGGCATTTTTTCCAGTTAAGGGTGAGGTTAGTTTCTTCACATCGGGATAGCATTCGTTCATGGTTATCGAGGCATTGGTCGTATGAATCCCCAAAGATAGAAAAGTCGTCCATGAAGACTTCCATTGTCTTTTCTATCATGTCATGGAAGATGGCTACCATGCAACGTTGGAAGGTTGCGGGGGCATTACATAGACCGAATGGCATGCGTCGATAAGCAAAAGTTCCATAAGGACATATGAAGGTTGTCTTTTCTTGGTCTTCGGGTGCTATCGGGATTTGAAAGTAACCTGAAAAAACCATCCAAGAAACAATAAAATTTATGACCGGATAATCTTTCTAACATTTGATCAATGAAGGGCAAAGGAAAGTGATCTTTCCTTGTTGCTTCATTTAATCGTCTATAATCTATACATACCCTCCGTCCTGTGACGGTTCTCGTTGGTATTAATTCATTCTTTTCGTTAGTTATTACCGTCATACCTCCTTTCTTTGGAACTACTTGGACGGGAGTTACCCAAGGACTATCGGAGATAGGATAAATAAGTCAGGCCTCAATTAATTGATGACTTCGTTTTTAACCACTTCTTGAACATTTGGATTTACTCGATGTTGTGGTTGTATTACCGACTTGTAGTCATCATTCATTAAAATTTTGTGTGTGCACATGGAAGGACTTATTCCTTTAATATCTACAAGCTTCCAAGCGATCGCATTTTTGTGTTTTTTTAGAAGATTAATTAATTTCTTTTTCTAAACTACCTAATTTAGACGAAATAATTACAGGTGATTTACCATCTTTGTCTAGAAAAGCATATTCCAAACCTTTCGGAAGTTCTTTGAGCTCAAGCGGGGGGTCTTTAGGAGACTCCTTATTTGGTTGCTCATTTTGATCAAGAACTTTGAAAGTTTGTTCTATGGCGACCTCTTCTTCAACAAAGTGGTCAATCTTTTCACTTGTATCGGGTGATTCATCTTCATCTTCAATTAGGGGGTCATTATTGCCGAAAGGATATTTCATTGAACGCTCAAGATCGACACTCTTTTTAAATGCCCCTAATTGAATAGATAGATTGTTGTTCTTCTGGTTTTTCAAAGCTTCATGAGCTTTTACAAAGGGTCGTCCCAACACTAGAGGAGCGTCATCGAGGATGACAAAGTCGGTTGGGATTACCATTTGATTTGTTTGAACCAAGACATCCTCAACTACACCGATTGATTTTATTACTTTCCGATTGGATAGAAAAATTGGTATTTGAAGTGGAGAAAAATCACTAATACTTAATTTTTCAAAAATGTAGTTGGGCATTATGTTAACGCAAAGATCTTTATCAATTGTGACATTACTAATAAATGAATTTTGAAAAAAACATGGAACCGGTGTAATGTTGATTTCAAATGGGTCTTCTTTTATTAGCGAGGTTTGATCATTTGTTAACTTAATGCTTACCGTTTCGTCAATTTTAGTGTTAGTGTTAGTGTTTAACTCTTTTAAAAACTTAGCATGAGTGGGTACTAAACAATGATTTTCAAAAGAAGGTGACAAGAGATTAATTTCTTCAAAATTAGACTCTTCTTGAATTTTAACGTTGTCGGACTCACCTTTTTCGTTGTTTAACTCATGTGTTGGTTTTTCACTTATTTGTTCCTCCATTTTTACACTTTCAACTATCGCTTCTCTATTTAATTCCCCTTTTGCGTGGGACTCCTCTTCCCTTACGCGAGATTCCTTTATGTAACGCTCGATAGTTTTAAGGTGTTCTAATATCCTATCGGTCACTTCGGCGATAGAGTAAGGATCGGGATTTTCAAACCATGAATCCGGATGTTCGATCCTTTGTTCCTCATAAGACCCATATGAAGTAGATAGTTCACACCATTGTCCTTCATTGTAAGTATATGATGGATAAGGGTCGTAATTTTGTTCTTCATAATACTCATATGAGGTGGGTTGTTCACGCCATGGTTCCTCACAGTAAGCATATGAAGGTGGAGGCTCATATCTTGGTTCCTCAATGAGTATGAAGGCTCATACCTTGGTTTATCAAAATATGAGTATGAGGGAGGAGGTTCATACCATTGGTCTTCATAGGATGTGTATGAAGTTGATGGTTCGTACCTGGGCTCCTCATAGTAGGTGTATGAAGTGGATGGTTGAAATAAGTCACAATATTGTACCGAGTGAGTGTTACCGCAATTGGTGCAATAATTTTCCCTATAAGCATCCTCCTCATAGGTGTAGTTGTAGCCCCCTGAGTATTGATCCATAAGAATCACTCAGCAGACCACAACAGAGTCTCGAGACCAGAAAACAAAAATAACGATGGAAACAGAGGCTGGACACGGCCCCGTGTTCAGTGGACACGGCCCCGTGTTCAGGATCTGTATCTGGGCGTTTGAATTAAAGTTACTGGTTTCTTTGAGCGCGGGGCGTGTTCAGTGAGCACGGCCCCGTGTTCAGGTTCTGTATCTGGGTATTTTTATGAAAAATATGCAGCGCGGCCCGTGTTCAGTGAGCACGGCCCGTGTTCAATCTACTGTAAATGCAAAACTAAACTAAAATGCATAAAAATGTGCGCGCGTTTTGAAAAGGTTTTGAAAAACTAATTAGGCCGTTGATTTTAAGCTTTATTAAAATCCTTGTGTCCCCGGGAACGCCGCCAAAAACTTGATGCGTGTGAAGTGTATATGGTTTTGAATGTATATTTTAAGTCCTTTTACACTTTTTGTCAAGTTTTAAATTTATAAAACACGATATTTACTAACACTAAACACACATATGGGCAAGTGCACCCATCGTGAGCGTAGTATAGTGTTGGTAAGATACCGAGGTCGTCCAAGGACACAAGAGCTTTTAGTACCGGTTTATCCTCAACGTCTAATAAAAAAAATGTTAGAAAAAGGTTTTAAACAAGAAAAATAAAACTAACTAAAATGCTGAAAAAGAAAATAAAAGTAAAAACAGATAGACAAGATGAATCACTTGGATCCGACTCGTGTGTAGTGTAACCTTTGATTATTTCCGCACTTTTGCACTTTTTAAGAGATTATCTTAGTTATTGTAGTAGGCCCCTCTTTTAAATGTGACGTTACCCTCAACCCACTAGTTTGAGTCAGCAAGGATACAATCCTAAAAGGTCGAATTATTGAAAGATAATTAATTATGTTATTAATGCATATTATGGTAGGCCCCTCTTTTGAAGGTGACGTTACCCTCGGCTAAGTAGTCTGAGTCAGCAGGGATACAGTCCTAAGTAGCCGGGTTAAAGTATTAATAGTAGCTTACATATGAGGGGATCAAAGAGTTTGGACCCCCGCCATCCAATACCGGTGGGTATTGAAGGAGGTCCTACTAAATTTGACCCAGGTCCTTGCATGATCTATACACTGAACAAGGCAAGACTCTTACCAAACCGTTCCCTTAACCCCCGACCAGGTAGCCAACTTACCTCCATATAGACCATGGAGATATGAATGGTGAAAATCTTTTATTTTATATAGACAATAAAATAATGCCAAGACACCACAGACAAACGATAAGGAAGAATCACCTTCAACATAAGAAACTAGTTATTAAAGTCATTAATACATAACCAAGTAAAAAGTGCGAAAAGATTAAAAATAAGAAGTATTACACTAGACACTTGTCTTCACCAAGTGATGTAAGAGACTTAGGCAAACATGGCCTTTGATTGTCAAGAACTCTTACAATCAATCTTGGATCCCGAGACGACTCACACACTCTATGATAGATGATGGATGATGGCGGTGGATGATGGTGTTATGATGGTGGTGGGTGGTGGGTGAAGTGTGAGAGAGGTGGTGTGCCAAGAGATGGTTTGCAAATGAGCCAAGCATCCCTATTTATAGGCTGAACAGATGCTCGGGCACGGCCCCGTGTCCACCCTTCTTCTCTGTCTTCATTAATTGCAGTTTGTCTGCATTAGTTGACTACGCCCCCGTGTCCGCTAGGCACGACCCCGTGTGCAGAAGCGTATCTGTACTATCAAGATTTCCCCAGATTCTGCGAATCTTAGAGTTGACCACGACCCCGTGTCCACTGGGCATGCCCCCGTGTCCACTGGGCACGCCCCCGTGGTGGGTGATAGAAGCTTCTACAACTTTGTCTTTTCTGCAGACACTTGGGCACGCCCCCGTGCTCATTGAGCACGAGGCGTGTTCAGCCTTCTGTTTTCTTGTTTTTGCTTGGGAAGATGCTGTCGGGGGGTCGGGCATGCCACGTTTATTCTTTTTCTTGTATTTATGTTAGATTTTGATGCCTTTTTGCTTCTTTTGTTCATTTGAGCTCATTTAATCCTGAAAATACAAAAGGAGGACAAAAACATACTTTTTCCAACATTAGTACTAAAAAAGGGTTAGTTTTATGCCACATTTGATGTAATTTATATGTTGCATTTTGCACACATCACTATACTACGCTCACGATGGGTGCACTTGCCCAAGTGTGTGTTTAGTGTTAGTAGAATATCGTGTTTTATAAATTTAAAACTTGATTAATGTGTAAAATGGGATTAAAATATCAATAAAAAATATCACGCCGAACGCACACCAAGTTTTTGGCACCGTTGTCGGGGTCGTGCCCACTGAACACGCCCCCGTACCCACTGAACACGTACAAGAATTATATTTACTTATTTCTTTTTTTAGGATTTTTCTTAATTTTTCAGCTTCTGTAAACTTCAGCATGGGGTCGTGCCCACTGAACACGCCCCCGTACCCAATCTTTGTTATTGGCAATCCTGTTTTAAGTCAGACAGTAGCTGAACACGGGGCCGTGCCCACTGAACACGCCCCCGTGTCCACACTCCAGCTACTGAAAACAGAACCGTAAGATCCCAACGGTTGGTAATTTCTGACAAAAATTAGAGCGATATTGATTATTTTTACTTTCACTCCTCTTATGGTGAATGGTGTCAAATATGTGGTGGATCTCATAAAGATTTAGAATGTTACTTTCTAAATTACACTCCCCACTATTTAGACCCATCGTTTCCCTGTAATCTTAAGATGGGCGAAAGTAAAAATGATCCCTATCTCTCCCCCGAATGGCCTCAACCATTTCTTTTAGATGACATAACTTTCGAAGATTTATGTCACCTCGAATAAATAATTCTCCAAATATTAAAAGAGCTTGAGATGGAAACAAGTTATTCATCACAAGACAACAATCAAGGAGAGTTATTGGGGTCGTATTCGGATTCTAACAACATCGAAGATACCAAAAGCACCTCTAACTCTTGTGAGGACATGAGCGATAGTCGTCCCTGTGTCGATTGTGCCGTGAAGGACTCTCCATCGGTCTCCGCCGATGCGTTCATAGACCTGAGCGATTCGACGTACACCTTCTTTAACAAGAGCCCGGATAAGGGGAATAAAGGTTGGTTCCGCCCACCGGTATTTAGTTTAGGTTTTACCCTTTCTGATAACCTCTTGCGTTCTTGTTTAAATCAGGAGCAATTAAGGTACCTTAGGAACTTCGATGTTGTTCCCTCCAGTAAGGAACTGCCCGATCCGGATAAATTCCTTAAAATAAGACAAAATTCTCTAGCCACGGGGCCGTGTCCTGGTCAACACGCTCCGTGCCCACTTTAAAATTGACCACGATGCCGTGTCTAGGCCAACACGCTCCGTGTTTAGAATACGAACAAAATGTGTCAGACTCTTATCTGACCACGGGGCCGTGTCCAGCCGACACAGGGCCGTGGTCAGCGTGCTGTCGTTTTCTATAAAGTCAGCACGATTCCTGCACATTTGGACCCATTCCAAAGACCAAGATCTGCTGGGATCTTCACATATACCCTACAAGGTATATTCCAAAGAAGGTTCTCAACAACCATCTTGTCTTTACCACATTTGTCTCTTGCCTTCTTCTCTAAAAACTCCTCAAACCTCAATTAAAGCTTGAAACTCCCATGTCTTCAAGCTTTATTGTGATATTTGCTAGGTTTTTAACCAAGGAATCTTATTAAAAATAAGTTTTATAACACTGTTTTAAGTTATTCATTCTCAGAAATGTCTCAAAAATCAGAAAAATAATTTAAAACACTAAGATTCCTTGTTTCAAAAATCTGCAGAATGGTGGCCACGGGGCCGTGGCCGAAGTTACTATTTCATTGTTTTGAACTTTTCGACTTGTTTTCTTCGAATGCCGAGTCAGAACAGCGGAACATCTTCATCTTACTCGAGGAAAATGCGCATGGAAAGAAGGCCATCGATTGAGGCAACCCTTGTGCATTATGTAATGGCGCTAAGAGAAGCACTCGATGAGATGGACATCCGTGGAGGAGGTTCTAATTGACCGTATCAACTATCTAACAGTGGCGCTAGAGAATAGCTTCCAAGAGATCAACCTTTTGCACCAAAGGTTGAACATTCTTGCAATGCCGCCTATGGAGCCGATCTTCCCACAAGAAGATTGGAACTTGGCACAAGAAGTTGTTAATCCAACCGGTTGGGATGACATTCCCCCGGAACCTCCTCTAGATGCCTTACAAGAGGTTCTGGTAGAGGTCGCACCTCCTCCACATGAAGTGGATAAAGAGCCCGTCTTCCTTCTCCCTCGGGAGAGAGAAGAGTGGCTCAACGATGTGTGAGAAGCACCCTCCGGGAGGAAGTTCTATAAAGCCTTACTCAACCGGAAAAATCATTTTTTCGGGATTTTGTTGTTCTTATAATGAAAACATATAGGATAGAACTTCTTTATGGTTTAAAAACTTCTTGCAGTCTAGGACCTACTTATCTATCTTAGTTTTTAGTTGTACTTTTTATTTTTCTAGGAACTATGTATCTCGCACTTTTTAAATGAATGATGGTTTAATCTATTGAATGGTGTTTGGATGATGTTATAATGGTTAAAACACACTCGAAAAGGTGGAGGTTACCAAGGGAACGTTAAAACCACACCCCATGCATGAAACAAGAGCCTCCCGACAATTTTCCAACATTACAGCAAGTTCAGCACGGGGCCGTGCTCAGGCCAACACGCCCCGTGCCCAGGCTCTGCAGAAATTTGCCCAATTCAGGTAACTGACACGGGGTCGTGCTCGTTGAACACGCCCGTGCCCAGCCTTCTGTTAAATTTTGTTATTGGCAATCTGACCACGGGGCCGTGGCCAAACGCCCAGTAAAATAAAATTTGTTTTTCAACACCTTTTTACACATTCAATCAACCTAAAAACTTATTTTTTGGACACATTGAGGACAATGTATAATTTAAGTGTGGGGGGTTGCTAAAACCTTGAATTTTGCAAGTCCTAATACCAAGCCTTACACAAAACTCTATTGGAACCGCTAATCACCCAATTTTTTTTCAAAAATTTTCATTTTTTACTTGTCTTTGTTTAATTTGGGAATAACAAGTTCTAAAAAGTTTATATTTTTATAAGTTTACAACCGATAGCGTGGTGATAAAAAGAAACAAATAAGAAAATTATGAAAAGGCACGAGAAATCAAATTAAAATTTGATTATATATACTTGATCACATTATAAACCCATTCCCATAATAAGTGAGTTTTGAGCCTTTATTGAGCATACAAGCATATATCTTTAAACTAAATGCTCATTTTTCGTTTCTTGTGTGAATAGCCGCTTGATTCTTACGACTCTAGAACTTGCCACGATGATACATTCAAGGTCCTTACCAACTTAAACCCAAGTAAGTAAATGATGGAGGCATTAGGACTAACCTATTTTCCTTTCAACACCATTATTTTTCATTTTTTTATCACCTACCCAAAATCCCCCTAGTTAAACCCTTTGAGCCTAAACCTTTTCATTTCAAAACCCACAAAACAAACACCCTTTACCCACCAAAACCCTTTTTCTTTTTCAACCCCTTTGTTTTAGTAAAAAACTCGGTTATCTTGTGACGTTCCCTTATAAAAAAAATGAAAGTCTTGTAATAAACAAACAAGTTCCTCAAAGAAAGGTTGTTTGAACATGCTTAGTTTGAATAAATGTCACAAAAACGAAAAGTGTTACGACGACCGACGCTTTTAGCCCTTTTTAATAACCACTAACCAAAACCACATACCCTTAGCCCAAGCCTAACCCTTTCCCAAAGTCCTCTTGATATTTACAAAGGTTTATAGTTAAAATGAGGAGGTTTGATTGCTTGGCAAGCATATGGTAGAAGTAAGTTCCATGCCGGTCTCGAGTGTTTCACAAAAATACATCTTCGGCCGAGTGTTGAGTGATATCCTGTGAGGTATGTGAACTTATATATAAATGGAATTTTAAAGAGGCATGTTATGCTCAAATAAGTAATTTTTCTTATTAAATGTTCTAAACAAATCATGTTGAATAGGTTGTAAATAAATAAAAATAAAAACCCAATAAAGATCTTGGATTCCCAACACTCAAGACAAACCCAAAACTTCTCTTCTACTTATTCCATTTGGGTGTGTAAAGCCACATATTAAAGAGTTTTGCTTGAGGACAAGCAAAGATTCAAGTGTGGGGGTATTTGATGTGTGCAAAATGTAACATATAAATTACATCAAATGAGGCATAAAACTAACCCTTTTTAGTACTAATGTTGAAAAAGTGTGTTTTTGTCTTCCTTTTGAATTTACAGGACCAAATGAGCTTAAACGAGCAAAAGGAACAAATATACAACCAAAACCAACATAAATACAAGGAAAAGGAATAAAAGTGACATGCCTGACCCCTCGGCAGCATCCCCAAAAGCAAAAACAAGAAACAGAAGACTGACCACAGGGGCGTGCCCACTAGACACAGGGGCATGGTCACGTGCCTGCAGAAAAGAGATAGCTGTGGAAGCTTCTACGCCCACTAGGGGGCATGCCCAGCTCAGCACGGGGCATGGTCAACACTAAGATACACAGAATCTTACAAAATCTTGGTAGTACAGATACGCTTCTGCCCACGGGGTCGTGCCCGCTGGACACGGGCCGAGTGGAGCCCTCTGCTGACACATGCATTTAATGAAGGATGAGAAAAGGATGGCCACGGGGGCGTGCTCACCGGACACGGGGCCGTGGTCAGGCTTCTATGCATGCTATAAATAGGGGTGCTTGGCTCACTTCAAAGGCATCCCTTGGCAAACCACCACTCTCCCACTTTGCCACCGCTACAACACCCACATCCACCACCATCATCCATCATCCACCTTAGAGTGTGTGTAGTAGTCTCGGGATCCAAGATTGATAGTAAGAGTTCTTACCAATCAAAGGCCATGTTTGGTTAAGCCTCTTACATCACTTGGTGAAGACAAGTCTTTTATGTATTACTTTTGATTTTTAATCTTTCGGCACTTTTTATTTGGTTTTGTATTAATGACTTTAATAACTAGTTTCTTATGTTGAAGGTGGATTCTCTTTATCATTTGTCCGTGGTGTCTTGGCATTACTTTACTGTCTATATAAAGTAAAAGATTTACACCATTCATATCTCTACAGTCTATATAGAGGTATGTTGGCTACCTGGTCGGGGGTTAAGGGAATGGTTTAGTAAGGTTTTTGTCTTGTTCAGAGTATAGATCCTACAAGGACCTGGGTCAAGCTTACTAGGACCTCCTTCAATAGCCACTGGTATTGGATGGCAGGGGTACGAATAGCTTGATCCCCTCATATGTAAACTATTATTAATACATTAAACTGGCTACTTGGGATTGTATCCATGCTGACTCAAACCACTTAGCCGACGGTAACGTCACCTTCAAAAGAGTGGCCTACCACTTTTCGCATTAATATCACAATTAATTATCTTTCAATATTCTGACCCTTTGGGATTATATCCTTGCTGACTTAAACCACTGGGTTGAGGGTAACGTCACCTTCAAAAGAGGGGCCTACTACTTGTTTTGGTCAAAAATTACCGAAGCAATTAAGTGATCAAATTAGTTAAGTGAGGTAGTGTGCTAGAAATATGTCTGAAAAATATGTTAACCAAGTTGATTATAAAAACCGTTTCAGGATACGGCTCAGGATATTGAGCTGTATCTGTGATCAAACAATGAGCAAAAAGGTAAAGGTTGACACGTGATGTACGAGGAAAGCCCTTGATCTATCTAGATCGTCGGCACAAAACCTCAGGAGCTGACAATCGCAGCTGCCTTGTTCTTCTATTGCTTTAAATATCAGGATACAGTGCAGGATGTAGTGCGGATCGATTATGTGTTACAATTTAATTCGAATACAAGTGTTGTGTGTAGTGTTTGCAGTGAGCTAGAGCAAAAGTGTTTGAAAGTGTGAAAGTTGTGTGCCTTAATCTGATCCGCCCCCATCTATTTATAGTAAAGGAAGTGTAACAAACTATCCTAATAAACCGGGATTCGACGAATATTCCCCACTCGAACATTGTAGACCTGGTCTTTCGGGTTCAACGTCTCTCCCATAACAAATACGCCCGAGTCTTGAGGAGAAAACGTCCATCTGACCGTTAGTAACCCCCAGTCTTTAACCTGCACGCGGTTAATTCAATCAACCTCAGGATATCGCTCAGGATGTTAGCAATATCCCAGTCCAGTATCCTGATCACAAATAAACAATTAAAAGCAGGATATTAGTCAAGATATGTACGCTCAGAAAATGACCCATAACAATTGTCCCCAAATATATCTGTTGGTATACCAATCCAACGGATATATTTTAAAAGTTTTATCTCGTAAATTAAGGCAATTAAATCGAGACGACGGTCAAAATCACATCATAACTTCCGACGCGCTTTTAACTCGATGCAGATCCACAATGCTCCTATATCTTCTCTCTTCTTGTTTGAAAAGCAAATATCTCCAACGGAGTCTCCAGGTAATTCCCTACTTCTCGTTCATCTTTTATCAATTTTTCTTTCTTCATCTGCAATGGCCGCCAGAACTCATTCCCAAACCGGTGAATCATCCGAGACCTTTATTCAACAGAATCTTCTCAAAAATCCCGAGAAGGAAGTCTGTGCCTTTGATAATGCAGACATTGCGGCTTTGAGAGCTTCCGGTGCTTTCCCAGACAACACCGTCTTTAGACCATTCGATCGGTCAATTCGATCGGATATTTCTTCTACTGATTGGGTTTGCTTTCCAGCATACCCTTTCTCGCTAGGTCTCCGATACCCTTTTCCTGAATTTATGATGCAATTTTTTCGGACCACAGGTATTTCTTTTGCTCAGACCATGCCCATGGTCTGGAGGGTATTAATTGTTCTAAACCAAATTAAAAACCTTCACTGTCCTGACCTTTGTATTGAAGATCTGCCCATCGCTTACCGCCTTCGATCTTATGGTTCTATCCGGTTTTTGCTTTTTTCGACTTCCAACAAACCCCTTATTCTTAAAGCCACCAAAAACGAAGATGGATGGCAACGCAAGTTCTTTTTCGTCAAACGAGACTCCATTGCTGAGGGTGCTAGCCTTCCGGTGGAGTGGTTAACCACCGGTAGGATTATGAATACTCCCATGTACCTTTAGATTTTTATCTTTTGCTAATATCCTTCTTTTTGATTCCTTTGCAGTAAATTTCAAGGAAGTAGCTCCCCCTACTGCGGAATCAGAGAAAAGAATCAAGATTGTTTACCAACTACCTGCAATAGACAGGAGTTTTACCACACATATCCCGAGTTCCAGTCAATACTCCTCATCTGAAATGTCTGGTAAGGATTACTCTCAAAATAATTAGTTAACACAATATAATAAAACGAAGAGTAATAAAGATGTTAAATTTTTCCCTTTATGCAGCACCAGCCAAGATCCCTGAAGTTTTTGACCTTGACGAGTTGGACAGCTATTCTGATCAGGTTCAAATTAAGAAGGAGCCTAGTCCCAAGGCCACAGCCTCATCCAAACCCAGCAGTTCCAAAGCCATTGTTATTACCAAACCTTCGCCAGCTACCAAGCCCCGGAGTTCAAGCTCTCGTAAAAGGAAAGATCCCGATTCCCCCGTTATTTCTGACACATTTCCCTATGAGAATTATGGGTTCATGGAAGCAAGCAGGTTTATGACCTCCTTTCTCAACCATGTTAGTATTCTCAAACCATATCCTGAAGCTTATACCATTCACATGGGTTTACCAAAATCAATACCTTTCTTCTTATTTTTGCAGGGTCTTGAACGTCTGGTTCATCTGTATCAAGAATCCTGCGGGCTCAACAAGACGCTTGAATCCAAGTTAAAGAAAGCAGAAGCCACGATCTCCGAACAAGGCATGATTGCAGCCGCTAAATCTCGTCATTACGAGAAGAAGTTCAAGGCTATGACTCAAGAACATCAGACTGCTCTCAACAAAGCTACTCTCTAAGCCCAAGCTGATCTTGACGCTACCCATGCGCAACACGAACGGGATATGGTCAACTATCAGGAAAGCCTTAAGAGTTCCGTCGTCACTTCTCTCCTCCAGGCCAGGCTGAAAATGGCCCATGAAGCCAAAGCACTAGGCTTTGAATGCCCTTCTTGGGATGTCGGTGCCTGGGAAACAAAGCTAAAGAACCTCAACGGCACTTCTACCAAACCAGCTGCCGAAGGATCTTCCAAAGCAGTTGAAAATACCACCGATGCCGAGAGGAATGCTGAGGCGGATCCCGAGACGGATACCGTTGAAATTACCACGAACGAAGAAGGCGCTGCCCCCTAAAACTCATTTCCTTTTGTTTGAACAATTTTATGTCTTATGAACAATTTTTATTTCCGTATCAAAACAATTTGATAGCCGAAGGTGGATGGGTCCTGGGTTTAAGGATGAAGCCTTCGGTTACCAACTAGTACCGTTTATTTATCTTTCATTTTTCTTGCTATTACTTTCTGTCTTTCTTATTACAGATCTTAGTTTTGCAAAATATTCTGATCAACATACTCAGTGACATATTGCGAAAACTTTAAATAAAACTTCTAAAAATTCAATCAACCTTCATAGGAAAGACAGTCCACTTTCCAAAACTTGTTTTGACAATACTTGTTTGATCAAAGTTTCAAACTAGTATCAGTTTCAAATATTTTAATCAAATATCTAGAAAAGTATTTTGATAATATATTTTGAGAATATATCCCGAGAATTTATCCTAATACGGATGTTTAACCTTTTGTCAAACATAGTATTGTCAAAAACTTAAATAACGTTTACAAAGGAAAGATCGTACCAGGAATAGGGTATAATCCTATTCTCAAACTTCAATCCCTTTGCAACTCTTCCAATGAAGATGTCCCCTATCTAAGACACTTAGTGTATTAGGTCCGAGCCTTATCCTTTGAGCTTTACACCATTGCCTCAGTAGGAATGTCCCCTGTGTACAATGTTGATGTGTTCAAATATTA
Organism: Helianthus tuberosus; assembly: GCA_030545235.1. Lineage (NCBI taxonomy): Eukaryota > Viridiplantae > Streptophyta > Magnoliopsida > Asterales > Asteraceae > Helianthus > Helianthus tuberosus. The sequence continues at coordinate 185,329,173 of CM060406.1, forward strand.
ACATATAAATTTCATCAAATGAGGCATAAAACTAACCCTTTTTTAGTACTAATGTTGGAAAAAGTGTGCTTTTGTCTTCCTTTTGTATTTTCAGGATTAAATGAGCTCAAATTAACAAAAGAAGCAAAAAGACATCAAAATCTAACATAAATACAAGAAAAGGAACAAAACGTGACGTGCCCGACCCCACAACAGCATCTTCCCAAGCAAAACAAGAGATCAGAGGCCTGAACACGCCCCATGCCCAGCCAGCACGGGGGCGTGCCCAAGTGTCAGCAGAAAAGACAAAGTGGTAGAAGCTTCTATTGCCCACCACGGGGCCGTGCTCAGCGGACATGGGGGGGTGGTCAACTAATAAGACAAAGCTGCATTTAATGAAGAAAGAGAGGATGTGGACACGGGGCCGTGCCCACTGGACACGGGGCCGTGCCCGAGCTTCTGTTCAGCCTATAAATAGGAGTGCTTGGCTCAAGCTCAAACCATCCCTTGGCACACCACATCTCTCACACTTCACCCACCACCCACCACCACCATAACACCATCATCCACCACCATCATCCATTGTCCATCATAGAGTGTGTGAGTCGTCTCGGGATCCAAGATTGATCGTAAGAGTTCTTGACAATCAAGGCCATGTTTGCCTAAGTTTCTTACATCACTTGGTGAAGACAAAGTGTCTAGTGTAATACTTTTTATTTCTAATCTTTTGCACTTTTTATTTGGTTTTGTATTAATGACTTTAATAACTAGTTACTTATGTTGAAGGTGATCTTTCCTTATCGTTTGTCCGTGGTGTCTTGGCATTATTTTACTGTCTATATAAAATAAAAGATTTTCACCATTCATATCTCCACGGTCTATATGGAGGTATGTTGGCTACCTGGTCGGGGGTTAAGGGAACGGTTTGGTAAAGGTCTTGCCATTGTTCAGCGTTTAGAGGTCCTGCAATGGACCTGGGTCAAATTTAGTAGGACCTCCTTCAATGCTTCACGGTATTGGATGGCGGGGGTCCAAACTCTTTGATCCCCTCATAAGTTAACTACTATTAATACTATAACCCGGCTATTTAGGACTGTATCTCTGCTGACTCAGACTACTTAGTCGAGGGTAACGTCACCTCCAAAAGAGGGGCCTACCATAATATTGCATTAATAACTTAATTCATTATCTTCCAATAATCCACCCTTTTAGGATTGTATCCTTGCTGACTCAAACTACTGGGGTGAGGGTAACGTCACCTTCAAAAGAGGGGCCTACTACAATAACTAAGATAATCTCTTAATTATGTGCAAAAGTGCAGAAATAATCAAAGGTTACACTACATACGAGTCGGAACCAAGTGATTCATCTTGTCTATCTGTTTTTCTTTTTATTTTACTTTTTAGCATTTTAGTTAGTTTTTATTTTTCTTAGTTTAAAAACATTTTTCTAAACTTTTTATTTTGATTAGACGTTGAGGATAAACCGGTATTAAAAGCTCTTGTGTCCTTGGACGACCTCGGTATCTTGCCAACACTATACTACGCTCACGATGGGTGCACTTGCCCATATGTGTGTTTAGTGTTAGTAAAATATCGTGTTTTATAAATTTAAAACTTGGCTAAAATAAGTGTTAAAGGGGCTTAAAATATACACCTAATATATATAACACTTCACACGCATCAAGGTTTTTGGCGGCGCTGCCGGGGACACAAGGATTTTAAGAAAGTTAGGAATCAGCGGCCTAATCGTTTTTCCTATTTTTCATTTTTTTAGGATTTTTTTTTAGTTTTTCTGTTTCTGCAGAGCTCAGCACGGGCCGTGCCTGGTCAGACACGGGCCGTGCCTAGCATCATCACTGGCAGTTTTTATTTTCTGAGTTACAGAGAGCTGAGCACGGGGCCGTGTCGGTGCAACATGGGGCCGTGTCCAACTCCCTGTAACAGGGATCCAGAAAACAATTACTGTGCCTCTGAGCACGGGCCGTGTCCACTGAGCACGGGGCCGTGGTGAACATTCTGACCAACGTTCTTTTCTGTTTTTATTGCAGGACTTGGAACCCAGGTGCCACATTTGACCCTCCTACGTAGTGCATGAGCTCCAGTTCTGGTAGAGACATAAAAGAACCCCTAGAAGAACCCGAACGCTTTCTCAGAAAAACACTTAAAGCTAAAAATCAAGAGAAAGTTTCGGGGGACCCACTTCCAATGGCGGACCAACGTACCCTCATGGATTACCTACGGCCCACCGTAGGCAATCTCGGCGCCGCTATCAATGCACCGAATGTCGAAGCCAACAACTTCGAACTTCGGCCGCATTTGATACAAATGCTCCAAAACTCCGCAACCTTTCATGGGCTTGCGGACGAGGATCCCCATCTACATATTACTAATTTCTTGGAAATATGTGATACTTTTCGGATCAATGGAGCATCAAACAACGCCATTCGCCTTACGATGTTTCCATTTTCACTAAAAGACCGAGCTAAGGCTTGGCTTAACACCCTCCCAGTTGGCTCGGTAAACACCTGGGATGAACTAGCCCAAAAGTTTCTATATAAGTATTTCCCTCCTGCTAAAACGGCTAAATTAATGACTGAAATTAATACATACTCACAAGAGGATGGGGAATCCTTATATGAAACTTGGGAAAGGTTCAAGGAGCTTCTAAGAAAGTGTCCTCATCACGGTCTAGCGGTATGGCAACAAGTATCCACTTTCTACAATGGGTTGTTGCCACACACAAGACAAACACTTGATTCAAGCTCCGGGGGACTTTTAGGTAATCGTCGCCCAAATGAAATATATAATCAAATTGAGGAAGTTGCTCAAACCAATTTTCAATGGCACACTCCCCGAGGTAAAAAATCTATTGCCCCGGGCGCCCATAAGGTTGATGAAAGCACCTCTTTACAAGCCCAAATCGAGGCCCTCTCTTCGAAAATCAAAAGGCTAGAAATGACAAAAACGGCCTCGGTTATGGCTTGTGAAGGGTGTGGTGGGTCACATGAAAATTGGAGTTGTATGAAAGAATTGGATGAACAAGCGGGAACGGTAAACTACATTGATAATAGACCTAGGCCGTCGGGTCCTCCAACGGGTACCTACAACCAAGGATGGCGTAACCACCCAAATCTTGGTTGGAGAGATCCCGGCAATAGTAGTAACCAACAAAACCAACGAACTAATTTTCAACAATCACAAAATTTCTCTCAACAACAAGGTGGAAGAGAAAGGCTTGAAGATACCCTATCTCGCCTCATCTCCGACACCGAAAAGAAAAACTCGGATCGATTTCAACAATTGGAATCAAATTTTAGAAATCAACAAGCTAGCATTCAAAACGTTGAAAAACAATTAAATCAACTAGCTCAAAATTTCTCCGAGAGACCACAAGGCGCGTTACCAAGTAATACCGAAACCAACCCAAAGGCGCAAGTACACCTCATCACGTTGAGAAACCGAACCGTGGGTCCCGAGGATGAGCCCTTACCACCAATTGAAGGAAGTCAACGCCAAAACACTACTTCACCCACACCTCAACCAGAAAAGGCTCCTTCAACAAATCAAGAGCCCACCAAGACTCATCCGATTCCGTACCCCGGTAGGTTAAATCGTCAAAAGACCGATGAGCAATTCGCAAAGTTCGAAAGTTTACTAAAACAATTGCATGTTAATATTCCTTTTATTGAGGTCCTAACCCAAATGCCTAAATACGCAAAATTCATGAGGGATTTCCTCACTCACAAAAGGAAAATTGAATCATTGCAATTAGTTAACTTAGGCGAAGAATGCTCAGCTTTAGTACTCAACAAACTTCCACAAAAGAAAATCGACCCCGGGAGCTTCACAATCCCTTGCTCGATTGGGAAGTCCCCCGTCCGTAATGCTTTAGCCGATCTTGGGGCTAGCATCAACCTCATGCCCACGTCAATGTTCAAGCGACTCGGCCTAGGAACAACAAGCCCTACAAAGATGAGCATACAACTCGTCGACAGGTCCGTCAAATTTCCATAAGGTGTCGCTGAAAATCTGCTAGTCAAGGTTGACAATTTCGTCTTTCCAACCGACTTTGTCATCCTAGACATGATTTCTAGCCACCGCCCAAGCAGTGGTGGATATGAATGACGGAACTTTAACATTGAAGTTTGGGGATGAGGAAGTAAAATTTGAATGTGGAAAGAAAGTAGAGGAAGAAGATCCGGTCAACTACATGAAGGTCATAGACTCAAGCTTGGTTGACGCTCTCCGACGGTGTAACATGGGATGCAATACATCCCACTTGGGTAACATATGACCAGGCTTTGGGTCTAGCCAAGGACCCTTATAAACGTGGCGCACCATGGAGGCATTCCACGGAACTATCCTTAGTTTAGTTTAGATTAATTTTCTTGTTTTCTAGTTAGTTTTAATTTTCAGGAATAAAACACACTTGAGATGGCAAAGGATGCAAGGGAAACTTGAACCAGCACTCCATACAGGAAAACAAAACCGTCCGACAAATTTCTTCATTTACAGAAAGCTCGGCACGGGCCGTGTCCACCCAACACGGCTCTGTGCTGCACTATCTGCAGAAAAAGACCCAGTTCAGGTAACTGGACACGGGTCGTGTTCACCCAACACGCCCCCGTGTCCAGACTTCTGTTTCTCTTGTTTCAATTTTGTTACTGGCACTTGAACACGGGGCCGTGCACGGATCACACGGGGCCGTGTTCAGCGCCCAGTAACACAAATTTTTTGCTTTTTACACCTTTTTACACATTCAATCAACCTAAAAACTTATTTTTGGGACACATTGAGGACAATGTGTAATTTAAGTGTGGGGGGGATGCTAAAACCTTGAATCTCGCAAGTCCTAAATACAAGCCTTACACAAAACTCTATTGGAACCGCTAATCACCCCAGATTTTTTTTCAAAAATTTTTCATTTTTTTTACTTGTCTAGGTTTAACTTGGGAAATTCAAGTTCTTAAAAAGGTTATATTTTTACGAATTTACAACCGATAGCGTCGTGATAAAAAGAACCAACATAAGAAAATTATGAAAAGGCATGACAAGCTTAGTTAAAATTTGATTATATATACTTGATCACATAAAAACCCATTCCCACAAAAGTGAGTTTTGAGCCTTTATTGAGCATACACTTACATATCATTTGACTAAATGCTCATTTTTCGTTTCTTGTGTGAATAGCCGCTTGGTTCTTACGACTCTAGAACTTGCCATGACGATACATTCCCAATCCTTACCAACTTAAACCCGAGTAAGTAAATGATGGAGGCATTAGGACTAACCTTTTTATTTCTACACCATTATTTTTCTTTTTTTTACCACCTACCCAAAATCCCCCTAGTTAGCCCCTTTGAGCCTAAACCTTTTCATTTCATAACCCAAACCAAAAACCCTTTTTACCCACCAAAACCTTTTTCATTTTTAACCCTTTGTTTTAGTAACAAGTTCGGTTCTTCATATGACTTTTCAAAAAAAAAAAAATAATAATAATTTATTTTGTTGATGATGAAGCAAAAGAAAATAAACAAACAAGTTCATCAAAAAAATAACTTTGTTTGAATAAATAGCTTCATCAAAATAAAAGTTATAGAAAGTCTTACGAAAACCGACACTTGTTACGCTTTTCGCCCTTTTTACTAACCACTAACCACCAACCCAACCACCTACCTTTAACCCAAGCCTAACCCTTAACCCACAAAGTCCTCTTGATATTTACAAAGGTATATAAGTTAAAAAGGAGGAGGATTGATTGATTGCTTGGCAAGCCTATGGTAGGAGTAAGTTCCATGCCGCTCTCGAGTGATCCACAAAAATACATTTTCGGCCGAGTGTTGAGTGATCCCCGTGAGGTATGTGAACTTGTATATAAATAGGATTTTACAAAGGCATGTTATGCCCTAATAAGTAATTTATCTTATGAAAAGTTTTTAATAAATCATGACGAATAGGATTGTAAATAAATAAAAATAAAATTAAATAAAGAATCTTGGAAATCCCGACACTCTACGACAAGCCCAAAACCTTCTTTTCTACCCATTCCATTTGGGAGTGTAAATAGCCACATATTAAAGAGTTTTGCTTGAGGACAAGCAAAGATTCAAGTGTGGGGGTATTTGATGTGTTCAAATATTAACATATAAATTTCATCAAATGAGGCATAAAACTAACCCTTTTTTAGTACTAATGTTGGAAAAAGTGTGCTTTTGTCTTCCTTTTGTATTTTCAGGATTAAATGAGCTCAAATTAACAAAAGAAGCAAAAAGACATCAAAATCTAACATAAATACAAGAAAAGGAACAAAACGTGACGTGCCCGACCCCACAACAGCATCTTCCCAAGCAAAACAAGAGATCAGAGGCCTGAACACGCCCCGTGCTCAGCCAGCACGGGGGCGTGCCCAAGTGTCAGCAGAAAAGACAAAGTGGTAGAAGCTTCTATTGCCCACCACGGGGCCGTGCTCAGCGGACACGGGGCCGTGGTCAACTATAAGATTCGCACAATCCAGGCAAATCTTCAAAGTACAAAGATTCTTCTGCACACGGGGTCGTGCTCAGCGGACACGGGGGCGTGGTCAACTAATAAGACAAAGCTGCATTTAATGAAGAAAGAGAGGATGTGGACACGGGGCCGTGCCCACTGGACACGGGGTCGTGCCCGAGCTTCTGTTCAGCCTATAAATAGGAGTGCTTGGCTCAAGCTCAAACCATCCCTTGGCACACCACCTCTCTCACACTACACCCACCACCCACCACCACCATAACACCATCATCCACCACCATCATCCTTTGTCCATCATAGAGTGTGTGAGTCATCTCGGGATCCAAGATTGATCGTAAGAGTTCTTGACAATCAAGGCCATGTTTGCCTAAGTCTCTTACATCACTTGGTGAAGACAAAGTGTCTAGTGTAATACTTTTTTATTTCTAATCTTTTGCACTTTTTATTTGGTTTTGTATTAATGACTTTAATAACTAGTTACTTATGTTGAAGGTGATCTTTCCTTATCGTTTGTCCGTGGTGTCTTGCCATTATTTTACTGTCTATATAAAATAAAAGATTTTCACCATTCATATCTCCACGGTCTATATGGAGGTATGTTGGCTACCTGGTCGGGGGTTAAGGGAACGGTTTGGTAAAGGTCTGGCCATTGTTCAGCGTTTAGAGGTCCTGCAATGGACCTGGGTCAAATTTAGTAGGACCTCCTTCAATGCTTCACGGTATTGGATGGCGGGGGTCCAAACTCTTTGATCCCCTCATAAGTTAACTACTATTAATACTATAACCCGGCTATTTAGGACTGTATCCCTGCTGACTCAGACTACTTAGTCGAGGGTAACGTCACCTCCAAAAGAGGGGCCTACCATAATATTGCATTAATAACTTAATTCATTATCTTCCAATAATCCACCCTTTTAGGATTGTATCCTTGCTGACTCAAACTACTGGGGTGAGGGTAACGTCACCTTTAAAAGAGGGGCCTACTACAATAACTAAGATAATCTCTTAATTATGTGCAAAAGTGCAGAAATAATCAAAGGTTACACTACATACGAGTCGGAACCAAGTGATTCATCTTGTCTATCTGTTTTTCTTTTTATTTTACTTTTCAGCATTTTAGTTAGTTTTTATTTTTCTTAGTTTAAAAACATTTTTCTAAACTTTTTATTTTGATTAGACGTTGAGGATAAACCGGTATTAAAAGCTCTTGTGTCCTTGGACGACCTCGGTATCTTGCCAACACTATTCTACGCTCACGATGGGTGCATTTGCCCATATGTGTGTTTAGTGTTAGTAAAATATCGTGTTTTATAAATTTAAAACTTGGCTAAAATAAGTGTTAAAGGGGCTTAAAATATACACCTAATATATATAACACTTCACACAAATCAATGTCTTCAAATACTTAGAAATCTTCTGGATATCAGTTCCAATTGTATAGACAATTTTTCGTGTTACAGGGGTAAAACCCAAGACTTAGAAAGGTGAAAACCTTTAAACCTTAGAGAGTATGAAAATACCCTTTCGTGAGAGAGGGTGATCAATCCTCATATACCTTTAGGATTCAGGATATAGCCAACAGTAACGAAATTGTCAGCCACTTTTACATGGACTGGTCCCGCCACCTTGAACTATTCCCGAATAACTTGCGCTCCAGGCGGGGTGTTTAAACCCAATTCGGATGAAAGGTGAATACCTTTAAACCTGTGAAGGGATCAGGATCCCTTATACGTGAGAGGGGGGGCAATCCTCTAATCTTCCGAAGTATCCTGAGTGTGTATCCCGGAGCTATATCCCGAAGCGTATACTGCAAAACATTTCAAAACTAAGGTGGGTGTTAGCTTGGCTAACACCCCTCCGATGCTTAAGTCAGTATTGGGTTTCAAAGAATAAATTAAACCAAACACATTTAAAAGAGATAGAATTCATACCATCCTGAGTTAGAAATTAAATTCTAAACTCACTTGAAATAAAGCTTAAGGTGTATAGCATTCCAAGATCTCGGCAGCATATCCCCCTCTATATTCTTGAGTCGGTATGCACTTTTTCCTGATTCTGATTCAACCTCATATGGTCCTTCCCATTTTGGAGCCAGCTTTCCATCAGCAGGATTAGTAGTATTTTGAAAAGCCTTTCTTAAAACCCAATCACCAACTTTGAACCTTCTGGTCCTTATATTCTTGTTATATGCTCTGGATATCCTTTGTTGGTACGCTGCCATCCTTAACTTTGTTGCATCTCTTGTCTCATCAATAGTATCCAACTCCTGACATAGGACTTCAGGATTCCGCTCAGGATTCCTGAGGCTGGATCTTGCTGTAGGTATCACCATTTCTGTCGGGATCATTGCTTCTGCTCCAAATACTAAGGAAAACGGGGTTTGACCAGATGCATTTTTTACCGTCGTTCTATCAGCCCACAAAACAAAGGGTAATTCTTCTGCCCATCTTCCTTTCTTGGCCCCTAATCTCTTCTTCAAGTTATTGATAATTATCTTGTGTGAGGATTCAGCTTGTCCGTTTGCTTGAGGATGTACCGGGGTGGATGTAATCATTTTGATTCCCCAACTCTTGCAGAAGTCAGTAGTCCTTTTACTTATAAATTGAGATCCGTTGTCACAAATTATCTCAGCTGGTATTCCGAACCTAGTCAGGATATTCCTTTTTATGAAGGATACCACTTCCTGATCTCTAACTTGAACAAATGCTTCTGCGTCAACCCACTTGGAGAAATAATCCATCATTGCCAACATAAAAACCTTTCCTCCTAGAGCCTTTGGAAGCTTTCCCACTATATCCATACCCCACTTCATAAATGGCCAAGGGGAAACAATAGGATACAACGGTTCAGCAGGCTGATGTAGTATGTTACTATGTCTTTGACAGGCGTCACATCTTCGAACATATTCTGTGGCATCTCTTCTCATTGTCGGCCAATAATATCCTGTCCTTAATACTTTTGAGAATAAGGACCTGCCCCTAGTATGGTTACCACAATCCCCTATCTTGGAGTACCTCATTGGTTTCGGGATCTTCCAAGCACCTCAGATATGGTCCTGCAAGAGATTTCTTATACAAAACGTCATTTATAATAGTGAATCGTGATACCTTCATCCTAAAGGCTTTAGGATTCTCATTCTTTGGGATGTATCCTTCCTTTAGATATCTCGTGATTGGAGCCGTCCAGGACTTAGGATCCTCCTCGGGATACTCCTCATCAGGATTCTGAATACTTATTACTTCCTCATCCTGAGGATTCGTCGCAGGATACAGGATATGTAATATTGGTATTCGGGTCCCTTCCGGTATCCTAACCGATGATCCCAGATTTGCTAAGGCATCAGCTTCAGCATTATCCTCTCTTGGTACCTGTTCAAGTGTAAAAATATCGAAATACCCTGCTAATTTTTTGAGAATTTCGAGATACTCGATTAACTTCTCTCCTTTGACTGCATAGGTCCCATTAAAATGATTAGTGATTAACAAGGAGTCAACATACACTTGCAAATTCTTGATATTCATATTCTTAGCCAACTTTAATCCTGCAATTAAAGCCTCATATTATGCCTCATTATTAGTAGCAGGAAATTCACACCTAATAGCCTGGGGTAATATGTCCCCCTGTGGCGATTTTAGTAGTATACCTAAACTACACCTCTTACGTTAGATGCACCATCAGTATACAATGTCCAGCATTCTAAGTTTTCTCCTAGCTGCTGTATTTCTAAATCTACTTCATTTTAGATGTCACTACTGAAATCAGCCACAAAGTCAGCTAAAGCCTGAGACTTTATGGCATTTCTAGGTTCATATAATAAGTCATAAGCACTCAATTTCACTGACCACTTGGCCATCCTACCTAGCCTCTCTGGTTTCCTAAGCACGTTTTTAACAGGATAATTAGTTTTAACATGAATCCTATGTGTCTCAAAGTAATGTCTAAGCTTCGTTGATGCCATAACTAATGCTAGTATCAATTTTTCAAAATGAGAATATCTAGTTTCAGCATCTAATAGACTTTTACTAACATAATAGACAGGATATTGCTGACCTTCATGGTCCTTTATAAGAACGACACTTACAGCATTCCCTGATACAGCAAGGTATAGGGATAGTGGTTCACCATTTTCAGGCTTCATCAATAGAGGTGCAGTCGAGAGATATCGCTTCAAATCCTGCAAGGCTGCTTCATGCTTTGCTCCCCATTCGAACTTCCTATTCTTCTTGAGGATATCATAAAATTCCTTGCATTTTTCCGAGGATCTTGAAATAAATCTGTTCAACGTTGCTACTCGGCCTGTTAGCCGTTGAACATCCTTCATATTTGAAGGTGATTTGATATCCAGGATGGCTTTAATCTGCTCCGGGCTTGCCTCTATTCCTCTTTTAGTCACCATATATCCTAGAAACTTTCCTGCCCCCACTCCGAAATGGCACTTAGCAGGATTTAGCTTCATGTTGAATTCATCCAGGATATCAAATGCTCCCTTGATATCCCGGAGGTGATCCTCAGCCTTTCTAGATTTCACCACCATATCGTCAATATATACCTCCATGGTGTCCCCCAGCTTATCTTTGAACATCATATTCACCAATCTCTGGTATGTCGCACCTGCATTTTTCAAACCGAAAGGCATAGCAGTATAGCAATAAATACTTGTTGGTGTCATGAAGGCAGTATCCTCCTGGTCCGAAGGTTCCATTTGAATCTGCTGAAATCCTGAGGATGCGTCCATGAATGTTAACATTTCATGCCCAGCAGTAGCATCCACCATTGCATCGATATGAGGAAGAGGGAATGGGTCTTTAGGACAAGCCTTATTCAAGTCTGTGTAATCTACACAGACCCTCCATTTCCCATTTTTCTTCTGTACTACGACCACATTTGCCAGCCATCTCGGAAACTTGATCTAGGATAACCTGAGGGATATTGGTTCCTACGAGCACCGAGATATCAGGATTATCTTGATCTAGGATAACTTTCTTTAGATCCTGTTCAGAAGCCTCCACGATATCTCGGGCCCGCATCTTTAATTGCTATGCTGGATTGGGCTTGGTTGAGGATTTCATTGAGGATGAGTAGCATTCCTTTGCCTCCTGCTGATCACTATCAACTTTGACGACCCCCTAGGGGGTAGGGATCTTGATGCACTGGTGATAAGTCGATGGTACAGCCTTCATATCATGGATCCACGGCCTGCCTAGTATGATGTTATAGCAGGATAGGGAGTCCATTACACAGAAACGTTGTATCGAGTTGACCCCTTCAACATATACTGGTAACTTTATCTCCCCTACGGTATTCCTAGCTTCTCCACTGAAACCAACGAGCACAGTGGACTTCGAAGTAATGTCCATCGGAGATACATTCATTCTCTTCAATGTTTCCAGCTGAATTATGTTGACGGAGCTACCATTGTCCACTCATATCCTGCGTACAAAATGGTTAGCAACATATAACGTTATTACGAGAGCATCATGGTGAGGATCCTGGACAGTATCCCTGTCATCACTATCGAAAGTGATCACTTTATCAGTTGTAAGGGTAGTCATCCTGGCTGGTTTATCTCCCCTTTCAGTCTTAGCTTTCTTCGCATGTCTCTTGGCCGCCGAATACGAAGTCCCACAGATGTCGGATCCTCCTGAAATAAAGTTAATTATTTTGGCATCTGCTGGGGGTGGTGCTGCTCGTTCAGGATCCTTCTCAGGATCCTGCCCTTTATTCTTCTTTCTTCCCAGCAAATCCTTTAGGTACCCCTTGCTTAACAGGTAACTTGTTTCTTTCCTTAGAGCAATGCAATCCTCGGTCACATGTCCGAAATCTTCATGGAAGGCACACCACTTGGATTTATCCTTCCAATCAACTTTCTGCTGGTTCTTTCGAGGCCACCTAGCTTTGTCTACTAAGCCCTGCATAGCATACATTAACTCAGGTATATCAACAGAAAAGCAGTATTCAGATAACTTAGGATATTCTTCAGGATCCTCATCTTCAACAGCATTCACTTTCTTGTTATCATTTCTACCATATGGCTTGGAGCGATATGGTTTAAATGAGGATTCTGATTTCCTGTTGGTTGATTCGTAGGTTGAGGTAGAATTCATCCTCTCTTGCATCTTTTTGTCATCTTCCAAGCGGATATATCTCAAAGCCCTGTTACGAGCTTCGTCGAGATTCCTACAGGGATTCATCACAAGATCCTGATAAAATTGGGAATCCCTTTGTAGCCCCATCTTGAATGCTTGGACCGCTGTGGCAACATCAAGGTGCGGGATATCTGTTGGGATTGAACCCTATCAGAGGAACAGATAATTAAAGCCAAAACTGGATCAGAGTAGTGGATCCAGAATAAGCAGATGATTACATACAAATCTCTCCCCTTGAAAGTGTTTTCATATCTGCTGACCTCCTATCTGCTGATCTTACTAAGTGCTGACCTACAACTGCTGCCTTGCATCTACTGCCCAATGTCAAAGACTGATGGAAGACCAAAGCTCTGCTGATTCAATCTACTGCCTTGAGTCTAGTACTGCTGATCCGGACAAGCACTGCTGGGTTCACAGCAGTGGAAGGATGCAGCAGCTGTTTAAGTGTCTTTTATGTAATAAATTGTAATAGCAGTAGTTAGTACATCAGTATTTGTATAGATCAGAGGTTAGAGTTTGTTAGGAGGTTAGATGTCACTTTCATGGTGACGTCAGCTAAAGATGCTCAGTGGTTTGCTAGTGCCTATAAATAGTTCAGTACTTTGTACTGTTCTATTAGCTCTTGCAATACCGTCTTCTTTGCACGAACAAACGCTGAGCTCTGGTTGAGGGGGAGTTTGTATTCAAGCATTACTTGTAATCGTTGTTGAAAGTTAATTCAATCATTCGGTTCCTTGTTGAAAATGTCTTGATCAAAGCAACACTCTCGTTTGATTGTATGCAAAGTTTGTTTTCATATTAATTCCGCTGCACAACTCTTTCATTTCCATCTTAATCTCAAACGTAAAATACAATCAGAAACAAACTCAGATCCAACAATTGGTATCAGAGCTTGGACAGTCAAATTTGATTTAACAATCATTTTGACATAAAAAGTTTTGCTCATAATAGTTGATACTGATCGTTTGTTCGTCCGTTGAAAAACAGAGCAAGGATTAATCACCATTAAAGTTGATTTCTCAGTGTCTGTAAAACAACAAGAATGAAGTCACAATCTCAAGATGATAAAAACAACATCGGCTCACTTTTTAAACCACCTATGCTAAAAAGAAATGAGTACAACATCTGGCAGAGGAGGATGGGTCACATCCTTGCTCAACAAAGCACAGGTTGTTGGAGGTCTGTCATTTATGGTCCCCATGTTCCTTCAGTGCCAAGCGTTGAAGATGCTAAAAAGTTCGTTCCAAAACCAGTTGAAAATTATACCGAAACCGACTTTCAAAAGATCGAACTAGATGCTAAAGCGTTTAGCATCATAGCGTCAACGCTGCCCAATGAGATATATGCTGGACTGTTACACTGTAACAGTGCCAAAGAATTATGGGACGCACTTAAGGAACAGTTTGGGGGAACCGAAGAAGTCATAGAAAACAATAGGGAAATCCTGAACCAACAGTATGAAACATTTTGTTACGTTAAAGGTGAATCACTAACGCAACAATTTGAGCGTTTCAGTTGTCTCATCAGTGAACTGAGGCTTGTTAACACCACTTTTACAAACTCAACTCAAAATAGCAGGTTCCTCAGGTCATTGCCAGAAAAATGGGACACCATAGCTTTTGCCACCCGAAACTCACCTGAGTTCAAGGATCTGACCTTGACCCAACTCCACGGTCAACTCCTGACCTACGAAAGGGAGTTGAACCAGAAAAGGAGGTTACAAGAGTCAGGAAAAGTTACTGATGATTACACTTTTGGTAATACTGCTCTTCTGGGTCAAAAAGAATCTGGGAGCAGTGGTAAGGATCAGGGTTATGATCACTTCATTGACATAACTGCTGGTGCAAATTTTAACAACCCTGATCCTCACTCTGCTAGTTATGCATTCACTGCAAACGAAAACCAGATGTCAGACAATTTAAGCTTTGAACTAAATGATTTGCAACATTTTGATCCCACTGATTTAGAGGAAATGGACATCCTGCACCAACTGGCTTTGTTAAGTGTTAGAACTAGCAAATTTTACAAAAGAACAGGGCGAAAATTCCCAGGTTTGCATGGAAATCTAAGGGTTGGGTTGGATAAATCGAAAATGAAGTGCTACAAGTGTAATAGGTTGGGACATTTCGCTAGGGAATGTAGGAGTCAAACTACTGGTCCCATAATTACTCATCCTAGCACAAATCCTAGACCTCAAAACCAAAGCACTGTGCACTATGCCCAGTATGCCCCAACAGCTCAAGTGAACACTGCTCACTATGCTGCTGCCCCTATGCCAGTGCATTATGTCCAAACTACTGTTCCACAGATCCAATATGTTCAAACCCCTGTCCCCCAGGCACAGGTGCAGCCTGCACCTCAAACCACTGCTCCAGCAGCAGTACAACCAGATCAACAAAGTTTTTTCACTCAAGGGTTTGTTGACTGGAGAAGTATACCTGAAGACCTTAGTGATGAAAATTTTGCACTCTATGCTTCTAATGATTCTTCTCATAATGAATTTTGTTTGATGGCATTAGAGTCAATACAGGAGGGGGTTGAAACTGAGGAGGAACAGCTGAGTATTGAAACAGTGGATAAGGTGACTGAAGCAGTGGTTACAGCAGTGGCTGATGAACTACTGTTGGGAGAAAGTTCAGGTACCCTGATTGAACCAATGACAGATCCATGGTCCGAAGAGGACAAAGAAGAAGAGAAAGAAGAAAAGGCTGGTGAAAAGAAGGTGAAAGCTGATGATGAAGAAGATCATCAATGTGATTGTGCAATGATGGCAGCTGCCAAGGTATCTCCTCAAGTTCTTGAAAAACTGTGTTCTTACAATTGCATAATTGCTTTTGCTAACATCAAAGAGGTGAATGAAAACCTTCGGGATAAAATCTTGACTGATGAGGTTAAATTTGAAAAGTCATGAAAAGAACTTAAAAACAAATTGACTGAAAAGGAAAAAGAGATCAGCTGTCTAAAAGAAGAGCAAAGCATAACCAAAACCCAACTTCAAACTATGGTAGAAAAATACCAAGTTTGCAAAAAGGAGTTGGAATCCACCCAAATTACTTGTGAAAGATGGGTGGAATCCTGCAGAGGATATGAGGTGATGCTTGCTAAACAGATTGAAAGTAATGTGAAATTTGGGGTTGGGTATAGAAAATATGATGATGAATGCATTACTTGTGAAAAATCTGTTCAAAACACTGTTGAAAACACTGATGTAACCACTGAGTTGATCCCCAGAAACAAGAATGGCCAAGAAGTGAAAATCACTGACAAACTTGGTAACAAAATCACACTTGGCAGAACAAGGAGTTCCTCTACTTATGAAGAACTTGAAAAATATCAGTTTAAACCCACTTGGTCTGACGAGTGTGATATTCTTGAAAATTTCAAGCCAATGGACTTTACATCAACTGATGGTGTTAAAGCTCCAAAAGCTAAAGTCATACATCTCAAGGACATCCCAGCAGTGGTTAAAACCTCTGCTGCAAAGGAGTCTGAAAAGAGAAAGAAGAAAGAAAAAAATGATAACTTGTTTTGTGAATTCTGTGAGAAAAGGAATCATCTAACAAAAGATTGTTTCCACTTGAAAGCTTATGATTTAAACAGAACAAGTGTCATTGTTCCAGCAGACAGTTGCATTGTTTGTGGTAAAACAAACCACAAAACTCAAGCATGTGTGTATCTCAAAAAATTTGATGTGAAAAAGAATGAGTACATGGCTAAAACATCCTTGAGTCCATCATCATCATCATCATCTGTCAAGTTCACCAAGAAACAACCACTGTTTGTGCCAGTTCAAACAGCTGTCACAAAACAGCTGAACCAAACATCTGTCAAAAGAGATGTTCAGGTTACTGATGCACCCCCTGCCAATCAATTCAGGAAAGGCAAGGAAAAACTGTCTTACCAAAGGATTCCACACGTTTATGAAGCCTACAAAAGGCCCTCTAAACCCAGAGTGAACAGGCATCCTTTTGGTTACCAGCAGGTGATTGGTCAGGACCCACAACAGTGGTTAGAGAAACACTGTCCTAAAACAGTCCAAACCCCTGACCTAACCACTGTCCATCACTCTGCATCCATCCCAGACATTGTTGAGACCCCATCCAAAGCCTTGTTGGCTTTGGAGACCTTAATGAACTAATCCTTTTACTTCATGTGCAGGGAGCTTCTGCATGCTTTGATAGTCTTTGGTATGTAGATAGTGGAGGCTCCAGGCACATGACAGGATGTAAAGCCCTCCTCAAAGACTTTAAAATCCATGGAGGGGGTGATATATCCTTTGGAAATAATAGGAAAGGGAAGGTTCTGGGGTCTGGTACAGTTCAATCTGGAAATGTAAAATTTGAAAATGTCAATCTAATAGACAATCTAAAATTCAACCTTCTGAGTGTGTCCCAAATGAGTGACAAGGGATTTGGGTCATTCTTCACAAAAGACTGTTGTAGGATTGTTGGACCAGAAATGGTCAAAAAGATTGAAGCAATAATCAAAACTGGTCAAACTAAACTTGTTGCTCAAAGAAGTGGCAATGTTTATGTTGTTGACATGTCAAAAGAGTGTCCCAGAGCTGATGCCTGTCTGTTCTCAGCTGCCTCTAACAAAGAGACAGAACTTTGGCACAGAAGGCTGGGGCACACAAATCTTAAGACAATCACAGAAATTTCGAAAAATGGTTTGGTGAGAGGCCTACCACAAAAAATGTTTTCATGTCCTGAACATTGCATTTCCTGTTTAAAAGGAAAACAGCATAAAAGTTCTTTTAAGTCCATTGAAGAGTCCAAAACAACTCAGTGTTTGCAGATGCTACACATGGATTTGTTTGGCCCAGTTCAAGTCATGAGCCTCAAAAAGAAAAGATATTGTTTGGTTATTGTTGATGACTTTTGTAGGTTTACATGGACTTTCTTTTTACACTCAAAAGATGAGACTGCAGGCATTTTGCAAGACTTTGTAACACAGGTTGAAAAGCAATTTGACCTTCCAGTGAAAAGCTTTAGGAGTGACAATGGCACAGAATTTAAAAATAAGGAGTTGGATGCCTTCTGTGTGAAGAAAGGGATTGTAAGGCAGTACAGCATCCCTAGAACACCAGAGCAGAATGGGGTAGTGGAAAGGAAGAACAGAACTCTGATTGAGGCTGCCATAACCATGCTTGTAGATTCAGGTTTGCCACTAACTTTCTGGGCAGAGGCAGTAAACACTGCTTGCTATGTCCAGAACAGAGTTTTAATAAACCCTAGGCACAAAAAGACTGCTTATGAAATTCTGTATAAAATCAAACCACTGATCTCATATTTCAAGGTGTTTGGCTGCCCATGCTTTATTTTGAACTTAAAAGATTCCATTTCAAAATTTGCAGCCAAAATTGATTGTGGTTATCATCTGGGATACTCAACCACTGCCAAGGCCTACAAAGTGTTCAATACACGGACCAAGACAGTGGAGGAGACTTAGAATGTTAAGTTCAATGAACTTTCATCAATGAAAATCACAGCAAATCCTGCAGATCTGTTTGATCTTGAAAAATTTACTTTTGAAAATACTGCTGTCAAGACTAACAGTGCAGGACCATCAGAGGATACAACACCAGACTATGGGTATGAAATCATCATTCCTCAAAGGTCTTCCACAAAGGGAAAAGCACCAATTGTTCAAAACAGTTGTCAAAGCTCAACCACTGCTACCTCAACAGTTGTTGACCAAAGTAGCCCATCAACCACTGCTTCCACATCCTCAAACACTACTGACAAAAGTCCTCAAATAGTGGATAAAAGTCAGCAGTTGTCCACTTCATTACCTCCTATTCCACCACCTTTTGAAGCCACTGCTGGATCATCAAAGTCCCTAGCAGTGGTTAGCTCAGATGATACACATTTGCAGCCTTCACCAACCAATGCCATCATACCATACCAAGGAGATTTAATCTTCTTGAGATCTCATCCACCTGATCAAATCATTGGCAACATAAATGAAGGGGTGCTCACAAGAAGCCAAACCCAAAACATTTGTCTTTTTGCTGGTTTTCTATCACTCCATCAGCCAGTCAAGTACCAAGAGGCACTGAAAGACAACAGCTGGGTAGAAGCCATGCAAGAAGAGCTCCAACAGTTTAAAAGACAACAAGTATGGGAGCTTGTACCACTGCCAGAAGAGGTTAGTCCCATTGGCACAAAGTGGGTCTTCAAGAACAAAACTGATGAAAGGGGTATTGTTGTCAAGAATAAAGCCAGGCTTGTGGTTCAAGGTTACAGACAGGAAGAGGGGATTGATTATGATGAAACATTTTCCCCTGTTGCAAGATTGGAAGCCATTAGACTGTTCCTGGCCTTTGCTGTCAACCACAATATGAAGGTGTTCCAAATGGATATCAAAAGTGCTTTCCTCTATGGTACAATTCAAGAAGAGGTGTATGTTTGTCAACCTCCAGGTTTTGAGGATCCATTTTATCCAGATCATGTCTACAGGCTAAACAAAGCCTTGTATGGCTTGAAACAAGCACCAAGGGCCTGGTATGAAACTCTTTCCAACTTCCTACTCTCAAATGGTTTCAAAAGAGGTACCATTGATAAAACACTGTTTTTAAAATGGAGAGGGAAGGATTTAATGATTGTCCAGATTTATGTGGATGACGTTATTTTTGGAAGCACATGTAACTCAATGTGTGAAGAGTTTAGAGAACTCATGACAGCTGAGTTTGAAATGAGTGCAATGGGTGAGCTGCAATGCTTTCTTGGTCTCCAAGTTCAGCAAATGCAAAATGGAACTTTCATTCATCAAAGCAAATATGCTAAAGAACTTTTGACCAAATTTGATATGAATGATTGTAAACCATGCAGCACTCCCATGGCAACAAATGAGCTGGTCATGTCTGATGAAAAAGATGAGCTGATTGACCAAACACTTTATAGAAGCATGATTGGGTCTTTACTGTACCTAACTGCATCTAGACCAGACATCATGTTTGCAACATGTGTCTGTGCAAGAAGTCAATCATCTCCCAGAAAATCAAATCTCATTGCTGTAAAAAGGATCTTCAGATACATAAAAGGTGCTCCCACACTTGGTATCTGGTATCCAGCTAATGGGAACATCAAGCTTTCAGGTTTTTCAGACAGTGACTTTGCTGGATGTCACACCACAAGGAAGTCCACATCAGGAGGGTGCCAGTTTCTAGGTGATTGCTTAGTTTCATGGCAAAGCAAAAAGCAAGCAGCTGTTTCAACATCCACTGCTGAAGCTGAATACATTGCTGCTGCAAGCTGTACAGCTCAACTCCTGTGGCTTCAAAATCAGTTGCTGGATTTTGGTATCACTGCCTTAAAGACACCACTCATGTTGGACAGCCAGGCAGCAGAAAATATCATCAAAAATCCAGTTTCCCATTCAACCACCAAACACATCGACATCAGACATCACTTTGTAAGGGATTGCTATGAAAAAGGTTTGATTTCTCTGCATCATGTCCCAACTAAAGACCAGCTGGCTGATGTGCTCACAAAAGCACTTGATACAGCCACTTTTGAAAGCTTGGTCTCTAGAATTGGTATGCTAAACATGGAATAACAAGCAAAATCTTGTTTTTCTATGAATAAAAGCATCAAAATGTTTTCAGAAAATCAAAACTCTATCCTTAAAAATAGCTAAAAATGAAATTTTCATTAAAATCCTTAAAAGTCTGCCATTAACCACTGATTGTTCAAAAGTCTGCTCTACTTCAAAAGTTTGTCCACTGCTGAAAGTCAACCCCTGTTCTCTCATTCCTTTGATAAACTCTGTTGTTCAAAAGCAGTCTCTTATCCACTGATAGTGAAAATCATCCACTGCTTTCATACCACTGCCTTCATCAGTCACTCTCACAAAAGTACTGTCCTTCACTTTCACCAGGGGTTGTCACGTGGGCAGTACATATTGGTCAGACATTTTGTAACGGCTGCCACCTCAGCATTCACTTTCTTCCCTATAAAATCCCCCTTTCACCACCAAAACAGGGTTTTACTGTCGAATTGAATTCTTAAAAATTCTCTTCTCAAAGCAGTTTTTCATCTCATTTCTCCACAAATTTCTTCAATCATCATCTTCAAAATGACAAAATCGAAGTCATCTTCAAAACCCTCATCCAAATCTTCATCGAAAACAGCCTCTCAAAAGGCACTTTCCACAGAAATCCCACATAAACCATCTCACAATCTCCTGGGTCTTCTTACAAAACCAGGAACCACCAATGTTTTCGATTCCATCATTGACACCATGGCAAAATCAAAGAACAAAACTTTGTTCACCGTTGATGCACCAATCTATTTGGCGACCCAAAGGGAGTTTTGGAAGAATGCAACCCTTGAAAATCAAGGAGACATTGCAACCATCATACACTCTTCTATAAAGGGTAAAGCTGTCCAAATCACGCCACAATCCATTTCAGAAGTCTTTCAACTCGATGATCAAGAAGGTAAAATTTCTTTCACTAAAAACGAGTTGCAAACTGACTTCATTGAAAGAGGGTATGAAGCCACAATGATGAAGAAACTTACCTTAGAAAAAGGTTATTTTCCTTCTGCAACCAGGTTTTTATTTCATACCCTTCTACTATGTGTTTCAAACAAAACCACTTCTTTCAATGAAATCCCTTTAAAGATTCAAAATCTGGGATATGCAATTCTTTAAGGAGAAAATTTTAACTATTCTCGGGAAATTTTTAAAGATTTGGTTAATAATGTTGAAACAAAATCATTCTTACTGTTTCCAAGGTTTTTAAGTTACTATTTTGCAAAGAAATTCAGTAAGGATGATTTAGCTGTAATAAACCAAGGTGATTCTACTCAAATAAACAGTTTAACAACTGAAACTTTTTCAAGAATGTTAGCACCTTGCAAAACACAAGCAGAGGTGCCTGAGCAGATTTTAGCAGTTACAACTGCTCCTCAGGTATCTGCTGCTGAGCCCACTGCTCAAGGTGATCAAAGCAGCAGCACAACTGCTTTGAAACCCACACCTAAAATCTCCAAAAAGACAAAAAGAAAAACTCAAAAACCCCCCAAACCAATCAAAAAGGCAACTCTGGAGGATGAGATACCAGAGCAAATGCCTGTGACAACACAAAAGTCACAAGAAACCACTGCTGCTTCTTCCTCACAGCAGTTGGTACAAATATCTCAACCCATAACCAAAACTCCTCCTGCTTCTTCACAACAAGAACAGGTTGTATAAATAGGGTCTCCACATCATGATGCTCTGGAAACACTCGTTTCTATCATCCACAGCTCAATACCCGGGGCAAATCCATTTTCTACACCACCCTTCACATCCACAATTCCCACACCAACTAAACTGCTGTTGGATGCAATTGATTTGAACCAGGCATTAACCAGTCCTTCTCAATCACCTATCAATGAGAATATACCTCAACAACTGACTAGGTCTGATGTATCAATCTTTGCTAACCCACCAACACAACCTGAGGAGGTTAGACCCCTTGAGTTACAGGTAACTCTTGGTGGTAGTCCAAGTGAAGCAGCCACTACAACTGTTGAACCCACTGGTTTACAGTTGGATAGTGGTTACATCAATAAGACTTCCTTGGAGGCAATTCCTTTTATAGCACCTCTGCCAACCACCAGTGGATTTATTTATCCTACTGGCAACATCAAAAGGTTGTCAAGTGTTGAAGGAAGAAGACCCCAGTACCAAGAAAAAGGGGCATCAGTGGTTAATGTTTGGAGTATACTCCCTACATCTACCACTGATAAAACCACTGCTAGTGGGAAATCAGATGATCCCATTAACTTGGGTGATGGTTTAAAGTACCAGAAATTGACGGATCGTATTGAAAAGCTTGATAACTCTGTTGCAGAACTCAAAAATATGCTACAACAGGTGTTACAAGTTCAAAAGGTACAATCAACTGCTGTTCCATCTCAAGCACCTGCTCCACAAAGGGCACCTGCTACAAATGAGCTCTGGAATTTGTTTCAACCTTTTCTCCATCAACAAGCACAATTAGCAAATCAGCAACATGAAAAACATGTCCAACAGCTGAGAAATGCAATGGAGTCAAGGTTCAAGAACACTCAGGCTGATCTAAAGGTTCTCAAAACTCAGATCCTGCACACCACTGGCACTGCTCCTCCAACAGTTCTTTTCATTGATCAACTCCCAGACGATAATGCCAAAAAGGGGGAGAAAATTCAGGAGTGGAAGAAGAAAGGAATAGATGATGGTCTCTACATTGAACATGAAAAGGATGCTATGACCAGAAAAATTCCTGTGCCAGATGGTAGTAAAAAGGTTGATGCTACTCAAGAAGCACTTGATGAAGGAGTAGCAAGTGTAAAAAGAGATAGAATGGCAAAGGATGTTTCAAGGTGGAATGAGGAGAAAAGAGCTTTCATGGAGCTGTATGAGCAGGGTTGTTCTGGTTCAAAGGATACTAAAAATCCTAAGACAAAAAGGAAGCCTAAGTCCACCTCATCCAGAATTCCAAAGCATATTCCAAAACCACCATCCAAAAGTCATCAGCATCAAACCTCCATCCAAACAGCTGTTGTAACTCCTGCTGTATCAACTACTGCTGGTACCTCAGTGGTTTCAACATCTGTTCTCTCTTCAACACGCACCACTTCAACACACACCACAACCACTATTTTACCACCACTGTCACCATCAAAAACCATTTCACCACCACTTTCACCTGCTGACAAAAAGCAGAAGACAACAGATGTTATAACATCTGTTGTAATGACAACAGTGGTTGAAACACCAGTTGTTTCAACAACTGTTAGTCAATCACAAACCACTGCCATACAATCTACCACCACTGATCCACCCAAAACATCATCTGCTTCTTCTAAAACAAAAAGGAGAAGGATTTATATATCAGATGATGATTCACCTTCACCACCACCAACATCTTCAAATTCCCTATCACTTG
Source organism: Helianthus tuberosus (assembly GCA_030545235.1). Lineage (NCBI taxonomy): Eukaryota > Viridiplantae > Streptophyta > Magnoliopsida > Asterales > Asteraceae > Helianthus > Helianthus tuberosus. The sequence continues at coordinate 185,352,728 of CM060406.1, forward strand.
TCACTATTCCAAAACCCATACCTCTCTCTTCAGCTCAAACTTTAAAAACACTACCTCCTGCTGGTGTCTCATTTCCTCTAGAACTCATTGCAGTTAGGGAAGAAATAAAATCCTTTTATTATGAGGATGACCCAGCCAAAAGGAGTTTGCCATCAATTGCAGGATATCCCAGGCCTAACAATATTGAAGAATGCTTGAAACTCAAGGCCAAACAAGCAGAGGATATTGCAATAAAAAACAGAAAAGGGAAATCTGATAGAGAATTTCAACAAAACTATCAGTTTTTACTCTCACAGGTCAATGCTATGGAGCGTTTTGCTAAAAATGTATGTCAGCAAATTTCAGAAAGGGCAGATGAGTCCTTGAGGAAAGACTACATTGAGAATATCATGACCTACAAGAAATACAAGGAGGAGAAACACATGTACAAGAACTGGACCATTCCTGAGCTTGAAAAAGAAGCAGTCAGGATTCAAGACATGATCAAAAATAGGGTCAAGCAGACTCCTCCTGAAAAATTCAAACAATTTGAAGCTGAGAAGATGTTAGAGTTGAAGAGAATGAAAGAGGAGCTGATTGCAGCTGATTATGGGTCAAAGAACTCTGTGACAAAGTGGGGAGAAGATAGAGTCAGGGCAACCTATAAAAGCTTAGAGGAACTTAGAAAGAAAGATCCAAGAGTTCCACAAAAGCCTGACTATTCCAAAGCAGAGGTCTCAAAAAGACCACCAAAGCTGCAAGCTAAAAGAACCACTGCTCCAGCTGGTGCTGCCATCTACAAAAGAAGTAGCAAAAACCAGTTGAGTATTGAAACAATTCAAGATCTATTAGCTGGAGATGCTATTGTAAAAGCAGGCACGAAAGTAATGATAAAAGAAGATCTTGAATTGGAACAATCTGCAAGTGCTGCTCAGCCAGTTATGAATAGGCCAGCCTCACCAAATACTTCTGCAAATAAACATCTCCCAAGAAACCCACCAGGCTCAAAAATACAAAAGTGGGAAACTGACAAACAGACCTGCGTATTGACTTTGCTCAGGTCTGGTGGAGAAGTGGAGAAAATATCAAGGGAACAAGCTCTTGGCCTGAGTCTTGAAGATTTGCAGGATCTCCTTGATCTTCCACTTAGTAGGGATGATGAAGATACAGATGCCCTAGACTTTGAATTACAATTTAAAGGCCAGATAAGGGAACTGTTGATGAGGCAATAAAGATTTCCACAATAATGAAGAGTTTTGGCATTATCTGTTCCAGGGGGAGATTGTTGGGATTGAACCCTATCAGAGGAACAGATAATTAAAGCCAAAACTGGATCAGAGCAGTGGATCCAGAATAAGCAGATGATTACATACAAATCTCTCCCCTTGAAAGTGTTTTCATATCTGCTGACCTCCTATCTGCTGATCTTACTAAGTGCTGACCTACAACTGCTGCCTTGCATCTACTGCCCAATGTCAAAGACTGTTGGAAGACCAAAGCTCTGCTGATTCAATCTACTGCCTTGAGTCTAGTACTGCTGATCCGGACAAGCACTGCTGGGTTCACAGCAGTGGAAGGATGCAGCAGCTGTTTAAGTGTCTTTTATGTAATGAATTGTAATAGCAGTAGTTAGTACATCGGTATTTTTATAGATCAGAGGTTAGAGTTTGTTAGGAGGTTAGATGTCACTTTCATGGTGACGTCAGCTAAAGATGCTCAGTGGTTTGCTAGTGCCTATAAATAGTTCAGTACTTTGTACTGTTCTATTAGCTCTTGCAATACCGTCTTCTTTGCACGAACAAACGCTGAGCTCTAGTTGAGGGGGAGTTTGTATTCAAGCATTACTTGTAATCGTTGTTGAAAGTTAATTCAATCATTCGGTTCCTTGTTGAAAATGTCTTGATCAAAGCAACACTATCGTTTGATTGTATGCAAAGTTTGTTTTCATATTAATTCCGCTGCACAACTCTTTCATTTCCATCTTAATCTCAAACGTAAAATACAATCAGAAACAAACTCAGATCCAACAATATCCAAGGATTCCCTGCTAAATTTGTTCACATAATCCCTTAAGGATTCCTGAGGTCCTTGAGTTATCCGGTAAAGGTCATTGGTTAGTTTCTCAAAACTCCGACTACAAGAAAACTGACTGTTGAATAAATTAACCAAATGAGCAAACGAAGTAATTGAGTGAGGAGGAACATTCAACAGCCATTTTAAGGCTGATCCTGTCAAGGTAGAACCGAAACCCTTGCATAAGCATGCTTCCTTAAGATCTGGAGGGATAGGATTGATTTCCATCCTTTCCCTATACTAGGCAATATGCTCTTCAGGATCCGTAGTCCCATCATGTAGGATCGTTGTTGGACCCGAACGAGTCAATCAGAAGAGTCTTTTCTCTGTATCAAAGGCGGAATCAAAGATACAGACGCTCAAACTAATTATAATGCCTCTTTGATTGATTTAACACTGATTACAACCTGAGAACAACTTGGCAGCACTTCGTTACAATTTTCAGAACCGTTACCAAATGAACAACATGTGCACTATATATAGGTGAGGTAGGTTCGCTTATGAGGACGTCCATATAAGCGGACCTATTAGCTTCAGGTTCGCTTTTATGGACAATGTCCATATAAGCGGACCTATTAGCTTATGGTTCGCTTTTATGGACAATGTCCATATAAGCGGACCTACTTGCTAATCCTCCAACTTTCGTTTTTCGAACCTCGTGCACTGGTTATTCTAACCTATACTATATCATAACATGATACAAGACGAAGTCAATAGACGTAATGCACTAACAGACTCCCCCTCGGATATTGACGAAGTCTTCAGTGACTATTCTCTGTTATGACACCTTCTTCAGTCTTGATCATTCTGCATCCTCACTCAGATTGTAACATTGTAAGCATCCATCACTCTCTTGATTAGCTTCTCTCTTTGACTTTTACACCAGGATCTCATCACTGGTTCTATCATCAACAACTTTATCATTAGTAGGCTCCCCCTTTCGTCAAGCTTCCGTGCTTTTAGGGATCGACACCTAGCTTTCCAGCTACAAGCTCCTCCTAACTTTCAGCTTGTCTTCAGACTCCCCCTTAGACTCAGCTTTCGGGATCGTAGTCTGGATTACCTGCAATCACTCATACAACTATAAGTAACAACATTTTAAACTTCCAGATATTGTAATCTAACAATTCAATCTCCTCAAAATCATTTCTCATGAATTTTGCAGTTTCATCAAATCGTATCGGAAACTAGCTCTATAACAATATAAGCATCCAAAACCTCAGAGTTAATCATCCAAGTCCAAATTAATGACCTTGGAGATATCACAAACTATTTTTGATTTTTGATTTTAAAACTTCAAGTTTCAAATTAATGAACTTGTTTTATTTTCAGAAACACGATCGGCTTACTTAGATTTTGAAACTCAGCACTCAGACATCGGTTGTCGAAAATAAAGCAAAAACAAAGTCTTTTTGTATTTTCTGAAAACATAAAGCAGTAAAGAAATATGTACAAACATATTTACAGACAATATTTTTGTTTGAGTATGCGTCAGAGGATCATATCAGTTTTTGACAAGTTACAAGTACCGTTGAGCTTAGTTACACATTAAGAATTAAACAATTCACTTAGATTGTCGATATACTGATCCACTTAAATTTTCAAACAAAGTTTAACTGATTCAGGATACGGATTAGATGAATTAAGAACTTGAACTCATTTGTGTGTCCCACCTCTTGAATATACTCCCGTATCCAGATCCCAATATTCAGTCTTACAGGCAATTATAACACAAATGATATCTGTAAGGGGTTAATAAATTATGAAGAATCATGAGAGCTCAGGTCAGAACTACCGTTCAGCAGAGAGATCATGACTCAACTTGTGGGTGTGTCCCCTTTAGAGGATCTTTTTTACAACAGCATTGCTAAGCAATTTTATTGTCTTATCATATATGCTGAGGGTGATGCTGTGTTTCAAGCATTTGCAGAAAGTATTATTCAAGGACTAGGTCAGAACTTCCATTCAGCAGAAGTCCCAGAATAATACCCCAGATATCACTGAGTATAAAGACCTAGTATATCAGAAAAAGGAACCTTTCAAACGAGATTTCAGGGGTTACCTATATATCCAAGTAGTGTTCCCCACGAAATAAGCAAGTGTTTGAATTTAGGTTTATATCCCGAAAAAGTTTACTAAATGTATAAAAACCTACCGACACATCCATGGTGAGATCGTTTAACACATTTAAACTTTCCATTTCTTTAGCGTACAGTAACTGTCTACTGATGTACTATCATTTCCTCTTTTTACGCAAAAACTCAATTTTTAAATTTTATCATGTTTTTGACTTTTTCAAATTTTCAAATGTTTTTGTATTTTCTAACAACTATATATCTCCCCCTAAAATGCAAAACCATTTAAAGAAAAATGGACAACCAATACTGATAGCTTTGTCTCGCCATCCATTTTCTGCTTCACATGCACTGATTTGCAGAAAATATAATATACCCCCATGATTTACAACACATTGATATTTTACAGTTTGAAAACCGTTTTTCAATCTGATGAAAGTAATCATGTTTGTTCAGCCGTGAGGGTTTCAGCGTATTCAATCAACATTTATTCAACAAAATTAAAAACAAACATATTTTTTTTTTTGTTTTTAAATTTTTCAATTTTTTAGGATTTTGAAAATATTGTTTATTTATGTACAAACATCACTCAAACTAAACACCCTGTTCAACCAAACCAGGGTCTTGCACCCTCTTCTTGTGCCAGGCTGCTCCAACTACCATTCTCACAATCTTCAGCTTTGTTGAGCACCTGCACATTTCAAACTTTATCAATCATTTGAACAATTTAGCCCAGGTCTGTTGGACCTTAGGCATTTCAACACAATAATGTTCATTTAATTTCGGAAACTCTTTGTCATTTAAAACTTTTTCAACTTTGACTTCAACTTTCTCATCTTTTACCAACGTCACTTGTTTCTTAGCACTCCACATTTTACCTTCCGGAGTACCTCTTTTGTAAAAGTTTGTCTCTTTTTGAACCTTTTGATTTTGAATAACATTTTTAGGTTTCCAAAACTCTTGAGGTTTTGTCATATCAACAGATTTTTTCCAACTCTGTGTTGTTCTGAATCTGGGTGTGTGAGAATTCCAGGTCTGTCTTGAATCAAACCTTTTCGGGTTTGATTTCCAATTTTGATTTGAAGCAAACTTGTTTGTATTGTACCTCCAAGTTTGTTTCGAATCAAATCTGGTTGACCTTGGTTTCACATTCTCAGATTTCTGTTTTTCAACATCAACAGACTTTGGATTTGGACACTTTCGTGCAACATGTCCAATCTGGTCACATTTAAAACACACTTTCTTTGAAACATCCTTGGCCTGTTGTTGTTTCTTTTTCATAGCATCAAACTCCTCATTAGACTGTTGTCCAAATTTGAGTTTTTCCTCTTCTTTCAAGCTTTTCCCTTGAACAAAACTCATCTTTTGTTGCAGATTTGGTTTTTTACTTTGATTCCAATTCTGTTTCTTTTTATAACCCAAACCAGCCTTCATGTTTTTCTTCTTAAAACCAGGTTTGTTATAAAAAGATTTATGACCTTTACCAGCAAACTTTGGAATCTCAGACTTCTCAATCTCAACCATTTTGAAAACTTTATCAACCTTTTCTGAAATCACATTCTGAATCGGGAATACAACATCTAAGAATAATTTTTCCGATCCAATCATGGTATAAACCAATCCTTTTGAATCATCATTCAAATTTTTCTCTGATTTTGTGTTTTTCAGATAACCATCATAAAGATTTCCTTCATCTTCATCCTGTGATTCAGACTTACCTTTTGTAGACTCATCTTTTAAAACGCTTTCAACAACCTTACTTACCACCTCTGAATCATTAGCATCATCAGATTTGGTGTAAGTCACATCGATACTTTCAGGTAACTGGTCAGCTATGTTCAAACCCTTTGCCACCTTTTCCTCATCATAAAAAGTATAATTGTTTCTCAATGGTGGTGGTACCTGATGAAATTCTGAACCAATACCCTTTTTGCAATTTTCAGTATCTTTGTCATCTGGTGTGATGTTGAAAATGCGTTCTAGAATGTACGAAGAGTTATGATAACTTTGAAGTTTTGTAACAACCTTTTCTTTTTCAGCCAAGACTTGTTTAAGATGAGCAATTTCATCAACACATTTGTTTAATTCAATTTTCTTTTCTTTAAACTTTCTTTCATACATTTCTTTGGTAACTAAAGTTTCTGACAATCTTTGATCAAAACTTTTGACTTGGCTCTTCAAAGTATCATATGCTTCTTGTACTCTCTGACTCGACCATTTTAAAGAATCATACAGTTTTTGTAAATCTTGAAATTTAGATTCTTTTTCAACACAATCGACACATTTTGCTGAACACAGTTGTCGATAAACCTCGTTATCCTTTTCAAGACCTTGACATTTCTGTGTTAACTTTTCAACTTTTAATTTTAAAATTTCTTCTTTGTCAATCATTTCTTTACATTTTATTGTGAAAACATTTTCAAGTTTAACTATGTCATTGTCTTTTGTTTTTATGATATCATCTTTTTCAGTACAGGCTTTGCACATTTCTATGCAATTCCTGCACTTGTTTTCTTTTTCATCAGCCAATTCAACATTCGATAGATCAGAAGATTTTCTAACCTCAGTCTCTTTCAGCACCGGTTCTTCTGACTCAACTTTCTGATCTTCCTCCTTTTCTTCTTTCTGAACTTCTTCATTCTTCTGCGTTTCTTCAGCTCTCTGTTCCTTTTCAGCAAGCTTTGCAACAGTCTTCACTTCTTCAATCATCTTCTTCAATTCTTCTTCTTTTCTTTTCTTTTCTTCAATTCTACCACCTTCGGTAAACTTGCTTCAAAAACTTCTTTTAACTTGATCATCAAATTTGGCAAATAGCTTTTATCAGAAAGCCTTCTTGTGTTGAAAGTGCCCTCACTTGGAAACACATTGGTTACAGCATCAAAATCCACTTTTGATGGATCAACTACTGGATTACCCTGTGGATCCATGTAACACTCTAGTTCTTCATTCCATCTCTTGGCTCTTTGTGCTTCCTTAAATGGTTCATATAATTTGCCAATCTCCCATCTCGCACTGTCTCTTCTCCACCAAGTATCATGATCATTATTTGCAACAAATGCATATCCAACTGCATCTTCTTCAGGGCAAACTTGACTCCAGTCGTAACCTTCATCATCATATATAACTGCAAGAGCCCTTGATCTTTCTTCTGGTTGCTTTAATCTTGGTGGTTCAGACTTATTATGATGGTAAATCGCTTTCTTGTAATAATCTTCGTTGAACGGGTTTGCAGAATCATCATCAGCATACGCATTTCTGCACTCGCGCTTGAAGTGACCTCTTTGTTTACATTTGAAGCATGTCACCTTAGATTTATCAAATCCCAGTTTGGTAGACGGTCCACCAATTGACTTTCTCCCCGTGATCTCCATGAACCGCTGTGCCCGACGAACCGCACTGGCCATGCACCATCTTATATCCATTAGTTCCATCTCCTCGGGGTCTAATTGATCATAATCTTCTTTTGTCAAGTTGGTGTTGCCAATCTTCCCTGCAACGAGGCTTTCATACGATTCAAGTACAGATGCCAAGAAAACCATCTGTTGTTTTGCCGACTCTTCGCTGAAATTCTGCCCATTCTTCAGATCCACTGCGATATTACACTGGAATAAATTCTTTGAAGCAGATTGATCAGAAGTTATTGAAGAAGATCCACTGTGAAAACCACTGTGAAAACTTTCATTGTTCACTGAGCTTGAGCTTTCTGCAGAAAATGCTGTTCTTGGAGACCCAGCCTGCGGTACATTTCCTCTGTAGTAAAGCTCTACATTCTGCTGATAAGCTGGATTGTTGACTTTAGATCTCTTTATCTCCAACTCATGACTTTCAAGCCTTTCAATCAGCAAATCCACTTTTAAATCTTCAGGCTTGATTGTATTTTTCAACATTAGAACGAAGTATTGCCACTCTTGATCATTTGGCAATGAATCAAACAATTTATCCACCAGCTCCTCTTCAGAAGGTAAGATTTTGTGTCTGATCAGCTCCATTTTCAGATGTCCGAATCTCTCAATCATTTTACAAACAGACTCATTTTTCATACAATTGAATAAATCAAACTCTTTACGCAACAATTTCTTTTTGTTTTTAACAATTTCATTACTACCTACACATTTTCTCTCTAACGCTTCCCACAAACTCTTTGAAGTTTTCTCTTGTTCAAGTAACGAGATAATATCCTCTCTCACTGACTGTTTGATGAATGTGATCATTTTATATTCAGCCACAACATTTTTTATATCTTTTTCTGTAAAATCTTTTGGATCTATTAACTCTCCTCCCTCTTTTACAGGTTTATTGTATCCATCTGTCAGTTTTAACCAGCTTTCAGTAGCAAAAGCTTTTACCCAACCCTCAAATCTGTTTTTCCACCAGTGATAATCTTCCACTTTCATTAGCTTTGGTGGCTTCTGTTGGCTTCCGTACATGTTCTCAAACTTCAAATTCTCCGAAATTTCCTTCGAATATTCTCTCATCTCGGATCTTCTATCCGTCGATTCAGAAGTGAATGCGTTGTAAAATGTGTTGAAGAATTCTTCACCGTTGCTTGACATCTTCAATTACTTGAAAGTCAATGACCTGAGAGTAAACGAAAACAACTAATCAGTTTAGATGAACTGAGAAAATGTGAACGTGTGAAACGGTTGACTCGATCTAGAACTTGTGTCGAAAATTTGTGGATTCGTTCCAATGTAGTTTGGGTGAAATGAATAGACTGATAAAACTGATTGATCCTCACATGGACCAATTAATATGCTTTTTATCAATTCAATTAAATCACGTGATTATGTATTTGAAATGAATTAAATGTTGTAATATGATTGGGCCAATTACTATCAATGAACGGTTCTTCACAAGTAAACCTTGGGTTGACAACTTAATTAACAACACAAATGTGATTGGGCCGAAGATACAACTAAAATGCACTTCACAATTAATGCATGTTGGGTCAATGTTTAATGATGAAAGCAAATTTGGCCTGATAACTTCAGTTGTTCACGTGAATGACTGAAACATGTGATTGGGCCTTCACTTCCACTATTCCGACAACATTATCAACGACATCTGATTAGGCCTTCATTTTTAGAACAAACCAATTTTATCACTTTGCCGACAATCTATGATCACACATGCAAATGTTTTAATCAAAAGTTTTCACGTGAAATCAGTACAGTCACACAGAATTAAACTTCGTTCAAGCAAAATCAAATAGTCACTTGATCGGAATCACGGATTGGTTCACATGAGCGGAGAATCAGACACAGACCAAATAAGCGGATCTACAATGTCCGAATAAACAGAACTATCAGGTTCAAATAAGCGGACCAGGTATTGTTCGGATAAGCGGACCACTTGAGCGAACCTATCACTTGTCACTATGAGCGGACCTATCACTTGTCACTATGAGCGGACCTATCACTTGAATGTTCATAAAAGCGGACCTGGTAAGTGTCAGATAAGCGGACCTCTGGAGCGGATCTATGTAGTTTGAATCGAAACTAGTGTCTTTGAAGCGAACCTAGATGGTCATAAAAGCGGACCTATCCACTATCCGAATAAGCGGAACCACATCCGAAGGTTATTTTGTCCATTTTTAGGTTGAATTTTGACATGAAACTTTCAAGGTTTTATTATTATCTACTAATACACATTCTGTGAAAAATTTGGCCGATTTTAACCGTGGAAACTTGTTCAGATCGAAAAAGAAGGTGTAGAAGACAGAAAACTGATGTAATTGAGCTAAACTCTTCCTCCTGAGCTCTGATACCACTTGTAGGATCGTTGTTGGACCCGAACGAGTCAATCAGAAGAGTCTTTTCTCTGTATCAAAGGCGGAATCAAAGATACAGACGCTCAAACTAATTATAATGCCTCTTTAATTGATTTAACACTGATTACAACCTGAGAACAACTTGGCAGCACTTCGTTACAATTTTCAGAACCGTTACCAAATGAACAACATGTGCACTATATATAGGTGAGGTAGGTTCGCTTATGAGGACGTCCATATAAGCGGACCTATTAGCTTATGGTTCGCTTTTATGGACAATGTCCATATAAGCGGACCTAGTTGCTAATCCACCAACTTTCGTTTTTCGAACCTCGTGCACTGGTTATTCTAACCTATACTATATCATAACATGTTACAAGACGAAGTCAATAGACGTAATGCACTAACACATCATACAGTTTCATGTTGGGGGTCTGAAATCTTTTTGGGATTTCAGCATCACAGATAGGATATGCAAAGCGGGATATCCTGTGGCTGTCTTGAGATACTTCCGGAATTGGTTGGACCACTCCAGGTACACTGGATATCATGTCCTTCAATTTCTGGAGCTCCCTGGTAAATGTTGACGTCATACCTGCATCCTGCAAAGACCTATTATTGTTAGTAGCAAGAATATTATTATTTGACACATTACCGGTCTGAGGATTCTGGCCATATCCTGAAGCATATCCTGAACTCCTCACAGTTGACATCCTGACCGAGGAGGGTATCTCAGGGGTATGATTCTGAGAATGGCTTGGGACGATATTCCCCCTGTTATCCTCAGTGTAAACTGCGGAACTGAAGTTCAAAGCCCTAGGCTGTATAGGAGTGACAGTTTCTTCAGCAGGTCTACTTGAGCCAGATTTCAAGAGTTATATTTCTCTCATCAGCATCCGATTAGTTTCCTGCTGCTGCCTCATCTGTTCCTGTACACTACCAAACAAATTCAGAATTTCATCATTAGATGCCAAAACAGGACCGGATCCCTGGGTACTGGGAGCGGGGATCACATCCCGAGCTACATGACTTTCAGCTCCGTGTGATGAAGCTTGCATTCTCGGAGGAGGAGGCGGAAGCACCGAGCCAATTGTTGCAGAGGTTGTAGCAGACATGGTGGAAGAGCTCATGTTTGATCTCGAGGCCATTGAAAACAATTTAGAAAAAAGTTTTGACAATAGAAAACCGAGTAATGATTTTACTAAAGTTTTTAGCAAAAATAGCACCACTTGCTCCACGGTGGGCGCCAAATTGTTTTGGTCAAAAATTACCGAAGCAATTAAGTGATCAAATTAGTTAAGTGAGGTAGTGTGCTAGAAATATGTCTGAAAAATATGTTAACCAAGTTTATTATAAAAACCGTTTCAGGATACGGCTCAGGATATTGAGCTGTATCTGTGATCAAACAATGAGCAAAAAGGTAAAGGTTGACACGTGATGTACGAGGAAAGCCCTTGATCAATCTAGATCATCGGCACAAAACCTCGGGAGCTGACAATCGCAGCTGCCTTGTTCTTCTATTGCTTTAAATATCAGGATACAGTGCAGGATGTAGTGCGGATCGACTATGTGTTACAATGTAATTCGAATACAAGTGTTGTGTGTAGTGTTTGCAGTGAGCTAGAGCAAAAGTGTTTGAAAGTGTGAAAGTTGCGTGCCTTAATCTGATCTGCCCCCATCTATTTATAGTAAAGGAAGTGTAACAAACTATCCTAATAAACCAGGATCCGGCGAATATTCCCCACTCGAACGTTGTAGACCTAGTCTTTCAGGTTCAACGTCTCTCCCATAACAAATACGCCCGAGTCTTGAGGAGAAAAAGTCCATCTGACCGTTAGTAACCCCCGGTCTTTAACCTGCACGCGGTTAATTCAATCAACCTCAGGATATCGCTCAGGATGTTAGCAATATCCCAGTCCAGTATCCTGATCACAAATAAACAATTAAAAGCAGGATATTAGTCAAGATATGTACGCTCAGAAAATGACCCATAACACTACTATAACTAAGATAATCTCTTAAAATGTCCGAAAGTGCAAAAATCATCAAAGGATACATTAAAGGCGAGTCAGATCCAAGTGTTTCATCTTGTCTATCTGTTTTTAATTTATTTTTATTTCTCCATTTTTAGTTTTTATTTTCATGTTTTAAATCTTTTCTCAAAAAAATTTTAGATTGATTAGACGTTGAGGATAAACTGGTACTAAAAGCTCTTATGTCCTTGGACGACCTCGGTATCTTACCAACGCTATACTACGCTCACGATGGGTGCACTTGCCCGAATGTGTGTTTAGTGTTAGTAGAATATCTTGTTTTATAAATTTAAAACTTGATTCATGTATAAAATGGGTTTAAAATATCAATAAAAACATATCACGCCGAACGCACACTACTCCCACACTTTACCTACGCCATCCCATGTATGATCACTAACAGGTGTTTGATTGTGCATGTTACCTTAACACATCCGCTACCCTAACTCATAAACTTCACATTCGTTCTGTGAGGTGCATTTTTCTTGGATACCCACCTAATTTCCGGGGATACTGGTGTTTTGATCCTACTACGGGTCAAGTGCACATCTCATGTTACTTTTGATGAACATACTTTCCCTTACACCATTCCTTCCTCCCCAGCAAGTACTAGTTTCTAGATGAGCCTATTCCCGATGCCTTCACATTTCAGCACCCTACAGCACATGTGCCTCCTAAACCAACCTCATCCCGATCACACCCGAGCACTATACCGTACCTATAGACCTATAGCCACCAAACCGCACACCAGCCCATTCTGTCCCTACAACCCAAACTAACCCCATGACTATGTCTAACCATAACCCGATCTAACCATTACCTATGACCCGTTAAGAACCAGCCCCAATGAACCAGCCCAACCCGCTTACTACCAGACCTAAACCGAACCAGCTCATTTCCACTCACCCAATGACTATCAGATCAAAAGCTGGTTCTCTCTCTCGACAAATCCGTCACACACTTTCCACCACAATTGTTTCCACCGTTCCTACATCCTATGCAAAAGCATTTGCTGATCCAAATTGGTTACGTGCTATACAATTCGAATTTACTGCTTTATAGGATAATGATACATGGGAATTGGTTCCACACCCGTTTGACAGACAGATTATTCGATGCATGTGGTTATTTCATCATAAGTTTATATCTGATAGGTCCTTGGAAAGGAATAAAGTGTGTTTAGTGGTTAATGGGATATCTCAAACGGTGCGGACTGATTGTGAAGATACGTTCAGTCCGGTTGTTAAGCCAGTAACAATCCAAACTGTACTTTCATTGGCAGTTTCTTGAGACTGGCCTATACATCAACTTGATGTTAAGAATGCCTTTTTACATGGAAAATTAAATGAAGTGGTTTTTATGCATCAACCACCTGGTTTGTTGAGAAACGACATTCTAATTTTGTTTGTTTCCTAAAAAGTCCTTATATGGGCTCAAGCAAGCACCACGTGCTTGGTACACGCGGTTCGCAAATTACATATAAACATGGTTTTCGGAGTAGTGCTTGTGATAACTCTTTTTTTATTTACAGCACAGGAACAAATATTGCTTATTTGCTATTGTATATTGATGATAATATTCTTACAGCCTCTACAACGACCCTTCTGCAAGAGATTGTTCGTGCTCTCTACATGGAATTTGCAATGATAGATTTGGGTGTTTTGCATCATTTTTGGGGTATTAAAGTCACTCGTCAACTAGGAGCCATAAGTGGGTATCCAGCAAAGCTGGCATGTTGAGTGTTATCAATGGGCTATTGAGGCCCATTAAACTGGCCAAAAGGCTGATAGGCTTGGTTGTTATAGGGCCTCCATTGGGTTTTAGTAGGGTATGGACAAGGAGTACTGTTTCACCAAGCCCATTGAGGGTACCCCGAGTTTTGATAGGCCCAATTTTGTTGTTGTTAGTTTCGGACAGTTCTGCGTCAGCGACCCCATGTCCCAGGTATCCTTGTCCATGACCACAGCCCCGATCTCGCTGTGTAGCCTGGTTCGGGTTGGGGTTCGAGTATTGCAAAGGTTGTGGTGATGGTTGTTTAGGTGCGGTGGGTGCTACAAGAACCAAAGGTGATGATTTCTGACGCGCCTCTAGAAGAATCATTTCATCATGTAACATGTTGCGCGTGAGATCCTAATCTGCATCCTGCTGGTTAATGAGTAAGGCTGTTGTATCGTACTTTGTTGGTGAACCACGAACAAGTTGCAATGCGAGTCGAGACTCGGTGACCGGGTGATCCACATCACCAAGTTGATTAGCCAATTCCTTAAGACGTTGACAGTAATTGTCTAGGGATGAACATGCGGCAAGGGTAAGGTTGCAAAAATTGGTTTCAAGTGCAGCAGCTCGAGCTTTCTTATTGCTAGGAAAAATATTCTCAATCTTAACCCAAGCAGCGCATGCAGTAAAATCGGTATCTAGAATACACACCAGTAAATCGTCTGAGATGGTGCTATAAATCCATTGTAGAACGAGTGAAACGATCTGCTTCCAAGTGGCATAGTTATCAGGAGTTTCTGAGGGCGGTGGAGTTTCATCGATATGACCGAGAACCTTATAGGCCACCGTATGAAGTTTAAACAACTTTATCCAGGATGAATATGTGACTTTGGAGTCGTCTAGGGTACAAATTTTCGTTTAAATATTCGTTACAGAATATGTGGGATGGAGAGTAGTTGGTGCCGTGGGTTTTGTGAGAGGTATCACCATCATCAGGTTTGGTCATGATGTAATCGAAATAGGAGAAATAGAAGAAAGAAAACGACGACGACTAGGGTTAGGATACTCAGAACCGAAACTCTGTTACGAAAAAAGTGTTTATGGCATTGAATTTTGAATGATCCTATTGATGAATAAACAACCCTTTAAATAGGGAGAATACAAGAAGCCCTGCCCCTATTTTAGGACTAGATATACATAGATATTACAAATAAACAATAGATAGTATCTCTAATGATGATGGTGATGGTGATGGTGAAAGTGATGGTGATGGTGATGATGATAAGAGTTTATTGCCTAGATAGTCCCTGTGGTTTTCAAGTTTTTCACCTTTAGTCCCCACCTTTTAAAATAGCATGTTTGCTCCCTATGGTTAGCTCACTTGTTACTCGCATGGTCCCTACAGCGGATGGAAGTTGGTTTGTTTAGTTAAATACGTATGAAATGACCGAAATACCCTAACTCTTAATATAAATAAACCAAAAAATATGATTGGTCATTAAAAACAAGTGGACCCCACCATTTAATTTAATAATAATATTTAATCCCCCCCTTGTATTAATTCTCCACCATCTCACCTTCATCACCACCAGACCAGCACCCTACCACCGCCAACCACTACAGCCTCCACCTTACCACCACCAACCATCACCACCTCCATCGCCCCCACCTGCCATTGCTACCCACCTGCCACCATAGTGAACACAACCATCCGACAACACAACCTGCACAACCATCAGCACCCTAGCCTCCAACCTCCGACCAAGATCTTGTTATTACAGATCTATGCATTTTCATTTTTTCACATATTCTGATTTTTGTCTCAAGTATATGTTATGATCTATGCAATATAGTGTGTGAAGAAATCAATTGTTGATTTGAATTTGGTAATTTGTATAGGCATTAGCATGTTTCTTTTTTGTTTATTGTTTAATCACCAAGTGTTCGATGAAAATCCCCAATGGAAGCATTGGTTGTAGGAACTTGTAAAGAAGTTCCCACTGCAATTGTTTTTGATTAATTGATGACCTCTCTGTATGCATTAATATTCAATATTAACTAGGGCTGATCCCTAGTCGCGCGTTGCGCGATTAGCATATATGATTATAAAGTATTAAAACGTTTTTTTTTTTCAGATCTCGTGTGTTACATGTTTGGTTTTCGAGTTTAATCTTTATCATGTTTGGTATCTTTGCGCTAAAATCTTTATCATGCTTCATGTTTAATCTTTATATATGAATGGACATTGAACTCCATAATTCGGAAAACCAATAGAAGAAATGGCACACGGGTTTTTTTCTTGTTGGAGATACTCTATCCATAAAAAAGCTCCCAAAGATTCCTGAAGCTGCTACATTTCACAAAAAAAGTACATACATATTTAATTTGTTCAGTACTTCAAATGGCTCATTAACTCTAAAAAGCCTTGCATTCAAGAACACGAATAAAATAGCAAACAAATTTGACAAAATTAAGGTTAGACAAACAGTTTTTCTACTCTTCAGGTTATCCAAGATCTACTTGAAGAAGTCAAAAGCAAGAGAGCTGTGATCATTACTCCTTCAAAACCATAAGGTTGACTCGAATAATTTGACCGATACTAAAGTTGTCATTTTGACCCGTGTGCAACCTACACATTTTGCAACCTCTATTAGTTTGGCTAATAAGTACTTTAATCAATATCTTCAGCAACTTTATATGGATGTGGATTATGACACACAAAACATGTGATAAATATTTTGAAATGAAACAAAGCACGACTGAAAAAGGAAGCTGACCTTGTAATAGCACCCAATTAATTATCTTCAGCAACTTTATATGGATGTGGATTATCACTCCAAAGTTCTGAACTCTTAATACCCCCTTATTCATAGGTGAACTTGTGTTAGAATGCTTTCTACATGACCTTTTTTCCTGTAAAAAAGTATGACTTCTCCATTGTCTTAATAATATCAACAATTAACAGAATTTTAAATTAAAAGTACCTCCAGTATATCTAAACAGACTCCATATCTGGCATTCTCGCCCACCTACAACTGTTAATTTGTCACCAGGACCCAACCTGACCTCAGAGTTGTAGCAGAGTAATGCGGTTGATGCGAAAAGCGTTATAGCTTTCATAAAGACAGCAACAACTGGGAATTTCAAATAAATCATCCATAACTTCCATCACAAAATCCCTTCCAAACATGATTTAAAATAGCATCAATCCTCTTTATCATATTACTATTATTAATTTTACATATATACCACTTATATGGCTGGTTCATATCCTCATAGTGTCTCATTTTATTACAACATGTATATTTTTTATCCATGGCCACCCACGTCAAGTCGTCCACCAAAACATTTGTCTGCTCTTTCCACCACAACACTTTTTGCATCAAGAGCCCCAACCTGGTGCACTATTGAAAGCCGGCAAAGGGTCGGAAGGGGTAAGTCGGGTCGGTGGGAGTCGCAGGTCCATTTTGCACTTTAGTTCACGCCTCAAATAAATGTATCACAAATGAATTCTCATCACACATGTAACTGTTACTTAACAAAGAAAGATAATTAAAACCATCAATACCTCATGTACAATGAAAACAACTGTTTCCTGTATTCACATTGAACCAGCTTCATCTGTGGTAGCATATGGAAACAACAAAACTGATTAGTAGTTGATTTTAAAAGCATCATGTCGATGTGCCCACCATTTGCTACAGTTCTCAACTAAAAGTCCAAAACAATGCATAAAAGTTTTGTCTGATGTGAATATAATAAGTTAATCACAACAATTGATGCCCAAATTAATATCTAATTCTATAAACAATTGTTCCTTACTAACCTTTTAGAGGTCAAATGGATTAAGAGGTGCGTACCAATTAGAGCTGGAACTTCATACATGATGTTCGTCATCAGCGAGTTATAGTGGGATACTTCAAATAGGATTGAGGATTTGAGATATTAGAAATAATTAGGGTTAGGGCTTGTGAAATAGATGTAGCGAACCTGGATATGTGAGCATGTAATGTAAGAAGGGAGAAACATGGCAGATATGAAGTCGAATCTATGTCCTTAAATCCAAGTACGACTTAGGTGGATAGCAGGAAGTATTACTTGATTTAAGGTAATCACATCGGTGGTGAGCCTAACCGTTGTCATGGCCGTCGTCTACAGAGCTTCTATCTCTTAAACCCTCAGCCTTTATTCCGTTGACGGAATCAGGTGGCGCCGCCGTGCTCTGCTGTGGCTCCGCCACCGAGGGCGGTGCTCAACCGCCATTCCCTCAAGATTCTCAGTCTCGGTGTTTTTTGTGTCGACACACCTCTGTTTCTTATCTGTTTCCAAGTTTGACAGGTGTAAAGGTGTAAATGTGGTGTCAAATGTTCAATGCCATGGCAATATTGGTGCAATAAACAAATGCCAGGCATATGTTGCATTATTCATTTCACTTGTAATGTAAAATACCCAAAATACCCTGTATTACTGTTCATTCACTTCTTTTACTATCATATAGATTCCCTCAAGATTCTCAGTCTCGGTGTTTTTTGTGTCGACACACCTCTGTTTCTTATCTGTTTCCAAGTTTGACAGGTGTAAAGGTGTAAATGTGGTGTCAAATGTTCAATGCCATGGCAATATTGGTGCAATAAACAAATGCCAGGCATATGTTGCATTATTCATTTCACTTGTAATGTAAAATACCCAAAATACCCTGTATTACTGTTCATTCACTTCTTTTACTATCATATAGTAATTGTCCGATAAAAAACCTCAATGAAATCATCGATATCATGTGCCTTAGTGAGTTAAAAATAACAAAAATCATTTTTTACTTTTTGGACCATTGCCAACTGT
The DNA here is from genome assembly GCA_030545235.1 of Helianthus tuberosus. NCBI lineage: Eukaryota > Viridiplantae > Streptophyta > Magnoliopsida > Asterales > Asteraceae > Helianthus > Helianthus tuberosus. Next base: position 185,371,213 of record CM060406.1, read on the forward strand.
TACTATTTTATTTTTTTAGAGCTTGAAAACACCCACGCAAACAAACCCATGTGGTGGAATTCCCCACGCCAACCCACCATGCTTGCGGTGCACGCCATAGCGGCATGGTGTTCCATGGCATGGCTATGTATCATAATTTCCATGCCTTGGTCCATGGTGGTACACCCCACAGTCTTACGATTTTTGAATTTTCGCACGCTGTAAGACCCATCAGGCATCGAGTTAATTCGTGCTACCATGTTTCAATAGAAAGGTCTTTGTTAAGGTCATCACGCGTTTAGATTTGAGTTGATGGTACACAGAAAGAACGTTATATGCCTCATAGCACTATTAGCCTCTATTTTTTCTATAATATCTTTTCTATATTTGTTGTTTCTTTTGACTCTTTACATGCTTTATTCCAAGGTCGTCCTATATTCTTTTCCATGATAAATCCGTCATCATCTGAATCTTTCTTTTGCATAATTGTTTAGCATATATATTTTTATGTCCCCCCTCATTCGCTATGAGTCGTATGTAATATTTTTATGCCCCGTGGAGTTAAATATGGCACTGTGATTGTGGGTTGACTTTTGAAATTATTATTAATATTGAATGTATAGTTCATTGTGTATATTTTATTGCCATTAAGAGTTGACTCTAGACACAAATATTCATCTCTTGCAAGAGATTAGGTTACAAATATGCGAAAATATCTGGTGGGTTAGTAATATTTGTAAGGGAATATATTGGTTGATTCAAAATACCTTTTTTCCAAAGTATTTATAACTAACTTGTCAAATATACTTAATTATATTATATTGTTATGCCAATTTGTTCTTTAGACTAAAACGATTAAAGAGGTTTTGTAGACATAACTTTTCAAACCAATAACAATTGCACAGTAAGATTAAACCTTTTAAATTGCTTTAGAGATAAAGAGATTACATCCAGAGAAACCCGACTCTAATGCAAACAAGTCAAACTAAAAATATATGAATATAAAGCTACTAATAACAAAAAAGATGGTGAAAAAGTAACATGACAGTAGAAACAAATATAACATCACATGACAACACAGAGACTCACAGACAAATTCCACCAAAAGTGTAGTAAATTTAAGTTAGAGACAAAACTCAGACATATATATATTCTCTAAAGGTCATTCATTTTAATCCTAAGTCTTTAGTAACTTTTATGACGGACATAACCTCAGAAATGTGTATTTCTAGAAAATCTTGTCTAATCCGCTTCTCGCAAGTCTATTTAGGTTTGTCCTTACTCCTCATCCCCTCATAAATTAGGGTTTCCACATCTCTAATTGATGTCGTCCTCGGCCTCCTCTTCACGTACCTTTTTCTTCTTCACCGAAGTTTCACTACAAGAAACAGGTAGCAATACTCGCGACATACATCGCCGCTAAAGGCCCGGTTTGTCGTCGCTAATGAGGTCGTCGGTAATACTCGGCCGCTATTGAACAAAATGTCGTCGCTAATAAGTATGCAGGAATGAATAGGATAATTTTTTGATCAACTTCTTGAGCATCTATTACAGTTTGCTTTGCTTTCTATGACTAAATCAAATGAATCAGTCCTTTATTTTAATTACATGTATCCAAACAAAATTCTTTGATTTTATTTTTGAACGGAATGAAAATTTACACCTTTTTTGATTCCTTGAACACAATGGATTGTTTGGTATGCATAAATCCTTGAAACTGAGTAATCACATTTTAGAAACATGTTTGGTTGGTAAAGATAAGAATAGGATTTACAAAACCTCACGCACCACGTTACCTCACATCCATGAAAATACAATACCTCATTACAGGGCTATCCAACCAGGTGCAAAATAAATGTATAGGATGTCATATTCTTACTTCCTCTTTGTTGGGTTAATCTTGATGTTGCGGGTTATTTACGGGTTAAGTTCGGACCGAGTACGGGTCAAGTCGGTTACCGGGTTTAGTTGTATGAGTCGGGTACGTGTTAACGGGTCATCGGAGCATGACTACGGGTCTTCACGTGAGCTGCATGGTTGCATAGTTGGGCTGGAAGAAATGGTCAAGTTCTGCAAGTGGGTTTGTTGGAGATGACCGTTGGAATAGGTTGCATGCATGTGAACGTTGGTAGTGGCTTATTGAGCAAGAATAAAATGGGATGTGATCTGATTTCAAGGAAGTAAACATGTGATAATGTGAAGGTGGTTTGACCGAGTAAATAGGAGAGTTACCTACATTTGTTTAGTTATAAATAGTTGTTTATTCTCTTTGTTATGTACCCCTTTTCTTTGAGTGAATACAGTAGTTTTTCGTTTGTTTGTTCACTGCAAGTTTCCACCTTCATAATATATAGAGTTGTGAGTGTGTGCTAGGGGCCTGTAACCAACACTCTTCATATGTACAACTAATTAAAGAAGCTCGTTTATATTATCTAATGCTTTCAAAAACAGGAAACACACATAGGAGCCTTTATAACTTTGCATTGAAGGATATGGTGACATGTTAAATCTTATATGCTGTTAAGAATTGGATTGCTTAATCAGATTATTGGAGGAGACCCTATAATTGTGAGTTTGCTTCTTTTAGCATAACTATATGAATTTTCTTTCTATGTTAATTTGATTTTCACTTCGTACATTGAACTTAGTTTACAAAGCATGCAAGGCGTTCGCAATTCGCAGGTACGTCATCTATAACAACTTTTAGATAGATTCGCTTAAAGTTTGTAAGCAACATATTAGTGTATTTGCACTAAAACAACTATCGGCTTGGTTTATTAGGATAAGAAAAAAAAAATAGGCAAGAAGGGTCTCAGTTTTGAAACTTGCTTTAGGTCTCTAAAATGGTTGAGCCGGCCCTGTGCATAACATAGATTAGTTGGGTAGTGGTCTTATTTCCATACGTCATATAAATAGTTGATCAATAATACAAACTACTTTGTCATATAAATAGTTGATCAATAATACAAACTACTTTGTAGGGTTTTCATTATTCAATATTTAGTATATTATGCTTAACCCTATGATATAAATTTGAAGTGAATAAGAAGGTCGAGCAACACATCGTATGCGGATTTTGGACTTCTGTATACATTATAAAAACGAGAATCAAAATCAACAATTGTCTAGTTAAAAATGATACAGATACTTAGCCCACTAAGCAAAGAGATCGAGCATGCATGGTTATATCCTGTGAAGAATATTTCATTACAAGTGGAACTCCTAGAGAGCCAGATATCTTCAAGTGAAGTGCTTGCTTGCTTGCACCCACTTGTCCAAATTTAATGTACTACGAGAGCTTTATTGGGAATATTCACTTTCCACGCCCTATTTAACACAATTATTATTATTTTTTTTTAACGGCCAACAAAATTTTATTTTATTAATCAAAGGGCCAACAACGAGTTAGCCCACACCAATTACATACACCAACGATATACTATAAAACAAAATACACACATTTCCTTGCTATGTCGAAATTTGACCACTCTTCCCACTTTATTTCTTTAAGTGACGACCGGCTGCTTATCCAAAGATAGCTAAGTTGTTTAACTTCATTCGCCATTTGCTCCCAATTTGATGATTTATTATTGAAGACCATATTGTTCCTTGTCCGCCATATTACCCACAGTACCACTTGCATGATAGCATATATCAATCTTTTCCATTTTTCATTTCCCCTAACATATTTGTGCCAAACCAACAGATCTTTTGCTCTGAACGCATATATACCCGATACCTTGCACCACTGTGAAACAAAATTCCATAAGCATTGTGCCACGTCACAACTCACGAACAGGTGATCCGCGTCTTCTTCCTGTTGGTCACAGAATTTACATCGGGAGTGACCGACAAAAACATTCCTGTGAGCCAGAGCGACTAGTGTAGGTAACCGATCCAAAGATATTCTCCATGCCAGAAAATTGACCTTTGTTGGGTTCCATTTGATACTCGAGTTCCCAAACCCCATCAATCATTAGACCATTAATCCGATTAACACAATTACTATATGATAAATTACTATATGAACAGTATCATTCACTAATTTTTTAATTCTTTATTTATTATGTGATTTTTTTATATTAAGCAATACCTTATATTAATTTATTAGACTATGAGGTATGGGGCGAGATAAAATGAAAACTGAACAGTAATTTTTTAATTCTTTATTTATTATGTGATTTTTAGTAATTTTTTAATTCTTTATTTATTATGTGATTTTTTTATATTGAGCAATACCTTATATTAATTTATTAGACTATGAGGTATGGGGCGAGATAAAATGAAAACTGAATGAACAGTATCATTCAGTAATTTTTTAATTCTTTATTTATTATGTGATTTTTTTATATTGAGCAATACCTTATATTAATTTATTAGACTATGAGATATGGGGCGAGGGTTAGGCCGTGGTTTGGGTACAAATGCCCAAGTCATCACCCCGGGTGGGTTTGGGTTTCGGCGTGGCCCCTTGGGCAGGAGTTTCAGCCCGGGCGTTGGGCATGCTTAGCGGTCCTCCGTGGCCGGCTCTCATTGGCTGGGTTGGCTAGGCCATAGCGGCTAGGTTTAAATTTAAAAAAATAACCGTTTGGCTCCCCAACCCCACCGCCTGTCCACATTGCTACCCCAACCCTTCACTCCACCTACCCGAACCCGCTACCCACACTTGATACCGGCACAACGCGATGAAGGGCCGCCAACCCGGTGAGACCCGTTACTGGCCGGAAGCTTTCGCTACCTACCGGCACAACGTGGGGAACGACCGGCACCATTTAAACGTGTGCCAACACAAGTGGCGCGAGCTACGACCGAAGCTCGACCATTTTAAAGCCTACTACGATAGCGTCCCGGGTGGTGATATAAGTCACGAAAACCGGGTGGCGGTGGCCAACATCGAGTTCCGGGGCAAGGAGCGGAAGCCGTTTGACAAGATCGCCCTGTTCGAAATCTACCTAACGCTTTAGCCTTTTTTTTCCTTAACCGACCCAACACGTCACTCACCAGCGGGGAGGCTCGAAGTCCACGTGTCAACCCATACCCCAAACATGAATCCTGTAATTTTTACAGTGATTAAGTGGTGAAACAAGAGTTAGGGTCTACGTTCAGTGTTTGCAAGAAGTGAAACAGTTAAAAGAAGAGTTGCAGGATGATGTCGGTCGAAAACACCAATGCCTTTCGCGCAACGCGCCATTGAAAAACACTAGTTAGGGATGATTGGAAAAAAAAAAAAAACATTTCTAGATTTGATTGCTACATTAAATCTGAATGAAAGCACATTCATTTCATTTCACATTCATTACATGAAAATGAATGGTTATCAGTTTCAAAAAAACATGTCAACCCATGCCCCAAACATGAATCTTGTAATTTTTACAGTGATTAAGTGGTGAAACAAAAGTTAGGGTCTACGTTCAGTTTTTGCAAGAAGTGAAACAGTTAAAAGAAGAGTTGCAGGATGATGTCGGTCGAAAACACCAATGACTTTCGCGCAACGCGCGCCATTGAAAAACACTAGTTCTAATTACAATAATTGTACCATCTCATTCTCATCTTATTAAAATCATATAAAATGTACTATGTTCACATTCACGAATCTGTATCTTATATATGTGACTTCCTTAATCTAAATTTAGGAGAGATGATGCGATTTTAATGTGCGGGATGCTATATCGTAGTGTTGTTTGTTGTCAGGACTTCCACTTTCTTTTTGACCCCTTGGAAAAAAGATTGTGATTTAGGACGTTGAAACACCCGGATTCGATATTGCATATAAACGATAATCAAACACGTAAAATTTTGTCGAATCTTCTTCTTTCTTGTTACTTGACTCTGTTAACAATAACGATGTATTTCTTTAAAAAAAATACTTACGAACATTTGTTATGTTCAGACTAATTTTGATACAAGAGTGTACTGTTCGTAATGGAAATCAATACATTAAATATTAATCTTTTATGAAAAAAATTGTTAGAAAAAAATATAAAAATACTTATGCTTTTATTAGGACACTATTTTGGTTGTTCAAAGACACTTTTATGATGTTCTAACATGTGCTTACATACTTTTAATATTTTGATACACTTACAAGTGTCCTTAGAAATTAATTGATAGGACTCTTATCATGTAACATTATAGCTAATTTAGTACCAAGAAAAGGGTCCTAATATACCAAATAAGATTATGAAAAAAATTTTATGGTCGCATAATATGTCTATAGACTACTTAAATAGCGTCCTAAAAATAACATATTAGGACATTTTTACAATATTCTAATATGTGATTACCTACTTTTAATTTTAACAAATACATACCAAGATGAATGGACAGGGCCATGCGATGGATGCACTAATACAATCTTGAATTGTAGAAAATAAACCATATGGTCTTACCAAATTTTCATCTTTTTTTATTAGTACCCTTTAAGGTGCACAACTGGTATGCACCTTTTCCAAGGACTTTGTCGACGACATAAGGTCCTTCCCACTTGGGAGCAAGTTTTCCCGGGTGCTCCGCGTTGGAGGCCTCGTTGTCCCTAAAGACGTAATCTCCAGGGTTGAAGGTGCATATGCGCACCTTGGTGTTGTAATACTTCTTTAGCTTTGTTTTATATTTGGCCTCATTGATCGCTGCCGCCTCTCGCCTTTCTTCGAATAGATCCAGATCAACACGACGTTCAGATTCATGGTTAACTCAGCTTGTTTTTGTCGTGAATATCGGTCAATCTCTATCCTTTTCTCAACAACAAGCCTGATCTCTTCTTATCAACCCTGCAAAACAAAATAACACCAGTGAACTCATTACAAGGAGGATAGGTTGGGGGTTCTCCTTGTAACCACCCTCTGGCGTGAGAATAAGTAATCGTTTGGAGGATATAAGTGTGTGTATAGAGTGAGAGAGTGAGAAAACGGATCCTTAAACCTAGAGGTGAAGCCTTTCATTTATAACCGAAGATTTGTGAAGGAGAAGAGGTGCCAGCTGGTCATTCGCCAGCTATTCGACCAAGAGGAATATTCATTATGTCTCCTCTGACACGACCAAACCTACGTGGCGCATGATTACTCGTTCCACTTCAGTGTCCTTTGATACTTGCTGTCAGTTTGTCTCTGGCTGTCCTTTGAGGATCTTGTGATAGGTGCTGATGTCTCGTGATTGGTGCCACGTGGTGTCCTTCCCTGTCTGTTAGGAGCATCTTTCTGTCACAATGTGTATCCTTCTAGATCTTTCTAGATGATGAGGTCGTGTCTTCGGAGTGGTGTGGTCTCACCAATGCCCATGTTGTTTGGGACCATACCTCTTTAGAGACTAAAAATGAGGTGTGTTAAATATATATTTTATCCAATTGTTTTTTATTAAATTAAAATAATGTATCGAACTACTCCTACAAAATCAATCGCATCACGTCACTAGTTTTACACATATATGAGGGTTACGTATGGTGGCGGATCGAAAAAAATCTAAGAATGCATTCAGAAGATTTAATCATACTTTTAACTGATTTAATCATACTTTTAAGGGGGCAGATCAGAATTTTAGCGTAAATAATACACTAAAATCTTTTAAGGGAGGCGGATCTAATTTTTTTTCCTAAGGGTGCGATTAGAAGATTTAATCATACTTCTAAGGGGGTAGATCAGAATTTTGGCGTAAATAATACACTAAATCTTTTTAAGGGGGGGGGGGGGGGGGGGGGGACGACGCAGGGCCCAATCTTGCCGGGGCTCTAAAATTTTTTACATTTTTATATACTATATATATACGCATTTTTAAAAAAGAAAACCTATATACCTCACCCATTAACATTTATTTATGTTAGATCCATTAACCACTAAAGCCTATTTTAAACTAAGTTCATTTCTCTTTTACTAATAAACACTAATTAGTAAAGTTTAAACTCATTTATAACTAGATTTTACCTGTGTCGCGCGTTGCAGCGTTAACATCACGTTTGTGAATTCGTTACACATGTTACGGTGATGTTATTTGACGTGTGGTACCTGCGCATGACATGATGCATGTTTTACTTTGTTACACACGTTACAATAGTGACATTAACGTGGTTAGTCGTAGATAAAAAGAGTATAATATCTTCAAATACATTACGGGTGTAAAGTTATAAAAGTAATTTAAACAAAAGCATTAAAGTGTTGGAGAATATGAGATGTGAAGTTATAAAGTAGAAATAAATGGAAGGTCAATATCGTAAAATACCAAAAGCTAAATATTTGCCCAATATGTATAAGACTAAACATATCAAAAGATTGGGTTGAATGTGTATAAGACTAAAAACTTTAGGGCAACAATGAAAACTTGAAACCATAGTCACCAATCATGGTTTTTAAGGTTAAGTATATATTTGCCCAATATGGGCCCTTTTTTTACTAGCTCTGAGTTCAAAAATTTTCAAGAACTCCTGGGACAGCTTTGAGCCACCCCACGAGTGGCTGTAGGTCCGCCACTGGTTACCCATTTAGCGTCACCAAAAAAATTCTCTAAAGACTTAATAAAGTCTACTAACTCGATTTTTAACTAAAAACCAGATGAATACACACCAGCTTTCCACAAACCCAGATGATTAATAAATACTATTATATTTTTCAAGACACTACGTAGTAACATAAATTTTCCTAACCATCCACCTAACTTATAGTTTATCACTTGGTGATAGTAAAAGAAATCAAGAAAATAAACATATTTATAATAATCATCCACCAAACTTGTAGTTTATCACTTGGTGATAGTAAAAGAAATCATGAAAATAAAGATATTTATTATATTACTCTAAATAAAAGTCTCTTTGTTTATTAGGCGGCCGTACGTTCTAGAATACACCATACCAATAATAGTAATGTTGTAATTATAATAATTGTAATTTAAAATTCAAAGTAGTTTATTCAAATCAAACTGGACCTAACTGGTAATAGTATCCGCATTAAGACAAGTCAATTTCGTTGTTTTGCCTGCCATAAACCGACAGTACGTGGCTGCACTATCTACCCACATAGAAGCCCGATTATATGAAGATTGTTGCCACATCTCTTTTATATACACGTTTACCATAATTCAAGAATTCATGTATCTTATTCGAATTTGAAAAAAAATATACTCTTTTGTAATACTTTCTTGTTATTATTATTTTAAAATTAAATCGGTATTTGGCTCACTAAAACTAGTGTCAATGTGCTATATTTTAAATCATAAAAATGTTTTGTAAATTGGCCTATTTTAAAGATGGTATGGCTATACTATTTAAAAAAAATTAACATATGTATATCGGATTAAAAAACATATGCCTCTCGAAATCACGGGCCTTATACGGTAGTCCTCCCAGCACACCCTCGATACTCTGAAAACAAATATAACAAATCTAGGTTTGATTTTTTTATCGATAACTAATATTTTTTTCTTGTGTTGTGGTTCTTACTTACATATGAATAACTTATGATAAAGAATTCATCAGAATATAGTTATTAAGATTAGGAGTTGGGTGGAAAGTCTATTTTTCCTAGAAAGTCTAGGAAGGAATAAGATTTGGACATGTGTCATTGAGGGATTTTAAGTAGAAGGGCTATCATGTAATTTCACATTTTAATTTTATTTTTGGAATGTATCTTCATTAACTAAAATTCCATGATTTTCGGAATTTTTATTGTTTTTCGAATTCAAATTCAAATCTGCAAGTCAATGTGTTTATTTGAAACTATCAGCATGTTCTTGGTGATGTGTTTTACCAGTTAGAGAGGTTGAAGTCAGTGTGTTTTAACAATCTGACGTCAATATATAATCAGGTTGTGTTTTAACAGTTATTTTGCATTTTAACACTCTGAATGTGTTTTAACAGCAAGCAGATTCTTGACGCTGTGTTTTAACAGCAAGCAGATTCTTGACGCTGTATTTTAACAGATTCTTGACGTTGTGTTTTAACAGCAAGCAGATTCTTGACGCTGTGTTTTAACAGCAAGCAGATTCTTGACGCTGTGTTTTAACAACAAGCAGATTCTTGACGCTGTATTTTACATGCCTCTCTACAATCATCAATTAAAACAGAAAAAACACAGCCAAGTTACAAGCAGATTAAGACCGAAAACGTATATGCACTTCAAGAACTTTAATCACAACACAAGATATGAATACCTAGTGAAGAAAAGGGGTATCAACAAGCCTTGGAACCGAAATCTGAATGCTTTTGGGGTCCTGTTTTGCGTCGCCAACAGCAAGGGGGAGTAGAGATTGCAGGTTTTATTATGTTTAGGGTTGGATTGGAGAGAGAAAGAGAGAAAATCAAATCAATAATGGAGAGAGAGAGAGAGGGAAAATCCCATGAAAGTAGGGATTGCAGTTATCTAATTGATTTAAAAAAACGGCCATTTGACAAATTTGCCCCTATTCATTTAAAACAATCAATTAATTAAACTCAAATATTACAAGATTGCCATTGATTTAATCTCAACCCTTAAACACACCAATCGGATGGACCAGATCGCTTCCTAGACTTTCTAGGAAAAACACACTTTCCGTGCGAACCCTACTCTAGTTATTAATATGTTTTTTTAATAACCTATGCGTGCATAGGTATATAATATAACCTACAGATATGACTAGTGGCGAAAATAGCCTAAAAATTCAGAGGTATCCCATTTTTTTTACTGTACATTCATATAATAACAAAGAAAACAAGATAATAAATAAAGTTAATGATGTTGTTACATGACCAAAAGTATTAACTTATTTTGTCGTGTAAATCAATTTTAATACACTTTATTGTGTGAAAAAAATATTTCAATAGGAGCTTGCAACAGACAAGACCAAAGGTAACTCAAGTAGTGGATAGAATACGTAGTGTGATATTTGTAGGTCCACCCGGAGGATCGAGTCAACCTCTATTCCTGTTTTCCGACGAACCCGAGAGTGCGGAATCCAAACGGGTAGGTTAAACCAAGTTACGAACACGTAAGACACAAGATTCAACGATTAACACTCAATGTATTAATGCTATGAAACGGTTACAATGCGGTGTTTACAAATGGTCTATGTAAACTCTCAGTGTGTGTGTTTTACAGTGTGTTCGCTCTGAAATCTATTCAGACTTCTCTCTCTGTTATGTCTGCTGTCTGATGTATATATAGTAACATGTCGACGAACTCTGTTGTCGACGAAATCCCTCGGCGAACTTCCAAGGTCTTCGACGAAATCCAACAACTTCGACGAAATCCATTGATTTCCTCACATGAGGTGCCTTCGTCACATGTGAGATTCTTGTCAACATCCATTTCGCCACTTTCACTCATGACGAAGTCTAAGACTTCGTCACATGGAGATTTCGCCATATTGAGACTTCGTCATATATAAAATGAATCATCGTCATGTGCATGATGTTCTAAATAGAAAATGAATTCACGTTCAATATGTTGCATGGAATGATCACATGACATCATCATGACTTCAACATGGTGATGTCATGGTGATGTGGCGTCGGGAACATTCGCGGCTACTCGTGCTTCGCGTGTCGAACTCTGGGGCGCACGACGGAGGAATGTCGCGACGTCAGACTTGAGCCGAACCTAACCGAGTCGAACCGAACCGAGTCGCGTCCACATAATATGTATCAACAAACTCCCCCTTTGACGCTACTCGTGAGGTTCGTATTCCCTATCTTCCATGTCGGAGGATCTTCAAAGTCTTCACGTGTCGTAAGCAGGAAGTGTATCAACAAACTCCCCCTTTTCATTTAGGAAGTGTGTTAACAAACTTTCCTTTTCAACAAACAGGAAGTGCATTAACAAACCCCCCCCTTAAGTTATGCTCGTGAAACTTTTGATCTTCAATACTTGAGATCCTTGTGGTGTTGGTGATTGATCAGCGGCAACTCGATCATCTTTATCATTTGAGTGCCTTCACGTCGTGTCTTCATTCCGAAGCTTATCATCGAACATGTTCTCTTCGCCTTTAGCATCTGCACATGCAAGAAAGCTAAACGTGTAATGAGAACAACTGCTTGGAATATAGTTATCATAAACAAATAACACACATGTGACCATGTTTTCAACTACCGTCCGACAGTTTTGAAAGTTTAACAAATTGTTCAATTTTAGTTTTTAACTTTCAAACACTTGCAAATTTCGACCGTTTATGAAGAATCAGTCGTTTTGGTTTTCAATCAGGTTTCAGGTAACGAAGACTCGAGATCCAACATCGTACAATCGAAAATAAGATAGAAATAAAATCTTTTTGGCTTTTATAAAGTTTATATTAAAACACACCTAAAATCTTTTTGTCATTTTGAATATTTCAAACTTAAAGACTGAAAGCAGTAAATAAATATATACAGAGTTGCAGAAACTAAGAAAAGTAAATATATACAAACATTCTTTTTGCGAGTTTCGAGGGTAAGAGAATCATATCAGTGTACGGTCATGCCAAAACGCTCTTGTTGTTCTTTTTGTTAACATTTAGATAAGCATCCTATAACAATTATCGGTATTGTTGTCCAGATAAGCTCAACTTATCATATGTAATCATGGCGAGGGGATACGTTAAGGTATGATTTATACTTACCGACCGGTGTTCATCCACATCACGACACATTCCCGTATCAAGGTATGCACGAGGGTTCATCTTACTGGTGAGTATACCGTTTATCATCTGTTTTGACGTATAAAAAGATGTGAGAAACTCAGTTATTTTGAATTGAAAACAAGCCCTATGTGATAGAATCACTTATTGATGAGGAACTTGATTTTCAGATGCATGAGGGCACAGGAGCAAGTCCGTGAACAGGTCAGTACTTTCGTACAACAAAGAGACGAACTTCACTCCCAGATAAATGTGATATATTATCACTTATTTTGTGGACATGTAATTGTTGATCACTTATTGAGCTCGTATGCAATATGTACACGTATGTATGGTATCATGGAAGATCTAGACTTCGTCTCTGTTTTTGTTTCGGTAAAAGAAACAACCATGATACCCAGATGATAAACAGCATAAAGACCACATATCTCAGAATCTCGGAAATCTCTCAAACGAAATTTCGGTACTAAGACCATATGCCAATGAGTGGTTCCCACCTGGTCTTCAGTCGATTTAAGTTTATATCACCCTGCACACTTTAAAATGATTGTGACCCTACCGATAGATCTTATATAGAGCTGCTTATCGTTGTTCATTTTGCATTTCAGTTTAAAGAGGTTTGGACAGACCACTGATGTACTATCATTTTCTCTTTTGCTCGCCAGGAAACTCATTTTTGTTTTTCTATTGTTTTGGAGTTTTGAAATTTTCCGATGTTTTTGGATTTACTCCCCCTAAAATCAACAAACTTACAATAATTTTAAAAACACAAAGATATTTACAAAAACGATTTTCCGATGCGGATTACTCTTGCTTGACCTTAATGTCGTTTACCAATAATAAAAAGTCAAATCTTGATTTATCAAATGCTTTGGTAAAAAGGTCGGCACGTTGGTCATCAGTATGGACTTTAACAACATCGATAAGCCTTTTATCAAAGCAATCACGTATGAAGTGATACTTAATTTCGATGTGTTTGGTCTTTGAATGCTGCACAGGATTTCTAGTGATAGATAAGGCAGCAGAATTATCGACTAAAATAGGAGTAGTTAGGAATTCAAAACCGTAATCACGCATTTGCTGTTGTATCCACATGACTTGAGAGCAACAACTTGAGGCAGCAATGTATTCAGCTTCACAAGTTGATGTAGTGACACAAGTCTGCTTCTTGCACTGCCATGTTATGAGGCGATTTCCTAAAAACTGGCATCCAGCCATTGTGGATTTGCCGTCGATTTTGCATCCGCCAAAATCAGAATCACTGAAAGCGACTAAGTCAAAGTTATCATCCTTAGGGTACCATAGACCGGTGTTTGGGCAAACCTTCAGATAACGAAAAATCCTTTTTAAAGCTGCAAGATGTGAGGCCTTCGAGTTCACTTGATATCTGGCTAGCAGGCATGTTGGATACATTATATTTGGTCTTGATGCTGTGAGGTACATAAGGGATCCAATCATCGCGCGGTAGTATGAAGAGCTAACAACTTCACCCTTCAAGTCTGGATTGATTCCGTGATTTTGCTGCAGTGGGGTACCAATGGGCAATGTGTCGGACATCTGGAATCGGTTCAGAATGTTTTGAACATACTTAGTCTGATGGATGAAAATCCCAGACTTCGTTTGTTGCACTTGCAAGCCCAAAAAGAAAGTTATCTCCCCCATAGCGCTCATCTCGAATTTATCCCGCATTACACGCTCGAAATCCCTACACATAACATTGTTAGTATAACCAAATATAATATCATCCACATATACCTGAACCAGTAGAAGATCTCCATCTTGTTCTTTTATGAAGATAGTGCAATCGATAAGACCTCTGCAAAATCCATTCTCCAACAGGTAATTAGATAAGGTTGCATACCAAGCTCGTGGTGCTTGATGTAGACCATAGAGAGCTTTGTTCAGCAACCAAACCCGATCGGGATGGATAGGATCTTCAAACCCTAGAGGCTGTTCAACATACACCTCTTCTTCGACTATACCATGTAAGAATGCACTTTTGACGTCCATCTGGTAATCCTTTGAATGAGGCATAAGCCAGAAAGATCCAAATTGCTTCCAGACGTGCAACAGGTGCATACACTTCATTGTAGTCTATACCTTCAATCTGACGAAAACCTTGAACGACCAATCTTGCTTTGTTCCGAATAACGATTCCATGGTCGTCCTTTTTTCATTTATACACCCAACGGGTACCAATCTTCTTGTAATCAGCAGATTTCTCTACGAGCTTCCAGACACCAAGTTTCTGGAATTGTTGCAGTTCTTCCTGCATTGCTTCAACCCAAGAGTTATCTTTCAAAGCGTCTTTCCAAGTTCTTGGCTCTTCCTGTGAGACATAACACGCGAAAGACCAATCGTTTTATTGACCAGATTCTCGAATTGCCGCATACAAGCCTGCGTTGTTGTTGTTTCGCAACATGTTTCTTGTTTGAATGCCACTCTGTACATTACCGATGATGTTTTGTTGAGGATGGGTATTGTGAATCCTTGTTTCTGGATTTTCTGGAACTGGAATATTTGTACCCAGATTGTTGAGATTGAGATCAACAACCAATTCAATACCCGGAACTGGCGAAGAGGATGATGCAGTAGCTTCAGCTGTTTTAGGGTTATCTACTGGAGCTGTAGCTTCCGAAGTACCTTGTACAACTGTTGTTGGAGCTTCTTGATCTACATCTAGAAATTCATCATCCTCTGAAGATTCGTTCAGTTCGGTTGCATCATGAAAATCCTCATTTTCGAGAGCATTATTATTCACTGAAGATGGTTCTTGATTGACAATAATTGGACGAACCAACGGTGATTCTGTTGCGTTGTCACTCTCGAAAAACATCCTTGCCGCAACGTTTTCTTCAACTGCTTCAACATTGATCGAATTGAAAAAGTCATCATACTCAAACATCCATGGTTGACCTGGATTTTTGACTGGCAATGTGTGCCTTTGTACTCTGACCTCAGACCATTCCTCAACCCTTTTAGTCTCTAGATTCCAGACTCTTAAGTTTGGGGTGGCATAACCAAGAAAGTGACCTTCAATAGCTTTTGCCCCAAACTTTCCATTAGGATCGATCATTGTGCAAGGAGCTCCAAACGATTCAAGATATGACAAATCTGGTTTCCGTTTGTGAAGAAGCTCGAAGCAGGTCTTGATGTGTCTTTTGACTGTAAGGACTCGATTCATCGTGTAACATGCGGAGGCCACAGCTTCACTCCAGAATGGAATGGGCAACTGCGACTCTACCAACATAGTCCTAGCAGTCTCGATCAATGTACGGTTTTTACGTTTAGCGACGCCGTTCTGTTGAGGAGTATAAGACGCACTAAATTCGTGAAGAATACCTTTTGATGTGCAAAACTCCGCCATGGCATGATTTTTAAATTCTGTACCATTGTCGCTGCGTATCCGTCTAAACTTCAACTTATACAAATTCTCAATCTAAATGATCAAGTTTTTGATAATACCGAAAGTTGCACTCTTGTGAGCCATAAACGCCACCCAAGAAAATCTTGAATAATCATCAGTTATCATGAGGCAGTATTGATCATTCCTGATGCTTTTGTGCTTGACAGGACCGAACAAATCCATGTGCAAACGTTCAAGAGGAACTGCCACCGTGTTGATCTTCTTTGTCGGATGTCGCTTCTTAGTTTGCTTTCCTTTTTTGGCATGAAACACAGACGTCTTGAAGATGGAAATTTTTAGGAAGAACACCATTCACTAATTCATTCGACACCAAATGATTCATTTTCCGTAAGTGAATGTGACCCATACTTCTGTGCCAAGAGATTGAGTCTTTTTCTGTGGCTTTGGTAATAAAACAAGTTGCTTGTGCAGTTGTTGTTATTGCTTGGCTCATATCATGGACATATAAATCATTTATCCTTGGAGCTGATAAGAGAATCCATTCTTTTGGAATCCTGAAGCCGGGTTTCAGCACATAACATCTATTTGAGTCAAAGTGTACTGAAAACTGTTTATCACAAATTTGTGAAACGCTGAGAAGATTGTGATCAAGCTGTTGTACAAAGTTGATCTTGTCAAAACTTATAACTCCGTTAGATACCATTCTTTCACCAGTAATATATCCGCCTTTATCTCCAGCAAAAGCAACATAACCTCCTCTAATAGATTTAACGTCGTAGAGAAGCTTCATGTCGCCTGTCATGTGCCTGGATGCCCCACTATCAACAATCTAATGACTGCTGAAAGTTCCTCCTGGAACACCCTGCACATGTACTCACATGATTAGTTGGAGATGGGGACCCAAGCCTTTGTGGTCTTAGGTCTTCCATTTTCATCAACGTAAGTTACTTGAACTTCTCGATGTTGTGGAAATTGTGATGTTCCCCCTGATTCAGTAACCGTTTTTGGTTTCCAGGTCTGTTTTGTTTTACCAGTTTTATTCTTTAAAATCTTAACTTCATGATTGTCTGAAGTTTTTGAATTGTCTGGTTTGACAGAAACAGATGTTTTGTTAACCACGTCGGTTTTAATCGCTTTTTCAATTTTCTTGACCTGTTGGCGTTTCTATTTCTTTTCCCTTTCTTTTACAAGACGGGGATCATCAACTTTGGCTTTTTGTTTATGAAGATATGGACAATTGCGAATAATATGTCCAAATGTGCCACATGAAAAACATGATCTTCGTTCTACAAACCCCGAAGTATCATGTGATTGTCTTGATGATGATGAACTTTGTGATCCCGAGGTACTTGGTTTTGAACTGTTTTGTTCATTTCTTTTCAAAATTTTCCCTTGATTAACAAAATCTAGGTTAGATTTGTTTTCAATTGTGTCAATTTTATCCGTTCCCTTTGATTTCACAAAGTTCATCTTCTTGTCCATTTTCTGATTCGGTTCCTTTCGAACTTGAGTCGTTGATTTATCTTTTGGTTTGGCATGATTTTGCTGCTTTTTCACTGTTGGTAATCGTTGATTTCCATATTGTTTTCGAACTTTAGTTTTTGGAATCGGAGGGCACTGTGTTACAACAACATGTGAACCCGACTTTCCCAAAAACCTATTTGTCGAATCTTCAAAAACTTTACTGATTAAAGATTGATTTACATTTTTAATCGGAAAATCTTTGTCAGAATAGATTTTATCATCACCAACAAGAGTGTACAGCAAATTCACACTCTCTGACTCTTTTGCAGACGTGGACTCTACCAGAACAGTCTTAGCAGGTTTTGCGGGAGGATCACATAGAATATGATTCTCAAGAGGTATGTCCTCTTCTTTGATTACCGCATCAGACTGTGCTGAGTCAGTATCATCGGATTCATCATCTGAAGAATCAGCATCCTCAACAATGACTGGAGGATCCTGATTTTGTTCAGCAGATGACACACTTGAAACTGTTGAAACATCCGAATATGATGATACTTCATTTTTGTATCCAAGTCCAGTTGCAAATTCCTCAGTGTCTAAAGGAACAAATTCCTCATAATAAGTTCTATTTTCCTCATCAGGCATGGCATCATAATTTTGTCTAACAGGTGGTGGACATTTCTTATATCCAATGTACGTGACATCCCTTTTCTCTTTTTGTGTGTCAATGATGTGATCCAGCACGTATCTAGAGTTTGAATAACTGTCTAGCTTAAGCCGGATCGCCTCACTTTCACACTTTGTACAGGCTAATTCTTTTTGCATGATCTCAAGACGATTGATATAACAGTTTATGTCAGTTTGTTTTCTTGAAACCATTTTTGTCAGCTCGGTTTTATCTTTTCTTAAATTTGCAACCACCGTTTTAAACTCCTTTTCATGGTATTCATAAAACATGTTAGCCTTTTTGCATTTCGAAAGATCTACTATCAACTTTTGATTGTGGATATTTGTCACTTCATATTTGTTTTGCAAAGCCTCATGTTTGCTTTGCAAATCACACCACTTAGCATCAAAAGAAACATGTTTGTTTTGCAAGTCAGACAATTCAGCATTTAAAGTATCATGTTTGCTTTGCAACTCAGACATATTAGCATCTAAATCAGCACATTTATCACTTAAGCTAGCACAAGTATCACAATTAACGACAGTTGGTTCATCGACACATACTTGGCTTGATGAACTGCCGCCATTAGCCATAAAGGCTGAATGAAGAAAAGAAGAAGAATAAGCAGCTTGATCCACCAGAATAGATCTTCTATCATTCCCTACTGTAGCTTCTCCTAACAATTCATCAAAATCTGCATTGATTCTCCCACTAGATACATCATCAGAATAATCTTCGCCTGAGGTTGAGGTTTCCTCATCTGAACTCCTTGAATCACCAGAACTCTCTTCATCTGAAGATTCACCACCACTGGCGGAAGATTCTCCACCACTGGCGTGCTTCAAATCCTTAGCAGTTTCAGCAAAACAAGCTGCTCCTCCCTGATCACCAATGTCTAATTGCATTGACCAGTCGCAACCTTCATCTATTTGCACCACAAGAGCTTGATTCGTGTTCGATGGTCCTGCTTGATTGTTTGCAGTGACCAAGGTGCGATCGTCATTCTTGGTTTGATTCTGATTCTGTTGGTTGCCTTGACCTCTGAAAGGATTTTGGTTCCCATGCTGAGCTGGCTTTGTGCATTCACGCTTGAAATGACCACGTTCACCACAATTAAAGCACTTGACGGATTGCTTGTCGAACCCATACTTGGTATCTTTCTTGCTTTCCAAGCTGGTTCTACCCGTCCGTTCCATGAAGTCTTTAGCTCGCCTTACAGCACTAGCAAAAGCCCATTTGATGTCCATCATATCCATCTCTTCTTTATCGATCTGCTGATAATCTTCTTGAGTTAGATTGATGTTTCCGATCTGCTGATCTTGAGTTAGATTGATGTTTCCAATCTGCCCTGCAATCAACCCACAATACGAGCTCACCAATGTGTTTAGTATCTGCATATGATCTTTAGCTACTTCAACGCTAACTTTGGAGAAGTTTGACGTGTCAAGCCGTACTGTATTTGACTTTGATGGCTGACCAGCAGATGATGTGCTTCCATAAGAAGCTTGTTGTTGAGCAGGAAGTGGGTTCCCATACAAATCAGTTGCTACGGTAGATGGCCGGTAGCTTTGCTGTTGTGGAGCTGGTTGTAGTGGATTTCCATACAAGTCTGTGGTTGGAGCTGGCTTTACAGGAACTTGTATCGGATTGCCATATAAATCTGTGCTTGTGACAAACGCCGTTTGAAGTGGAGCATGTGAAGCAGGTCTTGCAGAAGTGCTGGAAGTTCCATAATACATATCAGGATTTTGTCGCACCGGAACCCTTTTTGCCTTTAGGGTTTCTTCCTGATCTTTGTTCTCCAAGAGCTGACCGAAGACATTGATGTTTATCGTAGCCAATGTGCCATTGTATTTCAGGATTTCAAGAAAGCATTCCATTGAGGTGGTAGTGCATCGACAAACTTTGTGACAACCTCTGTTGGAGTTGTTTCTACCCCATAATTACTCAATTCAGTCAGCAAGTGATGAAATCGACTTGTCATATCTCCCAAAGATTCATTTTCCATACAAGTGAAGCCATCAAACTCCTTCTTTAGTAAATCATGTCGCAATTGACGTGACTTTTCATTTCCTAGACCCCTTGTCTTCAATGCATCCCATAATCGCTTTGACGTCTTGAAACTGACAAACTGATGATATATATCCTTGCTCAATGCCTGAGTCAGAATAGCATATGTTTTCTTTTCCAAATCATATGCCTTTTTCTCGTCTTCCGTAAGATCTGCAAATGTAGCGTCAGTTGAAGCGGCAACCTCAATAGCTTGATCGAAATCTGTAGTAAAACATAACCACAATTCTGTGTTTTGCCCAAGGACATACGTATGGAATCTATCTACCCATCCAGGATATTCATTTATGTGCATCAGTTTCGGTGGGCGATTTAGACTTCCGGTCTCGCTTTCGCTTAGGAGTATGCTTTGAATACTTGGAGTTTGATTTGAAACAAATGCCCATTGACCTGTCGAAGTTGGATTCGCTTGCGAAGATGCGGGTGCGGGAAATTCGGCCCATGATAGTGACAAACCCGTGCTTCTATACTTGCTTTCTGTATTAGATGTGGGTGCGGGATATTCGGCCCATGATGGAGATAAACCCGTACTTCTATACTTGCTTTCTGCATTTGACGGAGTACCCCAACAATTTGGATTCATTTTGGATGTATAATGATAAAAACCTGCTCAAAACACTCAAATCAAACAGTTAACAATGAAATAAAAGTCTTCTGTAAGAAATGTTCACAAGTGATGCGACGAAAACCAAGAGAGTTCGTCCAATGATGTGTGTGACGAAGTCTAGGAGTGTTCGTCGAGGAATTTGATGCCGAAGATGGAGTGTTCGTCGCTGCACAAGGTGACAAATTAATAGATTTTCGTCGAGGTCAGTTGTGACGAAGTCAGGGTGTTTTCGTCGAGGTCAGGTGGGACGAAATCAGGGTGTTTTCGTCGCTGTAAGATGATGACGAAATCAGGAGAGTTCATCGTTACACAAGGTGACAAAGTGAGGAGTGTTCGTCGAGGACAAGTATGACGAAATCAGGTATGTTCATCGATTGAACAAATGTAATTTCGTCGATAACAAATGTGATTTCGTCGCTGTGATTGAACAAATACCAGGTGTTTTCGTCGCTGTGATGATTTCGTCACTTTGAGAGATTTCGTTGACAAAAGTGACCGATATTTCTCAACAAAAACAAATCTTATCTTCTGACACAAACCTGCTTTTTCAAACTCACCTTACCTTATCAGATTTTTCACCAACTACACATGATGGTTTGTGTACACAAATTTCAACTTAAAGTATTTTAATCACAAACACTTCAAACAATAATTCAAAGGAAAATCAAAGACAATAATATTTGAAGAACACTTTGAATACACTGATGAACTTGGTGAAGATTCGAAGATTCCGGCAACCGATAAATTTTCCGAACTCAAATTTTGCACAATGTTTCAATAAAAACCACAACTTAACATTTTTGCATGAGTTTTAACAATGGTTTTTCATAAAACAAACAGCAAAATAACAAGGTTTTCACGATTTTCAAACTGTTTTTTCCATAGAATTATGATCTTTAAACTCAAAATACAAAAAAAAAAAAAACACCTAAAAATATTTAAAAAACACAAGAAAACAACTTGGTCTTAACAAGGAATCGAGCCGGAGGATCGAGTCAACCTCTATTCCTGTTTTCCGACGAACCCGAGAGTGCGGAATCCAAACGGGTAAGTTAAACCAAGTTACGAACACGTAAGACACAAGATTCAACGATTAACACTCAATGTATTAATGCTATGAAACGGTTACAATGCGGTGTTTACAATTGGTCTCTGTAAACTCTCAGTGTGTGTGTGTTTTACAGTGTGTTCGCTCTGAAATCTATTAAGACTTCTCTCTCTTTTATGGCTGCTGTCTGATGTATATATAGTAACATGTCGACGAACTCCCGTTGTCGACGAAATCCCTCGGCGAACTTCCAAGGTCTTCGACGAAATCCATTGTTTTCGTCACATGAGGTGTCTTCGTCACATGTGAGATTCTTGTCAACATCCATTTCGCCACTTTCACACATGACGAAGTCTAAGGTTTCGTCACATGGAGACTTCGCCATATTGAGACTTCGTCATATATAAAATGAATCTTCGTCATGTGCATGATGTTCTAAATTGAAAATGAATTCATTAAAAATGAATTCACGTTCAATATGTTGCATGGAATGATCACATGACATCATCATGACTTCAACATGGTGATGTCATGGTGATGTGGCGTCGGGAACGTTCGCGGCTACTCGTGCTTCGCGTGTCGAACTCTGGGGCGCACGACGGAGGAATGTCGCAACGTCAGACTTGAGCCGAACCTAACCGAGTCGAACCGAACCGAGTCGCGTCCACATAATATGTATCAACAATATTTCATTTGAATTTTATTTTGCATGTTCTCCAATCACTACTATATACCCTAATACACAAAAATATTTTGAGTATAACTGGCAAACCGTCATATCTTATTACTATCAGAGTCACAAAAATATTCTGATAATTCAGCTTTTATTGGCATTTAATGGATTTGATTTGATTTGGTTATTTAACAAAGTATCTTTTCAAATATAATATTAATAATAATAACTTATTTCAAACTATAAAATGAAACAATAAAAAACACATATTTGCGCAACTTCAAAACATAATAAATTATGGTTACCATTGTAAAGCGAAACTTAAAAGTTAAAGAAAAAATTCACAAATCTTGAAAATTGATATATTAACTGCACGTTTATAAAGTGGAAAAAATATATTTAAATTAAAGTTGAGGTTGTAATGAAAAAATGCATTAAAATTAAGGCTGAACTTTTAGCAATGGTTTTGTTTTCAAAGAAAGAACATATAACTTTTATTTAAATATATTAACAAAACCCTATCTTCTTTTTCTCACTGTTCTCTTCCTATTAACAAAACCTTATTTTCGTCTTCTATGTCCTTTCTAGCTTAACAACTTCGCAGGAACATCGCATCACCACTACTAGCCGTCGTTTCTCTACCATAATTTATTTAGGGGTATCCTAATATTTGTTTAAGGGTATCCTATACATAAAACGACAAAAAACACACTTCGGAATGGACTACCGGTAAAAAGTTGAGCCGTAGCCTGTGCTACGGCTCGTTACTAGCCAGGTCCGCCCCTGGATATGACCCATATATGTATAGATTATATTACATATATAAACAAAAAATCAAAGATTAAATTACATATTTAAACAAAAAATAAAACTAGTTTATCCTCATTTTTTAATTCAACGTGAGAAACAACAAAAGTTAATTAAATTCGTATCAGTTTCATCTATTTTAGTTTTTTTTTAGAATTTAGAAAATAAAGGGTTTATTTTGTTTTTATTACACACAATCGACTGAATTTGCCCAATTTGTAGAATTAGGGTTTTGAAAGAGAGTGCGATTTTGTGTGCAAATGAGGCTGATAATCATTTTATACACGGGTAAGATGTTAACCAGCCACGTCAGTCCACACATGTGAAGCCACATCAGCAATATTTTAACCTAGTTAGTGTTTTTTTAACGTGTGAGTATTTTACAAACAAAAGTGAATAGTTCGGATTATTTTTGGTGATTAAATGAGTTGGGATTATTATTGGCCAATAACAGTGAGTTGGGATTATCTATTTCCAATTTGCCAACCATTTAATCACCTGTGAAATAATCATGTTTGTTTAGCCGTGAGGGTTTTGGCATATTCAATCAACAATTTTTTCAATTTTTTTTTAATTTTTAACAATTTTAAAAACAAACATATTTTTTTTTTCATTTTTCAATTTTTGACAAAATAAAAACTTATTTTTTGGTTTTTAAAATTTTCAATTTTTAGGATATTTGATTTTGGTTTATTTATATACAAAAACAAACAAACTCCCTGTTTTTCATTTGCAGGTATCTACCGCCTCCCGTGCCAGGCTGCTTCGCTCTCCCGATCGACATTCAGCTGCCCTTTTGGAGCACCTGCACATTTAAACTACTCAATCATTTGAATAATGCAACTCAGGCTTGTTTGACCTTGGGTATTGTGACACAATATGAATTGTTCAGTTTCGGAAAATCTTTGTCGTTTTTAACAAACACTTTTTCATTTTTATTGTCAACCTTCTTAGCTGAATCGATTTTCCGTTTGTCAACACTCACAGAAGTCTTTGTCTTTGCCACCCAGATTTGTCCTTTTAAAACATTTATTTGATAAAAATCTTGAATCATTTTGAATATTTTATTTTGACAAATCAGATTTAGGTTTCCAAAATTGGTTTGGCTTTGTCAAATCAGTCGTTGTTTTCCCACTTTGTTTAGTCTCAAATCTGGGTGTCTTTCGTTTCCAATGTTGTTGTGATTCAACCTTGGATAAGCCGAGCTTCCAAGTTTGTTTTGACTCAAACTTGGTTGACTTAACAACATTAGTCTTCTTTTTCTCAACATCAACATGCTTCAAATTTGGACATTTGCGACCAACATGTCCAATTTGATCACATTTAGAGCATGTTTTCTTGGTAACATTTTTAACCTATTGTTGTTGCTTCTTTTGAGCATAGAACTCTTCATTAGAGTTCTTTATCTTTTTCTGAACTTTTTCCGTGAACAAAGTTTATCTTTTTCTGATAATTTTGCTTTTCAGCCCTTTTCTTTTGATATTGTTTCTTTTTATAACCCAATCCAACCTTCATGTTTTTTCTTTTTGTAACCATGTTTGTTATAAAAAGTTTTCTTGCTCTTGCCAGCAATTTTTTCAATTTCAGACTTCTCGATTTCTACCAATTTGAAAATTTTGTCAATTTTATCCAAAATCACATTTTGAATTGGAATTTCAATATCTGAGAATAATTTGTCTGATCTAATCATGGTATATGCCAATCCTATTGAATCATCATTGGCATCTTTGTCAGATTTTGAATTTTTCAAATAGGTTTTGTGGAAACTTTCCTCATCTTCATCTTGTGACTCGGACTTATCTGTATTGGTAGACCCATCTTGCAAAACACTTTCAGCGACCTTTCCTACCACCTCTGAATCACCAGTATCATCAGATTTGGAACAGGTCATGTCATGTAACACCCCAAAAATTTCAAGATAAATTGTTTAAAAATAAGGAAAGATTTAAAAAGGAACAAATAAAATGTAAAATGACAATAAAAGAATTAGAGGGGTTGAATTGTAATAAAACATAATTGAAATCATGGGAAAATGCCTAAATTATATACCTTTCAATTTAGGAGGGGTTAATATGATAAATTGTAACTAAAAACGGGTAATAAGGTTTAAACCCAAAACACACCCCCTGGTGCGTTTCTGGGATTGAACAAGAGCAGGAGAAACAAGGGTTTACCCTTGTTCTTGCAAAACTCATCAATTGGCAAGGGAATTCAATGTTAATCGGTTGCATGTCTTAAATTCTCGATCATCTAAGCATACCTAGTGAAGTGGTAAGTCGAATTTCTTGATTTGATGAATTGGAGAAAAAGGGTTTCAACCCAATCATGAGTTTGTGGTATGATTTGTGTTAATTAGATGTTAGGGTTACTCCCTAGAGTAGAAATCATGCTTGATTTTAGTTAATTGAAAGATTTTTAGCAAAACCCACTTTATGAATTTGTGATATGAATAGGATGATTTAAGTGAATTTAGTCATGCGAAATCTTGGAAATTATGGTGATGTTGTAATGCCTGAATCTTAGAAAATTATATGGGATAAAAGAAAGGTATGAACTTGGATTGATTTTGATGAATTATAGGATGAACTAGTAGAACTTCATGATTTGTATGCTTGTAATTGATGTGTGTAAATTTGATGACCACCAAGTGTTTGATGAAATGCCTAGGAGAAAAATGTGTATAATTTGGATGATGAATGAATGAAAGTTAGTTGTACTAAATGAATGAATGAATGTGTTATGATAGGCGTGAAAGAAGAAGGTTCTAATACTAGGAAATCGGAAGGCTTGCGGGATCGAGGTACGTTAGTGTATACCTTATGTTTTTATTATGTTGTCATATGTATAATAATCTCTAGTGTATTGAATTGTTATGTTGGAACCGTGAATGTTGAAGATATCCGATTGTTGAAAGTAAAGTTAGATCCGTCATAAACGGATGTTGAGGAATGATTAAAATACGAAAGTTAACACATCATATCCGGTACTTTTAGTCGAACCGGGTATGGGAAGTTATGTATGTAATGGACGAAAGGCTACTCGATCCGTTTTCCTCGGATCGAGGTATGATGTAAGAATGTAATGACTATGATTGTTCATTATGAACAAATCGAATGAAAGTGATGTAATGATGCTAGTATCCGTTCCTAACGGGTATGTTAAGTAAAGTATGCTTAGTCTCTATTTGAGGTAAGCATGTAATGAACCGTTTAACGGTTAGCAAAGTGATTAAATGATGATAATCCGAGAATGAAACGAATGGGTTTATTATCTAGAATTGTTAGTGGTGAATTACTAATCTATTTATTATGTTGAATGTAGGTAAATCCTCAATATAGGCGACTTGGCAATTTGGAGCGAGCATATGCACACTTTATGGTTATCAAGCGCTTCCACTATTACGTATTAATGTTTTGGGTCAAATGCTCGTTTTTGTATAACGTTGTTAGTGGTTACACTTTTTGACACTTGATGTATGGTTCTTAGTCGTGTCTAGTTGAACGGGTTGTAGACTTGTTTGTTTTGTTGATGGTTAAAACAGGGATATACTAGTCTTATGGACGGGTCATGCCCAAATTTGTTAAAAATCATGAATTAATGACATAGGGTTTTTACCTTTTAAATTGCGAAAGATTTGTCCATGTTAAAAG
Source organism: Helianthus tuberosus (assembly GCA_030545235.1). Classification (NCBI taxonomy): domain Eukaryota; kingdom Viridiplantae; phylum Streptophyta; class Magnoliopsida; order Asterales; family Asteraceae; genus Helianthus; species Helianthus tuberosus. The sequence goes on from CM060406.1 coordinate 185,398,118, forward strand.
TTGGGTTTCTTGCGTCTTTTGGATGGCATTTCTACTAGACTTAATTACGGGCGTTACATGTTGGTATCAGAGCCTAGGTTTGAGGGATTTGAGCAAGAGTAATAGTGCTTGAACTCAAACCGACGGCTCGTGCAAAAGTGTGCTCGCTCCAAGATCGCCAATGAGGTAAAATTTTAAGTTTTTGCTTAATACAAGTATGTATAGTGTGTTTATAATAAATATTTAAGTTAAGTATGTGGAGTAGTAATAATGGGAGTTAAACATTAGGTTATATCAGATCTGGCGCCGCACACAGTTGTGTCGTTAAGTGACACAGCTGTGTGGACCATTGATGCTTGTTGCTGAGATCAGGGTGTGTGGCAAGGCTGACACAGCTGTGTGACATTGTACTCAGATAATCAACACAGCTGTGTCTGGGCAAAAAAAAAAAAAAAAATTCCACAAACTTCATATTTTTCTTGAGTTTTCCGCAATGAATCACCAACAAGCTATCCAAAACAACGTTTTTCAGCGTTTCAGCAAAGGAAGGGCCGTCGCCGACGGGCTGTGAGCCGTCGCCGATGCCCTCATACTTGCCGACGGCATAACTGTCTGCCTACGGACATTGTGGGCGACGCCCATTTACGAAGCCCGTCGCCGACGAGGTGTAAGGCCGTCGCCGATGGCCAGCGGAATCTCAATCCGCTGAAATTTTTTATTTTTGTATTATTTTCGCGTTTCGAGTTCCCGAGTTGTCTGAAAGCCTGTCTAATGATTATGTAGGGTTCACGTAAGGCCGAATAAGACATATGTAATCACAAATGATGGTTACGAAGGAAAGAAATTCGTAAAGGTCGAAGGTAATGTGTCGAATGACACGAATGAACGCTGAAAGTTTAAAAAGTAAGTAAAGTTTAAAATATAAGAATGCGAATGAAGTAATTACGGACTAATGAATTATGATGTATTGAAACTTGAAAATTATGATTTAAGTTCCCATACTTCTCAGAAATACCCGTTTTATGTTCCTGTCAAGGTATTAGAAGATATAATAAGTTATGTAAAGTTATGTAGATCGTCGGCGATAAAGTAAAATTTATAAAAGTCGAATGTAACGTATGGAATAGCGTGAAATGAATGACGAATGTATAAAGTGGAGTTGGAAACGTATGATAATGAATAATGAAGGAAGTAAATATAGACTAAAGTACTTGGATATGTGAAGGAACCGGAATTGTTAATAAATAAATATAAAAATGATGAGATTAGTGGTGAAAATAATTTGAAGAATGTGAGTTAGATGGAATTCGTATGAAAATTCGGATGAATGTATGCTTTGATAGAATTATGCATTAGAGGCTTGTATCTTGTACATGAATGGTGTGATGCTTATGTGTATTTAATGATTTGCTTTAGTATGATTAAGAGGCGAATATGTGCTAAATGTGAATCATACGAGCTAATTAGTAAAGGATATGTTGAAATTATGCTATATAGTTGCTTCGAATGAAATTTGCTAATTGTAAAATCATGGAGCATTAGCATATGAAAGTACGTGTATGTGAATGTATATGTGTATTGTTTAGAGGATCACGTAAATTGTACATCTTGCACTATACAAGTATGAAATACGTAGGATATTATTATTATTATGACCTACCATATTTAGATAAATACATGTTCAAAAGTTTGAAGTGTGTAAATGAGACAGTTGACTTTCTGAAAGTCAACAGTTTAGGGATATCATGGGATGGCCATTAGACACAATTGTTTAAGTAAAGAGTTAATGTGTTACGTACTAGATGAATTATGTGTTATGATTGATGATAGTTTAGTTGTGTGGAATTGAAATTAAGTGGAACGTATAAATAAATGAGAAAATGGTAATGTTAATGAAATGTATGGAAAGGATAATAGTTCAGATGTTAGCTAAAGGCGTTTTGTAAGTGTGTTCGAATTGAAAGTAAGAACAACCCGTACTACAATACTTATATACAAAGGTACTGGGTGGTGGTTGACCTTAAAAGGTTATATTGTAGAAGTCAGTGAATAATAATTACTTACAAATACTGGAAGTATTACGTAAGAAATACAACGTGTAAAGTAGAATACTCATTAGTAAAAGACATGTTAGAGAACGTAGGTTAATTAACACCTAATACGGTGAACAAACAAATGGAAATGGTATATTAAGGGATGGTCATGTATTGACCGAAGCTTGAGAAAAACATGAGAATCATCTCACTTATGTCTGATCAAGCTAGCAAAAAGGGGTCTAACGATTCTTAAAGGAACGAATCAATATAAGAAAGAAAGAAAGATAAGAATGAAAAGTATAAGCCTGCGATTGAATGTAAGACAAACTTAAGAAAGAAGGGTGGAACACCACTAGAAATAGGATGTAAAGTGTCGCGTCGAGACGCGCTACATGAAATAGGACATGGAATTAAGTGTTAGAACCCAACACTCGAAGTTGAATGTAGAAGATTAATGATACGGCAGAAGAAAGGAAGGTACAGAGGAAAATGTTTGAATCTGAGAAATGGATTCGACCATGTAAGGAATGAAAGGTTGGATCCATAAGCAAGCACATGTCAAACCAGTAAGAGAGAAAGGTAATGAATTAAAAGTTTGAATCCGTAAATGAAGACTGATTAAACAAATAAGAATAGAAACTAAAAAAAAAAACCGTAACTCAAATGAGTCATACGGGTCAAATGGCGATCGCCATTTGAACCCGGTATTTAATGTTCAATTTGTCAAGTTTGTTACTAGTAGGTGAGCATAATGTATGGGCATGCATTGTCGCAAATTGGAAAGTATTAACCGTCGCAAAATATGAATAACGAGTCAAGGGATTTGACCGGCGACAGGTATGTATAAAATATCATATTATTAATAGGAGCTTAGGGCTCAACTAGAGAATGACGTGTCAGAATAGAATAACTGATTCACATAAGTAAGAATGTATTTACAGTTAGACTTCCGAAAAGTCAAACAAAGTGAATGAAGTCCTTGCAAGTATGCAAGTATAAAGTACGAACGTGTACCTCGATACGACCACAATAAGTAAGGGGTGTTAGTCTGACCTTGAAAGGTCAAACTTCGAAAGTTGGCGAAATGACCAATAAAATGAAGGGATAGTATATAAGAAATGGAATGTATGATATATTTTAGCATGTACGTGAGAAAATTGTGAAAGAGACAATAGGCGAACAAACACCATGTAGGACGCAATTATGAAAGGTTACGGGCTAACTATTTATTTATAGATAAATATGAAGGAATTCTTAGTGAGGTAATAGTAATAAAGCTAGTGGAAGGATGCTCACGAGTGAGAGCATATTTCATGAATGAATGAGACCAATTCTTGTACGGAAGGTACATATAAAGAAGTGGATCGATTCGGCTCACGGATAACTGATTTATGCAATGAAGTCGTGGTTATTATAATAAGTAGTTCATGCAAAGAGCTAATAGTAAAGTGTTGCGAAGGATTAAATTTGAGGCTAAACTCAAAAGTTTTAATTAGTTCAAGTAACAGTAGTAACCATAGAACGATACTTTATGCTCATAGTAAGCATGAAAAAGTAATTAGGAAGAGGGTAGTTTTGTTTTAATACTACTAAGTCATTAAATGTTTATAATATGCGTATAATGATATGCTAAGCCCTCATATGAATAAGAAAATAATTAGAAGAATATTAGTAATGGGATGATAGGGTTTTCTCATGGTTACAATAATGAATTATATCGTGTATGATACGTAAGTGGAATGAAATAAATCAATTTATTTATGTTAGCAAATGTATGAATATGTTATGCTGAGTTAGAAAGATCGAAAACAAGCCGTAAACATAGGCTTGTACGACCAATAGTATACACTTGAAATAAATTTCAATGAACGAACCGCTAGTGATGATGTATGCTAGGAACTAGCATTATAAGGTGAAAACGACACTAATAAGAGCTCTGGATCAGATTCTGACTTATATGCGATTATGAAAGTAATTTACTTAATTTAAGAACGGAGGGACAATGCGTACAAATATGTGTGCATAAAGGAAACTTTTTGCCAAGATCCCGAATGTATCTAGGTCGTAGTAAGCATCGTGAATGAATAGATGAAAAAGTAATGGTAGAATTGGTCTAGTTAGAATGAGAAAGGTTTCGGGGACGAAACCTCTTTTAAGGGGGGTAGACTTGTAACACCCCAAAAATTTCAAGATAAATTGTTTAAAAATAAGGAAAGATTTAAAAAGGAACAAATAAAATGTAAATTGACAATAAAAGAATTAGAGGGGTTGAATTGTAATAAAACATAATTGAAATCATGGGAAAATGCCTAAATTATATACCTTTCAATTTAGGAGGGGTTAATATGATAAATTGTAACTAAAAAGGGGTAATAAGGTTTAAACCCAAAACACACCCCCTGGTGCATTTCTAGGATCGAACAAGAGCAGGAGAAACAAGGGTTTACCCTTGTTCTTGCAAAACTCATCAATTGGCAAGGGAATTCAATGTTAATCGGCTGCATGTCTTAAATTCTCGATCATCTAAGCATACCTAGTGAAGTGGTAAGTCGAATTTCTTGATTTGGTGAATCGGAGAAAAAGGGTTTCAACCCAATCATGAGTTTGTGGTATGATTTGTGTTAATTAGATGTTAGGGTTACTCCCTAGAGTAGAAATCATGCTTAATTTTAGTTAATTGAAAGATTTTTAGCAAAACCCACTTTATGAATTTGTGATATGAATAGGATGATTTAAGTGAATTTAGTCATGCGAAATCTTGGAAATTATGGTGATGTTGTAATGCCTGAATCTTAGAAAATTATATGGGATAAAAGAAAGGTATGAACTTGGATTGATTTTGATGAATTATAGGATGAACTAGTAGAAATTCATGATTTGTATGCTTGTAATTGATGTGTGTAAATTTGATGACCACCAAGTGTTTGATGAAATGCCTAGGAGAAAAATGTGTATAATTTGGATGATGAATGAATGAAAGTTAGTTGTACTAAATGAATGAATGAATGTGTTATGATAGGCGTGAAAGAAGAAGGTTCTAATACTAGGAAATCGGAAGGCTTGCGGGATCGAGGTACGTTAGTGTACATCTTATGTTTTTATTATGTTGTCATATGTATAATAATCTCTAGTGTATTGAATTGTTATGTTGGAACCGTGAATGTTGAAGATATCCGATTGTTGAAAGTAAAGTTAGATCCGTCATAAACGGATGTTGAGGAATGATTAAAATACGAAAGTTAACACATCATATCCGGTACTTTTAGTCGAACCGGGTATGGGAAGTTATGTATGTAATGGACGAAAGCCTACTCGATCCGTTTTTCCTCGGATCGAGGTATGATGTAAGAATGTAATGACTATGATTGTTCATTATGAACAAATCGAATGAAAGCGATGTAATGATGCTAGTATCCGTTCCTAACGGGTATGTTAAGTAAAGTATGCTTAGTCTCTATTTGAGGTAAGCATGTAATGAACCGTTTAACGGTTAGCAAAGTGATTAAATGATGATAATCCGAGAATGAAACGAATGGGTTTATTATCTAGAATTGTTAGTGGCGAATTACTAATCTATTTATTATGTTGAATGTAGGTAAATCCTCAATTTAGGCGACTTGGCAATTTGGAGCGAGCATATGCACACTTTATGGTTATCAAGCGCTTCCGCTATTACGTATTAATGTTTTGGGTCAAATGCTCGTTTTTGTATAACGTTGTTAGTGGTTACACTTTTTGACACTTGATGTATGGTTCTTAGTCGTGTCTAGTTGAACGGGTTGTAGACTTGTTTGTTTTGTTGATGGTTAAAACAGGGATATACTCGTCTTATGGACGGGTCATGCCCAAATTTTGTTAAAAATCATGAATTAATGACATAGGGTTTTTACCTTTTAAATTGTGAAATATTTGTCCATGTTAAAAGTTGGGTTTCTTGCGTCTTTTGGATGGCATTTCTACTAGACGTAATTACGGGCGTTACATGTCAATATTGTCTGGCAATTGATTAACCATGTTGAAAGCTTTTTCCACCTTCTCGTCATCATAGAATGTAAACCTTTTATCAAATGGTGGTGGAACCTGTGAGATTCTGAACCAATTCCTTTCTTGTTTCTTTCAGAATCTTTATCATCTGGTTTTATGTTGCAAATACGTTCAAGAAAATATGATGAAGCGTGATAACTATCCAACTTTTTATTATCTTTTTTCTAAATCAGCCATTTTTACATTTAAGCTCAGCAACTTCTTCAATATATGAATTTACAACTTGTTGTATTATTTCATACTGTTGTTTAAGTGTTTGTGACATTTCAGAACATTGTGAAAGTCTAGACTGAACAAGTTTCATCTGGCTTTTCACCGCTTCATATGATTCGTTTGTAATATGATATGCAAGCTTTATTGAATCATATTCCTTTTACATTTCTTGAACTGCATTTTCTTTTTGTAAACACTCTTCTGTCATTACTGAACACTTTTGTTTCAAATACTCGTTTTCTTTTTCAAGAACATTACATTTTTGTGTCAGCTTTTCATCATTATCTTTCAAAACTTTTTCATTTTCTAACATTTCTTGGCATTTTTCTTTGAAAACTTTTTCAATTTTAGAAAATTCCATATCTCTAGTTCTGAATTTTTCATCCTTTTTAGTAAAAGCATTGCATGGCTCCAAATATTTCTTAAACTGATCATCAGTTTTATTATCAATTTTATTTAATGATTCAGAAGATTCAGTTTGAGTTATTATCTCTGTTTTTAGCGCCTCAACTTCTTTTGCCGTCTGTTTCTGAACTTTCTCCATCACCTGTTGTTTTTCAGCAACAACTTCCCCAGCTGGTTTCTTCAGCTTCTCACCAGTCCTCTCCTGACTTTCCTCACTAGCTTCATCTTCGATCTTCTTCAAACTCTCATCAACCTTCTGTTCACCTTCACCACTGCCTACCACTGTAGTTTTCTTCAACTCTTCCACCATCTTCTCAACATTTTTCTTCATTCTTTCTTCATCTCTTTCCCTCAAGCTTGCTGTCATCACATCTCAGATTATCTTATCCAACTTTGAGAGATAATCTTTATCGGCTTCTATTTTCGAATAATATTCTTCCAGACAGAGGAATAACTACAAGTACATCATTGTAAACCACTTTGATTGAATCAACAACTGGATCTCCTTTGTGATTGACGTAGCATTCTCTCTTTTTGTCCCATCTACTCATTCTCCTAGCTTCATCACACTCTCTTTGCATCTCATCTATTCTGTAATCTACAAAACATTTTTCTCTGTATGTATTCTCTTGAAGAATTTCCTCTTTTGTTTTCACTTCAGCCACCATTGTAAACTTTTCTTTCGGTAGATACTTGTTCTAGTTAAACCCTCATCTTCTTGAATCGTCACTAAAGCTTGTGTTCTTTCTTTTGATGATCCTTCACCAATTTGCTTTAGATTAGATTTGGACTATTGCTCACTGTTTTTACGATAGATAGCCTTCTTGTAATAATCATCATGAAATGGATTGACATGATCAACTACTTCCCGGTTGACACACTCTCTTTTGAAATGACCCTTCTGTTTACATCAAAAACATGTAACCTTCGTCTTGTCAAACCCCAGCTTTGTGTTTGAACCTTCTAGACACTGCCTGATTGTGATCTCCATAAACCGTTGCGCTCTTCTAATGCCACTTGCTAAACACCATCTGATGTGAATGAGTTCCATCTCTTCTGGGTCTATCTGGTCATAGTCTTCCTTTGTCATTTCGGGGTTTCCAATTCTCCCCGCTACCAGACTCTCATATGACTCCAGAATCGATGCTAAGAAACACATCTGTTGTTTAGCAGCATTAATACTCATTGTTGGAGAATTCTTTAGTTTCAAAGCAATGTTACAATGAATCTCATCCGGTTCTGCTGTGTTTGATATCGTTGAGGAAGAATGACAACCTGGATTGTAACTTGAAGAGCTATCTTTCTATGAATCTTTTGATTTTTCAACACTGAAAGCTGTACCAATCTTAGAAGATTGATTGGTTAGAGCATGTTTCCTTGGTAGTAAAGACCCACATTTTGCTAATAAGTTGAACTGCTGATTTTATTCTGTTTTTTGCAGTTCCAGCTCATGTCCCTCAATTCTCTCTATCAGTGTATCCAGGGTAAAATCATTGAACCTTGAATCATTTTTCAGTATTTGACAAAGGTCTGCCAGTCATCTACTCTTGGTAATGCTTCAATCACTTTGTCAATGATTTCTTCTCTAGTTTTTGTGATTCCAAACCTCTCAAGTTCAATCTTTAGGTGACAAAATCTCTCAACCATTTGTCTCACATTCTCACCCTCATACATTCAAAAAAAAAAAAAAAACAAATTCCTTTTTTAACAATGATATTTTGTTTTTCTTGATTTGTTTTCCTCCCTCAGCTTTCACACGTAACACTTCCCACACAGATGTTGATGACCCGTCATGATTAAGTAATGCAAATATATCATCTCTAATCGACTATTGAATTAAAGCAATCATTCTTTGTTCATCCGAAAATGTTTGTTTATCTTCTTTAAAAAAACGTGTAAATGGAATTTCTTTATTTCTGTCATTTACCGGTCTTTTATATCCAAATTCCAGACAAAACCAACAATCATGTGCGTAAGCTTTTACCCAGTTAATAAACCTCTCTTTCCACCAGTTATAATCTTCAATATTATTAAGTTTCGGTTGTTTAGTGTGAGTTTTGTAAAAGTTTTCATGTTTCAAAGTTTCAGTAATAGCTGTCGAAATAGTTTTCGGTGCGTTTGTTGTTGTTTCGGATGAATCAAAAGTGAACGCGTTGTAAAACTCATTGTAGAATTCCTCAGTCATGATCTTGATTCTTGAAAATAACCTGCAAACAATCAAACAAACACTTGGATCAACTTTGAAAATCAAAAAATCCAAACTGACTTGATTCATACGGATGGAGAATCCTCAGTTCATACGGATGCAGATAAATCAGTTCGTACGGGTTAACCTTGAGTTGATTCGTACGGATGGGAAAATGTAAGCTTTGAACGGATAGGCTTGTTTCGAACGGATGGACTTTTTGTCAATCCGGGAGAATGGGCTAAAGCAGATCTGGACGGATGGACTATGTGGATCCGTTCGAACACACCTGAACACGAACAACCATGTTTTTCAATGAGTTGAGGTCGTTTTTGTTAGAATTTTGATCTGAAACTTTGTAGGATTGTTCAAATTTTTTTTTCACACAACATATTCAAAATTAGCCAATTTTAACCGTGAAATCTTTGTAGATCTGAGATTTAAGTTCAAAAAAATGAGTAGAAGATGTGTGTAGAAGAAGATGAAACCAGCTCTGAATCTGATGAATTTTCTTGAATCTTTGTGTCTTCCATCCATGCAAGCAATCACCCGCTCTGATACCACTTATGGATTCGCTCCGAGGATCAATTCCTTAACCATTGAGTGCTATGAACACGTATCTTGTGCAGAATCCAAGTACGTGTGTAGATTGAACACAAAGATGTAATTAATACAGATATAACAGTTTACAACCACGAAATCAACTGACAAGAGTTTCCCCTTTCAAGTTACAAAGATATCAAATGAACAAGACAAGCTAGGTATTTATACTACATGCCCATCCGTAAGTAAGTATGTACGAATGGGCCTCCATTCGTACAGATGCACTCATCTGGATGGTGTAACGCCCCGCGTTTTCATACTTTCTATATTTAGTAACCATCGTTTGTAAAACTATTTTTGGAAACTTCGTAAGTCTTGTAATCGTCCTTTTATTTAAAAACGTTGTAAAATCCGAGACTTGGATTATGACTTAAACTCGTATTTTGTTAATTACATGATACACATACTTTATATAGTCTCATACATTCAATTTCGTGGAACAATTGGTACTAAATCGTAATTTTTGGAAACAATGTGCTAAATTTGTAAATACATGAAACTTATGCCCAAAACGTGTTTGAACGTAAACGACACTTGATTTTTGATGCTTATACGCTTAATTATACTTGGGTTATACTCCTCATACTTAAATGTACCTCAAACTATGCTTAGATGGCAAAACTAGTCCTTAAAACACCTTAAAAGCCCAAATTAGCAAACTGCAGGGACTAAAATGAAAATAAGTGAAAGATGTTAGCTTACGGACCGTAACACTCCCAGTGTTGAGGTCCGTAAGCATGTCTGGCGGGCAGAAAACACAGCAGCCTCTTTTCTACGCGTTTTTGCACGAAATCCCAAGATTTAAACCTCCCCAATCAGCTTTAATCCACCTCTAAACACCTCCAATCACCTCCAAACTCTTCCACTATAAATATAACCCTTCTCCAAGCCTTCCTACACTTTCAACACTCTCAAATCACTCCAAGTTCACTCTCAAATCAGTTGCAAACTCAAGATTCGGGCAGATTCATAACCTTGCACAAAAGTGAGCATAACTTGCTCATTTCTTAATGAAATCACTTGATTCTTCTTCCTAATTGCTTGGATAATCATAGGGTATGATTCCTTGACTTCTCCTTGGAGAAATCAGACCTGGAAATCCCCTGAAATGATCCAAAACTTTCTGTTTTGATTTATGTTCTTACAAACTTGTTTAAACTTCATCCAACTTGTGTCTAACACATCTCACACCAATGTCCTAATGCTTACAACCTCTTTTATGGTTGGTTAAGCTTAAAAACATGGTTGAGACACTATAAATCAGAGGTTAAAACCTTAAATAATTCTGTTTTGATAAGGGTTTTTGACCCACAAATCATGTTCAAACTTATGCTTTGATGAAGAGTGATTATGGAACAACTTGGGTTGTTCCAACATAAAATCCTCACATGGTTTGATGATTTGTCTTAGTATAGCTTGTTATATTATTGTATTTACCTTAGTTCATGACCCTCCTTGGTTGTTTTTACATCAAGTGTAGTGGTGAACATACAAGGGGTCCCTAAACGGAAGCTAGTTCTTCCTACCCCATACTTGACATCCATGACTACTCGAGGTGCCTAAATGGAGATTTAATCTCCTACCTCCTACTTGAATTATTGGACTAAAGAATATGTAATACTTAACCTAAATATGTATATATACTCATTCGAACCTTTGATGTTGAACTTGTGTTTATATGTTAAAGTAGTAGAACACCATCTAAAACCAAAACCTTGTTGTGATTCTTATGGGTGTTCAACTCATGAAAACATTATCATAACCCTTGTGGTTACCAAGTGTCATACAAGTGTTAAGTGTTGAAGATAATTATTTTCACATGTTGGACTCATATCTTATTTTTATGATGTTTTAAATACCGAATCTCGACCCTAAACCTACTTGAACCTTAACCCTTACGCATTCAATCTTTTAACCTCATCAACTCGTCAATAATTGGATAATTGGAAAGCATATGCAAACTTTGTGAGTATACTCGTATTCCCCCCTTTTACTTTTACCACTTTTGGGGTGTAACATGTTACCTTATTCAAACACACCTACACTTATACTTTTGCAATACACAAAACAATCTTATACATGAATACTATGCTATAATACTTTGATGCTTACGTGGGTGATACTTATGTAATATGTTTTAGTCATTAGCTTCACAAGCCTCCATTTGACATGTATAGTGCTATAGGAGTAACGCACCGCCCCCTTTATACTCGGGTCATGTTGAATGTAACTTTGCGTAAACATTGGTTTGGCTAGAAATATTGCATGCCATGTTAGATCTTGTATTAACAAAGTTGCCATGTGGATTCGTTTTAAACATTTATACTTATACATATGCTTAAACTTGTATACTCGCCATTGCTTTTGCATTGAATTGTATTTTAAACATGTTACAGGTTGATGATGATGATGATATGAAAAGAAGTAGCATTGATGCCTAGATACACATATAGACGTTTAGGTTTAATATGTTGTATCAATTTTGATTATGTTGTTCGTTTCTCTTTTGAACTTATTGTTATTTGAGATTATGTAATGTTGACAATTTGAAGTTATGAAATGAAATGGGAATTATTTAAATATTGTCACAAATAGCGTTATGATGTCTCGAGCAATCTTCACACTTCGTCTCATCCCGATGTTTCCGCCATTGGTTGGGGTGTGACAGATTGGTATCAGAGCCATAACTATAGGGAATTAGGAAAAGTAGGAATGCTTTAACCTAGTCTATAGTTCTAGAGCTTTATTCGTATGTTTTACTTGAAACTTCATGCATGCCACTTTATGTGTTTCTTATTTATTCTCTTTGAGCCTTATAAACATATATGTCATTTTATCCTTATGTATCATACTTCATATGCTATTCCTATGTGTTAATACATGTTTTGTTGTGTGTTAATATTTGTTTTAATATGTCATTCTTTATGTGCCATTCTTGACATGTTTATACTCGTTTGTTTAATCTTCAATATACGCTTTTCCACATACATTTTACTCGACTATTCTAAATTCACAAACACTCGTAATACACAAGCAAGACGAATTCACCAAAATAGGCGTGAAACCCACAATTTGGTGAATGACTCTCGATCCTTCTACTTTTCTTTTCTTACACGAAATTCACCACCAAGTTAGGAGTGAGATCCTCACCTTGATGGAGAAATTCAAATTTGAAATTCTAGTGGACCCTCGTCAAAGTGTTGAAATCAAATTTTGACCCGACGAGTACCAACCACACCTAGGATACTAAATCGCCAAGTTAGGGGTGAAACCCGCACCTTGTCGACTAGTTCCACTCCTTGATTTTCATTAATCCCGCCAAGTCTCGAAATTTCAATTGAATTGGGGACATGTAGTAACTGGAAGGGTAAATACCGTCAACCGACTTGTCGGCGAGAGTATTTCACCTATTAGGCCAAAGCATGCTCCTCAAGTTCGAAAGACTTTTCGACTACTTTGGTTAGTCAAAGGTTCCGTTTTGGAACCATCCGAATTTTAATCAAACGTGTTTTACTATTTATTTTGCGCGATGCAATCTTTCAAATTCGAATTTACTTTCGATATTTTCTTCTCACACCCACAACATATTGAATCTTTTCCATACATTTATACATATGCAAGATTTCATGTAGTTTAAATTCACATTCCTTGTAACGACAAGTGGAGACATATCCTCGAGATAGGAGTGATTTCCTTACCTTGATGATTAACTCCACTCCCCTTTTCTTAAAACGACCTCACCAACGAGTTAGGGGTGATTCCCTTACCTAGGTGATCGTTACCAAAACGCCTCTTCAAAATATCTTATTATGCAAACTCGATCATGTTTATATCTAAATTATTGATCATTATTCAAAATACATACGTGTACGATTTCAAAATACATTGTTTTGTCAAGCATACTTTCCATCCTACGACCTATTTTTACCTAACTCACATACACGGATTCTTAACTTAACTTAAACGTTTTACTACACAAATTTCCAAACCTTACGAAATGCTACCCATCACTTTAATTGGTCAAACAAATCTCTTGCCCATGAACTTCATATTCGACTTAATCACTAAAACGCACTCATGATATATATATCACCAAACTAAAGATTTTCATTCTCAATCGGAGGATCAAACCAACCTTTCTTTTACACCTATAAGATCTTATGGATGTTATAAGATCGTTTTACCAAAGATTCTTTTCACATCAACAAATCATTTGTTAGAACTTTTAACAATCACAAAGTCCTTTTGCTAAAACTCTTTTCTAAAGGATCCTCGTTTTCACAAGAACCTCCTAAATTCACAACTTCTTGTCTAATGAAATGAAATTACTTTTGATTGAAAACTTTCTTACACCAATTTACAAAACACGTGGGCAAGAAGACTTCTTGGAGACCGACCATCTTCGGATTTCGTAAACTCTTTTAAAACAAAAGTAGGATTTCCATTCATTACAAAATGCATTATGCTTAACCCATGAGTACCTTATACCCTTTTACATATGCAACTATATTCTACCTTTCAAACCAAGCTCAATCTAATTTTGATACGATGAACTCAACGTCTTGTTTAAACAACTATACACACGTATCATCATACACGTTTTAGTCGTTTTAACGCGACAATTTCATTTATAATCGTTCGTATTTACATACTTAACCTTTTGAACGAATTTATACACCTAAATCCGTGATGTCCCAACATACACTATATACGTAAATTTAAATATTCGTACCTACACTTACATTCATACGTTCTATGCCTATACTATTAATCGTATTCATACTTATGCTCATACGTTTCATGTTTTACTTATATTCATACGCTTCATGATTTTACCTATACTCATATATTTCATGTTTTCACTTATATTCATACGTTGCGTGCTTATACATATACACATACTACTAGTACGTGCTATGTCGATACACATACTTGCGTGCTTATTCATACCTAAACTTATACTTATGCTCACACTTTCATTCATACTCATGATCCATACATTCGTACCTATACGCGAGCGAAATCCGAGGGATTCGCTTGCGTGGGTCCTATACATACTTAAGCATGGACTTGCTTACATACTACATTCTTACACGTGCACATTCTTAATTTTTAAATTATTGATACCCTAATTCATACACAACTAGTACAAGCTATGCGGATCAGGCGTCGATCAATATAATCACGGGTGCACACGGGATTATAGTGATAGGCGTATGAGAACCATAGAGTGTACTACTGTGTATGGTAAGACACGGGACGTAACATGACACCGGATACGGACAGATGTATTGTGGTCAAAACATGGTGGATACGCCGCTGGTACTTCCTATATATAAGTGTTTTCACCATGTTACCAAATTTCGTAAAACGTGCCATGACAAATTCAGTGCTTTACAGACCTTTGGACCTTATACAAACTTCATACAACTCTCAAATGCATTATATCCGATTATCCAATGACGAGACTTCATTCTTAACACCCTACGTTCAACTATCCAACACTTATGCCATTCTCATACTTGTACTCTTTAAGAGTCATTCGTTCATTCTATACTAATATTATTCTCCTTATCCTTTTAATTCATGCAAACCTCGTTCGCCATTAAGCTTGTTTAAACATCCTGGTCCTAACTTGCCACGTCACCTATAAAATAGTCTTCCTATTCTGGAAACTTGTGTAACTATACTTAGCATACCTTTAATGCTTTAACTAAAGTACCAAACCTTCTCGTTTCACTCAATAAACAACTTTTTACAAATGTGATTTCATCACCACGCCCCATCAAAATACAAAACGTTTGTCAACGTCTTCTTTCTTAATACGTCACCTTTTAATTACGTCGCCAATTTAAGTTACTCAAGGTTGTCATACTCACTTCACCTGTATACGCACCTACATATTTTCAAATATGTCAGACACCTCAAAGTATTTTAAGCAATAAACCCACTCGCAATTTACCTTGTCAAAGTTTTGTGCCTTTCAAAATATTTCGAAATTTTCAAGTCTCAAATTTTTACTAAAACTCTTCAAGTCTAACTCTTGAATAAATTTCGGGACGAAATTTCCTAAAGGAGGGGAGACTGTAACGCCCCGCGTTTTCATACTTTCTATATTTAGTAACCATCGTTTGTAAAACTATTTTTGGAAACTTCGTAAGTCTTGTAATCGTCCTTTTATTTAAAAACGTTGTAAAATCCGAGACTTGGATTATGAATTAAACTCGTATTTTGTTAATTACATGATACACATACTTTATATAGTCTCATACATTCAATTTCGTGGAACAATTGGTACTAAATCGTAATTTTTGGAAACAATGTGCTAAATTTGTAAATACATGAAACTTATGCCCAAAACGTGTTTGAACGTAAACGACACTTGATTTTTGATGCTTATACGCTTAATTATACTTGGGTTATACTCCTCATACTTAAATGTACCTCAAACTATGCTTAGATGGCAAAACTAGTCCTTAAAACACCTTAAAAGCCCAAATTAGCAAACTGCAGGGACTAAAATGAAAATAAGTGAAAGATGTTAGCTTACGGACCGTAACACTCCCAGTGTTGAGGTCCGTAAGCATGTCTGGCGGGCAGAAAACACAGCAGCCTCTTTTCTACGCGTTTTTGCACGAAATCCCAAGATTTAAACCTCCCCAATCAGCTTTAATCCACCTCTAAACACCTCCAAACTCTTCCACTATAAATATAACCCTTCTCCAAGCCTTCCTACACTTTCAACACTCTCAAATCACTCCAAGTTCACTCTCAAATCAGTTGCAAACTCAAGATTCGGGCAGATTCATAACCTTGCACAAAAGTGAGCATAACTTGCTCATTTCTTAATGAAATCACTTGATTCTTCTTCCTAATTGCTTGGATAATCATAGGGTATGATTCCTTGACTTCTCCTTGGAGAAATCAGACCTGGAAATCCCCTGAAATGATCCAAAACTTTTTGTTTTGATTTATGTTCTTACAAACTTGTTTAAACTTCATCCAACTTGTGTCTAACACATCTCACACCAATGTCCTAATGCTTACAACCTCTTTTATGGTTGGTTAAGCTTAAAAACATGGTTGAGACACTATAAATCAGAGGTTAAAACCTCAAATAATTCTGTTTTGATAAGGGTTTTTGACCCACAAATCATGTTCAAACTTATGCTTTGATGAAGAGTGATTATGGAACAACTTGGGTTGTTCCAACATAAAATCCTCACATGGTTTGATGATTTGTCTTAGTATAGCTTGTTATATTATTGTATTTACCTTAGTTCATGACCCTCCTTGGTTGTTTTTACATCAAGTGTAGTGGTGAACATACAAGGGGTCCCTAAACGGAAGCTAGTTCTTCCTACCCCATACTTGACATCCATGACTACTCGAGGTGCCTAAATGGAGATTTAATCTCCTACCTCCTACTTGAATTATTGGACTAAAGAATATGTAATACTTAACCTAAATATGTATATATACTCATTCGAACCTTTGATGTTGAACTTGTGTTTATATGTTAAAGTAGTAGAACACCATCTAAAACCAAAACCTTGTTGTGATTCTTATGGGTGTTCAACTCATGAAAACATTATCATAACCCTTGTGGTTACCAAGTGTCATACAAGTGTTAAGTGTTGAAGATAATTATTTTCACATGTTGGACTCATATCTTATTTTTATGATGTTTTAAATACCGAATCTCGACCCTAAACCTACTTGAACCTTAACCCTTACGCATTCAATCTTTTAACCTCATCAACTCGTCAATAATTGGATAATTGGAAAGCATATGAAAACTTTGTGAGTATACTCGTATTCCCCCCTTTTACTTTTACCACTTTTGGGGTGTAACATGTTACCTTATTCAAACACACTTACACTTATACTTTTGCAATACACAAAACAATCCTTATACATGAATACTATGCTATAATACTTTGATGCTTACGTGGGTGATACTTATGTAATATGTTTTAGTCATTAGCTTCACAAGCCTCCATTTGACATGTATAGTGCTATAGGAGTAACGCACCGCCCCCTTTATACTCGGGTCATGTTGAATGTAACTTTGCGTAAACATTGGTTTGGCTAGAAATATTGCATGCCATGTTAGATCTTGTATTAACAAAGTTGCCATGTGGATTCGTTTTAAACATTTATACTTATACATATGCTTAAACTTGTATACTCACCATTGCTTTTGCATTGAATTGTATTTTAAACATGTTACATGTTGATGATGATGATGATATGAAAAGAAGTAGCATTGATGCCTAGATACACATATAGACGTTTAGGTTTAATATGTTGTATCAATTTTGATTATGTTGTTCGTTTCTCTTTTGAACTTATTGTTATTTGAGATTATGTAATGTTGACAATTTGAAGTTATGAAATGAAATGGGAATTATTTAAATATTGTCACAAATAGCGTTATGATGTCTCGAGCAATCTTCACACTTCGTCTCATCCCGATGTTTCCGCCATTGGTTGGGGTGTGACAGATGGCCACATCTACGAATGGACTATTATAGTGCATTCGTACGAATGCACTCTATGTTACGGATGGACTAATGCTATTACGAATGGACTGTGTCCATTCATACGGATGCACATCCTCCATTCGTACGAATGGGCTCCAACATACATGAACTTTATGTTTTCCTCAGTTCAGCACCTGTCTTGTCTCATTTTATTAAGCTACGATACGTGATTGACGGAAGTGATAGACATACTACACTCACAGCATGTTATTTGAAAAAGTTTGTACTTGTAAAACTTGTATAACCGTCATTGTCCGCGTACGACAAAGACAACATGTCGAGCCTATAACCAACCTCCAGCTAGTGAGTGCCTCGCCAACTGTGTGTACTCAAGACGGTAGACTAGCAGTCGATTATAGTTCTAATATGTAGCGAGGACTTCACTGTATAGTTCTAAGGACCCTACGACCCTTATAGTTGAGTAGAAGACAATCTAGTCCTTGTGTTCGTATATAGGACAATCCAGTCCCTGTGTTTATTTGTAGGAAAACCCAGTCCCGATGTTTGTAAGTAGGACAACCGAGTCCCATTGTTTGTGCGTAGGACAATCTAGTCCCCTTGCTTCGTATGTAGGATAACCTAGTCCCTAATTATAACAAGCACAATCCCGTCACTAGCCATGAAACTCATGCACTTTTCGAAAATACATGTATGTTTTGTAAAACCGGTATGTTTTGCATAAACCTTTCATAAACCATTTGGGTTAGTTAGAATTCGTTTGTAACATGGTGTAGAAATATGTAACGTTCGTTTTATCGAAATATTGTATGTTTTTGCAAAACTTGCATGTCTTTCCACCCCCGAAAACATTTATAAAAATGTAAAAATGTAAAAAGTGGGGATATGAACTCACCTCGATATTCTAGTGCAAAACTAGCATAATACAATTCATATGTCATTTCAAAGACATATGAACGCCCAGGTTTTACATACGGTCAAAACAATGACAAACAACGTTAAAAATTTAAACTTCCATAGACAAACCAATTTTATCAAACAAAATGATATTTAGGTAGTTCGAAATAAACACAACCATTCAAGGTTTCATCACAAGTGTTTTGCCCGAACTACCATGAAGAGATTTAAATCCTAACTTACTTACAAAACATCCTAGACATTAGTTTAACATTTACAATATAAAAGTGTTTTGACCCATTTACAAAAGACGACTTTAACCGAAAGCGCATAAAGGGCGGTGTAGTGTGTTCGATCTGAGCTCGCCATTATCAAGTGTGGGATTTACCTACCATTCAAAAGCACACATAAAATTCATTAGTACAAACTCACTCAACATTATGACACTTTGTATCGACTCATCCCTTTATTCGACCCAATCAACAATTCTTAACCAAAAATCATACTTTCTACCATTTACTACTTTCGTCTAGCATTTCCACAAGACGTGTTTAATGCACATACCTTTACATCATCTATATCCTTAATCCATTCGATTCATTCATAAGAAATCAAAGATTAAAATCTTCGACATACTACATGTTTCATGCCAATTTGACCCATTCATGACGGGTCAATATTTAACCATAACATCAATTTCCAAACTTAAACCTTCATGACCTATTTACAACATTTCGTTTCACATTCAACTAACTTTCTTTTATTCATTCTTTTTCAACAAATCATCATACATTCGACATAATTCTATACTTTATAAAGACACGATAACAAACTAAAAACCAATATCGTAATGAGTAATTGAAGTTCATATGAACTTACCGTGATCTTGCGTTGCTTGTGACTTCAAATGACTAGTTCCTTCTTCCTTTTTCGTGCCTATATGTTAAAGCTTCACACTTTTAGCTTTTGTATACATTGCATTACATATGCGTTTTTTTACTTATTCATCATAGCGTTACCAAACTAAACATACATCCACTTTCATTTTGCAATATCATTTTATCAAGAATTCTTGTCAAAATACAACTGAATCATTCTAAGGCGTTTCATCGAACACGTGGTTTGCGTACTATCTACAAAGCATAATGTACAAATATCTTAAGCTCATTTTCCATATTTCATCCATTGATTAGCATAACAAATCCCTACCTTCATAATTTGTCATCCTAATTATATACACTTAGCTATACATCAAATACTCATCAAACTATCATCAACATATATCAACACCATGTAAATTTTGCATATAAACTTCACTACACTTGATCATTCTATATCATAAAAATGGGTTTTACCCTAAATCATCATCATAGTCAAAATTAAACATATTTTAGCATCTACATATTCATCATAACTAACATTCATGTTTAAATTTTACACTACATTCACGGATTACACAAAACCCACTTAATCAAACATCACTAAAACACCAAATTCGACTTACTTGATGTTAGAAACACTTAAGTGATCGACATTCCTGGTTCATGCATTCATTTAGCACTTAAATCCCCTTTCAATTTGATGGATTTGTGTTAATAGGGGTTTTGTTCTTCCCCTGCCCTTTCTCTCGATCGCACACCCTCACCGAACACTGACTAATTTTTGTTTAGTGTTTAATGTATAACATTTTTCACTTTAACCCCTCAATCTTTTAGGATATGCCATTTATTTCATTTTACATACTAAGTTGGTTAACTTCATGTGCACATAAGCTTTAGACTTTCCATAGTTTATAAAACTTAGAAAATGGTAAAAATCTATACTTACCATTTCTTATCATCTAAACATCAAAATTTTAATATTATAATACAACGTACGGAATTTGGGGTGTTACAAGTCTACCCCTCCCCCTTAAAGGAGGTTTCGTCCCCGAAACCTGAATACATACCAAATAGTTCCGGATAGTGTTTCCGCATATCGTCCTCCGCTTCCCATGTAAGATCCGACCCCTTTCGGTGTTGCCATTGAACCAAGACTTGTCGAATAGATTTGTTGCGGAGTTGCTTCACCTTGAAATCTTTTATTGCGACTGGCCTTTCAACATAATTTAACCTCTCGTCAACTTCAATATCATCCAAAGGCACGTATGCCATTTGTGACAACTGGCACTTTTCCATGTATTCCGTACAATATAAACAGTAATTTGTACCTTAATGACTGTGCATGATTGAATTAATGAGATGAATGATTATATGATTGCTTTCAAGAACATACAAATGCATTACGTGTTGCAAGATTGTTTATCATTTTTCATGCAACCTGGTGTGGATCAATTAGTGTATAGAACAAAGTTAGCACAGTTATCAGACAAATTAGAAGTACTGGCGGGAGTTCAGTACTCAGACAGACATGTTATTAGAACATAGAATGAGTCCGGAACCAAGAGTTACACTAGAATAGTACGTAGGAAAGTAGGGATCATAAAACTGCCTTCCGAGTGATGATTTAAGTGCCAAAAAGTGCCCGAAACACACTAAAACTACAGAATTCTACAGAAAACAGCAAAAATCAGCATTTTAACATCAAAATAGAATGCAGAAATGAGGTTTAATGGTCCAGAATACCTTGATAAGTGTCGAGAATCAAAATTGTCATAAAAGACGTCATATTGCACACTAAACTGCGCAATTTAACACCTTAACGAACCGGTAACCAAACAAACAACCAGGCATTACCCGAAACACCAAAATTTAACGAAAAGCATTGTTTTAATGTTACAAAGCTAGTTATGATCACCAAACACCATAATACATCCTAAAACACCTAAACACACTTAAACCCCTAAATCTAACACTTAAACACTAACTAGAACATGTAACCAAGAATTGAAATGGAACTAGGACCCCCCACCCCCCTTAAGTGGACGGTTACAACAAGGGGTCCCACCCTTGATTTTCTTGAATTGTTTAATTGATATGCTTAAGAGATATGAAACACATTAACCATTATACAAAATGATGTTGGAAGTAATTTTATAAAAACCACAAGATCAAACACTAATCATTCTAACACTTTCAACTCACTACATTTTCTCCTTCTTCTCCCTTAAACTCACGGCCCAAGCTCCCATCTCTACACCTTCATTTTTCAAGTCATTTCTTCATCATCCAAGAGCATTCTAAGGTGTTTCAAGCATAACTAAGGAGGTTGGAAGCAAAGGAACTTGAAGGACCTTCTTGGAGTGCTTTTATCCACCTCAAATCTTCTTCAACTTGCTTCTTGTTCTTCCCTAGCCATTGTGCTAGTAGTAAGCCTCTTTAATCTTGTTTTTACACTTAATCTTAGTGGTTAATGTATAATGTAACTTTGTAATCTAAAGAATCTCAACAAAATATAAGTAGGATCATGAACATAAAGCTTAAAAACATGAAGATCAAAGTTGTTTTAGTGTATGTATTAAACTTGTTTGTTGATTACTTGCATATATGGTGTAGATCATCATATGAAGCTTGCTAGATGATGATTAAACACATGATCTAGCAAGTATAAGGATGAATCTTGAGAAATTTATGTTGATCATCCTTTATGTAAACTATGAACTTGAAGGTGAACTTGTTTATGTGTAGGATGATTATTCCAACAAGATATAAGTCTTGAAAATATAAGATTTCAAAAATAATATTTTCAAGAAACTAAAGTTTACTTCAAGATTTAACAAGACTTGGTTTTTAAAGAAAATAACCATGGTTTAAGTGTTAAATGGAACTAGTAAAGTGTATGTAACATGAAAAATGCAAGAAGATTCATTTTTGAAAAATCATGTTACAGGTTGTAAAGGATGAAATTTCATAAGAATGAGTTTTATAAAATAAGAACCATGGATTTAGTATTCTTACAACATATTAAACAACATGTTAAAATACTACAAAGTTTTACAAACTTCAAGTTCATGTCATATGGTAAAAATGCATATTTGTGGCTTATGGTAAGTTATATGAAGATTGTTGTTGATTGATGATGAATTTTTAAAAGAAAATGATATGCTATTAAGTATGGAAACCTCCACTTTTAAGGAGAAACTATGGTAAAATTTTTGTAAAAATTAAACACTTAGAAAAATATTTTTAAACAAGTGTTACATGTAATTTTTTATCTTGGTTTTGAATATAAAATTTTCCATGATTTTTATTATAAAAATTACAAGTATTGGAGGTTGATTTTTTATAATAAAAATGGCTAAGTATATATTTAGGAAAATATATGTCTAGATGACACAAAATTATGTGCTACTTGTATATTAATTGTATTAGTTATATTAAAATTAGGGACATCGAAATAATACACCACACCAAAATACCAAAAATTGTGATATAAAATATTACCAAAATCACATAATAAAAAAATATATATTTATAACCGAATATTGGACAAATCGGACAATGGACATGTGGGCTATATATATATATATATATATATATATATATATATATATATATATATTCCAAAAATAAATTCATAACTTAACAAATGTGATAAACGGTATTTTTGGAATCGAAAAAACAGCAAAATATGAATTTTTACAAATATTACAAAGTATATCATATTTTGTCAAAGTAGAAAATATATTAGTTTTGGGTAGAGAAAATATATATTTTCTTAAACAACACAAAAATATATTATTTTGGTGAAAACTAAAGATATATATTTTTCTAAGTTTAATCTTAAAAATATTTTATTTTTAAGATATATATGAAAGTATACTTATTTTTGCCAAGTAAAGTTTATAGATATTTTTCTATAAAAATTCTCTTAAAATACGTATATTTTAAGAATATAAAGTTGGTGATTTTTAATTGTATACATCAATCGTATACATCAATCGTATAGCTCAAAGAATACCAAATTCCCAAAAATAAGTCTTAATAAATAAATAAGACTAAGAGTCGTTACACGACCTAAACGTCTAATAAAGCATAGCACGTGTGTAGGTAGTTGTACGACTCGTGGGAAAGGATCTTTGAGATACGAGACTGCTACGCAAATCTGTGAGTTCATGTCCCCCTTTTCTTTTAACTGTTTTCGGTTTTATAACTTACGGGGGTGAAATACATGCTTCAAATGTTTCAAATGGTATGGCTAGCTAAGGAATGAACTGTTAGATCATGTGAATGGGTAGGCACAACACTTAAGACCATTAATCTTTGTATAAAGACCGAGGGGCATGAGTGATAGATCTATCTGGGTGTTGCGAGCCCCACCCATAGGTCCGGGAGTGGCCGCATGTGGTGACTATGTCGTTCCAGCCGGGTGGCCCAGTACGAAATCCGCAAATGTTTGAGCCTTCCTACGCCATTGCACACATATTAATGTCCTTGCAAAACATTAGTTGATCTGTTCATAGACGCTTTCATACCGGTTACAAAGGAATACTTACAAATGTTTACAAGATTATTTGAACTCATACAAAAACACATGAACTCGCTCAACTTTCATTGATGTTTTCAAAATTACATGTATTTCAGGAAACAAGATGGATCTTGGGCGCTGGTGTTGTTTTCAAGATGTAAATTTCAAGTTTAGATGTCATCCACTTTTGTTGGTTTGTAACATAACTTGAGGATATGTTGGTCGAAACTTAAATGACTTGTGTTTGTAACATTTTAAACTTATGAATGAATGAACATCATGTTTTAATCATATAGTTGTTTATTCTAATTGAATGCAGTGATATTGATCAAGTTACACATTACACGCTTCCGCAAAAGTCATGGTGTGACACCAATTAATCCGCAAGGCATTTCCGCTGCTGCGACACATGAAAGGTGTTATAAATTCCATCCAGCGCGGGTGGTAATTCTAACAGGTATGCCACCATCCTGAATCGAGCGAGTATTTTGAATGGTCTGATGTATCGAGGATCTAGCTTTCCGCGTTTACAAAAAAACGAATTATTCCTTTCCATGGGGAGACCTTTAGCAACACATAACCTCCCACTTGAAACTCGATTGGTCGCCTTCGTCGATCCGCATAAGACTTCTTTCTATCTTGTGCCGCTTTTATCCTTGATCTAACCATATCAATCTTTTCATTCATTTCGGCTACTACAACCTTTGACGTGAGTTCGCGCTGACCCACTCCCCCCAACAAATCGGAGTTCTACATTTCCTTCCATAGAGCATTTCGTTAGGGACCATCTTTATGATGTTATGATAACTATTACTATATGAAAATTCTACCAAAGATAGATGATCATCCCAGTTTCCTCCAAAAACCAAAACACACGCCCTTAGCATATCTACTAGTGTTTGGATGGTTCGTTCTAATTGACCATCGGTTTGAGGACGGTAGGCGGTGCTTATACGCAACTGGGTCCCCAACTCTTCATGAAACTTCCTCCAATATCGAGATGTGAACCGGGTATCCCGGTCAGATACTATTGACACCGAAACCCCATGCCGTGATATAATCTCATTTATATAAATTTCTGCGATCTTTTCTGAATTATTGGTTTCCCGAATGGGTAAGAAATGTGCACTTTTGGTTAGGCGGTCAACAACTACCCAAATAGCATCATGCCATTTCCTTGTCTTAGGAAGGTTAGTCACCAAATCCATCGTTATATGTCCCCACTTCCACACTGGAATTTTAAACGGTTGCAACCTTCCATACAGTTTTTCGTGTTCAGCCTTTATCTGAGAACACGTCAAGCACTTTGCAACATACTTGACAATGTCTCTTTTCATCCCCGTCCACCAATAATTCATCCTCAAGTCTCGATAGATCTTTGTAGCTCCAAGGTGAACATAATATCTAGACTTGTGAGCCTCATTCAAAAGCGAATCTTTCATATCACATTCCCGAGGTATCCAGATTCGGTCATACCTCTTCTTCATACCATTCGCATTCTCTTCTAACTTGTGAATAAATCCTTTCGTCCTTTTTTTCTTTGGGTCATCGGCATTCAAGGACTTAATTTGAGCTTCTTGTATTTCTTCAAGGAGTTTAGAAGTGACTACCATTTTCACCGATTTCACCCGAATCGGAGGCGGGTACTTTCGAACATCCGCTACTACATTAGCCTTCCCGGGATGGTAGTGAATATCACAATCGTAATCCTTGATAAATTCTAGCCTCCTTCGATGCCTCATATTAAGATCTTTTTGCTCGAATAAGTATTTGAGGCTCTTACGATCCGAGTAAATTGTGCATTTGCCCCGTACAAGTAATGCCTCCATATTTTTGAAGCGAACACTACAGCCGCCAACTCTAAATCATGAGTTAGGTAGTTACCTTCGTGTTGCTTAAGTTGTCTCGAGGCATACGCCACCACCTTACCCCGTTGCATTAGAATGCACCCCAAGCCTTGACGGGAGGCGTTGGTGTATACAACTAAGTCTTACGTTCCATCCGGTAAGGTCAACACTGGAGAACTCGAAAGCTTTTCTTTCAAGGTTTGAAGGGGCTTTTCTTGATCCATACCCCAAACAAATTTCTCTTCTTTCTTCGTTAGCTTAGTCATAGGCAAGGCGATCTTAGAAAAATCCTGGATGAACCTTTTGTAGTAGCTGGCTAAGCCTAGGAAACTTCTTACTTCACTTGGATTCTTAGGGGGAACCCATTTCATAACCACTTCTAATTTAGACGGATCTACCTTAATGCCTTCCTCATTGATCATGTGACCGAGAAACTGTACCTCTCTAAGCCAAAATGCACATTTTGAGAACTTCGCATACAATCTTTCCTTACGGGGCGTTTCTAGCACTTTTCGTAAATGTTGAGCTTGTTCGGTCTCGCTTCGGGAGTATACCAGAATGTTATATATGAAAACAATCACGAACTTATCTAACATAGTTCGACATACTCGATTCATTAAATCCATAAACATGGCCAGAGCGTTCGTCAAACCAAAAGACATTACTAATAACTCGTAATGTCCGTATCCAGTCCGAAGCGCAGTTTTGGATATATCCTCTTCTCGTACCCGTAGTTGATGGTATCCCGATCGTAGATTGATTTTTGTGAACCAACTTGCCCCTTGAAGTTGATCAAATAGGTCGTCAATTCTGGGCAACGGGTAACGATTTTTCACCGTCAACATGTTCAACTCCCGATAGTCGATGCACATTCGCATCGAACCATCCTTCTTTCTCACGAATAACACGGGTGCTCCCCACGGTGAAACACTCGGTCGTATAAACCCTTTATTGAGCAGTTCTTGGAGTTGCGTCAATAATTCTTTCATTTCGGTTGGGGCCAACCGATAAGGAGCCTTAGCTACCGGTTTGGCGGCCGGGCTAAGCTCTATTTTAAACTCCACTTCGCGTTCGGGCGGAGGTCCCGATAAATCTTTCAGAAACAGATCCGGATATTCATTTACTACATTAACATCTTCGAGCTTCAGGGCAACTTGATAAGTGTCTATCACATAAGATAGATACACCCTACCCCCGTTCCTTATATACTTGACGGCTTCATTTATAGAACAAAACTTCGGCTCAACGACCCTATCCCCTTGAATACTTACCCATTTCCCCATACACATTGGAATAAGATCTATACTAAATTCCTCATCTTCAATCAAGATCTTACAGTTTCTACATACATCGTGTAGTAAATAATTCTTACTGTCGGCTACTTCCACTTCTAAGGGTATTAACATCTTTTCAAGCTTAAAGGAAGGATGATATAATAGTTCATTCGAAACAAACGACCTACTAGCCCCGGAATCAAATAAGACATTCATAGGTATAGAATTAACTAAAACTATACCTGAAACAACATCTGAGTGAGTCTTTGCTTCTTCCAATGTTATCTTGAACATCCTTCCACGAGCCCTAGATGGCTCTTCTTTCTTTCCTTCTTTGTTTGTTCCTGATTGGAGTTTTGGACATTCCGCTTTAATATGCCCTGTTTGATAGCTATTGTAGCACGTCTTTGGATTGTTAGGACACTTGTAGTACGGGTGTCCATCTTGCCCACATTTGTAACATCCTTTCTTCCCAAGTAAGCATTCACCCGAGTGGTGTTTTTCGCAAGTCTTACAGGTCGGGATCCCACTATTCGACTTCCATTTTCTTGGCTTGATCTTGAAACTTAGACTTCTTTGACGGGCTTGGATTTGTAGGCTTCTCCATCATTCTTTTCTCTCCGGGTTCAATTGTCTTTTCAGCTCAATTTCCCTATCTCTTGCCCAGTTTATGAGTTCGTTTAGCGTATCACATTTAGAGGGATTTATGAACTCTCGAAACTCGACCTTCAATATACCGTGTTAACGAATAATCTTCATTCTTTCCGTCCCCACTATCTCCCGACAGAACTTCATCTTGTTAAGAAATGTATTCGTTATTTCATCTATCGTCTCATCCTTTTGTCGAAGACGCAAGAAGTCCTCATGAATTCTATCTATTGCGGATTGTGGGCAATGATATTTCATGAAAGGCACTTTGAGCTCTTATGATGTTAAAACTTGGATCTTGTCTTCCCCTACCTCCTTGCAATAGGTGTCCCACCAATCCTTAGCCTGAAGTTGGAGGAGACCCGTTGCAAAAATCACTTGGTCTTCCTTCTCACAATTACTTCTTACAAACACCGTTTTGGTACTCGAAATCCACCTTTGACATGCTATCGGATCAATCTCCCCTTTGTATGGTAAGGGATTGCACGCCATGAACTCCTTATATGTACATCTACGAGTACTTTTCTCCGCTTATATTTCGCTTATCATTTCGTTTAGTTCTTCTAATTTGCTTGTCATCATTGTTTCTACCGTATTCAATATGTGGCTCTCCACTTTTTGGGCTAACAAAGGAATGTTAGCCTCTATTGCCTTCCCAACTTCTTCCGCAATGAATGTCTTTATTTCATCTCGGCGTACCGCTTCATCATCATTTACATTCACCACGTCCGCCATCTACAATTACATACTTGTATTAGACACCGCATCATTCATTTCTTTATCATTCATGCATTATTTGCTTTCAATAGTTCATTCTCGTAGGTCATAAAACCATACTGTTCTTCATTACGAACATTCTAGACGTGTTAGTCAAACCATACATTCATTCTTGCACTTACTTCTTACTCATTCGTTCTTTAACTAACAGCTTTCATGTTAATCAGCTTATATTCATGATTTCATTAACATTTTGGGGCTTTTCCTAAGTTTAACGAAGGTCCGAAACTGAATTGGAGGCCTCAAAATAACAAACAAAACAAATCAGCAACGCAAACCAAGGGATGGCGTCGCCGACGGCTCAGGGCAGCGTCTCCGACGTCCCATGTAAAGTTGTGCTGACTTGGTAGCGTAGGCAGGGAGTTAAGCCGTCGGAACACCCAGGTGCGTCGGCGACGCTATAGGGGGCCGTCGGCGATGCCCCTTCTGACTTGCAAACGTTGATTTAACTTATTTTCACCCAAAAACTTCATTCCCGAGCCCCGGTTCAACTTGAAAATGTTCTGTGAAGTCCCGAAACCTCTCGTAACATTCCGTAAAGTTCTAACCCATGTTATTCTAGTGAGTTAACCATAATCCCCTTCCCATTTCTAACTAAAGGCATAAATCAAAATTTACAATTTACTTACTTGCATAGCCCTTCGGAACGAACACATCTTCATACGAGCTTTTGGTTTGAGTTCAAGCATTTTAACTCTATTACTTGAATCCCTCAAACCTCGGCTCTGATACCAACTTGTACCGCCCATTTTTTACATACGGTCAAAACAACGACAAAAGATGCTAAACATTTAAACTTCCATAGACAAACCAATTTTATCAAACAAAAGGATATTTAGGTAGTTCGAAATAAACACAACCATTCAAGGTTTCATCACAAGTGTTATGCCCGAACTACCATGATGAGATTTAAATCCTAACTTACTTACAAAACATCCTAGACATTAGTTTAACATTTACAATATAAAAGTGTTTTGACCCATTTACAAAAGACGACTTTAACCGGATGCGCATAAAGGGCGGTGTAATGTGTTCGATCCGAGCTCGCCATCATCAAGTGTGGGATTTTCCTACCATTCAAAAGCACACATAAAATTCATTAGTACAAACTCACTCAACATTATGACACTTCGTATCGACTCATCCCTTTATTCGACCCATTCAACAATTCTTAACCAAAAATTATACTTTCTACCATTTACTTCTTTCGTCTAGCATTTCCACAAGAAGTGTTTAATGCACATACCTTTACATCATCTATATCCTTAATCCATTCGATTCATTCATAATAAATCAAAGATTAAAATCTTCGACATACTACATGTTCCATGCCAATTTTACCCATTCATGACGGGTCAATATTTAACCATAACATCAATTTCCAAACTTTAACCTTCATGACCCATTTACAACATTTCGCTTCACATTCAAGTAAGATTTTTTATTCATTCCTTTTCAACAAATCATCATACATTCGACATAATTCTATACTTTATAACAACACGATAACAAACTAAAAACCAATACCGTATTCTACATAATGAGTAATTGAAGTTCATATGAACTTACCGTGATCTTGCGTTGCTTGTGACTTCAAATGACTAGTGCCTTCTTCCTTCTTCGTGCCTATATGTTAAAGCTTCACACTTTTAGCTTTCGTATACATTGCATTACATATGCGTTTTTACTTATTCATCATAGCGTCACATAACTAAACATACATCCATTTTCATTTTGCAACATCATTTTATCAAGAATTCATGTCAAAATACAACTGAATCATTCTAAGGTATTTCATCGAACACGTGGTGTGCGTACTATCTACAAAGAATAATGTAGAAATATCTTAAGCTCGTTTTCCATATTTCATCCATTGATTAGCATAACAAATCCCTAGCTTCATAATTTGTCATCCTAATTATGTACACTTGGCTCTACATCAAATACTCATCAAACTATCATTAACAAATATCAACAACATGTAAATTTTGCATATAAACTTCACTACACTTGATCATTCTATATCATAAAAATGGGGATTACACTAAATCATCATCATAGTCAAAATTAAACATATTTTAGCATCTACATATTCATCATAACTAACATTAATGTTTAACATTTACACTACATTCACGGATTACACAAAACACACTTAATCAAACATCACTGAAACACCAAATTCGACTTACTTGATGTTAGAAACACTTAAGTGATCGACATTCCTAGTTCATGCATTCATTTAGCCCTTAAATCCCCTTTCAATTTGATGGATTTGTGTTGATAGGGGTTTTGTTCTTCCCCTGCCCTTTCTCTCGATCGCACACCCTCACCCAACATTGACTAATTTTTGTTAAGTGTTTAATTTATAACATTTTGCACTTTAACCCCTCAATCTTTTAGGATATGCCATTTATTTCATTCTACATACTAACTTGGTTAACTTCATGTGCGCATAAGCTTTAGACTTTCCATAGTTTATAAAACTTAGAAAATGGTAAAAATCTATACTTACCATTTCTTATCATCTAAACATCAAAATTTTAATATTAAACTATGACGTACGGAATTTGTGGTGTTACAACATAAAACCTGCTAGGTATGCAATCTATACATTCCTACAAAGGAATAAGCCCATAAGATTCAACTAAAAATGTCGCTAAACTACGTGTCACCGAGCTCTACCGAATTGTTAACCAAATGATTTGATGGGAAGATGTTGTTAACTTGATGGAAACGATAACTATACTCGTTTAATCCTATTTATTGTCGGTGATAAATACTAGGTCTTGGAACACCTTAGTTTCCAAGAGGTTTAGGGTATATATATTTATATAGAAATACTAATATATTTATATAATCTTGTTAATCATCATAATTGGTCATACGTGTATGTAAACAACTATTTATTCTAAAAAAAAAAATATGTTGTAAACTCGTGTAATGCATTCACGCGTTTTCCGAATAGCTATCATACACGTTGATGGATAATAATACGAGTCGTCGTAGTTTTTCGTAGTATGTACATATATATTCATATATGCAAACGTAATTATATATATATAAACGTCACGAAGCCGCAATAGTAGTCTCGCGTCTCGTGGATAATTATCAAAATAATTATGTAGTTGTTTGCTTATTATAATGGACTTTCGTTTATTTGTTACCAAAATAACTGGGATAATAATATATGTTAAGATCGTACGGTAACGCGTCGTATTACGTTTAGACGTTTGAAATAAATTTAAATAATTATATTTATTTAGTTTTATTTGAACGATAAGATAGTATAGATAATAATATTATTTATTAAGAAATATATATTCACATCTTGTCTTTCGTCTTAAATGTTCGAAATAAATATAGGCATTTATATTTATTTACCAAAATGTTACCATTATGTGCCATATCTCGTTTAAAGCTATGGATAATTATAAATAGGTATATTTGTTTAGTATACGTTTGCTTGAATCAGTTAAATTACACATATAATTCAATAACGCTTTTGTAGGTTCTTGTCGTTAATCAGAAATATTGTTCAAATGAGTATATTCCTTATATTTGTTTGTTATAAAACTAGGCAAGCCCAAAATGTTTCACTTAGTCTTAACCTTTCGAGATAGAAACGCATAGCTTAATTTGTTTTTATTAATCTTTCGACTAAAATAAACGGAACCCCAAATTTAGAAGTAGTTTGTAAACTTGTTTTGCTAGCCATGAACGTTTTCCAAAATAAACATATACTTACATTTATTTTTATGAAATTTGTTTGAGTCCCGATATGTTTCGGTGGGGTTTGAAACAAGAAAATATCTATTTATATTTTAATGAAAATCAGGTAGAGTTTCCTCTGTTTTTAGAATGAAATCCAACAATACAAGTTGTTGATAAATTTTCCAAAACGCAATAATCAATGTACAACAATATATGTATGTATGTATGTATGTATGTATGTATGTATGTATGTATGTATGTATGTATAATGTTTCCGTCATATTTACAAAACGTAAAATTTTGTCGAATACAAGTCCAATATATATATTTATATATATGTTATGTCACGATACTTCGGTTCGATTTTTAATTATCAATACAGAAGTTATATATGTTGGTCTGGTAGTTATTATATGGTTTTATTAGGTAGGTAAGTTTAGAGCTCGGTTTTGCGTCAAGATAATATTTACATAACAATATAAATGAAATTTACGTCGTTAAGGTCTTATCAAGTCTTGTGTCTACCCGTTGACCGAGCTTGACCGATTTCACCATATTGACCTGAGCCGAAAACTGACTCGTTTTGACCATGTTGACCCGAACCCGAACCGCATGGCTAGGACGAACAAACACGAACAAGACCTTGTTCGTGTTCGTTTGTTAAGAAATACTTGTGTTCACGAACGATTCATGAACACTTACCGAATGAGATTTTATGTTCGTGTTCGTTTGTTAAGGAAAATGAACTTGTTTGTGTTCGTTTTTGTTTGTTTGTTAGTATTAGGCAACGAACGTTGATGAATAAAAATGAGCACAAAATAATGTTTATGAACAAAAATGGAAACAAACGCACACAAACAACCGCATACTGTTAAGCCAAAAGACGTTCCTAGGCATTCCAAATGACTGCTGAAGTTAATTTGCGTCTTAAAACACTACATATTATTGTCCTAATGTTCAATATGCACGTAATTATAAACCGAAAATTACTAGTTGTCACATTCTCCCCCGGTTAAAGAAATTTCGTCCTCGAAATTTAGACTATGATGTCTTCTTAGAGTTATGTCATGCGTTGGTAAATACAAATAGTATCAAAGTAAATGACCACATAGTTGAATCAAGATATGTCTGAATTATGTGAATACAAGGACAGACTACAACAATAAGAACCCAACGGTTCAACTGCATTTGTTTCAGAAATCGATGTCAGGTGAACGAGGTGTAATGATATAGTCACTTCTGACTAAGTAAGTTTACATGGGTCAAACAATAGAGGGATTATGACCAATAGATGTCCAAATGAATGTTCACAGTCTACAAATGACTTTTAGAAACAATAGAATTTACTACTGAAGGTAAAACTTGCATTGGTCATTAAATAAGTGAAACTTAGAGATCAACAAGCTCAAATGAAATAGGAACATGAAAATTGATTTCTCAACTATCGGGCCATAACATGAACAAGAATCAGTGTTTTGACATTTTTTAATTGCAAGGATACACCGAAATACCATAGAATTTAGTATATCATTGTCTTAGTACATAGTTGCATCAAGATTACTCTTAATGATGAGTCAAACGAAAAACATACATAGTTTTGCATGAAACGATTAATCATGATTAGCCCAAGCTATAAATTTATACCGACGCCGCAAGGTGTCGTAGTGATCGAAATAATTCAATAATAGCGGTGACCGAACAAGGTCATCATGTTTGCAATCAGATGAGAGACTCAACGATGTAAATCTGAATATTTGTTCCAAACAAATCTCATAGGATTTTCAATTGATGACGAAAGAACAAATAAATAAAATTTTCGATCGATGGTGAAAGAGTAATGAATATCATAAAATTTTCAATCGATGATCAAAGAACCGCTAAAGGTACACCAGAATATAACATGAATCTGTGTACCATTGTTGGTGCACTTGTGTCTGTACTTTGTCTGTATTTCGTCTTGATACAAAACGATGTCTTTGTTAGTCCTGTAAGTTTGACCAAGTCAGCCATCCTCCGGTTTGACTTGGTCAAACAGTTTGAAATTGGTTGAAAGATGTTTGGGTCGAAGGATGTGTCATCGAAGGATAGTTTATATCCTTCGATGAGCTCGAAAGATAACCTTCGAAGGATAGACCACGAAGGATATCATCCTTCGTGGTACATGTTGATCCTTCGATGGGTTCCTGGTCGACAGATGATCTTACGATCAGTCTGTCTGATCCTTCGACCAGACCTGCTGTGTTCGGGTATATATACCCATGTGTTGTGTTCACTTAGTAGGTCAGACTAGAGGTTAGACGAGGGACAAGAGTTCGAAAGTTAGACAAGAGAGACACTTTGAGAGAACACACACACTGAGAGAGTTTGCAAAACTGATTTGTAAACATTGCTTTGTAACCGGACCTTTCATACGCATTAATACAAGTGGTGTTAATCGTTGAAGATTGTGTGTTGTGTTTGTGCTTGTTCTATCTCGGTTTGCATGCTAGCTTGGATTCCGCACTCGCTAGTGTGTTACACATAACAAGGAATAGGTTAAACCTCAACCTCCGAGGGACCTACAAGTGGTATCAGAGCCGTGGCTCTTTTCCTTGTTAAAAACCGGGTTTTTACAAGACTTTGGAGTGTTTTCGACAAAAACTCACTTGGTTTTGAACCCGTTTTTACTGATTTTCTCGTATTTCTTGTCGTAAAAACGTGTCTAAACTTACCGGGTGTGTTAAAAGACGGGTTGGGTAACTTGAAAACTTGTTTTTAAGTTGTTTGGTCATTTCCGGCCAAATTTCCGGCTTCTCCGGTGACCGGTTTCTGGATAAAGTTTGTCATTTTTGGGTTATATTTTATTGTTCAAAATCTGATTTTGGCAGAAAATCATGGTCTGACCATACCTCTGCCGAAAGATTTCACCAACCCATCACCTTTTTCACCAACCTGTCACTCTTTGTCAACTGTGTCAGAGCAGTTCGAAAGATATCCTTCGAACTCGAAAGATCATCTTTCGATCAGTGGAGGTTCGATAGATCATCATCCTTCGAACCAAGGAATAATTTCGAAGCATACATCTTTCGATCAGTGGAGGTTCGATAGATCATCATCCTTCGAACCAAGGAATCATTTCGAAAGATACATCTTTCGTTTTATTGCTTTTGTTCGAAAGACCAGGATCATTCGATAGGGGAGTCTTTCGAAAACAATTGCTCGAAACTCAACACTGATCTTTCGAACACTGTTGATCCTTCGAACAAGTGTTGATCTTTCGATCCTTAGTCTGTTTATGCTTAACAAGTTTGTGATTTTCAGGTTCTTATTTTTTCTTGATAAAAAATGAATCCAAGGTGGAATACTCTGGTAAATACAGATATGTATTTTGGTACTCCGTCTCCTGCACCGGTATCCTCTAATGCAACTTCTACCGGTCAATGGGCTTTCGTATCAAATCAAACTCCAAGTATTCAAAGCATTCTCTTAAGCGAGAGCGAAACTGGAAGTTTGAATCGGCCTCCAAAGTTGATGCACTTATATGAATATCCAGGATGGATTGATAGATTTCATACATATGTTCTTGGTCAAAATACAGAATTGTGGTTGCGGTTCATTACAGATTTCGATCAAACAATAGAGGTTGCCGCATCATCTGCTGCCACGTTTGCAGATCTTACAGAAGATCAGAAGAAGGTCTATGATTTGGAAAAGAAGGCATATGCCATTCTTACTCAGGCGTTGAGTAAAGACATTTATCATCAATTTGTCAGTTACAAGACGACAAAGAGGTTGTGGGACGCGTTGAAGACAAGGGGCGTGGGAAATGAAGCGACACGTCAATTGAGAAAAGAACTGCTAAAGAAAGAGTTTGATGGTTTTACTTGTATGGAGAATGAGTCGTTAGGTGATTTGACAAGTCGATTTAATCATTTGTTGACTGAATTGACAAATTTTGGGGTTGTTACAACTCCTGCAGAGATTGTGAAAAGGTTTGCAGATTCGTTGCCACCTCAGTGGAATACTTTCTTGGAAATCATGAAGTACAATGGTACTTTAGCTACAACAAGTTTCAATGACTTTGTTCAAATCCTGGAAAACAAGAATCAGGAAGAAACTCTGAAGGCAAAAAGAATTCCCGTGCCTCAAAATCCTGAAATGTATTTTGGAACTTCTAGTACTTCTACAAAACCGTCTTCACATGCTCCAATTCAAACAGCCTTTGTGACTAGCACAGACATGTATGGCAATACTATCCAAGTTCCGGTGCCTCCAAAAACAGACATGTATGGAAATCCGCTTGAACCAGTTCCTCAACAGCAACAGCAAAGCCAACGACCTCTCAGACCAACTGATATGTTCGGGAATCCATTACCTGTTCGATCTCCCGGAACAACAGACATGTATGGGAATCCACTTCCTCCTCAATCTACCATACTAACAGACATGTATGGG
This sequence comes from Helianthus tuberosus, assembly GCA_030545235.1. NCBI lineage: Eukaryota > Viridiplantae > Streptophyta > Magnoliopsida > Asterales > Asteraceae > Helianthus > Helianthus tuberosus. Next base: position 185,435,084 of record CM060406.1, read on the forward strand.
AATCCACTTCCTCCTCAACAGCAAGCGTGTTATGGAAGCACATCATCTGCTGGTCAACAATCAAAGCCAAAGCCAAATACAGTACGGCTCGACACCTCAAGCTTTTCTAAAGTCAGTGTGGAAGTAGCAAAGGAACACATGGAGCTACTAAACACTTTGGTGAGCGCATACTGTGGATTAGTGGAAGGTCAGATTGGTAACATTAATCTGACACAAGAAGACTATCAGCAGATCGATAAAGAGGAGATGGAGATGATGGACATCAAATGGGCCTTTGCCAGTGCTGTTAGGCGAGCAAAGGATTTCATGGAAAGAACTGGCAGAACCAGCTTGGAAAGCAAGAAAGACACCAAGTATGGGTTTGATAAGCAGGCTGTCAAGTGTTTCAATTGTGGTGAACGTGGTCATTTTAAAAGGGAATGTACAAGGCCATCTCAGCATGGAAACCAGAATCCCTTCAGAAATCAAGGCAACCAGCAGAACCAGAACAGGAACAATGTTCGTACGCTGGTACCTGTCAACAACCAGAGTCAAGCGGGACCATCTAATGCCAACCAGGCACTTGTGGTTCAAGTAGATGAAGGCTGTGATTGGTCAATCCAGTTGGGAAATGATGTTCCAGATGGAACAGCTTGCTTTGCTGAAGTTGTCAAGGATCTTAAACACGCCAGTGGTGGAGAATCTTCCACCAATGGTAGTGAATCTTCTGAAGATGAAGACAGCTCCGGTTACAGTGGAAGTTCAGATGAAGAATCCTCCACTTCAGGCAATGATCAGGTGGATGAGACATCGAGCGTGTCAGTCGATGCAGACATTGATGAGATTTTGGAAGAAGCTGCAGCAGGAACTGAAAGAAGATCTATGTTGGTGGATCAAGCTGATTATTCTTCGTCTTCTCTCCATTCAGCCTTTATGGCTAATGTCGACAGTTCATCAAGTCAGGTATGTGTCGATGAACCCACTTCTGGTAGTTGTGATAACTGTGATAGTTTGCGTATTAAATGTGCTGATTTGGATGCAAACATGTCTGAGTTGCAAGGCAAACATGATGCTTGACAAGCTAGTTTGTTTGACTTGCAAGACAAACATGTTTCTTTGAATGATAAGTGGTGTGAATTGCAAAGCAAACACGAGGCTTTGCAAGAGAAATATGATGTGACATTCATTCACAACCAGAAGTTGACCGTTGATCTTTCCAAGTGCACAGAAGCCAACATGTTTTATGAAAACCATGAAAAGGAATTTAAGTCAATGATTGAAACGTTAAAGAAAGATAAAACAGAGCTGACAAAAATGGTTTCCAGAAAACAAACTGACATTAACCTGTATATAACTCGCCTTGAGGTAATGCAAAAGGAAATGGCTTGTGTTAAAACTGAAAGTGAGGCGATCCGACTCAAGTTAGACAGTTATTTAAGCTCTAGCTATGTGTTGGATCACATCATTGACGTTCAGAAAGAGAAACGGGATGTCACATGCATAGGTTATAAGAAATGTCCACCACCCGTGAGAAACAATTTTGATGCACTGCCTGATGAGGAATATAGAACTCATTTTGAACCATCTGTTCCTTTGGACGTTGAGGAATTTGCAGCAGGACTCGGATACAAGAAAGAAGTATCATCAGATTCGGATGTGTCAGCAGATACTTTTGTAACTGCTGAACAGAATCAGGATCCTCCTGTTGTGATTGAGGATGCTGATTCTTCTGATGATGAGTCTGATGATACTGATTCGGCAAAGTCTGATGCGGTGATAAACGAAGAGGACATACCTCTTGAGAATCTTATTCTGTGTGATCCTCCTGCAAAACCCGCTAAGACTGTTACAATCGAGCCCTCATCTGAAAAAGAGTCGGAGAGTGTGGATTTGCTGTACACTCTTGTTGGTGATGATAAAATTTATTCTGACAAAGATTTTCCTATTAAGAATGTTAATCAATCATTAATCAGTAAAGTCTTTGAAAATTCAACAAGTAAGTTTTTGGGAAAGACAGGATCACGTGTTACAGTAACACAGTGCCCTCCTATCCCAAAGGCCGAAGTTCGAAAACAATATGGCAATCAGAAATTACCAACAGTGCAAAAACAGCAAAATCATACCAAACCAAAAGGAAAAACACCGACTCAGAGTCAAAGGAAGCCGAATCAAAAGAAGAAGAAGAATGTGAACTTTGTGAAATCTAAGGGAACGGACAAAATTGCAACGTTTGAAAATCAATCTAACTTAGATTTTGTCAAGAAAGCAACAGTGATGAAAAGGAATGAACCAAGTAGTTCAAAACCTAGTACCTCGGGATCACAAAGTTCATCATCGGCAAGACGATCACATGATACTTCGGGGTTTGTTGAACGAAGATCATGTTTCGAATGTGGCACAATTGGGCATATCGTTCGAAATTGCCCGTATCTTCATAAGTTGAAAGGAAAAGATGATGATCCCCATGAACGCAATCACCAAAAGCGATCTGTTTCTGTAAAACAAGATCCCCGACTTGTAAGAGAAAGGGAAAAGAAACAGAAACGCCAACAAGTCAAGGTGGTTGAAAAGGCGCTTAAAAATGAAGTGGTTCAAAAACAAACGGTTCCAGTTAAACCAGAAAGCTCAAAATTTTAAAAAACTTCAAACAATCACGAAGTTAAATTTGCAAACAATCAAACTGGTAAATTTCAACAGACATGGAAACCTAAAATAACCACAAGTTCAGGGGGACCATCACAATTCTCAAATCATCAAAGAATAGAAGTTATTGTTGTTGATGAAAATGGAAGACCCAAGACCACAATGGCTTGGGTCCCCATCTCCAACTAATTATGTGAGTTCATGTGCAGGGTGTTCCAGGAGGAACTATCAGTAGTCATTGGATTGTTGATAGTGGGGCATCCAGGCACATGACAGGCGACATGAAGCTTCTCTACGACGTCAAATCTATTAGAGGAGGTTATGTTGCTTTTGCTGGAGATAAAGGCGGATATATTACGGGTGAAGGAATGATTTCCAACGGGGTTGTTAGCTTTGATAAGATCAACTTCGTACAACAACTTGATCACAATCTTCTTAGTGTTTCTCAAATTTGTGATAAGCAGTTCTCAGTACACTTTGATGTAAATGGATGTTATGTGCTGAAACCCGGCTTCAAAATTCCGAAAGAATGGATTCTCTTGTCGGCTCCAAGGATAAATGATTTGTACGTCCTTGATATGAGCCAAGCTATCACAACGTCTGCACAAGCAACTTGTTTCGTTTCCAAAGCCACAGAAAAAGACACAATCTCTTGGCACAGGCGAATGGGTCACATTCACTTACGCAAAATGAATCATTTGGTGTCAAATGAATTGGTGAATGGTGTTCCTCTTAAAAACTTCCATTTTCAAGACGTCTGTGTCTCGTGCCAGAAAGGAAAACAAACGAAGAAGCGACACCCTACAAAGAAAATCAACACGGTGGCTGTTCCTCTTGAACGTTTGCACATGGATTTGTTCGGTCCTGTCAAGCACAAAAGTATTAGGAATGATCAATTTTGTCTCGTGATAACTGATGACTATTCAAGATTTTCGTGGGTGGCGTTCATGGCACATAAGAGTGAAACCTTCGGTATTATCAAAAACTTGATCATTCAGATTGGGAATCTCTATAACTTGAAGGTTAGGCGGATACGTAGCGACAATGGTACTGAATTTAAAAATCATGCCATGGCGGAGTTTTGCACTTCAAAAGGTATTCTTCACGAATTTAGTGCAGCTTACACTCCTCAACAGAATGGCGTCGCTGAACGTAAGAACCGCACATTGATCGAGACTGCTAGGACAATGTTGGTAGAGTCACAATTGCCGATTCCCTTCTGGACTGAAGCTGTGTCCTCTGCATGTTACACGTTGAACCGAGTCCTCACAGTCAAAAGACACAACAAGACCTGCTTTGAGCTTATTAACAAACGGAAACCAGATTTGTCATATCTTGAACCGTTTGGAGCTCCGTGCACAATAATCGATCCTAATGGAAAGTTTGGGGCAAGAGCAATTGAGGGATACTTTCTTGGGTATTCCACCCCGAACTTAAGAGTCTGGAATCTAGAGACTAAAAGGGTCGAGGAATGGTCTGAAGTCAGAGTACAAAGGCACACTTTACCAGTTAGAAATCCTGGTCAGCCTTGGATGTTTGAGTACGATGACTTTTTCAATTCGATCAATGTAGAAGCAGTTGAAGAAAATGTTGCGGCAAGGATGTTTTTCGAGAGTGACAATGCAACAGATTCACCGTTGGTTCGTCCCATTATTGTCAATCAAGAACCATCTTCGGTGAATAATAATGCTCTCGACAATGAGGATTTCCATGATGCTACCGAATTGAACGAATCTTCAGAGGATGATGAATTTCTAGATGCAGATCAAGAGGCTCCAACAACAGCAGTACATGGTACTTCAGAGGGTACTCCTCCAGTGGTTGTTCCTACAACAGCAGAAGCTACTGCATCATCCTCTTCGTCAATTCCGGGCCTTGAATTGATTGTTGATCTCAATCTCAACAATCTGGGTACATATATTCCAGTTCAAGATAATCCAGAAACAAGGATTCACAATACCCATCCTCAACAAAACATCATCAGAAATGTACAGAGTGGCGTTCAAACGAGAAACATGTTGCGAAACAACAACAATGTAGGCTTGTATGCAACTATTCGAGAATCTGGTCAACAAAATGATTGGTCTTTCGCGTGTTATGTCTCACAGGAAGAGCCAAGAACTTGGAAAGATGCTTTGAAAGATAGCTCATGGGTTGAAGCAATGCAGGAAGAACTGCAACAATTCCAGAAGCTTGGTGTCTGGAAACTCGTAGAGAAACCTGCTGGTTACAAGAAGATTGGTACCCGTTGGGTGTTCAAATGCAAAAAGGATGACCGTGGAATCGTTATTCGAAACAAAGCAAGGCTAGTCGTTCAAGGTTTTCGTCAGATAGAAGGGATCGACTACAACGAAGTATATGCACCTGTTGCACGTCTAGAAGCAATTCGGATTTTTCTGGCTTATGCCTCATTCAAAGGTTTCAAGGTATACCAGATGGACGTGAAAAGTGCATTCTTACATGGTGTGGTGGAAGAAGAGGTGTATGTCGAACAGCCTCCAGGTTTTGAAGATCCTATCCATCCCGATCGGGTTTGGTTGCTCAACAAAGCTCTATATGGTCTACATCAAGCACCGCGAGCTTGGTATGCAACCTTATCTAATTATCTGCTGGAGAATGGATTTCGTAGAGGTCTTATCGATTGTACTCTTTTCATCAAAGAACAAGATGGAGATCTTCTACTGGTACAGGTATACGTTGATGATGTTATATTTGGTTCTACTAATGATGTTTTGTGTAGGGATTTCGAGCGTGTTATGCAGGATAAATTCGAGATGAGTGCTATGGGGGAAATGACTTTATTTTTGGGCCTACAAGTACAACAAACTGAGTCTGGGATATTCATCCATCAGACTAAATATGTTAGTGACATCTTGAGCCGGTTCCAGATGTCTGATGCAACGCCCATTGGTACCCCATTGCCGCAAAATCACGGAATTACTCCAGACTTGAAGGGTGAAGCTACTAGCCCCTCATACTACCGCGCGATGATCGGATCTCTTATGTACCTCACAGCATCAAGACCAGATATAATGTACCCAACGTGCCTGCTAGCCAGATATCAAGTCAACCCGAAGGCCTCACATCTTGCAGCTGTAAAAAGGATTTTTCGTTATTTAAAGGGTTGCCCTGACACCGGTCTATGGTACCCTAGGGATAATAACTTTGACTTGATCGCATTCAGTGATTCTGATTTTGGCGGATGCAAAATCGACGGCAAATCCACAACGGCTGGATGTCAGTTTTTGGGGAATCGCGTAGTCACATGGCAGTGCAACAAGCAGACGTGCGTCGCTACATCAACATGCGAAGCTGAATACATTGCTGCCTCAAGTTGTTGCTCCCAAGTCCTATGGATCCAACAACAAATGCGCGACTACGGTTTTGAATTCCTAACTACTCCTATTTACGTTGATAATTCTGCTGCCTTACAGATCACTAGAAATCCTGTGCAGCATTCAAAGACTAAGCACATCGAAATTAAGTATCACTTCATACGTGATTGCTTTGAGAAAAGGCTAATCGATGTTGCTTACGTCCACACCGATGACCAACGTGCCGACCTTTTTACCAAAGCATTTGACAAATCAAGATTTGACTATTTATTACTGGTAAACGGCATTAAGGTCAAGCAAGAGTAAAACCAACATCGGAAAATCATTTTTGTAAATACCTTTGTGTTTTAAATTTGTCTTAGTTTATTGATTTTAGGGGGAGTAAATCCAAATTTGAAAATCCAAAAAACATCGAAAATTTTTTTCAAAAACACAAAAACAATAGAAAAGCAAAAATGAGTTTCCTGGCGAGCAAAAGAGAAAATGATAGTACATCAGTGGTCTGTCCAAACCTCTTTAAACCTAAAATGAAAAATGTTAAGCAGCTCTATATAAGATGTATCGGTAGGCTCACAATCATTTTAAAGTGTGCAGGGTGATATAAACTTAAATCGACAGAAGACCAGGTGGGAACCATTCATTGGCATATGGTCTTAGTACCGAAATTTCGTTTGAGAGATTGCCGAGGTTCTGAGATATTCGGCTTTATGCTGCTTATCATCTGGGTATCATGGTTGTATCTTTTACCGAAAAATAACGGGGACGCAAGTCTAGATCTTCCATGATACCATACATACGTGTACATATTGCATACGACCTCAATAAGTGATAAACAATCACATGTCCCTCAAAATAAGTGATAATATATCACAAATTCTTTCCGGGAGTCAAGTTCGTCTCTCTGCTGTACGAAAGTACTGACCTGTTCACGGACTTGCTCCTGTGCCCTCATGCATCGAAAATCAAGTTCCTCATCAATAAGTGATTATATCACAAAGGGCTTGTTTTCACACCAAAATAAGTGAGAATCTCACATCATATACGGTCAAACAGATGATAATCGGTATACTCACCGGTAAGATGAACCCTCGTGCATACCTTGATACGGGAATGTGTCGTGATGTGGATGAACACCGGTCGGTAAGTATAAATCATACCTTAACGTATCCCCTCGCCATGATTACATCTGATAAGTTGAGCTTATGTGGACAACAATACCGATAATTGTTGTAGGATGCTTATCTTAATGTTAACTAATTGAACAACAAGAGCGTTTTGGCATGACCGTACACTGATATGATTCTCTTACCCTCGAAACTCGCAAAAAGAATGTCTGTAAATATTTATTTAATGCTTTCATTTTTCGCACCTTTGTATATATTTATTTACTGCTTTCAGTCTTTACATTTGAAATATTCAAAAATTCCAAAAAGATTTTAGGTGTGTTTTAATATAAACTTTCTAAAAGCCAAAAAGATTTTATTTCTATTTTATTTTCGATCGTACGATGTTGGAGCTCGAGTCTTCGTTACCTGAAATCTGAACAAAAACCAAGTCGACTAAATCTTCATAAACGGTCGAAATTTGCAAGTTTTGAAAGTTAAAGGCTAAAATTGACAAATTTTCTAAACTTTCAAACTGTCGGACGGTGTTTGTTTGAACAATGGTCACATGTGTGTCGTTTGCTTATGATATTCCAAGCAGTTGTTCTCATTACGCGTTTAGATTTCTTGCATGTGCAGATTCTAAAGGCAAGGAGAACATGGTCGATGACAAGCTTCGGAATGAAGACACGGCGTGAAGGCTCTCAAGTGATAAAGATGATCGAGTTGCCGCTGACCATCATCAACACCACAAGGATCTCAAGTTGTAAAGATCAAGACTTTCACGAGCATAACTCAAGGGAGAGCTTATGTTAAGGGGGAGTTTGTCAACACACTTCCTACATGAAACGGGGAGTTTGTTGATACACTTTCTGCTTTCAAGACGTGAAGACTTTAAAGATCCTCCGACATTGAAGACTTAAAAGGACGTCAAAGACTTGAAGTCACAAAGATCGAGACAAAGCTACAGCTGGTGAACCTGAGCCAGACAAAGCTACAGCCAAGGGGGAGTTTGTTGGTGCACTTGTGTCTGTACTTTGTCTGTATTTCGTCTTGATACAAAACGATGTCTTTGTTAGTCCTGTAAGTTTGACCAAGTCAACCATCCTCCGGTTTGACTTGGTCAAACAGTTTGAAATTGGTTGAAAGATGTTTGGGTCGAAGGATGTGTCATCGAAGGATAGTTTATATCCTTCGATGAGCTCGAAAGATAACCTTCGAAGGATAGACCACGAAGGATATCATCCTTCGTGGTACATGTTGATCCTTCGATGGGTTCCTGGTCGACAGATGATCTTACGATTAGTCTGTCTGATCCTTCGACCAGACCTGCTGTGTTCGGGTATATATACCCATGTGTTGTGTTCACTTAGTAGGTCAGACTAGAGGTTAGACGAGGGACAAGAGTTCGAAAGTTAGACAAGAGAGACACTTTGAGAGAACACACACACTGAGAGAGTTTGCAAAACTGATTTGTAAACATTGCTTTGTAACCGGACCTTTCATACGCATTAATACAAGTGGTGTTAATCGTTGAAGATTGTGTGTTGTGTTTGTGCTTGTTCTATCTCGGTTTGCATGCTAGCTTGGATTCCGCACTCGCTAGTGTGTTACACATAACAAGGAATAGGTTAAACCTCAACCTCCGAGGGACCTACAACCATTATCTTAACACATAATTGTATTAAAACTGTTTTAAGATAAACCAACAAAGTGGATTTTCTAAAAAAAATCCGCACATGAAGTGTGCGAACGAGATTAGTTCAAGCTACAAATTAGTGAAAATGCCACCACAAGGTGTCGTAACCAAACAAACGATTCAACGAAGGTGAAGAGCAAGCAAGTCTACTATGGTTTCGAGCAGTTGAAGTGCTCGTTGAAATTGATTTGAATATGATGTTCTCAATACATCATATGGTGCCTTGAATTGAATGTATACAGTGAGAAAGTTCAAACAAGTAAACTTGATTTAGGCACAATCCAACAACGAATATATGTATCGACAAGGAAATTTCGAGCTGGCTACAACGAAAAACCATGTATGTAACTCGAAAAGAAAAGAAGTTTCAAGAAATTCATTAACTCGATATCAAGGAGTCAACACTTACAATAACGTAGGTCATCCAGATCACAATGCAAAAATTGGGTATAGCGAAATAATATTTAAACTACTGATAAAACAACTCTTCGATGTGGGGCCCATGATAGCCTCCATGAATCAAGCTAACCACATGCGTAACAAACAAAACATGAGTAATATATGAATTTGTGAAGAAAGAATGCAAATGGGTCTTCGCTAACATGAAAGCAATTCCCGTGATACAATGACCATTAGGAGGAGTAGAGGTGTGAAAATCTACTCACTATATGCAAAAGTCGGAATTTCAACAAAAGAAATTTGAGGACTTTACCTGGAATTTCCTATGATGACTTGTTGTTATGCGACATCACCACGGAATGTCAAACATGGCGTAACCGCCATTAAGGAAGTAGGGAGATGCGAAGACATGTGATTTCTTTCGCGATGCCAATAATTGTGATTTCCCATTAGCTTATGTACTGGTTATTGTGAAGTCTCGTTTGGACGTACTTCGGTGTGATTCATATCACTTATGGGGGTTAAGTGTCGAGTTGCTACACCATGGCCAATCGTTCCCCCGCTAACGGGATTCTCATTGTTACTGTACTGCCTAATTGTGTTTTCTCAAAGGCCTTCCCTCGGAAGTCGTATGTGATGTACTTCAACATTCTTTGATGTATATGTAGGTCCCTCTCGAAGATGAGATAAAACCTTATCCTTGTTATATCAAACACACTAGCGAGTGCGGAATCCAAGCTAGCATGCAAACCGAGAAAGAACAAGAACAAGCACAATGATAAACACAACACACAATATTCGAAAGATCAACACCTGTTCGAAAGATAGACACTTGTTCGAAGGATCAACAGTGTTCGAAAGATCACTGTTGAATTTCGAACAATGACTTCGAAAGATTCCCCAATCGTAGGATCCTTATCTTTCGAACAATGATTTCGAAAGATTCTCCAATCGTAGGATCCTTATCTTTCGAATAAGAGCTGTAGACCGAAAGATGTATGCTTCGAAATGATTCCTTGGTTCGAAGGATGATTATCTATCGAACCTCCACTGATCGAAAGATGATCTTTCGACTTCGAAGGATATCTTTCGAACTGCTCTGACACAGTTGACAAATGTGACAGGTTGGTGAAAAAGTTGATGGGTTGGTAGAAACTTTCTGCAGAAAGTATGGTCAGACCATGATTTTCTGCCAAAACCAGATTTGAAACATAAACTATAATAAACTTATCCAGAAAACCGGTCACCGGAGAAGCCGGAATTTTGGCCGGAAATAACCAAGATTCTCAAAAACAAGTTTTTAAGTTACCCAACCCGTCCTTTAACACACCCGGTTAGTTTAGAACACGTTTTAAAGTCAAGAAATGCGAGAAAATCACAGAAAACGGTTACTAAACCAAATGAGTTTTTGTCCAAAACACTCCAAAAACTTGTATAAAACCCGGTTTTTAACAAGGAAAAGAGCCACGGCTCTGATACCACTTGTAGGTCCCTCTCGAAGATGAGATAAAACCTTATCCTTGTTATATCAAACACACTAGCGAGTGCGGAATCCAAGCTAGCATGCAAACCGAGAAAGAACAAGCACAATGATAAACACAACACACAATATTCAACGATTAACACCACTTGTATTAATGCGTATGAAAGGTTCGGTTACAAGCACAAGGTTTACAGATGTATTCTATAAACTCTCTCTAACTTTCGTGTGTGTGTTCTCTCTATTTTCTGCTCTGAGTGTTCTGTAATGTCTCATATCTCTTACTCTTGTCTCTCTTCTTTCACACAACACACTACATGGGTATATATACCCGACACAGCAGGTCTGGTCGAAGGATCAGACAGATTGATCGAAAGATCATCTGTCGACCAGAAAGCCATCGAAAGATTCACAAATACCTCGAAGGATGATATCCTTCGAGATATCCTTCGAGTTCATCCATCGAAGGTTTATGTTTCGAACTCATCTATCGAATGTTCATCTTTCGAGCTCATCGAAGGATATAAAACAATCCTTCGATGACACATCCTTCGACACAACCAGCTTACAACATTTTACTAACTGTTTGGTCAAGTCAAACCAGGAGGATGGTTGACTTGGTTAAACTTACATCAACCTTACATTAAAGACATCGTTTTGTATCATGATGAAATACAGACAAAGTACAGACACAAGTGCACCAACAAACTCCCCCTTGGCTGTAGCTTTGTCTCGATCTTCGTGTCTTCAAGTCTTCAAGGCCGAGACGAACCGAGCCGAGTCGCGTCCACACAAAGTGTATCAACAAACTCCCCCTTGGACGCTACTCGTGATGGTTCGTCTTCTGTGACTTTCATGTCGGAGGATCTTTAAAGTCTTCACGCGTCGTAAGTAGAAAGTGTATCAACAAACTCCCCATTTAACTTAGGTAGTGTGTCAATAAACTCCCCCTTAGATTGAACTCTCCATTGAGTCATGCTCGTGAATCTTTTGACTTGTCAATTCTTCAGATCCTTGTGGTGTTGATGAAGGGACAGCGGTAACTCGATCATTTTATCCTTTGAGTGCCTCCACTTCGTGTCTTCATTCCAAAGCTTTTCATCGAACATGTTCTCCTCGCCTTTAGCATCTGCACATGCAAGAAAGCTAAACGCATAATGAGAACAACCGCTTGGAATATAGTTAACATTTAAACTAACGACACATATGAGATCAAATCTCAATTAAACACCAACCGACAGCAGTTTGAAAGTTTAGAAAAATATTCATTTTAATCCTTTAACTTTCAAAACTCGTTAACTTCGACTGTTTATGAAGATGCAATTGTTTTCCAGCTTACGATCAGGATTTTGGGTAGGATAGACTCGAGTTCCAACATCGGTCAATCAAGAATAAACTAGAAGCAAAATCTTTTTGGATTTTATAAAGTTTATGTTAAAACACACCTAAAATCTTTTTGGAATTTTTAATATTTCAAATGTAAAGACGGAAAGCAATAAATAAATATATACAAAGATGCATAAACAGGAAACATTAAATAAATATTTACAGACATTCTTTTTGCGAGTTTCGAGGGTAAGAGAATCATATCAGTGTACGGTCATGCCAAAACGCTCTTGTTTTTCAATTAGTTAACATTAAGATAAGCATCCTATAACAATTATCGGTATTGTTGTCCACTTAAGCTCAACTTATCAGATGTAATCATGGCGAGGGGATACGTTAAGGTATAATTTATACTTACCGACCGGTGTTCATCCACATCACGACACATTCCCGTATCAAGGTATGCACGAGGGTTCATCTTACCGGTGAGTATACCGATTATCATCTGTTTGACCGTATATGATGTGAGATTCTCACTTATTTTGATTGAAAACAAGCCCTATGTGATAGAATCACTTATTTATGAGGAACTTGAGTTTCAGATGCATGAGGGCACAGGAGCAAGTCCGTGAACAGGTCAGTACTTTCGTACAGCAGAGAGACGAACTTGACTCCCGGATGAATGTGATATATTATCACTTATTTGTTTGGACATGTGATTGTTTATCACTTATTGAGATCGAATGCAGTATGAGATATGTACACGTATGTATGGTATCATGGAAGATCTAGACTTTGTCTTTTATAGAAACAACCATGATACCCAGATGATAAGCAGCATAAAGACCGAATATTTCAGAACCTCGGCAATCTCTCAAACGAAATTTCGGTACTAAGACCATATGCCAATGAATGGTTCCCACCTGGTCTTCAGTCAATTTAAGTTTATATCACCCTGCACACTTTAAAATGATTGTGAGCCTACCGATACATCTTATATAGAGCTGCTTATCGTTTTTCATTTTGGGTTTAAAGAGGTTTAGACAGACCACTGATGTACTATCATTTTCTCTTTTTCTCGCCAGGAAACTCATTTTTGCTTTTCTATTGTTTTTGTGTTTTTGAAATTTTTCGATGTTTTTGGATTTTCCAAATTTTGATCTACTCCCCCTAAAATCAACAAACTATGACAAATTTAAAAGACACAAAGGTATTTACAAAAATGATTTTCCGATGTTGGTTAACTCATGTTTTACCTCAATGCCGTTTACCAAAATTAAGTTTTAATCAGAAATGATTTAGCGAATTTTGGAAAAGTCAGTTGGCATGTCGGTAAGCGGTGCGGACCATGACAGCATTGTCTGGCCAAAGAGTGCTGAACGAGATAATAATTCACAAAGCAGCTTAAATATCGACAAGTATAGGAGAGATTAGAAATTTAAAACCGTATCCTGCAACTGCATCGTGCATTGCAAAGAATCTGAGTGCTCTCCCAAACTGGATATCCACCCGGTGTGGATTTCAAAGTCGATTTTTGTAGCTACTGAAATCCCTTCACAGCAACAAGATCATAAACCTCCGGGTCCGGCTGGTCTTCCACATTGCACCAGCGAAGGTTTTTGTCTTTCTCTTGTGAAGTAGTGTGCGGTTGTTCAATCCACGTCAAGGCATCCGCACACCCGGTTGGTTTGTTCAACAAACACATTTTCTTCAATCACACCACGAAGAAATGTACACTGCACGTTCATCTTGTAGATTGTTGAACTTCAGAAGTGCTGCTGGTGCGTACATTTTGATTTGAATCTATCCCGGGGACCCGATCAAAGCCTTGAACATTCACATTTTGAAATGATTTTCATTTTGTCGAAGCTTTTCAATCTCTTTCAACAGACATTTCTGTTTCCCTTTACTTTTTCTCTCCATCAAAGGCAGCAATTTCTTCTGTTGCCTATTTTGTGCAAGGATGTTCCACTATCAACAATCTTACGACTATCGAAAGTTCCTCCTGGAATATCCTACACACTCACTCAAAAATTAGTTGGAGAGAGGGACCCAAGCCTTTGTGGACTTGGGTCGTCCTTGATCATCAAGAAAAGTGATTTCAATCACTTGATGATTAGGAAAAAGAACCTGTGGTGCTCCCCCTGACTGAATTACCTGTTTTTGTTTCCAAGCTGTTTGTCCTTTACCAGTATTTGTATTAATTGTTTTAGCATTTACTGGTTTTACAGTTTTAGGTTTTGCTTGAACAGGTTTTTCTTCTTTGACCTCTGATTTTAAGGCCTTTTCAATTACCTTTTGATTCTTTTGTTTTAACTTCTTTTCCCTTTCTTTCAAGACACGTGGGTCTTGTTTCGGGGAAAATGATCGTTTTTGGTAATTGGTTTCTTGGGGAGCACTTGTTTTTGCCTTCAACTTTTGCAGGTATGGGCAGTATCTTACAATATGCCCAATTGTGCCACACTCAAAACACATTCTCCGCTCTACAAACCTCGGAGAAACATGTTGATGATCAGACGGAGAACCAGACAATGAACTTTGTGATCTAGACGTGCTTGGACCTAAATCACCTCCGTTGGTGTGTTGGGTGTAGTTATTCTGATCATTTCGTTTTAAAATTCTAACTTGTTTTACAAAATCAATGTTAGATTTATCCTGAAATGTTTCAAGTTTATCTGAACCCGTGGATCCAACAAAGTTCATTTTCGGTTCTCTTTTCTTAATAGGAGCTCTTTTGTTTTGCACCCATTGTTGTTGAACCTTAGGTGCTTGAACATTCTTGTTCTGAGCCTTCTTTCCCTGTACCTTACCTTTTCCGGAATTGACTTGTTGTTTTCGTTCAACTTGTAGTTTTTGGTTTCCGTATTGTTTTCTAATTTGTTCACACGGAATTGGATCACATTGAGTGACGGTAACTTTGCCACTTTTGTTCCCCAAAAACTTATCAGTGCATCCTTCAAAAATTTGCTCAATTAAATCTTGATTTACATTTTTAATTGGAAAATCTTTGTTAGAGTAGATTTTGCTATCTCCTTTGAGCGTGTACAACAAGTTACTCCCTTCAAAACTTGATACAATCGACTCCATTTCTTTTGACATTTCAGTCTTACTCGGTTTCACTGGTGGATCACACAGAATGTGATTCTCGATTGGAATATCTGTTGTAACCGAGTTAGACTGTTGGTTCACAATTTCATCAGATTCATCATCCGAAGAATCAGTATCCTCAACAACGGGAGGACTCTGTTCCTTAACACACGATGAATCTGTCACACTTTTCTCAGATTCTGATTGACCCGAGGATGATGTACCAGTTGTGAACCCGAGGCCTGCTGCAAAGTCATCTAGACCGAGTGGCACAGTAGGTTCAAAACGGGGCATATCCTCGTCATCAGGCAATTTGGAGTAATTGTGATTCATTGGGGGAGGACATGATTTGAATCCAATACATGGTTTATCCCCCTTTTTCTTTCTCTCTTGAACGTCAATGATGTGATCCAATACAAAGCGGGAATTGGAATAGCTTTCCAATTTCTGCTTTATTGTTTCACATTCACATCGAGCTGTTGCCAATTCTACCATTTGCTTTTCAATTGTGTCAATAAGATTATTGTTAGCATGTTGTTTTCGCAAAACAGCCTTTTGTAATTCTGAAACATCATGTTTTAAGGACGCAATTGTTGCTTTAAATTCCTTTTCATTTCTGGTTAAAAACAAGTTGGCTTCAGTTGCTTTAGAAAGATCTACAATCAATTCTTGATTGTGTTTGTGTGTGATTTCATATTTCTCTTGCAAAGCCTCGTGTTTGCTTTGCAATTCACAACACTTATCGTTCATTGAAGCATGTTTGTCTTGCAAGTCAAACAAACTAGCTTGTAAAGCATCATGTTTGCCTTGCAACTCAGACATGTTTGCCTCTAAATCAGCATTTTTAACACGCAAACTATCACAGTTATCACAACTAACTACAGTGGGTTCATCGACACATACCTGACCTGATGAACTGTCGACATTAGCCATAAAGGCTGAATGGAGAGAAGACGAAGAGTAAGCAGCTTGATCCACCAAATTAGATCTTCTTTCAGTTCCTGCTGCAGCTTCTTCCAAAAGCTCATCAATATCTGCATCGACTGACGTACTTGATGTCTCATCCACATGATCATTTCCTGAAGTGGAGGATTCTTCATCTGATCTTCCACTATAACCAGAACTGTCTTCATCTTCAGAAGATGCAACACCATTGGTGGAAGATTCTCCACCACAGGCGTGTTTAAGATCCTTTACGACTTCAGCAAAACATGCTGTTCCACCATTTCCTCCTTCTCCAAGCTGAAGCGACCAATCACAACCCTCATCTATTTGAACCACCAGCCCCCGGTTGGCATTTGATGACCCTGCTTGGCCTTGGTTGTTGACAGGTATCAACGTACGAACATTGTTCCCATTCTGGTTCTGCTGGTTGCCTTGATTTCTGAACGGATTTTGATTTCCATGCTGAGCTGGTCTTGTGCATTCCCTTTTGAAATGACCCCGTTCGCCACAGTTAAAGCACTTGACAGCTTGCTTGTCGAACCCATACTTGGTGTCTTTCTTGTTTTCCAAGTTGGTTCTCCCCGTCCTTTCCATAAACTCCTTTGCTCTTCGAATTGCACTAGCAAGAGCCCATTTGATATCCATCATTTCAAACTCTTCTTTATCCACTTGCTGATAATCTTCATTGGTTAGATTGATATTCCCAATCTGACCTGCGATCAATCCACTATAAGCACTAACCAAGGTATTCAACATCTCCATATGCTCCTTGGCTACTTCGACACTGACTTTGGAAAAATTGGAAGTGTCTAATCTGACTGTGTTAGGATTGGAAGTGGCTTGAAAGTTTGAAGAGCTTCCATAAAACCCTTGCTGTTGCGGTTGTTGCTGCTGAGCTTTCGGTTGCACATCTGGTCTTGAATACATCATCGTGTATGCTGAAGGATCAAACTGATCTGTTGTGGAAGGTCCGGTGCTTGAGATGAAAGCTGTTTGAAGCTTCGCGTGTTGAGAAGCTGGTTTTTCTCCACTGATACCTCCTGCAATCCCAAAGTACATTTCTGGATTTTGAGGAGTTTGTGTTCTTTTTGCTTTAAGCTTTTCTTCTACATCCTTATTCTCCAATCTTTGAATTAATTCATAAACGGTGATTGTGTCTAGAACACCATTTTCTTTGAGAATTTCAAGATAACTGCTCCACTTTGCCGGTAAGCTATCAGCGAATCTCTTCACCAATTCCTGTGGAGTGGCAGTGACTTTAAAAGCAAACATCTTGCTCAACAAGTGATGGAACCTTGTAGATAACTCTGCCAAAGTCTCATTCTCCAAACACGTGAATCCTTCAAACTCTTTCTTCAGTAATTCTTGCTTGATCTTTCTAGATTGAGCATTTCCTTCACAACGTAACGTGAGCATATCCCACAAGCTTTTAGTAGTCGTGCAGTAAACAAACTGGTGGTAAATGTCTTTGTGAAGAGCTTGTGTGATAATCATGAATGCTTTCTTTTCTAACTCAAACTTCTTCTTATCTTCTTCAGACAAAGTGCTGTAAGTTTGTGGATTAGATCCTGCAACTTCCAACTCATTTTCAAAAGCTGTGAAGAAGCACATCCATAGATCTTGACCTTGTCCCTGAACATAAGTTCTCAGCCTTTCTTTCCACCATCCCCAATCATTGATGTGATTTAACTTTGGCGGTTTTGTGCTTGTACCAGTTTCACTGTCGTTCTGCATCATAGATTGAATGCTGTTGCTTTGATTTGTGACCAAAGCCCATTGATTTGCATTTATCATTGCAGCTTGAGGTGGGGCAATAGCTCGCATCCATGCAGTTTTGTCGAAACCTGACGTAGATTGCGTAGATTGCATAGCTGATGATTGTGGAGTCGAAGTTATTTGAGTCCACGCGGTTGGATCCCACTGACCGTTTGTTCCCATTTTATGAAAATTAATATATTAAGTGAAAATTGATTTAAAATTTGAAAAATAAGTTTTCTCCTTTTAAAAATTTAATTTTCACAAACTATGTTAAAATCTCGAAGGATAACAACCAGCCGAAGGATCAAGAATCGAAAGACCTGAAAAGCACAACCTGTTAAACTTAAACAGACAAGGATCGAAAGATCAACACCTGTTCGAAAGATAGACACTTGTTCGAAGGATCAACAGTGTTCGAAAGATCACTGTTGAATTTCGAACAATGACTTCGAAAGATTCCCCAATCGTAGGATCCTTATCTTTCGAACAATGATTTCGAAAGATTCTCCAATCGTAGGATCCTTATCTTTCGAATAAGAGCTGTAGACCGAAAGATGTATGCTTCGAAATGATTCCTTGGTTCGAAGGATGATTATCTATCGAACCTCCACTGATCGAAAGATGATCTTTCGACTTCGAAGGATATCTTTCGAACTGCTCTGACACAGTTGACAAATGTGACAGGTTGGTGAAAAAGTTGATGGGTTGGTAGAAACTTTCTGCAGAAAGTATGGTCAGACCATGATTTTCTGCCAAAACCAGATTTGAAACATAAACTATAATAAACTTATCCAGAAAACCGGTCACCGGAGAAGCCGGAATTTTGGCCGGAAATAACCAAGATTCTCAAAAACAAGTTTTTAAGTTACCCAACCCGTCCTTTAACACACCCGGTTAGTTTAGAACACGTTTTAAAGTCAAGAAATGCGAGAAAATCACAGAAAACGGTTACTAAACCAAATGAGTTTTTGTCCAAAACACTCCAAAAACTTGTATAAAACCCGGTTTTTAACAAGGAAAAGAGCCACGGCCCAGATACCACTTGTAGGTCCCTCTCGAAGATGAGATAAAACCTTATCCTTGTTATATCAAACACACTAGCGAGTGCGGAATCCAAGCTAGCATGCAAACCGAGAAAGAACAAGCACAATGATAAACACAACACACAATATTCAACGATTAACACCACTTGTATTAATGCGTATGAAAGGTTCGGTTACAAGCACAAGGTTTACAGATGTATTCTATAAACTCTCTCTAACTTTCGTGTGTGTGTTCTCTCTATTTTCTGCTCTGAGTGTTCTGTAATGTCTCATATCTCTTACTCTTGTCTCTCTTCTTTCACACAACACACTACATGGGTATATATACCCGACACAGCAGGTCTGGTCGAAGGATCAGACAGATTGATCGAAAGATCATCTGTCGACCAGAAAGCCATCGAAAGATTCACAAATACCTCGAAGGATGATATCCTTCGAGATATCCTTCGAGTTCATCCATCGAAGGTTTATGTTTCGAACTCATCTATCGAATGTTCATCTTTCGAGCTCATCGAAGGATATAAAACAATCCTTCGATGACACATCCTTCGACACAACCAGCTTACAACATTTTACTAACTGTTTGGTCAAGTCAAACCAGGAGGATGGTTGACTTGGTCAAACTTACATCAACCTTACATTAAAGACATCGTTTTGTATCATGAAGAAATACAGACAAAGTACAGACACAAGTGCACCAACAAACTCCCCCTTGGCTGTAGCTTTGTCTCGATCTTCGTGTCTTCAAGTCTTCAAGGCCGAGACGAACCGAGCCGAGTCGCGTCCACACAAAGTGTATCAACAGTATAAGTTAAGTTTCACGTATATTTTGCGCACAAATATTTCGTTCTGCGTAGGTTACCGGCTCGGGTAAATAAAATAGCATGGATAATATAGATAATGGCATTTGCCCAAGTTAATAGTCGCAGCTCCTACGTAATGACCTTTAATGGATTTCAACATAAGTTTTCCAAAGGTCTTAAATGCAAGTTCCCAAAACTCTCAAAGTTTTGCTTATTGTATATAACTGTTTCGTGCACCGTGTAGAAAACACAACACTAGCTTATGTTTAAAACCAAAAGGTTGACTCATTGTTTCGGCAACGGTTTGAACCCATATTTAAATTCTAGGCGCTCTGTATGTATTGAAAGTCTTAATAATCTAAGTCCCCAGAGGAAGATGAGGTTAAAGACTATGTATCTCTACAGAAACCTAATTCGCTAGAACCTATGGCTTTGATACCAATCTGTCACACTCTGCAAAATAAGTGATGTGCGTAATGACTGGTATCTTCGTTGACACACCCTCTAGCCTAAGTATTAGTAAGTTTTGTGTGGGTCTAGCTATAACTTTTTTATACATACTTTGTGACTAACTATAATGTGTTAACTATAGATATAAAGTTTATACTTTTGTAAAAGTAATATGATATTTCTTTAACAATAACTAACCTGAGAGAATTTGTAAATTATTATACAATTTGAATGCCTTTTAAATTTCAGTACTTAGAAAAATTATACATGTAATACAAAACTATATATAATAGATAAATAGAAAATATTACCGGGCGACTTCATATGAGAATGATAAAATCAAGGGTAAATATGAAAAGTATCATATATGAATAATATATACATCGTAAGGTTCAATACATAATCAACTTAGAATATTATATCTCGCAGATATAGTACTGTGAGATAGGGAGAGCAAAAGAGAGCCAATACATAGTTGTTTTATGTATTAGTAAACAAACAAAATGCTATTAAAAAAAAAAAGTAAACAAACAAAATGTATGAGCGTTATATGAATCTTGTTGATTCTCTACTTAAAATTAAACTTTTATTATTAACTAACTTGCCTATAAATATAAATAACATAAATAATTAGATTTATGAAATAGACATGTGAATTAGTCAAATTAAATTACAGATTCCCAGCTGAGAAGTCACTAGAAGTGAACCAATAGTTTATGAAGCTTTAGTTAATTCTTTTTAGGTTTTGTTTGATAGCACTCATGTTACGAGGTGGACACGTGCTTCTCCTCAAAATTAAGATCAATTTAATATTCCTTTAATCCGATAATTATTGATACCATTACCAAATTACAAGTTAATTAGTGACCGAATTAGCGGGGACCATTAAGTACTTGGATGTTATTGCAAGTCATTTTCTGACTTTCCAGGGTTTTATAAAGTAGTTATTCTAATTTGAATTAATTAAGCATTTAAAATAACCTAACTTATACAATTCTTTCAATTATTTTACTTATGGGTTTCTGTTGCTTTTATAAGATTCGTTATTCTATATAATTTTATACTCCCAGTTGACAATTATAAGTTATTTTTTTAACACAAAATTTCTTTTATTCCATGTCGTCTATGAGATTTAAACCCAAGACCTTACTCTTCCAAAGTGTTTAAAGGCTTTGTCTTTGCCAATGGACCACCATCCCATTGGTACAATTATAAGTTATATATTAATATTCTGAATCTCAGCCGTTGATTTGAAGATGTCAGGAAAAATCCTAATTAGTGGTAATTGATTAGGTTTAAGTGGTGGGTCTTCATAACCTATGTCAGTTGTTATAGTTTTAATTGGGTTGTGTTAAACGTATTTCATCTTATCTCTTTTTTACTTGTTATATGATCTCCTTTAACTTATCAAATCAATAAGATTATACCATTTCAAACTAAAGACAACATATCTTACCTATTTAATGTTTTTCAGCGAGTTAGGTAAAAATTTAGGGGTAGGGTACGTTTAGCTAACTCAGAGATTCGGTTAAACGTATACATTCTCTTAATTTTTACTATACTCCCCTCCTCCTCCGATGTTATTAAATCATCAACTCTCGTCTTTTTACCATAAAAGACAAAAAACAACCCTTTTAATTTTGTTGATTTAATGTTTTCATGGGGTATGATGAAAAATCAAGAGGAAAAGTTACGTTTAGTCAACCCCTTATAGACTTGCGTAACGTTGTATTTGTTGAAAGTGTAAAAGAACCGAATCCACTATAGACTATAGATGGATGATGGCATAAAGATATAAGTTTCGTATCTAACATTGGAGACTTTTATTTTGATATAAAAGAGCAACGTGTCTGTGTTTTAGAGGATCAAGATTTACTTAACCAACATGGTTCACAATATAGGATCTAACTCGGGTAGAGAAGTCATAAACTTCTCATATAATGCTAACACTAGCACTGCAGCTTCTCAACAAGATCCTGATGTGATCAAGGAACAAGATCGGTTGTTACCGATCGCGAATGTAGGTCGTATCATGAAGCAAATCCTTCCCCCCAACGCCAAAATCTCAAAAGAAGCTAAAGAAACCATGCAAGAATGTGTATCAGAGTTCATAAGCTTTGTGACCGGTGAAGCATCGGATCATTGTCGTAAAGAAAAGCGAAAGACGGTCAACGGAGATGATGTGTGTTGGGCAATGTTGAATCTAGGGTTTGATGATTATGCTGAGCCATTGAAGAGGTATTTGCACAAGATTAGGAGGCTTGATAGTGAAAGGGCTAACCAAAATAAAGGGGCTAGTAGCAGTAGTAATGAAGAGAAAGATCATATTCGTCATCCTCGTCAAGAAACTTCATCAAATTACAGATCTGCAGGTAACCAAGATGCTCAAAAAGATACTGTTTCACCCTCCCCAAATCTTTTTAATTTCACTGTTATAGATAAAAGAAATAAATATTAATTAGGGTTCATGATGTTGTTACTTTTATGGGTTGGAGATTCAGGGTGTTTTTAATTAGGTCAATAAAATTTTAAATACTTGTATGATAGATGATCTTGACCCTGAATAAATTTACATCTAGGGTTAGAAAATGAGACTGAAAGAATAACATATTAGGGTGTGCCTTTGTGGATCATGAAGTTTTTGCATCATATTCGAGCTTCTATCGAAACCGCAAATGACAATTTCAAATTTCAACTTTTGTATGTTTAAGGTTAATTTGTACCTCTATGGTCATTTTCTTGAATGAATTGCATCAAGTTCTAATGTGTGCTTAATCATTTGATCTTGTTAGAGCATTCCTATATGAGTGTTTTGCATAGTTGTATTTTTGTTGTTAGTTATTTTTTTTGTTATGAAGTTGATCTTAATTTGGATGTGCCTTAATTTGTGGATTATGAAGTTTTTATATATGTGATTTGTTCAGATTTTTGTCAAGAACTTAACAACTTTGAACTGGTGAACTTAGAAACGCGACCAAAATAAATAAGATAAACACTTATTATGATTGACGTGAACTTATTATGTTTTAGGCGTACTATAAGGGCGCACTGCATCCTCAGGTGGAGTGGTGCTCGCTCTCCCACACCCCCTATGGTCTAGTCCTACTTTTACAGTTTCTTCATTTCAGGATGCCCATGCCAATTGATCCATCTAGCATCCCACGGCATATCAGCATAATCTCCTTCCCGCTCTGCTCCCTTCCTACTTCCCGAGCTCATTCCGCCTAGCCTAAATGCCATAAAAAAGTTCATCTCCCCTCGTGATAATAGGCAGAAACATGATTTTGATGATGATAAGCACCTGATGTCACTAAACTAGATTACTTGTTACATTTCATATGTTAGATTTTTTTTTGAACGGCACAAACCCCCCCCCCCCCCCCCCCCCCCGATCATTCTATTGTCCACTTTTAGGACTTGAACTCACAAAAAATTTGATGATGATAAGCACCTGATGTCACTAAACTAAAGGGCTATCAACATATGTTAATTAAAAACAGAAAATCCAATAATATAAAACAAAATACATGAGCAGGTAAAAGTAGTTTTTCATTTGATTATCTTTTATCTATAAGTTTATTTGTTAGTAACTACTTTTTGAATATTATGATAGTTTTTTCTTCTTTTTTTTCATTATTATTATGGTTTATCATTGTTTATTAGCTTTATCATTATTATTTTGTTATAATTTCTCTACATTAAGATATTTGATTTTCATTTATTCAATACATAGAATAGAATATAGAATCACCAATATCCGTTGGCTCTTTGTTTCGATTCTTTTGTGGTATCAAAGTATTGTTTTTTTAACGACCAACAAAATAAAAGTCTGGTTATTCAGGATAATTCAGTGGCAAAAGACGACCTAATACGCCCGCGACTGTAGACAGCGTTGAGTAGTTCAAGCTCACCTTCACCAATTATGAGGAAAAGCCGCCTCCTGAAGGCCTACTGCAGTAAAACCCGATTGGGATCGAATTCGAACTTGAGATCCCTGGCCACAAACCCAAATCTTAACTTCTACTCCAATACCAATGGAGCTATAGCTCATTGTTAGTCATATTAACCCATACATTTAATTGGTAATTGGAATGTGAGGTCATAGGTTATCTAAACAATACTCGTTAAGTATTCATCAAACTTCCTAGCAAAAATAGATTAAGATTATTTTAGTGTAATTTTGGAAGGCCATGCGTAACAAGACTATAGGGGCACGAAAGAGTTTGATAATCCCTCACACGATCCCTATGGGCGTTATAGAGACATGAAGAAGAAGGGACATTTGTAGAATAATACTCAATGAAGAGAAAAAACAAGAAAAGTAATGAATAAAAGGGCATTAAGGTGACTTAACCATTACATGGGGTATTCTGACGCTAACGTGACGAAAAATGCACTTTAAGAGGCATTAACCATTACGGATGGTGTTAAATATTCAGGTGAATTGAATCCACCATGATTAATGTAACTTGTAACATCTCTAGCCGCTAGCTTCATCTTATACTTGTATGTGTTTTAAATATACTCACGCATTAAAAAATATAAGCCCAGCTAGATGTTAACTTAATATTGGTAATTCACTAAACAGCATTCAATAATTTAATCAATTAGACAACCAATCGACTGCTTAAATTTTAAAGGCTTGTACTGTTGTAATGTGACAAATGAGTCTAGTTTGACATATAGAAACAACTGTATTTTTTGTGTGTGTGGAAGGATATTGTTTATAGGTACATATTTAGTACTGCAATGTTTTGGGGTTAGGGTTCTTGTAAAACCCTAGATGGCAACTGGACTTGCTTTATTCATCTTTGTCATAAAAAACCCCATCTGCAAACACTTTATCCCACAAATTTAGCTTCTTCGAAGCACGTTTCATAGTATTTCTGTTTTTTGTATAATAATATTTTAATCTATGTTTAATAAAAAAAATCAAAACGATGTTTGAAATAATTATTATTGTCCAGAAAATAAGATTTACAATTAATTAATTCTAATAAAAAGTTTTAATATTCTCTAGTCTTCAATCCTTGACTTAAAAAACGCGCTAATCAAAATGACACTCTTATATGTGAACTACAAAGGTTTTGAGTATTGTTTTATATAAATCAAATGCACATTAAAAACGTTTTCATGAGTGCAAGTATATGAAACTTAGGCATAATATTTGTAATGTCAATTATAAACATTTATTTTAGATTATCCCAGTTTCTTACATAAGATTAACAAGTTTATCATTTGTGATAAACTTAATTATGCGAGTTTGTTAACTCTGGATTTTAGTTTGTAACATGCATGTGGGTTTGGTCAACCGAAGGTCGACAACTCAAACGGTTGGCATGTATGTGGATCAATGTTATACGACAAAAGAGTGAAAACCAGATCTTACAATTCATAAAAAATATATTTTTTTAATAAATAAGGTTTTGGTTTAGATGTTATTTACCCTTCAATTCAGTTACCTTTTCTATTTCTCATATATGTTCGGGTTTATATGTAGGTTAATTTGACAGAAATTAACGCTTCTCACTAGCTTGCTAGAATAACTTGTTCGCAGTGGCGGATCTAGAATTCCTACCAAGCGGTAACGTTTTATAAATAAGCGGTAACGAAATCGAAAAAACGTCAATTTTTTTCAAAATTTAGACTAATTTTTCCAATTTTTTTCCGACCAAGGGGTAGCGGACGCCATCCCTTAACTACCTATAGGTCCGCCTGTTGATACATATTTTGTGGAAGCGACTCGGCTCGGTTCGACTTGGTTCGGTTCGACCCGGTTAGGTTCGGCTCAAGCCCGACGTCACGACATTCCTCGGTCGTGCGTCCCAGAGTTCGACACGCGAAGCACGAAGTGCCGCGGCCTTTCCCGTCGACACATCACCATGACATCACCTTGGTGATGTCATGATGATGTCACTATGTTGACTAAACATTTGAAATCAACAAATGTGATTTACGTAAAAAGCTTGGGCCAATCATCTTTAATACAGAATGCATGTTGGGCTTCTTCTCACATGGGCCGAACCCCAAGTCCAATCGCACAACATGTGCAGAATTCATATATATACCGAAAACAAGGGTTTTCGGTGGTGTGTGTGTGTGCAAAACAGAGACAAGAAAACAACAGGGGCACAAGACAGACAAGAAGGATCGCACAAGTTAGAAACCAAGAGATTCAAGAGAGAGTTTGCAAAGATTGTTTTGTAAACATTGAGCTTGTAACCGACTTTTCTTACGTATTAATACATTGGTGTTAATCGTTGAAATACTCGGTCTTGTATCTCGTGTTCTTGTCGTGTTCGTTCTCGGTTTGCCATTTCCGGTTGGATTCCACACAACCGGATTGGTTCGTACACAAGGAGTAGGCGACTAGATCCTCCCTTAGCCGGACCTACAAGTGGTATCAGAGCCTTGGCTCTTCTCCTTGTTAAAACCGAGTGTTTTCGGGTTGTTTTCGGGTTTTTGAAGTTCATATTTTTCTGAAAATTCTGCTCATATCCTCGAAAATTCTGTTGTTTTGCTGGAAATTCTGATAAAAACCTTGTTGTTTATCATTTTCACATGTTAAAAGTGGGTTTTTAGTGAAGTTTTAAGCAAAAATTGTGTTTCGGAAATTTTTCGGTTCACCGGAAAACTCATAAGTTTACCGGAAAACTCATATTTGCTGGACTGTTCTTCTTATCTTCAACAATTATTCAAAGTGTTCTTTGTGTGTTTACTTTTTGATCTTTGAAAATCTGCATATTCAAGTTGTTTGTGCATTGGAACTTGGAGTTTGATTAAGATATTATAGTACATCATCATTTGGTTGGTAACTTGGAGATTGTGCACCGAAAGTGGGTTACTTTGTGTCAGGAGGTTAGAAAGTCAAGCCTTGGGATCGCACAAGATGATTGGTTACATATGATTTTCAATCGCACAACAATAATCAGTCGTACAAGATTAAAGAATCGCACAAGTAGCTGGGCTTCTATATTGGGCTTCTGATTACAACATTGGAATTTTATTTGGGCTGCTGATTTGAGTCACACAAGATAGCTGGTCACACATAATATTCAGTCGCACAACATAGTCTGGTCGCACAAGATCTTATCAATCGCACAACATATTCTGCTCGCACAAGATTCATACTCGCACAAGAACTGGGCCTGCACAACATGAATTGGGCTTCTGATTATTTGGGTTTCTATTTAAATTCTGGTTGGGCTCTAGTCGCACAAGATGATTAGCCAAACAATTTACTTACTCGCACAAGACTTGATTAGTCGCACAAGAAGCCGGGCTAGCATAAACTTTGGGCTTTTATTTGGGCATCTTTGTTTCGTGGGACTTTGTTAAACATTGTCAAAATTTAAAAAAAAAAAACAACAGAAAGTTTGCAAAAGTATTTTTAACTGTTTGTTTGAGGTGTGATTTTCAAGTATTATTTTTCTTGATCAAAAATGAATCCGATTTGGGGTACTCCGATAAATACGGATATGTATTATGGAACTCCGTCTCCGGATACAGCTTCCTCAAGACCAACGGCGTTTGTCACAATCACAAATTGTTTTGGCACTCCAATCCAAGTTCCGGTCCCTCCAAAAACAGACATGTTTGGAAATCCGCTTGAACCAGTTCCTCAACAAGTACCACAACAGCAAAGCCAACGACTTATCAGAACAACAGATATGTACGGAAATCCGCTTCAACCAGCTCCTCCAACAGTTGCCTCACAGTGCCATCCTTCTACGATAGCACCATCATCTCTTGATACAAGGAACTGTAGTCAGACAAAAACGGCGTTGTATGCTGAAATTGTCAAAGATGCCAGCAATGGTGAATCCTCGGGAAATAATGACAGTTCTGAACATGACAGTAGTTCAGATGAAGATGTTTCAACTTCAGTTGAGGATGACACAACTTCAAGTTCAAGCGAGGATGGATCTGAATATGAATCATCAAGGGAGGTTGTTGATTCTGATGCAGAAAGGTCAACATCTGAGAGTGATTCCAGTCAGGTATGTGTCGATGAACCCACTGCTGTTAGTTGTGATAACTGTGATAGTTTGCGTGTTAAATGTGCTGATTTAGAGGCAAACATGTCTGAGTTGCAAGCCAAACATGATGCTTTACAAGCTAGTTTGTTTGACTTGCAAGACAAACATGTTTCATTGAATGATAAGTGGTGTGAGTTGCAGAGCAAACACGAGGCTTTGCAAGAGAAATATGATGTGACATTCATCCACAATCAGAAATTAACCGTGGATCTTTCTAAGTGCACAGAAGCCAACATGTTTTATGAAAACCATGAAAAGGAATTTAAAACGATGATTGAAACTTTAAGGAAAGATAAAACTGAGTTAACAAAAATGGTTTCAAGAAAACAAACTGACATCAATTTGTATATAACTCGTCTTAAGATAATGCAAAAAGAGATGGCTTGTGTTAAAACTGAAAGTGAGGCGATCCGACTTAAGTTAGACAGCTATTTAAGCTCTAGCTATGTGTTAGATCACATCATTGACGTTCAGAAAGAGAAACGGGATGTCACATGCATAGGTTATAAGAAATGTCCACCACCCGTGAGAAACAATTATGATGCCATGCCTGATGAGGAGTATAGGACTCACTTTGAGCCATCTGTTCCATTGGACGTTGAGGAATTTGCAACAGGGCTTGGATACAAGAAAGAAGTATCATCAGATTCGGATGTGTCAGCAGATACTTTTGTAACTGCTGAACAGAATCAGGATCCTCCAGTTGTGATTGAGGATGCTGATTCTTCCGATGATGAATCTGATGATACTGATTCAGCAAAGTCTGATGCGGTGATAAAAGAAGAGGACATACCTCTTGAGAATCACATTCTTTGTGATCCACCTGCAAAACCGTCTGTGACTGCTACAACCAAGTCTGTTGAATCCTCATCTGGAAGCTGTGAAAGCGTGAACTTGCTTTACACGTTGATTGGATCTGATAAAATATATTCAGACAAGGATTTCCCTATAAAAAATGTCAATCAATCTTTGATTGATAAAGTTTTCGAAGATTCTACCAGTAAGTTTTTGGGAAAGTCGAGCCCAGGAGTTGTAGTAACTCAGTGTGCTCCTATCCCAAAATCCGAAGTTAGAAAGAAATATGGGAATCAAAAATTGCAAAAACAAAACAATCAACGAAAGCAAAATCAAGCTGCCCAAGGAAATGGAAAAGGCAAACAGAGCCAAAACAAGAAAAAGGACAAGAATGTAAACTTTGTGAAATCAAAGGGAACGGACAAAATCGAAACGTTTGAAAACAAATCTAACTTAGATTTTGTTAAACAAGCAACAGTGTTGAAAAGAAATGAACCAAACTGTTCGAAACCTAGTACCTCGAGATCACAAAGTTCATCATCATCGGCAAGACGATCACATGATACTTCGGGGTTTGTTGAACGAAGATCATGTTTTGAATGTGGCACAATTGGACATATCATTCGAAATTGTCCGTATCTTCATAAATTAAAAGCCAAAGAAGATGATCCCCGTGAACGAAATTACCGAAAGAGATTTGTCTCACCAAAACAGGACCCTCGTCTTGTTAAACAACAAGAAGTGAAACAGAGAAAGAAACAACGGAAAAATGTTGAAAAGGTTTTAAAACCGGACGTTTTCCAAACAAAATCTGTTGAATCAAATGTTAAACTTGAAAACCAAAAACAGATTTGGAAACCAAAATTGGAAATTGTTTCACGGGGAGCCACATCAATTCTGAATCATCGGGAAATGGATGTCACAATCCTCGATGATGACGGACGACCCAAGTCTGTGAAGGCTTGGGTCCCCCTCTCCAACTAATCTCTGAATGAGTGTGCAGGATGTTCCAGGAGGAACTATTAATAGTCTTAGGATTGTTGATAGTGGAGCGTCCATGCACAAGATCGGCGACATGCGGCTCCGAAATATTGTTACATTTAGGAGAATGTTGTTGCCCTTTGATGGAGAGAGGAGAAAAGAAGACAAAAATGTCTGATGAAAGAATGTTGTTGAATGAAGTTGAAAAATTCGACCAGATGAAATATGTGCCAAAATTGGTTGTTATGGTTTTTGATCGGGTCCCCAGGATAGATTCAATCAAAATGTACGCACCTGCAGCACGTTTGAAGTTCAAAATCAACAAGATGAACGTGCAGTGTACATTTCTTCGCGGTGTGATTGAAGAAAATGTGTTGGTTGATCAAACCAACCGGGTGTGCGGATGCCTTGGCGTGGATTGAACAACCGCACACTACTTCTCAAGAGAAAGATAAAGACCTTCGCTGGTGCAATGTGGAAGACCAGCCGGACCCAGAGGTTTCTGATCTTGTTGCTGTGAAGAGATTTCTCAGTAGCTACAAAATCGACTTTGAAATCCACACCGGGTGGATATCCAGTTTGGGAGAACACTCAAATTCCTTGCAATGCACGAAGCAGTTGCAGGATACGGTTTTAAATTTCTAATCTCTCCTATACTTGTCGATGTTTAAGCTGCTTTATGAATTATTATCATCTCGTACAGCACTCTTTGACCTGACACATTGATCTCGAATATCACTTCACACGTGATTGTTTCAATATGAAACTCATCGATGTTGTCATGGTCCGCACCGATGACCGACATGCCAACTGATTTTTCCAAAATTCGATAAATCATTTCAGATTCAAAATTTAATTTTGGTAAACGGCATTGAGGTAAAACATGAGTAAAACCAACATCGGAAAATCATTTTTGTAAATACCTTTGTGTTTTAAATTTGTCTTAGTTTATTGATTTTAGGGGGAGTAAATCCAAAATTTGAAAATCCAAAAACATTGAAAAATTTCAAAAACACAAAAACAATAGAAAAACAAAAATGAGTTTCCTGGCGAGCAAAAGAGAAAGTGATAGTACATCAGTGGTCTGTCTAAACCACTTTAAACCTTAAATGAAAAACGATAAGCAGCTCTATATAAGATGTATCGGTAGGCTCACAATCATTTTAAAGTGTGCAGGGTGATATAAACTTAAAATCGACTGATGACCAGGTGGGAACCATTCATTGGCATATGGTCTTAGTACCGAAATTTCGTTTGAGAGATTGCCGAGGTTCTGAAATATTCGGTCTTTATGCTGCTTATCATCTGGGTATCATGGTTGTATCTTTTACCGAAAAATAACGGGGACGCAAGTCTAGATCTTCCATGATACTATACATACGTGTACATATTGCATACGACCTCAATAAGTGATCAACAATCACATGTCCAAACAAATAAGTGATAAAATATCACAAATTCTTTCCGGGTGTCAAGTTCGTCTCTCTGCTGTACGAAAGTACTGACCTGTTCACGGACTTGCTCCTGTGCCCTCATGCATCGAAAATCAAGTTCCTCATCAATAAGTGATTATATCACATAGGGCTTGTTTTCAAATCAAAATAAGTGAGAATCTCACATCATATACGGTCAAACAGATGATAATCGGTATACTCACCGGTAAGATGAACCCTCGTGCATACCTTGATACGGGAATGTGTCGTGATGTGGATGAACACCGGTCGGTAAGTATAAATCATACCTTAATGTATCCCCTCGCCATGATTACATCTGATAAGTTGAGCTTATGTGGACAACAATACCGATAATTGTTATAGGATGCTTATCTTAATGTTAACTAATTGAACAACAAGAGCGTTTTGACATGACCGTACACTGATATGATTCTCTTACCCTCGAAACTCGCAAAAAGAATGTCTGTAAATATTTATTTAATGCTTTCATTTTTCGCATCTTTGTATATATTTATTTACTGCTTTTTGTCTTTACATTTCAAATATTCAAAATACCAAAAAGATTTTAGGTGTGTTTTAATATAAACTTTATAAAAGCCAAAAAGATTTTATTTCTATTTTATTTTCGATCGTACGATGTTGGAGCTCGAGTCTTCGTTACCTGAAACCTGATTGAAAACCAAAGTGACTGATTCTTCATAAACGGTCGAAATTTGCAAGTTTTGAAAGTTAAAAACTAAAATTAAAAAAATTTGTTAAACTTTCAAACTGTCGGATGGTAGTTGATTGATATATGGTCATACGTGTGTCATTTGTTTAAATGTTAACTATATTCCAAGCAGTTGTTCTCATTACGCGTTTAGATTTCTTGCATGTGCAGATTCTAAAGGCAAGGAGAACATGGTCGATGACAAGCTTCGGAATGAAGACACAGCATGAAGGCACTCAAAAGATAAAGATGATCGAGTTGCCGCTGACCATCATCAAAACCACAAGGATCTCAAGTTGTAAAGATCAAGACTTTCACGAGCATAACTCAAGGGGGAGCTTATGTTAAGGGGGAGTTTGTCAACACACTTCCTACATGAAACGGGGAGTTTGTTGATACACTTTCTGCTTTCAAGACGTGAAGACTTTGAAGATCCTCCGACTTAGAAGACATGGAAGATGAACCTCACGAGTAGCGTCCAAGGGGGAGTTTGTTGATACATATTTTGTGGACGCGACTCGGCTCGGTTCGACTTGGTTCGGTTCGACCCGGTTAGGTTCGGCTCAAGCCCGACGTCACGACATTCCTCGGTCGTGCGTCCCAGAGTTCGACACGCGAAGCACGAAGTGCCGCGGCCTTTCCCGTCGACACATCACCATGACATCACCTTGGTGATGTCATGATGATGTCACTATGTTGACTAAACATTTGAAATCAGCAAATGTAATTTACGTAAAAAGCTTGGGCCAATCATCTTTAATACAGAATGCATGTTGGGCTTCTTCTCACATGGGCCGAACCCCAAGTCCAATCGCACAACATGTGCAGAATTCATATATATACCGAAAACAAGGGTTTTCGGTGGTGTGTGTGTGTGCAAAACAGAGACAAGAAGACAACAGGGGCACAAGACAGACAAGAAGGATCGCACAAGTTAGAAACCAAGAGATTCAAGAGAGAGTTTGCAAAGATTGTTTTGTAAACATTGAGCTTGTAACCGACTTTTCTTACGTATTAATACATTGGTGTTAATCGTTGATTCTCGGTCTTGTATCTCGTGTTCTTGTCGTGTTCGTTCTCGGTTTGCCATTTCCGGTTGGATTCCGCACAACCGGATTGGTTCGTACACAAGGAGTAGGCGACTAGATCCTCCCCTAGCCGGACCTACACCGCCCCTGCTTGTTCGTAGTTACAGATTCATTTGTGATATTTATTGAGTTTTCTTCTAAATTGTTATATAAGCATATTATGCCTAGTGGAGATGGATATGATCGGAGGGTTCGCTGGTGGCACGATAATACTCAAGTGGTCTGTCATTGATCCAAATTTGCCGTTAAAAAAAATGTTTGTATCTAAGTTTAGGCATATGTATTTAGCTTGAGATAAGAGATTTCAAATTAAAATGATTTAAGAATCATGATGAAGTGAGAATTGATAGTTGTGCTGTAAGGAATAGTATAGTTAAAATTTAAAAGTATAAAAAATTCTCGGGAAACTAATTTCACTTCTAAATATAAAACATAGATAACACTCTTTAGATAACTTTTCTCTAAAATTTAAACACAAACTTATAAAAAATCCTAATCTTAAAACATGTTAATCTGTTTGTTAAACGAGTTGTATTCGTCTTACTCGTTGAAATTGTATGGTTTTTGATGATTTCATTCCTCTCAATGTGTTGATTTATATACATGAGTTTCCTATTCTAAGTATGGAAAAAGATAATCATACAATCAATGTGATACAAAAATCTTCAATTAATCTGTGATTACAATCTTCAATCAATCCGAAATCTTGGGATTCTTCTGAAAATACCATGAGGTAGTTATGCAGTGATTTAGGCCTTGCTAATATACCCCCGCAGTCGAAACGTGGAATGGCCGAACGTTAAGACTGGCTCGAAAATCTTCGAAAAGAATCCGTGGGAGACCCTTTGTAAAAATATCGGCTTCTTGATACCTGGATGGCACGTGAAGGACCCGAACTTGACCGCGTGCAACTTTTTCCCGTACGAAATGGATGTCCATTTCGATGTGTTTCGTGCGTTGGTGTTGAACCGGATTCCCCGAGAGATAAATTGCACTAACGTTGTCACAATAGACTAGAGTTGCATGTGTTGGCGGTTTGTGTAATTCTAACAATAAGTTTCGAAGCCAACACACTTCGGAGACCACATTTGCAACTTTGCGGTACTCGGCCTCGGCGATTGAACGGGACAAAATTGGTTGGCGTTTCGACGACCATGAAATTAAGTTGTCACCCATGTAAACACAGTATCCGGATGTGGAGCGGCGAGTATCGGGACAACCGCCCCAATCCCCGTCTGTGTAGGAAATAAGTGACAAGGACTTTGTTGGTGAAATGGTTAGCCCAAAATGTATTGTTCCTTTGATGTAGCGCAAAATCCTCTTGAGAGCATGCATGTGAGACGTGCGTGGTGCGTGCATGTGCATGCATACTTGTTGGACCGCGTAGGTGATGTCGGGTCGGGTGAACGTAAGGTATTGAAGCGCTCCCACAAGTTGCCGGTATTCGGTGCCATCGACAAGTAGATCTCCATCCGAAGCGCTTAGCTTTTGCTTGGTATCCACAGGTGTGATTGTTGGATTGCACGTTTGCATTTTGGCCCTTTTTAGTATGTCCTGTGCATAAGTTTCTTGTGATAAGAAAAGAGAAGTCCCATTTTTGTTTACTGCAATTCTGAGAAAGTAGCTTAAAGGACCTAAGTCCTTCATGGCAAACTCTTTTGACAATGATGTCATGAACTGAGCCCGAAGACGATCTATTCAAGTGACCAAAATTATATCATCGACGTACAATAAAAGGTAGGCGATGTCGCGACCCCTTTTATAAATGAAAAGAGAGTGATCCGAGCAACTGTGGTGAAAACCCATACGAGATACATGATCGGCAAAACGTTGGTACCATGCTCGCGGGGCTTGTTTGAGGACGTATAACGATTTCTTTAGTAAGCAAACGTGATCCGGAAATCTTTTGTCCCGAAATCCTAATTGTTGGTGCATGTATACCGTTTCTTGTAAATGACCGTGTAGAAAAGCGTTTTTCACATCGAGTTGGTGAATCGGCCATTTGTTTGAGATTGCTAATGTTAAAACAGTTCGGATTGTTGCCGGTTTGACAACCAGGCTGAATGTTTCACCGCAATCGATACCTACTTGTTGTGAGCGTCCATCACAAACGAGTCTTGCTTTATATCGTTCCAAGTGTCCATTGGAGTTCTTTTTATGACGGAAGATCCACATGCTACGTACAATATTCATGTTGGGATGACGGGGAACCAAAACTCAAGTCTTATTTTCAATAAGGGCACGGTATTCGTCGTGCATGGCCTCATTCCAATCCTTGTTATTAAGGGCATCAATAGGGTTTCGGGGAAGAGGTGAAATGGTTGTTGAACAATTAAGATTGAATATTTGTTTTGGTTTGGAAATACCGGACATACTTCGGGTGTGTATAGTACGTGTAGGTTGTGTATGTTGATCGGTGGTGGAAATATTTTGGGAAGTGGAGGTCACGGCTGGTGGGATGTCATCCGTTGTAGGAGAAGCATGAGGAGAGGGTTCGGGATGTGGAGAAGGGTGGTGAGATTCTGAAGTGTTTTGATTTGGTTGAGGAGAAGATGGTATAGTTGAGTGAGGAGTCGATGGAGAGGAAGAGTGAGATAGTTGGGCTGGTGGAAATTAGGCTGTAGGTGAAGGAGATTGGTGAGGAGACGTTTGGGCCGAAGGTTGTGTTTGAGTCTGTTGAGGTTGGGCCGGTTTGGGAACCCAAAATGAGAGGTGTGGATCTGTTGAAAGAAAGTGGTAGGTTTGTGGAGTGAGTTTGTGGGTTTTGGAGAAAGGGAAGGAATTCTCATCGAATATGACATGATGGGATATAGAGATTGTACGGGTTGTGGGATTGTAACATTTGTATCTATGATGATTTGTTGGATAACCTAGAAAGATGCAAGGAGCGGAGCGTTGTTGTAACTTGTGAATGGTTATTGATGGGAAAAGAGGAAAGCAAAGGCATCCGAAAACTCGTAGGTGGGAGTATGTGGGTGTGCGATGAAATAGAATAGAGGTGGGTGTTTTGTTTTGTAGAAGTTTAAAAGGAGTGATATTGTGAAGATATGTGGCATGTTGTAGGGCATGATGCCAGAAGTTGTTAGGAGTGGAGGAGTGTACTAGAAGAGTTCACATAAGGTTATTAACAGATCGAATTTTTCTTTCCGCTTTTCCATTTTGAGAGGATGTGTAGGGACAAGAGAAGCGAAAAGTAATGCCATGATTATTGCAAAAATGGTGAAAATTATTGTTGTCATATTCTTTTCCACTATCGCATTGTATAGATTTAATGGTGTAATTAAATTGGGTTTTGACAAAGATGTAGAATTGTCGAAAATTTTCAAATACTTGTGATTTCTGCCCAAGTGGAAAAGTCCACAGAAAGTTGGTTTTATCATCAAGAAATAGTAGATAATATTTATGTCCACTGGAAGAAGGGATTGGAGAAGTCCATAAATCTGTGTGCAATATGTCAAATGGCAAGTATGTAAAATTGCAAGATTCATTAAAAGGTAATTTAATATGTTTTCCCATAACACAGGAAGAACAAACATTGGATGATGGTTTATTAGAAATATAAGGCAAACTGGAACGTAAAAATTTAAAGATATATGCCCCGGGGTGGCCGAGGCGTTGGTGCCAAATGTCTTGAGAAATGGTTGGCAAGGCAAGTGGACTCTTTATTCGCTGAAGAGAGTTTGAAGTAAGCGGGTACAAGTCTCCGGTGCTATCACATCGGAGGATAGGTGTCCGCGTCCGGTAATCCTTCACAACAAAACCGTAAGGATCAAATTCAACCGTAACATTATTATCACGAGTTAATTTGCGAACAGAAATCAAGTTGGTTATAAGATTAGGAACATGAAGAACTTTATTTAGTTTTAGGGGTGGGTAAGGTGGAGGTAATGTTTGATGCCCCATACCAAGGATTGGTAGTTTCGAACCATCCCCGACAATTACGTTTTTAAGATTGCCATTATTGAAATAAGATGATAAGTTACCTGAGTTGTTGGTCATGTGTGAGGATGCACCAGTGTCAAAAAGTCCTTGTGGCTCGGATTGATGGAGAGACATTGCGTGAAGCGCTTGTTCGATGTCGGTCGGGGCATAGGAGAGCTCAGATGTTGCGTAAGCATGGTTCGGTTGAAATGGAGAGTGGTCAATACAACTCCTAGGCCGAGTTGTTTAAAATACATTGCAAGGCCTTCTTGGTCTTCGATCGCATCGACGCTTCTGCTGTCCCTCCCACCGTTTCTGCACCACAAGCTCCTCCCTCTGACAAAGAAACCGCGCCCACCACCACAACCAAAATCGTAACCCAGGAGGATGTAGATTTCTGGCATCGGTTAGATGCTATTGTCATTCAATGGATCTATAGTACCATTTCAAATGACTTGCTTCATACTATTCTCAAAGCAAACGCCACCGCACTCGAAGCATGGTCATCGCTCGAAGACATTTTCCAGGATAATAAAAATGAACGTGCTCTCTACCTCGAACACAAGCTTGTTACTACAAGGTTAGAAAATTATCCAAACATGTCGGCTTACTGTCAAGCCATCAAAATGTTGTCTGACCAACTGTCAAATGTCAGCGCTCCGGTTACTAATCAAAGACTTGTTCTACAATTAATCGGTGGACTCACAAACGCCTATGATGGTATTGCCATGATTATCCAACAAATCAAACCTTTACCCGGTTTCTACGAAGTTCGTTCCCGTCTATGCATGGAAGAATCCCGAAAAGCAAATCAAGCTACTCATGAAGCTGCCGCATCGAACACAGCCTTGAATGTTCAGCATCAACGTGGTCCCGGTGACAACCGAAACAATTCCCAACGTGGTCGTGGTGGTCGCGGTCACCGCGGACGCGGTGATCGTTATGGTGGCAGAGGGCGTGGCACTAACCCTTCTTCATAAGGCCGTGGATACTCAACCCCAAGTTATTCAAACCAAACTTGGACACCAACCTACACCTCTTCTCAAAACAACCAGTGGCCAAATTCACAATACCAAAGTCAAACTTCTTGGGCCTATCCACCCTGCCCCTACCCGTCCGGTCCATATCCATCATCCCATAACCGCCCAGCCCATCAAAACACAACATGCCCGCAGACCGGCCAGGGCATCCTTGGCAGGGTGAGTTTTGTTTTCCATTGAGGGAATCGACATTGAGAGGAAAGATGAGAGTATGAGGTGCTGAGAAAGAAGGTGATTTAGAGGGGAATGGTGCTCAGAGAGAGAGGCTCTGATACCATGAAATTGTATGGTTTTCGATGATTTCATTCCTCTCAATGTGTTGACTTATATACATGAGTTTCCTATTCTAAGTATGGAAAAAGATAATCATACAATCAATGTGATACAAAAATCTTCAATCAATCTGTGATTACAATCTTCAATCAATCCGAAATCTTGGGATTTTTCTGAAAAATACCATGAGGTAGTTATGCAGTGATTTATGCCTTGCTAATACTCGTTTAATAAACATGTTATATTGATTAACTGAAATTCTAATTATTTTAGTGTTGTGTTTGTTTAATTGTTTTGTGGTAGAATTTGTTAGCCTTAACTAAAACATTCTTGTCCTTTGTAAGGCCTGCAAAAAGAATATATCGTTGTCTCCGAAAACATGTTCCTACTAGAATCCCTATTTTTTCCCAGTAAGAAGTTTTGTTGTACAAAGGGGGCAATTTGGTGCAATTCCCTTTTAAAGCCTCTTATAAAATTCATATATGTTTTTAGGAAACTTAATTAATCAAATGTAATTTCTATTATTTAATGCCTAGCTCTCGCTATATGCATGATTATATTTATATCATTGTTGCGCTTGTAAAAGAATATAATTAAACAAAAGCTAAATCTAAAGCATCGTTAAAAGATAGTACCTTAGCAATCACTTTTATATGCTTGTACACATATTACTAAACACATTAAGAGAATATTATATCATACTACATATACATTTAGAAGATGGGGAATAGTAGCTGCCTGGCACTTCCCCATTGGAACAACCCATTTTTAATTTAATTTTATTCCTAGCTTAAAATTACGGTTTCGTCCTTCGTTTAAAATTACGTTTTTGCCCCCAGCTCAAAATAAACTTATAATTTTTCCCCTAGCTCAAAATTACGCTTTTGCCCTCGGTTCAAAAACTCATATTTAATTTTGTTCCCAGTTTAAAATTACGTTTTCGCCTTCCGTTTAAAATTACGTTTTTGCCCCCAGTTCAAAATAAAATGTTGTTTTTCCCTCTAGCTCAAAAATTACGCTTCTGCCCTCAGCTTAAAATTACGTTTTTATCCACAGTTCAAAATAAAATTATGTTTTCCCCCTAGCTCAAAATTATTAGCTGCCTGACACTTCCCTATTGGACTAATTAATTTTTAATTTAATTTTATTCCCAGTTTAAAATTACGCTTTCTTCCTTTGTTTAAAATTACTGTTTTGCCCATAGTTCAAAATAAAATTATAATTTTGCCTTAGCTTAAAATTATGTTTTTGCCCTCGGTTCAAAAACTCATTTTTTATTTTGTTCCCAGATTAAAATTACGGTTTCTCCCTCCGTTTAAAATTACGTTTTGCCCTCAGTTAAAAATAAAATGTTGTTTTCTAGCTCAAAATTACGATTATGCCCTTAGCTCAAAATTACGTTTTTGCCCACAGTTCAAAATAAAATTATGTTTTCCCCCCTAGCACAAAATTGTGATTTTGCTCTTAGTTTAAAATTATGATTTCATCTCCAGTTTAAAATATAATAACGATTTTGCCCTCTGTACAGATATACATGTTGTGAGAGAAAAATATTTGGCTTATTGCCCCGCAACGCGGGCGAGGCAAAAACTAGTTTACATACAATCTTTATGGTATAAGACTATGGGTATGGGGCTTGGGTTGGGGCGTGGGTTGGGGGAAAACGCCCAAGCCACCACCCTGGGTGGGCTTGGGTTTGGGCGTGGCCCTTGGGGCTTGGGTTTCAAGCCTGGCGTGGGCAGTGGCGGACCCAATATTTTTTTTCCTGGGGGTGCGGAAAATTTTTAAAGATTTTAGACCTCTAGGTATATAAAAAAATCGGTTCATAGCGGGTCGGATCGGGTCGGGTCATGTAAAACAAGTAAAAACAAAGTTTCATAGCGGGTCGAATCAGATCGGGTCGGGTCCATTTCAATTCTCAAACAATCAAACCATAGTTCCTAACTTCCTATCACATTAACAAACAAAAAAACATCAAAGTTCAAACCATCACTACTTTTATTTCTCTTAATCATTCAATAAAAGAACAAAAAAACTTATCTATAACATACCTTGGTCTTTAATTAGAATAATCCGGCGAAAAAAAGTGGTTCAACCCCCTTTCTCTTGAGAAATCGCGACATAACTTCCCTACTCATTGTTCATTCCTAATCCTATCACATACAAAATAAACAAGGATCTTCAAGTGTTCAACCATAGCCCATGTTCCTTAATTTTGAATTTAAAATTTTGAATTTCAACCCCTAGTAATTATTATTTGCCAACCAACAATAATATAATCAACAAACATGTTTGCCAACCAAAATTTTGAATTTCAAGCCCTAGTAATTATTATAAGCCCTAGTAAAAAACATGTACCTGTCAGGGGCGGCCTGAATTAACCAGTTTTCAGGTGAAATTTTGCAGTCGCCGGCCGGAATTATGATGTCGCTGGGCGCTGAAGTGAGGCAGAGGGAGGGCAGGAGTCGCTGGCAAGTGGCAGAGATTTGGGTTTTTTTTATTATGTGGACTGGTTTGTTTAACAAAACTAGTAGTTGGGTTGGGCTTGAATGGGTATTAAGTTATTGGGTTTGATGGATTGAGTTTAAGTTTTATTAAAGGGGTTAGTAGGCTAACTTGTTTACATAATTTGATCGTGTTTCAATCCGTGTTCACAATTTTTTTTACATAAATTCCTAACATTTTTTTCTAAGGGGTGCGGACGAAAATCTCCAAGGGGTGCGGTCGGAATTTTTCAAGGGGTGCGGACAAAGGGTGCGGTCGGAATTTTTCAAGGGGTGCGGACGAAAATTTCCAAGAGGTGCGGTCTGGATTTTTCGCGAAAAATACCACTAAAATTTTTTTTTCAAGGGGTGCGGCCGCCCACCCACCCCATAACTTGGGTCCGCCCCTGGGCGTGGGGCGGTCTTGACATCCTAGCTGGTTGCCTCCCATTCGCTCACCCCACTTTGTAATTTTTTTTTAATAATCTGCCACGCGGTGCACCCAACCCACGCCCCGCCATACCCCGCGGACACGTCACTAGGCGGTGGGGGGCTCCCATTCCACGCGTCAACAAATGCCCCAACTCAAGCCCCACCCAAACCCCACCATACCCCACGGTCTAATGGTATGGTCACTTGAACTATATTTTCATTATTATACTTTTTCTTTTTTCTTTTTTTTTTTTTTTTTTTTTTTTCAGTTCAATACTTCAGATAAATTTAAGAGCTAATTACACAGATAAGCCTAGGCAAAGAGCAAGAGAGTCTAACTTTAGAATATTACATGTTGGTTGTTTAACAGTAACTATAGTCAAAATCACTACAAGAAAAGAATACTATTAGCGGCGACAATTGTCTTCAATACCGGCGACAGCTGTCGCAGCTAAAGGTGGTCCATTCTTGTAGTGAATGCATATTAAGTTTAGGTATAATATATTAGTATACCCTTGAAAACCTACAAGACTATTAGTGTAATTTACTCAGAAAATATCCCCCACTTAAGAACCGCTAACACTCAAGAATCTTACTACCAGTTTTCAGTTACGAATCTAGCATCCCAAAATGCTCTGAGAAGTCGTTAGTGATGACGTGAAGGTCTTTCATTTTATAAAGAACCTCGTGATTTTGTTTGGTGGTGTGTTTCTTCAAGTGAGTGTGCTGGTGGTTCCTTATTTCGTTGTCACTTCTTCTTGGTAATTGTTTAGAAATCACATACCATCTGGAAATCCATGGGAATATAATTTTCTTATATATCAAATATGATGTAAACAATCTAAATACGACTAATTAAGCGCCCTGCGCCTACTTGTTTCCCATTTCTTCTTCAGATTCGATCAAACAAAGAACTCTTCATAAATCAAATAAATCACAACTTTGTCTTTGGAATAATTCAAACAAATCTAGACATGTACATACAAACCAAACAAGTGTAAATTATTTTAATGGAATTTTGTGGTGCACATACCTGCATTTTTGGGAATTTCAATGTAAACTCGTAACATATTTTCTTCCTCTTCACTCCAAACCACCTTTCATGCCTTCATTTAAAACAAGGAGCCCTCACGATTTTCCGGTCTTTCTGACTCCTCTCTCTATTCTATGTTTCTCTCTCTTGGGCTACCATCATGGAGTGATAGAGAAGGTGTAGAATGTTGATTAGTTTGGTATGTACATAATGAAAAACATGATAAATATGTGTACCTATTACAACAGAGAGACTAGTGACTGTAGCAGAGATTGATGTAGACGACATCCTTGTCAGATTGGTCGAGTTCCCGTTTATGGTGTATGTTAATGATGGTGATTATGTGTTCTTGGTGAACTCGGTTTTGGGAGAGAGAGGAGATGAACGAATTTAGAGTTGTGTTGATGTTAAAGTGTCTAACCCTTTATCTCTCCAACGTTCTCCTTATATACACCCAAATAGAAATATTTTATTAGTTTGGAAAGGTAATTATATTCATTAATAATTACTAACTAATATAATAAAGTATAATTAATTATTTTGATCTATTTATTATATAAATTATAATGATGGTTATATATATATATATATATATATATATATATACACACACCCAAATAGAACATTTTATTAGTTTGGAAAGGTAATTATATTCATTAATAATTACTAACTAATATAATAAAGTATAATTAATTATTTTGATCTATTTATTATATAAATTATAATGATGGTTATATATATATATATATATATATATATATATATATATATATAGGGGATAGCTAGAATGAGAACCACCACGAGTTGTAAGAACCACGAGAACCGCGCCCCGCGGGTGGCCGTTGACCACGAAATTTTTTTTACACCTAGATCCGTATATTTTAACACGGGGGGTAAATTTTGGGTTCAAACGGCGCGCCCGAGGCGGTAGTTTTTTACGCCCAAAGTTTGGTTAAAAAAAAGAAAAATTAAAAAAACCCAAACTTTGGGCGTAAAAAACTACCCCCTCGGGCGCGCCGTTTGAACCCAAAATTTACCCCCGGTGTTAAAATATACGGATCTAGGTGTAAAAAAAATTTAGTGGTCAACGGCCACCCGCGGGGCGCGGTTCTCGTGGTTCTTACAACTCGTGGTGGTTCTCATTCTAGCGGCTCCCTATACATATATATATATATATATATATATATAACCTTACATTCTCTCACTTGGCCGAGTAATCAATTATTATGAGTGCATTAGATTAGTATGATCAGGAGTTAATACTCTTTTTAGCTTTAAACAAAAACCGTAGCATAGAAATACAGCTATTGAGTTAGTATTCAACTGAGGGTCCCCATTAATCATACTAGAGTCTCAAATTTAAAACTAAACAGTTATGATCAAAATTTATTGTCACACCCCGACCGCGTTAAAACAACAAAATCGCGGCGGAAACGTCGGGGAGTGAGGCGACAAAATTATTGTTTCAACAACCATGGTAATTAAAGTTTTGTATTATTAAGATTAATGTTTACATTGTCTTGGAATTTAAATAAAACATAACATAATAACTGTCTTTTAAGTCACTAAGGCCCAAGTCCGACTAAGTGAAGCACAAGCATCATCATGCATTAGCACCTGAAACACATGTAAAATAGGTACGTCAGCATAAAAATGCCTGTGAGATACATAGGTTTTGTTTATGCAGGTTCATGACTTGTAGTTAGAAGATTGGTTTAACAAAAGTAGTCATGAACCTTGTAAAACTGTCTTCTTTTATGAAATCACAGGAAAATCAATTGAAAATCGAATGATAATAAAAGAAATATGCATGGTTAAATAAATAACCAAGTAAAATGAATTTGTGTAAATATGTAATTTGTAAAACAATGTCATGTCTTTGTATAAAATGTTTCATGTTTCTGTCAATAGGTTTAGATAACGCAACAATGTATAATACAATAAAAGCACTTATATATAGGAAGTACCAGCGGCGTATCCACCATGTTTTTATCATATAACACGTAGCCCCGTTACATAAGTCACTTACCAATAACTAACCAAGATGTCATGTTTAATGTCAAAATGTATATGTATTAACCATGTTCAAAGTCATGTGTAAAATGTATCATGTATAATCAAATGTAA
Source organism: Helianthus tuberosus (assembly GCA_030545235.1). Lineage (NCBI taxonomy): Eukaryota > Viridiplantae > Streptophyta > Magnoliopsida > Asterales > Asteraceae > Helianthus > Helianthus tuberosus. Next base: position 185,479,509 of record CM060406.1, read on the forward strand.
TGCATAGCAAGTAGTAAGTATCTACTCAAACTATGTGATAATGCCAATGTGAAACAAATGTTATGTACGGTGAATAAAAAGAATTTACTCAACCCCGTAGGAAAATGTACAAAACAAGTCTTTGAATAAACCTAAATTTAAATCAAATGTAATGCTTTGCAGAAAACAATGCTTTATGATTACAAACATTTATGCAGTAATGTTAATCGCATACATTCAAGCCTTTCGACTGTGGCGACAAACCTTTAAACAAATTAAAGGTTCATCTAAGTTATGTAGTCGGATTCTGTCATTCCCAACTTCCAAACAAACCTAGGAAGTCGGAAACGGGAGTTGTCAATTCCTATGGTACCGTTACATACTACCGAGTGGCGTGATCAATGTTAATGAATGTATTATTGTCCCGATTAAACACACCAAATGTCATAACCAATGTAAGCATGCTATGAAAACCATGTACTAGGTATGCTAGGTAAACATGCCTAGTAGAAATGTTCATGAAAAACAATGTGCTAGCATGCTCGGTAAACATACATAGCAGAAATGTCATGTATAACAATGTATACATATGCTAAGTAAACATATGTAACAAATGTGTAATAAATCAATGTGCTAGCATGCTTAACATACATAGCAAAACATAATTGAAAGCATGTATTAGATATGTACTAGATGAAACTAGCATGTATATGTCATAAAAGCATGAAATGCACGAAAGTAACACGTATATACATGTGTATCACCCCAAAGTATTTGAAAACGGTAAAATAGGGGAACTATGTACTCACTTGGGATTGCCTAATAGTCTTGAGAATAAGACCAAATAAGGCTTCATGGATCACGAATCAACAGGCACCTAGTATAGGTAACTACGTTAATAATCGGATCCTAAATCGAGAGATGGGATAGAATGATGTTCTATAAATCAAATGAGTATTTGAACTCATATGGTATGATTTAATAGAGCTAACATTCTGATTTGAAAGTCTACCTAAGTGCTTTAGACCCGTTTCGACCCATTATGGTAGTATAAGCTACTATAATGCGTCGTTAGCGTAAAACTATGTTAGAATGGTTAACTATGTGCTATGTCAAGTCTCACATGCCCAATTATGCCTAAACATGTTACTAAATCAGATTATATGTCAAAAAGTTGATCACATATGCAAAATACGGATTTTAGCTTCAAAAGGGCATTTTGGTCATTTCCTATGGGCATACAAGCTAACTAGCAAACGACTAACCAATCCTATGTGATCATAAGGTATAACCTCAGTGGTTATACCCTATGCAACTATGATCACTAACTAAGCTTGGTCGGATCCTAAATCGACCAAACGGGTCGGGTTTGAAAGTCTAAGCGGTTGTTTAGACCACTTACCTTACGACCCTAAACAAGCACTAAACTAATAGTGGCGAGTTAAACATGTCAAAACATGTTTAACCTACTTAGAAAACTGATTTGGTATCAAAACAAAGTGTTTTGATACCTAAAAGTAGTTTCGTTGCAAAATGCATGCTAAAACGAATTTTGACCGAAACTTTGACTCGTCACTACACCTAGTTAATGTGGTAATCAGTAGGTATAATCGCTAAGGATTATAACCATCATGATTACAATCACGTTGCAAAGTTCAACCGAACTTTGCGTTGACCATTGACTGGTCAAACTGAAAGTCAAACACTGTTTGACTTTTTAAGCTAGGAAAGCAATAAAAGAATGAAGGAAGCTTACAAAGGGTCCTAGCTATCTTTTCTACCAAGAATAAGTTTCCAATCAGATTAGAAAGCTCCCCAAATCAGATGTAGAGGAGAAATGAGAAGAAATGAGCAATGAAATAATGAATTTGCTATTTATACTAGAGCATGTTGAACAAGATCATGCCACATGTTTATGTAGCTTCCAAGCATTAGATCATGGCCATACACTTGTTGGATGCAGGTTCAAATCCTTGGAGAAGGGATAACTTGGTTACCACACAAAGATCTTACAAGAACAGCCCCTGAATTATCAAACAGCTGCTGAAATCATCTTTCTGCTCGCTGGGCACTTCACACGGCCCGTGTGAGTAATGGGGGGGGGGAGCTACGCGGCCCGCCTGGGCTCCCCAGTTCAGCACAAGTTTGATAAATTATAGTTCAGGTCCCTGCACATGGTTTAAGCTCATTTCAGGCCCTTTTGACCCCCGTTAAGCCATTTTCAAGGCTCTACAAGGTCAATAAAGTTTAGAGGACTCAAAATGTGATTGAAAAACTCTCGGATGTTGGTTCGTTTGGTCGTACGATCACGTTATTCGTTAAATTACGACGAAACTCAAACGGACGCGAAAACGAACCAAATTAAGCAACGAATGGTATTTTTGCATGCCGATCACTAAAATAAAAATATTTTTGTGTGTACAAAAATTTTGGATGTCCAGATGTGGTCAGAACGTAAGATATGTGCGAAAATGCAAACTTACGCCGTTTTTGACACTTTTAGTCCCTGGAAGATCATATAAGCATGTTTTTCGCACACCGAAGCTATCAAAGCTTATTTCTAAGCCATGTTTAGGTCTTATATGGTATGTTTAACTAATGATCATGTTCTGGACTATATGTTTCCTTACGAAATGGCATACTTTTGCAAGTTGACGCAAATAGTCCCTGTGAGCGAATAAACTTGTTTTTGCCATACCAAAGCCTTCAAAACTTATTTCTTAGTTATGTAAAGGTTATTTAAGGTATGTTAAGCTTATGTTTCTGTTCCGGAGTGTTTGTCGCGATAAAATGATCGCGTTTACGCATCAGTTTGCGTATAACTCTCTAGAAAGCGATATAGAGTTTAAAATCGATCAAAAATCAAAACGCACAAAATGTCAAACATAAATAACAAAAATTGGGATCAAAACACACTGTTTTATTAATATTGTGTTGTTCAGAGTCTGTAAAATGATTTCACAAGCACAGATGTCACAGTCTCCCCTACTTTAGGAAATTTCGTCCCGAAATTTATTTAGAGGAAACTTGTGAGAATAGATGCGGATATTTCGCTTTCATCTGATCTTCACATTCCCAAGTAAACTCTGGGCCACGTTTAGATTCCCAGCGAACTTTGACAATAGGTATGTGCTTGAGTTTGAGCTTTTTGACTTCACGGTCCATGATTTCCACTGGTTTCTCAACGAAGTGCATCGTGTTATCAACACGAATTTCATCAAGTGGTATGTGGAGGTTCTCATCAGCTAAACACTTTTTGAGATTGGACACGTGGAAAGTTGGATGAACATTTCCAAGTTCAGGAGGTAGCTCTAATCTGTAGGCTACTTTTCCGATTCTTTCAACGATCTTGAATGGTCCAACATAGCGTGGTGCAAGTTTTCCTTTCTTTCCAAATTGGATCACACCTTTCCAAGGGGATACCTTGAGTAGGACATGATCACCAACTTGAAATTCTAAGGGCTTGCGTCGTCGATCCGCGTAACTCTTTTGACGTCTTCTAGCTGTCTGTAGGTTATCACGAATCTTCTTGACCTTATCTGTAGTCTCTAGAATGAGATCGGGTCCAGTAAGCTGAGCTTCACCTATCTCATTCCAGCAGACCGGTGAACGACATTTTCGACCGTATAAAGCTTCGAAAGGAGCCATGTTGATGCTAGAGTGATAACTATTGTTGTAGGAGAATTCGATCAATGGAAGATGCGAATCCCAACTACCACCAAAATCAATCACACATGCTCTAAGCATATCCTCCAATGTCTGGACTGTTCTCTCAGATTGACCATCTGTCTGCGGATTGTACGCTGTGCTCAAATGAAGTTGGGTACCCATGGCAGATTGCATGGTTCTCCAAAAGCGAGACGAGAATCGAGCATCTCTGTCAGATATAATGTTCAAAGGAACACCATGTCGAGATACAATCTCATCTACATATATCTTGGCAAGCTTGTCAGCAGATAGATCCTCACGAATCGGCAAGAAATGTGCTGACTTTGTAAGACGATCAACAACAACCCAAATGGCGTCATGAACTCTTTTAGTGCGCGGCAGCTTGGTAATGAGATCCATAGCAATGTTTTCCCATTTCCAAACCGGAATCTCTGGTTGCTCCAATAATCCAGAGGGATCTTGGTGTTCTGCCTTAACCTTAAGACAAGTAAGGCATTTTAAAACATATAAGGCAATGTCTTTCTTCATACCCGGCCACCAATATTGGGTTCGAAGATCCTTATACATTTTTTCTGCACCAGGATGAATAGAATAACGAGACTTATGAGCTTCATCCATAAGCAAGGTGCGAAGATCGTCTATACTTGAGACCCACAAACGGCCCATGAAATAGAATATCCTAAAGTCTCTCAGTTCAAGCTCAGGCTTAGTATGACACGGTAATTACTTACCCATCAAGTCTTATGTAACACAAGTATGTTGAGCCTGAGAAATGCGGGTTTGAATGTCAGATCGAACTTGAATACAGTGAAGCTTGAGACGTTCCTTACGACTCAATGCGTCAGCCACGACATTCGCCTTACCAGGATGGTAGCGAATTTCGCAATCGTAGTCGTTTAGGAGTTCTACCCAACGTCGTTGCCTCATGTTAAGTTCTTTCTGATTAAAGATGTGCTGGAGACTCTTGTGGTCAGTAAACACTACACACTTTGTACCATATAGGTAGTGTCTCCAGATTTTTAGAGCAAAAACTACGACACCTAACTCAAGATCGTGAGTGGTGTAGTTTTTCTCGTGCACCTTCAACTGTCTTGATGCATAAGCTATGACCTTGTTTCTTTGCATAAGAACGCAGCCAAGGCCTAAGTTGGATGCGTCACAGTACACGACAAAATCGTCGTTACCCTCGGGCAAAGATAGAATAGGTGCATCACAGAGTTTCTGTTTCAATGTCTGGAAAGCTTCTTCCTGTTTGGATCCCCACTCAAAAGGTTTATTCTTTTGAGTTAAAGCAGTGAGAGGAACCGCAATCTTGGAGAAGTTTTCTATGAAACGGCGGTAATAACCGGCGAGACCAAGAAATGAACGAACCTCGGTAGGAGTAGTAGGTGTATCCCAATCCTTAATCGCACTGATTTTGGCGGGATCTACATGAATACCTTGTTCGTTGACTATGTGCCCCAAAAATTGAACTTCCTTAAGCCAGAATTCGCACTTGGAGAATTTGGCGAAAAGCTGTTCTTTCTTTAGGAGCTCCATTGTAAGACGAAGATGTTGCTCATGATCAGCTCGAGTCTTAGAATATATCAGAATATCATCAATGAAAACAATGATGAACTTGTCCAAATAAGGCTTACAAAATCTATTCATCAAGTCCATGAAAACAGCATGAGCATTTGTTAAGCCGAAAGGCATAACAGTAAACTCATAATGACCATAACGTGTACGGAAAGCTGTTTTGGGAATATCTTCTTCGGTCACTCGAAGTTGATGATACCCAGATCGTAGATCAATCTTTGAAAAGCAAGTAGCACCCTGTAGCTGATCAAAGAGATCATCAATGCGAGGCAGGGGATATCGATTCTTGATGGTAAGCTTGTTAAGCTCACGATAATCGATACACATCCTAAAAGATCCATCTTTCTTTTTCACGAATAGGACAGGAGCGCCCCAAGGGGAAAAGCTCAGACGGATGAATCCTTTGTCAGAAAGCTCTTGAAGCTGCTTAGACAACTCTTGCATCTTAGACGGTGCAAGATGGTAAGGTGACTTAGCAATAGGATTTGCGCCAGGCACAAGATCGCGAAACTCAACTTGGCGTACAGGGGGTAAACCAGGTAATTCTTCTGGAAATACCTCAGGATAATCCCGAACAACAGGGATATCTTGGATAGTCTTACCCTTTCCTTTCTCCTCTACGACATGTGCCAAGAAGGCGACATATTTCTTCCGTAGGTATTTTTGGGCTTGGGTACAAGACATGAGTTTAAGGTTACTAACAGGTTTCTTCCCACGAACTTCTAAGATCCTACCAGTCGAAAGTGGTATACGGACCAACTTCTCAAAACATACCACATTAGCAAGGTACTTGGATAACCAATCCATTCCTACTATAACATCGAAGCTCCCGAGTTGCATCGGTGTGAGGTCGATAGGGAAAAGATGGTTATTAAGGTTCAACTGGCAATTTCGAAGAACAGAGTCGAGAACAACAGGTTCACTACTAGCTACTTCTACTATCAAGGGTTTTCCTAGTTTTGTTCTAGTCATCGAAAGCAAAGGCTCAAATGCTAAGGACACAAAACTCTTATCGGCACCCGAATCAAATAGAACAGAAGCAGGATGGTTGTTAACAAGGAACGTACCGTTCACCACTTCGTTATCAGCGCGTGCCTCATTTGCATTAAGATTGAAAGCTCTACTACGAGCCGGTGCCTGATTTGCGTTTACCAACCTCGGGTAGTTGTTCCTATAGTGGGTCAGATCCCCACAGTTGAAACATGAACCCGGAGGATAGTAAGGTCGTGCAGGATTCTGGGCAGGGTTTTGTGCTGCTTGGTTTTGAGCTGCCTGATTTTGGTTAGGAGCAAAGCGGCAGGTGTTCGCAAGATGACCAGATTTACCACAGTTTGTGCAGATATGACTTGCACTTGTGGTTGATGATGGCTATTACATCTGTTGCACAGAGGTGCATTACCTGCATACTGCCTCTTGGCAGCAGGTTGTGCAGCCTGATTCTGTGCTGCCTGATTAGTCTGAGCTGTGACAGCGAAATTCTTGGAAGCCTTACGCTTCCTTGATTTCTTTGAAGACTCGGCAGCCTTCTTGCTCTTCTGCTCCTTGGTGCTATCAGGTTGTTTCTGCTTTTTATCCCCCTTTATGTGGAGTTTACCCTTTTTGACTTATGATTTAGTAAGGGTTGCAGCTAACTCAATGGCCTGTCGGACGGTTGTAGGGTTACTGCCAGTGACAATATCCTGAACAGGATCTGGCAAACCGTCTATGTACTTCTCAATAGCCTTATCCAAAGGCGCGACCATTGTCGGACAGAGCAAGCTTAACTCCTCGTATCTATCAGTGTACGCACGGTGTTCACCACTGTCTTGCTTTAAGTCATGGAACTCATTTTCAAGTGCCCTCTGCTCGTGACGAGGACAAAACTCTCTCATCATGAGAGCTCTAAGTTCCTCCCATGTCTGACTCAAAGCAACATCAGCACCTCTATCTCTCATTACCCCATTCCACCAAGTAAGAGCCCTCTTTTGGAATACACTCGAAGCAAACTCAACCTTACGGTCGTTCGGACCCTGAACGTGGCGAAATGTGCTCTCAAGACTCTCAAACCACTGTAGGAGCCCAGTTGCTCCTTCAGAACCACTAAACTTGAGTGGTTTAGCCGAGTTAAAACTTTTGAAATTGCACGGAGCAGGTGCATTATTGTTATTGTTGGCTTGGTTTATTTGAGTGATGAGATTAGGTAGTACAGCAGCCATCTGTTGTACTATAATAGCCGCCAGTTTGGCATCAGGTTGCTGAACGTTACGTCGAGGAGGCATTCTAAAAGAGGAAACATGAGAGAAAACGAGTGAGATGATGTGATGAAAGAAAATGAGATACCATAAAAATCAACGAAATGTAAAGATGGTGGTCATTTGTTTGTTACCACAAAGCAAACAAACGACACACAGTGACAAATCAAAGTAAATAGGTCATAATAATGTATTGCTGAAGACATGCTCGCCTATAAGTTAACACTCACCCCAAGAGTTCCCAGGTAAGAGTGACTGGTCCGATACTGCGGATTTGTACGAACACTCTAGCCTTAGACAGAAAACTCAGGGTACAGGCATTCACTCTTCTAGTTTGCACGTGTTCACATTATTTAGACCCAAACTTTGACGAGATTTTGAAAATTTGGAAGGCACATGGCCGAAAGAAATCATCTAAGGATAGATGATTGATTTCAAAATCGTTTTGGAAGATTTTGTTCATGTTTTGGTAATCACCTAAGGATATGTGACGTGTATTGTTTTAAGATCTAAACACAAGAAGACTTGTGTTAGGGTCCTAGAAAGTTATAGTCTAGGTCAAAGCATTACCAATAACCTAATTCCCTATAACCATTGGCTCTGATACCAACTCTTCTGTCATACCCCGACCGCGTTAAAACAACAAACCCGCGGCGGAAACCTTGGGGAGTGAGGCGACAGAATTATTGTTTCAACAACCATGGTAATTAAAGTTTTGTATTATTAAGATTAATGTTTACATTGTCTTGGAATTTAAATAAAACATAACATAATAACTATCTTTTAAGTCACTAAGGCCCAAGTCCGCCTAAGTGAATCACAAGCATCATCATGCATTAGCACCTGAAACACATGTAAAATAGGTACGTCAGCATAAAAATGCCTGTGAGATACATAGGTTTTGTTTATGCAGGTTCATGACTTGTAGTTAGAAGATTGGTTTAACAAAAGTAGTCATGAACCTTGTAAAACTGTTTTCTTTTATGAAATCATAGGAAAATCAAATGAAAATCGAATGATAATAAAAGAAATATGCATGGTTAAATAAATAACCAAGTAAAATGAATTTTTGTAAATATGTAATTTGTAAAACAATGTCGTGTCTTTGTATAAAATGTTTCATGTATCTGTCAAGTGGTTTAGATAACGCAACAATGTATAATACAATAAAAGCACTTATATATAGGAAGTACCAGCGGCGTATCCACCATGCTTTTATCATATAACACATAGCCCTGTTACATAAGTCACTTACCAATAACTAACCAAGATGTCATGTTTAATGTCAAAATGTATATGTATTAACCATGTTCAAAGTCATGTGTAAAATGTATCATGTATAATCAAATGTAATGCATAGCAAATAGTAAGTATCTACTCAAACTATGTGATAATGCCAATGTGAAACAAATGTCATGTACGGTGAATAAAAAGAATTTACTCAACCCCGTAGGAAAATGTACAAAACAAGTCTTTGAATAAACCTAAATTTAAATAAAATGTTATGCTTTGCAGAAAACAATGCTTTAGGATTACAAACCTTTATGCAGTAATGTTAATCGCATATATTCAAGCCTTGCGACTGTGGCGACAAACCTTTAAACAAATTAAAGGTTTATCTAAGTTATGTAGTCGGATTCTGTCATTCCCAACTTCCAAACAAACCTAGGAAGTCGGAAACGGGAGTTGTCAATTCCAATGGTACCATTACATACTACCGAGCGGCGTGATCAATGTTAATGAATGTATTATTGTCCCGATTAAACACACCAAATGTCATAACCTATGTAAGCATGCTATGAAAACCATGTACTAGGTATGCTAAGTAAACATGCCTAGTAGAAATGTTCATGAAAAACAATGTGCTAGCATGCTCAGTAAACATGCATAGCAGAAATGTCATGTATAACAATGTGTACATATGCTAAGTAAACATATGTAACAAATGTGTAATAAATCAATGTGCTAGCATGCTTAACATACATAGCAAAACATAATTGAAAGCATGTACTAGATATGTACTAGATGAAACTAGCATGTATATGTCATAAAAGCATGAAATGCACGAAAGTAACACGTATGTACATGTGTATCACCCCAAAGTATTTGAAAACGGTAAAAGAGGGGAACTATGTACTCACTTGGGATTGCCTAATAGTCTTGAGAATAAGACCAAATAAGGCTTCAAGGATCACGAATCAACAGGCACCTAGTATAGGTAACTACGTTAATAATCGGATCCTAAATCGAGAGATAGGATAGAATGATGTTCTATAAATCAAATAAGTATTTGAACTCATATGGTATGATTTAATAGAGCTAACATTCTGATTTGAAAGTCTACCTAAGTGCTTTAGACCCGTTTCGACCCATTATGGTAGTATAAGCTACTATAATGCGTCGTTAGCGTAAAACTATGTTTTGATGGTTAACTATGTGCTATGTCAAGTCTCACATGCCCAATTATGCCTAAACATGTTACTAAATCAAATTATATGTCAAAAAGTTGATCACATATGCAAAATACGGATTTTAGCTTCAAAAGGGCATTTTGGTCATTTCCTATGGGCATACAAGCTAACTAGCAAACAACTAACCAATCCTATGTGATCATAAGGTATAACCTCAGTGGTTATTCCCTATGCAACTATATGATCACTAACTAAGCTTGGTCGGATCCTAAATCGACCAAACGGGTCGGGTTCGAAAGTCTAAGCGGTTGTTTAGACCGCTTACCTTACGACCCTAAACAAGCACTAAACTAATAGTGACGAGTTAAACATGTCAAAACATGTTTAACCTACTTAGAAAACTGATTTGGTATCAAAACAAAGTGTTTTGATACCTAAAAGTAGTTTCGTTGCAAAATGCGTGCTAAAACGCATTTTGACCGAAACTTTGACTCGTCACTACACCTAGTTAATGTGGTAATCAGTAGGTATAATCGCTAAGGATTATAACCATCGTGATTACAATCACGTTGCAAAGTTCAACCGAACTTTGCGTTGACCATTGACTGGTCAAACTGAAAGTCAAACACTGTTTGACTTTTTAAGCTAGGAAAGCAATAAAAGAATGAAGGAAGCTTACAAAGGGTCCTAGCTATCTTTTCTACCAAGAATAAGTTTCCAATCAGATTAGAAAGCTCCCCAAATCAGATGTAGAGGAGAAATGAGAAGAAATGAGCAATGAAATAATGAATTTGCTTGGCTATTTATACTAGAGCATGATGAACAAGATCATGCCACATGTTTGTGTAGCTTCCAAGCATTAGATCATGGCCATACACTTGTTGGATGCAGGTTCAAAGCCTTGGATAAGGGATAACTTGGTTACCACACAAAGTTCTTACAAGAACAGCCCCTGAATTATCAAATAGCTGCTGAAATCATCTTTCTGGTCGCTGGGCACTTCACACGGCCCGCGTGACTAATGGGGGGGGGGGGCACAAGTTTGATAAATTACAGTTCAGGTCCCTGCACTTGGTTTAAGCTCATTTCAGGCCCTTTTGACCCCCGTTAAGCCATTTTCAAGGCTCTACAAGGTCAATAAAGTTTAGAGGACTCAAAATGTGCTTGAAAAACTCTCGGATGTCGGTTTGTTTGGTCGCACGGTCACGTTATTCGTTAAATTACGACGAAACTCAAACGGACGCGAAAACGAACCAATTTAAGCGACGAATGGTATTTTTGCATGCCGATCACTAAAATAAAAATATTTTAGTGTGTACAAAAATTTTGGATGTCCAGATGTGGGCAGAACGTAAGATATGCGCGAAAATGCAAACTTACGCCGTTTTTGACACTTTTAGTCCCTGGAAGATCATATAAGCATGTTTTTTCGCACACCGAACCTATCAAAGCTTATTTCTAAGCCATGTTTAGGTCTTATATGGTATGTTTAATTAATGATCATGTTCTGGACTATATGTTTCCTTACGAAATGGCATACTTTTGCAAGTTGACGCAAATAGTCCCTATGAGCGAATAAACTTGTTTTTATCATACCAAAGCCTTCAAAACTTATTTCTAAGTTATGTAAAGGTTATTTAAGGTATGTTAAGCTTATTTTGCTGTTCCGGAGTGTTTTTCGCGATAAACTGATCGTGTTTACGCATCAGTTTGCGTATAACTCTCTAGAAAGCGATATAGAGTTTAAAATCGATCAAAAATCAAAATGCACAAAATGTCAAACATAAATAACAAACATTGGGATCAAAACACACTGTTTTATTAATATTGTATTGTTTAGAGTCTGTAAAATGATTTCACAAGCACAGATGTCACATTTATAAGTAAACCCTTTAAATGTTTGATTTGTATAATAATTGGACTATATGTCATTACGCTAGGAGAACATATTTCGAGACATACAAATCAAAACTAAGGAAATATCATTAATTAAAACTTAAGTTTATTTTTAGTACTTATATACTCAATACAAATATCAAAACTAAGGAAATTTCATTAAATAAGGTCTTTAGTAAATCTCATATTCGAAACATGTTCTTCGAAAACTTTAGGTGGGAGACCTTTTGTCATCGGATCCCCAAGCTTATTTTTAGTACTTATATACTCATTACAAATATTGTTTTCCTCAACTCGGTCACGTACAAACAAGTACTTTGTATCAAGATATAAACCAACTTCAGTCGAATTGTTACGGTTCGAGAAATTAACGGTAGCTGAATTATCACATTAAATTTTCAGTGGTCTAGAAATGGAATTAATTACTTTGAGTCCAGTGATTAGATTCTTAAGCAACATTCCATGACAGGTTGCATTGTAAATAGCAATGTATACTGCCATCGTTGTGGAGGTTGTTGTTAATTGTTGTTTATGACTCTTCCTTGAAATGGGTCCGCCTACTAACATAAAGACATACCTAGATGTCACACCCCAACTATGGCGGAAATATCAAGGCGAGACGTAATAAATTGCTCAAAAGCATCATAACACTAGATTGCGACAATGATTAGAACTCAAGATTTTATTTCCATTAATTCAAATAGTATGATACATTGTTTCGAAAAGAAAGTACATTTCACAACTAGAACATAAAAAGTACAAAAATAAAACTTTGAGCTTCTAGTCCATCGTAAATAAATTTCTTGTGATATTGTCATCATGCATTTCCTATAATGTAACATTTCATTTTTTTTATTATTATCATAAGAATTATAGATTGTTTAAATTTATTAACCACTAGTAACTAGTTTTATTTTTAATATAATTATGCGACCCAAATAGTTTTAAAAACTATTTTATATATAGTTGGTTGAAATGTTATACTAATTAATTGGCCTGTATATGGGTGACATTTCTAATAAAATAAAAGTATATAAAAACTTATATTATTAAACGGGTAGATTACGAGTAAGTTGAATGTTAGAAACATGAAGTAACTAGACGAGCTTAGGAACAGTTTAATAATTAAATTATAAAAATACATTATATTTGAACCTACTCCATTTTTAATGAAACTTGGTCCAAAATGTAGACAAAAATATTCTTGTTCTAATGACATATTCATTGTTTTGTAAAACGTCATATTTTAGAAGTTATAAACGCCAAATAAGTTAAGCAGTTGAATTAATTATAATATATAAAATAATAATTAAATAATAATAATAATAATAATAAATAAATTAATTTACTACAATTGAAAGTTAGATCCCACGTAGCATGTGAGTACACCGAACATTAAATGAATTTTTCTACGTGTTCGTATAGGAATGAAACTGGTGTACGTGTCTTGTAAGTATAGTAGTATAAATAGGAATTCATCTCAACAATTGAAATTGCTAAAATCCATACTATCTCTTTCTATCGCCTTTTCTTATCATTCTTTTCTTTCTTTTCTTTTTAAAATATTAAGCCAATTATACTTTAAAGGCTTGTCCCGTTTTAAGTGTTTTAACTCCCGATCACCGCTACCCTTTCCGATTGATCTGGAGCCCCATAACGCATGTCAAGGCTCTGCCCGACTAAGTTCATTGGGGTTCTATCTCGTGACATAGGGATAAGGTTGAATTAGGGTTACTATACTTAACACGAGTACAAATATATATATATATATATATATATATATATATATATATATATATATATTTAAAATAGCTCGGGAGTTATACCCAAGATTTATACCAGGAGACTTTCTAGTTGAATCCTAAAGTTACAAGGTGAGTCCATTCTCTTTTCTCACAGTTTTATCACCTTTTTGTGATACAATTATATTTAAAAATGATTTACAAAATCCTAAATGTTTACCAGTTATACTTACAGTGATTAAATTTTTATATTCTGTAATAACTGCCGATATAGAAGGTTTTATACATTATTTGACCATCGTTACTATTGGCCAAAAAGTTAGCCAATAGTAGCATGACCACAAGCACGGGGAATTGTGCCCCAGTAGACATAGCCTATAATTAATATTATTTTAACATTATTAATAAATTTAATGTATGCTTGAATTAAATCTAAATGGTGTGTATATAAAATAGAGTTTTATTAATCATTATTAAAATATATTAGTTATATTAAGAAACTATAATTTATAAACATATTAAAATAAACCGGAATCATTAGTTATATTAGAGAATCATTATTGTAAAAGTTGGCTCATAATGTATATAAGATTTGTTATGGCAGTCATACAAATTAAAGTTAACTAAAGTAATCTTTAAAAACAACTAATTTATTCATTTACATGATCTGTTTTTACATTACTTTATTATGAATTCATACTATGATAAGTTTCTATATACAACAGCTTGACATAATAAAGTATAATTTAAACCATAATGTTAGACATTTATTAACAAAAGGTGATTTGGTTTATGTTAAGTTATATTTTAATACAACTATATATATATTAATTTATATCATATAATATCAACAAATATAATATATTATATGTAATTAAATTGCAACATTAAATATTATAGTGTTACAATAATATTTTAATAGACAAATGAAATATGTATTTATATATAATACATTATATTCTATTTATTATATAGTAATCTATTACTATACATGTATAGTTGGGTTATGTATTCAGCAACTACCACCGATATGTGAAATTTGGTATACATTAATTGATAAGTGTCACTAGTTGAGAGAATGATCAACAGTGAAATGACAAGAGTCACTAGTTAAGAGAATGATCAACAGTGACATAACCAAAGGCACTAGTTGAAAGAACGATCAACAGTGTTATAACCAAAGACACTAGTTGAGAGAATGATCAACAGTGTTATGACCCCAGTCACTAGTTGAGAGAATGATCAACAGTGATACGACCACAAGCACTAGTTGAGAGAATGATCAACAGTGTTATGACCAAAGTCACTAGTTGAAAGAATGATCAACAGTGATTTGACCACGTCACGGGAATCGCCTAGTGACAAATATCTTTGAATAGTAGTAAAATATAATATATATTAATAAACTTCACTATTGGACGAAAGTTAGCCAATGAGTGATATGACCACTATCACATCGGAACTGCCACCATGTGACAAATACTGATGGAGTTTTTGGGTAAATATAAACAAATATAAAAACCTTAATGCTGTAAAGTATAACAATATATTTGTATAAAAATGGAATGAACTCGCCAGTATTTATTACTGATAAAATATTTTCAAAACGTGTTTCAGGTAATTTGCTAGAAGCCAGCTATGGAGCACTGAATGCTTAAATAAAGTGGCTATAAATACCTGAATAAAAGAAGAAATTTATGTTTATTTAATTGGGTATATCCCCATAAAAACATTTGAATGAAATACGGGTTTTAGCCCATTTGTTTTAATATTACAAGTTCGGTGTTTTATAAACTCTGAAATTATTTCTTAACTACGATCCTGATAAAAAAAATTTCCGCTGCGTAATTAATAAACACCGATACCATCTGGCTGGTTCACGACTTTCGCTCCCAGGGTGGGGTCAGGGGCCGTGACAGATGGTGGTATCAGAGCCACTTGTTTAAGCTATTTAGGTGTTCTTTTAATACCTAAACTTAAAAACAATAAAGTTAGGAAATTAATACAAAATAACATATGTGTTATTTTTGTAGATTTAAATATATATATATGATTCCTGGAAGTATTTTTTTTGTTTTAATTATTCTGTGATATTAATAATTGAAAATGTTTATAATTCAGATGTCAAATGAGGTATCACATAATCCAGAAGTTCATGCTAATAATGAAAATCTTTTGGATAAAAATGCAATAGAAAATCTAATAGCCCAAGGAATAGCTAATGCTTTACCTTTAATAATTAAAGTTGTTAAAAACCCTGTAGAACCCACCAAAGTTGTGAGTAGCAAGCATTCTCGCGACGAAAGTTTTAGCCATAGTGTCAATGGAGGCAATGATGACATTATCAAAACCCATTTACCAAGAAAATGAAGGCGCTGACTCTCGGGTGTACCTACAAAGAATTTCTAGCTTGTAAACCAACTGAGTTCGCGGGCAGTGAAGGAGCCACGGCTGCTCTACGATGGTTGAAAAAGACGGAAGCTGTTCTTAAAATAAGCAAATGTGCCGAAGAAGATAAGGTGATGTATGCGTCCAACCTCTTTAAGGAAGAAGCCTTAGAATGGTGGAATACAGTTCTTCAGGCAAAAGGAAGTGACATGGCTTATGCCATAAACTGGGAAAACTTCAAGGAAATGACCGAAAGGAAATTTTGTCCCCCTTATGAAAAGGAACGAATGGCTAACAAGTTCCTAAATCATAAAATGATAGATGTAAATTGTCGTGAATATACGACAACGTTCTTTGAATACGCAAGAATGGTACCAACTCTGGCTTCGCCAGAACCCGTACTAATTTCTCGTTATATTTGGGGATTAGTGAGCGAAATCCGAGACATAGTCAAGGCCGCTAGACCACAGACTATTGAAGAAACCGTTGAACTAGCTAACATCCTGACAAATGGACTAATCCGTACAAGAGAAGAAAACAAGAAGAAAGAGTTAGCCCAGAAAATTTCCCAAGAATTCAAGAAGAGAGGACCTGAACTGTCACTGGAACAACCTACCTGCAGAAGCTATAACAAAAAGCATTCAGGAAGATGTCGTTTTAGGAGAACACCCTACTATAACTTCTGCAAGATGACCGGGCATATAGAGGAAGAGTGTAGAAGAAAGACTAATATTTGTTACAATTGCGGAGAGACGGGACACATCAAACCATATTGCCCGAAACTGACCAAAGCACTCGACAACAAGGCGAAAACAACAGACAGTACTGAGAAGAACGCACGAGCATTCGTACTTACTACGCAAGAAGCAGAAATGATTCCAGACGTAATCACTAATATGTAATATCTAAGTTAAGTTATTATTTAACCCTAATATAAATAGAAGTTTTTAAATAAATGCATTCTGTCAAGTACTTCATCTATTCAAAACCATAACAGACTTGTTTGGTCTTCACTTTCATTGAATCATTTAAATTGGTTACGACACCTTGTGGTGGCGTTTTCTTTAATTTGAAGCTTGCGCTAATCTCATTTTCACACCTGATGTACGAATTTTAATTTCTGTTGATTCATTATCTTAAACAGTCTTAATACAATTATGTGTTAAGATAAGTGTACACAATTTCGTATTATATTCCGGTGTACCTCTAACGTTTCTTTCATCATTAATCGAAAAATCTATGATATTCATTTGGTCTTTCATCATCAGTTGAAAATCCTATAATATTTAATTGAAATTTTCTTCATTAAAACTTTCAGTTGAAAAACGGTGAAATTGTTCGTTCACCGTAATTATTGAACTATTTTAATCATTACGACACCTTGCGGCGTCGATATAAACTTGTAGCTTGGGCTAATCATAATCATACGAATCATGCAAAACTACGTATGTCTTTCTTTTGACTCATCATTGAAAATAGTCTTAATGCAATTATGTATTAAGACAATGATACACTAAATTCTGTTGTATTTCGGTGTATCCTTGCAAATTCAATAATGTCAACACGTTGATTTTTCTCATGTCATGGTTCGATAATTGACCAATTATTTTCCGTGCTTCTATTTCATTTGAGCTTATTGATTCTGAATCTTCCTCAGTTAGCAATCAAGGTAAGTTTTCTTTTGACAATGAATTCTATTTGATTCTAAAAGTCAATTACAACTTGTAAATATTCAATTTACATATCTATTGATCATATATCTATTTTGGCTTGAACCTAGTCACCTTGGAAATTATATAATTTCACATCGTTCGTTTGACATTGATTCCTAGAAATAATTCAGTTGAACCATTGAGCCACGTTTATTGTAAAACACGTATTCATTTGAACATGTCTTGATTCTGTATCATTTACCTTAATATTGTTCTTATTGACTAAGACGTGACATAACTCTAGAGGAGACATCGTAGCCTAAATCTCGAGGACGAGATTTAAAACAAGGTGGGGAGGATGTAACATTTCATTTTTTTATTATTATCATAAGAATTATAGATTGTTTAAATTTAATAACCACTAGTAACTAGTTTTATTTTTAATATAATTATTCGACCCAAATAGTTTTAAAAACTATTTTATATATAGTTGGTTGAAATGTTATACTAATTAATTGGCCTGTATATGGGTGACCTTTCTAATAAAATAAAAGTATATAAAAACTTATATTATTAAACGGGTAGATTACGAGTAAGTTGAATGTTAGAAACATGAAGTAACTAGACGAGCTTAGGAACCGTTTAATAATTAAATTATAAAAATACATTATATTTGAACCTACTCCATTTTTAATGAAACTTGGTCCAAAATGTAGACAAAAATATTCTCGATCTAATGACATATTCATTGTTTTGTAAAACGTCATATTTTAGAAGTTATAAACGCCAAATAAGTTAAGCAGTTGAATTAATTATAATATATAAAATAATAATAATAATAATAATAATAATAATAAATAAATAAATAAATTTACTACAATTGAAAGTTAGATCCCACGTAGTATCTGAGTACACCGAACATTAAATGAATTTTTCTACGTGTTCGTATAGGAATGAAACTGGTGTACGTGTCTTGTAAGTATAGTAGTATAAATAGGAATTCATCTCAACAATTGAAATTGCTAAAATCCATACTATCTCTTTCTGTCGCCTTTTCTTATCATTCTTTTCTTTCTTTTCTTTTTAAAATATTAAGGCAATTATACTTTAAAGGCTTGCCCTGTTTTAAGTGTTTTAACTCCCGATCACCGCTACCCTTTCCGATTGATCTAGAGCCCCATAACGCATGTCAAGGCTCTGCCCGACTAAGTTCGTTGGGGTTTTGTCTCGAGACATAGGGATAAAGTTGAATTAGGGTTACTATACTTAACACGAGTGCAAATATATATATATATATATAGGTAAATAGTACTGTACAATATTGCTTATCATACATTACGTACGCTTCAATCTCAGCCGTCAGATCATCTTCCCGTATTTTAAAATCGCATGTTGTTTTTTTTATAACAATTTCGCATGTGATAATTTTTGATGAATTCGCATGTTGTTTTTTTGTACCAATTTCGCATGTGATAATTCTGATGAAATAGCATGTTTTTTTTTTATAACAATTTCGCATGTGATAATTTTTTTTAGTTCGCATGTTGTTTTTTTGTACCAATTTCGCATGTGATAATTTTGATGAAATAGCATGTTGTTTTTTGTAACAATTTCGCATGTGGTAATTTTGATGAAATCGCATGTGTATAATCTGTGTGTGTGTTACTGTTCATCTTCTTCGATTGCTGGTTGATCATTGTCAGTCTTCTTCTGTTTGACCCTTACAACTCCCAAATTAGTAGTTCTTATTATTGATATCGCACCAAAAGGAACGAAGGGAGGTTGGGGAAGAAGAATTTCAGGTTTTTGAATTTGATTTAGGGTTTGATTTTGAACTATCATCGGTCAATTACAGAGATTTATGACCTCGCAATGACGTTTTTAACATTCCTGGTATGATTTAGATATATTAAAATGATTAATTTAATCATTTAAATTAGTTTCGCCCGCGTTTGATCGATTGAAGATCGTACGGCTGAGGGCATAGCGTAGATAATGTAGGATAAGAGGTATTGTACGCTAACCGGCCTATATATATATATATATATATATATATATATTAAAATAGGTCGGGAGTTATACCCAAGATTTATACCAGGAGGCTTTCTAGTTGAATCCTAAAGTTACAAGGTGAATCCATTCTCTTTTCTCACAGTTTTATCACCTTTTTGTGATACAATTATATTTAAAAATGATTTACAAAATCCTAAATGTTTACCAGTTATACTTACAGTGGTTAAATTTTTATATTCTGTAATAACTGCCGATATAGGAGGTTTTATACATTATTTGACCATCGTTACTATTGACCAAAAAGTTAGCCAATAGTAGCATGACCACAAGCATGGGGGAATTGTGCCCCAGTAGCCATAGCCTATAATTAATATTATTTTTACATTATTAATAAATTTAATGTATGGTTGAATTAAATCTAAATGGTGTGTATATAAAATAGAGTTTTATTAATCATTATTAAAATATATTAGTTATATTAAGAAACTATAATTTATAAACATATTAAAATAAACCGGAATCATTAGTTATATTAGAGAATCACTATTGTAAAAGTTGGCTCATAATGTATATAAGATTTGGAGTAAACTGCCATTTTGGTCCTTGTGGTTTGGGCACTTTTGCCATTTTAGTCCAAATCTCAAACTTTTTTAAATCTGGGTCCCTATGGTTTCAATTTTATTGCCCTTTTAGTCCAAAAGTGAAATTTGACCAGAATCCCCAAATTAAACCCCCTGTTTTGTCCTTTTGCTCAGGGGTATTTTTGTCATTTTAAACATTAATATATATATATATATATATATATAATAGAAAAACCTCAAAACTCAATTTGATTATATATAGTCATCATCATCACCATCCCAACATATGCATCTGTTTCTTCTTTCTTTCTCACACTGCAACACCACCCCTCTTCTTCTTTCTTTCTCACCCCAGACATCACCACATGCCACCACAACCACCCCTTTTTTTCTCTTTTTCTAACCAGTTAAGATTAAGAGCCAAAAAACAAAAGCCACAAGTTTCAAATCCATCTCTTTGACCGGAATCCTAGCCGCAAGTTTCAGATCCACCGCTAAATCTGACACTTGTCACTCCCGATCTGGACAAAAGAAGAACAATCAACTTGAAACGCCTTACCGAAATCTGACTGGAACCCTAGCCACTGTCGTCAGATGCGGTGACTAGGTCTCTGAAACACCATTTGTTGGTGCATATTCGGTGACAACAGCTTAATAGTTTGATTATTTAGTCTTTGGATATTTTGTATTGGGCTTAGCTTATTGGTTAGTGAGTTTATTATTGTAATGGGCTTGGAAAATGGCCTAGTCCATGTAGGAAGCCCAGTTCACAGACATGTGGTATATAAACATGTTTTGTATTTAGGGTTTCAGTGAGCAACTTAGAGGTTAGAGAATTTTAGAGAGAGAAAGTAGAGAGAGAGAAAGTAATTTCGAAATTAGGGTTGTAGTCAAGATCACAGATAGTGGCTGTGAGGTTGTGAGGGTCTTGAGTTGATTGTAAACCGTTTTGTTTGGATAATCAATAGAAGACCCGTTTGATTGTGATTTCTGTTTTCTACTTGTTTCTGTTATATTCTGATCAAGAGGATTCCGCACTCTTGATTGGAAAGACAATTCTGTGAAAGATCCATACGAATAGGGGACCTACAATTGGTATCAGAGCGTTAGGCTCTTGAAGGCTCGGTTCAGAATTGTTGCTGCAGAAAAGGGTTGATTTTCGGGTTGTTTTGGAAATTTTCGAAAATTTTAAGTTTTTAAGACCTAGGGTTTCGAAATATTGGTGGCTGATTTTCGAAATTTTTGAAGTGTTTGATCTGTTTGCATATTTAATTTTGCTGTATTAGTGTTTTTGGTTGCAGGTTTGGTTGATTCTTGAAGGAATTTTGGCTGAAAAGGCTTGAAGATTCGAAGATTGTTCTTCGTGTTCTTCGTGTTCTTCATCAAGTTCATCATTTTTTTTACAAAAGTTGCTGATTTGCTTGTTTGATCTTGCAGGAAGTTGATACGAAATCAGGATAAAATCTGCAAAATTCAGAAAAGATTGAATTTCCAAAGTTAAAGACCAGCGAAATTAACTGTGCTATCGAATTTAACTGATCTGCGAAGTTGTTTGGCGAAATTAAAATCCAAAGGCGACTTTGGTAACTGTGAAATTTTCCACAGCGAAAATATTACGGTTTTCGGCGACTATACTGGTCGTTGTAATAGCGAATTTAAGCAGCGATTTTGGAGGCGAAATTATCAGTGAAGTTGGTAGCGAAATTGAACTACATATTAACCAGCGAATTTAACCATTTCAGCGAAATTACCTGCGAAATTGATCTGTTGAGCGAAATTGTTAGCATATTTAAAGTGGTGGAATTTCAGTTGGCAAGCGTAAGGAAAAATTAACGTTTTTGCAAATAGAAATTGATCCGTAGCTCGTTGGACAGAACTGTTTGGACCGTTGGATTCAGTGGATTTTTAGGGTAAAAAAAAACAAAAAAAAAAAAACAAAAAAAAAAGACTCTGGAAAATCCCGAATACGGTTTTCGACATTATATATCATTGGATTTGTCTTTTCGAGACGATTCTAAAGGTGTAATTTGATAACCACGTTTTCGGAGATTTTGTACGGTTTTATCAGTACGGTTACGCTAAAAACGTGTTTAAAGATGGTTAAAATGGACAATGTTAGTGAGACTGTTAAACATTGGCCAAAGCTTACAAACATCAAAGAATATGCTGACTGGAAAGAAAAGTTTGAGTCGTTTATGAAGAGTGAAGATACTAAAATGTGGAGCTGTATGATCGATGGGTACTTTGCTCCCACACGTCGTGTTGATGGAAGAGTTATAGTGATGTCTTATGATAAGATGAATGAATCTGAGAAACGAGTGGTTGATGCTGAGAAGAAAGCTTTAGCAGCAATAAAGAAGTCCTTGCCTGAGGGCGTTAAACATACCCTTAAGAAGTATGGAACTTCTCAAGAGCTGTGGGAAGCTCTGGAAAAACGTTATCAGATTCAATCAAAAGTGAATACTTGTGATCAAGCATTGGTGGCTGAGTTTGCAGCTGTGAAGATAAGAGAAGTAGCTGCTGGGGTTGAAGAGAAAAAGAAAGCAGATGAAGAGAATGATTTGAAAAAGGAAGCTGATAAGGAAACTGCTGAAAAGGTAGATGCAGAAGTTTCAAGGTGCATGAATGGTGTGAATGAACTTACAACAGAGGTGAAGGTAACATCAGAACCTGTAAGTCATACATGTCATAATTGCACTGAACTAAAGGGTAATGTTGACAGTCTATCGGAGCAAAACAAAATTCAGTTAGCTGAATTGCAAAAATTAAAAGAGTCAAATGTTCTTTTGATTAAAAGAGAGTCAAATTGTTTAGATAAACTCAAATCAAATGAACAAGAAATCAGCAGTTTAACAAGAAAAGTCAATGAACTGTTACAGATCATTGATTTGGCTCGTGAAACTGTGAAAGAAAAGACTAACGAGCTTTCAGAAAAGTGCACAGAATTGGCTGATGCACAAGCCAAAATTGTTGCACTTCAGGGGAAGTTAAACGATTTTGGGAATTCTTCGTTAGTCAGAACTCAAATTCAAAAAGGTTTAAAAAGAAGTAATGATAAAACAGGGGTGGGGTTTACTAAAGCTTCATCTTCTAAAAATCAAGACTACTCTTTTTTACCTGATGAAAATGAGTTAATTAATTTTGTGTCTACTACACCAGTTGTAGTGGATCCGATAGCTGTGGACTTGCCAAGTAGTCCAGTTTCTTTGAAAGAATCTGTTGAGTCTGACAGTACACCTTATAAATCGGATGAGGATACTGAAGAAGAAAAGAAGAAAACATTTAAAAAGAGATTTAAGAAAAAGAGAAATTACAAGACAAAATCTTGTTTTAGATGCCACAACAAAGGGCACGTGGCGAGTTGTTGTCCTTTGAAGAAAAATAAGCAAAAAGTT
The DNA here is from genome assembly GCA_030545235.1 of Helianthus tuberosus. Taxonomy (NCBI): domain Eukaryota; kingdom Viridiplantae; phylum Streptophyta; class Magnoliopsida; order Asterales; family Asteraceae; genus Helianthus; species Helianthus tuberosus. The sequence continues at coordinate 185,503,044 of CM060406.1, forward strand.
GATGAAGTTAAGAATGGGAATAGGGTTGGTTTAAATAATAATGTGCAACCACATTGTCAACGTAATCAACCAAGTTTTCAATCTAAGACTTCAACATCAAGACGATTTGATAGACCAAGAAGCAATTCTACACATTTTAGTCATTTTAATGGTAAATCAAATCAGTTTCAAAGTCAAAATAGAAATTTTGGATATCAAAATCGACACCATACTTTTGGTAATCGAAATTTTCAAAGAAGAAATGAATATAGGGGTTTTAATAACTCAAATGTTCAACAACATCCAAAATTTTTTCAAAATTCATGGTATAATAATGGGAGAAAAAGGTATCAAGATAATAATTTTCAAAGGTCGGAAAATCCAAGATTTTATTGGAACTCTCGTGATCAAAGACCTAGTGGAAGTTATAACTCTTGTTCAACAACAACATCCAAGACACAAGTAAGGTGTGATGGATATTGGTTAGAAGCTTCGTATGTGGATTTACATGGTCAACCCAAAACCGGTCAGGTTTGGGTTGTTAAGTCTAACTGAGTTGTTGAGTGTGTGCAGGATGACCAAGAAGGACTGTTGAAGTGTTCGACAGTGGTTATTCCTGTAAAGTTTCTGAGGTGAATAGTAGGTTAACATGGGTAACGAACTATTTACTTTAGTGATGGTTATGATTTTTCTAAACTTCAAAAGTGAAAAACTTATTGTCAGATTGAAGTGGGAGTCTGTTTGTGTTTAAATTTCTGTTTTTGAAACTTGCTCCATAAAAACATAAATTTAGGGGGAGAAATTTCCCTAAGCCAAAAAGAGTTTAGTTAGTGCGTGTCTTTAGGGGGAGTAAGTTATTCTTAAAAATCAAAAATAAAAAAAAATTTGAAAAATCAAAAACATAAAAAAAATAGAAAATCAAAAATGAGTTATCACTGTGTGAAAAAGGAGAAATGATAGTACATCAGCAAGTTAGACTGTCACACTGAAACTGAAATTAAAATGCTTAAGTGTGATAGCAGCTTCATTATATGATGTACCAGTAGGCAAAAAGCATGAAATAATCAACTTACCAATGTGATATAAATCTAAATGAATTGTGTATGAGTGGGGAACACATCAGTGGTGTATGGTTTAATGACCTTAAATCTTGCGTTGATAGATTGCCAAAATCTGAAGTTTTGGGTCTTTATACTGTTATTTCATCTGGGGATATCTTGGCTGTTTTTCTGTTCAGAACTAAAATTGTACATGACCTCAGGAAAGAAAGTCACTTGGAATTTGCACATTTCTATTTGAATGTCTGTATGTTGTACCGATACACACAATTTTGATCTGATTCTGAAATCTTCTCTGAAAAAAGTCGTGTACCTCCTCTGCTGCATCCAGATATATGCTGACCTGGAGGTGCTAGGCAACGACAGCTTCTGCTGCATCCAGATACATGCTGACCTAGCTGTACGTTGTCGCGCTATAGATCTAATACACCCGAAAGAGGCCCTCAAGTGCCCAAATGAAACCCAATAAACCTATATCAAACTGAGAAAACTCATTTGATCTGTATATTATACCCTCTCTCCTAAAGATCTATTCTGTTCTCTTCTCAACCTATTCCCAGTTAAGATTTCAGAAATCTGGATTGGACTTGTGAAATATGTGGTAGGGAAGATACTTGCATGATAGAGTGTGTTGTTTATATTTCCAGGATTTGATTACTGTTTATTTGGGTGTTCATTGTTAAGCAATCAAAACATGATAAAACAGATTATATGCAGACCTAGACACTGTCAGGATATCTTAAAGGATGACATCAGTATACTCACCTACTACGATGAATCTTTGTGCATACCTTGATCGTGGGGGTATATCCTGAAGTGGGACACGCTAGTATATCAGTAATTAAAATTACCTTAACGTATCATACGGTAATGGTACTTGAAATGTTCATGCATTTTGTTTAAGAGGACAAACATACTGGTAATCGTCTTGAACTGCTTTTCATGAAAAATTAAATAAAGAATTATCTAATTGTGTGAAACAGTTTGATTGTGCTGATATGATCTTCTTACCAGTGATTCTCACAAAAATAGAGTGTTTATTGCTTTTGTAAATAGTTTACTGCTTTTCTTAAAATATCAAAAATACCAAAAAGATTTCTTTTTAAAAAGACTTCCATTTTGAATTGACAAGTTGTTGTTTTTGCATGATAAGATAAAATATTGGTTTATCTTTAAATGTGAAAAAGACTAATGGTTTTTCGAGATACTTGCTTGTGTTGCTAAACAGATTGATGCAGTAATCAAAATGAAGTGCAGAATACAAGTAAAGTGCATATTTAGAGTAAAGAATGTGTGAAGATGCATGGTAGGATCCTTCTACTACATTGCAGAAAGAGAGATATGGAAGAGTTGGAGCTTACTTGCTTAACCAAGGATTGCTAGCAAACTGATCTACAATGAATGAAAGTTTTGGAGATTGGAAGCATCAGCTAAGGGGGAGTCTGTTGATGTCAGAAGCTGTGTAGCTGACGCTATCCAAAGACCAAAAGAACACAAGATGTTTGAAGACAAAGTTACACTATGAAGCTATTGTCAAGGGGGAGTCTGTTGGTGCATATTCGGTGACAACAGCTTAATAGTTTGATTATTTAGTCTTTGGATATTTTGTATTGGGCTTAGCTTATTGGTTAGTGAGTTTATTATTGTAATGGGCTTGGAAAATGGCCTAGTCCATGTAGGAAGCCCAGTTCACAGACATGTGGTATATAAACATGTTTTGTGTTTAGGGTTTCAGTGAGCAACTTAGAGGTTAGAGAATTTTAGAGAGAGAAAGTAGAGAGAGAGAAAGTAATTTCGAAATTAGGGTTGTAGTCAAGATCACAGATAGTGGCTGTGAGGTTGTGAGGGTCTTGAGTTGATTGTAAAACGTTTTGTTTGGATAATCAATAGAAGACCCGTTTGATTGTGATTTCTGTTTTCTACTTGTTTCTGTTATATTCTGATCAAGAGGATTCCGCACTCTTGATTGGAAAGACAATTCTGTGAAAGATCCATACGAATAGGGGACCTACACCATTGTTGTTTTCTTCATGGCCCGAACAACCTTCATCTTCGTCCTTTCGTCTCTAGGTCGTTATCACGAAACCCCAGACTCGGTGGTGCCGGGGGGGGGGGGGGGGGGGGGGGCTGGTAATGGCGGTGGTGGCGAGGGTTGGTGGGTAGGGGTGGTGTCTGATTGTGGTGGTGAAGCTAGTGGCGGTGTCTGGTCGTGGAGAGGTCTGGTGGTGGAGGGGTCTGATGGTGGTGGACAAAAGGTAGAGAGAGGGAGTGAGGGATATGATAGTGGTTAGTGTTGGTGATTGAGTTGTGGCGGTTGGTGGTGATGGCGGCTGGATGGTGATGTAGAAGACTGTATTTGTTATGTATAATGGAGAAGATGATGTAAATGGGGATATGAATATTAACAAGGGTATTTAAATAAATTAATAATTTATTTACTTTTAGTTTTTTAATTAAGGAAATGTTAAATTTAAAGAAGTTGGATAAAAACACCCCTTCACAAAAAGACAAAATAGGCAAGGTGGTAACAGTCAAAAATTGAAGTTTTTGAATTTTGGACTAAAATGGCAATAAAAGTGAAACTACAGAGACCCAGATTTAAAAAGTTTGAGATTTGGACTAAAATGGCAAAAGTGCCTAAACCACAGGGACCAAAATGGCAGTTTACTCTAAGATTTGTTATGGCAGTCATACAAATTAAAGTTAACTAAAGTAATCTTTAAAAACAACTAATTTATTCATTTACATGATCTATTTTTACATTACTTTATTATGAATTCATACTATGATAAGTTTCTATATACAACAGCTTGACATAATAAAGTATAATTTAAACTATAATGTTAGACATTTATTAACAAAAGGTGATTTGGTTTATGTTAAGTTATATTTTAATACAACTATATATATATTAATTTATATCATATAATATCAACACATATAATATATTATATGTAATTAAATTGCAACATTAAATATTAGAGTGTTACAATAGTATTTTAATAGACAAATGAAATATGTATTTATATATAATACATTATATTCTATTTATTATATAGTAATCTATTACTATACATGTATAGTTGGGTTATGTATTCAGCAATTACCACCGATATGTGAAATTTGGTATACATTAATTGATAAGTGTCACTAGTTGAGAGAATGATCAACAGTGAAATGACCAGAGTCACTACTTAAGAGAATGATCAACAGTGACATAACCAAAGGCACTAGTTGAAAGAACGATCAACAGTGTTATAACCAAAGACACTAGTTGAGAGAATGATCAACAGTGTTATGACCCCAGTCACTAGTTGAGAGAACGATCAACAGTGATACGACCACAAGCACTAGTTGATAGAATGATCAACAGTGTTATGACCAAAGTCACTAGTTGAAAGAATGATCAACAGTGATTTGACCACGTCACGGGAATCGCCTAGTGACAAATACCTTTGAATAGTAGTAAAATATAATATATATTAATAAACTTCACTATTGGACGAAAGTTAGCCAATGAGTGATATGACCACTGTCACATCGGAACTACCACCATGTGACAAATACTGATGGAGTTTTTGGGTAAATATAAACAAATATAAAAGCCTTAATGCTGTAAAGTATAACAATATATTTGTATAAAAATGGAATGAACTCGCCAGTATTTATTACTGATAAAATATTTTCAAAACGTGTTTCAGGTAATTTGCTAGAAGCCAGCTATGAGCACTGAAGGCTTAAATAAAGTGGCTATAAATACCTGAATAAAAGAAGAAATTTATGTTTTATTTAATTGGGTTTATCCCCATAAAAACATTTGAATGAAATATGGGGTTTAGCCCATTTGTTTTAATATTACAAGTTCGGTGTTTTATAAACTCTGAAATTATTTCCTAACTACGATCCTGATGAAAAATTTTTCCGCTGCGTAATTAATAAACACCGAGACCATCTGGCTGGTTCACGGCTTTCGCTCCCAGGGTGGGTCGGGGGCCGTGACATATAACGTGTATGTAAAATATCCGTCAACAAAAATTATGTCGGTGAGCATACAAGTTTGTCAACATTGCATAAGTATAAATAATGTCTCTAATCCACATATTAATTGTATACTAGGTTATATAAATCATACTTGCATGCATAAGCTATAAATCAATCCAAAGTGTCCACTAGAGTAATCTTATCATTGAGGTGAATATGACCGTATTGTATTGATTGAATACCTAACAATGACCCAACAAATGGGGCGGTGTGCTAATCCTATAGCGCTATATATGTTAAGGGATGCTTTTTCAAGTTAATGATAGATAGCATGCATAAGATTGACCTAGTATGTATAAACAAGTAGCACAACGATAGCACGTTCAAGGATTGAGTGTTTGCATAAGATTGATTGTATGTGTGAATGTGATTTTTATATGGATACATGTTGCAACCCAAATAATGTTTAAAGTGTAAAATTGGTCAAGTATGAACTCACGGTTTGCAAAGATTTCCACGAAAGTGAGTAATCGGTCTTGAAGGATGGAGTAACCAAAGTTTACCCTAGAATGGTAAACAAACGTGTATGAGTATATGAATTTGGAATGTAAATGGAACTTATAAGTAGGAAAGTCTATAAAAATATCTTGCTTGGACACTTATTTGTACACTATTTTTAGTTGTGTTTTTCATGGGCACTAAGTCACCCATTAGAAGCCCAAAGTAAAGAGTCCAAAACTAAGATATTTTTCACCTTGTTACATAATATTCAACCATGAATTTGGTTAATATCATGGTTAGGTTTTGGAGATTTATATCATATATGTTATTATGTATATTTAGTCATGTATATAGTTATGTGTTGGTCAAGGGTTAGTTAAGTATTGTCATGCATAGATAGGATAAATCCTTTAACCTAAAGAATTCACCAATGCATAAATCATTATGTGGATAATTTGGATGGTCATGAATACACGTACGAAGAACATAAAATAAACTAATCTAATTCACTAAGTAACCAAGTGGGTATAGCTAGACGAGTGCTTCCAACTTTGTTATGGTTGGAGACTTGGTGTATTTTATCCACTTTGTTTACTTGGAACTTACTTGGTGACTTAGAATATATGAAATGTAAATTTATAATCACAAGATTTCTGGAACAAAACTTCAATCCAAACTTATCCAATATAGGGATTTGTTGTCAACTTTAAATGGTTGCAAAGATAAAGAAAGATGCACATTTTTAAAAGTTTTAAAAAAGTTTTAAGAAAAATACTAACTTTTGACCTCAAAATGGTGATATACCATCTTTGTTGTAACACCTAGAAAACGGGTTTGTTAATCAAACCACGTTAAAAATAATGAACGGGTAAAATATCGTTAGTGGTAAAATTAACCTGGTAAATATTAAGATTTAAATAAATAATCCTATATTAATAAAAAAAGGAAGAATAAACGCTTTGAGAAAACAAAGTTTATAAGAAGCCCGAGTTAACGAGACTTAAAATGAAACGGGTTATGACTTCCCCGAACCCACTAGGTAACTAGGAATATTAACCTAGTTAGTTATGTGTTTTTAGAATAATAAAGAAAACTTGACTAAGTTAACCTTCTTTTATAAGTATGGAATTAGAGGGACTAAAATGGTCAAGTTTGAAATTGAAATTATTAATAATGAAAAACTGGCTCAAAAACACACTGTTTTGGTCGACCAAAAACATAGAGACAAGAAGGAGTTCCTTTCAAACCCTAAACCCATCAAAATTGATCAATATCAAAGGGGAAATCAAGCTAAGAATTGGGGCTTTAACTAAATTCATGATCACCTAATGTAACAACTCTCATTAAAAAATACTATTTCTTATTTTAATTTGCCCAATAGGAAACCCTAATTGAGACCCCCAAGTAATATTGCATGGCCCCTAAAATTTTCAGAACAGTTGGAATCAGGATCAGGGCCCCATAAAACTCAAGGGGGGGGGGTATTCCCTAATTGATATTATCTAAACAGTTCGTTGTCGAATTCGAAATTTAACAAACCGTCGACTCACCCAAGCTAATTAGACAGGAGGCAACCCTATGCTAGAGGGGGTGCCCTCGCGCCACGCGAGGGAGCCAATTTTTCAGTATAAATGTAGGGCATTGGCAATTGAATTTTGGCGTTGGTTCGACGTAAAAACTCGTTTCGTACATTGAGATATCGTCTGTTTACTTCAAAACACACACACAGAACGAAATTCTGCCGCGATAACAGGGTAATAACTCGATCACTGCTACGATTTAATGTCCGATCGATAAAAACCAATCCGATGGATGTTTAAGTGTTGCCCGTATTTGGGCTATACTTTGTCATTCGTCATGAAGGTTTTGATCTCGTGAGTTGTCGTAAAAGTTGTATTAAGTTACTGACCTAGTTTTCGTGTGCATTGTTATTTGAATTAGGTTAACCAGGCTAAAATCAGTAGGCTAAACGATGTCCATCTAAATCTGCAATGTGAGTCATTCTCTTTTTATCAAAGTGCTTTATAAAACCCTAAATGTTATCCAGTTATAATTACAGGGATTAAGTCTTTGTAATCTTCAATTACTGCCGGTATGTGGAGTTTTGTATACATTACTTGATACCCGTCACCATTGGACAACGGGTTAGCCAATGGGTGATCTGACCATAGTCACAGATACAGTCGAGTGACAAATACTGATTTGGGGTAATTGGTAGACAGAAACAATATAATCACCCTTAATACTGTATATTATAACAATGTGTTGTTTTGTGCAACTTGAGTGACTCGCCAATATTTCCCTGCTGATAAAACCTTTTTAAAACATGTTTCAGGTGATCTACTGTGATCCAGGAAAAAGTGCCGTATAGCACTGCAAGCTTGAAGAAGTGGCTCAATAAAATAAAGAAACATGTTTTTGTAAAAACAGGGATTTCCCAGTGAAATCACATTTATTGTAAATTATGGGTGTTATCCCCAATTTGTGAAATAAAATAAATTGGGTACTTTCAAGTTTTTAAAGATCCTGTTAAAATTCCGCTGCCAACCTAATAATTACCACGGGTTTCTGTCCCGCGGCTCCTGAAACGGGTAACACCGGGCCGAGGGTCGTGACAGAAAAATATGGTATCAGAGCCACTGATTTAAGCCAATTAAGTATTTAGAAATACTTAATTTTTCTTATTGCTATTCTATGATTCTGTGAAAATTCAATTTACAAAATTTTAACTTAGAATTTTGTGTGTTTCTTCATATGCTAACAGCATGAATGAGTTATCTAAAGCTCTTCAGAATATCACTATCCATTCGGCTGACATGGAAGTTTCCGAGGGCTTTTCTGGTTATTGGGCCGACACTGAGGAACCAATGGTATTCCAAGCCCAACCTCAGGAGAAACCAAAACCGAAAAAGAGAAGAAGACTCGTAGGCTGGAGGCGTGTGCGTAGAAAGAAACCAGTGGTACAGAAAGTCATAAAGACTGAGAATCTGAAGGATAAAGGCAAAGGAATAGAGATCGGAGAAAGTTCCGGGCAAGCCCAGGAAATGCCATCATGGGAGGAGCTGGATCATAAACTGGCACTTAGTGACCTCATCGGACCTGCCGATGGAAACCTCTTTAATTACCCAGTGGAAGCACAACTTCCAGTTAATCTGGAACCTGCCATCCCAGATCCTATTATCCACCCCCGACCTCTACCAGAAGAGCTGGAAGAATGGTGGACAACTGATTGGAAATTTCAGAACATTTTGAATAACCGTAATACCTTTTTTCCCCAATTCGAACCTGAACCTCCACTACATCCACCAATGAGCGCTGAGAACTTGGCTGAACTTTGCCACTATGGCGAGGATCTGGTGGATGCAGGAAATAGAATCCGAGATGTGAGGGAAAGGATATCATGGAAGTACGACGAGAGGGAACGTCGTTTCTGAGAGGCCAGCTGACGGGGATGGTGTGACTGTGTGGTTGTGGTTGTATGATAACAAAATAATAATAATAATAATAATAATAATAATAATAATAATAATAATATAACCCTGTAAAATAACTTAAAATAAAACTCTTGTAAGATAACTGGTGTGTACGGACGCATAGTAATATATAAAATATGGAAGTCGAAAAATCGACAATTTTGGCTATACGTGTGACGTGATTTTTGTGCAATTGTTTTGCATTTAGTCGTTATTTATTTTATGCTAATACCTTATATATATATATATATATTAATTACCAAATGGAACACGCTGACAATGACCCAGTTAACGAGGTTAATCAATCTGAGCAAAACAATGAAGATCATTTTCTTAATAGGCAAGACATAGAAAACATCGTTGCTCAAGGAATATCCAATGCTATTCCGGCAATCGTCGCTGCGGTTAAAAGTCCTGTTGAGCCTTCATAAGCTCACCATAGTAAACGCACGCACGACAATGATTTCAGTAATAGTGTTAACGGAGGCGGCGATAACGACAACTTGATTCAAGCCCCGATACTTAAGAAAATGAAAGCTGCAACGCCTGGTTGCACTTACAAGGAATTTCTTGCTTGTAAACCTGTCGAGTTCGCAGGCAATGAAGGGGCAACTGCTGCACTACGTTGGTTGGAGAAAACCGAGTCAGTAATTGTAACAACCCTCATTAAAAAGTCCTATTTATTTTATTATTTTATCCAATAGGAAACCCTAATTGAGACACCCAAGTGATTCTGCACAAACCCTAAAATTTCAGAATCATCAGAATCAGGATCAGGGCCCCTAAAACTCAAGGGGGGTATTTCCCCATTGACGATTATCCTCACAAATTGCTGTCTAAATCGAATTTTCAAGAATCATCGACTCAGCAAGCCTACACCCACACGTGGCCACCCTATAATGAAAATATGACCCTTGCGCACCGTAAGGGTCTTAGGCTTACGGTGCGCAAGCAATGTGAAATTTTGGGTATAAATAGCAGAGTCTGGGACTTGATTCTGGGCGCTTGAACGACGAAGAAATTCGTAATATACGCTGAGTTATAGCAGAAATACTCTCAAAACACACACGAATCACTAATTAGTATAGCGGGGTGCTGCCGCAAACAGGGTATTAACTCGATCGCTGCTACGATTCAATGTCCGATCGATTGAAACTATCCGATGGATGTTTTAGTACTATCCTTTGTCATTCGTTGTGAATCCGATGGATGTTTAAGTAATTATACTTTGTCATTCGTTGTGATTCCGAGGGATGTTTAAGTGATTGTACTTTGTCATTCGTTGTGAGGGTTTTTATCTCGTGAGTTATCGTAAATGCTGTATTAGTTACTTACCTAGTTTGTATGCACTAGGTTACAAGGCTAATCAGTAGGCTAGGCTCTGCTCAAATTAAATCTGCAATATATCAAGGCTTATCTGTAGACTAAACTTTGCCCGTAGAAATCTGCAATGTGAGTCCGTTCTCTTTTCTCACAGTTTTTATCACCTTTTTGTGATACAATTATATTTACAAATGCTTTCCAATATCCTAATTGTTTACCAGTTATACTTACAGTGATTAAATTTTTATATTCTATAATAAACTGCCGGTATGGGAGGTTTTATACATTATTTGACCCTCGTTACTATTAGCCAGAAAGTTAGCCAATAATAACATGACCACAATCACAGTGGGAATTATGCCTCAGTAGCTATAGCCTATAACTAATATTATTTTAACATTAAATCGTTAATAAATTTAATGTATGTTTGAAATAAATCTAAATGGTGTATACCATAATAAAATAGTCAAGTATAATATATTCTACTAAGATTATATTTTAGTCTTAGTCACGTTAATATATTAAATAATGACATTACAATTATTTAATTAATTAACATATCATATTTGAGAAGTTATAGTAGTTTGACATAAAATGATATATGTCATCTTCTAGGATAAATGGTTTTGTGCCATAAGTAATATATTTGACAAAGTAATGTCACGGGACACAACTAAATCCAGAGTCACTAGTTGAGAGAATGATCAACAGTGACATGTCCAAAGGCACTAGTTGAGAGAATGATCAACAGTGTTATAAATAGAATCACTAGTTGAAAGAATGATCAACAGTGATATGACCAGAATCATTAGTTGAAAGAATGATCAACAGTGATATGATTACCGTCACAGGAATCGCCTAGTGACAGATAAATTGAATAATAGTAAAATAGAATTATTTGATAAATTCACTATTGGACGAAAGTAAGCCAATGAGTGATATGACTACTGTCACATCGGAACTGCCACCATGTGACAAATACTGATTGAGTTGGGTAAATATAAATAAATATTAAAACCTTAATGCTGTAAGGTATAACAATATATTTTATAAAAATGGAATGAACTCACTCAGTATTTCCGCTGACAAAACCTTTTTCAAACATGTTTCAGGTAATTACAGTAAATTGGAGTAAGAGTCGGATACGGCACTGAAAGGCTTCAAGGAGTGGCTTATTTCATTAATTAAATCAAATTAAGAAATATTGTTTTATAATTTATCTTATTAAAGCTACCTTTGTAAAACATGGGTTTATCCCATCTATTTAATAAATAAAATCCGGTGTTTCTAAACTCTGATATTTTTCCTAACTCACAGTCCTGATGAAATTTCTGCTGCAATATTTTATAAAATTAATCGCCGGTACCACTGGGCTGTTCGCGGCTTCCGATTCCGTCCAGGGTGGCTCGGGGGTCGTGACAGAAGGTGGTATCAGAGCCACTTGTTTAAGCTATTTAGGTGTTCTTTTAATACCTAAACTTAAAAGTTAGGAAACTGATACAAATTAACATATGTGTTATATATATGAATATATATATATATGTCGATATGCACATATAATATCCTGGAAGTATTGTTTTGTTTTAATTATTCTATGATATTAATAAGTGAAAATGTTTGAAATTCAGATGTCGAATGAAGTACCACATAATCCAGAATTTCATGTTAATAATGAAAATCCTTTGGATAAAAATGCTATAGAAAATCTAATAGCTCAAGGAATAGCTAATGCTTTACCTTTAATAATTAAAGCTGTTAAAAAACCCCGTAGAACCCACCAAAGTTGTGAGTAGCAAGCATACTCGTGACGATGGTTTTAGCCATAGTGTCAATGGAGGTAATGATGATATTATCAAAACCCCATTTCCCAAGAAAAAGAAGGCGATGACTCTCGGGTGTACCTACAAAGAATTTCTAGCCTGTAAACCAACTGAGTTCGCAGGCAGTGAAGGAGCCACGGCTGCTCTACGATGGTTGGAAAAGACAGAAGCTGTTCTTACAATCAGCAAATGTGCCGAAGAAGATAAGGTGATGTATGCATCTAACCTCTTTAAGGAAGAAGCCTTAGAATGGTGGAATACAATCCTTCAGGCAAAAGGAAGTGACATGGCTTATGCCATGAACTGGGAAAAATTCAAGGAAATGGCAGAAAAGAAATTTTGTCCCCCTTATGAAAAGGAACGAATGGCTAACAAGTTCCTAAATCATAAAATGATAGATGTGAATTGCCGTGAATATACAACAACGTTCTTCGAATATGCAAGAATGCTACCAACTCTGGCTTCGCCAGAACCCGTACTAATTTCTCGTTATATTTGGGGATTAGTTAGCGAAATCCGAGACATAGTTAAGGCCACTAGACCACAGACTATTGAAGAAGCAGTCGAACTAGCTAACATGTTGACAGATGGACTAATCCGCACAAGAGAAGAAAACAAGAAGAAAGAGTTAGCCCAGAAAATTTTCCAAGAATTCAAAAAGACAGGAACTGAATCGTCATTGGAGCAACCTATCTGCAGAAACTGTAACAAAAAGCATTCAGGAAGATGCCGTTTTAGGAGAACACTCTACTGTGACTTCTGCAAGATGACCGGGCATATAGAGGAAGAGTGTAGAAGGAAAACTAATGTTTGTTTCAATTGCGGAGAAACAGGACACATCAAACCATATTGCCCGAAACTAACCAAAACATCTGACAACAAGGCCAGAACAACAGACGGAGCTAAGAAGAACGCGCGAGCATTTGTACTTACTACACAAGAAGCAGAAATGATTCCAGACGTAATCGCTGATATGTAATATCTAAGTTAAGCTATTATTTAACCCTAATATAAATAGAAGTTTTTAAATAAATACATTCTGTCAAGTACTTCATCTATTCAAAACCATAACAGAATTGTTTGGTCTTCACTTTCACTGAATCATTTATTTGGTCACGATCGCCTTGTGGTGACGTTTTCACAAATTTGAAGCTTGTGCTAATCTTGTTACACACCTTATATACGGGTTTAATTATTTATTTATATTAAATCCGCTTTGTTGGTTTATTCTATAAAATCAATCTTAACACAATCATGTGCTAAGATAATGATACACAAATTCATTTCATATTTCAGTGTATCTCTTAATGATTTTTATATCAGCAATCGAGTGTTTCGTAATATTTATTGCTTTATCATCTTTGATCGAAAAACATTATTCAATTATTTCAATTTCAATAAAAAATCCTACTAGATTTATTTGAAACATTCAGACTTACTTCATTTGATTTAAAGCATGGTGAAACTCATTTCATTCACCGCTACTATTTCCAATTACTACGACACCTTGTGATGGCATTTTCTTTAATTTGTAGCTTGAGCTATTCGCATTTTCACACCTGATGTAAGGATTTATTCATTTCCTTTTTCTTATCTTAAACAGTCTTAATACAATTATGTGTTAAGATAAGAGTACACAAATTCATATCATATTCCGGTGTACCTCTTAATATTTCTTTCATCATTTATCGAAAATTCTGTAATATTCATTTGGTCTTTTCATTTGAAAATCCTATTCGAAATGAATATACAAATTTACTTCATTAAAGCTTTCAGTTGATTACACGGTGAAATTGTTCGGTCACCGTAATTATTGAATTATTTCAATCAGTACGACACCTTGCGGCGTCGTTATAAACTTGTAGCTTGGGCTAATCATAATCATACGAACCATTCAAAACCACGTATGTCTTTCGTTTGACTCATCATTGAAAAGTAGTCTTGATACAATTATGTATTAAGACAATGATACACTAAACTCTATTGTATTTCGGTGTATCCTTGCAATATAATAAATGTCAATACATTGATTTTTCTTTTGATATGATTTGATAGTTAACAGTCATTTTTGTGCTTTTATTTCATTTTTGAGCTTGTTGATTCTGAGTCTTCCTCAGTTGCCAATCAAAGTAAGCTTTCTTTTGACAAAGAATTTTTATTGATTCTAAAAGTCCTTCACATTCATTCTAAATATTTATTGATCATATATCTTTTGGCTTGAACCTAGTCACATTGGAAATTATATCATTTCATCTCATCCGTTTGACATCGATTTCTTGAACTAATTCAGTTGAACTATTGAATCCTACTTATTGTACAACTCGTATTCACAAAATTTGATATTTAATTCTGTGTCATCTACCTTAATATTGTTTTTATTGACTAAAATATGACATAAGTCTAAAAGAAATATCATAACCTAAATACACTTGGGAGCTAGAATCTGAGATGAAGAAAAAGTATTCCTACTTATTCCAGTAAATCTCGAGGACGAGATTTTTATTAAGGTGGGGAGAATGTAACAACCCTCATTAAAAAGTCCTATTTATTTTATTATTTTATCCAATAGGAAACCCTAATTGAGACACCCAAGTGATTCTGCACAAACCCTAAAATTTTCAGAATCATCAGAATCAGGATCAGGGCCCCTAAAACTCAAGGGGGGTATTTCCCCATTGACGATTATCCTCACAAATTGTTGTCTAAATCGAATTTTCAAGAATCATCGACTCAGCAAGCCTACACCCACATGTGGCCACCCTATAATGAAAATATGACCCTTGCGCACCGTAAGGGTCTTAGGCTTACGGTGCGCAAGCAATGTGAAATTTTGGGTATAAATAGCAGAGTCTGGGACTTGATTCTGGGCGCTTGAACGACGAAGAAATTCGTAATATACGCTGAGTTATAGCAGAAATACTCTCAAAACACACACGAATCACTAATTAGTATAGCGGGGTGCTGCCGCAAACAGAGTATTAACTCGATCGCTGCTACGATTCAATGTCCGATCGATTGAAACTATCCGATGGATGTTTTAGTACTATCCTTTGTCATTCGTTGTGAATCCGATGGATGTTTAAGTAATTATACTTTGTCATTCATTGTGATTCCGAGGGATGTTTAAGTGATTGTACTTTGTCATTCGTTGTGAGGGTTTTTATCTCGTGAGTTATCGTAAATGCTGTATTAGTTACTTACCTAGTTTGTATGCACTAGGTTACAAGGCTAATCAGTAGGCTAGGCTCTGCTCAAATTAAATCTGCAATATATCAAGGCTTATCTGTAGATTAACTTTGCCCGTAGAAATCTGCAATGTGAGTCTGTTCTCTTTTCTCAAAGTTTTTATCACCTTTTTGTGATACAATTATATTTACAAATGCTTTCCAATATCCTAATTGGTTACCAGTTATACTTACAGTGATTAAATTTTTATATTCTATAATAAACTTCCGGTATGGGAGGTTTTATACATTATTTGACCCTCGTTTCTATTAGCCAGAAAGTTAGCCAATAAAAACATGACCACAATCACAGTGGGAATTATGCCTCAGTAGCTATAGCCTATAACTAATATTATTTTAACATTAAATCGTTAATAAATTTAATGTATGTTTGAAATAAATCTAAATGGTGTATACCATAATAAAATAGTCAAGTATAATATATTCTACTAAGATTATATTTTAGTCTTAGTCACATTAATATATTAAATAATGACATTACAATTATTTAATTAATTAACATATCATATTTGAGAAGTTATAGTAGTTTGACATAAAATGATATATGTCATCTTCTGGGATAAATGGTTTTGTGCCATAAGTAATATATTTGACAAAGTAATGTCACGGGACACAACTAAATCCAGAGTCACTAGTTGAGGGAATGATCAACAGTGACATGTCCAAAGGCACTAGTTGAGAGAATGATCAACAGTGTTATAAATAGAATCACTAGTTGAAAGAATGATCAACAGTGATATGACCAGAATCATTAGTTGAAAGAATGATCAACAGTGATATGATTACCGTCACAGGAATCGCCTAGTGACAGATAAATTGAATAATAGTAAATAGAATTATTTGATAAATTCACTATTGGACGAAAGTAAGCCAATGAGTGATATGACTACCGTCACATCGGAACTGCCACCATGTGACAAATACTGATTGAGTTGGGTAAATATAAATAAATATAAAAACCTTAATGTTGTAAGGTATAACAATATGTTTTATAAAAATGGAATGAACTCACTCAGTATTTCCGCTGACAAAACCTTTTTCAAACATGTTTCAGGTAATTACAGTAAATTGGAGTAAGAGTTGGATACGACACTGAAAGGCTTCAAGGAGTGGCTTATTTTATTAATTAAATCAAATTAAGAAATATTGTTTTATAATTTATCTTATTAAAGTTACCTTTGTAAAACATGGGTTTATCCCATCTATTTAATAAATAAAATCCGGTGTTTCTAAACTCTGATATTTTTCCTAACTCACAGTCCTGATGAAATTTCCGCTGCAATATTTTATAAAATTAATCACCGGTACCACTGGGCTGTTCACGGCTTCCGATTCCGTCCAGGGTGGGTCGGGGGTCGTGACAGTAATTAAAATAAGTAAATGTGCTGAGGAGGATAAAGTCATGTATGCTTCTCATCTTTTCAAGGAAGAAGCATTAGAATGGTGGAATACGGTGTTTCAAGCCAAGGGAAGCGACCTGGCTTATGCCATGAGTTGGGAAGAATTTAAGCATTTGGTGGAAAGAAAATTCTGCCCAGAATATGAAAAAGAACAAATGGCGAATAAATTCTTGAGCCACCGAATGGTGGATGTTGATTGTCGAGGGTATACTTCGAAGTTCTTCGAATATGCTCGAATTGTGCCTACTCTGGCTTCGCCAGAACCGGTACTTATTTCTCGCTACATTTGGGGTCTAATTAGCGAGATCCGTGATATTGTCAAAGCTGCGAGACCCCGCACGATCGATGATGCGGTGGAATTAGCTAACACTTTGACTGACGGACTGGTGCGTACGCGAGAAGAAAACAGAAAAAAGGAAGTGGCCCAAAAGATTACCCAAGGATTTAGTGTGGGTATTCATAGCAACTTCAAGAGAAAGGGAACTAGATTATCTTCCACTCCGCCGTTCTGCAGGAATTGTAAAAGGAAACATTTTAGAAAATGTAATGAAACCTGCAACTTCTGCAAGGCTATAGGACACCGTGAAGAAGATTGCAGAAAGAAAACAAAGATCTACTACAACTACGGTGAAGCTTGCCATTTTAGACCAGAATGCCCTAAATTGGTCAAACCAGCAGATAACAAGGCTAAACCTGCTGAAGGAACTAATAAGAAGAACGTAAGAGCCTTCCAACTGACCACGCATGAAGCCGAACTGATTCCTGACGTAATAGCTGGTACGTTCTTAGTTCACAATTTTTACGCGAAAGTATTATTCGACTCTGGTGCAAACCAAAGTTTTATAAATACTTCATTCTGCCAAGCTCTTAAACAACCTTTAACGAAACTTAGGCAAGTTTTTACAGTAGAAACGACAAACGGGAACTCTGTTAACATAGATGCGGTTTTGCAAAAAGAAACTATAGATCTTTCAGGTCATAAATTTTCTGCAAATCTATTACCCATGAATTTAGCTGGATTCGATGTCGTGTTAGGAATGGATTGGTTAGTAGCCAACCATGCTCGAATCCTCTATGATAAGAATTCCATAGAAATTCGTGCACCCACAGGAGGAGTAATTATGATTACAGGGGATAAGCCGCGTAAACCCATGAAGTTCATTTCGGTAATGAAAGTTGCTAGTTATGAACGAAAGCAAGGAATAGTGTATATGATTTCAGTAATCATTAGCACTAAGGGTAAAGAACTTAAGGAAATTCCTGTAGTATCAGAATACCCGGATGTATTCCCAGAAGAACTACCAGGATTACCACCCGATAGGGAAGTAGAATTTAGAATTCATTTAATTTCAGGAACTACACCAATAACCAAGGCACCTTATCGGTTAGCACCCACCGAAATGCTAGAATTGAAAAAGTAATTACATGAATTGCTCAGTAAAGGATTCATACAACCTAGTTCATCCCCTTGGGGAGCACCAGTGTTGTTTGTAAAGAAGAAAGATGGTTCGATGCGAATGTGTATCGATTATAGGGAATTGAATAAGGTTACAATTAAGAATCGGTACCCATTACCTAGGATTGATGATCTTTTTGATCAACTTCAGGGGGCTAGATATTTTTCTAAGATAGATTTACGCTCCGGATATCATCAATTGAAGGTACAAGAAGAATACATACCTAAAACCGCTTTCAGAACTAGATATGGTGACTACGAGTTTACAGTTATGCCTTTTGGACTAACAAATGCTCCGGCAGCATTTATGGATATGATGAATAGAATTTGTAAACCGTACTTGGATAAATTTGTAATTGTCTTCATCGACGATATACTTATTTATTCCAAGGGTCAGGATGAGCATTGTGAGCATCTACATGCACTCTTAACTTTGTTAAGAAAGGAGAAGCTTTACGCCAAATTCTCGAAGTGTGAATTTTGGCTACAGGAGGTGCAATTTTTAGGTCACATGGTGAATCACGAAGGTATTCACGTAGATCCCTCCAAGATAGAAGCGATCACCAAGTGGAAGGTCCCACAATCAGCTACGGAAGTTAGAAGTTTTCTAGGATTAGCTGGATACTATAGGCGCTTTATTAAAGATTTTTCTAAGATAGCTATGCCATTAACTAAGCTAACCTGTAAAACAGTTAAGTTTGAATGGGGACCTAGGCAAGAAGAAGCTTTTAAGGTTTTAAAGCAAAAGTTAACAAACACCCCAATTCTTGCCTTACCCGAAGGGACAGAAGATTTTGAAGTTTACTGTGACGCTTCTAAGCTAGGATTAGGATGTGTACTAATGCAACGCAAAAAGGTAATTGCGTATGCCTCAAGGAAATTAAAGAAGCATGAGGAAAATTATACGACTCATGACTTAGAATTAGGAGCCATAATTTTTGCCCTTAAGATTTGGAGACATTATCTGTACGGAAGTAAGTTTACAGTCTATACAGATCATAAAAGCTTAAGATACATATTTGGGCAAAAAGAATTAAACATGAGGCAAAGGAGATGGATGGAAATTCTAAGTGACTATGATTGTGATATTCAATATCATGAAGGAAAGGCAAATGTAATAGCAGATGCCCTAAGTCATAAGTATCATGAGAAACAACGACGAGATCGTGCTCTTAGATTAAGTTTACAATTAGACTTAATGGAACAACTGAAGAATATTTAAGAAACAACAATCAAGGATGATGCTGAAGGAATGAAAGGAAGAATAAAAGATTTGGAGCAAGGGGCTGATGGAATTTGGAGGTTCCATAAGAAAAGAATTTGGGTACCTAAGCAGGAAGAATTAAGAAATAAGATTCTAGAGGAAGCCCATAAATCTAGATATACCATGCATCCTGGAAATAATAAAATGTACCAAGATTTAAGGAACAACTTCTGGTGGATAGGAATGAAAAAGGACATAGCTAGATATGTATCTAAGTGTCTAACTTGTTCACAAGTTAAGGCAAAACATCAGAAACCTTCAGGGTTACTCCAACAATTAGAAATGCCTGTTTGGAAATGGGAACTAATAACCATGGATTTTGTTACTAAGTTGCCTAAAACCAGAAAAGGTAATGATGCAATTTGGGTAATTATGGATCGATTAACCAAATCAGCTCATTTTCTACCCATAAAAGAAACCTTTAGCATGGAAAGGTTGGCAAAATTGTATGTAGATGAAGTAGTATCCTTACATGGAGTCCTACTCTCCATTGTATCGGATAGAGATAGTCGTTTCACTTTACATTTTTGGACAAGTTTCCAAGAAGCCATGGGGACGCGATTAAATTTAAGTACAGCTTACCATCCTCAAACAAATGGACAAAGTGAAAGGACGATCCAAACCCTGGAAGACATGCTCAGGGCATGTGTGATAGATTTTGGTGGAAATTGGGATGACCACCTACCCTTAATTGAATTCTCCTATAACAATAGTTATCATGCAAGCATTGAAGTTGCCCCATTCGAAGCACTGGATGGACAAAAGTGTAGAACTCCAGTTTGTTGGGCAGAAATAGGAGAAAGCCAATTATCAGGTCCCGAAATTGTGCAAGAAACCACTGATAAGATCACTCAAATCAAGGAAAGACTGAAAACGACTCGAGATCGCCAGAAGAGTTATGCAGACAATCGACGCAAGCCACTGGAATTTCAAGTTGGAGATAAGGTACCCTTGAAAGTTTCTCCTTGGAAAGGAGTAGTGCGATTCGGAAAGAAGGGAAAGTTAAGTCCAAGGTATGTAGGACCATTCCCAGTAATCCAACGAATAGGACCAATTGCCTATCGTTTAGAACTACCAGAAGAGCTAGCTGGGGTACATGACGTCTTTCATGTATCCAACCTCAAGAAATGTCTATCTGACGAATCCCTGGTAGTACCTCTTCAAGATATAGAGGTAAATGAAAAGTTAAAATTTGTGAGAAGCCACTGCAGATAGAAGACAAAAAGGTCAAGTTTCTCAAGCACAAAAGACTAGTACTGGTCAAAGTCAAGTGGGATTCAAAGAGGAGACCTGAGTACACTTGGGAGCTGGAATCAAAGATGAAGCGAAAATATCCCTACTTGTTCCAGTAAATCTCGAGGATGAGATTTTAATAAGGTGGGGAGGATGTAACAACTCTCATTAAAAAAATACTATTTCTTATTTTAATTTGCCCAATAGGAAACCCTAATTGAGACCCCCAAGTAATATTGCATGGCCCCTAAAATTTTCAGAACAGTTGGAATCCGTATCAGGGCCCCCTAAAACTCAGGGGGGGGTATTCCCTAATTGATATTATCTAAACAGTTCGTTTTTGAATTTGTAATTTATCAAACCGTCGACTCACCCAAGCTAGTTAGACACGAGGCAACCCTATGCTAGAGGGGGTGCCCTCGCGCCACGCGAGGGTGCCAATTTTTCAGTATAAATGTAGGGCATTGACACTTGAATTTTGGGGTTGGTTTGACGTAAAAACTCATTTCGTACATTGAGATATCGTCTG
Organism: Helianthus tuberosus; assembly: GCA_030545235.1. NCBI lineage: Eukaryota > Viridiplantae > Streptophyta > Magnoliopsida > Asterales > Asteraceae > Helianthus > Helianthus tuberosus. Next base: position 185,524,306 of record CM060406.1, read on the forward strand.
TTTACTTCAAAACACACACACAGCATGAAATTATGCCGCGATAACAGGGTAATACCTCGATTACTGCTACGATTTAATGTCCGATCGATAAAAACCAATCCGATGGATGTTTAAGTGCTGCCCGTATTTGGGCTATACTTTGTCATTTGTCGTGAAGGTTTTGATCTCGTGAGTTGTCGTAAAAGTTGTATTAAGTTACTGACCTAGTTTTCGTGTGCATTGTTATTTGAATTAGGTTAACCAGGCTAAAATCAGTAGGCTAAACGTTGCCCATCTAAATCTGTAATGTGAGTCATTCTCTTTTTATCAAAGTGCTTTATAAAACCCTAAATGTTTTCCAGTTATAATTACAGGGATTAAGTCTTTGTAATCTTCAATTACTGCCGGTATGTGGGGTTTTGTATACATTACTTGATACCCGTCACCATTGGACAACGGGTTAGCCAATGGGTGATCTGACCATAGTCATAGATACAGTCGAGTGACAAATACCGATTTGGGGTAATTGGTAGATAAAAACAATATAATCACCCTTAATACTGTATATTATAACAATGTGTCGTTTTGTGCAACTTGAGTGACTCGCCAGTATTTCCCTGCTGATAAAACCTTTTTAAAACATGTTTCAGGTGATCTGTTGTGATCCAGGAAAAAGTGTCGTATAGCACTGCAAGCTTAAAGAAGTGGCTCAATAAAATAAAGAAACATGTTTTTGTAAAAATAGGGATTTCCCAGTGAAATCACCTTTATTGTAAATTATGGGTGTTATCCCCAATTTGTGAAACAAAATAAATTGGGTACTTTCAAGTTTTAAAAGATCCTGTTAAAATTCCGCTGCCAACCTAATAATTACCACAGGTTTCTGTACCGCGGCTCCTGAAACGGGTAACACCGGGCCGGGGGTCGTGACACCTAAGCTAGGAGATCACAAGGTATGTTAAATTTTATAATTTGGTGATGTTTTGAATTTATGATGAACACCAAAATCGAAATTTCTGTGATGAATGTTGTATATATGAGTGATATTGGGTTGAATCTATATCTAGGAACAAACCCTAGATGCAAACTTGTAGAATTGTGTCATAAACTAGTGATTAGTCAATTAATCAAGTATGAGCTAAGTGGGTTTTGACTAAACAGTAAAGATGATGATATGCATGTGCTTAGAATCATCATATTTGATAGTTGGAGAAAAATACTTGAACAATTTATAAGTTCGAGTGAATGCTCATATGTGACTTGAAATGGCTTTTGTATATTATGATGAAATTAGTGATTTTGTTCATGTAAATAGGTGTTTGGAATCATGATGTCTACTAATTAATATGTAGAACTTGATTAAATTAGATGTTCGGAGGAATGTCTAATGCTATGATGAAATGGGTTTTACATGTAGATAGAAACCTTTAGTTCTTGCTTAACAAATGAATAATTAGCTTTGATAATCGAGAGCTAAGTTAAATTGGTGTTAATAATAGCATGAACTTAGACTTGAAAAGTAGTTAAAACGGTGGCGTAAGAATAATGCCTATCGGATACTAGACAAACTGCTTAAATGAATTGTCGAGTTTCATAATATAATCACTTATGCTAATAGGCAGTTTGACCTTTAAAAGTTAGACTGACCAAAATGAAATCAAATGGTAAATTTTGATGTAAAATCCGTAAGATGGAATAGTCATAATTAATGATGACTAATCTAACCATCTTACGAATTATGATGATAGTTTGACGCTTGACAAGCTAGGTGAAGGCTTGGAGAGGAAGCGGATCAAACGAATCAAGTGTGAAGATAAAGCGTGTTTCAGATGCAAGGTAAGTAAGAGCTTACACCCTTTTATAGTATACATCAGTTGTGTGTATTGAAAATGAATAAAGAAAAATTAGTAATAGAATTATAATGTTCCGACGTAAATAATATGAGTCGGAACAAGTGAAAATGGTGAGAAACCATAAACAATGGCAAAAAGTGTAAATTGGTAAATTAGTCATGTAACGATGAACTAATAAGAAATTTTGAAACATGACGTTATGGTGTAAACCAGAATGGGTAAAAATGGCGAGATGGTAACTAGATATCACCTCATAATGGAAAATGGTCATTCGGACTAAACGGGTCAAATGACATTGGTAAAATCATTTGACAATATTAATTGATGATCGTTTTTTTAGTTTTGTGATCACAGGAAATTACATATGTTTGCGTTGCTTTAACTAGAAAGATTTAAATGTTGGTGCATGCGTCTGTCGACTTCGTCTTGTATCGAGTCTTACATTACAATTGTTAGATCAGGGCGCATTGTACGAGAAATAGGGTAGAATTTATGTGTTTGTGAGATAATTTCGTTTGAACATTACATGTAACACCTTCAAACGAAATTAACTAGTTTAATTTCGTTTGAAGTGAACCATGCCATCTTCAAACGAAATAGCATCCCCTATAAATACCTTGAGTGTTGAATCATTTGTAACTTTTCCGGTCAGTGTAACGAAGTGCTGCGGAAGTGTTGTCAGACTGTAAATCTTTTTCAAATCAATCATACAACAGTTTAAAGTGTATATCTTGCTGAATTGATCTCTACACGTCTGTTTCCGCCTTTCGTGTTGAGTAAAACTCTTCTGATCGACTCGTTCGGGTCACAAAACGATCCTACAAGTGGTATCAGAGCTCAGGAGGAAGAGTTCATACCAATTCAGCTGTTTTTTCTAACTTCTACACCTTCTTTTCAAAATTAAACAAGTTTTCACGGTTAAAAACGGCTGATTTTCACATATCATGTGCATAATGTTGTTTTAACAAACCCTAGAAAGTTTCAGAACTAAAATCAGATTATAACTTGACCAATTGGACAAAATTTGAACTGAAATGATGATGTCATGCTGATTCCGTTTGAGATTGCTTGCTGATTTCGTTTGAGAGTGTACATTGATCCTGATTTCGTTTGAAGTTGTTTAGTAATTTCGTTTGAGATTGCACTTGGGAACTAATTCCGTTTGAAAGTTCTTGGTTATTCCGTTTGAATTCGGAATTCCGTTTTAGAATCTGATTAATCTCGTTTGAGGATCGTATCTCGTTTGAAGGTTATACAAGTTCAGCAATTTTGTTTGAAATAGTGGGTGTTTCAAACGAAATTAGGTAGATTGACTGAACAGGTTAATTCTGTTTGAAAAATCCTTATTTCTCTTGAAGTTTTGTGCAGGTGATTTCGCTTGAAGGGATTATCTCGCTTGGAAGGGATTCCGTTTGAAGACCTTATTTCGCTTGAAAGTGACTGTGTTTGAGAAAAAGTTTACGGAATCATGAGTGAAGAATTTTACAACGCATTTGCAACATCACCGACTACTCCGGTTACCATTGCTCAAAACATGAACTTGGAAAACGAGACTAGAACTACACAAAAACCCCCGAAGCTAATGAGTATTGAGGAGTATTACGATTGGAAAGATCGATTTGAAAACTGGGTTCAAGCCAATCACTTGAGATCTTGGGAGTGTATTTTGAAGAAGTATGTTCTACCACGCACTGATCTGCAAGTTGAGAAAGAAATTTCTGAATTCACTGATAAAGAACGAGACATGGACAGAGCTGAAAAGATGATGATTAGTCTACTTCAGCAATCTATTAAAGAAGACATCTTTGTATTGCTTCAACATGACAAAACTTCAAAATCAATTTGGGATGCTCTTAAAATCAAGTTTGAAGGAAGTGAAAATATGATCAAAAGTAAAAAGTCACTACTTAAGAAAGAATTTGATCTATTCACAAGTTTTCCAGGGGAAGATACAAAGAAGTTGATTGAAAGATACTGCCACTTAGTGCGTTCTATGTCGTTGTTAAGCATAACCAAAGACCGAGAGGAATGGGTCGACAAACTAGCTGATGCTTTACCTCAAAAGAATGGGGTACATTTTTTATGATCTTAAAAAATACCGGAGTTTATGATGATTTGACGATTTCTCAGTTCATCGAGAAGATTGAGGGTCAAGATCTCGAACAACAAAAGATTGCGAGGATGAGTAATCCAAGTGGTAAACAAGATGTGAAAATGTACTACAAAGGCAATGTTCAAGAGGTTGAAATGAGTCCGAAAATTCAAACTGCATTTAGTGTTGGAAACTCATCAGAAAATGTTGAACAAAATCCAAATAGCAGCAGTGGATTTTCTTCATATCCAAGTGTTAATCCGAAGAGTTCAACTTCAAGTTTTCATTCTCAAAGCTGAAAAAGTGGAAACGGATGTGTGATACAGTGCAACATTGCATTGAATCTTCCAGATGGTCAAAGTTTTTCTGAAGAAATTGCAAAAGATCACATGGCGTTACTTGCAACTGTGCTACAATCTTATGAAGGTTTGGTTGCAGGAAGGATCGGAAATCCTATGCTGACGAAAGAGGATTACGATCAGATAGACGCTGAAGAAATGGAACTCATGGACATCAAATGGTGTCTAGCTAGTGTCTTGAGGAGAGCAGAAAAGTTTAAAATGATCACAGGGAGAAATGATTTTCTGAATGCACATGTGTCTACTTTGGGTTTTGATAAATCTAAAGTTACTTGTTTTCGATGCAGGGAGAAAGGTCATTTCAAAAGAGAATGCAAAAATCAAGAAGCAAGTGGAGCAAAGAATCCATTTGGAAATGATGACTACTATCGGAAAGCCATATATCAACAAGTTGCTCATCAACCATATCAATAAAAAGAAACACAAACTGCTCATGGGAAAATGATTGAAGATGCAAATAGGAAAGCTTATTATGGCATTATTAATCAAGATGATGAGAAAATGACTCCAGGTTTCAGTTGGAACAAATACATATCAGCTGATAGTAAAGCATGTTTAATAAACCAAGATGATGAAAAGTTACTTCAAGGGTTCAGCTGGGATAGATTTGCGGATGAGAATGGGAATTTTAAAGCTTTCATGGCAAAGATAGTTCAAGAACCTGATTTGTTTACCAATTGGATGAAAGCGATTGGTGTTCATGTGAAGAATCAAGAAGAAGAATCTGTTTCATCTGATAAAAGTTCAGAAGAAGCAATTGTTGTTGATCAAACATCATCTGATTCTGGTTCTTCAGATGATAGTTCTGAAAAGACATTAAAGTTTGATCACACATCATCTGATTCTAGTTCTTCAGATGAGAATTCTGAGAAGAAAATAGATTTTGATCAATCTCTAACCGATTACAGTGGTGATGATGAGGAAGAAAGACATATTAATATCGCTAAAACTCATCTATCTCCTGAAAGTTTTCAATTCTATTTTGCAGATCGCTTGGAGAAGCTGAAGGAGAGACGTGCTGCAAAAGAACAAAAGAAAATGAAGAGTGAAAGTGTTGATAAAAAAGAAGAGACTGTTCAAAATGAAGAAGTTAAAGCTGAGAAGGTAATTGAAGCTGAAACAGTGATTGAGGTTGAGAAAGTCATCGAAGTTGAAAAGATTGTGGAAGTCATCAAGCATTGCTTAAAGTGTTTAGAATCTTGCAAGCAATGTGCAGAAAAAGATGAGAAACTGAGCGAGCAAGAAAAGATGAAAGAACAATTATTGTTCAATCTCAACTACGTGAAAGAATCTTACGATGTATTGAATAGAACGGTCACTGGTCTACAAAAGACTAATTCAGAAAGAGAAGATGCATTGACTATGATGAACGCTGTGATGATGACAAAGCAAAAGGCGATTAATCATTACATTGAGGAATGTGCCAAGTTGCAGCAGGAGTTGGAGACAGAAAAGATTGAAAATGAGAGAATTAGACGTTTACTGCAAAGTTATTCTAGTTCTGATTATCTCATTGATCGAATTTATCCAACTGTTGCAGGTTTTGAAGCATTTAAAGATGAGAAGCCAAAAAAGAAGGATATTGGTAAGAAACAGAGTGTTAGTTATAACAAATGTCCACCTCCGATTTGGGAAGGGTATTCTCCTAGAAAACCGAATGAGGAGCAAGTTGAAAAGGCAGTCAATACAAAGTTAAAGTCTGATATAACCGATGAGTTACCAGAAAACATTGACGTCGTTTTTACATCATCTGACACTGATCATGAGTCCGAGTTAATAAAAAGGTGGTCGATCAGGTGTTGGATACAGATGAGGAGTCGGAGTTAAAGTCTGAGTCAAAGTCCAAGTCTGGGTGTTCAAGTTCGTCTGTCAAAAGTTCAAGTTCGTCTGTCAAAAGTTCGAGTTCGTCGGTCAACAGTCAAAAATCGTCGGTTAAACAGGTGTACAATAAAGAATTCATGTTATAAAATCTAATTTGAATGACAAATCAGTCAAAGTGGCATATACTTTGAAGGATTCAGACAAATTATATTCTGATGAGGCATTTCCAATAAGAAGTGTTCGAATTGAAAAGATCAAAAAGGTTTTCAAACTAACAGAAATTAATATTTCTGAAATAAAAGATTTAAATCTTACTGAAAACCCTAAAAAGTACACTTCAAGAGTTCAACAACGATTAAACAAGAAAAAAGGTTACAGTTCTGGTTCTGGTTTTCAAAAGAAACCAAACCATAACGGTAATTTCAAAAAGAAAGGTCTTGGATTTATACCACCAGAAAATTATAAAAATGAAAAATATGTTCGAGATTTTAAATCAAAAATGAAATTTGTTTCAGGTGGAAGCGCTGAAGAAGAACAGAAGAAACCTTTCTGGAGACAGTCAAACCAGGAGTTTCTTGCTAAAAAGAAGAGAATGGGGACTGGAGTTTTTCATAGAAAAGAGACTAGAACCTGTTTTAGATGCAATGAAGTTGGTCACATTGCATGGAATTGTCCGTTGGATACAAAGAAAAAACAGAAAGTTTCTGAAAAACTTAAAGAAAAAAGTTGTTGAGAAAGATGAATCACCAACTGAAAAATTCAAAATTTTTGAAAATTCAACCTATGAAGTTGGTGAGTGTTCAAAGAAAATTTTTTACAAAAAAGAGCGCCAAAGACAACCAAATGTGGGTTGTTAAGAAGTTTGATGAGAAAAATGGCGATGAATCTGATTCCACAAAGTCAGAGGAGCCACAGGTTGAGGTAAATGAAGTAAATTCAGTTCCGCCTTTGGAAGATGTTCATTTTCCACCATTGCGGGCTGAGAATTTAAAATCAAAGGTTGAAAAAGTTGAAATCTCAAATCAATTTTATTCTGAAAAGAATGAATTTGATGTTGAAAAAGTTTTTAATGGAAATGTGAAAAATATTTTTGGGAAAATGGTGAATGGGAAGGTAAAAGGGGTTAAAGAATTTTACGAATCTAAGAAGGCAACTTACAGCCCAACCCCTAGTGAAGTTGAGAAGGTTACACCCAAGGCTGGTCAGGCTTGGGTGTCTGTGTTTTTTACTTGAAAAATCTGACTTGCCGGAGCTCCCAAGTTGGTAATTGTGGAGTAGGAATCGGCATCATTCTTATTAAAATATTGAGTTTGTGAAAGTTTCTTAGAAAATTGTGAAATTTTTACAGGTTGTGGAATTGCCGGAACTCCCAGGTTGGTAATTGGGGAGTAGGAATCGACATCTTTCTTGAGAAATTCACAGGTTGTTAACTGTGATATTTCGACTTACAAGTTTAATCAAGGACATTAAGTTGTACTTGATTCAACTATCTTACTAGTGGTATGATTATTGGAAATTGTTTTTGTAAAATCTTACAAGTGGTTGAAAAACAAGGTGATGAACCCCTAATCTACAAGTGGTAAAATAAAATCAACAAAACTTTTTTTCCGGAAAAACCATTTGATTAAAACAAACTTAAGTGTTTTGAAATCACAATGGGAAAATATTTTGTTGAAAGGGGAAATTCTGATTGTTATTCCAAGTGGATGGAGAATTGATGCGATTCGATATCAGTTGTCACTTTACTTGTACAGTTTCTTTTAAAATTTTCTTAAATGTGTTTGCATTTTAGGGGGAGTAAAAATTTTCAGAAAATCCAAAAACATTTGAAAATTTGAAAAAGGCAAAAACATGATAAAATAAAAAAAATGAGTTTTGTTGTGAAGAAGAGGAAATGATAGTACATCAGTAGACAGTTACAGTATGCTAAAGAAATGTAATGTTTAAATAGCATTAAACAGTCTCACTGATGATATGCCGATAGGTTTTTACACATTCAGTAAGCTTTTTCGGGATATAAACATAAATTCAAACTTGCTTATTTCGTGGGGAACACTACTTGAATATATAGGTAACCCCTGAAATCTCGTTTGAAAGGTCCCTCTTTCTGAGATACTAGGTCTTTATGCTCAGTGATATCTGGGGTATTATCCCGGGACTTCTGATTTTGCGGAAGCAATGGCCTAGTCCCCGGAGAATACTTTACACTTGCTTGAAATAAAAGCCTACCCTCAGCAAAAATGATGAAACAATAAAATTGATAATCATTGATGTTGTAAAAAAAGATCCTCTAAAGGGGACCCACCAAAAGTCGAGCCGTCATCTCTCTGCTGAACGGAAGTTCTGACCTGAGCTCTCACGGTTTCGCAAGTTAACCCCTTACAGATATCATTTGTGGTATACTCACCTGTAAGACTGAATATTGGGATCTGGATACGGGAGTATATTCAAGAGGTGGGACACATGAATGAGTTTAAGTTCTTAATACACCTAACTCATATCCTGAATTTGTTGAAATTTGTGTGAAAATTTAAGTGGATCAGTATATTGGCAATCTAAGTGAATTGTTTAATTCTTAATGTGTAACTAAGCTCAACGGTACTCGTGACTTGTCATAAACTGATATGATCCTCTTGCACAAACTCACAAAAATATTGTCTGTAAATATTTCTTTACTGCATTTCTTTTCATTCAAAAATCCAAAAAGATTTTAGTGTGTTTTAGCATAAATTTTGAGAAATCCAAAAAGATTTTCGACGACTGATGTTGGAGAGCTGATTTTCAAAATTCCAAGTGCTAAACATGATGAGCATGTGGTGAAGGGTAGTGTGTGTTTAAATGAGAAAATTTTTTGAAGATTGTTCAGTACAAGTGGTCATCTGAGGTTTCTAACATTGATAAATCATTCTGGTTTATATTGAGAGGGAGTTTGTATATATAAATTTGTCAAATGTTAAATTTGTGAAATTTATTTTTGGGTAGAGAATGTGCAGGTGTAGCCAGGTTTCGATTCTGAACCTAAAGAAAAAGCACAAAGCCAGGTTCCAATACCTGAGGACTCTAAGATATCAACAAGCCAGACTGCGATCTCAGTAAATCGACAGGGGGAGTCTGAAGACATCCGAGAAGTAGATTGTTCAAGGGGAGTCTGTTGATACTAAAGGGAAGAAAGAGATAAAGCTTGAAGATGCTTACACGTTCAGACTGATAAATACGGAAGACGTTGAAGACTCGACACTTAAGACTCGTCAACATTCGAGGGGGAGTCTGTTGGTGCATGCGTCTGTCGACTTCGTCTTGTATCGAGTCTTACATTACAATTGTTAGATCAGGGCGCGTTGTACGAGAAATAGGGTAGAATTTATGTGTTTGTGAGATAATTTCGTTTGAACATTACATGTAACACCTTCAAACGAAATTAACTAGTTTAATTTCGTTTGAAGTGAACCATGCCATCTTCAAACGAAATAGCATCCCCTATAAATACCTTGAGTGCTGAATCATTTGTAACTTTTCCGGTCAGTGTAACGAAGTGCTGCGGAAGTGTTGTCAGACTGTAAATCTTTTTCAAATCAATCATACAACAGTTTAAAGTGTATATCTTGCAGAATTGATCTCTACACGTCTGTTTCCGCCTTTCGTGTTGAGTAAAATTCTTCTTATCGACTCGTTCGGGTCACAAAACGATCCTACATTAAAGCAAAAGGTATGTATGTGACACATGTGCTTGTAATCATTGTAAACAGTTCAGTTATCAATAAAACAATGTTATTTGATCCCAATGTTTGTTTGTTTATGTTTAACATTTTGCATGTTTTGGTTTTGGTTTTCGTTCAATTTCAATCTCTATATCGCTTTCTGGAGAGTTATACGCAAACTGGTGCGTAAACGTAATCAGTTTAACGCGAAAAATACTCCGGAACATCAATTTATGCTTAAAATACTTTAAATAACCTTTACATAACTTAGAAATAAGTTTTGAAGGCTTTGGTATAGCAAAATCAAGCTTATTCGCTTACAGGGACTAAATTCGACAAACTACGAAAGTATGCTGATTCGTACTGTAACGGACATTCCGGAACATGATCATAAGTTAAACATACCCTAAATATCCTTTACATAGCTTAGAAAAAGGCTTTGAGGGGTTCGGTGTGCTAAAATAAACTTTTTGGTCATTCAGGGACTAAAAGCGTCAAAAAATGCATAAGTTTGCATTTTCGCGCATATCTTACGTTCTGAATACATCCGGACATCCAAAAATTTATGTAATCATTAAAATATTTTATTTTAGTGATTGGCATGATAAAATTCCATTCGTCGCGTAATTTGGATCGTTTTTCGCGTTCGTTCGTGTTTCGTCGTAATTAAGCGAATAACGTGATCATACGGCCAAACGAACCGACATCCGACATATTTTTGAGCATGTTTCATGTCTCCTATGCTTAGGCATCATTTTAGAGCCTTGAAAATGGCTTAACGGGCTTTAAACATGTCAAAATTTAGACTTAAACAACTGCAGGGACCAAAACTGTAAAACTGAAACTTGTTGCTGATATGTGCAGCCCAGGCGGGCCGCGTAGGCCTTCCTTGGCTTTTACGCGGGGCGTGTAAGATGCCCAGACCTGCAAAAATGTTTCCCGAGCTGTTTACAGCTTGTTCCAGCTGTTCCACACACTTGCAAATGGTTTTTAAGCTTCCTATGGGCTGGTTTTGGGTGCCTATGGTTTCACAAATCAGGGGGTGCATGTGTACGGCTTAGATCGAAGCACGTTTTTCAATAAACAATCTTAACGGTCACCCAAAATCTATATAAACCCCCATCCATTTCACTTGCAACTCACACTTGATCTGATTCATTCTCTAAGTTGGAGTGTTTGCACTTCATGCCTGAGAATAATTAGATCAAACCTCCATTTCTTGGACCCGTTGTAAGTATTCTTTCATTCTTTTTGGTGTTTTAAGCGTGAAAGTCAAACAGTGTTAATGGACTGTTAGGCAACATTATTAGATATGTTAAGGCATATATTACTTGTCATAGGACTAGTTAGGCGGTCCGAACGCGTTTTACGCGAACGACGCGTTAAAGTAGCGTAAGCTACCTAAACGAGTCGTAATGGGTCACAATCACTTAGGATAAGTTCCGTTTTAGAATGTAGGCTTTGTTAAACCATAGTACATGAGTTCTTGCACTCATTTGGTTTACGAAACCACATTTTATCCGATCCTCCGATTTAGGTTCGTTTATTAACATAGTTACCTATATTAGGTGCCGTTTGATTCCGTGATCTTTCTTGCTTTGCTTGGTGGTTATCCAAATACTATTGAGCAATCTCAAGTGAGTACATAGTCCCCTCTTTTACTATTTTTCAAACATTTTGGGGTGAAACACATGTGCCCACTTGTTACTTTCGTGTCTTCCATGTTTTCATATCATATGCTTGTTATGTTCATTAGTACACGTATAGTACGTGATTTCATTATGTTTTTGCTGTGTATGTCCACTTAGTGCATACTTAGTACATTGTTTTACATTACATTTTATGCTATGTATGTCCATTTAGTGCATACTTAGTACATTGTTTTACATTACATTTTACACTATGTATGTCCATATAGTGCATACTTAGTACATTGTTTTACATTACATTTTATGCTATGTATGTCCATTTAGTGCATACTTAGTACATTGTTTTACATTACATTTTATGCTATGTATGTCCATTTAGTGCATACTTAGTACATTGTTTTACATTCCATTTCATGCTATTTATGTCCATTTGTTGCATACCTAGTACATTTGTTTTACATCACATGCTTACATTTTGGTATGACATTTCGTTTGTTTAAATGGGACAAAAATACGTTCATTAACATTGGCCATGCCGTTCGTTAGTAGGTAGTGGTACCATAGGAATTGACAACTCCCGTTCCTGAAATCCTAGGTTTGTTTAGATGGAAGGAATGACCGAATTCGATACACATAATTTAGATAAACCTTTAATTTGTTTAAGGGTTTATCGCCACTATCTCAAGGCTTGAATGTATGCATTTTTACAATACCGCATAGATGTTTGTATCAGTAGAGCATGCATTTATTTTACAAAACATAACTTTGATTTATTTCAATACCTTGTTTTGTACATTTTACATATGGTTTAGTTGATATATTTCACTTGCCATACATGACATTTGTTTACACATTACATGATTTACATTTGACAATAGACATTGTTTACACATGAACATTCTTGACATTGTTTACAAATTACATGAATTACATTTTGACAATAGATATGGTTTACACAATAACATTTGACAATTGGTTTAAACATGAACAATTTACGGTGGTTTGTTTGGGTAAGTGGTTTAAGTAACGAGGCGTGTGTAATATGATAAAAGCATGGTGGATACGCCGCTGGTACTTCCTATATATAAGTGCTTTTATAGTATTACAAATCGTAGCGTTATTTAAATCATTTCAAATTAGTCATATAACATTTTACATAAATAACATATTATTCACAAGACATTGTTTTACAAAACAGTTTGTTTTATACAACTCATTTTACTTGGTTATTTAATTAACAATACATCTTTCTTTTATATAATCTGATTTCTTATCAAGTTTTCATATGATTTATAAAAGAAGACACTTAACAAGATTCATGACTAATTTTTATTAAACCTTTCTTTAAACCTAAGTCATGAATCCTATTTTCACAAAACCTATGTATCTCACAGGCATTTTTATGCTGACGTACCTATTTTCACATGTGTTTTCAGGAGCTGGTGCATAGGTTTGATTCAGGATACACTAGGGTGGACTCGGGCATTAGTGACATAAAAGAAGCAATATTAGTTTAAATAATGTTATGTACTCCTGTTTCTTTTGTTTAAGACAATGTAACTCTCTTGTTTGATAAATATAACATAACTTTGATTACCATGGTTGTGAAACAATAATTCTGTTACAACACTCCCCGACGTTTCCGCCACGGTTTCGTTGTTTTACGCGGTCGGGGTGTGACAGAAGAGTTGGTATCAGAGCCAATGGTTATAGGGAATTAGGTTATTAGTAATGCTTTGACCTAGACTATAACCTTTCTAGGACCCCAACACAAGTTACCTTGTGTTTAGATCTTAAAACATGCATTTCACCTATCCTTAGGTGATTACCCAAAACAAGAACACAATTTTACAAAACGCTTTTTGAAAATCAATCTTCTTTTTTTAAATGATTTATTATAAGGTTTTGAACCCTTCGATTTTTCAGAATGATTTTGAAAATTTAATCATCCGTTTTTGAATGGTTCTTTTGGCCTTGTGCCTTCCAAGTTTTCAAAATCTCGTCAAAGTTTTGGGTCTAAATAATGAGAACACGTGCAAACTGGAAGGGTGAATGCCTGTACCCTAAGTTTTTTCTCTAAGGCTAGAGTGTCCGTACAAATCCACATAATCGGACCAGTCACTCTTACCTGGGAACTCTTGGGGTGAGTGTTCACTTATAGGCGAGCATGTCTTCGCAATACATTATTTTTGACCCATTTACTTTGATTTGTCACTGTGTGTCGTTTGTTTGCTTTGTGATACGGACAAATGACCACCATCTTTGCTTTTTTTTATTTTTGCATCATCTCATTCTTTTCATCTAATCATCTCACTCGTTTTCTCTCATGTTTCCTCTTTTAGAATGCCTCCTCAACGCGAAAATCCGCTACCTAATGCCGAAATGGCAGCTATCATGGCGCAGCATATGGCTGCTGTACTCCCAGACATTATTGCTCAAGTTAACCAAGCCAACAATAACCAAAATGCTCCATGCAACTTCAAGAGTTTCAATTAGGCTAAACCACTCAAGTTTAGTGGTTCTGAAGGAGCAACTGGGCTCCTGCAGTGGTTCGAGAGCATTGAGGGTATATTTCGTCATGTTCGGTGTCCTGATAATCGCAAGGTCGAGTTTGCTTCCAGTGTGTTTCAGAAGAGGGCTTTTACATGGTGGAATGGAGTTATGAGAGACCGTGGTGCTGATGTTGCGTTAGCACAGACCTGGGCAGAGCTTAGGGCTCTCATGATGAGGGAATTATGTCCTCATCATGAACTGAGGGCTTTAGAAAGGGAGTTTGATGATTTGAAGCAGGATAGTGGTGAGCACCGGGCTTACACTGATAGGTATGAAGAGTTGAGTTTACTTTGCCCTACAATGGTTACCCCACTCGAGAAGGCTATCAAGAGGTATATTGATGGCTTACCTGACTCCGTCCAAGACATCGTCACTGGTAGTAACCCTACCACAGTTCATCAGGCAATCGAGTTAGCTGCGACATTGACTGAGTCGCAGGTCCGAAGGGTAAGCTACACAGGAAGGGTGACAAGGGCAAGAAACAGTCGTCTGATAAGGGTGAAAGCAAGAAGGGTAAGAGCAAGAAGGGCAAGGAAATTGGTTCTTCGAAAGGGTCTAGGAAGCGCAAGGCTTCTCAGAATTTCGCCGTCACTACCCAAGTCAAACAGGCAGCTCCCAACCAACCTGCACAACCACCAGCAAAGAAACGGTATGCGGGGAATGCACCGTTGTGCAACAGATGCAATAGCCACCATCAACCGTAAATTCCGTGTCGTTTCTGTACTAACTGTGGGAAGTCGGGTCATCTTGCTGATATTTGTCGCTTTGTTCCCAATCAAGCTGCACGTAACCCAGCTCAGCAGGCTGCTCAACCGCCTGCTCAACAGCAAGCACAAGCTGCACGACCTCACTTTCCTCCCGGTTCATGCTACAATTGTGGGGACCAAACTCATTATCTAAACCAGTGTCCAAGGCTAGTCAACACAAATCAGAATCAGGCTCAGGCTCAAGGTCGATTCTTCAACATGAATACTAATAGGCGCGAGCAGACAATGAGGTGGTGAACGGTACATTCTTTGTGAACAATCAGTCTGCTTCTGTCCTTTTATTCGGGTGTCGATAAGAGTTTTGTGTCATTGTCTTTTGAGCCTTTTCTCCGCATGTCTAGAACGAAGCTAGGAAAGCCTTTGAAAGTAGAAGTTGCTAGTGGTGATCCCGTTGTTCTTGATTATGTTCTTCGTAACTGCCAGTTGAACCTTAATAACCATCTTTTTCCTATCGACCTCACACCAATACAACTTGGGAGTTTCGACGTTATAGTAGGTATGGATTGGTTAGCCAAGCATCACGCAGAGGTAGTTTGTTTTGAGAAGATTGTTCATGTGCCGCTTTCATCTGGTAAGATCTTAGAGGTTCGTGGTGAGAAACCTGCTTGTACTCTCAAGCTCGTGTCTTGTACTCAGGCTCGGAAGTATCTGCGAAAGAACTATGTGGCCTTCTTGGCACATTTTGTAGCAGATAAAGGCAAAGGTAAGTCTATTCAAGATATCCCTGTTGTTTGGGATTATCCTGAATTATTTCCTGAAGAGTTACCTGGTTTACCCCCAGCACGCCAAGTCGAGTTTCGTATTGATCTTGTACCTGGTGCAAATCCTATTGCCAGATCTCCATATCGTCTTGCATCGTCTGAGATGCAAGAGTTATCTAAGCAGCTTCAGGAGCCTTCTGACAAAGGTTTTATTCGTCCTAGCTTTTCACCTTGGGGTGCTCCCATTCTTTTTGTCAAGAAAAAGGATGGATCTTTCAGGATGTGTATCGATTACCATGAGCTTAACAAGCTTACCATCAAGAATCGATATCCCCTACCTCGTATTGATGATCTATTTGATTAGTTACAGGGTGCTACTTGTTTCTCAAAGATTGATCTACGTTATGGGTATCATCACCTTCGTGTGCATGAAGAAGATATTCCCAAGACAACATTCCGCACTCGATATGGGCATTATGAGTTCACAGTTATGTCTTTCGGTTTGACTAATGCTCCTGCTGTTTTCATGGACTTGATGAATAGGGTTTGTAAGCCTTATTTAGATAAATTCATCATCGTTTTCATTGATGACATCTTGATTTATTCTAAGACGCAAGCTGATCACGAGCAACATCTTCGTCTTACTCTGGAACTCCTGAAGAAAGAACAAATTTTCGCCAAATTCTCCAAGTGCGAATTTTAGCTTAAGGAAGTTCAATTTTTGGGGTATATCGTCAACGAACAAGGTATTCACGTAGATCCCTCCAAGATCAGTGCGATTAAGGATTGGGATACGCCTACTACTCCAACCGAGGTTCGTTCTTTTCTTGGTCTCGCGGGTTATTACCGCCGCTTCATCGAGAACTTCTCAAAGATTGCAGTTCCCCTAACTGCTCTAACTCAAAAGAACAAACCCTTTGAATGGGGAACCAAACAAGAAGAAGCGTTTCAGACCTTGAAGCGGAAGCTTTGTGATGCGCCTATTCTATCTTTGCCTGAGGGCAATGATGATTTTGTCGTGTATTGTGATGCATCAAACTTGGGTCTTGGTTGTGTTCTCATGCAAAGGAACAGAGTCATAGCATATGCATCAAGGCAGTTGAAGATACATGAGAAGAACTACACCACTCATGATCTTGAGTTAGGTGCAGTTGTTTTCGCTCTCAAAATATGGAGACACTATTTGTATGGTACAAAATGTGTGGTTTTCACTGACCACAAAAGTCTTCAGCACATCTTCAATCAGAAAGAACTCAACATGAGGCAACGACGTTGGGTTGAACTTCTAAACGACTATGACTGCGAAATTCGCTACCATCCTGGTAAGGCGAATGTCGTGGCTGACGCATTAAGTCGTATGGAACGAGTCAAGCTTCATTGTGTCAATGTTCGATCTGATATTCAAACCCGTATTTCTCAGGCTCAACGTTCTTGTGTCTCGCAAGACTTGATGGGTAAGGAATTACCCTATCACATTAAGCCTGATCTTGAACTGAAGGACAATGGATCATATTATTTCATGGACCGTTTGTGGGTCCCAAGTCAAGATAATCTTCGCACCTTGCTTATGGATGAAGCTCATAAGTCTCGTTATTCTATTCATCTTGGCTCAGACAAAATGTATAAGGATCTTCGTACTCAGTATTGGTGGCCTGGTATGAAGAAAGACATTGCCTTGTACGTATCCAAATGCCTTACTTATCTTAAAGTTAAGGCTGAACATCAACATCCTTCTGGTTTGTTGGAGTAACCAGAGATTCCAGTTTGGAAATGGGAAAACATTGCAATGGATCTTATTACCAAACTTCCGCACACTAAGAGAGGTCATGACGCCATCTGGGTAGTTGTTGACCGTCTCACAAAATCAGCACATTTCCTGCTGATCTGTGAGGATCTATCTGCTGACAAGCTTGCTAGAATCTATGTGGACGAAATTGTATCTAGACATGGTGTTCCTTTGAACAATATTTCTGACAGAGATGCTCGATTCTCATCTCGTTTTTGGAGAACCATGCAATCTGCTATGGGGACCCAACTTAATTTGAGCACAGCTTATCATCCGCAGTCAGATGGCTAAACTGAAAGAACAATCCAGACCTTGGAGGATATGCTTAGAGCTTGTGTGATCGATTTTGGTAGTAGTTGGGATTTGTATCTTCCGTTGATTGAATTCTCCTACAACAACAGTTATCACTCCAGCATCAACATGGCTCCTTTCGAGGCTCTTTATGGTCGAAAATGTCATTCACCAGTCTGCTGGAATGAAATCGGTGAGGCTCAGCTTACTGGACCTGACCTCATTCTAGAGACTACAGATAAGGTTAAGAAAGTTCGTGATAACCTTCAGACAGCTAGAAGCCGTCAAAAGAGTTACGCAGACCGACGACGCAAGCCCTTGGAATTTCAAGTCGGTGATCGCGTATTACTTAAGGTCTCACCTTGGAAAGGTGTGATCAGATTTGGAAAGACATGCAAACTTGCACCTAGATATGTTGGACCATTCAAGATCATCGAAAGAATCGGTAAGGTAGCCTACAGACTTAAGTTACCTCCTGAACTTGGAAATGTTCATCCAACCTTCCACGTGTCCAATCTCAAAAAGTGTCTAGCTGATGAGAACCTCCATATACCACTTGATGAGATTCGTGTTGATAACACAATGCATTTTGTTGAGAAACCTGTGGAAATCATGGACCGTGAAGTCAAGTGGCTTAAACGCAAGCGCATCCCATTGGTCAAAGTTCGCTGGAAATCTAAACGTGGACCAGAATTTACTTGGGAACATGAAGATCAAATGAAGGCAAAATATCCACATCTTTTCTCACAAGTTTCCTCTAAATAAATTTAGGGACGAAATTTCCACAAGTAGGGGAGATTGTGACACTTGTGCTTGTAATCATTGTAAACAATTCAGTTATCAATAAAACAATGTTATTTGATCCCAATGTTTGTTTGTTTATGTTTGACATTTTGCATGTTTTGGTTTTCGTTCAATTTCAAACTCTATATCGCTTTCTAGAGAGTTATACGCAAACTGGTGCGTAAACGTAATCAGTTTAACGCGACAAATACTCCGAAACATCAATTTATGCTTAACATACCTTAAATAACCTTTACATCACTTAGAAATAAGTTTTGAAGGCTTTGGTATGGCAAAATCAAGCTTATTCGTTTATAGGGACTAAATTCGACAAACTGCGAAAGTATGCCGATTCGTACTGTAACAGACATTCCGGAACATGATCATAAGTTAAACATACCCTAAATATCCTTTACATAGCTTAGAAATAGGCTTTGAGGGGTTCGGTGTGCTAAAATAAACTTTTTGGTCATTCAGGGATTAAAAGCGTCAAAAAGTGCATAAGTTTGCATTTTCACGCATATCTTACGTTCTGAATACATCCGGACATCCAAAAATTTATGTAATCCTTAAAATATTTTATTTTAGTGATTGGCATGATAAAATTCCATTTGTCGCATAATTTGGATCGTTTTTCGCGTTCGTTCGTGTTTCGTCGTAATTAAGCGAATAACGTGATCATACGGCCAAACGAACCAACATCCGGCATATTTTTGAGCATGTTTCATGTCCCCTATGCTTAGGCATCATTTTAAAGCCTCGAAAATGGCTTAACGGGCTTTAAACATGTCAAAATTTAGACTTAAACAGCTGCAGGGACCAAAACTGTAAAACTGAAACTTGTTGCTGATCTGTGCAGCCCAGGCGGGCCGCGTAGGCCTTCCTTGGCTTTTACACGGGGCATGTAAGATGCCCAGACCTGCAAAAATGTTTCCCCAGCTGTTTACAACTTGTTCCAGCTGTTCCACACACTTGCAAATGGTTTTTATGCTTCCTATGGGCTGGTTTTGGGTGCCCATGGTTTCACAAATCAGGGGGTGCATGTGTACGGCTTAGATCGAAGCATGTTTTTCGATAAACGATCTTAACGGTCACCCGAAATCTATATTAACCCCCATCCATTTAACTTGCAACTCACACTTGATCTGATTTATTCTCTAAGTTGGAGTGTTTGCACTTCATACCTAAGAATAAATAGATCAAACCTCCATTTCTTGGACCCGTTGTAAGTATTCTTTCTTTCTTTTACGCGTTTTAAGCGTGAAAGTCAAACAGTGTTTGACTTTCAGCTTTGACCAGTTTATGGTCAACACGAAGTTCGTTTGAACTTCGCAACGTGAGTGTAATCACGATGGTCATAGTCCTTTGTGACTATACCTACTGATTACCACGTTATCTAGGCATAGTGACGAGTCGTAGTTTCGGTCAAAATGCGTATTCTTGCTTATTTTGCAACCAAACTACTTTTAGGTATCAAGACCCTTTGTTTTGATACCAAACTTGTTTTCAAACCTCGTTGAGCATGTTTTAACATGTTTAGCTCGTCACTTTAGATTTAGTGCTTATATAGGGTCGTAAGATAAGCGATCTAAACAATCGCTTAGACTTTCGAACCCGACCCGTTTGGTTGATCATTAGGATCCGACCAAACACATTTCGTGACCATAGTTGAATAAGGAATAACCTTCCAAGGTTATACTTTATGGTCACTTAGTCTACTTAGTTGTATGATAGGAAATTATATGCCTTAGGAAAAATGACCAAAATATCCTTTTTGCGCCAAAATTCATTTTAAGCATATGTAACATAAATTTTGACATCTAAACTGATTAGGCAACATTATTAGATATGTTAAGGCATACATTATTTGTCATAGGACTAGTTAGGCGGTCCGGACGCGTTTTACGTGAACGACGCGTTAAAGTAGCGTAAGCTACCTAAACGAGTCGTAATGGGTCGTAAGCACTTAGGATAAGTTCCGTTTTAGAATGTAGGATTTTTTAAACCATAGTACATGAGTTCTTGTACTCATTTGGTTTACGAAACCACATTTTATCCGATCCTCCGACTTAGGTCCGTTTATTAACATGGTTACCTATATTAGGTGCCGTTTGATTCCATGAACTTTCTTGCTTTGCTTGGTGGTTATCCAAAGACTATTGAGCAATCTCAAGTGAGTACATAGTCCCTTCTTTTACTGTTTTTCAAACATTTTGGGGTGAAACACATGTGCCTACTTGTTACTTTCGTGCTTTCCATGTTTTCATATCATATGTTTGTTATGTTCATTAGTACACGTATAGTACATGATTTCATTATGTTTTTGCTATGTATGTCCACTTAGTGCATACTTAGTACATTGTTTTACATTACATTTTATGCTATGTATGTCCATTTAGTGCATACTTAGTACATTGTTTTACATTACATTTTACGCTATGTATGTCCATTTAGTGCATACTTAGGACATTGTTTTACATTACATTTTATGCTATGTATGTCCATTTAGAGCATACTTAGTACATTGTTTTACATTACATTTTATGCTATGTATGTCCATTTAGTGCATACTTAGTACATTGTTTTACATTACATTTCATACTATGTATGTCCATTTGTTGCATACTTAGTACATTTGTTTTACATCACATGCTTACATTTTGGTATGACATTTCGTTTGTTTAAATGGGATAAAAATACGTTCATTAACATTGGCCATGCCGTTCGTTAGTAGGTAGTGGTACCATAGGAATTGACAACTCCCATTCCTGAAATCCTAGGTTTGTTTGATGGAAGGAATGACCGAATTCGATACACATAATTCAGATAAACCTTTAATTTGTTTAAGGGTTTGTCGCCACAGTCTCAAGGCTTGAATGTATGCATTTTTACAATACCTCATAGATGTTTGTATCAGTAGAGCATGCATTTATTTTACAAAACATAACTTTGATTTATTTCAATACCTTGTTTTGTACATTTTACATATGGTTTAGTTGATATATTTCTCTTGCCATACATGACATTTGTTTACACATTACATGATTTACATTTGACAATAGACATTGTTTACACATGAACATTCCCTTGACATTGTTTACACATTACATGATTTACATTTTAACAATAGTTATGGTTTACACAATAACATTTGAAAATTGGTTTAAACATGAACAATTTACATTGGTGGTTTGTTTGGGTAAGTGGTTTAATTAACGAGGCGTGTGTAATATGATAAAAGCATGGTGGATACGCCGCTGGTACTTCCTATATATAAGTGCTTTTATAGTATTACAAATCATAGCGTTATTTAAATCATTTCAAATTAGACATATAAAATTTTACATAAATAACATATTTTTCACAAGACATTGTTTTACAAAACAGTTTGTTTTATACAACTCATTTTACTTGGTTATTTAATTAACTATACATCTTTCTTTTATATAATCTGATTTCTTATCAAGTTTTCATATGATTTATAAAAGAAAACACTTAACAAGATTCATGACTAATTTTTATTAAACCTTTCTTTAAACCTAAGTCATGAATCATATTTTCACAAAACCTATGTATCTCACAGGCATTTTTATGCTGACGTACCTATTTTCACATGTGTTTTCAGGAGCTGGTGCATAGGTTTGATTCAGGATACACTAGGGTGGACTCGGGCCTTAGTGACATAAAAGAAGCAAGATTAGTTTAAATAATGTTATATACTCCTGTTTCTTTTGTTTAAGACAATGTAACTCTCTTGTTTGATAAATAAAACATAACTTTGATTATCATGGTTGTGAAACAATAATTCTGTTACAACACTCCCCGACGTTTCCGCCGCGGTTGCGTTGTTTTACGCGGTCGGGGTGTGACAATGTAAACGGGTCAATGCCATGACCCGAGCCAGGTACGCATAATTAGATTTGTAGTTAAAAATGGTATTTTGGTCAAATAATTAGTGGAAGTTCTTCGTCGTAAAATGAGGGACTAAAATTGTCCAAAACGCCCTTGATGGGTAAATCGGGCAAACGACCTTTAAAAGTTGTTTAGAAATAAGCATTATGATCAATTGATTCCTTAGGATAAGTATAAAATGGATGATACGGAACGTTAGTGTCAAATGAATTGAAATGGGTATTTTTCCGCAAAAATGACAACCGAGTGGTAAAAAACTCGAAATAAAAGGTTTGCCACACTGATCCACCACAATTATAATGTGGTGGAAGGCAAGTTGATAACTAAAGGTGGTGATAGGATATAGACTAAGAAGAAGCGTGATTTAAGCTTAATAGTGTTAAATACCCTTAACGGGTCAAAATGAGTATATATGTAAAACGGGTTAAGATTGCATAAGGAACCCGTAATTTGAACCTTGAATATTAGTAAACTGATATAACATGATGTCCATAGTATTTTAAAGGTAATAAACAAGTTTGTTTGATAAAATCACGAACGGGTTAAAAAGAGTTATACTTGAATTTCAAGCCGAGAGCTTGAAATCTAAAATTTTGTGAATTCAGATGTCGGGTTTTTACTCCATGAGATGGAGAATTAAGTTACGAACGCGTAGGAAAAAGAATCGCGTAATACAGACATCTAGATTGAATGTTATGAAGTTTTAAAGTTAGAAATTTGTTAAAATTCGGAGCTGGGCATTTACAGCTCAAATAATCAAAACCTTCTGTGAAAAAGAGGCCGTCGTGCCCCGCGACGGAGAACGTAAAGGCTGTCGCGCCCTGCCACAGCCTGTGGCGGCCCCCAAAGGATTAAACCAAGTCTGTCGCGGCCCGCGACAGACTACAGAGCTGGCAAAAATTTTTATTTTGTTTGTTCTGAATTTCGGACTTGTTTAAACTCGTTATTTGATTATCAAAACTAACTTTTAAGTTGGTTTTTATCATAGGTAAAGGCCAAGAGCACTCGAATGAAGATCAACCTCAACGAAGAACCGAACACGATGTAGTTACAAGCTTCCGCACGTCGCTTCGTCGTAACTTTTAAACGACGAACTCAAATTCATTACGTTGTATTATTTTTAATTTGTAAAAGTTTTAATTTAACCGTATTTTTCAACATACATTTAATCATAATTTCATGTTTATTTCGTAAACTATATGAAAACCGTAAAATAATAGCAAGGGTCTTACATTTGTTTACCAAGGTAAACATGGTAATATTCCTAGAGGTTATCCAAGGAAGGGGAAGCTGAAAAACATGAAGAAAAAGTGAAGAAACAAGCACATAATACGGTCCGCAAGGACCTAAGAAAATAAAGAAAATCGATTTTGGCCCTTGTGTTCAATTGGGTTATCATTTGGTGTTTCTAACACATAGTTAAGCACATTTTTAGGGTTTTCAGGTGTATGCAAGTGTGTGTAATGTTGGAACATGTATGAACTTAATACTGAGAAAATATAATCTCATTGTATAGATCGGTTTTAAATATGAATGCGTATTTCATGATTTTTTTATGTATTATGCATGTATGGTTAAACAAGATTGATAAAAAATACGATTTCCATTATGATCAAGTCTCAGAATACAAGGATTGAATTGAAAATACGAATTACAAATAAATGAAAAAGAATCTGAAAATATGGGACGTTACACCAAAAGTGGATTTCTTGTAAGCGTTGCATTTAGAATGTCAAAATCAGAATAACCTACCACTTCTAAATTATCACTTCTTCTATAAGTCAGATTATAGTCTTCCGTCATGTGCAGATATCGAAGTACTCTGTTAGTTGCTTTTCAGTGATCAAGGCAAGGATTTCTCTGATAACAATCAAGCATTTTAGCAATAAAATCGATATCAATCTCATTTGCTTCTATTCAACCTCTATTTTCAGACACTTTGAAATAAATTGAAAATGTCCCCATTAACTCCTGGAGCTATAGATGGGTTGCACTATTTCATGTTGTAAAGAGTAGGACACGACCAATGTAGGCACTTTGAGATAATCCTAAGACCACTTTGTGTATGTCTCGGTGTTTTTCGATGCCAATAACCTAAGAAGCCTCTCTGAGATCTTTCATGTCGAAATTATGTGAAAGTAATCGCTTCGAATCATGCATCATGTCTAATATATTACTTGCCAATAGAATGTCATCTACATAAAGGAAAAATATAGAAAGTTGCCCCCACTCATCTTGATGTAGGTGCATTGACCTACTTGATTCCTTCTAAAAACTTGTTTCTTCATGACTTCATCAAACTTGAGATACCATTGACGTGATGCTTGTTTCAACCCGTATATGAATTTCTTCAACTTACAGACTAGATGTTCCTGACCTTCAGGTTGCTTCATGTACACACATTCTTCTAAGTCTTCGTTAAGCAAAGCTTTTTTGACGTCCATCTGATGCATCTCTAAATCAAAATGAGCTACTAGGGCCATAACAATCCTTAATGAACCTTTTCGAGAGACAGGTGAAAAGGCCTCTTAATAATCAAATCCCTCTTTCTAAGTATAGCCTTTTGCAACCAATCTCGCTATATAGCGTTCAACGTACCCATTCGGATCCAGTTTTGTTTTTAACACCTATTTACATCCTACGATTTTAATGTCGTTAGATAATTCTACCAAATCCCAAACGTCATTTTTCTTTATAGAGTCAAGCTCATCATTCATTGCTTTATTCCATTTAGAAAACTGATCATTGTTAATGGCTTAATTGTAAGAGATATGATCATTAATCTTTCTAGCATCCATTTCAGCTTCATTTAGGTAGGTAACATAACCATCCCAATTAGTAAGCCTTCTAGGCCCAGATGGCCTCTTGAGTTGATTACCAGGTTTAGCATTGGCCTTGTTTTGAGTGTTTGATGTACCTTCATTTTCTGGTATAATTGGTTCTGAGTGTGGAGGTAGAATTGGTGCAGAGACATTAGGTGTAGTTGTTTTATCCGGTACAAATTGGTTCTGAGGGTTGGTACTGCTCCCACTGACCTTAATATCCTCCAGGAATGTGAAACGTTTGGTGTCAAACCCCAAAAACGTCGCAGCGGAAATACAAACGTGGCGATGACAGAGGTTGGTACCCATAAATGTCTTAGTGGTCGATGCAGTGTTTATTTTGGAAATTTAGATTTTTTAAACATAAAGTTTTAGGTTTTAAACGTATGTCACAACCACATCATAGTTGTTTGACCCTTAGGGGTCTTATTACACACGGTCCCAAAAGTGGTTTAAAAAGTGTCCAAACATCATTTATTTACTTAACAATCGCAACAAACAACCACATGACAACACAAGACAAAATTCCTGAAGCCGAACTCATGTATCTGAACAACACGTAAAAATCAAGTGTCAATGCAATGGAGGGTGAGTTCACATATTCACATTCTTAGCAATTTGTTTTAAGGAAAAACTTTCTTGTTATAGATTTTTAATGATAAAACATCCATATAGATTTAAGAAAGTTAATTTTATTTCCTTCATAAATCCGTAGGTGATTCATCCAGAATTGTTTATTTGAAAAGTCTCCGATGAAATTTTGTACCAATGGTTTCAATATTAAATATTTGTCATTCTTTCAATTTCGTAAGTTTGCAAGACGTTACGAGCTATATATTATGAATGAGGTTCTAATCAATACTGGACGATTATAGAATGAATTCGCCGCTATGTGGACCGGAGCTACCGGTCACGACGGGGTGTCAACCCGATAAATATATCAATAATTCCACATGTTCAATACCTAATGGTTAAAAATGGCAAGGATGCTTCTGAGTACCCTCCCCAATTGCATCAATATATATAACCTACTAGAAAGCAATTTAATATTTGGTGTTGCATAAATTTCCGACATCCCCCACGCAATGTAAGCCTATGCTGCTACTTACACTCTTGAGATTTGGTAAATTTGTCCCAAGTTAGATTTAAAACAAAAATGTTTTTAAATCCTTGCGATCGTTTTACCCAAACACCGTGGTTTCCCTGTTTCTCCCCGAAACATATTTATAATCAATCATATTTCAGAAAATCCATGTTTTCCTTGAAAACATTTTTAAATCATGCACATATCAAATCCATGTTTTTGCTAAAACATATCATATCATTCAAAAATCATATTTTCCACGAAAATATATTTTTAGATTATTCAAAAGCATATTTTATACATAAACGTATAATTATCCTTTTAAAGATGTGTTCTTCCTTCAAAACAGTATATAAAACACTAAAAGAGAGATTCTTGTGACACTCACCAAAACATATTTATTCAAAGGCATGTTTCATACAAAAAACAATTAATTATCCTTTTTTAAAAACGTGTTCTCCCCCCCCCCCCCAAAACAGTATATAAAACAGTAAAAGAGGGTATTTAAGGCGTTTAAAATTATTTTTATGCACACACATATTCATGCAAAAACATATATTTAACTGACTATCGGGTATTTTATTTTGCGTTTTAATTTTGTTTTATGGCGTTTAAAATTATTTTTATCATTCTATAAAAATTAACTCGCCATAATATTGTTGAACAATAATTTGTTTGCTTAGACTGGCTGCGTTGTCTGTATTTTGCAGTGTACATACCGTATTGCGCAGTACGCGCTTAAATTCGAAAAATAAGGATTTTAAGCGTTTTAAATAATTTTTCTTCACGACTATAATTAAAATTTAAAAATAGGATTTTAATCATAACGGAATATTTTTAGGGTTTTAATATTATCCGGGCGGTCGCCGATGTTCGTTTCGCATTTTGATCGTTAAGCGATAAACGTTTATCTTATTATTGCCAACATAAATTTTCAACTAAGTTTGGATTTACCAACACTTCAAATACTATATATTAACGTCATATTTAATAATTTAGGGCCTTCATTTATTTATAACATGTGTCATACTAGTACGGTACAGGCTTAAAATAGCCAGGTGTCACATTTGGTTTCTACAATACGAGTGACATGGGAAAGACAATAGAAACGCTAACCCTTTGAGTTTTCAGTATACCCGATAAAGAAACGAGTAACTGTTTTGGGTCATTTTTCCTTAGGAAAGGAATATAAGTTTTGTTTCGGCAATACAACCCCATATTTTCATATATCTAAGACTCGGTTTCCTTCGCGTCCAAAGTTCATACTTTGGTCCTGATACAACATTCCGAGTAATCTCAAGATTATATAAGGTATCATAAAGCTTAATGCATAAAATAGTTTTCATAATTAATTGTAAGGCTTCTATGACATTGACTTCAAGTTCTTTGTCACCCCTCATTTTTAGTGTTCTTTGGTTTCTTGCTAGCTTCCAGATTGTAAGGATCCATAAGTAGAATTGGTAACATGAGCCATAGAACCAGAGTCATACCACCAAGTATTACCTCAAACATTTAAAAACATAGGACTCAAGTATCATAAAGAGATTATTACCTTTCTTATCCAGGAGCTCCTTAAAGTCTGGGCAATCCTTCTGCTCATGTCCATTCTTTTTACAAAACTTGCACTACGGCTTTCCAGTGGAGATCTTAGAGCTGGAGGGAGCACTTGGATTAGTCTTATACTTTAGAAACTTCGTTGCTTGGATAAGTGTTCCTCCTCTTCATAAAATTTAAGGTGGCAAGGTAAGCAACTCCCGTTCTATCCATCTTCATATGTTATTCCTCTTGTACGCACATAGCGATCAGCTCACTCATCGTCCATTTGGCCTTCTGGGTGATGTAATTGATCTTGAAAGCTTCATATGACATTGGAAGATAAGTCATGATGAACTGCACTAGAAAACCATCATTGATCTCTGTATGTAATCCTTTCAGCTTATGGGCCACGTCGTTCATCATCATAACGTGCTCATGAATGTCGTTTTTCTTCCATCATACATAGTAGTCACCAGGTTGAGAATGATAGTGTTAAAGTGCACCTTAGACGTTCCTTTGAAATGCTGCACCACAGAAGCTATATAGGTTTTAGCATTATCTTAGTCTATAATGGCTTCTCTGATTTCAGTGCTTATGGATTTCTGCATAAACTTGAGAGACATACGGTTGCACCTCGTCCATTTTCCAAACACTATCTACTCAGCATGAGTGCTTTCAGCATGAAGTGTTGTAGGTTCAGCTTCTCATAATGCATAGTTGAAATCCATCAAAGCAAGAGTAAGCATGAGAGAGTCCTTTCAGACAACAAAGTAATCATCAGTCAATGGTGGAATCCCGCAACTAGGAGTTGTTAGTGGAAATTATATTAGAACATTAAGATACTAAACTAGATGTCTTAGAGTGATATGGGACAAATTAAACTAAGGTATGCATAGATGAGGACCATTTTAATTATGAAGTTGTGATATGTTTATTATTAACATCAAACTAATAGACTAAGTTAACAAACTTCTACTTAAACAAAGACACATCAACTTTGGGCAAAAGTGAAATCATTTAAGTATGTGTGCAAAACAATTGTAACACATCACTTTTGGGCAGAAGTGAGACAATTATTTTAATTAGGCACATGTTAGTTTTGTTAGACATAAATGTAGCACATCACGAGTGATAAAATAGATGTTACACATCACCTTTGAGCAGAAGTGAAACATCAAAAGTTCATTAAAGTTAAGCCATTAAATTTTGTAA
This sequence comes from Helianthus tuberosus, assembly GCA_030545235.1. Taxonomy (NCBI): domain Eukaryota; kingdom Viridiplantae; phylum Streptophyta; class Magnoliopsida; order Asterales; family Asteraceae; genus Helianthus; species Helianthus tuberosus. The sequence goes on from CM060406.1 coordinate 185,553,204, forward strand.
AAATTTAATATGTATAAGTATTTATATAACCATTTAGTTAGTTAATAGCAAACCATCTGTTAGCGTAGATCGAACATTAGATAAATTATAACACTTGATACAAATCATTTAGGGATATACCTAAAACCTTTTAGCTTATACACGATTTCGAAAATCTAAAACAAAATTTAATCTAGATTTTGAACCAAAATAAGTTATGTTTTTTTGGAAATTATGATGAACATCATCAAAAAATTGTTAAATAACACACATAAAATCTGGAATAGATAACTATTATAACATTAAGTATAAAACATATTTCAATAATTTAAGATCTCGGTATTAATGAGATCATTACAGCCTTTGTTTAAAAATGGAATACAGCCTCAATGATTAGAAAAAAAAATGTGAATCATTATATAAAAATGTATATCATCAAGTTTTTAATCAAATCAATTTTGTTTTCTTATTTTAATTCCAAATCTAAGGAAAAAAATATAACTTATTAAGCAACATCTACTCGAATACCACATATTGATCAGTTATGTATGTACATAATGGAAAAGATGATAAAAATGTGTACCTATTACAACAGAGAGACAAGTAACTGCAGCAGATATTGATGTAGACGGTATCCTTGTCAGTTAGGTTAAGTTCCTGTCTAGGGTGTTTATTAATGATGGTGATTATTAGTTCTTGATGAACTCAGTTTCAGGAGAGACTAAGGAGGGACAAATTTAGAGTTGTGTTAATGTTAAAATGTTTAACCCTTTATCTCTCTAATGATCTCATTATATACACCCAAACGGAAACCATTTATTAGATAGGAAGGGTAGTTATGTCCATCAATAATTACCCACTAATATAATTAGGTATAACCAACTATTTTGATCCATATATTATATATATGATAATGATGGCCATGTAAATATATGATATATATATATATATATATATATATATATATATATATATATATATATATATATATATATATATAGAGAGAGAGAGAGAGGGAGGTCAGTTAACATACAAAATGGCTTATCGTACATTGCGTACGCGATAACCCCAGCCGTCAAATCTTCATCCCCCATGCGATTTCACCCCATGCGATTTCATCCCCCATGCGATTTCACCCCATGAAACACAACATGCAATTTCATTCCCCATGCGATTTCCCAGATTCATGAACGCGCTTTTTTATAACATGTGATTTATACTCACGTACGTAATGTACGTTAAGGGCAATTGTACGATACACTTCTCCTATATATATATATATATATATATATATATATATATAGGTAAAGAGTAAAATACAAATGCGCTTATCGTACGATACGTACGCGATCATCCCAGCCGTTCGATCAGGTGCAGATCTGGTGCGAATTCAATACATATCGCATATGAAAAAATGGTTAGCATGGGGTAGTGTGAAAAATGGCATGGGGTGTGTAGATCATTGTCAGTCTTCTTCCGTTTGACCCTTACAACTCCCAAATTAGTAGTTCTTATTATCGATATCGCACTAAAAGGAACGAAGGGAGGTTGGGGAAGAAGATTTTCAGGTTTTTGAAATTGATTTAGGGTTTGATTTTGAACTATCATCGGTCAATTACAGAGATTTATGACCTCGCAATGACGTTTTTAACCTTCCTGGTATGATTTAGATATATTAAAATGATTAATTTAATCATTTAAATTAGTTTCGCCCGCTTTTGATCGATTGAAGATCGTACGGCTGAGGGCATCGCGTACATAATGTATGATAAGAGGTAATGTACGTTAACCGGCCTCTATATATATATAATCTTGTATAGAATAGAGTTGGTGGTTATATAAGGGTTACCAACAAAAAGAAACAAAAAGAGATGGGGATTTGGGTTTTAATATTTAAGTTTGTTTATTATTGTTTAAGTAGGATTCGGATCTAGGAGGAACTCTTCCCATATAGGAGAACTAGAGAACTCATCTTATCCAATCAAAGGCTGACACATCAATGGTTTGACTTTTAAACACCAAGAGCATAATTGTTGGATCTAAGAAAGTGTGTAGTGTGTGTTTTTCTGATAAAACAGTTAATCAAATTGGAAATTTAATCAAACAATAATAAACAAATACATCAATCTAACACTAATGGATTTGGGAGTGATTGCAAAATGATTTCGTTGAATCATATGATGTAATACAATCACAAAGGTACAAACAATACTCCCCCTCACTAGGTGAACACTTGTTTACTTAGTTTTTATGCTCTTAGCTCTAAGTGTTAACCATTACAATGAACAGACTAAACTAAATATAGGAAAAGTGAACTGCTAGTCACATCACCATGAAAGTGACTTTTAACAGCTTCATTAAATGATGCAACTTCCAGCAGTTATGAAACTACTGAATAGTTATAATGTTGCATTGAACTGCTGCTTCTAAGGTGATTTAGTGTGAAGTGTGGGATTTCACAGAACTGCTGAGCACTTTAAGAAATCCAGAACTTCCGTCTTTGACTTGTTGACTTGGTCTTCTAGTCTTCAGCCTTTGACTTTAATTGACTTTGACTGTTGACTTGTTGACCAGCACTTTGACAATCATCACTTGTTCTTCTATACTCTGATCTTTGAAGGCAGTAGTTGGGGCAGCTGTTTTGAGAAGCTTTCAAGGGGAGAGAACTGTTGGACTTGTGACTGTATTTTAACTTATTTCATCAGACAGTGATGATGGTTCCTTTCGGTTTTGGCTTTCATCATCAGCAGATCTTACATAACCCAACAGTTATAGTGTTTATCCAACCCCATCATCTCCTCCCATTTCAGCCAATTTAAGGGTATTACAACATCGTAAAAAATTGCCCCGCTTGCAGTGTGCACATATAATGTATATATATGTGGGCGCTCAGGGGGCAAAAGTGAAATGGTACTAACTTTAACGTTATTTTACTAATTTCGTGAAAATAAAGTTAAAAGCGATGGATGGTTAATCATGCATCATGCTGTAGCGTTGATAGCTGAAAGACATGAGGGTACATGCACCAATTGGTCTATGTTCCCATTGTTATGTGCCTTAGGTCCAAGGCTTGATACAAAACCACAATCGAGCCGGGGGTCTCACTAAAAGCAGCCTCTTTATTCCTACGGGGTATAGGTAAGCATGTCTACATCTACCCTCCTCAGACCCTACCTTAGCTTTGCTATTGGTGGGATTTACTGAGTATGATGATGATGATAAACATCGTAAAAAAACCAAATACATAGCCGTATGAAACATAAAAGGAACAGACTCCTTAAAAAAATAACTCGTAAAGATAGACTCCTTTTATGCCCCTTACAAATTAAACTCTAAACATTTCAATCACAATAAATACCAATCAAAAACTAACTTTTAAAACAAAAAAATGCAGCATAACTCTAAATTTGCTCGATTTCAGCCGTACATTATCGGTAGGGAACGAAACCCCACGAGCCTTAGCATGCAATATCAGCCGACTTCCTCAGATTTTTCAGTAAAGGAAATTTCCTGATCCGCTAATACCCAACAAGGATTTTGACCATGGAATCCAAATATACAGACTGTTATCCATTTACCCAACAAGTTGTGTCATTTTTTATACGTTACAAGTCCGTAGATACAAGACACTAAACGTCTACATAACATGTAAACAATATATACACACATTTTAAATTTCATTCACCTTCTTGCAATTTTGTTTATTTGCTTGGCCCATCCAAATTGGACTGAATTGGTTCGTTTATGGCCCCTTTTCTTGGTTATCTTCCATAAAAAAAATTACATATAAATTTTATAACCACTTCCAGAGTTTTTTTTTAGGGTCTACATATTTACACACCTTATTGCCTATTTCCACACCCTCCAAGACGCCTCGTATAGAGCTATACGAGGCGTATAGGGTTGCTTTTCCGACCAGCCCTGCACCAAAGCACAATGTCAAATCAGTCACATCAGACGGGGAGTCTAGGTCTGTACGAGGGGCTCATACGAGGCACTAAGACGCTTCGTATAGGCCTATACGAGGCGTCTTAGTGACTGATTTGACTATACGTTTGACAAGTGACTTAATGCTATACGGGTAGTATAGAGCTATACGAGGCGTCTATGTCTCACATAAAGTGCAAGATTCCGTCACATTCTTTGTCATTCATTCTGCTTCTTCTTGTTCGTTTTTTTCATTCATTTCATTCAATCTGCTTCTTCGAAAGAATTGACATTTGTGTTCTTGTCATCCCGAAGTGTTGAAATGTCATCATACTGGGACGACAACTATGTCTTCGGGCAGTATTCTAGCGACAACTGGGTGGCCAAAAGCGTTCCGGTAACAGTTATTAACTTAAATATTTTAATTAGTTATTGTTTTAGTTTATTATTTACTAATGATGATACGGTTGTTTATTTTGGATGAGTCTGGCGTTCCCGATTCTAATGAGCAAGAGGAGGTTGTGTCTAGTATACAAGGAGAACAAAGCAAACCGTTTCTAGATTTGAACAAGCATCCCCCTGTTGATGAAACAGCCCCTGTAGATGACTCATACCATGCTTGTCAACCAAGTTATCCGACGCAACAAGGGTATCCGGATTATAGATACGGGTGTGAATACGGAGGAGACGGTGGATACGGAGGAGACGGTGGATACGGAGGAGACGGTGGATACAGTGGATACGGAGGATATGGTGGATATGGCGGTTATGGTGGATATGGTAGATATGGTGGTGAGACACCTCCCATCCAGGACAGTCCGTACTTAAAAAAGCAGGTATTAATTACTATTTTTTTATTATTATTTAATTATTTTTATTATTATTAGTATTATTATTAATATTATTATTATTATTATTATTTATTTATTTATTAAAATTATTTATTATTATTGTCGATGTTACAGGTTTTCAACTCTTTAGATGAACTAAAGAATCGGATACAAGAAATAGCAAACGCGGATGGTTTCGTTATTGTCACCCGTCGATCAAAGAAAACCGGGGGAAGAACCGGGAGGGTATGGCTTGAATGTGATCGTGGTGGTGAGCACCAGACTACAGCAACACTTAGAAAAGCCGGAAGCAAAAAAACCGGTTGCCCGTTTTACCTGCTGGCTGTGCGAAACCACCCGTATGAAACCTGGGAGATTAAAGACGGAAAAATTGAACATAACCACGAACTTTGTGAGGACCTGTCGGCCCACGCGTTTGTGCGAAGGTTTACTCCAAGCGAAATGAAACTGATCGAGTAGCTGACAGCTCAAAACATGGAGTCGCGCAAAATATTTCAAACGATAAGGAAGCAGGACCCCGACAGGTTTCATGTTCAGAAAGACGTTCAAAACGTTGTGGCGAAGATTAGAGCCGAACAAAGACAAGGATTGACTCCCATGTAGTCACTAGAAAACATACTGATAAACAACGACTTTATTTACGAGACACGGGAGAAACCCGGAACAGAGATCGTAACAGAGATATTCTTTCTTATTATTATTATTATTATTATTATTATTATTATTATTTATTTATTTATTGTTGTTTTTATACGTATACGTTATTTATTTGCAGATTGATTATGGAGGGCGATGACATTCAGATAGAGCTTGATGGGGCACCGCCGGGGGGTCAGCCGGTTCAGCAGGTTCAACCGGTTCAGCAGGGTCAGCCGGTTCAGGAGGGTCCACGACGGAGACGGCGGCCGCCTCTGGATACGCTGCAGGGTTGTCCGTATCTAGAGTTTCCCGACGGCACCGATGCCGCCCGTCATTGCCAGAAGCTTAGGAGGATGCACATTGGATCGCATGCATCGATCGACTGGGATGCGATGGATCAGCTTGCTGAGACGGCTAGAGTGTGTCGTTTTATACCTGTCGATTCGCCGTGGCATCGTCTTTTTTATTTGGCGCACACGCCGACCTACAGGGAGCTGCTGGTCGAGTTCCTTTCGTCATTCACATTTCACCCTCCTGGGTCCCAGTGCCGCTTCCGTACCCAGATGCTCCCACTCCGCCTGAGATTTCTTTCAGGCTCGCTGGCGTTTTGCGTACGATGACGCTAGCAGACTTTGCGGTGCGTTGTGGTTTATACATGCAGGGGGAGATCGAGACTGAGGTTTACACAGCGGGGCTAGTGGTGGTTGACAAACCCACTCTTGTAGGGTTTTGGCAGGTGATTGCGGGGGAAAATCATTGGGAGCACGACAAGTCGAAGGGTAGGGTGTCGTTTGTTAGGGACCCACTGTACAGGTACGTACGTTTATTACGGCAATTATTGTGATTATGTGTATTGTTTATTAATCTCTGTTTCTGTATTTCGCAAACACTATCTGCAGGTATCTGCACCATTTGCTCGCTACTTCTATTTCAGCGCGCGGCTACAGCCGTGAGTGATGTACGACCACATATCTTTTTTTTCCTTTATTGTTTGTTGTATAGGAGGTCGTGCGCGCTAGCACACGGTCTAGCTGTTGGTGCACTTATGTCTGTACTTTGTCTGTATTCGGTCACGATGTAAAACGATGTCGTTGTTAGTCTTGTAAGTTTGACCAAGTCAACCATCCTCCTGGTTTGACTTGGCCAAACAGTCAACATTATGTTTGTAAGTTGTTTGGGTCGAAGGATGTGTCATCGAAGGATCACTTATATCCTTCGATGATGAGCTCGATAGATAGCATTCGATAGATGGACCACGAAAGATCCCATCTTTCGTGGTACATGTGGATCCTTCGAGCTGTTTCTGGTCGACAGATGATTGTTCGACCAGTCTGCCTGATCCTTCGACCAGACCTGCTGTTTTGGGTATAAATACCCGTGTGTTGTGTTCACTTCGATAGTTAGACACATAGAGGACACCAGAGAGAGACAGGAAAACATACACACACTAGAGAGAGTTTGCAGAACTGATTTGTAAACCTTGTGCTTGTAACGGACCTTTCATACGCATTAATACAAGTGGTGTTAATCGTTGAGTCTTGTGTGTTTATCATTTGCGTGTTCTATCTCGGTTTGCTATCTCGGTTGGATTCCGCACAACCGGGTTGGTTTGTACACAAGGATTAGGCGACTAGATCCTCCCCTAGCCGGACCTACAAGTGGTATCAGAGCCTTGGCTCTTATCCTTGTTAAAACCGAGGTGTTCTTGCTGTTTTTCGGGTTTAAAAAAAAAATTCACATTTTCTGGAAAATCTTGCTGTTTTTGCTTGGTGTTTTGTTAAAAACCTTGTTATTTTTCATGTTTACATGTTAGTCATGGGTTTTTGTTAAACATTTCAGCAAAATCGTGTGTTTGGAGAGTTTCGGTTCACCGAAATTCTTATTTTTCTGGGTAGTGTTCTTGAAGTCTTCATTGGGTTCTTGATAAACTACACTCTTTGATCTTGAAAATTTGAATATTAAACTTGTTTGTGCATTGAAAAGAGTAAACTGATTAAAATATTGGACATTACCTGTTTGGTGAAACCTGCATGTTCAGAAGATATGGTCTGAACATACTTTCTGCAGAAAGTTTTCACCAACCCGTCAACTTTTCACCAACCTGTCACATTTGTCAACCGTGTCAGTAAGATCGAAGGATATCCTTCGAAGTCGAAAAATCATCTTTCGACCAAAGGAGGTTCGACAGATAGTCATCCTTCGAGCATCCTTCGAAGTGTGAGACTTATCTTTCGTTCCAAGGAATATTTTCGAAACATACATCTTTCGGTCTACTGCTCATTTTCGAAAGACAAGGATCCTTCGACTGGGGAGTCTTTAGAAGTCATTGTTCGACACTCAACAGTGTTCATCTTTCGGTCTACAGTTCGTTTTCGAAGGATAAGGATCCTTCGTTGGAGAATCTTTCGAAAACATTGTTCGAAACTCAACAGTGATCTTTCGAACCCTGTTGATCTTTCGAACCCTGTTGATCTTTCGAACAGGTGTTGATCTTTCGATCATTAGTCTGTTTGTGTTTAACAGTTTGTGTTTTTCTTATCTTTCGATCAGGATCCTTCGGCTGGTATTATTTTTCTTGATCAAAAATGAATTCGATGTGGGGTGTTCCGGTAAATGCAGAGATGTATTTTGGTACTCCAGCTCCGGATTCGAGTTCGCAAGCTAATGCTACATCTACCGGTCAATGGGCATTCGTATCAAATCAAGCTCCAAGTGTTCAAAGCATTTTACTAAGCGAAAGTGAAACGGGAAGTTTGAATAGGCCTCCAAAGTTGATGCATTTAAGTGAATATCCGGGATGGTTTGACAGATTTCATACATATGTCCTTGGTCAAAATACAGAACTGTGGTTGCGCTTCATCACAGATTTTGATCAAACGATAGAGGTTGCCGCTTCATCTGCTGCTACGTTTGCTGATCTTACGGAAGATCAAAAGAAGATCTATGACTTAGAAAAGAAAGCATATGCCATTCTTACTCAGGCGTTAAGCAAAGACATTTATCATCAATTTGTCAGTTTCAAGACAACGAAGAAGTTGTGGGACGCATTGAAGATAAGGGGCATAGGAAATGAAGCAACACGTCAATTAAGAAAAGATCTGCTAAAGAAAGAGTTTGATGGTTTTGTTTGTATGCAGAATGAATCTCTAGGAGATTTGACAAGTCGATTTACTCATTTGCTGACTGAATTGGCAAATACTGGGGTTGTAACAACTTCAGCAGAGATAGTGAAGAAGTTTGCAGATGCACTGCCACCTCAATGGAGTAATTTCTTAGAAATCATGAAGTACAATGGCACTTTGGATACAACAAGCTTCAGTGATTTTGCCCAACTCCTGGAAAACAAGAATCAGGAAGAAACTCTCAAGGCAAAAAGAGTTGCAGTGCCACAAAATCCTGAAATTTATTATGGAACTTCTAGCACTTCTAAAAAAACCTTCTTCACACGCTCCAATTCAAACAGCATTTGTGTCTAGCACGAGCTTGTATGGCACTCCTCCTCCAACAACAGATATGTTTGGAAATCCGCTTAATCCAGCTCCTCAACCAGCACCACAACAGCAACAGCAAATCAGAGCAACTGATATGTTCGGGAATCCACTTCCTCCTCAACAGCAAGCGTGTTATGGAAGCACATCATCTGCTGGTCAACAATCAAAGCCAAATACAGTACGGCTCGACACCTCAAGCTTTTCTAAAGTCAGTGTGGAAGTAGCAAAGGAACATATGGAGCTGCTAAACACTGTGGTGAGCGCATACTGTGGATTAGTGGAAGGTCAGATTGGGAACATTAATCTGACACAAGAAGACTATCAGCAGATTGATAAGGATGAGATGGATTTGATGGACATCAAATGGGCTTTCGCCAGTGCTGTAAGGAGAGCAAAAGATTTCATGGAAAGAACTGGAAGAACCAGCTTGGAAAGCAAGAAAGACACCAAGTATGGGTTCGACAAGCAAGCTGTAAAGTGCTTTAACTGTGGTGAACGGGGTCATTTCAAAAGGGAATGCACAAGACCAGCTCAGCATGGAAACCAGAATCCTTTCAGAAACCAAGGCAACCAGCAGAACCAGAACAGGAACAATGTTCGTACGCTGGTACCTGTCAACAACCAAAGCCAAGCAGGACCATCAAATGCCAACCAGGCACTTGTGGTTCAAGTAGATGAAGGTTGTGACTGGTCACTACAGTTGGGAAATGATGCTCCGGATGGAACGGCGTGTTTTGCTGAGATTGTCAAGGATCTTAATCACACCAGTGGTGGAGAATCTTCCGCCAATGGTGGTGACTCTTCTGAGGATGAAGACTCTTCTGGTTACAGCAGAAGTTCGGATGAAGAATCCTCGAGCTCAGGTGATGATCATGTGGATGAGACATCAAATGCGTTAATCGATGCAGATATTGATGAACTCTTGGAAGAAACTGCAGCAGGAATTCAAAGAAGATCTATTTTGGTGGATCAAGCTGCTTATTCTTTGTCTTCTCTCCATTCAGCCTTTATGGCGAATGTCGACAGTTCATCAAGTCAGGTATGTGTCGATGAACCCACTTCTGTTAGCTGTGATAACTGTGATAGTTTGCGTGTTAAATGTGCTGATTTAGAGGCAAACATGTCTGAGTTGCAAGGAAAACATGATGCTTTACAAGCTAGTTTGTTTGACTTGCAAGACAAACATGTTTCTATGAATGATAGGTGGTGTGAATTGCAAAGCAAACACGAGGCTTTGCAAGAGAAATATGATGTGACATTCATTCACAATCAGAAATTGACCGTTGATCTGTCAAAGTGCACTGAAGCCAACATGTTTTATGAAAACCATGAAAAGGAATTTAAGTCAATGATTGAAACGTTAAAGAAAGATAAGACAGAGCTGACAAAAATGGTTTCCAGAAAACAAACTGACATTAACCTTTATATAACTCGTCTTGAGGTAATGCAAAAGGAAATGGCTTGTGTTAAAACAGAAAGTGAGGCGATCCGACTTAAGTTAGACAGTTATTTGAGTTCTAGCTATGTGTTGGATCACATCATTGATGTTCAGAAAGAGAAACGGGATGTCACATGCATAGGGTACAAAAAATGTCCACCACCCGTAAGAAACAATTTTGATGCACTGCCTGATGAGGAGTATAGAACTCATTTTGAACCATCTGTTCCTTTGGACGTTGAGGAATTTGCAACAGGGCTCGGATACAAGAAAGAAGTATCATCCGATTCAGATGTGTCAGCGGATACATTTGTAACTGCTGAACAGAATCAGGATCCTCCAGTTGTGATTGAGGATGCTGATTCTTCTGATGATGAGTCTGATGATACCGATTCAGCAAAGTCTGATGCGGTGATAAACGAAGAGGACATACCTCTTGAGAATCATATTCTGTGTGATCCTCCTGCAAAACCCGCTAAGACTGTTGCAATCGAGTCCTCGTCTGCACAAGAGTCGGAGAGTGTGGATTTGCTGTACACTCTTGTTGGTGATGATAAAATTTACTCAGACAAAGATTTTCCTATTAAGAATGTTAATCAATCTTTAATCAGTAAAGTCTTTGAAAATTCAACAAGTAAGTTTTTGGGAAAGACAGGACCACAAGTTACAGTCACACAGTGTCCTCATATCCCAAAAGCTGAAGTTAGAAAACAATTTGGGAACAAGAAATTACCGACAGTGAAAACCCAGCAAAATCATACCAAATTGAAAGATAAGGCACCGACTCAAAGTCAAAAGAAGCCGAATCAGAAGAAGAAGAAGAATGTGAACTTTGTGAAATCGAAGGGAACGGACAAAATTGAAAAGTTTGCAAATCAATCTAACTTAGATTTTGTCCAGAAAGCGACTGTGATGAAAAGGAATGAACCAAATAGTTCAAAACCTAGTACCTCGAGATCACAAAGTTCATCATCGGCAAGACGATCACATGATACTTCGGGGTTTGTTGAACGAAGATCATGTTTTGAATGTGGAACAATCGGGCATATTGTTCGAAATTGCCCGTATCTTCATAAACAAAAAGGCATAGTTGATGTTCCCCGTGACCACATTGACCGCAAGCGATCTGTTTCATCAAAACAAGATCCCCGACTCATAAGAGAAAGGGAAAAGAAACAGAAACGCCAACAGGTCAAGAAAATTGAAAAGGCGATTAACACTGATGTGGTTCAAAAGCAATCTGTTTCAGTTAAACCAGAAAACTCCAAATTTTCAAAAACTTCGAACAATCATGAAGTTAAATTTTCTAACAATCAAGCTGGTAAAACTCAACAGACCTGGAAACCAAAATCTGTTATTGAATCAGGGGGACCATCACAATTTTCAAATCATCAAAGAATAGAGGTTATTGTTGTTGATGAAAATGGAAGACCCAAGACCACAATGGCTTGGGTCCCCATCTCCAACTAATTATGTGAGTTCATGTGCAGGGTGTTCCAGGAGGAACTATCAGTAGTCATTGGATTGTTGATAGTGGGGCATCCAGGCACATGACAGGCGACATGAAGCTTCTCTACGACGTCAAATCTATTAGAGGAGGTTATGTTGCTTTTGCTGGAGATAAGGGCGGATATATTACGGGTGAAGGAATGATTTCCAACGGGGTTGTTAGCTTTGATAAGATCAACTTCGTACAACAACTTGATCACAATCTTCTTAGTGTTTCTCAAATTTGTGATAAGCAGTTCTCAGTACACTTTGATGCAAATGGATGTTATGTGCTGAAACCCGGCATCAAAATTCCAAAAGAATGGATTCTCTTGTCGGCTCCAAGGATAAATGATCTGTATGTCCTTGATATGAGCCAAGCTATCACAACGTCTGCACAAGCTACATGTTTCGTTTCCAAAGCCACAGAAAAAGACACAATCTCATGGCACAGACGAATGGGTCACATTCACTTACGCAAAATGAATCATTTGGTGTCAAATGAATTGGTGAATGGTGTTCCTCTTAAAAACTTCCATCTTCAAGACGTCTGTGTCTCGTGCCAGAAAGGAAAACAAACGAAGAAGCGACACCCTACAAAGAAAGTCAACACGGTGGCTGTTCCTCTTGAACGTTTGCACATGGATTTGTTCGGTCCTGTCAAGCACAAAAGCATTAGGAATGATCAATATTGCCTCGTGATAACTGATGATTATTCAAGATTTTCTTGGGTGGCGTTCATGGCACATAAGAGCGAAACCTTCGGTATTATCAAAAACTTGATCATTCAGATTGAGAATCTTTATAACTTGAAGGTTAGGCGGATACGCAGCGACAATGGTACTGAATTCAAAAATCATGCCATAGCGGAGTTTTGCACTTCAAAAGGTATTCTTCACGAGTTTAGTGCAGCTTACACTCCTCAACAGAATGGCGTCACTGAACGTAAGAACCGCACATTGATCGAGACTGCTAGGACTATGTTGGTAGAGTCACAGTTGCCGATTCCCTTCTGGACTGAAGTTGTGTCCTCTGCATGTTACACGTTGAACCGAGTCCTTACAGTCAAAAGGCACAACAAGACCTGCTTTGAGCTTATTAATAAACGGAAACCAGATTTGTCATATCTTGAACCGTTTGGAGCTCCGTGCACAATAATCGATCCTAATGGAAAGTTTGGGGCAAGATCAATTGATGGATACTTTCTTGGGTATTCCACCCCTAACTTAAGAGTCTGGAATCTAGAGACTAAAAGGGTCGAGGAATGGTCTGAAGTCAGAGTACAAAGGCACACTTTACCAGTCAGAAATCCTGGTCAGCCTTGGATGTTTGAGTACGATGACTTTTTCAATTCGATCAATGTTGAAGCAGTTGAAGAAAATGCTGCAGCAAGGATGTTTTTCGAGAGTGACAATGCAACAGATTCACCGTTGGTTCGTCCAATTATAGTCAATCAAGAACCATCTTCAGTGAACAATAATGCTCTCGACAATGAGGATTTTCACGATGCTTCCGAATTGAACGAATCTTCAGAGGATGATGAATTTCTAGATGCAGATCAAGAGGCTCCAACAACAGCAGTACATGGTACTTCAGAGGGTACTCCTCCAGTGGTTGTCCCTCGAACAGCTGAAACTTCTGCATCATCCTCTTCGTCAATTCCGGGCCTTGAATTGATTGTTGATCTCAATCTCAACAATCTGGGTACAAATATTCCAGTTCAAGCTAATCCAGAAACAAGGATTCACAATACCCATCCTCAACAAAACATCATCGGAAATGTACAGAGTGGCGTTCAAACAAGAAACATGTTGCGTAACAACAACAATGCAGGCTTGTATGCAGATATTAGAGAATCTGGTCAACAAAATGATTGGTCTTTCGCGTGTTATGTCTCACAGGAAGAACCAAGAACTTGGAAAGAAGCTTTGAAAGACAATTCATGGGTTAAAGCGATGCAGGAAGAACTGCAACAATTCCAGAAGCTTGGTGTCTGGAAACTCGTAGAGAAACCTGCTGGTTATAAGAAGATTGGTACCCGTTGGGTGTTTAAATGCAAAAAGGATGACCGTGGAATCGTTATTCGAAACAAAGCAAGGCTAGTCGTTCAAGGTTTTCGTCAGATAGAAGGGATCGACTACAACGAAGTGTATGCACCTGTTGCACGTCTAGAAGCAATTCGGATTTTTCTGGCTTATGCCTCATTCAAAGGTTTCAAGGTATACCAGATGGACGTGAAAAGTGCATTCTTACATGGTGTGGTAGAAGAAGAGGTGTACGTCGAACAGCCTCCAGGTTTTGAAGATCCTATCCATCCCGATCGGGTTTGGTTGCTCAACAAAGCTCTCTATGGTCTTCATCAAGCACCGCGAGCTTGGTACGCAACCTTATCTAATTATCTGCTGGAGAATGGTTTTCGAAGAGGTCTTATCGACTGTACTCTCTTCATCAAAGAACAAGATGGAGATCTTCTACTGGTACAGGTATACGTTGATGATATTATATTTGGTTCTACTAATGATGTTTTGTGTAGGGATTTCGAGCGTGTAATGCAGGATAAATTCGAGATGAGTGCTATGGGGGAAATGACTTTCTTTTTGGGACTACAAGTACAACAAACCGAGTCTGGGATATTCATCCATCAGACTAAATATGTTGGTGACATCTTGAGCCGGTTCCAGATGTCAGATGCAACGCCCATCGGTACCCCATTGCCGCAAAATCACGGAATTACTCCAGACTTGAAGGGTGAAGCTGTTAGCCCCTCATACTACCGCGCAATGATCGGATCTCTTATGTATCTCACAGCATCAAGACCAGATATAATGTACCCAACGTGCCTGCTTGCCAGATATCAAGTCAACCCGAAGGCCTCACATCTTGCAGCTGTAAAAAGGATTTTTCGTTATTTGAAGGGTTACCCTGACACCGGTTTATGGTACCCTAGGGATAATAACTTTGACTTGATCGCATTCAGTGATTCTGATTTTGGCGGATGCAAAATCGACGGCAAATCCACAACGGCTGGATGTCAGTTTTTGGGAAAACGCCTAGTCACATGGCAGTGCAAGAAGCAGACGTGCGTCGCTACATCAACATGCGAAGCTGAATACATTGCTGCCTCAAGTTGTTGCTCCCAAGTCCTATGGATCCAACAACAAATGCGTGATTACGGTTTTGAATTCCTAACTACTCCTATTTACGTTGATAATTCTGCTGCATTACAGATCACTAGAAATCCTGTGCAGCATTCAAAGACTAAGCACATCGAAATTAAGTATCATTTCATACGTGATTGCTTTGAGAAAAGGCTAATCGATGTTGCTTACGTCCACACCGATGACCAACGTGCCGACCTTTTTACCAAAGCATTTGACAAATCAAGATTTGACTTTTTATTATTGGTAAATGGCATTAAGGTCAAGCAAGAGTAAAACCAACATCGGAAAATCATTTTTGTAAATATCTTTGTGTTTTTAATTTGTCTTAGTTTATTGATTTTAGGGGGAGTAAATTCAAAATTTGAAAATCCAAAAACATCGAAAAATTTCAAAAACACAAAAACAATAGAAAAACAAAAATGAGTTTCCTGGCGAGCAAAAGAGAAAATGATAGTACATCAGTGGTCTGTCTAAACCTCTTTAAACTTTAAATGAAAAACGATAAGCAGCCCTATATAAGATGTATCGGTAGGCTCACAATCATTTTAAAGTGTGCAGGGTGATATAAACTTAAATCGACTGAAGACTGGGTGGGAACCATTCATTGGCATATGGTCTTGGTACCGAAATTTCGTTTGAGAGATTGCCGAGGTTCTGAGATATTCGGTCTTTATGCTGCTTATCATCTGGGTATCATGGTTGTATCTTTTACCGAAAAATAACGGGGACACAAGTCTAGATCTTCCATGATACTATACATACGTGTACATATTGCATACGACCTCAATAAGTGATAAACAATCACATGTCCAAACAAAATAAGTGATAAAATATCATAAATTCTTTCCGGGAGTCAAGTTCGTCTCTCTGCTGTACGAAAGTACTGACCTGTTCACGGACTTGCTCCTGTGCCCTCATGCATATGAAAATCAAGTTCCTCATCAATAAGTGATTATATCACATAGGGCTTGTTTTCAAACAAAATAAGTGAGTTTCTCACATCATATACGGTCAAACAGATGATAATCGGTATACTCACCGGTAAGATGAACCCTCGTGCATACCTTGATACGGGAATGTGTCGTGATGTGGATGAACACCGGTCGGTAAGTATAAATCATACCTTAACGTATCCCCTCGCCATGATTACATCTGATAAGTTGAGCTTATGTGGACAACAATACCGATAATCGTTATAGGATGCTTATCTTAATGTTAACTAATTGAACAACAAGAGCGTTTTGGCATGACCGTACACTGATATGATTCTCTTACCCTCGAAACTCGCAAAAAGAATGTCTGTAAATATTTATTTAATGCCTTCAGTTTCTGCATATTTGTATATATTTATTTACTGCTTTCAGTCTTTACTTTTGAAAAAAATTCAAAATACCAAAAAGATTTTATTTTTATCTTATTTTCGATCGTACGATGTTGGATCTCGAGTCTTCGTTACCTGAAACCTGATTGAAAACCGAAACGACTAAATCTTCATAAACGGTCGAAATTTGCAAAGTGTTGAAAGTTGAAATTGAAATTGATAAAATACTTTAAACTTTCAAACTGTCGGACGGTGTTTGTTTAAACAATGGTCACATGTGTGTCGTTTGTTTATGTTTACTATATTCCAAGCAGTTGTTCTCATTACGCGTTTAGATTTCTTGCATGTGCAGATTCTAAAGGCAAGGAGAACATGGTCGATGACAAGCTTCGGAATGAAGACACGACGTGAAGGCACTCAAATGATGAAGATGATCGAGTTGCCGCTGACCATAAAGATCAAGACTTTCACGAGCATAACTCAAGGGGGAGCTTATGTTAAGGGGGAGTTTGTCAACACACTTCCTACATGAAACGGGGAGTTTGTTGGTACACTTTCTGCTTTCAAGACGTGAAGACTTTGAAGATCCTCCGACATTGAAGACTTGAATAGAAGTCAAAGACTTGAAGACACGAGAACTTACAAGAATGAAGATCCAGACAAAGCTACAGCCAAGGGGGAGTTTGTTGGTGCACTTATGTCTGTACTTTGTCTGTATTCGGTCACGATGTAAAACGATGTCGTTGTTAGTCTTGTAAGTTTGACCAAGTCAACCATCCTCCTGGTTTGACTTGGCCAAACAGTCAACATTATGTTTGTAAGTTGTTTGGGTCGAAGGATGTGTCATCGAAGGATCACTTATATCCTTCGATGATGAGCTCGATAGATAGCATTCGATAGATGGACCACGAAAGATCCCATCTTTCGTGGTACATGTGGATCCTTCGAGCTGTTTCTGGTCGACAGATGATTGTTCGACCAGTCTGCCTGATCCTTCGACCAGACCTGCTGTTTTGGGTATAAATACCCGTGTGTTGTGTTCACTTCGATAGTTAGACACATAGAGGACACCAGAGAGAGACAGGAAAACATACACACACTAGAGAGAGTTTGCAGAACTGATTTGTAAACCTTGTGCTTGTAACGGACCTTTCATACGCATTAATACAAGTGGTGTTAATCGTTGAGTCTTGTGTGTTTATCATTTGCGTGTTCTATCTCGGTTTGCTATCTCGGTTGGATTCCGCACAACCGGGTTGGTTTGTACACAAGGATTAGGCGACTAGATCCTCCCCTAGCCGGACCTACACTAGCCCAGTACTACGCCTCCGCCCATCACCGGTAGGAGCGCGGATTTTTGTATGGCGGGGCGTACGTGACTGTCATTGCCCGTTCATTGGGCCTCGACTGCACCAGGACCCACATCTACGGACGCCGCCAGTCATGCCGACGCGGATGGGCATGCAGTCGCTGTGGGGGATGAGGGTAATCAAGAGGTTCCCCGTTGGCCCGCGGTTTAAAAACCGCGACGAGGGCATATGGACAGAGGAGGCCCTACCAGAGCATTTCGAGCCCGTTTATCCTCCTGCAGATCCTGCTGATGTAGTGCCCATGGAGGAGCCTCCGGAGGACGTAGACGGTGCAGCGGTGCCACAGCCACCGCCACCTGCCGGGGAGCCTCAGTTTCCACGTCACGTTATTCCAGGTCATGCCCCAGGAGCTGCGCTACATCCGGATGTACGAGCCGAGCTTGACAGGCTCAACGATTTGGTAGGTTGGCTGGTACGGGCCGAGCAGGATAGACGAGAGAGAGAGGGATTACCCCCGATACCGCTTCCACCGGCTCGAGCACCACATCAGCAGCAGCCAGATTCGGATTTGGATGCATAGACCTGTTGTTGTTTTATTTTTATTATGGATGTACAAACTTATCTTATATATTTTTGTTACGGATGTACAAAGTTATCTTATATATGTCATATTTATGTTTGTTTTCAGTTATTCGGTTACCTAATGATTGTTGTCTTAAATTGAGATAATACGGAAACAAAATATGTTTTGAATATAATACAGAAACAATATATGCCCTGAATATAATACGGAAACAATATTTGAACGAGATAAAATTTTAATCGAAAGAAAAATATTAAAAAAAGTAAAATGTTAAAAACATTATAATATTTAATCGATATAATATATTTAAAGAGCCGATTTTTAAAATAGTTGATTTTTAAAAAACAAAACTTTTTTTAAAAGCAAAAAAATTTTCAACCAAAAAACACATCTTCAAAAACTATCCAAAAAACCATACCAAAACCCACCAAAACACCCCTCATTTCAGCCAAAAAAAAAAAACCAAGACTAGACGCCTCGTATAGGTCTGTACCCTTCGTATAGGGTTCCTTAAACTTTGTGCCTGACACCCTCTGAGACCCTCTTGAATTCAGTGCTTAGACGCCTCGTATAGAGCTATACGAGGCGTCTAGGTCACAAAAAGTGTGAAAATAGGCGCAGAGGGTGTCCAAACATCTCCAACCTTTTTTTAACCTGGGTTTATGACTAGAACATACAACGATTACATGCAAAAAAATATATGTTTTATTCTAACACACATGTAAAAACTTTTAACACATATGTAAAGTATCAATACCACGAAATATTTACATGCTTGTAAAGTATGTAAACATAAATAAATACCAAACATTTACATAGATGTAAACCTAACAAAAGAAAAAAAGCATTCACACTAACCCTAACCCAAACATTACAACCATATTCTTAACATGTGCACACCAGAAAAGCCACAAACCGAAAACAAACTTACGATTCCCAAGAAAATCAAAAGAATTACAAACTTTTAACTTAACAAACAAATAATCTCGCTAGTTTCCGATCAAAAAACCCCTAAATATGAAATCCTAACAAACACAGATCTAGGTTAAACAAAAACAAATTGTATGTAAAAGGAACGAGCAATTGGATTACCATACCTGGAAATCGGATATCTTTCGTCTCCTCTTAACAAGCGTGTTCAAACCCTAAAGTCCAAAAAACCCTGAGAGCTAGTTCACTTTGAGTCTTCCTTTTCAGCCAGTTTTTAGTTTTCAAAATAAGCTGGACACTAGATTAGGAAAATGGGGATGGTTTGGTGTTATGCGTATCAATCAATATATTTATCGTAGATGTAAAGTATAATGCAAACAAAAAAATAAAAAAAATTAGCCAAACCACAATCATTGAGGTGCTCGCTGCCTATTTGGACACTTAGGTTTTATATACGCTGTGTATAGCTCTATACGCAGCGTATAGGGTTACACCTATACGCTACGTATAGAGCAATACGCAGCATATAAGTTGCATAGAATTCAGAGCCTGCCCAGCAATCATTGGCACAGACAACCTGGGTTTATATACGCTGCGTCGTTGCGTATATAACCCATCAGAATTTTGTTTGGTTTTTTTTTTTTGTTATTTTGATGTATTTGTGGTATAAATTCTCACCCGGTTCCAAGGTTAAATCGCTTAAACTACATAACCGTTAATGTCATACCATTAATTTTATATACTGTTAATTTTTTTTAAAAACGTATATACAGTTCGAATATATTATATTTTTATCGTTTAAATTATTATACCATGTCTAGTGCGGTTCGAATGCTATAAACGTTTAAATATCATACCGTTAATTATTTTTAAATACTTGTGTATGGTTCGAATATATTATATTGTTTCCATACTATACCTTTTAAATTAAAACTGTTAAATATTTTGAAATATCCAGGTACGGTTTGAATATATTATACCGTTTCAATACAATTCCATTTAAATTAAATTATTATACCAAGTCTCGTGCGGTTAGAATATTATACCGTTCAAGATTTTTATACCGTTAATTTTATTAAATTACTCGGGTACGGTTCACATATATTCTACCGTGTTTCCATACTCTACCGTTTAAATTAAAATATTATAGCAGTTTTAAATTTTTATAACGTTAACTATTTTGAAATACCTGGGTACGGTTTGAATATATTACACCATTTCCATACTATACCGTTTAAATTAAAATACTATACTGTTTCAATACGACTAGATATGATATATTTGTCTAAGTTTAATATACAGAGCATAAGTTTGTACATACATAACAAAAGATATAATATAACTAAATACTAAATACATCGAAGAAGATAAAATACTATGGCAGCGGATCATCCTGCTGTTGCTGCTGATGTTGCTGATAATGCTAACGCCATGTTGCAGCCGGAATGTAGGGTCGTTGAAGTAACCCATCACGCTGTTGTCGATCCTGCAACTCCTCAGCTACCCAGCCCATGACATGCTTCAGCCAATCAACGTCCTCACGTAGCTGCTGATACGCTACGTGTGAGGGGGTAGGCCCGAGCCCAACATGTCGTGGAAACTGAGGCGCCCCGGGTGGTGCACGCGGCTGTGGTGGGTCCGGAATGTACATCTCCGGGTCATGCACTACCACTTGCTCCGGCACGGCTGGGGCATCTATCAGTTCGAACTTTGCCGTCAGGTCCTTCGGCTGGAAGGGATGGCCATCTGAACCCTTAAAACGCTTCTGGTTGTCAGGTGGGAACCTTTTGACAATCTTCATTCTAGATAGCGATAACATCCCTATCCTCTTAAGGCTGTATCGTCGGGCGTAAAAGCGGGTCAGTCTCCGGGTGATAGCCAAACGACATGGCTATCACAATAACGTAGGCGCCGCCATATAATAATTTGCGCTCCTACCGATGATATACGAAGGCGAAGTATTGCGCCAGCCCGTGTGCGAGAGCGCACGACCTCTCGTACATGAGGCAATAAAGGAAAAAGAGGTCACTGCTCGTACACCAATCCCGGCTTTTGTTTCGAGCGGTGTTAGAAGAGGAGATGAGCCGGTGAAGATACCTTCACAAAGGAGACCAGTCAGTAAATAATAATCAGACTTCGACACGCATTACGGACGTACGCTCATTACGGACCATGTCGACTAAAAATAAAAATAAACGGCCTGCAAACGCAGCAGTTAAACCGCTACGTTTCCGGCCCGTTCGCAGCAGTTTTACGGCTGCGTTTATAGCCATATAACGGCTGCGAACGGGCCGTAAATGCTGCGATTAACTGTTGTGTTTGCAGCCATTAAACCGTTGCGTTTACGACCCTTTCGCAGCCGTTATACAGCTGTTTTTTTGGTCGTATAAAGGTTGTGAACGGCTGTAAACGCAGTGGTTAACTGCAACATTTGTAGCCGTTAAACCGCTGCGTTTACGGCCCGTTCGCAGCCTTTATACGGCCGTAAACGCAGCCGTATAACGGCTGCGTCATAGTTGTTAATGGCGAATAGCGATAAGGTACCTATAGTGATAAG
This sequence comes from Helianthus tuberosus, assembly GCA_030545235.1. Taxonomy (NCBI): domain Eukaryota; kingdom Viridiplantae; phylum Streptophyta; class Magnoliopsida; order Asterales; family Asteraceae; genus Helianthus; species Helianthus tuberosus. The sequence goes on from CM060406.1 coordinate 185,574,879, forward strand.
GGTATTTTGAAGTCAAATCATAAACATGGAAGCAAAATACAAGAACCAGCTAATATGTAGTGATGCAATGAAAGACAACATGGTGGTTTACACTTATTTATCAGCTCAGGACTGCAGTTATATGTTTAACTACTCATCATGCCGAATAAATTAGCCCTGATTCACATATAACTTTAATTAGCCCTAAAACAACAAAGCTTAGCGAATACGCAAACAATGACGTTGATCGAAAGATCCTTACTAGCTGATCATCATGCATGCAGAATAAAATAGCCCTAAAACAATTTTTTCGCAGATACACAAAGAATCGTTACTGTTTATCTCGCCATAACATCAAGAATCTAACAATTCTTATATAATCAACCCTAAAACAACAAAATTCAACAGATACGCAACGACTAAAAAATAAAAATAATATATATTTTAGACTCGTTACAGTTTCGACGCTCGTTACGGACAACATCGACTAAAAAAATACAATAATAACTAACGTACCTGTGTAACGGATCAGTAATAGTCGAAACCCTCCCCTTGGAGTTCGTGTGGTATCAGTGTTTCTTATCCGCAATAAAAGCGTGGGTTTATCAACCATTACCAACCCCTGTTTACACGTATGTTTATTAAACGTTATTAATATTAAGTGTTACATATTATATAATAAAATAATAAAAATAGCAATACAAAAATTAATGTTAAACGTACCTGGGTATAGAGATCCGTAGCGATCTCAGCCTCCTGGTATAACCAGACCGTGTCGCAAACTCTGAAAGCGACATAGCACGCGCCAGGCCCGCCAGGCGAAAAGAAACCACGGGTCGAGGGGTGTGCCGGGTCCACAATCTGGTCTGCCCGACGAGGATGAAACTCGAACGACGACAGAAATTTGATGAGTAACTCCTTGTAGGTCGGCATATATGATAGCTCAAAAGCCGATCCCACGGTAAACCCTCGGGAATAAACTGTTGAGCCCTATCATGCTCCCCGAGGGTCTGAAGAGCATCCCAACAATCCGCCAAATGTCCTCCAACATGCATCGTCCAAAGCATCTTCGCACAAACGCGTGGCCCAACAGACGCTGTGCAGGTTCGTGGTTATGTTTCGAGTCATCCACGACTAACTCCCACATGTCACTCGTCACATCCCACACAACGATTAATGAAAATGGGCAACCAATTTTTTTGCTGACAGCTTTCCTAACTGTTGCTTTACTACGGTGCTCACCACCACGTTCGCACACAAGCCATACCATCCCCGTACTACCACCAATATTCTTCGATCGACGGGTAACAATAACATAACCATTCTCCTTTCCCGTTGCTTGTACCCAGTTCTTCAGATTAATTAGAGACATGAAACGGTAAAAAATAGTTACGTTATTTAACACAACAACAACAACAATAATAATATTTTAAAAATAATAATAACAATAATAATAATACTTATATTTTTAACAACAACAACAACAGTATTTTAACAATAATAATAACAATAACAACAATACTTATATTTTTAACAATAATAATAATAATAATAATAATAATAATAATAATAGTATTTTAACAATAATAATAACAATAATAATAATAATAATAGTATTTTAACAATAATAATAACAATAATAATATTTATATTTTTAACAATAATAATAATAATACTTATATTTTTCAACAACAACAATATTTTAACAATAACAATAATAATAATAATAATAATAATAATAGTATTTTAACAATAATAATAACAGTAATAATAATAATAATTATATTGTCAACAATAATAATAACAATAATAATAATGATAATAATATTTTAACAACAACAACAACAACAACAACAATAATAATAATAATAATAATAATATTTTAACAATAATAATAATTTTAACCTGATTTTGAAATGGATTTCCCGGGTTAGAGGGTTGATAATCATCATACAGTGGTGTGTTCGGAGGCTCATCACCGTATCCACCGTAATCCGGATACGATTGTTGTGCCGGGTAATATGGTTCATCAACAGGTTCATCTCTGGATCCATCGTATCCACCGTAATCCGTTTACGATTGTTGTGCTGGGTAATATGGTTCATCAACAGGATTATCTCCGTATCCACCGTATCCATCCAGATTACCATGTTGCACGTACAAAGATCCACACCCGTATCCGTAATCAGGATACACTTGATGCGCCGGGTAATATGGTTCATCAACAGGTGGAGTCGGAGCCTCGTTCAAGTCTGGCAACTGAGCCTCATTAAAGTCTTGCAACTGTATCTTTTGATCAACAGGGACGCCGGACACAACCTCCCCCTCCTCATTAGCATCATTCACTCCCCACGAGTCGTTAGAAGACTGCTTGCCAAAATAATTGTTGCGCCAAAATGATGACATATTAGCTCCGTAATCGACCAAGAAATTATAACCGAAGAAATGAAGAAGAAGAATTGATTTTGTTCTAAATTCATAGGCAAGGCAGATGATGTCTAAATAGGAATTTGAATTCACATTTATCAGCAGCGTATAGATCTATACGCGGCGTATACCTTTATTCAAGTGTCTGGACAACATTGTATCATTCATACGCTACGTATAGCTCTATATGCAGCGTATAGATGCCTCGTATACTTGTTGTGTATAGCTCTATACGCAGCGTATGTCAGACAGATTTGACAATGTACTTGGTTGTCATGTACCTGCCCACTACATACGCTGCGTATAGACCTATACGCAGCGTATAGGGTTACTTCTATACGCTGCGTATGGCTATATACATAGCGTATATATGCATGATTTGATAGTGTACGAGATTTGACTGAGCGGTCCTGTACGGACCTTGTACCTATGCTGCGTATAGACCTATACGTGTGCAAATAGCTGTGGAAATATGTAGTCCCTTAAACAAATCCTATGGTAACGCTTTAGCCCCTTTGGGTCCAAATAGACATAATAATCCCCTGACCTTTGGGCATCATCGTTCCTGGTAACCGACCATCATAGTTGTCCAACCCCAGTTCTTTTACCACCACATCCTCTTCTTCACCTGTAGAAATAACCATTTACAAGTTATTTTTTATTAGTTACATCTAAACACCTTTTTTTTTGTTTAAGCGACCAAACTGAAATTTGGTGGGGGCAAACCTTAGTCAGTCCGCAGGTTTGCAGACCAAACTTGGGGTTCGAGAAATAACTTTTCTAAACAATACATACTTGTCATTTCCTAAACTGTTTGTTTCTAATCTAAAACCAAAACAAGAAAACTAACTCACACCCACAAATTCTTTTAGCCCCACATTTCAGTGATCTAACCATTGCTTCAAAATTTTATTTTTCAATCGGACGACCTTGCGTACAAAACGTGTAATCTGCAAAACCCTAATCGACTATTCTACATTTAACAAAGCGTCGGGAAAGAAAGATGGATTTCACACTTTATTGCACATGCCATATTCTAGTCCATCTCAACCGTTCAAGAACGCATGATCAATGGATGTTATGAGCTCTTTTGATTTTCTTAACTAAGGACAGTTTTCATTTTACCCTAATCATGTTTAAGTAAACTATATATATAATCCATATATTTTAGCAACAATGGTAAAATTATCATTTGAAACATAGTTAACATAATTTTAATGAAAGTTGGTGTAAGACCACAAAGATATCTCAAACATGCAACTTTGTAAAATCATACCATAAAGGCAATTGTATTTCATACTTTTGTATATTTTTTAGTTTAGTACTTGAAAATTTACAATATACAAATCAAATAGTTTTTTTATAGTTTTGTAATCATATCAATTACAAAGATTATGTTATATTCTAGTTAATTATTAATTATCTAATATGTATCTACGATAAGCTACTAGTTTGTGAGAGAAAAAGAGTGTAATAAAGAAAGTACTATGCTTCAACTTTTTTAGTTTCATTGTAAATCTACTAGTGATTTATGAAAACAATTTATTAAAGTTCGACAAAATAACTTATTTAATTTAAGCTGGTTTAAAACTAAGTATGTATATCTTAATAAATTAATAAACAAATATAGCAATATAACTGCTATAGTGGATGATGTCAAGTTGGTTTTATTAAACCAAAGTAGATTCTCAATCTACTCGAAATATATTAAATTAAAATCGGACAAATGCGCAGTTTGGTCATCTCCCATGAACTATGGAAAGGACTCATGTTTCGAGGCCATTCAAAGTCTTCTATGTGTGTCTCCAAGGAAGATATTTGTTGTTACTCAATGCCATTATTGACCAACTAATGGTATTCAATATAGCTGTAAATCAGCAATTGCTAAATTGGTATGGAAGGTGTAGATTTAAGTTTAAGATCATAGGCTTCAAGTTTACAACCAATTTCAATTGAGTTTTAACCAGTAAGCCTTTGAGCGGCGGGTTTTTTTTAGAATCGTAGATGGTGAGCTTAAGCTATCCAGCATTGTCTGCGATCGTGGTCATACAAGGTTGTCTTTTGCCATTGGATTACCCCAGGTAGCCGGACTTTTATTTTGTTAGCCATCATAAAGAAAAGTAAACAATATAGCATTTCATTTTTCATGGCTTTTAATTCCTCTCTCACCATCAAAATAACAAAAATCTCACTGCACCATATTACAAAGAACTTATATATTAATGTTTTATATTTGTGACATGACTCGAAATATCACAGGCATCTAACATGGAAGCGATTAAACTTCTGGTTAGTTAGTTTAATTTGTTTAATAAATGAATTGTGTTTGAGTAGAAGTGCATGTATATAGCATGTTTAACAAATAGGTCGCGATTAATCGGTACTAAAATTAAGTATTCATTAGATTGTTTAATTTCAATAACAAATTTAAAACAATAACATTTAGGTCATGGGGTATACTTTCACGCCCCTTAACTACATGTAGGCGCTACATCACCCACTTGACCCTCTTTCACATCACCTCACACCAAGGAATTGGTTTAACACCCCCCCCCCCCCCCTTTAACGCCCTTAAATTAATTAAAATACATATATATAGCATGTGTGCAAATTTTCCTATGCTTGATTCCCTCCCTATATCTCTTAGTTAACATCTTAACACGTGAAGCTTTTAATGCGCCTCAACACTTTCCAGGAGCGGTATGACGAGTGTTAACAGATGCCAACTAGGATTAACACCTACGGATGTTCGTTTCTTTAAGAAAAAAGGTTACACGGATGGATGGCGGTTATATGGTTTAAATGTGTTAAGTTTTAGGTCTAAAATAAAAGAAATATATAAATCGTGTTTTGTTTCATAAATTTGGGTTATTGGATTTTAATAATCCGAAGTTTCACCGGTTGGCCACTAATAATCTCAGCTTCAAAAATTCCCTGTAACAATCCTAACTTGTAAGATTTTGGATCCCAATGATCCTTTGCTAACCGGGTTAGTTTTTGATGACGTGGATGCTGACGTGGACGCTGATGTGTAAAAAAATAAGCTGGTTCATTATGTGGAATTTAAGGCTGGCAAATCGTGTCTTAACAGGTTTAACAGGTTTCTGACGGCGCGCACAACATAAGTTTCAAACATGATTACGACTCGTTTAACTACTTTCTACCTCATGTTTATAAAACAGTTTTATATTTTATGTACAAAGATGAATAAATGATAGATCCTAACATTGTAATTCTAATTATTTTAAAAATTAAAAAAGTCAAAGGGTGTATTTTTCAGTCAAACAGGTCTAATCGTGTCTTAACAGGTATCCAAATGTCAGCCCTAATGTGGATGATGATGTTGTGGATATTGATATGAAAAAATTATTTTTTTTAATTATATATATACATACACAAACACTCACCATCTTCACCACCATCACTCCACTATCTCACTACCACCACAACCACCCAACTCTCACCGCACAACCACCATCTTCAACCCCCTCCGACCACCCAGCTCCCACCGCACAACCACCATCTTCAATCCCCTTCGACCACCACCTACCATCCATTCCCACAATCCTTCAATCTCCAATGAAATCAGAACCTCTGCAACAACAACAATGGAATTAACCCTATTTCCGCTCCACCACATCGACATCCGCTCCACCATATCGACCTCTGCTCCAACAACAACAATGGAATTAACCCTATTCCCATGGTTCTGGATCCTTCATCGGTGACGGTTAGGTTAAGTTTGAGAACCGCCAGTACGGGGGTGGTTGTCGGTCAGGAGGAGGAGGAGGAAGTGGAGGTGGTGATGGTGCCACATAAGCAACCGTCAACAAAAAACTAACTGGGTTAACCCAGTTAGCAATGGATAAAACTTACAAGTTGGGATTGTTACTGAGAATTTTTAAAGTTGAGATTATTAGTGGCGAACGGATAAAACTTCATATTATTAAAATCCAATAACCCCATAAATTTTAGTCCTTCAACTCACCCCGATCCATCCGTCTACCAAATTACCACCCTTTTCAACATAGGTAGGCCTAATCAAAAGAAACACTACAGACCGCACTTTATATATACATATTGGGCCCAACAATATCACTTCACCATACTATACTTGATGGCTTGTAAATTGTAAAAAGACATACATGAATACATCGAAATCGTTAAAAAAACCCACACACCAAATTGATGGAAGCAAACACAATAACTTTTTCTTTATCGACAAACACACACCCTTCTAAAAACTACTCCCAAAATCCACCTATTATATATTTTTTAGGACTCGAACTCGTACCATTTTAATCGGAATAAACACCTTTTATCACTAGACCAAGAGGCAATAAGCTATAACTTACTCTAATGTGTTCGCAAAAAAAAAAAAAAAAAAAAAAAAAAAAAAAAAAAAAAAAAAAACAATAACCGGATGTAATTCACACTCCGGTTTCCTGTGGGGCTAGACGTGAAATTGGATCTGCACAAATACAAAGCCTTTTATTTATATAGACAATGGATTATTTATAAACACAACGGAAGTCTTATTAGTGTCATAAACTTAATATACTATGTTATGTATTTATATTCGAATTATATGTTTATGTAAGTAACAATATGTAATGTTTAAACGGTTATGTGGGTATGGTTGGCACCGTTTTAAAACGGTTGGATTTCCCTCCAAGATCAACCGCTATCAACCGACACTATATATATTATTGCCGGCAGTTATGTCCGGCACCAAAAGACATTATCATTCGATCTTGTACTCCAAAATAATTCCTGCACATTTCTTTGATCACAATGAATTCTAAATCATCAATTGATTCCGCTGCAAATGTATATATCAACCAACAAAGTGGTATCAGAGCCACTTATGGGAGAGAAGAGAATCCTGCAACGACGTCAACAACTCTGCCATGTATGCACTGCTCGAACGAGAAGAGAGAAAGACGATGGTCACAGAGGAAGTGTTATTATTGCAATCAACCAGGACACCAGATTGCATCTTGCAAGATTAAAGAAGAAGACGAAGCCTCTCAACTTATTCGGTTAGCGATTAACGCAGGAACACAAACACAGAAGGAAGATAATGATGACAGTCAGAATGATCGGAGAACGGAATTCATGGTGACCGGAACCGACGGAGGCTTCTGGTCAGAAATATGGTATGTTAGCAAATCATTCAAACGACACTATTCTGGAAACTTAGATATGTTTAAATGAATCAAAAAACTGCATGATGTTGAAACAAAAACCGGCGAATGTAATTTTTATTTCATCAAAGGAATAGGTGTCGTTGAAATGATTACAGGATCTGAAAAACTTCGAATTCAAAGTGTATTTTATACACCAGATATAGATCGAAATGTTCTGAGTTTCGATCAATTGATCACACAAGGCTATACCGTGAAATTTACGGGTGATCAATGCAAAATCTATCCAATGTTCGGCATTCCTGTAATCAATAAAAAGAATGATACATGTTGTTACACTAGAGAAGATGAAATCGGTAACAAAGAAAAGGAAGTGATGTTGAGTTCTGAAATCGAGTATGAAAAATTCAAGAATGATTACTTGAATCAATACTTCGAGAGTTTAAACATATCAACAGAAGAGCCAGATTGGAATATAATGATATTGCAGGCAATGTCATTTAATGAATTCCAAGACTGCAAGGCCCTTCTAGATATGTTGAAAGATGATGGATATGTCAGAAAATACAAATACTTTATAGAGAAAACGTTCGAAGAGATGGTCGATTGGTTTCTAAAGGTTAAGTTAGAAATCAATACTAGACCATTGCCTGCCTATGCCGAAAACAACAGAAAAGTTAGTCTGTTAGATTTATACTTAGCGGTCAAAAGAGAGGGTGGTCACCGACAAGTGACAGACAATCATATGTGGGCTGTGATATCAAAGGATATGGGTCTTGATTACAACGATGCAGAATTAATGAGGCTTATGTACGCCATGTATCTGGACGTACTAGTTTATTACTACAAGATCAAGTCCACTCAACATGCAGCAGCCGAAAAGGAAATCAGTGAAGATGTCGGTGAAAAGAGAAGGACCAGAAGTATGGAACTGGATGAAGGCACAAGCGTGCAGTCAAGTGCAGAACGGGGAGGAACAGCAGACGAACATTATGCATTCTTTGCTGGGAATGATTGGTATGGATTAAAGCGACTGAAGCAAAGAAAGAAGTTTGATTTCAAAAGAGCTGAAAAGGCGGTGAACGAGGCAAACAATAGCGTGCTAAAACACTCTCGAAAAGGGAATTAAGTTTATGGGGAGTGATTATTAATGTCATAAACTTAATATACTATGTTATGTATTTATATTTGAATTATATGTTTATGTAAGTAACAATATGTAATGTTTAAACGGTTATGTGGGTATGGTTGGCACCGTTTTAAAACGGTTGGAATTCCCTCCAAGATCAGCCGCTATCAACCGACACTATATACATTATTGCCGGTAGTTATGTCCGGCACCAAGAGACATTATCATTCGATCTTGTACTCCAAAATAATTCCTGCACATTTCTTTGATCACAATGAATTCTAAATCATCAATTGATTCCGCTGCAAATGTATATATCAACCAACAAGTCTGAATGTCTACAATATGTGATTTACATAAGCTTATTAAAGGCCTTCGAGCATCAGAGTTCGTAATGCCATCAATAAATCTCTGTCAGAGTCGTTAGAATGTAATGAAACACTCAATGGGAGAATTTAAATCTACAAAAGAGATCTTAGGTGATATCATAGGTTCTGGTTAGTAGAGTTATATGTCCTAAAGACAATAGAACTGGACCATTCCAACACCTTAGCGGTTGCGATCACCTAGGTGTTGATCTTTAAAAATGCGTCAACTTTCGCTGATAAATACAAATAACATACGCATTTTATAAAGCATTTAAAAAGCATTCATGAGATTAGTCTTTTGATTTACCAAATTCACAACTTGTCACACATTTAAGTCTAGACTAATGCTAGATCTACCAATCACACACATCACAACGTCTATCAGGTGTATGTCAACACCTCGCGTTTTTGTGACTTATTTGTATAATGAATACAACAAGTTACCCACTTATGTGTGCAAGTTAGCTCAAAGTGTTTTGTTGCAAGCATACCGAAGTAAATCATATTATCACAAGGTTGAACATGTATAATACATGCAGCACGAATTAAGTGATAACATACCAAGGGTTTTAATACTAGCACCTTAGGTTATGTAAAGTAGTTAAATTTGTTTACCTTTAACTGCACTGCACCTGGAACACAACGTATTACAATCATATAAAGTCTATTGTTCACACAGTTTGTTTTATGCTAGAGGCGCTATAATCACGGAGTAAAATGTAACAATCTTCCAATGAGATGGTTACAGATTATTAATCGTCTTTTAAGACTGATCATTAGTTAACGATTTGTATTCGTATAAACGGGTTCGAATGGGAAACGGATTCGTACCAAGTCGAACACGGTTGATATATTTTAGTGAAATTTACAAACTGATTTGGAAGAGTTTTGGTCCATTACGAATCATTTTTCCGGTTAAACAGTCTTCACGGTTGGTATCCCGTACATGCGGGTTTTGGACGGAATCCAACCCGTTATGGAATGAACCAAAGGAAATCCAAGAAATAGAGTTTATAAACTAACATGATCAAATAACGTGGATTAAAATGCAATTTACGTCCTTTAAGTATGAACCAAATTGCAGGTGTTGTCTTTAACTAACTAAATTACACAGGTTGTCTTTTATGTTAATGTTTCCGATTAGGCGGTGTTCTTTTGCCCTAACCCAATTAATATTTTCTGTTAGCTCTTAGAACGTGCCACTCACATGAGGGCACAATGATAATTTTCACTTAATATCTTTCGTAAATTGAATTTTGCGTCCTTTAAGTTTCAACCAGATTTTAGGCGTTATCCTTTGACTAACAAAATTACAATGGGTGTCTTTTATGTTTTAAATTCTGTAGGTCCACCCGGAGGATCGAGTAACCTCTATTCCTGTTTTCCGACAAACCCGAAAGTGCGGAATCCAAACGGGTAAGTTAAACCAAGTTACGAACACGTAAATGACGAACACGAGACTCAACGATTAACACACAATGTATTAATGCTTTGAAACAGTTACAATACAATGTTTACAAAATAATCTCTGTAAACTCTCTCTAGTTCTCTCGTGTGTGTGTTCTACTTTGCTGTGAGTTCTATCTGAATATATATAGTCACAGAAACGACGAAACATAAACATGATACGACGAAACATCAAAAGCGACGAAACCAAAAGGAGTTTCGTCACTTAATCATGGCCAAAATAGAGGGTTTCGTCCAATGTAGTTTCGGCCCAAATGGTTCCGGCCCATATGAAGATTCGGCCCAAATCAAATCACATGCACGTACATGAATTCTGTATTCATCAAATTGTGAAGATTAGTCAAGCTTGTGACATCATCATGATGATGCCATGATGATGTGTCAGCGGGAAACGCTCACGGCTCTTCGTGCTTCGCGTGTCGAACTCTGGGGCGCGCGACGGAGGAATGTCGCTACGTCGGGCTTGAGCCGAACCTAACCGAGTCGAACTGAATCGAATCGAATCGAGTCGCGTCCACATTAAGTGTACCAACAAACTCCCCCTTGGACGCTACTCGTGAGGGTTCATCTTCCATGTCTATCATGTCGGAAGATCTTCAAAGTCTTCACGCGTCGTGAGTAGAAAGTGTATCAACAAACTCCCCATTTCATTTAGGAAGTGTGTAAACAAACTCCCCCTTAACATAAGCTCTCCCTTGAGTTATGCTCGTGAATCTCTAGATCTTCAATTCTTTAGATCCTGGTGGTGTTAATGATAGGTCAGCGACAACTCTATCATCTTTATCTTTTGAGTGCCTCCATGTCGTGTCTTCATTCCGAAGCTTGTCATCGAACATGTTCTCTTCGCCTTTAGCATCTGCACATGCAAGAAATCTAAACGCGTAATGAGAACAACTGCTTGGAATATAATTAACATAAACAAACGACGCATATGAGACCAATTCTCATTCAACTACCGTCCAACAATTTGTTTGAAAAGTTAACAGATTTTTCAATTTTGATTATTAACTTTCTAAACTTGCAAACTCTGACCGTTTATGAAGATTCAGTCGTTTTGGTTTTCATCAGATTTCAGGCAACGAAGACTTGAGTTCCAACATCGGTTAATCAAAACTAAAGCAGAAATAAAATCTTTTTGACTTTTATAAAGTTTATATTAAAACACACCTAAAATCTTTTTGGCATTTTGAATATTTCAAACTTAAAGACTGAAAGCAGTAAATAAATATATACAGAGTTGCAGAAACAGAGTTGCAGAAACTAAGAAAAATAAATATATACAAACATTCTTTTTACGAGTTCCGAGTGTAAGAGAATCATATCAGTGTACGGTCATGCCAAAGCGCTCTTGTTGTTCTTTTTGTTAACATATAGATAAACATCCTATAACGATTATCGGCATTGTTATCCACATAAGCTCAACTTATCAGATGTAATCATGGCGAGGGGATACGTTAAGGTATGATTTATACTTACCGACCGATGTTCATCCACACACGACACATTTTCGTATCAAGGTATGCATGAGGATTCATCTTACTGGTGAGTATACCATTTATCATCTGTTTGACCGTATATGAAAATGTGAGAAACTCACTTATTTTGAATGAAAACAAGCCATATGTGATAGAATCACTTATTGATGAGGAACTTGATTTTCAGATGCATGAGGGCACAAGAGTAAGTCCGTGAACAGGTCAGTACTTTCGTACAGCAAAGAGACGAACTTGACTCCCGGATAAATGTGATATATTATCACTTGTTTTGTGGACATGTGATTGTTGATCACTTATTGAGGTCGTATGCAGTATGTACACATATGTATGATATCATGGAAGATCTAGACTTCGTCTCCGTTTGTTTCGGTAAAAGAAACAACCATGATACCCAGATGATAAACAGCATAAAGACAACATATCTCAAACAAAATTTCGGTACTAAGACCATATGCCAATGTGCGGTTCCCACCTGGTCTTCAGTCGATTTAAGTTTATATCACCCTGCACACTTTAAGATGATTGTGAGCCTACCGATACATCTTATATAGAGCTATTTTTCATTTTTCTTTTCAGTTTAAAAAGTTTCAACAGACCACTGATGTACTATCATTTTCTCTTTTGCTCGCCAGGAAACTCATTTTTGTTTTTCTATTGTTTTTGAGTTTTGAAATTTTTCGATGTTTTTGAATTTTCAAATTTGGAATTATTACTCCCCCTAAAATCAACAAACTTACAATAATTTTAAAAATACAAAGATATTTACAAAAACGATTTTCCGATGCGGATTACTCTTGCTTGACCTTAATGCCGTTTACCAATAATAAAAAGTCAAATCTTGATTTATCAAATGCTTTGGTAAAAAGGTCGGCACGTTGGTCATCAGTGTGGACCTTAACAACATCGATTAGCCTTTTATCAAAGCAATCACATATGAAGTGATACTTAATTTTGATGTGTTTGGTCTTTGAATGCTGTACAGGATTTCTAGTGATAGATAAGGCAGCAGAATTATCGACAAAAATAGGAGTAGTTAGGAATTCAAAACCGTAATCACGCATTTGCTGTTGTATCCACAGGACTTCGGAGCAACAACTTGAGGCAGCAATGTATTCAGCTTCACAAGTTGATGTAGCGACACAAGTCTGCTTCTTGCACTGCCATGTTACGAGGCGATTTCCTAAAAACTGGTATCCAGCCGTTGTGGATTTTCCGTCGATTTTGCATCCGCCAAAATCAGAATCACTGAAAGCGACTAAATCAAAGTTATCATCCTTAGGGTACCATAAACCGGTGTCTGGGCAACCCTTCAAATAACGAAAAATCCTTTTTACAGCTGCAAGATGTGAGGCCTTCGGGTTCACTTGATATCTGGCTAGCAGGCATGTTGGATACATTATATCTGGTCTCGATGTTGTGAGATACATAAGGGATCCAATCATCGCGCGGTAGTATGAAGAGCTAATGAGTTCACCCTTCAAGTCTGGATGGATTCCGTGATTTTGCTGCAGTGGGGTACCAATGGGCGATGTGTCGGACATCTGGAATCGGCTCAAGATGTCTTGGACATACTTAGTCTAATGGATGAAAATCCCAGCCTTCGTTTGTTGCACTTGCAAGCCCAAAAAGAAAGTCATCTCCCCCATAGCGCTTATCTCGAATTTATCCTGCATTACACGCTCGAAATCCCTACACATAACTTTGTTAGTAGAACCAAAAATAATATCATCCACATATACCTGAACCAGTAGAAGATCTCCATCTTGTTCTTTTATGAAGAGAGTGCAATTGATAAGACCTCTGCGAAATCCATTCTCCAACAGGTAATTAGACAAGGTTGCATACCAAGCTCGCGGTGCTTGATGTAGACCATAGAGAGCTTTGTTCAGCAACCAAACCCGATCGGGATGGATAGGATCTTCAAAACCTGGAGGCTGTTCAACATACACCTCTTCTTCGACTAGACCATGTAAGAATGCACTTTTGACGTCCATCTGGTAAACCTTGAATCCTTTGAATGAGGCATAAGCCAGAAAGATCCGAATTGCTTCCAGACGTGCAACAGGTGCATACACTTCGTTGTAGTCTATACCTTCAACCTGACGAAAACCTTGAACGACCAATCTTGCTTTGTTCCGAATAACGATTCCACGGTCGTCCTTTTTGCATTTATACACCCAACGGGTACCAATCTTCTTATAACCAGCAGGTTTCTCTACGAGCTTCCAGACACCAAGTTTCCGGAATTGTTGCAGTTCTTCCTGCATTGCTTCAACCCAAGAGTTATCTTTCAAAGCTTCTTTCCAAGTTCTTGGCTCTTCCTGTGAGACATAACACGCGAAAGACCAATCGTTTTGTTGACTAGATTCTTGAATCGCTGCATACAAGACTGCGTTGTTGTTGTTTCGCAACATGTTTCTTGTTTGAATGCCACTCTGTACATTACCGATGATGTTTTGCTGAGGATGGGTATTGTGAATTCTTGTTTTAGGGTTTTCCGGAACTAGAATGTTTGTACCCAGATTGTTGAGATTTAGATCAACAACCAATTCAATACCCGGAACTAACGAAGAGGATGATGCAGTAGCTTCAGCTGTTATAGGGGCATCCACTGGAGGTGTAGCCTCTGAAGTACCATGTACTGCTAATGTTGGAGATTCTTGATCTGCATCTAGAAATTCATCATCCTCTGAAGATTCGTTCAGTTCGGTTGCATCATGAAAATCCTCATTGTCGAGAGCATTATTGTTCACTGAAGATGGTTCTTGATTGACAATAATTGGATGAACCTACGGTGATTCTGTTGCGTTGTCACTCTCGAAAACATCTTTGCCGCAGCACTTTCTTCAACTGCTTCAACATTGATTGAATTGAAAAAGTCATCGTACTCAAACATCCAAGGTTGACCTGGATTCTTGACTGGCAAAGTGTGTCTTTGTACTCTGACTTCAGAACATTCCTCGACCCTTTTTGTCTCTAGATTCCAGACTCTTAAGTTCGGGGTGGCATAACCAAGAAAGTGACCTTCAATAGCTTTTGCCCCAAACTTTCCATTAGGATCGATCATTGTGCAAGGAGCTCCAAACGGTTCAAGATATGACAAATCTGGTTCCCGTTTATGAAGAAGCTCGAAGCAGGTCTTGTTGTGTCTTTTGACTGTAAGGACTCGGTTCAATGTATAACATGCAGAGGACACAGCTTCAGTCCAGAAGGGAATCGGCAATTGTGACTCTACCAACATCGTCCTAGCAGTCTCGATCAATGTACGGTTTTTACGTTCAGCGACGCCGTTCTGTTGAGGAGTATAAGCCGCACTAAATTCGTGAAGAATACCTTTTGTTGTGCAAAACTCCGCCATGGCATGATTCTTAAATTCTGTACCATTGTCGCTGCGTATTCGTCTAACCTTCAACTTATACAAATTCTCAATCTGAATGATCAAGTTTTTGATAATACCGAAAGTTTCACTCTTGTGAGCCATAAACGCTACCCAAGAAAATCTTGAATAATAGTATTGATCATTCCTGATGCTTTTGTGCTTGACAGGACCGAACAAATCCATGTGCAAACGTTCAAGAGGAACTGCCACCGTGTTGATCTTCTTTGTCGGGTGTCGCTTCTTCGTTTGTTTTCCTTTTTGGAATGAAACACAGACGTCTTGAAGATGGAAATTTTTAAGAAGAACACCATTCACTAATTCATTTGACACCAAATGATTCATTTTCCGTAAGTGAATGTGACCCATACGTCCGTGCCAAGAGATAGAGTCTTTTTCAGTGGCTTTGGAAATAAAACAAGTTGCTTGTGCAGTCGTTGTTATTGCTTGGCTCATATCAAGGACATATAAATCGTTTATCCTTGGAGCTGATAAGAGAATTCATTTTTTGGAATCTTGAAGCCGGGTTTCAGCACATAACATCCATTTGCATCAAAGTGTACTGAAAACTGTTTATCACAAATTTGTGAAACGCTGAGAAGATTGTGATCAAGCTGTTGTACAAAGTTGATCTTGTCAAAACTTACAACCCCGTTGGATACCATTCCTTCTCCTGTAATATAACCTCCTTCATCTCCAGCAAAAGCAACATAACCTCCTCTAATAGATTTAACGTCGTAGAAAAGCTTCATGTCGCCTGTCATGTGCCTGGATGCCCCACTATCAACAATCCAATGACTGCTGAAAGTTCCTCCTGGAACACCCTGCACATGTACTCACATGATTAGTTGGAGATAGGGACCCAAGCCTTTGTGATATTGGGTCTTCCATTTTCATCAACGTAAGTTACTTGAACTTCTCGATGTTGTGGAAATTGTGATGTTCCCCCTGATTCAGTAACTGTTTTTGGTTTCCAGGTCTATTTTGTTTTACCAGTGTTATTCTTTAAAATCTTAACTTCATGATTGTCTGAAGTTTTTGAATTGTCTGGTTTGACAGAAACAGATGTTTTGTTAGCCACATCGGTTTTAATTGCTTTTTCAATTTTCTTGACCTGTTGGCGTTTCTGTTTCTTTTCCCTTTCTTTTACAAGACGGGGATCTGGTTTTGATGAAACAGATCGCTTGCGGTCAATTTGGTCACGGGGATCATCAACTTTGGCTTTTTGTTTATGAAGATATGGACAATTGCGAATAATATGTCCAAATGTGCCACATGAAAAACATGATCTTCGTTCTACAAACCCCGAAGTATCATGTGATTGTCTTGTCGATGAACTTTGTGATCCCGAGGTACTAGGTTTTGAACTGTTTGGTTCGTTTCTTTTCAAAGAATTAACTTGAATGACATTATCTAAGTTAGATTTATTGGCAAATGTTTCAAGTTTATCTGTTCCCTTCGATTTCACAAAGTTCACTTTCTTGTCCTTTTCCTGGGTCTGTTTCTTTTGACCTTGAGTCGTTGATTTACCATTTGGTTTGGTATGATTTTGCTGCCTTTTCACTGTTGGTAGTTTCTGATTACCACATTGTTTTCGAACTTCAGCCTTTGGGATAGGAGGACACTGTGTTACCACAACGTGTGATCCTGTCTTTCCCAAGAACTTACTTGTTGAATCCTCAAAAATTTTACTAATTAAAGATTGATTAACATTCTTAATAGGAAAATCTTTATCAGAGTAGATTTTATCATCACCAACAAGAGTGTACAGAAAATTCACACTCTCAGACTCTTTTGCAGACGTGGACTCGACCAGAACAGTCTTAGCAGATTTTGCGGGAGGATCACATAGAATATGATTCTCAAGAGGTATGTCCTCTTCTTTGATTACCGCATCAGACTGTGCTGAGTCAGTATCATTAGATTCATCATCTGAAGAATCAGCATCCTCAACAATAACTGGAGGATCCTGATTCTGCTCAGCAGAAGACACACTTGTATCTGCTGACACATCCGAATCTGATGGTACTTCCGGTTTGTATCCAAATCCCGTTGCAAATTACTCAATGTCTAAAGGAACAGATTCCACATAATAAGTTCTATTCTCCTCATCTGGCATGGCATCATAATTTTGTCTAACAGGTGGTGGACATTTCTTATATCCAATGCACGTGACATCCTTTTTCTCTTTTTGTGTGTCAATGATGTGATCCAGCACGTATCTAGAGTTTGAATAAATGTCTAGCTAAAGCCGGATCGCCTCACTTTCACACTTAACAAAGGCTATCTCTTTTTGCATGATCTCAAGACGATCGATATAACAGTTTATGTTAGTTTGTTTTCTTGAAACCATTTTTGTCAGCTCGGTTTTATCTTTTCTTAAATTTGCAACCACCATTTTAAACTCATTTTCATGATTTTCATAAAACATGTTAGCCTCTTTGCTCGAAAGATCCACTATCAACTTTTGATTGTGGATATTTGTCACTTCATATTTGCTTTGCAAAGCCTCATGTTTGCTTTGCAAATCACACCACTTAGAATCATAAGAAACATGCTTGTTTTGCAAGTCAGACAATTCAGCATTTAAAGCATCATGTTTGCTTTGCAACTCAGACATATTAGCATCTAAATCAGCACATTTAACACTTAAGCTAACACAATTATCACAATTAACGACAGTTGGTTCATCGACACATACCTGGCTTGATGAACTGCTGCCATTAGCCATAAAGGCTGAATGAAGAGAAGAAGAAGAATAAGCAGCTTGATCCACCAGAATAGATCTTCTATCATTCCTTGTTGCAGCTTCTCCTAACAATTCATCAATATCTGCATCGATTCTCCCACTAGATACATTGTCATCGCCTGACGTTGAGGTTTCCTCATCCGAACTCCTTGAATAACCAGAACTTTCTTCATTTGAAGATTCACCACCACTGGCGGAAGATTCTCCACCACTGGCGTGCTTCAAATCCTTAGCAGTTTCAGCAAAACAAGTTGTGCCTCCCTGATCACCAATGCCTAATTGCATTGACCAGTCACAACCTTCATCTATTTGCACCACAAGAGCCTGATTGGTGTTCGATGGTCCTGCTTGATTGTTTGCAGGAACCAAGGTGCGATCGTCATTCCTGGTTTGATTCTGATTCTGTTGGTTGCCTTGACCTCTGAAAGGATTCTGGTTCCCATGCTGAGCTGGCTTTGTGCATTCACGCTTGAAATGACCACGTTCACCATAGTTAAAGCACTTGATGGATTGCTTGTCGAACCCATACTTGGTATCTTTCTTGCTTTCCAAGCTGGTTCTACCCGTCCGTTCCATGAAGTCTTTAGCTCGCCTTACAGCACTAGCGAAAGCCCATTTGATGTCCATCATATCCATCTCTTCTTTATCAATCTGTTAATAATCTTCTTAAGTTAGATTGATGTTTCCGATCTGCCCTGCAATCAACCCACAATACGAGCTCACCAATGTGTTTAGTATCTCCATATGATCTTTAGCTACTTCAACGCTAACTTTGGAGAAGTTTGACGTGTCAAGCCATACTGTATTTGACTTTGATGGCTGACCAGCAGATGATGTGCTTCCATAACAAGCTTGCTGTTATGGAGCTGGTGGTAGTGGATTTCCATACAAGTCTGTGGTTGGAGCTGGCTTTACAGGAACTTGTATCGTATTGCCATATAAATCTGTGCTTGTGACAAACGCCGTTTGAAGTGGAGCATGTGAAGCAGGTCTTGCAGAAGTGCTAGAAGTTCCATAATACATATCAGGATTTTGTCTCACTGGTATTGCAGAAGTGCTAGAAGTTCCGTAATACATATCAGGATTTTGTCGCACTGGAACCCTTTTTGCCTTTAGGGTTTCTTCCTGATCTTTGTTCTCCAAGAGCTGACAGAAGTCATTGATGTTTGTCGTAGCCAATGTGCCATTGTATTTCAGGATTTCCAAGAAACCATTCCATTGAGGTGGCAATGCATCAGTAAACTTTGTGACAACCTGTGCTGGAGTTGTTTCTACCGCATAATTACTCAATTCAGTCAGCAAGTGATGAAATCGACTTGTCATATCTCCCAAAGATTCATTTTCCATACAAGTGAAACCATCAAACTCCTTCTTGAGTAAATCATGTCGCAATTGGCGTGACTTTTCATTTCCTAGACCCCTTGTCTTCAATGCATCCCATAATCGCTTTGACGTCTTGAAGCTGACAAACTGATGATATATATCCTTGTTCAACGCCTGAGTCAGAATAGCATATGCTTTCTTTTCTAAATCATATGCCTTCTTCTCGTCTTCCGTAAGATATGCATATGTCGCAGCAATTGAAGCGGCAACCTCAAGAGCTTGATCGAAATCTATAATAAAACATAACCACAACTCCGTGTTTTGCCCAAGGACATACGTATGGAATCTATCTACCCATCCAGGATATTCGTTTATGTGCATTAGTTTCGGTGGGCGATTTAGACTTCCGGTCTCGCTTTCGCTTAGGAGTATACTTTGAATACTTGGAGTTTGATTTGAAACAAACGCCCATTGACCTGTCGACGTTGGATTCGCTTGCGAAGATGCAGGTGCGGGAGATTCTGCCCATGATGGTGACAAACGCGTGTTTGTATACTTACTTTCCGTATTAGATGAGGGTGCGGGAGATTCGGCCCATGATGGAGATAAACGCGTGTTTATATACTTGCTCTCTGCAGTTGACGGAGTACCCCACCAATTCGGATTCATTTTTTATGTATATTGATAAAAACCTGCTTAAATCACTCAAATCAAACAGTTTAGTGTGAAAAGGAAAGCTTCTGTTAAAAAAAATAAGTTTGTCGACGAAACTTTGTAACTCGACGAAACCTTAATGTGTTGAAACTTAATGTGACGAAACCTTAACTCGACGAAACTTGATTGATTAAATGATCGACGAAACCTGGGTTGCTTGGCGAAACCTCTATTGATTGACGAAACCTCCTTTGATTTAAATAATGACGACGAAAGCTTGTATGTGGACGACGAAACTCCTTTGTGATATTTGATATGAGACGAAACTCTGATTTGAATTATGACGAAACCCTGATGTAATCTTGGCGACGAAACCCAATGAATAACCGACGAAACTTGGGTTGTTTGGCGAAACCTCTATTGACGAAAGGTGAGGGGGTTTCGTTGAATAAGGTGTCCAACAAACTTCTAAGATATTTTCACAATATTTTATACTATAAATCATATCCTGACACAAACCCAAATTGTCAAACATAACCTTATCCTTACACAATGTCTTACCAACCTTACTTTCGGCTCACACTTTTCAAGTTAAACATCATCATTTTTAAGTCACAAAATTCAAACAATAATATTATATCAATAACACTTTAACTATGTTTCAACAAAGATCAAACACAATAACTTTATGAAGAACACTTATGAACAACTTGAAGATCCTGAAGAACTCGATGAATATACCAGCGAAATTATGATGATTCCGGCCCCGATAAACTTTCTGACAATAATTTTTGCACTAAAGTTTAGTAAAAACCAAATTTCCACATGTATACATGTATTTTATCCAAGGTTTTGTAAAAACTAAAAGCAAAATATCAAGTTTTTCAAAGGTTTTAAGCAGTTTTTCATAAATGCATGAACTTTAAGATCATAACTCAAAAAAAAAAACATGAAAAACTGTGAAAAATCAAGAACACATACTTGGTTTTAACAAGGAATCGAGCCAATGCTCTGATACCAATTGTAGGTCCACCCGGAGGATCGAGTAACCTCTATTCCTGTTTTCCGACAAACCCGAAAGTGCGGAATCCAAACGGGTAAGTTAAACCAAGTTACGAACACGTAAATGATGAACACGAGACTCAACGATTAACACACAATGTATTAATGCTTTGAAACAGTTACAATACAATGTTTACAAAATAATCTCTGTAAACTCTCTCTAGTTCTCTCGTGTGAGTGTTCTACTTTGCTGTGAGTTCTATCTGAATATATATAGTCACAGACACGACAAAACATAAACATGATACGACGAAACATCAAAAGCGACGAAACCAAAAGGAGTTTCGTCACTTAATCATGGCCAAAATAGAGGGTTTCGTCCAATGTAATTTTTGCCCAAATGGTTTCGGCCCATATGAAGATTCGGCCCAAATCAAATCACATGCACGTACATGAATTCTGTATTCATCAAATTGTGAAGATTAGTCAAGCTTGTGACATCATCATGATGATGTCATGATGATGTGTCAGCGGGAAACGCTCACGGCTCTTCGTGCTTCGCGTGTTGAACTCTGGGGCGCGCGACGGAGGAATGTCGCTACGTCGGGCTTGAGCCGAACCTAACCGAATCGAATCGAATTGAGTCGCGTCCACATTAAGTGTACCAACAGATTCTATACATGTGGTGTCCTTTTGCTTTAAGTCATTTATATTTTTAACATAAAGTTGGGTCACGTGCGACTCAAATGAGGGCATAATGATCATTTTGGGTGTTGATTTTACAAAAATTAGAGTGTTTCTATTGGTGGGTAGGCATGGATTGTTCAAATCTACCTCTATGATTTGGGGTTTGAAGTAACGATGATGGTGGGAGTGGATGGCAGTATCGACGGGAGAGAAAGAAGATGATGAAGGTGGTAGCCGACGATTACATGTTTCCGGCGGTGATGGTTGTGAAAAAAGAAAAAGAACAGTAAGGGACATATATATATGGGGTTCTAGAGTAAACACTAATGTATTTGCGAACTGAGTGAATAAATCTTGGCCATTGATTTACACACGTGTATGGCTAGGATTTCATCAGCAAATCGTAAAATACACAAGTGTATTTAATTATCAAATCTTGGCCATTGATTTACACACGTGTATGGCCAGAATTAGTTCGCTCATTTCGCAAATACACTAGTGTTCACTTTTGAACCTAATCTTATATATATACCCCTTTATTCATGGCTAAACAAAAACAAAACAGCATGACGTGTCAAACAACTAAACATGGCAATCAAATTTGTTGTGTTATGTCAACTTTTTTTACATCCATATCCATTTAAGGAACTCTAGATGCACACCTAATACTTCTCAGTGTTATGTTAATTTGTCTTTTATATTGCAACTAGTTGGTGCCCCGCCCGCGTTGCGGGGCGATGACCGAATAATGAGTGAGTGTTAGCCAGCTCATTGACACGAAAAACAATTAAATCGAGTCAACCAATTAAAACAAAACACTTTTATAGTTTTGATAAAAAAAACTAAAACAATGGCAATATTGTAATTTTTAACTGAGGGAAAGTTGTATTTTTTGACTGGGGTAAAATCGTAATTTGACAAAAACTAAAGTAATGACAGTACTGTAAATTTGAACCTAGGGCAAAATTGTAAATTTTCACAGGGGCAAATTCGTAATTTTTAACTTGGGGGTAACAGCGTAATATAAAATTGAACTAAGGGCACAATCATAATTTTAAGCTTGAGGCAAAAGCACAATTTTATTTTGAACCGAGGGAAAAATTGTAATTTTGAGTTGGGGGCAAAAATATAATTTTATTTTGAACTGGGGAAAAACGTAATTCTGAATTGAGGGCGAAATCATAATTTTTAAACGGGGAAAAATCATATTTTTGAACAGAGGGCAAAATCGTAATTTTTAAGTGGCGGCAAAAACAAAATATTATTTTGAACTGGGGGCGAAAAGGTAATTCTGAGCTGAGGGCAAAACCACAATTTTATTTTGAATAGAGGGAAAAATCGTAATTTTGAGCCGGGGACAAAAGCGTAATTTTATTTTGAGCTGGGGGCAAAATCGTAATTTTAGAGAGGGAGAAAAACGTGATTTTAGAATTGATATAAAATAATAAACTGATTGGTCCAATGGGAGAGTGTCAGACAAAGTCGTAATTTTAAATTGAGGGCAAGATCGTAATTTTGAGATGGGGACAAGAAGCGTAATTTTATTTTGATCTGAGGGCAAAAACGTAATTTTATTTTGAGCTGGGGGCAAAAACATAATTTTAAAATGGATAGAAAACAATAAACGTGTTGGTCTAATGGGGGAGTGTCAGGCAGCTGCCTGGCACTATTCCCGCATTTGGTTTTTGTATATATAGGAAATAATATGTAAATACTTCTCAGTGGGTGGGTGGGGGTTTATTGTTTGTTTTGTATTTATTTTGTTTGTGTTCACACTAGTTCTCAAGTTCTCTCCATAAAGCTAGTTCTCGTATGAACTCTACCCTATATATATATATATATATATATATATATATATATATATATATATATAGGGTAGGGATCCTAAGAGAAGTTCACCCTATTTGAGAAACTTGAGTAGCAATCTGGACCACACATTTTCCCTAAGCAAAAAATGCAAAAAAAAAAAAAAAAAGGTGAAAAAAATGCAAAAAATTTTTTTTTTTTTTTTTTGTAAAAATCGGAGCTTTTTCTTTAGGCAAATTGGATTTAAATAA
This sequence comes from Helianthus tuberosus, assembly GCA_030545235.1. Classification (NCBI taxonomy): domain Eukaryota; kingdom Viridiplantae; phylum Streptophyta; class Magnoliopsida; order Asterales; family Asteraceae; genus Helianthus; species Helianthus tuberosus. Next base: position 185,598,740 of record CM060406.1, read on the forward strand.
TCCCAACTCACTGTTATTGGCCAATAATAATCCCAACTCATTTAATCACCAATAATAATCCGAACTATTCACTTTTGTTTGTAAAATACTCCCAGTTAAAAAAACACTAACTAGGTTAAAAAATTGCTGATGTGGCATGCCACGTCACCTGCCACATCATCAAAAATGCCATGTAGACTGCCACATCAGCTGCCACGTCATAAAAAATGCCACATCAAACCGCCACGTCAGCAAAATTGATGATGTGGCATGCCACGTCACCTGCCACGTCAGCAATTTTTTAACCTAGTTAGTGTTTTTTTAACTGGGAGTATTTTACAAACAAAAGTGAATAGTTCGGATTATTATTGGTGATTAAATGAGTTGGGATTATTATTGGCCAATAACAGTGAGTTGGGATTATTTAAATCCAATTTGCCTTTTCTTTAAGGTTTTAATTTTTTCATTTTTTATTTTTTTTTAATTAATATTTATACACATGTGTATATTGTTAATCTTTTAACTATACATATATGTATATTGTCAATTATACATATATGTATATACATGTTTAAAATTGAAAAATATGTGTTATAAAACCTAAACCTTAAACCCTAAACACTAAAGCTAAACCATAATGCTAAACCCTAAAGCTAAAGTTAAACCCTTAATACTAAACCCTAACGCAAACCCTAAAGCTAAACCCAAAAGCTAAAGCTAAACCTAATGCTAAACCCAAAAGTTAAACCCCAATGCTAAACCCTAAAGCTAAACCCTAAATACTAATGCTAAACCCTAAACCCTAATGCTAAACCCTAAATAACACTTATTTTTCAATTTTAAACATGTATATACATATATGTATATTTCATAATATACACATATGTATAGTTAAAAGATTAACAATATACACATGTGTATAAATCTCAAAAAAAAATTAAAAAAAATTAAACCTTAAAGAAAAAGCTCTGATTTTTCTAAAAAAAAAATTGCATTTTTTTGCTTAGGGAAAATGTGTGGTCCAGAATGTTTCTCAAGTTTCTCAATTAGCCTACTACTTCTCACATGATCCTTATATATATGTAGGGTCGGGATTTAGAGAAAACGGTGAAAAGTGTGAGAATGGTGAGAACGCTTATGGATCGTCCGATCAAAACAATCCATGGAATAGATTGTGCGGTGGCGTTTTCGTAAATAACATCAATATTATTATGTGGGACGCGCTTCATTAAGGGTAAAAGGGTCTTTTACCCGCTCATATTCAAAACGCCAAAAATGATAAAACGCCATACAAAAAATAAAATGCCATTAAAAACAAAATGCCAAAAATTAAAAATAAAACGCGTTGAATATTACAGGAAGATGAAACAACACAAATAACTGAATTTCAGTTATTAACATTTATTAGAAGAAATTCCCTCCTAAATTACGCGCCAAAAACATCATTATATAAACAAAGGTAAAACATAGCTTCCATAATCACTTCAATCTATCCATTTTCTACAAAAAAAAATTCGTTAACCAAAAACGTCAACTTAAACGAAACGCCAAAAATGACAACAATCGTTTCGTGGAGATATACTTTGGGAATCAGGCGATACGTCCTCCATTTTGACAACAGAATGAGGGTGTATGTTAAGACGGTCAGGGCAATTCTGAAGATGGAAGAAGAGATACAGAGGCAAATCTTATCCATTGGCATCACTCTAGACAACGAATGCCATGAAACGCATATGCTTATGAAAGCATTAACCAGCAAATTTGGACCAATCAAAGGAGATGTGAAGCCAGACACTATAATGACATCATGGCGTTTTGATGATAAAACAGACATGGTGACGGTTACATACGACAGCGGAGAGCAGGAAGTCTACTGGCTAGAGGACATCATGACAAAGCAGCGATTGGGTTTCACGGAAGAATTGCATAACGCCACTTGTACAAACACAGAAATAGACTCAAAATTGGAGTTAATGCAAGACATGTTCAGGTGGAGGCTTCAGAATCTTCAGGAACAAGAAGCTGATGAAGGTGAATGTGATGACATGGATGAAGATCAAGATGAAGACTCCGAGAAGGAAGAAGATGACACAAGTGATGGATACTATTCAGATAAAGTACCTTTTGACGAAGGATTTTAATTTTTTTTTCCTCTTTTTTTCTTCTATGTAATCTTTTTTTTTAAGATAATTAAATGATATATTTCTATCTTTATTAGCAAAACGCCAAAATAATACTAAAAATGGTTAACCCTAACAAGACGCCAAAAATAACAAAAGTTATTTTTCCTGCTTAATATTTTATTTACTCCGTTATTGTATTTTGTCATGTTGGTCTTCATAAGGCCATTTAAAAAACCGCCAAACTTAGAAGATAGGACGTCTATAACCTATAAAACTGATAATAGCTTATCAACACAGTAAATACAAAAACAATAAGTGAAAAAGACAGTGTTAGGTCCTGTTTGTACTGGATCTGATTTATGCAACCGTAGATGAACCGATCTTGAGCAAAGTGCGGAATCCTTTGATCAAGTCATAGAAATACAACACGCAATTCAACGTTTAAACACTGTCTGAATCTTTCTATTACGAAATTATGAAAGTACAAGAACCAGAAGAAAGTTCAGACTATGACAGAGTACACAAAGGCGTTAGCAGATCTAGAGATGCAAAAGTTCTGACTGTGATACCCGGACGGGGTATTTATAGACGTCTCAGGAAAGTGATGTTGTCCGACCGAGTGGTTATCCGCTCGGATGGCTATCCGGTCGGATGGCCATCCGACCGGATGACACTAGCCAACCGTCGGACATTATCTTGACAAATCCGTTTCCTGAGCTGTCGACCTATCTGACACACATACATTACATAATACATTACAAAAGACACAAATATACAAAACTTGACTAAATGCTGACGGAAGCTACAGACGTATACACTAACAGACTCCCCCTCAGATGTAGTTGCAGTTCCTTCCAGCATAGTCTTTAATTCCTCCTGTTGCGCCTTAGTTCCTTCGCTTTCTGTCTTCTCTTCTCTGCCCTTTCATCTAACATTCTTTTCCTTATATGCCTACCTTCAGTCAACCACCATTTCCTGTAGAATGGATCACCATCACGCTTCCGATCCCATTTGGGAATCTTGTTCTCTTCTGATTCAATCGGCGTTTGATCCGTAGGAATTGACTTTCCAAACTTGCGTTTTCCCAACTCAGCTGCTCTTTTAGCAATAGCTTTTGATCTTTGTTCTCGTTTATACTTTTACAGAAATTCATCAATCTCGAGATCTCTCCATTTTGTCTTCCAGTATCTTCCCGAGTTGATGTCTTGAGCAAAACACACATCCACTATTGTTTGATATTGCATTGCTTGTTCTTTATCAGGCCTTTCGTAGACTATCTTGTTGTAGAATAGACAGTCTATGTCTTTCTTTGAACAATTAACAAGCCACATAGGATCTAACACACAAATCCTTCTTGCTTCTTTAGTGGTCTTGTTGTATAATGAGATGATAGCTTCGGCCGTCGTTTGATTATATAACCACCCTTCAAACTCTTCATAGAAATCTTGCTCCATTGCCCGTAAAGGCATATTCTTCAAACAACGAGGAGGCTTGATATCCAGAGTAATATCTTTTTGACCATTTTCTAAGATTCTAACAATCTGATCTGGGTAGTGTGGTTTCCAATCAGGATACCTTGCCTTTGCTTGCAGCTTCACGTAGTTCCATAGATGTTGATCATGCTGCTTCACATCCAAACCATAGTAAAATTCTTTAATGTTCTTTTTTTCACCAACTCATCTACATCCCACCACGGAAGGGTCTTAATATCTGACAAATACTCAAAGTATTGCACCCCCTGTTCCCGTCTGATGGCATAAACTAGTAAATCTTCCAGATACCCCCAAGACAGAATGTCACCCCAAGAAAGATCTTTGTTGTGAGTGAAGAACTGAAGTGCCCTAAGTTTCTTTCTCTCCTATAACTTTGAACCATTTCTTCCTCTCTTCAGCAAGATTTTCTCTGGGTATGGTTTCTGGAATACCTTCAGTAGACACTTTTTCCACAATCTTTCTCCTGATTTCATCTTCATTTCGGTCTTTAAACATTTCCGCCAAAGAGGGAAATGTCTCATCAACTCCAGAATAGTGGAAATCAATTTCATTATCAGATGAGTCTGAAGCATCTTCAACAATTACATCATTATAGTGATCGGCTTCATAAGCATACCTAGGCTCAAATATGTCTTCGGATGATTGAGGAATTTCATCTTCAATATCGAATTTAAATTTCCCATCTTCTAAACCCAATTCCTCTAACATCTCTTCTCTTGACCTTCTAACCTCAATCACCTCCTCATGTTTATCATGTAAGTAAATAACTGGAGGATTTGTGAGGAATACCTGGTCAACGTGCTGTTTTCCAGATGTAGAAGTTTCTTGCTGATCATCATCTTCTTGTTCGTTGATCTGATCATTCGGAAACTCCTCTATTTTCTGTTCATCAATAGGATTCTCTACCAGCAATCCTGAAGTGCCTTGATCATTATCATCATTCTTTTTATCATCATCATCTTTCTTATCATCATCATCATCATCTTTCTTATCATCATCATCTTTCTTATCATCTTTCTGATTGGATTCGTCATTATCATCATTTTCATCCTCGTCTTCTTCTTCATCTCCATCAATGATCTCCAAATCAGAATCACTATCCACAACTTCTCCACGAGCTCTCTTTGCTGCTTTTCGCCTTTCTTCAATCTTCACTTGGCGAACAATCTCTGGAATAATGTAAGGCACTGTGGATGGTCTTCCAACAAGGACAAATTGTTGTGTCTTCCATTCCAATAATAACATTTCTTTTGCCTTTCTTTTCTTTTGTATAGCAACAACTCGACGAATAACTTCATTAAGATCAATGGATAGAGAAGACTCACCAACCAGCATGAAGTCTTGATCTTGTTCATTGTTAGCATCTTCAGCATCTTGTTCTTGAACATCCTCGATAACTTGATCTTGAACATATTCAATATTCTGTTCTTGAACAGTTTCAACATTAATCATTTCAATGTCAACTTGACTAGAAGACCCACCAGCTTCTTGAGTTTCCTCAATAACATTTTTGTTCTTTTGTGTAGCTTCTTCAGCTAGTCTCCTTTCTCTTTCGATTCTTCTTTCTTCAACTCTTTTAACTTCAAGATCGTTGAAAGCAGCATGAACATCAATCTTCAAGTGACTTTCCATTACTGCATATAACATGTTGAGCTGATTATCTTTCATTACTTTATCGGCTTTCATTGCTTCCATTTCTAACTTCATTGTCTTCATTTCGTTTGATGAAGCTTCACTCATTTCATTGAGAAGCTGATTCAGTGTCTGATTCATATTTTGAAGATTCTTTATCTTCACACTCAATGAAGAAATTTCTGCTGTTAGAAGTTCGAACACTTTAGAATTATTATTAGCATCATCTTTCATGTTCTTTATTGTCTCCTCTTGATCTATCAACACCATTCTGATTTGATCATGAGCTTTCATCAGCTGTTCAAGATGCTTTTTTAAGACATCACGTTCTGCTTCAGCTTTTATCTTTTCTTTCTCAAGCTCAGCAACTTTCTTTGCCAATATTTTTACTGCTTCATTGTTGAACACATCAAAGTCATCTCCAAAGTTGAAATCTTCTAAAGGATCCCCTGAGGCAGGTGGAAGATTTCCAAACAAATCATCTGTATTTTTGGGGCTTGAAGATTCTGGAATCTCAATATTTTCTGGAATTGGTGGAAATCTAGAAGTAAAATCTCCACCTTCAATCACTTCAACATAATCATCGTGACCAACTTTCTTTTGAACTTCAACTTCCGGTACTTTAACATTCTGCACCTCTGGTTCCTGAACCTTTGATGTTTCATGCTTTTTGCCTTTGTCGCCTTGATCCTTTTGTAATTTAGCATCAACTTTCTTTGCTCATACTTTTCTTGGAATAACTCCAGCTTGTACAGCTTTACGCTTCTTTATTTGTTTCTTTGGCTCATCAGGTTTATAAGACGAATCTTCTTCATCCGATGTTTTCTGCTTCTTAGAAGGCTTTTTCTTCAGTTGAGCTTTTCCTCTCCCAAGTGTTTTTGGATTAATCTCTGACTCAGACTCAGTACTCTCAGAATCTTCTTCACTTGAATCATCTAGTACAACACCCTCAGGCTTTGTAACTTTGGTACCTTCAGCTTGAATACTAGAGCTTTGTTCTTTCTGTGCAGCAACTTCCTCATTCCTTTTCAGAAAGCTTTCAAGAGAATGCTTCAATAAATCAGCTCCTTCTTGAATAACTGCTGACGGTTCCAACACTGTTTCATCAATTAGACTCTGCTGTGATTCTCCAGATGGCCCTGTAAAATAAACATTTAAAATAACATGAGAATAATATAGCAGGTTAAAGTTCTATCTTCTCTCATGACTCCCCCTCTTACTGTACCCTTAATCACAATCTTAGGAGATGACTCCTTTGGAATAGGAACTGCAGGGGACGTTTTGGGAGTTCTCTTCCTCTTCCCATCTTTAATAACCCACCATCTGGTATTCTTCTCTTTAAACTCACTCATCTTTATATCTTCATTATCTGAGTCACTATTTTGGTGTCTCCAAGCATTATTCTCTGGAGCAACATATCCTGGTCTGCTGATTTTGCATATCATTCTTTTCGCTCCTGGATTAGAACCCTTAATTAGTCTGCTTAAGGTATCTGCTGTCATGTGCCTCAGACCTAAAATATCATCATTACTTTTCTCAAGGTCCTTGAACTGATCATCAATCAACATCTGTACAAAGCGAGGATACATGATGTACTTCTTGTTTTCAGCTTTTGTATTCTCAGTCATGTAATCAAATATCACTTGAGAAACATTATATGGCCTATTTAAAACAAGCATGTGATGATGTTCATAAGATAGTCCGTTGTTTCATCATAAGCTCCCTTCCTATGTGATAGAGCATGTGTCACACAATGAACCATAAATTTGTAAGCATGACTGAAAATTGTTTTTAACATTTTTCCATTTATGTGCCCTGTGAATCCCATTCTGCACCATAATCCTTTTGCTAGACGTTCGGGGATAATGGTTGGATCTTTATCAGAATCACCTAATTCTAACACACGTCTCACATCACCAACTTTTATCTTAATCTCCAAATCTACATTCTTTCCATTCTCATCTCTCTTTGTTACTGCATAATAGATCGTCTTATCTTCCTCTTCATATCGTGCAGAGTTCCAAAATCGTCTGACATGTGATTGGTAGACTATGGTTTTGTCAGTTAGAGCCTTAGCAATCATGCTTTCTCTCAAGAATTTTGCAACTTCTTCAATCAATGATTTTTCTGTATATTCTTTTTCTAACAGACAGTAGATATTATGCGTTTTCTCCCAGTCCTGTATAGAAAAAAAAATTATTTAAAAAAAATCTTGGAATTTCTTAAAATTTTTCAAACTCCGAAAATCTATCTCTACATAGTTCAGAGACTCGGATTGCTATCCGACCGGATTGTCATCCGACCGGATTGCCTTTTGAAAATTTAATCCTCATAAGTCAACAGTCTGATAGCTGTCCGATCGGATAGTCATCCGACCGGATTGCCATATCATGAATGCACAAGTTTCCAAGATATAGAAATGTGAAGGACTTTGTTGTCCGATCGAATTGATATCCGATCGGATCACCACACTAGTTAAGTGGATGAAATGGTTGTCCGCTCGGATTACTATTCGACCGGATTACCATTCCAAGTAATGTGAATGAGTTGATTGTCCGGTCGAATGACCATTCGACCGGATTGTCATTCGACGCATGACAATGGAAGAGCATATGAATAAGTGCATTTGAAACGAATTGCCACTCGGTCGAATTGCTATCCGACCGAATTGTCATCCAATGCATGACATGGGATGAACATATGAATATGTGCATTTGAAACGAATTGCCACTCGGTCGAATTGCTATCCGACTGAATTGTCATCCGATGCATGACATGGGATGAACATATGAATAAGTGAATTTGAAACGAATTGCCACTCGGTCGAATTGCTATCCGACCGAATTGTCATCCGATGCATGACATGGGATGAACATATGAATAAGTGAATTTGAAACGAATTGCCACTCGGTCGAATTGCTATCCGACCGAATTGTCATCCAATTCAAAGCAATTTTGGCAGATATCAATGGCACAGATTTCAAGAAACAAGCTAAGGAACGGATGGCCATTCGGTCGAATTTCTATCCGACCGGATTGTCATCCTCATTCAAGAACATTTAAAGATCATTCAAGAATCATCAAAATTTTTCTAAGGCAAAACCTCTAATTGATCATAGATCTACGTAGAGAATCTAATTGCGAGCAAAACCCTATGTTCAATGTTGTCTAATTCATCCTAATCAGGGTTTAATTCAGCAAAAACTCTACCGACATCCGTAACGACCAAACATCAGATCTACTCAATTTTAGCATATTATGACACAAATTAACCCGGTGTGTAACATCCGTCAAAAATGGATTCTCTAAATCCGACCCGTTTGAATCCCGAACCCTAACCTTTGAAACCTCAGATTCTTTTTGCGAATTTAAAACAATTGATGCGAGATTTTTATTTATTTATTTTATTTATTTAGTTATTTATTCATTTTGTTAAATACCAATATCATTATTTATTTAATAAATTTAATTAATTTTAAAAGTTATTAATCAATATATTTAGTTTGGTTAAATAACTAGTAACCTAGTTAACTTTAGTCAAGTTTAAAGTTATGTAAATTAACCAAATCAAGTTAGCTTATTTGTTAACTATTGTATTGAGGGACTAATTGGGTAAATAATTGAAAGTATAATCAAACCTAACCCTAACACTCTTTAAGATCAGCCGCTTATAACATGATTTCCCTGTCCTCTGTTGTTTGCAACTCAAAAACACAAACACACAAACCCTGTACATTCATCTCCCCTTAAATAAGAAGCTCATCATCATCATCCTCACAACAACATCATCCTCTCAACACAACCCCACCCCCTCTTCTGATCCTGCTCGGGAGATAAGCCGGAGCCGACGCTACTGTCGCCAGGCTGCTTCCGATGAAATGGGCGACCACCCGATGGCAAACAACCCCCTTATTTCGCTCGTCTCCTCTCTCCCTCGGTCGAACAGATTCCGGCCGCCACCACACATACCCGAAACAAGCAGCTCTCCCTCTCTCCTCTTTCGTACTGGTGAACGAGCGGCCGGCCACCATCATCGGTGGTGGCGCTCGGTGACAGCGGCAGAACCACCACAGCGGCGGCGCTGTGGTGGGTGGCAAGTCAGTGGTGATTGCGGGCAGTGGTTCGATGCTTCGATTCACGGCTCCGGTTCAAGTCCCGTTTCAGTTTTGGGTTCGGGTTATGTCTCGGCTCAGGTTCGTGTTCGGGTCAACTGCAGTCAAACACTGGTCAACTTCAGCCAAACCAAGTCAACAGTAGCTCGGTTCGGCTTTGGTTCATTCTGGTTCGGGTCAGCGGCTCGGTCAGCTCGGGTCAGACTGTAGGAACTCGCACCAAACAATTCGGTATACCCTTCTAAACCGTGTTGGTCCGTTTTTTTTTATTATTATTTATTTTTTTGTATTAAGTTCTGGTTCGACACCGATCGTTTTGTCATGTTCAGTTGGTTCAGTCTTTCGTGTCGGGTCAAACAGTCAACTGGCCAACTCAGGTCACGGGTTAAACCCGAGACTCGAACAACAATGTCGAGTTTATTAATTTATATTGTTTCATGTTTAATTAAGGTTTAATCGTGGAACCAAACTATATGTAATTTTAATTTACATAGAAATTATATATTTATATATCGTGTTAGGGAATTGGTCATTGAGTTTTGAATATAATAATCGACACTTTGGATGTCGGGATCGTCTGAAAACAGAGGAAACTCTGCCCATTTTTTTGTAAAAATTCTGTAAAACGGAGCGTGTAAATTTTATAAAACGAAGCCTTTCAACAACGATTTATTTTTATAAACTAGTTATAAATGTATGATTATTTATATATTTGACAACTTTTCAACGATACTCTTGATAGACTTGAATTATAAATTTTACATAAACTATATAAAATATATATGAATATATACATGTTTATGTTAATTAGATATCCTCTAAAATTTCAATTCAATTCCTCCGTCATAATTCCGGATACTCATACACCCCCGTTTACCCATATAGGGTGACTTCGGTGTTCCAATCTCCTAATCTAGTCAACTCGTCACACTCGGATAATCGGAAGACTTAGCAATTATGTGAGTATACTCGCAACCCCTTTTTATGTTTACCACTTTTTGGGGTGTAACATGTTTACTTATCAAAACTTACACATGAACATTTTGCTTAAACACATGAACATTCCTATAACATGCTTGTATACGTGATTGCTTGATACTTTAAACTTGGGCGATCACACTTTCGTGTCCGTATGAGCCAATCTTTGACATATGTAGCTGCTATAGGATTAACGACCCGCCATCTTATCTCGTGGTAATGTCAATATGCTAGTGCGTTCTTTGGTTTGATATGTTGACACATGCCAATTTTATTGTTATCTTGAATCGCATGCTTGTTACGAGGAATTGTTCGAAACTTATCTTTTGCTATGTATGTATCAAACTTGTATACTCGCCTTTGCTTTTGCATTGACTTTTATTTTTAACATGTTACAGGTTGATGACGATGAAATGAAATGAAGTAGCATTGATGCCTAGATACACACCTAGACGTTTAGGTCTAAAATGTTGTATCAAATTTAGATATGTTGATTTCGTATTTTGAACTTATGGTTATTTGAATTTCTTGAAATGTTGATAACTACTTTATGCAATGAAATCGGTTTATTAAATATTGTCACAATTAGCGTTATGATGTCTCGAGCAATCTTCACACTTCGTCTCATCCCGATGTTTCCGCCATTGGTTGGGGTGTGACACGGTGAATCTATAGATCTGATCATTGCGAACACAACCCTATGCTTAAATCTCATCAACACTAACTAAAACTTCCTAGATCTGACTTAAAGACTCCGTCAGTGGCGTCATCGTCAAGAACAGACATCAAACATCAATTTTTAACAGATTTGAGTAAGAAATACATACCTTTGCCATTGTAAAAGTTGTGCTAACCAACGATCCAACAATTCGTGCAAAGAGGTGTGAAGAAAACAAAATCAGAAAATCAAAGTGTGTGAGAGAGAATGAATGTTGTCCGAGCGAGTAACCTTTGACTGACCTTTGACCCTCTATTTATAGTGACACATGAGTCGGATGGTCATCCGGCCGGATTGTCATCCGACCGGATTACTATCCGAGCGAGGCACACTTTTGACTTTTAAAAACTTTGACATTTTGACCTTTTGACGTTTTCTCCAATTTTGTCAGATTTTAGAAATCCACTTAAGTATCTAGGTCCAAGTTAATAACCCTAGGTACTTAATTTGCCGATCAAGTCCAACTTAATGACCTTGGTTGACCTGATACAAAGCATACAGACATTTTTCTTTATTCTTGTACAACCATTTTTCTGAAAATTACAAGTTTCAACTTAAAGAACTTGTATTTGATTTTTTAAATTCACAAGATTAACATGATCAGCTCCCAACTTATCTGTCCAGCTCAGAAACTTCCAGCATCTTTCTCAAACTGCGAGTCTGAAGATCAGCTTTCCACTTTGGTTTGTCGAAAAAATAAAGCAGAAATAGAAAATCTTTTTGGATTTTAAGAAAGTTTATAGACTAGAAAGCTAATAAATCTTTTTGATTTTTTAATGTTAAACAAAAATGAAATGCAGTAAATGTAAACTATTTACAAACATATTTTTGGTGAGCGTGTTAGGGAATCATATCAGCTGCCGACAAATTACAAGTACCGTTAAGCTTGATTTCATTTTCAGCATTAAACAATTCGCTTAGATTGTCGATATACTGATCCACTTAAGTTTTCACACAAATTTCAATCTATCCAGGATACGAATTAGGTGAATTAAGAACTTAAACTTATTCATGTGTCCCACCTCTTGAATATACTCCTGTATCCAGATCCCAATATTCAGTCTTACAGGTGAGTGTACCACAAATGATATATGTAAGGGGTTAAATTGCGAAGAACCGTGAGAGCTCAGGTCAGAACTTCCGTTCAGCAGAAAGATGACGGCTTCGACTTTTGGTGTGTCCCCTTTAGAGGATCTTTTCTTCAACAGCACATGATTTACATATTTTTTCAATGTTTCATCATTTTTATGCTGAGGGCGATGCTATATTTCAAGCAAGCATTAAAGTATTATACAGGGACTAGGCCATTGCTTCCGCAAAATCAGAAGTCCCGGGATAATACCCCAGATATCACTGAGCATAAAGACCTAGTATCTCAGAAAGAGGGACCTTTCAAACAAGATTTCAGGGGTTACCTATATATCTAAGTAGTGTTCCCCACAAAAATAAGCAAGTTTGAATTTAAGTTTATATCCCGAACAAACCTACTAAATGTGTAAAAACCTATCGGCATATCATCAGCGAGACTGTTAAATACTGTAAAACTGTCCATATCTTTAGCATACTGTAACTGTCTAGCTGATGTACTATCATTTTCCCTTTATACACTAGCTCTTTTTCGGTTTTCTATTGTTTTTGGATTTTGAAATATCTCATGTTTTAGGGTTTTTGAATTTTTTATTGTTTTTGTATTTTCAGAAAATATAACCTATCTCCCCCTAAATACCAAAACATCTAAAAATTCGACAAACCATTGCAGATTGCTTTTCAACATCATCTACAATGGAACCTTCATCAACGCCAATAATCCCTTCCGACACCGATAACAGCGTCATACCGTTCAGTTTTAATAGATATTGAAAACGAGTTTTATCAAACGCTTTGGTATGTAAATCAGCTTTTTGTTCGTTAGTGTGGATTTTTTCTATTCGTATCAACTTCTTCTCGAAACAGTCTCGGATGAAGTGATGACGAATTTCAATGTGTTTGGTTTTAGCGTGATGAACAGGATTTTTTGTTATGTTTATAGCTGCCTCGTTATCAACAAAGATAGGGGAGTTAAGAAATTGCAAACCGTAGTCTCGCATCTGTTGCTGGATCCACAAGATCTGAGAGCAGCAGCTGCTAGCAGATACATATTCGGCTTCACATGTGGATAAAGCGACAGAGGTCTGCTTCTTGCATTGCCAGGTGACCAATCATGGTCCGAAAAACTGGCACCCCGCTGTTGTTGATTTAGCGTTCACTCTGCAGCATCCGAATCTGAATCAGAATATCCCTCAAGCATGAAATCGCCTTCTTTTGGATACCACAACCCCAGTGATGGAGTTCCTTTCAGGTAGCGTAGAATCCTTTTCACAATTACCATATGCGAGGCTCTGGGACTTGACTGAAACCGTGCTGCGAGGCAGGTTGGATACATAATATCCGGTCTTGATGCCGTCAAATACATCAGCGATCCAATCTTGGAGCGATATAGCGTTTCATCTACCTTATCTCCAGTGAGATCAGGGTTTATCCCATGGTTCGTCGCTAACGGCGTGGACATTGGAGACATTCCTGACATCCCGAATTTCTCCAGAACATCATGAACATACTTTGTTTGATGTATGAACGTTCCCTCGGGTAGTTGATCAACCTGAAGCCCCAAGAAGAACTTCATCTCACCCATTGATGACATTTCAAACTTCTGCTTCATAACATTTTCAAAATCTTTGCAGAGTTGTTCATTTGTAGACCCGAAAATTATGTCGTCCACGTAAATTTGAACTATCAGAAGATGTCCGTCGACTTCTTTAGTGAAAAGAGTGGCGTCTACCTTTCCTCGGATGAATTTGTTGGCTAACAGATGTTGAGACAGAGTCTCATACCAGGCTCTCGGGGCCTGATGTAAGCCATATAACGCCTTATCTAAGAGATAAAATTTATCTTTGTGGATTGGGTCGGTGAAGCCCGGTGGCTGTCCGACATATACCTCCTCTTTCACTTTGCCATAGAGAAATGCCGACTTCACATCTAGCTGAAAAACTTTAAATCCTTTCCAAGATGCAAATGCTAGGAAGATTCTGATTGCTTCAAGTCTAGCAACCGGAGCATATACTTCAGTGAAATCTTTCCCCTCCTGCTGACTGAAACCTTGGACGACTAGTCGAGCTTTGTTGCGAATAATAACTCCTCGATCATCCCTCTTGCACTTAAACACCCACTTGGTGTTTATCTTCCTGTGACCATCAGGAAGGTCCACCAGTTTCCATACACCCAGCTTCTCAAACTGACTCAGCTCCTCTTGCATCGCGTTCACCCAAGAATCTTCGGTTAGTGCTTCCTTGTACGTTCGCGGCTCAATCTGCGAAATAAAACAACTAAGTGAAAACTGTGTCTGTAAAGGAGCAACTGTAGAATAAAAACAAGTAAGGCCTTGGTCAATTTGTCGTCTGGTGCGGACTCCTGATTGTAACTCTCCTATGATTAACTCTTCTGGATTATATGAAAGAGTTCTCGGCATCACCTCGTCTGGAACATCTACCTCGCCTTCCAAATTTGTGACATTCTGATTTGCATCTTGTTCACTGACTGGAATAGTTTGACTTGAATTCTGGATCTGCTCCCCCTCAGAATCTGAATCACCACGATCAAATACTGGTCTGTTCTCAGATTCTTGGTTATCATTCTCTGCCGTCTGATTATCATGAGCAACTTCATTTTGTTGAATATCATCATGTTCTCCAGCATTGCTTGGACCAGCTTCATTGTCATTAGAAGCTCGATTTTGACGTCTAAAATACTCAGCTGGAAATTTTTCCTGCGATGACTCATACTCTCTTAGAATATCCAACTCGTCAAAGAAATCTTCTTCTTCTTCTTTTATGTCAAACGAATCCCACAAAGTGTCATAGTGAAAACGCCATGAATCGCCGGGATTTTGCGGCGGCATTGTATAGCCTTGACATTCAACATTGTATGCCTCAATAATTTGCTTCAAGCTAGGAATGAATACTCGCTTCAATGGACTTGCATATCCCACGAATATTCCTTCTACGCCTTTTTGACCAAATTTACCATGAAGCTCTAGAACTGTACAGGGAGACCCAAACGGTTCAAGATACTTCAGGTTTGGCTTATGATTGTTCAATAGCTCGAAACATGTCTTGTTGAATTTCTTCACTGTAAGAACCCAGTTGAGCGCATAGCATGCGGCTGACACTGCTTCTGCCCAAAAGTTGACAAGTAGTTTGGAATCAGCAAGCATCGTCCTGGCCGTTTCGATTAGCGTCCTGTTCTTTCTTTCAGCGACTCCATTCTGCTGCGGAGTGTAAGGAGCACTAAATTCATGCAATATACCTTTTTCATCACAATATTCTTCCATCTTGTTGTTCTTGAACTCAGTACCATTATCACTTCTGATTCTTTTAATACGCCTTTGGTATAAGTTTTCAATTTTTCTGAACAACGCCATCAAACTTTCAAATGTCTCATCTTTTGACTTTAAAAATGATACCCATGAAAATCTCGAGTAGTCATCTGTTACTACTAGACAGTAGAGATCTCCAGTTATGCTTTTGACGTTTACTGGACCAAAAAGATCCATATGAAGTCTCTCTAACGGTCTTGAGATTGAGTTTTCTTTCTTCCCGGGGTGAGATTTCTTCTTTTGCTTGCCTTTGACACAGCTAATGCACTCCCCCTCAAGATGAAAACCTTTTACATGAACACCCGTAACTAAATCATTGTGCACCAAGTGATTCATTTTTCTAAGATGTATATGACCCATCTTCCGGTGCCACAATTGCGATTCCTTTTCCGTTGCTCTTGATATAAAACAATGAGCCTGACCCGTGGTAGTAGTTGCTACACTCATGTCCAACACGTACAGATCATCGACTTTGGGCGCTCTCATGATAATCCATTCTTCGGGAACAACAAATCCTGGTTTCGAGATCAAACATTCTTTGTCTGTAAAGTGCGTTGTATACATATGATCACAAATCTGAGATATGCTCAGAAGATTGTTTTCAAGCTCGGCAATGTAGTTTACTCTTTCAAACGTGACAATGCCATTAGATAGAGTTCCTTCACCAATTATTCGACCACCTTGATATCCTGCAAATCCTACGTAACCTCCATTAAACCCTCTAACATCATACAATAGGGTCTTCTTCCCCGTCATGTGCCGAGAAGCTCCACTATCCATAATCCAACGTGAAACGGATCTTGGAAGCTCCTGCACATTTCAAAAATATTTAGTTAGATGTAGATGCCACCCAAGCCTTTTTCGACTCGGGTAACTTGACATTGAGGTGAGTTTTTGCAATGTAAAGTGGCGGAAAATTCTTGTCATTCATCTTTAAGCTCTCCTCAGACCCAATCTCAACCTTTTTGTATAAGAAAAATTTGTCGTTTTGAGGTTGACTAGATGATTGGTCATTTTTTGGTACATCTCTCTTTTCAGAAGTATGAGACTTTTGTTTTTCAAATTTCTCATAGTAATCCAAAGGTACATACATCTTCTTGGTTGAAGACGATGGTTTTGCAGTCTCAGACACCTTTGGTTTTTGAGAATTTTCTTTCTTTACTTCTGATTTTGGCTTCCATGTTTGTTGAGATGATGCTACCCGTTTATAAAATTTGTCATTTTTAGTTACCACATTCTTTACAGGTTCAGTTTTGATCTTGGTGTTTTCATTTTTCAAAACTCTTTTCTCAATAACCATTGGTGCTTTGCCTTTTGCATCAGCTTTCTTTTTCTAACTCTCAACAACTTCAGACTTAGGCTTTAAGTTGGTGCACTTTCGGGCAATATGTCCAACTTTGTTGCACTTAAAGCATGTACGGGTGTCAACAACCCGACTTGTGCCTTCGGACTGAGGCTGTGAGGCCTTCTTCTCAAAGAATTCTTCATTTGTTTTTGAAAAAATATTAGATTCTTCATCAGAAAGTGAACTTGAACTCGAAACAAACACCTTTTTCTCAACAAACTTCTTGTTTTGAACATTCCTTCTTTGATAATTCTTACTACCCTGATATCCACCCGACCATCTGTTTTGTTTATTGTTATAAAAACGTGGTGGTACAACAGGTTTTTTATAGTAAGCTTTGTCTTTTTCAAAATTCAATTGCCTCTTTGAATTTCTCAAACCTTCGATTTCCGAAATATCAATCTCAATCAATTTGAAAACATTTTTCAATTTCCTCACATTCACATTTACCAAAGGAAATTCAAGATCCGAATACAACTTATCAGATCCCGCCATCTTATACATCACAACAGCAGGTTCATCATTTAAGTTGTTTTTGGACTTTGATTTCGGAATGTATTTGTCCAGAAAACATTCATCATTCTCCACTGAATCACTATTAGATTTTAGAACATTTTCAACAACATTTTTAACCACTTGAGACTGAATACTATCATCAGATGATGATAAAGAAAATGTAACATCAATTGTGTCTGGAAGTTTAATTTCATTTTCTTCTTCATCATTTACCAACCCTGATTTTTTCTTTGAAAAATTGTTTAAAACTGGTGGTGGAACTTGATGAAACCCAACCCCGGTTCCATCAAAGTATATTTCTTCGCCTGCTTTGTTTTTCCCGATGGGTTTGGGAACTATGTGTTGTAAAACAAAGCTTGCAGAGTTGTAACTGTTCAGTTTCAACTGAATGCGTTCATTTTCAATTTTAGCTTCTTGAAATTGAAGCTTCAATTTAGCAATTTCATCCAGTTGCTGATTGATTAACTCTTATTTTACTCTAAGAACTCCTGATAGTTGAAGATTTTTTTGGTTGTTTTACCATTTCTTTCATCAGAATCTTTAACCGTTCGTTTTAGCTTCTCATAATTTTCTGAAATGTGACGATTTTCAAGAATCAACTTTTCATTTTCTTTCCTTATTCTTTCTATGTCATTTTTATCATTTTCAATTTTGTCAGTTAATTCTTTTAATCTGTCGTTCGAAGCTTTCAATAATTTAACACGGTTTAAGATCTGATCTTCAACACTTCTGACTCTACCAGTCAGTTCTTCAACTTTCTTACCACTGAGGTAAGTGATTGTACTATAAACTTTGCACTTTTTCATGCAATTTTTGCAGTCGTTCTCTGATTTAACTTTCTTACCTGACTCATGTGTATCATTTGAACTGACCTTGTTTTTGTACTCAGTTCCAGAACCAGAAACTACCTCTAGTTCTTTTGCAGCAAGAACTTTATCAGCCATCTTCTTTAAGTTTTCAGCGGTAAATTCTTGGGATGTATCAATGATCCCATCATCAATCTTCTTTGTCTGTGGCTTCTTCTCTGCTTCTATTTCTTTTTCTTCTTTCTCTACTACTTTCTCTTCTCTTCCTCCCCACCATTCTCTCTGTCTGGCTTCTTCTTCTTCAGCAAATTGCTGGATGAGAGCATCAATACTAATGGAATCTGGATCAACTGCAATGTTTCCTTGTGGATCAAGGTAACATTCTATGTCGGCATCCCATCTCTTTGCTCTTTTAGCTTCTCTGTATGTGTTATAGATTCTGCTCATCCTGGTTTGGGCTTTCATCCTTCTGTTGACGAATTTTTCTTCTTCTGTTCTATTGTCTTTAAAAGGAACAATCTTTGCCACAAACGCATATCCCACAGCATCCTCTTCTGGTAGTAGTTCGCTCCAATCAAAACCTTCGTCATCATGAATGACAGCAAGAGCTCTTGATTTTTCTTTGGGGGTATCTTCAAGCTGCTTCATTCTGGGCGGTTCTGATTTGTTCTGATGATAGATTGCTCTTTTGTAGTAATCTTCACGAAATGGATTTGCAGTATCATCAGCAGGTGCGTTTCGACATTCAGGTTTGAAGTGTCCCTTTTGTTTACACTTAAAGCACGTGACTTTTGATTTATCAAAGCCAAGTTTTGTGGACGGTCCTCCAATTGAATATCGACCAGTAATCTCCATAAACCTTTGGGCTCTTCGGACTGCACTAGCCATACACCACCTGATGTCAATCAACTCCATCTCTTCTGGGTCGATCTGATCGTAGTCCTCCTTGGTGAGGTTAGTGTTTCCAATCTTGCCTTCTACAAGGCTCTCATATGACTCTAGCACAGAAGCTAAGAACACCATTTGCTGCTTTGAGGATTCTTCACTGAAATTTTGACCATTCTTTAAATCCACAGCAATGTTGCATTGAAACAGATTCTTTGGAATTGATTGCTGTTGACTTGAAGTATTTGAAGATGATCCTTGACTTGGAGCATTGGATGATAATCCTCCATGAAAACCACTGTTTGAACTCTCTTTACTTGATGTGTTAGAATTTTCAGCAGAGAAAGTTGTCTTAGGAGACACATTCTTGGGAATCATACTTTTTGGATAGTACAGCTCCACATTCTGCTGATATGAGGAATGATTAACTTTGTTTGATTTCTTGATCTCCAGCTCATGACTCTCTAGTCTTTCAATTAACAGATCAACTGTCAGTTCCTCCGATTTTATCGTATTTTTCAACATCAAAGCAAAGTATTGCCAATCCATCTCATCCGGCAGCGAGTCAAACAATTTGTCAACTAATTCTTCTCGAGAATATACAACCCCGTGTCTTGCCAGTTCCAACTTCAAGTGCCCGAATCTTTCAATCATCTTAGACACATATTCATTTTTCAAACAGCCAAATAAATCAAACTCTTTTCTTAACAGTTTCTTTTTGTTTTTTACTATCTCAGCACTACCCACACATTTCACTCTCAATTTTTCCCATAGATCTGTTGAATTTGTATACTCAATCAAAGATATTATGTCGTCTCTCACAAACTGATGAAGCAATGCAATGCACTTTTGTTCAGCAACAAAGTTTTCTATATCTTCAGTTTCTGTCAAATTTTCACAATCTGGTCTTCCATTATTGAAGCCATTCTTTAAAATTTTCCAGCTTGGGTACGCAAACGCTTTTAGCCATTCTTCAAATCTTTTGGCCCACCTATTGTATTCTTCGATCGCCATCAGCTTTGGAGGTTTGTTATATGTACCATATGCACTCTCCACACTTAAAGCATCGGACAGAGTTTTCTTCGTACTTGGAGTGTTTTCATTTGTATTGATTGAAGTATCATCTCTGGTGTTTCCCGCGAAAGCAAACATGTCACTGAAAGGATTCATGAATTCATCCATCTTTAAGTACCTAAAACAGTTATCAAATACTTAGACAAATACTATAAGTTTCAAAATTTTTAAACAAAAGCACCTGGATCGGATGGTGATCCGGTCGAGTCACAATCCGAACGAGTGACACAAGTAGTCAACTATACTGATGTGAAAAAGGTTATCCGACCGGATGGTGATCCGCTCGGATGTTCGTTCGTTCGGGTGACACTCTTAAATTTGAAAAGTTTGACTTTTAACCTTTCACCGCTCGGATGGTAATCCGACCGGATGACAGGTTAACTGTAAATGATAACAAGAACTTCCAAATCCTATCCGACCGGATGAGATGAAGAAGTATACAAGCAAACTTGAACAATCTAAATCACACCACTCGGATAGTAATCCGAGCGAGTAACACTGATGATGTCAGCAAGATGTCAGCAAGCAACCAACAGATACTATCTAATCCAATCCGTTCGGACAGCTATCCGAGCGGGTGGATGACGTCAGCCAACATGAACAGTTCAACATGGTTTTTGATGAATTTGATCTAGTTTTTGATTGAATTTGATTATGAAACTTGGTAGGATTATACTTTGATTGATTGCGAATCGAATGATATCAGTTTTATCAAATTTTAACCATAGATTCTCGTCCAATTTTGTGTGTTTCGGATTTTATGTTGATAAACTGAAAAACAATGTAAGAAATGAGTAGAAAGTGAGAGAAAATGTCAAATTTCCGGTGAAATTTGACTCCAATCAGTAAGAAAAGCTTGAATTCCGGTGAATTCATTGTTGTAGATCTCGATTCAGCTCCCTGGACGCTCTGATACCACTTGTTAGGTCCTGTTTGTACCGGATCTGATTTATGCAACCGTAGATGAACCGATCTTGAGCAAAGTGCGGAATCCTTTGATCAAGTCATAGAAATACAACACGCAATTCAACGTTTAAACACTGTCTGAATCTTTCTATTACGAAATTATGAAAGTACAAGAACCAGAAGAAAGTTCAGACTATGACAGAGTACACAAAGGCGTCAGCAGATCTAGAGATGCAAAAGTTCTGACTGTGATTCCCGGACGGGGTATTTATAGACGTCTCAGGAAAGTGATGTTGTCCGACCGAGTGGTTATCCGCTCGGATGGCTATCCGGTCGGATGGCCATCCGACCGGATGACACTAGCCAACCGTCGGACATTATCTTGACAAATCCGTTTCCTGAGTTGTCGACCTATCTGACACACATACATTACATAATACATTACAAAAGACACAAATATACAAAACATGACTAAATGCTGACGGAAGCTACAGACGTATACACTAACAGACAGTTACTTTATTACTATCATTTATTACAATAAAAAATCCCGCCTAAACTACGCGCCAAAAAACTCCTATAAGAGAGGGATCTATACACAATGAAATTAATCACCCATAAAAACACAAAAAACGCCATATCCTCTAGAAACCACTCCCTTTAAAACGCCACAGATGGCAAAGCTTTCACTGAAATGGATCATTTTTCTTAGGGGGTTAACTTAATAATATTTTGCTGAATGAGATGGACAAATATTCAAGAAAAAGAGACTGATGATAGTGATATGCCATCATGTGAGCTTTGTTCTTGATTATTATAGGCATGGAAGAAAGGGTTCAACATAAGAATAAAATGATATTTTGGACTCCATTATTACAAATAGCATCAAGCAAAAGTTGATCTTCAATGACATGCCACCAAACAAGAATATCACACCAAAAAACAGGATGCAACTAAGCAGCTTCTTCTGAAAAAGACGAGGTTTATGAAGGAAAGTTGGCATCTAGCTAAATTATTCAAAAAAGGTTCAAAACGCCAAAAAACAAATTCAAGAAGGAAGAGGCTGATGACATTGAAGATTGGAAAGAAAAATTAGATTACCATTTTTAATTATTAATTATTTTTGTTTTCATTTTATATTGTATTGATATCAAGTTATATGTTGTTTGGTTATCTAATTCTCTATAAATAAAATACATTATTATATAAAAAGCCAAAAACTACAAACACCAAAACGCTAGTAGAATGAAAACTGGGAGAACAGCTGCTGGCAAAGCACCTTGTAAAAGGGGTATTAAAACGCCAA
Organism: Helianthus tuberosus; assembly: GCA_030545235.1. Classification (NCBI taxonomy): domain Eukaryota; kingdom Viridiplantae; phylum Streptophyta; class Magnoliopsida; order Asterales; family Asteraceae; genus Helianthus; species Helianthus tuberosus. Next base: position 185,621,024 of record CM060406.1, read on the forward strand.
AATTTCAATAAACGGCAAAAAGAAAAATTGGACTTATTTTCATCTTATGCAAACATTAATTACTCGTAGTTAATTATTATACAAAACGCCACAAACGCCAAAAAAATTAACCAGAAAACGATATAACGCCAAAAAATTATATATGTGACACAAAAACAATTAATTAAACGCCAAAAAGTTTAATAAATACAATTAACGCCAAAAAAAAATTAGACGCCATAAAATATTATACCGAGTTGTGAAAATAAAAGAAGAATGAAAAGATAAAAAAGCCCCTCCGCCCTTCTTAATGCCACGGGACACATGTTGGGCCAGGATGCGTTCTCACCGTTCTCACACTTTTGAGCGTTTTCTCCTGATCCCGTTTATATATATATATATAGGGGGCCGCTAGAATGAGAACCACCCCGAGTTATGAGAACCGCGAGAACCACACCATCCGGGCCGCGGTTGACCAAAATTTTTTTTTTACAACTAGATGTGTGTATTATAAACACATTCGTAAAAAAAAAAAAAATTAAAAAGGCCGAGGGGGTAGTTTTTTACACCACAAGTTTGGTGTTTTTATTTTTTTTTTTGTTTTTTTTTTTTTACACCAAACTTGTGGTGTAAAAAACTACCCCCTCGGCCTTTTTTTTTTTTAAAAAAATTTTACGAATGTGTTTATAATACACACATCTAGTTGTAAAAAAAAATTTTGGTCAACCGCGGCCCGGATGGTGTGGTTCTCGCGGTTCTCATAACTCGGGGTGGTTCTTATTCTAGCGGTCCCCTATATATATATATATATATGGGAGCGCTAAAATAGGAACCACCCCTAGTTGTAAGAACCGCGAGGACGACTGTCAACCAATCACATTATGCCAACATAAAGGGTATATTGGTCATTTACCCCAAATGTCAAATCCCCCCCCCCTCTCTCCATTTATTGTCACCAGAGATTTTAATATCTCTCACTTTTCTCTCTCTTCAAAATATAAACCCCCCATCTCTTGAAAGTTGCAGACCTCATCTCTTGAAATTCAAACCCAATCTCTCATCATCTCTCTCTCTTGAAAATCATTCACCACCATATCTCATCTTTGCTCGAAATCTTTTGCATAAGGGAAAAAACCCAAATCAAAACTCAAACCAACCACCACACCCATCTCTTTGTCTCTCTGCCGTCGACCACCGCCTGTTAAAACGAAGATGATGATGATGATGATGATGATAACGACGATTGATGGTGAGGATGAAACCGTCACCCACCCCTGTTTCTCTCTCTCACACTCATTGTAGAGTGAGAGTCCAAGGAGAGAGAAAGAGAGTCCGAGGAGAGAGAAAGAGGACGGCGATGGGGAGGTGTTGGTGGGGAGGACGTTAGTGGGAGGTGGTGGGAGGTGGCGGAAGACGGTGATGGGGGTGGGGTGTACGGAAGTCGGTGCCGGTGTAGGTGGTTAGTGGGGGTCCAAAGGTTCGATTTTGTTTCTGTTGTTTTTGCAATCACACAATTTGTTTTTGAATGAGTTTTGATTTTTGGGTCTCATCCATCCTGATGGGTCTGTACAGCTTGTTTATTTGATTACGTTTGCTGGGTTTTCCTTTGATTTGGGTATTCTATATGAAATGGGTGTTGGATGTTTTTATTAGAGATGCTTGACGGGTCTGTACAGCATGTTTGTTTGATTTTTTTTTCTGGGGTTTCCTTTGAATTTGGTATTCTATATGAAATGGGTGCTGGATGTTTTTATTAGAGATTCTTTTTGTGTCCTTCTGTTGGCCGGCTTCGATGTCAACTGTTTTTACAGGTGACCAATTTTGCAAGCGGTGTCGATGGTTGCCCGCTGGTGGCGGGGGTGCCCCGTTGTGCCGACCGAAACTTTTTTCCGACAATTGATATTGACGATGGCGTTCTTGGAAGTGATGATGCAAACAAAACGCATATTTTGATGTCGATGGCGTGGCAAGGATGGAGGAGGTTAGGTTTTTGAACGTGCAACCCCACTTTGCAGCCTCTGATTATCGGAAAATCTGAGCCAAACCCCGTTTTTTTTTTCGAGATACACCTTGTTTTGATGTTGTTGGTTTTTTATATTTTTTCCCTCAGTCGATGATGATAACAATCTATCTGAGACACTTACCGAGTTTGCGATTTCTGGGTGCGTTCGTTTTGAGTAAAAACGTTTTTGTGAAAAAAAAAAAGTTAAACCGTAAACTTTTTAACGTAAAACGTTAACTTTTTAACGTAAAAACGTAAAACGTAAAAAGTTTAACGTAAAACGTAAAAAGTATAACGTTAAACGTAAAACGTAAAAAGTTTTACATAAAACGTAGAAAGTTTAACGTAAAACGTAAAATGTTTTACATAAAAAGTAAAACGTAAAACGTAAAAATTTTAACGTAAAACATAAAAAGTTTAACGTAAAACGTAAAAAGGTTAACGTAAAAACGTAAAACGTAAAAAGTTTAACGTAAAACGCTAAATGTAAAAAGTTTAACGTAAAACGTAAAAAGTTTAAAAAATCTGTAAAAAAATCTGAATTTGAAAATGCTTTTAATAAAAAAATTATGTTTAAAAAATAAAAACTAATATAATAATACAAAAAAGTAATAAAAAACAATAGACAAAATAGAGTAATTTTACTAAACTACCCTTTTGGATTAAAATATTAAAGACATAATAAGACAAAAAGTATTTAATATTATATTTAATTACTTTTAATCTCATCCATCCATTTGAAGATCTAATGGTTGAAAAGTGGTTCTCTCGATCTTACAACTGGAGGTGGTTTTCATTTTAGCGCTCCCCTATATATATATATATATAAACAGGATGTCACATGACGACTCTAGTGTCATGGATTCCGAAAATATACCCAACCGACCCGACCCGACCCTATTTTATACGAAAAATTGGAACCGATCTAAATACCTAGGTACTTCGGTTCGGGTCGGTTCTCGGTTTTTTCATGGTTTAGGTCCGGACCGAAAATAACCGCCCGAAAATATACCCAACCGACCCGAACCGAAGTACCTAGGTATTTAGATCGGTTCCAATTTTTCATATAAAATAGGGTCGGGTCGGGTCGGTTCTCGGTTTTTTCATGGTGAAACCCGAATTGGACCTATGGACCGGAACCGACCCTATATTTAGGGTAGTGAATCGGTTCTGTATTTTATGTTTGATCGGTTCTCGGGTCAGGTCGGGTAATGGTAGGGTCGGGTTTTTCCTTTTGCTCAGCCCTAGTACCTGCTGAGGTAAATAATCTTGATACACTTTGTAGATACGGCTCGCTCGGTTCAACTTCGATCCAAAATGGATACTGAGACTCGATATCCTCAATCATGTCTCGGAGTGATTTCTGTTTGAATTCTGTTTGCTGCTGTTTGTGAATCTACATATTGAAGTTCTGCAAGTCTGCATGTAATTGCTGCAAATCCACAAAGAACCCAGCTGTGTGATAACCATTCCTACGAAGAACCTGCATGCATGCTTCTCTCTAAAAGTCAACGAAGTATCTTGAGTGCATGAATGGTCCTCACGAAGAACACCATGACGAAGAACAGCTGTTTGGCGAAGATCCATGGCGAAGAACCATATCTCACGAATAACCGATGAACGAAAAACATACATGGCCGAAGAACCTTGTTCGTCGCCTGGTTATTCGCTGAGAAAGAATCCAACGAAAAGCCCCACATCTTTCGTGGGCCTGATTTCTTCGTGGGTCAGCTTCTGGGCCCAGTTCCATTCTTCGTTGGTGTTCCAGATAAGATTTGGTATAAAAGCAACCTTTGGCAGAACAGATAAGGTAGCACACAGAGAACACAGTTTAAGCACTTCAGTGAGTTTGAGTGAACTTCTTTGTATAATCTTGTAACAACTCTTCTGAAGTAATATACGTTGAGCTTTAAAGTTAAATCTTGTGTGTGTTTGTGTGTTCTTAAGCTTGGTTTACATACCCGTTTGGATTCCGCACAACCGGGTGTGTTCCGTAACAAGGATAAGGTTTACTAGATCCTCCTCTAGGGACCTACAAATAAGATCGTCCCTGTTAAGTATATCAAAGTTTGGTTGGCTGAATCTAGTGATAAGAGGGCTCATTCTGTATAGGTGAAGCCTGGAGTCACAGGGATGTCAGTTGTATGTGTTCGGAGGTTTAAACCTAATATGGCTTTAGAAACATTGAGAGCACAGGGCGTGTTCTCGGTACGGTTTCAAAATGTCGTTGGGTTTTAAAGGACCAGGATCCAAGTGTTAAAATCTCCATGGGATTGTATGTTGAATTTGGAGAGTGTTGATAGTTCTCGGTGTATCTCTGGATCAGGTGGAGTGTGCAAGTTGGTTGAGACAAAGGATGTGTCAGTGGCAATTACAATCAGGGTTGGATCCTATATGACTGAGGTGTTTGGAGCTCTCGAGAGCTTCAATGGGGCCTTTCAGAACTGATGAAGAGGGTCACTACAACTAGAGGATTGGGTTGAAGTCTTAGCTCGTTCTTGGGAACTGACGCTTGGAAGACTTGTTTTGAAGATTATTGGAGTTACTGGATAAAGGGTTTACTTGGATAGCATTTGTGGACTGAGTTAAGGCTTCAAGTGGGAGATTGTTGGGTTTTGTAAAGCTTTTTGTGGGCTTCGTTCGATAGACAAGAAGGTATAAGGGTGGCTGGTCCTTCTATTAAGGGGACCATTAATAGAAGCCCATTTATTTGTTTTTGGTCCCTGAGTTTTAAACCCTAGTTATTATGTATAAATACTCTATTAATGTAATTGTAATCTTCTGTTCTGAGCTAATAAAGAAAAACCCTAGTTGCAGCCCGTGGATATAGGTCTCTCACCAGTGGTGGACATAGAGTGTTAATAGGGGTAGCACGGGCTACCCTTCAACCCCGTCTCCGTAGTGTAAAAATAGCCCTTAACTTCATTTCCGTAGTGTAAAAATACCCCTCAACTCCGTTTCTGTTATATAAAGGACACCCCTGATCCTAAAAAAAATAGGATACCCCTAACTTTTTGGGCTAGTTCCGCCACTGTCTCTCACTGAGACCGAACCACGTTAAAATTCTTGTGTTCTTTATTTTTTTTTTTGTTTCCGTGCAAATTTGTCCGTGTTGTTTGCGTGTTGATTTGGTTCTGCGCGTAACTTTTGTTAGTATTCGCTTCACCTTTGCTATTTATTGATGACTGGATCATCACTGCAATTGTTTTAAAGACGAACTACTAGTTGATATTTCTTCTGGAATTCAATTAACTTGGAGTTTAAGAACAACTCCACATAACATAAAACTATCAATTCAAGAACCAGATTCGAAATAAATGGTATTAATAACTGAAATATGTTTTAACAACCTTTCCCGCTCCTATAACTAACATTAATGTGCATCCACGTGGTTCCCTTATTGTTGCATGTCAAACAGGGGCGGATGTAGCATATAGTAAGGGGTGGCGTCCGCTACGGCTTGGCGTTCCGGTGGTAGTGTAAAATTAATGTAAATTTTGGAAAAATTTGACGTTTTTTCGATTTCGTTACCGCTTATTTATAAAACGTTACGGATTAACGCGAATCTTATATCCGCCACTGATGTCAAATGTGCATCCAAAAAAGGATAACCTTGCCGCCTCGTTGGTTGATTCTACTATTATTCTCATTCACTTCGTTTATTTAAGTTGATTAGGCTGAAGGGTATGGAGGATAACCCCTAGGGCTTCTAATGTGCCATCACAGTTCCATCTCATTAATAGCATCCCCACCCCCCACCCCCCCCTCTCCCCTAGGGTATGGAGGATAACCCCTAGGGTATGATAGAGGGGGCACTATTAACTCTTTTTTACTGATATGGCATGGGGATGATGCCCCATACACTTTAGTCTTAACTTTTGTCCCCCTCTCATAGCCTCTAATTTGTTTCTATACAAGCTTTCTTTGAATAATAATAATATTTTGATAAATGAAATCCCCTAAAAGGAAATGTGTATTTGTCATTACATGCTTGGCTAGTCGATTCTTCATTAGACATATCGACAATATACGATGAAAACCATGGTTAATCTTTCATTTTAATTATATTGAGTTGAGTACAAAACACGATTACTTATATATTCTTATTTTTGTCTTGTCAGCCATATCTTAACAATTATTAATTTATGAAACAAGCAAACATACAAAAGTAGGTATCATTTAAGAAGAATGTCTTATTTTTGCCCTATTCAACTTAAGTTTATAACACACAGATATCGACCGTGCATTGTATATAAAAAACTCTACTAAGTATGCTTTTAATAAATATATCGATATCCTTTAAAACGAGTAAATTATAATAACATAACATTTAAAAGATGGTTATCTACCAGCAATTATTTAAAAAGAGTATTTACTTCTCTTTAGTCCATATTTATGATAAAAATTTAACAAAGAAAATAAGTTATGATATTTCATTTGTCTATAATTAAGTTGATCAATATTTTTAATTTAGCCTTCCTAAAACTTTTAAAATTAACTTTTTATCAAGTTTGGAAATTTTCAAAACAGATAAAGATAAATCAATATTAAGCTTGTCTTATGAAGTTTGAGACACTAGTCTTGATATATATATAGCTTTATAATTTCAAAATTTCATAGCCAAGCGTTATGCTTTTATGAAAGATTGCAATTGATGAGTGACTCTTTAACGTTTCATAAAATCACTCTTTGAAAGGGTATTTTGTTTGTATTCTTGTTTCCAGTTTTTTTGCTACTTTTCTATATACATCATTTTTTCACCGTTAAAAAAAACAAGTAAATTTGTATTTTTGGTCACTAGTAAATCATTTTACATACAAACTAGGTTATTGTCTGCGTAAACACGCAGTTTCACAAATAATACATACATACAATTTTGTTGTAAGCTTTTTAAATTGATTGTAGAGATGACGGTTTCAGCTTATTACTAAAAAACTTATCGATTCGGATTGTGTTTTTTCATAAATGTCAAATGGGTAGAATCAAATTGACAAAAAATGTTATACTTTTTATAACACTAAAAATATATTGAATTTCTTGTCACTTCTTATTTATAATAATAATAATAATAATAATAATAATAATAATAATAATAATAATAATAATAATAATAATAATAATAATTTTAAACCACTTTATATACATTTAAATCAAATTAACTCATTAATAAAGAATTAATATAACTCACTAATTTAATGCCAAACTGAATCCAACAATTATATAAGCCAAATGTCACCACATACATACACCATCAACTCCTATTTCATCAATCAAAACACACAAACCTTGGAAATTCCCTCTTTGTCTTCCTCACAAACCCCCAACAATTTGCTTCATTTTCTATTCTAATAATCCACATATCATCTATTCAAAAGAACACATAATCAGTTAGGTTTATGTCTAATCTCACCAGGGATGATGGCACTTTCTCTTCAGGGAACACTGGAGACAATAATACCTCACTCCCTCCTGCTAAGAAAAAAAGAAACTTACCAGGAACACCAGGTACTTGTTCTTACATAGTTATCTCAATGTTCTACTTAGTTTGAGAGTTTTTATAGATGGTCTAGCAAAATCATAAGCGTTTTTATGTTTACTTGTTTTAGTTTATAGGGAGTCTGCTAGTCGAAAGAGCAGACTCGATCGTAGTCTGCTAGTCAAGCAGGCAGACTCATTTTTTTGAGTTTTGCATGTCAATGTATCCGAGGAGTTCGCTTGTCATGTGAATATCTTGTATCATATTCTTTAAACCTTGGGTAGTGAAACTTTCAAAAACCCTCCTAGAAACACTTATCATTTTGCTAGACCATCTGGAAATCCAAAAAAAACATTCCATATATAGAGAATTTTACTAATTTCTAGCGGATCTACCAAAATCATAAGCCCTTCTTGGTGGTTTTTGAACTTGTTTTGGTTTATAGAGAGTAGTCTGCTAGTCAAAGGAACAGACTCACTTTTTTTAGTTTTGTCGTGTAAGTATACTTGATAAGTTCGCTTGCCGCGTTAATATCTATCTGGTGTCCATTTTTAGAGCTTGCTACCTTGTGTAGCAAACTCCCTAGAAAAAAAAACACTTCCAACAACCTTCTAAAAACATTTATCATTTCACTGGACCACCTAAAAGATAAAAATAATAAATTGGTAACTAAATCATAGTTTTTTTTCATACTTTATGCATGCATGCATGCAGATCCTACAGCTGAAGTTATTGCTCTATCACCATTGTCGTTAACAGCGACCAACAGATTTGTGTGTGAGATTTGCAGCAAAGGGTTCCAAAGAGACCAAAATCTTCAGTTGCATCGAAGAGGTCATAATCTTCCATGGAAGCTTAAGCAAAGAACGAGTAGTGATGCTCGAAAACGTGTATACATATGCCCCGAGTTGTCATGTGTTCATCACAATCCAGCTCGAGCACTTGGTGATCTCACTGGGATCAAGAAACATTATAGTAGAAAACATGGTGAGAAGAAATGGAAGTGTGATAGGTGTTTGAAGAAATATGCGGTTCAGTCTGATTGGAAAGCTCATTTAAAGACGTGTGGCACTCGTGAATACAAGTGTGATTGTGGCACCATCTTTTCAAGGTTAGATCGATTCTTAGTTATTAACGAATATAATGTTCAACTAACTAACCGTTCGGTGGGAACATGAACAAAAAGTTTAATAAACAAACGAATATGCAACATGTGCCTCGTTCATTCATTTAAATTTGGGGATGTTGGTTTATGTTTGTTCATTTACATTCGTTTATGTTGGTACATTAAGGTATGTTTATGTCTGTTCATTTACGTAGTCATCCAAAGAGGTTGTGTCCAGCTCATTTTACAACCCGCGGTGCAACCCCTATCGTTGTTAACTTTTAGATTGGTGTTCGTTAATTTGTTTTCTTTGTGTTTGTTTATGTTCGTTTAGAATATTAATGATCGAACATAAATAAACATGAATACATTCACTTTGTTAAAGAACGACCGTGCACAAGAAACTATATTCGTTTAGGTTTAATTGTTTGTGTCCGTTTGTTTTGTTAATTAATGTTGAAAGAACGAATAATGACGGATCCAAGATTTCTTAACAGTGGGGGGCAAAAACGGGTCTGATTTGTTTGGTTCGTTATAACTATTGTCTTAGACTTTCGACTTACAAGAAGAATGTTTACCATGTTTGTATCTGCAGAAAAGATAGTTTCATCACTCACAGAGCATTTTGCGATGCATTAACAGAAGAAAACAACAAGATGAATCAAGAAATGTTACAATCACAACAAATGTCAGATGATTACATGAACACCAGAAATAGCATGTCAATGGGACTCCCTGAATTCAACAACTACAACCCGAAAAGCCCGCTCAAATTGCACCCTCAAGAGATCCCAATGCTTTATAGGCCGATGAATATATCAGCAGGTTTGTTCTCAAGCAGTTCCGGTACCTTACTTAACAACCCAATAGTTGAATCATCTTCTAGTATCGGTCTAGAGCTCAGCTCTTCAAATGGGCCAGTGAGCTACGGGAACTTCCAACAAACCGAAGGCCTGCTTTCTGAGCCCATGGCGCATATGTCTGCGACAGCCTTGCTTCAGAAAGCAGCTGAAATAGGTGCAACGGCGAGTAATATCGTAAATTCTCCGATTATCCAAAAGAGCTATGTCACTAGCATGGCAGGCCCAGACCAGCCCAATTCTGATGGACCAAGGCCCAGTCCATCATACTGTAATATCCAAGGCCCATTCCACAACTTCCAGACACAACCTGAAGAAAACAATGCCTTGCCAAATCCCATCCTGCAAGGTACATTTGGGCCTGGGCCTGGGCCCAAACCTGTTTTGGATGCTGATCCTGTTGTGAATAATATAGGAGTTTATAGTGATATTTTAAAGGGTGCAGATCAAAGTCTTGGATTGATGAATATGGAGCATGGAGACAGAAGAAATAGTAACTCGGATTTGATTCATGGTATACGTGATACGGGTATAGGAAGAAGCGTGTCAGGGCGCGGTGATGGTAGTGACACGTTGATAGTCGATTTCTTGGGAACTGGATGATCAGGAACAATACACATGAATGACATTGACTTGGGGGTACTGAAGCAACAAAACATGCAAGCAATGTATTCATAGCAATAACTTATGAATGAGCATTCATCAACATATGAAAAGCCCATTTTGAAGGAACTGAAAATGGAAATTTTCAAAATAAATGCATATTGTAATTATAGATTTGCTGGTTTTAAAATAGTTGTTTAGTCTTATACAAATTTTGTACATTTTTTTCATCTTGATAATCTAATATCTATGCAAAGGAGGCAATAAAATACTTGTAATTATTACTTAAAGTTGGGGGCTATAACAATAACATCCTCACTAGATGAAGAACTATATTGCTCATTAGCTTGGTTTAAAAAGCGTGAAGCGCAATCTAAAATCTGTTAGCGGAAGCCGTCATCATAATTGACATCGTAATCGTGATTATGTGTGTGTTCGTACAGAGAACAGAAAAACACAGAGAAACATGAATGGATATTATTGAATCTTAGTAACAAATAATGTTCACAGAGATTACATATATATACTCGGTCGGTTAGTTTGATAACTGCCACTAACATAATAACCTATGATAACTATTATATTACATAATAATAATAAACAATATATATGCTAAGTTTATATTCTAACACCATCCCCTAAACTTAGCATCGGTAATGGCTCGTCACGTCGGCTTTGATGATAAACGCATTTTTCTTTAAACTTGTCATGATTCGTCCATAGATCCACCTTGATTTGTTTCGTGATGCTGAGTACGGTAATATTGTTGTTCATTACCCATTTTGTCGCTGAAAGTCTTTGATCTGTCGTTAAAGCCAATTTAGTGCTTCTAAATCGTTCTGTCGCTGATCTGTTTTCTGTCGCTATCCTTCTTCTTCTGTCACTAACTGTCGTCGCTAAAACTGGAAATCCATTTTTTTCTTTTTTGTTCCCGCCGTTCCTGCGTCCTTATTTTCTTCATTTTAACATCCGATGATACCGTTTCCGGTGATCGGTTCCGGTTGTATCCTTCGCTCTCTTCTTCTTCTTCTTCGTGATAGTCTCTATCATCATCTTGCCTGCGTTTCCGGTCCCTGCTTCTTTCATCTTTGATCTCAATAGATTTATCATCTTTATATTTGGTTTCTTTATTACCATCTTCACTATACTTATCTTCACGGTATTTGTCATATTTATCATCTTTATCATCCCTGTGTTTTCTCTTGTGATGCTTTCGGTTAATTACCGATTTCTCTCTTGATTCCGTATCCTTGTCGTCTTCTCTATTGTAATAACCGTCCCTGTCTTCCTGCGTCTTACCGTTCAGTTTTTGAACATCTTTACAGGCCAAAACATCTCTTTCGGAATCGTCTTCTTCTCTCCGTGTCATTACTTCGCCTGCATCTCCATTATCTTCGTGACGTCCCGATTCGTATTCCATTAATGCAATTTCGTATTGCAATTCCATTATTGCAATCTCTTGTTTCAAGATTGCAATCGCGCGTAATCGGGGACTCTGAATCGCTATTTGTTTCTCGCCTCTTCCCGTGTTTGTTTTCCATCTTCTTCATCCGTATCTTCCCAGGATCATGTAATTTTGATCCTAATTCTTCGTTTTCTAACCATGCGCTCTGATACCACATGTTAGCGGAAGCCGTCATCATAATTGACATCGTAATCGTGATTATGTCTGTGTTCGTACAGAGAACAGAGAAACATGAATGGATATTATTGAATCTTAGTAACAAATAATGTTCACAGAGATTACATATATATACTCGGTCGGTTAGTTTGATAACCGCCACTAACATAATAACCTATGATAACTGTAATTTTACATAATAATAATAATAAACAATATATATGCTAAGTTTATATTCTAACAAAATCAAAGCGTGAAACGCAAATCGCAAAAGCGGCGGGCTTTTCGTACGTGAGGGCAAGGTGCTTATATATTTTTTTATATATATCCTATAGGCTTTTAGCATCCCTTACCCAAAATATATTGATAAATAAGGTTTATATATGATTTAATGTATAAATCACTTAATGTACAACCATTTTAGCTACATGTATAAACACTTTAAAGCAGAAAAACATCTTCTGTACAAAAAGCGCGCGCCTAAGTGAGATTTTTTTTTCGAAAAAAGCTCGCTTTTTGTACAGAGCTCGCCTTATACCACACAAGGCTCAGCTCTTTGCGCCTAGGGTCGCTTTGCGCTTAAGCGCGCTTATGGCGCACTTTTTGAAACCAAGCTCATTAGAAGTTATATTTGCTTCAATTCTGCTGCACTCTCTTGACCCATACAAAGCGCGCTTATGGCGCACTTTTTGAAACCAAGCTCATTAGAAGTTATATTTGCTTCAATTCTGCTGCACTCTCTTGACCCATACAGAGGACTAGTTTGTTCAAATGTTAGCCTACTCCCATCTATAGAATCGACGTTTACTTCACCATTAATGTTCATGCTTAAATGTCCGATTTTGCTTGTTTTACATGTCATCCAAAGAATTTTTTTTTTTTTTCATCGTGGATATTGTGATTTGATAAGGTACGGCATCCATTCAATGTCTTGAAAGATCATGGCATACAGTAAAGTATGGGATGCAGATAACTGAGGTGATCCCGAATTTGGGTGACATATCTTACATAAACGTGTTAAGCTCAAACCCGTAGCACTAACGCAATAACGTTTGCTAAAAGAAAGCTTGCGTATATTAACATTATACTTGAAAACTGATACATGAAGTCCACAAGCCGATACATTTATTTGAAACCCTAATTATAAACTATAAGATTAAAAAAATGAACATATCAACTAAAGAAAATGTTCAACTATGTATGAACCATCTGTAAGGGGACTGTGTAGGGGAAATCTGGAAATTGCAGTGAACTTCATGTGACAATAGAAGCACCAAACAAAGGAGGATTTTTTTCATGGTGCAAATTACCTTTTTAACCTTCATCACCACATCAAGTACTTCTTGACTTTCATTGTTGCAGAACACAAATCAACTCAACAACTCCATTATGAGAACTGCACCCAAAACCAAGATGAAGGTAAATCATATATTTTACTAATAAAAAGAAAATAAGCTTTCATATATTGAGAATTTTTTTATGCACCCACCCACTAAATGCATTATGTTTTACCTAAAACAAATAACCACTGTACAATAATATGCCTTCATATACTTAAAGACGTCGTCTATACAATATGCCCTGCAAAGAAGAAACGAGTAGTTATTAGAGGTGGCAGTTTCAACCCATTTATTTGAAAACAGGTCAATTCGGGTTGTATTTTATTGATATGGGGCCGAATGTAGAAGATTAGCTAAAACAGAACGGGTTAAACAGGACAAAAGCCACCCGACATGTAATCAAATGCTTGCAATATACAAAAATATTTTATTTAAAAGAACTTATCTTGTTATTTTAACCAAAAAAAAGATTTCATAATCATATTTAATAAAAAAATACAAAAAAGAATTTGAAAGACAGTTGTTTCCACCCAAGCCGGACCGTCACGTGAAGTTTTGACTCATTTAAAAGCAGACTGACGCAGACAAAAGGTATATGAATATGCTTTACCTGAAGTTTGATGCGTTTTATGCTCTCTTTACACTGCAACTTGATCAAGTTTCGATAATGGTATAACACATTACTATTGAACTCTTCAAAATGATCTTTATTAAAACCAACACATCTGAGTCATCCTTTCAAAAGACCGAACAATATCTATCCACTTGAGAGATCTTTTTTCCAAAAGACTGAAAAACGTCGACAAACACTGTGTCTTTGCGGCTACGCTTTCCTTTGATTCTTGTGTTTTGACCTTGAATCACCTGTTAATTACTTCCATTGCCACTCGAACCCGATGCAACAATTCCTCAACATCATGAAAGTTAAAATCAAGAGCTCTTTTGATTACAGATATAACGGCCTCTTCTTTTGAACTACACGCTGCAAATGCAATCCTTGATTTCCTTGAGGCTTCCATTGCTGACGTTACATTTTGTGTCTGTAAAGTACATCAGAGTTAACCGTAAACATGAAGTTTTTATAAATTTATGAGTAAAATGCCATTTTCATCCCTGAGTTTTGGTCAGTTTTGCGACTTTCATCCCAAGGTTTTTTTTTCCGCATCTGGATCCAAAAGGTTTGAAATCTTGCCATTTTCATCCGGCTCGTCAACTCCATCCATTTTTCTCCGTTATGTCAGGGATGTTTCTGTCTTTTTTGTTAACTTTAAAGGGCAATTCGGTCCTTTCCAGGGGTATTCGGTCTTTTTACATAAATTGAAAAAAGACCCGCGTTGCCCTCTCAGTTAGCAAAAAAGACGGAAATACCGCCGACTTAACAGAGGAAAATGGATGGAGTTAACGAACCGGATGAAATGGCAAGATTTCAAACCTTTTAGATCCAGATGCGGAAAAACAAACCTTTGGACAAAAGTCGCAAAACTGGCCAAACCAAAACCTCAAGGACGAACATGGCATTTTACTCTACATTTATTGAGTGGCAACTTTAAACATGACAATAAGTGTTGATGGGTCAACGGAAAACCGACCCAATTTGGGCCGTAAGCCCATCGGACCCCACCTATTCTGCGCCTCTAATTATGGACTTTCAAGAGTACACTTACAAAGTTAAGAATCCGTGTAAAGCTGGGTTTGTTTTTAGCAGCAATAAACATGATTTCCAGCCGCTTGATTAAACACCCTTAACTAGTGCCGCCTTGTCAGCAGCTGCCGGGTTGTTCAAGTTATCAAGATCAGAAGCGGAAGCAGAGGAGGAAGGAGACTCGCCTATCAAAAGCAATAGTAAATAATCATGATAAGATTTCAGATTATGTGACATTTAATAATCAGAAGCAGGTAATTAGTTGACATTATGCATGAAGTTGTAAAAGTCACTTTTGATGGTTGCGTGTTTGGGAAAACAACAACAACAACCATACCAGTAAAATTATAACGTGTTTGGAAAATTATAACTAATTAAGTAATAGTATACTAGTATAGATACAATTTCGATACACAAAAAACTGACCCGTAGTACCCAATATGAAGAGACGTTTGCAACTCGTTCACGTCTTTGCAAGCGGTTGTGTGTGAAGAATATATAACTTTCATGTAAGCAACTTCCATGCATTTGTAGGCCAAAGATGCAGTTGTCATCTCCTTGGTTCTCTCATATTCATGAGCACAATACCTAATAAATTAAAAAAAAAAAACATAACCAAATGAACACGTATAAAAGAAAATTTTTCAGTATTCTATAAGGTTTTTCGTAAAAAGAGAGAAAATATAAACAAACACTTAAATGTTAAATATTGAACAACAAAAAGGGCCAATATTGATTACTTACTCGCATAATTTAGCGGTGCTACTATAAATGGACACTGATTGAATCATATCACCGTATCTCCCTGTTTGGCTATGGCAGGATTCAAATAAAGAGGCTACATGAAGAAATTGAAGTGCTGCTTCTATATAAAGAGCTCTACTTTCAAGGCTTGATCCAGCATTCTGCAAGTATTTTTTTTAAAATATGAAAATCATTATGGAAAACAACAAACATTAAAAAGGAATTATAACAGCAGAGACATTAATTACTCAATTTCTCCCCATTTACCAAAAAAGGGGTCATTCTTCGTCACCCAATCGTCAAATGTGTAGGTTTAAAATACTAGCTAATAATGAAACATGTTAGACGGGTGGAAGTCACCCATAAGGTATTTAAATGTTTATTAGAACCAAAATAGCTTCACTAAAAAAATTGTGATATTCAATAACCATTTATATAAATTAAAGAGTAAAATGTCATTTTCGTCCATGAGGTTTGGCTACTTATTTAGCGAATTGGATGAAAATGGTAAGATTTCAAACCTTTTGGGTCCAAATGCGGAAAAACAAACCTTTGGATGAAAGTCGCAAAAGCAGCCAAACCTCAGGGACGAAAATGACATTTTACTCGTAAATTAAAAGTTGACGAAAAACTTTCTAACCCTAAACCCAACCTGACCCACACTAAAAATGGCCCGTTTTGACCCGTTACCCAACCAGCTCATTTTCTCATCTAGACATGACACCAAGGTGGGAAAATCATAGAATATAGTAAAGACCAAAATACGAAGCAAAAAAACGAGTAGAACCTTAACACGATCAGCCATATGTTTAAGATTAGTCGCCTCTCTTAAAGCATTTGTCGTAGCTTGATTAGATAAATCCCTAACAAGAACAACAGTCGGATCCTGACTCTTGTCCTTGTGTTTTTCAGGTGTCGGATTTTTTATATTCGAATGTTGACTTCCATTCTGATTCTGAGCTTTTTTATTATGTTTTAACGCCTTCGATGGCATATTATTTCCCACATTTTCTTTCCATTCGGTTTCACCTTGACCCACCGGTGGCAAAGAGTTTGACTTTCCTTTTACGGAAACATCCTTCTTCGAAGCTTTCTTGGAACCGTGAATAGAAACGTTATCGATTCTGACATTTTTGTTCGGCAATAACTCCTTAGATTTGGTGGATTTGGTCAAAGGGTCAACACCTCTATTATTTAAGATTCTCATAGGAGAAGAAGAAACCGATTCCACAGGTGACCCTTTTGATTCTCGGTTATTTGGCTTACTTTTATGAGAACCAGAAACCTTTGAAGAGCTTGAAGTGGCAGCCCGAACCGTATTTTGTCTTGAAGCTTCTGTTAACTTAACATCTTTGATGTTTTTAACTTTTCTTCCAGAGCTTCCCTCGTCAAATGTCTTTAATACCCTTGCCTTCTTTTCCTTCATGTTAATGATTTCGCTTGTTTCTTTCACATTGTTCCCGGTAACATCAATTTCATGTACTCTTTTTCTTTTCTTCGCAATGTCTCGTTTATCAACTTTCCCTGTGTGAGAGGGTCCACCGTTTCCATCTGTTTTGACTTTCTTGACCTTTCTCGGAAAATCTTTACTCTCTCTTTTGGTGCCAGTCTTCAAGCGATGAATGTTACTACCTGAAAAAAAGTTATATCAAGAACGAACATTTTTCAAATGAACGAACGTTCAGTGGATAGTTTGTGAACTGCTCGGCGGGGAGCTCGTTCATGTTCATTCATCGTTCATTTGAACGAACACGAACCAGAAATTTCATTCGGTTGATCGGTTCGTTCGTTTAGTTAAATGAATGAACATGAACAAAGGTCGCATCCGTTCAATTATGTTCGCGAATGTTCGGCAACATGTTCATTTATGTTTTTGTTCGATAGTTCATTAGGGTTTTTGTTTATACATTTTATTTAAATACTTTCAGAATTCCAAGTAACAAAATATTTAATAAATATTAGTGTATTGTATTTTATTTAATTTATTTAATAAATATTAGGTTAGTACATTATGCATTTACGTAATCTTTGTGATGAAAGATGCCGATTTTATTCGAAATTTAATATTTGTTCGTTTTTGTTCATGAACGCTTGTTTGTGTTTGTGTTCATAAACGTTCGTTTGTACTCATTTATGTTTTCATGAGCATCCATTTGAGTTCAGTACCTAAAATTAACGAACGAACAGATTCATTTCCTTAATGAACGAACACAAACAAAAAAATCTCGTTCGGTAAGTGTTCATGAACAGTTCGTTCGGTTCGTTTGCAGGCCTAACCTCCACCAAATAAACCTACATGCAAGTACAAATCAGGGTCAACGTCAATGAAATACCTTCATCCGCAAAGTTTTCACAAAATTTATAGTTCTCATTTTGCTTTAATCTGTCCTTATCCACAACCACGTCACGAGACCGCCCTGAATCTTGAAACGCTACTGCATTAACAATGGGAGACTGATTTACGCCATTTAAGCTTCTGGTTTTATACGAGGTGTGAAGTTTCTTCTTTGAAGAATTAGAAGACATCGAAGGACCGTCCCGCTTGGCGTCATTTGGTAGATCTTTTAACGCAAGATTTTTCTTGACACCAGAAGATGGATTTTGTGAACCGAATTGTTGGTTGGCCACGTCAAGTGTGACCTCTGCTAAGTGGGCCCCGCCAGGATGAACGGGTTGAGAACTGTGTACAGGACCAGGAAAATGAGAGGTTATAGCCTTGGTTGTTTCCTCTTCACTGATGCTACACCGATTCATTCCAGGCCTAGGCACATTAAAATTTTTCACTAAAATGAAATAGAAAATAATATAAAAGAAACTCTTTTATAGGAAAATTTATTTGTCTAACATACTTGATGCACACACTAATTATTGAAGAAATTTTTAAAATTTCAAGAAAAGTGTTTCGGGTCAACTCGACCCAACTGTTTCGGCCTATATCCAAAAGTTACCCTTTTGACCCATTACCCAACCCAACCCGACCCATCCCATCCATTTGCCACCTCTATGCCGAACAAATCTAGTTCAGCAACACAATCATGGAGCCCTTGGGGCATGGCAAACGTGTGCATCTCAAGCATGCATAACTGGAGCCCACTGAAGGGCTTGACGGGCCCGGGCCGAAAGTTGTCAGGCCCAAATCTTGTCAGTTGGGGATCAGAATAGATGTTACACGGATGGTCCCTGTAGTTTACCAAGATTTTGGATTTGGTCCCTAGGTTTCTAAAAGTTCACAGATTGTCCCTGTGGTTTGCACTTTGTAACGCATTTAATCCCTAGCTTTTTCCAAAAGTACATGGATGGTCCTTGTGGTTTGCACTTTGTAACGCATTTAGTCCCTAACTTGGACATGCTAAAACCTTTAGATTTGCTGGTTGGGGACTAAATGCGTTTCAAAGTACAAGCCTCTAGGACCATCCATGTACTTTTAGAAAGCTAGGGACCAAATCCAAAATTTTGGTTAACCGCAGGGACCATTCGTGTACTTTCATCTAAAATAAAAGAAGCTCTTCTATAGGAAAATATTTATCCATCATCATGACATCATCAAACAAAAAGTTAAATTTTACGGCACATGCAAAAGAGAACTTACAACCAGTCTAGCATGCTACAAATCCACTTCTCGGGAAAGCTGTCCGTATTTACGCCAGGTGGAAGAAGCCTCCATTTCTCACATTTGTCACAACAAACCCACTCTTCATTGACCACAGGAACTACCGTAGACACAGCTGCATTAGATTCTGGCCCGTTGCCTATTGTCGATGAAGACGGTTTTTGACTTTTCTTTCCATTTGATCTCTCTTTCAACAAACTGTTATTTTCCATTGTGCTTTTTACATTAGTGTCCTCCAAAGGTTTCTCCAAACCCTCCTGTTCTAAATCAAGTTCCCCGAAGAAATCTTTATACGTCTCTTTGACTTTTCCGCTATTTTTCTTGAAATCCTCTGTATAGCTTTTTGACCCGTTATCGCTTTTCTTAGTTTTAGATCTAAAAGATTCGTTCTTTAAACCGCCTTCCGCTTTCCGTTTGCCACCTGAAGACGATGTGTTATTCCCAGGGGCAAAATTGTCCACGCTTGTTTCCTTCTTGGGTAGAACACCATTTGTCGATTCCATTGAGACAGAATTCTTTTCGGTTGACTTTGACTTCTCTCCAGTAACATTTTGTTCAACGTTAACCAAATCAGGCCCATGAACCGCTGTCACTGTACTATCTTGGCTCCCCTTGTGCATGGGCCCACAACTATTATCCTCTGACTTTTTTTCAGTCAAGTGCAACACATCATAAGGAAGAGGAGATAATAAAAGACTTCCAGAAACCGGAAATGATGTCATCATCTGTTGCCATAATAAATTTCAGTTCTCTCTTAATTCATAACTCAAAAACATAAGAGTTAACTGCCATTTTTGTCCCTATGGTTTGTCCAATTATGCCGGTCCAGGCCAAATTTCAAAGTTGTACCATTTCCGTCCCTAACATTCTCGAAACATGACAGTTCCGTCCAAAAACTTAACGTCAGTTAAAACCTCGTTTAATGAAGGGCAAAAACGTCATTTCCCTTTTTTTATTTTCTATTGTTACACTATTTTCCATTTTTGTTTTCCGTTTAACGGGATTTAAAAAAAGGAAAACAAAAGTAAAAACAATGACGGTTTTACCCTTCATTAAACGGCAGGTTTTAAACAGATGTTAAGTTTTTGGACGGAACTAGCATGTTTTAAGAATGTCAGGGAGAAATGGTACAAATTTGAAATTTGGCCTGGACTGGCATAATTGGACAAAGGACTGGCATAATTGGACAAACCACAGGGACAAAAATGGCAGTTAACTCAAAACATAATATTGGTAAAACTACAAACCTCAAGAATACTAGTGGGAGACTCATACGGGACATCTCGAGGCCCGTGAATAAACCTGTGACTGTTTACAGGGCTGGCTTCCAAAGAAGATGGAGACATATCTAGCCCAAGCCCACTGTAGATTTCAGCGTGTTTTTTAGTCAACATGTTATCAGACCCCACTTTGATTCGAACCTTTAGAGACTTCGGGTCAGAATCGTTAGCAACGTCGGTAATCGACTTTGATTTGTTACCACTATATATGCTGACTTCTTGCTTCAGTTTACCATTTGACTTTGACTTCCTAGGTGCTGACTCTGATCTAGCACTAACAGAGGCTGGCCCGTTTCTTACGGGCTGTGATTTGTTTGAATGCGAAACAGAATTCTGATTAACAACCTGCATAGTCATACACATTGAAACCTTTATGCAAAACAGTATAACAAGTAGAAGATATCAAGATCTTGTTCATTATAGATAGCGAGTCAGATACAATTATAAATATTATGTTGTTTCTATAACAAAAAAGTTTCAGGGTATGCATGCATGCACCTACCTTGTCTTCTACCCCCCACCCCCCCCCCCCCACACACACACACACACTATGCCGTTAATATCGTTAATATATCGGTTATCAGTCCCCATGTAAAATATCGGTGTCAAATACCTATATTGATATTATCGGCGATGTTAGCCGATATATCACCGATTTTTCCGCTATCAATACCTTTCTTCTTTGTTCTACAGTTCGTCCTTCTTATTGCTGCTATTAGTGTTTAAAGTCTTAATTGTTAGTATTTTAAGTCTTAATCAGTTCCTAATTGCTACAATTGTTAGTGTTTTGCAAGTTGCAAAAGGTTAATTTGTTAATGGTAGGAGAGTATACTGAATTGTTAGTGTTAAATTGCTATATATAAAAATTCTACATGATGTTAAAGTTACCGATATCCCACCGCGATAACCTATATCTCAGATATCGGTTCTTGACCGATATTCGATTTTTTACCGCATTAACTACATACCCCCCCCCCCACTCAAGAATTAGAACATTAAGCTATCAAAAAACAAAAATCAATAACTATAGTACCAATGGAATATTAAATACGAATATGTCCCAAACTCAAAAAAAAAAAACCACCTTCATATGTGCGTTATTTGGAGAAACGGGCGCACTATAATTGAGATCTTTTGGACGTGCGTTTGGATTAGGCAAAACAGGAGAACGCTGCAAAAATGAACCGTAGCCTCCAAATTGTGCACCTGCAAAATAACCTCAAATTTGCATCAGTATGTTTTAACTTTTTAGCTTCATCTTTACAGATAATTAATTTAACTTACCCAAATTTTCAGTTAAAACTCCACCTTCAAAATCCTTCTGACAATGTCCCAAAACATTTTGTATTTTCTCATCCTTCAGAAATCACAACAATGAGTTGCATTTAAAAGCAGATAATGGACACATATATCACCATTTATGTGTGTATGAGTGTATCTCTACTTAGGAAACTAAATTACACAGCTCAAGTTGTAATCATTTTCTTATAGCAACTTGTTATCTGATTATCCAAATCTCACTATGTTGGCCCTAAATGAACAAAAAATCATACTCAAGATCGGTTTACCCAAACACACAATATTCACTGTGCTAATTCAACTCACAGTAACAGTGGCGAAGCTTGAGATTTCCGACCGGGGGGTCGAAAATGTACACACCCAAAAATTTCTATAAAACGGGGGGTCGAAAATGTATATACCCAAAAATTTCTATACGAAAACTACATTCTCTCCACTACTGAGCTCTGAGCGAAAAGTTCGGGGGGTCGGCCGCCCCCTCCCGCCCCCACTATCCTACAGTAAGTTAAATTGTTAAACACACGTCCAAAGACGACGCTAAAACTATGGAGTGAAGATTGTTTCTAAACAAATAACTGCAATCTGAGTGTTTGGGTAAACCGGTTACGGTTTTCTAACTACTTAAAGAGAGACAGAATTGGATACTCAGAAATATTTAAGTGATCAATGAACTTTTATGTAGCTGGAAAAAAATCGATTTTACAACAACTAAATCATATCCAACATACTAAAATCAATCCATTACTACCTTACTAAACCAAAATATATAATTATGCTAATTACTTCAACCAAACTTTAATTGCAGAGTATGTGCATACAACAAACAATAATCTAAACTAAACAAAACCCCAAAAGAGATAACAACTGCTTACAATATAAGAGAGAGACACATCAGGATCAATTATTGAATCATCATCACCATCATTATTATTATTATTAATCTTCTGAACACAAGCTTCCCCTTCTTCAATCTCAGTATCTAACTCCATCTTTCCCCCTTCAAAACAATACTTCAAACTCACCCCCTTTCTCTCATCTCTACTCCCCACAGAAATCATCCAAAACAAATTGTATATTTCTTTCCTACAAACAAATAAAGACAAAATACATCTCAAAACAGCAATAAAACTTCAAAATCTCATCGACACATTTCAGATAACCGAAAACCCATAAAAACCCACAAAGATTTTTCCAGAAAGATCAAGATCGGAACTAAAAGATTAATAATTTAGTATTACCCACAATGAAAAGGTGACGTTTTTGAGCTGATTGACCGATCTGTTGATGAAATTGTTGAAAATCGAAGAAACTGGAGGTGGGTTAGTGCTGGATTGTTGCGATCTTGGTACTTTGGACACAATCAATGAGACAGAAAACCGGAGGCGAATCTGGTTTGGGGGTTCACACTTCACCAGCCGCGTTTTTCTTTTTTATTAATTCTTTATTTTTTATTTTCAAATAGTAGTGCTTATCTTATTATTATTTGTTATTTTGGAAAGCACGCAATTTTTTTATTACTAGATAATTTTTTCACCAACTTTTATAAGATTTGAAATTTTATCTTATTCCAACTAATTAATGTCACTTGGCACACTTTCTTTTTCCTAAAACTTCTCAACCAGTTTTTTCGTATTTAAATAATTCTTTTCATGATTTAAAAAGGAAATGAAATTATGAAAAGGAAATTATATTGATTTAATAAATATTAATAAACTTATATCCTGTAATTCCTTGTAAAATCATACTTTTAATAAACCATTTATATACTATTATTTTGCAACACATGTGTGTATTTATAAGTTGTACATATTGCTTTAGTTGTTTTGTATGCTAATTTATTTATTTATATACTATTATTTAGCAACAAGTGTGTGCATCTATAAGTTGTACATGTTGCCAAGTGTGTGCATTTATAAGTTGTACATGTTGCTTAAACACGGCGCAACACGCGTGTGTGGTTAAACGTTTTTATGTCGTCTATTTTTCTCGTTTGACAGGTTCGTTGTAACATTTGACAGGTTCGTCGTAACGCTCGGGTCCTATATCGACTTAGTTATTTTTTATATGTTTTACGTTTTGGTTTAATTTCTTTGTATTAACACGCTGCAACTTTAGTGTTACACGGTATTTGTTTTTAAAAAAAATTATTCCATAAAATCGAGCGTCTTTTTATCTTTAATATGAGAACCATATTGTTATATTTAGGAAAAAAAATCGAAAACCCAATTGTGTATTACACAATTGACATAACATAAAACACATTGAGAAAACCCAGTTGCGTATTACACAATGTACATAACATACAACACAATGAGTATCAAACTAAAAACACAATGGAAAGTAGACCAAAAACACAATTGATGACAACAGATAAAAGACACAATGGATAGCAGACTAAACACAATGAGTATCAAACTAAAAACACAATTGATGACAACAGATAAAATACACAATGGACAGCAGATAAAAGTCACAATCAAACTAAAAACACAATGGAAAGTAGACCAAAAACACAATCGATGACAACAGATAAAAGACACAATGGATAGCAAATTAAACAGAATGAGTATCAAACTAAAAACACAATTGATGACAACAGATAAAAGACACAATGGACAGTAGATAAAAGACACAATGGACAACAGACTAAAACACAATGGACAACGGATTAAAACACAATGCGCAACAAAAACAAAAAACATAATGGACAACAGTTAAAACACAATCGATAGCATAATAAACACAATGGCTAGAACCTATAACACAATGTATAGAAAACCCAAATATAACACTATATTTATTGTGTCATACATGGTGTCATAGGTTCTGATAAGAATGCAATGGACATAAGCCAAATTAACATTGTGTTATAAGTTTTGATAATAACACAATGTATAGAAACCTTAGTAAAACATAAAGACCAGAACCCATTTGAAAGACACAATGACCAGAACCTTTAACACAATACAAAGAAGACCCAGTAAAAATGAAACTTTTTATTTTATTTTTATATAACAATATCATACTCATATTAAAGATAAAAAACACTCGTTATTATGGTGATTTTTTTTTAAAAGCAAATGTCGTATGAAAAAGTTATAGACGTTTTAAATTGATGGGGGAATCGACATGTGCCTTGCATGTGGAGAGAGAAAGTAAATAAATATTAGATTTCATTTATGCCCTTCCATTCTTTTCTTTTCCCTGAAATTAATCTCAACCCTCCAGATCTAAGATCAATGGACTAGAATCTTTCTTACCCTTCTTATTTATGTTGTCCTTTATATTTGATCCTAATCCCATTACTTTAATATTTGTTCTTTTTTCAAATATATCTTTAAATTGACCAGTATCTTTTATTAGATTAAATATGTTAAACTTTCCCACAAAATCCGCTCTTATTTCAAATATTTCTATAATTTATAATGATAATGGCAATTATTATAATGATGTTTTTGAATTAAACCTTAACCAAAAACAGATTTTGGTGATTTTTTTGTATATTAAATTTATAAGGGTTATTGGATTTTAATAATCCAAAGTTTTATTAGTTGGCCGATAATAATCGCAACTTCAAAAATTCCCTACGACAATCCCATCTTGTAAAACCCAGTTTGTTTTTTGCTGAGTGGCAGCTTACATGGCACAAACTTAGTTATTAGATTATATTGATGCTTATGTGTATGCTTATGTGGCACTATCATCACTTCCACCTCCATTACCACCATCAGCCGCCAGCACCACCACCATCAGCTGCTACAACCATTGCCATTTCCACTAACACTAACACCACCACCACTACCATCTCCACCAACATCACCATCTAGTGACTCAATGTTGACCAAATTACCAATTTTTTGGGGATATCACCAGCGAATAAATTGGGTCTAAGCTCAAGTGTCCGGAGCAGAGTAAGCTCCCCATTTTCTGTTGGAATCTCACAGGAAAACTAGTTTTGTCCTAAATTGAGTTGTTCTAACCGCCGAAGATGTATAATGTTACCGGGTAGTTCACCGGGGAGGTGATTGGAAAAGAGATCAACAACAATTAGTTCAGAAAGTGAAAACAGGGTATCTGAAAACTGAAACAGAGCCTGTGAGTAAGAAACGTCGGAGAATAAGAAGATGATTATGAAGAGCCTGTGGTGCTCTATTTAATTTGTTCTACAATATTGGATTTACTAGTGAAAAAGAGGATGATTGTGAAGAATAATATTATTGTAGCCATTGGGGTTTTGAAGAATTTGTTTGTTCGAATGGGTTAAAGGATTGTTGTGTGAGTGGGGGGATATGGTGGGGTGAATTGAAAGGTGAGGGTTTTTTTGGAAGACTGTAGAGTTCATTAGTGTGAGGAGGTACAGGACACGGATTCGGTTTGACTGTTTTTATATGAGTGGAACGACGTCATTTTGTGGTGGTGGCTGATGGTGGTTGGTGTGTGCCAAGGTTGTTGATGGTGGTGGTGGTTGATGGTGACAGTGGTGGCGGTTGATGGTGGTGGCAGTTGATGGTGGTTGTTGATGGTGGTGGTGGTGGCGGCGGCGGCTGATTGTGGTGATGGAGGTGGATGTGGTGATGGTGCCACATAAGCATCCACAACATCTAATAACTAAGTTTGTGCCACGTAAGTTGCCACGTCAGCAAAAAAACTAACTGGGTCAGTTAGAAAAGGGTCGATGGGGGCCAAAATCTTACAAGTTAGGATTATCGTAAGGAATTTTTGAAGTTGGCCAAAATCTTACAAGTTGAGATTATCGTAGGGAATTTTTGAAGTTGGGATTATTATCGGCCAACTGATAAAATTTTGGATTATTAAAATCCAATAACCCAATTTATAATAATATTTTTTAACTAAAATACAAAATTTGTGTTCATATTTACCATGTTGTTTCATATTTACTATATTGTTTGATGTTGTAAAGATTGATGATAAATATATATATGAGTATTCGATGTCAAAGAAGATTACCGTATGCTTCAATATACACAAGCAGTCGTCACATCCAGATTTGATTTGCAAAAAAGAAATGGTTCCTACAATCGTGAATCATTTTATATTATTTGAAAAAAAAAATATTTTGAAGGGCATATCTGTGCACATATAATTTGTGTTTAGTTTTTGGTTTGTGAATACTTAAAACTTTATAGTTGATGCATATTTGCAATGAATGAATTATCTGATGTATCTAATGAAAATTATTTCATTACTTCATTTGCTAACAATGTAAAAATAATTAAGAAACTTTCTAAAGAATTGATGAATGCGACAAGAATTTTTAAGCAATTAGAAGCAAGCTGGGTATTGATTACTATCCGTATCTTCCCAGGATCATGTAATTTTGATCCTAATTCTTCGTTTTCTAACCATGCGCTCTGATACCACATGTTAGCGGAAGCCGTCATCATAATTGACATCGTAATCGTGATTATGTCTGTGTTCGTACAGAGAACAGAGAAACATGAATGGATATTATTGAATCTTAGTAACAAATAATGTTCACAGAGATTACATATATATACTCGGTCGGTTAGTTTGATAACCGCCACTAACATAATAACCTATGATAACTGTAATTTTACATAATAATAATAATAAACAATATATATGCTAAGTTTATATTCTAACAAAATCAAAGCGTGAAACGCAAATCGCAAAAGCGGCGGGCTTTTCGTACGTGAGGGCAAGGTGCTTATATATTTTTTTATATATATCCTATAGGCTTTTAGCATCCCTTACCCAAAATATATTGATAAATAAGGTTTATATATGATTTAATGTATAAATCACTTAATGTACAACCATTTTAGCTACATGTATAAACACTTTAAAGCAGAAAAACATCTTCTGTACAAAAAGCGCGCGCCTAAGTGAGATTTTTTTTTCGAAAAAAGCTCGCTTTTTGTACAGAGCTCGCCTTATACCACACAAGGCTCAGCTCTTTGCGCCTAGGGTCGCTTTGCGCTTAAGCGCGCTTATGGCGCACTTTTTGAAACCAAGCTCATTAGAAGTTATATTTGCTTCAATTCTGCTGCACTCTCTTGACCCATACAAAGCGCGCTTATGGCGCACTTTTTGAAACCAAGCTCATTAGAAGTTATATTTGCTTCAATTCTGCTGCACTCTCTTGACCCATACAGAGGACTAGTTTGTTCAAATGTTAGCCTACTCCCATCTATAGAATCGACGTTTACTTCACCATTAATGTTCATGCTTAAATGTCCGATTTTGCTTGTTTTACATGTCATCCAAAGAATTTTTTTTTTTTTTCATCGTGGATATTGTGATTTGATAAGGTACGGCATCCATTCAATGTCTTGAAAGATCATGGCATACAGTAAAGTATGGGATGCAGATAACTGAGGTGATCCCGAATTTGGGTGACATATCTTACATAAACGTGTTAAGCTCAAACCCGTAGCACTAACGCAATAACGTTTGCTAAAAGAAAGCTTGCGTATATTAACATTATACTTGAAAACTGATACATGAAGTCCACAAGCCGATACATTTATTTGAAACCCTAATTATAAACTATAAGATTAAAAAAATGAACATATCAACTAAAGAAAATGTTCAACTATGTATGAACCATCTGTAAGGGGACTGTGTAGGGGAAATCTGGAAATTGCAGTGAACTTCATGTGACAATAGAAGCACCAAACAAAGGAGGATTTTTTTCATGGTGCAAATTACCTTTTTAACCTTCATCACCACATCAAGTACTTCTTGACTTTCATTGTTGCAGAACACAAATCAACTCAACAACTCCATTATGAGAACTGCACCCAAAACCAAGATGAAGGTAAATCATATATTTTACTAATAAAAAGAAAATAAGCTTTCATATATTGAGAATTTTTTTATGCACCCACCCACTAAATGCATTATGTTTTACCTAAAACAAATAACCACTGTACAATAATATGCCTTCATATACTTAAAGACGTCGTCTATACAATATGCCCTGCAAAGAAGAAACGAGTAGTTATTAGAGGTGGCAGTTTCAACCCATTTATTTGAAAACAGGTCAATTCGGGTTGTATTTTATTGATATGGGGCCGAATGTAGAAGATTAGCTAAAACAGAACGGGTTAAACAGGACAAAAGCCACCCGACATGTAATCAAATGCTTGCAATATACAAAAATATTTTATTTAAAAGAACTTATCTTGTTATTTTAACCAAAAAAAAGATTTCATAATCATATTTAATAAAAAAATACAAAAAAGAATTTGAAAGACAGTTGTTTCCACCCAAGCCGGACCGTCACGTGAAGTTTTGACTCATTTAAAAGCAGACTGACGCAGACAAAAGGTATATGAATATGCTTTACCTGAAGTTTGATGCGTTTTATGCTCTCTTTACACTGCAACTTGATCAAGTTTCGATAATGGTATAACACATTACTATTGAACTCTTCAAAATGATCTTTATTAAAACCAACACATCTGAGTCATCCTTTCAAAAGACCGAACAATATCTATCCACTTGAGAGATCTTTTTTCCAAAAGACTGAAAAACGTCGACAAACACTGTGTCTTTGCGGCTACGCTTTCCTTTGATTCTTGTGTTTTGACCTTGAATCACCTGTTAATTACTTCCATTGCCACTCGAACCCGATGCAACAATTCCTCAACATCATGAAAGTTAAAATCAAGAGCTCTTTTGATTACAGATATAACGGCCTCTTCTTTTGAACTACACGCTGCAAATGCAATCCTTGATTTCCTTGAGGCTTCCATTGCTGACGTTACATTTTGTGTCTGTAAAGTACATCAGAGTTAAAAACCCGTAAACATGAAGTTTTTATAAATTTATGAGTAAAATGCCATTTTCATCCCTGAGTTTTGGTCAGTTTTGCGACTTTCATCCCAAGGTTTTTTTTCCGCATCTGGATCCAAAAGGTTTGAAATCTTGCCATTTTCATCCGGCTCGTCAACTCCATCCATTTTTCTCCGTTATGTCAGGGATGTTTCTGTCTTTTTTGTTAACTTAAAGGGCAATTCGGTCCTTTCCAGGGGTATTCGGTCTTTTTACATAAATTGAAAAAGACCGCGTTGCCCTCTCAGTTAGCAAAAAAGACGGAAATACCGCCGACTTAACAGAGGAAAATGGATGGAGTTAACGAACCGGATGAAAATGGCAAGATTTCAAACCTTTTAGATCCAGATGCGGAAAAACAAACCTTTGGACAAAAGTCGCAAAACTGGCCAAACCAAAACCTCAAGGACGAACATGGCATTTTACTCTACATTTATTGAGTGGCAACTTTAAACATGGACAATAAGTGTTGATGGGTCAACGGAAAACCCGACCCAATTTGGGCCGTAAGCCCATCGGACCCACCTATTCTGCGCCTCTAATTATGGACTTTCAAGAGTACACTTACAAAGTTAAGAATCCGTGTAAAGCTGGGTTTGTTTTTAGCAGCAATAACATGATTTCCAGCCGCTTGATTAACACCCTTAACTAGTGCCGCCTTGTCAGCAGCTGCCGGGTTGTTCAAGTTATCAAGATCAGAAGCGGAAGCAGAGGAGGAAGGAGACTCGCCTATCAAAAGCAATAGTAAATAATCATGATAAGATTTCAGATTATGTGACATTTAATAATCAGAAGCAGGTAATTAGTTGACATTATGCATGAAGTTGTAAAAGTCACTTTTGATGGTTTGCGTGTTTGGAAAACAACAACAACAACCATACCCAGTAAAATTATAACGTGTTTGGAAAATTATAACTAATTAAGTAATAGTATACTAGTATAGATACAATTTCGATACACAAAAAACTGACCCGTAGTACCAATATGAAGAGACGTTTGCAACTCGTTCACGTCTTTGCAAGCGGTTGTGTGTGAAGAATATATAACTTTCATGTAAGCAACTTCCATGCATTTGTAGGCCAAAGATGCAGTTGTCATCTCCTTGGTTCTCTCATATTCATGAGCACAATACCTAATAAATTAAAAAAAAAAAACATAACCAAATGAACACGTATAAAAGAAAATTTTTCAGTATTCTATAAGGTTTTTCGTAAAAAGAGAGAAAATATAAACAAACACTTAAATGTTAAATATTGAACAACAAAAAGGGCCAATATTGATTACTTACTCGCATAATTTAGCGGTGCTACTATAAATGGACACTGATTGAATCATATCACCGTATCTCCCTGTTTGGCTATGGCAGGATTCAAATAAAGAGGCTACATGAAGAAATTGAAGTGCTGCTTCTATATAAAGAGCTCTACTTTCAAGGCTTGATCCAGCATTCTGCAAGTATTTTTTTAAAATATGAAAATCATTATGGAAAACAACAAACATTAAAAAGGAATTATAACAGCAGAGACATTAATTACTCAATTTCTCCCCATTTACCAAAAAAGGGGTCATTCTTCGTCACCCAATCGTCAAATGTGTAGGTTTAAAATACTAGCTAATAATGAAACATGTTAGACGGGTGGAAGTCACCCATAAGGTATTTAAATGTTTATTAGAACCAAAATAGCTTCACTAAAAAAATTGTGATATTCAATAACCATTTATATAAATTAAAGAGTAAAATGTCATTTTCGTCCATGAGGTTTGGCTACTTATTTAGCGAATTGGATGAAAATGGTAAGATTTCAAACCTTTTGGGTCCAAATGCGGAAAAACAAACCTTTGGATGAAAGTCGCAAAAGCAGCCAAACCTCAGGGACGAAAATGACATTTTACTCGTAAATTAAAAGTTGACGAAAAACTTTCTAACCCTAAACCCAACCTGACCCACACTAAAAATGGCCCGTTTTGACCCGTTACCCAACCAGCTCATTTTCTCATCTAGACATGACACCAAGGTGGGAAAATCATAGAATATAGTAAAGACCAAAATACGAAGCAAAAAAACGAGTAGAACCTTAACACGATCAGCCATATGTTTAAGATTAGTCGCCTCTCTTAAAGCATTTGTCGTAGCTTGATTAGATAAATCCCTAACAAGAACAACAGTCGGATCCTGACTCTTGTCCTTGTGTTTTTCAGGTGTCGGATTTTTTATATTCGAATGTTGACTTCCATTCTGATTCTGAGCTTTTTTATTATGTTTTAACGCCTTCGATGGCATATTATTTCCCACATTTTCTTTCCATTCGGTTTCACCTTGACCCACCGGTGGCAAAGAGTTTGACTTTCCTTTTACGGAAACATCCTTCTTCGAAGCTTTCTTGGAACCGTGAATAGAAACGTTATCGATTCTGACATTTTTGTTCGGCAATAACTCCTTAGATTTGGTGGATTTGGTCAAAGGGTCAACACCTCTATTATTTAAGATTCTCATAGGAGAAGAAGAAACCGATTCCACAGGTGACCCTTTTGATTCTCGGTTATTTGGCTTACTTTTATGAGAACCAGAAACCTTTGAAGAGCTTGAAGTGGCAGCCCGAACCGTATTTTGTCTTGAAGCTTCTGTTAACTTAACATCTTTGATGTTTTTAACTTTTCTTCCAGAGCTTCCCTCGTCAAATGTCTTTAATACCCTTGCCTTCTTTTCCTTCATGTTAATGATTTCGCTTGTTTCTTTCACATTGTTCCCGGTAACATCAATTTCATGTACTCTTTTTCTTTTCTTCGCAATGTCTCGTTTATCAACTTTCCCTGTGTGAGAGGGTCCACCGTTTCCATCTGTTTTGACTTTCTTGACCTTTCTCGGAAAATCTTTACTCTCTCTTTTGGTGCCAGTCTTCAAGCGATGAATGTTACTACCTGAAAAAAAGTTATATCAAGAACGAACATTTTTCAAATGAACGAACGTTCAGTGGATAGTTTGTGAACTGCTCGGCGGGGAGCTCGTTCATGTTCATTCATCGTTCATTTGAACGAACACGAACCAGAAATTTCATTCGGTTGATCGGTTCGTTCGTTTAGTTAAATGAATGAACATGAACAAAGGTCGCATCCGTTCAATTATGTTCGCGAATGTTCGGCAACATGTTCATTTATGTTTTTGTTCGATAGTTCATTAGGGTTTTTGTTTATACATTTTATTTAAATACTTTCAGAATTCCAAGTAACAAAATATTTAATAAATATTAGTGTATTGTATTTTATTTAATTTATTTAATAAATATTAGGTTAGTACATTATGCATTTACGTAATCTTTGTGATGAAAGATGCCGATTTTATTCGAAATTTAATATTTGTTCGTTTTTGTTCATGAACGCTTGTTTGTGTTTGTGTTCATAAACGTTCGTTTGTACTCATTTATGTTTTCATGAGCATCCATTTGAGTTCAGTACCTAAAATTAACGAACGAACAGATTCATTTCCTTAATGAACGAACACAAACAAAAAAATCTCGTTCGGTAAGTGTTCATGAACAGTTCGTTCGGTTCGTTTGCAGGCCTAACCTCCACCAAATAAACCTACATGCAAGTACAAATCAGGGTCAACGTCAATGAAATACCTTCATCCGCAAAGTTTTCACAAAATTTATAGTTCTCATTTTGCTTTAATCTGTCCTTATCCACAACCACGTCACGAGACCGCCCTGAATCTTGAAACGCTACTGCATTAACAATGGGAGACTGATTTACGCCATTTAAGCTTCTGGTTTTATACGAGGTGTGAAGTTTCTTCTTTGAAGAATTAGAAGACATCGAAGGACCGTCCCGCTTGGCGTCATTTGGTAGATCTTTTAACGCAAGATTTTTCTTGACACCAGAAGATGGATTTTGTGAACCGAATTGTTGGTTGGCCACGTCAAGTGTGACCTCTGCTAAGTGGGCCCCGCCAGGATGAACGGGTTGAGAACTGTGTACAGGACCAGGAAAATGAGAGGTTATAGCCTTGGTTGTTTCCTCTTCACTGATGCTACACCGATTCATTCCAGGCCTAGGCACATTAAAATTTTTCACTAAAATGAAATAGAAAATAATATAAAAGAAACTCTTTTATAGGAAAATTTATTTGTCTAACATACTTGATGCACACACTAATTATTGAAGAAATTTTTAAAATTTCAAGAAAAGTGTTTCGGGTCAACTCGACCCAACTGTTTCGGCCTATATCCAAAAGTTACCCTTTTGACCCATTACCCAACCCAACCCGACCCATCCCATCCATTTGCCACCTCTATGCCGAACAAATCTAGTTCAGCAACACAATCATGGAGCCCTTGGGGCATGGCAAACGTGTGCATCTCAAGCATGCATAACTGGAGCCCACTGAAGGGCTTGACGGGCCCGGGCCGAAAGTTGTCAGGCCCAAATCTTGTCAGTTGGGGATCAGAATAGATGTTACACGGATGGTCCCTGTAGTTTACCAAGATTTTGGATTTGGTCCCTAGGTTTCTAAAAGTTCACAGATTGTCCCTGTGGTTTGCACTTTGTAACGCATTTAATCCCTAGCTTTTTCCAAAAGTACATGGATGGTCCTTGTGGTTTGCACTTTGTAACGCATTTAGTCCCTAACTTGGACATGCTAAAACCTTTAGATTTGCTGGTTGGGGACTAAATGCGTTTCAAAGTACAAGCCTCTAGGACCATCCATGTACTTTTAGAAAGCTAGGGACCAAATCCAAAATTTTGGTTAACCGCAGGGACCATTCGTGTACTTTCATCTAAAATAAAAGAAGCTCTTCTATAGGAAAATATTTATCCATCATCATGACATCATCAAACAAAAAGTTAAATTTTACGGCACATGCAAAAGAGAACTTACAACCAGTCTAGCATGCTACAAATCCACTTCTCGGGAAAGCTGTCCGTATTTACGCCAGGTGGAAGAAGCCTCCATTTCTCACATTTGTCACAACAAACCCACTCTTCATTGACCACAGGAACTACCGTAGACACAGCTGCATTAGATTCTGGCCCGTTGCCTATTGTCGATGAAGACGGTTTTTGACTTTTCTTTCCATTTGATCTCTCTTTCAACAAACTGTTATTTTCCATTGTGCTTTTTACATTAGTGTCCTCCAAAGGTTTCTCCAAACCCTCCTGTTCTAAATCAAGTTCCCCGAAGAAATCTTTATACGTCTCTTTGACTTTTCCGCTATTTTTCTTGAAATCCTCTGTATAGCTTTTTGACCCGTTATCGCTTTTCTTAGTTTTAGATCTAAAAGATTCGTTCTTTAAACCGCCTTCCGCTTTCCGTTTGCCACCTGAAGACGATGTGTTATTCCCAGGGGCAAAATTGTCCACGCTTGTTTCCTTCTTGGGTAGAACACCATTTGTCGATTCCATTGAGACAGAATTCTTTTCGGTTGACTTTGACTTCTCTCCAGTAACATTTTGTTCAACGTTAACCAAATCAGGCCCATGAACCGCTGTCACTGTACTATCTTGGCTCCCCTTGTGCATGGGCCCACAACTATTATCCTCTGACTTTTTTTCAGTCAAGTGCAACACATCATAAGGAAGAGGAGATAATAAAAGACTTCCAGAAACCGGAAATGATGTCATCATCTGTTGCCATAATAAATTTCAGTTCTCTCTTAATTCATAACTCAAAAACATAAGAGTTAACTGCCATTTTTGTCCCTATGGTTTGTCCAATTATGCCGGTCCAGGCCAAATTTCAAAGTTGTACCATTTCCGTCCCTAACATTCTCGAAACATGACAGTTCCGTCCAAAAACTTAACGTCAGTTAAAACCTCGTTTAATGAAGGGCAAAAACGTCATTTCCCTTTTTTTATTTTCTATTGTTACACTATTTTCCATTTTTGTTTTCCGTTTAACGGGATTTAAAAAAAGGAAAACAAAAGTAAAAACAATGACGGTTTTACCCTTCATTAAACGGCAGGTTTTAAACAGATGTTAAGTTTTTGGACGGAACTAGCATGTTTTAAGAATGTCAGGGAGAAATGGTACAAATTTGAAATTTGGCCTGGACTGGCATAATTGGACAAAGGACTGGCATAATTGGACAAACCACAGGGACAAAAATGGCAGTTAACTCAAAACATAATATTGGTAAAACTACAAACCTCAAGAATACTAGTGGGAGACTCATACGGGACATCTCGAGGCCCGTGAATAAACCTGTGACTGTTTACAGGGCTGGCTTCCAAAGAAGATGGAGACATATCTAGCCCAAGCCCACTGTAGATTTCAGCGTGTTTTTTAGTCAACATGTTATCAGACCCCACTTTGATTCGAACCTTTAGAGACTTCGGGTCAGAATCGTTAGCAACGTCGGTAATCGACTTTGATTTGTTACCACTATATATGCTGACTTCTTGCTTCAGTTTACCATTTGACTTTGACTTCCTAGGTGCTGACTCTGATCTAGCACTAACAGAGGCTGGCCCGTTTCTTACGGGCTGTGATTTGTTTGAATGCGAAACAGAATTCTGATTAACAACCTGCATAGTCATACACATTGAAACCTTTATGCAAAACAGTATAACAAGTAGAAGATATCAAGATCTTGTTCATTATAGATAGCGAGTCAGATACAATTATAAATATTATGTTGTTTCTATAACAAAAAAGTTTCAGGGTATGCATGCATGCACCTACCTTGTCTTCTACCCCCCACCCCCCCCCCCCCCCACACACACACACACTATGCCGTTAATATCGTTAATATATCGGTTATCAGTCCCCATGTAAAATATCGGTGTCAAATACCTATATTGATATTATCGGCGATGTTAGCCGATATATCACCGATTTTTCCGCTATCAATACCTTTCTTCTTTGTTCTACAGTTCGTCCTTCTTATTGCTGCTATTAGTGTTTAAAGTCTTAATTGTTAGTATTTTAAGTCTTAATCAGTTCCTAATTGCTACAATTGTTAGTGTTTTGCAAGTTGCAAAAGGTTAATTTGTTAATGGTAGGAGAGTATACTGAATTGTTAGTGTTAAATTGCTATATATAAAAATTCTACATGATGTTAAAGTTACCGATATCCCACCGCGATAACCTATATCTCAGATATCGGTTCTTGACCGATATTCGATTTTTTACCGCATTAACTACATACCCCCCCCCCCCCCCCCACTCAAGAATTAGAACATTAAGCTATCAAAAAACAAAAATCAATAACTATAGTACCAATGGAATATTAAATACGAATATGTCCCAAACTCAAAAAAAAAAAACCACCTTCATATGTGCGTTATTTGGAGAAACGGGCGCACTATAATTGAGATCTTTTGGACGTGCGTTTGGATTAGGCAAAACAGGAGAACGCTGCAAAAATGAACCGTAGCCTCCAAATTGTGCACCTGCAAAATAACCTCAAATTTGCATCAGTATGTTTTAACTTTTTAGCTTCATCTTTACAGATAATTAATTTAACTTACCCAAATTTTCAGTTAAAACTCCACCTTCAAAATCCTTCTGACAATGTCCCAAAACATTTTGTATTTTCTCATCCTTCAGAAATCACAACAATGAGTTGCATTTAAAAGCAGATAATGGACACATATATCACCATTTATGTGTGTATGAGTGTATCTCTACTTAGGAAACTAAATTACACAGCTCAAGTTGTAATCATTTTCTTATAGCAACTTGTTATCTGATTATCCAAATCTCACTATGTTGGCCCTAAATGAACAAAAAATCATACTCAAGATCGGTTTACCCAAACACACAATATTCACTGTGCTAATTCAACTCACAGTAACAGTGGCGAAGCTTGAGATTTCCGACCGGGGGGTCGAAAATGTACACACCCAAAAATTTCTATAAAACGGGGGGTCGAAAATGTATATACCCAAAAATTTCTATACGAAAACTACATTCTCTCCACTACTGAGCTCTGAGCGAAAAGTTCGGGGGGTCGGCCGCCCCCTCCCGCCCCCACTATCCTACAGTAAGTTAAATTGTTAAACACACGTCCAAAGACGACGCTAAAACTATGGAGTGAAGATTGTTTCTAAACAAATAACTGCAATCTGAGTGTTTGGGTAAACCGGTTACGGTTTTCTAACTACTTAAAGAGAGACAGAATTGGATACTCAGAAATATTTAAGTGATCAATGAACTTTTATGTAGCTGGAAAAAAATCGATTTTACAACAACTAAATCATATCCAACATACTAAAATCAATCCATTACTACCTTACTAAACCAAAATATATAATTATGCTAATTACTTCAACCAAACTTTAATTGCAGAGTATGTGCATACAACAAACAATAATCTAAACTAAACAAAACCCCAAAAGAGATAACAACTGCTTACAATATAAGAGAGAGACACATCAGGATCAATTATTGAATCATCATCACCATCATTATTATTATTATTAATCTTCTGAACACAAGCTTCCCCTTCTTCAATCTCAGTATCTAACTCCATCTTTCCCCCTTCAAAACAATACTTCAAACTCACCCCCTTTCTCTCATCTCTACTCCCCACAGAAATCATCCAAAACAAATTGTATATTTCTTTCCTACAAACAAATAAAGACAAAATACATCTCAAAACAGCAATAAAACTTCAAAATCTCATCGACACATTTCAGATAACCGAAAACCCATAAAAACCCACAAAGATTTTTCCAGAAAGATCAAGATCGGAACTAAAAGATTAATAATTTAGTATTACCCACAATGAAAAGGTGACGTTTTTGAGCTGATTGACCGATCTGTTGATGAAATTGTTGAAAATCGAAGAAACTGGAGGTGGGTTAGTGCTGGATTGTTGCGATCTTGGTACTTTGGACACAATCAATGAGACAGAAAACCGGAGGCGAATCTGGTTTGGGGGTTCACACTTCACCAGCCGCGTTTTTCTTTTTTATTAATTCTTTATTTTTTATTTTCAAATAGTAGTGCTTATCTTATTATTATTTGTTATTTTGGAAAGCACGCAATTTTTTTATTACTAGATAATTTTTTCACCAACTTTTATAAGATTTGAAATTTTATCTTATTCCAACTAATTAATGTCACTTGGCACACTTTCTTTTTCCTAAAACTTCTCAACCAGTTTTTTCGTATTTAAATAATTCTTTTCATGATTTAAAAAGGAAATGAAATTATGAAAAGGAAATTATATTGATTTAATAAATATTAATAAACTTATATCCTGTAATTCCTTGTAAAATCATACTTTTAATAAACCATTTATATACTATTATTTTGCAACACATGTGTGTATTTATAAGTTGTACATATTGCTTTAGTTGTTTTGTATGCTAATTTATTTATTTATATACTATTATTTAGCAACAAGTGTGTGCATCTATAAGTTGTACATGTTGCCAAGTGTGTGCATTTATAAGTTGTACATGTTGCTTAAACACGGCGCAACACGCGTGTGTGGTTAAACGTTTTTATGTCGTCTATTTTTCTCGTTTGACAGGTTCGTTGTAACATTTGACAGGTTCGTCGTAACGCTCGGGTCCTATATCGACTTAGTTATTTTTTATATGTTTTACGTTTTGGTTTAATTTCTTTGTATTAACACGCTGCAACTTTAGTGTTACACGGTATTTGTTTTTAAAAAAAATTATTCCATAAAATCGAGCGTCTTTTTATCTTTAATATGAGAACCATATTGTTATATTTAGGAAAAAAAATCGAAAACCCAATTGTGTATTACACAATTGACATAACATAAAACACATTGAGAAAACCCAGTTGCGTATTACACAATGTACATAACATACAACACAATGAGTATCAAACTAAAAACACAATGGAAAGTAGACCAAAAACACAATTGATGACAACAGATAAAAGACACAATGGATAGCAGACTAAACACAATGAGTATCAAACTAAAAACACAATTGATGACAACAGATAAAATACACAATGGACAGCAGATAAAAGTCACAATCAAACTAAAAACACAATGGAAAGTAGACCAAAAACACAATCGATGACAACAGATAAAAGACACAATGGATAGCAAATTAAACAGAATGAGTATCAAACTAAAAACACAATTGATGACAACAGATAAAAGACACAATGGACAGTAGATAAAAGACACAATGGACAACAGACTAAAACACAATGGACAACGGATTAAAACACAATGCGCAACAAAAACAAAAAACATAATGGACAACAGTTAAAACACAATCGATAGCATAATAAACACAATGGCTAGAACCTATAACACAATGTATAGAAAACCCAAATATAACACTATATTTATTGTGTCATACATGGTGTCATAGGTTCTGATAAGAATGCAATGGACATAAGCCAAATTAACATTGTGTTATAAGTTTTGATAATAACACAATGTATAGAAACCTTAGTAAAACATAAAGACCAGAACCCATTTGAAAGACACAATGACCAGAACCTTTAACACAATACAAAGAAGACCCAGTAAAAATGAAACTTTTTATTTTATTTTTATATAACAATATCATACTCATATTAAAGATAAAAAACACTCGTTATTATGGTGATTTTTTTTTAAAAGCAAATGTCGTATGAAAAAGTTATAGACGTTTTAAATTGATGGGGGAATCGACATGTGCCTTGCATGTGGAGAGAGAAAGTAAATAAATATTAGATTTCATTTATGCCCTTCCATTCTTTTCTTTTCCCTGAAATTAATCTCAACCCTCCAGATCTAAGATCAATGGACTAGAATCTTTCTTACCCTTCTTATTTATGTTGTCCTTTATATTTGATCCTAATCCCATTACTTTAATATTTGTTCTTTTTTCAAATATATCTTTAAATTGACCAGTATCTTTTATTAGATTAAATATGTTAAACTTTCCCACAAAATCCGCTCTTATTTCAAATATTTCTATAATTTATAATGATAATGGCAATTATTATAATGATGTTTTTGAATTAAACCTTAACCAAAAACAGATTTTGGTGATTTTTTTGTATATTAAATTTATAAGGGTTATTGGATTTTAATAATCCAAAGTTTTATTAGTTGGCCGATAATAATCGCAACTTCAAAAATTCCCTACGACAATCCCATCTTGTAAAACCCAGTTTGTTTTTTGCTGAGTGGCAGCTTACATGGCACAAACTTAGTTATTAGATTATATTGATGCTTATGTGTATGCTTATGTGGCACTATCATCACTTCCACCTCCATTACCACCATCAGCCGCCAGCACCACCACCATCAGCTGCTACAACCATTGCCATTTCCACTAACACTAACACCACCACCACTACCATCTCCACCAACATCACCATCTAGTGACTCAATGTTGACCAAATTACCAATTTTTTGGGGATATCACCAGCGAATAAATTGGGTCTAAGCTCAAGTGTCCGGAGCAGAGTAAGCTCCCCATTTTCTGTTGGAATCTCACAGGAAAACTAGTTTTGTCCTAAATTGAGTTGTTCTAACCGCCGAAGATGTATAATGTTACCGGGTAGTTCACCGGGGAGGTGATTGGAAAAGAGATCAACAACAATTAGTTCAGAAAGTGAAAACAGGGTATCTGAAAACTGAAACAGAGCCTGTGAGTAAGAAACGTCGGAGAATAAGAAGATGATTATGAAGAGCCTGTGGTGCTCTATTTAATTTGTTCTACAATATTGGATTTACTAGTGAAAAAGAGGATGATTGTGAAGAATAATATTATTGTAGCCATTGGGGTTTTGAAGAATTTGTTTGTTCGAATGGGTTAAAGGATTGTTGTGTGAGTGGGGGGATATGGTGGGGTGAATTGAAAGGTGAGGGTTTTTTTGGAAGACTGTAGAGTTCATTAGTGTGAGGAGGTACAGGACACGGATTCGGTTTGACTGTTTTTATATGAGTGGAACGACGTCATTTTGTGGTGGTGGCTGATGGTGGTTGGTGTGTGCCAAGGTTGTTGATGGTGGTGGTGGTTGATGGTGACAGTGGTGGCGGTTGATGGTGGTGGCAGTTGATGGTGGTTGTTGATGGTGGTGGTGGTGGCGGCGGCGGCTGATTGTGGTGATGGAGGTGGATGTGGTGATGGTGCCACATAAGCATCCACAACATCTAATAACTAAGTTTGTGCCACGTAAGTTGCCACGTCAGCAAAAAAACTAACTGGGTCAGTTAGAAAAGGGTCGATGGGGGCCAAAATCTTACAAGTTAGGATTATCGTAAGGAATTTTTGAAGTTGGCCAAAATCTTACAAGTTGAGATTATCGTAGGGAATTTTTGAAGTTGGGATTATTATCGGCCAACTGATAAAATTTTGGATTATTAAAATCCAATAACCCAATTTATAATAATATTTTTTAACTAAAATACAAAATTTGTGTTCATATTTACCATGTTGTTTCATATTTACTATATTGTTTGATGTTGTAAAGATTGATGATAAATATATATATGAGTATTCGATGTCAAAGAAGATTACCGTATGCTTCAATATACACAAGCAGTCGTCACATCCAGATTTGATTTGCAAAAAAGAAATGGTTCCTACAATCGTGAATCATTTTATATTATTTGAAAAAAAAAATATTTTGAAGGGCATATCTGTGCACATATAATTTGTGTTTAGTTTTTGGTTTGTGAATACTTAAAACTTTATAGTTGATGCATATTTGCAATGAATGAATTATCTGATGTATCTAATGAAAATTATTTCATTACTTCATTTGCTAACAATGTAAAAATAATTAAGAAACTTTCTAAAGAATTGATGAATGCGACAAGAATTTTTAAGCAATTAGAAGCAAGCTGGGTATTGATTACTATGAGCAAGAGATTACAAACTTGTGAAATGATTATCAGATACACCTACTTTTCTTATTGTGCTCTACAAATAAAGAGTTTTCATTATTTAACCCGTGTAATACATAGGACTATAACCTAGTATTTGAATAAGTGTTAAGATTAGTGACATAAATGAAACAGTTATAAAACTTGGGGTAAAGATCAAATACAAATGAGTCTTAACATACTAAATATGAGAAGTGTATAAAGATATTTTTTTATTTTTATTTTATTTTTTTCAATCTACTTAAGCGTTATTATTAGTTGCAAAAAAAATGTGTATTTACTCTATTAGGGTAATAATGTGCAGTTACATTAGAGTGATTACATAATTACTCTACTAGTGTAAATACATGATTGTTTTTAAATTATGGGACTAAAATACGTGTTTGATAATATGTGAAAAAAATGCAAAAAAGAAAAGATATCTCTTCTTCACTTCTCGTGTTTAGTATCTTAAGCTCATTTGTACAATAACCTTACCTAAAACTTGGTTCCTGTTTAGTAAATATTGTTAGTTATGAATTTAAGTTGAAGATGTTGAAGAGAAGATCAAGGTACAATTCCTGGTATGAGGTAGATTCGATATAATTTGGTGTAATATAAGAAAAAAGTTATTATAATATTCGTCGTTAAAAGAAGGTTGAAGAATAAGAGTTGTCAAGTAGAAAAAAAAAACTAATTGAACAATATGCACTTTTATAATTATTTTATATATAACAAGTAAGTTGTAAGCCAATTAAAAATAAAAATTGAATAGTTGTTGGGTTTAAATAAAAGGGGTGAGTGGTTTTATTGAAATAATATTGAATTTGGTTACCATTCGATAATGTATAACTTTATAATTACTTAAAAGGTAAGGGTATAGAAAGGAAATATATAAATACATTT
Source organism: Helianthus tuberosus (assembly GCA_030545235.1). Taxonomy (NCBI): domain Eukaryota; kingdom Viridiplantae; phylum Streptophyta; class Magnoliopsida; order Asterales; family Asteraceae; genus Helianthus; species Helianthus tuberosus. The sequence goes on from CM060406.1 coordinate 185,664,109, forward strand.
CTCCGTCATGATATCGTGTCACATTCATATATCGCTTTATAAATTTATTTTACGATTGTTGTTATGTGATTAAATCTAAACCTAATAAATAAGTAGTTGGTTGCGACACGTGTAATGTTTTTATGAGTCCAAGTTTTTTCTTGTTTTCTTTTGTTTCACCTATTTCTATTTTATTTCTTAATATAAAAAAATGATGTTTTATCTCAAAAGAACAATACGATTTTTATGACTTCTATTCATTAGTTTTTTTTAACGACCACCTAAATCACTGGATAAGCATCCTGGGATGCCTTTAATCGAGCAAATGCATCCGCTCCTCCATAACAGTCAGAGTTAGATGCATACCCGATCCACCAGTTCCGGGGAAAACTCGCCTGCACGAAAGCCCATTGCGGTAAAACCATGTTCGGTTCGTTTTGAACTGGCGACCTCCAGAGCGAGGTCTAGTTCTAAACTTCATTGCCAATGTTCTTCAAGTGATGTTTCCGGAGCGTTGAACTTCTATTCATTAGTATTGAAAATTTTGAGTGTGATGAATTCAGAGTAAATGCAACTAAATATACATATATAGTAGTTTAAAAGATGAAGGATGAGGAGAATGGTGCGTAAATGTTACGTTATCCCTATCATATGTATATTTTATTTATTTATAAACATTTTCTTTAACACCGCTTCTCATTAATGTGCGATGGGAGATGTTGAATTATTTGAAGTTTATTAATTTTTTTATTATTTAGATGACAGTTTTAAAGTCATGACACTAGTGATCTAGTGTATGGTGTGTTTTTCTTTCATAAAAGTGGTGTGGGTTCAAATTCTTATAAGTGTAAGGTTACGTGTAGTTAGTTAACTAGATATTTCTAATTATATTAAGGGGGTATTGAGATCATTAGAAGGAAGTTTTAAGCAATTCGCAAACTTAGCTATATTCGAATACTCTCTCTATAACACACACTAGCGACCACTTGAGCTCAATCATCATCCAAAGTTGTATTGGTTAATACATTGTTCTTTGTTTAATATATTTGGTGATCGGTAGTTTCCATCACCCGAGGTTTTTATGCCAGAAATCTTCTAAAGATCAAGGGCTTTTTCCTCGTATAATCACGGTGTTCATTGGCATTTACATTCTTCATTCGTTCATATCATTGTTTAACACTCAAGCACTCTACCTCACAAATCAAATTTGGTTACATTATCCTTAAACCGATTTTTGACCAAAACAATTACAAATCCAATCTGACACAGCTGCTACCACCACTGCCATTTCCACTAACACCATCAGCCGCCAGCACCACCACCATCAGCTGCTACCACCACTGCCATTTCCACTAACACCACCACCACTACCATCTCCACCAACATCACCATCTAGTGACTCAATGTTGACCAAATTACCAATTTTTTAGGGATATCATTGATGTGTGTAAAATGCAACATATAAATTACATCAAATAAGGCATAAAACTAAACTTTTTTTAGTACTAATGTTGGAAAAAGTGTGCTTTTGTCTTCCTTTTGTATTTTCAGGGTTAAATGAGCTTAAATGAACAAAAGAAGCAAAAACACAGCCAAATCTAACAATAATACAAGAAAAGGAATAAACGTGGCATGCCCGACCCTTCGACAACATCTTCCCAAGCAAAAACAAGACATCAGAAGACTGAACACGCCCCGTGCTCATTGAACACGGGGGCGTACCTAAGTGTCAGCAGAAAAGACAAAGTTGTAGAAGCTTCTATTTCCCAACACGGGGGCGTGCCCAGCGGACACGGGGCCGTGGTCAACGCTAAGATTTGCAGAATCCAAGCAAATCTTGATAGTACAGATACGCTTCTGCACACGGGGCCGTGCCCAGCGGACACGGGGGTGTGGTCAACTAATGCAGACAAACTGCAATTAATGAAGAAAGAGAAAGTGGATGGACACGGTGCCGTGCCCAATGAACACGGGGCCGTGTCCGGGCTTCTGTGCAGGCTATAAATAGGGGTGCTTGGTTCACTTCAAAGGCATCCCTTGACAAACCACCTCTCTCCCACTTCACCCACACTCCACCACCATTACAACACCCACATCCACCACCATCATCCATCATCCATCATAGAGTGTGTGTAGTAGTCTCGGGATCCAAGATTGATAGTAAGAGTTTTTGACAATCTGTAACACCCCGAAAATATAAAACTTTATATTAGAATTATAAAGTATAAATAAACAAGAATTTACTAACTAGGAATTTTAACCTAGTTAGCTATAAGTCTAGAAATAACTTATAATAGGGTTAAAAACAACCAAACTTTAAGTTAAACAAAAGAGGAGGGGCTTATCTTGTAAAATCTGAAACTTAATTTGATAAAAAAAAAAATAATAAGGACCATACACACAAAAGTGTGTCTGGTCGTACATGGGACGCAGGGGGCGACCAAGATTTCCTCACCAAGCCCTAGTTCATCTCATAATTCACAAAATTGAGGGCTCAAATCAAGTTGGAATCGAAAATTAAGCATAGATTACTGATCCTCATCACAAGAGGATTACAAGGTATGTAAAATTTGATGAAAACTCTCAACTTGAAATTCTCATGAAATTGGGAAAATCTGAAATTTATGGTTGCATGTTTGTTTTATGATGAAATAGGAACAATATAGTGTCTAGGGACAAACCCTAGACAAATACAAGTTGAAATTATGTGAAATTTTAGTAGAACCCTTGAACACCATTGTAGGTGATTAGTGGGTTATATAGAACTTGATAAACACTAGGAAATTGGGTGTTGTTCTAGTGTAATTTGACGATTGTGAAGTGACTTCAGAATTTTAGAAGCTAACAATTGTGTAAAATGGGTTGATTGATGTAAAATTCGGGCTAGATGATAAGCTAGGGATTTGCTATATAATCATGTAAAATCCTGCCTTTAAAGTGTTTGTTGAAATGCCTCAAAGAAGGCTTAAAACTGAAATTCGAAGTTGAAACGCATAATTATGATGTTTCGATGTAATACGCGATATATGGTTTAAAAAGGAGTTCTAAATATGTTATAAATGAACTCTATAGGAAAGGGCGCAGGAGCGTCAAGCGGACAAGCAGGTGGCGAACCGCGTTTGAAAGGCTTACTTTGAAGGTATGTAACTTGACCCGTTACATTAAGTAAATTGTGGTTATATTATGTATAGTCGCATTTAGAATAGAAATTGTGATGATCTTTGCAACTATGATCGCTATCTGAATTAATAGAGTTAAAACCTATAAGGAACCGTTTGGTAGTCATCACATTGGAGGAATTCCACAAGATGAGTCAACGGGTCAAACAATAGTGTAAATTGTAGAATTGGTGTTTTAATTAGTTAGCAATGGCGTTATAAATCGCAAGAGCGTTAAACCATGGAATTGGTAAGGAAGCTCAAGTAATACCAAGCCCCGGATGATGGGTATAAGGCGCCATAGGCTTACTAGTGAGAAGTAGTAAAATAGAATAAGTTAGAATGGGTCGAATAATAGTATAAGTGGCTTTAGGCCGTTATGATCGGAGAGTCAAAGTTGGGTATGATAGTCGTAAGAAATATGTCCGTAATGAATTTACACATATACAGGAAATGAATCACCTAAAACGACGTGTGGAACAGGGTGAAGTCAATAAAATAGTCAAATGGCAAATTTACAGAGTCCACCATAAATTACGGTCTCCACCGTAATTTACGCTGGAAAACAAAAACGTTACGGTGGTTTACTCCTGTGTTACGGTGGAGCCCAGAAAACTTGTATTGTATTTATCATATTTCGATTTCGGAACTTGTGTTTACGTAACATATATTAATGTCAAAACTAATGTTTTCGTGGTTTTGACCCTAGGTGACGATGTGGACCTTACGGACGGCGGTCAAGCAAGTTTCGAAGAACCGAACACGACTTTTGAAGCTTCCGCACTATTTTAACCTTTAATAGACTATGTTTATGGGATGTAAACTAATTGTTAAACAACTTTTAAATGTTTTAACTTAGTCAATAGTTGACTAAGGTTTTGCCACTTTTGAACTTACTTTTGGAATCTATGTTATAACTAGTCATCTTTATCTAAAATGGTGTGAATTATTATTAAATTCAAGTAAAAATTAGATGGGTGTTACAAGTTGGTATCAGAGCTTAAGGTTGTCAACAAAGTGTTTGGTTCAAGCTTGATCGATCGTCTGGTAAGAATTAATTACTTTAGTAGACTTACTAGAAAAAGGAAATTTGATTTGATATGCACGGGAAGTGCGTGTCTACACACTCAAACCCGGAAAAGTGCACTAAGCATAAATGGTTTAAGCAAGTGATGAACTTGGCTAGATCAAAATGAATGACGCATATGTCATAAATGAAATGTTTAACAATTAGTGTAAACATTTCAATTTCAAGATGACGGAAAGATGGGAGGAGTGTATGAATACGCTCGAACCCGGGAAAATACACTAAGTAAGAAAGGTAAGGCAAGATATATACTTGACCAAACCAAAAAAGAATAACACATTATTTATGATTGAGTGAGAGTGATATAAATTTCCGTATAATAAGATGGAAATGAATTAAATAATTATTGATAAATCGTGATGGATGTTTCAGTTAAAGAAATGTCCAGAGTAACCGGAGATGATTCGACATCTCAATTAACTGAACAAATGAAAGCTAAGATTTCCGAAGAGGTCGGAAAAGCTCTAGAAAATAGTCTATCACAGTATATTGATAGATTACAAACCACAATCGTGCCGGTGGTGAACGATATGATGGCTGAATTGAAAGACAGCATACTACAAGAAATAGAAGAAAGGATGGTGTTGGATATGAATCCAAGATCCGTAAAGAAGTCCAAGTCTAATAAAGCTCCCAAGAAGGGAGTTACAAAAAGTGTGTTACATCAGTGTAGATTTTGTGGGAAAATTCACAAGGGCACATGTGGTAAGCCAAGACATAAAAAGTCTAAATGTCCAGAGAGGCTTGGAACCAAGGACACAACCGACACAAAGTCTGATGCCCAGAAATCAAGGACAAAGTTGTTTTATATAACAGCCACGGAGGCTAGAGCTGAACCTGATGTCGTTTCAGGTATACTCTTGTAAATTAAATTTCAGCATGAATTTTTAATTATTACGAGTGCAAATAAATCGTTTGTTTTATATCGATTTATTTAACATTCTACATTAATGTTAACAAAATTACCAAGGCTTTGAAAAATAGAAAGAGGTAATAATAAAAGTTCTATTGTTTATAAGAGGTGCTGAAACTGTATGTTGAGCATCGAGGTAAAATAATCATGATAAATATTGCCTTGGGAAGGGGTGCGCGCACACTCGAACCCGAGAACGTAATGAAAGATAAGCGTCATAATAGGGAGGAGTGTAATAACACCCGAACCCTGGGAGTTTACAATAGTAATAGATGACAAGGACATGGTTATAGACTAAGCTAAACTAAATGAAACAGATAGAAACATCGTTTATGTCAACAAACGATGTGGATAAATTCCATACAATGATATGAAACAATAACATGAAATGAATTGATTTTGTTATTGTAACAATGGGTTAAAGTCAGAAATCAAGAGATTAAGATTTGGATAGGAATATCCTCGAAAAAGAAACTAAATGGACAATATGTATTAATTGTTGCTGTAAATAATGAAATACCAATAAATTTGGATTTAAAAGCTCGGGTATGGGTAGATACCCAAGTAACATGTTATTAATAAATTCCTCCTGAGGAAGAACGATAATCACCTTGATGAGGGTGAATATGTAAAAGATTTAGTAAGACAAACATTATGAAAGCGTTAGAATAAGAACGAGTAAACCCCAAAGGCCGAATAACAATAACAGTAGTTTACCAAATAAGACTTGAGACATGGGCCTTCGGGACATTTGTAAAAGAAACAGACCTAAGGGTCGCTGACAAAAGAAAGGTGGTGTACGGATTAATTAAGTAAAGTGCTTGATAATAAAAGTAAACGGAAGCCGGATAATGGGAGCATATTACATTAAGATAATGAGTCCAAGGGAAGGGATATGAATCAAGTAAACGAAAATATGAATCGACAATTTAGAATGTCAAGGCATAAGGATAAAGTTGATTGTCATAGGAGATGGAACTCACACGAACAAGTCAAACCAGACGAGTGAAAGAATAAAAGACTTGATTGAGTAAAAGCGGTGGGTTTTGCTGATACGACCAAATAAATCGAGAAACAAAGTTTTAAGGAATGACGGAAGGGTTGCTATGAAAATAATATCGATAAAATACTCAATTAATAGGTATGTTTTCAGATAAATGCGTAACCAATAGTCAAGAACGCGAATTAAAAGTCAAGAGACTCGGATTAAGAGTTATGACTGAGAAAACAATAAAATTTTGCAAAAACAGAAATTTCGATAGTCATGTTCAACTCCTTTAATGTTGGGCGGGTTGAATAAAGTATAGTAGTTGGTATCCCAAGTAAGCGCAACCTGGATAATGAAAGCGTAAAATATTATTGAATCTATGGGATATGTCATAAAAGAGTATGAAAGGGAAAATGCAAACCAATGAAACCGGAGTGTTAAAATATATATATATATATATATATATATATATATATATATATATGTATATATATCAAGATCAAGAACCTGGGTAACGGGTTGAAAGGAAATAGAGGCATAAACCAAATAACGGTATGAGTAAAATAAACCGACGCGAAGGACACATAAGAAGTCATAGAGTCGGAAAGATAATCCGAAAGAAAGTGAGGGTAGCCTTAGACTACGGTCAAGGTCAAACGAATAGAAGATGATCCATGGGATCACCATAACCTCCAAATTATAAACAATGTAAAGGCCTACGGGAACAAAATGACCATTGGGTCGCAAATACAAATGGAACATACTAGGGGAGGGGTCTCACCCTAAAAAGGTGAAGACCTAATAGAATAGTCTACAAGGCTAAGTAAAGGAACCTAAGGGTCGATAATATAAAGCGTGGAGAACCAATTATGATTTCTCGCGTAAAATGATAATCCCGAAGAATAATCCTTGTCGTCAATTCCTTGATATGATTAATCGACATGGTTAAAGAGAAAAACATTAAACTAAAATTCAGTTTTAGTAAAGAAACGATGTTCTAACACCTATGAATACCGAGAGAGAAATTAGAAAATGGTTAGTACTAAAGAATATAGGTCTAGTGCCGAAAGCTGTAAGATGATGCATTCGGAGGAAAGATTCTTAAGAATGAAAAGTCGATGTAAAACTAAACATGGCGTGATGTGATCACGGACACAAAAGTAATAGAGAATGTAATCACGTTATAGTGTGAGTGACTAGATATGAAATTATAAGCACGCAAAGGGCCGATGACGGCAATATTGCATACCCGAATGACGAGGTATGAGGTAAAATGGTGACCAAATTAGTTTAGGCAATAAAACAAGTTGTAGCCTAAATAACACTGTGACCTATGTAGAGTGCTTGTTAATATAAAACTAGCGTCAAGTAAGTATGCTGACGGACTCAGTGACTGAATGGTCAAAAGACAACCCGATCAAAAAGGGCGACAAAGGATAGGAAATAGGTGATATAGTTATGCTAAAAGTTTTCCCCAAGGAAGGGTGTTATCTGATTCAGGAAAAGAGAGAAACTAAGCCCGTGGTTTATCGGGCCATTTAAAATCATCGAACGGGGTTGGCAAGGTGGCTTATCGCCTCGAGCTACCGGAAGAGTTGAGTGGAATACATGGCACGTTTTACGTGTCGCAATTGCGGAAATGTCTAACGGAGGAAACAACTTATATCCATTACGATGATATCGAGGTGGATAATAGCCTGAAATATGCGGTGAGACCATTGGAGATTTTGGATCGGAAGGTCAAGCAATTGCGAAACAAACAAATTGATAAAGTCAAGATCAAGTGGGAGCATAGAAAAGACTCGGACACTACGTGGGAGTCCGAGGAGGAGATGTGACGTCTCTACCCTACTTTATTTGGTACGTAATTCGGTTTCGGGGACGAAACCCTTTTAAGGGGGGTGGACTTGTAACACCCCAAAAATATAAAACTTTATATTAGAATTATAAAGTATAAATAAACAAGAATTTACTAACTAGGAATTTTAACCTAGTTAGCTATAAGTCTAGAAATAACTTATAATAGGGTTAAAAACAACCAAACTTTAAGTTAAACAAAAGAGGAGGGGCTTATCTTGTAAAATATGAAACTTAATTTGATAAAAAAAAAAAAATAAGGACCACACACACAAAAGTGTGTCTGGTCGTACATGGGACGCAGGGGGCGACCAAGATTTCCTCACCAAGCCCTAGTTCATCTCATAATTCACAAAATTGAGGGCTCAAATCAAGTTGGAATCGAAAATTAAGCATAGATTACTGATCCTCATCACAAGAGGATTACAAGGTATGTAAAATTTGATGAAAACTCTCAACTTGAAATTCTCATGAAATTGGGAAAATCTGAAATTTATGGTTGCATGTTTGTTTTATGATGAAATAGGAACAATATAGTGTCTAGGGACAAACCCTAGACAAATACAAGTTGAAATTATGTGAAATTTTAGTAGAACCCTTGAACACCATTGTAGGTGATTAGTGGGTTATATAGAACTTGATAAACACTAGGAAATTGGGTGTTGTTCTAGTGTAATTTGACGATTGTGAAGTGACTTCAGAATTTTAGAAGCTAACAATTGTGTAAAATGGGTTGATTGATGTAAAATTCGGGCTAGATGATAAGCTAGGGATTTGCTATATAATCATGTAAAATCCTGCCTTTAAAGTGTTTGTTGAAATGCCTCAAAGAAGGCTTAAAACTGAAATTCAAAGTTGAAACGCATAATTATGATGTTTCGATGTAATACGCGATATATGGTTTAAAAAGGAGTTCTAAATATGTTATAAATGAACTCTATAGGAAAGGGCGCAGGAGCGTCAAGCGGACAAGCAGGTGGCGAACCGCGTTTGAAAGGATTACTTTGAAGGTATGTAACTTGACCCGTTACATTAAGTAAATTGTGGTTATATTATGTATAGTCGCATTTTGTAACACCCCGAAAAAAAATTTTACGTCCTATAATGTGTTGGCACGTGTCATAGGTTTGAACGTGTGAAAGAATGTTCTTGAAGGACTAAAGTTGACAAACAGTGAAACTGTGTAAGTACAAGGGTTCAAAGTGTCAACAATGAATAAATATACTTTGCAATAACCCTACATGATGTTTATAACCTAAAACGAATAGATCATGGATCATATGAAGCGAATTGTGAAAGAAAGTGAGAGATTACAAACTACAGGGGTTAATTGTGTCAACATGTTAAAGATATACCTCTGAGTGACCTTTTGACAAAACCCGAAGCTTTGTAACGATTAATTATGCTCACTAGAATGTACCATAAAAATTTCACCAAGTTTCGTTACCGTATGAGAAAGTTGTGATAAAATTCGTGTGCGGGGGTTAAAATCGTCAACATTGAAATTTAGGGCTTTTCGGGTGATCACAAAGTTACCCGAGGACTTGACAAAGTGGGTATAAGTATTAAAGCCCCTATATATAAAATACAAAGCCTTAAGATGCAAGAAATGTTGAGAAAACGACCTTTCGGGGGACTAGGGGCCAAAGTGCAATTAATAAAACATGTTTAACCTGATCAGGAGGGCCAAGCGGCCCGCCTTCGATTTAACTAAGGCCCATGCGGGCCGCGTGCGGTCTGCAGATGCAGAAAACAAACAGAAGCACTGGCAGGTGTCTGTTTTCATCATCTAACCGACTTAAAACACAGATTTTCGAAACTATGGGCTGCCTAGAGTGGTTTGTAGCTTATAGGGGACACATGCATGCATCTTAGATCATGCTAGACCTTGTTGGCATCAATTTAGAAAGATCAAAAAGCTCATAAATATCACAAAGTTGCAACGTACATGCACATTTCATTCCTGGACATTTTCAAGAGCTCAAGACCTGATACAAGCATTTCAAATCATCCATTAGACAAGTGTAAGTACCTTTGATCCTTCTCGTTTCAGTTATGCTTGGTTTATAGCTTAGAAATCAAACCGTCGTAACTACGGTTCGACTTCTCCATAAATCAAAATCGGTCCAGAGGTTAGTCGAATCAAAGGTTGTTATAAGTTGGTATTTATATGGTTAATAAACCCCTAAAAGGGCACTCACTAATTCGAATCCTAACTAGGTCGTTTATCGAGTCAAACTTCTTCCGAAAAAGTCAACAGAATTGTTATGTTTGGTTTAATGCATGATTAGCGATGTAAATGGCGTATAGCCTATTTTATCATTCTTACCAACTGAAAATAAGTATAAAAACTTGTTTACGCTTGTTTGATTCGACAACTTTATGTTTAGAACCGATTCGGAGCCGAAAGACGCAAAAGGTTGACTTTTGCGTTGACCTCAGTTCTGACCCGATTTATATAGGTTTAGACATGCCTTAAAGTTCCATTAGGACCTAGTTACATGTGTGTATAAGCCTCTGCGTTTATACCACTCGAATCCCTAATCGTCCGATGTTTCCGTTAATCGCCTAAATATTGACCGTAATGCCCTTATGACCATAAAACGAGATTTTTGGAAATGTGATAGTGCCAAAATCTTAGTTACTGACTATTATGCATGTCCCGAAAATTTCACGTTAATCGGAGGTCTAGATTAGGAGTTATGCTTAATGACGTAATTAAGAACGCTTTTATTAATTAAACGGCGTCATTAGCATAAAACCTATCTAAACCCAATTTTTGACACCAAACCTTTTACCCACTGATGTTAAATAATATTTTGGGATTTTTGAAGATTTCTAATTATTTTTAAACTGATCATAAGCTTGGATTAGCGCCTTAATTCGGTAATACCGAATATGCCCTTTTTCGGCCATAAAATAAGTTTTACAAGTCCAAATGGTGCCAATCCAATTGCTACTGATTTGAAAAATTAAATGGAGTGTTTTAAGCCTGTTTAACTGATCAGAAAACTCAGAATCGTATTTTAACCCGTACGTCGCTTAAAACGACTTTATACGCGTATTTAACGCATAGTTTGAGTTTAAAACTATTTTAGTATATAAGACTTATTACCAAAGGTTATAACCTGTTAAAATAAGTTATTTTACTGATCAACTCAGACCCGGATCACAGGTGTCTAATTAAACCCTTTTATAATCTTTAAAATGACCAAAATACCCCTACGGGGCTTATTATGTGATTAAACTCGTTTTGGGCATCATGGGTGATATCCTACTGATATCACAACTTAATTAAGGCGTGTTAACTTAGGAAACCTGTTTAGGACTCTTACGGATACCCGTTACGCTTCATGCGCGTTCGGTTCGGTTTATGTAACTAGTTTACATAAATTAGCCGAAACGTGTCAAACCTTATCAGTTTTATCTCAAAATCCAGAATGTGTATCATATACCCATATTAAGCAAGTCTTCAAACTTGTCGGGTCTAAATCACATTCTATCCGGTCTTCGCTTGATCGTGTGTACGAACCGTATCTTTAAAACTAACCGGTCTAAGCGTGAGCTTAACTAAAGACCCATTAGGATTCTAATAGGTTATTATAAACCTTCGTTCCAGATTAGGAGAACCAGTAAAAGATACCTGCACTCGCTGATTTTGAATTATACTTGCTCAGGTAAATACTTTTAACTTATTTCCCTATACGGGCTTGGGGTACGGTATATAAAATACCGCTTGGTCGGGCGTTGAATATTTAATCTTATTATGGTTAAATGATTGAGATGTCTCCGTTTAATTTGTTTTGTTTTCTTAAAGCCTTTGGGGGGTTAATGACCGTGTCCCGGATATCCCTGGCATCATTTTACGAAATGGCCACGACCTTAGCACTCAGGTGTAGGCGTACACCTGTCAGTGTCTCATAATTAAAGTGGTGTGTTAATTGATCTTTAACCCGGCTCGATCCGGGCTACTGAACGCATAAGAAACATGTAAATCCTGTACAAGTTTATATATTTAAATAAGTATCCCAAGTTATAAAATATTATTTGTGCCTTGTGCCTTAAATGCATTTTCTTAAACTCTTTTCAAAATGAGTCGGTTGATTGTATTTACCAGTGTAAACTGACGTATTTTTCTTAAAAAGGTTAAGTGCAGGTACTACGCGAAATAGGCTGGCTTGTCTCCTAGCATCCACATTAAGTCTCGCCAGCTTGGATGTTATAAACTGTTGAACATTTGTTTCCTTTTTATTTGATCTACCTGTGGATTTATATTCGACTATTTGTGATACTTAATATTACAATATCGTTTGGTTGAATTAAATCTATACTTTGCTTCCGCTGTGCATTTAAATATTGTGTTGTTTGACTATTATGTTGCCAACCACGTCACGATACTCCCCTACCGGGCCCACCGGTAACACGTGGAAATTCGGGGTGTGACACATTTAGAATAGAAATTGTGATGATCTTTGCAACTATGATCGCTATCTGAATTAATAGAGTTAAAACCTATAAGGAACCGTTTGGTAGTCATCACATTGGAGGAATTCCACAAGATGAGTCAACGGGTCAAACAATAGTGTAAATTGTAGAATTGGTGTTTTAATTAGTTAGCAATGGCGTTATAAATCGCAAGAGCGTTAAACCATGGAATTGGTAAGGAAGCGCAAGTAATACCAAGCCCCGGATGATGGGTATAAGGCGCCATAGGCTTACTAGTGAGAAGTAGTAAAATAGAATAAGTTAGAATGGGTCGAATAATAGTATAAGTGGCTTTAGGCCGTTATGATCGGAGAGTCAAAGTTGGGTATGATAGTTGTAAGAAATATGTCCGTAATGAATTTACACATATACAGGAAATGGATCACCTAAAACGACGTGTGGAACAGGGTGAAGTCAATAAAATAGTCAAATGGCAAATTTACAGAGTCCACCGTAAATTACGGTCTCCACCGTAATTTATGGTGGAAAACAAAAACGTTACGGTGGTTTACTCCTGTGTTACGGCAGACCAGAATCACTCAGTGTCTACCGTAACTTACGGTAAACACCGTAAGTTACGGTGGAGCCCAGAAAACTTGTATTTTATTTATCATATTTCGATGTCGGAACTTGTGTTTACGTAACATATATTAATGTCAAAACTAATGTTTTAGTGGTTTTGACCCTAGGTGACGATGTGGACCTTACGGACGGCGGTTAAGCAAGTTTCGAAGAACCGAACACGACTTTTGACCCATATGGACCACCAGCATACCATGGCTATAACTATGCTGATGACCCTTACAACGTAGCATCAAGCTACCAAGCCCATAATAATCCTGAAGGACCATACGGACCCCCTTGGGGAATGGGATACCCAGCTCGGGGGTATCAAGCACCTGTTCAGCCGCCACCACAGTACCAGCCACCACAGGCTCCTCCTCCTGAGCAGGAGGAACTCCGTCGAAGACTGGCCAAAGTGGAGCGAGACTTCCAGAAGGAACGTAGGAAGAATGAAGGATTTATGAGTGGCTTGGCAAACTTGCTTAAGGGAAAGAAGAAACGGGATCGTTAATTCCCAATATATATTGTTGTATTTCCTTGTTTAAATCAAGTCCCTACGTGGACATTTATTTATGTGTGTATGTAGTCCCTGCGTGGACATCTATCTTAGTACTTAGTCCCTACGTGGGCTTGTCTCTAGTAATCCCTGCGTGGACACTTACTTGTGTAGACCGTCCCTGTGAGGACATGTATTATCTGTATAGCTCCTGCGTGGGCATCTATTTCTGTGAAAAGTCCCATTTAGGGCAAAATGTACTACTTTTAGTATTAATGGAATGTAAGTTTATAAATTTCATCTTTGCTAGTTATGCATAATTAAATTATATATATGAAATAAATAAATCAGAATCATTCCTTTTAAAAATCTATCTGCCTAAGCTATTTTAATTAAGGATCTTAAAAGTATAACCTAGCCTGCATGTCATTTTAAGACCTGGCCCAGATGGTAAAACTAGTTAAAAAGATTCAAATCCCTGTTAACATCTGAAAACATGTTAACACTCCTGGCAGACATGATTAGTTAAAAACACACGTGTTATTATTATATATATGGATCTTTTCAAAGATTCTATACCCAAATAAATGATCTCTGAATCATGGGTTAAATCATTAATAAATATGATAAGTTCTTTTTACCATCCATTGGTAATGGAATGCCTACGGGCCCTTCTCATTTTCATATGAGACAAAAGACAGTATTAGTCTATGACCCTGTCTGATAAAGGTAATGAACTTTGTTCAAACCTTCATGCTTTGATTCTCTGAAATCCTAGCTTATAATCTTTATTGTCCCTGTGACTAGGCCTTATGTGCTAATAAATACTGTTATTGTTTTATAATTAGGATAAATTATATTAGAAATCCTAAATAAAGGTGAGTAATAAATTAACCATATATGGTCTATGTTACCACGGTTAATAAAAATTGCCATAAAAGACAATTCTATAATAAACTCACCAATAAATTATTGTCGATATGTTACAGTTTAAGCTACATGGCAGACTCAAACGAGGTCAACAGTCACCCAGGGATAGTGAATGATAATGCCCATGTAAACGTAGCGGGTGCAGAGTTACAAGCTATGATAGATAATGCGGTTAATAGAGCTATGGATAGACAGCACCATGGATCAAGTGGTACCCATACGAGGACCCATTCTGCATCACACACTAGAACACCCTCCAGGACCCACACTGCCCACAACAGTAATTCTCACCACTCCTCGAATCAAAGGAGTAATCCATCCCAAAGAGTCGTACAAAACCAAGAACCTCGTAATAGGGGTTGCACATATAAGTACTTTGTCTCGTGCAAACCCAGAGACTTCAATGGGGAAAAAGGAGCTGTTGATTGCATGACGTGGATGGATGAAATGGATACTGTGGTGGATATTAGTGGTTGCCATAATAGGGACATTGTGAAGTTTGTCTCACAGTCCTTCAAAGGAGAAGCCTTAGCCTGGTGGAGATCTTTGATCCAAGCCACAGGGAAAGTCCCATTATACAACATGACCTGGGAACAGTTCATGGCACTAATCAAAGAAAATTTCTGCCCTCAACATGAGGTTGAGAGAATTGAATCTGACTTCCTGGCGCTGGTCATGAAAAACCTGGACTGTCAGGCCTACCTTACTACTTTCAATACCTTGTCAAGGTTGGTCCCTTATTTGGTGACTCCGGAGCCTAAACGTATAGCTCGTTTTATCGGGGGTTTGGAACCGGAGATCAAAGCAAGTGTAAAGGCCTCCAGACCAACCACTTTTCGGTCAGTAACGGACATATCATTGTCTCTGACCTCAGATGCTGTCAGGCTGAGGTCACAGAGGAAGAATGATACCGAAAAGAGGAAGCGTGAGGATGACAACTCACGGCGATCAGACAAGAAACAGAAGGGAAATAATGACCAAAAGAAGGGGTCAGGATTCAAGAAGGATGGTCAGCAGACGGGTGAAAAACCCAGATGTAAAATCTGCAAGAGGCAGCACTTTGGGAAGTGCCGGTTTGAATCAAACTCGAACTCACAATCAAAAGCTTTTGCATGTGGCCTGTGCAAGTCCAAGGAACACAAAACCTTGGATTGCAAGAAGATAAAGGATGCAACCTGCTACGGTTGCAATGAAAAGGGGCACATCAAGAGCAATTGCCCAAAATACGCCAAGAAGCCCGAAGAGACTAGGAAGACCAATGCTAGGGTCTTCAGGATGGATGCTAAGGAAGCCGTCAAGGACGACAATGTGATAACAGGTACCTTTCTCGTAAATGATGTTTATGCGAGAGTGTTATTCGATTCAGGCGCTGATAAGTCGTTTGTAGATAATAAGTTTTGTGAACTGTTGAAATTACCTGTTAAGACTTTAAGGGTGAAGTATGAGGTGGAACTAGCAGATGGCACTTTAGAAACCGCTTCAACCTTATTAGATGGATGTTTCATATCCATTAAGAACCACTCTTTTCCTTTGTCTCTACTTCCTTTAAAACTAGCCGGTTTCGACATAGTTTTGGGTATGGACTGGTTATCACATAACCAGGCCCAGATTATTTGCAATAAGAAGCAAGTGATGATCAAGACTTCGTCTGGTGAATCACTTACTATCCAGGGAGATACCCAGTATGGGCTGCCCGAGAAAATGTCTATACTCAAAGACTCAAAGTGTTTGAAGAAGGGCTGTATCATCTACATGGCACAGGTGATTATTGATGAGCCGAAACCCAAGATTGGAGATATCCCAGTCATTTCTGAATACCCCGAAGTATTTCCTGAAGAACTACCTGGTTTGCCACCAGATAGGCAAGTGGAATTCAGAATCGACATTATTCCTGGATCAGCACCAGTTGCAAGGGCGCCTTATAGGTTGGCACCAACAGAAATGAAGGAATTGAGAACGCAGCTAGATGATTTGCTAGACAAAGGTTTCATCAAACCTAGTTCGTCTCCTTGGGGAGCACCGGTTTTATTTGTTAAGAAGAAGGATGGATCGATGCGTCTGTGCATCGACTACCGCGAGCTTAATCAGGTTACTATCAAGAATAGGTATCCTTTGCCCAGAATTGACGATCTGTTCGATCAACTTCAAGGGGCGAGTTTCTTCTCAAAGATTGACTTAAGGTCAGGCTATCATCAATTGAAGGTTAGAGATGAAGACGTGCACAAAACAGCATTTAGGACTCGTTATGGTCATTACGAGTTCCTAGTGATGCCTTTCGGGCTCACTAATGCACCGGCCGCATTCATGGATCTCATGAATCGCGTTTGTAAGCCGCACCTAGATAAATTCGTCATCGTCTTCATCGACGACATTCTCATCTACTCAAAGAACCAAGCTGACCATGAGAAGCATCTTCACTGCATACTGGAACTACTTCATAAAGAGAAGCTCTATGCCAAGTTCTCAAAGTGTGAATTCTGGCTTCGAGCAGTCCAATTTCTTGGACATGTTGTTAGTGAGCGTGGTATCCAAGTAGATCCCGCTAAAGTTGAATCTGTCATGAATTGGCATGAGCCAAAGACGCCTACTGAAATTCGTAGCTTCCTAGGTTTGGCAGGATACTATAGGCGATTCATAGAAAACTTTTCAAGGATTGCTGCACCCCTGACTTCGCTGACACGTAAGAAGATTAAGTTTGATTGGGGTCCTAAGCAGCAGGAATCCTTCGATATTCTGAAACAAAAGTTGAGCAATGCTCCAGTACTGACATTGCCTGATGGAATAGAGGAGTTTGTAGTTTATTGTGATGCATCACACACCGGGATGGGATGTGTGCTTATGCAGAAAGGCAAAGTCATTGCCTATGCTTCACGCCAGTTAAAGGTGCACGAAAAGAATTACACCACCCACGACTTGGAGTTGGGTGCCGTTGTATTCGCACTAAAACTGTGGAGACACTATTTATATGGAATAAAATGTGTAATCTATTCTGATCACAAAAGCCTTCAACATCTGTTCAACCAGAAGGACTTGAACATGAGGCAACGCCGTTGGATGGAAACTCTGAATGATTACGATTGTGAAATAAGATACCATCCCGGCAAGGCGAATGTAGTTGCCGATGCCTTGAGTCGGAAGGAGAAGGTGAAACCCATCCGAATCAATGCCAAGAGCATGGAATTAAAGAACAGCTTGATGGAAAGGTTGTTAGCTGCACAGAAGGAAGCTGTGTTGGAAGCTAACTATCCTAACGAAAAGCTGGGAGTAACTGAAGAACAGTTATCTCTAAGTAAGGATGGAATTCTTAGATTGAATGGAAGGATATGGGTTCCAATTTATGGAGGACTCCGAGATGTTATCCTCCAGGAAGCCCACAGCTCTAAATACTCTGTTCATCCTGGAGCTGATAAAATGTACCAGGATCTAAGGGCAAACTATTGGTGGATAGGCTTGAAGAAGTCTGTAGCTACCTATGTAGCTAAATGCTTGACATGTGCGCAAGTCAAGGCAGAACATCAAAAACCGTCAGGTTTGCTACAACAGCCTGAACTTCCTACTTGGAAGTGGGAAATGGTAACTATGGATTTTATCACCAAGTTACCCAAAACCAGGAAAGGAAATGACACCATCTGGGTGATAGTTGACCGACTGACTAAGTCAGCACATTTCCTACCCATTAAGGAGACCTACAGCTCCGATATGTTAGCCCAACTGTACGTTGATAAGATTGTGGCCCTACATGGCATACCTGTAGCTATTATCTCTGACCGGGATACTAGATACACATCACATTTTTGGAAAAGTTTCCAACAATCTTTGGGCACACGTTTGAACTTTAGTACGGCTTACCATCCACAGACAGACGGTCAGAGTGAGCGTACTATTCAAACGTTGGAAGACATGCTTCGTGCATGTGCGATCGATTTGGGAGGTAGCTGGGATAAGAACCTGCCATTAATCGAATTCTCCTACAACAATAGCTACCATACCAGCATAAAGGCTGCGCCTTTTGAGGCATTATACGGTAGAAAGTGTAGATCGCCTGTTTGTTGGGCGGAAGTTGGAGAAGTCCAGTTATCAGGACCAGAGATTGTGTTCGAAACGACGGACAAGATTGTCCAGATTCGTAACAATCTCCAAGCTGCCCGGAATAGGCAGAAGATTTACGCCGATCCAAATCGTAAAGATTTTCACTTCGAAGTAGGTGACAAAGTCCTACTTAAAGTGTCACCCTGGAAGGGAGTGATGCGATTTGGTAAGAAAGGTAAACTAAGCCCGAGATACATAGGACCTTTCGAGGTTATCGAACGTGTCGGGTCAGTTGCCTACAAGTTAAACTTACCTGAAGAGCTCAGTAGTATACACAATGTGTTCCACATCTGCAATCTGAAGAAGTGTTTCGCACATGAATCAGTGGTTATACCCTATACAGATGTGCATATCGATGAGAGCTTGAAATTTGTGGAAAAACCTTTGGCGATCTAAGATCGACAGGTAAGGAAGCTTCGAAGGAAGCATATACCTTTCGTAAAGGTCAAATGGGATGCCCGAAGAGGTCCCGAATTCACGTGGGAAGTTGAATCCACAATGAAGGAAAAGTACCCTTACTTGTTTCTGTAAATCTCGGGTCGAGATTTCTTTTAAGGGGGTGAGGATGTAACACCCCGAAAAAAAAAATTTACGTCCTATAATGTGTTGGCACGTGTCATAGGTTTGAACGTGTGAAAGAATGTTCTTGAAGGACTAAAGTTGACAAACAGTGAAACTGTGTAAGTACAAGGGTTCAAAGTGTCAACAATGAATAAATATACTTTGCAATAACCCTACATGATGTTTATAACCTAAAACGAATAGATCATGGATCATATGAAGCGAATTGTGAAAGAAAGTGAGAGATTACAAACTACAGGGGTTAATTGTGTCAACATGTTAAAGATATACCTCTGAGTGACCTTTTGACAAAACCCGAAGCTTTGTAACGATTAATTATGCTCACTAGAATGTACCATAAAAATTTCACCAAGTTTCGTTACCGTATGAGAAAGTTGTGATAAAATTCGTGTGCGGGGGTTAGAATCGTCAACATTGAAATTTAGGGCTTTTCGGGTGATCACAAAGTTACCCGAGGACTTGACAAAGTGGGTATAAGTATTAAAGCCCCTATATATAAAATACAAAGCCTTAAGATGCAAGAAATGTTGAGAAAACGACCTTTCGGGGGACTAGGGGCCAAAGTGCAATTAATAAAACATGTTTAACCTGATCAGGAGGGCCAAGCGGCCCGCCTTCGATTTAACTAAGGCCCATGCGGGCCGCGTGCGGTCTGCAGATGCAGAAAACAAACAGAAGCACTGGCAGGTGTCTGTTTTCATCATCTAACCGACTTAAAACACAGATTTTCGAAACTATGGGCTGCCTAGAGTGGTTTGTAGCTTATAGGGGACACATGCATGCATCTTAGATCATGCTAGACCTTGTTGGCATCAATTTAGAAAGATCAAAAAGCTCATAAATATCACAAAGTTGCAACGTACATGCACATTTCATTCCTGGACATTTTCAAGAGCTCAAGACCTGATACAAGCATTTCAAATCATCCATTAGACAAGTGTAAGTACCTTTGATCCTTCTCGTTTCAGTTATGCTTGGTTTATAGCTTAGAAATCAAACCGTCGTAACTACGGTTCGACTTCTCCATAAATCAAAATCGGTCCAGAGGTTAGTCGAATCAAAGGTTGTTATAAGTTGGTATTTATATGGTTAATAAACCCCTAAAAGGGCACTCACTAATTCGAATCCTAACTAGGTCGTTTATCGAGTCAAACTTCTTCCGAAAAAGTCAACAGAATTGTTATGTTTGGTTTAATGCATGATTAGCGATGTAAATGGCGTATAGCCTATTTTATCATTCTTACCAACTGAAAATAAGTATAAAAACTTGTTTACGCTTGTTTGATTCGACAACTTTATGTTTAGAACCGATTCGGAGCCGAAAGACGCAAAAGGTTGACTTTTGCGTTGACCTCAGTTCTGACCCGATTTATATAGGTTTAGACATGCCTTAAAGTTCCATTAGGACCTAGTTACATGTGTGTATAAGCCTCTGCGTTTATACCACTCGAATCCCTAATCGTCCGATGTTTCCGTTAATCGCCTAAATATTGACCGTAATGCCCTTATGACCATAAAACGAGATTTTTGGAAATGTGATAGTGCCAAAATCTTAGTTACTGACTATTATGCATGTCCCGAAAATTTCACGTTAATCGGAGGTCTAGATTAGGAGTTATGCTTAATGACGTAATTAAGAACGCTTTTATTAATTAAACGGCGTCATTAGCATAAAACCTATCTAAACCCAATTTTTGACACCAAACCTTTTACCCACTGATGTTAAATAATATTTTGGGATTTTTGAAGATTTCTAATTATTTTTAAACTGATCATAAGCTTGGATTAGCGCCTTAATTCGGTAATACCGAATATGCCCTTTTCGGCCATAAAATGAGTTTTACAAGTCCAAATGGTGCCAATACAATTGCTACTGATTTGAAAAATTAAATGGAGTGTTTTAAGCCTGTTTAACTGATCAGAAAACTCAGAATCGTATTTTAACCCGTACGTCGCTTAAAACGACTTTATACGCGTATTTAACGCATAGTTTGAGTTTAAAACTATTTTAGTATATAAGACTTATTACCAAAGGTTATAACCTGTTAAAATAAGTTATTTTACTGATCAACTCAGACCCGGATCACAGGTGTCTAATTAAACCCTTTTATAATCTTTAAAATGACCAAAATACCCCTACGGGGCTTATTATGTGATTAAACTCGTTTTGGGCATCATGGGTGATATCCTACTGATATCACAACTTAATTAAGGCGTGTTAACTTAGGAAACCTGTTTAGGACTCTTACGGATACCCGTTACGCTTCATGCGCGTTCGGTTCGGTTTATGTAACTAGTTTACATAAATTAGCCGAAACGGGTCAAACCTTATCAGTTTTATCTCAAAATCCAGAATGTGTATCATATACCCATATTAAGCAAGTCTTCAAACTTGTCGGGTCTAAATCACATTCTATCCGGTCTTCGCTTGATCGTGCGTACGAACCGTATCTTTAAAACTAACCGGTCTAAGCGTGAGCTTAACTAAAGACCCATTAGGATTCTAATAGGTTATTATAAACCTTCGTTCCAGATTAGGAGAACCAGTAAAAGATACTTGCACTCGCTGATTTTGAATTATACTTGCTCAGGTAAATACTTTTAACTTATTTCCCTATACGGGCTTGGGGTACGGTATATAAAATACCGCTTGGTCGGGCGTTGAATATTTAATCTTATTATGGTTAAATGATTGAGATGTCTCCGTTTAATTTGTTTTGTTTGCTTAAAGCCTTTGGGGGGTTAATGACCGTGTCCCGGATATCCCTGGCATCATTTTACGAAATGGCCACGACCTTAGCACTCAGGTGTAGGCGTACACCTGTCAGTGTCTCATAATTAAAGTGGTGTGTTAATTGATCTTTAACCCGGCTCGATCCGGGCTACTGAACGCATAAGAAACATGTAAATCCTGTACAAGTTTATATATTTAAATAAGTATCCCAAGTTATAAAATATTATTTGTGCCTTGTGCCTTAAATGCATTTTCTTAAACTCTTTTCAAAATGAGTCGGTTGATTGTATTTACCA
The DNA here is from genome assembly GCA_030545235.1 of Helianthus tuberosus. NCBI lineage: Eukaryota > Viridiplantae > Streptophyta > Magnoliopsida > Asterales > Asteraceae > Helianthus > Helianthus tuberosus. The sequence goes on from CM060406.1 coordinate 185,686,267, forward strand.
GTGTAAACTGACGTATTTTTCTTAAAAAGGTTAAGTGCAGGTACTACGCGAAATAGGCTGGCTTGTCTCCTAGCATCCACATTAAGTCTCGCCAGCTTGGATGTTATAAACTGTTGAACATTTGTTTCCTTTTTATTTGATCTACCTGTGGATTTATATTCGACTATTTGTGATACTTAATATTACAATATCGTTTGGTTGAATTAAATCTATACTTTGCTTCCGCTGTGCATTTAAATATTGTGTTGTTTGACTATTATGTTGCCAACCACGTCACGATACTCCCCTACCGGGCCCACCGGTAACACGTGGAAATTCGGGGTGTGACACATTTAGAATAGAAATTGTGATGATCTTTGCAACTATGATCGCTATCTGAATTAATAGAGTTAAAACCTATAAGGAACCGTTTGGTAGTCATCACATTGGAGGAATTCCACAAGATGAGTCAACGGGTCAAACAATAGTGTAAATTGTAGAATTGGTGTTTTAATTAGTTAGCAATGGCGTTATAAATCGCAAGAGCGTTAAACCATGGAATTGGTAAGGAAGCGCAAGTAATACCAAGCCCCGGATGATGGGTATAAGGCGCCATAGGCTTACTAGTGAGAAGTAGTAAAATAGAATAAGTTAGAATGGGTCGAATAATAGTATAAGTGGCTTTAGGCCGTTATGATCGGAGAGTCAAAGTTGGGTATGATAGTTGTAAGAAATATGTCCGTAATGAATTTACACATATACAGGAAATGGATCACCTAAAACGACGTGTGGAACAGGGTGAAGTCAATAAAATAGTCAAATGGCAAATTTACAGAGTCCACCGTAAATTACGGTCTCCACCGTAATTTATGGTGGAAAACAAAAACGTTACGGTGGTTTACTCCTGTGTTACGGCAGACCAGAATCACTCAGTGTCTACCGTAACTTACGGTAAACACCGTAAGTTACGGTGGAGCCCAGAAAACTTGTATTTTATTTATCATATTTCGATGTCGGAACTTGTGTTTACGTAACATATATTAATGTCAAAACTAATGTTTTAGTGGTTTTGACCCTAGGTGACGATGTGGACCTTACGGACGGCGGTTAAGCAAGTTTCGAAGAACCGAACACGACTTTTGAAGCTTCCGCACTATTTTGACCTTTAATAGACTATGTTTATGGGATGTAAACTAATTGTTAAACAACTTTTAAATGTTTTAACTTAGTCAATAGTTGACTAAGGTTTTGCCACTTTTGAACTTACTTTTGGAATCTATGTTATAACTAGACATCTTTATCTAAAATGGTGTGAATTATTATTGAATTCAAGTAAAAATTAGATGGGTGTTACACAATCAAAGGCCATGTTTGCCTAAGTCTCTTACATCACTTGGTGAAGACAAGCATTTAGTGTAATACTTTTGTTTTTTTTTTCGCACTTTTTATTTGGTTTTGTATTAATGACTTTAATAACTAGTTTCTTATGTTGAATGTGAAACTTCCTTATCATTTGTCTGTGGTGTCTTGGCGTTATTTTACTGTCTATATAAAATAAAAGATTTACACCATTCATATCTCCACGGTCCATATGGAGATATGTTGGCTACCTGGTCGGGGGTTAAGGGAATGGTTTGGTAAGGTTCTTGCCTTGTTCCGTGTATAGATCTTGCAAGGACCTGGGTCAAGCTTAGTAGGACCTCCTTCAATACCCAGTGGTATTGGATGGCGGGGGTGCGAATTTCTTGATCCCCTCATATGTAAACTACTATTAATACTTTAACCCGACTACTTGGGATTGTATCCCTGCTGACTCAAACCACTTAGCCGAGGGTACCATCACTTTCAAAAGAGGGGCCTACCACATTACGCATTAATAACTTAATTAATTATCTTCCAATAATCCAACCTTTTAGGATTGTATCCTTGCTGACTCAAACTACTAGGTTGAGGGTAACATCATCTTCAAAAGTGGGGTCTACTACTATAACTAAGATAATCCCTTAAAAAGTGCAAAAGTGCGGAAAACATCAAAGGTTACACTAAAGGCGAGTCGGATCCAAGTGATTCATCTTGTCTATCTGTTTTATTTTTATTTTTATTTTCAACATTTTTAGTTAGTTTTCATTTTCTTGTTTAAAACATTTTTCTAAATTTTTGATTTGATTAGACGTTGAGGATAAACCGGTACTAAAAGCTCTTGTGTCCTTGGACGACCTTGGTATCTTACCAACGCTATACTACGCTCACGATGGGTGCACTTGCCCATATGCTTGTTTAGTGTTAGTAAAATATCGTGTTTTATAAATTTAAAACTTGACTAAAGTGTTAAAAAGGGCTTAAAATATACATAAAAACATATAACGCTACACACGCATCGAATTTTTGGCGCCGCTGCCGGGGACACAATGATTTTAAGAAAGTTAGGAATCAACGGCCTAATCGTTTTTCTTATTTTTCTGTTTTTTAGGATTTTTCTTAGATTTTCAGCTACTGCTGAGCTCAGCACGGGCCGTGCCCGCTGAACACGGCCCCATGCCCAATCTTTGGTACTGGAAATCCTGTTTTAAGTCAGACAGTAGCTGAACAAGGGGCCGTGCCCACTGAACACCCCCCGTGCCTAAGCTTCAGATACTGAAAACAGAGCCGTAAGATCCCGACGGCTGGTAAGTTATGACGCAATCATGAGCGATACTGATTTTTTTTACTATCGCTCCTCTTACGGTACATGGTGTCAAATATGTGGTGGAAATCATGAAGAATTAAAATGTTATTTTTTTAAATTATACTCCCCACTATATAGACCCATTGTTTTCCTGTAGCATTAGGAAGATGGGAAGAGGGAAGGCAGTGGGTTTGGACAACATACCGATTGAGGTGTGGAAGTGTTTGGGAGAAGAAGGAGTCCGATGGTTAACACTTTTGTTCAATTGTATCTTCAAGACTGGAAAAATGCCTGATCAGTGGAGGAGTAGCGTCGTGGTGCCTTTATACAAGAATAAAGGAGACGCTCAAAGTTGTGGGAACTACAGAGGAATCAAACTGCTAAGTCACACTATGAAGCTTTGGGAGAGGGTAATTGAGAATAGAATTAGAAGAGAAACTCAGGTTTCAGTTAACCAATTTGGATTCATGAAAGGGAGGTCAACTACAGAAGCGATACATATTCTAAGGAGGCTGATGGAAAAATATAGAGCAAAGAAGAAAGATTTACATATGGTGTTTATCGACCTGGAAAAGGCATATGACACTGTCCCACGGCAACTGATTTGGGATAGTTTGGAGGGTCGAGGGCTACCGGGGAAGTATATAGACATAATTAAGGATACGTACGATAGAACGGAAACTACTGTCCGCGCGCCTGTAGGAGATACAAACTTCTTTCCTGTGGAGGTAGGACTCCACCAGGGGTCTGCGTTGAGCCCTTTTCTTTTTGCGGTTGTCTTGGATGAGTGTCCAAGTTGATTCAGGAGACAGTTCCGTGGTGCATGCTTTTTGCAGACGATATTGTGTTGATTGCAGAGACTAAACAGTGCCTAAACGCGAGGATAGAGGAGTGGCGAGTAGCTTTAGAGGGCAAGGGCCTAAGGAGTAGTCGATCTAAGACTGAGTATCTACACTGTGATTTCAGCGGTGTAGCCATTGACGATGAAACCCAAATCACCATTGAGGATCAATTGGTCCCACAGGTAACTAGATTTAAGTATCTGGGGTCGTTTGTACAAAGAGATGGTGACATAGATAGTGATGTAACCCATCGCATACAGGCTGGCTGGTGTAGATGGAGGGCAGCCAGTGGGGTATTGTGCGATAGGAGGTTCCCAACTAAACTAAAGGGGAAATTTTACAGGGTAGCAGTTAGGCCAGCTATGCTATATGGAACAGACTGTTGGGCTATCAAGAAGACACAAGCACGCAAGATGGAGGTAGCAGAGATGAGGATGCTGAGGTGGATGTGTGGTCACACGAGGTTAGCTCGGATAAGAAATGAGGTTTTTAGGGATAGACTAGGAGTGGCTAGTTTATCGGAGAAGATTAAGGAGGGGAGATTGAGATGGTTCGGGCATGTGAAGCGAAGGGAAGCGACGGCACCGGTTAGAGTAGTGGAAACTCTTACTGTGGAGGGGAGGAGAGGAAGAGGCAGACCCAAACTGACATGGGATGAGCTGATTAGGCATGATTTACTAGAGTTGCATCTTTCTGAGGACATGGTCCACGATAGGACTTCGTGGAGGCGTAGGATTAGGGTTAAGGACTTCTAGAGGATATTGTAGAAAGGTCTTAGGTGTATTTTAGGGACGCAGGCTTTTCCTTTTCTTTAAGGGACTTTTCCGGTGATTGCCTTCTTGTGTTTATGCCAAAATGATGTTGTATGCTATTATACATGATTTACATTGTGTTTACGCCCAAATGATATTGCATGCCATTATACATGATTCACATTATATTGTGCCACTCTTATCACTTTCTTGGTATGGGCGACTTCTTATTTCTGTATTCTTTGACTTGGTGTGTTGGTTTGCTGTTCGTTTTCGAGTCGAGGGTCTCTCTGGACGCAGCCTCTCTATCCCTATGGATAGAGGCAAGGTCTGTCTACATCCCACCCTCCCCAGACCCTATAAATAGCTCTGCTATTTGTGGGATATACTGGGTATGGTTGTTGTTGTTGTTGTTTTCCTGTAGCCTTAAGAGGGGCGAAAGTAAAAATAATCCCTATCTCTCCCTCGAATGCTCTCAATCGTCCCTTCTAGATGAAATGCTTCTTGAAGAATTCTTTCAGCTAGAAGAACTAATTTAGCGATGGATAAAAGAACTTGAGATGGACATAACTAATTCATATCAAGACGACATCCAAGAAGAATTATTGAGATCGCATTTGGGCAAAAACAACATCGTCGCTCCCGAAATCACCTCTAACTCTTGCGAAGACTTGAGCGATAGTCGTCCCTGTGTCGATTGTGCCGTGAAGGACTCCCCATCGACTTCCGTCGATGCATACATAGACCTGAGCGATTCGACATACACCTTCTTTAACGAGAGCCCGAATAAGGGTTGGACTTGTCCACCTACAATTAGCATAGGAATCACCCTTTCCGATAACCTCTTGCGTTCTCGTCTTAATCTAGGGCAACTTAGGTATCTCAGGCACTTCGGTGTTGTTCCGTACAGTAAGGAACCACCCGATTCGGATAAATTCCTTAAAAATTAGACAAAACTTCATAAACAGCCTCTAGACATGGGGTCGTGTCCAGGTCAGCACGCCCCCGTGTCCACCAAAAGATTCTCGTCTGACTTTCAGTCAGAATACGGACAAAATGTGTCAGAATCTTGTCTGCACACGGGGCCGTGTCCAACGTGCTGTCGTTTTCTATAAATGCAGCAAGATTCCTGCACATTTGGACCATTCCAAAGACAGAGATTTGGTGGTATCTTCACACATACCATCCTAGAATGACAAGCCAAAACAGTGGAACCTCTTCAGCACATTCCAGAAACAGTCATAGGGAACGAAGGCCTCCAATCGAAGCCACTCTTGTACGCTGTGTGATGGCACTACGAGAAGCTCTCGACGAAATGACATCCGTAGAAGAAGTCCTGATTGACTGTATAAATTATCTGACGGTGTGGCTGGAAAATAGTTTCCAAGAAATCAACCTCTTGCACCAGAGGTTGAACATTCTGGTGACACCTCCCATGGAACCGATCTTTCCCCAAGAGGATTGGAACTTAGCACTAGGAGTCAACAACCCCATCAGGTGGGACGACATCCCCGTGGAACCCCCTCTTGACAATTTGCAAGAAGTTCCGGTGGAAGTTACACCCCATCAAAATGATGATGCCAATGAGCCCGCCTTTCTTCTCCATAGGGAGATAGAAGAATGACTCACCGACGTATGAGGGACCACTCCCGGAGGAGAAGTTCTTCAAGCCGCATTCAACCGAGAAAATTATCCTTTCGGAAATTTTGCTCTTAAAATGAACTATAGGCTAGAACTTCTTTTCGGTTTTAGACTTCTTATGTTTTCTGACCTGCTTATCTAAGTTTTAGTTTATATTTTTATTAGGACCTTATTGTAATTCTCTCTATTTAATGAATGATGGTTTTTAAATTTGGTGTTTGGATGATGTTGTAATGGGTAAAACACACTTGGATGGTGAAGGATACTAAGTGAGACTTGAACCAACACCCTATTCACAAAAACAGAGCCTCCTGAACATTTTTCTTCATTACAGCAAGGGTCGTGCCCAGCCAACACGGCCCCGTGCTCAAGGGTCTGCAGAAAAACGCCCAGTTCAGGTATCTGGACACGGGGCGTGTTCACTGAACACGCCCCCGTGCCCAGCCTTCTGTTACATTTTGTTACTTTCGGTTACTAGCAATCTGAACACGGGGCCGTGCTCGGACACCATGACCCGTGTCCAGCTGCCCAGTAACATAAAGTTTTGCTTTTAACACACCTTTTTACAGATTCAATCAACCTAAAAACATATTTTTGGGACACATTGAGGACAATGTGTAATTTAAGTGTGGGGAGGATGCTAAAACCTTGAATTTTGCAAGTCCTAATTACAAGCCTTACATAAAACTCTATTGGAACCGCTAAACACCCCAATTTTTTTCAAAAAACTTTTCATTTTTTTACTTGTCTTGGTTTAAATTGGGAATAACAAGTTCTAAAAAGGTTATATTTTTACAAATTTACAACCGATAGCGTCGTGATAAAAAGAACCAACATAAGAAAATTATGAAACGGCATGACAAATCTAGTTAAAATTTGATTATATATACTTGATCACATTAAAAACCCATTCCCACAAAAAGTGAGTTTTGAGCCTTTATTGAGCATACAAATACACATCTTTAAACTAAATGCTCATTTTTCGTTTCTTGTGTGAATAGCCGCTTGGTTTCTTACGACTCTAGAACTTGCCATGACGATGCATTCCCGGTCCTTACCAACTTAAACCCGAGTAAGTAAATGATGGTGGCATTAGGACTAACCCTTTTTATTTCAACACCATTATTTTTCTTTTTTTTACCACCTACCCAAAATCCCCCTAGTTAACCACTTTGAGCCTAAACCTTTTCATTTCTATACCCAAAACAAACACCCTTAACCCACCAAAACCCTTTTTCATTTTAAACCCTTTATTTTAGTGAAAAACTCGGTTTTCTTGTGACATCCTTATTATAAAAAAATGATGAATTTAGCAATAAACAAGCAAGTTCATCAAAAAGAACTTTGTTTGAAAAATGCTTCATTAAAATAAAAAGTCACAAAAACAAAATGTTTTACGAAAACTGACGCTCTTTACGCCTTTCGCCCTTTTCTACTAACCACTAACCCAAAACCACATACCTTTAACCCAAGCCTAACCCGTCCCCAAAGTCCTCTTGATATTTACAAAGATGTATCGTTAAAAAGGAGGAGGATTGATTTCTTGGCAAGCATATGGTAGAAGTAAGTTCCATGCCGCTCTCGAGTGTTTCACAAAAATACATCTTCGGCCGAGTGTTGAGTGATCCCCCGTGAGGTATGTGAACTTGTATATAAATGGAATTTTAAAGAGGCATGTTATGCCTAAATAAGTAATTTTTCTTATGTAATGTTCTAAATAAATCATAACGAAAAGGATTGTAAATAACATAAAAATAAAACATAATAAAGAATCTTGGAATCCCGACACTCAAGACAAGCCTAAAACCTTCTCTTCTACCCATTCCATTTGGGTGTGTAAGCCACATTAAAAAGAGTTTTGCTTGTGGACAAGCAAAGATTCAAGTGTGGGGGTATTTGATGTGTGTAAAAATGCAACATATAAATTACATCAAATAAGGCATAAAACTAACCCTTTTTTAGTACTAATGTTGGAAAAAGTATGCTTTTGTCTTCCTTTTGTATTTTCAGTGTTAAATGAGCTTAAATGAACAAAAGAATAAAAAACACAGCCAAATCTAACAATAATACAAGAAAAGAAATAAACGTGGCATGCCCGACCCCTCGACAGCATCTTCCCAAGCAAAAACAAGACATCAGAAGACTGAACACGCCTCGTGCTCATTGAACACGGGGGCGTGCCCAAGTGTCAGCAGAAAAGACAAAGTTGTAGAAGCTTCTATTTCCCAACACGGGGGCGTGCCCAGCGGACGTCAGCAAAACTAAGTCTGTGCCACGTAAGCATACACATAAGCATCCACAACATCTAATAACTAAGTTTGTGCCACGTAAGTTACCACGTCAGCAAAAAAACTAACTGGGTCAGTTAGAAAAGGGTCGATGGGGGCCAAAATCTTACAAGTTAGGATTATCGTAGGGAATTTTTGAAGTTGGCCAAAATCTTACAAGTTGGGATTATCGTAGGGAATTTTTGAAGTTGGGATTATTATCGGCCAACTGATAAAATTTTGGATTATTAAAATCCAATAACCCAATTTATAATGATATTTTTTAATTAAAATACAAAATTTGTGTTCATATTTACCATGTTGTTTCATATTTACTATATTGTTTGATGTTGTAAAGATTGATGATAAATATATATATGAGTATTCGATGTCAAAGAAGATTACCGTAGGCTTGAATATACACAAGCAGACGTCACATCCAAATTTGATTTGCAAAAAAGAAATGGTTCCTACAATCGTGAATCGTTTTATATTATTTGAAAAAAAAATATTTTGAAGGGCATATCTGTGCACATATAATTTGTGTTTAGTTTTTGGTTTGTGAATACTTAAAACTTTATAGTTGATGCATATTTGCAATGAATGAATTCTCTGATGTATCTAATGAAAATTGTTTCATTACTTCATTGGCTAACAATGTAAAAATAATTAAGAAACTTTCTAAAGAATTGATGAATGCGACAAGAATTGTTAAGCAATTAGAAACATGCTGGGTATTGATTACTATGATCAAGAGATTACAAACTTGTGAAATGATTATCAGATACACCTACTTTTCTTGTTGTGCTCTACAAATAAAGAGTTTTCATTATTTAACCCGTGTAATACATAGGACTATAACCTAGTATTTTAATAAGTGTTAAGATTAGTGACATAAATGAAACAGATATAAAACTTGGGGTAAAGATCAAATACAAATGAGTCTTAACATACTAAATATGAGAAGTGTATAAAGATATTTTTTATTTTTATTTTATATTTTTCAATCTACTTAAGCGTTATTATTAGTTGCAAAAAAATGTGTATTTACTCTATTAGAGTAATAATGTGCAATTACACTAGAGTGATTACATAATTACTCTACTAGTGTAAATACATGATTGTTTTTAAATTATGGGACTAAAATACGTGTTTGACAAGATGTTAAAAAAATGCAAAAGAGAAAAGATATCTCTTCTTCACTTCTCGTGTTTAGTATCTTAAGCTCATTTGTACAATAACCTTACCCTAAAACTTGGTTCTTGTTTAGTAAATATTGTTAGTTATAAATTTAAGTTGAATATCTTGATGAGAAGATCAAGGTACAATTCCTGGTATGAGGTAGGTTCGATATAATTTGGTGTAATTTAAGAAAAAAGTTATTATAATATTCGTCGTTAAAAGAAGGTTGAAGAATAAGAGTTGTGAAGTAGAAAAAAAATCTAATTGAACAATATGCACTTTTATAATTATTTTATATATAACAAGTTGTAAGCCAATTAAAAATAAAAATTGAATAGTTGTTGGGTTTAAATAAAAGGGGTGAGTGGTTTTATTGAAATAATATTGAATTTGGTTACCATTCGATAATTTATAACTTTATAATTACTTAAAAGGTAAGGGTATAGAAAGGAAATATATAAATACATTTCTCCGTCATGATATCGTGTCACATGCATATATCGCTTTATAAATTTATTATACGATTGTTGTTATGTGATTAAATCTAAACCTAATAAATAAGTAGTTGGTTGCACGTGTAATGTTTTTATGAGTCCAATGCGTTTTTTCTTGTTTTCTTTTGTTTCACCTATTTCTATTTTATTTCTTAATATAAAAAAATGATGTTTTATCTCAAAAGAACAATATGATTTTAATGACTTCTATCCATTAGTTTTTTTTTAACGACTACCTAAATCACTGGATAAGCATCCTGGGATGCCTTTAATCGAGCAAATGCATCCGCTCCTCCGTAACAGTCAGAGTTAGATGCATACCCGAGCCACCAGTTACGGTGAAAACTCACCTGCAAGAAAGCCCATTGCGGTAAAACCATGTTCGGTTCGGTTTCGAACTGGCGACCTCCAGAGAGATGTCTAGTTCTAAACTTCATTGCCAATGTTCTTCAAGTGATGCTTCCGGAGCGTTGAACTTCTATTCATTAGTATTGAAAATTTTGAGTGTGATGAATTCAGAGTAAATGCAACTAAATATACATATCTAGTAGTTTAAAAGATAAAGGATGAGGAGAATGGTGCGTAAATGTTACGTCATCCCTATCATTTGTATATTTTATTTATTTATTAACATTTTCTTTAACACCGCTTCTCATTAATGTGCGATGGGAGATGTTGAATTATTTGAAGTTTATTATTTTTTTTATTATTTAGATGACAGTTTAAAAGTCATGACACTAGTGATCTAGTGTATGGTGTGTTTTTCTTTCATAAAAGTGGTGTGGGTTCAAATTCTTATAAGTGTAAGGTTACGTGTAGTTAGTTAACTAGATATTTCTAATTATATTAAGGGGATATTGAGATCATTAGAAGGAAGTTTTAAGCAATTTGCACAATTAGCTATATTCGAATACTCTCTCTGTAACACACACTAGAGATCACTTGAGCTCAATCATCATCCGAAGTTGTATTGGTTAATACATTGTTCTTTGTTTAATATATTTGGTGATCGGTAGTTTCCATCACCCGAGGTTTTTTATGCCGGAAATCTTCTAAAGATCAAGGGCTTTTTCCTCATATAAATCACGGTGTTCATTGGCATTTACATTCTTCATTCGTTCATATCATTGTTTAACACTCAAGCACTCTACCTTACAAATCAAATTTGGTTACATTATCCTTAAACCTATTTTTGACCAAAACAATTACAAATCCAATCTGACACAGATGAACATAAATCACTGAAAAAATCTTATCTTTAATAAACCCATCTAATCAAGGTTGTTTTCTGTTTCAAAGATGAGTTTGATATGTTGAAATCATCAATTTTAATAAAATTCGCAAAGAAGGCATAACATAGAATAAGAATTCAATCGATTGGCATGATTGAACATAAAGGAGAAGAAGTGGAGGTAGATGGTGGATTTTAGGGTTTGAGTAACACCGGTGCAAAGAAGAAGATCCATCATAAATTTCTATTTTAAAAATTTGATGATAATCATAACTTCAAGACAGAAATCATAAATGACGTGGATGCGATTCCGGATCGAATTCGAACTCCCGATACGATTGCTAAGAACACGTATCACGTGCGGAATTTGTGTACGTGTGTGGATCAACACAAGAACGTAATATAATGATTATTCGATTGAATATTTGACAATTTACAAGAACCGTGAATCACCTTGTAGCACTTTCTCTCTCTAGATCTTCTAAAGTGCCAAAAGTTGCTAAAGTTCTAAAAACTAAACATAAGGCTCCTATTTATAGGCAATGACAATAAGGAAGGTTTCCTTATTTACAAGAATGTCATTCTCCTATATTTAACATTATAACACTTGTTTTAATCAGATTTCTGCTACAATACGTGATTGACGGAAGTGATAGACGTTATGTATAAACAAATGAGAATTTTGTTTCATACATTACGTATTTAGACATTTTACACCACCTTAGTGTAAACAAACCTACTTTTTAAATAGGATTTTTGTTTCATACACTATCTATTTAGATATTTTACACAACCTTATTGTACATTACAATTTATATAAGTTAAATTACAGTTTACAGTTCTTTACTAGGTTTTACAAAGCCTAGTTGTAAACTGCAGTTTACAAATATTTAAACTGTAGTTTACCGTGTTTATTTGTTTTTAAATTATAAAAAGTAAACTATAGTTTACTATAATAAACTGCAATTTACCAAAATAAATAAAAAAATTAATAAAGTATTATTGTTTTGATCAAAAATTACCGAAGGAATTAAGTGATCAAATTAGTTAAGTGAGGTAGTGTGCTAGAAATGAGTGTCGAAAATATGTTAACCAAATTAATTGTAAAAACAGTTTCAGGATACGGCTCAGGATATAGGGCTGTATCTATGATCAAACGATGAGCGAAAAAGTAAAGGTTGACACGTGATGTACGAGGAAAGCCCTTGATCAATCTAGATCGCCGGCATAAAACCTCGGGAGCTGACAATCGCAGCTGCCTTGTTCTTCTATTACTTCAAATTTCAGGATACAGTGCAGGATGTGATGCGGATCAACTAGGTGTTACAATGTAATCTGAGTACAAGTGTTGGTGTATAGTGTTTGCTACAAGCTCGAGAACTAAAGTGTGCGAAAGAGTGTGTGTAAAGTTGTGTGCCTTAATCTGATCCGATCCATCTATTTCTAGTAAAGGAAATGCAACAAACTACCCTACTAAACCGGGATCCGGTGGATATTCCCCACTTGAACGTTGTAGACCTGGTCTTTCGGGTCCAACGTCTCTCAAATAACTGATTTGCCCGAGTCTCTAGGAGAAGAAGTCCATCTGACCGTTAGCGACCTACAGCTTCTTACCTGCACGTGGTCAATTTAGTTAACACCAGGATATCGCCCAGGATGTTACCAATATCCCGGTCCAGTATCCTGATCACAAGTAAACAATCAAAAGCAGGATATTAGTCAGGATATATACGCTCAAAAAATGACCCATAACAATTGTCCCCAAATATATCTGTTGGTATACCAATCAAACGGATATATTTTAAAAATCCTGTTTCGTAGACCGGGGCAATTAAAACGAGGTAACGTTTGAGATGACATTGTGCAACTTCCCATACTACTTTTACTCTTCACCCCCTATATCCAGCCTATAATTAGCTGAGATATTTCACATTGTTATCATTACTCTTCAAGCAATTTTCAGGTACTCATCCTTTCTTTCATCCTCTGTTTTTTTTTTTAATTTCTTATAGTTTTCTTGATACCACTCATGGCATCACGGACAAGATCTCATTCGGATGAACCAGTCCCAACCCTCGTGAGTCAAAACCTCATACGAGAACTAGAAAAAGAAATCTGATGCTTTAATAATGTCGATATCGCTGCCCTGAAGGATTCCGGCGCCTTTCCCGTCGGAACAGTCATTCGCCCTTTTGATCAGGAGGTCCGATCAGACGTGTCATCAGACGAGTGGGTCTGCTTTTTATCCTACCCCTTTTCTTTGGGACTCCGGTATCCATTTCCACCCTTCATCTCTCGTTTCTTCGACCTCACCGGCCTTAGTTATGCCCAAGCTATGCCAATGGTCTGGCGAGTTTTGATGGTGCTAGATCAAATCAAATCTCGCCATTGCCCTGACCTGTGTATTGAAGACCTCCCCATAGCATACCGGTTGAGGTCCCATGGTGATAGCCGTTTTCTTTTGTTCTCCACCTCCAGGAGCCCTTTAGTCCTTAAGGCCACCAAGAACGAAGACCAATGGCGGCGGAAGTTCTTTTTCGTGAAAAGAGACTCTATTGACAAGGGTTTCGATCTGCCGGTTAGATGGTTAACCAAGGGTAGGATCTAGGGTTTTAGGAATATCCCCAAATGTATCCTTAAACTATATCCCAGACTTATATCCTGATGTTTTTATGCAGTGAACTTTAGAGATTTAGCACCCCCCAAGTGCGGAATCCGAGTCCAGGATCAAAGAAATCTACTGACTTCCTGCTAGTGAAACAACCTTCTCCCTGTCTCTTACAGATTCAAGCCAAAAGTCAAGTTCAGAGATGTCTGGTAAGCATATTCTCAGTAATTATCTTTATTTATTAAACCGATTATCTTTCAGAGGTAAGATGAGTTTAAAAATATCTTCCCTTGTGCAGTACCAGTTGTCAACCTCGAAGGCTTCCAACTTGACGAGTTGGATAGTTACTCTAGCCTTGTACCTGTCAAGCAAGAATCTAAGCCGAAGTCATCTGCCACACCAAAGCCTACCACTTCAAAGATCACTACTGCTCCTAAAGCTCCTCCGGCATCCAGGACCCGAGCCTCTAGCTCCCGAAAGAGAAAAGAAATTGATTCTCCAGCTGCCTCCGAGACATTCTCTCTCGAGAACCATGGATTTAGTGAAGCCACTTCATTCCTCAAGCAGGTAAAAATTCCCTTCCGATATCCTGAACATGCATGTTAACCATTATCCTGCTTGACGGGTGGTCCGTAGGACAACCCTTTATGATGTTAAAAGACAAGTTTATCCCTCATTTGATTGTGTAATTATCTTGAATTAGATAACTACGGTTGCTTATGTTTCAGGTGCGGTTCGGGAGCTAAAAGTGGATTAAACGCAACTTTGGACGGTTTGGAGTTGAACGGGTCGAGTGTGGAACAAAAGATGAAACAAAGCATAAAATTCAGGCTACCACCATAATTTACGGTACCACCGTAAATTACGGTGGACCTGAATCATACCTGAATCCCACCGTAACTCAGACAATTAGCACCGTAACAATATTATGTGCACCGTAACTTACGGTGTCACCGTAAGTTACGGTGGAGTCTGCGAACAACTTGTAACTGCCCTCATTTATTCAGTTTTATGGTGTCTTTTCAAGTATTCTCATCATTGGTCGGTTAAGGAAGACACTTTAGAGACGAATTTTGGGTGTTCTGGAGGGCTTAAAACAATTTCTAAACATCTTGTTAGTGTTTTTAATCCATATGAACATTGAACTAATTGTGAAGATGGTTGTTCTAGCCATGAATGGCTAAACTCTTTATGGTAATTTAGTTGAAGGTTTGTAGAGACAATTGTGCTTGATTTCATATTTCTAGAATGGTAAAGTGAATTTATGTTTTATTTATCATGCTGTGTTCTTATTTGCTTGTAAATTGTTGATGCTTATGATTATTCTATTTTGAAACCATACGTTCTTGGTGCCGTTGGCAATCGAGATATCATGGATAGAACTAGGATCGGGTAAGGGTCAATTGGTCATCGGGTAACAACCTCACGTTCTAGGAATCTGAGTACTTAGTTCCCTTTTATCACAACAAGTAATTGCACATGAACTATGTCTATGTAGTTCTTTCTAGTGAATGATAGCACAAATGTTGAAGCAAACCAGAAACTAAAGATGGTCACTCGTCTCTAATTTGTTTACAACCAAAACACTTCCATTTTGTAATTAGATTAGTAGTCTTAGTTTTAAAAATCAACCAATCAAACCCACTCTTGAATTTATTTTATTTGCAATTAGATTAATTTAGTCAAGTTAGATATACACTTAGATAACATACATTCCACAAACTCCCTGTGTTCAATACCCACTTACCACTATCTATTTAGTAGTAATTGGATTAAATTTGATTGTGACCACGACATCACGTCACTGCTCATTTCATATTGATACCTGTGTCTTTAACTTCAGGGCTTGGAACGTCTCATGCACTTGTATGAAGACGCCTGTGGGCTTAATAAGATGCTGGAGATCAAGCTCGAAAAGGCTGAAGCCAGTATAGCTGATCAAGGAGCGATTGCGGCCGCCAAGTCCCAGCATTATGAAGATAAATACAAGGCAATGACCCAGGAGCACCAAGCTGCCCTTCACAAAGCCAATGAGGATGCTCAAGCCAAACTAGATGCCGCCCTTCTTCAATACCAGCAGGATATGAGTTCCTATCGGGACAGTCTCAAAACATCCGTTGTTATTTCCCTTCTCCAAGCCAGGTTAAGGATGGCTTATGAGGCCAAAGCCTTGGGCTTCGAATGCCCCTCCTGGAATGTCAAGGCTTGGGAAGCGAAATTACAGGATCTTGGAGGCCATCCTGTTGCTCATCCCACAAAGCATGCTGGTGAAGAGCCTTCTAAGGCGGCAGAGGAAGTGGCCAATGCTGGTGATGATGCCGAGAAGAATCCTGAGGGTGATGCTGGTGCAGATGCTGGGAAAGAAGTTGCTGATCAAGAAGATGCTGCCCCTTAGGCGGCGAAGTGGGCGATGATGGATATACGTGCCAAGGCCGGAGCCCACTTTTTTTAAATTTCATGGTTGTGGTTTGTACAAACAATTTACTTTTCCTGTCGTTGAACAATTTATATTTCCTGCACTAGAACAATACGATGACCAAAGGTGGATGGGTCCTGGGTTTCAGGATGAAGCCCTTGGTCATCGGTTAGTATAACCTGTTTTGAATGTCGTAACGGTTGAAGGTGGACAGGTCCCGTTTTGAGACAAAACCTTCAACCGTTATGTAAGTATGGTAAAGACTAATCGTCCTTTTGGCGGATGGGCCTCGGTTTGAGGTGAAACCAAAAGCACAACTTTTGTCATGTTAATAATATAACTTCCTTTTGACTTGTTTGTTGTTGCCTTCTAATTTATGTCATGCATTTCTTAGTTCAGATTTTACAAAATATCCTGATCAATATACTCCGTGATATATTGTGAAAATTTTTATTGAATAGAATTTCTAAAAATTCAATCAACTTTAGACAAAACTTCTAAAGAATAAAAGATAGTCCATTTTCTAAAACCTGTTTTGATAATACTTATTTGATCAGAGTTTTTATTTTCAATCCAAGTATCACTTCCTAAATATTTTAATCAAATATCCCGAAATGTATCCCAAAAACACATTTTGAAAACATATCCTAAAGATATATCCTTATCAGGATATTTTGAGCATTAATCAGAGTTAAACAATTCATGTAAGGTTCACAAAGGAAAGATCATACCAGGAATCGAGTGCAACCCTAGTATTAAACTCCAACCCCTTTTGCGACTTCTCCCACTAAGATGTCCCCAGTCCGAGACACTTAGCCCAATCTTGATCTTTTGTGCTTCACACAATTGTTTTAGAAGAAATGTCTCCTGTGCATGAAGTCTTTAAATACTTAGAAAATTTTTGAACATTAGTTCCAACTGTTTAGACAATTCTTGTGTTACAGGGGTAAAACCCAAATATATACTGGGGATAAATCCTTAGTATCCTGGGGCAAATCCCAAATTTTCATGCGCTACAGGCGGGAGTGTACAAACTCCAAGACTTAGAAAGGTGAAAACCTTTAAACCTTAGAGAGTATGAAAATACCCTTTCGTGAGAGAGGGTGATCAATCCTCATATACCTTTAGGATTCAGGATATAGCCAATAGTAACGAAATTGTCAGCCACTTTTACATGAACTGGTCTCGCCACCTTGAACTATTCCCGAATAACTTGCGCTCCAGGCGGGGTGTTTAAACCCAATACAGAAGAAAGGTGAATACCTTTAAACCTGTGAAGGGATCAAGATCCCTTAGACGTGAGAGAGGGGGCCAATCCTCTAATCTTTCGAAGTATCTTGAATGTGTATCCTGGTGCTATATCCCGAAGCATATTCTGCAAAACACTTATAAGCTAAGGTGGGTGTTAGCCTGGCTAACACCCCTCCGATGCTTAAGTCAATAACGGGTTCAAAACAGTAAATAATATTAAAATTCGATAAAAGAGACAGAAATCATACCATCCTGAGTTGGAATTTAAATTCCATACTCACTTGAAATAGAGTTTTAGATGTACAGCATTCCAGGATCTCGGTAGCATATCTCCCTCCATATTCTTGAGTCGGTATGCTCCTTTTCCTGATTCTGATTCAACCTCATAGGGTCCTTCCCATTTCGGAGCCAACTTTCCATCAGCAGGATTAGTAGTATTCTGAAAAGCCTTTCTCAATACCCAATCTCCAACCTGAAATCTTCTAGTCCTTATATTCTTGTTATATGCTTTAGATATCCTCTGTTGATATGCTGCCATCCTTAGCCTTGCAGCGTCTCTTGTCTCGTCTACAGTGTCCAAATTTTGGCACAAAGCTTCAGGATTCTGCTCAGGATCCCGGAGGATAGATCTTGCCGTAGGTATCACCATTTCTGTTGGGATCATTGCTTCTGCTCCAAATACCAAGGAAAACGGGGTTTGGCCAGTTGCATTTTTTACCGTTATTCTATCAGCCCACAAAACAAAGGGTAATTCTTCTGCCCATCTTCCTTTCTTAGCCCCTAGTCTCTTTTTTAAGTTGTTGACAATTATCTTGTTCGAGGATTCTGCTTGTCCATTTGCTTGAGGATGCACCGGAGTATACGTGATCATTTTAATTCCCCAACTCTTGCAAAAGTCAGTAGTCCTTTTACTTATAAATTGAGATCCATTGTCACAAATTATCTCAGCTAGTACTCCAAACCTAGTCAGGATATTCCTTTTTATGAAGGATACCACTTCTTAATCTCTAACCTGAACAAATGCTTCTGCTTCAACCCACTTAGAGAAATAATCCGTCATTGCCAACATGAAAACCTTTCCTCCTGGAGCCTTTGGAAGCTTTCCCACTATATCCATACCCCATTTCATGAACGGCCAAAGGGAAACAATAGGATACAGCGGTTCAGCAGGCTGATGTAATATGTTACTATGTCTTTGACATGCATCACATCTTCGAGCATATTCTGTGGCATCTTTTCTCATCGTCGGCCAATAATATCCTGTCCTTAATACTTTTGAGAATAATGACATGCCCCCAGTATGGTTACCACAATCCCCTTCGTGTATATCTTGGAGCACTTCTTTGGTTTTGGGATCCTCCAAGCACCTCAGATATGGTCCTGCAAGAGATTTCTTATACAAAACGTCATTTATAATAGTGAATCGTGATACCTTCATTCTAAAGGCCTTAGGATTCTCATTCATTGGGATGTGTCCTTCCTTGAGATATCTCATGATTGGAGCCGTCCAGGACTTAAGATCCTCCTCAGGATACTCATCATCAGGGTCCTGAATACTTATTACTTCCTTATCCTGAGGATTCGTCGCAGGATATAGGATATGTAATATTGGTATTCGGGTTCCTTCCGGTATCCTGACCGATGATCCCAGATTTGCCAAGGCATCAGCTTCAACATTTTCCTCTCTTGGTACCTGTTAAAGTGTAAAAACATCGAAGTATCCTGCTAATTTTTTGAGAATTTCGAGATACTCGATTAACTTTTCTCCTTTAACTGCATAGGTTCCATTAAAATGATTAGTGATTAACAAAGAATCAACATATACTTGCAAATTCTTGATACTCATATTTTTAGCCAACTCTAATCCTGCAATCAAAGCTTCATATTCTGCCTCATTATTAGTAGCAGGAAATTCACACCTAATAGCCTGGGGTAATATGTCCCCCTGTGGCGATTTTAGTAGTATACCTAGACCTACACCTCTTACATTAGATGCACCATCAGTGTATAATGTCCAGCATTCTAAGTTTTCTCCTAACTGCTGTACTTCTAGGTCTACTTCATTTTGAATGTCACTACTGAAATCAGCCACAAAGTCAGCTAAAGCCTGAGACTTTATGGCATTTCTAGGCTCATACACTAAGTCATAAGCACTTAATTTTACTGACCACTTAGCCATCCTACCCGACATTTCGGGTTTCCTAAGCACGTTTTTAACAGGATAATTGGTTTTAACATGAATCCTATGTGTCTCAAAATAATGTCTAAGTTTCGTTGATGCCATAACTAGGGCTAATATTAATTTTTCTAGATGAGAATATCTAGCTTCAGCATCTAATAAACTTTTACTAACATAATAGATAGGATACTGCTGACCTTCATGGTCCTTTATAAGAACAGCACTTACAGCATTCCCTGATACAGCGAGGTATAGGGATAGTGGTTCACCATTTTCAGGCTTCATCAATAGAGGTGCAGTTGAGAGATATTGCTTCAAATCCTGGAGGGCTACTTCATGCTTCTCTTTCCATTCGAACTTTTTGTTCTTCTTAAGGATATCATAAAATTCCTTGCACTTTTATGAGGATCTTGAAATAAATCTGTTCAATGCTGCTACTCGGCCTGTTAACCGTTGAACAACCTTCATATTCGAAGGTGATTTTATATCCAGGATAGCTTTAATCTGCTCCGGGCTTACCTCTATCCCCCTTTTGGTCACCATATATCCTAGAAACTTTCCTGCCCCCACTCCGAAATGGCACTTAGCAGGATTCAGTTTCATGTTATACTGATCCAGGATATCAAACGCTCCCTTAATATCCTGGAGGTGATCCTCAGCCTTTTTAGATTTCACCACCATATCGTCAATATATACCTCCATGGTGTCCCCCAGCTTGTCTTTAAACATCATGTTTACCAACCTCTGGTATGTTGCACCTGCATTTTTCAAACCAAAGGGCATAGCAGTATAACAATAAATACCCGTGGGTGTCATGAAAGCAGTATCCTCCTGATCAGAGGGTTCCATTTGGATTTGCTGAAATCCTAAAGAGGCATCCATGAAGGTTAATATCTCGTGGCCGGCGGTAGCATCTACCATTGAATCAATATGAGGTAGAGGAAACGGGTCTTTGGGACAGGCTTTGTTTAAGTCTGTGTAATCTACACAAACTCTCCATTTCCCATTTTTCTTTTGTACCATGACTACATTCGCAAGCCATTTAGGAAACTTCACTTCTCTAATCATCTTGCTCCTTAGTAGCCTTTCGACTTCCTCTTGGATGATCACATTTTGCTCCGGAGCAAATTTCCTTCTCTTTTGTTGGACCGGCTTGAATGACCTGTCAATACCGAGCTTATGTGTTATAATATCCTTGGAAATACCTGTCATATCCTCGTGCTTCCATGCGAATGTTGACATCCTGCATTTCAAAAAATTAGTCAATTGATTTTCAATATCCTGAGGGATATTGGTTCCTACGAGCACCGAGATATCCGGATTATCCTGATCCAGGATAACTTTCTTTACATCCTGCTCTGAAGCCTCCATGATATCCTGGGCCCGTATCTTTAATTGCTATGCTGTATTAGGCTTGGTTAAGGATTTCATTGAGGATGAGTAGCATTCCTTCGCCTCCTGCTGAACACTATCAACCTTGACAACCCCCCAAGGGGTAGGGATCTTGATGCACTGATGATAAGTCGATGGCACAGCCTTCATATCATGGATCCATGGCCTGCCTAGTATGATATTATAGCAGGATATGGAGTCCATCACACAGAAACGTTGTATCGAGTTGACCCCTTCAACATATACTGGTAACTTTATCTCCCCTACGGTATTCCTAGCTTCCCCACTGAAGCCAACGAGCACGGTGGATTTCGAAGTAATGTCCATCGGAGATACATTCATCCTCTTCAATGTTTCCAGCTGAATTATGTTGACAGAGCTGCCATTATCCACTAATATCCTGCGTACAAAATGGTTAGCAACATATAATGTTATTACGAGAGCATCATGGTGAGGATCCTGCACAGTATCCCTGTCATCACTGTCGAAAGTGATCACTTTATCAGTTGTAAGGGTAGTCATCCTGGCTGGTTTGTCTCCCCTTTCAGTCTTAGCCTCCTTTGCATGTCTCTTGGCCACAGAATACGAAGTCCCACAAATGTCGGATCCTCCTGAAATAAAGTTAATTATTTTGGCATCTGTTGGGGGTGATGCTGCTCGTTCAGGATCTTTCTCAGGATCCTGACCTTTATTCTTCTTTCTTCCCAGCAAATCCTTCAGATACCCCTTGCTCAATAGGTAGCTTATTTCTTTTCTTAGAGCAATGCAATCCTCGGTCACATGTCCGAAATCTTCATGGAAGGCACACCATTTGGATTTATCCTTCCAATCAGCTTTTTGTTGATTCTTTCTAGGCCACCTAGCTTTGTCTCCTAAACCCTGCATAGCATACATTAACTCAGGTATGTTAACAGAAAAGCAGTATTCAGATAATTCAGGATATTCTTCAGGATCCTCGTCTTCAATAGCATTCACTTTCTTGTTGTCATTTCTACCATATGGCTTGGAGCGATACGGTTTATACGAGGATTCTGATTTCCTGTTGGTTGATTCATAGGTTGAGGTAGAATTCATTCTCTCTTGCATCTTTTTGTCATCTTCCAAGCGAATATATCTCAAGGCCCTGTTACGAGCTTCGTCGAGATTCTTGCAGGGATTCATTACAAGATCCTGATAAAACTGAGAATCCTTTTGTAGCCCCATCTTAAAAGCCTGCACAGCTGTTGCAACATCAAGATGTGGGATATCCAAGGATTCCCGACTAAACTTGTTCACATAATCCCTCAAGGATTCCTGAGGTCCTTGAGTTATCCTGTAAAGATCACTGGTTAGTTTCTCAAAACTCCGGCTGCAAGAAAACTGACTATTAAATAAATTAACCAAATGAGCAAACGAAGTAATTGAGTGAGGAGGAACATTTAACAGCCATTTTAAGGCTGATCCTATCAGGGTAGATCCGAAACCCTTGCACAAGCATGCTTCCTTGAGCTCTGGAAGGATAGGGTTAATCTCCATTCTTTCCCTATACTGGCCAATATGCTCTTCAGGATCCGTAGTTCCATCATACAGCTTCATGTTGGGGGTTTGAAATCACTTTGGGATTTCAGCATTACAGATAGGATATGCAAAGCGGGATATCCTGTGGCTGTCTTGGGATACTTCTGGAATTGGCTGGACCACTCCAGGTACACTGGATATCATGTCCTTCAATTTCTGAAGCTCCCTAGTAAATGTTGACGTCATACCTGCATCATGCAAAGACCCATTATTGTTAGTAGCAAGAGTATTATTATTTGACATGTTACCGGTCTGAGGATTCTGGCCATATCCTGAAGCATATCCTGAGCTCCTCACAGTTGACATCCTGACCGAGGAGGGTATCTCAGGAGTATGACTCTGAGAATGGCTTGGCACGATATTCCCCCGGTTATCTTTAGTGTAAACTGCAGAACTGAAGTTCAAAGCTCTAGGCTGCAAAGGAGTGACAGTTTCTTCAGCAGGTCTACTTGGGCCGGATTTCAAGAGTTGTATCTCTCTCATCAGCATCCGATTAGTTTCCTGGTGCTGCCTCATCTGTTCCTGTACACTACCAAACAAATTCAGAATTTCATCATTAGAAGCCAAAAGAGGACCAGATCCCTGGGTACTGGGAGCGGGGATAACATCCCGAGCCACATGACTTTCAGTTCCGTGTGAAGAAGTTTGCATTCGTGGAGGGGGGGGGGTGGAAGCACCGAACCAATTGTTGCAGAGGTTGTAGCAGACATGGTGGAAGAGCTCATGTTTGATCTCGAGGCCATTGAAAACAATGTAACAAAAAGTTTTGACAATAGAAAACCGGGTAATGATTTTACTAAAGTTTTTAGCAAAAATAGCACCACTTGCCCCACGGTGGGCGCCAAATTGTTTTGGTCAAAAATTACCGAAGCAATTAAGTGATCAAATTAGTTAAGTGGGGTAATGTGCTAGAAATGAGTGTCGAAAATATGTTAACCAAATTAATTGTAAAAACAGTTTCAGGATACGGCTCAGGATATAGGGCTGTATCTATGATCAAACGATGAGCGAAAAAGTAAAGGTTGACACGTGATGTACGAGGAAAGCCCTTGATCAATCTAGATCGCCGGCATAAAACCTCGGGAGCTGACAATCGCAGCTGCCTTGTTCTTCTATTACTTCAAATTTCAGGATACAGTGCAGGATGTGATGCGGATCAACTAGGTGTTACAATGTAATCTGAGTACAAGTGTTGGTGTATAGTGTTTGCTACAAGCTAGAGAGCTAAAGTGTGCGAAAGAGTGTGTGTAAAGTTGTGTGCCTTAATCT
This sequence comes from Helianthus tuberosus, assembly GCA_030545235.1. Classification (NCBI taxonomy): domain Eukaryota; kingdom Viridiplantae; phylum Streptophyta; class Magnoliopsida; order Asterales; family Asteraceae; genus Helianthus; species Helianthus tuberosus. Next base: position 185,709,992 of record CM060406.1, read on the forward strand.
GATCCGATCTATCTATTTATAGTAAAGGAAATGCAACAAACTACCCTACTAATCCGGGATCCGGTGGATATTCCCCACTTGAACGTTGTAGACCTGGTCTTTTGGGTCCAACGTCTCTCAAATAACTGATTTGCCCGAGTCTCTAGGAGAAGAAGTCCATCTGACCGTTAGCGACCTACAACTTCTTACCTGCACGTGGTCAATTTAGTTAACACTAGGATATCGCCCAGGATGTTACCAATATCCCGGTCCAGTATCCTGATCACAAGTAAACAATCAAAAGCGGGATATTAGTCAGGATATATACGCTCAGAAAATGACCCATAACAATTATATATATATATATATATATATATTATTTATAATTACTTTTTAATCATTTAAGTTACTAGGTTTTTTCAAAATCACCACGTTGCGGTGAACTTATTTTGTTATTTAGTCTGTGTTTACATGTGTTTTGAAATCACTACGAGGGCGTTGCGCACGAAACCGCTGACAAGAATAAAAAGAAGATATAGAAAAAAAACACTAAAAGATAACCGAAAGAAAATCAACCAAAAATTTTTATGGTAATGATTTTGTTCGTATGAAACCCGTGGTCAGAAATAAGCAAATGGTACTGGGCACCGGTACTGAATTTCCCGAACCGAAAGATCTTAAGTACAAATTCGGTACCGACTTTTGGCGCCTACCGGTTTTTACCTTCAGATGCCGGTACCGTAACCGACATTTTCGGTATCGATATCGGTTGGCACCGAGCTCATCCTTACCCCTGAAACTGAAAAAAAGAAATCATTAAAAGTTGAAGAAAATCAACAAATAAGTTGCACGATACCGTTGTTGTTCGTACGGTACCATGATCAGAGATGACTAGATGGTACCGGGTAGAAGTACCGAATTTTCCGAACTAAAAGATTTTCAAAATCATTACGGTACTGACTTTTGGGGTGTTCTGTACAAGGCTGGTGCCGATTTTTACCTTCGTGTATCGATAACTGTACTAGGTTGGTGCCGGTTTTTATCTTCATCTACCGATAACGAACCGGACCATACATGTATTTTCGATACAAGTACCGGTTGACACAAAGCTTATTCAACTTAAAAAGCAAGGAAATAATTATTATTATAATATCAAAATAATAAAAGTATTAAAAAGCTATATATATTACTATAATATAAAAAACAAAGTCACTTACTGTTCAAAAGGTTGTAAAACTAATATAAGGATAATGTACATGTTATAATATTTTTATTAATACTTAACTTATATACTTTATTATTAAATATTATATATTATTTAATATCATTTACTTATTATTAGTGATTATTTTTAATTATTAATAACTATTTATTGTTTACTGTATTAATTTATCATTAGTTATTATTAATAATTATAAATCAACTACTAAAAAATCAATATATTGTTATCATATAATTATGTAAGACCCGTCTTAATTAATCAAGGTTATAATAATATACTACGCATTTTCTACATGAAAAGGCAACCTTTCAAAATCTTTTATAAATTATCATTCATACATGATTATAACATTCAAAATATAGTACTAATTGTTTACATAAGTTGTTTGAAACATAAACAAAACGATTTCATTGCAGAAGCTTCAAAGACGAGTGTTCGGTTCTTGATACTTGACTTGATCATCATCCGGATGCAACCTATGATCACTTAAATTCAAAACCAACGTAAAAGTTAATTTTGATGGTCAAAAAACAAGTTTAAACAAGTCCGAAATGCAAAACAAACAAAATAAAAAAAAATTGCCAGCTCTGCAATCTATCGCTGGCCGCGACAGATAAGGCCTCAACCTTCATGGGCGGCCACAGGCCGTGGCGGGGCGCGACCAACTCCCCTTTCTCCGTCGCGGGGCGCGACAGGCTCTTTTTAACATAAAGTTTTGATTGTTTGAGCTGCAAATGCCCAGCTCCGAATTCTAACCAAATTCTAACTTTAAAAGTCCATAACTTTCGTTCTATAAATCCGTTTTACGAAATTCTTTTTCCTACGCGTCCGTAATTTAAATACGAACACGTTCACTATCATTATTTGCATAAAACTTCGGGTTATAAGCTGATAGCCTATAAATCCCCTTTTTATTTATTCGACCCGTTTAGTTATATTTCATACTTTACATTATTCATCAATTGTGGTTTCTAGACGTAATTACCCATTCCCCGGGCTTGTGAACTTCGGCGTATCATTACCATTCTATGGTTTTACGCTTTCGTAATCCACAATCATCGAGTGACATTCAAGTCACTTCATTACTACCAATTTAACCATTGTTTGACCCGTTTGGTTGTCTAATGGAAACCACCATTTCATTGACATACCAAACATACTCTAACCAATTTTTTGACCCGTTTTGTTTGTCTAGTGAACTTCGTCACTTCAACAACATACCACATTCACTTATAACGCTAATTCAAGTTAACTAACTACATTCAACATCCAAGCATAATATAACGAAACCATAGTTACGTACCTTTAGAGCGTTCCCTTCAAGCGCATGTCCGCTCTGGCTTGTCTGCTTGAAGACTCGTTTCCTTTGCCTATAGAGTTCAATTAACGATTCGTTTAGAACTCCATTCATGTCATATAACGCATAATTCACAATATCATTCAAATATGCGTTTCGTTCAGAATTTTCAACATTTATCTTCCTTTTAGGCATTTCAACAAACACCTAAAGAGCATAATTTCACTAAACCAAAAATCAAGTTTCATGACTAGTTATTTAGCCAATTTTTAACATTTTTCACATCAACATTCTGGATTTATTTCATGTAAATCAATAACACTCTTTACATAATCAAATTCCTAGTGTTCTTCATCATTCTACAAAAACCCATTTAACACTTAGATGGGTGACCATGAATTGGTGACCATGAATTTCACAATTATGAACAACAATTCAACAAATTATTGACTAGGGTTTACTCCTAGACATGATTTCATTCCTAATTTCATTTAAACATTGGTCATGCAAGCTAAATTTTCGATTTCAAGATTTCACCTAAAGTTCATGCCATAACCAAAAGATGAAATTTAACATACCTTGTGATCCTTTCACTTAGGTGATCACTAATATGAGATTGGATTTCGATTTGGGACTGATTTGGCCTCTTGATTCGATTGATTTGCAAGAGTTAGGGTTCATGTAGGAGAACCCCTTTTGTCTCCTGTGAAGAACTCGACTAGAACACACACTAAGGTGTGTGTTTTGATGTTTTGTTTTAATTAAATAAAATCACTTCCAATTTTGTCAAGTTTAGTCCCTTTACTTATTCAATATTTTAATAAGGAGTATTTTAACCATGTTTTTCTTATTATGTCAAGACTTATTGTTAACTAGGTTATTTATTCCTAGTTACTTTATCCTATTTATATCCGACATTAAATTTATAATATAAAGATTTATATTTTCAGGGTGTTACAAATTATATAATTTTGGAAAAAGTTAAATGAATATATTATGTGAATTTATGTGCTTTCGGTAATTATGTGCATTGTGTGTAAATGACGTTAATTGTGTGCTTTTACGCGTAATTAATTGGTTTTGTGTTTTATTAGTTGTGGCAATTTATAAAAAAAACGAAACCATGTGAAATTATTGTTAAAAGGTTGTTTTAATTAATAAAGGTGCCATAGGGGTTACAATAGCTAATTCTAAAGCTCATGGGTTCCCTTAAGAGTTTCTAAAAAAAAACATAACCCAACCTACCATCCCAACCCTCCCACACACACGTCTCTCTCTCTCTCTCTCTCTCTCTCTCTTTTACAATTAAGAACCCACACACACATATACAAACCCTAATCACCATCTTTGGAGCTTGGATCTTGTAATTCTCTAGACATTATCAATTCTCGGCACCTTACAATGTAATCTAGTTACCGTTAGCAGTTCTATATTCAATTTTCTTGGTTGGATATATCATACGCACCCTAAGGTGAGTTCACTACTTCTTTTATATACGCTTTCCTGGTAGGAAACTAAAACGCTACTCTTTCCTGGAGGGAAACACTTATGCGACTTTTCTTTATATTTGGCAATTCATTTATATCACTTGTTTGCTAAACGCTACACATATAATGAAATTCATTACACACCTGAACCGTTAAAATAGGAAGTTAGCGAGGTAATCTTGAGTAGTACTACTGGGTTTGACAAACCCCACCCGGATTGGTCGTGCTAGCATGACTGGAGGTCGAACTCGTGTAATATTGACCTAACATATGCACCATCGTTTGATATGACGTGGTGGAAGGCACAAACTCATTCAATGAGCTTCGATTCAAAACGTTTAGAAACTTGTAACAGGCTAGCTACCTAAGATATAATTGGAATTTACTTTATCCTACAACTCTGTTTATTACATTTACATTGAACTCACCAACCCCATGTTGACACTTGTTAGCATACTTTCGCAGGTCGCTAGGTATTACACACAATTAGGGACATTCATGGAGTCGCATTATTAAACCTTTGAACTTATTTTTGTATACATCATTGCATTACTTTTTGGGCGCGTTTGTTTTGCGCAGTTGGTTAAACTTTACTTTTACTTTATGTTTCACTTGAACATTCAAAACAAGTGTTTTCTCATTTAATTGAGCAACGACATTTCTCTAAAACTTTAATTAGAAGTCGTTCAATGTAACTAATGACAATGATCCTTGTTTATCACCCACCTCACCGTAAAACTCCGTATGTGAAAATTGAGGGTGACATATATAAAGAGGAGACACTTTATCAGTGTATCATGTTCCTTGGGGACACAACACCTATGTTTTTAATTTTTATTTTTTGAACAATAATTTTTTTTACATATGAATACCATTTTTTAACAAGCAATTGGAAGATTTTGTTATGTTAAACGTACTAATACATGCACTCTAGTGTATCTAAACTCAAGGCCGTCCTTGAAGGTGGACGGGGAGGACCACCGGCCAGGGCCCGATATTTCGAAGGCCCGTTATTTAAAAAAAATCCTATATTTATATGTAAAAAATAAATTAATAGGGTATACCCATATAAACACCAACATAGATCCACTTACAAAACTGTTTTTATAGTTTAGATTAGTTATTAGCTCATTGTCATTAGGTTTAGACCGCCTAATACCCAATTTTTCTAAGAGGCCTAAGGGCATGGTTTTTCTAGTTCGAACAGGGTACACGAATTCTCGGGACCGACCATGTCTACACTTTTAACATTTTGGTTGTGATCCTGTAAAGCAGACCATTAAACCACCAGGATATCCCCGTAAATACACATCTACCTAAATAGAATTGAACCTTGCATTTACATTTATTTGGAATCACACGATTTTTTTTGGGGGCAACCCCTATACCACTAGTCCACCAAGTCATGGGTGCTATGTTTTTAATTACCTAGTAAAAAACATGAATAATTACTTTTAGTCATTAACTACTTTGTTTAATCATTTAGAAATGAAAAATGACTTGTAAAGTTAGTTTTGGTGTATCCATGTCCTGCTAAGTTTATGTTTTTAATTACCTAGTTCAATATTGCAACAATATTTAGCTCGTTACCGTATATAATGCTTGTTGGTGTCGCATGTAGGTGTACAACTTTGCTTGCGTTGTCGTGTGACATTTAACATACCGGTGTGGCACCGTTGTTGCCGTTTTTTTTACTTTGCTATTCAGAAAGGGGTAGCTGCGCAGCTTGTTGCTCGCTTACCTGCGATATTGATGTAACTCGGCCAGTATTTTATCAAATTACTCTTGACACTAAAATATATATATATATATATATGGTGGTAATTTGTTATGTTACAGAATAATACCATTATTAGGTAGTTATGAGTGAGCTATTTGTGTCCATTGTCTATTTTGCATTTACTTTGTCTTGTTTTGGATACCCCAATTATCAACCGGTTGTCTAGATAATTAGGAATTTTCCAAACGTGTCCTGACTTAGAGAAACATTTGTTTATGCTCTTCTTGCGAGTATTACGTTTAGGAGGCTTGGACCTAAGCTCTCGTCTTGTATCTGGCTCTCTCCAGACCACCACTTCGAGTCTGGCTCTGATACAAATGTTAGAAGAACCCAACTTAAAAGACTAGTTTGGTGGGTGAGAGTCTATTTGGTGTATAAACCATCAGTTGCTCATATAACCGATGTGCGACAAATCACATAATTTGCAATGGTTTTGGTCCATAAAAAAGGTTGATCACAAATTCAAACTTGAGATATTTATCTTCTGTAAAATGGAAAATATTAATCGTTAAGACAGTTGCATATAAAAAATAAATTTCCTTATAAAGTTAGTTGGCCCAACAAAAAATTACTACATATTTTTATATTAAATTCAAAAATGGAAAAGAATAAAGATTTTGACTTGGTAAACATTTCCCTTGTACCTACTTTGGGAAAGTAGGTACAACTGATGATGGACATGACTTCATACGATATGCACGTTGAAGTTGGTGAGGTTGTGTCGTTGCTTTCTTATTTCTTTTTTATTTTTTAAGAGTCATTATCTTGAATATATATATTGATTTTACATAAAAAAAAATTATTTTCATAGATTTTCCAAGTTTCTTTCTTTTTATATATTGTTTACTTTCTAGCTACAAATAGTCAAATACTCACACTCTTGGTCTGGTAGAGTTGTTGTTGAACCCTCTCTTTCTTTTTATTATTAATAATAAAATAATTTATGTATTATCATGACTAAAGTAACACAAACTTATGCGTGTAAACATGTGTCTGTACGCTTGCATATAGATAGAGTGGCAAACATATCATATAACAAGGGATAGTCTATGCTAACCCTTAAATGCTAGCGATAGTGTAATTTTTTTTTATGTTTTTTCGATTTCGTTGCCACTTTAGAATTTTTTTAAATGTTATCCCTAGAATTATTTTCTAGATCCGTCGAGATGGATAAAATAAATAAAAATTCGCAATATCATGGGCTACGCAACGTGTAGTGAGGAATGAGGATGAAGTCCTGAAGTATGAGAAAATACTTTGACCTCGAATAACCACGTGGTTTGTGTTTTCATGATTCTAAGAAGCCACCACCCATCGTCATAGACGATTTTATATCCTATTTGCAAATATTAAAATGTTATATTTAATATAGCTCCAATTAAAAATCCTCGTGTGTGTTGCATATATAACTAGTTTTATTCGGCGCGTATTGATGTGCGGTATTTTACGTATGATTTTTGCATTTTTCATTAGGATGCATTCAAACTTTATTAAAGTTTGGACAATGTAAATAAACCAAAGGAAAAAAGGACTTTATTAAATTTTACGGACTATATACTAAGTTTTAACGTTTAAGGGTTGTAACATAAATTATTAATTATTAAGTCCAGTGTTCTAATTAATTAGACACTTCTGATTTAGTGAAAAAAAGTAATTCAACTTGCTTCATTGGGGATTCAAACCCGTGTTTGAATATTTAACATCTACACTTTTTTCCACCACACCACTTTCATTTTTGTGTTACAATATGTTTTCACATGCATATATATACTGATGCTGCGTGCAGAAAAAAACTATCTTAGTGGATTATCAGTCGCCCTTCTCAACCAATTATAAACATCTACCATTCCCGCTCATGGTTATTGTCTATATAGGTAATATCATATGTAGTAACTTGCATATTGATATTTTAATTAACTTTTATATAATATTATTATATTAGAATCCCGTGTATTACACTACTTGAATTAGTGAAACTTAATTTTATTTTTGTAATTTTAAATATGCGGGATCTTAAAAGACAATAGCCGAAAATGAGAATCACAACTTTTAAATTTAGAAAAATAGAAACAAATAACGTGAATTAAAATTTTGTGATAAAAATGGCAAAGTTTAAATAATGAGAAACATGCAAGGTTGATGAAAACGAAATAAATAATTTATTAAATGTTGTATCGAAAAAGAAATTGGGTAAATCTGAAACGGTTAAGGATCTGTGTGTAAGTTGAATGGGTATACGGTTTAGGCGAAAAATAAAAATTAAGATTGTCTAGAATTGGCCGTATAGGGAATAACAAATATAAATAAATAATAATATATAGACAGATATAAAAAGAGAAGAGATAAGGATAGATATTATATAAATAAATAATAATATATAGAGAGATATAGATAGAGAAGAGACAGGGATAGATATTATATAAAAAGTTAGAATGTAATAAAAATCAATATTAAATTAGAGTTAAATGTCATTTTAGTTCATGTGGTTTGAGCCACTTTGTCAGTTTAGTCCAAAAAATTCATTTTTCACCTGTGGGTTCAAAAAAGTTTCACCGTTGCCATTTTAGTCCACTGGGTTAACTTCATCCATTTTTTCTGTTAACAAGAATGCCAATTCGGTCATTTTATATAAATGACCGAATTGGCCTTCTCGTTAACAGAAAAAATTGATGAAGTTAACCCGATGGACTAAAATGGAAACGGTGAGACCTTTTTGTACCCACAGGTGAAAAATGAAACCTTTCGACTAAACTGGCAAAATGACCCAAACCACATGGACTAAATGGCATTTAACTCTTTAAATTAAAATTAGTGACACTTTTTGGAATCCTTTATTATAATAGGGATTGAATATACGGTGTCAATCTTGCCGGTTTGGCGGGTTAACGAGTTGAGTTGGTTGGCCAAAACACATATTGAATTTTTATTCGTGTTAAAACATTCACCTAATCTGTATAGTTAAAATTAAGTAACCTAAACACGTCATGCTACACTCATTTTTTTAGATGTGTCAAAACGGGTTGACAGGTAATAATGGGGTTGTTGGTAATTTTAGTGTAACAAATGTTCGTAGTTATATTGGATTATCTTGTCGATCAAGCCAATCTTATTTTTATTAATTGAGTTAGGTGATACAGGAGTGCGAGCTCGATTTTCAAAATAAGATATTGTGTGTTAGGCCATTATTATATATAACATTTAGGACAGGAAGTTAGCTACAGTGTCAAATACATGTCTTCTTCTCATGATTGGTGCACAACTTAATCAACACAAGCTACAAGCTCCAACATTTGTGAATTGGGAACAAGCAACACAACACGACATCACCAAACTACTACACCACCGCAGCAATTTTGACAATTACCTCGTCGGTCAAAGGCCTTCACCGACCACCGCCGGTACTACCATCATGGGTTTCGTTGGTCCAAGTTTCTAACCTTTTTCTTTAGAGTAAGCATCGGCCAGAAATAGTTGGTCTCATGTTTTTGCTGACCACCTCCGACAATCACTAACCGCGCGTGTCACACCCCAACCGATGGCGGAAACATCGGGGTGAGACACTGAGCGAAACAGATTCTCCAGGAGAAATCCATAACAACTAAATTACCAGATATTTAATATTATGTCCCATACCATAACATACCAAAGTAAAACAGTTATTACAGACCAAATATCTCAAAGACAAGTAAAATACTGTTCCGACAACTCATGACATAAATTGTTTATTTGTTTCTAGACTCACCTACTTGATTCCACAAAAGCAGGCATCCTAGCATCTCAAACACCTTTCACATACGTTAAAATAGAGGTCAATACACATAGTATAAAGGTGAGCATACAAGTTTAATAGTATAATAGATAGCGGAAATCATTTTACGCATAACCAACATGTAACATGTAGCAGTGTGAAGCATGTAGGTTATCGACAATGAAATATGCACAGACGTGACTGCGAGTTGTAGAATGCGCAACACACATCACCACTGTGACACGTGAAGTAAAGCCCTTAACAACCCCTGTCCACGACAGATGCTGAGTCCAAAGTATAGTACTATCGTTGCTAAGGTGTCAGGCAACAATCACTGTGTAAACATAACATACAAGCATTCATCGAGTAACACCTATAACATGCAGTAGAGGTCAGCGTAATAAAGTGTTTGCGTTGTGTGTCGATTATGATTTGAATAAGTAACGTATGTAACACCCAAAAGTGCGTAAAGTAAAAAGGGTTCGAGTATACTCACAGATTGTGTTTAGTAAATAAACACTCTCTTGGATTGAAGGGAACGCTGGAAAGTTAGCCTGATTACAGAACGATAGCGTAAGCGATGAACAGTGCGTTAAACGAAGATAAGTGACTGAGTGACGAATGGTCATCCGATTGGATGACAATCCGAACGGATGGTCATTCGATCGAATGACAATCCAGACGGATGGTCATCCGGTCTGATGGCCATTCGGTCGGATTGACATTCGTTTGGGATAGATGTGTTTGTGTATGATGGCTTTGAAGTTTTCGTTGTAGCATTTTAAAAACAGAGAAGCATCTCTACCTTTCAGTTCGTCGATCGAACGGTCGTCCGATCGGATGGCCGTTTGGTCGGAAGGTGATCCGTTCCAGCGAGATATCTTTTGAGAACAAGTTCACAACAGGATTGGTCATTCGATCGGATGGTCATCCGATCAGATGGCAATCCGTTAGAACTGATGATCTTTGAAAATTATGAAAATGTTAAGTGTTGAAAACCATATGTCATCCGATCGGATTGTCGTTCGATCGGATGGCAATCCGATCGGACGGTAGTCCGTTTGGTGACTGGCTCGTTTTGGAATTTGCTAAGTTTGAAAGTTTATGGTTTGATCGAGACGGCATGACAACGTGTTAAACAACGGGAACCCATCAAGTCCAAGTCATCCGATCGAAGTGGGAATCACCCCAGTCCAATCAGTTAACGGTCCTTGACGGTTATTCATGTTCAACCCGGAATCGGTTGTCTCTTTGATAGGAATCAGATCTCAGACCGACACTTCACTAGAAACGAGTAGAAGGCCTGAACGAGCTCCGATTCTATCGGTTTTAAGTGTATGAGTGTAAAAGAGTTGAAGAAAAGTTATGAAACCATCTTTCAATCCTTCTCATCTTGAAAATGTTTAGATTTTATGCGAATTCAGTGTTTAAACATGTTGAAATCTCTTAGATCTGAGTTGTTCTTGGTGGAATGAAGCCAAATCTCGAAGTTCATAAGAACCCCATGATGACATCATCCTAGAACACCTCAAATCAGTCGATTTCATGGTTAAAAGTTAAGATTCAAAGGTGAAAATGATGAAGATGTGTGTCACACCCCCAAAATACCACCTAGGGAATGTCCCTGCTAGGCGTGTGACGTACCAACAACGAGCCACTAATTACATTGAACCCATACAAGTTTATAAATAAAATCCTCAATTATTAATGAAAAATACCATCAACAAGTTTAAATGAAAACCAACATGTTCAGCGAAAGCAAATAGTAAACCAAAGTTAAACTGTTTCAAAACCAATGTATAGTATCAAGAACCCAATCACATGAGATCCCTCCAGTCGACCCATGACCACTCCAGCTACTCCAGACAGCAAGATCTAATTCCAAGACATCTAACGACCTGCGAGCATGCAACAAGTGTATCATACACGCTGGTGAGTTCACAGTTTTAAGAAAACGTTAGTTACCAAGTGTTTAATCCAGTTTGTTAACAAATTCGAAAGTAATGTTGATAATATCTCGATACTGAACAAGACGGCTCCTGATGTAAGTTTTGCCCGTACCCCAGTGCTCCTATCAAAGCACTGGGCATGACTGGGTTATTAGTTCACACCCGTCCTCTCCGGTACGAGGTGAGGGTGCCAAACCTAAGTAGCGCTACCAACTAATACCCCGCTACCTCTCCGGTAACAAAAAGATGGGACTTAAGAGTGATAGAGTGAGAATATCATCCAACATCCTAGTTTTACCCAAAAGACCTATCCCTCCCCGGGATACCCACTGACTGTCCCAACCACCGGGACGCATGCTCAAAAGTAGTGAACTCACCTTTGATTTGCTCGGTAGAATTAATTTCTCGTTTAACAAAATAATCAACCAAAACCTATTATCATTGCACATAACAGTCAGTATGCATTCAAGCTCAGTACATGTCATTCCACATTTATTCATCAGCTAGTGCACACAATATACAAGTAGTTACATTCATCAACCCGTACACCAGTTTAATCAGTTAAGCATACTGTATAAGAATTCATTAATCGAGTTCGGCTCGATAAGCCTATAGTCCAAACAACTATCGGCCCAAAGGAAATAAGTCTCATCTAGTTTATTCGGTCCATCAAACAATGTCAACACTTGGGCTGCTCGGTCCGAGTCCAGCCCAAAACACATGTGCTGTTGTCCATTACCCACCTGCCCATTCGTTTGTACAGGTTCCATCTCAATGAAACCCACCCGAGTGGCTTAAGTAATTGCAGCCCAACATAAACCAAAATGCACGTGGCCCAATCCCGAATCACTTACGCAGCCCATTACAATAATCGTTTCACCCGACTAACATCACCACACCCAATCACAAATAAATTAGCCAATTAATCTAGAAATCCATTTAACATATAACAGCCCAACTAACATGTATGTGATCTGTCAAGGCATTCGGCCCAGATTATTGTGTGAAGCCCAATGAACTTATATGTTACTTACTCCAATAAATCGGTTCCACTTATCTTCTTTATTCATATTATCATAAAACAGTATTGCAATTACATAACAATCAACATAACAATTATCATAACAATATCATCCTCATAAATCGAATTAGATCAATTATATTATACAACCCTAGTCATTGATTAACCATGATTACTAAACAACTTCTAACACATTCAAGTAATCCAAATCATATTACGAAACATACAAACACAACTAACAATCGGCTATCACATATATGTATACATAAACACACATCGCACTAAAGATTATAACGTCATATAGCATCTTTAATTGCACATTTATAAACATATCAAGATCATGTAATCATCGAATCTTAACATCATTATACAATATCAATATCCTGACAAATCATCATGAACTTTAACCTAATGAACGACTTGCATGAAGAGATATAACACACATAACATACAAGAACCATACTAACCGGAATGAAGAGTGCACAATATCTGATATTTTGATGAAGAGAGGGGGGGGGGTATCTACTGCCGTGCGTAGAAGATAGAAGAGAGTAGGGTTTGTGTCTTGTGTGCTCACGTATCATAAGGAAACCGTATGTACATGTATTAAACTCGTTGGGCTTGTAATTCAGTTAGGCTTCAAGGGTTTGGGCTACTCTAAATGAGAATTAGGAAGGTATAATGGTGCGGCCCAATTTAGACAAACCGTCTAATGAAAGACACAAGTGCTAAACTAAGTTCAACAAGTAAACGTATAAATATACACAATTCAATGCAACTCCACTAAATACAAAGGTCCAATAGCAATCCATTCTATAAAAGCTTGTCGGTCATACTTAAGTAATTCATGTGAAACATTGATAAAATTCAATCAAAGTTGTGCATGTCAGATTGCATGAAATCTTGAGAAGTCCATGTGATATGATATAGTTGATCGATGCATATTGTCAGTTACTTTACATTTTAGATTGACACATATTCATTCAAAAGGTCCACGTAAATCATCTTGAAATTGTCTAAACTAAATCGGTCCATTTAGATAAACATCACATTATATTGTTGGCCATTTAATAACAAATTGAGAATTGAAACAAGATACGGGTTGTCACATCATCCCCAACTTGAATGAAATTTCGTCTCGAAATTTGATAGGTAATCCATAACAACAAGGTGTTGGGTCAGGATGACTGTGGAGTTTCCGCGGGTGCCACATCATCCCCAACTTGAAAGGGAATTTTGTCCCGAAAGTCGCCAATGATATTAGAAGTTGATACAACCGTTTAAACAACTGAGGATACTAGAGCTTACTCCGATCATTGCGTTCCCATGTGAACTCCAGTCCACGACTTGAGTTCCTACGAACTCTCACAATTTGAAATTCGACTAAGTCAACGAATCTTGACGTCCTAGTCCAAGATTTCAGTAGATTCCTCAACAACTGCAACTTGTCATTAACCTCAGGCTCTAATAAGAGTATCACCAGCGTTTCATCAGACAAACACTGCCTTAGATTCGAGACATAAATGACATCATGTACGTTACCTAATTCGTCGGGTAAATCGAGTTTGCAGGCGACGCGACCGATTCTTCCCAGAGTTCTGCGTAACTTAACGTAACGTAAATTAAGCTTGTCACGCCCCCCAAGCGTACCACACCCTCCCAGGGTGAGTCTTTCAACATGATACGACTGCCTACAATGAACTCCCAGTGTTCTCTAAGTTATCAGGTTTCGTGGCGATCAGGCGTTACCGCCAAACGATTTCCGATCCAAGCAATCTTCCCAAAAGTTTCAAGTACAAGTCCTGGACCTGCGATTACGTTGTCACCCACCCTAATCCGACAAGGAGATTAGCGTTACTGTCCGTGCAATGCCTCTAACAGAGTTGTCTAAATACTAAAAAGGTAACTGCTGCAGTAGAACTCAACCAAAAGTAAATGTTCTTCTAACTCTTACTAAAGTTAATCACACCCATGCTCGCAGCATGTTCTCGTGTGTCAGGACGGTTCGTTTCTCTCAGACCGTGAGCCAATAGTGTTGTGTAGTGCCTGTCATAAATCAGATATAGGTCAAAATCAGAGATAACAGGAGTTGGCACCCCGTGCCTAGAAACCGCCTCTCTCAGAGGAATATTCAAAAGCTGTGAAGACTCGTCAGTTTCCTTGATTGCAAGAAAGTGTGCTGGTTTCGTGAGACAATCAACGATCACCCAGGTGATATTGCTTCCGTTCTGAGTTTTTGGTAAACCAGTGACAAACTCCATGGCTGTCTGTTCCAATCTCCAAATAGATGCTTCTGATTACTGACACGAACCAGAAAGTTTCTGATGTTCCACCTTGACTTTCGCACAAGTCAAACGTCGTTCGCATGCTTCGCTGTGTAGGCCTTCAAGCCCAGTTGCCAGTACAAGATCCTCCGATCCTAACATATTCCATCAAATCCAGTTGACCAGCATATCGAGGCTAGTGTGCTTCGCTCAACACAAGTTCCGTCGAATTGCTGTACAATAGAATCCATATTTGTTCCATGAAGTAGCGAGTATCGTCCGCCTTGCCAAAAGTTGCTCCTCCATGCCCCTCATGGACCGAACTCGAAAATCCTCTTCCTCAACGCTTCAGTTTGAACGGGGTGAATCTGATTGGGCAGGCTAGAGTTGGTGATACAAGCCGTAATCGCTCAAGAGTTCCATCCAGCGATGCCATCACGTGTTTTAGCTCTTTTGAAACAAGGGTACACGGGAGGCTCTTGTGATCGATCTAAGTAGTGCATCTGGTATCGTCCAAGTAATGCCTCCAACCTAAATCCAAAGACCACGGTTTCCACCGTAGGTTGTGTGTTGTGCAGTTCCTCTTTGTAACTCCATTACGTAAGTCATCACTCTCTCGTGTTGCATCGGTGTGTATCTGTGACCCTGATTCGAACCATCGTGGATTACCACTAAGTCACCCGCATCCTCGGGTAAAGACGATGCTTAGCGCGTTGCAGAGTTGGGATTCGAAAACTGAATAGTTGTCTTCCTGTTTTGTCTTTTACGAACACAACACCCTGATGTGCTAAAGAGGTTACAGCGGCGCAATTTCCGAAAATCCCTCGATGAATCTGCGATAGCGTCTAGCGAAACCAAGATATTACTGTATCCCTGGAAAAATCTTTGGTGCCAATTCGGTTTCTATCAGAATGAATCTTAGCGAGATCCACATGTATCCCACTTCGTTGCTGTCATGGCAAAAATGTACCTCTCGAATCCAGAAGTTACCTTTAACAAGACTTCGCGCGTAGTGGTTCCTCCCTCAGGATTTTTTTAAAATAAAACACAAATGCCGTCCATAATGTTCCTTTCTCCTGGAAATGTTTCAACACGTCATCAATAAGCATGGTCGATTCATGTGATCTATAAAGCTGCTGGTGTGATGATTATCCCAAAGGTCTTAGAATACAACGTCGAAATGGCCACACTGTGTTTGATATGCCGTTACAGGAACATTCTCCCCTTAGACTTCCTTCCGATAATAGTTCGTTCGTTAATCAATCCTCGAATGGTAGCCTTACCCTCACTACTGGTCAACAGACTGGCAATACATGGTCAAGGAAAGCGGTCTTTAACTGTCACCTTGTTAAGTTCTCGATAATCAATTCATATACGAAAAGGCTTATCTTCACGGATATAACTGGGCTTCCCAAAGATAAAACCTAGGTTCAACAAAACTCCTGTTCAATGGTCATTCGATCGAAGGGTTGCCGCGGTTTAGGTTTCGATGTTACGTTTCGTGCGTTTAAGCGAGTGTCGATTAAGTGATGCAATAGATGAAATAATAGTCACACAAATAATATAACTAACATACAACAACATAAGTAAACTTGTGTTTCCAGTCCGCGATGAGTTTACGTTGCGATAAAGTTGCGATTGCCTTTCGATTATTCATCACAAACATATAATAAACATGCACAAATAACACATAAGTAGCACACACACGTAAAAACAATATACAAAACCTACAATTCAAGTTGCGATTGCGATAGCGATGCGATTAGCGATACATTGGTTAGCGATTAATCATCGATTAAGCTACGATTATTATAGATACTCCACATAATACAACTAAAGTATTCAAATTAAAGAATTTGATTAAAAGTCAAGAAGTAAAATCAATAATTAAGCAAGGAGTGACAGATTGCATTCAGCAATCTTTTCTTCCTTTGACTTTGACTTGTACTTTGACTTTTAAAACGCGGGGTGTTACAGCCTCCCCTAGTTTAGGGAATTTCGTCCCGAAATTAGGCCGTAGGCGTAACAAATAGCTGAGGGTACTTTGCCTTGATGTCACTCTCGAGTTCCCAGGTGAACTCTGCGCCTCGTTTGCCTTCCCAGCGAACCTTAACAATGGGAATGCGTGAGCGCCTAAGCTTCTTGGTTTCTCGATCCATGATCTCGACAGGCTTCTCCACGATGTGTAATGTTTCATCCACTTGTAGATCCTCAAGTGGCACTTGTAAATCCTGCTCGGCTAGACACTTTCTGAGGTTCGAGACGTGGAAAGTCGGGTGGACGTTACTAAGTTCCTCCGGTAGTTCGAGTCTGTAGGCCACTTTGCCGATCCATTCCAGAATCTTAAAGGGTCCAACATATCGAGGTGCGAGCTTTCCTTTCTTGCCGAATCTGATCATACCCTTCCAAGGTGAAACCTTTAGGAGTACGTGATCGCCAACGTCAAATTCAAGGGGCTTGAGGCGTATATCGGCGTAACTTTTCTGACGACTCCGAGCTTTCAGCAGATTGTCTCGAATTTGGAGGATCTTATCAGTCGTTTCTTGCAACAGCTCAGGACCGGTTATTTACGCGTCTCCAATCTCGTGCCATACAATAGGCGATCGACATTTTCTTCCATATAATGCCTCAAACGGTGCCATTTGAATGCTAGAATGATAACTGTTATTGTACGAGAATTTGACCAAAGGTAAGTGCGCGTCCCAATTACCACCGAAGTCGATGACACACGAGCAAAGCATGTCTTCAAGGGTACGAATCATTCTTTCAGTCTGACCGTCGGTTTGGGGATGGAAAGCGGTACTTAGATTGAGAGTAGTACCGAGAGCAGATTGAAACGTTTCCCAAAGATGCGACGTAAACCGACCATCGCGGTCAGAGATGATATCATGAGGCGTCCCGTGTGAACAGATGATTTCGTCGGTGTAGATCCGTGCTAATCGTTCTACCTTAAAGTCGGGATCTCGGCAGGAAATGAGCAGATTTAGTCAAACGGTCAACGATAACCCAGATGCTGTCGTGACCTGATGACGTGCGCGGGAGTTTAGTTATGAAGTCCATAGCTATACTCTCCCATTTCCACATCGGGATCTCGGGTTGCATGAGTAAGCCAGAGGGTCTTTGTTGTTCGGCCTTGACTTCCGAACAAGTCAGGCACTTCGAAACATAGATTGCGATATCCTTCTTCATTTCAGGCCACCAGTACCGTAGACGAAGGTCATGGTACATCTTGTCGGCACCAGGATGAATAGAATATCGAGACTTGTGGGCATCGTCCAGCAGAATTTGTCATACGTTAGTATGCTTGGGGATCCAAATTCGGTCTAGATAGTGGAATATACCATTCGATTTGTTCACTAACTACTCGCCGTTATTGATAATCATTTCCCTCTTCAAGGTGCGTTCGGTAAAACAAGCATGTTGAGCGTCACGGATAAGAGTTTCGAGATTGTGCTGGGCGTGAATATTACGAATGCTATGTAAATAGCTTTGTCTGCTGAGAGCGTCTGCAATGACATTTGCTTTGCCAGGATGATAACGAATCTCACAGTCATAATCATTAAGAAGTTCAACCCATCGGCGTTGGCGCATATTCAGTTCCTTTTGGTTTAAGATGTGTTGTAGGCTCTTATGGTCGGTGAAAACCGTACACTTGGTACCGTATAGGTAGTGTCGCCAAATCTTCAATGCAAAAACAACTGCGCCTAGCTCGAGTTCGTGGGTTGTATAGTTCTTCTCGTGGATCTTGAGCTGACGAGAGGCGTATGCGATAACCTTGTCCCATTTCATGAGAACACAACCGAGACCAAGGTTCGAGGCATCACAATAGACAACGAAGTCATCATTTCCGTTGGGTAAAGCGAGTACAGCAGCATATGCTTGAGAGTTTGAAAGGCTTGCTTTTGTTTGGTTCCTCAAACAAAAGGTTTGTCTTTATGCGTCAAGGAAGTAAGCGGAACAGCGATTTTAGAAAAGTCAGCGATGAATTGATGGTAATAGCCCGCCAATCCGAGGAATGAACGAACTCGGATGATGATTTTGGGGTAACCCAAATCTTAAAAGTTTCGATCTTCGCGGGGTCGACGTGTATACCTTGGCTATTGACGATGTGACCGAGGAATTGAACTTCCTCCAGCCAAAATTCACACTTGGAGAACTTGGCATTTGGAGTAATTCGAGAAGCAAACGTAGATGTTGCGCGTGTTCGGTTTTCGACTTCGAATAGATAAGGATGTCATCGATAAAAACGATGACGAAGCGGTCAAGAAATGGTTTGCACACACGATTCATCAAATCCATGAAAACCTCAGGCGCATTGGTTACACCAAAGGGCATTACGGCGAATTCATAATGGTCGTATCGGGTTCGAAAAGCGGTTTTCGGTATATCTTCCTCCTGGATTCGTAACTGGAGATAGCCTGAGCGTAAATTGATCTTCGAGAAACACGTTGCACCTTGCAATTGGTAAAACAAATCATCGATTCGGGGCAGGGGATAGCGATTCTTGATAGTCAGCTTATTCAACTCCTTATAGTCGATGCACATCCGGAACGACCCGTCCTTTTTAACAAAAAGAACTGGTGCGCCCCAAGGAGAGGTGCTAGGGCGAATGAAGCCTTTGTCAAGTAATTCGTGGAGTTGACTCGAGAGTTCACGCATTTCGGACGGAGCGAGGCGATAAGGAGATTTAGCAACATGATTAGCTCCAGGAATGAGGTCGATACGAAAATCAATATCACGACTCGGGGGCAAACCAGGTAAATCATCAGGAAAGACTTTAGGAAAATCACGAACCACAGACATCTTATCCATTTCCTTCTTTTCCTTTTCCTCGGCTACCACGATGTGTGCCAAGAAAGCTTTGTATTCCTTGCGGAGATACTTGTTTGCTTGGACGCACGAAATGAGTTGGAGTTTCTTTGATGCGACTTCCCCATAAATACAGAGTTGATCACCGTTAGCGAGCGAGAAACGAATCATCTTATCGAAGCAAACGACTTCAGCACGATTTTCACGAAGAAAATCCATGCCTACTATGATATCAAAACTACCAAGCTGCATCGGGATAAGATCGATAGGGAAGACGTGATTGTTGAGTTCAAGAGTACAATCACGTTGGACAGAACGAACGGTTACGGTCCTTCCAGTGGCAACTTCAACATCAAATGTCGAGGGGAGATGGGTGCGCTTACGTTTAAGGAGCTTTTCGAATTCTAACAACACAAAACAGTTATCAGCTCCAGTATCAAATAAACACGAAGCGTATATACCATTTACAAGGAACGTACCATTAACCACATTGTTATCTGCTTGAGACTGGCGAGCGTTGATATTGAAAGCACGTCTGCGGGCTGCTGCTGCTGCTGCTGAGGCTGCTGCTGTTGGTGTTGAGGTTGCTGCTGTTGAGGCTCTTGCTTCACCACTCTGTTGGGGCACATGTTTGCAAAGTGGTTGGGATCACCACATGTAAAGCAAGATCTAGCGTGGATCGCGGGTGCAGGAGCTGCTTGTTGGCCTTGAGGAGCAGGAAGGAGAGCTTGTGGTGCAGGAGCTTGACCTTGAGCTGGAGCTTGACGTGGACCAGTACGGCAATTGGCATTAAAGTGGCCGTACATGTTGCAGTTAACACAGAATCTGCAAGCAATCCCCACAGGATGATGATAAGTACAGGTAGGGCAGAGCTGGTGAGGACCAGTATATGCACGCTTGGCCGGCGGTGTATGGGTCACCGGTGCCGCTACTTGGCGGTTTTAAGGCTGTGGTTGGGCGGGGATTGCTTGGACCGGAGTGGCGGCTGTGACAGCGCAATTCTTGCTACTGTTGTTGTTGTTCTTTCTCTTGCGGCGGGAGGACTTCGAAGATTGTAGTACGGCGGTTTCAGCGGTGGGAGCGGCGGTTGCTTGATGAAGGCTCTTCGGAGTGTTCTTGAAGTACCCAGCGAGAACTCGCTTGTCGTTTATCTTAGCAGCGAATAGGTAGGTTTCTTCAATTGTTGTTGTCTTCGCGGCTTGCACGAAGTCAGCAACACAATCCGGTAAGGCATGGATATACTTCTTGATCGTCATATCAGGTGTTGCCACTTGGCCTGGACAGATGATACTCAGCTGTTTGAAGCGGGCAGTGAGACCGACGTTATCGCCACCGTCTTGCTTGATATGCCAGAACTCATTCTCCAACTTTTGGAGCTCGTGAGGTGGGCAAAATTCCTTCATAATGAGGTCTTTCAACTCCTCCCAAGTGAGCCCAAAGGATGCATCATTCCCACGTTTGTTCCTTTCGTCTGTCCACCACTCCAGAGCTCTAGACTGGAAGACGCCGGTAGCATTGACAGTTCGTAGGTGTTCCGGACATCCGCTCTGACGGAGTGTGACTTCGATTGAATCGAACCATTAAAACATCGCGGTAGGTCTGTCTTCGCCCGTAAAGTCTTTCGCCGCAGGCCTTGAGCTACTTAAAGCTGAAAGTGGCTTTAGGCGAGCCAGTCCTTGATTCCTCAAAGGACTTGTTGGTATTCTCATTCAGCTCATTGACGATTTGAGGGATAACTTTCGCCATTTTCTTAGCGACGAGAGCATCGATGCGTTTGTCCTCATGGTTACGGAGCTGAAAGTGGCTTTAGGCGAGCCAGTCCTTGATTTCTCAGAGGACTTGTTGGTATTCTCATTCAGCTCATTGACGATTTGAGGGATAACTTTCGCCATTTTCTTAGCGACGAGAGCATCGATGCGTTTGTCCTCATGGTTACGGCGGGCAGTGCGGGAGTGAAACGATCCAAATGACGACATTGTCTGCAACAGACATCGCCATAGGACTCAGATAATAATTTCGATTAACCCTAGTATAGTCTAACCAATACGCCAAAGGGCACTTTACGTAGAACACAGGAACACGTCCAGTCACGACACATAATCACGTAGGCGCATCAACCACAGAAACACATAAGCACGTAAGCACATAAGCACGTAGTCCACATAAACCACACTATATTTTGCACGTATTCACCTACATATATTGCACGTATTCACCTATTATTCAAGGTTCGCGCGTTCGAGAACAGCGATTGCGATTAGCGAGTACACAACAAGTAGTAAAGCATAAGCGAGTAACATGGCATGTGATTATCCACAAAGTAGCAGCGATTTGTTAGCGTATTGAGATAGATGTGTAGTGCAAGTTGTGTGTGTCGATCAAAGCGAACAGTGAAAAGCGTATAAATCACAAAAATCAAAACACATAAACATATAAAAACGCACAAAACATATAAAAGTTCACATAAAAGCGATAAATCACAACAAGTCTCAGAGTCAGCGGTTGCGGGCTCAGAATCGAAACACATAAAATCAGCGATTGCGAGCTTGAAATCGAAGATAGATTGTCTCGGCTTGATAGACGTTGACTACCCAAAGTGATTCGACTATTCTCAGGGACTTTGAGTACACGATTTGGCCTAATAGACTGTGCTCTATCACCGACATGATGTGGATGGCACGCATCCTTTCGGTTATTCACGCAACTCTAGTCGTTGGAATCCATTGAGACTTTGGTGAGAGCTTTGTAAATCCAAAAGTAGAGGACGGAATGAGTCATCAAGGTTCGGGTTTCACCCCTAACTTAGTGACTACGTCCTTGTGTGTGTGATAGAATAGCGAGAATTTTCGTCGAAGTACGGATTTCACTCCTGATTCAACGCAAATTCTCGTGTTTATAGTAAAAATCGAGCGTTGAACAAACGATCCAATCGAGAGTTTGCGGTTTTCACACCTAGTCTCGACCTAATCACTCATTCATTTTTGAAAATAGCGTGCAGTGTGCCTATCGGTTCTCCTAAGGCAGACAGTAATAGTGTCTAGCGAGTTCGAGTTAGAATAGCAAGTAAACTCGTACAAAACCCCTACTGGGTATGCACAAGTCTGTCTATTGGTACCTAGACTATAGACTAGGTCGTTTCTAAGACGTCGACCCGGACTAGGTTGAGTCTTGCCTAATTCCCTATAGTTATGGCTCTGATACCAATCTGTCACACTCCAACCGATGGCGGAAACATCGGGGTGAGGCTCTGAGCGAAACAGATTGTCCAGGAGAAATCCATAACAACTAAATTACCAGATATTTAATATTATGTCCCATACCATAACATACCAAAGTAAAACAATTATTACAGACCAAATATCTCAAAGACAAGTAAAATGCTGTTCCGACAACTCATGACATAAATTGTTTATTTGTTTCTAGACTCTCCTACTTGATTCCACAAAAGCAGGCATCCTAGCATCTCAAACACCTGTCACATACGTTAAAATGGAGGTCAATACACATAGCGTAAATGTGAGCATACAAGCTTAATAGTATAATAGATAGCGAAAATTGTTTTACGCATAACCAGCAGGTAACATGTAGCAGTGTGAAGCATGTAGGTTATCGATAATGAAATATGCACAGACGTGACTGCGAGTTGTAGAATGCACAACACACATCACCACTGTGACACGTGAAGTAAAGCCCTTAACAACCCCTGTCCACGACAGGTGCTGAGTCCAAACTATAGTACTATCATTGCTAAGGTGTCAGACAACAATCACTGTGTAAACATCACATACAAGCATTCATCGAGTAACACGTATAACATGCAGTAGTGGTCAGCGTAATAAAGTGTTTGCGTTGTGTGTCGATTGGGATTTGAATAAGAAACGTATGTAACACCCAAAAGTGCGTAAAGTAAAAGGGGTTCGAGTATACTCACAGATTGTGTTTAGTAAATAAACACTCTCTTGGATTGAAGGGAGTGCTGGAAAGTTAGCCTGATTACAGAACGATAGCGTAAGCGATGAACAGTGCGTTAAAGGAAGATGAGTGACTGAGTGACGGATGGTCATCCGATCGGATGACAATCCGAACGGATGGTCATCCGATCGGATGACAATCCGAACGGATGGTCATCCGATCGGATGACAATCCGAACGGATGGTCATCCGATCGGATGACAATCCGAACGGATGGTCATCCGATCGGATGACAATCCAGACGGATGGTCATCCGGTCGGATGGCCATTCGGTCAGATTGACATTCGTTTGGGGTAGATGTGTTTGTGTATAATGGCTTTAAAGTTTTCGTTGTAGCATTTTAAAAACAGAGAAACATCTCTACCTTTTAGGTCGTCGATCGAACGGTCGTCCGATCGGATGGCCGTTCGATCAGAAGGTGATCCGTTCCAGCGAGATATCTTTTGAGAACTAGTTCACAGCAGGATTGGTCATTCGATCGGATGGTCATCCGATCAGATGGCAATTCGTTAGAACTGATGATCTTTGAAAATTATGAAAATGTTAAGTGTTGAAAACCATATGTCAATCGATCGGATTGTCGTTCGATTGGATGGCAATCTGATCAGACGACAGTCCGTTTGGTGACTGGCTTGTTTTGGAATTTGCTAAGTTTGAAACTTTACGGTTTGATCGATATGGTATGACAACGTATTAAACAACGGGAACCCTTCAAGTCCAAGTCATCCGATCGAAGTGGGAATCACCCCAGTCCGATCAGTTAACGGTCCTTGACGGTTATTCATGTTCAACCCGGAATCAGTTGTCTCTTTGATAGGAATCAGATCTTAGACCGACACTTCACAAGAAACGAGAAGAAGGCCTGAACGAGCTCCGATTCTATCGGTTTTGAGTGTATGAGTGTAAAAGAGTTGAAAGAAAGTTATGAAACCATCTTTCAATCCTTCTAATCTTGAAAATGTTTAGATTTTATGCGAACTCAGTGTTTAAACATGTTGAAATCTCTTAGATCTGAGTTGTTCTTGGCGGAATGAAGCCAAATCTTGAAGTTCATAAGAACCCCATGATGACATCATCCTAAAACACCGCAAATCAGTCGATTTCATGGTTAAAAGTTTAGATTCAAAGGTGAAAATGATGAAGATGTGTGTGTAGATGATAGATGTACAAGATTTGAGTTGAAAACTTACAAGAATCGCGAGAAATTGAGGGAAAATGGCCTGAGGAGTCGAAGGGTCGCAGAGAGAGCTATCACATAACTGTTTGTGATGTGACATGGCTATTTATAGGTGTCCAAAAGAGGAAAGGCGGTGCAGTGATGGATCGGATGGCAACTCGATCGGATGGCCATCCGATCGGATGGTCATCCGTTCGGATGACCATTCAATCGAATGGTCATTCGATCGAAGGGTTGCCGCGGTTTGGGTTTCGATGTTACGTTTCGTGCGTTGAGCTATGCGGTGCGTTTAAGCAAGTGTCGATTAAGCGATGCGATAGATGAAATAATAGTCACACAAATAATATAACTAACATACAACAACATAAGTAAACTTTTGTTTCCAGTCCACAATGAGTTTGCGTTGCGATAAAGTTGTGATTGCCTTTCGATTATTCATCACAAACATATAATAAACATGCACAAGTAACACATAAGTAGCACACACACGTAAAAACAATATACAGAACCTACAATTCAAGTTGCGATTGCGATAGCGATGCGATTAGCGATACATAGGTTAGCGATTAATCATCGATTAAGTTGCGATTATTATAGATACTCCACATAGTACAACTAAAGTATTCAAATTAAAGAATTCGATTACAAGTCAAGAAATAAAATCAATAATTAAGCAAGGAGTGACAGATCGCATTTAGCAATCTTTTCTTTCTTTGACTTTGAAAACGCGAGGGTGTTACAGCGCGGGTTACGATATCTGAACGGGCAAGAGAGAAGATATATAACCGGAGACGATCATAAGTCATCGCCGTTGGCGCCAGAACCCTAAAAGATTAGCCATGACAACAACAGTTCTGCACACGAATCGTCACCTCTGTTCTCGATCTACAACATGCAACAACCATCGAGTCGTCGTCGCTGCTTAACGAATTCTCCGGAACCCTAAAAGGCGTGGGTTATGCCATGAGTCTCGAGAGGAAACAACGGGTTCGTCTAGAGTTTTGATGTGTTGGTGGTGGATTAAAAGGATTGACAAGAGACATGGTTCGGGAAACATGCGTTAAAGGTGAAATGCTGGCGATGGTGTTGAATTGGAATGTTAAGGATGACGAACTAGAAAAAAACAAAAAAGCTTTGATGGTGGTCTTTGGTCCTTTAATTTGTTTTACCAAATTTTATGTTAAAATAATTATTATTTTCTCCCCCACTCAATTTCTTAACAAAATATTACCTTTTAAGAAATTGTTAAAATATATATGTTTACATTAATAGGTATGTTATTTGTTTTCAACAACACTTTAAAATATTATAAAAATAAATAAAAATGGTAATGTTTCACTTTTACGTAATGTTGTTGACAAATTAATTTAAATTCATTTTAAAATTTAATATATATGAGAAACTTGATTTTCATGTATTTTCTTTTAATCTCATACTAATTTTAAACTACTATATTTTAGTCGTATCATAGATTTTATGCTAAAATGTTAAATACTTTCGTCAGGACTCTATAAAGTTAGCTTTATTAGCGTTAAAAGTGTACAATTTGTCGAAAACAAGGCTTATAAATTTAAAACACATCTATAATTCGTCGATACATGTAAAACACATGTTCACATCCTTTTTGTCTTCTCTTGCGATTGCTATACCGAGTGTGAGTATTCTATATATTCTGTAATGAACGGAATCGAATCGATACCGGCTGAATTCCTGCTCGCAACGCGCGTGGTAATCTTCTAGTTATATATATATATATATATATATATATATATATATATATATATATATAGGGGACCGCTAGAATGAGAACCACCTCGAGTTATGAGAACCGCGAGAACTACTTGATCCGGGGCGAGGTTGACCAATTTTTTTTTTTCAAAAACGTAGATGCATGTATTATAAACACATTCGTAAAAAAAAATTAAAAAAAAAATGCCGTATGTGTAGTTTTTTACACCACAAACTTGTGGTGTAAAAAACTACACACACGGCATTTTTAATTTTTTTTTTACGAATGTGTTTATAATACATGCATCTACGTTTTTGAAAAAAAAAAAATTGGTCCACCTCGCCCCGTACGGTGTGGTTCTCGCGGTTCTCATAACTCGAGGTGGTTCTCATTCTAGCGGTCCCCTATATATATATATATATGGAGGAAGGTTAACGTACATTACGGCTTAACGTACATCACGTACGACAGGTAATTACGCACATTCATTTTAAAATCACGCACGCTATAGCTCAAAAATCCAAAATCACGCATGTTGAAACACAATAATCACGCATATTGAAAACATTAATCACACATGTTATAGAACAAATCACCCACGTTGTCGTACGTGAAGTACATTAAGCCGTAATGTACAACAACAACAACCATACCCAGTATAATCCCACATATAGCGAAGCTATTGATAGGGTCTGGGAAGGGTAGGATGTAGGCACGCCTTACCTATATCCCAGAGGATAGAGAGGCTGCTTCCAGTGAGACCCCCGGCTCCAAAAACCATAACCAAGACATAAGCTTCTAAAAAAACATATATAAGCACGCCACTACTACAAAAGATAGAAATAAAAATAATAATAAACGGATAAATAAGTAAGTGCTTGTTAGTAAAACTACAACACCGAGAATAGGTGAAAACATATATATATATATATATATATATATAACTATATGACACCTCATAGAAACTGAAAAAATAAACTCATAAGATAGGAACCTAAGCTAAAAAACCAGGCCAAACTCCTAAAAATCTTTAACCTTAATCCTACGTCTCCACGAAGATCTGTCCTCGACCATGTCCTCAAAGAGGTGCAAATCTAGCAAATCTTGTCTAATCCGCTCATCCCACGTCATTTTCGGTCTGCCTCTACTCCTCCTCCCATCTACCGTGAGTGTTTCAACTATTCTAACCGGGTCTGTCGTCTGTCTCCTCCTGACATGCCCAAACCATCTCAGTCTTCCCTCCCTTATCTTGTCTGAAAAACTAGCAACTCCTAATCTTTATCTAAAAACCTCATTTCTTATCTTGTCCAACCTAGTTAAGCCGTAATGTACGATATACTTTATATATATATATATATATATATATATATTATTGGTGATGGTTCATGAATAGTGGCTCAAGGAAAAAGGGAAATGCATTGCGGCAGCCAGCTATTAGTTTGCTTTTTTTTTTTCAACATGACTGTTTTTTTTTGCTATTTATATAAAATGAAGTTCAATCTCTAATATAAAAGTATTGTTGATTTAGTGGTTTGTACCTACTTTATTGAAATGAATAAGCTGGGGTTCGATCCCCATTGTTCTTTTTTTCACCTCTTCACTTTCTTAATCACTATGAAAGTATTGTTTTTCTTTTGGTTGAATGTTTTTAACTTTCGTTTTTTTCTCTTTTCACCTCTTCACTTTCTTAATCACTATGAAAGTATTGTTTTTCTTTTGGTTGAATGTTTTTAACTTTCGTTTTTTTCTCTTTTCACCTCTTCACTTCCTAAATCACTATGAAAGTATTTTTTTTATTACAGTAATTCTTATTTTGATTAAATACTTTGTATTTTCGTTTTGGTTTACTGATGCGTGTCGAGTGTGATATGTTTTTGTTTATATTTTAAGCCCTTTTTAACACTTTAGTTAAGTTTTAAATTTATAAAACATGATATTCAACTAACACTAAACACACAAACGGGCAAGTGCACCCATCGTGAGCTTAGTACAGCGTTGGTAAGATACCGAGGTCGTCCAAGGACACAAGAGCTTTTAATACCGGTTTATCCCTCAACGTCTAATCAAATAAAAAATTTAGAAAAAAGTTTTAGACATGAAAATAAAAACTAAAAATGCTGAAAAATAAAATAAAATAAAATAAAAACAGATAGACAAGATGAATCACTTGGATCCGACTCGCCTTTAATGTAACCTTTGATGATTTCCGCACTTTTGCACTTTTGTTAAGATCTGAGTTTCTTTTTGATTGTGTTTTTGTTTAAGAAATGATGAAGATGAACAAGTAATGCAGCGGAATTAAGATGGAAATAAACTTTGCACACAATCAAACAGGAGAAATGCTTTTAACACACAAGTTTAACATTGAACCAAATGTTTGGGTGGAAGATTGATGTGTGGAGGTTTTAGTAGGTTTGGGAGTTTGCTTTTTGGATCTGGATGGTGTGTGTTTGGGTTCCCTCACTTTTCTAGTGGGATTCTTTCTTTTTGGCTCAGGATTTTTTATCATCCTTTGGCTCAGAAATACCCTGCTCATTCATCTCCATAAAAGCTCTTTTCTCCTATTCCCATCTGGCTTTATTCTTAGCTTCCCTATCCCTTTTTACACTTGCTTTTGCTTCAGCAAGTGCATTTATGGTTACATCAATCTTTTTACTACCATCTGGCAAAGGAATGTCTGCAAGCATGCTTGACTTGTCTGGTTCAATATACAGGCCATCTTCATACCCTTTCTTTTTGAACTGCTTTAATTTGTCCCCCCTTTTGGCATTATCTGTTGGAGGGTTATCCACAAATATAACAGTGGGAGGAGCACTGCCAGTGGTGTGCAGCAAATGGGCCTTTATAGCCTTGATGTCAGCCTGGGTGTCTTTAAACCTTGACTCCATGAGATTTCTGATCTTTTGAACTTGAATCTCATGCTGCTGATCAACTAATTCTCTTTGATGCTGGAGCAGTGGTTGAAATAAATTCTAGAGCTCATTTGCAGCAGGTGCAGGTTGTGGTGCAGGTGTTTGAGCTGGAGCAGCAGTGGTTGGTACCTTTGGAACTTTCAACAACTGTTGCAGCATATCTTTAATTTCTGCAACAGATGTATCAAGTTTATCAATTTTACCCGTCAATTCTCGGTACATTAAACCATCACCCAACTTAATAGGATCATCTGATTTCCCACTAGTAGTGGTTGACTCAGGAAATATATCCCAAAAGTCATCCACTGATGCCCCTTTGTCTTGGTACTGGGAACCTCTTCCTTCAAAATGAGAAACACTTTTTAGTGAACCAGTGAACACTGGATACACAAGAGTTCCCCGAGAAGAAATTGCCATTAAGGAAGTCTTATTAATGAAACCACTGTCCAAATGCAAACCAGTGGGTTCAGCACTTGTAGTGGCTGCTTCACTTGAACTACCACCAAGAGTTACTTGTAACTCAAGGGGTGTAACCTCCTCAGGTGTTGTTGGTGGGTTAGCAATGATTGAAACACCAGACCCAGTCACTTGTTGTGGTATATTCTCATTAATAGGTGAGTGAGAATGACTGGTTTGTGTCTGGTTCAAATCAAGAGCATCCAACAAGAGTTTTGTTTGTGGGGGAATTGTGGCTGTGAGTATGGGTGTAGAAAGTGAATTTGCCCCGGGCAGTGGGATGTGGATGATGGAAGCAATTGATTCCAGAGCATCATATTGTGGTGTCCCTATGTGTACAACCTGTTCTTTTTGAGAAGAAGCAGGAGGAGTTTGAGGCATGGGTTGAGATCTTTCTACCATCTACTGTGAGGAAGTAGCAGCAGTGGTTTCTAGTAACTTTGGTGTTGTCACTGGCAGTTGCTCTGGGATCTCATCTTCCAGAGTTGCCTTTTTTTTGGGTTTGGGGGGCTTTTGAGTTTTCTTTTGTCTTGGTTTTCTGGTGGTTTTAGGTGTGGGTTTCACAGTAGTTGTTTTGCTGCTGTGATCACCTAGAGCAGTGGGCTCAGCAGCTGGTGCCTGAGGAGCAGTGGTAGCGGCTAAATTCTGCTCAGGAGCCTCTGTTTTTGTTTTAGAAGGCTTTGATAATCTTGTAAATGTTTCAGTTTGTAAGCCATTTATTTGAAAAGAGTCACATTGGATGAGCACATGAGCATCATCCTTTCCAAATTTCTTTTGAAAGTAAAAACTTAAGAACCTTGGAAATAATAAAAATGATTTTGCAGTAACATTTTTGACCAAGTCATCAAAGATCTCCTGGGAGTAGTTAAAATTTTCGTTTTGTAAGATAGCATATCCCAGGTATTGGATCTTTAATGGTATCTCATTAAAAGCAGTTGTTTTATTTGAAACACACATCAAGAGGGTATGGAATAAAAATCTTGTTGCAGGAGGAAAGTTACCCATTTGTAAGGTATCTTTTCTCATTTCTTCAGCATACCCCCTCTCAAGAAAATTAGTTTGATACTCGTTTTTGGAAAAAGAAGTTTTACCTTGCTGATCATCGAGTTCAAATACTTCTGAAATGGATTGTGGTGTAATGTTGACCTTTTTACCCTTTATTGAGGAATTAATGGCTATGATCGTCTCACCTTGGGTCTCAAGTGTGGCATTTTCCCAAAATTCTCTCTGGGTTATTAGGTAAATCGGAGCATCAGCGGTCAACAAAGTTTTGTACTTTGAAGATGAAAGAGTGTCAATGATGGAATTGAAGGTTTCAGTTTGAGTGGGTTTTGTGAGTAGACCCAAATAATTGTGAGGAGCTTTGTATGGAATTTCGATGGGTGTGGTAGCCATCTGAGTGGCCTTTTTAGAAGATGAATATGATAATTTTGGAGTGGAAGAAGACATGATTAGGTTGCAAGATGAAGAAGACGATGAGGGATTTGAGAGAGAAAGATGGAAACTTCTTTGAGAAAGGAATTTTAGAATTCAATTCGACAGTGTAAAACCCTGTTTGGGGGTTTTGCTCAGGGTTTTATACAGGAAAAAGTGAAGGCTGACGTGGCAGTGGTTACAAAAAGATCTGACCGCTATGTACTGTCCACGTGCCAACCCCTGATGAGTAGTGGAAGACGGTTGTTTTATGGAACCACTGATGGAGCAATATCAGTGGTTGCAACGGTACAATGAAAACAGTGGGAGACTTTAACTATCAGTGGATAGCCTATCAGTGGATAAAACACTGATTTTGAACAGTAGTGATTACCAAGGAAATGAGAGAACAGGGGATGACTTTCAGCAGTGGACAGCTTTTAGCAAAACAGTGGTTATGGCAGACTTTTAAGGATTTAATGAAAATTTCATTTTTAGCTATTTTTAAGGATGGATTTTTGATTTTCTGAAAACATTTTAATGCTTTTATTCATAGAAAAACAAGATTTTGCTTGTTATTTCATGTTTAGCATGCCAATCCTAGAGATCAAGCTTTCAAAGGTGGATGTGTCTAATGCTTTTGTTAGCACATCTGCCAGCTGATCTTTAGTTGGAACATGGTGCAGAGAAATCAAACCTTTTTCATAGCAATCCCTCACAAAGTGATGTCTGATGTCAATGTGCTTGGTGGTTGAATGAGATACTGGATTTTTAATGATATTTTCTGCTGCCTGACTGTCCAACATGAGAGGTGTCTTTAGGGCAGTGATACCAAATTCCAGCAATTGATTTTGAAGCCAAAGCAGTTGGGCTGTACAGCTTGCAGCAGCTATATACTCTGCCTCAGTAGTGGATGTGGAAACAACTGCTTGCTTTTTGCTATGCCAAGACACTAAACAACTGCCTAGGAATTGGCACCCTCCTGAAGTGGACTTCCTTGTCTTGTCACATCCAGCAAAGTCACTGTCTGAGAAACCTGTAAGCTTGATATTTCCATCAGCTGGATACCAGATACCAAGTGTGGGAGCACCTTTTAGGTATCTGAATATCCTTTTTACAGCAATAAGGTTTGACTTTCTAGGGGCTGATTGGGATCTTGCACAAACACATGTTGCAAAAATGATGTCTGGCCTAGATGCAATTAGGTACAATAAAGACCCAATCATGCTTCTATATAGAGTTTGATCAACCAAATCATCATTTTCATCAGACATGACTATTTTATTGGTTGCAATGGGTGTACTGCATGGCTTACAATCATCCATCTCAAATTTCTTTAAAAGTTCTTTGCAATATTTGCCTTGATAGATAAAGGTGCCATTTTGCAGTTGCCTTACTTGGAGACCAAGAAAGCACTGGAGTTCACCCATTGCACTCATTTCAAACTCAGCTGTCATGAGTTGCCTAAACTCTTCACACATTTTGTTACATGTGCTTCCAAAGATGATGTCATCCACATAAATCTGGACAATCATCAAATCCTTTCCTCTCCATTTCAGAAACAGTGTTTTGTCTATTTTACCTCTTGTGAAACCAATGGAAAGTAGAAAGGTGGAAAGAGTTTCATACCAGGCTCTTGGTGCTTGTTTCAAGCCATACAAAGCTTTATTTAGCTTGTAGACATGATTTGGATTAAATGGATCCTCAAAGCCTGGAGGTTGACAAACATAAACCTCTTCTTGAATCTTACCATAGAGGAATGCACATTTGATATCCATTTGATACACCATGATGTTGTGGTTGACAGCAAAGGCAAGGAATAATCTGATAGCTTCAAGTCTTGCTACAGGGGCAAATGTTTCACCATATTCAATGCCCTCTTCCTGTCTAAACCCTTGAACCACAAGCCTAGCTTTATTCTTGACAACAATGCCCCTTTCATCAGTTTTATTTTTGAAGACCCACTTTGTGCCAATAGGACTTACACCCTCTGGCAGTGGTACAAGCTCCCAAACTTGTTGTCTTTTGAATTGTTGGAGCTCCTCTTGCATGGCTTCTACCCAGCTATTGTCTTTTAGTGCCTCTTGGTACTTCACTGGCTGATGGAGAGATAAGAAACCAGCAAAAAGGCAAATGTTTTGGGATTGACTTCTTGTGAGCACCCCTTCTTTGATGTTGCCAATGATTTGGTCAGGTGGATGAGATTTCAAGAAGGTTAGATCTCCTTGGTATGGAACAATGGCATTTAATGGTGAAGGCTGCAGATGTGAATCATCTGAGCTAACCACTGCTGGTGACTTTGATGATCCAACAGTGGCTTCAAATGGGGGTGGAATAGGAGGTAATGGTGTGGACACATGTTGACTTTGATCCACTGTTTGAGGACTTTTATCAACAGTGTTTGATGATGTGGAAGCAGGGGTTGATGGGCTACTTTGGTCAACAACTGTTGAGGTAGCATTGGTTGAACTTTGACAGCTGTTTTGAACAACTGTTGCTCTACCATTTTATGCAGACTTTTGTTGTGGAATGATGACTTCATATCCATAGTCTGATGATGAACTTTCTAATGGACCTACATTGTTAGTCTTGACAACAGTATTTTCAAAAGTAAATTTATCAAGATCAAACAATTCTGCAGGGTTTGCTAGGATTTTCATTGATGAAAGTTCATTGAACTTTACATTCAAAGTCTCTTCCACTGTCTTAGTCCTTGTGTTAAACACTTTGTAGGCCTTAGCAGTGGTTGAGTATCCCAGATGATAACCACAATTAATTTTGGCTGCAAACTTTGAGATAGAATCTTTTAGGTTTAAAATGAAGCATGGGCAGCCAAAAACTTTGAAATATGAAATCAATGGCTTTATTTTATACAGCAGTTCATAGGCAGTCTTTTGATGCCTGGGGCTGATTAAAACTCTGTTTTGGACATAGCAAGCAGTGTTTACTGCCTCTGCCCAAAAAGTTAATGGCAAACCTGAATCAGCAAGCATGGTTCTGGCAGCCTCAATCAAAGTCCTGTTCTTTCTCTCAACAACCCCATTTTGTTCTGGTGTTCTTGGAATGCTGTACTGCCTCAGAATTCCTTTTGATACACATAAATCATCTAACTCCTTGTTTCTGAACTCTGTGCCATTATCACTTCTGAAGATTTTTACTGGCAGGTCAAACTGCTTTTCAACCTGTTTCACAAAGTCTTGCAGAATGCCTGCAGTCTCATCTTTTGAGTGTAAAAAGTAAGTCCATGTAAACCAAGAAAAGTCATCAACAATAACCAAACAATATCTTTTCTTTCTAAGACTCATGACTTTAACTGGGCCAAACAGATCCATGTGAAGCATTTATAAGCACTTGGTTGTTTTGGACTCTTCAATTGATTTGAATGAGCTTTTATGTTGTTTTCCTTTTAGGCAGGAAACACAATGCTCAGGACAGGTGAACAGTTTTTGAGGTAAACCTCTTACTAACCCCTGTTTGGATATAGCAGTGATTGTCTTGAGATTTGTGTGCCCCAATCTCCTGTGCCATAATTCTGTCTCTTTGTTTGAGGCAGCTGAGAACAAACAAGCATCAGTCCTGGGGCTCTCTTTTGACATATCCACCACATAAACATTGCCACTTCTTTGAGCAACAAGTTGGGTTTTTCCAGTTTTTATTATTGCTTCAATCTTTTTAACCATTTCTGGTCCAACAATCCTACAACAATCCTTTGTGAAGAATGAGCCATAGCCCTTTTCACTCATTTGTGAGACACTTAGGAGATTGAATTTTAGATTGTCTATTAGATTTACATTTTCAAATTTAACATTACCAGACTGTACTGTACCAGACCCCAGAACCTTCCCTTTACTATTATTACCAAAGGATATATCACCCCATCCATGGATTTTGAAATCTTTGAGTAGCACTTTACATCTTGTCATGTGCCTGGAGCCTCCACTATCTACATATCAAAGGCTATCTAAGCATGCAGAAGCTCCCTGCACATGAAGTAAAAGGATTAGTTCATTAGGGTCTCCAAAGCCAATAAGGCTTTGGATGGGGTCTCAACAGTGTCTGTGTTTTGTTCAGGTGGATGGACAATGGTTAGATCTGGGGTTTGGACAGTTTTGGAACTGTTTTTCTCTAACCACTGTTGGGGGTCTTGCCCAATGATCTGCTGATAACCAAAAGGATACCTGTTCACTCTTGGTTTAGAAGGCTTTTTGTAAACCTCATAAACATGTGGGATCCTTTGGTATGGTGGTTGTCCCTTACCTCTTATGTATTGATTGGCAGGGGGTGCATCAGTCACCTGAACATCTCTTTTGACAAATGTTTGGTTCAGCTGTTTTGTAACAGCTGTTTGAACTGGCGCAAACAGTGGTTGATTCTTGGTGGATTTGACAGATGATGTTGATGAACTCAAGGATGTTTTTGCAGTGTACTCATTCTTTTTTTACATCAAAGGATTTGAGATACACACATTCCTGAGTTTTGTGGTTTGATTTACCATAGATGGTGCAGCTCTCAGCAGGTATAATTACACTTGTTTTGTTGATATCATATGCTTTTAGATGAAAACAGTCTTTTGTTATATGGTTCTTCTTTTCACAGAAATCACAAAACAGGTTTTTAACTTTTTCTCTTCTTTTCTTCTTCTCAGACTCCTTAGCAACAGAGTTTTGAACCACTATTGGGATATCTTTGAGAGGAATGACCTTTGCTTTAGGAGCTTTTACACCATCAGTGGTTGAGAAGTCCATTGGTTTAAAATTTTTAAGAATGTCACACTCATCAGACCATGTGGGTTTAAATTGGTATTTCTCAATTTCCTCAAAGGTAGAGGATCCCACAGATCTTTCCAGAGTGATTTTGTTACCAAGTTTGTCAGTTATCTTAACTTCTAGGCCATTCTTGTTGGTTGGTGTTATTTCAACTGAACCAACTTGTTTTGCAGCAGTGTTTTCAATTTCATCATATTTTCTAAATCCTATGCCAAATTTTACATTGCTTTCAAGTTGTTTTTCAAGCATGACCTCATAACCTTTGCAAGATTCCACCCATCTTTCACAAGTGATTTGGGTGGATTCCAACTCCTTTTTGCAAACTTGATATTTTTCTACCATAGTTTGGAGTTGGTTCTTGGTTATGCTTTGCTCTTCTTTGAGACTGCAGATTTCTTTATCCTTTTCAGCCAATTTGTTTTTAAGTTCTTTTAAAGACTTTTCAAATTTGACTTCATCATTCAACACTCTATCCCTAAGGTTTTCATTCACCTCTTTAATGTTAGCAAATGCTATGATGCATTTGTCTGAACACAGATTTTCAAGAACCTGAGATGATACCTTAGTTGCAGCCATCATGGCACAATCACAAGTATGCTCTTTCTCATCAGTCACCTTCTCTTCCTTCTCACCATGTTTCTTCTCTTCTTCTTCTTCTTCTTCTTCTTCTTCTTCTTCAGACCAGGGGTCGGACAGTGGTTCTATTAGGGGTTCTGAATTTTCTTCCAGCAGTATTTCACCAGCAACAGCAGTAACCACTGCTTCAACAACTTCATCCACTGTTTCAGCACTTGTCTGTCTTTTTCAGCATCCAGCTCTTCTGGTATTGACTCTAATTCCATAAGACAAAATCCATCATTAGAAGCATCATTAGCAGCATAGAGTGCAAAATTTTCATCACCTAGCTCATCATGTAAGCTGCTCCAGTCAACAAAGCCTTGGGTGAAAAATCTTTGCTAATCTGGTTGAACCACTGCTGGTGGTGCAGCTTGTTGTGGTGCAACTGGTTGCACTTGAACGCGAGGTACAGGAGCTTGGACATACTGAATTTGAGGGACAGTGGTTTGAACATAATGCACAGGAACAGGGTTTGCATAATGAGCAGTGTTTATATGGGTAGCAGGGGTATAATGGGAATAGTGCATAGTACTTTGGTTTTGTGGTCTAGGGTTTGAGCTGGGATGAGTAATAATTGGACCAATGGTTTGACTCCTACATTCCCTAGCAAAATGACCTAGCCTATTGAACTTATAACACTTGATTTTAGACTTATCCAACCCCACTTTTAAATTCCCATGTAACCCTGGGAATTTTCTCTCTGTCCTTTTATAGAATTTGCTTGTTCTTACACTAAGCAAGGCCAGTTGATGCAAAATGTCCATTTCTTTAAGATCAGTTGGATCAAAGTGTTGTAAGTCATTGAGTTCAAAGCATAGATTATCAGAGTTCTGGCTTTCTCCATTTGCTGTGAAAGCAAAGTTGGATGAGTGAGGATCAGAGTTGAAATTACCACCGGCAGTTATGTCAATAAAATGATCATAACTCTGATCCTTACTACTGCCAGACTCTTCTTGACCCAGAAGAGCTTTGCTGCCAAATGAATAATCATCTGCAACTTTTCCAGACTCTTGCAACTTCTTTTTCTGGTTTAACTCCCTTTCATAGGTCAGAAGTCTACCATGAAGTTGGGTCAGTGTCAGATCTTTGAACTCAACAGAGTTTCTAGTTACAAAGGCAATTGTATCCCATTTTTCAGGTAGTGATCTAATAAACATGCTATTTTGTGTAGAATTAGGAAATACAACTTTAACAAGTCTTAGCTCACAAATGAGACAACTGAATTGCTCAAACTGTTGAGTCAATGATTCACCCTTAATGTGACAAAAGGTTTCATACTGCTGATTCAAAATTTCCCTGTTATTTTCAATTACTTCTTCAGTTCCCCCAAATTGTTCCTTAAGTGCATCCCATAATTCCTTGGCACTGTTACAGTGTAACAGCCCAGCATAAATTTCATTGGGTAGTGCAGATGCAATGATGCTAAATGCTTTGGCATCGAGTTTGAATTTTGAAAATCAGTTTCAGTATAGTTTTCAGGTTTCTTAGGTTCGAACTTCGTTGTGTCCTCAGCACTTGGCACCATGGGAACATGTGCTCCAAAAACAACAGATCTCCAACATCCAGTATTCTGTTGAGCAAGGATGTGACCCATCCTTCTCTCCCAGATGTTGTATTCATTTTGTTTCAACATGGGTGGTTTGAAAAGTGAACCGATGTTATTTTTATCATCTTGTGATTGTGAGGTCATCCTGGTTGTTTTACATGTACTGATTAATCAACTTTGATGGTGATTAAACCTTACTCTGTTTTTCAACAAAATGAACAACTATCAGTATCAATGATTGCGAGCTGAACTATTTATGTCAAAATGATTGTTAGATCAAATTTGACTGTCCGAGCTCTGATACCAATTGTTAAGATCTGGGTTTCTTTTTTATTGTGTTTTTGTTTAAGAAATGATGAAGATGAACAAGTAATGCAGCGGAATTAAGATGTAAATAAACTTTGCATACAATCAAACAGGAGAAATGCTTTTAACACACAAGTTTAACATTGAACCGAATGCTTGAATTTATTCCAATCACCGATTACAATTTTGCATGCATGTAACAAACTCCCCCTCGGCCTGAGCTCACAATGTTTGTTTGTATAGGAAGAAAAGTAATGAAGAGCTAATAGAACAGTACAGGGTACTTTTCTATTTATAGACACGCCCAAACCACTGTGACATCTTTGCTGACGTCACCATGATAGTGACATCAAACCTCCTAACAAACTCTAACTACTGCCCTCATTACAACTACTGATAGCAAACAACTGATTACAATATATTACATAGAAATAAACTAAACTACTGATTCTTCATTCCACTGCTCAGTCTTCAGCAGTGCTTCTAGTCTTCAGCAGTACTTGAGATAATGCAGTTGTTTGAGTCATCAGCATTTTGGTCTTTATCAGTCTTTTGGAATCAACAACAGTTAGGAAAGGCAGTAGTTGTGTCCATCAGTTGTTAGTGCCATTATCAAGGGGAAAGCTTGTGTACAAACATCTGCTTATTCTGGATCCACTGCTCTGGTCCAGTTTTGGCTTTAATCATCTGTTCCTCTGATAGGGTTCAATCCCAACAACTTTTTAAGAGATTATCTTAGTTATAGTAGTAGGCCCCTCTTTTGAAGGTGACGTTACCCTCAACCCAGTGGTTTGAGTCAGCAGGGATACAATCCCAAAGGGTCAGAATATTGAAATATAATTAATTAAGTTATTAATGCGTAATGTGGTAGGCCCCTCTTTTGAAGGTGACATTACACTCGGCTAAGTGGTTTGAGTCAGCAGGGATATAATCCAAAGTAGCCGGGTTAATGTATTAATAGTAGTTTACATATGAGGTGATCAAGCTATTCGCACCCCCGCCATCAAATACCAGTGGGTATTGAAGGAGGTCCTAGTAAGCTTGACCCAGGTCCTTACAGGATCTATACACTGAACAAGGC
Source organism: Helianthus tuberosus (assembly GCA_030545235.1). Taxonomy (NCBI): domain Eukaryota; kingdom Viridiplantae; phylum Streptophyta; class Magnoliopsida; order Asterales; family Asteraceae; genus Helianthus; species Helianthus tuberosus. The sequence goes on from CM060406.1 coordinate 185,749,524, forward strand.
AAGAACCTTACCAAACCATTCCCTTAACCCCCGACCAGGTAGCCATCATATCTCTATATAGACCGTAGAGATATGAATGGTGAAAATCTTTTATTTTATATAGACAGTAAAATAACGCCAAGACACCACGGACAAATGATAAGGAAGTTTCACCTTCAACATAAGAAACTAGTTATTAAAGTCATTAATACAAAACCAAATAAAAAGTGCGAAAAGATTGAAAATCAAAAGTATTACATTAAATGCTTGTCTTCACCAAGTGATGTAAGAGACTTAGGCAAACATAGCCTTTGATTTGTCAAGAACTCTTACTATCAATCTTGGATCCCGAGACTACTACACACACTCTAAGATGGATGATGGATGATGGTGGTGGATGTGGGTGTTGTAGTGGTGGCGGAGTGTGGGTGAAGTGGGAGAGAGGTGGTTTGCCAAGGGACGCCTTTGAAGTGAACCAAGCACCCCTATTTATAGCCTGCACAGAAGCCCGGACACGGCCCCGTGTCCATCCTCTTTCTCTTTCTTCATTAATTACAATTTGTCTGCATTAGCTCCACACGCCCCCGTGTTGGCTAGGCACGGCCCCATGTGTAGAAGCGTATCTGTACTATCAAGATTTGCAAGATTCTGCGAATCTTAGCGTTAACCACGACCCGTGTTGAGCTGGGCATGCCCCCGTGCTGGGAATAGAAGCTTCTATAGCTTTGTCTTTTCTGCAGACACTTGGCCACGCCTCCGTGTCCGCTGGGCACGGGGCCGTGGTCAGCCTTCTGTTTCTTTGTTTTTGCTTGGAAAGATGCTTTCGAGGGGTCGGGCATGCCACGTTTATTCATTTTCTTGTATTTATGTTAGTTTTTGCTGCATATTTGTTCCTTTTGTTCATTTAAGCTCATTTGGTCCTGAAAATACAAAAGGAAGACAAAAGCACACTTTTTCCAACATTAGTACTAAAAAAGGGTTAGTTTTATGCCTCATTTGATGTGATTTATATGTTGCATTTTACACACATCAAATACCCCCACACTTGAATCTTTGCTCGTCCTCAAGCAAAACTCTTTATAATGTGGCTTACACTCCCAAATGGAATTGGTAGAAGAGAAGTTTTGGGCTTGTCTTGAGTGTCGGGAATCCAAGATCTTTATTGGGTTTTATTTTTATGCTATTTAGAATCCTATTCGTTATGATTTATTTAGAACGTTTCATAAGAGAAATTACTTATTTGGGTATAACATGCCTCATTAAAATTCCATTTATATACAAGTTCACATACCTCACGGAAGATCACTCAACACTCAGCTGAAGATGTATTTTTGTGAAACACTCGAGACCGGCATGAAACTTATTTCTACCATATGCTTGCCAAGCAATCAATCCTCCTCCTTTTTAACTTAAAACCTTTGTAAACATCAAGAGGACTTGGGGAAGGGTTAGGCTTGGGTTAATGGTAGGTGGTTTTGGGTTAGTGTTTAGTAAAAAGGGCTAAAAGCGTAAAAAGCGTCGGTCGTCGTAAAACTTTCTGTTTTTGTGACTTTTATTCAAACTAGGCATTTTCAAACAAAGTTTCTTTGAGAAACTTGTTTGTTTATTGCTAGACTTCAAATTTTTTTTTTGATAAGGAATCATCACAAGAAAACCGAGCTTTTTACTAAAATACAGGGTTTAAAAGAAAAAGGGGTTTGGTGGGTGAAGGGTGTTTGTTTTGTGGGTTTAGAAATGAAAAGGTTTAGGCTCAAAGGGGTTTACTAGGTGAATTTTGGGTAGGTTAAAAGAAAAAGAAAAATAATGGTGTTGAAAAGAAAAAAGGGTTAGTCCTAATGCCTCCATCATTAACTTACTTGGGTTTAAGTTGGTAAGGACTAGGAATGTATCGTCATGGCAAGTTCTAGAGTCTTAAGAACCAAGCGGCTATTCACACAAGAAACGAAAAATGAGCATTTAGTTTAAAGATGTATGCTTGCATGCTCAATAAAGGCTCAAAACTCATTTTTTGTGGGAATGAGTTTATAATGTGATCAAGTATATATAATCAAATTTTAACTAGATTTGTCATGGCGTTTCATAATTTTCTTATGTTGGTTGTTTTTATCACGACGCTATCGGTTGTAAATTTGTAAAAATATAACCTTTTTTAAAACTTGTTATTCCCAAATTAAACCAAGACAAGTAAAAAAACGAAAAGTTTTTTTGAAAAAATTTGGGGTGATTAGCGGTTCCAATAGAGTTTTGTGTAAGCCTTGTTATTAGGACTTGCAAAATTCAAGATTTTAGCATCCCCTCACACTTAAATTACACATTGTCCTCAATGTGTCCCAAAAATAAGTTTTTAGGTTGATTGAATGTGCAAAAAGGTGTTTAAAAACAAATTTTTATGTTACTGGGCGTCTGGACACAGGCCCGTGTTGGTCTGGGCACGACCCCGTATTCAGATTGCCAGTATCATAACTAAAAGAAGGCTGGGCATGGGGGCGTGTTCAGTGAACACTGCCCCGTGTCCACTTACCTGAACTGGACGTTTTCTGCAGAACCTTGAGCACGGGGCGTGTTGGGCTGAGCACGGCCCCGTGCTGAACTTGCAGTAATGAAGAAAAATTGTCGGGAGGCTCTATTTTTGTGCATGGGTTGTGGGTTCAAGTTTCCCTTAGTAACCTCCACCATCCCGAGTGTGCTTTAACCATTACAACATCATCCAAACACCATTTAATACTTAAAAACCATCATTCATTCTCAAACCTCAAAGAAGTCCTATCCTATATAATTTTATTTTAAGAGCAAAATTTCCGAAAAGAATTTTTTTTTCGGTTGAGTGCGGCTTAAAGAACTTCTTCTCCGGAAAGGGTTCCTCACACATCGGTAAGCCATTCTTCTATCTCCCGAGGGAGAAGGAAGGCGGGCTCATTGGCGTCCTCGTTTTGAGGAGGTGTGACTTCCACCGGAACCTTTTGTAAATTGTCAAGAGGAGGTTCCGCGGGGATGTCATCCCACCCAGTGGGGTTAATGACTTCTTGTGCCAAGGTCCAATATTCTTGGGGAAAGATTGGTTCCATAGGAGGCATTGCAAGAATATTCAACCTTTGGTGCAAAAGGTTGATTTCTTGGAAGCTATTTTCTAGCCCCATCGTTAGATAGTTGATACGGTCAATAAGGACTTTTTCTACGGATGTCCTTTCGTCGAGAGCTTCTCGTAGTGCCATTACATAGCGCACAAGAGTTGCTTTGATCGAAGGCCTTCGTTCCCTGCGGCTGTTCCATGAATGTGCTGAAGAGGTTCCGCTATTCTGGCTTGACATTATAAGAAAACAAACCGAAAAATTTCAAATCAATGAAACAGTACTCCGGCCACGGCCCCGTGGCCACCTCTCTGCAGATTTTTGAGACAAGGAATCTTGGCTTTAATTTATTTTTCTGACTTTTGAAGCATTTTTAAGCAGAAATAACTTAAAACTTTGTTGTAAAACTTATTTCTGATAAGATTCCTTGAATAAAAACCTAACAATTATAACACTAAAGCTTGAAATCATGGAGATTTCAAGTTTTAATGGAGGTTTTGAGGAGAAAATGAAGAAGAAGGCAATGGACAAAAGTAGTAAAGACAAGATGGTTGTTGAGAACCTTCTTCAGAATAAACCTTGTAGGGTATATGTGAAGATCCCACCAGATCTTTGTCTTTGGAATGAGTCCAAGTGTGTGGGAATCTTGCTTCATTTATAGAAAACGACAGCACGCTGGACACGGACCCGTGTGCAGACAAGTTTCTGACACTTTTTGTCCGTATTCTGACATAAAGTCAGACAAGAATCTTCAGGTGGGCACGAGGGCGTGTTGACCTAGACACGGCCCCGTGGCCAGAGGTTTTTATGAAGTTTCATCTATTTTTAAGGATTTTATTCGGATCGGTTGGTTCCTTACTGGTCGGAACAAAGCTGAAGCGCCTGAGATACCTAAGTTGCCCTAGTTTTAGACAAGAACGCAAGAGGTTATCGGAAATGGTGATTCCTAAGCTAAATACCGGTGGGCAAGACCAACCTTTATTTCCCTTATCCGGGATCTTGTTAAAGAAGGTATATGTCGAATCGCTCAGGTCTATGTATGCATCGGCGGAAACCGATGGGGAGTCCTTTACGGCACAATCGACACAGGGATGACTATCACTCAAGTCCTCGTAAGAGTTAGAGGTGATTTCGTGTAACACCTCGTAAAATCACGTCCAATGATGTATTGACACGTGTAATAAACTCTAATTAAGTCAAACGTTGAATTTGAGGGACTAATTTTGCGAAAAATAAAAAACTTTGATTTTAGAAGGACTGGAAATGTTAACATGCTTATTATAAGCCTCTGAATAACATTACATGGTAATCATATTCACAAATGGGCCACTTGTTGATCATGAGTAGCCGTTTGCGTAATTAATTGAAAGTTTGCGCAATGAAGGGTTAAAAGTGTCAACTTGTTAATTCTTACCTCTAAGAAACCTTTTAACAAACTGAGAGCTTCATGATAATTGATTTCACTCTCGGGAATGCCTAATATTGGCCATTAAGGGATTTTATGCCTATAAGTGACGTTACGCGCAACTTTGCAAGTTTGAGGGGTTAAAAGCGTCAATATGTTTAATTATACCTCTGAATGACCTTTTAATGAACCCGGAGCATCGTGATGTTTAATAATACTCTCGAGAATGCCTAATATGGATTAGATAAGGCTTCGATGCTATTAAACGATGATATACGCAAGTTTGCGCATTAGAGGGACCAAAAGCGTCAACTTTTGAATCTACGCCTTTTGGTGACCATTTAAGCGAACGGGAGCGTAGTAATATTTAAACATATGCTTGGGAACACCCGTTATGGGCCATGAAAGGCTTGGATACCATTAAATGACATTTCGCGCTACTTTGTGCGATTAAAGGACTAATTACGTCGAACTGCAAAAGTCTATCGATTCGTGTGGTATCGGACCTTCCGGAATATGATCATAAGTTAAAAATGCCCTAAATATCCTTTGCATAGCTTAGATATGGGCTTAGAGGAGTTTGGTGCGCAAAAATAAACTTTTAAGTCAAGCAGGGACTAAAAGTGTCAAAAAGTGCACAAGTTTGCATTTTTGCGCATATCTTACGTTCTGAATACATCCGGACATCCAAAAATTTATGTAACCACTAAAATATTTTATTTTAGTGTTTGGCTTGATAAAATTCCATTCGTCGCGTAATTTGGATCGTTTTTCGCGTTCGTTCGTGTTTCGTCGTAATTAGTCGAACAACGTGACCGTACGGCCAAACGAACCGACGTACGGCATATTTTTGAGCATGTTATATGTTCCCTATGTTTAGGCATCATTGTAGAGCCTTGAAAATGGCTTAACGGGCCTTAACCGTTTCAAAAAGGACCTTACAAGCTAGAGGGACTAAAACTGTAATTTATGAAAGTTGCTGTGCTGATTACCAGCTTCAGAAACTTGTGTGCAGCCCTGGTTTACAGCCATATCTCACATACTTCGAATCTATGGGCTGTTTTGCTGGTATTAATAACTGGTTTTACACATGTGTTGATCCTATAATCCTCTTAACACATGTCAATCATCCATGTTACCCCAAAGATCTATAAATAGGGGTGAAATTCATTTGATCAATCACACCATTCCTTGCAATCTGCTCTTGCTTGCAAGACTAAGAGGATCCTGAATCTTTGGGAACCTCCTTTCAGTCCATTGGACCCTTTGTAAGCATCCCTTTTCATGCCTAGTTCAGTTTATTGGCTTTTAAAGCCGAAAAAGTCAAACGTTTCGTTAAACGCCTTGACTTTTAAAAGGTCGAGCCATTGTTCGCAACGAACATGGCTACGTGATCGTAATTTGGTAGGTATTAAACCCTCAAAAGGGCACCTCCTAATTACCACGTTTGCTTAGTTAATTGTCGGGTCAAAGTAATTAGAATAAAAGTCAAACGAGTCGTTTTTAAATAAAATTCATAACTAATAAGGTAAAAGCAACAAAATCAGTTTTGTCACTTTAATAACTTGGTAAATATTAATTGAACATGTCTAGGCATGTTCAACCCGACAATTCTGAGTTTAGGCACGGTTCGGAACCGAAAGTCGCAAAAGTTGACTTTTGCTTTGACTTTCAGTTCTGACCCGATTTAGATTAGTTTAGATATGTCTTAGGATTCCTTTAGGACCGTATTATATGTTAGTATAAGCCTCTGAGGTTATACAACTTGGTTCCATAGAAATCCTAGTTCATTACATGTTTCCTTTAATTGCTTAAATGTTGACCATTATGCCCTTTTGACCTTAAAACGAGATTTTTGAAAATGTGAGAGGACGAAAACCTTTGTTACTGATTTATAAACTTGTCCTAAAAATTTGACATCATTTTGAGGCCTAGATTAGGAGTTATGCTCAATATCGTAATTAAGAAGCTTTTTATTAATTAAACGGCATAATTAGCATAAAGCCTATCTAAACCCAAATTTTGACACCAAACTTTTTATCCACTGATGTAATATAATATTTTAGGATTTTTGAAGATTTTTATTTATTTTTAAACTGATCATATCATAGGGTTCTAGCTTTGATTCGGTAATTGTCGGTTATACCCTTTTCTTGAATAAAATGAGTTTTACATCACATATTGATACCAAATCTTTTGCTACTGATTTTATATGATAAATAAAATATTTTAAGCCTTCTGGAATGATAAAAATATCAGCTTTTCTTATATAACCCGAAAATCGCTTAAAAGCGACTTTTACGCGTTTTTAACGCATAGTATGAGTTAAAACTGTTTTAAACATATAAGACTTAATACCTAGTGATGTTTTTAGTAAATTTTTATACTTTAACAGTAATCAAAAGTTTTAAACTCAGATTTCCAAAAATTGACCTTTAAAGCTTATGTGAAATTACCAAAATGCCCATACGGTGCATGAATTGGTTATAAATGATAAATTTCACATATCGGCAATACCCTACTGATATAACTTATTAAATTAAATATTTTTACTGATCTTTTCAGACCTGAACCTCAGATTAATAATTAATCTCTTTTATAATCTTTAAAATGACCAAAATACCCCTACGGGGCTTAATTTGAGTTTAAATTTGTTTTGGGCATAATGGAAGGTATCTTACTGATATCCCAACATATTTAAGGCATATTAACTTAGGAAACCTGTTCATGAATCGTTTGTTTACCCGTTATGCATTTTTCGCGTTCGGTGCGGTTTATGTAACTAGTTTGCATAAATTAATCGAAACGGGTCAAACCTTATCATTTTTATCTCAAAATCCAGAATGTGTTTAGTTTACCCATATTATACAAGTCTTCAAACTTGTTGGGTCTAAATCACATTCTATTCCGGTCTTCGCTTAATCTTGCGTTTTGAACCGTATACCTTCCTTTAAAACTAACCGGTTTAAGTTTAGACTTAATTAAGACACGTTAGGAATCTAATAGGTTATTAAAACCTTCATTCCAGATTTAGGAGCCCAGTAAAAGATATCTGCATTTTCTTGATTGTATACGGCTGGGATAAATTGTATAATTTGCTCAGGTAAATACTTTTAACTTATTTTCCCTTACACGGGCTTGGGGTACGGTATATAAAATACTGCTTGGTCGGGCATTGAATTGTTAATCATATGAAGTTTAATTTATTGAGATGACCCGTTTAAACTGTTTTGTTTGCTTAAAGCCTTTGGGGGGTTAATGACCATGTCCTGGATATCCTTGGCATCATTCATTGAAATGGCCACGACCTAAGCACGGGGTGTAGGCATACACCTGCCAGTGCATATATATATAAAAAGGTATAACCGACGGAATTGAGAATAACTTGCCGCGGGATTATATCATGTGGTGTGTCTATTAATCTTTAACCCGGTATTCAACCCGGGCTACTGAACGTATAACAAACATGTAATTCTTTAACAAGTTTATTTTTAAATAATTATCTCAAGTTATAAAAGATTATTATGTGCCTTGTGCATTCAAATCAATTTTCTTAAACATTTTCAAAATGAGTCGGTTAATTGTATTTACCAGTGTAAACTGACTTATTTTCCAAAAAGGCTAAGTGCAGGTACTAGACGGAATAGGCTGGCTACTCCTAGCATCAATAAAGAGTCTTGCAAGATTAGATGTTTATAATCTGTTAAACAATGTTCCTTTAACTTGATCCGCCTGTGGATCCTTTACATTCCGTTGTAATACTTCGATATTACTTTCATTCGGGTTGTAATGTTTTTATCTTTCGACTTCCGCTTTGTATTAAACTGTGATAAATTGTCTATGATGATATCAACTACGTCACGATACTCCCCACCGGGCCCACCGGTACTATGTGGAAATATCGGGGTGTGACATTTCGGGAGCAACGATGTTGTTAATATCCGAATGCGCTCTCAATAATTCTCCTTGATCGTCGTCTTGAGATGGATTAGTTATTTCCTTCTCAAGTTCTTTTATCAATTGGAGAATTAGTTCTTCCATTTGGAATAATTCTTCGAGAATCATTTCATTTAGAAGGGACGATTAAGAGCATTCGAGGGAGAGATATGGATTGTTTTTACTTTCGCCCATCTTAAGGCTACAGGAAAACGATGGGTCTATATAGTGGGGAGTGTAATTTAAAAAATGACATTTTAAATCTTCATGAGTTCCGCCACATATTTGACACCACGTACCATAAGAGGAGCGAAAGTAAAAATTATCAGTATCACTCATGTTTGTGTCAGAAATTACCAACCGTCGGGATCTTACGGTTCTGTTTTCAGTAACTGAAGCTTGGGCACGGGGGCGTGTTCAATGGGCATGGCCCCGTGTTCAGCTACTGTCTGACTTAAAACAAGATTTGCAGTACCAAAGATTGGGCATGGGGGCATGTTCAGCGGGCACGGCCCCGTGCTGAGCTCTGCAGAAACTGAAAAAATTAGAAAAATCCTAAAAAACAGAAAAATAAGAAAAACGATTAGGCCGTTGATTCCTAACTTTCTTAAAATACTTGTGTCCCCGGCAGCGACGCCAAAAATTTGATGCGTGTCGAGTGTGATATGTTTTTGTTTATATTTTAAGCCATTTTTAACACTTTAATCAAGTTTTAAATTTATAAAACACGATATTCTACTAACACTAAATACAGATATGGGCAAGTGCACCCATCGTGAGCGTAGTATAGTTTTGGTAAGACACCGAGGTCGTCCAAGGACACAAGAGCTTTTAATACCGGTTTATCCTCAACGTCTAATCAAATAAAAAAAATTTAGAAAAAGGTTTTAAACATGAAAATAAAAACTAAAAATGCTGAAAAATAAAATAAAATAAAATAAAAACAGATAGACAAAATAAATCATTTGGATCCGACTCGCCTTTAATGTAACCTTTGATGATTTCCGCACTTTTGCACTTTTTAAGAGATTATCTTAGTTATAGTAGTAGGCCCCTCTTTTGAAGGTGACGTTACCTTCAACCCAGTGGTTTGAGTCGGCAGGGATACAATCCCAAAGGGTCGGAATATTGAAAGATAATTAATTAAGTTATTAATGCGTAATGTGGTAGGCCCCTCTTTTGAAGGTGACGTTATCCTCGGCTAAGTGGTTTAAGTCAGCAGGGATATAATCCCAAGTAGCCGGGTTAATGTATTAATAGTAGTTTACATATGAGGGGATCAAGCTATTCGCACCCCCGCCATCCAATACCAGTGGGTATTGAAGGAAGTCCAAGTAAGCTTGACTCAGGTCCTTGCAGGATCTATACACTGAACAAGGCAAGAACCTTACCAAACCATTCCCTTAACCCCCCGACCAGGTAGCCAACATATCTCTATATAGACCGTAGAGATATGAATGGTGAAAATCTTTTATTTTATACTAGTAGGAAACCCGCGCGTTGCGGCGGAGCAAGCAATTTACAACGTTGTACTCGGAAATGTTTTTCGTTTGTTCATTAATTGTTTCGGTTTTTGTTGGGTCCCGAAGATAACCCACGCTTCGGGACGGGCAAAAATTTTTCTACTAAAGCGTACGTAAGCGATAACATGAAACATAGTTCTCTAGGATGGACCTGCGCTCCGCAGCGGCGTCGGAAGACCATTTGTAACAAAAAATAAGTACTTAAAAAAAGACCACCATGTATTTGTAACATACTCCACACTTCTTGATGTCACCATACTAATGAAATATGTTGTAATGTTGGGAGATCCGTCTTGTAAATTTTATAAAATAAAAAAAACATAGAATACAAACTTTAAGGGGGCATGCCCCCGAACTACCTAACAAATACGATAACCGAAACAGGCTTTGAGGATGTTAAACAAAAAAAAAAAAAAAAACACAGAGAACCAAACTATGCTAGTAATCCTAGTACGTAAAATATGTCTCCTAACCCAAGATGATGGGTCATGCGATCCGCACCAAACATATATAAAATCCAACCAAGCTAACCTAGATCTCAAACATGTTTTCCTACAAGGACCGAGATTAATATATACCATAACCAATAGACCCATAAGTCCATAACCATACCAGGTCCTTGGTGTTCTTTGATTCATGCCTAACTACTTCCTGTAATGAAATATATAAAACTAAATGGAGACACTGAGAATTTACAAAATAGCAGAGCAATATGTATAACCCATAAGATGTAGAGTATCTGTATCATACCTTAATATTCTGCACAAAAAACACCAAAAGCTATATCTTTTAACAAATTACGTTAAATTAGTTTCCCAGCTTCCTTTTTACCGAAATCAGCATCAGCTTCCTTGAACCTTTTTGATGGTGTCTTTGTGACAGTTCTTGTAGTTTGATTACTGTTTGCATTTGAATTTGATTCTGATTGAGAACCACCAAAAGGATTCACCTTGGTCCTAGAGGCGTTAGCTCGGAATCTTCAGCCACTAATTTCGACATCATCTACAGTTTCAACATCACAATAGATTATAGTACATTTATACCATTGTCATACGTTTGTTATTCTTCTTTGATCAACTGATCATATACATGTGATCTTATATATGAGGAACTTTTTAAGATAAATTTTGAAACCTTACCTTTTGGCCCATAATATAGCTCAAATCAATCCATTCATAAGTAAATTTACCAAAAGAGTTGGTTGTGTTTTGAAAGTTGAGTTGGATTGGATTGTTTACAGCCGTTACGACCCGTACCGTTTTGACGCGAACCATTTCGATCCGTACCGTTTCGACGCGTACCGTTTTGACGCGAACCGTTTCGACCCATACCGTTTCGACGCGAACCGTTTTGACGCGTACCGTTTCGACGCGTACCCTTTTCATAAGAGCCCTGACCTTAAATGGCATACAAAGCAAAAGTTTTGCCATTAGTGATCTATATAAGAGTTCAGGTGTCTGGAAAAAGAGAACGCAAAAGTTTATAACAGATACGTAAATGGTAATAAAATGTTTACAGAAGTGAGAGTTTAAAATTTAATAAATGTTGAGTTGATCGAGGGAAACAGACATGAGAACAGAACCGTCACGGTGGAGTACACCTCTATAATCTACCTCTTCACCCTGTCATACATTTAATTAGTTAATATATAATTAAGAAAATATTTAACGTTTTGCAAAAAAAACATTTTTGAACCAACCCGACCCGAAACCCGTTCTGACCGAACCCGTTCCGGCCCGAACCCGTTCCGACTTGAACCGAAACAACCCTTTTTTAGTTGACCCGTTTTGACCCGAACCCGTTTTGACCCATGACCCGACTCGACCCGTTTGCCAGGTCTAGTAATCATGGAAGCAGCAGGAGCATTCCGTGGTGCTGAATACAGAAATATCAGTGACGAAAGTAAACAAAAAAATCTTTAACTTAAAGTAGTAAAACCGTCTTTTCACTATATCATTATTATTATTATTATTATTATTTTATTTATTTTAATTTTAAATTTTTAAATAATAAAACCCAAACCCAAACCCTAATTCCCTCAATTTCCAGATCTCATCATACAAACACTACCAACAACATAATAATCAATTAACAAACAAAATTAATCAACAAACAAAATCACCTTTTTAACAAATAAGCTCGACACACATTAAGCGGACACTTCTTGTTCCCACTTTCATTAGTACACGCCACCACAAAATCCAAAATAAATGTGTGCGATAAACCAAGTTGGCGACCCCGCGCGTTGCGGTGGATCAAGCCTAGTTAACAGCTCCACATGCTCGCCTAGTTAACAACTTTATGTCTACCACAGGGGTGTTGCGGCTTGCAGGTCCACATGGTCGCCTGGATAGAAATTGAAAGCCCGTGTTAAAATTGCTTTCTTTGTAAGAAAATAACAAAAGGGTTTTTATGGCTTTCAAGACCTTTTTACCCTCTAAACATAAAACCTCAAGTGAACTGCAATGAAGCGAGGAGCCATTTTTCTCATTCGCATAACGATTTTTAACAGAGAATCCATGATTCCATGGTGCAAAAACTATGAAGGGAAAAGATCAAAATTAGTATGAATTCAATAAACTTAAAGACATGTTTGGTTAAATGTAAAATGGGCCAGGTCGGGCCAGCCACCAACGCTTCTTTGTGCATATTAGGTGATCTCTATCAAACAAAATGGTGCTTCTAATGGTTTACACATAAGTTAGTGAATGTAGTCTCCATTGAAAACTCGAAGAATGGGACGTATAGTGGTAGGTTTCGACACGAACATAAATTTGTGAGTTTGAATATAGTGTAAATTCGTTTAGTTAATAAATATTGTATCATGAGTAAAGCTGTTCAAACCATCAAAATAGATAGGATCGACCCACATAACCTGAACAATTTGGTTCATCTTTTGCAAAACCATAGTAAGCGTTTTGGCTCAAATGTTTAGGCAAACCTAGCTGAACCAGATCGTATCTCGGGTCATCAATGCCAGTTATTGATAAACTGTTAAAAGATATCAACACACAAAGTTTTCATGTGCCCTTATCATGAATCAAGAGCTTTTCGCCAGCTAACTTTTGGTCAAATTTACCACCGATGAAGTTGCTGTTATTCCTACTATATTATGTAATCCATCCTTGCTAACCTCTCATAGTGCAGCTTGGGTCCCAGTTATACGAAATGTTGTTGTAGAAAGTTGAACATGGCTGCCACACAAATAGAAAGTATTTAGCCATTTTCCAAATAAACTACAATAATTCCTTTAGTATAAAATTACAAGTAGTGAGATGTATACAGCCATGGACACGTGCGATACATAAGCTTTGACCCAGATGTGAATGAGACACCTCCGTAAGTGTATTTACATGGTTTGAACTCTGTAGCATGCTAGTGTAAAACTCTTCCAGATCTAGAGAGTGCTATTTAAGGTGGAGATACATACTTATTGAATTTATTAAAACGTTAAAAAAATCATCTTATGTTAGTGTTAACTTTTATAGAGGACATCACGATCGATTAAAAAAAACCTTAGATATTAGTTGCCGAAGAAAATGATGATACATGGTATTCGATGAAGACGTTTTATCCCTGTCGAATCACCTAATACTTAAGCCCCTTCTAACAGGAAAAGAATAGATCTTTTTTATGAGTGTATTCAAATGACAAAGTAAAAATTCTTGCTTCTGTTCTTTCCGCCCTCTCAACTAAATTCATAACAACTCTCAATTAGACCTATATTTCCACAAAAAATAAGAAAGGGTATGAATTTGGCATCTGGGAAGTTGAAAAGATGTAAAGCACCCCATCGTCTAAATTTGAACTCTAAACCTCAATAAACCCTAAATTAATTGAATACCCACCATTGAAATCTATATAAATAGTCTATTTCAGAAAATAAAGAACAAATCCAGCTTACTTGTTGGCCTCAAATCTTCTATTCACTAAAAGCGAGCTCCGTTGCCACAAAATTAATCATCTGCCATTTCAAGATCAGCACAATACTCTGCACTTTAATAGCATTACTTGTTCCCAACCCCTAAAACATAATGGAACTTAAGCAGCAAACTTACTTCACAATTTACATCCACACTCAAAACGAATACCTGCAGCTTACATAATAAGAACTATCTTTCCTTAATCTATGGTCAGAAGTGCCATTTTCGTTACCTGCAAAAATGTAGTCAACAGTGAAGCCAGTCTTGTGGTTGCAATTAAGGGGGAAATTCCAACCCAATTATAGGTAAACATGTCAATTTAGGTTTCGCTAAATGATCCAAAAAATATACAGATTAAAAAAATACAAACAAATAAAATATAACAAACACAAATCATCAGAAGGAACAAATTGTTGCTTGGAGCTAGAGTATGCATACAAACTAAATGATCGATTAGGTTTAGATTGTCTTACCAGGTTGTAAGCCTCATCGATTTACTTAAGCTTCATGTCTCTGATTTCCATAAGAACATACAGAGGTCTGAGGATGATGGCACCATTCAAGAAAACGAACCAGATGTGTCTTTTAATAGGGAGATTGAAGGAGAAACATTCAATTGCTTAAATTGATGATGGAATTGAAGAAGAATCGTCTACCACAAGAACCCCATGACTGACTTGCGACAGAGCCCTAAAGCCACCGTTGTTGGGGCTTCGCTTTGTCCACAACCTACCACCGCCATCATCCGAACACCATCATCACTGACCCGACGTCATCTCAGGAGGTTTTCTTAATATGTGGGGTGGCTGGAAACGGACAGTGCTATTGAAGGGGAACAATTGAATTAAAGAATCTGATGATTGCATTGAAAGAGGAACGGTTGAGTTGAAGAAACTGATAATGATAATGGCATAGAAGGAGAAGGGAACGGGTGTAGAGAGATCGAGATTGAAGAATTGTGTATCTATTTTGTGTGAGAAGGGCAGAAAGGGAACAATAGGGTAAAAAAAATTGGCATTTTAAGTTAACCTTTCATATGCCATCTTAAAAAATTGAATGTAAATTACTATTTTGTCCATAGGAAATGCTTTATATAGTATTATAGATAGACAGTAAAAAAACACCAAGACACCACGGACAAATGATAAGGAAGTTTCACCTTCAACATAAGAAACTAGTTATTAAAGTCATTAATACAAAACCAAATAAAAAGTGAGAAAAGATTAAAAATCAAAAGTATTACATTAAATGTTTGTCTTCACCAAGTGATGTAAGAGACTTAGGCAAACATGGCCTTTGATTTGTCAAGAACTCTTACTATCAATCTTGGATCCCGAGACTACTACACACACTCTAAGATGGATGATGGTGGTGGATGCGGGTGTGGGTGTTGTAGTGGTGGTGGAGTGTGGGTGAAGTGGGAGAGAGGTGGTTTGCCAAGGGATGCCTTTGAAGTGAACCAAGCACCCCTATTTATAGCCTGCACAGAAGCCCGGACATGGCCCCGTGTCCATCCTCTTTCTCTTTCTTCATTAATTACAATTTGTCTGCATTAGCTCCACACGCCCCCGTTGTCGCAACCCCCGTCCCCCTATACAAATACAGGAACGGACGGCCGCGAGCCAGTTTGGGTGGTATCGCGTATTGTCTAATTTTTGGCAGCGGAATTTTCATCAGGACCGTAGTTAGGAAATATTGGATCAGAGTAAAATACCATATTTTCATAATATTAAACACATGGGATAAAACCCAAGTTTGCAGTACACACATTTTCATAGGAATAAATCCTATTTTTATTTAATAAAAACATCTATTTTATTTTAGGTAACTTTATTGCCACTTTTCCAAGCCTTCAGTGCTGTCCAGCTGGCTTCTATTTGCCTTTCACATTTTGTTACCTGAAACGCGTTTAAAAACATTTTGTCAGTGGGAAATACTGGTGAGTGAATCCCAGTTCAATCAAGTTTAATAAAACCCATTGTACAGTATTGAGGGCGATCTCGC
Source organism: Helianthus tuberosus (assembly GCA_030545235.1). Taxonomy (NCBI): domain Eukaryota; kingdom Viridiplantae; phylum Streptophyta; class Magnoliopsida; order Asterales; family Asteraceae; genus Helianthus; species Helianthus tuberosus. Next base: position 185,765,362 of record CM060406.1, read on the forward strand.
AATTACATTTGTTTCCAAGTTATATCAATTAACATCCATGGTACTGTCAGACCCGACTTGTGGAAATGTTACCCCTCGCAAGGTAGTAACATAACTTTGTATACAAAATCCCAACATACTCATGATAATTGTATCCTTACAAATACTCAATAACTGCTTACTATATAATTAATTAAGTGAGGTTTTGTAAAAAACAATTTACAAAAAGGAGATTACTCACATTGCTGTCTTAGATTTTCTTTAAGGATTTCCTGGGAATAATCTATAAATTACACAAATGCACGCGTGTTAGTATAATAACTCATTTTAACATTAGTAATACCCTCCCCGAGACGGCATTCCAACGACTACGTCGGGCAGAACCACGACAGCCGTTACGGAACCCTAGATCAATTGGGCAGAGTATCTAATACGTATCCAGGGGTTATAATACTTACAACGGAGCAGAACTTCGTTAATTAGGGGGATATAATACCCGATTATAGCTTATACTATCAGAAATTCGTTGAGAGAGAAATGAATTGAGCGACGAAAACTGAAATCCCGAGCTCCCACTTTATAGGGCCTGTTTTGGGTTTTTACGCGGCCCGCGTAAGGTGTAGCCGAGAGGCTACGCGGCCCGCGTCAAAGGGAGTCAAAGACGTAGCTGATCCGGGTCATAGGGTAGGTTCAACACGCGTCGGCCACGTGTCAGCACCGGAGCTCGCCTGGTTTTTAAGTTGTCGCGGCCCGTGTAAGGTTTAAGGTGTGGCTTACGCGGCCCGCCTCAAACCCAAAAATTAAATTTTTAATTAATTTTAATAATATTCAAGGTATTCGGGGTCCGTTTTCGCGCATGGGGTGTATTTTAGGACATATTAGGATATTTTAAATATTTTTAGGGTGTCAGAAATTTTATGAGGGTGTCGGTTTTCTTTAGGGTTGTTATACCAGTGTTGGCTGGGCACGACCCCGTGTGTAGAAGCGTATCTGTACTATCAAGATTTGCAAGATTCTGCGAATCTTAGCGTTGACCACGGCCCGTGTTGAGCTGGGCACGCCCCGTGCTGGGAATAGAGGCTTCTATAGCTTTGTCTTTTCTGCAGACACTTGGCCACGCCCCCGTGTCCGCTGGGCACGGGGCCGTGGTCAGCCTTCTGTTTCTTTGTTTTTGCTTAGGAAGATGTTGTCGAGGGGTCGGACATGCCACGTTTATTCCTTTTCTTGTATTTATGTTAGTTTGTGCTGCATATTTGTTCCTTTTGTTAATTTAAGCTCATTTGGTCATGAAAATACAAAAGAAAGACACAATCACACTTTTTCCAACATTAGTACTAAAAAAAGGGTTAGTTTTATGTCTCATTTGATGTGATTTATATGTTGCATTTTACACACATCATTTACTAAGTTTTTAATGGTTTTGTTAATTGTCTCCTCTTAGCGAAGTTAACTTTTCTATAATTTGAATTATTTGTTTTTTAAATATTTATACTCCACTTTTAAATATTGGATTCGATACTCATATTAATTTATATAAACACATGTCGATATATTATTGTCTATATCACGACTTATTTTTTTTGTTTTCACTTTGGTTGCTATACCAAGTCTTGGTACCATAACGATTTTCTTTTTATTATATACATATAAGAATTTTTGTTTTTAACAATTCCTTTTTCTTTTTTAAATAATATTTCCTTTAACATTTAATTTTTTATTTTTATAATTCTTTTGATCTTTTAAATCATGTTTCCCTTATCATTTAATTTAGTATTTTTTAATAATTTATGTTTGTTAACTTTTAAAAAAAAAATCTAAGTATGTAGTTGTGCTTAATTTTTTCCTCAACATTCCGGTATAAATTTTATTAAAACGAAGTTGTATTCAAAATAAAGTATGTATTTGGTATTGTAAAACGATATGATGATGAATTGAATCGAACCGATTCTGACGCTTTGGCTTTCTAAAAAACACCCTTCATTTTCAAATAACGTTTGCTTTACATTATCATCTGCTTTGTTTCTCCCCAACGCGCGATGTCAAGAAACCTAGTTACTTATTATTATTAGTGGGCCAATTATTTATATTTTATATCAAACATAGGGTCGATTATTTGGGTTTATCATATCAAACATATGGACTGATTATTTGTGATTATTTTCTAAACTTGGATGATTATTACATTAGCTAATGTGTATACACCGCCCGCGCGGGGGGGGGGGGGGGAGGTATCGGAGTTTCTTGTAGGTACCACAAAAATTCTCTAAAATTTTTCAACAAATTTGATTCTTAAAGAAACTAAGTTTAATCTGTTTAAACTTTTGATTGCACTATCACATAGTTTGTTCTAATTGATTCATGACTCTTTATTTAGTCCAAGTTGCATGTGAATCGCTTTCTTGTTCCTATTCTTTAATCTCACAAACAAATAACAAACTATTTTCATGGATTTAAGTGATTTCTTTGTGACATGTCAAGTAAATTCACGTAGTTGGAAAAGTTTGAAGGTCAAGACTTAGGTGATGTGATTGTACGTCCCGATATCGGATCTTTGAACACGGTGATTTCTTGTTTTGGATGGTGTCACGAGTGCGGAATCCACGTAACACCATAAACTGAGCGAGAAAGTGAACAATACAAGAAGATATCGACGTTTAATGGTTACATGTAACGATTCGATAGAGTTTTGGTACAAAATGATACACAAATAAGCACTCTGACAACTCTCTCTCTACACTCTCTCCCTAGTTCTTGCAAACTCTTATAAATTCAAGTGACATGAACATATTTATACTAACAAAGACATAATGAATGAAGGTTAAATGCTCCAAGCGAAGGTGAACTTGTACAACACAAAGGTGGACTATCTTGAACGAAGGTCTTGTTTCATAATGAACGAAGGTTAGCTTGTAAAGCATTCATGAGAAGGTCTTGTATTGTTCTATGCGAAAGTTACATATATCATGCAATGGTGCCATGTCTCATGCGAAGGTGACACAATAGTGGACACACTTGAAGATGGTTAAATGTGGTGGTGTCTCCTTCATGTTGTATAATATTCAAGCAATAGTCCACATTGATATCGTGTAACATATTCAATCTCTATGTCACTTGAATCTTGTTATGTTCTTCGTGTCGAATGACGGAGGAACGTCGTTCGACTACGCTCTCGAACGAACGGTCGCGAATGAATGGTCGTGAACAAATGGTTGCGAACGAATCATCATTAGCGACATACACAATCTGCATCAACAAACTCCCCCTTCGATGTTGCTTGTGCTGGTTCGTTCTTCACACTGTGGGATCTTCATGAGTCATCACTGGTTACATGCAAGATGTGTATAAAAAAACTCCCCCTTGAATGTAGCTTGTGATTCATTGATCTTCAAATCTTTAGATCCTCGAGATGTTGATGAGCGGTCAGCTACAAAGTGATCCTCTTGATCCACTGACTGCATTCATGTCGCATCGTCACTCCCATAGCTTATCATGTGACACGTTCTCTTTTCCTTTAGCTTGCTTGGATGCCACATCTGCACACACAACAAAGTCAAACGTGTAATGAGAAAAGAAGCTAGGACTTTAACCAATCTTACAAAATTTCCAACTGAAAACCTCACTAAGAATTGCTTTCAAACAATGTTAACAAAAACGACACACATGAGACCAACTCTCATTCAACTACCAACATACAACACTTTGAAAGTTTTAAAAATGTTCAGTTTCAGTCCTTTAACTTTCAAAATTCATCAACTTTGACCATTATGAAGATGTAAAAGATAGAACAGTTTTTTCCGGCTTTCAATCAGGTTTTAGGTAGGATAGATTTAAGTTCCAACATCGATACATAAAAATAAGATATAAATAAGACCTTTTTGACTTTTATAAAGTTTATATTAAAACACAACTAAAATCTTTTTGGTATTTTTATAATTCTCAAATGTAAAGACGTAAAGCAATAAATTAATAAATATTCACAAACAATCTTTTTGCGAGTTTCGAGGGCAATAAAATCATATCAGCATACGGTCATGTCAAAACACACTTATTGTTCGATTAATTATCATTTTTAAATAAGCATCATACAATAATTATCGGTATTGTTGTTCACTTAAACTCAACAATCAGATGTAATCATATAGCTTGGTTATACACTTAGGATATGATTTATACCTACCGACCGATGTTCATCCACTCACGACACATTCGTATCAAGGTATACATGATAGTTCATCTTACTAGTGAGTATATTGTTTATCATCTATTTTGACGTATAAGATGTGAGATATTCACTTATTTGGAGAATGAAGACAAGCCATATGTGATGAAATCACTTAATTATGATGAACTGATTTTCAAATGCATGTAGGACACGAGATCAAGTCCGTGAACAGGTTAGTACCATCGTACCGACAAAGAGACGAACTTGACTCTCGTATGATAGATGTAATATAAAATCACTTATTATAAAAGAAATGCTTTAAAAATAAACGGTTTTAAAAATGTACGACCTTAAAAAATGAATTGTGTAAAAAAAGTTTCAAAAATATGTGGTTTTAAAAAGAATGGTAAAAAATGCACTGTTCAATTTATAAAAAAATGAGGACTTAAAAAAATACGATTTTAAAAATAAACAGTTTAAAAATGAACGATTTTAAAAACGATAAACGGTTTTAAAAAGGTTAAAAACATTTTTTTTAAAAGGACATTTATAAAAAAACAAATTGTTAAAGAAAGATGTATTTATTTGAATATTTAAAACGTATTTTGTTAAATAATAATCGTAAAATAAAGAAATAAAAAAATAAGTAATAAACAAATAAAAATATTAAAAGAACTTTTTAACTTACATAAATAGCCCCTAAGCTATAAAAAGACCATAATACTCTTAGGTTTAACTAGAAGAAAATAACATGGTTAGTGTTAGAGGGCAATACCATTATAAAATGTAATCTCAGAATCTGATATGTCAACATATTCTTTTTAGATTGAAAGAGTTATACATGTTAAAACATATAGACCAAAATAGTAATTTAATCATTTAGTTATTTTTTTTGAAAGTCCAACCAATTATTTAGTAATTTAATCATTTAGTTATTATATTATTTTATTGGTTGTTAGAATGTCATTTGCGAACTAGAATATATGGTCGGTTGCAATAGCAACTTTTATTGACCTTTATTTCTTCTTGCTAAGAGCGTGGGGTATGGGGCGGGGGTTTGGGGGTGGTTTGGGGGAAAACGTCCAAGTCACCACCTCGGGTGGGCTTGGGTTGGGGCGTGGCCCTTGGGGCTTGGGTTTCAAGCCGGGCGTGGGGCGGTATGACCATGCTAGTTGGCTGAATCTCATTGGCTCACCCGCCACGTCAGGCGGTTTTTAAAATTTCGAATTTTAAAATTCAAACGGTCCCCCCATCTTCTAGAACCGCCACCCGGGTCTCCCAAAGGCCCTATATATTGTAACCCCAACCCACTGGTCCCCCCATCCCACGAACCCAACAACCCCACCGGCTCCCCAACAACCCCACCGGCTACACACTTCTCTCGAACCCGCTACCCCACTGGTCCACCCCATCCCACGAACCCAACCCCGCTATGGCATCCTGGACCCATGAAGAGGAAATTGCTCTCGTCACAAGCGTCGTTGACGCTATGATGGGTCGGCCACCGGGCCAAATAAAATATTGGGTGGAAGCATTCGGAGCCTACCGACATAACGTCGGTAACGACCGCCACAACCTCAACGCGTGCCAACATAAATGGCGCGAGCTACGGCCCAAGCTCGAGCGTTTCAAGGCTTATTACGAAGCCGTTCCCGGTGGCGAGTTAAGCCACGAGGACCGGGTGGCGGTGGCTAATATAGAGTTTCGAGGCAAGGAAAAAAAGGCGTTCGACAAGATCGACCTTTTTGAAATTTATTTAATGCTTTAGGTTTGTTATTTTTAGAAATTATGTAATTTTTAGTATTATGTAATTTTTAAAATTTTAATGAAGTTGTAGGTTTTTTTATAGATGTTGTGTGATTTTTTATAAATTTTTTGTATATTTTTTTTTGATAATTATTCTGCCACGCGGTGCACCCAACCCAAGCCCAACCCACGCCCCGCCATACCCCGCGGTCACGTAATCAAGCGGTGGGGGGGGGGGGGGTCCCATTCCACGTGTCAGCATATGCCCCAACCCAAACCCAACCCAAGCCCCACCATACCCACGCCTAACTTATGAAATAATCCTCACCAACCTTTGTTGTTGTTGACCTAAAAGTCATGCCGACGCACAAAGATTCATGTTGCTCAATAAAATATTTGGATTTAGTTAGGCTTATAGACGCATGTAGTCACACCTAATAACTTATATCTTTACATAACTTGAATTTATTTGGTCTTAACTAGTATTAAACACCCCCGCGTTGCGGCGGGGCTATCAACGTTGAACTTGCAGCGTGTTAATACGAATAACTTAGACCGAAACGTAAAACATATAAAAGAATAACTAAGTTGACCTATTACCCGCACATTGCAACGAACCTATCAAACCGGAAAAAATAGACGATATTGAACTGCACACATGTTGCGCCGTGTTAACTCGCAGAATTTAAAACGGAACGTAAAACGAAAAATTTGCGTAAGATGAAAAGTATGAGGGACTAAAGTTGAAAGTAAAAAGGTTGCGAGGTTAAATTGCGAAAGACGAAAACTTTTGGGTTAAAAGTAAAAAAATCAAATAGGTTAAGGTTAAAAGTGAAAAATTAAGTTTTTTTTTTTGAAAATCCCCCAAAGCATTGAGTACAACCACTCTTTGCCTACAAATGTTGAAAATTTATAATATGGAAATTTGTCATCCCATCCCATTACATTATAATAGCCAATTTCACTAAAATCCCATTGCAGCACACTATAATGGCAAAGTTATTCAGAAATCAGATTTCAACGCTTACGATAATATATAGGAGCAATTGCATAGTACCCTGTACCCTTCAAGACAAAAGTTTAAAAGTTGTCTAGCTGAAGAACTAGTTCACTCACATCCATCCGGATGATTTCCTAATGCGAATGTCAAAAAAAAAAAAAAAAAAAAAAAAAAAATCAGTGTGGATAATGATAATAATAATAATAATAACAATTATTATTATTATTATTTATTATTATTATTATTATTATTATTATTCTTATTATTATTATTATTATTATTATTATTCTATTATTACATTCGATGGCATGAGTTTTTCTTTAAAAGAGACATAGTTGTCTCACAACAATATACAACCTAGCTACATGACATCCATGTCAATAAAAATCCACAATATATCCTTCAAACATATTATGATCGTCCTGCTGACTAACACTAGTTGATTTCATACGCACATGTATTTTAAACAATTTGGTAATTTCAATTTTTTTTTTAAATTAAGTTAAAAAAAGTTTTTTATTATATATATATTTAACATATTAAATGAAGGTCGGCTTATTAGAAAAAAAGAAATGGGCTTTAGGACGATGTTTGGGCTGGGCCATATCCGTTGCAATAACAATAAATCCGTCATACACAACTACCACCAAAAACGCAAATAACCGTTCATCAACGTGCACAAATTTTCAAAAATCAAATTGATCTTCATCTTCATCATCGGTGTGCTAATCTCTGCAACAAATCTAGGTATATCGCTCCTTATTCTACACTATTCTTCTATTGTGCGTGTATTACTGTTTGCTAATCGCGTGCTGTGTTCGTGTGTGTGTGTTTATCTGTCGAATTGCATTTGTTTTCATATAACTGTTGTGTGCGAAGTTAGTTTGCGTCTTCGTATCTATGTTGACTGTTAATTATATATGTTCATTTGATTGTGATGGATAGCAGTAGGCAATGATTCACTTAGAAAATTCATGAATTTAGAAAACTTTCTCCCAGTTAAAATCTGTCAGTTAGAGTTAGAGCTATTGATCATATATGAACTGCGAAACGATTAAGCATTTTGGATGCACGTTGTTGTAAAGTGATTAAGTATCATCTGGTTTCAATGTGCGTGTATTAGGTGCTGTTTGTTTTTTGGCCAGAAGCACTTCTGGCCACTTATGTCGCGTCATGCAGACACGCGCAGACCTTTGGGTCCTGCAGCTTGTTTGTTTTCCGGAAGCACTTCTTACCTTTTACCTCTTCCTCACCTCTTCCCCACGCAGACATAACCCCACCTCTTCTCACCTCTTCTCTCTTTCAAAACACAGACACCACCTCCACCCCCACATCTCCGCCACCACCTCCACCCCCACATCTCCGCCACCAAGCCGCTGCTGACGTCACCGTCACCGGAACCATGTCGTCGCCGGCGTCCTCTGTTTCTCTCTCTTCCTCTGTCGTCTCTCTCTTTCTCTCTTCGATGTCTGCCGCCGTGTGCCGCCGCCATGGCGGTTGCTGGCCATTATCAGCGAGGGATCAGGTGGGTGTGGGTGTGTTACAGGGACAAGGGGTTAGTTGTAGGGGGTATACGAGGATGGGGTGGGTGTGCGGCCGGAGTATAGTGGCCGGAGTTTGAAGGCGGTGGTGGTGGGTTCTTCAGCTGGGGCTAGGGTTTGCAGAGAGAGAGAGAGAGAGAGAGAGAGAGAGAGAGAGAGAGAGAGAGAGAGAGAGAGGAGTGTGTTGTGAAGGGGTTTTTTAGAAGTAAAAAAAACAAACCCTCTTCTCCTTGCAGACTGCAGACCTTTGGTCCACCTCTTCTCCTGCAGATGCCTGCAGATGTGGTCCGCAGACTGCAGACTTTTTTGGTCTGAAAAAACAAACACCACCTAAGATTACTGTGTGTTAATCTCTTGCTGTGTTCGTGTTAGTGTATTTTATCCGTCAAATTGCATTTATTTTCTTCATATAGTTGTGTGCTTTTCAAATTAGTTTGTTTGAGTCTTCATTTCTATGTTGATTGTTATTTGGACACTTCAGATTTATATATGTTCATTTGATCGTGGTGGATAGTGATATGCATGATTCACATAGAAAATACATGAATTAGCCCTAAAAGTTTAGCAAACATGAATATATTCCAGTTAAAATCTGTCAATTAGAGCTGCTTTGTGGTGGTTAAGTTTGATATATAGTGCTGGCTATAGATCGTATCTGAAATGCGAAACGATTAAGGATTTGGATGCACATTGTTATAACTTGTAAAGTAAAAAGGTTTGACACCAAAGTTTGCATATCATATACGGCATGTTACGAAATTTGAGCCGAGTTACTAATTATTCTATGATTCATTATCGTTCTCAAGTCTGTAACACCTTTGATAGGCATGATTCACTTGGAAAATTCATGAGTTAGCGATAAGTTTAGAAAACATGAATATATTCCAGTTAAAATCTGTCAGTTAGAGCTGTTTTGTGGTGGTTAAGTTTGATATCTAGTGCTAGCAATTGATTATATCTGAAATGTGAAACGAGTTAGGATTTGGACGCACATTGTTGTAAAGTGAAAAGGTTGACACCATAGTTTACATATCATATATGTCATGTTACAAAATGCGAGCCGAGTTACTACTTGTGCTATTATTCATTGTTCTACTCAAGTTTGTTATACCTTAACATAAAAACGGTTAAGGCCTAACAAATTACACATATCGCATATCACATTAGATAAAATGCTATCTGAGTTTCTTATTCTCTTATTCATACTTTCGTAGTTGTTGGCAAGTATACCAGAGCTTAAGAAAATGCTCTGTTTATGGCTGAAGGATTTGTACTATAGCCATATAGCTCTCTCTTTAATGAGCAGTGGGACCAGCTTTCCTTTGAGATGCAGACTCATGATCTCATTGGATCCACCAACGAGCTCCTGTCCTATAAACACAGCTGGGACACATGGCTTACACCCTAAGGCTATGAGTTCCTTCTCAATTTGCTGACCATCTGTGCGTTCATCAAGCTCATAAACAGTTGGGTTTGCCCCAAAGCTACATATTAGCGTCTTAATGCTGTGGCATATACAGCAAGAACTCTTGCTGAATATAACCACTGCTTTATCTTTCACCAATCTTGTGACAATGGCCATTTTCTCTGCTGGATAACTGTAAGATGGTTTTATGGTAAGCAGTTTGCTTTTAGGAACTTGAACTGCCATGGAGGCTATATATAGCTGGACTAGAGGACAATAAAGGAGGAAAAAGGTGGACATTAGTACTATCTGGTAATTTCCAAGATTACCCTTTTACGTTGATCTTAAATGGAATGTCACAGGAGGTAGATTGCAATTTGATTGAATAATATTCTAAAGGTGGTCTTAGATATCTGTTAAGATCTTCAATGATATCTGTTAAGATCTTCAATCTTGATATCTTTTGTTATATGGGGACACCAATTACCAACTGATTCTTACTCAAGCTTTTTTTTTTTTCTACAAGAACCTTAGGAACAGTGCTTGACTCCAATGGCCTGGATTTTTTCAACTTGCCGAAAGTTAAGTAGAAATGAATATTTGGATAAAAGATGCTTATAAGGGCGATAAAGCATAAAATTGTGATGATTAAATCACATGGCATTTTTACAAGTAGAATGAAAAGTTATGGACGTGAATATATTCTTACGGATTTTATTTTTATCTTTCAGCACTGCTTTGTCACAATATTGTGCTTATCATTAAGTTATTTCTCTACACACCATGCTAGTTTAACAGCCTAAGTAGCACTGGAACGGGTACGGGATCGGGGTACGGGGACGATACGGGAACGAGGAACGGCCAAACTCAAAATTCCAAGATACGGGTACGGCAATAAAAAATATAAAAAAATAAAAATACATTAAACAAATTCCAAAAATACTACATCTAAAGGTAATTAATTATCAATTATCAAATCATTTTCAAATTCCGGTTCATCTAGTGAGAGATCGGCAATTGATAGAGAATTAGAGATGATGAGACTTGAGAGTTTAGAGATTAGAGAAGCCGAATATGATAGGTCTATTTATTTAATGGCCGGTTGTGGAATTTGAAAGGGTAAAAACCCTAAAAATAAATGGAAACGGGCTGGATACTTCTACCAGATACGTCCCCGACATTGGAAACGTTTAGGAAACGTCCCCGGCGAGTACCCATGGTGTTTCCGTCCCCAACAAGTACCCGAGACGGGTACGGCCACATAAATGGAGTCCCCGTGCTACATAATAACAGCTATGCAAGCAATAAGAATAGCTAAAGTAAGCTGTTATATCATAGGAGTTGACATTTTACTGAGTAGTCATAAGTCAATAATACTATCATGTCTAAGAGGTTGCCTAATAATTTGATTAGCATTATAATTTATTGTATTCCCTTTCAGCAGGCACACTGATTTTTTCTAGAAAATTCGAGGTCTATCTTATTTCAGACTAACAACGTTCTATTATTCTCACATCTCTTCTCTTCCTATCTTATTCTTTAAATCAGAATCATGGGAATCGATAATGTATAAAACCGTACAGCAGGGTATTTACATTTCTTATTTTCTGATTTTACATTATGCCACGTATATTCAGCTGAAAGGTCAAAATAAAAGAAGAAAAGGATGAGCTGAGTTCTGAAATTTGGAATCAATTTGTAAAACTGGTCATGTATAAAGCTAAGGGACACTTGTTTAGGGGCACTGACTTACATGGTATCTACGGTTTCACTACACCAATATTAAACATACAATCCTTAGTAGTTTCTTCTTCTTGTTTTTTTTTAATTATCTTTTGTCTTACATGCATTGCCATTTATTTTTTTGTATGTCGCACTATAGCTGCTCAAAGTTGTATATAACCTTTGCAAGTTATGAAATTACTGATCTAGCTACTTCTTTGGCTAATAGATGTATAAAATGTTATGTTTAAGTTTTCATAAGAACGGTTGGTTTCGATGCCTGACAACTAGATCTACAAATAAAGTGAATGGTATATATGAGGTTATACATACTATATAGGAATGCATAGTCGAGTCCTGGCATCACGTTTCGTTTTTGACTTTTTAGATTGGTAAGCTTGTTATTCCCTCACTTTTCCCACTTCCAGAAAAGGACAAAGGATTCCGACTCAAAGCTTTATATATTCTTATTAATACTTTTTTATAGATGTGGGTGAGATCAGAAAAATTCCTCTTAAGGAAAAGTGGCTAGACAGCACACATAACACACATGAAAAATTGAAAATGTCCTCTTAAGTAAAAGTGGCTAGACAGCACGCATAACATATATATGAAAACACGTTCAGTCATTCAAGAGTTTCTTTTTTCACTCAAACATCTTAGCTATTCTCAATATCTAGGATCAGAATCAGCAATAAACTAGTGAAATTTCAGCTTTTTGTATAAATATTGTTTCAATTTGTCAATGAATGACATATAATTATGTAATTAGAAATACTGTGGTGAGACTGCTTCTTCCTCAAAGTTCAAAAAGAAAACAAATCTGACATTTACTGACAGTCCTTCTAAACTGATCCCGCTAGGTATAAATTTGAGGGGCGGCAAGATGGTGCGGGCTGAGTAAAATGTCAAAACCTTGTTTGAGTTGAAGCATGTCACTTTTTAATACAAATCGATATGGGTCGCGAGTTGGGTTGGGTTGACCTGCAAACGCTTCATTGTCCATAATTATATCTGTTCAAGGTTTTTATACGACTTAGGAAGCCCTTTTTGCCCATTTCACTTTTAGCTATTATTATTTAACTCAATTTACCTTTAGATATTATATATTTCGAGTGTATCTTTACTGTACCTTAAAATCCGTTTTAGGAAATTGAAGTGTGATTCACAAGGAGCGTGCATAAGCAAGCATACCTGTTGAACTGCATAAGTAATGCCCGGTCTAGTAAATGTCAAATGCTGTATTGCTCCAACAAGATTGCAATAAATCGAACCATCCTCTAGCAACAAACCTGTTTTAGCACTAAATTTTGAATTGGTATCCGTGGGTGTTTGGGCTGGTTAACAGTTTAACATGTTAGTCCGTGTCAGTCTTTGCATTTGGCCAGCTACTGCTTCGACTGCGGGGGCGTATTAGCGGATATTATTATTTGTATTATGTATTATTCTGTATATATTTTTGTATATCTCTGCATGTTTTGGAGATTAAGTTTCCTTATGTTTATCTCTGTATTGTTGTATATGTACCCTACTCTTTTGACATTGAAATCGATGCATTATTCAGAAAATAACAGAGTTTACCTCTAACACAAAGAAATACCAACTTAAGGACAGAGCAGATTGAGCGACTTAGTGATGGTTATCACTAACTTGTGTAGGTCGTCCGTGTTACCTTCAGTTATAATTAAGCATAGGAACATGCTATTCGTTAGTGACCATAAGACCTCCATTGGATAATTTATCATAGTAACCATAATTAAGAGAAGTGAAATGCATATATATGGTTAATAAATTGAATTTCAGTTACAGAACTGAGTTTTTTAATACCACTCAACAGTTCTGTCTTAGTTGGCATATAATCAGCTGAAAGATAGTAAAAACCCATATATGGCATGCTGATGTGGCTTTCCTGGCTTTTTATTATAGCAATGATAAGTAAGTACATCTGAAAGTGCCTCCTGGATATGTTCCATTTTATTTGGGAGCTGTTCATTATGCTATTTTTCATATCTCAAAACGGGTCAAATGGGTTGAACAAGTCAATTAGGCTGCAAGTATCCCAAAGTCTATGTTTAATACATACAACCTCCTAAACCAGTTTATTCAAAGATTTAGGTTATTTTATTATATTAGGTATTCGCCCAATATGTATCCATGACGCCCTAGAATTTAATTTAGAAGTGGTTTCCCCTTCTATGTATACATGTTCCCTCTTTGATGTAAATATTCACAAGATACATACATACCACAGTTATTACTTCATTTTTTCTCTCACATTACATTTTGCAATTAGTATTAATCCCCTTAAAAAACAGAAATTGGATAAAAAAGTGTTAAAAAGTAGGAAATTACATGTGGAGGTTGGCGCATGCATACATTGTCATGGACAAAAAAAGAAAAAAAAAAAAAAGGAAAGAACACCAACGGAAAAGATGGCCCAAAAACAACTCCCATCTTTCCTGCTCTAACAACTGCAGAAGCATCAAACTGCTCCTATAGTTGTATTAACTCTATACTAACATCATCTGGAACAAGTTTCACTAAATCCATTAGCATTAGCCCCGAGTAACAATGGCACCAACTGACCCTTCAAATGAAGTGCCATTATCTCGTTGGCCCCACCAATCAGCTTCTGTCCTATGAACACAGCTGGGACACTTGGCTTAAACCCTAACCCCTTGAGTTCTTTCTCTATCTGATGCCCCTTTGGATGCTCATTGATGCGGGCCCAAGTGTGGAGGAGCGGGCCATCTTGTATTTGGAGGCCCAAGATCGCGTAACAAAAGGGGCTTCACTAAAATGGCTCTAACTTGGGCTACGGAGGTCTGTTTTGGGCGTGCGACCACGCGAAACGAACGTGAGAAAAAGCTCCATCTTGCTGCAAACGCCTACGGCGGTTTGGGTCATCGTCCGGGCCAAAAGACGCTTATTTCCATTAGTTATTTGCATTTTTATGTTTTTTAAGTATTTTGGGCATTTTGTTTTTGGGCTTGTGTTTGGCCCGTTATCTTTTTTAGGCCCATGTCGAATTTCTGTTCTTATTTATATGTCCCTTTAGTCATTTGAACAATCAGACTTGAATTTTGAGATAATCAATTTTTCACTTCAAATTCCGTGCCTTTTGGGTGGAATCTTGGGGGTTGAGGAAGAACACACGGGTATTCTTTGAATCAACGTGTTTGATCTTCGTTTCCGTATTACGCGCTACATCACTCATCTAACTCATAAACAGTGGGATTTGCTCCAAAACTGCTTATCAGTGTCTTAATTGTGTGGCACATGCAGCAAGAGTTTTTACTGAATATAACCACTGACCTTTCATTCACCAAAGCTGTAACCATAGCCATCTCTTGAAGCAATAAATAATCAGAAAAGCAAGAGTAGATATGGTAAGAGAAAGTTTAGATTTTGTTGTGACGAAACTGAGCTCTAGCTTATGCTATATATAGATAGTAGGTCTTGATATTGGAAAGGAGAGATTCTTTTTTCAAAAAAAAAAAAAATAACTATATAGTGTAGTATAGCAAGTTGTATCTCCGTATATTGATATGCACGGCAGCATCTTGTATGTAGAAACACATCTTTAGCCTTGATCGAGCCTTCAAGAAGTTATTTGATGCAGTTATTTATGCAAGGACAGTAAGGTAATTATGTATATAACACAAATAATTTTCTTTTTCATATTTCTATCACATAGCATCTGCTGATCTGGAAGATGTTCTCCAAATTGGGTATACACCTTTACTTTTTCATTGCCAGATTCTAAGTGAAAGGAAGAAAGTAAAAGTGCCCAACCACCAAGAATAGATTTGGTAGTCATCAAAGTGATGAAAAATGAAGAATTTTAAAATAAGTTCTTTGATCAACTACGGAATTATAGAGAGATTGAATTGTTAGGCCATACTATGAATTTATGAGAAAGGGTAATTGAGACTAGACTTAGAAGAGAAACTCAGATTACCGTAAACCAATTTGGTTTCATGCCAGGGCGATCAACTACGGAAGCTATACACATTCTAAGGAGATTGATGGAGAAGAAGAGAGTTCGACGCATGGTGTTAAAAGACCTTGAATAGGCATATGACATTGTGTCGACCTGCTATGCTATACGGAATAGAATGTTGGGCGATCAAGAAAACACAAGCACGTAAACAAGAGGTAGCAGAGTTAGAATGTTGAGGTGGATGTGTGGGTACACCAGGTTGGACATGATAAGAAATCAAGTTTTTAGGGATAGATTAGGGGTAGTTAGTATATCAAATAAGATACGGGAGAGGATGTTGAAATGGTTTGGGCATGTCAGGAGGAGACAAACGACGGGCATAGTTAGAACCGTGGAAACTCTTACTATGGAGGGAAAGAGGAGTAGAGGTAAGATTGAAACTAACTTGGGAGGTGCGGATTGGGTAGGATTTGATAGACTGCACCTCTATGAGGATATGGTCGAGGATAGGTGTTCATGGAGACGTAGGATTAGGGTTAAGGACTTTTAGGAGGGTGGTATGTTAGGGTATTGGAGTCTTGTCATAGTAGCCTAGTTTTTCAGTTTATTTTGGTGGCCTAGGCATGTTATCGCTTGCTTGTGTGTCGATATATTGTAAAATATGTTTCTTTTATGCGTTCTCACATATTTCTTGTTTGTTAGCTTTAAAAAGAATTTTTTAGTACCCTATGTTATCTTGTTGTTTTTAGAGTAGCTATTTGCCTTTTTTATGTTTCATATGACTCTTATGGTTGGATGTGTCTTTGGAGCTAGGGGTCTCACTCGAAGCAGTCTCTTTATCCCTAGAGATGAGGCTTGCCTACATCCCACCCTCTCTAGACCCTGCCAATAGCTTTGCTATGTGTGGGATTATACTGGGTACGGTTGTTGTTGTTTATTAGTCAAGTATTATTAGTATTAGTCATTGTTTCATATTAGAGGGTAGTAATGTGTATTTATGTATTCTATATATACTCTTGTACCCTTCATTATATTCACAATAATATACAACATCAATTGACTTTGATCAATTTGGTACAGAGCCACACAAAACAAAACAACAAAAACCCTAACCCTATTTTTTCTTCTTCCGCCGTCACCCATCTTCCTTTTTTTTTTTTTTTTCTTTCAACCTCCTTCTTCCAACCACACAACCTTCCTCCATGGCTCTTCTTGCCTTGTTTACCCCCGCTGAAAAACAAAGTCACAACTCCCATAGGTTTGGCTTCACCCTTACCGCCACCAACTATGGCCATTGGAAGACCATGCTTCACTCCTTCCTTCTCACAAACAGGTTATATGATTATGTTGATGGCACAATACTCTGCCCAGCATCTGTTGTTGCTGTCCCCTCTGCTGACAGAACCGCCCCACCCGCCTCCCAACCAAACCCTAACTATGCTACGTGGGTTGCTAATGATGCCCACGTACGCATGCTACTTTTGTCTACCCTTTCTGAGGGAGCCTTTCAGCATGTCCAAGGGCAGACTTCCAGAGAACTATGGCTTGCTCTTGAACGTGCCTTTGCTCCTCATACCATCTCACGGGAATATACACTCAAATCTCAACTTCTACGCATCAAGATGGAACCTGATGAATCAAGTGCTGCCTATCTACTTCGTGCTCGTGAATATGCGGATGCTCTCTCGAACATTGGAGAACCGTATAAGGATAAAGATTTGGTTCTGCTCGTTGTCACGGGCCTTCGCGAAGAATATGATGGCTTTAAGTCACAACTGGTAGGCCGCCAAGTTCCTCCTGCCTTCAATGATTTACATGCTCTACTTGCAGATCATGAATATATGATTCAAAAGCCACAAGCTGCTGCTACCACCCAGGCCTTTGCTGCCTCGGGTCCACCCGCACCGCCCCAACCTGCCCTGGCTTCTCTTCCATCTGAAACAGCTAATGCCCTCCAACATCTCCTGTCACAACTTGGTCTTCAGGGACAGCACATCTCTCCAGGTCCACACCAGCAATCCCAAGCTAATTATGCCTCTCGAGGCCGCGGTCGTAGTTCCTACAATCGTGGTCGGGGCGGTCGGAACAACCACAACCGAAACAACAGCTACAACAACAATTCTACTGGTGGTAATCGTAACTCTTTCTCTTGGGCAACAAATCAAAATACAATTTTTGGCACATGTAACAGGTGTGGCATTGGACATATTCCTTCTCAATGCCCTAACAGGGACCCTAGCACCATAAGGAATACATCCACATCTGCAAATTATGCTGATTATCGTTCACAGGCAACAACAAACTGGCTTCCCGACACGGGCTGCAATGGACACGCTGCCATGGATCAACAGAGCTTTGACCACTCGGAACCATACTATGGTAAGGATTCTCTTTATGTTGGCAATGGTGAAACCCTTCCCATTTTACACATTGGTTCGACCAAAATATATTCCCCACACAAGACCTTTACCCTAAAAAATATACTTCATGTCCCTGACCTTAAACGTAATCTTCTTTCTGTCCAAAGATTTTGTTCCGATAATAATGTGTTCTTTGAATTTCACCCAACTTTTTTTGCTGTGAAGGACATGTCTACACGGAGAACCCTCCTCACGGGTCCAAGTAACAATGGGCTCTACTCTCTCCGCCTTCCGCTGTCTCAACCTGCTCCAAAAATTGCTTTTTCTGCTGTTCGTGCTTCTGCTGATACATGGCATCGAAGACTTGGACATCCTCATCCAGCTCTTTTGAAGTCTATGTTATTTCAATTTTCTCTTCCTGTTAGCAATCAAAGTTTGAGTACCTCTTGTAATTCTTGTCACATGGGGAAATCCTCAAAACTTCATTTATCACCTTCTTCTTTTTCCAGTAAACATGTGTTAGATTTAATTTTTTGTGATGTGTGGGGCCCTGCCCCGGTTAAATCTTTTAATGGTGATTCGTATTTCTTATTATGTGTTGACCATTTTACTCGTTATATGTGGATTTTTCCGTTAAAACATAAATCTGATGTGTGTGCCACCTTTAAAACGTTTCATACAATGGTTGAACGGCAATTTAACACCAAACTTAAGTCTATTCAAACTGATTGGGGAGGCGAATTCCGTCCTCTGTCTCCCTACTTATCTTCTCTTGGTATTATCCACCGTCTCTCTTGCCCTCACACGAGTGAACAAAACGGGTTCGTTGAGAGACGTCATCGGCATGTGGTTGAAACAGGCCTTACTCTCCTTGCTCAGTCAGGTCTTCCCAAACATTTTTGGAATTTTGCCTTTGACACTGCTGTTTTCCTTATCAACCGCATGCCTTCCAGAACTGCTTCCAAAATCTCACCCATTGAACATCTTCTTCACCACAAACCTGATTACTCCTTTCTACGGGTATTTGGTTGTCAATGTTATCCTCATCTTCGCCCTTACAATCCTCACAAAATGGATTTTCGTTCTCTACCATGTCTCTTTCTCGGTTATAGCCCAACTCATCATGGCTATCGCTGTCTTGATCTTCAATCTAAACGTCTTTACATTGCCCGTCATGTTCGTTTCAACGAACAGTTCTTCCCTTACCTACATCAATCCTCGCCTTCTCCACCACAATCACAAGCCGATCCTTATGTTTCTTCTTATCCAATCTCGTCCTTTTTTCCGCTCTCCGATCCGGCACCCTCTGCTAGCCCATCACCCACAACCACTGCCCCAACACAAACCCCTACCTCGGCCCAAACCTCACCAGCATCCTCGGCCCAAACCTCACCCACCTCCACACCACCGACTACCCAACCCTCCACACCACCTACGGCTCACCCCACATCCACTTCCTCACCTGCCCAACAAACACCACCTCCCGTCATGCCCACATCCAGGCCTGCCCATCTACGCCAACATCCACCAAAAACCAAACGTTTTGACCCCTCTGCCTACCACACCACCACCAATCCTTCCATCATTGAACCCACTACCTTCACCATTGCTAACAAGGATCCTCAATGGCGTCAAGCCATGTCCGAAGAATACAAGGCTTTAATGAAAAATGGTACGTGGACGTTGGTTCCCCCTACTCCGAATGCTAATATAGTTGATTGCAAATGGGTGTACAAACTTAAACGCGATCAATATGGGGCTATCGCACGTTATAAGGCACGTTTAGTTGCAAAGGGGTTTAATCAGCAAGCTGGCATTGATTTTCATGAGACTTTTAGTCCGGTTGTTAAACCGACTACCATTCGGGTGGTTCTTTCACTAGCAGTCAGTCGTGGTTGGTCTCTGCGTCAGTTGGATATACAGAATGCCTTTTTACATGGTGATTTAAAGGAAACGGTTTACTTACGCCAACCTCAAGGTTTTGTGGATCCTACTAAGCCAAACCATCTCTGTCTTCTACACAAATCTTTATATGGGTTAAAACAAGCCCCCAGAGCATGGTTTGATCGACTATCCACAGCTCTACGTTCCTTGGGTTTTCGAGGTTCCTCAACTGATCCGTCTCTCTTCATTTACTCATCGGCGGGTATCCTCTTATACATGCTTGTTTATGTTGATGATATTATTTTAACCGGGAACAGCGTTTCCGCCATTGATCGTGTTGTTAAACAATTGAGTTCGACGTTCGCACTTCAAGATATGGGTCCTTTGTCTTACTTCTTGGGTATTGAAGTTACGTCCACTGGAGCAGGTGTCATTTTGTCTCAGAAGAAATACATTTTGGAAATTTTAACCAAAGCAGGCCTCTCACAGTCAAAACCGGTTCCTTCTCCGTGCTCTACAACAGCTCCTTTAACACTTGGTGACAGTCCAAGTTTTGCAGATCCAGTTCGGTACAGGCAAGTTGTTGGAGCTCTGCAGTACCTTACTTTAACTCGTCCGGACATTGCCTTTGCGGTCAACAAGGTCTGCCAATTTATGCATTCTCCTACTGACAACCACTGGTCTGCCGTCAAACGGATACTTCGTTATTTACAGGGCACACTGACCCGTGGACTTCTATTCCAGCGGGCATCTGGGTCCACTTTACATGCTTATACCGATGCAGACTGGGCTGGTTGTCCTGATGATCGTCGGTCCACCGGGGGCTATGCAATTTACCTTGGGACTAATCTTGTTTCCTGGTCGGCTCGCAAACAACGCACTGTCTCTCGATCATCTACTGAATCTGAATATAAAGCCTTAGCTGACACAGTGGCCGAACTCACTTGGCTTGAATCTTTGCTGCGAGAACTTCGTGTTCCTGTGAAATCTGCTCCAATATTATGGTGTGACAATCTCGGAGCTACATATTTGTCTACAAATCCGGTCTTTCATGCTCGGATGAAACATGTTGAGATTGACTTTCATTTTGTGCGAGAAAAGGTTGCTCAAGGGAGACTATCTGTTCAGTTTATTTCTACCCATGATCAGATTGCTGATGTTTTCACAAAGCCGTTGCCTACCGACAGATTCATAAAATTACGAGACAAGCTACAGCTTGTTTCCCATGCTTAGCTTGCGGGGGGATATTAGTCAAGTATTATTAGTATTAGTCATTGTTTCATATTAGAGGGTAGTAATGTGTATTTATGTATTCTATATATACTCTTGTACCCTTCATTATATTCACAATAATATACAACATCAATTGACTTTGATCAATTTTGTTGTATGTGTGAAATAAAAAAAAATTGTCAACATTTGATTAAGTGAAGAAAATTATATTTTTAAGCATATAAGATGTTATGAATTTGTATCTAAAATGATAAAAATTGATGAGTTGATGTCTCATGACTCTTTTTTCAGCGTAGCACATAAGATGATATGAATTTGTATTTAAAACGATCACAGATTGGTGAGTTCATGTCTCATGACAGTGAAGAGTACATGAAGTTGATAAGATATGGATAATATATCCTTCACATATATGTGATTGTGCCACTAACTGATGTCTATTGTTGATGCATATATACTATTTAAAAAAAAAAATAATATATTAATGAGTTGAGAAGTTTTTGAAATATAAATGAGAAAATAGTAGTTGTTTATTTATTTATTTATATTTCCTATGATACAGTGATACAAATGCCACCAAAAAGACAAAAACCGTCAAACGACGTGCATCAAGTTTTCAAATCGAATTGATCTCCATCTTCATCATCGATGTGCCAATCTCTATAACAGGTATCTCCCTCCTTATTCTAGACTATTTAGGTATTATCTGCTTCCAATGTGCGTGTATTGCTGTGGGTTAATCGCTTGCTGTGTTCGTGTGTGTTTATCTGTCGAATTGCATTTATTTTCAAACAGCTGTTGTGTGCATTTCAAAATAGTTAGTTTGTGTCTTCATTTCTACGTTGATTGTTATTCCGAAGCTATTGAATTTGAGTTGTAGTTGCTTCAGTATCGAAAGGAGCACAATGCAGATTCATACATGTTCATTTGATCGTGGTGGATAGTGATAGGCAGGAATCGTTTGGAAAACTTATGAATTAACCATAAGTATAGAAAACGTGAATATATTTCAGTTAAAATCTGTTTTGTGGTGGTTAAATTTGAGATTTAGTGGAAGGTGTTGATCTTACCTGAAATGCCAAATCATTAAGGATTTTGAATGTACATCATTATAAAGTAAGTTTACAAACTTGAGAAGAATATATGATATGTAAACTTACTTTATAATGATGATGTACATTCAAAATCCTTAATGATTTGGCATTTCAGGTAAGATCAATACCTACCACTAAATCTCAAATTTAACAGTAAAAGGGGTTAAGGCCAAAGAAATTACATATATCATACATCGCATGGCTATATAAAATGCCATTTGACTTTCTGTTTATTCTCTTATTCATACTTTCATATTTGTTGGCAAGTATACCGGACTACCGGAGCTTAAGAAAATGCTCTCTTTATGGCTATAAGATTTGTACTATAGCCATATAGCTCTCTCTTTAATGAGCATTGGGACCAGCATTCCTTTGAGATGCAGACTCATGATCTCATTGGATCCACCAACGAGCTCCTGTCCTATAAAAACAGCTGGGACACTTGGCTTACACCCTAAGGCTATGAGTTCCTGCTCAATTTGCTGACCATCTGGGCGTTCATCAAGCTCATAAACAGTTGGGTTTGCCCCAAAGCTACATATTAGCGTCTTAATGCTGTGGCATATACACCAAGAACTCTTGCTGAATATAACCACTGCTCTATCTTTCACCAATCTTGTGACAATGGCCATTTTCTCTGCTGGATAACTGTAAGATGTTTTTATGGTAAGTGGTTTGGTTTTAGGAACTTGAACTGCCATTGAGGCTATATATAGCTGAACTAGAGGACACAACAGGAGGAAAAGGTGGATACGAGTAGTATTTGGTAATTTCCAAGGTTACCCTTTTATGTTAATCTTAAATGGAATGCCACAGGAGGTAGATTGCAATTTGATTGAATAATATTCTAAAGGTGGCCATAGATATCTTTTAAGATCTTCAATGTTGATATCTTTTGTTATATGGGAATACCAATTACCAACTGATTCTTAGTTAAGCTGTTTTTCTTCTATAAGAACCTAAGGGATAGTCCTTGACTCCAGTAACCTAGATGCACGTCTACTCAATGTGCCAAAAGTTAAGAAGAAACAAACATTTAGATAAAAGATATGCATGGTGATAAAGCATAAATCACATGGCATTTTTACAAGTTGAATGAAAAGTTATGAATGTGAATATATTCTTTTGGATTTTATTTTTATCTTTAAGTACTACTTAGTCAAAATATTGTACTTATCATTAAGTAATTTCTCCACACACCATGCTAGTTTAACAGCTATACAAGGAACCAGAATAGCGTAAGAAGGGTCTCATCGTCTTTTGTATTTGTACCAAAATTTGGAAATGCAAGCTGTTATATCATAGCAGTTGACATGTCAATGAGTAGTCACAAGTCAAAAATACTATCATGTTTGAGAACTTGCTTAACAATTCGATTGGTGATTATAATTCATTGTATTCCTTTTCAGCAGGCCATCTGATTTCTCTAGAAAATCCGAGGTCTATCTTATTCCGACTAACGATATTCTATTATTCTCACATCTCTTCTCTTCCCATCTTTTTCTTTAATTCAGAATCATGGGGATCGAACTTGCTTAACAGTAGCAGTCCCTAATGGCAACAATCATCCAGTTCTCACATCAGGAGAAAACTATTCACAACTCTCACAAGTTCTCCTTCTCTCTCAAACCTACCAACTATGGTTATTGGAGATCTATGATCGAATCCTTTCTCACATCTCATAATCTCTTTAGTTATGTTGACGGAACAATACCATGTCCCGAACAGAAAGTTACAAATGAGTCGGCAACTACCAATAATCCAAGCTACACCCCGTGGATCTGCAATGATGCTCACATCCGTATGCTGATCATCTCAACAGTTTCTGAAGATTCCTATCAGCACATTCAAGGAAAAACATCATGTGAAGTATGGTTGTCTCTTGTACGGGCTTATGCCCCAGTTACATTGTCCCATGAATTTACCCTTAAAAGTCAACTTCTGAGAATCACCATGAAAGGTGATGAAAAACCGGCAGAATATCTCAGCAGGGCTCAAGAGTATGCCACTGCCCTTGCTAACATCGGAGAACCGGTTAATGACAAGGATCTTGTCATGCTCACTCTTACAGGTCTTAGAGAGGAATACAATGGCCTCAAGGCCAACTTATTAGCCCGTGTTCCTCCCGTTTCCTTCCATGAATTACATGGTCTTCTGTGTGACCATGATTATGACTTTACAAAAATGATGACTACTACTCCCCATGCTTTCATGGCAAATGCTCCTTCGATTCAACAATCATCATCGACTGCTGCCCCTTTGGTTCAACAACCGAATATTGATCAACTTCAACAACTACATAACATTCAACTAACGGCTACTCAATTGGGTTATCAACTAAACCCCATTCAATCTCCACGGCCTCAAGCTTACTTTGGTTCTCGGTCCTTCAATAACAATCGAGGCGGTCGTGGATCTCGTGGCAACTCACGTGGTGGTTTTAACAACCGCCCTCGGGATAGTAGTGGCACACGACAGTTTTCTTGGGCTTTCACCCAAAACACTGTTTATGGTCATTGCAACAGGTGTGGTATAGGATATTTACCATCTCAATGTTCAACTCAATCAAACCAGTCTCAACCTGCTCCACAGGCCAACTTTACAACACGCTCAGAAGTCGGCCCATCTTCTGGACCTACTTGGAAGCCCGACACTGGTGCAACTCATCATGCGACTCCAGACCTGGCTAGCATGGATAACTCTGAAGCCTACTATGGTAAGGGTAACTCAGTACCCATTTTTCACATTGGTTCATCCAAAATTTACTCACCAAACAAAACTTTTACCCTATTTCCTCAAGTAAAACAAAATCTTTTATCTGTTCAAAAATTTTGTCTTGACAACAATGTTTTCTTTGAGTTTCACTCTTCTTATTTTGTTGTGAAAGATGAGTCTACACGCACTACCCTCCTTTCAGGGCCCAGTGAGCAGGGATTATACTCCATTCGTCTTCCACAACTCAAGTCTTTGCCCAAGGTTGCTTTCACTGCTGTCAAAGCCTCTTCAAACATTTGGCATCAACGCTTAGGACATCCTCATGCTTAAGTTTTTCGTTCTATTGTTTCTTATTGTTCTTTACCTGTTTCGGACAAATTATCAAATAATTTATGTTCTTGTCAATGTGGAAAATCCTCCAAGTTAACTTTACCTGATTCTACTTTTCATAGCAATAATATTTTAGATCTTGTTTATTGTGTCGTGGTTCTGCCTGACGTAGTCGTTGGAATGCCGTCTCGGGGAGGGTATTACTAATGTAAATATTGGGTTATTATACTAATGCCTGTGCATTTGTGTAATTAATAGATAATCACCAGGAAATCCTTAAGGAAAACCCTAAGACAGCAATGTGAGTAATCTCCCTTTTGCAAATTGTTTTTACAAAACCTCACTTAATTAATGATATATTAAACAGTGATTGAGTATTTGTATTCTACAATTATCGTCGGTATGTTGAGGTTTTGTATACAAAATTTGTTACTACATTGTGAGTAGTAACATGACCACAAGTCGGGTTGACAGTACCGTGTGTGGTAATTAAAGTAGATGGAAACAAATGTAATTGAGCGACCGCCCTCAATACTGTACAATGGTTTTTACAAGTCTTGATTAAACTGGGATTCACTCACCAGTATTTCCCACTGAGAAAATGTTTTTAAATGCGTTTCAGGTAACAAAATGTGAAAGCCAAATTGAAGCCAGCTGGACAGCGCTGAAGGCTTGGAAAAGTGGCTATAAAGTTACCTAAAATAAAGAAATGTTTTATTTAAATAAAATAGGGTTTATCCCTATGAAAATATGTGTACTTGAAACTTGGGATTTTCCCATATGTTTAATAGTATAAAGGAGTGGTATTTTACTCTGATAAAATATTTCCTAACTACGGTCCTGATGTAATTTCCGCTGCCAAAATGATAAAGACCGATACCACCAAAACTGGCCGCGGCCGCTCGTTCCCGGGTAGTTAGGGGACGGGGGTTGCGACACTATCCGAATTATGTGTTCATCATTGATTAAAACCAAGTTATGCACAAAAAGGGCATTTTGGTCATTATTAGGCATATTATTAGAACTTGCATAAAAACTCAAGAACTGATTATGATCAGGTAGTATGATCATAGAGGGTTATTCTACACTTTAATATAATCATAATGCAACTTAGAATCAGAAGCTAAAGTTGCTAAATCGGGTCAGAATCGAAAGTCAAAGCAGAAGTCAATCTGCTTGACTTTCGGTTGCGAACCGACACATAATCTGGAAATGACGGGCTAAACATGCTTAGACATGTTCTAATGTTAGTTACCAACTGATTTAGTGTCAAAAACATGAGTTAAAAAATTACAAGTTCATTTTATAAGTTTTACGACAATCTGTCGTTTGACTTTTTATTGAACATAACTTTGACCCGTCATTTGACCAACTTAACGTGATTTCCAGGGGGTGCCCTTTTGAGGGATTAACACCTACCTTATTACAATCATGTAGCCATATTCGATTCGAACAATGGCTGGACCATAATGGTCTAAACCAAAAGTCAAAGCAAAAGTCAATTTGCTTGACTTTCGGCTAATTTTTGCCTTTAAAAATGAAAAGAGCTGGAAAGGAGCACTTACTTGTGATCCTTAGAGAAAATAGAACTCAGTTAGGAGGTCCTTTTTTATCAGGAGCTCCAGAGAAGAGTAGTAGAGGAAGATATGAAGAAATGAGCAAGGAATAATGCAAGACTTGCTTGCTATTTATACTTGGAGAAGATGCATAGTATCAATCCAAGTGTCCGGGGGTGTTAGGAGATCGTAGCAGGTGTCTAAGGACGTGGCATGAGCTGTACAAGAGCTCAAATTCGCGAGATAGGTGGCACAAGGGCAAAATGCCTTGGCTCCCAAACAAAACTACGAGCTGTAGTGCTTATGGACCGTATGGTCTTTACGCTTACGGTCCGTAAGCCTCCTTGGCGCACCTGGTTTTCAAATCCTTACGGATCGTAAGGGAGGAGAGACCTTGCGGTCCGTATACGATGCCCAGCAACAATATTTTCAATTTCTTACGGACCGTGAGGGGTAAACCCTTGCGGTCCGTATAAGACCTTCAAAACTCAAAATTTTGAAAATTTCATATTTAGTCCCTCCACATTCAAACTTTCACAACTTGACAGAATTAGTCCCTTTCGTCCAAATTATTAGGCATATTTGAGAGTGGACACGTGTCATTATATCATTCGATACAATTTTACGAGGTGTTACATCCTCACCCCCTTAAAAGAAATCTCGACCTCGAGATTCTTATTAAAAAATATGGGGGTACTTTTGTCGCATAGTGGGCTCAACCTCCCATGTATACTCGGGGCCACGACGTGCATCCCATTTGACCTTTACAATAGGTATCAATTTCCTTTTGAGCTTTTTAACCTGTCGATCTTCGATCGAAATCGAGTTTTCAACAAACCTCAGGTTTTCATCAATTTGCACATCGTGATGTGACATTGCTAGCGACTCATCGGCTAGACATGCCTTTAAGTTACAGATGTGGAACACATCATGAATTCCACTAAGCTCCTTTGGCAGTTTAAGCTTATAGGCCACTGAGCCGACACATTCGATTATCTCGAATGGTTTGATATATCTCAGATTTAACTTGCCCTTCTTTCCAAGACACATTACATCCTTCCAGGGTGATACTTTTAGTAAGACCTTGTCCCCTACTTGGAACTTAAGAGGTTTACGCCTCTTATCTGCATAACTTTTCTGCCTATCTCGGGCAACTTTGAGACGATCGCGGATCTGAATAATCTTCTTCGTGGTCTCTAAGACAATATCTGGTCCAGATAGTCAGGCTTCCCCAACCTCAGCCCAACAAACGGTCGTTCGACATTTTCTCCCGTACAAGGCTTTAAAAGGAGCGGCCTTGATACTAGTATGATAACTGTTGTTATAGGAGAATTCAATTAAGGGTAGGTGGTCATCCCAACTATCACCCAAATCAATCACGAATGCCCTAAGCATGTCTTCCAATTTTTGAATAGTACGCTCACTCTGTCCATCAGTCTGGGGATGGTAAGCCGTACTGAAGTTTAACCTCGTGCCTAATGATTGCTGGAAACTCTTCCAGAAGTGAGATGTATATCTAGTATCCCCATCGAATACAATAGACACTGGCATGCCATGCAGGGACACAATCTCGTCCACATATAATTTAGCCAATTTATCGGAACTATAAGTTTCCTTTATTGGCAAGAAATGGGCTGACTTCGTCAGCCTATCAACAATGACCCAATTCGTGTCATTACCGCGTTTGGTCTTGGTTAACTTGGTGATTAAATCCATAGTTACCATTTCTCATTTCCATGTGGGAATCTCAAGCTGTTGTAGAAGTCCTGACGGTTTTTGGTGTTCAGCTTTAACTTGTGAACACATCAGACACTTCGCTACGTAGGTGGCTATGGATTTCTTCATACCCATCCACCAATAGTTTTTTTTCTCAAAACCTGGTACATTTTGTCACCTGCAGGATGAACGGAATATTTAGAATTATAAGCTTTATGGAGAAACAGATCTCTAAGTCCTCCAAAGATAGGAACCCAAATTCTATCATTAAATCTCAGGATTCCATCTTTTTCAGGTGACAACTGATCAACAGTTCCACTCAATCATTCACTAGAAATATTAGCCTCTAACAAGGCTTGCTTTTGAGTATCCAATAGCTTCTCATTTAAGCTAATTTTGAGTTCAATACTCTTGGCATTAATCCGAATCGGCTTAACCCTTTCCTTGTGACTCAATGCATCGGCAACCACATTTGCCTTGCCGGGATGATAGCGAAGAACATCAAAGTGTTTTGTGGCGGTGAGTACTGTCTAGAGGAAGAAGGAAAGCAGCAAGGGGGATCAACTATTTTGATTGATCAAGAAAAAATAATCGACGGTGTTAGCAAGTAGGCTAGAGAGAGAGAGTCAAAAAATAGAGGTGAGTGGGTGACGGCAAGAAAGTAGGTTATTTGTGATCAAATAACATGAAGAAAAGGAGAGCTAGCCACGACAAAAAAAAAAAAAAAAAACAATTGATTGGGTGGCGGCTGAGATTATCGAAGGAATCAACCAAGCAAGTATTATATTTTAAGCAAGCAAGCACATACCTCAATTCTCTCACCAAGATTATAAGCGTAGGGGTTTTTCTGTTTGTTTTGTTTTTGGGGAATTCAAACAACAGGCTGTTTTTTTAAAACAGAATAAAACAAAGCCACAACAAGCAGCAAAATCACGGTCTGTTCAAGGCAGATTTGTTGTTGTGTGGTGCTTCTTTAGTATAGCAGCCGATAACAAGAAAGAAGAAGCAAGGCAACAAGTTTGTAATTAATGGCGCATCGAAAAACAATTTATCCCGACATCGGTCTTGATTAATAGCTGAGGTGATTCTAAGGCAGCGGTACGAACAGGACAAAGGTGATCACAACATAGAGTTGCAAATGTATGGTCTTTGCGGGCAAGCAAGTTAGCAAGAGGGTAAGTTGATTCCTAAAGCAAGTAGCAAGGTTATTTTTTCACAAGTGATAGCAAGCAAGATTGAGCAGAAAGTTTAAACACGTTAGCAAGTTCGAACCTTTATGGTTCATGTAGAAAGGAAATCCAATCTGGATTAAGCAAGCAAGAAAGACAGAAGAGGCGCTACAAGAAAGAAGAAAAAAAAGAGGCCGGCGTCGCTTCATGAGAAAGAAAGATGGCCTCGTAAGAAAGAAAGAGACCGGTGGTGTTTCAAGAACGTAAGAAAGTAGCAAGCCACAAGAAAGGAAGAACGGATGTCGATGAGAAAGAAGAAAGAAAACCCGACAACCGAAAGAAAGAAAGACACAGACACGTTTATTCGTAAAGAAAGAGAATGGTCGAATCTTTGTGATTCGGAAGCAAGAAAACAAAGCAGGTAGCAAGTAGCCTGTGATTTATTGAAGCAAGTCAGCAAGCAAGCAAGAATGAGTTCGAATCAAGCAAGAACGTAGCAAGATTAGCAAGGTCAGCAAGTAAGACACAAGATGAGTAAGACTTAGAATGCAAGTTTCGAAAGCAAGTCAGCAAGAAATCGATCAATAAGAGCATGTTGATTAGAAGCAAGAAAAGCAAGAACGACAACATCAAGCAAGAAAGAAGCAAGAACCGAGATCAAGATGATGGGGGTGAATGTTGGATAATCTTGATGGTTTCAGGCGAGTATGGCTCAAGTACGGGTCAAGTCAAATAATTAAACGGGTCAGCAGAAAATTTTAAGCAAGTATGGGTCAATATCATGGGCTTGTTTTACTATTTTCTAGGAGATAATGGGCTAAGTGGTTATCCATGTACGTGAAAAGAGTATGTATAAATTAGGGTTTGATCAATGAATGAAGAACTTGAGTTCAAGCAATAAATTCATTCTTCTTTGTTCGTAAGTCGTAGTTTGAAGCTTGAACCCAACATGAACTGCATAAGTAATGCCCGGTCTAGTAAATGTCAAATGCTGTATTGCTCCAACAAGATTGCGGTAAATTGAACCATCCTCTAGCAACAAACCTGTTTTAGCACTAAATTTTGAATTGGTATCCGTGGGTGTTTGGGCTGGTTAATAGGTTAACATGTTAGTGTTGATACATATTTGTGGATGCGGCTCGACTCGGTTCGACCACGCTACGAAATGCAGACCGAGACTCGATATCCTCCATCAAGTCTCGGAGCGATCTTTGCTGTTCTGCGTGTTGCTGATCTACACTGATTGTTGCTGTTAGTTTGTGATCTACAAGTCTGCAAGTTGCAGCCTCTCCACGAAGAATGTGCATGGCGAAGAACCCCTGGGCGAAGAACTCAACATGCATGCTGACAACAACTCACGAAGAACCATAGTAGTTCGTTGATGTATTGTTCACTGGCTATGGTTCACGAAAGACCCTAGTCTCTCGTGGAAGTCATGTTCTTTGTGGGCCACTTTATCAGGCCTAGCATGTTATTCGTAGGCATGTGGATAAGGTTTGGTATATAAAGGCACTTGCAGCAACAGATAAGCGAGCACACAAAAGAGAACACAGATTAGTTCAGAGAGTTTTAGTGGTTTATTATTGTTCCAGTTTGTAACTAAACTCTTCTGTTAAATACAAGTAGTGCATTAATCATTGAATCTTTATCTTCTTGTTTGTGTGTTCTTGTCTCGGTTGCATACCCGTTCGGATTCCGCACTTGCGGGTGTGTCAAATAACAAGGATAAGGTTTACTGGATCCTCCTCTAGGGACCTACAGTTAGCCCGTGTCAGTCTTTGCATTTGGCTAGCTACTGCTTCGACTGCGGGGGCGTATTAGCGGATATTATTATTTGAATTATGTATTATTCTATATTCATTTTTGTATATATCTGCATGTTTTGGAGATTTAGTTTCCTTATGTTTATCTCTGTATTGTTGTATATGTACCCTACTCTTTTGACATTGAAATCGATGGATTTTTCAGAAAATAACAGAGTTTACCTCTAACACAAAGAAATACCAACGTAAGGACAGAGCAGATTGAGCGAATTAGTGATGGTTATCACTAACTTGTAGGTCGTCCGTGTTATCTTCAGTTATAATTAAGCATAGGAACATGCTATTCGTTAGTGACCATAAGACCTCCATTGAATAATTTATCATAGTAACCATAATTGAGAGAAGTGAAATGCATATATATGGTTAATAAATTGAATTTCAGTTACAGAACTGAGTTTTTTTAATACCACTCAACATTTCTGTCTTAGTTGGCCTATAATCAGCTGAAAGATAGTAAAAACCCATATATGGCACGCAGATGTGGCATTCTTGGCATTTTATTATAGCAATGATAAGTAAGTATCTGAAAGTGCCTTGGATATGTTCCATTTTATTTGGGAGCTGTTCATTATGCTATTTTTCATATCTCAAAACGGGTCAAATGGGTTGAACAAGTCAATTAGGCTGCAAGTATCCCAAAGTCTATGTTTAGTACATACATCCTCCTAAACCAAGTTATTCAAAGATTTAGGTTATTTTATTATATTAGGTATTAGCCCAATATGTACCCATGTACCCTGATGGGCCCTAGAATTTAATTTAGAAGTGGTTTCCCCTTCTATGTATGTGTTCCCTCTTTGATGTAAATATTCACAAGATACATACATACCACAGTTATTACTTCATTTTTTCTCTCATATTACATTTTGCAATTAGTATTAATCCCCTTAAAACACAGAAATTGGATAAAAAAGTGTTAAAAAGTAGGAAATTACATGTGGAGGTTGGCGCATGCATGCATTGTCATGGACATAAAAAGAAAATAAAAAAGAAAAAAGGAAAGAACACCAACGGAAAAGATGGCCCAAAAACAACTCCCATCTTTCCAGCTCTAACAACTGCAGAAGCATCAAACTGCTCCTATAGTTGTATTAACTCTATGCTAACATCATCTTGAACAAGTTTCACTAAACCCATATAGCATTAGCCCCGAGTAACAATGGCACCAACTGACCCTTCAAATGAAGTGCCATTATTTCGTTGGCCCCACCAATCAGCTTCTGTCCTATGAACACAGCTGGGACACTTGGCTTAAACCCTAACCCCTTGAGTTCTTTCTCTATCTGATGCCCCTTTGGATGCTCATCTAACTCATAAACAGTGGGATTTGCTCCAAAACTGCTTATCAGTGTCTTAATTGTGTGGCACATGCAGCAAGAGTTTTTACTGAATATAACCACTGACCTTTCATTCACCAAAGCTGTAACCATAGCCATCTCTTGAAGCAATAAATAATCAGAAAAGCAAGAGTAGTTATGGTAAGAGAAAGTTTAGATTTTGTTGTGACGAAACTGAGCTCTAGCTTATGCTATATATAGATAGTAGGTCTTGATATTGGAAAGGAGAGATTCTTATAGCAAGTTGTATCTCCGTATATTGATATGCACGGCAGCATCTTGTATGTAGAAACACATCTTTAGCCTTGATAGAGCCTTCAAGAAGTTATTTGATGCAGTTATTTATGCAAGGACAGTAAGGTAATTATGTATATAACACAAATAATTTTCTTTTTCATATTTCTATCACATAGCATCTGCTGATCTGGAAGATGTTCTCCAAATTGGGTATACACCTTTACTTTTTCATTGCCAGATTCTAAGTGAAAGGAAGAAAGTAAAAGTGCCCAACCACCAAGAATAGATTTGGTAGTCATCAAAGTGATGAAAAATGAAGAATTTTAAAATAAGTTCTCTGATCAACTACGGAATTATAGAGAGATTGAATTGTTAGGCCATACTATGAATTTATGAGAAAGGGTAATTGAGACTAGACTTAGAAGAGAAACTCAGATTACCGTAAACCAATTTGGTTTCATGCCAGGGCGATCAACTACGGAAGCTATACACATTCTAAGGAGATTGATGGGAAAGAAGAGAGTTCGACGCATGGTGTTAAAAGACCTTGAAAAGGCATACGGCATTGTGTCGACCTGCTATGCTATACGGAATAGAATGTTGGGCAATCAAGAAAACACAAGCACGTAAACAAGAGGTAATAGAGTTAGAATGTTGAGGTGGATGTGTGGGTACACCAGGTTGGACATGATAAGAAATCAAGTTTTTAGGGATAGATTAGGGGTAGCTAGTATATCAAATAAGATACGGAGAGGATGTTGAGATGGTTTGGGCATATCAGGAGGAGACAAACGACGGGCATAGTTAGAACCGTGGAAACTCTTACTATGGAGGGAAAGAGGAGTAGAGGTAAGACTGAAGCTAACTTGGGAGGTGCGGATTGGGTAGGATTTGATAGACGTGCACCTCCATGAGGATATGGTTGAGGATAGGTGTTCGTGGAGACGTAGGATTAGGGTTAAGGACTTTTCGGAGGGTGGTATGTTAGGGTATTGGAGTCTTGTCATAGTAGCCTAGTTTTTCAGTTTATTTTGGTGGCCTAGGCATGTTATCGTTTGCTTGTGTGTTGATATATTGTAAAATATGTTTCTTTTATGCGTTCTCACATATTTCTTGTTTGTTTGTTAGCTTTAAATAGAATTTTTTTAGTACCCTATGTTATCTTGTTGTTTTTGAGTAGCTATTTGCCTTTTTATGTTTCATATGACTCTTATGGTTGGATGTGTCTTTGGAGCTAGGGGTCTCACTCGAAGCAGTCTCTTTATCCCTAGAGATGAGGCTTGCCTACATCCCACCCTATCTTGACCCTGCCAATAGCTTTGCTATGTGTGGGCTTATACTGGGTAAGGTTGTTGTTGTTGTATGTGTGAAATAAAAAAAAAATGTCAACATTTGATTAAGTGAAGAAAATTATATTTTTAAGCATATAAGATGTTATGAATTTGTATCTAAAATGATAAAAATTGATGAGTTGATGTCTCATGACTCTTTTTTCAGCGTAGCATATAAGATGATATGAATTTGTATTTAAAACGATCACAGATTGGTGAGTTCATGTCTCATGACAGTGAAGAGTACATGAAGTTGATAAGATATGGATAATATATCCTTCACATATATGTGATTGTGCCACTAACTGATGTCTATTGTTGATGCATATATACTATTTAAAAAAAATTAATATATTAATTGAGTTGAGAAGTTTTTGAAATATAAAATGAGAAAATGGTAGTTGTTTATTTATTTATTTATATTTCCTATGATACAGTGATACAACTGCCACCAAAAAGACAAAAACTGTCAAATGACGTGCATCAAGTTTTCAAATCGAATTGATCTCCATCTTCATCATCGATGTGCCAATCTCTATAACAGGTATCTCGCTCCTTATTCTAGACTATTTAGGTATTATCTGCTTCCAATGTGCGTGTATTGCTGTGGGTTAATCGCTTGCGGTGTTCGTGTGTGTTTATCTGTCGAATTGCATTTATTTTCAAACAGCTGTTGCGTGCATTTCAAAATAGTTAGTTTGTGTCTTCATTTCTACGTTGATTGTTATTCCAAAGCTATTGAATTTGAGTTGTAGTTGCTTCAGTATCGAAAGGAGCACAATGCAGATTCATACATGTTCATTTGATCGTGGTGGATAGTTTTGGAAAACTTATGAATTAACCATAAGTATAGAAAACGTGAATATATTTCAGTTAAAATCTGTTTTGTGGTGGTTAAATTTAAGATTTAGTGGTAGGTGTTGATCTTACCTGAAATGCCAAACCATTAAGGATTTTGAATGTACATCATTATAAAGTAAAGTTTACATATCATATATTCTTCTCAAGTTTGTAACACCTTAACAATAAAAGGGGTTAAGGCCAAACAAATTACATATATCATACATCGCATGGCTAGATAAAATGCCATTTGACTTTCTGTTTATTCTCTTATTCATACTTTCATATATGTTGGCAAGTATACGGGACTACCGGAGCTTGGGGAAATGCTCTGTTTATGGCTATAGCATTTGTACTATAGCCATATAGCTCTCTCTTTAATGAGCATTGGGACCAGCATTCCTTTGAGATGCAGACTCATGATCTCATTGGATCCACCAACGAGCTCCTGTCCTATAAAAACAGCTGGGACACTTGGCTTACACCCTAAGGCTATGAGTTCCTTCTCAATTTGCTGCCCATCTGGGCGTTCATCAAGCTCATAAACAGTTGGGTTTGCCCCAAAGCTACATATTAGCGTCTTAATGCTGTGGCATATACAGCAAGAACTCTTGCTGAATATAACCACTGCTCTATCTTTCACCAATCTTGTGACAATGGCCATTTTCTCTGCTGGATAACTGTAAGATGGTTTTATGGTAAGTGGTTTGCTTTTAGGAAGTTGAACTGCCATGGAGGCTTTATATAGTTGGATGACAATAAAGGAGGGAAAAGGTGGATACGAGTAGCTAGTATTAGGTAATTTCCAAAATTACCCTTTAATGTTTATCTTAAATGGAATGCCACAGGAGTTAGATTGCAATTTGATTGAATAATATTCTAAAGGTGGCCATAGATATCTTTTATGATCTTCAATCTCGATATCTTTTGTTATACGGGGATACCAATTACCAACTGATTCTTAGTTAAGCTGTTTTTCTTCTATAAGAACCTAAGGAATAGCCCTTGACTCCAGTAACCTAGATGCACGTCTACTCAATGTGCCTAGGCAGATTAATTCAACTTGCCGAAAGTTAAGAAGAAACAAACATTTGGATAAAAGATATGCTTATAAGCTGTGATAAAGCATATAATTGTGATGATTAAATCACATGGCATTTTTACAAGTAGAATGAAAAGTTATGGATGTGAATATATTCTTATGGATTTTATTTTTATCTTTGAGTACTGCTTAGTCAAAATATTGTGCATATCATTAACTAATTCCTCCACACACCATGCTAGTTTAACAGCTATACAAGGAATCATAATAGCTAAAGTAAGAGGGGTCTCATCGTCTTTTGTATTTGTACCAAAATTGGAACATGCAAGCTGTATATCATAGCAGTTGACATGTCAATGAGTAGTCACAAGTCAAAAATAGTAGCATGTTTGAGAACTTGCTTAACAATTCGATTGGTGATTATAATTCATTGTATTCCTTTTCAGCAGGCACTCTGATTTCTCTAGAAAATCCGAGGCTATCTTATTTCGATCGATATTCTAATATTCTCACATCTCTTCTCTTCCCATCTTTTTCTTTAATTCAGAATCATGGGGATCGATACAGCAGGGTATCTAATTCGAAGGAAGGATAACGTATAAAACCGTACAGCAGGGTATTCACATTTCTTATTTTCTGGTATTAGATTACGCCACATATCTTTGGCTGAAAAGGTCAAAATAAAAGAAGAAAAGGATAAGCTGCGTTCTGAACTTTGGAATCAATTTGTAAAACTGGCCATAGATAAAGCTAAGGGACACTTGTTTAGGGGTATCTACCATTTCACCACACCAATATTAAACATACAATCCTTAGTAGTTTCTTCTTCTTGTTTTTTTATCATCTTTTGTCTTACATGCATTGCCATTTGTTTTTTTTTTTGAATGTCACACTATAGCTGCTCAAAGTTGTATATAACCTTTGCAGGTTATAAAATTAGAGATCTTGCTATTTCTTTGGCTAATAGATGTATACACTTTTATGTTCGACTTTTCATAAGAACGGATCGTATCGACACATGACAGCTAGATCAACATTTCTACTTGTTATTTGGTATTTATAAAATAAAGTAAAAGTATATGAGTTTATAAATAGGAATGCGTAGTCGAGTCCTGGGATCACATTTTTTTAGATTTGTGGGCTTGTTATTCCCTCACTTTTCCCACTTCCAGAAAAGGACAAAGGATGGTGACTCAAAGCTTTATATATTCTTTTTATAGATGTGGGTGAGATAGAAAAATCCCTCTTAACTTCTTAAGGAAAAGTGGCTAGACAACACACATAACATACACATGAAAAATTCCTAGAAAAGTGGCTAGACAGCATCCCGTGTATGGAAACACGCTCAGTTATTCAAGAGTTTCTTTTTTTCACTCAAACAACTTAGCTATTCTAAAAAATCCAGGACCAGAATCAGCAATAAACTAGTGAAATTTCAGCATCCGTTATCATGATGTTAATAGGTATTTGGGTGTTTGAGTGAAACTAGCTTCAAATGTCTACCATTTTGGACCTGCAACTTGGACCATAAAAGAAGTTGTTAACAGACATATGTTCATATTCTTTATATAGAGTTCATCGTAATCAAATAATATCATCACTTATATAATTTGTTTTCTGTACCAAGTAGTGGTATATTTGTTTTATGCAAGTAATTTACTGAGATGCACTTTAGTTTTTTAATGTGTCCAACTTGCGATTATACACCAATTGTAATGTTAACAAACATAGGTTATCCATCTGTTGTTTCTCTTACTCAAATTTATAAGTAATTACCATCAAAAGGTTTTATTTCTCAACAAGCTTCAAATGTCTGAAGGGACATTTAAATCAGATTTTTGTAGATCTTAAGTATTGTTTCAAGTTGTCAATGAATGACATGTAATAATGTAATTAGGAATACTGAGGTAAGACTGCTTCTTCCCCAAAGTTTAAAACGAAAACAAATTTGACATTTACTAACAGTCCTTCTAAACTGATCCCGCTAGGTGTATAAATTTGAGAGGCGGCAAGATGGGCAGGTGGTGTGGGCAGAGTAACAGGTCAAAATCTTGTTTGACTTGAAGCATATCACCTTTTATATATCTAACCCAATTTACCTTCAGATATCATATGTTGGGAGAGTTTACCTGCAAATTGAAACGGGCGGCGAGTGGGGTTGCGTTGACCTGCGAACACTTTATTGTCCATAATTTTGCCCATTTCACTTTTCGCTATTATATATCTAACCCAATTTACCGTTAGATATCATATGTTGGGAGAGTTTACCTGTAATACACAGACAGCATAAAGAAATACCAACGTAAGGACAGAGCAGATTGAGCCACTTAGTGATGGTTATCACTAACTTGCAGGTCGTCCATGTAATCTTCAGTTATAATTAAGCATGGGACCATGCTATTCGTTAGTTACCACTAGAGAATCCATTGAATAATTTATCATAGTAATTTAGTATCCCAGAGTTTATATTTAATACATACAATCTCCTAAACTATTTTATTCAAAGATTTAGATTAAGTTAAGAGTTAATTACTGTTTTCGTCCCTGAGGTTTGTCAAAAATAACGGTTTCAGTCCATTAGTTTAAAAATTGCAATTTCAGTCCATTAGTTTGATTTTCGTAACCATTTCAGTCCACTTTTCAAACGGCGTTTGTTTTATGCAGTTAATGGAAGCACGTGATGGGCAATTTGGTCATTTCCATTCCAATTCTCACAAACCCAGTTGTATTAAACACCACCTAAATGGATTGGGAATCGATTAATTGGAATGGAAATGACCAAATTGCCCATCACGTGACAACCACGTGCTTCCATTAACTGCATAAAACAAACGCCGTTTGAAAAGTGGACTGAAATGGTTACGAAAATGAAACTAATGGACTGAAATCGCAATTTTTAAAGTAATGGACTGAAACCGTTATTTTTTACAAACCTCAGGGACGAAAACAGTAATTAACTCTTAAGTTAATATATAAGGTATTGTTTTAGCCTGATGGGCCCTACGGTTTATTTAATCTTAGATTATATAGCCACTCTACTATCAGGATTCATTTTCTTTACATGTGTACTGCGCTCATGCATTATTTTTAGCTCCATTACTACAATGTGGGGATGTCTAGTTAACCATTAATGTAGTACTTCAAAACACAGTAACAACATCTGTAAAACATTGCATCTCTTGTTGCTTTTAAAAAGTAGGAAATTACACTGCATACATTGTCATGGACAAAAAAAAAAAAGAAGATAAAAGGAAAAAAGAAAAACCAACAGAAAAGATGGCCAAAAAACGACTCCCATCTTTCCTGCTCTAACAACTGCAGAAGCATCCAACTGCTCCTATAGTTGTATTAACTCTATACTAACATATTCTTGAACAAGTTTCACTAAACCCATATAGCATTAGCCCCGAGTAACAATGGCACCAACTGACCCTTCAAATGAAGTGCCATTATCTCGTTGGCCCCACCAATCAGCTTCTGTCCGATGAACACAGCTGGGACACTTGGTTTAAACCCTAACCCCTTGAGTTCTTTCTCTATCTGATGCCCCTTTGGATGCTCATCTAACTCATAAACAGTGGGATTTGCTCCAAAACTGCTTATCAGTGTCTTAATTGTGTGGCACATGCAGCAAGAGTTTTTACTGAATATAACCACTGACCTTTCATTCACCAAAGCTGTAACCATAGCCATCTCTTGAAGCAATAAATAATCAGAAAAGCAAGAGTAGATATGGTAAGAGAAAGTTTAGATTTTGTTGTGACGAAACTGAACTCTAGCTTATGCTATATATAGATAGCAGGTCTTGATATTGGAAAGGAGAGATTCTTTTTTCAAAAAAAAAAAAAAAAAAAAAAACTATATAGTGTAGTATAACAAGTTGTATCTCCGTATATTGATATGCACGGCAGCATCTTGTATGTAGAAACACATCTTTAGCCTTGATAGAGCCTTCAAGAAGTTATTTGATACAGTTATTTATGCAAGGACAGTAAGGTAATTATGTATATAACACAAATAATTTTCTTTTTCATATTTCTATCACATAGCATCTGCTGATCTGGAAGATGTTCTCCAAATTGGGTATACACCTTTACTTTTTCATTGCCAGATTCTAAGTGAAAGGAAGAGAGTAAAAGTGCCCAACCACCAAGAATAGATTTGGTAGTCATCAAAGTGATGAAAAAGGAAGAATTTTAAAATAAGTCTCTGATCAACTACGGAATTACAGAGAGATTGAATTGTTAGGCCATACTATGAATTTATGAGAAAGGGTAATTGAGACTAGACTTAGAAGAGAAACTCAGATTACCGTAAACCAATTTGGTTTCATGCCAGGGCGATCAACTACGGAAGCTGTACACATTCTAAGGAGATTGATGGAAAAGAAGAGAGTTCGACGCATGGTGTTAAAAGACCTTGAAAAGGCATATGACATTGTGTCGACCTGCTATGCTATACGGAATAGAATGTTGGGCGATCAAGAAAACACAAGGACGTAAACAAGAGGTAGTAGAGTTAGAATGTTGAGGTGGATGTGTGGGTACACCAGGTTGGACATGATAAGAAATCAAGTTTTTAGGGATAGATTAGGGGTAGTTAGTATATCAAATAAGATACGGGAGAGGATGTTGAGATGGTTTGGGCATGTCAGGAGGAGACAAACGACGGGCATAGTTAGAACCGTGGAAACTCTTACTATGGAGGGAAAGAGGAGTAGAGGTAAGATTGAAAC
Organism: Helianthus tuberosus; assembly: GCA_030545235.1. Lineage (NCBI taxonomy): Eukaryota > Viridiplantae > Streptophyta > Magnoliopsida > Asterales > Asteraceae > Helianthus > Helianthus tuberosus. The sequence goes on from CM060406.1 coordinate 185,806,262, forward strand.
TAACTTGGGAGGTGCGGATTGGGTAGGATTTGATAGACTGCACTTCTATGAGGATATGGTCGAGGATAGGTGTTCGTGGAGACGTAGGATTAGGGTTAAGGACTTTTAATAGGGTGGTATGTTAGGGTATTGGAGTCTTGTCATAGTAGCCTAGTTTTTCAGTTTATTTTGGTGGCCTAGGCATGTTATCGCTTGCTTGTGTGTCGATATATTGTAAAATATGTTTCTTTTATGCGTTCTCACATATTTCTTGTTTGTTAGCTTTAAAAAGAATTTTTTAGTACCCTATGTTATCTTGTTGTTTTTAGAGTAGCTATTTGCCTTTTTATGTTTCATATGACTCTTATGGTTGGATGTGTCTTTGGAGCTAGGGGTCTCACTCGAAGCAGTCTCTTTATCCCTAGAGATGAGGCTTGCCTACATCCCACCCTCTCTAGACCCTGCCAATAGCTTTGCTATGTGTGGGATTATACTGGGTACGGTTGTTGTTGTTGTATGTATGAAAAAAAAATTGTCAACATTTGATTAAGTGAAGAAAATTATATTTTTAAGCATATAAGATGTTATGAATTTGTATCTAAAATGATAAAAATTGATGAGTTGATGTCTCATGACTCTTTTTTCAGCGTAGCATATAAGATGATATGAATTTGTATTTAAAACGATCGCAGATTGGTGAGTTCATGTCTCATGACAGTGAAGAGTACATGAAGTTGATAAGATATGGATAATATATCCTTCACATATATGTGATTGTGCCACTAACTGATGTCTATTGTTGATGCATATATACTATTTAAAAAAAATTAATATATTAATTGAGTTGAGAAGTTTTTGAAATATAAAATGAGAAAATGGTAGTTGTTTATTTATTTATTTATATTTCCTATGATACAGTGATACAACTGCCACCAAAAAGACAAAAACTGTCAAACGACGTGCATCAAGTTTTCAAATCGAATTGATCTCCATCTTCATCATCGATGTGCCAATCTCTATAACAGGTATCTCGCTCCTTATTCTAGACTCTTTAGGTATTATCTGCTTCCAATGTGCGTGTATTGCTGTGGGTTAATCGCTTGCTGTGTTCGTGTGTGTTTATCTGTCGAATTGCATTTATTTTCAAACGGCTGTTGTGTGCATTTCAAAATAGTTAGTTTGTGTCTTCATTTCTATGTTGATTGTTATTCCGAAGCTATTGAATTTGAGTGGTAGTTGCTTCAGTATCGAAAGAAGCACAATGCAGATTCATACATGTTCATTTGATCGTGGTGGATAGTGATTGGCAGGATTCTGTTGGAAAACTTATGAATTAACCATAAGTATAGAAAACGTGAATATATTCCAGTTAAAATCTGTTTTGTGGTGGTTAAATTTGAGATTTAGTGGTAGGTATTGATCTTACCTGAAATGCCAAACAATTAAGGATTTTGAATGTACATTGTTATAAAGTTTACATATCATATATGGCATGTCACAAAATGCGATCTGAGTTGCTACTTATTCTGTGATTCGTATTCACTATCATTCTCATGTTTGTAATGCCTTAACAAAAAAAGGGTTGATGCCAAACAAATTACATATATCATACATCAGATAAAATGCTTAATCGTATTCACTATTTGTTGGCAACTATACCGGACTACCACCGGAGAGCTATATGGCTATAGTACAAATGCTATAGCCATAAACAGAGCATTTTCTTAAGCTCCGGTGGTAGTCCGGTATAGTTGCCAACAAATAGGAAAGTATGAATAAGAGAATAAACAGAAAGTATGATATATGTAATTTGTCTCATGGCATTTTTACAAGTAGAATGAAAAGTTATGGATGTGAATATACTCTTTTGGATTTTATTTTTTTCTTTAAGTACTGCTTAGTCAAAATATTGTACTTATCATTAAGTAATTTCTCCACACACCATGCTAGTTTAACAGCTATACAAGGAACCAGAATAGCGTAAGAGGGGTCTCATCGTCTTTTGTATTTGTACCAAAATTTGGAAATGCAAGCTGTTATATCATAGCAGTTGACATGTCAATGAGTAGTCACAAGTGAAAAATAGTATCATGTTTGAGAACTTGCTTAACAATTCGATTGGTGATTATAATTCATTGTATTCCTTCTCAGCAGGCACTCTGATTTCTCTAGAAAATCCGAGGTCTATCTTATTCCGACTAACGATATTCTATTATTCTCACATCTCTTCTCTTCCTATCTTTTTCTTTAATTCAGAATCATGGGGATCGATACAGCAGGGTATATAATTCCAAGGAAGGATAACGTATAAAACCGTACAACCGGGTATTCACATTTCTTATTTTCTGGTATTAGATTGCGCCACGTATCTTTGGCTGAAAAGGTCAAAATTAAAGAAGAAAAGGATAAGCTGGGTTCTGAAATTTGGAATCATTTTGTAAAACTGGCCATAGATAAAGCTAATGGCCACATGTTTAGGGGCACTAACTTACATGATATCTACCATTCCACCACACCATATACTAAACATACAATCCTTAGTAGTTTCTTCTTCTTTTTTTTTTTTAATAATCTTTTGTCTTACATTCATTGCCATTTGTTTTTTTATTTTTTTTGTATGTCACACTTTAGCTGCTCAAAGTTGTATATAACCTTTGCAAGTTTTGAAGTTAGTGATCTAGCTATTTCTTTGGCTAATATATGTATAAACTTTTTTGTTTGAGTTTTCATAAGAACGGTTGGTTTCGACACATGATAGCTAGATCTACATTTCTACGTGTACTTGTTAGATCGGCGGGCTTGTTATTGTTATTTTGGTAGGAATAGTTGCAGTTTTCGAGTAGTGTACTTGTTATTTGGTATTTGTATATAGGAATGCATAGTCGAGTCCTGGCATCGCATTTCTTTTTTTGATTTTTTAGATCGGTGGGTTGTTATTCCCTCACTTTTCCCTCTTCGAGAAAAGGACAAAGGATGCTGGCTCAATGCTTTATATATTCTTTTTATAGATGTGGGCGAGATAAGAAAAATCCCTACATGAAAAATTCCTCTTAAGGAAAAGTGGCTAGGCAGCACGCATAACATACGTATGAAAACACCTTCAGTTATTTAAGAGTTTCTTTTTTTTTTTTTTCACTCAAACAACTTAGGTATTCTAAAAAATCCAGGACCAGAATCAGCAATAAATTAACTAGTAAAATTTCAGCATCAGTAATCATGATGTTAATAGGTAGTTTGGTGTTTGAGTGAAACTAGCTTCAAATGTCTACCATTTTGGACCAAGTAGTGGTATATTTGTTTTATGCAAGTAATTTACTGAGATGCACTTTAGTTTTTTAATGTGTCCAACTTGCGATTATACACCAATTATTGTAATGTTAACAAACATAGGTTATCCATCTGTTGTTTCTCTTTCTCCAATAGTCCAATTTATAAGTAATAACCATCAAAAGGTTTTATTAAAGCCGATTTCTTTTTCTTTTTTAGTGTCCCTGAGTATGTAATTATTTTCATCAATAATAGATGTTGCTTGCTCACAGCTGTCAAGCTGGCGACCTATTATTGACAAATTTGCAAAAAAACTCTCTAGATGGAAATCAAAGACTTTGTCGATGGGGGGTAGAATTACCCTTGCCAAGGCGGTGCTTGGTAACTTACCGTCCTACTACCTCTCAATTTTTAAAGCCCCGCTAAAGGTTATCAAAACCTTAGAAGGTATTCGTCGGGATTTTGTTTGGGGTCACACGGGTTCGAGGTGCAAGATGAGGTGGGTGGCTTGGAGTAAAGTTCAAGCTCATATGAGGTTGGGCGGCCTCGGGGTGGGTGAAATTCGCACCCTAAACTGGGCCTTACTTCTTAAATGGAAGTGGGGATTTAAGCAGTATCCGAATCACCTTTGGTCCAATGTTATAAAAGCTATTCACAACAGATCTGATGGTGTGCAAGACAGTCCACTTATAACTAATATTGCAGGGAATTGGAAAGACATTTTAATGGTCACAAAAGACATCGACAAAGCTGGAATTCCTGGAGCTGAATCGCTGGGTATGGATCCTATTCAGTGGCACAGTTTCGCTGGAAGGTGGCTGAAATTCTGAACATTCGGGTTATGTCGGATGGTTTTAATTGGAATGTGTGGACCCCGTGCAAAGTTTTATACTTCATTTGGAAGCTCAAATTGGGGAGTATTGCTGTCAAAACTGCACTTGCGCAACGCGGGGTGCCTATCTCAAATCTGAGTTGCAGAATGTGTGGCCGCGAGGAGGAAACCATTGACCACCTAGCCGTGTCTTGTGTCTTTGCAAGAGCGGTTTGGTGGCATGTTTGCATGTGGGTCAAGGTCCCGTCTTTTACCCAGCCTTTGTTACACTACAAGAACAGGGCACCTTTAGCGGCGACAGGTGTCGCCGGTATTGACCACCATTGTCGCCGCTATTGAGTTTTAGCGGCGACATGTCGCCGGTAAAGCGTCGTCGGTATTGCTCGGACGGTATTGACCAGTTGTCGCCGATATTGATCAGTTGTCGCCGGTATTGATATTCCACTTTTAGCGACGACCGATATCGTCGCTAAAAGTGTCGCCGGTATTACTGTTCGTCGGTAAAGGCTTAAAGGCAATAGCGGCGACACATGTCGCCGCTAAAAGTCTATTTTTTTTTTTATACAGCAGCTGTATATACAGCTACCCAGCCAGTTTTACGGCCGAAAAAAACAAAACCTGCCTATTTTCAAACAACGCAAGCAAACGCCATGAACATAATCAACATATACTAAAGGTGTTATAATTAAAAACTACGTTTAAGTCGTACATACGTTTAAGGTAATATAATTAAAAACAACGCAAGCAAACACCATTAACGCAAGCTTCACTCATCGTTATCGTTGGGTTCATTGTCGGATTCATTATCGAATAAGTTGTCAGAATCGTAGTCTTTTGACTTTCCTTTTCCTTTTCCTTGTGAAGCAAGATAGTTGTTAAGTTGGTTCAAAAATGACGGTGTTTGGAACAAGCTGTTAACAAAATCCTACAATAATAGATAGCAAAACGTATATTAGCATATTAATTAACGCTACCAACATATATTTAACAAGGAAACATGCGTTCGTTTGTCATTTTATAAATTGCGTAGTTTACCTCGGAAAAGGGTTCTTGCGTCCGAGCTTGCGAAGACGACATGTTAGATGACGAGTGCGAGGACATGTTGGAAGAAGGTTTGGGCCCCATCCCGCGGTACCATCCTCGCCGCTCACCCAACGCTTCCTGATACGGGGCAATTGGCGGACCCTCACCGCTCCATTCACTTGTGGCCTGTTGTATGTTCCGCTGTATTTTACGAAGATGATTAAATATATATGTGTATATCTATACTATATAATAAAAGAAACCAGTTTGAGGACACTTGTCATTTATAAAAAAAAAAGATTCGATAGATAAAATTTAAAATTTAAATTAATTCATAACTAAAAAGAGATTTATATATTATATTAGAAATTTATCTTGAATGAAAATAAAATTCTAATCTATAATTTCCGAATTAGTTTCCGAATTGTATCGTATTTGGTTTGCATGTTACTCTATATTACACGGGGCAATAACCTAGTATATATATATTTGTTATAGAAAATAATACTTAAAAGAAATACTTACGTAATTTTGTTCAGCAACCGGATCAACCCAATTCCCTTGATTGTCCGTGTGGGTTTTAGCATACGTAGGTACCCAATCCATATCCTGTTTAACATTAAACTTAGATTAGACATTAAATAAACAAAAGCTTACACACACGCACACATACATAAAACATTACATTTTTATAGGCGGTGCTACCGTACGACGATGTCCCCCCACGGTATGGGAATTGTTGTTTCTCGCGTACTAGTGTGTTGGCCTCGCTTCTTTTCATATATTTTTCTTCCCGGAAACCTCCGATGGTTCTCAACCAGTTATCATAGGGCATATCCGGGGGATGGAATGCCCTTGCACTCTCAAGATCATTGTAACCTCCCTTGCTCTTAAATAATTTTTTAGCATCGTACTTGCGGTCAGAGTACCGCTTCATAAGCACAGCCCTAATGCCCCCCGTCAAGTTTTTGGCCTCTATATCACGTTCCACTTCATCAAAATTGAAATTTTCCTACAAGTTAAATAAAAAAAAGTTAAAATATCATATATAAATTAGATTTGCATGTGCTTAAATATTTGATAAAATTTTATGCATATAACTTATTTACCCGTAAGTGGTTCATGACGGCATCCTTGTAATGTTGTTCAACGTTATCCCATCCAATTTTATCGAACGGGATGGACCGCCACATATACAGGCCGGCCTCCCGTGAAAACATCTCTTGTTTTACCAACAGGGGTATACGTGACCTGCCTGTCAAACGTAAGCGATACAGCCCCCCCCGCTTTTACCAGACGCCTTAGTTTCTCGTTTTTTGCTTTCCCCCTAACCCTCTTTGGGGGAACCGCTGCAATTAAAACAAAAATAATTAGTAACAACATTTATAATATAAAAAATATAAGGACTACAAAATAATTTAGTAAAAGACTTACCGTCTGTCTCGTGTGTGCCACGAAATCCACCAGGAGGAATCGGTGGATCACCAGCGCCGTCACCCCCATGTCCCCAGGGGGCCACATCAGCCATCAGATACGCGAATATCAACAATATCGAAAACATAATCCCTATAAAGTTACAAATGTTACAGCATGTGTATCTAATACAAATTAAGCGAAAGTACAACAACGGTAACTCAAATTCAAATAAATATTTCAAACAAGTGTTTATCAATTACAAATCAATATAAATTACAATAACTTTTCTTTTAGTCAGACTCCACATAATCGGGATCATCCTCATCATAATCAGCCTCGACCTCATCACAATCAGTCTCGACCTCAAACACTTCATCGACGGTAGCCGTTGGGGGATCAACTTCAATTGAAGGCTCACCCGCAGTAACATGAGAAGATCCAATTTGAAAGTATTGGGTCAAGTCAATGACAAGTGGACAGTCAGATGAAGAGTTGTTGTCGACAATGTCATTATCTTCTAAGCCTTTGTCAACATTTTGAACCTTATTGACGCGGTCATCATCACTTAATGGCCGATCCCAAATTCTTCGATGATTAACATTTTCGACTACCCACCTATGTTTGTTTTTTTGGTTTCGAGACGTTTCTTGGATGAAGAACACTTGTTTGGCTTGCGAAGCAAATATGAGTTGATCGTCTTTGTCCCATTCACGTTCAGTGCTTATACTGGTGATATTATTGTCATGGTTTACACCCTTTCGAGTATCAAACCACTTGCACCGAAATATGACAGTGGAATAATTATTTGTATAACGCAACTCAATAATTTCTTCTAATTGGCCATAAAATTTCACACCGTTCTCTCCAACCACTTCCACCCCAGAGTTTTGCGTTGTGCATTTTGCATCACGTTCAAGTGTCTTAAACCTAACACCGTTGACTATGCAAGCAGTGTAAGTGTATGTAGTCATTTTCGCACAAATTGAAAGAGCATACAACTCCGGGTGGAATTCTGGAGAATTTTGTGTTTTCATCGAATGTACCTAACAAATATAGAGTAATAATGTTTGTTATATATGTATTACCTAGCAAGTGTAGAGTAATGAGTGTTATATATGTATTATACCTTATGGAGAAACCATCCCGGAAATTTGGTTTTAAGATCATCTTGGGGATGTGTATGTTTGAATTCACTACATTGATGACAAATATAAGAAAGGAATGAAAAATAGGAATTAACAGATTATGAAAAGTTAAAGATAGAAGCACTCACTTCATGTACTCCCTAACTTCTGTGCAATTTTCGAGGACAAACCATTCCATCTTGCTTTTTTCGATGAATGATAGATATTTGTCCTTTGTTGCGCCAACAGGACGACATTTGGACTCAAACACCCATAACTTTCTTTTTTCAACAACGACATCAGCGTTTCTATCTGGGCGATTGAACTTAGTCAGAACATCTTTAAGGTACATTGAACAAAATGTTAGAGCTTCTTCAAACACATAACGTTCAGCTATACAACCTTCAGGCCTTGCCGGGTTTTTGACATAGTTCTTTAGTTTTTTCATGTACCTTTCAAATGGATACATCCATCTAAAAGCTACTGGACCTCCCGCAATCGCTTCATCAGGTAAATGCATAAGTAAATGAACCATAATGTCAAAAAACGCAGGTGGATAGATCATCTCTAACTTGCATAAGATGGTAACAATGTCATCCTTTGCTTTCTTCATATCATCCACCGATAGTGTTCTAGAGCAAAGTTGCTTAAAGAACATACAAAGGTCTACTATTGGTGTAGATGTATCTTTAGTCAAAAGCCCTCTAACCCCAATCGGTATCAAACGTTGCATGAGGATATGACAGTCATGAGATTTCAACCCGGTAATGTTAGCATTGTTATCTGTCACCCTCTTACTGATATTAGATCCAAACCCATCTGGTAATTTAACATTTTTTATAAACTGTCAAAAAAGTTTTCGATCATCGGACTTGAATGAGTACTTTGGGTGGGGACTTAAGAACTTGCCACCCGATTGTTTCAGCCATTGTGTCGGCCGAATGTTTAGTTTTTCCAAGTCGGACCGCGCATTTGGCGTGTCTTTGCTCTTATCGTTCATTAGAAGAGTACCGAGCAAGCTGTCGCACACATTTTTCTCTATATGCATTACATCTAAGTTATGTTTCAGCTGCAGAGAAGACCAATACTCAAGGTCAAAAAATATGCTTCTTTTGGACCAGTTCAACTCGAAATCTAACCGGGTTATCCTCCCACCTCCAAAATCTGGATGCTTGCCTGGTAGACGAATAATTAAACGACCGAGTTGAGCTTCTATGTCAGCTGGGCTAAACTGTCTCGGAGGGTCTCGGGTCTCCCGTTAAAGTCGAGACTTGTTCTCCAAGGATGGTTGGCATCTAAGAACCGGCGATGACCAACATAAGCACATTTACCAGTTACACGTATTGAAGGAGTGTCTTGGTTACAAGTTGGGCATGCCATGTAGCCTTGTCCGCTCCAACCTGATAGACTACTACGGGCTGGAAAGTCATTTATGGTCCATAACAACGCCGCCTTCATTGTGAAGTATGTGTTTGTTGCTGCGTCTTTAGTACGTACACCTGTCTGCCACAATTGCTTAAGCTCATCCACTAACGGTCTAAGGAAAACGTCCATGTCTTTCCCCGGTGATTTAGGGCCAGGAATCAACAAGGTCAACATGAATGTGGACTCTCGCATGCATAGCCAGGGAGGCAGATTATATGTGGTGAGTATAACCGGCCACGTGCTATGAGTCGAGGATCCACTACCGTTGATAAAGGGATTAAAACCGTCAGCTGCAAGCCCTAAGCAAACATTTCGTGGCTCCATCGCGAAGTTTGGGTACTTTTTATCAAAGTCTTGCCATGCAGATCCATCAACTGGATGACGCATAGCCCCATCTTCCGATCGTCCGGTACTATGCCATATCATATCTTTCGCTGTGTGCCTTGAACAATACAAACGTCGTAGTCTAGGCGTCAAAGGAAAGTATCGTAACACCTTAAGAGCCACCTTCGTGCCTTTTGTGTCTTTATCGACCCATCGACTCTCATTACAAACGGGACAATTTTGCAAGGACTCGTTTTCTTTCCAAAAGAGAGCACAATCATTTGTGCACACATCTATCATCTCATATGCCAAACCAATCTTCTTAAATGTCTTCTTAGCTACATAATACGAAGGGGGAATCTTGTTTCCTTCTGGCATTGACTCTCGCAACAACGAGAGGAGTCGATCTACTCCTTCATTTTGAAAATGGTACGTATCCTTTATATTCAAAAGCTTTGCTAAAAAGTCGATAGAAGAAAACTTGGTACAACCAGGATATAATTCTGTTTCAGCTTCCTTTACCAGGTCTTCAAAATCATCAACAACACCGCTACTATCTCCATTCGAGTTCTCTTGGTTAAGGTATGTATCTTCTTCCATACGCTCCCCCCTAATGTCTTCAATAACGTTTACCATACCGTCTTGTGGCGCAACATCGTTTACTTCTGCAGTTGGAGTTGTGGCCATGTGATAGGTCCACTTCGTGTATTCCTTCCAAAAACTGTTAATACGCAAATGGTATTTCATTTCTGCCATAGATAACAAGCCGGAATTTTTACATTTGGTACACGGACATCTAACTTCATCGTGGTTTTTTATCACTCTTTCACACATCTCGATAAATGACTCGAGTCCTTGCTTGTATTGAGGTGAATGACGTGGGGAATCAATCCAACTTTTATCGATAGGCATTATGCAACTGAAAGAAAATCTAATTTAGGATTAACAAGACAAGGGTAGGCTGCTAAACCCACTTTTTGAACACTTTATCTCATATGTGAATGTGTATTACATGATTGTTTGTTTAAGAAAAATTCGGCAGCATTTCCTCTTAGCTCCCAAGTATATATGTAATGATATATATACCCGAGGAGCAAAGAGAAAATGATAACCGAATCCTTCTTAAACAAACAATCATGTAATACACATTCACATCCTAAATGAGATAAAGTATTCAAAAAGCAGTCCCAAGATAAACGGGGACAACCCGAAATTAATTTCTAAATCAATTTCGGGCGGGTATTTCTAAGCTCGCTATGTTTAAAATGATTAATTCAAACACGGGCACAGTTTTTTAAGCTTGTTATGTTCTTAATGATTGTTTTAAATTTTGGGCGGAACGTTATGTTTTAAATCATGATTTCAATTTCGATTGGGTGTTTTCTTAGCTCATTATGTTTGAAATGATGATTTCAATTTTGGCGGGTATTTTCTATGTTCGTTATGTTTTAAATGATGATTTTAATATAAAGAGGGCATTTCCTAACTAATATATATTTGTCAAATTTAAATATAAATGTTTTAAAACCAAAACACAAATATACAAATTATCAAACTTTAACATTTTTTTCAAACCTACACATAAACAAACACACATTTTGATCAAAACCATAAAATTTATACACTTACACCTACATACATACATTCATTCATACACTTACATACCCACATACATGCTTACATACACCTACATACACAAATACATAGACTTTCATATACTCATTTTCTCCAAATACACATACATTATACATTTGACATACAAACATTCATCCTTACATACACATTTGCATACTTTATACAAACATACATACTAACATACACATTTTTCACCAACATACTAACATACACCTACATAAATACATTCATTCAAACACTTACATACCCACATACATGCTTACATACACCTACATACACAAATAAATAGACTTTCATATACTCATTTTTTTTCAAATACACCTACATTATACATTTGACATACAAACATTCATCCTTACATACACATTTGCATACTTTATACAAACATACATACTAACATACACATTTTTCACCAACATACTAACATACACCTACATACATACATACATACATTCATTCATACACTTATTTACATCCTAAACTAAAAATTATACAATTTCTAAACTAAAAATAATACAATTTACATCCTAAACTAAAAATTATACAATTTCTAAACATATTTACATCCTAAACTAAAAATTATACATACTAACATACACATTTTAGAATTATACATACTAACATAAATCGTCAAAATTATACATACTAACATACACATTTTCACCAACATATTTACATCCTAAACCAAAAATTATAGAATTTCTAAACTTTAAAAAAAATACATATAAAACTAACCTTTTTTTCAGGTTTCAAGTAGACTAAGACCGCTGAGACGAGGTGGTGCCGGAGAAGTTTCGGTGGTGACCGGAGAAGAGATGGTGGTGATCCGAATATTCTTCCATAAACACAAATATACACAAAAACGAGCAAAGATTAAAGCCTATAACATGTAAATAACAAAATAGAGAAGAGATTTAAGAAAAACAAAGTTAAACTCACCGATTTGGGCAAAAAATGCGCTTCTACGGCGGTGGTTCGCTGAGTTTTGGGGAGAAAATGAAGGAGGAGGGAAGAAAATGACGCTGTGTGTGCTTTTACGGAAAGATCAATACTGGCGACAACCTGTCGCCGCTATTGACTTATGTGTCGCCGCTACTATGCTAACTAGGGTTAAAGAGGATAAGATTTCTGTGGCTAGGGATTAAAGTCTGACACAAACCTTTAGCGGGGACACCGTGTCGCCGCTATTAATTGTTTCCTGTCGCCGGTATTGCTTCTTGAATCCCCAACCATTAGATCAGAATACTGATCAACGGCTGGGGAATGGGTTTGACGCGGATCGACCAATAGCGGCGACAGCTGGCCTGTCGCCGCTAAAGGTGTCGCCGCTAAATGTGGGATATTCTTGTAGTGTTAGTTCGGGAGATGGCGAATGGCTTAAAAAATATGAAAGGGTCGGCTTGCTGGAAGAAGGTAATTGAGGTCATTTTTCACGCCACCTTATGGAGGATATGGAAGGCGCGTAACGCGCTAATCTTTGATGAGGTGCAGTTCAACGTCACTAGAGTGGTGGAAGCGATTAAGGAGGACTCATATTTGTGGATAAAGTGTAGATCTAAATTCAGCGGGTTAGATTGGGAGAGGTGGCGGGACTTTAACGTCCGAGATATTATCTTGTAATTTGTTTTTTTGGGGACTCCCAGCTTCTTGTTGGCCCCTTTGTTTCTATTTTATTTTCAAATAAAATAGCCGTCGTTCAAAAAAAATCAAAAGGTTTTATTTCTCAACAAGCTTCAAATGTCTGAAGGGACATTTAAATCAGGTTTTTGTAGATCTTAAGTATTGTTTCAAGTTGTCAATGAATGACATGTAATAATGTAATTAGGAATATTGAGGTAAGACTGCTTCTTCCCCAAAGTTTAAAACAAAAAATAATTTGACATTTACTAATAGTCCTTCTAAACTGATCCCGCTAAGATAATCTTGGTGATAATGTGTTGTATTGATCAAGGAGAATTACAAGAGATTATATAGAGAACAAACTTACACATAAGACCCTCAACTACAATTAATATAAATCTGTCTAATATCCCCCCTCAAGCTAAGGCCGGGGAGCGACCTGAAGCTTGGACCGTAAAGTGAGAAACCGTTAGTGGCTTGGTGAACACATCGTCAATTTGATCGTTTGTAGAGATAAACAGAACATATAGCTTCTTTTGGGCAACTTTTTCTCTAACAAAGTGAAAGTCATCCTCTACATGCTTTGTACGGGCGTGAAACACGGGATTAGCTGAAAGGTATGTAGCGCCAATATTATCACACCATAATGTGGGAAGCGTAGACATAGGAATCTTAAGTTCGCGCAAAAGTGTCTCAAGCCAAGTGAGTTCAGCAACTGTGTCGGCCAAGGCCTTGTATTCTGATTATGTGGATGATAATGTGTTGTATTGATCAAGGAGAATTACAAGAGATTATATAGAGAACAAACTTACACATAACACCCTGAACTACAATTAATATAAATCTGTCTAATATCCCCCCTCAAGCTAAGGCCGGGGAGCGACCTGAAGCTTGGACCGTAAAGTGAGAAACCGTTGTGAGGGTAGTGGCTTGGTGAACACATTGGCATGAAACATGGGATTAGCTGAAAGGTATGTAGTGCCAAGATTATCACACCATAATGTGGGAACCGTAGACATAAGAATCTTAAGTTCACGCAAAAGTGTCTCAAGCCAAGTGAGTTCAGCAACTGTGTTGGCCAAGGCCTTGTATTTTGGTTCTGTGGATGATCGAGAGACAGTCTTTTGTTTGTGAGCAGACCAGAAAACAAGATTGGAACCAAGATATATTGCAAATCCCCCATGGATCGACAGTCATCCGGGCAACCAGCCCAGTCAGCATCGGAATACGCACGTAAGGAAGGACATGCTGCATCTATGTAAGCATGTAAGTGAGATCCAGACTTGCGGCTCAGTAGAAGACCGTGACCTAAAGTTCCCCGAAGATACCGGAGTATTCTCTTAACAGTGGACCAATGGTTTTAAGTCGGAGAGTGCATGAATTGACACACTTTGTTAACAGCAAAGGTAATATCTGGTCGTGACAAGGTAACATATTGGTGAGCACCCACAATTTGACGGTACCTGACTGGATTGTCAAAGAGAGGGCTATCCCCATTAGCTAAGTGAGTGGTGGTACACATGGGCGAGGGAACTGGTTTAGCATGAGAGAGGCCAGGCCATTAAAGAAGCTCCCGAATATACTTCCTTTGAGAGAGTAATAGGCCTGTCCTTATGGGAATAACTTCAATATTGAGAAAATAGGCAAGTGTTCACATATCCTGAACGACAAAAGATGAGCTAAGGCTGGTGACCACATGCTAAATGGCCTGTGAATTATTGCCAATCAAAAATTATATCATCAACATACACTAACATATAGACCAACATCCCCTGATGCGAATAAATAAAAAGTGAAGGGTCGGTCTTGGAACCCTTAAATCTAAGAGCTACACTACTAGAAAAGTGGTCATTTTGCTACGGAAACAAGACATATTTTTACTGACTGGTTTGTGACACAAAATCCATCGCCAAAAACATTTTCTCTTTTCATTTTTTTATTACAAATTCGTTAGAAATGCGTAGTAAAAAGGTAGTCAGAAATTTGTCATAAACTATGAAAAAATATAAAAATTAAATTTCGTGACAATTGTGTAGCAAAAATAAAAAATTAACTTCCGTTAAATGGGTAGGAAAATGCGTAGAAAATGTGTAACAATTTGTGAGAGCCCTTTTCTGTCAGAAATGGGTAGGAAAATGCGTAAGAAACCAGTTTCCTACGAGTGATTTTCCTACATATGCATTTTGTCACAAATTCGTAGAAAATTGCGAGTTGTGACGCATTTCCTACGGAAAATGGTGTCAGAAATTTTAATTTTTCTAGTAGTGCTAGGAAAGTAGTTGACAACCGTTCAAACTGTAGGTCCGGCTAGGGGAGGATCTAGTCGCCTAATCCTTGTGTACAAACCAACCCGGTTGTGCGGAATCCAACCGGGAAAGCAAACCGAGATCGAACACGTAAATACACGACACGCAAGATTCACCGATTAACACCTCTGTATTAATACTATGAAAAGTTCAGTTACAAAGCAATGTTTACAAATATGTTTTGCAAACTCTCTAAAACTCTCGTGTGTGTGTATTCTCTCTACAAAGTGTTCTCTTATGTCTCTTAACTGAGACTGTCTATTTATACCCACACACATCACGAAACAGAACAGACACGGCGAATCACAATTACAATTGACGAAATGGAGCCATGATCGACGAAACAGCCTTGTTTCGCCGACTCCATTGTTGTTTCGCCGCATATGGGCTTAGGCCCAACCTGTTGAAGTCCATGCTGCATTCTGATTGGCCCAAGTGAAGTTTCACATACTCATGCACGTACATGAATTCCAACTTGTTTCAATATGTGAAGTTTAGTCAACATGGTGACATCATCATGACATCATCATGATGATGTGGCTGCGGGAAATGTTCTCGGCTCTCCGTGCTTCGCGTGTCGAACTCTGGAGCGCACGACGGAGGAATGTCGTGACGTCGGGCTTGAGCCGAACCTAACCGGGTTGAACCGAGCCGAGTTGAACCGAGCCGAGTCGCGTCCACATACATGTATCAACAAACTCCCCCTTGGACGCTACTCGCGAGATTCGCCTTTCATGTCTTCTATGTCGGAGGATCTTCAAAGTCTTCACGTGTTGAAAGCAGAAAGTGTATCAACGAACTCCCCGTTAACATAAGCTCCCCCTTGAGTTATGCTCGTGAAATACTTGTTCTTTATGAATTGAGATCCTTGTGGTGTTGATGATGGTCAGCGGCAACTCGATCATCTTCATCATTTGAGTGCCTTCACGTCGTGTCTTCATTCCGAAGCTTGTCATCGACCATGTTCTCCTTGCCTTTAGAATCTGCACATGCAAGAAATCTAAACGCGTAATGAGAACAACTGCTTGGAATATAGTAAACATAAACAAACGACACACGTGTGACCATTGTTTAATCAAACACCGTCCGACAGTTTGAAAGTTTAATGTATTTTATCAATTTCAATTTTAACTTTCAACACTTTGCAAATTTCGACCGTTTATGAAGATTTAGTCATTTCGGTTTTCATTCAGGTTTCAGGTAACGAAGACTCGAGCTCCAACATCGTACGATCGAAAATAAAATAGAATTAAAATCTTTTTGGCTTTTAGAAAGTTTAAATTAAAACAGATTTTAGGTGTGTTTTAATATTTGAAATGTAAAGACTGAAAGCAGTAAATAAATATATACAAACATTCTTTTTGCGAGTTTCGAGGGTAAGAGAATCATATCAGTGTATGGTCATGTCAAAACGCTCTCTTTGTTCAATTAGTTTAACATTTAGATAAGCATCCTATAACAATTATCGGTATTGTTGTCCACTTAAGCTCAACTTATCAGATGTAATCATGGCGAGGGGATACGTTAAGGTATGATTTATACTTACCGACCGGTGTTCGTCCACATCACGACACATTCCCGTATCAAGGTATGCACGAGGGTTCATCTTACCGGTGAGTATACCGATTATCATCTGTTTGACCGTATATGATGTGAGATTCTCACTTATTTTGATTGAAAACAAGCCCTATGTGATATAATCACTTATTGATGAGGAACTTGATTTTCGATGCATGAGGGCACAGGAGCAAGTCCGTGAACAGGTCAGTACTTTCGTACAGCAGAGAGACGAACTTGACTCCCGGAAAGAATTTGTGATATATTATCACTTATTTTGGGGACATGTGATTGTTGATCACTTATTGAGGTCGAATGCAGTATGTACACGTATGTATGGTATCATGGAAGATCTAGACTTGCGTCCCCGTTATATTTTTTTTTTTTCGGTAAAAGATACAACCATGATACCCAGATGATAAGCAGCATAAAGACCGAATATCTCAGAACCTCGGCAATCTCTCAAACGAAATTTCGGTACTAAGACCATATGCCAATGAATGGTTCCCACCCAGTCTTCAGTCGATTTAAGTTTATATCACCCTGCACACTTTAAAATGATTGTGAGCCTACCGATACATCTTATATAGAGCTGCTTATCGTTTTTCATTTAAGGTTTAAAGAGGTTTAGACATACCACTGATGTACTATCATTTTCTCTTTTGCTCGCCAGGAAACTCATTTTTGTTTTTCTAATGTTTTTGTGTTTTTGAAATTTTTCGATGTTTTTGGATTTTCAAATTTTGGATTTACTCCCCCTAAAAACAATAAACTAAGACAAATTTAAAACACAAGGTATTTACAAAAATGATTTTCCGATGTTGGTTTTAACTCATGTTTTACCTCAGTGCCCTTTACCAAAATTAAGTTAATCAGAAATGATTTATCGAATTTTGGAGAAAATGAGTTGGCACGTCGGTAATCGGTGTGGACCAAGACAACATTGACGAGTTTCATATTGAAACAATCACGTGTGAGGTGATATTCGAGTTCAACGTGTCTGGTCAAAGAGTGCTGTATGAGATGATAATAATTCATAAAGCAGCTAAAATATCGACAAGTAAAGGAGAGATTAGAAATTCAAAACCGTATCCTGCAACTGCTTTGTGCATTGCAAAGAATCTGAGCGCTCTCCCAAACTGGATATCCACCCGGTGTGGACTTCAAACTCGATTCTTTGTAGCTACTGAGAAGTCTTTTCACAGCAACAAGATCACAGACCTCTGGGTCCGGCTGGTTTTCCAAATTGCACCAGCGAAGGTCTTTGTCTTTCTCTTTCAGAAGTAGTGTGCGGTTGTTCAATCCACGCCAAGGCATCCGCACACCCGGTTGGTTTGATCAACAAACACATTTTCTTCAAACACACCGTGGAGAAAAGTACCCTACACGTTCATCTTGTGGACTGTGAACATCAGACGTGCTGCAGGTGCATACTTTTCATTGGAATCTTTCCTGAGGACCCGATCAAAAACCATAACAACCAATTTTTGAATGATCTTCATCTTGTCGAATTTTTCAACTTCATTCAACCACATTCTTTCATCAGCAAATTCTTCTTCTTTTCTTTTTCTTTCCTCTCTCTCCATCAATGGCAACAATATTCTCCTTGGATACAACAATGTTTCGGAGCCTTATGTCGCCGATCTTGTGCATGGACGCTCCACTATCAACAATCCTAAGACTATCAATAGTTCCTCCTGGACATCCTGCACACTCATTCAGAGATTAGTTGGAGAGGGGGACCCAAGCCTTCACAGACTTGGGTCGTCCGTCATCATCGAGAATTGTGACATCCATTTCCCGATGATTCGGAATTAATGTAGCTCCCCCTGAAACAGTTACTGGTTTTGGTTTCCAAATCTGTTTTTGGTTTTCATGTTTAACATTTGATTCAACAGATTTTGTTTGGACAACCTCCGGTTTTAAAACCTTTTCAACATTTTTCCGTTGTTTCTTTCTCTGTTTCACTTCTTGTTGTTTAACAAGACGAGGGTCTTGTTTTGGTGAAACAAATCTTTTATGGTAATTGTTACCATGGGGGGCATCAACTTTTGCTTTCAACTTATGAAGATACGGACAGTTTCGAATTATGTGTCCAATTGTACCACATTCAAAACACATTCTCCGCTCTACAAACCTCGGAGCATCATGTGATTGCCTAGCCGATAATGAACTTTGTGATCCCGAAGTACTAGGTTTTGAACTGTTTAGTTCATTTCTTTTCCTCACTGTTGCTTTCTTGACAAAATCTAAGTTAGATTGGTTCTCAAAATTTGCAATTTTGTCCGTTCCCTTAGATTTCACAAAGTTCACATTCTTTTTCTTCTTCTGATTCGGCTTCCTTGGATTTTGAGTCGGTGTTTTACCTCTTGGTTTGGTATGATTTTGCTGTTTTTGCACTGTTGGTAATTTTTGATTGCCAAATTGTTTTCGAACTTCGGCCTTTGGGATAGGAGGGCACTGTGTTACTGTAACACGTGATCCTGTCTTTCCCAAAAACTTACTTGTTGAATTTTCAAAGACTTTGCTGATTAATGATTGATTAACATTCTTAATAGGAAAATCTTTGTCTGAATAAACTTTATCATCACCAACAAGAGTGTACAGCAAATCCACACTCTCAGACTCTTTTGCAGATGTGGACTCGGTTGGAACAGTCTTAGCAGGTTTTGCGGGAGGATCACATAGAATATGATTCTCAAGAGGTATGTCCTCTTCTTTGATTACCGCATCAGACTTTTCCGAATCAGTATCATCAGATTCATCATCAGAAGAATCAGTATCCTCAATCACAACTGGAGGATTCTGACTCGGTTCAGCAGAAGACACACATGTATCTGCTGACACATCTGAATCTGATGATACCTCTTTCTTGTATCCTAGTCCTGCTGCAAATTCATTAACATCCAAAGGAACCGATGGTTCAAAGTGAGTTCTGTACTCCTCATCAGGCATGGCATCATAATTGTTTCTCACGGGTGGTGGACATTTCTTGTAACCTATGCAAGTGACATCCCGTTTTTCTTTCTGAACTTCAATGATGTGATCCAACACATAGCTAGAGCTTAAATAGCTATCTAACTTGAGTCGGATCGCCTCACTTTCGGTTTTAACACAAGCCATTTCCTTTTGCATTACCTCAAGGCGAGTTATATACAAGTTAATGTCAGTTTGTTTTCTGGAAACCATTTTTGTTAACTCGATTTTATCTTTCTTTAATTTTTCAATCATCGATTTAAAATCCTTTTCATGGTTTTCATAAAACATGTTGGCTTCAGTGCACTTTGAAAGATCAACAGTTAATTTCTGATTATGAATGAATGTCACATCATATTTCTCCTGCAAAGCCTCGTGTTTGCTTTGCAACTCACACCACTTAGCATCTAAATCAACATGTTTGTTTTGCAAGTCAAACAAACTAGCTTGTAAAGCATCATGTTTGCCTTGCAACTCAGACATGTTTGCTTCTAAATTAGCACATTTAACATGCAATCTATCACAATTATCACAAATAACAGCAGTTGGTTCATTGACACATACCTGACTCGGATCACTCTCAGATGTTGACCTTTCTGCATCAGAATCAACAACCTCCCTTGATGATTCATATTCAGATCCAACCTCGCTTGAACTTGAAGTAGTATCATCCTCAACTGAAGTTGAAACATCTTCATCTGAACTACTGTCATGTTCAGAACTGTCATTATTTCCCGAGGATTTACCATTGCTGGCATCTTTGACAACTTCAGCAAAACAAGCTGTTCCAACTGGAGCATCACTACTCAACCTGATTGACCAATCACCACTTTCATATACTTGAACCACAAGTGCCTGGTTAGCATTTGATGGTCCTGCTTGGCTTTGGTTGTTGACAGGTATCAATGTACGCTCATCGTTCCTGTTCTGATTCTGCTGGTCTCCTTGATCTCTGAAAGGGTTCTGGTTCCCATGCTGAGCTGGCTTAACAGGAACTTGAATGGGATTGCCATGTAGATCAGATGTCACAGGAGGCCTTTGGGTTTGCTGTTGAGGCACTGGTTGAAGCGGATTTCCATACAAGTCTGTTGTTGGAGGAGGAGTGCCATACAAGCTAGTGCTAGACACACTTGTTGGTCCTGTAGATTGAACAGGTAATGGATTTCCGAACATATCAGTTTTTGGAGGGACCGGAACTTGGATAGTATTGCCAAACATGTCAGTGTGAGACACAAACGCTGTTTGATTTGGATCTGTATTTATCGGTCTATTCCATCTTGGATTCATTTTTGATCAAGACTAATAATACCTCTGTAAATCACACCTCAAACAAACAGGTTGAATGACGAAACAAATAGCTTGATGAAACAAGTTGATGTTTGTTGGGCTTTACTTCCACGAAACAGGTGACGGTTGTTTGTTGGGCCTCAACGAATTAAGACGAAACAACAGGCCCACTTAATTGCTTTAAGGAGTCACGAAACAGGTAACTAATTACTTGTTCAAAAACCCACTAACCTTCGTTTCAAAAAGACGAAACAAGTACCCAATTCATTTGTTTAAACAAGCGGCGAAACAAACTTAAAAGATTGTTGGGCTTGACAAATAACGAAACAGGCCCAATTCTAAGTTGTTTTGAAAATTGACGAAACAGATTTGTGAAAATGGGCTTGGCGAAACTGATTTGGTAATTGTCCGACGAAACAGAAATGTAATGAATAGTGACGAAACAGAAATCTTGTTTAAGCACAATTCTGGTCGACGAAACTGGCTTGACTATAATAAAAAGTGACGAAACTGATTTATGTTTTGGGCTCCTAATTAATTGTTGACAAGATCTTGTGATACCAGTTGACTAAATTAACACACAACTTGCAAAGTAATCTTATCTTTCTAACTTTCTGACATAGAGATGCTTTTGTCAAACCCACTTTCGGCTCACACTTTCCCAACTTACCAACCTAATGATGTCTTTACCAATATTTTAATCAGATAACAATTCCCAACACACAAACAACTTTCACAAATAAATTTTTTAAGATCAAAAAGGTGACTTTATCAAGAACCAACTTGAACGTAAGATGAACTATATGAAGTTCTGGAAAACCAACAATTTTTCAAACACAATATTTCAGCTAAAAGTTCAATAAAAACCAACAAGTATCATGCAAACATGTGTAATAACATGGTTTTGATAAAAACAATCAGCAAAACAACAAGATTTGATCCGATTTTAAGATGTTTTCCAGAAAATATGAACGTTAAAACCCGAAGAACACCCCGAAAACACCTCGGTTTTAACAAGGAGAAGAGCCAAGGCTCTGATACCACTTGTAGGTCCGGCTAGGGGAGGATCTAGTCGCCTAATCCTTGTGTACGAACCACTCCGGTTGTGCGGAATCCAACCGGAATAGCAAACCGAAATAGAACACGTAATAACACGACACGCAAATATCACCGTTTAACACCACTGTATTAATACGAATGAAAGGGTTCAGTTACAATCCAACGTTTACAAATGTGCTCTGTAAACTCTCTCTCTCGTGTGTGTGTGCTCTGTGGGTTCTCTCTAGTTCATCTACCGAAACAGAACAAATGAAACCTATTTATACTAACAGACACACATACATGTGACGAAACAGAAGACAGGCGACGAAACAGAATCATGGTCGACGAAACACATCTGTTTCGTCGACTTCTGGGCTGATTCGCCGATGTGGTCTTAGGCCCAGTCAGTTTAAGGCCCAATCCCTGATTCGTCATCTTCTTTTAGCCCAAGGACTGTGATGTTGAGTCCAGTCCTTGTCTTGTCTCTTTTGTTGGCTTGACGTCTTGTACATGACGGAGGAAAGTCGTGTCAACACGTGCCGAACCGAGTCGCGTCCACAGAATCATGTATCAACAAACTCCCCCTTGGACGCTACTCGTGAGGTTCACTTCTCATATCTTCTATGTCGGAGGATCTTCAAAGTCTTCACGTCTTCAAAGCAGAAAGTGTATCAACAAACTCCCCGTTTCATGTAGGAAGTGTGTTGACAAACTCCCCTTTAACATAAGCTCCCCCTTGAGTTATGCTCGTGAATGACTTGATCTTTACAACTTGAGATCCTTGTGGTGTTGATGATGGTCAGCGGCAACTCGATCATCTTCATCATTTGAGTGCTTTCACGTTGTGTCTTCATTCCGAGGCTTGTCATCGACCATGTTCTCCTTGCCTTTAGAATCTGCACATGCAAGAAATCTAAACGCGTAATGAGAACAACTGCTTGGAATATAGTAAACATAAACAAACGACACACGTGTGACCATTGTTTAATCAAACACTGTCCGACAGTTTGAAAGTTTAATGTATTTTATCAATTTCAATTTTAACTTTCAGCACTTTGCAAATTTCGACCGTTTATGAAGATTTAGTCATTTCGGTTTTCGTTCAGGTTTCAGGTAACGAAGACTCGAGATCCAACATCGTACAATCGAAAATAAGATAAAATTAAAATCTTTTTGGCTTTTAGAAAGTTTATATTAAAACACATTTTAGGTGTGTTTTAATATTTGAAATGTAAAGACTGAAAGCAGTAAATAAATATATACAGACATACGGAAACTGAAAGCATTAAATAAATATTTACAGACATTCTTTTTGTGAGTTTCGAGGGTAAGAGAATCATATCAGTGTACGGTCATGCCAAAACGCTCTTGTTGTTCAATTAATTAACATTAAGATAAGCATCCTATAACAATTTTCGGTATTGTTGTCCACATAAGCTCAACTTATCAGATGTAATCATGGCGAGGGGATACGTTAAGGTATGATTTATACTTACCGACCGGTGTTCATCCACATCACGACACATTCCCGTATCAAGGTATGCACGAGGGTTCATCTTACCGGTGAGTATACCGATTATCATCTGTTTGACCGTATATGATGTGAGATTCTCACTTATTTTGATTGAAAACAAGCCCTATGTGATATAATCACTTATTGATGAGGAACTTGATTTTCGATGCATGAGGGCACGGCTCTCCGTGCTTCGCGTGTCGAACTCTGGAGCGCACGACGGAGGAATGTCGTGACGTCGGGCTTGAGCCGAACCTAACCGGGTTGAACCGAGCCGAGTTGAACCGAGCCGAGTCGCGTCCACATACATGTATCAACACAAACCATGCTCTAGGGGCTTGCTTGATACCGTAGAGGGACTTGTGAAGCAGGCAAACATGATCCGGTTTTTTTTGGGTGAACAAAATCTGAGGTTGTTGTAGATAAACTGTCTCTTTAAGGTCACCATGCAAAAATGAATTTTGCACATCTAACTGTCTTAGAGGCCACTGGTTGGTAACCGCAAGGGATAAAACAACCAGTATGGTAGTTGGTTTAACAACTGGGCTAAACTCTCATAATAATCAATTCCCGGTTGTTGATGAAAACCTTTGGCCATCAATCGCGCCTTGTAGCGTTTAACAGCACCAGTTTGATCCTGTTTGAGTTTATATACCCATTTGCAAGCAACAACATTAGCATGAGAGGGTCGTGGGACCAAGGACCAAGGACCAAGTCCATTCTTCAAAAGGGTAAAATACTCCTCAGTCATAGCCTTACGCCATTGAGCACTACTAGAAAATATCATTTTTCCCACAAAAAGTTTCCCACAAATTTTCTACGCACATTATAGTCTTATACTATCTATCTGATCTTTCTTGTTCTATTAAATGCAGGGGCACATTATGAATGGTAGTAAAGATAATTCTACTCATGGTCGTGGTGTTGGTGGTGGTCGTGGTGCTGGTGGTCATGGTCTTCGTGGTGGAAAGAAAAAGCAAGTTGTATCAGGGAAACGCATTGATAGTGACACTGTTATCGATCTCAATCTTAGTAGAGATGCTGGTGATATTGCTACTGGGAAACGAAGATTCGAAATGTCGGATCCAAAAAATCCCAATAAGAAGGTAACTGTTGATCCAAATCATGTATGGAGCCGTGGGCGGTATCTGATGATACGAAATCCAGATGGTAAATCAAGTGCATTTCAGAGAGTCGGAGCTGCTGGTGTTTCTAGCCAAGTGGGTGAGGGTGATGAGATCACTATGATACAAAATCCAGGAGGTAAAACAATTGCATATAAGAGAGTCGGAGCTGGTAATTCTAGTCAAGTGGTTGAGGGTGATGAGATGGCTGATGTGGCTGGGTTGTCTGATACCACTATGCCTCATGTGTCACGGGATAATGTTGATGATGATGATGTTTTCAGTGAAGATTTCGATGATGGTCAAGATAGTGACCATGGTGATGGTGGCGATAATGATGGTGGTGGCGACAACGGTGGTGATGATGATGGCGACGATGGTGTTAGCGATGAGAGGGAATTTATACAATGCGACAAAAAGGGGTATATTTTTAATTTCTACATTATAATATATATCCTCTATTAAGATTATTAGTGTTATAAATTATAAACATGGTTATATGTTTTTTTTTTTCAATACTGTAGTTTTACAAACAAAAAGGTAAACAAACGTGCAAAGGATATACTTCAACAGTGTTATGACAGAGATTGGGTCACATTTAAAAAGGTCCCACAAAACGCCAGGATGCGGATGTTTGATCGCTTTCGGGTAATTCATCAATTAAATATTTATATCTGTTTTGATTTTTTGTTTTAATTATGGCATTTTTACCTTATGTTTTTATAGACCAAGTATAGATGGCGTGCACGAGCTGAGCAGGCCATATATGATACATTTATCGACGTGCTCAATAGTCGATTTAGAGATATCATGAGAAATCTGAGAGAAGAGTCTAAACAAAAAGCTAAGGTTGCAAGGCGTAAAGTACCAGTTAAAGGATACAATATTGCTACCCTATTAGAATTTCCACCTGAAGGGTTACCCCTTGAAAAATGGCAAAGGATGTGTGCGGTACGGAATTCATATGTTTATTCATATTATGTTCTTATTCATGATCCCTTTTTAGTTTGTGGTTGCTGTTAAAACATTTAAATTGTTCAGTTAAAACTATTATAAAATGCAATGAATATGTTAACCTGGTCACTGTTAAAACAGTTAAAACTTATGCTGATATTGTTAAAAATCGGCTATTAAAACAGTTTACAGTTAAATTGTTAGAACAGTGATGCCGTTGTTAACAGTACTCTGTTTTACAATTTATGCGAGTGCACACGCAGCAGCGTAGTTAAGTGCATACGCAACGTCGTTAAACTGTTTTACAATTTATGCGAGTATCGGCGTCGTCGGACGCGCGCACAGCCGCGGCGTCGCGCGCCCCGCAGCCGTGGCAGTCGGACGCGCGCACCACAGCGGCAGTCGGTTAAAAATCGGGTATTAAAACTGTTAAACTGATGCTGATATTATCCGTTTGGTTAAAAAACGGCTATTAAAACAGTTTACAGTTAAACCGTTAGAACACGCAGCAGCGTCGTTAAGTGTGTTTTACAATTTATGCGAGCAGCGGCGTGGTTAAGTGCATACGCAGTGTCACTGTTTTACAATTTATGCGAGCAGCGGCGTCGTCGGACGCGCACGCAGCAGCCGTGGCGTCGGGCGCGCTCAGCAGCGGCAGTCGGACGCGCTCAGCAGTGGCAGTGGGACGCGTGTAGCAGCAGCGACAGTCGGACGCACGCGCAGCAGCGGCAGTCAGACGCGCTCAGCAGGTGCGGCATTGGACGCCGGGTGCAGCAGCGGCAGTCGAACACGCGCGCAGCAGCAACGTCGTCAGCGTAACCTTTATGTGTTGACAACTGGCCTTCCGAATGCATTGTATAGATGCTTTTGGTCTCTGATGCTCCTTTATAAAAAAGGATTCTGTCCAAGGGTGTTATTTTCTTTGGGATCGAAGAGTATGTAACCAGATGAATTTGGTCATTTACTAGACAAAAAACTTTTGAAAGTTACCAAATCAGTAACAAAGTATTAACAAGTTTCAACCTTTCAAATTAACTCTATTATAACCCCTAATTCTCAACAGGTGAAACCAAAATTTTCTTTTTTGTCATTTTCTGTTTCCAAAATTTTTAACAAGTAATTTAGAATTTTCTTAAGAATTGAATATCTAATAGTCTAAAATGGACAATAATACTATAAGACACAAGTGAACCAAAAAAACACATGTTTTCTGGTTGTTTACCATGGCGCACAGCAGCGGCGTCGGCGGACACGCGCAGTAGCTTCGTCGGTGGACGCGCGCAACAACATCGTTGGACGCGCGCAGTAGCGGTAGTCGAACGCGCTTGTTAACTATACCAAGTACAAATTCAAGTACAAATTTTTAAATACGTAGTTGTTTAAACTTTTTTTTTCAAAATTCATGAACAAACTTTTATTAAAATCGAAATTGTATTCAAAATATAGTACTTATATGGTATTGTTAACTATACCAAGTATTGGTATTGTAACAAACTGAACCGATGTTGACCGGACAATATAGGTATTCGTACCGATCAGTTTCAGTCATTTTTATGGTTTTCAGTCTTTTCTTAGTCTTTTCTCAGTTCAGCATCGGCGTCGTCGGCCGCGCGCAGCAGCTTCATCGGCCGCCCGCAGCAGCGTCGTCGGACGCGCGCAGCAGCGTTGTCGAGTGCATTGCGCGCAGTAGCTTCGTCGGATCGAGATATTGGACCATGCTCACCCCTAATTTTTATTACTACAGCACTGGAACACCGAAAAATGGCAAAAAAAGTCGGAAGCCGGGAGAGCAAACCGCAAAAATGACTTATGTCGTCATACAGGCGGGTCAATACGATTTGATCAACACCGTGTCAACATGGTCAGCTAATCATAGTTCTAATTTTTATTAACTACCTTTACATTTAACACTACAATTTACATTACTCCCTTTTATGTAGGAAAAAGAAAAGGGTAAATCAGTTGGATACCTGAAAGTGTTCTTACAGACCCACGCCACTAAAGAATGCAAAAAGATGTTAAAAGATGGGGAGATAAGTGACAAAGATTATGATCGGTTACAGTTTGTTACCGAGCATGCAAAACGTTCATATGTAAGCTCTCTTTTATCATTTGTCTATGATTATTCTGTCACTTTTACGAGTTGAAAACATTCATTTGATAAAATTTTAGGTCGCGTACGCAAAAAGATAAAAGTTTTTTGTCGGGAATTTGTAGGAAGAAGTTAACCCTTTTTGTAGGAAATTCGTCGACAAATAAGAAACTTAAAATAAGTATTTTGTAGGAAAATTGTCGAAAAATAATAATAATAATAATAATAATAATAATAATAATAATAAAATTTTATTATCTTTGTTAGTAATAATAATAATAATATTATTATTATTATTATCATTAATAATAAATATAGAATAATATTAAAAACATAATTTTGTGGGAAATTTGTAGCTTATTTATAAAAAAAACTAAAAAATAGATTTTGTGGCAAAATTGTCGCAAAATTGGCGACATTTGTTTTTTGTGAGAATTTTGTCAAAAATTTTGTGGGAATTTTGTCACTAAACTGATTTCCGACAAGTTTATTTCACACCGAAAAATTTGTAGCAAAATTGTTGCAACAACCATTTTCCCACAGATTTCCTACAAATATGGCTGTCACAAAAAGACCAAATTTCTAGTAGTGGAGGGTCTTTATTAGCAATGGTAAAAGTGGTAGGTTCTGTGAAGTTAGAGGTGGTGTTTGTGTGAAATGAGGCTGGGGTATATTTTGATGTTTTCTTGGAGTTGGGGGGAAGGTTGGTTGGGCGTTTGCGTGGTGGTGGAGGTGGGGGAGGTGGAGGTGATGGGCTGATGGGAGTCTGATTAGATGTGGATGATGGGTGTTTGATGGGCATGTTGACAGAACTCAGTTTAGGCTGTTGTTGTGTGGGTAGGAGAGAGAGGGTGTGGGTTGGTTTTAGAAGATGGAATGTGTGGTGGAGTAGAAGATGGAGTGTGTGGTGTGGATGGAGTTTGGCCAATAGGTGTTGTACTTGGAAAGGGAGGATGAGTGGGTTAAGAAGAAACATAAGGATCTGGAGAAGAGGGAGGACACCCGGAAGGGAAAGGATTGTTCGTTGCAATGAACGTGACGGGCAATATAAAGACGATCAGTAGGAGTGTCAAGACACCGATAACCATGATGGGAAGTGCTATAACCAAGAAAAATACATGGTTTTGATCGAAAGTCCATCTTGTGCTTGTTGTAGGCACGAAGATGGGGAAAACACTCACACCCAAAGACCCGAAGGAATGAGTAATCGGGTTTGTGATAGAATACTTGTTCAAAAGGAGAAGTGCTCGAATTGGCACGAGACGGCATTCGATTAATTAAATAAACTGTTGTTTCAAATGCGAAATGCCAGAAGCGTTTGGGTACATTGGAATGAGCCAAAAGAGTAAGACCTGTTTCGATAACATGTCGATGTCGTCGTTCGACAATGGCGTTTTGTTCACTCGTATGTGGGCATGATAGCCTATGAATAATGCCAAGAGGGGAGAAAAATTAAGATAGATTCCGGAACTCCCCTCCCCAATCAGTTTGGTCTGATTTTAATTTTGTCTTAAACTGTCGTTCGACCATGGCTAGAAATCTCTTAAAGGTGTCATAAACATCAGATAATTGTTTTAAAGGGAAGATCCACATGTTTAGTGAAGTGATCAACACAAAGTAGGATATAATGATGATCGTCAAAAGAGGTAACTGGGGCGGGCCCCACACATCACAAAAAAAAAAAATCTAAAATATTAGAGCTTTTAAATGTAAAAGATAGTAAGTGCAATTTTGAGGATTTTCCAATAGCACAAGAGTCACAAAAGGAACATGCATGATTATTAGAAAGCGGTAAACAATATTTATTTAACATTGACTGCAAAAGTTGTGGATGTGGATGACCAAGGCGTTGATGCCAGATAGTAGATGAAGCACGGGTGGTGGAGAAGGAAACTTTTGGAACCGGTTGAGTCCGAGGAAGACAAAAAGAGTAGAGCCCATCTTTACTTGGACCTGTGAGGAGGGTAAGGCGAGTAAGCTTGTCCTTCGCAGCAAAGAAAGTTGAGTGAAATTCAAAAAATACTTTTGGAAAAATTTTTGAACAGAAAGAAGTTTTTGTTTGATTTCAGGGACATGAAGTATATTTGTAAGTGAACAGGTTTTAGTGGGTGAATAAAATTGTGAAGAGCCAATGTGGAGTATGGGTAAACCCTTACCATTGCCAACATTAGGATTGTCCTCGTTGTAGTAAGGTTCAGAATCGTCAAAGCAAAAAAGGTCTGGTGCAACATGATCAGTAGAGCCCGTGTCAAGAAGCCAAGAAGATGGTGCTTGTGACCTATTATCAGAAAAATTAGCAGAGGGTTGTCTTCCCCTTAATGTGACAGGGTCACGGGTTAGGGCATTGTGATGGGATATGACCTATGCCACATCTGTTACACGAACCATAAACAGTGTTTTTATTGGAAGCTAAATTGAATTGGCTTCGGTTTCTGCTCCCTCTCCCTCTCCCTCGTGGACGATTAAAATTTCCACGACACGACGGTTCCCTTGGCCACAACCGCGACGGCGGTTGGTATAAAAGGCCTGTGGAGCATCAGGCTGAGGGGTTTGAGACAAATCTGTGGTTGTGGCTGTAGGGTCTGAATTGGTGGTTGCGGTAAAGGCCTGAATAGGTGGAACAATAGGGACAACCTTCTGGATCATGTAATCGTGATCAGTTGACAAACAAGGGAGTTTAGAAAATGCGGTTGGTAACAAGCCTACCAAGGAGGTTGCTTTTCAGGCCATTGTACTCATCTCTGAGGCCCGATATTTCGTCCCACCGTATGTTATGCCAGAGAGTTCTGCTCTTGTGGTGGCTCAATGACTGTTAGGTGGTCACGAGCATGACGATGTCCTTTTCCTTCATTGGTTCACTAATGTTTAAAAGGGCACTCACATTTTCTCGGGCCCGTGTAAGGTAGGCTGATGATGTTTCACCTCCTTTCATTTGAATTTTCAGCAATTGTGTTTTAAGAATGTATTCTCTTGAGGAGGTGTGTGGTGCATAAGCATCCGCAAGAGAAATCCAAAGGTCACGAGAAGAAGTACCTTGAACATGTTGGAAGGAGGCTTCTGAGATGGTGGACAACAATAACATCTGAACATGGGCATCATTTGCGATCCAAATTGGGTGATTAGGATTGGCTTGTGGGGATGATTTGGTGGCATCCTTGTCTGATGAGGCTGCTGTTATGAACTCCAGTGGGAAAGGTATTGTTCCGTCAACATAACCAGTTAAGTTGTTGGTAACAAGAAAGGGTTGGATCATTGCTTTCCAATACCCATAGTTTGTAGAAGAGAAGGTAAATCCAAATTTGTGTGAGTTGTGAGCAGTTTTGTCTACTACAGAGAAGGTAGCAATGAGAGCCATTGTTTGGCTGTAAAAGAAAGCGATCAGTCTCCAGGAAAGAAACTGCCAGAATGGGAAAGGAAAGGCCATGAGCTAGAAAGCTCTGATACCAAGATAATCTTGGTGATAATGTGTTGTATTGATTAAGGAGAATTATAAGAGATTATATAGAGAACAAACTTACACATAACACCCTCAACTACAATTAATATAAATCTGTCTAATATGCTAGGTGTATAAATTTGAGAGGCGACAAGATGGGCATGTGGTGTGGGCAGAGTAACAGGTCAAAATCTTGTTTGACTTGAAGCATATCACCTTTTATATATCTAACCCAATTTACCTTTAGATATCATATGTTTGGAGAGTTTACCTGCAAATCGAAATGGGTGGCGAGTGGGGTTGGGTTAACCGGCAAACACTTTAATTTAGCCCATTTCACTTTTCGCTATTATATATCTAACCCAGTTTCCCTTTAGATATCATATGTTGGGAGAGTTTACCTGTAATACACAGGCAAGATAAAGAAATACCAACGTAAGGCTTACGTCGTAAGGACAGGTTAACCCATTACCTTGATGAAAAAAAAACAAGGGGGTGGATGGAATGAATTTGAGGGAATGAAATGTCTTATATAATTGTTGATTCCATTACCTTGATCAACCAAACACATTTTTTTCATTCCCCGCCACACCCCGTCGCAGCGGAAGCCAAGTGAGGTGCAATGCACGAATGGTTTTCAAGCATTCAATTAAGCAAACATTTATGTGATTAAAACATAATCATTGATACCGAATAGTTTAAAGAGTTACAAGACTCCAAAAGTACATGTTCAAAAGGTTACATCGACCCAATACATTTTAAAGAGATTGATGGAAAAGTATTGAGAGAAGAAGCGAGATCTACACATGGTGTACATAGACCTTGAAAAAGGCATATGACAATGTGCCACGCGGACTAATTTGTGAGAGTTTGGAGGATAGAGGGGTTTCTAAAAAGTATATAGACGTAATTAGGGATATGTATGTTAGGACTAAAACTAGTGTTCGTGCGTCTGTAGGAGATACGGATTTCTTCCCCGTGGAGGTAGAACTCCACCAAGGGTCTTTCTTTTTGCGGTTGTATTGGATAAGTCGTCAAAGTTAATTTAGGAGGCAGTTTTAGGGTGCCTGCTTTTTACGGATGATATTGTATTAGTTGCGGAAAGTAAACAGAGCCTGAATACAAGGTTAGAGGAGTAGCAAGCAACTTTGGAGGGAAAAAGGTTTAAGGATTAGGCGCTCTAAGACTTAGTGCTTTTATTGTGACTTTAGTGGTGCGGGCGATGAAAATGACACTTAGAAATATCTTGACAGCAACAAGATCAGAAACTTTTGTGTCCGCCTGGTCTTCCACATTGCACCAGCGAAGGTCTTTGTCTTTCTCTTGAGAAGTAGTGTGCGGTTGTTCAATCCACGCCAAGGCATCCGCACACCCGATTGGTTTGTTCAACAAACACATTTTCTTCAATAACACCGCGAAGAAATGTACACCGCACGTTCATTTTGTGGATTATGAATCTTCAGACGTGCTGCAGGTGCATACATTTTGATTGAATCTATCCTGGGGACCCGATCAAAGCCTTGAACAATCAAACTTTGGAATGATTTTCAATTTGTCGAAGCTTTCAATTTCTTTCGACAGACAATTCTGTCTTCTTTTCTTTTTCTCTCCATCAAAGGCAACAATTTCTTTTGTCGCCGATCTTGTGCATGGACACTCCACTATCAACAATCCGATGACTATCGATAGGTCCTCCTGGAACATCCTGCACACTCACTCAGAATTCAAACAATGATATTATTTTAACAACAATAATTTATGCACAACTTTAAAGATAAAAAACAATGATGTATTGTAGGTGACGAAAACTGATAGATTTCGTTGAGTTGGGATTTCGGCTCAGAACTGATTTCGGTGAGTGGATAAAAGGTGATTTCGTGGAGCTTGAGAGGTGATTTCGGCTCAGACAAGACAAACAAGGTGATTTCGTGGAGGAGTGTTGGTGTGAGGAGTGATTTCGGCTGGCTGGAATATAAGTGATTTCGGCCAGGGAAGGATTTCGGCTGATAAGGGATTTCGGCCGGGTATTCAGGGAGTGATTTCGTCCAAGTTGAATGATGTCCAGCAGCTTGATATTGATATTGTTGACTAACTGAAGTGTTTTCGTTGACTGGACATAGGTGATTTAGTGAAAATAGGTGAGACAAAATAGATATTTATCCAACCTATCACCTTATCTTCTGACACAGTACAAATTTGTCAAACCAAACCTTACTGAAACTGACAACAAAGACTTCTTTTGCCGAAAGCACTATGTTAATTTCAACCTTTCATCAATACACTTGTACACATTTGTCAAACAATTGTTTTAATAATCAAAACAATAAACACAAATACACTCATTTAGAAACAAATAAAGATCAAAATCAATATTTATTCAAGAACAGTTTGAAGGTTTGATGAACACTTAAAGAACTCCGATGAGTTTTTGAAGATTTCGACAATAATTTCACCGGAATAATTTTCCGAACACGAGTTTTGCAAAGAACTTCAATAAAAACCTTAAACTAACATGTATGCAAAGATAATAACAAGGTTTTGTATGAATTAATAAGCAAAACAACAAGGTTTTCAAGATTTTACAAATGATTTTCCAGAAAAGTATGATATTCAAACAAGAACAAAACTGAAAAACACTTTAAAATCTATTAAAACACAAGAAAATCGACTTGGTTTAAACAAGGAATCGAGCCAATGCTCTGATACCAATTGTAGGTCCACCCGGAGGATCGAGTAACCTCTATTCCCTGTTTTCCGACAAACCCGAAAGTGCGGAATCCAAACGGGTAAGTTAAACCAAGTTAAGAACACGCAAGACACAAAGATTCAATGATTAACACTCAATGTATTAATGCTATGAAACGGTTACAATACGGTGTTTACAAGATAAACCTATAAACTCTCTGTTGTGTGTGTTTGCTCCGAAATCTATTCAGACTTCTTTTTTTTTGCTCTCGATTGTTATGTCTGTTGTCTGTGTTTATATAGTAAAGGACTGACGAAATCAAGTCCCAGCCGAAATCACATAGGACGAAATCCAAGATATGGACGAAATCTATTTGGTTTTCATCCTATTTGGTTTTCACCAAAATAAAAATAGTGATTTCACCAAACTTACATTTTGCCCAGTAAAGTGTTTTCGTCCAAAGCATATAGGCTTGGGTCTTTATGTTGGGCCTTGGCTTGGGCTTAGAACAAACAAACAACAAACAAACTATAATCTAGACAATACTAACATGTATACTGCACACACGCAGTTACATGTACATGAACATTACGAAGTAACTAGCATACCGAGTCACGACAGGAGGTTGTCTTGACTACGGCCTTCACTTCGTAGCCGAGTCGAACCGAGCCGAGCCGTATCCACAAAATATGTATCAACAGAAAGACAAAGGGGTGTGGCTATAAATAGCAACCCTTTGTCATTTGCAAACTAGGGAGAGAGTGAGAGAGAGGGTGAGCTCATTGAGAGAGTTCACAGCGAGTTGTGTGGTTTGGGGGAGAGATCACCACTTGGTCTCTCCCCGGATGTATACTCCTTTTGTATTAGTTCTGTTATCTTGTAATCGGGCCGATTTGTAATGTTTTACCACCGATTAATACAAAGAAGTTTTGTTTATCCATCTCTAATCTCTCCCGTCTTGAACTAATCTCACACTAATCACGGTTTCGGTCCGAAACACGGTCCTACAATTGGTATCAGAGCCATGGTACCCGATTTAGTAAATCTAACCCTTTGCTAAATCACATGTGCTCTAGATCTGTGTTTACTGTGATTTTTGTTCAAGATGTAAAAAATGGGTAAAAGAGGAAAAACCACCCAGATCTGGACCCGAATATGCAGATCTGTGATGGAACGGATCATACCAGAGGGTTAAGTTTTATGTTTTACACCTAAATCAACAAGTTTTCATCATCTTTTATCATTTTTGAAGTGATTTTATACAAATCTGGGAAAGAACAGTTGCTGTGTTCTTAAGAAGGTGTGGCGGCTGTTAGAGAAGATAGGGTTTCTGGACCCAAAAGTGACCAGTGAAGACTCCCCTGGCGAAGAGTCTCCTCTGTGACGAACTTCTCATTGCGACGAACACTCCTAGTCACGAACACTCCACTGTTCGTCGGACCAATTCTTTCTTCATTGTTCGTCAACCACATCACTCTTGTTGATACATATTATGTGGATACGGCTCGGCTCGGTTAGTCTCGGCTACGAAGTGAAGGCCGTAGTCAAGACATCCTCCTGTCTTGACTCGGTATGCTAGTTACTTCGTAACGTTTGATGTAAATGCAACTGCGTGTGTGCAGTTTGCATCTTAGATTATGTTTAAGTGTTTGAGTGTTAATCTGTTTGATTGTGTGGCCCAACATGTCGAAGTCCCATCTGTGACCAAGCCCAAGCCCAAGCCTCGGCCCAAACACATGTGACGAAAACAGCATGTTACGAAAACAGCAAGTGACGAAATCTCTGATTTGGTCGAGATATTGGGAGTTCGTCATGATGATCTATGTTCGTCGTACAGTCTTCGTCGATGATAGGACTTCGTCGTTTGCTTTACTATATAAACACAGACAATAGACAGAACACATAGAGAGAGAGAGAAGTCTGAATAGATTTCAGAGCGAACACACTGTAAAACACACACACACTGAGAGTTTACAGAGACCATTTGTAAACACCGCATTGTAACCGTTTCATAGCATTAATACATTGAGTGTTAATCGGTGAATCTAGTGTTTGTCATTTTTGTGTTTGTAACTTGGTTTAACTTACCCGTTTGGATTCCACACTCTCGGGTTCGTCGGAAAACAGGAATAGAGGTTGACTCGATCCTCCGGGTGGACCTACAATTGGTATCAGAGCGTTTGGCTCGATTCCTTGTTAAAACCAAGTTGATTTCTTGTGTTTTGATAGTTTTTAAAAAGTGTCTTTCAGTTTATGTTCTTGTTGAAAATCATTTTTCTAAAAAACTTTTTACAAAACCTTGAAAATCATGATGTTTTGCTTCTTGTTTTAGTGGAAAACTTGTTATATTACATGCTTGTATGTTATTGTGGGTTTTTATTGAAAGTTTTAGCAAAAATTTGGGTCTTGAAAATTTTATCTGTTGATAAGTTTGGTCAGATCTTCATAGTGTTTTTGAGTTGTTCTTCATACTTATATGAATTTGATCTTTGTATGATGAATGTTTGTTATGTTTGTGATTATAAAATTGTTGTTTGAATTTTCTGTACACAAAGCATGATGAAGAGTTGGTGAATACAGTGTCTTCGGTATTGTATGTTTGACAAAAGAAGCTTCTGTGTCATAAGGATAAGATTTGATTGCTTTGAAAAATATCTTGCAACTTGTTTGGTCTCATTTGTCAACGAAATCACTTGTGCTGGACGAAATCACATGTCATCGACGAACACCTTATCTTCGTCAAACAGTTCAGCAACGAACACCTTATCTTCGTCAAACAGTTTAGCGACGAAAACACCTTATCTTCGTCAAAAAGTTCAGCGACGAAAACTCTCTCATTTTCGTCACATATGATCTTCGACGAACACCTTATAGACTTCGTCACATTCACTTGTGATATTTCTAACAGTAGCCTTTTAATTCATTGTTAACTCTTTTGTTTGAAGTGTGTAAGCAGGTTTTCATCAATAAACATCTAAAATGAATCCGAATTGGTGGGGTACTCCGTCTAATATGGAAAGTAAGTATAGAAGCACGCGTTTATCTCCATCATGGGCCGAATCTCCCACACCACCTCGAATTACCGCAGAACAATGGGCATCGGTTACTAATCAAAAGCAAAGTAAACCGAAAATGACAACAAACATATATGGAAATCCAATACAATCAGTTCCCCAACTGGAAAGAACAACAGACTTATATGGAAATCCATTACCACCAGTTGCTTCACAACGCCATCGTTCTACTATAACACTATCATCTCTTGATCCAAGGAACTGTAGTCAGACAAAAACGGCGTTTTATGCCAAAATTGTCAAAGATGCCAGCAATGGTGAATCCTTGGGAAATAATGACAGTTCTGTACATGACAGTAGTTCAGTTGAAGACGTTTCAACTTTAGTTGAAGATGTTACAACTTCAAGTTCAAGTTCAAGCGAGGATGGATCTGAATGTGAATCATCAAGGGAGGTTGTTGATTCTGATGCAGATAGGTCAACATCTGAGAGTGATTCCAGTCAGGTACGTGTCGATGAATCAAAATCTGATAGTTGTGATAGATGTGATAGGTGTGTTGGATTAAATGTTAAATTGTCTGATTTTCAAAGCAAATATGACGATTTGCAAAGCAAATATGATGTGACATTTATCCAGAATCAACATTTGATCGTGGATCTTTCGAAATGCACTGAGGCCAACATGTTTCGTGAAAATTATGAAAAGGAATTTAAAAAAATAATTGAAACATTAAAAGTAGATAAGACTGAGCTAACGAAAATGGTTTCAAGAAAACAAACTGAAATAAACCTTTACATCAATAGGCTCGAGTTAATGCAAAA
Source organism: Helianthus tuberosus (assembly GCA_030545235.1). Taxonomy (NCBI): domain Eukaryota; kingdom Viridiplantae; phylum Streptophyta; class Magnoliopsida; order Asterales; family Asteraceae; genus Helianthus; species Helianthus tuberosus. The sequence goes on from CM060406.1 coordinate 185,843,715, forward strand.
AGAAATGGCTTGTGTTAAATCTGAAAGTGAGGCGATCCGACTCAAGTTAGACAGCTATTTAAGCTCTAGCTATGTGCTGGATCACATCATTGATGTTCAGAAAAAGAAAACTGATGTCACATGCATAGGTTATAAGAAGTGTCCACCACCTGTTAAACACGATTATTCTTCGATGCCTGATGAGGAAAATAAACCTCATTTTGAGACCTTAGTTTCATTAAGCCTTGAGGAATTCACATTTGGGCTAGGTTACAGAAAGAAAGTATCCTCAGATTCGGATGAATCAGCAGATGCGAAAGTGTCAACAGCTGAACGAAATCAGGATCCTCCAGTCATTGTTAAGGATGCTGATTCGTCAGATGATGAATCCAAGGATACCAACTCTGAACAGTCAGAAACGGTAACAAAAGAGGAAAACATACCTCTCGAAAATTACATTCTTTGTGATCCACCTGCAAAACCGTTTGTGACTGCTACAGCCATGACTGTTGAATCCTCATCTGGAAGCTGTGAAAGCATGAACTTGCTTTACACGTTGATTGGATCTGATAAAATATACTCAGACAAGGATTTCCCTATCAAAAATGTCAATCAATCTTTGATTGATAAAGTTTTCGAAGATTCTACCAGTAAGTTTTTAGGAAAGTCGAGCCCAGGAGTTGTAGTAACTCAGTGTGCTCCTATCCCAAAATCCGAAGTTAGAAAGAGATACGGGAATCAAAAATTGTAACCACAAAACAATCAACGAAAGGAAAGTCACGGTCACCAAGGAAATGGAAAAGGCAAACAGAGCCAAAACAAGAAAAAGGTTCGGAAGATAAACTTCGTGAAATCCAGAGGGACTGATAAAATTGAAACTTTCGAAAACAAATCCAACATGGATTTTGTTAAACAAAGTAAAATTTTGAAAAGAAACAGTCAAAACAACTATACACAACACACAAACGGTTGTGATGTAGGACGAAGTACCTCAAGATCACGAAGTTCATCATCAAGCTCTTACAGTTATGATACTCCGAGGTTTGTTGAGCTGAGATCATGTTTCGAATGCGGTGAGTATGAGCACATTGTCAGAAATTGTCCATATCTCACGAAAGGAAACACAAAGGTTGATGCCCCCCATGGTAACAGTTACCATAAAAGATCTGTTTCACCAAGACAGGACCCTCGTCTTGTTAAACAACAAGAAGTGAAACAGGTAAAGAAACAACGGAAAAATGTTGAAAAGGTTTTAAAACCAGAGGTTGTCCAAAGAAAATCTGTTAAATCAAATGTTAAACATGAAAAAACAAAAACAGATTTGGAAACCAAAACCGATAACTGTTTCAGGGGGAGATACATCACAATTTCCAAAACATCGAGAAGTTGAAGTAACTTATGTCGATGAAAATGGAAGACCCAGGACCACGAAGGCTTGGGTCCCCCTCTCCAACAAATCTTTGAATGAGTGTGCAGGATGTTCCAGGAGGAACTATTGATAGTCTTAGGATTGTTGATAGTGGAGCGTCCATGCACAAGATCGGCGACATAAGGCTCGAAATATTGTTACATCTAGGAGAATATTGTTGCCATTGATGGAGAGAAAGAAAAAAGAAAAGAAGACAAAAAATCCGATGAAGGAATGATGATGAAAGAATGTGGTTGAATGAAGTTGAAAAATTTGACAAGTTGAAATATGTGTCAAAATTTAATTGTTATGGTTTTTTATCGGGTCAACATGATAGATTCAAATGAAATGTACGCGTCTGCAGCACGTCTGAAGCTTTTCGAAGATTCATGGAGTCTTCGTCGGACCATCACCCTTCGTCGACTCAGTTGACTGTATTGGAGAAGAACCAAAAGGTTCACGAAGTCTTCAACAAACGCAATATGATTCTTCGTCTGCATCCAGAACAAACCCAATGAGTCTTCGTCAACGGATGGAATCACATGGATGTCGGCTGGTATGTGGATTTGAAGCTTGTGTTGGGTATCGAAGAGAGATGAAGAGGAGGATGTCTGATTGAATGATGTCAGCAAGTTGGATTTGATCGGAGTTTGAATCTCCGATGAAGATGTCGGCTGCTGCTTGTCTGTGTATCGAAGAAGAAGAAGAACAAGTTAGACTTTGAAGATGATGTGAGCTGTACAAAACTGATGTCGGCAATGTTAAATTAATTTGGGGGTTTTTGTTTGTTTGAAGGTATCGCAGAAAGAGAGAGAGACAAAGTGAGATGTCGGCTGTTTTTAGTGTATTTAGGTTTGAAATTGTTGACTTTTGGGGTTTATTAGATACCATCAAATGAGTTGGGGCCACGAAATGAGTTGGGGACACAAAATTCCAAGGCATGTTGGGCCTATTTTTTTTGACAATTTCTTGATTAGGCCATGATGTAGCAGGTACTACATTTTTTTTTTGCTAGAGCATGTTTACAAAATACAAACATGGTTAAGGCATTAGGATACATTTTGGACCAGCATGATGATACATTTTGTTGGGACCATTATTCTTGGTTGTTGAAAATTATGAGACATGGAGTCGTGGATCCGTCTCTTTTCGTGAGTTGCAAAGTGGGGTCGGGTGTTCGCAAAGCTTATCTGACTCGCGCTTCAACGACACATTCTTACGGGTTCGGGAGCGCGCGAGATGACGCGGCATGATGAAAACAGATGATGATATTTTAAAAAAAATGTGGGGTAGTCACGGTTACCGATGCAAACGTCAAATTTGGTCACTTGACTACTATGGGCTAAAAACAAAAAAAAAACGGTATGTTTACTTCCGCACGTCAATGTTTATGATTGTTATAGGTTATTCGTAAATGTTCGAAAGCATTTTGTTTATTGTCATATTCTCGCACTTGGAAACGATTGAATGAACCTGGAATGTGAATACCGGTCCTAACGAGGTCACAAAGTCTTTGGAGGGATACAAGTCGGATCCTACGGCGTGCTAGGCGACTTTCTTTATCAACTAGAATATGCAAAGAAGAAAGCATTTTGTTTATTGTGATATTCTCACATTTGGTAACGATTCAATGAACCTGGAATGTCAATACCGGTCCTAACGAGTTCACAAAGTCTTTGGAGGGATACAAGTCGAATCCTATGGGGTGCTAGGGGACTTTCTTTTTCAACTAGAATATGCAAAGAAGAAAGTCGTTCTCGTGATTTTTCGAAAAACCAAGAACATTGGGTGAAGATTGATGACAGTTCCGCTCAGTGGAGGGAATTGGTGAACATTTAAAGATAAATTCTACTCAGTGGAGAGAATTTGTTCTGTGAAATTGACGACAGTTTCTTTGAAGTGGAGGGAATCTGTTAAGGTTTAGAGATCTTACCAAAGAAATGGGGGGATAAAAAATTTTCATATGTTGAATTTCTTCGGTAAATTTCTAAACGCAATCATAGGTGGTAGAGTTTGTGGTTTTCTGGTGATACTAACGGTTCAGCGTGGAATGTTTTGCACAGACACATATTTGAGGATTTTAATTAATTATCCAGCCAGTGTGAAGGGTTTTGCACGGAAACATACAGGTATCTAAAGTCTACAGTAGTTTCAAAGCAATGTTAACTGAAGACCTGGGGTAATCTTTGTGAAAGCTGATAGTTCAAGGCTGAAGACCTGCTGGATTTGGTTTTGGGTTTGATGTTTCTTTGGGATTTTACAGGGATCTGGGGGTAACTCAATTCGTTGAGTTTGCAAACGATGTATTGGTCAAGCTGACATCCTGAGTACTGATGCTGAAGATCCTTAGTGCTTTAGTTGGTCCGCTTCACAAAGGCGAGACAACGAGATCTGGATGTAGTTCAACTAAGCGTGCTGTTTGGTTGAGCTTGCAAGGGATATACTCGGCTAGCTGACTTTCCTGAGTATTAATGTTGAGGATTAAAGTGCATTACTTGGTCGAATCCACAAAGACGGTTTACAGAAGACAGTCACAAGAAATATCTACCAATGTAGTATGCTTGAAAGAAATAGAGTTCTTATGACAGATCAAGACTTGATGCAGTTCTTAAAGAATGGAACCCTTATCAAATGCCGGTTGGGGTATTGGAAGATCAGCGGAAGATCGGTCAATTGAGCCTTGTGAGGACATTGCACAACACCAAACACGGATACGCGTAATTTAAGGGGAAATATTATACAAGGAGCGTCAAGATGCTACTTACCAGGATCATCGGTCAAGGGGGAATTTGTTAACACAGAGAAGATAAATACTTGACCGAAGATCGATTGCAGTTGCATTTTCAGCATTCGACAGCAACGGACAAGGGGGAATTTGTTGATGCAGATTTTGTGTCCGATGTTGTTCGAATAGATTATATTTATTTTATGCTGATTTTGTAATAGTTAGTGAGACGGTCTAACGAACGTGTATAGACCCGCGCGTTTGAAGTGGTCAAACGAGAGTGTTATTCGTTTGACCGTGTGTGTTTGAAAGACAAAGAGGTGTGGCTATAAATAGCAACCCTTTGTCATTTGCAAACTAGAGAGAGAGTGAGAGAGTGGGTGAGCTCATTGAGAGAGTTCACAGTGAGTTGTGTGGTTTGGGGGAGAGATCACCACTTGGTCTCTCCCCGGATGTATACTCCTTTGGTGTTAGTTCGGTTATCTTGTAATCTGGCCGATTTGTAATGTTTTACTACCGATTAATACTAAGAAGTTTTGTTTATCCATATCTAATCTCTCCCGTCTTGAACTAATCTCACACTAATCACGGTTTCGGTCCAGAAACTGGTCCTACATATTCTTCTCAACAAGCTCTAAATGTCTGAAAGGACATGACATTTAAATCAGCTTTTTTGTAGATCTTTGATGTGGTTCCAACCAATAATTGATAGGCCAAAGAAAATATGAAGAAACCTAGAAAGCAATTTAGGAAGGATATTTGAATAATTTTCTTGCATCCCCTATTAATGAAAAACCATTTCTCCTTTTAAGGAGTATAAAAACAAAGAAAACAAACATTACTGACACTAACCACTATGTCCTAACTCTATGACACTACATGGGATAATGGGCGGCCAAGTATTTCCCATTATTCCTACCACATGCTAAATTAGAAATTTAAACCAAAATAAGAAAACAATTAAAATAACTTTGCGTTGCATGAACTCTTCCCATGGTTGCACGATATGGAATTGGCACCAACTAGGACCGGCGCACGTAGCAATCTTAAATATTGTTTCAAGTTGTCAATGAATGACATGTAATAATGTAATTAGAAATACTGAGGTGAGAGTGCATCTTCCCCAAAGTTAAAAAAGAGAACAAATCTTGTTGGCAGCGGAAGTTTGATATCATCACTGGTATGAATGTCAGAACTTGATTCACAGAACTCGTTGGTTGAATTCATATTAATCAAGAGATTAATAACAACACACTTAGAAAGATTGAAAGAACAAGAAAGAGGGATATTTGATAATATCTTGGTGCCGGTTAATATTGCCGGCAAATGTATATATATACATATGTAAAGGACAGTTAGTCCGGTGGTTATTTTGGCGGGAATAACTACCTTTGAATCGGTGTCTTCCAACCGCCATGTCCCTACACTTATTCGGTACTATAACATGCACAAACATAAGTATAATAAAGTTATATTATCCTAAGACACATACTATATAAATATAAAACAAGTTTACTATCGAACACACTCCCCCAAACTGGATTATATTTACGGGAATGCATAAGAACGCTTCGATTGGCTTCATTTACAGCCTTTTCAGCTTGCTTGAAATCGAATCACCGTCGCTTTTGAAGCTTCTTCATTCCTGTCCAGTCGTTCCCAGCAAACAGAGCATAATGCTCTCCTTCTTCCTCCGGTATGCAGCCATCACTCATCGATCTTCCTCCCTGTTCTGCAACTTCTCCTCTTGTTTCGGAGTAACTTTGACCTTGGTTGTTGGATACTCCCCTGTTCACAGTTTTGCTTTCTCTAACATTCTCCTGGGTTATCTTAAACTTGTAGTAGTACACGAGAACATCCAAATACAAGGCATACATTATTCTCATAAAATCTCCATCATGATAATCATACCCCATATCTTTTGATACTAATGCCCATAAGTTGTTTGAAGTTACATTCCTATGACCGCCTTCTCTCTTCACCACCATGTAAAGTTCAAGCAAATTAACCTTTCTTTTATCACTCATATAAGCAGGTATCGGTCTTGTGGTAATTCCCAGCTTTATTCTTATAAACCAGTCTATCATCTCATCAAACTTAATTTCTAATTCATCATAATTGACGTCTTCTAACATTTCTAACAGGGCTTTGCAATCTTGGAACTCATTGAATTTCAATGCTTATAAAATCATTATGTTCCAATCGGGTTCATTTGAAGACAAATTCAGTTTCTCGAAATAATCATTCAAGTAATCAGATTTATATTCTTCATGATCCGATTGCTAGTCTATTATTGATTGTTTTTCTTTTATACCGATTTCATCTTCTCTCGTAAGACCAGAAATTTCATTTCTTCTATTCACAACGGGTACACTAAAAGTGGGAAAAATCTTGCATTTTTCACCGATGAATTGCACTGTGTATCCTTGAATCACTAATTGATCAAGACTAAGAATATTTCGATCTAATTCTGGAGTATAGAACACACTCTGAATTTGTAGGTCCAACTAGCGGAGGATCTAGTCGCCTAATCCTTGTATACGAACAAACCCGGTTGTGCGGAATCCAACCGGGAAAGCAAACCGAGATAAGAAACACAAAGACACACAGATTCAACGTTTAAGATATTCAAATATATTTAGACCAGAGAGTTTGTTTACAAGATGAAGATGCATAAACTGCACTCAAACTCACTGTTTGTTCTCTCGTGTGTGTGTATGTTTTATGTTATGTGTCTTTCTCTTGTCTCTAGTCTGCTGTAATATATATAGGTAAAGCAGGTCGACGAAATACTTGTGGCCGACGAAAGATGATTGAGCCGATGAAAAACTCAAGACGAAAAACCATTTCTGACGAAAAACAGCAGGTTTTTCGTCATAAGCATGCAAACAAGCATGTCTTTCGTCATAAGCATGCAGACATGCTGGTTTTTCATCAACGCCATGTAACATGGAGGTTTTTCGTCAACAGCAAGAGCAGGGCTGGGCAGTTTTTCATCGCAGACTTGAATAAATAAAAGCTGAGCAGCAAACAGACACATCTGCAACATGCAGATCAACAGAACTTGTAGACATGTTGATTACGTTCCAAGACACGACGGAGGATATCGTGTTTCGGAGTTCACTTCGTAATGTACTCGAACCGAGCGAGCCGTATCCACAATTATGTATCAACAAACTCCCTATAGGATGCTGCTCGTGATGGTTCGTTCTTCACATTGTCGTCGGATCTTCAGATGTCTTCACGTGACACAAGAAGAAAGTGTATCAACAAACTCCCCTTTTCATTTAGGAAGTGTGTTAATAAACTCCCCCTTAAAATAAACTCCATTTTCAGCACTTAGATCCTTGAGGTGTTGATGATAGGTCAGCGGCAACTCGATCATCTTTATCTTTTGAGTGCCTCCACGTCGTGTCTTCATTCTGAAGTTAGTCTTCTAACACGTTCTCTTCGCCTTTAGCTGGTTTGAATGTAGCTTCTGCACATACAAGAAATCTAAACCGTAATGAGAACAAACACTTGGAATATAGTTAACATAAACAAACGACACACATGTGACCATTTTTCAACTACCGTCCGACAGTTTGAAAGTTTAACGTATTTTTCACTTTAGTTTTTAACTTTCAAAACTTACAAATTTCGACCGTTTATGAAGAATCAGTTGTTTTGGTTTTCGATCAGATTTCATTTGTTGAAGACTCGAGTTCCAACATCAGGTAATCAAAAGAAATTAGAAATAAAATCTTTTTGGCTTTTATAATGTTTATATTAAAACACACCTAAACTCTTTTTGGTATTTTTGAATATGTGAAATGTAAAGACTGAAAGCAGTAAATAAATATATACAAAGATGCAGAAACTGTAAGCATTAAATAAATATTTACAGACATTCTTTTTGCGAGTTTCGAGGGTAAGAGAATCATATCAGTGTACGGTCACACCAAAACGCTCTTGTTGTTCAGTTAGTTAACATTTAGATAAGCATCCTATAACGATTATCGGAATTGTTGTCCACTTAAGCTCAACTTATCAGATGTAATCATGGCGAGGGGATACAATTAGAGTATGATTTATACTTACCGACCGGTGTTGATCCACACACTACACATTCCCGTATCAAGGTATGCACGAGAGTTCATCTTACTGGTGAGTATACCATTTATCATCTGTTTTGACGTATATGAAAAATGTGAGATACTCACTTATTTTGGTTGAAAAACAAGCCCTATGTGATAGAATCACTTATTGATGAGGAACTTGATTTTCAGATGCATGAGGGCACAGGAGCAAGTCTGTGAACAGGTCAGTACAAACGTACAGCAAAGGGACGAACTTGACTCCCGGATAAATGTGATATACTATCACTTATTTTGTTTGGAGATGTGATTGTTGATCACTTATTGAGGTCGGATGCAGTATGTATACGTATGTATGGTATCATTTTCTCTTTTGCTCACCCGGAAACTCATTTTTGTTTTTCTATTGTTTTTGTGTTTTTGAAATTTTTTGATGTTTTTGGATTTTTTAAATTTGGATTTACTCCCCCTAAAATGTAAAAACTAGGATAAATTAAAAACACAAAGATATTTACAAAAACGATTTTCTGATGTCGGTTTTACTCTTGCTTGACCTTAATGCCGTTTACCAATAATAAAAAGTCAAATCTTGATTTGTCAAATGCTTTGGTAAAAAGGTCGGCACGTTGGTCATCGGTGTGGACCTTAACAACATCGATAAGCCTTTTATCAAAGCAATCACGTATGAAGTGATACTTAATTTCGATGTGTTTGGTCTTTGAGTGCTGCATAGGATTTCTAGTGATCTGTAAGGCAGCAGAATTATCAACAAAAATAGGAGTAGTTAGGAATTCAAAACCGTAGTCGCGCATTTGTTGTTGGATCCACAGGACTTGGGAGCAACAACTTGAGGCAGCAATGTATTCAGCTTCACATGTTGATGTAGCAACACAAGTCTTCTTTTTGCACTGCCATGTGACTAGGCGATTTCCTAAAAACTGACATCCAGCCGTTGTGGATTTGCCGTCGATTTTGCATCCGCCAAAATCAGAATCACTGAACGCGATCAAGTCAAAGCTATCATCCCTAGGGTACCATAGACCGGTTTCTGGGCCTCCCTTCAAATAGCGAAAAATCATTTGCACAGCTGCAATATGCGAGGCCTTCGGATTGACTTGATATCTGGCAAGCAGGCACGTTGGATACATTATGTCTGGTCTTGATGCTGTGAGGTACATAATGGATCCGATCATTACGCTGTAGTATGAAGAGCTAACAACTTCACCCTTTAGGTCATGATGAATTCCATGATTTTGCTGCAGTGGGGTACTAATGGGCGATGTGTCGGACATCTGAAATCGATTCAGGATGTCATTGACATACTTAGTCTGATGGATGAATATCCCAGACTTAGTTTGTTGCACTTGTAGGCCCAAAAAGAAAGTCATCTCCCCCATAGCGCTCATTTCAAATTTCTCCTGCATAACACACTCAAAATTCCTACACAAAACATCATTAATAGAACCAAAAATAATATCATCTACGTATACCTGTACAAATAGAAGATCTCCATCCTGTTCTTTGATGAAGAGAGTGCAATCGATAAGACCTCTACGAAATCCATTCTCCAGCAGATAACTAGATAAGGTTGCGTACCAAGCTCGCGGTGCTTGATGTAGACCATAGAGAGCTTTGTTCAGCAACCAAACCCGATCAGGGTGAATAGGATCTTCATACCTGGAGGCTGTTCGACGTACACTTGTTCTTCAACCACACCATGTAAGAATGCACTTTTCACGTCCATTTGGTAAACCTTGAATCCTTTGAAGGACGCATAGGCTAGAAAGATACTAATTGCTTTAAGACGTGCAACAGGTGCATAAACTTCGTTGTAGTCGATCCCTTCAATCTGACAAAAACCATGAACGACTAACCTTGCTTTGTTTCGAATGACTACTCCACGGTCATCCTTTTTGCACTTATAAACCCAACGGGTACCAATCTTCTTGTAATCATCAGGTTTATCAACGAGTTTCCAGACACCTAGCTTCTGGAATTGCTGTAGTTCTTCCTGCATAGCTTCAACCCAAGAATTATCTTTCAAAGCTTCTTTCATAGATTTTGGTTCCTCTTGTGATACATAACATGCGAAGGAACAATCGTTTTGTTGTCCAGATTCTTGAATCGCCGCATACAAGCCTGCATTGTTGTCGTTTCACAACATGTTTCTCGTTTGAACGCCACTTGGTACATTACCGATGATGTTTTGTTGAGGATGGGTATTATGAATTCTTGTTTCTGGATTATCTGGAACTGGAATGTTTGTACCCAGATTTTTGAGATTGAGATCAACAACCAATTCAATACCCTGAACTGGCGAAGAGGATAATGCAGTAGCTTCAGCTGTTTTAGGGGCGTCAACTGGAGGTGTAGCCTCTGAAGTACCATGAACAGCTTCTTGGTCTGCAACGAGAAATTCATCATCCTCTGAAGATTCATTCAGTTCGGTAGCATCGTGAAAATCCTCATTGTCAAGAGCATTATTGTTCACTTAAGTTGGTTCTTGATTGTTAATAATAAATGGACGAACCAACGGTGAACCTGTTGCGTTGTCACTCTCGAAAAACATCCTTGCCCAGCACTTTCTTCGACTTCTTGAATATTGATCGAATTGAAAAAGTCATCGTACTAAAACATCCAAGGCTAACCAAGACATTTGACTGACAATGTGTGCCTTTGAACTCTGACTTCAAACCATTCCTCGACCCTTTTAGTCTCTAGGTTCCAGACTCTTAAGTTCGGAGTGGCATAACCAAGAAAGTAACCTTCAATAGCTTTTGCCCCAAACTTTCCATTAGGATCGATCATTGTGCAAGGAGCTCCAAACGGTTCAAGATATGACAAATCTGGTTTCCGTTTGTGAAGAAGCCCGAAGCAGGTCTTGTTGTATCTTTTGATTGTAAGGTCTCGGTTCAATGTATAACAAGCAGAGGACACAGCTTTAGTCCAGAAGGGAATCGACAATTGTGAGTCTACCAACATCGTCCTAGCAGTCTCGATCAATGTACGGTTTTTACGTTCAGCGAGGCCGTTCTGTTGAGGAGTGTAAGCCGCACTAAATTCGTGAAGAATACCTTTTGATCTACAGAACTCCTCCATGGCATGATTCTTAAACTCAGTTCCATTGTCGCTGCGAATCCGTTTAACCTTCAAAGCATACAAATTCTCAATCTGAATGATCAAGTTTTTGATAATACCAAAAGTTTCATTCTTGTGAGCCATGAATGCCACCCAAGAAAATCTTGAATAATCATTTGTTATCACGAGGCAGTATTGATCATTCCGAATGCTTTTATGCTTGACAAGACCGAACAAATCCATGTGCAAACGTTCAAGCGGAATGACCACCGTGTTGATCTTCTTAGTCGGGAGTCGCTTCTTGCTTTGCTTTCCTTTTTGGCATGAAACACAGACGTCTTGAAGATGGAAGTTTTTAAGAGGAACACCATTCACTAATTCATTCAACACCAAATGATTCATTTTGCGTAAGTGAATGTGACCCATCCGTCTATGCCAAGAGATTGAGTATTTTTCTGTGGCTTTGGAAACGAAACAAGTTGCTTATGCAGACGTTGTAATAGCTTGGCTCATATCAAGGACATACAAATCATTAATCCTTGGAGCAGATAAGAGAATCCATTCTTTCGGAATCTTGAAGCCGAGTTTTAGCACATTACATCCATTTGCATCAAAGTGTACTGACAACTGCTTATCACAAATTTGTGAAACACTGAGAAGATTGTGACCAAGTTGTTGCACAAAGTTGATCTTATCAAAGCTTACAACCCCGTTGGATACCATTCCTTCACCAGTAATATATCCGTCTTTATCTCCAGCAAAAGCAACATAACCTCCTCTAATAGATTAAACATCGTAGAGAAGCTTCATGTTGCCTGTCATGTGCCTGGATGCCCCACTATCAACAATTCAATGACTGCTGAAAGTTCCTCCTGGAACATCGTGCACATGAACTCACATGATTAGTTGGAGATGGGGACCCAAGCCATTGTGGTCTTGGGTCTTTCATTTTCATCAAAAAAAGTTACTTCAACTTTTCGATGGTTTGGAAATTGTGATGTTCCCCTTGAATTAGTAACCGTTTTTGGTTTCCAAGTCTGTTGTGTTTTACCAGTTTCAATTTTCGAAAACTTAACTTCGTGATTATTAGAAGTTTTAGAAATTTCTGGTTTAACTAAAACAGGTTGTTTGTGAACCACGTCGGTTTTAATTGCCTTTTCAATTACCTTGACTTGTTGGCGTTTCTGTTTCTTTTCCCTTTCTTTTACAAGACGGGGATCTTGTTTTGTAGAAATAGTTCGCTTTCGGTAATTTTGTTCATGGGGAACATCAACTTTAGCCTTTAACTTATGAAGATACGGACAATTTCAAATGATATGTCCAATTTCACCACACTCAAAACATGATATTCGTTCAACAAACCCCGAAGTAACATGTGACTGTCTTGTTAATGAACTTTGTGATCCCGAGGTACTTGGTTTTGAACTGTTTTGTTCATTTCTTTTCAAAAGTTTAACTTGATTAACATGATCTAAGTTAGATTTATTGGCAAATGTTTCAAGTTTATCTGTTCCCTTCGACTTCACAAAGTTCACCTTCTTGTTCTTCTTTTGGTTCGGTTCCTTTCGACCTTAAGTCGTTGATTTACCTTTTGGTTTGGTATGATTTTGCTGCTTTTTCACTGTTGGTAATTTCTGATTGCTATATTGTTTTCGAATTTCGACCTTTGGAATCGGAGGGCACTGTGTTACCACAACGTGTGAACCCAACTTTCCCAAAAACCTACTTGTCGAATCTTCAAAAACTTTACTGATTAAAGATTGATTTACATTTTTAATCGGAATATTTTTGTCAGAATAGATTTTATCATCACCAACAAGAGTGTACAGCAAATTCACACTCTCAGATTCTTGCGAGGAAGTGGACTTAACCAGAACAGTCTTAGCAGGTTTTGCGGGAGGATCACATAGAATATGATTCTCGAGAGGTATGTCCTCTTCTTTGATTACCGCATCAGACTGTGCTGAGTCAGTATCATCGGATTCATCATCTGAAGAATCAGCATCCTCAACAATGACTGGAGGATCCTGATTTTGTTTAGCAGTTGACACACTTGTAACTGTTGAAACATCCGAATCTGATGATACTTCATTTTTGTATCCAAGTCCGGTTGCAAATTCCTCAATGTCTAAAGGAATATATTGCTCAAAATAAGTTCTATTCTCCTCATCAGGCATTGCATCATAATTTTGTCTAACAGGTGGTGGACATTTCTTGTATCCAATGCACGTGACATCCTTTTTCTCTTTTTGTATGTCAATGATGTGATCCAACACATACCTAGAGTTTGAATAACTGTCTAGCTTAAGCCGGATCGCCTCACTTTCACACTTTACATAGGCTAACTCTTTTTGCATGACCTCGAGACGATTGATATAACAGTTTATGTTAGTTTGTTTTCTTGAAACCATTTTTGTTAGCTCGGTTATATATCCTCTTAAATTTTCAATCACCGTTTTAAACTCTTTTCATGGTTTTCATAAAACATTTTAGCCTCTTTGCATTTCGAAAGATCCACTATCAACTTTTGATTGCGGATATATGTCACGTCATACTTGCTTTGCAAATCATCATATTTGCCTTGCAAGTCCGACAATTTATCACCTAAACTAGCACATTTATCACATTCATCAGAAGTTGGATCTTCGACACATACCTGGTTTGATGAACCGCCCACATTAGCAATAAAGGCTGAATGAGTAGAAGAAGAAGAAGAAGAAGAATAAGCAGCTTCATCCATCAAGATTGATCTTCTATGATTCCCTGCTTCAGCTTCTCCCAATAATTCATCAATATCTGCATCGACTGTCACAGTTGACGTTTCATCCAAATGATCATCACCTGAAGTTGAGGATTTTCATCTGAGCTTCTACTGTAACCCGAACTGTCTTCATCTTCAGATGATTCTGCACCACTGGCGGAAGATTCTCCACCACTGGTGTGTTTCAGATCCTTGACAACCTCAGCAAAACAAGTTGTTCCATCTTGAACATCACTTCCCAACTGAATCGACCAGTCGCAACCTTCATCGACTTGTACCACAAGAGCCTGGTTGGTATTTGATGCTCCTGCTTGATTTGGATTGTTCACAGGCATTAACGTACGCTCGGCATTCCTGTTTGAGTTAATTAGTGTTTTCGTCCCTATGGTTTGTCAAAAATCACTATTTCAGTCCATTAGTTTAAAAATTACAATTTCAGTCCCTATGGTTTCACTTTCGTAACCATTTCAGTCCCTGTGATTTCACTTTCGTAACCATTTCAATCCATTTATTCTGTAAGTACATGGACTGAAATGGTTACGAGGTGGACTGAAATGGTTACGAGGTGGACTGAAATGGTTACGAAGTGAAACCACAGGGACTGAAATCGCAATTTTTAAACTAATGGACTGAAATAGTGATCTTTAACAAACAATAGGGACGAAAATAGTAATTAAATCTTCCTGTTTTAATCCTGATTCTGATTCTGCTGGTTGCCTTGATTCCTGAAAGGATTCTGGTTCCCATGTTGAGCTGGCTTTGTACATTCTCTCTTGAAGTGACCTCGTTCACCATAATTGAAGCACTTGACTGATTGTTTATCGAACCCATACTTGGTATCTCTCTTGCTTTCCAAGTTGGTTCTACCAGTCCTTTCCATGAAGTCTTTAGCTCGTCTAACAGCACTAGCGAAAGCCCATTTGATATCCATCATATCCATTTCCTCCTTATCAATCTGCTGATAATCTTCTTGTGTCAGATTGATGTTTCCAATCTGACCTGCTATTAACCCACAATACGTGCTCACCAATGTGTTTAATAGCTCCATATGATCTTTAGCTACTTCAACACTTACTTTCGAGAAATTTGAAGTGTCGAGCCGAACTATATTTGGATTAGATGGCTGACCGGCAGATGAAGTGCTTCCATAACAAGCTTGCTGTGGAACAGGTAATGGATTTCCGTACATATCTATTGCTCCGGTAGATTGATCGCTTTGCTTTGGGACTTCTGGTTGTGGATTTCCGTACATGTCAGTGCTTGAGACAAAAGCCGTTTGAGTTGAGGAAGCTGGTAGTGGATTTCCGTACATATCTCTTGATACAAAGGCCTTTTGAAGCTGAGCATGTGGAGCATGTCTTGTAGTAGTGCTAGAACTTCCACAGTTTCCATAATACATATCAGGATTCTGTTGCACTGGAATCCTTTTGGCCTTCCTGATTTCTTCTTTATCTTTGTTCTCCAAGAGCTGAACGAAATCGTTGATGTTTGTCGTAGCCAAAGTGCCATTGTATTTCAAGATTTCCAAGAAACCATTCCATTGAGCTGGTGATGCGTCGGCAAACTTGATGACTACTTCTTCTGGTAACCGCTTTGACGTCTTGAAGCTGACAAACTGATGATATATATCCTTACTCAACACTTGAGTTAGAATAGAATATGCTTTCTTTTCTAAATCATATGCCTTTTTCTCGTCTGTCGTAAGATCTGCGAATGTCGCGGCGGTTGAAGCGGCAACATCAAGTGCTTGATTGAAATCTGTAGTAAAACATAACCACAATTTCGTGTTTTGCCCAAGGACATACGTATGGAATCTTTCTTCCCATCTAGGATATTCATTCATGTGCATTAGCTTCGGTGGACGGTTAAGGCTTCCGGTTTCACTTTCGCTTAAAAGTATACTTTGAATACTTTGAGTTTGATTTGAAACGAGCGCCCATTGACCTGTCGAAATTTGATTCGCTTGCGATGGAACTGACGAAGATGCGGGTGCGGGAGATTCGGCCCATGATGGCGACAAACATGTGCTTCTATACTTGCTCTCTGTATTGGATAGAATTCCCACCAATCTGAACTCATTTTATATGAATTACGAAGAATACCTGCTTAAATCACTTAAAATAATTCGTTAAGATAATTTTTGAAACCTTCTGTTAAAAACTGACAAAATTGACCCACGAAAAACTTGATTCTTGGCGAAAGACCTTAGCTGACGAAATTGGGTTTTTCGTAAAAGACTAAGTGACGAAAAATAAGGTTTTTCGTAAAGACCAATTGTGACGAAAAATGGGTTTTTCGTCAAAGACAAATTGTGACGAAAAATGGGTTTTTTGTAAAAGCCAATTTTGAGGAAAAATATAGTTTTTCGTCCAAAATAAAACAAATTCAAATAGTCTTTCGTTGACTAAGTGGACACAAACAGAAAAGATATTTTCTAAATCCCACCAAACCTTATCCTTTACCCTCTGACAGTTGTTGGACACAACATGCAAACACCCATGCTTTTCTTATCAACTTTTCAAACCAAGACCATCATTCTTACCAACTATCACAGTAACTATTTTTAATTCATGAATTTTCAAACAAGCAATCCCTCTTAAAAACCAAAAACCCAGAAACCATGAAAATCTTGAAGAACAGATGAAGAACACCAAGAACTTTATGAGTTTTCCGGTCACCGGAGAAATTTTTCGAAACAAATTTTGCTTGAAACTTCAATAAAAAACCTTAACACACATATGTAAATGAGATTTAAACAAGGTTTTCAATGAACTAACAGCAAAATAAAGAGATTTTTCCAGATTTTGAACTGGTTTTTCCAGAAACTTTGATCTTCAAAACACAAGAAAAACACTCGGTTTTAACAAGGAAGCCACGACTCTGATGCCACTTGTAGGTCCAACTAGCGAAGGATCTAGTCGCCTAATCCTTGTATATGAACAAACCCGGTTGTGCGGATTCCAACCGGGAAAGAAAACCGAGATAAGAAACACAAAGACACACAGATTCAACGTTTAAGATATTCAAATATATTCAGACCAGAGAGTTTGTTTACAAGATGATGATACATAAACTGCACTCAAACTCACTGTTTGTTCTCTCGTGTGTGTGTATGTTTTCTGTTCTGTGTCTTTCTCTTGTCTCTAGTCTGCTGTAATATATATAGGTAAAGCAGGTCGACGAAATACTTGTGGCCGACGAAAGATGATTGAGCCGACGAAAAACTCATGACGAAAAACCATTTCTGACGAAAAACAGCAGGTTTTTCGTCATAAGCATGCAGACAAGCATGTATTTCATCATAAGCATGCAGACATGCTGGTTTTTCATCAACAGCATGTAACATGGAGGTTTTTCGTCAACAGCAAGAGCAGGGCTGGGCAGTTTTTCATCGCAGACTTGAATAAACAAAAGCTGAGCAGCAAACAGACACATCTGCAACATGCACATCAGCAGAACTTGCAGACATGTTGATTACGTTCCGAGACACAACGGAGGATATCGTGTTTCGGTGTTCACTTTGTAATGTACTCGAACCGAGCAAGCCGTATCCACAATTATGTATCAACAGAATTCGGAATTTATGGTTTCCTGACACTACATCTACAGCCCCGATTCCTCTTATAAAAAAGAAATTATTTTCACCGGTTTTGGTTTCGAATCCGAACATGTTTTGAATTCTCTTGAATACATCTAAGTTACCCGTGTAGTGATGTTTAAAACTTGTGCTTACATACCAGATCTCAGACCACGGCCTCCTTTTGTACCATTGACAATGAATTCCATGCTTTGAACTTCGTTTTCCTCTTGCTTTTGAATGCCGGTATTAATGGCTTAACGGATCAAAAGTGTTGCTTCATCATTCTCCTTTGTTTTACATGAAACAATTTGATGACCAGGCTGGTTGCAGTAGTAACATCTTTTGTGAATTGAATTTGTCTTCCGTCGTTCCTTCTTTTCATCGGAGCAATGTTTGTAGGGTAATACAGACGCAGACGAATAGAGACCATCATCATCGTGATCCACCGTGGCTCTGATACCACATGTTGGCAGCGAAAGTTTGATATCATCACCGGTATGAATGTCAGAACTTGATTCACAAAACTCGTTGGTTGAATTCATATTGATCAAGAGATTAATAACAACACACTTAGAAAGATTTGTTGATACATATTGTGTGGATACAGCTCAGCTCAGTTCGACTCGGCTACGAAGTGAAGGCCGTAGTCAAGATATCCTCCTATCTTGACTCGGTATGCTATTTACTTTGTATCGTACGATGTAAATGCTACCGCGTGTGTACGGTATGCATATTGTTATGGTTCTGTGTTTAATATGTTTGTTGTTTGGCCCAACATGTCGAAGCCCAAGCCCCAGGCCCAAACACATGTGACGAAGTCTCATATGAAGCCCAAGCCTGTCACATGTGACGAAATCACATGTGACGAAGACACCATGTGACGAAATCCCTTGATTTCGTCGAAGATATTGAGTGTTCGTCGTGATGATCCATGTTCACCGATCAGTCTTCGTCGACAACAGGACTTCGTCGATGATGTTACTATATAAACACAGACAGTAGACAAAAACAAGTAGAGAAAAGTCTGAATAGATTTCATTGAGAGAACACACTGTAAACACACACATACTAAGAGTTTATAAGAACATCTTGTAAACATTGCTTTGTAACCGTTTTCTAGATTAATACATTGGAGTGTTAATCGGTGAATCGTTGTGTTTGTGTTCGTAACTTGGTTTAACTTACCCGTTTGGATTCCGCACTCTCGGGTTCGTCGGAAAACATGGAATAGAGGTTTAACTCGATCCTCCGGGTGGACCTACAATTGGTATCAGAGCAGTGGCTCGATTCCGTGTTAAAAGCAAGTTTGTTTATCTTGTGTTTTGAGTAGATTTTCATGTATTTTCAGAAAATTGTTCTTGGGCTTTGAGTTTTTGAAAGTTAATATTTTTCTGTAAAATGCTTTAAAAATGGAAATCTTAATGTTTTTGCTATAAGTTTTTACAAAACCTTGTTAAAACACATTCTTACATGTTAATGATTGGTTTTTACTAAACTTTTGTGCAAAAAAATTGTGTTCCGAAAGTTTTCCGGTGGCCGATAAACTCAGAAAACTCATTGAGTTCTTTAGGATCTTCAACGAGTTCATAGTGTTCTTGATAAATATACGTGTTTGATCTTTTGTTGAATTTGAATTATTGTGTTTGTTTTGATTATAATATATTAAGTTGACAATTTGTGCATTTGTGATGATGTCTTTGTTGAAACAGAAGGTTCGAAAATCAAAAAGCATGGTGTGTTGAAAATTGTATCACCAACTTTGTCAGAGGATAAGATTTACCTTTTGTGTGAAAATATCTAATATAATCTTCGTCACACCTGTACATCAACGAAATCAACTTGACATCGACGAACATACAGACTTCGTTAACACTTGTGCTCGATGAAAACCCCTGATTTCGTCACACTTGTCCTCGACGAACACTCCTGACTTCGTCAACACTTGTCCTCGATGAACACTCCTGACTTCGTCAACACTTGTGCTCGACGAACACTCCTGATTTCGTTACACTTGTACATCGACGAACTCTCACTTTTTCGTCATTCATCGGTCTTGGATGAACACCTTTTAGATTTCATCGCATACACTTGTGATTTTTAACAGAAGACTTGAAAATTATATTTAATTGTTTGATTTGAGTGTTTTGAGCAGGTTTTCATCAATAGACATCCAAAATGAATCCGGATTGGTGGAGTACTCTGTCTAATTCCATCATGGGCCGAACCTCCTGCACAATCGTCATCACCCCAAATTTCGTCAAGTCAATGGGCGTTTGTTTCAAATCAAAATCAAAGTATTCAAAGTATACTTTTAAGCGAAAATGAAACCGGAAGCAATAATCGTCCACCGAAGCTAATGCACATGAATGAATATCCGGGATGGGAAGACAGATTTCATACGTATATTCTTGGGCAAAACACAGAGTTATGGTTACGATTCATTACAGACTTCGATCAAGCACTTGATGTTGCCGCTTCAACAGCCGCGTCTTTTGCAGATCTTTCTTGAGATGATAAGAAGATTTATGATTTAGAAAAGAAGGCTTTTTCTATTCTAACTCAAGCGTTAAACAAAGACATCTATCATCAGTTTGTAAGCTTCAAGACAACAAAGCGGTTATGGGACGCATTGAAGACGAGAGGTGAAGGAAACGAAGCGTCACGCAAATTACGACATGACTTACTCAAGAAAGAGTTTGATGGTTTCACATGTATGGAAAGAGAATCTTTGAGAGATTTGAAAAGTCGATTTTATCACTTGTTGACTGAGTTGAATCATTATGGGGCTGTAACAACTCCTGCAGAGGTTGTCACAAAGTTGGCCGATGCGCTGCCATTTCAATGGAAGGGTTTCTTGGAAATTTTGAAGTACAATGGCACATTGGCTACAACCTCAATCAATGATTTTATTCAGATGTTGGAGAATAAAGATCAGGAAGAAACTCTAAAGGCAAAAAAGGTTCCAGTACAACAAAATCCTTATATGTATTATGGTGCCTCTAGCACTTCTGCAAGACCTGCTCAACATGCTCCACTCCAAACGACGTTTGTCACAAGCACATATTTGTATGGCAATCTGATTAAAGTTCCTGTTTAGCCAGCTCCAACCACAGACTTGTATGGAAATCCACTACAACTAGCTCCACAACAGCCAAGCTAACGATCTATCGTAGCAACTGATATGTTCGGAAATCCATACCTGTTCGATCTACCGGAGCAACATATCTGTATGGAAATCCACTTCCAGCTTCCTCAAGACCAACGGTTATTCAACCAACCACAGATTTGTACGACAATCCACTACCTGTGCAACTGCAAGCCTGTTATGGTAGCACGTCATCAGCTGGTCAGCCATCAAATACAGTACGGCTAGACACTTCAAACTTTTCAAAAGTGAGTGTTGAAGTAGCTAAGGATCATATGGAGATACTAAACACTCTGGTTAGAAGGTATTGTGGGTTGATAGCAGGTCAGATCTGGAACATCAATCTGACTCAAGAAGATTACCAGCAGATAGATAAAGAGGAGATGGATATGATGGACATCAAGTGGGCTTTCGCTAGTGCTATTAGGCAGGCTAAGGACTTCATGGAAAGAACTGGCAGAACCAGCTTGGAGAGCAAGAAAGACACCATGTATGGGTTCGATAAGCAGTCTGTTAAGTGCTTTAACTGTGGTGAACGTGGTCATTTTAAACGTGAATGAACAAAGCCAGCTCAGCATGGGAACCTGAATCCTTTCAGAGGTCAAGGAAACCAGGCGAATCAGAATCAAGCCAGGAATGATGATCGCACCTTGGTCCCTACAAATAATCAAGCAGGACCATCGAACACCAATCAAGCTCTTGTGGTGCAAATAGATGAAGGTTGCGACTGGTCAATGCAATTAGGCATTGGTGATCAGGGAGGAGCAGCTTGTTTTGCTGAAACTGCTAAAGATTTGAATCACGCCAGTGGTGGAGAATCTTCCGCCAGTGGTGGTGAATCTTCAGATGAAGAGAGTTCTGGTTATTCAAGGAGTTCAGATGAGGAAACCTCAACGTCAGGCGATGACCATTTATCGAGGGTGACAGTCGATGCCGACATCGATGAATTATTGGAAGAAACTGCAGCAAGGAATGATAGTAGATCTATTCTAGTGGATCAAGCTGCTTATTCTTCTTCTTTTCTTTATTCAGCCTTTATGGCTAATGGCGTCAGTTCATCAAGCCAGGTATGTGTCGATGAACCAACTGTCGTTAATTGTGATAATTGTGCTAGCTTAAGTGATAAATGTGCTAATTTAGATGCTAATATGTCTGAGTTGCAAAGCAAACACGATGCTTTATATGCTGAATTGTTTGACTTGCAAAGCAAACATGATGCTTTAGATGATAAGTGGTGTGATTTGCAAAGCAAACATGAGGCTTTGCAAAGCAAATATGATGTGACATTCATCCACAATCAAAAGCTGATAGTGGATCTTTCTAAATGCACAGAAGCCAACATGTTTTATAAAAACCGTGAAAATGAGTATAAAACAATGATTGAAACATTAAGGGAAAACAAATCCGAGCTAACGAAAATGGTTTCAAGAAAACAAACAAGAAATGGCTTGTGTTAAATCTGAAAGTGAGGCGATCCGGCTCAAGTTAGACAGCTATTTAAGCTCTAGCTATGTGCTGGATCACATTATTGATGTTCAGAAAAAGAAAACTGATGTCACATGCATTGGCTATAACAAATGTCCACCACTTGTGAAACACAATTTTGATGCCATGCCTGATGAAGAAGATAGAACTTATTTTGAGCCATCTGTTTCTTTAAACATTGAGGAGTTTGCAACAGGACTTGTATACAAACCGGAATTATCATCAGATTCGGATGTGTCAGCAGATACATTTGTAACTTCTGAACAGAATCAGGATGCTCAGGTCATTATTGAGGATGCTGATTCTTCAGATGATGAATCTAATGATACTGACTCAGCACGGTCAGATGCGGTAATCAAAGAAGAGGACATACCTCTCGAGAATCATATTCTATGTGATCCTCCCGCAAAACCTGCTACGACTGTTCCGACCGAGTCCACGTCCACTTCCTCACAAAAGTCTGAGAGTGTGAATTTGCTATACACTCTTGTTGGTGATGATAAAATCTATTCTGACAAAGATTTTCCTATTAAGAATGTTAATCAATCTTTAATTAGTAATTTTTTTTAGGATTCAACAAGTAAGTTCTTGGGAAAGAAAGGATCACACGTTGTGGTAACACAGTGTCCTCCGATTCCAAGAGCTGAAATTCGCAAACAAAATGGAAATCAAAGATTACCAACTGAGAAAGTTCAGCAAAATCGCACCAAACCAAAAGGTAAATCACCAACTAAAGGTCAAAAGAAACAGACTCAGAAAAAGGACAAGAAGGTGAACTTTGTGAAATCAAAGGGAACGGATAAAATTGACACATTTGAAAACAAATCTAACCTAGATTTTGTTAATCAAGCGAAAATTTGAAAAGAAATGAACAAAACAGTTCAAAACCAAGTAACTCGGGATCACAAAGTTCATCATCATCAAGACAATCACATGATACTTCGGGGTTTGTAGAACGAAGATCATGTTTTTCATGTGGCATATTTGGACATACTATTCGCAATTGTCCATATCTTCATAAACAAAAAGCCAAAGTTGATGATCCCCGTGACTGAAATGACCGAAAGCAATCTGTTTCATCAAAACCAGATCCCCGTCTTGTAAAAGAAAGGGAAAAGAAACAGAAATGCCAACATGTCAAGAAAATTGAAAAGGCAATTAAAACGACGTGGTTAACAAAACATCTGTTTTTGTCAAACCAGACAATTCAAAAACTTCAGACAATCATGAAGTTAAGATTTTAAAGAATAAAACTGGTAAAACAAAACAGACCTGGAAACCAAAAACGGTTACTGAATCAGGGGGAACATCACAATTTTCACAACATCGAGAAGTTCAAGTAACTTACGTTGATGACAATGGAAGACCCAAGACCACAAAGGCTTGGGTCCCCATCTCCAACTAATCATGTGAGTACATGTGCAGGGTGTTCCAGGAGGAACTTTCAGCAGTCATTGGATTGTTGACAGTGGGGCATCCAGGCACATGACCGGCGACATGAAGCTTCTCTACGACGTTAAATCTATTAGAGGAGGTTATGTTTCCTTTGCTGGAGATAAGGGTGGTTATATAACAGGAGAAGGAATGGTATCCAACGGGGTTGTAAGTTTTGACAAGATCAACTTTGTACAACAGCTTGATCATAATCTTCTCAGAGTTTCACAAATATGTGATAAGCAATTTTGAGTACACTTTGACGCAAATGGATGTTATGTGCTGAAAACCGACTTCAAGATCCCAAAAGAATGGATTCTCTTATCAGCTCCAAGGATAAATGATTTACATGTCCTTGATATGAGCCAAGCAATAACAACGACTGCACAAGCAACTTGTTTCATTACAAAAGCCACTGAAAATGTTAGTGCATGCGTCTGTCGACTTCGTCTTGTATCGAGTCTTGTGCGTAGAATGTTAGATCAGTGCACGTAGTTCAAGATAATGATATTTCGCTTGAGTGATGTAATTTCGCTTGAAAGTATCATGTGTAGTTTCAAGCGAAATCAGCATTACATATTTCGCTTGAACTGACATGTTGTCACTTTCAAGCGAAATCGAGACTCTATATATAGGTGGTCAAGCGAAATCAAATGTAACTATTCCGGTTTGTGCAACGAAGTGCTGCCGAAGTGTCGTCTCGCTGTAAAACGTTCTAAAATCAATATATCGACAGATTAAAGTGTATATCTTGCTAAATTGACCTCAGAATGTCTGTTTCCGCCTTTCATTCTGAGTAAAACTCTTCTGATCGACTCGTTCGGGTCCCAAAACGATCCTACAAGTGCTATCAGAGCTCAGGAGGAACAGTTCTTACAAATTCAGCCGCAAATTCTGATTTTCTACACCTTCTTTCAAAATTAAACTAGTTTTCACGGTTAAAATTGGCTAAAAATCTCACAGATTGTGCGCATTTGTATTTTATCTAATCCTTGAGAAAATTGGACCTAAAATCGATCTAATTCAGGTAAAAAATTGAGTTTCTGCTTGAAAACATGTGCGAGATGATGACGTCAGCTGCTCGTCAAGCGAAATTTGTCTCTAATTTCGCTTGAAACTGGTGTTTTCGCTTGAAAGTTCATCCTTATTCCGCTTCAAACGTGCTATTCCGCTTCAGTTGGACTATTTCGCTTGAGTGATTCAGCTTGAATCACTGATTTCGCTTCAAAAGGATTATTCTGCTTGAACGATTCAAGCGAAATCAGATATTTCGCTTGAAAGGAGTGTTTCAGCTTGAAAGTTGTGTTTTCGCTTGAACAAGGATCTCGTTTGAGCTTGGTATTTCGCTTGAATCGACTGTTTGTGTGAACTTTGAAAATCCGAAACATGGACGAGGATTTCTACAACGCATTCGCTACCCCGGTTACCTAGATCGCTCTGGCACAGAACACGATGTTGGAAAACGAAACGGGGAATTTGCAAAAACCGCCTAAGCTCATGAACATAGAGGAATATAAGGGTTGGGAAGGATGGTTTGAGAATTAGGTACAAGCGAACTACTTAGATGCTTGGGAATGCGTTGAGACGAAATACAATAGACCGATGAATGATGTTGAAGAGATTGTTCCAATTAAAGATTTAAGTGCAGATGCTATAAATAAATACAAAGATGAGAAAATGATGCTAAGTCTACTTCAACAAGCAGTGAAAGAAGATATCTTGGTGTTATTGCAACACAATGGAACTTCATATTCGATTTGGAAAGCATTAAGATCGAAGTTTCATGGTAGCCAAGAGATGATCAAAAACAAGAAATCACTTTTAAAGAAAGAGTTTGATCTGTTTCGTGGATTGAAAAATGAAAGTACAAAACAAATCGTTGAGAGATACTGCAATTTGCTAGCTAATATGAAGAGGTTGAGCATCGAGAAAGATAATGAGGAGTTGATTGAGAAGCTAGCTGATGCATTGCAATACGAGACTTGGGGCACATATCTCATGATGTTGAGAAACAAGAAAGGTTTTAGCAGTCTGACATTGAGTAAATTCATTGAAAAGATTGAGGCTCAGGAGATGGAACAGAGAAAGGTTATAAGAATGAAAGATTTTGACGGTGAATAAGACATCGGGCTTTACTACAAAGGTGGGGTCAGTGATAAATCCACCAACTAGTCACCGAAGGTTCAAACAACATTCAATGTAAAGAGTTCATCTGAAAGTTCTTCTAAAGGATCAAACAACAACACAAGCTTTTCATCATATCCGTTATTTGATCCGAACATTTCAGCAACAAAGAATGGCAAGAAGCTACAATGCAATATTGTATTGAATCTGGAGAATGATGAGGATTATTCAGCAAAAATGGCTAAGAGTCACATGTCTTTGTTGGGAACTGTGTTGGAATCATATGGTAGTTTTGATGCAGGTCGGATTGGGAAACCAATGCTTACAAAGGAGGATTACGATCAAATTGACGCGGAGGAAATGGAACTGATGGATATTAAATGGTGTTTGGCAAGTGTGTTGAGACGAGCTGAGAAATTTAAGCCGATCACAGGAAGAGATGATCTACGTGAAGCTACTATTTCTACTTAAGGATTTGATAAATCTAAAGTCACTTGTTTTCGTTGCAGGGAAAAAGGACACTTCAATAGGGAGTGCAAAAACCGCGAAGCAAGTGGAGCTCAAAATCCTTTTAACAACAACAATGATTACTATCGGAAAGCGATTTATCATCAAGTTGCTCAACAACAACAAGAACCGCAAGTGGCACATGGAAGAAAAGTGATTGGAGAATCATAAAAGAGAGCTTGTATGGTGAATCAGGATGACAAAGAGCCAACGGAAGGTTTCAACTGGGACAAATATGTCTCAGATGATAACAAAGCATGCCTGATAAACCAAGATGATGAAAAATTGCCTGAAGGTTTTAGCTGGGCAAATTTCAATTGGGATGATTATGATCCAAACAAAGATTCAAATCACAAAGCTTATGTAGCTCGAGTTGAAGAAGATAATGATGATGATCGTGAGTATTGGTCAAGGAAAATGGCAGATCATTTGAAAACGATGGCAGAAAGCGACAGTGAAGATGATAAAGCCAAAAAGAAAAAGAAAAAGGTCAAAACACCGGTTAGCAGTGACGATGAAGCTGTTCCAATGATAAAGAAAAAAATGAAGGAAGTACCAAAGTTCAAAATTGATGAAGAAGTTGATGCTAAAAAGATTCCTGTGAAGTGTGACACTTGTGAAGCTATAAAGAAGCAGAACAGCACATTGATTTATAACTTGAACAGTTTGAATGAATCTTATGATGTCCTGAATAAAGTTATGAATCAATACAATCAAACAGGTGAAGAACAAGCAACAGCAATGAAGACACTACAGGGAGCTTTCATGATAAAGCAGAAAGTTGTGAACAACTACATCGAGAAGTGTGCTGTACTAGAACAGAAACTTGAAACTCAAAGGATTGAAACAGAAAGAGTAAATCGTTTGTTGAAAAGTTACTCATGTACTTCTTATGTCATTGACAGGATTTATCCAACAGTCGAGGGCATGAAGGCATTTGAAGATGATGAAGTAACTGAAGAACAGAAAGTTTCTGAAGAAAAGACTCCTGTGAAGAAAGAAAAGAAGAAGGATTCTAAAGAAAAGACATCTGGTAAGAAACAAGGTTTCAGTTACAACAAGTGTCCACCCCCACTTAAAAATGGATATTCTCCAAGAAATCCAAATTCAGAAAGAGTTGTAAAGGCAACAAATTTACAATGGGAGTCGGAGTCTACAGTTAACTTGCTAGAAAACAATGATGTTACGTTTACATCGTCTGACACTGATCATGAGTCCGAGTTAATAAAGAAAGTGGTCGATCAGGTGTTGGATAAAGATGAAACCGAGGAGTCAAAGTTGGAGTCAAACTCAGAGTCAAAATCGGAGTCAGAGTCAAAGTCTGGGTCTGAAAGTTCGAGTTCAACAGTCAACAGTTCGAAGTTTTCAGTTAAAAGGGTTTACAACAAAGAATTCCTGTTATCAAAATCTAATTTGAATGATGAAACGTTTAAAGTTGCATATACTTTGAATGATTCTGACAAATTATATTTTGATGAGGAATTTCCAATAAGAGGTGTTAAACCTAACATGATCAAAAAGGTTTTCAAACTAA
This sequence comes from Helianthus tuberosus, assembly GCA_030545235.1. NCBI lineage: Eukaryota > Viridiplantae > Streptophyta > Magnoliopsida > Asterales > Asteraceae > Helianthus > Helianthus tuberosus. The sequence goes on from CM060406.1 coordinate 185,871,551, forward strand.
CAGAAATTAATATTTCTGAAATAAAAGATGTAAATCTTAATGATAAACCTAAAAAATACACCTCAAGAGTTCAACAAAGATTAAACAAGAAAAAGGGTTACAGTTCTGGTTCTGGTTTTCAAAAGAAACCAAACCATAACGGTAACTTCAAAAAGAAAGGTCTGGGTTTTATTCCTTCAGAAAAACAGAAAAATGAAAAATATGTTCGTGATTTTAAATAAAAAATGAAATTTGTTTCAGGTACAACTACTGAAGAAGAAAAAGAAAATCTTTTCAGGAACCAGTTAAACAAAGAATTTCTTGCGAAGAAGCAAGAAGAGTTGAAGATTGTTGATCAGAAAAAGGAAACGAGAACTTGTTTTCAATGCAACACTGTTGGGCATATTGGCAAAGATTGTTCCAAGGCAATAAAATCAAAACAGGGAGTTTCTCGTAACTTGAAAGATAAAAAGGCTGAGTTTGAACCACCAATTGACAGAACCAAACTTTTCAAAAATTCAACTTTTGAGATTGGTGAAAGTTCAAACAGATTTTACAAGAAAAATGGAAATCTTGACAACCAGAAATGGGTTGTTAAGAAGTCTGATGGTAGTTCTAGCAATGATTCTGATTCGTCAAAATCCGAGGAGCTATCTTCTGGCGATGAATCTGATTCTACAAAATCAGAGGAGCCACAGGTTGAGATTAAAAGTGAAAAATCAGTGCCGACTGTGGATGATGTGAATTTTCCACCACTTCGGGCTGAGCATTTTAAAAAGAAAATTGGTAAAGTTGAGATTTCAAATCAATTTTTTTCTGAAAAGAAAGAATTTGATATTGAAAAAGCTTTTAACTCCAAAATCCATAACATTTTTGGAAAAATGGTTGACAGGAAGGTCAAAGGACTGAAAGAGTTCTATGAGAAGAAGACGAAGAAAGATAAAGTTGAACCATCCCTGGTTTGTGACTGGGATGGTACATATTACGAACAGTAAGTCTGTTAACTTGCCGGAGCTCCCAAGTTGGTAATCGTGGAGCATGAATCAGCATCATTCTTAAATTGTTTTTGAGAATTGAAAATTTGTGATAAGTATGTCTTGCCGGAACTCCCAGGTTGGTAAGTGAGGAGTAGGTATCGGCATCTTGAGAATTCAAACCACAATATGGTAACTTACAAGTGGTATTGGTTGGTAAGCCATGTGGTTGAAAAAGGTTTTTACTTACAAGTGGTAAAATCAAGGTCATTAGTTTGAACTTGATTAGACTATTTCTTCAAGTGGTAAATCAAGGACATTAAGTTGTACTTGCATTTTCTTACAAATGGATGAAAGACAATGTGATGAACCAAACCCCTAATCTACAAATGATTATATATATCAACAAAACTTATTTTCTGGAAAAACCATTTGATTGAAACAAACTTAAGTGTTTTGAAATCAATGGGAAAATAGTTTGTTGTGAGGGGGAGTTCTAATTGTTTATTCCAAGTGGAATGCGAATTGAAGTGATTCGATATCGGTTGTCACGTTGTTTGTATAGTTTGTTTTCAAATTTCCTAAAATGTGTTTGCATTTTAGGGGGAGTAAAATTTCAGAAAATTCAAAAACATTGAAAAATGCAAAAATGAGTTTTGTTGTAAAAAGAGGAAATGATAGTACATCACTGAGACTGTCACAACATGCTAAAGAAATGGAGAGATAAAATGTGATAAATGTGTAACATCTGTGCTTGTAATCATTGTAAAAAGTACAATTATCAATAAAAAAATGTTATTTGATCCCAATGTTTGTTTATTTATGTTTGATATTTTTCATGTTTTGACTTTTGTTCAATTTCAAACTCTATATCACTTTCTGGAGAGTTATACGCAAACTGGTGCGTAAACGTACTCAGTTTAACGCGACAAATACTCCGGAACATCAACATACACTTAACATACCTTAAATAACCTTTACATAACTTAGAAATAAGTTTTAAAGGCTTTGGTATGGCAAAAACAAGTTAATTCGCCTACAAGGACTAAATTTGACAAACTGCGAAAGTATGCAAATTTGAACTGTAACGGACATTCCGGAACATGGCCATAAGTTAAACACACCTTAAATATCCTTTACATAGATTAGAAATAGGCTTTGAGAGGTTCGGTGAGCTAAAATAAACTTTATGCTCATTCAGGGACTAAAAGCGTCAAAAAGTGCACAAGTTTGCATTTTCGCGCATAACTTACGTTCTGAATACATCTGGACATCCAAAAATTTATGTAAGCATTAAAATATTTAATTTTAGTGTTTGGCATAAGAAAAATCCATTCGTCGCGCAATTTGGATCGTTTTTCGCGCTTATGCGCATTCCGTCGTAATTAAGCAAACATCGCGATCATACGACCAAACGAACCGACATCCGGCATATTTTTGAGCATGTTTCATGTCCACAATGTTTAGGCATCATTTTAGGGCCTTAAAGTTGGCTTAACGGGCCTTAGAAGTGTTGAAATGAGCTTAAAACACATACAGGGACTGAAACTGTAATTCTGCAAAACTGTTTCTGATCTGTGCAGCCCAGGCGGGCCGCGTAAAACCTGCACACATATTACGTGGGCCGCGAGGCCTCCCCAGATCTGCAGAATTGTTGCAAACATCTGTTTTCAGCTGTTAATCACCTCAAAACCACTTGCAAATGGTATTTCTCAAACCATGGACTGAATCTATGGGCTCTAATGGTTTTCCAAACCAAGGGGCACACATGGACGGTTGAGATCGAGGCACGTTTCCCGATAAACGATCCTAACGGTTCTAACTTTCCTATAAATACCCCCAACCCATTTCATTCCAAACCCACTTGATTCTGAGATTTTCTCTAAGTTGGAGTGGTTATCACTTCATACCTGAGAAATACTTGGAAATCAATCTTGCGGTGACCCTTTGTAAGTATTCCTTCATTCTTTTCTTCCGTTTTAGCGTTAAAGTCAAACTGTGTTTAACTTTCTGCATCGACCAGTTTATGGTCAATGCGAAGTTCGTTTGAACTTCATAACGTGAGCGTAATCACGATGGTCATAGTCCCTAGTGACTATACCTACTGATTACCACGTTATCTAGGCTCAGTGACGAGTCGTAGTTTCGGGCAAAATGCGTGTTCTTGCGTATTTTGTAACCAAACTACTCTAGGGTATCAAAACCATTTGTTTTGATATCAAAACCTGTTTTCTAACTTAACTAAACATGTTCTAGCATGTTTAGCTCGTCACTTTTAGATTTGTGCTTGTTTAGGGTCGTAAGGGTAAGCGATCTAATCAATCGCTTATGCTTTCGAACCCGACCCATTTGGTCGATCATTAGGGTCCGACCAAACACTTTAGGTGACCATAGTAGTTTAGGGAATAACCTTCCGAGGTTATACCTTATGGTCACGTCGTTTAAGTAGTTGTATGATAAGTAGTTCTTATGCCTTAAGTAAATTACCAAAATGCCCTTTTTAAGTCAAAATTCATTTTAAGCCTATGTAACATAACTCTTGGTATCTAAACTGATTTAGTAACAATATTAGACATGTCAAGTCATATCTTACTTGTCATAGGGCTAGTTAGGCGTTCCGAACGCGTTTTACGCAAACGACGCGTTAAAGTAGCATAAGCTACCTAAACGGGTCGTAACGGGTCAAAAGCACTTAGGATAAGTTTTGTTTTAGTATGTAGGCTTTGTTAATCCATATTACATGAGTTCCTACACTCATTTGGTTTACGAACCCTCATGCTACCCGATCCTCCGATTTGGTCCGTTTATTAATGTAGTTACCTATATTAGGTGCCGTTTGATTCCGTAACCTACTAGCTTTGCTTGGTGGATATCTAAAGTCTATTGAGCAATCCCAAGTGAGTACATAGACCCCTCTTTTACTGTTTTCTAAACATTTTGGGGTGAAACACATGTGCCTACTTGTTACTTTCGTGCTTTTCATGTTTTCTCATCATATACATGCTATGTTCATTAGTACATTATTAGTACATCGTTTTACATGACATTTTATGCTATGTATGTCCATTGTGTGCATACTTAGTGCATTGTTTTACATTACCTTTTCATGCTATGTATGTTCATCATACTTAGTACATTTTCATTTCATCACATGCTTACATTTTGATATGACATTTGGCTTGTTTAAATGGGACCATATACATTCATTAACTTTGATCACGCCGCTCGTTAGTAGGTAATGGTACCATAGGAATTGACAACTCCCATTCCTAACATCCTAGGTATGTTTCGATGAAAGGAATGGCCGAATTCGATAAAACATAATACAGATAGACCTTTAATTTGTTTAAAGGCTCATCACCACAGTCACAAGGCTTGGATGTATGCATTTTTACAATACCGCACAAATGTTTGTATTCAGTATAGCATGCATTTCCACAAAACATAACGTTGATTTAAACCACGTTTTACTTCAATACATTGTTTTGTGCCTTTTTACCTATGGTTCAGTGGATATATATATATATATATATATATAAATATATACATATATTTCATTTGCCATACATGACATTTTGTTCACACATAGACATTTTGACATTGATATACTTATTTCCTGGACTGTATTTTGACATAGATATTTTGACATGGTTTACGCAAAGACATTTGACAATTGGTTTAGACATGGGCAATTCACATTGGTGGTTGTTTGGGTAAAATGATTTAAGTAACGAAGCGTGTGTAATACGATACAAGCATGGTGGATACGCTGCTGGTACTTCCTATATATAAGTGCTTGTATGGTATTACATATCTTAGCGTTATTTAGATCATTTCAATTTAGACATATAACATTTTATACAAATAACATATTTTTCAAGTCATCATTTTACAAACAACTTATTTTATACAAAAATTCATTTTTACATGGTTATTCATTTAACCTCACATTACTCTTTTACATATCATCGCTTTTCGAAAGATTTATAAAACAAAAAAACTAACAAGGTTCATGACTGACTTTTGTTAAACAACTTTTTCTTGAACTTAAGTCATGAATCCTATTTTCACAAAACCTATGTATCTCACAGGCATTTTTATGCTGACGTACCAATTTTCACATGTGTTTCAGGAGCTGATGCTTAGGATGATCGTGACACTAGGGCGGACCTATGCCTTAGAGACTTAAAAATTAAGATAGACTTAGTTTAATTATATGATGTACTCTTTGGTTCTTGTTTTGAAACAATGTATTCCACTCTTTGGTTGATGAATAAAATAAATTTTAATTACCATGGTTGTGGAACAATAATTCTGTTACAACACTCCCTGACGTTTTCGCCACGATTTGATGTTTTACGTGGTCGGGGTGTGACAAAATGATCTTACTAAAGATGTGACGATAGGCTCAGCTAGATTAGTAGATTTGCGATAACGATACAAAATTAAATGAAAAGCCTAGTTCTAGTGGGAAACATGGTCAAAAGCATAGTACTTAGTTTTGTCCTTCTTGATTGTGTACCTACTCGGTAATCACTGATTGTTGAAAGACATAAAACTGGTTAAGTTTGTGAACTTTCACAACTTTGCTGAAAAGTCGCTGTGATTGTGCATTTCATTTTGCAAAGATTTAAACTTGTTTTATTTCTTTATTTTGTTTAAGCATTGGACATCCTCTGTGTATACGTGAGTATCGACCTGGATGTTATTGCCTAAACATTCTGCTTTATTTTCTTGGTGTTTCGTTTAAGCTTTGGACCTCCTCTGCGTATACGAAAGTATCGACCTGGTGGTTAAAGCCTAAACAACTTCAACTTATTTTTTTTCTTATTTTGTTTAAACATTGGACTTTCTCTGCGTATACGGAAGTATCGACCTGATTGTTAATGTTTAAACAATCTGAGTTGTTTTCGCACAAATCACAGTTGATGAAAGTTTAAAGGCATTACTTGAGTCAGTGTATTGCATGATGAGGGGATATGCTGAGATCGTGGGGTCCATAAGAATTTAGTGCAAAATTAATATACCTTAACGTATCGGTAAGCATTTCGAAAGTTTTTAGATTGAGTTTAAGTGGACAACAATATCGTCAATCTACGTGAATTATTTAGAACTTAAATTGTTTAAAGCTTAACGGTGTTGGTGATTTGTCTCATAAACTGATATGATCCTCTTACACAAACTCACAAAAATATTGTTTGTAAATATTTTTTTCTTTTCCTGCATTTCTTTACTTTCAAAAATCCAAAAAGATTTTAGTATGTTGTAGTATAAATTTTGAAAAAGTCAAAAAGATTTTCGACAACTGGTGTTGGAGAACTGATTTTCAAAATTCCGAGTGGTAAACATGATGACAACTGGTTTGGGAGAGAGTTGAGTATTTAGTGAGGGGGAGTGTGTGTTCAAATGAGAAAAGTGTTGAAATGAAAAAGATATTCCTGCAAACGGTTTATCAGAAACTAAATGATAAATCATTTTAAGATTTGTTCTACAAGTGGTCAATCAGATTTGAAAATCTTATCCACAAATGGTTATCAGAAAATTTATTTTTGGGTAAAGATTTATGCAGGATGGAGACAAGAATCGATTCTGAACTTGTAAACATTTGAGAGAGTCAGTTTACTATCCTGATCTTGTGGAAGATGTGAGCTAGGTTAAGATTCTAAAATTGCTGATGCTGATGAACTTAAGGAATCAAGAGATCTGATCAAGAGAATTTGAAAGCTCGAGAGCCAGACTCAGATTCTGTAGGTTATTAATAATCAAGGGAGAGGATTCTGTTGGTGCTGAAGAAAGAGCCAGAGATCCTGGAGATCAAGAGAAGATAGAGATTGATGATGCTTTACAGTGTCAAGATACTTCAAGAGTTCGAAAGGACTGATAAAGACTGAAGATGCGAAGACTCGACACTGAAGACTCGTCAACATTCGAGGGGGAGTCTGTTAGTGCATGCGTCTGTCGACTTCGTCTTGTATCGAGTCTTGTGCGTAGAATGTTAGATCAGTGCACGTAGTTCAAGATAATGATATTTCGCTTGAGTGATGTAATTTCGCTTGAAAATATCATGTGCAGTTTCAAGTGAAATCAGCATTATATATTTCGCTTGAACTGACATGTTGTCACTTTTAAGCGAAATCCAGACTCTATATATAGGTGGTCAAGCGAAATCAAATGTAACTATTCTGGTTTGTGCAACGAAGTGCTGCCGAAGTGTCGTCTCGCTGTAAAACGTTCTAAAATCAATATATCGACAGATTAAAGTGTATATCTTGCTGAATTGACCTCAGAATGTCTATTTCCGCCTTTCATTCTGAGTAAAACTCTTCTGATCGACTCGTTCGGGTCCCAAAACGATCCTACAGAAAAAGACTCAATCTCTTGGCACAGACGTATGGGTCACATTCACTTACGAAAAAATGAATCATTTGGTGTCGAATGAATTAGTGAATGATGTTCTTCTTAAAAGTTTCCTTCTTCAAGATGTCTGTGTTTCATGCCAAAAAGGAAAGCAAACTAAGAAGCGACATCCGACAAAGAAGATCAACACGGTGGCAGTTCCTCTTGAACGTTTGCCCATGGATTTGTTCGGTCCTGTCAAGCACAAAAGCATCAGGAATGATCAATACTGCCTCGTGATAACTAATGATTATTCAAGATTTTCTTGGGTGGTGTTTATGGCTCACAAGAGTGAAACTTTCGGTATTATCAAAAACTTGATCATTTAGATTAAGAATTTGTATAAGTTGAAGGTTAGACAGATACACAGCGACAATGGTACAGAATTTAAAAATCATGCTATGGCGGAGTTTTGCACATCAAAAGGTATTCTTCATGAATTCAGTGCAAACTACACTCCTCAACAGAACGGCGTCGCTGAACGTAAAAACCCTACATTGATCGAGACTGCTAGGACTATGTTAGTAGAGTCGCAGTTGCCCATTCCATTCTGGAGTGAAGCTGTGGCCTCCGCATGTTACACGATGAATCGAGTCCTTACAGTCAAAACACACAAAAGACCTGCTTTGAGCTTCTTCACAAACGGAAAACAGATTTGTCATATCTTGAACCGTTTGGAGCTCCTTGCACAATGATTGATCCTAATGGAAAGTTTGGGGCAAAAGCTATTGAAGGTCACTTTCTTGGTTATGCCACCCCGAACTTAAGATTCTGGAATCTAGAGACTAAAAGGGTTGAGGAATGGTCTGAAGTCAGAGTATAAAGACACACTTTGCCAGTCAAAAATCCAGGTCAACCATGGATGTTTGAGTACGATGACTTTTTCACTTCGATCAATGTTGAAGCAGTTGAAGAAAATGCTGCGGCAAGGATGTTTTTTGAGAGTGACAACGCAACAGAATCACAATTGGTTCGTCCAATTATTGTCAATCAAGAATCATCTTCAGTGAACAATAATGCTCTCGACAATGAGGATTTTCATGATGCAACCAAACTGAACGAATCTTCAGAGGATGAAGAATTTCTACATGCAGATCAAGAAGCTCCAACAACAGCTGTACAAGGTACTTCGGAAGCTACAGCTCCAGTTGATAACCCCAAAACAGCTGAAGCTACTGCATCATCCTCTTCGCCAGTTCCGGGTATTGAATTGGTTGTTGATCTCAATCTCAACAATCTGGGTACAAATATTCCAGTTCAAGATAATCCAGAACAAGAATTCACAATACCCATCCTCAACAAAACATCATCGGGAATGTACAAAGTGGCATTCAAACAAGAAACATGTTGCGAAACAACAACAACGCAAGCTTGTATGCGGCAATTCGAGAATCTGGTCAACAAAACGATTGGTCTTTCGCGTGTTATGTCTCACAAGAAGAGCCAAGAACTTGGAAAGACTCTTTGAAAGAAAATTCATGGGTTGAAGCAATGCAGGAAGAACTGCAACAATTCCAGAAACTTGTGTCTGGAAGCTCGTAGAGAAACCTACTGATTATAAGAAGATTGGTACCCGTTGGGAGTATAAATGCAAAAAGGACGACCGTGGAATCCTTATTCGCAAAAAAGCAAGATTGGTCGTTCAAGGTTTTCGTCAGATTGAAGGTATAGACTACAACGAAGTGTATGCACCTGTTGCACGTCTAGAAGCAATTCGGATCTTTCTGGCTTATGCCTCATTCAAAGGATTCAAGGTTTACCAGATGGACGTCAAAAGTGCATTCTTACATGGTCTAGTGGAAGAAGAGGTATATGTCGAACAACCTCCAGGTTTTGAAGATCCTATCCATCCCGATCAGGTTTGGTTGCTGAACAAAGCTCTCTATGGTCTACATCAAGCACCACGAGCTTGGCACGCAACCTTATCAAATTATCTGCTGGAGAATGGATTTCGCAGAGGTCTTATCGATTGCACTCTCTTCATAAAAGAACAAGATGGAGATCTTCTACTGGTACAGGTATATATGGATGATATTATATTTGGTTCTACTAACAATGTTATGTGTTGGGATTTCGAGCGTGTAATGCAGGATAAATTCGAGATGAGCGCTATGGGGGAGATGACTTTCTTTTTGGGCTTTCAAGTGCAACAAATGAAGTCTGGGATATTCATCCATCAGACTAAGTATTTTCAAGACATTCTGAACCGATTCCAGATGTCCGACACATCGCACATTGGTACTCCACTGCAGCAAAATCACGGAATCAATCTAGACTTGAAGGGTGAACTCGTTAGTTCTTCATACTACCGCGCGATGATTGGATCCCTTATGTACCTCACTGCATCAAGACCAGATATAGTGTATCCAACATGCCTGCTTTCCAGATATCAAGTTAATCCGAAGGCCTCACATCTTGCAGTTGTAGAAAGGATTTTTCGTTATTTGAAGGGTTGCCTAGACATCGGTCTATGGTACCCTAAGGATAGTAACTTTGACTTGATCGCTTTCAGTGATTCTGATTTTGGTGGATGCAAAATCGACAGCAAATCCACAACGGCTGGATGCCAGTTTTTAGGAAATCGGCTCGTAACATGGCAGTGCAAGAAGCAGACTTGTGTCGCTACATCAACTTGTGAAGCTGAATACATTGTTGCCTCAAGTTGTTGCTCCCAAGTCTTGTGGAGACAACAGCAAATGCGTGATTACGGTTTTGAATTCCTAACTACTCCTATTTTAGTCGATAATTCTGCTGCCTTATATATCACTAGAAATCCTGTGCAGCTTTCAAAGACCAAACAAATCGAAATTAAGTATCACTTCATACGTGATTGCTTTGATAAAAGGCTTATCGATGTTATTAAAGTCCACACCGATGACCAACGTGCCGACCTTTTTACCAAAGCATTTGATAAATCAAGATTTGACTTTTTATTATTGGTAACCGGCATTAAGGCCAAGCAAGAGTAATCCGCATCGGAAAATCGTTTTTGTATATATCTTTGTGTTTTTAAAATTATCATAGTTTGTTGATTTTAGGGGGAGTAAATCCAAATTTGAAAATTCAAAAACATCGAAAAATTTCAAAACTCAAAAACAATAGAAAAACAAACATGAGTTTCCTGGCGAGCAAAAGAGAATATGATAGTACATCAGTGGTCTGTCTAAACCTCTTTAAACTGAAATGCAAAATGAAAAATGCGATAAGCAGCTCTATATAAGATGTATCGGTAGGCTCACAATCATCTTAATGTGTGCAGGGTGATATAAACTTAAATCGACTGAAGACCAGGTGGGAACTGCTCGTTGGCATATGGTCTGAGTACCGAAATTCCGTTTGATAGATTGCCGAGGTTCTGAGATATGTGGTCTTTATGCTGTTTATCATCTGCGTATCATGGTTGTTTCTTTTACCGGAACAAAACGAAGACGAAGTCTAGATCTTCCATGATACCATACATACGTGTACATATTGCATACGACCTGAATAAGTGATCAACAATCACATGTCCACAAAATAAGTGATAATATATCACATTTATCCTGGAGTCAAGTTCGTCTCTTTGCTGTACAAAAGTACTGACCTGTTCACGGACTTGCTCCTGTGCCCTCATGCATCTCAAAATCAAGTTCCTCATCAATAAGTGATTCTATCACATAGGGCATGTTTTCAATCAAAATAAGTGAGTATCTCACATTTTCATATACGTCAAAACAGATGATAAATGGTATACTCACCAGTAAGATGAACTCTCGTGCATACCTTGATACGGTAATTTGTCGTGTGTGGATGAACACCGGTCGGTAAGTTTAAATCATACCTTAACGTATCCCCTCGCCATGATTACATCTGATAAGTTGAGCTTATGTGGATAACAATACCGATAATCGTTATAGAATGTTTATCTAAATGTTAACTAATTGAACAACAAGAGCGTTTTGGCGTGACCTTACACTGATATGATTCTCTTACCCTCGAAACTCGCAAAAAGAATGTTTGTATATACTTACTTTTCTTAGTTTCTGCAACTCTGTATATATTTATTTACTGCTTTCAGTCTTTAAGTTTTGAAATATTCAAAATGCCAAAAAGATTTTAGGTGTGTTTTAATATAAACTTTATAAAAGTCAAAAAGATTTTATTTCTGCTTTAGTTTTGATTAACCGATGTTGGAACTCAAGTCTTCGTTGCTTGAAATCTGATTGAAAACCAAAACGACTGAATCTTCATAAACGGTCAGAGTTTGCAAGTTTTGAAAGTTAATAATCAAAATTGAAAAATTTGTTAACTTTTCAAACTAAACTGTCGGACGGTTGTTGAATGAGAATTGGTCTCATTTGTGTCATTTGTTTATGTTAACTATATTCCAAGCAGTTGTTCTCATAACGCGTTTAGCTTTCTTGCATGTGCAGATGCTAAAGGCGAGGAGAACATGTTCGATGACAAGCTTCGGAATCAAGACACGACGTGAAGGCACTCAAATGATAAAGATGATCGAGTTGCCGCTGATCAATCATCAACACCACAAGGATCTCAAGTATTGAAGATCAAAAGATTCACGAGCATAACTTAAGGGGGAGTTTGTTAATGCACTTCCTGTTTGTTGAAAAGGTAAGTTTGTTGATACTTTTTCTATGTGTGACACGTGAAGACTTTGAAGATCCTTTCTGAGAAAAAGAACCATCAAGAGATGGAGAACGAGATTACGAACCTCGTGAGCAGCATCCAAGGGGGAGTTTGTTGATACATATTGTGTGGATACAGCTCGGCTCGGTTTGACTCGACTACAAAGTGAAGACCGTAGTCAAGATATCCTCCTATCTTGACTCGGTATGCTATTTACTTTGTATCGTACGATATAAATGCTACTGCGTGTGTGCGGTATGCATATTGTTATGGTTCTGTGTTTAATATATTTGTTGTTTGGCCCAACATGTCGAAGCCCAAGCCCCAGGCCCAAACACATGTGACGAAGTCTCATATGAAGCCCAAGCCCGTCACATGTGACGAAGACACCATGTGATGAAATCCCTTGATTTCGTCGAAGATATTGAGTGTTCGTCGTGATGATCCATGTTTGCCGATTAGTCTTCGTCGACAACAGGACTTCGTCGATGATGTTACTATATAAACACAGACAGTAGACAGAAACAAGTAGAGAGAAGTCTGAGTAGATTTCATTGAGAGAACACACTGTAAACACACACACTGAGAGTTTATAAGAACATCTTGTAAACATTGCTTTGTAACCGTTTTCTAGATTAATACATTGGAGTGTTAATCGGTGACCAAAAATCCATTCGTCACGCAATTTGGATCGTTTTTCGCGCTTATGTGCATTCCGTCGTAATTAAGCAAACATCGCGATCATACGACCCGACCAAACGAACCGACATCCGGCATATTTTTGAGCATGTTTCATGTCCACAATGTTTAGGCATCATTTTAGGGCCTTAAAGTTGGCTTAACGGGCCTTAGAAGTGTTGAAATTAGCTTAAAACACATACAGGGACTGAAACTGTAATTCTACAAAACTGTTTCTGATATGTGCAGCCCAGGCGGGCCGCGTAAAACCTGCACACATATTACGCGGGCCGCGAGGCCTCCCCAGACCTGCAGAATTGTTGCAAACAGCTGTTTTCAGCTGTTAATCACCTCAAAACCACTTGCAAATGGTATTTCTCAAACCATGGACTGAATCTATGGGCTCTAATGGTTTTCCAAACCAAGGGGCACACATGGACGGTTGAGATCGAGGCACGTTTCCCGATAAACGATCCTAACGGTTCTAACTTTCCTATAAATACCCCAACCCATTTCATTCCAAACCCACTTTATTCTGAGATTTTCTCTAAGTTGGAGTGGTTATCACTTCATACCTGAGAAATACTTGGAAATCAATCTTGCGGGGACCCTTTGTAAGTATTCCTTCATTCTTTTCTTCCGTTTTAGCGTTAAAGTCAAACTGTGTTTGACTTTCTGCATCGACCAGTTTATGGTCAATGCGAAGTTCGTTTGAACTTCACAACGTGAGCGTAATCACGATGGTCATAGTCCCTAGTGACTATACCTACTGATTACCACGTTATCTAGGCTCAGTGACGAGTCGTAGTTTCGGGCAAAATGCGTGTTCTTGCGTATTTTGTAACCAAACTACTCTAGGGTATCAAAACCGTTTGTTTTGATATCAAAACCTGTTTTCTAACTTAACTAAACATGTTCTAGCATGTTTAGCTCGTCACTTTTAGATTTGTGCTTGTTTAGGGTCGTAAGGGTAAGCGATCTAATCAATCGCTTATGCTTTCGAACCCGACCCATTTGGTCGATCATTAGGGTCCGACCAAACACTTTAGGTGACCATAGTAGTTTAGGGAATAACCTTCCGAGGTTATACCTTATGGTCACGTCGTTTAAGTAGTTGTATGATAAGTAGTTCTTATGCCTTAAGTAAATTACCAAAATGCCCTTTTTAAGTCAAAATTCATTTTAAGCCTATGTAACATAACTCTTGGTATCTAAACTGATTTAGTAACAATATTAGACATGTCAAGTCATATCTTACTTGTCATAGGGCTAGTTAGGCGTTCCGAACGCGTTTTACGCAAACGACGCGTTAAAGTAGCATAAGCTACCTAAACGGGTCGTAACGGGTCAAAAGCACTTAGGATAAGTTTTGTTTTAGTATGTAGGCTTTGTTAAACCATATTACATGAGTTCCTACACTCATTTGGTTTACGAACCCTCATGCTACCCGATCCTCCGATTTGGTCCGTTTATTAATGTAGTTACCTATATTAGGTGCCGTTTGATTCCGTAACCTACTAGCTTTGCTTGGTGGATATCTAAAGTCTATTGAGCAATCCCAAGTGAGTACATAGACCCCTCTTTTACTGTTTTCTAAACATTTTGGGGTGAAACACATGTGCCTACTTGTTACTTTCGTGCTTTTCATGTTTTCTCATCATATACATGCTATGTTCATTAGTACATTATTAGTACATCGTTTTACATGACATTTTATGCTATGTATGTCCATTGTGTGCATACTTAGTGCATTGTTTTACATTACCTTTTCATGCTATGTATGTTCATCATACTTAGTACATTTTCATTTCATCACATGCTTACATTTTGATATGACATTTGGCTTGTTTAAATGGGACCATATACATTCATTAACTTTGATCACGCTGCTCGTTAGTAGGTAATGGTACCATAGGAATTGACAACTCCCATTCCTAACATCCTAGGTATGTTTGGATGAAAGGAATGACCGAATTCGATAAAACATAATACAGATAGACCTTTAATTTGTTTAAAGGCTCATCACCACAGTCACAAGGCTTGGATGTATGCATTTTTACAATACCGCATAAATGTTTGTATTCAGTATAGCATGCATTTCCACAAAACATAACGTTGATTTAAACCACGTTTTACTTCAATACATTGTTTTGTGCATTTTTACCTATGGTTCAGTGGATATATATATATTTCATTTGCCATACATGACATTTTGTTCACACATAGACATTTTGATATTGATATACTTATTTCCTAGACTGTATTTTGACATGGTTTACGCAAAGACATTTGACAATTGGTTTAGACATGGGCAATTCATATTGGTGGTTGTTTGGGTAAAATGATTTAAGTAACGAAGCGTGTGTAATACGATACAAGCATGGTGGATACGCCGCTGGTACTTCCTATATATAAGTGCTTGTATGGTATTACATATCGTAGCGTTATTTAGATCATTTCAATTTAGACATATAACATTTTATACAAATAACATATTTTTCAAGTCATCATTTTACAAACAACTTATTTTATACAAAAATTCATTTTTACATGGTTATTCATTTAACCTCACATTACTCTTTTACATATCATCGCTTTTCGAAAGATTTATAAAACAAAACAACTAACAAGGTTCATGACTGACTTTTGTTAAACAACTTTTTCTTGAACTTAAGTCATGAATCCTATTTTCACAAAACCTATGTATCTCACAGGCATTTTTATGCTGACGTACCTATTTTCACATGTGTTTCAGGAGCTGAGGCTTAGGATGATCGTGACACTAGGGCGGACCTGTGCCTTAGAGACTTAAAAATAAAGATAGACTTAGTTTAATTATATGATGTACTCTTTGGTTCTTGTTTTGAAACAATGCATTCCACTCTTTGGTTGATGAATAAAATAAATTTTAATTACCATGGTTGTGGAACAATAATTCTGTTACAACACTCCCCGACGTTTCCGCCACGATTTGATGTTTTACGTGGTCGGGGTGTGACAAAATGATCTTACTAAAGATGTGACGATAGGCTCAGCTAGATTAGTAGATTTGCGATAACGATACAAAATTAAATGAAAAGCCTAGTTCTAGTGGGAAACATGGTCAAAAGCATAGTACTTAGTTTTGTCCTTCTTGATTGTGTACCTACTCGGTAATCGCTGATTGTTGAAAGACATAAAACTGGTTAAGTTTGTGAACTTTCACAACTTTGCTGAAAAGTCGCTGTGATTGTGCATTTCATTTTGCAAAGATTTAAACTTGTTTTATTTCTTTATTTTGTTTAAGCATTGGACATCCTCTGTGTATACGTGAGTATCGACCTGGATGTTATTGCCTAAACATTCTGCTTTATTTTCTTGGTGTTTCGTTTAAGCTTTGGACCTCCTCTGCGTATACGAAAGTATCGACCTGGTGGTTAAAGCCTAAACAACTTCAACTTATTTTTTTTCTTATTTTGTTTAAACATTGGACTTTCTCTGCGTATATGGAAGTATCGACCTGATTGTTAATCTTTAAACATTCTGTGTTGTTTTCGCACAAATCACAGTTGATGAAAGTTTAAAGGCATTACTTGAGTCAGTGTATTGCATGATGAGGGGATATGCTGAGATCGTGGGGTCCATAAGAATTTAGTGCAAAATTAATATACCTTAACGTATCGGTAAGCATTTCGAAAGTTCTTAGATTGAGTTTAAGTGGACAACAATATCGTCAATCTACGTGAATTATTTAGAACTTAAATTGTTTAAAGCTTAACGGTGTTGGTGATTTGTCTCATAAACTGATATGATCCTCTTACACAAACTCACAAAAATATTGTTTGTAAATATTTTTTTCTTTTCCTGCATTTCTTTACTTTCAAAAATCCAAAAAGATTTTAGTATGCTGTAGTATAAATTTTGAAAAAGTCAAAAAGATTTTCGACAACTGGTGTTGGAGAACTGATTTTCAAAATTCCGAGTGGTAAACATGATGACAACTGGTTTGGGAGAGAGTTGAGTATTTAGTGAGGGGGGGTGTGTGTTCAAATGAGAAAAGTGTTGAAATGAAAAAGATATTCCTGCAAACGGTTTATCAGAAACTAAATGATAAATCATTTTAAGATTTGTTCTACAAGTGGTCAATCAGATTTGAAAATCTTATCCACAAATGGTTATCAGAAAATTTATTTTTGGGTAAAGATTTATGCAGGATGGAGACAAGAATCGATTCTGAACCTGTAAACATTTGAGAGAGTCAGGTTACTATCCTGATCTTGTGGAAGATGTGAGCTAGGTTAAGATTCTAAAATTGCTGATGCTGATGAACTTAAGGAATCAAGAGATCTGATCAAGAGAATTAGAAAGCTCGAGAGCCAGACTCAGATTCTGAAGGTTATTAATAATCAAGGGAGAGGATTCTGTTGGTGCTGAAGAAAGAGCCAGAGATCCTGGAGATCAAGAGAAGATAGAGATTGATGATGCTTTACAGTGTCAAGATACTTCAAGAGTTCGAAAGGACTGATACTGAAGATGCGAAGACTCGACACTGAAGACTCGTCAACATTCGAGGGGGAGTCTGTTAGTGCATGCATCTGTCGACTTCGTCTTGTATCGAGTCTTGTGCGTAGAATGTTAGATCAGTGCACGTAGTTCAAGATAATGATATTTCGCTTGAGTGATGTAATTTCGCTTGAAAATACCATGTGCAGTTTCAAGCGAAATCAGCATTACATATTTCGCTTGAACTAACATGTTGTCACTTTTAAGCGAAATCCAGACTCTATATATTGGTGGTCAAGCGAAATCAAATGTAACTATTCCGGTTTGTGCAACGAAGTGCTGCCGAAGTGTCGTCTCGCTGTAAAACGTTCTAAAATCAATATATCGACAGATTAAAGTGTATATCTTGCTGAATTGACCTCAGAATGTCTGTTTCCGCCTTTCATTCTGAGTAAAACTCTTCTGATCGACTCGTTCGGGTCCCAAAACGATCCTACAGAAAAAGACTCAATCTCTTGGCACAGACGTATGGGTCACATTCACTTACGAAAAAATGAATCATTTGGTGTCGAATGAATTAGTGAATGATGTTCTTCTTAAAAGTTTCCATATTTAAGACGTCTGTGTTTCATGCCAAAAAGGAAAGCAAACTAAGAAGCGACATCCGACAAAGAAGATCAACACGGTGGCAGTTCCTCTTGAACGTTTGCCCATGGATTTGTTCGGTCCTGTCAAGCACAAAAGCATCAGGAATGATCAATCCTGCCTCTTGATAACTAATGATTATTCAAGATTTTCTTGGGTGGCGTTTATGGCTCACAAGAGTGAAACTTTTGGTATTATCAAAAACTTGATCATTCAGATTGAGAATTTGTATAAGTTGAAGGTTAGACGGATACGCAGCGACAATGGTACAGAATTTAAAAATCATGCTATGGCGGAGTTTTGCACATCAAAAGGTATTCTTCATGAATTCAGCACAAACTACACTCCTCAACAGAACAGCGTCGCAGAACGTAAAAACCCTACATTGATCGAGACTGCTAGGACTATGTTAGTAGAGTCGCAGTTGCCCATTCCATTCTGGAGTGAAGCTGTGGCCTCCGCATGTTACACGATGAATCGAGTCCTTACAGTCAAAACACACAAAACACCTGCTTTGAGCTTCTTCACAAACGGAAAACAGATTTGTCATATCTTGAACCGTTTGGAGCTCCTTGCACAATGATCGATCCTGTGACAACTGGCCCAAACCGGTAATTTCCGTACACATTAATTATTGCTTAATGACTGCAATTATGTGCTTAATTGTCAGCAATGTCTGAACACGTGATTAAACAAGTGAATTCATGCACGTTGTATACTACAAAATATTGCTTTATGCATAAGCGAGAGCGTTGCGTCAAAAATAATAAGTAAACTCACCGGTAAGACACACTGTGTCAACAGAACTGCAGAAAGCAGTCAGACAATAAAATTGGAGCCTAGGTGTAGGTTCGACAACAAGAATGCATTAAAACCCAAGAGTACGTATAAGGGTTTAATTTATAGACATTGCGAAAGCAAAAATAAGCACTAAAAAGCACCCGAAACGCACTTTAAGTGCATAATTTTATACAATTCAGCTCTAATCAGCATTTAGACATATAAATATTATGCAAAAATGTCGTTTTATTATCCAGAATACTTCCCTAAGTGTCGGGAATTGAAGGTGGTGCAAGAAGGTACTTAAAAGACACTAAAAAGTGTAATTTAGCACTTTAACGAATCGGTATCTAACCGAACAACCGGGCTTTACCCGGAGCACAAAAAAAATATATATATTGTCTATGCCATTATTTTTATTTTTCTGAGCTAGTTAGGGCCCCCGAATACCCTAACACCCGCTATATATTATAACACACAAATAACTAATTTAAATCCCAACTAAACATAAATTACCACTAACTAAATGGTTAGAAGTCAACCATTTTGCAACCCCTTGACCGTTTGGTTCCCCAAGGGTGAAACACCTTTGAATTGTTTGAGTATTTTAAATCTTAGTGCTCAATATCTAAGGGACATATTGTCCAAGGGGTTTTATTAGATGATAGTTTATAAGTTGGCTAATGGATAAACATCACAATTCTCATTCACTTCCATACTTAAAAAAAAAAAAGCTTTCTTTTTCCCTCTTGGCTTGGATCGGCCGAGAACTCCCACCCACACCCACATCACTTTCAATTTGGATATTGCAATATTACATACATACTAGAGTGTTAGAACTCATACGAGGAGACCCGGTGCATACGGAATCGCAAGGACCTCACCACAACGCTATTAACCGCCTACTTTTCGTCTAGTTTCTTCCCTAGCCTCGAGCTAGTAGTAAGTGACTCTAAACACTCTATTGTTCATATCTAAAGTGGTTAATAAGAAATTTAACGGGCAAAAATCATGAACACTAGAGACCAAAACTAAAAGTCTACTAAAAATAATAAACATGGTGGTTAATGAGTAAATATTAGTGTAAAACTTATGGAACTTGTTTTGTTATGGTTATTTATTATTGTTGGATGCTAGTAGGGGAACAGATCGTCATCTAACCACGCTAGGTCATGTTCATGGAACATGAACTAGCACTATGTTTAGTGTAAAAATAACTAGATGACGAACCCTTTCACTCACAAACATGAACTTGTGTAAAAATAGTTTTTCTTATGAAATGGAGTTCTAAACTAGTAGATCTACGGATCTACAAGTGGTATTTTTGAAGAACCAAGTGTATGATGAAATCATGTTTAAAAAGCCGGATCTTTCTCGGAATAGAGACATTTTTGAGAACCAAAAAGTGTGCAGACACTTGTGTAACGAAAAGATTTAACAAAGAAATATTTTCGTAAATACCGACTAGAAGTTGTAAAACTTCATATTCTTTAAAAATAAAGTTTTCGAGATAATGATTTTATTTTTAAAAATGGAAAGATTTACTAAATGTGCTAGTAAGTTACTACACATTTTTGTAAATATTCAAGTTCATGAAATGGAGAAATTAGTGATTATTGTTGATGAATATTGTTGATAATTGTTGTTGATGGTTATTGACGATTTAAAAGAAAATAAACACATGTTTTGAAAACATGGGAAACCTCCATTTTTAGGGGAAACTCTGCCAAAATTTTTATAAATTTTGACACTTAGAAAATATAAGTTTTTGAGAAACTTATTCCCTAAAAATGTATTTAAAAGTATTACCAAGGTTTCCCTAATTTTTGGTGATAAGAAATGAGGATTTCTTCAAGAATGAAAATGGATATAAATATGTATATTTTTGAGAGAAAAATATATATTATTTTATCACCAACTTTTGTGCTAAGTGTGTATAGTATGTGTTATACGTGCTAGTGTATTAAGACTTAAAAATACACTAAATACTCATGAGGAGTATAAACATAAAAATACACATACAACATACAAGATACATAAATCGGGTGCAAAGTGCAAAACACGAGATACTTATATTAATTTTAGAGAAAATAATATAAGTAAGATACGTAGTTAAAAATATAGAATATTTTTAACACAAGAATATATATACAAAAGAGAGTGACTGTACTTGTGCGACGCAAGTCTAGTGACTAACGTTAAGAAAACGCGTATAGGTTACGACGTTAATTAAGCAAATCCGGTGAAGTTTACGACGCAAGGAACGCAAAGTTGTGAGTTCATGCTCCCCCTTTTCTTTTAACTGTTTTCAGTTTTTATAACTTCGGGGGTGAAATACATGTACAAAAGTACAATATTTATAAATGGTATGATATAAATACAAGAAGTGCACTTGGTGAGAACGAGAACCAAGTGTGACAAAATATAAGATAATAAGAAACGCGCTTGGTGAGGACGAGAACCAAGTTGGATGCGTTATGAGAAATGATAAAAAGAAACGCGCTTGGTGAGGACGAGAACCAAGTTGGATGCGTTATGAGAAATGATAAAAAGAAACGCGCTTGGTGAGGACGAGAACCAAGTAGGATGCGTTATGAGAAATAGTGTCACGAATAGGGTACAGAAGCACCATTAATCGTGTACATACTTAGACCGCAGAACAAAAGGTTAGATCTAACGGGTGCCTGGCAGCCACACTCTCGGTGAGGGCGAGAATCGAGTAGTGCTTTTGTGTCTCAGAATATACCAATTAAATGCCTTAGGTTTGGTGACTTCCTATGTCGTGCCACATGTTAATGGCTTTGCAACCCATTAACAATCCTGATATTTACAGGAATATTTTAATTACATGAAATTCATACCATACTAAAAATTGATGAATACTTGAGTACGTGGGGTACTCAAGAAAAGATTGAATTATACTTGAAGTACGTGGGGTACTCAAGAAAATGAGAATTACACTTGAGTACGTGGGGTACTCAAGAAGAAATTGAATTATACATGTGTACGTGGTGTACACATGAAACTGGATTTATATATGAAAACTTGATTTACTCACAAACTATGTTTTCATACAAAGTATACAAAACATGAAATACAAAACTGCATGAATTCACACCAACTTTATGTTGACGTTTTTCCAAAAACTCACATGTATTTCAGGTAACTAGGATGGATGTGCGCGTGGTCTTACTCATGCTCGAGGATGTCGCTTTGTTTATCTTTAAATAAAGTTGTGACTTTTAAGACAATATGTTATCTCGTGTTGTAAACACTTGACATATGTTTTTAGTAATGTAATGTTTGAAGTTATTTTTGAGCATGTAGTATGTTTACTCTTCGTATGCAATGAGAACCTTTCATGATCACACCTCGTGCTTCCGCCGCAGAAAGGGGTGTGACAGATTGGTATCAGAGCTGCGATTGTAGTGAACCAGGATTCCTTCTCGAGTCTAGTCTACAATCTCTAGGATCCATTCACGAAAACAATTTTCAAAGAGTTTTCATTGCATAAAACGTCCCGCGACATCCACTACCTGAAACTGTCTACATGAGTCTAGAAAAGACACTACGAGACTTAGAGTGCACTTGAGTAGCACTTGTCATTGACTAGAAATTACTTGCAATTATGTGTGATAATTAGCATGTACTAGAAGTAGAATGTCACAAGTATACGTGACTTTATCTTAAAGTGATGGCCCATCTGAAGGAAGAGATACGAGGATGAAGCGAACCGTGCGGACTGTTCAAGGAGTTTCGTAATTATGGATGCATACATAATTATGGAATTCAGTGCATAGAAATCACAGCAAGCCTAGTCACGTATAGATTCCCTCAGTGCAAGCCTACTAAGTACTCTGCTAGAGTAACAATTGTTTGATGTCACTTATGTGGTATATATACCTATGAATATATATGATACTACTGTCTAGTGTGACGATATCAAACAAATGCCTAACCCTGCTGTGTTATGTTCTGTCAGAACATGGCACCCAGGAAAGCTGTGAATGCTCGCAATGATGATCAACCTCCTCCTCCCCCACTGCCAAGAACTGCTGAAGAGCTGAACGCTCTACTGGAAGAAAGGATCTCCGCTGCTATCGCCCAGTACGAGGCGAACCGAACTCAAGACAGTGGTGGCCCAAGCAACGCTAGACGTAATGGGAACGGAGATTCATCTGGAGGCAATGCAGCTCAAGGTAACCTTAAGACAATTTGCTAAGCATGGAGAAATTTATGAACGGTCCTTGTTTCATTATTTCTTCGATTGCTCACATGTGAATTGGTGGATCAATTCCAGGCTGCACTTTCAAGCAGTTCCTCGATTGCAAGCCGATGAACTATGATGGCACAGGAGGTGCAGTAGCATTTGTGCGTTGGACGGAGAAGACTGAAGCTACTATCCGCATGAGCAAGTGTACCGCGGATCAGCAAGTCACTTTTGCTACTGGGTTATTCGTCGATGAAGCTCTGACTTGGTGGAACCTGCAAGCCCAAACTTTGGGTGATGATGCCGCTTATGGCTTAACTTGGGAGGAACTGAAGGAAAGAATGAGAGAGAAGTATTGCTCTCGTGCGGAACTCCAAAGGCTGGAAACAGAGTTCTGGCACTTGACTATGGAAGGTGCTGACATCAATGGTTACACTCGAAGGTTCCACGATCTGTCTAGAGTACTTCCCTACATGGTGACTCCTGAATTCAAGCGCGTTGAACGCTACATTTGGGGACTGGCCTCAGAGTTTCGTGGCATGGTGACGTCGGCCAAACCACAAACAATCACTGAGGCTGTAACTCTGGCTGTCAGCCTGACTGAAGATTGTGTTCGTATGAAGAAGTTATCACTAAACCCAACAGAGAAGACCGAGACACATGCCGAGTCGTCCGGCGATAAGAAGAGAAAGCATACGAGTTTGAACCAAGCAACTCGTAACAACAAGGGTTTCAGCAAGAAGCATGACGCTAACCCGTCCCAGGAGGCGAAAACCCATGCAACCAAAGCATACCAAGGATCCATACCTAGGTGCCAAAAGTGTAAGTATCATCATGATGGAGCTTGTCGCATTCCAAGGTGCGACAAATGTGGTAAATTGGGTCATCGAACAGAAGACTGTTGGGGAAAAGGAAAGAACCAAAATGGAAACGGTGCTGGTAATAAGAATGGCAACGGGAAAGGGCAGAACCAAGGATGCTTCAAGTGTGGAAGCAATGATCATTTCATGAAGAACTGCCCAGAGAGAAACAACGCTCCGGCTCGAGCATTTGTGATTGGAGCAAGAGACGCACGCGAGGACCCTAACGTGGTCACCGGTACGTTTCTCATTAACAATCACTTTGCATCCATATTATTTGACACTGGCGCCGATTATAGCTTCATGTCTGTGGAATTTAAACGCATACTTGGAATAGAATCTAGTAGATTAGAAATTCCTTATTCCATAGAACTAGCCAATGGTAAACTCGTTGAATCGGGCGAAGTTGTTAGAGGCTGCACACTAGAACTTGGTGAACGAAGATTTAGCATCAACCTCCTGCCTATCCAATTGGGTAGCTTCGATGTAGTAGTCGGGATGGACTGGTTGTCCAAGAACAAAGCTGAAGTTATTTGTCATGAGAAAATCGTTCGCATCCCTTTAGCGAATGGTGAAACTCTCATCATGCATGGAGAAAAACGAGATGCGCCTCTTCGAATCATCAGTTGTATGAAGGCACAAAAGTGCTTGAGGAAAGGATGTGTCGCTTTCCTAGCACACGTTATAGAAAAGAAGGTTGTGGAGCCAAAACTCGAAGACATCCCTGTGGTGAAGGAATTTCCTGAGGTGTTCCCTGAAGATCTGCCAGGACTACCTCCGCAACGACAAGTCGAATTCCGTATAGACTTGGTTCCAGGAGCCGCTCCTGTAGCCAAGGCTCCCTATCGACTTGCACCATCCGAAATGCAAGAATTATCTACACAACTTCAGGAGTTGTTGGATAAAGGATTCATAAGGCCAAGCTTCTCACCCTGGGGAGCTCCAGTATTGTTCGTGAAGAAGAAGGATGGTTCACTGCGGATGTGTATCGATTACAGGGAACTGAACAAGCTCACGATCAAGAATCGGTATCCGCTACCGAGGATTGATGACTTATTTGATCAACTGCAAGGATCAAGCTACTATTCCAAGATCGACCTTCGATCTGGATACCATCAGCTGAGAATCCAAGAAGAAAGCGTGCCAAAGACTGCATTCAGAACGCGATATGGGCATTACGAATTTCTTGTGATGCCATTCGGGCTGACGAATGCACCAGCGGTCTTTATGGATCTGATGAACCGCGTATGCAAACCATATCTCGATAAATTCGTGATTGTATTTATCGATGATATCCTGATTTACTCGCGAACGAAAGAAGAGCACGAGCAACATCTCAGAACCATCTTGGAACTACTGAAGAAAGAGAAACTTTATGCAAAGTTCTCGAAATGCGAATTCTGGATTCGCGAAGTACAATTTCTTGGTTATGTTGTGAATGAGAAGGGCATTCATGTAGACCCGTCCAAGATAGAAGCAATAAAGAATTGGGAAGCTCCCAAGACCCCGACTGAAGTTCGTCAATTTTTGGGCTTAGCGGGCTATTATCGGCGATTCATCGAGAATTTCTCAAAAATAGCTCAACCGCTAACGACCCTTACGCAGAAAGACAAGAAGTACGACTGGGGTGTTAAATAAGAAGAAGCCTTCCAGTTACTTAAAAACAAGCTCTGCGATGCACCAATACTATCATTACCCGAAGGCACTGAAGACTTCGTGGTATACTGTGACGCTTCACGACAAGGTTTGGGTTGCGTGCTCATGCAATGCCAAAAAGTCATCGCTTATGCTTCAAGACAACTGAAGGTTCACGAGAGAAATTATACCACTCACGACCTGGAGCTGGGTGCAGTGGTATTCGCCTTGAAGATTTGGCGACATTATTTATATGGTACTCGATGTACAATCTTCACAGATCACAAAAGCTTACAACACATATTTGATCAGAAGGAATTGAATATGCGCCAGCAACGTTGGGTCGAGCTGCTAAATGATTATGACTGTGAGATTAAGTACCATCCTGGAAAGGCGAACGTTGTAGCGGACGCGTTGAGCCGAAAAGAAAGGGTTAAGACCCTAAGGGTTCGAGCGTTAGAAATGACCATTCGAACGAACCTCACTGCACGCATTCGAGATGCACAACAAGAAGCTCTTAAAGAAGAGAACCGTAAAGCTGAATACCTACGGGGTATGCTGAAATACATGGTGCCAAACGAAGAGGGAGCCTTATACTTCAAGAAGCGTATTTGGGTTCCACTCTATGGTGGCATACGAGAAGTCATCCTGAATGAAGCCCACAAATCGAGATATTCGATCCATCCAGGATCGGACAAAATGTATCAAGACTTGAAAGAATACTATTGGTGGCCGAGACTCAAAAGCGACGTTGCTGTCTATGTTGGAAAATGCCTAACCTGTGCTAAGGTTAAGGCAGAATATCAGAAACCTTCCGGCCTACTACAACAACCAGAAATTCCCGTGTGGAAGTGGGAACAAATCTCGATGGACTTCATAACAAAATTACCCAGGACCCCGAGAGGGCACGATATGATATGGGTAATAGTTGATCGATTAACGAAGTCTGCGCACTTCCTACCGATCCGAGAAAAAGACAGCACTGGAAAGCTTGCTGAAATATATTTAAGAGAAATTGTGGCACGTCATGGAGTGCCAATCTCAATCATTTCAGACAGAGATGGACGCTTTGTCTCAAGAATCTGGCAATCATTTCAGGAAGCCTCTGGATCTCAACTAGATCTGAGCACGGCATTCCATCCGCAAACAGACGGCCAGAGCGAACGGACTATACAAACGTTAGAAGATATGCTTCGCGCATGTGTCATGGATCTAGGCGGCAGCTGGGATACTCATCTACCTTTAGTTGAGTTTTCCTACAATAACAGTTATCATACGAGCATAAAAGCCGCGCCGTTCGAAGCTCTGTATGGCCGCAAATGCCGATCGCCCTTATGTTGGGCAGATGCCGGAGATAAGCGTATGGTTGGTCCTGAACTTGTACAAGAGACAACCGACAAGATTGCGCAGATCCGAGAGCGCATTAAGGCGGCTCGAGAACGACAAAAGAGCAACGCTGATCCGAATAGAAAATCAGTAGAATTCAAGGTGGGAGACAAAGTGTTGTTAAAAGTCTCACCATGGAAGGGCGTAGTCAGGTTTGGAAAGCGTGGAAAGCTGAATCCACGATACATCGGACCATTCAGAATTTTGAAGAAAATTGGTACCGTGGCATACAAGTTTGAGTTTCCGGAAGAACTTAATGGAGTACATGATACGTTTCATGTATCCAACCTGAAGAAGAGTCCAACACAAGAAAACGTGATCATCCCGATGGATGAAGTGCATATTGATGAAGCCCTCCGATTTACAGAGCAACCCGTTGAGGTTACCGACTGGAAAGTCAACAAGACCAGGAGGAGCAGTGTGAAGCTTGTCAAAGTACGTTGGAGCTCTAAGCACAGACCCGAGTACACATGGGAACGTGAAGACCAGTTCAAGAAAAAGTATCCCCACCTATTCAAGAAGACTCCAGCGAGAGTGAGTTCAGCCTGAATTTCGGGACGAAATTCTTTTAACGGGGGGAGACTGTGACAACTGGCCCAAACCGGTAATTTCCGTACACATTAATTATTGCTTAATGACTGCAATTATGTGCTTAATTGTCAGCAATGTCTGAACACGTGATTAAACAAGTGAATTCATGCACGTTGTATACTACAAAATATTGCTTTATGCATAAGCGAGAGCGTTGCGTCAAAAATAATAAGTAAACTCACCGGTAAGACACACTGTGTCAACAGAACTGCAGAAAGCAGTCAGACAATAAAATTGGAGCCTAGGTGTAGGTTCGACAACAAGAATGCATTAAAACCCAAGAGTACGTATAAGGGTTTAATTTATAGACATTGCGAAAGCAAAAATAAGCACTAAAAAGCACCCGAAACGCACTTTAAGTGCATAATTTTATACAATTCAGCTCTAATCAGCATTTAGACATATAAATATTATGCAAAAATGTCGTTTTATTATCCAGAATACTTCCCTAAGTGTCGGGAATTGAAGGTGGTGCAAGAAGGTACTTAAAAGACACTAAAAAGTGTAATTTAGCACTTTAACGAATCGGTATCTAACCGAATAACCGGGCTTTACCCGGAGCACAAAAAAAATATATATATTGTCTATGCCATTATTTTTATTTTTCTGAGCTAGTTAGGGCCCCCGAATACCCTAACACCCGCTATATATTATAACACACAAATAACTAATTTAAATCCCAACTAAACATAAATTACCACTAACTAAATGGTTAGAAGTCAACCATTTTGCAACCCCTTGACCGTTTGGTTCCCCAAGGGTGAAACACCTTTGAATTGTTTGAGTATTTTAAATCTTAGTGCTCAATATCTAAGGGACATATTGTCCAAGGGGTTTTATTAGATGATAGTTTATAAGTTGGCTAATGGATAAACATCACAATTCTCATTCACTTCCATACTTAAAAAAAAAAAAGCTTTCTTTTTCCCTCTTGGCTTGGATCGGCCGAGAACTCCCACCCACACCCACATCACTTTCAATTTGGATATTGCAATATTACATACATACTAGAGTGTTAGAACTCATACGAGGAGACCCGGTGCATACGGAATCGCAAGGACCTCACCACAACGCTATTAACCGCCTACTTTTCGTCTAGTTTCTTCCCTAGCCTCGAGCTAGTAGTAAGTGACTCTAAACACTCTATTGTTCATATCTAAAGTGGTTAATAAGAAATTTAACGGGCAAAAATCATGAACACTAGAGACCAAAACTAAAAGTCTACTAAAAATAATAAACATGGTGGTTAATGAGTAAATATTAGTGTAAAACTTATGGAACTTGTTTTGTTATGGTTATTTATTATTGTTGGATGCTAGTAGGGGAACAGATCGTCATCTAACCACGCTAGGTCATGTTCATGGAACATGAACTAGCACTATGTTTAGTGTAAAAATAACTAGATGACGAACCCTTTCACTCACAAACATGAACTTGTGTAAAAATAGTTTTTCTTATGAAATGGAGTTCTAAACTAGTAGATCTACGGATCTACAAGTGGTATTTTTGAAGAACCAAGTGTATGATGAAATCATGTTTAAAAAGCCGGATCTTTCTCGGAATAGAGACATTTTTGAGAACCAAAAAGTGTGCAGACACTTGTGTAACGAAAAGATTTAACAAAGAAATATTTTCGTAAATACCGACTAGAAGTTGTAAAACTTCATATTCTTTAAAAATAAAGTTTTCGAGATAATGATTTTATTTTTAAAAATGGAAAGATTTACTAAATGTGCTAGTAAGTTACTACACATTTTTGTAAATATTCAAGTTCATGAAATGGAGAAATTAGTGATTATTGTTGATGAATATTGTTGATAATTGTTGTTGATGGTTATTGACGATTTAAAAGAAAATAAACACATGTTTTGAAAACATGGGAAACCTCCATTTTTAGGGGAAACTCTGCCAAAATTTTTATAAATTTTGACACTTAGAAAATATAAGTTTTTGAGAAACTTATTCCCTAAAAATGTATTTAAAAGTATTACCAAGGTTTCCCTAATTTTTGGTGATAAGAAATGAGGATTTCTTCAAGAATGAAAATGGATATAAATATGTATATTTTTGAGAGAAAAATATATATTATTTTATCACCAACTTTTGTGCTAAGTGTGTATAGTATGTGTTATACGTGCTAGTGTATTAAGACTTAAAAATACACTAAATACTCATGAGGAGTATAAACATAAAAATACACATACAACATACAAGATACATAAATCGGGTGCAAAGTGCAAAACACGAGATACTTATATTAATTTTAGAGAAAATAATATAAGTAAGATACGTAGTTAAAAATATAGAATATTTTTAACACAAGAATATATATACAAAAGAGAGTGACTGTACTTGTGCGACGCAAGTCTAGTGACTAACGTTAAGAAAACGCGTATAGGTTACGACGTTAATTAAGCAAATCCGGTGAAGTTTACGACGCAAGGAACGCAAAGTTGTGAGTTCATGCTCCCCCTTTTCTTTTAACTGTTTTCAGTTTTTATAACTTCGGGGGTGAAATACATGTACAAAAGTACAATATTTATAAATGGTATGATATAAATACAAGAAGTGCACTTGGTGAGAATGAGAACCAAGTGTGACAAAATATAAGATAATAAGAAACGCGCTTGGTGAGGACGAGAACCAAGTTGGATGCGTTATGAGAAATGATAAAAAGAAACGCGCTTGGTGAGGACGAGAACCAAGTTAGATGCGTTATGAGAAATGATAAAAAGAAACGCGCTTGGTGAGGACGAGAACCAAGTAGGATGCGTTATGAGAAATAGTGTCACGAATAGGGTACAGAAGCACCATTAATCGTGTACATACTTAGACCGCAGAACAAAAGGTTAGATCTAACGGGTGCCTGGCAGCCACACTCTCGGTGAGGGCGAGAATCGAGTAGTGATTTTGTGTCTCAGAATATACCAATTAAATGCCTTAGGTTTGGTGACTTCCTATGTCGTGCCACATGTTAATGGCTTTGCAACCCATTAACAATCCTGATATTTACAGGAATATTTTAATTACATGAAATTCACACCATACTAAAAATTGATGAATACTTGAGTACGTGGGGTACTCAAGAAAAGATTGAATTATACTTGAAGTACGTGGGGTACTCAAGAAAATGAGAATTACACTTGAGTACGTGGGGTACTCAAGAAGAAATTGAATTATACATGTGTACATGGTGTACACATGAAACTGGATTTATATATGAAAACTTGATTTACTCACAAACTATGTTTTCATACAAAGTATACAAACATGAAATACAAAACTGCATGAATTCACACCAACTTTATGTTGACGTTTTTCCAAAAACTCACATGTATTTCAGGTAACTAGGATGGATGTGCGCGTGGTCTTACTCATGCTCGAGGATGTCGCTTTGTTTATCTTTAAATAAAGTTGTGACTTTTAAGACAATATGTTATCTCGTGTTGTAAACACTTGACATATGTTTTTAGTAATGTAATGTTTGAAGTTATTTTTGAGCATGTAGTATGTTTACTCTTCGTATGCAATGAGAACCTTTCATGATCACACCTCGTGCTTCCGCCGCAGAAAGGGGTGTGACAGATCCTAATGGAAAGTTTGGGGCAAAAGCTATTGAAGGTCACTTTCTTGGTTATGCCACCCCGAACTTAAGAGTCTGGAATCTAGAGACTAAAAGGGTTGAGGAATGGTCTGAAGTCAGAGTATAAAGACACACTTTGCCAGTCAAAAATCCAGGTCAACCATGGATGTTTGAGTACGATGACTTTTTCACTTCGATCAATGTTGAAGCAGTTGAAGAAAATGCTGCGGCAAGGATGTTTTTCGAGAGTGACAACGCAACAGAATCACAATTGGTTCGTCCAATTATTGTCAATCAAGAATCATCTTCAGTGAACAATAATGCTCTCGACAATGAGGATTTTCATGATGCAACCAAACTGAACGAATCTTCAGAGGATGAAGAATTTCTACATGCAGATCAAGAAGCTCCAACAACAGCTGTACAAGGTACTTCGGAAGCTACAGCTCCAGTTGATAACCCCAAAACAGCTGAAGCTACTGCATCATCCTCTTCGCCAGTTCCGGGTATTGAATTGGTTGTTGATCTCAATCTCAACAATCTAGGTACAAATATTCCAGTTCAAGATAATCCAGAAACAAGAATTCACAATACCCATCCTCAACAAAACATCATCGGGAATGTACAAAGTGGCATTCAAACAAGAAACATGTTGCGAAACAACAACAACGCAGGCTTGTATGAGGCAATTCGAGAATCTGGTCAACAAAACGATTGGTCTTTCGCGTGTTATGTCTCACAAGAAGAGCCAAGAACTTGGAAAGACGCTTTGAAAGAAAATTCATGGGTTGAAGCAATGCAGGAAGAACTGCAACAATTCCAGAAACTTGTGTCTGGAAGCTCGTAGAGAAACCTACTGATTATAAGAAGATTGGTACCCGTTGGGAGTATAAATGCAAAAAGGACAACCGTGGAATCCTTATTCGAAAAAAAGCAAGATTGGTCGTTCAAGGTTTTCGTCAGATTGAAGGTATAGACTACAACGAAGTGTATGCACCTGTTGCACGTCTAGAAGCAATTCGGATCTTTCTGGCTTATGCCTCATTCAAAGGATTCAAGGTTTACCAGATGGACGTCAAAAGTGCATTCTTACATGGTCTAGTGGAAGAAGAGGTATATGTCGAACAACCTCCAGGTTTTGAAGATCCTATCCATCCCGATCGGGTTTGGTTGCTGAACAAAGCTCTCTATGGTCTACATCAAGCACCGCGAGCTTGGCACGCAACCTTATCAAATTATCTGCTGGAGAATGGATTTCGCAGAGCTCTTATCGATTGCACTCTCTTCATAAAAGAACAAGATGGAGATCTTCTACTGGTACAGGTATATGTGGATGATATTATATTTGGTTCTACTAACAATGTTATGTGTTGGGATTTCGAGCGTGTAATGCAGGATAAATTCGAGATGAGCGCTATGGGGGAGATGACTTTCTTTTTGGGCTTTCAAGTGCAACAAATGAAGTCTGGGATATTCATCCATCAGACTAAGTATGTTCAAGACATTCTGAACCGATTCCAGATGTCCGACACATCGCCCATTGGTACTCCACTACAGCAAAATCACGGAATCAATCTAGACTTGAAGGGTGAACTCGTTAGTTCTTCATACTACCGCGCGATGATTGGATCCCTTATGTACCTCACTGCATCAAGACCAGATATAATGTATCCAACATGCCTGCTTTCCAGATATCAAGTTAATCCGAAGGCCTCACATCTTGCAGTTGTAGAAATGATTTTTCGTTATTTGAAGGGTTGCCTAGACACCGGTCTATGGTACCCTAAGGATAGTAACTTTGACTTGATCGCTTTCAGTGATTCTGATTTTGGCGGTTGCAAAATCGACAGCAAATCCACAACGGCTGGATGCCAGTTTTTAGGAAATCGGCTCGTAACATGGCAGTGCAAGAAGCAGACTTGTGTCGCTACATCAACTTGTGAAGCTGAATACATTGTTGCCTCAAGTTGTTGCTCCCAAGTCTTGTGGATACAACAGCAAATGCGTGATTACGGTTTTGAATTCCTAACTACTCCTATTTTAGTCGATAATTCTGCTGCCTTATATATCACTAGAAATCCTGTGCAGCTTTCAAAGACCAAACAAATCGAAATTAAGTATCACTTCATACGTGATTGCTTTGATAAAAGGCTTATCGATGTTATTAAAGTCCACACCGATGACCAACGTGCCGACCTTTTTACCAAAGCATTTGATAAATCAAGATTTGACTTTTTATTATTGGTAAACGGCATTAAGGCCAAGCAAGAGTAATCCGCATCGGAAAATCGTTTTTGTATATATCTTTGTGTTTTTAAAATTATCATAGTTTGTTGATTTTAGGGGGAGTAAATCCAAATTTGAAAATTCAAAAACATCGAAAAATTTCAAACTCAAAAACAATAGAAAAACAAAAATGAGTTTCCTGGCGAGCAAAAGAGAATATGATAGTACATCAGTGGTCTGTCTAAACCTCTTTAAATTGAAATGCAAAATGAAAAATGCGATAAGCAGCTCTATATAAGATGTATCGGTAGGCTCACAATCATCTTAATGTGTGCAGGGTGATATAAACTTAAATCGACTGAAGACCAGGTGGGAACTGCTCATTGGCATATGGTCTTAGTACCGAAATTCCGTTTGATAAATTGCCGAGGTTCTGAGATATGTGGTCTTTATGCTGTTTATCATCTGCGTATCATGGTTGTTTCTTTTACCGGAACAAAACGAAGACGAAGTCTAGATCTTCCATGATACCATACATACGTGTACATATTGCATACGACCTCAATAAGTGATCAACAATCATATGTCCACAAAATAAGTGATAATATATCACATTTATCCTGGAGTCAAGTTCATCTCTTTGCTGTACAAAAGTACTGACCTGTTCACGGACTTGCTCCTGTGCCCTCATGCATCTCAAAATCAAGTTCCTCATCAATAAGTGATTCTATCACATAGGGCATGTTTTCAATCAAAATAAGTGAGTATCTCACATTTTCATATACGTCAAAACAGATGATAAATGGTATACTCACCAGTAAGATGAACTCTCGTGCATACCTTGATACGGTAATTTGTCGTGTGTGGATGAACACCGGTCGGTAAGTTTAAATCATACCTTAACGTATCCCCTCGCCATGATTACATCTGATAAGTTGAGCTTATGTGGATAACAATACCGATAATCGTTATAGAATGTTTATCTAAATGTTAACTAATTGAACAACAAGAGCGTTTTGGCGTGACCGTACACTGATATGATTCTCTTACCCTCGAAACTCGCAAAAAGAATGTTTGTATATACTTACTTTTCTTAGTTTCTGCAACTCTGTATATATTTATTTACTGCTTTCAGTCTTTAAGTTTTGAAATATTCAAAATGCCAAAAAGATTTTAGGTGTGTTTTAATATAAACTTTATAAAAGTCAAAAAGATTTTATTTCTGCTTTAGTTTTGATTAACCGATGTTGGAACTCAAGTCTTCGTTGCTTGAAATCTGATTGAAAACCAAAACGACTGAATCTTCAT
The DNA here is from genome assembly GCA_030545235.1 of Helianthus tuberosus. Classification (NCBI taxonomy): domain Eukaryota; kingdom Viridiplantae; phylum Streptophyta; class Magnoliopsida; order Asterales; family Asteraceae; genus Helianthus; species Helianthus tuberosus. The sequence continues at coordinate 185,905,910 of CM060406.1, forward strand.
AAACGGTCAGAGTTTGCAAGTTTTGAAAGTTAATAATCAAAATTGAAAAATCTGTTAACTTTTCAAACTAAACTGTCGGACGGTTGTTGAATGAGAATTGGTCTCATTTGTGTCATTTGTTTATGTTAACTATATTCCAAGCAGTTGTTCTCATAACGCGTTTAGCTTTCTTGCATGTGCAGATGCTAAAGGCGAGGAGAACATGTTCGATGACAAGCTTCGGAATCAAGACACGACGTGAAGGCACTCAAATGATAAAGATGATCGAGTTGCCGCTGATCAATAATCAACACCACAAGGATCTCAAGTATTGAAGATCAAAAGATTCACGAGCATAACTTAAGGGGGAGTTTGTTAACGCACTTCATGTTTGTTGAAAAGGGAAGTTTGTTGATACACTTTCTATGTGTGACACGTGAAGACTTTGAAGATCCTTTCTGAGAAAAAGAACCATCAAGAGATGGAGAACGAGATTACGAACCTCGTGAGCAGCATCCAAGGGGGAGTTTGTTGATACATATTGTGTGGATACAGCTCGGCTCGGTTCGACTCGACTACGAAGTGAAGACCGTAGTCAAGATATCCTCCTATCTTGACTCGGTATGCTATTTACTTTGTATCGTACGATATAAATGCTACTGCGTGTGTGCGGTATGCATATTGTTATGGTTCTGTGTTTAATATATTTGTTGTTTGGCCCAACATGTCGAAGCCCAAGCCCCAGGCCCAAACACATGTGACGAAGTCTCATATGAAGCCCAAGCCCGTCACATGTGACGAAGACACCATGTGACGAAATCCATTGATTTCGTCGAAGATATTGAGTGTTCGTCGTGATGATCCATGTTTGTCGATTAGTCTTCGTCGACAACAGGACTTCGTCGATGATGTTACTATATAAACACAGACAGTAGACAGAAACAAGTAGAGAGAAGTCTGAGTAGATTTCATTGAGAGAACACACTGTAAACACACACACTGAGAGTTTATAAGAACATCTTGTAAACATTGCTTTGTAACCGTTTTCTAGATTAATACATTGGAGTGTTAATCGGTGAATCGTTGTGTTTGTGTTCGTAACTTGGTTTAACTTACCCGTTTGGATTCCGCACTCTCGGGTTGGTCGGAAAACATGGAATAGAGGTTTAACTCGATCCTCCGGGTGGACCTACAAGATTGAAAGAACAAGAAAGAGGGATATTTGATAATATCTTGGTGCCGGTTAATATTGCCGGCAAATGTATATATATACATATGTAAGGGACAATTAGTCCGGTGGTTATTTTGGCGTGAATAAGTACCTTTGAATCGGTGTCTTCCAACCGCCATGTCCCTACACTTGTTCGGTACTATAACATACACAAACATAAGTATAATAAAGTTATATTATCCTAAGACACATACTATATAAATATAAAACAAGTTTACCATGGAACAAATCTGACATTTACTGACACTCTGACAGTCCTAAAATGATCCCGCTAGGTATAAATTTGATAGGCGCCAAGATGGGCGGGTGGTGTGGGCTGAGTAATTGGTAAAAATCTTGTTTGAGTTGAAGCATGTCACTTTTTAGTACAAATCTATTAATTTTGATATCAGCCAAAAGTGTATTACTTCTATTCACCGTAAAAGGGCCTTAAATACAATAAGAAGTCTAATAGGAAAACAATGTCTAATAGGAAAACAATCCCTGAAAACTAGGAAACAAAATAAGAACCGTAAATAACTAAAAGACATAAATAAAGGAATAAAAAATCCTTTACTCCCCCTCAAGCTGGAGTGTGAAGATCACGAGCACCTAGCTTGCCAAGTAAAAACTTCAACTGTTGGGCCCCTAACGGCTTGGTGAAAAGATCAGCTACTTGGTGTTTGGTGTTGATATCTAACGGCAATACTTCTTGAGATTCAACTCTTTCACGGACAAAATAACAGTCCATTTCAACATGCTTCGTACGTTCGTGAAATACTGGATTATTTGCAATATGACGAGCCGCAATATTATCACAGAAAAGAGGCGTAGCATTGGCGACAACAACACGAAAGTCCTTTAAAAGCCATCTCATCCAAAGAACTTCACTTACAGTAGTAGCCATCGCTCGGTACTCCGCTTCAGCCGACGATCTTGAGACCACTGACTGCTTCTTAGTTTTCCATGAAACTGGAGCTCCCCCCAACAAGAGAAGATAACCAGTTCGGGAACGCCTCGTCAATTGACATCCTAACCAATCAGCATCACAATATGCTGCAAGATCAAAACCACCATGCTTTGGAATAAAAATGCCTTGACCTGCAGTAGACTTCAAATAGCGCAAAATTCGACTAGCTGCATCTATATGATCGACTCGTGGATCAGAAACGAATTGACTAAGAACATTCACCGAATACGCAATGTCAGGCCGAGTTGCCTGTAAGTACAACAACCGACCCATCAACCTACGATATTGTTTTGCGTCTGTTTTGGGGCTTTCAAGACACTGATCTATCTTGAAATTTTGCTCCATGGGAAACGAACTAGGACGAGCCCCAAGCATCCCGCTGTCTTCAAGAATATCCATTGTATATTTCCGTTGACTTAGCACCATTCCATCCTCCGTTCGAGCCACCTCAATTCCCAAAAAATATTTTAATGGTCCAAGATCTTTGATACTAAAAGTAGTGTCGAGATATTCCTTTGTTTCACTGATTTTACTAGAATTATTTCCCGCAATAATAACGTCATCCACGTAGATAAGGATGGCAACAAAAGAATCATCCTTAGCAAACGTGAACAAAGAATGATCGGCTCGAGATTGTTTGTAACCAAGAATGAGTAAAGCTGTAGTAAACCGTTGATACCAAGTCCTTGAAGCTTGCTTTAAACCATAAAGCGATTTTTTAAGTCTACAAACTCGTTTTTCTTCTTGCAAAGAAAACCCTTGTGGAACTTTCATATACACCTCCTCCTTGAGATCGCCATGCAAAAATGCATTATTCACATCCAACTGGTGAATTGACCAGTTATTCTTTACGGCTATTGTCAATAATGTTCGGACCGTAACAAGCTTTGCAACCGGAGCAAAGGTGTCATGATAATCTACGCCTTCTATTTGAGTGAATCCCCGTGCTACAAGACGTGCTTTATACCGTTCAACTTCACCATTTGGTTTGTACTTTATTTTGTAAACCCATTTAGAATCAATAGCATGCTTTCCTTCTGGAAGTGGAACAAGCGTCCAAGTCTCGTTATCTTCAAGGGCCTTGATTTCTCGTTTCATAGCATCTCGCCACTTTTCATCCTGCATAGCTTCTTGAAAATTTCTCGGCTCATTGTTAGAAGTAATGGCCGCTAAATAAATTTTATGAGAAGCAGAAAATTTTTCGTAAGAAACATAGTTAGCAAGGGGGTGTACCGTCGAGGAGGAACGCTCGGAAACGGGATTTGCGTGGTCGATGGACGGCGGCAACTTCACATTAAAATCTTGTAGGTACTTTGGTTGAGTTTTAACCCTTGCTTGCCTTTGCACATTAGCTTCCCCTAATTCTTGTTCCAATGAAACCGTAGACTGTATATGTTCATCAGCCTCATTAATTGTTGCATCACCCAACGGCCCAAAATCAGGCCCAAAGTCAGGCCCGTCATTAATTGGTTCCGAACCCATACCTTCAGATCTGGAGCCAGCTTCTGTTTCTTTCCCATTCTCAGTCGACCCTTCGTTCACACAGTCATTTGTACCCCTTTCATAATGATCATCAACTTCTTGATTCTCTCCTGATGTCATCACGGTTTCTTCCCATTCATTAGGGACTTCAAACAAAATCTCATTCCTTTTATTTGATTTTAACTTGGAAAAAGGAAATATATTTTCAAAAAATTTAACGTCTCTAGACGTTATTATTTTTCCATGCTCAACATCAAATATCCTGTAACCCTTGGTTCCTTGGGGATACCCGATAAACACACCTGGTCTCCCCCTTATTTCGAACTTATCTCCCCCTGTCTCTATACTCCAGAAATAAGCAAGACACCCTATGACTCTCATGTGATCGTATTCCGGCTTTTGACCGAAAACAATCTCATAAGGTATCTTATTATTAATTACCTTTGAAGGAAGGCGATTAATAATATATGTAGCTGCTTGTATGCATTCACCCCAAAATCTTTTTGGAAGACTTCCTTGAAACATTAAGGCGCGAGCTGTTTCAAGGATGTGACGGTGCTTACGCTCCACCACCCCATTTTGTTGGGGTGTGTGCGGGCACGTCGTCTCCAATAAGATTCCTTCTTGAGTATAAAAACTCATCATTCTATTAGAAGTAAATTCCCCACCATTATCGCACCTAATTCGTTTAATCAATTTTCCGAATTGAGTTTTAACCATTTTTTGAAAAAACATCAGATGATCACTAGCTTCGCTTTTGTGTTTAATAAGAAATATCCACAATGCTCGACTAAAATCATCCACAATGGTTAAAAAATAGTTTTCGTGTGAAATAGTAGGCCTTCTATATTTACCCCAAATATCACAGTGGATTAACTCAAAACAATCTCTAGTTTTAATTGAACTCTTAGGAAAAGGAGAACGAGTAAGTTTTGCCTTAACACAAGAATCACACAATACGTCCTTTAAAGAAATATCTTCTAAAAAATTGATATGACATAACTTAGAGTCGGAAGCGTGTCCTAATCTTGAATGCCAAATTCTTTCGTCTGTTTTCAAAACCATAGCCCTTCTTCCTCCGGTCGCCATGCCCATCCTATAAAGACCATTAACGCAACTACCCGTTCCAATCAACCTCCTCGAGTGTAAGCCCTGCATAACACAAAAGTTTGGAAAAAACGTCACTGAACATTGCAAATCTTTAGTCAATCGGCTAACCGAAAGCAAATTGCAATTAAAATTTGGAATATGTAAGACGTCTTTAATTTTTGCTCCTCCAATAAGCGTGCATTCTCCTTTAGCCTGAACCGGTACATTATCTCCATTTGGAATCATAACCGGTGATTCTTGATTATTTTTAACAATATTTTCAAGATGATTCTTTTCATAAACAACATAATCGGTTGATCCCGAATCAACAATCCAATCGTCAGATTTGGTTGATGATGCATTAACCTTACCCGCCATGTTAGCTTTACGAATATTTTCACCTGCGCCTTTGTCTCCTGCTTCACTAAAGTGCTTCAAAAGGGTCTCGTATTGCTCATCAGTTAAGCCCGCCACGGTCTTGATATCATTCGGATTGTTGTCAACGCAAGCCGCCTTTGATTTTGTCTTTTCATTCTTCTTGCCGGGCCACCATTCCGGATATCCCACGAGCTTAAAACAGCCTTCTCGTTTGTGTCCTTCACGTTTGCAAAAGGTACAGTAACTATCTTCATTATTTCCGGACCGTTTGACTTCTTTCTTCTTTTGTTGCGTTTCGGACCCTCCACGGTAATTTGCTTGAAAAACTGCACTCTCGGTTTGAACCCTCTTTCCAGCCGTAATGCTTCTCTGTTGTTCGTCTTCCGAGGCCATCCGGTATGCTTCTCCCAGCTTCGGGTTTGGTTTCATCGACAAAAGTTGTGTCCTTATGGTTGAGAATTCAGCATCTAAACCCATGAGAAACTCATATAAACGTTCCTTTTCTTTAAATTCTGACAGTCGTTTCCCGATTTCACATGAACAATTACCACAAGTGCAGCGTGGTGTAGGTAGGACGGTCTGTATTTCATCCCAAAGACCCCGGAGTTTTGTGTAATACGCGGAAACGGAGCTGCCTTCCTGACGAGTGATTGTAAGGGACTGTTTCAATTCGTAAGCACGCGGAGCGCTTTCTTTCTCGAACCTTTCTTGCAAATCTTTCCATATTTCTGCAGCGGTGTTCGCGTATTTGACGCTACCCCGTATCTCCTTCTCCATGGCAGTTGTTAGCCATCCTTTTATCATCGCATCACAACGCATCCAAGGCATGTACATGTCTCCTGTCTTCTCCGGTTTCGGTATAGACCCATCCACGAAACTGATCTTGTTTTTGGCAAACAAAAAATTCGTCATCTCTTGAATCCAATCATTGTAATTGTTGTCGTTGAGCAGCTCATTGACTTGTATCTGTCTTGGCGAATCAGAAGGGTGCAAGTAATAAGGAGAACTCGGGTCGATGATTTTGTCGTCGGTCTTCCCATCGCCGGAAGACTTCTTCGTGTTTTCTTCATCACCGGCCATGGCCGTCGATTGTTTTAGGTTTTAGTATTGGAGCTTCTGCTCTGATACCATATTAATTTTGATATCAGCCAAAAGTGTATTACTTCTATTCACCGTAAAAGGGCCTTAAATACAATAAGAAGTCTAATAGGAAAACAATGTCTAATAGGAAAACAATCCCTGAAAACTAGGAAACGAAATAAGAACCGTAAATAACTAAAAGACATAAATAAAGGAATAAAAAATCCTTTAAAATCGAAATGGGTCGCGAGTCGGGTTGGGTTCACTTGCAAACACTTCTTTGCCCATTCAAGGTTTTTATATGAATTAGGAGGCACTTTTGTCCATTTCACTTTTATCTCCAATATATACACAGACAACATAGAGAAATACAAACGTAAGGACAGAGCAGATTGAGCGACTTAGTGATGGTTATCATTAACTTGCAGGTTGTGCGTGTAATCTTCAATTATAATTAAGCATGGGAGTATGCTATTCGTTAGTGACCACAAGACAATCCATTAAATAATTTATCACCATAACCATAGTTGAGATAATTGAATTGCATATAAATGGTTAAAAAATTGAATCAGTTACAGAAATGAGTAATTTCGTGCCTCTCAACAGTCCTGTGTGAGTTGGCATATTATCAGCTGAAAGATAGTAAAAGCCCATATATGTCACGCTTTTGTGGCATTCTTGACATTATATTATAGCAATTATAAGTAAGTTCTTGTTGTGAACTAAAATAAAATGGATATATTCCATTTTATTTGGGAGCTGTTCAATCCATTTACCTATCGTTTAATTGGTTTGGGTTGTTTTTCATATCTCAAAACGGGTCAAATGGGTTGAACAAGTCAATTAGGTTGCAAGTATCGCAAAGTCTATATTTAATACACTCAACATCCTAAATCAATTTATTTAAAGATTTAGATTATTTAAATATATTAGGTTATTAGCCTAGTACGTACCCTGATGGGCCCTTGGATTTACATTAGAGGTGGTTTCCCCTTCTATGTATACATGTTCCCTCTTTGATGTAAATTTACACAAGATATGTACATACCAGGGTTATTACTTCTTTTTTTTTTTGGTCTCACATTACATTTTGCAATTAGCATTAATCCCCATTTAGGAAAACAGAAAATGGATACAAAAAGTGTTAATGCATGAACAAAATTAGGAAATTACATTGCATCTCTTGTTGCTTTAAAAAGTAGGAAATTACATGTGGAGGTTGGCACATGCATACATTGTCATGGACAAAAAAAAGAAGAAAAAGGAAAACGAACACCAACGTAAAAGACGGCCCAAAAACAACTCCCATCTTTCCTGCTCTAACAACTGCAGAAGCATCAAACTGCTCCTATAGTTGTATTAACATAACTCTTAACTCTATACTAACATATTCTTGAACAAGTTTCACTAAACCCATATAGCATTAGCCCCGAGTAACAATGGCACCAACTGACCCTTCAAATGAAGTGCCATTATCTCGTTGGCCCCACCAATCAGCTTCTGTCCTATGAACACAGCTGGGACACTTGGCTTAAACCCTAATCCCTTGAGTTCTTTCTCAATCTGATGCCCCTTTGGATGCTCATCTAACTCATAAACAGTGGGATTTGCTCCAAAACTGCTTATCAGTGTCTTAATTGTGTGGCACATGCAACAAGAGTTTTTACTGAATATAACCACTGACCTGTCATTCACCAAAGCCGTAACCATAGCCATCTCTTAAAGTTAAAGCAATAAAAAAATCAGAAAAGCAAGAGTAAATATGGTAAGAGAAAGTTTAGATTTTGGTGTGACTAAACTGAGCTCTTGCTTATGCTATATATAGATAGTAGGTCTTGATATTGGATATGAGAGATTCCTTTTTATAAAATACTATATCATCATTTATCTGGATTCACAAACTGTTCACTATCACTACTATAGTGTAGTATAACAAGTTGTATGTCCGTATATAGATATGCACGTCAGCATCTTATGTGTAGAAACACATCTTTAACCTTGATAGAGCCTTTAAGAAACTCCTTGATGCAGTTATAAATGCAAGGACAGTATGGTAACTATGTACATAACATAAATATTTTTCTTTTTCATATTACTATAACATAGCATTTGCTGATCTGGAAGATGTTTTTCCAAATTGGGTAGACACCATCCCTTTCTCATTGTAAGATTCTAAGTGAAAAAGTGAAAAGTGCCCAACCACCAAAGAGAGAATTTTAAAATAAGTTCTCTGATCAAGTAGGTGTGCATGGAAAATATCATGAACCGATGTAAATGATGTAATGAGTGATACGATTATCAAGAAAAAATCACGTTGATTCTACGAATACCCGTGATGATCTTCCCCAAACTCTCAAAATTCAACCCAAAGGGCAAATAATTTGAAGTGAAAATGGTTATTTTCAAAATTGAAGTCTGACCCTTAGAATTACAAGGGGGAGATATAAATAAAGACTGAAATTCAAAATGGGCAACAAAAAGGCCATAGGCCAAACATAAGCCCAAAAACAAAATACATAAAACACCGAGAAAATCATAAAAGTGTCCATAACTCCCATTAGAATGCCTTTTTTGGGCTGAAACTTGGACAAGGCCTTGATATGCTCCTCGTTTCAAGATTCGATTTGACTGGTCGAATCCCTAAAACGGAGACCCGTAGCCAATGTTATCCTCGTTTTTTGTAAATCGCCCTTGGAAGCTCCATCATGGACCTCCAGAAATGTCATGGCTCGATCTTCTACACTTGGTCCTGCATAAGTAAATCACTCAACAAATACCTAACACTATTTACTTAATTTATTAGGCTTAGAGACACTTTATAAAATGGGCACAAAAATCTCTTTCATGTTAGAATGATTCGTTGTGAATTATTCATGTTTAGGCATCAAATTGGTTGTAATTAGAAAAGTTTAACAGAATAGTGCCATTTCACAGTTCCCTTTAACTTCTTCGCAGGTCATTAACTTATGAATAATGTTGGAACCTTTAATCAGGGGCGGGCCTAGGTAGAGGTCTGGGTGGGCAGGCGCACCTCTTGAAAAAAATAGTGTATTTTATAGGGCAAAATCTCGATCACACCCTTGAAAATTTGATTAAACCCCTCATTCGTACCCCTTGAAAATATTTCTTGGGTCCGCCACTGCCTTTAATATACAAGTAATATATTGCGTACTATTTTTCTACACACTTAGAAGAAAGTTATAATCCCTACACATCCTTAAAGTTCAAGGGTTATATGGTAATTAGTGTAAAGCTTGGCGGTTACAAAGTATAGGGACCGAATGTGACATTTCAAAAGTTGATAACTACCACCCCAAGGGTGGCGAAATCCCTTGGGAGGCACCCATTCGGTTTCAGTCACAAGGAAACAAGGAGGAGACGCGACTATTGGATTCTAGAGACACACCCGTTCGTGGAAGGACACGTCTGTTCACTCGCACCTATTAGAAACTATAAATAGGCTTTAGATTTCATTTGTAAAAACACATTCCATTGTACAAATTCTCAGTTTATCTATTCAAGTTATTCGATTGTCTAGAGATCAAAAATCCATTGGGGCCAACAATTGGTATAAGAGCATCAGGCTCTAGGCATCGCAGGGAATTCACGATCAGGTTTTATTGTTCTTTCTCAATTGGAAGTTAGTTTTATTTTCGGTTCAGAGTCGAACCAGGGGTTAGGAATCTAGGTTTTGATTCCGGGGTTTAGTGCGAATTAGATTGATTGGTTATTACGCGTTGGTGTTATACGCGGGTTAAGAATTAAAGGTTCTAGAAAGTCAAAGTTTACCGGTACAGGAGTTCATATTGGTGGTCAGAAATTTTTTAAAACAAGAAAATAAAGTTTGTTAAAAGGTGAAGATCGTTCAGTTAGAAATTATGTGAGGAACAACCGGAACAAATTCACAAGTCATTAATTCTGAAGGAAGGAAGTTATCTTTCCTAATTCCAGTGTCCTATGTTGAAACCAACAAACTATACGGTTTGGGCAATTCGCATCAATACGATTTTGGAAGCGAATGGACTTTAGGAAACGATTGAACCGACAGAAAATACACAAACTGATGTTAAGAAAGATAAGGCGGCAATTGCTTATATGTTCCAAGCAATACCGGAAGATGCTGTATTGCAAGTTACAAGTCGTAAGACTGCAAAGGAAATTTGGGAAAACTTAAAGACAAGACATGTTGGTGTTGATCGGGTACAAAAGGCCCGTTGGCACACACTAATATCAGAGTTCGAATTAATGCAAACGAAAGAAGACGACACGATAGACTCTTTCACCGCAAAGATAAGCAGTGTTGTTACACGGGCAAGTAAATTAGGGATAACAATGAGTCAGTCGACTCTAGTACGAAAACTTCTAAACGTCGTGCCAGATAGATTGACTCAAATAGTTGCATCTATCGAGCAATACTCTGATCTAGGCACAATGAAACTAGACGAAGCTATTGGTAGATTAAAAACATATGAAGAAAGGTTAAAGTTAAAGAAAAAGGAAAGCCCCGTAAACATATAGAAGAACTCTTGTATGCGGGTCATGGTCAACAAGTTGGAAATCATGGACGAGGGAGATTCAGTTCGTCACGAGGCTGAGTGAGAAGCAATTATCAACATAGGGGTGAAGGACACACCTCTTATGAGACCGAAGAAATCGACAAACCACAACGGGATGATAGCAAGCAAGAAACATTGGCTATGACATATAAGTTGAAAATCACTTGCTATAGATGTGAGAAACTTGGGCACTATGCCTACGAATGGCCAACAAAGAAAACCAAGGAAAATGAGACACTCTTGGTCGAAACAGAAGATGATGATGAACCGGCACTTCTGATGTGCCTAGACGATCAAGAGAAGTAAAATTGAAAATTTGGTCATGTGAAACGATCAAAGAAGAAGAACCGTGAGATGCGAAGAGATATAACCTATGAAAGGTACAACAAAACAATCTAGTGATTGGATCAGATCAAGGAAAAGACATGCGTGCGAAACACACAAATAATCCTATGACTGGATGACAAGAAGGAAATGTTGTGTGATATAACCACAAGAGAACTCTGAGTGAGTTGTTTTTATTCTAAAATCTATGCGAGATGGATTTAATAAATGTGATATGATGGTGGGCAAGTTAATCAAGACCGGGTAGAATTCAGGTTGAGACAACTACACAAGAAGAGGTTCGTGTGATACAAATCAAGTACGGTCAAGGCAAGCATGAAGCAAAGTGTTTGCGTGAAGCAAGGTTCGTGAGGAGTAGGATTGGTGAATAAGAAGATTCCATGTGAAGTGTTAAATACCGAGAGACTCGAGAAGATAAAACTACTCGGAGTTCAAGATCTACAACAACTCAAGGATGTTCGTGATTAGGGGGTGAATGAAAGTTATAATCCCTACACATCCTTAAGGTTCAAGGGTTTTATGGTAATTAGTGTAAAGATTGGTGGTTACAAAGTATAGGGACTGAATGTGATATTTCAGAAGTTGATAACTACCACCCCAAGGGTTGCGAAATCCCTTGAGAGGCACCCATTCGGTTTCGGTCACAAGGAAACAAGGAGGAGACACGACTATTGGATTCTAGAGATGCACCTATTCACGTTTAATCACATCCACATATTCTAAAGACACACCCGTTCGGGGAAGGACGCGTCTGTTCACTCGCACCTATTAGAAACTATAAATAGGCTTTAGATTTCATTTGTAAAAACACATTCCATTGTACAAATTCTCAGTTTATCTATTCAAGTTATTCGATTGTCTAGAGATCAAAGATCCATTGGGGCCAACAATTGGTACCAGAGCATCAGGCTCTAGGCATCGCAGGGAATTCATGATCAGGTTTTATTATTCTTTCTCAATTCGCAAGTTAGTTTTATTTTCGGTTCAGAGTCGAACCAGGGGTTAGGAATCTTGGTTTTGATTCCGAGGTTTAGTGCGAATTAGATTGATTGGTTATTACGCGTTGGGGTTATACGCGGGTTAAGAATTAAAGGTTCTAGAAAGTCAAAGTTTACCGGTACAGGAGTTCGTATTGGTGGTCAGAAATTTTTTAAAACAAGAAAATAAAGTTTGTAAAAAGGGCAAGATCGTTCGGTCAGAAATTATGTCAGGAATAACTAGACCAAATTCACAAGTCATAAGTCAGAGGGAACGAAGTTCTCTTTCCCAGTTCCAGTGTCCTATATATGTTGAAACCAACAAACTATACGGTTTGGGCAATTCGCATCAATACGATTTTGGAAGCGAATGGACTTTAGGAAAAGATTGAACCGACAGAAAATACACAAAGGGATGTTAAGAAAGATAAGGCGGCAATTGCTTATCTGTTCCAAGCAATACCGGAAGATTTGCAAGTTACAAGTTGTAAGCCTGCAAAGGAAATTTTGGAAAACTTAAAGACAAGACATGTTAGTGTTGATCGGGTACAAAAGGCCCGTTGGCACACACCAATATCAGAGTTCGAATTAATGCAAATGAAAGAAGACGACACGATAGACTCTTTCACCGCAAAGATAAGCAGTGTTGTTAGACGAGCAAGTGAATTAGGGATAACAATGAGTCACTCGACTCTAGTACGAAAACTTCTAAACGCCGTGCAGATAGATAGATAGATAGATAGATTGACTCAAATAGTTGCATCGATCGAGCAATACTCTGATCTAGGCACAATGACACTAGACGAAGCTATTGGTAGATTAAAAACGTATGAAGAAAGGTTAAAGTTAAAGAAAAAGAAAAGCCCCGTAAACAATCTAGAAGAACTCTTTTATGCGGGTCATGGTCAACATGTTGGAAATCATGGATGAGGGAGATTCAGTTCCTCACGAGGCCGAGGGAGAAGCAATTATCAACATAGGGGTGAAGGACACACCTCTTATGAGACGAAAGAAATCGACAAACCACAAAGGGATGATAGCAAGCAAGAAACATTGTCTATGAGAGATAAGTTGAAAATCACTTGCTACAGATGTGAGAAACTTGGGCACTATGCCTACGAATGCCCAACAAAGAAAACCAAGGAAAATGAGACACTCTTGGTCGAAACAGAAGATGATGATGAACTGGCACTTCTGATGTGCCTAAACGATGAAGACAAGTAAAATTGAAAATTTGGTCCTGTGAAACAATCAAAGAAGAAGAACCGTGTGATGCGAAGAGAGATAATCTGTGAAAGGTACAACAAAACAATCTAGTGATTGGATCAGATCAAGGAAAAGACATGCGTGCGAAACATACAAATAATCCTGTGACTGGATGACAAGAAGGAAATGTTGTTTGATATAACCACAAGAGAAGTCTGAGTGAGTCGTTTTTTTTTTTCTAAAATCTATGCGAGATGGATTCAATTCATGTGATATGATGGTGGCCAAGTTAATCAAGACCGGGTAGAGTCCATGTTGAGACAACTACACAAGAAGAGGTTCGTGTGATACAAATCAAGTACGGTCTAGGCAAGCGTGAAGCAAAGTGTTTGCGTGAAGCAAGGTTCGTGAGGAGTAGGATTGGTGAATAAGAAGATTCCATGTGAAGTGTTAAATACCCAGAGACTCGAGAAGATAAAACTACTCGAAGTTCAAGATCTACAACAACTCAAGGATGTTCGTGATTAGGGGGGTGAATGAAAGTTATAATCCCTACACATCCTTAAAGTTCAAGGGTTATATGGTAATTAGTGTAAAGATTGGCGGTTACAAAGTATAGGGACTGAATGTGACATTTCAGAAGTTGATAACTACCACCCCAAGGGTGGCGAAATCCCTTGGGAGGCACCCATTCGGTTTCGGTCACAAGGAAACAAGGAGGAGACACGACTATTGGATTCTAGAGACGCACCTATTCACGTTTAATCACATCCACATATTCTAAAGACACACCCGTTCGTGGAAGGACGCGTCTCTTCACTCGCACCTATTAGAAACTATAGTTGTAAAAACACATTCCATTGTACAAATTCTTAGTTTATCTATTCAAGTTATTCGATTGTCTAGAGATCAAAGATCCATTGGGGCCAACATTAGAAACCAATGTCTGTTTTAGGACTTGTGTCATCCGATGTAAAATCTAGCTTTTACATGATGAGTTTAATCCATCAAATGGGGGTAGATGATGCAAATTTATGTTTTATATTTATTGTAAAAAAAGAATATCATGTCCAGTACAAGTACAGTATTGATACTGGCATCTTTTTTTTTGGCAGCCTTAATAAGCAAGCATAATAATCTTTTATCTGTGATAATATTCTGGAGAAAGATTTGCATAATTGGCTCGAAACGAAGCGAAGAGTCATTTAATTTCTGTTGCTACACTCATCACACTATTGTCTCATAGTTAGAATCCTAAGTCCTGTATTGATATTGATCTCCAATTAATTTGGGTGCATTTAGGCAGATAAAAAACTGAAAAATAATATAAGAGGCAGAATATTATTTTGTCACTGGAATGCACATAGCCACGTTTTTATATATGTTTATTACATATACACACCAATGGCTTGATAATATACATTTGCAGCAATTTGATTGGTTCCTTTTTTCCACATCTCACTTCCTTTTTTTTATGTGTAGTATCTGTACACTTTGTGTGATTTTGCATTTATGCTTGAGCACTAGATGGAAAATCAGCATGGAAAAGACATTTCAGGAATGAAATGTACATCATATTATTCTTACATCAATAATACACGCTAGCGTGTCACCTATTTTTCATAAATCTATTGTCCATGAAAACGAAAATGTTGCTGGTTATGACTAGTAACGGTACAAATAAATTAATGATCTGCACTTGTTTTCTAAATTCAGGTTTTTAAACTATAAAAGGTACTTATGGATGGATACAAGTGAGCAATATTCAGTACCTGTGACACTAACATATCAGCACTTGTCTAGAAGAGTCGGTGGCTCATTGCGATTGGCCATACGTATCTTTCTCGGAGAGAATACTTTAAAAATTCTTAACACCTTTACTGCCATTCTTAAATAGTTATCGTCATCCCGAATAATGAAATAGAACCTTTTATTCGCTAGAAATTCTATTGGATAGTGACTGCATAATTAAAGTTTTCGTTGGTGGTGGTTGCTATTTTCTTTGTCAACATGTTCATACCCGTGCTACTTACTATACCTTCCATAGAGTCCCATTATTTACTTCATTCAAACTTTAGCTTGTTAACAAATCACTTCTTTTTGTCAAATATGTTAGATTTTATTTTTTAACTATTTTTTGTGATTGGCTCTTCGGGTTCGGTTTTTTTTTTTTTTTCATCTGATTGACAGAGGCCGATGCAGAAAGTGGAATGGAATAGGATAAATTCTCTTTTTTACATGTCAACAACAACGAAACATTCAATGAGTACTCACAGGATGAATTTGAAAACAGAAAGATCAGATGCAACCAAATTTGGCTGATGCAGATCATATAAGAAACCTTAATTACTAGAACTAAGTCATGTCTATCAATATTGTTTTCTGACTTAGCTAATCTATAGTGCTAGTGAGCTATGCAGTTAATGCGGTAAAAATCGGATATTGGTCAATGGCCAATATTTGAGATATAGGTTAGCGAGATAAAGGTAATTTAAATATCATGCAGAATTTATATATATAGCAATTTAACACTAAAATACAGTATCCTCTCCTACTATTAATAAATTAACCTTTTGCAACTTGCAAATACTAACAATTGTAGCAAGTAGGAACTGATTAAGACTTAAAACACTAACAATTAAGACTTAAAACACTAAGAGCAGCAATAAGAAGAAAGACAAATGGTAGAACTAAGAAGAAAGGTACTGATATCGGGAAAATTGGTGATATATCGGTCAATATAGTGGATACACCAATATTTTACATGGGACCGATCACCGAAAACTGCATAGCTGGTGAGAAATTCCCTATGTTGAGGGATTGACTTAGTGTTATTTTAAAAGATTATTTCCCTAAGGTCTGCCTCAAGAAATTTAATTTAAAAGATTACTTCCCTAAGGTCTGCCTCAAGAAATTTAATATTTATATTACAGAATATATCCCCAATTTTCCACCTCTCATCACCCAATACATATATAATATGCAAGAAACACGACCTCAGATTACTTTATATTTTTCTATGATTATATGACTGGCATAGGAAGAGATACCATGTGTCAACTTGTTTATAGCATGAATTATATTCATACAAATCTCAGGAGCATTTTGCTTATCCAGATAAATATCCAAAAGGAACTTTTCATCTATAGTATTATTTTTTTCTTTCTCGCTATCCCCTATATAAGACGCAATGATATTTCAAAGTCTACAACATCTTACATTTGATCCATCATTTTAGCAACTTATAGTTAATGGATAGAGTAACCCATTTGGCATCTAAGAAAGCTGCAGTTATCTTCACCAAGAGTTCATGTTGCATGTGCCATAGTATTTTAACACTGTTCTATGAACTTGGTGCGAGTCCTGAAATTCATGAAGTTGATCAAGATGCTGACATGGAGAGGACTCTACAACGCCTAGGTTGTAATCCGGCTGTCCCAGCAGTGTTTATAGGTGGTAAATATGTAGGCTCGGCCCGTGATGTCATTTCTCTTCATGTTGATGGATCACTGAAACAAAAGCTTATTGAAGCAAAAGCTATCTGGTTTTAGCTAGTATAGTATAATCAGAAAATAAAAGTACTATATCATTCTGTGTTAATAAAGATAACTAACTAGCTTTAAGCACAACATCATGTTAGAATAACATGACTGTAAGTGTCCTAATAAGAGCTGATGTTTTATGCATGCTCTCTTGACTGTACATAAAGGAGTCACACTTGTTGATTTTGACTTCCTGGGCTTCAAGATACATACTTATTGTAAATTTTGGTTTCTCTCTAAGTTACTTTTTTTTTTGGTCATGGTATACTACCATGCAACATCAATATGGATTAATAAAAGTAACCAACCCTTTAACAAAAACTTTGAAATTCTGATGATCCGACGTGTGCTGGTGGATAAATGATCCCAACAACAGAACAACACTTTCCTAGTTAACTGCTAGCAAAAAAATGAATTAAGGGGATGTTTCATGTTTCTATACTTCATCATGACTAAAAATGCTGTTTTGCTTCTGACCATTTTCTTATTCCACTTAGATCCCAACATTATTGTAGATTTTCTACTACACCCCTTAACCATTGACTTGGGTTAGAGTTCCATTTTAAGTTTAACACATGAAATAAGTTCATTTTTATCAAATCCCTGAACAATACAAAATTACATATAAGTGAGGATGTGAAGTTGTATGGAATAAAACTGAGCCGTCTTGTAAAGTTTCATTATGAAAGTTAGGATCGTTATCTTGATTCAGATTAAGATTGAGAAAAAATATAATTCTTAAGTTTGAAAACTCTCCTCAACTCAAAATCTTTCATGAAACCTACTCATTGTGATTCCCTTGTATTGTAAGTTCAAAGGAATATATTAAATTTTAAATCAGAAATATTCACTTTAAAGAGATATAGTTTTAACTAGTAATATATAATATTTGGTCACTCGATATATTAATCTTATCATTGGGAAGTCTAATATATGGTCACTTTCTTTTCTTCTCTACTACTAATATATACTTATGTGTTGGGATTGAACCCTATCAGAGGAACAGTTGATTAGAGCCAAAACCAGATCAGAGCAGTGGATCCAAAATAAGCAGATGTTATGTTTTCATTCTCTCCCCTTGAAAGTGGTTTCAACATCTGATGATCTCCAATCCACTGATCCTTTTCAACTGCTGACCTACAACTACTGATCAAGTCAAAGACTGATGAAGACTAAAGCTCTGTTGATCAATCTACTGCTATGGGTCAAGCACTGCTGAAGTTATCAAGTACTGCTGGAGTCACAACAGTGGAAGGATATAGCAGTAGTTTAGTTCTTCTTTATGTTATGTATTGTAAACAGTTGTTAGCATAGCAGTGGTTGTATAGATAAGTTGTTAGAGTTCGTTAGGAGGTTAGATGTCACTTTCATGGTGACGTCAGCAAAGATGCCACAGTGGTTTGTCCGTGCCTATAAATAGAACAGTACCCTGTACTGTTCTATTAGCTCTTCACCACTTTTCTCCTGTACGAACAAACATTGTGAGCTCATGCTGAGGGGTAGTTTGTTACATGCATGCATTGTAATCGTTGTTGAAATAAATTCAATCTTTCGGTTCTATGTTGAAAATGTGTGTTTAAAGCAATTCTCCTGTTTGATTGTGTGCAAAGTTTAATTCCATTTATATTCCGCTGCATTACTTGTTCATTGTTCATCTTAATTCAAACATAAAACACAATCAATCCAAACTCAGATCCTAACAATTGGTATCAGAGCTCGGACAGTCAAATTTGATTTAACAATCATTTTGACATAAATAGTTTAGCTCACAATCGTTGATACTGATAGTTGTTCATTTTGTTGAAAAACAAAGTAAGGTTTAATCACCATCAAAGTTGATTAATCAGTATCTGTGAAACAACCAGGATGACGTCACAATCACAAGATGATAAGAATAACATTGGCTCACTTTTCAAACCACCTATGCTGAAACGACATGAATACAACATCTGGGAGAGAAGGATGGGTCACATCCTTGCTCAACAGAACACTGGATGTTGGAGATCAGTTGTTTTTGGGCCCCATGTTCCCATGGTGCCAAAGTGCTGAGGATCCAAAGAAGTTCGAACCTAAAAAATATGAAACTATACTGAAACTAATTTCCAAAAGTTCGAACTGGATGCCAAAGCATTTAGCATCATAGCATCTGCATTACCCAACGAAATCTATGCTGGGCTGTTACATTGTAACAGTGCCAAAGAGCTATGGGATGCACTTAAGGAACAATTCGGGGGAACGGAAGAAGTTATTAAAAACAATAGGGAAATTTTGAATCAGCAGTATGAAACCTTCTGTCATATCAAGGGTGAATCATTGACTCAACAATTTGAGCGATTCAGTTGTCTCATTACTGAGCTAAGACTTGTTAAGGTGGTATTTCCTAATTCTACACAAAATAGCTGGTTTCTTAGATCACTACCTGAAAAATGGGATACAATTGCATTTGTTACTAGAAATTCTGTTGAGTTCAAAGACCTAACACTAACCCCACTTCATGGTAGACTCCTGACCTATGAAAGGGAGTTAAACCAGAAAAAGAAGTTGCAGGAGTCTGGCAAAGTTACAGATGATTACTCATTTGGAAACACAGCTCTTCTGAGTCAAGAAGAGTCTGGCAGCAGTAAGGATCAGAGTTATGATCATTTTATTGACATAACTACTGGAGGTAACTTTAACTCTGATCCTCACTCATCCAACTTTGCTTTCACAGCAAATAGATAAAGCCAGAACTCTGATAATTTGTGTTTTGAACACAATGATTTGCAACACTTTGATCCCACTGACTTAGAAGAAATGGACATCTTGCATCAATTGGCTTTGCTTAGTGTGAGAACAAGCAAATTCTATAAAAGAACAGGGAGAAAGTTCCCAGGGTTAAATGGGAATCTAAAAGTGGGGTTGGATAAGTAAAAAATCAAGTGTTATAAGTGCAATAGGCTAGGTCATTTTGCTAAGGAATGCAGGAGTCAAACCACTGGTCCAATCATAACTCATCCCTGCTCAAACCCTAGACCACAACACCAAAGCACTATGCACTATGCACTATGCCCAATATACCCCTGCAACCCATGTTAACACTGCTCACTATGCTGCAACCAGTGCCTGTGCATTATGTTCAAACCACTGTTCCACAAATTCAGTATGTTCAAGCCCCTGTCCCTCAGGCACAAGTGCAACCTGTTGCACCTCAACAAGCTGCTCCAGCAGTGGTTCAACCAGATCAGCAAAGCTTTTTCACCAAGGCTTTTTTTGACTGGAGCAGCATGCCTGATGAGCTTGGTGATGAAAATTTTGCACTCTATGCTTCTAATGATACTTTTAATGATGAATTTTGTCTGATGGCATTAGAGTCAATACCAGAAGGGGTAGAAATTGAAGGTGAACAACTAAGTGCTGAAACAGTGGATGAAGTAGCTGAAGTAGTGGTTACTGCAGTTGCTAGTGAACTACTGCTGGGAGAAAATTCAGAAACCCTAATTGAACCACTGTTTGATCCCTGGTCAAAAGAAGACAAAGAAGAAAAAGAAGAGAAGAAAGAAGGTGAGAAAGAAGAGAGAGCTGATGAAGAAAGTGATCATCAATGTGATTGTGCCATGATGGCTGCTGCCAAGGTATCATCTCAGGTTCTTGAAAATTTGTGTTCAGACAAATGCATTATTGCATTTGCTAGCACTAAAGAGGTGAATGAAAACCTTAGGGATAAACTCTTAACTGATGAAGTCAAATTTGGAAAGTCATTGAAAGAACTTAAAAACAAATTGGCTGAAAAAGACAAAGAAATCTGCAGTCTCAAAGAAGAGCAATGCATAACCAAGAATCAACTCCAAACTATGGTAGAAAAATACCAAGTTTGTAAAAAGGAGTTGGAGTCCACCCAAATTACTTGTGAAAGATGGGTGGAATCTTGCAAAGGTTATGAGGTCATGCTTGAAAAACAGCTTGAAAGCAATGTCAAGTTTGGAATAGGATATAGAAAATATGATGAACTTGAAAACACTGCTGCAAAACAAGCTGGTTCAGCTGAAATAAAACCAACCAACAAGAATGGCCAAGAAGTTAAGATAACTGACAAACTAGGTAACAAAATTACTCTGGAAAGATCTGTAGGGTCCTCAACCTTTGAGGAAATTGAGAAATACTAAGTTAAACCCACATGGTCTGATGAGTGTGACATTCTTGAAAATTTCGAGCATATGGATTTCACAACCACTGATGGTGTCACAGCTCCAAAAGCAAAGGTCATTCCTCTCAAAGACATCCCAACAGTGGTTCAAAAATCTATTGCTAAGGAGTCTGAGAAGAGGAAGAAAAGAGAAAAGATCAAAAACCTGTTTTGTGATTTTTGTGAAAAGAAGAATCATCTAACAAAAGACTGTTTTCATCTAAAAGCATATGATCTAAACAAAACAAGTGTCATTGTACCTGCTGATAGCAGCACCATCTGTGGTAAAACAAACCACAAAACTCAAGAATGTGTGTATCTCAAAAACTTTGATGTAAAAAAGAATGAGTACACTGCAAAAACATCCTTGAGTTCATCAACCTCATCTGTCAAGTTCACCAAGAACCAACCACTGTTTGTGTCAGTCCAAACAACTATTACAAAATAGTTGAACCAAACATATATCAAAAGAGATGTTCAGGTGACCGATGCACCCCCTTCCAATCAATACAGAAGAGGTAAGGGACAACCACCATACCTGAAGAAACACTAGATAAATGACCGGAATCAAATTATCTAGGGGGTTTGGATCTGCATAAAAAGGGGGGTTGTTCTCTCTCGTTTGATTCGATGCTACCGACCTTCTTCTCCGATAAACTCTGCAAAACAAAGCACCGTTAGCCTCGTCAAGGAGAGAAGAGGGGTTATCTCCTTGACCCGACTCCGGCGTGAGAATAAGTATGTGTTTATGAAGAAGAAGAAGAAGAAGTATTGACGAAGTGTATGTAACTTGAATTTCATACTTGAATTGTTCTCATATTTATAGCCGAGAGTTTTGGGCGGGAAAACTTGTTGGTGAAATGTTGACGGAAGATGTTAACCCCGTAAGCGGTTACATTTCCTTCCGTTAAGCTTCTCGATCCGACGTGACTGCACACGGATCGCTGTTTAGATCTATGGCTGGGGATCTGCCACGTGGAAAGTGATCAAGTGGAGGTTTCTCCCCAATTACATGCTATCATTGTGATTTCAGGGATGCCTGAGGTGACGACACGTGTCCAGACGGTTATAACCGTCCAAGTGGTGCACGATTGAATTCTTCTAGAGGATTACTCCTGTAATCTGGTGTGACTCTTTATCGTGTGGTATCAGTTAAAATAATATCCAAGTCTGGATATTATTAAGCAGAAGTGCTTGACTTAGGATTTTCATCCTTTACTTATGGATCAAAGCGCAAGGATTTATGATTTCCTTTTGGCACGCGAGTGTTGTCTGCTATCTGTATCTTAAGCCTTCCTTTTGTAATACCAGTGCGCGGCCGCGCAAGGTAAAAGGGCTGGAAGACGAGGTTATGGTATGGTCCCAAGTACATATTATGAGGTTTT
The DNA here is from genome assembly GCA_030545235.1 of Helianthus tuberosus. Classification (NCBI taxonomy): domain Eukaryota; kingdom Viridiplantae; phylum Streptophyta; class Magnoliopsida; order Asterales; family Asteraceae; genus Helianthus; species Helianthus tuberosus. Next base: position 185,928,271 of record CM060406.1, read on the forward strand.
TTGGGACCTTACCCCTTCAAGTCCCCCCAGTCTAGTGTTGCTCTTATGCAAGTAAGTGGAGCACTGGACTTATGAGAGGGGAAATACTTTTTGGCGCGAAAGTTGAGAATCTTTTATGAGATGATTTACTTTGCTTATTAAAATCCTTTAGGGGAAGTTGTGATTTTTCCCTTTATTGATTTGACCTTTTTGTACTCACGATCTGACGTTTAATGTCGTCATTTGTAATAAAGAATTATTGTTTGCGATACTTTTTCCTTCTTATCTTGGAATACGTACCGACGCCTGTCAGGCTTCATTTATGGGATCTGACATTTGTTTCAGTAGCTCCGTTTGGAAAGGACGTTTGACAGTTGATGATGATTACGTTCCCCTTTCCCAGTGTATCTTCTATATAAGCTTTTGAGGGTTTTTATCCTTTCAACTCGTATCGGAAATATGAAGGCGAAGCGTCTCTTTCGTACTCGGCGACTACTGGATGTTCTAAGGATTTTTTAGGCTGCCGAGGGGCTCTTGCTCCTTGCCGATTCACCGCCTTTAGTAGCTACCAGAGACGAGAAACCGGTGTCTTCCGTTTATCCCACAGTGGTGGGTTCTGGTTCTGAAGCTTACCGGCCAGAGGTTGTTGAAGAAGAGGCTGTTGTTTTATCTGTTGATGCCTTGATGGCACGTTTTCCGATGATTCAGCATGGTGGATGTGAACTGGTGTATCATCGTCGGAAGAATCGCCATGTTGATCATGTGCCGGTTGTTGCTGATGGTCTTGCTGCTGATTAGGTTAGGTTTGGGAAATTGTATATTCCCCTTTTTGACGTTTATGTTGGCCTTGCTACTAAAAATTTTTGAAGATCACTGCCGTGATTGTTGTGAATGGTTGTTTATATTGCGTTTTGATGATATATATATATATATATATTTTGATGCACTGTCGTGCATGTAAGCTTCAGGTTGTGTTTGAATTACAATATGTTGCATATGTTTAATTGCTTTGAATAGGTAGAGCGAATGAGAATGGTATTGTATTCATGTGTGAACGTTTGTCTAAGATGCGCAAGGTTGTGCCCTTTTTAGACTGTTCATGAAGCGTACAATGTTTACCATATTGTTTTCGCGTATACCCAAAGCATTATATGCAATTTGTAACAAACAGTAACATGAGTAAAGATGGTGCTTGTATTAATAAGGGCGCAAGGCCAATAATACAAAGGATAATAAAGAAATATATTGCCTGTATACTTTCATTTTGCGGATTGGTTTGGCTTTTATGTAACACCTGCGCAGCTGCTGCGCGTTCCAGGTGTGGGGAACTAGTGTGCCATCAATTCTTTTCAGGGTGTATGCCCCCTTGCCTAAGACTTCATTGATGACGTATGGTCCATCCCATTTTGGCGCTAATTTGCCTGGTTTTTCTGCGTTGGAAGCTTCATTGTCGCGCAAGACGAAGTCACCAGGGACAAAGGTACATACGCGTACACGCGCATTGTAGTATTTTTCGAGTTTAGATTTGTACCTTGCCACTGTGATGGCGGCATTTTCTCCCCTTTCTTCGAGAAGGTCTAAATCCAGTCTTCGCTCTTGCTCGTTGTTTTGACTTTCCATAGCTAGCATGCGCGGTGATGGAAGACCGATTTCTGCTGGTATTACCGCTTCTGATCCATAGACCAGGCTGAACAGGGTTTCCCCAGTGCTGGTTTTTGGCATGGTGCGGTGTGCCCATAAGATGTTAGGGAGTTCATCGACCCATCCTATGCGCCCTGTCCCGAGTCGCGCTTTTATGCCATCGACGATCTGTTTGTTTACACTCTCAACTTGGCCGTTTCCTTGTGGATGCGCCACAGAGGCAAAGTTATGCTCGATCTTCATTTCTTTGAACCATTTTTGAAGATCATCTGAGGCGAAATTAGTGCCGTTGTCGGAGATGATGCACAATGGTAATCCGAATCTGCAAATAAATGTTCCCATATAAATTTTGCGAATTACCATTTCCGTTGTTAAGGCTAGTGCCTTGGCTTCGACCCATTTTGTGAAATAGTCGACTGCCACAATTATGAATTTTACTGCGCCTGGCGCATCTGGGAATGGACCAACAAGATCAATGCCCCATTGCTGGAAGGGCCAGGCGGACGTAACTGGAATGAGTGGATTCTTTGGGCGAAGCGTTTTTGGCGCGTGGCGCTGGCAAGCTACGCATATTCATAGTAATTCGACTGCATCTACATGCATTCCCGACCAGTAATAACCTGCGTTCATTATTTTTGCTACTACCATGCGTGGTCCGGCGTGTATCCCGCATATCCCTTCGTGGACCTCCCTGACTAAATATTGTGCGTCTGTTTTGTCAACGCAACGCAATAGTGGTCCCATGAATGACTTTCGGTGCATAATCCCTTCTACCATTTCATAGTTTATTGCCTTGTTTTGGATTTTTCGAGCCTCCGCCTTTCCTTCTGGGAGTTTCCCATGTTGTAGGTATAAAATAATCGGAGACATCCAAGATGGATTGCCGATTTCTATAACGTTTACTTGTTTGAGAGGGACGGAAGGGTTGGACAATACTTCGATGCGTACCTCTTTTGCTAAATGTTTAAAACTAGTGGCGGCCAATTTTCTTAGCGCATCTGCATGGTTGTTCTCGCTTCTGTTTATGTGATTAACCTTGAATGTTTGGAATTTGCTGATTAACATTCGCGCTTGTTCCAGGTATAGAGCCATTGCTTCTCCCTTTGCGTCATAATGGCCATTGACCTGTTCAGCCACTAATTTCGAATCTACATTGGCTTCGAGGTTTCTTGCCCCCATTTTGAGTGCTAAACGAAGGCCTGCTAACAATGCTTCATATTCTGCCTCGTTATTTGTGCTCCGGATATCTAAGCGTATAGCATATGTAACTTCATGGTCATCTGGGCTGACCAATCGGAGACCCGCACCTGCTCCGTCATCGTTAGAAGCGCCATCTGTATGCAGAGTCCAGACCCTATCGTCGAAAACAGGAACAGGGTCCTGGATTGCCTCGCACTCTTGGACTTTGTCGATAGGAACTTCTATGGTAAAATCTGCCAGAACTTGCCCCTTGATTGCCGGTCGCGGTCTGTATAGGATATTGTATCCTCCGAGCTCAATAGCCCGTTTGGCCAATCTTCCCGCGACGTCGGGTTTGGATAAGATTTGACCTAAATGGTAGTTAGTGAGAACTGTGATGATATGGCCAGAGAAATACCGATATAAGCGCCGTGATGCATGTACTAGCGCTAGGACTAGTTTTTCTATCATTGAGTAACGCGTCTCTGGGCCTGTAGTAGATTGGAGTCTGAATGTTTTCTCGCTCCACCATCAATACTGCGCCTACCGCTACTTCCGCAGCAGATAAATATAAGATCAGTGGATCTTTTTCTCGTGGTGCCGTTAGCGTCGGCAACTAAATTAAACATTCTTTCATTTGCTTGGAGGCTGCTTCCGCTTCTGGTGTCCACCGGAAGTGGGTTTTCTTGGCGCAATTTCGTAGTGTGCTAATGAATGGATAGGACTTTGCTGCATGGTTTGCCAAGAATCGGTTCAAGGCTGCTAGACGTCCGGCGAGTCTTTGCATCTCTTTTATTGTTGCAGGTGACGGCATTAACTGGATAACCTGCACTTTCTCTGGGTTTACTTTAAAACCATCCCTTGTTACTATGAAACCCAGAAATTTCCCTTCTTCCATTCCGAAGGAACATTTCGTTGGGTTGAGTTTTAAGTTTACGCTGCGCAAAGAGTCGAACGTGCGTCGGATATTTGCGAGCATTGTATCTTCTTCGTGGCTCATGATGACGAGGTCATCCATGTATACCTCTACTGTCTTACCAATATCGCCTCTGAAGACGATGTCCATTAAGCGCTGGTATGTTGCGCCTGCGTTGCGTAAGCCAAAGGGCATTTTTGTGTAACTGAAGATGCCCTTGTCTGTGCGGAATGCGGTGTTGTCTTCATTTGGACCTGATGATAACTTTTATAAAAGTCAAGAAAGCACTTCCACCGAAATGATGCTAGAGAGTCAACTTTTTTGTCTATCTCAGGAAGCGCGTAGCAATCTTTTGGGCATGCTTTATTCAGGTCTTTGAAGTCGACGCACATTCTCCATCCGCCACTGTGTTTTTGGACCATTATTGGGTTGGCGACCCATGTATGGTATTGAACTTCGCGCAAGATTCCGGCATTAAGTAGCTCTGTCACTTGCTCGTCCATAGCTTTTGCTTTTTCGTCGCTGAAGCTGCGCCTCCCCTGTGCAACAGGTTCTGCTGAGGGTTGGATGTTCACACAATGTTGCGCTATACCACGCGGAACCCCATTCATGTCTGCTGGGCACCAGGCGAATATGTCTTTGTTGTTGGACAGTAATTCTTTTAATTGTTTTCGTGTTGCTGGGGAAATGGCATGTCCTAACAGAATGGTTTGTTATGGATATTCATCGTTTAGAACCCACTTCTTCGGTTCGTTTGATATTGAAGGTTTGGCCACCTTTGCTGGTGGCTCGTCATCTACGTACATGACTTCCTTGCTTGAGTATAGAATTGCTACTCCAGTTTCTGTTGGAAATCCGCATGCAGCATGTGGAATGGAAGTGATCATGCTGAATTCCCTTTGCGACCTTCTTCCGAGCAAAACATCATGGCGTGATGTTGCCGGCATGACCATAAAGTTTACTGTGACTGTGCGCAAATGTTCACCATCAGATAGAGTCACAGGAAATGCTATTTGCCCTAACGGGAATACAGCTTCATTACAAAATCCGGTGAGAGGAAAATCAACCGGCTCCAGACGTGCTTTGTCTTCTGGATCGGGTTATTTGAAGCAGTGCTCGTATATGATATCCATCGAGCTCCCTGGATCTATAAACATATAGTCCGTTCGATAATGTCCGAAGATACCAGTAATAATTACTGGTCGCTCTTCCTGAGGGCCTCCAGGAACAACAGGAAACACGACTTGTTGTTCCCGCCAATGCTGATCATGGTGTCGTTTGTTTGGCCTTCGTGAAGGGCCTCCTTGTACCATGTTTATTTGTTTTGATTTGGCTGTCTGGCCATTTGTACCTTCTGGTTCTGGCATTATCTTGGCATAACTGTTAGATTGGATGTCCCACTGATAAGGTATCTGTGGGTCCAATACTACAGTATCAATCGTACCACTGCTTCTTTGCAGAGTATCAGATCTAATGTTTGGGGATTCAGATCTGTGAATTTGTGTGAAAATTTGGTTCAAAGTAATCTGGCATCTGTCGAACCAGTACTCTGGGGCTCTTTTTATGAGCTGATCTGAGAAATTCTTTTCGTCTAAGTGACTATTACTTTTGTTGATTCCCATGATTCCGTCGATCTGAGTATTTGGGGTTGTAGAACCCTTGAATTCAGACCGAGGACCTGATGGGAGAGGTGATGAATTCTCTGCCATGTGAAAACAGAGAAATGAGGGAAACTGAATCGAAATGAGACAAAACTGAAAAAACAGAGAAATCGGTGGGCGCCAATGAAGAAACACTAGATAATTGACCGGAATCAAATTATCTAGGGGGTTTGGATCTGCATAAAAGGGGGGTTGTTCTCTCTCGTTTGATTCGATGCTACCAACCTTCTTCTCCGATAAACTCTGCAAAACAAAGCACCATTAGCCTCGTCAAGGAGAGAAGAGGGGTTCTCTCCTTGACCCGACTCCGGCGTGAGAGTAAGTATGTGTTTATGAAGAAGAAGAAGAAGAAGAAGTATTGACGAAGTGTATGTAACTTAAATTTCATACCTGAATTGTTCTCATATTTATAGCTGAGACTTTTGGGCGGGGAAACTTATTGGTGAAATGTTGACAGAAGATGTTAACCCCGTAAGCGGTTACATTTCCTTCCGTTAAGCTTCTCGATCCGACGTGAGTGCACACGGATCGCTGTTTCTATGGCTGGGGATCTGCCACGTGGAAAGTGATCAAGTGGAGGTTTCTCCCCAATTACATGCTATCATTGTGATTTCAGGGATGCCTGAGGTGAAGACACGTGTCCAGACGGTTATAACCGTCCAAGTGGTGCACGATTGAATTCTTGTAGAGGATTAATGTTGTAATCTGGTGTGACTCTTTATCGTGTGGTATCAGTTAAAATAATATCCAAGTCTGGATATTATTAAGCGGAAGTGCTTGACTTAGGATTTTCATCCTTTACTTATGGAGGAAAGCGCAAGGATTTATGATTTCCTTTTGGCGCTAGAGTTGTCTGCTATCTGTCTCTTAAGCCTTCCTTTTGTAATACCAGTGCGCGGCCGCGCAAGGTAAAAAGGGCTGGAAGACGAGGTTGTGGTATGGTCCCAAATACTTATTATGAGGTTTTTTCGGACCTTACCCATTCAATACCAAAGGATCCCACATGTTTATGAGGCTTACAAAAAGCCTTCTAAACCAAGAGTGAACAGGCATCCTTTTGGTTATCAGCAGATCATTGGGCAAGACCCCCAACAGTGGTTAGAGAAAAACAGCCCCAAAACTGTCCAAACCCCTGACCTAACCACTGCCCATCCATTTGAACTTAACCTAGACAGTGCTGAGACCCCATCCAAAGCCATATTGGCTTTGGAGACCCTAATGAACTAATTCTTTACTACATGTGCTGGGAGCTTCTGCATGCTTAGATAGTCTTTGGAATGTAGATAGTGGAGGCTCCAGGCACATGACAGGATGTCGAGCCCTTCTCAATGATTTCAAAACACATGGAGGGGGTGATATATCCTTTGGGAATAATAGTAAAGGAAAGGTTCTGGGGTCTGGTACTGTGCAGTCTGGTAAAATTAAGTTTGAAAATGTCAATATAATAGACAATCTAAAATTCAACCTCTTAAGTGTCTCTCAAATGAGTGATAAGGGCTATGGCTCATTCTTTACAAAAGAGTGTTGTAGGATTGTTGGACCAGAAATGGTTGAAAAGATTGAAGCAATAATAAAAACTAGAAAAACCCAACTTGTTGCTCAAACAAGTGGCAATGTTTATGTGGTGGATATGTCAAAAGAGAGCTCTAGGACTAATGCCTGCCTGTTCTCAGCTGCTTCAAACAAAGATACAGAATTATGGCACAGGAGATTGGGGAAAACAAATCTCAAGACAATCATTTCCATTTCAAAACAGGGGTTAGTAAGAGGTTTACCTCAAAAACTGTTCACCTGTTCTGAGCATTGTGTTTCCTGCTTAAAAGGAAAACAACATAAAAGCTCATACAAATCAATTGAAGAGTCCAAAATAACCAAATGTTTGCAAATGCTTCATATGGATTTGTTTAGCCCAGTTAAAGTCATGAGTCTTAGGAAGAAAAGATATTGTCTGGTTATTGTTGATGACTTTTCTAGGTTTACATGGACTTACTTTTTACACTCAAAAGATGAGACTGCAGGCATTGCAAGACTTTGTGAAACAGGTTGAAAAGCAGTTTGAACTGCCAGTTAAGGTCTTCAGGAGTGATAATGGCATAGAGTTCAGGAACAAGGAGTTAGATGATTTCTGTGTGTCAAAAGGAATTGTGAGGCAATACAGCATTCCAAGAACACCAGAACAAAATGGGGTTGTTGAAAGAAAGAACAGGACTTTGATTGAGGCTGCCAGAACCATGCTTGCTGATTTAGGTTTGCCATTAACTTTTTGGGCAGAGGTAGTAAACACTGCTTGCTATGTCCAAAACAGAGTTTTAATCATTCTCAGGCATCAAAAGACTGCCTATGAACTACTATATAAAATAAAGCCATTGATTTCATATTTAAAAGTTTTTGGCAGCCCATGCTTCGTTTTAAACTTAAAAGATTCTATCTTAAAGTTTTCAGCCAAAATTGATTGTGGTTATCATCTGGGATACTCAACCACTGCTAAGGCCTACAAAGTGATTAACACAAGGACCAAAACAGTGGAAGAGACTTTGAATGTAAAGTTCAATGAACTTTCATCAATGAAAATCCCAGCAAATCCTGCATAATTGTTTGTTCTTGATAAATTTACTTTTGAAAATACTGCTATCAAGACTAACAGTGCAGGTCCATCAAAGGATTCATCATCAGACTATGGGTATGAAGTCATCATTCCTCAGCAAAAGTCTGTCTCAACGGGAAGAGCAGCAGATGTTCAAAACAGCTGTCAAAGCTCAACCACTGCTACCTCAATAGCTGTTGACCAAAGTAGCCCTTTAACCCCTGCTTCCACATCATCAAACACTGTTGATAGTCCTCCATCAGTGGATAAAAGTCATCATGTTTTCACACCAGTTCCACCTATTCCTCCACCTCCATTTGAAGCCATTGGTGGATCATCAAAGTCACCAGCAGTGGTTAGCTCAGATGATTTACATCTGCAGCCTTCACCATTAAATGCCATTGTTTCATACCAAGGAGATTTAATCTTCTTAAAATCTCATCCACCTAACCAAATCATTGGAAACATCAATGAAGGGGTGCTCACAAGAAGTCAATCCTAAAACATTTGTCTTTTTGCTGGTTTTTTATCTCTCCATCAGCCAGTCAAGTACCAAGAGGCACTGAAAGACAACAGCTGGGTAGAAGCCATGCAAGAGGAGCTCCAACAGTTCAAAAGACAACAAGTATGCGAACTTGTACCACTGCCAGAGGGTGTAAGTCCTATTGGCACAAAGTGGGTCTTCAAAAAACAAAACTGATGAAAGGGGCATTGTTTTCAAGAATAAAGCTAGGCCTGTGGTTCAAGGGTTCAGACAAGAAGAGGGCATTGACTATGATGAAACATTTGCCCCTATAACAAGACTTGAAACTATCAGATTATTTCTGGCCTTTGTTGTCAACCACAACATCAAAGTGTATCAAATGGATATCAAATGTGCATTCCTCTATGGTAAGATTCAAGATGAGGTTTATGTTTGTCAACCTCCAGGTTTTGAGGATCCATTTAATCCAAATCATGTCTACAAGCTAAATAAAGCTTTGTATGGCCTGAAACAAGCACTAAGGGCCTGGTATGAAACTCTTTCCACTTTCCTACTATCCATTGGTTTCACAAGAGGTAAAATAGATAAAACATTGTTTTTAAAATGGAGAGGAAAGGATTTGATAATTGTCCAGATTTATGTGGATGACATCATCTTTGGAAGCACATGTAATAAAATGTGTGAGGAGTTTAGGCAACTCATGACAGCTGAGTTTGAAATGAGTGCAATGGGTGGGCTCCAGTGCTTTCTTGGTCTCCAAGTAAGGCAACTATAAAATGGCACTTTTATCCATCAAGGCAAATATGCCAAAGAACTTTTTAAGAAATTTGAGATGGATGATTGTAAGCCATGTAGTACACCCATTGCAACCAATAAAATTGTCATGTCTGATGAAAGGATGATTGGGTCTTTATTGTACCTAACTGCATCTAGGCCAGACATCATGTTTGCAACATGTGTTTGTGCAAGATCCCAGTCAGCCCCTAGAAGGTCAAACCTTGTTGCTGTAAAAAGGATATTCAGATACCTCAAAGGTGCTCCCACACTTGGTATCTGGTATCCAGCTGATGGTAAAATTGAGCTTTCAGGTTTCTCAGATAGTGACTTTGCTGGATGTGACAAGACAAGGAAGTCCACTTCAGGAGGGTCCCAATTCTTAGGCAATTGCTTAGTGTCTTGGCAAAGCAAAAAGCAAGCAGCTGTTTCCACATCCACTGCTGAGGCAGAGTATATAGCTGCTGCAAGCTGTACAGCCCAACTGCTTTGGCTTCAAAATCAGTTGTTGGATTTTGGTATCACTGCTGATGTGTGTCGTGTGTTATATATATTTTTAGTATATTTTAAGCCCTTTTTACACGTTAGTCAAGTTTTAAATTTATAAAACACGATATTTTACTAACACCAAAAACACATATGGGCAAGTGCACCCATCGTGAGCGTAGTATAGTGTTGGCAAGATACCGAGGTCGTCCAAGGACACAAGAGCTTTTATTACCGGTTTATCCTCAACGTCTAATCAAATCAAAAGTTTAGAAAAAGGTTTTTAAACTAGAAAAATAAAAACTAACTAAAATGCTGAAAAATAGAATAAAAATAAAACAGATAGACAAGATGAATCACTTGGCTTCGACTCGTGTATAGTGTAACCTTTGATTATTTCCGCACTTTTGCACTTTTTAAGAGATTATCTTAGTTATTGTAGTAGGCCCGTCTTTTGAAGGTGACGTTACCCTCAACCCAGTAGTTTGAGTCAGCAAGGATACAATCCTAAAGGGTCGGATTATTGAAAGATAATTAATTAAGTTATTAATGCATATTATGGTAGGCCCCTCTTTTGAAGGTGACGTTACCCTCGGCTAAGTAGTCTGAGTCAGCGGGATACAATCCTAAGTAGCCGGGTTAAAGTATTAACAGTAGCTTACATATGAGGGGATCAAAGAGTTTGGACCCCCGCCATCCAATACCGGTGGGTATTGAAGGAGATCCTACTAAATTTGACCCAGGTCCTTGCAGGATCTATACATTGAACAAGGCAAGACTTTTACCAAACCGTTCCCTTAACCCCCGACCAGGTAGCCAACATACCTCCATATAGACCGTGGAGATATGAATGGTGAAAATCTTTTATTTTATATAGACAGTAAAATAATGCCAAGACACCACGGACAAACGATAAGGAAGAATCACTTTGAACATAAGAAACTAGTTATTAAAGTCATTAATACATAACCATGTAAAAAGTGAGAAAAGATTAAAAATAAAAAGTATTACACTAGACACTTGTCTTCAGCAAGTGATGTAAGAGACTTAGGCAAACATGGCCTTTGATTGTCAAGAACTCCTACGATCAATCTTGGATCCCGAGACGACTCACACACTCTATGATGGACAATGGATGATGGTGGTGGATGATGGTGTTGTGATGGTGGTGGGTGAAGTGTGAGAGAGGTGGTGTGCCAAGGGATGGTTTGCAAATGAGCCAAGCACCCCCTATTTATAGCCTGAACAACAAGCCCCGTGTCCATTGGGCACGGCCCCGTGTCCATCCTCTTCTCTTCCTTCATTAATTGCAGTTTGTCTGCATTAGTTGACCATGCCCCCGTGTTCGCTGGGCACGCCCCCATGTGAAGAAGCATATCTGTACTATCAAGATTTCCTCAGATTCTGCGAATCTTAGAGTTGACCACGGCCCCATGTCCGCTGGGAAACGCCCCCATGGTGGGTGATAGAAGCTTCTATGGCTTTGTATTTTATGCTGGCACTTGGGCACGCCCCCATGTTCACTGAGCACGGGGCATGTTCAGTCTTCTGTCTTCTTGATTTTGCTTGGGAAGATGCTGTCGGGGGGTCGGGCATGCCACGTTTGTTCCTTTTCTTGTATTTATGTTAGATTTAGCTGCCTTTTTGCTTCTTTTGTTAATTTGAGCTCATTTAATCCTGAAAATACAAAAGGAAGACAAAAACACACTTTTTCCAACATTAGTAGTAAAAAAGGGTTAGTTCTATGCCACAATTGATGTAATTTATATGTTGTATTTTGTGCACATCAAATACCCCCACACTTGAATCTTTGCTTGTCCTCAAGCAAAACTCTTTATAATGTGGCTTTACACTCCCAAATGGAATGGGTAGAAGAGAAGGTTTTTGGGCTTGTCATAGAGTGTCGGGATTTCCAAGATTCTTTATCAAGTTTTATTTTAATTTATTTACAATCCTATTCTTCATAATTTATTTAAAACATTACATAAGATAAATTATTTATTAGGGCATAACATGCCTTTTTTTAAAATTCCATTTATATACAAGTTCACATACCTCACGGGGATCACTCAACACTCGGCCGAAGATGTATTTTAGTGAATCACTCGAGAGTGGCATGGAACTTACTCCTACCATAGGCTTGCCAAGCAATCAATCCTCCTCCTTTTTAACTATATACCTTTGTAAATATCAAGAGGACTTTTGGGTGAAGGGTTAGGCTAGGGTTAAAGGTAGGTGGTTGGGTTAATGGTTAGTAGAAAAGGGCGAAAAGTATCAGTTTTCGTAAGACATTTTATTTTTGCAATTTTTATTTTGATGAAGCCATTATTCAAACAAAGTTATTTTTGATGAACTTGCTTGTTTATTTCTTTTGCTTCATCATCAACATTTTTTTTTTAATTTTTTTTTGAAAAGTCATACGAAAAACCGAGCTTGTTACTAAAACAAAGGGTTAAAAATAAAAAGGGTTTTGGTGGGTGAAAGGGTGTTTGTTTTTGGGTTAAGAAATGAAAAGATTTAGTCTCAAAGGGGTTAACTAGGGGGATTTTGGGTAGGTGGTAAAAAAAGAAAAAAAAATTAATGGTGTAGAAATGAAAAAGGGTTAGTCCTAATGCCTCCATCATTTACTTACTTGGGTTTAAGTTGGTAAGGACCGGGAATGTATCATCGTGGCAAGTTCTAGAGTTGTAAGAACCAAGCAACTATTCACACAAGAAACGAAAAATGAGCATTTAGTTTAAAAATATGTATTTGTATGCTCAATAAAGGCTCAAAACTCACTTTTGTGGGAATGAGTTTTTATGTGATCAAGTATATATAATCAAATTTTAACTAAACTTGTCTTGTCGTTTCATAATTTTTCTTATGTTGGTTCTTTTTATCACGGCGCTATCGGTTGTAAATTTTTTAAAATATAACCTTTATAGAATTTGAAATTCCCAAGTTAAACCTAGACAAGTAAGAAACATGTAAAATTTTTGAAAAAATTTGGGGTGGTTAGCGGTTCCAACAGAGTTATGTGTAAGGCTTGTAATTTGGACTTGCAAGATTCAAGATTTTAGCATCCCCCCCCCCCCACACTTAAATTACACATTGTCCTCAATGTGTCCCAAAAATAAGTTTTTAGGTTGATTGAATGTGTAAAAAGGTGTGAAAAAGCAAAATTTATGTTACTGGGCGTCTGGACACGGCCCCGTGTTCAGATCGCCAGTAACAGAATATGTAAAAAGAAACAGAAGCCTGGGCACGGGGGCGTGTTGGGTGAACACGGCCCGTGTCCAGTTACCTGAACTGGGCATTTTCTGCAGATTGTGCAGCACGGGGCCGTGTTGGGCGGGCACGGCCCGTGCTGAACTTGCTGTAATGAAGAAAATTTTGTCGGATGGCCCTGTTTTCGTGCATGGGTTACTGGTTCAAGTTTCCCTTGTTATCCTTCACCATCCGAGTGTGTTTTATTCATTTCAACATCATCCAAACACCAAATTAACTAAAACCATCATTCATTAAGTCATAGAGAGAATTACATAATAATCCTAAAAAGTTGAAAACAAAGCAGAAAATAAAATTTAAGGGTCCTAAATTAGATAGGTCAAGTGATACTTAAAATCATCCTAAGGAGCTCTATTAATACAATAAGAACCAAAATTCCAGAAATAGTTTTCCGGTACTTAAAAGTTTTGTAGAACTCCAAGCCGAGCGATGTTCCCTAGATGTTGCTAGAGCCATTCTTCTATCTCTCTTGGGAGTAAGGAGGCGGCTTCATGTTCCTCAACATCTTGTGGAGGGGTAGTGACACCAATCGGAACCCCTTGTAGTATGTCTCGAGGGGGTTCCGGATGTATGGCGTACCATTCAGCCGGAATGATGACTTCCGGTACCACATTCCATGCCCTTTGGGTGATAATCGGAACCAAAGATGGCGAGGCGAGAATGTTCAACCTTTGGTGCAAAAGGTTGACTTCTCGGAGACATCCTTCTTGTCCCACCGTCAGATGATTAATACGGTCGACCAATGCTTCTTCCACTCCCGTTATCTCATCAATGGCCTCTCTTAATGCGTAAACGTACTTTACAAGAGAATCTTCAACCGTTGATGACCTTCTCCCTTTTCGGTTGTTTCTGGAGTGCGACGAAGATGTTCCGCTAGTTCTGCTCGCCATTCTGAGAAAACATACCAAAAAGAGTTCAACTTTATGGGACCAGCACCTCGGACACGGCCCCGTGTTTAATGAACACGGCCCCGTGTTCAGCTATCTACGGGTTTTTAGAGCAAGGAATCTTGCAGTTTTAAATTATTTTTTTTCAGTTTATAAGGTACTTTTAAGCATAAATAATTTAAAACAAAGTTGTATTACTTATTTTAAACAAAAATTCCTTGAATAATAACCCTACAAACATTACAATAAAGCTTGAAATCATGGAGATTTCAAGCTTTAATGGAGGTATTGAGTGAAAATTGAAGAAGAAGGTAATGAACAAAAGTGGAAAAGACAAGATGGTTGTTGAGAACTTTCTTTTAGAATATACCTAGGATGGTATGAATGAAGATCCCCAGCAAATCTCTGTCTTTGGAGTGGTCAAAATGAGCAGGAATCTTGCTGCATTTATAGAAAACGACAGCACGCTGCACATGGCCCCGTGTTGGCTGGACACGGTGCCGTGTGAAGAAAGAATTCTGACACATTTTGTCCATATTCTGATAAAAATCAGAAAGGAATCTTTTGGTGGACACGGGGGCGTGTTGACCTGGACACGGCCCCGTGTCTAGAAGCTGTCTTATGGAGTTTTCTTATTTTTAAGGAGTTTATCCAGATTGGGCGGTTCCTTACTGGATGGAACAACCCCAAAGTTCCTAAGATACCTTAATTGCTCAAGATTAAGACGAGAACGCAAGAGGTTGTCGGTGAGGGTGATTCCTATGATAAATGTAGGTGGACAAGTCCAACCCTTTCCCGGGCTCTCGTTAAAGAAGGTGTATGCCGAATCGCTCATGTCTATGTATGCATCGAACGAAGTCGATGGGGAGTCCTTCACGGAACAATCGATGTAACACCCCGACCACGTTAAAACAATAAAACCGTGGCAGAAACGTCGGGGAGTGTTGTAACAGAATCATTGTTTCACAACCATGGTAATTCAAAAGTTTCGTTTTATTGATTTATCAAGTAATTTACATTGTCTTAAAACCAAACAAACAAATTAAACATCGTCTACTATCGTTTTTATGTCACAAAGGCCACGTCCAAATCCTAAGTGAACATGCTCCCTAGCAATCATCACACAACATCACCTGAAACATATGTAAAAACAAAGTCAGCAAAGAAATGCTGGCGAGCACATAGGTTTTATAAGAGTATCAGAATCATGGCTCGTTTATATATATTGCAATACCTCTAAAACTTTGTTTTGAAAAGTATATAATATTGCAACATGATTAACCAACTCAAATCAAGATGGTTATAATTTATAAAATCTCGTAGCCATGATTCTTAACCCCAAAACATTTGCTTTAGTGAACCAATTCGTAAAACATCTCGTTAAAAACTCGTTAATAAAACTCGTATGGTTTATATCATTTCGAAAACCTCGTTGTGTGATATCGTTTCAAAATCGTTTCCTAAGTGAACTAAATAATGACACACAATGTAATATGATAAAAGCACTTATATATAAGATGTACCAGCGACGTATCTACCATGCTTTTATCATGCTACACTCATCCCATTATCTAATCACTACCCAAAACCAATCGTTCGTTCAAATCGTTTATATCGTTCAAATAGTTCCAAATCGTTTAATTCGTCCCAAAATCGTATTCGTTTTAGTTGTGAAACTACTTATGGTTGTCTCGCTAATAACATTCAAACCTTCGTGACTCGACCACCTCGTTTATCGTATTAATAAACCACCAAAGGGTAAGTTAACAATCATTAGATTCGGTCGTTACCTACATAACCCCCCACACATAACCATGGGTGTAGTCTGATAACGGGATTTGTCAGATCCTATGGTACCATAACCTAATACTGGTCGGCTTGATCAATGCTAATGAATGTCATTCGTTATGTAATTACAACCATCGAGTTGGTTCACATTATTGAAAATCGTTATTAGTTTAATATAAACCATCTTTATCGCTTTTGAAACCATCGTTTAAATATCGAAATTGTTTTGATACATATGAATCACCCCAAAACAATTGAAAACAATAAAATAGGGGAACTACGTACTCACATTGATTGAAGGGTATCCTTGATCTAAAGAACTTAGTGAAGCTCAAACAAACCAAGGAAATTCAAGTGGTACCTAGTAATCGGATCACTAGCTAGTAATTAAATCGACACCTTAATCGGAAGATCTGATAGAATGAGGTCTTTTAAACCAAATGAGTGTTAGAACTCATGGGATATGGTTTAACAAAGCCTACATTCTAAATCGGAACCTAACCTAAGTGCTTTCGACCCGTTACGACCCATTAAGGTAGCTTATGCTACTTTAACGCGTCGTTCGCGCAAAACTATGTTCAGATGGTTAAGTATGTGCTATGTCAAGTCTTATATGCCCAATAATACCTAAACATGTTACTAAATCAGATTATATGTCAAAAACATGTTCACATATGTAAAATACGGATTTATGCTTCAAAAGGGCGTTTTGGTCATTTCTTATGGGCATACAAGCTACTTAACAAATAACTAACCAATCCTATGTGATCATAAGGTTTAACCACAGTGGTTATTCTCTTTGCAACTATGATCACTAATCGAGCTTGATCGGATCCTAAAGATCGACCAAACGGCTCGGGTTCGAAAATCTAAGCGGTTGTTTAGACTGCTTAACTTACGACCCTAAGCAAGCACTAAAGTAACAGTGATGAGTTAAACATGTCAACACATGTTTAACTAGTTTATAAAACTGATTTGGTATCAAAACAATGGGTTTTGATACCCGAAAATAGTTCCGTTGCAAAATGCGTGCTAAAACGCATTTTGACCGAAACTTTGACTCGTCACTACGCCTAGTTAACGTGGTAATCAGTAGGTATAATCTCTAAGGATTATAACCATCGTGATTACAATCACGTTGCAAAGTTCAACTGAACTTTGACTTGACCAATTGATGGTCAAAACCGAAAGTCAAACTGTTGGCCAAACTGTTTGACTTTCTGCCTAAACATAAAGAATAAGTATGAAATAAGACTTACAATAGGTCCTAGCTAGAGTTAAATGCCATTTTAGTCCCTGTGGTTTGGGCCATTTTGCCAGTTTAGTCCAAAGGTTTCATTTTTAACCTGTGGGTCCAAAAAGGTTTCACAGTTGCCATTTTAGTCCACTGGGTTAACTTCTTCCATTTTTTCTGTTAACGGGAAGGCCAATTCGGTCATTTTGTATGTAATTCTGATAACTAAAAGGACAATTCAGCCATATAAAATGACCGAATTGGCCTTCTCGTTAACAGAAAAAATGGATGAAGTTAACCCAGTGGACTAAAATGGCAACTGTGAAACATTTTTGGACCCATAGGTTAAAAATGAAACCTTTGGACTAAACTGACAAAATGGCCCAAACCACAGGGACTAAAATGGCATTTAACTCTCCTAGCTATCTTTTCTACAAAGAATAATCAGATTAGAAAGCTCCAAACACTTGGGAGAGCTCCCAATTCAGATTGTAGAGAAGATAAGAAGGGAATGAGCAATGAACAAGTGAAATGGTTAGGCTATTTATACTTGTAGCAAGAACACAAGATCATTACACATGTTTGTGTAGCTTCCAAGCATTAAATCTTGACCATACACTTGTTTGTTGGAGGTTCAAAGCCTTGGGGAAGAGATAATTTGGCTACCACACAAAGAAATTGCATAAACAGTCCCTGAATTATCAAACAATTGCTGAAAAACAACATTCTGGTCGTTGAGCACTTCACACGACCCACGTAAGGTATAGGGGCAACCTTACACGCCCCGCCTGGCCTCCCCAGATCAGCAAAAGTTTCAAAATTGACAGTTCAGGTCCCTGCACTTGGTTTAAGCTCATTTCAGGCCCTTTTGACCCCCGTTAATCCATTTTCAAGTCTCTACAAGGTCAATAAAGTTTAGAGGACTCAAAATGTGCTTGGAACACTCTCAGATGTCGGCTCGTTTGGTCGTACGGTCGCGTTGTTCGTTAAATTACGACGAAACTCAAACGGACGCGAAAACGAACCAAATTAAGCGACGAATGGAATTTTTGCATGCCGATCACTAAAACAAAAATATTTTAGTGTGTACAAAAATTTTGGATGTCCAGATGTGGTCAGAACGTAAGATATGCGCGAAAATGCAAACTTACGTCGTTTTTGACACTTTTAGTCCCCGTAAGATCAAATAAGCATATTTTTGCACACCGAGCCACTCAAAGATTATCTCTAAGCTATGTTTAGGTTATTTATGGTATGTTTAGCTTATGATCAAGTTCCGGAATGTTCGACTCCATACGAATCGGTATAGTTTTTAACACACCAAACCATCCAAAACTTCTTTCTAAGTTATGTAAAGGTTATTTTAGGTATGTTAAGCCTATGTCACTATTCCGGAGTGTTTGTCATGTTAAACTGACTGCGTTTATGCACCAGTTTGCCTATAACTTTCTAGAAAGCGATTCAAAGCTTGAAATCGAAATCGAATTGAATCGTAAAATCATCGAACACAAATACACACATAATAACACCAAAACACATTGTTTTATTAATAATTATCATTGTTTTGCATTGTTTATCGATTACAGAGCACAGTTGTCACAATCTCCCCTACTTTAGGAAATTTCGTCCCAAAATTTTAACTAGAGGAAACTCGTGAGAACAATTGCGGATATTTCGCCTACATTTGGTCCTTACGTTCCCAAGTAAACTCTGGGCCACGCTTGGATTCCCAGCGAATCTTGACCAAATGAATTCATTTGTTCTTCAACTGTTTGTAAATACGGTCCACTATCTCCACAGGTTTCTCGACAACGTGCATCGTTTCATCGATTTGAATCTCGTCGAGAGGAATGTGAAGATCAGCGTCAGCTAAACACTTTCGCAGATTGGACACGTGGAAAGTCGGATGAATATTTCCAAGATCGGGAGGTAGCTCTAGTCGATAGGCAACCTTTCCAACCCTTTCAACAATCTTAAATTGTCACACCCCCAAATTCCCACCTAGGGTATGTCCCTATTAGGAGTGCGACGATCCAACAACGAGCCACTAATTATATCAAACGCATTCAATTAAAAGATAAAGTACTTGATTGTAAATAAAACACTGTCTGTAAGTTTAAATGGAAACCAAAGTATCAGCGGAAGCAAAGTTAACCAGTTTTAAAACCAAAGTAATGTATCAATAAACTAATAAGATAAATACGTCCAGCAAGACCATGTCCACTCCAGCTACTCCAGACAGCAAGTCCCAATGCGTACAGCTAACGACCTACAAGCATGCAAACAAGTGTGTCAGACTACGCTGGTGAGTTCAAAGTTTTGTTACCGAGTTTAGTTACCAGTCACATGTGTAAAACAGTTCAATAAGATGATTTGTTGATTTGATGTTTCGTTGTTTTGATGTTGTTATTACTCGATTACCGAATAGCTACAAGATATGTGATTGCCCAACCCCAATGTCTCTATCAAAACATTGGTCATGCTTTAAGGAAATTAGTTCACGACCGTCCTCCCCGGTACGGTGTGAGGGTGCCAAACCTAATAGCACTATCAACTAATAACCTCGTTGCCTCCTCGGCAACTGTCGGTAGATGTAAGGGGTCTTACGAGATAGATACTGAGTACAATAACAAACATCCCAATAAACACGCGTTCCTCCCCGGAACGTTACCCGATATCCCTCCCCGGGATGCATGCTTGAGAAAAGCAGTGAACTCACCTTTGGTTTGCTCGGTAAGATTATCTACGAGTCTACCAGTCAATCAAGTACGTCCTAAAGGAGTTACCGATATCAGTCAGTGTTATGTGCATATGAACCACAGTTTTCATCTTCAAGTAATTCATGTATTCATTGATCACATAAAACACATTCACGGCACATGTAACGCATACACGTAATACAAAGCATGACAGTTTATTCATTCACCTAGAGCCACCGAACAATCGCTTAACATGTAACCGCCTGAACATACCATATACATACATACAAAACCGCTGGCCCAGCCTAGCGGTCCACCCCTTGTGTTATACAATTCCCATTTACAATTGTCCATTTAACATAAACTAACCCCACCAACCTGTATGCGATAACCAAAATATTCGGCCCAATTCACTAAGCACCGATCAGCACATGATGTATCCCACAGGTGTCAAAAGTCTCCTGATCAACATGTGTTCCCCACAAAACTCACGACACACATCACATCCTACGGTACCTAGGACTTACATGACAACCTACTATACCCCTAAGGCAATTAATGTGTAAAATTCATTATGTGAGAGGGCATCAAAAGTCATATACAATCATCAGTTTGCATACACAATTGTCAGTCACCATTTTCAATTTCAAAGACTACACTTATCATTCATAAATCCATCATAAATTTACACATATACAATCTAATCCTTCTTAGCATACGTAATTAATTTCAAGTCTATGATTAACATGTAATACACATGAACACAATCATCAATTAAAATAAGCATGTATCTACTAACCCACAATCCAATAGCTGGCAAGGTGTCTTCGAAAAGGGGGGGGTTTCTGTTGCCGATTGTAACCAGAAGAATAGTAGGGTTTGTTTAGTATGATACGTATATAAATAATTTGCCTTTCTAATACACCTTCAATCAGGTTTGGGGGAGGTGGTTAAGCCTTAACCGAACTGGGCCTAAGCCCAATAGGTGGACCGCTAAAACAAATGAATAGTGTTTGTGCATTAGCCGAAGGGATGTAACAAGTGCGGTTAATAGTGTTTGTGCATTAGCCGAAGGGATGTAACAAGTGCGGTTTAATTGTGTTCTAAGGTCCAAACATCCAAATAGTGCTCTCGTTTACAATAAAGTTTAACAAATAACAAGCATTCACGTAGCGTTTGATAAAAGAAAACGTAGTGTAACAGGAATAATATCAGTTTAGAGTTACAAGGTTTGACGACGCTAACCTTAAAGTTCGGTTTGTCACATCATCCCCAACTTGAAAGAAATTTCGTCCCGAAATTTGGCAAGTAAGAACTGAGGAGTGAGGTGAGGAAATCAAGATTGTTGCGGATTTTTCTCAGGTGCCACATCATCCCCAACTTGAAAGAAATTTCGTCCTCGAAATTCACCAGTTGCATTGGAAATGATTCAGCAGATTCGCACGATTGCAGATACTTATTCTCGAGTTCCAACAAACTCTCATAATTGGAATTTGACAGTGCTCGCAACTTTAACCTCCTGGGGCATGATTTCAATAGGCACCTTGACAACCGCAACTTGACGTTAGACCCAGACTCTAAGAAGGTATCACAAGCGTTTCGTCGGACAAACACTGCTTTAGACTCGCGACATAAATGACATCATGAACGTTACTTAATTCGTCGGGTAACTCGAGTTTTAGGCGACGTGACCGATTCTTTCCAGAATTCCGAATAACCCAACGTAACGTAAATTAAGCTTGTCACGCTTCCCAAGCGTACCACACCATCCCAGGGTGAGACTTTCAACACAATACGATCGCCTCCAGTGTTTCCCAAGTTTATGAGCTTTCCTGACAGTCACGCGTTGCCGCCAATCGACTCCTGATCCAAACAACCTTCCCAAGAGTTTCGAATACCAGTCCTGTACCAGTAATTAAGTTGTCTACCATCTCAGTCTAACAAGAAGGTTGACGTTATTGTCTATGTAATGCCTCAACAGAGTTGTCTGGTTACCAAGATGATAACTGCCGCAGTAGTACTCAACCATAGGTAAGAGTCTTTCAAATTTGCACCAAAGCCGGTCACACACATGCTCGCAGCATGTCTTCGAGTGCCAAGAGAGTTCGTTTTCTCTGATCGTTTGCCCAACGGCGATAAGCAATGCTCTGGTCCTGACGTGAGCTAAGGGTGTTGTGTATTGCCTGACATAATTCATGCATCGATCAAATTCAGAGGTAACAAGAGTTGGCACCTCGTACCTAAAAGCCGCCCCTCTCCGGGGAGTATTCATAGCTGTGAAGACTCGTCAGTTTTCTTGATTGTAAGAAAGTGTGCTGGTAACGTGTGTCCATCAACGATCATCCAGGTGATAATGTTTCCGTTCGGGTTGTAAATAGACCAGTGATAAAATCTATGGCAGTCTGTTCCCATTTCCATATATGTGTTTCTGGTTGCAAATATCCCACCTTGACTTTCCCACAAGTCAAACATCGATTTCATGCGTTGCTATGTGGACCTTCAGGTTTCAATACATCCTATCAACACTTCAGATGAATAGAATATCGAGGCCCGTGTGCTTCACCTGCACCCGTTCCCTAGGGATGCTGTATAGTGAGGTCCATATTCGTTCCATGAAGTAGCAAATATCGTCCAACCTGTCAAAGGTTGCTTCCCCATGCCCCGCATGGGTCAATCTTGAGAACTCTCTTCCTTCAGTTCTTTAATTTGAATAGGACGAGTCTGATCAGGTATGTTAGCGTCGATAGCAGACTTCAAAGCTCGTGCACGTCCAGGTTTCATGGTCGTATTCATCCAATAGCTCCATCCAGCGATGTCGTTACACGTTTGGCTCTCTTGAAACAAGGGTACACGGGAGGCCCTTGTGATCGGTCTAGGTAGTGCATTTGGTACCGTCCAAGTAATGCCTCCAACTTAAATCCAAAGACCACGGCTTCTACTGCAGGTTGTGAGTCGTGCAATTCCTCTGGTTGCATCGGCGTGTAACTGGTACTCTGATTCAGACCATCATGGTATACCACTAGATCACCCGTACCCTCGGGTAAAGACGATGCTCAGTGCGTTGCAGGGTTGGGTTTCAAAAGCTGAAAAGACGTTCCCTTGCTTTATTTCCCATGAACTCACAGCTCCCGCTGTGCTGAGGAGATTGAAGTTACGCAATCTTCAAAAATCCCATGATGAATCTGCGATAGCATCTAGTGAGACCAAGAAATTGCTGCATCCTCGAAGGGATCTCTGGTGTCGATCAGTTTCTAACCAAAACGGGTCTTAGCGAGATCCACGTGTATTCTCACTTCGTTGATTATATGACCAAAAAGGTATCCCTCGCATCCAGAAGTTACATTTATCAAGACTTCGCGTGGTGTGGCTCCTCCTTCAGGAGCTCTCAAATAAGATACAAAGTTGCCCATGATGTTCCTTTCTCCTGGAAATGATTCAACATGTCGTTAATAAGCAGGGTTGATTCATGTGATCCATATAGCTACTGGTGTGATGATTAGCTCGAAAGTCTTGGAATACAACGTCGAAATGGCCGCACTGCGCTTGGTATGCCGTTGCAGGCACATTTTCCCCTTAGACTACCTTCTGACAATAGCTCGTTTGTTATTCAACCCTCGAATGGAAGCTCGACCCCCACAACTGGTCGTCAGGTTGTCAATATATGGTCGTGGCAAACGGTTCTCAATTGTCACCTTATTGAGTTCTTGAAAATTAGTACACATACAAAAAGGCTTATCTTCATGGATATAACTGGGGCTCCCCAAAGCAAAAAGCTAGGTCCAACAAAACTCGAAAGTTCCTTGGGTAACACACCGAAAGGAATCACGAATGATTGGTGGATCCTCGATCCTATGTTTCCTTAGCCCTAACATCAGTAACGGTTGCTAGTATAGCGGAGTAATCCCTTCGTAGACACTTCTGGCCTTCATAGCTGAAATGGCGCTAACCTTTGCACCACTCTGACGCTTTAGAACAAATAACGATTCTCCACACAAAATTTTTCTCCTCACAAGGTATGTCTGCGCGATTTCTGAATAACCAATCCACACTAACTACTGCATTGTAACCATCAGGGGTAGTAGAAGGAAGGTCGATGTCAAACACCTGTCCCCCAAGGTCGAGTTTGCATCCCAGCAAACATATAAGGCTTCAATTGACTTGCATCAGACGACTCCACAACAGGTTCGGTTTCAAGAAGCATCAAGGTTAAACAGAACAGAGACGAAGCGAATAGCTACCCATCCAAGCTATCGTGTTGCTATTACGCCTGGTATAGCCTATGCCAATACTAAATGTCCTTCCATGAGCTTCATTTCCAGTGTTTTTTTCGTCACGAGAATTTCCAGTACTGCCGTCGTTCCCTTGGTTGTCGTCACCTTGACTTAACACTGTCAATCCTTGTCGAGGTCACCTTCGTTTCCATACTGTAAGCTACGATCACGAGTACCTTGATGTTGCCGCGACTGTTGCCTCTAACATTGTTTCCTGTAACGGTGTCCTGCGTCCTTCCACCAATAAGGTCCATTTTTCACAATCCGTGCCACGTCCTAAGGCACTACTCATGGTGCGGGCGGTTACACAGTCCGCTCTACAGTCAATCATCATCGATTTTGTCCCGATTTAGTTCGTAAGAGTCGACTACCATAAGTCGCTAACTAGGGTGAATGATCCGATTGAAGCCAATTCGCTGGTGTTCGTTGCCGGTAATCAGGGTCATCCAAGTACTGAGGTCGGTAAAGTACTATGCTCATTTTCTTGTCCATCGATGTTGCAAGTTGACTGAGTACTACGCGGTGTGTTCCCAGAGTGTTGCAGAGCTGATCGCTCTTCGGGGTCCAAGTCGTTAGTACATTGGGTTCCAGTACACAAAGAGGAGTGTGAGAGGTATAGACCAATCATTGATGTTGCAACATCCAACTCAGGGACGTTCATACAAGCACCTAACATTTTACACAGTTCGCTAGGCGTTCAGATGTGTGTTCAGGTAATACTCGATAGCATCGCGATTCGTAAGTATTCAGATAGGAGTGAAAAGATCATGCTCGTGTAGGAGACAATCAATGCTATGACCTCTATAGATTGTTGTGTTTCATATTGATTAAATAATGGAACGGAACCCCTTTTTCACTTGTTAAACATCACTGGGACTCGCATGCTCCGCACATTATTATTATGTGTGCACCCACAATAATATTGTGATTTGCATGCTCGTCTCAGTTCCTCCTAACTCATGTCAAATAGTTCCTCAAAATCAGATGTCAAACAAGGAATATCACAAAACGTGAGTCATAAATGTCTAGGGAAATACCACACTATTAATCACATAACACATGCAAATAATACATGAATTCATACTGTTGTACTAAACATGCAATCCCATGCAATTTCATATGTAAGTGTTCACTAGTCATGCAGTGCAATAAGTAAACGAGATACGAACCTTGCAGTCTGGAGC
Organism: Helianthus tuberosus; assembly: GCA_030545235.1. Lineage (NCBI taxonomy): Eukaryota > Viridiplantae > Streptophyta > Magnoliopsida > Asterales > Asteraceae > Helianthus > Helianthus tuberosus. Next base: position 185,953,308 of record CM060406.1, read on the forward strand.
TGAGTGTCATGGTCGTATTCACGTATTCAGAACTGTTCGGTTATAGTCTGGCTTTATGAAAATGTTTTTAAAACCAAGTTCACTATAACCAGTGGCTCTGATACCAAACTGTCACACCCCCAAATTCCCACCTAGGGTATGTCCCTATTAGGAGTGCGACGATCCAACAACGAGCCACTAATTATATCAAACGCATTCAATTAAAAGATAAAGTACTTGATTGTAAATAAAACACTGTCTGTAAGTTTAAATGGAAACCAAAGTATCAGCGGAAGCAAAGTTAACCAGTTTTAAAACCAAAGTAATGTATCAATAAACCAATAAGATAAATACGTCCAGCAAGACCATGTCCACTCCAGCTACTCCAGACAGCAAGTCCCAATGCGTACAGCTAATGACCTACAAGCATGCAAACAAGTGTGTCAGACTACGCTGGTGAGTTCAAAGTTTTGTTACCGAGTTTAGTTACCAGTCACATGTGTAAAACAGTTCAATAAGATGATTTGTTGATTTGATGTTTCGTTGTTTTGATGTTGTTATTACTCGATTACCGAATAGCTACAAGATATGTGATTGCCCAACCCCAATGTCTCTATCAAAACATTGGTCATGCTTTAAGGAAATTAGTTCACGACCGTCCTCCCCGGTACGGTGTGAGGGTGCCAAACCTAATAGCGCTATCAACTAATAACCTCGTTGCCTCCTCGGCAACTGTCGGTAGATGTAAGGGGTCTTACGAGATAGATACTGAGTACAATAACAAACATCCCAATAAACACGCGTTCCTCCCCGGAACGTTACCCGATATCCCTCCCCGGGATGCATGCTTGAGAAAAGCAGTGAACTCACCTTTGGTTTGCTCGATAAGATTATCTACGAGTCTACCAGTCAATCAAGTACGTCCTAAAGGAGTTACCGGTATCAGTCAGTGTTACGTGCATATGAACCACAGTTTTCATCTTCAAGTAATTCATGTATTCATTGATCACATAAAACACATTCACGGCACATGTAACGCACACACGTAATACAAAGCATGACAGTTTATTCATTCACCTAGAGCCACCGAACAATCGCTTAACATGTAACCTCCTGAACATACCATATACATATATACAAAACCGCTGGCCCAGCCTAGCGGTCCACCCCTTGTGTTATACAATTCCCATTTACAATTGTCCATTTAACATAAACTAACCCCACCAACCTGTATGCGATAACCAAAATATTCGGCCCAATTCACTAAGCACCGATCAGCACATGATGTATCCCACAGGTGTCAAAAGTCTCCTGATCAACATGTGTTCCCCACAAAACTCAAGACACACATCACATCCTACGGTACCTATGACTTACATGACAACCTACTATACCCCTAAGGCAATTAATGTGTAAAATTCATTATGTGAGAGGGCATCAAAAGTCATATACAATCATCAGTTTGCATACACAATTGTCAGTCACCATTTTCAATTTCAAAGACTACACTTATCATTCATAAATCACATCATAAATTTACACATATACAATCTAATCCTTCTTAGCATACGTAATTAATTTCAAGTCTATGATTAACATGCAATACACATGAACACAATCATCAATTAAAATAAGCATGTATCTACTAACCCACAATCCAATAGCTGGCAAGGTGTCTTCGAAAAACGGGGGGGGGGGGGGGGTTTCTGTTGCCGATCGTAACCAGAAGAATAGAAGGGTTTGTTTAGTATGATACGTATATAAATAATTTGCCTTTCTAATACACCTTCAATCAGGTTTGGGGGCGGTGGTTAAGCCTTAACCGAACTGGGCCTAAGCCCAATAGGTGGACCGCCAAAACAAATGAATAGTGTTGTGCATTAGCCGAAGGGATGTAACAAGTGCGGTTAATAGTGTTTGTGCATTAGCCGAAGGGATGTAACAAGTGCGGTTTAATTGTGTTCTAAGGTCCAAACATCCAAATAGTGCTCTCATTTACAATAAAGTTTAACAAACAACAAGCATTCACGTTGCGTTTGATAAAAGAAAACGTAGTGTAACAGGAATAATATCAGTTTAGAGTTACGAGGTTTGACGACGCTAACCTTAAAGTTCGGTTTGTCACATCATCCCCAACTTGAAAGAAATTTCGTCCCGAAATTTGGCAAGTAAGCACTGAGGAGTGAGGTGAGGAAATCAAGATTGTTGCGGATTTTTCTCAGGTGCCACATAAATGGTGCAACATATCGTGGTGCAAGTTTTCCTTTCTTTCCAAATCTCACCACTCCCTTCGAAGGTGACACCTTGAGTAGGACATGGTCTCCGACTTGAAATTCTAAGGGCTTGCGTCGTAAATCCTCATAACTCTTTTGATGGCATCTAGCTGTCACAAGATTATCACGAATTTTCTTGATTTTGTCTGTCGTTTCCAGAATGAGCTCTGGTCCAGTAAGCTGAGCTTCACCGGTCTCATTCCAACAGACAGGTGAATGACATTTTCGACCGTAGAGAGCTTCGAATGGTGCCATTTTAATGCTAACATGATAACTATTATTGTAAGAGAACTCGATCAAAGGAAGATGAGAGTCCTAATTACCACCAAAGTCAATCACGCATGCTCTAAGCATATCCTCCAAAGTTTGAATCGTTCCATCAGATTGTGCATCTGTTTGGGGATGATAAGCAGTGCTTAAATTCAGTTGGGTTCCCATAGCAGATTGCATGGTCTTCCAAAAATGAGATGAAAATCGAGCATCACGATCGGAAATGATATCCAAAGGAACACCATGTCGTGATACAATATTTTCAAGTTTATCAGCAGATAGATCCTCGCGAATCGCAATAAAATGAGCTGACTTCGTTAATCGATCGATAATAATCCAAATAGCATCATGACCTTTAGATGTACGCGGTAATTTGGTGATGAGATCCATCGCAATGTTCTCCCACTTCCAAACCGGTATCTCTGGTTGTACGAGCAAACCAGAAGGTCGTTGATGTTCAGCCTTGACTTTGAGACAAGTTAGGCATTTCGATACATACAAGGCAACATCTTTCTTCATATCAGGCCACCAATATTGAGTACGAAGATCCTTGTAAATTTTGTCATCACCAGGATGGATAGAATATCGAGACTTATGAGATTCGTCCATCACTAGAGTGCGAAGATCGTCTTGTTTCGGAATCCACAAACGATCCTTGAAATAGAGTAAACCATCGTCCTTTGCTTCGAGCTTAAGCTCAAGTTGACGTGGTAATTCCTTACCAATCAAATTTTGTGAAACACAAAATTGTTGAACTTGAAGAACACGAGTTTGAAGATCAGATAGAGTTTGAACAGAATGAAGCTCGACTCGCTCCTTTCGACTAAGCGCATCGGCTACGACATTTGCCTTACCAGGATGGTAGCGAATCTCGCAATCATAGTCGTTCAGGAGTTCAACCCAACGTCGTTGCCTCATGTTGAGCTCTTTCTGATTAAGAATGTGCTGGAGACTTTTATGGTCTGTGAAAACCACACACTTCGTACCATAGAGGTAGTTTCTCCAGATTTTGAGAGCGAAAACCACAGCTCCCAACTCAAGATCATGAGTCGTGTAATTCTTCTCGTGAACTTTCAATTGTCTAGACACATATGCTATAACTTTACCTCGTTGCATAAGAACACATCCAAGGCCTAAGTTGGATGCATCGCAGTAGACAACGAAATCATCGTTTCCCTCGGGCAATGATAAAACAGGAGCATCACATAGCTTCTGTTTCAGCGTTTGGAATGCTTCTTCTTGTTTGGGTCCCTACTCAAAAGGCTTATTCTTCTGAGTCAAAGCAGTGAGTGGAACCGCAATCTTAGAGAAGTTCAAAATAAAACGACGGTAATATCCAGCAAGACCAAGAAAAGATCGAATCTTAGTATGCATCGTTGGTGTATTCCAATTTTTGATTGCTGCAGTCTTGGATGGATCCACATGAATACCTTGCTCGTTGACAATATGTCCCAAAAACTGAACTTCCTTAAGCCAAAATTCACACTTGGAGAATTTAGCAAAAAGTGGTTCCTTCTTCAGGAGTTCCAAAGTCAAATGAAGGTGTTGCTCGTGATTAGCTCGAGACTTTGAATAAATAAGAATATCGTCGATGAACACAATGATGAACTTGTCTAAATAAGGTTTACAGACCCTATTCATTAAGTCCATGAAAATAGCTGGAGCATTTGTCAAACCAAAAGGCATGACAGTAAACTCATAGTGCCCATATCTCGTGCGGAATGTAGTTTTGGGAATATCTTCTTCGAATACATGAAGCTGGTGATACCCAGAACGCAGATCGATCTTAGAAAAACAGGTAGCACCTTGCAGCTGATCAAAGAGATCATCGATTCGAGGTAGGGGATATCGATTCTTGATGGTAAGCTTATTAAGCTCACGATAATCGATACACATTCGAAAAGATCCATCTTTCTTTTTCACAAAGAGGACAGGAGCGCCCCAAGGTGAATAACTCAGACGGATGAATCCTTTATCAGATAACTCTTGAAGCTGTTTTGATAATTCTTGCATCTCAGACGGTGCAAGACGATAAGGTGCTTTCGCAATAGGGTTGGCATTGGGTACAAGGTCAATATGAAACTCGACTTGACGAACTGGAGGCAAACCAGACAGTTCATCAGGAAACACCTCTGGATAATCCCGAACAATCGGAATATCCTGAATACTCTTGATCTTGCCTTTCTCCTTGGTGACATGTGCCAGAAAAGCAACATATCCTTTTCGTAGATAACCTTGAGCTTTCATGCACGACATGAGTTTCAATCCACCAGATGGTTTCTCGCCACGAACCTCTAGGACATCACCAGACGAAAGAGGAATACGAATGATCTTATCGAAACAAACAACCTCGGCATGATGTTTGGTTAACCAATCCATTCCCACGATAATGTCAAAACTCCCAAGTTGCATCGGTACGAGGTCAACGGGAAAAAGATGGTTATCGAGGTTCAATTGACAACCATGAATAACAGAATCGAGTACGAGAGGTTTACCGGTAGCAATTTCAACAGATAAGGGTTTCCTCAGTTTAGTTCTAGGTATCGCAGGTAAAGGCTCAAAGGATAACGAAACAAAACTCCTATCGGCTCCAGAATCGAAAAGAACAGATGCAAGTTGATTGTTAACAAGGAACGTACCGTTAACAACCTTGTTGTCTGCCCTCGCCTCGTTCGCCTTCAGATTGAATGCTCGTCCCCGAGCCGGATTCACATTCGCCATCGCGTTCGGGTTCGCATTCGCATTTACCAACCTCGGGCAGTTGTTGCGGAAATGACCCATTTCTCCGCAATTGAAACACGAACCAGGTGGGAATCTCGCAGCATTCCCTTGAGCTTGCGCTGGAACTTGAGCAGCTTGATTTTGACCAAAACGACAAATGTTGGCCAAATGCCCAAGTCTACCACACGTAGCACACTGTTTACAGGCCTGTTGGGCAACATGGTGACCATTACATCGAGCACAGTGAGGTGCGGTACCAGCATATGCTTTCTTTGCAGGAGGTTGAGTCGGTGGGTTCTGAGCAGTCTGTGCTGTAACAACAAAGTTCTGAGCACCCTTTCGCTTCCTTGACTTTTTCGACGACTCACCTTTCTTACCCTTACCCTTTTCCTTTTTAGAATCGGTTGACTTCTTTTTATCACCCTTGCGGGTGAGTTTACCCTTCCTGACTTGGGATTCAGTCAAGGTAGCAAACAACTCGATTGTGTGACGAACGGTAGTAGGGCTAACACCGGTCACAATATCCTGAATGGAATCGGGTAAACCATCGATATACCTCTCGATTCCTTTCTCCAGTGGGGCAACCATAGTGGGACACAACAAACTGAGCTCCTCAAATCGATCCGTATAAGCACGGTGTTCTCCCCCGTCTTGTTTCAAATCATCGAATTCTCGTTCCAAAGCTCGAATCTCATGACGGGGACAAAACTCTCTCATCAGGAGAGCTCGGAGCTCTTCCCAAGTTTGCGCTAATGCCACTTCGGCACCCCTATCACGTATCACTCCGTTCCACCATTTAAGAGCTCGCTTCTCAAACACGCTTGAAGCAAATTCAACCTTACGCACATTCGGACACTGCACATGTCTGAATGTGCTCTCGATACTCTCAAACCACTGCAAGAGCGCAGTGGCACCTTGCGACCCCGAAAACTTAAGGGGCTTCGCAGAATTAAAATTCTTGAAATTACATTGGGCATTATTGTTGTTATTATTGTTGTTGTATAGTTCGTGGATTTGGGTCACAACGCCTGGAAGTACAACAACCATTTGCTGAGAGACAAGGGTTGCGACTTCTTCAACAGTGAAAGTTTGAGCATCGCGTCGAGGAGGCATTGTCTAATAAGGAAACATGAGAAACGAGTGCGGTTGACAATTGGAGAGACAAAAGAGGTATTGAAAACATCGACAAAACACAAGGAAGGCGATCATTCATTCGTTACCTCGAACAAACAAATGACATGCAGTGACTAATCAAAGTAAATGGGTCATAATAATGTATCACTGAAGACATGCTCGCCTATAAGTGAACATTCACCCCAAGAGTTCCCAGGTAAGAGTGACTGGTCTGATACTGCGGATTTGTACGAACACTCTAGCCTTAGACATAAAACTCAGGGTACATGCATTCACTCTTCCAGTTTACACGTGTTCACATTATTTAGACACAAACTTTGACGAGATTTTGAAAATTCAGAGGGCATAAAGCCGAAAATGAATCAAACTGAAAGGGTTCAAAACCTTACAATCAATCATCCAAGGATAGATGATTAATTTTCGAAGCGGATTTGTTATTGTATTCTCGTTGTGGTTATCACCTAAGGATAGGTGACGATATTGTTTTAAAATCTAAACGCAAGATAACTCACGTTAGGGTCCTAGAAAGTTATAGTCTAGGTCAAAGCAATGCTAATAACCTAATTCCCTATAACCATTGGCTCTGATACCAAATCTTCTGTGACACCCCGACCACGTTAAAACAACAAAACCGTGGCGGAAACGTCGAGGAGTGTTTTAACAGAATCATCGTTTCACAACCATGGTAATTCAAAAGTTTCGTTTTATTGATTTATCAAGTAATTTACATTGTCTTAAAACCAAACAAACAAATTAAACATCGTCTACTATCGTTTTTATGTCACTAAGGCCACGTCCAAATCCTAAGTGAACATGCTCCCTAGCAATCATCACACAACATCACCTGAAACATATGTAAAAACAAAGTCAGCAAAGAAATGCTGGCGAGCACGTAGGTTTTATAAGAGTATTAGAATCATGGCTCGTTTATATATATTGCAATACCTCAAAACCTTGTTTTGAAAAGTATATAATATTGCAACATGATTAACCAACTCAAATCAAGATGGTTATAATTTATAAAATCTCGTAGCCATGATTCTTAACCCCAAAACATTTGCTTTAGTGAACCAATTCGTATAACATCTCGTAAATAAAACTCGTATGGTTTATATCATTCCGAAAACCTCGTTGTGTGATATCGTTTCAAAATCGTTTACCAAGTGAACTAAATAATGACACGCAATGTAATATGATAAAAGCACTTATATATAAGATGTACCAGCGGCGTATCTACCATGCTTTTATCATGCTACACTCGTCCAATTATCTAATCACTACCCAAAACCAATCGTTCGTTCAAATCGTTTATATCGTTCAAATCGTTCCAAATCTTTTAATTCGTCCCAAAATCGTATTCGTTTTAGTTGTGAAACTACTTATGGTTGTCTCGCTAATAACATTCAAACCTTCGTGACTCGACCACGTCGTTTATCAAATTAACAAACCACCAAAGGGTAAGTTAACAATCATCAGATTCGGTTGTTACCTACATAACCCCCCACACATAACCATGGGTGTAGTCTGATAACGGGATTTGTCAGATCCTATGGTACCATAACCTAATACTGGTCGGCTTGATCAATGCTAATGAATGTCATTCGTTATGTAATTACAACCATCGAGTTCGTTCACATTATTGAAAATCGTTATTAGTTTAATATAAACCATCTTTATCGCTTTTGAAACCATCGTTTAAATATCGAAATCGTTTTGATACATATGAATCACCCCAAAACAATTGAAAACAATAAAATAGGGGAACTATGTACTCACATTGAATGAAGGGTATCCTTGATCTAAAGAACTTAGCGAAGCTCAAACAAACCAAGGAAATTTGAGTGGTACCTAGTAATCGGATCACTAGTAATTAAATCGACACCTTAATCGGAAGATCGAATAGAATGAGGTCTTGTAAACCAAATGAGTGTTGGAACTCATGGGATATGGTTTAACAAAGCCTACATTCTAAATCGGAACCTAACCTAAGTGCTTTCGACCCGTTACGACCCATTAAGGTAGCTTATGCTACTTTAACACGTCGTTCACGCAAAACTATGTTCGGATGGTTAAGTATGTGCTATGTCAAGTCTTATTTGCCCAATAATACCTAAACATGTTACTAAATCAGATTATATGTCAAAAACATGTCCACGTATGTAAAATACGGATTTATGCTTCAAAAGGGCGTTTTGGTCATTTCTTATGGGCATACAAGCTACTTAACAAATAACTAACCAATCCTATGTGATCATAAGGTATAACCTCAGTGGTTATTCTCTTTGCAACTATGATCACTAATCGAGCTTGATCAGATCCTAAAGATCGACCAAACGGGTCGGGTTCGAAAGTCTAAGTGGTTGTTTAGACCGCTTAACTTACGACCCTAAACAAGCACCAAACTAATAGTGAGGAGTTAAACATGTCAACACATGTTTAACTAGTTTATAAAACTGATTTGGTATCAAAACAATGGGTTTTGATACCCAAAAATAGTTCCGTTGCAAAATGCGTGCTAAAACGCATTTTGACCGAAACTTTGACTCGTCACTACGCCTAGTTAACGTGGTAATCAGTAGGTATAATCACTAAGGATTATAACCATCGTGATTACAATCACGTTGCAAAGTTCATTTGAACTTTGACTTGACCAATTGATGGTCAAAACCAAAAGTCAAACTGTTGGCCAAACTGTTGGCCAAACTGTTTGACTTTCTGCTTAAACATAAAGAATAAGAATGAAAGAAGACTGACAATAGGTCCTAGCTATCTTCTCTACAAAGAATAATCAGATTAGAAAGCTCCTAACACTTGGGAGAGCTCCCAATTCAGATTGTAGAGAAGATAAGAAGGGAATGAGCAATGAACAAGTGAAATGGTTGGGCTATTTATACTTTTAGCAAGAACACAAGATCATTACACATGTTTGTGTAGCTTCCAAACATTAAATCATGACCATACACTTGTTTGTTGTAGGTTCAAAGCCTTGGGGAAGAGATAACATGGCTACCACACAAAGAAATTGCATAAACAGTCCCTGAATTATCAAAAACTTGCTGAAAAACAACATTCTGGTCGCTAGGCACTTCACACGGCCTGCGTAAGGTATAGGGGCAGCCTTACGTGCCCCGCCTGGCCTCCCCAGATCAGCAAAAGTTTCAAAATTGACAGTTCAGGTCCCTGCACTTGGTTTATGCTCATTTCAGGCCCTTTTGACCCCCGTTAAGCCATTTTCAAGGATCTACAAGGTCAATAAAGTTTAGTGGACTCAAAATGTGCTTGGAACACTCTTGGATGTCGGCTCGTTTCGTCGTATGGTCGGGTTGTTCGTTAAATTACGACGAAACTCAAACGGACGCGAAAACGAACCAAATTAAGCGACGAATGGAATTTTTGCATGCCGATCACTAAAAAAAATATTTTAGTGTGTACAAAAATTTTGGATGTCCAGATGTGGTGAGAACGTAAGATATGCGCGAAAATGCAAACTTACGTCGTTTTTGACACTTTTAGTCCCTGTAAGATCAAATAAGCATATTTTTGCACACCGAACCACTCAAAGCTTATCTCTAAGCTATGTTTAGGTTATTTATGGTATGTTTAGCTTATGATCAAGTTCCGAACTATTCGACACCGTACGAATCGGTATAGTTTCGCAGTTTGACACAAATAGTCCCTGCGATCGAATAGACTTGTTTTCAACACACCAAACCATCCAAAACTTATTTCTAAGTTATGTAAAGGTTATTTTAGGTATGTTAAGCCTATGTCACTATTCCGGACTGTTTGTCGCGTTAAACTGACTGCGTTTACACACCAGTTTGCGTATAACTTTCCAGAAAGTGATTTAAAGCTTGAAATCGAAATCGAATTGAATCGTAAAATCATCGAACACAAATACACACATAATAACACCAAAACACATTGTTTTATTAATAATTATCATTGTTTTGCATTGTTTATCGATTATAGAGCACAATTGTCACAATCGACACAGGGACGACTATCGCTCAAGTCCTCACTAAAGTTAGAGGTAACATTGGGAACAACGAAGTTGTTTTTATTTGAATGCGATCCCAACAATTCTTCTTGGTTATCGTCTTGAGATAAATTATTGAAATCCATCCTAAGTTCTTTTAACCAATTAAGAATTAGATCTTCCAATTGAAATAGTTCATCAAGAAGCATTTCTCCTAGAAGATCCGGTTGAGAGCATTCGAGGGAGAGATAGGGATTATTTTTACTTTCGCCCTCTTAAAGCTACGGGAAAACGATGGGTCTATATAGTGGGGCTTATAATTTAGAAAATAACATTCTAATTCTTTATGGGAACCACCACATATTTGACACCACGTACCATAAGAGTGCCGAAAGTAAAAAAAATATCAGTATCACTCATGTTTGTGTCAGAAATTACCAACCGTCGGGATCTTACGGTTCTGTTTTCAGTAACTGAAACTTGGGCATGGGGTTTGTTGAGTGGGTACAGCCCGTGTTCAGCTTACTGTCTGACTTAAAACATGATTGCCAGTTCCAAGGATTGGGCACGGGGCGTGTTCAGCGGGCACGGCCCGTGCTGAATTCTGCAGAAGCTGAAAAATTAAGAAAATCCTAAAACAACAGAAAAATTAGAAAAAACGATTAGGCCGCTGATTCCTAACTTTCTTAAAATCCTTGTGTCCCCGGCAACGGCTCCAAAAACTTGATGCGTGTCCTGTGTTATATATATTTTAAGTATATTTTAAGCCCTTTTTACACGTTAGTCAAGTTTTAAATTTATAAAACAGGATATTTTACTAACACCAAACACACATATGGGCAAATTCACCCATCGTGAGCGTAGTATAGTGTTGGCAAGACACCGAGGTCGACAAGGACACAAGAGATTTTAGTACCGGTTTATCCTCAACGTCTAATCAAATCAAAAGTTTAGAAAAAGGTTTTTAAACTAGAAAAATAAAAACTAACTAAAATGCTGAAAAATAGAATAAAAATAAAACAGGTAGACAAGATGAATCACTTGGATCCGACTCGTGTATAGTGTAATCTTAGTTATTGTAGTAGGCCCCTCTTTTGAAGGTGACGTTACCCTCAACCCAGTAGTTTGAGTCAGCAAGGATACAATCTTAAAGGGTCGGATTATTGAAAGATAATTAATTAAGTTATTAATGCATATTATGGTAGGCCCCTCTTTTAAAGGTGACATTACCCTCGGCTAAGTAGTCTGAGTCAGCAGGGATACAGTCCTAAGTAGCCGGGTTAAAGTATTAATAGTAGCTTACATATGAGGGGATCGAAGAGTTTGGACCCCCACCATCCAATACCGGTGGGTATTGAAGGAGATCCTACTAAATTTGACCCAGGTCATTGCAGGATCTATACACTGAACAAGGCAAGACTCTTACCAAACCGTTCCCTTAACCCCTGACCAGGTAGCCAACATACCTCGTGGAGATATGAAAGGTGAAAATCTTTTATTTTATATAGACAGTAAAATAATGCCAAGACACCACAGACAAACGATAAGGAAGAATCACCCTCAACATAAGAAACTAGTTATTAAATTCATTAATACATAACCAAGTAAAAAATGCAAAAAGATTAAAAATAAAACGTATTACACTAGACACTTGTCTTGACCAAGTGATGTAAGAGACTTAGGCAAACATGGCCTTTGATTGTCAAGAACTCTTATGATCAATCTTGGATCCCGAGACGACTCACACACTCTATGATGGACAATGGATGATGGTGCCAAGGGATGGTTTGCAAATGAGCCAAGCACCCCTATTTATAGCCTGAACAACAGCTCGGGCATGGCCCCATGTCCATCCTCTTCTCTTCCTTCATTAATTGCAGTTTGTCCATGGCTTTGTCCATCCGCTGGGCACGCCCCCGTGGTGGGTGATAGTAGCTTCTATGGCTTTGTCTTTTATGCTGGCACTTGGGCACGCCCTCGTGTTCACTGAGCACGGGGCGTGTTCAGTCTTCTGTCTTTTTTATTTTACTTGGGAAGATGCTGTCGGGGGGTCGGGCATGCCACATTTGTTCCTTTTCTTGTATTTATGTTAGATTTAGCTGCCTTTTTGCTTATTTTGTTAATTTGAGCTCGTTTAATCCTGAAAATACAAAAGGAAGACAAAAACACACTTTTTCCAACATTAGTACTAAAAAAAGGTTAGTTTTATGCCACAATTGATGTAATTTATATGTTGCATTTTGTGCACATCAACTGCCTTAAAGACACCTCTCATGTTGGACAGTCAGGCAGCAGAAAATATCATAAAAAATCCAGTCTCCCATTCAACCACCAAGCACATAGATATGAGACATCACTTTGTGAGGGATTGCTATGAAAAAGGCTTGAATTCGCTGCACCATGTACCAACTAAGGATCAGCTGGCAGATGTGCTAACCAAAGCATTAGACACATCTCCCTTTGAAAGCTTGATCTCTAGGATTGGCAAGCTAAACATGGAATAAACAGGCAAAATCCTGTTTTTCTATGAATAAAAGCATCAAAATGTTTTCAGAAAATCAAAAATCCATCCTTAAAAAAAAATAGCTAAAAATGAATTTTTCATTAAATCCTTAAAAGTCTGCCATAACCACTGTTTTGTTTAAACATCTGTTCTGCTTAAAATCCACGCACTGCTGAAAGTCAACCTCTGTTCTCTCATTTCCTTGATAAGCACTCTTGTTCAAAATCAGTGTTTTTCTCGACTGATATGCTATCCACTGATAGTAAAAATAACCCACTGCTTTCATTATTTCCGTTGCAACCACTGTTCTTGTTCCATCAGTGGTTTTCATAAAACACTTGTCCTTTAATTCATCAGAGGTTGGCACGTAGACAATACATAGCGGTCAGATCTTCTGTAACAGCTGCCACGTCAGCTTTCACTTTTTCCTCTATAAAACCCCCTTCAAAACCCCCAAACAGGGTTTTACTATCGAATCGAATTCACAAAAATTCCTTTCTCAAAGCAGTTATCATCTATTTCTTCCAAATCCTTCATTGTTCTTCTTCGTCAAAATGACAAAATCAAAGTCTTCATCTTCCAAAAAGGCCACTCAAATGGCTACCACACCCATTGAAATTCAATACAAAGCTCCTCACAACTATCTGGGTCTCCTCACAAAACCCGGTACCATCGATATCTACGATTCCATCATTGACACTATGTCGTCGTCAAAGTACAAAACTTTGTTGACAGCAGATGCTCGGATTTACCTGAAAACCCAGAGAGAATTTTGGAAAAATGTTACTCTTGAAAAACAAGGTGAAGACATCATAGCCATTAAATCCTCTCTAATGGGTAAAACAGTCACAATCACACCAAAATCGATTTCAGAAGTCTTTGAACTCGATGATTAGCAACGTACAAATTCTTTTCCCAAAAACAAGTATAAAACTGATTTTCTTGAAAGGGGGTATGCAGATGAAATGAAAAAGGATACCTTACAAAAAGGTAGTTTTCCACCTGCAACAAGATTTTTGTTCCCTACCCTTTTGATGTGTGTTTCAAACAAAACCACTGCTTTTAATAAGATGCCATTAAAGATTCAATACCTGGGATATGCTATTCTACAAAATGAAAATTTTAACTACTCCCAAGAAATCTTTAATGATTTGGTTAAAAATGTTGATAAAAAGCCATTCTTACTATTTCCAAGATTTCTAAGTTACTACTTTCAAAAGAAATTTGGTAAGGATGATGCTCATGTGATCGAACAAGGTGACTCTTTTCAAATAAACAGCTTAACGGCTGAAAATTTTACAAGATTATCAACACCTTGCAAAACAAAAGCAGAGGTCCCTGAGCAGTAGCAGCTACCACTGCTCCTCAGGTATCTGCTGCTGAGCCCACTGCTCTAGGTGATCACAGCAGCAAAACAACTGCTGTGAAACCCACACCTAAAATCACCAAAAAGCCAAAACAAAAGAAAACACATAAGCCCCCCAAACCTACAAAAAAGGCAACTCTGGAGGATGAGATACCAGAGCAACTGCTAATGATAGCACAAAAGTCACAAGAAACCACTGCTCCTACTTCCTCATAGCATATGGTAGAAATATCTCAACCCATGCCTCAAACTCCTCCTGCTTCTTCTAAAAAAGAATAGGTTGTACATATAGGGACACCACAATATGATGCTCTCGAATCACTCGAATCCATCATCCACAGCCCATTGCCCGGGGCAAATTCGCTTTCTACACCCAACCTCTCGTCCACAATTCCCCCACAAACAAAATTATTGTTGGATGCTCTTGATTTGAACTAGACACAAACCAGTCCTTCTCAATCACCTGTTCATGAGAATATGCCTCAACAAATGACTGGGTCTGATGTATCAATCATTGCTAACCCACCAACAAGACCTAAGGAGGTTACACCCCTTGAGTTACAAGTAACTCTTGGAGGTAGTTCAAGTGAAGCAGCCACTACAAGTGCTGAACCCACTGGTTTGCATTTGGTCAGTGGTTTCATTAATCAGACTTCCTTGAAGGCAATTTCTTCTCTGGGAACACTTGTGTATCCATTTTTTACTTGCTCACTAAAAAGTGTTTCTCAATTTGAAGGAAGAGGTCCCCAGTACCAAGACAAAGGGGCATCAATTTCTGGGATACATTTCCTGGGTCAACCACTGTTACAACCACTCCAAGTGGGAAATCCGATGATCCCATTAAGTTGTGTGATGGTTTAATGTACCGCGAATTGACGGCCAAAGTTGACAAACTGGATACATCTGTTGCAGATATCAAAGAAATGCTGCAACAGTTGTTGAAAGTTCAAAAGGTACCACCCACTGCTGCTCCACCTCAAGCACCTACACCACCACATGCACCTGCTGCAAATGAGTTATGGAACTTGTTTCAACCACTGCTCATCCAACAAAGAGAACTAGCTGATCAGCAGCATGAGATACATGTTCAAAAGCTGAGAAACATGATGGAAGCTAGGTTTATGGATACCCAAGCTGATATCAAAGCTATAAAGGCCCATTTATTGAATACCACTGGCACTGCTCCTCCCACTATCATCTTTGTGGATAAACCACCACTAGCTGATGCCAAAAAAGGGGAGAAGATGAAGCAGTTGAGAAAGAAGGGATATGAAGATGGTCTGTATATTGCACCACTATAAGATAGTATGCTTGCAGACATCCCCTTGCCAGATGGTTCAAAGAAAATTGATGTTACCACAGAGGCAATTGCTAAAGCAAAAGCTGCTGTGAAAAAGGACAGGGAAGCAAAGGATAAAGCAAGATTTGCAGAAGAGAAGAGAGCTTTTATGGAGCTGAATGAGCAGGGTACTTCTGAGCCTAAGGCTGATCAGGAAAGTCCAAAACCTGAAAATCCTGAGCGAAAAAAGAAGCAGCCCACTAGAAAAGTGAGGCAACCGAAACACACACCATCCAGACCCACAAAGCACACTCCCAAATCTTCCAAAAGCTCCAAAAATCCATCTCCCACACCAGCAGTTGTTAAGACTCCTGATGTATCAACAACTGCTGATACTTCAGTGGTTTCAACAACTGCGACCACTTCAACACACGCCACAACCATTGCCTTACCACCACCACCAAAAATCACCTCACCACCTAAAATAACTTCACCACCATCATCACCTCCTGCTAAAAGGCAGAAGACAACAGATGTTACAACATCTGTTGTAATGACAACAGTGGTTGAAACACCAGTTGTTTCAACAACTGTTAGTCAGTCTCCTTTCACCACAATAACCACCACGCAAATCACCACTTCACAACCATCCAACACACCACCAGCCTCTCCTAAACAAAAAAGAAGAAGGATAATTTTACCTAATGATGATTCTCCATCAGCACCACTAACATCTCCACAATCTCTTTCACTTGTCAATATTCCAAACCCTGTTCCTCTCTCTTCAGCCCAAGTTCAACAACCAATCACTCCTGCAGGTTTTCAGTATCCTCTTGAACTTATAGCAGTCAGAGAAGAGATAAAATCATTCTACTTTGAGGATGATCCTGCTAAAAGGAGTTTACCATCAGTTGAAGGATATCCTAGGCCTAAAAACACTGAAGAATACTTGAAAGTTAAGGCTCAACAAGCAGAGGATATCTCCAAAAGAAATTCACAAGGAAAATATGACAAAGAAATTCAAAGGCATTATCAATTTCTGCTTACACAAGTCGTATCCTTGGAGCAGTTTGCAAAGAATGTATGTCAACAAATATCAGAAAGAGCAGATGAATCTTTGAGAAAAGACTACGTTGACAACATCATGGCTTATAAGAAATACAAAGGAGAAAAATACATGTATAAAGAATGGACCATTCCTGAGCTTGAAAGTGAGGCAACCAGGATTCAAGACATGATCAAAAACAAAGTTAAACAAACTCCTCCTGATTGGTCTAAATACAAGAAGAATGTACCTGAAAAGGCACTAGAGCTGAAAGAATGAAAGAAGAATTAATCACTGTTGATTATGGGTCAAGAAATCAAGTGATGAGATGGAAAGAACACAAAGTCAGGACCACCTACAAAAGGTTGGAGGAACTAAGAAAGAAAGATCCAAAGGTTCCACAAAAACCTGACTATCCTGAAGCAGAGGTTTCAAAAAGACCACCAAAGCTGCAAATCAGGAAATCCACTGCTCCACCTGGTGCAATTCTTTATCAAAGAAGAAGGAAAAAACAGATGAATGCAGAAACAACAGAGGAATTAGCTGCTGGCAATGAAGTTATAAAGATGGGTTTCAAACAAATGATGGTTGATATTCCTGAACTTGCTCAAGCTCAAAGCACTGCTCAGTCAGTCATCACCAGGCCAGCATCTCCAAATTCCTCATCTAATAAAAATCTCCCTAGAAACCCACCAGACTCAAAAGTACTAAAATGGAAAACTGATAAACAGACCCACGTACTGATAGTGATCAAGTCTAGTGGAGAAGTGAAGAAAATATCAAGGGAACAAGCACTTGGCCTAAGTGTTGAAGATCTGCAGGATCTCCTTGATCTTCCACTTTGCAGGGATGAAGATGATACAGATGCCCTAGATTTTGAATTGCAACTTAAAGGTCAGATAAGGGAACTGCTGATGAGGCAATAAAGATCTACAATAATGAAGGGTTTTGGCATCATCTGTTCTAGGGGGAGATTGTTGGGATTGAACCCTATCAGAGGAACAGTTGATTAGAGCCAAAACCGGATCAGAGCAGTGGATCCAAAATAAGCAGATGTTATTTTTTCATTCTCTCCCCTTGAAAGTGGTTTCAACATCTGATGATCTCCAATCCACTGATCCTTTTCAACTGCTGACCTACAACTACTGATCAAGTCAAAGACTGATGAAGACTAAAGCTTTGTTGATCAATCTACTGCTATGTGTCAAGCACTGCTGAAGTTATTAAGTACTACTGGAGTCACAACAATGGAAGGATATAGCAGTAGTTTAGTTCTTCTTTATGTTATGTATTGTAAACAATTGTTAGCATAGCCGTGGTTGTATAGATCAGTTGTTAGAGTTTGTTCACTACTAGAATAATGGGCAATTGTCACCAGAATTTGCCACCAAGAAAAAATGATAGCAAATTTAGTGACCGATTTCTCACCAAAATGTGAATTTAACCCGCTTTACAAATTAGGTGGCTAAATCGTGACAAACAAAAAGAATTAAATGGTATGTTTGAATTGCCACCGTTTTAGCGGTGGCAACATGTGAAAAATAATTAAGTGGGATACGATTTGAGTGGGCGGTCGAATATTTTGGCTCTCAACATATTGGGGTTTTGAATACAATCTCAAAATCAATCGCTCGTTCATATTCCACCTAACTCTGCTCCCACGCCTTCGTCACTTTACAAACCCTAATCTAATTTCCTTCCCTCTAATATCAGAAGTCACGTGATTAGGGGTTCAATCAATTGCTTGTGATCGGTGGAGGATGATTTAGTTGTGTTCACAGAGAAGTTATTAACGTCGTCGGAGTCATCGAAGAAGCTCACCATGGCAATCGGTATTTGGATGTTGCTATTAAGCAATTTAGTCGTAATGGATTTCAAGTATGTTTTCCCTCTTTCATTTATGCTTATTTTATTTGTTAAGATTCAAAGAATTTCATTTTGAATCCAAGGATTTTGAGATATCTAGGTATAAAAATAGTGGAAACTGTTGCTTTTTGAGTTGGGAGCAACTGCTCAAGATTTGCATAGGTGTTGGATATGGATTGGAGTACCTTCACACGGGGACTGGGATTAATGAAATAGTTATCACCATGATGTGAAGAGTTCTAATATTTTGTTGGATGAGAATTGGAAACCTAGAATATCGGATTTTGGTTTGTGTAAAAAGTGTGTAGGTGTTGGGATTGAACCCTACCAGAGGAACAGATAATGAAAGCCAAAACCGGTTCATAACAGTGGATTCACAATAAGCAGACGTTTACACTAAGCTCTCCCCTTGACAGTGGTTACCTATCTACTGATACAATCTATGTACTGCTCAGAAGAACAACTAATGAACCAAACACTGATGAAACAACTAAAGACTGCTAAAAGGCAAACACTTAGCTCTATCTACTGCTGTCTCTTAAGTACTGCTGAAGACCCAAGCACTGCTCATTCAAAGACTGTTCACCTTTTGAAGAAAGCACTGATGTTCAAATAATCAGTGCTTAGGCTACAACAGTGGAATGTGAACAGTGTTAGACTTGTTTTGTATTGTATTGTATTTTATTATCAATCAGTTGTTAGACATCAGTACTTTTGTATAGATCAGTGTTTATAGGTTGTTAGGCTGTTAGATGTCACTAACATGGTGACGTCAGCTGAGGTACATCAGTGGTTTGGTTTGCCTATAAATATGACAGTACTCTGTACTGTTATACTTGATCGTTTTGAGTGAGTTCTTCTCCTCAATTCAATCGTTTCATCTTGTACAACCAACTCTGGAGTATCAGGCTGAGGGGGAGTTTAGTCTGTAAGCTTGCATTGTAACCTTTTGCTTTTAATGTAATCTTTCGACTCTATGAAAAAGCAATTGTTTTTCAAACTATATTCTCCTTTGATTGTGTTTACAAAGTTTGTTATTCATTTCCGCTGCACTTAAAACTGCTCATATCTATTTGATTTGTTCAAATCCTTCAAACAAGCACAATCAGTAGATCCTCAGATCTTAACAGTAGGTAATCAGCCTGATATGTCGATAGTTGCTAGTGCGAAGGGGACACGAGGGTATATGGATCTTCACTATCGTAAGATGGGGGAATTGTCGACTAAGACTGATGTGTATTCATTTTGGCGTGGTGTTGCTGGAAGTGCTTTGTGGTCGGCGGCCTTTGGATTTTGTGGTGACTGGTCGGCAAAAGTGGTTGGTGTCGTGGGCGCAACAATGTATCCGAGAAGGGGTTTCACACAGGGTTATTGATCGTGGTCTTAGGGGGAGAATTGCGGATGATGGATTGCGTATCTTTCAAGATATTACTTTGCAATGCTTGCATGAACGCCCTGATAAAAGACCTACCTTGGCTGAAGTGGTGGCCAAGCTAGAAGCTGCTTTGAAATCGCAATTTACCGCGTATTCTTCTTCTTCGGAGGATGATGATGAATTCATAAAGATATTCTTTGGCCAAGGTAAGGATCAACAAACAACCTTAAACTGTACTATCTGTTTGTTTTTGGTATTTTGGGAAGTGTAGGATATGTTAATTATATTGCTTTTGTTTATTTTATTTTATTTTAGTTTCCAATTCAAGTTCTTATTTAAACTCAGATGCAGACTCACTTAGGTATCCTTGAGTTTAAATCCCTTAATATCCCCTTTTGATGTGTCTTGAATTTCCATTATATTTTTGTATAATTTTTCCAATTTTACTCCCCGACAGGAGCACAGTTGAGACAGGGTCGGGTAAGTGTGACACCACTAAACATGTATGTATATCCTATCATCTTCTTGGTCCACCTTAATTCTTGTATATTGTATATAGTGATAGAATAGTTTGTATAGGATCCTGACTCAGAGTCAAACACCACCACTGTAAGGAGGTCTAAATCATGGTATAATTAGCCTTTTCCACTAAATCACATAGCCATTATGTGTTAACTTGTATTGGATATATTAATTAGCTTTGTTAAAACTAATTGTGTTATACTGTGTGTTTACTAATTTTTTGCGTGATTCATTTCACTTTGAACTTACATGTTTTGTATTAAAAATCATTATACACTAGGGGTGCTAAACGGGTCGTGTTCACGGGTTGGAGGGTTCAACCCGATCCGAACCCGAAAATTTTACCCGAACCCGAAAATCGTATGATACATATGAACCCAAACACGACCCGAAGTTTTGTGGGTTGACCCGAACACAACCCGTTCAACCCAATTTTTTTTATCTTTTTTCTTAAATTAATGTATTAAAACCAAAATTCACTTAAAAACACAAATGTGTATCACACAACTATATTAAATTATAAAATCTTATGCTAATTTTTCATTTTAAGTTATAACTAGTTGTTTTCCGGGCACGCGCTGCTGCGCCGTGCTTTTGCCTTTTCTACCAATAGTAATTTCAAATTAAAAGTTATTTTAAGGCAGGATATAGTTTAGCAGTAATTATATCAGCTTTAATAGCCACACAATTGGTTTAGTTACAAAAGACATTGGGTTTAGGTGAGCAGGTGGTCACAAAACATATGAATAGCTACTTTGTGTCTGTTGTGACCCTAAAGTGGTTGGTTTTTATTGATTTTGTAATCCGCTTTGTGTACTGTTGATGCAACAAATAACAGACCAAGGATAGTAGCTGGGCTGGTTAGGCAAAAGGGTTGAAGGATTCAACTTTGCCTAACGCAGGTCATGGGGTCCCCCCACGTTTGCAAGACGTGCAGAGAGGTTCACTAGATTTGTTTTGTTGTTTGCTAAAGATCCTCCTCCGAAGTGTGTTCAGATTCGGATGTACAAGCAAAAGGAATGTGTGTGTTGAATGTGTGTGTTGAATGTGAAAGAAGGTAACTTGCATGGAGTAAGTACTCGACAGCAATGATCAGAGATTCTCTAAGAATCAGTGCTGATCAGAATGTCCTGCTTAGTAAATGAAGTGTCTAATTTATAGGAGAAGACATCACTCAAAGAGGAATGTATTTGACTAGTGACCATGCTTGCAGTGGGGGACTTACCCTTTCAGGGGTTGAAGCCTTTTGACCTGCGGATAAAAAAGTGTGCTCTGTGGACCTGCGTTTCTTTTGCGGCTGGTGAGTTGGTGAAGCAATCCAGAGACATGACCTTTTACTGTTCCCGCATTGCTTTATCTCAACTCCCCAGGTTTTTAACCTTTGAACCCTTTTGCCTTTTAAGTTATTTATATTTGGTCTCGGGCTACCCCCGTCATCAGCCCCCCCCCCCCCAAGTCAGAGGTTTTTGGGAAATTAGCTCAAAGACTTCTGACTTTTATACATGTATTTTACTGCCTGAAGGCTTCAAGGGTTCAAAGCTTGAAGGGTTGGAAACGGTTGAGGTTTTCAAATTTGAAAAAACTGACAACTGATTTGATTGATGTGTGTCAGTTTATAGGTCGACGGTTTCAGAGAGTGGTTTAATAACTATCATAATTTTTTTATTTTGATCATTATCCCTTTGTATTTGGAGATTTAGAATAGTTTTTCCACTTTTCCCTTCAAGTTCTCCTCTGCCTTTTCTTTCCGTCTTCGGGTTAGTTCTGGTTTTTTCCCTATTTCCTTGTTATTTTCTTCAAAATGGGTGCTCGTAAGGATTTGGCAAAATCCTTTTCTCGATTAACCCAGGAAGAAGTAGAATTGTTTTGTATGGAATATGGTATTGGGACCAAGTTTAAACCAACTGCTCCTGCTTGTGATGTTCCGATTGACAAATGTCCGGCTGGTTTTATTGCTCTTTATTGTCGTCACTTTGAGTTTTCGAACCACCCTTATCCGTTTTCCCTCTTTGTTCTAAATTTATTGGAGTATTACTGAGTCTCCTTTGGTCAGATTCACACAAAGGGCATGGCTAGGGCTTTACATTTCGAAGTTTTATGCCATGCCCTTGGTTATGATCCTTCACTTTTGCTTTTTCACCGATTTTTCCGATTGGCCAAAAACGGTGATTGGTTCACCTTTGAAATGTCCAAGGTTGATGCTTGTCTTTTTTTTTGGGTGTCCGATTCTATTGTCCCTTTCAAGATGGTGTGGAGGCACCCGGATGCTGTTCTCAATGAACCGGAACCCCCTGAATCCGATTTGAACGACGCTTTTCTCAAAGCCATCCGGGAGTGCCCTTCAAGGGTTCGTCCCTTTCCTGAACATTTGCTAGTCATGTTAGGGGTTAGTAAAGTGTGGGAAAAGGCCAATCGGGATCCGGTTCTGATGAGGAATGGCACGGGTATGCTTTTCTCTTCTTCACTCCCTTTGTGTTTTCCTTAATTTATGACTTATGTGCTTTCTGTTTTGTTCTTATTTGCAGTCATGTCTACCCTAGATTTCATCAAGAGTGACGATACTTCTGATGTTGCATTTGGATATGTTCCAGTTATTCCTGATGAGAATATTGTAGTTAAAGGTGCTGAGCAAAGGTTTGAGGGTACTAGGTATGTTAGTGTTCCCAATGTGAAGGGTTTTTCTAAGCCTATTGCCCCCAAGGCTTCAACCCGTCGATCTACTCGCCGTTTACTCAAGGGTGCTCCTCAATCCACTTTTACTGAACCAGTGGAGTTGAGTGATGATATTGAAGCTTCTGGAGATCAGGGTGTTGAAGTGGGTGTTGAGAAGGAAAAGAAGTTGGTTATTCATGGGAAGAAGAAGACCCCGGCCCAGAAGGTTATCTCTACTCCTGTTCAAGGTTCTTCGAGTAGGGACGTTGAAGGGTTTGATCCAGATGAGGTGTATGTGCCTAGTTGGTTGGTGAAGGTTGATGATAGTTTCAAGGATGCTGCTGTTTGTGAGGATGTGTTGAGCCACATTGCTCCTCCTTCGGTTCATGACACCATTGCTGAGATATGATTTTGAGCACTTGCAAACTTGCTGCCATGCTTCCTCAAGGAGTGGCTCGTTTTCGGAAGAGGATGCATGAGTATGAAGAGTTTTCTATGAAGAAAGAAAAAATGAAATCTTCGATGGCTACGATGAAGAAAGAGATAAGTTGTTTTGCTGATAAGGAAGAGGCCTGGGTCAAAAAGGTTGGTGAGTTGACCAGAAGGCATGAGATTGAGTTGGGTCATCTTAAGAAAAGCTTTGAGGCCGATCGCTTGAAGCTAAAGGCAGATAGGGAGGCTTTATCTGTCCAGCAGAAAGCCTTTGATGAGGAGAAGGAAGGCTTGAATGGTTTGGTTGCGCGAACTACTAGCGATAACCAATGGTTGATTGAGCAAGGTTTCCAACAAGTTGTGACTTACCTTCTTCACTCCAATGAGTTCAACTCCGCTCTTGGTGAAGTTTACACTAAATTGCTCAACTTGGGGAAACATCAAGGTCTTATCGCTGGCTACAAGTTACATGAATCTGGGCATCCTTTGGAAAAGTCTCCCTTATTTCGTCCTGAAGCTTCTGAGATCTTTAAGAGTTCTGTTGAACAGATGGAGAGGCTGACTTACCCGTATGTTAGCCAAGTTTCTACTTGTTTTGGTAAGCCTTTTACTGTTTTGCAGGAGTTAAAACCGGAAGGCCTTAATGAAAAAGTCTGTTCTGAAGTCCTGGGTTCCCTTACAAGGAAGCGATCTTACTCTGGGGATAGTGATGACACCTTTTCAGGTTGAAGGATGCAAGCTTGGAGGCTTCAGCGGTAGGTGGTGATGGTGGTATAAAGACTAAGAAGTTAAAGAAAGCGAAGAAGGCCAAAGGTGAAAGTTCTGGGGTTTCAAAGCCTCCTTCCAATGCTTGATAGATATTCGTAGCTTTCTTAGCACTTTAAAAAACAATTTGTGGTTTGTAATGTTAACTTTGCACAATATTAGGTTTTGTAGGAACCCTTAAGGTTTCTGTTATGTGGTTGTGTTTAGGCCTGTATGGCCGTTTGAACAATTTCTGAACTTACAAGTCACTAGGACTTGTTTTAACTTATGTTTGGATGGTTGAAAGTCTTTTAAGGCTTTCTTTGCTATGTTACTATGTTTAACCATTTGCTTTGTGTTGTGTTTTTTATACTTGTGCTTATTTTGTTAAGGCAGCTTGTTTGGCTTCAAGTCTTCAAGCTCTCTGGCTATCCTGTATGTAGGTTGAAACCTTTAAGGCCTTGAGCAGACACGTGTATAGCTTGAAGCCTTGAAGGCTTTTTAGTTTAGTGGCTTGGCTTGGTATGCATCTTTAAGTTTTTTATAACTTTTCGTTCAAGTTGTTGCATCATTCCTTAGGTTATCTCTGTTTTTTGTAGCTTTGTCTTTGTTAACTTTATGTTGCCCTTATGTTTTTTATACCTTAAAGGGTTCAGTGCTGCAGTCACTTATCCTTGGTATTTTTAATAAGAAGACATAGCAACTATCCTATTTATTTTCTTGTTTTCGTTTGATTTCGTAAGCCTGTTTGTTGATTATTCTTCTAAGGGTTAAGGAACATTTGGTGTAGGTTGTTCAAACCCGCCTATGAGACAATTTTATTTTTAATAATAAGTCTCATGGAGTTGTATTGATTTAGGAACTCACCCCTTATATAGGTTCATTCATCCCTTGAACCTATTGAGCGATGTGGCCTGGGTGCTCATCCCCTTACATGGCCCATGCCATGGAGTTTTTTGCTAGGTTCTCAACCTGATCTTAGGATAGAAAGACAAATTTGATAAAACAACTTCATTCATTCAAGAGATACTTGTTTTTACAAAAGGTGTTCGTAGTGCCATTCTTCAAATACAACTTGTGAAATACAAACCAATCTTTCCTGTTTAGACATGGAACCTTTTCAAGGTTTTTCCATTCCAATGCCTTGGAAGCCTTTTACCCTCTGAGTCTGCTAGCTTGTAAGATCCACCCTTATGTGTTCAAGGATGGTATACGGGCCTTCCCATTTTGGGCCAAGCTTTCCTTGATTTTCTTTTTTGCTAGCTTCATTGTTTCTAAGGACCAGGTCTCCTGGCTTGAAGCGTTCGTTTTTTACTTTCTTGTTGTAGTAGGCTTCCATTCGTTGCTTGTACTTGGCTTCTTGAATTGCGTCTTCGTCTCGTGCTTCCTCTAGGAGTTGTAAGTTCAACATGGTCTCTTTTTGGTTTGTTTCGGGATCCATGTTGACAATTCGTTGTGTTACAACTCCTACTTCGGCTGGGATCACGGCTTTGGATCCAAATACCAAGCTATAGGGTGTTCTTTTATGGCTTGTTTTTTTCGGTTGTTCTTATGGCCCATAGAACACTAGGCAGTTCTTCAAGCCAGTTGCTTTCGTACCTTCCCAATCTTGTTTTGATACCTTCCACTATGCTTCGATTTGTCCTTTCAACTTGACCATTTGATTGTGGGTAAGCCACTGAGCTGAAAACCTGATCGATTCTGTATTCTTTGCACCAAACGCTGAAAGGCTTCTCAGCAAATTGCTTCCCATTGTCAGTGACAAGTACAGCCGGCAATCCATAACGGCAAATAATGTTTTCCCAAACAAAGTCAATGACCTGTTTTCCCGTGATCTTTGCAAGTGGTTTAACCTCAGGCCACTTGGTGAAATAATCTACGGCCACCGACAAGAATTTTACTCCACCTTTGCTTGGGGGAAATGGACCGACAATATCCATCCCCCATTTATAGAATGGCCATGCTGAGGTTATTGGGACCAGATCATGCTTGGGACTTTTTGGGAGTGGTGCATGAATTTGGCAGGCATCACATTTCCTTAATTGCTCAGTGGTATCCCGGTGCATTGAGGACCAAAAATACCCAAGGTTGATAAGTTTGGCAACCACCGAACTAGCTCCAAAATGAGCTCCGCATATACCTTTGTGAATCTCTTTGATCAAATACCGACTTTGCTCGGGACCCACACATCTTAGCAAGGGTGCAAGATAACCCTTTTTGTAGAGGGTTTCACCTTGTAATATGTACTACCTCGCTTTGATCTTAACCCTTTCAGCTTCCATTTGATCACAAGGCAATTCACCGTTTTTAAGGAATTTCTTGATTGGAGTCATCCAATTTGGATCTTCTTCGGTGACTTCATCTTAAACTTCCAACTCGTTGATTGACGGAGCCTTTATCACTTCTACCAATACCTTTTTGGTAAGGCGGGCAAAAGTGAGGGATGCAAGCTTACTCAAGGCATCCGCTTTCCTGTTTTGGGACTTGGGAATTTGCTTGATGTTGCATGTTTGGAAGGTATTCATCAGGTCTTTGGATTTTTCTTTGTACCTTTTCATGTTGGGCTCCTTTGCAACGTAGCTATCATTCACTTGGCTCGAGACCAGCAACGAATCTGAGAACACTTCAAGCTTTCGGACATTCATTTCTTTAGCCAGTCTTAAGCCGGCGATCAGTGCCTCGTATTCAGCCTCGTTGGTGGTGGTCTGAAAATCAAAACAGAGAGCATAAGTGAACTCCAACCCTTCTAGGTTAATCAAAATGAACCCAGCCCCTGACCCTTCAACTCTTGAAGCCCCATCGGTGAAAAGTTTCCAGGCTTCAAGGTGTGAGGGTTCAGTGGCAGCAATGTTCACTTCAGTGACTGTTTGCTTTGGGACTTCGACAATGAAATCAGCCAAGACTTATGCTTTGATAGCTTTTCTTGGGACGTAGGTGCTGTTATGCTCACCTACTTCCACTGCCCATTTGGCTAATCGTCCTGAGTTTTCTGGTTTTTCAAGCACACTCTTAATAGGTTGGTCGGTGACCACTTGTGTAGGGTGTGCTTGAAAATACCTTCGAAGCCTTCTAGCTGTTTGAACTAGGGCTAGGGCAAGTTTTTCAAGAGGGGGATATTTGGTTTCAGCAAATTTTAGGGTTTTGCTGAAGAAATAAACGGGTACCTGAACCTTGCCTCGCTCAATGGTGAGGATCGCGCTTATGGCCTCTTCAGCAACTGAAAGGTACACCGAGATTAACTCTCCCGTTTCGGGGGATGCAATGTCAAGTAGGGAAGCTAAATGTAGTTTCATCTGGTTGAAGGCTTCTTCAGCCTCCTCAGTCCATTTGAAGTCCTTCTTATCAGAGCAGCCCTTGAGCGTTTTGTAAATGGGTAAAGACCTTTCAGCTAACTTGGAGGTAAAACGCTTCAAGGCTGCAAGCTTCCCATTTAAGCTTTGAACCTCCTTTTTGCTTCCCAGTGGTTTGGTTTCAAGAACAGCTTTCACCTTATTTGGATTGGTTTTAATGCTTTGTTTTCCCACAATATGCCTAAGGAATTTTCCTTCCTCAAAGCCAAATGGGCAATTCTTGGGGTTGAGTTTCATGTTGACCTTCCTTAGGTTCTTGAAGGTTTCTTGGATGTCATCGAGCATTTGATACTCCGTTTTGCTTTTGATCACCAAGTCGTTGACATATGCCTCCATGTTTTTACCAATTTGACTTGCAAAGGCCGTGTCAACTAGGCGTTGATAGGTTGCTCCAGCGTTCTTGAGGCCAAAAGGCATCTTTTGGTAACAAAAGATCCCTTTGTCCGTGTGAAAGGCAGTCTTTTCTTCATCCTCTTCCTTTACGAGGATTTGATGATAACCTTTGTAAGCATCGAGAAAACATTTGAACGGGTAACCGGTAAGGGAGTCGACCTTGAGATCAATTTCTGGTAACGGGTAACAATCTTTAGGACAAGCCTTGTTAAGAACCTAGAAATCTATGCACATTCTCCAAGAATTATCCGGTTTTCAAACCATCACCGGGTTTGCAACCCAGGATTGATACTTGACTTCTCGGAGAATGCCGTCTGACACAAGCTTTTCAACCTCTTGGCATGCAGCCAAGCTTCTTTCGGGTGCTAGACTTCGTTTCTTTTGGACGACGGGCTTGACATTGGGCGGTATTTTCAACTCGTGTTCAGCGATGCTTCGAGGGATACCTGTCATATCTTCCGGGCACCAAGCAAAGACATCGCTTTAATGTGTTAACAGCTTTTCCAGATACGAGAGGGTTTCTTGTGAAAGGCTTGGATTGACCCTTATCTTCTGCTCTGGGTACTTAGGATTTATGATTAGCCTTTGCTTGTCTTCCTCACTTTTGGAGCTTTCACCTTCAATCATGTAGGCCTCCTGAGAAGGTTGAAGGGTTGCTATTCCCCTCTTGGTGGGAAATTTGACAGTGCCATGGCCAACGGACACATCCATATAAAATGCACACTGTCCCGGCCTTCCAATGATCACATTGTAGTTTGAAGGTATATTGATAACCACAAAGGTGAGTGGTTGGACTCTCTCCTTCTGTCCTTCGCTGAAACGAACATCAAGTGTCAGTTGCCCTAAAGGCTTGAGGGGTATATCGGCAATACCTTTTATGGAGGTTCAGGAGGGTTGAAGCCTTGAACATTCTTCATTGCTTAGACGGTTGAAGAACTTCTCAAACATGATTTTAGTGGCAGCACCAGTGTCTATGTATGCTTTACTTGTTTACAATGTTCCCACAGTAGCCTCAACCACAAGAGGGTTTGAGAGAGGGTCTTTCTCTGTTGGAGGAAAGAAAACACATTGGAGCTCCCAAGCTTCCAACCGCTGCCTTTTTGTGGAACCCTTCCATCAAAATCAACCATATTGACTTCCTTGCCCTTTCCTTCGGTCATTTTGTCTCTTACTCCCTTTACCAAGTGAGCAAGTTCCCCAGACTTAACGGCTTCTTCGATTCTCTTTTTAAGCTGGAAGCAATCATTGGTATAGTGTCCCTTTTCTTCGTGAAATTCACAGTATTGTGTGGAATTTTTGTTTTTTCTGCTTTTGGGGAGAGGCCTAGGAGGCCGAAAGTTCTGCTTGACTTCTTCCGTTGCAAGAATTTCTTGAGGAGTCTTTGTGAGGGGTGTGAAACTTATGCCTTTCTCCCTGGTGGAAGGGTTTCGACCTTCAAGCCTTCTATGGTCTGAACCTTTTTGGCGTCTGTCATAGGAGTTAAAGTTCCCCCTTTTCCTGGCTGGGCTGTTGCTTTGCCAACTGGATCCTCTTTTCCTTTGCTCTTTAATATCTACTGCATCCTCTCCCCGGATATGGGCTTCAGCTCTTTCGAGAGCTTCTTCCAAGGTTTTGGGCAGGGATTTGTTGAAATCACTTGTGAGATATTTTGAGGTGATAGCATTCATAAAACCAGCCACCCTCATTTTTTCGTCTGCCTCTACATACGTTAGACCTTCCTTCTTGTATCGTTCGATAAACTCTCGAAGACTTTCATCATCTTGTTGTTTTATCTGAAAGATCACTGTTGCATCTTTGACATATCGCCTTTGTTGGGAGAAATTGGCCAAGAATCCCTTGCTGAGGTTATCGAAGCTTCGAATGCTTCGACCAGGTAAATCATTGAACCAGATTCTGGCATATTCGACAAGAGTTTGCATGAACATTAGACAACATTCAGCGTTTGACCATTTCTCAATCCTTGCTGCACCAGTGAAGATCTGAAGATGGTCCTCAGGATCTTCAGTCCCATCATATGTTTTGATGTGGGATGGCATCTTGATCTTCGTTTGAAAATCATAATCGGCTATTTGTTGTGAAAAGCATGAGAGGTTACTCGGCTTGTAAGGTTTGGCCAAATCTTCTTCAGCCCTTGCACCCGTGTTGTTGCCATCGTTGTTGTTCCCTTGAGTGACCAGCACCTGATTAATAAAGTGTTGCCACGGGAAGCTGGCTGATGTGTTCAAAATGCAACATATAAATTTCATCAATTGTGGCATAAAACTAACCCTTTTTAGTACTAATGTTGGAAAAAGTGTGCTTTTGTCTTCCTTTTGTATTTTCAGGATTAAATGAGCTCAAATTAACAAAAGAAGCAAAAAGACATCAAAATCTAACATAAATACAAGAAAAGGAACAAGACGAGACATGCCCGACCCCACGACAGAATCTTCCCAAGCAAAACAAGACATCAGAAGACTGAACACGCCCCGTGCTCAGCCAGCACGGGGGCGTGCCCAAGTGTCAGCAGAAAAGACAAAGTGGTAGAAGCTTCTATTGCCCACCACGGGGCCGTGCTCAGCGGATACGGGGCCATGGTCAACTATAAGATTCGCACAATCCAGCAAATCTGCATAGTACAAAGATTCTTCTGCACCACGGGGTCGTGCTCAGCGGACACCGGGGCGTGGTCAACTAATAAGACAAAGCTGCATTAAATGAAGAAAGAGAAGGATGTGGACACGGGGCCGTGCCCACTGGACACGGGGCCGTGCCCGAGCTTCTGTTCAGCCTATAAATAGGAGTGCTTGGCTCAAGCTCAAACCATCCCTTGGCACACCACCTCTCTCACACTTCACCCACCACCCACCACCACTATAACACCATCATCCACCACCATCATCCATTGTCCATCATAGAGTGTGTGAGTCATCTCGGGATCCAAGATTGATCGTAAGAGTTCTTGACAATCAAGGCCATGTTTGCCTAAGTCTCTTACATCACTTGGTGAAGACAAAGTGTCTAGTGTAATACTTTTTATTTCTAATCTTTTCGCACTTTTTATTTGGTTTCGTATTAATGACTTTAATAACTAGTTGCTTATGTTGAAGGTGATCTTTCTTTATCGTTTGTCCGTGGTGTCTTGAAATTATTTTACTGTCTATATAAAATAAAAGATTTTCACCATTCATATCTCCACGGTCTATATGGAGGTATGTTGGCTACCTGGTCAGGGGTTAAGGGAACGGTTTGGTAAAGGTCTTGCCATTGTTCAGCGTTTAGAGGTCCTGCAATGGACATGGGTCAAATTTAGTATGACCTCCTTCAATACTTCACGGTATTGGATGGCGGGGGTCCAAACTCTTTGATCCCCTCATAAGTTAACTACTATTAATACTATAACCCGGCTATTTAGGACTGTATCCCTGCTGACTCAGACTACTTAGTCGAGGGTAACGTCACCTCCAAAAGAGGGGCCTACCATAATTTGCATTAATAACTTAATTCATTATCTTCCAATAATCCACCCTTTTAGGATTGTATCCTTGCTGACTCAAACTACTGGGGTGAGGGTAACGTCACCTTCAAAAGAGGGGCCTACTACAATAACTAAGATAATCTCTTAAAATAGTGCAAAAGTGCGGAAATAATCAAAGGTTACACTAGATACGAGTCGGAACCAAGTGATTCATCTTGTCTATCTGTTTTTCTTTTTCTTTTTATTTTCAGCACTTTAGTTAGTTTTTATTTTTCTTAGTTTAAAACATTTTTTTCTAAACTTTTTATTTTGATTAGACGTTGAGGATAAACCGGTACTAAAAGCTCTTGTGTCCTTGGACGACCTCGGTATCTTACCAACACTATACTACGCTCATGATGGGTGCACTTGCCCATATGTGTGTCTAGTGTTAGTAAATATCGTGTTTTATAAATTTAAAACTTGACTAAAAAGTGTTAAAGGGGCTTAAAATATACACCTAATATATATAACACTAGAATACGCATCACTGGCCATCATTTGGGCAATCATCTGAGGCATAAGGTTGAAGCCTTGAAGGCTTCCGGGTGCAACTGAGCAACTAACTCCCAAGGGGGTGCTCATAACAGCACTTCGTGCCAAGGGGAGCACGGACAAAGCTTGTTCCCATTAAGTTGTTATAGAGGGTGGAAGGCTTGTCACTGGGGATTGTAGGAGCTGGTCAAGGGTCAGCTCATGGCCCAGAGGAGCACCACTTGTAGCTGGTTGGGATGAGAAGAGAGGATATGTTGTAGGACTCGGCCTTGCGGATAGATACAGGTTAGGGTTTGGAGGATTACTGGGACCAGCCTCATCCCTAGATGCAAAAGGAGGGATAGGAGGTCCAGGAGATAGTGTTGGTTCTGGCTCATCATAGTCTAAATGAATCCTCACTCCCTTGTCCCTTTCCCTACTCACGTATTGGTTGAGGAGAGACCTCAACTCAAGGAAATTGTTGGCAACCCCTTCAGGGGTAAGTTCGACACGTGGTGGGGTGCCAGAGACACCAACATTAGGGGAAGGGACCCCTGATCTAGATGGGGTTGGAGTGTTGAAAGTCATAAACTCGGGAGTGCTTCCCGAAGTCGAGAAAGAAGTGGGTATAGCCACATGAGTTTGGCAAGTACTTGGGGTAGAGGTGTTTGGAACCTGATTTACTTCTCCCGAGGATCCACTTTCTGACATGGTAGTTTCAAGAGAAAGGAGATACACTACTAGGCCTTTTGAGGAAAAATAGTGGCGTAGCCCCATGGTGGGCGCCAACTTGTTGATGCAACAAATAACAGACCAAGGATAGTAGCTGGGTTAGTTAGGCAAAAGGGTTGAAGGGTTCAACTTTGCCTAACGCAAGTCGTGGGGTCCCCCCACATTTGCAAGACGTGGAGAGAGGTTCACTAGATTTGTTTTGTTGTTTGCTAAAGATCCTCCTCCGAAGTGTGTTCAGATTCGGATGTACAAGCAAAAGGAATGTGTGTGTTGAATGTGAAAGAAAGTAACTTGCATGGAGCAAGTACTCGAGAGCAATGATCAGAGATTCTCCAAGAATCAGTGCTGATCGGAATGTCCTGCTTAGTAAATGAAGTGTCTAATTTATAGGAGAAGACATCACTCAAAGAGGAATGTATTTGACTAGTGACCATGCTTGCAGTGGGGGACTTACCCTTTCAGGGGTTGAAGCCTTTTGACCCATGGATAAAAGAGTGTGCTCTATGGACCTGCATTGCTTTTGCGGGTGGTGAATTGGTGAAGCAATCCAGAGACGTGACCTTTTACTGTTCCCGCATTGCTTTATCTCAACTCCCTGGGTTTTTAACCTTTGAACCCTTTTGTCTTTTGAGCGTTCACGTATTTAAGTTATTTATATTTGGTCTTCGGCTACCCCCGTCATCATGTACCAATAAACAGACTTCATCTAAAGTGTACCAATGAACAAGACGATCTGATAATCGTTGGCTGCAATAATTAATGTCAACCGAAACGCTGTTGTTTGAGGCCGTAACAGCAACATCAGGTTAATCTAATCTTTCTCGCAGACTAATCAGTTGGGTACATAGTATTTGGATATTTTGGTTAGAATTTTATCCACATTCAGTGACAACCTTTGTAGTTGGGTTTTTTTTATCCTCCAAAACAAACAATTTCTTGCTATATGATGCCTGTTTTTTAGTTCCTTCCGATCAATTTGAATAGGATGATTCATGGTATACAGTTGCCAAGAACATAAAAGAGAATGACTTTTTGTTGCTCTCTCTCTCTTTAGCCTCTCGCTTCTCTCTAAAACGCAATTGCCAAGAACATAAAAGAGAATGACTGGCATATGCAAGTTAACTGAACCGGGAAACCGAAACTGTTCCTAAGATCGACGGAAATTGTATATATAGAAGAATTATGGCATAAATACACATCCCATTTAATTTATGACATAAAATAAGTTGTAAAAAATAAAATATAATATAAATGTGTTGACCCGAACCCGATCTGTTAACCTAAACGTGTTCGTGGGTTCAACCTGAAACTGACCCGAACCCATCTAGACTAAACCTAAACCCGCAAATTTCGTGTTAGGTTTGTGTCATGTTTTCGGGTCGTGTCCGAAATTCACACCCAACATAGGTTAAAATGACACAGTTTCCCCAGGTTCTTTACTATATTTACTGCCCATTAATTTAAAAAAGAAAAAGGAATAAGCAATGGTTTCTATATATAATGATCTTAACTTGATACAGAGGCATATTATATGAAATTTGCTGGTGGTAGAAGTGCATATAAAGTAATTCGCACATCAGACACGAATGTTGATGTAAGAAGACATTTTACATGATTTTAATAAAATTGGGGATTTTACTAAAGGCATTGTGGGTGCATTTTATCAGTTTCAACATTTATCCTTCTAGACATTGTGGGCACATGATTAGTAGCATTTGTAGATATAGGTACAACATACACTAGGATATGAGGATGTATTTGGCTAAAGATAGACCATGAGGTGTGTTTGTTTTTCTACTTTAAATGCTCTTATGCAATTCAAGTAAGTTTATGTTGTTTATGTTGTTTGTATAATATAATTATGTGTTTATCCCATTAGGTTAAATATGAATGTTTTCTTGAGGAGAAGTATGGGAAAGAACGTAATAAACATCCAAAATTTGACAAAGACTTGTGGTCATGAGCTGAGGGCAAGAATAAAGGGAAAGTGTGCAGGTTAGGCAGTGATAGTGACCCATGTGTACATAGCAGAAAAGACCCTGAGGTATTTTCAATCCTTTTAGACTAATAGCTTTTGTGCATTTGTATCATTTCCCACTGTTATTATGTTTGTTTGGTTTGAGATGCTTGTTTTTTATTGTTAGGTTTGATGCTCTTAAATTAGTGAGAATGTTAAGGAAATTCATAATGATTTAATTATTACACCTTCTTTATGTCACACCCTGGCTTTGCGGAAGCGTGGTTATTTTGGTGTGACTTCTTAATACCATAGCTTAACCATAACAAAGCTATATGAAATAAAATCAGGCAAGATCATCCATTCGATTAAGTTTTAAAACCAGAGTAACACAACATTGTCTTAGAGACTTACAACCTCATAACATAAAACATTGTCTTGAATAACATAAACACCGACATGAAATAAACGCAGTTTAAGATTTGTGACTTGTCCAGGAAAGAGTCACATTTCCTAAACTGGGATGACCTTGGAACCCTTATGCAGCGGGAAAACATAACATACCGCGCCAGATCTTTAATTTCCTGAAATACATGTAAGTTGAAAAATCAACAATAATGTTGAGCGAGTTCATGTGTAAGTGAGTAAGTAAACCTTTGTGAGTATAAAAATAGTCTTGGTATGTAGCAAATAAGGGAATTGAGATCACCAGTGGTTTGCAAGGCCACCGATATATGTGAAGTGCAAGTAGGAAGACTCAAACCTAGCAGATTTAGCGTTGGGTACAAAGTCACTCCAAGGTCCGTTCTGTTGGGCCTCCCAGAGGTCCGTTCTGTTGGGCCTAGAGTTGGGCTCGCTACACCCAGATAGATCTACCGCTTACGTTCCTCGGTCCTACAATGAGGATTAATGGCCTCCAGTTTATGCCTACCCACTCACATGATCTAAGTAATAAACCTCCTTACGCTAACCATACCAGGTATAATGTACTTATAATCAAAGTAACATGTATTTCACCCCCGCAGTTTAGAAAACTGAAAACAGTTAGAGAAAAGGGGGACATGAACTCACAGTGGTGCGTCTCTACCAAGTATGCCTCCAAATCGATCAGTTGTATGACGACCTACACGTGCTAACTCTATTAGACGGACGGCCGTGCCTTAGCTATATGATTTAAGTTTTTGGGAAATAGTTAGGCAACTATTTCGTGTTTACGTTCTGTATATACTTGGTAGTTATTCTCCTTCCCAAGGATGGGGGATTTAATACATGTGTTTTCGTAACATTCAGATTTCACTATTAAGTCTCACTTAATATATTTTATTTCCAACTTCAAAACATAAATATTCTTCCCAAAAATATTATCTTTTAATACATGTGATTTTCCCAAAATAATACTTAGTAATATTATTTTTACCCTAAAAATAATATTTATGTAGTTCACAAAATAATCATAAACACTTATACAAGTGATGTTGTGAAAAATATATACTAAATATATTTATGTATCACGTTTTATTTTGAGAAATCCCACCTCCGATATTTTATAAATAAGTCGTGGCAAAATTCATAGTTGAAAACAAGTCGACAAGTATCTCTAACACTTATAGTGAAAATAATTCTAAGTGTTAGGTTTTTAGAAAAATTTCGCCAGAGTTTCTTCTGTAACTGGAGGTGGCCACGCTTTCAAGCGTATCATTTTCTTTTATAAATCAAGCCAACAATTTTTATCATTCATTCAAAACAATGTTCAAACCACGAACTAGTCAAAATATATATATAAATCGCATAAACTTCATGAACTTGTGATTTATCCAAACTGTGAAGTAAATCTCATTACTTTTAGTGGATCTTTATATAAAATAATCCGATTCTGTGAAAACCTCGTTTTTATGGAAGTTCCGTCTTTACAACTTCTCGTCATCTTTTTCAAAAATAGTTATTTTGTCGAAACTGTGTCTTACACAAGTGTTTACACACTTGTGTGTTCTAAAAACCATTCTTGTTAGTGTAAGATCCGTCTTTTAAAGTATGTTTTCTCTTGACACGTGGTCCTTTGAAAATACCACTTGCAGATACGTAGATCTGCTAGTTTTAAACACTATTCCACAAGTAAAACATTTTTACACAAGTTCATGATTCGTGTGTGGTAGAGTTTCACCCTTTAACCCTTGTTCTATTCAAAACAACCTTATGTCATGATTCGTGATCATGACCAAACCGGGTTAAGTGATGATCCGAGCTACCACAACATAGATCGGGTCTAAATAATCACAAATTTCAATTACTACAACATTTACACAACTAGTGAGCTTTTAACCATCATTTTTCATGTTTTTGGTAGACTTTAATGCACCATTTTGTAAGATTTCGAGTTTTAATCATTACACCACATATTAACCGCTTTAGATTAGTTCAAGAAGGTGATTTAAGCAACATACCACTAGCTCGAGGCTAGGGAAGAATCTATGCGAAAAACGCGTGGATAAAAGCAAGATAAAGAGGTCCTTCGCCTTCTGTTTGCTCCAAGGTTCCTTATATGCGACCCTTAACACTTGTTGATGATTGGAACTTGCAAGATAGAAATCGAAAAATGGATGGATGGGTGTGGGGGGTTCGGCCGTGAGCTTTCTAGAGAGAGAGAGGGAGTGTTGTTGTGTTATGAGTGTTGTGAAATGAATGATAGGTTAAACCATGATCTTATAGGCAATTCATATGCAAATTACCCAATGGATTATATGTATCCTAGATATTAAGCACCCAATATTAAACTAATCAATAAAGGACAAGGGTGTCCCCCTCTAATGGGGACGGTTTGTAAAGGGGGGGGGGGGGTCTTGGTCCATTTCCAAGTATTAGTTAGTTACTAGTTAGGTTAAGTTAGTTAGTTAGGTACTTAACCCGGTTAGTAGTGTGTAGTATGTTATGACGGGTGTTAGGGTATTCAGGGACCCTAACTGGCTCAGAAAAAGATAAATAATGTTTATGGCCGTATTTTCATGTCCCGGGTATAGTCCGGTTGTTCGGTTGGATAGTAATCCGTTAAAGTGCTTAACAAAGCTTTAAAGTGTCGTTAATACCCTTTTTAGTGACACAACTTATTCCTGACACTTTGGAAAGTGTCTAGTAATATTTTTCTCATGTTTTGGCACTTTATTAGTTAGCTAAAAGCTGAATTATTATGTAAAGTGCTAAATTTTTGTACTTAGAGTACGTTTTAGGCACATCCAGTCATTGTGACTTATTCCTAGAGACGCAGTTCTACAACCCTTGTATCCCTACACTCACCACTAGTGTAGCAAAATATTTCTGGCTCATACAGGCCTTAGAGGCAGTGTCTGCCTGATGCTGGCTTTATCAGCATGTTCAATAGGTTATCCGTGTATTGTGCTACTGTGCTTTTTGTGCATCATGTTTGTCACTAAGGTCCAGCATATAAATAATGTAGTGACAGCAAGTAGAGTATGATGCAAGTAAGTACATGTATCAGTATTCAAGTAGCAGGTTATTCACAAGTTCAAGCAAGCACAGTAATTAAGCAATAATTAATTATTAATTAAGTTGTACGGATACCTGGTTTAGTGAGGGTTGTCACATTCTCCCCCCGTTAGAAAAATTTCGTCCCGAAATTTTAAGTTCTGCTTGTAGATGCAGGGTTCTTAGGAAATAAGTGGGGGTATTTCTCTTTCATCCGGTCCTCACGTTCCCAGGTGTATTCAGGACCATGTCTGGCATTCCAACGAACTTTGACGAGCTTGACACTACTCCGGCGGGTCTTGTTTACCTTCCAATCCGTAACCTCAACCGGTTCTTCAACGAAATGGAGCGTGTCGTCAACATGGATCTCGTCGATGGGAATGGCAATGTTAACTTGAGTTGGACTTCTCTTCAGGTTGGATACATGGAATGTATCGTGAACAGAATGGAGTTCAGCAGGTAGGTCCAACTTGTATGCTACTAGTCCTATTCTTTCCAAAACTCTGAAAGGACCAATGTAGCGCGGATTTAACTTCCCATGCTTTCCGAAGCGTGCCACACCCTTCCAGGGTGAAACTTTCAATAACACCATTTCTCCAACTTGGAATTCCACATGTTTCCGGTTTGGATCCGCATGGGCTTTCTGTCTGTGGCGAGCTGCTTCGATGCGTTTAAGAATCTGCGCAATCTTGTCTGTCGTCTCTTGGACGATTTCGGGACCAGCAAGCTGCCTATCACCTGCGTCAGCCCAACATAGTGGTGATCGGCACTTGCGTCCGTAAAGGGCTTCAAATGGCACGACACCAATACTGGTGTGGTAGCTGTTGTTGTACGAAAATTCGACCAAAGGCAAATGCTTGACCCAGCTACCGCCCAAATCCATAACACACGCTCTCAGCATGTCTTCCAAAGTCTGTATCGTTCGCTCGCTTTGACCGTCAGTTTGCGGATGAAATGCAGTGCTCAGATTTAATTGTGAGCCAAAGGCTTCTTGGAAGGATTGCCATATCCTTGACACAAACCTTCCGTCTCTATCAGAGATGATCGAGAGAGGTACTCCATGGCGCGCAACGATCTCTCTCATGTATATTTCAGCCAATTTGCTCGTATTATCCTTCTCTCTGATAGGTAAGAAGTGTGCTGACTTCGTTAATCGATCCACTATTACCCAAATAGTGTCATGGCCTCTTGGCGTTCTTGGCAATTTCGTAATAAAATCCATTGAGATTTGTTCCCATTTCCACTTGGGAATCTCAGGTTGTTGCAGAAGTCCTGAAGGCTTCTGGTATTCGGCTTTAACCTTAGCGCACGTTAAACATTTGCTCACATAAACAGCAACATCGCCTTTCAACCTAGGCCACCAATAATAATTCTTGAGATCCTGGTACATCTTATCCGCTCCAGGGTGGATAGAGTACCGCGACTTGTGAGCTTCATCGAAAATAACTTCCCTTAAACCACCAAACAGAGGAACCCAAATCCTTTTCTCAAAACATAACGTTCCTTCCTCGTTTGGTACCAGTAGCTTCTCCATCCCACGGAGATATTCTTCTTCATGGTTTCCTTCCTTGAGAGCTTCTTTCTGCGCGGCACGAATGCGCAAGGAAAGATTGGTTCGGATAATCATTTCTAAAGCCCTAACCCTTATGGGCTTGATCCTCTCCTTTCGACTTAGGGCATCGGCGACCACATTCGCCTTCCCTGGATGATACTTTATCTCGCAGTCGTAATCGTTCAGCAACTCAACCCATCGTCTTTGCCTCATATTCAACTCCTTCTGGTTGAATATGTGTTGTAGGCTCTTGTGATCTGTAAAAATTGTACACTTGGTACCATAAAGGTAGTGTCTCCAGATCTTTAATGCAAAAACCACTGCGCCAAGTTCCAAATCATGTGTGGTATAGTTCTTTTCGTGCACTTTCAGTTGACGCGATGCGTAAGCAATAACCTTTTGGCGTTGCATCAACACGCAACCCAATCCTTGACGTGAGGCGTCACAGTATACCACAAAATCATCTGTACCTTCCGGTAGTGCTAAGATTGGCGCGTTGCAGAGCTTATCCTTCAATATCTGGAATGCTTCCTCCTGTTTGATTTCCCAATCAAACTTCTTATCTTTCTGCGTGAGGAGTGTTAAAGGTTGAGCGATTTTTGAAAAATCCTCAATGAACCTTCGATAGTAGCCAGCCAAACCCAAGAATTGTCGAATCTCGGTTGGCGTCTTTGGCGTTTCCCAATTCTTGATCGCTTCAATCTTGGTTGGATCCACATGGATTCCATCTCCATTTACCACGTGTCCAAGGAATTGGACTTCACGTAGCCAAAATTCGCACTTGGAGAATTTGGCATATAGCTGTTCTTTCTTCAGCAGCTCCAAAATAGCTCTTAGATGCTGTTCGTGCTCGGCCTTTGTTCTTGAATAGATCAAGATGTCGTCGATAAACACAATTACGAACTTGTCCAAGTACGGCTTGCAAACTCTATTCATCAAATCCATAAAGACTGCGGGCGCGTTTGTCAAACCAAACGGCATAACAAGGAACTCGTAGTCTCCATAACGAGTCCTGAAGGCTGTCTTCGGGATACTCTCCCCTTGTATCCTTAACTGATGGTATCC
The DNA here is from genome assembly GCA_030545235.1 of Helianthus tuberosus. Taxonomy (NCBI): domain Eukaryota; kingdom Viridiplantae; phylum Streptophyta; class Magnoliopsida; order Asterales; family Asteraceae; genus Helianthus; species Helianthus tuberosus. The sequence continues at coordinate 185,993,944 of CM060406.1, forward strand.
AGATCGAAGATCGATCTTTGAATAAAATCTTGAACCTTGCAGTTGGTCACACAGATCATCAATTCTTGGCAGAGGATACCTATTCTTGATCGTCAGCTTGTTCAGCTCCCGGTAGTCGATACACATACGAAAACTACCGTCCTTCTTTTTAACAAACAGGACCGGAGCTCCCCAAGGCGAGAAGCTTGGTCGGATAAATCCCTTGTCTAACAACTCTTGAAGTTGTGTTGACAGTTCCTGCATTTCAGACGGAGCAAGTCTATAAGGTGCCTTAGCCACAGGCGCGGCGCCTGGAACTAAGTCAATGCGGAACTCTACTTGTCTCTGAGCTGGCAGTCCAGGTAAGTCTTCTGGGAAGACTTCTGGATATTCCCTCGCGACAGGGATGTCTTCTATTCTTGGCTCAGCAGCCTTCTTATCCACAATGTGTGCCAGGAAGGCAACACATCCTTTCTGCAAACACTTTCGCGCTTTCAGGCAGCTGATAATTCTTAACGGCGTATCAAGCTTCTCCCCGTGAACCACAATTGTTTCGCCATCTTCGGTGGGGATACGAACGACCTTTTCGTGAAAAACTATCTCAGCCTTGTTGCCTGATAACCAATCCATTCCTACCACCACGTCGAAGCTTCCCAACTGGACTGGTAGTAAATCCAAAGCAAACTCACGCTCTCCTAATTCGATCACACAACCTCTGATGACTTCGTTGGCTTCTACTAACTTCCCATTAGCCAATTCGATTGAGTAGGGAATATCTAACTTATTAGCGGCTAACCCAAGCATATTCTTAAATTCTAACGACACGAAGCTATAATCGGCACCAGTATCAAATAAAACGGATGCATAGCGTTGATTTACAGGGAACGTACCAGTAACGACATTGGGGTCCTGGCGCGCTTCCCTTGCTTCGATTTGGAACACCCTTCCACGGGCTTGGTTTAACTCTGGGCAATTCCTTTTAAAATGCCCAATATCACCGCAGTTAAAGCATCCAAGTCTTTGCCCGTTTCCACCAGCTTGATCATTCCTCTGATTACGATTCACGGCGCCCGCTTGGTTAGCATTGTTGCCTCGATACTCGTTACCTCCATAGTTTCCTTGTGGGCGATTTCCATTCCCACCCCGGTTGTTATTTCTGTTTCCGAATCCTCCCTGGCCTCCCTGACCCGCAGTGGCCCAACAAGTGTCCTTCATGTGGCCACGTTTCCCACATGCTTTGCATACTTTTGGCCCGCAACGACCAGAATGGTGGTGTTGGCAGTCGTTGCACTTGGGTTGGGTGCCCATGTATCCCTTTCCTTTCTTTCCACTACCAGCTGTAACCTGAGCTGGCGTGCCTGATCCTCCTTTCTTAACTGCCACACTGGCGCCCTGCTTGAAGTTTGAGAACTTCCGTTTGTTACCTCCTGATGACTCGACGTGAGTCTCTTTCTTCTTAAGCTCAGCATCATCAAACTTGTTCAGGCGAATGGCCTCCTCTGTGAGAGCCACGCTCAAATCGATCGCCTCAGTAATGGTCGCAGGCTTGGATGAGGTTACCATGCTTATGATTTGAGGAGCTAATCCCCAAATGAAACGTTCAATCCGCTTGAACTCCGGAGTGACCATGTAGGGTACCACATGCGATAAGTCATGGAACCTTTGAACGTATTCTGCGATCTTTGGACCGTCCATTTTCAAGTGCCAGAACTCGGTTTCCAATCTCTGGATTTCTGCGCGAGAGCAGTACTTTTTGCGCATAAGTTCCTTCAGTTCGGTCCAGGTTAGCGCGTAGGCAGCAGCTTCACCAAGTGTCTGTACTTGCAGATTCCACCAAGAGAGGGCTCCATCCAAGAATAGCCCTGAGATATAGGTGACTTGCTGATCCAGTGCGCATTTGCTCATGCGTAGAACAGATTCAGTTTTCTCCGCCCAACGAACAAAGGCGACAGCACCTCCAGTGCCATCAAAGTTGACCGGTTTGCAGTCTAGAAACTGCTTGTAGGTGCATCCTGCACATACGTTATAACATACGATTGGCATTAGTATCATTGCTAAAGATATCCAATTAGGTCATGGTATGTCTAAATGACTTAGTATTACCATGAGGTGGATTATTGTTGTTGCCAGTGTTGCCAGAGTTGCTTACAGTAGTCCCTCCTTGAGAGGCGGCGTATTGTGCAATGGCAGCAGCGATAATTTGCTGGAGTTCTGCCTCATTGGTAGGCATGTGTGCGAGTCGCGTCTCGGCGGCATCTTCTAAAAGATGTGTTTACGTCGGTCAGGCCATAGTTATAATACATACGCTTTATGATAGTAATAGTACATAACATCTCATGTTATAGAATATAAATAATCAAATCAAGCATCAAGTATGATGAGAATACTGCGATTGCCATATATCAAGACCACATAGTAAGTGTACAAGTACATCACAGTGTCATACAACATTAGTCGACTATGGGCTACATCACCCTAGTCCAAAAATCATATCGAATCAGTGTTAATACATCAAATACATGTCAACAAAAGTCAGAATCATAATGTAGTCTCCAAAAATGTTGTGCAGTCAAAAGCATTCGCCGTCTTCTCACCAATGTCTACCTATACGGTACTGAAGAGCTCTACACGGATGGCGGTGGAGGAGGGGGAAAGTGAGTGTAAAACAAGCGGCGCAAATGGAGCCAGTCCTCCTCCATGGCTCTCTGGGTGCGTAAGAATGAAGCAACCTGCTGCTCCAGGGCAAAAAGGCGTGTAGCATAGTCTGGTGGTACAGGTCGAGAGGGTTGCAACGGAGAGTGGGTCTGACCCTGGCACTGACACGACAGCGTCTGAGCTCTCTCAAGCTCCTGAATGCGCTGTGTGTGTGCCTCGTGCTGGGCGACAAAAGACATCAAAACGTCCTCAATAGTATACCCCATGTGGAAAGAATGGTAGGGGTCAGTCGGTGGCATAGCAGAGTGTGGTGCCCAAAGGAACGGCTCACTGGTGGGATCAAAAGGTGCCACATGAAATGGAGAAACAGTGGGAAAAGTAGCAGACGGTGGTATAGCAGAGATAGATACCGGTACATGCCCAAAAGGGTGTGCCAAAGAACCTTCTCCAGGTCACGTTGGAGGTGTAAACCGAGGAAATGAAAAAGAGGTATCAATGTGACGGGTATCAGTGATCTGAGGGGGAATAGGTGGGACCTCGTCATCAGCAGGAATCCACCCACACTGGGCGTGCTCGTCTCGGGGGTCGATCCGTGCCTCAAAAAGCGCACGATCAAACTGGGCTGGCATAGGATCATGGTGAGGTACAACAAGGGGGTCAACTGGTGCATCAGCAAAAAGTGGGGGATCAACGTGATCAGCAACAAGGACATGATCGCCCTCCAATAATGGAGCATCTATAGGGTGATCATCAATAGGTGGGTCAGCAAGGACAGGCTCAATAATAGGTGCGTCAGCATGATCTGGGTCATGCTCAAGTACTAGGTCAGGAGCAGGGTCTAGTGGCTGCTCGGGCTCATCAAAGGCCATCTCAAAATCAAACTCGGGATCGATGGGATCAACTGGGTCGACTGGATCCTCCATAGGCTGATCCATGGGTATAAACTCTATATCCTCATCTGGGTCGAATCCTGGGGGAAAGACAGGATCGGAATCCTCCATATCATCATGGTCGAAAGCAAAGCTAGGAATAGGGGCAACAGAGGATGCCTGGTCGGGATCTGATCCATGAGAAAAGTGCTGCGCACTCTGAGTATGTGAAGGTGCGGAGGCCACAGACTCGAAAGAGTCTGGGACCGGAGAGTGAGCATGTGACTCCTCAGCGGGAGCATCTGCGATCATCAAGAGATCACCAGCAGCAAGAAGGGCCTCGCCCTGAACCTCATCCTCCAAAGGCTCGTCATCAAAAAGATCGACGTCGTCGTCACCGTCGGCGTCGAGAAGCAAATCATAGGCAGGATAAACAGCTAAGGGTATGGGAGCAGGGATCTCCACTAACGGTAGGTCCCCGGCCAAAGGGCCATCAGCGAGCTCATCAGCACCATCAGGTAAGGCAAAGGGCTGGAAATCATCCTAGTCCGTGCTCGTAACGTCGGATGTGTGAACCTCACGCTCAGAAGACTCTAGGTCGTCCGATACTATAGGTCTAGGTCCTGTGGTGTCTGAATCACCAGTGCCAGAGGTGTCCATAATGTCTGTAACATAAACACAACATGCACAAACAGTCAATCATACAATCAAATAATCACATAAGTCACCAAGTAAGCATTCAAATCATTCTCCTAGTCCCACTAGCCTCCCAGCCTCCTAGACTGATACTCCTAGTCTCACTAGCCAATTTCTCCCAGTCTCTAAGACTGCTCTATCATCTACCTCGACCTCTTAGATCGAGCCTCGGTCTCCAATACCGAGCCTCAGCCTCCAAGACTGAGCCTACTCTTCCTAGTCCAACTAGCCAACTACCTCGATCTCTCAGACCGAGCCTCGGCCTCCAAGACCGAGCCTCAGCCTTTCCGGACTAAGCCTAAAAATAATGAATAAAATGTGCTCAACATTTGTTTGTAAAAAGTTTTGGATCTGGACTTAAGTGGTATGCAGAAAAATGTTTTCGTGAGAGCCCTAGTGATCATAGTCTAGACTCGAAAAGGAATCCTAGTTCGCTATGATCAGAGCTCTGATACCAAGCTGTCACACCCTGGCTTTGCGGAAGCGTGGTTATTTTGGTGTGACTTCTTAATACCATAGCTTAACCATAACAAAGCTATATGAAATAAAATCAGGCAAGATCATCCATTCGATTAAGTTTTAAAACCAGAGTAACACAACATTGTCTTAGAGACTTACAACCTCATAACATAAAACATTGTCTTGAATAACATAAACACCGACATGAAATAAACGCAGTTTAAGATTTGTGACTTGTCCAGGAAAGAGTCACATTTCCTAAACTGGGATGACCTTGGAACCCTTATGCAGCGGGAAAACATAACATACCGCGCCAGATCTTTAATTTCCTGAAATACATGTAAGTTGAAAAATCAACAATAATGTTGAGCGAGTTCATGTGTAAGTGAGTAAGTAAACCTTTGTGAGTATAAAAATAGTCTTGGTATGTAGCAAATAAGGGAATTGAGATCACCAGTGGTTTGCAAGGCCACCGATATATGTGAAGTGCAAGTAGGAAGACTCAAACCTAGCAGATTTAGCGTTGGGTACAAAGTCACTCCAAGGTCCGTTCTGTTGGGCCTCCCAGAGGTCCGTTCTGTTAGGCCTAGAGTTGGGCTCGCTACACCCAGATAGATCTACCGCTTACGTCCCTCGGTCCTACAATGAGGATTAATGGCCTCCAGTTTCTGCCTACCCACTCACATGATCTAAGTAATAAACCTCCTTACGCTAACCATACCAGGTATAATGTACTTATAATCAAAGTAACATGTATTTCACCCCCGCAGTTTAGAAAACTGAAAACAGTTAGAGAAAAGGGGGACATGAACTCACAGTGGTGCGTCTCTACCAAGTATGCCTCCAAATCGATCAGCTGTATGACGACCTACACGTGCTAACTCTATTAGACGGACGGCCGTGCCTTAGCTATATGGTTTAAGTTTTTGGGAAATAGTTAGGCAACTATTTCGTGTTTACGTTCTGTATATACTTGGTAGTTATTCTCCTTCCCAAGGATGGGGGATTTAATACATGTGTTTTCGTAACATTCAGATTTCACTATTAAGTCTCACTTAATATATTTTATTTCCAACTTCAAAACATAAATATTCTTCCCAAAAATATTATCTTTTAATACATGTGATTTTCCCAAAATAATACTTAGTAATATTATTTTTACCCTAAAAATAATATTTATGTAGTTCACAAAATAATCATAAACACTTATACAAGTGATGTTGTGAAAAATATATACTAAATATATTTATGTATCACGTTTTATTTTGAGAAATCCCACCTCCGATATTTTATAAATAAGTCGTGGCAAAATTCATAGTTGAAAACAAGTCGACAAGTATCTCTAACACTTATAGTGAAAATAATTCTAAGTGTTAGGTTTTTAGAAAAATTTCGCCAGAGTTTCCTCTGTAACTGGAGGTGGCCACGCTTTCAAGCGTATCATTTTCTTTTATAAATCAAGCCAACAATTTTTATCATTCATTCAAAACAATGTTCAAACCACGAACTAGTCAAAATATATATATAAATCGCATAAACTTCATGAACTTGTGATTTATCCAAACTGTGAAGTAAATCTCATTACTTTTAGTGGATCTTTATATAAAATAATCCGATTCTGTGAAAACCTCGTTTTTATGGAAGTTCCGTCTTTACAACTTCTCATCATCTTTTTCAAAAATAGTTATTTTGTCGAAACTGTGTCTTACACAAGTGTTTACACACTTGTGTGTTCTAAAAACCATTCTTGTTAGTGTAAGATCCATCTTTTAAAGTATGTTTTCTCTTGACACGTGGTCCTTTGAAAATACCACTTGCAGATACGTAGATCTGCTAGTTTTAAACACTATTCCACAAGTAAAACATTTTTACACAAGTTCATGATTCGTGTGTGGTAGAGTTTCACCCTTTAACCCTTGTTCTATTCAAAACAACCTTATGTCATGATTCGTGATCATGACCAAACCGGGTTAAGTGATGATCCGAGCTACCACAACATAGATCGGGTCTAAATAATCACAAATTTCAATTACTACAACATTTACACAACTAGTGAGCTTTTAACCATCATTTTTCATGTTTTTGGTAGACTTTAATGCACCATTTTGTAAGATTTCGAGTTTTAATCATTACACCACATATTAACCGCTTTAGATTAGTTCAAGAAGGTGATTTAAGCAACATACCACTAGCTCGAGGCTAGGGAAGAATCTATGCGAAAAACGCGTGGATAAAAGCAAGATAAAGAGGTCCTTCGCCTTCTGTTTGCTCCAAGGTTCCTTATATGCGACCCTTAACACTTGTTGATGATTGGAACTTGCAAGATAGAAATCGAAAAATGGATGGATGGGTGTGGGGGGTTCGGCCGTGAGCTTTCTAGAGAGAGAGAGGGAGTGTTGTTGTGTTATGAGTGTTGTGAAATGAATGATAGGTTAAACCATGATCTTATAGGCAATTCATATGCAAATTACCCAATGGATTATATATATCCTAGATATTAAGCACCCAATATTAAACTAATCAATAAAGGACAAGGGTGTCCCCCTCTAATGGGGACGGTTGGTAAAGGGGGGGGGGGGTCTTGGTCCATTTCCAAGTATTAGTTAGTTACTAGTTAGGTTAAGTTAGTTAGTTAGGTACTTAACCCGGTTAGTAGTGTGTAGTATGTTATGACGGGTGTTAGGGTATTCAGGGACCCTAACTGGCTCAGAAAAAGATAAATAATGTTTATGGCCGTATTTTCATGTCCCGGGTATAGTCCGGTTGTTCGGTTGGATAGTAATCCGTTAAAGTGCTTAACAAAGCTTTAAAGTGTCGTTAATACCCTTTTTAGTGACACAACTTATTCCTGAGACTTTGGAAAGTGTCTAGTAATATTTTTCTCATGTTTTGGCACTTTATTAGTTAGCTAAAAGCTGAATTATTATGTAAAGTGCTAAATTTTTGTACTTAGAGTACGTTTTAGGCACATCCAGTCATTGTGACTTATTCCTAGAGACGCAGTTCTACAACCCTTGTATCCCTACACTCACCACTAGTGTAGCAAAATATTTCTGGCTCATACAGGCCTTAGAGGCAGTGTCTCCCTGATGCTGGCTTTATCAGCATGTTCAATAGGTTATCCGTGTATTGTGCTACTGTGCTTTTTGTGCATCATGTTTGTCACTAAGGTCCAGCATATAAATAATGTAGTGACAGCAAGTAAAGTATGATGCAAGTGAGTACATATATCAGTATTCAAGTAGCAGTTTATTCACAAGTTCAAGCAAGCACAGTAATTAAGCAATAATTAATTATTAATTAAGTTGTACGGATACCTGGTTTAGTGAGGGTTGTCACACTTTACGGGTTGTTTCATACAAAAAATATTTTTAAAATTATGTATAATTTTTTCTTAATATGTAAACAAACTGGAACATGCTATGTAGATTCTAGCACTTGAATTGTAGCTCACAGTTGTATTTTATATTTTTTGAAACCAACTTGACCCATTATTACTTTTCGTTAATTCTGATTTCTTGATTCTATTCATTGGTTGTTTTGTAGATTGAAAAGTTGAACTTAGTTATCAAGGAGCTCGTTAAGGAAAAAGATGAAGAAAAAGAAAGGTTCAGTGGAATTATTGCGGGGTTGTTGGCTGACAAAGAAAAAGATAAGGTGGATAAAGATGCGTTGCTTGATAGGTTGTCACAAATTGAAGCTGTATATGTTAACATCTACAGTTCGAAGATAGACTATAAACACTTGGTTTTGAATGTTTAGATGTTTATCTTATTAGGATAATTTTAGTTAGTTTATATTTTAGTTGGATTTTATTATATGCTTTTGAAAACAAGATGTTTTATATAAGTTTGGGATTTTATTAGACTTTTTTTTAATATTATTTGTAGTTTTATTGATATGTAATATTAATGAAAATAGTAGGGAGAAAAAAAATCTGAATTAAAAACAAATATTCCAAATCAGTAAATGGTAGCAAATAAATGGTAGCAAATGGTTGCAATTGTGTAAAAAATGGTGGCTAAATAGTGGCAATATCAATGGCTAAATGGTATCAAAACTCGCAAATTGTGTGAAAAATGATGGCTAAATGGTGGCAATATAGTTGGCATGATGACTAAATGGTGGCAATATAGGTGGCTAAATGGTAAATAGGTACCAAAACCGATGGCTAAATGGTGGCAATATCGGTGGCTAAATGGTATCAAAACGTGTAAAAACTGATGGTTAAATGGTGGCAAATTAGTGGCTAAATGGTATGAAAACGCGTCACAACTCGGTGGCAAACAAGGCGGAGCGTAGCAAACATGAAGCGATGGCAAATAATTTTGACCAATTTTGTGGTGGTAAAATAAGGTAGCAAAATATAAAAATGGTGCCAATTTGGTGGCATTAGGGCAATTGACACGAGTGTTTTTGTCACCGTATTTTCGGTGGCAAACTGGTGACAATAAGGAAATTGCTACCATTTTGTAACCAAAAATTACATGACAAAAACCATGTTTTCTAGTATTGGTTAGGAGGTTAGATGTCACTTTCATGGTGGCGTCAGCAAAGATGCCACAGTGGTTTGTCCATGCCTATAAATAGAACAGCACCCTGTACTGTTCTATTAGCTATTCACCACTTTTCTCCTGTACGAACAAACACTGTGAGCTCAGGCTGAGGGGGAGTTTGTTACATGCATGCATTGTAATCGTTGTTGAAATAAATTCAATCTTTCGGTTCTATGTTGAAAATGTGTGTTTAAAGCAATTCTTTGCTTGATTGTGTGCAAAGTTTAATTCCATTTATATTCCGCTGCATTACTTATTCATTGTTCATCTTACTTCAAACGTAAAACACAATCAATCTAAACTCAGATCCTAACATTATGTTACTTGTATTGTTATACAAAAAGGTGGGTCACATTAGGAGCAACCTCTCTATCTGTTGTGATAGAGTAAGATTTGCCGTCATCTCTCCCTCCCCGGACCCAACTCTATGAGTAGGATTTTGTTGTGTATGTTTGTTTGTTTGTTTTATGGGGTCGAGCATAATATGTGCTTACGCAATCTTTATGTCAAATATGTCCTGATCCATACAGAAGAATTTTGATTCAAGCTTAATTATTCAATTTAGGAAAATAAATTAACCTTCTTGTGAACTTAACCTCAAAGTAAACAATTGGTGTTGGTTCAATTTTTCTTTAAGTTTGGTCTAGTCGGTTTGGGCCGATCCACAAACATTTTTTTATACCCTTTTCTTTAAGATTTCTATGTAAGGTGCTAAAGTTGTACTAATAAAGAAACAAGCGAACATTTAAATGTAAAATGACTAAGAGATTCTTATGCATTTGAATACACTTCGTATGAATTTTAACCCATAAAGCTTGTTTGATCCATTTTTGTTGATACAGTTTTGTGTTGATGTGCCTCGGTTCGGTTCAGCTCAAGACCGACGCACGACATTCCTCCGTCGTGTGCCCCAGAGATCGACACACGAAGCACGAAGGGCCGCGAACCGTCATCAGCTGCCACATCACCATTATGATGTCATGTGAATAACTTTTCTTTCCATGCATTTTAAACTCACGAAGACCTGCCATGCACGTGTGAATTGTAGATTTTCATGCTTAATGGGCTTTCTATTAGTGATTATAAACTTAATTTATGTTATGTATTTTATGTTTGAATGATATAACTGTATGTATGTGTAACAATGTATAATTATGAACGGTTATGTTGTTGTTGGTTGGTACCGTTTCAAACGGTTGTATCTCCCTCCAAATCCAACCTTCAACAACCGCCAACATATATATATAGATTGCCGGCAAATGATAACCGATACTAAGACATTTTCATTTTGATCTTGTCCTCTCAAACAAACTTCTGCATTACTCGAACATCATGAATCCAAAGTCATTATCAAATTCCACTACAAATGTCTTTGACATTCAACAATGTGGTATCAGAGCCACTACCGAAAGTGATGAAGATCTTATGGCGACATCATCGACCCTGCCGTGTAAACATTGCTCCGACGAGAAGAAGGAAAGAAAATGGTTGCAGAGGAGATGCTATTACTGCAACAAACCGGGGCATCAGATCACATCGTGCAAGGCAAAAGAAAATGATGAGGCTACACAACTCATTCGTCTAGCGATTAATACAGGGACTCAACCACAAAAAGAAGAAGATGACGGTAATCAGAATGATTAGAGAATGGAGTACATGGTGACCGGCACTGACAGAGGTTTCTGGTCCGAAATATGGTACGTTAGTAAATCCATTAAAAGGCACTACTCCAGAAACTTAGATATGTTCAAACGAATTAAAAATATGTTTGATGTGGAAACACAAACCGGTGAAAATAACTTCTATTTTATAAAAGAATCTGAATATAAAGTGTGTTTTATACACCGGATATAGATAGGAATGTGCTTAGTCTTGATCAATTTATCACTCAAGGTTATACCGTTAAGTTTTCTAGAGATCACTGCATGATCTATCCGACATTTAGTGTCTCGGTAATGAATAGAAAGAATGATATTTCTAGCCTTACTAGAGAAGATGAGATCGGTATTTGAGAGAAAGAAACGGTGTTAAAGTCCGAATTGGAGTATGAAATATTCAAAACTGAATATTTGAACCAACATTTCAAAAGCCTGAACATATCATCGGAAGAGCCTGATTGGAATGTCATGATAATGCAAGCAAAGTCATTCAAAGACTTCCAAGACTGCAAGGCTCTTCTAGATATGTTAGATGATGATAGTTATGTCGGGAAATACAAGTTTTATATAGAAAAGAAGTTTGAAGAGATGGTAGATTTGTTTCTAAAAGATAAGTTAGAGATCAATACAAGGCCGCTTCCTGCATATGCCGAAAACAATAGGAAGGTGAGTTTACTGGATCTATATGTGGCTGTCAAGAGGGAGGGTGGTCACCGGAGAGTGACCGAGAATAATATGTGGGTTGTGATCTCAAAAGATATGGGCATTGATTACAACGATGGAGAACTAACGAGACTTATGTATGTTATGTACTTAGATGTACTAGCTTACTACTTTAAGTTCAAATCTACTCAACAAGCTGTAGCCGAGAAGGACATTAAAGAAGATGTTGCAGATACAAGACTATAACAACCCTCCTGAATTTTTCCGACGCCCAAATATATTTTAAAATACCCCTATATGTCCTAAAATACACCCCGTATGTGAAAACCGAGCCCAAAATATGATATAGCATTAAAAATAAAATAAAAACAAAAATTTTATATCGCTCGCAGGCCGCGTAAGACCACATAAGGGTCTACGCGGGGCACGACAGATCATGAACGCAGCGAAACCTTGAGCCGACACGTGTCATCAACGTGTTGAACCTATACCATGACCCGGATTACCTACGGCCTAACCCCCTACTACGCGGGCCGCGTAGCCCCTTGTTATATCTTACGGGGGCCGCGTAAGAACCAAAATCAGCTCCTATAAAGCTGGAGCTCGGGCCTTCAGTCAAAATTCGCTCATGAACGTTTTCTTTCTCTAAACTCTGAAGATTTAATATTATTCTCGGGTATAATACCCACTAAATAACGAAGTTCTACTCCGTTGTAAGTATCATAATCCCTGGATACGTATTAGATACGATGCCCAATTGATCTAGGGTTCCGTAACGGCTTTCGTGGTTCTGCCCGACGTAGTCGGTGGAAAGCCGTCTCGGGGAGGGTATTACTAATGTTAGAATGGGTTATTATACTAACACATGTGCATTTGTGTAAATTATAGATTGTCACCAGGAAACCCTAAAGGATAATCTAAGACAGCAATGTGAATAATCTCCTTTTTGTAAATTGTTTTTACAAAACCTCACACGATTAATTATATATTAAACAGTTATTGAGTATTTGTAAGCATACAATTATCATCGGTATGTTGGGGATTTGTATACAAAATTGTTACTGCCTTGCGAGGAGTAATATTTCCACAAGTCGGGTTGAAAGTACCGTGGGTGGTAATTGATATGACTTGGAAACAAATATAATTGCGAGACCGCCCTCAATACTGTACAATGGTTTTTATTAAACTTGATTAAACTGGGATTCACCCACCAGTATTTCCCACTGACAAATTGTTTTAAACGCGTTTCCGGTAACAAAATGTGAAAGCCAAATAGAAGGCAGCTGGACAGCACTGAAGGCTTGGAAAAGTGGCAATAAAGTTACCTAAACAAAATAGATGTTTTTATTAAATAAAATAGGGTTTATCCCTATGAAAATGTGTGTACTTGAAACTTAGGATTCTTCCCATGTGTTTAATATATTAAAAGCGTGGTATTTTACTCTAATAAAATATTTCCTAACTATGGTCCTGATGTAAATTCCACTGCCAAAATTGAATAAACACACGATACCACCAAAACTGGCTCGCGGCCGCCCGTTCCCGGGAGATAGGGATCGAGGGTTGCGACATAAGGTGGTATCAGAGCTAAGCCACTGATTCAGCCACAGAAGTGTTCTATTGACTCCAAAATTTAATCTATTAGGAAATAAATTACGGAAATATGATGCGTGTGAAGTGTCGTATATTTTAGGTGTATATTTTAAGCCCTTTTTAACACTTATTTTAGCCAAGTTTTAAATTTATAAAACACGATATTTCACTAACACTAAACACACATATGGGCAAGTGCACCCATCGTTGAGTGTAGTATAGCGTTGGTAAGATACCGAGGTCGTCCAAGGACACAAGAGCTTTTAATACCGGTTTATCCTCAACGTCTAACCAAAATAAAAAGTTTAGAAAAATGTTTTAAGCTAAAAAAAAATAAAAACTAACTAAAATGATGAAAATAAAAATAAAAGAAAAAACAGATAGACAAGATGAATCACTTGGTTCCGACTCGTATCTAGTATAACCTTTGATTATTTCCGCACTTTTGCACATAATTAAGAGATTATCTTAGTTGTTGTAGTAGGCCCCTCTTTTGAAGGTGACGTTACCCTCACGCCAGTAGTTTGAGTCAGCAAGGATACAATCCTAAAAGGGTGGATTATTGGAAGATAATGAATTAAGTTATTAATGCAGTATTGTGGTAGGCCCGGCTTTTGGCGGTGACGTTACCCTCGGCTAAGTAGTCTGAGTCAGCAGGGATACAGTCCTAAATAGCCGGGTTATAGTATTAATAGTAGTTAACTTATGAGGGGATCAAAGAGTTTGGACCCCCGCCATCCAATACCGTGAAGTATTGAAGGAGGTCCTACTAAATTTGACCCAGGTCCATTGCAGGACCTCTAAACGCTGAACAATGGCAAGACCTTTACCAAACCGTTCCCTTAACCCCCGACCAGGTAGCCAACATACCTCCATATAGACCGTGGAGATATGAATGGTGAAAATCCTTTATTTTATATAGACAGTAAAATAATGCCAAGACACCACGAACAAACGATAAGGAAAGATCACCTTCAACATAAGTAACTAGTTATTAAAGTCATTAATACAAAACCAAATAAAAAGTGCAAAAGATTAGAAATAAAAAGTATTAAACTAGACACTTTGTCTTCACCAAGTGATGTAAGAGACTTAGGCAAACATGGCCTTGATTGTCAAGAACTCTTACGATCAATCTTGGATCCCGAGACGACTCACACACTCTACGATGGACAATGGATGATGGTGGTGGATGATGGTGTTGTGATGGTGGTGGGTGGTGGATGAAGTGTGAGAGAGGTGGTGTGCCAAGGGATGAGATGAAATGAATCCAAGCACTCCTATTTATAGGCTGAACAGAGAGCTGGACACGGCCCCGTGTCCGCTGGACACGGCCCCGTGTCTGTCTGACACTCTCTCTCCTCATTAATTGTAATTCGCAATTACAATAAATGCGCCTGCTGTACTTTCGACACGCCCCCGTGTCCGCTGAGCACGGCCCCGTGATGGGCAATAGAAGCTTCTATGGATTTGTCTTTTCTGCTGCTTCTTGGGCACGCCCCCGTGCTGGCTGAGCACGGGGCGTATTCAGACTTCTGCCTTCTCCATTTTGCTTCGGAAGGTGCCGTTGAGGGGTTGGGCAGTCCACTAATGTTCCTTTCCTTGTATTTATGTTGGATTTAGCTGTCTTTTTGCTTCTTTTGCGTTTTTGAGCTCATTTAATCCTGAAAATACAAAAGGAAGACAAAAACACTCTTTTTCCAATATTAGTACTTAAAAAGGGTTAGTTTTATGCCTTGTTTGATGTAATTTATATGTTGCATTTTACACACATCAAATACCCCCACACTTGAACTTTTGCTTGTCCTCAAGCAAAACTCTTTAATATGTGGCTTACACTCCCAAATGGAATAGGTAGAAGAGAAGGTTTTGGGCTTGTCGTAGAGTGTCGGGATATCCAAGATCTTTTTGGGGTTTTATTTTTATTTATTTACACTCCTATTCGTAATGATTTATTTAGAACGTTTCACAGGAGAAATTACTTATTTGGGCATAACATGCCTCTTTAAAATTTCATTTATATACAAGTTCACATACCTCACGGGAGAAATCACTCACACTCGGCCGAAGGTGTATTTTTAGTGAATCACTAGAGAGCGGCATGGAACTTATTCCTACCATAGGCTTGCCAAGCAATCAATCCTCCTCCTTTTTAATTTTTATACCTTTGTAAATATCAAGAGGACTTTGTGGGTTAAGGGTTAGGCTTGGGTTAAAGGTAGGTGGTTGGGAAGGTGGTTAGTGGTTAGTAGAAAAATGGCGAAAAGCGTAACAAGTGTCGGTTTTCGTAAGATTTTCTTATTTTTATTTTGATGAAGCTTTTATTCAAACAAAGTTATTTTTGATAAACTTGTTTGTTTATTTTCTTTTTGCTTCATCAACAAATTTTTTTTTCTTCACGAAAAACCGAACTTGTTACTAAAACAAAGGGTTAAAAATAAAAAGGTTTTGGTGGGTAAAAGGGTTTTTGGTTTGGGTGATGAAATGAAAAGGTTTAGGCTCAAAGGGGCTAACTAGGGGGATTTTTGGGTAGGTGGAAAAAGGAAAAGAAAAATAATGGTGTAGAAATAAAAAGGGTTAGTCCTAATGCCTCCATCATTTACTTACTCGGGTTTAAGTTGATAAGGACCGGGAATGTATCGTCATGGCAAGTTCTAGAGTTGTAAGAACCAAGCGGCTATTCACACAAGAAGCGAAAAATGAGCATTTAGTCTAATGATATGTAATTGTGCTCAATAAAGGCTCAAAACTCACTTTTTGTGGGAATGTGATTTTATGTGATCAAGTATATATAATCAAATTTTAACTAAGTTTGCCATGCCTTTTCATAATTTTCTTATGTTGGTTCTTTTTATCACTATGCTATCGGTTGTAAATTTGTAAAAATATAACCCTTTTGAGAACTTGAATTTCCCGAATTAAACCTAGACAAGTAAAAAAATGAAATTTTTGAAAAAAAATTTGGGGTGATTAGCGGTTCCAATAGAGTTTTGTGTAAGGCTTGTATTTAGGACTTGCAAAATTCAAGGTTTTAGCATCCCCCCCCCCCCACACACTTAAATTACACATTGTCCTCAATGTGTCCCAAAAATAAATTTTTAGGTTGATTAGATGTGTAAAATAGTGTTTAAAAAGCAAAAATTTGTGTTACTGGGTACTGAACACGGCCCGTGTTATCCGGGCACGGCCCCGTGTTCAAGTGCCAGTAACAAAATTAAAATAAGAGAAATGGAAGTCTGGACACGGGGGCGTGTTGGGTGAACACGGCCCGTGTCCAGGTACCTGAACTGGGCGTTTTTCTGCAGGTGGTTCGGCACGGGGCCGTGTTGGTTGGGCACGGCCCGTGTTGAACCTTCTGGACTGGAGAGAATTGTCGGGTTGCCTTGTTCTTGTGCATGGGGTCATTTTTCTCGTTCCCTTTTTCATCCCTTACCACCATGAGTGTGTTTTATTCATTACAAACCATCCAAACCTTAAAACCATCATTTCATTTCATCATAGAGAGAACTTACATAATCCTATTTTAAAATTAGATAAAACAAGGAAATGATAAACCATGGAGTCCTAGCCTTTATTTTAATTAGCAAAATTTCCAAGAAGTAATTAATCTTGGTTAAACAAGGCCTTTTTGAACTCCATCTTCCGTGTGCGGTTCTCCTCAAATGTCGGCGAGCCATTCTTCCACTTCCCTTGGAAGGAGAAAAGAAGGCTCATTGGCATTAGTTTGAGGAGTTTCAACTTCCACCGGGATCTCTTGTTGGTGTTCTACGGGAGGTTCCGCTGGAAAGTCTTCCCACCCGGTAGGGTTGTTGATTCCGAGTGCTAGGTTCCAATCCTGCTGAGGAAGGACTGGTTCCATTGGGGGTGCTACAAGAATATTTAACCTCTGGTGCAAGAGGTTAATTTCTTGGAAGCTGCTTTCAAGTCCCATCGTAAGATCGTTAATACGGTCGATTAGGACCTCCTCTACTGAAGTCATTTCGTCGAGAGCCTCCCTTAATGCTACCACATAGTGCACAAGTGTAGCTTCAATGGAGGGTCTTCTTCCTCTTCGGCTGTTTGACGAATGCACAGAAGATGTGTCGCTGTTTTCACTCGACATTCTACGAAAAATAAACTGAAAGGGTTTATTTAATGAGACAGTTATCGGACACGGCCCCGTGCTCAATGAGCACGGCCTCGTGTTCATCTTTCTGCAGAATTTCGGAACAAGGAAACTTGGATTTTTAAGTTATTTTCTGAACTTGTGGGGTCTTTTTAGTTGCTAATAACTTAAAACAAGGTTACATAACATGTTTTTACCAAGATTCCTTGAACAAAACTCATCAATCCCTACCACAAAGTTGGAAGAATTTCAAACTTTCAATGGTAGTTCTTGGAGAAAGATGGAGAAGAAGGAAATGGCTAAAAGAGGAAGGGACAAGATGGGTTGTTGGAACCTTCTTTTAGACTTACCTAGGATAGTTTGAGAGAAGATTCCTGCAAATCTCTGCCCCAAGTTGGTCCAAATGTGCAGAATTCTTGGCTGCTTCTATAGAAAACGACAGCATCCTGGACACGGCCCCGTGCCCAGTAGACACGGCCCCGTGTGCAGGTGGAGTTCTGACACAGTTTGTCCGCATTCTGACGTACTGATCAGAATGGAATCTTTTGATGGACATGGGGGCGTGTTGGCTGGACACGGCCCCATGTCGAGGGACTGTTTTATGAAGTTGTCTAGTTTTTAAGGAACTTGTTAGTATCGGGTGGTTCCTGACTGGTTGGAACAACCCCAAAGTGCCTAAGATACCTTAATTGTCCTAGACTAAGGCGAGAACGCAAGAGGTTGTCGGTGAGGGTAATTCCTATTTTCATTCTAGGTGGACAAGTCCAACCCTTTCCCGGGCTCTTGTTAAAGAAGGTGTATGCCGAATCGCTCAGGTCTATGTATGCACCGAACGAAGTCGATGGAGAGTCCTTCACGGCACAATCGACACAGGGACGACTATCGTCCAAGTCTTCGCTAGGAACGAAGGTATTTTCGGGAGCAACGAGGTTGTCGGAATGCGGTTCCAACAATTCTTCATGGTTATCGTCTTGGGGTGGATCAATAAAATCCTTCCTAAGCTATTCTAACCAATTCTGAACTAGCTTTTCTAGTTGAAATAACTCATCAAGGAGCATTTCCCCTAGAATATCTGGCTGGGCGCATTCGAGGGAGAAATAGTGCTTATTTTTACTTTCGCCCCTCTTAAGGTTGTCAGAAGTCGGTGGGTCCATGTAGTGGGGCCTATAATTTAGAAAGTAGCATTCTACTTCTTCATGTTTGCCACCACATAATTGACACCACGTACCATAAGAGTGCCGAAAGTAAAAACAATTACTATTACTCATGTTTATGTCAGAAATTACCAACCGCCGGGATCTAACGGTTCTGTTTTCAGTAACTGAAACTTGGGCACGGGGGCGTGTTGAGTGGGCACGGCCCCGTGTTCAGCTTACTGTCTGACGTAAAACAGGATTGCCAGTTCCAATGATTGAGCACGGGGACGTGTTCAGCGGGCACGGCCCGTGCTGAGCTCTGCAGAAGCTGAAAAACTAAGAAAAATCCTAAAAAAAAATTAAAAAGAAAAATAAAAAATGATTAGGCCGTTGATTCCTAACTTTCTTAAAATCCTTGTGTCCCCGGCAGCGGCGCCAAAAACTTGATGCGTGTGAAGTGTCGTATATTTTAGGTGTATATTTTAAGCCCTTTTTAACACTTATTTTAGCCAAGTTTTAAATTTATAAAACACAATATTTCACTAACACTAAACACACATATGGGCAAGTGCACCCATCGTTGAGTGTAGTATAGCGTTGGTAAGATACCGAGGTCGTCCAAGGACACAAGAGCTTTTAATACCGGTTTATCCTCAACGTCTAACCAAAATAAAAAGTTTAGAAAAATGTTTTAAGCTAAAAAAAATAAAAACTAACTAAAATGCTGAAAATAAAAATAAAAGAAAAAACAGATAGACAAGATGAATCACTTGGTTCCGACTCGTATCTAGTATAACCTTTGATTATTTCCGCACTTTTGCACATAATTAAGATATTATCTTAGTTATTGTAGTAGGCCCCTCTTTTGAAGGTGACGTTACCCTCACCCCAGTAGTTTGAGTCAGCAAGGATACAATCCTAAAAGGGTGGATTATTGGAAGATAATGAATTAAGTTATTAATGCAGTATTGTGGTAGGCCCCGCTTTTGGCGGTGACGTTACCCTCGGCTAAGTAGTCTGAGTCAGCAGGGATACAGTCCGAAATAGCCGGGTTATAGTATTAATAGTAGTTAACTTATGAGGGGATCAAAGAGTTTGGACCCCCGCCATCCAATACCGTGAAGTATTGAAGGAGGTCCTACTAAATTTGACCCAGGTCCATTGCAGGACCTCTAAACGCTGAACAATGGCAAGACCTTTACCAAACCGTTCCCTTAACCCCCGACCAGGTAGCCAACATACCTCCATATAGACCGTGGAGATATGAATGGTGAAAATCCTTTATTTCATATAGACAGTAAAATAATGCCAAGACACCACGGACAAACGATAAGGAAAGATCACCTTCAACATAAGTAACTAGTTATTAAAGTCATTAATACAAAACCAAATAAAAAGTGCAAAAGATTAGAAATAAAAAGTATTAAACTAGACACTTTGTCTTCACCAAGTGATGTAAGAGACTTAGGCAAACATGGCCTTGATTGTCAAGAACTCTTACGATCAATCTTGGATCCCGAGACGACTCACACACTCTACGATGGACAATGGATGATGGTGGTGGATGATGGTGTTGTGATGGTGGTGGGTGGTGGATGAAGTGTGAGAGAGGTGGTGTGCCAAGGGATGAGATGAAATGAATCCAAGCACTCCTATTTATAGGCTGAACAGAGAGCTGGGCACGGCCCCGTGTCCGCTGGACACGGCCCCGTGTCTGTCTGACACTCTCTCTCCTCATTAATTGTAATTCGTAATTACAATAAATGCGCGTGCTGTACTTTCGACACGCCCCCGTGTCCGCTGAGCACGGCCCCGTGATGGGCAATAGAAGCTTCTATGGACTTGTCTTTTCTGCTGCTTCTTGGGCACGCCCCCGTGCTGGCTGAGCACGGGGCGTGTTCAGACTTCTGCCTTCTCCATTTTGCTTCGGAAGGTGCCGTTGAGGGGTCGGGCAGTCCACTAATGTTCCTTTCCTTGTATTTATGTTGGATTTAGCTGTCTTTTTGCTTCTTTTGCGTTTTTGAGCTCATTTAATCCTGAAAATACAAAAGGAAGACAAAACACTCTTTTTCCAATATTAGTACTTAAAAAGGGTTAGTTTTATGCCTTGTTTGATGTAATTTATATGTTGCATTTTACACACATCAAAATACGTGCATAATTGTGTTTTATTGTTGTGTGTTATTTGACTATTTGTTAGTTTACAGTATGAGCGACGAAGGACCATCTGACGCATATCGTCAATTGTCTGGTTCGCCTAGAAGCCAAGGCGCCTCTTCTTAGCCTGCCCTCTCTTGGTACTATGCTGATAATGAAGAAGGAATATTCGTGTTTAAGGCTTAGTCTGAAGAGCCATTCCCTCAGAAAAAGAGAGGATGGTTCAGTAGGGGAGCACATGAGTGTAGGAAACGTATGAAAAAGTTACAAGACCAGAGAGCACTAGCAGCAGCCAAAAGAGAGATGGATGCACATACCCAAGACATGCTTAATAGGGGTATAGCCAACATCCATATCCTAGCAACCACTGCAGCTGACCCTAACCTGGAACAAATGATAGCACCCCAACCACAACCATCAATTCCTAACCAACCAACGGAGATAGAAAACCCTGAAAATCAAGTAGAAATGCATGATTTCATCCCGGAGGAAATACCTAGGGTACCAGCACCAAACCCCTTAAATTAGACCCAAATTACGACCCGTGGTGGGACGACAATAGGGACTATGTGCAACGTTACCCGATACACAAAGACATGCCCATGCCAAATCTAGGAGCCTACCCAGGTTTGGACCCTCTAGATCCCTATTACGATAACGATGTATACATTAGGGAGATTTTAGAGAATCCTTACCAATTCCAGGCACCTACACCCCCCATATCAGGAACCCGCACCCCAAATTCCAAACCCAGTCCTAGAACCTGCACCCCCAATGAGTGCATAAAATGTACAAGAACTCAGGACATTTGGTGAGGAAATTTTAGAGAATAGTGAAAGGATGAGACAGGTGGCAGAGCGACTCGTCTGGAAGTACGACGAGCGCAATATGGATTTGTGGATGAATCCATATCCTTGAATGTGATGGTGGAGAGGGTAGTAGTAATAATAGTAATAATAACATAATATATACGTGTAAAAAAAAAACTACGGATGCCTACTACTAGTAGTGTAATTTTAAATTTCAGTCGGTACTGTAATTTTAATTTCCAATATTGGTTTGTAGTGGATACATATTATATAAAAATAGAGTAAAGTCGCAATGGTCGACGCTTTTGGCCAAAATGCGTGTCATGTGATTGGCTATATTAAATATTATTTTGTGATATTAATACGTGGTAACTGTTTAAAATTCAGATGGCCGACGAAGTGAATCAGGAAAATCTGAATAACGATAACCAGAGTAATAATAACCCGGGTAACGAAAATCCAAACAACAATAATGGAAACCAAGTGGATAACAGTGCCATCCAACACATAGTGGCACAAGGAATAATAGATGCAATGCCATATATTCTTCAAACGGTTAAGGATGCTAATAACAAAAGTAGACATGATAGCAAGCGACCCTCTGAACCGGAAAACAGCGTGAACAATGGACCCGTACTTCAAGCGCCCATTCCCAAAAGAAGAAGAACCATGCCTTATGGTTGTTCTTACAAGGAATTCTGGTCCTGTAAACCGATAGAATTCTCGGGCAATGAATAACCCATTGCAGCTCTACGCTGGATAGAAAAGACTGAGGCAGTCTTAAAAATAAGCAAATGTGTGGAAAAGGACAAGATAATGTTTGCTTCCAATCTGTTTAAGAATTCAGCGTTAGAATGGTGGAACACTATCCTCCAGTCTAGAGGAAGTGATAGTGTTTATAATATGGAATGGGAGGAATTTAAGAATATGGTTGAAAGGAAATTATGCCCTCCTAATGAAAAAGAACAAATAGCAAACAAATTCCTAAACCTTAGGATGAATGGAGTGGATAGTAAGGGGTACACAAAGTTATTCTTTGAATATGCTAGAATAGTACCTACCCTTGCATCTCCTGAACCGGTATTAATCTCCCGTTACATCTGGGGATTAATTGGAGAGATTAGGCATGTAGTCAAGGCAGCTAGACCTCAAACCATAGAAGAAGCTGTAGAATTAACAAACACCTTGACAGATGAGTTAGTTCGTACACGAGAAGAAGACCAGAGGAGAAACTTAGCTCAAAGGCTTACCCACGAATTTCGTTATGGAAATTCTAACCGTAGGAATATAGGTTCTACCTCTGCACCTTACTATAAGACTTGCAAGAAGAAGCATTCAGGAAAATGCTCCACTCACTACAATTTTTGTAAGTTACCAGGACACAAGGAAGAAGACTGCATGAGTAAATCTAGTAATGGACTGTGCTTTAATTGTGGAGAAAAAGGTCACGTCAAGCCAAGCTATCCAAAAATGCCTCCAACTACAAACAACAACAACACTAAAAATGCTAGAGCATTTGTTCTGACGGCAGACGAAGCCAAGATGATTCTGGACGTGATAACCGGTACGTTTTTAGTTAATGATATTTTTGCTAAAGTATTATTTGACTCTGGTGCAAACCAAAGTTTTATTAATACTTCGTTTTGCAAAGTTCTTAATCAATCATTAACTAAACTTCCACAAGAATGTTTAGTAGAAACAGTTAATGGAGAAACTGTTAGGATTTCTGAAATCTTACAGGGAGCGAGAATAGAAATTTTAAACCAAAAATTTATTGCAAATCTTTACCCAATGAATCTGGCAGGATTCGATGTCGTTTTAGGAATGGATTGGTTAATAACCAATCAAGCCAATATTTTATGTGATCGAAAGTCAATTCAAGTAAATTCACCAAAAGGTGAAAAGATCACAATTAAAGGAGATAAACCATCTAGGTCCACAAAATTCATCTCAGTGATGAAAACTGCAAGCTATATAAGAAAAGGATCATTAGTGTATTTGATTTCTATAATCACTAACACTAAAGGAAAAGAACTAAAAGACATTCCATTAGTGTCTCAGTTTTCCGATACATTTCCAGAAGAATTACCAGGACTACCGCAGGATAGAGAAGTTGAATTCCGAATTCACCTGCTACCAGGAACGGCACCAATTGTCAAACACCTTATTGTTTGGCACCCACAGAAATGCAGGAACTGAAGTAACAATTAGACGAATTGTTGGAAAAAGGATTCCTACAGCCAAGCTTATCGCCATGTGGAGTGCCAATTTTATTCGTTAAAAAGAAAGATGGATCAATGTGAATGTGCATTGATTACCATTAACTGAACAAGGTCACGATTAAGAATCGGTATCCATTACCAAGAATCGATGATCTGTTCGATCAATTGCAAGGAGCTCGATTTTTTCTAAAATCGATTTAAGGTGAGGATATCATCAATTAAAGGTACAGGAAGAGGATATTCCTAATACTGCGTTTAGAACACGGTATGGCCATTATGAATTTACTGTCATGCCATTTGGATTAACCAATGCCCCAGCTGCTTTTATGGACATGATGAACCGAATATGTAAGCCATATTTGGATAAATTCATAATTTTTTGTATCGTTGATATTCTCATTTACTCTAAAAGTAAAGAAAAACATGCAAGGCATTTGCACACACTTCTAAGTTTACTAAGAAAGGAAAAGCTTTATGCTAAGTTTTCAAAGTGCGAGTTTTGGTTAGAACAAGTAAAATTTCTTGGACACTTAGTTAATCATGAAGGAATTCATGTAGATCCCAAAAAAATCGAGGCAATTACCAAGTGGAAGACCCCTGAGTCACCAACCGAGATTAGAAGTTTCTTAGGATTGGCAGGTTATTATAGAAGATTTATTCGAGATTTTTCTAGAATAGCCATTCCCTTAACTAAGCTAACCTGTAAATCCATTAAGTTTGAATGGGGAACAAAGCAAGAAGAAGCCTTTAGGATTCTTAAGTAAAGATTAACCCATGCACCCATACTAGCATTACCAGAAGGAACTGAAGATTTTGTAGTTTATTGCGATGCTTCTAAATGTGTTAATGCAACAACAAAAGGTTATTGTTGGATCTGAGTTTCTTTTTGATTGTATTTTCGTTTGAAATTAAGATGAAAATGAAAGAGTTGTGCAGCGGAATTAAGATGAAAACAAACTTTGCATACAATCAAACGAGAGTAATACTTTAATCAAACATCTTTACACAATGAATCGAAAGATTGAATTTGTTTCAACAACGATTACAATGATTGATGAATGAATGCAAACTCCCCCTCAGCCAGAGCTCAGTAGTTTGTTCGTGCAAAGAAGACAATGTTGTAAAAGAGCTAATAGAACAGTACAAAGTACTGAACTATTTATAGGCACTTGCAAACCACTGAGCATCTTAGCTGACGTCACCATGAAAGTGACATCTAACCTCCTAACAAACTCTAACCTCTGATCTATACAAACTCTGATATACTAACCACTGCTATTACATTTCTTTACATAAAAGACACTTAAATAGCTGCTGCATCCTTCCACTGCTGTGAACCTAGCAGTGCCTGTCCGGATCATCAGTACTTGACTCAAGGCAGTAGATTGAGTCAGCAGAGCTTTGGTCTTCCATCAGTCTTTGACATTTGTCAGTAGATGCAAAGCAGCAGTTGTAGGACAGCACTTAGTAAGATCAGCAGATAGGAGGTCAGCAGATATAAAACCACTTTCAAGGGGAGAGATTTGCATGAACTAACTGTAATCGTCTGCTTATTCTGGATCCACTGCTCTGATCCAGTTTTGGCTTTAATTATCTGTTCCTCTGATAGGGTTCAATCCCAACAATCTCCCCCTGGAACAGATAATGCCAAAACTCTTCATTATTTATGGAATTCTTTATTGCCTCATCAACAGCTCCCTTATCTGACCTTTAAATTGTAATTCAAAGTCTAGGGCATCTGTATCTTCATCATCCCTGCTAAGTGGAAGATCAAGGAGATCCTGCAAATCTTCAAGACTCAGGACAAGAGCTTGTTCCCTTGATATTTTCTCCACTTCTCCACCAGACCTGAGCAAAGTCAATACGCAGGTCTGTTTGTCAGTTTCCCACTTTTGTATTTTTGAGCCTGGTGGGTTTCTTGGGAGATGTTTATTTGCAGAAGTATTTGGAGAGGCTGGCCTATTCATGACTGGCTGAGCAGTACTTGCAGTTTGATCCAAACCAAGAGTTTCCATGATCATTTTCTTTATACCCTCTTTTCCAAGGTCTTCACCTTCCATTAACTTTTTGATGGTTTCAGCAATCAGCTGTTTCTGTGGCCTTCTTTTGTAGATGGCAGCACCAACTGGAGCTGTGGATCTCCTGATTTGCAGCTTTGATGGTCTTTTTGAAACCGCTGCTTCAGGATAGTCAGGCTTTTGAGGAACTGTGGGATCTTTCTTTCTTAATTGTTCCAACTTTTTGTAAGTAGCCCTGACCACATCTTCTTTCCATCTAGCAACTTGTCTTTTGTTTCCATAATCAGCTGCTACCAGTTCCTCTTTCATTCTCCTCAGCTCTTCCTGTTTGTCAGGTACATTCTTTCTAAACTTTGCCCAGTTAGGAGGAGTGTGAGTGACTTTCCTTTTTATCATGTCTTGAATTCGTGCTGCTTCGTTTTCAAGTTCAGGAATAGTCCACTCTTTGTACATGTATCTCTCTCCTTTGTACTTCTTGTGAGCCATGATGCTTTCAATGTAGTCTTTCTTCAGAGTTTCAGCTGCTCTTTCAGAAATTTGTTGACTAACATTTTTTGCAAATTGCTCTAGGGATCTGACTTGTGTGAGCAAATATTGACTTCTCTGTGCAATTTCTTTATCAGATTTCCCTTGTGTGTTTTTCTTTGAGATATCCTCTGCTTGCTTGGCCTTGATTTCCAAATATTCATCAACATTTTTAGGCCAGGGATATCCTTTTATTGATGGCAAACTCCGTTTGGCAGGGTCATCCTCAAAGTAAAAAGATTTTATTTCTTCTCTAACAGCTGCTAATTCAAGAGGAAATTGAACACCTGCAGGAGGTAAGGGCTTGTACATTTTAACTGAAGAGAGAGGAACATGTTTTGGAATTGTGACAAGTGCTAAAGATTTTGAAGATGTTTGTGGTGGTGAATTGTCATCATCTTTGAGAATTAGTCTTCTCCTTTTTGTAGGAGGGACTGATGGTGTTTTGGATGGAACAGTGATGGTAGATGTAGTGGCAGTGGATTGTGATTGACTAACAGCTGTTGAAACAACTGGTGTTTCAACCACTGTTGTCATTACAACAGATGTTATAACATCTGCTGTCTTCTGCTGTATGTCAGCAGGTGTTGTTTTTGGTGGTGATGATGGTAAAGCAGTGGATGTTGTGTGTGTTGAAGTGGTGTGTGTTGATGGAACAACTGTTTGGCAAGCAGTAGTTTTTGTAACTCCTGTTGCATCAGCTGTTTTGTATGGTGGTTTTTGAGCAGACTTTGAATGTCTGGTTGGAATGGATTTGGGTTGCCTCACTTTTCTAGTAGGCTTCTTCTTTTCCTCAACAGGATTTTCATGATCCTTTGACCCAGAACTACCCTGATCTGGATGATCCATTCTGTCCACCCTGGCTTTCCTTTTGGCCTCTCTATCCCTTTTTACACTTGCAACTGCTTCTGCTAGTGCATTTGTTGTCACATCAATTTTCTTGCTGCCATCTGGCAAAGGGATCTTTTTGGTCATGTTTGAATTTTCTGGTTCAAGATAGAGACCATCCTCTATACCCTTCTTTTTCCACTCCTTAATTTTCTCCCCCTTTTTGGCATTATCTTCGGGGATTTGATAAATGTAGCGGACTTTTGGAGGAGCATTTCCAGTGGTGTGCAAGATCTGAGTTTTGAGAGCCTTTAAATCAGCCTGAGTGTTCTTGAACCTTGACTCCATTGCATTTCTCAGCTGTTGTACATGTTTTTCATGTTGCTGATCTGCTAATTGTGCTTGTTGTTGGAGAAAAGATTGAAATAGATTCCAGAGCTCATTTGTAGCAGGTGCCCTTTGTGGAGCAGGTGCTTGAGGTGGAACAGCAGTTGATTGTACCTTCTGAACTTGTAACACCTGTTGTAGCATATCTTTGAGTTCTGCAACAGAGTTATCAAGCTTTGCAATACGATCCGTCAATTTCGGGTACTTTAAACCATCACCCAAGTTAATGGGATCATCTGATTTCCCACTAGTAGTGGTTTTATCAGTGGTAGATGTAGGGAGTATACTCCAAACATTAACCACTGATGCCCCTTTTTCTTGGTACTGGGGTCTTCTTCCTTCAACACTTGACAACCTTTTGATGTTGCCAGTAGGATAAATAAATCCACTGGTGGTTGGCAGAGGTGCTATAAAAGGAATTGCCTCCAAGGAAGTCTTATTAATGTAACCACTGTCCAACTGTAAACCTGTAGGTACAACAGTTGTAGTGGCTGCTTCACTTGGATTACCACCAAGAGTTACTTGTAACTCATGGGGTGTAACCTCCTCAGGTTGTGTTGGTGGGTTAGCAAAGATTGATACATCAGACCCAGTCAGTTGTTGAGGTATATTCTCATGAGTAGGTGATTGAGAAGGACTGGTTAATGCCTGGTTCAAATCAATTGCATCCAACAGTGGTTTTATTGGTGAGGGAATTGTGGATGAGATGATTGGTGTAGAAATAGGATGTGTCCCGGGCATTGGACTGTGGATAATAGAAACGAGTGTTTCCAGAGCATCATGATGTGGAGACCCTATTTGTACAACCTGTTCTTTTTTTGAAGAAACAGGAGGAGTTTCGGTTATGGGTTGAGATATTTGTACCAACTGCTGTGAGGAAGTAGCAGCAGTGGTTTCTTGTGACTTTTGTGTTGTCACTGGCAGGTGCTCTGGTATCTCATCCTCCAGAGATGCCTTTTTGATGGTTTTGGGGGGGGGGTTTTGTGTTTTTCTTTTTGTTGGCTTTTTGGTGATTTTAGGTGTGGGTTTCAAAACAGTTGTGCTGCTGCTTTGATCACCTTGAGCAGTGGGCTCAGCAGCAGATACCTGAGGAGCAGTTGTAACTGCTAAAATCTGCTCAGGCACCTCTGCTTGTGTTTTGCAAGGTGCTAACATTCTTGAAAAAGTTTCAGTTGTTAAACTGTTTATTTGAGTAGAATCACCTTGGTTTATTACAGCTAAATCATCCTTACTGAATTTCTTTGAAAAATAGTAACTTAAAAACCTTGGAAACAGTAAGAATGATTTTGTTTCAACATTATTAACCAAATCTTTAAAAATTTCCCGAGAATAGTTAAAATTTTCTCCTTGAAGAATTGCATATCCCAGATTTTGAATCTTTAAAGGGATTTCATTGAAAGAAGTGGTTTTGTTTGAAACACATAGTAGGAGGGTATGAAATAGAAATCTGGTTACAGACGGAAAATAACCTTTTTCTAAGGTAATTTTCTTCATCATTGTGGCTTCATACCCTCTCTCAATGAAGTCAGTTTGTAACTCGTTTTTAGTGAAAGAAATTTTACCTTCCTGATCACCGAGTTGAAAGACCTCTGAAATGGATTGTGGCGTGATTTGGACAACTTTACCCTTTATCGAAGAGTTTATGGTGGTTGCAGTGTCTCCTTGTTTTTCAAGGGTTGCATTTTTCCAGAACTCCCTTTGGGTCACCAAATAGATTGGTGCATCGGCAGTGAACAAAGTTTTGTACTTTGATTTTGCCATGAGATCAATGATGGAATCGAAAACTTTGGTGATTCCTGGTTTTGTGAGAAGACCCAGGAGATTGTGAGATGGTTTATGTGGAATTTCAGTGGAGATTGCCTTTTGAGAGGCTGTTTTCGATGTTGATTTGGATGAGGGTTTTGAGGATGACTTCGATTTTGTCATTTTGAAGATGAATGATCGAAGAAAGTTGTGAAATATGAGAAGAAAAACTGCTTTGAGAAGAGAATTTTTAAGAATTCAATTCGACAGTAAAACCCTGTTTTGGTGGTGAGTGGGGGATTTTATAGGGAAGAAAGTGAATGCTGAGGTGGCAGCCGTTACAAAAGGTCTGACCACTATGTACTGCCCACGTGACAACCCCTGTTGAAAGTGAAGGACGGTACTTGTGTGATAGGGACAGATGAAGGCAGTGGTATGAAAGCAGTGGATGATTTTCACTATCAGTGGATAGCATATCAGTGGTTAAGACACTGCTTTTGAACAACAGAGTTTATCAAAGTAATGAGAGAGCAGGGGTTGACTTTCAGCAGTGGACAGACTTTTGAAGGAAGCAGACTTTTGAACAATCAGTGGTTAATGGCAGACTTTTAAGGATTTTAATGAAAAATTTTCATTTTTAGCTATTTTTAAGGATGGAGTTTTGATTTTCTGAAAACATTTTGTTGCTTTTATTCATAGAAAAACAAGGTGTTGCTTGTTATTCCATGTTCAGCATTCCAATTCTAGAGACCAAGCTTTCAAAAGTGGCTGTATCAAGTGCTTTTGTGAGCACATCAGCTAGCTGGTCTTTAGTTGGGACATGATGCAGAGAAATCAAACCTTTTTCATAGCAATCCCTCACAAAGTGATGTCTGATGTCGATGTGTTTGGTGGTTGAATGGGAAACTGGATTTTTGATGATATTTTCTGCTGCCTGACTGTCCAACATGAGTGGTGTCTTCAAGGCAGTGATACCAAAATCCAGTAACTGATTTTAAAGCCACAGGAGTTGGGCTGTACAGCTTGCAGCAGCAATGTATTCAGCTTCAGCAGTGGATGTTGAAACAGCTGCTTGCTTTTTGCTTTGCCATGAGACTAAGCAATCACCTAGAAACTGGCACCCTCCTGATGTGGACTTCCTTGTGGTGTGACATCCAGCAAAGTCACTGTCTGAGTAACCTGAAAGCTTGATGTTCCCATTAGCTGGATACCAGATACCAAGTGTGGGAGCACCTTTTATGTATCTGAAGATCCTTTTTACAGCAATGAGATTTGATTTTCTGGGAGCTGATTGACTTCTTGCACAGACACATGTTGCAAACATGATGTCTGGTCTAGATGCAGTTAGGTACAATAAAGACCCAATCATGCTTCTATAAAGTGTTTGGTCAATCAGCTCATCCTTTTCATCAGACATGACCAGCTTATTTGTTGCCATGGGTGTGCTGCATGGTTTACAATCATTCATATCAAATTTGGTTAAAAGTTCTTTAGCATATTTTCTTTGATGAATGAAAGTTCCATGTTGCAATTGCTGTACTTGGAGACCAAGAAAGCATTGCAGCTCACCCATAGCACTCATTTCAAACTCAGCTGTCATGAGTTCTCTAAACTCTTCACACATTGAGTTACATGTGCTTCCAAAAATAATGTCATCCACATAAATCTGGACAATCATTAAATCCTTCCATCTCCATTTTAAAAACAGTGTTTTATCAATGGTACCTCTTTTGAAACCATTTGAGAGTAGGAAGTTGGAAAGAGTTTCATACCAGGCCCTTGGTGCTTGTTTCAAGCCATACAAGGCTTTGTTTAGCCTGTAGACATGATCTGGATAAAATGGATCCTCAAAACCTGGAGGTTGACAAACATACACCTCTTCTTGAATTGTACCATAGAGGAAAGCACTTTTGATATCCATTTGAAACACCTTCATATTGTGGTTGACAGCAAAGGCCAGGAACAGTCTAATGGCTTCCAATCTTGCAACAGGGGCAAATGTTTCATCATAATCAATCCCCTCTTCCTGTCTGTAACCTTGAACCACAAGCCTGGCTTTATTCTTGACAACAATACCCATTTCATCAGTTTTGTTCTTGAAGACCCACTTTGTGCCAATGGGACTAACCTCTTCTGGCAGTGGTACAAGCTCCCATACTTGTTGTCTTTTAAACTGTTGGAGCTCCTCTTGCATGGCTTCTACCCAGCTGTTGTCTTTCACTGCCTCTTGGTACTTGACTGGCTGATGGAGTGATAGAAAACCAGCAAAAAGACAAATGTTTTGGGTTTGACTTCTTGTGAGCACCCCTTCATTTATGTTGCCAATGATTTGATCAGGTGGATGAGATCTCAAGAAGATTAAATCTCCTTGGTATGGTATGATGGCATTGGTTGGTGAAGGCTGCAAATGTGTATCATCTGAGCTAACCACTGCTGGGGACTTTGATGATCCAGCAGTGGCTTCAAAAGGTGGTGGTATAGGAGGTAATGAAGTGGACAACTGCTGACTTTTATCCACTGTTTGAGGACTTTTGTCAGCAGTGTTTGAGGATGTGGAAGCAGTGGTTGATGGGCTACTTTGGTCAACAACTGTTGAGGTAGCAGTGGTTGAGCTTTGACAACTGTTTTGAACAGCTGGTGCTTTTCCCTTTGTGGCAGACCTTTGAGGGATGATGATTTCATACCCATAGTCTGGTGTTGTATCCTCTGATGGACCTGCACTGTTAGTCTTGACAGTAGTATTTTCAAAAGTGAATTTTTCAAGATCAAACAGATCTGCAGGGTTTGCTGGGATTTTCATTGATGAGAGTTCATTGAACTTAACATTCAAAAGTGAATTTTTCAAGATCAAACAGATCTGTATTGAACACTTTGTAGGCCTTGGCAGTGGTTGAGTATCCCAGATGATAACCACAATCAATTTTGGCTGCAAATTTTGAAATGGAGTCTTTTAAGTTCAAAATAAAGCATGGGCAGCCAAACACTTTGAAATATGAGATTAGTGGTTTAATTTTATACAGAATTTCATAGGCAGTCTTTTTGTGCCTGGGGTTTATTAAAACTATGTTCTGAACATAGCAAGCAGTGTTTACTGCCTCTGCCCAGAAAGTTAATGGCAAACCTGAATCTGCAAGCATGGTTCTAGCAGCCTCAATCAGAGTTCTGTTCTTCCTTTCCACTACCCCATTCTGCTCTGGTGTTCTTGGGATGCTGTACTGCCTTACAATCCCTTTCTTCACACAGAAGGCATCCAACTCCCTATTTTGAATTCTGTGCCATTGTCACTCCTGAAGCTTTTCACTGGAAGGTCAAATTGCTTTTCAACCTGTATTACAAAGTCTTGCAAAATGCCTGCAGTTTCATCTTTTGAGTGCAAAAAGAAAGTCCATGTGAACCTAGAAAAGTCATCAACAATAACCAAACAATATCTTTTCTTTTTGAGGCTCATGACTTGAACTGGGCCAAACAAATCCATGTGTAGCATTTGCAAACACTGGGTTGTTTTGGACTCTTCAATGGACTTGTAAGAACTTTTATGCTGTTTTCCTTTTAAACAGGAAATGCAATGTTCAGGACATGAAAACAATTTTTGTGGTAGGCCTCTCACCAAACCATTTTTTGAAATTTCTGTGATTGTCTTAAGATTTGTGTGTCCCAGCCTTCTGTGCCAAAGTTCTGTCTCTTTGTTAGAGGCAGCTGAGAACAGACAGGCATCAGCTCTGGGACACTCTTTTGACATGTCAACAACATAAACATTGCCACTTCTTTGAGCAACAAGTTTAGTTTGACCAGAGTTGATTATTGCTTCAATCTTTTTGACCATTTCTGGTCCAACAATCCTACAACAGTCTTTTGTGAAGAATGACCCAAATCCCTTGTCACTCATTTGGGACACACTCAGAAGGTTGAATTTTAGATTGTCTATTAGATTGACATTTTCAAATTTTACTTTTCCAGACTCCACTGTACCCGACCCCAGAACTTTTCCTTTACTATTATTCCCAAAGGATATATCACCCCCTCCATGGATTTTAAAGTCTTTGAGGAGGGCTTTACATCCTGTCATGTGCCTGGAGCCTCCACTATCTACATACCAAAGACTATCAAAGCATGCAGAAGCTCCCTGCACATGAAGTAAAAGGATTAGTTCATTAAGGTCTCCAAAGCCAACAAGGCTTTGGATGGGGTCTCAACAGTGTCTGGGATGGATGCAGAATGATGGACAGTGGATAGGTCAGGAGTTTGAACTGTTTTAGGACAGTGTTTCTCTAACCACTGTTGTGGGTCCTGACCAATCATCTGCTGGTAACCAAAAGGATGCTTCTTCACTTTGGGTTTAGAGGGCCTTTTGTAGGCCTCATAAACGTGAGGAATCCTTTGGTAAGACTGTTTTTCTCTGCCTTTTCTTAACTGATTGGCAGGGGGTGCATCAGTAACGTGAACATCTCTTTTGACAGATGTTTGGTTCAGCTGTTTTGTAACAGCTGTTTGAACTGGCACAAACAGTGGTTGTTTCTTGGTGAATTTGACAGATGTTGATGATGATGATGGACTCAAGGATGTTTTAGCAATGTACTCATTCTTTTTCACATCAACGTTTTTGAGATACACACATGCTTGAGTTTTGTGGTTTGTTTTACCACAGACAATGCAACCTTCAGCTGAAACAATGACACTTGTTCTGTTTAAATCATACGCTTTTAAGTGGAAACAATCTTTTGTAAGATGATTCCTTTTCTCACAGAATTCACAAAACAAGTTATCAATTTTTTCTTTCTTCTTTCTCTTTTCAGACTCCTTTGTAGCAGAGGTTTTAACCACTGCTGGGATGTCCTTGAGAGGTATGACTTTAGCTTTTGGAGCCTTGACACCATCAGTTGATGTAAAGTCCATTGGCTTGAAATTTTCAAGAATGTCACACTCATCAGACCATTTTGGTTTAAACTGGTATTCTTCAAGCTCCTCAAAAGTAGAGGATTCCATTGGTCTGTCAAGTGTGATTTTGTTACCAAGTTTGTCAGTGATTTTCACTTCTTGGCCATTCTTGTTTGTGGGGATGAACTCAGTGGTTTGAACAGATTTTTAAAAAGCAGTGTTTTCATCATCATGTTTTCTATAGCCAACCCCAAATTTCACATTGCTTTTTCTCTGTTTTTCAAGCATAACCTCATATCCTTTGCAAGATTCCACCCATCGTTCACAAGTAATCTGGGCGGACTCCAACTCCTTTTTGCAAACTTGGTATTTTTCTACCATAGTTTGAAGTTGGGTTTTGGTTATACTTTGCTCTTCTTTTAGACAGCTGTTCTCTTTTTCTTTTTCAATCAATTTGTTTTTAAGTTCTTTTAAAGACCTTTCAAATTTGACCTCATCAGACAAGATTTTATCCCGAAGGTTTTCATTCACCTCTTTAATGTTGGCAAAAGCAATTATGCAATTGTCAGAACACAGTTTTTCAAGAACTTGAGGAGATACCTTGGCAGCTGCCATCATTGCACAATCACATTGATGATCTTCCTCATCATCAGCTTTCACCTTCTTTTCACCAGCTTTTTCTTCCTTCTCTTCTTGTTTGTCCTCTTCGGACCATGGATCTGTCAGTGGTTCAATCAGGGAACCTGAACTTTCTCCCAACAGTAGTTCACCAGCCACAGCAGTAATCACTGCTTCAGTCACCTCTTCCACTGTTTCAAAGCTCTGCTGTTCCTCCTCAGTTTCAACCCCCTCCTGTATTGACTCTAATGCCATCAAACAAAACTCATCATGAGAAGAATCATTAGAAGCATAGAGTGCAAAATTTTCATCATTAAGGTCTTCAGGCATACTGCTCCAGTCAACAAACCCTTGAGTGAAAAAACTTTGTTGATCTGGTTGTGCTACTGCTGGAGCAGTGGTTTGAGGTGCAACAGGTTGCACTTGTACCTGTGGAGCAGGGGTTTGAACATATTGGATTTGTGGAACAGTAGTTTGGACATAATGTACTGGCACAGGGGCAGCAGCATAGTGAGCAGTGTTCACTTGAGCTGCTGGGGCATATTGGGCATAGTGCACAGTGTTTTGGTTTTGAGGTATAGGATTTGAGCTAGGATGAGTAATTATGGGACCAGTAGTTTGACTCCTACATTCCCTAGCGAAATGTCCCAACCTATTACACTTGTAGCACTTGATTTTCGATTTATCCAACCCAACCCTTAGATTCCCATGCAAACCTGGGAATTTTCGCCCTGTTCTTTTGTAGAACTTGCTAGTTCTAACACTTAGCAAAGCAAGTTGGTGCAGGATGTCCATTTCCTCTAAATCAGTGGGATCAAAATGTTGCAAATCATTTAGTTCAAAACTTAAATTGTCTGACATCTGGTTTTCATTTGCAGTGAATGCATAACTAGCAGAGTGAGGATCAGGGTTGTTAAAATTTGCACCAGCAGTTATGTCAATGAAGTGATCATAACCCTGATCCTTACCACTGCTCCCAGATTCTTCTTGACCCAGAAGAGCAGTATTACCGAAAGTGTAATCATCGGTAACTTTTCCTGACTCTTGTAACCTCCTTTTCTGGTTCAACTCCCTTTCGTAGGTCAGGAGTCGACCGTGGAGTTGGATCAAGGTCAGATCCTTGAATTCAGGTGAGTTTCGGGTGACAAAAGCTATGGTGTCCCATTTTTCTGGCAGTGACCTGAGGAACCTGCTATTTTGAGTTGAGTTTGTAAAAGTGGTGTTAACAAGCCTCAGTTCACTGATGAGACAACTGAAACGCTCAAATTGTTGCGTTAGTGATTCGCCTTTAACGTAGCAAAATGTTTCATACTGTTGGTTCAGGATTTCCCTATTGTTTTCTATGACTTCTTCAGTTCCCCCAAACTGTTCCTTAAGTGCGTCCCATAACTCTTTGGCACTGTTACAATGTAACAGTCCAGCATATATCTCATTGGGCAGCGCTGATGCTACGATGCTAAACGCTTTAGCATCTAGTTCGATCTTTTGAAAATCGGTTTCGGTATAATTTTCAACTGGTTTTGGAACGAACTTTTTAGCATCTTCAGCACTTGGCACTGAAGGAACATGGGGACCATAAATGACAGACTTCCAACAACCTGTGCTTTGTTGAGCGAGGATGTGTCCCATCCTCCTCTGCCAGATGTTGTACTAATTTCTTTTTAGCATAGGTGGTTTAAAAAGCGAGCCGATGTTGTTTTTATCATCCTGAGATTGTGACATCATTCTTGTTGTTTTACAGACACTGAGAAATCAACTTTAATGGTGATTAATCCTTGCTCTGTTTTTCAACGGACGAACAAACGATCGGTATCAACAGTTATGAGCTGAACTATTTACGTCAAAATGATTGTTAAATCAAATTTGACTGTCCAAGCTCTGATACCAATTGTTGGATCTGAGTTTCTTTTTTATTGTATTTTCGTTTGAAATTAAGATGAAAATGAAAGAGTTGTGCAGCGGAATTAAGATGAAAACAAACTTTGCATACAATCAAACGAGAGTAATACTTTAATCAAACATCTTTACACAATGAATCGAAAGATTGAATTTGTTTCAACAACGATTACAATGATTGATGAATGAATGCAAACTCCCCCTTAGCCAGAGCTCAGTAGTTTGTTCGTGCAAAGAAGACAATGTTGTAAAAGAGCTAATAGAACAGTACAAAGTACTGAACTATTTATTGGCACTTGCAAACCACTGAGCATCTTAGCTGACGTCACCATGAAAGTGACATCTAACCTCCTAACAAACTCTAACCTCCGATCTATACAAACTCTGATATACTAACTACTGCTATTACATTTCTTTACATAAAAGACACTTAAACAGCTGCTGCATCCTTCCACTGCTGTGAACCCAACAGTGCTTGTCCGGATCAGCAGTACTTGACTCAAGGCAGTAGATTGAGTCAGCAGAGCTTTGGTCTTCCATCAGTCTTTGAAATTTGTCAGTAGATGCAAAGCAGCAGTTGTAGGACAGCACTTAGTAAGATCAGCAGATAGGAGGTCAGCAGATATACAACCACTTTCAAGGGGAGAGATTTGCATGAACTAACTGTAATCGTCTGCTTATTCTGGATCAACTGCTCTGATCCAGTTTTGGCTTTAATTATCTGTTCCTCTGATACGGTTCAATCCCAACAGTTATAGCTTACGCCTCTAGACAACTTAAGAACCATGAAGAGAATTATTCAACCCATGATCTAGAATTAGGAGCAATAATTTTTGCTTAGAAAATTTGGAGACATTACCTTTATGGTAGCAAGTTTACCATTTTCACTAATCATAAGAGTTTAAGGTATTTTTTGGACAAAAAGAGTTGAATATGAGACAAAGACGCTGGATGGAGATGCTTAGTGATTATGATTATGATATCCAGTATCACGCAGGAAAAAAAATGTGGTGGCGGATGCTTTAACCCAAAAGTATCATGAAAAGCCAAAAAGGGTGCATTCTCTTAAATTAAATCTACAAGTAGATTTAAATGAACAAATTAAAAAAGCACAAGAATCAGTAATCAAGGATGATACTGAAAAGCTAAAAGGTATGATTAAGGAATTAGAACAAGGAACAGATAAAATTTGGAGATTCCATAAGAAGAGAATGTGGATACCTAAATTAGGAAACCTACGTCGTCGTATATTAGAATAAGCCCATAAGTCTAAGTATACGATGCATCCAGGAAGCGATAAAATTTACCAGGATTTAAGAAAGAATTTCTGGTGGATAGGAATGAAAAAGGACATAGCCACCTATTTTTCTAAGTGTTTAACTTGTTCACAAGTTAAAGCTGAACATCAGAAACCCTCAAGTTTGTTACAACACTTAGAAATGCCCGTGTGGAAATGGGAATTGATAACAATTGATTTTGTTACCAAATTACCCAAAACAAGGAAAGGTAATGATACAATCTGGGTGATTGTAGACAGACTAACCAAGTCAGGTAATTTCCTACCAATGAAGGAAATTTTCAGTATGGAACAATTAGCTAAATTATATGTAAATGAAGTAGTTTTCTTTACATGGAATTCCTTTATCAATTGTTTCTGACAGAGATAGCCGTTTTACCTCTCATTTTTGGACAAGTTTCCAAAAAGCCATGGGAACCAAGTTGAATCTAAGCACAACTTATCATCTGCAAACAGATGGACAAAGCGAAAGGACAATTCAAACAATGGAAGACATACTTAGAGCTTGTGTAATTGATTTCGGAGGTAATTGGGACGATCATTTACCGTTAATAGAATTTTCTTACAATAACAGTTATCACACAAGTATCAATGCTGCACCATTCGAAGCACTTTATGGACGAAAGTGTCGAACCCTAGTCTGTTGGGCAGAAATTAGGGAAAAGCAACTATCTGGAATAGAGATAGTGCAGGAGACAACCAACATGATCATTCAAGTAAAGGAACGACTGAAAGCAGCACGTAATCGACAAAAGAGCTACGCTGACAACAGGCGGAAACCGTTGGAATTTCATGTAGTAGACAAAGTGTTATTGAAAGTCTCTCCTTGGAAAGGAGTGGTAAGATTCATCAAAAGGGGAAAGCTAAGTCCTAGGTATGTTGGACCTTTTGAGATTATTAGAAGAATAGGACATGTAGCCTATCAGCTACAACTGCCAGAGGAAATGGCAGAAATACATGATGTATTTCATGTATCTAATCTCAAGAAATGCCTAGCTGATGAATCACTTGTAGTGCCTCTAAAAGACATAGAGGTAAATGAGAAATTAAAATTTGTAGAGAGGCCACTACAGATTGAAGATAGGAAAGTCAAGAACCTCAAGCACACGAGATTAGTTCTGGTCAAAGTGAAGTGGGACTCCAAAAGAGGACAAGAGTACACATGGGAACTTGAATCAGAAATGCAAAGGAAATATCCACACTTCTTTCGGTAGATCTCGAGGACGAGCTCTAAAACAAGGTGGGGAGGATATAACAACCCACCTGAATTTTTCTGACGCCCTAATATATTTTAAAATACCCCTATATGTCCTAAAATACACCCCGTATGTGAAAACCAAGCACAAAATATGATATAGCATTAACAATAAAATAAAAACAAAAATTTTATATCGCTCGCGGGCCGCGTAAGACCACATAAGGGTCTAAGCGGGGCTCGACAGATCATGAACGCAGCGAAACCTTGAGCCGACATGTGTCATCAACGTGTTGAACATATACCATGACCCGGATAACCTACGACCTAACCCCCCTACTACGCGGGCCGCGTAGCCCCTTGTTATATCTTACGCGGGCCGCGTAAGAACCAAAATCAGCTCCTACAAAGCTGGAGCTCGGGCCTTCAGTCGAAATTCACTCACGAACGTTTTCTTTCTCTAAATTCTGAAGATTTAATATAATTCTCGGGTATAATTCCCCCTAAATAACGAAGTTCTGCTCCGTTGTAAGTATCATAACCCCTGGATACGTATTAGATACGCTGCCTGATTGATCTAGGGTTCCGTAACGGCTGTCGTGGTTCTGCAGGACGTAGTCCTTGGAATGCCGCCTCGGGGAGGGTATTACTAATGTTAGAATGGGTTATTATACTAACACATGTGCATTTGTGTAAATTATAGATTGTCACCAGGAAACCCTAAAGGATAATCTAAGACAGCAATGTGAGTAATCTCCTTTTTGTAAATTGTTTTTACAAAACCTCACACGATTAATTATATATTAAATAGTTATTGAGTATTTGTAAGCATACAATTATCATCGGTATGTTGGGGTTTTGTATACAAAATTGTTACTGCCTTGCGAGGAGTAACATTTCCACAAGTCGGGTTGAAAGTACCGTGGGTGGTAATTGATATGACTTGGAAACAAATATAATTGCGAGACCGCCCTCAATACAGTACAATGGTTTTTATTAAACTTGATTAAACTGGGATTCACTCACCAATATTTCCCATTGACAAATTGTTTTAAACGCGTTTCAGGTAACAAAATGTAAAATCCAAATAGAAGCCAACTGGACAGCACTGAAGGCTTGGAAAAGTGGCAATAAAGTTACCTAAACAAAATAGATGTTTTTATTAAATAAAATAGGGTTTATCCCTATGAAAATGTGTGTACTTGAAACTTGGGATTCTTCCCATGTGTTTAATATATTAAAAGCGTGCTATTTTACTCTAATAAAATATTTCCTAACTACGGTCCTGATGTAAATTCCGCTGCCAAAATTGAATAAACACACGATACCACCAAAACTGGCTCGCGGCCGCCGGTTCCTGGGAGATAGGGATCGGGGGTTGTGACAAAGACGGACCAAAAGCATGGATAAGAATGAAGGTACAAGCATGCAGCCTGGTGCAGAACAAGGAGGAGCAGCCGAGGAGCATTACGCTTTCTTCACTGGAAATGACTGGTACAGACTAAAAACACTGCAACGAAGGAAGAAGGTCGACTTCAAGAGGGCTGAGAAGGCTGTGAATGAGGCTAATGACAGCGTGATAATGCACTCTCGGAAGAAAAATTAAGTTTATGGGGAGTGTATTAGCGATTATAAACTTAATTTATGTTATGTATTTTATGTTCGAATGATATAACTGTATGTATGCGTAACGATGTATGATTATGAATGGTTATGTTGTTGTTGGTTGGTACCGTTTCAAACGGTTGTATCTCCCTCCAAAACCAACCGTCAACAACAGCTAACATATATATATAGTATGTATATATGTAGTATGTATATATATACATACTACATATATACATAAATATGTATATATATACATACTACATATATATGTATATATGTATATATATATACATACATATATATATGTATAGCGAGAGAATCATAAGAAAACTAGATATAAATGAGAAAACCAAAAAACTAACCAAAAAAGCACTAAAAAGGATGGGGAGACTTTTAATGAAGGAGGGGGGACTTTTAATGAAGGAGGGGTAAAATTGAAAAAAAATATATATAACTTTTCAAACATTTCCCATTTCTCCATACGTTATCATTTTAAAACAAAAATGGCACCATAAGATCACAAATTTTTGTATCTTTCATTCAAGTATATTCGAGCATATTTTTTATGACATAAAAAAAGATTTATGGTGTCGTCTTGTTTTCAATACTATTATTATAGTAGTGCACATGTGCAATATAACATGTACTACAATTGCATTACATGCTTAAAATTAGTTTTTTGAGTCTAGTTTAGCTTTTAGGGTTAGTTTTTTTGGAGGTTTAGAATTAGGATTAGGTTTTTGGGTGTGGGGGGGAGGGGAATTTAGGTTTTTGGGGGGTGGGGGTGGGGGTTTAGGTTTTTTTCGGGTTTATGTTTAGGGTTTAGTTTTAGGTTTTCGGGAGGGTGGGGGTGGGGGGTTTAGGTTTTTGGGGGGGTGGGGGGTTAGGTGATGCGTGTGAAGTGTTATATTTATTAGGTGTATATTTTAAGCCCCTTTAACACTTTTTAGTCAAGTTTTAAATCTATAAAACACCATATTTACTAACACTAGACACACATATGGGCAAGTGCACCCATCGTGAGCGTAGTATAGTGTTGGTAAGATACCGAGGTCGTCCAAGGACACAAGAGCTTTTAGTACCGATTTATCCTCAACGTCTAATCAAATCAAAAAGTTTAGAAAATTGTTTTAAACTAAGCAAAATAAAAACTAACTAAAATGCTGAAAATAAAAATAAAAAGAAAAACCGATAGACAAGATGAATCACTTGGTTCCGACTCGTATCTAGTGTAACCTTTGATTATTTCCGCACTTTTGCACTATTTTAAGAGATTATCTTAGTTATTGTAGTAGGCCCCTCTTTTGAAGGTGACGTTACCCTCACCCCAGTAGTTTGAGTCAGCAAGGATACAATCCTAAAAGGGTGGATTATTGGAAGATAATTAATTAAGTTATTAATGCAAATTATGGTAGGCCCCTCTTTTGGAGGTGACGTTACCCTCGACTAAGTAGTCTGAGTCAGCAGGGATACAGTCCTAAATAGCCGGGTTATAGTATTAATAGTAGTTAACTTATGAGGGGATCAATGAGTTTGGACCCCCGCCATCCAATACCGCTAAGTATTGAAGGAGGACCTACTAAATTTGACCCAGGTCCATTGCAGGACCTCTAAACGCTGAACAATGGCAAGACCTTTACCAAACCGTTCCCTTAACCCCCGACCAGGTTGCCAACATACCTCCATATAGACCGTGGAGATATGAATGGTGAAAATCTTTTATTTTATATAGACAGTAAAATAATTTCAAGACACCACGGACAAACGATAAAGAAAGATCACCTTCAACATAAGCAACTAGTTATTAAAGTCATTAATACAAAACCAAATAAAAAGTGCGAAAAGATTAGAAATAAAAAGTATTACACTAGACACTTTGTCTTCACCAAGTGATGTAAGAGACTTAGGCAAACATGGCCTTGATTGTCAAGAACTCTTACGATCAATCTTGGATCCCGAGACGACTCACACACTCTACGATGGACAATGGATGATGGTGGTGGATGATGGTGTTATGGTGGTGGTGGGTGGTGGGTGAAGTGTGAGAGAGGTGGTGTGCCAAGGGATGGTTTGAGCTTGAGCTAAGCACTTCTATTTATAGGCTGATCAGAAGCTCGGGCACGGCCCCGTGTCCACATCCTTCTCTTTCTTCATTTAATGCAGCTTTGTCTTATTAGTTGACCACGCCCCCGTGTCCGCTGAGCACGACCCCGTGTGCAGAAGAATCTTTGTACTCTGAAGATTTGCCTAGATTGTGCGAATCTTATAGTTGACCACGACCCCGTGTCCGCTGAGCACGGCCCCGTGGTGGGCAATAGAAGCTTCTACCACTTTGTCTTTTCTGCTGACACTTGGGCACGCCCCCGTGCTGGCTGAGCACGGGGCGTGTTCAGGCTTCTGATTTCTTGTTTTGCTTGGGAAGATGCTGTCGTGGGGTCGGACATGTCACGTCTTGTTCCTTTTCTTGTATTTATGTTAGATTTTGATGTCTTTTTGCTTCTTTTGTTAATTTGAGCTCATTTAATCCTGAAAATACAAAAGGAAGATAAAAGCACATTTTTTCTAACATTAGTACTAAAAAAGGGTTAGTTTTATGCCTCATTTGATGAAATTTATATGTTACATTTTGAACACATCAAATACCCCCACACTTGAATCTTTGCTTGTCCTCAAGCAAAACTCTTTAATATGTAGCTATTACACTCCCAAATGGAATGGGTAGAGAAGAAGGTTTTTGGGCTTGTCGTAGAGTGTCGGGATTTCCAAGATTCTTTATTTAATTTTATTTTTATTTATTTACAATCCTATTCGTCATGATTTATTTAAAACTTTTCATAAGATAAATTACTTATTAGGGCATAACATGCCTTTGTAAAATTCTATTTATATACAAGTTCACATACCTCATGGGGATCACTCAACACTCGGCCGAAAATGTATTTTTGTGGATCACTCGAGAGCGGCATGGAACTTACTCCTACCATAGGCTTGCCAAGCAATCAATCCTCCTCCTTTTTAACTTATATACCTTTGTAAATATCAAGAGGACTTTGTGGTGAAGGGTTAGGCTTGGGTTAAAGGTAGGTGGTTGGGTTGGTGGTTAGTAGTTAGTAGAAAAAGGGCGAAAAGCGTAACAAGTGTCGGTTTTCGTAAGACTTTCTATTTTTGTAACTTTTATTTTGATGAAGCTATTATTCAAACCAAGTTATTTTTGATGAACTTGTTTGTTTATTTTCTTTTGCTTCATCCTCAACACAAATTTTTTTTTTTTTTTGAAAAGTCATACGAAAAATCGAACTTGTTTCTAAAACAAAGGGTTAAAAATAAAAAGGTTTTGGTGGGTAAAAGGGTGTTTGGTTTGGGTTATGAAATGAAAAGGTTTAGGCTCAAAGGGGCTAACTAGGGGGATTTTGGGTAGGTGGTAAAAAAAGGAAAAATAATGGTGTAGAAATAAAAAGGGTTAGTCCTAATGCCTCCATCATTTACTTACTCGGGTTTAAGTTGGTAAGGACCGGGAATGTATCGTCATGGCAAGTTCTAGAGTCGTAAGAACCAAGCGGCTATTCACATAAGAAACGAAAAATGAGCATTTAGTCTAATGATATGTAAATGTATGCTCAATAAAGGCTCAAAACTCACTTTTGTGGGAATGAGTTTTTATGTGATCAAGTATATATAATCAAATTTTAACTAAGCTTGTCATGCCTTTTCATAATTTTCTTATGTTGATTCTTTTTATCACTACGCTATCGGTTGTAAATTCGTAAAAATATAACCTTTTTGAGAACTTGAATTTCCCGAGTTAAACCTAGACAAGTAAAAAAAATGAAAATTTTTGAAAAAAAAAAATTTGGGGTGATTAGAGATTCCAATAGAGTTGGGTGATTAGCGATTCCAATAGAGTTTTGTGTAAGGCTTGTATTTAGGACTTGTAAGATTCAAGGTTTTAGCATCCCCCCCCCCCCCACACTTAAATTACACATTGTCCTCAATGTGTCCCCAAAATAAGTTTTTAGGTTGATTGAATGTGTAAAAAGCAAAAAAATTGTGTTACTGAGCGCTGAACACGGCCCCGTGTTATCCGGGCACGGCCCCGTGTTCAAGTGCCAGTAACAAAATTAAAATAAGAGAAACAGAAGTCTGG
The DNA here is from genome assembly GCA_030545235.1 of Helianthus tuberosus. Taxonomy (NCBI): domain Eukaryota; kingdom Viridiplantae; phylum Streptophyta; class Magnoliopsida; order Asterales; family Asteraceae; genus Helianthus; species Helianthus tuberosus. The sequence continues at coordinate 186,038,635 of CM060406.1, forward strand.
ACACGGGGGCGTGTTGGGTGAACACGGCCCGTGTCCAGTTACCTGAACTGGGTCTTTTTCTGCAGACTGTGCAGCACGGGGCCGTGTTGGGTGGACACGGCCCGTGCCGAACTTTCTGTAAACGAAGAAATTTGTCGGACGGTTCTGTTTTCCTGTATGGGGTGCTGGTTCAAGCTTCCCTTGCATCCTTTGCCATCTCAAGTGTGTTTTTATTCCTGGAAATTAAAACTAACTAGAAAACAAGAAAATTAATCTAAACTAAGGATAGTTCCGCGGAATGCCTCCGTGGTGCGCCACGTTTATAAGGGTCCTTGGCTAGACCCAAAGCCTGGTCACATGTTACCCAAGTGGGATGTATTGCATCCCATGTTACACCGTCGGAGAGCGTCATCCAAGCTCGAGTCTATGACCTTCATGTATTTGACCGGGTCTTCTTCCTCTACTTTCTTTCCACATTCAAACTTCACTTCCTCATCCCCAAACTTTAATGTTAATGTTCCGTCATTCATATCCACCACTGCTTGGGCGGTGGCTAGAAATGGCCTCCCGAGGATGAGAGGGACATCGGTGTCTTCTTCCATGTGTAGGATGACAAAGTCGGTTGGAAAAACGAAGTTGTCAACCTTGACCAGCAGATTTTCAGCGACACCTTGTGGAAATTTTACGGACCTGTCGGCGAGTTGTATGCTCATCTTTGTAGGGCTTGTTGTTCCTAGGTCGAGTCGTTTGAACATTGACGTGGGCATGAGGTTAATGCTAGCCCCAAGATCGGCTAATGCATTACGAACGGGGGACTTCCCAATCAAGCAAGGAATTGTGAAGCTCCCGGGATCGATTTTCTTTTGTAGAAGTTTGTTGAGTACTAAAGCGGAGCATTCTTCGCCTAAGTTAACTAATTGCAATGATTCAATTTTCCTTTTATGAGTGAGGAAATCCCTCATGAATTTTGCATATTTAGGCATTTGGGTTAGGACCTCAATAAAAGGAATATTAACATGCAATTGTTTTAGTAAACTTTCGAACTTTGCGAATTGCTCATCGGTCTTTTGACGATTTAACCTACCGGGGTACGGAATTGGAGGAGTCTTGGTGGGCTCTTGATTTGGTGAAGGAGCTTTTTCCGGTTGAGTTATAGGTGAAGTCGTGCTTTGCCTGAGTTAACTTCCTTCAACCGGTGGTAATGTGGCATCCTCGGGACCCACGGTTCGGTTTCTCAATGTGATGAGGTGTACTTGCACCTTTGGGTTGGTTTCGGTATTGCTTGGTAACGTGCCTTGTGGTCTCTCGGAGAAATTTTGAGCTAGTTGATTTAATTGTTTTTCAACGTTTTGAATGCTAGCTTGTTGATTTCTAAAATTTGATTCCAATTGTTGAAATCGATTCGAGTTTTTCTTTTCGGTGTCGGAGATGAGGCGAGATACGGTATCTTCAAGCCTTTCTCTTCCACCTTGTTGTTGAGAGAAATTTTGTGGTTGTTGAAAATTAGTTCGTTGGTTTTGTTGGTTACTACTATTGTCGGGATCTCTCCAACCAAGATTTGGGTGGTTACGCCATCCTTGGTTGTAGGTACCCGTTGGAGGACCCGACGGCCTAGGTCTATTATCAATGTAGTTTACCGTTTCTGCCTGTTCATCTAATTCTTTCATACAACTCCAATTTTCATGTGACCCACCACACCCTTCACAAGCCATTACCGAGGCCGTTTTTGTCATTTCTAGCCTTTTGATTTTTGAAGAGAGGGCCTCGATTTGGGCTTGTAAAGAGGTGCTTTCATCAACCTTATGGGCGCCCGGGGCAATAGATTTATTACCTCGGGGAGTGTGCCATTGAAAATTGGTTTGAGAAATTTCCTCAATTTGATTATATATTTCATTTGGGCGACGATTACGTAGAAGTCCCCCAGAGCTTGAATCAAGTGTTTGTCTTGTGTGTGGCAACAACCCATTGTAGAAAGTGGATACTTGTTGCCACACCGCTAGACCATGATGAGGACACTTTCTTAGAAGCTCCTTGAACGTTTCCCAAGTTTCATATAAGGATTCCCCATCCTCTTGTGAGTATGTATTAATTTCAGTCATTAGTTTAGCCATTTTAGCAGGAGGGAAATACTTATATAGAAACTTTTGGGCTAGTTCATCCCAGGTGTTTACCGAGCCAACTGGGAAGGTGTTAAGCCAAGCCTTAGCTCGGTCTTTAAGTGAAAATGGAAACATCCTAAGGCGAATGGCGTCGTTTTATGCTCCATTGATCCGAAAAGTATCACATATTTCCAAGAAATTAGTAATATGTAGATGGGGATCCTCGTCCGCAAGCCCATGGAAGGTTGCGGAGTTTTGGAGCATTTGTATCAAATGCGGCCGAAGTTCGAAGTTGTTGGCTTCGACATTCGGTGCATTGATAGTGGCGCCGAGATTGCCTACGGTGGGCCGTAGGTAATCCATGAGGGTACGTTGGTCCGCCATTGGAAGTGGGTCCCCCATAACTTTCTCTTGATTTTTCGCTTTAAGTCTTTTTCTGAGAAAGCGTTCGGGTTCTTCTAGAGGTTCTTTTATGTCTCTACTAGAACTGGAGCTCATGCACTACGTAGGAGGTTCAAATGTGGCGCCTGGGTTCCAAGTCCTGCAATAAAAACAGAAAAGAGCGTTGGTCAGAATGTTCGCCACGGCCCCGTGCTTGGTGAACACGACACGTGGTCAGAGATACAGTGATTTTTTCCCGGATCCCTGTTACTGGGAGTTGGACACGGCCCCGTGTTGCACCGACACGGCCCCGTGCTCAGCTCTCTGTAACTCGGAAAATAAAAACTGCCAGTAAGGATGCTGGGCACGGCCCGTGTCCGACCAGGCACGGTCCTTGCTGAGCTCTGCAGAAGCTGAAAAATTAAGAAAAATCCTAAAAATGAAAAATAAGAAAAACGATTAGGCCGTTGATTCCTAACTTTCTTAAAATCCTTGTGTCCCCGGCAACGGCGCCAATAACTTGATGCGTGTGAAGTGTTATATTTATTAGGTGTATATTTTAAGCCCCTTTAACACTTTTTAGTCAAGTTTTAAATTTATAAAACACGATATTTACTAACACTAGACACACATATGGGCAAGTGCACCCATCGTGAGCGTAGTATAGTGTTGGTAAGATACCGAGGTCGTCCAAGGACACAAGAGCTTTTAGTACCGATTTATCCTCAACGTCTAATCAAATCAAAAAGTTTAGAAAAATGTTTTAAACTAAGAAAAATAAAAACTAACTAAAATGCTGAAAATAAAAATAAAAAGAAAAACAGATAGACAAAATGAATCACTTGGTTCCGACTCGTATCTAGTGTAACCTTTGATTATTTCCGCACTTTTGCACTATTTTAAGAGATTATCTTAGTTATTGTAGTAGGCCCCTCTTTTGAAGGTGACGTTACCCTCACCCCAGTAGTTTGAGTCAGCAAGGATACAATCCTAAAAGGGTGGATTATTGGAAGATAATTAATTAAGTTATTAATGCAAATTATGGTAGGCCCCTCTTTTGGAGGTGACGTTACCCTCGACTAAGTAGTCTGAGTCAGCAGGGATACAGTCCTAAATAGCCGGGTTATAGTATTAATAGTAGTTAACTTATGAGGGGATCAATGAGTTTGGACCCCCGCCATCCAATACCGCTAAGTATTGAAGGAGGTCCTACTAAATTTGACCCAGGTCCATTGCAGGACCTCTAAACGCTGAACAATGGCAAGACCTTTACCAAACCGTTCCCTTAACCCCCGACCAGGTAGCCAACATACCTCCATATAGACCGTGGAGATATGAATGGTGAAAATCTTTTATTTTATATAGACAGTAAAATAATTTCAAGACACCACGGACAAACGATAAAGAAAGATCACCTTCAACATAAGCAACTAGTTATTAAAGTCATTAATACGAAACCAAATAAAAAGTGCGAAAAGATTAGAAATAAAAAGTATTACACTAGACACTTTGTCTTCACCAAGTGATGTAAGAGACTTAGGCAAACATGGCCTTGATTGTCAAGAACTCTAACGATCAATCTTGGATCCCGAGACGACTCACACACTCTACGATGGATGATGGTGGTGGATGATTGTGTTATGGTGGTGGTGGGTGGCGGGGTGAAGTGTGAGAGAGGTGGTGTGCCAAGGGATGGTTTGAGCTTGAGCCAAGCACTTCTATTTATAGGCTGATCAGAAGCTCGGGCACGGCCCCGTGTCCAGTGGGCACGGCCCCGTGTCCACATCCTTCTCTTTCTTCATTTAATGCAGGTTTGTATTATTAGTTGACCACGCCCCCATGTCCGCTGAGCACGACCCCGTGTGTAGAAGAATCTTTGTACTATGAAGATTTGCCTAGATTGTGCGAATCTTATAGTTGACCACGACCCCGTGTCCGCTGAGCACGGCCCCGTGGTGGGCAATAGAAGCTTCTACCACTTTGTCTTTTCTGCTGACACTTGGGCACGCCCCCGTGCTGGCTGAGCACGGGGCGTGTTCAGGCTTCTGATTTCTTGTTTTGCTTGGGAAGATGCTGTCGTGGGGTCGGGCATGTCACGTCTTGTTCCTTTTCTTGTATTTATGTTAGATTTTGATGTCTTTTTGCTTCTTTTGTTAATTTGAGCTCATTTAATCCTGAAAATACAAAAGGAAGACAAAAGCACACTTTTTCCAACATTAGTACTAAAAAAGGGTTAGTTTTATGCCTCATTTGATGAAATTTATATGTTACATTTTGAACACATCATTAGGCTTTTGGGGGGAGGGTGAATTTAGGTTTTTTTTTGGGGGGGGGGGGGGGGTTAGGTTTTTGGGGGGTGGGGGGGTTTAGGGTTTTCAGGAGGGTGGGGGGTGGGGGGGTTTAGGGTTCTCGGGAGGGTGGGGGGTTTAGGTTTTTGGGGTGTGGGGGGGGGGTTAGGCTTTTGGTGGGAGGGTGAATTTAGTTTTTAAGGGGTGGGGGGTTTAGGTTTTTGGGGGGTGTCGGTGGGGGGGGGGTGAGTTAAGTGGTTTAAGCTTTATGTATTAGCGCACATGTGCAGTACAACCAGAAAAATTTTTTTTTTTTTTTTTTGAAAATTTTTTTCCATACATAAAAAGTAGCGATTTTTATAAAAAAAAAATTGTAAAAAAAAAAAATCTTGGTATGTTTTTAGGTTTTTTTAGGCTTTTTTGGTTTTCTCTTTTAAACTAGTTTTCTCATGATCCATCCCCTATATGTATATAGATTGCCGGTAAATGATAACCGGAACCAAGACATTTTCATTTTGATCTTGTCCTCTCAAACAAACTTCTGGATTACTCGAACATCATGAATCCAAAGTCATTATCAAATTCCGCTGCAAATGTGTTTGACATTCAACACCTTCATTCACTCGAAGAATTAACAGGCTTTGGGCCTAGTTCTTAGTTGATAACAACATACCATGCATTACGAAGAACCCATCATGAAGTCAACGTAGAACATACTTCAGCAGTTTGTGTTGTTCACAGGCAGCTAACCATGAAGAACATATATTCTTGGTGGGTCAAGGTTTTTCATGGGTGTATGTATGGGCCCAGATCTATCTTTCGTCTTGCCTGTGGATAAGGTTTGGTATAAAAGACATGCTGCAGATCAGTTTAGCCAGACACAAAAAAAGCACACAGAGAGAGAATATAGTTAGCACTTCAGGGAGTTTGAGATCTGTCTTGTAATCTTTGTACTGTAACTTCTCTGAATGCAATATAAGTGAGCTTTAAAGTTGAATATTGTTCTTGTGTGTGTGTTTCTTGTCTCGGTTGCATACCTGCTTGGATTCCGCACAACCGGGTGTGTTCGGTAACAATGATAGGTTGTTCTAGATCCTCCTCTAGGGACCTACAAGTGGTATCAGAGCCTTGGCTCTCATCCTTTTTAAGACCGAGTCGTGTGTCGAAGTTTTCAAACATTGTTCTTGAAGGTTTTACAGAAAAGTTTGTTTGTTTTTAATGAAAAATAGGTTAAATCTCTGAAAAATTTGGTTGTTTGTTAAAATTTTCATAAAAACCTTTGTTCAATCACATGGAGACATGTTAAACTTGGTTTTTCTAAAAATTCTTGGCAAAAATCTTGGTCGAAAATTTTTCCGGTGAATAACTTTTGCCGGGAAACTCATATATATCATCGGTGTTCTTCATAGTTCTTTTCATTTTCTAGGTTTGTATTGTGTTTGAATTATTGAAAATTACATTAAAATATTGATTGTTTGAAAATCTAGTATTGCAAAGTATGGTGTGTTGAAAACAGTGATTTTTCAGTAGGGTGTTTGAAAATCTTGTCATCAACTCTCTGCAGAGATAATACCGGATTGTGTTTGAACATATCTCACCAACTCTGTGAACTAAAGTCAACGAAAGACTAGTTCTTCGTTGGTTTTGTTTTAGACGAAAAACCAGTTCTTCATCTGTTTTCATTTCCACGAAAAAACCCAACATTTTCAAATTGGTGAAGAACCAATTTTTTGCCTTATTAGGCATCTTTTGTCTTATTCATTTCTTCATTCACTTCACACTTCCACGAAGAACCATTTGGCCAACAACTCTTTTGAAGTCAAAGAAAGACAAAGTCTTTTGTCTTGTAGTGGTCTTTCACAAAAACATTTTTTCTCATATTCTTTTCAGTTCTTCATAGACTTGTTATTCGTGGTCCAGTTCTTCGTGGTTTCTCACTTTAATTTTTTTCACAGAAGGTTTTTAAATCACATCAAACTTGTTTAATTTGGTTTTTCAAGCATTTGTTTTTAAACATCAACCAAATATGAGTTCAGACTGGTGGGGTTGGAAACCGGATCCCAATGCCGATATGTATACGAGTAAAGGTTCAGGTCCAGTCCCTTCATGGGCTCAGACTCCCATGTCCTCGTCATCAGCACAATTGAGTTCAATTACAGCAAATCAGTGGTCTTTTCTTACAAACCAAAACCAAAGTATTCAAAGTCTTCTTTTGAGTGAAAATGAAACCGGTAGTAACAACCCCCCACCAAAGATCAAGCATATAAACGAGTATCCCGGATGGCAAGAGAGATTGCATACATATATTCTTGGGCAAAACACGGAGTTATGGTTGTCTTTTATCACGGAATACGATCAAGCACTTGAAGAAGCCGGTTCCAATGCAGCGACATTTGTGGATCTTTCCGTCGATGATAAGAAGACATATCATTTAGAAAAGAAAGCATTTTCAATTCTAACTCAAGCCTTAAACAAAAATATTTATCATCTGGGATTCAAAACGACAAAAAGTCTGTGGGATGCACTAAAGGCAAGAGGAAAAGGAAATGCATCGTCATGCAAACTGAGACATGATCTGCTCAAAAAGGAGTTCGACGGCTTCATGTGTTTGGAAAGGGAGTCGCTGGGAGACATGACAAGTCGATTTTATCATCTGCTGAGTGAGATGGGTAATTTTAAGGTCGCGGTAACTCCGGAAGAGGTTGTCACAAAGTTTGCCGATGCATTACCAACTCAATGGAATGGTTTCTTGGAGATTCTGAAAATATAATAGCACGCTAGCTACAACTAACATCCATGATTTCATTCAACTCTTGGAGAACAAAAATCAAGAGGAAACTAGGAAGGCAAAAAGAGTGCCGATACCACAAAATCCCGAGATGTACTATGGAAATTGTGGAGGTACCAGCACGGTTGCAAGACCTGCTCAACATGCTCAGCTACAAATGGCTTTTGTCTCGAGCACCGATATGTATAGAACACCACAACCAACAGCCACAACGCAAAGCTATCAGTCTAGTCTACTGGAGTACCATCATTTCTTGATCCAAACTACAAAGGTCAACAACAAGCATGTTATGGAAACACTTCATCAGCAGTCAATGCTGGTCAGTCAACTATTCTAAACACAGTTCGGCTAGACACTTCAAGTTTCTTGAAAGTGAGTGTTGAGGCGGCAAAAGAACATATGGAGCTTCTAAACACTTTGGTGAGCGCGTATTGTGGTTTAGTAGCAGGGCAAATTGGGAACATCAATTTGACTCAAGGAGATTATCAGCAAATTGATAAGGATGAAATAGATTTGATGGATATCAAGTGGGAATTTTTGCTAGTGCAGTGAGGTGAGCAAAAGATTTCATGGAAAGAACTGGTAGAACCAGCTTGGAAAGCAAGAATGACACCAAGTATGGGTTCGATAAACAAGCGGTCAAGTGTTTCAACTTTGGTGAACGAGGCCATTTCAAACGTGAATGTACGAAGCCAGCTCAGCATGGGAACCAGAATCCGTTCAGAAATCAAGGCAACCAACCAAACCAGAATCAAAAGAGTAATAATGAACGTGCCTTCATGCCTACAAACAATACTCATCAGGCAGGTCCATCAAACAACAACCGAGCTCTTGTGATACAAGTTGATAAAGGTTGTGACTTGTCAATTCAACTTGGTAGCGGTGATCAGGTTGGAACAGCTTGCTTTGCTGAAGTTGTTAAGGATCTAAAACAAGCTTGTGGTGGAGAATCTTCAGATGAAGACAGTTCTGGTTATAGTGGAAGCTCAGATGACGAAGCCTCAAGTTCAGGGGAAGACGGCACGGATGAAGTGTCACATGAGACCATTGATGAAGATGTTGAGAAGCTTTTGAGTGAAACTGAAGCAGGAAATGGCAGAAGATCAATTCTGGTGGATCAAGCTGCTTATTCTTCTTCTTCTCATCATTCAGGCTTTATGGCTAATGTTGGCAGTTCGTCAAGTCAGGTATATGTCAATGAACCTAAATCTGAGAAATGTGATAATTGTGTTGATTTAGGTGCTAAATTGTCTGGCTTGCAAAGCAAATATGATGATTTGCAAAGCAACTATGACGCGACATTTATCCACCATCAAAGTTTGATCGTGGATCTTTCGAAATGCAAAGAGACAAACTTGTCCTATAAAAATCATGAAAAAGAATTTATGAAGGTAATTGACACATTAAGGGAAGATAAGTTCGAGCTAGTAAAAACAGTTTCAAGAAAACAAACTGCTATAAACAATTACATCACTAGGCTCGAGGAAGCACAAAAAGAGTTGGCATGTGTCAAGTGTGAAAATGAGGCGATCCAACTTAGGTTAGATAGTTACTCAAACTCTAGGTGTGTACTGGATCACATCATTGACATACATAAAAAGAAGAGTGATGTCACGTGCATTAGATATAAGAAGTGTCCTCCACCTGTTAGACATAATTATACCTCAATTCCTGATGAGGAGGATAAACCTCAATTTGAGCCATCTGTTCTTTTAGACGTTGAGGAATTCGCAGTTGGACTCGGTTACAAAAAGGAAGTATCATCAGATTTGGATGTGTCAGCAGATACGAAAGTGTCAACTATTGAACAAAATCAGGGTCCTCCAGTCATTGTTGAGGATGCTGATTCTTCAGATGATGAATCCGATGATACTGACTCTACACAGTCTAATGCAGTTATTAAAGAAAAGGACATACCTCTCGAGAATCACATTCTATGTGATCCTCCTGCAAAACCTGCTAAGACTGTTCAGGTTGAGTCCACTTCTGCACAAGAATCTGAGAGTGTGAATTTGGTATACACTCTAGTTGGTGATGATAAAGTTTATTCAAACAAAGATTTTTTGATTAAAGGTGTAAATCAATCTTTAGTCAGTAATGTTTTTCAGGATTCGACAAGTAAGTTTTTGGGAGAGTCGAGTTCACGAGTTGTGGTAACACAATGTCCTCCAATTCCAAAAGCTGAAATTCGAAAACAATATGGCAACCAGAAATTACCAACAGAGAAAATTCAGCAAAATCACACTAAACCAAAAGCAAAATCGACAACTCAAGGTCGAAAGGAGCAGAACCAGAGAAAGAACAAAAATATGAATTTGTGAAGTCGAAGGGAACTGATAAACTTGAAATTTTGAAAACAAGTCTAACATAGATCATGTTAAGCAAGTTAAAATTTTGAAAAGAGATGATCAAGACAATTCAGGACCAAGTACTTTGAAATCACAAAGTTCATCAACGAGACATCAACATCATACTTCGGGGTTTGTCGAACGAAGATCATGTTTTGAGTGTGGTGAATTTGGACATATCATTCGAAATTATCCATATCTTCATAAGTTAAAAGCTAAAGTTGTTGTTCCCCGTGAGAAAAATTACCAAAAGCGATTTATTTCTTCAAAACAAGATCCCCGTCTTGTGAAGGAAAGGGAGAAGAAACAGAAACGCAAGCAAATCAAGGTAATTGAAAAGGCTCTTAAAACCGATGTGGTTCAAAAATAATCTGTTTCAGTCAAACCAGAAATTTCAAAAACTTCAAACAACCACGAAGTTAAAATGTCAAACAATCAAACTAGTAAAACTAAACAGACATGGAAACCTAAAATGATCACAAATTCAGGGGGAGCATCACCATTTCCAAATCATCGCGAAGTTGAAATAACTTTTGTCGATGAAAATGGAAGACCCAAATCCACAAAGGCTTGGGTCCCCATCTCCAACTGATCATTTGAGTACATGTGCAGGGTGTTCCAGGAGGAACTGTCAGTAGTCTTTGGATTGTTGATAGTGGGGCATCCAGGCACATGACCGGCAACATGAGACTTCTCTACGGCGTCAAATCTATTAGAGGCGGTTATGTTGCTTTTGCTGGAGATAAAGGCGGGTATATTACTGGCGAAGGAATGGTATCCAATGGGGTTGTCAGAATTGACAAGATCAACTTTGTGCAACAACTTGATCACAATCTTCTAAATGTTTCTCAAATCTGTGATAAGAAGTTTTCGGGGCTCTTTGATGCTAACGGATGTTATGTGCTGAAGCCCGGCTTCAAGATCCCTAAATACTGGATTCTCTTATCTACACCAAGGATTAATGATTTGTATGTCCTTGATATGAGCCAAGCAATCACAACGTCTGCACATGTAACATGTTTTGTTTCTAAAGCCACGGAAAAGGAAACAATCTCTTGGCACAGGCGGATGGGACACATTCACCTAAGGAAAATGAATCATCTGGTGAAGAATGAGTTAGTAACTGGTGTGTTCCGGTCAAAAACTTTCATCTACAAGACGTCTGTGTTTCATGCCAGAAAGGAAAATAAAGTAAGAAATTGCACCCGATAAAGAAGATCAACACGGTTGTAGTGCCGCTTGAACGTTTGCACATGGATTTGTTCGGCCCTGTCAAGCATAAAAGTATTAGTAATGACTCGTACTGCCTCGTGGTGACTGATGATTATTCCAGATTTTCTTAGGTGGCGTTTATGGCACACAAGAGTGAAACTATTGAAATTATCAAAAACTTGATCACAACGATTGAGAACTTGTATACTTTGAAAGTTAGACGCATACGCAGCGACAATGGAACTAAATTTAAGAATCATGCCATGGAGGAGTTCTGTAGATCCAAAGGCATTCTTCATGAATTCAGTGCTAGATACACTCCTCAACAAAATGGAGTCGCTGAGCGTAAGAATAGAACATTGATCGAAACTGCAAGGACTATGTTGGTAGAGTCACAGTTGCCCATTCCCTTCTGGAGTGAAGCTGTGGCCTCTGCTTGTTACACGATGAACCGAGTCCTTACAGTAAAAAGACACAACAAGACCTGCTTTGAGCTTCTGTCACACCCCGACCACGTAAAACAACAAAACATGGCGGAAACATCGAGGCGTGTTGTAACAGAATTAATGTTTCATAACCATGGATACCAAAGAGTGTTTCGTTTTATTAAACATTGAATAATTACATCGTCTTGAAATCTAAATACACTATTTAAACATAGTCTATCATTGTTATTGAGTCACTAAGGCCTTGTCCAGTCCTATGTGAGCATGCATCTTATCAATCGATATCATCCAACAATACCTGAAACATATGTGAAAACGAGGTCAGCAAAGAAATGCTGGCGAGTACATAGGTTTTGTGAAAATAAGATTCATGACTTCTGTTTAAGAAAAATGTTTAGTCATGAACCTTGTAATTTGCTTTGTCTTTGTAAATCATTTGAAAGATAATAAGTTTAGATGATACGTATAAATAAGAGGATAATGCATGATTATATGAATAACCATGTAAAATGAGTTTGTATAAGATAAGTTATTTGCAAATCAATGTCTTGTGAAAAGTATGTTACTTGTATAAAATGTTCTATGTCTCAAACTGAAATGATTCAAATAACGCTACAATATATAATACCATACAAACACTTATATATAGGAAGTACCAGCGGCGTATCCACCATGCTTGTATCATATTACACATGCACCGTTACTCAAATCACTTACCCAAACAAACCACCAATGTAAGATGTCTATGTTTAAACAAATTGTCAAATGTATTGAATAACATAACAAAATGTTTATGTTAAGATGTAAATCATGTCATGTATAATCAATGTCAAAAGTGTTTGTGTCAAATGTAAACCATGTAATGTGTAACCAAAATGATATGTATGGCTAGTGAAATGCATCAACTAAACCATAGATGAAACGCACAAAACAACGTATTGAAGTAAAACTTGGTTTAAATCAATACTATGTTTCGTGGAAATGCATGATTAAATGTAAATCATGTCCAAATGTTTACCCAATCGTTAAACCATCTTGTTTTAATCGTTCAAATCGTTCTTGTTTTAATTGTTCAAATCGTTCTTGTTTTAATTGTGAAACTACTTTATGGTCGATTCTCTAATAACATTCAAACCTTCTTGACGCGTTCCTCGTTCCAACTCGCTCTCGTTCTCGTTCTTAATAAACCCTTACCAAAGAGTAAATTAATAATTTCGTTCTTAACAAACCCTTACCAAAGGATAAATTAATAATCTCATTCTTAACAAACCCTTACCAAAGGATAAATTAATAATCTCGTTCTTAACAAACCCTTACCAAAGGATAAATTAATAATCTCTTTCTTAACAAACCCTTACCAAAGGATAAATTAATAATCTCGTTCTTAACAAACCCTTACCAAAGGATAAATTAATAATCTCGTTCTTGAAACCATTGTTATTGTTCTTGAAACCACATTGTAATTGTTATTGTAATCGTTGTTATCGTTCTTGAAACTATTGTTATCGTTCTTGATACTACATTGTAATTGTTTTTGAAACTATTGTAATCGTTCTTGAAATCATTGTTAAGATATTTAGCACATATGAGTCACCCCAAAACAGTTGAAAACAGTAAAAGAGGGGAATAATGTACTCGCCTGATAATGCTTGGAGGTCTTGAACAACAACCAAACAAAGCTAGAGGGAGCACGTAATCAGTCGGCAATCTAAAACTATATAAATAAACCGGACTTAAATCGGGAGATCGGATAGGATGAGGCTTGGCAAACCAAATGAGTATTGGAACTCATATGATATGGTTTAACAAGGCCTACATACTACAATGAGACTAACCTAAGTGCTTTCGACCCATCGCGACCCATTAAGGTAACTTATGCTACTTTAACGCGTCGTGCGCGTGAAACGCGTTCGGACCGTCTAACTAGTCCTATGACAAGTGTTATATGCCTAAACATGTTACATAATCAGTTATGTGACAAAAGTTTAGGTTACATATGCTTAATTACCAATTATACATGAAAAGGGTATTCTGGTAATTTACCTAAGGCATATAAACTACCTATCATACAACTACTTAAACGAAGCGACCATAGGGTATAACCTCGGAAGGTTATTCCCTACCTACTATGGTCACCTAATGTATTTGGTTGGATCCTAATGATCGACCAAATGGGTCGGGTTCGAGGTATAAGCGATTTATTAGATCGCTTACCCTACGACCCTAGACAACGTGGTAATCAGTAGGCATAGTCCCAAGGGACTATAACCAACGTGATTACACTCACGTTGCGAAGTTCAAACGAACTTCGCATTGACCATTACTGGTCAACGCTGAAAGTCAAACAAAGTTTGACTTTCTGACTCGAAAAGCAATAAAATAAGGAAAAGAACGAAAGAATACTTACGAAGGGTCCCTGAATGCTAATCCCGATCCAAGAACTCAGGTATGAAACAATGGTTTCAACTTAGAGCTCTCAAATCAGAATTCTTGTAAGAAATGAGGTTGGGGTGATGGGGTATTTATAGTTTTCGGGTAACCGTTGAGATTGTTTCATGGAAACCCTGGTTCGATCACATCCGTACACTTGTGGAAAGGTTATGGAAGCTAAATATGATCCTTATCTAGTGACTAAGCAACTTAGAACATGTGGTGGAGGATCAAACAGCTGCAAACTGATGTTTAAAACATTGAATCTGGTCAGATCATGCACTCGCGTAGCGCGACGGGTAGGCCCTTAGGGCTCGCGCTACGCTACTGCCTCCTAGTTCCAGAATTGTTTCAAAAGTGACAAGTTTAGTCCCTGCAGCCCGTTTAAGCGATTTTCGATGCGTTTGAACCCCGTTAACCTCATTTCAAGGCTCTAAAATGAAGTTAAAGTATAGGGAACTCAAAACATGCTCAAAAATATCCCGTAGGTTGGTTCGTTTGGCCGTACGAACGCGATGTTCGCTTAATTACGACGGAATGCGCATAAGCGCGAAAAACGATCCAAATGACGCGACGAATGGATTTTTGACAAGCCAAACACTAAAGCATAATATAGTCATGCTTACATAAATTTTTGGATGTCCGGATGTATTCAGAACGTAAGTTATGCGCGAAAATGCAAACTTGTGCACTTTTTGACACTTTTAGTCCCTGAAGGACCCAAAAGTTTATTTTAGCACACCGAACCCCTCAAAGCCTATTTCTAAGCTATATAAAGGATATTTAAGGTGTGTTTAACTTATGGTCATGTTCCGGAATGTCTGTTACAGTTCAAATTGGCATACTTTCGCAGTTTGTCATATTTAGTCCCTGTAAGCGAATTAGCTTGTTTTTGCCATACCAAAACCTTCAAAACTTATTTCTAAGTTATGTAAAGGTTATTTAAGGTATGTTAAGCCTATGTCACTATTCCGGAGTGTTTGTTGCATTAAACTGGTTATATTTACGCATCGGTGCGCGTATAACCTTCCAGAAAGCGATTTAGAGTTTGGAGTTGAACAAAAATTGATATGTGCAAATGATACACATATTTTTACAAATCCCAAGTATGAAATATAATATTTCATTGGTTCGGTATTTGTTTGATGGCCGTGGAGGCACAGGTGTTACAGTCTCCCCTACTTTAGGAAATTTCGTCCCGAAATTTATTTAGAGGAAACTTGTGAGAGCTTGAAAACATGAAGTTTGAAAAGATCGAACAACATTGGTTAGGGTTCTGAACTTCTAGTAACCTTAATAACATTATGCTTGCAATGTAAGAGGGATACTTATATACAAGTATATGAAGCGTCATTGGTGCGTCCACCGTACCTCCATTACATCGTTCTCATTTCGTTATTGTTGTCACTATCAGCTTTTACACATAATAAATCTTACTGGGTTTCTGTGCACTAAATTTCATAATTATGTACGCGTCCATAATCAGACAATTCCTTGCACAGTTCACACAGTCTATTTTATAATGTGTAGGGTAAAACCAAATGAACATTCCTATGATGAGTGTGACTAGACCGCCATAGAGTCCTTTTAATTAAATCAATAAATGATCTAAATAGACTATCAAGGAGTCTGTCCAGCTACATCACTAGATGTCGTTCTTTAACCAAATTGTTAATCAATCTTTTTTACTAGACCACTAAAAGGGTCTCTTATCGAACCATGGAGTGGTACCATATAACCCAAGGGTCTTAACTACAACGTAGAAGCCCATAAAGATTAAGGTAGTACCTTTTGAATATCCTACTATGAATCCCTCATATGAAGATATGAAAGATTCTATGAGGATTTGAAAATCGTATCACACAAAAACATAGAGGAGAACACACAAACACATAACATATAATCGCATAATCGTTCAATTTGTTTAATTGTTTAATTTGTTATCGTTGGACACGGGTATTTAAAGCATACTAGGGATCAAATCCTTAATTGCGGTAATTTGGATTGATCCATATGAATACCCTGCTTGTTGACTACATGACCCAAGAACTGAACTTCTTTAAGCCAAAATTTCCCCTTGGAGGATTTAGCGAAAAGTTTGTTCCTTCTTTAAGGGTTCCAGTGTCAATGAAAGTGTTGATCGTTACCAGCTCGGGATATGAATAGATCAAGATGTCATTAATAACAATGACGAACTGATCCAAATAAGGCTTGCAGACTCTATTTATTAAGTCCTTGAAGATGGCTGGAGTATTTGTCAACCTAAAAGGCATGACTGTAAACTCGTAATGGCCATACTTAGTGCAGAAAACCGTTTTGGGAATATCTTCTTTGAGAATACAAAGTTGATGATACCCAAAACGCAAATCGATCTTGGAAAAGCATGAACGCTATGCAGTTGATCGGAGAAATCGTTGATTTAAGGTAGGGGGATATCGATTCTTGATGGTAAGCTTACTAGGCTTACGTTAATCGATATACATTCGAAAAGATCCATTTTTCTTTTCACAAGGAGAACAGGAGTTTCTCCAAGGTGAAAAGTTCGGACGGATGAATCCTTTATCAGACAACTCTTGAAGCTGTTTCGATAATTCTTGCATCTCGAACGGTGCAAGACGATAAGATACTTCAGATTTAAAAGAAACCAGTGTTTGAGGTTCTTAGGGAGATCTCAAGTAATCGTAAAAATGACAGAACCACACGAGTAGTTTTGTCTTTGTGTTAGGTTGAATCAAACATTCATACAATGGCATTAGTTACAAAATAAAACCACAAATTTTTATTTATATAACAACCGCATTGTCTTTAAATGTTACAAGATACCAACCAGAGGAAAAACAAAATACTAATTGTTCACTCCTTCATCATTGAGTGCCTCATTGATGTTAAACACTCGACCACGTGCTGGATTCACATTGACGTTGACATTCGCATTTGGGTTTGCGTTAGCATTTGCATTCACCAGTCTTGGGCAGTTGTGGCGGAAGTGACCAATCTCTCCGCAGTTGAAACATGAACCCATTGGGAATCTCGCAGCATTCCCTTGAACTAGAGCTTGAACCTGAGCAGCCTGATTTTGTCCCAAACGACAAACCTTGGCCAAATGCCCAAGTTTACCACACGTCGTGCATTGCCAGCAAGCTTGTTGTACTGCGTGATGACCGTTGCAGCGTGCACAATAAGGTGCGGTACCGGCATATGCTTTCTTTGCAGGCGGCTGAGCTGGTGGGTTCCACGGGTTCTGAGCAGTCTGTGCTGTAACAGCAAAATTTTGGGCACCCTTTCGCTTCTTTGATTTCTTTGACGTCTCCCCTTCCTTACCCTTCTTGTTTTGGCCTTTCTTGCTATCCTCCTTGTCAGCTGACTGTTTCTTGCCCTTGTCACCCTTCCTGTGTAACTTGTTCTTCCGAATCTGCGACTCAGTCAATGTCGCTGATAACTCGATCGCCTGACGGAGTGTGGCAGGGTTACTACCAGTAAGGATGTCTTGTACCGAGTCAGGTAGGCCGTCGATGTACCTTTCGATAGCTATGTCAAGTGGGGTAACCATTGTCGGGAAAAGCAGACTCAGCTCCTCAAACCTATCAGTATACGCCCTGTGCTCACCACTATCTTACTTCAACTCATCAAATTCCTTCTCCAAAGCTCGCTGCTCATGACGAGGACAGAATTCCCTCATCATCAGAGCCCTAAGTTCAGCCCATGTCTGTGCGAGAGCAACTTCCGCACCTCGGTCTCTCATTACCCCATTCCACCATGTAAGAGCCCTCTTCTGAAACACGCTCGAGGAGAACTCGACCTTGCGATTATCCGGGCACTGCACGTGGCGAAAAGTATTCTCAATGCTTTCGAACCACTGAAGAAGCCCAGTTGCTCCTTCAGAACCACTAAACTTGAGTGGTTTAGCCTGGTTGAAATCCTTGTATTTGCATAGCACATTGTTGTTGTTGTTGGCTTGGTTCCATTGAGCAAAGAGGTTTGGGAATTGAGCAGCCATTTGCTGCGCAATGATTTCTGCCAGCTCGGCAGTCTCTATCTGGCTTTCGCGTCGAGGAGGCATTGTCTAAAAGAGGAAACATGAAAGGAAACGAGTGAGAGAATTTAGACGAAAAGAATGAGATGAAACAAATCTGATGAAAACAAGGATAGTGGTCATTTGTTTGTTACTACAAAGCAACAAACGACACACAATGACTGATCAAAGTAAATAGGTCAAAAATAATGTATCGCGAAGACATGCTCGCCTATAAGTGAACACTCATCCCAAGAATTCCCAGGTAAGCACAACTGGTCTCGCGTCTGATGAGATGTATACGAAGTGCTTGCCTAGACAGAAAACCCAGAATACAGGCATTCACCCATCCAGTTTGCACGTGTTCACATTATTTAAAACCCAAAACCTTGACGAAGTTTTGAAAACTCAAAGGGGTTCAAAACCATATACTAGAGAGTTCAAAACCTTACAATAGAGGGTTCAAAACCTAGTAATCAATCATCCTAGAACAGATGATTAGTTTTCAAAGCGGTTTTGAAATTTATGTTCTTGTTGTGGTCGTCACCTAAGGATAGGTAACGGTATTGTTTTATGACTAAACGCAAGTAAACTCGCGTTAGGGTCCTAAGAAGGTTATAGACTAGGTCAAAGCATTACTAATAACCTAATTCCCTATAACCATTGGCTCTGATACCATCTTTTCTGTCACACCCCGACCACGTAAAACAACAAAACATGGCGGAAACATCGAGGCGTGTTGTAACAGAATTAATGTTTCATAACCATGGATACCAAAGAGTGTTTCGTTTTATTAAACATTGAATAATTACATCGTCTTGAAATCTAAATACACTATTTAAACATAGTCTATCATTGTTATTGAGTCACTAAGGCCTTGTCCAGTCCTATGTGAGCATGCATCTTATCAATCGATATCATCCAACAATACCTGAAACATATGTGAAAACGAGGTCAGCAAAGAAATGCTGGCGAGTACATAGGTTTTGTGAAAATAAGATTCATGACTTCTGTTTAAGAAAAATGTTTAGTCATGAACCTTGTAATTTGCTTTGTCTTTGTAAATCATTTGAAAGATAATAAGTTTAGATGATACGTATAAATAAGAGGATAATGCATGATTATATGAATAACCATGTAAAATGAGTTTGTATAAGATAAGTTATTTGCAAATCAATGTCTTGTGAAAAGTATGTTACTTGTATAAAATGTTCTATGTCTCAAACTGAAATGATTCAAATAACGCTACAATATATAATACCATACAAACACTTATATATAGGAAGTACCAGCGGCGTATCCACCATGCTTGTATCATATTACACATGCACCGTTACTCAAATCACTTACCCAAACAAACCACCAATGTAAGATGTCTATGTTTAAACAAATTGTCAAATGTATTGAATAACATAACAAAATGTTTATGTTAAGATGTAAATCATGTCATGTATAATCAATGTCAAAAGTGTTTGTGTCAAATGTAAACCATGTAATGTGTAACCAAAATGATATGTATGGCTAGTGAAATGCATCAACTAAACCATAGATGAAACGCACAAAACAACGTATTGAAGTAAAACTTGGTTTAAATCAATACTATGTTTCGTGGAAATGCATGATTAAATGTAAATCATGTCCAAATGTTTACCCAATCGTTAAACCATCTTGCTTTAATCGTTCAAATCGTTCTTGTTTTAATTGTTCAAATCGTTCTTGTTTTAATTGTGAAACTACTTTATGGTCGATTATCTAATAACATTCAAACCTTCTTGACGCGTTCCTCGTTCCAACTCGCTCTCGTTCTCGTTCTTAATAAACCCTTACCAAAGAGTAAATTAATAATTTCGTTCTTAACAAACCCTTACCAAAGGATAAATTAATAATCTCGTTCTTAACAAACCCTTACCAAAGGATAAATTAATAATCTCGTTCTTAACAAACCCTTACCAAAGGATAAATTAATAATCTCTTTCTTAACAAACCCTTACCAAAGGATAAATTAATAATCTCGTTCTTAACAAACCCTTACCAAAGGATAAATTAATAATCTCGTTCTTGAAACCATTGTTATTGTTCTTGAAACCACATTGTAATTGTTATTGTAATCGTTGTTATCGTTCTTGAAACTATTGTTATCGTTCTTGATACTACATTGTAATTGTTTTTGAAACTATTGTAATCGTTCTTGAAATCATTGTTAAGATATTTAGCACATATGAGTCACCCCAAAACAGTTGAAAACAGTAAAAGAGGGGAATAATGTACTCGCCTGATAATGCTTGGAGGTCTTGAACAACAACCAAACAAAGCTAGAGGGAGCACGGAATCAGTCGGCAATCTAAAACTATATAAATAAACCGGACTTAAATCGGGAGATCGGATAGGATGAGGCTTGGCAAACCAAATGAGTATTGGAACTCATATGATATGGTTTAACAAGGCCTACATACTACAATGAGACTAACCTAAGTGCTTTCGACCCATCGCGACCCATTAAGGTAACTTATGCTACTTTAACGCGTCGTGCGCGTGAAACGCGTTCGGACCGTCTAACTAGTCCTATGACAAGTGTTATATGCCTAAACATGTTACATAATCAGTTATGTGACAAAAGTTTAGGTTACATATGCTTAATTACCAATTATACATGAAAAGGGTATTCTGGTAATTTACCTAAGGCATATAAACTACCTATCATACAACTACTTAAACGAAGCGACCATAGGGTATAACCTCGGAAGGTTATTCCCTACCTACTATGGTCACCTAATGTATTTGGTTGGATCCTAATGATCGACCAAATGGGTCGGGTTCGAGGTATAAGTGATTTATTAGATCGCTTACCCTACGACCCTAGACAACGTGGTAATCAGTAGGCATAGTCCCAAGGGACTATAACCAACGTGATTACACTCACGTTGCGAAGTTCAAACGAACTTCGCATTGACCATTATTGGTCAACGCTGAAAGTCAAACAAAGTTTGACTTTCTGACTCGAAAAGCAATAAAATAAGGAAAAGAACGAAAGAATACTTACGAAGGGTCCCTGAATGCTAATCCCGATCCAAGAACTCAGGTATGAAACAATGGTTTCAACTTAGAGCTCTCAAATCAGAATTCTTGTAAGAAATGAGGTTGGGGTGATGGGGTATTTATAGTTTTCGGGTAACCGTTGAGATTGTTTCATGGAAACCCTGGTTCGATCACATCCGTACACTTGTGGAAAGGTTATGGAAGCTAAATATGATCCTTATCTAGTGACTAAGCAACTTAGAACATGTGGTGGAGGATCAAACAGCTGCAAACTGATGTTTAAAACATTGAATCTGGTCAGATCATGCACTCGCATAGCGCGACGGGTAGGCCCTTAGGGCTCGCGCTACGCTACTGCCTCCTAGTTCCAGAATTGTTTCAAAAGTGACAGGTTTAGTCCCTGCAGCCCGTTTAAGCGATTTTCGATGCGTTTGAACCCCGTTAACCTCATTTCAAGGCTCTAAAATGAAGTTAAAGTATAGGGAACTCAAAACATGCTCAAAAATATCCCGGAGGTTGGTTCGTTTGGCCGTACGAACGCGATGTTCGCTTAATTACGACGGAATGCGCATAAGCGCGAAAAACGATCCAAATGACGCGACGAATGGATTTTTGACAAGCCAAACACTAAAGCATAATATAGTCATGCTTACATAAATTTTTGGATGTCCGGATGTATTCAGAACGTAAGTTATGCGCGAAAATGCAAACTTGTGCACTTTTTGACACTTTTAGTCCCTGAAGGACCCAAAAGTTTATTTTAGCACACCGAACCCCTCAAAGCCTATTTCTAAGCTATATAAAGGATATTTAAGGTGTGTTTAACTTATGGTCATGTTCCAGAATGTCTGTTACAGTTCAAATTGGCATACTTTCGCAGTTTGTCATATTTAGTCCCTGTAAGCGAATTAGCTTGTTTTTGCCATACCAAAACCTTCAAAACTTATTTCTAAGTTATGTAAAGGTTATTTAAGGTATGTTAAGCCTATGTCACTATTTCGGAGTGTTTGTTGCATTAAACTGGTTATATTTACGCATCGGTGCGCGTATAACCTTCCAGAAAGCGATTTAGAGTTTGGAGTTGAACAAAAATTGATATGTGCAAATGATACACATATTTTTACAAATCCCAAGTATGAAATATAATATTTCATTGGTTCGGTATTTGTTTGATGGCCGTGGAGGCACAGGTGTTACAGCTTCTTCACAAATGGAAACCAGATTTTCAATTTCTTGAACCGTTTGGGGCTCCTTGCACTATGATCAATCCGGATGGAAAGTTTGGGGAAAAAGCCAGTGAGGGATACTTTCTTGGGTATGCCACCCCAAATTTAAGAGTTTGGAATCTCAAAATGAAAAGGATCGAGGAATGGTCTGAAGTCAGAGTACAAAGGCACACCTTGCAAGTCAGATATCCAGGTCAGCCATGGATGTTTGAGTGCGATGACTTTTTCAGTTTGATCAATATTGAAGAAGAAGAAGAAGTAGTAGATGCTACGGCACAGATGTTTTTCAAGAGTGACAACACAACAGATTCACCGTTGGTTCGTCCCATTATTGTCAACAATCAAGAATCATCATCAGTTAACAATAATGCTCTCGAGAATGAGGATGTTCACGATGCTACTGAACTGAATGAATCTTCAGAGGATGATGAATTTCTCGATGCAGACCAAGAAGCTCCTACAATAGTTGCGCATGGTACTTCTAAGGCTATACCCCCTGAGGACTGCCCTAAAACAGCTGAAGCTACTGCATCTTCCTCTTCGCCAGTTCAGGGTATTGATTTGGTTGTTGATCTCAACTTCAACAATCTGGGTATAAATATTCCAGTTTCGGATAATCCAGAAATAAGAATCCATAATACCCATCCTTAATAAAACATCATTGGTAATGTTCATAGTGGCGTGCAGATGAGAAATCCGTTGAGAAGCAACAACAACGCTGGCTTGTATACAGCGATCAGAGAATCGGGTTTGCAGAATGATTGGTCCTTCGCGTGTTATGTCTCACAAGAAAAACCAAGGTCTTGGAAAGGAGCGTTAAAGGATAAATCTTGGGTGGAAGCTATACAGGAGGAACTGCAACAATTCCAGAAGCTAGGTGTCTAGAAACTGGTTGAAAAACCTGAGAACTACAGGAAGATTGGCACCCGTTGGGTTTTCAAATGCTAGAAGGATGATCGTGGAGTAGTTGTCCGAAACAAGGCAAGATTAGTTGTTCAAGGCTTTCGTCAGGTAGAAGGGATAGACTATAACAAAGTTTATGCACCAGTTGCACGTCTTGAAGCTATTCGGATCTTGCTAGCCTATGCTTCCTTCAAAGGATTCAAGGTTTAACAAATGGACGTGAAAAGTGCATTCTTACATGGTGTGGTTGAAGAAGTGTATGTCGAATAGCCTCTGGGTTTTGAAGATCCTATTCATCCTGATTGGTTTTGGTTGCTCAACAAATCCCTCTACGGATTACATCAAGCACCGAGAGCATGGTACGCAACCTTATCTAACTATCTGCTAGAGAATGGTTTTCGTCGGAGTCTTATCGATTGCACTCTCTTCATCAAAGAAAAGGATGGAGATCTCCTGTTGGTTCAGGTATTTGTAGATGATATTATTTTTAGTTCAACTAACGATGTTTTGTGTAGGAAATTCGAGTATGTTATGCAGGAGAAATTCGAAATGAGCACCATGGGGGAAATGAATTTATTTTTTGGGCCTACAAGTTCAACAAACGGAGTCTGGGATAGTCAACCCTCAGACTTAATATGTCGGAGATATCTTGAGCGGGGTCCAGTTGTCCGAAGCGACGCCTATTGGAACCCCACTTCTGCAGAATCACGGGATTACTCCGGACTTGAAGGGTGAAAGCGTCAACTCTTCATTTTATCGCGCAATGATCGGATGTCTTATGTATCTCACAACCTCGAGCCCCGACATAATGTATCCTACGTGCCTACTCGCTCGCTATCAAGCCAACTCGAAGACCTCACATCTAGCAGCTGTAAAAAGGATTTTCCGCTATTTGAAGGGTTGCCCGGACACCGGTCTCTGGTACCCTAGGGATGATAGCTTCGACTTGATCGCGTTCAGTGATTCTGATATTGGTGTCTGCAAAATCGACGGCAAATCCACAACGGCTGGATGTCAGTTTTTAGGAAATCGGCTGGTCACATGGCAGTGCAAGAAGCAGACTTGTGTCGCTTCATCAACCTGTGAAGCCGAATACATTGCTGCCTTAAGTTGTTCCTCCCAAGTCCTGTGGATCCAACAACAAATGCGCAACTACGGTTTTGAATTCCTATCTACTCCTATTTTCGTTGATAATTCTGTTTCCTTACAAATCACTAGAAATCATGTGCAGCATTCAAAGACCAAGCACATCGAGATCAAATATCACTTCATACGTGATTGTTTTGATAAAATACTTATCGATGTTGTTAACGTCCACACCGATGACCAACGTGCTGACCTTTTTACCAAAGCTTTTGATAAATCACGATTTGACTATTTACTAATGGTAAACGGCATTAAGATCAAGCGAGAGTAAAACCAACATCGGAAAATCATTTTTGTAAATATTTATTTGTGTTTTCTTAATTTCTCGTACTTTTTGCATTTTAGGGGGAGTAATTTCAAAACATTGAAAATTTTCAAAAATACAAAAACATCAAAAAATTTGAAAAACAATATAGAAACAAAAATGAGTTTCCTGGTGAGCAAAAGAGAAAATGATAGTATATCAGTGGTCTGTCGAAACCTCTTTAAACTTAAAATGAAAAAACGATAAGTAGCTCTATATTAGATGTATCGGTAGGCTCACAATCATTTTAAAGTGTGCAGGGTGATATAAACGTAAATAGACTGAAGACTGTGTGGGAACCGCTCATTGGCATATGGTCTTGGTACCGAAATTTCATTTGATAGATTGTCGAGGTTCTGTGATACGTGGTCTTTATGTTGTTTATCATCTGGGTATCATGGTTGTTTCTTTTACCGAAAACAACGGGGACGCAATCCTAGAACTTCCTGATACCATACATACGTGCACATATCGTACAAACATGTATATAATACATGATGCATACAACCTCAATAAGTTATAAACAATCACATGTCCTAATGAATAAGTGATAAAATATCATAGTTTTATACGGGAGTCAAGTTCGTGGACTTGCTCTTGTGCCCTGCATGCATCGAATATCAAGTTCCTCATCAATAAGTGATTTAATCACATAGGGCTTGTATTCATCCAAAAATAAGTGAGTATCTCACATCATATACATTGAAAATAGATGATAAATGGTATACTCACCAGTAAGATGAACCCTCATGCATACCTTGATACGGGAATGTGTCGTGTGTGAATGAACACCGGTCGGTAAGTATAAATCATACCTTAATCGTATCCTCTAACCGCGAGTACATCTGATAAATTGAGCTTATGTGGACAACAATACCGATAATCGTTATTGGATGCTTATCTTAATATTACCTAATTGAACAACAATAGTGCTTTGGCATAACCGTACACTGATATGATTCTCTTACCTTCGAAACTCGTAAAAAGAATGTCTGTAAATATTTATTTACTATTTTTCATTTCTGAATCTCTGTATATATTTATTTACTGCCTTCAGTCTTTACATTTGAAATATGCAAAAATACCAAAAAGATTTTAGGTGTGTTTTAATATAAACTTTATAAAAACCAAAAAGATTTTAATTCTATCTTATTTTGATTGTACGATGTTGGATCTCGAGTCTTTACCACCTGAAACCTGATCGAAACCTAAAACAATTGAATCTTCATAAACGGTCGAAATTCACAAGTTGTGAAAGTTAAAATAAAAAATTGATCAAATTTTTTAACTTTCAAACTGTTGTTGGTCGGTAGTTGATTGAGAGTTGGTCACATGTGTGTCATTTGTTTATATTGACTATATTCCAAGCGGTTGTTCTCATTACGCGTTTAGCTCTGTTGTATGTGCAGATGCGGCATTTAAACTAGCTAAAGGCAAAGAGAATGTGTTAGATGACTAGCTTTAAAGTGAAGACACGACAATGATGCAATCAGAAGATCAATATGATCGAGTTGCAGCTGACCACCCGTCAACACCAAGAGGATCTGAAGTATTAAAGATCAAAAGATCCGTGACCATCATTCAAGGGGAAGTTTGTTGATACACTCCATGTTTGTGTCACGCGAAGACTTTGAAGCTCCTACAACATGAAGAGCAAACCTTCACCAGCAACATCCAAGGGGGAGTTTGTTGATACAATTTTGTGTGGATGTGGCTCGGTTCGGTTCGGCTCAAGACCGACGTCATGACATTCCTCCGTCGTGCGCCCAGAGATCGACACACGAAGCACGAAGAGCCGCGAACAATCATCAGCTGCCACATCACCATGACATCACCATGATGATGTCATGTGAATAACTTTTCTTTCCATGCATTTTAAACTCACGAAGACCTGCCATGCACGTGTGAATTGTAGACTTTCAAGCTTAATGGGCCTTCATTCACTCGAAGAATTAACAGGCTTTGGGCCTAGTTCTTAGTTGATAACAACATGCCATGCATTACGAAGAACCCATCATGAAGTCAACGAAGAACCCATCATTAAGAGGAGGAGTGTGGCCATTGAAGGAAGATACATGTTGCAGGTGAGGATTGAGGAGAGAGATTTGGAAAATGTTGGCGGCTGTACAATGAAATTATCGCAGGATTAATTGATGGCAGCTAGGTTTTCTTTTTTTCTTTTGGGCCCACTCATATTATGATGGCATGTGTGTATGGACCAGGGTAACATGTTGGGCCCCATTGGATTCCCAATCTATGAAATGGTTTGCACTATATTTTGGATCACATGCATATTGAACCAAAGAGTGATGTCTATTTGAATCAGATTTTTAATTGGGCCAAAATTCAAAGTGTGTAAAGTTTTCTTATACAACCAATGGTGGGCTGGTGACAAAATTAAAAATATATATATGTGTGCTGCTAATTTAAGTTGCATATATATTGGTGGCCAATGCAACTTGTCGAATAAAATTCTGTTGGATTGCTGGTAGCTGATGAAGTGCTTTTGAAATTAAGCAAAGTGGGTCGGGTGTTCGCGAAAGATGTTTGAGTCGAGCTTCAACGTCAAATTCATAAGAGTTCAGGAGCGCGCAGGATGATGAGGCGTGATGAAAACAAATGATTTTCTTTTTAAACGTGGGGTAGTCACGGTTACCATTGCAAACATCAAATTTGGTGACTTGACTATTATGGGCCAAAAACGATATATTTATTTCCGCATGTGAAAATTTGTTTTGTTATCGGTGTTCTTAAATGCTCGAAAGAATTTTGTTTATTGTCATATTCTCGTATTTGGTAACGATTGAAGGAACCTAGAGAGCCAAGACCGGTCCTAACGAGTTAACAAAGTCGAAGAGTAATGCCTATGATGGAAGTTTTCGGATTAGGTGTTAGCAGAAATTTAGGGGATAAAAGTCGGATCCTACAGGGCTAGGGGACTTTCTTTATCAACTAGAATATGCAAAGAAGAAATTCGTTTTCGTGATTTTTCAAAAAAAAAAAAGATGAGAACATTTGAAAGATTCTGCTTAGTGGAGAGAATCTGTTAAGTGAAGTTGTCGACAGTTCCGCTCAGAGGAGGGAATTTGTTAAGATTAAGAGATTTCACCAAAGAAATGGGGGGATAAAAATTTTCATATGTTTTTGAATTTCTTCGGTAAAATTCTAAACGCAATCACAGGAAGTAGAGTTTGTGATTTTCTGGTGATACCAAAGGTTCTGCGTGGAATGTTTTGCACAGGCACATATTTGAGGATTTTAAATAATTCTCCAGCCAACGTGAAGGGTTTTGCACGGAGACATACAGGTATCTAAAGTCTACAGTAGTTTCAAAACGTTGTTCACTGAAGACCTGGGGAATCTTTATGAGAGCTGATAGTTCAAGGCTGACAAATGTGGATTCCAACTCTATCAGTTAAGGGGGAAATTGCAGGATTTGGTTTTGGGTTTGATGTTTCTTTGGGATTTTACATGGATCTGGGTGTAACTCAATTCGTGAGTTTGCAAACGATGTACTTGGTCAAGCTGGCATCATGAGTACTGATGCCGAAGATCCGTAGTGCATTACGTGGTCAAATTTACAAAGGCGAGACAATGAGATCTAGATGTAGTTCAACTAAGCGTGCTGGTTGAGCTTGCAAATGATATACTCGGTCTAGATGACTTCCTAAATGTTGATGCTGATGATCAAAGTGCATTACTTGGTCGATTCCACAAAGATGGTTTACAGAAAACAGTTCACCAAAAAACTCTACCAATGTAGTATGCTTGGATGAGATAGAGTTCTTACGACAAGATCAAGACTTGATGTTGTTTTTAAAGAATGGAACCCTTATCAAATTCCGGTTGGAGTATTGGAAGATCAGCAGGAGATCGATCAATTTAGCCTTGTGAGGACATTGCACAACACCCAACATGGATACGCGTACTTTGAGGGGGAAATATTACATGAGAAGCCTCAAGGTTTTGGTGTTGCTATGAAGATCAAGTGAAGATACTACTTACCTGGATCATCGGTGAAGGGGGAATTTGTTAACACAGATAAGATGAAATCAACAAATACTTGACTGGAGATCGATTGCAGTTGCATTTTCAGCACTCGACAGCAACGGACAAAGGGGAATTTATTGGTGCAGTTTTTGTGTCCGATGCTGTTCGAATAGATTCGATTATTTGGTATGCTGATTATGTAATAGTTAGTAAAACCGTCAAACGAACGTGTATAGACACGCTCGTTTGAAGTGGTCAAACGAAAGGGTTATTTGTTTGACCGTGTGTGTTTGCAAGTAAAGGAGGTGTGGCTATAAATGCCACCCCTTGGTTCATTTGCAAAGTTTGAAGGTTTTAGACTTGGGAGAGAGATCACCACTTTGTCTGTCCCCGGATGTATGCTCCTTTGGTATAGTTCGGTTAGCTTGTAATCGGGCCGGTTTGTAATGTTATCCTACCGAATTTATACGAGAAAGTCGTTTTATCCGTCTCTAATCTCTCCCGTCTTGAACATAATCACACAATAATCACAGGTTTCGGTCCAAATCTCGAACCTACAAAAAAGGCTTTACCCGTTCTAATGATCAATGAGGGAGGCAAAAAGAAAGGGCATCACCCCGAATCCAAAGCAGATGTTGCCAAGGGAAAGGGGCACATCAAAGGGAAGGGAAAAAAGAAAGGGTAAAGCAGAACCACCAAAAGAGAAGAAGGAAAAAGTTGCCATGAGCGATCTATGCTTTGAGTGTGGTGAAATAGGGCATTGGAAAAGGAACTGTCCAACCTATCTCAAAGAGTTGAAAAATAAGAGGGATGCGGGGCAAACCTCAGGTACAATCTTTATGATACATATTGATCTTAATGTTATTTCTTCTAGCACCTGGGTATTAGATACCGGATGTGGAATTCATATTTACAATTCGTTGCAGGGGTTCATGTGACACCTGTGTCACTTCAACCATCAAATAAATACCAAACTAATGAAATATTTTATTTCATACTTGGGATTTGCATAAATATGTGTATCATTTGCACATATCAATTCTTGTTCGATTTCGGGCTTTAAATCGCTTTTTAGAAGGTTATACACGCACTGATGCGTAAATATAACCAGTTTAATGAAACGAACACTCCGGAATAGTGAAATAGGCTTAACATAACTTAAATAACCTTTACATAACTTAGAAATAAGTTTTAAAGGCTTTGGTATGGCAAAATCGAGTTAAATCGCTTACAGGGACTAAAGTTGACAAACTACGAAAGTATGCCAATTTGAACTGTAACAGACATTCCGGAACATGACCATAAGTTAAACATACCTTAAATATCCTTTACATAGCTTAGAAATAGGCTTTGAGGGGTTCGGTGTGCTAAAATAAACTTTTGGGTCATTCAGGGACTAAAAGCGTCAAAAAGTGCATATGTTTGCACTTTCGCGCATCACTTACGTTCTGACTACATCCGGACATCCAAAAATTTATGTAAGCATTATAATATTATGCTTTAGCGTTTGGCTTGTCAAAAATCCATTCGTCGCGAAATTTGGACCGTTTTTACGTTCGTTACGACTCCCGTCGTAATTAACCGAACAACGCAACCGTACCGCCAAACGAGCCGACATCCGAGATATTTTTGAGCACATTTTAAGTTCCCTATACTTTAACTTCATTTTAGAGCTTTGAAATGGGGTTAACGGGCCTTAAACGTTTCAGAAATGGCCTTATTACACAACAGGGACCAAAACTGCCAAAAATCAAACTTTCTGGTCTGCAGATCCTTGCGCACCTCAACACTCTGAGTGTTACGGTGCGCAAGCAGGGGTCAGACAGAAAAATGTTGCAAACAGCCTGTTTTCAGCTGTTATACACTCTTTTCTCACTTGCAACTGGTTTCTAGCAATCCTATGGGCTCCTATGGGTTTGTAAATCAGTGGGTATGTGTTGTATGGCTGAGATTAATGCTTGGGAAACAAGAAACGATCCTAACGGCTCAACATTTCCTATATATACCCCTCCTTAGTTCACATTCAAACCCACACATTTGAATCTGATTCAAGCTCTCTAAGTGAAAGTTTATATGCTTCCTACCTGAGAGTGAATCGGGTCAAATACTTGCGGGGACCTTCTGTAAGTATTCTTTCGTTCTTTTCATTCGTTTTAGCGTTAAAGTCAAACTGCGTTTGACTTTCTGCATTGACCAGTTTATGGTCAATGCAAAGTTCGTTTGAACTTCATAACGTGAGCGTAATCACGATGGTCATAGTCCCTAGTGACTATACCTACTGATTACCACGTTATCTAGGCTCAGTGACGAGTCGTAGTTTCGGCCAAAATGCGTGTTCTCGCGTATTTTGTAACCAAACTACTCTAGGGTATCAAAACCGTTTGTTTTGATACCAAACCTGTTTTTTTAAACCTTGCTAAACATGTTCTAGCATGTTTAGCCCGTCACTTTTAGATTTGTGCTTGTTTAGGGTCGTAAGGGTAAGCGATCTAATCAATCGCTTATGCTTTCGAACCCGACCCATTTGGTCGGTCATTAGGATCCGACCAAACACTTTAGGTGACCATAGTTGTATAGGGAATAACCTTCCGAGGTTATACCTTATGGTCACAACGTTTAGTTAGTTGTATGATAGGTAGTATATATGCCTTAGGTAAATTACCAAAATGCCCTTTTTACGATAAAATTCATTTTAAGCCTATGAAACCTAATTTTTGGTATCTAAACTGATTTAGTAACAATATTAGACATGTTAAGGCATATTTCACTTGTCGTAGGGCTAGTTAGGCGTTCCGAACGCGTTTTACGCGAACGACGCGTTAAAGTAACGTAAGCTACCTAAACGGGTCGTAACGGGTCAAAAGCACTTAGGATAAGTTTTGTTTTAGTATGTAGGCTTTGTTAAACCATATTGTATGAGTTCCCACACTCATTTGGTTTACGAACCCTCATACTACCCGATCCTCCGATTAGGTCCGTTTATTAATGTAGTTACCTATATTAGGTGCCGTTTGATTCCGTAACCTTTTAGCTTTGCTTGGTGGATATCTAAAGTCTATTGAGCAATCTCAAGTGAGTACATAGACCCCTCTTTTACTGTTTTCCAAACATTTTGGGGTGAAACACATGTGCCTACTTGTTACTTTCGTGCTTTTCATGTTTTCTCATCATATACATGCTATGTTCATTAGTACATTATTAGTACATCGTTTTACATGACATTTTATGCTATGTATGTCCATTGTGTGCATACTTAGTGCATTGTTTTACATTACCTTTTCATGCTATGTATGTTCATCATACTTAGTACATTTTCATTTCATCACATGCTTACATTTTGATATGACATTTGGCTTGTTTAAATGGGACCATATACATTCATTAACTTTGATCACGCCGCTCGTTAGTAGGTAATGGTACCATAGGAATTGACAACTCTCGTTCCTAAAATCCTAGGTTTGTTTGGATTGAAGGAATGACCGAATTCGATTAAAACATAAGACAGATAGTCCTTTCATTTGTTTAAGGGTTTATCACCACAGTCACAAGGATTGAATGTATGCATTTTCACAATACCGCATAAATGTTTGTATTCAGTATAGCATGCATTTCCACAAAACATAACGTTGATTTAAACTTCGTTTTACTTCAATACATTGTTTTGTGCATTTTACCTATGGCTCAGTGGATATATATATATATATATATATTTCACTCGCCATACATGACATTTTGTTTATACATTACATAATTGACATTTGACATAGACATTTTGACATTGATATACATATTTCATAGACTGTATTTTGACATAAACATTCTGACATGGTTTACACAAAGACATTTGACAAATGGTTTAGACATGGGAAATTTACATTGGTGGTTTGTTGGGTAAGTGTTTTGAGTAACGAGGCGTGTGTAATATGATACAAGCACTGTGGATACGCCGCTGGTACTTCCTATATATAAGTGCTTGTATGGTATTACATATCGTAGCGTTATTTGAATCATTTCAGTTTAGACATATAACATTTTTATACAAATAACATATTTTTCACAAGACATTGTTTTACAAACAACCCATCTTATACAAACTCATTTTACTTGGTTATTCATTTAATCTTACATTATTCTTTTACATATCATCGTTTTTCAAATGATTTATAAAACAAAACATTTTACAAGGTTCATGACTGACTTTTGTTAAACAACCTTTTTCTAAACTTATAAGTCATGAATCCTTCTTTGTTTGATAAGACATTGTAACTCTTTTAATTCAATAAAACAATATTTCAATTTTCCATGTGTTATGAAACAATGATTCTGTTACAACACTCCCCGACGATTCCGCCAAGTTTTGTTGTTTTACGTGGTCGGGGTGTGACAGTTCAAAAGAAATAAGCATTATATGAAGGGAGACACTAGTCTCTTCATGGGCAATGGAGCAAAAGTTCAAGCTGAAGCCCGAGTAGACTATGTTTTGAAACTTCCAAGTAGTTTGGAAATTTGTTTGAAAAATGTTTTGTATGCTCCTAGTTTGACTAGGAACATTATTTCAGTTTCTCTTTTAAGACAATATGGTTTTAATTTAAAGTTTGAAAACGATGAAATTTATGTTTCGATGAATGACATGTTTTACTTTAAAGCTATGCCTTCAAATGGTATTTATGAATTGGTTCCTGATGATACATCATTTGATAGTTCGATGTACCAAGCTATCACCAAGAAACTCAAAATGTATTTGAGTGAGACCTATCTTTGGCATTGTCGCTGATGTGTGCAAAATCCAACATATAAATTACATCAAATGTGGCATAAAACTAACCCTTTTTTAGTACTAATGTTGGAAAAAGTGTGTTTTTGTCTTCTTTTTGTATTTTCAGCAAATGAACAAGAGAAGCAAAAGTGCAGCCAAATCTAACAATAATACAAGAAAAGGAATAAGCGTGGCATGCCCGACCCCTCGACAGCATCTCCCCAAGCAAAAACAAGGCAACAGAAGGCTGAACGGGGGCGTGCCCAAGTGTCTGCAGAAAAGACAAAGTTGTAGAAGCTTCTATCACCCACCACGGGGGCGTGCCCAGCGGACACGGGGCCGTGGTCAACGCTTAGATTCGCAGAATCGAGGAAATTCTTGACAGTACAAATACGCTACTGCACACGGGGTCGTGCCCAGCGGACACGGGGCGTGGTCAACTAATGCAGACAAACTGCATTTAATGAAGAAAGAGAAGATGGGTGGACACGGGGCCGTGCCCAATGGACACGGGGCCGTGTCCGGGCTTCTGTGCAGGCTATAAATAGGGGTGCTTGGCTCACTTGCAAACCATCCCTTAGCAAACCACCTCTCTCACACTTCACCCACCACCACCATCACAACCCACATCCAACACCATCATCCATCATCCATCATAGAGTGTGTGAGTAGTCTCGGGATCCAAGATTGATCGTAAGAGTTCTTGACAATCAAAGGCCATGTTTGCCTAAGTCTCTTACATCACTTGGTGAAGACAATTGTTTAGTGTAATACTTTTTTTATTTTTATTCTTTTCGCACTTTTTATTTGGTTATGTATTAATAACTTTAATAACTAGTTTCTTATGTTGAATGTGAATCTTCCTTATCATATGTTCGTGGTGTCTTGGCATTATTTTACTGTCTATATAAAATAAAAGATTTTCACCATTCATATCTCCACGGTCTATATGGAGATATGTTGGCTACCTAGTCGGGGGTTAAGGGAATGGTTTGGTAAGAGTCTTGCCTTGTTCAGTGTATAGATCCTGCAAGGACCTGGGTCAAGTTTAGTAGGACCCCCTTCAATACCCACTGGTATTGGATGGCGGGGGTCCGAACTCCTTGATCCCCTCATCTGTAAACTACTATTAAAACTTTAACCCGGCTATTTAGGATTGTATCCCTGTTGACTCAAACTACTTAGCCAAGGGTAACGTCACCTTCAAAAGAGGGGCCTACTACTATAACTAAGATAATCTCTTAAAAAGTGGAAAAGTGCAAAAATAATCAAAGATTACACTAAAGGCGAGTCAGATCCAAGTGATTCAACGTGTCTACCTGTTTTATTTTTATTTTTTCAGCATTTTTAGTTTTTATTTTCTAGTTTAAAACATTTTTTCTAAAATTTTGATTTGATTAGACGTTGAGGATAAACCGGTATTAAAAGCTCTTGTGTCCTTGGACGACCTCGGTATCTTACCAACGCTATGCTACGCTCACGATGGGTGCACTTGCCCATATGTGTGTTTAGGGTTAGTAAAATATCGTGTTTTTTAAATTTAAAACTTGACTGAAGTGTAAAAAGGGCTAAAAATATACAACGCTACACACACATCAAGTTTTTGGCGCCGTTGCCGGGGAACACAAGGATTTTAAGAAAGCTTAAAATCGACGGCCTAATCAGTTTTTCAAAACCTTTTCAAAACCGCACGCATTTTTCTGTATTTTAGTTAGTTTTTGTATTTACAGTAGCCTGAACACGGGGCCGTGCTGCATTTTTTTTTTATAAAAACACCCAGTTACAGAGTCCGAACACGGGGCCGTGCTCATTGAACACGCCCCGTGCTCAACAAAACCAGTCACTTTAATTCAAACGCCCAGATACAGGTTCTGAACACGGGTCGTGCTCACTGAACACGGGGCCGTGTCCCGCCTCTGTTTCCGTTTTTGTTTTTGTTTTCTGGTCTCGAGACTCTGTTGTGATCTGCTGAGTGATTCTTATGGATCAATACTCAGGAGGTTACAACTACACCTATGAGGAGGATGATTATGGGGAAGACTATTGCACCAATTGCGGTAACACGCACTCGGTACAATATTGTGACTTGTTTCAACCATCCACTTCATACACCTACTATGAGGAGCACATGTATGAGCCGTCGACTTCATACACATCCTTTGAAGACCAAAGGTATGAACCTTCTCCCTCATACTCATATTTTGAAGAACCAAGGTATGAGCCTTCATACTCATACTTTGAGAAACCAAGATATGAGCCTCCACCTTCATATGCTTATTATGAGGAACCATGGGTTGAACAACCCACCTCATATGAGTATTATGAAGAACAAAATTACGACCCTTATCCATCATATACTTACAATGAAGGACAATGGTGTGAACCATCTACTTCCTATGAGTACTATGAGGAACAAAGGATCGAACATCCGGATTCAAGCTTTGAGGATCCCGATCCTTACTCTATCACCGACATAGCCGATAGGATAATAGAAAAAAATAAAACTATCGAACGATGCATAAAAGAATCTCGCGCAAGGGAAGAGGAGTCTCGCGCAAGAGAAGAATTAAATAAAGAAGAGATAGTTGAAAATGTAAAAATGGAAGAACAAGTAAGTGAAAAACCGACACAGGAGTTAAACAACGAAAAAGGTGAGTCCGACAACGTTAAATTTCAAGAAGAGTCTAATTTGTCTAATTTCGAAGAAATTAATCTCTTGTCACCCTGTTTCGAAAATCATTGTTTAGTACCCACTCATGCTAAGTTTTTAAAAGAGCTAAACACTAACACTAAAATTAACGAAACGGTAAGCATTAAGTTAACAAATGATCAAACTTCGCTAATAAAAGAAGATCCATTTGAAATTAACATTACACCAGTTCCATGTTTTTTTTCAAAATTCCGTTATTAGTAATATCACAATCGATAAAGATCTTTGTGTTAATATAATGTCAAACTATATTTTCGAAAAATTAAGTATTAGTGATTTTTCTCCACTTCAAATACCCATTTTTCTATCCAATCGAAAAGTAATAAAATCAATCGGGATATTTGAGGATGTCTTGGTCCAAACCAACCAAATGGTAATCTCAACCGACTTTGTCATCCTTGATGATGCTCCTCTAGTGTTGGGACGACCCTTTGTAAAAACCCACGAAGCTTTGAAAAACCGGAAGCATAACAATCTATCTATTCAATTATGGGCATTTAAAAAAAGTGTCGATCTTGAGCGTTCAATGAAATATCCATTCGGCAATAATGACCCCCTAATTGAAGATAAAGATGAACCACCCAATACAAGAGAAGAAATTGACCAGTTTGTTGAAGAAGAGGTCGCCATAGAACAAACTTTTGTGGTTCTTGATCGAAATGAGCAACCAAATAAGGAGTCTCCTAAAGACCCACCTCTTGGGAATATGCTTTTCTTGACAAGGATGGTAAATCGCCTGTAATTATTTCGTCTAAATTAACTAGTTTAGAAAAAGAAAAATTAATTTCAGTTTTGAAAAAACACAAAAATACGATCGCTTGGAAGCTTGTAGATATTAAAGGCATAAGTCCTTCCATGTGCACGCACAAAATTTTAATGAACGACGACTATAAATCGGTAATACAACCACAACGTAGAGTAAATCCAAATGTCCAAGAAGTGGTTAAGAACGAAGTCATCAAATTACTTGACGCCGGACTTATTTACCCTATCTCCGATAGTCCGTGGGTAAGTCCCGTCCAAGTGGTTCCAAAGAAAGGAGGTATGACAGTAATAACTAATGAGAAAAATGAATTAATACCAACGAGAACTGTCACAGGATGGAGGGTGTGTATAGACTATGGTCGATTAAATGAAGCAATAAGGAAAGATCACTTTCCTTTGCCTTTTATTGATCAAATGTTAGAAAGATTATCCGGTCACAAATTTTATTGTTTCTTAGATGGTTTTTTAGGTTACTTTCAAATCCCAATAGCACCCGAAGACCAAGAAAAGACAACATTCACATGTCCCTACGGAACTTTTGCTTATCGACGCATGCTATTTGGTCTATGTAATGCCCCCGCAACCTTTCAACGTTGCATGGTGGCCATCTTCCATGACATGATAGAAAAGACAATGGAAGTCTTCATGGACGACTTTTGTATCTTTGGAGATTCATACGACCAATGCCTCGATAACCTTAAACGAATGCTATCCTGATGTGAGGAAACTAACCTCGCCCTTAATTGGAAAAAGTGCCATTTCATGGTAACGGAGCGAATAGTACTCGGTCACAAAATCTCAAGCGAATGAATGGAGGCTGATCGAGCAAAAATAGACACTATTTCTCGAATACCACCCCCATCCTCCGTTAGAGCTATCAGAAGTTTCCTAGGGCATGCCGGATTTTACAGATGATTTATCAAAGACTTTTCTAAAATCTCAAGGCCTCTAACCAAATTACTTGAAAAAGATGCCCCTTTCATCTTTGAAAAAGATTGCAATCAAGCATTTCTAACCCTAAAGGAAATGCTACTCAATGCACCTATCATGATAGCGCCTGATTGGAAATTACATTTTGAAATCATGTGTGATGCAAGTGACTTTCTAGTTGGAGCAGTCTTGGGACAAAGAAAAGATTAGCATTTTCACCCAATTTATTATGCTAGTAAAACACTTCACGATGCACAAGAAAATTATACAACAACAGAAAAGGAATTACTAGCCA
Organism: Helianthus tuberosus; assembly: GCA_030545235.1. Taxonomy (NCBI): domain Eukaryota; kingdom Viridiplantae; phylum Streptophyta; class Magnoliopsida; order Asterales; family Asteraceae; genus Helianthus; species Helianthus tuberosus. Next base: position 186,076,679 of record CM060406.1, read on the forward strand.
TGGTATTTGCTTTTGATAAATTTCGTTCTTATCTTGTTCTTTTCAAAACAATAGTCTATACAGATCATGCAGCCATTCGATATCTCTTCAAGAAGCAAGATGCCAAACCACGTTTGATTCGGTGGATTCTACTCCTCCAAGAGTTTAACATTGAAATCAAAGACAAAAGAGGAGCAGAAAACACCGAAGCAGATCACCTTTCACGCCTAGAAGACCCAGCTTTGGAGGCAACCAGGGACGAGCAAATCAACGAAAAGTTCCCAACGGAGTCGCTGGAAATGGTGGAATACCGAGAAGAACCATGGTACGCCGACTATGCTAACTACCTAGCTAGCGGTATAGTCGCCAAAGGATGGCCACATCATCAAAGAAAGAAATTCTTTGCCGATGTAAAGCATTATTTTTGGGAAGATCCTTATCTTTTCATAATGTGTGCCGATCAACTCATCCGCCGATGCGTACATGGTAATGAAGCAAGGAGAATTCTCCGCCATTGTCATGAAGGTCCATACGGAGGACATCATGGTGCCGCAAGTACCGCACGAAAGGTATTTGATTCAGGATTTTATTGGCCAACCATTTACAAACACGCCCAAAGTCTTGTCAAGACATGTGACGCTTGCCAAAGATCAGGTAATATTTCTTCCAAAAACGAAATGCCAAAAAACGGCATTCTTATTTGTGAAATTTTTTATGTGTGGGGACTCGACTTTATGGGACCTTTCCCACCGTCAAAAGGAAACAAATATATACTTGTGGCGGTAGATTACTTGTCTAAATGGGCCGAGGCAGAGGCACTTCCAACCAACGATGGGAGAGTCGTGGTAAGATTTCTGAAAAAGTTATTCTCTCGTTTCGGAACACCAAAAGCATTAATAAGTGATAGAGGTACCCATTTTTGTAACCATCAACTCGAAAAAAATTTAACAAGGTATGGGGTCTATCACCGGGTCTCAACGGCATATCACCCTCAAACAAACGGACAAGCCGAAGTGACTAATAGAGGTTTAAAACGAATACTTGAAAAAACCGTAGGGTTAAATAAAAAAGAATGGGCCGATAAGTTTGACGATGCTTTATGGGCTTTTCGAACTGCTTATAAAACAACAATAGGTACAACCCCATATAAGCTCGTCTATGGAAAAAGCTGCCATTTTCCAGTAGAAATTGCACACAAGGCCTACTAGGCAATTAAAAATGTAAACTTAGACTTAGAAGTTGCCGGTAAAAATTGATTTTGTCAATTAAATGAATTAGACGAATTAAGGAATTACGCATACTCTAACTCCGAAATTTATAAGGAAAGAATGAAAAATTTGTATGATAAACATATTAAACCTAATGAATTTCGAGTAGGAGATCAGGTTTTATTGTTTTATTCACGACTTCGATTATTTCCTGGTAAATTAAAATCTAGGTGGTCAGGACCTTTTTCCATCACCCATATTTTCCCACACGGTGCAGTAGAAATTAAATCTCGGAATGGAATTCCATTCAAAGTAAATGGCCAACGGCTGAAGCTATATCAAGGATTCATTGAGGATGAGGAGGAAGAAATCTTGCTTCAAATGGTTGAAGAATGAAGTCGTTAACATCATATCTGGTAAGTTACAAACAATCGGAGAACATCTAAATCGGTAAGATTTCTAAAACCAAAGTTTCAGGAAAACAGGGCACTCACACGAGCACTTAAAAAAAATTAAAATTGCCCACCCACGGGGCCGTGTCCGCGCAACTGTCGGGAATAAAACCCCTTTTTCAAACAGTTTCTTCATTCCACACACCCCGTTTCCCCACAAACTCTCTGGTTCCGGCGATTTTTCTGCAAGATTTCGACGTCTCCTCTACTTCTAACAACATCAAGGTATGATCCTATCATCATTAGTAGTTAGATTAAGCACTTGCATGTAGTTTAAACACCAAAAATTTCGGAAAAAATCTAGGGTTCTTGAACTTTAACCGGATCGAACCTCAAATTTTTGCTTACATCTGTTAGCATTAGTATAGATACATGTTATAGGAAGTAAACCAACTTGTATTGTGTGTAGATTTGCCTAATTTCTCACAAAAAAACCCTCAAACCCTTGTTTTTGAACCGAAAAAGACAAAATTGAAGGGGTAAACGGTTTGTTTTGGGAAAAACGGCACTTGGGGTTTCATTTTCAGGGAAAACCACCCCTACTGGGCCAAAAATTTTCAAGTTTTCGGGACCGGGTCGAAAAATGGGATTTTTGGGAAACAGACGCCTGGACACGGGGGCGTGTCCAGCCGAATTTTGGTGAACTTGGGGCGTGTCCACTGAACACACGGCCGTGTTCAGTCGACTGTTTTCAGTTTTCTCAAAAATTTTCACTGTTTCTTGCTAATGGTTTGGTGTTTTCTTTCAGATGGCCAAGAAATTCACTCGATTCAATGCTAACGAGTTTGCGGCTCAAGCTCGTTATGATGTGTTAAGGACTAGGCCCGAGGAGAACCCCAGACAAGTTTACCCAAACACTCTTGAAGCAGTGAACCAACTGGACCGATTCAACAACATCGTCACCGGGCCACTACGAGTTGCCCTTTGCACTCGACTTCATTCTGTGTATGAATACATCATGGAGTTCTACAGCACGCTCGTTTTCAACACAAGAGCTGAGCCGTTTGACAATGAAGGGGTTGAGTTTCGCTGTGGAGGAACCACATACCGGATCTCAATTGCTCAGTTCGGGGCTCTGGTGCGGTTGTATTCGGAAGAAGATGTTGGGGATGAGGAAAAGACCGGCGGTCTCCACGAGATCAGGGAAAATGACAGCCAAGCTGCTTGGGCTCAAATAGGAGATGGCAACTACAATCCGAGCCGAACTAAGAGTACCCAGTTGAGAGACCCTCTTTACCGATACATCCACAGGGTCCTCACCTACTCTCTTAGTCAGAGGCACGACAGCAGCGGTGTTGTAGGTTTGCGGGATCTACTAGTCCTACACTGCATCCACAACTGGGTCAACCTTGATGTCCCATATCTCCTGCTTCGAAACATGCACTGGAACCAGCTCGCTACTCCCCCGACTCCTATCTTCTTTGGAGGGTGGATTTACCACCTCTTCAAAAACTTCGTGAACATGCCGAGGTCCTTCCGCAAAGGACCATGGTCGGGGCGAGTGGATATGGTCATTTGCCGCTCAATGAACCTGATTTACTAAGCAGAAGATGGGACGGTCAGTTTTCAAAGAGTTCAAGGCCATGCATGGAACCCGCAAGAAGCACTCGTCTTACACGCTCCACCCGTCTATCCTCCTCCGCAGTACCATTACCAGCACCAGGGTGATCCAGGTCAATCCTCCTCACAAGGAGGAGGTTTTCCTAACTTTCAAAGCTTACATGATTTACTACAGGAAAACCTCATGTGTACCAGGAACACCTACAACATGGCTAGCAACACATACACCCGGGTCGGAGCAATAGAGAGGAACATCTCCGACATACAGGATGATATTGGAAACATCCGGGAGTATATGGCAGTGCCACGGAGGATGTGATGATGATGATGATGAAGACGAGGACATGAATTAAGCGGGAGGAGTAGGAGGTAACATCCCACAGTTGGAGGTCCCACAGGTTAACCCCTTTTCTCATGAACAATTTCCGACCTGCGTACCGCTTGTTGAACAATTTACTTTCTCTAACACTTTTTTATTTCTGCATTTCTTTTTCTTTTTAACGTGTGATGTGGATGATTAACTTTGGTAAATTAGGATGTTTGTTATGATTGGTGTGGTATTTATTAGTTCAACAGGTACATACGAGGCTTAGAGCACTAAACATTAGTGCTACTAAAGCCAGGACATGAAAACAGAAGCCAGAAACCTGTTTTACACCTTTGCAGTTTGTCCACACGGGGTCGTGTTCAGCCAACACGCCCCCGTGCCCATTGCCCCAGACCTGCTGTTTGTCTAAAATATGCAGATTTTTGCCAGACACGGGGTCGTGCCCAGCCGACACACCCCCGTGTCCACCTTCTGTAAGTTCTCGTTACTGGCACTCTGTACACGGGGTCGTGTCTAGATGCCCAGTAACATAAAAATTTGTTTTTAAACACACTTTTACACATTCAATCAACCTAAAAACTTATTTTTGGGACATATTGAGGACAATGTGTAATTTCAGTGTGGGGGGAGATTCTAAAACTCTATTGGAACCGCTAAACACCCCAATTTTTTTCAAAATCTTTTCATTTTTTTTACTTATCTTGGTTTAATTTGGGAATTCCAAGTTCTGAAAATGTTATATTTTTACAAATTTACAACCGATAGCGTCATGATAAAAAGAACCAACATAAGAAAATTATGAAACGGCATGACAAATCTAGTTAAAATTTGATTTTATATACTTTATCACATAAAAACCATTCCCACAAAAAGTGAGTTTTGAGCCTTTATTGAGCATATAAATACACATATTTAAACTAAATGCTCATTTTTCGTTTCTTGTGTGAATAGCCGCTTGGTTCTTACAACTCTAGAACTTGCCATGACGATACATTCCTGGTCCTTACCAACTTAAACCCAAGTAAGTAAATGATGGAGGCATTAGGACTAACCCTTTTTCTTTCAACACCATTATTTTTCTTTTTTCTTTTTTTACCACCTACCCAAAATCCCACTAGTTACCCCGTTGAGCCTAAACCTTTTCATTTCTTAACCCAAATCAAAACACCCTTTTTACCCACCAAAAACCCTTTTTCATTTTAAACCGTTTATTTTAGTAACAAAGCTCGGTTTTCTAGTGACTTCCTAATAAAAAAAATCATAAAGAAGAAAAGAAAAATGAAGTTAGCAATAAACAAACAAAGCTCATCAAAAGAAGGCTTGTTTGAATATTGCTTCATTGGAATAAAAAGTCATAAAAACAAAATGTTTTACGAAAACCAACGCTTTTTACGCCTTTCGCCCTTTTCTACTAACCACTAACCCAACCACCTACCTTTAACCCAAGCCTAACCTTTCCCCCAAAAGTGCTCTTGATATTTACAAAGGTTTATAGTTATAAAGGAGGAGGATTGATTGCTTGGAAAGCTTATGGTAGAAGTAAGTTTCATGCCGCTCTCGAGTGCTTCACAAAAATACACCTTCGGCCGAGTGTTGAGTGATCCCCCGTGAGGTATGTGAACTTGTATATATAAATGGAATTTTAAAGAGGCATGTTATGCCCTAATAAGTAATTTATCTTATGTAATGTTCTAAACAAATCATGATGAATAGGATTGTAAATAAAATAAAAATATAACCTAATAAAGAATCTTGGAATCCCGACACTCTATGACAAGCCCAAAAACCTTCTCTTCTACCCATTCCATTTGGGAGTGTAAGCCACACTATAAAGAGTTTTGCTTGAGGACAAGCAAAACTTCAAGTGTGGGGGTATTTAATGTATGCAAAATGCAACATATAAATTACATCAAATGTGGCATAAAACTAACCCTTTTTTAGTACTAATGTTGGAAAAGTGTGTTTTTGTCTTCCTTTTGTATTTTCCGGATTAAATGAGCTCAAATGAACAAAAGAAGCAAAAATGCAGCCAAATCTAATAATAATACAAGAAAAGGAATAAGCGTGGCATGCCGACCCCTCGACATCATCTCCCCAAGCAAAAACAAGACAAAAGAAGGCTGAACATGTCTCGTGCTCAGTGGGCACGGGGGCGTGCCCAAGTGTCTGCAGAAAAGACAAAGTTGTAGAAGCTTCTATCACCCACCACGGGGGCGTGCCCATCGGACATGGGGTCGTGGTCAACGCTAAGATTCGCAGAATCTAGGCAAATCTTGATAGTTCAAATACGATTCTGCACACGGGTTCGTGCCCAGCGGACACGGGGGCGTGGTTAACTAATGCAGAAAATCTGCATTTAATGAAGAAAGATATGATGGGTGGACACGGGGCCGTGTCCGGGCTTCTGTGCAGGCTATAAATAGGGGTGCTTGGCTCACTTGCAAACCATCCCTTGGCAAACCACCTCTGTCACACTTCACCTACCCACCACCACCATCACAACCCACATCCACCACCATCATCCATCATAGAGTGTGTGAGTAGTCTCGGGATCCAAGATTGATCGTAAGAGTTCTTGACAATCAAAGGCCATGTTTGCCTAAGTCTCTTACATCACTTGGTGAAGACAAGTGTTTAGTGTAATACTTTTTATTTTTAATCTTTTCGCACTTTTTATTTGGTTATGTATTAATGACTTTAATAACTAGTTTCTTATGTTGAAGGTGAATCTTCCTTATCATTTGTCCGTTGTGTCTTGGCGTTATTTTACTGTCTATATAAAATAAAAGATTTTCATCATTCATATCTCCACGGTCTATATGGAGATATGTTGGCTACCTGGTCAGGGGTTAAGGGAATGGTTTGGAAAGATTCTTGCCTTGTTCAGTGTATAGATCCTGCAAGGACCTGGGTCAAGTTTAGTAGGACCTCCTTCAATACCCACTGGTATTGGATGGCGGGGGTCCGAACTCCTTAATCCCCTCATCTGTAAACTACTATTAAAACTTTAACTCGGCTATTTAGGATTGTATCCCTGCTGACTCAAACTACTTAACCGAGGGTAACGTCACCTTCAAAAGAAGGGCCTACCACAATATGCATTAATAACTTAATTAATTATCTTTAAATAATCCAACCCTTTAGGATTGTATCCTTGCTGACTCAAACTACTGGGTTGAGGGTAACGTCACCTTCAAAAGAAGGGCCTACTACTATAACTAAGATAATCTCTTAAAAAGTGCAAAAGCGCGAAAATAATCAATGGTTACACTAAAGGCGAGTCGGATCCAAGTGATTAATCTTGTCTATCTGTTTTATTTTTATTTTTATTTTTTCAGCATTTTAGTTTTTACCTTTTTCTAAAATTTTGATTTGATTAGACGTTGAGGATAAACCGGTATTAAAAGCTCTTGTGTCCTTGGACGACCACGGTATCTTACCAACGCTATACTACGCTCACAATGGGTGCACTTGCCCATATGTGTGTTTAGTGTTAGTAAAATATCTTGTTTTATAAATTTAAAACTTGACTAAAGTGTAAAAAGGGCTAAAAATATACATAAAAATGTACAACGCTACACACACATCAGTCGCCTTGGTCATATAAACAGAAATCGCATGCAAATACTTCAAAAGAATGGTCTTTTGGAAACAAACGAAATTGGTTCATTTGATACATGCGAATCTTGTTTACAAGGTAAAATGACTAAGAAACTCTTTAGTGGCACCAACCAAAGGGCAAAAGATTTATTAGGTATCATACATTCGGATGTATGTGGTTCTTTTAAGCCAATGACTAGGAATTGTAAAAGGTACTTCATTACTTTTACCTACGACTACAGTCGTTATGGTTATGTGTACTAGCTAAGACACAAAGATGAAGTTTTTGAAACGTTCAAAATCTTCCAAAGTGAAGTAGAGAATCAACTCGCCAAGACAATCAAAGTTCTTCGTTCCGATAGAGGAGGTGAATACCTTAGTGATGCTTTTCAAGATAATCTTAGGAGTTGTGGGATCATCTCACAACTTACTCCACCTGGAACACCACAACATAATGGTGTATCTGAGAGGAGGAATCGAACTCTATTGGATATGGTTCGATCTATGATGGCTAGAAGCACATTACCTCTATCCTTTTGGGGTTACGATTTGCTCTCCGCGGCTCGTATATTAAATATGGTCCTAACCAAGAAAGTGGATAAGACACCTTTTGAAATATGGCATGGAAAGGCTCCACCATTATCATATTTGAAGGTATGGGGTTGTAAAGCTTATGTGAAGCAATACACCCCAAACAAATTGGAAGTACGATCCACTAAGTGTATCTTCATAGGATATCTTAAAGGATGATATAGGATATTATTTCTACGATCCAACAGAGCAAAAGGTATTTGTTGCTCAAAAGGATAAGTTCTTGGAAGATAAGTTCCTTATGGAAGGAACTAGTAGAATAGTGGAACTTGATGACGATCAACAACCACAAGCCGATACATGTTTGGTTGATACTAGCACTCAACAGGAGGTTGTTGAAGATGATCAAATGGTTGATCAACATACACGAAACGTTCGCAGATCTGGTAGAATTAGTAATCCACCTGAAAGATATGGATTCTTCATGAATGGATGCTACGTGGTAGATTCTAATGAACCAACCACATACCATGATGCAATGTCAAAATCCAATTGCGACAAATGGCTTGAAGCCATGAACGTAGAGATGCAATCCATGTATGACAACAAAGTATGGGAATTGGTTGTGCCACCTCTTAACTCCAAAGTAGTTGGAAGTAAGTGGGTTTTCAAGAAGAAAACGGATATGCATGGTAACTTAGATACTTATAAAGTGAGACTTGTAGCAAAAGGTTTCACACAAACTCAAGGGGTTGATTATGATGAAACCTTTTCGCCCATGGCGATGCTAAAGTCGATTAGGATATTATTTTCCATAGCTGCATATTATGACTATGAGATTTGGCAAATGGATGTCAAAACGTCTTTCCTCGATGGTTATCTTGATGAAGACGTCTATATGGTTCAGCCTGAAGGTTTTGTCAATCCAAAACATCCTAACAAAGTATGCAAGTTAAAGAAATCAATCTATGGATTGAAAGAAGCATCTAGAAGTTGGAATCACCGTTTTGATGAAGAAATTAGGAATTTTGGGTTCATCAAGAATGGCGATGAAGCGTGTCTGTATAAGAAAGCTAGTGGGAGCACCATCACTTTCTTAGTATTGTATGTCGATGACATTCTTCTATTTGGAAATAACATTCCAACCATGGAAGGTGTAAAAACCTGTCTTAGAAGTTTTTTTTCCATTAAAGATCTTGTAGAAGCCGCCTATATTTTGGGAATAAAGATCTATAGGGATAGATCAAGGCGCTTGATAGGTATAAACCATAGTGCATACATTGACAAAGTCTTGAAAAGGTTCCAGATGGAAAACTATAAGAGAGGTCTGGTACCTATTCAAAAGGGGACAATATTGAATACGTCTCAATGTCCAAGCTCAAAGGATGAGCAAGAAAGAATGAAAGTAATCCCATATGCGTCTGCTATAGGAACCATCATGTATGCAATGATATGCACCAGACCGGACGTGCCATGCGCTTTAAGCATGACGAGTAGATACCAGCAAAATCTAGGCAACAGTCATTGGATGGCTGTTAAGAGCATATTGAAATACCTTAGGAGGACTAAGGATATGTTTCTAATATATGGATCTGGTGAAGAGAAACTCGTTGTAAAGGGTTAGACGGATGCGAGTTTCCAAATTGATCGAGATCTCGGTCACAATCTGGGTATGTCTTCATTTTGAATGGAGTTGCAGTCCCATGGAAGAGCTTAAAGCAGGATGTTGTAGCATTGTCCACCACAGAATCAGAATACATCACCACTTTATTGGCAGCACAAGAAGCTGCATGGTTAAAGAAGTTCATTGCCGACCTAGGGGTAGTCCCTACCATTCAAGACCGGCTAGAGATCTTTTGTGATAACGAGGGTGCGATTGCTCAAATCAAGGAACCTAGTGCACATCAAAAGACTAGGCACATTGAGCGGAGATTCAACTATATAAGGGATGAAGTTGAAAAGGGAAAGATATGTATTCGCAAAGTTCACACCGATCAAAACATTGCGGATCCACTCACGAAACTCCTTGAACGGCCAAAACATGAGGGTCATACTTGTGTCTTAGGACTTCGATATTCTACTAATTGGATTTTGTTGGTGCATTTATGTGTCTGTAACTTTGTCTTGTTTATGTTGTATGTTATTTAGTCTTTTGTTATCGAGTCTGTAAGTTCCGTCAAGTCTACCTAGTCGGATATCCTCCTATCCTACTTGGTATGACGTTTTTCTCTGTAATGTATGATAAACATATGCTAGTGGCATAATGTTTACATATAGTTAGTCTTGTCTTATGTCTTCTGTTTTAACTTAGTCATATATTCTGTCCATGTTTAATGTTTGACGAAGAGTCAATCTTCGTCGAACCCATGCTTGGCGAACCTTAATCTTCGTTTTTGTTTGTGCGTGACGAAGGTTCTATCTTCGTCACACATGAAGCTTCGCCAATCAAGGTTTGTCTCAAGATAGTATATATTGCTTGGTGTGTTTAACAGTTAAGGCATGAGAGCATAGAGAAACTACTGAGAGTTTATCATTCAAGCATTGTGTGTATATGTTTGATGTTGTTCTCGTCCTTTTAATCTAAAGTGAATCTTTGGTTATCTGTTGTGTTGCTCGCATTACTTTGTTTGGTTTGCACCATCACGTGGATTCCGCACTTGTGACTATGTTTGTGATAAACAGGGACTAGGTTTCGTAATCGATCCTCTGAGAAAAACGGACCTACAAGTGGTATCAGAGCTATGGCTCTTTTTTTTTTGTTAAAAACCAAACATTGTTGTGTTTTATCAAGTTGTTTATGTGTTTTTTTTTTTCAGAAACTGTTACTATTTGATATTCATATTTTCTGAAAAAGTGTTCAAATCTTGTTATTTGCTATAAGTTTTATCAGAAACCTTGTTACATTGCATGTCTACATGTTAAAAATGGGTTTTTCTTGAAAGTTTAAGCAAATTTCGTGTTACAGAATATTCAAGTTTTTCTTGATATTCAAAGTGTTCTTAGAGATATTCATCCTCTTCCTGAGATTTGATCTAGAATTATGTTTGGATAACTTGTTTGTGTTTAAAATATAATTGTTTGACAAATTGGTACATGTAATGATGGTTTGTTAAATCAACTTCTGTCATAGCAACTTGTTTAGTTTGAAAAAGGTGTCACCAACTTGTCTATAAGAATTGATTGGTTTTGCAAAAATATCTTATCCTTTGTCAACGAAGATTCCCTTAGACGAACAATCGAAGGTTTGTCAAAAATTGTTTCAGACGAAGATTCAAACACTCTCCATTCTTCGTCAAAAGATTGTGTTAGACGAAGATTCATAACTTCATCGTTACAAGACTTCGTCGTCCATACTTCGTCATAGGAGTTAACAGAAGCTTCGTCCATACTTCGTCTTTTGTTAACAGAAGCTTTGCAAAACTATCTTAACCAATTCTTTTCAAGTGTTTGATCAGGTATACTCATTCATACATTAATCATGAGTACTAGCCCCTGGGATTGGAGCAGTAGCTCAAGTCCTGCTCACAATCTGACCTCTGCAGCATCGTGGATCAAGAATATGATGCCACAACAAATAGTTTCTGCAAGTCAGTGGGCATGCGTAGCAAATCAAAATCAAAGTATTCAGAATTTGCTAATGAGTTAAAGTGAAACAGGTAGCAATAATCGACCACCGAAGCTAAATCATATGAATGAATATCCATCTTGGAAAGGCCGATTTCATACATACGTTCTAGGGCAAAACACCGAGTTATGGATATGTTTCACTACACCATACAGCACAGCTCTTGAAGAAGCAGGTTCAAATCCAACAACATTGGCAAATATGACTGAACCAGACAAGAAAGCGTACGATCTTGAAAAGAAGGGGTTTGCTATCTTGACGCAAGCTCTCCACAAAGACATATATCATCAATTCTCTTATTTTAATACAACAAAAGCATTGTCGGACATCCTAGTTACAAGTGGAGAAGGGAATCCGGTGACAAGGAAGACTCGCCATGACTTGTTGAAAAAGGAGTTTTATGCATTTTTGTTTATAGAAAACGAAACTTTAAATGAAATGGTAACTTGTTTTTATCATTTGATAAGTGAAATGTTTTCTTACCAGGTTGTTGCAACTCCACAAGAAATGGTGACAAAGTTTGTTGATGCTCTCCCACCGAAGTGGAGCCCTTTTATTGAACTACTAAAGCATACATGTGTCATAGATACTATCAGTATCTATGAATTTGTTCAAAAGCTGGAAAATAAAAATGAAGAAGAAATTCGGAAGGCGAAACGAATCTCAATCCCTCAGAATCCAGAAATGTATTTTGGAGGAATTAATCCTGCTGCAAGCTCCAGTCGGCAACCAAAACTTTAAACGGCTTTCATGTCCATTTGAAGCCCGTTTCCTCAAGTGACTAATGTAAATCCTTTTGGATTTGTACCAGAGCAACCACAACCTCAAGTCGCTCAAACTCAGTTTGATCCTAGCGCTTGGTTCCCAAAACCACAAGCTGTTAAAGCCCCCCCCCCCCCACCTCAACCACAATTTAATCCAAGTGCCTGGTTCCCTCAAACACAACCTCAAGCTACTCAACCTCAATCTCAACCTAAATTTAATCCTAGCGCTTGGTTCCCGAAACCGCAAGTTGTTACCCCTTCACCTCAACCTCAACAAGCATTCTATGGTAACAATTTCACTCAACCGTAAAACCCCAATATCTCCAGACTTGATACTTCAAACCTTCACAAAGTCAATGTGGAAGTTGCCAAGGAACACATGGAACTTCTTAGCACAATGGTCAATGCCTATTGTGGGTTGTTGCAGGTCAGATTGGAAACTTAAATCTAACCAATGAAGATTATCAACAGATTGATAGGGATGAAATGGAGTTAATGGATATCAAGTGGGCTTTTACAAGAACGGTTAGACAAGCTAAAGACTACATGAGCAGAACTGGGAAGACTAGTTTGGAAAGTAAAAGGGATACAAAGTACGGGTTCGACAAAGATGCTGTCACGTGCTTTAACTGCGAAGAATAGGGTCACTTCAAACGTGAGTGCACTCGCCCGAGCAGACAAACAAACCAAAATCCCTTCAGGAATCAAACAAGTACTTCCAACCAGAATCAAGCTAACCAGGAAAGAAGGATAGTAGCTATCAACGATCAGATCAACGCCGTCAACGCAAACCAATTTGGTCCTTCTAACACCAACCGTGCATTAGTTGTTCAAACTGATGAAGGTTGTGATTGGTCCGTACAGTTTGGAGGTGGCGATCAAGGAGGAATCGTATGCTATGCTAAGATCATCAATCACATCAAGCATGTGCGTAAGGAAGAATTCTCAGAAAGCGATGATAGCTCGGGTTATACTGGCAGTTCGAATGAGGAAAGCAATTGGAGATTATTGTTCAGAATCGGATGTAAAGGAGGGAAGTGATTCTGATATTGATAGTTTGTTGATGTAAGCTGAAGAGTTAAAGTGTTAGAAATCTGTTCTGATCAAGAAGGCTGATATTGAATCGAAGGAGATGGAAAAGTTCTTTTCTGAAGACGGATCTTTTTCTTACCAGACTGCCTTTATGGTAAATGTCGCAGCCTCTTCAAGTCAGGTAACTCCTACTTCTAGCATATGTAGTAATTGTGCAGATCTTAAACAGGAATGTGCTGAATTGAAACATGAATCTGAAACGGTTCATGGTCACAATCAGAGTTTAGTTAATGAACTGTCAAAATGCAAAGAGGCAAACATGGCCTTGGCTCGCAATGAAAAGGATTTCAAATCAGTCATTGTAACCTTAAAGAAAAGTGTTTCCGAATTGTCTAAAATTGTTTTTAACAAACAAACTGGTATTAATAACTACATTAATATTATTGAGGAAACAAAGAAGGAGCTAGCTATGGCTAAATGTGAGTATGAAGCGATCAAGCTCAAATTGGATAGTTATTCTAACTCCCGATATGTGCTTGATCACATCATTGAAGTTCAAAAACTGAAAGGGAACATGAAAGGCGTTGGGTATAAATCATGTCCACCTCCTTTGAGACACAACTATACCAAGATGCCTGATGAGAAGGAAATGCCTCGGTTTGAACCTAGTGTACCTCTTGATTATGAGGAAGTAACTACAGGATTAGGGTTCAAATCGGACAGTTCCTCGGAGTGATCATCAGATAAATTCAACATCTACGGAACAAAGTCCTCCATGAATGGATGCTACGTGGTAGATTCAACATCTACGGAACAAAGTCCTCCAACTGTTGAGGACTATGAATCGTCGGATGATGAATCAGATGTGAGTGATCAGGATACATCTATTTATGATAAGAAAGGAGTAGACATTCCTATTTAGAATCACATTCTGTGTGATCCTCTTACTCCTGCTGTGCACTCTACTGTTAAACAAGATATGGATCCTATCACTGAGATAGTGTCTACTGTTAAAAGTGATAACGTGTTGTATAGTTTGGTCGGGGATAGTAAAATATATTCAAACAAAGATTTTCCAATAAAAAACGTCAATCAATCTCTGATTGATAAAGTGTTTGAAGATACTGCCAGTAAGTTTTTGGGAAAAGCGATCCCGAGAGTTTCTGTAACTCAATGTGATCCTATTCCAAAAGCTGAAGTTAGAAAACAATTTGGAAACCAACAATTACTGACAAAGCAACAACCTATCCCTTTTAAGGGTAAACAGAAGGAACAACGAGCTTCAAAACCTAAGGTTTCACAACCAAAGGTAGAACCCAAAGGAGCTCGTTTCAAAAAGAAGGACAGTGATGTCAAATTCGTAGCATCTAAGGGTACTAAAAAGGTGGAAACTTTTGAAAATAAATCTAACACTGACTTTGGTCTAAAGGTTAGAATTTTAAAATGTAATAATCAAAATAATTACACCCAACACACAAACGGGTGTGATGAAGGCACAAGTACCTCTGATTCTACAAGTTCGACATCGGGTCGTCAAGATGGATCTCCTAAGTTTGTTGAAAGGAGATCCTGTTTCAAATGTGGGGAGTTTGGATATATCATCAAAAATTGTACAAACTCGCCCAAAGCAAAATTTGTTGAGAGATCCTCTCCTGAAAAAGATCACCCTCAACGTTGTTCAGTTTCCCCAAAACAAGATAAACAAACTATTAAAGAACTGGAAACGAAACAACGACGCAAAAATATAAAGGTGATTAAAAGGGCTTTGAAACAAGATGTAAAATCTGTTAAACGGGAACCAAGTTCATCTCAACCAATAAAACCAGAAATTTCAAAAACTGTTAATATTACACAATTTGGTAAACGGAAAACTTGGAAACCTAAGACTAGTGAGGTTTCAGGGGGAGGTTTGCAATTTACGAACCATCAAGAAATTGAAATTACATTTCTTGATTCTCAGGGAAGACCCAAGACCACTAAGGCTTGGGTCCCCAAGACCACAATTAATAGTCATTGGATTGTTGATAGTGGAGCATCTAGGCACATGACTGGCGACTTACGACTTCTGTATGATGTGAAAAACATTAGAGGAGGTTATGTCGCGTTTGCTGGAGACAAAGGCGGATACATCACTGGAGAGGGAATGATCTCCAATGGTGTAGTGAGTTTCGATAGGATCAATTATGTGTGACAAATTGATCATAATCTTCTAAGTGTGTCGCAAATCTATGATAAGAAGTTCACCGTGCATTTTGATGATGCCGGTTGTTATGTGCTGAAGCCTGGGTTTAAGATTCCAAAAGAATAGATTCTCTTGAAGGCTCCAAGGATTAATGATCTTTATATTCTTGATATGAGCCAGGCGATTACAACTTCTGCACAAGTCACGTGTTTTGTCTCGAAAGCCACAGAAAAGGAGTCTATATATTGGCACAAACGAATGGGGCACATTCACTTGAGAAAAATGAACCATTTGGTGAAAAACAATCTTGTTAATGGTGTGTCTGTGAAGAATTTTCATCTACAAGATGTCTGTGTTTCGTGCCAGAAGGGAAAGCAAGTGAAGAAATCCCACCCGATCAAGAAGGTCAACACTGTCAGCATGCCTCTTGAATGTCTTCATATGGACCTCTTTGGACCTATGAAACACAAGACAAACTTTGGGGATGCTTATTGTCTGGTAGTTACTGATGAGTATTCCAGATTTTCTTGGGTATCGTTTATGGCACACAAGAGTGAAACTCCTGAAATCCACAAGAATCTTCTTACTTTGCTAGAGAATTTGTACACTTTGAAAGTAAAGAGGATCCGAAGTGACAATGGCACTGAGTTCAAAAACCACATAATGGATGAGTTCTGTACCTCAAAGGTCATCCTTCATGAGTACAGTTCTTGCTACACTCCACAACAAAACTGTGACATCTGTGTATTTTAATCCCTGTACATTTCCGAACAATTCTGTATTTAATAAAACATGGTGTTTTAATTTCCAATAGTTGTTAATTATTTGTAACATTTCCACATTTTCAATCATTGTTCAATTACGAACTCTTAAACCTGTTCTGGAAGTGAAATCATAAACCGTTACGTAAACATAATCATTTTAACGTGATGTACACACCGAAACTGTGACATAAGCCAAACATACCCTAAATACCCTTTACATAACTTAGAAATAAGTTTCGAAGGATTCGGTATGGCAAAAACATGTTTATTTGAACTTTAGAACTATTTGCAATACAACTGCGTCACTAGGTGATAGTTTAAGTGCCGGAAAGTGCCTAAAACCCACACAAAGTGCAGAATTCTGCATTTTTCAGCAAAATTCAGCTTTTTAACAAGCTAGTTACATGCAAAAATTTGACTAAATGGTCCTGAATGCTTTCCTAAGTGTCGGGAATTAAAAGTGTCACGAAAAGTAACATAAAGATCATTAAACGGAATAGCTTGACACATTAACGAACCGGTATCTAACTGAACAACTGGACATTACCCGGAACACCAAAATATTGCTAGAAGCATTGTTTTATTATTCTTGGACTAGTTATGATCCCCGAACACCCTAACACACTATATAAGGCATCATACACTTAAAACACTAGACATTACACTTAACCTCCAACTATTATCTATTTTTGCCATTCAAACTTACATTTACCCCCCCCCCCCTTGGAATTTACGGTCACAAGGACCCACCACCATACTCCAAGATTTGAATTTTATTTTATTGGATCTTTGCTTGATTGTATAGACAAGATATTGAGAAGAGATGATTATAAGTATGGGGTGAATATTCAAGAGATCTTCATCATACCTTCACAACTACACTCCATCTCCCTCACTCTCTTCCTCTCCCCCATAACCGTACACACCACCACCACTCCCATTTTCAATTTTGAAACCTTGTTCTTGAAGATTAAACTCCATTCCAAGCTAGTTTCAAGTTGGTGTGAAGATCCAAAGGAGTTTCCAAGGTGTTTTCAAGTGATTTCAAGCTCCAGATCATCAAAATCTCATCAAAAACTCACTTGAATCTTGAAGGTATAAAGTTTATGTTTAAATCATACACTTGATTCTTGGTTGTTCTTGATGATTGGAAGTTTCTCTTGAATCTTGGAATTTTTCACAAACTTGAAATCTAAAAAGAAATGGGTCTTGATACAAAATAAAAATGGTAGTATATATGTGTGTATATATAACCGTATATATATATATATATATATATATATGTATGAGATTTGAGTTTGAGTTGATTTTTGATAAATACTTGTTTAGGAGGTTTGCTTGCATGAACAAGATTATGTGCAAATACGTTAGAGATATAAAGGAGTGATTGAATCATGAGTTATAATTTGAAATAATGTTAGTATTTTGACATGTAAATGGCCGAAAATTTATTAGACATATTTGATAATTTTTAAGTTGTTGCATGTTCTTGAATGATAGTTAAAATGAAAGTGTTTGATGATTTGTGCATGATATGATGAATGTTCAATTAAATCAGTAAGTAAACATGAATAAATTATATGTTTGATGCATTTAAATTCATATGAAATGATGATGATATGATAGTGTACACTTGTACATAAGAATGCATGTTGATTTAAAGCTCAAGAAATGATAAAAAATGATTGTATGACAAAAATGTTTTAGAACAGATTATAAAAATTAAAAATAACATTATTTGGTATATTATAATGGCATGAAACTTTGTCATAGGTTTGATAGCTTTGCATGTTGTACATATAGCTTAGTAAGTGGTAAAATATGTGAAATTTGCATGATTTATGTGCTTTATGTGAGACCTGCACTATCATGAGTATAACCACTATTTTATTCAGTAAATAACATGGGTTATGTTAAAATATCAAGTCGTTACGATTTGGGATGGTTAGGGTAACGTTTGATGCAAAACTATGCGGTAAAACAGTTAAAATCGGCTTTTCGGAAGATTTTTATAAAACTGTTTTAGATCAGTAAGTAAACTGATATTTTTTATATAAAAATTAGCATTTTAACTTATATTAAGTTTACTTGGTGTTTGGATAGTTATACGTGACTTCCGACGCCCAAAAACGTTACCGAATCGCTAAAATACGCGTTTTTCAATGTACACTAGAATAGGTTGTTCATGGGTAAGTTTTAAGTGTTACAAGATGTTATGTGATTTATAATATGTGTATGATGACATGTTTATAGTTGACAAGATTATGTGTATTACAATATTTATTTTACGTCACAATAAGTACGTGTATTACGACGCGCAAATCGTAGATATATTGCTTATAACATGATGAGGGTCACCCATAAAATCGTTCAAGTCGCAAAGTTCTTATATATATATATATATTCACACCAACATAATAAAAAATAATAACTTTTCGAGAAAATCTCGAAAAGTTATGTGAAAATTCTAAGTATCGGAGAAACTTAGGTATTTTTGTGAGTTTTTTATTATTAAATCGTTCTTATTTAATTTAGGATGAATAAACAATTGAGGGATTGTGTTAACATATAAAAACGCACCCAAAGGTGAGTACATAGTTCCCCTATTTTACGTTTTCAATTGTTTTGGGGTGAAGCATATGTGCATAATTTTACTTTTTGTTTTCATGACATTATACATGTTTTATTACATATTACATATAATACATTATTTCAAAGATATTTTATTGGCATATTGACTTAGTATGCCTAATGCATGGTTTTACAAAGACCTTTCTCATGACATGCTTACATTGAAAAGGACATTTGGCATGTTTAACGGGTTAGTAGTACATTCATTAACATTGATCACGCCGCTCGGTAGTATGTAATAGCGCTATAGGACTTGACAAATCCCGTTCCTGCTTTCTAGGAATTTCGGAAGGGGAATGCCAGAATCCGAATACATTTTTTTATAAACCTTGATCCTGATAAGGGTTTATCCGACAGTCTCAAGGCTTGAGTGTATGCGATAGACAAACCACATAAATGTTCATATCGATAAAAGCAATGGTTTTCAAAATATAACTTTTGATTTTAACTCTTGGTTATTCAAAGACCTTGCTTTGTACATGACATTGGATTTCAAAAGACATTTGTTTATACTTGACATTAGACATTGTTTACACATGACATTTGACATTGGACATTGACATTTAAACAAGACATTATTTCATGGTTATTAATAAGTGATTTAAGTAACGAGACGTGTGTAATATGATAAAAACATGGTGGATACGCCACTGGTACTCCCTATATATAAGTGCTTTTATTGTATTGCATATCGTGGCGTTAACTAAACCACTTCAACAAAGACAAGACATGACATATTTTATACATATTATTTTCATTTGGTTATTTACTTAACCATACATCACTCTTTTATATCATTTGATTTTCATTTGATTTTATAAAAGAAAATATTTTATAAGGTTCATGACTATTTTTCATTAAACATTTCTTTTAACATTCAAAGTCATGAATCTTCAACACTAAACCTATGTTACTCACGGGCATTTTTATACTGACGTATTTACTTTCACATATATTTCAGGAGCGAATGTTTGATGTGAGCAAGCTACACTTGGGGCGACTTGGGC
This sequence comes from Helianthus tuberosus, assembly GCA_030545235.1. Classification (NCBI taxonomy): domain Eukaryota; kingdom Viridiplantae; phylum Streptophyta; class Magnoliopsida; order Asterales; family Asteraceae; genus Helianthus; species Helianthus tuberosus. The sequence continues at coordinate 186,096,342 of CM060406.1, forward strand.
CTTAACAATCTAAAATCAAGAAAGTTATCGTCTTTTATGTTATGTGTTTTGTTCGAACTAAGACAATGTAATAAGTTAAACTTGTAAAACTTAACTTTAATCATCATGTGTTATGAAACAATAATTCTGCCACACGACTCCCCGACGTTTCCGCCGCGGTTTGTTGTTTTACGTGGTCGAGGTGTGACAGAAGAGTTGGTATCAGAGCTCATGGTTATAGGGAATTAGGTTATTAGTAAAATTTTGACCTAAACTATAACCTTTCTAGGACCTTAACACAAGTTGCCTTGTGTTTAGATCTTAAAACAATACTATCACCTATCCTTAGGTGATTACCAAAACAAGTACACAAATCTCAATTCCATTTGAAAATCAATCATCTATCCTTAGATGATTTGTTTTTAGGCTTCATGCCTTTAAAGTTTTCAAATCTCGTCAAAGTTTGGTTCTTAATAATGTGAACACGTGCAATCTGGAAGGGTGGGTGCATGTACCCTGAGTTTTCTGTCCAAGGCTAGAGTGTTTGTACAAATCCACATAATCGGACCGGTCACTCTTACCTGGGAACTCTTGGGGTGAGTGTCCACTAATAGGCTAAAGCATGTCTTCATTATGCATTATGTAGACCATTTACTTTGATTAGTCAATGTGTGTCGTTTGATTGTTTTAAGTAACGAACAAATGACCAGCTTCCTTTGTGTTGTCGATTTTTCCAATACTCCTTTTGATTGTCCTATGTTAATCTCACACATTTTCCTTGTGTTCCTTTTCTTTTAGATGCCTCCTCGACGTGATCAAACCCAAGACGCCGCAATGGCAGCCTTGATCACTCAGCAAATCGCTGTTGTACTCCCGAACCTAGTAACTCAGTTAAACCAAGCAAACAACAATAACAACGCACCTGTTCTGTGCAACTTTAAGACTTTCAATTCGGCTAAACCGCTTCAGTTTTCTGGGTCAGAAGGAGCAACTGGGCTCCTACAGTGGTTCGAGAGTCTCGAGAGTACGTTTCATCACGTTCAATGCCCGAATGAGCGAAAGGTTGAGTTTGCATCAAGTGTGTTTCAGAAAAGGGCGCTTACTTGGTGGAATGGTGTGATGAGGGACAGAGGTGCCAACATGGCAATGGCTCAAACATGGGAAGAGCTTCGTGCACTTATGATGAAGGAGTTTTGTCCTCGTCATGAACTGAGGGCACTGGAAAACGAATTCCACGATCTCAAGCAAGATAGTGGAGAGCACCGTGCCTACACAGACCGATACGAAGAACTGAGCCTGGTGTGTCCCACCATGGTTATGCCTTTGGACAAGGAGATTGAGAAGTACATAGATGGCCTTCCTGATCCCGTTCAGGATATTGTCACCGGCAGCAACCCTACCATGGTGAGACAAGCCATTGAGCTATCAGCAACCTTGCCTGAGTCTCAAGTCAAGAAGGGTAAACTCCACCACAAGGGACACAAGAAACCATCTGACAAGACAGAGAAGAAGAAGGGAAAGAAAGCTGAAACCTCGAAGAAATCTAGGAAGCGTCAGGCTTCCAAGAACTTTGCCGTTGTTGCACAGACCAATCAAGCTGCTCCTACCCAGCCAGCACAACCACCTGCCAAGAAACAGTATGTTGGTACTGCACCTCTTTGTAACAAGTGCAATTGTCATCATCAACCACATCTTCAGTGTCGTCTTTGCACCAACTGCGGAAGATTTGGCCATTTGGCTAGCACATGTCACTCTCCTCCTGCTCCAAATCAAGCAACACAAAACCCTGCCCAACAGCCAGCAAATCCTGCACGACCTCTTTTTCCGCCTGGGCCTTGCTACAATTGTGGAGATTTGACTCACTACAGGAACAAGTACCCGAAGTTGGCTAATGCGAACCCGGCTTATGGACGAGCATACAACATCAATGCCAATGAAGCGCGTGCCGACAATGTGGTGGTGAATGGTATGTTCTATGTTAACAACCAACTTGCTTTTATTCTTTTTGATTCGGATGCCGACAAGAGTTTTGTATCCCTAGCTTTTGAACCTTTGCTTGCAAAGCCTAGAACAAAACTAGGAAAACCCTTGACATTAGAGTTAGCCAGTGGTGAATCCTTTGTACTCGATTCCGTCATTCGAAATTGCCAGTTGAACCTCAACGATCGTCTTTTTCCCATTGATCTCACGCCAATGCAACTTGGGAGTTTCGACGTTATAATAGGGATGGATTGGTTGACCCAATACCGTGCAGAGGTGATTTGTTTTGACAAGATTGTTCGTGTGCCTCTTTTGTCTGGTGAAACCTTAGAGCTTCGTGGAGCGAAACCCGCAAGTAGCCTTAAACCGATGACAAGCACCCAAGCCCAGAGATACCTAAGAAAGAATTATCTGGCTTTCTTGGCACGTGTCATAGAGGAGAAAGACAAGGGTAAAACTGTTCAAGCCATCCCTGTCATTCGGGATTATCCTGAGGTTTTTCCTGAATACTTACCTGGTTTACCCCTAGCACGTCAAATCGAGTTCCGTATTGACCTTGTACCTGGTGCTAACCCGATTGCCAAATCTCCATACCGTCTTGCACCATCTGAGATGCAAGAGTTATCGAAGCAGCTGCAGGAGTTATCAGATAAAGGATTTATTCATCCAAGCTTTTCCCCTTGGGGCGCACCTGTCCTATTTGTAAAGAAGAAGGATGGATCTTTCCGAATGTGTATCGATTACCGTAAGCTTAACAAACTCACCATCAAAAATTGATATCCACTACCTCGCATTTATGATCTCTTTGATCAGCTTCAGGGTGCTACCTGCTTTTTGAAGGTTGATCTACGTTCTGGGTATCATCAGCTTCGCGTATCCAAAGAAGATATTCCCAAGAATGCTTTCCACGCACTATATGGCCACTATGAGTTTACTGTTATGCCTTTCGGTTTAACGAATGCTCCTGCCGTCTTCATGGATTTAATGAATAGGGTTTGTAAGCCTTATTTAAATAAGTTCATCATCTTCTTCACTGATGACATTTTGATCTATTCCAAGACACGAGCTGACCATGAACAACATCTCCGTCTAACAATGGAGCTCCTAAAGAAGGAACAACTTTTCGCTAAATTCTCCAAGTGTGAATTTTGGCTTAGGGAAGTTCAATTTTTGGTACATATTGTTAACGAAGAAGGTATACATGTAGATCCCGCCAAAATCAGTGCGATTAAGGATTAGAATACACCAACTACTCCTACCGAGGTTCGTTCATTTCTAGGTCTCACGGGTTATTACCGCCGCTTTATTGCAAACTTCTCCAAGATTGCGGTTCCTCTCACAGCCTTAACTCAAAAGAATAAACCTTTTGAGTGGGGACCCAAACAAGAAGAAGCTTTCCTGACCTTGAAACATAAACTCTGCAACGCTCCTGTGTTGTTTTTACCTGAGGGAAACGACGACTTTGTCTTATATTATGACGCATCAAATCTAGGTCTTGGTTGTGTTCTCATGCAATGAAACAAAGTCATAGCCTACGCGTCAAGGCAATTGAAAATCCATGAGAAAAACTACACAACTCATGATCTTGAGTTGGGCGCTGTGGTTTTTGCTCTCAAGATTTGGAGACACTACCTTTACGAAACAAAATGTGTGGTTTTCACAGACCACAAAAGTCACCAACACATCTTCAATTAGAAAGAACTAAACATGAGGCAACGACGTTGGGTAGAACTTCTAAACGACTACGACTGCGAGATTCGCTACCATCCTGGAAAGGCGAATGTCGTAGCCGATGCGCTAAGTCGTAAGGAACGAGTCAAGCTTCATTGTGTTCAAGTTCGATCTGATATTCAAACCCGCATTTCTCAAGCTCAACGTACATGTGTTTCACAGAAGTTGATGGGTAAGGAATTTCCATATCATCTTACGCCTCATCTTGAACTAAAGAACGATGGATTATATTATTTCATGGACCGTTTGTGGGTTCCAATTCAAGACAATCTCCGCACCTTGTTGATGGATGAAGCTCATAAGTCTCGTTATTCAATTCATCCTGGTGCAGACAAAATATATAAGGGTCTTCGAACCCAGTATTGGTGGCCGGGAATGAAGAAAGACATTGCCTTATACGTATCAAAGTGCCTTACTTGTCTGAAGGTTAAGGCAGAACATCAACATCCCTCTGGATTATTGGAACAACCAGAGATACCGGTTTGCAAATGGGAAAACATTGCCATGGATCTCATTACCAAACTACCGCGCACTAATAGAGGTCATGATGCCATTTGAGTAGTAGTTGATTGTTTGACAAAATCTGCTCACTTCTTGCCAATCCGTGAGGATCTCTCTGCTGAAAAGCTTGCCAAGATCTATGTAGATGAGATTGTATCCCGACATGGTGTTCCTTGGAACATCATATCAGACCGAGATGCTTGATTCTCATCTCACTTTTGGAGAACCATGCAATCTGCTATAGGAACCCAACTCAATTTGAGCACAGCTTATCATCCTCAAACGGATGGATAATTTGAAAGAACAATCCAGACATTGGAGGATATGCTTAGAGCATGTGTGATCGATTTTGGTGGTAGTTAGGATTCACATCTCCCATTGATCGAATTCTCCTACAACAATAGTTATCAGTATAGCATCAACATGACTCCTTTCGAAGCTTTTTACGGGCAAAAATGTCATTCGCCGGTCTGCTGGAATGAGATTGGTGAAGCTCAGCTCACTGGACCTGAATTCATTCTCGAGACTACAGACAAGGTCAAGAAAATTCGCGACAACCTCTTAACAGCTAGAAGCCGTCAAAAGAATTATGCGGATAGACGACGCAAGCCTTTGGAATTCCAAGTTGGTGATCTCGTGCTACTCAAGGTATTTCCTTGGAAAGGTGTAATCAGATTTGGGAAGAAAGGAAAAGTTGCACCACGATATGTTGGACCATTCAAGATCGTTGAAAGAATCGGAAAAGTAGCCTACAAACTAGAGCTGCCTCCTGAACTTGGAAATGTTCATCCAACTTTCCACGTGTCCAATCTGAAAAAGTGTTTGGCTGATGAAAACCTCCACATCCCCCTTGAAGAAATTCGTGTCGATAACACGATGCACTTCGTCGAGAAACCTGTGGAAATATTGGACCATCAAGTCAAGAAGCTCAAGCGCAAGCGCATACGGATAGTCAAAGTTCGCTAGGAATCCAAACGTGGCCAAGAGTTTACTTGGGAATGAGAGGATCAAATGAAGGCGAAGTATCCACACCTATTCCCTCAAGTTTCCTCTAAATAAATTTCGGGACGAAATTTCCTAAAGTAGGGGAGACTGTGACATCTGTGTATTTTAATCCCTGTACATTTCCAAACAATTCTGTATTTAATAAAATATGGTGTTTTAATTTCCAATAGTTGTTAATTATTTGTGACATTTACACGTTTTCAATCATTGTTCAATTCCGAACTCTCAAACATGTTCTGGAAGTGAAATCATAAACCGTTACGTAAACATAATCACTTTAACGCGACGTACACACCGGAACTGTGACATAAGCCAAACATGCCCTAAATACCCTTTGCATAACTTAGAAATAAGTTTCGAAGGATTCGGTATGGCAAAAACATGTTTATTTGAACTTTAGAACTATTTGCAATACAACTGCGTCACTAGGTGATAGTTTAAGTGCCGGAGAGTGCCTAAAACCCACACAAAGTGCAGAATTCTGCATTTTTCAGCAAAATTCAGCTTTTTAACAAGCTAGTTACATGCAAAATTTGACTAAATGGTCCTGAATGCTTTCCTAAGTGTCGGGAATTAAAAGTATCACGAAAAGTAACATAAAGATCATTAAACGGAATAGCTTGACACTTTAACGAACCGGTATCTAACCGGACATTATCCGGAACACCAAAATATTGCTAGAAGCATTGTTTTATTATTTTTGGACTAGTTATGATCCCGGAACACCCTAACACACTATATACGGCATCATACACTTAAGACACTAGACATTACACTTAACCTCCAACTGTTATCTATTTTTACCATTCAAACTTACATTTACCCCCCCCCCCCTGGAATTTACGGTCACAAGGACCCACCACCATACTCCAAGATTTGATTTGATTTTTATTGGATCTTTGCTTGATTGTATGGACAAGATATTGAGAAGAGATTATTATAAGTATGGGGTGAATATTCAAGAGATCTTCATCATACCTTCACAACTACACTCCATCTCCCTCACTCTCTTCCTCTCCCCCATAACCGTACACACCACCACCACTCCCATTTTCAATTTTGCAACCTTATTCTTGAAAATTAAACTCCATTCCAAGCTAGTTTCAAGTTGGTGTGAAGATCCAAAGGAGTTTCCAAGGTGTTTTCAAGTGATTTCAAGCTCCATATCATCAAAATCTCATCAAAAACTCACTTGAATCTTGAAGGTATAAAGTTTATGTTTAAATCATACACTAGATTCTTGGTTGTTCTTGATGATTGGAAGTTTCTCTTGAATCTTGGAATTTTCCAAAAACTTGAAATCTAAAAAAAAATGGGTCTTGATACAAAATAAAAATTGTAGTATATATGTGTGTATATATAACCGTATATATATATATATATATAAATATATATATATATGTATGTATGTATGTATGTGTATGAGATTTGAGTTTGAGTTGATTTTTGATAAATACTTGTTTAGGATGTTTGCTTGCATGAACAAGATTATGTGCAAATATGTTAGAGATATAAAGGAGTGATTGAATCATGAGTTATAATTTGAAACAATGTTAGTATTTTGACATGTAAATGGCCGAAATTTTATTAGACATATTAGAGAATTTTTAAGTTGTTGCATGTTCTTGAATGATAGTTAAAATGCAAGTGTTTGATGATTTGTGCATGATATGATGAAGGTTCAATTAAATCAGTAAGTAAATATGAATAAATTACATGTTTGATGCATTTTAATTCATATGAAATGATGATGATATGATAGTGTGCTTTAGACACTTGTACATAAGAATGCATGTTGATTTAAAGCTCAAGAAATGATAAAAAATGATTTTATGACAAAAATGTTTTAGAACATATTATCAACACTAAAAATAACATTATTTGGTATATTATAATGGCATGAAACTTTCTCATAGGTTTGATAGCTTTGCATGTTGTACATATAGCTTAGAAAGTGGTAAAATATGTGAAATTTGCATGATTTATGTGTTTTATGTGAGACCTGCACTATCATGAGTATAACCACTATTTTATTCAGTAAATAACATGGGTTATGTTAAAATATCAAGTCATTACAATTTGGGATGGTTAGGGTAACGTTTGATGCAAAACTATGCGGTAAAACGGTTAAAATCGGCTTTTCGGAAGATTTTTATAAAACTGTTTTAGACCAGTAAGTAAACTGATATTTTTGAAATAAAAATAAGCATTTTAACTTATATTAAGTTTACTTGGTGTTTGGTTAGTCGTACGTGACTTCCGACGCCCAAAAACGTTACTGAATCGCTAAAATACGCGTTTTTCAATGTACACTAGAATGGGTTGTGCATGGGTAAGTTTTATGTGTTACAAGATGTTATGTGATTTATAATATGTGTATGATGACATGTTTATAGTTGAAAAGATTATGTGTATTACGATATTTATTTTATGTCACAAAAAGTACATATATTACGACGAGCAAATCGTAGATATATTGCTTATAACATGATGAGGGTCACCAATAAAATCGTTCAAGTCGCAAAGTCCTTAAATATATATATATATATATATATATATATATATATATATATATATATATATATATATATTCACACCAACATAATCAAAAATAATAACTTTTCCAGAAAATCTCGAAAAGTTATGTGAAAATTCTAAGTATCGGAGAAACTTAGGTATTTTTGTGAGTTTTTTATTATTAAATCGTTCTTATTTAATTTAGGACGAATAAACAATTTGAGGGATTGTGTTAACATATAAAAACGCACCCAAAGGTGAGTACATAGTTCCCCTATTTTACGTTTTCAAATATTTTGGGGTGAAGCATATGTGCATAACTTTGCTTTTCGTTTTCATGACATTATACATGTTTTATTACATATTACATATAATACATTATTTCAAAGACATTTTATTGGCATATTGACTTAGTATGCCTAATGCATGGTTTTACAAAGACCTTTCTCATGACATGCTTACATTGAAAAGGACATTTGGTATGTTTAAGGGGTTAGTAGTACATTCATTAACATTGATCACGCCGCTCGGTAGTATGTAATAGCGCTATAGGACTTGACAAATCCCGTTCCCGCTTTCTAGGAATTTCGGAAGGGGAATGCCAGAATCCGAATACATTTTTTTATAAACCTTGATCATGATAAGGGTTTATCCGACAGCCTCAAGGCTTGGGTGTATGCGATAGACAAACCACATAAATGTTCATATCGATAAAAGCAATCGTTTTCAAAACATAACTTTTGATTTTAACTCTTGGTTATTCAAAAACCTTGTTTTGTACATGACATTGGATTTCAAAAGACATTTGTTTATACTTGACATTAGACATTGTTTACATATGACATTTGACATTGGACATTGACATTTAAACAAGACATTATTTCATGGTTATTAATAAGTGATTTAAGTAATGAGACGTGTGTAATATGATAAAAGCATGGTGGATACGCCACTGGTACTTCCTATATATAAGTGCTTTTATTGTATTGCATATCGTGGCGTTATCTAAACCACTTCAACAAAGACAAGACATGACATATTTTATACATATTATTTTCATTTGGTTATTTACTTAACGATACATCATTCTTTTATATCATTTGATTTTCATATGATTTTATAAAAGAAAATATTTTATAAGGTTCATGACTATTTTTCATTAAACATTTCTTTTAACATTCAAAGTCATGAATCTTCAACACTAAACCTATGTTACTCACAGGCATTTTTATGCTTACGTATTTACTTTCACATATGTTTCAGGAGTGAATGTTTGATGTGAGCAAGCTACACGTAGGGCCACTTGGGCCTTAGCAATCTAAAATCAAGAAAGTTATCGTCTTTTATGTTATGTGTTATGTTCGAACTAAGACAATGTAATAATTTAAACTTGTAAAACTTAACTTTAATCATCATGTGTTGTGAAACAATAATTTTGCCACACGACTCCCCGACGTTTCCACCGCAGTTTGTTGTTTTACGCGGTCAAGGTGTGACAAAAACGGTGTCACAGAGAGGAAGAATCGGACGATAATAGAGACTGCAAGAACGATGTTGGTAGAGTCGGAGCTTCCCGTTCAGTTCTGGGGGAGGCTGTGGCTACTGGATGCTATACATTAAACAGAGTTCTTATGGTCAAAAGGCATGACAAGACTTGTTTCGAACTACTGCACAAAAGGAAACCAGACGTTTCTTACTTAGAACCTTTTGGCGGTCCATGCACTATGATTGAACCGCACGGAAAGTTTGGCGCCAAGGCTATCGAGGGATTCTTCCTTGGATATGCTACTCCGAATTTTCGTGTGTGGAATTTGACATCCAAAAAGATTGAGTTATGGGGTGAAGTAAAGGTTCAAAGGTATACTAACTCTGTAAGAGCTCCGGGTGATCCTTGGATGTTCGATTATGATGGACTATTCGACTCCTTTAATCTGCCAACCTTTGATGAAGCATCTGCAGCTGCTCAAATGTTATTGGAAAGTGATAATCCAGTTGATTCGTCCTTGGTTCGACCAATTGTTGTTAACCCTCAAACTTCTACTTCGGTTAACAACAGTGCTCAAAATGAAGAAGTTGAAGGTGCCACGGATTACAATGTGTCGTCGGAATATGATGTGCATGATATGACTGAAGGCTCTTCGGCTCCAGTTGTTCCTGTTCAGGGTACTTCTGAAGCAACTTCTCATATGCAGAATGTGGACACTGCTGAAGGAAATGCATCTACATCTACGTCTATGCCAGGCGTGGATTTGGTTGTCGATCTTAATCTCAACAATTTGGGTATCAACACTCGTGTTTCTGATAATCCTGAAACGAGAATTCATGATACTCACCCATAGCAGAACATTATAGCAGATGTCCTCACTGGAGTGCAGACGCGTAATCAGCTGAGAAACAACGAGAATCTTGGTTTGTATTCAACTATCAGAGAATCAGGACAGCAAAATGATTGGTCCTTCGCGTGTTATGTTTCACAAGAAGAACCAAAATCTTGGAAAGAAGCTCTAAAGGAGAATTCTTGGGTGGAAGCGATGCAGGAAGAACTTCAGCAATTCCAGAAACTAGGTGTCTGGAGACTTGTTGAAAAACCCGACGATTACAAGAAAATTGGTACTCGTTGGGTATACAAATGCAAAAAGGATGATCGTGGAGTGGTCATTCACAACAAGGCGAGATTAGTTGTTCAAGGCTTTTGAAAAATAGAGGAAATTGACTACAACGAGGTTTATGCACCTGTTGCACGTCTGGAGGCTATTCGGATCTTTCTAGCTTATGCTTCTTTCAAAGGATTCAAAGTCTATCAGATGGACGTCAAAAGCGCATTCCTTCATGGTATCGTTGAAGAAGAGGTGTATGTCGAACAACCTCCTGGTTTTGAAGATCATATCCATCCCGATCGGGTTTGGTTGCTCAACAAAGCTCTCTATGGTTTACATCAAGCATCGAGGGCTTGGTATGCAACCTTATCTACTTATCTGCTGGAAAATGGTTTTCGACGAGGTCTTATCAACTGTACTCTTTTCATCAAAGAAATAGATATAGATCTTCTGCTGGTATAGGTATACGTTGATGATATCATATTTGGTTCAACTAACGATGCTTTGTGCAGGCAATTCGAGCGTGTTATGAAAGAAAAATTCGAAATGAGCGCAATGGGGGAGATGAATTTCTTTTTGGGTCTACAAGTTCAACAAACTAAGTCTGGGATATTCATCCATCAGACTAAGTATGTCGGTGACATCTTGAGCCGGTTCCAGATGTTAGAAGCGACGCCCATTGGTACCCCACTTCCGACTAATCACGGGATTACTCTGGACTTGAAGGGTGAAAGTGTCAACTCTTCTTATTACCGCGCTATGATCGGATCTTTAATGTATCTCACTGCCTCGAGGCCTGATATAATGTATCCAACGTGCCTGCTCGCAAGATATCAAGCCAACCCGAAGGCATCTCATCTGGCTGCTATTAAAAGGATTTTCCACTATTTGAAGGGTTGCCTGGACACCGGTATCTGGTACCCTAGGGATGATAGCTTTGACTTGGTCACATTCAGTGACTCTGATTTTGGTGGTTGCAAAATCGATGGCAAATCAACAACTGCTGGTTGTCAATTCTTAGGAAATCGCCTGGTCACATGGTAATGAAAGAAGCAAACTTGTGTAGCTACATCAACTTGTGAGGCTGAATACATTGCTGCCTCAAGTTGTTACTCTCAAGTTCTGTGGATTCAACAATAAATGCGCGACTATGGTTTTGAATTCCCATCTACTTCTATTTTTGTTGATAATAATGCTGCCTTACAGATTACTAGAAATCCTGTGCAACACTCCAAGACCAAACACATCGAAATTAAGTATCACTTCATACGTGATTGCTTTGACAAAAGACTTATCGATGTTGTTAAGGTCCACACCGATGAACAACGTGCAAACCTTTTTACAAAAGCTTTTGACAAATCTCGTTTTGACTATCTTTTGTTGGTTAATGGCATTAAGGTGAAACAAGAGTAAAACTTCTTTCGGCAGATCGTTTTCGTAAATATTTTCTTTAAAACTCAAAAATACAAAAAGATTTTCTATTTATTTATCTTTTCGCATTTTAGGGGGAGAAATTTCAAGAAAATACAAAAAACATGTGAAAATTTCAAAAATCCAAAAATATGTCTTTATTTTATGTTTTTAAGTTTGAAAATTTGAAAAATTCAAAAACAATAGAAAATCAAAAATGAGTTTCTTGGATAAAAGAAGGGAAAGTGATGATATACACTAGTGTGGTTTGTCAATATGGTCAAAAACAAAAAGAAAAATTGAAAAATAATAAGTAGCTCTACTAATGATGTATCGGTAGGCTCACAAGCAGATTAAAATATGCAGGATGATATAAACCTAACAGACTTCAAGTCAGGTGGGAACCATTCATTGGCATATGGTCTTAGTATCGAAATTTCATTTGAGAGATTGCCGAGGTTCTAAGATATGCGGTCTTTATGCTGTCTTATCATCTGGTTATCATGGTTGTATCTTTTACCGAAATATAACGGAGACGAAGTCTAGATCTTCCATGATACTATACATACGTGTACATATTCCATACGACCTCAATAAGTGATCAACAATCACATGTCCAAAAAAATAAGTGATAATATATCACAACTTTCTTGCGGGAGTCAAGTTCGTCTCTTTGTCTGTACGTTGGTACTAACCTGTTCACGGACTTGCTCCTGTGCCCTCATGCATCTGAAAATCAAGTTCCTCATCAATAAGTGATTCTATCACATAGGGCTTGTTTTCAATCAAAATAAGTGAGTTTCTCACATCTTTTATATGGTCAAACAGATGATAAGCGGTATACTCACCGGTAAGATGAACTCTCGTGCATACCTTGATACGGGAATGAGTCGTGAGTGGATGAACACCGACAAGTAAGTATAATTCATACCGTAAATCATATCTCCTAATTATGATTACATCTGATAAGTTTGAGCTTATGTGGATAACAATACCGATAATTGTGGTAGGATACTTATCTAAAGCTTTAAACAGAAATCATAAACCGTGTTGATAAAGACCGTAAGCTGGAAATGATTCTCTTACCTCGAAACTCGCAAAAAGTTTGCTTTTGTACAGTGTCGTTATGCTTATTATTTGCTTCTCGTTAGTTTACCGCCTTTTTAAATTCTGTTTTAGTGTAATTTGTAAAGTTTGTTTTTGATTAGCCGAAGTTGAAACTCGAAGTCTTCTACCGAAAAAGCCGGAAACCGACTTGTTTGTGATTTCACTACTTCATAAAATGTCCTTTTGCATTTGATAAATCTAACACAAGACAAAATCTGTTCAAAATCAAACATTTGTGTTTTTGTGTTGACTGGTCAACGAAGACTCATTAAGGTCTCCGACGAACTTCCTTGGTCGACGAAGATTCAATCTTCGTCAAAGATCAAAAGTGGGCTATTTCACTTTGGCCCAAACCAATCTTTGTCGAGTCCAACCAATCTTCATCGCAATTCAACCTTCATCAGGGGGTCCAGGTATAAAAGAAGGACCCTGTGCATTATTGGTTTCACTTTTTCAAAACCCACTTCTCACAAACACTGTTCATCATCTCTTTTGCTAAAAACCCTCACCGACTCAAAACCTATGTTTAAACTTTTGTTTACTTTAACAAATCAAAGGTACCAAAATACACAAAAATCATGATAGAATCTTGTATGACTCTCTATTTGTATCCAATGACTATGGAACCCGTTTTAGACCTGTTTGTTATTGATGATATCATATTGTTGTCTGCTTATGTCTTTCTTTTCTTTTTGCATATAAAATTTGAAATGTTAGACTGTGTGTCACACCCCTAAAAATCCACCTGCGGAATACCACCGCTTGGAGGCGTGACTGACCAGGATCCAGCCACCAATCATATTGAACAAGCATATAAGTAGTTATAAAAATCCAACCAATACAATTGGTGTTCAAACAAAACATAGTTAAGTTGCAAGCGGAAGCATAAGTCTTAAAACAAAATATAAGTTTAATTGTTCCAAAGTTTAACGTGGCACACAGCCGTCCATGTCCCACAACGATCCTCCTCCATGCAAGCTCCAGTTGAGAACCTAAGGACCTGCAAAGCATGTAGTAACGAGTCAACAACTAGTTGAGTGAGTTCACGGTTGGGTGTTCGTTTTAAGTTGTTTCGAAAACAGTTTCCTTTAGCTGGCATCCTGCCGTGGGGGTTACCCCATAGTTAAAAACGTGACTTGTTTATTCCCGGTTACTCTGGCTATCCAGTCGTGGGGGCTACCCCGTGTTAGTTATCTGGCATTTCGGCCGTGGGGGCTACCCCATGTATCTACTAGACTCGTTACCATATCGACTGCTGACTGTAGTCATGTTTATGTGCCCTGAACTGTCAATGTCTATCATCATTGACGTGCCAGTAGTCCATTAGTTCACGCCCGTCCTCTGCGGCACGGTGTGAGGTTTGTCAAACCTAAATAGCGCTATCTAACTAATGACCCGCTCGCCATTGGCCCGTCGATTAAGTCGATATAAAAATGAGGTACTTCGTGATAGAGTTTTGGTCTAGTACGAGTTATCTGTCCGTGAGGACGAGGAATTACATTCCTGAACCTTTGCTGTCCTACCCAAGGAGGACGAGGAACCTAGTTCCTTAACCCCAATTCCCGGCCCCTGGGAATCCCATGCTTTGTAGAGGGTGTGAACTCACCTTGGTTTGCTCGGTAGAAAACACAGAAAAGTCAAACAAGCAACGTTGAGGCTACTCACGTCCTATCATAGTTGTATCATACAATCAGGTTCGTATTCAAGTAGTGCACGTATGGCATACACGTTTAATCATGGCAGTTAGCAAGTAATGCATACGAGTTGAACGAACAGTAACATGCCCAGAATTAAACAAAGTCCAAGGTCCGGCCCAAACACTAAGCCCATAATTAAACAAGTCCAACAGTGTGTATCCGCGTATTGTTTCGAGTCGCAACTAGGCGTTTGCGACTCGCAACCTGAGTCGCAACTACGGTCTCGGTTCATGCTGTTTTGGTTACGAGTCGCAACTGGACTCGCAACCGGTGTTTCGAGTCAAACGGTTTATGTGCTGACCACTTGTGGTTTCGAGTCGCAACCAGGTGTTTGCGACTCGCAACCTGTGTCGCAACCGGGAGATTTCGACTCATCGTGCATGGTTTCGAGTCGCAACTGATGGTTTCGAGTGGACATAAGCTGATTCGGAACAGTGTACTATCCAATGAGAATTTGATTTCATGAAACAGTCTGTACTACTCTCATAAACATGTTTATTTGTCTAGCAATTTCCTAAGATGGATCAAACAATCAGATTTCAAATATTCAACTATGTTCTTATGATATTCAACAAGTTCTTCATGTGTTCATCATGTTCTTCACATATTAAAGTCATGTTCATATCACATTCCAAACACACTCAACACATATTCAAATATTCATATTCAACATGTGTTCATAGCTCTTGTATTTTCGGTCAAGCACCATAATACCTAGACTAGATACCAAGATCATTAAGCAAGACATTTACCATTCAACATTCAATCATAGTCAAGCATACATTATTCACTCCAACATAACCAATACATTAACCTATCATCTTTAACCGAATATAAACATACTACATGAAACATTTATGAACCGATTTCTTGAACACTAACTTAACATCAATGTGTACTATCAAAACATGCTCAACCGATTATCACCAACACACACACAACCGAGAATATGATAAAGCCGTAATCATGCATTTTCCACTTATTAATGTATGAAGACAAGCATTCAAACATCAAGCACACATAATCCTTAACACATAGTAAAGCACTAACCGATTGATGGGTTTCAAAGGTGAGTATAGAGCTTCCAAATGTGTGTGTGTGTGAGCCGATCCGAGAGCTCCTAGTGTCACCGATATGATCCGAGAATGAAGGAGAGTAGTGTTGTGGTTTAGGGTTTTAGTGTGAGAGAGTGGAGAGTGTGTGTTGGAGGGTATGTGTGTTGTCCAAAATGACAACATGGCTATCTATCTAGTTTATATACCCGCTCCAAGTGACACACCCTAATGGGCTCTCGGTTGGGTTGAATGGGGTGTAAGGCCCATCCGGCCCATTGTTTCATCGTTCACTCGAGACCACATGGTCTCGAGTCGGGTTCGTGTTGTCTCGGTTCATATACCTACTCGCATACATACACATAAACATACATGTAACACAACACATAATCACATAAAGGTTCATTTGTCATTATCACATAAGTTAACTAGCCACGCGTTTAAGCATACATGAAAGGTTCTAATTTCGAGTTGTCACATCATCCCCAAGTTGAAAGAAATTTCGTCCCGAAATTTGGTAGGCACTCACTGAGGAAGCTAGTTAAGTTGTATGGTTTTCCTGGTTTTCCTGGGGTGTCACATCCACCCCCCGTTGATCTGGAATTTCGTCCCGAAATTCCGTAGCTTCGGCCTCAGTAGTGGGTGTACTGTTTGCGAACAGTTGGGGATACTTTTGTTTCATCTGATCTTCGCGCTCCCAGGTGAACTCTGGGCCGCGACGTGAGTTCCAACGAACTCGAACGAGAGGTATTCTAGTGCTCTTGAGGACCTTAACATCCCGGTCCGTGATTTCAACTGGTTCCTCGACGAATCGTAACTGCTCGTCGATAGTGAGTTCCTTCAAAGGAACTACGTGGGTCTCATCTGACGGACACTTCTTCAGATTCGACACGTGAAAAACGTTGTGAACTGCACCGAGTTCTGCTGGTAAGTTTAGTCTGTAGGCCACCCTGCCTATTTTCTCAATGACCTCGAAAGGTCCAACGTATCGTGGGTTAAGTTTACCGCGTTTGCCAAAACGAACCACACCCTTCCAGGGTGAAACTTTGAGTAGTACCCGCTCCCCAACCTGGAGCTCAAGTGGTTTCCTGCCCATGTCGGCGTAAACTTTCTGACGTTCGCGAGCGGCCGTCATGCGTTTTCGTATCTGAGCGATTTGCTCGGTTGTATCTACCACATATTCTGGACCAGTGATCTGACTATCTCCCACCTCTGCCCAGCAAAGAGGAGACCGGCATTTACGTCCGTACAATGCCTCAAATGGAGCAGCTTTAATGCTGGTGTGGTAGCTGTTATTGTACGAGAATTCCACAAGTGGCAGATGCTTTTCCCAGCGGTTGCCAAAGTCGATTACACATGCACGAAGCATGTCTTCTAAGGTTTGAATAGTGCACTCGGACTGTCCGTCCGTCTGAGGATGGTACGCTGTGCTCATGTCTAGTCGTGAGCCGAAGGATTTGTGCATTGCTTGCCACAGCTCTGAAGTGAAACGTGCATCTCGATCTGAGATAATGGAGGTGGGCACCCCGTGCCTCGAAACGATTTCTTTGATGTATATTTCTGCAAGAGTGGAGAACTTATCCGTTTCCTTGATAGCCAAGAAGTGTGCAGATTTTGTGAGTCGATCCACGATCACCCAAATAGTATCGTTCCCGCGCTGGGATCTAGGTAGGCCAGTAACAAAATCCATGGAAATTTGCTCCCATTTCCACTGAGGTATCTCTGGTTGTTGGAGTAGGCCTGATGGTTTCTGGTATTCAGACTTGACTCTTGCACAAGTCAAACACTTGCTGACGTAGGTCGCTATGTGGGCCTTCATGCTAGGCCACCAATACGTAGTTTTGATATCATGATACATCTTATCTGATCCAGGGTGTACTGAGTAGCGAGACTTGTGTGCTTCATCCATCACAAGTTCTCGTAAGTTGCCATAGTGTGGGACCCAAATGCGTCCCGTTACGTAGTAAGCACCGTCTTCCTTTTGTTCTAATCGTTGCCTCGATCCGCGTAGGGCTTCTGCCCTGACGTTTTCTGGTTTCAGTGCTTCTATCTGAGCTGCTCGTATCTGGGAAGGGAGGCTAGAGTGGATCGTGAGTTGTAAAGCTCGTACGCGCTTAGGCGCAGTGTCCTTTCGACTAAGGGCGTCAGCCACCACATTGGCTTTGCCCGGGTGATACCTGATCGAGCACTCGTAGTCATTCAGTAGTTCAACCCATTGTCGTTGTCGCATATTCAGTTCTTTCTGCTTGAAGATATGCTCGAGGCTCCTGTGGTCGGTGTAGATGGCGCACTTGGTACCATATAGGTAATGCCGCCATAACTTAAGTGCAAAAACAACAGCTCCCAGCTCTAAGTCGTGCGTAGTGTAGTTCTTTTCGTGGACCTTGAGTTGGCGTGAAGCGTAGGCTATAACTTTATCTCGTTGCATCAACACGCAACCAAGACCTTGAATTGATGCGTCACAATAAACCACAAATCGTCTTTGCCCTCCGGCAAGGAAAGGATAGGTGCGCTACAAAGTCTATCCTTTAGGTGCTGAAATGCCATCTCCTGTGCATTTCCCCAGCGATAAACAACGCCCTTCTGCGTTAGTGAGGTGAGAGGCTGTGCAATCTTAGAAAAATCCTTTATGAATCTCCGGTAGTATCCCGCCAAACCCAAGAATTGGCGAATTTCCTTTGGTGTACGAGGTGCAGGCTAGTTCTTAATCGAGTCTATCTTGGATGGATCAACATGAATCCCATTCTTGTTCACCACGTGGCCTAGGAAATGGACTTCTCGAAGCCAGAAGTCGCATTTCGAGAACTTTGCATAAAGCTGTTCTGTTCGAAGGAGTTCCAGAATAAGTCGCAGATGCTGCTCGTGTTCCTCCCGACTCTTAGAATAGATCAGGATGTCGTCGATGAAGACTATAACGAACTTGTCCAGGTAAGGCTTGCACACTCGGTTCATCAAGTCCATGAAAACCGCAGGTGCGTTTGTCATCCCAAAAGGCATGACCAAAAACTCATAGTGCCCGTATCGGGTTCTGAAAGCTGTTTTGGAGACGTCCTCTTCCCGGACTCTCAGCTGGTGATAACCCGATCTCAAATCGATCTTCGAATAGTAGCTTGATCCCTGCAGCTGGTCGAACAAGTCGTCAATACGCGGTAGAGGATAACGATTCTTCACCGTCACCTTGTTGAGTTCTCTGTAGTCGATACACATTCTGAAGGTACCGTCTTTCTTCTTTACAAATAGCACTGGAGCTCCCCATGGCGATGAGCTAGGACGAATAAAACCCTTATCCAAGAGTTCTTGTAGTTGCGTGGAGAGTTCTTTCAACTCTGATGGGGCTAAACGATAAGGTGCACGAGCGATAGGCGCAGCTCCAGGAGCTTGTCACCATGAATTTCCAAAGGTTCTCAACCAGCACGAGGAATGCGGACGATCTTTTCCTTGCAAAGAATTTCTGCTCGATGTTGAGGTAACCAATCCATACCAATAACGATGTCGAAACCATCACCATGTTGGGGTCATACCTAGCATCACCCTGACCAATCACGAACACTAGACCTCTGGCACCATTGCCGTCGTTATTACCCCCATTGTTGCCTCCATTGTTGTTGTGGTTCTGATTCTGGTTCTGGTTCAACTGTGGGCAGTGTCTCATGAAGTGACCTTTAGCACCACACTGATAACATCCCTTGTTACCCTGTTGTTGCTGCTGATTCTGTGGTGCTTGTGGCTGCTGTTGTCGGTTCTAGTTTGCAGGACGTGAGCTCCTACAATCCTTGGCTCCATGACCAAGCTCGTTGCATCTCTGACAACGATCTTTGTTGTACGGTCCGTTGTGGCTTAAATTACATCGATAGCACTTAGGGTGATTTCCCCTGCATCCACCCTGACTTCAGTTACCAACAGACTGCTGACTGGGGCTCCTGTACTCGACTGAGGTTGAACCGAAGTGAAACCCTTGCTCAAATTTCCATCCCTCTTGCGTTTGTTGTCACTGGGAGTAGCAGAGTAGTAGTAGTAGTAGCACCAATGGGCAAACGAGTAACATCCTGGATAGTGGCAAGGTTAGCAGAAGTCACATGACCTTGAATCTCTGGTACTACGCCTTTGAGGTACAGCTCAATGCGCTTGATGGGAGGTTCCACCATAGTTGGACACAAAATTGCCAGTTCGTTAGATCGCTTCGTATACGCCTCTATCTCTGACCCCGTCATTTTCAAGTTAAAGAACTCCACTTCCAGTTTGTGGATGTCATCACGGTTACAGTATTCTCGCTTGATCAGTTCCTCAAAATCCTTCCATGGGGTGGCATTAGCAGCCGCCAGCCCCAGCATCTGAACCTGCGCGTTCCACCAAGTTAACGCAGTGCTTTCGAGAGTACCAGTGGCGTACTTCACCCTACGAGCCTCAGGGCATTCACCCATCTCTAAGACAGACTCGAGCTTTTCAAACCAATGGAGGAGTCCAACAGCTCCTTTAGTGCCACTGAAAGTACTAGGACGACAGTCCATGAACGTCTTGAATGTGCATACAGGCGGCTGAGCGCGTTGACTTGTCGTGTGCGCAAGAAAGGACAAAGTTTAACACAAAGGTGGGTTCAAGAGAGTAGGATCTAAAGATCCTAGAGTGAGTTTAGACTGCAGGGTATACCTCCTGCGTGTGCGGCTGCAAGTGCTGCCCTAACGTGTTCGTTGGTAAGAGCCGTCAGCTGGCTTGAGTTAGGTTCACACATTCCCTCATGATCTCACATCGAAGGAAAACACAAATAAGAAAGGTGTCGCAAATGGGTGTAAGTGTGGAGTGACAGTAGGGAGCAAGCACAAATGTGTTTTCAAACTATAGCTGCTACGCTTATCTAAGTATACCATGAGCAAAGTTCTATGCAATCTAGCAAGTAGGCAATATAAACATAAATCATATCACCTAGAATGTCGAGCCTTGCATGTGGAGTGAAGCGTCGTTGTGGATCGTAGAGCACTGTACAGGTTATAGTCTGATTTTAATAAAACTTTTTCCCTTTATTAAAACCAAGTTCTCTATAACCAATGGCTCTGATACCAATCTGTCACACCCCCAAAAATCCACCTGCGGAATACCACCGCTTGGAGGCGTGACTGACCAGGATCCAGCCACCAATCATATTGAACAAGCATATAAGTAGTTATAAAAATCCAACCAATACAATTGGTGTTCAAACAAAACATAGTTAAGTTGCAAGCGGAAGCATAAGTCTTAAAACAAAATATAAGTTTAATTGTTCCAAAGTTTAACGTGGCACACAGCCGTCCATGTCCCACAACGATCCTCCTCCATGCAAGCTCCAGTTGAGAACCTAAGGACCTGCAAAGCATGTAGTAACGAGTCAACAACTAGTTGAGTGAGTTCACGGTTGGGTGTTCGTTTTAAGTTGTTTCGAAAACAGTTTCCTTTAGCTGGCATCCTGCCGTGGGGGTTACCCCATAGTTAAAAACGTGACTTGTTTATTCCCGGTTACTCTGGCTATCCAGCCGTGGGGGCTACCCCGTGTTAGTTATCTGGCATTTCGGCCGTGGGGGCTACCCTATGTATCTACTAGACTCGTTACCATATCGACTGCTGACTGTAGTCATGTTTATGTGCCCTGAACTGTCAATGTCTATCATCATTGACGTGCCAGTAGTCCATTAGTTCACGCCCGTCCTCTGCGGCACGGTGTGAGGTTTGTCAAACCTAAATAGCGCTATCTAACTAATGACCCGCTCGCCATTGGCCCGGCGATTAAGTCGATATAAAAATGAGGGACTTCGTGATAGAGTTTTGGTCTAGTACGAGTTATCTGTCCGTGTGGACGAGGAATTACATTCCTGAACCTTTGCTGTCCTACCCAAGGAGGACGAGGAACCCAGTTCCTTAACCCCAATTCCCGGCCCCTGGGAATCCCATGCTTTGTAGAGGGTGTGAACTCACCTTGGTTTGCTCGGTAGAAAACACAGAAAAGTCAAACAAGCAACGTTGAGGCTACTCACGTCCTATCATAGTTGTATCATACAATCAGGTTCGTATTCAAGTAGTGCACGTATGGCATACACGTTTAATCATGGCAGTTAGCAAGTAATGCATACGAGTTGAACGAACAGTAACATGCCCAGAATTAAACAAAGTCCAAGGTCCGGCCCAAACACTAAGCCCATAATTAAACAAGTCCAACAGTGTGTATCCGCGTATTGTTTCGAGTCGCAACTAGGCGTTTGCGACTCGCAACTAGGCGTTTGCGACTCGCAACCTGAGTCGCAACTACGGTCTCGGTTCATGCTGTTTTGGTTACGAGTCGCAACTGGACTCGCAACCGGTGTTTCGAGTCAAACGGTTTATGTGCTGACCACTTGTGGTTTCGAGTCGCAACCAGGTGTTTGCGACTCGCAACCTGTGTCGCAACCGGGAGATTTCGACTCATCGTGCATGGTTTCGAGTCGCAACTGATGGTTTCGAGTGGACATAAGCTGATTCGGAACAGTGTACTATCCAATGAGAATTTGATTTCATGAAACAGTCTGTACTACTCTCATAAACATGTTTATTTGTCTAGCAATTTCCTAAGATGGATCAAACAATCAGATTTCAAATATTCAACTATGTTCTTATGATATTCAACAAGTTCTTCATGTGTTCATCATGTTCTTCACATATTAAAGTCATGTTCATATCACATTCCAAACACACTCAACACATATTCAAATATTCATATTCAACATGTGTTCATAGCTCTTGTATTTTCGGTCAAGCACCATAATACCTAGACTAGATACCAAGATCATTAAGCAAGACATTTACCATTCAACATTCAATCATAGTCAAGCATACATTATTCACTCCAACATAACCAATACATTAACCTATCATCTTTAACCGAATATAAACATACTACATGAAACATTTATGAACCGATTTCTTGAACACTAACTTAACATCAATGTGTACTATCAAAACATGCTCAACCGATTATCACCAACACACACACAACCGAGAATATGATAAAGCCGTAATCATGCATTTTCCACTTATTAATGTATGAAGACAAGCATTCAAACATCAAGCACACATAATCCTTAACACATAGTAAAGCACTAACCGATTGATGGGTTTCAAAGGTGAGTATAGAGCTTCCAAATGTGTGTGTGTGTGAGCCGATCCGAGAGCTCCTAGTGTCACCGATATGATCCGAGAATGAAGGAGAGTAGTGTTGTGGTTTAGGGTTTTAGTGTGAGAGAGTGGAGAGTGTGTGTTGGAGGGTATGTGTGTTGTCCAAAATGACAACATGGCTATCTATCTAGTTTATATACCCGCTCCAAGTGACACACCCTAATGGGCTCTCGGTTGGGTTGAATGGGGTGTAAGGCCCATCCGGCCCATTGTTTCATCGTTCACTCGAGACCACATGGTCTCGAGTCGGGTTCGTGTTGTCTCGGTTCATATACCTACTCGCATACATACACATAAACATACATGTAACACAACACATAATCACATAAAGGTTCATTTGTCATTATCACATAAGTTAACTAGCCACGCGTTTAAGCATACATGAAAGGTTCTAATTTCGAGTTGTCACACTGTGGTAGGTTGTATGTTTATATTACCTATCTATTGTTCATGATTCTATCTGGGTTTCTAACAGGGTATACAGGATGTTGATTTTGATTTTGATTGTGGTTTGGTAGGATGTTTAGGTTTTGGCAAAATGGTGTTTATATCTTAATGTTGGTCATTTGATTGTGGTTTGCTGTTTGTTTGTTTGATTGAATCAACTGGGATTAAACATGTTTCGGCGAACAATCCTTATGCCGAAACCCCCAAATTGATGACGAACCCTAATTGACGAACCTTCTTGTTCGACGAAGATTCAATCTTTGTCGAGATCTTTGACCTGGGAATCTTCGTCAAGATAAGGCGATGAAGGATCCAATCTTTGTCATTAAAGAGGAAATTCGTCACAGGGACCATTCTTCATCACTCAACACTTAGAAAATTTTCAGTTTTGTCAAATATGTAACCTTTATACAATATGTATGTCTATACATGATTAATGTTCACAATGTACATTAAATGTGTATACATGTATGTATCCTATAAATGTTATGTATTTTTTCTTATTGCAGGTATTTGTCAAATACAGAATGGCTCCGAAAGCACAAAAACGCAAGCCGGCCACCAAGAAAACTAACAAAACGGAAGAGAAATCATGTCCGAACCTCGACACAATATGGTAGCGTTCTTACATCCTGAAGGAAAGCTTGATGATTTCAAGGAAATTACTCAATGGCTATGGGAATCAAGGATAAACAAAGCCATTACATTCTCAACATCGGTGTACAAGTCGTTGATTAAGGCCTTCTGGTAAACGGCTAATATCATAGAAGTTGACGGAAAGGAGCTGATTCAAGGGCAGGTTAATCAATTGAACGTAGACGTGTCTCCGGAGATTTTAAACTCTATTTTGGAACTTCAAGATGATGCAAGTGCTCCAGATGCTATTCCGATCATGTGCACGCATGGCTGTCTACTTAGAATGAAGTGCACTTGTGATATCTTTGCAGGGCAGATCAACAAAGCTGGATTGCCGCTACGATACAAGTTCTTGCTGCACGTTCTTATTCAATGTATAAGCAAAAGCTGTGCTGGATATGATATGGCTGGAAATGATCTCATCGGATTGATGGTCGCGTTAGTTTTAAACAAGCAGTTCAGCATTTCAAAGTTCATCTTCGCAAACATGAAAGAAAACTTAAGAAGAACAGGTTCTCGTACTTCCAGCAATAATTATAAATTCTGGATGTATCCTAGATTCATGCAGATGATTATGAATGTTCAACATCCAGGGCTTCCGAAGGCATATAATGATATTCTCAAAATTGATGCTATGTTCGAACAGTCTTTACGGATATTTAAGGGTTTTTCTGCAAAGAGATACACAGAATCTGATCCTCCAAGGAAGATGTTTGGAGCCTTAGACAACACAGAGTACGTCGCTCCTGCAAACGATAAATGGCGTCGCGATAACAGCCAATCGAATGACGAAGAACCAAAGTTGAAGAAGATGATGGAAGATAAGTTTGGACACAAGAAGTTGGATTCTTCTGAAAGTGATAGTGACGGTGATGATGAAGGTGGTGATGGTGGAGATGCTGGTGCTGCTGGTGCATTTGCTGCTGGTGCAACTGGTGCTAGTTCAGCTGGAGGTGATGCAGATGATTTTGAGTCTGACGATAATCAGCCAGAGCAAGGATATGAGTTCTATATTGGCGATCGTGGTGAAAGGAAGGTGAGAAAGATTAGATAGGAGGAGGATGCTGATTATGTCCTGTCTGATACTAAGGCTGAACGTTTAAAGAGAAAGGAAACTGCTGCTCGAAGGAAGAGAAAGAACAGGAGGTATATTGGTACGTCATCTGTACAGCCTATTGTGTCACAACAAGAAACTGTTCACGAAGCAGAAATGGATCCAAATCTTGGTCTCACGGCCGAAGAAGCTTCCGCTATGATATCTTCTCCTCCGCGATCAACTGAACCACCTACTGTGGTTTCTTCAGCTACTGAAATGCCAATTGTCACTCCACACGCGGAACCTGCACGTACAATGGCATCCACTATTCGTGCAACTACTTCTCAGCCCAGCTCAGAACGCAGACAAAGGAAATTTTCTGAAATGCAGCAAGATGAAAAGGTAGATTTCTTGTTTTCTCAATTACAAGTTGCTGCAGGTCAGATTGATAGGCAATCAGTGGTCATAAATGTTACAAGAGGCGACGTGATCAAGCAACGGTTCGAGATAAATACGTTGAAGTCCACTGTTGAGCGTCAACAAGCTGAGATTACCCGCCAACAAGCTGAGATTGACCAACTTAAGGCTGAGAATGCACGTTTGAAGGCTGCTGATGAAGAAAGGGAACGCCAATTACAGCAAATGCGAGCTGCTGATAACGCTCGTGGTATTAAGATGAATCGTTTGAAAGAAAGAAGCACCGTTGTTCAAAGGTTGGCCGAAGCTCTTAAAGCAAAGCATGATGATGTGAAAGAATGGTACAACAGTCGAAATACCATGATAACAGATGGGGTCAAGAAAATCAATGATGGTTTCGAGATCATCAGAAAGCGTGTTAACCTTTTGTGGGCTGACCGATGCAAACAACAGGAAACCTTAAAGAAACGTGATCATGATTCTGAAGATCCGGGTAACCCTGACTCTTCTGCAACATCTGAACAACCACCAGCAACTGCATCTACTCAGATTGTTCCTTTCGAGCCTCCACAGATTGAATCTACACAAGGAACCTCTGGTTGCGCTGTAGAAGAAATACAACAGGTAGAGAGTAGCTCTGACGTTGAAAGCTCCTTGGCTGGTACATCCTCTATTCTTAGCTCTGCTAACCTTGCTTTACAGGTTGAACATCCTGTAACTGGAGAATTTCTGGAAGAAGGAGAGTTGGTTGCTGAACTCTCGAATGAGCAGTTGCTAGCGTTGAATGAAATGAAAGCAATCGATGATGCTGCTATTGATAATATTCCAAGTGAACCTAAAACTGCAGACATAGAAAATCTTGATGAAATCGTTTTTGAAGGCGAAACAAGGAAGTCGTCTTATGTACATGAAGATGGAACAGAGTTCAATCCATTTGATGAAGACGATGAAGACTGGTTGAAAGATCATTTAGAAGATATTGATGAAAAGATAAAGAATCGTGATTCAACCGATGTTGCAGCCGACTAATTCAAAGAATGGAGAAAACAGTTCCTTTCCAAGGTTGCAAAGCCTACACCTCCTGAAGCAAAAGTTGATTATATGAAGTTTGAAAAGGTTAAGCCTCATGGGAAGATACTGAGCTGGAGTTTCATGAAAGAAATTCACTGTGTGGCAATCAAGCGCAAACACGGAATACAGTATTTCAACTCGTTGTTGAGTATTCTATCTCTACCGTTCGATAAAGTAGCAGCATTATCAAAGTTGGAGCTGATCAATCGTTCAAAATTTGAAGGAGCAACTCTATTTTCTCGTAAGATAAAGATAAATCGGAGGATAGGCTGGAAAGACGAGTTGTACAAGCCACAGTTTCCGATGTATCAGCAGATCCAGTATACTTTGGATCCGTCGACCAACACGGCAAGATACAAGCTTGTTTATCAGTCGGGGAAGGTTATGGACAAAATATATTTGATGCCGATGAAGCAGAATTTCTTGGAAAACATGGCGTTATGGTGTTACGATTCTGATACGCACGAGGCCGTTATTGTGTTCAAAGACGATCAAGAGAATTTCCGCATGCTAGATCCGATGTGGATGGTGAATATGTCTGCGGCCGACATCAACAAGTTATTTCGACATGATATCTTTTATGAAGACAAGGACGTATATCAAGCGTTACAATTTCAACGCGTCGCTTGTTTCTGTTTTTATCTAGGGACACGCGCCGGCAAGTAACAGACAAGGGGGAGTTTTTTGGTGCATTTATGTGTCTGTAACTTTGTCTTGTTTACGTTGTATGTTATTTAGTCTTTTGTTATCGAGTCTGTAAGTTCCGTCAAGTCTACCTATTCGAATATCCTCATATCCTACTTGGTATGACGTTTGTCTCTGTAATGTATGATAAACATATGCTAGTGTGCATAACGTTTACATATAATTAGTCTTGTCTTATGTCTTCTGTTTTAACTTAGTCATATATTTTGTCCATGTTTAATTTTTTACGAAGACTCAATCTTCGTCGAACACATGCTTGGCAAACCTTAATCTTCGTCTTTGTTTGTGTGTGACGAAGGTTCTATCTTTGTCACACATGAAGCTTCGTCAATCAAGGTTCGTCTCAGGACAGTATATATTGCTTGGTGTGTTTAACAGTTAAGGCATGAGAGCATAGAGAAACTACTGAGAGTTTATCGTTCAAGCATTGTGTGTATATGTTTGATGTTGTTCTCGTCCTTTTAATCTAAAGTGAATCTTTGGTTATCTGCTGTGTTGCTCGCATTACTTTGTTTGGTTTGCACCGTCACGTGGATTCCGCACTCGTGACTGTGTTTGTGATAAACAGGGACTAGGTTTTGTAATCGATCCGGGAAAAACGGACCTACAGATTTGATCTATTTTGTATTTGTATATTGGAACAATTGTTATTTTAACTCTTTTATGGTATTTTGAGTTATGTTCCATTTTAACATGTTTAAATCCATGAATAAGTTACTTATTCTAAATGCCCGTAGTCGATCATACTTGTGGGAACAAATATGAATGTAAGACTATTATGAACTTGGATTGGTGGATATTCATTAGGTATGAATATAGAGCAAAGTGTTACTGCCAAAGTTCATAGATATTTGTGTGATACAAATATTGGATTAGCCCGCTCTCAAATGTTACTACATGGAATCATTTGTGATTGATAATAAGCAAATTTTAGTAAAGGCGAATATCATAGTATCCTCTGACCTGATATACATATTAGGTCTTGATATTCACCAAATATTATACCTTAACTTAGTTCTTCATTGTCTGTAATAAGACAATACATAAGGCTAAGCTCAGGTGTGGTACAAGGTGATTATGAGAGACGTATGTAGTCAAGAAGGGATTTCTTCCTCTTATTCGTTGAGAGTAAGATGTCTAAGGTCTGCTAAAGTTAAATCAACAGAGAATGATCATAGTATGTCTCTGGATTTGACATGACATCTGTAACAAAGGGATAAATAATAGATTCACCTAAATCATGTTCAAGTAAGGGACTTGAAGGGGATGATATTATTGAATGGCACTTAGTCATACGTATTAGGGGTAGTAAACCGTTGTTAGGCGTCATTTACTGCTTGCATCAATCTTCTATGTATCTTGTGTAAGTGGGAGATTGTTGGACTCTGTATGCCCAAGACACATATTAAATTGATGTGGCTAGTACGTTATGATCCAAGTCGGGTCATACCCAATAACAAGCTAGACAAACACTTATAATATTTATTTATGATATGATCAAACAAATAAATATTAACACTTATAATATTTAGAAATTTGTTTTCTAAATAATTGCACTTGAGAAACTAATAAATTATATGGATAATTTATTTTGAGAGAATATTTATTTTGTTATTTAATAGGTTAAATAACATAATAAAAGGTTATGATATGTTGCATAAGTCATATAACATGTGATGTTATGTTTTTATAAAAGTTATAAAAATAATTACAAGACTTGTTTTAAAATGAAATTTGAAATTTTCGGTTGGCAAAAACCCCATAGGGCCGCCCACTTTGGGTCTTCCCAAGAGGGTTGGTCCAATCAAATTTCATGCAACTCTTTTATACAAGATCATACATGATTTGATCATTATTATATACTTATGTTCTCTCACAACACACACATACTTTTTAGACATTATTCAAGTTGCAAGAACACCTAATTTCTCTCTAGAAATTTCGGCCAAGAGGATGGTCAAGAAGGTGTTTTTCAAGTGTTGAAATCCTAGCAAAAAAATCATAGTGTTTGTTGGAAGGATTGGGGTATACAAGCTTGAGGTCTTCTACTTTGAAGATTTCCATTCAAGAATATCATCCTTTTTCAAATCTCTTGCTCTTGGAAGGTAGTATTCTTGTAACACCCTATGGTTGTGTTTTGATAGCATGCATGTTCGTATATGGATCCGGGTATTGGGCTTTACATTAAAAATGGGTTTTATATCTTGTAAAGTAGCATGTTTTAAACACTTTTCTGTTGCATTTTAATAATATTTGGATAATATTACTTTGATAAACATGTAAAAAACCCAACCGATTAATCGCTAGGCGGTCAACTCTAGTCCTATTCCGACCAAATTCTGGCCAGATTCCAGCCAAATTTCTACCAAACCTTATAAATTCTTTTCCTTACTAAAAAATGGGTCAATGAGTGGTTAAAACATGTCTACTTAAAACAATTACATATAAAAATGTGTGTACATAAGAAAATCCCAATCCGATTAATCCGGATTAATTGTTGGTCGGTACCTCAACGACCGACTAGTGCCTATCGATTCTTACCAAACTGTACACAACCCAGATCAACTTATTATAAGCAAACGGACCGTAATTGCCCATCTTACTACTACAATATTATTTGATAGTGCCTATGTGTCCTACATCTAAGAGGGTGTTTAGGATTGAGTTTGGAAATGGCTTATGGACTTATTTACTTTTTGAAAAATCCAATAAGTCATTTCAAAAAGCCCCAAATAGTGGCTTTTCTAAATGACTTGTTGACTTATTAGCTTTTCCAAAAAGTAAATAATTTATCTATAAGTTCAAATTACGTATGTTAAATATCGTCAGTTTGGATATCGATAGTCAAATTTAAGCCCTAGCCATGAGTCCTTACCTGTCCTTTGTATCTTATATGCGTTTTCTGGTGAGAGATGTGCATCTGAATGATAAAAGCTACTACAAGAGGTTAGGATCTACGTTAGAGGCGGCAAGGTGAGCGGGTCCGGTAACTAGGTTTGACGAGTTTGGGTTGGAATGGGTCAGTTTTTAAGTACATGCAGAAATGGGCTTGTCAGCTGACAACACTTTCTTTGTCCAAAATTTTGGCTTTTCTATAATGATTAACGAATGACTACTATGGTAATCTTAATCTTTGAATTAAGCACTTTATGAGATTGTACGCATTAGTATATATTGTGGGTGACTTCTAAAGTTCTAATTTGTTTAACTTGTTCCCTTTATAGCTAGTTTTTTTATGTAACCCAAATAAATCTATTCATAAGTGAGCTAATCAAAATTGACACATCTATATAAGTCTTAGGATTGTATGTATGAAATAGCATGATAGGCCCAAAAATCTTCTTTAATTTTTTTTTCTTAATGGCCCAACCCAAAGGTATGTGAGGCTATACTTTGCTGGAAAATGAAAATAGAAACAGTCATGCATATGGGCACACATTCAGAAAAAAAGTCACTTTTATTATGTTCAAGCTGTCCACACCAAGCAGCCGCTGCTGTTAATTTGCATTGTTTGGTTATTGTTTTTAATTGTGTTTAGTTCATCATTTTTTATTTATCTTTGTTTCTTGATCTTTAATTTTGTCTATTTGATTGTTTAACTAAGTTGAAATGATGAAATTATTGAAGTAACTTATATGTCTATGTTACTTATTATTTGTTATTATTCTTCTATTAGGAGCTATGGATATTGTCTCAACTATCATAACATTAAAGCTTTTATTAGAGAGGAAAATGGATAATCTTGAAACCATAAACTGATAAAATTCTAAACGGGTCTCTAGGATCCTGAAGTCTTGTATTTCTTGTAAGATTTGAATAGATTGCAGGTGGCAATCACAACTAGTTTATTTATGAATGAGTCGATTTGCATGTGTTTTATTATGACCCAATAAAAAAGTTAGCTAGAACTAGAAGGGAAAAAGTTAAAATGGGTCAAACAGGTTGAAAGTAGCCTAAAGTGAGTAAAGTCTAATTTTAGTGCACAGAACCTCTTAAATCGTTTTATATAGAGATTTAGAATTTTTAGCAATATTGTTTTTGTAAAGTTTTAATTACTGCATTAATTATTTTGTACCAAGTTTAAAGATGGTCAAAATATTGTTTGCAAGTCAATCCAAGTTCGAGCCGTCCCATCTCAACTTTGTTATAACACGGCATGTTACAACATGAACCCGTTTTTAACCCGTTACTCATCCTGCGTGCCCTGCTATGCCCTTTTCCTGTTTGTGTATATAGATGGAACTGCTTTCCTTATTTAGGTCAATTATGAAAATCAAAATTCATGGATCCTTTTTTTTTGTTGTTTTGATTCTATATTAAATTATTATTGGAAGAAAAATATTTGAAAAAACTCTCACGCGTACAAGAGTCACAAGTGTTATATAGAATGTATGCAAGTTGGTGGGCATGTTATCAAGAATCATAGCCCACCGAAAGCAATCTCATTCTAAATCTTTCAACCCTGAGAATATAGTTAAGATGATAAAAGGAATCTCTTAGAAATGTAACTGTCTTAGAATCTTAACGTTTATTTAGTGGACTTCTGTGGTTATTTATTGGGATCCTTAGAAATGCAGGAATCAAAGTCATGGTCTATAGCTTACACACGTCGAGCAAATTTTTAAGTTTGTTTGGGTAACCAATCAACTCACGCTCGGATCAAAACGGGTAATTCTTTGTACATGTCGGACAGGTTAATCCCAAACACATTCTGTCCAAAATTATTATTATTATTGTTATCGTATTTGTAAATATTTAGTGTGTCGAGTATGATTATGATAATTATACTCCGGTATAATCTATTTTGTTAAAATTATAATGATTTAGGAGGTTTTTTATAATATGTTTAAAATGAAGATTTATGCAAATACAATTAATTAGGAATGTAAGTTGTACTTGTTCCTTGGTGTGTGGAAAGGAGAAAAAGTATCCATATATAAAAGTACCTTTAGTAGTTATCAAGCATCTAAATAAAAAGCATCTCGTTTGAATGTTCTTGTTTCGAGGAAACGAGTTAAAACGCAGCCTGTTATTTTATATAAATAGAAGTAGCCTGAGAGGTCTAAAGGTAAACCAAATCTCATATCTCCCTCCTCAACCCATCTCCCAAACTCTCCTTTGAATTTGGTTGGTGACAGGTGGTTGTTAAGGTAGTTTCATAAGATGGACAAGATACAAACATTGACATCAGAGAACGGAATTGTCGTTTTTAGCAAGAGCACATGTTGCTTATGCTACGCTGTGACCATTTTGTTCCAAGAACTTGGGGTTGAGCCCTTGGTACATGAGCTGGATCATGATCCGAATGGTTGGGAGATTGAGAAGGCCCTTGTGAACCTGGGCTGCAACTCCCCCCCTGTGCCAGCTGTGTTCATAGGGGGTAACCTTGTGGGGTCTACCAACGAGGTGATGTCACTCCACCTCCGTGGTGCTCTCATTCCGCTCCTCAGGCCATATCAGACACTCGCTTAGAATGTCTACTCACAAAATCGAAGAAATAAGTTCGGCTCAAGACCATGACTAGTTTGCTTAGATTTTATTAGTGGAAGTTATTAATTAGATTTTAAATTTAGGATAATGTCATTAGTGGCTTTTAGGTTATGACTTTAGCTGTTTTAATCTGTTTCACAAGTGTGTAATGATTACATGTGTATCCTTCCTTCATATGAATCTGATTCTTATTTACATTATCTAGTGCCCTCAAACCTTTCTATTTATTAAGTAATTACGAAAGAAAGTTAAAAGCCATAAAGTTATGTGTGATTTTACATGTGTTTGATTCATTCACATCTCTCATTTGAACCTTCGCCAATAGTCACAAGTGAACAGACTTAATTAGATTTAAGGTAACGCGTTCTTTTGATGTTCTCACAGTTCTCAACCTTTTACAGAATCCATTTGGAGTTTTGGACCTTAACCTTGTGTGTGTGTGTGTGTGTGTGCGCCATATAGAACTTCAAACAGAAGTTGAAAAAAAAAGGGAAATGCCATCTTTGATAACTTGGATACACTTATAATCGTGTAACCCAAACATGACTCGCATAACCTGTTTATCTATACAGGTTGCCCTTATAAAATATATTTTTTTCTATTTTTAAACGGGTTGATGGGTCAACCTGATTAATAAAACAGGCTAGATATGAGAAACCAAAACCTAATTATTTTCGTGGAGTGTAGTCACCTAGTTATTTTAGTGTAAAAAGAACAAATGCTTTTCTAGTGCCCCCTTAAAAAAGGTTTCAGCTTTTTGTGGTGTAAAGTTGCAATAAAAAATATTTTCATTGTGGTGCATTCCTGAAAAAAAAATGCTATGATATTGCATACCATGGCTATACCTAACATATGGGGATGCTGACTCATTTCATTAGGTTACAAACACCAATTTTAGCACTTAAAGGGTATTTCAAACTGCTGTTTAGAAAACAATTTGTGGGAAATGATATAATCAGAATCGGTTTACTGTTTACATAGGCTACTCTCAAACGGATTACTGATCGGATCCCGACACTCAAAAGTTGTTATCTGTAACGAATAAATCGAATCTCCCAGATTCCTACCTGTGTTTTAAAAGGTTCTATAAAAGATATATTCTCAACTTTTACATAAAGAAAGGAATTCAATGCCTCAAGCTTTCATTTTCATTCATTCTTTTCTAATAATTTCCTTTTTCAAAAAGTCCCCACAAAGATTGACATGGAATATTGACCTGCTCGCGCGTAGCTTCTTCATCAAACTTGCTTCTTTATTGATCTACATATTCCCCTTTTATAGAATGCCTCATGTATGCAAAACAGATCCAGATTGTCCATTGGGCGGGTGAACATGGGTCGGGTCAAAGCAGGTTTGATATAAACTTGCTTCTTTATTGATACTCCTTTCATATAAAGCTTCTTGTATGCAAAACGGATCTAGATTATCAATAGGGGCAGGTAAACTCGGGTCGGGTCAAAACAGTTACATTAAATCTAGATGCTTTAAACAAAATGTTCTATTATTTGAATATATTTAACTCTTTGTAGAATTTCCTTTATAAGATTACAGTGTGGGTTCCCTTTAACATGTTTTACTCGTTTCTTTTTAAGGTAAATTATATCTTTATCTTACATGTTTTTGACTCCCTGGAAATAAAGAAAATAACTCAAATTGACTGATTCATAAGCAAATGAGTTGAAATTGACATGCCTAGGCGCCAGGACCGGCCCGTAAGGCTTATCAATCTAAGCTAAGGCCTATGGCCACAAAAAAACAAGGGCCTCCAATTTTATTTCCTTTCATATATTAGACTTGTTTTTTGCCATTTAAACAACGTTTCTAGGCCCAAAAGATTTAGGATTTACACAAGGAGTTTGCATTGTCCACTCACAAAACACATCAACCCTCGTTACTTGCGGCGTCTTTTGAGTAACCAATGTGAAATTGATTGTGGATTGAGCGAAATTAGGGCCAAGATTAGGAAAAATCATCGCTATGGTTATTCAATTTCTCAAATCTCAATCTCAATTCATTTATACCAATTCAATAGGGCCCTGACTTTGTAGTTCGCTTAGAGCCTCCAAAAACGTTGGAATGACTCTGCTAGGCGCAACCATGGAGAGGGTGAAGGATTTAATCCTAATTTAAGGGTTTGTTTGACTGAAATAAAGAAGTTGAAGGATGAAATGGGTTAAACCAAGAAAGAAAGAGATAAATTGGCTGGATATTGGAAAAATAATATTGAGTTTATATGTTTTGATATAGAGAATGGTTAGAGATTTATTATTTGTTTATGTATTAGAGCAGGGTTAAGAGTTTTCGTTAGCAAGTTATGTATTAGTATAAATAGAGATGTCATGGTATCGTATCTTGTGTGCTTTCATTGATAAATGTATGAGAGTCTTGGAAGGGTTATTCCATAAAACCGATTTTTATCTTCCTTTTTTTTGGCCATTTGGGGCCTGATTTTCCAATAGAAGAGATGACCCATGAAGTTATATTCTTATTGTTGCATGGTTTTGACACACTCAAATGCCAATTTTATGCTCCTTTCAAAAAGCAACAAACCAAGTTGATTGAAAGGCATATACTCAAAGATCTTGATTCTTTTCCGGGTAGCAGAAAAAGAAAGGTTAGCCCAGTGAATATAGATCTTTTCGGGAATCAACGCACTTGCAAAGTTCTTGTAGAATCGCAAAAGTGGCTACTTGGGCGGTTATGAATTTCTGAAGTTGTTGCATGCCACGTCCTCGCATTTATTTTGCATCGCATAATATAGTTGGAGATAATGTGTTTGTTTGTCCTTTAACCTATATGTGGTTGGTTATTAGTGGAGAAAAGATCCTTTGTCATAGTGTCACTAATATTCGGTGTTCGGATATCTAACAACTTGAGAACACATTCTTAGGTTCGGGTAGGGCTGTTCATGAGCTAAGCCGAGCCAGGGCAAGCTCAGGCTTGGTTCGATTATAAATGGAGTTGGCTCGGCTTGACTCGGATTTGAAACCGAGCTGAAAATTAAGCTCGGGCTCGGCTTGGTTTTAAACGGAGCTGGCTTGGCTTGGTTTGGCTCGATTGTGAAAATAAAATTAATACATAGCTCTCGTAATTCAGTAGTCTAAAATATGATTAAATAGTTCAAAAGAACATATCCAAAATAAGTTCAACATAATACATTACAAGCCAAAATCATGTTCAACAACACTAATAATCAGTTTTTTTGTAATATATTATAATGTATAAAAATAAAATATATTACAAGTAAAATAATCTAAGCTAAGCCTAGCCGAGCTATCAAGCGAGCCAAACCGAGTCAATATGGCTCATTACGAGCCGAGCCGAGCTAGGCTCACTCTCTAACCAAGTCGGCTCGCCTCAGTTTCAAATAGAGCCATATCGAGCGAGCTCTGAGCCGCGAGATTTTTGAACAGCCCTAGGTTCGGGTCAGGTAGGAGTTTTATAGAAACATAAACCCTAGTATTATTCAAATTCAAGATCGTAATAATAGTTCAATGGCTTGAGCTCTATAAATAAGTTTAGTTTATAGCTTTATGATAATAACTAGACAACTTCTATCCTTAAACTTTTACGCTCTGCAACCTATTAATTAAGCTTCATAACTGGAATCATGTGTTGTCATGTGGTATGACCAAAAGAAAGATAATAGAGAGGCAACATTTGGATATGAACAAGAACAACATATGATGGTTCCGCACTTATTAACCTTCATTAGCTCATTGTTATTGTACAATGACCAACTCCCACAGTTAGACAAAGGTTAATTATCCAATAGTTAGATGGTGTTGATACATATTGTGTGGATACGGCTCAGCTCGGTTCGACTCCGCTACGAAGTGAAGGTCGTAGTCAAGATATCCTCCTATCTTGACTCGGTATGCTATTTACTTTGTAACAAATCATGTACTTGCAACTGCGTGTGTGCAGTATGCATTTTAGATTAAGTTTGAGTGTTAAACTGTTTGATGTGAACCTAATGTGCCGAAGCCCAGGCCCAACAAGTGACGAAGTCACATGTGATGAATTCCCTTGAATGGCGAAGTCCCTATGTTCGTCGAGGTGTGTCTCGACGAAATCCAAGTTCGTCGTTGGGATTTCGTTGGCTAGAGGACTTCGTCATTGACTTCACTATATAAACACAGACAGTAGACAGAAACAAGGAGAGAAGTCTAAATAGATTTCATTGAGAGAACACACTGTAAACACACACACACTGAAAGTTTATAAGGACATCTTGTAAACATTGCTTTGTAACCGTTTTCTAGATTAATACATTGGAGTGTTAATCGGTGAATCGTTGTGTTTGTGTTCGTAACTTGGTTTAACTTACCCGTTTGGATTCCGCACTCTCGGGTTCGTCGAAAAACATGGAATAGAGGTTGACTCGATCCTCCGTCTGGACCTACAATTGGTATCAGAGCATTGGCTCGGCTCGATTCCATGTTAAAACCAAGTGTTTTTATTGATATTTGTAAGATTTTTAGTTGTTTTTCTTGGTTTTTGATTTTAAAGTTCATAACTTACTAGAAAAAACAGCTTTTAAAATCTTTGAAATTCTTGTTGTTTTGCTTCTAGTTCATATAAAACCTTGTTAAAACTCTTGTATACATGTTAGTATTGGGTTTTTTGTTGAACTTTATTGTAAAAGTGTGTTCGAAAATTTTCAGGTGACCGGAATATTCATCAAGATCATCATATCTTCAAGTTGTTCTTGTTTTTGTTCTTGATAATATCTGTGTTTGATCCTTATTGTTGAATTATTGTGGTGTTGTTGATTATAAAAATCATTGAATGATGGGTTGGTAACTGTTACGGTGAGGGGTGCTTGACTATTGTGTCACCAGCTATTTCAGAAGATAAGATTTGATTTTGGAAATATCTTGCAAGCTGTCTTCTCATTTGTCAACGAAATCCCAGCGACGAACTTACCTATCTTCGTCAAGAGGAGTCTTCGACAAACTCTCCAATCTTCGTCACCAATCTTCGTCAAGATGAGTCTTCGACGAACTCTACAAACTTCGTCAAACATATCTTGGACGAAATCACTATTTTCGTTAAAAATTGTTTTGGACGAAATCTCTGAGTTCGTCATACAGGATTTCATCAAACATCCTTGTGATTTTTAACAGAACCTTTGCAAAACTTATTTAACAGTTTGTTTTAAGTGTGTAAACAGGTTTTTCATCAATAGACATCCAATATGAATCCGGATTGGTGGGGTACTCCGTCTAATACGGAAAGTAAGTATAGAAGCACGGGTTTATCTCCATCATGGGCCGAACCTCCTGCACAATCGTCGTCACCTCAAATTTCGTCAAGTCAATGGGCGTTTGTTTCAAATCAAAATCAAAGTATTCAAAGTATACTTTTAAGCGAAAATGAAACCGGAAGCAATAATCGTCCACCGAAGCTAATGCACATGAATGAATATCCGGGATGGGAAGACAGATTTCATACGTATATTCTTGGGCAAAACACGGAGTTATGGTTATGATTCATTACAGACTTCGATCAAGCACTTGATGTTGCCGCTTCAATAGCCGCGTCTTTTGCAGATCTTTCTCCAGATGATAAGAAGATTTACGATTTAGAAAAGAAGGCTTTTTCTATTCTAACTCAAGCATTAAACAAAGACATCTATCATCAGTTTGTAAGCTTCAAGACAACAAAGCGGTTATGGGACGCATTGAAGACGAGAGGTGAAGGAAACGAAGCGTCACGCAAATTACGACATGACTTACTCAAGAAAGAGTTTGATGGTTTCGCATGTATGGAAAGAGAATCTTTGAGAGATTTGACAAGTCAATTTTATCACTTGTTGACTGAGTTGGATCATTATGGGGTAGTAACAACTCCTGCAGAGGTTGTCACAAAGTTGGCCGATGCGCTGCCATTTCAATGGAAGGGTTTCTTGGAAATATTGAGGTACAATGGCACATTGGCTACATCCTCAATCAATGATTTCGTTCAGATGTTGGAGAATAAAGATCAGGAAGAAACTCTAAAGGCGAAAAAGGTTCCGGTACAACAAAATCATGATATGTATTATGGAGCTTCTAGCACTTCTGGAAGACCTTCTCAACATGCTCCACTCCAAAAGGAGTTTGTCACAAGCACAGATTTGTATGGGAATCTGATACAAGTTCCTGTTAAGCCATCTCCAACCATAGACTTGTATGGAAATCCACTACAACCAGCTCCACAACAGCCAAGCCAACGATCTATCGTAGCAACTGATATGTTCGGAAATCCATTACATGTTCGATCTACTGGAGCAACAGATCTGTATGGAAATCCACTTCCAGCTTCCTCAAGACCAACGGTTATTCAACCAACCACAGATTTGTACGGCAATCCACTACCTGTGCAACAGCAAGCCTGTTATGGTAGCACGTCATCAGTCGGTCAGCCATCAAATACAGTACGGCTAGACACTTCAAACTTTTCAAAAGTGAGTGTTGAAGTAGCTAAGGATCATATGGAGATACTAAACACTCTAGTTAGCACGTATTGTGGGTTGATAGCAGGTCAGATCAGGAACATCAATCTGACTCAAGAAGATTACCAGCAGATAGATAAAGAGGAGATGGATATGATGGACATCAAGTGGGCTTTCGCTAGTGTTGTTAGGCGGGCTAAGGACTTCATGGAAAGAACTGGCAGAACCACCTTGGAGAACAAGAAAGACACCAAGTATGGGTTCGATAAGCAGTCTGTTAAGTGCTTTAACTGTGGTGAACGTGGTCATTTCAAGCGTGAATGCACAAAGCCAGCTTAGCATGGGAACCAGAATCCATTCAGAGGTCAAGGCAACTAGGCGAATCAGAATCAAGCCAGGAATGATGATCGCACCTTGGTCCCTGCAAACAATCAAGCAGGACCATCGAACACCAATCAAGCTCTTGTGGTGCAAATAGATGAAGGTTGCGACTGGTCAATGCAATTAGGCATTGGTGATCAGGGAGGAGCAGCTTGTTTTGCTGAAACTGCTAAGGATTTGAATCACGCTAGTGGTGGAGGATCTTCCGCCAGTGGTGGTGAATCTTCAGATGAAGAGAGTACTGGTTATTCAAGGAGTTCAGATGAGGAAACCTCAACGTCAGGCGATGACCATTTATCGAGGGTGACAGTCGATGCCGACATCGATGAATTATTGGAAGAAACTGCAGCAAGGAATGATAGAAGATCTGTTCTGGTGGATCAAGCTACTTATTCTTCTTCTTTTCTTCATTCAGCCTTTATGGCTAATGGCGTCAGTTCATCAAGCCAGGTATGTGTCAATGAACCAACTGTCGTTAATTGTGATAATTGTGCTAGCTTAAGTGATAAATGTGCTGATTTAGATGCTAATATGTCTGAGTTGCAAAGCAAACATGATGCTTTAAATGCTGAATTGTCTGACTTGCAAAACAAACATGTTTCTTTAGATGCTAAGTGGTGTGATTTGCAAAACAAACATGAGGCTTTGCAAAACAAATATGAAGTGACATATATCCACAATCAAAAGCTGATAGTGGATCTTTCTAAATGCACAGAAGCCAACATGTTTTATACAAACCATGAAAATGAGTATAAAACAATCATTGAAACATTATGGGAAAACAAATCCGAGCTAACGAAAATGGTTTCAAGAAAACAAACAACCATAAACTGTTACATCAATAGGCTCGAGATAATGCAAAAAGAAATGGCTTGTGTTAAATCTGAAAGTGAGGCGATTCGGCTCAACTTAGACAGCTATTTAAGCTCTAGCTATGTGCTGGATCACATTATTGATGTTCAGAAAAAGAAAACTGATGTCACATCCATTGGCTATAAGAAATGTCCACCGCCTGTGAAACACAATTATGATGCCATGCCTGATGAAGAAGATAGAACTTATTTTGAGCCATCTGTTTCTTTAAACATTGAGGAGTTTGCAACAGGACTTGGATACAAACCAGAAGTATCATCAGATTCGGATGTGTCAGCAGATACATTTGTAACTACTGAACAGAATCAGGATGCTCAGGTCATTATTGAGGATGCTGATTCTTCAGATGATGAATCTAATGATACTGATTCAGCACAGTCAGATGCGGTAATCAAAGAAGAGGACATACCTCTCGAGAATCATATTCTATGTGATCCTCCCGCAAAACCCGCTACGACTGTTCTGACCGAGTCCACATCCACTTCCTTACAAGAGTCTGAGAGTGTGAATTTGTTGTACACTCTTGTTGGTGATGATAAAATCTATTTTGACAAAGATTTTCCTATTAAGAATGTTAATCAATCTTTAATTAGTAAAATTTTTGAAGATTCAACAAGTAAGTTCTTGGGAAAGACAGGATCACACGTTATGGTAACACAGTGTCCTCCGATTCCAAGAGCTGAAATTCGCAAACAAAATGGCAATCAAAGATTACCAACTGAGAAAGTTCAGCAAAATCGCACCAAACCAAAAGGTAAATCACCGACTCAAGGTCAAAAGAAACAGACTCAGAAAAAGGACAAGAAGGTGAACTTTGTGAAATCAAATGGAACGGATAAAATTGACACATTTAAAAACAAATCTAACCTAGATTTTGTTAATCAAGCGAAAATTTTGAAAAGAAATGAACAAAACAGT
The DNA here is from genome assembly GCA_030545235.1 of Helianthus tuberosus. Taxonomy (NCBI): domain Eukaryota; kingdom Viridiplantae; phylum Streptophyta; class Magnoliopsida; order Asterales; family Asteraceae; genus Helianthus; species Helianthus tuberosus. The sequence continues at coordinate 186,137,507 of CM060406.1, forward strand.
TCAAAACCAAGTACCTCGGGATCACAAAGTTCATCATCATCAAGACAATCACATGATACTTCGGGATTTGTAGAACAAAGATCATGTTTTTCATGTGGCACATTTGGACATATTATTCGTAATTGTCCATATCTTCATAAACAAAAAGCCAAAGTTTATGATCTCTGTGACCGAAATTACCGAAAGCAATCTGTTTCATCAAAACCAGATCCTCGTCTTGTAAAAGAAAGGGAAAAGAAACAGAAACGCCTACAGGTCAAGAAAATTGAAAAGGCGATTAAAACCGACGTGGTTAACAAAATATCTGTATCTGTTAAACCAGACAATTCAAAAACTTTAGACAATCATGAAGTTAAGATTTTAAAGAATAAAACTGGTAAAACAAAATAGACCTGGAAACCAAAAACGGTTACTGAATCAGGGGGAACATCACAATTTCCACAACATCGAGAAGTTCAAGTAACTTACGATGATGAAAATGGAAGACCCAAGACCACAAAGGCTTGGGTCCCCATCTCCAACTAATCATGTGAGTACATGTGCAGGGTGTTCCAGGAGGAACTTTCAGCAGTCAGTGGATTGTTGATAGTGGGGCATCCAGGCACATGACCGGCGACATGAAGCTTCTCTACGATGTTAAATCTATTAGAGGAGGTTATGTTGCTTTTGCTAGAGATAAAGGCGGTTATATAACAGGAGAAGGAATGGTATCCAACGGGGTTGTAAGTTTTAACAAGATCAACTTTGTACAACAGCTTGATCACAATCTTCTCAGCGTTTCACAAATCTGTGATAAACAGTTTTCAGTACACTTTGACGCAAATGGATGTTATGTGCTGAAACCCGGCTTCAAGATCCCAAAAGAATGGATTCTCTTATCAGCTCCAAGGATAAACGATTTATATGTCCTTGATATGAGCCAAGCAATAACAACGACTGCACAAGCAGCTTGTTTTATTACCAAAGCCACATAAAAAGACTCAATCTCTTGGCACAGACGTATGGGTCACATTCACTTACGGAAAATGAATCATTTGGTGTCGAATGAATTAGTGAATGGTGTTCTTCTTAAAAATTTCCATCTTCAAGACGTCTGTGTTTCATGCCAAAAAGGAAAGCAAACTAAGAAGCGACATCCAATAAAGAAGATCAACACGGTGGTAGTTCCTCTTGAACGTTTGCACATGGATTTGTTCGGTCCTGTCAAGCACAAAAGCATCAGGAATGATCAATACTGCCTCGTGATAACTCATGATTATTCAAGATTTTCTTGGGTGGCGTTTATGGCTCACAAGAGTGAAACTTTCGGTATTATCAAAAACTTGATCATTCAAATTGAGAATTTGTATAAGTTGAAGGTTAGACGGATACGCAGCGACAATGGTACAGAATTTAAAAATCATGCTATGGCGGAATTTTGCACATCAAAAGGTATTCTTCATGAATTCAGTGCAAGCTACACTCCTCAACAGAACGGCGTCGTTGAACGTAAAAATCGTACATTAATCGAGACTGCTAGGACTATGTTGGTAGAGTCGCAGTTGCCCATTCCATTCTGGAGTGAAGTTGTGCCCTCCGCATGTTACACGATGAATCGAGTCCTTACAGTCAAAAGACACAACAAGACCTGCTTCAAGCTTCTTCACAAACGGAAACCCGATTTGTCATATCTTGAACCGTTTGGAGCTCCTTGCACAATGATCGATCCTAATGGAAAGTTTGGGGCAAAATCTATTGAAGGTCATTTTCTTGGTTATGCCACCCCGAACTTAAGAGTCTGGAATCTAGAGAATAAAAGGGTTAAGGAATGGTCTGAGGTCAGAGTACAAAGGCACACATTGCCAGTCAAAAATCCAGGTCAACCATGGATGTTTAAGTACGATGACTTTTTCAATTCGATCAATATTCAAGAAGTCGAAGAAAATGTTGCGGCAAGGATGTTTTTCGAGAGTGACAACGCAACAGAATCACCGTTGGTTCGTCCAATTATTGTCAATCAAGAACCATCTTCAGTGAACAATAATTCTCTCGACAATGAGGATTTTCATGATGCGATCGAACTGGACGAATCTTCAAAGGATGAAGAATTTCTAGATGCAGATCAAGAAGCTCCAACAACAGCTGCTTATGGTACTTCAGAGACTACACCTCCAGTGGACGCCCCTAAAACAGCTGAAGCTACTGCATCATCCTCTTCGGTAGTTCCGGGTCTTGACTTGATTATTGATCTCAATTTCAACAATCTGGGTATTAATGTTCCTGTCCCAGATAATCCAGAAACTAGAATACATAATACCCATCCTCAACAAAACATCATCTGAAATGTACAAAGTGGCATTCAAACAAGAAACATGTTGCGAAACAACAACAACGCAGGCTTGTATGCGGCAATTCGAGAATCTGGTCAACAAAACGATTGGTCTTTTGCATGTTATGTCTCAAAGGAAGAGCCAAGAACTTGGAAAGAAGCTTTGAAAGAAAACTCTTGGGTTGAAGCAATGCAGGAAGAACTGCAACAATTCCAGAAACTTGGTGTCTGGAAGCTCGTAGAGAAACCTGCTGATTACAAGAAGATTGGTACCCGTTGGGTGTATAAATGCAAAAAGGACGATCGTGGAATCGTTATTCGAAACAAAGCAAGATTGGTCGTTCAAGGTTTTCATCAAATTGAAGGTATAGACTACAACGAAGTGTATGCACCTGTTGCACGTCTGGAAGCAATTCGGATTTTTCTGGCTTATGCATCATTCAAAGGATTCTAGGTTTACCATATGGACGTTAAAAGTGCATTCTTACATGGTCTAGTCGAAGAAGAGGTGTATGTCGAATAGCCTCCAGGTTTTGAAGATCCTATCCATCCCGATCGGGTTTGGTTGCTGAACAAAGATCTCTATGGTCTACATCAAGCACCACGAGTTTGGTACGCAACCTTATCTAATTATCTGCTGGAGAATGGATTTCGCAGAGGTCTTATCGATTGCACTCTCTTCATAAAGGAACAAGATGGAGAACTTCTACTGGTACAGGTATATGTGGATGATATTATATTTGGTTCTACTAACAATGTTATGTGTAGGGATTTCGAGCGTGTAATGCAGGATAAATTCGAGATGAGCGCTATGGGGAGATGACTTTCTTTTTGGGCTTGAAAGTGCAACAAACAAATTCTGGGATATTCATCCATCAGACTAAGTATGTTCAAGACATTCTGAACCGATTCCAGATGTCCGACACATCGCCCATTGGTATTCCACTGCAGCAAAATCACGGAATCAATCCAGACTTGAAGGGTGAACTCGTTAGCTCTTCATACTACCGCGTGATGATTGGATCCCTTATGTACCTCACTGCATCAAGACCAGATATAATGTATCCAACATGCCTGCTTGCCAGATATCAAGTTAATCCGAAGGCCTCACATCTTGCAGCTGTAAAAAGGATTTTTCGTTATTTGAAGGGTTGCCCAGACACCGGTCTATGGTACCCTAAGGATAATAACTTTGACTTTTCAGTGATTCTGGTTTTGGCGGATGCAAAATCGACGGCAAATCTACAATGGCTGGATGCCCGTTTTTAGGAAATCGCCTCGTAACATGGCAATGCAAGAAGCAGACTTGTGTCGCTACATCAACTTGTGAAGCTGAATACATTGCTGCCTCAAGTTGTTGCTCCCAAGTCCTATGGATTCAACAGTAAATGCGTGATTACGGTTTTTAATTCCTAACTACTCCTATTTTAGTCGATAATTCTGCTGCCTTATCAATCACTAGAAATCATGTGCAGCATTCAAAGACCAAACACATCGAAATTAAGTATCACTTCATACGTGGTTGCTTTGATAAAAGGCTTATCGATGTTGTTAAAGTCCACACCGATGACCAACGTGCCGACCTTTTTACCAAAGCATTTGATAAATCAAGATTTGACTTTTTATTATTGGTAAACGGCATTAAGGTCAAGCAAGAGTAATCCGCATCGGAAAATCGTTTTTGGAAATATCTTTGTGTTTTTAAAATTATTGAAAGTTTGTTGATTTTAGGGGGAGTAATTCAAAAAATTTGAAAATTCAAAAACATCGAAAAATGTCAAAAACTCAAAAACAATAGAAAAACAAAAATGAGTTTCCTGGTGAGCAAAAGAGAAAATGATAGTACATCAGTGGTCTGTCTAAACCTTTTTAAACTGAAATGCAAAATGAAAAATGTTAAGCAGCTCTATATAAGATGTATCGGTAGGCTCATAATCATCTTAAAGTGTGCAGGGTGATATAAACTTAAATCGACTGAAGACCAGGTGGGAACCGCACATTGGCATATGGTCTTAGTACCGAAATTTCGTTTGAGAGATTGTCGAGGTTCTGAGATATGTGGTCTTTATGCTGTCTATCATCTGGGTATCATGGTTGTTTCTTTTACCGAAACAAACGGACACGAAGTCTAGATCTTCCATGATACCATACATACGTGTACATACTTCATACGACCTCAATAAGTGATCAACAATCACATGTCTAAACAAATAAGTGATAATATATCACATTTATCCGGGAGTCAAGTTTGTCTCTTTGCTGTACGAAAGTACTGACCTGTTCATGGACTTGCTCCTGTGCCCTTATGCATCTGAAAATCAAGTTCCTCATCAATAAGTGATTCTATCACATAGGGCTTGTTTTCAACCAAAATAAGTGAGTATCTCACATTTTCATATACGTCAAAACAGATGATAAATGGTATACTCACCGGTAAGATGAACTCTCGTGCATACCTTGATACGGGAATGTGTCGTGTGTGGATGAACACCGGTCGGTAAGTATAAATCATACCTTAATGTATCCCCTCGCCATGATTACATCTGATAAGTTGAGCTTATGTGGATAACAATACCGATAATCGTTATAGGATGTTTATCTAAATGTTAACAAAAAGTACAACAAGAGCGTTTTGGCTTGACCGTACACTGATATGATTCTCTTACCCTCGAAACTCGCAAAAAATGTTTGTATATATTTACTTTTCTTAGTTTCTTCAACTCTATATATATTTATTTACTGCTTTCAGTCTTTAAGTTTGAAATATTCAAAATGCCAAAGAGATTTTAGGTGCGTTTTAATATAAACTTTATAAAAGTAAAAAAAGATTTTATTTCTGCTTTAGTTTTGATTAACCGATGTTGGAACTCAAGTCTTCGTTGCTTGAAATCTGATGAAAACCAAAACGACTGAATCTTCATAAACAGTCAGAGTTTGCAAGTTTTTGAAAGTTAAAAACTAAAATTGAACAATTTGTTAAACTTTCAAACTGTCGGACGGTAGTTGATTGAAATATGGTCACATGTGTGTCATTTGTTTAATGTTAACCATATTCCAAGCAGTTGTTCTCATTACGCGTTTAGATTTCTTGCATGTGCAGATGCTAAAGGCGAAGAGAACATGTTCGATGATAAGCTTCGGAATGAAGACATGACGTGAAGGCACTCAGATGATAAAGATGATCGAGTTGCCGCTGACCAATCATCAACACCACAAGGATCTCAAGTATTGAAGATCAAAAGATTCACGAGCATAACTTAAGGGGGATTTTGTTAATGCACTTCCTGTTTGTTGAAAAGGGAAGTATGTTGATACACTTTCTATGGGTGACACGTGAAGACTTTGAAGATCCTTTCTGAGAAAAAGAACCATCAAGAGATGGAGAACGAGATTACGAACCTCGCGAGCATCATCCAAGGGGGAGTTTGTTGATACATATTGTGTGGATACGGCTCGGCTCGGTTTGACTCCGCTACGAAGTGAAGGCCGTAGTCAATATATCCTCCTATCTTGACTCGGTATGCTATTTACTTTGTAACAAATCATGTACTTGCAACTGCATGTGTGCTGTATGCATTTTAGATTAAGTTTGAGTGTTAAACTGTTTGATGTGAACCTAATGTGATGAAGCCTAAGCCCAGGCCCAATGACGAAGTCACATGTGACGAAATCCCTTGAATGGCTAAGTCCCTATGTTCTTCGAGGTGTGTCTCGACGAAATCCAAGTTCGTCGTTGGGATTTCGTTGGCTAGAGGACTTCATCATTGACTTCACTATATAAACACAGACAGTAGACAGAAACAAGGAGAGAAGTCTGAATAGATTTCATTTAGAGAACACACTGAGAGTTTATAAGAACATCTTGTAAACAATGCTTTGTAACTGTTTTCTAGATTAATACATTGGAGTGTTAATCGGTGAATCGTTGTGTTTGTGTTCGTAACTTGGTTTAACTTACCCGTTTGGATTCCGCACTCTCGGGTTCGTTGGAAAACATGGAATAGAGGTTGACTCGATCCTCCGGGTGGACCTACAGATGGCAAGCAAACAAAATTTTTGAAGAAACATTTGAAATTGTTTCTTTTTTTTGGCCATCTCAATATAACGAAAAATATGCTTCTACATAAAGAAGCCTAACAAAACACTTTCTCTGGTGTCACATGACTCCCTTTGAGCAGACTAGGTGTACCCTGACCCGGGAATGTGATTTACACACAAGAGAGAATATTTCATACCATTATTGTTTTGATGTTGTATATGTTGTGTTCAAGTTATTAGTTATTATTTTAAACTTTATATAGTTCAGAAATTGGCCAAGTGGAAGTCTCGATGTTGATATTGTCAAGGCGGCCCTAAATGACTACAAGAGAACGTGGACGGTCAAATGTTTCCTCCACTTGTCGGCATGGGGGGTTGTGAGAAAACTTGCCAAATTGGAACCCGTTGTTTGGAGTTTGAAGGCCATTCCCAACAAAAACATTTGAGCCAGGAAATTATACAAGCCCTAAGAATGGTTTTACAAGCAACATTCAAGACATTGACGAGCTCAACGAGGACACCACATATACAATGCCGCAACCAAAAGGGAAGAAAGGTGGCAAGTTGTGTAGCAATTTTTAAGGAAGGAGAGTTTGGCAGATATGATAGCAAGACTATATAAATGGTGGAAAAGAAAAAAATCCTTCGGGAAAAGTTGGCAAGAATCAAAACTTAAAAGAGACGAAATGCGTGTGAACATGATGCGTATTAGATAGTTTATACACGGTTTATATATTATATCATATTCTAGAGGGTTCTACATGTAACTATTATATCTATATATACTTGATGTATTTATCATTATCAATTACAATAATACAATTCACAATTACCAAGTTTATTGTGTTACTAAAGGCCCCTTAATCTTCGGTGGTTAAAAGGATATTGCATTACTTACAGGGTACCTCGGACTATGGTCTTTGGCTTAAAGATGACTCCAGGTCGCTTTTACATGTTTATACGAATGCTTCATTTAATTCTTTGCAAGCCTTTTCAGATGTAGATTGGGTTGGATGCCCAGATGATCATCGATCCATCGGGGGATTTGCCACCAATCTTGGGTCAAATCCCATCTCATGGTCTACTCATAAACAAAGAACTATATCTCAGTCATCTACAAAATCCAAGTACAAGGAATTAGCAGACAATGTTGTTGAGCTCACTTGGCTTGAAACACTGTTGCGAGAATTATGTGTTCCAATGACTTCAGTTCCCATGTTATGGTGTGACAACTTAGAGGCCACGTATCTGTCAACGAATAAGGTTTTTCATGCGCTTACAAAGCACGTAGAAGTTGATTTTCAATTCATTCAGGAGAAGGTTTCTCAAGGAAAACTTCAGGTATAGTTTATAAAGACAGATGATTAGATTGTTGCTGATGTGATTACGAAGTCATTGCCTTCACAGAGATTTCTATGGCTTAGGTCCAAGCTAAGGCTTACGCCCTGACCTTAGCTTACGGGGGAATACTAGACAATTGATATACAGTTTATAAATTAGATCATATTAGAGGGTTCTATATGTAACAATTTTATCTAAATATTCTTGATGTATTTATCATTATCAATTACAATAATACAATATAGAGTTAGAAAGTTTATCTATGCGGGAAGAAGCAAATGACCACAATGTCATTTTTTTATGAAGCTAGATAATATATTTTTTAACCGTATTTGATGATTTTGCTGCAATGTACTCATTAAATAGTGAAAAAATGGGATTTGGCCTTGCAACTTTTAGTTTTTTTTTTTTTAGTTTTTAAGTTTATTTGTGTATTTTATGTTTAATTAATATAATTATTTTTATTTAATGAAATGTGTTTTTTAATTTATTTTAATTATTAAAATATGCATGGGTCAAATGGGTTTCAAGATAGGCGCCTCCTCCCTTTACGGTTGAAGTGATTTCGAATGAGGTGACATCATCATATTAATTGGCTTCACGGGTTCCAAGATGGATGTCTCTATCACACCCCAACTGATGACGGAAACATCAGAGCTAGACGAAAGGAGATTCCTCGAGACTTCATAACATACTAGTAGTGATAATAATTTAAATTATGATATTTATTTCATTACTAATTTCAAAGGTACAATGTTTGAAAGGAAATTACAACTTGTTCATAACATAATCAAACAAAAGGAAATACCAAAAATAGGAAATTAAGTGTGTTTCTAAGTCCATCCTAATAGATTTCTTGAAGCGTCTCAACTTCAATTTCATGCAATATATATTAGAGTAACGGTCAATACATAAAGCATTGGTGAGCTTACTAGTTTGCTACTAGCATACGTATAGAAATTTGACTCAATCCAAACATGGCATAAAATGTATATTAAGGCATAAATTACATAAACTAGCATGCAGCATATAGATGTCAAACCAATTGTGTCCGCATTGCGTAATCTTGTCACCGAAGCGAACAAGACCGTTTAATTGAATAACTTGGCATAGACCCTTCCTAAGGGTGGTGTGCTACTCCTATAGCGTTACACATGTTAAGGTTGGCTCATGAAGTTAATGACAAATATTGTGCAATAACGGCTTCTAGCATGTAAGTATCTTAAAGTATAACACATTAGCATGTATACATGGATTGGTTGATTGAATCATGTGGTTGATTGTGTAAGTGTGAGTTTGATAATTTATATATATTGCACCCAAAGTGTATTAAAATAAAAGTGGTCATGTATACTCATGGTTTGCGTAGAAGTTCCACGTAAGTGAGTTGATGTGTTTGAGAGTTTGGGAACACCGAGTTAACCTTCAAGGATAAATAAGGAGTGTAAGTATGATGGATTGGATTAGGAATTCTTATACAGAACTGTAACTTAGTATGATATTACATAAAAGTTATCTTGTTAAAATACCCAAATTGGACACCATGTTTATGTGTATTTCATGGGAACTATTTCGCCCATTGGAAGTCCAAGTATGAGGAATCTTAACTCAAGATAATGTTCACCATAATGCATAATATTCAAACATGAGTTTGGTTGGTGTTATGATTCGGTTTTGGATATATATTATAGGTATATAGTATGTATAATCATCATATGTATCATAGAATATCATGTAATGGTCATGCAATGAGGTAGGATGAATTCCATCCATTTAACCTCATTATATGGATTCACCAAAGCACAAAATCATCAATTTAATTGATGATTTCGGTTGATCATGAATATGAAAAAAATAAAATCTCCTAATTCACCAAGAAAACCAAGTGAGTAAATTAGACGATTGCATTTCAAACATGGATAGTGTTTGAAGACTTTGTGTAGTTTGTTCACTTTGTTTACTTGAAAGTTGTTTGGTGACTTAGGGAATGGACTAACTAATTTGCTAAGTAATAAGTAAAGTGGTGGAATCTAAGTTGGAGAACCAAGGCTTCCATTGTTCACACCTAACCAAAACACAAGTTTTTCAACATTGAAGGTTGAAGGCTTGGTTGGTTGAAACACTTTGTAAGTCACTTGGGACCTTTTGGGGCAGCAAGTATTTGACGTTATGAACCTCTAATCTTCCGGAATAAACCTTAACTCAAGTCCCTCAACATGAAGATTGGTTGGGAACTCAGTTTGGTACATAATATCCCAAGAAAATAAAGTAGAAACAATAAGTGTGAAAGTTTTATCAAAACTTAGAAAAATAATCCTAACTTTGGATCTCAAAATGATGATGCACCAACTTTGTTTACCTTTGTAAACATGTGGTAATACTCCTAGAAGTTGTCCAAGTAGGAGGAAAGCAATAAATAAGAAGAAGAAAATGAAGAAATAAGCTCAAACTCACTTTTTGGAGTTAGAATTTCTGCCCAAAAGTGGAAGATTTCTTGATGATTTAAGAGAATTTGGGAGTGATTAAAGAGGGTGAAAAGTGTTTAGGAGGTGGTGGAGGCGTGTATTCATAAGTGTGGATTAGGATTTGGGAGTTAATGAATGTGGTTGGGAGTTAGGACATTAAAGAAAGTGGTTGGGGAGATGGAAATTTTAATTTTAGTCCTTGCACTTGTATTATTGGTTATTTTATGCATAAAGGCGTATGTAAGTATGTTATGAGTATGGAACACGTATGAATGTAATTTCAATTAAAAAGTGTATTTTTTGCGAGTTATTACATATTATGCATGTATGATTAAACAAGGTTGATATAAAATACAATTTCCATTATGATCAAATTCTTGAAATTACAAGGATTGAAATTAAGTACAAACAAAAGTTTCTAAAAATAGAAAGTACGAAAATATAGAACGTTACAGTCCCCTCCACCCTGATGAGGTTTATTTCTCTTAATAGTCATGGGGCGGCCTTGTAGCGTAGTAGCTGACTAAAGAAAAGGCTTTTAGGCCCTCTAATTTTGAGAGTCCCTTAAACATGAAAGGCTTCAAAAAAAGTTTGGGTTGGATTCTTTTAAATACGTTTTCTTTGATATCACTCTAGCAATGTGTGATGAAAGACATGAACAATAAGAATTATGTTAGTCATATGTTACTACAAAAATCCATAAAGCCATAGCCAGGACTTAGGAGTGCTAGAGAGAGAGCTACCATTAGAAGCATATTAAGGTCATTCTTTTTTTTTTTTTTACTGAATTGTTGCATATAAAACATTAGTACATAAACCCATGAAGTTATATTCTTATTGTTACATGGTTTTAACAAACACAAATGCCGAGTTCATGCTCTTTTCAGAAAGCAACAAACCAAGTGGATAGGCAAAGATTGCAGCTTGAATCTTTCTCGAGGAGAAGCAAAAGAAATTAGGTTGTAAAGGTTGCTCGGAGAATCCAAGAATGGTGGATATAAATCATGGAAATCAATTCCCATCACAAAAACCGTATTTCGATGGATGGACATGGTTATGAACTTATGAAGTCATCACATGTTACATCTTGCCATTTACTTTGCATCACGGAATATAGTTACAGATAATATGTTTGTTTAGTCCTTTAATATGCATCTGAATGTTGTGTAAATAGCGTGATTTGCACAGAAAACATTTTTTTGTGTTGATGTTGTATATGTTGTGTGCAAGCTATATTTTATCAAGTAAAAGCATATCTCTTTGGTAACTTGCTAGGTTCAATGATGTCATCCAAATAATAATTTTTTTTTTGTTAATTAACGAAATTCACACAACCGGTTTGAAATATTTATGTAATAAAATAAAACTTATCATTTTATGCCCAATGCATGGAGTTTATTTTATCAATTACTTCTTTAACCGAGCATACGTCAATTACTTTTCTTACCCACTGGTTTACTACAAGCACATGAACGACTATCAACAATGAACCTAAACATGTTTACCTATCAAGGTTGGTTTGTGTATTTAATGTCTATAACTATATCCACATGATGAGTTCCCTACTCACAAAATAGTTATGAAGGAATAGAAAAAAACCTATGAAAAGTTAATAAATACATAAACATACCTCAAATGAAATATAGGTAATAAACATATAAGAAATAAACTAACTAAATAAAGAATAAAAATGAAATGAAATAACTATATAGATGTTATTCATACTAAATAAAATAACCAGTATAAGAAAAATATAACTATAACTTAACTTCCTTTGCTGGTAATAAAAAAAGACAAATTTTTACAAATCTGTATGAAATTGACCAAACCAAACCTGTATGTTAATTTTATTTTCTTACATTCTCTAACCTTTACAACTAACGTCGTCCAAAAACTCAGCTAAGTTACCTCACATGCTTTGCATTTGAGGGTATCACTAGCCTTTTATTTATTTTTCGTTTGTTTTTAAATTGAAAATAGTTTTAAAATAATCAACTCCTGCCTAACACTGTGCCATCCGTTTTTTTTCGTTTCACTTTCCTGTTTGGCCGGCGACCCTCTAAACCGTTTCTACAACTCAATCATGTCCCTTTAATCTGAATGATTGAAACTAAATAGATTTCGACCATAACTAAATTGCTTTTTTGACAACTGCCACTTTCTGGTAATTTTCGTACATTTAAATTAAGCATTTTAAGCTATACAATTATGTGTTTTGAACATCCGAACTGCATATTTCATGACATACACTTAGAATACTCATAGAATACTTATTTATGATGCACATGATTCATTTTTATTGGTTACATTTGAAACAGTTTAAACAATGCATCGAAACAACTAGTATAGTACCTAGTAAACTCGTGAGCCGACAGAAATGCAGGATCCGCAGAAACCATCTTAATTACATATTTAGGACTCAGACGAAAGTCCAACATCAAATATACATTAAACCCTAACTACGAATGCAAGGGTTAAGGGTTTGGTTTAATATCTTCCCGAAGTCCGACAAACACTAAAAACTGCTCGAAAAGCACTAAAAGTCACAAATTCAGCACTTTTCTGCAGAAATTCAGTAGAAATCAGCATTGTAAGTTTTATGCAAAGTGTAAAAGTGTTGTTTAACCTAGAATTCATATGAGAATACCTTGGGGTATCATTTAAACCAATAACCATATCAATTTCTACATCTTACACAAGCTAAGCATTCAAATAACAACTAACGGAACCAACGCCAAACGAATATCCGAACATTATCTAAACTTTTTTTAGTAACTATCTAACATTATTTGGATCATTTAAGACTAGTTATGATCACTAAACATCTTGAACCAATTAAAACACCTAAACATCTAAGCTTCCTAGCCTTTTTCTACAAAAACCTAACACTTTAAACACTTGAAACAAGTTCACAATAACACCCCCCCCCCCATTCTCGACCGCCCATGTCGGACCCCCCCCCCCCCCCCTTGCCCACTTGGTAAAATATCCAAGATATTTACTTTCCTTTTTGCAAGTGGTGAAACATGATCATTGTTAACACTTTGTTAACTTAATTACTAACCATTTCATCATACAATTTTACACCATACTTTTCACACACTTAAGCTCTCATCATCCACCACCATTTTAGGCCAAGAACACCCCATAACCAACTTCATTTTTAGCCACTTCTTTGATAATCAAGATGCATTTTCATGGGACTTGAGAAGATCTAAGGCAACCACAAGTTGAAGCAATCTTTTTCACACACTTTGGAACTTCAACCATCAATATCATCATCTTCTTTACTTCTTATTTTCTTCAAGATCATCCCTAGCCACAAGAGCTAGAAGTGAACCTTCTAAATCTTGTTTTCATACTTGTTTTATGTATATATTGTTTAAGAACAAGTTATAACTAAAAGAATCATACAAGAATAAGTTGAAAATACAAAGAAGCAAACTAAAAATCATGATATATAAGATTGTTTATGTTGTGAGTTAAAGCTTGTTACTTGCATATTTCATCTAGTTATGATAAATATCATATGAAAAACTTGTTAGATGAGGTTTAAAAACATGATCTAACAAGTGTACATGAAAGTGTTAAAAGGGTTATGTTAAACATAATGTTTAATGGATGATCATAATCTTTGATGTTATTAAAGTGTATAAAGTTTTTCACTAAAAATAATGCTTTTACAAGATTTATAAAAAGAAACATACAAGATGGGTTTTGTATAAAATTTTAACAAAAAGTAAAGTATGATTTTTGAACTAGTAAACATATGTAAAGATCATACCAAAACCCTACATGATTATGAGTTCATCTTGTTAAGTTTATGTTATAAATCGCATATGTTTTTGTTTAAAAATGTTATGAGTAAATTGTTGGTGATTTGAAAAGAAAAAGATATGTTTTACTAAACATGGCAAAGTTCATATTTCAAATGAACTATGGCCAATTTTTCTTAGAAATCATATTTTATAAAAACTATCATTTATGACAAAATCTTTACTAGAATAAAAGATTTAAAAGAATGGTTTTTATAAAAGCAAAACTAGATATAAATATATATTTTTGAGAAAATATATATTTAGTGATCTTAACAACTTATGTGCTATGTGTTATTTGATTGTATTAGTTATATATATGAAAGTTAGGAACTTGAATACAATCATACAAATAAACACAAGTCGCATTACAACTAAAGACTTACAAGATTACATATAAATACACCTTAAAATACAAATTACGGGTGATCCAGATATTCAGATACAACTTATGGACAATACGGACATATGGACAAATAAACGGACTATATAAGTGTGACAACTGGAACTTTTTCATGTAATTCTGTACGATGTGAACAGTAATTTGTAATATAAGGTTGTGCATGTTGAACTTATGATATGAATGATTTCATGTTTACTTTCAAAAGACTCACAAATACATTATATGATGCATGCTACTTATTATTGTTAAGTGCAACTCGAAACAGTTCAATTAGTGCACAGAACAAAACTAGCACACTTATCAGATAAACTAGTAATACTGACAGGAGTTCAGTACTCAGACAGACATCATATTAGGACACAAATTGAGTCCTAGAACAAAGATTTACACTAGAACTCTATGTAGGAAAGTAAGGGTTATGAAACTGCCTTGAGAGTGACGATTAAACACTAAAAAGTACCCCAAACACACTCTAAATGCAGAATTCTGCAAAATTCAGCAAAAATCAGCAATTAAACATCAAAATACAATGCAGAAATAAGGTTTAGAGGTCCATAATAACTTGTAAAGTGTCGAGAATGAAAACTGTCATAAAAGGTATCTCATAACTCCCTACACTGCGCAATTTAGCACCTTAACGAACCAACGACCAAAGGAATAACCGGACACTACCCGAAACACCAAAATTAAGCTAGAAGCATTGTTTTAATGTTATAAGACTAGTCGTACCAATAAAAACCATATTACACCTCAAAATCCCTAAACACGCTAAACCCCTAACTAAACACTTAAGATTCAACTAAAACATCTAACCTAACATTGAAATGCAACTAAACACCCCCCCCCCCCATTTCGAAAACCGGCCAAAGGGCCCCACTCCACCATTTCTTGAATATTATATTAGATAATGTTGCTAGATATTAAACATCTGATCCATTGTATAATGAAATGTCGGAAGGAACTTGATAAAAACCTTTAGTCATCATTCCTTATCTTCATAAGATTCAAACTCACAAGAAAACCTCCTCCATCTCTTCCAAACTCACGGCCAAGCACCCCCTCTTCTCATCATCATTTTTCTTCATCTTTCAACATAATCCAACCATATTCTAAGGTGTATCAAGACTACTTAAGAAGGTTGCAAGCAAGGGAACTTAAAGGACCACCTAGAGGAGCTATTAACCATCACTTTTCTTCTTCATCTTGCATCTTGTTCATCCCTAGCCTTTGTGCTAGTAGTAAGTCTTCTTGATCTTGTTTTTACACCTTATTTTAGCGGTTAAAGCACACATGTAACTAAAAATCTAAAGATCACACCAAAACAAGAAGATGAACATAAGAATAAAGCTCAAAATCATAAAGTTCTAAGTTGTTTATTGTATGTGATGAACTTGTTTGTTGATTTCTTGAGTGTATGGTGTAGATCTCCACATAAAAGCTTGCTAGATGATGATTTAAAACATGATCTAGCAAGAATGAGGATGGATCTTGAAAGATCCATGTTAATCATCCTTTATGTTAAGTATGAACTTGAATATAAACATGATTTTGTGAAGAATGATGATTCCTACAAGTTGTAAGTTTTAAAAGTGAAAGAATTCAAAGATAAAAGTTTCAAGAAAAACAAGTTTACTTCAAGATTAACATGATTTTGTTGTTAAAAGAAAATAAACATGTTTTAAGTGTAAAAATGGAATCCTTGATGTATAGAATACATGAAAAACTCAAGAATATGATTTTTTTGTAAAAATGAGTTACAAGTTGTGAAGATGGAAATTTTGTAAAAATGATTTTTATGAAATGAAAACCATGTTTTTAGTTTTGATAAATCATGATAAACATCATGTTAAAATACTACAAGATTTTATAAATCTTCAAGTTCGTACCTTCGTGTAGAAATATGTTTTATGGCATAAGGTAAGTGTAGTGTTGATTGTTGATGATTGTTGGTAAAATTTTGAAAAAGAAAATGATATGCTATAAGCATTGACACCTCCATTTTCAAAAGAAACTATGGCAAAAAATTTGTAAAAATTCAACACTTGGAAAAATATGTTTAAACAAGTGTTTACAAGTGATTTTGAACCATGGTTTTAAGTATAAAAATTGCCATAATTTTTGTTATCAAAATTACAAGTATTGGAGGTTGATTTTCAAGAATAAAAATGACTAAGTATATATTTTTGGAAATATATATTTAGAAGTCACAAAAATTATGTGCTACATGTATATTACTTGTATTAGTTATACTAAAAATTAGGAACTTGAAAAATAATATACCACACCAAAATACTAAAGTTGTAATTTAAAGTATTACAAAAATCACAAGGAAATAAATATATAACTTACACACAAATATTGGACAATTCGGACAATGGACACTTTGGACTATATATATTCCTAAAATTTAATTCGTATCTTGACAAATTTGGTAAACGGTATTTTCGAAACCGAACAAACGACAAAGTATGAATTTTTACAATTATTATAAGAATATATCATATTTTGTTAAACTTGAAAATATATTATTTTTGGAGTGGAAGAAAATATATATTTTCATAAACAACTCAAAAATATATTATTTTGGTGAAAACTAAAAATATATATTTTTCTAACTTTGATCTTAAAAATACATTATTTTTAAAATATATGTGGATGTATATATATTTTTACCAAATAAGATTATGGATATTTTTCTATAAAATTCTCTTAAAATATATGTATTTTAAGAATATAAAGTTGGTTATTTTTAATTGTGCAAAAGCAATATTCCAGAAATTATACATAAATTAAGTATAGCATACTTAATAAATACAAGAAAATACGTGTTCCTATACGTATAAATACATACCGACACAACTACCAACACTTGGTAAAATATCCATATTCAAGTATTATGCACAAATATGGAAATACAAAATAACATACACAAAATACAAGTATACCTATACTTGAAAATACGTATAAGAGAACCTTGTTACAAGGCAAGTTAAAAATATAATATTTTTAACAAAACCCCCCGAATACTCGTATAAAAATAATTTAAGTTAAAATATAATTATTTATCTGATATACTAAAAATATGAAATTAAATATAATGATGAAAATTATATATACAACATACACCGAGGGTGTAACTCAAAGTATACCAAAATTCCAAAATAAGTCTTAATAAATGACTAAGGTTAAGAGTCGTTACACGACCTAAGTGTCTAATAAAACTTAGTACGTGTGTAGGTAGTAGTTCGACTTGAGGACATCCACTTTGAGTACACGAGGCTTCGGACATAAATTTGTGAGTTCATGTACCCCTTTTCTATTAATTGTTTTCTGATTTATAACTTTCGGGAGTGAAATACATGTTTCAATGGTATGGTTAAGCTAAGGAATGAGCTGATATATCATGTGGATGGGTAGTATCTCTCCTAAGTGCCATTAATCTAGTTAAGACCGAGGGGCAGGAGTGGTAGATCTATCGGGTGTAGCAAGCCCCACTTATGGGTCCTTGTGTGGCCGCATGTAGTGACTACGTCGTTCCAGCCGGGTGGACCGGAGGAAATTCGCTAGGCTTGAGCACTTCCTACGCCACGGCACATATTAATGTCCTTGCAAACCATTAATGATCTATTCATAAACACTTTACATACCGGTTATCAAAAGAATCTCTCAAATATTTACAAGTTTATTGGAGCTCACATAAAACGCATGAACTCGCTCAACTTTTGTTGATTGTTTTCAAATTACATGTATTTCAGGAAACTAGATGGATCTACGGCGTTGGAATGGTTTTCAAGAAGTAAATTTCAAGATTAGATGTCATCCATTTTTGAAGGGTTTGATTCGTATATCTTATCCTCGATAAGATATATGAAGCAAAGCCTTGGTGAAACTAGTCTTTTGTCAAAAGTCCATGTATGGAACTTAATCTCTTTTGATGGGTTGTAACTTAACTAAAATTTGTGTTTGGTTGAACTTAAACAACTTATGTTTGTAATATTTCTAAAACTTATGAATGGATTAACATCATTTTAGTCATATAGTTGTTTATTATAGTTGAATGCAATGAGAACTGATCAAGTCACATGCACACGCTTCCGCAAAAGTCAGGGTGTGACAATAAGTATGGACTACAACAAGATATCAAAGCTTGGTAAACTACTTTTTTTCTAAACCGAACAAGTAACCATATATTTTCTACAAGTATACAAAATATATTACACTTTGGTTTATCTTAAAAAGGTATTATTTTTTAAATATATAAAGAGATATATATTTCCTAACATCTAAAATGTATTATTTTGGTAAAAGACTAAAATTATATATTTTTAGAACTAGTCTTAAAAATAGATTATTTTTAAGATGATTTTTATACCTTTTACCAAGTATAGATTATATATTCATATGAAATATATCTTAGAATATATAAGTATATATATTCTAAGAATACAAGATCACGTATAACGAACACGAGGATATACGTATTCCTATACGTACAACTACATATTCACTTATATCACCAACACTTGGTGAAAACACAATTATACAAATACGATACACAAGATACAAGAATATATATATTTGGCGAAATATATATTAAACAGTTATCAGTTAATACATCTAAGACACAGTTCAACGAATAACAAATACATACAAGTCTTAACACATATTCAAGATAAAAGACTTGTACATGAGTCATTACAAAGACCGAAGTGTCTAACAAATATAGGACGTTTGTAGGTCATGACACTATTCAAGACGACCGCACGTGAGATCATAGTTACTTACGATTCACGGACGCAATTCTGTGAGTTCATGTCCCCTATTCATTTTAAATGCTTTACAACTTTACAACTATCGGGGAAAATACATGTTCATAGTATGATAAGTCAAGGAATGAAACACCATAGATCATGTGCGATTAGGGTTATACATCTAAGCACCATTAATCCAGTTTGGACCAAGGAACAAAGGTTTAGATCTAATGGGTTTTGGCGAGCCCCACTCTTGGTCGTGGACCTATACAGAAGAGTGCGTTTGTGTCCCAATCGATGGTAGTCGACACAAAATCGTCTAGGTTCGGATTGCTTCCTTTTCCGTCACACATATTAATGTCCTTGCAAAACATTAATGATCAACGATTTCATTAACGCTTTACATACTACTTGATGTATGTCGGGTGTATTATGATTTTATTGATATTTTAAGCCCATTTTACACATTAGTCAAGTTTTAAATTTATAAAACACGATATTCTACTAACACTAAACACACACATGGGCAAGTGCACCCATCGTGAGCGTAGTATAGCGTTGGTAAGATACCGAGGTCGTCCAAGGACACAAGAGCTTTTTGTACCGGTTTATCCTCAACGTCTAATCAAACTAAAATTTTAGGAAAAGGTTTTGAATAAAAAGTAAAAACTAAAAATGCTGAAATAAAAATAAAAATAAAAACAGATAGACAAGATGAATGAATCACTTGGATCTGACTCGCCTTTAATGTATCCTTTGATGATTTCTGCACTTTTGCACTTTTTAAGAGATTATCCTAGTTATAGTAGTAGGCCCCTCTTTTGAAGGTGACGTTACCCTCAACCCAGTGGTTTGAGTTAGCAAGGATACAATCCCAAAGGGTTGGAATATTGGAAGATAACTAATTAAGTTATTAATGCGAAAAGTGGTAGGCCCCTCTTTTGAAGGTGACGTTACCCTCGGCTAAGTGGTTTGAGTCAGCAGGGATACAATCCCAAGTAGCCGGTTTAATGTATTAATAGGGGATCAAGCCATTCGCACCCCCGCCATCCAATACCAGTGGGTATTGAAGGAGGTCCTAGTAAGCTTGACCCAGGTCCTTACTGGATTTATACACTGAACAAGGCAAGAACCTTACCAAACCATTCCTTTAACCCCCGACCAAGTAGCCAACATATCTCTATATAGACCGTAGAGATATGAATGGTGAAAATATTTTACTTTATATAGACAGTAAAGTAATGCCAAGACACCACGGACAAATGATAAGGAAGTTTCACCTTCAACATAACAAACTAGCTATTAAAGTCATTAATACAAAACCAAATAAAAAGTGCGAAAAGATTAAAAATCAAAAGCAATACATTAAATGCTTGTCTTCACCAAGTGATGTAAGAGACTTAGCCAAACATGGCCTTTGATTGACAAGAACTCTTACGATCAATCTTGGATCCCGAGACTACTACACACACTCTAAGGTGGATGATGGATGATGGTGGTGGATGTGGGTGTTGTAGTGGTGGTGAAGTGGTGGCAAAGTGGGAGAGAGGTGGTTTGCCAAGGGATGCCTTTGAAGTGAGCAAAGCACCTATATTTATAGCCTGAACAGAAGCCCGGCCACGACCCCGTGTCCGCTGGACACGCCCCCATGGCCATCTCCTTTCTCTTTCTTCAGTTATTGCAATTGTCTGCATTAGGCTCCACACGGCCCCGTGTTCGCTGGGCACGGCCCCGTGTGCAGAAGCGTATCTGTACTATCAAGAATTGCAAGATTCTGCGAATCTTAGAGTTGACCACGCCCCGTGCTGAGCTGGGCACGCCCCCGTGGTGGGAATAGAAGCTTCCACAACTTTGTCCATTTCTGCAGACACCTGACCACGCCCCTGTGTCCAGTGGACACGGGCCGTGGTCAGCCTTCTGTTTCTTGTTTTTGCTTGAGAAGATGCTGTCGAGGGGTCAAGCATGCCAATTTTATTCCTTTTCTTTGTATTTATGTTAGTTTTTGCTGCATATTTGTTCCTTTTGTCCGTTTAAGCTCATTTGGTTCTGAAAATACAAAAAGAAGACAAAATCACACTTTTTCCAACATTAGTACTAAAAAGGGTTAGTTTTATGCCTCATTTGATGTAATTTATATGTTGCATTTTACACACATCAAATACCCCCAAACTTGAATCTTTGCTTGTCCTCAAGCAGAACTATTTATTTTGTGACTTACACACCCAAATGGAATGGGTAGAAGAGAAGTTTTAGGTTTGTCTTGAGTGTCGGGAATCCAAGATCTTTATTGGGTTTTATTTTTATTTTATTTACAATCCTATTCGTTATGATTTATTTAGAACGTTTCATAAGAGAAATTACTTATTTGGACATAACATGTCTCTTTAAAATTCCATTTATATACTAGTTCACATACCTCACAGGAGATCACTCAACACTCGGCCGAAGATGTTTTTTTGGTGAAACACTCGAGACCGGCATGGAACTTACTTCTACCATATGCTTGCCAAGCAATCAATCCTTCTCATTTTAAACTATAAACCTTTGTAAATATCAAGAGGACTTGGGGAAGGGTTAGGCTTGGGCTAAAGGTAGGTGGTTTTTAGGTTAGTGGTTAGTAAAAAGGGTAAAAGCATAAAAAGCGTCGGTCGTCTTAAAAATTTTTGTTTTTGTGACTTTATTCAAACTGAGTATTTTCAAACAAAGTTTCTTTGAGGAACTTGTTTGTTTATTGCTAGACTTTCATTGTTTTTATAAGGAAACGTCACAACAAAACCGAGCTTTTTTCTAAAAAAAGGGTTGAAATGAAAAAGGTTTTGGTGGGTAAAGGGTGTTTGTTTTGTGGGTTTAGAAATGAAAAGGTTTAGGCTCAAAGGGGTTAACTAGGGGATTTTGGGTAGGTGATAAGGAAAATGAAAAATAATGTTGTTGAAAAGAAAAAAAAAGTTTGTCCTAATGCCTCCATCATTTACTTACTTGGGTTTAAGTTGGTAAGGACCGGGAATATATCGTCGTGGCAAGTTGTAGAGTCGTAAGAACCAAGCGGCTATTCACACAAGAAGCGAAAAATGAGCATTTAGTTTAAAGATGTATGCTTGTATGCTCAATAAAGGCTCAAAACTCACTTTTTGTGGGAATGGGTTTATAATGTGATCAAGTATATATAATCAAATTTTAACTAGATTTGCCATACCATTTCATAATCTTCTTATGTTGGTTCTTTTTATCATGACGTTATCGGTTGTAAATTTGTAAAAATATAACCTTTTTAGAACTTGTTATTCCCAAATTAAACCAAGACAAGTAAAAAAAAGTTTTGTTTTGAAAAAAATTGGGGTGATTAGCGGTTCCAATAGAGTTTTGTGTAAGGCTTGTTATTAGGACTTGTAAAATTCAAGGTTTTAGCATCCCCCCCCCCCCCACACTTAAATTACACATTGTCCATGTGTCCCAAAAATAATTTTTTAGGTTGATTGAACGTGTAAAAAGGTGTTGAAAAACAAAAATTGATGTTACTGGGCATCTGGCCACGGGCCCGTGTTGATCCGGGCACGGCCCCATGGTCAGATTGCCAGTAGCATAGTAAACAGAAGGCTGGGCACGGGGGCGTGTTCAGTGAGCACGGCCCCGTGTCCAGTTACCTGAACTAGGCATTTTCGGCAGAACTTTGGGCACGGGGGCGTGTTGGGCTGAGCACGGCCCCGTGCTGAACTTGCTATTACGAAGAAAATTTGTCGGGAGGCTCCGTTTTTGTGCATGGGGTGTGGGTTATTCTTTCCCTTGGTAACCTCCACCTTTTTGAGTGTGTTTTATTCATTACAACATCATCCAAACACCATTTAATACTTAAAAAGCATCATACATTCAAGAGTGAAGTACATAATTCCTAGAAAACAAAAAGTACATAATAAAAACTGGATAGGTAGGTCATAAAATGCAAGAAATCTTAAACCACAACGAAGTCCTAGCCTAGATGTTTTTATTATAAGAACAAAATTTCTGAAAAGATGATTCTTTCGGTTGAGAAAGGCTTATAGAACTTCTTCCCCGGGTAGGGCCCCTCACTCATTGTCAAGCCATTCTTCTACCTCCCGGGGGAGAAGGAAGGCGGGCCCATTGTCTTCCTCATGTTGAGGAGGTGCTACTTCCACCGGAATTTCTTTTAAGGCGTCAATGGGAGGTTCCAGGGGAATGTCGTCCCATCCGGTGGGATTAATAACTTCTTATGCCAAGTTCCAGTCTTCTTCTTGAGGAAGAATTGGTTCCATAGGAGGCATTACAAGAATGTTCAACCTTTGGTGCAAAAGGTTGATTTCTTGGAAGCTATTCTCTAGCCCCACCGTTAGATAGTTGATACGGTCAATTAGGACTTCTTCTACGGATGTCATCTCATCGAGTACCTCTCTTAGCGCCATTACGTAACGCACAAGGGTTGCTTCGATCGATGGCCTTCTTTCCCTGCGACTGTTCCTTGAGTGAGCTGAAAAGGTTCCGCTATTCTGGCTCGACATTCTAAGAAAACAAGTTGAAAATTTTCAAACTAATGAAACAGTAACTCCAGCCACGGCCCCGTGCTTGCTAAGTACGGCCCCGTGGCCACCAATCTGCAGATTTTTGAAACAAGGAACCTTGTGCTTTAAATTATTTTTCTGACTTTTGAAACATTTCTGAGCAGAAATAACT
Organism: Helianthus tuberosus; assembly: GCA_030545235.1. NCBI lineage: Eukaryota > Viridiplantae > Streptophyta > Magnoliopsida > Asterales > Asteraceae > Helianthus > Helianthus tuberosus. Next base: position 186,161,311 of record CM060406.1, read on the forward strand.
TAAAATAGTGTTGTATTGATAAGATTCCTTGATTAAAAACCTAACAAATATCACACTAAAGCTTGAAAGCATGGAGATTTCAAGTTTTAATGGAGGTTTTGAGGAGTTTATGAAGAAGAAGAAGGCAAGAGACAAAAGTAGTAAAGACAAGATGGTTGTTGAGAACCTTCTTTAGAATATACCTTATAGGGTATATGTGAAGATCACACCAGATCTTTGTCTTTGGAATGGGTCCAAGTGTGCAGGAATCTTGCTGCATTTATAGAAAACGACAGCACGCTGACCACGGCCCCGTGTTGGCTGGACACGGCCCTGTGGTCAGACAAGAGTCTGACACATTTTGTCCGTATTCTGACACTAAAGTTAGACACAATTCTTCAGGTGGGCACGGGGCGTGTTGACCTGGACATGGTCCTGTGGCCAGAGAGTTTGCTTTATTTTTAAGGAATTTGTCCATATCGGGTGGTTCCTTACTAGACGGAACAACACCAAAGTGCCTGAGGTACCTAAATTGCCCTAGCTTTAGACAAGTACACAAGAGGTTATCGGAAAGGATAAATCCTAAGCTAAATACCGGTGGGCGGAACCAACCTTTATTCCCCTTATCCGGGCTCTCGTTAAAGAAGGTATATGTTGAATCGCTCAGGTCAATGAACGCATCAGCGGAGACCAATGGAGAGTCCTACACGACACAATCCACACAGGGATGACTATCGCTCATGTCCTCACAAGAGTTAGAGGTGCTTTCGGGATTGACGATGTTTTTATAATCCGAATGCGATCTCAATAATTCTCCGTGATCGTCTTCTTGAGATGGATAAATTATTTCCATCTCAAGTTCTTTTATCAATTAGAGAATTACTTCTTCCATTTGAAATTATTCTTCAAGAATCATATCATCTAGAAGAGATGATTGAGAGCATTCGAGGGAGAGATAGGGATCGTTTTTACTTTCGCTCATCTTAAGGTTATAGGAAAACGATGGGTCTATATAGTGGGGCGTGTAATTTAAAAAGTAACATTTTTAATCTTCATGAGATCCACCACATATTTGACACCACACACCATAAGAGGAGCGAAAGTAAAAATAATCATTATCGCTCATGTTTGTGTCAGAAATTACCAACCGTCGGGATCTTACGGTTTTGTTTTCAGTAACTGAAGCTTGGGCACGGGGGCGTGTTCAGTGGGCACGACCCTGTGTTCAGCTACTGTCTAACTTAAAACAAGATTGCCAGTACCAAAGATTGGGCACGGGGCGTGTTCAGCGGGCACGGCCCCATACCAAAGATTGGTGTGTGTCGGGTGTATTATGATTTTTTTGATATTATAAGCCCATTTTACACATTAGTCAAGTTTTAAATTTATAAAACACTATATTCTACTAACACTAAACACACACATGGGCAAGTGCACCCATCGTGAGCGTAGTTTAGCATTGGTAAGATACCGAGGTCGTCCAAGGACACAAGAGCTTTTAGTATCGGTTTATCCTCAACGTCTAATCAAACTAAAATTTTAGGAAAAGGTTTTGAATAAAAAGTAAAAACTAAAAATGCTGAAATAAAAATAAAAATAAAAACAGATAGACAAGATGAATCACTTGGATCCGACTCGCCTTTAATGTATCCTTTGATGATTTCTACACTTTTGCACTTTTTAAGAGATTATCTTACTTATAGTAGTAGGCCCCTCTTTTGAAGGTGACGTTACCCTCAACCCAGTGGTTTGAGTCAGCAAGGATACAATCTCAAAGGGTTGGAATATTGGAAGATAATTAATTAAGTTATTAATGCGAGAAGTGGTAGGCCCTTCTTTTGAAGGTGACGTTACCCTAGGCTAAGTGTTTTGAGTCAGCAGGGATACAAACCCAAGTAGCCGGTTTAACGTATTAATAGTAGTTTACATATTAGGGGATCAAACCATTAACACCCCCTCCATCCAATACCAGTGGGTATTGAAGGAGGTCCTAGTAAGCTTGACCGCGGTCCTTGTAGGATCTATACACTAAACAAGGCAAGAACCTTACCAAACCATTCCCTTAACCCCCGACCAGACAGCCAACATATCTCTATATAGACCGTAGAGATATGAATGGTGAAAATATTTTACTTTATATAGACAGTAAAGTAATGCCAAGACACCACGGACAAATGATAAGGAAGTTTCACCTTCAACATAAGAAACTAGCTATTAACGTCATTAATACAAAACCAAATAAAAAGTGCGAAAAGATTAAAAATTAAAAGTAATACATTAAATGCTTGTCTTCACCAAGTGATGTAAGAGACTTAGCCAAACATTGCCTTTGATTGACAAGAACTCTTACGATCAATCTTGGATCCCGAGACTACTACACACACTCTAAGGTGGATGATGGATGATGGTGGTGGATGTGAGTGTTGTAGTGGTGGTGGAGTGGTGGCAAAGTGGGAGAGAGGTGGTTTGCCAAGGCATGCCTTTGAAGTGAGCCAAGCACCCCTATTTTAGCCTGAATAGAAGCCAGGCCACGGCCCCGTGTCCGCTGGACAAGCCCTCGTAGCCATCTCCTTTCTCTTTCTTCATTTATTGCAATTGTCTGCATTAGGCTCCACACGACCCTGTGTTCGCTGGGCACGGCCCCATGTGCAGAAGCGTATCTGTACTATCAAGATTTAAGATTCTGCGAATCTTAGAGTTGACCATGCCCCGTGCTGAGCTGGGCACGCCCCCGTGGTGGGAATAGAAGCTTCCACAACTTTGTCCATTTCTGCAGACACCTGACCACGCCCCCATGTCCAGTGGGCACAGGCCGTGGTCAGCCTTCTGTTTCTTGTTTTGCTTGGGAAGATGTTGTCGAGGGGTCGGGCATGCCACGTTTATTCCTTTTCTTTGTATTTATGTTAGTTTTTGCTGCATATTTGTTCCTTTTGTTCGTTTAAGCTCATTTGGTCCTGAAAATACAAAAGGAAGACAAAAGCACACTTTTTCCAACATTAGTATTAAAAAGGGTTAGTTTTATGCCTCATTTGATGTAATTTATATGTTGCATTTTACACACATCACTACCTTATACATTTTACAAATAGATCTTTTACAACTAAACTGCAAGAACTTGCCAACATTTGTTGATGTTTTCAATTTAACATGTATTTCAGGGAATTAATGGACCATGTCGGGGATGTCAGACAAGGAAACAAGTATCAGAACTCCATGTCATCTTTTGGAGGGTTTGCCTGTTATATACCGCCTCTTTGCGGCAATATAGTGGTCAAAGCCTTAGTAGTTTAAAACTTTCATTTTGTTGTATGAAACAAAGACAATTTACTTTTCAGTTAATGGTTTGTAATCGATAAACTTATTTTTAAGATGATTTTTATAACTTTTACCAATTATAGATTACATATGAAATATGAAATATATCTTAGAATATATAAGTATATATATTCTAAGAATACAAGATCACGTGTAACGAACTCGGGGATATACATATTCCTATACGTACAACTACATATTCACTTATATCACCAACACTTGGTGAAAACACAATTGTACAAATAGGATACAACTCACAAGATACAAGAATATATATATTTGGCGAAATATATATTAAACAGTTATCAGTTAATACATCTAAGACACAGTTTAATGAATAACAAATACATACAAGTCTTAACACATATTCAAGATAAAAGACTTGTACATGAGTCATTACAAAGACCGAAGTGTCTAACAAATATAGGACGTTTGTAGGTCGTGACACTATTCAAGATGACCGCACGTGAGATCACAGTTACTTACGATTCACGGACACAATTCTGTGAGTTCATGTCCCCTATTCATTTTAAATGCTTTACAACTTTACAAATATCGGGGAAAATACATGTTCATAGTATGATAAGTCAAGGAATGAAACACCATAGATCATGTGCGATTAGGGTTATACATCTAAGCACCATTAATCCAGTTTGGACCAAGGAACAAAGGTTTAGATCTAATGGGTTTTGGCGAGCCCCACTCTTGGTCGTGGACCCATACAGAAGAGTGTGATTGTGTCCCAGTCGATGGTAGTCGACACAAAATCCTCTAGGTTTGGATTGCTTCCTTTTTCGTCACACATATTAATGTCCTTGCAAAACATCAATGATCAATGATTTCATTGACGCTTTACATACTACTTCATACATTTTACAAATACATCTTTTACAACTAAACTGCACGAACTCGCCAACTTTTGTTGATGTTTTCAACTTAACATGTATTTCAGGGAATTAATGGACCATGTCGGGGATGTCAGACAAGGAAACAAGTATCAGAACTCCATGCCATCTTTTGGAGGGTTTGCCTATTATATGCTACCTCTTTGCGGCAATATAATGGTCAAAGCCTTAGTAGTTTAAAACTTTCATTTTGTTGTATGAAACAAAGACAATTAAATTTTCAGTTAATGGTTTGTAACCGATACACTTAAACTTGTGTTGTGTTCTTTTGAGAACTCTTAATCCGGGCCAGCTCATTAACAGCCTTGGATTGGTCGCGATTTTGGTGAGTTTTGGTTGGTTTTGAGTGTGTTTCTTGCATTTAAGACCCCCAATTACTAACCCCAACCCATCTCCTATAAATACCACACTAATCCAAGACCTAAACACTTTACAAACTCAACTAAATCTCCCTCTAATCAGTTCTAATGCTGCTATAAACACAAGTTCGAGCAGAATCTTCAAGCTTCACTAAAGTGAGCATAACTCACTCAATACTTGTCCGATTTAGTCCATTCTTTTTCCTACACACTTGGATTGACCTTAGCTTCGATTCCATGGGTGTTTCACAGTAAATAAGTCCCTAGAAGTCCGGCAAAAAGGCTCCAAAGTTCACTGTTTGCTTTATTTTGATTCAAACTTTACTAAACTTGTTCACACTTGAGTGTAACTCATCTCAAACCTATGTCCTAATGCTCATAATCAAATGAATGGTTAGTTGGGCTTAAAAACAAGGCTGAGAAATGTTAAATCAGAGGTTAAAACCTCACAAACATTATGTTTTGGTTAGGGTTTTACCCACAAGTAGTGTTCAAGCATGAAGCTTGATGAATGTGTGATAGTTGGACAAGCTTGGGCTACCCTTCATAGAAATCCACTCACTACTTGATGTTTTTCCATAGATTAGTTGTTGTTATTGCATTCATACTTGTAAGTTCATGACCCTCAACAAGTGTAGTGGTGAACAATAGAGGTTCCTAAATGGAAGCTTTGTTCTTCCTACCTCATGTATGAAATCTATGACACAAAGAGGTACCTAAATGGAGACATTAATATCCTACCTCATGCTTGAACCATAGGACTTTGTAATCCTTATTATCTATTTATTTCATATGTATATACCTAAGTAACTAGACTTGATAATAACTTGATAGTTACTTGTCAAGAACATGTTACATCATCTATGACCATGCCCTTGTTACGACTCTAATGAACCTTTGAATCCATGAAATCATATAAACTCTTTTGAGTTTCAATAGTGTTAAGAACAAGTGTTATGTGTACAAGATGATTATTTTCACTTATGGTATTTTCCTTACATTTTAGACTCCTAATCTATAATCTTCCGTTTTCCCCAAACTCACACACCTATGTTTTCCTTGTGTAGAAGGACAAGGTGCTCCAAACTAATCCCTCCACCAACATCACTCGCGGGATTTCAAGTAGGAAAGCTTGCAAAAACCGTGAGTATACTCGATCCCGTTTTCCTTTTTATCACTTTGGGATGCAACATGTATGTTATACAAAATTACACAACACATGAAACTATTTTAAACTCTATCCATGCTTAACATGAAACTATATGGTGCTTATTTAGACTTGTTATGCTAATGTAAACTATTTGTGTCAATATATGCTTCATTAACTTTGCTAGCCTACCTTAACAATTATAGCGCTATAGGAGTAATGCACCGACCACGATTCTTGGGGTATTGTTAAGTCAAACATGTTAACCTCCCTTTATTCTAACCGGGGATAGGCTATTTTAACGCATTTGAATCTTGGGTTTGAACATATAAGTACACCGTTTCGGCATGCTAGTAAACTCGCTTAATATGATTCATGTTGGATATGAGCACTTAAACAATTTTATTCTATATTATGCTATGTAACAAACTTGTATACTTGCCTTTGCTTTTGCATTGAACTCTATTTTAATACATGTTGCAGGTTGATTAATGAGTTGATGTTCAAGAAGAAATGCAATTTAGGTGGACATAGATACACACCTAGATAAATCTATCTTTTGTTGTTATGTTACAATTTGAAACATTGTTGTTATTTCTATTTGAAACTTGTATGACAATTAGTCTTGAAATGAAATTTGAATTAAATTAATATTGTCACATAGTGTTATGAAGTCTCTTGCAATCTCGTTTTCGTCTCATCCCGATGTTTCCGCCATCGGTTGGGGTGTGACAGATTGGTATCAGAGCCATAACTATAGGGAATTAGGAATAAGTAGGAATGCTTTGCCCTAGTCTATAGTTTTAGGAACTTTGCCTCTTATGTGTTGTTTAAAACTTATGCATTCTACCTTACATGCTTCCTAGCAACACTTCTTGTTTGTTAAATTTACATGCCTTTCCTAAGGCTAACATGAATACACTTTGATTATTTGAAGACTCTTGTAACAAAAGACGAGGCGACTTTACCAAAATAGGCGTGGAACCCACAATTTGGTAAACGACTCTCATTCTACCTTAAACTATTTTTGCACGAAATTACACCATTAAGCTAGGAGTGAAATCCACAACTTAATGGTAATTTCCATTTCAACTCTAGTGGACCCTCGTCAAGTGTCGAAATTTATTTTGACCCGACGAGTACTAGCCACATTAGGGTACGAAATCTTCAAGTTAGGGGTGAAACCCGCACCTTGTCGATTAAGTCCCATTCCTCGATTTTCAATCTCACCAAAGTCCCGATTGTTTCAATCGATTAGAGACGTGTAGTAACTGGAAGGGTAAGATACCGTTAATCGCTTCTCGACGAAAGTATCTTACCTATAGGCCAAAGCACGTTTTCTCTAATTTAAAAGGACTTTCGACCCACTTTGGAATAGTCGACGTTTCTCTACCCGAAATAATCCGATGTTTTATTGAGCCTCTCTTTTATGTATCTTAATTTATATGTGATTTTATACTTGGACGTTCGTTCATTTCAAACTTTTTACTCATTTCGCACGTTATCGCAATCAAAAATAATAATAATCCCTCGTGAACAAACTAAATTTAAGATGCTTTCATTATTCATGTTATGCTATATTCATGATTATGCTATGTGATACCATTTGAATCTTATGTGCTACGTGAATCAATTTGAACGCTTTTACGCTATGTGAAACTTTATGCTATGTGAATCATTTCATGAAAACGATTTTCTTAAAACATTATGATCAAGTCTCATCCTTTTCCTTTCTTTCAAACTTCTAGATGGCAACTTCAAGCTCATCCGAAAAGCCCAAATCCAAGAAGGGTTCCCGTACTGGTTCAATCTCTAAGAAAGACCTCGTAGGCCTAATCGCTGAACAAATGGCCGACCAAATGGCTAGAGTGATACCTGACATCGTTAGTCGCATCCAACCCAACCAGGACTCGGCCCATGGCTCCATGGATTCCAAGGTGCAGAAACCAACGCCACCATTCCTCTTCAAGCAGTTTATTGCTTGCAGACCCCTGGAATTTTCAGGCAAGGATGGTGCTACAGCACTGCTCACTTGCTACAGCACAGCCCTGACAAATTATGCACTCAAAACGCTACTGGTGTTTTTCGCTCAAGGGCCCTAGACTGGTGGACCTCTGAGCGAGGCACAAGAGGAGAAGATGCCGCTCACGCTCTGCCATGGGTGGAACTCAAGAAGATCATGAGGGAGGAATTCTGCCCTCCGCATGAGCTCAGAAAGTTGGAGCATGAATTTTGGTTTTTGAAACAAGTCGGCGATGATAACGATGGCTTAACCACCCGTTTCAAGCAACTTAGCATTCTCTGTCCTAGCCAGGTTGATACACCTGAGAAACAAATCAACAAGTATATCCATTGTTGCCCCGATTCCTTCACGAATTATGGAAGCTGCTCTACCAGCAACCATAGAAGAAACCTATCATTTGGCCGCTCGCCTTAACAGCAACATCGTCCTTCATAGGAACTCTGAAAAGGCTTCTTCGAAGAACATGCACCAAGCCACCGTTGAACACCCCTCGTCCACCAAAAAGAACCAAAACAAGAAGCGGAAGGCTTCTAGTCAAAATTATGTGGTTGTTACTCCGCCAAACCCTCCAGCTTTACAACCTAACCCTGCCACACCTGCAAGCGAACAAAAGTCATACACTGGGATTCACCCACAGTGTACTACTTGCCATTTCCACCACCCTACCAATGCCAATTGCCGCCACTGTACCCATTGCAATCGTTACGGCCATAACACTGCCTATTGTAAGAATAACCCCACACCGCAAGGTCAACAAGCTCGCCAAGCGCAACCAGCTCAACAAAACACCCAACCAGCACGAGCCTGCTTTAAGTGTGGTGACATAACTCACCTTCGTCCTCAGTGTCCTCAACTCAACGAAGAACAATAACAAGCCCCTCGTGGACGCACTTTCAACATTAATGCAAATCAGGCACGCAACGACAATGATGTCGTGAATGGTACATTTCATGTTAATAACCTTTATGCTTCGTTGTTATTTGATACCGGTGCGGACAAAAGCTTTGTGTCCGTTGAATTCGAATCTTTGTTAAATGTCGCATGCTCAAAACTACCTAAGTCATTCTCAGTCGAAGTTGCCAATAGCAAGTCTATTTTTGTCGATTGTATTCTTACTCTTAACGATCATACCTTCACTATCGACCTTATACCCATGCAATTGGATAGTTTCAACATCATCATAGGCATCGATTGGCTTCGTGAAAACCATGTTGAAATCGCTTGCCATGAGAAATACATTCGTTTACCTCTCCCATCTGGCGATACCTTATGCGTTTATAGAGACCGACCTTAAAAAGGACTAAGGTTAATGTCCTGCACACAAGCGAACAAATATTTACGTAAACCGTACTTTGCCTTTTTAGCCCACATTGTGGAAGAAAAGGGCAAGGGAAAGGGCATAAATGATGTTCCAGTGGTGCGCGACTTCCCTGACGTCTTTCCTGAAGATCTGCCTGGTCCTCATCCACCTCGATCTGTCGACTTTCGTATTGACCTCGTACATGGTTTGACTCCTGTTGCAAAAGCTCCGTACCATCTTGCACCTTCCGAAATGCAAGAATTATCTAGTCAACTCCAAGAACTCCTTGAGAAGAGATTCATTCGTCCAAGTACCTCACCTTGGGGTGCTCCTGTGCTTTTCGTCAAGAAGAAAGATGGCTCGTTTCACATGTGTATCGACTATCGTGAGCTTAATAAACTCACAATCAAGACCCGTTATCCTCTTCCACGCAACGATGATCTTTTTGATCAACTTCAAGGCGCTACTTGCTTCTCCAAGATCGATTTTCGATCTGGTTATCACCAGCTTCGTGTTCTTGAAGAGGACATTCCCAAGACCGCATTTCGCACTCGCTTTGGACACTACGAGTTCATGGTTATGCCTTTTGGCTTGACTAACGCGCCCGCTGTGTTCATGGATCTTATGAATCGTGTTTGAAAACCCTATTTGGATCATTTTGTGATCGTCTTCATTGATGACATTCTTATTTATTATAAATCTCAAGCCGATCACGAGCGTCATCTACGTCTTATACTCGAGCTTTTACGTACCGAATGTCTTTACGCAAAGTTTTCCAAATGCGAGTTCTGGATCAAGGAAGTCCAATTCCTTGGACACGTTGTTAGTGAAAAAGGAATCCATGTTGATTCCTCCAAAATCGAAGCAGTGAAGAATTGGACCGCGCCTAAATCTCCTTCTGAAATCCGTTCTTTCTTAGGATTGGCGGGTTATTACCGCCGATTCATCTCGAATTTTTCAAAAATCGTCGTTCCTCTCACTTCGTTGACTCAAAAAGAGAAACCTTTTGCTTGGGGTCCAGAGCAAGAGGAATCTTTTCAAACCCTCAAGGATTTGCTTTGTAACGCTCCTATTCTTGCTCCCCCTGATGGAAACGATGACTTCGTGGTATATTGTGATGCCTCGAATCGTGGTCTTGGTTGTGTTCTCATGCAACAAGACAAAGTCATCGCTTACGCCTCACGCCAACTCAAAATACATGAGAAAAACTATACTACCCACGACCTCGAGCTTGGCGCAGTTGTTTTTGCGTTAAAGATTTGGCGACACTACCTATATGGTACTAAGTGTGTGGTTTTCACTGACCACAAGAGCCTAAAACACATCTTTGACCAGAAAGAGCTTAACATGCGACAACGTCGATGGGTGGAATTGCTTAACGACTATGACTGCGAGATTCGCTATCACCCTAGTAAGGCGAATGTCGTAGCCGATGCACATAGTCGTAAGTCTCATGTTAATAGTATTCGTTGTTTCCATATCTCGAGCGATCTTCTCACTTGCATTCGTGAAGCGCAATACTCGACTATCAATGAGGGAACCATGTCCGTAGAAATACATGGAGCTACTGAAGGCTAACTCGTTTCCAAATCTGATGGTCTCTTATATAGTCGTGATCGCATCTGGGTTCCAGACCGCGACAATCTTCACGAGCTCATCATGAAGGAATCACACAAGTCTAAGTACTCAATTCATCCTGGTGCTGACAAGATGTACCACGATCTACGTACATCCTATTGGTGGCCTGGTATGAAGAGAGAAATCGCCACTTATGTTTCTAAGTGTCTCACCTGTTCGAAAGTCAAAGCCGAGCATCAACGACCTTCTGGTCTACTCGAACAACCTGAAATCCCCGTTTGGAAATGGGATAGCATTGCTATGGACTTCATAACCAAACTCCCTCGCACACCTTCAAGTTAAGATAGCATTTGGGTAATCATCGACCGTTTGACTAGATCAGCTCACTTTCTTCCTATTCGCGAAGACTTCAAAGCTGAGAAACTCGCTCGAATCTATACTGACGAGATTATATGTCGTCATGGAATTCCTCTCGATATCATTTCTGATCATGATGGTCGTTTCACTTCGCGTCTTTGGCAAACTTTTCAATCCGCTATGGTTTCTCATTTGAATCTCAGTATGGCCTTTCATCCTCAAACGGATGGATAAACTGAACGTACTATCCAAACCCTAGAGGACATGCTCCATTCTAGTGTCATCGACTTTGGTGGTAGTTGGGATGTGCATTTACCATTGATCGAGTTCTCGTACAACAATAGCTACCACTCCAGTATTCAAATGGCTCTATTCGAAGCTTTGTATTGTCGTAAATGCCGATCACCCTTAAGCTGGCATGAGGTTGGTGACAAACAATTTACTTGTCCTGAGATCATACAAGAAACAACGGACAAGATCCTTCAAATCCGTGATAATCTAATCAAGGCTCGAAGTTGACAAAAGAGCTATGTTGACAAGAGACGCAAACCATTGGAGTTTGACGTTGGTGACCTGGTCCTACTCAAAGTATCTCCTTGGAAAGGAGTAGTTCGTTTTGGTAAAAAGGGAAAACTTGTCGCTCGCTATGTTGGTCCTTTCAAGATACTCGAAAGGATTGGCAAGGTGGCTTATCGACTCGATTTACCTCAAGAACTCAGCAACGTTCATCCAACGTTTCATGTCTCAAATCTAAAGAAGTGTCTCGCTGAAGAAGGACTTCAAGTTCCCCTTGAAGATCTTCAAGTCAATGAAACCATGCATTTTGTGGAAAAACCCGTCGAAATCATGGATCAAGGAGTCAAGTTATGGAGGCGCAGTAAAATTCCTATCGTCATCGTTCGATGGGAAGGAAAATGTGGCGTCGAATTCACTTGGGAACTAAAGAGTGACATGAAGACGAAGTATCCATATCTTTTCGCTACTTCTTCCTAAATTTTGGGACGAAATTCCCTAAAGGAGGGGAGACTGTAACGCCCTGCTTCTTCATACTTTCCATAATTAGAAAGCCTTGTTTGTATTTCTATTTTTGGAAGTCTTGTGTTCTTTTAAACATTCTCTCTTTGTAATCATTGTAAAATCCGAGACTTGGATCATAAATAAAACTCGTATACTGTTAAAATCATGTTGTACATACTTTATTCATCCCCATACATTCAATTTTATGAAACAATTGATACTTATTCGAAATTCTTGGAAACTATGTACTAAACTTGAAAATATGTGAAACTTATACGTAAAACGCCTTTTGAACATATACGAAACTTAAATACGTCATTCATAAACTTAATTATATTTGGTTTATGTTCCTCTTACTTAAAAGGGCCCTTAAACTATGTTTATATGTCGAAAATAGTCCCTAAAACACCTAAATACCTTAAATAAAGAACTTCAGGGGCCAAATTGTAATTAAGTGAAACTTTGAAGATCAGCAACCCCTTGTCACGGGCCGCAAAAGGTGAAGCCTTGGGCTTTGCGCCCCGTGAGAACTCTTAATCCATGCCAGCTCATTAACAGCCTTGGATTTGTCGCGATTTTGGTGAGTTTTGGTTGGTTTTGAGTGTGTTTCTTGCATTTAAGACCCCCAACTACTAACCCCAACCCAACTAAATCTTTACAAACTCAACTAAATCTCCCTCTAATCAGTTCTAAAGCTGTTGCAAACACAAGTTCGAGCAGAATCTTCAAGCTTCACTAAAGTGAGCATAACTCACTCAATACTTGTCCGATTTAGTCCATTCTTTTTCCTACACACTTGGATTGACCTTAGCTTCGATTCCATGGGTGTTTCACAGTAAACAAGTCCCTGGAACTCCGGCAAAAAGGCTCCAAAGTTCACTGTTTGCTTTATTTTGATTCAAACTTTACTAAACTTGTTCAAACTTGAGTGTAACTCATCTCAAACCTATGTCCTAATGGTCATAATCAAATGAATGGTTAGTTGGGCTTAAAAATAAGGCTGAGAAATGTTAAATCAGAGGTTAAAACCTCACAAACATTCTATTTTGGTTAGGGTTTTACCCACAAATAGTGTTCAAGCATGAAGCTTAGTGAATGTTTGATAGTTGGACTAGCTTGGGCTACCCTTCATAGAAATCCACTCACTACTTGATGTTTTTCCATAGATTAGTTGTTGTTATTGCATTAATACTTGTAAGTTCATGACCCTCCTTGTTGTTTACAACAACAAGTGTAGTGGTGAACAATAGAGGTACCTAAATCGAAGCTTTGTTCTTCCTACCTCATGTATGAAATCTATGACACAAAGAGGTACCTAAATGGAGACATTAATCTCCTACCTCATGCTTAAACCATAGGACTTTGTAATCTTTATTATCTATTTATTTCATATGTATATACCTAAGTAACTAGTCTTGATAATAACTTGATAGCTACTTGTCAAGAACACGTTACATCATCTATGACCATGCCCTTGTTACGACTCTAATGGACCTTTAAATCCATGAAATCATGTAAACTCTTTTGAGTTTCAATAGTGTCAAGAACAAGTGTTATGTGTACAAGATGATTATTTTCACTTATGTTATTTTCCTTACATTTTAGACTCCTAATCTATAATCTTCCGTTTGCCCAAACTCACACACCTATGTTTTCCTCGTGTAGAAGGACAAGGTGCTCCAAACTAATCCCTCCACCAACATCACTCGTGGGATTTCAAGTAGGAAAGCTTGCAAAAACCGTGAGTATACTCGATCCCGTTTTCCTTTTTATCACTTTGGGATGCAACATGTATGTTATACAAAATTACACAACACATGAAACTGTTTTAAACTCTATCCATGCTTAACATGAAACTATATGATGCTTGTTTAGACTTGTTATGCTAATGTAAACTATTTGTGTCAATATATGCTTAATTAACTTTGCTAGCGTACCTTAACAATTATAGCGCTATAGGAGTAATGCACCGCCCACGATTCTTGGGGTATTGTTAAGTCAAACATGTTAACCTCCCTTTATTCTAACCGGGGATAGGCTATTTTAACGCATTTGAATCTTGGGTTTGAACATATAAGTACACCGTTTCGGCATGCTAGTAAACTCGCTTAATATGATTCATGTTGGATATGAGCACTTTAAACAATTTTATTCTATATTATGCTATGTAACAAACTTGTATACTCGCCTTTGCTTTTGCATTGAACTCTATTTTAATACATGTTGCAGGTTGATTGATGAGTTGATGTTCATGAAGAAATGCAATTTAGGTGGACATAGATACACACCTAGATAAATCTATCTTTTGTTGTTATGTTACAATTTGAAACAATGTTGTTATTTCTATTTGAAACTTGTATGACAATTATTAGTCTTTAAATGAAATTTGAATTAAATTAATATTGTCACATAGTGTTATGAGGTCTCTTGCAATCTCGTTTTCGTCTCATCCTGATGTTTCCGCCATCGGTTGGGGTGTGACATTACACTTCCGCTATGAGCGGGTGTGACAGCTTTAGTATCAAATAACGCAGTCAATAATTCGTTACTGCATATCATAACTGATGGAAACTGAAACTCTTATGTTTTTGTTTAATGATCCATTCATAGAACTGTTATAAAATGAACCATCTGATCGATTGATCGATGGACGAAACTTTTCTGAACATATTCACACGCTCAATTACGTATCTTCTTCTTCTTCTGCTGCTGCACAACAGAACCTCGTAGGAAAACAAACAATGCCGATGTCATCTAAATTCTTATGTTATTATATATTGTATTGAGTTTGAAAATTCTTATGTTGTTATATATTGTATTGAGTTTGACTCGGCTTCTTTGTCGTGCTAAAATTTTAATCATCTCCCATAAAAGTTAGATTAAGTTCCTTCATCATCGCCCATAAAAAAAATCTTGAGTCCATCACTAAGTTGAGATGAGCTTATTTTTTTAAAAAGCCCAATTAATCAAACATAAGTAGTGACAAAGACCATTTCCTGTAATTCGTTTATCTTCTTCGAGTTTAGCTCGTAAACTGTTTGGTTGTAGACTTCTCGACACCAGTAAGTGTGGCACGACAATAAGGGCAGTCGGCCCTAGTCACGGCCCACGGCTTATTCTTTAATTATGGGTTCTAGCCCTAATTGTGTAATCTATAAAAATAATACATTGTACTTGTAATGTTTAACACCTCAATAAAATTATCCTAGTTGCCACCCGTGGACGTAGGTCAGTTTCGACCGAACCGAGTAAATTCATGTTTTCGTTTATTGCTTTCGCGTGTCATGTTCGTATTCATGTGTGTGCTCGTTCCTAACATAAATAACACCCAATCATGGTATGTATTATTATGGTCGCCACTCGAAAGAAATCTCAGAGCATACTATTTTACTTTTAATCTTTCACTCAAACTCCTCTAACCACAACATGGACTTACATGCACATTATATTATACATAGGGTTGTAAGCAGACCGAATGAACACGAACGAAGCCATGTTCGTGTTCGTTCGTTAAGTAAATGCAGATGTTCATAAACTGTTCACGAACACATGTCGAATAGAAGTTTATGTTTGTGTTTGTTTATTAAGGACTTTTAGTTATTCTCAAAAGTTCGTAAACATCGGTCACAAACACAAATGAACACATACGAACGCAAGCGGACACAAATGAACACAAACAAATGCAAGCGAACACAAATGAACACAAACGAACATTAAACTTGAAATTAAAAATACAAGCACCATTAACCTTAAACATCATACACAAGTAGTAGAATACAGTTATTAAATGATAAATCAATAACTCAAGACACAAGAAGTCTACTACAAACACCATACATCAAGTTTAGCTAACTTAACAATTATCTAAAGTTACTTGACATATCCCAAAAAATGTCTTTAGTGTCCGTCTTCTTCGTATGTTTAGATAAGGATTTACACTTTATTGTTTTTTTAATATAATTGTTAACTAATGTTTAGGGGGAAACTGAAATACTAAAGCGAACAGAATATCTTGTTCGTGTTCGTTCATTAACTAAACGAACTTCCCACCGAACAGTTCACGAACTTTTCACTGAACGTTTAGTTCACTTACAACCCTAGTTATACATACTATAAAAAGGCTATTGAATTTGGCTAGAGTCACACTTGGGTGCCTCAAGCCGCCTTCTTTTTTATACATATTGGTAACTCAAATTATGTTTCAATTTTACCCTTTAGTCCTTAAGTGTGACACCTGTGTCACTTCAACCACCAAACAAATACCAAACCAATGAAATATCGTATTTCATACTTGGGATTTGTATAAATATGTGTATCATTTGCACATATCAATTCTTGTTTAATTTCGAGCTTTAAAACGCTTTCTGGAAGATTATACACGATCTGATGCGTAAATATAATCAGTTTAATGCAACAAACACTCCGGAATAGTGACATAGGCTTAACATACCTTAAATAACCTTTACATAACTTAGAAATAAGTTGTGCAGGGTTTGGTATGCCGAAATCAAGTTTATTCGATCATAGGGACTAATTTCGACAAACTGCAGGGGCCTGTTCTGCCAATTTTGCAAACTTCCTGACAGCAACCAAGGTCCTTACGGACCGTATGGGTATGGTTACGGTCCGTAATCCTTTCCCAGATCAGCAGACTTCATTTTTATAAAACCCAGCTGCTCCCATTGTTTTGCACATGGTTTCTTCTATTCTATGGACAGGTTTTGGATGCCCCTAGTATGTTAAAACCATGGGCACACATGTACGATCAAGATTGAAGCTCGGATTTCAAGAAACGATCCTAACAGTTCTACGAAATCTATAAGTACCCCCAAGTTTTTCAATCCAAGCTCACATTTGATCTGGCCATTTCTCTAAGTTGAAGTTTCTTTACTTCATACCTGAGAAATCTAGATCAAAATCCTCATCGCTTGGACCTTTTGTAAGCTTCTTTCGTTCTTTTATGCGTTTTTAGGCATGAAAGTCAAACAGTGTTTGACTTTCTACTTTGACCAGTCAATGGTCAACACGAAGTTCCTTTGAACTTCGCAACGTGAGCGTAATCACAATGGTCATAGTCCCTTGTGACTATACCTACTGATTACCACGTTGATTAGGCATAGTGATCGACGAGTCATAGTTTCGGTCAAAATACGTATTCATGCGTATTTTGCAACCAAACTATTCTTGGGTATCAAAACCATTTGTTTTGATATCAAACTTGTTTTCAAACTTTGTTAAACATGTTTTAACATGTTTAGCTCGTCACTTTTAGTTTAGTGCTTATATAGGGTCGTAAGATAAGCGGTCTAAACAACCGATTAGACTTTCGAACCCGACCCGTTTGATCGATCATTAGGATCCGACCAAGCATGTTTAGTGACCATAGTTGTATAGGGAATAACCTTCCAAGGTTATACCTTATGGTCACTTAGTTTTAATTAGTTGTATGATAGGTAATTTATTTGCCTTAGGTAAATGACCAAAATGCCCTTTTCATGCATAATTGGTATTTAAGCATATGTAACCCAAGCTTTTTTCACTTAACTGATTATGCAACACATTTAAACACGTTTAGGCACATAATACTTGTCATAGGGCTAGTTAGGCATTCCGAACGCGTTTTACGCGAACGACGATTTAAAGTAGCATAGGCTACCTAAACGGGCCGTAATGGGTCGCAAGCACTTAGGTTAGGTTTCAATTTAGTAGGAAGGCTTTGTTAAACCATATCATATGAGTTCCAACACTCATTTGGTTTACGAAACCTCATCCTATCCGATCTTCCGATTTAGGTCCGGTTTATTAATGTAGTTACTTATATTAGGTGCTGTTTGATTTCCGTGACCCCTCTAGCTTCGCTTGGTTGTTATTCAAGACTTCTAAGCACTCTCAAGTGAGTGCATAGTCCCCTCTTTTACTGTTTTCAAATATTTTGGGGTGAAACATATGTACCCAATTGTTATTTTCACGATTTCAAAGTATAAATTGATTATACATGCTAGTACTTTTATTTTGACAATTTGATTGATTATTTATTGTTTAAACAATAATTTCTCAAAGATTATAAAATTAATTGTTGGGTTGTACTTATTTTAATACATTCACCAAGCCGACTGGTAAGCTTTTTCGAAAGGAAAAACAGGCCGAAGGCATCCAAGAAGAAGAAGCACAAGGCTTCACAAAACTGTGCTATAACTGCTTAGAACAACCAGGTTGCACCAAACCAGCCAGCACAACCTCGTACAAGGAAAAATTATGTTGGTACCGCACCTTTGTGCAACAAATGCAACCGTCATCATCTGGAGTAAGTGCAGTGTCACAAATGTACCCACTGTGGGCGATTGGGACATTTGATCAATACCTGCCATTATGCAAATCAAGCTGCTGCAAATCCTGTTGCTGCGCAAGCACAGTTTCCTCCGGGGTCGTGTTATAACTGTGGTGACCTTACTCATTACCGTAACAATTGCCCAAGACTTGTTAACACAAATCCAGCGCGTGGACGAGTGTTTAACATAAACGAGGTAAACGCGAACGACAATGCAGCAGTGAACAATTAGTCTTTTGTAATTCCTTGGTTGTTATCTTTTGATGTTTGAATCGAATCAGTTGTTATATAAATAAAATTTGTTGATTCAAATTTATTTTGCGAAACTGATGCGATTGTGTGAATGTTTGATACAACCCTTCGATGCCAACACCAAGGCAAACTGCTCGTGTGGTTCTGTCATTTTTATGATCACTTGTGATCTCTCCAAAAATCCTAAATACTCGTTTCTTTTAAGAAACAAAGCCGAATTCCTATTGAAATCTTCATATCTTCATAGTAAGATTCTTGAAGATGTTTAAAGTGCCAAATGGAATTCACGGATTGGATTCCTGGTGTGCTTTAAATACTCATGTGCACAATTAACAAGAAAATTAACAAAATAATAACAAATTGTAAACCAAGATAAACAATTATATGATTATGTGCTTATGTAACTTCTTTATGTCTTGTGTTTTTGTGTGATCCGAATTTTCGTTGTCCAAATCCTCGTAGAATCTTCCATATCTTCGTATAAGGGATTCATAGTAGGATATCCAAAGGTACTACCTTAAATCCTTAATGGGCTTCTATGTAATAGTTAAGACCCTTGGATTATAAAGTACTATTCTATAATTGGACCCTCGAGTGGTCTAGTTAAAAAGGATTGATTCAAATCTGGTTAGAAATATCATGTGATGATATAGCTGAAAAGATCCCTTCAGTGGTCTATTTAAGGAGATCGTACGACGGTCTAGTTAAGAAGATCATGTGTTGATCTAGTTAAAAAGATCGTTCATTGATCTAGTTAAAAAGATCCTTTGGTGGTCTAGTTAAGTCACTTCATGATTATTCGATTGATTTCCCCTACGCATTATGAAATGAACTGTGCAGACTGTGCAAGGAATTACGTAATTATGGATGCATACATAATTACAGAATTCAGTGCACAGAAACCACAGCAAGTTTTGTCATGCGTTAAGACCTATAGTGACGAGAATAACGAAACGGGAACAATGTAGAAAGGGCATGGTGGATACGCCGCTGGTACTTCCTATATATAAGTGTTCCTTATTACAATGCGAACGTAGCGTTATTTAAGTTACTAGAAGTCCTAGACCTTGACCAATGTCGTTTTATCCCGTAATCTCCAACTCCAATTTCGAGCACACACAAGTTTCCTAATTTAGTCTTCAAATGAAACATTCTTCTATCCGTTGTTCAAAACTCCATGTTTTGTTACTACAAGGATATCACTTTGACGGTGGACAAATTCGCTAAGAATCCAAACGTGGCCCAGAGTTTTACTTAGGGTTCGAAGGATTCTTTCAAAAGCGAAACAATCACAGTTGTCTTCGCAGGTTTCCTCTAAAATTAAATTTCGGGACGAAATTTCCTAAAGTAGGGGAGACTGTGACACCTGTGTCACTTCAACCACCAAACAAATACCAAACCAATGAAATATCGTATTTCATACTTGGGATTTGTATAAATATGTGTATCATTTGCACATATCAATTCTTGTTCAATTTCGAGCTTTAAAACGCTTTCTGGAAGATTATACGCGATCTGATGCGTAAATATAATCAGTTTAATGCAACAAACACTCCGGAACAGTGACATAGGCTTAACATACCTTAAATAACCTTTACATAACTTAGAAATAAGTTGTGGAGGGTTTGGTATGCCGAAATCAAGTTTATTCGATCACAGGGACTAATTTCAACAAACTGCGAAAGTATGTCAATTCGTACTGTGACGGACATTCCGGAACTTGATCATAAGTTAAATATGCCCTAAATATCCTTTATATAGCTTAGAAATAGGCTTTGAGGTGTTTGGTGCGCAAAAATAAACTTTTTGATCAATAGGGACTAAAAGCGTCAAAATGTGCATAAGTTTGCATTTTCGCGCATATCTTAGTGATTGGCATGCAAAAATTCCATTCGTCGCGTAATTTGGATCGTTTTTCGCGTCCGTTCGTGTTTCGTCGTAATTAACCGAACAACGCAATCGTACGGCCAAACGAACCGACAAACGCATCAAGAATCAAGTTTGGAGATGCAGGGGCCTGTTCTACCAATTTTGCAAACTTCATGCCAGCAACCAAGGTCCTTACGGACCGTATGGGTATGGGTATGGTTATGGTCCGTAAGCCCTTCCTAGATCTGCAAACTTCATTTTTATAAAACCCAGCTGCTCCCATTGTTTTGCACATGGTTTCTTCTATTCTATGGACGGGTTTTGGATGCCCCTAGTATGTTAAAACCATGGGCACACATGTACGATCAAGGTTGAAGCTCGGATTTCAAGAAACGATCCTAACGGTTCTATGAAATCTATAAATACCCCCAAGTTTTTCAATCCAAGCTCACATTTGATCTGGCCATTTCTCTAAGTTGAAGTTTTTTTACTTCAAACCTGAGAAATCTAGATCAAAATCCTCATCACTTAGACCTTTTGTAAGCTTCTTTCGTTCTTTTATGCGTTTTTAGGCATGAAAGTCAAACAATGTTTGACTTTCTGCTTTGACTAGTCAATGGTCAACACGAAGTTCGTTTGAACTTCGCAACGTGAGCGTAATCACAATGGTCATAGTCCCTTGTGACTATACCTACTGATTACCACGTTGATTAGGCGTAGTGACGAGTCATAGTTTCGGTCAAAATACGTATTCATGCGTATTTTGCAACCAAACTATTCTTGGGTATCAAAACCATTTGTTTTGATATCAGACTTGTTTTCAAACTTTGTTAAACATGTTTAGCTCGTCACTTTTAGTTTAGTGCTTATATAGGGTCGTAAGATAAGCGGTCTAAACAACCGCTTAGACTTTCAAACCCGACCCGTTTAGTCGATCTTTAGGATCCGACCAAGCATGTTTAGTGACCATAGTTGTATAGGAAATAACCTACCGAGGTTATACCTTATGGTCACTTAGGTTTAATAAGTTGTATTATAGGTAATTTATATGCCTTAGGTAAATGACCAAAATGCCCTTTTCATGCATAATTGGTATTTAAGCATATCTAACCCAAGCTTTTGTCACTTAACTGATTATGCAACACATTTAAACACGTTTAGGCATATAATACTTGTCATAGGACTAGTTAGGCATTCCGAACGCGTTTTACGACACGACGTGTTAAAGTAGCATAGGCTACCTAAACGGGTCGTAATGGGTCGTAAGCACTTAGGTTAGGTTTCTATTTAGTAGGAAGGCTTTGTTAAACCATATCATATGAGTTCCAACACTCATTTGGTTTACGAAACCTCATCCTATCCGATCTTCCGATTTAGGTCCGGTTTATTAATGTAGTTACTTATATTAGGTGTCGTTTGATTTTCGTGACCCCTCTAGCTTCGCTTGGTTGTTATTCAAGACTTCTAAGCACTCTCAAGTGAGTACATAGTCCCCTCTTTTACTTTTTTCAAATATTTTGGGGTGAAACATATGTACCTAATTGTTATTTTCACGATTTCAAAGTATAAATTGATTATACATGCTAGTACTTATCTTTTGACAAATTAATTGATTATATATTGTTTAAACATTAATTTCTCAAAGATTATAAAATTAATTGTTGGGTTGTACTTATTTTAATACATTCACCAAGCCGATTGGTAGTATGATATAGCGCTATAGGACTAGACACCCCATTCCTGTTGTATGGAATATCATAAACCAAATTTATCCAAATAGAAGTTGCCTTCGTGGTATTTCTATAGTCTCTAAGGTGTAGTTTGATACACTAAGGTTTGAATGAATACTAAATCACATTTTCTTTTGTATATTATGATATACTTCCAAAGTATAGTTTGATATGCTCCCATATGTGATATTGTTTACCAAAGTATAATTGATATACTATGTACAAAACCAACATATATTTTGTTATTTACTAAAGCATAGTTAATATGTTATTTTCAAACCAAAACATAGTTAATATGTTATTTTCAAAACTAAAACATAGTTGATATGTTATTGACAAAACAAAGCATAGTTTGATATTTTATTTACAAAACCAAAGTATACTTATGATATACTACCGAAAACTATTATTTTAACAACCAAAGTATATTTGATATACTATCTGTTTATCTATTTGGAACTAAAATATATTTTAATATATTACTTATCCAACTGTCTTAAAACCAAGGTATATTTTTATATATACTACAAACCTTTTTTTTACAAACAACATACTTTATACAAACTCATTTTACTTGATTATTTATTTAATCATACATTATTCTTTTATGTCATCTGTTTTCTTATCACCGTTTGTATGATGTATAAAAGAAAATAATTTAAAGTTCATGACTATTTTTGTTAAACATTTTTCTTTAAACTTATAAGTCATGAATCCTATTTAAATAAAACCTAAGTATCTCACAGGCATTTTTATGCCGACGTACCTATTTTTACATATGTTTCAGGTGCTGCTATGTGATGATTGTTGATACATGACATAGGATGGACTCGTGCCTTAACGACTTTAAAACGTGAAAGACAATATTTGTATTTATCTGATTTGTAATAAAACAATGAGTTCAATAATTCAATAAAACGAAACTATTTGATCCATGGTTGTGAAACAATGATTCTGTTACGACACTCCCCGACGTTTCCGCAATGATTTGTTGTTTTACGTGGTCGGGGTGTGACATTAAGTTTGCTAATATATATGTTTCGTCATTCTATTTTAACTTTGCTAGTATACATGTTTAGTCCCTCTACTTTAATAAGGCTTTTTCCTGTTAGTTAACTTTGCTAATATACATGTTTAATACTTATACACATGTAATATACATGTTTAGTATATATATATACTTTTATTCCTTTTAGTATTCGTCTTTTAGGTATTATTATAACCGGTATTTTGTTTGCTTTTGATATTTCGTACTTTTTTTACATCTCGACGTTCTTTTTCCCATGGTTTTATATTCTCTCTTTCAATTGCTATACCCAATACCAGTATTGTATTGTACTGATAATCAAACTCTCGTCACGATGTGTCACACCCCCAAAATACCACATGCGGATTCCACCGCGAGGCGTGTGGCGTACCAGGATCTAGCCACTAATCATATAGAACTACTAGTAATTAACAATAAACTTAAACATCATGTTCAACATGAGTAGTGCATTTCAATAACAATCGTTTCAACAAACAATATATTCAGCAGAAGCAATGTAATTGTTTAAACATAATTAAAAACCCAAATCGCTTTAGAATGCAAAGTGTTTAGTGTTTCCTCGAGTGAATACGCCCCATGACACCTTCCACTCTCCAGACAACAGGTTCCAATGCATGATGTATCTAACAACCTGCAAGCATGCAAAAAAAGTGTGTCAACATAAAGTTGGCAAGTTCACAGTTTTGTTTACGTAAATCAAGTAAGTGTTTAGTTTAAAGACATGCTACGAATAAAAACTCGATACCTATTGATTGTTCTGTTTTTTGTGCCTTCATCAATGTCTATCATCATTGATCAAAGTGTTTAAGGTCATTAGTTCACGCCCGGCTCCCAGCTCGGTGTGAGGTTTGTCAGGCCTAATAGCGCTATCAACTAATACATTGTTTCCTCCCAGGCAACTAGCTTGGTATGTAAGTAGGGACTTTCGTGATACAGTTGAGTTTATTAACTAACATCGAAATTAAACCAAGACATTTAAAAGTATTCCTCCTAGGAACATTAGTTTGTTTGTCCCCCCGAGACGCATGCTTGTGAAAAAGTAGTGAACTCACCGTAGTTTGCTTGGTAAATGTTAGCGTACTTTTACACGGTAAATAAATGTTAGGTCCTTTACACGCGACCTATCGTACAATAATGTATAAGTATGTATTCAGGTAGGGTTTTTGCAATACCCTATATGTCCAAACAACTAGGTGTTTATGTGATCAGGTTAATCATGATTTAACATACAGTGATATACGGTGGATTATAGTGGATTCTCTAGCTGGTGACAAGTATTGTGATTTAAGAAACTCGAATGTAAAGGTTATCAGTAAACACGGACATCGCATATACACGGTTAAACTCAGATATATCCTTAACCTTAAGCAAATACGGACTAGTGTGGTTACACACAGAAAATTCGGACTAGTATAACACCTATGAGAAGTCCTGAAGCCTTATGTTATAAGTTCTGACTTTATAAGTTCTGACCAACATACAACATTTAAACTCGGACAACCTGATTGATTTATTACCTAAACTCGGACATCATTAGTCCCACTTATAAACTCAGACATCATGCATTTTGGGTATAAACTTAGATCATCTTAAGCATACAAACTTGGATCTATCATATCAACTTATAAACTATGACTATCATCATTATAATCAAACTCGGACATCATCAACTCTTAACAAACTCGGATATCATTACACTCAAATAAGTCCAGACCTTATATACTTAAATAAGTTCGGACCTTATATATTTTAAACAAGTTCGGACCTTTTGTATTTAAACAAGTTAGAATCTTTTGTATTTAAACAAGTTTGGACCCTGTGTATTTAAACAAGTTCGGGCCTTATTTATTTAAACAAGTTCGGACTCTTAAATTCATTTAACAAACTCAGATAAGCATATAATTTTCACAAATCCGGACTTGTGACTTCATAAAGTTGGATCATTCAAAACGCATAGTTACACAAATACATGAAGAAATCATAGCAATTTTACTACGTAACAATTAAAATTCTACGATCCAAACCCTACTCTCAACAATATAATCAATCACATCAGTAGTTTAGCATTCCTAACATGTCAATGGCATCACTAATCATCAAACAGCAGTTCCATACTCATCAAGTATGATCAATTACACATAATCAATTGTTTGGATCATCTAGGGTTTGCATAAATCAAAAGAACAAGTTACCAACACATACATAAACACATACCTTAGTTTCAATCTAGTGTTTGTTCTAGGAGAGTTGGAAAGATCGAGATTGAGGATTGAAAATTGTGTTGCAAAGCCAAAATGATTAGAGAAAATAAACTGTCGTACAGTGATTATGAGAGGTTTTAGGGTTAGGAGTAGTTTAATAAAGTTTCACAAATACTTTAAACACCCCCTAACTATATAACTTTCACACCAAGGCACATAAATCATGCAATTCACATTTAAAACACATAATTCATGTATTTGACAAGCAACGTACAAATTTCATGTAAACTGTCCGTTTATAATTATTCGTGTTAGCCACCAACGTTCGAGAATCAACTTGTGTACGTGTTCTGGTAATTCCCCGAATTACCAATGTAGACTCATTTAACTAACCCTAGTTAAATGTAATGCTATAAATGTAAGTCTAAATTAACTGTGGTTAAGTTAAACTAGTAACCTGAAGTTGCGGTTTGTGGCTCGACCTGAAGTTGCGGGTTGTCACACGATGCGCGAGCCACAAAGTAAAATTACTAGTTATAGTTAAAGACAATATTGTTTTGATGTACTGGGTTGGAATGGCCCAATATTGTATAGGAAATCATAGTAAAAAACATAATGGGCGGGCCATCCAGACTTTTGGCAGCGGATACCCTATACCCGCTCCGGTCACACCGTCGCCAGTCATGTGGCTGGTGCCCAGCGTGGGGTTGGGTCTGGGTGGTTACCGCATGGTGTTAGTGTGAGGAGGAGGAGAGAGATAGAGAGAGTTGTATGTATGGAGAAAGAGAGGGGGGGTAAATGGTGGGGTTCATGTTTTAGGGTAGTGGTGTTATCAAATCGGGTAGTTTAGGGTAGTGAAAGAACCAGATGACAGGACGGGACGGGATTGGTAGACATTAGGGTAGGAAGGGCTACTAAGGGAAGCATACATGGTTACAAAAGTTGCTAGGAGCTCTCTAGTCGGTCGACCGAGGAGTTGAGAGTACTCGGCCTAGGCGGAGAGTACTAAGGGAGTACTCGGACATGTTACATTATAAAGAAAATAGTTTTTGGAAATTATATATATGTCAGATAACATAAATTTCCTATTATTTATAACAAAATACGTGAAAATTAGGCATAGAAATTATGTTCTATTTTTTTAAGTCAAACTCACCCCGGGTTGATCTACTAGATCTGATTTTAACCGAGGTTGACCGCGTTTGATCGATTCCAAGTAACTAGGCGGAGTTAAAGAAAGTCAGCTCAGCAGCCTACCTTATAGCAACTACTCGGGGAGTACTCGGCCTTGGAGACCTTATTTTACAACCATGAAAACATATATAAAATGATTTGATGATTATATATGAAACCAAACTAATTTCTTGAACTTTTCAGAACTTTAAAATTTTATTCAACAATGTATAACAACCAATATTATTGTTTGTCACTTTTCGTCCTTTATGTTTGTAGCGGGTTGCAATTGATAGTCTTTAACTTCAATAATTACAAGCACAATCCTTTATTTGGAAAACTCATTTCACCTTTCGTCCTTTACCCCTAACCAGATTAAAATTTTAAGTTAAGTCAGATCACATAAAGGCAATATTGTGTTTTCTCTTTCTTTTTTTCTTTCCCTTCATTTAATAAATGAAAAAAAATACATGGAACTAATAAATTCTGAAAAATCACTCTATCTCTCATACACTTTGAACACACACTCTCTCTCTCTATAAACTCTTCAAATCACCACCACCATCAACAAGCCTCCATCACCACCATCAACCACCACCGACCTCCTCACCACCATCAATCACCACCGGCCTTTGCTGGACCACATCCACCATTCACCCCCA
The DNA here is from genome assembly GCA_030545235.1 of Helianthus tuberosus. Taxonomy (NCBI): domain Eukaryota; kingdom Viridiplantae; phylum Streptophyta; class Magnoliopsida; order Asterales; family Asteraceae; genus Helianthus; species Helianthus tuberosus. The sequence goes on from CM060406.1 coordinate 186,188,554, forward strand.
ATTCCAAAGTCTAACTTCCCATCACGAAAACAGAACCTGTGACCAATATAAAACACCATCAATTCTGACAACCACCGCCTATGACCACCACCAAACTTCACCAAATTCGACACCTTTCTAGATTTGAAAACTGTGACCCAATCTACACCCAGATAGTGAACCGTAACTTCCCATCGATTTGAGTTTGAAACCCTACGATTGGATGTTTAAATAGTGGTGGTAGAAGAATCTGACCGGTGAATAATCGGAAATCGCTGGAGAGGATTGAGGGATTAGGATAGTGGCCGGATTGGTTGGTGGTTGCCGACAGATGACCGAGAAGATCAGAGCAGACTGAAAGCTACCTCTAGAAGAATCTGACCGGTGAATAACTGGAAATCGTCGGAGAGGATTGGGGGATTAGGATAGTGGTCGAATTGGTTGGTGGTTGCCGGCGGATGACCGAGAAGATCGGAGCAGACTGAAAGCTACCTCTCAGTTTGATCTGTGTGTGTTAATTTGCTATTCTTCTTGTATTTCTAAGTATGTAAGAGCATTCACCTTCTTGTTAATTTGCTACCTCTCAGTTTGAAAGCCATTCTTCTTGTTTTTCTGGTATGGAGTCGATGCGACAGTAGAAATGGCGGTCGACAGATCCATGCAACTTTTTTAGAGAGAGAGAAAGAGGGGGAGAGAGAGAGAGAGAGAGTTGAGAGATGGTGTGGACTCTGGTTTATGGTTTGTATATATATTTTTAATATAAAAGGTAAAATTACTAACCTACCCTCGTGTGCAAGGCACATGCTATATTTAACCGAAAAAATTAACTTGATTAGTGCTAAAGGACGAAAGGTGTAATAAGTTTTCCAAATAAAGGATTGCGCCTGTAATTATTAAAGTTAAAGGCTATCCATTGCAACCCGGTACAAACACAAAAAGATGAAAAGTGTAATTTACCCTCAAAATTATTATTTTTTTCATTCTCTCATGATTCCATATGATCAATAAATGAAAATAAAAAAAAGAGTTAAATGCGTGGTTGGTCCCTGTGTTTTGCAAATATTGCAGACTTGGTCCTAGTGGTTTACTAATTACAGAGTTGGTCCCAGTGGTTGCAAATTTTGCACTCGGATAATCCTTATCACTAACCCATGTTAATTTTCTCAGTTAAATATATGTGAAATGACTATATTGCCTTTGAACAATAAAAAATAAAATAAAGATGGCCCACATCATCTTCTTCCTCCCTTCTCTCAAAAACCCACCACCACCATATACATAATCTCGACCACCATTCAACAGTGTAAATCCAGAACCCACTACCTGAAACAACCCCACACCACCGTACCATCACCTCTAACCACATCACCAACCACCTCTGACTTGCAACCCTGAACCCTATCACAAACACCTGTTAACAAATGTGAACCACTAGCTCAGCCTACACAACCATCCACCTAAAACATCGTCTCCTCACCTTCGGACCACCATCTCCATCGTAACCCCCCACTGCATCTGCCTCCGCCACTCCTCACCGCGGTTCAACCCTCTTACTAGAAAGATTCACGATGATTTCACAGTGAGATCAAGATTTGATATATGATTTAGCAATAACTGATAATTGCATTGAAAATCAACATTGAATTTGGTTTATTGGGATAAAGAGACATAGCAGATTCAAATTGGGGGTTTGTTGTTGAATTTTTTTGGTTTATTTTGGGTATACAGAAGTTATACACTTTAATTCAAAGATGGAGTTAGAGTGTGATAAAAAAAAAACTGAATGAATAAGAATAATTCTTTCGATATTTGTTTGGGGAAGAAAAAGGAAGTGGAATTGATTCACTTTGGTTGTTTGTGTAGTGGAATTGATTAACTTTATTGTAGTGTTGGTGGGTTTTTGAGAGAGAGGAAGGAAGAAGATGAGGGTGAGTCATCTTTAATTTTTTATTTTTTATTGTTCATGGGCAATCTAGTCATTTCCAATGTTTTCAGGACCGGACCGGAGGTCGACCCGGTCGCTTTACGGGGTCAAAGTTCAGACCGGTTCGACCAGATTTAAGACCCGAATTACGTAATAAATTATATAAAATATTTAACCGGAATGTTTTTCGTCTTCTTATAAAACACCTTCCCCAATACCTCCGGCAACAATTCTATCACCCTCGGTGGCGGAACCAAAAACTTTTAACCGTATGGTCAATAAATTCCTACACACAAACATATATGCTAGTGTATAATAATAATTATTATTTTATTATAAAAGAATGATAAATTAAAAAATCTAGACATGTTTTTAGCTAAATGAAATAAACGAAAGTAAAAGGTGTTGCAAAACAATGGTCTATTAGCAATCCATATACAACTATACTAAACATGAGAGAACAAGACTATAGAGAATAAGTGAATAGAAATTCTTTTTCATTGATATATCAACATACAATACAAAGAACTCTATATATAGTGTTCTTACATTAATACAAAGAACATGAAGAGATGGTGGTTACATATGTGGAGAGTCACCACATTATGGTGCATTCATAATACTCCCCCTTGACTATCCACATGATGAAATATAATAGTATACTATTCTTTTAATACGCTAGGTGATGTTGTCTCATTAAAAACTTTGCTAGGAAAACCCAGTGGGATAAAACCATAGCTAAGGAACAAAGAGTGAAGCGCGTATTTTCTCCCCCTGATACTTTTGGATCAGATATGTTGCCACATTAAAAAAAACCTTACTAAGAAAACCCAATGGGAAAAACTTAGTCAAGGGAAAAATAGTGCACTACGCATTATACATAATTAATAACATGATTTATGATGATGTTAAATTAGTACTTCGGGACCTGTAAGATAAACTGATACTACTTGATCAGTTATGTTGTCTCGTTAAAAACCTTACCAAGAAAACCCAATGGGAAAAACTTAGTGAAGGGAAAAAGAGTGCAACATTTGAGATTAGAACTATAATCTTACCAATACATCTAGCAAGAACGTAATATCAGATGTCGTCTTGTTTGCAAGATACGTCAATGATCTGATCACAATTAAGTATGGTACTTCTTGACTAAGTAGTTCAACATCCCTTTCTTGGGGTTGATAAGAATATTTTTTCTATGTCAAGCGATCAGACAATCATTCATGTACTCAACGAATGAGCTTTTTCTATGTAACATCTTCTAGATGTAGTCAGATAGATGAGCAAAAATAGTACATATATACTCGAACTACAGGTCGAGAATAACTACACTTTGCAAAAGGTCATTCAAAATTTTCCTCTTTAGTTTGGGAGTTCTCTCTCGATGATGTTTACATTATCACTATAAGAGTGAAATCTTGTTAAATAGATGTAGCTCATTTTATCAAAATTATACCTCTCTTTTCAGAGTATAGTCGACTGTACCACATACGAGTAGTTTCCTTTAAGATTCATATATATAACACCTTTGGGGTTATTGTTTCATAATGCTTTGAGCATTTTTAATCCTTCAGGGGGTTTTCATACAGATATCATTTGAAATTGTCTCGTACATGTACACGGTGATGACATCCATAAGTTGTTTTATCTGAAGTCATTCTGAGATTGCGAGGCCGCTTCAACATTTAAAGATTATCGCATCCACTACAGGGGTATACGTTTCCTCGTAATCAACTGCTGGGATTTGGGAAAAATCTTTATGTTAAAATGCGTGCCTTACATCGCGAAAACTTATTATTTACGTTTCCTTTTATATAAAGACACCCATTTATAACCTACTGGTTTGACTTCTATGGGTGTTCGAACTGCTGGTTCGAAAACGTTTAGTTTGTGGAACAAATTTAGTTCAACCTTAAGTCATGTAGCCATTTTGGCTATTTGTGTGCGTACACTCTTGCACACTTTCTATATATGTAATCTTTTTTTTTTCATCGATTACATCTATTGCTATAGCATAATCAAATATATCATTTTACACGTGTTTCATTATGGTTCCATATTGTACTTATTTTGTACATAATTCATTGCGATCTCATATTTGTTTGGTACTAGAGTTTCTTTTAGAACTCCATTAGCCTCTTTTGGGGTTTTGACAACAACCTTCTTTAAGGTTTAGTACGCAACCACTTCTGTGGTGTTTTGTGTGCCACCTCTTTTGGGGTTACACCAACTGCGTTACTCTGCTCTTTTTTGTGTTTGTGGGTTTTATCTTTTTGGAACCGATTATCTCTCACAATTTATTAATATGATAATCATTTTGTGAGTATTTCCATTCGAGCAGATAAGTTTAAGCTGGTATATTTGAATTTGTCACCTTATTTGTGTTAGTGAATGCATCTTGTATTTCATTTGTTATTATTTGCAAATACACGCTCTTTCTTTTGGACTTCATATTTGCTTTGACCACTTCAGGAGTCGATATATAATATGATGCATTTTTTTATGTTACCGGTCTTTCATTTTCTTGTCTCCCCCTAAGACTGGGAATACGATGTACATATCCTATTTTATATGTTATGGTGGTGCTCTTGGTACATAGGCTGCACAACAAAATATATAAAAAAATGAAAACTTGGTTCTCTTCAGGAGACCAGTTGCAATGGGGAGTATTTGTGATAAGCAGTTGGTTTTGAATTGATATAATCAATCGATGAATTCCGTCTCGACTACGTATGCCTCTCACTATATTTCACATTGTGCCCAACAATGGTCCCTACAATTGGGTTGTCAAAGAACAGTGTTAAACCATGTCAAAAAAACAACGTTCCATAGTGTTGGGCATATGCTACATACGGGTAGCTAAAAACTCACATGTAACCATGTATGAATGCCACAATCCACACAACTGTACATTTCAATTGTCCCATATAAGAGGGATTGTTTGTAGGAGTCTATTGTTCAGAAGAGCATAAAAATTTATTTACCACCAGAAAAAAACTAACTAGACATATGATAAGGCATTTTGGGAGCAATGTTTTTAGATTACTTAGAGGTGCTAAGGTACCGGTTAGCATGTTTGATTGTTTAGCATATCATGATGCTATCTTGATGACCTATTTGGTCATGCCATGTGGTGAACGTATAAATATTCTAGTAACTTCTGGTTACTCACCATATTTGATTAATGGAATATTGTGGAAAATTAGTATCATTTCTAGTAACTTCTAATATAGTCTTCTGGCCATATTTGCTATATGATATATTTTAGATATTTAGTACATTTTCTTTTACACCATTCCAAGGTGATGACTTTTCATTCAAACGTAGTGGAAACTTAATAAATTTCTTCGGTATACATTAGAATATGATGCATTATGAATTACAAAATTCGATTTCAGCGGGTAAACTATCGATGCTCTTCTGGAGCATTTAATATGCTATTAACACGTGAAATAGTATCAATGGCGTCTCTACCATGTGAAATATTATAGTTTTAGCCTTTGTTTAGAGGGAAAACATATACTATTCATAAGGTTTTCCATCACTAGGCTATATGTTAGCCAAAAATGCCAAGTGCGATGAACTAAAGTTTGGGTTAAATTGAAAAATCATTATTAAAACAAACGAGACTTTGTATACATTTGGGAGAACTTCGGGTTCTCAACATTGATTTAGGATTCATGTGAAATTCAGTATAAATGAGCATCAACACTAACTCAAATGAATTATTATCTATCAATTTAAGTAACTAACATCAGAGTAGTTTACTTATGAACAAGAGAATAAACATAAGAAAAAAGATTTCCCTCATCATTTACCATGATCATGACCTTTATAACGATCATTATATCTTCACGTTCACTTTTAGGGAATGGATTATAACCACACAACTTTCATAGTGCTATCATTACAATTGCTTTTGTTATGTACATGATCTCGACCTTTCACTAATCTATCATTGCATTTACCTTAAGGAATGGCTTAGAGCCACACAACTTTCATTCTGGTTGTTTCAAACCTTATATATATATATATATATATTAATATTACTACTTTATAAGCATATTTGAGGTTTGATAAATGGAAATTGTTTTATTCAACCAATATAAATAATCTTTTCATCACATAACCTCAACTAGCCCCATCAAAAGAGGCACATAGCCTACTAAGTATGCAAGAGTCATGGGTGGTGAAAAGTCTAACATAATTAGAGACTTAATTTTGCCATAAAATCTCTAATCAATTTTCATAAAAGACATCAATACACCACATGAAAAGTACTTAATTTTGCCATAAAATCTCTAATCAATTGTCGTAAAAGACATCAATACACCACATGAAAAGTACTTAATTTTGCCATAAAATCTCTAATCAATTGTCATAAAAGACATCAATACACCACATGAAAAGTACTTAATTTTGCCATAAAATTTCTGATCAATTGTCATAAAAGACATCAATACACCTCATGAAAAGTATTTAATTTTGCCATAAAATCTCTAATCAATTGTCATAAAAGACATCAATACACCTCATGAAAAGTACTTAATTTTGCCATAAAATCTCTAATCAATTGTCATAAAAGACATCAATACACCTCATGAAAAGTACTTAATTTTGCCATAAAATCTCTAATCAATTGTCATAAAAGACATCAATACACCACATGAAAAGTACTTAATTTTGCCATAAAATCTCTGATCAATTGTCATAAAAGACATCAATACACCTCATGAAAAGTATTTAATTTTGCCATAAAATCTCTAATCAATTGTCATAAAAGACATCAATACACCTCATGAAAAGTACTTAATTTTGCCATAAAATCTCTAATTATTAGACATTTATTTATATTGTTATTTATTAGATACTGACATTTATTTATATTGTTATTTATTAATTCAATATTGCATTATGAAAAGAAAGATAACACTGTACGTTACTTTGACTATTTTAGGCTACAAATAGGCAACAGGCTTTTTGTATTATATGATTAAATGACAAAAACATCCTCACACTCATCTACTTCACAGGTTTCACCTCTGCCACTATGGCACACATTGGAATTATTCCGGCAACAGATCTATCACCCTCCGGCCCGACCATTGTGTGACGACCCGCCGGCTCCCGGCACGACCTCCGGGTCACTGCAGAAACGGGTTAAAGGGCTGAACCGGCCCGGTGGTGTTTCCGGATCCCGGCCCGGTCCGGTTTTAAAAACATTGGTCATTTCACATTGAGAAAATTAATATGGGTTAGTGATAAGAATCACCTGAGTGCAAAATTTGCAACCACTGGAACAAAATCTGTAATATTTTCAAACTACATAGACTAACCAGACATTTAACTTAAAAAAAAAGTTTGCTAAAATGTATCCCCAAATAAAAATAAAAGTTAATAAAAAACCAAAAGGGCTTCGCTTCTCCACCATTTTCCCCAATTCAATCTTCCACATTTTCAATCAATCAAACAAACCTTCTGATCACTGTCCTCTTTCATCAATGGCGTAATTCGTCAGGTAAAATATGCAATTCACTTATTATTTCTTCATTCTCCTTAACCAAAACTATTAAATTACAATCAACCCTAACATTCAAGATGTTCAAAATTCACATATTCTCGCGATAGTTTTTTACATCTTATTGTTTTGCAGTAACAAATTAGTGTTTGTTTCGTGAGCAATTGGATCATATGAAGTGGTTAGAAACTTCTGGAATCCGTGACTCAGATGTGTTCTTGTACTCGCATGTTGTTAGTGATTACGGAGTTTTCCAGGTTTGGCTTCCACTGAATATGATTTTGTTTGTTATACTATATTTGTTTGTGGCTGGTGATCTGTTTCCGTACAGTGGATAAGTTAATTTTGTGATTTAAAGAGGATAGTCAAAATTAGGGTTTGTGAGTTTAGGATTACAGTGGTTGTTATGTTATTGGACAAATTAGGGTGTTTGGAAACTACGGTTTTCATCCGGATGTTTGGTTCAAACGTCAGGTTTCATCCACCTTTTAACACTTTTGGTGCCTGACATTTCAACATGCAAATCCAATGTTAAATCTTGTCAAATGACCAACATGCCCTTGTTATATAAAAACAACAATAACAACAACCATACCCAGTAAGTCCCACACATAGCAGAGCTATTGGTAAGGGTGAACGGGGCGCTTTGCGGGGAGTGGTTTCCCCGCCCGGGAACACCGCCGCCGACCCCTCGGGGAGGCTAAGCGGGGAGTGGGGAGCGGCATTGATTCACCGCATGAAGGGAGAGAGGGAGAGGGTGGCCCACCAGATTTTCAACCAATCAAGTTATTTTCCTTTTTTTCTTTTTTTTCTTTTTGATTTTTTCAACTTAATTAAAAAAATAAAAAAACAAGTCCCCCAATAGAGGAGTGCCGCCATCAAATTGAGGGTGTGGGGGGAGTTAAGTGGGGAGTTGACGTGGCGCGTGCTGATTGGCTGTGGGTAAGAGAGGTCACTCCCCACTTAGAGGAGTGCCCCTTACACCCTTAACTTTATCCCTAGGGATAGATTGGCTGCTTCCAGAGAGACCCCTGACTCCAAGACAAACAACAAACAAATAAACAGAACTAGAGAATGAAATACACAATAAGCCATCACTAACATAAAAAGTGGTAAAAGCACATCATGTAAAAATAGCCAGATATATCAACAAAAAGAATACATATACATAAAATACAAGGTGACAATCCTATGTAAAGTCCCTAAAGTATAGGAAAAATCTATGCCCTTACGACAAAGTTAAGACACAACAATGCAAGTATGCAACCTAAAAGTCCTTAACCTTAATCCTGCACCGCCTCCATGAACTCCTATGATCTTGGGCCATGTCCTCCAAAAGGTGCAAGTGTAGTAAATCTTGCCTAATCCGCTCATTCCAGGTCAACCTCGGCCAGCTTCTATTCCTCCTCTCCTCCACATTTAGGGTTTTGACTGCCCTAACTGGTTCCCGCCAACTGCCTCCGCTTCACATGCCCAAACTATCTCAATCTCCCCTCCTTTATCTTACCCGTTATACTAGCTACTCCTAACTAGGGCTGGCAATTTGGTACCTGTTAAGACACGATTAGACCTGTTTGACTGAAAAATACACCCTTTGACTTTTTTAAGTTTTAAAATAATTAAAATTACAATGTTAGGATCTATCATTTATTCATCTTTGTACATAAAACATAAAACTGTTTTATAAACATGAGGTAGAAAGTAGTTAAACGAGTCGTAATCATCTTTGAAACTTATGTTGTGCGCGCCGTCAGAAACCTGTTAAAACTGTTAAGACACGATTTGCCAGCCTTACTCCTAACCTTACTCTAAAAACCTCATTTTTTTATCTGGTCTAACCTTGTGTGGCCATACATCCACCTTAGTATTCTCATTTCTGCTACCTCCATCATTGCGCATTTGTGTCTTTTTGATGGCTCACCAATTTGTCCCGTATAACATAGCAGGTCTAATTGTAACACTATAAAATTTTCCTTTTAATTTAGTCAGGAACCTCTTATCGCACAAAACCCCCAGAGGATGCTCCCCATCTACACCAGCCTGGATGCGATGGGTTACGTCACTATCGATCTCCCCGTCCATTTGCACAAACGATCTTAGATACTTGAACTTAGTTGCTTAGGAAACCACTTGACCCTCAATAGTGATCTGAGTGTCCGCGTCGTTGCCTACACCACTAAAATCACAATAAAGGTACTCCATCTTATATCTACTAATCCTTAAACCCTTGTTCTCTAAAGTTGTTTTCCACTCCTCTAGCCTTGCATTCAGGCCTTTGTCTAGTCTCCACAAGTAACACTATATCATCTGCAAAAAGCATGCACTGCGGATCTGTCTTCTAAATCGACTTGGACAACTCATCCAAGACAACCGCAAAAAGAAACGGACTTAATGCAGACCCTTGGTGGAGTCCTACCTCCCCTGGGAACGAAACGGGATCCTCTAAAGGAGCACGTACCCTAGTTTCAGTTCTATCATGCATATCCTTAATTATTTCCATATACTTCCCTGGAACCCTTCTAACCTCCAAACTATCCCAAATTAGTCTACGAGGCACACTGTCATATGCCTTTTCTAGGTCAATGACCACCATATGTAGATCCCGCTTTATCTCCCTATGCTTTTCCATCGATCTACTCTAAACGTGAATGGCTTTTGTAATCGACCGCCCTGGCATGAAACCAAATTGGTTTACCGTAACCTGGGTTTCTCTTCTAATACTAATCTCAATAACCCTTTCCCATAATTTCATAGCATGACCTAGCAACTTAATCCGTCTGTAATTCTCACAACACTGGGTGTCCCCTTTGTTCTTATATAGAGGTACTACAACACTACTTCTCCACTGGTCTGGCATTTTTTTAAAAATAAGGTTGAACAAAGTAGTAGTTAGCCATTGAACTCCTTCCTCTCCTAGACACTTCAACACCTAAATCGGTATGTTATTTAGACCGACTGGCTTAGCCCTTCCAATCTTCCTAAACGCATTACTAACTTCTCCTTGTGTGATATTCCGACAGTAGCAGCCATCTATGTTGTCAAAAGCGAGGCGCGCGCCTAGGCGCTCAGGCGCAGCTAAACCGCCTGGTGGAGAGCCAGGCGCAGATCTGCGTCTTTTTTCAAAAAACGAACTCAGGCGCATTCTGGAGCTAGGCGCAGGCGCAACAATCCACCCTAAAAACCATAAAAAACAGCCTGAAACGGAACAATAAAGAAGGTAGATGGAGAGGAACCTTGTTTAGCAACGTCTTGAAGGGAAGAGGAGAACCTGATTTACACTCTAGATCATGGCTGACACCAGCAACGTGGTGGAAACGTGGTGGACTGGTGTCGGCTGCCCTTTTTTTTATAGAAAACCTAATTTAATGGAACAGACGGGCTGCTTTTGTTGATTGTAGACTGGGCTGGGCCAGTCTTTAGGTTAAATAAGTAAACTATTTCATTAAATAGACGAATGGCCCAATTAAATATCTTTAAATTGTTTTATTTGTTACAAATACTGATATATTTGAAAAGTATTAATTATTATTGATATTATTATATATATTTTAAAAAGATATTACGATTTCTCTTCTATTATATTTGTATATATAGTGTAAAACTATTAATTTTATGCCCATCACATATATATTTTTTTATTTTTTGTATTATGGCGCCCATAGTTGTCAAAAGCGCAAAAGGCGTGCGCCTAGGCGCTCGGGCGCAGCGAGGCGAGCCTATAGCGTCTGGTGGTAGCTTAGGTGCAAATATGGGCTTTTTTTGTAAAAACGGTGCTCAGGCGCGCGCGCCCAGAACAAGGCGCAACGAGTAAAAACGCGGGCTTTTTTTCTATCAGGCGCACTTTTCTGTTTTAATGTTATTTTTTAAAGTTTTTTTTACAACTGTAAACCATTCCTTTAACCGTTGGATAAAGATGTGTTTCCTTATCCTTTTTAACCCTAATCAGCCACCAGACCCTCGATCTTTTCTGAAAATTAAAAACCCCAAATGCTCTCTTCTTCTCCAAGAGCTTTAGTGGATGAAGATTTTGAAATAGACGATGTTGAAGAATCCGAAGCTGAATATCCCATTGATGTTAATGGAAGTTCTGATGACTTTGATGATGGTCTTGATGATTGATGATGAACTATAAGTTTAAATGTTTTAGTAACCGCAAACGTTTGTTTAAGTCCTAGTAACTTTTGGTATCACTACGTGTGTATAAGTCCTAAACTTTTGCTACTAACTATTAGTTACATAACCTTAAATGGCATATATAATAGTTTTTTTTTTTTTATTTTAGAGTGAATTGCAAGTTTTGTCCTTTATCTTTAGGCCATTTTGCAGGCGGTGTCCTTTATGTTTAAAGTTGACGAGTTTTGTCCTTTATGTTTTAAATTCCTGCACGTTATGTCCTTTAGGCCTAACCTAGTTAATTTTTTCAGTTAAATTAGATGACAAAAGGGTATTTTAGTCTTTTTACCCATTTAAATAAAAATGTTTTAACAAATAAAACAAAAATAAAAATGTTTTAATAATATATAATACTCTACTCTCTCACACTTACTGAACATCCCTCCCTCTCTCTATCCCCCTCTCTCTACATCTCTCTCTCTTTACTCCAACCTCCGATCTCCGATTCCTTACATCAATCGTCAATAATATTCACATCCAGCAGCATGAAGAGTTTCGTGAGTTTGAAGATCTTGAGATTTATCAAACTGTGTTTAATTCTCCGCCTTTGTTAACTGATGGTGAGGTGACGGTTACGGATGAGCAGAGAAGCTTAAGGTTAGAGAGGTTGTTTGAAGAATTGGATCGGTTTGAAGGTTGTACGGAAACTGCTGAGATGAATCAGATCGAAGAAAATATTGGAGAATTTCATAAATTAGGACCGGTTTCTGATGAAGATGAGGATATTTTTGGTTCAGAAATTAGGACCGGTTCAGCAAATCATCAAATCGGTAGGTTTAGATTTAACCTAGTTTTAGGATATTTTTGTTGAATTAAGTTGAATCTGAAAATTTTGGGGTTTGTACTGAATCTGAAAGTTTGGGGGTTTGTGTTTGGATGAAATTTTGGTGGTGGTGGCGGGGTGGATGGGTGGTGATGAGGTCGTTGCAACGGTGGTGGGTTGGTGGGTATGGTGGAAGCAGGTGGTGGTGGTGGAAGGAGGCTGTGGTTGTGGTGGTAGTGTCGGTGGTGGAAGGAGGCTGTTGTGGTAATGGTGGAAGGAGGTTGTGGTGGTGGTTATGGTGGAAACATGTGGAAGGAGGTTGTGATGGTGATTATGGTGGTACAGATGAAGCATGAGGAAGATGGTGGTACAGAGGTTATGGTGGTGGTTAAAGTGTTTTTTTTTAATAAAATGGTTAGTTATTTAAGTTTTTATATAATCAGTCTCTAAAAAGGTAAAGTGACAAAATTGCCCTCATGTGCAAGGCACATGATTAGATTTAACTAAAAAAAATTAACTAGGTTAGGCCTAAAGGACATAACGTGCAGGAATTTAAAACAAAAAGGACAAAACTCGTCAACTTTAAACATAAAGGACACCGCCTGCAAAGTGGCCTAAAGATAAAGGACAAAACTTGCAATTCACTCTTTATTTTATATGTGGAATCTTATTTATTTTCAAAGCATAACATATTTTTTATATGTTTTTTTCTCTATGTGCGCTTTTCTTAAAAAAGCCCACGCTTTTTTTGCGCCTAGGCTCCGGGCGAGGCCGATGCGCCTGCGCCTTGCGTCTTTGACAACATAGATGGCGCCTTACTTAAAAAAGCCCTCGCTTTTTTGCGCCTTGCGCCTAGGCTCCGGGCGAGGTCTTTGCGCCTTGAGTGTGCCTTGCGCCTTTGACAACATAGGCAGTTAGTCCACTGTCTCCTTTGAGTAGTGTGGTAGTCACTTTCTTGTTGGCAAACCCTTCCCTCGTTGAAAAAATTGTGGAGGTGGTTTCCCATCTCAACTTTAAGTCATGTTCCTTTGCTAAAACATGCTCATCCTCACCCTTTACAAACTTCACTACTACTAGATCCTGCCTTCAATGCTCCCTAGCTTTGGCGATCTTGAACATATCATGTTCTCCCTCCTTTGTTTCCAAACATTTTCTTTTAAGCTGTGTACTTTGCCTCCTTATTAACCTTTTTGTAATTCTCCCTTAACCTTGCTTATTCCTCCTCAATCGTACACCCCAAAAGATCTCTAAAACGATTTTGTTTATCCCTTATTTTAGTCTGCACACCTCCTCACTCCACCACCAGGAGTCCTTATGCCCACATGTGTTACCAATTGTGACCCCTAGCGTCTCCTTCGCGACATGAGTAATGGTAGTCGCCATAGCCTCCCACATATGGTTTGCTTCTCCACCCACTTGACCCACTCGACCTTCTGTCATGGAGCTAACCTTATCTCTGAACACCGTAATCTTGTCTCCCTTTAGGCTTCCCCATCGAATCCTAGGTCGACCCTTTTACTGCCCCTTGGTCAACCTTTCCCTTAAACCTATGTCTGCTACTAGCGCAGCGCAACTGATGTTGAGCCACTACTGTCTCCCCTGGTATAACCTTGCAGTCATTCCACCAACGTCAATCTCCTCGCCTCATCATCAAGAGATGGTCTATTTGCATGTTACGGCCCTCGCCACTAAAAGTGATCAACGGTGATTCCCTCTTCCTAAAGAACGATTTTATAATACCCAAGTCGTGAGCCACCGCGATAAGAGATCCCTAACAGGCTCATTCATAACACCAAAACCCCCATGAAGAGACTGAATAAAAAAATGTTAATCAACTTCCTTATTCATCAATTTAACCCTAATATACACAGACCACCAAAGTAGCACCACTGCCACCACCTTGCCTTCCTCGGTCATCTCAACCACCAGTTTTTATATAACAAGGGTATTTTGGTCATTTGACAAGAAGTAACAGAAAAAATCAAACGGAGTTAGTGAATTGGATTAAAAGTGTTGCACGTTGAAACGTCAGGCACCAAAAGTGTTAAAGGTTGACGTGACCTGATGTTTGGACCAAACATCAGGGACGAAAACTGCAGTTTACTCTTCTGAGTATTATAGGGAAGTAAAGTTGCTTATATACTCTTATTTTATCCTTTTGAATACTGTTAAAAATGATAATAACTTCAAGTTAGAGAAAACATCCAAACAGTAATTCTTGCACCATATTGTTATTGTAGCTGGTTAATCATTCAGTATCACAAGATCACTTTCAAAATGCACATCCCAACGCCCCCTCATTGTGAAAGATAAAGTGGTCATACTTGTAAAAGGTTTCTTCGTACATACAACCAATCCACCACACCCAAGAAATCATAAGATGATGAGAGAGAAGAAAACGAAAACGACATTTTACTTTATAACATGCTATGCACTTTGCATATGCTCTATGTTATATCAAAAATATCTTTTTCTGCTTTGAACAAGGTTATATCAAGTATTCTTACTATAATTGGCGTGTATGTTCTAATTATAAATTGTTCGATACCATTCTTATTAGATATGATCATGATTTTGGGATATTGTTTATGGTTTGTTAGTAATTATCTTTAAATGATATTTATCGTGATTAGTTTGATTTAGTTTCCTAATAAGATGAGGTTACTTGGTCACCAAGTTTTCTATTTTAATGTGGCTCTTGTAATCTCTCTTTTTAACAATCCACTGATGATAGTTTCTCAAAAATTATCGGGTCTATTAAATTTTGAATTTTTTTTTTGCAGGTAAATTGGGAGAGACATATTCTTGTGTCTGATTGTTTATAATGGCTGAAGGCAACGAGTATGTAGAACTTAAATTCAGGATATATGACGGAACAGATATAAGCCATAGCAGCTATGCATCTTCAACTACAATAACCGCTCTTAAGCAAAAGCTTGTTTCTGAGTGGCCTCAAGGTTTGAAATTTTTTTTCTTGTTCATACACTCACTTATCTTGTTTCTTTATCCAAGTAAAGTACATGGATGGTCCCAGTTAGTTACCAAAATTTTGGATTTGGTCCCTAGCTTTCCAAACAAAAGTACACGGATGGTCCCTGTGGTTTGCAAACTTTGTAACGCATTTAGTCCCCAACCAACAAATCTAAAGGTTTCAGCATGTCCAAGTTAGGGACTAAATGCGCTACAAAGTGCAAACCACAGGGACCATCCATGCAGTGGCGGATCCAGCCGGAGAAATCACTGGGTTCCTTTTTCCAAATCATACAAGGTTTACACTACAAAAAAACGTTTTTTTCCCAATCATACAAGATTTACACTACAAAAAAACGTTTTTTTCCGAAAAGACTGGGTTCCTGGGAACCCGGTCTTTACCTCTAAATCCGCCCCTGCATCCATGTACCTTTGGAAAGCTAGGGACCAGATCCAAAATTTGGGTAAACCACAGGGATTATCCGTGTACTTTACTCTTTCAAGTTTTACCATTGTATGTAAGTAACCTTCTATATAGGGTAAAATGGTTATGTAACATCCCTTTTATTATGATGTGATGGTGTGCCACATCAACGTTTACTCTATACAAAAGATTATTACATACCATAGTCACAGAATTCGCTCTAAAAGAGGCGAATTTCGTTTTGGTACGTTTCATACAATACGGAATTCGTAGTATAATACGGTACCAATTCGCTCCATCAATTCAGCGCATCATGCTATTCAATTCATTGAATTTCCTTTTTCAGTTCACTGAATTCCGTTTGCCCTAATAGCGAATTTTTAAGTTCAATACGTGTTAGGGTTGGATTCGGCAGGAATACGTATGCTAACGCGTACAATTGGCGGGTTGTGAAAAAGCGGGAAAAAACAACGATATCGTATGGACGTTTCCATAATTCTAACCAATTACCAAAACCCAGAAATCTAGAATCATGTATATATATCTGCTGATTTCATCCTCAATTTCACACCTTCAAATGGCTTTTGGCAAAGTTGCTGACATGCTTGATAAAAGACAGATCTTTTGACTTCTTATTATAAAGCTGTTGATCATGAATTACTACAGCTTTGTTATACAGTCTATGTATTATAAAAAAACTAACAGCTTTGAAACAGTCAATGTATTATAAAAAAAAGCTGTATAACAGCTTTGAAACAGTCTATGTAATATAAAAAAAAAACTGTATAACAGCTTTGTATACAGTCAATGTATTATTTGGATTTATGAAATTAGTAATTTTTGTTTTGATTTGTGTTTACCGAACCAGACGGAATGGTACACCGTACCGAATCGTACTGGGTCGTACCGAAATGAACCTACCCCCTCCGAACTGAATTTGTCCCAACTAGCGAATCGCGAACCCAAACCGCGTACCCGAACCGGAGCGAACCGCGAATTAGGTGACTATGTTACATACAATAGGAAAATACTAAAAGTATGTTACATGCAATGGAAAAGAACGTTTTTTTTTTTCTTACATACAATGGTATTAATCAAACTAGCTAATATGTGCTACCCAAGACAGTGAACGGCATAAAAGTGAACATCTACTTTTTATACCGTAACATCTAGAAACTCAGTTCTGCCTTTTTAATAGGTAAATCTGTAGTACCCAAGACAGTGAATGACGTAAAGCTCATACATTTGGGAAAAGTTTTGGAGAATAATAAGACATTATCAGAATCTGGGGTACGTGATGGCGGATTTACAGGTGGAGTAATCACAATGCATGTGGTTATTCAACCCGTTATCACTAAAAAAAAGTCAGGTGAGTTTATTAATGCATTTTTCTATGTTTTTTTTCTAAGTATTCTAATGTTTATAATAAGGTTACAAAAGCTTTAATGTTAAAATATTATCTTTTTAAACAAACCATGCACTGGTTATAAGCATTTGATAACACCTTACTTTTGAGTTTCGATGTTCAAGTCAATCCATTTCTTTATCAGCTAAGTTTAGAATTATACCCTGTTGGACTCGTTGAAGATTAAATACAAAATGCCCATCGACCCTTTTCTAGATACGGGTCAAAAATAACACCTCTACAAAAAAGTTCACTCCCCTTATAATCCATCTATTATGCAATGCAGCCAAAAAACAAGATGAGGCGCGAAAATTGAATTCATGTGGATGCACAATCTTATAGATTGGTAACCAGGCTCAATATCGGGTATCACTTTGATGTCGCAAATATTTGAAATGGTCTCCTATTGTATTTGGTTCATCTTTAATCTTTCCGAGTGGGTGATCTATGTTTTGTGTGTGAAATTGGACCATTTTTTGGCCAAACTCACTAACCCTAAAGCTTGTAGAGCAAAAGTTTGTTTGAGGTGTTAATGTATGGTTTATGTTTTGATGAATTTGAATAATTTGGATAAACGGATTTAGATACGCGTTTATAAATAAATGAGTTGATTTGTGTTGTATTTTATAACTTGTTTTGAGTTGAAGATATTTGATATATTATCACTTGTCTATATAACATTTTACTACCTCAATGTTTTGACCTTCTTTCAGTAAGTTGTGACCTTTCCCACTGACTGAACCAGATATATTAAGAGGTAAGTTTTTTAAAAAAATGATATAATTAATTTGAATAAATAGTGTATGACATGTATTTACAAAACCTGTTTAAATAAAACGATTTAGCAGGTTTGTGTTACTTAAAAATTCACCTTGCAGACTTTCTTACTTATATGTACACAGAGACTTTCTACCCATTTAACCCATTTCTCACAGGCAAATGGGTTGAAATCTGCCACCTCTGTTTGTCATCGTTATAATTGGTATAGATCAATGTTGCACCAAATGCAAATATACCATCACATGTGCAGTGGTGAAGCTTGAGATTTCCGACGTGGGGTCGAAAACGTATATACCAAAAAATTTCTATAGATCCGGAGGGTCGAAAACGTATATACCCGAAGATTTCTATACGAAAGTTACATGCATAACACTACTGAGCGAAAAGTTCGGGGGGTCCCCCCCCCCCTTCTAACCTTCGCATATGTGCATGTTTGTGCGTGTATGAATGTTTAATTTTCATTGAAACTAGGATTTTGACCCGCCGCGCGTTGCGGCGGCGTCTAAAGTTAAAGCAACTCGTATTTATACTGTATATTTGACCCGACTCTTTACTTAAAAAAATTACGTCGCCATCGAATGAAAACGTAGTATATTTGACCCGACTTGCTTTCAAATACAGTTTACGAACGTACACAAAATAAGTAGAAAATAGATAAAAAAAAAAAAGTATAATAATTTGTCCACGTTGCGGTGTAAAGTCGTAAAAGTCATTTAAACCAAAGGAGGTGTCAAGTTATTAAGTAGAAAAGGTTAAGAAGGTCAAACTTGTCAATTACTGAAAGTTAGAAGTGAATGTGCAACTTGCTTAAAGATAAAGGTTAATAGTATTTCATGTCAAAAAATTAAGGGTGTAAAGTGGAAAAACTTGAAAGTATAAGGGTCTTTTTTGTTGGTTCAAAACTTTAAAGAAAAGAAATGAAAATTTAAAAAAAAGTCAAAAACTTTAAAAGAGAAATATCTGGCAACTCTAGAACTCGGTCAAAGGAAGCAAGAGAAAGGTCTGGCAACTCTAGAACTCGGTCAAAGGAAGCAAATGAATACAAATTTGTTTTGTTTTGTCTTTTATGGACGATATAAAAACAAAGTTCACCGACCTTTGTCTTTAATATTATATAAATGTATATCGAATTGGTGACCCCATAGACAAAGTAGCCCTTAGCTTTTTCTATGGCCAGTTTGATGTGGGAATGGTTGAACACCATTAACGCTCAGGGAACTTATGGAAAAGATTCCGAAAGTTAGTTAATAGGATTGAGTGAAGAAGATAGAGAGAGAGTTATTATTGACTTCTGAATGCCCTCTTTACAATACAAGTTTTCCTATTTATACAACAGATCTTTGACTAATTGACTTTCTAACCGACTAATAACCAACTAACAAATCACTCTTACTTGACAACTAACTATAGTAAACTTTGATACACATCACACTTCTACAAATTTTATTCCAAAATTCAGAACCAACTCAACCCATCCTTTTGTTTTAACTGTTTGGGCTGAACACATGAGATGTAATCTAATAACTAAGGTAGATACCCTGTTTTGAATATTATCGTAGGAACATAAAATGTATCACCCATGGTTCTAATATTGTCTGCTGCTTATAAAATATATAGTAACCTTTTACACTAAATGAAATAAGTAAACATAATATTATGAGTGCACGGCCATACACGAAGTGTGTTTAGGGATTAAGCTAACACGGTGGGTAAAGAAATGACTTAATGATAAGCATACTATTTTGATTAGGGCTGGCAGTTCTGACACGAACACGATAACACGACACGAACCTACACGAAGTTATCATGTTTCCTTAACAAGTTTCGTGTTTAAACAGGTTAAAACCTGTCAAGTACATGTTAATAATTAAAAATTAAAAAAATATTATATGTGGGTGTGGACATGGGGTCATCAATTGTGGGACTTGGGATGAATTATACACAAACACAAGCGGTTTTTTTTACACAATCCAAACCCTAATTTTTAAATCTCTCTCACAAACACCACCATTCCCAATTTGGTTAATAGCTTCCCCAATTCGGCCGTGTTCGTTTCTTAAACAGGGCGTGTTTGTGTCTTAACAGGCCGTGTTCGTGTCTTAAACAGGTCGTATGATACGTTGGTAATTTTTTCGGACGTTTCGTGTAACCTGTTTATTAACAGGTTCATGTTCGTGTTTTGAAAATCTGACACGATAAGATTTCATGTCTGTTCGTGTTTACGTGCTTCGGGTTCGTGTCTTATCGTGTTCGTGTCTTAATAGATCGGGTTGACCCGTTATGCCAGCCCTAATTTTGATTGACAAGATATGTACATGGATTAGACTTAACGAGGAGGAAATGGATGTTGTTAGAGATGTGTACGAAAATGAAAAATGTATAAAGCCTTTGGAGGTAAATCAATGTGTTTTAGCTTTTGGAGAAAAAATGATCATTTTTGTCAAGTCTTATATAGCAAAATCAGTTTTTGTCAAGTCCTGTATAGCAAAGCCGAAAAAAGTTAATAGGGAAATTGGATTTTAATAAACCCACCTAGAGGTTATTGGCCAATATTGGTCCTACCTTTGAATATTACCATCGACAATCCCACCTTTTAAGTATATTTTTTTTCTCACTGCACCTCCGTTTAAAAAAAAAACTTAACTGAGTTAAGGTTTTTTCTGAATTCACATTGATGTTTTAAGGCTTTTAATCCAAACGACGGTACGAGTCAACTGATGTAAAACTTACCTCGCAACCATGCTCCAAACGGCTTGAATTTTGTTAATTGGAAGTGTAACATTCGAATTGAATCACCGATTTCGTCGTTTTGAACACCGCGTAAACGTAAGTTTTACATCAGTTGACTCGTATCCTCACTCTGATCAAAAGACCTAAAACACCAGTTTGTAACAAGTTTTCTTAACATAAGCGCAGTAAAAGAAAAATACTTAAAAGATGAAACTGCTGCTGCCAATGCCCAACCACCTCTCGTTAACATAACGAACCAGTCATCGTTTGAATTATTAAAGGCTCATTCTATTCCCACCCCCATATTTACTAATTACACCCCCTATCAAAAACATCACATCCATCAATCATTTAGTTTTTGTTTTTAGCCTGTTTTGTCTTTTTGTTGTCTTTTTTTTATTCATTTATTTAATTATTAGTTATTTAGTATTTGTTTATTATTTAATTAGTTATTATTATTATTATTAGTAGTAGTAATGATATAGTATTTATTATTAGTTTTTATTGTTATAATTTATCAATTTATATTTATAGCTGTAACAAAAGCTATATAAAAATAAGTACTTTTTTACAAAATTATTATCATTTAATAATTTACATGCCGAGGTTTAATCTATACACCCCCCAAATGTAGCAGTTTGTGCTATCCAAGACTTATACATATTTTGACGTGATTCAAATATATTCTCCCAGCCAGCTGCATCATTTTCTCTCATTAATTTCCATAGGTTGTTTGTGCTGGCAATTGGATACTCTCCTTGCAATTCTACCATTATAAAATGGTTACCATTCACGTGTGCAATTGTAATTTTTTTTTTCTAGGAACTCGTGAGGGCCTCTCCAAAGCGAAAAACAAGTAGAACTGTTTCTTTTTTCTTGAGATAAAAAATGAACTATCACATTAAACTTGTTCGCAATCAAGAATCCTGCCTCTGGCATAATCATCCAGTGTTTTTCAGGTGCAAACCCCGATCCTGACCAAGCCAAGGACGTGAACACATCTTTGAATGAGCCTAAGAAAGCCTTAGTGTACTTATTTCTAAACTCGAGTAGATCTTCCATCAGTGATCTCCGGATAAATAACCATTCATCTTCACCGTACCCGAGAGCAGAAGTTGTCGCCCGAAACCCACAATTTCCATCACCTAACACGTTATGTATGCGTGTAACATACGCATGGAAGATTTTTGGAATTAGATGAATATAGTTGTGTATCACCTGTGATGCTTGATCTTGGTTCAACCCCATGAAGTCATAGCCTGGCGCACTTGTAGAGTTGGCGAAAGAACTTTGTCCGACAATTTATACTTGTTCGTATTGTATGTGACATCCATAAGCAACACATGTGGAAAATCAAGGAAGTACTTGTATGATATTTTAGGAACAAAGAATAAGTCTTCCAACATGTTTGAAACTCTATTGGTAGAAATTTCAAAAGTATACCCTTTATCATTTAAATGAGACATTAGCACCTCCATCAAAGATTTCCCTTTATGATCCGTTGCTCGAATTTTATCACGTGCGTTATATATGTTTTTAATTGTAGAGACATTATTTTCATCACGCTCCTTCATAACACCTAAAATATCTTTTGGGAACACACCCTTCCCCGTCAACTCTGCCACCAATTGGTGTTCATTAGGTGTCAATCGTTTGAGGATTGGGTGTCCCTCCATATATTCTCCGGGTGGATGATTATGCTCACCAGGTTTTACTTTTAACGTCCAAGAACCATTCTTTTTTGAAAATTTCCCTACCATTTCAAACGGGCAATTTATCTTTCTAGTGCCGGTCTCTCTACTTGAATCTTTATCTGATTTATACACACCACCACGATCACACATAAGTACAACTTTAGACACGTAGCCATTTTTAGCTTTCGATCTTTTAGTCACAATAGCGTAACCAAGACTACGCCCGGTGTTTCTAACCCATTCCATCAACTCTTCACGAGACTTGAACACCTAAAAGTGAACTAATATTAGTTACAAAATATTAGGTGAACAAGCTTGAGTAGTTACAAAATATATATTATCCAAACAAACTCATTTAAACTAAAACAAGACCCTTAACCTAACTAGATTATATAACTAAGTTGAAACTTGAAACATGGGAATTAAAAACTATACCTGATCTGTTGAAAATCCAGACATCTCTTTAACTGTAGAGAGCGAAGGCTACTACCGAAGCTCCTCTTTTAAAGGGTCATAAGGCTACTACCGAAGCTCCTCAAAAAAGAAGTAAGTGAATCCTACATCAAAAAAGAAGTAAGTGAAACGAATGCATATCAACTGCACGGTTTTTTGAGGCACCAATAATTTGAGTTTGTTCCACTTTCATTTATTCTCTCAAATGCACCAATAATTTGAGGTAAGACATAATCATTGCATATCAACTTTACACGGTTTTTTTTTTTCAATTTTAATAATAATAATAATAATAATAATAATAATAATAATAATAATAATAATAATTAGTGGCATCTTGGTGGTGGGATAAGACTTTGGGACCAATAGGTCCTGGGTTCGATTCCCACAAGGGGGTTTTTCCATGTTTATTGGGTTTCCTCCTGAATTGGTGTGGCGTTATGCTTAGTGGAGATGGATATGATCGGGTGGTTCCTCTGGTGGCACGATGATACTCCAGTGGTCCATCAGTGATCCAAATTTGCCGTTCAAAAAAAAAAAAACTAATAGTAAATAATAATAATAACAAAAAGACACTAAAATATAATAAAAAGACAACAAAAAGACAAAAAAAACTAAAAATAAAAAGCAAATGATTGATGGATGAATGTGATGTTTTTATAAGGGGGTGTAATTAATAAATAGGGGGGTGTGTATAGTATCACCCTTATTAAAATCCAATTGCGTAAAACAAAACAAAACAAATAAAACATAAGGTGTTAAAAAGGAAGAAATCCCAAACCACCCTTTGATATCTCCATTGATCATACACCTGAAACAAACAAACAAACAAACCCCAAAAATCCGGCGACAATTAACCCTAACAATGGCGGACGACGACTCTTCATCACTTGAAACCAACCCTCTCGATGTCGGAAAATCGCTTCACGGGTAATCAATTCTTCATATTGTGATCCCCAAATCCTAATAATAATTTTAATTTTATGCATAATTTGAACAATAACAGGTGCATTCACTATCGGAGACGCTGCAAAATTCGTGCTCCATGTTGCAATCAGATATTCACATGCCGCCACTGTCACAACGAATACACGGTTGCTTCCTCTTTCTCCTTTATGCATATGAATTGTCAACATTATTTGATTTGATTGTGCGGATCATTTAGTAACTGGTTGTTGTTGTTTATGTTGTGTATAGAATGCGTTGGCAAACCCTAAGGAACGTCATGAGATCGTTCGACACGATATTAAGCAAGTACTGTTTTATTTTTTATGTTATTTGTTATCGTGATGTTTAAAAAGTGCGCTAAACGCAAAAGCGGCGGGCTTTGCGTACCAAATACGCAAGGCGATCGTATATTTTTTTATGTATCCTATAAGTTTTTGCTTCCCCTACCTCGTATAGCTATAAATAAGGTTTTTATATGATTTTACCTGCATGAACAAGCCAAAAAACCGAAGGTTTTTGCCACGTGCCTCAGGACAGAAAAAACGCCCAAAAATGCGTTTTTTGGCGCTTCTTGGGTTTATCGAGGCATTAAGCGAAAAGGCTATGGCCTTTGCGCCTAGGCACGCTTTTTAATACCAAGATTGTTTTTGGTGGATGTGAGGTAATGTGTTTGTGCTTTTTGGTGGTTTACACAGGTTATTTGTGCGATTTGCAATACTGAACAGCAGGTTTGTTAAGTTATGAGAATTTTATGGGAATTATTAAGTTTGTGTAGCGTTTTTGAGATAATAAGTGTAGATGTTTTGATGTTATATAATGATTTATTATTTATGTTGATATGATAGGTTGCTCAAATATGTACTAACTGTGGAGTGAAAATGGGGGAATACTTCTGCGGAATTTGCAAGTTCTATGATGATGATGTAAAAACTACCTACGTTTAAAAATCTTCGAATAATATGTTAATATCAATAGTTTTTTTTTTAAATTTGTGCTTTGTGACTCAGATTTCGAAGGAACAGTTTCACTGCAATGATTGTGGGATTTGTAGGTTAGTAAGGAAGTGATATTTTTGTATATATGTTTGTTCTTTGAAATAGGCTAATGACAGAACGTAAATGACTACAGAGTAGGTGGTAGTACGAATTTCTTCCATTGCGAAAAGTGCGGTATGTGCTCGTTCTTTCATGGGGTATTCTGACCTTTTTAATCACTTTTATCTTTCATATTACTACTGTTTTTATACACATGTTGTCACTTGTCATTACAACCTATCTCACTAAAACGAAACTTGAGTCATTAACTACTTTTATGTGCACAAAACACAGGATCATGCTTTTTTTTTTTTTGGGTAAATGAGCTTTCGCCCGGCAAACTTTTATAGATAAAATTGATACACGAGATTAAGAGGGGGCATACCCCCCCGTGGGGCCAACCACTTGGTCTCCCAAAACAAGCTTTGGGGACCACCAAAACGAAAACCATACAAACCCAACTACAATAAAAATTGTAGTTGGAACCGTATCCTTTTCTGAACTAGCTCTAGACCAAACCCGGAGATTAACACCCGGACTGAGAACCCGAGGGATAACAAGCCCGGAAAAAAACCCCGGACAGAAATACTGTAATAAAACCCGGCCCTCAATGCAAACACGGAGCCTATATATGAACTCCGTATCAAACTTCATCACAAAAGACAAACAGAATTGCCCCAGACTATTGAACCCAGTATTGCTGCAGTAAAACATGACCCAGCGACCAAAAAGTATCAAGCAAAAGGTCCCGAACAGCAGAAGCTTGTGAGAACAACACAAAACCAAACGAAAAACGCAAAAGACTAAAACCAAATCCCAACAACACACCCCTTCAAACAAGAAAAGAGAACTCATGGATCACTTACGTTTGGGAGGCTTCGCAACAACGGGATCAAAGTATTTACCCGACTTCGCGAGTTGAGATATAAACTGGGCCGAACCACTCTCATCCTCGTAAACATCCTCAACGCAAAAATCCGGGTTTAAACCGAGTTCTATGCATTTGTCGTAGAAAAAATCCCATTCCCCATCAACCCACTCTTCTTGATCCGCCGCTTGAACTGCTTTTGTTTCACCCCGAAGGGCATCAAGGATACGTTTCTTCTGGGCGTCTGTGATGTCGTAATCTTTGTCTAAAATTCTGTTTAAAGACTCCGAAGGGCTGAAACGACTCCATTCAGGAAGAACCCGACCCGGGTCAATGACGTTTTGCTTTTTTATGGTACACCTATCATCGCCAATACTTTCCTGAGGATGGAGGTCCACAGGTTCACCCACAAGACTGTTGGACTTGATGCTTGCTTCAAAATCCATCACTGAGAACCCATTTGTGTCAAAGTGGTTGCTAGCTTTTACAGTTTTAATAGTTTCAGCTATATTGTCCTCAACTTCATTGTGATTATCGAGAGCAGCAAACCTGTTGATACTTGCAGGATCATGCTTTGATGTAATTTTGCGTGGTAATCACACATGCGTCGGAAACTCTATGAAAAACCACTGCCCTATATGTTATGAGGTATGGCATTAAAGGTGGCAAAATTGGCAGGTCAGGCAGGTTGGGTAATAGTTCATAACGGGTAACTTTGGTATGGGCTGGCCTAACCCAAAACACTCTTTAACTAAAAAAATATTAGAATTTATTACAAGTAATCAGTGTCAAATATGATTAGAAAAATATTTTAAATTACACTTTTGGTGGCTTTATATTCGTTTGACCCATATCCTTTTTATTTATTATCTTCCGGTCTGATCCATTAGTGATTAAAGATAACTGAGTCAACCATTCAAAAAATGGGTCAATATTACCCATAGTTGTTAATGGCGAATAACGACAAATAGCGATAAGGTACCTATAAGCTACATAGGGAATAGTGATAAATAGTGGGCGCTATTTTATAAATAACAATACACTAGAAAAAATATCTATATGTATATTATATCAAAATACCTTGGTATATGCTAATATTTTACATGTATATTTAACAAAAACCTAAAAATCTAAAATACAGCTATTTTATAGCTATATTTAATCGCTATCTATATTAAAAAAAACCTGAAATCCCACTATTTATGGCTACATACCCTGTAGCGACCTTCGACCTGTACGCAACGCTATTCTATAGCGACCGCTATTGACGACTATGATATTACCTTCGTTTATCCTTATAATTGTGTATTATTCCAGTTATAAGTTATATCATCTACTTTTGATAAAAACAACCATGCTTTTTTGGTAGTTTCTTTTTGACACGATCAAGGCCTCAACGATCATGGTTTGTGGACATGCCATTCATCTAGATTGCTCCAGGGAGTTGATCCGTCAGGATCAGTTATTTCACGATCCTTCTATTGATTGTCACTTTTTGTAAAATGGTTTATTTTCTTCTGGTAGAAAATCGTAGTTTATGGATGCTAATTTCTTTGTCTTGCAGATACCGTTGTCCCATATGCTCAAAATCAATGTCTAATATGTCCTGTACATGGCAAAGATTAGACCAAGAAGTACGTAATTGCTTATGGCAAACTCTGGAAATCTGATTTTATTAACAATCCGATTATTCCCGATTAATCGCTAGTCCGTACCCCACCGGCCAACTAGCGCCTAGCGATTCTTACAACACTGGTTATATATAGAGAGGGAAAGTTTAAAATACAAAAGGTTTTTAACGTGCGACCGGTACGCGACCACCAAATAACGTGCGTAATTATGCATATAACATGCGTAATTAGGGTTGAAACAACTCATCCGTAATTTCAAGTATAACAAGCGTAATTAGGGTTGAAAACCCCATGCGGGTTTTGATTTTTTGAACGTGCGTTATCAGGGTTGAAACAACCCATGTGTAATTTTGAGTATAACATGCGTAATTAGGGTTGAAACAACCCATGCGGGTTTTGATTTTTTGTAATGTGCGTAATTATGCATATAACATGCGTAAATAGGGTTGAAACAACCCATGCGTAATTTTGAGTATAACGCGTAATCAGGGTTGAGACAACCCATGCGGGTTTTGATTTTTTGTAGCGTGCGTAATTATGCATATAACATGCGTAAATAGGGTTGAAACAACCCATGCGTAATTTTGAGTATAACGCGTAATTAGGGTTGAGACAACCCATGCGAGTTTTGATTTTTTGCAACATGCGTAATTATGTATATAACATGCGTAATTTCGAATCTGGTGGTCGCGTACCGGTCGCACGTTAAGGGGCTATTATACAATAACTCAACCCTATATATATACACACAGCTGCTGTTTATTTGACTTCTGTAATTTGGCAGATTGAAGCTACTGTCATGCCTGAAGAATACCGATACGAGGTAATTCTTTGTCAATTTTTCTGATTATCTGGCTGCCTATGTGTTATGTGTAATTTTTTTTCTTTTATTTCTTGTGTCATATCTAGTGAATCTGGTTCGACATGCGTTACTTGACAGCCAATAATAAAATTTTATCTTCCAGTAACCAAAATTCAGTCATAATTCGGCCTTATGTTATCGAAATATTATCAAGACAATATAATTCTGTAATTATAATTAACACACAACTTATATTTATATAAGTTTAATATTGTACAGAAAGTGTTTAGGCTTAATAACAATTCATTCTGGTAGGCGAACATGCGTTCTATTATGGAGTTGATGATTATGTACTGATCAACTAAGTTGTTTTGTTGCAGATTCATATCTTGTGCAACGACTGTCACAATACCAGCAAAGCATTCTTCCACATTTTTGGCCACAAGTGTGGTCATTGTAAATCTTACAATACCCGAAGGATTGGAACTACAGACGACTCGTTGGAGAGACGAACTTAAACAACATGTTCCGATAATTTTTGACAATTTTGTTTTTGCAAAATCCAAATGGATATATGGATTGACACTTTTCTGGTGAGTGGTGGTTGTTATTGAATACAATCAACACAATTGAAAATAGTGTTTGGATGTGTTTTTACTATTTAAAGTTGAGATAATTAGTTTGATTATTTCTATTTATCTATAACTGTAAGATTGTGGTTTGATCATTTGTTGTTAGTTGACTTGCGTCAAAGTCAAAGTAGTTACTTTGTCAAGGTCAGGATCTATTTATATATACTCATACTAGGTTTTTACCCTGGATTGCTTCCCGGGCTCGGGAAAGTTATTTAGATTAATTAATTACAATTTGTTATTAATACGACCACATTACATCAACCATCTTATTCTATTAAAAAACATTGTCTTAAAATCACGGAATTAGATCTATTCAACAACAGGGCCACATGAATAACATTATTTCCAATTTTACTTCAATGCACTTAAATGATCGGGTGATTTGGGATTTTGTAAAAATGTTTGTTCTTGTACTTCTTAACAAAATAAGATGTTGACCAAAATTCAAACAAATGTTGACCAAAAGTAAATCAGATCAGATGTTCAACATAAACACTGAATCTATAACAACAGACACTACAGACACTGATTATATTCAAACTACTGATACATAAACATTGATTCTTCATTCCACTGTTGTAATCTAAGCACTAATGTTCAAACTACTGATACATAAACATTGATTCTTCAAAGGGTGATCAGAGCTTGAATGACAATGCTTTGATCTTCAACTATGCTTGGATCCCATCAGTAGTTTGAGGTTCAATTTTTATGCTTCATCAGTGGTTGGATTCCAATGTATGTAGAAGCTTTGCTGAGCTGTCATCTTCAAGTGCCATTGTCTTGATAGCCTGTTTAAAATATACAGCTTCTTGCTCTTTCTCTTCTGCATCAGTCAACTTTTGCCTCTTTCTTTGGTTTAACTAATGACAGAGGGATCTGATGATGTGAACAGTGATTCAGAATTGTGGAGCTGCTTCTTTGACATGTTAATAGTTTTGTAATCAGGCTTCTTTGGAAGGCTAGGATCTGTTTCTCTCTTTTTTCTAAGCCTTTCATAAGCTTCATCAGTGTACTGCCTTGTCCATTTTGCTATGGCCTTGGCAGTTGCAACCTTTGCATCAACCAACTCTTGTTTCTTTCTTTTATACTCCAAGGTAAGATCATCAATAGCCTTTTTGTATTTACGCCAATTTGGTGCTGACCTTTTCATGCTTGGATCTCTTTTTACTCTTTCAATTCTATTGAGTTCTGCTTTGAGACCAACAAGTGGCCAATCTTGGAATTGCTCTTCCTTGGCAGGGTAGAACTTCTCACTCATGATCAATGCCAGAATGTCTTTTCTCACATCTTTTTGCAGGCCAGGTTCTGGTGGTAAATTTGACATTTCTTTACTCAAATCTCTAGCATAGTCTTCCATGAGCTTGACTTTGGTGAGTAAAAACTGATAATGACTTGAATACACATTGTCATTTTCTCCTTCGCATTCAACCCTAGCTATTATTTGAGCTTGTCTAGCTTTTAGTTTTAGATATTCATCCATGTTTTTTGGATTCCTAAAACCAACCAGAGAAGGGAATTTCCTTTTTGAAGGATCATCAACTGTGTAGAACTGCCTCATTTCATTCTTTACTGCATGGAGTTCCAGTGGATAACTGGCAGCTGCTGGGGTACCATCTGCAGACTCATATCCTTGAAGAGCTATTGGATCTTTGATTGGATTGACCAATTTTGGAGGAATGAAAGATTCAGGTTTGGTGATTTTGTAAGGTACAGATGAAACAGGATCAGGTGCTGGTATATCATCATCATGCACTTGAATATTTTTTCTTCTAGTATACACATTTTCAGGAGGAGGTGTTTCTATTTGAGGTTTTGGAGCAAACAGAATTATGGCTTGGGAAGGATTGTTAAAAGTGGTAGGTAATTGACTAACAGTTGTCGAAACAACTGGTGTCTCAACCACTGTTGATGTATCAACAGTTGTCTTTTGCTTTAAGGCAGGTGGTGAGTTTTGTGATGATGGTTTTGTTTGGGGTGTTTGAGTAGTGATGGTGTGTGTTTGACTAACAGCTGTTGAAACAACTGGGGTTTCAACCACTGTTGCCATTACCACGGATGATGTGTCAACTGTTGTCTTCTGCCTTTTTGCAGGTGGTATTGGTGGTGGTGAAGGGATTTTTCATAATGGAGATAAGACAGTGGATGTAGTGTGTGTTTAAGTGGTAGTGGTGAAAGTTTGGATAACAGATGTTGAAATTACTGAAGAAGCAACAACTGTTGATACAACAGGTGTTTTAACATCTGTTGGTTTCGAAGATTGATGTGTGGAACTTTTGGAAGGTTTGGGAGTTTGTTTTGTGGATTTGGGAGGTGTGGTTTTGGGTTGTATGACTTTTCTAGTAGACTTTCTTATGGGCTGAGAATTTTCTTGATCCTTTGGCTCAGAAGTACCCTGTTCATTCATCTCCATAAAAACTGTCTTCTCCTGTTCAAACCTTCCTTTATCCTTTGCTTCCATATCCTTTTTCACCCTTGCTTTTGCATCAGCAATGGCATTTAAGGTTACATCAACCTTTTTGGAACCATCTGGCAAAGGGATGTGTGCAAGCATTGTTGAATTATCTGGTGCAATGTACAGACCATCTTCATATCCTTTTTTCTTCAACTGCCTCATTTTCTCCGCCTTTTTGGCATTATTTGGTGGTGGGCTGTCCACAAAGATGATAGAGGGAGGAGCAGTGCCAGTGGTGTTCATAAATTGAGCCTTCAGGGTTTTTATATCTGCCTGAGTGTCTTTGAACCTGGCTTCCATTATATTTCTGATATTTTGAAGCTGAATTTCATGTTTCTGATCAGCATTTGCTCTTTGTTGGTGAAGCAGAGGTTGAAATAATGCCCAAAGGTCAGTGGGAGCAGGTGGTGCCTGCTGTTTTTGTAACAACTGTTGCAGTATGGTTTTGATTTCTGCAATAGATGTATCCAGTTTGTTAAGCCTCTCCCTCAATTCTCGGTACATTAAACCATCATCCAATTTAATGGGATCATCTGATTTCCCACGAGAGGTGGTTGTAACAGTGGTTGACTGAGGGAGACTTTCCCAAAAGTCATCCCCTGTTGCCCCTTTTTCTTGGAACTGGGGACTTCTTTCCTTAGCAGAGGTTACCAATCTAAGCTCACCAGTGTATACAGGATACACACCAGTATTTAGAAAGGTTCCCATAGAAGAAATTGCCTTCAAGGAAGTCTGATTAATGAAACTACTGTCCAAGTGTAAACCAGTGGGTTCAACACTTGTAGTAGCTGCTTCACTTGAACTACTGACAGAAAGTACTTGTACATCCTGCAGTGTAACCTCCTCAGGTGTTGTTGGTGGGTTAGCAATGATAGGGAGCTCAGACACAGTCACTTTCTGTGGCATGCTCTCAGTGATAGGGGGTTGAGAGGAACTGATTGCTATCTGATTTATATCAACTGCATCCAACAAAAGTTTTGTTTGTGGTGGAATTGTAACAGTGAGTACGGGAGTGGAAAGAGGATTTGCCCCGGGCAGTGGGCTGGGGATGATGGATTCAAGTGAGTCCAAAGCAACATAATTTGATGTCCCTATTCTTACAACTTGTTCTTTTTGAAAAGAAACAGGAGGAGTTTGAGGCTCAGGTTGAGATATTTCTAACATCTGCTGTGAGGAAGTAGCAGCAGTGGTTTCTGGTGACTTTTGTGTTTTCACCGGCAGTGGCTCTGGGATCTCATCTTCCAGAGTTGCCTTTGTTTTAGGTTTGAGGGGCTTTTGTGTTTTCTTTTGTCTTGGTCTTTTGGTGGATTTAGGTGTCGGTTTCACAGGAGTTGTTTTGCTGCTGTGATCACCTTGAGCAGTGGGCTCAGCAGCAGGTGCCTGAGGAGCAGTGGTAGCTGCTAAAGTCTGCTCAGGAGCCTGTGCTTGTGTTTTGGACACTTTTGATAGCCCTGTAAATGTTAACGGTGTAAGGCCATTTATTTGAAAAGGTTCACCCTGGATGAGTATATGAGCATCATCCTTTCCAAATTTCTTTTGAAAATAAAAGCTTAGGAACCTTGGAAATAGTAAAAATGATTTGCTATCAACATTTTTTACCAAGTCATTAAAGATCTCCTGTGAATAGTTAAAGTTTTCCCCATGCAAGATAGCATATGCCAGGTATTGGATCTTTAATGGAATTTCATTTAAAGCAGTGGTCTTATTAGAAACACACATTAAGAGGGTATGAAACAAAAACCTTGGGGCAGGGGGAAAACTGCCTTTTTGCAAAGTGTTTTTTTTTTCATTTGCTTTGCATACCCTCTTTCTAAAAAATCTGTTTGATACTCTATTTTAGGGAAAAAAGTCTTACCTTCAAGATCATTGAGTTCAAACACCTCAGAAATGGTTTGTGGTGTGATTTTAACATCAACACCCTTTATCGAGGAATTGATAGCTATGGGTGTTTTATCTTGATATTCAAGTTTTGCATTTTTCCAAAATTCCCTCTGGGTTGCCAAGTAAATCGGAGCATCAGAAGTCAACAAAGTTTTGTATTTTGAAGACGAAAGGGCATCTATGACGGAATTGAACGTTTCAGTGTTACTTGGTTTTGTCAAGAGACCCAAGTAGTTATGGGGAGCTTTGTATCGAATTTGTATGACCTTTTGACTGGATTTCCTTTTAACTGATGAAGACCGTGATTTTGCCATTTGAGGAAGAAGGACGATGAGAAATTTTGAGAGAAATGGAGGATAACTGCTTTGAAAAAGGAAAAATGAATTCGATTCGACAGTTAAAACCCTGATTGGGGGTTTTGATCAGGGTTTTATAGCAGGAAAAGTGAATGCTGACGTGGCAGCGGTTACAAAAGATCTGACGGCTATGAACTGTCCACGAGCCAACCCCTGATGAGTAATGGAACACAGTTGTTTTATGAAGACACTGATGGAATAATAACAGTGGTTGCAATGATTACACTGAAAAACAGTGGGAGACTTTAAGTTATCAGTGGATAGCCTTAAAACATTTTAATGCTTATAATTCATAAAAAAAATTCATTTTAACTATTTTTATGATGAATTTTGAGATTTTTTAAATAATGTATTACATATAATCAGTTAGCATGCTGGGGTGATGTGATAAATACCGTTACATATAAACAACCCTATGATATGAAATTTAACAATCTAACAGAGTATAAAATACTGATGTTGAATCCACTATAGATGCTGAAGCACTGCTGCTACTGAGCAATGTTTTTCCTCTCGTTGATCAGGCTTTAGGAACATAAGTGCTTGTCTTTAACATGGCTTTGTCTTCAACAGTGGATAGGCCTCATCAATCTTTAAGAACATCAGTATTTATAAGGAGCAGTGGTTAATTATAACAGTCCTTAGCATGATCAGCTGTTATAACGACTCAAAAACCTCTTTGAGAGGAAGCATTGAAAGTATTAAACCTCTGTTGTCTTATCAAACAGATGTTCAGACACAATTCAACATCAACATAATTTAAATCGTACTCAAACACTAAATAATAAATAAAAATAGAATACAACATAGAAACACTGGTACATAAATACTAAAGTTGAATCCACTATAGATGCTGAAGCACTGCTGTTACTGAGCAGTGGTTTTCCTTTCGTTGATCAGGCTTTAGGTACATAAGTGCTTGTCTTTAACATGGCTTTGTCTTCAACAGTGGATAGGCCTCATCAGCCTTTAAGAACATCAGTATTTATAAGGAGCAGTGGTTAATTATAACAGTCCTTAGCATGATCAGCTGTTATAACCACAACATAACCCTTTGAGAGGAAGCATTGAAACTATTAAATCTCTGTTGTCTTATGAAACAGATGTTCAGACACAATTCAACATCAACATAATTTAAATCGTACTCAAACACTAAATAATAAATAAAAATATAACACAACATAGAAACACTGGTACATGAATACTAAAGTTGAATCCACTATAGATGCTGAAGCACTGCTGCTACTGAGCAGTGGTTTTCCTTTGGTTGATCAGGCTTTAGCTACATAAGTGCTTGTCTTTAACATGGCTTTGTCTTCAACAGTGGATAGGCCTCATCAACCATTAAGAACATCAGTCTTTATAAAGAGCAGTTGTTAACTATAACAGTCCTTAGCATGATCAGCTGTTATAACCGCAACATAACCCTTTGAGAAGAAGCATTGACACTATTAAACCTCTGTTGTCTTACCAAACAGATTTTCAGACACAATTCAACATCAACATAATTTAAATCTTACTAAAACAGTAAATAATAAAAAAAAAATACAACATAGATTCATAAAATAAAATTTATTAATTTATTCATGACCTTAAAACTAAAAGTCCAATAATTACATGACATACTAAACAGTATTAACGTTCAAATCTAAGAATAACAGCAAGAATTAAGAAACTTTAGTTTCAACTCCATCCATTGCTGAACCTCTAGATGTATGTACTTCAGCATCCCCAAGAACTGCAAGTCTCTATCACCGCACTCTATATTACTGACAACACAAACAAGAAACAAACCTAAAATGCAAAGGTCTCTTCTCAACTGTTGTAGCACATCTAAGTTTTCAAGATATTGCAAGAATCTATCCATACTTTCTATAAAAGAAGAAATCCCAATGACAAACCTGACACAAGAAAACCTGACTTTCGATTTAACGAAAATCGAACAACGCAACTTTTCACGATGTTGCAACAATGATACTGCAACATCCATATTGAAAGGTTGACTTGTGATGGGAATCTTCATTGAAACGACGATGTTGGAACAATGATACTGGAACGATAACATGTTCAACAAACATTCGAACAAAGAAGTGTAATCGGAGATTAGCGCCTAAATCACGAGAAAGATGCATTTGAGAGAGAGATATACGCACACATATATGAGCGAGCGAGATTTGAATCTGATAGTAGATAATTATATCTTATTTATAGGATTAGAATATACGGTTTGAATGAGCCTTTGAATTTTCAATTTTGAATGTGGGAACTGATAATTATTAAATTATCTTATTTATTGGGAACTGATGTTTATACGTAATCCACAGTAGTATATATCCTTATCCTCTCTTTATTAAAATATTAAATATGCAAAGTAGGAAAAAAAAAGAGAGAAGGTCAATTTTCATGATGACTTCTCTGTAGTTACTGATGATGATTTGAAAGCAACTGTCATTGTCATGATGACTTTTCTAATTTTTAAAAACATAATAACCGTGAGTTTGAAATTCACATTTTGCATGTTTTAAATGTCCAAAGCTCAAGAAATTAACATTAATTACTGATTTGATTTGCAACAAATAGTTATAAAGAAATTTTTTTATTTTTTAATTTAATTTTAAATTTTATGATCAAAACAATGTTGTTTGAAATCTTACCTCATTGGTATGTAAATATGAGGTAAAATGGTAATTTTATTGTAATTCTACTTTTTATTTGATAATTTCAATCTATCACTAAACTAAAACAATCAATAACAAAAAAAGTGAGCAATGGCCGTTTTTTAGGAAAACCACTGATGGTCAATATCAATAAATCTCAACAATAAAAAAGTGAGCAGTGGCTATTTTTCCTATCAGTGGATACCCCATAGTTTTTTAAACACTGATGTTTGGTCAGTCAATGGTCAACAGAAAGATGCTTTCGAACAAAGAAGTGTAATCGGAGATAACCGTCAGTTTGAAATTCTAGTTTTGCAACAAATAGTCAAAAAGTATTTTTTTTATTTTTTAATTTAACATTAAGGATAAAAATATATATGGTTTGAATTTTGAATTTCAAAATTACTGATATTATTATTAATTACTCGGTTAATTGACCGCAATTGTGATGATGTTTATTGGGAACTGAAAGGTAAGTAGTGTATATCTTTATATCCCTCCTTATAAAAGTAAATAAATATTAGTAATGATATGCAAAGTAGGGAAAAAAAAGAGAGAACGTCAATTCTAAATTACCATCTTGCATAAATTTAATTTCAAAATTTCAAAATTACTGATATTATCAGTGATCTGATTTGAAAGCAATTGTGATGTTGACTTTTCTAATTTTTTATTTTAACTTTAATTAAGAGATAATAACCGTCAGTTTGAAATTCATATTTTTCATATTTTAAAAGTCCAAAGCTGAAGAAATTACCATTAATTAGTGATTTGATTTGCAACAAATACCCATCAAGTATTTTTTTTTTATTTTTTAATTTAACATTAAATTTCATCAGGAAAACAATATTGGAGGAACTCTTATCTCATTGCAATGTAACGATTAGGTAAAATGGTAATTTCATTTTAATTGTAGTTTTTATTTGATAATTTCAATATATCACTAATTAACACCATGGATGGTAAATATCAATGGATGTCAAGAATAAAAAAGTGACCAGTGGCTATTTTTTCCTATCAGTAGATACCGAACGTCAATTGTCATTATGACTTTTCTGTAATTACTGATATTATCAGTAATTACTGATGATGATTTGAAAGCAACTGTCATTGTCATGATGACTTTTCTAATTTTTAAACCGTGAGTTTGAAATTCACATTTTGCATGTTTTAAATGTCCAAAGCTCAAGAAATTAGCATTAATTACTGATTTGATTTCCAACAAATAGTTATAAAGAATTTTTTAAATTGTATGATCAAAACAATGTTGGAGGAAATCTTACCTCATTGGTATTTAAAGACGAGGTAAAATGGTAATTTCATTGTAATTTTAGTTTTTATTTGATAATTTCAATCTATCACTAATTAACACCATCAATAACAAAAAAGTGAGCAGTGGCTGTTTTTTAGGAAAACAACTGATGGTCAATATCAATAGATGCCAACAATAAAAAAAGTGAGCAGTGGCTATTTTTCCTATCAGTGGATCCCCAACAGTTTTTTAAACACTGATGTTTGGTCAGTCAATGGTCAACAGATTTTGAAGAAACATATGTTTCGCCTTAAACAGAAGTTTGCCCATAAACAGAAGTTTGACCATAAACAGGTGTTTGCACATAAAGAGATGTTTATCTGGTGGTTTAAAACCACTGTTTGGTCAAATAAATTTCACAACAGGACCAATACTCAAATAGATGTTGACCTTAAACAGATGTTTGGTTTAGAGCCGAACATCTGTTAAACCCCAAACATCTGTTTAACCCTGAACAGATGTTTAAGTTAATAACATCTACTGTTCAACCTAACAGGGGTTTCCATTAACTATTGACCAAATTGCAAACAGATGTTAAAACCACTGTTTGTTATTGTACTTCTTTACAAAATTACATAGAATTCAAGAAAACGAAACAAACACTTAAAGAACTATAATTTAACACATAATCTAATCGGGCAAAGCAATCTATTATCTAAGAATTCACTGATTCTTACAACATGAAACAAACTCATAATGAAATACTAAAGTTACATAAGAACCACTGATAATTAAACCCCAAACATCTGTTTAACCCTGAACAGATGTTTAAGTTAATAACATCTACTGTTCAACCTAACAGGGGTTTCCATTAAGTATTGACCAAATTGCAAACAGATGTTAAAACCACTGTTTGTTATTGTACTTCTTTACAAAATTACATAGAATTCAAGAAAACGAAACAAACACTTAAAGAACTATAATTTAACACATAATCTAATCGGGCAAAGCAATCTATTATCTAAGAATTCACTGATTCTTACAACATGAAACAAACTCATAATGAAATACTAAAGTTACATAAGAACCACTGATAATT
Organism: Helianthus tuberosus; assembly: GCA_030545235.1. NCBI lineage: Eukaryota > Viridiplantae > Streptophyta > Magnoliopsida > Asterales > Asteraceae > Helianthus > Helianthus tuberosus. The sequence continues at coordinate 186,226,985 of CM060406.1, forward strand.
AAATACTAAATTTGAATCCGTTGTAGATGCTGAACCACTGCTGATACTAAACAGTCGTTTTCCTTTGATTAATCAAACTCTAGGTACATAAAGTGCAAACAGTCGTTTTCCTGAACAGATGTTTAAGTTAATAACATCTACTGTTCAACCTAACAGGGGTTTCCAAAAATTGACCAAATTGCACACAGATGTTAAAACCACTGTTTGTTATTGTACTTCTTTACAAAATTACATAGAATTCAAGAAAACGAAACAATCACTTAAAGAACTATAATTTAACACATAATCTAATCCGGCAAAGCAATCTATTATCTGAGAATTCACTGATTCTTACAACATGAAACAAACTCATAATGAAATACTAAAGTTACATAAGAACCACTGATAATTAAATACTAAATTTGAATCCGTTGTAGATGCTGAACCACTGCTGATACTAAACAGTCGTTTTCCTTTGATTAATCAAACTCTAGGTACATAAAGTGCTTGTCTTTAACAGGACCTTGTCTTCAACAGTGGATAGGCCTCATCAGTCTTTGTTCATAAAGTGCTCATTTAAAACAAACTTTATGCTTCTTTTAATACAAAAAAAGGTGGGAAACACCATTACTCTAGACTCTCTAGTAACATAAAATCTTATCTTACAACAATAGTAGATCCTTTCTTGCGTTTAGTAGGAACTACTGTGGGTTCTACATCATCATCTTCTGCACAAGTCAATTATAATCATCATCATCATTTAGACATAAGCAAAAATTATTTTAACTATAAATTTAATAATCTTTCTTTGTGTTTAATTAAACTTTATGCTTCTTTGAATACAAACCTATAATAACCCGCAGCAGATTGTATGAATTTCAAACAACTGTGATTAGACTGAAATTTAAACCGAGAATTAGAGTATATCACTTCAAAATAAAAAACTCAAAATTGAAAATCAGAGTAGCAAAAAACACATACTTTAAACGATGTTGGAACAATAATACTGGAAACAACCGTGGAACAATCATCATCATTATATGAGAATACCCTTAATTTATGGAACCTGTAGAATGAAATGCTCCACTGTTGGGTTATTAACTTTCAACCTCACTTTCCCTAAATTTATCAATTCTAATTTTCAACAGGATGTAATACAATTATTACCTTAATTAAGATATCTTCAACTGCAAACAACAATAGCAAACAACATCAAACAACAATAGCAAACAACATCAGTCAATAATAGCAAACAACATCAAACAATAATAGCAAACACCTGGTGTTGAATCCACTGTAGATGCTGAACCACTGCTGTTACAAACATAAAAATACCAATGAAACTCTAATTTCAGAAAGAATAATGGCTGAACATACTCAAACATCAATAATCAACAGATGTTATACTCATATGATCACCATCTAGAAAAAAACGCTAATTTCAAAACATATTCAAACATACCAGCTTATGGCAGAAATCTATCCGCAGCTAAGCGGATTTCAACTTTGATGACAACAACCCTGGAACCATATGATTAGATTACGAGTAGAAATTAGGATTAGTGTAAATAAGAGGAAATCATGAAAGTATTTCAACTAAAAAAAAGAACAAACCTTTTGATGAAGTAATCGATGAACAAAAGAAGATTTTATGGTGGCGTCTGAAGAAGATTAAGGTTTGGATGGAAAGAATTATCTCAATAATTTGCAGGGTTTGTGAAATTTGAATTTGAATCGCCTGAATATAGAGGGAGAAAGAACCCAAGGTTTGTAAACAAAGATTAGAAGTGAGAAGAGAGATTATATAAGGAAAAGGGGATGGCACTGTTGGGCGGGAAAAGAGAACTGAGGATGCCCTAATCAAGTGACACGTGGCCCAAATAACTTTCATTTATTATATATAATAGATTTGTGTAGCTATATACCATCAAAGTACTTTCTCTTGACTAATTTATGCTTTGATCAATTTAAACTTCTTTCATCTTTGTGAACGATGAGATGGTTGAAAGATATTTTAAGTGTTAATTTTTTACTTTTTCTATTGTCTTTACTGAATTAGTAATAATAGTTACTCTTTCCTAAAAACGGTTTTAAAAAATCTAATATATAATAGTAAGACCCATACGTTCTACACATTGGAAATTCTATTGTTTTCAGTTCAGTTATGACGTTACTAGCACGTTAAAATATGGATGAGCTCGGTACCGGTAATGGCACCGAAAGTTCCGATCCCGAAAATAATCGAAATTAGGTACCGGCACCGAAAATGCTCGGTACTATACGGTATGGTATTTGAAGGTGAAAATAAGTAAATACAGGTATGGTGCTAGACCGGTGTCGAACTGAAAGTAACGATTCTGAAAACACCAAAAGGTGGGTACCAAATTGGTACCGAAAATGATTTGATATAGTAAATTTGGTACCGATACGATACCGGTTTGATTACAGGATTTGATACCATTTGCTCATCAATAATTTAAATATCCAAGCTAAATTTACATGTTACAATTCATTCATTACAGAAAAAGACAAAAAAGAAAATAAAAGAAGTTATGTATATAAAACCACATTCAAAATACAATTTACTTACCACGTGTATGAAAATCAATCTAAAAGGTGCAATTACTTGCGTTGCTACGTGGCATGAGCTCAAAGATGATGTTAGGGATGAGCTCGGTACCGAAAACCCCCAAAAGTGGGTACCGGTACCGAATATACCTGGTACGACAACGGTACGATACCAATATTTCGGAGTAAAAACCGGTACCAAAAATCTTGAAAGTCGGTACCGAATCGATAGCAAAAATGTCAAAAGTCGGTATCGAAAATGTATCCGGTTTGGTAAATTTGATACCAGTATTGGTACCATTTGTTTATCCCTATGCGTGTTACTGTTCATTTAGCTGTGTTTTTAATATATAGGTAAATGATAACATATTATTCTGATTATAGCTAAGATCAAACAGTGTGAGCGTGGAAATCCGACGTTGTTGTCTCTCTATGTCGTACACACCGGTCCATCAACAACGTGGAGGGCGGTGTTTAGCTTGAGGCGGAAAGTTTTCCATCGGCGTGGAGGTTTAATGTGGGTTGACGTGGCACGTTATGAGTGGCCGTGGATTGTAGCCGTTGGTGCCAACAGTAAATTTAATTTTTTTTACTTTCTAAAATTATATAACCTCTCCTATATAAACAACCCATTTCTTCCAATTTTTTTACAAACTTTCTCATCTCCTCTCAACTTTTACAATTATACTTCAAAAAATTCCAAGAAAATGGCAACGATTACGTAGACCGAAGAAGAAGACATCACGTTGTGTGAGTCGTGGGTCGAAGCACTAACCCACCACACATCGTAATCGCACGAGTGGTCCATTTTGGGGGAGAATTTTCCAATAATTTTGCATTCTAGGGGTAACACCACCCAAACCGTGGATGCACCTTCTTCGGGTTTTAGGACTATCCGCTTGGATAGTGAAAGATTTGAGACAGTGCACAACACGGTGGAAAATGAGGGTGGTGACCTTGCGGAAGATGACATCACACAAGTCGCCCTCATCTACTACATGCAAGCCTACAACTGTGACTTCAAACACGTTTCGATGTGGCAAATAATTAGATTTTTTTTGTTTAATTATGTTTAGGTTTAATGTTTAGTTTTAATCATGTAATGTTTTTTCAAGTTTTTCGTGTGTGTTTTTAGTATCATTTTTTTAAGTTATGTAATTTTTTTTAATTATGTAATGTTTTTTTAATGTTATTTGTTTAATTAGTATTAGTATTATTTTTTTTAAATTAAATAGAATTTATAAATTTTGAATAATAAAATAACTATAAAAAGTCTGTGTCACGTGTCGAATAACACCATCCTTTCACGTCCTGTCTCACTCCTCCCGTTTTTGCACCACACCACTTTTCTGACGTGTGTTGACGTGGCGTCCACATGTCGCACAACACCCCCTTTTCAAGCCCCCCACTCTGTATGGTCTTGAAACATTAACTAGTCGGGGGTGCGGCCTCATACATAGAAACTTGTGTTGTATGTGTTTCCTATGTATATTAAACATTAACTAGTTGGGTGTATGCGCGATGTGACGGGGATCACAACAATTAGGTTAATCATTTTAGAGGTGTGCATGGGGTGGTTCGGTTCAGTTTTCGGCCGAAAATCAAAATTTTCAGTTAAGGTATTTCAAAACCAATCAGTTTCAAGTATTTCAATTAATTGGTTATGAACATTGGGTTGTGTGTTTTTCAATTACTATTATTATTACTATATGTTAATAAAGCAAACGAAATGAATAGTACATTTTTTGCTGGTATTATGTGATTGGACCCATTTAGAGGTGGAGATGACGCGCGTTGTCTCATCTGAAATCTGGAGGGGAGGTGGTAAAAAACTACCAACCCCTATCATATTAGACAAAAAGAGGGCAAAGAAAGAATTCAGAGAGAGAACGACTTCCACGTGGGTTACAGTACGGCGGTGTTTCATGGCGGTGGTTCTGCCGCCGGTGATGGCATTAATTTGCAGAATAAGACGCCCGTTGCATCCGGCGGTCCGGTCAGTTACTTTCCGCTACAACCATTGTTTTCACGCTTTCAACCCATTTTAAGAGAGAAACCGAGAAAAAAAAAGAGAAGTCGCAGAATCAAGAGGGATGGATGTAGTTGTTGGCGCGACAGACGTGGGCGGAGGCCATTATGTGCTCCGACGATGGAAACTACGGCGGTAGTGATGTTTACGATGGTGGCTAGAGTTCAATTCCGTCAACGGTAAGTCTTCCATTCCGATAGGGTTTGATACTTGCAGAGCTTGCTTTGTTCTTACGATAAGATTCTTCCGTTTGCACACTTTCTTATGTACAGATAAATTCCGGTTGGCTGCTCTGAGTTTGGCGATTTGATTGTTGACGCTCTTGAGGATTTCGGTAGGTGTTGCTGATAAGTTATTTAATATGTGTATAAAGTGTTTAAGAAATCAAATTTGACATGATAATTGCAGTTTTAGGTTAAGCTTAAGTTGAGAACAGGAGGTATTGTCACATATTTATGTTTGTTTGGTTATTTGGTGTGCTGTAGATCTTATTGCACAATTTGTTTTGCAAAATTTGATGTGAATTCTCAATCAATGGCGTTGCATGTTTTCTCAATTATTTAATAAATCTGTCTTTGACCTAGGGTTTCTTTTTATTTAAAGCATGCGAGTGGTGTTTTTATGTGAATAATTGGTGTGTATTTGAGATCCAGGATTGTTGTGTCACACCCCAACCGATGGCGGAAACATCGGGGTGCGGCACTAAGCGTTCAGATTGCTCAAAAGTTTCCATAACACTAGGTATTTCAATATAGATTAAATAGATTCAACATTGTCTAAAATGAACCACAAATCAAACACAAGTAGCACATTTAAAACATCAGATATTGTTCAAGTTTCTAGATCAACTAGGCGTGTGTTTCTAGCAGCATCCTAGCTTGTTTTCCCATAGTTCCAGCATTCTATCATCCTGCAACATGTATTAAAATAAAGTCAATACAATAATGTATTGGAGAGTATACAAGTTTGAGTATATAGCATAATAATTTAAAAAGACTCATATCCATCATGTAAACGATAAAATAGTTTCAGCCATGCTAGTGTTCGCAGTCCAAGTGATAGCCCAAGTGTCCCGATGCTTTAACCACTTTCCCAAGAATCAAGGAAAGCAAATAGAATCCTCCTAACAATACCCCCGAGAATAATGGGGAGGTGCATCATCCTATAGCGCTACTATTGTTAAGGCAGAGCTACACACAAGGATTAAACATTCACATAGCATAAAGAATCAAGAATCACAAGTATCAAGTTTCACATTCACAGAGGATAGAGTTTAGATTCAAAAGTTTCAAGTTTCATAGAATACATGTTGCATCCCAAAACTTTAAAATGAAAAGGGATCGAGTATACTCACAGTGATTGCTTAATAGTAACACTGTTATTGGATCAAAGGGAGCTCTTAGGATTAGCCTGATTAGAGTACAATAGATAAGTGTCGGACGGAGTAACGAGAACTGTGCAAGTGTCGGATCAGTCACCTGATCAGATGGCCATCCGAACGGATGGTCATCCGATCGGATGACATATGTGGTTAGGACGGATCGCCATCCGATCGGATGGTCACCCGTACGGATGGCCATTCGGTCGAATGGTCACTCGATCCATGATAAGTTTCCAAAATGATTATCCTTAATACCAAGTGTTCAAACCAGGTCTTTCGATCGGATGGTCATCCAATCGAATGACCCTTCGTGTGTAAGTTTCCAAAGTTCAAAGTTTCTGATTCAAAATAGTTTCAAGTGTTGAAGGTTGTAAGTCACAATCCTTTGATCGGATGGTCGTTCGATCGGACGGCAGTTAAGGCAGTGTGGCACAGATCAGATGGCAGCACGATCGAGTGGCCCTCCGATCGGATTGCCATTCGGTCAATCCCATCCTTTCCACCTTCCCGACTTTGGTTCGTTTTGCGAGTTAGATTAAGCATTGCGTTGTGTATTATTGTGTAAGATTATCACATAACAAGATTTTATCATTAACACCAAAGTTTCCAAGTTTCCGAGTTTACACAAGTGTCAAGTCTCCAGTCCCTCGTGCAACCAAGTCTCAAGTTTCACGAGCCTCAAGAGTCAAGCATCAAGTATCAAGAATCAAGTCTTAAGAGTCAAGTATCAAGAATCTAGAATCAAGTATTAGCATTAAGTATCAAGAATCAAGTGTCTAGAGTTAAGTATCAAGAATCCAGTATTTAAAGTCAAGCTTCAAGAATCTAGCTTCACAGAATTTAAGTGCCAAGTATCAACAAGATTCAAGTTTCATAGCATCAAGATTCACAAAGTATCTAAAGAGTCAAGTCTCACGTAGCATAAGGACCAAAATGGACAAAAGCTAAAATTTCAGGGACGCAAGGCATTACAGTCTCCCCTCCTTTAGGAGATTTCGACCCTAAAATCTAAGAGGAAGACTGCTCGAAGAGCTGCGGTACTTGGCCTTCATTTCGCTCTTGAGTTCCCAGGTGAATTCAGCGCCACACTTGCCTTCCCATCGCACCTTAACTATGGGAATTTTGCTGCGCCTTAATCGCTTGACACCTTGGTCCATGATTTCAACTGGTTTCTCCACAAAATGTAAGGTTTCGTTCACTTGCAGGTCTTCGACGGGAACCTGAAGTTCCTCGTTGGCTAAACACTTTCTGAGGTTAGATACGTGGAATATCGGATGTACACTATTAAGTTCTTGTGGCAGGTCGAGTCGGTACGCCACCTTACCAATCCTTTCGAGTATCGTGAAAGGACCCACATAGCGAGGGGCGAGCTTTCCCTTCTTACCAAAACGAACCACTCCCTTCCAGGGAGATACCTTAAGCAGTACTCGATCTCCAACACCAAATTCTAGAGGCTTACGCCTTTTATCAGCATAGCTCTTTTGTCTGCTCCTAGCCTTGATCAAGTTATCGTGGATCTGAAGAATCTTATCCGTCGTCTCTTGAATGATTTCAGGGCCAGTAAGTTACTTGTCACCAATCTCATGCCAGCTGAGAGGAGATCGGCACTTGCGACCATATAAGGCTTCGAAAGGAGCCATATCAATACTAGAATGATAGTTGTTGTTGTACGAGAACTCAATCAATGGTAAATGTACATCCCAATTACCACCAAAGTCGATGACACAAGAGCGGAGCATATCCTCTAGGGTTTGTATAGTGCGCTCAGTCTGTCCATCCGTTTGAGGATGAAAGGCTATGCTAAGATTCAAAATAGAACCCATAGAGGACTGGAAAGTTTGCCAAAGACGTGAAGTGAATCGACCATCACTATCAGAGATTATGTCAATGGGTATGCCAGGACGGCATATAATATCTTCGGTATAGATTCGAGCCAGTCTCTCCACTTTATAATCTTCGCGGATTGGAAGAAAGTGAGCTGATTTAGTCATACGGTCAATGATTACCCAAATAGTATCGTGACCAGTGGGTGTACGGGGTAGTTTGGTAATAAAGTCCATAGCGATACTATCCCATTTCCAAACAGGGATCTCAGGTTGTTCAAGAAGACCTGAAGGACGTTGATGTTCGGCTTTCACTTTCAAACAAGTGAGGCACTTCGAGACATAGGTAGCAATGTCCTTTTTCATGCCAGGCCACCAATAGGTCGTACGCAAGTCATGGTACATCTTATCGGCACCAGGATGAATAGAGTATTGAGACTTGTTGGCCTCATTCATAATGAGATCACAAAGGTTATCGCGATCCGGTACCCAGATGCGATTGAGGTAGTATTGAAGTCAATCCGATTTCGTTTCAAGTTGATCGATTTTAGCGCCTTGGATTTCCAGTCCTGGACTTCCTTCATTTGCTGAAGAATATTGAGCTTCACGAATACAAGTATGAAGATCACTCGAGGTATGATAACAACGAATAGTATTAACATGAGCCTTACGACTAAGAGCGTCGGCCACGACATTCGCCTTGCCAGGATGATAGCGGATTTCGCAGTCGTAGTCGTTAAGCAATTCCATCCAACGTCTCGGTCGCATGTTCAGTTCTTTTTGGTTGAAGATATGTTGAAGGCTCTTATGGTCAGTGAAAACCACACACTTAGTTCCATATAAGTAGTGTCGCCAAATCTTTAATGCAAACGCAACTGCACCAAGCTCCAGATCGTGAGTAGTATAGTTTTCTCATGTATATTAAGTTGATGGGAGGCATAAGCAATAACCTTGTCCCGCTGCATGAGCACACAGCCCAAGCAACGGTTCGAGGCATCGCAATATACCACGAAATCATCATTCCCATCAGGGAGAGTAAGAACAGGAGCATTACACAAAAGGGTCTTAAGAGTCTGAAAAGATTCCTCTTGCTCGGGACCCCGAGCAAAAGGTTTCTCTTTTTGAGTTAACGAAGTAAGAGGAGCTACGATCTTAGAAAAGTCTGAGATAAATCGACGGTAATAACACGCCAATCCTAGGAAAGAACGGATATCGGATGCAGATTTAGGCGTACTCTAATTCTTCACAGCTTCGATTTTTGAAGGGTCAACAGGAATACCTTGCTTACTAACGACGTGACCAAGAAATTGTACTTCGTCAATCCAGAATTCACACTTAAGGAATTTAGCGTATAAGCGTTCACCACGTAGTAACTCAAGTATCAAGCGTAAATGACGAGCATGATCAGCTCTAGTTTTATAATAAATGAGAATGTCATCAATAAAGACTATCACAAAACGATCCAGATAAGGTTTACAAACACGGTTCATAAGATCCATGAACACGATGGGTGCGTTGGTCAGACCAAAAGGCATGACCACGAACTCGTAGTGTCCATAACGAGTATGAAATGCGGTTTTGGGTACATCATCTTCGAGAACACGGAGCTGATGATAGCCAGATTGAAGGTCGATTTTAGAAAAACAGGACGCGCCTTGTAGTTTGTCAAACAGATCATCAATACGAGGGAGGGGGTAACGATTCTTGACGGTAAGCTTATTAAGTTCACGGTAGTCGATACACATACGAAATGAACCATCTTTCTTCTTGACGAATAGCACAGGAGCACCCCACGAGGAGGTACTTGGACGAATGAATCCCTTGTTGAGAAATTCTTGCAATTGACTAGATCTCAGAAGGTGCAAGTCGGTAGGGAGCCTTGGCGACAGGAGTCGCGCCAGGTACGAGATCAATACGAAAATCAACAGATCTAGGGGAGGAAGGCCAGGTGGATCTTCAGGGAAGACGTCAGGGAAATCACACACTACTGGAACGTCGCTTATGTCCTTTCCTTTGCCCTTTTGTTCCACCACGTGGGCCAAGAAGGCAAAGTTCTGTTTACGTAAGCATCTGCTCGCTTGGGTGCATGACATCAACCTTAGTTCTCTAGAAGGTCGGTCTCCATAGACGTGTAAGATATCACCGGACGAAAGAGGTAGAAGAACAAACTTCTCGTGACAAGCAATCTCAACATAATTCTTACACAACCAATCCATGCCGATTATGGCGTCAAAGCTACCCAATTGCATGGGTATGAGATCAATAGTAAAAACATGGTCGTTAAGAGTCAAGGAACAACCACTGAGAATAGAATCAACTAGAATAGACTTGCCATTGGCAACCTCAATAGAGAATGACTTAGGTAGTTTCGAGCGTGCACAATTTAACAAAGACTCAAACTCTACGGATACAAAACTTATGTCGGCACCAGTATCAAATAGTATCGAAGCATAAAGATTATTGACGAGGAACGTACCATTAACAACGTCATTGTCGTTACGAGCCTGGTTAGCATTGAGGTTGAATGCTCGTCCTCGAGCAGCTGGCTGTTGCTCCTGGTTTAGCTGCGGACACTGGTTACGAAGATGAGTAGTGTCTCCACACTTGTAGCATGCACGAACTGCATTGACTGGTCTAGGATTCTGTGGAGGAGCTGGGAGAGCTGCCTGAACTGGGGCTTGCTGGGCTGGTTGGGCCGGGTTAACTTGACGGCAATAAGGAGTCGTGTAACCGTAGCGATTGCAATTGGCACATAAACGAAAAGCAGAGGCGACAGGATGATGAAAGTTGCAGGTTGCACACTTAGGGTGAGGCCCAGTGTACTGCTTTTTGGTTTCAGGAGCAGGAGGGTTCGGAACAACAGTAGCAGGAGCAGGCTTAGTAGCAGGGTTTGTAGCAGGAACAATCGCATTGCATCCTGAACCCTGTGACTTTCTCCTCTTGTTCTTGCTGCCACTAGGCTGCTGGGTAACTTGATTCGCTGTTTTCGAAGGGGCGGAGTTTCCAAACTGTTTATCACATATGCGGTTGTTGTTCAAACTTGCTGCCAGACGATAAACTTCTTCAATTGTCTCGAGCCGAGCTGCTTCAATCGAATCTCTCATAACAGGAGGTAACCCAATGATGTACTTGGTTATCATGCGTTTTGGAGTAGAAACCAAGTGAGGCACGATTAAACTGAGTTGCTTAAAGCGGGTAGTATAAGCCAGATTGTCATCACCAACCTGTTTCAAGTGTCAGAACTTTTCTTCAAGCTTCAGTTGTTCATAGGGAGGGCATAATTCAAGCATCATCAATTCTTGCACTTCAGCCCATGGAAGAGCATAGGCTTCTTCATTAGAACAGATGTTTCTCTCATTCGACCACCACTCTAAAGCTCTGCCATGAAACATTCCCGTTGCACTCCTAGTCTTTAGATGATCTAGGCACTCGCTGTTAATGAAGGTAACTTCTATGCTGTCAAACCATTCCAGCATAGCAGTCACCCCATCACTGCCCGTGAAAGGCTTAGGGTTGCATGAGACAAAGTGTTTGTAGCTGAACTTTGGAGCTTCTCTTTTTCTGTCTTAGAGTCAACAGAAGAGGGTGGAGTGTTTGATCCTTAGATCTCAGAGAAGATCTTTGGCATGACTCAAGCGATCTGGTCGGCCATGAAGGACATCATCTTTTTCTAAGACTTCTCCCTGGATCTCTTGAGAGTGTCGGACAGCTTACGAGAAGACATCTAAAGATCCAATAAGAGGATTGTAACAACCCGACTTTTGAAAGTCAAAGTACAAGTCAAAGTCAAAGTCAAAGGAAGAAAAGATTGCTAATTGCGATCTGTCACTCCTGCTTAATTACTGACTGTGCTTCTCGATTTACAATCTATACTCTATTTTATTTTGCTTTAGTTGTATTATGTGGAGTACTTGTTAATGAATCGCTATTTAATCGCAGTTTTATCGCTAATCGACTTATCGCTAATCGCATCGCTATCGCATCGCAACTTGAATTATAGGTTATGGATATTGTTTTATGTGTGTGTGCCATTATGTGTTACTTGTGCATGTTATGATTATGTTGAGGTGATTAATCGCAATCGCAACTCTATTGCAACGCAATCTCATCGCAAACTCGAGATTTAAGGTTTATATTTATGGAATTTAGTAGTTAGGTTATTTGTGTAACTAATGGGTAATACTATCGCATCGCTCACTCGAAACGCATCGCAACGCTCAACTCACGAAACGAAACATCGAAAACCAACTCGCCGAATCGCTTCGATCGAATGGTCATCCGTACGGATGACAATCCGATTGGTTTGCCATCCGATCGGTTTGCCATCCGATCCGTTACCTACGCACACCTTTCCTCTTTTGGCAACCTATAAATACCCCCTGTCACATCACCAACAGTGATGTGACAGCCCTCTCGTTCGACCAGCGCTTCCAGCCCTCCTTCTCCTTCAATTTCTCATGATTCTTGTAAGTTTTCAACTCAAATCTTGTACATCCATCATCTACACACACTTATTCATCATTTTCACCTTTGAATCTTCACTTTTAACCATGAAATCAACGGATTTGAGGTGTTCTAGGATGATGTCATCATGGGGTTCTTATGAACTTCAAGATTTGGCCTCATTCCACCAAGAATAACTCAGATCTACATAATTTCCACATGATTAAACACTGTTTTCGCTTGGATCTAAACATTTCATGGTTAGAAGGATTGAAAGATGGTTTCACAACTCTCTTTCAACTCTTTTACACTCAAAGCACTCAAAACCGATGGAATCGGAACTCATTCAGGCCTTCTACTCGTTTCCTAGTGAAGTGTCGGTCTGAGATCTGATTCCTATCAAAGAGACAACCGATTCTGGGTTGAACATGAACCACCATCACGAACGGTTAGCTGATCAGGCTGGGGTGATTCCCACTTCGATCGGATGACTCGGTCTTGACGAAGTTCCCGTTGTTTTAACACGTGTCATACCGTCTCGATCAAACCGCAAACTTTTCAAACTTAACAAAATATTCAAGTTTTCAAAACGATCAGATTGTTGGACGGATTGCCGTCCGATCGGATTGACATTCGATCGAACGACAATCCAATCGGATTGTACTTGGTCTCCAATATTTAAACTTTTACCGATCGGATTGACATTAGATCATCAATTTCTAACGGATTGCCATCCGATCGGAAGACCATCCGATCGAATGACAATCCTGATGTGAACTAGTCCTCACTTGAATGTATCACTGATCGGATCGCTCTCCGATCGAACGACCTGAAAGGTAGAGATACTTCTCTGATTTTAAAATGCTACAACGAAAACTTCAAAGTCACATCATACACAAACACATCCATCCCAAACGAATGTCAATCCGACCGAATGGCCATCCAAACAGATGACCATCCGAACGGATTGTCATTCGATCGAATGACCATCCGTTCGGATTGTCATCCAATCGGATGACCATTCGTCACTTGGTTCACTCTTCATCATCTAACGCGCCATTCAATTGCTTATGCTATCATTCTGTAATCAGGCTAACTTTCCAGCGCTCCCTTCAATCCAAGAGAGTGTTTATTTATTAAACACAATCTGTGAGTATACTCGATCCCTTTTTGCTTTGAGCACTTTTGGGTGTTACATACGTTACTTATATCAAATCACATCGATCACACAACGCAAACACTTTTATACGCTAACCGTTACTGCATGCTATACGTGTTACTCGATGAATGCTTGTATGTTATGTTTACACAGTGATTGTTGCCTGACACCTTAGCAACGATAGTACTATAGTTTGGACTCAGCACCTGTCGTGGACAGGGGTTGTTAAGGGCTTTTCTCACATGTCACAGTGGTGATATGTGTTGCGCATTCTACAACTGCAGTCACGTCTGTGCATATTTCATTGTTGATAACCTACCTGCTTCACATTATACATGTTACATGTTGGTTATGCGTAAACTCGCTTTCGCTACTACTATACTATTAAACTTGTATGCTCACCTTTATACTATGTGTATTGACCGCTATTTTAACGTACGTGACAGGTGTTTGAATGCTTAGGATGCTTTGCTTGCTTTCATGGAATCGAGCTTAGGAGAGTCTAGAAACGAACGTTATGAAATCTGAGTTGTCGGAACAGCCTTATATTTGCCTTTGAGAAATCAATGTCTGTATTAACTACTTTTATCTTGATATATTGTGGTATGGGACATGATGTTAAAATATCTGGTAATTTTAATGTTATGGATTTCTCTTTGACAATCTGTTTCGCTCAGTGCCGTGCCCCGATGTTTCCGCCATCGGTTGGGGTGTGACAAGGATCGTATAAGTTTAGATCTCAAAGTCTCATAGTATATATATTCACACACGATAGATTAAGACTCAAGATTCAACAAGTTTCACGTAGTTTAAAGATTTGAGTTTTAGTTTCACATAGATTTCAATAGATTCAACACCGCAAACCCACGACCTTCGCATGGCACGTTGTATGAAGTTTGGCAACATGTCAGAAACACTTATATATAGGAAGTACCAGCGGCGTATCCACCACGCTTCGGGCACATCGCTTCCGCCTCGTATTCGGTGTCATGTTACGTGTCGCAATTGCCAAATATAACAACACACTCTTCATCATCATCATACACACATAGATTAACCCAATAGATTCACATAGATTAGTGTTCAACCATCTCATCATAATCCACAAACAACGAATCCCCACACGGCAAGTTCGGCAACATGATGGAAGCATTTATATATAGGAAGTACCAGCGGCGTATCCACCGTGCTTCAATCATGCCACGTCCGTCTCGTCATCGGTGTCGTTCTTCGCCAACCACAACACTAAACTCCATCATTCTCATAAGACTTTCACATAGATTAACCAAATAGATTCAACAACTTCATCCCAAGTCCGCAAAACTACGAACTTCACTTAGCGCGTGGTACGAAGCTTTGGTAACATGCTAGAAACACTTATATATAGGAAGTACCAGCGGCGTATACACCATGTTTCGGACATGCCACGTCCGCCTCGTCTTCGACGCTAGTCTACATTTAGTATTTTGTTACTCAAAACAACACATTCACACTGAAGTACATGTAGATTACACATAGATTACACATAGATTTCACATAGATTCCACAAGTAGCTTCTCATAGCTTAGAGTTCAACATTCTCACTACCGGTCTGCAAAACACTAAGTTTCGCATGGCATGTTGTACGAAAGTTGGTAACATGTCGGAAACACTTATATATAGGAAGTACCAGCGGCGTATCCATCATGTTTCGGACATGTCACTTCTGTCTCGTATTTCTATGCCATGTTACGTTTAGTGTTTCACAACCATAATATCACATAGATTCATCAGATAGCTTCACATAGTATCATAGTCGATCAAGATTCACACATAGATTAACATGATGAATAAAGCTTCATAAATTTAGTTTGTTCTGAGGTATTATGATTTGAGTTTTAGATTGCGGACATACGTGTAATTTGTTTAAAAAGTCTTAAAATAACGAAGAATCAAGTTTAAAACCATACATAAAAATCAAGATGGCATAAAAGATAGGCTCATAAAACATAGGATTGTTCCGGGTAGAGGAACAGTGACTAACCAAAGTGAATCGAACCCCTCTCGAATTGAGGTAACACGTCATGACTTACTTAGACAAATACGTCATCGATGTTAGGCCTACGATATTTGCCCTTTTTGTCATTCCACATTCCTAATTGATTGGGAATTTCGGGACTTTGGCGAGACATGAAAATCAAGGAGTGGGACTAGTTATCAAGGTCTGAGTTTCACCTCTAACTTGACAACATCGTACCCTAATAGCGTCGGTACTTGTCAACAGACAAGACCTACTAGAATAAAGTAAGGAAATTTCCCATCAAGGTTCGGATGTCACTCCTGACTTGAGGGCAAACCTCGTGCAAAATTACAAACACTGTTTAGCAGTGTTTCCAAAGTTTACAAGTGTATATTGTGTCAGTCTTAGGAAAGGCATGTAAGTTTAACAGGAAATGTGCTGCTAGGTAGCAGATACAGTAGAATGCATAAGTCTTAAACAACAAATAAGAGTCAAGATTCCTAGAACTATAGACTAGGCAAAGCATTCCTACTTTCCTAATTCCCTATAGTTATGGCTCTGATACCAATCTGTCACAACCCAACCGATGCCGGAAACATCGGGGTGCGGCACTAAGCATTCAGATTTCTCAAAAGTTTCCATAACACTAAGTATTTCAATGTAGATTAAACAGATTCAACATTGTCTAAAACGAACCACAAATCAAACACAAGTAGCACATTTAAAACATCAGATATTGTTCAAGTTTCTAGATCAACTAGACGTGTGTTTCTAGCAGCATCCTAGCTTGTTTTCCCATAGTTCCAGCATTCTATCATCCTGTAACATGTATTAAAATAAAGTCAATACAATAATGTACTGGCGAGTATACAAGTTTGAGTATATAGCATAATAGTTTAAAAAGACTCATATCCATCATGTAAACGATAAAATAGTTTCAGCCATGCTAGTGTTCGCAGTCCAAGTGATAGCCCAAGTGTCCCGATGCTTTAACCACTTTCCAAAGAATCAAGGAAAGCAAATAGAATCCTCCTAACAATACCCCCGAGAATAATGGGGAGGTGCATCATCCTATAGCGCTACTATTGTTAAGGCGGAGCTACACACAAGGATTAAACATTCACATAGCATAAAGAATCAAGAATCAAGAATCACAAGTATCAAGTTTCACATTCACAGAGGATAGAGTTTAGATTCAAAAGTTTCAAGTTTCATAGAATACATGTTGCATCCCAAAACTTTAAAATGAAAAGGGATCGAGTATACTCACAGTGATTGCTTAATAGTAACACTGTTATTGGATCAAAGGGAGCTCTTAGGATTAGCCTGATTAGAGTACAATAGATAAGTGTCGGACGGAGTAACGAGAACTGTGCAAGTGTCGGATCAGTCACCTGATCAGATGGCCATCCGAACGGATGGTCATCCGATCGGATGACATATGTGGTTAGGACGGATCGCCATCCGATCGGATGGTCACCCGTACGGATGGCCATTCGGTCAAATGGTCTCTCGATCCATGATAAGTTTCCAAAATGATTATCCTTAATACCAAGTGTTCAAACCAGGTCTTTCGATCGGATGGTCGTCCGATCGAATGACCCTTCGTGTGTAAGTTTCCAAAGTTCAAAGTTTCTGATTCAAAATAGTTTCAAGTGTTGAAGGTTGTAAGTCACAATCCTTTGATCGGAGCTACATACAAGGATTAAACGTTCACTATAACAACCCTCCTGAATTTTTCTGACACCCTAATATATTTTGAAATATTCCTATATGTCCTAAAATACACCCCGTATGTGAAAACCGAGCCCAAAATACGATATTGCATTAAAAATAAAATAAAAATCAAATTTTTATGTCGCTCGCTGGCCGCGTAGACCCCTTAGGGATCTTACGCAGGGCGTGACAGCTCCAAGATGGGGGGACACCCGGTGCTGCCACGTGTCGTGCAGCGTGTCGAAGTTAGGGCTGAGTCGGACAAGCTAGGGCCTACCCTAGCTGGCCTCTCGGGCCGCGTAAAACCCGAAATCAGCCCCTATAAATTTGGAGCTCGGACCTTCAGTCGAAACTCGTTCACGATCTTTTCTTTCTCTCAAATTCTGAATAGTAGGCATAATTATCGGGTATAATACCCCCCCAATCATGAAGTTCTGCCCCGATGTAAGTATCATAACCCTGGTTACGTATTTGATATGCTGCCCGATTGATCCAGGGTTCCGTAACGGCTGTCGTGGTTCTGCCCGACGTAGTCGTTGGAATGCCGTCTCGGGGAGGGTATAACTAATGTAAATATAAAGGGTTATTATACTAATGCGTGTGCATTGTGTAAATTATAGATAATCACCAGGAAACCTTAGAAGAAATCTAAGACAGCAATGTGAGTAATCCTTATTTTCGTAAACCCTTTTTTATGAGTAATCTCCTTTTTGTAAATTGTTTTTACAAAACCTTAAATGTTTTACAATGCGATTAAGCAGTGATTGAGTCTTTGTAGTTCTTCAATTTCTGCCGGTATGTTGGGGTTTTGTATACAAAATGTGGAACACGTTACCATTGGACAAAGAGTTAGCCAATCGGTAATATAACCCACCAGTCAGGATTGACAAAACTGAATGAGTAATTGTGTAGATATAAACGATGTGATCGCTCTCAATACTATTAATGGATAAAACTCTTCTTGATTAAAATGGGATTCACTCACTAGTATTTCCCATTGACAAAATGTTTTTAAACGCGTTTTAGGTAACAAAATGTGAAAGCCAACTAGAAGTCAGCTGGACAGCACAGAAGGCTTAGAAAAGTGGCTATAAAAGTTACCTAAATAAAAGAAGATGTTTTATTCAATAAAATAGAGATTTTCCTTATGAAAATGTTTGTAATAAAAACTTGGGTTTTATCGTAATATGTTTAATATTGTAAAAGTGTGGTATTTACTCTGATAAACATTTCCTAACTACGGTCCTAATGAAATTTCCACTGCCAAAATACTAAACAAATGATACCACCAAAACTGGTCTCGTGGCCGCCCGTTCCCGGGAGAGATAGGGGGCGGGGTTGCGACAGAAGGTGGTATCAGAGTTAAGCCACTGATTCAGCCACAGAAGTGTTCTGCTGACAACGGAATATTATTCAAATTATTAGGAAATTAATTATGGAAATACGTGCATATCTGTATTGTGTTATTTGACTATTTGTTAGTTTACAGTATGAGTGATCAAGGACCCTCAGACGCTTATCGTCAGTTGTCCGATTCTCCTAGGAGTGAAGGTACCTCTTCCCAGCCTGCCCTCTCTGGGTATTCAGCTGACCAGGAAGAAGGGATGTTTGTGTTTAAGGCTCAGTCTGGAGAGCCATTCCCTCAGAAAAAGAGAGGATAGTTCAGTAAGGGAGCATTCGAGCGTAGGAAAAGAATGCGAAAGTTGCAACAGCAGAGAGTCCTATCAGCCGCTATGCGAGAGTCAGATACCCATACACAGGATATGCTTAATAGGAGCTTAGCCAATTTTCATATCCTAGCAACAACAGCTGCCGACCCAAACCTAGAACAACTAGTAGCCCCACAACCCTTACCTTTGTTCCCCACTCAGCCAATGGAGATAGAAAATAACCCCGAAAACCAAGTCCAAATGCATGATTTCAACCCTGAGGAGATACCAGCCCCTAATCCCTTAGACCCGGATTATGATCCATGGTTCGATGATCATAGGGATTATATGCCACGCTACCACCTAAACGATGAACCCATGCCAAACTTAGCAGCCTATCCAGGTCTGGACCCTCTAGATCCCTACTATTACGATAACGATGAATACATTAGGGAAATCTTAGAGAATCCGTACCCTCAGGAGGATCCCATGCCCCAGTACCCAGACCCAGTACCAGCACCTGCACCCCCAATGAGTGCAAAAAATGTGCACGAGCTCCGAACTTTCGGAGAAGAGATATTAGAAAGTAGTGAGAGGATGAGGCAGGTAGGAGAGCGACTCGTCTGTAAGTACGACGAGCGCAATATGGATTACTGGATGAATCCAGATCAGTGAAGGTGATGGTGGAGAGGGTAATAATAATAACAATGATAATATAATAATATGTTTGTATGAAATATATATATATATATATATATATATATATGTGTGTAATAATAATAATATATGTTGTAGTATAGACCACTTCGTGGTTAGTGATGCATAGTAGTGTTTTAATTTTAATTTCCGCTTTAGTGTGTATTAGACGCATACTATATAAGAAAGAGTAAAGTCTATGTGTTGTGTGGTTGTTACCTAAATTATTAATTATTTTGTGATATTAATAATTGGTAAATGTTTAAAATTCAGATGGATGACGAAGTAAACCAGGAAAACCAGAATAATGATAACCAGAGTAACAATAACCTGGATAACGATAACCCGAACAACAACAATAATAGAAACCAAGTGGATAAAAGTGCCATGCAACATATAGTGGCACAAGGGATAATAGATGCGATGCCATATATTATCAAAACGGTTAGGGAAGCCGAAAATAAAAGTAAGCATGATAGCAAATGACCCTCTGAACCTGAAAACAGCGTAAACAATGGACCCGTACATCAAGTGCCCATTCCCAAAAGTAGAAGAACCGTGTCTTACGGTTGTTCTTATAAAGAATTCTGGTCTTGTAAACCAATGGAATTCTCGGGCAATGAAGGGGCCGTTGCATCTCTACGCTGGATAGAAAAGACTGAGGCAGTCCTAAGAATAAGTAAATGCGTGGAAGAAGATAAGATAATGTTTGTTTCCAATCTGTTTATGAATTCAGCACTAGAATGGTGGAACACTATCCTCCAGTCTAGGGGAAGTGATAGAACTTACAATATGGAATGGGAGGAGTTTAAAAACATGGTAGAAAGGAAATTATGTCCTCCTAATGAAAAGGAACAGATAGCCAATAAATTCCTAAATCTTAGGATGACTGAAGTAAATAGTAAGGGTGGGTTATACTATATTATTCTTTGAATATGCCCGAATAGTACCAACCCTTGCTTCACCTGAACCAGTACTAATCTCCCGTTACATCTGGGGATTAATTGGTGAGATTAGACATGTAGTCAAGGCATCTAGACCTCAAACCATAGAAGAAGCTGTAGAACTAGCCAACACCTTGACAGATGAATTAGTCCGTACTCGAGAAGAGGATCAAAGGAGGAACCTAACCCAGAAGCTTACCCAAGAATTCCGTTCTGGAAATTCTAACCGTGGGAGAAATGTAGGTTCTACCTCTGCACCCTACTGTAAGTATTGCAAAAGGAAGCATTCAGGAAGGTTATATCAAGCCTAACAAGGAGGAAGACTGCAGGAAAAAGCCTAACAACAGGATATGCTACAACTCCGGAGAACAAGGTCATATCAAGCCTAACTGTCCAAAGCTTGCTCCAGCTACGAACACCAAGAATACTAAAAATTCTAGAGCATTTGTTCTGACTGCAGAAGAAGCAAAGATGATCCCGGATGTGATCACCGGTACGTTTTTAGTTAATGATGTTTTTGCTAAAGTATTATTTGACTCTGGTGCGAACCAAAGTTTTATTAATACTTCATTTTGCAAACTTCTTAATCAATCATTAACTAAACTTCCACAAGAATGTCTAGTAGAGACAGCAAATGGGGAAACCATTAAGATTTCTGAAATCTTGCAGGGAGCAAGAATAGAAATTTTAAATCGGAAATTTATTGCAAATCTTTACCCAATGAATCTGGCAGGATTTGATGTTGTGTAAGGAATGGATTGGTTAATAGCCAATAAAGCCAGTATTTTATGTGATCAAAAGTCAATTCAAGTAAATTCACCAAGGGGTGAAAAGATCACAATTAAAGGAAATAAAACCTCTAAATCCACAAAATTCATCTCTGTGATGAAAACAGCAAGTCATATAAGGAAAGGATCATTAGTGTATTTGATTTCTCTAATCACTAACACTAAAGGAAAAGAATTAAAGGATATTCCAGTAGTATCCCAGTTTTCAGATGTATTTCCAGAAGAGCTACCAGGGCAACCTCCAGACAGGGAAGTGGAATTCAGAATCCACTTAATACCAGGAACCGCACCAATTGCCAAAGCACCTTACCGTTTGGCACTCGCAGAAATGCAAGAGCTGAAGAAACAATTAGATGAATTATTGGAAAAGGGATTCATACAGCCAAGCTCATCGCCATGGGGAGCACCGATTTTATTCGTTAAAAAGAAGGACGGATCAATGCGTATGTGCATTGACTACCGTGAATTGAATAAAGTCACGATTAAGAATCGGTATCCATTACCAAGAATAGATGATCTGTTTGATCAATTGCAAGGAGCACGATTTTTCTCTAAAATCGATTTAAGGTCAGGATACCATCAATTAAAGGTACAGGAAGAGGACATTCCTAAGACCGCTTTCAGAACAAGGTATGGCCATTATGAATTTACTGTCATGCCATTTGATTTAACCAATGCCCCAGCTGCATTTATGGACATGATGAACCGAATATGTAAGCCATATTTGGATAAATTCATAATTGTCTTTATAGATGATATTCTTATTTATTCTAAAAGTAAAGAGGAACATGCAGCGCATCTGCACGCACTTCTAAGTTTACTGAGAAAAGAAAAGCTTTATGCTAAGTTTTCAAAGTGCGAGTTTTGGTTAGAACAGGTACAATTTCTTGGACATCTAGTTAATCATGAAGGAATTCATGTAGATCCCACCAAGATCGAGGCGATTACCAAGTGGAAAACCCCTGAGTCACCAACCGAGGTTAGAAGTTTCTTAGGATTGGCCAGTTATTATAGAAGATTTATTCGAGATTTTTCTAGAATAGCCATTCCCTTAACTAAGTTAACCTGTAAATCCGTTAAGTTTGAATGGGGACCAAAACAAGAAGAAGCCTTTAAAATTCTTAAACAAAGATTAACCCATGCACCCATACTAGCATTACCAGAAGGAACTGAAGATTTTGTAATCTATTGTGACGCTTCCAAGTTAGGTTATGGATGTGTATTAATGCAACGTCAAAAGGTTATAGCTTACGCCTCTAGACAACTTAAGAATCATGAAGAGAATTATTCAACCCATGATCTAGAGTTAGGAGCTATAATTTTTGCCCTTAAAATTTGGAGACATTACCTATACGGTAGTAAGTTTACCATATTCACCGACCATAAAAGCTTAAGCTATGTTTTTGGGCAAAATGAATTGAATATGAGACAAAGACGCTGGATGGAGATACTTAGTGATTATGATTGTAATATCCAGTATCATGCAGGAAAGGCAAATGTAGTAGCCGATGCTTTAAGTCGAAAGTATCACGAAAAGCCAAAAAAAGTACGTTCTCTTAAGTTAAATCTGCAAGTAGATTTGAATGATCAGATTAGAAAGGCACAAGAATCAGTGATCAAAGATGATACTGAAGAGTTAAAAGGAATAATTAAGGAATTAGAACAAGGAATAGATTGAATTTGGAGATTCCATAAGAAAAGAATGTGGATACCTAAATTAGGAAACCTACGCCACCGTATATTAGAATAAGCCCATAAGTCTAAGTATACGATGCATCCTAGAAGTGATAAGATGTATAAGGATTTAAAAAAGAATTTTTGGTGGATAGGAATGAAAAATGATATAGCAGCATATGTTGCAAAGTGTTTAACCTGTTCACAAGTCAAAGCTGAACATCAGAAACCCTCATGTTTATTGCAACAGTTAGAAATGCCTGTTTGGAAATGGGAATTGAAAACAATGGATTTTGTTACTAAATTACCCAAAACAAGAAAAGGTAATGATACAATCTGGGTGATTGTAGACAGGCTAACCAAGTCAGCTCATTTCCTACCAACGAAAGAAACTTTCAGTATGGAACAGTTAGCTAAATTATATGTAAATGAAATAGTTTCATTACATGGAATTCCTCTATCAATTGTTTCTGACAGAGATAGTCGTTTTACCTCTCATTTTTGGACAACTTTCCAAAAAGCAATGGGAACCAAGTTGAATCTAAGCACCGCTTATCATCCTCAAACGGACGGACAAAGCGAAAGGACAGTTCAGACAATGGAAGACATGCTTAGAGCTTGTGTAATTGATTTTGGAGGTAATTGGGACGATCATTTACCATTGAAAGAATTTTCTTATAATAATAGTTATCATACAAGTATCAATGCTGCACCATTCGAAGCACTTTATGGATGAAAGTGCCGAACACCAGTCTGTTGGGCAGAAATTGGAGAAAAGCAACTATCTGGACCCGAGATAGTACAAGAAACAAAAGACAAGATTATTCAAGTCAAAGAACGACTGAAAGCAGCACGTGATCGGCAAAAGAGTTATGCAGATAACAGACGAAAGCCATTGGAATTTCAAGTAAGAGATAAAGTGTTATTGAAAGTCTCTCCTTGGAAAGGAGTGGTAAGATTCATAAAAAGGGGAAAGCTAAGCCCCAGGTATGTTGGACCTCTTGAGATTATTAGAAGAATAGGACCTGTAGCCTATCAGCTACAACTGCCAGAGGAAATGGCAGGAATACATGATGTATTTCATGTATCTAATCTCAATAAGTGTTTAGTTAATGAATTACTTGTAGTACCTCTTAAGGATATAGAGGTAAATGAACAGTTATAATTTGTAGAGAAGCCTCTACAGATTGAAGACAGGAAAGTTAAGAACCTCAAGCACAAGAGATTAGTTCTGGTCAAAGTGAAATGAGACTCCAAAAGAGGACCAGAATACACATGGGAGCTTGAATCAGAAATGCAAAGGAAATATCCACACCGATTCTAGTAGATCTCGAGGACGAGCTCTAAAACAAGGTCGGGAGGATATAACAACCCTCCTGAATTTTTCTGACACCCTAATATATTTTAAAATATTCCTATAAGTCCTAAAATACACCTCGTATGTGAAAACCGAGCCCAAAATACGATATAGCATTAAAAATAAAATAAAAATCAAATTTTTATGTCGCTCGCGGGCCGCGTAGACCCCTTAGGGATCTTACGCGGGGTGCGACAGCTACAAGATGGGGCGACACCCGGTGCTGCCACGTGTCGTGCAGCGTGTCAAAGCTAGGGCTGAGTCGGACAAGCTAGGGCCTACCCTAGCTGCCCTCGTGGGCCGCGTAGCCCCTTGCTACGTCTTACGCGGGCTGCGTAAAACCCGAAATCAGCCCCTATAAATTTGGAGCTCAGGCCTTCAATCGAAACTCGTTCACGATCTTTTCTTTCTCTTAAATTCTGAATAGTAGGCATAATTATTGGGTATAATACCCCCCTAATTCACGAAGTTCTGCCCCGATGTAAGTATCATAACCCCGGTTACGTATTAGATATGCTGCCCGATTGATCCAGGGTTCCATAACGGCTGTCGTGGTTCTGCCCGACGTAGTCGTTGGAATGCTGTCTCGGGGAGGGTATAACTAATGTAAATATAAAGGGTTATTATACTAACGCGTGTGCATTGTGTAAATTATAGATAATCACAAGGAAACCTTAGAAGAAATCAAAGACAGCAATGTGAGTAATCCTTCTTTTCGTAAACCCTTTTTGTGAGTAATCTCCTTTTTGTAAATTATTTTTACAAAACCTTAAATGTTTTACAATGCGATTAAGCAGTGATTGAGTCTTTGTAGTTCTTCAATTTCTGCCGGTATGTCGGGGTTTTGTATACAAATTGTGGAACACGTTACCATTAGACAAAGAGTTAGCCAATGGGTAATATGACCCACCAGTCAAGATTGACAATACTGAATGAGTAATTGTGTAGATATAAACAATGTGATCGCTCTCAATACTGTTAATGGATAAAACTCTTCTTGATTAAACTGGGATTCCTTCACCAGTATTTCCCACTAACAAAATTTTTTTAAACGCGTTTCAGGTAACAAAATGTGAAAGCCTACTAGAAGCCAGCTGGACAACACTGAAGGCTTGGAAAACTGGCTATAAAAGTTACCTAAATAAAAGAAGATGTTTTATTCAATAAAATAGAGATTTTCCCTATGAAAGTGTTTGTAATAAAAACTTGGGTTTTATCCCAATATGTTTAATATTATAAAAGTGTGGCATTTACTCTGATAAACATTTCCTAACTACGGTCCTGATGAAATTTCGGCTGCCAAAATACTAAACAAATGATACCACCAAAACTGGTCTCGTGGCCGCCCGTTCCAGGGACAGATAGGGGGCGCGGGTTGCGACATTCACATAGCATAAAGAATCAAGAATCACAAGTATTGTAAGGACCTTCAAAAATGTCCCAAAACGACCCATAAGTAAAAACCCGGACCCCTGAAACCTTACTGTGCACGAAAAATCAAGAATCAAGATTTTTGGGTTTCAGGCGGGCCGCGTAAGCCATTAGGGAAGCTTACGCGGGCCGCGTCAACGTGTGCTTGATCGGATAAGCGTTCAGGGCCACGTGGCAGCCACGTGGCATACCTACGCGTGACACGGATGCCCTAATCTACGCATAGGGGGCTCTCGCGGGCCGCGTAAGAGTTGGCTTAAGGCTTACGCGGGCCGCGTAAGACTCGGTTTTCAGCTATAAATAGCTTGGATCATGAGCAGTCCTCTGGAGTCGAAATCTTTTCACAAAAACGAAATCTCACTGCTCAAATTCAAAATTTACAATAATGAGGCGCTGCTACGATACAGGGTATTAACTCGATCGCTGTTACGATTCAATGTCCGATCGATTTAAACTATCCAATGGATGTTTAAGTGCTGCCCACATTAGGGCTATACTTTGTCATTCGTCGTGAATTCGATGGATGTTTAAGTATTGCGCTTTGTTATTCGTTGTGAGGGTTTTAATCTCGTGAGTTATCGTAAATGCTGTATTAGTTACGGATCTAGTTCGTGTGCATTGTTATTTAAATTAGGTTACAAGGCTAATCAGTAGGCTAAACTCTGCCCGTTTAAATCTGCAATGTGAGTCATTCTCTTTAATCAAAAGTATTTTACAATACTCCAATTATTTTCAAAGGTTATAATTACAGGGATTAAGTCGTGGTTATCTTGAATCACTGGCTAGCGGGGTATTGTGCACATTACTAATTTCTCACAGTTAGGTTAATAAATCCTAACAGTGATAATCATCACTACTTGGGGAAGGACCCAATAGTGGTATGACCATCGTCACCAGGAGGTGACACGGCGCCAGATAAAAATAAGATAAAAGCCATTGTAATCGCTCTTATGCTGTAATTTATAACTATGTGTCATTTTATTAAATTAAGTGACTCGCCAGTATTTCCCCGCTGATAAAATATTTTCAAAACATATTTCAGGTGACTACTGTGAACCAAGGAAAAGTGCTACGGAGCACTAACAAAGCTTGAAGTAGTGGCTCAATTAAATAAATAAACATGTTTTGTAAATCAGAGAATTTCCTTGTGAAATTCCTCTATTGTAAATTAAGGGGTTTAATCCCGAATTATGAAAATAAAATAATCGGGCATTTTATGTTTAAAAGATCCTGTTAAATCTTCCGCTGTCAACTCAATTAATAATTACCATGGGTTACTGTCCCACGGCTCCCGGACCGGGTCAAACCGGGGCGGGGGCCGTGACAGGAAAAGGTGGTATCAGAGCCACTGATTTAAGCCAATTAAGTATTTAGAAATACTTAATTTTACTGATTGCTATCTTGTGATTACGTGTTTTGTTAACTAACTACTTGTTAGTTACAGTATGGGTAAGCAAAGACTTTCGGACATCTATCGTCAATTAGATAGTTCACCAAAAGATAAGGGAACTTCATCTCAATCAAATTCCTCAAAATACTCAGCAGATACTGAGGAAGGAATATTTGTTCGTAAGGCACAGTTTGAGAAACCACTTACCCCTAATAAAAGAAGTTGGATTATTAGAAAAAGTCAAGAGAAAATAAAGAAGTCACAACCAACAGGAGTGATGAGTAATAAGGAAACTCAGGATATAGGCAATAACCCACCATGGGAGGATGAATTAGACGAACAATGGGCAGATCTCTATATGTTAGCTACTACAGCAGTAAATGCTAACTTATAGGTAAATTGTCAAACTAGTACCAGCACCTATATCATCTATACGCCAGAAACTTTGCCCATTTAAATAAACAACTTAGGAAGAAAAGATAGATTAAAATAAATTATCCCCTAGTATATTCTAAATTTCAAATGTATTTTGTAATAAATATATATATAAATCGCAATATTTTGTTTTAATCAATCTATTTGTATAAATATTCGATTTCTTTCTGTGATTATTCAATTTACAAAATTTTAACCTAGAATTTTGTGTGTTTCTTCATATATGCTAAACAGCATGAATGAATTATCTGACGCTCTTCAGAATCTCAATCTCCATTCTGTTAATGTGGAAGTTTCTAAAGAGTTTACTGGTTATTGTGCTGACATTGAGGAACCCATGGAATTTCAAGCTCAACCTTCGGAGAAACCCAAGCCAAAGAAGAGAAGAAGAATTGGGGGTTGGAGGCGTGTGCGTAGAAGGAAACCAGTAACTAGGAAAGTTGCCAAGACGGAGGACCCAATGGATAAAGGGAAAGGAATAGAGATTGGAGAAAGCTCCAAGAAAGTCGAGGAAATGCCATTGCAGGAAGAACTAGATTACATACTAGCAAGTTGTGATATCCTTAAGCCTGTCAATGAAACCCTTTTCACTTATCCTGCCGAAACTCAGCTTCCAGTAAACTTGGAACCAGCCATCCCAGATCCCCTTGTCAATACCCGACCTTTAGGAGAAATGGAAGAATGGTGGACCAACGATTGGCAATTCCAGAATCTTTTAAACAACCCTTATACCTTTCTCCCTCAGTTTGACCCCGAGCCTGCACCAAACCCACCGATGAGCAATGAGAACCTGGCTGAACTCCACCATTTTGGCGAGGAGCTGATGGATGCAGGAAATCGAATCCGAGAGGTGGGAGAACAGATCTCCTGGAAGTATGACGAGAGGGAACGTCATTACTGAAAATGCCAGCTGATGGGGTAGCATGTGATGGTGGAAGCATGTGTTTAATAATAATATAATAATCAAAATATAATAGTATGAAATAACTTAAAAAAATAAAACTTTTCTAAGATAACCAGTGTGTACGGATTCCTATTATAATATATAAAATATCGAACGTCGAAAAATCGACAATTTTGGCTATACGTGTTAACATAATTATGTGCTATTGTTTTGTTAGGTTTGATTATTAATTATTTTCTGCTAATTACTTATATAAATTAATTACCAGATGAAACACCCTGGTAATGAACCCGTTAATGAAGTTAATCATTCTGAGCAAAACAATGAAGATCAATTTCTGAATAGGCAAGATATCGAGAATGTCGTTGCTCAGGGAATAGCCAATGCTATTCCAGCAATTCTTGCTGCTGCCCGAAATCCAATTGAACCTCAACAAATTATTCCTAGCAAACGTACACACGGTGACAATTTCAGTAATAGTGTAAACAGAGGAGGCAACCATACTAATAATGACAACGATGGAATGCAAGCTCCACTCCTTAAGAAAATGAAAACTGCAACACCTGGTTGCACTTACAAGGAGTTTCTTGCTTGTAAACCGGTTGAATTTGCAGGCAATGAAGAGGCGACTGCTGCACTGCGTTGGTTAGAGAAAACCGAGGCGGTGATTAAAATAAGTAAATGTACAGAGGAAGACAAGGTCATGTACGCGTCGCATCTTTTCAAAGAAGGGGCGCTAGAATAGTGGAATACGGTACTTCAAGCCAAGGGAAGCGATGTGGCCTATGCCATGAGTTAGGAAGAATTTAAGCGACTGGTGGAAAGAAAATTATGTCCCGAATATGAGAAGGAACAAATGGCGAATAAATTTCTGAACCACCGGATGGTGGATGTAGATTGTCGAGGGTATACTTTGGCATTCTTCGAGTACACTAGAGTTGTACCAACCCTGGCTTCGCCACAGCCGGTGCTTATTTCCTGCTATATTTGGGGATTGATTGGCGAAATCTGTGAGACCTCGCACTATTGACGATGCTGTGGAATTAGCTAACACCCTAACTGACGGACTAGTGCGTACGCGAGAAGAAAACCGGAAAAAGGAAGTAGCCCAAAAAATTACCCAGTGATTTCGTATGGGTAACCGTAACAATTTCAAGAAAAAGGGAACCGGACAATCTTCCACTGTTCCATTTTGCAATGCCTGTAAAAGAAAGCATTTTGGAAGATGCAAAGGGTATTGCAATTTCTACAAAATTCCGGGGCATCAAGAAGAAGATTGCAGGAAAAAGAAATCCACAATCTGCTACAATTGTGGGGAAGCTGGACATTTTAGGCCAGACTACCCGAAATTGGTCAAACCAGCTGACAACAAAGCCAAACCGGCAGAAGGAACTACCAAGAGAAACGCAAGAGCCTTCCAGTTGACTACTCAGGAAGCAGAGCTAATCCCTGATGTGATAGCTGGTACGTTCTTAGTTCATGACGTTTATGCAAAAGTATTATTTGACTCTGGTGCAAACCAAAGTTTTATAAATACTTCATTCTGCCAAGCTCTTAATTTACCCTTAACCACTCTTAGGCAGATTTTAAAGTCGAAACGGCATATGGGAATTCGGTTAAAATAGATAAGGTTTTGCAAGAAGAAAAAATAGAACTTCTAGGCCATAAATTTTCTGCAAACCTGTTACCTATAAAGTTAGCCGAATTCGATATTGTGTTAGGAATGGATTGGTTAGTAGCCAACCATGCTCGAATACTATGTGATAAAAACTCCATAGAAATTCATACACCCACAGGAGAATTAGTGGTGATTACAGGAGATAAGCCACGAAAGCCACTGAAATTCATTTCAGTAATGAAATTGGCTAGTTATTCAAGAAGTGGTATATATGATTTCAGTAATCAGTAACACAAAAGGTAAAGAACTTAAAGAAATTCCAGTAGTAACAGAATACCCGGATGTCTTTCCGGAAGAACTACCTGGATTACCACCCAATAGGGAAGTCGAATTTAGAATTCATCTAATTCCTGGAACTACACCGATAGCCAAGGCACCTTATCGGTTAGCACCCACCGAAATGCTAGAATTGAAAAGGCAATTAGATGAATTATTAAGTAAAGGATTCATACAACCTAGTTCATCCCCGTGGGGAGCTCCAGTGTTGTTTGTGAAAAGAAAGATGGGTCAATGAGAATGTGTATCGATTATAGGGAATTGAATAAGGTTACAATTAAGAATCGATACCCATTACCTAAGATTGATGATCTTTTCGATCAACTTCAAGGAGCTAGATACTTTTCTAAGATAGATTTACGCTCCGGATACCATCAATTGAAGGTACAAGAAGAAGACATACCTAAAACTGCTTTCAGAACTAGGTATGGTCATTACGAGTTTACAGTCATGCCCTTCGGATTAACAAATGCTCCAGCAGCATTTATGGACATGATGAATAGAATCTGTAAACCGTACTTAGATAAATTTGTAATTGTCTTCATCGACGATATACTTATTTATTCCAAAAGCCAGGATGAACATTGTAAGCACTTGCATGCACTCTTAACTTTGTTAAGAAAAGAGAAGCTTTACGCCAAATTCTCGAAGTGTGAATTTTGGCTACAGGAGGTACAATTTTTAGGACACGTGGTGAATCACGAAGGTATTCACGTAGATCCCTCCAAAATAGAAGCGATCACCAAATGGAAAGTCCCGCAATCAGCTATGGAAGTTAGAAGTTTTCTAGGGTTAGTTGGATACTATAGATGATTCATTAAGGATTTTTCCAAAATAGTTGTGCCATTAACTAAGCAAACCTGTAAAGCAGTTAAGTTTGAATGGGGACCTAAGCAAGAAGAGGCCTTTAGGATTTTGAAACAAAGGTTAACAAACACCCCAATCCTTGCCTTAGCAGAAGGAACAGAAGATTTTGAAGTCTACTGCGATGCTTCTAAGCTAGGATTAGGATGTGTGCTAATGCAACGCAAGAAGGTAATTGCGTATGCCTCAAGACAATTGAAAAAGCACGAAGAAAATTATACGACTCATGACTTAGAGTTAGGAGCCATAATTTTTGCCCTTAAGATTTGGAGACACTATCTGTATGGAAGTAGGTTTACTATCTATACAGATCATACGAGTTTAAAATACATATTTGGGCAAAAAGAATTAAACATGAGGCAAAGGAGATGGATGGAGATCCTAAGTGACTACGACTGTGATATTCAATATCACGAAGGAAAAGCAAACGTAGTTGCTGATGCTTTAAGTCGTAAGTATCATGAGAAACAAAAGAGAGTTTGTGCCCTTAGATTAAATCTACAATTAGATTTAATGGAACAACTGAAAAATCTTCAAGAAACAACAATCAAAAATGATGCTGAAGGAATGAAGGGACGAGTAAAAGAATTAGAGAAAGGAGGTGATGGAATTTGGAGATTCCACAAGAAAAGGATTTGGGTACCTAAGCAAGAAGAATTAAGAAATAAGATTTTAGAGGAAGCCCATAAATCTAGGTATACCATGTATCCTGGTAATAATAAGATGTACCAAGATTTAAGGAATAATTTCTGGTGGATAGGAATGAAAAAGGACATAGCTAGATATGTTTCTAAATGTCTTACTTGTTCACAAGTCAAGGCAGAACACCAGAAACCCTCAGGTCTATTACAACAATTAGAAATGCCGGTATGGAAATGGGAACTTATAACTATGGATTTTGTTACTAAGTTGCCCAAAACCAGAAAAAGGTAATGATGCAATTTGGGTAATTGTGGATCGATTAACCAAATCAGCTCATTTTCTACCCATGAAAGAAACCTTTAGCATGGAAAGGTTAGCAAAATTGTATGTAGATGAAGTCGTATCCTTACATGGAGTTCCACTCTCCATTGTATCGGATAGGGATAGTCGTTTCACTTCCCATTTCTGGACAAGTTTCCAAGAAGCAATGGGAACCCGACTAAATTTAAGTACTGCATATCATCCTCAGACAGACGGATAAAGTGAAAGGACGATCTAAACCCTGGAGGACATGCTCCGGGCATGTGTGATAGATTTTGGTGGAAATTGGGATGACCACCTACCCTTAATTGAATTCTCCTATAACAATAGTTATCATTCAAGCATTGATGCTGCCCCATTCGAAGCACAATATGGACGAAAGTGCAGAACTCCAGTCTGCTGGGCAGAAATAGGAGAAAGTCAATTATCAGGTCCTGAAATCGTGCAAGAAACTACCGACAAGATTACTCAAATCAAGGAAAGATTAAAGACGGCTCTGTGACAACTGGCACCAAACCGGTAATTTCCGTACACTTTAATTATTATTTATTGACTGCAATTATGGGCTTAATTGTCAGCAATGTCTGAACACATACTAAACAAGTGAATTCATGCACGTTGTATACTACAAAAATATTGCTTTATGCATAAACGAGAGCGTTGCGTCAGAAATAATAGTAAACTCACCGGTAAGACACACTGTGTCAACAGAACTGCAGAAAGCAGTCAGACATTAGAATTGAGGCCTAGGTGTAGGTCCGACGACAAAAGTACATTAAAACCCAAGAGTACATGTAAGGGTTTAATTTATAGACATTGCGAAAGCAAAAATAAGCACTAAAAAGCACCCGAAACGCACTTTAAGTGCAGAATTTTGTATAATTCAGCAAAAATTCAGATTTTAGCACACGAATATTATGCAGAAAATATAATTTTTCTGTCAGAATATTTCCCCAAGTGTTGGGAATCGAAAGGGATACAAAAAGGTACTTAAAAGACACTAAAAAGTGTGATTTAGCACTTTAACGAACTGGTGTCTAACCGAACAACCGGATTTAACCCGGAACATAAAAATATTGACATGACATTGTTATATCTTTTTCTGAGCTAGTTAGGGTCCCCGAATACCCTAACACCCGTTATAAATTATAACACTCCAATTAATTTAGTCACCTAACTAATTCCACTAACTAAATGGTTGAAATGGAACCATAATACTCCACCCCTTTCTTGACCGAGTTCCCCAATTGGGGACACACTTTTATCCTTTTTGATTATTTTAATCTAGTGCCTAATATCTAGTTAGCACAATATACCATGGATAAAACTCTAAAAGTGGATATTAAATGAGACCATGAGAACACCATCTCATTTGCACAACACTTTACAAAAAAAAAATCCTTTCTTTCTCCCTTTGATACCTACGGCCGAGAGGTCACACAACCATCCAACCACTTTCAAGTTTCCATCTTGATAGACCATATACATACAAGTGTGAAGGATCACGTATAAGGAGGCTCGGTGCATACGGAATCGCAAGGACCTCACCACAACGCTATTAACCACCCATTTTCCGTCTAGTTTCTTCCCTAGCCACGAGCTAGTAGTAAGTGACTCTAAACACCCTATTGATCTTGTCTAAAGTGGTTAATAAGAGATTTGTCGGATAAAAATTATGAACACTAGAGATCAAAGTTTAAAGTCTTGTTAGAATGATGAATATGGTGGTTAATGAGTAAATATTAGTGTAAAACATATGGAACTTGTTTTGTTATGGTTATTTATTATTGTCGGATGCTAGTAGGGGAACGGATCGTCATCTAACCACACTAGGTCATGTTCATGGAACATGAACTAGCACTATGTTAGTGTAAAAATAACTAGATGACGAACCCTTTCACTCACAAACATGAAGTTGTGTAAAAACGATTTTTCTTATGAAATGAAGTTCTAAACTAGTAGATCTACGGATCTACAAGTGGTATTTTTGAAGAACCAAGGGCATGATGAAATCATGTTTAAAAAGCCGGATCTTTCTCAAAATAAAGACATTTTTGAGAACCAAAAAGTGTGTAGACACTTGTGTAACGAAAGGATTTAACCAAGAAATATTTTTCGTAAATACCGACTAGAAGTTGCAAAACTTCATATTCTTTAAAAATAAAGTTTTCGAGATAATGATTTTATTTTTAGAGATGGAAAGACTTACTAAATGTGCTAGTAAGTTACTACACATCTTTGTAAATATTCAAGTTCATGAAATGGAGAAATTAGTGATTATTGTTGATGATTATTGTTGATAATTGTTGTTGATGATTGTTGACGATTTAAAAGAAAATAAACACATGTTTTGAAAACATGGGAAACCTCCATTTTTAGGGGAAACTCTGTCAAAATTTTTATAAATTTTGACACTTAGAAAAATATAAGTTTTTGAGAAACTTATTCCCTAAAAATGTATCTAAGAGTATTACCAAGGTTTCCCTAATTTTTGGTGATAAGAAATGAGGATTTCTTCCAGAATAAAAATGGATATAAGTATGTATATTTTTTAGAGAAGAATATATATTATTTTATCACCAACTTTTGTGCTAAGTGTATAAAGTATGTGTTATACGTGCTAGTGTATTAAGACTTAAAAATACACTAAATACTCATGAGGAGTATAAACATAAAAATACACATACAACATACAAGATACATAATTCGGGTGCAAAGTGCAAAACACGAGATACTTATATTAATTTTAGAGAAAATAATATAAGTAAGATACTTAGTTAAAAATATAAAATATTTTTAACACAAGAATATATACACCAAAGAGAGTGACTGTACTTGTGCGACGCAAGTCTAGTAACTAACATTAAGAAAACGCGTATAGGTTACGACGTTAATTAAGCAAATCCGGTGAAGTTTACGACGCAAGGAACGCAAAGTTGTGAGTTCATGCTCCCCCTTTTCTCTTTAACTGTTTTCAGTTTTTATAACTTCGGGGGTGAAATACATGTACAAATGTACAATATTTATAATTGGTATAATATAAAAACAAGAAGTACACTTGGTGAGAACGAGAACCAAGTGTGACGAAATATAAGAATACAAGAAGTACACTTGGTGAAAACGAGAACCAAGTGTGACGAAATATAAGAATATAAGAAGCACACTTGGTGAGGACGAGAACCAAGTGTGACAAGATATAAGAATACGAGAAGCGCACTTGGTGAGAACGAGAACCAAGTATGAAGCGTTATGAGAAATGATACGAGAAATCGTGTCACGAATAGAGTACATAAGCACCATTAATCAACAATATACCTAGACCGCAGAACAAAAGGTTAGATCTAACGGGTGCCGGGCAGCCACACTCTCGGTGAGGGCGAGAATCGAGTAGTGCTTTTGTGTCTCAGAATATACCAATTAAATGCCTAAGGTTTGGTCACTTCCTATGTCGTGTCACGTGTTAATGGCTTTGCAACCCATTAACAATCCTGATACTTACAGGAATACTTTATTTACATAAAATTCATACCATACTAAAACTTGATGAATACTTGAGTACGTGGGGTACTCAAGAAAAGCTCGAATTATACTTGAAGTACGTGGGGTACTCAAGAAAATGGGAATTATACTTGAGTACGTGGGGTACTCAAGAAGAATTTGAATTATACATAAGTACGTGGTGTACACATGAAACTGGATTTATATATGAAAACTTGATTTATTCACAAACTATGTTTTCATACAAAGTATACAAACGTGAAATACAAAACTGCATGAATTCACACCAACATTATGTTGACGTTTTTCCAAAAACTCACATGTATTTCAGGTAACTAGGATGGATGTGCGCGCAGTCTCGCTTATGCTCGTGGATGTCGCTTGTGTTTAACTTTAAATAAAGTTGTAAACTTTTAAGACAATGTTTTAAGCTGTCTAGCGATGTAAACGCTATCTTATGTTTTCAAATTATGGTATTTGAAGTATTTTTACGAGCATGTAGCATGTTTATCTTTCGTATGCAATGAGAACCTTTCATGATCACACCTCGTGCTTCCGCCGCAGAAAGGGGTGTGACAGGCTCGAGATCGCCAGAAGAGTTATGCCGATAATCGACGCAAGCCGTTAGAATTCCAAGTGGGAGACAAGGTACTCTTGAAAGTTTCTCCTTGGAAAGGAGTAGTTCGGTTCGGTAAGAAAGGAAAGTTGAGCCCAAGGTATGTAGGACCATTTCCAGTGATCCAACGTATAGGGCCAGTTGCCTATCGATTACAACTACCAGAGGAATTAGCTGGAGTACATGACGTATTTCATGTATCCAACCTCAAGAAATGTCTATCAGACGAATCTCTGGTAGTGCCTCTTCAAGACATAGAGGTAAATGAAAAGCTAAAGTTTGTCGAGAAGCCACTGCAAATAGAAGACAAAAAGATCAAGTTTCTCAAGCACAAAAGATTGGTACTAGTCAAAATCAAATGGGATTCCAAAAGAGGACCCGAATACACTTGGGGATTGGAATCAGAAATGAAGCGAAAGTATCCTCACTTATTTCAGTAAATCTCGAAGTCGAGATTTTAAATAAGGTGGGGAGGATGTAAGGACCTTCAAAAATTTCCTAAAACGACCCATAAGTAAAAACCTAGACCCCTGAAACCTTACTGTGCACGAAAAATCAAGAAATCAAGATTTTTGGGTTTCAGGCGGGCCGCGTAAGCCATTAGGGAAGCTTACGTGGGCCGCGTCAACGTGTGTTTGACCTGATAAGCGTTCAAGGCCACGTGGCATACCTACGCGTGACACAGATGCCCTAATCTACGCATAGGGGGCTCTCACGGGCCGCATAAGAGTTGGCTTAAGGCTTCCGCGGGCCGCGTAAGACTCAATTTTCAGCTATAAATAGCTTGGATCATGAGCAGTCCTCTGGTGTCGAAATCTTTTCACAAAAACGAAATCTCACTGCTCAAATTCGAAATTTACAATAGCGAGGCGCTGCTACGATACATGGTATTAACTCGATCGCTGCTACGATTCAATGTCCGATCGAGTTAAACTATCCAATGGATGTTTAAGTGATGCCCACATTAGGGCTATACTTTGTCATTCGTCGTGAATTCGATGGATGTTTAAGTATTGCGCTTTGTCATTCGTTGTGAGGGTTTTAATCTCGTGAGTTATCGTAAATGCTGTATTAGTTACTGACCTAGTTCGTGTGCATTGTTATTTAAATTAGGTTACAAGGCTAATCAGTAGGCTAAACTCTGCCCGTTTAAATCTGCAATGTGAGTCATTCTCTTTTATCAAAAGTATTTTACAATACTCCAATTATTTTCAAAGGTTATAATTACAGGGATTAAGTCGTGGTTATCTTGAATCACTTGCTAGTGGGGTATTGTGCACATTACTAATTTCTCACAGTTAGGCTAATAAATCCTAACAGCGATAATCATCACTACTTGGGGAAGGACACAATAGTGGTATGACCATCATCACCAGGAGGTGACACGGTGCCAGATAAAAATAAGATAAAAGACATTGTAATCGCTCTTATGCTGTAATTTATAACTATGTGTCATTTTATTAAATTGAGTGACTCGCCAGTATTTCCCCGCAGATAAAATATTTTCAAAACATGTTTCAGGTGACTACTGTGAACCAAGGAAAAGTGCAACGGGGCACTAACAAAGCTTGAAGTAGTGGCTCAATTAAATAAATAAACATGTTTTGTAAATCAGGGAATTTCCTTGTGAAATTCCTCTATTGTAAATTAAGGGGGTTAATCCCGAATTATGAAAATAAAATAATCGGGCATTTTATGTTTAAAAGATCCTGTTAAATCTTCCGCTGTCAACTCAATTAATAATTACCACGGGTTCCTGTCCCGCGGCTCCTAGACCGGGTCAAACCGGGCCGGGGGCCGTGACAAGTATCAAGTTTCACATTCACAGAGGATAGAGTTTAGATTCAAAAGTTTCAAGTTTCATAGAACACATGTTGCATCCCAAAAGTTTAAAACGAAAAGGGATCGAGTATACTCACAATGATTGCTTAATAGTAACACTGTTATTGGATCAAAGGGAGCTCTTACGATTATCCTGATTAAATTACAATAGATAAGTGTCGGACGGAGTAACAAGAACTGTGCAAGTGTCGGATCAGTCACCTGATCGGATGGCCATCCGAACGGATGGTCATCCCGTCGGATGACATATGTGGTTAGGACGGATCGCCATCCGATCGGATGGTCATCCGTACGGATGGCCATTCGGTCGAATGGTCACTCGATCCATGATAAGTTTCCAAAATGATTATCCTTAATACTAAGTGTTTAAACCAGGTCTTTCGATCGGATGGTCGTCCGATCGAATGACCCTTCGTGTGTAAGTTTCCAAAGTTTAAAGTTTCCGATTCAAAATAGTTTCAAGTGTTGAAGGTTGTAAGTCACAATGTCACACCCCAACCGATGGCA
The DNA here is from genome assembly GCA_030545235.1 of Helianthus tuberosus. Taxonomy (NCBI): domain Eukaryota; kingdom Viridiplantae; phylum Streptophyta; class Magnoliopsida; order Asterales; family Asteraceae; genus Helianthus; species Helianthus tuberosus. The sequence continues at coordinate 186,265,594 of CM060406.1, forward strand.
GAAACATCAGGGAACGGCACTGAGCGAAACAGATTGTCCATGAGTATCCATAACAACTATTAATTACCAGATATTTAAAACGTCATGTCCCATACCATAGCATATCTAAATAAAACAGTTATTACAGATAATTATCTCATAAACAAATACTGATCCGACAACTCATATTTCAAATAAGATAGTTTGTTTATTTGTTTCTAGACTCTTTCCTAGCCTCGATTTCATCACACAGCAAACAAGTCTTCATAGCATCTTAAGCACCTGCCACATACGTTAAAGTAAAAGTCAATACACATAATGTAAAGGTGAGCATACAAGTTTGATAATAGCATAATAGAGTTCGAAATCGTTTACACATAACCAGCACGTACAACGTGTGATGTGAAGCACGTAAGTTATCGACATGATCCTATCAATACCAATGACTGTGGGTTGACTGCGCAATGTAGTTCGTAACACATATTCACCACTGCGAATCATGTGATTAATAGTCCTTAACAACCCCTGAGTGAATAGGTGTTGAGCCCAAACTATAGTACAATTGTTGCTAAGGCAGGTAGACAGCAATCTATGTGTAAACATAACAAACAAGCATTCATCGGGTCACGTATAACATCCGGTAGCGGTTAGCGTTAAAGTATTGCGTAGTGTGTTCGATGTGATTTAGAATAAGTAACGTATGTAAAACCCAAAAGTGCATAAAGCAAAAAGGGTTCGAGTATACTCACAGCGATAGAGTTAATGGATTGAAAGGAGCGCTAGAGCGGAATTAGCCTGAAAAGTTAACGATAGCATAAGCGAAAGTCAGCGCGTAAAACGATGCTTGAGTACCAAGGATTGGATGGTAATCCGATCGGATGGCAATCAGATCGGATGGCCATTAGATCGGGTGGCAATCCGTTCAGATGGTCATCCGATCGGATGGCCATTCGATTGGATTGTCACCTCGTTTGGTGAGGATGTGTTTGTGTATGATGGTTTGTACTTTAAAGTTTTCGTTGTAGCATTTTAAAAATAGAGAAGTATCTCTACCTTTCAGGTCGGTCGTTCGATCGGACAGCAATCCGATTGGCGAGACTTCTTAGTTTTGAGAACAAGTTCACAGCAGGATCGGACGGTCACTCGATCGGATGGCAATTCGATCGGATGGCAATCCGATCGGGTGGCAATCCGTATGTACTGATCATGTTGAAAATTGTTTAAGTATCCAAGTCCCAAACGTCACACGATCGGACGGTCACTCGATCGGATGGCAATCCGATCGGGTGGTAATCCGTTTCAACGTTCAGATCCTTTGAATAGTTTGAAAAATAGATTAAGTAAGGAACCAAGTGCAACCCGATCGGATGGCCGGTCGATCGGATGGCAATCCGATCGGGCGGCAATCTGTCCCAACGGTCAGATCGTCCTAACACTTGTTTCTATTTGAAGTGTTATAGCTTTCAACGAGACGTTTTGATATCTTTCTTGAATAACAGAATCCTTACCTCAGCCCAAGTGACCCTTCCGAACAGGAATCACCCTAGTCCGACCGGTTCACGGTTCGAGTCGGTAGTTCATGTTCAAACCAGAAATCAATATCTCTCCTGGATAGAATTCAAATCTGGAACTAATGCATCACTAAGAATGAGTAGAAGATCAGAACAAGCTCCGATTCCATCGGGTTTGAGTGCATTGAGTGTAAAAGAGTTGAAAGAAAGTTGGAAAACCTTCTCTTAATCCTTTTATCCATGAATTCGTGTAGATCTAAGTGAAATTATTGATAAATGTTGTGGAAATCCTTCAGATCTGAGTTGTTCTTGGTGGAATGAAGCCGAACATTGAAGTTCATAAGAACTCCATGATGACATCACCCTAGAACACCTCAAATCCGGTGATTTCATGGTTAAAAGTTAAGATTCAAAAGATAGAAAGGTATAGGAGTGCGTGTAGATCAAGAAAGTACAAGATTTAGGTTGAAAACTTACAAGAATCGAGAGAAATCGAGAGAAATGAGGCTGAAGTGCGGCTGGGTCGAGTAGAGAGCTGTCACATCAAGTGATGTGATATGTGAGGGTATTTATAGGGTTTCCTAAAAAGGAAAGTGAGGAAAAGGCTGGTCGATCGGGTGGCAGTCCGATCGGGTGGCAACCCGATCGGGTGGCAACCCGATCGGATGGCAACCCGATCGGATGGCAATCCGATCGGATGGCCACTCGATCCATGGGTCTGGCGCGATGAGTTTTGTCGTTTCGATTCGAGTGTAGAGCTTTGCGATGCGATTCGAGCGAGCGATACGATAGAATTACCCATTAAATTACTTTTAATCCCAACTACTATATCTAACATACAATCACTATAATTGACTTGCGTTTAGCGTTCTCGATTCGATTGCGATGCGATAGACTTGCGATTGCGATTAACACCTCAACATAAACATAACATGCACAAGTAACACATAAATAGCACACATACGTAAAACAATACCCAGAACACAGAATTCGAGTTGAGAATGCGATTGCGATAAGCGATAAATCGATTAAACATGTGATTAATAGCGATTAAACCTCGATTAGTAACAAGTACTCCACATAATACAACTAACGCGATAACATAAATAGATTATCTACAGGTCAAAGAAGTCAAAACAGGAGTTGACCAAGGAGTGACAGATTGCAATTAGCAATCTTTTCTTCCTTTGACTTCAATCTTGACTTTGACTTTCGAAACACGGGGTGTTACAGCCTCCCCTTCTGAAAGGAATTTCATCCCGAAATTAGGCCGAAGCCATAACAAACAATTGCGGGTACTTCGCCTTCATGTCGCTTTTGAGTTCCCAAGTGAACTCGGCGCCTCGTTTGCCTTCCCATCGGACTTTCACAATGGGAATGCGTGAGCGTCGGAGCTGCTTGGTTTGGCGGTCCATGATTTCGACAGGCTTTTCCACGAAGTGTAGTGTTTCGTTTACTTGGAGATCCTCGAGCGGTACATGTAAATCATGCTCAGCCAGGCACTTTCTGAGGTTCGAGACGTGGAAAGTCGGGTGGACGTTGTTAAGTTCCTTCGGTAGTTCGAGTCTGTAAGCCACTTTTCCGATCCTTTCCAGGATCTTAAAGGGTCCCACATATCGAGGCGCGAGCTTTCCTCTCTTGTCGAATCTGACCATACCCTTCCAAGGTGATACCTTTAGGAGTACATGGTAGCCAACGTCAAATTCGAGGGGCTTGCGTCGTCTATCGGCGTAAGTTTTCTGACGACTCCGAGCTTTCAGTAAATTGTCTCGAATTTGGAGGATTTTGTCAGTCGTTTCTTGCAATAGCTCAGGACCGGTTAGTTGCGAGTGTCCGATCTCGTGCCATACAACAGGCGGTCGACATCTTCTTCCATACAATGCCTCAAATGGTGCCATTTGAATGCTGGAATGATAACTGTTATTGTACGAGAATTCAACCAAAGGTAAGTATGCGTCCCAATTACCACCGAAATCTATGACACACGAATGGAGCATGTCTTCAAGGGTACGAATCGTTTTTTCAGTCTGACCGTCGGTTTGGGGATGGAATGCGGTACTTAGATTAAGCACAGTACCGAGAGCAGTTTGAAATGTTTCCCAACAACGCGAGGTAAACCGAGCATCGCGGTCAGAAATGATGTCGCGAGGCGTCCCATGTCGACAAATGATCTCTTTGGTGTAGATTCGGGCTAATTTTCTACCTTGTAGTCTTCCCGTATTGGCAGAAAGTGAGCAGATTTAGTCAAACGGTCAACGACAACCCAGATGCTGTCGTGACCTGAGGGCGTGCGCGGAAGCTTCGTTATGAAGTCCATAGCTATACTCTCCCACTTCCACACAGGGATCTCGGGTTGAACGAGTAAGCCATAGGGTCTTTGGTGCTCAGCCTTGACCTTCGAGCAAGTCAGGCATTTCGAAACATAGAGGGCAATATCCTTCTTCATGCTCGGCCACCAGTACTTGTAGCGCAAGTCCTGGTACATCTTGTCAGCACCGGGATGAATAGAATATCGGGATTTGTGGGCTTCGTCCATCAAAATCTGTCGTAAATTGGTTCGCTTAGGAATCCAAATTCGGTCCAGATAATGGAATATCCCATTCAACTTATTTTCTAGCTGGGCTCCATCGTTGAGAATCCTTTCCTTCTTCAAAGTGCGTTCATTAAAGCAGGCATGTTGGGCTTTGCGGATGAGGGTTTCAAGATCATATTGGGCTTGAATATTACGGGCGCTGTGCAAATAACTCCGTCTGCTGAGAGCGTCGGCAATGACATTTGCTTTGCCAGGATGATAACGAATCTCACAATCATAATCGTTGAGAAGTTCCACCCACCGGCGTTGACGCATATTTAGTTCTTTCTGATCAAAGATATGTTGTAGGATCCTATGATCGCTGAAGATCGTACACTTGGTACCATAAAGGTAGTGTCACCAGATCTTTAACGCAAAAACAACTGCGCCTAGCTCGAGGTCGTGGGTTGTATAGTTCTTCTCGTGGATCTTAAGCTGACGAGATGCGTAAGCAATAACCTTGTCTCGTTGCATGAGAACACAACCAAGGCCAAGGTTCTAGGCATCACAATAAACAATAAAGTCATTGTTTCCGCCGGGTAAAGTGAGAACAAGAGCATTGCAAAGCATGTACTTGAGGGTTTGAAAGGCAGACTCTTGTCTAGTGCCCCAAACAAAAGGCTTGTCTTTTTACGTGAGAGAGGTGAGCGGCACAGCGATTTTAGAGAACCCTTTGATAAATCGGCGATAATAGCCCGCTAGTCCGAGAAAAGAACGGACTTCAGACAGGTTCTTGGGTGTGACCCAACTCTTGACAGCTTCGATCTTCGTGGGGTCAACGTGAATACCTTGACTATTGACAATGTGACCGAGGAATTGAACCTCCTCCACCCAGAATTCACACTTGGAGAACTTAGCATAGAGTCGATTCCCCCGGAGTAGCTCGAGAACCAAACGTAGATGTTACGCGTGTTCGGCTTTCGACTTGGAATAGATCAGGATATCATCGATGAACATGATGACAAAGCGGTCGAGAAAAGGTTTACACACGCGATTCATCAGATCCATAAAAACCGCGGGTGCGTTGGTTAAACCAAAAGGCATAACAACGAACTCGTAGTAGCCGTATCGAGTGCGAAAAGCGGTTTTGGGAATATCCTCCTCTTGTATGCGTAACTGGTGGTAGCCTGAGCGTAGATCGATCTTGGAGAAACACGTAGCACCTTGTAACTGCTCAAACAAATCATCGATGCGAGGCAGAGGGTAACGATTCTTGATCGTCAGCTTATTCAATTCCCGATAGTCGATGCACATCCGGAACGACCCATCCTTCTTTTTGACGAAAAGGACTGTTGCGCCCCAAGGAGAGGTGCTAGGGCGAATGAAGCCTTTGTCAAGCAATTCATGGAGCTGACTCGAGAGTTCATGCATTTTGGATGGAGCGAGTCGGTAAGGAGCTCTTGCAACAGGAATTGCTCCAGGAATGAGGTCGATACGAAAGTCGATATCACGACTCGGAGGTAAACCTGGGAGATCTTCAGGAAAAACGTTAGGGAATTCACAAACAACAGGAACGTCTTTCACTTCAGTCTTTCTTTTCTTTTCCTTCTCCGCTACTACAATATTAGCCAAGAAAGCTCTTTATTCCTTGCGGAGATACTTGCTAGCTTGGATACATGACATGAGCTTGAGGTCCTTCGAGAGAGTTTCACCATACACACACAATTGATCACCATTAGCGAGCGAGAATCGAATCATCTTATCGAAGCAAACAACTTCGGCATGTTTTTCGCGAAGAAAGTCCATGCCTATTATGACATCAAAACTACCGAGCTGCATCGGAATAAGGTCGATAGGAAAGATGTGATTGTTGAGTTCGAGAGTACAATCACGAAGAACAGAGTTGACGACGACAGTTCTTCCGATGGAAAATTCAACATCGAACGTCGAGGGGAGATGGGCGCACTTACGATTAAGAAGCTTTTCGAACTCAAACGATACAAAACAGTTATCGGCCCCAGTATCAAACAAACACGAAGCATAAATACCATTCACAAGGAACGTACCATTGACCACGTTGTTGTCAGCCTGAGCCTGGCGCACATTAATGTTGAAAGTTCTAGCACGAGCGGCTTGTTGTTGTTGTTGTTGAGGCTGCTGCAGTTGCTGCTGGGGCTGCTGCTGTTGTTGCTCTTGCTTTACAACCCGATTGGGGTACATGTTTGCGAAGTGGTTGGGATCACCACACGCGAAGCAGACTCTAGCATTGACCGCGGGTGTAGGAGCTGCTTGTTGCCCTTGAGGAGCAGGAAGTAGAGCTTGATGAGCAGTATCTGGAGCTGGTGCTTGTCGAGGACCTGTACGGCAGTTGGCAGTGAAATGGCCGTACATGTTGCAGTGTATACAAAATCTGCAGGCGACTCCCACTGGGTGGTGATAGGTGCAAGTCGGGCAGGCAGGGTGAGGACCAGTATAAGCACGCTTTGCCGGCGGTGCTTGGGTTACCGGTGCCGCGACCTGGCGGTGTTGAGTTTGCTGCGGAGCTGGTACAGCCTGAAGTGGGGCAGCAGTGGTTACAGCATAGTTCTTGTTGCTGGAGTTGCTGTTGTTCTTCCTCTTGCGACGAGAGGCTTTTGAAGACTGAGGAGTTGCGGCGGTTTCAGCGGTTGGTGCGGTGGTAGCTTGATGTAGATTATTGGCGACTTTATCCCAGTAGCCAGACTTGACTCGCTTTTCGTTTATTTCAGCGGCAAGCAGGTAAGTTTCCTCGATTGTTGCTGGTTTTGAAGCTTGCACAAAATCTACGGCAAAATCTGGCAGAGCTCGAATATACTTCTTGATCGCTACATCAGGAGTCTTGACGTGATCAGGACAGATTATGCTAAGCTGCTTGAAGCGTGCAGTTAAAGCAGCATTGTCACATCCTTCTGCTTGATATGCCAGAATTCGTCCTCTAGCTTTTGGCGCTCGTGGGGAGGGCATAACTCTTCCAACATGACATCCTTCAACTCATCCCATGTCAAACCATAAGCTGCATCGTTTCCGTGTTTTTTCTCTCGGCCATCCACCAATCTAGCGCTCGGGATTGGAAGACGCCGGTAGCATTCAGAGTGCGGAGATCGTCAGGACAGCCACTCTGGTGCAGGGTGACCTCGATCGAATCAAACCATTGGAATAAGGTCGTAGGACCATCTTCGCCAGTGAATTCTTTCGGTCCGCAAGCTTTAAACTGCTTGAAGCTAAAGGCAGCCTTAGGGGTTTCAGTCCTGGACTCTTCAGAAGATTTGCTCACATTTTCGTACAGTTCACTGACGATCTGAGGAACAACCTTCTCCATTTGCTTAGTGATCATAGCGGCGAGGCGTTTATCGGCCTGCTTTCGGCGAGCAGCTTGAGTAGCGCGAGATCCAGATGACGACATTGTCTGCAACAGACATCGCCACAGGACTCAACACAAATTTCAATTATTCCTAATATAGTCTAGCGATTACCATAAAGCTCAGGAACACGCATCCACATAGGCATATAATCACATAGGCACATCAACACATAAGCACATATTCATGTAGAGCACAAAAACACATAGACACGTAAGGCACAGAAACACATGAGGCAGTCAGAATACAGAAACCTAGCTATATGTTGCACGTATTCCCTATTCTTCACAGCACGTATAACGATTAATTTTAGCGATTGTGAGTATTGAGCAGCGATTGCGAACAATGACCAGCGATTTGTTGACGAGTGTGTAGTGTGTTGTGTGATAAGCGGAGCAAAAAGCGTTAAATCGAAACCATCAACACGCCAACAAATAAACAAAACCACATAAATTACATAAAATCCACATAAAATTGACAAATATCAGAGTCAGCAGTTGCGGGCTCAGAATCGAAACACATAGAAATCGAGAGTAGATTGTCTCGGGTGTGATAGACGTCGACTTCCCAAAGTGATTCGACTATTCACAAGGACTTTAGGTGCACACTTTGGCCTTCAGGATTGCGTTCTCGCCTTGAATTTGGGTGAATGGCACACATCCTTCCAGTTTGGTGTGACTTCAAGTTGTTGGAGTCCGTCGAGACTTTGGTGAGAGTTTTGTAAAACCACATTAGGGAGTGGAACGAGTCATAAAGGTTCGGGTTTTACCCCTAACTTAGTGACTACATTCCTGTTTTGTGTGGTAAACCACGAGATAGATAAGGAGATTTGCGTCGGAGTGTAGATTTCACTCCTAATTCAACGCAAATTCTCTTGTTTTATAGTAAAAATAGCAATTCGAACGAGTAATCTGGTCGAGAGTTTGCGGTTTTCACACCTAATCTTAACCAGATCATTCGTTTGTGTGTATAATCAGCCTTAGGAAAGGCTGATGTTGCGCAGAACTGTAGTATGCGATGTTCGTGCAAGTGTGTAGTGTATATCGAGTTCGAGCGAGAAGTAGCGAGTAAGCTTGTACAAAACCCCTACCGGGTATGCACAAGTCGGTCTGTTGGTACTTAGACTATAGACTAGGTCGTTCTAAGACATCAACCCGGACTAGGTCGAGTCTTGCTTAATTCCCTATAATTATGGCTCTGATACCAATCTGTCACACCCCAACCGATGGCGGAAACATCGGGGCACGGCACTGAGCGAAACAGATTGTCCATGAGTATCCATAACAACTATTAATTACCAGATATTTAAAACGTCATGTCCCATACCATAACATATCTAAATAAAATAGTTATTACAGATAATTATCTCATAAACAAATACTAATCCGACAACTCAGATTTCAAATAAGATAGTTTGTTTGTTTGTTTCTAGACTCTTTCCTAGCCTCGATTTCATCACACAGCAAACAAGGCTTCCTAGCATCTTAAGCACCTGCCATATACGTTAAAGTAAAAGTCAATACACATAGTGTAAAGGTGAGCATACAAGTTTGATAATAGCATAATAGAGTTTGAAATCGTTTACGCATAACCAGCACGTACAACGTGTGATGTGAAGCACGTAAGTTATCGACATGATCCTATCAATACCAATGACTGCGGGTTGACTGCGCAATGTAGTTCGTAACACATATTCACCATTGCGAATCACATGATTAATAGTCCTTAACGACCCCTGAGTGAATAGGTGCTGAGCCCAACCTATAGTACTATCGTTGCTAAGGCAGGTAGACAACAATCTATGTGTAAACATAACAAACAAGCATTCATCGAGTCACGTATAACATGTGGTAGCGGTTAGCGTTAAAGTATTGCGTAGTGTGTTCGATGTGATTTAGAATAAGTAACGTATGTAACACCCAAAAGTGCATAAAGCAAAAAGGGTTCAAGTATACTCACAGCGATAGAGTTAATGGATTGAAGGGAGCGCTAGAGCGGAATTAGCCTGAACAGTTAACGATAGCATAAGCGAAAGTCGGCGCGTAAAACGATGCTTGAGTACCAAGGATCGGATGGTAATCCGATCGGATGGCCATTCGATTGGATTGTCACCTCGTTTGGTGAGGATGTGTTTGTGTATGATGGTTTGTACTTTGAAGTTTTCGTTGTAGGATGTTAAAAATAGAGAAGTATCTCTACCTTTCAGGTCGGTCGTTCGATCGGACAGCAATCCGATTGGCGAGACTTCTTAGTTTTGAGAACAAGTTCACAGCAGGACTGTCACTCGATCGGATGGCTATCCGATCGGATGGCAATCCGTACGTACTGATCATGTTGAAAATTGTTTAAGTATCCAAGTCCCAAATGTCACACGATCGGACGGTCACTCGATCGGATGGCAATCCGATCGGGTGGTAATCCGTTTCAACGTTCAGATCCTTTGAATAGTTTGAAAAATAGATTAAGTAAGGAACCAAGTGCAACCCGATCGGATGGCCGGTCGATCAGATGGCAATCCAATCGGACGGCAATCCGATCGGGCGGCAATCTGTCCCAACGGTCAGATCGTCCTAACACTTGTTTCTGTTTGAAGTGTTGTAGCTTTGAACGAGACGTTTTGATATCTTGCTTGAATAACAGAATCCTTACCTCAGCCCAAGTAGCCCTTCCGAACAGGAATCACCCTAGTCCGACCGGTTCACGGTTCGAGTCGGTAGTTCATGTTCAAACCAGGAATCAATATCTCTCCCGGATAGAATTCAGATCTGGAACTAATGCATCACTAAGAATGAGTAGAAGATCAGAACAAGCTCCGATTCCATCGGGTTTGAGTGCATTGAGTGTAAAAGAGTTGAAAGAAAGTTGGAAAACCTTCTCTTAATCCTTTTATCCATGAATTAGTGTAGATCTAAGTGAAACTATTGATAAATGTTGTGGAAATCCTTCAGATCTGAGTTGTTCTTGGTGGAATGAAGCCGAACATTGAAGTTCATAAGAACTCCATGATGGCATCACCCTAGAACACCTCAAATCCGGTGAATTCACGGTTAAAAGTTAAGATTCAAAAGATAGAAAAGTGTAGGAGTGCGTGTAGATCAAGAAAGTACAAGATTTAGGTTGAAAACTTACAAGAATCGAGAGAAATGAGGCTGAAGTGCGGCTGGGTCGAGTAGAGAGCTGTCACATCAAGTGATGTGACATGTGAGGGTATTTACAGGGTTTCCTAAAAAGGAAAGTGAGGAAAAGGCTGGTCGATCGGGTGACAGTCCGATCGGGTGGCAACTCTATCGGATGGCAACCCGATCGGATGGCAATCCGATCGGATAGCCACTCGGTCGGTTGGCCACTCGATCCATGAGTCTGGCGCGATGAGTTTTGTCGTTTCGATTCGAGTGTAGAGCTTTGCGATGCGATGCGATTCGAGCGAGCGATACGATAAAATTACCCATTAAATTACTTTTAATCCCAACTACTATATCTAACATACAATCACTATAATTGACTTGCGTTTAGCGTTCTCGATTCGATTGTGATGCGATAGACTTGCGATTGCGATTAACACCTCAACATAAACATAACATGCACAAGTAACACATAAATAGCACACACACATAAAACAATACCCAGAACACAGAATTCGAGTTGCGAATGCGATTGCGATAAGCGATAAATCGATTAAACATACGATTAATAGCGATTAAACCTCGATTAGTAACAAGTACTCCACATAATACAACTAACGCGATAACATAAATAGATTATCTACGGGTCAAAGAAGTCAAAACAGGAGTTGACCAAGGAGTAACAGATCGCAATTAGCAATCTTTTCTTCCTTTGACTTCAATCTTGACTTTGACTTTGACTTTCGAAACACGGGGTGTTACACACAATCCTTTGATCGGATGGCCGTTCGATCGGATGGCAGTCCGATCGGATCGCCATTCAACTGATATTGGGTTGTTCCTTTTTGTAACCTTGTAAAAGTTTCTAAGTTTCTGGTTTAACGGTGATGACATGGTACGTTTTGAGACAACGGAAAACACCTCAAGGCTCGACTTGTCTGATCAGATGGGAATCATGTCGTTCGTTCAGGTGTCTGTTCTTGACGGAGTTTATGTCGGAATCCGTACTCCGGTCATCTTCTCTGGCGATAATCCATTTCCAACCCGACTCCAGACTAATCATCAAGTCTACAGCCCGTTTGGATCCTGATTCCACCGTCTTTAAGTAAAAGTTTAAGGAAAAGATGAAGGAAACATGAGTTTCAGCTAAAAAAGTCTAGATTTAGTATAGATTCGGGTAAAAACTCATGAAATTCCTTAGATCGGAGCTAGATCTTGACTGGAATGACATCACACCACGGTTTGTACAAACCACCATGATGACGTCATCCTCAAGAGCTCAAATCTTAGAGATTTCACGGTGAAAAGTGTGATTTCAAAGGAGAATCACGTAGAGAATAGTGCATAGATTGAAGATGAACAAGAATCAAGCGTAAAACATACCGAAATCGCCGAGAAATGGAAGAAAAGTGAGAGGGCGTGCGTCTGATCGAAGGAGGCTGTCACATCAGTGAAGAATGATGTGACAGGTCCTATTTATAGTGCAAGTGAGGAGTTAAGGCGGTGTGGCACGGATCGGATGGCAGCACGATCGAGTGGCCCTCCGATCGGATGGTCATCCGATCGGATTGCCATTCGTTCAATCCCATCCTTTCCACCTTCCCGTCTTTTGTTCGTTTTGCGAGTTAGATTAAGCGTTGAGTTGCGTATTATTGTGTAATATTATCACATAACAAGATTTTATCATTAACACCAAAGTTTCCAAGTTTCCGAGTTTACACAAGTGTCAAGTCTCTAGTCCCTCGTGCAACCAAGTCTCAAGTTTCACGAGCCTCAAGAGTCAAGCATCAAGTATCAAGTATCAAGAATCAAGTCTCAAGAGTCAAGTATCAAGAATCTAGAATCAAGTATTAGCATTAAGTATCAAGAATCATGTGTCTAGAGTTAAGTATCAAGAATCCAGTATTTAAAGTCAAGCTTCAAGAATCTAGCTTCATAGAATTTAAGTGCCAAGTATCAACAAGATTCAAGTTTCATAGCATCAAGATTCACAAAGTATATAAAGAATCAAGTCTCACGTAGCATAAGGACCAAAATGGAAAAAAGCTAAAAGTTCAGGGACGCAGGGCGTTACATGTTGGTTGTGCTAATTTTATGTGTTAGATATCTGTTCGATTAACTGTTTCCGTTAAGCCTAGCTTTCGATCCAAGTTTGGGTATATATGTTTGGTCATGGGTTTTATTTGCAGTTTTAATTGAAGTTGAATTGCCTTTGTTTTGCAGGGTTCACTATTTATGGAGCTCTCTGTGCTTTGGTTTTAGTGGTCGCAGTTTGTTTTAGGTGTAGCGCTTTTGTTCTCGACCCTTAATTCAGGTTTTGCTCTTCGTTTTTTCATTTTAATTATTCGGGTGGACAGGTTGAAGTATTGTACTACAACCACGACAAATTCCATGATTTTGCTTGCTTACCACAATTCTTAATTACATGATGTTCTTCAAAAAATTGTGGCGTTTTGCTGTTTTGAAAGGGAGAATTGGGATTATGGTTCATATTTTGCACGTTAGTAGTTTTAATAATTAAAAATGGATAGTGTTTGCAGGTTGACCAAACAACCTGTTTTGACAAATTACCCGCCACGACTCATTGCCACATCGCCTCTATAAATGGGTTTGGGCTGGGACATAACTTACCCGTTTATTAAACGGTTTGGGCTGGGTGGCCTGACCAACCAATATTCAACATTAAAACCTGTTTAAAATAGTATTCAAAAATTATGAATTGTAAATTTATTCCATCAACCTGGCCTCAACATGTCTAAAACTTGAAATGATCGACTATTTGCTTAAGATTGTGGTTTCACATACAAAGGACAACTAAACATCACATATTCACAAATTATTACTTCGCTACTTTTTCGAACAAAAGGCATATAGTCACAATTGATTTGTCACTTTTTTATGGCAACCATACAATAATTCTTATATGGAATATCGGTTTTGGATAATAGTTATTATGTTTATGATTTCTATTCACAGAGGATATACGCCTTAGCTTAGCTGATAAATCTTTTTATGATCACATGTGTTAAGGCTGAACCAACCGGTAAAACATTCCTAAGCAAAGATACAAGAGAAGCACTGCTGTGATTATGTCTGTAAGTTCTATTATCTACTTGCTATTATATATTTCGCTTTTCGTCTTTGAAAACTATAATTTATCTCCTTTGGGATGAATCAGTTTTACGTATCAACTGGAGTGGTTTGGCTCATAGTCACATGGATCGTGGTACGCTCCGGTACGCGGTACGAAAGGCGGTACATGGTTCGTGCCTTTCTAAAATTCGGTACGTGGAGGGGTAGGTTCAACCCTAACGTTTCATCGAGTACCTACATGTTATTAAACCTAGGACAAGCTTATTTGGAATGGCATTTGTTGGACCCATTGTCACCTCTGGTAAGTAACTCTTTTGGATTTACTAAGATAACTTCATGGTAAGTTGCAAGTAATTATCATTTGCTTTCTAATGTTAGCGAGTCAACCCCAAATCGACCCATCCTACAAAAAATGACATTTTTTGACGCGTTTAACCAAAAAGTTTAGCTAGAGTGGGAAATGGTCAAACAGTTAGGTGTTTCCAATGAGTAGTTTCTCAGAATTCCTCCATTCAAAGAATTAAACTTTCACTTGAGTCACAGTTTGTTGCCTTTAAAGCCAACTGATGATGAAGGCTGGTTGCCTTTAATAACTAGAACTTTTGGATACAATTTTAGGTTTGAGCTTCATGTGAACTTTTTGAATTTACTACACTGTTGTAATTATTTTTGACACACCCTATCGAGATTATCAAAGTAGTCTTATCAATCTTTACACAACCTCATACATCAAATGTTGTTAGTACCTACAAATATGACTTCTTTTTATTATGTTGTCGCATTTTTCTTGAAAACAGGGGACTGAAGATGAATGACACATAACTTTTAACCCATATTCAATAGTTTTCACACATACGTTTCATCAAGAACCTACATGTTATTAAACCGAGGACAATTTGGTTTAGCGCGCCACAACTGGCGCAGGGTATAAAACTAGTTAATAATTATTTTGCCAATGAGCCACTAGTGGAGTGGTTGGGGAAAAACTTGGTGTTCCTTGTGACCCAGGTTCGACTCTCACTCTCCTCATTATTTTTTGCGGCATCTAGGTGAAAGGCGAATATGGGTGGCGCCGGTTCGTCTTAGATGGGAGGCGAGATTTTACCGATTATTCCACTGGGCGGGTGGAGGTCGGGCTTCCGCACATCTGGGAGAGCCAAGGGGTTGGCGGCGGTTGAGTAGTCGACCTTGGCCACAGCGCCCGGTATCACGATGATTGACACGTTGTTCCTTGCCGTTCAAAAAAAAAACAAAAGAATTATTCTAGGAAAGATTATTTAGCTTAAGAGGTACATTTCGAACACAATGATCCAATTCTCTCTTACTTCTAAGCACTTAACCTTAAAAATGCACATGATATAGTGACCCTTTGAAAACAAATAAACTTTAACATGGCAAATAGGTTCGCCAATGAAGTGGTCTTTAATAATATCACAGGAACGATGACCCATCCCGAGTCTGGGAGGGGAAGAAAAATGAATTAAGAGAGAAAAGAAAGGAAAAGATGTGATTTTTTCGTGTTCCCAAGTTTAATGAAATATAAAGGAAAAGAGAAGAAATCAAGCATTTTATGTGTTCCCGAGTTAGGAGGAAAAGAAAAGAAATGAACAATTTTACCATTATACCATTTACTGGTGTTTATAACAAGGATTAGATATGAGGGTAATTTAGTAATTGATAAGATTTTCTCTCCTAATCTCTCCGATTTGGGAGGATAAATATACGTACAAATTTTCTTCCATTTTCCCTCATTTCCCCTCCCCTTTTATCCTTAAAAAATCTCGAGAACATGGTTTTCTCATATTTTCATCTCTTTCTCCCCCCCCCCCCCCGGTTAAACGAGAGTCGGGAACATAAAGCACAAAGTCAGTGCTTTTTACATATTACATCCCTCTTAGGTTTTACTCAATCGATCCCACGCCTTTTTCTCTCTCAGCTTCCACGTGTCTTGCAACCTGTTTTCCTCTTCTGCTATGATCTTTTCTTTCACCTTTTTTCTCAGATGACAACAATCGGAGGTCCTGAGTGCAAGATTCAGAAGATTAGAACGCATAAGATAAAGCAAGAAATCATCAAATTTCGGTAACCCTATAACGAATTCCAGCAATGGGTTTTACGATTTTAGCTCTAGGATTTCAAATCGTGTAGAGGGCTTTGAAGTTGCAGGCTACCAGGGCCTTTAATTTGTTTTTCATGTGAGTTTTGCTTAGCACATTCCTTTTAATTCACAGTCTAGGGTTTCTTAACTGAGATGTATGGGTGAAACACTTTTGGAATTTGAGATCCATAGTTCCCGATAGCCATATCCGACTTAGGACCCAATGTGATATTTGGGAAATCGGGGTGAAGGTTAAGCGGTTGTTGTTTTTTTCTGTCTTCAAGAGTCTTGGGATGATACGCACGCGCTGTGACGAGGAAGATCGTACGAGCCGTCGTACCCACTTTCTTCGGACGGTATATACGAACTTTTTCTTGCAACTTCTATCGTCCTTTGTTCTTGCGTCTTTAATGTTGGACGACCACGGGTGTTCATTTGAACAACATGAGGTTTTTTGGTATTGTTGCCTGGCATGATGATTTGTTTAAATTTTTCCAGGTAGCTCTTTTTCACTTGAGGAGGTGTTGGATTGATTTGTTGTTTTGGTTTTTCAAACTCCGCTTCTACATCGATATCTTCAATCCTACTCCTTCCCGGCTTGAAGTCAAGCTTCTTCCAGAACACGTCTATCGAATTGATTCGGATTTGCCCCCTATGAACGAAAACATATGGTAGTAAATTAGGTAGTGAAATCATAATAGCCAAGAGTCAATATGTAAACATACCGTTTTTTTTTTCTAATTTATCCAGACGACAAGCACATGGCAAACCACAACTGGTAAAAAGCTGGCAACCACAAGTTGCACCGTAGGCTCTCAACCCGTCTTTCTTACGTTGTAGCTCGAAATCCATAAGCCCAATAGCATATATTGAAACCTTTCGAAGTACATTTGCAAGCATGGGGTGAACCTCGTGGTGGTTCATTACTTTTCTAAGTCTTGTTTCAAAACCTTTTCTAATCTCGGTATATCGTACCAGGCAGAAATAGTGGTTCCCTCGTAAGAATCTGGAACAACGGACTTCTCAGAGTATTCACCGAAAAGGTAATTGCTAAACCACGACATCGTAATCACCGAAAAAATGCTCTACTCAACAAAATTTTCACAGTTCAAACAAAAAACCCAACAGAGCCTCTTAAATGCAACTAAAATGGAGGTCGAAGCGTCGCACTTTGGCCAAAGCGCGGCGTTTAGGGTTAATGCGTGACACTTTCTGCAACCTTGTACAAAATATATCATATCAATGTCTCATCACCCTTTGTCTGCAGAAAGAACCCTACACGCCCCACTTTGGTGGGACGCTTTGGGGTACAAAATAGGATCTCGTACCACTGTCACCTCACTTTTTGTTTGAAAAACAACCTTAAACGCGCCGCTTTGGTCAAAGCGGGACGTTTTGAGGGGTGTAGAAATAAGAAATGAGTTAGTGAATATCATAATACAAGAATAAACTTTTAGTTCATGAAAATTCTAATTATCGTCGCTGGTGACCTCATCATTTAACTTTTCAGATTAGTCGTAATCGTTAGTCACATCATCACTTTCTCATATCATTTACAATCATTAATGTGTCTTGTATACTTGTCAACTATTCTATGGAAAAATATAATAATAATAATAACTAATTAATTAAACTTACGGAAAATGGTCAAAGTTGTGAAAAAGGTTAAACATCGAAGTTCTATAATTATTTTGATAAAGAAATAAAATTTCAACTTTTATACAATTAATATATCGTTTTTATTATTGTTATTAAACCATCTCTTACGTGGTGTCCTGAGTGGATCTGTTGTTGACGTGAAAACGAGAGGATAGTCGTTTGCAGACGTAGCAAGGAGAGGCTGAGAGGGCATGAGGCGCTGGTATGAAAGAGATCGCATGTAAGCCAGAGGAGCGCCATTATGCGAGAAGGGAGGAGATAGAAAGACATGAAGAGAATGCACACTTGTGAAAGAACTAGCATGTCAAACGGGCAGTCATGTTGCATATGATCTTATGGTTGTTTATTAACAACGATCTATCTCAATCATAATTGTAGTAAACTTATGCCAATCATATGCTACCTGTTATCAACCTAACAAAATTATGGTTAAAAGTGATATCATTAACCATGAGTTAATAAACCCTGTTGGATAATTGAGCCGGAAGTCTCACTGGAAGCAGCCTCTTTATTTCTACGAGGTAGAGGTAAGGCTGTCTACATCTACCCTCCTCAGACCCTACCTTAGCTTTGCTATTGGTGGGATTTACTGAGTGTGATGATGGATAATCGAGTGACTCACGTAGTCTCGTGTATTATTTTTTAATCAAGTGGTTGGTGTGGGCCGTACATCTACATAATTTCACTCTAAAATGGTTGAGAAACGAGTCCAAAAGGGAAGCTTCTTGTTGTCTTTTTATTTTTTATTCAATTCTACAAGTTTCTATCTCCCGTCATTTTCTTAGACAAATACAACATTTATAAAATATCCAAATTAGTACATGCACTAGGCAAAAACGCATTAGATGAGGTTAAATCATTTATATTGGTGAAAAATTTTGTAACTTTTTTTTAAAATCTACAAACTTATTAGTTTAAGACTTTTTAACAAACCTTAAGGATTTTTATAACTTATATACTAATTAAGCTTTTTATAAGAAATTTATTAAGTTTAGGATTTATAAATTAAAAAATTATGAACTTTATACGATATGAAAAGCTAAAGTTTATTACAATTAGATAAATCAATTATGAAAATTAAATGTAAACGACAATGAATGTGTAGGTAAGGAGCCAACCATGACCTCCCCGACCCTCTCTTCACTCAAACATCCTCTTCAAGATGAAATTTTGGCCCGGTACCCATTTCAGGTGAAGAAATACCTAGTATAAACCGACGGTTTATCCTTCTGTTAGTGGTTTCGTCAAGGATGGTTAATCCTTAATCTTTCCTCGATGATGTTCTAAGTCTTATCTGCAAAACAAAACACCGTGAGACTCGTTACAAGGATGAGAGGTGGGGGGGTTCTCCTTGTAACCACCCTCCAGCGTGAGAATACGTATCGTTTAAGAAGAGTAAACAAGTGTGTGTTAAGAATAAGAGAATGAGAGAGCCGATCCTTAAATCGGGAAGTGAAGATTTGTATTCATAGCCAAAGGTGGGAGAGGAGAATGGTGGGTTGATGGGCCTTGGTACAGTTGTCCTGG
This sequence comes from Helianthus tuberosus, assembly GCA_030545235.1. Lineage (NCBI taxonomy): Eukaryota > Viridiplantae > Streptophyta > Magnoliopsida > Asterales > Asteraceae > Helianthus > Helianthus tuberosus. The sequence continues at coordinate 186,284,472 of CM060406.1, forward strand.
TCGACAAATATCCTTATAGTCCCCTCTGTTAGGACAAGAATTGTCTGCCGTATGGGTCGATGTGGAGCCATACCACTGGTCATTTGGCACTAACCAGGTGTAACTTTCGTTGGCCTGCCATCAGCTGTCCTTTGAATATCATGTATCAGGGCCAGGCGACGTCTGGTTGGTGCCATGTGTCTATCCTTGTACCTGTTGTCCCTTACATAATTTCTCCAGCCACGTAGGTGTAGACGCGTGTGTAGTTCCCATGCAAGATAATTCTAACATTGCGACACATGCTACTTGCTCTCTTGTGGGTATGCTCGTGTGCGCACAACTAAGTGGGTTGTTTAAGACCATTTCCCTTCATCACGGAACTTGCATCCCGATCCCATCTGTCCCGATTTATACCGTTTTTGCTCTTTATAATCCATACTCGTCACGACCATTATCCTTAACCCTACATCCTTCATCCCAAACTTGTCCATCAAACCATTTTAACCAATATATTTAACATTTGCTGGTACGTCTAGCATCACCCTAAAACATCATTACTATCCAATCTTAAAAAAATACTTGTTAGAATTTCTTTAAAAAATCACTTACTTTTAGTCTTTCACGATCAACCCTCATGATGAACTCATGATGAGACCACCTCCCCTTATCCCATTCATTTCTTGACCCACAAGCATAACCCCAACCACCCACTTCAATCCCATTTCATAAACCCCAAATTAAACCCAAATTCCTCCATACCCATTTCTCAATTTCACCATTTCCCCAAATTAAACCCAAATTCTTCCATACCCATTTCTCAATTTCACCAATTTTGAAGAAAAATGCCTGATTCACCACCCCCTGATACCACCACCAACCGCCTCTGCGACAACTGCAACCACTCACCCGCACTCTTATACTGCAGAGCCGACACAGCCAAACTCTGCTTATCTTGCGACCGTGAAATCCACTCAACAACCCCCCTTTTCACCAAACACACACGATCCTTATTATGCGACACTTGTTCCACTTCACCCGCATCAATCTTCTGCTCCACTCACGCTTTCGTTCACTGCAACAATTGCGATTGGGAGACCCACAACAACTCCAGTTCGTCGCATGATAGGCGGCCGCTCGAGGGGTTTAGTGGGTGTCCCACAGTTTTTGATTTGTTATCGTATTTGGGGTTTGATGATTTGAGTGGTTGTGGGGATGATGCTAGTGGGTTCGAGGATTATCTTGTTTGGGAGACTCCGGGATTTGTGAGTCTTGATGACTTGATTGTTTCTAGTGGTGGTGACCATAATTATCAGGCTATGGGTGTTCCTCCTTTGCCTAAGGTAAAATTTGTTTGTTGAAGTTTGTGCTTTTTTTTTTGGGTAAAGAAAGTTTGTGCTTTTTTGCGTTTAGGGGTGGGAATTTCTGACATTACCCGAACCTAATACAAAATTCGTGGGTTGGGGTTTAATCTAAACGGGTTCGGATCAGTACCCGTTTAGCTAAACAGGTCGGGTTGATTTCGCGAAACCCGTTTAGTATAAACGGGTTGACCCATTTATATTATATTATTTTTTACAATATATTTTGTGTCATAAATTAAATTGGTGTGTATTTTATGGCATAATTTGATAGGAAATTGATAGATATTACATACGTATTAGTATATTGTAATAGTGTAAGGGGGGTTAGTGTAATTAATACCTCTATAAATAAGGCATTAGTCATTATAGAAAAGGTAAGAAGAGAATTAGTTAGTTGTTAGGCTCATGCTCATGGCATTGAGAAGGGCATAGCCCTGGCCACTTAGGTGGTTAGTTACTTGTATTGTCTTCTTCTTCAATCAAACTTATAGTTACAGTTTTCATCATCTTCATTCAATACATTCTCTATCATAATTGTAACTTAATAAGAGAAAATTGACATAAGATTATACAATTTAATTGTAATTTTATTATATACCTTTGTGTTTTGTTAGTAAATTTTAATTTTAATATATTATTTTGCGGAAAAAACAATAAAAAGATAAAAAAAATCTGGTTGAACGTGTCGTGCTCGGGTTCATACGTATGACAGATTTTTCGGGTCCGGGTCGGGTTGAACCCGCCAACACGCGAACACACCCGTTTAGCAACCCTAGTCTTGATGATTTGATTGTTTGTAGTGGTGTTGAATATAATTATCAGGCTATGGGTTAGTTAAATTTGTTTTAAAGTTTGTGTCTTTTTTTTTTGTTTGGTTGGTTAGTTTGTGATTTGGGTTTGGATTGATGGTTGGGTTTGAACCGGTGACCTCGTTGTGGAAACGGGTTGTTGTGGAAATGCAGGGTAAGGATACGTACTTTCAGGCCCAAGTTGGGTTTGAACCCGGGTTTTGTAAGCCTTGATGATTTGATTGTTTCTAGTGGTGGTGGATATTATTATAGCTTGTTTGTTTGTCAAGTTGTTTAAGTTTGTTTGTTAAAGTTTGTGGCTTTTTGGTGTTTGGTTTATTGGGTTTGTGATTGATGGTTGGGTTTGAACCTGGACCTCGAGTTGCGGAAATGCAAGGTAAGGATACGTACGTCAGGCCCAAGTTGGGTTTGAATGCGGGTTTGCTATTTATTGTTATAGGGTTTATGCAAATTTGATTATTAGTAGTATAGAATTAGATATGAATATTTGGTGTTCTTGTATATTAAGTGTGAGAGCCTGCAATTGTTATGAACTTATTATTGAATTTGTTAATTTTAGATATGTTTATGTTTATGTGTTTTATGTTTTGTTAATAAGATCACATTTGTTGCGGGTTTTTCGCGTTTGTTAACTTTGTTTAGGTTGTTTCTGTTGAAATCAGAACCGAAATGCTGCTTTCGGAGCATATAAAGAAGAATTTCTTCACCAGCTTCGAGAATTAGCGAAGTCTGAGCCGAATGTAGATAATGGTCAAGAAATGGTTAAACCAATAAACGAGTTTCCGCCCACACAAAACTTCATACTCCAAGGTTCGGGTTTTGAACATAAATTCGAAGAGAATGCAAATTCTTCATATGAGGTATAAATTATAATCTCATCTACATAATATATTAAAGGGAAATTGGATTTTAATAATCTCAACTTTGACCTATTGGCCTGGATTAATCCCAACTCGAGAAATGTTTACCGACACTTCCAACTTTGAACATATTTTTTTTCAGCGATCCCATACCAACTAGAAGTTAACCCAATTAGTTTTTGCTGACCTGGACTGCCACATAAGTAGTCCACTGTCCACATCATCAAAACTTTGCCACATGACATAAGCAATCCACTTCATCAAAACTTTGACTAATTTGCCACATAAGCAGTCTACGCCGTCAAAACTTTGATTTTTTTGCCACATAAGCAATCCCAGGGGCGTAGCATTTAGGGGGCTGGGAGGGGCGCCCGACCCCCCGAACTTTTCGCTCAGTAGTGTTGTACATGTAGTTTTCGTATATAAATTTTTGGGTATATACGTTTTCGACCCCCCGGTTCTATAGAATTTTTTGGGTATATACGTTTTCGACCCCCCCGACGAAAACTTCAAGCTTCGCCACTGAGCAATCCACGCCAGGAAAAACTAACTGGGTTAACTTTCGGTTAGTGTGGGATTGCTGAAGAATTCAAAGTTGAGACTGTCTATAAACATTTCCTGAGTTGACACTAATCCCGACCAATAGGTCAAAGCTTAGTTTGTTAAAATCCAATTTCCCTTTATTAAATGCATAATTAATTATATCTATTATGTAATTTACAAAAAAAAAGTACCAACTGACTCTAGATATGTACATGGTTAACCCGTTATGCAACCCACCTGACTTGTCCATCCGGGCCTCCCCTGAACGGGCCGGGCCTCTAGTTCCATAGCCTGATGGTGGCTGTATTTTTGTATTTACAGACGAATACATTTCAATGGTGCCCTGATGGTACTGATGATGGGGATCCGGAGTTTTATTCTGATCAATTAATAGGACATAACGCCGACGATAGAAGCTGTATAGTTCCTGATGAAAAGTTTATCAATATTCATAGTTCCAGCCACATTAGCGCTAATTGTGAAGGCCAGTCGCATCATACTGTCGCTGAAAACACACAAGTCTTTCATAGTGTCGGTGTGCGTGAAATCAACACCCAAGAGAGAGAGACGGCACTCACAAGATACAAAGAGAAGAAGAAATCTAGAAGGTAGTTGTTTTCTTGTCTTAACTGTAAACTGGTCAAGCTAAGGGATTTAACTAGGGGTGTAAACGAGCCGAGCTACTCGCGATCGACTCGAAAAAAGCTCGAACGAACCGAGCTTAAACGAGCTCGAGCCCGAGCCTAAAAATAAGCTTGTTTAGTAAACGAACCCGAGCTTCACTTATCAAGCTTGAGCCGGCTCGCAAGCCTAAACGAGCCTGTTATCTATATCATTTTTATTTACAAAACTATGATACTAAATGATAAATAAATATATACATGTTTTATGTTATATATAGTAGTTGTAGAAAAAAACAATTGTAATTAATATAAATTAATTAATAACTAATAAACGAGCTGAGCTTTAGAAATAAAGCTTGAACCAAGCCGAGCTCGAGCTTGAGCTCTCATAAGTTAAACGATCTCGAGTTCGAGCTTAGGCGAGCTCGGGGGCTCATTTACACCCCCAGATTTAACTAAAAATGAAACATGTCAAACGGGTTGAAAATGTTTTAAATTGTACTCATTTGCTTAAAAAAACCGTAACGGGTTTGTTCATTTTTGCCAGAACTTGTTTTAAAATGATACTTTTATTAAAACGGCCCATTTTGACTCAGGTTCATTCTGCTCATAACCCGTTTTGACCCGAACTCATATTTATAAATGCATTGAAAATCATATCTAGGTGTGTAAAACCGAAGTTAACTGGAGGTTTTTTTTGTCATTGGTATCATAACAGGTATGACAAGCATATTCGATACGAGTCACGAAAGGTACGGGCTGAAAGCAGGACGAGAATCAGGGGACGTTTTGCCAAAATGGATCGATGAATCGTTGCACACATGTTTGAGGTTATATGCTTGTTAGATGATGTATTATGTAGTGTAAAAATGTGCTACGATGTGGAAACCGGTGATGGAAGATGAGCGTGAGCGCAGACCCACTCGGTTTCTTGCTACCGTAGTTTTTCGGTAGTCTATGGTGTTACTCCGCCTCGCAGTTGTAGTAGTTTGATTAGTCGCGTAATTGTTTTATATGTTCTCTGAGTATGTTTGTTGCAAGTGTAGCTTGTAAAGCAAATAAAGATGTTTTTGTAGAGATGGGAAAATGGTTGAGTTAGGTAACTAATCTAAGACTTGTAATTTCATGTATAGGTGAAGTTGGTGGTGTAACATTTTTTTTTTTTCATATTTTTATAAATAATGATGCAATTAATATGTTTATTTATGTTTGAGTAAATTGCCAAAATCGTCCCTAGGGTTTGGGCATGTTTGTCATTTTCATCCAAAACAACTTTTTTTACAATATAGTCCTTCACTTTTTGGATTCTTTGCCATTTTCATCCAAACATCTAATTTGCTTTATTTTTTCTTTCAAACATTTGGATGAAAATGAGAAAAAAATCCCAAATCTTAGGGACGATTTTGGCAAAAAGTCAGGCCTTTGGATGAAAATGACAAAAAATCCCAAAAATGAATAAGTATATGGTACAAAAAAGTTGTTTTAGATGAAAATGACAAATATGCCCAAACCTCAAGGATGATTTTGACAATTTACTCTTTATTTTTAGCTGAACATTATTTTAATTTTATGAATAATTTGGTTTGAGGCATGGGTTTTTTATTGTATAACTGGACTACAGAAACTCAAATTGAAAATCCGAAATGGGTTTTTGAAATTTGGTTTTTTAATTAAACTAGGATTACGACCCGCCGCAATTGCGGCGGGGATTCTTTATTTATAACTAAGTCGATCTACGACCCACACGTTATGTTAAACCTGTCAAACGGGGTAAAAATAGACGATGTAAAAACGTTCACCCACACACGCACGTTGCGTCGTGTTAACTCGCAAAATTTAGAACGAAACGTAAAAACGTTAAGCCAAAGACGCACGCTGTGATGTGTTAAGTCACAAAATTTAGAACCAAGAATAGAGTGCAAAATTTGCGGAAAATGAAAACTATAAAGGACCAAAGTTGAAAGTAAAAAAAGTTATGAGGATAGATTGTAAAAGATAAAAAGTTTTGGGTTAAAAGTAAAAAAAAAATAGTTTTGAGTTAAAAGTAATTTATGAAATACTTTTGGGTGAAAAGTAAAAAAAAAATCAATTTTTTTTGGAAAACCCCCAAAGCCAACGTTACGACAACCATATGCATAACAATTTTTTCTTTGAAAAATCCCCAAAGCACACCCCGTGTTGCGGCGGGGCGTAAAACGGTGTCAAATAGTACTAATGTCACACAACCGTCATTGACAACCAACACTGACTCAACCTATAATATACGTATTGCGACGAACCTGTCAAACATGGAAAAATAGAGGTAAAAACGTTGAACCACACATGCACGTTGCGTCGTATTAACTCGAAAAATTTAGAACTATACGTAAAACGAAAATTTGCGAAATATGAAAAGTATAAGTGACAAAAGTTGTGAAGTTAAATTGCAAATAATGAAAAGTTTTGGGTTAAAGTTAAAAAAACAAATTATGTAAGGTTAAAATTGAAAAAGGTACAAACCTTTGGGTAAAAACTAAAAAATCAAGTTTTTTTTTTTTTGGAAAACACCCAAAGCACAACTTACAAGTCCTTATGCACAAAAAGTTTGCTAATTTATATAGGTTTTAATTACAACTAGTAGCGGGGCGAACATTAATGACACACTACTACCAGCGACCACTAACACTAAAGTTGCAGCTTGTTAATACGAAGAAATTAAACCAAAACGTAAAACATATAAAAAAATAACTAAGTCGATATAGGACCCGAGCGTTACGACGAACCTGTCAAACATGAAAAAATAGACGACGTAAAAACGTTTAACCACACACGCATGTTGCGTCGTGTTTAAGCAACATGTACAACTTATAAATGCACACACTTGGAAACATGTATAACTTATAAATGCACACACTTGTTGCTAAATAATAGTGTATAAATAAATAAATTAGCATATAAAACCACTAAAGCAACATGTACAACTTATAAATACACACATGTGTTGCAAAATAATAGGATATAAATTACAATTTGTGATTTTCAAATGCTTAATTTCTATTGTTACATACATATATGTGGGGGTGTTCACGATCTGGTTTTAACGGTTTTAGTACAAACCGTGAACCAAATTGTTAGTAACGGTTTTTTTATTATTGGAAATCGAAAACGAACCTTTTAAATTTAAAGTCAAACCAAACTAAACGGTTACTAACGATTTGGTTTCACGATTTCAACTCTTTGGGAGTTTATACAACTTGTCTAAATTAAGACTTGAAATATATATACAAAATTCTTAAAACAAAGCATCCAAATACTTCAAAAAGTATACAAAATTCTTAAAACAAAGCATCCAACTACTTCAAAAAGAAAGTCCAAATAGGAAGTTTTGGATGATATCTTTTTCTACACTGTAAATACTATCCAACCTTACTGCAAATGCTTTCAAAACTTTAAATATTCTACATTAAACCATTTTAAAGTACACCAAAGTTGTAATTTGAAAATAGAGTAAACTACAATTTATGTCCCTGGGTTTACACCCACTTACACGTTCAGTCCCTATTTTGAAAAGTTCAACACTCTGGTCCCTGTGGTTGACGATTGCTCGCAATCAGGTCCCTCTCATTAACGACCGTTAGTTGACCGTTCATTTAGTTAACGACGTGGAGGGAAAAAGTGTCATTTCCCCAAATCTGAAAAAGGCGCCTACATATTTAATCCTTTAACTTATGATGTAAGTCACAATCCTATCCCTCATCGGGCTCATCCCCAAAAACCCCCTCGAAGTGAAAACCCCACCGGCGATTACACATGTCCGTCCACTGTGAGCTCCGATCATCATCAATCTGGTCGACGATGAGACAATACGTTGTTCTTTTGATCACATTCCATGTTATAGGTACCACATTGTTTTAGTTTTGTATTCGAAGTCTCATTTGATCATTTGATTCATGTCTTGTCTGTGATCAATACCTGAAATGTGCTTTCTTTTTCTTGCAACTCTAGTGGGATTCAGGGTCCAGGTGACAAAGCGTCACATTAGGATCCAGTACAGGGTACTAATGAGGACTGGGAAGGGGTTTCAAATGGAACTCTGTTTCGCCCGTCGCATGTGAAGGATTCTGGTTGCTTTTCATGTACATATATGATGCATATCTAATAGCCTAACTATAACTATTGATGTTGCTAAGTTTGGCCCCGGTCATTTTTGGGTTTTTTGTCGTTGATGATAAGTTTGGCCTATAACAGTTAAAGTGGGTTACTTGGGTTGATCAACTTTTGGGAATGTTGAATTAGTGATCAGGGGGTACCCCATGTTTTGATACATGACAATGTAGTATGCAACAATGTAGTAGGACTAATGATCTTTAACAATGATCCTTATTTAACTATGTTTACTGTTGAATGTCTATTGAATGGTATGCTAGTTTTGAATGTCTATTGTTTTTTACCAGGGATTTGTTTGGAGATTGGAATGAAATGTATAGGACAGTAGATAAACCTGTTCATTCACCTGTAAGGAATTATACAATTTGGTTATAAGACCTTAACTTGAATAGGAATTTATAGTATTTAGGAGAGTTGTGCATAGTGTGAGTTAGTTATATATAGAACAAGGATTATACAATTTGGTTACAAGACTTATAAAAAGGGTTGTGTGGCAGGCATTGCTTATAACTTCAACATGGATTTGACTAGGGAATAAGTCAAGGTTGTGATTAGCAAGGCCTTTTCTTGATTAGGGATTTGTAGGATTTAGATGAATTTTAAACAAGGATGATACAATTTGATAATAAGACTTATACTAAGGGTTGTGTGGTAGGCATTGGTTATAACTTGACAATGGATTTGACCAGGGAATGAGTCAAGGCTGTAATAATTAAGGCGTTAGCTTGTTCAGGGATTTGTAGGATTTAGGAGAGTTATAAATAGGGATGATACAATGCTCAAACCTGTTTGTAATTGAAGGCAGTTCAAGTTGGCAGCCATGGCTAATAACTTAACTTTGGTAGCCATGACCTGTTCAGAATAGATGGTCAAACCTGTGAGTAATTGAAGACAATTTAAGTTCTGCAACTACAAGTCAGATGCAATTGCGAATGTCAATCCCAATTCAACATGTAAAATTAAACCCAAATCAAGTTCTAATACCTCATTCCGTTTCAAATTCTACACGTCAAACCTTTCGAGTTCTAAAGGTAAAACCGAGTGAAATTCTACTTAGATGTCTTAATACGGGTGTATGGGTGTTTAGAATTCGTTTCAAATTCAGAAAATGTGAAATTCGATTTAATTCGATTCAATTATCCAGAATTCGATTCAATTCGAGTCCAGTAAATCAAATACTAATTTATAATTTTAAATTCGAATTAAAACTATACATATTTATTTATTATTTTTATATATAATACATATATAACTTTTATCGGGCTATAATATAAATTAATCACTAAATTTATTCTAAGTATTAAAATAGCACATTACCAAACTAAAGGGGTATGGTCCCAAAAACCTTGCGCACGCGCATTAGACCATACCACAACCCTATCCCAAAACATCTTGAATAGAGACCCTGCGCGGCTGCGCAACGGTCCTAAACAGGATTTGGAAAGAAACAATTCAAAGACAAAGGAATATGGTCCAGGAAACCTCGCGCAAGATCATACCAGGTCCTATCCCAAGAACACCTTTAACAGAACCCTGCGCGGCTGCGCAGTAGTTCCAAACAAGGATTTAGAAAGAACAATCTCCGATAAACGTGCGCCGGAGAAAGGGTAAAGCTAACCTTCAACTAACACCCTTGCGCGGGCTCGCGCAAGAGTACAGTTAGACTTGAAGACAAATCCTAAACATCTCCATGCACCTGGAGTCAAGACTTGAACAAAAGTGTTTTTTCTATTACAACTGAATAGACACGTGGCAAGGGCATAAAGGTTTACAGCTGTAGATCTTCTAGAAGGTTGTCAATGCTCATCGTGCACAGCCATTCAGTTACAACTAAAAGGTGACGTGGCACAATCCTGGACGCTCATCTAAGTCACGATGATGGCACTAACTTGGAGAAGGATCCACACAAATCCACTTTCCACGTGGCATCTCCCTAGCCGTCGATCACACTCACGATCCGTGTGTATGGATGTGACGTTAGTGATTGACGGAAAAGGACATAACCACCAACGGAAAATACTTTCAGTTATTCTCTCTGTCACATCAGTTTCCCACTAAAAACGGTTATAAATAGAAGGTTGCGGGTATGATCTCACAAGTTACATTCACTTCACTTTTACTACTTCTTCTTCATCATCGAGATCACTGTACTTATTCTCACGCCGGAGGGTGGTCACGGAGAGAACCCCCATTCTCCTCGTGGTGAGTCTAACGGCTTTTTGTTTTTTAGTGATCACCGGAGAAGGAGCTCAGTCAAACCCCCGAATCTAGCGAGTGGATTAACCCTTTTTATGCAGAACTAAACCCCTGGTCTGGTTGATTCCGGTCATTCAAACCACTGTTTCTTCATTGGCGCCCATCGATTTTTCAATTTTCACTCTCATCTTCTCGTTTGATACATCTTCCCTTCTGTTTTCTATGGAAAAAGTTCCAACACTCTACCCGTCAGGTCCTCGATCTGAAAACAGGGATGACTCAACTCGTGTTTTTCAGATCGACGGAATCACGGGAAAAGCATTCATCAACAGCGAAATTCGACAGGAGGTTCTCACTCCTGTCGCCTCAGAGGTTCAATCTGGAACTCAGATTAATCTAGATCTATTTTCAGGAAAAAAAACTCTGGGTTTTTGGTTTACCAAATTCCAAAATACCATAAGCGAATTTTTCGAACAAAAACCTGCTACTCAGGAACAGATTATAGGCATATCCAGATCTTATTATGAATTCCCAACCTTACCGACCGAAGTAACAGAGGTATACCCTCAGACAAATACCAGATCTGAATTTATCCATCTTAGATCGGGTTATCAGAAGTTTCAGGCAGAACACACATTTCAGAAGAAATCTGACGGTACAGTGTTAGGCCCACGTTTACCACAACAGTGGGACAACCAGCTCAGCGACGGAGGATATCTGACAACATTCAAATATATCAGACAAAAATATGGAAGACGACCACAACCCAAAAACCAGTACGAAACAAACATACATGGTGCAAGGGGGACCCTCGCGCAAGCAGAACAAACGAAGCCACAGTCAACACTGGCGTGAAGAATAAAGTAATCTTACCCATTGTTTCAGGAGGTCCCCAGGAAGAGCGGCCGGTAATCATAACTGATATTTTTGGTCATTATCGTACTGAGTACATGTTCATTGATTCGAGTAGTTCTATGGATATTATTTATGAACAGTGCTTTAAACAATTAGACCCAGAGGACGCGTGCTTGAAACCAGTCGATTTCCCTCTAACTGGTTTCTGCAATGAAGTCGTCTTTCCGCTGAGTCAAATTGCATTTCTCGTAACACTCTCGGATGGAGAGCATTCGCGCACCGTTATAGTCAATTTCATGGTTATGCCAGCTATATCACGCCATGATGTATTGCTGGGAAGACGTTGACAACGGGAGTTTAGCATGATTACCTCCATACCACACGTTGCTTGAGGTTTTCCAACAGAAACCGGAGTAGCAATCTTATATTCAAGCAAAGAAGTGATGTATGTAGATGATGAGCCACCACCAAAGGCCACAAAACCATCACCATCTAATGAACCAGAAAAATGGGTACTCAACAGTAAATACCCTGAGCAAACCATTTTATTAGGGCACGCCATCTCACCAGTAATCCGCGCAAAATTAAAACAGCTTCTATCTGAGAACATAGATATTTTCGCATGGTGCCCAGCAGACATAACCTGCGTGCCAAGAGAAATAACGGAACATTGCTTGAATATTCGACCTTCCGCAGAACCAGTCGCACAAGAGAAGCGCAGTCTTAGTACAGAAAAGGCTCGCACAATGAATGAGCAAGTAGCCGAATTACTTCAGGCCGGAATCCTACGCGAAATACAATATCAAACCTGGGTAGCTAACGCAATAATGGTACAAAAGCACAACGGCAGCTGGCGCATGTGCGTTGATTTCAAAGACCTCAACAAAGCCTGCCCAAAAGACTGTTACGCCCTCCCAGAAATAGACAAGAAGGTAGATTCCTTAGCATCCTTCAGCTGGAAATGCTTCCTGGTTTGTTATAAAGGTTATCACCAAGTACAAATGAAGGAAGAAGACGAAGACAAAACAGCTTTCCGCACAGATAAAGGCACCTATTGTTACACAAAAATGCCTTTCGGTCTCCGTAACGTGGGAGCTACTTATCAACGTCTAATGGATAGAGTCTTCGGGGAGGATATCAGCGTAACAGTGGAAGTCTATATGGACGACCTTGTCATTATGAGTCACGAAGAAGAATCAATGCTCACAAACATCCAGCGCACCTTTGACTCCCTGCGCACAGTCAACCTAAAACTAAACCCTGTAAAGTGTTCGTTTGGAATGGAAGATGGCAAATTCTTAGGGTTTATCGTAACCAAAGATGGGTTCAAATTCAACCCAAGTAGAAGCTATTCAACTCATGCCATCACGGGCATCCATTAAAGAAATGCAACGCCTAGCAGGTCGGCTAGCTGCACTCAACCGATTCTTAGCAAATCACACCGCTAAATCATATCCATTCATCAGCACACTACGCAACTGCGTAAAGAAAAGCCAACTTCAATGGACCCCAGAAGCAGAGAAAGCTTTCCAACAAATGAAAGAATGCTTAATCCAACTACCTACTTTAACAGCCCCAAGAAGTGAAGAACCATTAATCCTGTATCTTGTCGCATCAGAAGTAGTAGTTGGCGCAATATTGATGGTCGAAAGGGAAGGAGTCCAAACTCCAATTTATTACATCAGCAAAATGTTGACCGGTCCGGAGACACGCTATTCCATCATGGAAAAACTTGTTCTCGCGCTTGTCCATGCATCACGAAGATTACGAAGGTACTTTTCCGGCCATGTTATAACTGTCCTTACCAACTATCATCTGGGACAGATCTTGTCCAAACCAGATGTCGCGGGCAGACTAGCAAAATGGGTCATTGCACTGGGCGGATATAACATTTTGTATAAACCACGCCCAGCTATCAAGGGTCAAGTCCTAGCGGATTTTGTCACTGAAGTGCCCATCGATAAGATCCAAGAATGTGAAGCCATTCAGAATCCTACCCCAATTTTCGATGACAGGGTCTGGACGTTACATACAGATGGCGCTTCCAATGACGACGGTGCAGGAGCTGGTCTCCGTCTAGTTAGCCCCGATAACCATGAACTTACTTACATCATCCGGCTAGATTTAAAGAGCACCAACAACGAAGCGGAGTATGAGGCATTCCTCGCAGATCTCCGCTTAGCGCTCAAAATGGGGGCAAAAAATGTTGAAGCACATGTCGATTCCAAGTTAGTAGCGGAACAAATTAATGGTCGATACGACGCAAAAGGCGAAGCTGTAACAACCCGACTTTTGAAAGTCAAAGTATAAGTCAAAGGAAGAAAAGATTGCTAATTGCGATCTGTCACTCCTTGCTTAATTACTGGTTGTACTTCTCGACTTGTAATCGATACTCTAATTTAAGTTACTTTAGTTGTACTATGTGGAGTACATGTTAATAAATCGCAGTTTAATCGCTAATCGACTTAACGCTAATCGCATCGCTACTGCATCGCAACTCGAATTATAGGTTATGGATATTGTTTTACGTGAGTGTGCTACTATGTGTTACTTGTGCATGTTATGTTTATGTTGAGGTATTTAATGGCAAACGCAATCGCAAATCTATTACAACGCAAACTCGTCGCAAACTCGAGATTTAAGGATTTTATTTATGGTATGTAGTAGTTAGGTTATTTGTGTAACTAATGGGTAATACTATCACATCGCTTACTCGCAACGCATCGCAACGCTCAACGCACGAAACGAAACGTCGAAAACCAACTCACACCGCCATCCGATCGAATCACCATTCGATCGAATGGTCATCCGTCCGGATGGCCATCCGACCGAACCACATTTCGATTCGCACACCTGCACCAACTTTCCTCTTTTGGCAATCTATAAATAGCCCTGTCACATCACTGTTCATGATATGACAGCTCTCTCATCCGACCAACACGTTCCGACCCTCTTTTCTCTCGATTTCTCGTGATTCTTGTAAGTTTCTACTCCAAATCTTGTACATCTTTGATCTTCACACATTTCTTCATCTTTTCCACCATCAAATCTTCACTTTTAACCATGAAATCGGCTGATTTGAGGTATTCTAGGATGATGTCATCATGGGGTTCTTATGAACTTCAAGATTTGACCTCATTCCACCAAGAACAACTCAGATCTAAGAGATTTCAACATGTTTAAGCACTGATTTCGCATAAATCTAGAGCGCTTTATCGTCTCACTCCTTCTGAAATACGCGAACTCTCGAATCAGCTCCAGGAACTACTTGATAAAGGCTTCATTCGCCCTAGTACCTCTCCTTGGGGCGCGCCTGTCCTTTTCTTCAAAAAGAAGGAAGGATCGTTCCGGATGTGTATCGACTACAGGGAATTGAATAAACTTACTATCAAGAATAGCTATCCCTTGCCTTGAATAGATGATTTGTTTGATCAACTACAAGGTGCTACGTGTTTCTTGAAGATCGATCTACGCTCAGGCTATCATCAATTACGGATTCAGGAGGAAGATATACCCAAAACCGCTTTTCGAACCTGATACGGCCACTACGAGTTTGTTGTTATGCCCTTTGGTTTAACCACCGCCCCCGCAGTCTTCATGGATCTAATGAATCGCATGTGTAAACCCTTTCTCGACCGCTTCGTCATCGTATTCATCGATGATATCCTGATCTATTCCAAGTCAAAAACCGAACACGCGCAACATCTCCGTTTGGTTCTTTAGTTACTCCAGGGAAACTGTCTCTATTCCAAGTTCTCCAAGTGTGAATTTTGGCTTGAGAAGGTTCAATTCCTCGGTCACATCGTCAATAGTCAAGGAATTCATGTCGATCCTGCGAAGATCGAAGCTGTTAAGAGTTTGGTTACACCAAAGAACCCGTCCAAAGTTCATTCTTTTCTCGGATTGGCGGGTTACTATCGCTGATTCATCGCTGATTTCTCGAAGATCGGTGTACCTCTCACCTCGCTTATGCACAAAGACAAACCTTTTGTTTGGGGAATCGAACAAGAGGAGGCCTTTCAAACTCTCAAAGCTATGCTTTGCAATGCTCCCGTGCTCTCACTGCCTGACGGAAACGACGATTTCGTAGTCTACTGCGATGCCTCTAACCTCGGTCTCGGTTGTGTTCTCATGCAACGGGACAAGGTTATCGCGTACACCTCTCGACAGCTCAAAATCTACGAGAAGAACCATACAACCCACGATCTCAAGCTTGGTGCAGTTGTTTTTGCGTTGAAGATTTGGCGACACTACCTATACGGTACCAAGTGTACGGTCTTCACCGACCACAAGAGCCTACAACACATCTTTAACCAGAAAGAGCTGAACATGCGCCAACGCCGATGGGTTGAACTCCTCAACGATTACTACTGTGAGAGTCGTTACCATCTAGGCAAAGCAAACGTCGTCGCCGATGCTCTCAGCCGACGAAGCTATTTGCATAGCGTTCGTAATACTCAAGCCCAACAAAATATTGAAGCTCTTATCTGTGACGCCCAACATGCTTGTTTTACCGAACGCACTTGGAAGAAAGAAAGGATCATCAATGATGGCGAACAACTGGTGAATAAATCGAATGGTATATTCCATTACCTAGACCGAATTTGGATTCCCAAGCGTACCAATTTACGACAGATTCTGCTAGACGAAGCCCACAAATCGCGATATTCCATTCATACCGGTGCTGATAAGATGTACCAGGACCTTCGCTACAAGTACTGGTGGCCGGGCATGAAGAATGATATCGCTATCTACGTTTCGAAATGCCTGACTTGTTCGAAGGTCAAGGCTGAGCATCAACGCCCCTCTGGCTTACTCGTACAACCTGAGATCCCGATGTGGAAATGTGAGAGTATAGCTATGGATTTTATAACGAAACTTCCACGCACGCCATCAGGTCACGACATCATCTGGGTTACCGTTGACCGTCTTACCAAATCCGCTCACTTTCTACCGATACGGGAAGACTATAAGGTAGAACGATTAGCTCGAATCTATACCGACGAAGTTATTTGTCGACACGGGACACCTCGTGACATCATCTCTGACCGCGCTGGTCGATTCACCTCGCATCTTTGGGAAATGTTTCAATCTACTCTCGGTACTATTCTCAACCTTAGTACGACTTTCCATCCCTAGACCGACGGTCGTGTGTTATAGATTTCGGTGGTAATTGGGATTCGCATTTACCTTTAGTCGAATTCTCATACAATAACAGTTATCACTCTAGCATCCAAATGGCACCATTTGAGGCATTGTACGGAAGAAAATGTCGATCGCCTATTATACGACACGAGATCGGGGATGCGTAAATTACCGGTCCTGAGCTGTTGCAAGAAACGACTGACAAAATCCTCCAAATTAGAGACAATTTGCTGAAAGCTCGGAGTCGACAAAAGAGTTACGCCGATAGACGCCGCAAGCCCCTTGAATTTGACGTTACCGATCACGTACTTCTAAAGGTTGCACCTTGGAAGGGGGTGATCAGATTCGGCAAGAAAGGAAAGTTCGCGCCTCGATATGTTGGACCCTTTAAGATTCTAGAAAGAATTGGCAAAGTGGCCTGCAGACTCGAATTACCGGAGGAACATAGTAACGTCTACCCGACTTTCCACGTTTCGAACCTCAAAAAGTGTCTAGCCGACCAGGAATTACATGTCCCTCTTGAGGATCTACAAGTGGACGAAAATTACACTTCGTGGAGAAGCCTGTCGAGATCATGGGTCGAGAAACCAAGGTACTCCGACACTCACCCATTCCCATTATGAAGGTTCGCTGGGAAGGCAAACGCGGCGCCGAGTTCACTTGGGAACTCGAAAGTGACATGATGGCAAAGTATCCACAACTGTTTATTATGCCTGCGCCTTCAATTTTGGGACGAAATTTCATAAAGTAGGGGAAGCTGTAACAACCCGACTTTTGAAAGTCAAAGTACAAGTCAAAGTCAAAGGAAGAAAAGATTGCTAATTGCGATCTTTCACTCCTTGCTTAATTACTGATTGCACTTCTCGACTTGTAATCGATACTCTAATTTAAGTTACTTTAGTTATATCATGTGGAGTACATGTTAATACATCGCAGTTTAATCGCTAATCAACTTAACGCTAATCGCATCGCTACTGCATCGCAACTAGAATTATAGGTTATGGATATTGTTTTACGTGTGTGTGCTACTATGTGTTATGTCACACCCCCAAAATACCACATGCGGTAACCCCGCTAAGCGTGTGACGTACCAGGATCTAGCCACCAATCACATTGGACTAACCATAAGATGTTTAACAAATTCTCATTCATTAAGTAAAATGTTCATTAAACATATTTCAAGTTAAATAGTGCCAGCGGAAGCAAATAGTAAAACACTGTTCAAATATTTCCAAAAGCCAATGTATGCGAAATCAGTAAACAAGTCTCGTTAATCCAAGCGACACGACCCATGACCACTCCAGCCATCCAGATAGCAAGTTCCTCATCCAAAGTACTTAACGGCTTACGAGCATGCAACATGTGTATCAGAAAACGCTGGTGAGTTCACAGTTTTACGAAAACGTTAAATACCAAGTGTTTAATCCAGTTTGTTTACAAATCTGAAAGTAATGTTGATAATATCTCGTTACTGAACAAGACAACTCCTGATGTATGTTTTGCCCGTTCCCCAGTGCTCCTATCAAAGCACTGGGCATGACTGGGTCATTAGTTCACACCCGTCCTCTCCGGTACGGGGTGAGGGTGCCAAACCTAAGTAGCGCTACCAACTAATACCCCGTTACCTCTCCGGTAACAAAAGATGGGACTTAAGAGTGATAGGGTGAGAGTATTATCCAACATTCCAGTTTTTACCCCAAAGACTTATCCCTCCCCGGGATACCCACTGACTGTCCCAACCACCGGGACGCATGCTCAAGAGTAGTGAACTCACCTTGGATTGCTCGGTAATGTAATTTACTTGCTCACAGTTGATCTACCAACCACGTCCTAGTCATGGTTATCAATCTAATCAGTTTTGTTCACTATTGAACACGTATTTAACAGATATATCACATAACACGTAATAGATGGCACATAGCATGCAAGTCCAATAACGACTACTACATAACAGTCCAAGTCATCAAACGAAACCGTATACGGCCCAAGCATTCGGGCCCACTTATCTTGTGTGACCCGGGTAACCTTGTGCGATCCGAGTGTAAACCCAGCCCAACAGTGCACAAAGCCCAACTGGCTTGTGCGACTGTCATCCCTAGGGGTGTTCACGATCCGATCCGATCTGATCCGATCGAGGGTCTGCTCATGCTCGGATTGAATTACAACCGATCCGATCCGAGCGGATCAAATTTGTAAAACCGATCGCAAAAGTGATGCTCATGCTCGGATTGAATTTGAATCGAACCGATCCGATCGGCTCGGTTTCGCTCGGTTTTTATCAAATCCTAAAAAAAGCGAGCGGATCGTTTTTCGCTCGATTGAATAATAAGGCTTCGTTCAACAAAAACAAATTCTAACTTAAAGTGCGAATACAAAAGCAACATAAAATAAAGTGCGAATACATAAGAAACACAAAATAAAGTGCGAATACAAAAGCAACACAAAAAAAGTGCGAATACAACCAACCAGGCCCAACTAGCAAGAAGCTAGAAAGGACCTGGGACAAACAACAGCTAATCACCAACCATGTTTACATCAAAATTTTGCCAACTGTCGAATGTCATCGATCTCCATCTTGCTCTATGCTACTATAACAAACATATCAAACAGAAACATAACATACCAAACAACAGATTAAAAAAATAGCAGATTAAAAAAAACAGCAGATTGAAGAACTGTTGAAGACCGTCCGAAGATTGAAGACTAGAGACAGCGGCGATATGTGTGTCGGAGATTAGAGGGACGGAGACTGTGAGTCTGTGACTGTGGAGACCGGAGAGTGAGACCGAGATTAGAGCGGCAATTTGAATACGACTGATTAGGAAAGAATATATTTAGGGTTAGATACTTAGATTTATATATTAAATATTAAGTTGGGTTGAATGTTATTTGGGCTTTTAGTTTTTTTTGGGCTATTATATTTTTTTGGGTTTTTATCTATAAAATCTTTAATATAAATATATATATTAATTATTAATAAAAATAATTCGAGCGAAACCGAGCGATCGACGAGCGAGCGGAGCTATGCTCATGCTCGGATTGAATTTGAATCGAACCGATCCGATCGGCTCATTTACAAACTGAGCGGGAATCGAACGAGCATTTTTCGAGCATTTTTCGAGCGCTCGTCGAGCAGTTTGGACAGCCCTAGTCATCCCCTTGTGTGATCCAACCCTGTACCCGACCCAAATAACTCCCGGACCGATAACTTGTGCGATCCACATTACTTGTGCGATCCACAGGACTTGTGCGATTGCAGTCCCCTTGTGCGACTGCAGTCCCCTTGTGCGACGGGGACTTGTGCGATCAAGATAACAATTGTGAGATTTGTTAGGTCAAACTTTCCATAACTTCCCCCTCCTAACAAACCACTAATTCCGGCCCCCACCAAACATTCGATTGAAACAGTTACACATTGATTATCAAATTAATCAATTAAATTCATTAATCAACCACAATTATCATCATCATACACGGATTTGCAAAACATCCATTAATCACCATTCATCGATTCATCAAGCAACATTGATCATCTAATCATTCCCCTAGAATACCAATTATCATCATGTTGAGTTCTTCGGTTCCTAGTACACATGAGTCCTAACTCATCGATCATCATTATATTTCTCGATTAGATCCAATAACTAATTATCATAACATGTTCAACCAGTTTCTATCATCATACAAATCTTGTTTAGTCAAACCGTAAGCAATGATACATCACACAACACATCATAGCAACATATCATCTAATACAAGAAGAAGTTAAATCAAACAAGAGTATTCATGTACTAACCGAACACGAGATGGAATGGAGAAGAAGCTCGAGAGAAGGGGCTGCCGTCTAGATCAAAGGAAGAGGAGAGAGCTAGGGTTTTGTGTGTTTTTGTGTTATGATTTCATTATGAGAAAACCACACACACACTCCTAAGTGCATGCGCCTAGGGGACATGGGACAAAGCACACCTTTTGGGCCATGGACTAACCCACTATATGGGTTGTGCGATGAGGTGGTTGTGAGATTAAGCACACCTGGTGCGTATATTTTCCCTTAGATGGGATTGTTCGTGTAGAGGTGATAGAGAGTGTATCGTCACTAATTTCTTTCTGAATGTTACTCATCTTCACTTGCTTTAATGTTGTTTTCTCAACGTCTCGTATACAGGTAGACACGGAGTAGGCAAGACAAGTTTCCTACTTTATAGAGTGCTAAAGCACTGATCTATGTGTTGTTCTACCAGAGGAAGGTGAGGACACCTATAGATTAATTTTGTGCGGTTTTCATTAGCTTGACCCGCAGAGTCCACCAGGATTTCTGTGCACTATAATTCGTTATTACGTGGGCCCCCGTAATAATAAATTGTCTTGTACAGTTACCCCAATTTTCCCTCGTCCAAGCAGATGATCAATCAAGGAGGGGACACTACTGTCCTTATACCTCTGTCATGGAAATGACCATTACAGTGGTCCACGCGCTAACACTCGTTGTTGTTACGCGCGAATAGGTACGATGATTAGATGAAGTAGGAATAGAGAGAATTCCTAGTAGTTGGAGGGGCACCTTCAAGATGAATACCTCATCTTCCTTTTCTGGTCAAGTGCGTCTTCAATCTTGCTTCTCATAAGCCGCAGGGATCTCATCCCGTTGATCAAGAATTTGTTCAAGGTTGCCGCCTCTGCCTCGTCATCATCACCGTAGTTAGGCATCTTCACGATCGAGAGGGAAGAGCAGCCATGTGACAACTCGAAATTAGAACCTTTCATTGTATGCTTGAACGTTAAGTGACTAACTGAATTGATGATTTGATGAATGATATATGTGAACTTATATGATTATGTGTTGTAATTGTATGTATGCGTGTATGTATATGAACCGAGACAACAAGGACCCGACTCGAGACCATGCGGTCTCGAGTGAACAGTAACAGTGGGCCGGATGGGCCACACACATCTCATTCAATCCAACCAAAAAGCCCACTAGGGTGCACCACTTGAAACTAGTATATATCCTTGTTTATGACCAACACTATCATCTTTGGACAACACACATACTCCCCTACTCTCTCTCTAGAAACCATTAAACCCTAAGTCTCAACATCACCTCTTCTCTCATTCTCTCGGATCCACACCGGCACACTAGGACCTTCGGTTCAAGCTCGGAATCGACATTTGGAAGTTCACCCCTCATACCCTTTAACCGGTTAGTGATTCTCATTGTGTGTTTATATTTCGGTTGTTGTTGATGATGATGATGATGTGATATTTTGGTTGATGATAATGAATAATGAAGTTATTTGATAATATGTTTGCCTTATGCATGATGAACATACCCCACTTGAATAAGCGGTACTAGGATTGTTGTTGTTCATCTATGATGTCGATATTTGAATTCTAGATAAAGTCATGGTTAGTAAGAATAGATTGGCTTGTTAAAAATCATGCTATTTGACATATGAATAAGTAGAGATATGTTTGAATATGGTGCTATTATGTTCTCGATTGAATGTGTGAATGATAAGGATCATTGGTGCATTAAACTAAGTATATTATGTTAACATAAATCGGTTTAATGAGCTTGTTTGTTCAAAGGATGAAAACCCTAAAGATGAACTAGATGAATATATGATGAATGTGATATGAATGTGTTATGATATTTGAAAATTGCCATGTTTGATCCATTTTAGAAATTAACTAGACAAGGGAACATGTTAGTGCATTGTTATTGGCTAGTACATAATATCATGACCATGAAATCTCATTGGCCATGTACAATGTGGAATTCAGCACATGTCCCCAGCCGAGAACCTCAGTCTCGACTCGAGACCACCACAGGACAAGTCGAGAATCCCCGGTTGCGACACATGTTGCGAGTCGAGGACCCATAGTCTCGACTCGAGACCAAAACAGCACAACTCGAAATCGCGGTTGCGAGTCCAGTTGCAACTCGAGACCACACTTGATCAACACCCAAACATCTTGACTCGAGACCACGTTTGCGAGTCCGGTTGCGACTCGAGACCAACACATGCATGACCCGAGACCTCATCGGTTGCGACTCGAAACCTGTAAGCCATAACTCGAGACCATGTGCATGAGCACACTGTTTGAACCTGCACCTCATTTCGGACTTAAGTAATTGGGCCGGACTCTTGGGCCTAATGCATAGATCTTATACTTTGCTGATTGAACATGAATGTTAATAGACTGCCATGAATGATACTTGAGTACCATATGCTAGCATACGTGTAGAACATACGTGCAATACGTGGTTTGAACCTGACTTGTATGATACAACTATGATAGGACGTGAGTGACCACAATATTGCTTGTTTGACTTTTCTGTGTATCTGCCGAGCAAACCAAGGTGAGTTCACACCCTCTACAAAGCATGGGATTCCCAGGGGTCGGGAATTGGGGTTAAGGAACATGGGTTCCTCGTCCTCCTTGGGTAGGACAGCAAAGGTTCAGGAATGTAATTCCTCGTCCTCACGGACAGATAACTCGTACTAGACCAAAACTCTATCACGAAGTCCCTCCTTTTTATATCAACTTAATCGCCGGGCCAATGGCGAGCGGGTCATTAGTTAGATAGCGCTATTTAGGTCTGACAAACCTCACACCGTGCCGCAGAGGACGGGCGTGAACTAATGGATCTGGGGCACGTCAATGATGATAGACATTGACAGTTTCAGGGCATATAAACATGACTACAGTCAGCAGTCGATATGGTAACGAGTCTAGTGTATACATGGGGTAGCCCCCACGGCCGAAATGCCAGATAACTAACACGGGGTAGCCCCCACGGCTGGATTGCCAGAGTAACCGGGAATAAACAAGTCACGTTTTTAACTATGGGGTAACCCCCACGGCAGGATGCCAGATAAAGGAAACTGTTTTCGAAACAACTTAAAGCGAACACCCAACCGTGAACTCACTCAACTTGTTGTTGACTCGTTACTACATGCTTTGCAGGTCAATAGGTACTTAACTGGAGCTTGCATGGAAGAGAGTCGTTGTGGGACATGGACGGCGGTGTGCCATGTTAAACTTTGAAACAATTAAACTTATGTTTTGATTTAAGACTTATGCTTCCGCTTGCAACTTAACTATGTTTTGTTTGGACACCAATTGTATTGGTTAAACTTTTATATCTCTTAACTTACATGTTCAATATGATTGGTGGCTGGATCCTGGTCAGTCACGCCTCCAAGCGGTAGCTTTCCGCAGGTGGATTTTGGGGGTGTGACAGATTGGTATCAGAGCCATTGGTTATAGTGAACTTGGTTTTAATAAAGGAGAAACGTTTTTGTTAGAACCAGACTATAACCTGTACAGTGCTCAACGGTCCACAACGACGCTTCACTCCACATGCAAGGCTCGACATTCTAGGTGATATAATCTGTGTATATATTGCCTACTTGTTAGTTACATAGTACATTGCTCATGGTATGCTTGGTTAGTATAACTACTGTTGCTTGAACACGTGTGCACTTACTCACTTCTGACATCGCACTTTCGCGAACCCCTCTCACTCACATTCTTCTTGATATGAAGATCATGTCTGGACGCGTTAACCTGACACAAGCCCAGTTGACGGCTCTGATCAACGAACGAGTTGCCGCAGCACTTGCAGCTGCACACGCAGGAGGTATACCCTGCAGTTCGAACTCATTCTAGGGTCTTTAGAATCCTACTCTCGTGAACCAACCTTTGTGTTAAACTCTGTCTTTTCTTTCACCCACGATAGGTCAGCATGCTCAGCCACCCGTGTGCACTTTTAAGACTTTCATGGACTGCCGACCAACTACGTTTAGCGGCACTGAAGGAGCAGTAGGTCTCCTACACTGGTTTGAGAAACTATAATATGTCTTCGAAATGTGTGAATGCCCTGAGGCGCGCAGGGTGAAGTATGCTACCGGTACTCTTGAGGGTTTAGCCCTCACATGGTGGAACGCTCAGGTCCAAATGCTGGGGTTGGTTGCTGCCAACGCCACCCCATGGGAAACTTTTAAGGAGATGATCAAAGAAGAATACTGCAGTCGGGATGACATTCATAAGCTGGAAGTCGAGTTCTTCAACCTCAAGATGACGGGGTCAGAAATTGAGGCGTACACTAAGAGATCGAATGAGCTTGCCTTATTGTGTCCTACTATGGTGGACCCTCCATTTAAGCGTATTGAACTCTTTCTCAAGGGCTTGGTGCCAGAGATCCAAAGTCATGTGACTTCAGCAAACCTTGCCACTATCCAGCAGGTTGTTCAGTTGGCTCACCGTCTTACTGATCAAGCGGTGGAGCAGAACAAGTTACCAAAACGCATAGGTGCTGCAACTACTTCTGGCACCTCTAGTGACAACAAACGGAAATGGGATGGAACTTCAAGTAAGGGGTCGACTTCTGTTCAATCCCAGTCTCAACAGAGAAAGACTGATGACTACAAGAGCCCCGGTCAGCAATCATCTGGTGGTCAAAGTCATGGTGGGTACAAAGGGAATCACCCCAAATGCAATCGCTGCAGCCTGCACCACAGTGGACCATGCACCAGGGGCAGCTGTCATCGGCGCAACAAGCCTGGTCACGCTGCAAAGGATTGCAGGAGCTTATACCCCGCCAATCAGAATCGTCAGCCAGCTCAACAGAACCAGCGCCAGCAGCAGCAGCAAGGTGATAACAAAGGGTGCTTTCAGTGTGGAGCTGAAGGCCACTTCAAGAGAGATTGTCCCCAACTGAACAGGAACCAGAACAACAACAACAACAACAATCAGGGGAATGGTAACAATGGGAACAACAACAACAATGGCGCTAGGGGGCGGGCGTTCGTGATCGGCCAAGGTGAAGCAAGGAATGACCCCAATGTTGTGGCGGGTAAGTTCCTTCTCGACGACTTTTATGTTTCAGTATTATTTGATTCGGGTGCCGATACTAGCTACATGTCACTAGAAGTTAGTCGAATGCTTAAGCGTATTCCAACACCTTTGAACAACAAGCACACTGTAGAGCTAGCAAATGGTAAGAGTTTAGAAGCCACACACGTAGTCAAGGGTTGTAAACTTATCCTCGCTGACCAGACCTTCTCTATCGACCTCATTCCTATCGTTTTGGGTAGTTTCGACGTTGTCATTGGGATGGATTGGTTATCCCAACACCGAGCAGAGATTCTTTGCAACGAGAAGGTTGTCCGTATTCCAGGTTCCGGCGGTGAACCTCTCATGATTCGTGGCGACAAGAGGAGTGCCGTTGAGAACGTCATCTCTCTCCTTAAGGCCCAGAAGTGTTTGCGAAAGGGCCACACTGCCATTTTGGCTCTCGTTACTGACACCTCGGAAAAAGAGAAGAAGATAGAAGATTTTCCAGTTGTACGTGACTATCCGGAGGTATTTCCTGAGGAATTACCCGGTCTTCCGCCACATCACCAAGTCGAATTCCAAATTGAACTTGCTCCTGGAGCTGCGCCTATAGCTCGTGCACCTTATCGTTTAGCTCCATCAGAGTTAGAAGAGCTCTCTACGCAACTACAAGAACTCTTGGATAAGGGTTTCATTCGTCCTAGCTCATCGCCCTGGGGAGCTCCAGTACTATTTGTGAAGAAGAAGGACGGTACCTTCAGAATGTGCATCGACTACCGGGAACTCAATAAGGTGACGGTGAAGAATCGTTATCCTCTACCGCGTATTGACGACTTGTTCGACCAGCTGCAAGGGTCGAGCTACTACTCGAAGATCGATTTGAGATCGGGTTATCACCAACTGAGAGTCCGAGAAGAGGATGTCTCTAAAACAACCTTTAGAACTCGCTATGGGCACTATGAGTTTTTGGTCATGCCTTTTGGGCTGACAAACGCACCTGCGGTTTTCATGGACTTGATGAATCGAGTGTGCAAGCCTTACCTGGACAAGTTCGTTATAGTATTCATCGACGACATCCTGATCTATTCTAAGAGTCAGGAGGAACACGAGCAACATCTACGACTTATTCTAGAGCTCCTTCGAACAGAACAACTTTATGCAAAGTTCTCGAAATGCGACTTCTGGCTTCGAGAAGTCCATTTCCTAGGCCACGTGGTAAACAAGGATGGGATTCACGTTGATCCGTCCAAGATAGACTCGATTAAAAACTGGCCTGCACCTCGTACACCAAAGGAAATTCGCCAATTCTTGGGATTGGCAGGTTACTACAGGAGGTTCATTAAGGATTTTTCTAAGATTGCACAGCCTCTCACCTCGCTAACACAGAAAGGCGTTGTTTATCGCTGGGGAAACGCACAGGAATTAGCATTTCAACATCTAAAGGATAGACTTTGCAGCGCGCCTATCCTTTCCCTGCCTGAGGGCACTGACGACTTTGTGGTTTACTGCGACGCATCAATTCAAGGTCTTGGTTGTGTATTGATGCAACGAGATAAGGTTATAGCCTATGCCTCACGCCAACTTAAAGTTCATGAAAAGAACTACACTACACACGACTTAGAGCTGGGAGCTGTTGTTTTTGCACTTAAGTTATGGCGGCATTACCTGTACGGTACCAAGTGCGCCATCTACACCGACCACAGGAGCCTCGAGCATATCTTCAAGCAGAAGGAACTGAATATGCGACAACGACGGTGGGTCGAACTACTGAATGACTACGAATGCTCGATCAGGTATCACCCGGGCAAGGCCAATGTTGTGGCTGACGCCCTCAGTCGAAAAGACACTGCGCCTAAGCACGTACGAGCTTTACAACTCATGATACATTCTAGCCTTCCTTCCCAGATACGAGCTGCTCAGATAGAAGCATTAAAACCAGAAAACGTCAGGGCTGAAGCCCTAAGCGGATCAAGGCAACGCTTAAAACAGAAGGAAGACGGTGCTTACTACGTAACAGGACGCGTTTGGGTCCCACTCTATGGCAACCTACGAGAGCTTGTGATGGATGAAACACACAAGTCTCGCTACTCGGTACATCCTGGTTCGGACAAGATGTACCACGATATCAAAACCACGTATTGGTGGCCTAGCATGAAGGCCCACATAGCAACTTACGTTAGCAAGTGCTTGACTTGTGCGAGAGTCAAGTCCGAATACCAGAAACCCTCAGGCCTACTCCAACAACCAGAGATACCACAATGGAAATGGGAGCAAATTTCCATGGATTTTGTTACTGGCCTACCTAGATCCCAGCGCGGGAACGATACTATTTGGGTGATCGTGGATCGACTCACAAAATATGCACACTTCTTGGCTATCAAGGAGACGGATAAGTTCTCCACTCTCGCAGAAATATACCTCAAAGAAGTTGTTTCGAGGCACGGGGTGCCCACCTCTATTATCTCAGATCGAGATGCACGTTTTACTTCAGAGTTGTGGCAAGCAATGCACAAATCATTCGGCTCGCGATTAGACATGAGCACATCGTATCACCCTCAGACGGACGGGCAGTCCGAGCGCACCATTCAAACCTTATAGGACATGCTTCGTGCATGCGTAATCGACTTTGGAAACCGCTGGGAAAAGCATCTGCCACTTGTGGAATTCTCGTACAATAACAACTACCACACCAGCATTAAAGCTGCTCCGTTCGAGGCATTGTACGGACGTAAATGCCGGTCACCTCTTTGCTGGGCAGAGGTGGGAGATAGTCAGATCACTGGTCCAGAACATGTGGTAGACACAACCGAACAGATTGCTCAAATACGAAAACGCATGGCGGCAGCTTGTGACCGACAGAAAGTTTACGCCGATAAGGGCAGGAAACCGCTAGAGCTCCAGGTTGGGGAGCGGGTACTACTCAAAGTTTCACCCTGGAAGGGTGTGGTTCGTTTTGGCAAACGCGGCAAACTTAACCCACGATACGTTGGACCTTTCGAAGTCATTGAGAAAATAGGCAGGGTGGCCTACAGACTGAACTTACCAGCAGAACTCGGTGCAGTTCACAACGTTTTTCACGTGTCAAATCTTGTTGGTGCATGTTTGTGACAACAGCTTAGATTTGGTCTTTGGATATCTTGTAATTAGATAAACGATAAACAGTTAGCGGGTTTAGCTTTGTATTAGTGAGTTAATACAGTTTGGGCTAAACAAAACCCACATTGGGTGATGGGAGACGAAATGGGCCTAGCCCATGTAGCAAACCCAGCCTAATGTTGCAACCTTGTGTTATATAAACAAGGTTAGGCTTTAGGGTTTAGGTTAATCAGTTAATCAGCCAGAACATTGTTTGAGAGAGCAATTTCGTGAGACACTTTAGGGTTGGACGAACTTGTTAGTTGGTTAGGGTTTGATTGATTGTAAAACGTTTGTTTGGATAATCAATAGAAACCTGGTTGAAAGTGTATTGCTGTTTCTGTTCTTCTACTTGTTTCTGTGATATTCTGATCAAGAGGATTCCGCACTCTTGATTGGAAAGACAATTCTGTGAAAGATCCATACGATTAGGGGACCTACAATTGGTATCAGAGCATTAGGCTCTTGATTGCTCGGTTCAGAATTGTGATTGGCAGAAACCTGAAGAATTTCGAAAATTGTGAAAGTGAAAAATTAGGGTTTTCGATTTTATTGAGTTTTGATATATTTCTGCGAATTTGTGGCTATTTTGATCTTTCTGTGTTCTTAGTTTTGCTGATTTGCAGGTTTTCAGGATTGTTCGGGTTGTTTGGTTGACAAATTCGGCTGAACAGATTTGAAGATTCGAAGATTGTTCTTCGTGTTCTTCATAATTTTCGGAAAATTGGACTGATTTTGCTGTTTCGATTTTGCAGGAACTGTTACGAAATCTTGGAAAATCTTAGAAAATTGAAAAAGATTGAATTTCCATAATCTGCCTGGCAAAATTAATAAATTCGCTGACAGGACCTGCGAATTTAACTGATCAGCAAAGTTATTGGCGAACTTGAAATCCAAAGGCGACTTAGGTAATCGTATAATTTTCCACAGCGAAATTATCATGGTTTCAGCGACTTTACCAGTTGTCGTAAGCAGCGAACTGAGTATCTGGCGAAATTAATCTGAGCGATATCAAGCAGCGAATCTGATCAGTGAAGTTAACCAGCGAAATTGAACAAAGAACAGACCAGCGAACTTAAACATTGACCCAGCGAAATTAACTCAAAACCAGCGAATTTAGAGGAGGAATTAAGTGGTGGAATTTCAGTTGGCAAGCGTTGATTAAATTTCAGTGTTTTGCAAATAGAAATTGATCCGTAGCTCGTTAGACAGAACCGTTTGCACCGTTGCGATTCTATATCATTAGACTCGTCTTTTCGATACGATTCTAACGGTGTAATTTGGTAACCACTGTTTTCAGAAAAATTTTGTACGGTTTTATCAGTCTGATTAAGGTAAAATGTCGAACATGTCTAAATTGAACGAACTCTTGAGAATGGAACATGAGGTAGGCACAACGAACAAACCACCTAAGATGATGAAGGTGGAGAACTACTTGACATGGAAGGATCGGTTTCAATCCTTTGTTGAGTATCAGGACACTCGTATGTGGATATGTATAAGCGATGGGTATGCGAACCCAACTCATGACTTTGAGGGAAGACAACGTGTAACTGCTTATGTTGATATGGATGCTGAACAGAAGAAAATGTATGAGGCTGAAAAGAGAGCCTTGGCAGCCATTAAAATGTCTTTACCTGATGACATCAAGCATACCTTTAAGAAGTACACTACTTCAAAGGAAATGTGGGATGCGCTAGAGAAGAGATATGAAGGAAATCCTGATGTCAAGAAGAACAAAGTTGATTTACTGAAGAAGCAGTTTGCTGTGTTTAAGTACATGAAAAACGAGTCTCTTGAGGACGTCATCACTCGATACTATCATTTGATGTCAGAATTGGACAATTATGACATAGATTGCTATACTGACATAGAGAAAAATGACAAGCTGCTGGATGCTCTACCTGCTAAATGGGATATCTACACTCTCATGATCAAAGGAGAAGCAGATTATGACACAAAGGAGCTAGAAGAAGTGGTTGGAAAGCTAAGAGCTTATGAGCTCAGCATGAAGAAGAAGGACACTGGATATGATCAGGTTCAAGATCCAGGGATCTACAATGGGCTTACATCTTCTTCATCTCATGATGCTTCTAGCGACTCAGCCACTGCTTTTCTCTCGCATGAAAATGAGCAGGTCACAGTAAATGATGATGGTGATGTGTGCTTTGTAGCTGCTTCAGGTGGATCAACAGGAGCTAAGAGAACATCTGGTTCTAAGCAGAGTAGTGGAGTTAAGTCGATGCCAATGAGTGTGAAGTCTGCTGAAGAGCATCTTGCTCTACTTGCTTCATTTGTTGCTTCATATGAAAACTACATTCAGGGGAAGATATCTGATCCTGCCACTTTAGATGAAGATTATGATCAGATTGACCCTGATGATCTTGAAGATATGGATTTGCAGTGGCAAATGGCCATGATTACTAGAAGAGTGAAGAGGTTTATGAACCGAACTGGAAGAAAGTTTATTGGAAAGACTGTTGGTTTTGATAAGACCAAAGTGAGATGCTTCAACTGTCAAAGTTATGGGCATTTCGCCAGGGAATGTCAAAAACAAAAGCAGGATACTTCGAGTCAGAGTTCAAGCAATAGAAATGCTTCAAATAACTCTAACTCGAGAGCGCTGATCTCTACTGCTAGAGAAGGTTCATATGACTGGAGTGTTCACTTGGAGAATGATGACAATGTCACTCAGGCATTCATGGCAGAGATAACGCAAATTGATGATGGTGAAGCTACAGGAGATAATGTTAAAGTTGAGCAGAAAAGTGATGCTGAGGCAGAGGTGAAGATAGAGAATAAAGCTGAAGAAAAGAAGGTTGATCAGACAACGGATGCTGAAGAGAAAAAGCAAAAGTCTGACCTTGAACGGGAAGCTGAAGAAAAGGATGCTAAGTATAAAAGAATGGAAGCTCAGCTTGCGGCTCTAATGGCCAACCTTGACAAACAAACAGGAGAGGTAAAGTCTAATTCTGTGTGTTTAAAATGTCGTGAATTACAGGGTGAAGTTGATAGGTTGTCCACACAAAACCAAAGTCTGGTGGGCGAGATGTCTACCATAAAAGAAGCAAACTTTTTTGCTAAAAGAAACGAATCGTCATACTTGAAGAAAATAAAAGGTTATGAAACTAAAATTGAAGATGTAACCTGTAAACTAAATGAAAAACTTCAAGTCATAAACTTAGCTCATGACATGATGGCTGAGAAAACAAAAGAGATTTCTGATAAATGCAAAGAGTTGTCAGATGCACAACTAAGAATTGTTGAACTTGAAAAGAAATTAGGTCAATTCAGGGACTCTACTTTTGTTATGAAACACATGATGGGTGGCTTGAAGAAAAGTAATGACAAAACCAGTGTGGGATTTCATGGTTTCAATGAAGTTCCACCTCCTGTTAGTCATGACTATTCTTTCTTGCCTAATGAAGATGAGCTCATGGACTTTGGGTCAACATTGCCAAGTAGTTCCACGTCACGTCAAGGAAATGTGTTTGAGAATGCTGATGCTAAGAAGGATAATAACAGCAAACCTGTTTTGAAAAAGAATACATCACATCCTAAAAATAACACTCCAACTTTTGTTAAAAAGGTTAATTTTGTTCAAGGAAGTGACATGAAAAACGAAACAGCTGTTATTGAAAATGAATCTAATATAGAGTTTGCTAAAAACAAGAACATAGAAAATTTTGAAACCAAGCAGACTGAACCAAATCCTTCTAAGGCATCATCAGAAGAAAAACCTGAATCTAGTTCAAAGGCTTCAGAAAAGAAGTCTTCGAAAAAGAAATCGTGCTTCAAATGTCACACCAAGGGACACGTAGCTAGCTGCTGTCCTAACAAAAAGAGTGAAGCACAAGTGAGTGAGAGGAAGAGAGAGAAGTCACCAGAGAAAAGTGGTGATAAACAGGAGAAGGAGTCCAACTCTCCAAAGAAATCTGCTCCTAAGCAACCAGAAAATGTTGCTGTTGGTGAAGATAAGGCTGAAAAAGGAACTCCACAAGTTCCTCGTTTTCAAAGAAATCAACCAAGATTTCAGCCTAGATCTCCACCAGGCAGATTTGAGAGACCTAGAAGCAGTTCACCAAGAATGAACAATTATAATGCAAATAATTTCAGAAGTCAAGGTCAATTTCAAAATCGATACCAAAATAATGGTGATCGAACTTTTTATTACAATGGCTTTAGAAATTACAACAATAATGCTTCTTGGAATCAAAATTCTAGATACCCAAATCAAAATTTCCAAAGGTCAAATAGTCCAAATATGTATAGGAACCCTCAGGACCAAAGACCTAGTGGAAATCAAAATCAAATTCCATCAACAGGTCTGAGATCCAAGACTCCAGTTAGGAGTAATGGATTTTGGATGGATGTTCCAGTAGTTGGTGAATTTGGACGACCCAAGACCATTAAGGCTTGGGTCCCCCAATCTAACTAATTTCTTGGTTGGTGTGTGCAGGAGCTGCTAAGGAGGATTATCAACTTATGGTATGTTGATAGTGGCTGCTCCAGGCACATGACGGGGGATGCGAGATTGTTGACTGAATTTGAAGATTATGATGGTGGAAAGGTGAATTTTGCGGGTGCTAAAGGTGGTAGAATTACAGGACGAGGAAAGGTGACCAATGGGAAGATCACACTGGACAAAGTGAACTATGTGGAGCAGCTTAAACACAATCTGATGAGCGTGTCACAAGTCTGCGACAAGGGACACTCGGTCCATTTTACCAAGAATGAAGCATTAGTGTTGAAACCAGGTTTGAAGATTCCGGACGATTGGATAGTGATGCGAGCGCCAAGGAGAAATGACACTTATGTCATGGACATGGGTGCTAAGGATCCAACTGCTGTGGTGGCGTGTTTACTATCAAAAGCATCTGAAGCTGAATCGATGTTGTGGCACAGACGCATGGCCCATATTCACTATCGAAAAATGAATTACCTTGTTAAAAATGAGCTAGTGAAAGGGGTTCCAATGCAGAGGTTTCACGTGGAAGATAAATGTCTTCCATGTCAAAAGGGAAAACAACACAAGAAACCTCATAAGTCTAAAACAGTAAATTCCATAGATGCCCCTTATGAATTACTTCACATGGATTTATTCGGTCCAGTGAACGTGAGGAGCATAGGTGGAAAGTACTATTGTTTAGTTGTCACTGATGATTACTCACGATATTCATGGGTTTTCTTTTTAGGTACAAAAGATGAGACGGCGGAGATGCTGATAGATCTTTTTTACGAAATTGGAAAACGTCCATGATGCAAGGATAAAGAGGATAAGGAGTGATAATGGCACGGAGTTCAAGAATCGAGTTTTGGATCTCTACTGTCTTCGAAAGGGAATTGAACATCAATATTCTGCTCCTTATACACCTCAACAAAATGGAGTTGCTGAGAGGAAAAACAGGACGTTGATTGAAGCCGCTAGGACAATGCTTTCAGATTCAAAGCTCCCAGTTCTTTTCTGGGGAGAAGCTGTGAATACAGCTTGCTACGTCCTAAACAAAGTTTTGACTGTTAAACGTTTTAATAAAACTTGTCATGAATTAATGTTTAACAAGAAACCAAACTTAGAAGGCTTTGAACCATTTGGATTACCCTGCACCATTGTGCGAAATAAAGATAAACAAAAATTCGGTGAGGTGGCTGACGAAGGCTACTTTCTAGGTTACGTACCTGGCGCACCGAATAAAAGGGTTTTTAATCTAAAAACTGGTAAAATTGAGGTTTTCTTTAATGTTGAAATTACTTCATACAAACCTCAACAATCTACGAGTGGACCTGCTATATTATATGATTATGAAAGCACTTTTAAATCATTTAATATTCCTGAGTTTTCTGATGCAGATGAATCTCAGCTGATTCAAACAGTGATTGGTGGAGACGATGAAGGCGAGTTCATGCCTAGATCGAATGTTGATATGACAGATGCTGCGGAAACTTCCCATGGTGCTGCTGATCCTGATTCGAGTGATAGTGACTCTGAACCCATTGAGGGGGAGGATTTCATTAATCCATTTGCAGATCAGAACATTCAGGGGGAGGTTGGATCAAACCTGGGTGATAATCTTGAAGTTGATACTGTTGCTACTACACGAGCAAATAGAGATCATCCAGTTGACATGATACTTGGAGATCCTAATGCAGGTGTTCAGACAAGGAGTAGCATAGCAGCGAATTCTGGTTTATTTGTATCGATTGAGAAGACTGGGATTGTGAACGAGTGCTTGTATAGCTGTTTTATTTCCCAAGAGGAGCCGAAGAACATTCATATGGCTCTTAAAGACAATTCATGGGTTGAAGCTATGCAAGAGGAATTGGCCCAGTTTGCAAAGTTGAAGGTTTGGGAGTTGGTTGATCTTCCTAAAGGTGAAAGAGAGATAGGCACTAAATGGGTGTTTAAGTGCAAGAAGGATGACAGAGGGATAGTGACGCGAAACAAGGCTCGATTGGTGGTAAAAGGTTTCAATCAGCAGGAAGGGATTGATTATAATGAAGTGTTTGCACCAGTGGCAAGGTTGGAGGCAATTCGTTTGTTTCTAGCTTTCGCAACATTCAAGGGCTTCAAAGTTTACCAACTAGACGTGAAGAGTGCATTTCTTTACGGGAAAGTCCAAGAAGTGGTGTATGTCTCACAACCAGATGGGTTCGTTGATCCAGATTATCCAGATCGAGTGTACAAACTTGATAAGGCTTTGTATGGGTTACATCAA
This sequence comes from Helianthus tuberosus, assembly GCA_030545235.1. NCBI lineage: Eukaryota > Viridiplantae > Streptophyta > Magnoliopsida > Asterales > Asteraceae > Helianthus > Helianthus tuberosus. The sequence goes on from CM060406.1 coordinate 186,319,681, forward strand.
GCTCCCAGGGCGTGGTACGAGACACTGTCTACACATCTGATCAAGAATGGTTTTGAAAGAGGTCAGATTGACAGTACACTGTTCATCAAGAGGAAGAAGGAAGATTTTCTGCTAGTACAGGTGTACGTGGATGACATCATCTTTGGGTCATCAGATGAGAGTATGTGTAAAGAGTTCGAGCAGGTGATGAAGAGTAAGTTCGAAATGAGTGCTATGGGTGAGCTGTCTTACTTTCTGGGATTACAAGTTGAACAGAAGGAGGATGGGATGTTTATTCATCAAACAAAGTATGTGTATGACATCTTGAGTCGGTTCAAGATGAATGATTGCTCTACTTTCAACACACCCATATGTGAAAATCACAATCTTGGCCCAGATCATGAAAGTACTGAAGACGTTGATCCTACTCAATACAGGGCAATGATTGGTTCTCTAATGTACTTGACTGCTTCAAGACCGGACATTATGTTTGCAGTATGCTTGTGTGCCAGATATCAGGCTAATCCAAAGGAGTCACACATGAAGGCGGTGAAGCGTATTATTCGTTACTTGAAGGGGAAACCTAAACTTGGGTTGTGGTATCTAGCTGATAGTGATCTGAATTTTGTCGCTTACACTGACTCAGACTTTGGAGGATGCAAGTAGAACAGAAAGTCTACAACAGGTGGTTGTCAGTTCTTAGGAGGCAGGATCGTGTCTTGGCAATGCAAGAAGCAATCCTGTGTGTCTACATCTACGTGTGAAGCTGAATATATTGCTGCGGGTAGCTGCTGCTCTCAGGTTCTCTGGATACAACAGCAGATGCGCGATTACGGTTTGGATTTCACTCGTACTCCTATTATGATAGACAATAATGCCACGATTTCTATAACTAATAATCCCGTGAAACACAGTCGCACAAAACATATTGACATACGTCATCATTTTATACGGGATTGTGCTGAAAAACGACTAATTGCATTACATCGAGTCGACACCGAAGATAACCTGGCAGATCTTTATACTAAAGCTTTTGACAGGGCTCGCTTTGAACACTTAGTCGAACTCAACGGGATGAGGAATCCTGAATAACTGGTTTTTCATAAGAATTTTTGTAAATAGTTTACTGCTTTTCTTAAAAATCAAAAATAAAAAAATTTGAAAAATCAAAAACATAAAAAAATAGAAAATCAAAAATGAGTTCACTGTGTGAAAAAGAAGAAATGATAGTACATCAGCAAGTTAGACTGTCACACTGAAAATGAAATTAAATTGCTTAAGTGTGATAGCAGCTTCATTATATGATGTACCAGTAGGCAAAAAGCATGAAATAATCAACTTACCAATGTGATATAAACCTAAATGAACTGTGTATGAGTGGGGAACACATCAGTGGTGTATGGTTTAATGACCTTAAATCTTGCGTTGATAGATTGCCAAAATCTGAAGTTTTGGGTCTTTATACTGTTATTTCATCTGGGGATATCTTGACTATCTTTCTGTTCAGAACTAAAATTGTACATGACCCCAGGAAAGAAAGTCACTTGGAATTAGCTCATTCCTATTTGAATGTCTGTATGTTGTCCCGATACACACAATTTTGATCTGATTCTGAAATCTTCTCTGAAAAAAGTCGTGTACCTCCTCTGCTGCATCCAGATATATGCTGACCTGGAGGTGCTAGGCAACGACAGCTTCTGCTGCATCCAGATACATGTTGACCTAGCTGTACGTTGTCGCGCTATAGATCTAATACACCCGAAAGAGGCCCTCAAGTGCCCAAATGAAACCCAAGAAACCTATATCAAACTGAGTAAAACTCATTTGATCTGTATATTATACCATCTCTCCTAAAGATCTATTCTGTTCTCTTCTCAACCTATTCCCAGTTAAGATTTCAGAAATCTGGATTGGACTTGTGAAATATGTGGTAGGGAAGATACTTGCATGATAGAGTGTGTTGTTTATATTTCCAGGATTTGATTAGTATTTATTTGGGTGTTCATTATTAAGCAATCAAAACATGATAAAACAGATTATATGCAGACCTAGACATTGTCAGGATATCTTAAAGGATGACATCAGTATACTCACCTACTACGATGAATCTTTGTGCATACCTTGATCGTGGGGGTATATCCTGAAGTGGGACACACTAGTATATCAGTATTAAAATTACCTTAACGTATCATACGGTAATGGTACTTGAAATGTTCATGCATTTTGTTTAAGTGGACAAACATACTGGTAATCGTCTTGGACTGCTTTTCATGAAAAATTAAATAAAGAATTATCTAATAGTGTGAAAACAGTTTGATTGTGCTGATATGATCTTCTTACCGGTGATTCTCACAAAAATAGAGTGTTTATTGCTTTTGTTATTTACTTGCTTTAAGAAAACATAAAAATCCAAAAATAGTGTCTTTTTCTGTTTAAAATTCTTAACGTACGGGAAACTGTTATTCTTGGAGGAATTGTTACTGATAGGGGGAGACAGTGTTAGAAAGTGAGTTCAAAATTTTAAATCATGCGGGTTATAGAGTGTGTGATTAAAAAGTTTTGCGTGTTGGTGATAAATTGGAAAATGCTTAATCTGTTATACAGTTTGACAAATCTCTTGAAAAAACAATAATTTATTTAACTGTGTTGAAAAATTCTTATGGTTTCTCGAGATGTTTGTTTTATAGTAAACAGATTGAAGCAGTGTGTTGCTGAGAAGTTGCTGTGTTGCTGAGTTTCTGTGAAGATGAGAGTTTGATTGGATGCATGGTAGAACCTCCTTTCTATATTGCAGACAAGTTGAAGAGTTTGAAGTTTACTATACAAATGCTGAACTGGAGTTTACTCAAACGCTAAAGTTTTTGAAGATTTGGTGATTGGATGCATCAGCTTAGGGGGAGTCTGTTGCTGACAGAAGCTATTGAAGCTGAAGCTATCCAAAGACCAAAGACAGTGCAAGAATACATGAAGATTGCAAGACGACTGAAGACAAAGTTATTTTATGAAGCTATTGTCAAGGGGGAGTTTGTTGGTGCATGTTTGTGACAACAGCTTAGATTTGGTCTTTGGATATCTTGTAATTAGATAAACGATAAACAGTTAGCGGGTTTAGCTTTGTATTAGTGAGTTAATAGAGTTTGGGCTAAACAAAACCCACATTGGGTGATGGGAGACGAAATGGGCCTAGCCCATGTAGCAAACCCAGCCTAATGTTGCAACCTTGTGTTATATAAACAAGGTTAGGCTTTAGGGTTTAGGTTAATCAGTTAATCAGCCAGAACATTGTTTGAGAGAGCAATTTCGTGAGACACTTTAGGGTTGGACGAAATTGTTAGTTGGTTAGGGTTTGATTGATTGTAAAACGTTTGTTTGGATAATCAATAGAAACCTGGTTGAAAGTGTATTGCTGTTTCTGTTCTTCTACTTGTTTCTGTGATATTCTGATCAAGAGGATTCCGCACTCTTGATTGGAAAGACAATTATGTGAAAGATCCATACGATTAGGGGACCTACAAATCTGAAGAAGTGTCTGTCAGATGAGACCCACGTAGTTCCTCTGAAGGAACTCACTATCGACGAACAGTTGCGATTCGTCGAGGAACCAGTCGAAATCACGGACCGGGATGTTAAGGTCCTCAAGAGCATTAGAATACCTCTCGTTCGAGTTCGTTGGAACTCACGTCGCGGCCCAGAGTTCACCTGGGAGCGCGAAGATCAGATGAAACAAAAGTATCCCCAACTGTTCGCAAACAGTACACCCACTACTGAGGCCGAAGCTACGGAATTTCGGGACGAAATTCTAGATCAACGGGGGGTGGATGTGACACCCCAGGAAAACCGGGAAAACCATACAACTTAACTAGCTTCCTCAGTGAGTGCCTATCAAATTTCGGGACGAAATTTCTTTCAACTTGGGGATGATGTGACAACTCGAAATTAGAACCTTTCATTGTATGCTTGAACGTTAAGTGACTAACTGAATTGATGATTTGATGAATGATATATGTGAACTTATATGATTATGTGTTGTAATTGTATGTATGCGTGTATGTATATGAACCGAGACAACAAGGACCCGACTCGAGACCATGCGGTCTCGAGTGAACAGTAACAGTGGGCCGGATGGGCCACACACATCTCATTCAATCCAACCAAAAAGCCCACTAGGGTGCACCACTTGAAACTAGTATATATCCTTGTTTATGACCAACACTATCATCTTTGGACAACACACATACTCCCTTACTCTCTCTCTAGAAACCATTAAACCCTAAGTCTCAACATCACCTCTTCTCTCATTCTCTCGGATCCACACCGGCACACTAGGACCTTCGGTTCAAGCTCGGAATCGACATTTGGAAGTTCACCCCTCATACCCTTTAACCGGTTAGTGATTCTCATTGTGTGTTTATATTTCGGTTGTTGTTGATGATGATGATGATGATGATGTGATATTTTGGTTGATGATAATGAATAATGAAGTTATTTGATAATATGTTTGCCTTATGCATGATGAACATACCCCACTTGAATAAGCGGTACTAGGATTGTTGTTGTTCATCTATGATGTCGATATTTGAATTCTAGATAAAGTCATGGTTAGTAAGAATAGATTGGCTTGTTAAGAATCATGCTAGTTTGACATATGAATAAGTAGAGATATGTTTGAATATGGTGCTATTATGTTCTCGATTGAATGTGTGAATGATAAGGATCATTGGTGCATTAAACTAAGTAGATTATGTTAACATAAATCGGTTTAATGAGCTTGTTTGTTCAAAGGATGAAAACCCTAAAGATGAACTAGATGAATATATGATGAATGTGATATGAATGTGTTATGATATTTGAAAATTGCCATGTTTGATCCATTTTAGAAATTAACTAGACAAGGGAACATGTTAGTGCATTGTTATTGGCTAGTACATAATATCATGACCATGAAATCTCATTGGCCAAGTACAATGTGGAATTCAGCACATGTCCCCAGCCGAGAACCTCAGTCTCGACTCGAGACCACCACAGGACAAGTCGAGAATCCCCGGTTGCGACACAGGTTGCGAGTCGAGGACCCATAGTCTCGACTCGAGACCAAAACAGCACAACTCGAAATCGCGGTTGCGAGTCCAGTTGCGACTCGAGACCACACTTGATCAACACCCAAACATCTTGACTCGAGACCACGTTTGCGAGTCCGGTTGCGACTCGAGACCAACACATGCATGACCCGAGACCTCATCGGTTGCGACTCGAAACCTGTAAGCCATAACTCGAGACCATGTGCATGAGCACACTGTTTGAACCTGCACCTCATTTCGGACTTAAGTAATTGGGCCGGACTCTTGGGCCTAATGCATAGATCTTATACTTTGCTGATTGAACATGAATGTTAATAGACTGCCATGAATGATACTTGAGTACCATATGCTAGCATACGTGTAGAACATACGTGCAATACGTGGTTTGAACCTGACTTGTATGATACAACTATGATAGGACGTGAGTGACCACAATATTGCTTGTTTGACTTTTCTGTGTATCTGCCGAGCAAACCAAGGTGAGTTCACACCCTCTACAAAGCATGGGATTCCCAGGGGTCGGGAATTGGGGTTAAGGAACATGGGTTCCTCGTCCTCCTTGGGTAGGACAGCAAAGGTTCAGGAATGTAATTCCTCGTCCTCACGGACAGATAACTCGTACTAGACCAAAACTCTATCACGAAGTCCCTCCTTTTTATATCGACTTAATCGCCGGGCCAATGGCGAGCGGGTCATTAGTTAGATAGCGCTATTTAGGTCTGACAAACCTCACACTGTGCCGCAGAGGACGGGCGTGAACTAATGGATCTGGGGCACGTCAATGATGATAGACATTGACAGTTTCAGGGCATATAAACATGACTACAGTCAGCAGTCGATATGGTAACGAGTCTAGTGTATACATGGGGTAGCCCCCACGGCCGAAATGCCAGATAACTAACACGGGGTAGCCCCCACGGCTGGATTGCCAGAGTAACCGGGAATAAACAAGTCACGTTTTTAACTATGGGGTAACCCCCACGGCAGGATGCCAGATAAAGGAAACTGTTTTCGAAACAACTTAAAGCGAACACCCAACCGTGAACTCACTCAACTTGTTGTTGACTCGTTACTACATGCTTTGCAGGTCAATAGGTACTTAACTGGAGCTTGCATGGAAGAGAGTCATTGTGGGACATGGACAGCGGTGTGCCATGTTAAACTTTGAAACAATTAAACTTATGTTTTGATTTAAGACTTATGCTTCCGCTTGCAACTTAACTATGTTTTGTTTGGACACCAATTGTATTGGTTAAACTTTTATATCTCTTAACTTACATGTTCAATATGATTGGTGGCTGGATCCTGGTCAGTCACGCCTCCAAGCGGTAGCTTTCCGCAGGTGGATTTTGGGGGTGTGACAAGCCATCCCCTACGGAAGCAAGCTCAGCATCTTGTTTGGTAATCACTCCCAGCCATGAGCTTTGCAAAGGACGCGAGGTCGGTAGCTTCATCGTGCGAGTCACGTACAGTAATAGGAGTCAGAGTCGAAAGTATCTTATTCACGTCAATAATCATTCCGTACACTTATTTGTATGTATGTATATCAATAACATATATGCTACTTAGCATAATCAAGCAATTTAATGCATTATATTACGTATAACTCTCGTTTTTGGGGGGTCATTTTGTTTTTGGCATGTCTAACTCGTGTAGACTATGCTTTGGTTGGCACCTTATTTTAAGTGTATTCCTCACTAATGTCCTTGCCTTGTCACTTTTTGAAAAGTGTTTGACTCGTGGATCTTGGAGCTTACGTGAATGCAATGAAAACCTTTTCGTAAAACGTTTTTTGTGAGAGAACTCTAGTGATTGTAGTCTAGACTCGAGAAGGAATCCTAGTTCACTACAATCGAAGCTCTAATACCAAACTGTCACACCCTGTCTTTTGCGGAAGCGCATGATGTGTAACTAGCTTGTTATCATTGCATTCAATCATAATAAACAACTACATGATTAAAACGATGTTCATCCATTCAGAAAATTTTGATTATTACAAACACTTAATTTCTTAAGTTTTAAAACACAACCTTCATCTAGGTTACAATTTGACAAAAGTGGATGGCATCTATGCTTGTAGTCTACTTCTAGTTACGACACTTGCGCCCAAGATCCATCCTGTCACCTGAAATACATGTAATTTTGGAAAACATCAACATAAAGTTGAGCGAGTTCATGTGTTTTTGTATTTCACGTTTGTATACTTTGTATGAAAACATAGTGTGTGTCATGTATAATTCAGATTTTTCTTGAGTACCCCACGTACTCAAGTATAATTCCCGTTTTGTTGAGTACCCCACGTACTCAAGTATCATTTAGTTTTCTTGAGTACCCCACGTATTAAATGATTGTTTATACAAGGACATTAAGGCACGTGAGGACATAGGGAGCATTAGTATATTCTCCTTCAAGGCATGTGAGGACATAGGGAGCATTAGTATTTTTTCCTTTAACTGTGTCGATTACCTTCGACTGTGTCGATTAACCTCGACTGTGTCAATTTCCCTTGATTGTCTCGATTGCCCTCGACTGTGTCGATTAACCTCGACTGTGTCGATTTCCCTCAACTGGGACACCGAAGCACTCAAGAGGTCACATAAGGACCATGTGTGGGGCTCGGCCGTACCCGTTAGATCTAACCCTCGTCCCTAATTAAGTATTAATGGCATCTCAATATCTAGTTTAAGCTCACATGATCTAGTATTTTCTAGGCCTTTCTTAAAGCTCATCATATTGCACTCACCAGGAGTGCTTCTCGTATTTTTTTGTATTCTCAAATCAAATTGCACTCGGTACTCGTTCTCACCAAGAGTGCTTCTCGTATTTTTTACCATTTGTAAAAATTGTAATATGTGTAACATGTATTTCACCCCTGAGAGTTATAAAACCAAAAACAGTTAAAGAAAAGGGGGAGCATGAACTCACAACTTTGCGTTCCTGCGTCGTAAACTTCACCGGATTTGCTTATCTAGCGCCGTGACCTATACGTGTTTTCTTAACGTTAGTCACTAGACTTGTATCGCACAAGTACAGTCACTATCTCTTATACACATATTCTTGTGTTAAAAATAACTTATATTTTTAACTAAGTGTCTTACTTATATTATTTTCTCGAAAATAATTATAAGTTTCTTGTATTATGCACTTTGCACCCGAATTATGTATTTTGCCTAAGTATGGTGTATGTGTATTTTTTGTGTTTTCACTTCTCATGAGGATTTAGTGTATTCTTAAGTCCTAATACACTATCAAGTATAATACATACTACATACACTTAGCACAAAATATGGCGATCAATAAATATATATTTTTCCTCACAAATATACATACTTATATCCTTTCAGTTTAAATATACAAAATTGGGCTGTTTTCGGGCATTTTAATAAAATAGTTATCTTATTCCAAAAATTTCTAAATTTTTACAGAACGTCTTAAACGATCCAAAAATTATTTTGTAAAAATATCGGGGTCCAGTTCATTACCAATATTTTTTAAGAATTTATTTTCCGGACTGCAATCAGATTTGTCGCTTTCTGATTGCAGTTTACGAAATAATTCATTAAAAATTCATTGTGAGTCCGATTTACGAAATTCCAGTGGGAGAATTACAAATATATCAGTGGTCAACTATGGTATAAATTTCGTGATCAGACTCCACACAGAATACAAGTTATGACAGAAAACAATACACATATTTTCAGCAGAAAAATGCAGCTCAAGCTGCTGTTACGAAATGACGCTTTAAAAATAGTAAACGAAGTCCAAAAATTACGATTCCGGTGCCATTAGAACCGTATTTCATAATAACACATTTTAGACTCAAAATATCAGTTTTTCGTTGAGTTTATGACCTGTTTACAGCCAACTAAAGTCGGCTGTAAAGCTTGGACAGATTCTGTTTTCAGTCTTTAACTTCCTAGTTCGTGTTCGATTGATTCCGTTAGCATGTTTAGTGATCACAACATCATCAAACATCAATATTAACCAGCAAATCATCAGGAAATCAACAAGAATCATAACAACATCATATTATTATCACTTCATCACTAGACTAGTTTATGTTCATGTTTTGTGCATATGATCTTTTAGTGTTCTTAAGTTTTCATCATACAACAACTATTAACCCCTTAAATAGAATGAAAAATGAAAGGATCTAAGTTCTTACCACTAGCTCAAGGCTAGGGAAGTTCTAGTGGAGAAATGTGGTGGTTAATAGCAAATAGAGAAGGTCCCTCAACTTCCGAACACACCAAGCTTCGTTATTCACCTTCTTACACCTTGAGAAGATCTTGGATTGCTTGTATGATAACCGAAAATGGAGGTGGTGTGGAGTTGTGGTTTGAGCCGAGAATGGGGGAGGAAGAATGGAGGTTGGAGTGTGTTGAATGAGGAAGATGATAAATTGTGAAGGACTTAAGGTTTATAACAAGAATCCTCCAACATCCTTATACCCATTAGTCCTTGTGTTTCAAATGGAGTTAACAAATCTTATAAACAACTAAACTAAAATCATGGGGGGTCCCACTTGCTCCCTAACCGGTTGGGGGGGGGGGGTGTGCTAGTTACGATGTAATGGATAGTTACACAACTTAGTTACTATCAAGTGTTATGTTTAGGGGTTTTTGTGTTATATCAAAATATAGTGTGTCATGGTGTTCGGGAACCATAACTAGCTCTGTAATAATAAAACAATGCTTCTAGTAATATTTTTATATTCCGGGTCATGTCCGGTTGTTCGGTTTGGCACTGTTCTGTTAAAGTGCTAAATTGCCTCGTTTAGTGTCTTTCAAGTGCCCTTTTGTAACACTTTCAATCCCCGACACTTAGGGAAGTATCTTGGATGATAAAACATAAATTATGCATGAAATTTATGTGTTAACAGCTGTTTTATAGCTGAGTTTTATAAATTTCTGCACTTAAAGTGCGTTTCGGGTGCTTTTTAGTGCGTACTTTAGCTTCCGGAATGCCTATATTAAAACCCTTGTATGTACTCTTGGGTTTTAATGCATTCTTGACGTTGGACCTACACCTAGGCTCTAATTCTAATGTCTGACTGCTTTCTGCAGTTCTGTTGACACGATGTGTCTTACCGGTGAGTTTACTAATATTTTTGACGCAACGCTATCATAACGTAATTCTTGTAGCATATATCATGCATGAATTCACTTGCATGGGATTCAGAAATTTATTTGTCTGGTAAACCAGATCATGCACAGTCATTTAAGCACAAATTACTGTTCATTTCGTGTACGGAATGTACGAAAAAGTGACGATTGTCACAGTCTCCCCCCGTTAAAAGACTTTCATCCCGAAATTCAAGCGATGCCATCGGTCGCAGGGGAGTTGTGAAACCAATATGGTCACTTAGATTCATGATTTGTCTTTATGTTCCCATGAAATCTATGGGCCATGTCATGAATTCTATCATATTCAAGTAGATCAATCATGTCTTTTCTGTATCTTGTGGACTCTTGGTCCATAACCTCAACAGGTTTCTATAGTATCACGGACTCTTTGTCCAAAACCTCAACAGGTTTCTATAGTATTGTGGACTCTTGGTCCAAAACCTCAACAGGTTTCTATAGTATTGCGGACTCTTGGTCCAAAACCTCAACAGGTTTCTATAGTATTGTGGACTCTTGGTCCAAAACCTCAACAGGTTTCTATAGTAATTCTTGTCGTTTGTCATTGACGTGAATCTTATTTGTGGGAACAACGACTGTTCCTTAAGTCAGACTCCTCTACATACTAGACACATGAATGTGTCGCGATCACTACTAATCTTTTTCTGGGAGCTTCATCTTGTGAGCAATGGTTCTGATCCCTACACCGGGGATTCAACCTTTTCGTTTTACTAAACACACTACGCCTTCTCTAGGCGAGGCTCTCCTTTTAGTCATACTTCTTGTCTCAAATTCTTATGATTTCTGCCGCTCATCGGCGTAATCTCTCTGTATTCTGCGGGCTGTCCTGATATGATCACATATCTGAACGATCTTGCCTCTAGTTTTCCTGGGCCATCTCGGGCTAGTTGATTGTTTATTTTTGGTATCCGTTCAACATGACGGGAATCGATTTACTATGTTCCATCTGAAGCTTCGCACGAAGCGGTACTGTTGTAGGAAAACTCTACTAAGGGCAAGTGAGTGTTCCGACTTTTTATCGAAGTTTATCACACAAGCACGTATCGTGTTCATACAGTCTGCATCGTTCAGCAGCTCAGTTCATATTCAAGTTCTTACGATCATCGGTGTGCTGCAACCCTTGTGATCAATAAAGATCGTGCAACGTTTTCTTTCAGGTAATGACGTCCAGTTTGCGGCGCGCAATTACTGTATCTATCTCAAGGTCTATTCTCATGATTCCTTAATCAATGTGCCGCGTATGCAATGTTGTGGTCTCGTTGCATCGACGTACAATCGAGACTTTGTTGAGAGACGTCACATAATTGCAACTCTAGCTCCTTAGCTCTTGGTTGCAGGGTTGGCATGAATTTCGTTCTTATCCTCCATGTATCTTAAAGTTCTCCCTTCGTGAACTCGAAATCCGCTTTTCGTCATCATTGCACATAACTGTGCTTTCTCTAAGAGTTGCAAGGTAAATTGCAGCTGTTGCTCACGACCTTCCTTGGTCGTTGGCCATATAAGAATGTATTCAATAAGTATATGACTTATCCAGGTATGGCTTACACGTTTGATTCATGAGGTCCATGAATATTGTCGATGCATGTGTTAAGCCAAATGGTATGACAAGGAACTCATAATGCTCGAAGCAAGTCCTAAAGGTCGTTTTAGGGATATTTCCTCTTGTATTCACAGTGGAGGACATCTTGTCCTCAAGTTGATCTTTGAGTGGTAACTGGAACCTTACGATTGGCTCATTTGTGTCATCAGTCCTTGGCAAAGGATTCTGATTCTCAATTTTCTGAAGTTTAAGTAAAGTGGAGACTACAAACTTTCTCCTTGTCTCCTTAACTAAGGATGTTATGTCCTTAATTTCCTCTGTCTAGCAGCTCTTGCAGTTATATCAGAGGTTCATGCTTCGCTGGTGAAGCTAGTCGGTATGGCGTCATTCGTCACTGGTGCTGCTCCTGGCACGCGATTTATCCTGAACTCCTATCGTCGCTACGGAGAGGCGTTCCTGGCAAGTCTTCAGAAAAGGCTACTAGGACTTCTTCCATCACGGGGATGTTCTCAGGCTCTGCAGTCTACTCGGAGGCATTTCTATGCCTCTTCGACCAATGAGGGATGTCGTAGATCTGCCGCCTTGTGGGGTCTAGCATCATTGCACCTATTGCATGAAAGTTGGGTTTCATCATTCGCAAGAGGGATGCGTCTGATTTTCTCATATCGGACGACTTCAGCTGTAAACTTGGATTTCCGATCCATGCTGACTATCGTATTATGACTTCACGAGTCAATGGGAACAGAAGGTTCCGGCCCTCTGAGTCCCTAAATACAATCCTTAATTGCTTCAACTATTTAAACTAACCTTTTATATGCTCATTTCTGAAGAATACAGGACATCCATTTTACTTGAAACTAGGTCAAGCAGTTTCTTAAGTTTTAGGCACGTAAGGTTAAAGTTGATGTAGTATTAATTAAAAGTAGATGCATTAGGTTGGTTAATAGGGAACGTACCCGTAACCGCATCTGGATCCTGGCGCGCTTCACGAGTTTCAATCGTGAAAACCCTTCCTTGTTTGTTTCTTCTTAGGGCAATCTTTCCTAAAGTGCCCTGTTTCACCACATCTGTAGCAACCTGGTATTCTCTTATTTCTTCCATCTGGGTCCTTCGCCCAGCAGGCGTCCTTGCTGTGTCCTTCTTTTCCACACTTTCTGCACTTGGCCCTCAGACATCGACCTTTATGGTGAAAATTGCATTCTCCGCACTTCGGCTTAGTCCCCGAGTATATTTTACCACCAGCCTTATTAGTGGCTCCATCAGTTTTCCTGTCATGCAGTGGTTTCACCTTCTTGCTTTTGTTTGTTTTAGAGCTTCCATAGTTGACTCGGGTGCTCATCTTTAGGTTTGAGGACTTCCCCTTCTTGTTGCTTGACGACTCCACATGAGTCTCTTTCTTGTTATCCTCAGATTCCGAAAATTTTCCCGCACGTAGAGCTTCTTCAGTAAGAGTGACACTCATATCGATAGCCTCTGCAATGGTTGTGGGCTTTGAGGTAGTAACCATGCTCCTGATCTGAGGTGCAAGTCCCCAAATGAATCGTTCAACCCTTTTGAATTCTGGTTTGATTAAGTAGGGGACGACCCTAGACAAGTCGTGAAATCGTTGGACGTATTCAGGAATCTTCGGTCCATCCATTTTCAAGTTCCAGAACTCCACCTCAAGCTTCTGGATTTCAGCCCTAGAACAGTATTTCTTTTCCATCATTTCCTTGAGCTTGTCCCAGCTTAGTGCATAAGCAACATCCGCACCAAGGGTTTGAACCTGAAGGTACCACCAGGAGAGTGCGCCATCCAAAAACAATCCTGAGATATAGGTAACACTTTTTTAGGTGAACAGTTACTCATTTTCATAATGGAGTCAGTCTTTTCTGACCAACGAACAAATGCAACGGCACCTCCTGTGCCATCAAAATTCAATGGCTTGCAGTCCAGGAATTGTTTATAGGTGCAGCCAGTTGGAGGGTTATTTTCGGTAGTGCCACCGCTGTGTTGAGAGCGAAGGGCTTCATGTCGTGCAATTGCCTGTGAGATTCGCTCTTGAAGCTCAGCTTCTATTCTTGGCAACGTACTGGTGTTTGTGTCACGTCTGGGCGGCATTCTCTTCTGCCAAAATGGTATGAAGTAGGTTAGACAACATTCCAAATGTCTTTGAGATACATAGCACCATAAGCCATTATGTAATCACCCAATTTCACATGTATATATAGTCAGTGTATAAGGGAGGAAACAGTTATTGAGCCTTCGCACAGGCTTGCCAACTTGGCTTATTGTTTGTAATAAGATGAACTCGAGGCTACATCGTCTCGGTCATTCAAGTTTTAGTTATTTCCTGCTGCGTTGGTTTTGGCTTTACTAGTGCGTATATTTTCCCTTAGATGGGATTGTTCGTGTAGAGGTGATAGAGAGTGTATCGTCAGTGATATCTTTCTGAATGTTACTCATCTTCACTTGCTTTAATGTTGTTTTCTCAACGTCTCGTATACAGGTAGACACGGAGTAGGCAAGATAAGTTTCCTACTTTATAGAGTGCTAAAGCACTGATCTATGTGTTGTTCTACCAGAGGAAGGTGAGGACACCTATAGATTAATTTTGTGCGGTTTTCATTAGCTTGACCCGCAGAGTCCACCAGGATTTCTGTGCACTATAATTCGTTATTACGTGGGCCCCCGTAATAAGAAATTGTCTTGTACAGTTACCCCAATTTTCCCTCGTCCAAGCAGATCATCAATCAAGGAGGGGACACTACTGTCCTTATACCTATGTCATGGAAAGGACCATTACAGTGGTCCACGCGCTAACACTCGTTGTTGTTACGCGCGAATAGGCACGATGATTAGATGAAGTAGGAATAGAGAGAATTCCTAGTAGTTGGAGGGGCACCTTCAAGATGAATACCTCATCTTCCTTTTCTGGTCAAGTGCGTCTTCAATCTTGCTTCTCATAAGCCGCAGGGATCTCGTCCCGTTGATCAAGAATTTGTTCAAGGTTGCCGCCTCTGCCTCGTCATCATCACCGTAGTTAGGCATCTTCACGATCGAGAGGGAAGAGCAGCCATCCCCTATGGAAGCAAGCTCAGCATCTTGTTTGGTAATCACTCCCAGCCATGAGCTTTGCAAAGGACGCGAGGTCGGTAGCTTCATCGTGCGAGTCACGTACAGTAATAGGAGTCAGAGTCGAAAGTATCTTATTCACGTCAATAATCATTCCGTAAACTTATTTGTATGTATGTATATCAATAACATATATGCTACTTAGCATAATCAAGCAATTTAATGCATTATATTACGTATAACTCTCATTTTTGGGGGGTCATTTTGTTTTTGGCATGTCTAACTCGTGTAGACTATGCTTTGGTTGGCACCTTATTTTAAGGGTATTCCTCACTAATGTCCTTGCCTTGTCACTTTTTGAAAAGTGTTTGACTCGTGGATCTTGGAGCTTACGTGAATGCAATGAAAACCTTTTCGTAAAACGTTTTTGTGAGAGAACTCTAGTGATTGTAGTCTAGACTCGAGAAGGAATCCTAGTTCACTACAATCGAAGCTCTGATACCAAACTGTCACACCCTGTCTTTTGAGGAAGCGCATGATGTGTGACTAGCTTGTTATCATTGCATTCAATCATAATAAACAACTACATGATTAAAACGATGTTCATCCATTCAGAAAATTTTGATTATTACAAACACTTAATTTCTTAAGTTTTAAAACACAACCTTCATCTAGGTTACAATTTGACAAAAGTGGATGACATCTATGCTTGTAGTCTACTTCTAGTTACGACACTTGCGCCCAAGATCCATCCTGTCACCTGAAATACATGTAATTTTGGAAAACATCAACATAAAGTTGAGCGAGTTCATGTGTTTTTGTATTTCACGTTTGTATACTTTGTATGAAAACATAGTGTGTGTCATGTATAATTCAGATTTTTCTTGAGTACCCCACGTACTCAAGTATAATTCCCGTTTTCTTGAGTACCCCACATACTCAAGTATCATTTAGTTTTCTTGAGTACCCCACGTATTAAATGATTGTTTATACAAGGACATTAAGGCACATGAGGACATAGGGAGCATTAGTATATTCTCCTTCAAGGCATGTGAGGACATAGGGAGCATTAGTATTTTCTCCTT
The DNA here is from genome assembly GCA_030545235.1 of Helianthus tuberosus. Taxonomy (NCBI): domain Eukaryota; kingdom Viridiplantae; phylum Streptophyta; class Magnoliopsida; order Asterales; family Asteraceae; genus Helianthus; species Helianthus tuberosus. The sequence continues at coordinate 186,335,561 of CM060406.1, forward strand.
TAACTGTGTCGATTACCTTCGACTGTGTCGATTAACCTCGACTGTGTCAATTTCCCTTGATTGTCTCGATTGCCCTCGACTGTGTCGATTAACCTCGACTGTGTCGATTTCCCTCAACTGGGACACCGAAGCACTCAAGAGGTCACATAAGGACCATGTGTGGGGCTCGGCCGTACCCGTTAGATCTAACCCTCATCCCTAATTAAGTATTAATGGCATCTCAATATCTAGTTTAAGCTCACATGATCTAGTATTTTCTAGTCCTTTCTTAAAGCTCATCATATTGCACTCACCACGAGTGCTTCTCGTATTTTTTTGTATTCTCAAATCAAATTGCACTCGGTACTCGTTCTCACCAAGAGTGCTTCTCGTATTTTTTACCATTTGTAAAAATTGTAATATGTGTAACATGTATTTCACCCCTAAGAGTTATAAAACCAAAAATAGTTAAAGAAAAGGGGGAGCATGAACTCACAACTTTGCGTTCCTGCGTCGTAAACTTCACCGGATTTGCTTATCTAGCGCCGTGACCTATACGTGTTTTCTTAACGTTAGTCACTAGACTTGTATCGCACAAGTACAGTCACTATCTCTTGTGCACATATTCTTGTGTTAAAAATAACTTATATTTTTAACTAAGTGTCTTACTTATATTATTTTCTCGAAAATAATTATAAGTTTCTTGTATTATGCACTTTGCACCCGAATTATGTATTTTGCCTAAGTATGGTGTATGTGTATTTTTGTGTTTTCACTTCTCATGAGGATTTAGTGTATTCTTAAGTCCTAATACACTATCAAGTATAATACATACTACATACACTTAGCACAAAATATGGCGATCAATAAATATATATTTTTCCTCACAAATATACATACTTATATCCTTTCAGTTTAAATATACAAAATTGGGCTGTTTTCGGGCATTTTAATAAAATAGTTATCTTATTACAAAAATTCCTAAATTTTTACAGAACGTCTTAAACGATCCAAAAATTATTTTGTAAAAATATCGGGGTCCAGTTCATTACCAATATTTTATAAGAATTTATTTTCCGGACTGCAATCAGATTTATCGCTTTCTGATTGCAGTTTACGAAATAATTCATTAAAAATTCATTGTGTGTCCGATTTACGAAATTCCAGTGGGAGAATTACAAATATATCAGTGGTCAACTATGGTATAAATTTCGTGATCAGACTCCACACAGAATACAAGTTATGATAGAAAACAATACACATATTTTCAACAGAAAAATGCAGCTCAAGCTGCTGTTACGAAATGACGCTTTAAAAATAGTAAACGAAGTCCAAAAATTACGATTCCGGTGCCATTAGAACCGTATTTCATAATAACACGTTTTAGACTCAAAATATCAGTTTTTCGTTTAGTTTATGACCTGTTTACAGCCAACTGAAGTCGGCTGTAAAGCTTGGACAGATTCTGTTTTCAGTCTTTAACTTCCTAGTTCGTGTTCGATTGATTCCGTTAGCATGTTTAGTGATCACAACATCATCAAACATCAATATTAACCAGCAAATCATCAGGAAATCAACAAGAATCATAACAACATCATATTATTATCACTTCATCACTAGACTAGTTTATGTTCATGTTTTGTGCATATGATCTTTTAGTGTTCTTAAGTTTTCATCATACAACAACTATTAACCCCTTAAATAGAATGAAAAATGAAAGGATCTAAGTTCTTACCACTAGCTCAAGGCTAGGGAAGTTCAAGTGGAGAAATGTGGTGGTTAATAGCAAATAGAGAAGGTCCTTCAACTTCCGAACACACCAAGCTTCGTTATTCACCTTCTTACACCTTGAGAAGATCTTGGATTGCTTGTATGATAACCGAAAATGGAGGTGGTGTGGAGTTGTGGTTTGAGCCGAAAATGGGGGAGGAAGAATGGAGGTTGGAGTGTGTTGAATGAGGAAGATGATAAATTGTGAAGGACTTAAGGTTTATAATAAGAATCCTCCAACATCCTTATACCCATTAGTCCTTGTGTTTCAAATGAATTAACAAATCTTATAAACAACTAAACTAAAATCATGGGGGGGGGTCCCACTTGCTCCCTAACCGGTTGGGGGGGGGGGGGGGTGTGCTAGTTACGATGTAATGGATAGTTACACAACTTAGTTACTATCAAGTGTTATGTTTAGGGGTTTTTGTGTTATATCAAAATATAGTGTGTCATGGTGTTCGGGAACCATAACTAGCTCAGTAATAATAAAACAATGCTTCTAGTAATATTTTTATATTCCGGGTCATGTCCGGTTGTTCGGTTTGGCACTGTTCTGTTAAAGTGCTAAATTGCCTCGTTTAGTGTCTTTCAAGTGCCCTTTTGTAACACTTTCAATCCCCGACACTTAGGGAAGTATCTTGGATGATAAAACATAAATTCTGCATGAAATTTATGTGTTAACAGCTGTTTTATAGCTGAGTTTTATAAATTTCTGCACTTAAAGTGCGTTTCGGGTGCTTTTTAGTGCGTACTTTAGCTTCCGGAATGCCTATATTAAAACCCTTGTATGTACTCTTGGGTTTTAATGCATTCTTGATGTTGGACCTACACCTAGGCTCCAATTCTAATGTCTGACTGCTTTCTGCAGTTCTGTTGACACGATGTGTCTTGCCGGTGAGTTTACTAATATTTTTAACGCAATGCTATCATAACGTAATTCTTGTAGCATATATCATGCATGAATTCACTTGCATGGGATTCAGAAATTTATTTGTCTGGTAAACCAGATCATGCACAGTCATTTAAGCACAAATTACTGTTCATTTCTTGTACGGAATGTACGGAAAAGTGGCGGTTGTCACTGTTCGATCGAATGGTCATCTATCCGGATGACCATCCGATCGGATGGCCATCCGAACAAACCACATTTCGATTCGCACACCTGCACCGACTTTCCTCTTTTGGCAATCTATAAATAGCCCTGTGACGTCGCTGTTCATGAGGTGACAGCTCTCTCATTCGACCAGCATGCTCCAGCCCTCTTTTCTCTCGATTTCTCGCAATTCTTGTAAGTTTCTACTCCAAATCTTGTACATCTTTGATCTTCACACATTTCTTCACCTTTTCCACCATCAAATCTTCACTTTTAACCATGAAATCGGCTGATTTGAGGTATTCTAGGATGATGTCATCATGGGGTTCTTATGAACTTCAAGATTTGACCTCATTCCACCAAGAACAACTCAGATCTAAGAGATTTCAACATGCTTAAGCACTGATTTCTAATAAATCTAAACACTTTCAAGAGTAAAAGGATTGAAAGATGTTTTCATAACTTTCCTTCAACTCTTTTACACTCATGCACTCAAAACCGATAGAATCGGAGCTCATTCAGGTCTTTCACTCATTCTCTAGTGATGTGTCGGTCTGAGATCTGATTCGTATCAACGAGATAACCGACTCAATGGGTTGAACATGAACAACCGTCAAGAACAGTTAACTGGTCAGAATGGGGTGATTCCCGCCCGATCGGATATCTTGGACTTGAGGGAATTCCTGTTGTTTAACACGTTGTCATACCGTCTCGATCAAACCACAAACTTTCAGACTTAACAAATTTCAAAACGAACAAGTCATGAAATGGACTGCCGTCCGATCGGATGACATTGGTCTTCAACGCTTAAACTCATTTTCAAAGCATAACCAAAACTAGCGAATGGCCATCCGATCGGATGACCATCCGGTCGAATGACCATTCTGCTGTGAACTTGTTCTCTAAGAAATGTCTCACTTGGACGGATCTCCATTCGACCGAACGGCCATCCGACCGGACGACCGTTCGATCGAACGACCTGAAGGGTAGAGATACTTCTCTGTTTTCACAACGCTACAACAAAAACTTCAAAGCAATCATACACAAACACATCCATCCCAAACGAATGGCAAACCGACCGAATGGCCATCTGACCGGATGACCATCCATCCGGATTGCCATCCGATCAGATGTCCCTTCGACCCTCAGTCATTTCGCATCGTTTTACGCACTGTTTATCGCTTACGCTATCGTTTTGTTCAGGCTAATCCCCCTGCGCTACCTTCAATCCAAGAGAGTGTTTATTTACTAAACACAATATGTGAGTATACTCGATCCCTTTTTGCTTTAAGCACTGTTGGGTGTTACATACGTTACTTATATCAAATCACATCGATCACACAACGTAAACACTTTTATACGCTAACCATTACTGCATGTTATACGTGTTACTCGATGAATGCTTGTATGTTATGTTTACATAGTGATTGTTGCCTGACACCTTAGCAACAATAGTACTATAGTTTGGACTCAGCACCTGTCATGGACAGGGGTTGTTAAGGGCTCTTCTTACATGTCACAGTGGTGATATGTGTTGCGCATTCTACAACTCGCAGTCACGTCTGTGCATATTTCATTGTCAATAACCTACTTGCTTCACAATATACATGTTACATGTCGGTTATGCGTAAACTCTCTTTTGCTACTATTATACTATTAAACTTGTATGCTCACCTTTACACTAAGTGTATTGACCTCTATTTTAACGTATGTGACAGGTGTTTGAGATGCTAGGATGCTTGATATGTGGAATTCAAATAAGATGAGTCTAGAAACAAACAATTTAAATCTGAGTTGTCGGAACAGCTTTATTTGTCTTTGAGAATTACTTGTCTGTAATAACTGTGTTACTTATTATGTCATGGTATGAGACGTGATGCTTAAATAATTGGTAATTATAGTTGTTATGGAATCTCTTGGACAATTTGTTTCACTCAGTACCGCGCCCCGATGTTTCTGCCATCGGTTGGGGTGTGACAGAAGCAATGGCCTTATACCTCGAGCAGGCAAGAACTCTGATCAACCAGTTTCAGACCTTCAAAATAATCCTCATCAACAGAAGCGAGAACAAGCATGCGGATGCGTTAAGTAAGCTAGCTGCTACAAGCTTCAAGCACCTAGCAAATGAGGTCCGCATTGAAGTTCTCTCAAATCCATTTGTCCCTCTGAGACATGTAAACATAATAGAGGTAGGGAATCCATCTTGGATGTCCCCAATCATTATGTATTTGCAACATGGAACTCTCTCAGAAGGAAAAACAGCAGCAAGAAAAATTCAACACAAAGCGTTAAATTACGAGATGGCAGATGGAATTTAGTATCGCAAATCTTACATGGGTCCTCTCCTAAGATGCGTAGACAAGCACGATGCGCAATATCTGGTCCGGGAAATCCATGAGGGACTATGTGGAATCCATACAGGCCCACGCATGGTGGTAGCAAAAATCATGAGCGCAGGCTATTACTGGCTCGGCATGCATTTAGACGCCGTAGAGATCTTGCGCAAGTGCACGTCATGCCAACGTCATGCTCTAAAAACTCTCCGCCCAAATGGTTCCAGTAACTGCAGCGTGGCCTTTCTAGCAATGGGGCATCGACTTAGTAGGACCTTTTCCCGACGCTCCCGGCGCAGTAAATTCATAATAGTCGTTGTAGATTACTTCACCAAGTGGGTGGAAGCTAAAGCCCTAGCGTCAACCACCGCAATGGTGGTCAAAAAATTCATCTGGGAATACATCATATGCCGGTTCGGGTTACCATTGCGCATCATCACAGACAACGGTACCAATTTTGCGTCAGAAGATATACAAAAATGGATGAAAGAAATGTGCATCGAACATAGTTTCGCTTCCGTGGCGCACCCACAGGCTAACGGTCAAGTCGAAAGCGTTAACAAGCAGATCGTAGATGGCATAAAAGCAAGGTTGGGAGCCACAAGAAGGGGATGGGTTGATGAACTCCCAAGCATTTTATGGGCTCACCGCACTATGCCAAAGACTAGCACGGGAGAAACGCTATTTAGCCTAGTTGATGGCTCCGAAGCAGTAATTCCGGCAGAAATTGACCTCCCATCACCTCGAATGCTGGCCATGGAAAAACAAAATAATGAACACGAGCGCAGGCTCGACCTGGACCTCCTTGAGGAGAGACGCGAAAACGCAGCCATCAACGAATCCAGGTACAAATCAAAGCTAGAAAAATATTACAATACTCGAGTACGCATATGCACCTTCGTACCAGGAGATTTCGTCTTACGAGACAACGAAGCCTTGAACGCTGAAAAACCAGGGAAATTCGCGCCCAAATGGGAAGGACCATACGTCATCAATGAAGTCCTCGGAAAAGGCGCATATACCTTACGATGCCTCGATGGAACAGACGTTCCACGCACTTGGAACGCGCAATAGATGCGCAGATGCTATATGTAGCAGAAACATCCATACTAAAAAGCATACAATGCTAATACAGTACAACAATCATTGCTTGCATAGGCATCGTAATTATCATAATTATTTACTTTGTATCTGCTGGCCCCTGCGCCCTATCCAAAATCAATACAAAGTGTTACTTCCATTATGATCCTGTGTTTATTACAAAATGCATGCAATTCCTTTTGGTAAGCACAAAAACACTATGGTAACCTAATAAAAGACTGATGAACGGTCCGCGGTCACAGGTACCGCGCAAAGGTCCAGCCCTACGTTCACACATGAGCTTTTTACCATCTTTATTTGCCTTACCTAAACAAAGTAATTGTATTCATGCACAACATTGTAATTCAAACATACTATATATTCAAAAAAGTTACTAGCACCACTAGTGCATTAAAAAAATTCACATGCACAGCAGTGCATCAGCAATACTTACAAACAGGATATACATCCTCAATCTACAACTAGCATATTCTAAATAAACTACAAATCGGAAAACATTGCCAACACTTCTGCAGGGGTGTGCACGCTTCACCGTACCACTCCAAAGGGTGAGGATCAACGATCCAGTCGTTGTCATTTCCCTCATCATTCAGAGCAGACGTCATCATCTGGGCACCGGCCGGATTCGCACATCGATGATCACTTTGACGCCGTTTGTACACCATCCTACATCGACTTCTCCGGTCAGATGGAAAAACTTGCATCAAGGTATCTTCCGTCAATAACATAGCACCTGCATCGCCATCGATCTCAGTAATGGAAGGGACATCATCTTTGCTACCCTTACCCGATAAATCCAGACAAGGTACAGTGTCGAAAACCCTCCACTTCTAACAGCTTTATCCGGCACTTGATCTCCAAGACGGACCATCGCATCAGCAGCATCAAGGGATTTCAAGATGTTGGAAACCTTCCGTAGACGGTATTTACGACTCATGTTGTATTTATCAAATCTGGTAAAAAGAAATGATGCATATATAAAGGCTAAAACGAGCTGACAATGATGGCGAAAGCATAATTAAAGGAGGTGTAAGAAATCATGATGATTAACGTCAAATCGCCACCTTCTGAACAACGGAGTTACAGTAATCATGGATTTCATTAATGATCACTGATAGCATCAAATGCTTACACACATTCCCACAAAATGCAAAATATCAGAATCATAGTAAGAAAACGAACGGTCAAACACCTATTCGTCTTCTAGCATATGGCACAAGGATTCCACGCCACCCTCGGCAACGTTGATGGTCAAATCAGCATACGTCGATAAAGGATCATTGTAACTGTATAAACCATAAACATTATACACTAAAGATTCACCACAACGAAAGGCGGACACAATTGTACATCCTTGCCACCAACCCAGAAGATTTTTTCATACCTTGCGCCGGCAAGCTTATACCTCTCAAAGCAAAAAACGCACAGTTCATATAGTCCATTGCTCCACCTACTTGCATAGAAGCAACACTGGACTGGGGGGACTTGAAGGGGTATGGTCCCAAAAACCTTGTGCACGCGCATTGGACCATACCACAACCCTATCCCAAAACATCTTGAATAGAGACCCTGCGCGGCTACGCAACGGTCCTAAACAGGATTTGGGAATAAACAGTTCAAAGACAAAGGAATATGGTCTAGGAAACCCCGCGCAAGATCATACCAGGGTCCTATCCCAAGAACACCTTTAACAGAACCATGTGCGGCTGCGCAGTAGTTCCAAACAAGGATGTAGAAAGAACAATCTCCGATAAACGTGCGCCGAAGAAAGGGTAAAGCTAGCCTTCAACTAACACCCTTGCGCGGGCTCGCGCAAGAGTACAGTTAGACTTGAAGACAAATCCTAAACATCACCGCGCACCTGGAGTCAAGACTTGAACAAAAGTGTTTTTTCTGTTACAACTGAATAGACACGTGGCAAGGGCATAAAGGTTTACAGCTGTAGATCTTCTAGAAGGTTGTCAATGGTCATCGTGCACAGCCATTCAGTTACAACTGAAAGGTGATGTGGCACAAACATGGATGCTTATCTAAGTCACGATGATGGCACTAACTTGGAGAAGGATCCACACAAATCCACTTTCCACGTGGCATCTCCCTAGCCGTCGAGCACACTCACGATCGGTGTGCATGGATGTGACGTTGGTGATTGTTGGAAAAGGACATAACCACCAACGGAAAATACTTTCTGTTATTCTCTCCGTCACATCAGTTTCCCACCAAAAACGGTTATAAATAGAAGCTTGCAGGTATGATCTCACAGGTTACATTCACTTCACTTTTACTACTTCTTCTTCTTCATCGAGATCACTGTACTTATTCTCACACTGGTGGGTGGTCACGGAGAGAACCCCCATTCTCCCTATGGCGAGTCTAACGGCTTTCTGTTTTGCAGTGATCACCGGAGAAGGAGCTCAGTCAAACCCCCGAATCTAGCAAGAGGATTAACCCTTTTTATGCACAACTAAACCCCTGGTCTGATTGATTCCGGTCATTCAAACCACTGTTTCTTCACAAACCCATTACAAATCCTATGACTTAAATGTAAGACTCGTCTCAATTTAACATGAATTTAATACTAAATACGCATTTTACGTAAAAATATGACCTTACAAAAATTTATCAAGTTAACTTCATACAAGTTTAAAACATTCCAAAATGTAGCGTTAAGTGTTTACAAGATTTACTTTTAACTAAAAGTAAATAGATCAATGCGGAAGCTATGATTTGTCTTGTGTTCGATTCTTGATAACCGCTCGATCTTCACCCGGGATATCACCAACTTCACCTAATGTCAAAACCATTCCAAATGTTAGTTTTGACCACAAACAAATAAGTAAATTCAAGTTCCATAATCAAACAAATGAAAACAAAAACAAAATTCCGGAAACAGGTCTCTCGCGCCCCGCGAGAGACTCATTTAAATCCTTCGCGGGCCGCGAGCGGCTCGCGTGTCGCGCAAGATTGATGTTGCCCCATCGCGTGCTGCGGGGAAGTCATTTTTCTTGCAGGTCCACTCCCTAGACCTGCATATCTGCCTAGCTCTAATTTTTACAAAAAACACAACTTCAAATGACCACAACTTTATATCTAGAGGTCCGTTTTTGGTGATTCTTTTTCCTACGCGTTTGTAATGAAAATACGCATCAATTTATCCTATTTTCCGCATATGGGACTTGAATTATAAACGAATAGTTTATAATTTCTTGTTTCCTTTATTCGACCCATTTGTTTTACACTTTGCAAATCATGTTAATCATTCATTTTTACTTCTAAGTGTACATACCGATTCCCCGGGCTTGTGAACTTCAGTGTATTATTACCATTCCATGGTATTACTCTTTCATATCTCTCAAGTATAGGGTGACATTCACGTTACTTTAATATTACGAATTTACCCTTGTTTTGACCCGTTTGGTCATCTAATGGAAACCTCCATTTTTATCATCATACTAACATATTCCAACAATCATTTTGTCTCAATGCCATGCCTAATGAACTTCGTCATTTCGGCATTATACCAATTTCACTATTAGACTAATTCAAGTTAACTAACTATATTTAATATTCAAACATGATGTAACGGAACCAAGTTACATACTTACATAATTCATCAACATTAGTTTCTATCCATAATTACCCATTCCCGGGCTTGTCAACTTTAGCGTATAATTCCCATTACATAGTTTACGCTTTTATAACTCAAATTTAACGAGTGACGTTTAAGTCACTTCGAACACTACCATTCCGACCATTATTTGACCCGTTTTCTATGATACACCCTACGATTTTGGCCTTTCATTTTAACCCGTTTGGCTTATTCCAACCATACTTTAACCATTTATTTTGACCCGTTCGGTTTGTCGAGTGAACATCCTCACTTCTATGACTTACCAAACATACACCAAGTATTCATTTTGACCTGTTTGGTAACGAGTGAGTTCGTCACTTCTATTACTTACCAAACATACACCAAGTATTCATTTTGACCTGTTTGGTAATGAGTGAGTTCGTCACTTCTACGGTACACCAAACGTTCTCTAACCGTTCGCTTTAACTCGTTTGGTTGTTGAGTGAAAACCATCACCTCAATGACATGCCAAACTTATTCTAACCAATACTTTAACTTGTTTGTTTGGTCTAGTGAACTTCGACGATACACCAAATTCACGTATTATGCTAATTCAAGTCTACTAACTAAAATCCATAATCAAGCATAATGGACTATACTTTCATAATTCAAATCAACTAGTGACTACCAAATCACTTCAACACTACCATTTTATCCATTATTCGACCCGTTTGGTTGTCTAATGGAAACCACCACTTCATGACACACCAAACTTATCTTAACCAATATTTGACTCGTTTGTTTATCTGGTGAACATCGTCACTTCAACTAGACATCCAAATTCATATGCTATGCTAAACTCAAAGTCTAAAAACAAAATACATAACGTAATGAAACCGTGGTTACGTACCTTTAGAACGTTCCCTTCAAGCGTGTGTCCGCTTCGGCTCGTCCGCTTGAAGACTCGATTCCTTTACCTATAGAGTTCAATCAACAATTCGTTTAGAACTCTATTCATGTCATATAACGCATAATTCTCAACATCATTCAAATATGCGTTTTGTTCCGAATTTCAACATTTAGTTTTCTCTTAGGCGTTTTAACAAACACCTTATGGGCATCGTTTTATTAAATCCATTATCAAGTTCATGACTAACTATTTAGTCCAAAATTTAACAATATTTGCAAGTTCATTATATCTAGTATGCATAATAGCATCTAGATTCACTTCATGTAAATCAACAACACTCGTTTTAAAATCAAATTCCTAGTGTTCTTTATCATTCTACAAAACCCATTCTACACTTAGATGGGTGACCATGAATTTCACACTTTTGAACATCAATTCAACAAGTATTTGACTAGGGTTTACTCCTAGACATGTTTTCATTACTAATTTCATCTGAACATCAATCATGCAAGTCTAATTTTTCGATTTCATATATTCACCAAGAATTCAAGATGGAACTAAATAATGAAATTTGGCATACCTTATGATCCCTTCATGGAGGTGATCACTAATTTGAGCTTAGATTTCGATTTGGACTTGATTTGCCCCTTCAATTTGATGAAATTATGTTGATTAGGGTTTGAGTTCAAGAACCCCTTGTGCTCCTGTGGAAAACCTCGACCAGAACACACACTGAAGTGTGTGTTTTGTTTTTATTAAATAAAACCATTTTCAATTTTGTCAAGTTTAGTCCCCTCACTTGTTCAACTTTTTAGAGTTTTTTAACCAAGTTTTTCGTAGTATGTCAAGACTTATAATTAACTAGGTTATTTATTCCTAGTTATTTTATTTTGACCATAACCAACATTTGATTATATATAAAAATTTATATTTTTGGGGTGTTACAAGTCTGCCCCCCTTAAAAAGGTTTCGTCCCCGAAGCCTTCTTTAAGTAGTTCTTTGGTTTGGACCAAACTAACTTAGTTTTGTTTTTAAGGCATTCTTTCTTTTAATCAAAAGTTATCCTTTGCCTCGACACATGCGTCTTCCATGTGTAGGTCCTCACGGACTGTAACTTGTGTCTTGTATTTCTTATCTTGCCGCCTATTTGTCCCAATTTCCACTTGACCACTCAATAGTATGAGTTCGTCAATATGTTTATTCCATACTACCCTATATTGACAAGTGTTTTATATAAATCACAACACTATTTTGACTTTGGATGATCTTATCTACTATACTGATTAGTCACCATCACCTCACGCCCCGTTAATTTGGGTCTACCCATTTTTGTCATATTCGGACTTAAGTGAGTTTTTGATTTCCTATCCCGTAACTTGCGCTACTACATGATTATATTCTATATCACTTTTTATGACCATGACTGCATCGCATCACGTCTTATAAACTTTTCATTATCAAAATCTTCTTTCTAACGTATCGTCTTGCACCTATCGGTGTTAAGACCTATATTCTTTATTATTACCATTTTCTATTTTGTCTCATAATGTGCATATTTGTTAAACGTTGTTTCTCACTAGAATTTTCTAGTTTAACGTTTTTCTCGTTAACTTATGTCAATTACTCTTATCTAGGAATTGACGACAATAATTTATTTTTTTCCGCTATTTTATTACGCAGGGAATCGTAACCAGTTCCCATGGTTTACCCCAAGTGACTCGTATGTTCTTTTGCTTAGCCTCGTAGGTTATTTCGTTAGGCTTTCACCCCGTTTTGCTTAATTTTCTTCTATTGCTGACGCGAGGTTCATTTAACCCTATAAACCCTTACTTTGTTTATAATCCCAAAGGTTATGATGATCCCGTAGATCATCATTTTCCTGTGTCATTTCATATTCTTAGATATACATTTTTGTTGTCATGGTACCCTTTTTAGGCACGAAATTCGTTCATTTTCATTTTCGAATTTAATCGATTCGACCGTAGTCTAAGGCTACACCTGTTTTCTTTTTAGACTAGTCTTCCGACCCTATGACTTCCCACGTCATTTACGCACCGGCTTGTTTTCCACTCTCCATTATCCGGTTCACACCTTCATTTATTTACAATCCATTACCCGGATTCTTTTATCTTAATGTTTTAATGCTTCCGTTGTCTGGTTTGCATTTTCCTCTTTTTTTATATACACTCTCATGACCCATTACATGAGTTTGTTAATATTTTGCGCTTCAATTAATGGTTTGCGCTTACTTGCACTACTAAGCGTTCTACTTTATTCGGCCCGTTCAATATTGAAATAGTTGAACACAACTATCAAAATTTCTCTTTTGCGAAATCTTGTCGTCTTTTAATCATACTCTTAATCCGAGTCTTTTGATTTTAATCCGCGCCCCCGTTTCTTGGTTTACACATATCTCTGAAGCCCTACTCATCTATCGGGTATTTTACCGTAGTCATTATCATAGCAACCATTCCGGCATGCATTAAGACTTCATTTTCGTTTATTTGGTCGTATTAGCGAAATCCATCGCTTTTATTCAACCAAGTTCTTTATTCTTTCATTCATCTTGTTTGACTTGTTCGTGTGAATTTCATCACTCATGACAGTCAAACTTTATCCTTATGCCTTGACATTCTCAATTGTCGGTTTATTTTCTTATATATATATAGGGCCAGGATCATTTCAGAACCATAAATTTTACAGAACTCGCAGAACTCTTAATAAACAATCTTTTTATTTATATATTTTTATGTTTGGGATAATTTTATCATTTATTATGTGTATTTTTACGATACATGTTAAGAGTAATTTTATCATTTTTTATATGTAATTTTATAATTACACATATGTAAACTAGTTTTTTTACATATATGTAATTAGTTATGACACATATATATAATTTTGACAATTAAACATATGTAAACTACTTTTAACATGTATGTAATCAAAGAAATACATATAATAGATGATAAAAAGATCCTAAATACAAAAACTTATATATAAAATGATTGTTTATTAAGAGTTCTAAAAGTTCTGTAGTTATTTAGAGTTCTGAAATGAACTCAACCATATATATATATATATATATATATATATATATATTCCTTTTACATAATTCACTCGTTTCACTACTCATGTATGCCCTTATGCAACTATTATTCGCACTCGCATTGAATATAATTTATGCTAAGATTAAATTTATAATAAACATACCTGAAACATCATCAGGTTCAGCTTTAGCATCTACGGCTGTCATATGGGAAGACCTTGCCTTCTCTTTCGGGGTATCAGACTTTGCGTCAGCTGTGTCTTTGGTTCCAACCGATTCCGAGCATTCAGACCTTTTATGTCCCGGGTTATAACATTTATAACACACGGACACCTTCCCCGGGCAATTTGCAACCACATGTCCCACTTTTCTACAAATAGGGCATGGTTTGTTTTTAAAGTAGCATTTGCCCCGGTGAGTTTTTCCACATATTTTACACTGAGGTGACCCCCTTCTTGTAACTCCTTTCTTAGAAGGTTTATTAGGCTTTGATTTCTTTACGGGACTTGAGTTCACATCCAACACTCTCCCGTCATCTTTTTCTTGTGAGAGACTGTCTTTTAATTCGGTCATCATATCCTCCACCACTAGCAGGATTGTGCTTTGTAGTCTCTCGACAAACTGCGGTAAACTAGCTTCTACTGCCTTTCCGACTTCCTCGAAAATTTTAGCTTCCATCTCTTCAGTTAATTGAGATGCTAATTCGCCCCCGGTTACACCGGAGATTTCTTTCATCTGTTCGGTGACTATCAGCACCGTATCATCGTTGCCTTCATCGGCCATCTTGAATCTGAAATGTTTATGCTAATTATTAAACATTTTATAACATATACATCATTCGCTTTGGGGTAGCCAAGTTCACCACTTGCTTAAACCATTCATGTTTAGTGCACTTTCGGGGTTTGAGTGTGTTAACACGCTCTTCCCGTGCACATCGAATCAAGTTCCTTTTTCTAATATTCTAATAAAATCTACTAAATGACTAATTCTTACCGGATGTTTGATCAAGCTTCGAACCGAACACGCTTTGTTAACAACCTTGAGCTCTGATTACCAACTTGTAAGACCCGTCTCAATTTAACATGAATTTAATACTAAATACGCATTTTAGATAAAAATATGACCTTACAAAAAATTTTCAAGTTAACTTCATTCAAGGTTAAAACAATCCAAAACGTAGCGTTAAGTGTTTACAAGATTTACTTTTAACTAAAAGTAAATAGATCAATATGGAAGCTTTGTTTGGTCGTGTGTTCGATTCTTAATAACCACTCGATCTTCACCCGGGATATCATCAACTTCACCTAATGTCAAAACCATTCCAAATGTTAGTTTTGACAACAAATAAATAAGTAAATTCAAGTTCCATTATCAAACAAATGAAAACAAAAGCAAAATTCCGGAAACAGGTCTCTCGTGCCCCGGGAGAGACTTATTTAAATCCTTCGCGGGCCGCGAGCGGCCTCGCGTGTCGCTCCAGATCGATGTTGCCACGTCGCGTGCCGCGGGGAAGTCATTTTTTCAGCAGGTCCACTCCCTGGACCTGCATATTTTCCCAGCTCTAATTTTTACAAAAACACAACTTCAAATGACTATAACTTTTTATCTACAGGTCCGTTTTAGGTGATTCTTTTTCCTACGCGTTTGTAATGAAAATACGCATCAATTTATCCTATTTTCTGCATATGAGACTTGAATTATAAAAAAATAGTTTATAATTTCTTGTTTCCTTTATTCGACCCATTTGTGTTTACACTTTATCCCCGAAACCTTTCACATTTTGTACTCCTACCATTTCGCTGTAATCATTAAAAGGGCACACTATAACACGCATACATTCGGGCTCTTTGACTAACAGTCTTATTCTTAAATAAACATAATGGCAGGTATTGAACCTACCTTCTTAAGTTAAGCATTATACTTTCATAATCACATAAAAGTCTAAGTCTTATCAAGAGCTCTTAACAGTGTCGCTTTCATTTTAATAATGCTAGCTACTAGCACACTTCATCACTAGCGGTTCATTCGTTGAATTCATTCAAGGTGCATACTATTGCAAGAACATACTCGCGATCATATCAAATTTAAGGTTTGCTTCTACCTTTCTAATTAAGCATAAGACTTTTATACGTTTACCCATCATGGTGGTTTAATAAATTTCCTTCTCACAAATGTGTCACTCATGATACTTCATTCTAGCATTAATCATATAAGTTCTTACCCTTCATTTCCTTAGTTCGCATTCAATCTACCAATTCACGCTTATGATTCATGAATTAGAGATTTTACTCACCAAGAGTTCTACCGTTCTTTCCTATAAACTGGATGATTAGCACCTTTCATTCACATTCTTTCGAGTATGGCGTTAATTAAATCATCTTGTTTACATACTAGTCATTTCTAGATTCTTTTTAAAACTGTAGATCGTTTGACTTATTCATAGTGGGTTAATACATGACCATTTTCTAACATATTACTTTCGTTGTTTGACCCGTTTATGACGGGTCAATACATAACCGTTCCTTTGCAATTGTTTAGCTTATTTGTCAACTTTTGCAGTTTGACTTTTCAAAGTCAATCTGTCACTTCTTTCTTATTATAAATACACATAACGTAGCACGCGTTTGTACTTCTTGTCGATTCATGCATGCATACAATTTCATCGCTTCATGCTTTAGTGCTTCTCACGTATTCTTGTCTTTTCCATTAAAACTTAAACCGACCGCCCGGGTCGAAACCCGTCATTCACTTTGACTCTCTAGAGTCGAGTATTAACATATCTCATGCTTGGTTTTATCTAAGGTTTATTTCTTACAACTAAAGCTTCTTGCCACATCAACCGTTTTCAATGTTTTATACTTACTTACTTAATGGACCAGACTGCTCTATCCATTCTTTTATTACTTGTTTTATTACTTATCATTTTATTTCGTTTGACTTCCGGAAGTCTAATGTGTAATTTCATCCTTACATATGCGTATCAATTATCCTATTCTAACACAACCACCTCTAGTCGAGTCATAAGCTCCTATTAAAAGTATAACCCTATTTTTACATACCTAATGTAAGCAAAATTCATTGATTCGTTATTCATACCTTACGATGGTCCTTTCTTTCCAATTAGCGACATTGCGTGCCCATTCATCAAGCTCACCTATAAGTATAAAACTTAACAAACCAAAACATTAAATATCGGATTTAAATGGCGATTACCATTTGACCCGCATGACTCATTCGTCCCTTTAACCATTCTTGCATACAAACATATTTGTGTATATATATAAGTTTAAGACATAACTTGGATAATATCCTCTTTTCTTCTCTTTCTCTTTTTTTTTAATATTTACTTGCTTAGTCTGTAATTACTTACACATTCGAATCTTTTCATTTCTTATCATTCATTATGTTTCGAACCCGTCCCGCTGTTTATAACATCTCATTCCTACTTTTATTCTTTCTTTGTTTTGAATCCGTCTCGCGGATTCTAACATATCATTCATGCTTTCATTCCTTTCATGCTTCGAATCCGTCTCGCGGATTCTAACACATCACTCATGCTTTCATTCCTTTCATGCTTCGAATCCGTCTCGCGGATTCAAGCACATCATTCATGCTTTCATTCCTTTCATGCTTCGAATCCGTCTCGCGGATTCTAGCACATCATTCATGCTTTCATTACTTTCATGCTTCGAATCCGTCTCGCGGATTCTAGCACATCATTCATGCTTTCATTCCTTTCATGCTTCGAATCCGTCTCGCGGATTCTAACACATCATTCATACTTTCATTTCTGAAAGTCTTACATTCCTCTTCACCCCCACGTCCACCTACTACCTAGTTCTAGCGGACATACCTGTAACAATTATCATGGTCTCACGAACGTCATATGTTTCTTGTGTACTGGCCAGGTACACAATCCGCATACTAGTTTCGTGTCTTCGTGTAATCGCCACCTTATGTCCGAACAATTAAGTTTCGGCACGTGTAACATTTTCAAAACTTCATTATCATTCCATTATTACATTTTACTTAAAAAAATTTCTTTCACTTGCAAGATTTACCATTACATGTACTTACACATATTAAATATACGTACCTGGAATCAATTTATCTTACTACGTGCCTTGGTGTCGGTCCAAGACTGTACTCGCGGATCATCCTCTCCAACAACTATGCTTACCATTAGCTTCTACCTTTAAATTTTGATCGAGTCTTGGATTGTACGGGTCCCTTGTCACAAGAGCACTCTGGTTTGAGTTCAAGTATTTACCTCCACATACTTGATTTCCCTCAAACCATGGCTCTGATACCAACTTGTTACGCCCACCTTTATACCTTCCTAAATGAGATATTATCATACTATAATTTAACAAAAATCGGGCATGACCCGTTCGTATTATGAACAATTCCCTGTAAGACTAACTTGTAATAACTTAAAAATACAACACAGCGGAAAATATGAACCCAAAATTTCGTTCTTTAATAGACGTAGTACTTACAGGAAAGTTCGAATACCAAATGTCATACACTCATTAAAAAGGATTTACCACGTTCCATTACATTTATACTTCGGACCTACATTTGTTAAACTATGTGACCGATCCTTCCCGTACAATCCTTTGCTCTTGACTCGATCTTCAATCTTTCAATCCTTCATAATGATGCTAAATTCACGCAACCTGCATTCACCACATACATGTGCATCGGTTAGATTTAATGACATCATTACTAAACTAAACACACATGATCAATAACCAGTCCGCGTTCCTTCTTCCCATACTGATCCTTACGAATATGCTTTCCATGTACATTCGTGCACTTCAATTCCTTAATTTTGGTAAAGACATTAATAGAGTACCCAAGTTCCGTTCGCTCATAAGCAATGAATCCTACTTCAAACGCAGGCACAAACACACATGTATTCATAGACGTGAACTTCCACACGTGATTACGTATCCACGTACAAACGTACAACCCTTATAAATCACTTAAATCATCCCAAGGTTTACTAAGGTATGCTGATTACAAGCTTCCATACAAATAGACCACGTACATACATTATAAACTGCACAATTCTACACTATTTTAACAGCTCGATATGCATAAAAACTGCACTATTTTAATAGCAATACACAACACAATTCTGCACTATTTTGGCAGCTCAAAATGCATAAAAACTGCACTATTTTCTAGCAAATTACTGCACTGGTTTCACATCTTTATATGCATTAAAAAAAACTACACTAATATACTCTTATTTTAACCCGTTCGGTCTTCTTAGCGAATACCATCACCTCCAATAACTGAATCCTAAATAAACTTAGATTACCATACTTAAGTAACTCGCATATAGCCTTCCTAAAATGGTGTAGGAAGTGATTCAGAAATCACGTCCTTAATGCTCCTTACTTGTTACCAATGTCAATAAAGTATCTTGCATAATTGCTAACATTTATCATACAAATAACCTCTTTTACTACTAAGGACGGAGTCGGGGAGTTTACTTACCTCGTGCGTCCGAATTTACACATAGCTTCCGTGTTTACCTTCGACCCGTAGCGCTTCCATATTTGTGCCTCTATTGACATGACTCCTATCCATACATGTCATCATAATTGTAACACGGTTAGCTTACAAACATTCGTTCATTCGGCTTTCAAATCATGCAATATTTGACTTTCGTTAGCTTATTAACGCATATAAGGGATATGTATCATCATACTTTATTACTACCGAATATAACACATCAACTAGCAAGTTCATAATGCAATAGTTTCTCGCATACAACTTTTACCTTTTTAACTTCAATCCTATACATAATCCACTCTCATTTAAACTATGCCATTCACTTACATAACTATTGCATTCACATATAGTTTGCATTCCATAACACTTTTTACAAAAGATCAATTCCATAATTTCCACATACAACACAAGACTTCCTAATTCATACAAAATTTATAAAATTAACCATTCAAGCATTTAATCGAACACTTAGTGTGCATATAACAACCTTAGCACTAAGTACAAGTGTTTTATGCATAACTTCTCTAGTAGTCTTCACAACTTTTATCAATCAAAATCACATAATTCATTCATAGTAAAACCCTAGGAGTTCATCAATTTTACTAGTACTCATACATTCATCATCACAATATTCAATCTATGGAACTACAAGATCACCAAACTACTAGATTAAGTGGGTTTTACTTGAAACCTTCAATACAAACGAAATTAAGCATAAAACATCTTCTAATGATGGTTCTAATACATACATCAATTCGATTTCTTCAATTTCTTGAGTTGATTAAAACCCTAGTTCCATGAATATGCATCAAATCACAACATTCAACTTACCTTGTGTTCAGTACACTTAGATTAGCAAGGAATTTACTTCATGCATTCGATTTTCTGGATCAATAGCACCTTAATTCCCTGAATTCTTGAAATTTTATGAAGGAAAAAGGGTTTTCTTTCCTCCCCTGGTTCTTGGTCGCGACCCACACACACACCCACTATACTGGGTTTTTTTTTTTAATAAGTTATTAACATAATTACAAGTTTAACCCCTCAAGGTTGTTTAAGTTATCATTCTTGTATTTTTTTCTAACTTTTAAACTTTTATTATTCATTTATAACTAACTAAACATTTAAAAAAATTAAACATTCAAATAATCTTTTATAAAGATTTGGGGTGTTACAAGTCTACACCCCTTAAAAGAGGTTTCGTCCCCGAAACCTTTCACATTTTGTACTCCTTCCATTTCGCTGTAATCATTAAAAGGGCACACTATAACACGCATACATTCGGGCTCTTTGACTAACAGTCTTATTCTTAAATAAACATAATGGCAGGTATTGAACCTACCTTCTTAAGTTAAGCATTATACTTTCATAATCACATAAAAGTCGAAGTCTTATCAAGAGCTCTTAACAGTGTCGCTTTCATTTTAATAATGCTAGCTACTAGCACACTTCATCACTAGCGGTTCATTCGTTGAATTCATTCAAGGTGCATACTATTGCAAGAACATACTCGCGATCATATCAAATTTAAGGTTTGCTTCTACCTTTTTAATTAAGCATAAGACTTTTATACGTTTACCCATCATGGTGGTTTAATAAATTTCCTTCTCACAAATGTGTCACTCATGATACTTCATTCTAGCATCAATCATATAAGTTCTTACCCTTCATTTCCTTAGTTCGCATTCAATCTACCAATTCACGCTTATGATTCATGAATTAGAGATTTTACTCACCAAGAGTTCTACCGTTCTTTCCTATAAAATGGATGATTAGCACCTTTCATTCACATTCTTTCGAGTATGGCGTTAATTAAATCATCTTGTTTACATACTAGTCATTTCTAGATTCTTTTTAAAACTGTAGATCGTTTGACTTATTCATAGTGGGTTAATACATGACCATTTTCTAACATATTACTTTCGTTGTTTGACCCGTTTATGACGGGTCAATACATAACCGTTCCTTTGCAATTGTTTAGCTTATTTGTCAACTTTTGCAGTTTGACTTTTCAAAGTCAATCTGTCACTTCTTTCTTATTATAAATACACATAACGTAGCACGCGTTTGTACTTCTTGTCGATTCATGCATGCATACAATTTCATCGCTTCATGCTTTAGTGCTTCTCATGTATTCTTGTCCTTTCCATTAAAACTTAAGCCGTCCGCCCAGGTCGAAACCCGTCATTCACTTTGACTCTCTAGAGTCGAGTATTAACATATCTCATGCTTGGTTTTATCTAAGGTTTATTTCTTACAACTAAAGCTTCTTGCCACATCAACCGTCTTCAATGTTTTATACTTACTTACTTAATGGACCAGACTGCTCTATCCATTCTTTTATTACTTGTTTTATTACTTATCATTTTATTTCGTTTGACTTCCGGAAGTCTAATGTGTAATTTCATCCTTACATATGCGTATCAATTATCCTATTCTGACACATCCACCTCTAGTCGAGTCATAAGCTCCTATTAAAAGTATAACTCTATTTTTACATACCTAATGTAAGCAAAATTCATTGATTCGTTATTCATACCTTACGATGGTCCTTTCTTTCCAATTAGCGACATTGTGTGCCCATTCATCAAGCTCACCTATAAGTATAAAACTTAACAAACCAAAACATTAAATATCGGATTTAAATGGCGATTACCATTTGACCCGCATGACTCATTCGTCCCTTTAACCATTCTTGCATACAAACATATTTGTGTATATATATAAGTTTAAGACATAACTTGGATAATATCCTCTTTTCTTCTCTCTCTTTTTTTTTAATATTTACTTGCTTAGTCTGTAATTACTTACACATTCGAATCTTTTCATTTCTTATCATTCATTATGTTTCGAACCCGTCCCGCTGTTTATAACATCTCATTCCTACTTTTATTCTTTCTTTGTTTTGAATCCGTCTCGCGGATTCTAACATATCATTCATGCTTTCATTCCATTCATGCTTCGAATCCGTCTCGCGGATTCTAACACATCACTCATGCTTTCATTCCTTTCATGCTTCGAATCCGTCTCGCGGATTCAAGCACATCATTCATGCTTTCATTCCATTCATGCTTCGAATCCGTCTCGCGGATTCTAGCACATCATTCATGCTTTCATTACTTTCATGCTTCGAATCCGTCTCGCGGATTCTAGCACATCATTCATGTTTTCATTCCTTTCATGCTTCGAATCCGTCTCGCGGATTCTAGCACATCATTCATACTTTCATTTCTGAAAGTCTTACATTCCTCTTCACCCCCACGTCCACCTACTACCTAGTTCTAGCGGACATACCTGTAACAATTATCATGGTCTCACGAACGTCATATGTTTCTTGTGTACTGGCCAGGTACACAATCCGCATACTAGTTTCGTGTCTTCGTGTAATCGCCACCTTATGTCCGAAAAATTAAGTTTCGGCACGTGTAACATTTTCAAAACTTCATTATCATTCCATTATTACATTTTACTTAAAAATTTTCTTTCACTTGCAAGATTTTACCATTACATGTACTTACACATATTAAATATAAGTACCTGGAATCAATTTATCTTACTACGTGCCTTGGTGTCGGTCCAAGACTGTACTCGCGGATCATCCTCTCCAACAACTATGCTTACCATTAGCTTCTACCTTTAAATTTTGATCGAGTCTTGGATTGTACGGGTCCCTTGTCACAAGAGCACTCTGGTTTGAGTTCAAGTATTTACCTCCACATACTTGATTTCCCTCAAACCATGGCTCTGATACCAACTTGTTACGCCCACCTTTATACCTTCCTAAATGAGATATTATCATACTATAATTTAACAAAAATCGGGCATGACCCGTTCGTATTATGAACAATTCCCTGTAAGACTAACTTGTAATAACTTAAAAATACAACACAGCGGAAAATATGAACCCAAAATTTCGTTCTTTAATAGACATAGTACTTACAGGAAAGTTCGAATACCAAATGTCATACACTCATTAAAAAGGATTTACCACGTTCCATTACATTAATACTTCGGACCTACATTTGTTAAACTATGTGACCGATCCTTCCCGTACAATCCTTTGCTCTTGACTCGATCTTCAATCTTTCTATCCTTCATAATGATGCTAAATTCACGCAACCTGCATTCACCACACACATGTGGATCGGTTAGATTTAATGACATCATTACTAAACTAAACACACATGATCAATAACCAGTCCGCGTTCCTTCTTCCCATACTGATCCTTACGAATATGCTTTCCATGTACATTCGTGCACTTCAATTCCTTAACCTTGGTAAAGACATTAATAGAATACCCAAGTTCTGTTCGCTCATAAGCAATGAATCCTACTTCAAACGCAGGCACAAACACACATGTATTCATAGACGTGAACTTCCACACGTGATTACGTACCCACGTACAAACGTACAACCCTTATAAATCACTTAAATCATCCCAAGGTTTACTAAGGTATGCTGATTACAAGCTTCCATACAAATAGACCACGTACATACATTATAAACTGCACAATTCTACACTATTTTAACAGCTCGATATGCATAAAAACTGCACTATTTTAATAGCAATACACAACACAATTCTGCACTATTTTGGCAGCTCAAAATGCATAAAAACTGCACTATTTTCTAGCAAATTACTGCACTGTTTTCACATCTTTATATGCATTAAAAAAACTACACTAATATACTCTTATTTTAACCCGTTCGGTCTTCTTAGCGAATACCATCACCTCCAATAACTGAATCCTAAATAAACTTAGATTACCATACTTAAGTAACTCGCATATAGCCTTCCTAAAATGGTGTAGGAAGTGATTCAGAAATCACGTCCTTAATGCTCCTTACTTGTTACCAATGTCAATAAAGTATCTTGCATAATTGCTAACATTTATCATACAAATAACCTCTTTTACTACTAAGGACGGAGTCGGGGAGTTTGCTTACCTCGTGCGTCCGAATTTACACATAGCTTCCGTGTTTACCTTCGACCCGTAGCGCTTCCATATTTGTGCCTCTATTGACATGACCCCTATCCATACATGTCATCATAATTGTAACACGGTTAGCTTACAAACATTCGTTCATTCGGCTTTCAAATCATGCAATATTTGACTTTCGTTAGCTTATTAACGCATATAAGGGATATGTATCATCATACTTTATTACTACCGAACATAACACATCAACTAGCAAGTTCATAATGCAATAGTTTCTCGCATACAACTTTTACCTTTTTAACTTCAATCCTATACATAATCCACTCTCATTTAAACTATGCCATTCACTTACATAACTATTGCATTCACATATAGTTTGCATTCCATAACACTTTTTACAAAAGATCAATTCCATAATTTCCACATACAACACAAGACTTCCTAATTCATTCAAAATTTATAAAATTAACCATTCAAGCATTTAATCGAACACTTGGTGTGCATATAACAACCTTAGCACTAAGTACAAGTGTTTTATGCATAACTTCTCTAGTAGTCTTCACAACATTTATCAATCAAAATCACATAATTCATTCATAGTAAAACCCTAGGAGTTCATCAATTTTACTAGTACTCATACATTCATCATCACAATATTCAATCTATGGAACTACAAGATCACCAAACTACTAGATTAAGTGGGTTTTACTTGAAACCTTCAATACAAACGAAATTAAGCATAAAACATCTTCTAATGATGGTTCTAATACATACATCAATTCGATTTCTTCAATTTCATGAGTTGATTAAAACCCTAGTTCCATGAATATGCATCAAATCACAACATTCAACTTACCTTGTGTTCAGTACACTTAGATTAGCAAGGAATTTACTTCATGCATTCGATTTTCTGGATCAATAGCACCTTAATTCCCTGAATTCTTGAAATTTTATGAAGGAAAAAGGGTTTTCTTTCCTCCCCTGGTTCTTGGTCGCGACCCACACACACACCCACTATACTGGGTTTTTTTTTTTAATAAGTTATTAACATAATTACAAGTTTAACCCCTCAAGGTTGTTTAAGTTATCATTCTTGTATTTTTTCTAACTTTTAAACTTTTATTATTCATTTATAACTAACTAAACATTTAAAACAATTAAACATTCAAATAATCTTTTATAAAGTTTTGGGGTGTTACAAGTCTACCCCCCTTAAAAGAGGTTTCGTCCCCGAAACCTTTCACATTTTGTACTCCTACCATTTCGCTGTAATCATTAAAAGGGCACACTATAACACGCATACATTCGGGCTCTTTGACTAACAGTCTTATTCTTAAACCATTTATTTTGGCCCGTTTGGTTTTAACCCGTTTGGCTTATTCCAACCATACTTTAACCATTTATTTTGACCCGTTTGGTTTGTCGAGTGAACTTCGTCACTTCTATGACTTACCAAACATACACCAGTTATTCATTTTGACCCGTTTGGTAACGAGTGAGCTTCGTCACTTCTACGGTACACCAAACGTTCTCTAACCGTTCACTTTAACTCGTTTGGTTGTCAAGCGAAAACCACCACCTCAATGACATGCCAAACTTATTCTTACCAATACTTTAACTTGTTTGTTTGGTCTAGTGAACTTTGTCACTTCGACGATACACCAAATTCATGTATTATGCTAATTCAAGTCTACTAACTAAAATCCATAATCAAGCATAATGGACTATACTTTCATAATTCAATCAACTAGTGACTACCAAATCACTTCAACACTACCATTTTATCCATTATTCGACCCGTTTGGTTGTCTAATGGAAACCACCACTTCATGACACACCAAACTTATCTTAACCAATATTTGACCCGTTTGTTTATCTGGTGAACATCGTCACTTCAACTAGACATCCAAATTCATATGCTATGCTAAACTCAAAGTCTACTAACAAAATACATAACAAACATAACGTAACGAAACCGTGGTTACGTACCTTTAGAGCGTTCCCTTCAAGCGTGTGTCCGCTTCGGCTCGTCCGCTTGAAGACTCGATTCCTTTACCTATAGAGTTCAATCAACGATTCGTTTAGAACTCTATTCATGTCATATAACGCATAATTCTCAACATCATTCAAATATGCGTTTTGTTCCGAATTTCAACATTTAGTTTTCTCTTAGGCGTTTTAACAAACACCTTATGGGCATCGTTTTATTAAATCCATTATCAAGTTCATGACTAACTATTTAGTCCAAAATTTAACAATATTTGCAAGTTCATTATATCTAGTATGCATAATAGCATCTAGATTCACTTCATGTAAATCAACAACACTCGTTTTAAAATCAATTTCCTAGTGTTCTTTATCATTCTACAAAACTCATTCTACACTTAGATGGGTGACTATGAATTTCACACTTTTGAACATCAATTCAACAAGTATTTGACTAGGGTTTACTCCTAGACATGTTTTCATTACTAATTTCATCTTAACATCAATCATGCAAGTCTAATTTTCGATTTCATATATTCACCAAGAATTCAAGATGGAACTAAATAATGATATTTGGCATACCTTATGATCCATTCATGGAGGTGATCACTAATTTGAGCTTAGATTTCGATTTGGACTTGATTTGCCCCTTCAATTTGATGAAATTATGTTGATTAGGGTTTGAGTTCAAGAACCCCTTGTGCTCCTGTGGAAAACCTCGACCAGAACACACACTGAAGTGTGTGTTTTGGTGTTTTGTTTTTATTAAATAAAACCATTTTCTATTTTGTCAAGCTTAGTCCCCTCACTTGTTCAACTTTTTATAAAGAGTTTTTTAACCATGTTTTTCGTATTATGTCAATACTTATAATTAACTAGGTTATTTATTCCTAGTTATTCTATTTTGACCATAACCGACATTTTATAATATAAAAATTTATATTTTTTGGGTGTTACGTTAAACAAATTTATTGCATATTTTAACTGAATGAATTAAAACGAATTTATTCGAATTCGAATAATCTAGTTCTTAATCGAATACGAATTCAAGCAAAAAAAAAAAAATTATTCAAAAAAATTGATTCGAGTAATTAAATATTTGATTCAATGAATGGATTCTTTTATTTTATGTGATTGAAAAGTAAACAAAATAATATAATTAGTATATTAAATAATATAATGTACAAATCATTTCGCAAATTTAACTTGAATGATTTAAATGGTGATAGTATAATTAGTAAATGACGAAAGTAGCCCTGAGAAGATGATAGAAGAAAGCCTAAAAAAGCAAAAATGCTGGCGTTGGCGTTAGGGGTAGCATTGTACAAGTGGACTTCCTTTGCTTTTTCTGATATCAAAACGTAACCATTGTCTATATGATGTAGCCCTCCCTAACCGATTGTTCATCCATAAATTTAATCTCAAACGTTCGATCTCCTCATGGCTCGATCATCGAACCCAATCTAACCGAGCCACTGCTTGTTTTATCTAATTGTGTGTGGCGTACGGCTCAAGAATTTGTACACGTAGAAGCTTTGGTGTGCAAGAATGATTGAGCGCCGTTAAGTTGTTGCTTATATACGTATTGAGAACAAGTTTCCTATAATTAGCAAAAGGAAAGGCGTTTTTTCAAACTCTCATGTTATGTAATAAACATATATAAATAGCATTGCCGTCTCAAACCATGTGAATGTAATAATCATTTTGTTATAAATGTTTAAATTTGATTTATAAATATTGCTTGAGATTATAGAATATAAAATATGTCATTTCTAATCAATTGCTTGAGATAAAACTTTAGAGAATATAAAATATATCGATTTCTAATCAAGTTTCTAAACCTATTGGTAGTTACGTTTTTTAACAAGTATGATATGAAACGGGATTAGATGATAAAGAATTGAACACACAAGGTAATGAAATAAGCAAGATATAACTATCACATTTTATTAGTACCCATAAATGTTAGAATATTTTGATATGTTAGTATCCATATAATTAACTACAGTTATTGTTTTTTTTTAACGGCAAGGAATGACGTGTCAACCATCATGACACCGGGCGTTGTGGCTAAGGTCAACTACTCGACCGCCACCAGCCCCTTGGCTCTCCCAGATGTGCGAAACCCGACCTCCACGCGCCCGAAGGCACGACAGTGGAATAACCGGTAAAACCTCGTCTCCCATCCAAGACGAACCGGTGCCACCCGTATTCGCCCTTCACCTGGATGCCGCAGAAAATAATGGGGAAAGTGAGAGTCGAACCTGGGTTACAAGAAAAATCAAGTCTTTCTCAACCACTCAATCATTACCTCATTCGCAATTACAATTATTGTTAATGTATAGTTGAAAAAAAATTCAATCTGAAAATAAAATTATATAAACCAAAAAGATTATTATTATTATTATTATTATTTGAACGGCAAATTGGATTAAAGAAAATTAATAAAAAAAATTATTATTTTTCACGAAAAAAGTCAAAGATTAATCTATTATCAAGTTTGAAGATATTCCTGAAAAAAAAAACTTTTTTTCTAACTTTTTATTTTATTTTTCTTCTAATATTAAAAAGAAAATAATTTTAAAAAACTAATTTCAAAGTTTAATTAAAACAGCTACTACTATATTCACGCGAAAGCAAGGGATAAAATATTTCACGTTTTTTCTTGTGTTGTTTCACCTGTTACCGATGATCAGTAAACAACGTCAGAAAAAAGTTATATCTTCACATTTGTCATGTGTTGTTTCACCTGTTATCGATGACCAGTAAACAACGTCAGAAGAAAGTTCTATCTTCACGTGTTTCAGTAAGGCTTTAGCTTAGTATTCTATCTCTATACGCGTTGTCTAAGCACCACAAGAACTAACGTTTAAATCATAATTATGTTAGAATAGTAATTATTACCAAAAATAAGCTTGCCGTGAAGAAGTGTATATTAACATTATCTTGTAATAATCACTTATATCCCATATTAACTTTACTTCCATTAAAATTGTATATTTCAGTTAAAGTTACAACTTACATGAGTAAAAAAGAAACTTTGTACAGCACATACATATGATGCATTCAATCTTTAATTAGCAAAGTATCAACAACCTTTGCATATAATAATGACGCAAATTGTTCATAAAAATGCATTTTTGGTGTGTGAGTATCCAATATTTACTTTTTTTAAACATACACTCTATATATGTTCTAGATCATATATGAACCATCCTTTACTTTACCACTACGGGTAGCATTTATTAAATTTTGTTCTTTTTTTTTTCTAATATTCATAAGGTAAAATTGAAAATGAAAAAAAAAAAAAAAAAAATCAAACGGCTAATTAATTAATCTAATCCTATATGTATAACCAAAATGATGTTTAGGTTTTCTATTTTAAAGTTAACAGAAAAATATAACCATGAGAAAGTTATTCTTGACTAAATTTTAAAAATATATAAGAAGAATAAAGTTGTAATGTATTTGCCAAAAAGTATGTGTCAAATCATATATTTATATTTATGGAGAATTCGCCAGTCTCACATTTCACGTATTTTTTCTCCACCGGTCCTCAGTTAAAAAAACTTAACGGAGTTAAGTTTTTTTTCGAATTACAAGCTGACGTTTTAAGGCTTTTGATCAGAACAATGATACGAGTCGAATGATGTAACTTACTTTGAAATTGTGCTCCAAATGATGAAAACGGTGTTTCAATTCGGGTATTTAAATTTCCAATTAACAAAAACTAAGTCGTTTGGAGCGCCGTTTCTAGGTAATTTTTACATCAAAAGACTCGTATCATCGTTCTGATCAAAAGCCCTAATACGTCAGTTTGTAATTTGGAAAAAAGCTTAACTCCGTTAAGTTTTTTAACTGAGGACCGGTAGAGGAAAAATAGGTGAAAGGTGGGACTGGCAATGGCCAATAGCGTCTAGTTGGGATTATTACAGCCAATTCCCATTATATTTATTTATGACATATTAACATTTATACTTTAAAAAACTAATTATATAAAAAAAATTAATGCAAAATAATCACGCAATCATTTAACCTTTGCAAGCAATGTTAGCAATTATCTACAAATTTAGCCAAAACATTACACATGTAAAAACACATCAATCCCATTTACTTGCTCTTTGAGAGACCTATAAATATGTTGGTTTACTCAAGTCTTTTTCATAAGCTCATTTCTTTGATTCTTTCAATCATTGTGACTTGAGCTTCATCACCACCAACATTAATGGCTTTCCATGCACCTCATCATCTCTTGCCTTCTATTTTTGGCATTCTTGGTATGCATCTTCATCTCTTCATCTTCCCTACAAACTCTTTCAAGTTTTCTAAATTTTGTTTGATAATTTACAGGCAATATCATCTCCTTTTGTGTGTTCTTAGCGCCGATGTAAGTCTCATCCTCTATGTTTTAGATCATACACTTTTCGCAGTTCTCAACATATTATTGGTTCTGAAATAAATTTCTTGCAGGCCAACTTTTTACAGTATCTGCAAGAAAAAATCTACACAAGGGTTTCAGTCAGTACCATACTCGGTCGCATTATTCAGTTGCATGTTGCTTCTATTCTACGGCTATCTCAAGACCGAAAATGGCATGATGATCATCACCATCAACTCTATCGGTTGCGCCATTGAAACCGCATACCTTGTTGTTTTCCTCATCTACGCCACCAAAAAGTCTCTGGTACGTATATATTTACAAGAACATATAAACAACATTTACATCATCATCATCATACTCAGTAAATCCCACCAATAAAAGAACATTTACATATAAATATATATATATATATATGTAAGTTAATATTTGTGACTTTTGTAGATATCTACCGTCAAGCTACTTGTGTTGTTCAACATACTCTCATTCGGGTTGATCCTCGTTACAACACGATATGCAACAAATCCTGGGCCGAAACGAGTAGCCGTTGTTGGATGGATTTGTGCAGTTTTTTCGGTTTGTGTCTTTGCTGCTCCTCTGAGCATTATGGTAATTAATTAATTATTTATTTATTTATGTATGTATCTCTTCATTTATTAACTTAATTACTAATTAATGATTGAATTATCATAATCTAACAATCCTTTTTTAATTTACAGAGATTGGTTATAAAAACAAAGAGCGTAGAGTACATGCCTTTCTCGTTGTCCTTGTGCCTCACGCTTTGTGCGGTTATGTGGTTCTTTTATGGTCTTTTGATCAAAGATTACTATGTAGCTGTAAGCTTATAATATATTTTATATATAATATTTCTTTTATTTATTTAACAATCTGTTTGTTGGTATTTCCAACAGATTCTGAATATTTTGTAAGAATCTAGACCCCACTTGGGAATCTTAACCAATGAATAAACATTAACCAAAATTTGTTAGATTTTTCATATACAAAATTTGTTTTTTTAATAAACAACGGATTTATTACCCCATAATTAGTGATTGTTGGTTTTTTATATATAGAATTTGAGATTTCTTTTTTAAAAAAAGGCTATTTGGTCCGGCCATAGCCTCATAACTTTTCTTATGTAGGTCATGGGTTGGAGTCTCACCCAGAGCAAATTTCTCTGGGTTAAGCCAAGGGGTGGGTTTCCACTTTTTGTGGGTTGGTTTTCACTTTTTGTTCTTCAGGCGGAAGGGTGATTCATCTATAGTGGCGGAATCAAAACTTAATTATTGGGGGTTCATAATAAGACAATCTTCTGTACCGACTACAACTAGAGGGTCCAAATCATATTTTTCCTATAAAAATCTCATATTTAGGGCATGTTTGGATGGGCTTATTAGAGTTAAAAAGGACTTTTGGGAAAAGGACTTTTGGGAAAAGGACTTTTTGAAAATGAGTTTTTAAAAAAAGTGTTTGGATTAGCTTATTGGTGTAAAATGACTAAAATGGGCATTCTTTTAAATATAAGGGGGTAAAGAAGGGGTAATTTAGTAAATTCATTTTTGAAAAGTCACTTTTGGATCCAAAAGTCATGAAATCTTGGCTTTTCAAAATCTGATTTTCCTTCTTTGCAAAAAGCTATTTCCAAAAGTCCTTTTAGTCTATCCAAACACAAAAACAACTTATTGGCTTCTTGATAAGTCAATAAGCCAATAAGTTGTTTTGAGAAGCCCATCCAAACATGCCCTTAATATACACAAATCCAATAATTTTTTGTGGCCGGGGGTTGGCGGACCCTCTTGACCCCCCTCTGGTTCCGCCATGTTAGGGTGATCCCTGGTGTCCTGGGTCTTTAATGTAAAAAAATGAGTTAGACCATCCGGTTCTATGTACGTAGTTTTTAAAAGACTTAGTTTTGCTATTCAAAAAGGTGTAGCGGCGCAGCTTGTTGCCCGTTTACCAAGAATCTTGATGTAAATTCATATAATATTATGTAAGATAAAAAAAAGTCCGCTAATAAAAAAGTTCTTGTTCCGCTACTGATATTTTTATTTTATTTTTTTTAGACTCCAAATGTGTTAGGATTCGTATTTGGAATAACCCAAATGATCTTGTACATGATCTACAAAGACAAAAAGAAGCAAGTGATACCAATGGGTCAACCGAAAGGCGAGGCGGTAGCCGCAACGGTGGTGGACTTGGGGGCAATATTGGAAATGCAAGAGAAAGCTGTGGTGGAGATAGGGGTAGAATTGGAAATGCAAGAAAGACCGGTGGTGGCTGGAGATGAAGCTGGTGGAGGGAAGAAAGAAGAAGTGGCGGTTAAAGTAGTTTGTTTGGATTTAGATGTTGAAAAGACGGTTATACCCTCTATCGATTAAAGTGAAAACTTGAGGCTTTGAAATGGGCTTAAGAAGAAAATATAGAGAATACCGAATTTGCCCTCCAGGAAACAGGAAGTGAAGCTAGAGCTGCCGGATAGATGGATGAATATGTTGTCGTATTTATCTTTTTTAATGGGAGAATAAGTTTCATATACCAGATTTTTATAAATAAATTATGATGATTTTTATCTTTTGAATATAGCTTGCTTAAATAACATATTACAGATTTCTTGCTATTATATACTTAGTGTAAAGATAAAAAATGGGTTTTAACATACAAAATA
Source organism: Helianthus tuberosus (assembly GCA_030545235.1). Lineage (NCBI taxonomy): Eukaryota > Viridiplantae > Streptophyta > Magnoliopsida > Asterales > Asteraceae > Helianthus > Helianthus tuberosus. Next base: position 186,368,869 of record CM060406.1, read on the forward strand.
CAAAAAGTGAAGAAGGGAATTTTTTTTTTCCTACTACTTAAGAATGATGTTAAATTGCAAAATGTAAAAAAAAATATGATTTTACAATAGTAGAGTAATTAATATTATTGTAAGGTAATTATAATTAGGATTCGAACTACTAAGAGGTTCACTTGAGATCAAATATTGTTGAAGAAACAAAAAGATCTTTCTTTTCTTAGGCATTCGGAAAAGAAAGAAACAATGAATCTATTCAAGATAATTACGTGTTTATAAAATATTGTCTCAGTTCATCATATTTCATTACATTCGGAATGTGATATGGTTCCGATGAACCGGATATGGACAGTTCAAACAAGATTTCATTCTTGAACAAAATCCATTTTTTGATTTATTTCATCTATTCCATAACTTGAACAGGGGAGGATACACGTTACACCATGATTTTGAATCAGAATTATTCAAGAAATAGTAGATTTATTCACTCTATCAATAATCAAGCCGGATTTGGTGTATCATAAGAGATTTGTCTTTTCTATTGATTCCTATGATTGGACACAAAATAATTCTTGAAAGAGTAATTATAATTACTCTATAAAAGTAAGTTATACGGATGGTCCCTATGATATGCATGTTTTCTAGTTTTGGTCCTTTCTTTTTCAGAAATCGCGGATTTGGTCCTCAATTTTCTCAATCCGTAAAACCTCTGCTCTTTTTCACTGACAGATGTTAAAGAAACGTTGTTAAGGAAGTAGAAAAAAGAAAAAAAAACATCCAACGTGTTTAGAACATTGTTTGATGAGAACATGTTAAAATGAGTCCGGAATGGACATATACTATTTATGACTTAAATGATCATGTAACATGTTACGGCACCATCATAAATATGGTTGTTTGCAAATGTCACTATGTCAGTATCAAGTTATATATGATCCAATATAGCAAAGGTATTGAAATTGATTTCTTTTCATATTCTAAATTCTAAACAAGTAGAAGTCTTATATGCAATTATACCATTTAAATATATGTGGTTATGAATTTAGCCTACATACATATTTAAGGCTTTAATAATATTACTTGTAAGTTGTAACTAGAGGTGTATAAATCGGGTAATTTTAATAACCGGTTTCGGTTACGGAATCAATTTCGGTTTCTCGTTTTAAGGGTTGGAACCCGTTATTTCTATAACCGGTTCAGTTCTGATTCCGGTTATTTGACCAAAAATCATACCCTATGTGTGCGGTTCTGAGTAGGGTTCGGTTCCGGTTCTTAAGAAACCGGGTATAAAAATACCCTATTTTCGGGTTTTCTATACCCTATTTATGAGTTTTTTTTACCTTATTTTCAGGTTTTTTAATATTTTATTGCATTTTTATTACCCTATTTTATCGTCTTTTTGTTTATTATTATTATTATTATTATTATTATTATTATTACTACATATGTATTGTATAATATAAAAAAAAATTAAAATAAATGCACTAACATAAATTTAAAAGATAGATATTAGAATCATGTATCGGGTATAGCCGGGTATAGTCAGTTCCGATTCCGGTTCTTTTCGGTTTCGGGTATTAATCGGGTGTGATCGGTTCTGGTTCCGGTTCCAGGTATTGAGATCAAAATGCATACACTATCTATACCCTACGGGTAGGGTCGGTTTCAGGTATAGAATACCCGGGTATTAAAAAAATTGTTCATGATTTTTTTTTTTTACCAGGTCTGGTTCAAGGTATGATTTTTTTGTGCACCTCTGGTTGTACTGTAAAAATGTTTATAAAAACAATATTAAAACACACAAATATTGCCAATGATCTCTAGATCAAGTGGTGGAGGGCTTGCATTTCTCTTGAGAGATGCAGGTTCGACTCCCACTTGGTGCAGAGTGAGGCATTGGTGGGCAATGATAGGAGACCCAGGGAAACCTGGGTTGGATCCTTGAGCCAAACGGGTTTTACCGGTAATTTCACCGTCGTGCCTACGGGCGGGTGGGTTACCGGGTTTTCCCCGGAATTGATGGTGGACTCGGGTTACTCTCGGAGTACTCCGTTTGTCCAGTGGGTGCCCCGAGAGTACTCGGGATTGAGTTTGTTGGCCGTTCAAAAAAAACACACAAATATTAATTAGCCCATTACCGGATTAGTCTAGCCCATTAAAATAATTCCTCAAAATAGTGCATGCTTTTTTAGACAAGCAAAAAAAAATGTCACTAAAGCAACCAAACCAAGGACAAGGTTCTATACAAAGCTACAAAATTCATCGAGGTTATGCTCTTAATCCTGTAATAAGTTTCTTCATTTGCTTTACACTCTACTCATCTTGAAGATGGAAATTTCGTTTCTCTTTTTTATTTTATAAAAAAATCTGATTCGGATTATGTTTTATCTCCAACGGGTTGAAACTCAAATGGAAAATACAAAAGAAAGGCTAAAATCGAAAGAGGTCAGATGGGCACTCAAATTGTAATTTTAAAGATTAGTTTCATGTATCTTCTTCGAGAAGCTCCAAAATTTCATATATGTTTTCCATGAAAATTTTCAAAACTCTAAAAATATTATGTGTTAATGTTCACTTTTTCAAACCGGAAAAGAATGTTATTAGTGTGAATGTTCTTAATTATATATTGAAAGATAATGTTATGAGTAATTGATTTTATGCAATTAACTTTACAATGGATTCAATTCGTAACAAGTCTTATGACTTCATATTGATTTTGTTAGGTATCAGATCAGAGTAGGCCTAAGCGAAAGCGAACAAACATACACACACTAGCAAAAAATAAAGAATCTGAGAATTTACGTGATTCGGTCAAGGTGACCTACGTCCACAGGTTGTAACTAGGGCTTCACTTTTGTTAGTTGCTCACAACTGTTACATATTACAATTACATTGATCATGGGTATTCATAGAAAAAGATTATGGTTAACTCCTTAGTCAACAAGTTAATTAAATGGGCATAATAACCTAATTAGGGTCGTTTGCCCTAATTAATTAGGGTCTGCTACCAAAGCCTACAAACCCAACAATCTCTAACTCGGAGGCTTTGCATAGACCACAAAGTCCATCCAAATAAACCCATCACCAGTAACTTGAGTAATCTTCACATTCAAGCCTTCCAAGCCTCCAGTTTCAAAAACAAGCTAAGACTCTAGTCCTCCAAGCCTTCCGTTCCCAAGAACAAGCTAAGACTCCAATCATATCCATCAAGTTGCAACCACCCCTCTCATCAAGTACCAGACAGGCCAGTTGAAGCTCCCACGAGCTCCAACCCAATAGTCGTACCAGACCCAGCCGTGACTGAAACCGCCACTGACCCATTCTTTGTCTTAACCGGCTTGCACGATCCACCAGCTCCAGAGATACACCAAGAATTAATATCACTCTCCACATTTTGCAAACTATTTCTAGGAGAGCATTTTTCTTCGGTCGGAACCTTGGTCTTCAAAATCAAAAGGCTCTTTGTGATTTTCCCGAAACACGACCCATGCTCCCACTATCACCAAATCCCTTGAATGGCTTAGACCCCCGACCACATTCAACTGACATCCCCGTAGCACCAGGATTCAAGTTTGCAAATTGAACCCTCTTCCGCCTAGATTCAGTGAACTGAACTTTATGCTTGACAGAACAGCTACTCCCTCAGCAGGTACCTCCACCGAATACAACGATCCTCATCTTCTCCCACAGGCAACAAGATTTTCATCAATCATCGTCCACTTTCCACCGCCAAAGTTAACATCTAGTCTCTGTTTAGCTAGTTGACTAAAAGAAATAAGTTTCTTTGTTAAACCTAGAATTACCCTGACACTATGTAAGTTCCATGTAGTGCCCAATGGAGTCTTCAAATTGACATCTCTAATATCCGTAACATTAAGAACATGATTGTTAGTTAATTGTACCTTTCCAAAGTCTCCAGTTTTTAGATTCACTATTGTCGCTCTGTTATACATGGCGTGGAACGAAGAATCAGAATCCATAGCCAAGAGTCTGTAGACACTTCAAAGCAAACCAATACGTCACCATCAGATTTTTCATCTGATGCAACATTGTTTACATGTTGTTTACCATCCTCTTTCTTAGGACCAGGACACTCGTTTTTAACATGCCCATTTTCACCATAGTTCCAGTGCCTCACCTCACATTCTTTCCAACTTTAGACAAGCTTTTCTCACGACTCACGTTGTTTCTGTTATTACCTCTTCCCCTGCTAACACTGAATATACCTGAGTAGATCCCCCACTAGAGTTCCTCCGATGAATGTCTTCACCCAAAACACTATCCCTGATTTGATCAAACTTCAAATTTCAAGTTTCAGTATTTTCAATAACCATTGTCACAAATCCTGACCAAGTATCAGGTAAGGAAGATAACAAAAGCACAGCCTGAGGGTCATCATCGAACTTCATACCCAAAGTTGCTAACCTAGACAAAATCAAATTGACCTCATTAATGTAATCAGTAACTATACTACCGCCCTTCATTCTCATTGTGAACAATTCCCTCATCAATAACACCATGTTAATGGCATACAGCTTCTCGTACGTATTTGACAGAGTTGTTATCATACCACGAGCAGATGTTTCTTTCATGATATTAAAGGCAACGCTCTTTGTCAAAGCAAATGTAATTTTACCTCTTGTCTTTTTGTCCTTTAAGTCCCAAATTGCTTCGGTAGCTTTATCCATTACAACAGGTTTTTCTTCCAGTACCATAACCAATCGCATTCACCAAGCCACACCTCTATTTGCATTCTCTACCATGTAAAATTAGTATCGTTGAACTTCTAATTTGGAACTTCCCTTCTTCAGCCATTGCAAACGAGAAAACCAGAAATACCCACAGAAACCAAGCACCCGGAACTCGAGCAACCTTCAATAAACCACAAACCCGGAGCACCCGAACAGACGACTTCTCCTGCAAACCCGAGCGTAAAGCCAGCGAAATCGCCAAACACCCCAAAACCACCAGAACAACTACAGGAAACCCTAACTCGTACTCAAAGATCCGGTACAGGCAGTTGTCAAGTCGGGCAATATTCAATACCCGGAACCGGGTTTACCCAATACCCGAACTGGGTTTTCTAAATTACCCGAATATATATGTTTTCTCTAGTTCCTAAAATTAATATATATATATATATATATATATATACCGGTGTTTTTATGTTTTTAATTTTTATATTTTTGACATATTTTAAGTTTCTAATATATATATATGCACTTTTATTTTATATGTTTATATGTTACTATGTTGTTTTTTATGGTTTTTAGGAAAAAAAAATATTTGTACCAAAAAAAAAAAATAAGTCGCAGCCTCAAAACTGGTTTTATCTTGCATACTGAATAGGTTTGTTTCAATACCCGAAAATAGGGTACTATAATACCCGGAACCAGAATAACAAGTTCCATATCCAAACAGGAACCGATATATAGGGTGTGGTTTTTTAAGCCAATAACCGGAACCGCGTATAGCAACATCTGATTTTCCCCTTCAATTCAATACCCGGAATCAGTTCCATACCCAGAACTGATTATTGAAAATACCCTATATATGCACCTCTAATATAACAGATTAGATGCAAATTTATTATCCGAGGCTTTAATTATTTTTTAGGGTGTGACGAGATGATTTATAAAATATTGGGCCAGTGGTCTTACCAATTGATATGACTAGTTAAGCCCTGGTGTGTAGTTAAGCCCAAACAAACTTTCTATTTGAATTTCTTTGTGTATCCATTTATATACTATCAATTTAGAAAATATTTGTGCAATGATAGTTGTAAACTATGCTTTGTTATTTGTTAATGTATTTGTGGGTTGTATTTTAAGCCAATTTGGTTTATTTATATACTATTAATTTTAAACATTTGTGTGCATATTTGGTGGTAAGTTGTCCTTAAATAGTTGTACCTTAATCAAATATAGGTTGTAAGTTGTGCTTAAGTAGTTGTATCTTAATCAAATAATAATGTTTTTATTACCTTACCAAATTCAATATGTTTTGTATGTATGTATGGTTGTAAATTGTACTTAAGTGGTTGTACCCTAATCAAATAATGGTTTCATTATCTTACCATATTCATTCGGTTTGATCCATTCAAAATTGTGTTGTTTTATTTGTAAATTATTATTAGAAATAATAATCTAATTAATTTAGCCAAAATCTTGTATAAATATAATTTGCAATATATTGATGCAATGGTTTATTGTAATCTATGCATTATTGTTTGTATAGTGGTAATGATATATATTATATATAGATTACGATAAACCTGTCAAACGGGAAAAAATTTGACGCGGGTTCATCGTAACGCGCGAGTCCTAGATCAACTTAGTTATTTTATTCTATGTTTTACGTCTCGACGTTTCGGTTTAATTTCTTCTCATTAACACCGCAACTTCAGTGTCGGTGGTCGCTGACAGTAGTGTGACATTAGTGCTCTCCCCCGCCGCAACGCGGGAGTGTTTAATACTAGTTTTCCTGATTTCTCATAGTTTTTACACGTGTTTAGTCGTGTCAAATTGACAAGTTAGCAGATTTCTGCAATATGTACTTATGTTTTTCTTTTTTCTTTTTTCTTTTTTCTTTTTTTTTTGCTCTTTTCACTAATTGGATTCAAAATTGTGATTTAAGGGTTAACTTTGTTTAATTTTCGGTTTTGACTAGTAGAGCAAAGAATTAATATACTTGGAAGGAAGGTTTTCCTTTAACTAAAACTCACTCAAATTCCATTGTTTGTCTTTGTGTCATCCTATTTCCGCTTGTCACGACCTTAAAATCCGCTTTCGGCCCCCAAAAAATGGTCCGGCCCTTTTACACGAATGAATACTTCTTTGTACATTTAAAAACACCTAATCGACAATTCCTTATTACAGCTCAACTCTGATTTCTATCTCTCAAACTCATATGTGCTTTCGTCGTTACTGATTCTACTATTTGATCGTTTCCACATGTAACATCTCAAAACAAGCTTTGACTACCGCCTTATATCTATTCGATCGCTTCTTAATTTGTTCGATATCTTATTGTATTAGCTTGATTACCTTTTGTTGTGTTGTGTGATTCTTTACGTCAACACTTCTACCACTCATATAATTCCATCTAGATTGATTTGTTTTTGTTCGATTGCTTCTGTTTTCGCTTCAACGTCTATCTGCGGCTTATATTCCATCTCTCAATTTTCGATCTCTAAAAGAACCTGATGCCCAATTTGTGGAGACCCAAGATGAAGAAAACCAGGATTTAAACAGTTTAGACAATATCTTTAAATTTCTTAAAAGTTATAGGGAAAACTGAATATTATTTATTTATTTGTAGAAATTACTGTTATGTTATTATTGAGGGACATCATAGAATCCTAAAACCAGCAATGATTAAAAAGAGGAAAAAAAAAGATTCTGAAAGTTTATAAAGTTAAAAAAAAGAGGTCTGTTGGAGGATTTGGAAGGCGCGCAACGATAAAATCTTTTGATGATTATTCATTAGTGGTCCAAGAGGTTTGAAGATACACCGACCGCCGGAGTGCTCGACGAAGAGTCTCTCGTCGGAATAGCGAGCGGGGTTTGCTTGACCGTGTGTCCTTTGCTTACCCTTCCCCCTATTCGGATCGGAGTTCGATTCCATTCGCCTCTGGGTTAGTGATTTTCTGGTTCCGGTCGGAATAGCGAAGAGTCTCCCGTCGGAATAGCGAGCAGGGTTTGGTTGACCCGTCGAACACCCGATTGAGCCACCACCAATCCACCTAACAAGCTACGATATAACCTCAGATGTTATAGATCTGAGAAATCGGAAGGGTTTAAAATCAGATCTACACACTAGAGCCTCGAGAGGATAAAGTTTAGATCTTACCCTAATGAGAAGACAAGGGCGACAGGCGGCAGATGGGTGGTTCGATGTCGAATCCAAGAGGCAAAGACGGACTAGGATTGCAGATCAGACTAAGAAGACGGTGCCAACGACAAAATTCTTTGTTTCCAACTTACCGGGTAAATGTTCATCTTTCGATTTGAAGAAGGTTTTCCAAGATTATGGGGAGTATGCAGGGTCGTACATAGCCAGAAAACTTGATCGATTAGGGAAGAGATTTGGTTTTGTGTCATTCCGTAACGTGAGGGACGCTAAGAGATTGGAAGGGGACATGAAGGATGTATGGATCGGTTCGTACAAGTTATATGTGGTATTGGCTAGGTTTGTCGACGGTATGGATGTGGGATCTTTGCAGGGGAGATCAATCGATAAACCGGAGGTTAGGGAGGGTGATATTGAGTTGAATCCTAATAATAATATCGGGGAGGACAATGAACATTTGAAGAAGGATGGTGGTAACAAAACGCATGAGGTGGACGTAGGTCGAAGATCATTCCGTGATTGTGTTTTAAATAAGGAACCAGAAAGTGAGTCGAAGGAGAACATGATCAAGGTGGATGATGATATACAAGCTTTTCCGGAGTGGGTCGACAATGCGGCGGTGGGGAGGGTGGTGGATTTCAATGCTCTTAAAGATCTGCGCAAGAGTTTGAATAAGAATAACAGGGGTAATGTGATGATCAAGTATTTAGGTGGTTTTTATGTTCTTTTGATTTTTCATAATGGAGAGGAAAGGTCGTCTTTCATTGAGTATTCAGATTCTTGGAAGAATGTTTTCGGGATGATAGAACCTTGGGCTTGTCAAGTTTTATCGTACGAGCGTATAGCTTGGCTGAAGATTCATGGGGTGCCGCTTCAGTTATCATGTGATGTAGTTTTGGATTCTGTAGGACGGCACTTTGGTCAAGTAGTACAATCGGCGTCTTTATCAGGTGATGTTAGTGATTTTTCTATTGCTTATGTGGGGGTGTTATGTTTTCAAAGTTCTAGAGTGGAGGGTAAGATTGTGTTGGATTGGCGTAACTGTAAGTATGAGATCTGGGCTGAAGAAGAAACTGGGGAATGGATTCCTGATTGGGTGGATGATAATGATGAGCCGACTGAATGTTCTAGTTTTCTGGAAAAATCAAATTTTCATGACTGTGTAGAGGTGGAAGTAGTAGATAATGAACATGAATCTGATCGTATGCCGGTGGATTCACAGCGGATAGTAGATGCGATTAATAATTCGGATAGTACGGGTGTTGGGGAGATGGATGCAGCCTCCTTTTTTAACAATGTTGATTCAAGGAATAGCAACTTTAATAGTGGTATTATGGAGAATAATGGCCATTCTAATTCAGGGGGAAAGAAAGGTAGGAGGAGGGCTCATAAAAAAAGGGTGCATGCTATTAGAACAGGGTCGCCTCAAGGTCAAGAAAGACCAAAGAAACGGGCTAGAGACGACGCGGATCCTTTTGGGATTGACCGGTTTATTTGGAATTTTAATCCTTCACAGGTGCAACAAGACAATCACCAAGACAACCCCAATAGCCCGGAGTGTTTTCTGACACCTGACTTGAATCAGAGGGTGGCTTCGACAGAAAATTCGGGGCCACAGGAAGCCATGGGATCTCATGTAGAAAGGGTCAACGGGGAAGAGGAGGTTGTATCGGGGGAGGAGCACATACAAGATGATATTTTAATAGAGAGGTCAAAGACGATTAGTCTGGGTAAGGTTCTTGGGGCCGAGAATATTGATGAGTTTCAACAACAAGTGATAGAATCGATTAATCAAGAGGGTTTCAAGGGAGGTGATCAATGAATGTAATGTCTCTAAATATTCGTGGGTTAGGCATTCCGGGGAAAGGCGATTGGGTTCGAGGTTTAAAGTTGAAAAATGAGGTTGGTATGATTATGCTTCAAGAGACTAAATTTGCGCAAAAATCGGATGGGATGTTGGATGCTTTCTGGGGTGGGGGAGCTTATAATGCCGAATGGGTGGAAGCTACGGGTAGATCCGGTGGTCTCGTTTCTTTATGGGATCCGTCTTTGTTTAAGGTTTCTTCGGTTCAAAGATCGAGGTACTTCCTTTGTCTTACGGGTCAGGTGAAAGGGTTGGATGAGGTTTTTAACTTTCTAAGTGTTTATGCTCCTCAAGATACGGTTATGAAGCGAAGATTATGGGACGAATTATTGGGCCTCATTCGTTCAGGTGTAGGTTGGTGGACTATAGGTGGTGATTTTAATACGGTGCGGTACCAGTGGGAAAGGAGAAATTCGGGTTTTTCGGGGATTGAAGCTCGGGACTTCAATTGGTTTATTGATGAAGCTAATTTACATGAATATGGTTTGAAGGGTCGGCAATTCACATTTGCGGCTGGTAACAAGCTGAGTCGCCTTGATAGGATTTTTGTGTGCTGGAACATCTTGAACAAGTGGCCCGCGGCTGAATATCGAGCTCTTTCAAGAGGCAAGTCCGATCATAATCCCATTAGTCTTAAGATTGAATCAAAGAACTTCGGTCCGAAACCTTTTCGCTTCTTTAATTCATGGCTTAAGAGGAAGGGATTTGATGATATGATTAAAAAGGAAATGGAAAAAATAGAAGTTCAAGGATGTCCGGATGTGAGATTGTCTTTAAAACTTAGCAGGTTAAAGCAAGTTATTTGTGAATGGAAGAAGCAGACGTTGGGTAAAGAAAATGAGGAGGAGGTGAATCTTAGACAAGAGTTTGAGAGTTATGAGAAGTTGTTAGATGAAAGGGATCTTTTGGAATACGAAGTCTGGATTCTAGACGAAACAAAGAAGCGGATTCGTGAATTGGAAGAACTAAAGTATTTGGATTTAAAACAACGAGCTAGAAATAATTGGGCGAAGTTTGGTGATGAGAATTCTAAGTTCTTTCACGGGGTCATCAACAAAAGACGGGTTCGTAATAATATTCCGGGTTTATTGGTGAATGGCGAGTGGGTCCATAAACCAACCGAGGTGAAGAAGGAAGTATACGGATTTTTTCGTAGCAAATTTGTTGAAACCATGAAGTCGCGGCCCTCTTTAAAGATTTCAGATCTGGCATATTTGAATGAAAGTGAGGCGTTAATGTTGGTGGAACAGTTTACTATGAAAGAAATTAAAGGAGCAGTGTTCGAGTGTGGAGACGATAAAGCCCCAGGTCCGGATGGCTTTAATTTTCGCTTCATTAAACATTTCTGGAAGGAATTTGAGGGTGATTTTTATAGTTTGATGCAACATTTTCATTCTGATGGGAAGATTAGTATGGGAGTTGGTTCATCTTTTATAACTTTGGTACCGAAGACAGGGGATCCTACGGGTCTTGCGGACTACCGTCCTATAAATCTCATCGGGGTGATTAGTAAGGTGGTGTCTAAGGTTTTGGCAAACAGATTGAAACGGGTGATGGGTAAGGTGGTTTCTGATAACCAATCGGCGTTCTTAAGTGGGAGATATATATTAGACGGACCCCTTATGATTAACGAAGTTATGTCTTGGGCGAGACGGGTTAACAAGGAGATTTTTCTATTCAAGATTGATTTCGAGAAAGCATATGACAACGTGAACTGGGCCTTTCTGTTGTCTATGTTAGAACAAATGGGCTTCCCGGCTTTGTGGTGCAAATGGGTCAAAGGAGTGTTGGAATCGGCGAGATCTTCGGTTCTCGTCAATGGATCACCGACTTTTGAGTTTAATTGTCAGAAAGGCATAAGACAAGGCGATCCTGCGTCTCCCTTTCTATTTCTCGCAATCATGGAAGCACTTTCTGGAATGATCAAGAAGGCGTGCTCGGTTGGAGCGTTTGAAGGTATTCGGTTACCTAACCAAGGGCCGATTTTGTCTCATCTATTATACGCGGACGATGCTATGATTATGGGAGAATGGTCGGATCTTAATTTTGCTAATTTAAAGAGAATTCTTCGTATATTTTATTTGTGTTCGGGCCTCAAAATAAACCTCCATAAATCGGTGGTATATGGGGTCGGGGTTTCAGTTGAGATGCTGAACGCGAAAGCTGGGTTACTGGGTTGTAAAGCTGGAGCAGTCCCTTTTGTTTATTTGGGTATCAAGGTTGGGGCGAATATGAATAGAGTTAACAATTGGGAGCCGGTCATAGACATCTTTCGGAACCGATTATCTAAGTGGAAAGCTGATTCGCTTTCAATAGGAGGGAGAATTATACTCATAAAATCGGTGCTCGAAAGTCTTCCCACGTATTATTTTTCATTGTTTAAAGTTCCGGTAGCGGTGGTGGATAAATTGGAATCTATGATCAAACGTTTCCTGTGGGGGGGTAGTCCGGAGGTGAGGAAAACACATTGGGTTTCATGGGATAGGACAACATGTCCGAAAATTGAAGGAGGATTGGGGTTATCTAAGTTAAGCTTGTGTAATAATGCCTTAATAATTAAGTGGATATGGAGATATAAATCGGAACAAGGTGCGTTATGGAGGCGCATGATAGAAGCCATACACGGTTCAACAAGGAGGTGGGAGATGATGTCTTGCAATAAAAGATACGGAGGCGTATGGAAGAACATAGTGTCTTTTGGAAACAAAGTTAAAATTAATGGTAAAGGGTTATCGCATATTCTTCGTGGTGTTGTGGGTGACGGGTTGGAGGTTCGGTTTTGGTATGATCCATGGTTGAATGGCAATATTCTGAAAGATATATTTCCAAATATCTTTAGGCTGGAGAAGGATAAATCATGTTATGTTGCTGATAGATGTAGAAGAACAGGAGCAGACATAGTAGTCTGCTGGTCGTGGAACAAAATTCCCAGCACTAATGTGGAGGTCCAGGAGAGGTCAGTTTGTGAAGGTATGTTACAGAATGTGCGGTTGCTCTCTCGCCCAGATCAGTGGCAATGGACTATTAGCGCTGATAATTCGTTTTCAGTTGGCGAGGCGAAAAAATGGTTGCGCAGCGAAGTGGGTATTAGGAACCTGAGTGATGGCCGGTTCATATACAATTGGTGTAAATGGGTCCCTAATAAATGTAATGTTTTTATGTGGCGCGCAGAATTAGATAGATTACCAACTAAATTTGCATTACGGCGGAGGAGTATTAATGTGGAAGACATGGGCTGTTCTTTATGCAGAGAAGGAGTCGAAACGGTGGATCATTTGTTCACAGCGTGTAGTGTTTCATGTGGCGTCTGGAGTGTTGTATCTAACTGGTGTAAAGTTCCTCAAATATTTGCATTTACCTTCAAAGATCTACTTGAACTGGGGAGCAATATAAGTGGGACGATGGCAAAAAAGAAGGCGTTTTATGGCGTGGTGATCATTGTCTGTTGGAGGATTTGGAAGGCGCGCAACGATAAAATCTTTTCTAACAAAAGCACGAAGGTGATGGACATAGTGTCGGACGTGAAGGCTTTGGGTTTCCTTTGGTTTAGAAATAGATGTAATCGCTACCAGGTTGATTGGGAAGAATGGTGTAGGTTTGAATTGATGTAATTGTTGGGTTTTTGGGGGCGTGGTGTTTCCGTCTTGGAAGCATCATGTTCGCCTTTTTGTTGAATGAAAGTTAATTTTCAAAAAAAAAAAAAAAAAAAGAGAAGTTAAGTCATTCAGAGAATTGACTTTAAATGAGCATCTACTTGATGGTAAAGATCTGAACCAGAGATTTGCAGAATGGCCTCAAGGATATGATATGAAATTTGAAACCCATGTGCATCATGAGGCATCATCATCATGATGGATGTATAAAAGAGTGGATATCATCATTTAGTACCAAAAAAAAAAAAACATTTTTGTTTTTTTGTGGTTCATAAACCTTATCCACTTACAAACCTTTTCCTTTCTTCCTTGTCACTTCATTTGCATCTAATTATTCACTAATCACGTAATTAAAAAAAGAGTAAATTGTCATTTTAGTCCCTAAGTTTTTGTCTAAATTGTCATTTTAGTCCAGATAGTTTTTTCCCCTCTCTGGTCCCTGACTTTTCCTTTTTCTTGTCATTTTGATCACATTGTCTAACTTAATCTAAAAACCAGATTATATCAGGGGTATTTTTGACATTAAATTATTATGAGGTTTATAAATTATGTTGTAAACTACCCATGATTATCACTACACAACAGTTATACCAAAAATACCCCTGGTTATAACCAGATTTTTAGACTGAGTTAGGCAATGTGATCAAAACGGCAAGAAAATAAAAAAATCAGGGACCCAGAGAAGAAAAAAAAAACTATTTGGACTAAAATAGCAATTTGGACCAAACCTCAGAACTAAAATGACAATTTGGACCAAACCTCGAAGACAAAATGGCAATTTACTCTTAAATAAATAAATATATATATATATATATATATATATATGTGTGTGTGTGTGAGAGAGAACATGAAAAGAATATGAATATTGATGTTATTTGAAGATGCAAGGGGTAAAACATACAAGTTTGGTGACAAACATTATGGTGTTACAAGAATCTTTTATTAAAAGAAACTCAATACAACAAATACATTCTACAAACTCATACACCAGATGCAGCAGCAGCAGCAGAGGATCAAATATCCAAATGTAGCAAATCACAACCCTTTATCACATAACCTAAGAACCAAAAGCCCAATTAAAGATATTACTAATTTTTAAAAAACAAAATCTATAAAAAGACCAAAAATGACATGTTAATCAGATTAGGGGTGTTCAGAATTCGTTTCGAATTCAAAGTTCGAAATTCGATTCGATTATCAGGAATTCGTTTCGATTATAAGAATTCGAATTCGATTCAATTCGAGTCAGGTAAATCGAATACGAATTTATAATTTCAAATCCGATTCTATTCGAAATTCATTATACATTTTATTTATTATTTTTATATATAATAGATATATAACTTTTGTTGAGCTATACTATAAATTATTTTAAAAATTTATTCGTATTAAAATTACCCATTACCAAACCCACTACATGGCCCATAACTAAAACCTAAGTAGCAAATCTATCAGTATATTTCTAACCCTAAAAATATTAACTTGTAGTGGTTATTTCCGAATTCTCGTTTTGAATGTTAGACCTATGGTACTTTATTTGGAGTGTTTTATGGCTGCTTTAAAACTTATGTTTCATTTTAATAGTTATTTACATGTTTTAAAAGAAACTGAATCAAGTTGAATTTATTCGAGTTCGAATTTTTAATCAAATACAAATTGGTTTTTTATTCGAATACGAATTCGAATCGAATTGGGTAGGTTTTAATCGAATTCGAATTCAAGGAAAAATAAAAATTATTCGAATAATTCGAAAATTCGATATTCGATTCGATGAACACCCCTAAATCAGAAACAAACCACAAGGATTATAACAATTAATATGTGGCATGCCATACATACCTCATGGAAGATTGTACACGCCGTTTTTGTCTTTACCCATTATCCGTACGAAATCCGGCATGTCAAGCCTTTGACCAGAAACCGTTCGGTAAATATAAACTTTTTCAACAGGGGCGTTTTCGGGAAGCAAATTCAGATTTTCACGTTCGTCAATAACTTCAACGTTTAAACCAGGCATTTTCTGCCCGAGTAGTTTACACGCTCCAAAACTAACAAAACACGAAGACATCCAAAGGGATCGCATTGTCAACAACTTCGAAGCGTTTGCTAGTAAAGCTTTATCACCGAACGGACAATCACGAATCTCCAGCTTCCTTAAACTTTCACAGCCCGACAAGACGTGATGCAAACCTAAATCACTGTCCCCTGCGAAAGCTACCGAAAGCATGTCTAGTTTTTTAGCGTGTTTCCCGATGTATTCAAATACACGGTCTGTAAGAAGGCCCGACATGGAAAGGCGTGTAAGCTCTTTGCAGTTTTCAACTATGGAACCAAAACCAACATCCAGGGGTTCGAATGTTAGGTAATCAGGGGCGCGGGGTTCAAGAATGCATAAACGGAAACATGTTAGGTTAGGGCGGTTTTTAGAGATTGAAATTAGTGCGGAATTTGACATCTGGCGACAGAAATATAGGACGGATTGGAGTTTTGAGCAACCTTGTGAAACCGAAACCAGACCTTCTTCTGTTAGGAGTACGTTTGCATCCGCTACAAACGGGTCGGATGGGAAAACCACCAGTTCTCTTAGGTCTTTACATGTTACAGCAACGGTGTCTAGGCCCATGTCTTCGATGTAATCTAATACCTGTAATTGCACTTTCTGTTAATTTCAAAAGAAATAAAAGGATTGATATAAATATAAGAGTAAAATGCCATTTTCGTCCAAAAGTTTGTATTTCGGCATCTGGGTCTAAAAGGTTTGAAATCTTGCCATTTTCAGCCGGCTCGTTAACTCCATCCATTTTTCTCCGTTAAGTCAGGGGTATTCACGTCTTTTTTTAACTTAAAGGGCAATTCAGTCTTTTTCAAGGGTAATCGGTCTTTTTACATAAAGTGAAAAAGACCGAACTGCCCTTTAAGTTAACAAAAAGGTCGGAAATACCCGACTTAACAGAGAAAATTGGATGAAGTTAACAATCCGGATGAAAATGGCAAGATTTCAAACCTTTCGGACCCAGATGCGGAAAAACAAACCTTTGGACGAAAGTCCCAAAACTGGCCAAACCTCAGGGACGAAAATGGCAGTTTACTCTAAAATCTAAATATAAAATTAAGCTTCAAAACAGTAGGAAGATGGAATGAACTGTATTAACTGTATTATCAATTTACATTGCTGTGCCAACTGCAACGTATGCGTATGCATTACGATACGACAAACTATTTTAATTAGTTAAGCCACTACTATCTGAATTTTCATACAGAATTAAACATAATAATTTCAAGCTATTTCATCCATCATAACCTAGTTTAAATAATTTCAAGCTATTTCATCCATCATAACCAAGTTCAAATAATCAGACATGTCTAAGTACATATTAGTGAAGAATACATTTACCAGAATGCACAGACATGGTGTTAATGTAGCAAGAACAATTAGAAGCCAGATATAAAAAAAGAATAACATATGCAGTTGGTTAAAGTAGAAACTTAAATAGGTTCGTATGCATTAGAACTTACCACTAGACGCTGCAAATTATTACAATGACTAATAACTTTGATAAGATCTGGACTTTGTGTAGTTGCATAGCCCAAGTTTAAGTAAGTAAGCTGAGAACACACGGAAAAAACAGCTGGTAGATAAGCTGGAACCACATCCCAAAACCCTGATAAGCTTTTAAGTTTCTTGCAGCCTGAAAAAGCCTCTTGTAAACTTAAATAAACATCGGGCCGGATTTCAGCTGAGTAGGCACCGGTACCAAAATCAGCGAGCTGTGGGGCTCGCTGTAGGAGCTTGGATATTTTCTCAAGGGGTACAGTGCGATTTAGTCGAAGGGTTTTCAGATTAGGCGACCTGGAAACCAACCGTTCAAGTGCTGAGAAACTAACTTCCAAACTCAAACACGCTATGTTTAGAGATTCAAGTGAGGTAAAAGAATCAGGAAAGTGACTCAGCCAATGCCCACTTAGTTCTTCAACTTCACATTCCCGTAAATCCAGTACTCTTAAGTTTCTGTATTGAAAACAAGATTAAAGAAACATATATTAATAAAAGAAAGACTTTATAAGTCGCTTGCAGGAGAAAGTATATAAACTAATTAGAACGGAAATTGATTTATATTGCTAAAGAAAGTAAATAAATTCAATAGTATACGCACACACAAATGACAAGAGAAAAACAATGGTATACTCAGTTCAATGAAATAGAGTAAGTAGAGCGTATAGCATACAGCTTCTATATTATAATTTCCATGGTATAAAACCTGAGCAGAATGCGAGCAACTTACATTGTGCAAGCAAAAGATAACAATTTATAGAACAAACAAAACAACTTACAACAACCAACAACAACCATACCCAGTAAATCCCACAAATAGCAGAGCTACTTATAGGGTCTGGGGAGGGTGGGATGTAGACAGGCCTTGCCTCTATCCCTAGGGATAGAGAGGCTGCTTCCAGAGAGACCCTCGGCTCGAAAACGAACAGCAAACCAACACATCAAGTCAAAGAACATAGAAAGAGTACAGAAATAAGAAGTCGCCCATTTCCAAGAAAGTGATCAGAGTGTCACAATATAATGTAAATCATGTATCATAGCATACGACATCATTTGGGCATAAACACAATGTAAATCATGTATAATAGCATACAACATCATTTGGGCATAAACACAAGAAGGCAATCACTGGAGAAGTCCGTTAAAGAATAAGAAAGACCTACGTCCCAGAAATCCACCTAAGACCTTACTACAATATATTCTAGAAGTCCTTAACCCTAATCCTACGCCTCCACGAAGTCCTATCGTGGACCATGTCCTCAGAAAGATGCATCTCTAGTAAATCGTGCCTAATCTGCTCAACCCATGTCAGTTTGGGTCTGCCTCTTCCTCTCCTCCCCTGCACAGTAAGAGTTTCCACTACTCTAACTGGTGCCGTCGCTTCCCTCCGCTTCACATGCCCAAACCATCTCAATCTCCCCTCCTTAATCTTCTCCGATATACTAGCCACTCCTAGTCTTTCCCTAAAAACCTCATTTCTTATCCGATCTAACCTCGTGTGTCCACACATTCACCTCAGCATCCTCATCTCTGCTACCTCCATCTTGCGCGCTTGTGTCTTCTTGATAGCCAACAATCCGTTCCATATAGCATAGTTGGCCTAACTGCTACCCTGTAAAATTTCCCCTTTAGTTTAATTGGGAACCTCCTATCGCACAATACCCCACTGGCTGCCCTCCATCTACACCAGCCAGCCTGTATGCGATGGGTTACATCACTATCTATGTCACCATCTCTTTGGACAAACGACCCTAGATACTTAAATCTAGTTACTTGCGGGACCAATTGATCCTCAATGGAGATTTGGGTTTCATCGTCGATGGCTACACCGCTGAAATCACAGTGTAGATACTCAGTCTTAGATCGACTAATCCTTAGGCCCTTGCCCTCTAAAGCTACTCGCCACTCCTCTATCCTCTCGTTCAGGCACTGTTTAGTCTCTGCAATCAACACAATATCGTCTGCAAAAAGCATGCACCACGGAACTGTCTCCAGAATCAACTTGGACAACTCATCCAAGACAACCGCAAAAAGAAAAGGGCTCAACGCAGAACAAACAAAACAACTTAAAGAACCTAAAAGTAAATAAATAAGCGAACACAATTTATTTGTTATCTACAGCTAAATGTGAATTTTTTTAGTTAGACCTTGAAGTTTGAATCCGCTAATTGCAGGTCAAATATCTCCTTTAATTCCTTCAAATCTTCAATTTTTGAAATATTAAGTTTTACTGTTAGCTTTATTTGTCATCTTTAGCCAAGTATGGAATTGTTTAGTTAGACCTTGAAGTTTGAATCATGTGTGACATATATGGACCTCCATTTGCTTAGAGAAAACTGATAGTTGCTTATATCAAGGTTTTCTTAGATTAGAGGCACATATTAAGTTGTTTATATTAAGGTTTTGTTAGACTAGAGGCACATACTTCATATGTGCCTCTAATACAACAAGACCTTATTAATATGTACCTATAATCTAACAAAACCTTGATATAAGCAACTAACATTTTTCTCTAAGCAAATGGAGGTCTATATATGTGAAACATGATTCAAACTATAAGGTCTAACTAACCAATTTCACACTAACTATTCAATAACAAATAAACCTAACAGAAAAACATAATAATTCGAAAACCGAACGAATTAAACGAGATATTCAACCAGCAATTAGCATATTCAAACTTCCAACTCTTAACTAAACAATTTCACTAATAGCTAACAACAACAATAACAAACAAACCTAACACCAAAACATAACAATTCATCAAAAAACCGAACGAATTAAACGAGATATTCGACCTGCAATTAGCAGCAACAGCAGCAAGTCCATCAGTGCTAAAACCCTCACACGACGACAAAATCAACACCTTGAAGTTCCTAAACGCCTTAGAAACAATCTCCAAACACTCATCAGTAACCACCATCCTCTTCAACCTAATCTCCTCCAACCACGGATAAACCCTAGCAAACTCAACAATCCACGGATACACAAACCCTCCCCAACCTTCCGGCACCAAATTAAAGTCCGCAAAATGCGGTTTCCCCTTCAACTCCACCGCTTTCACCTCCGGAAACCTCCGAATCAAAACCCTAGGGTTTACAGCGTAACAATTTCCGACGAAAATCCGCTTCCGGCACCACCGCTCCATCTCATACCACGTCCTGCACACCAACGACGCCGCGTTACGGTCGTTTTGTGACGTCAGAAACGAGAACACGTGTTCTAGCACTTCTTCTGGAAACGAGTACGTCATCGCCGGAAAAGGTTGCCGGAAAAGTGGCTGGTGAGGCGGTGGATGGTGGTGTGAGGTTGTGAGTGTGTGTAGTGTGTGAAAGAGGTTCAGATCTGAGAGGATTTACGCCATGAACGAGCTTTAGATCGAAGTGTTGGTACGTTGAAGATGAGAGAGAGAGAGAGAGAGAGAGAGAAAATGAGAGATAAGATTTTAATATGTCGTGTGATAGATAAAAGTGATAGGTCAGGTTAAATACGTAGGGTGATATAGTGGTTTGAACCTTTTAGTTTGAGGTTTTTATGTTTATAGACCTTGGTTTTATGTTTCTTTGTAAAGAAACACTAAAACTTTTCACAATTATAATTGCGATGTTTGTTAATAGATAACCGTAATCATAACTGATTGATTATGGTGGTTTTGGTTAATTGGTTTTGAAGATTATAGCGGGTCAGTTATGGATGGTTAACCGTTAATTTAGCCCTTGCTAAAAGTAGCTCATTTTATTAACATGAAATAAATTGTTGATACATATTTCTATATATTACATAGTATTAAAAATACATATATTCTACAATATTAATATCGATTATTCAACCAAAGTAATATTATATATTCCATAAATTCATATAAACATTCAACCAAAATGATATGAAATAACCCATAACCACTAAAAACGTTCAAACAAAAACATCACATACTTAAAAGATGGTGAAAAGTCCTAAATCCGACAAAGATTTTATTACATGTCGATTCGATTTGGTTACGGTGAATATGGAAACAATGATAAACATAACCGACCTGTTACTTTTGGTTTTCAGAAAACCATTAACCGACCCACCGGTTTTTTATTTGGTTCGGTTTTTTCAGTTTGGTTTTGTTAGTTAATTTGGTTATGAGTCGATTCATTCGGTTTTTTGCACACCCCTACACGAAAGGAGAAAAAATAGATAAAATAACTAAAATTCACTACATCGAAGTCTCAAAATTTTAAAGAAATCTAAAGTGACCCTCTATATTTAAAAATTTACTATTTATCAATCGGGGTAACTTTGTAGAATAGTAACTAAGTTCTAAAAGTGTTTTAATTAGGTCACTCAAGTTTCAAAAGTGTTCCAATCAGGTCATTCAACATTCATTTTTCATTAAAATTAACGTTTTTTTTTTTCATTCATTTCATAGGTAACCGTGGTGATGTAGATTTTTGTTTCTTTTTTCCCTTTTATTTGATGCTAACGTTGAGTGATGACATAGATTTTAACTTGTTTTTTTTTTAATTTTTAAGGTAATTAAAGTGTTTTTATTTTTAATAAATATAACTTTATATGTTAGAATAATCCGACCCCAGCATCTTATGCTTCATTTTTCTCTTGACACATGAAAAAATGACATGACTCGATTTGAATTTTAAGTTATCTAATTGGGACAAAAACGATACAAGTGACCTAATTGGAATACTTTTAAAACTTGGTTAGTATTCTGTGACTAGGCGCCGATTAATCGCCGACTAATTTTGATTAATTGTCGATTAATCTCAATTAATCGTTAGTCTCCACATCACCAACGGACTAGTGACTAGGGATTTCTACGACCATGCATCAATCTATATATTGCAAGTATATAAAACCAAGAAAAAACAATAAAAATAAGTGTTTTATGAGTAAGATAAAGACGTAGATAGAAAATGTGAGATGTTTTTTTAAAAAAATAAACAACGTTTAGAGAAAATATTGTTCTTTTAGTTAAAATACTAGATTAGAACCCCGTGTATTACACAGGGTTAAGTTAATAAAATATTAAATTATTAAATAAGAAAAAAATAGAAACATTGGAAAAAGAAATAATAAATAAATAAAATATTCATAAAGTAAATATTAATAAAGAAAAGTAATAAATAGCTAAGAAACAATAAGCGGAAATAATTTCATTTAGTTACTATCAACATTTCTTATTTTAAAATATTTACCTTAATATCCGACCTTTAAATATATATGTTAAACTAATCAATATTTTTTTTAGATTAGGTCTCCTAAACTTTCTTACAAAATCAACCCTTACCACAAACATATTTTTATTTATAACTTATAATAATGATATTTTTTTTGTTTAAACCTTACTAGAAATAGATTTTACGAAAGTGTTTTTATATTAGATTTATAATGATGGCCATCATTTCATATATAATCTAATTTTAAGCCTTTAATTACGGAAATTTATTTAAATTCAAACCAGGACTATTTAAACATGATTATTTGTTGTTATTTAAAAAATATAAATAAACGGTTTTCATTATTGAATCCATTGAATCCAAATAATACACAAGACAATAACATAATATTAAATGACAAAAAAAAAATTAAGAACCTAACTATATATACAATTTCTTAAAATAAACTAACAAACTATAAGTAAAAAAAAACCTAAATTCAATTATGCCCTCCAGTCATAGTGTCCTATGCGATAATGTTAATTAATAATAATATCAATTTTTTAACGGAAAGAATAATATCTAATGATACGTAAAGAAATCATTTGGGGTCACCTTAATAATTTTTGTACTTAATTATCGGGTTATTTAAATATCTAGGAATATGGCAAATTTTTTGGAATAAAATAACAATAAAAATGAGTTTTCTACTTATTATCGATTGATAATTTAAATATCTAGAAATATGGCATATTTTTAGGAATAAAATAATAATAAAAATATTATAATTTAGGAGTGAAACCTAAGTAAAGAGTAGTCGAGAGATTGACATGTGTCCTCAATCAAGTTTCTTTTATTATATGTTTAGAAGATTATTTGGTCCTACTATATGTTTCCATAAATTTCTAGTTTGGTAGCTAACTAAGAACATTTTTGTACTCTAAGTTTTTCTATTGTGTACTTTATTTTTAAGTAATCATGTGTTTATGTATGCTTTTATTTGACTTTTAGACCATCCGTAGTCGTACAAATTTTGAGCGCTTTCGTTGAATTCCACGCCCCAAAATGCCAAGGAGCCCGCCCCCAGGGGCGTTGTTTTCAAAAAAAATGCTTGAGGCGTTCTTTAATCCACGCCGGTTCATGCTTTGATTGCCCAATGACCGTTGGCAACGGTCATGATTACAACAGCTAGATTCTTTATTTTTTTTAATTTAAGTTTTATATAAATACCATCACCTTCACCCATTCTATACAAACCACAACAAAAAAACACTCACCTACAACATCAAACATCAAATTTTTATACAACCTTCACCCATTTTATACAACGTTCACCCATTTTTTACACACCCTTTTTTTTATAAAAAAAATGGATTCCGCCACGTCCTCGTCATCCATTTCAAATTATTACTACAAAAAAATTTTAGCGGATGAGGGTGCCTCGACCGACGAGGAGGTCGAGCAAGAGGCGGTTACGAGTGCGTGCGAACTAGCAACTCAGTATATGAAACATTGTAGCCAGCCTCAACGTGAGATTTTACCAAGAGAATATATTCAACGAGACCGACAAGCGGCAAACGACCGGTTGATTAAAGATTACTTCGATGAAGCGCCTACTTACCCAAACCCTGAAGTTTTCAGGCATCGTTTCCAGATGAGTAAACGTTTATTTTTATGCATCGTTGAAGACTTGGAAAACACGTATGATTATTTTAAACAAAAAGCAGATGCGAAATGGACACTTGGATTCACCGGTATTCAAAAGTGTACTTCAGCTCTACGAGTCCTTGGGTACGGAAACACGACGGACATCAACGATGAATATTTAAAAATGGTCGAGAAAACAACGCGAGATACCTTGGAGCATTTTTGTAAAGGTACATTACTATTTTTTATTTATAATTTACATGCATTCATAATTTTTTTACTTAGCTTAAAGTTATATTTTTTAAAGGTATTATAGAGTTTTACGGTCCTCGTTATCTGAGAAAGGCCACTTGGTACGACCTTCAAAAAATTTACGAGGTCCATTCTAATCTCCATGGTTTACCGGGCATGATCGGGAACTTGGATTGTCGTCATTGGCAGTGGTATAATTGTTCGACTGCATGGCGAGGTCAAGTGTCAACACACATGAGGTGACCAAGACGGACCAACTGTTATTCTTCAAGCGGTTGCCTCGCAGTACCTTTGGGTATGGTCGACTTACTTTGGTGTCGCAGGGTCATGCAATGATATAAACGTTTTCGAGCAGTCTCCATTGGTAGAGGACTATATTTCCGGTCGAGCTGCGAGAGCATCTTTTTATGCAAACGGGAACTACTACCAGCATGGATATTATTTGTGCGATGGAATTCATCTTAGGTATTCAATTGTCGTGAAGACGTTCAGGGACTCGGGCGATGAAAAAAGAGCTTACTTTAAAAAGGTTCAAGAGTCTTCGCGGAAGGATGTTGAGAGATGCTTTGGGGTTTTTCAACAACGATGGCATTATTTGAGAAATCCTTGTCGTGCATGGAGCAAAGAAAAAATGAGAGATGTTATGTATGCTTGTATAATCATGTATAATATGATTTAGGAAGACGAAGGAAGAGCAATATGCCAGAACTATGTACCGGAAGACGTTCAGGAGTATCCCCAAGCAACAATGGAAGAAAGAGTGAAGAATGCACATGAATTGCGGTCAGAACCCGCACATAACGCGTTAGCGATTGATTTGGTTGAACACGCATGGTCTGCTCGGCATATTCCAAACGAAGGAGAGCAAGAATCGAATGAC
The DNA here is from genome assembly GCA_030545235.1 of Helianthus tuberosus. Taxonomy (NCBI): domain Eukaryota; kingdom Viridiplantae; phylum Streptophyta; class Magnoliopsida; order Asterales; family Asteraceae; genus Helianthus; species Helianthus tuberosus. The sequence continues at coordinate 186,393,704 of CM060406.1, forward strand.
GAGGAAGACGAAGAATACGGGAATGGCGAAAGAGAAGACGAGAATTAATAAAATATTATGTGTATTTGTTTTATTATTTATGTCATTTTTATTTAATTAATAGAATATTATTAGTTTTAAAAATAAAAAAAATAATTGGGTAATTATTGGAGTGCCACGTGTCGAACAATGCCTAAGGGTGGAGGCATTATCCCACTACACCCATTTCTTCAAAACGCCCATTGGATGACTGGACTGCCACGTGTCGAACAATGCCAAGGGTGGGGGCATTATTCACTTCTACCACTACACATGGTCTTATGTTTGAAGATGGCTTTGGAGCCTGGGGTCTCATTATATATATTGTCACACCCCAACCGATGGCGGAAACATCGGGGCGCGGCACTAGGCGAACCAGATTGCTCAAGAGAATCCATAACACCTATTAAATGACAATATTTAAAAGGTTCATTGTCCCATACCAATAAACAAATATTCCACAAACAATTATCACAGAGTCACATCTCTTAAACAAAACAAGTCCGATAACCTAGATTTTTATTAGATGAGTTTCTTGACTGCCTATCTTGATTTCAGCATAACAATCCATCAACCTGGCACATACGTTAAAATAAAAGTCAATACATAAAGTAAAGGTGAGTACACAAGTTTGCATAGATAATAGTATAAAAAGTGTTTACGCATAACCAGCATGTAACTATCAACAATGATACCATCTAACCACGTCACTGCGATGTAGAGTATGCGCGACACATGTTCACTGAAGCGAACACGTGAAGTAAAGTAATGTGATCCTTAGCAACCCCTGTTCACAACAAGTGCTGAGTCCAAACTATAGTACTATCGTTGCTAAAGGCGGTCTAGTGTAACACTATGTAAGCATAGTAACAGGCATTCAACAAATCACGTATAGCATGCGGGAGCGGTTAGCGTTTATAAAGTGTTTGCGTTGTGTGTTGTGTTTTGATAGAGAACGTATGTAACACCCAAAAGTGCGTTAAACGAAAATGGGTTCGAGTATACTCACAGAGAGTGTACTAATCAAGAAACACGATCCTCAATGGATTGAAGGGAGCGCCGGGTCAGCCTGCATACGGGAACAGAAGCATAAGTCCTCCAAAGTGCTGAAATGGTCAAAAATCGGAATGTCGGTGGGAAACAGAAGCTTCGTACGAAGCCGGTGCCTTCGTACGAAGGTGGGTCTTCGTACACGTGCTGCCTCCGTTGTCCAAAATTGAGTGTCTTCGCGTCTGTCTTCGGAAAATCGAGTGTCCATCCCTCCAACCTTAAGCTACTGATTAAACTTAAAGTCGAAGAGGTCTTTGATTACGTCATAAGTGGGAATCAGGTTATTAATTGTAAAACCAGTGCCTTCGTATGAAGGCAATGCCTTCGTATGAAGGCAATGCCTTCGTATGAAGGCAATGCCTTCGTATGAAGCTAGCTTCGCATAATCAGTCCAGTTCCAAACGTGGCTATTCTTGGCATTTGGTGTTGTGTTTTCGCCTGAATCGGATGTATTTTCGAGTCCAATTCGAGACGATTTCGACATTACCTCGTCCCACTATTCAGTGAACGAAATACATGTCATTTTTTGTCCGGTTTGGTGTAAAAATCAACTTTAAAAGGTTTGAAAGAGCTTTCACCCAGATCCAACACTTGGTGAGTGTGAAATCAACTGATTTTTAAGTTGGGAAGCCGTAGCTAGTCCCAATACACCCAGTTAAGTGTAGATTAGAGGCGAAATAAGAAGATTTTGATGAAAAATATGAAGATTTGCTTGAAAGGACTGAGTTTAGATGAAAAAGAAGAAGAGTTTTGTGTATAACAGGAATTTATGAAGAAAAGAAGAAGTGTAGCGAAAAGATGAATGTTTTTATGTGAAAACATAAGAGTTTAGATGAAAATGTAGTGATTCTTGTGAAAATCGAAGTGGAAAACGTTGTATAATTGAAGAAAACTGTTAAATCTTACTTGAAAATGGTCGGACAACAATTCGGCAGAGTTTCGGTATGAAATCAGCAAGTGAGAATGAATGAGGAGGGGTTGGGTATCTATAGAGTTGGTGGGTTCGCACAGAAGACCTGGTTCGAACCGGCTGCCTTCGTACGAAGGCATTGCCTTCGTACGAAGCTGCCTGGCTTCGAACAAAGGTGTTGTTTTGTGCAACCTCTTCCTCGTTTCGTGTTTAAGGTGCTCGTTTGATGCATTTTGTTGCGTTAGGTAGTATTGGTACTTTAAGTATTTTAGCATAGCACTGAGTTTTGGGTTGCGTTGCATTTTAGAGTGATAAATCGAGTTGTGCGAGTAGCGTTGTGTTTGTGTTGCGATAGCGTTTGCGAGTAAACAATTCACATAATAAACACACACAAGTAAGACACATAAGAACACACGTTATTACATTACTACTACTAACAACAATGTTTGCGATTTAGCGTGTTAGTCGTGATAAGCGTATGCGAGGGCGTATGATAACTAAACAAACAAACACGATAATTTATTTAGCATAATTCTGTGCAATTCGTGTTGCGTAAGCATTGCGAATATAAAGCGTTTAAGGGTGTAGCAGTGCAGTGTGATGAAAAAGTATTTAGTATAACATAACCCCTTATTTATATCGAATCCCGGAATACAAGACGGTTACAAATCGTAGTGCAAGCAAACGGGTAACGACCTGAAAAGTCGGGTTGTTACATATATATCCCCTCTAAGGGTGGTTGAGGCATACCGTGATAGAGCTTCGTGATAGGTGTAATGGAATGAAACACCATCGCAACCACCCTCGTCATGCTAGTGATGGATTTTTTGTGGTGGCCATCCCAGTAGTGGTGAGTTTGATGATTGTGTTTTGTGATTGTTGTAATTGGTTTGTTTGTTTTTTATGGAAAATGAGGTGCCATTTTTGTGATTGGTAAGTTTTTTATGATTGGTTAGGAATGATTTAGTGACGAGTGTTATGAGTCGTACAAGTGATTTAGTGATGGTGTGATAGAATTGGATGAAATGATGTGACAGGCTATGATTGGTTTGTAAGTGATGGTGTGATAGGGTGACGAGTGCCTCAACCACCCTAATAGAGCTAAGACATGTATACATTTCACCCTCCCAATGTCACACCCCAACCGATGGTGGAAACATCGGAGTGAGACGAAAACGAGATTGCAAGAGACTTCAAACGACTAATTGTGACAATATTTAGATAATTCAAATTTCATTGATGCTAAAAAGGAAATACATTGTTTTGGAGAAGAAAGTATAGGAAATTGCAAATAATGTAACAACATGAAACAAATACATAAGTTTAAAATCTAGGTGTGTTTCTAATCCACCCTAAGTAATATTCTTCATCGTCATCAACTAATTTCCTGCAACATGTATTAAAATAAAGATCAACAAAACTTGCCGAGTATACAAGTTTGAATACCTAGCATAATGATGAATAAAAGTTGTCTCATATCCAACATGGTAATTTGCATACATTGTTCGTTATCATACTAGCATGTGTTAACTATAAGTCCAACCAAAGTGTATCGCAATCATGCATACCGTTGTCACCGAAACGACAAGGTTGTAAAATATTTTACTTAAAAATACCACAAGAATACGGGCGGTGCGTTAATCCTATAGCGCTATAATTGTTAAAGTAGACTTTCAAAGTTAATGAGCATATAGAACACAAGTATAACATAGCATGCGATAACAAGAATAATACAAGTATCATGTTTTTAACGGATAAAGTATGTTCGTAAACAGGTTTAATCATGATTCATGATTTGTATAAAGTGTACATGTTGCACCCAAAGTGTATAAAATGGAAAATGAGATCGAGCATACTCACGGTTTGCGGCGTAATCCCGCGTACGTGAATTGAAGTGTTTGAGAGTTGAGAACGCCGGAGTTACCCTACATTGGGGAAACAAAGGTGTATGAGTATATGGAATTCATATGAAGTTTGGGTTTGGAATTATTACAAAAAAGTATAGGTGTAACGAAAATATATCTTGTCTAAATATTCATTTTGACACTAAGTTTCCATGTGTTTTCATGGGTCCTAACTTGCCCAATAGAATCACAAACGAGGAGTCTAGAAACAAAGATAGTATGACCTAAGTTCATGACATCTAACCCTAATTTGGTTAGTATCAAGAATTCAGTTGAAAATATATATATATATATATATTATATTATATAGGATATGTTATAATCTAGTCCATCATGTATAATCATGTAAGTCAAGCATGGAGGTAGGATGATTTCCATCTATTAAACCTCATTGTATGATTCACCAAAGCACAATATCATCAACTTAGTTGATGACCCGGTTGGTCATTAATAAGAATAAAACTAACTAAGTTGTCAAGTAGCCAAGTAAGAACAACCCTGGCGTGTCATAGCCAACATGGAAAATGTTGAAGGCGAGGCGGGGTTATCTTGCTTTGATTCTTGGAAGCTACTTGGTATTGCTCTAAATCCTAAAACAACCAAGAGAACAAGCTAGGTGCGTGCATCCCGAGCATGGAAAGTATATGGGGACGTGTCGTAGCCTTGTCTCTTTAGTGGAAGTTTTTTTTTTTGGATTTTGGGTATAAAAAATGCGAACAAGTGAGGTTTGTGAAACAAATTTGGAGAGCCAAAGCTTCCATGTTTCACACATAACTCATGCACAAGTCTTTCAACATGGAAAGTTGAAGCTTGGACGGTCTTCAATCACTTAGAACATTTTGACATAATTTAAAGTAGGTTTTAAACTTGTTTCTTGGTAGAAATCAACCACAACACAAACCCACAACTATGAGCTTAGTTGGGAGCTTGGTGGATACAATATTACACCAAGTTTGAGTCAAAATAAACAAGTTATAGAAATGAAATTCACAATAGGATGTTATAACTTCTTTGGACCTCAAATGTGGTGTGGTTCCACCTTAGTTTGCTATGGCAAACTTGTGGAAACCTTCCTAGAGGTTATTTAAGAAGTTTAGAAAAAGAAAGTAGAAGAAAAGATAAGGATTAGTGAATAAAACTCACTGTCAACACTTATAAGTTCACTGCTTTTCTTGAGAGAATATGAGAACTTGAGAGTGAATAGGTGAGTGGAAAGGATTTAAAGTGTAACATAAACTTTTAGAAGATTCTATGAAAAGTTACGCAAAAATGTCCGTCTGAAGACCAAACCACACGAAGGCCACCTTGTTTACACGAAGGTGGTGGCTTCGTGTGTGTTTGCGGTGACACGAAATAGGGGAAAGGGGAAGGGAGGGACACGAAGGCCAAGGTCCTTCGTATGTTAGTGTTTCGCGACAAAGGGAGTGGGCCATGAAGGCTCCCCTTCGTGTGCCTTGTTCGTGTGGGAGGCCTAGCCTCCTTCGCATGTCGGCTTGAAGGCCACGAGGGTGGCCCATTGGGTTGCCTTCGTGTGTCTTCGGCCCAAAGGTTACGAGTTGGGTTAGGTTGTAATATTTTCCTCGTATTCTTCACCCGTTTTAAATATATAACTAAAATGTAACGACGCATTGTATAAGTATAATGTACATATAAATTGTAAATCCAAGTATTGTAAGTATTGGTTTAGCGTATAATATGCATTCTAGTTTGTAACGTGTAACACAAGTATGTAATATGTATAGAAATAGAATTTCATTGCGATCAAAGCCTCAGATTACAAGATTGAGAATAAAATGCGAACACGATACGATTACAAGTTTCCAAAAAATAGAAAATACAAATACACTTTCTAAATAAGGAAGTACAAAAATGAGGAGCGTTACACCCATTACCCCACTAGGGGGTCATGGCGCTCCCTAGATGGACAACGGGGTTCTGCATGTTCAAATAGAACACCACCGCAACATATTTGATCTAGCTAGATGAGGGGTTAAGGGGGTTCATGTGTAACGCCTCTCATTTCTAATTTTTTTAGAAAATTCGTATTCACTTTCTATTTTAATATCCGCAGTCGAAATCGGACCGAAAAACGGATTAAAGACGACAAACAACCCATTTTTACGCGCTTTTAACGCAACAGTCTAACGAACGCTTCATACATTGATTTTCGACACCATTTACGTATTTTTAATCGTAAAATAATATTCTACAACATTTCACGACGTTCGGGTTCGAAAACGGGTCTTGAAAATGTGATCGAGCCGCTTTAAAACGCAAGAACCGGGCTATTGGGCCTTGGGCCCAACTTACCAAACCCTACCCTATTTAAACTTAAGCACACACACACACACACACACCGCACACACACACTCCCACTGTTCCATCTCCTTCACCCTCTGAACTCCGACGAGTGGAGTAATTCCGGCCGTAAGTCCAGCCGCCGGCGACAAACCCTCCAACGAGCACCCAAAACACCTTCCCCTCAACTCCTCTCCGCTTTCAACCCCCTCCCTCACATCTGCTCTATTGAAAGGTCAGCCACCACTGTGGTGGTGGCGGCGTCATACGACGGCGTGGATACAGAGAGAGAGAGACGGAGCGGAGAAAGAAAGACGGTAGAACCGTCTTCCCGGCGGCCGGAAAAGCGTGGCACGGTGGCGGTGTTGGTGGTTGGACGCGGCGGCGATGACTCCTCTCAGAAAAACACCGGTAAGTCCCTATAACATCTTTTTATCTCTAATCTTTCAAGATCCCCACTAGTTCCCACCGGATTCTTATGTTTTAGTCGGGTCGATGATGATGACGCTGCCGACGACGGTGGTGGAAACAGGAGTGGTTAGCTTCGGTTCAGGTTACAGCAGTGGTGGTGGTTCAACGGGTCGGGTTTCATGAACGGTTCAACACGGTCTGGTTCAGTTCAGTCCGGGTATAACAACTGTAACAACTCTCATCAAAAGTCCTAATTATTATTTTAATTGTCCAATAGGAAACCCTAATTAAGAAACCCAAGTGATTCTGCGTAAACCCTAAAATTTTCAGAACAATCGGAATCAGGATCAGTGCCCCTAAAACTCAAGGGGGTAAAACCCTAGTTGATAATATCTTGACAGTTTTACGTGTACAACGAATTTTAACTCAAGACCAACTCACCTGAGCTACCTGGACACGAAGCTACCCTATGGTAGACTGGTATCCCTCGCGCCACGCGAAGGCCCCTCGCGCCACGCGAAGGCCCATCGCGCCACGCGAGGGCGCCGTTTTTCATGTATAAATAGGGGAGTCTGGTACATGCAATTGTGCATTAGTTCGACGTTCAAAGTCATTTCGTACACTGAGATATTGTAGGAACAGTCCTAAAACACACACAATTCTCGAAGTGCTGCCGCAAAACAGGGTAATAACTCGATCGCTGCTATGATTCAATGTCCGATCGATTAAACTATCCAATGGATGTTTAAGTGCTGCCCACATTAGGGTTTATGCTTTGTCATTCGTCGTTAATTCGATGGATGTTTAAGTATCACACTTTGTCATTCGTTGTGAGGGTTTCAATATCGTGAGTTATCGTAAATGCTGTATTAGTTACTGACCTAGTTTGTGTGCATTGATAGTTAATTAGGTTACAAGGCTGATCAGTAGACTAGACTCTGCTCGTATTAAATCTGCAATGTGAGTCATTCACTTTTTATCAAATTTGATTTCAAAAGCATGTTTATTTTCAAAGTTATAATTACAGGGATTAAGTCTTTGTAATCACCAAATTACAGCCGGTATGTGGGGTTTTGTATACATTACTTGATAACCGTCACCATTGGACAACGGGGTAGCCAAGGGGTGATATGACCATAGTCACAGACACCATTGGACTCAGAGGTTACCAATGGATGTTCGAGTGACAAATACTGTGGGTAGTTGGTTGATATATGGAAACATTGTAATCGCTCTTAATACTGTAAATTATAACAAACGTGTCGTTTTAGTAAAAAGAATGATTCACCAGTATTTCCCGCTGACAAAACCTTTTTCAAACATGTTTCAGGTGATCTATTGTGATTCAGGAAAAGTGACGTGAAGCAGTACAAGCTTAAGGAAGTGGCTCAAAATAAAATAAAGAAACATGTTTTGTAAAATAAAGGTTTCTCCGTAAAATCATATGATTGTAAATCTCCGGGGTTTTATCCCGAATTGTGAAATAAAATAATCGGGAAATTACGGTTTTAAAAAGATCCTGAAGAAATCTTCCGCTGTTAAATAAATACCACGGGATTTTCTGTCCCGCGGCTCTTGAAACAGGCCAAATCGGGTCGGGGGCCGTGACAGAAAAAGGTGGTATCAGAGCCACTGATTTAAGCCAATTAAGTATTTAGAAAATACTTAATTTTTTACTAATTGCTATTTTGTGATTATATGTTTTATTATTTGAATATTTGTGTACAGTATGGGTAAGCAAAAGTTTTCAAACATCTATCTTAAATTAGATAGGTCATCAAACGAGAAGGGAAGTTCATCCCAAACAAATTCCTCAAAACATTATGCAAATCCTGAAGAAGGAATATTTGTCCGAAAGGCACAATATGAGGAACCACTTTCTCCTAATAAAAGAAGTTTGATTATTAGGAAAAGTCAGGAAAAATTAAAGAAATTACAACCAAAAGAAAAGAAAGTTAATCAGAAAACCCAAGAACTAGGCAATAACCCACCATGGGAAGACAAATTAGATGAAAAATGGGCAGATCTCTATATGCTAGCCACTGTAGCAGTAAATGCAAATCTTTAAATACTCTGATTCAAGTTTTAGCAACCTTATCACCTACAAGCCAGAAACCTTATCCAGTAAAATAAATAAGTTACAGTAAACCCTGGTGTGTTTTAATTTTTAGTTGTCTTTGTGTTAAATTAGTCACACGGTATGAAATAATATTTAAAGGTTATTTATGAAATTTTGTTATAAAATTTTAACTTAGCAATTTTTGTATATTTTGCATATATGCTTAACAGCATGAATGACTTGTCAGAAGCCCTCCAGAATTTAAATCTCTATCCGGTGAAGATAGAGGTTTCGAGAGATTTTAATAGGTACATACCAGATATAGAAGAACATATGGAATTCAACGCTCCACCTCCAGAGAAACCCAAGCCTAACAAAAGAAGAAGATTCGTGGGATGGAGGCGTGTGCGTAGAAGGAAACCCGCCACTAGGAAGATTCCCAAAATAGAAAATCCCTTAGATAAAGGGAAGGGGAAGATTCTAGGCAGATGGAAATGCAGTTTGGGGAATATTCTAGGCAGATGGAAATGGAGTTTGGGGAAGGTTCTAGACAAACCAAGATGGAAATTAGGGAAAGCTCTAGACAAATTGAGGAGTTGCCATTACAAGAAGAGTTAGATCAGATATTGGCAAGCTGTGATATCGTCAGGCCTATCAATAATAATCTTTACCCTTATTTTGCAGAAACTCAACTACCAATGAACCTGGAACCAGCAATCCCAGAACCTATAATCCACACCCAACCTCTAGGAATGGACGAGTGGTGGACCAATGATTGGCAATTCCAAAACCTTCTTAACAGTCCTTATTCCTTTCTCCCTCAGTTCGACCCGGAACCTATACCAAACCCACCAATGAGCAATGAAAATTTAGCTGAACTTCGCCACTTTGGTGAAGAGCTGGTGGATGCAGGAAATAGGATCAGGGAAGTAGGAGAACAAATTTCCTGGAAATACGACGAAAGGGAACGTCGTTACTAAAATACCAATTGACAAAGGATAATGCGTTTGTGAAACTGTGGTTGTATAATAAATACTAAAATATAATTTTGTGAAATAACCTAAAATAAAACTTTGTAAGATAATGGTATGTATTGACGCATATTATAAAATATAAAAATGGGAATCGAGAAATCGATAGTTTTGACTATATGTGTATTGTGAAATTTGTATGATTGTTTTGTGTATAATTGTTATTTATTCGATACTAATAAATTATATATATTAATTATCAGATGGAAAACGCTAATAATGAACCAGTTAATGAGGTTAATCAATCTGAGCAACATCCGGATGATCAATTTATGACTAGGCAGGATATAGAAAATATTGTTGCTCAAGGAATAGCCAATGCTATTCCAGCAATACTTGATGCTGCCCAGAAACCTGTTGAACCTCAACAAATCATTCCTAGTAAACGTATTTCTGAAGATAACTTCAGTAATAGTGTAAATGGAGGCAGTAATCATACTAATCACGATAATGATTCACGGCAAGTTCCGCTCCCTAAGAAAATGAAAGCCGCAATGCCTGGTTGCACTTACAAAGAATTTCTTGCTTGTAAACCCGCTGAATTTGCATGCAATGAAGGAGCGACTGCTGCACTGCGTTGGTTAGAGAAAACTGAGGCAGTGATTACAATAAGTAAATGTGCCAAGGACGATAAGGTCATGTATGCGTCTAATCTTTTTAAAGAAGGGGCACTAGAATGGTGGAATATAGTACTTCAAGCCAAAGGAAGAAGTATGGCCTATTCCATGAACTGGGAAGAATTTAAGAGTCTCGTAGAAAGAAAATTATGTCCCGAATATGAAAAAGATCAAATGGCGAATAAGTTCTTAAACCATCGAATGATGGGTGTAGATTGTCGTGGGTATACTTCGACATTCTTTGAATATGCTAGAGTGGTACCAACACTGGCTTCGCTAGAACCGGTACTCATTTCTCGCTATATTTGGGGATTAATTAGCGAAGTCCGTAATATCGTTAAAGCTGCGAGACCTCGCACTATTGATGATGCGGTAGAATTAGCTAACACCCTAACTGACGAACTGGTCCGCACAAAAGATGAAAACAGGAAAAAAGGAACTAGCTCAGAAAATTACCCAAGGATTTCGTACGGGTAATAATAGCATCTTCAAGAAAAGAGGAACAGGGCAATCTTCAACTTCGCCGTTCTGCAGGAATTGTAGAAAGAAACATTATGGAAAATGTAATATAACCTGCAATTTTTGCAAAATGGTAGGACATCGGGAAGAAGACTGCAGAAAGAAAACAAGAATCTGCTTTAACGGTGGCTAAGCAGGACATTTCAAAACAGAATGTCCTAAATTAGTCAAACCAGCAGACAACAAAGCCAAGACGGCCGACGGAGCTACTAAAAAGAATGTCAGAGCATTCCAGTTGACCACTCAAGAAGCAGAACTCATTCCAGATGTGATAGCTGGTACGTTCTTAGTTCACAACGTATATGCAAAAGTATTATTTGACTCTGGTGTAAACCAAAGTTTTATCAATACTTCATTCTGCCAAGCTCTTAATTTACCTTTGACCAACCTTAGGAAAATTTTTACAATCGAAACGGCAGATGGGAATTCAGTTAACATAGATAAGGTTTTGCAAAAAGAAAATATAGAACTTTTAGGATATAAATTTCATGCAAACCTATTACCAATGAATTTAGCTGGGTTCGATGTTGTGTTAGGAATGGATTGGTTAGTAGACAACCATGCTCGAATCCTTTGTGACCAGAACTCCATAGAAATTTGTGCACCTACCGGAGAAGTAATCATGGTTACAGGGGACAGGCCGCGAAAACCCATGAAGTTCATTTCAGTAATGAAAGTTGCTAGTTATGAACGAAAGCAGGGATTAGTGTATATGATTTCTGTAATCATTAGCACTAAGAGTAAGGAACTTAAGGACATTCCTGTAGTCTCAGAATACCCAGATGTATTTCCGGAAGAACTCCCGGGATTACCACCAGATAGGGAAGTAGAATTTAGAATTCATCTAATTCCAGGAACTACACCGATAGCAAAGGCACCTTATCGGTTAGCACCCACAGAAATGTTAGAACTGAAAAAGCAATTAGATGAATTACTAAGTAAAGGTTTCATACAACCTAGTTCATCCCCGTGGGGAGCACCAGTATTGTTTGTAAAGAAAAAGGACGGGTCCATGCAAATGTGTATTGATTATAGAGAATTGAATAAGGTTACAATTAAGAATCGATACCCATTACCTAGGATTGATGATCTATTCGATCAAATTCAAGGAGCTAGATATTTTTCTAAGATAGATTTACGCTCCGGATATCATCAATTAAAGGTACAAGAAGAAGACATACCTAAAACCGCTTTCAGAACTAGGTATGGTCATTACGAGTTTACAGTCATGCCCTTCGGATTAACGAATGCACCTGCAGCATTCATGGACATGATGAATAGGATCTGTAAATCGTACTTGGATAAATTTGTAATTGTTTTTATCGACGATATACTTATTTATTCCAAAAATCAGGACGAACATTGTCAGCACTTGCATGCACTCTTAACTTTGTTAAGAAAAGAAAAGCTATACGCCAAATTCTCGAAGTGTGAATTTTGGCTACAAGAAGTGCAATTCCTAGGTCACATGGTGAATCACGAAGGCATTCATGTAGATCCTGCTAAGATAGAGGCAATTACCAAATGGAAGGTTCCGCAGTCCGCAATAGAAATTAGAAGTTTTATAGGTTTAGCCGGATATTATAGACGGTTTATTAAGGATTTTTCCAAGATAGTTGTACCATTAACTAAGCTAACCTGTAAAGCAGTTAAGTTTGAATGGGGACCTAAACAAGAAGAAGCCTTTAGGACCTTGCAGCAGAAATTAACAAATGCTCCAATCCTAGCCTTACCAGAAGGAACAGAAGATTTTGAAGTTTACTGTGATGCTTCAAAACTAGGATTAGGATGTGAGCTTATGCAACGCAAGAAGGTAATTGCGCATGCATCAAGGCAATTGAAAAAGCACGAGGAGAACTATACGACTCATGATTTAGAATTAGGAGCCGTAATTTTTGCCCTTAAGATCTGGAGACATTATCTATACGGAAGTAAATTTACTGTCTATACGGATCACAAAAGTTTAAGGTACATATTCGGGCAAAAAGAATTGAACATGAGGCAAAGGAGATGGATGGAAATCCTAAGTGACTACGACTGTGATATTCAGTATCACGAAGGAAAGGCAAATGTAGTTGCAGATGCCTTAAGTCGTAAGTATCATGAAAAGCAAAAGCGAGTTCGTGCTCTCAGATTAAATCTATAGTTAGATTTAATGGAACAACTAAAGAATGTCCAGGAAATAGCAATCAAGGATGATGTTGAAGGAATGAAAGGACAAATAAAAGAATTAGAGCAAGGAAATGATGGAATTTGGAGATTCCATAAGAAAAGGATTTGGGTACCTAAGTAAGGAGATTTAAGGCATAAGATCCTAGAAGAAGCTCATAAATCTAGGTATACTATGCATCCAGGAAACAATAAAATGTACCAAGATTTAAGAAATAACTTTTGGTGGATAAGAATGAAAAAGGATATAGCTCGATATGTTTCTAGTGTCTTACTTGTTCACAAGTTAAGGCAGAACACCAGAAACCTTCAGGTCTACTACAACAACTAGAGATGCCTGTATGGAAATGGGAACTCATAACAATGGATTTTGTTACTAAGTTACCCAAAACCAGAAAAGGTAATGATACGATTTGGGTAATTGTGGATCGATTAACCAAATCAGCTCACTTTCTACCAATGAAAGAAACCTTTATCATGGAAAGGTTGGCAAAGTTGTATGTAGATGAAGTAGTATCCTTACATGGAGTTCCACTTTCCATTATATCGGATAGAGATAGACGTTTCACTTCTCATTTCTGGACAAGTTTCCAAGAAGCAATGGGAACTCGATTAAATTTAAGCACTGCATATCATCCTCAAATAGACAGACAAAGTGAACGAACAATCCAAACTCTAGAAGACATGCTTCGAGCATGTGTGATAGATTTTGGTGGAAATTGGGACAATCACTTACCTTTAATTGAATTCTCCAATAACAATAGTTATCATTAAAGCATTGAAGTTGCCCCATTCGAAGCACTGTACGGACGAAAGTGCCGAACTCCAGTTTGTTGGGCAGAAATAGGAGAAAGTCAATTATCAGGTCCTGAAATAGTGCAAGAGACGACCGACAAAATTTCTCAAATCAAGGAAAGACTGAAGACGGCTCGAGATCGTCAGAAAAGTTATGCAGATAATAGACGGGAGCCGTTGGAATTCCAAGTAGGAGACAAAGTACTCTTAAAAGTTTCTCCTTGGAAGGGAGTAGTTCGATTTGGTAAGAAAGGAAAGCTAAGTCCAAGATACGTAGGACCATTTTCAGTAATTCAACGTATAGGACCAGTTGCTTATCGTTTACAACTACCAGAAGAACTAGCTGGAGTACATGATGTATTTCATGTATCCAATCTAAAGAAATGTCTATCTGACGAATCCCTGGTAGTACCTCTTCAAGACATAGAGGTAAATGAAAAGTTAAAGTTTGTTGAGAAGCCATTGCAAATAGAAGATAGAAAGATCAAGTTTCTCAAACACAAGCGGCTAGTACTGGTCAAAGTTAAGTGGGATTCGAAGAGAGGATCTGAATACACTTGGGAGCTGGAATCGGAGATGAAACGAAAATATCCTCACTTGTTCCAATAAATCTCGAGGACGAGATTTTTTATTAAGGTGGGGGGGGATGTAACAACTCTCATCAAAAGTCCTAATTATTATTTTAACTAGTTGATTTTCCGCCCGTGCGTTGCGGCAGGGACCCAATGTCTGCAAAACACGTGTCAGCAACGGCAAGCAGATACCGAATATCAAAACATAAATAAAAATGACGTGGTAAGGATAGTCACTCCGTCCAAAAAAATGATTTTAAATAACCTAATATATAATAATAGGACCCACACGTCCTACACGTTGGAAATTCGATTGTTTTCAATTCAGTTATTTCGGTGCGGGTGCTAACACGTTAAAATATGGATGAGCTCGGTACCAGTAATGACATCGAAAATACCGATACGGAAAATCATCAAAATTATGTATCGACACCGAAAATGCTCGGTACAATACGGTATGGTATTTGAAGGTAAAAATCAATAAATACAGATATGGTGGTAGACCGGTGTCGGACCGAAAGTAACGATTCTGAAAACGCCAAAAGGTGGGTACCAACTTGGTACCGAAAATGATTTGGTATAGTAAATTTGGTACTGATACGATACCGGTTTGATTAAAGGATTTGACACGATTTTCTTATCAATAATCTAAATATCCAAGTTAATTTTACATGCTACAATTCATCCCCATTCAAACGAAATACAGTTTACTTACTGTGTGTATGAAAAGTAATCTAGACGGTGCAATTAGTTGCATTGATACGTTGCTACAGAATTTGATGAGCTCGGTACCAACCGGTACAGAAAATACCGTTACCGAAATCCCCAAAAGTGGGTACCGGTATCGAATATACCTGGTATGGTTCGGTACCGGTCGCAACTGGTACGACAACGGTATTTGAAGGTAAAACCGGTGAATACCGGTACCGAAAATACACCCGGTTTAGTAAATTTGATACCGATACCCGTACCCGATACTATTTGCTCGTAACTTGATGATGTCACAAATTACTGTTCATTTGATTGTATTTTTAATATATAGAGAATTGTCTAATAGGAAACCCTAATTAAGAAACCCAAGTGATTCTGCATAAACCCTAAAATTTTCAGAACAATCGGAATCAGGATCAGGGCCCCTAAAACTCAAGGGGGGTAAAACCCTAGTTGATAATATCTTGACAGTTTTATGTGTACAACGAATTTTAACTCAAGACCAACTCACCTGAGCTACCTGGACACGAAGCTACCCTATGGTAGACCGGTATCCCTCGCGCCACGCGAGGGTGCCATTTTTCATGTATAAATAGGGGAGTCTGGTACATTCAATTGTGCGTTAGTTCGACGTTCAAAGTCATTTCGTACACTGAGATTGTTGGATCGTGTACGTGACCCTGAAAGTCAGTTAAGGTAGCTCATCATCAATTACTAAGGCGGAATCAAAGTAAATGACGTCCAAAACAGCTTGTATCCTTTAATCTTTCTTTTCCATTAATAACCGTGCTTTTACAACTTGTTCTGATGAAAATCCGACAGCACTTCGTGACTCTCACAATGACATCCAACCGTTCCGTTTGAAATGACACACTAACACTCCTATATATAGACATAGAACCCTTCCGTTTGAAACTACACATAATGTTCAAACGACAGATCTCAAACGGAAGTTTAATTTCAAACGGAACCCTTTGATTTCAAACAGAACCCTCTATAAACACTACGGTTTCAAACGGAACCCCTATAAATCACTTTCTAAATCAAACTAAAACCCTAATTTGACAATTAAGCTCCATTCTTGACTTTCTTAAACTAAGACTTGATGAAGATAAAGTCAACAGACATTCTTGTGCATCAACAGACTCCCCCTTGGATGTTGACGTAGTCTTCAGCTCCTGAGTCTTCAGTCTTAGTCTTTTCTCTAACTCTGCCTTTTCATCACAAGCACTCTATCTTCACATTCCCATATGCTGTTGATCCAGACTCCCCCTTTCAAATACTCCCCCTCTCGATATGCTAGAATTTGAGATGTCTGGTTCAAGCTTTGACATTTAGCTTCCGTTGGGAATAATGAAAACCAAACCTGCATATTCTCTACCACAACATAAGTTTCACAAATTTATAACCATTGAATTTAAAAACTTACTGGTAGACATCATATAATTCAACAAACTGTATAGTTACATCAAGTTCAAATAAATGACCTTGATTAACTAACCCCTCAATCTTTCAAAACATTTGTATATAACATTCAAAGTTTTCAACATATTCTCCCAAACCAATTCATCATGTTTAGCACTTGGAATTTTGAATATCTGTCCTTCAACATCAGTTGTCGAAAATCTTTTTGGATTTTTGTTCTTGACAGAAATACAGTAAAGAAATATATACAAACATTATTTTTGTGAGTTTGTGTAAGAGGATCATATCAGTTCTTGAAACAAATCACTAGCACCGTTAAGCTTTTGACATTTTAAGTTCTAAACGATTCACCTCGATTGACGATATAGTTGTCCTCTTAAGCTCAATCTAAAAACTTTCGAAATGCTTACTGATACGTTAAGGTATATTAAGATAGCACTAAAATTCTTATGGACCCCACGATCTCAGCATATCCCCTCATCATGCAATACACTGACTCAAGTAATGCCTTTAAACTTTTATCAACTGTGATTTGTGCAAAAATAAAGCAGAATGTTTAAACATTAACAATCAGGTCGATACTTCCGTATACGCAGAGAAAGTCCAATGTTTAAACAAAATAAGAAAATAAAAATAAGTTGAAGTTGTTTAGGCTTTAACCACCAGGTCGATACTCCCGTATACGCAGAGGTGATCCAAAGCTTAAACGAAACACCAAAGAAAATAAAGCAGAACGTTTAGGCAACAACATCCAGGTCGATACTCACGTATACGCAGAGGATGTCCGATGCTTAAACAAAATAAAGAAATAAAACAAGTTTAAATCTTTGCAAAATAAAATGCACAATCACAGCGACTTTTCAGCAAAGTTGTGAAAGTTCACAAACTTAACCAGTTTTATGTCTTTCGACAATCATCGATTACTGAGTAGGTACACAATCAAGAAGGACAAAACCAAGTACTATGCTTTTGACCATGTTTCCCACTAGAACTAGGCTTTTTCATTTATGTTTGTATCGTTATCGCAAATCTACTAGTCTAGCTGAGCCTACCGTCACATCTTTAGTGAGACCGCTTATCACATTTGGCATTACAATTCTTTAGCATGCTGTGATAGTTCACTGATTTTCTATCATTTCCTCTTGTTTAACACAAAACTCATTTTTGATTTTTCAATGTTTTTGACATTTTCAAATTTTCTAATTTTTTTAAAATTTTTCTCCCCCTAAAATCAAAATATGTTTCAATTTTGATTTTCTGGGAAAATTTGAAAACAAACTATACAAGAAACGTGACAAACTGATATCGAATCTCTTCAATTCGCCATTCACTCAGCATAAACAATCAGAACTCCCCCTGACAACAAACTATTTTCCCATTTAGATTTCGAAACACTTAAGTTTGTTTTAATCAAATGGTTTTTCCGGAAAATTAGTTTTGTTTGTCTTTTCACAAACTCGGGGTTTCATCACATTGTTCGCTTTTAACCATTTTGAAAGATTTAACAATTAAGACCCTTGTCAATAACAAACACTAGTAGAAAATCAAGTACAACTTAATGTCCCTGATTTACCACTTGTAAATCGAAATATCACAGTTACCATCCTGTGAATTTCTCAAGAATGATGCCGATACCTGCTTCACACTTACCAACCTGGAAGCTCCGGCAAGTCAAGTTTTTAATCAACAAATTTTGACACCCAAGCCTGACCAGCCTTAGGTGTGTTTTGAACTTTTCTCTTTTCTTCATAAAATTCTTTCACTCCTTTTTCCTTACCATCAGCCATCTTACTAAAAATATGTTTAACATTGCTATTAAACATTTTTCCAGTTTCAACACCTTTTGATTTTAGGTTTGCGGCTTGTAATGGTGGAAAATTCTCATCATTCATTAAAGGAACTGTCTCTTCCTTTTTTACTTCAACTTGTGGCTCCTCTGATTTTGTGGAATCAGATTCATTGCCTGAACTTGGCTTGTCTGACTTGGATGAGCCAGATTCATCGCCAATGACATTCTTTTTCTTCTTGTTTGTCCTCAGATTTGCATTTGAAGAATTCGATTTGCTTGACTTTGCTGTCGATTGAATCGATTCATCAGAACTTTTATTTGAACCAACTGGTGAACCCGAAGACAAAATCTTCTCGAGATACTCTCTCGCCTTCTTCCTTTTCTTTCGCAGTCTGTCTTTCTGCCCCTGTGAAAGTTTAACTTTCTTTTCTTGAATTGTCTGATCCTGAACTTTAGGTTTTAGAACCTTCTGTTCATGGGGCTTGACGTTGACTGGTTTCTTTACCATTCTCTGAGAATTAACCCTCAATCTTTCATTTGATCTCCTTGGGCAATCTCTGGCAATATGACCTCTGATTTGACAATTATAGCATCTTCTTGTCTCATAACTCCAATTCTGGCAGTTAACAGCAATGTGTCCTCGAATACCACAAGAGTAACACACTCTGTTATCGTACCATTCACCACTATTACACCAAACACTTAAATCATAGCATTGTCTAACTTTGTGGTGATTATCACTCCTCCTGAAAACTGGATTTGGCTTTGAAGCACTGTGGTCAAACCTGCACCACTTATTACCAACATTTTGTGAGTTTTCATTTTTAGATTTTTGTGATTTTTGATAATGATTGGATGACTTATCTGATGAGCTTTTATTTTCATTTTTAAAATTTTTCAAATTTTTAACTTTTTGTTTCTGTTCTACACTCTTCTTAACAGGTTTTTGTTTAAAACATTCACCTGTTTCAGTAGATTGCAAAACAGTATTTTTAAATTTTTCTTGTAAATCTAAAAATATTTTTCTTTTCTTTTCTTTTTCATCATCAGATATTTCATCACAATCTTCAATTTTGACTTTGACTTTGTCAAAATTTGTGACATTGTCACTTATTGGAACAGAATTGATTGGTTTTGGAGAAACATGTGATGTAAAATTCTCAAAACCTTTCAATTTCACCTTAAGCTCTTTAATTTTAATCTGAGCTTTTTCAGCTTCTTTTTCAATCTGAATGATTTTAGCAAGATGAGAATTGATTTCAATTTGTTTTCCAAGATTATCTTTACCAAAAATATCTCTCTCATCTTCTAAAATCTTGATTTGATTTTGAAAATCTTTTTCTTTTTCTTTCAAACCTTTGTTTTCCAATGTCAAACTGTCCACATCACTCAACAGTTTGACATTTTCAGTTTTCAGTTTTTCACAGTTCAAGCGCAACTCCAGAATTTGTTCATCATCAGATTTCTTCTCGTCTTTCAAAGCTTTGTTTTCCAATGTCAAATTCTCCACATCTTTCAAGAGATTGACATTTACTGCTTCGGATTTTTCGCATTTCAAGCATTTTCCATTCATCTCTCCATTATCAGCTTCTTTCTTTGTTTCCTTCATGTATGTTCCTGCACAGAAAATTTTAACAAAATCAAGAGGATTCATATTTTCATCAATATAACAACCCCTCTTAATATTGTATCTCATAACATTTTTTGCTGCAAGACACACAGTGATTCGTTTTCTCATTTCAATGATCACATCCAAATCTATCTTTCCTAAATCCTCGTTTATTTCATTTATCAACTTCTTCTTTTTCTTTTCATTTTCATAATTGTGTGTTTTAATTTTATCGATGAATTCTCTTAGACTCAAATTTGAAAATCTATAATCCTTTTTTAGATTAGTCAAGAATTCATTCCATTCAGCCGGTAATACATCTGCAAATTTTGATATCTGTTCAGCATCTGACATTCTTATCTCGTTCGCTTTTAAATTTTCAAGTAATTGATCATACCGAGTTACCAACTCATCCAACGGTTCATGTTTCTTGCAACAAAAATTTTCAAGTCTATTAACCCAAACATGCTTATTCCCATTTTCTCTCGCGTTAAACCAAAATCTACTATACCAATCATTCAATCTTTCAAGATTATCATTTTCCTTTTCGTCAAACATTTTAACCATACTTTCTTCGTTAAATGACATGATTCAAAAATTTTGTTAGATCAAAGTCCACAATTCAACTTCTTGGTATTTGCACCTTGTAAATCTCCTCGAATCACCTGCAATCAAAACAAATATTAAAATTGATTAGGATCGGGTGGCAATTCGTTTGGATTACCACTCGATTTGTTGCACTTTAAATCTTTGAACAAATACAATATCCTTTAAAACAAATTTTGATTTTTGAAAATATAAGAAACTGTTCAAACGGAATAGTTTGCTTCGTTTGAAATACCAACAGTTTCAAACGATGACAATTTTCAAACGACAATAAGTTTTCAAACGACACAGAATTTTCAAACGATATGTTTTCAAACGATAAAGATTCAAACGGTGGACTGTTCCGTTTGAAACAATATTTTCAAACGACAAACTTTTTCAAACTGCCAACTTGTTTCAAACGATACATGTTTCAAACGATAAAGGTTTCAAACGATGGACTGTTCCGTTTGAAACCAAACTTTTCAAACGATATACTTTCAAACGAGGGACAAGTACTTTCAAACGACAGACTCAAACGACAGACATTTCTCAAACAGAAGTGTCTGATTTCAAACGATAGAGTCCAATTTTCAAACGGGAGGGTCTAATTTTTCAAACGACAGATCTGTTTTCAAACGACAGATCTGTTTTCAAACGATTGAACTGGTGACGTCAGCAATTTCGCGAAAAATTCAAACGGTCTGATCGATTTTAGTTAGTTTTAGGTCGAATTTCATTATCAAACTTTCAAGAATTGATTATTAGTGAATTTCGTTTGACATATGATCGTTTCAAGCCATTTTAACCAGTTCTCGCGATTAAAAACAGAAAAGAAAGGTAGAAGTGAGATAATCCGATGATTTCAAGCTGATTTCGGTATGAACTCCTCGTCCTGAGCTCTGATACCACTTGTTGGATCGTGTACGTGACCCTGAAAGTCAGTTAAGGTAGCTCATCATCAATTACTAAGGCGGAATCAAAGTAAATGACGTCCAAAACAGCTTGTATCCTTTAATCTTTCTTTTCCATTAATAACCGTGCTTTTACAACTTGTTCTGATGAAAATCCGACAGCACTTCGTGACTCTCACAATGACATCCAACCGTTCCGTTTGAAATGACACACTAACACTCCTATATATAGACATAGAACCCTTCCGTTTGAAACTACACATAATGTTCAAACGACAGATCTCAAACGGAAGTTTAATTTCAAACGGAACCCTTTGATTTCAAACGGAACCCTCTATAAACACTACGGTTTCAAACGGAACCCCTATAAATCACTTTCTAAATCAAACTAAAACCCTAATTTGACAATTAAGCTCCATTCTTGACTTTCTTAAACTAAGACTTGATGAAGATAAAGTCAACAGACATTCTTGTGCATCAACAGAGATATTGTAGGAACAGTCCTAAAACACACACAATTCACGAAGTGCTGCCGCAAAACAGGGTAATAACTCGATCGCTGCTACGATTCAATGTCCGATCGATTAAACTATCCAATGGATGTTTAAGTGCTCCCCACATTAGGGTTTATGCTTTGTCATTCATCGTTAATTCGATGGATGTTTAAGTATCGCACTTTTTCATTCGTTGTGAGGGTTTCAATCTCGTGAGTTATCATAAATGGTGTATTAGTTACTGACCTAGTTTGTGTGCATTGATATTTAATTAGGTTACAAGGCTAATCAGTAGACTAGACTCTGCTCGTATTAAATCTGCAATGTGAGTCATTCTCTTTTTATCAAATTTTATTTCAAAAGCATGTTTATTTTCAAAGTTATAATTACAGGGATTAAGTCTTTGTAATCACCAAATTATAGCCGGTATGTGGGGTTTTGTATACATTACTTGATAACCGTCACCATTGGACAACGGGGTAGCCAAGGGGTGATATGACCACAGTCACAGACACCATTGGACTCAGAGGTTACCAATGGATGTTCGAGTGATAAATACTGTGGGTAGTTGGTTGATATATGGAAACATTGTAATCGCTCTTAATACTGTAAATTATAACAAACGTGTCGTTTTAGTAAAAAGAATGATTCACCAGTATTTCCCGCTGACAAAACCTTTTTCAAACATGTTTCAGGTGATCTGTTGTGATTCAGGAAAAGTGCCGTGAAGCATACAAGCTTAAGGAAGTGGCTCAAAATAAAATAAAGAAACATGTTTTGTAAAATAAAGGTTTCTCCGTAAAATCATATGATTGTAAATCTTCGGGGTTTTATCCTAAATTGTGAAATAAAATAATCGGGAAATTACGGTTTTAAAAAGATCCTGAAGAAATCTTCCGCTGTTAAATAAATACCACGGGATTTTCTGTCCCGCGGCTCCTGAAACGGGTCAAACCGGGTCGGGGGCCGTGACAGAAAAAGGTGGTAGCAGGCCGCGATGGGATGACCCCGTGTTTCGCGGGGCGCGATCGAGCCATACCTGTCAGATAACCAACGAGCCACGTGGCACGACACACGGCAAGTCTACACTCGTGACTAACCTGACCTAAGCCCTAGCTACAGTCTCTCGCGAGGCGCGAAGTGCATACCCCAGTGGGTCGCGGGGCGCGTGGGAACCCAGAACCAGCCTATAAAAGGAGCCCCCAGCTTCATTTCAAATCGTTCATCATCTCTTTCTCTCTCAGACTTCTAATAGGAGAAAATTATCGGGTATTATTCCCCTAAAACACGAAGCTCTGCCTCGTTGTAAGTATTTTAACCCCCAATCACTAATTCGTTACCCTACCCGATTGATCTAGGGCTCCGTAACGCATGTCGAGGCTCTGCCTGACTAAGTTCGTTGGAGTTCTGTCTCGTGTTGGAATGAGATCCCTGGAATTCCCGCACCAAACCCTATAGAGCAGTATACAACACCGAACCCTTTAGACCCATGGTGGAATGACAATAGGGCAATTCAGGATTTAGTAGACAACCCATACCCTTACGAAGAACCCATACCACGTTACCCTGATCCAGTGCCAGCGCCATTACCACCTATGAGCCAAGAAAATGTGGAGTAACTTTGCCAATATGGTGAAGAGTTAGTTGAAGAGGGAAATCAGATTCGTCAGATAGGAGAGAAACTCGCTGGAAATATGACGAGCGTGAGATGCAGTTCTAAACAAGCCAGCACCTAATATAATATATATATATATGTGTGTGCGTTTGTGTAATTTGTTTACTTTGATATATATATATATATATATAAGACAAGGATCCGTTAGGAACCACCTTTTATTGCGAGAACCACGAGAACCATTGTGAACACAACTAAAAATACCTAAAAAAACACACAAATTTTTTTTATACAAAAATCGCTACTTTTAGTAGCCAAAAATTTTTTTGTTTTTTTTTTAATTTTTTTTTGCTACTAAAAATAGCGATTATAATGTAAAAAATATATAAAAAAATATTTTGTGTGTTTTTTTATATTTTTTTAGGTTTTTTGAGGGGTTTAGTTTTTAGCATTTTAGCTTAGGGGTTGGGGGGGGGGGGGTGTTAGGTTTTTGGGGGGTGAGGGAGGGGGGTTTAGGTTTTTTTTTTGTTTGGGGGGGGGGTTAGTTTTTAGCATTTAGCTTGGGGGGTGGGGGTTATTTTTTTTTTGGGGGGGGGGGGGGTTTAGTTTTTTTTGGGGGGTGGGGGTTAGGTTTTTTTAGGTATTTTTGGTTGTGTTCACATTGGTTTTTTTAGGTATTTTTTGGTTGTGTTCACATTGGTTATGTAAATTAAATATCTTTCTAAAATAGTAAAATGTAAATGAACAAAAAAAACGAGTTAAGAAAAAGCTTAATTTTTTTTACATGAAAGATAGTTATTATTATCAATCATATCTATCCAAAATTGAAAATGAATAAGGTTTCCATTATTTAAAACGAGTAAGAAATTTAATTTACATAAAACTATATAGCTAGTAGATTTTATTTAAAAATCTGTTTAAAAAATACTAGTGTAACAAGTAGATTTTATGTTAAATAATAAATTTAATAAAAATATGAAAATAAAAAAAATAAATAGATTTTATGTTAATTAAGAGATATAATAAAAAGATGAAAATAAAAAAAAATAGATTTTGTAAAATTGATTTAAACTTAAATAAAATTAGGTTTTAGTACCCAAATTTGTTACATTGATAAACTTAAAAAAATGCAAGGGTATTTTAGTCATTAATTAACAAATTTTGGTGTTAGTACCTAAAGGTGTTACAAAATTGAAACCATAAAACCTAAACCTGTTAAAAAAAAGTTAGTACCCAAAGGTGAAACTAGGTATAAACCACAAGACTCATTTGTGTAAGTAACTCATTTAAATTCCAGTTGAAGCTTGTAATAGATGCATAGATAAATATATAAAAAGAGTAAGTCGCAATGCTCGACGTTTTTTATTCAATCTGCTTGAATGGTTGTTTGTATTAATTTTATTCTGTGATATTAATACCTGATAAATGTTTACAATTTAGATGGACAACGAAGTAAATCAGGAAAACCAGAATAATGATAATAACGGGAACCAAGTGAATAAAAGTGCCTTCGAACATATAGTAGCACATGGAATCATAGATGCTATTCCATATATTATCAAGACTATTAAAGAAGTAGAAAATAATAATTCTGTAATTGGAAGTAAACGTCAAACCGCTGAACCAAGTCACAACGTGAATGGAAATCACGGAACACTTATCCAAGCTCCAATTCCAAAGAAAAGAAGGACCATCTCATATGGTTGTTCTTATAAAAAAAATTTGGCCTGCAAACCAATAGAATTTTCAGGCAATGAAGGAGCCATTTCAGCCTTGCGCTAGATAGAAAAGACAGAATCTGTCTTAAAAATAAGTAAATGTGTAGATGAAGATAAAATCATGTTTGCTTCTAATCTTTTCAAGAATGCAGCCTTAGAGTGGTGGAATACCATTCTCCAGTCCAGAGGAAGTGACAGAGTTTATAATATGGAATGGACCAACTTTAAGGAGATAGTTGAAAGGAAATTATGTACTCCTCATGAAAAGGAACAAATTGCTAATAAGTTCCTAAATCATAAAATGATTGGAATAGACTGTAGGGAGTACACTACCATATTCTTTGAATATGCTAGGATAGTACCAATCTTAGCCTCATCAGAACCAGTGTTAATCTTCCGTTACATCTGGGGATTAATTAGTGAGATCAGACATGTAGTCAAGGCAGCTAGACCACAAACCATAGAAGAAGCGGTAGAACTAGCTAACACTCTGACTGATGAGTTGGTATGTACGCAAGAGGAAAACCAGAGAAAGAACCTAGCTCAAAAGCTTACCCGATAATTACTTTATGGTAATTCCTACCGTGGAAAAGGAACAGGTTCTTCCTCTTCACCCAACTGCAAGTATTACAAAAGGAAGCACTCAGGAAGGTACTCAATATACTGCAACTTCTGCAAAATATTTGGACATAAGGAAGAAGACTGCAGGAAGAAAGCTAGCAATAGATTATGCTACAATTGTAGAGAAGCTGGTCATATCAAACCGAACTGTCCGAAATTAGCTCTAGCGACAACCAGCAAGGCTAAGACAACTGAAGGACCCAAGAAGAATGCCAGTGCATTTGTTCTGACAGTTGAAGAACCCAAGATGATTCCGGATGTGATTGTCGGTACGTTTTTAGCTAATGATATTTTTGCCAAGGAATTATTTGACTCCGGTGCAAACCAAAGTTTTATCAATACTTCTTTCTACAAACTTCTCAACCAACCATTAACTAAACTTCAACAAGACTGTCTAGTGGAGACAGTAAATGGAGATTCTATCAAGATAAGCGAAATCCTGCAGGGAGCAAGGATAGAAATTCTAAACCATAATTTTACTGCTAATCTTTTTCCAATGAATCTAGCCGGATTTGATGTCGTATTAGGAATTAATTGGTTGGTAGCCAATCATGCTAGTATTTTATGTGATCAAAAGTCTGTACAATTAAGTACACCAAATGGTAAAAAGATCACAATTAAAGGAGATAAGCCAACCAGGTCAACAAAATTCATCTCTGTGATGAAATCTGCAAGTTATGCAAGGAAAAGAGGAATGGTGTATATGATTTCCATAATCATTAACACTAAAGGAAAATAATTAAAAGATATTCATGTAGTATCTAAATTCTCCGACGTTTTTCAAGAAGAATTACCTGGATTACCGCCGGATCGAGAGGTTGAATTTAGAATTCACCTACTACCCGGAACGACACCGATTGCCAAAGCACCATACCGACTAGCACCAACGGAGATGCAGGAACTGAAGAAACAGTTGGATGAACTACTTGAAAAAGGTTTTATACAGCCTAGTTCATCGCCATGGGGAGCACCGGTGTTATTTGTAAAAAAGAAGGACGGATCGATGCGTATGTGTATACATTACCGGAGATTGAACAAGGTTACGATTAAAAATCGGTACCCCACCACCGAGAATCGATGACATGTTCGATCAACTTCAAGGAGCTCGATTGTTTTCTAAAATCGACTTACGCTCATGATATCATCAATTGAAAGTACAGGAAGAGGACATTCCTAAAACTGCTTTCAGAACAGGGTACGGTCATTATGAATTTATAGTCATGTCATTTGGTTTAACCAATGCCCCAGCTGCATTTATAGACATGATGAACAGGATATGTAAGCCATACTTGGATAAATTTATAATTGTGTTTATAGATTATGTTCTAATTTACTCCAAGAGTAAAGATGATCATTCAGAGCATTTGCATACACTTCTGACATTGTTATGAAAAGAAAAGCTCTATGCTAAATTCTCAAAATGTGAATTCTGGTTGCAAGAAGTGCAATTCCTTGGACATCTGGTTAATCATGAAGGAATTCATGTGGATCCCACAAAGATCTAGGCGATTACCAAATGGAAAGTCCCTGAATCACCAACGGAAGTAAGAAGTTTTATTGGACTGGCAGGATATTATAGACGTTTTATTCAAGATCTCTTTAGAATAGCCATTCCATTAACCAAACTGACCTACAAATCAGTAAAGTTTGAATGAGGACCAAAACAGGATGAAGCATTTAGGATTTTAAAACAACGGTTAACCAATGCACCGATACTCGCGTTACCAGAAGGAACTGAAGACTTGGTAGTCTATTGTGTCGCGTCTAAGTTAGGATACAGATGTGTGCTGATGCAACGTCAAAAGGTTATAGCTTATGCCTCTAGACAGCTTAAGAAACATGAAGAGAACTATACAACCCACGATCTAGAAATAGGAGCCATAATTTTTGCCCTCAAGATTTGGAGACACTATCTTTATGGTAGTAAGTTCGTTGTATTCACCGATCATAAGAGTTTAATATATGTCTTCGGACAAAAGGAACTAAATATGAGACATAGACGTTGGATAGAAATTCTTAGTGATTATGATTGTGATATCCAGTATCATGCAGGTAAAGGTAATGTAGTGGCTGATGCTTTAAGTCGAAAATATCATGAAAAGCCAAAACGAGTACGCTCTCTCAGACTATATCTGCAGATATATTTAAATGAGCAAATTAGAGAAATGCAGGAAATAGCAATCAAGGACGATGCTGAAGGTTTAGAATGAATGATTAAGGAGTTAGAACAAAGAGCAGATGGAATTTGGAGATTCCATAAGAAAAGAATCTGGATACCTATTCAAGGAAACCTACGTAACCAAATTTTAGAAGAAGCCCATAAGTCTAAGTATACGATACATCATGGTAGTGATAAGATGTATCAAGATTTGAGAAAGAATTTCTGGTGGATAGGAATGAAAAAGGATATAGCAAATTATGTTGCTAAGTGTCTAACCTGTTCACAGGTTAAAGCTGAACATCTGAAACCTTCAGGGTTATTGCAACAATTAAAGATGCCAATTTGGAAATGGCAATTGATAACAATGGACTTTGTTACCAAATTACCCAAGACACGAAAAGGTAATGATACAATCTGGGTGATTGTAGACAGATTAACCAAATCTACTCATTTCTTACCTATGAAGGAAACTTTCAGTATGGAGCAGTTAGCCAAGTTATATGTAAATGAAATAGTTTCATTACATGGAATTACTTTATCTATTTTGTCTGACAAAGATAGCCATTTTACATCTCATTTTTGGACAAGTTTCCAAAAAGCAATGGGAACCAGGTTAAATCTAAGCACAGCTTATCATCCTCAAACGGACGGACAAAGCGAAAGGACAATTCAGACAATGGAAGATATGCTTATAGCCTTTGTAATTGATTTTGGAGGAAATTGGGACGATCATTTACCATTAATAGAATTTTCCTACAACAATAACTATCATACCAGCATTAATGCTGCACCATTTGAAGCACTTTATGGACGGAAGTGTCAAACTCCAGTCTGTTGGGCAGAGATTTGAGAAAAGCAACTATCTGGACCAGAGATAGTGCAAGAACGGACAAAATTATTCAAGTCAAGGAAAGATTAATAGCAGCACGAGATCGTCAAAAGAGTTATGCAGATAACAGACGAAAACCATTGGAATTTCAAGTTGGAGACAAGCTATTGTTAAAAGTTTCTCCATGGAAATGAGAGGTCAGATTTGTTAAAAGAGGAAAGCTAGGCCCAAGGTATGTTGGACCTTTTAAGATTATCAAAAGAATAGGACCAGTAGCTTATCAACTACAATTGCCAGAGGAAATGGCAGGAATACATGATGTATTTCATGTATGTAATCTCAAGAAATGCTTAGCAGACGAATCATTAATGGTACCTCTTCAAGACATAGAGGTAAATGAGAAGCTTAAGTTTGTAGAGAAACCAATTCAGATTGAAGATAGAAAACTAAAAAATCTTAAACACAAGAGACTAGTTCTGGTCAAGGTAAAATGGGATTCCAAGAGAGGAGCAAAATACACATGGGAGCTCGAGTAAAAAATGCAACAAAAATATCCACACCTGTTTCAATGAATCTCGAGGACGAGATTTAAAACAAGGTGGGGAGGATATAACAACCCTCATATAACGCCCTTAATGTAGCCCTTACACGCTATAGTAGACCAATATAACTTAAATTTCATCAAAAAACAAACAAAATCATTATTTTAGTTCACTCACGGGCCGCAACGGGATGACCTCCGTGTTTCGCGGGGCGCAACCGAGCCATGCGTGGCAGATAACCAACGTGCCACGTGGCATGACACACGGCAAGTCTACACTCATGACTAACCTGACCTAACCCTAGCTAGCGTCTCTCACGGGGCGCGAAGCGCATACCCCAATGGGTCGCGGGGTGCGAGGGATCCCGGAATCAGCCTATAAAATGAGCCTCCCAGCTTCATTTCAAATCGTTCATCATCTCTTTCTCTCTCAGATTTCTAATAGGCGAAAATTATCGGGTATTATACCCCTAAAACACGAAGCTCTGCCTCGTTGTAAGCATTTTAACCCCCGATCACTAATTCGTTACCCTTCCCGATTGATCTAGGGCTCCGTAACGCATGTCGAGGCTCTGCCTGACTAAGTTCGTTGAAGTTCTGTCTCATGCTGTATGGCTAAGTGATTTGGGTTATCTTACTAACACGTGTGCATTGTTTATTTTTAATAGAAAATAATCAGGAAGCAACAGGAAGCTATAAAAACACCTAAGTCTACAAAGTGAGTCATTCTCTTTTTCTACCAAACTGTTTTACAAAAACCTCAAATATTTTTAGTTAGACTTACAGTGATTGAGTCTATGTATTCTACAATTGCTGCCGGTATTATGGGGTTTTGTATACATTACTTGATAAGCGTCACCATTGGACAACGGGTTAGCCAATGTGTGATATGACCATAGCCACAGATTCGGTCGAGTGGCAATTATTGAATGAGTATATTGGTAGATATAAACATTGTAATCGCTCTCAACACTGTAAAGTTATAAAATCTTGTTTTGATTAAACTGGGATGCACTCGCCAATATTTCTTGCTAATAAAAACTTTTTAAAATGCGTTTTAGGTAACTTAATATGAAGCTATAAGAAGCCAGCTATGGAGCACTGAAGGCTTAAAGAAGTGGCTATAAAAGTTACCTAAATAAAAGGAGATTATGTTTTCAATAATTAGGGTTTATCTCTATAAATGTATTATGAATGAAACGTGGGTTTTATCCCATTTATTTATTACAAAAGTTTGGTGTTTTGAAACTCTGAGATTTATTTCCTAACTACGATCCTGATGTTTTAATTTCGTTGTCAAATTAACAAACACCGATACCACCCGCTCTATGTCTCCCGGCGCCCGCTCCCGGGGTAAGGGGTCGGGGGCTGCGACACCAGGTTTGTTCAGCTTCGGATCGGACAAACCCCGGTCAACATCAGTTTCGGTTCACTTGATTCAGTCTTGGGTTTCGGGTCTCGGGTCTCGGTTCGGTCAACATAGTCAACGAAGTCAGCTTTGGTTCGGGTCGTGTTGGTTCAGTTTCGGGTCTTGTTTCGGTTCGGTCAAACATGGTCAACACGAGTCAAACACGCGATGCGGTAAACTTTAAACGATGCAAAGTTCATTTATAATGTTTTTCGTAAATATTATTTAGTACCAAAACCGAGCTCTCAAAACCGAACCAATATTTCGTTACGAATTACATATATTTGTGTTATTCACGACAAAATACGACTTACTGAAGATATGATATATTACACATATATTGTTATTGAATTGATTGAGTTTTGAAAATATAACGACAACTTTCATTGTCGGGATCGTCCAAAAACAGAGGAAACTCTGTCCGTTTTTCGTAAAAAAAATTCATAATTCGAAATGCGTTAAATTATAAAACGAAGCTTAACGGATTCAATTAATTTTTATAAAAATAACTATAAATGTATAATTATTTTGACAACACTTCTATAATCCCCAAAATCTCTCAAATTCTTTGCCAGATTCGATTCGAACAAGGCGGAATTCTTCAAGAACTAAAAGGTGACCTCAGTGTCCCATCCTCTAACTCTTCAACTCCTCGCGGGTTTACCAAAGGAAGCTTTGCAAAACAGTGAGCATACTCGACCCTTTTTACGCTTTAACGCAATTTTGGATGCAACATGTATCAACTAATAAATTCCACTTATACAATCAAACATATTTGACCACTCAATCCATCGAACACGTTATATGTTATGCTTAGGTTGTTTATGCATGTTAGTTCCAACCTGTATTTCCACGCTAATTGTTGTGCTTAGGTTGTTTATGCATATTAGTTTCAACTTGTATATCCATGCTATTTGTTATGATTCGGTTGTTCATGTATGCTAGATTCAATTGAATATAAATTGCCACGTTGGATTGAGATAAACTTTTATGCTTATACTTATATTCAAACTTGTATGCTCGCCAGTACTTTTTGTATTGATCCATGCTTTTATTACATGTTGCAGGATTTGATGATGCAAGGAATCTAGTAGGATTACCTAGAAACGCATTTAAACTTTAATACTTGTTGTATTGTAACTTACTTTCAAACCTGTTGTATTTTGTTTCCAACCTTGTAATAAACTGATGTGTGTAAAATGCAACATATAAATTACATCAAATGAGGCATAAAACTAACCATTTTTTTAGTACTAATGTTGGAAAAAATGTGCTTTTGTCTTCCTTTTGTATTTTCAGGATTAAAAGAGCGTAAATTAACAAAAGAAGCAAATATGCAGCAAAATCTAACATAATTACAAGAAAAGGAATAAACGTGGCATGCCCGACCCCTCGGCAGCATCTGTCACACCCCCAAAATACCACTTGCGGAAACACCGCGGGGCGTGTTACGTACCAGGATCTAGCCACCAATCACAATGAACTCATAACTATATGTAAATAAAACTTTCATTCATTAACATAAAGTGTTACAAAACGTTAAATGTAATTCATTGTACACAGCGGAAGCATAACTCATTTGTTAAGTGTTTCATAAACCACATGTACAAAAACCATTAGACTTGTATTGCGATTCCATGTATCTCGACCCATGATCACTCTAGCATCCTAGACAGCAAGTCCCAGTGATATAACCCTATAGACCTGCAAGCATGCAGACAAGTGTGTTAGACGACGCTGGTGAGTTCAAAGTTTGTTACCACGTTTAGTTACCAGATATCAGTTTTAAAAACATTTCAGAGATTTGATGTTGTCAATAACTCGATTACCGCTGATGGCTCCAGATTATTTGCCATATTCCCCAATGCCTCTATCAAAGCAATGGTCAAGACTGGGGTCACTAGTTCACGCCCGTCCTCCCCGGTACGGTGTAAGGGTGCCAAACCTAAATAGCGTTATTAACTAATAACCCGTTGCCTCCCCGACAACAAATCGGTAGAAGGGACTTGATTGACATATATGAGAGTATTAACAAACATTCTGAGTTTAACTTTCCAGTTAAACCCAATAACCCGGCATTCCTCCCCGAAACGTTTACCAAATGTCCCTCCCCGGGACGCATGCTTGGAAAAAGAGCAGTGAACTCACCTTAGGTTTGCTCGGTATGTTACGTTACATTACCCGTTCCCAGTTGGCCAAGCAAACCCTACCGTGGTTACCAAACAATATCAGTTACACAATCATTCACGTCTCATATTTGCACACAGTAAATCACGTATTGTTACACAGATTGCTTTCACTGCAAAGATCACCATAGCATGTATCAAGTATCCGATTCTCATTCAAGTACACATCACATGTGAATATCACAAATCAATACATAACAGAGGCATGTTCTACCCACACCAAACAAGTCAGGTTTCTCATTTATAACAATATTGTTATCATGCAACAACTAGTATTTGTAAGCTGATGTGTGTAAAATGCAACATATAAATTACATCAAATGAGGCATAAAACTAACCCTTTTTAAGTACTAATATTGGAAAAAGAGTGTTTTTGTCTTCCTTTTGTATTTTCAGGATTAAATGAGCTCAAAAACGCAAAAGAAGCAAAAAGACAGCTAAATCCAACATAAATACAAGAAAAGGAATATTAGTGGACTGCCCGACCCCTCAACGGCACCTTCCAAAGCAAAAGAGAGAAATCAGAAGGCTGAACACGCCCCGTGCTCAGCCAGCACGGGGGCGTGCCCAAGAAGCAGCAGAAAAGACAAATCCATAGAAGCTTCTATTGCCCATCACGGGGCCGTGCTCAGCGGACACGGGGGCGTGTCGAAAGTACAGCAGGCGCATTTATTGTAATTGCGAATTACAATTAATGAGGAGAGAGATTGTCAGACAGACACGGGGCCGTGTCCAGCACTCTGTTCAGCCTATAAATAGGAGTGCTTGGATTCATTTCATCTCATCCCTTGGCACACCACCTCTCTCACACTTCATCCACCACCCACCACCATCACAACACCATCATCCACCACCATCATCCATTGTCCATCGTAGAGTGTGTGAGTCGTCTCGGGATCCAAGATTGATCGTAAGAGTTCTTGACAATCAAGGCCATGTTTGCCTAAGTCTCTTACATCACTTGGTGAAGACAAAGTGTCTAGTATAATACTTTTTATTTCTAATCTTTTGCACTTTTTATTTGGTTTTGTATTAATGACTTTAATAACTAGTTACTTATGTTGAAGGTGATCTTTCCTTATCGTTTGTCCGTGGTGTCTTGGCATTATTTTACTGTCTATATAAAATAAAGGATTTTCACCATTCATATCTCCACGGTCTATATGGAGGTATGTTGGCTACCTGGTAGGGGGTTAAGGGAACGGTTTGGTAAAGGTCTTGCCATTGTTCAGCGTTTAGAGGTCCTGCAATGGACCTGGGTCAAATTTAGTAGGACCTCCTTCAATACTTCACGGTATTGGATGGCGGGGGTCCAAACTCTTTGATCCCCTCATAAGTTAACTACTATTAATACTATAACCCGGCTATTTAGGACTGTATCCCTGCTGACTCAGACTACTTAGCCGAGGGTAACGTCACCGCCAAAAGCGGGGCCTACCACAATACTGCATTAATAACTTAATTCATTATCTTCCAATAATCCACCCCTTTAGGATTGTATCCCTGCTGACTCAAACTACTGGGGTGAGGGTAACGTCACCTTCAAAAGAGGGGCCTACTACAATAACTAAGATAATCTCTTAATTATGTGCAAAAGTGCGGAAATAATCAAAGGTTATACTAGATACGAGTCAGAACCAAGTGATTCATCTTGTCTATCTGTTTTTATTTTTATTTTTATTTTCAGCATTTTAGTTAGCTTTTAATTTTCTTAGTTTAAAACATTTTTCTAAACTTTTATTTTGGTTAGACGTTGAGGATAAACCGGTACTAAAAGCTCTTGTGTCCTTGGACGACCTCGGTATCTTACCAACGCTATACTACACTCAACGATGGGTGCACTTGCCCATATGTGTGTTTAGTGTTAGTGAAATATCGTGTTTTATAAATTTAAAACTTGGCTAAAATAAGTGTTAAAAAGGGCTTAAAATATAAACCTAATATATACGACACTTCACACGCATCAAGTTTTTGGCGCCGCTGCCGGGGACACAAGGATTTTAAGAAAGTTAGGAATCAACGGCCTAATCAGTTTTCCTTTTTCTTTTTATTTTTTTAGGATTTTTTTTAGTTTTTCAGCTTCTGCAGAGCTCAGCACGGGCCGTGCCCGGTCAGACACGGGCCGTGCCCAGCATCATCACTGGCAGTTTTTATTTTCTGAGTTACAGAGAGCTGAACACGGGGCCGTGTCGGTGCAACACGGGGTCGTGTCCAACTCCCAGTAACTGGGAATCCAGAAAACAATTACTGTATCTCTCAACACGGGCCGTGTTCACTGAGCACGGGGCCGTGGTGAACCTTCTGACCAACGTTCTTTTCTGTCTTTATTGCAGGACTTTGAACCCAGGTACCACATTTGACCCTCCTACGTAGTGCATGAGCTCCAGTTCTAGTAGAGACATAAAAGAACCCTTGGAAGAACCCGAACGCTTTCTCAGAAAAAGACTTAAAGCTAAAAATCAAGAAAAAGCTTCGGGGGACCCAATTCCAATGGAGGACCAACGTACCCTCATGGATTACCTACGGCCTACCGTAGGCAATCTCGGCGCCGCTATCAATGCACCGAATGTCGAGGCCAACAACTTCGAACTTCGGCCGCATTTGATACAAATGCTCCAAAACTCCGCAACCTTCCACGGGCTTGCGGACGAGGATCCCCATCTACATATTACTAACTTCTTAGAAATATGTGATACCTTTCGGATCAATGGAGCATCGAATGACGCCATCCGCCTTCGAATGTTTCCTTTTTCACTAAAAGACCGAGCTAAGGCTTGGCTTAACAACCTCCCAGTTGGATCGGTAAACACCTGGGATGAACTCGCCCAAAAGTTTTTGTATAAGTATTTCCCTCCTGCTAAAACGGCTAAATTAATGACTGAAATTAATACATACTCATAAGAGGATGGGGAATCCTTATATGAAACTTGGGAAAGGTTCAAGGAGCTTTTAAGAAAGTGTCCTCACCACGGTCTAGTGGTATGGCAACAAGTATCCACTTTCTACAATGGATTGTTGCCACACACAAGACAAACACTTGATTCAAGCTCCGGGGGACTTTTAGGTAATCGTCGTCCAAATGAAATATATAACCAAATTGAGGAAATTGCTCAAACCAATTTTCAATGGCACACTCCCCGAGGTAATAAATCCATTGCCCCGGGCGCCCATAAGGTTGATGAAAGCACCTCTTTACAAGCCCAAATCGAGGCCCTCTCTTCAAAAATCAAAAAGCTAGAAATGACAAAAACGGCCTCGGTTATGTCTTGTGAAGGGTGTGGTGGGTCACATGAAAATTGGAGTTGTATGAAAGAATTAGATGAACAAACTGAAACGGTAAACTACATGGATAATAGACCTAGGCCGTCGGGTCCTCCAACGGGTACCTACAACCAAGGATGGCGTAACCACCCAAATCTTGGTTGGAGAGATCCCGGCAATAGTAGTAACCAACAAAACCAACGAACTAATTTTCAACAACCGCAAAATTTTCCTCAACAACAAGGTGGAAGAGAAAGGCTTGAAGATACTATATCTCGCCTCATCTCTGACACTGAAAAGAAAAACTCGGATCGATTTCAACAATTGGAATCGAATTTCAGAAATCAACAAGCTAGCATTCAAAACGTTGAAAAACAATTAAATCAACTAGCTCAAAATTTCTCCGAGAGACCACAAGGCGCGTTACCTAGTAATACCGAAACGAACCCGAAGGCACAAGTACATCTCATCACATTAAGAAATCGAACCGTGGGTCCCGAGGATGCTCCATTGCCGCCAAATGAAAGAAGCCATTCTAGCCAGCCTGTGACTCCTCCTGTGCCAGAAAAGGCTTCTACACCAAATCAAGAGCCCACCAAGACTCCTCCAATCCCGTACCCCGGTAGGTTGAATCGTCAAAAGACCGATGAGCAATTCGCAAAGTTCGAAAGTTTACTAAAACAATTGCATGTTAATATTCCTTTTATTGAGGTCCTAACCCAAATGCCTAAATATGCAAAATTCATGAGGGATTTCCTCACTCACAAAAGGAAAATTGAATCATTGCAATTAGTTAACTTAGGCGAAGAATGCTCAGCTTTAGTACTCAACAAACTTCCACAAAAGAAAATCGACCCCGGGAGCTTCACAATCCCTTGTTCAATTGGGAAGTCCCCCGTCCGAAATGCTTTAGCCGATCTTGGGGCTAGCATCAACCTCATGCCCACATCAATGTTCAAACGACTCGGCCTAGGAACAACAAGCCCTACAAAGATGAGCATACAACTCGCCGACAGGTCCGTCAAATTCCCACAAGGTGTCGCCGAAAATCTGCTAGTCAAGGTTGACAAATTCGTCTTTCCAACCGACTTTGTCATCCTAGACATGGAAGAAGACACCGAGGTCCCTCTCATCCTCGGGAGGCCATTCCTAGCCACCGCCCAAGCCTTGGTGGATATGAATGACGGAACTCTAACATTGAAGTTTGGGGATGAGGAAGTGAAATTCGAATGTGGAAGGCGAGTAGAGGAAGAAGATCCGGTCAACTACATGAAGGTCATAGACTCAAGCTTGGATGACGCTCTCCGACGGTGTAACATGGGATGCAACACATCCCACTTGGGTAACATATGACCAGGCTTTGGGTCTAGCCAAGGACCCTTATAAACGTGGCGCACCATGGAGGCATTCCACGGAACTATCCTTAGTTTAATTTAGAGTAATTTTTATGTTTTCTAGTTAGTTTTAATTTTCAGGAATAAAACACACT
Source organism: Helianthus tuberosus (assembly GCA_030545235.1). NCBI lineage: Eukaryota > Viridiplantae > Streptophyta > Magnoliopsida > Asterales > Asteraceae > Helianthus > Helianthus tuberosus. The sequence continues at coordinate 186,431,413 of CM060406.1, forward strand.
CATGGTGGTAAAGGATGAAAAGGGGAACGAGAAAAATGAACCCATGCACAAGAACAAGGCAACCCGACAATTTTCTCCATTTCAGAAGGTTCAACACGGGCCGTGCCCAACCAACACGGCCCCGTGCTGAGCACCCTGCAGAAAACGCCCAGTTCAGGTAACTGGACACGGGCCGTGTTCACCCAACACGCCCCCGTGTCCAGACTTCTGTTTCTCTTGTTTTAATTCTGTTACTGGCATTTGAACACGGGGCCGTGTTCAGTGCCCAGTAACACAAATTTTTGCTTTTTAAACACTATTTTACACATCTAATCAACCTAAAAATTTATTTTTGGGACACATTGAGGACAATGTGTAATTTAAGTGTGGGGGGGATGCTAAAACCTTGAATTTTGCAAGTCCTAAAATACAAGTCTTACACAAAACTCTATTGGAACCGCTAATCACCCCAAATTTTTTTCAAAAATTTCATTTTTTTACTTGTCCATGTTTAACTCGGAAAATTCAAGTTCTCAAAAAGGTTATATTTTTACAAATTTACAAACGATAGTGTAGTGATAAAAAGAACCAACATAAGAAAATTATGAAAAGGCATGACAAACTTATTTAAAATTTGATTATATATACTTGATCACATAAAAACCCATTCCCACAAAAGTGAGTTTTGAGCCTTTATTGAGCACACAATTACATATCAATTGACTAAATGCTCATTTTTCGTTTCTTGTGTGAATAGCCGCTTGGTTCTTACGACTCTAGAACTTGCCATGACAATACATTTCCGGTCCTTATCAACTTAAACCCGAGTAAGTAAATGATGGAGGCATTAGGACTAACCCTTTTTATCTTCTACACCATTATTTTTCTTTTTCTTTTATCACCTACCCAAAAATCCCCCTAGTTAGCCCCTTTGAGCCTAAACCTTTTCGTTTCATCACCCAAACAAAAACCCTTTTACCCACCAAAACCTTTTTCATTTTTAACCCTTTATTTTAGTAACAAGTTCGGTTCTTCGCAAAAAAAAAATGATGAAGCAAAAAGAAAATAAACAAACAAGTTAATCAAAAATAACTTAGTTTGAATAAAAGCTTCATCAAAATAAAAAATTGCAAAAATACGAAAACCGACACTTGTTACGCTTTTAGCCCTTTTTCTACTAACCACTAACCCAACCACCTACCTTTAACCCTAGCCTAACCCTTAACCCACAAAGTCCTCTTGATATCTACAAAGGTATAAAAGTTAAAAAGGAGGAGGATTGATTTCTTGGCAAGCCTATGGTAGGAATAAGTTCCATGCCGCTCTTGAGTGATTCACTAAAAATACACCTTCGGCCGAGTGTGAGTGATTTCCCCGTGAGGTATGTGAAATTGTATATAAATAGAATTTTAAAAAGGCATGTTATGCCCAAATAAGTAATTTCTTTTATGAAAAGTTCTAAATAAATCATTACGAATAGGAGTGTAAATAAATAAAAATAAAACCCAAAAAGATCTTGGAAATCCCGACACTCTACGACAAGCCCAAAACCTTCTCTTCTACCTATTCCATTTGGGAGTGTAAGCCACATATTAAAGAGTTTTGCTTGAGGACAAGCAAAAGTTCAAGTGTGGGGGTATTTGATGTGTGTAAAATGCAACATATAAATTACATCAAATGAGGCATAAAACTAACCCTTTTTAAGTACTAATATTGGAAAAAGAGTGTTTTTGTCTTCCTTTTGTATTTTCAGGATTAAATGAGCTCAAAAACGCAAAAGAAGCAAAAAGACAGCTAAATCCAACATAAATACAAGAAAAGGAATATTAGTGGACTGCCCGACCCCTCAACGGCACCTTCCAAAGCAAAAGAGAGAAATCAGAAGGCTGAACACGCCCCGTGCTCAGCCAGCACGGGGGCGTGCCCAAGAAGCAGCAGAAAAGACAAATCCATAGAAGCTTCTATTGCCCATCACGGGGCCGTGCTCAGCGGACACGGGGGCGTGTCGAAAGTACAGCAGGCGCATTTATTGTAATTGCGAATTACAATTAATGAGGAGAGAGATTGTCAGACAGACACGGGGCCGTGTCCAGCACTCTGTTCAGCCTATAAATAGGAGTGCTTGGATTCATTTCATCTCATCCCTTGGCACACCACCTCTCTCACACTTCATCCACCACCCACCACCATCACAACACCATCATCCACCACCATCATCCATTGTCCATCGTAGAGTGTGTGAGTCGTCTCGGGATCCAAGATTGATCGTAAGAGTTCTTGACAATCAAGGCCATGTTTGCCTAAGTCTCTTACATCACTTGGTGAAGACAAAGTGTCTAGTATAATACTTTTTATTTCTAATCTTTTGCACTTTTTATTTGGTTTTGTATTAATGACTTTAATAACTAGTTACTTATGTTGAAGGTGATCTTTCCTTATCGTTTGTCCGTGGTGTCTTGGCATTATTTTACTGTCTATATAAAATAAAGGATTTTCACCATTCATATCTCCACGGTCTATATGGAGGTATGTTGGCTACCTGGTAGGGGGTTAAGGGAACGGTTTGGTAAAGGTCTTGCCATTGTTCAGCGTTTAGAGGTCCTGCAATGGACCTGGGTCAAATTTAGTAGGACCTCCTTCAATACTTCACGGTATTGGATGGCGGGGGTCCAAACTCTTTGATCCCCTCATAAGTTAACTACTATTAATACTATAACCCGGCTATTTAGGACTGTATCCCTGCTGACTCAGACTACTTAGCCGAGGGTAACGTCACCGCCAAAAGCGGGGCCTACCACAATACTGCATTAATAACTTAATTCATTATCTTCCAATAATCCACCCCTTTAGGATTGTATCCCTGCTGACTCAAACTACTGGGGTGAGGGTAACGTCACCTTCAAAAGAGGGGCCTACTACAATAACTAAGATAATCTCTTAATTATGTGCAAAAGTGCGGAAATAATCAAAGGTTATACTAGATACGAGTCGGAACCAAGTGATTCATCTTGTCTATCTGTTTTTATTTTTATTTTTATTTTCAGCATTTTAGTTAGCTTTTAATTTTCTTAGTTTAAAACATTTTTCTAAACTTTTATTTTGGTTAGACGTTGAGGATAAACCGGTACTAAAAGCTCTTGTGTCCTTGGACGACCTCGGTATCTTACCAACGCTATACTACACTCAACGATGGGTGCACTTGCCCATATGTGTGTTTAGTGTTAGTGAAATATCGTGTTTTATAAATTTAAAACTTGGCTAAAATAAGTGTTAAAAAGGGCTTAAAATATAAACCTAATATATACGACACTTCACACGCATCAAGTTTTTGGCGCCGCTGCCGGGGACACAAGGATTTTAAGAAAGTTAGGAATCAACGGCCTAATCAGTTTTCCTTTTTCTTTTTATTTTTTTAGGATTTTTTTTAGTTTTTCAGCTTCTGCAGAGCTCAGCACGGGCCGTGCCCGGTCAGACACGGGCCGTGCCCAGCATCATCACTGGCAGTTTTTATTTTCTGAGTTACAGAGAGCTGAACACGGGGCCGTGTCGGTGCAACACGGGGTCGTGTCCAACTCCCAGTAACTGGGAATCCAGAAAACAATTACTGTATCTCTCAACACGGGCCGTGTTCACTGAGCACGGGGCCGTGGTGAACCTTCTGACCAACGTTCTTTTCTGTCTTTATTGCAGGACTTTGAACCCAGGTACCACATTTGACCCTCCTACGTAGTGCATGAGCTCCAGTTCTAGTAGAGACATAAAAGAACCCTTGGAAGAACCCGAACGCTTTCTCAGAAAAAGACTTAAAGCTAAAAATCAAGAAAAAGCTTCGGGGGACCCAATTCCAATGGAGGACCAACGTACCCTCATGGATTACCTACGGCCTACCGTAGGCAATCTCGGCGCCGCTATCAATGCACCGAATGTCGAGGCCAACAACTTCGAACTTCGGCCGCATTTGATACAAATGCTCCAAAACTCCGCAACCTTCCACGGGCTTGCGGACGAGGATCCCCATCTACATATTACTAACTTCTTAGAAATATGTGATACCTTTCGGATCAATGGAGCATCGAATGACGCCATCCGCCTTCGAATGTTTCCTTTTTCACTAAAAGACCGAGCTAAGGCTTGGCTTAACACCCTCCCAGTTGGATCGGTAAACACCTGGGATGAACTCGCCCAAAAGTTTTTGTATAAGTATTTCCCTCCTGCTAAAACGGCTAAATTAATGACTGAAATTAATACATACTCACAAGAGGATGGGGAATCCTTATATGAAACTTGGGAAAGGTTCAAGGAGCTTTTAAGAAAGTGTCCTCACCACGGTCTAGTGGTATGGCAACAAGTATCCACTTTCTACAATGGATTGTTGCCACACACAAGACAAACACTTGATTCAAGCTCCGGGGGACTTTTAGGTAATCGTCGTCCAAATGAAATATATAACCAAATTGAGGAAATTGCTCAAACCAATTTTCAATGGCACACTCCCCGAGGTAATAAATCCATTGCCCCGGGCGCCCATAAGGTTGATGAAAGCACCTCTTTACAAGCCCAAATCGAGGCCCTCTCTTCAAAAATCAAAAAGCTAGAAATGACAAAAACGGCCTCGGTTATGTCTTGTGAAGGGTGTGGTGGGTCACATGAAAATTGGAGTTGTATGAAAGAATTAGATGAACAAACTGAAACGGTAAACTACATGGATAATAGACCTAGGCCGTCGGGTCCTCCAACGGGTACCTACAACCAAGGATGGCGTAACCACCCAAATCTTGGTTGGAGAGATCCCGGCAATAGTAGTAACCAACAAAACCAACGAACTAATTTTCAACAACCGCAAAATTTTCCTCAACAACAAGGTGGAAGAGAAAGGCTTGAAGATACTGTATCTCGCCTCATCTCTGACACTGAAAAGAAAAACTCGGATCGATTTCAACAATTGGAATCGAATTTCAGAAATCAACAAGCTAGCATTCAAAACGTTGAAAAACAATTAAATCAACTAGCTCAAAATTTCTCCGAGAGACCACAAGGCGCGTTACCTAGTAATACCGAAACGAACCCGAAGGCACAAGTACATCTCATCACATTAAGAAATCGAACCGTGGGTCCCGAGGATGCTCCATTGCCGCCAAATGAAAGAAGCCATTCTAGCCAGCCTGTGACTCCTCCTGTGCCAGAAAAGGCTTCTACACCAAATCAAGAGCCCACCAAGACTCCTCCAATCCCGTACCCCGGTAGGTTGAATCGTCAAAAGACCGATGAGCAATTCGCAAAGTTCGAAAGTTTACTAAAACAATTGCATGTTAATATTCCTTTTATTGAGGTCCTAACCCAAATGCCTAAATATGCAAAATTCATGAGGGATTTCCTCACTCACAAAAGGAAAATTGAATCATTGCAATTAGTTAACTTAGGCGAAGAATGCTCAGCTTTAGTACTCAACAAACTTCCACAAAAGAAAATCGACCCCGGGAGCTTCACAATCCCTTGTTCAATTGGGAAGTCCCCCGTCCGAAATGCTTTAGCCGATCTTGGGGCTAGCATCAACCTCATGCCCACATCAATGTTCAAACGACTCGGCCTAGGAACAACAAGCCCTACAAAGATGAGCATACAACTCGCCGACAGGTCCGTCAAATTCCCACAAGGTGTCGCCGAAAATCTGCTAGTCAAGGTTGACAAATTCGTCTTTCCAACCGACTTTGTCATCCTAGACATGGAAGAAGACACCGAGGTCCCTCTCATCCTCGGGAGGCCATTCCTAGCCACCGCCCAAGCCTTGGTGGATATGAATGACGGAACTCTAACATTGAAGTTTGGGGATGAGGAAGTGAAATTCGAATGTGGAAGGCGAGTAGAGGAAGAAGATCCGGTCAACTACATGAAGGTCATAGACTCAAGCTTGGATGACGCTCTCCGACGGTGTAACATGGGATGCAACACATCCCACTTGGGTAACATATGACCAGGCTTTGGGTCTAGCCAAGGACCCTTATAAACGTGGCGCACCATGGAGGCATTCCACGGAACTATCCTTAGTTTAATTTAGAGTAATTTTTATGTTTTCTAGTTAGTTTTAATTTTCAGGAATAAAACACACTCATGGTGGTAAAGGATGAAAAGGGGAACGAGAAAAATGAACCCATGCACAAGAACAAGGCAACCCGACAATTTTCTCCATTTCAGAAGGTTCAACACGGGCCGTGCCCAACCAACACGGCCCCGTGCTGAGCACCCTGCAGAAAACGCCCAATTCAGGTAACTGGACACGGGCCGTGTTCACCCAACACGCCCCCGTGTCCAGACTTCTGTTTCTCTTGTTTTAATTCTGTTACTGGCATTTGAACACGGGGCCGTGTTCAGTGCCCAGTAACACAAATTTTTGCTTTTTAAACACTATTTTACACATCTAATCAACCTAAAAATTTATTTTTGGGACACATTGAGGACAATGTGTAATTTAAGTGTGGGGGGGATGCTAAAACCTTGAATTTTGCAAGTCCTAAAATACAAGCCTTACACAAAACTCTATTGGAACCGCTAATCACCCCAATTTTTTTTCAAAAATTTCATTTTTTTACTTGTCCATGTTTAACTCGGAAAATTCAAGTTCTCAAAAAGGTTATATTTTTACAAATTTACAAACGATAGCGTAGTGATAAAAAGAACCAACATAAGAAAATTATGAAAAGGCATGACAAACTTATTTAAAATTTGATTATATATACTTGATCACATAAAAACCCATTCCCACAAAAGTGAGTTTTGAGCCTTTATTGAGCACACAATTACATATCAATTGACTAAATGCTCATTTTTCGTTTCTTGTGTGAATAGCCGCTTGGTTCTTACGACTCTAGAACTTGCCATGACAATACATTTCCGGTCCTTATCAACTTAAACCCGAGTAAGTAAATGATGGAGGCATTAGGACTAACCCCTTTTATCTTCTACACCATTATTTTTCTTTTTCTTTTATCACCTACCCAAAAATCCCACTAGTTAGCCCCTTTGAGCCTAAACCTTTTCGTTTCATCACCCAAACAAAAACCCTTTTACCCACCAAAACCTTTTTCATTTTTAACCCTTTATTTTAGTAACAAGTTCGGTTCTTCGCAAAAAAAAAAAAATGATGAAGCAAAAAGAAAATAAACAAACAAGTTAATCAAAAATAACTTAGTTTGAATAAAAGCTTCATCAAAATAAAAAATTGCAAAAATACGAAAACCGACACTTGTTACGCTTTTAGCCCTTTTTCTACTAACCACTAACCCAACCACCTACCTTTAACCCTAGCCTAACCCTTAACCCACAAAGTCCTCTTGATATCTACAAAGGTATAAAAGTTAAAAAGGAGGAGGATTGATTTCTTGGCAAGCCTATGGTAGGAATAAGTTCCATGCCGCTCTCGAGTGATTCACTAAAAATACACCTTCGGCCGAGTGTGAGTGATTTCCCCGTGAGGTATGTGAACTTGTATATAAATAGAATTTTAAAAAGGCATGTTATGCCCAAATAAGTAATTTCTTTTATGAAAAGTTCTAAATAAATCATTACGAATAGGAGTGTAAATAAATAAAAATAAAACCCAAAAAGATCTTGGAAATCCCGACACTCTACGACAAGCCCAAAACCTTCTCTTCTACCTATTCCATTTGGGAGTGTAAGCCACATATTAAAGAGTTTTGCTTGAGGACAAGCAAAAGTTCAAGTGTGGGGGTATTTGATGTGTGTAAAATGCAACATATAAATTACATCAAATGAGGCATAAAACTAACCCTTTTTAAGTACTAATATTGGAAAAAGAGTGTTTTTGTCTTCCTTTTGTATTTTCAGGATTAAATGAGCTCAAAAACGCAAAAGAAGCAAAAAGACAGCTAAATCCAACATAAATACAAGAAAAGGAATATTAGTGGACTGCCCGACCCCTCAACGGCACCTTCCAAAGCAAAAGAGAGAAATCAGAAGGCTGAACACGCCCCGTGCTCAGCCAGCACGGGGGCGTGCCCAAGAAGCAGCAGAAAAGACAAATCCATAGAAGCTTCTATTGCCCATCACGGGGCCGTGCTCAGCGGACACGGGGGCGTGTCGAAAGTACAGCAGGCGCATTTATTGTAATTGCGAATTACAATTAATGAGGAGAGAGATTGTCAGACAGACACGGGGCCGTGTCCAGCACTCTGTTCAGCCTATAAATAGGAGTGCTTGGATTCATTTCATCTCATCCCTTGGCACACCACCTCTCTCACACTTCATCCACCACCCACCACCATCACAACACCATCATCCACCACCATCATCCATTGTCCATCGTAGAGTGTGTGAGTCGTCTCGGGATCCAAGATTGATCGTAAGAGTTCTTGACAATCAAGGCCATGTTTGCCTAAGTCTCTTACATCACTTGGTGAAGACAAAGTGTCTAGTATAATACTTTTTATTTCTAATCTTTTGCACTTTTTATTTGGTTTTGTATTAATGACTTTAATAACTAGTTACTTATGTTGAAGGTGATCTTTCCTTATCGTTTGTCCGTGGTGTCTTGGCATTATTTTACTGTCTATATAAAATAAAGGATTTTCACCATTCATATCTCCACGGTCTATATGGAGGTATGTTGGCTACCTGGTAGGGGGTTAAGGGAATGGTTTGGTAAAGGTCTTGCCATTGTTCAGCGTTTAGAGGTCCTGCAATGGACCTGGGTCAAATTTAGTAGGACCTCCTTCAATACTTCACGGTATTGGATGGCGGGGGTCCAAACTCTTTGATCCCCTCATAAGTTAACTACTATTAATACTATAACCCGGCTATTTAGGACTGTATCCCTGCTGACTCAGACTACTTAACCGAGGGTAACGTCACCGCCAAAAGCGGGGCCTACCACAATACTGCATTAATAACTTAATTCATTATCTTCCAATAATCCACCCCTTTAGGATTGTATCCCTGCTGACTCAAACTACTGGGGTGAGGGTAACGTGTAACGACTCTCATCAAAAGTCATAATTATTAAAATAATTTGACTAATAGGAAACCCTAATTGAGACACCCAAGTGATTCTGTGCAAACCCTAAAATTTTCATAATTTTCAGAATCAGGATTAGGGCCCCTAAAACTCAGGGGGGGCATTCCCTACTTGACGATTATCCGAATTACGTGCTCTCCAAGTTGAATTTTTAGAATGTGTCGACTCATCTGAGCTAGTCCCACACGTGGCAACAAAACAAGCATTTTGAGTACCTTACGGACCGTAAGGTCATCAAGCTTACGGTCCGTAAGCTTGACAAAAATCGTGTATAAATTCAGAACATTGGCATTCGAAATCTGGACAATTTACGACGAAAGAATTCTCAATTATACACCGAGTTTTCTGCTGTACACTTCAATTAACACACACAGGTCTTTAATTGAAGCTGCAATCAGGGTATTAGCACAATCGCTGCTACGATTCATTGTCCGATTGATTCAAATATCCAATGAATGTTTAAGTGCCGCCCACATTAGGGTTATACTTTATCGTTCGTCATTAATTTGACGGATTGTCGTTAATTCGATGGGTAAAGTATTATACCTTGTCGTTCATTGTTAATTCAATGGATCATCGTTAATTCGATGGACAAAGTATTGCATTTTGACATTCATTGTGAGAATTTGATCTCGTGAGTTATCGTAAATGCTGGATTGATTACTAATTCCAAATTGTGTGCTTGTTATTGAAATTAGGATAAAAGGCTAATCAGTAAGCTAGGCTCTGCCCGTATAAATCTGCAATGTGAGTCATTCTTCTTTTCTCACAGTTTGTGAGTTATTCTCTTTTTATCAAATTGCTTTATACAACTATTCTCACCGTTTGTGAGTTATTTTTATTAAATATTTTACAATACTCCAAATTATTTTCAAGGTTATAATTACAGGGACTAAGTCGTGGAGATCTTGAATTACTGGTTAGTGGGGTATTGTGCACAATTACTAATTTTCTCCCAGTTAGGTTCATTGACCTACTCGGGATAATCACTGTTAGGTTCATTGACCTACAGGGATAATCGTCACTATTTAGGTTCATTGATCTAAATAGTGGTATGACCATCGTCACCATTGTGACAGAATGCCAGATAAAAATAAGATAGAAGCCATTGTAATCGCTCTTATGCTGTAATTAATAACTATGCATCATTATGCAAAATAGAATGATTCACTCAGTATTTCCCGCTGACAAAACCTTTTTCAAACATGTTTCAGGTGATCTGTTGTAATTCAGGAAAAGTGCTGGGGAGCATTTCAAGCTTAAGATAGTGGCTCAATATAAAATAAATAAATGATTTTGTAATATCACACTTTTATAGTAAAAATATAATATTGTAAATTATCGGGGTTTTATCCCGAATTGTGAAATAAATAATCGGGGAAAAATTTTAGCTTTAAGCGATCCTGTTTCCGCTGTTAAACTCAATTAAATCAATACCGCAGTATTTTCTGCCGCGACTCCTGAAACGGGTCAAACCGGGTCGTGGGCCGTGACAGAAAAAGGTGGTATCAGAGCCACTGGGTTAAGCTGATTGAGTATTTAGAAATACTCAACATTTTTCCTGATTACAGCCACTGGGTTAAGCTAATTAAGTATTTAGAAATACTTAAATTTTTCCTGATTACTATTATATGATTATGTGTTTTAACTGGCTATTTGTTAATTTTAATATGGGCATATTTTTATATATATTGTAATATTTGTTGCTCTATTATTGTTAATTGAAAAACATTATATATTTGATTAATATATGGAATTACCTAATATAGTATTACTATATTGAGGTAAAGAAATTATATTTTTATATATAAAGTATATTTTTATTTAAAATTATTGTTTAGTTAATTATTATTAATAATTTTATTATTAATAATAATATATTAATAATAGTGGTATTAAGATTATTTTTAAATACTATGATTATTATCAAAAGCAGATATTGGATAACCTAGCCTTAGTTATGCATGGACTGATCACCTATGCTTAAACAAGGCAGCATTAACCAATATCCACAAGGATAATGATTAGTTAATATATGTAAATTAAGTCATCATACTTACTTAGTATATAGATTTTTATATATTAACTACTGTAATAGTAAATATAAATCTTTAAATATTCTGATTTAAAGTTTAGTATTTTTATTATCTACAGTCAAGAAAATTTATAAATAAATTACAAATAAAACCTAGTATGTTTTAATTTGTATTTATTTTGGTAGTATGAAATACTATTTTTGTTCTATAAAATTTTGTTATGACTTAATAATTGTATGTATGTTACTAAACAGCATGAGTGATTTGTCGGAAGCCCTTCAGAATTTAAATCTCTATCCAGTAAGAATAGAAGTTTCCAGAGATTTCAATAAGTATATTCCAGACATAGAAGAACCTATAGAATTTAACGCTTTACCTTTCGAGAAACCTAAGCCTAAGAAAATGGAAATTGGGGAAAATTCTAGGCAAATGGAGGGATTACCATCTCAAGAAGAACTAGATTTTATAATGGCAACCGATGATACTATTGAGTCTGTTAATGAAAATAATTTTATGAACTTAGAACCATCTATCCCAAAATCTTCAAATCACTGGAATATAGACGAATGGTTGGATAATGAAATACTATTACAAAACCATCCCTATAGGCTTTTTCCTAAGTACAATCCAGAACCTTTACCAAATTTACCAATAAGTAATAGGACTGAACTTCATCATTTTGACAACATAAATGCTGGGAATAGGATCCAAGAGACTTTGGGACAAATCTCCTGGAAATACGATGAAAAGAAACGCCGCTACTAGAACATCATCTGACAAAGGATAGGGGATTATGAAACTGTGTTTGTGTAATAGTAATAGTAAAATCAGTATGTGTAAAATAATAAAACGGGTGTATATAGAAACATGATATAAGGAAATATTAGAAAAGTTACAATTTTGTTTGTATATTCGTTTATGTGATTATGTGCAACTAAATTGTGACATTGGATTAATTCCTTTATACTAATTATGTATCTATAAAATAGATATCAGATGGAAAACGCTAATAATGAACCAGTTAATGAGGGTAATCAATCTGAGCAACAATCGGGGAATCAATATGTGACTAGGCAAGATATAGAAAATATCATTGCTCAAGAGATAGCCAACACTATTCCAGGAATAGTTGCTCAAGGGATAGCCAATGCTATACCAGCAATCATTGCTGCTGTTAAAAATCCAATCGAACCGCAACAAGTTATTCCTAGTAAACGCATTTCTGAAGATAATTTCAGTAATAGCATAAATGGAGGTAGTAATCATGTTAATCATGATAATGAACCACGGCAAGCTCCGCTCCCTAAGAAAAGGAAAGTTGTAACGCCTGGTTGCACTTATAAGGAATTTCTTGCTTGTAAACCCACTGAGTTTGCAGGCAATGAAGGAGCGACTGCGGCACTGCGTTGGTTAGAGAAAACCGAGGCAGTAATTGCCATAAGTAAATGTGCTCAGGATGATCAGGTTATGTACGCTTCAAACCTTTTCAAAGAAGTAGCGCTAGAGTGGTGGAATACGATGTTGCAGGCAAAAGGAAGAAGGATGGCGTATGCTATGAACTGGGAAGAATTTAAAAATCTTGTAGAAAGAAAATTCTGTCCTGAATATGAAAAAGATCAAATGGCAAATAAGTTTCTAACCTATAGGATGGTAGATGTAAATTGTCGAGGGTATACTACGACATTCTTTGAATATGCTAGAGTGGTACCAACCCTGGCTTCGCCAGAGCCGGTACTTATTTCTCGTTATATTTGGGGATTGATTTCCGAAATTCGTAATATTGTCAAAGCTGCGAAACCTCGCACAATTGATGATGCAGTAGAATTAGCCAATACTATGACTGACGAGCTAGTACGGACAAGAGAAGAAAATAGAAGGAAGGAAGTAGCCCAAAAGATTACCCAAGAATTCAGTTCGAGTAACCATAACAATTTCAAGAAAGGAGGGAATGGGCAATCTTCTATTAGTCCATTTTGCAATTTTTGCAAAAGGAAGCATTTTGGAAGATGCAAAGGATATTGCAATTTTTGCAAGATTCCAGGGCATCAAGAAGAAGACTGTAGGAGGAAGAAATTTTCAGTTTGCTACAACTGTAGAGAAACTGGACATCTTAGGCCAGATTGTCCAAAACTGAATAAACTATTTGACAATCAAGCCAAACCGTCAGAAGGAGCAAAAAGGAATGCGAAAGCCTTTCAGCTGACTACTCATGAAGCCGAGATGATTCCAGATGTGATAGCCGGTATGTTCTTAGCTTACAATGTTTACATGAAAGTATTATTCGACTCTGGTACAAACCAAAGTTTTATAAATACTTTACTCTGCCAAACTCTTAACTTACCGTTAACCAGCATTAGATAAATTTCTATATATTAGAAACGGCAGATGGGAATTCAAGGTTATGCAGAACCTAGAAATAAATTACAAGTTTTCTGCAACCCTATTACATATAAAATTAGTTGAATTCAATAATGTGATCATTATCTGTGATCAGAATTTCTTAGAAATTCAATCAACCATCAGAGAAGTAATTATGATTACAGGAGATAAATCATGTAAGCTTATGAAGTTCATATCAGTAATGGATATTGCTAATTATGAACGAAAGCCAGAAATAGTATATATGATTTCAGTAATCATTAATACTAAAAAATACAGAATTTAAGGAAATTTCTGTAGTTTTAGAATACCCAGATATATTTCCAGAAGATTTACCTGGATTACATGAAGATAGAATTTAAAATTCATCTAAATTCCAGGAATTTTACCGATAAGCCAGGGAACCTTATCGGTTAGCACAATATTGGTTGTTAAGAAAAAGAAAGACATTCGATGAGAATGAATATTGATTATAGGAAATTGAATAAGGTTATAACTAAGAATCGATACTCATAACTTAGAAATTAGGAGCCATAAATTTTTGCCTTAAGATTTGGAGATATTATCTGTATGGAAGTAAGGATACTATCTATATGGATTATAAGAAGTTAAGATATATATATTTAGGCGGAAAGAATTTGAGGCAAAGAAGATGAATGAAAATCCTAAGTGACTACGACTGTGATATTCGGTATCACGAAAGGAAAAGCTGAAAACGGCAAGAGATAGTCACAAGAATTATGCAGATAATAGATAAAAGCCGTTGGAGTTCGAGTTGGAGACAAAATATAATTGGAAGTATCTCCTTGGAAAAGAGTTGTTAGATTCGGTAAGAAAGGAAAGCTAAAACCAAAGTATGTAGGATCATTTCCAGTAATTCAACATATTGGACCAGTTACTTACAACTACCAGGAAGGTTAGTTGGAATACATGATATATTTTATATATATCCAATCTCAAGAAATATCTATCAGACGAATCTTTGGTAGTATATTTCTAAGATATAAAGGTAAACAAATAATGTTAGTTTAAGTAAAGTAGGATTCAAAGACAGGACCCTAATATACTTGGAAACTGGAATCAAAAAGGAAGAGAAAGTATTCTCAATTATTCCAGTAAATCTCGAGGACGAGATTTTTATTAAGTTGGGGAGAATGTAACGACTCTCATCAAAAGTCATAATTATTAAAATAATTTGACTAATAGGAAACCCTAATTGAGACACCCAAGTGATTCTGTGCAAACCCTAAAATTTTCATAATTTTCAGAATCAGGATTAGGGCCCCTAAAACTCAGGGGGGGCATTCCCTACTTGACGATTATCCGAATTACGTGCTCTCCAAGTTGAATTTTTAGAATGTGTCGACTCATCTGAGCTAGTCCCACACGTGGCAACAAAACAAGCATTTTGAGTACCTTACGGACCGTAAGGTCATCAAGCTTACGGTCCGTAAGCTTGACAAAAATCGTGTATAAATTCAGAACATTGGCATTCGAAATCTGGACAATTTACGACGAAAGAATTCTCAATTATACACCGAGTTTTCTGCTGTACACTTCAATTAACACACACAGGTCTTTAATTGAAGCTGCAATCAGGGTATTAGCACAATCGCTGCTACGATTCATTGTCCGATTGATTCAAATATCCAATGAATGTTTAAGTGCCGCCCACATTAGGGTTATACTTTATCGTTCGTCATTAATTTGACGGATTGTCGTTAATTCGATGGGTAAAGTATTATACCTTGTCGTTCATTGTTAATTCAATGGATCATCGTTAATTCGATGGACAAAGTATTGCATTTTGACATTCATTGTGAGAATTTGATCTCGTGAGTTATCGTAAATGCTGGATTGATTACTAATTCCAAATTGTGTGCTTGTTATTGAAATTAGGATAAAAGGCTAATCAGTAAGCTAGGCTCTGCCCGTATAAATCTGCAATGTGAGTCATTCTTCTTTTCTCACAGTTTGTGAGTTATTCTCTTTTTATCAAATTGCTTTATACAACTATTCTCACCGTTTGTGAGTTATTTTTATTAAATATTTTACAATACTCCAAATTATTTTCAAGGTTATAATTACAGGGACTAAGTCGTGGAGATCTTGAATTACTGGTTAGTGGGGTATTGTGCACAATTACTAATTTTCTCCCAGTTAGGTTCATTGACCTACTCGGGATAATCACTGTTAGGTTCATTGACCTACAGGGATAATCGTCACTATTTAGGTTCATTGATCTAAATAGTGGTATGACCATCGTCACCATTGTGACAGAATGCCAGATAAAAATAAGATAGAAGCCATTGTAATCGCTCTTATGCTGTAATTAATAACTATGCATCATTATGCAAAATAGAATGATTCACTCAGTATTTCCCGCTGACAAAACCTTTTTCAAACATGTTTCAGGTGATCTGTTGTAATTCAGGAAAAGTGCTGGGGAGCATTTCAAGCTTAAGATAGTGGCTCAATATAAAATAAATAAATGATTTTGTAATATCACACTTTTATAGTAAAAATATAATATTGTAAATTATCGGGGTTTTATCCCGAATTGTGAAATAAATAATCGGGGAAAAATTTTAGCTTTAAGCGATCCTGTTTCCGCTGTTAAACTCAATTAAATCAATACCGCAGTATTTTCTGCCGCGACTCCTGAAACGGGTCAAACCGGGTCGTGGGCCGTGACATAACGTCACCTTCAAAAGAGGGGCCTACTACAATAACTAAGATAATCTCTTAATTATGTGCAAAAGTGCGGAAATAATCAAAGGTTATACTAGATACGAGTCGGAACCAAGTGATTCATCTTGTCTATCTGTTTTTATTTTTATTTTTATTTTCAGCATTTTAGTTAGCTTTTAATTTTCTTAGTTTAAAACATTTTTCTAAACTTTTATTTTGGTTAGACGTTGAGGATAAACCGGTACTAAAAGCTCTTGTGTCCTTGGACGACCTCGGTATCTTACCAACGCTATACTACACTCAACGATGGGTGCACTTGCCCATATGTGTGTTTAGTGTTAGTGAAATATCGTGTTTTATAAATTTAAAACTTGGCTAAAATAAGTGTTAAAAAGGGCTTAAAATATAAACCTAATATATACGACACTTCACACGCATTATAAGCACAAGTATTCATCCTCGCATACACCTTAAACTGTTTACTGTATTGTCTACTTGCACGACGAAGAACCCAAGCGACGAAACACCTATTCTTCGTCGAAATTACAGGTGACGAAACACCACCATGTTTCGTCAAGTTACATACGACGAAACACCACTAAGGTTCGTCGAGGTCAGTTAACAGGGCCTTGGTCACATAACATCAATTCCATATTTTTCATCATAATCAAAGGATCAAGCAACGGCTACACTATGATGTTCTTATCAATCTTAATCGCATAACAGTTACTGTTGGATCTGAGTTTGTTTCTGATTGTATTTTGTGTTTGTAATTAAAATGAAAATGGATGAGTGTGCAGCGGAATTATGATGAAAACAAACTTTGCATACAATCAAACGAGAGTAATACTTTGATCAAACATCTTTTCCCAATGAATCGGAAGATTGAATTTATTTCAATAACGATTACAATGATTGATGAATGAATGCAAACTCCCCCTCAGCCAGAGCTCAGTTGTTTGTTCGTGCAAAGAAGACAATGATGCAAAAGAGCTAATAGAACAGTACAAAGTACTGATCTATTTATAGGCACTTGCAAACCACTGAGCATCTTAGCTGACGTCACCATGAAAGTGACATCTAACCTCCTAACAAACTCTAACCTCTGATCTATACAAACACTGCTATGTTAACTACTGCTATTACATTACTTTACAAGACATACTATAGATCAGCTGCTGCAACTTTCCACTGCTGTGAACCCAGCAGTACTTGTCCGGATCAGCAGTGCTTGACTCAAGGCAGTAGATAGAATCAGCAGGGCTTTAGTCTTCCATCAGGTCTTTACTTGAGCAGCAGTTGTAGGTCATCACTTTGTAAGATCAGCAGATAGGAGGTCAGCAGATATGAAACCACTTTCAAGGGGAGAGATTTGTATGTAAACATCTGCTTATTCTGGATCCACTGTTCTGATCCAGTTTTGGCTTTAATTATCTGTTCCTCTGATAGGGTTCAATCCCAACAATCTCCCCCTGGAACAGATAATGCCAAAACTCTTCATTATTGTGGAATTCTTTATTGCCTCATCAGCAGTTCCCTTATCTGACCTTTAAATTGTAATTCAAAGTCTAGGGCATCTGTGTCTTCATCATCCCTGCTAAGTGGAAGATCAAGGAGATCCTGTAAATCTTCAAGACTCAGGCCAAGAGCTTGTTCCCTTGATATTTTCTTCACTTCTCCACCAGACCTGAGCAAAGTCAATACGCATGTCTGTTTGTCAGTTTCCCACTTTTGTATTTTTGAGCCTGGTGGGTTTCTTGGGAGATGTTTATTTGCAGAGGTATTTGGTGAGGCTGGCCTATTCATAACTGGCTGAGCAGTATTTGCAGTTTGATCCAAACCAAGAGATTCTATGATCATTTTCTTTATGCCTTCTTTTACAAGTTCATCTCCTTATATCATCTCTTGGATGGTTTCACCTCCCAACTGTTTGTGTGACCTTCTTTTATAGATGGCAGCACCAGTTGGAGCAGTGGCTCTCCTGATTTGCAGCTTTGTTGGTCTTTTTGAAACCTCTGCTTCAGGATAGTCAGGCTTTTGAGGAACATTTGGATCTTTCTTTCTTAGTTCCTCCAACCTTTTGTAGGTGATCCTGACCACATCTTCTTTCCATCTAGCAACTTGTCTTTTGTTTCCATATTCAGCAGCAACCAGTTCTTCTTTCATTCTTTTCAGTTCTACCTGTTTGTCAGGTACATTCTTTCTAAACTTTGCCCAGTCAGGAGGAGTGTGAGTGACTTTCCTTTTTATCATGTCTTGAATTCTTGCTGCTTCATTTTCAAGCTCAGGAACAGTCCACTCTCTGTACATGTATTTCTCTCCTTTGTACTTCTTGTGAGCCATGATGCTTTCAATGTAGTCTTTCTTCAAAGTTTCAGCTGCTCTTTCTGAAATTTGTTGACTGACATTTTTTGCAAATTGTTCTAGGGATCTGACCTGTGTGAGCAGATATTGATAGTTTCTTGAAATTTCTTTGTCAGATTTCCCTTGTGTGTTTCTTTTTGAGATATCCTCTGCTTGCTTGGCCTTGATTTCCAAATATTCATCAACATTTTTAGGCCAGGGATATCCTTTTATTGATGGCAAACTCCTTTTGGCAGGGTCATCCTCATAGTAAAAAGATTTTATTTCTTCTCTAACATCTGCTAGTTCAAGAGGAAATTGAACACCTGCAGGAGGTAAGGGCTTGTACATTGGAACTGAAGAGAGAGGAACAGGTTTTGGTATTGTGACAAGAGCTGAAGATTTTGAAGATGTTTGTGGTGGTGAAGTGTCATCATCTTTGAGAATTAGCTTTCTCCTCTTTATTTGAGGAGGGGCTGATGATGTTTTAGATGGAACAGTGGTGGTGGATGTAGTGACAGTGGTTTGTGATTGACTAACAGTTGTTGAAACAACTGGTGTTCCAACCACTGTTGTCGTTACAGCAGATGTTTTAACAACTACTGTCTTCTGCCTTTTGGCAGGAGGTGATTTTGTTTTTGGTGGTAATGGTGGTAAGGCAGTGGATTTGGTGTGTGTTGAAGTGGTGTGTGTTGAAGTGGGAGCAGATGTTGAAACTACTGAAGTACCGAATGTAGTTGATACAACAGGAGTTACAACAGCTGTTTTAGGTGGTGGTTTTGGAGCAGACTTTGAACGTCTGGTTGGAATGGATTTGGGTAGCCTTACTCTTCTTGTAGGCTTCTTCTTTTCATCAACAAGATTTTCATCATCTTTTGACCCTGAAGTACCCTGGTCCGGATAATCCACCCTGGCTTTCTTTTTGGCCTCTCTATCCCTTTTTACACTTGCAACTGCTTCTGCCAGTGCATTTGTGGTCACATCAATTTTCTTGCTTCCATCTGGCAAAGGGATTTGTTTGGTCATGTTTGCATTTTCTGGTTCAATGTAGAGACCATCCTCTATTCCCTTCTTTTTCCACTCCTTAATTTTCTCCCCCTTTTTGGCATTACCTGGGGGAAGTTGATAAATGAAGCGAACTTTTGGAGGAGCAGTGCCAGTGGTGTGCATGATCTGAGTTTTGAGAGCCTTTAGATCAGCCTGAGTGTTCTTGAACCTTGACTCCATTGCATTTCTCAGCTGTTGGACATGTTTTTCATGTTGCTGATCTGCTAATTGTGCTTGTTGATGGAGAAAAGGTTGAAACAAATTCCAGAGCTCATTTGTAGCAGGTACTTTTTGTGGAGCAGGTGCTTGAGATGGAACAGCAGTTGATTGTAACTTTTGTACTTGTAACACCTGTTGTAGCATATCTTTGAGTTCTGCAACAGTGTTATCAAGCTTTTCAATACGATCCGTCAATTTCTTGTACTTTAAACCATCACCCAAGTTAATGGGATCATCTGATTTCCCACTAGCAGTGGTTTTATCAGTAGTTGATGTAGGGAGTGTACTCCAAACATTAACCACTGATGCCCCTTTTTCTTGGTACTGGGGTCTTCTTCCTTAAACACTTGACAACCTTTTGATGTTGCCACTAGGATAAATAAATCCACTGGTGGTTGGCAGAGGTGCTATGTAAGGAATTGCCTCCAAGGAAGTCTTATTAATGTAACCACTGTCCAACTGTAAACCAGTGGGTTCAACAGTTGTAGTGGCTGCTTCACTTGGACTACCACCAAGAGTTACTTGTAACTCAAGGGGTGTAACCTCCTCAGGTTGTGTTGGTGGGTTAGCAAAGATTAATACATCAGACCCAGTCAGTTGTTGAGGTATATTCTCATTGATAGGTGAGTGAGAAGGACTGGTTAGTGCCTGGTTCAAATCAATTGCATCCAACAACAGTTTAGTTGGTGGGGGAATTGTGGATGTGATGGGTGGTGTAGAAAGTGGATTTGCCCCGGGTATTGAGCTGTGGATGATAGAAACAAGTGTTTCCAGAGCATCATGATGTGGAGACCCTATTTGTACAACCTGTTCTTTTTGTGAAGAAGCAGGAGGAGTTTCAGTTATTGGTTGAGATATTTGTACCAACTGCTATGAGGAAGAAGCAGCAGTGGTTTCTTGTGACTTTTGTGTTGTCACAGGCATTTTCTCTGGTATCTCATCCTCCAGAGTTGCCTTTTTGATTGGTTTGGGGGGTTTTTGAGTTTTTCTTTTTGTAGGCTTTTTTGTGATTGTAGGTGTGGGTTTCAAAACAGTTGGTCGGCTGCTTTGATCACCTTGAGCAGTGGGCTCAGCAGCAGATACCTGAGGAGCAGTTGTAACTGCTAAAATCTGCTCAGGCACCTCTGCTTGTGTTTTGCAAGGTGCTAACATTCTTCAAAAAGTTTCAGTTGTTAAACTGTTTATTTGAGTAGAATCACCTTGGTTTATTGCAGCTAAATCATTCTTACTGAATTTCTTTTCAAAATAGTAACTTAAAAACCTTGGAAACAGTAAGAATGATTTTGTTTCAACATTATTAACCAAATCTTTAAAAATTTCCCGAGAATAGTTAAAATTTTCTTCTTGAAGAATTGCATATCCCAGATTTTGGATCTTTAAAGGGATTTCAATGAAAGAAGTGGTTTTATTTGAAACACATAGTAGGAGGGTATGAAATAAAAATCTGGTTGCAGAAGGAAAATAACCTTTTTGTAAGGTAAGTCTCTTCATCATTGTGGCTTCATACCCTCTTTCAATGAAGTCAGTTTGTAACTCGTTTTTAGTGAAAGAAATTTTACCTTCCTGATCATCGAGTTGAAAGACCTCTGAAATGGATTGTGGCGTGATTTGGACAGATTTACCCTTTATAGAAGAGTGTATGGTGGTTGCAATGTCTCCTTGTTTTTCAAGGGTTACATTCTTCCAAAACTCCCTTTGGGTCTCCAAATAGATTGGTGCATCGACGGTGAACAAAGTTTTGTACTTTGATTTTGCCATGGTGTCAATGATGGAATCGAAAACATTGGTGGTTCCTGGTTTTGTGATAAGACCCAGGAGATTGTGAGATGGTTTATATGGGATTTCAGTGGAGATTGCCTTTTTAGAGGTTGTTTTCGATGATGATTTGGTAGTGGGTTTTGTGGAAGGCTTCGATTTTGTCATTTTTGAAGAGAATGATCGAAGAAATTTGTGAAAGATGAGATGAAAAACTGCTTTGAGAAGAGAATTTTTAGGAATTCAATTCGACAGTAAAACCCTGTTTTGGTGGTGAGTGGGGGATTTTATAGGGAAGGAAGTGAATGCTGATGTGGCAGCCGTTACAAAAAATCTGACCACTATGTACTGCCCACGTGACAACCCCTGGTGAAAGTGAAGGACAATACTTTTATGAAAGTGACTGATGAAAGCAGTGGTAGTAGAGCAGTGGATGATTTTCACTATTAGTGGATAGCATATCAGTGGATAAAACACTGCTTTTGAACAACAGAGTTTATCAAAGGAATGAGAGAACAGGGGTTGACTTTCAGCAGTGAGCAGGCTTTTGAAGTAGAGCAGACTTTTGAACAATCAGTGGTTAATGGCAGACTTTTAAGGATTTTAATGAAAATTTCATTTTTAGCTATTTTTAAGGATGGATTTTGATTTTCTGAAAACATTTTGATGCTTTTATGCATAGAAAAACAAGATTTTGCTTGTTATTCCATGTTTAGCATCCCAATTCTAGAGACCAAGCTTTCAAAAGTGGCTGTATCAAGTGCTTTTGTGAGCACATCTGCCAACTGGTCTTTAGTTGGGACATGATGCAGAGAAATCAAACATTTTTCATAGCAATCCCTCACAAAGTGATGTCTGATGTCGATGTGTTTGGTGGTTGAATGGGAAACTGGATTTTTGATGATATTTTCTGCTGCCTGGTTGTCCAACATGAGTGGTGTCTTTAAGGCAGTGATACCAAAATCCAGCAACCGATTTTGAAACCACAGGAGTTGGGCTGTACAGCTTGCAGCAGCAATGTATTCAGCCTCAGCAGTGGATGTTGAAACTGCTGCTTGCTTTTTGCTTTGCCAAGAAACCAAGCAATCACCTAGAAACTGGCACCCTCCTGATGTGGACTTCCTTGTGGTGTTACATCCAGCAAAGTCACTGTCTGAAAAGCCTGAAAGCTTGATATTCCCATTAGCTGTATACCAGATACCAAGTGTGGGAGCACCTTTTATGTATCTGAAGATCCTTTTTACAGCAATGAGATTTGATTTTCTGGGAGCTGATTAACTTCTTGCACAGACACATGTTGCAAACATGATGTCTGGTCTAGATGCAGTTAGGTACAATAAAGACCCAATCATGCTTCTATAAAGTGTTTGGTCAATCAGCTCATCTTTTGCATCAGACATAACCAGCTTATTTGTTGCCATGGGTGTGCTGCATGGTTTACAATCATTCATATCAAATTTGGTCAAAAGTTCTTTAGCATATTTGCTTTGATGAATGAAAGTTCCATTTTGCATTTGCTGAACTTGGAGACCAAGAAAGCATTGCAGCTCACCCATTGCACTCATTTCAAACTCAGCTGTCATGAGTTCTCTAAACTCTTCACACATTGAGTTACATGTGCTTCCAAAAATAATGTCATCCACATAAATCTGGACAATCATTAAATCCTTCCCTCTCCATTTTAAAAACAGTGTTTTATCAATGGTACCTCTTTTGAAACCATTTGAGAGTAGGAAGTTGGAAAGAGTTTCATACCAGGCCCTTGGTGCTTGTTTCAAGCCATACAAGGCTTTGTTTAGCCTGTAGACATGATCTGGATAAAATGGATCCTCAAAGCCTGGAGGTTGACAAACATACACCTCTTCTTGAATTGTACCATAGAGGAAAGCACTTTTGATATCCATTTGAAACACCTTCATATTGTGGTTGACAGCAAAGGCCAGGAACAGTCTAATGGCTTCCAATCTTGCAACAGGGGCAAATGTTTCATCATAATCAATCCCCTCTTCCTGTCTGTAACCTTGAACCACAAGCCTGGCTTTATTCTTGACAACAATACCCCTTTCATCAGTTTTGTTCTTGAAGACCCACTTTGTGCCAATGGGACTACCCTCTTCTGGCAGTGGTACAAGCTCCCATACTTGTTGTCTTTTAAACTGTTGGAGTTCCTCTTGCATGGCTTCTACCCAGCTGTTGTCTTTCAGTGCCTCTTGGTACTTGACTGGCTGATGGAGTGATAGAAAACCAGCAAAAAAGACAAATGTTTTGGGTTTGGCTTCTTGTGAGCACCCCTTCATTTATGTTGCCAATGATTTGATCAGGTGGATGAGATCTCAAGAAGATTAAATCTCCTTGGTATGGTATGATGGCATTTGTTGGTGAAGGCTGCAAATGTGTATCATCTGAGCTAACCACTGCTGGGGACTTTGATGATCCAGCATTGGCTTCAAAAGGTGGTGGAATAGGAGGTAATGAAGTGGACATCTGCTGACTTTTATCCACTGTTTGAGGACTTTTGTCAGCAGTGTTTGAGGATGTGGAAGCAGTGGTGGATGGGCTACTTTGGTCAACAACTGTTGAGGTAGCAGTGGTTGAGCTTTGACAACTGTTTTGAACAGCTGGTGCTTTTCCCTTTGTGGCAGACCTTTGAGGGATGATGATTTCATACCCATAGTCTGGTGTTGTATCCTCTGATGGACCTGCACTGTTAGTCTTGACAACAGTATTTTGAAAAGTAAATTTTTCAAGATCAAACAGATCTGCAGGGTTTGCTGGGATTTTCATTGATGAAAGTTCATTGAACTTAACATTCAAAGTCTCCTCCACTGCCTTGGTCCGTGTATTGAACACTTTGTAGGCCTTGGCAGTGGTTGAGTATCCCAGATGATAACCACAATCAATTTTGGCTGCAAATTTTGAAATGGAATCTTTTAAGTTCAAAATAAAGCATGGGCAGCCAAACACCTTGAAATATGAGATCAGTGGTTTGATTTTATACAGAATTTCATAAGCAATCTTTTTGTGTTTGGGGTTTATTAAAACTCTGTTCTGGACATAGCAAGCAGTGTTTACTGCCTCTGCCCAGAAAGTTAATGGCAAACCTGAATCTGCAAGCATGGTTCTGGCAGCCTCAATCAAAGTTCTGTTCTTCCTTTCCACTACCCCATTTTGCTCTGGTGTTATAGGGATGCTGTACTGCCTTACAATCCCTTTCTTCACACAGAAGGCATCCAACTCCTTATTTTTGAATTCTGTGCCATTGTCACTCCTGAAGCTTTTCACTGGAAGGTCAAATTGCTTTTCAACCTGTGTCACAAAGTCTTGCAAAATGCCTGCAGTCTCATCTTTTGAGTGTAAAAAGAAAGTCCATGTAAACCTAGAAAAGTCATCAACAATAACCAAACAATATCTTTTCTTCTTGAGACTCATTACTTGAACTGGGCCAAACAAATCCATGTGTAGCATTTGCAAACACTGGGTTGTTTTGGACTCTTCAATGGACTTGTAAGAACTTTTATGCTGTTTTCCTTTTAAACAGGAAATGCAATGTTCAGAGCATGAAAACAATTTTTGTGGTAGGCCTCTCACCAAACCATTTTTTGAAATTTCAGTGATTGTCTTAAGATTTGTGTGCCCCAGCCTTCTGTGCCAAAGTTCTGTCTCTTTGTTAGAGGCAGCTGAGAACAGACAGGCATCAGCTCTGGGACACTCTTTTGACATATCAACAACATAAACATTGCCACTTCTTTGAGCAACAAGTTTTGTTTGACCAGTTTTGATTATTGCTTCAATCTTTTTGACCATTTCTAGTCCAACAATCCTACAACAATCTTTTGTGAAGAATGACCCAAACCCTTTGTCACTCATTTGGGACACACTCAAAAGATTGAATTTTAGATTGTCTATCAGATTGACATTTTCAAATTTTACATTTCCAGATTGCACTGTACCAGACCCCAGCACTTTCCCTTTACTATTATTTCCAAAGGATATATCACCCCCTCCATGGATTTTAAAGTCTTTGAGAAGGGCTTTAGATCCTGTCATGTGCCTGGAGCCTCCACTATCTACATACCAAAGACTATCAAAGCATGCAGAAGCTCCATGCACATGAAGTAAAAGGATTAGTTCGTTAAGGTCTCCAAAGCCAGCAGGGCTTTGGATGGGGTCTCAACAGTGTCTGGGATGGATGCAGAATGATGGACAGTAGTTAGGTCAGGGGTTTGGACTGTTTTAGGACAGTGTTTCTCTAACCACTGTTGTGGGTCCTGACCAATCACTTGCTGGTAACCAAAAGGATGCTTGTTCACTCTGGGTTTAGAGGGCCTTTTGTAGGTCTCATAAACGTGTGGAATCCTTCGGTAAGGCTGTTTTTCCTTGCCTTTTCTAAATTGATTGGCAGGGGGTGCATCAGTAACCTGAACATCTCTTTTGACAGATGTTTGGTTCAACTGTTTTGTGACAGCTGTTTGAACTGGCACAAACAGTGGTTGTTTCTTGGTGAATTTGACAGATGTTGATGATGATGATGGACTCAAGGATGTTTTAGCAATGTACTCATTCTTTTTCACATCAAAGTTTTTGAGATACACACATGCTTGAGTTTTGTGGTTTGTTTTACCACAAAAAATGCAACTTTCAGCTGAAACAATGACACTTGTTCTGTTTAAATCATAAGCTTTTAAGTGGAAACAATCTTTTGTTAGATGATTCCTTTTCTCACAGAACTCACAAAACAAGTTATCAATTTTTTCTTTCTTCTTTCTCTTTTCAGACTCCTTTGCAGCAGAGGTTTTAACCACTGCTGGGATGTCCTTGAGAGGTATGACTTTAGCTTTTGGAGCTTTAACACCATCAGTTGATGTAAAGTCCATTGGCTTGAAATTTTCAAGAATATCACACTCATCAGACCATTTTGGTTTAAACTGATAGTCTTCAAGTTCCTCAAAAGTAGAGGATCCCATTGGTCTGTCAAGTGTGATTTTGTTACCAAGTTTGTCAGTGATTTTCACTTCTTGGCCATTCTTGTTTGTGGGTATGAACTCAGTGGTTACATTAGTGGTTTGAACAGATTTTGCAAAAGCAGTGGTTTCATCATCATGTTTTCTATAACCAACACCAAATTTCACATTGCTTTTTATCTGTTTTTCAAGCATAACCTCATACCCTTTGCATGATTCCACCCATCTCTCACACGTGATCTGGGTGGACTCTAACTCCTTTTTGCAAACTTGGTATTTTTCTACCATAGTTTGGAGTTGTGTTTTGGTTATGCTTTGTTCTTCTTTCAAACTGCTGATCTCTTTTTCCTTTTCAGTCAATTTGTTTTTAAGTTCTTTTAAAGATCTTTCAAATTTGACTTCATCAGTTAAGATTTTATCCCGAAGGTTTTCATTCACCTCTTTGATGTTAGCAAAAGCAATAATGCAATTGTCAGAACATAGTTTTTCTAGAACTTGAGGAGATACCTTGGCAGCAGCCATCATTGCACAATCACATTGATGATTCTCTTCATCATCAGCTCTCACCTTCTTTTCACCAGCCTTTTCTTCCTTCTCTTCTTCTTTTTCTTCTTCGGACCATGGATCTGTCATTGGTTCAATCAGGGTACCTGAACTTTCTTCCAACAGTAGTTCACCAGCCATAGCAGTAACCACTGCTTCAGTCACCTCATCCACTGTTTCAATGCTCAGCTGTTCCTCTTCAGTTTCAACCCCCTCCTGTATTGACTCTAATGCCATCAAACAAAATTCATTATAAGAAGAATCATTAGAAGCATAGAGTGCAAAATTTTCATCA
The DNA here is from genome assembly GCA_030545235.1 of Helianthus tuberosus. Lineage (NCBI taxonomy): Eukaryota > Viridiplantae > Streptophyta > Magnoliopsida > Asterales > Asteraceae > Helianthus > Helianthus tuberosus. The sequence goes on from CM060406.1 coordinate 186,458,689, forward strand.
CTAAGGTCTTCAGGCATACTGCTCCAGTCAACAAACCCTTGAGTGAAAAAGCTTTGTTGATCTGGTTGTACTGCTGCTGGAGCAGTGGTTTGAGGTGCAGCCTGCACTTGTGCCTGGGGAGCAGGGGTTTGAACATATTGGATCTGTGGAACAGCAGTTTGGACATAGTGCACTGGCACAGGGGCAGCAGCATAGTGAGCAGTGTTCACTTGAGCTACTGGGGTATACTGGGCATAGTGCACAGTGCCTTGATTTTGAGGTCTAGGATTTGAGCTAGGGTGAGTGATTATGGGACCACTAGTTTGACTTCTGCATTCCCTAGCGAAATGTCCCAACCTATTATACTTGTAGCACTTGATTTTCGATTTATCCAACCCAACCCTTAGATTCCCATGCAAACCTGGGAATTTTCGCCCTGTTCTTTTGTAAAATTTGCTAGTTCTAACACTTAGCAAAGCCAGTTGGTGCAGGATGTCCATTTCCTCTAAATCAGTGGGATCAAAATGCTGTAAGTCATTTAGTTCAAAACTTAGATTGTCTGACATCTGGTTTTCGTTTGCAGTGAATGCATAACTTGCAGAGTGAGGATCAGGTTGTTAAAGTTTGCACCAGCAGTTATGTCAATGAAGTGATCAAAACCCTGATCTTTACTACTGCTCCCAGATTCTTCTTGACCCAGAAGGGCAGTGTTACGGAATGTATAATCATCAACGGTTTTCCTGACTCTTGTAACTTCCTTTTCTGGTTCAACTCCCTTTCATAGGTCAGGAGTCGACCATGGAGTTGGGTCAAGGTCAGATCCTTGAACTCAGGTGAGTTTCGGGTGACAAAAGCTATGGTGTCCCATTTTTCTGGCAGTGACCTGAGGAACCTGCTATTTTGAGTTGAGTTTGTAAAAGTGGTATTAACAAGCCTCAGTTCACTGATGAGACAACTGAAACGCTCAAATTGTTGCGTCAGTGATTCACCTCTAACATGACAAAATGTTTCATACTGTTGGTTCAGGATTTCCCTATTGTTTTCTATGACTTCTTCGGTTCCCCCAAACTGTTCCTTAAGTGCGTCCCATAACTCTTTGGCACTGTTACAGTGTAACAGTCCATCATATATCTCATTGGGCAGCGCTGATGCTATGATGCTAAACGCTTTAGCATCTAATTCGAACTTTTGATAGTCGGTTTCGGTATAATTTTCAACTGGTTTTGGAACGAACTTTTTAGCATCTTCAGCGCTTGGCACTGTGGGAACATGGGGACCAAAGACAACAGACCTCCAACAACCTGTGCTTTGTTGAGCGAGGATGTGACCCATCCTCCTCTGCCAGATGTTGTACTCATTTCTTTTTAGCATAGGTGGTTTAAAAAGAGAGCCAATGTTGTTTTTATCATCCTGAGATTGTGACGTCATTCTTGTTGTTTTACAGACACTGATAAATCAACTTTAATGGTGATTAATCCTTGCTCTGTTTTTCAACAAACGAACAAACGATCAGTATCAACTGTTATGAGCCGAACTATTTATGTCAAAATGATTGTTAAATCAAAATTTGACTGTCCAAGCTCTGATACCAATTGTTGGATCTGAGTTTGTTTCTGATTGTATTTTGTGTTTGTAATTAAAATGAAAATAGATGAGTGTGCAGCGGAATTATGATGAAAACAAACTTTGCATACAATCAAACGAGAGTAATACTTTGATCAAACATCTTTTCACAATGAATCGGAAGATTGAATTTATTTCAATAACGGTTACAATGATTGATGAATGAATGCAAACTCCCCCTCAGCCAGAGCTCAGTTGTTTGTTCGTGCAAAGAAGACAATGATGCAAAAGAGCTAATAGAACAATACAAAGTACTGATCTATTTATAGGCACTTGCAAACCACTGAGCATCTTAGCTGACGTCACCATGAAAGTGACATCTAACCTCCTAACAAACTCTAACCTCTGATCTATACAAACACTGCTATGTTAACTACTGCTATTACATTACTTTACAAGACAGACTATAGATCAGCTGCTGCAACTTTCCACTGCTGTGAACCCAGCAGTACTTGTCCGGATCAGCAGTGCTTGACTCAAGGCAGTAGATAGAATCAGCAGGGCTTTAGTCTTCCATCAGGTCTTTACTTGAGCAGCAGTTGTAGGTCAGCACTTTGTAAGATCAGCAGATAGGAGGTCAGCAGATATGAAACCACTTTCAAGGGGAGAGATTTGTATGTAAACATCTGCTTATTCTGGATCCACTGTTCTGATCCAGTTTTGGCTTTAATTATCTGTTCCTCTGATAGGGTTCAATCCCAACAGTTACACATCAGCAGATCAATAGGTCACATTCAAGCAACCCTAATTATCCTAACTGTTTCATTGCATCAAAACTAATAAACCCTAAGATTAGCATCGACATACAGTAGCATGGACTCAAACATATAAACAAACATTGACAAAAACCTGTTACCGATTCATGATAACAACTTTGCTAACTCTGCGAGTATGAAACCCTAAGTTATCATATGTACTCATCTCAATCATCACACCCAGATTTGGTTTAGTTCGTTGTCACAAGAACCCTACATCACGTAATTCTAGCATTACATCATCCACCTTTTTAACACATAATCACAGAAGCTTTTGCAACAGTAAAACCCTAATCACATGAACACCAAATAATCCAAACAGCAGTAATACTAACCGGAGATATAAAGGACATATATGTTAGAACGAGAGACGGTCCTCCTGGAGGAAGAGCTTCGGAACGGAAGTGGCAGCCGTCGACGCATAAAGAGGATTAGGGTTTACAATCTGATAGATTTCATGAATTATGTGCGTGTATATGGTTAAATAGGTGAATTGGGCGCTTACTGGGCTTTGAAATAACTTGGGCCGACAAAACATCATTTTTCGCCGTAAGTGAGTGTGACGAATAACCCATTTTTCGTCAAAGGTGGAATGCGGCGAAATTCCATTATTCGTTGAGGAGTGCGAGTGACGAAGGATTCGTTCTTCGTCGATGTGATTAAACATATAACAATACCCTAAACACAATACATTAACCATTGGCATTAACAATACTCAGACGTAACCATACATTAACATTAACTATTCTACTAACATGCACAAAGTTACCGCATCATCAAATGAATTGTGGAACAGGTAATATGTAAAAGAAAGGCCTTGAAATCTCGAGTTGTCACAACATCTTCCCAAGCAAAAACAAGAGAATAGAAGGCTGAACACACCTCGTGCCCAGCAGACACGGGGGCGTGCCCAAGTGTCTGCAGAAAAGACAAAGTTGTAGAAGCTTCTATTTCCCAACTCGGGGGCGTGCCCAGCTCAACACGGCCGTGGTCAACGCTAAGATTCGCAGAATCCAAGCAAATCTTGATAGTACAGATACGCTTCTGCACACAGGGTCGTGCCCAGCGGACACGGGGGCGTGTTCAACTAATGCAGACAAACTACAATTAATGAAGAAAGAGAAATTGGATGGACACAGGGCCGTGTCCGGGCTTCTGTGCAGGCTATAAATAGGGGCGCTTGGTTCACTTCAAAGGCATCCATTGACAAACCACCTCTCTCCCACTTCACCCACACTCCACCACCATCATCCATCATAGAGTGTGTGTAGTAGTCTCGGGATCCAAGATTGATAGTAAGAGTTCTTGACAATCAAAGGCCATGTTTGCCTAAGTCTCTTACATCACTTGGTGAAGACAAGCATTTAGTGTAATACTTTTGTTTTTTAAACTTTTCGCACTTTTTATTTGGTTCTGTATTAATGACTTTAATAACTAGTTTCTTATGTTGAAGGTGAAACTTCCTTATCATTTGTCTGTGGTGTCTTGGTGTTATTTTACTGTCTATATAAAATAAAAGATTTACACCATTCATATATCCACGGTCTATATGGAGATATGTTGGCTACCTGGTCAGGGTTTAAGGGAATGGTTTGGTAAGGTTCTTGCCTTGTTCAGTGTATGGATCCTTCAAGGACCTGGGTCAAGCTTACTAGGACCTCCTTCAATACCCACTGGTATTGGATGGCGGGGGTGCGAATGGCTTGATCCCCTCACATGTAAACTACTATTAATACATTAACCCGGCTACTTGGGATTGTATCCCTGCTGACTCAAACCACTTAGCCGAGGGTAAAGTCACATTCAAAAGAGGGGTCTACCACATTACGCATTAATAACATAATTAATTATTTTCCAATAATCCAACCCTTTAGGATTGTATCTGTAGGATCGTGTTCTGACCCGAAACGAGTCGTTCAGAGGCATTCTACTCAATATGAAAGGCGGAAACAGACATATCGAGTTCGATTCAGCTAGATATTCACTTAAACTGTCTTTCTGATTAATTTGACAAAGTTTTACAGTGAGACGACACTTCGGCAGCACTTCGGCTCCGGAATTTCACATACACGAATTCTCAAACGAAATCAGCACACCCCTATATATAGGCAGTGTAATTTCGCTTGAACATGACTCAAGCGGAGTTACTTTCATGCGGAATTACGATTTCAAACGAAATTAACAAGGTAATTTCGTTTGAAATGGCATGTTCATTTCAAGCGAAATTAACCATTCTAATTTCATTTGAAACTGCCTCTCAGCCTAGATTTGACATTTTTCTCGTACTACGTGTCCTGAAATATCAATTCTAATACAAGACTCGATATAAGACGAAGTCGACAGATGCATGCACCAACAGACTCCCCCTCGAATGTTGACGAGTCTTCAGTGTCGAGTCTTCAATCTTCAGTCTTTATCAGTCCTCTTGAACTTCTCCGAAATATCTAGCACTGTAAAGCATCCTCAATTTTCATTTCTCTATCTTCTCCAGGAAACTCCATCTGGCTCCATCTTCTCTTGATCAGATCTCTTGATTCCTTAAGTTCATCAGCATCCTCAGCTTGCGTGAACATCAGGATCTGAACTTGGCTTTTACAATCTTTTATCCCAAGATCTGTGACCGGCTCTACTGTTTCCTGCACAAATCTCTACCCAAAAATAAATTTCACAAATTTAAAATTTGACAAATTTATATACTGCTTGCAGATAACTTTCCAGAATGATTTAACACTTTTAAAGCTTTTGAAAACCACTTGTAGGCAAATATTCAAAATCTTTTCTCGTTTAAACACAGACTCTCCCTCACAAAATGTTCATCATGTTTAGCACTTGGAATTTTGAAAATTAGCTCTCCAACACCAGTTGTCGAAAATCTTTTTGGATTTTTTTTTAAATTATGCTAAAACACACTGAAAATCTTTGTGAAATTTTAATATCTAATCAAATGCAGTAAAGTAATATTTACAAACAATATTTTTGTGAGTTTGTGTAAGAGGATCATATCAGTTTTTTGAGACAAATCATCAACACCATTAAGCTTTAAACATTTTAAGTTCTAAATGATTCACTTAGATTGTCAATATACTGATCCACTTAAATTTTCACACAAAGTTCAACTGTTTCGAGATACGAGATTAATGTTTTAAGCACTTGAACTTATTCGCGTGTCCCACTTCAGAATATACTCCCGTATCCAGATCCCAATATTCAGTCTTACAGGTGAGTATACCACAAATGATATCTGTAAGGGGTTAAATTGCGAGGGCCGTGAGAGCTCAGGTCAGAACTTCCGTTCAGCAAAGAGATGACGGCTTCGACTTTTGGTGTGTTCCCTTTAGAGAATCTTTTCTTTAACAGCACACGATTAGCATTTTTCAATGTTTCATCATTTTTATGCTGAGTGTGACGCTATATTTCAAGCAAGCAGAAAGTATTATACGGGGACTAGGCCATTGCTTCCGCGAAATCAGAAGTCCCGGGATAATACCCCAGATATCACTGAGCATAGAGACCTAGTATCTCAGAAAGAGGGACCTTTCAAACAAGATTTCGGGGGTTACCCATATATCCGAGAGATGTTCCCCACGATATAAGCAAGTTTGAAATTTAGGTTTATATCTCGTCACAATCTACTAAATGTGTAAAAACCACTGCCACATCATCAGTGAGACCGTTTATTACTTTTTAACTTTCCAATTCTTTAGCATGTTGTGATCGTCCACTGATGTACTATCATTTCCTCTTTTTCTCAACAAAACTCATTTTGAATTTTATCATGTTTTTGACATTTTCAAATTTTCTAATGTTTTTGGATTTTCTGAAATTCTTACTCCCCCTAAAATTCAAAATCATTTAAAGAAATTTGAAAACAAACTGTACAAATAAAGTGACAACTGTTGTGAATTGCTTCAATTCTCTATCCACTTGGCATAAACAATCAGAACTCCCCCTTTCAACAAACTATTTTCTCATTATGATTTCAAAACACTTAAGTTTGTTTTAATCAAAATGATTTTTCCGGAAAATAAGTTTTGTTGATTTTAAACATTTGTAGATATGGGGATCATCACATTATTTTGTCAATTACTTGAAAAATGTAACAATTTTAAGTTCAAACACCAAATATCACTTGTAGAAAATCAAGTACAACTTAATGTCCCTGATTTACTACTTGTAAGACGAAATATCACCTAAGTGAATTTCTCAAGAAAGATGCCGATACCTGCTCCACTTTTACCAACCTGGGAGCTCCGGCAAGTCAGGATTTTTACTTATGAAAAACTGCCATCCAAGCTTGACCAAACTTGGATGTTTCCTCCTCAACTTCACTTGGGTAAAAAGTTGCTTTCTATGTTTCATAAAATTCCTTTACCCCTTTGGCCTTTCCCTCGACCATTTTCCCAAAAATCTTTTTAACATTTCCATTAAACACTTTCTCGACATCAAATTCTTTCTTCTCAGAATAGAATTGATTCGAGATCTCAATCTTCCTAACTTTTGATTTAAAATTTGCAGCCCTCAATGGTGGAAAATGAACATTATCCATTGGAGGTACTGAGTTTTCTTCTTTAACCTCAACGTGTGGCTCTTCTGACGTTATGGAATCAGATTCATCGCCAAATTTCTCAACAAACTTCTTAACAACCCATATTTGGTTGTCATGCTTAGCTCTCTTTTTATAAAAACTTGTCTTTGAACACTCACCAACTTCATAGGTTGAAATTTCAAAAATTTTAAATTTTTTCGTTGGTGGTTCATTTTTCTCAACAACTTTTTCTTTGAGTTTTTTAGAGACTTCTTGTTTGATGTTGGTAGCTTTAGGACAGTTCCATGCTATGTGACCAACTTCTTGACAACGATAACAAATTCTTGTTTCCTTCCTTTGACTTGCTCCATTCTTCACTTTCTCTTGCTTCTTGGCAAGGAATTCTCTATTTGATTGTTTCCAGAATATACTTTTTGATTCCTCTTCACAACTTGTCCCTGGAACAAATTTTGTATTTGTTTTAGAATTTTTTTCATGTTTATAATTTTTTGGTGGAATAAATCCAAGACCTTTCATTTTGAAATTACCGTTATGGGTTTGTTTCTTTTGAAAACCAGAACCAAAACCGTAACTTTTTTTCTTGTTTAAACGTTGTTGAACTCTTGAAGTGTATTTTTTAGGTTTTTCAGTAAGATTTACATCTTTTATTTCAGAAATATTGATTTCTGTTAGTTTGAAAACCTTTTTGATCTTTTCAACTTGAACACTTCTTATTGGAAATTCCTCATCAAAATATAATTTGTCTGGATCAATCAAAGTATATGCCATTTTGATTGGTTCGTCATTCAAATTAGATTTTGATAACAAGAACTCTTTATTGTAAACCCTTTTAACCGACGACTTTGTACTGTTGACTGGCGAACTCAAACTCCCTGACTCAGACTTTGACTCCTCATCTTTATCCAACACCTGATCGACCACCTTTTTTATTAACTCAGACTCATGATCAGTATCAGACGATGTAAACGTGACATCAATGTTTTCTGGTAAACCGTTGGTTGTTTCGGACTTTACCTCTATATTGACTGCCTTTTTTACTTGCTCCTCATTTGGTTTTCTGGGAGAATATCCTTCCCAGATTGGAGGCGGACACTTGTTGTAACTAACACTCTGTTTCTTACCAGTATCCTTCTTCTTTGGCTTCTCATCATCTTGAAATGCTTCAAAACCTGCAACAGTTGGATAAATTCTATCAATCAAATAATCAGAACTAGAATAACTTTGCAAAAATCTTCTAATTCTTTCATTTTCAATCTTCTCAGTCTCCAACTCTTGCTTTAGCTGTGCACATTCCTCAATGTAATGATTAATAGCTTTCTGCTTTGACATCAGTACCGCATTCATCATAGTTAATGCATCTTCTCTCTCAGAATTCGTCTTTTGAAGACCATTCACTGTTTTATTTAGCACATCATATGACTCTTTCACATAATTGAGATTGAACAGTAATTGTTCTTTCATTTTGTCAAATTCTTCCAACTTTTCATCTTTCTCTTCACACTGCTTGCAAGATTCCAAGCATTTAAAACACGGTTTGACGACTTCAACAATCTTTTCAACTTCGATAATCTTTTCAACCTCGACTATCTTTTCAACTTCGACCACTTTCTCAGCTTCAAACACCTTTTCAGCTTCAATCACTTTCTCATCAACAACTACCTTTTCAATTTCAACCACCTGCTTAGTAACTTTAAATTCTTCATTTTGTTCAGACTTCTCTTCTTGAACAACACTCTCACATTTCACCTTTATCTGTTCTTTTGCTGCCCGCTTCTCCTTCAGCTTCTTCACTCTGTCTGCAAAATAAAATTCAAAACTTTCACGAGATAAATGAGCTTTTGCAACATTAATATGCATTTCTTCCTCATCATCACTATCATCAGTTGATGATTGATCAAACACTTGAGTACTTTCTGAATTATCATCTGAAGAACTAGATTCATCTTCTTGATTCATCACATTGTCTGCAAATGTTTTTGTCCATTCTTTCATCAGATCTGGCTCTTGAACTATTTGTGCAATGAGAGCGGCTACTTTTGAATCAGGTGGAATGTATTTATCCCAGCTAAAGCCTTCAGCCACTTTCTCATCATCTTGATCGATTATACCATAATAAGCTTTCTTATTTGCATCTATGATCATTTTAGCATGAGCAGTTTGTGGTTCCTTTTGTTGATACAGTTGATGAGCAATTTGTTGATAAATTGCTTTCCGATAGTAATCATTTCCACCAAACGGATTCTGTGCTCCACTAGCTTCTCCATTTTTACATTCTCTTTTGAAATGACCTTTTTCTCTGCATCGAAAACAAGTAACTTTAGATTTATCAAAACCCAAAGTAGAAACATTAGCATCCATAAAATCATTTCTTCCTGTAATCATTTTGAATTTTTCAGCTCTTCTCAAAACACTCGCTAAACACCATTTTATATCCATCAGCTCCATTTCTTCAGCATCGATCTGATCGTAATCCTCTTTTGTCAACATAGGATTTCCAATCCTTCCAGCAACCAATCCTTCATATGATTCCAACACATTAGTTAGCAATGACATATGACTTTTGACAACTTCTTCTGAAAATTTTTGACCATTCTAAAGATGCAACACAATGTTACAATTTAAGACATGACTATTGTTGTTGTTTGAGTTTTGAACTTGATGACTTGAACTTGAAACTTTTGGATTAACATTCAGATATGAAGAGAATCCACTGCTGCTGCTGTTTGAGTTTTGATTGATTGATTCAGATGAATTATCCACACTAAAAGCAGTTTGGATTTTCGGACTTGCTTCGAAATTCTGAACATTCCCTTTGTAATACATCTTAACATCTTGTTGTGCATTTGAATTGTTCATTCTTGCAATCTTTTGCTGTTCCAGATCTTGACCTTCAATCTTTTCGATGAACTGAGAAATCGTCAACCCATCATATTCTCCAGTGTTCTTTAAAATCATCAAATACGTACCCCACTCTTTCTGAGGTAAAGCATCAGCTAATTTATCAACTCATTCCTCTCGCTCTTTATTTATACTCAACAACGACATTAAACGAACTAGGTGACAATATCTTCCAATCAATTTCTTTGTATCTTCTCCCGGTAGACTAGAAAATAAATCAAATTCTTTCTTTAGCAATGCTTTCTTGCTCCTAATCATCTTTTCACTACCCTTAAACTTAGTTTTGAGCGCATCCCAGATCGATCGTGAAGTATTGTCATGTTGAAGCAATATAAAGATGTCTTCTTTAATAGCTTGCTGTAGCAGACTGATCATCATCTTTTCTACTTTATACATGTCTCGTTCTTTGTCATTTAGTTCAGAAATTGCTTTGATAACTCCCAACTCAGTACGTGGTCTAACATACTTTTTCTCGATACATTCCTAAGATCTCAAATGAGTTGCCTGAACTCAATTCTCAAAACGATCTTTCCATCCATAATACTCTTCAATGCCCATAAGCTTCGGGGGTTTTGTAAAGTTCCGGTCTCATTTTCCATGTTCATGCTTTGAGCAATGGCAGCTGGAGTAGTCGGGGTAGTAGCAAACGCGTTATAGAATTCCTCTTCCATGATTCGACAAAATTTTTCAAAAATCTGACACTTTCTAACGGAATCAAACTCAAGCGAAATTACTTCTTCAAACGGAATTACCTATTTCAAACGGAATCACTGATTTCGTTTGAAACTTCAAGCGAAATAACACTCTGAAGCGGAATACTCAAGCGGAATCACTGATTTCGTTTCAAACTTTCAAACGGAATAACATCTTTCAAGCGGAATTAAGAGCAATTTCAAACGAGATTAGGCTGATGTCATCATTTCGGACAAACTTTTGTCAACTTGATCAGGTTTTTGTTCGATTTTAGATCTGAAACTTTCAAGGGTTTGTTAAAACACTGTTACGCACATTATGTGAGAAAATTAGCCGATTTTAACCGTAAAAAGTTGTTCAATTTTAAAAAGAAGGTGTAGAAGTTAGAAAATCCGATGAAATCAAGCTGAAATCGGTAGAACTCCTCCTCCTGAGCTCTGATACCACATGTAGGATCGTGTTCTGACACGAAACGAGTCGTTCAGAGGCATTCTACTCAATATGAAAGGCGGAAACAGACATATCGAGTTCGATTCAGCTAGATATTCACTTAAACTATCTTTCTGATTAATTTGACAAAGTTTTACAGTGAGACGACACTTCGGCAGCACTTCGGCTCCGGAATTTCACATACACGAATTCTCAAACGAAATCAGGACACCCCTATATATAAGCAGTGTAATTTCGCTTGAACATGACTCAAGCGGAATTACTTTCATGCGGAATTACGATTTCAAACGGAATTAACAAGGTAATTTTGTTTGAAATGACATGTTCATTTCAAGCGAAATTAACCATTCTAATTTCGTTTGAAACTGCCTCTCAGCCTAGATTTGACATTTTTCTCGTACTACGTGTCCTGAAATATCAATTCTAATACAAGACTCGATACAAGACGAAGTCGACAGACGCATGCACCAACAGTATCCTTGTTGACTCAAACTACTGGGTTGAGGGTAACGTCACCTTCAAAAGAGGGGCCTAGTACTATAACTAAGATAATCTCTTAAAAAGTGCAAAAGTGCAGAAAACATCAAAGGTGACACTAAAGGCGAGTCGGATCCAAGTGATTCATCTGGTCTATCTGTTTTTACTTTATTTTTATTTTCATCATTTTTTAGTTTTTATTTTCATATTTAAAACTTTTTCTAAACTTTTGATTTGATTAGACGTTGAGGATAAACCGGTACTAAAAGCTCTTCTGTCCTTGGACGACCTCGGTATCTTACCAACGCTATACTAAACTCACGATGGGTGCACTTGCCCATATGTGTGTTTAGTGTTAGTAAAATATCGTGTTTTATATATTTAAAACTTGACTAAAGTGTTAAAAAGGGCGAAAACATATCCACACCGACACACATCATAAACCATTATCAATGAAATTTAATTACTTGAATACTTGTTGTATGTTAGGTATTTCAAACTTGTGATATTACTAGTTCAAACAAGGTAAAAAGTAATTATTAAATACTTGACACAATTAGTGTTATGAATTCTCTTGCAATCTCGTTTTCGTCTCACTCCGATGTTTCCGCCATCGGTTGGGGGTGACATCATGAACATACACTAGATGGAGGAGGATGTGACCGTTGGAGAGTGGACATGCATTAGAAAGCGTGGGGGTTTGCTAGAACACATCACAACTAATTTGATCTTGTGTGAGTTCAAGTAATGGGGATGAGGTGTCACAATATGATTGATTGGTGGTGATGGTTCACATGGGTTGGTTGGTCCCCCCCCCCCCCCCCTCTTCTCGGGTTAGGGTGCAAGCGAAATGAGCTAATCAAGGTTGACTTGAAAAAAAAACTTAAAATGAGCCAAGCTTATATGAGCTCAAGCCCAAACCCGAGATTAACTTATCGAACTCTAGCAGACTTGTGAGCCTATATGTATATGTGTGTATTATGTTATATATGAATTTATAAAAATCAATTACAATTAATAAAAATTTAATTAATAAATAATAAAGAAACTTAGCCAGAGCTCGAAAAAATAAAATTCCTATCAAACCGAGCCAGGCTCGGCTTGTATGTACCCTAATTATATCACCTGCATATGTTAGCCTTTGTAATTTAGCAAATTCATATTTTATTTGTGTTGGGGCGTAACTTATGATGGAGATTGGGACTTCTTTAAGGGTTTTTTTTTTATATATTTTGACATACAATAAACTATATACTTTTTTTAATCAGTAAAAAACTATTTGTTGAATCAGTTTTGTTTAAATATGAGGGAAAACATGAAAACATACCTGTCACCGCAGACAGTGCAGAGGAGAATCCAGTGATGGAAGAAGCCATGGAGTTAGACATCTTTGTCAAGATGATCTGGTTCCTCCTTAGGGTGCTGACTGATGATGGTGATTATGAAAACCGACAAGGGAATCGGCTATAAGAGAGGAGGTCGATTATGATGATGTTATGATTAGGTTATCTGATTAAGTGTGTAACCTTTTAACCTCTACATAATTCTCTTTATATAAGCACCCAGGAGGAAACCTAATTAGTTAATAAGGGTAATATGGTCCATCAACAATTACCAACTAATTATTTAATAGGTTATTATATATTTTGATCTATATTATGTAAATGATTATAATGGCTACTAGATTAAATATTAAAACATAATATATTTAATCTTACATTCTCCCACTTAGCCGAGTAATCATTTACTATGAGTATTAGATAAGCCTGATCTGGAGTTAACACTCATTTTAGCCTTAAACAGGTACTATAGCAGAGAAATACAACCGTTGAATCATTATGCAACTCAGGACCCCCATTAGTCATACTATAGCCTTAATTTAAAACCTAATCGTTATGATCAAAATACGCATAAGCCCTTTGTTTGATTTGTAACTTTATTTGTCTATATGTCATTATACCGGTTGAACATATTCTAAGAGACATACAAAATCAAACTTGAGGAAATTTCATTAATCATAAAACATAAGCTAGTACAATATGCTCAAATAAGGTCTTTGCTAAATCCCATATTCCGAACATGTTCTTCGTAAACCTTAGGAGGGAGACCTTTAGTCATCGGATCCGTAAGCATATCTTTAGTACTAATATACTCGATACTAAGATTATTTTCCTCAACTCGTTCACGTACGAATATATATTTTGTATCGAGATATAAACCAGCTCCAGTCGAACTGTTACTGTTCGAGAAACTAACGGCAGCTGAATTATCACAATAAAGCTTCAATGGTCTAGAAATGGAATTAATGATTTTGAGTCCAGTGATTAGATTTCTAAGCAACATTCCATGACAGGTTGCGTTATAAACAGCAATGTACTCTGCCATCATTGTGGAAGTTGTGGTCAACTGTTGTTTATGACTCTTCCAAGAGATAGGGCCGCCTGCTAACATGAAGATATAGCCCGAAGTGGATTTCTTGTCATCTTTTCATTTGGCAAAGTCAGAATCATAATAGCCCACCACTTCTAAATGATCACTTCTTCTATAAGTCAGTTTATAGTCTTTCGTCCCTTGCAGATATCGAAGTACCTTCTTAGCTGCTTTCCAGTAATCTAGGCCAGGATTAGTCTGATAACGGCCTAGCATTCCAGCAATAAAAGCGATATCTGGGCGAGTAAAGACTTGAGCATACATCAAGCTCCCGACTACTGACGCATAAGGTATCTAGCTCATTTGCTCCTTCTTAACCCCTGTTGTCGGACACTGGAATGAACCGAAAACATCTCCTTTAACTACTGGAGCGACGGAGGGTTTGCACTGTTGCATGTTGTAATGTGTAAGGACACGATCTATGTAAGCCTTCTGAGACAATCCTAAGATCCCTTTGTGTCTATCTCGGTGAATTTCGATGCCAATGACGTAAGAAGCATCTCCGAGATCCTTCATGTCGAAGTTATGCGAGAGTAACCGCTTCGACTCATGCAACATGTCTAAACACATGATGAACCCTAAATATTAACCTTAACCCTATATCTGAAATCTGGAAATTTATTAAACATTTAATCAAATTCTTGAACATTATGATTTCGGAACAGTAATAATAGATGAAACATATGATCCGAAACTGTCACCGAGATGGAATTTTGGATGATAAAAAACGAATTTAATTAGGGTTTTCAATTCTGTTTTCCAGTTTTTGTTCCAGATTCATGGATACAAAACAGAACTGACTAATCAACATATGCTCTGATACCACATGTTGAATCAGTTCTGTTTACACATAAGGAAAAACATGAAAACATACTTGTCACAGCAGACAGTGCAGAGGAGAATCCAGTGATGGAAGAAGCCATGGAGTTAGACATCTTTGTCAAGGTGATCTGGTTCCTCCTTAGGGTGCTGACTGATGATGGTGATTATGAAAACCGACAAGGGAATCGGCTATAAGAGAGGAGGTCGATTATGATGATGTTATGATTAGGTTATCTGATTAAGTGTGTAACCTTTTAACCTCTACATAATTCTCCTTATATAACCACCCAGGAGGAAACCTAATTAGTTAATAAGGGTAATATGGTCCATCAACAATTACCAACTAATTATTTAATAGGTTATTATATATTTTGATCTATATTATGTAAATGTTTATAATGGCTACTAGATTAAATATTAAAACATAATATATTTAATCTTACACTATTTCATTAAAATTCCAAAACAACATATTACAAACAATGGCAGGTAAACGAGCAACAAGTTGCACCGTAACCCCCTTTTGAATTGCAAAACCGATCCTGCTAAAGACAAAGCTACTTTGTCTGAAGGGTCGAGAAATTACTATTCACAGCTCGTTGGACCCTATTCAGGAATTCCACGACCTCTGTGGCTAGGAAACCAAATGTATCAAATGCAAATGAGATAAACACGTGTTAATTCTCTAAACAAGTTTTTTCGTGTTTAGCGACTTTGTCTGATTCCGCCTTTAACGTTATCTGGCCAGCAAGAAACTCATTATCCCTGAGCCCAACAAGAGGGGACACTCCTGTAAGGTCCACGCAAGCGTGTTTTCCCCTTGCCCATCCAAACATAAGAATATCAGTTGGCCGAAGAGTAGACCTCCCATTGAGAAGATCCGTCCGAAAGTTCACTAGGGCCTCCTTTTTGCCGAAATCCATGCTCGCTTTAGCACATAAAAAAGAATGTTCCTAACCAAATCATGTGTGTATTTAAACCCATGTAACTCCTTGCACTGGACCACATGCTCACTTAAAAGTATCTAAATAAACCTTACGCCAAACTGGGCAAAGCTCATCGAAGAAACAGAGGGATCATTAACCGGTACTTAAGAACTGCCTGCTACTCCACAGCCGACATGTGTTGGCCCAGTCTTTCAATGGGTATGACTGCCATGAAATCCTGAGCATGAGGAGCCTAGAGACAATCAAACATTGCTTTTTTAAGAGGGGATTATGAAATAGATTATGAAATATCATCCTTATCTTATGAGCATAATGGATTGTGTCGTTATATATGTTTTTACTATAATGATACGCGTTTATGTATTTTTAATACAAGTGGCTAGTTTATGGTATTTATGAAGCGTCTAATGACATAGGTTGTTTTACGGTCGTTCAAAAGCAATTATAACTAATAATTTACATCTTGAGACAAAAGTCTAAGCCTTTTAGACTTGACTAACATAATACAACACATAGTTACATGAAGTGACTTGTGATGATTTTTTAGGGGATTTTATGTCTATCATAACAATTAACAAGTTTTAAGTGCAATAAAAGTAAATTATTTGAGTTTAGTTGGTCATCACATTGAACACGTGCATAAAACATGACAATGCTTCATTATTTCTCATAAAAGAACTTTATATTTCTACTACTTTACAAAGTTATCATGAAACCATATATAGTATGCATATTAATATCAACTAATTTTTTTAAAGCATGTAAACCGTTTATAAGTGTTTATTTTAGGATAACTTTCAACCCGTTCGACTCATCCAACAAGGCGCGCTCACTACTTCACTAGCGCGTAAGGAAGCTTGATACTACCACAATACGTGACAGAAAACGTGTTAAAACTTGAGATCCGTACTAGTAAGTAACTACTCAAGCAAAATCATTTTAATGATTCAAACAACCCCAAATTCAAGAATCTAAAACATTGATACACTACTATGGACCAGAAGCAATGCCATTAAAGGCATCACTTAGTAACAGTGCTAGTGCAGTGTATTTATATATGTACACATGTAGTAAATATGGGTCATGCTATTCACACACGGACAAAATTATTTTCACACCTCAAAGCGCCGCGCTTTGGCCATAGCGCGGCGCTATGCTCGACAAAAGGTGCTTCGATTGACGTTTGAGACATTCGCTACTGTTTGAGAGACATAAAGCTGATTATGATGTTTTGTCGTTAACCCTAAGCGCCGCGCTTTGGCCATAGCGCGGCGCTTCGACCCAAATTTTCACTTTTAAAAGCAAGCTACTGATTGAGGTTTCTTCTTCTTCAGAAAAGCAAGCTACTTATCGTTCGAGACAAGGTCGCACTCAATACGTTGTTTACAAACATACGTGGGTATTCGAGTGTTTTGTTGTTTGTTGTTTACAAAAAACGATGTCGTGGTTAAACAACTATATTTTCGGTCAATATTCTGACGAGACAGTTGTTCCTGATTCTTACGAGGGGACCGCTATTTCTGACTCGTATGAGAAACCGGTCTCGTCCAACTTGAGGGAGGCAGAGGTTGTATCTGGCATTCGTTATCGTGATAACACGGTGACGCTGGATTTGAATACCCCTGTGGAGGACCCTTACGCACAACAAGGTTATTCGAATTTCGGTTACGGTGGCGAGTACAGCTTTGTACAGCAGGAGTGTGGTCCAAACGACAGTTACGGTTGTCAACAGCGCTTACAAGGTTATTCGAATTTCGGTTACGGTGGCGAGCACAACTTTGAACATCAAGTATATTCGGACCTCGGTGACGATGGTGAGCCGGGGGATGTGTCTGTTGACGAGGAAGGCTGTTACCCGGTTACGTTTTCGTTTGATACAACGCAGACCTTTTCGTCACGTAAAGAGTTGGTGCGTTGGGTACAAGACACGGCAAAAGACAACGGTTACCTCATTGTGGTTAAGAGGTCGAATAAAAGAGGAGAGAATTACAAGATTTGGTTTCAATGTACTTTTGGTGGGGAGCATAAGAGTATAGCTACACAGAGGAAAACGGGTAGCAAGAAAATAGGCTGCCCGTTCGAGATGATCGGGTTTTCGGAATCATCCGGAAGTGTTTGGAGGATCGAGGTGACGAAGGCGAAGCATAACCACACTCCTATTGAAAACTTAGAGGGTCACGCGTATGCGAGAAGGCTTTCTTCGGAGGATAAAAACTGGTTAAGGAGCTGGCAGAGCAAGACATTCCCAACCAAAGTATCTGGCGAACGCTGACAAAAAACAATCCGGCTAGAAAGCTTATTCCGAAAGATATACACAACGCTGTTCAGAAGATCAACGCCGAAAAAAATGTCGGTAAGTCTCCGATGCAAAAACTTGAAAGCATTCTTCTCGAAAAAAATTACACTTATTACATGCGCACGAATGAGATATCGAACGAAGTTGAAGATGTCTTCTTTGTTCACGAAAGATCATTCACTATGTGGTGTGCCTTCCCGCATGTGCTAATGATTGACGCCACCTACAAAACGAACATGTACAACCTGCCA
Source organism: Helianthus tuberosus (assembly GCA_030545235.1). Lineage (NCBI taxonomy): Eukaryota > Viridiplantae > Streptophyta > Magnoliopsida > Asterales > Asteraceae > Helianthus > Helianthus tuberosus. Next base: position 186,476,856 of record CM060406.1, read on the forward strand.
TTTGTTCAGGTCGTAGGCATGACGTCGACAAACAAATCGTTTACGGCTGCTTGTGCGGTAATTTCCGCTGAGAAGTCAGAGAACTACCTATGGGTGTTGCAGAGGATCAAGTCTATGCTGGTAGGATGTATGGAACCGCGCGTGATTTTAACAGACAGTGATTTTGCGCTAATGAACGCGTGTGAACAAGTTTTTCCAAAAGCGCATAAGTATCTTTGTCGGTTCCATATTCAACAAAATATTAATAAGAACAGCAAGAAGAAATTCTCTGGCAAGGATTGGAAAGAATTCGTACGTAGTTTTTGGTTATTGTGCGAGTCTACGACCGAGGAAATATACAGGTATAACTTGGAAAACCTTGAAGCACAGCTGAAAGAAGATGACCGTGAACGTAGGTATTTCTTACATAATTATGTTCAAATTTTATATAATAACAAAAACTGACTATTTACGTTTTTTTTTAATTTTAGAGGTTTTTGATTATATGAAGAAATCCTGGTTGGATCCATACCGTGAAAAGTTTGTATCATGCTGGATTAACAAAACTATCAACTTTCACCAAACTACGACCAACAGGGTTGAGGGCATGCATGCAACACTAAAAAGTCACTTTCCAAGTCATCGCAACACACTGGATAAACTTGTACTGTATGTTGATCATGTTGTTGATAGACAATACACCGAGATTAGTAGTAGCTTTGAAACAAGCCTCCGAAAAGTGATGACGCACCACAAGAAGCAGCCCATGCTTGCATATATTCTCAGAAAGGTTTCAATATATGCGATTGAGCTTTTGAGTAGGGAACTAAAACGTAAGGAAGACGGGTTGAGAGCCTACGGTGCAAGCTGTGGTTGCCAACTTTTTACCAGCTGTGGTTTGCCATGTGCCTGTCGTTTGGAAAAGTTGGAAAATAAAGGTAATTAATATCTTTGACCTTTCTCGTTATGATTTTGCCACCTAATTTGTTTTCATCCACAGGTCAGCAACTCCGGATCACACACATAGACGTGTTCTGGAAGAAGCTTGACTTCAAGCCTGCAAAGAAAAACATAGAGGATATCGATGTAGAAGCGGAATTTGAAAAATTGAAACAAAAGATCGATCCAACACCCCCTCAAGTGAAAAGGAGCTTCTTTGAAAAGTTTCAGCAAATCCTCAATCCAGGGAACAATAACAAAAAACCTCCTGCTGTTCTGAAGAAAACTCGTGGTCGCCCAACATTGAAAACGCAGGAAGAAAGAAAGGTTGAAGCCGCTAGAAAAAGCTCGTACATTCCGTCGGGAGAAACTTGGGTCGAGGCCTCAGACGATCTTCCCCGTCACAGCTCGTACATATCACCCAAAGATTCTAGAAGACAAAAGAATACCAAACCGATCAACCTACGCCCTGATTTCCCGATGATCAAGCTCGGTCCTAAGACGGATATAGCGATCCGCAACTACGCATCTCAGATTCCCGAAGTGATCCATCCATACATCGTTAGAATAAAGGACGTGAAACCAGATGGTCATTGTGGGTTTCGATCGGTGGCTGTTGGGTTAGGAGTGAAACAAAATTCATATTTGATGATCCGGAAACAACTTATAAAGGAGTTACGTACGAACCAATCGCTTTGGAGGCAGGTTTTCGATCCGGAAAACATAGGACATTATGATACGCTGGTTAGACGGATCGATTTCAAGGGGGTGGGACGAGCAGATATCGAAAATTATATGACGATGCCTGACACGGGGTTTCTTATTGCCCAACGATACGGTGTGATTGTTCACACCTTCGACATGCGTGGGAGCGATACAATTTTCCCTCTGCTGGGCGGGCCAAACGAAGCTGAGGAACCTCACCAGGTGGTTGCGGTTGTGTTCGTCGACCGTGGGCATTTCATACATGTAGAGCTTGGAGGTTGTTATCCAATGCCTCCCCCAAACCCACTCTGGACAGCGAACAGAACAGAGCGGGCAGCAGCCTGGCATACATTATACAGGGATCAGATCAACGCGTACGAAATGCTTACGTATCGTGCCCCTGACCTTAATGTAACCCCATATGTTCACGATGTAGGTTAAATGTGTTTAATAATAATCACGTTTGTGTTTGTTCAATATATGCGTTACATCACGTTAAAAACCGAATGTCACCGACACGACCCAATCAGATTCAATACGCACTTGTACGACCCAAAATGACCATATACATCATAATACTACAATTAATGAAAAAATACGTCATGTTCATGTGCGGTAGGCGGCTGATACACATAACACCTCTCACAGGAGTACTTGTGCTTTCAAACCAAAATGATACGATATAACGGAATAAGACATCACACGTAACCGATTTGATCCGGAACTTGCAGTATACTTCATATATAATAAAAAATGATGTATAATGGAAAAAACGTAAAATTTATACTATTATCGACGCGTTTGTGAATTAAAAACAATTTTAAAAAATTTAAAAAACGCCCAAAGCGCCCTGCTATGGCCAAAGCGAAGCGCTTTGCCCTTAAATAAGAACAGAAGCGCCCCGCTTTGGCCATAGCGGGCCGCTTTGGTCCCTCGTTATACCTGAAGCGGGGCAGCTTCTCCCCCATTTCAACACAAAACACACACAAAAGGTGCGATTACACACACTGAGCTACGGATATCTTCGTTTTCAAGCTTTCAACCGCTAAAAGGTAAGATCGAACACCCTTAATCGTTTTGGTTAAATGTACATGTTTGATATTGTTTTGATTGGGCGGGATTTGATCGATTGCTGGTTCAGTTCTTCAAAATGAAGAACCAAAGCGCCGCGCCAAGGCCAAAGCGCGGCGCTTTGGTTCATGTTTATTATTTTTTTTATAATATTTTTATTTGTTTAATATTATTTGTTTAATAATATTTGTTTAAAGACCCCTTGTTCCGATACCTGCACCATGTTATCGCGGCAACTATCGTGCCGCGGGGTGCCAGCAGGGAGAAGGTCAACCTCAGTGACATTTTCTTTCTATACTGCCTACTGCGACGACAGCCCTGCGATCTAGCAGCCTGCCTGGCAGATTACTTTGCCACAGCATACCACCGGCAGCTCCGCAGGTACGTGCACACTGGCTCATACATCACCGCCATCGCACGCTCGCTCGGGCTCGTGCCCGAGCATGATCCGGAGTTTTCCGCTCCGGTCCCGTCTACCAGGTTGGGCCGCGCGTCAGTTTATAGCATGCAGATCACCCGTACCTTTGATGTTGGTCTGAGGTTTAGGGGCGGAGACGGGCTGATTTGGCAGCCGGAGGTCATCCCGGTTGTTATTGAGGTGAGGCCTGGAGTGTTGGCCCCTCCTGATGTTCAGGCGGCCGCTCGGCAGGCTCAGCTACAGGCTCTGGGACTCGATCAGTTCCCGGGCCAGCCTCAGGCTGAGGCTCAGGCTCAGCCTGTATTAGAGGATCCGGCTCAGGAGGAGCATGTCGAGGAGATCCCGGTACCACCAGTTCAGCCAGCTCCTGAGCCGCCACAGTACCCGCAGCACGTTTACGCTGACCTGCCTCCGGTAGCGCGTGAGGTGGCTCGGGACTTCGACCGGCGCCTCAGACGCCAGGACGCACGCATTGACTGGATCGTCGAGACGCTCGTTGCTCTACGAGAGGTCGCTGGGTTGCCTCCACTTCCCCTCCCACCGTCCCCACCGCACGAGGATTAGTACCTTAGTTTGTTTGTATAGTGATTTGTTATGTATTATGTACTCAGTTGTACCTTTTTGTTTTGTATGTACAAACTGATATATATAAATATATATATATTGCAGTTAATCTTCTATTTACATCACGTTGGTTTTGGATTGTTTTGTATGTACAAACTGACAAAGTCAGTCCTTGTCTGTTGACCATGGCCAAAGCGCCCCGCTATGGCCAAAGCGGGGCGCTTTGAGTGTGCAAAAAGACAAAAAGCGTGTGCGAATAGACCAGGCTAGTAAATATATATTGTATATGGGCAGTGGAAATCATAATAATTATAGGTGGTGAATAAATTCAAGTAGTAAGATGGAAATGATGAGGGGGTTGTGGGGGTTGAAGAATCAAAGAGAATATGAATGATGATGATGAATATGATCATAAATTCATAAAGTACTCTGTCTGCATCATCAACCAAAAAAGTGCTTTTAAATTTACTCAAGATTAAATTCTTGGTATGTCACTTCTGCTACAGACACTTGTACATTATACAGCTAAGGTTGTACATTGCTATGTTTTTGAGAATCTTGACTCATATAAAAGTGGGCAGCTTTAAATTTAGGTAAATCATTTCCTAGACCAAGATTGTCTAAACCATAACTTAGGCCATGTGTAGTCATAACGCCCCTTTGTGGGCGTTATGCGACACGTGGCGCGCCACGTGTGCGGGTGGGCGTTATGGGGCGTTATGCGTTTAAGCCCGTAGTCATAAAGCCCCTACCTAATTATTAATTTTCGGTTTTATTAAATAATTATAAAAACAATAACAATTTTTTGATTGGTCCAAGGTAAAGCCCCTCCCTCCACAACGGCGCTATCAACATCGCGCGGATCAAAATTTTCAGAAAAATGGCGCCCTCAGTTTTGGTGTTCCCGGCGCCATGGCGGCGCTATGAGGGCATACCGCCCAATTATGCCGCCCACTACGCAAGGACTTAGGATGCTTCAATGTGTACGTTTGGTGTAGCTTTGTTTTTATGTAACTCGTTTTTTCCGGCCGCCCCTTTTTATGGGTTAGTGTTTCTAAGACTATGTGTAGTGGTAATGTGTTATAATGCCCCCACCATGGGGCATTATCCGACACGTGGCGTCCTAGTCAGCGATGTGGCATTATAGCAAAAGTGGCGTAATGGGACATTATGCCAATAACCTCCATATTATTTTTAATGAAAAAAAAAAAGCATGTGGGTGTGTCAGGTTGAAAAGTAAGTGGCATGTGGGTATCTCAAATTCATTGGTGGACAAGACCATTTGCAACTTCAGCGTTTTAATTCAAACGCCAACAACCAATTTTTCCAAAAATAACGCCCCAAAACGCCGGGTGTAATGGGGTGGGGGGCGTTTTTTTTCAATTTTTTTAAAAAAAAATGCCCGACTACGTGTGGTCTAATGAAGTTCACGTTTCAAAAAAATGTGCATGTTTTATTTTTCTTATGAAAACATATTGCAATTCGGCTGGTTTGGTCGGTTTAAGATCCAAGGTTCCGTTCATAGTTTAATTTTGATGGCTTGGTTTGGTTTGGTTCGGTTTGGTTTGAAATTCGAAATCGACATGTTTACCCTTTATTATTTAGGGATTTTGGATGTTGATAATCACAACTATTCGTTGTTGGCCGCCAACAGTCTCAACTTCAAAAATAACCACTGTAAGTCCGAACTATTAACAAATTGACCTCCAATGGACACTGACTAACAGAACCCTAACGCTTGAAAACTCAACTTTTTCGTCTCAATCCTCTTTGTAACCTTATTACGGACTTTTAGGATCCTTTTTTCTAGTAAAAACCCTAATTATTGAGGTCGCTGAAAAACTTTTTTTTGCCGGATAACTTCTTTTTTGTCAGAAAACTCAACTTTTTGGTCAGAAAACTCAACTTTTTGGCCAGAAAGCTCAACATTTTCGTCCCAACACTCTTTGTAACCTTAGATCGGACCTTTAGGAACCTTTCCTGGCCAAAAAGGTTTTTCCGGTGACCGGAGACTAACGACGTTAGGGTTATATTAGTTAGGGTCCATTGGATGCCAATATGTTAATAGTTGGAACTGTCAGTGGTTATTTTTTAAGTTGAGACTGTTGGCGACCAACGACGAATAGTTGAGATTATTAAAATCCAATATTCCTATTATTTATATCATCTTTTTCATTTTTGAAATATGTAGTTACTTATATGTATTATAATCTTGAATCGTCTTTACCATTAATTCATAATATTACATTTTTAATACACACTAATGATTTTAATAAATAAAATTAAAAAGGGTTTAAGCCACCAACATCGAACTGTTAAACCGTCAAACTGGTAAAAACGGTTGGTTCGACTGACAAAACCACCTAACCTTGTTGGTTTGGTTTATCATTCTCCTAGACCACAATTAGTAGTTCGGCCCATAACTTTTGTCACAACCAGCCAAAACAGACCGTGAACACCCTTAGCAGTGAATATGTACATAAGTAAAATACGAATATTTATAGTCATCATCATACTCAGTAAATCCCATCAATAGCAAAGCTAAGACAGGGTCTGAGGAGGGTGAGATGTAGACAACCTTATCTCTACCATGCAGGAATAGAGAGGCTGCTTTCAGTGAGATCCCGTACATAATTAAAATATAGTGGTCCCTAGAAAGATAAAAAGAAGATGAAATTTACATTACTTGTCTGCATTCCAAAGGCAGGCTAGATCATCAGGTGTGATAAGGAAGAACTTGTGGACATAATGGAACACCTTGGCTTGGAATCTATGGTCCCTAGCTCTTCTGATCTTTCTCTCAGGCCCACTGTGTGTTTGTCTGTGTGTAAAGTAACCATTACTGAAACCACCTTCAAATGAATCCAAGATAAAAATAATGTTGTATGACTTTGTTTTTTTTAATTCTCATCTTCATTTTCTCTGCAGTGTTTGCTTGTACATGAGATGATCATGCATCATATACTTGTACATGAGGATGAATTTGATACTTAACTAGATTTAAGCTCCCCCGCGTTGCGGCGGGGGCGTAGAACTATGCCAAATAGCACTAATGTCACACCAACGTCAGTGACTACCAACACTGAGTCGATCCAGGACCCGCGCGTTGCGACGAACTTGTCAAACGAAAAAAAATAAATGTAAAACATTGAACCACACATGCATGTTGCGTCGTGTTAACTTGCATAATTTTGAACGAAACAAAAAAACGTTAAACGACACACGCACGTCGTGCCGTCTTAACTCGCAAAATTTAGAACGAAAATTTGCAAAAGATGAAAAGTATAGGGACCAAAGTTGAAGGTAAAATAATATTGTGAGGTTAAATTGAAAATAATGAAACTTTTGAGTTAAAAGTGAAAAAAAAACAATTTATATGGGTTAAAATTGCAAAACATAAAAAACTTTTGGGTTAAAGTTAAAAAATCAACTTTTTTTTAAAAACCACCCAAAACATAAATTACAAGCACAAAATTGTTTCTAATTTATGGAATGTAAATGTAAATATTATCAACAGAAAAGAAAAGAGTGGTTGTACTACTAGTACAGCCTACTGTCAATCCATATTATTTTACAGTATTTGTCTCAAGAAGATTCCCACACTTTGCAGACACATTTTTTCAGCAATTTAGGAATTGAGCTTAAAAGACCTTGTGATAAAATCACGGGTGTTAATGTGTAAGCTATGCTTAAGCTATTCGTCGGCTAAAAACTTGTATCGAGCCGCGCTTAAACGATTCCAAGCCTAAAAATAAGATTGTTTAATAAATGACCTAAGCTTCAAATACTGAGCTCGGCTAGAGTTGTGGTTTATTTGTTCAAACGAGCTTATCATTTATATAAATGCAATCATTTCAATCTAATATAATAATAGATATATATTACATAAAACTATAACTATAAACACATGTATAAGTTAAACTATTATACAGGTGTACAAAAAAATCAATACATATTAAATAACAAAACGAGTCTAGCTCATACTCAAAAAAATTCTCACAAGCATGGCTCAAATTTTAGATATCGAGCTCAAAACGAATCAGGTCGAGCATTTTAGTCATCATTAAAGCACTTGTTATGTCATGTAGTTGAAGAGAGTGAAATTAACTGCACACAAGGGAGCCAAGCCTTAACTCGGGTGACGATCGGTGGTTCAGTTGATATGTTTATGACAAAAACCGTGTTATATTTGTCCTTAGCCTTGTATTTGACCAATTTTGACCCACGTGTACATGAAGCTTCGCCTTGAAGCCCTGATCGAGTGATGCCTCTATCATGCCTAAGGGGCGTATTTTAAACCCAAGGAATATGCATACAAAAGTAAGCATCAATATTTAAGAATACAAGGATTTGATAATGGAGGGAATAAATTTATGGAAGTTTGAATCTGAAACAAAGTTGGGTTTATCAGGATACAGGCAAACAATGTTAGAAGTACAGACATGTGATAAGTGATATACTTAGATCAAGAAAAGCATACATTAAAAAAGTACAAGGAAAATGTGACCACTATGAAAAATGTGCCTCAAAGAACTTGGGACATGCATCTTTTGGTTCTCTAGACTGCACCACACACACAGCTAATCATCACCTCTACAATCAACAAGAAATAAAATATTATTTCAAATATAATCACCAAAACTGTAATATGTTAATATGTTATGCAAAGTCATAATAGAAGGTAAATTTAAACATCTAGAAGCTATAATAAAAACAGATTAAGCTGTTCACAATGAATAAAACTCCTAAATCATTTTACTGTAAAAATAATTTTTTTATAATGTTTTTAGACAGAATGAAGCTTTTGCAAAATTACCCATTTGACCTGTTACTAAACACACCCGACCCACCCATTGAGCCGCCTCTATATTTGGCGGTTTCAACCCATTAATGGATATACTTATATGAAGGGTTGAACTGGTCAATCAGGTCAGAAGTTGCCACCGATACATCTACACAAGACCAGAAATCCTCAATCGAAGATTTAAGACAACTCGAATATATGTGTACCTCAAACTCTATTGGCAGAATCTCGATCCATAGTCCAAATATAGCCCGGCATATCAGACCTCGGGCCCGCAACAGTACGATATACATAAAGCTTCTCAACAAGACAGCTGTCCAACCTTGAATCTAAACTTCCATTTTCATCAATAACTTCAACATTAAGCATAGGCATCTTCTGACTTAAGATCTTACACGCCCCAATACTAACTGCACATGATGACATCCAAAGGGATCGCATTGTCGCCAGCTTGGCGACGTTAGCCAACAAAGCAGTATCACCAAACGGACAGTCTCTAATCTCCAACTTTTTCAAACTTTCACACCCGGATAAAACATGATGTAAACCTAAATCACTGTCTCCTGCAAAAGCTATAGAAAGCATTTCTAGTTTCTTCGCGTGGGTCCCGATGTATTCAAACACACGGTCCGTGAGTAGACCGGATAACGAAAGGCGGTTAAGATTTTTGCAGTGTTTTACTATGGCTCCGAAACCAATATCGAGTGGTTCATGGGTCAAGTAATCGGGAGTTCGTGGTTCGATTATGCAAAGACGGAAACAGGTTAGGTTAGGGCGGTTTTTAGCAATGGTGATTAATGCGGAATTTGACATCTGATGACAGAAATAAAGAACAGATTGGAGTTTTGGGCACCCTTGTGAAACGGAAACAAGGCCTTGTTCTGTTAAGGTGACATTCACATCAGCAGCATACAGGTCGGACGGAAATACCCTTAGTTCTTGTAAGTTTTTACAGGATAAAGCTAGGGCGTTGAGCCCACTGTCTTCAATGTGATCTAGTACCTGTGATGATAGATTCACATTAGTTATAAATATGCGGCGCTATTAGAGTAATAGTGTAAATACAAAAAAGAGTTCCCATAACTAAAAGATCCAGGTAGCAAGAGTAACAATTAGACATGCATATATTGTTGGCACAAAACATCTAGCGCACCCTGTTAAATTGTTCTCCTGACATTTTTCGTGTCAGGCGGTTTGTGAAATGGGTCAAAACGGGCTTGGGTTGAAATGTGAAATTTATGCTCTGCTCAAATTGGGAAAATTCAGTTTTAACAATTAGTTATACGTAAATGAGTAAAATGCCATTTTCGTCCCTGAGATTTGGCACTTTGGCCAGTTTTGCAATTTCCGTCGAAGGGTTTGTTTTTCCGCATTTGGATCCAAAAGGTTTGAAATATTGCTATTTTCATCCGGCTTGTTAAATCCATCCATTTTTCTCGGTTAAGTCGGGGGTATTTCTGTCTTTTTGGTTAACTTAAAAGGCAAATTGGTCTTTTTCAGGGGTATTTGGTCTTTTTAAATAAAGTGAAAAGGACCAAATTGCCCTTTAAGTTAGCAAAAAAGACACAAATACCCCTGACTTAACCAAGAAAAATGAATGGAGTTAACGAGCCGGATGAAAATGGCAAGATTTCAAACCTCCTGGATCCAGATGCGGAAAAACAAACCTTTGTATGAAAATCGCAAAACTGGCCAAACCTCAAGGATGAAAATGGCATTTTACTTTAAATAAATATTGGGTTACTTATGATTACAATATTATTATCATAATTATATAAATTAAAGAACTATTATGTGGCAACAGAAAAGATGTTACTGCTTTTAAGCTCATACTATAATATAAATATATAACAAGTAACAACATAATCTTGTGGTTATTCTAAACATGCATCACAACTCACAATCTTGTAGACTCTTAACTATTTATAGATAACATATTCAAGTACAAGTATGAAATCAAAACTTACCCATAAACGCTGCAAATTAGGGCATTGACCGATGACCTTAGTGATATCAGGGCTTCTAATAGTGGAATAACTGAGGTTCAATGAAGTCAGCCTAGAACAAACTGAATATAGAGCTGGAAGATACGATGGGTCAGCATCCCAAAACCCTGACAGTCCCTTAAGCTCCTTGCAGCCCAAGAAAGCCTTAGATAGACCTGTATATACATCAGACCGAATTCCTGATGAGTAGGCACCGGTACCCAACTCAACCAGCTGTGGCGCCTGGTGTAGTAAGGTAGAAAGCTTGCCAAGTGGTACCGCACGATTGAGTCGAAGGGTCTTTAAGTTGGGTGACCTTGCAACTAATCGTTCGAGAGCTGAGAAGCTGACCTCGGAACCCAAGCAGGATATGTTGAGTGATTCGAGTGAGGTAAAAGTGTCGGGAAAGTGGCTTAGCCAACGGCCACTTAAATCCATCACTTCACTTTCCCTCAAATCCAATTCTTTCAAGTTTCTGCATTTCAATTCAAATGATGACAATGTATGAATACAAATATATGAAATTATATTACATTTTCATTTAAAAAAAAACAGTTAAAGAAGATAATTCACCTGCAATTAGAAGCAATAGCAGAAAGTCCATCGGTACTGAAACCCTCACAAGAAGATAAAACCAAAACCTTAAAGTTCTTAAAAGCAGTAGAGATCAACTCCAAACTCTCATCACTAACCACCATCCGCTTAAGCCTAATCTCCTCTAGCCAAGGGTAAGCCCTAGACATTTCATCAATCCAAGAACAAGCATATCCTCCCCAACCATCCGGTACCAAATTAAAATCCGCAAAATGCGGTTTTCCTTTCAACTCCACCGCCCTAAGCTCCGGAAACCTCCTGATCATGATTCCAGGACTCACCGCGTAACAGTTTCCGACAAAAACCTTCCTCCGGCACCACCGCTCTATCTCGTACCATGACTTACACACCAGTGAAACCGCATTGCGGTCCTTGTCGGAAGTTATGAACGAGAAAACATGCTCTAACACCTCCTCCGGCAACGAGTACACCATACTTCACCGCCGTGACAAAATAAAACTAAAATGCCTCGCCGGAAACGAGATTTTGCAATCAGTCAACGCTGGAGACAGATCCGGTGGCTATATCACCTCCTCCGGCTACGAATACACGGTATTTCACCACCGTGAAAAAAAAACAAAAAAATGACTAGCCGGAAAACGAGATTTTGCAGTCAATCAACACCGGAGACAAATCTGTTGCTTCAACACCTCCTCCGGCAACAAGTACACCGTACTTCACCGCCGTGAGAAAACCTAAAATGCTAAAACGCGTCGCCGGAAAACGAGATTATACAATCAATCAACACTGGACTGAAATTAAAATAAATAAATAAACCTAAAATGCCTCACCGGAAAACGATATTTTACAATCAATCAACACCGGAGACAAATCCCTTGCTCCAACACCTCCTCCGGCAACAAGTACACCGTATTTCACCGCCGTGAAAAAAACCTAAAACGCAAAAATGCCTCACCGGAAACCTATATTTTACGATCAATCAACACCGGAGACAATCAGTTAGCTATATCACACTCTCCACCACCGTGACAAGAAAAAAAAACCTAAAAAATTCCTCACCGGAAAACGATATTTTATGGTCAATCAACACCGGAGACAAATCCGTTAGCTATATCACACTCTCCACCACCTCTTCCGGCAACAAGTCCACCATACTTCACCACCGGTAACAAAAACCTAAAAAACCTCACCGGAAAACGACATTTCACGGCACTAACAGCAATCAAACAACACCGAACACAATCCGTTAACAATATCACATGTAGTGGCTTCAAATCTGAGGGAATAACGCCATTAATGAGCTCAGATCGAAGCAGTTATTCAGTCGCAGAAGGAAGAGAGGGAATTTTTACTTGGAGTTTTGAAAAGTAACATGACAGGTGAGGTTTGGATATTAGGGTAAGATCGACGGTTGGAGATTGTGACACGTGGTGGTTGTTTGATATGGACCGTTGGATGTGTGAGGTGAGTCAAAATTATTGTTATTTTCTTGTGACTGTTTGTGCATGCGAACAGGGGCCTGGCTTGATGTGTTGTCGTGATGTGCTACTTTTTAGTTTATGGAATTTGGGGTGTTTGGTTATAGAGATATGGTGTTTTTCATTTGTTAGGTTTTGTGGATAGATGTAAACGAATCAAACGTACAGTGAATCGTCTGGTGGAAAGTTCGTTTACGTTTGTTCGATTAATAAATGAACGAATATGAACAAGAAATTTTGTTCGATTAGTTAAATGAACGAACATGAATAGAGGTCTTATTCGTTCAATTTGGTTCGTGAACGTTTGGTAAAGTGTTCGTGAACATTCGTTTATGTTCGTTAATTTATGTTGTTCATGAGTTTTTTGTGCTTTTATTTATTTTATCTAAACTTTCTATATTCTTTAACTTTTATTTGTTTTGTTGTCCTAAAAAATAAAATAGAAAAGATTATTCCCACCATGCTTATGCATTGTTCTCCTTTCCTTCCTCACTATTCACATTGACGAACACTATCAACCTCCGTTCCATTATTATGGCTTCAAGTTTCAGCCTTGCTTCCTCCGCCATCCACCTCTAGACTATGTCGCTTTCGAAGATTTTATTTGTGTTCATGAACACGTTCATTTCTTTAATGAACAAACACGGACATTAAATCTTGTTCGGCAAGTGTTCATGGACGTTGATGAAAACATTTATTTCCTTAACGAACAAACATAAGCAAGACTTTGTTCGTGTTCGTTTGATTCGTTTACAACCCTAGATATGAGGGTTTTGGTTTTCTTGGTTTGAATATCTGTTAGTCAAGGTTATAAATTGGACTGAACCGTTTTTGAAGTTGGTATAAATGGATTGGAGAAACAAATTCTAACAAGATGGGTGTTTATCGGTTCGGACTTTGGGTTGATCAAATATCTTTTGTTTGGTCTCCTCGGTTTTTTTAATGGGAATATGTGAGGTTCATTGGAGAACACTAAAGAAGTGGGGAACCGGGGAACACTCTTAAAAATTTAACTTAACATGTTAAAAATTAATTTTTTAAACATCTTTTTCGGCGCTTCTCCTTATATATACTTGTAGAAGCATTTTTAATAAAAAAAAATCAAAAACGAAAAATATTAAAAAAAAACAATTAAAAAAAGGCTAAAAAAATATTTTTGAAATTTTTTTTTATCCGACTAGTTTCTCCTCCTTTTTATGAAGAAAAGCGCTGAAAAATTTTAAAAAAATAATATTTTTAACATGTTAAGTTAATTCTATAAGATATAACTGTTTTTTAAACATTTTTTTATATTTTTTATTTTTGATTTTTTTATTAAAAATGTTTCTACTTATATTTATAAGAAAAAGCGCCGAAAAAAATTTAGAAAATGATTTTTTTTAACATGTTAAGTATAATTTTTAAGAGTGTTCTCCCGTTCCTCACTTTTTTAGTGTTCTCCAATGAAACTCCCTATGGGATGAATGTTTGATGACTTTTGCAAATAAGAAATATGTGTAAATTTGGGTTTATCGGTTTTAACTTTTAAGTAAAAATTGTGTACCTAGTCTGGTTTCAGTTTAAACCCAAACCGAAAATGGGATTTGTGGTTTGGTTCAGTTTTACATACTTTTGGTTTGACTTTTGATTTAATTGGTTTGAAACTAAGGGTGACGAATAATTTTTTTCATAAATTCCACTGGATAGATATCAGAAAAATTATAGAGTAAACTGCAATTTTATCCCCTGGGGTTAGGGGTCATTGACATGTCTACCCCTAAGGAAATAATTGCAATTTTACCCACCACTGTTTGCTGTTATGTTGCAACCTTACCCCCCGGCCTCAAATTTGTTGACTAATCTGTTGACTATAACTTGAAATGACTATAATGCCCTTTCATATTTACCCCCTGTGTTTTGTTCACTCTGTGATATTACCCCCTGCAACCACTGCCACCGCCATTCACCACCACAACCACCACTGCAATATCACAGAGTGCACAAAACACATGGGGTAAATATGAAAGGGCATTATAGTCATTTCAAGTTATAATCAACAGATTAGTCAACAAATTTGAGGCCGGGGGGTAAGGTTGCAACATAACAGCAAACAGTGGGGGGTAATATTGCAATTATTTCCTTAGGGGGGTAGACATGCAAATGACCCCTAACCTCAGGGGGTAAAATTGCAGTTTACTCAAAATTATATAATAATGGCATTGGCAGGTAAACGGGCAACAAGCTGCACCGCAACCCCCTTTTGAATAACAAATCCAATTCTACCGAAAATAAAACTTTGGTTCCTTGGCGTCGAGAAATTGTTGTGCACGACCCTCTGCACTCTGTCCAAAAAACCAACAGCTTCAGGAGCAAGTTGTAACAACCCGGCTTTCCGAGTCATTACTTGTATCTGCCATTTCTAGCTTAATTGCTTGTACTCCTGAGATTCCGATTATCGCAAAGGGTTTAAACTATATTTTGACGCATACTAAACGCATTTTAAACGCTTATTACAACGCTTATTCAAAACGCAGTTATCGCATATAATGCAGTTTATAAATGCATACTATTTACACGCATTTCATTGCATGTTTAGACTAAACGCTGTCGCAACGCAAACTCGAAACACGGATTTACTTTATGTATTTATGTGTTATGGGTATTACTTGTGTGATTATTTTTTGAATGTTATGTGGTTATCTCAACGCAACGCTTACACACTCAACACTCAACGCTCACTCGCAACTCGATTAAACGCAACGCTTAGCACACGAAACGAAAATAGGAAAACTAACTCGCACAACTCGGCTTTCCGAATGGACATCCGTCCGGATAACCATCCGACCGAAACGCCATTCGACCAAACGCACTTCTCTTCCACCGCCTTAACTCTCCTCTCACACTATAAATGTGCATCACTTATTACATAATGTCACATCATTATCACATACAAACTATATTGACATACATGATGCACAAAGCACGGTTAGCACAGTTAACGGATAGAACGGGAATATGCTGACGGGGTTCAGTACTTAGACAGACAGTGTTTTGAGACCCAGTATGGGCCAGGGACAAGGTACTACACTTGTATGGTGTGTAGGGAAGTAAGGACCATAAAACTGTGTCACTAGGTGATAGTTTGAGTGCAGGAAGTGCCTAAAACCCACTTATAGTGCAGAATTCTACATTTTTCAGCAAAATTCAGCTTTTTAACATACTAGTATTATGCAGAAAATTGACTAAATGGTCCTGAATGCTTTCCTAAGTGTCGGGAATTAAAAGTGTCACAAAAAGTAACATAAAGGACACTATATGGTATAATTTAGCACTTTAACGAACCGGTATCTAACCGAACAACCGGACATTACCCGGAATACCAAAATTTTGCCAGAAACATTGTTTTATTATTTCTTGGCTAGTTATGATCCCCGAACACCCTAACACATTATATAATGTGTCATACACATAAAACACTTGATATTACACTTAACCTCCAACTATTTACCTACATTATCATTCAAAGTTACAATTAACCCCCCCCCCCCCTCATGATTTACGGCCCAAAGAGGAGGACCCACCACCATGCCCCACTAGATTTTATTTCCTTATTTTATTTTGATATTGCTTGATTGTTTGAACAAGATATTGGATGAAATCTTTATAAGTATGGCCTAAGATCACCAAATCATTTCATTCACAACACCACTCAACTACACACTCTCCCTCTTGCTCTCTCCTCTCCCTCTCGGCCCTAGGAAGTGCCGCCACCACCACCACCTTGCAACCACCATTCACCCATTTCAAGCTCATTTCAAAGTATAAGAAGGTGTCTTGTGAAGCTTGAAGCTTGTAGAACTTGAAGAACCTCCATTGCTTGCTTTCATCCACCATTTTCATCATCTTTTTCACTAGTGTTCTTCCCTAGCTTTTGAGCTAGTTGTAAGCTTCTTGTTACTAGTTTTTACTTCTATTTTTGTTTGGTTAAAAAGATGTGTTATGTTATAAATCACATGAACACTAAAAGACTTGAACTTGAATCATGAACATAAGCTTACATATGATGATATATGGATGAAATAATGTTGTTAAAGTACATGCATGACACTTGATTGTTATTTACTTGAGATTATGATGTTGATCATCATAAGGAGCTTGCTAGATTGTGATTAAACACATGATCTAGCAAGTTAGAGGATGATTATGTGTTAACCCAAGAAGATCATCCTCACTTATAAACATGAACTTGAAAATAAAACGATTTCTTGAAAAATAGTAAATAAAGTGAGCTAGTAATCTTATGAATATAAGATTCATGAATGATTTTTCCAAGAAAACCAAGTCCAAAATATGATTTTTAGTAGAACTTGTTTCTTACTTAAATGTACACTATTTTTGTGATAAAATAAGTGTAAGAGCACTTTATTTACAAGAAAAGTTCAAAAGAATAATTTTTGTAGAATATGTTTACAAGTTGTAAACACCTAGTTTCTTTAAGGATGAGATTTTTAAAGAAGTAAACACACTTTAGAGGGTAACTAAACCTACTAAACACCCTACCAAGTTACTACGAGTTTTAATAAAAGTTCAAGTTCATATTGTTATATATATTGTATAATTTTTGCACTTGGGAAGTGTAGATTGATTATTGATTGTTGGGATAATTTTTGAAAAGAAAATGATATGCTTTAATAGCATGGACACCTCCATTTTTAGGAGAAACTATGGCAAAATTTTCTAAAAAATGTAAACACTTAGAAAAATATTTTCCAACAAGTATTTACAAGTATATTTTGATCATAAGTTTTAGATATAAACTTTGGCATAATTTTTGTAACAAAAATACAAATATTGGAGGTTGGTTTTTATAAATAAAAGTGGGTAAACATATATATTTAGAATATATATATACATATTAAGACACTTGTGTGATTATTTGCTTACTCGGTGAAATGGTTATATTATTTTAGGGTAAAGTAATATAACTTAACAAAGTACCGTGAATTTTACTATCCAAAACAATACCGTTACCAATATACCTTTGGTAAATATTATTTTGGATACAAGAAAGGAAGATATGATTTTTATAAATATTACAAAAGTTATATCACACTTTGATAAAAAGGTGAAAATATATTATTTTCAGGAAATAAAAATATATTTTCCTAGTATAGGTAGAAGATATATGATTTTTGGGAAAAATATATATTTTCTGGACAATACATTATTTTTGGGACAAAATGAGTTTACAAATATATTTTCTAAAGTGAGACTTAGAAATATATTATTTCGGAAATTGCAAATACAATAATACAAATACATGCATAAAATACCCCATCCTTGGGAAGGAAATACAAAGTTAAATAATTGAGAAGTATTAATACAGATATATTGCTTAAACAATTATTCCAAAACTAAATATAATTTAAGTTGAAATATTAATTATTTTGACAAATAATTATAACTCGGAATAATATAAGAAACGTAACTCAAAACGCAAATACTAAGCAAAGGCACGACCCGTTTGTCTAATAGACATTAGTACACTGTAGGTAGTCGTGGTTGCTGACAGAGTTTGAGTTACGAGCTGATGACGCAAGACAGTGAGTTCATGTCCCTCTTTTCTTTTAACTGTTTTCAGTTTTATACTTCGGGGGTGAAATACATGTTACAATTATTACAAACGTTTTATACATGGTATGGTTAGCTAAGGAGGGTTACTACTAGATCATGTGAAGGGTGGGTACAACATTTAAGGCCATTAATCCTCATTGTAGGACCGAGGGACATGAGTGATAGATCTATGGGTGTAGCGAGCCAACACCCATGAGGCCAGGGTGGCCCATAGTGGTGACTATGTCTTCCAGCCGGAAGCCCGGTACAAATTTGCTAGGTTTGAGTTTTCCTGCACCTTTTCACACATACCATTGGCTTTGCAACCCATTGGTGATCTCTTTTTCCTTATTGCTACATACCAGGGACATACATACATACATACAAGACATACTTTAAAGGTTTATTCATACACTCACACATGAACTCGCTTAACTTTTGTTGATATTTTTCAAATTACATGTATTTCAGGGAACTAGTGGATCTGGCAAGTATGCATGTGTCTTTCAAGCTGCGTTTAAATAAAAGATGTTATCCATGGTTGTTGAGTTTAGGGGGTGTATCCTATTCCTGGACGGGATACATGTTTCCAAACTCAGGTTTTATTTAAAGTCTTTTGGTGGAGTCTTTATGAACTCAGTTGAACAAGTCATGGTTTGTAACTTAATTTGGTATCGATGTTTTCAAGACAAGTATGTTGTGGTATTTTCTAAATTTAATTAATGGATGAATATCTTTTGGTTTTTATCATATAACATTGTTATGATTGAATGCTATGGTATTAAGAAGTCACACCAATAACCACGCTTTCGCAAAAGTCAGGGTGTGACAATAAATACCGCCGTACACCACCTGTCACTGATTTGATGTCTCCATCCGACCACACGCACAAAAGTCATTCTCAGTCACTTCTCATCAAGATTCAAGGCTATTTCGTAAGTATTTCTCTTCAAATCTTGTACAATCATCATCACTACACACTTCTACATCATCTTCTCTATCAAAATCACACATTTTCTTCTCGAAATCGCCTAATTTAGACTCCTTGAAGGTGGTTCTCACTCAGTTGCTTATGCAAACTGTTGTGTGACATCATCTTATCAAGATTGGTTCAGATCTAAAGGATTTCCACACTATTCAACCAAATCTCAACAAGATCTCAACACTTTTCAACTTTTCTTCACTTTTTTTTTACTCAAAACCGATGGAATCTGGACTCATTCACACTCTCTACTCATTTCCTAGTTGAGAGCCGGCTTGAAAACTGATTTCCACCGGAGAGATGACCGATTAACGGGTCAAACATGAAACTTCATCCGGGGGGGGGGGGGGGGTTGGCGTTTCCCCCCAAAAAAAACCTAAAAACGCCCGGTAACCTCCCCCTGGGGCGTTTTTTTAATGGGTGAAACATGCCTTTTTTAACGCCTGGAACTTTATCTTTGGCCGATATCAATTTTTATGGTTTTTAATTTTTATTTAATTCTATTAGAATATAATGCCCCACAAGATTTCAAGCCCCACTACAACTCTTTTAACATAATACCCCACAATACCTACATACTGACTGAACCACCATATGATACAAAACACCTAAGGGTCTTCTCCCTCCCACTACTAACGTTCTAATTGCCAAACTCAGAGTCTTCCATTTGGATTATGTCCTTTTAATAACTAACACATTGTGAGGGTTCATACTCTACTATAACACAAAATATAGTTTCTATTGGGTATTTTTCACAACAAGAAATATGTATTTATTTATTCTTAATTCTTTCTAAATTATCCTATTAAGAGTTTATCAATACCACCTAAACACTTTTAATCTAAATCACACAATCCATAAAGATATTACCCAATACTTAAACTAATACAAAACCTATGTTTTCAACTTATTATATTACACGGTATGGTGGTCACTGGCGGCTTTGATGGTGTGCAGGAGGACCTCCATACAAGACCCGTGATTTCAAGTGACATGCGATTTAAAAAAAATATATATATATATATATATATAGGGTAAGGTTATTGTAAAAAAAGACCAAAAGTGTGAGAAAGGTAAGAAAGAATCTCAGTCATTAGATCTAAATTAATTGAAAAGGGTAAACAAGTAATTTTATCATTAATTCAATTAATTAAAAACTTCCCATAACCGCCACCTTAATTATAGGAAGTATATAACACCATTCAGCAAGTATATAACACCATTCAGTAAGTATATAACACCATTCAGCAAGTATGTAACACCATTCAGCAAGTATATAACACCATTCAACATTCAGCAAGTATATAACACCATTCAGTAAGTATATAACACCATTCAACAAGTATATAACACCATTCAGCATTCAACAAGTATATAACACCATTCAGTAAGTATATAACACCATTTAGCAAGTATATAACACCATTCAGTAAGTATATAAACCATTCAGCAAGTATATAACACCATTCATTGACTAAACATCTGATCGAAACATATTTTTTTCTCTATATAAGTATAGCAATATGGTACTCATATTAAAGATAAAAAAACGCTCGTTATTATGGTGTAATTTTTTTTTAAAAGTTACGTATAAAAAGTTATTGACGTTTAAAAAAGACGGGGGAAAGTTACACGTGCATTACATAATTTCTAGTGGGTTTAAAAGACTATATTGCCCCTAGATATTTCAAATCAGTCCAAATTAATGAAAATATTTTACAATTTGGTCCCTATTGATCTCAACCATTAGATCAAAAGATCTAATGGCTGAGATTCTTTCTTACCCTTCTCACACTTTAGGCCTTTTTTACAGGATCCTCTACCTATATATATATATATATATATATGGGGCCGCTAGAATGAGAACCACCACGAGTTATGAGAACCGCGAGAACCAAGTGCCACGGAGGGCCGTTGACCACGAAATTTTTTTTACACCTAGATCCGTATATTTTAAGACCGGGTGTAAATTTTGGGTTCAAACGGCGCGCCCGAGGGGGTAGTTTTTTACGCCCAAAGTTTGGGTTTTTTTAATTTTTCTTTTTTTTTACCAAACTTTGGGCGTAAAAAACTACCCCCTCGGGCGCGCCGTTTGAACCCAAAATTTACACCCGGTCTTAAAATATACGGATCTAGGTGTAAAAAAAATTTCGTGGTCAACGGCCCTCCGTGACACTTGGTTCTCGCGGTTCTCATAACTCGTGGTGGTTCTCATTCTAGCGGCTCCCTATATATATATAGGGGAAGGATCCACTAAAAAGTGGATTTTGCCTAAGTAGCCTAAGAAGGATTGTGATGATGACATGTGGCACTCCTAATAAGTAGGAATGAAGGGCATTTTGGTCCTTATAACTAGGAGTGAAAATGACATGTGGCACCCCTTTTGTTTTTAAAAAATATAAACAAAAAAAATCTAGTACAAAAAAATCTAGCACAAAAAATCTAGTACAAAAAAATATAGCACAAAAAAATCTAGTACAAAGAAATATAGCACGAAAAAATTTAGCAAAAACTGTAGTACAAAAAAATCTAGCACAAAAAAATTGAGGAAAAAAAAATTTAAGACAAAAAAATTCAGCATAAAAAATTTAGCACAAAAATATAGTACAAAAATTCAGCACAAAAAATGTTATATAACATAGAAATACAACACATTTAAGTGAGTTTTTTTAGTCTTCATATTTTATATATCAATATGGTACTCAAATTAAAGATAAAAAGACGCTCGATTTTACGGTGAAATTTTTATGAAAAAATAATGTCGTATAAAAAAGTTATGAACGTTTAAAAAATGAGGGTGGAATATGCATGTGACTTGCATGTGGAGAGAGAAAGTCCATAAATAGGATTTTCCCAAGATACCCTTGCACTCCTCCTTTCTCCTATCCTTTCATCTTAACCATTGATTTGAAAAATGAATGGTTAAGATTCCTTCTTAGGCTACTTAGGCAAAATCCATTTTTTAGTGGATCCTTCCCCTAGGGAGCCGCTAGAATGAGAACCACCACGAGTTATGAGAACCGCGAGAACCAAGTGCCACGGAGGGGCGTTGACCATGATTTTTTTTTTTAGATAGTAAACACATACCAATTCCAATATAGGCTCATTCACAAATAATTTTTTAAGGTTTAGAATTTAGCCCACTTAGCATTAGGTTTATTGAGCAAGATACTACTTTGATCTTTTTTTAATAATAATACAACATTACGAAATGACACATTTTTCAAACTCGAACGGTGTACGTGAATTCTTAGAGACGCCTCCGATGGTGGTTGTGGAGAATTTTAATCTGGTTAGGTTATGAATTCTAATCATATGTCTGGAAAGCACATCCTGTAGAATAACAGGGATAGACCACGACGGGTCGATGGTAGTGGGGTCGGTGGTGAAAGTGAATAACCGAAATTATAGTATGGTAGCTTTTCAATTGTTTTCAATTAAAATGACATATAATAAAATAATGCCCATCATAGGGTATTCAAAGTTTTAAATTCAATTGGTCGAAAAATTACATTATATTAACTTTAAAGATAATGCAATAATCCTTTTTATTAGAATTAATTACACCCCATTTTGTCATATTTATACCTGATTATTGAAAAAATTACACCACTCAGTGGCGGATCTAGGGGGTTTTTGGGGGTTCCCAGGAACCCCTTGGTTTGGAAAAAAATGAAAAAATTAGTGGAAACCTTATGCGATTTGGAAAAAAAATAGTGAGAATTAGTGAAAATCTAACAAAAGGAACCTGGTAGAAAAAATCATGAATCCGCCACTGACACCACTAATACAAACTTCTATAAATGGTTTCACCAATTGTACTAATTGCGAAACTATTTGTAAACGTAACTATCAATTATCAATTATGTAATTTTCAGTGAATAAGTATGAAAATGACAAAATGTGTACATTATAGTGTAATTAATAATTTGTATTATAAATTTTTATGTTCTATCTAGTAAATAAGTATGAAAATGACAAAACAGGTACTTTTCATTATTATACGTGGTTAAAATTATTTACTTAATATTTCATCAGTTGAAATGTATGAAATTCCACCCATCTTTATTAAAAAAAATGTATGTATATATAGGTTGGTATATACACATGCATATAGTGGAAATCATGATATCATATAAAATGCATGTGTATATGGACCATATCTCTATCTATAATAAAAGAACAATAGGTTGGGACACATGTCCCCTCCACATTCATCTGAGACACATGTCCCATTCTCCTTTCATTTGCTATCGTGTTCGTCACTAAGCCTATCCACGTCTCATCATTTGAACCGGGTTTTTTTCTCCATGTATTTTTCCAAACCCTAATCCTTTCCCCAAAATATTTAGCCGTTTCTACTCTTCCCTGTCTCTGCAACTCAAGGCGAACTTGTCATATTCTTCAAAATATTTCATTGTTCTCTTTATCTCTCTCTAATATTACCCACCTAAGATCCGCCCCTGCAGAATCCTATTTAGTAGGGTTTCTCTAATCCCATTCAGTAGGGTTTTAAATCCAAAACAGATCCTGAATCAGCATACACAAAATTGAAAGTAAAGAACCATGATGAGAGTTTCGGTGTTAAAAATAGACAAAGAACTGGTTAGATCTGCAGGTCAATTAAGTTCTTCAATTCTGTTCAGCGGTTAGATCTCCCCTAATTTGCTTTCCGTGAGGGCAACTTCACCGGTAATCCTTATTATAATCTTCTTTGTTGTTATAGGTAACCGATTTACTCCTTATCTTTTCAATTTGTATGTGATTGATGTGTATATAAATGGTTTCTGTTTGTTTTGTTTTGTTTAAATTGTTTGTTTTTGTTAGGTTTTTGTGGATTCATGTGATTTGAGGGGGATATGTGTTTTTGTGGTGAATTGTTTGACTTTTGAGTTTTTGTTTATGTTTTGATTAGGGTTAGGTTAGAGTTTGGGACCTAATATTATATTAGTTTCATTTTATTTTTTAACATAATACAACTATACTTCGGTTCGATAAATTCCCAGTATACAATCTCAACTTTACCTCAGTTTACTCAAAGTTATTGTATTTTTGTTTAAGTGATGCTTATTTATTTAATAAATTAATATCATATGAAGTTTATCTTTGGTTTTTATACACAAGGTTAGAATGTAGAAGATTTGATTATTTAATATATATAGTTTAGGATTTATTAGTGTAGTTTGTCATAATTTTTTATTATCATTATCATATGTAGAAACACCAATTCGGATGTAGGAATTGCGAATTTTGTAAGTGATTAGATTATTGAATTAAACATTAGTTTTGGTCGATGCAACGAGTTTACCCGACCCAATCCGTACCGAACCAATTCTTTTTTAATATTTAGCGATAGACATCCGCCCCAAAAAGCTTCGCCCCCCATGAAAAAAATTCTTAGGTCCGCCACTGTCTCTGATGTGGTTAATATTTTACTCGGTAATTTTGAAGGTCTTTGTTCATGTTATTTAAATTGATCTGCAGAAGCATCTGTTTTTGATTTGAATATGAAGGTTTGTTATGGTAATTTTTTTATTTGAATATGAAGGTTTGTTATGGCCCTTAATGACGTCCAAACTCCGTGGCGGCAAGAACGTTAGCAAGAAACACTGCCGTTCTCGCCCTGGCTGGCTTCTCAGCAAGAGCCGCAATGCCAAGCCGGGTCCGGTTTGCGAGCCAAGGTTGGTTGACTAGCTGCTGCAGTTGTTTATGCTGCTGGTGGAGTCGGATTATTTGGAATTCAGGTATTTTAATCTCTTAAAATCACATGTAGAGATACTGATATAGTTAACAACCATAAGTTTGCTACTTATCATAGCTATAAGTTGTTAATACAGCTTGCAAAACATGTGTAGTTCATGGCTATTATTTAGGGGATTTACTTTTGCATCTTGCTGTGCATTTTTTTTTTGTAATTTTAGTTGGTTATGAAAGTCTACTTTGCTGGTAAAATGTTTTAACTTTCTTTGCTTCATTGAAACACGTAATCGTCTTTTGTTTCCATTTTTTTTACTTTCTTGAATTTGGTTTAGTCTTCAAACATGCTTTCTTTTTTTTTTTTCTTCTGGAAAAGCAAGTAAATATGGTATGTTAAATATGTTTTCCATTTTGTTTGTTACTAACTATAAAATGGGTAAATTCTAAACGGGGTCGGTCGGGCGGGCGTGGATCTTTGCTTTATTATTATTATTATTTTGTTGATGAAAACTTCCGAACGAATGGCAGCTGAATGTCACAAGATTTCTGGGAGGCTGAAACTGTTGCGGTCATATATTTTAGAGCTGGATACGCACCCACAAGATTTCACACCCCTATGCTAAACACTTGATTTCTTCTACAGAGGTCTCATTCTCCTCTCTCTTTTGTGTTTTACAAAGCTAAATTTTGCCGAATTTTATTAATTACGACATCAGAAATCTCGGCCCACAACCCCATTTTCTTTATCTACATTTTTCGTTATGTACTTTAGCTAAAATGTTTTATTTGGTAAGTTATGTTTACTTGGTAGCTTCACCATTGCTGCATTTTGAAGGAAAACACATGGTTCAAAGAAATAATTTTCTAATTTTTGTATTAATTATTTTTTTTCTTAAGTCTCTTCATCAAATGTTTACATTTTGTGTAACTCTTTGGCTGGTGTAGTCTTAAAATTTGTTGTTCTGGTTTCATTAACAGGTTAAATGTTTATATACATGATTATTTGGTAAAGAGAGATTTGAAAGCTTCTACTCAGGCATTTCTAGCTGAAGGAAAAGTCTCATCTGGACCCTGTTGGTAAGAATTTTAAGCAAAGATGATTATTTTTATATATAAAAAATAAAGATTTTTTGTTCTTTTTAGTTCATATAGTTTTTAAAAATGGTGTGTAATTTCGGCAGCTATTGTCCTTACTTTGACCTATCCGTTTGACCTTATCAAAGGTCTTCCCTCTCCATTTGACCTTACACATAAATGGATCCTTACTTTCTGCAACATAATACTTTTTAGACCAGTTTTGAAGTTGATAACGTTGGTCAACTATAAAGACAGATTATACATTTCAATTGTTTCACATTTTAGTTATCTAACTACCTAACCAAGAAACTTAACCTTTTCTGTATACTTTCATACAGCCTCATATAGATTTGTTTGTTTGTTTCATCACCAACTATTTATAAAGACTACCTCCACTCTCATATTTCAACATCCAGAATTACATTCTTGCATTTTACCTGTCAAACTCTCAACTCATGGAGCACGGGTACATCTCTAATAACTTTGCATATCATATATTATAATTAATTCTAAATATATATTTTATGGTACAGTAACATCACCTATTTGAAGGACTTGGATTTGGCTCGTCGTGATTACATTATGAAGGTTCGTATACTCTGGTTATGGAAGCAACCCATGTATAACAATCCAGAACAGTTTTACTCGATCGAAATGATTGTGGTTGACGAACAGGTATATGTTTCAAAAATCTAATTTTTAAATATTTCACATTTTGGCAGTTGTTATATTATTCTAAACCTATTTAAAGGATAAACATATTCATAGTTTATATTTTTCATCTTTTATGTTGTAGGGAACAAGGATGCAAGCCAATGTTCTCCGAAGATGGTTTCCCAAGTTTGAGATTAACATTAATTTCTATTATTTCATACTCTAAACAACATTTCATAGGACATTTTAGAAAATGAAGATGTCGACTTATATTTCCTGAACAACTTACTAAATTGAAACTTGTGTTCATAAAATTAAAAATTGAACCGACAAGCGTCAAAACATTATTATTTTAAATTACTTTGTTACATGTTTTTTTCTATTCTTTAAAAAATCATACATCATATTTATTAATATGTTTTAAATTTTATTTTTTGAACCCGTGTGTCACACGGGATATAAGCTAGTAAAGCCATATAGGCATGACTCATGAGGAGAGTATCTATTGATCTTTGTCCTTTGATGGTCGCCAAGTGGTAACCAGGCTCTTTTTGTCTTTACATATTATAAAATCTGTAAAATATTACGTTTTCAAAAAGAGTGTTAGGATTACTTACGTTAGGTTGGTAAACGATGCGTTATTTTTTAAGAATATTATTGTCTTGATTCTCCTCCAATTATATTATGTATTTCTTTTATTTTAATAAATGTAATAACATATTTTACACTTTATTATTTCTAGAAATATATATTTAAAAATAATAATTTGACTAATTAGGATGTACGACTTACAATAGGTTGCTATTATGTGTAATAATGAATTTTCTCATAGTTGGACCACAATGATCTGATTGGATTTGAAACAGTCTGGTTTATGTGATAAATAAATTTTTAAAGCTTAACGTGTTTAATTTTACTGATTTATGTGAAACTGAGTTTTAGAATACACTACTTTGAGATGGTTTGTATTTTACAGGTCGTAATAGGTTTTAGGTGTGTTTTGGTAACTTAACGAAGCATTGGAATGGATCTAGCAATATCGAGGACGAAAAACAAAGTAAACTGAGCAAAATGGAGAAAACAAGCTTTGAAAATGTGCTTAGGGCGTCCTAGACACCTTACCTGCGTGAAAAGGGGGAACCCCCTCTTTATCTAGCTCTTGAACCCATTTCAAATCTCCTTCCCACACTCCATCTAGGCTTCTAAGAGGCGATTTTTAGAGGCTTTTCAAGGTTCCATTTGATATATTATCATATTCTATCGAGAATTCAAAATTAATCATCAATCATTATTGGCTAATTTTTTCATAATCATCCCCGCGTGTAGGTTTTTGTAAGTTCTAGGGCTTCTTTCATAAACATTGGGTTTAAACATGTGTTGATTGTTTCTTTTGATTGAAAATCATGAATTGATTGTTAATATGGTTATGTAATTACTTTTTGTGAGGGAATTTTTTGCATCTTTTTACATTTTGATAGGATAATTGTAAATTATGTTAGTTTATGTTATGGTTTGTTCTTCAACATTGAATCTCTATTGGGATTAATTGTTAACTGATCTTGTGAAGGCTTTCCTTGCGCCATTTACATTTCGTTGTTGATCATTGACGCTTTTCTTTCAAGAATTGTTTGCATAACTCCAAATATCATTTGAATTGCTTGAATGTTTAAACCTTGTTTGTGAATCTATCCTAGTTACTTGTAAATTATCAAAACCCGGGTGTGATGAGTTTCCTAAATATTGTTTACAAATCCATTTGAATTACCGTTTGATAACTTGTAATTATAATTGAAATTGTTAGCTTGTTTTACAATACCAATTGGAATCATTTAATTGATTTCCTGTTTCAAACAACATTTGACATAAAAAAACGTCATAATTGACCCCTTTAATCAATTTAAATCTAAACACTTACCATAAACAATTTGTGGTTCGATACCCTTAGTGTCACTAGTGTAATGCTTCACTTTTTGTAACTTTCCTTATATAGCAAGTTTGATTATATTTCTGTTTATAAAAACTTGTATTCTCCTTGTATTCGTATTTCATTTCAAACGTTGTAATCCGAGACTTGAATCATAATGAAAACTCGATCTTTTATACACTTGTGTTATTAATAATACGTAAATACTTGTTAAACATTCGTGATACATGCATACTTCATACAATTTATACGCAAATTCATACTTGTTTATACATGCATTATACATTCATTTATTTATACACTACCCTTATACATTTCACTTATACATTTAAAATTCTTAAAACCGACAAATTACGCAAACTTGAATCTCGAACAAAAGGGACAGGTCCCTCTCGCACGAGAGGACCTTCTCGTCCCAAATCCCCTCTCGTCCAAACTCACCAGTCGTCCCAAAACTCGTTTTCAGTCTATAAATACCAACCCACTTCCTTCATTTCCAACCTTCACAACTCTGAATTCTCTCTCATAAACCTTAACTCGGGCAATTCTTTTGAGCCTGTTCCATCAACTTTCTAAGTTAGTTTACAACTCACTAACACCTAATTTCTCATATTTTCTAAGTTTTCACATGATACATCACAACAATCCACTTGGTTAAACAGATCTGCCATGGCAATCTGAGTAAAACTCTCCATAGTGAGGACCAAGCTGATTAAGTGAAGTTAATTTTTCAAACTTTTTATAAAACAAACTTTTTGGTATTAAACTTGGCCGAATCAGAGACTCTTAGAGCTCACAAGCTAGGTTCATAGTTGTGGCTCGAAAAGGTAGCCCACCTAGCCGAGAATGTCACACCCCAACCGATGGCGGAATCATCGGGGCGCGGCACTGAGCGAAACAGATTGTTCAAAGAAATTTCATAACGACTAAATTACCGAATAGTTTAAAATATCATGTCCCATACCATGACCCATAAGATAATGTAGTTATTACAGACATAGATATTCTTCAAACAAACTCAAGTTCCGACAATTCAGATTTAAGCAAATAAAATAAATTGTCTTTGTTTCTAGACTCTTTCCTAGCCTCGATTTTGTGACACCTGTGTCACTTCAACCATCAAACAACTACCAAACCAATGAAATATTGTATTTCATACTTGGTATTTGTATAAATATGTGTATCATTTGCACATATCAACTCTTGTTCGATTTCGGGCTCTAAATCGCTTTCTGGAAGGTTATACGCGCACTAATGCGTAAATATAACCAGTTTAATGCAACAAACACTCCGGAACAGTGAAATAGGCTTAACATACCTTAAATAACCTTTACATAACTTAGAAATAAGTTTTGGAAGGTTTGGTGTGCCGAAATCAAGTTTATTCGCTTACAGGGACTAAATTCGATAAACTGTGAAAGTATGTCGATTCGTACTGTAACGGACATTCCGGAACTTGATCATAAGTTAAACACACCCTAAATATCCTTTACATAGCTTAGAAATAGGCTTTGAGGGGTTCGGTGTGCTAAAATAAACTTTATGCTCATTCAGGGACTAAAAGCGTCAAAAAGTGCATAAGTTTGCATTTTCGCGCATATCTTACGTTCTGAATACATACGGACATCCAAAAATTTATGTAAGCATTAAAATATCTTATTTTAGTGTTTGGCATGAGAAAAATCCATTCGTCGCGCAATTTGGATCGTTTTTCGCGCTTGTGCGCATTTCGTCGTAATTAAGCGAATATCGCGATCGTACGACCAAACGAACCGACATACGGCATATTTTTGAGCATGTTTCATGTCCACAATGTTTAGGCATCATTTTAGGGCCTTAAATTTTGCTTCACGGGCCTTAACCATGTCGAAATGGAGCTTAAAACACAACAGGGACTGAAACTGTCATTTTGGAAACATGTTGCTGATCTGTGACCCCAGGCGGGCCGCGTAAGCATATGCAGGACCCTTACGCGGGCCGTGAGGATCTGCCAGATATGCAGAAATCTATTTTTCAGCTGTTTACAGCTGTTATACCTGGTTTTTCCACTTGCAAATGGGTTTTAACATGCCATGGGCATAATCTAGGGGTGCCCTTGGTTTTGCAAAACAAGGGGCCCATATGTACGACCTAGATCGAAGCACGTTATTCGACGAGCGATCTTAACGGTTGTGCCATATCTATAAATACCCCCCATGTCTTTGTGCAAAACCCACATTTGAATCTGATTTATGCTCTCTAAGTTGAAGTATATGCTTCATACCTGAGAGTAAATCGGATCAAATCTTGCGGGGACCCTTTGTAAGTATTCCTCCATTCTTTTTATTCGTTTTAGCGTTAAATTCAAACTTTGTTTGACTTTCTGCATTGGCCAGTTTATGGTCAATGCGAAGTTCATTTGAACTTCATAACGTGAGCGTAATCACGATGGTTATAGTCCCTAGTGACTATACCTACAGATTACCACGTTATCTAGGCATAGTGACGAGTCGTAGTTTCGGCCAAAATGCGTATTCTTGCGTATTTTGTAACCAAACTACTTTTAGGTATCAAAACCGTTTGTTTTGATACCAAACCTGTTTTAAACCTCGTTAAACATGTTTTAACATGTTTAGCTCGTCACTTTTAGATTTGTGCTTGTCTAGGGTCCTAAATGTAAGCGATCTAATCAATCGCTTATACTTTCGAACCCGACCCGTTTGGTCGATCACTAGGATCCGACCAAACACATTAGGTGACCATAGTTGTATAGGGAATAACCTTCCAAGGTTAAACCTTATGGTCACGTCGTTTAAGTGGTTGTATGATAGGTAGTTTATATGCCTTAGGTAAATTACCAAAATACCCCTTTTTACGCATAAATTCATTTTAAGCATATGTAACCAAAATTTCAACATCTAAACTGATTAGGTAACTATATTAGACATGTTAAGGCATATTTTACTTGTCATAGGACTAGTTAAGCGGTCCGAACATGTTTTACGCGAACGAAGCGTTAAAGTAGCATAAGCTACCTAAACAGGTCGTAATGGGTCGTAAGCACTTAGGTTAGGTTTCATTTTAGTATGTAGGCTTTGTTAAACCATATCATATGAGTTACAATACTCATTTGGTTTACGAAACCTCATACTATCCAATCTCCCGATTTAGGTCCGGTTATTTATGTAGTTATCTATATAGGGTGCCGTTGATTTCCATGATCCGTCTAGCTTTGCTTGGTTGTTGTTCAAGACTTCTAAGCACCCTCAAGTGAGTACATAGTCCCCTCTTTTACTGTTTTTCAAACATTTTGGGGTGAAACACATGTGCCTACTTGTTACTTTCGTGCTTTTCATGTTTTCATATCATATACTTGCTATGTTCATTAGTACACTATTAGTACATGATTTCATTATGTTTTGCTATGTATGTTTACTTAACATGCTAGCACATTGTTTTACATTACATTTCTTTTGCTATGTATGTTTACTTAACATGCTAGCACATTGTTTTACATGACTTTTCTGCTTTGTATGTTAACTTAGCATACTTAGTACATTGTTTTACATTGCATCTCTGTTGCATATGTTCTCGTAACATATGGACACATTGTTTTATATCTCCACCTTGTATGTTCACTTAGCATACTAGGTACATTATTTTCATAAAACATGCTTACATTTGGTATGACATTTGGTTTGTTTAACGGGTCTTTATTACATTCATTAACACCGATCATGCCGCTCGGTAGTAGGTAGTGGTACCATAGGACTTGACAAATCCCGTTCCTAAAATCCTAGGTTTGTTTGGGTGGAAGGAATGACCGAATCCGAAAACATTTTTCTTTGATAACCTTCACTCTAAGGTTATCCGTCTGTCTCAAGGCTTGAATGTAGGCGTTTAACATTACCGCATAAATGGTTGTATCAGTAAAGCGTGCATTATCTTACAAAACATAACTTTTGATTATATTTTATCAAATGCATTGTTTTGTACATTACTTTCTTATAGGGTTGAATAAATGCTTTTAATCAATAAATGCTTTTATTCACTCTACATAACATTTGTTTACACATTACATGATTTACATTTGATGGTTTTTACATAAACATATGACATTTGACTATACATAAACATTTTTACATTGATGGTTTGTGTTGGTAAGTGATTTAAATAACGAGGCGTGTGTAATAAGATAAAAGCATGGTGGATACGCTGCTGGTACTTCCTATATATAAGTGCTTTTATAGTATTACATATCGTAGCGTTATTTAAACCATTTCAATATTTGACATACTACATTTTACACAAATGACATATTTTCACTAAACAATTGTTTTACAAAACAACTCATTTTATACAAACTCATTTTACTTGGTTATTCATTTAACCTTACATTACTCTTTTACATATCATCGTTTTTCAAATGATTTATAAAACAAAACATTTTACAAGGATCATGACTGACTTTTGTTAAACAACTTTTTCTAAACTTATAAGTCATGAATACTATTTTCACAAAACCTATGTATCTCACAGGCATTTTTATGCTGACGTACCTATTTTCACATGTGTTTCAGGAAATGATGCATAGGATTGATCAAGTTACACTTAGGCGGACTTGGGCCTTAGTGACATTAAAAGACGCAAGACTAGTTAATTATGTTATGATTCCTTGTTTGTTAAGACATTGTAATTTCTTTTAAATCAATAAAACAACATTTCAATTTCCATGTGTTATGAAACAATGATTCTGTTACAACACTCCCCGACGATTCCGCCACGAATTGTTGTTTTACGTGGTCGGGGTGTGACAGAAAAGTTGGTATCAGAGCTCATGGTTATAGGGAATTAGGTTATTAGTAATGCTTTGACCTAGTCTATAACCTTCCTAGGACCCTAACGCAGTTTACTTATGTTTAGATCATAAAACAATACCGTCACTTGTCACACCCCCAAAATCCACCAAGCGGAGCGTCACCGCTTGGAGGCGCGACATGACCAGGATCGAGCCACCAATCATATTGAACAACATAATTAAGTAAATAAACCAACCATAATACAATTGGTGACCAAAAGACAGTAATCGACTTTAGGTTAACAGCGGAAGCATAAGACGTAAGTCCAAAACATAAGTTCATAGTTCATAAGTTTAACGACCAAACATAAGTTCCATAAGTTCATAAAGTTTAAATGTTAAGCACGGGACATGACAACCCATATTCCACAACGACCTCCTCCTCGCGCAAGCTCCATAAGTACCTAACGACCTGCAAGGCATGTAACAACAAATCAACAACAAAGTTGAGCGAGTTCACAGTAGGTGTTCGTTATAAAGTAGTTTTTCAAGAACTATGAGTTTGTTTGCAATTGCAGGTTAAATCAACTTTCCTTATTTTCCCAAACCATAAACGGTGGGGGCTACCCCATGTTGTAAACCACTAGACTAGATGTATATATATATGTGTCCTTCCCAATCCGAGGACAGAGGTACATATTAAATATGTAGGTTTAGCGCTGGTGTCCTTCCCAATCCGAGGACAGTGGTACGTAGTGAGTACGTAGGTTTAGCGCTGGTGCCCTTCCCAATCCGAGGACAGTGGTACGTAGTAAGTACGTAGGTTTAGCGCTGGTGCCCTTCCCAATCCGAGGACAGTGGTACGTAGTGAGTACGTAGGTTTAGCGCTGGCGTCCTTCCCAATCCGAGGACGGAGGTACGTATAAGAATACGTAGGTTTAGCGCTGGCGTCCTTCCCAATCCGAGGACGGAGGTAAGTAGTCTAGTAGTGGTGAAAGTACAAGTTCCGTCTTAGCTATTTAATCCCATTCCCAACCACCGGGAATCCCATGCCTTAGTAAGGTTGTGAACTCACCTTTGGTTGCTCGGTTTGACTCTCAAAAATAGCTAACAGTCATGGTCGGTCAATCACGTCCTAATATGATTACCAGTTAGTCATTTAGTGGTTTCAAATAGAGCACATAGTTCCTACACGCATCTGTCACATAACATGTATCACTTTAATGGTTCTTGCCCATATAAACTTCCCATCCATTCCCCACTCATAAACAAACATACGACATTGCACATAACACTTTTATTGACATATAACATGTTATATCATTCTCGGACAACCTACCCGACATTTAGACACGCAAATCACTACTTATGTCGTTTCAACTTTTATATTCAAAACTCGGCTGTTTTCGGAGATTTTAATAAAATAGTTAACTTGTTTAAAAAATTCCCAACTTTTTACAGAAGGTCTTAAACGATCCAAATATTATTGTGTAAAAATCTTGGGATCCAATTCATCAGCAATATTTTATAAAAATTCATTTTCCGGACTGAAGTCAGATTCATCTTCTTCTGACTGCAGTCCACGGAATAATTTATTTAAAATTCCTCGTAAGTCCGATTTATGAAATTCCGGTGGGAGAATTACAAATACATCAGTGGTCATCTACAGTACAAATTTCATGAGCTAATTCTACCCAGAACTCAAGTTATGGCTAAAAACATTTCACCCATTTACTGCAGTAAAAACTCAGCTTTAGTTGCTGTTACAAAAAAGGTCTTTAAAAATAGTAAACGAAGTCTAAAAATTATGATTCCAGTGCCATTAGAACCATATTTCATAATACATAAATCTAGACTTCAGAAAATACATTTTCTGCTTTAGTAAGGTTCGGTTACAGCCAACTGAAATTGGCTGTAAACACCAACCAGCTTTCTGTTTTTAGTTCCCTACTTTCTAACGCATGTTCGATTGGTTCCGTTATCATGTTTAGTGAGTAACAACGACCTTTAACATCAATATTAACAAGTAAATCATCAAGTAATCAGCAACATATCAAAACAACTTCATACTTACATTATTACATCATGTTTTATCTTTTTAATGTTCTTGTTTCTTTAGTGATTTGAACATACTAAACATACTACAACTTGTAACCAAGAAACAAGATGAACAAAGGGGCACAAGGAACTTACTACTTGCACAAAGCTAGGGTAGTATCTAGTGAAGAAGATGACGAGAAAAGATGATGAAGAAGCTAGAAACAAAGCTCCCTTGATGCTCCACAAGTAGCAAGCCTTCTTGTATCACCCTTTAAGCTTGAATATGACTTGAAAATGGAGGTTGATGGTGGTGGAATGGTGGTGATGGTGGCGGTTGGGTGTGAGCCGAGAGAGGGAGGAGAGATGTGAGGGATATGGAGTGTATGTTGAGTGAATGAATCATCTTACAAATCATGCTCCACATACTTATAAGATCTTGTCATAATATTATGGCAAATGAATCAAGCAACAATCACTTCAAAATATGGGAAAAATATTATAGAAGATATGTTGGTGATTGTGTGGGTCCACTTAGGGACCGAATTCGGTAATAAGGGGGGTTTAGTGTAACATTTTCAACTAAGTTGTAAAAGATAGTTAAAATCCAAGTAACAAGATCATATATATTAGTTTGTTGATTTTTAGTGGGTGTTATGGTATACGGGGACCATAACTAGCCAAGAAATAATAACACAATGAATTTGACAAATATTTGGTGTCCCGGGTAATGTCCGGTTGTTCGGTTAAATACCGT
This sequence comes from Helianthus tuberosus, assembly GCA_030545235.1. Taxonomy (NCBI): domain Eukaryota; kingdom Viridiplantae; phylum Streptophyta; class Magnoliopsida; order Asterales; family Asteraceae; genus Helianthus; species Helianthus tuberosus. Next base: position 186,512,851 of record CM060406.1, read on the forward strand.
TTCGTTAAAGTGTTTAATTATTCCGTAAGGTGTCTTATATATATATATATATATATATATATATTTGTAACATTTTTAATTCTCAACCCTCAGGAAAGCATACCGGACTATTTAGTAACTTTTCTGTATACTACTAGTATGTTAACACGCACATGTAAGTATAACACAGTAATCAGAGAGCATTTAAATGATTCAGCACAGTCATCAAGCACTTTAATTATCATTAATAAATTGTACGGATACATGGAATAACGAGGGTTGTCACATTCTCTCCCTGTTAAGAAAATTTCGTCCCGAAATTTAGCTCGTGGCTACTGAGGAATCTAGCTATGTTGCGTTGGCTTCCTGGTTTTCCTGGGGTGTCACATCATCCCCCCGTTGGTTTGGAATTTCTTCCCGAAATTCTGCAGTAGCTTCAGCCTCAGTAGTGGTTGCGTTTTTCTTAAACAATTGGGGATACTTGAGTTTCATTTGGTCATCTTGTTCCCAGGTATACTCTGGGCCACGACGGGAATCCCAACGAACTCGAACAAGAGGTATCCGGGTACACTTGAGAACCTTAACATCTCGATCCGTAATCTCTACTGGTTCCTCGACGAATCGCAGCTGGTCGTCGATAGTGAGCTCCTTTAAGGGAACTATGAAGGTCTCATCTGACAAACACTTCTTCAGATTCGACACGTGGAAAACATTGTGAACTCCGCTGAGTTCGGCCGGTAGATTCAGCTTGTAGGCGACTTTGCCAATTTTCTCAATGATTTCGAACGGTCCGACATAACGCGGATTGAGTTTGCCTCGTTTGCCAATGTGACAACTAGTATTTCAAACCTCTTTGTACTTTGATGTAACGTATGTGGAACGTTATGTGTTTATGAGAACGTGATGATTAATGAAATGTTATGTGTTTTGTGTAATGTATGTATGTATATAAACAAGTCCAAACGCACAACACGAACCGATCGAACAAGCCCATTCGGGCTACACTCTTGTATTCGGACCAATGGGCAGCCCAAGTGAGGGTTCGGCCCACTCCCTTATGTCACATAACACTTAGGGGATAGGGTATACCCCTCATAAGTTGCAAAACACCCACACACACAAACCCTAGCTCTCTTCCTTCTCTCTAGAACTCGACGACAACAACACCCCTCTCCCTCGAAGCTTGTGATTCGGATCGCCCTCACTCTATCTTTAATCGGTTAGTGTTTCAAGAATTATGCTTTGTTGAGTGATGTTATGATTCCATGATTTATGTGATTACTAGAATTGTTTGTGTGTATAATGATGTTCTAGTAAAACGGATTGTATGATTGATGATCCAAAACCGAATAGATGTTAATTGACCATCACGTCCTGTTTTCGGATTGTTGTTTAATGATTTGGAGAATGATATATGATTGCTTATGATTGTGAATCACTAGGGTTGTTCATATAGATCGACTCACTTGTGTAGGGTGTTTAAATGGATTTAGAATCGATAATTATGTGATGATAATCTTGATTCAGATACATGTTAATCGGCTGAAATATGTTTATGTTAGAAGGAATTATTGTGTTGTCATGTTGGGTTGTATGCTAGAAATTAAGAGCATGAACCAGATTAATGCAAAAATCGTTGTTATGTTTGATATTAGGGTTCATAGAGATTCAATGTTAAAACCTTTGTTTAATCGATTATGGGTTGTTTGGAAACTGTTAGTATTGTTGAGTGATAACTTCACAAAAGGAAACGATATAACTGAATGCTTGATTTAAGGAAACTCACAACCGATCGTACAAGATCAGTTGCACAAGTGCATCACACAAGCTTTTGAATCACACAAGAGCTCAATCGCACAAGGTGGCTGGTCGCACAAGATAGGTACAAACACATAAAGCACATGGTACTGGTTATTTATGCATGATCGCACAAGATCTTGGGCCTTACATACTCTTGAACTTAATATATGTCGTTGGGCCGAATGGCCCAACCCAGTCGCACAAACCAATCGGATCGCACAAGTCGGTCGGATCGCACAAGTCTACCCGGATCGCACAAGACTTGTGTTATTGTTTGGGCTGTTACATGCAGGACTGTTTATGTTATTGGACCGGGTATCATTGGGCTTCTATGGGTGAATCGCACAAGGCAGCTAGACTTGTGCGAGCCCAATCTTTAGAATCATACCAGTATAAATATGTTAAGTACTTCGACTGTTTGCGTGTTTGCCATGATCAATACGTGTTCATAACTTGTTAGCTTATGTGTAAACATATGTGCACTACTTGTACCTAGACCTGACTTGTATGGTAACCATGTTAGGACGTGGTTGACCACTAGCAGCTCGATTGACCTTTCGTTTATCTGCTGAGCTAACCTAAGGTGAGTTCACACATTCTACAAAGCATGGGATTCCCAGGGGTTGGGAATGGGGTTAAGGAACATGGATTCCTCGTCCTTACTTGGGTAGGACAATACTGGTTCAGGAATGTAATTCCTCGTCCTCACGGACAGATAACTTTCACTAGACCAAAACTCTATCACGAAGTCCCTCCTTTTTATATCGACTTAATCACCGAGGCCAATGGAGAGCGGGTCATTAATTAGATAGTGCTATTTAGGTTTGACAAACCTCACACCGTGCCGCAGAGGACGGGCGTGAACTAATGGACTACTAGCACGTCAATGATGATATACATTGACAGTTCAGGGCACATAAACATGACTACAGTCAGCAGTCGATATGGTAACGAGTCTAGTAGTATACATGGGGTAGCCCCCACGGCCGAAAAGCCAGATAACTAAACATGGGGTAGCCCCCACGGCTGGATTGCGAGAGTAATCGGGAATAAACAAATCACGTTTTCAACTATGGGGTAACCCCCACGGCAAGATGCCAGTTAAAGGAAACTGTTTTCGTAACAACTTAAAACGAACACCCAACTGTGAACTCGCTCAACATTATTGTTGACTCGTTACTACATGCTTTGCAGGTCAATAGGTACTTAGCTGGAGCTTGCAGGGAGAAGAGTCGTTGTGGGACATGGACAGCTGTGTGCCATGTTAAACTTTGAAACATTTAAACTTATGCTTTGGTTTTAAACATTATGCTTCCGCTTGCAACTTAAACTATGATTATTTGGACACCAATTGTATTGGTTGGACTTTTATAAATTTTTACTTGCTTGTTCAATATGATTGGTGGCTTGATCCTGGCCAGTCACGCCTCCAAGCGGTGATACTCCGCATGTGGATTTTGGGGGTGTGACAGATTGGTATCAGAGCCATTGGTTATACTGCACTTGGTTTTAATAAGGGAAAAACATTTTTGTTAAAACCAGACTATAGCCTGTACAGTGCTCAATGGTCCACAACGACGCTTCACTCCACATGCAAGGCTCGACATTCTAGGTGGTATGATTTATGTTTATATTGCCTACTTGCTAGATTACATAGAACTTTGCTTATGGTATGCTTAGATAATTGTAGTAACGATAGTTTGAGAACACGTGTGTGCTTACTCTCTTCTGTCATCGCACTTTCGCGAACCCCTCTCACTCATGTTTCCCTTGATATGAAGATCATGTCTGGACGCGTTAACATGACTCAAGCCCAGTTGACGGCTCTGATTAACCAACAAGTTGCTGTGGCACTTGCAGCCGCACAAGCAGGAGGTATACCCTGCAGTCTAACCTCATTCTAGGATCTTTAGGTCATACTCTCGTGAACCAACCTTTGTGTTAAACTTTGTCCTTTCTTACACCCACGACAGGTCAACCTGCACAGCCTCCTGTGTGCACTTTCAAAACTTTTATGGACTACCGACCAACTACTTTCAGCGGCACTGAAGGAGCTGTAGGTCTCCTCCACTGGTTTGAAAAGCTCGAATCTGTTTTCGAGATGTGTGAATGCCCTGAGGCTCGCAAGGTGAAGTATGCTACCGGTACTCTCGAGGGTTTAGCGCTCACGTGGTGGAATGCTCAGGTTCAAATGCTGGGGTTGGTTGCTGCTAATGCCACCCTATGGAACAATTTTAAGGAGATGATTAAGGAACAGTACTGCAATCGTGATGAAATTCACAAACTGGAAGTCGAGTTCTTCAACCTCAAGATGACGGGGGTCAGAAATTGAAGCGTACACGAAAAGATCGAATGAGCTTGCTATTCTGTGTCCTACTATGGTGGACCCTCCCATTAAACGTATCGAACTATACCTTAAGGGCTTAGTGCCAGAGATCCAAAGTCATGTGACTTTGGCTAACCTCGCCACCATCCAGCAAGTCGTTCAACTAGCTCATCGTCTCACTAATCAGGCGGTGGAGCAGAACAGGTTACCAAAGTGTATAAGTGCTACAGCTACTTTGGATGCTCCTAGTGACAACAAACGGAAATGGGATGGAGCTTCAAGCAAGGGTTCGACTTCTGTTCAATCTCAGTCTCAGCAGAGAAGGACTGACGACTACAAGAGTCCTAGTCAGCAATCATCTGGTAGTCAAAGTCATGGTGGGTACAAGGGAAATCACCCCAAATGCAATCGCTGCAACCTACACCACAGCGGACCATGTACCAGGGGTAACTGTCATCGGTACAGCAAGCCAGGCCATGCTGCAAAGGATTGCAGGAGTTTATATCCCGCAAACCATAATCGTCAGCAACAACAAGCCCAACAAAATCAACGCCAGCAGCAGCAACAACAAGGTAACAACAAAGGGTGCTTTCAGTGTGGAGCTGAAGGCCACTTCAAGAGAGATTGTCCTCAACTGAACAGGAACCAAAACAACAATAACAACAACAACCAGGGGAATGGAAACAATGGGGGTAATAACGGCAATGGTGCAAGGGGTCGTGTATTCGTTATTGGCCAAGGTGAAGAAAGGAACGATCCCAACGTGGTGACGGGTAAGTTCCTTCTCGACGACTTTTACGTTACTGTATTATTTGATTCGGGTGCTGATACTAGCTACGTATCCTTAAAAGTTAGCCAAATGCTTAAGCGTACCCCAACCCTATTGAACACCAAGCACATTGTAGAGTTAGCTAATGGTAAAAGTGTAGAAGTCACACACGTAGTCAAGGATTGTAATCTTGTTCTTGCTGGTCACCCCTTCTCTATCGACCTCCTTCCTATCGTTCTGGGTAGTTTCGACGTTGTCATTGGAATGGACTGGTTATCACAACATCAAGCAGAGATTCTTTGCAACGAAAAGATTGTCCGTATTCCTCGGTCTGGTGATGAACCACTTATGATTCGGGGCGACAAGAGTGGTGCTGTTGTGAGCATCATCTCTTTTCTTAAGGCCCAGAAGTGTTTGCGTAAGGGCCATACAGCCATTTTGGCTCTCGTTACTGACACCTCGAATAAAGAGAAGAAGATAGAAGATTTTTCCGATTGTACGTGACTTCCCTGAGGTATTCCCTGAGGAATTACCTGGCCTTCCGCCTCATTGCCAAGTCGAGTTTCAGATCGAACTAACTCCTGGAGCAGCGCCTATAGCTCGAGCACCTTATCGTTTAGCCCCATCAGAGTTGGAAGAACTCTCTACGCAACTACAAGAACTCTTGGATAAGGGTTTTATTCGTCCTAGCTCTTCGCCTTGGGGAGCTCCAGTGCTATTCGTGAAGAAGAAAGACGGTACCTTCAGGATGTGTATCGACTATCGAGAACTCAACAAGGTGACAGTGAAGAACCGCTATCCTCTTCCACGCATTGATGACCTATTCGACCAGTTGCAAGGGTCGAGCTTTTACTCGAAGATTGATTTGAGATCAGGATATCACCAGCTGAGAGTCCGAGAAGAGGACGTTTCCAAAAACAGCCTTTAGAACTCGTTACGGACACTACGAATTTTTGGTCATGCCTTTTGGGCTGACAAACGCACCTGCGGTCTTCATGGACTTGATGAATCGAGTGTGCAAGCCTTACCTGGACAAGTTCGTTATAGTTTTCATCGACGGCATCCTGATCTATTCTAAGAGTCAGGAGGAACACGAGCAACATCTACGACTTATTTTGGAACTCCTTCGAACAGAACAGCTTTATGCAAAGTTTTCAAAATGCGACTCCTGGCTTCGTGAAGTCCATTTCTTAAGCCATGTGGTAAACAAGGATGGGATTCACGTTGATCCATCCAAGGTAGACTCGATTAAGAACTGGCCTGCACCTCGTACACCAACAGAAATCCGCCAATTCTTGGGCTTGGCTGGATACTACAGAAGGTTCATTAAGGATTTTTCCAAGATTGCACAGCCTCTCACCTCACTAACGCAGAAGGGTGTTGTTTATCGTTGGGGAAATGCACAGGAATTAGCATTTCAGCACTTAAAGGATAGACTTTGCAGTGCACCTATCCTTTCATTGCCAGAGGGCACAGACGACTTTGTGGTTTACTGCGACGCATCAATTCAGGGTCTTGGTTGTGTGTTGACGCAAAGGGATAAAGTTATTGCGTATGCCTCACGCCAACTCAAAGTTCATGAAAGGAACTACACTACGCACGATTTAGAGCTGGGAGCTGTTGTCTTTGCACTTAAGATATGGAGACATTACCTGTACGGTACCAAGTGCGCCATCTACACCGATCACAGGAGCTTCGAGCATATCTTCAAACAGAAGGAACTGAATATGCGACAACGACGATGGGCCGAACTACTAAATGATTACGAATGCTCGATCAGGTACCACCCAGGCAAAGCCAATGTTGTGGCTGACGCCCTCAGTCGAAAGGACACTACGCCCAAACGCGTACGAGCTTTACAACTCACCATACAGTCTAGTCTTCCTTCCCGGATACGGGAAGCTCAGGTAGAAGCATTGAAACCAGAGAACATCAGGGTTAAAGCCCTACGTGGCTCAAGGCAACGATTAGAACAAAAGGAAGACGGCGCCTACTATGTAACAGGACGCATTTGGGTCCCACTCTATGGCAGCCTACGAGAGCTTGTGATGGATGAGGCACACAAGTCTCGCTACTCAGTACATCCTGGTTCAGATAAGATGTACCACGACATCAAAACTACGTATTGGTGGCCTAGCATGAAGGCCTACATAGCAACTTACGTCAACAAGTGTTTGACTTGCGCAAGAGTTAAGACGGAATACCAGAAACCCTCAGGCCTACTCCAACAACCAGAGATACCACAATGGAAATGGGAGCAAATTTCCATGGATTTTGTTACTGGCCTGCCTAGATCTCAGCGAAGAAATGACACTATTTGGGTGATCGTGGATCGACTCACAAAGTCTGCACACTTCTTGGCTATCAAAGAAACGGATAAGTTCTCCACTTTAGCAGACGTTTACTTGAAGGAAGTTGTCTCGAGGCACGGGGTGCCCACCTCCATTATCTCTGATCGCGATGCACGTTTTACTTCTGAACTGTGGCAAGCAATGCACAAGTCCTTTGGCTCACGATTAGACATGAGCACAGCGTATCACCCTCAGACGGATGGGCAGTCTGAGCGCACTATTCAAACTTTAGAAGACATGCTTCGGGCGTGTGTAATTGACTTTGGCAACGGCTGGGAAAAGCATCTGCCACTTGTGGAATTTTCGTACAATAACAACTACCACACCAGCATTAAAGCTGCTCCGTTTGAGGCATTGTACGGGCGTAAATGCCGGTCACCTCTTTGTTGGGCAGAGGTGGGAGATAGTCAGATCACTGGTCCAGAACTTGTGGTAGACACAACAGAACGAATTGCTCAAATACGACAACGAATGGCGGCAACTCGTGACCGTCAGAAAAGCTACGCCGATAAGGGCAGGAAACCACTCGAGCTCCAGGTTGGGGAGCGAGTGCTACTCAAAATTTCACCCTGGAAGGGTGTAGTTCGTTTTGGTAAACGAGGCAAACTTAACCCACGATACGTCGGACCTTTTGAAATCATAGAGAAAATAGGCAAGGTGGCCTACAAACGGAACCTACCAGCAGAACTCAGTGCAGTTCACAACGTTTTCCACGTGTCGAATCTGAAGAAGTGTCTGTCAGATGAGACCCTCATAGTTCCTTTGAAGGAGCTCACTATCGACGAGCAGTTGCGATTCGTCGAGGAACCAGTTGAAATCACGGACCGGGATGTTAAGGTCCTCAAGCGCACTAGAATACCTCTCGTTCGAGTTCGTTGGAACTCACGTCGCGGCCCAGAGTTCATCTGGGAACGCGAAGATCAGATGAAACAAAAGTATCCCCAACTATTCGCAAACAGTACAACCACTACTGAGGCTGAAGCTACAGAATTTCGGGACGAAATTCCAGATCAACGGGGGGAGGATGTGACACCCCAGGAAAACCATACAACTTAACTAGCTTCCTCAGTGAGTACGTACCAAATTTCGGGGTAAAATTTCTTTCAACTTGGGGATAATGTGACAACTCGTATTTCAAACCTCTTTGTACTTTGATGTAACGTATGTGGAACGTTATGTGTTTATGAGAACGTGATGATTAATGAAATGTTATGTGTTTTGTGTAATGTATGTATGTATATAAACAAGCCCAAACGCACAACACAAACCGATCGCACAAGCCCATTCGGGCTACACTCTTGTATTCGGACCAATGGGCAGCCCAAGTGAGGGTTCGGCCCACTCCCTTATGTCGCATAACACTTAGGGGATAGGGTATACCCCTCATAAGTTGCAAAACACCCACACACACAAACCCTAGCTCTCTTCCTTCTCTCCAGAACTCGACGACAACAACACCCCTCTCCCTCGAAGCTTGTGATTCGGATCGCCCTCACTCTATCTTTAATCGGTTAGTGTTTCAAGAATTATGCTTTGTTGAGTGATGTTATGATTCCATGATTTATGTGATTACTAGAATTGTTTGTGTGTATAATGATGTTCTAGTAAAACGGATTGTATGATTGATGATCCAAAACCGAATAGATGTTAATTGACCATCACGTCCTGTTTTTGGATTGTTGTTTAATGATTTGGAGAATGATATATGATTGCTTATGATTGTGAATCACTAGGATTGTTCATATAGATCGACTCACTTGTGTAGGGTGTTTAAATGGATATAGAATCGATAATTATGTGATGATAATCTTGATTCAGATACATGTTAATCGGCTGAAATATGTTTATGTTAGAAGGAATTATTGTGTTGTCATGTTGGGTTGTATGCTAGAAATTAAGAGCATGAACCGGATTAATGCAAAAATCGTTGTTATGTTTGATATTAGGGTTCATAGAGATTCAATGTTAAAACCTTTTTATAATCGATTATGGGTTGTTTGGAAACTGTTAGTATTGTTGAGTGATAACTTCACAAAAGGAAACGATATAACTGAATGCTTGATTTAAGGAAACTCACAACCGATTGTACAGATCAGTCGCACAAGTGCATCACACAAGCTTTTAAATCACACAAGAGCTCAATCGCACAAGGTGACTGGTCGCACAAGATAGGTACAAACACATAAAGCACATGGTACTGGTTATTTATGCATGACCGCACAAGATCTTGGGCCTTACACACTGTTGAACTTAATATATGTCGTTGGGCCGAATGGCCCAACCCAGTCGCACAAACCAATCGGATCGCACAAGTCGGTCGGATCGCACAAGTCTACCCGGATCGCACAAGACTTGTGTTATCTGTTTGGGCCGTTACATGCAGGACTGTTTATGTTATTGGGTCGGGTATCATTGGGCTTCTATGGGTGAATCGCACAAGGCAGCTAGACTTGTGCGAGCCTAATCTTTAGAATCATACCAGTATAAATATGTTAAGTACTTCGACTGTTTGCGTGTTTGCCATGATCAATACGTGTTCATAACTTGTTAGCTTATGTGTAAACATATGTGCACTACTTATACCTAGACCTGACTTGTATGGTAACCATGTTAGGACGTGGTTGACCTCTAGCAGCTCGATTGACCTTTCGTTTATCTGCCGAGCTAACCTAAGGTGAGTTCACACATTCTACAAAGCATGGGATTCCCAGGGGTTGGGAATGGGGTTAAGGAACATGGATTCCTCATCCTTACTTGGGTAGAACAGTACTGGTTCAGGAATGTAATTCCTCGTCCTCACGGACAGATAACTTTCACTAGACCAAAACTCTATCACGAAGTCCCTCCTTTTTATATCGACTTAAGCGCCGAGGCCAATGGTGAGCGGGTCATTAGTTAGATAGCGCTATTTAGGTTTGACAAACCTCACACCGTGCTGCAGAGGACGGGCGTGAACTAATGGACTACTGGCACGTCAATGATGATAGACATTGACAGTTCAGGGCACATAAACATGACTACAGTCAGCATTCGATATGGTAACGAGTCTAGTAGTATACAGGGGGTAGCCCCCTCGGCCGAAAATCGAGATAACTAAACATGGGGTAGCCCCCACGGCTGGATTGCAAGAGTAATCGGGAATAAACAAATCACGTTTTCAACTATGGGGTAACCCCCACGGCAGGATGCCAGTTAAAGGAAACTGTTTTTGTAACAACTTAAAACGAACACCCAACTGTGAACTCGCTCAACATTATTGTTGACTCGTTACTACATGCTTTGCAGGTCAATAGGTACTTAGCTGGAGCTTGCAGGGAGAAGAGTCGTTGTGGGACATGGACAGCTGTGTGCCATGTTAAACTTTGAAACATTTAAACTTATGCTTTGGTTTTAAACATTATGCTTCCGCTTGCAACTTAAACTATGATTATTTGGACACCAATTGTATTGGTTGGACTTTTATAAATTTTTACTTGCTTGTTCAATATGATTGGTGGCTTGATCCTGGTCAGTCACGCCTCCAAGAGGTGATACTCCGCAGGTGGATTTTGGGGGTGTGACAGCCAAAACGGACTACACCTTTCCAAGGTGAGACTTTGAGTAGCACCCGGTCCCCAACCTGGAACTCGAGTGGCTTTCTTCGCTTATCAGCATAGCTTTTCTGACGGTCACGAGCTGCCGCCATTCGTTGCCGTATTTGAGCAATTCTCTCGGTTGTATCTACTACAAGTTCTGGGCCAGTGATTTGGCTGTCACCAACTTGTGCCCAACAAAGAGGTGATCGGCATTTCCGTCCGTACAACGCCTCGAACGGAGCGGCCTAGATGCTGGTGTGGTAGCTGTTGTTATACGAAAACTCCACTAGCGGGAGGTGCTTTTCCCAGCCATTACCAAAATCGATTACACATGCCCTAAGCATGTCTTCAAGGGTCTGGATGGTGCGTTCAGATTGCCCATCCGTCTGTGGGTGATAAGCGGTGCTCATATCTAAGCGTGATCCAAAAAAACTATGCATGGCTTGCCACAGTTCAGATGTAAAACGCGCGTCACGATCAGAAATAATGGAGGTTGGCACTCCATGCCTTGATACTACTTCATTTAGGTAGATGTCTGCTAGAGTAGAAAACTTATCCGTTTCCTTGATAGCCAGAAAATGTGCAGACTTGGTCAATCGATCCACGATCACCCAAATAGTGTCATTTCCGCGTTGAGATCTAGGCAAGCCAGTAACGAAATCCATGGAAATTTGCTTCCATTTCCATTTCGGGATCTCTGGTTGTTTAAGTAGGCCTGATGGTTTCTGATATTCGGTCTTGACTCTTGCACAGGTCAAACATTTACTGACGTAGGTTGCTATGTGGGCTTAACAACTTAAAACGAACACCCAACTGTGAACTCGCTCAACATTATTGTTGACTCGTTACTACATGCTTTGCAGGTCAATAGGTACTTAGCTGGAGCTTGCAGGGAGAAGAGTCGTTGTGGGACATGGATAGCTGTGTGCCATGTTAAACTTTGAAACATTTAAACTTATGCTTTGGTTTTAAACATTATGCTTCCGCTTGCAACTTAAACTATGATTATTTGGACACCAATTGTATTGGTTGGACTTTTATAAATTTTTACTTGCTTGTTCAATATGATTGGTGGCTTGATCCTGGTCAGTCACGCCTCCAAGCGGTGATACTCCGCAGGTGGATTTTGGGGGTGTGACAGCCAAAACGGACTACACCTTTCCAAGGTGAGACTTTGAGTAGCACCCGGTCCCCAACCTGGAACTCGAGTGGCTTTCTTCGCTTATCAGCATAGCTTTTCTGACGGTCACGAGCTGCCGCCATTCGTTGCCGTATTTGAGCAATTCTCTCGGCTGTATCTACTACAAGTTCTGGGCCAGTGATTTGGCTGTCACCAACTTGTGCCCAACAAAGAGGTGATCGGCATTTCCGTCCGTACAACGCCTCGAACGGAGCGGCCTAGATGCTGGTGTGGTAGCTGTTGTTATACGAAAACTCCACTAGCGGGAGGTGCTTTTCCCAGCCATTACCAAAATCGATTACACATGCCCTAAGCATGTCTTCAAGGGTCTGGATGGTGCGTTCAGATTGCCCATCCGTCTGTGGGTGATAAGCGGTGCTCATATCTAAGCGTGATCCAAAAAAACTATGCATGGCTTGCCACAGTTCAGATGTAAAACGCGCGTCACGATCAGAAATAATGGAGGTTGGCACTCCGTGCCTTGATACTACTTCCTTTAGGTAGATGTCTGCTAGAGTAGAAAACTTATCCGTTTCCTTGATAGCCAGAAAATGTGCAGACTTGGTCAATCGATCCACGATCACCCAAATAGTGTCATTTCCGCGTTGAGATCTAGGCAAGCCAGTAACGAAATCCATGGAAATTTGCTTCCATTTCCATTTCGGGATCTCTGGTTGTTTAAGTAGGCCTGATGGTTTCTGATATTCGGTCTTGACTCTTGCACAGGTCAAACATTTACTGACGTAGGTTGCTATGTGGGCTTTCATACCAGGCCACCAGTACGTAGTCTTGAGATCGTGGTACATCTTATCCGCTGACTCGATCCTCGTAAGGACTCAGTCCTGATGTTCTCTGCTTTCAATGCTTCGATCTGAGCATCTCGTATCTGGGCAAGAAGACCAGATTGGATGGTAAGCTGTAACGCACGTACACGCTTAGGTATAGTATCCTTTCGACTAAGGGCGTCGGCCGCAACGTTAGCCTTGCCCGGATGATACTTGATTGCGCATTCATAATCGTTCAAGAGCTCGACCCATCGGCGTTGTCGCATGTTTAACTCTTTTTGCTTGAAGATATGCTCGAGACTCCTGTGATCGGTGTAAATGGTGCACTTGGTACCGTACAGGTAATGTCTCCTATCTTAAGTTTGAAAACAACTGCTCCCAATTCCAAGTCGTGCGTAGTGTAGTTCCTTTCGTGAACTTTAAGTTGGCGTGATGCGTAGGCAATGGCCTTGTCACGTTGCATCAACACGCAACCAAGTCCTTGGATGGAAGCATCGCAATAAACCACAAAATCATCTGTGCCCTCAGGCAACGAAAGAATAGGTGCGCTACAAAGCCTCTCCTTTAAGTGCTGAAATGCAGATTCCTGTGCATCACCCCAACGATAGGTGACACCCTTCTCAGTCAGTGAAGTGAGAGGTTGCTGATGTGCGGTAAGTGTCGTATATTTTAGGTGTATATTTTAAGCCCTTTTTAACACTTATTTAAGCCAAGTTTTAAATTTATAAAACACGATATTTCACTAACACTAAACACACATATGGGCAAGTGCACCCATCGTTGAGTGTAGTATAGTGCTGGTAAGATACCGAGGTCGTCCAAGGACACAAGAGCTTTTAGTACCGGTTTATCCTCAACGTCTAACCAAAATAAAAGTTTAGAAAAATGTTTTAAACTAAGAAAATTAAAAGCTAACTAAAATGCTGAAAAAAAAAAAACAGATAGACAAGATGAATCACTTGGTTCCGACTCGTATCTAGTATAACCTTTGATTATTTCCGCACTTTTGCACATAATTAAGAGATTATCTTAGTTATTGTAGTAGGCCCCTCTTTTGAAGGTGACGTTACCCTCACCCCAGTAGTTTGAGTCAGCAGGGATACAATCCTAAAGGGGTGGATTATTGGAAGATAATGAATTAAGTTATTAATGCAGTATTGTGGTAGGCCCCGCTTTTGGCGGTGACGTTACCCTCGGCTAAGTAGTCTGAGTCAGCAGGGATACAGTCCTAAATAGCCGGGTTATTGTATTAATAGTAGTTAACTTATGAGGGGATCAAAGAGTTTGGACCCCCGCCATCCAATACCGTGAAGTATTGAAGGAGGTCCTACTAAATTTGACCCAGGTCCATTGCAGGACCTCTAAACGCTGAACAATGGCAAGACCTTTACCAAACCGTTCCCTTAACCCCCTACCAGGTAGCCAACATACCTCCATATAGACCGTGGAGATATGAATGGTGAAAATCCTTTATTTTATATAGACTGTAAAATAATGCCAAGACACCACGGACAAACGATAAGGAAAGATCACCTTCAACATAAGTAACTAGTTATTAAAGTCATTAATACAAAACCAAATAAAAAGTGCAAAAGATTAGAAATAAAAAGTATTATACTAGACACTTTGTCTTCACCAAGTGATGTAAGAGACTTAGGCAAACATGGCCTTGATTGTCAAGAACTCTTACGATCAATCTTGGATCCCGAGACGACTCACACACTCTACGATGGACAATGGATGATGGTGGTGGATGATGGTGTTGTGATGGTGGTGGGTGGTGGATGAAGTGTGAGAGAGGTGGTGTGCCAAGGGATGAGATGAAATGAATCCAAGCACTCCTATTTATAGGCTGAACAGAGAGCTGGACACGGCCCCGTGTCTGTCTGACAATCTCTCTCCTCATTAATTGTAATTCGCAATTACAATAAATGCGCCTGCTGTACTTTCGACACGCCCCCGTGTCCGCTGAGCACGGCCCCGTGATGGGCAATAGAAGCTTCTATGGATTTGTCTTTTCTGCTGCTTCTTGGGCACGGCCCCGTGCTGGCTGAGCACGGGGCGTGTTCAGCCTTCTGTCTTCTCCTTTTTGCTTTGGAAGGTGCCGTTGAGGGGTCGGGCAGTCCACTAATATTCCTTTTCTTGTATTTATGTTGGATTTAGCTGTCTTTTTGCTTCTTTTGCGTTTTTGAGCTCATTTAATCCTGAAAATACAAAAGGAAGACAAAAACACTCTTTTTCCAATATTAGTACTTAAAAAGGGTTAGTTTTATGCCTCATTTGATGTAATTTATATGTTGCATTTTACACACATCAAATACCCCCACACTTGAACTTTTGCTTGTCCTCAAGCAAAACTCTTTAATATGTGGCTTACACTCCCAAATGGAATAGGTAGAAGAGAAGGTTTTGGGCTTGTCGTAGAGTGTCGGGATTTCCAAGATCTTTTTGGGTTTTATTTTTATTTATTTACACTCCTATTCGTAATGATTTATTTAGAACTTTTCATAAAAGAAATTACTTAATTGGGCATAACATGCCTTTTTAAAATTCTATTTATATACAAGTTCACATACCTCACGGGGAAATCACTCACACTCGGCCGAAGGTGTATTTTTAGTGAATCACTCGAGAGCGGCATGGAACTTATTCCTACCATAGGCTTGCCAAGAAATCAATCCTCCTCCTTTTTAACTTTTATACCTTTGTAGATATCAAGAGGACTTTGTGGGTTAAGGGTTAGGCTAGGGTTAAAGGTAGGTGGTTGGGTTAGTGGTTAGTAGAAAAAGGGCTAAAAGCGTAACAAGTGTCGGTTTTCGTATTTTTGCAACTTTTTATTTTGATGAAGCTTTTATTCAAACTAAGTTATTTTTGATTAACTTGTTTGTTTATTTTCTTTTTGCTTCATCATTTTTTTTACGAACAACCGAACTTGTTACTAAAATAAAGGGTTAAAAAATGAAAAAGGTTTTGGTGGGTAAAAGGGTTTTTGTTTGGGTGATGAAACGAAAAGGTTTAGGTTCAAAGGGGCTAACTAGGGGGATTTTTGGGTAGGTGGTAAAAGAAAAAGAAAAATAATGGTGTAGAAGATAAAAAGGGTTAGTCCTAATGCCTCCATCATTTACTTACTCGGGTTTAAGTTGATAAGGACCGGGAATGTATTGTCATGGCAAGTTCTAGAGTCGTAAGAACCAAGCGGCTATTCACACAAGAAACGAAAAATGAGCATTTAGTCAATTGATATGTAATTGTGTGCTCAATAAAGGCTCAAAACTCACTTTTGTGGGAATGGGTTTTTATGTGATCAAGTATATATAATCAAATTTTAAATAAGTTTGTCATGCCTTTTCATAATTTTCTTATGTTGGTTCTTTTTATCACTCCGCTATCGGTTGTAAATTTGTAAAAATATAACCTTTTTGAGAACTTGAATTTTCCGAGTTAAACATGGACAAGTAAAAAAAATGAAATTTTTGAAAAAAATTTGGGGTGATTAGCGGTTCCAATAGAGTTTTGTGTAAGGCTTGTATTTAGGACTTGCAAAGTTCAAGGTTTTAGCATCCCCCACACACTTAAATTACACATTGTCCTCAATGTGTCCCAAACATAATTTTTTAGGCTGATTAGATGTGTAAGATAGTGTTTAAAAAGCAAAAAATTGTGTTACTGGGCACTGGACACGGCCCCGTGTTGTCCGGGCACGGCCCCGTGTTGTCCGGGCACGGCCCCGTGTTCAAGTGCCAGTAACAGAATTAAAACAAGAGAAACAGAAGTCTGGACACGGGGGCGTGTTGGGTGAACACGGCCCGTGTCCAGTTAACTGAACTGGGCGTTTTCTGCAGGGTGCTCAGCACGGGGCCGTGTTGGTTGGGCACGGCCCGTGTTGAACCTTCTGAAATGGAGAAAATTGTCGGGTTGCCTTGTTCTTGTGCACGGGTTCATTTTTCTCGTTCCCCTTTTCATCCTTTACCACCATGAGTGTGTTTTATTCCTGAAAATTAAAACTAACTAGAAAACATAAAAATTACTCTAAATTAAACTAAGGATAGTTCCGTGGAATGCCTCCATGGTGCGCCATGTTTATAAGGGTCCTTGGCTAGACCCAAAGCCTGGTCATATGTTACCCAAGTGGGATGTGTTGCATCCCATGTTACACCGTCGGAGAGCGTCATCCAAGCTTGAGTCTATGACCTTCATGTAGTTGACCGGATCTTCTTCCTCTACTCGCCTTCCACATTCGAATTTCACTTCCCCATCCCCAAACTTCAATGTTAGAGTTCCGTCATTCATATCCACCAATGCTTGGGCGGTGGCTAGGAATGGCCTCCCGAGGATGAGAGGGACCTCGGTGTCTTCTTCCATGTCTAGGATGACAAAGTCGGTTGGAAAGACGAATTTGTCAACCTTGACTAGCAGATTTTCGGCGACACCTTGTGGGAATTTGACGGACCTGTCGGCGAGTTGTATGCTCATCTTTGTAGGGCTTGTTGTTCCTAGGCCGAGTCGTTTGAACATTGATGTGGGCATGAGGTTGATACTAGCCCCAAGATCGGCTAAAGCATTTCGGACGGGGGACTTCCCAATTGAACAAGGGATTGTGAAGCTCCAGGGCTCGATTTTCTTTTGTGGAAGTTTGTTGAGTACTAAAGCTGAGCATTCTTCGCCTAAGTTAACTAATTGCAATGATTTAATTTTCCTTTTGTGAGTGAGGAAATCCCTCATGAATTTTGCATATTTAGGCATTTGGGTTAAGACCTCAATAAAAGGAATATTAACATGCAATTGTTTTAGTAAACTTTCGAACTTTGCGAATTGCTCATCGGTCTTTTGACGATTCAACCTACCGGGGTACGGGATTGGAGGAGTCTTGGTGGGCACTTGATTTGGTGTAGAAGCCTTTTCTGGCACAGGAGGAGTCACAGGCTGGCTAGAATGGCTTCTTTCATTTGGCGGCAATGGAGCATCCTCGGGACCCACGGTTCGATTTCTTAATGTGATGAGATGTACTTGTGCCTTCGGGTTCGTTTCGGTATTACTAGGTAACGCGCCTTGTGGTCTCTCGGAGAAATTTTGAGCTAGTTGATTTAATTGTTTTTCAACGTTTTGAATGCTAGCTTGTTGATTTCTGAAATGCTAGATCAGGATGTCGTCGATGAAAACAATAACGAACTTATCCAGGTAAGGTTTGCATACTCGGTTCATGAGATCCATGAAGACCGCTGGTGCATTCATCAATCCGAAAGGCATAACCAGAAACTCGTAATGGTCGTAACAGGTTCTGAATGCTGTTTTGGAGACGTCCTCATCTCGGACTCCAGCTGATGGTATCCCGATCTCAAATCAATCTTAGAGTAAAAGCTCGACCCTTGCAGCTGGTCGAATAGGTCATCAATACGTGGGAGAGGATAACGATTCTTCACGGTCACCTTATTGAGTTCGTGGTAGTCAATACACATCCTGAAAGTACCATTTTTCTTCTTCACAAGCAATACTGGAGCTCCCCAGGGCGAAGAGCTAGGACGTATGAAACCCTTTTCCAAGAGTTCTTGTAATTGCGTGGATAGTTCTTCAAGTTCTGACGGAGCTAGTCGATAAGGGGCACGAGCTATTGGCGCTGCTCCAGGAGCTAGCTAGATTTGAAACTCGACTTGTCGATGAGGCGGAAGACCAGGTAGTTCCTCAGGAAATACCTCAGGAAAATCGCGCACAATAGGAATATCTTCAATTCTCTTCTCCTCCATTGATGCGTCAATAACGAGTGCAAGAATGGCAGTGTGGCCCTTACGCAAACACTTCTGTGCCTTAAGGAAAGAGATGATGCCCACAATAGCACCACTCTTGTCGCCATGAATCATGAGAGGTTCTTCACCAGAACGAGGAATGCGGACGATTTTCTCCTTGCAAATAATCTCCGCTTGATGATGAGATAGCCAATCCATCCCGATAACGACGTCGAAACTACCAAGTACAATAGGGATAAGATCGATAGAGAAGGTCTGACCAGCTAAGACGAGGTTACAACCCTTAACTATGCGTGTGGCTTCAAGACTTTTACCGTTTGCTAGTTCTACCGTGTGTTTGGTGTTCAAGAGTGTTGGGGTGCGCTTAAGCATTTGACTAACTTTTAAGGACACATAACTAGTATCGGCACCCGAATCGAATAAAACAGTAACAAAGAAATCATCCAGAAGAAACTTACCCATCACAATGTTGGGATCGTTCCTCGCGTCGCCCTGACCTAGCACGTAAACACGTCCCCTGGCACCATTGCCATTATTGTTACCCCCGTTGTTGCCTCCATTGTTACCTCCATTGTTGTTCCCGTTTCCTTGGTTGTTGTTCTAATTTTGGTTCTGATTCAGCTGTGGAAAGTGCTTCTTGAAGTGACCCTCAGCACCGCACTGGAAGCATCCCTTATTACCCTGCTGGTGTTGATGTTGGTTCTGTGGAGCTTGTGGCTGCTGTTGTCGATTCTAATTTGCTGGACGTGAGCTCCTGCAATCTTTGGCTTCATGCCCCAGCTTATTACATCACTGACAACGACCCTTGCTGCATGCCCCGCTATGGTGCAAATTACATCGATTGCACTTAGGGTGATTTCCCCTGTATCCGCCCTGACCTTGATTCCCAGAAGAATGCTGACTGGGGCTCCTGTACTCATCAGTCTTTCGCTGTTGAGACTGAACTGAAGTAGATCCTTTGCCCGAATTTCCATCCCACTTGCGCTTGTTATCACTGGGAGAATCAGTGGTAGTAGCGCTAATACGCTTGGACAGCTTGTTCTGCTCAACTGCCTGATCAGTGAGACGATGAGCCAACTTGATGATTTGCTGTATGGTGCCAAGATTAGCTGAGGTCACGTGGCTTTGAATTTCTGGCACCAAACCCTTGAGGTACAGCTCATTACGTTTGATGGGAGGGTCCACCATAGTAGGACACAAGATGGCCAGCTCGTTTGACCTCTTTGTATATGCCTCGATTTCAGACCCCGTCATCTTCAAATTGAAAAATTCCACCTCTAGCTTGTGGATGTCGTCCCGACTACAGTACTCTTCTTTGATCAAATCTTTGAAGTCATTCCATGGGGTGGCATTAGCAACCGCCTGCCCTTGCAGTTGAACCTGTTCTTTCCACCAGGTTAACGCAACACTTCAAGCGTTCCAGTAGCAAATTTCACCCTACGATCTTCAGGGAATTCACACATCTCAAAAACAGACTCGAGCTTCTCGAACCAGTGAAGAAGGCCTACAGCTCCTTCTGTGCCGCTGAAAGTACTAGGTCGGCAATCCATGAATGTTTTGAACGTGCACACAGGAGGCTGAGCATGTTGTCCTCCTGCAGGGACAGCTGCGAGTGCCTCAGCCACTCGTTCGTTGATTAGAGCTGTAAACTGGGCTTGAGTCAGGTTCAGTCGTCCACTCATGATCTTCATAACGAGGTAACGTAAGTGAGAAAAGTGTCGCAAAAGTGCGTAAGTGTGGAGTGTCAGAAGAGAGCAAACACACAGGGTTTCAAGCAATAGTTGTTATGCTAACTAAGCATGTCAAGATTAAATGTGCTACTAGCAGGTAGGCAATACAAACATAAACCATATTACCTGTAGTGTTGAGTCTTGCACGTGGAGCGAAGCGTCGTTGTGGATCGTTGAGCAATGTACAGGTTATAGTCTGGTTTTACCAAAAAGCTTTTCCCCTTTTTAAAAACCAAGTTCACTATAACCAATGGCTCTGATACCAATCTGTCACACCCCCAAAATCCACCATGCGGACCGTCATCGCTTGGAGGCGCGACATGACCAGGATCGAACCACCAATCATATTGAACAACATAATTAAGTAAATAAACCAACCATAATACAATTGGTGACCAAAAGACAGTAACCGACTTTAGGTTAACAGCGGAAGCATAAGACGTAAGTCCAAAACATAAGTTCATAGTTCATAAGTTTAACGACCAAACATAAGTTCCATAAGTTCATAAAGTTTAAATGTTAAGCACGGGACATGACAGTCCATATTCCACAACGACCTCCTCCTCGCGCAAGCTTCATAAGTACCTAACGACCTGCAAGGCATGTAACAACAAATCAACAACAAAGTTGAGCGAGTTCACAGTAGGTGTTCGTTATAAAGTAGTTTTTCAAGAACTATGAGTTTGTTTGCAATTGCAGGTTAAATCAACTTTCCTTATTTTCCCAAACCATAAACGGTGGGGGCTACCCCATGTTGTAAACCACTAGACTAGATGTATATATATATATATGTGTCCTTCCCAATCCGAGGACAGAGGTACATATTAAATATGTAGGTTTAGCGCTGGTGTCCTTCCCAATCCGAGGACGGAGGTACGTATAAGAATACGTAGGTTTAGCGCTGGCGTCCTTCCCAATCCGAGGACGGAGGTAAGTAGTCTAGTAGTGGTGAAAGTACAAGTTCCGTCTAGCTATTTAATCCCATTCCCAACCACCGGGAATCCCATGCCTTAGTAAGGGTGTGAACTCACCTTTGGTTGCTCGGTTTGACTCTCAAAAATAGGTAACAGTCAAGGTCGGTCAATCACGTCCTAATATGATTACCAGTTAGTCATTTAGTGGTTTCAAATAGAGCACATAGTTCCTACACGCATCTATCACATAACATGCATCACTTTAACGGTTCATGCCCATATAAACTTCCCATCCATTCCCCACTCATAAACAAACATACGACATTGCACATAACACTTTTATTAACATATAACATGCTATATCATTCTCGGACAACCTACCCGACATTTAGACACGCAAATCACTACTGATGTCGTTTCAACTTTTATATTCAAAACTGGGCTGTTTTCGGAGATTTTAATAAAATAGTTAATTTGTTTCAAAAATTCCCAACTTTTTACAGAAGGTCTTAAATGATCCAAATATTATTGTGTAAAAATCTCGGGATCCAATTCATCACCAATATTTTATAAAAATTCATTTTCCGGACTGAAGTCAGATTCATCTTCTTCTGACTGCAGTCCACGGAATAATTTATTTAAAATTCCTCGTAAGTCCGATTTACGAAATTCCAGTGGGAGAATTACAAATACATCAGTGGTCATCTACAGTACAAATTTCATGAGCAAATTCTACACAGAACTCAAGTTATGGCTAAAAACATTTCACCCATTTACTGCAGTAAAAACTCAGCTTTAGTTGCTGTTACAAAAAGGGTCTTCAAAAATAGTAAACGAAGTCCAAAAATTATGATTCCAGTGCCATTAGAACCGTATTTCATAGTACATAAATCTAGACTTCAGAAAATACATTTTCTGCTTCAGTAAGGTTCGGTTACAGCCAAGATCTGGTGGATCGCACAAGATGGTGCCGATCGTACAAGATCTGGTGGATCGCACAAGATGGTGCCGATCACACAAGATCTTGGGCCTTACACACTGTTGAACTTAATATATGTTGTTGGGCCGAATGGCCCAACCCATTCGCACAAACCAATCGGATCGCACAAGTCGGTCGGATCGCACAAGTCTACCCGGATCGCACAAGACTTGTGTTATCTGTTTGGGCCGTTACATGCAGGACTGTTTATGTTATTGGGCCGGGTATCATTGGGCTTCTATGGGTGAATCGCACAAGTCAGCTAGACTTGTGCGAGCCTAATCTTTAGAATCATACCAGTATAAATATGTTAAGTACTACGACTGTTTGCGTGTTTGCCATGATCAATACGTGTTCATAACTTGTTAGCTTATGTGTAAACATATGTGCACTACTTGTACCTAGACCTGACTTGTATGGTAACCATGTTAGGACGTGGTTGACCTCTAGCAGCTCGATTGACCTTTCGTTTATCTGCCGAGCTAACCTAAGGTGAGTTCACACATTCTACAAAGCATGGGATTCCCAGGGGTTGGGAATGGGGTTAAGGAACATGGATTCCTCATCCTTACTTGGGTAGGACAGTACTGGTTCAGGAATGTAATTTCTCGTCCTCACGGACAGATAACTTTCACTAGACCAAAACTCTATCAAGAAGTCCCTCCTTTTTATATCGCCTTAATCGCCGAGGCCAATGGCGAGCAGGTCATTAGTTAGATAGCGCTATTTAGGTTTGACAAACCTCACACCGTGCTGAGAGGACGGGCGTGAACTAATGGACTACTGGCACGTCAATGATGATAGACATTGACAGTTCAGGGCACATAAACATGACTACAGTCAGCAGTCGATATGGTAACGAGTCTAGTAGCATACATGGGGTAGCCCCCACGGCCGAAAATCCATATAACTAAACATGGGGTAGCCCCCACGGCTGGATTGCAAGAGTAATCGGGAATAAACAAATCACGTTTTCAACTATGGGGTAACCCCCACGGCAGGATGCCAGTTAAAGGAAACTGTTTTTGTAACAACTTAAAACGAACACCCAACTGTGAACTCGCTCAACATTATTGTTGACTCGTTACTACATGCTTTGCAGGTCAATAGGTACTTAGCTGGAGCTTGCAGGGAGAAGAGTCGTTGTGGGACATGGACAGCTGTGTTCCATGTTAAACTTTGAAACATTTAAACTTATGCTTTGGTTTTAAACATTATGCTTCCGCTTGCAACTTAAACTATGATTATTTGGACACCAATTGTATTGGTTGGACTTTTATAAATTTTTACTTGCTTGTTCAATATGATTGGTGGCTTGATCCTGGTCAGTCACGCCTCCAAGCGGTGATACTCCGCAGGTGGATTTTGGGGGTGTGACAGCCAAAACGGACTACACCTTTCCAAGGTGAGACTTTGAGTAGCACCCGGTCCCCAACCTGGAACTCGAGTGGCTTTCTTCACTTATCAGCATAGCTTTTCTGACGGTCACGAGCTGCCGCCATTCGTTGCCGTATCTGAGCAATTCTCTCGGTTGTATCTACTACAAGTTCTGGGCCAGTGATTTGGCTGTCACCAACTTGTGCCCAACAAAGAGGTGATCGGCATTTCCGTCCGTACAACGCCTCGAACGGAGCGGCCTGGATGCTGGTGTGGTAGCTGTTGTTATACGAAAACTCCACTAGCGGGAGGTGCTTTTCCCAGCCATTACCAAAATCGATTACACATGCCCTAAGCATGTCTTCAAGGGTCTGGATGGTGCGTTCAGATTGCCCATCCGTCTGTGGGTGATAAGCGGTGCTCATATCTAAGCGTGATCCAAAAGACCTATGCATGGCTTGCCACAGTTCAGATGTAAAACGCGCGTCACGATCAGAAATGATGGAGGTTGGCACTCCGTGCCTTGATACTACTTCCTTTAGGTAGATGTCTTCTAGAGTAGAAAACTTATCCGTTTCCTTGAGAGCCAGAAAATGTGCAGACTTGGTCAATCAATCCACGATCACCCAAATAGTGTCATTTCCGCGTTGAGATCTAGGCAGGCCAGTAACGAAATCCATGGAAATTTGCTTCCATTTCCATTTTGGGATCTCTGGTTGTTGAAGTATGCCTGATGGTTTCTGATATTTGGTCTTGACTCTTGTACAAGTCAAACATTTACTGACGTAGGTTGCTATGTGGGCTTTCATACCAGGCCACCAGTACGTAGTCTTGAGATCGTGGTACATCTTATTCGAACTAGGATGTACCGAATAACGAGACTGTGCACTTCATCCATCACAAGCTCACGAAAGTTTCCGTAAAGTGGAACCCAAATGCACCCTGTTACGTAGTAAGCGCCATCTTCCTTTTGTTCTAGCCGCTGCCTCGATCCTCGTAAGGACTCAGTCCTGATGTTCTCTGCTTTCAATGCTTCGATCTGAGCATCTCGTATCTGGGCAGGAAGACCAGATTGGATGGTAAGCTGTAACGCACGTACACGCTTAGGTATAGTATCCTTTCGACTAAGGGCGTCGGCCACAACGTTGGCCTTGCCCGGATGATACTTGATTGCGCATTCATAATCGTTCAAGAGCTCGACCCATCGGCGTTGTCGCATGTTTAACTCTTTTTGCTTGAAGATATGCTCGAGACTCCTGTGATCGGTGTAAATGGTGCACTTGGTACCGTACAGGTAATGTCTCTTATCTTAAGTGCGAAAACAACTGCTCCCAATTCCAAGTCGTGCGTAGTGTAGTTCCTTTCGTGAACTTTAAGTTGGCGTGATGCGTAGGCAATGTCCTTGTCACGTTGCATCAACACGCAACCAAGTCCTTGGATGGAAGCATCGCAATAAACCACAAAATCATCTGTGCTCTCAGGCAACGAAAGAATAGGTGTGCTAAAAAGCCTCTCCTTTAAGTGCTGAAATGCAGATTCCTGTGCATCACCCCAACGATAGGTGACACCCTTCTGAGTCAGTGAAGTGAGAGGTTGCGCAATCTTTGAGAAATCCTTGATAAATCTTCTGTAGTAGCCTGCCAAACCCAAGAATTGGCGGATTTCTGTTGGTGTACGGGGTGCAGGCCAGTTCTTGATCGAGTCTACCTTGGATGGATCCACATGAATCCCATCCGTGTTTACCACATGGCCTAGAAAGTGGACTTCGCAAAGCCAGAAGTCACATTTCGAGAATTTGGCATACAACTGCTCTGCTCGAAGAAGTTCCAGAATGAGTCTCAGGTGTCGTTCGTGTTCTTCCTGACTCTTTGAATAGATCAGGATGTCGTCGATGAAAACAATAACGAACTTATCCAGGTAAGGTTTGCATACTCGGTTCATGAGATCCATGAAGACCGCTGGTGCATTCATCAATCCGAAAGGCATAACCAGAAACTCGTAATGGCCGTAACGGGTTCTGAATGCTGTTTTGGAGACGTCCTCATCTCGGACTCTCAGCTGATGGTATCCCGATCTCAAATCAATCTTAGAGTAAAAGCTCGACCCTTGCAGCTGGTCGAATAGGTCATCAATACGTGGGAGAGGATAACGATTCTTCACGGTCACCTTATTGAGTTCGCGGTAGTCAATACACATCCTGAAAGTACCGTTTTTCTTCTTCACAAGCAAGACTGGAGCTCCCCAGGGCGAAGAGCTAGGACGTATGAAACCCTTTTCCAAGAGTTCTTGTAATTGCGTGGATAGTTCTTCAAGTTCTGACGGAGCTAGTCGATAAGGGGCACGAGCTATTGGCGCTGCTCCAGGAGCTAGCTAGATTTGAAACTCGACTTGTCGATGAGGCGGAAGACCAGGTAGTTCCTCAGGAAATACCTCAGGAAAATCGCGTACAATAGGAATATCTTCAATTCTCTTCTCCTCCATTGATGCGTCAGTAACGAGTGCAAGAATGGCAGTGTGGCCCTTACGCAAACACTTCTGTGCCTTAAGGAAAGAGATGATGCCCACAACAACACCACTCTTGTCGCCATGAATCATGAGAGGTTCTTCACCAGAACGAGGAATGCGGACGATTTTCTCCTTGCAAATAATCTCCGCTTGATGATGAGATAGCCAATCCATCCCGATAACGACGTCGAAACTACCAAGTACAATAGGGATAAGATCGATAGAGAAGGTCTGACCAACTAAGACAAGGTTACAACCCTTAACTATGCATGTGGCTTCAAGACTTTTACCGTTTGCTAGTTCTACCGTGTGTTTGGTGTTCAAAAGTGTTGGGGTGCGCTAAAGCATTTGACTAACTTTTAAGGACACATAACTAGTATCGGCACCCGAATCGAATAAAACAGTAACAAAGAAATCATCCAGAAGAAACTTACCCATCACAACGTTGGGATCGTTCCTCGCGTCGCCCTGACCTAGCACGTAAACACGTCCCCTGGCACCATTGCCATTATTGTTACCCCCGTTGTTGCCTCCATTGTTACCTCCATTGTTGTTCCCGTTTCCTTGGTTGTTGTTCTGATTTTGGTTCTGATTCAGCTGTGGACAGTGCCTCTAGAAGTGACCCTCAGCACCGCACTGGAAGCATCCCTTATTACCCTGCTGGTGTTGATGTTGGTTCTGTGGAGCTTGTGGCTGCTGTTGTCGATTCTGATTTGTAGGACGTGAGCTCCTGCAATCTTTGGCTTTATGCCCCAGCTTATTACATCTCTGACAACGACCCTTGCTGCATGCCCCGCTATGGTGCAAATTACATCGATTGCACTTAGGGTGATTTCCCCTGTATCCGCCCTGACCTTGATTCCCAGAAGAATGCTGACTGGGGCTCCTGTACTCATCAGTCTTTCGCTGTTGAGACTGAATTGAAGTAGATCCTTTGCCCAAATTTCCATCCCACTCGCGCATGTTATCACTGGGAGAATCAGTGGTAGTAGCGCTAATACGCTTGGGCAACTTGTTCTGCTCAACTGCCTGATCAGTGAGACGATGAGCCAACTTGATGATTTGCTGTATGGTGCCAAGATTAGCTGAGGTCACGTGGCTTTGAATTTCTGGCACCAAACCCTTGAGGTACAGCTCATTACGTTTGATGGGAGGGTCCACCATAGTAGGACACAAGATGGCCAGCTCGTTTGACCTCTTTGTATATGCCTCGATTTCAGACCCCGTCATCTTCAAATTGAAAAATTCCACCTCTAGCTTGTGGATGTCGTCACGACTACAGTACTCTTCTTTGATCAAATCTTTGAAGTCATTCCATGGGGTGGCATTAGCAACCGCCAGCCCTAGCAATTGAACCTGTGCTTTCCACCAAGTTAACGCAACACTTCAAGCGTTCCAGTAGCAAATTTCACCCTACGATCTTCAGGGCATTCACACATCTCAAAAACAGACTCGAGCTTCTCGAACCAGTGAAGAAGGCCTACAGCTCCTTCTGTGCCGCTGAAAGTACTAGGTCGGCAATCCATGAATGTTTTGAATGTGCACACAGGAGGCTGAGCATGTTGTCCTCCTGCAGGGACAGCTGCGAGTGCCTCAGCCACTCGTTCGTCGATTAGAGCTGTCAACTGGGCTTGAGTCAGGTTCAGTCGTCCACTTATGATCTTCATAACGAGGTAACGTAAGTGAGAAAAGTGTCGCAAAAGTGCGTAAGTGTGGAGTGTCAGAAGAGAGCAAACACATAGGGTTTCAAGCAATAGTTTTTATGCTAACTAAGCATGTCAAGATCAAATGTGCTACTAACAGGTAGGCAATACAAACATAAACCATATTACCTATAGTGTGGAGTCTTGCACGTGGAGCGAAGCGTCGTTGTGGATCATTGAGCACTGTACAGGTTATAGTCTGGTTTTACCAAAAAACTTTTCCCCTTTTTAAAAACCAAGTTCACTATAACCAATGGCTCTGATACCAATCTGTCACACCCTCAAAATCCACCATGCGGACCGTCATCGCTTGGAGGCGCGACATGACCAGGATCGAGCCACCAATTATATTGAACAATATAATTAAGTAAATAAACCAACCATAATACAATTGGTGACCAAAAGACAGTAACCAACTTTAGGTTAACAGCGGAAGCATAAGACGTAAGTCCAAAATATAAGTTCATAGTTCATAAGTTTAACGACCAAACATAAGTTCCATAAGTTCATAAAGTTTAAATGTTAAGCACGGGACATGACAGTCCATATTCCACAACGACCTCCTCCTCGCGCAAGCTCCATAAGTACCTAACTACCTGCAAGGCATGTAACAACAAATCAACAACAAAGTTGAGCGAGTTCACAGTAGGTGTTCGTTATAAAGTAGTTTTTCAAGAACTATGAGTTTGTTTGCAATTGCAGGTTAAATCAACTTTCCTTATTTTCCCAAACCATAAACGGTGGGGGCTACCCCATGTTGTAAACCACTAAACTAGATGTATATATATATGTGTCCTTCCCAATCCGAGGACAGAGGTACATATTAAATATGTAGGTTTAGCGCTGGTGTCCTTCCCAATCCGAGGACAGTGGTACGTAGTGAGTACGTAGGTTTAGCGCTGGCGTCCTTCCCAATCCGAGGACGGAGGTACGTATAAGAATACGTAGGTTTAGCGTTGGCGTCCTTCCCAATCCGAGGACGGAGGTACGTATAAGAATACGTAGGTTTAGCGTTGGCGTCCTTCCGAATCCGAGGACGGAGGTAAGTAGTCTAGTAGTGGTGAAAGTACAAGTTCCGTCTAGCTATTTAATCCCATTCCCAACCACCGGGAATCCCATGCCTTAGTAAGGGTGTGAACTCACCTTTGGTTGCTCGGTTTGACTCTCAAAAATAGCTAACAGTCAAGGTCGGTCAATCACGTTCTAATATGATTACCAGTTAGTCATTTAGTGGTTTCAAATAGAGCACATAGTTCCTACACGCATCTATCACATAACATGCATCACTTTAACGGTTCATGCCCATATAAACTTCCCATCCATTCCCCACTCATAAACAAACATACGACATTGCACATAACACTTTTATTAACATATAACATGGTATATCATTCTCGGACAACCTACCCGACATTTAGACACGTAAATCACTACTTATGTCGTTTCAACTTTTATATTCAAAACTGGGCTATTTTCAGAGATTTTAATAAAATAGTTAACTTGTTTCAAAAATTCCCAACTTTTTACAGAAGGTCTTAAACGATCCAAATATTATTGTGTAAAAATCTCGGGATCCAATTCATCACCAATATTTTATAAAAATTCATTTTCCGGACTGAAGTCAGCTTCATCTTCTTCTGACTGCAGTCCACGGAATAATTTATTTAAAATTCCTCGTAAGTCCGATTTACGAAATTCCAGTGGGATAATTACAAATACATCAGTGGTCATCTACAGTACAAATTTCATGAGCTAATTCTACACAGAACTCAAGTTATGGCTAAAAACATTTCACCCATTTACTTCAGTAAAAACTCAGCTTTAGTTGCTGTTACAAAAAGGGTCTTTAAAAATAGTAAACGAAGTCCAAAAATTATGATTCCAGTGCCATTAGAACCGTATTTCAAAATACATAAATCTAGACTTCAGAAAATACATTTTCTGCTTTAGTAAGGTTCGGTTACAGCCAACTGAAGTTCGCTGTAAACACCAACCAGCTTTCTGTTTTTAGTTCCCTACTTTCTAACGCATGTTCGATTGGTTCCGTTATCATGTTTAGTGATTAACAATGACCTTTAACATCAATATTAACAAGTAAATCAGCAAGTAATCAGCAACATATCAAAACAACTTCATACTAACATTATTACATCATGTTTCATCTTTTTAATGTTCTTGTTTCTTTAGTGATTTGAACATACTAAACATACTACAACTTGTAACCAAGAAACAAGATGAACAAAGGGGCACAAGGAACTTACTACTAGCACAAAGCTAGGGTAGTATCTAGTGAAGAAGATGACGAGAAAAGATGATGAAGAAGCAAGAAACATAGCTCCCTTGATGCTCCACAAGTAGCAAGCCTTCTTGTATCACCCTTTAAGCTTGAATATGACTTGAAAATGGAGGTTGATGGTGGTGATGGTGGCGGTTGGGTGTGAGCCGAGAGAGGGAGGAGAGATGTGAGGGAGATGGAGTGTATGTTGAGTGAATGAATCATCTTACAAATCATGCTCCCCATACTTATAAGATCTTGTCATAATATTATGGCAAATGAATCAAGCAACAATCACTTCAAAATATGGGAAAAATATTATAGAAGATATGTTGGTGATTGTGTGGGTCCACTTAGGGACCGAATTCGGTAATAGGGGGGGGTTTAGTGTAACATTTTCAACTAAGTTGTAAAAGATAGTTAAAATCCAAGTAACAAGATCATATATATTAGTTTGTTGATTTTTAGTGGGTGTTATGGTATACGGGTACCATAACTAGCCAAGAAATAATAACACAATGTATTTGACAAATTTTGGTGTCCCGGGTAATGTCCGGTTGTTCGGTTAAATACCGTTTCGTTAAAGTGTTTAATTATTCCGTAAGGTGTCTTATATATATATATATATATATATATATATATATATTTGTAACATTTTTAATTCTCAACCCTCAGGAAAGCATACCGGACTATTTAGTAACTTTTCTGTATACTACTAGTATGTTAACACGCACATGTAAGTATAACACAGTAATCAGAGAGCAGTTAAATGATTCAGCACAGTCATCAAGCACTTTAATTATCATTAATAAATTGTACGGATACATGGAATCACGAGGGTTGTCACATCACTTATCCTTAGGCGACAACCACAACAAGAACATAAATTTCAAATCTGCTTTGAAAACCAATCATCTGTTCTAGGATGATTAATTACTAGGTTTTGAACCCTCCAAGTTTTCAAATCTCGTCAAAGTTCGGGTCTTTTGATGTGAACACGTGCAAACTGGAAGGGTGAATGCCTGTACTCTGAGTTTTCTGTCTAAGGCTAGAGTGTTCGTACAAATCCGCAGTATCGGACCCGTCACTCTTACCTGGGAACTCTTGGGGTGAGTGTTCACTTATAGACGAGCATGTCTTCAGTGATACATTAATATGACCCGTTTACTTTGATTAGTCATCGTCTCATTTGTTTACCTTAGGTAACAAACAAATGATCGCAAATTCTATGCGTTATCATTTTGTTTTGATTATCCGATAACCTTCCACTTGTTTCTTCCTATGTCTTTCATTTTCTTCTAGAATGTCTCTTCCTCTCAGCAACGGTCAAATGTCCGATCAAACAGCCAAATTTGCCCAGCAAATAGGCGAAGTGATTCTGAAGTCTGTGGATTTAGGCATTGCCATGTCTCGTCTCAACAATGAAGCCACTCAAGAGTCACCGAAGGAAACTGAAGTCAAGCCTGCACCAGAATCAAGGAAGCGTAAGGCTTCAAGGAAACCCGCAGCAGTTGCACCTAATCATGCGGGACCTAGCCAAGTGGCGACGCCACCAGCTAGGAAGCCGTACTTAGGAACTGCCCCATGGTGCAAACGATGCAACCGTCATCATTCAAACCTCTTACCCTGCTTCAAATGTACCTACTGTGGACGGTGGGGACATCTGATTAACATATGCCGCTTTGCTATCCAAAACAAAGCTGCTATAAACCTTGCTGCTACCCAACTCCAAGTCAACCCTACTCAAGCTCGTTTTCCGTCTGGTACTTGCTACAACTGTGGCGAGACGAGCCATTTCAGGAACAAATGCCCAAAGATTGTCAATGAAAATCCAACTCTTGGATGAGCATTTGGCTGATTTAAAGAAGCTGCTGCTTTAAATAATTTGTATCTGTTGCTTTTGTTTCTTTTGTTGAACTCAGAAACAATGTGTTCAGTTTATGAATAAATTGTTGTTCACAATTCTGATGTACAAGTGTAGTTACATGTGTGTATGGCCTTTCCCTATGATACCTACATCAAGGAACTGTGTTCTTTACAAACTACTCTTGTGAATCTCCCTTTCAAGTGATCGCTCATGATTTCCTCAAAAAATTTTAAGTACTCGTTTCATTCTAGGAGACGGAGTATAAGAAATAAAGCGAAATTATGAGAAATCGTGCTTTTGCACATCTGTGCCTTTGAATCCTTGGTTAGATAACTGAGGGTATATTCAATATCATACCCATTACGTTCTGATTTTTTTCAACATGCATAACATAAGTTTTCAAAAACAACCTCCATGATTTCAAAAACATTGTCTATGTTTTCAAAAACAACCTTCATGATTTCAAAATGTTTCATATAGTTTGAAAACAATATTAATACAGTATAATTACTTATATCAAGTGGCATGATTTCAAAAGCATCATTCATGCTTTCAAAAACCTTATACATAATTTCAAAATTCATCTAGCATTATTTTAAAACATTTTTACCTAATACACCTACGTATGATTTCAAAAGTATTATGTAAGATTTCAAAAACATTAAACATGTTTTTAAAAAGAAACCCCATGCATAGTTTTCAAAAACATTTTTCTCATACATTAACTTAACTTTCAAATTCTGCTTCATATGTCGCCTTGGTATATCTAGCATCTCAACTTTATAAGCATTTTACTTCATGTTTTGACTTAAGCACATCCAGTGCAAGGTTTCAAAACATCTTCAACTTCTAAAATCCATATGGGATCTTTTTTATCTTCACAATTAGACCCTTGTGGATGATTATCATTTAAATCAGAGTCCTTAATTGGATTCCTTGTATGCCTTAATTAGAACATTTCGGTTCCTTATAATCGAAATCGAATTCTCTCTTTAAAATCTTTCTATCTTTATAGTTAGATTCTTGGAAATATTTAAAGCACCAATCAAAATCCATTGATTGGATACCTGGTGTACTTTGAATACATGTGCACTGTTAGCAGAACAAATTAACAAAATGATAACAAATTTAAAATCGAGATAAACAATTATGTGATTATGTGTTTATGCATTTTGTGTTTTCTTTTATGCATTTTTGTGTTTTTGTATACTCTAGATATTCGTTATCCAAATCCTCGTAGAATCTTTCATATCTTCATATGAGGGATTCGTAGAAGGATATTCAAAAGGTACTACCTTAAATCCTTATTGGGCTTCTACATGATAGTTAAGACCCTTGGATTATATAGTACCACTCCATGATTCAAAAGAGACCCTTTGAGTGGTCTAGTAAAAAAGATTGATTCAGAATCTGGTTAAGAATGACATGTGATGATACAAGCTGAAAAGACTCCTTGGTGGTCTAGTTAAAGAGATCATTTATTGATTCAATTAAAAGGACCCTAGGGTGGTCTAGTCACACTCATCACAGGTTTGTTCATTGGTTTTCCCTACACATTATAAAATACACTGTGTGAACTATGCAAGGAATTACGTAATTATGGATGCGTACATAATTATGAAATTCAGTGCACAGGAACCCAGTAAGATTATTACGTGTAAGAACCAATAGTGGCAACAATAACAAAATGTGAACAATATAATAGAGGTACGGTGGACGCACCAATAACGCTTTATATACTGATATATAAGTGTCCCTCTCACATTGCAAGCATGATGTTATTTAAAGTTACTAGAAGTTCACGACTCTAACCAGTGTCATTTGATCTTTTCAACTTCATGTTTCAAGCTCTCACAAGTTTCCTCTAAAATAAATTTGGGGACGAAATTTCCTATAGTAGGGGAGACTGTGACACCTGTGTCACTTCAACCATCAAACAAATACCAAACCAATGAAATATTGTATTTCATACTTGGGATTTGTATAAATATGTGTATCATTTGCACATATCAACTCTTGTTCGATTTCGGGCTCTAAATCGCTTTCTGGAAGGTTATGCGCGCACTAATGCGTAAATATAACCAGTTTAATGCAACAAACACTCCGGAATAGTGACATAGGCTTAACATACCTTAAATAACCTTTACATAACTTAGAAA
The DNA here is from genome assembly GCA_030545235.1 of Helianthus tuberosus. NCBI lineage: Eukaryota > Viridiplantae > Streptophyta > Magnoliopsida > Asterales > Asteraceae > Helianthus > Helianthus tuberosus. The sequence goes on from CM060406.1 coordinate 186,546,866, forward strand.
TAAGTTTTGGAAGGTTTGGTGTGCCGAAACCAAGTTTATTCGCTTACAGGGACTAAATTCGACAAACTGCGAAAGTATGTCGATTCGTACTGTAACGGACATTCCAGAACTTGATCATAAGTTAAACACACCCTAAATATCCTTTACATAGCTTAGAAATAGGCTTTGAGGGGTTCGGTGTGCTAAAATAAACTTTATGCACATTCAGGGACTAAAAGCGTCGAAAAGTGCATAAGTTTGCATTTTCGCGCATATCTTACGTTCTGAATACATCCGGACATCCAAAAATTTATCTAAGCATTAAAATATCTTATTTTAGTGTTTGGCATGAGAAAAATCCATTCGTCGCGCAATTTGGATCGTTTTTCGCGCTTGTGCGCATTTCGTCGTAATTAAGCGAATATCGCGATCGTACGACCAAACGAACCGACATCCAGCATATTTTTGAGCATGTTTCATGTACACAATGTTTAGGCATCATTTTAGGGCCTTAAAGTTTGCTTAACGGGCCTTAAACATGTCGAAATGGAGCTTAAAACACAACAGGGACTGAAACTGTCATTTTGGAAACATGTTGCTGATCTGTGACCCCAGGAGGGCCGCATAAGCATATGCAGGACCCTTACACGGGCCGTGAGGATCTGCGAGATATGCAGAAATCTATTTTTCAGCTGTTTACAGTTGTTATACCTGGTTTTTCCACTTGCAAATGGGTTTTAACATACCATGGGCATAATCTAGGGGTGCCCTTGGTTTTGCAAAACAAGGGGCCCATGTGTACGGCCTAGATCGAAGCACGTTATTCGATGAACGATCTTAACAGTTGTGCCATATCTATAAATACCCCCCATGTCTTTGTGCAAAACCCACATTTGAATCTGATTTATTCTCTCTAAGTTGAAGTATATGCTTCATACCTGAGAGTAAATCGGATCAAATCTTGCGAGGACCCTTTGTAAGTATTCCTTCATTCTTTTTATTCGTTTTAGCGTTAAAGTCAAACTTTGTTTGACTTTCTGCATTAACCAGTTTATGGTCAATGCGAAGTTCGTTTGAACTTCATAACGTGAGTGTAATCACGATGGTTATAGTCCCTATTGACTATACCTACTGATTACCACGTTATCTAGGCATAATGACGAGTCGTAGTTTAGGCCAAAATGCGTATTCTTGCGTATTTTGTAACCAAACTACTTTTAGGTATCAAAACTGTTTGTTTTGATACCAAACCTGTTTTAAACCTCGTTAAACATGTTTTAACATGTTTAGCTCGTCACTTTTAGATTTGTGCTTGTCTAGGGTCGTAAAGGTAAGCTATCTAATCAATCGCTTATACTTTCGAACCCGACCCGTTTGGTCGATCATTAGGATCTGACCAAACACATTAGGTGACCATAGTTGTATAGGGAATAACCTTCCGAGGTTATACCTTATGGTCACGTCGTTTAAGTGGTTGTATGATAGGTAGTTTATATGCCTTAGGTAAATTACCAAAATACCCCTTTTTACGCATAAATTAATTTTAAGCATATGTAACCAAAATTTCGACATCTAAACTGATTAGGTAACTATATTAGACATGTTAAGGCATATTTTACTTGTCATAGGACTAGTTAAGCGGTCCAAACGCGTTTTACGCGAACGACGCGTTAAAGTAGCATAAGCTACCTAAACGGGTCGTAGTGGGTCGTAAGCACTTAGGTTAGGTTTCATTTTAGTATGTAGGCTTTGTTAAACCATATCATATGAGTTCCAATACTCATTAATTTACGAAACCTCATACTATCCAATCTCCCGATTTAGGTCCGGTTATTTATGTAGTTATCTATATAGGTTGCCGTTGATTTCCGTGATCCCTCTAGCTTTGCTTGGTTGTTGTTCAAGACTTCTAAGCACCCTCAAGTGAGTAGATAGTCCCCTCTTTTACTGTTTTTCAAACATTTTGGGGTGAAACACATGTGCCTACTTGTTACTTTCGTGCTTTTCATGTTTTCATATCATATACTTGCTATGTTCATTAGTACACTATTAGTACATGATTTCATTATGTTTTGCTATGTATGTTTACTTAACATGCTAGCACATTGTTTTACATTACATTTCTTTTGCTATGTATGTTTACTTAAGATGCTAGCATATTGTTTTACATGACTTTTCTGCTTTGTATGTTAACTTAGCATACTTAGTACATTGTTTTACATTGCATCTCTGTTGCATATGTTCTCGTAACATATGGACACATTGTTTTATATCTCCACCTTGTATGTTCACTTAGCATACTAGGTACATTATTTTCATAAAACATGCTTACATTTGGTATGACATTTGGTTTGTTTAACGGGTCTTTATTACATTCATTAACACCGATCATGCCGCTCGGTAGTAGGTAGTGGTACCATAGGACTTGACAAATCCCGTTCCTAAAATCCTAGGTTTGTTTGGGTGGAAGGAATGACCGAATCCGAAAACATTTTTCTTTGATAACCTTCACTCTAAGGTTATCCGTCTGTCTCAAGGATTGAATGTAGGCGTTTAACATTACCGCATAAATGGTTGTATCAGTAAAGCGTGCATTATCTTACAAAACATAACTTTTGATTATATTTTATCAAATGCATTGTTTTGTACATTACTTTCTTATAGGGTTGAATAAATGCTTTTAATCAATAAATGCTTTTATTCACTCTACATAACATTTGTTTACACATTACATGATTTACATTTGATGGTTTTTACATAAACATATGACATTTGACTATACATAAACATTTTTACATTGATGGTTTGTGTTGGTAAGTGATTTAAATAACGAGGCGTGTGTAATAAGATAAAAGCATGGTGGATACGCCGCTGGTACTTCCTATATATAAGTGCTTTTATAGTATTACATATCGTAGCGTTATTTAAACCATTTCAATATTTGACATACTACATTTTACACAAATGACATATTTTCACTAAACAATTGTTTTACAAAACAACTCATTTTATACAAACTCATTTTACTTGGTTATTCATTTAACCTTACATTACTCTTTTACATATCATCTACTTTATCATCGTTTTTCAAATGATTTATAAAACAAAACATTTTACAAGGATCATGACTGACTTTTGTTAAACAACTTTTTCTAAACTTATAAGTCATGAATCCTATTTTCACAAAACCTATGTATCTCACAGGCATTTTTATGCTGACGTACCTATTTTCACATGTGTTTCAGGAAATGATGCATAGGATTGATCAAGTTACACTTAGGCGGACTTGGGCCTTAGTGACATTAAAAGACGCAAGACTAGTTAATTATGTTATGATTCCTTGTTTGTTAAGACATTGTAATTTCTTTTACATCAATAAAATAACATTTCAATTTCCATGTGTTATGAAACAATGATTCTGTTACAACACTCCCCGACGATTCCACCACGAATTGTTGTTTTACGTGGTCAGGGTGTGACAGATTTCACAGCAATCCAAGCAAATAATCATCTTAAGCACCTGCCACATACGTAAAAGTAAAAGTCAATACACGTAGTGTAAAGGTGAGCATACAAGTTTAGTAGATATAATAGAGTTCGAAATCATTTACGCATAACCAGCACGTACACAGTGTAAAATGAAGCACGTAAGTTATTGATGTGTTCAAAATGCAACATATAAATTTCATCAATTGTGGCATAAAACTAACCCTTTTTTAGTACTAATGTTGGAAAAAGTGTGTTTTTGTCTTCCTTTTGTATTTTCAGGATTAAATGAGCTCAAATTAACAAAAGAAGCAAAAAGACATCAAAATCTAACATAAATACAAGAAAAGGAACAAGACGTGACATGCCCGACCCCACGACATCATCTTCCCAAGCAAAACAAGACATCAGAAGCTTGAACACGCCCCGTGCTCAGCCAGCACGGGGGCGTGCCCAAGTGTCAGCAGAAAAGACAAAGTGGTAGAAGCTTCTATTGCCCACCACGGGGCCGTGCTCAGCGGACACGGGGCCGTCGTCAACTATAAGATTCGCACAATCCAGCAAATCTGCATAGTACAAAGATTCTTCTGCACCACGGGGTCGTGCTCAGCGGACACGGGGGCGTGGTCAACTAAAAAGACAAAATTGCATTAAATGAAGAAAGAGAAGGATGTGGACACGGGGCCGTGCCCGAGCTTCTGTTCAGCCTATAAATAGGAGTGCTTGGCTTAAGCTCAAACCATCCCTTGGCACACCACCTCTCTCACACTTCACCCACCACCCACCACCACCATAACACCATCATCCACCACCATCATCTATTGTCCATCGTAGAGTGTGTGAGTCATCTCGGGATCCAAGATTGATCGTAAGAGTTCTTGACAATCAAGGCCATGTTTGCCTAAGTCTCTTACATCACTTGGTGAAGACAAAGTGTCTAGTGTAATACTTTTTATTTCTAATCTTTTGCACTTTTTACTTGGTTTTGTATTAATGACTTTAATAACTAGTTGCTTATGTTGAAGGTGATCTTTCCTTATCGTTTGTCCGTAGTGTCTTGGCATTATTTTACTGTCTATATAAAATAAAAGATTTTCACCATTCATATCTCCACGGTCTATATGGAGGTATGTTGGCTACCTGGTCGGGGGTTAAGGGAACGGTTCGGTAAAGGTCTTGCCATTGTTCAGCGTTTAGAGGTCCTGCAATGGACCTGGGTCAAATTTAGTAGGACCTCCTTCAATACTTAACGGTATTGGATGGCGGGGGTCCAAACTCTTTGATCCCCTCATAAGTTAACTACTATTAATACTATAACCCGGCTATTTAGGACTGTATCCCTGCTGACTCAGACTACTTAGTCGAGGGTAACGTCAACTCCAAAAGAGGGGCCTACCATAATTTGCATTAATAACTTAATTAATTATCTTCCAATAATCCACCATTTTAGGATTGTATCCTTGCTGACTCAAACTACTGGGGTGAGGGTAACGTCACCTTCAAAAGAGGGGCCTACTACAATAACTAAGATAATCTCTTAAAATAGTGCAAAAGTGCGGAAATAATCAAAGGTTACACTAGATACGAGTCGGAACCAAGTGATTCATCTTGTCTATCTGTTTTTTCTTTTATTTTATTTTCAGCATTTTAGTTAGTTTTTATTTTTCTTAGTTTAAAACATTTTTCTAACCTTTTTATTTTGATTAGACGTTGAGGATAAACCGGTACTAAAAGCTCTTGTGTCCTTGGACGACCTCGGTATCTTGCGAACACTATACTACGCTCACGATGGGTGCACTTGCCCATATGTGTGTTTAGTGTTAGTAAAATATCGTGTTTTATAAATTTAAAACTTGGCTAAAAATAAGTGTTAAAGGGCTTAAAATATACACCTAATATATATAACACTTCACACGCATCAAGTTTTTGGCGCCGCTGCCGGGGACACAAGGATTTTAAGAAAGTTAGGAATCAACGGCCTAATCGTTTTTCTTATTTTTCATTTTTTTAGGATTTTTTTTAGTTTCTGCAGAGCTCAGCACGGGCCGTGCCTGGTCGGACACGGGCCGTGCCCAGCATCCTTACTGGCAGTTTTTATTTTCTGAGTTACAGAGAGCTGAACACGGGGCCGTGTCGGTGCAACACGGGGCCGTGTCCAACTCCCAGTAACAGGGATCCAGAAAACAATCACTGTATCTCTGACCACGGGCCGTGTTCACCGAGCACGGGGCCGTGGTGAACATTCTGACCAACGTTCTTTTCTGTTTTTATTGCAGGACTTGGAACCCAGGCGCCACATTTGAACCTCCTACGTAGTGCATGAGCTCCAATTCTAGTAGATACATAAAAGAACCTCTAGAAGAACCCGAACGCTTTCTCAGAAAAAGACTTAAAGCTAAAAATCAAGAGAAAGTTTCGGGGGACCCACTTCCAATGGCGGACCAACGTACCCTCATGGATTACCTACGGCCCACCGTAGGAAATCTCGGCGCCGCTATCAATGCACCGAATGTCGAAGCCAACAACTTCGAACTTCGGCCACATTTGATACAAATGCTCCAAAACTCCGCAACCTTTCATGGGCTTGCGGACGAGGATCCCCATCTACATATTACTAATTTCTTGGAAATATGTGATACTTTTCGGATCAATGGAGCATCAAACGACGCCATTCGCCTTAGGATGTTTCCATTTTCACTAAAAGACCGAGCTAAGGCTTGGCTTAACACCCTCCCAGTTGGCTCGGTAAACACCTGGGATGAACTAGCCCAAAAGTTTCTATATAAGTATTTCCCTCCTGCTAAAACGGCTAAATTAATGACTGAAATTAATACATACTCACAAGAGGATGGGGAATCCTTATATGAAACTTGGGAAAGGTTCAAGGAGCTTCTAAGAAAGTGTCCTCATCACGGTCTAGCGGTGTGGCAACAAGTATCCACTTTCTACAATGGGTTGTTGCCACACACAAGACAAACACTTGATTCAAGCTCCGGGGGACTTTTAGGTAATCGTCGCCCAAATGAAATATATAATCAAATTGAGGAAATTGCTCAAACCAATTTTCAATGGCACACTCCCCGAGGTAATAAATCTATTGCCCCGGGCGCCCATAAGGTTGATGAAAGCACCTCTTTACAAGCCCAAATCGAGGCCCTCTCTTCGAAAATCAAAAGGCTAGAAATGACAAAGACGGCCTCGGTTATGGCTTGTGAAGGGTGTGGTGGGTCGCATGAAAATTGGAGTTGTATGAAAGAATTAGATGAACAAGCAGAAACGGTAAACTACATTGATAATAGACCTAGGCCGTCGGGTCCTCCAACGGGTACCTACAACCAAGGATGGCATAACCACCCAAATCTTGGTTGGAGAGATCCCGGCAATAGTAGTAACCAACAAAACCAACGAACTAATTTTCAACAACCACAAAATTTCTCTCAACAACAAGGTGGAAGAGAAAGGCTTGAAGATACCATATCTCGCCTCATCTCCGACACCGAAAAGAAAAACTCTGATCGATTTCAACAATTGGAATCGAATTTTAGAAATCAACAAGCTAGCATTCAAAACGTTGAAAAACAATTAAATCAACTAGCTCAAAATTTCTCCGAGAGACCACAAGGCGCGTTACCAAGTAATACTGAAAGCAACCCAAAGGCGCAAGTACACCTCATCACATTGAGAAACCGAACCGTGGGTCCCGAAGATGCCCCATTACCACCAGTTGAAGGAAGTCAATGCCAAAGCACGACTTCACCTACACCTCAACCAGAAAAGGCTTCTTCACCAAATCAAGAGCCCACCAAGACTCATCCAATTCCATACCCCGGTAGGTTAAATCGTCAAAAGACCGATGAGCAATTCGCAAAGTTCGAAAGATTACTAAAACAATTGCATGTTAATATTCCTTTTATTGAGGTCCTAACCCAAATGCCTAAATATGCAAAATTCATGAGGGATTTCCTCACTCACAAAAGGAAAATTGAATCTTTGCAATTAGTTAACTTAGGCGAAGAATGCTCCGCTTTAGTACTCAACAAACTTCCACAAAAGAAAATCGACCCCGGGAGCTTCACGATTCCTTGCTCGATTGGGAAGTCCCCCGTTCGTAATGCATTAGCCGATCTTGGGGCTAGCATTAACCTCATGCCCACGTCAATGTTCAAACGACTCGGCCTAGGAATATCAAGCCCTACAAAGATGAGCATACAACTCGCCGACAGGTCCGTCAAATTTCCACAAGGTGTCGCTGAAAATCTGCTGGTCAAGGTTGACAAATTCGTTTTTCCAACCGACTTTGTCATCCTAGACATGGAAGAAGACACCGATGTCCCTCTCATCCTCGGGAGGCCATTTCTAGCCACCGCCCAAGCAGTGGTGGATATGAATGACGGAACTTTAACATTGAAGTTTGGGGATGAGGAAGTGAAGTTTGAATGTGGAAAGAAAGTAGAGGAAGAAGACCCGGTCAACTACATGAAGGTCATAGACTCATGCTTGGATGACGCTCTCCGACGGTGTAACATGGGATGCAATACATCCCACTTGGGTAACATGTGACCAGGCTTTGGGTCTAGCCAAGGACCCTTATAAACGTGGCGCACCACGGAGGCATTCCGCGGAACTATCCTTAGTTTAGTTTAGATTAAATTTCTTGTTTTCTAGTTAGTTTTAATTTTCAGGAATAAAACACACTTGAGATGGCAAAGGATGCAAGGGAAACTTGAACCAGCACTCCATGCAGGAAAACAGAACCGTCCGACAAATCTCTTCATTTACAGTAAGTTCGGCACGGGCCGTGTCCACCCAACACGGCCCCGTGCTGCACAGTCTACAGAAAAAGACACAGTTCAGGTAACTGGACACGGGCCGTGTTCACCCAACACGCCCCCGTGTCCAGGCTTCTGTTTCTCTTGATTTAATTTTGTTACTGGCACTTGAACACGGGGCCGTGCCCGGACAACACGGGGCCGTGTTCAGCGCCCAGTAACACAAATTTTTTTGCTTTTTCACACCTTTTACACACTTAATCAACCTAAAAACTTATTTTTGGGACACATTGAGGACAATGTGTAATTTAAGTTTGGGGGGGATGCTAAAACCTTGAATCTTGCAAGTCCTAAATACAAGCCTTACACAAAACTCTATTGGAACCGCTAGTCACCCCAATTTTTTTCCAAAAATTTTGATTTTTTTTACTTGTCTAGGTTTAACTCGGGAAATTCAAGTTCTCAAAAAGGTTATATTTTTACAAATTTACAAATGATAGCGTCATGATAAAAAGAACCAACATAAGAAAATTATGAAAAGGCATGACAAACTTAGTTAAAATTTAATTATATATACTTGATCACATAAAAACCCATTCCCACAAAAGTGAGTTTTGAGCCTTTATTGAGCATACACTTACATATCATTTGACTAAATGTTCATTTTTCGTTTCTTGTGTGAATAGCCGCTTGGTTCTTACGACTCTAGAACTTGCCATGACGATACATTCCCGGTCCTTACCAACTTAAACCCGAGTAAGTAAATGATGGAGGCATTAGGACTAACCCTTTTTATTTCTACACCATTTTTTTTACCACCTACCCAAAATCCCCCTAGTTAGCCCCTTTGAGCCTAAACCTTTTCATTTCATAACCCAAACCAAACACCCTTTTTACCCACCAAAACCTTTTTCATTTTAACCCTTTGTTTTAGTAACAAGTTCGATTTTTCGTATGACTTTTCAAAAAATATATATATATATATATATATATATTTTGTTGATGATGAAGCAAAAGAAAATAAACAAACAAGTTCATCAAAAATAACTTTGTTTGAATAATAGCTTCATCAAAATAAAAGTTACAAAAATAAAAAGTCTTACGAAAACCGAAACTTGTTACGCTTTTCGCCCTTTTTCTACTAACCACTAACCACCAACCCAACCACCTACCTTTAACCCAAGCCTAACCCTTCACCCACAAAGTCCTCCTGATATTTACAAAGGTATATAAGTTAAAAAGGAGGAGGATTGATTGCTTGGCAAGCCTATGGTAAGAGTAAGTTCCATGCCGCTTTCGAGTGATCCACAAAAATACATTTTCGGCCGAGTGTTGAGTGATCCCCGTGAGGTATGTGAACTTGTATATAAATAGAATTTTACAAAGGCATGTTATGCCCTAATAAGTAATTCATCTTATGAAAAGTTTTAAATAAATCATGACGAATAGGATTGTAAATAAATAAAAATAAATTAAATAAAGAATCTTGGAAATCCCGACACTCTACGACAAGCCCAAAAACCTTCTTCTCTACCCATTCCATTTGGGAGTGTAATAGCCACATATTAAAGAGTTTTGCTTGAGGACAAGCAAAGATTCAAGTGTGGGGGTATTTGATGTGTTCAAAATGCAACATATAAATTTCATCAATTGTGGCATAAAACTAACCCTTTTTTAGTACTAATGTTGGAAAAAGTGTGCTTTTGTCTTCCTTTTGTATTTTCAGGATTAAATGAGCTCAAATTAACAAAAGAAGCAAAAAGACATCAAAATCTAACATAAATACAAGAAAAGGAACAAGACGTGACATGCCCGACCCCACGACAACATCTTCCCAAGCAAAACAAGACATCAGAAGCCTGAACACGCCCCGTGCTCAGCCAGCACGGGGGCGTGCCCAAGTGTCAGCAGAAAAGACAAAGTGGTAGAAGCTTCTATTGCCCACCACGGGGCCGTGCTCAGCGGACACGGGGCCGTGGTCAACTATAAGATTCGCACAATCCAACAAATCTGCATAGTATAAAGATTCTTCTGCACCACGGGGTCGTGCTCAGCGGACACGGGGGCGTGGTCAACTAAAAAGACAAAACTGCATTAAATGAAGAAAGAGAAGGATGTGGAAACGGGGCCGTGCCCGAGCTTCTGTTCAGCCTATAAATAGGAGTGCTTGGCTTAAGCTCAAACCATCCCTTGGCACACCACCTCTCTCACACTTCACCCACCACCCACCACCACCATAACACCATCATCCACCACCATCACCCATTGTCCATCGTAGAGTGTGTGAGTCGTCTCGGGATCCAAGATTGATCGTAAGAGTTCTTGACAATCAAGGCCATGTTTGCCTAAGTCTCTTACATCACTTGGTGAAGACAAAGTGTCTAGTGTAATACTTTTTATTTCTAATCTTTTGCACTTTTTACTTGGTTTTGTATTAATGACTTTAATAACTAGTTGCTTATGTTGAAGGTGATCTTTCCTTATCGTTTGTCTGTGGTGTCTTGGCATTATTTTACTGTCTATATAAAATAAAAGATTTTCACCATTCATATCTCCACGGTCTATATGGAGGTATGTTGGCTACCTGGTCGGGGGTTAAGGAAACGGTTTGGTAAAGGTCTTGCCATTGTTCAGCGTTTAGAGGTCCTGCAATGGACCTGGGTCAAATTTAGTAGGACCTCCTTCAATACTTAACGGTATTGGATGGCGGGGGTCCAAACTCTTTGATCCCCTCATAAGTTAACTACTATTAATACTATCACCCGGCTATTTAGGACTGTATCCCTGCTGACTCAGACTACTTAGTCGAGGGTAACGTCACCTCCAAAAGAGGGGCCTACCATAATTTGCATTAATAACTTAATTAATTATCTTCCAATAATCCACCATTTTAGGATTGTATCCTTGCTGACTCAAACTACTGGGGTAAGGGTAACGTCACCTTCAAAAGAGGGGCCTACTACAATAACTAAGATAATCTCTTAAAATAGTGCAAAAGTGCGGAAATAATCAAAGGTTACACTAGATACGAGTCGGAACCAAGTGATTCATCTTGTCTATCTGTTTTTATTTTTATTTTTATTTTCAGCATTTTAGTTAGTTTTTATTTTTCTTAGTTTAAAACATTTTTTCTAAACTTTTTGATTGGATTAGACGTTGAGGATAAACCGGTACTAAAAGCTCTTGTGTCCTTGGACGACCTCGGTATCATGCCAACACTATACTACGCTCACGATGGGTGCACTTGCCCATATGTGTGTTTAGTGTTAGTAAAATATCGTGTTTTAAAAATTTTAAACTTGGCTAAAAATAAGTGTTAAAGGCACCTAATATATATAACACTTCACACGCATCATTATCGACATGATCCTATCAATACCAATGACTGCGGGTTGACTGCCCAAGGCAGTTCGTAATGCATGATCACCACTGTGAACCATGTAATTAATTGTCCTTAACAACCCCTGTGTGAACAGGTGTTGAGTCCAAGCTATAGTACTATCGTTGCTAAGGCAGGTAGACAGTAATCCATGTGTAAACATAACAAACAATCATTCATTAAGTCACGTATAACATGCAGGAACGGTTAGCGTTAAAGTATTGCCTAGTGTGTTTGATGTGATTTAGAATATGTAACGTATGTAACACCCAAAAGTGCATAAAATGTTGAAATAAAAGTTAAGCGTGGGACCCAAGGTGCAATCCGATCGGACGGCAATCCGATCGAGTCGTTGTGACTACGTGCTAAGCAACAGAACCTTGCCAAGACCCTTGTGAACCGATCGGACAATAATCACCGAAATTCGACCCGTTCACTGGTTCGTGACGGTAGTTCATGTTTAACCTGAAATCAGAAATCTTATGGATAGAATCCAGATCTTGAACCGACCAATACTAAGAATGAGTAGGAGATTAGAACAAGGTCGAATTCTATCGGTTTTGAGTGTGTTGAGTGCAAAAGAGTTGAAAGAAAGTTAGAAACCATCTTTCAATCCTTTTTCACCATGAATATGCTCAGATCTGTGCAAGATCTTTGTTTATTTGTATGGAAATCGTTCAGATCTAAGATGTTTTTGGTGGATTGAAGCCAAAACATGAAGTTCATAAGAACACCATGATGACATCATCCTAGAACACCTCAAATCTAGTGATTTCATGGTTAAAAGTTAAGATTCAAAAGATATAAACGTGTAGGAGTGCATGTAGATTAAGGAAGTACAAGATTTAGGTTGAAAACTTACAAGAATCGGGAGAAATCTGAAGAAAAGTGGCAAAGAGCAAGCTGGTCGGACGAGAGAGATGCAAAAGGTGAAGTTGTGATGTGACAGGGGGTATTTATAGGGTTTCCATAAAAGGAAAGGGGAAATGGAGGAGAGGGTCACCGATCGGATGACTGTCCGATCGGGTGGCAATCCGATCGAGCTGTCACTTCTATTGAGTGGCTCTGGCGCTTAAGTTTTGTCGTTTCGTATTGTGCGCTGAGTTTTGCGATGCGATAGAGTTTCTAATTCAAATTACTTTTAATCCCAACTACTATATCTAACATACAATCATCCTCATTCTCTTGCGTTTAGTGTCTGCGATTCGATTGCGATGTCGTTTCGATTAATCACCATAACATAAGCAGAAATAAACATGCACAAGTAACACATAAATGACACACACACGTAAAATAATATCCAGAACGCATAATTCGGGTTGCGAGCTCGATTGCGATAAGCGATAAACGATAAAACAAGCGATAAATAGCGAATAAAACCTCGATTAGTAACAAGTACTCCATATAATACAACTAACGTAGACAATTAGATAGACTATCTACAAGTCAGAAGAAGTCAAGACAGCAGTTGAGCAAGGAGTGACAAATCGCAATTAGCAATCTTTTCTTCCTTTGGCTTCAATGTTGACTTTGACTTTCGAAACACGGGGTGTTACAGCCTCCCCTTTGTTTAGGGAATTTCGTCCCGAAATTAGGCTTTAGCCGTAACAAACAACTGCGGGTACTTCGCCTTCATGTCACTTTTGAGTTCCCAATTGAACTCTGCGTCTCGTTTTCCTTCCCATCGAACCTTCACAATGGGAATGCGCGAGTGTCTGAGCTGCTTGGTTTGGCGGTCCATGATTTCGACAGGCTTCTCCACGAAGTGTAGTGTTTCGTTTATTTCGAGATCCTCAAGTGGAACTTGGATATCATGCTCAGCAAGGCATTTTCTGAGGTTAGACACATGGAAAGTCGGGTGAACGTTGTTAAGTTCCTCCGGTAGTTCGAGTCTGTAGGCCACTTTTCCAATCCTTTCCAGAATCTTAAAGGGTCCAACAAATCGAGGCGCGAGCTTTCCTTTCTTTCCGAATCTGACCACACCCTTCCAAGGTGATACCTTTAGGAGTACATGGTCGCCAACGTCAAATTCAAGGGGCTTGCGCCGTCTATCGGCGTAACTTTTCTAACGACTCCGAGCTTTCAGCAGATTGTCTCTTATTTGGAGGATTTTGTTAGTTGTTTCTTGCAATAGCTCGGGACCGGTTAATTGCGAGTGACCGATCTCGTGCCACACAATAGGCGACCGACATCTTCTTCCGTATAAGGCCTTGAACGGTGCCATTTGAATGCTGGAATGATAACTGTTATTATACGAGAATTCGACTAAAGGCATGTAAGCGTCCCAATTACCACCAAAGTCTATGACACACGAACGGAGCATGTCTTCAAGGGTACGAATCGTCCTTTCAGTCTGACCGTCGGTTTGTAGGTGGAAAACGGTACTTAGATTAAGCGCAGTACCGAGAGCCATGCTCAGATTGCCCATCCGTCTGTGGATGATATGCCATGCTCATGTCTAATCGAGAGCCAAAGGACTTGTGCATAGCTTGCCACAATTCAGATGTAAAACGTGAGTCACGATCAGAAATGATGGAGGTTGGCACTCCGTGCCTTGATACTACTTCCTTTAGGTAGACGTCTGCTAGAGTAGAAAACTTATCCGTTTCCTTGATTGCCAGAAAATGTGCAGACTTAGTCAGTCGATCCACGATCACCCAAATGGTATCATTTCCGCGTTGAGATCTAGGCAGGCCAGTAACGAAATCCATGGAAATTTGCTCCCATTTCCATGTTGGGATCTCTGGTTGTTGGAGTAGGCCTGATGGTTTCAGATATTCAATCTTGACTTTACTGACGTAGGTTGCTATGTTGGCTTTCATACTAGGCCACTAATACGTAGTCTTGAGATCGTGGTACATCTTATCCGAACCAGGATGTACTGAATAACGAGACTTGCGTGCCTCATCCATCACAAGCTCGCGTAGATTACCATAGAGTGGAACCCGGATACGCCCTGTTACATAGTAGGCGCCGTCTTCCTTTTGTTCTAACCGTTTCCTTGATCCTCGTAAGGATTCCGCCCTGATGTTCTCTGCTTTCAATGCTTCAACCTGAGCATCTCGTATCTGAGTAGGAAGACTAGATTGGATGGTAAGTTGTAACGTACGCACACGCTTAGGTGTAGTATCCTTTTGACTGAGGGCGTCGGCCACAACATTGGCTTTGCCCGGATGGTACTTGATCGCGCATTCGTAATCAGTCAAGAGCTCGACCCATCGACGTTGTCGCATGTTTAACTCCTTTTGCTTGAAGATATGCTCGAGACTCCTGTGATCGGTGTAAATGGTGCACTTGGTACCGTACAGGTAATGTCTCCATATCTTAAGTGCGAAAACAACTGCTCCTAATTCCAAGTCGTGTGTAGTGTAGTTCCTTTCGTGAACTTTAAGTTGGCGCGATGCGTAGGCAATGACCTTGTCACGTTGCATCAACACATAACCAAGTCCTTGGATGGAAGCGTCGCAATAAACCACAAAATCATATGTGCCTTCAGGTAACGAAAGAATAGGCGCGCTACAAAGTCTCTCCTTTAAGTACTGAAATGCAGATTCCTGCGCATCACCCCAACAATAGGTGACACCCTTCTGAGTTAGCGAGGTGAGAGGTTGCGCAATCTTAGAGAAATCCTTGATAAATCGTCTGTAGTAGCCCGCCAAACCCAAGAATTGGCGGATTTCTGTTGGTGTACGGGGTGCAGGCCAGTTCTTGATCGAATCAACCTTGGATGGATCAACATGAATCCCATCCTTGTTTACCACGTGGCCTAGAAAGTGGACTTCGCGAAGCCAGAAGTCACATTTCGAAAATTTGGCATACAACTGCTCTGTTCGAAGAAGTTCCAAAATAAGCCTCAGGTGTTGCTCGTGTTCTTCCTGACTCTTCGAATAGATCAGGATATCGTCGATGAAAACTATGACAAACTTATCCAGGTAAGGCTTGCACACTCGGTTCATGAGATCCATGAAGACCGCAGGTGCATTCGTCAATCCGAAAGGCATAACCAGAAACTCGTAATGCCCGTAACGAGTCCTGAATGTTGTTTTAGAGATATCCTCGTCTCGGACTCTCAGTTGATGATAGCCTGAACTCGGGTCAATCTTGGAATAGAAACTCAACCCTTGAAGAGGATAACGATTCTTCACGGTCACCTTGTTGAGTTCGCGGTAGTCAATACACATTCTGAAGGTACCGTCTTTCTTCTTCACGAATAACACTGGAACTCCCCAGGGCGAAGAGCTAGGACGAATAAAACCCTTGTCCAAGAGCTCTTGTAGTTGTGAGGACAGTTCTTCAAGTTTTGATGGAGCTAGACGATAAGTTGCACGGGCTATGGGTGGTGCTCCAGGAGCTAGCTCGATTTGAAACTCGACTTGTCGATGAGGCGAAAGACCAGGTAATTCCTCAGGAAATACCTCAGGAAAGTCACGTACAATAGGAATGTCTTCTATCTTCTTTTCTTTCGAAGATGTATCAGAAACGAGGGCTAGGATAGCAGTGTGGCCCTTTCGCAACCACTTCTGGGCCTTAAGGAAAGAGATGATGCCCACAACAGCACCACTCTTGTCGCCACGGATTACGAGGGGTTCTTCACCAGAACGAGGGATACGGACGACTTTCTCTTTGCAGAAAATCTCCGCTTGATGTTGAGATAGCCAATCCATCCCAATAACGACGTCGAAACTACCAAGTACGATAGGAATAAGATCGATAGAGAAGGTCTGACCAGCTAAGACGAGGTTACAACCCTTAACTATGTGTGTGGCTTCAAGACTTTTACCGTTTGCTAGCTCTACCATGTGTTTGGTGGTCAAAAGTGTTGGGGTGCGCTTAAGCATTTGACTAACTTTTAAGGACACGTAGCTAGTATCGGCACCCGAATCAAATAAAACAGTAACATAAAAGTCATCCAGTAGAAACTTACCCATCACAACGTTGGGATCATTCCTAGCATCACCCTGTCCAATCACGAAGGCACGACCTCGGGCGCCATTGCCATTATTGTTACCCCCGTTGTTGCCTCCATTTTTGCCTCCATTGTTGTTCCCGTTTCCTTGGTTGTTGTTCTGATTCTGGTTCAGCTGAGGACAATTCCTCTTAAAGTGGCCTTCAGCGCCACACTGAAAGCATCCTTTATTGCCCTGCTGTTGCTGCTGGTGGTGGTTTTGTGGAGCTTGTTGTTTTTGTGAGGATTCTGATTTGCTGGTCGTGCACCCCTGCAATCCTTTGCTTCATGACCAAACTTGTTACACCTCAGACAACGACCCTTGTGGCACTGCCCGCTATGATGCTTGTTGCACTGGTTGCACTTGGGGTGGTTCCCTCGGTATCCACCCTGTCCTTGACTACCAGAAGATTGCTGACCAGGACTCTGGTAGTTATTAGTCTTTCGCTGCTGGGACTGAGACTGAACTGAAGTAGAACCCTTGCCCGAATTTCTATCCCACTTGCGCTTGTTATCACTGGGAGCATCAGAAGTAGTAGTAGCGCTAATACGCTTGGGCAGCTTGTTCTGCTCAACTTCCTGATCAGTGAGACGATGAGCCAACCTGATGATTTGCTGAATGGTACCCAGGTTAGCTGAAGTCGCAAGACTCTGAATCTCTGGTACAAGACCCTTGAGGTACAACTCAATACGTTTGATGGGAGGGTCCACCATAGTAGGACACAAGATGGCCAGCTCGTTTGACCTTTTCGTATATGCCTCAATTTCAGACCCCGTCATTTTCAGATGGAAAAATTCCACCTCTAGCTTGTGGATGTCGTCACGACTACAGTACTCTTCCTTGATCAAATCTTTGAAGTCATTCCATGGGGTGGCATTAGCAACTGCCAGCCCTAGCAGTTGAACCTGTTCTTTCCACCAGGTTAACGCAGCACCTTCGAGTGTTCCAGTAGCAAATTTCACCCTACGAGCTTCAGGGCATTCACACATCTCAAAAACAGACTCAATCTTCTCGAACCAGTGAAGAAGACCTACAGCTCCTTTTGTGCCGCTGAAAGTACTAGGTCGGCAATCCATGAATGTTTTGAACGTACATACGGGAGGCTGAGCATGTTGACCTATTGCGCGAGAATAAAAGACAAGGTTAAGCACAAGAGTTGGTTCGCGAGTGTAGGATCTAAACATCCTAGGATAGGTCGAAATGGCAGGTTATATCTCCTGCAGGGACAGCTGCAAGTGCCTTAGCCACTCGTTCGTTGATTAGAGCCGTCAGCTGGGCTTGAGTCAAGTTCAAACGTCCACTCATGATCTTCACAACGAAGTGATGTAAGTGAGAAAACTGTTGCGAAAGTGCGTAAGTGTGGGACGGCAGAAGAGAGTAAGCACACAAGGTTCAAATAGCAGTTATCACGTTAACTAATGCACTCTGTGAACTATCTAACCGACAATATAAACATAATTCATACTACCTATTGTGTCGAGTCTTGCACGTGGAGTGAAGCGTCATTGTGGATCGTTGAGCACTAAACAGGTTATAGTCTGGTTTTTATCAAAAAGCTTTTTCCCTTTTTAAAACCAAGTTCACTATAACCAATGGCTCTGATACCAATCTGTCACACCCCCAAAAATCCACACGCGGAGCATCACCGCTTGGAGGTGTGACTGACCAGGATCAAGCCACCAATCATATTGAACAACGTAATTAAGTAAGTAAAACCAACCACAATATAACTGGTGTCCAAAAGAAAGTAACCAACTTTAAGTTAACATCAGAAGCATAAATTGTAAGACCCAAACATAAGCAATAAGTTCATAAAGTTTAAAAGTTTGACATGGGACTCAATAGTCCATGTCCCACAACGACCACGCCTCCCTGTGCAAGCTCCATAAGCATCTAACGACCTGCAAGGCATGTAACAACAAGTCAACAACAAAGTTGAGCGAGTTCACAGTAGGTGTTCGTTACAAAGTAGTTTTTCAAGAACTATGAGTTTGTTTGCAACTACAAGTTAAATCAGCTTTCCTTGTTTTCCAAAACATGAACGGTGGGAGCTACCCCATGTTGTAAAACCACTAGACTAGATGTATATATAGGTATCCTTCCCAATCCGAGGACAGAGGTACGTATTGAATACGTAGGTGCCCTTCCCAATCCGAGGACAGAGGCACGTATAAGAATACGTAGGTTTAGCGCTGGTGCCCTTCCCAATCCGAGGACAGTGGTACGTAGTGAATACTTAGGTTTAGCGCTGGTGCACTTCCCAATCCGAGGACAGTGGTACGTAGTGAATACGTAGGTTTAGCGCTGGCGTCCTTCCCAATCCGATGACGGAGGTAAGTAGTCTAGTAGTGGTGAAAGTACAAGTTCCGTCTTAGCTATTTAATCCCATTCCCAACCCACCGGGAATCCCATGCCTTAAGAGTGTGAACTCACCTTTGGTTGCTCGGTTTGACTCTCAAAAATAGCTAACAGTCAAGGTCGGTCAATCACGTCCTAGTATGATTACCACTTAGTTTATTAGTGACTTCAAATAAGCACAAAGTTCCTACACACATCTACCACATAACATGCACTCACTTTAACGGTTCATGCCCATATAAACTTCCCATCTATTCCCATTCATAAGCAAACATACGACATTGCACATAACACTTTCATTGACATATAACATGTTAGATCATTCTCAGATAACCTACCCGACATTTCGACTCGCAAATTACTACTTATGTCGTTTCAGCTTTAACATTCAAAACTGGGCTGTTTTCAGGAATTTTAATAAAATAGTTAACCTGTTCCAAAAATTCCCAAATTTTTACAGAAGGTCTTAAATAATCCAAATATTACTGTTTAAAAATATCGGGATCCAATTTATTACCAATATTTTATAAAGAATCATTTACCGGACTGCAATCAGATTCATCACTTTCTGACTGCAGTCCACGGAATAATTTATTAAAAATTCATCTTAATTGATGAAATTCCAGTTGGAGCATTACAACGACATCAGTGGTCATCTACAGTACAAATTTCATGAGCTAATTCTACACAGATTTCAAGTTATGACGAAAAACATAACACACATTTTCTGCAGTAAAAACGCAGCTTTTGCTGCTGTACAAAACGACCCTTTAAAAATAGCAAACGAAGTCCAAAAATTATGATTCCAGTGCCATTAGAACCGTATTTCAAAATAACACGTTATAGACTCAAGAAAATCAGTTTTTCGATAAATATCGACCTGTTTACAGCCAACTGAAGTTGGCTGTAAATGTTTGGACAGAAGCTGTTTTTAGCTTATATCGCTCTAACGCAAGTTCTATTTGTTCCGTTAACATGTTTAGTGATCAACAACAACATTTCTAGTAATCAACAAGCAAGAATCAACATATACCAAACAACATCATACTAACAACACTTCATCATATTTCATCCTTATGTAAACCTTATGTTTAAACTTTTAGTTCATGTTTTTTTAGTGTTCTTGTTATAATCAACCTACTACATCTTTTAACCATTAAAGTAGGAGTAACAAGGTTAATCAAGGACTTACAATTAGCTCAAAGGCTAGGGAAGAACACTAGTGAAAAGATGATGAAAATGATGTGAGAAAAAGCAAGTAAGTGAGCTCCTTGATGATCCACAAGCTTCAAGCTTCACAAGGCATCTACTAACACATGAATGGAGCTTGAAATTGGATGAACATGGTGGTGATAAGGTGGTGGTGGTGGCGGTTATAAGTGAGCCGAGAGAGGGAGATAGAGAGTGAGAAAGATGGAGTGTGATCTTGTGAAGATATGTAAAGATCTTATGAATATTCACTCCATACCTATAATCATCATCTTCTAATATTTTGTACAACAAATCAAGCAACAATCTAAAAAAGATATGAGATAAAATCTAGTAGGATTTGGGTGATCTTGGGTGGGGTCCTCATGACCGATTACTAGTATGGGGGGGGGGGGGGGGGGGCTAAGTGTAAAATTTCATGGTAAGTGGTAAATACTAGTTCAAATCCAAGTATATGATTACATATGTTAGTTAGTGGATATTCTAGTGGGTGTTATGGTGTTCGGGGATCATAACTAGCCAAGAAATAATTAATCAATGTTTCTTGCAATATTTTGGTGTCCCGGGTACTGTCCGGTTGTTCGATTAGATACCGGTTCGTTAAAGTGCTAAGTTGTTCCGTTTAGTGTCTTTTGTGTATCTTTTTGTAACACTTTTAATTCCCAACACTTAGGAGAGCATACAGGACTATTTAGTCAATTTTCTGCACAAGACTAGTATGTTAACAAGCACATGTAAGTATGGCGCAGTAATCAGAAAGCAGTTAAGTAATTCAACACAGTCATCAAGCACTTTACTTAACATTAATAAATCGTACGGATACGTGTAATTATGAGGGTTGTCACATTCTCCCCCTGTTAAGAAAATTTCGTCCCGATATTTAGCACGTGGTTACTGAGGAAGCTAGTTGAGTTGCGTGGTTTTCCTGGGGTGTCACACTTTTTGACGAAAAGGACTGGCGCGCCCCAAGGAGAGGTGCTAGGGCGAATAAAGCCTTTATCAAGTAATTCCTGGAGCTGGCTCAAGAGTTCGCGCATTTCGGACGGAGCGGGTCTATAAGGAGCTTTAGCAACAGGGTTGGCTCCAGGAACGAGGTCGATACGGAAGTCGATATCACGACTTGGCGGAAGACCTGGAAGTTCATCAGGAAAGACGTTGGGGAATTTACAAACAACGGGGACGTCCTTCACTCCTTTCTTTTCCTTCTCCGCTACTACAATGTTATCCAAGAAAGCTCTGTATTCCTTGCGGAGATACTTGCTAGCTTGGACACATGACATAAGCTTGTGACTCTTCGAAGCAGTTTCGCCATAAACACATAATAAATTACCATTCGCGGGTGAGAATCGAATCATCTTATCGAAGCACACAACTTCAACATGGTTTTCACGAAGAAAGTCCATACCTACTATGACGTCAAAACTTCCGAGTTGCATCAGAATAAGATCGATAGGGAAAATGTGATTGTTGAGCTCGAGAGTACAATCACGAAGAACAGAATTGACGACGACAGTTCTTCCGGTGGCAACCTCAACATCGAACGTCAAGGGGAGATGGGAGCGCTTACGATTAAGGAGCTTTTTAAACTCAAACGATAAAAAACAGTTATCGGCTACAGTATCAAATAAACACGATGCATATATACCATTCACAAGGAACGTACCATTGACCACGTTGTTGTCAGCCTGGGCTTGGCGCACATTGATGTTGAAAGTTCTGGTGCGGGCGGCTTGTTGCTGTTGCTGCTGAGGCTGTTGCTGCTGTTGTTGTTGAGGCTCTTGTTTCACAACCCTGTTCGGGCACATGTTCGCGAAGTGGTTGGGATCACCACACGCAAAGCAGACTCTGGCGTTGACCGCGGGTGCCTAAGCCGCTTGTTGGCCTTGAGGAGCAGTGAGAAGAGCTTGCTGAGCAGGAGCAGGGGCTGCGGTATTGCGGGGACCGGTTCGACAGTTGGCGGTGAAATGGCCATACATATTGCAATGCACACAAAATCTGCAGGCGATACCCACCGGGTGATGATAAGTACATGTCGGGCACACAGGGTGGGGACCAGTGTAAGCACACTTTGCAGGAGGTGCTTGAGTGACTGGGGCTGGAGCTGATCGGTGCTGGGGTTGCTGCTGAGCTGGTACAGCTTGGAGCGGGGCAGCAGTAGTGATGGCACAGTTCTTTTTGCTGGAGTTGCTGTTTTTGTTCTTCCTGTTGCGACGAGAGGACTTTGATGATTGCAGGGCAGTGGTGGCGGTTTCAGCTGATGCGGCGGTGGTAGCTTGGTGTAGGTTTTTCGAAGCTTTATCCCAAAAACCAGCTTTGACTCGCTTGTCGTTGATTTCAGCGGCAAGCAGATATGTTTCCTCGATTGTTGCTGACTTTGAAGTATGCATAAAATCTGCAACACAGTCCGGCAGAGCTTGAATGTACTTCTTGATCGTCATGCCAGTAGTCTTGACTTGATCAGGACATATAATATTGAGCTGCTTGAAGCGAGCGGTTAAAGCAGCGTTGTCACCATCTTTCTGCTTGATATGCCAGAATTCGTCCTCCAACTTTTGGCACTCATGGGGAGAGCAGAACTCTTCGAGCATGACGTTCTTCAACTTGTCCCATGACAGACCATAAGCTGCATCGTTTCCGCGTTTGTTCCTCTCGGCCGTCCACCAGTCTAAGGAGCGGGACTGGAAAACGTCGGTAGCATTCAGAGTGCGGAGATTGTCAGGACAACCACTCTGGCGCAGGGTGACCTCGATCGAATCAAACCATTGAAACAAAGCCGTAGGGCCATCTTCGCCAGTAAATTCTTTCGGTCCGCAAGCTTTAAACTGCTTGAAGCTGAAAGCATCTTTGGGGGTATCAGTCCTGGACTATTTGGACGATTTGCTCACATTTTCGTACAGTTCACTCACGATCTGAGGAACAACTTTCGCCATTTGCTTGGCGATGAGAGCAGCAAGGCGTTTGTCTTTCTGGCTCTGACGAACAGCGCGCGAGTGATGGGATCCAGATGACGACATTGTCTGCAACAGACATCGCCATAGGACTCAGACACAATATAATCGAATCTCACCTCACTTGCCTAATACTACTAAAGCTCAGGAACACGATCACGTAAACACATAGGCACATAACCACGGATTCACATAAGCTCAGGAGCACATAACACATAAGGCACATATGCACAAAAGCACAAAAGCATATCAGCACAAGAGGTAGTCAGAATACATAAACCTATCATTCAAAGTCCGCGAGCGTTCGAGAATAGCGACTGTGATAGTCCATAAGTAGCGATTTGTCAGCGTTTCGAGGTAAAGGTGTAGTGCGAGTCGTGTGTGTCGATCAATGCGGATAGCGAAAATCGAATAAATCACCAAAAAAAAATCGGAACATAGAATCAGGTAAATATACACATAAACACATAAAATCGACGAGTATCAGAGTCAGCAGTTGCGGGCTCAGAATCGAAACACATAAAAATCGAGGGTGGATTGTCTACGGCTGTTTAGACATCGACTACCCAAAGTGGTTCGACTATTCACAAGGACCTTTAGTACACCCTTGACCTTCGGGACTGTGCTCTTGCCCGAATTTGGGTGAATGGCACGCATCCTTCCAGTTAAAGTGTGACTTCAGGTCATTGGAGTCCGTCGAGACTTTGATGAGAGTTTTGTAAAACAAAATAGGATGGAAAACAAGTCGTCAAGGTTCGGGTTTCACCCCTGACTTAACAACTGTGTTCCTGTTTTGATAAAAATAGAGACGAAAATCTGCGTTAAAGTATGGATTTCACTCATAATTAAACCAAAATTCTCGTGTTTATGGATGAATATGCGGGTTGGACAAGCGATTTGGTCAAGAGTTTGTGGTTTCCACACCTAATCCCAACCTAATCACTCATTCATTTTCGATAAGTAAAGTGCTGTGATAGTGTAGTGTAAGCGAGAATAGCGAGATATAGCAAGTAAGCTCGTATAAAACCCCTAAGGGTATGCATAAGTCGGTATGTTGGTACTTAGACTATAGACTAGGTCGTTCTAAGACATCGACCCGGACTAGGTCGAGTCTTGCCTAATTCCCTATAGTTATGGTGTGACAACCCTCATAATTCCATGTATTCCGTACAATTTATTAATAATAATTAATGTGCTTGACGACGGTGTGGAATTACGTAACTGTTTTCTGATATTTGTGTTATATTTACATGCGCCTGTTAACACACTAGTAATGTACAGAAAAGTTATTAAATAGTCCGTTATGATTTCCTTAGTGTTAGAAATTAAAAACGTTACAAAAATATATACATAGGACACGTTACGAATTAATTAAGCAGTTTAGCGGAACAGTGTCAAACCGAACAACCGGACTTAACCCGGGACATAAAAATATTGTCATTAACATTGTTTTTCTTTTTCTAAGCCAATTAGGGTCCCCGAATACCCTAACACCCATTATAAATTATAACACACTAGTAATTGGTTAAACCTCCTAACTAACTAACTAACTAACTAGATACTAATTACACCATTCAAATCTAACCGATTACCCCTAACCCTTAACCAAGTTCGGTCCCATGAGGGGACAAGTACTTACAAAACTTGATTATTTTAATCCATATGCCTATTATCTAGAGAACACTAAATCCCTTGGACAAACATGTTGAATGGTTTATATATATGTCTCATGGATTCATTAACATAACACTTCACAACACTTAGCAAATCAACACTTCTCTCCCTCCTCTTGAACTTACGGCCGAGAACCAAGACCCACCCACCATCTTTTTTTTTATTTCCATCTTGCAATTTAATATACAACCAAGGGTGAAGGATCACATACAAGGAGACCCGGTGCTTGCGGATTGCCAAGGACCTCACTACGTTGCTTTTAACCACTCGTTTTTCGCCTAGTTTCTCCCCTAGCCTCGAGCTAGTAGTAAGTGACTCTAAACGCCTTCTTGATCTTGTCTAGGGTGGTTAATAAGAGATTTGTTGGTTAAAAATTATGAACATATAAGATCAAAGTCTAAAAGTCTACTAAAGTGATGAACAAGGTGGTTAATGGATGAATATTAGTGTAAAGCATGTAGATCTTGTGTGATTATGATTATTGGTTGATTATCTGATGTGTTGCTGGATTATATTGATGTTTGATGTTGTTACGATCACTAAACATAATTAACGGGATCAACCGAACACAAACTAGTAAGCTAGAGACTAAAAACAGCAATCTGTCCATACTTTACAGCCAACTTCAGTTGGCTGTAAACAGGTCATAAACTTAACAAAAAACCGATATTTTGAATCTAAAATATGTTATTATGAAATACGGTTCTAATGGCACTGGAATCGTAATTTTTAGACTCCGTTTACTATTTTTAAAGTGTTAATTTGTAACAGCAACTTAAGCTGAATTTTGACAGCAATAAATTGTCATACTTTCAGTCATAACCTGAGTTTTGTGATGAATCGGACCATGAAATTTGTACAGTAGATGAAAACCGATGCATTTGTAATTACCCCACTAGAATTTCGTAAATCGGACACTCGATGAATTTTTAATAAATTGTTCCGTGGACTATAGTCAGAAATACACAAATCTGAGTTCAGTCCGGAATATGAATTTTTATAAAATATTAGTAATGAACCGGAACCCGATATTTTTACACAATAAAATATAGAACGTTTAAGACATCTTGTAAAAATGTGGGAATTTTTGGAATAGTTTAACTATTTTATTAAAATGTCCGAAAACAGCCGGTTTTGAATATTAATGCTGAATTGACATAAGTTGTGACTTGCGTGTCTAAATGTCGAGTATGCTATCGGTGAATGATCTAACATGTTATATGTGTTACGTGCAATATCGTATGTTTGTTTATGAGTGGGGAATGGATGGGAAGTTTATATGGGCATAAATCGTTAAAGTGTGTACCTGTTATGTGGTTGAAGTAATGTGCAAATAAACCATACGTAGGATACGTGTTATGCATGAGAAACTGATTGTTATCCGTACCTTATTAGGATGTGATTGACCGACCTTGACTGTTAACTATATTTGAGAATCTAACCGAGCAAACCGAGGTGAGTTCACACTTTTCTACAAAGCATGGTAAATTCCCGGTGGGAATGGGAATGGGTACAGGAATAGGGATTCCTCATCCTTTGAGACGTGTTCAGGAATGTAAATTCCTCGTCCTGTTGGGACGTGTTAGACTTACTAGACTAGAACTCTATCAGCGTAGTCCCTCCCTTTTTGTATCGACTTAATCGCCGAGGCTATGGCGAGCGGGTCATTAGTTAATAGCGCTATTAGGTTTAACAAACCTCACACCGTGCCAGTCGGACGGGCGTGTACTAATGGACTATGGCACGTCGGTGGTGATAGAACACCGACGCTAGGGCACAATTGATTTCTTTTGTTAGTAGTCGATATGATAAACGAGTCTGGTAGTTTAAAATACTGGGGTAGCTCCCCACGGCCAAAGTGCCGGGCTGCATAGCCAGGGAAGGTGGACATGGGATGGTTAACTAATAAACGTTTTCGAACTATGGGGTAACCCCCACGGCTGGATAGCCGAATGAGATTAAACTATGTTTTTGGAAACAACTCTAAAATGGACAACCAACCGTGAACTCACTCAACTTTGTTGTTGACTCGTTATTACATGCTTTGCAGGTCGTTAGATGCTATGGAGCTTGCATATGGAGGTGGTCGTTGTGGGATGCGAACTGATATGTCCCGTACTTAATGAATAAACTTCATGAACTTATTAATCCTACGTTTTGGACTTTAAACTTATGAACTATGGACTTACGTTTTGAACTTATGTTTTATGCTTCCGCTGTTAACCTAAAATCGGTTTACTTCCTTTTGGTCACCAATCGTATTGTGTTTGGTTTTATTTACTTTATTATGATGTTCAATATGATTGGTGGCTCGATCCTGGTCATGTCACGCCTCCAAGCGGTGATACTCCGCATGGTGGATTTTGGGGGTGTGACAGATTGGTATCAAAGCCATTGGTTATAGTGAACTTGGTTTTAAAAGGGAAAAGCTTTTTGATAAAACCAGACTATAACCAGTACAGTGCTCAACGATCCACAACGAAGCTTCGCTCCACGTGCAAGACTCGACACCATAAGTGATATGATTTATGTTATATTGTCGGTTAGATAGTTCTCACTGTGCATTAGATAATGTGATAATTGCTAATTAAACCTTGTGTGCTTACTCTCTAACGTCGTCCCGCACTTACGCACTTTCGCGACACTTTTCTCACTTACGTTACTTCATTATGAAGATCATGAGCGGACGCGAAGGACGTGTCAACCTCACTCAAGCCCAGTTGACGGCTTTGATCAATGAACGAGTTGCTGAGGCACTCGCAGCTGTTCCTGCTGGAGGTATAACCTGCCATATCAACCCACCTTAGGACGTTTAGATCCTACCTTCACAAACCAACCCTCATGCTTAATTTTGTCCTTTATTCTCGCGCAACAGGTCAACATGCTCAACCTCCTGTGTGCACGTTCAAGACATTCATGGACTGCCGACCTACCACTTTCAGTGGCACCGAAGGAGCAGTGGGCCTTCTTCACTGGTTTGAAAAGCTTGAGTCAGTTTTCGAGATGTGCGAATGCCCCGAAGACCGTAGGGTGAAATATGCTACCGGAACACTTGAAGGGGTAGCGCTCACATGCTGGAACGCTCAGGTTCAGCTGCTGGGGTTGGTTGCTGCTAATGCCACCCCATGGAACGGTTTCAAGGAACTAATCAAAGAGGAATACTGTAGTCGGGATGACATCCACAAACTGGAGGTGGAATTTTTCAATCTGAAGATGACGGGGTCTGAGATTGAGGCGTATACCAAGAGGTCGAATGAACTGGCCATCCTGTGCCCTACTATGGTGGACCCTCCCATCAAACATATTGAGCTTTACCTCAAGGGCCTTGTACCCGAGATTCAGAGTCACGTGACTTCGGCTAACCTAGGTACCATTCAGCAGATCATTAAGTTAGCCCATCGTCTCACCGACCAAGCTGTGGAACAAAACAAACTGCCCAAGCGTATTGGTGCTGCTACTGCTGACGCACCCAATGATAACAAGCGAAAATGGGATGGGAATTCAGGCAAAGGTTCTACTTCAGCTCAGTCCCAGCAGCGAAAGACTGATGAGTACTGGAGCTCCAATCAGCAGTCTTCTGGGAATCAAAGACAGGGTGGATACAAGGGAAATCACCCCAAATGTAATCGATGTAACTTACACCACAGTGGGCCATGTGGTAAAGGCAATTGTCATCGATGCAACAAGCCTGGTCACATGGCAAGGGATTGCAGGAGTCAGCATCCGGCGAATCAGAACCGGCAGCAACAGCAAGCCCCACCCAATCAACGCCAGCAGCGGCAACAACAAGGTAACAACAAAGGGTGCTTTCAATGTGGTGCTGAGGGCCATTTCAAGAAAGACTGCCCCCAGCTAAATCAGAACCAGAACAACAATAATCAGGGGAATGGAAACGACAATGGGGGAAACAACAATGGAAATGGGGCAAGAGGTCGTGCTTTCGTGATTGGTCAGGGTGACGCAAGGAACGATCCCAACGTTGTGATGGGTAAGTTTCTTCTGGACGACTTCTTTGTTACTGTTTTATTCGATTCAGGTGCCGATACTAGTTATGTGTCCGTAAAAGTTAGCCAAACGCTTAAGCGCACTCCAACACTCCTGAACACCAAACACACGGTAGAACTAGCTAACGGTAAAGGTCTTGAAGCCACACACGTAGTTAAAGGTTGTAACCTCGTTTTAGCTGGTCAGACTTTCTCTATCGATCTTATTCCTATCACACTGGGTAGTTTCGACGTCGTTATTTGGATGGATTGGCTATCTCATCATCAAGCGGAGATTGTTTGCAAGGAGAAAATCGTCCGCATTCCTCGCTCTGGTGAAGAACCTCTCATGATTCGTGGCGAAAAGAGTGGTGCTGTCGAAGGCATCATCTTTTTCCTTAAGGCTCAGAAGTGTTTGCGAAAGGGCCACACTGCCATTCTAGCACTCGTTACTGACACATCAACGGAAGATAAAAGAATTGAGGACATCCCTATTGTACGCGACTTTCCCGAGGTATTTCCTGGGGAATTACCTGGTCTTCCGCCTCATCGTCAAGTTGAATTTCAAATCGAGCTAGCTCCTGGAGCAGCGCCAGTAGCTCGAGCACCATATCGTCTAGCTCCATCAGAACTTGAAGAACTATCCACACAACTACAAGAACTCTTGGAAAAGGGTTTTATACGTCCTAGCTCTTCGCCCTGGGGATCTCTAGTCTTGTTTGTGAAAAAGAAAGATGGTACTTTCAGAATGTGTATTGACTATCGCGAACTTAACAAGGTGACTGTGAAGAATCGTTATCCTCTTCCACGAATTGACGACCTATTCGACCAGTTGCAAGGGTCGAGCTATTACTCCAAGATTGACTTGAGATCGGGATACCATCAGCTAAGGGTCCGAGATGAGGACGTCTCCAAAACAGCATTCAGAACTCGCTACGGCCATTACGAGTTTCTGGTTATGCCATTCGGGCTAACGAACGCACCAACGGTCTTCATGGATCTCATGAACCGGGTATGCAAACCTTACCTGGATAAGTTCGTTATTGTGTTCATCGACGATATACTGATCTATTCTAAGAATCAGGAAGTACACGAGCAGCATCTACGACTTATGTTGGAACTTCTTCGAAAAGAGCAGTTGTATGCCAAGTTTTCAAAATGTGACTTCTGGCTTCGCGAAGTCCACTTTCTAGGCCATGTGGTAAACAAGGATGGAATTCATGTGGATCTATCTAAGGTTGAATCGATCAAGAACTGGCCTGCACCCCGCACACCAACAGAAATCCGCCAATTCTTGGGTTTGACCGGATATTACAGAAGGTTTATAAAAGATTTCTCCAAGATTGTGCAACCTCTCACTTCACTGACTCAGAAGGGTGTCATCTATCGTTGGGGTGATGCACAGGAGTCCGCATTTCACCACCTAAAGGATAGACTTTGTAGCGCGCCTATCCTCTCATTGCCTGAAGGTACCGATGATTTCGTGGTTTATTGCGACGCTTCCATCCAAGGACTTGGTTGCGTATTGATGCAATGTGACAAGGTCGTTTCCTACGCATCGCGCCTACTCAAGGTTCACGAAAGAAATTACACTACTCACGATCTGGAGCTGGGAGCAGTTGTTTTCGCGCTTAAGATATGGAGACATTACCTGTACGGTACCAAGTGCACCATTTACACCGATCACATGAGTCTCGAGCATATCTTCAAGCAAAAGGAGTTAAACATGCGTCAACGCCGATGGGTTGAGCTCTTGAACGATTATGAATGCGCAATCAAGTACCATCCGGGCAAAGCCAATGTTGTGGCCGACGCCCTCAGTCGAAAGGATACTTTACCTAAGCGTGTACGTGCATTACAACTTACTATCCAATCTAACCTCCCCTCTCAGATTCGTGATGCTCAGGTCGAAGCATTGAAAGCAGAGAACATCAGGGCTGAATCCCTACGAGTATCGAGGCAGCGGCTAGAACAAAAGGAAGACGGCGCTTACTATGTAACAGGGCGCATCTGGGTTCCACTTTATGGAAACTTACGCGAGCTTGTGATGGACGAAGCGCACAAGTCTCGTTATTCGGTACATCCTGGTTCGGATAAAATGTACCACGACCTCTAGACTATGTATTGGTGGCCTGGCATGAAAGCCCACATAGCAACCTACGTCAGCAAGTGCTTGACTTGTGCGAGAGTCAAGTCTGAATATCAGAAACCATCAGGCCTACTTCAACAACCGGAGATCCCAAAATGGAAATGAGAGCAAATTTCCATGGATTTTGTTACCGGCCTGCCCAGATCTCAACGTGGAAACGATACCATTTGGGTGATCGTAGATCGACTGACCAAGTCTGCATATTTTCTGGCTATCAAGGAAACGGATAAGTTTTCAACACTTGTAGACATTTACCTAAAGGAAGTGGTATCGAGGCACGGAGTGCCAACCTCCATCATTTCTGATCGTGACGCGCGTTTTACTTCTGAACTGTGGCAAGCTATGCACAAGTCCTTTGGCTCACGTTTAGATATGAGCACCGCTTATCATCCACAGACGGATAGGCAATCTGAACGCACCATCCAAACCCTTGAAGACATGCTTAGGGCATGTGTAATTGATTTTGGTAATGGCTGGGAAAAGCACCTCATGCTAGTGGAGTTTTCGTATAACAACAGCTACCACACCAGCATTCAGGTCGCTCCATTCGAGGCATTGTACGGACGCAAATGCCGATCACCTCTCTGTTGGGCAGAAGTTGGTGACAGCCAAATCACTGGCCCAGAACTTGTGGTAGATACCACCGAGAGAATTGCTCAAATACGACAGCGAATGGCGGCAGCTCGTGACCGTCAGAAAAGCTATGCTGATAAGGGAAGAAAACCACTCGAGCTCCAGGTTGGGGATCGAGTGCTACTCAAAGTCTCACCTTGGAAAGGTGTAGTCCGCTTTGGCAAATGAGGCAAACTCAATCCGCGTTATGTCGGACCATTCGAAGTCATTGAGAAAATTGGCAAGGTAGCCTACAGGTTGAATCTACCCGAAAAACTCAGCGGAGTTCACAACGTATTCCACGTGTCAAATCTGAAGAAGTGTCTGTCAGATGAGACCCTCATAGTTCCTCTTAAGGAACTCACAATCGACGACCAGCTGCGATTCGTCGAGGAACCAGTAGGAATTACGGATCGAGATGTTAAGATCCTCAAGCATACCAGGATACCTCTGGTCCGAGTTCGTTGGAATGCTCGTCGTGGCCCAGAGTATACCTGGGAACGAGAAGACCAAATGAAACTCAAGTATCCCCAACTGTTTAAGAAAAACGCAACCACTACTAAGGCTGAAGCTACTGCAGAATTTCGGGACGAAATTCCAAATCAACGGGGGGATGATGTGACACCCCAGGAAAATCAGGAAAACAACGCAACTTAACTAGCTTCCTCAGTAACCACGCGCTAAATTTCAGGACGAAATTCTCTTAACAGGGGGAGAATGTGACAACCCTCATAATTCCATGTATTCCGTACAATTTATTAATAATAATTAATGTGCTTGACGACGGTGTGGAATTACGTAACTGTTTTCTGATATCTGTGTTATATTTACATGCGCATGTTAACACACTAGTAATGTACAAAAAAGTTATTAAATAGTCCGTTATGATTTCCTTAGTGTTAGAAATTAAAAACGTTACAAAAATATATACATAGGACACGTTACGAATTTATTAAGCAGCTTAGCGGAACAGCGTCAAACCGAACAACAGGACTTAACCCGGGACATAAAAATATTGTCATTAACATTGTTTTTCTTTTTCTAAGCCAATTAGGGTCCCCGAATACCCTAACACCCGTTATAAATTATAACACACTAGTAATTG
Source organism: Helianthus tuberosus (assembly GCA_030545235.1). Taxonomy (NCBI): domain Eukaryota; kingdom Viridiplantae; phylum Streptophyta; class Magnoliopsida; order Asterales; family Asteraceae; genus Helianthus; species Helianthus tuberosus. The sequence continues at coordinate 186,579,463 of CM060406.1, forward strand.
GTTAAACCTCCTAACTAACTAACTAGATACTAATTACACCATTCAAATCTAACCGATTACCCCTAACCCTTAACCAAGTTCGGTCCCATGAGGGGACAAGTACTTACAAAACTTGATTATTTTAATCCATATGCCTATTATCTAGAGAACACTAAATCCCTTGGACAAACATGTTGAATGGTTTATATATATGTCTCATGGATTCATTAACATAACACTTCACAACACTTAGCAAATCAACACTTATCTCCCTCCTCTTGAACTTCCGGCCGAGAACCAAGACCCACCCACCATCTTTTTTTTTATTTCCATCTTGCAATTTAATATACAACCAAGGGTGAAGGATCACATACAAGGAGACCCGGTGCTTGCGGATTGTGTTGGTGCACTTGTGTCTGTACTTTGTCTGTATTTTGTAATGATATAAAACGATGTCTTTTGTAGTCGTGTTACGTCTTAGATGTGTTTATGTGTGTGCTTAATGTAAGTTTGACCAGTCAACCATCCTCCTGGTTTGACTTGGTCAAACAGTTAGAAAAAGGTTTGTAAGTTGTGTGGGTCGAAGGATGAGTCATCGAAGGATTGTTTATATCCTTCGATGAGCTCGAAAGATAACCTTCGACGGATATAGATGGACCTCGAAGGATGCCAATCCTTCGAGGTATATGTGGATCCTTCGATAGGCTGTATCTCGATAGATGATCTTTCGATCAGTCTAATTGATCCTTCGACCAGACGAGCTGTGAAGGTTATATATACTGTTGTAATGTGTTCACTTCATCATGTGAGTGAACCTAGTCTTGTAGAGAGCGTATTTTCAGTTTGGTCAAGGGCTGTAACCGTGTCCACTGAAATACAAGAGAAAACTTTGATATCTTGTGTGTCTACCTTTCTCTTTGTAGCTTGTGTTCTCATTATAAACTACCGGTTTGCATTCTAGCTTGGATTCCGCACTTGCTAGTGTGTTAAACTTAACAAGGATAAGGTTTAACCTCAACCTCCGAGGGACCTACAAGTGGTATCAGATCCGTGGCTCTTTTCCTTGTTAAAAACCGAGTTTATACAAGACTTTGGAGTGTTTTGGACAAAAACTCACTTGGTTTAGCACCCGTTGTACTGTTCTTCTCGCTTTTCTGGTCATAAAAACGTGTTCTAAACTAACCGGGTGTGTTAAAGGACGGGTTGGGTAACTTAAAAAAAACTTGTTTTTAAGAAGTTTGGTAATTTCCGGCCAAATTCCGGCTTACTCTGGTGACCGGTTTCTGGATAAGAACCTTCTTTTTAGGCAATATTTTATTAGTCAAATCTGGGTTGGCAGAAAGTATGGTCTGAACATACCTTCTGCCGAAAGTTTCTACCAACCAATCACCTTTTCACCAACCTGTCAACTTTTGTCAACTGTGTCAGTGCAGATCGAAGGATATCCTTCGAAGTCGAAAGATCATCTTTCGATCAATAGAGGTTCGATAGATAATCATCCTTCGAACATCCTTCGAAGTTTGTGACTTATCTTTCGATCCAAGGAATCTTTTCGAAGGATATATCTGTCGATCTACAGGTCTCTTCGAAAGACAAGGATCCTTCGATTGGAGAGTCTTTCGAAGTCATTGTTCGAAACTCAACAGTGATCTTTCGAACACTGTTGATCCTTCGAACAAGTTCTGTTCCTTCGATCCTAATCTGTTTAAGTGTAACAAGTTTGTGTTTTTCAGGTCTTTCGATCAAGGATCCTTCGGCTGTTTGTCATCCTTCGAGATATTAACATAGTTTGTGAAAATTAAATTTTAAAAGGGGAAAACTTGTTTTTCAAATTTTTAAATTATATTTTCACTTAATATATTAATTTTCTTTATAAAATGGGAACAAACGGTCAGTGGGATCCAACCGCGTGGACTCAAACAACTTTGACTCCACAATCATCAGCTACGCAATCATCAGCTACGCAATCTCAGTCAGATTTCAACAAAAATGCATGGATGCAGGCTATTGCCCCACCTCAAGCTGCAATGATAACTGCAAATCAATGGGCATTGGTTACAAATCAAAGCAACAGCATTCAAGCTATGATGCAGAACGACAGTGAAACTGGTACAAGCACAAAACCACCAAAGCTAAATCACATCAATGATTGGGGATGGTGGAAAGAAAGGCTGAGAACTTATGTTCAGGGGCAAGGTCAAGATCTATGGATGTGCTTCTTCACCGCATTTGACAATGATTTGGAAGTTGCAGGATCTAATCCAGAAACTTACAGCACTATGTCTGATGATGATAAGAAGAAATTTGAGTTAGAAAAGAAGGCATTCATGATTCTCACACAAGCTCTTCATAAAGACATTTATCACCAGTTTGTTTACTGCACGACTACTAAAAGCTTGTGGGATATGCTCACGTTACGATGTGAAGGAAATGCTCAATCTAGAAAGATCAAGCAAGAATTACTGAAGAAAGAGTTTGAAGGATTCGCGTGTATGGAGAATGAGACTTTGGCAGATTTATCTACAAGGTTCCATCACTTGTTGAGCGAGATGTTTGCTTTCAGAGTCACTGCCTCTCCACAAGAAATGGTGAAGAGATTCGCTGATAGTTTACCAGCAAAGTGGAGCAGTTATCTTGAAATTCTCAAAGAAAATGGTGTTCTAGACACAATCACCGTTTATGAGTTAATTCAAAGATTGGAGAACAAGGATGTAGAAGAGAAGCTTAAGGCAAAAAGAACACTAACTCCTCAAAATCCAGAGATGTACTATGGGATTGCAGGAGGTATCAGTGGAGAAAAACCAGCCTCTCAACATGCGAAGCTTCAAACAGCTTTCATCTCAAACACCGGACCTTCTACAACAAATCAGTTTGATCCTTCAGCATACACGATGATGTATTCAAGACCAGATTCTTCTTCTCTTCAACAGAATGTGCAACCGACAGCTCAGCAATTCACACCACCGCCTTTCTTAGACCCAAGTAGAGCTCAGCAGCAACAACCGCAACAGCAAGGGTTTTATGGAAGCTCCTCAAATTTTCAAGCCACTTCCAATCCGAACACAGTCAGATTAGACACTTCCAACTTTTCAAAAGTCAGTGTCGAAATAGCCAAGGAGCATATGGAGATGTTGAACACCTTGGTTAGTGCTTATTGTGGATTGGTCGCAGGTCAGATTGGGAATATCAATCTAACCAATGAAGATTATCAGCAAGTGGATAGAGAAGAGTTTGAAATGATGGATATCAAATGGGCTCTTGCTAGTGCAATTCGAAGAGCAAAGGAGTTTATGGAAAGGACGGGGAGAACCAACTTGAATAGCAACAACAACACCAAGTATGGTTTTGATAAGAATGCTGTCACTTGCTTCAATTGTGGTGAAAAGGGTCACTTCAAGCGGGAGTGTCAGAAGCCACCTAAGCAAGGAAATCAGAATCCCTTCAGGAATCAAGGTCAGCCACAACAGCAACCGAACAACAATTCTGACAGATCAATAGTTCCCGTTGGAGGAAATGCATCTGGATCCACAAACACTAATCCCCACAGAGGATTGGTTGTTCAAGCTGATGAAATCTGCAATTGGAACCTTCAGCTTGGAGAAGGAGGAAATGGTGGAACAGCATGTTATGCTAAAGTGATTGAGAAGGTCGTAGAACCCGTGTCTGCTGGTGAATCTTCAGAAGATGAAGATAGTTCGGGTTATAGTGGGAGCATGGATGGGGAATCACTTGATGCTGGTGATCTATCAAGTGATGCTTTAGATTTGGAAGTTGATGAGCTTTTGGCTGAAGCTGAAGCATTATGCAAGAGGAGATCTATTCTTTGCCAGAAATCTGCTGGAACTTCCGAGAAGCTTGCTCAGTTCTTCTCTGAAGATGGATCTTTTTCTTTCCATTCAGCCTTTATGGCTAATGTCGACAGTTCATCAAGTCAGGTATGTGTCGATGAACCCACTGTAGTTAGTTGTGAAAATTGTGATAGCTTAAATGTTAAATATGCTGAAAAGGAAAGTCAGTTTGAAATCACATACAAACACAATCAAGAATTGATTGTAGATCTTTCTAAAGCAACTGAAGCTAACTTGTTTTTGACCAGAAATGAAAAGGAATTTAAAGCAACAATTGCGTCATTAAAACATGATGTTTCAGAATTACAAAAGGCTGTTTTGAGAAAACAACATGCTAACAATAATCTTATTGACACAATTGAAAAACAAATGGTAGAGTTGGCAACAGCTCGATGTGAATGTGAAACAATTAAGCAGAAACTGGAAAGCTATTCCGATTCCCGCTTTGTATTGGATCACATCATTGACGTTCAAAAGATAAAGAAAAAGGGGGATAAACCATGTATTGGATTCAAATCATGTCCTCCCCCAATGAATCACAATTACTCCAAATTGCCTGATGACGAGGATATGCCCCGTTTTGAACCTACTGTGCCACTCGATCTAGATGACTTTGCAGCAGGCCTCGGGTTCACAACTGGTACATCATCCTCGGGTCAATCAGAATCTGAAAATGTGACAGATTCATCGTGTGTTAAGGAACAGAGTCCTCCCATTGTTGAGGATGCTGATTCTTCGGATGATGAATCTGAAGAAATTGTGAAACAACAGTCTAACTCGGTTACATCAGATATTCCAATCGAGAATCACATCCTGTGTGATCCACCAGTGAAACCGAGTAAGACTGAAATGTCAAAAGCAATGGAGTCCCTTGTATCTAGCCGTGAAGAGAATAACTTGTTGTATACGCTCAAAGGAGATAGCAAAATCTACTCTAACAAAGATTTTCCAATTAAAAATGTAAATCAAGATTTAATTGAGCAAATTTTTGAAGGATGCACTGATAAGTTTTTGGGGAACAAAAGTGGCAAAGTTACCGTCACTCAATGTGATCCAATCCCGTGTGAACAAATTAGAAAACAATACGGAAACCAAAAACTACCAATTGAGCGAAAACAACAAGTCAATTCCGGAAAGGGTAAAATACAGGGAAAGAAGGCTCAGAACAAGAATGTTCAAGCACCTAAAGTTCAGCAGCCTAAGACTGAACAACCAAAGGTTCAACAACCTAAAGTTGAACAGTCTAAGGCTACTCAACCTAAGGCTGCACAACCTAAAATTCAACAATCAAGGGTTGAGCAACCTAAGGGTCAGCAACAAAAGGTGCAAAACAAAAGAGCTCCTGTTAAGAAGCAAGGACCGAAAATGAACTTTGTTGGATCCACGGGTTCAGACAAACTTGAAACATTTCAGGATAAATCTAACCTTGAGTTTATACAACAGTTTAGAATTTTAAAACGGAATGATCAGAATAATTACACCCAACACACCAACGGATGTGATTTAGGCCCAAGCACGTCTAGATCACAAAGTTCATTGTCTGGTTCTCCGTCTGGTCATCAACATGTTTCTCCGAAGTTTGTAGAGCGGAGAACATGTTTTGAATGTGGGACAGTTGGGCATATTGTAAGATATTGCCCACACGTGCAAAAGCTGAAATCAACAACGAGTGCTCCCCAAGAAATCGATTACCGAAAACGATCAGTTTCCCCGAAACAAGACCCACGTGTCTTGAAAGAAAGGGAAAAGAAGTTAAAGCAAAAGAATCAAAAGGTAATTGAAAAGGCCTTAAAATCAGAGGTCAAAGAAGAAAAACCTGTACAAGCAAAATCTGAAACTGTAAAACCAGTAAATGCTAAAACAATAAATTCAAATACTGGTAAAGGACAAACAGCTTGGAAGCAAAAACAGGTAATTCAATCAGGGGGAGCACCACAGGTTCTTTTTCCTAATCATCAAGTGATTGAAATCACTTTCCTTGATGATCAAGGACGACCCAAGTCCACAAAGGCTTGGGTCCCCCTCTCAAACTGATAAGTTAATTGTATGTGCAGGCGGCTCCAGGAGGAACTATTAATAGTCATTGGATTGTTGATAGTGGGGCTTCCAGGCACATGACGGGCGACTACCGTCTTCTTTTCGATGTGCGAAGTATAAGAGGAGGATATGTTGCGTTTGCTGGAGACAAAGGAAGGTATATCACCGGCGAGGGAATGATCTCAAATGGAGTTGTGAGTTTCGACAAAATCAATTATGTGCAACAGCTGGATCACAATCTCCTGAGTGTTTCTCAGATCTGCGACAAGAAGTTCACCGTGCATTTCGATGATGCCGGTTGTTATGTGCTGAAGCCAGGATTCAAGATTCCCGAAGAATGGATTCTCTTATCAGCACCAAGAGTTAATGATTTGTATGTCCTCGATATGAGCCAAGCAATAACCAAGTCCAAACAAGTTACTTGCTTTATTTCAAAAGCCACTGAAAAGGAGACGATCTCTTGGCACAGACGGATGGGTCATATTCACCTCAGAAAAATGAATCACCTTGTCAAAAACAATCTGGTGAGAGGTGTCAATGTGAAAAATTTTCAACTTCAAGATGTCTGTGTGCCGTGTCAGAAAGGGAAGCAGATCAAGAAATCACATCCATTGAAGAAGGTTAACACTGTAAACATGCCACTCGAACGTCTGCATATGGACCTTTTCGGCCCAGTCAAACACAAGAGTGTGCACGGGGAAGTTTTCTGCTTGGTAGTCACTGATGACTATTCAAGATTTTCATGGGTTGATTTCATGGTCCACAAGAGCGAGACTCCAGAAATTCTAAAGAATTTGATCACCTTGTTGGAAAATCTTTATAATCTAAAGGTGAGGCGAATTCGAAGCGACAACGGAACCGAGTTCAAAAACAGGGTTATGGATGAATTTTGCACTGCAAAAGGAATCCTTCATGAATACAGCTCTCGGTACACGCCACAACAAAACGGAGTCGCTGAAAGAAAGAACAGAACCTTAATTGAGACTGCAAGAACCATGTTGGTTGAGTCTCAGCTTCCAGTTCGATTCTGGACTGAAGCTGTTGCCTCGGCTTGCTACACGTTAAACAGGGTTCTCACAGTGAAAAGACATGGTAAAACGTGCTTCGAACTCCTACACAAGAAGACTCCTGACTTGGAATATCTAGAACCTTTTGGTGCACCATGTACCATGATTGAACCTGACGGGAAGTTTGGTGCCAAAGCTATCGAAGGTTACTTCCTTGGGTATGCTACTCCTAATCTGCGAGTATGGAACCTAACTACCAAGAAGATTGAAGAGTGGGGTGAAGTAAGAGTTCAAAGATATTCTAATCCACCGAAGCCTTCTGGAGATCCATGGATATTCGATTATGATGGTCTTTTCGACTCATTCAATCTGCCGACATTTGATGATGACAATGCAATTGCTCAAATGTTGTCTGAAAGCGAGAATGCGACTGGCTCTCAGTTAGCTCGTCCAATCATTGTTGACTCTCAAGCATCTTCTTCTGTCAACAATCTCGTTTCAAATGAGGTGTTTAATGATGTTGTCGACTACAATCTGTCATCGGAAGATGAGGAGTATGTTGATGCAAATGATGGTGAAGCACGGGGTCCGGTTCAAGGTACTTCAGAAGCAACGGATCCAGTGTCTGCGCCAATTGTCCAAGAAGAAAATGCATCATCTTCTACAACTCAACAGCTTCAGAATGATATCGGGAATTTAAATATCAATAACTTGAGGAACAATGTTGAAATTCCTCTAGTTCCTGAAACCCGAATTCATAACATTCATCCTCAGCAGAATATTATAGGTGATGTTCTCAGTGGTGTTAGGACAAGAAATCAAATCAGAAATAACGAAAATGCTGGCTTGTATGCTGAGATACGAGAATCGGGACAACAAAATGATTGGTCTTTCGCCTGCTATGTTAGCCAAGAAGAGCCTTGATCGGAGTGTCGCGCTCCGGTCAAAGATAATATTTATATGCCCTAATTACCCTTAACAAATAGCTAGTGGTAGCAAGGGGTCGAACCACGAAGAGTATGTGGTTTGTGTATGGATTCGAATGAATTAAAAACAATTGTCACAATTATGAAGCTTGCCAGATATTTTTGTATTTTTGTTTAGTAGAAAGATGTGAATTTAAACTAAGTGAATTGATTAGACTGATTAACAACTAATGATTAACGATTGCAAGAAATTTGGATACTAGAACAATAATAATAAAAAGGAATCACTCCCGGTTTCGGTAATTGTTAACCTAGGATTTCTACAAGTTTTGGTTTCAACTCAAATGCATTTGATTAACGGATTTAGTGTACCGTGACTTAGGTGCTACTAACTATCAACGCCCCGAAGAGCGGACAAAAAGACACTTTGTAATCAACACAAGTAAATCCTAACAACGACAACGTACAATTACATATCACCGTTTCGCAAAGTCATAACTTTTAACATCGCTCGACAATTCACGAATTCGTAACAAATGTAATACTATTGTCAAAAGTTTCAAAAACCAAATACAAATTGTCACTAAGATGAAACAAGAACAAATTGAAACCCTAAAAGTAACAACTACCTACACCGGGGTGAAACCGAGATGATTAGCCGCTCATGGTTGACGCAACTTGATCACCGGATGTTGGAACGCGAGTGAAGACATCTTGAAGCTTTGATGGATGAATTAATGGTGAATGATGATGGATTGGTGAAGGATGATGGTAGTAGGATTGATGATTGATGATATGGAGAACTAGGGTTTGGATGTATGAATTGAATTGTGTAGATGGATTGATGATGATTCTTGATGATGTTGTGATGTAGAGATGAAGGTAGATGGATGATAGGTCAATGGTCATGAGTTTAGGCTCCAAGATGAAGATTCAAACTCCAAAATGTTATGTAACTTACGAATTGATTGCCCAAGAGCCAATGAAAATCGAGCTTAATCCCCAATTAACAAAAATACCCGTTTTGGTTTTCTGATGCCCGTCGCCGACGGGCATGACCCCGTCGCCGACGGGTTGCCCTTTTCTCACTTTCGTCCGACGGGTTAAATGACTGTTTACGGTTGTTTCTTGGTTACGGGACTATCTGGAGCCCGTCCGGGACGGGTATGCCCCCGTCGCCGACGGCCTCTAGAATACCAATTCTTCAAACTTCGATTCTTGCACTCCCGGTTGATCCGTAACGCGTCCTGGTGCTCCGGTTTTCGACCCGGTGACCCGTAAAGCTCCCGAAAAGCTCCTTAAACTCCATCAAACCTGCAAAACACATTTTTGATTAAAAGTAGGCTATTCGAAACTAAAACTCACATAAAAACATCGAGTTAAACAATAACGAGCACCGGTTTACAACCACGTATCACATCCCCACACTTGTCTTTTGCTTGCCCTCAAGCAAATCTGTTTTTCACTTTCACATGGGTCGAACAACGAATACACTCCCCATTCCCGAGACTAAGGTTAAGGTCCAATGTCATGCTAAAGTTCAAATTCTTTACAATTTTCAATATATTTAACGGTAATGTGATTTTACATACACAAATGGTTACCCAAGATTAACCCGCCCGTGAAACCCATCAATTCATGCACATCCCTCACAATGTTCTCTCCACTCGGCTTCTAAATTGGCTAATATTTATAATGTATTAGCACTACAAAGAATATTCACTCAAAACCGATTAGAACACATACCCGCATAAGCTTGCAACTCAATCATTCTCCACCATTGATCACAAACACTAAGCACAAGTCATAAGGTCTTTATGAGGGTTGTAACGGGGCTAGGCTAAGGGTAGGAATTAGGATATTTTAAGGTTGCTAAGGTGATGAAAATTCGATTTTTATTACAAATGACTAGTCTAACAAGACTAACTATAAACATCAAATACGAGGCAACAACATTCGCCTTTTATTCAACAACTACTAACACTTCTTTTTGTGTTTTTCTTCAACGATTTTCAATTCTTTTTCATGACATTTTCTGATTTTTTTTTTTTAACATATATGCAAACAAACAAGAACAACTATACAAAAACGACTCCTATAATCGAATTTCCATCACACGGGTTTAAAAGAAAAGGTTTAACGGTTATGGGCTATAGGGTGGTCAAACGAAAGGTTTAGGCTCAAAATGGGCGACTAGGGGATTTGTTAGGGTAAGGATAGATAAATGGTTTTAAGAGAAAAGGTTTACCTAATGCCTTAATCATTCATGTGCTTGTATTTGGTCTATAGTCTCAAACGTATCAAAAGATGCAAGTTCTACAATACATGACTAATGGTCCACTCAAACAAAGAAACATCAACATGTAATTCCATGATGTGAAAGTGGCTCAAAACCTCACGTATATAAAAGGGATGGTATGTGACATGCATAAAAGACTAGTTTCTTAGGCGGATTATTCCCAAATAACCACCCGCTAAATACCCATCATGCTATTAATTCGAACTTGACCATGACAATAGACCAAATGGGTTGTGACATCCCTCGTTGACTTAGTTACTTGTGCTTTTAAGATCGCTTTTGAAACAAGATATTTTTGAAATTTTCCCCCATCCCCACACTTGAGGTGAACATTGTCCTCAATGTGTAGTATTTAAATGAATGAGTCAAAATCTAAAAATTTTTACTACTCCCCCATCCCCACACTTAAGATACATATTGTCCTCAATGTGTAAGAACTAGAGTATTAACGCACAAGGGATGTGACACGGCTAATTCCCCCAAAATTTCACCCCGGCCAAAATAATATACAAAATACACTCCACTTATTTGCTAATCTAAAGATCAAAAGTAAAAAGAAACGTATGCACCTGGTTTGTGAGCTCATTCTTCGTATGCTCCTCTCCTCTTCATGAAAGCGGTTGTCCCACGAACCAAATGTACCTACAAATCTTAACCCTTGTGTAGAAGCATGCTTCTCACAACCACTAAAATTTGTTAGTTACCTAGTTCTACCACTTTTATGAAAATATTACCAAGCTATACGTTATTTCACTTTGATTTATGTGGAAAATAAATTACAACAACAACAAACCTAACTCACTTTCGTAGGAATCACGGTTGCATTTAGCTTATGCAACAAGCCCTTTTAAACCCCCCAATAGCTTGGGAGGACGAGAGGTCTCGTGAGGGTTATATAGGGAACACACCCACAAAGTTCATTTAACTAGGCGAGAATTTAAATAACAAAATGAAAATAACGAAAATAAAAATAATATACAACAACAACAAAAGACATACCATGCCTCTACCGCTGATATCGCTCGTTTGGATCCACTGGCGGGTTCGGCTGGTATTGATAACCAGTGAGGGACTCGAACATCTCCCTATAGTTATCTAGCGGGCTTGATTCTTGTTGAGATCCTTGGGGTGGCGCCGGCGGTTGGTACGGAATCGGGATAAAGCTAGAACCGACTGCCTCAGGCCAATGAGGGGTGGGATCGGATGGACCTAGTGGATGAGGAAGATTGGGGTAATCAGTCCATCCCGAGTGTTCGGCGTATGGGAGACCGGCTTGAAGGTCTCTTTGATGGCGCTCCTGATCGTGGAGTATCTTAGTGTTGTTAATCGCCATTTGGTGAGAGATAGCCATTTGGTGAGAGATAGCCAAAGCACTCCCCGGCAACGGCGCCAAAATTTGATCGGAGTGTCGCGCTCCGGTCAAAGATAATATTTATATGCCCTAATTACCCTTAACAAATAGCTAGTGGTAGCAAGGGGTCGAACCACGAAGAGTATGTGGTTTGTGTATGGATTCGAATGAATTAAAAACAATTGTCACAATTATGAAGCTTGCCAGATATTTTTGTATTTTTGTTTAGTAGAAAGATGTGAATTTAAACTAAGTGAATTGATTAGACTGATTAACAACTAATGATTAACGATTGCAAGAAATTTGGATACTAGAACAATAATAATAAAAAGGAATCACTCCCGGTTTCGGTAATTGTTAACCTAGGATTTCTACAAGTTTTGGTTTCAACTCAAATGCATTTGATTAACGGATTTAGTGTACCGTGACTTAGGTGCTACTAACTATCAACGCCCCGAAGAGCGGACAAAAAGACACTTTGTAATCAACACAAGTAAATCCTAACAACGACAACGTACAATTACATATCACCGTTTCGCAAAGTCATAACTTTTAACATCGCTCGACAATTCACGAATTCGTAACAAATGTAATACTATTGTCAAAAGTTTCAAAAACCAAATACAAATTGTCACTAAGATGAAACAAGAACAAATTGAAACCCTAAAAGTAACAACTACCTACACCGGGGTGAAACCGAGATGATTAGCCGCTCATGGTTGACGCAACTTGATCACCGGATGTTGGAACGCGAGTGAAGACATCTTGAAGCTTTGATGGATGAATTAATGGTGAATGATGATGGATTGGTGAAGGATGATGGTAGTAGGATTGATGATTGATGATATGGAGAACTAGGGTTTGGATGTATGAATTGAATTGTGTAGATGGATTGATGATGATTCTTGATGATGTTGTGATGTAGAGATGAAGGTAGATGGATGATAGGTCAATGGTCATGAGTTTAGGCTCCAAGATGAAGATTCAAACTCCAAAATGTTATGTAACTTACGAATTGATTGCCCAAGAGCCAATGAAAATCGAGCTTAATCCCCAATTAACAAAAATACCCGTTTTGGTTTTCTGATGCCCGTCGCCGACGGGCATGACCCCGTCGCCGACGGGTTGCCCTTTTCTCACTTTCGTCCGACGGGTTAAATGACTGTTTACGGTTGTTTCTTGGTTACGGGACTATCTGGAGCCCGTCCGGGACGGGTATGCCCCCGTCGCCGACGGCCTCTAGAATACCAATTCTTCAAACTTCGATTCTTGCACTCCCGGTTGATCCGTAACGCGTCCTGGTGCTCCGGTTTTCGACCCGGTGACCCGTAAAGCTCCCGAAAAGCTCCTTAAACTCCATCAAACCTGCAAAACACATTTTTGATTAAAAGTAGGCTATTCGAAACTAAAACTCACATAAAAACATCGAGTTAAACAATAACGAGCACCGGTTTACAACCACGTATCAAGCCTAGATCTTGGAAGGAGGCATTGAAAGATGATTCCTGGGTGGAAGCCATGCAAGAAGAACTTCAGCAGTTCGAGAAGTTGGGCGTATGGAAATTGGTTGATAGGCCCGACAACTACAAGAAGATCGGAACTCGTTGGGTGTTTAAGTGCAAGAAAGAAGACCGTGGAATTGTTGTCCGAAACAAAGCAAGGTTAGTTGTTCAAGGCTTCAGTCAGATAGAAGGTATTGACTACAATGAAGTGTATGCTCCTGTTGCACGTCTGGAGGCTATTAGAATGTTTCTAGCCTACGCATCCTTCAAGAAATTCAAGGTGTACCAGATGGATGTTAAGAGTGCATTTCTACACGGAGTAGTCGAAGAGGAAGTATATGTCGAGCAACCACCGGGGTTTGAAGATCCATTACATCCTGACAGAGTTTTACTACTTAACAAAGCGTTATATGGTCTTCATCAAGCACCTCGAGCCTGGTATGAGACACTGTCTACCTACCTACTGAACAACGGGTTTAGACGGGGTTTGATCGACTGTACCCTCTTCATCAAAGAAAAAGGTGAAGATCTTCTGTTGGTACAGGTATATGTCGATGACATTATCTTTGGTTCTACCGATGATAATTTATGCAAGGAATTTGAGAAAGTGATGCAAGATCGATTCGAGATGAGTGCGATGGGTGAAATGACGTTCTTTTTGGGTTTGCAAGTTAATCAGTCCGAATCTGGAATTTTTATCCATCAAACCAAGTACGTCGGAGACATCTTGAGCCGGTTCCAGATGTCCGATTCGAAGCCAATTTCTACTCCTCTTCCGCAGAATCACGGGATTACTCCGGATGAAAAAGGGGAAGCTGTGGATTCTTCACTCTATCGTGCTATGATTGGATCTTTAATGTATCTCACTGCATCAAGACCCGACATTATGTATCCAACGTGCCTTCTCGCCAGATACCAAGCAAATCCGAAGGTCTCTCACTATGCTGCTGTCAAAAGGATTTTTCGTTATCTGAAGGGTTGCCCTGACACCGGGTTATGGTACCCTAAGGATGATAACTTCGATCTCAAAGCTTACAGTGATTCTGATTTCGGCGGCTGCAAGAAAGATGGAAAATCAACTACAGCAGGATGTCAGTTCTTAGGCAATCGCCTAGTCACTTGGCAGTGCAAGAAGCAGACATGTGTGGCTACGTCTACATGTGAAGCGGAATACATTGCTGCGTCTAGTTGCTGCTCCCAGGTTCTATGGATCCAACAACAGATGCGGGACTACGGTTTTGAATTCCTAACTACTCCTATTTATGTTGATAATGAAGCTGCTTTACAGATCACTAGAAATCCTGTACAACACTAAAAAACGAAGCACATCGATATTAAATATCACTTCATACGTGATTGCTTTGAAAAGAGACTTATCGATGTGGTTCACATTCATACCGATCACCAACGTGCCGACCTTTTTACCAAAGCATTTGATAAATCAAGATTCGATTATTTACTTTTGGTAAACGGCATAAAGGTGAAGCAAGAGTAACCGACATCGGAAAATCGTTTTTGTAAATATTTTTTCTTAAAAAAAAAAATGTCTTTATTTTCTTTGTTTTTAAATTTTAGGGGGAGAAAATTTCAGAAAAATTCAAAAACATTGAAAAACCGCAAAAATACAAAAATATGTCTTTACTTTATTTACTTTCTGCATTTAAGGGGGAGAAAATTCAGAAAAACACAAAAACAATAGAAAAACAAAAATGAGTTTCTTGGCAAGATAAGAGAAAATGATATTACATCAGAGGTCGGTCAAAACATGTTTCTAGAAATCAAAAGAAAAGAAAAAGATAAGTAGCTCTACTAATGATGTACCGGTAGACTCACGATCATTTTAAAGTGTGCAGGAGATATAAACATAACGAACTGAAAACCGCGTGGGAACCGCTCATTGGCATATGGTCTTGGTACCGAAATTTCGTTTGATAGATTGCCGAGGTTCTGAGATATTTGGGGTTTATGCTGTTTATCATCTGGGTATCATGGTTGTATCTTTTACCGAAAAAAATAACGGGGACGCAAGTCTAGATCTTCCATGATACTATACATACGTGTACATATTGCATTCGACCTCAATAAGTGATAAACAATCACATGTCCCAAAATAAGTGATAATATATCACATTCATCCGGGAGTCAAGTTCGTCTCTCTGCTGTACGAAAGTACTGACCTGTTCACGGACTTGCTCTTGTGCCTTCATGCATCTGAAAATCAAGTTCCTCATCAATAAGTGATTCTATCACATAGGGCTTGTTTTCAAATCAAATAAGTGACTTGTTCACATTTTATATACGTTAAAAACGGATGATAAATGGTATACTCCCCAGTAAGATGAACTCTCGTGCATACCTTGATACGGGAATGTGTCGTGAGTGGATGAACACCGGTCGGTAAGTATAAATCATACCTTAATGTATCTCAATGCATTATGATTACACTTGATCGTTGAGTTTAAGTGGATAACAATATCGGTAATTGTGGTAGAATACTTATCCTCTTCTGTAAAAGAATATTAAAAGGAAATGTGTTTTGACAAAAGACCGCAAACTGATATGATTCTCTTCGCCAGAAACTCGCAAAAATATTGTTGTGTTTGTACATATTTATTTACTGCTTAACTTTAGTGATTAACTTTTATTGTCTTTTTAAACAGTTTTTGTCGTTTGGTGCATATCAGCACGACATTAGCGGTGATGTCGTTTGATAACATTCAAAGGATTCTAAAATTGTTGTCTTTTATTGTTGTCTTTTATCTTATCAAAATCCAAAAAGATTTTCAATTTAATCTTATTTTTTGATTAACCGATGTTGGTACTCGATCAGATATCTGACAAGCCGAAATACTTCATAAAACTGACCTTTGCAGAACTTCATAACGGATAATTTTTCAAAACGATCATTTCTGAAAGCTTTTAAGAATTTGAAGGGCTTAAATTGAAAATTCCCAAAAATCCAAAGTGTTGGTGGAAATCTGATCCTTCGAGGAAGCAATGGCCCTCGAAAGATCAGAAGGTCAATGAAAGTCAATGAAAGTCAATCATCTCAGTCGAAAGATGAATTGGTCAACAGACCTTTATGAAAGATGGATAAGGTCGAAAGATATCCTTCGAGGATTCCCACAAATATCTGGTATCCTTCGATCCAGATCCTTCAAATATCTGGTATCTTTCGATCCAGATAGGGATCCTTCGACCCAAAGCTGATCTTTCGAAACACCTTTTCATCTTTCGAAAGGTCATCTATCCTTCGAGACGGTTCGACTTTCGAGGTCAGAGTATAAAAGGGTGTCTTCTTCTTCACTTCATCATAACTGTTCAACTTCACTATTTCAAAATCGTCTGATCCTACCGAAACTCTGCCAAAATTTGAACAAAAAGTTAGTGTATCAGGATTCCATCTACAAATCTCGGTAGGATAATCCGAATGCACTTATCAAACAACGACATAAACACTTCATTTGATCATGTGTCTTTATGCAATGTGAATATGTGTGTTGTAGGTTTTGATGTTTATAATGTTATATCTTGACTGATGTTTTATGTTTCAGAGTCTTTGGTTTGAACTTTAATGGTCTGAAAGCCTTTGTGGGTTCTTGATTGATTGGTTCATGTGTATGAGGTTGTATCCGGGTTGGGGTTTTGTGTCCGGTGTTGGGTTTGATATTGTTTTGTCTGTTTTAAGTGTCTTGTTAGTAATGTTTTAAATGGTTTGATGTTTGATGTACCTAAATGATCTGAAACCACTTAAAACACACTTAAAACTGTCACCGAAAAACGATGAACAGTGTCGCCGGAAAATCGCCGATGAACAGTGTCACCGGATCATCCTTCGATCTCGAAAGATGATGTCTTAACCTCGAAAGATGGACTGCAAAATATCCTTCGAACTGAGGATCGAAGGATACTAAGCCTTTCGAAGGATCATCCTTCGGTTGATCAGATCTTTCAATTGATCAAATATCTTTCAAAATTTTTATCTTTCGAAAGTTGATCTTTCGATAAGGCCTGTCATCTTTCGAAGCATATAACATCTTTCGATCAATGTGTCATCCTTCGATGCCTAAATGGGATCTTTCGAGACAGAACACTTAGAAATTTTTCAAGAAATTGAAATCTTTCTAAGTGTGAAATCCTTATTGACTGTTGATTGTTTCTCATTACGTGTCTGTGTTTTCATGAACAGAAATGGCACCGAAAGAAAAGAAGGAACGGGCAAAACCAACCAAGAAAGAAAAATTGGAAGTTGAATCTATGTCGGAGCCACGACACAACATGGCCGCGTATTTGCAACCGGAAGACAAAATCAGTCCGGAATTCACGGGAATAATGGAGTATCTTCATCGCACTCGTATCAACTATGCAATCACTACACAGCACACTGCTTATCAGTCTCATATCAAGGAGTTTTGGAATTCGGCTGTGGTTGAAACAGTGGATAACAAGGAAGTGATTAGTGGATCAGTTGCTGAGAAACCCGTGGTGATTACAGAAAACACTATCAGAGCACGTCTGCAACTAGG
Source organism: Helianthus tuberosus (assembly GCA_030545235.1). NCBI lineage: Eukaryota > Viridiplantae > Streptophyta > Magnoliopsida > Asterales > Asteraceae > Helianthus > Helianthus tuberosus. The sequence continues at coordinate 186,596,938 of CM060406.1, forward strand.
AGATCAACCAGAAGATTCTACTTCTATTGATTTACAATGTCAGCGGGGCTTGCTGATGAGGTTACGGTACAGCGATAACGTTCTTGCAAATCAGATCAACAAAAAGTTTATGCCGCTTCGATACAAGTTCTTATTGCATATCCTTATTCACTGCCTGAGCAACAAACGATCTGGATATGATCTGTCGCCGATTGATTTAACGGGATTGTTTACGGCTTTGATTCTGAACAAGCCTTTCAACATATCACGCTATATTTTCGACAATCTGAAAGAAAATGCTCGAAGGCCACTCCCGTCAGCAACTCAACGAACATCTACCAAGTTTTGGCTATATCCTAGATTCCTGCAGATGATGATTGATGATCAGATTCCTGATCTTCCTAAAGCTGAAGCAGATGTTCTACCTGTCAATCCGATGAATGAGCGTACACTGCTGATTTTCAAATCCATGTCCAACTATAAAGAATCAGATCCAATTAGAAAGCTTATTGGTCATCTCGATGTTCCGGCCTACGAGGCACCGCAGAACAACAAATGGCGTCGAGATGCGAGTGATTCTGATGATGAAGAGCCAAGGTTAATCGCTTTGGCTACCACGCAGCTCGGGGCTAAGCATGGTATTAAAGCATCGAGCAGGAAGTCTGCTGGCAGTTCAAGTGTTGCAGCACATGTTGAAGTCGATGTGAATGTTGCTGCAGAAGAAGTTCAGGGAGTGTTTGTCGATCCTGATGCTCGTGTTAGTGCAGGTGGAGCTGGTGATCCTGCTAGTCAGTCAGGTAATGTTGCGGCTGACAGAGGTAAAAGTAAGGTGGACGAGCCGAGGAGGTTGGCCGATGAAAGCAGTTCGTCTTCTGATGCTGAAGGAGATGCTGGTAATGATGATTCATCTTCTGAGGATGATAATCCTCCTCCTCCAGGGATGCGTAAGGCTTATGATCAGCGAGGGAATTTTCGTGGTTTTGAACTTATTGAGAAACCGGTGAATGTCGCAGAATCTGATAAGGATGATGATTATATTCCTGCTGCTCCTGGATTACTCAGAAGGAAGAGACAAGCAAGAAGAGAGGGTACTCGTACTTCTAAGAGATCAAGGGGCGGATCAAAGCCAACAGGTGAAACGGCTGGTGATGTCACTACACCTGATCCGATTCAACATTCAACGCCTCCGGAGCAACAGCTGCCTCCTATCAGTGAACAATTAACTACATCAGAGATGCTGGATCTGATCTCTTCTCCACAGACGTCTTCTGGGGCACGCACGGCGCCTGTTGATCAACAGCCGCCTGCAACCCTTGTCTCAGGTACACATCCACGTCCTCCTCTTGTTATTCCTGGTCCAACAGGTACTTCTGGTCCATCTGGCCAGACTGGTTTTTCAGGACCTGAGCCCTCACGACCTACTCTAGCAGAAACATTATCTGGGTTGTCTGATGCTGAGAAAATTCAATTCCTGATTGAACAAGTCAGTGAACTGGGTACCTTAGTCGGTCGGAATACAAGAAAGATTGAAGAATACCGTGTACAGAGAACACGAGATGCTGAGGCTCACAACAAGCTGGTCTCACTTGTTAGTGCTCAGAATGTCAAGATAAGAGAACAAGCTCAAGAGATAGAAAGACTGAAAGAAGCTAACAAGGCTCGTGACAGAGAGGTTGAGATTATGAAGGGGCATAGTACTGTGTTGGAGAATGAGGCAAAGGCGTTAAAACAGAAGCACACAGAGCTGTCGGATCGATATAAAAATCGTGATGATCGATTAATAGAAGCCTTCAAGCCTATCCAATCAAACTTCAAGAAATTTGATCACAAAGTGGTTACCCTTTGGAATGAACGGTGCAAAGCTTTGGGCATCGCTCCTTCAAGGCGTGGCGATGATAAGGATGATGATGCAGCAAATCCTGATCAACCAGCTGCCACAGGTTCCGGTGCAACTGCATCTGGTGCTGCAGGTGGGTCTGGTACATCTCAAGATGCTCCTTCTGCTCCTCCAACAGCTACTGGTCCTTCTGAGCAAACTGAAACATTGGAAGCTTCAGCAGTTTTTGAACATATTAGTCTTGAGCCGGAAGCGTTCACCGATCTCCCTGAATCCTCAACTGTTCAACAGTATCATCCAGTCACGGGTGAACTATTAGAAGAGGGAGAACATGTTACTGAGATGTCTGATGAATGTGTGTTAGCTCTAACAGCAATGGATGAAGTTGATGTGACCACGATCGATGCTACTCCGTTGGTTCCGGACGAAACCGATTTCTCTACGATTGAAGAAATCTTCATCGGTTCGGATCCGGAACGTCCCGTTTATGTTAGTCAAGATAATGTGGAGCTTAATTCGCTTGATGATGATTTTGTGGAAGCAAAGACAGCAGAATCTTCTAATCCTTCTTCAGATTCTCCTTCAGTTCAAGAAAATCGTGAGAAGACAGTGAAAGAATGGCGAGCGGATTTCCTAGCTAGGAATCCTCCTCCGCTCCCTCCGTTGGATCAGGCCAACTACATGATTCTGGAAAGAAATCAGGCTAGGGGTCGTATTATCAGCTGGATGTTCATCAAGGAGCTTCATTGCATGGTTGTGAAGCGAGAATGCGGCCTTCAGTACTTCAGGACTCTTCTCAGCATTCTCTCACTTCCTTATTATGATGTTGCGGTTTTGGCTCAGCTGGAGGTAATTAATCGAGTCAAAGACAAGATGGTGGATTTGTTTGCGAAGAAGATCAGATTGGAACGAAGAAGAGGTTGGGAGGATCCGCTATACAAGCCGCAGTTTCCTCGATACGAGCAAATCAGGTTCACGCTCGATCCAGAGACAAATACTGCTCGTTATCGATTGGTTTATGATCCTCCAAAGTTGATGAAGAAGATACCTTTGTTGAAAATGAAGACAGACTTTCTGGGAAACTTTCGTTGCTGGGTTTATGATGCAGATACTGGAGAAGCCGTGATCTTATTCCGAGATAGTCAGGAGAACTTTCGAATGATAGATCCGATGTGGATTACTAACATGTCCAGGTCGGATATTATTGTTCTTAAGGATCACGAGATCAACTACTTGGTTAGAGATCGTGAACAAGCAATGAAGTTTCAGAAGATGGCCCAGTATTGCTTCAACCTACTGGTGAATGCGGGAAGTGCATGGTCTACGCATCACTTAACGGTTGAAAGGACGTCAGAGACTTGAAGACACAAAGATCGAGACAAAGCTACAGCCAAGGGGGAGTTTGTTGGTGCACTTGTGTCTGTACTTTGTCTGTATTTTGTAATGATATAAAACGATGTCTTTTGTAGTCGTGTTACGTCTTAGATGTGTTTATGTGTGTGCTTAATGTAAGTTTGACCAGTCAACCATCCTCCTGGTTTGACTTGGTCAAACAGTTAGAAAAAGGTTTGTAAGTTGTGTGGGTCGAAGGATGAGTCATCGAAGGATTGTTTATATCCTTCGATGAGCTCGAAAGATAACCTTCGACGGATATAGATGGACCTCGAAGGATGCCAATCCTTCGAGGTATATGTGGATCCTTCGATAGGCTGTATCTCGATAGATGATCTTTCGATCAGTCTAATTGATCCTTCGACCAGACGAGCTGTGAAGGTTATATATACTGTTGTAATGTGTTCACTTCATCATGTGAGTGAACCTAGTCTTGTAGAGAGCGTATTTTCAGTTTGGTCAAGGGCTGTAACCGTGTCCACTGAAATACAAGAGAAAACTTTGATATCTTGTGTGTCTACCTTTCTCTTTGTAGCTTGTGTTCTCATTATAAACTACCGGTTTGCATTCTAGCTTGGATTCCGCACTTGCTAGTGTGTTAAACTTAACAAGGATAAGGTTTAACCTCAACCTCCGAGGGACCTACAGATTGCCAAGGACCTCACTACGTTGCTTTTAACCACTCATTTTTCGCCTAGTTTCTCCCCTAGCCTCGAGCTAGTAGTAAGTGACTCTAAACGCCTTCTTGATCTTGTCTAGGGTGGTTAATAAGAGATTTTTCGGTTAAAAATTATGAACATATAAGATCAAAGTCTAAAAGTCTACTAAAGTGATGAACAAGGTGGTTAATGGATGAATATTAGTGTAAAGCATGTAGATCTTGTGTGATTATGATTATTGGTTGATTATCTGATGTGTTGCTAGATGATATTGATTTTGATGTTGTTACGATCACTAAACATAATTAACGGGATCAACCGAACACAAACTAGTAAGCTAGAGACTAAAAACAACAATCTGTCCATACTTTACAGCCAACTTCAGTTGGCTGTAAACAGGTCATAAACTTAACGAAAAACCGATATTTTGAATCTAAAATATGTTATTATGAAATACGGTTCTAATCGCACCAGAATCGTAATTTTTGGACTCCGTTTACTATTTTTAAAGTGTTAATTTGTAACAACAACTTAAGCTGAATTTTGACAGCAATAAATGGGTGTCATACTTTCAGTCATAACCTGAGTTTTGTGATGAATCGGACCATGAAATTTGTACAGTAGATGACAACCGATGCATTTGTAATTACCCCACTGGAATTTCGTAAATTGGACACTCGATGAATTTTTAATAAATTGTTCCGTGGACTGTGGTCAGAAATACACAAATCTGAGTTCAGTCCGAAATATGGATTTTTATAAAATATTGGTAATGAACCGGACCCCGATATTTTTACACAATAAAATATGGAATCTTTAAGACATCCTGTAAAAATGTGGGAATTTTTGGAATGATTTAACTATTTTATTAAAATGTCCGAAAACAGCCGGTTTTGAATATTAATGCTGAATTGACATAAGTTGTGACTTGCGTGTCTAAATGTCGAGTATGCTATCGGTGAATGATCTAACATGTTATATGTGTTACGTGCAATATCGTATGTTTGTTTATGAGTGGGGAATGGATGGGAAGTTTATATGGGCATAAATCGTTAAAGTGTGTACCTGTTATGTGGTCGAAGTAATGTGCAAATAAACCATACGTAGGATACGTGTTATGCATGAGAAACTGATTGTTATCCGTACCTTATTAGGACGTGATTGACCGACCTTGACTGTTAACTATATTTGAGAATCTAACCGAGCAAACCGAGGTGAGTTCACACTTTTCTACAAAGCATGGTAAATTCCCGGTGGGAATGGGAATGGGTACAGGAATAGGGATTCCTCGTCCTTTGAGACGTGTTCAGGAATGTAAATTCCTCGTCCTGTTGGGACGTGTTAGACTTACTAGGCTAGAACTCTATCAGCGAAGTCCCTCCCTTTTTGTATCGACTTAATCGCCGAGGCTATGGCGAGCGGGTCATTAGTTAATAGCGCTATTAGGTATAACAAACCTCACACCGTGCCAGTCGGACGGGCGTGTACTAATGGACTATGGCACGTCGGTGGTGATAGAACACCGAAGCTAGGGCACAATTGATTTCTTTTGTTAGTAATCGATATGATAAACGAGTCTGGTAGTTTAAAATACTAGGGTAGCTACCCACGGCCAAAGTGCTGGGCTGGATAGCCAGGGAAGGTGGACATGGGATAGTTAACTAATAAACGTTTTCAAACTATGGGGTAACCCCCACGGCTGGATAGCCGAATGAGATTAAACTATGTTTTTGGAAACAACTCTAAAATGGACAACCAACCGTGAACTCACTCAACTTTGTTGTTGACTCGTTATTACATGTTTTGCAGGTCGTTAGATGCTATGGAGCTTGCATATGGAGGTGGTCGTTGTGGGATGCGAACTGATATGTCCCGTACTTAATGAATAAACTTCATGAACTTATTAATCCTACGTTTTGGACTTTAAACTTATGAACTATGGACTTACGTTTTGAACTTATGTTTTATGCTTTCGCTGTTAACCTAAAATCGGTTTACTTTCTTTTGGTCACCAATCGTATTGTGTTTGGTTTTATTTACTTTATTATGATGTTCAATATGATTGGTGGTTCGATCCTGGTCATGTCACGCCTCCAAGCGGTGATACTCCGCATGGTGGATTTTGGGGGTGTGACATATGGCTCTGATACCAATCTGTCACACCCCAACCGATGGCGGAATCATCGGGGTGCGGCACTGAGCGAAACAGATTGTTCAAAGAAATTCCATAACGACTAAATTACCGAATAGTTTAAAATATCATGTCCCATTCCATGAACCATAAGATAATGTAGTTATTACAGGCATAGATATTCTTCAAACAAACTCAAGTTCCGACAACTCAGATTTAAGCAAATAAAAATAAATTGTCTTTGTTTCTAGACTCTTTCCGAGCCTCGATTTCACAGCAATCCAAGCAAATAAACATCTTAAGCACCTACCACATACGTTAAAGTAAAATTCAATACACATAGTGTAAAGGTGAGCATACAAGTTTAGTAGATATAATAGAGTTCGAAATCGTTTACGCATAACCAGCACGTACACAGTGAAAAATGAAGCACGTAAGTTATCGACATGATCCTATCAATACCAATGACTGCGGGTTGACTGCCCAAGGCAGTTCATAATGCATGATCACCATTGTGAACCATGTAATTAATTGTCCTTAACAACCCCTGAGTGAACAGGTGCTGAGTCCAAGCTATAGTACTATCGTTGCTAAGGCAGGTAGACAGCAATCCATGTGTAAACATAACAAACAAGCATTCATTAAGTCACGTATAACATGCAGGAACGGTTAGCGTTAAAGTATTGCGTAGTGTGTTTGATGTGATTTAGAATATGTAACGTATGTAACACCCAAAAGTGCATAAAGCAAAAAGGGTTCGAGTATACTCACAGCGATGATGGATTGAAGGGAGCGCTAGAGTGAGATTAGCCTGATCCGAACGATAGCATAACGATAAGTGAAAACAGAGTATAGTGTCAGTGGATCGGATGGTAATCCGATCGGGTGACAATCCTATCGGATGGCCGGTCGATCGGGTGACAATCTGTTCGAATGGTCATCTGATCGGGTGACCAGTTGATTGGATTGTTACCTCGCTTGGGAAGGATGTGTTTGTGTATGATGGCTTGACTTTTGAAGTTTTTGTTGTAGCATTTTGAAAATAGAGAAGTATCTCTACCTTTCAGGTCGATCGATCGAACGGTCGTTCGATCGGGCGACAATCCGATTGGTGGACACTTAGGGAGAATAAGTTCACAACAGTTTGTCACTCGATCGGATTGTAGTCCGATCGGGTGGCAATCCGTTTGTATTGAACATGTTGAAAATTGTTTACGTGTTGAAGTCTAATCATCACATGGTCGGGTGATAATCCGATCGGATGGCAATCCGATCAGACAGCAGTCTGTTCAATGTTCAAACTTCAAAATGTTGAAATAAAAGTTAAGCGTGGGACCCAGGGTGCAATCCAATCGGGTGACTGTCCGGTCGGGTGGCAATCCGATCGGACAGCAATCCGATCGGACGGCAATCCGTCCCAGACGACTTGATCGTCTTCTTCCTTGGTTATTCTGATAGTTTGAAGTTTTCTCGAGACGTTGTGACTACGTGCTAAGCAACATAACCTTGCCAAGACCCTTGTGAACCGATCGGACAGGAATCACCCAAATCCGACCCGTTCACTGGTTCGTGACGGTAGTTCATGTTTAACCCGAAATCATAAATCTTATGGATAGAATCCAGATCTTGAACTGACCAATACTAAGAATGAGTAGGAGATTAGAACAAGGTCCAATTCTATCGGTTTTGAGTGCGTTGAGTGCAAAAGAGTTGAAAGAAAGTTAGAAACCATCTTTCAATCCTTTTTTCACCATGAATATGCTCAGATCTATGCAAGATCTTTGTTTATTTGTATGGAAATCGTTCAGATCTAAGATGTTCTTGGTGGATTGAAGCCAAAACATGAAGTTCATAAGAACACCATGATGACATCATCCTAGAACACCTCAAATCTTGTGATTTCATGGTTAAAAGTTAAGATTCAAAAGATAGAAATGTGTAGGAGTGCGTGTAGATTAAGGAAGTACAAGATTTTAGGCTGAAAACTTACAAGAATCGGGAGAAATCTGAAGAAAAGCGGCAAAGAGCGAGCTGGTCGGATGAGAGAGATGCAAAAGGTGAAGTTGTGATGTGATAGGGGGTATTTATAGGGTTTCCATAAAAGGAAAGGGGAAATGGAGGAGAGGGTCACCGATTGGATGACTGTCCGATCGGGTGGCAATCCGATCGAGCTGTCACTTCGATCGAGTGGCTCTGACGGTTAAGTTTTGGTGTTTCGTATTGTGCGCTGAGTTTTACGATGCGATAGAGTCTCTTATTCAAATTACTTTTAATCCCAACTACTATATCTAACATACAATTATCCTAATTCTCTTGCGTTTAGTGTCTGTGATTCGATTGCGTTTCGATTAATCACCATAACATAAGCATAAATAAACATGCACAAGTAACACATAAATGACACGCGCACGTAAAACAATATCCAAAACGCATAATTCGGGTTGCGAGCGCGATTGCGATAAGCGATAAAGCGATAAAACAAGCGATAAATAGCGAATAAAACCTCGATTAGTAACAAGTACTTCATATAATACAACTAACGTAGACAATTAGATAGACTATCTACAAGTCAGAAGAAGTCAAGACAGCAGTTGAGCAACGAGTGACAGATCGCAATTAGCAATCTTTTCTTCTTTTGGCTTCAATGTTGACTTTGACTTTCGAAACACGGGGTGTTACAGAGAAGATGAACAGTTCAACCCAAAACCGAACTGATTTCACCTTGAAATAGTGCCAGTCTCCCGAAAAGGTAGCCTACTCCCACGAAAGGTTAACCCTTTTGCGCGAGAGGAAGCTCCTATCGTCCGAATGGGACTGTTTCACTACGTTCCGACATTTTCGAAGTGTTGAATGATATTCCAGATCCCTATTCTCGATATAGACGACTCTGTAATATCAGTGTGTGATCTGTGGAAGCCTTGGCTTCCAATCTAGTTCCACCACCTCACTTGAACTTGTAAAACGAACACCCGAACAATCTCCTAGACCTAGAACAAGTTAACCCCGTCCAACCTCCGACACTTAGTTCATTCTTTCTATGTCGTGTTGGCACACCTAGGTTGTCCTTGTTCGGTTGTTTGGCTATTTTTTACGTTCTGTTATTTATGTATTCATGACCCACCGGTTAGCTAACCAAGTTAACTAATTTGTGCTTTGGTGAACTATAATGAAGTTGTTACCTCCATGCATGACTTCTATGAACTATATGAACATTCTGGACTAATATTATACTAAACTATAACTAAATAACCTAATTGAACGCACGAACATAACTAATTGATAATTAAAACGTTCAAACGAGGATCGGTTCACCAAACAGTCCCTCTCACGCGAAAGGGTGGTCCCACTCGCGCAAAGGGCCCTGTCGTGCCAACTGTTCCTTCGTCCGAATAGTTTGTGTTTCAGTTTCCCCGTTTATTCCATTTTCGCGTTCCTTGTTACTGATTCTGTCGAGCAAACCAGGACCCGTAAAATCACAAGAACTCAGTGTCGTGACAAGTGCTCGGACATAATATACTTTTTGTTTACTTATACTTTCATACTATATTGCGTACTTTAATTTCGTATCATAATCCTCCGTTCAAAATCCAACAACTCATGCCTTCATTTACCCCTTGTAGGGTGACCTTGGTGTTCCCGTACTATAACGACGACCCTTCGCTCGCATGGTAGAGTAACCTTGGCGTTTCTGTACTACATCAACCACACTTCGCTCTCGGGATTAACTAAGAAGACTTGGCAAAACCGTGAGTATACTCGAATACCTTTTTTCCATTTTACGCTTTGGGTGCAATATGTTTACTATAAAACCTACACAGTTACACTTAGACTTTTATACAAAATTCACAAAAATCCAATACAGGCATGCTAAACTCGTTATACTTGATTCGTTATTCTGGATGATTCTTTTGTGTGATAAGCTTGTCATTAACTCCGTACGAGTCTCCCTTTAACATGTATAGCGCTATAAGAGTAACGCGCAGCCCGTAGACTTGTGGTCATGTTAAATTCATTTTATACGGTAATCAGATGATTGACTTGAACATTCATATGACAGTTTATACGTTAATTTTGATAACTTAGTTTGCCATGTGGATTCGTTTAAATCTTTTATACTTATCCTATGTATTAAACTTGTATACTCGTCAATACTTTTGTATTGAACCTTGTTTTTTAAACATATTTGCAAGTTGATGATGATATTAAAATGGGCTTAGTGAGTATGCTTTAGATACCCACTTTAAATTAGATTTTGTTGTTGTACCAATTCTGGAATATGTTGTATTTGTTTCATGTTTGTTGTATTTCGAAAACAATTGTTGTAGTTTGCTTAACTTGTATTGTAACTTGACAATTTGAAATGAAATGAAATCAGTTTTATTTAAATATTGTCACAAATAGTGTTATGAAGTCTCGAACAATCTCGTTTTCGTCTCACTCTGATGTTTCCGCCATCGGTTGAGGTGTGACAACTAGCTATATGGTTTAAGGTAACTAAGAACACATTTCAACTTATCTTTGACCGGACCCTCCACATCCAACCATACATTTGAACCGTCTTCGTTTGAGCCGGAATGATTGAACCGCCGAACTCGACCATCAGTTGGACCGGATTTTTAGAATTTATATTTCTCCATGATTGTTTATTATATTTTTTGTTAACACTGCAAATCTACGTAAAAAGATAAAAGTAGTTTTATTTTGTTTAATTAATTATATAAATTAGGGCTGGTAATTTTACACGAATACACGATACGAACCTACACGAAGTTAACAGGTATCGTGTATGGCCTTAACATGTATCGTGTACCAAACAGGTAGACACGAGATTACCTGTTAATTTTTGTGTATAAACATGTTAAATACCTGTTTACCTGTTAATACCCGTTAGTACACGATAAAAAATTAAATTAAATAAAACTCATTAGCCATGTGCGTGTGGGTTCCTTAATTCATTTCTATTTTCATTCCTCATTCAATTCAGAAAAAATAAATAAATAAATAAAACCCTAAACTCCCTCTATAACTCTTAGATAGCATGTCGTATTCGTGTTTTTGTTCGTGTTAACATGTATTAATAGGTAATTTTCGTGTATATCGTGTCGTGTTCGTGTTTGAAAAAAAAGACACGATAAGTTATCGTGTCGTGTATGAGATTTCGTGTCCCATGTCTTATTGTGTCGTGTCTTATCGTTTACGGGTATACACGATATGCTAGCCCTAATATAAATCCGCCCATTATTGAAACCACCAGCAATAACATTCTAGTTTTATATCAACAATATTTATATTTGTTACAATGTGAAAACGAAGATATATCCACTTGATGCTTATGATGTTTATTTAAGGGGAATCGCTCTATACAAAACAAAGAGACATCGAATAGTTCTAATATATTATTGAGTTAATTGCCAAAATCGTCCCTGAGGTTTGGGCAGGTTTGCCATTTCCGTCCAAAATGAGACTTTTGTACCAAATTGCCCTCAACGTTTGTAACTTTTTGCCATTTTCATCAAAACAACTAACTTAGTTTACTTTTTTCTGTTAAGTTGACAATATTTGGATGAAACTGGCAAATATAAAACCACATGGACGATTTTGGCAATTTACTCAAATTCTTTTAAATTTCTTTTATTTAATTAATTTTATTACATATATAATAAAAAAGAATATACATGCAATTTTTATATGCAAAAATTAATAGATTTGCCACATAATTTTTATAAATTTTCATCCAACCACTAACTAAGTTAATTTTTCTATTAAGGTGAAAGATGTTTATAAACTAAAACAGAAATTAATTTCTAATTGTTTATATAGATCAGTTTTATAAAAATAAAATCTACTTAAATCTCTAAATTTTATAAAACTAAAATGTTGGTAACCTTATTGAAAAATGTCAAATAAAAAAAATCTTATCGTATGTACCAAGTTTGTAATTCATCTTCTAATCTTTTAAATTCGCTCCTAAGGAAAAACAGAAACCAGTGCCTCCCCCCCCCCCCCCCTCTATCGAACAACGTATCATTACCAAACCTTAATATTACCCACCAAATTGTAATTATAATGCTATGAACCAAAAATTTATTTATTCAAGCCACTCAGAATAAGTATTAGTTAGTTACCCTCATAATCTTAGTTAAATAAATATTTGATTTCTACCAACATATTTCCTAGGTGCTCAACACATTTAAAAAATACGTAACGTTTTACAATTTTTTTCTATCTCTACAACTGATAAATACTAAAAGTTGTAATCGATTGTTATGTGTTGCACACCAATGACGTTTTCTCTTTATAAAACTGATTTATATAAAGAAGCTGTAAATTAATTTCTGTCTTAATTTATAAAATTTAAAACATCCATCACCTTAACAGAAAAAATAAACTGAGTTAGTGATTTGGATGAAAATTTATAAAAATTATGTGACAAAACTATTAATTTTTTTTCTAAAAACTCCATGTATATTCTTTTTTATTATATATGTAACAAAAATAATTAAATAAAAGAAATTAAAAAGGGTTTGAGTAAATTGCCAAAATCGTCCCTGTTGTTTTATATTTGCCAGTTTCATCCAAATATCCTCAACTTAACAGAAAAATAAACTAAGATAGTGGTTTGGATGAAAATGGCAAAAAGTTACAAATGTTGGAGGCAATTTGGTACAAAAGTGTCATTTTGGACGAAAATGTCAAACGTGTCCAAATCTCAAGGACGATTTTGGCAATTAACTCTATATTATTTGAAATTTTTGAGTTTTAATTAGTCTTTTAAAATTTAACCCTTATTTTGGATTATAGATTAGCTCTTGTTATGGTAATAACATTCAAGTATTCTTAATACTTAATAAAATAAATTAAAAAAAATAACAGTTTGGCCAAGCCAAACCCACGCGGGCTAGCCACGCCCCGCCATACCGACCCAACATGCAACTGACCAGCAGTGCCCCTCGAAGTCCACGTGTCAACCCATACCCCAAACCCCCACCCCACCATACCCACGGTATTATTATTTGTTACTGTTCAAAGCTATTATTTGTTACTGTTCAAAGCATTGGAAATTTAATATATAGGATAATTTAATAGAAAGTTTTATTTTTTGATTATAAACTAGAATTACGACCCGCCGCAATGCGGCGGGGATTCTTTAGTTATAACTAAGTCGATTCAGGACGCCCACTTTATGTTGAACCTTTCAAACGGGGAAAAATAGACGATGTAAAAACGTTCACCCACACACATACGTTGCGTCATGTTAACTCGCAAAATTTAGAACGAAACGTAAAAACGTTAAACCAAAGACGCACGTTTCGATGTGTTTAGCCACAAAATTTAGAACGAAGCATAAAGCGAAAAATTTGCGGAAACTGAAAATTATAAAGGACCAAAGTTGAGAGTAAAAAAAGTTATGAGGATAGATTGCAAAAGATAAAAAGTTTTATGTTAAAAGTAAAAAACAAATAGTTTTGCGTTAAAGGTAATTTATGAAATACATTTGAGTGAAAAGTAAAAAAATTAAATTTTTTTTTTAAAAACCCTCAAAGCCAAGGTTACAACAACCATATGCATAACCATTTTTTCTTTGAAAAAATTTCAAAGCCAAGATTACAACACATAAGTAAAAAAATCAAAGTGGTTAAATCGCAAAAGATGGAAACTTTTGAATTAGAAGTGAAAAATCAAATTAATTGTTGATGCAACAAATATCAGACCGAAGATGGTAGCCGGGTTGGTTAGGCAAAAGGGTTGAAGGGTTCAGTTTTGCCTAACGCAGGTCGTGGGGTCCCCCCACGTTTGCAAAACGTGGAAGGAGGTTCACTAGTTGGTTTTTGTTATTTGCTGAAGATCATCCTCCGAAGTATATTCGGATTCGGATGTGAGAGCGAGTAGAATGTGTGTGGTGGATGTGAAAGGGAGTAACTCGCGTGTAAGCAAGTACTCAATATGAATGACCAGAGATTAGAGAATCAGAGCTGGCCAGGGGATGTTTTCTGAAGTAAATGAAGTGTCTATTTATAAGAGAAGACATCTCCCGAAGTAGAATGCATTTGACTAGTGACCTTGTTTGCAGTGAGGGGCTTGCCCTTTCGGGGGTTAAAGCCTTTTGACCCCTGGATAATAGCGTGTGCTCTACGGACCTGCGCTGCTTTTGCGGCTGGTGAGTTGGTGGAGCTGTTCGGAGATGTGACTTGTTTACTGTTCTCGTATTGCTTTACTCCATCTCCTCAACTTTTCAACCATTGAACCTTTTAACCCTTTGGGCGTTCATATATTTAGTCATTTTATTTAGTCTTGGGCTACCCCCGTCATCAGCCCCCCAAGTCAGGGGTTTTTGAGGAAGGAGCTCAAAGACTTCTGACTTTTATACGTGTTTGTTATTGCCCAAAGGCTTCGAAGGTTCAAGGGTCGGAAGGTTGGAACGGTTTTTGAATTTCGGAATTTGACAAGACAGTTTGACAAGACTTGTGGCAATTTGTCAGGCGACGGTTTTTAAATTTTTTGTCTCTTCCTAATTATCCCTAATCTCATTTATTTTCTCATTTTCTTTTTGAAGAACATAACTTGCTCTTTTATTTCTCTCAAGTTTCTCCTTTTCATTCAAAATCAGGTCAGTTCCATTTCTCTCATTTTCTCTTTAATTGTTCATAGTCATGGGTGCTCGGAAGGATATGGCAAAATCCTTCTCTCGACTGACCCAAGAGGAAGTCGATTTATTCTGTATGGAATGGGGTATAGGAACAAAGTATAAACCGGTTGCACCGGCTTGCGATAAATCTGTCAATGCCTGTCCCTCTGAGTTTTCCAATCTTCGTTATCCGTTTTCAAACTTTGTGTTGAATATTTTGGAATATTACCGAGTGTCTTTTGGTCAGATTCACCCTTTAGGTATGGCTAGGGTTTTGCATTTTGAGATTCTGTGTCGGGCTTGTGGGTATGATCCTACTCTTTTAGCATTCCGTCGCTTTTTCCGGCTTGCTAAGAATGGTGATTGGTTCACTTTTGAAACCAGTCAAGTTGATACTTGTTTGATTTCTTCCATGGTTTCTACACTTGGGGTTTGGAAAGATCGGTTTTTCTGGGTGTCAGAGGAAATTGTTCCTTTCAAACTTGTTTGGAGACACCCGGATGCCGTTCTGAACGAGCCGGAGCCCTCTGATTCCGAGATAAACACCCGTTTTTTAGAAATTCTTAGGGAGTGCCCTTCGAGGCTTCGTCCCTTCCTTGAGCATCTGTTGGTGTTATTGGGTATAAGTAAAGTGTGGGAAAATGCTAACCGGGATCCGGTGCTTATTAGAGATGGGAAGGGTATGCCTTTATTCCTTTCTTGCTTTTTCATTCCTTTTTCTTTGTCCGTTTATGTGTTTTTATATTTTGTATTGCAGTTATGTCTGCCTTGGATTTTATTAAGAGCGATGATACCTCCGACGTTGTTTTTGATGATGCTGCTGCTACCCCTGGTGAGAATGCGGTTGTTAAGGGTGCCGATTATAGGTTTGAGGGTTCTGGTTATGTCAATGTTCCGAATGTCAAAGGCTTCACCAAGGTTACCGCGTCCAAAGGTTCTACTCGTCGTTCTCAACGTCATCTGAAGGGTGTTGATCAGCCCTCTTGCTCAGAGCCTATTGACGTTAGTGATGATATCGAGGCATCAGAGGATCAAGCTGTGGATGTTGGTAAAGGCAAGGAAAAGGAGTTGATTGTTTCTAGCAGGAAGAAGAAATTGGTTAAGAGGGGTACTATTTCTGCTATTGAAGGTTCGTTGGCCAAAAGTGTTGAAAGCTTCGAGGGTTCAGAGGACATTTATGTGCCCAATTGGAAGGTTAAGGTTGGTGACAATTTTAAGGATCCTGCTGTTTGTGCTGAAGCCTTGGCTCATTTTGCTCCTCCCGGTGTTCGAGATGCCATATCTGAGATGGAGGGTGATCATCTTATTTCTAGGATGATGCTCAGTTCCTGCAACCTTTCTGCCTTTTTGGCTGAAGGTGTCACTCGCTTTGCTAAAAGGATGCGGGAATATGAGGAGGCCTCTAAGAAGAAGGAGAAAATGAAAGCTTCAATTGCTGCCATGAAGAAGGAAATCAAGATTTTTTCTGAGAAAGAACTGGCTTGGACTAAGAAAGAGGAGGAGTTGACAAAGAGGCACGAAATTGAGATTGGTGATCTCAAGAAGAGCTTTGAAGCCAGCCTGTTGAAACTGAAAGCTGACCGGGAGACTTTGGCTGTGCAAAAGAAAGCTTTTGATAAGGAGAAGGATGGTTTGAAAACCTTGGTTGCCCAAGCTACTGGAGATAACCAATGGCTCATTGAGCAGGGTTTTCATCAGGTGGTTACCTATCTCTTGCATTCTAAGGAATTTAACTCCGCTCTTGGTGATGTCTACACTAAACTGCTCAATCTGGGAAAACACCAAGGTCTTATTGCGGGTTATAAGCTTCACGAGTATGGTCATCCCTTAGAGAAATCTCCCCTGTACCGTCCCGAGGCTTCGGATGTTTTCAAGAGTTCCGTTGAGCAAATGGAGAGGTTGTCATACCCGTATGTGAGTCAGGTTGCTTCTTGTTATGGTAAGCCTCTCTCCGTTTTGCAGGAACTGAAGCCGGATGGTTTGAATGAAAAGTTATGTGCTGAAATGCTCAGCTCTCTTTCGAGGAAACGCTCCTACTCGGGAGATAGTGAAGATACTTTACCTGGGGAATCTGATGCTGCAAAGGATGTTAGCTTGGAGGTTTCGGCTGTTGAGGATCTGGGTCCAAAAGCTAAAAAGGCTAAGAAGACTAAGAAGACCAAAGGTAGCAGTTCTGGGGCTTCTAAGCCTTCTACTGATGCATGAATTCATAGCTTTCTTAGCACTCTTAAAACAATTTGTGGTGTGTAACTTTTGAACAATGTTAGGTTTTCAGGAACCCTTAAGGTTCCTGTTGGTTGTGTTTAAGGCCTGTATGGCCATTTGAACAATAGTTGAATTTGCAAGTTACTAGGACTTGCCTTAACTTGTATTTGAAAGTCTTTTAGGGCTTTCTTTGATATGGTATGGTGCTTTAGCTATTTTCTGTGTGTTATATTTTTGCATTTGTGCCTATTTTGTTAAGGCAGTTTGTTTTGCTTTAACCTTCCAAGCCTTTTGGCTGTCTGTTGGTAAGTTGAAGCCTTTGAGGTTTCGAAATATTACCCGGGTGGTTTGAAGTCTTGGAGGCTTCTTGGCCTTGTGACCTGACTTGGTTTGTACCTTTATAATTTTTTTTTTGTCTAGATTTCCTTTGTCTTTATGTAACTTTGCCTTTGTCGAGTTTGTGTTGCCCTTATGTTTTTTATACCTTAAAGGGTTCAGTGCTGCAGACACTTATCCTTGGTATTTTTAACAAGAAGACATAGCACCTATCCTTTTTATCATTTCTTTGTTTTTCACTTGACTCTATAAGCCTGTTTGTTGATCATATTTTTAAGGCTTATGGAACATTTAGTGTAGGCTGTTCAAACCCGTCTATGAGACAATTTTATGTTTTCTTAACAAGTCTCATGGAGTTGTATTGATTTAGGAACTCACCCCTTATATAGGCTCATTCAACCCTTGAACCTATTGAGCGATGTGGCCTGGGAGCTCATCCCCTTACATGGCCCTTTCCATGGAGTTTTTTGCTAGGTTCTCAACCTGATCTTAGGATAGAAAGACAAGTTTGATAAAACAACTTCATTCATTTAAGCAATACTTGCTTTTTACAAAAGGTATTCATAATGTTGTTTGAAATACATTTTGATACAAACCAAACTTTCCTGTTTAAACATGGAACCTTTTCAGGGTTTTGCCATTCCAATGTCTTGGAAGCCTTTTGCCTTCTGAATCTGCTAGCTTGTAGGATCCACCCTTGTGTGCTTCGAGGATGGTGTATGGACCCTCCCATTTTGGGCCAAGCTTTCCTTGATTTTCCTTTTTGCTAGCTTCATTGTTTCTGAGGACCAGGTCTCCTGGCTTGAAACATTCGTTCTTGACTTTCTTGTTATAATAGGCTTCCATTTGCTGCTTGTATTTGGCTTCTTGGATTGCAGCTTGATCTCGTACTTCCTCTAGGAGTTGTAAATTCAACATGGTCTCTTTTTGGTTTGTTTCGGGATCCATGTTGACGATTCTTTGGGTTACAACTCCTATCTCAGCGGGGATCACAACTTCGGATCCAAATACCAAGCTATAAGGTGTTTTCTTATGGCTTATTTTTTCAGTTGTTCTAATTGCCCATAGGACACTAGGCAATTCTTCAAGCCAGTTGCTTCCGTATCTTCCCAATCTTGTCTTGATGCCTTCTACTATGCTTCTATTTGTTCTTTCGACCTGACCGTTGGATTGCGGATACGCCACTGAGCTAAAAACCTGATCGATTTTGTATTCCTTGCACCAAACGCTGAAAGGCTTCTCAGCAAATTGTCTTCCGTTATCGGTGACAAGTACTCCCGGCAATCCATAACGGCAAAAGATGTTTTCCCAAACAAAGTCAATGACCTGTTTTCCCGTGATCTTAGCAAGTGGTTTGACCTCAGGCCACTTGGTGAAATAATCTACTGCCACCAGTAAGAATTTTACTCCCCCTTTGCTTGGGGGAAATGGACCAACAATGTCCATTCCCCATTTATGGAATGGCCATGCCGGGGTTATCGGGACTAAGTCATGTTTGGGACTTTTTGGAATTGGTGCATGAATTTGACAAGCATCACATTTCTTCAATTCTTCGGTTGTATCGCGGTGCATTGAGGGCCAGAAATATCCAAGGTTCATGAGCTTTGCAACTACCGACCTAGCTCCAAAGTGAGCTCCACATACACCTTCATGAATTTCTTTGATCAAATACTTACTTTGCTCGGGGCCGACACATCTTAACAAGGGAGCAAGGTAACCCTTTTTGTAAAGGGTTTCTCCTTGTAGTATGTATTGCCTTGCTTTGATTTCAACCCTTTTAGCTTCCACTTGATCATTGGGTAATTCACCATTTTTAAGGAACTTTATTATGGGAGTCATCCAGTTTGGATCTTCTTCGGTAACTACATCTTGAACTTCCAATTCATCGATTGATGGAGCCTTCAATACTTCTACTAGCACCTTCTTGGTAAGGTGGGCAAAAGCCTTTTTGTTTTGTGATCTAGGGATCTGTTTGATGTTGCAAGCTTGGAAGGTACTCATCAGTTCCTTGGATTTTTCTCTGTATTTTTTCATGTTGGGCTCTTTGGCTATGTAGCTATCATTTACTTGGCTTGAGAATAGTAACGAATCTGTAACACTTCAAGCTTTTCAACCTTCATCTATTTAGCTAGCCTTAGGCCAGCTATTAGTGCCTCATATTCAGCCTCGTTATTGGTGGTCTGAAAATCAAAACGTAGAGCATACGTGAATTCCAGCCCTTGTGGATTGATCAAAATTAGCCCAGCCCCTGACCCTTCAACGCTTGAAGCCCCGTCGGTAAAAAGCTTCCAGGCTTCAGGGTTGGAAGGTTCAGTGGCGGTGGTGTTTACTTCAGTGATCGCTTGGTTTGGGACTTCCGCAATGAAATCAGCCAAGACTTGGGCCTTGATAGCTTTTCTTGGGACATAGGTGATGTTATGTTCACCTAGTTCTATGGCCCATTTGGCTAATCGCCCCGAATTTTCAGGATTTTCAAGCACACTCTTAATAGGTTGGTCGGTGACCACTTGTATGGGGTGTGCTTGGAAATACCTTCGAAGCCTTCTAGCTGTTTGAACTAGGGCTAGGGCAAGTTTTTCAAGGGGAGGATATTTCGTTTCAGCTAATTTTAAAGTTTTGCTGAAAAAATAAACGGGTACCTGGGCCTTGTCTCGCTCAATGGTGAGGACTGCACTGATGGCCTCGTCGGCAATTGAGAGGTACACCGATATTAACTCCCTAGTTTTAGGTGCCGCAATGTCTGGTAGAGAAGCTAGATGTTGCTTCATCTGGTTGAAAGCTTCTTCAGTCCATTTGAAATCCTTCTTATCTGAGCAGTTCTTAAGCGTTTTGTAGAAAGGTAGAGATCTCTCAGCCAACTTGGAGGTAAAACGCTTCAAGGCTGCAAGCTTCCCATTTAAGCTTTCAACCTCCTTCTTGGTTTTTGGTGGTTTGGTTTCAAGAACCGCTTTTACCTTGTTTGGGTTGGCCTTGATGCTTTGCTTCCCAACAATGTGACCCAAGAACTTTCCTTCTTCAAACCCAAATGAGCATTTTTCCGGATTAAGCTTCATGTTGACCTTTCTGAGATTCTTGAAAGTCTCTTGGATGTCGTCAAGCATTTGATATTCTGTCTTGCTTTTGATTACCAAGTCGTCGACATAAGCCTCCATGTTTTTGCCAATTTGGCTTTCGAAGGCTTTGTCAACGAGCCGTTGGTAGGTTACTCCGGCATTTTTGAGGCCGAAAGGCATCTTTTGATAACAAAAGATCCCTTTGTCCGTGTGAAAGGCTGTTTTTTCCTCATCCTCTTCCTTTATGAGGATTTGGTGATAACCTTTGTATGCATCAAGAAAGCATTTGAACGAGTAACCTGTGAGAGAGCCAACCTTGAGATCAATTTTCGGTAGTGGATAGCAATCCTTAGGACAAGCCTTGTTAAGATCCTTGAAATCTATGCACATCCTCCAAGAGTTGTCGGGTTTTTTGACCATAACCGGGTTTGCAACCCATGATTGGTACTTGACTTCTCGGAGAATGCCGGCCGATACGAGCTTTTCAACCTCTTGGCAGGCTGTCAGACTCCTCTCGGGTGCCAGACTTCTTTTCTTTTGAACCACAGGCTTGACATCCGGTGGTATCCTTAACTCGTGTTCGGCAATGTCCCGAGGGATCCCTGCCATATCTTCTAGACACCAAGCGAAAACATCGCTGTAATGTGTAAGTAGTTTTTCGAGATACGAGAGGGTCTCTGGAGAAAGGTTTGGATTGACCCTTACTCTTTGTTCAGGATACTTGGGGTTTATGACCAACCTTTGCCTTTCTTCTTCACTGCTTGAGCTTTCACCCTCAACCATGTAAGCTTCCTGAGAAGGTTGAAGGGTTGCTATGCCCCTTTCGGTAGGAAATTTGACCGTGCCATGGCCAACAGACACGGCCATGTAGAATGCACACTGCCCTGGTCTTCCAATGATCACGTCATAGCTTGAGGGGATGTTGATAACCACAAAGGTGAGTGGTTGGGTTCTTTCTTTCAAACCTTCGCTGAAACGAACATTAAGCGTCAGTTGCCCTAAAGGCTTGAGAGGTATATCGGCGATACCTTTTATAGAGGTTCCAGAGGGTTGAAGCCTTGAACGTTCTTCATTACTCAAACGGTCGAAGAATTTCTGGAACATGATCTCAGTGGCTGCCCCAGTATCTATGTATGCCCTACATGTTTGCAATGTTCCCACGGTAGTTTCTACCACAAGAGGGCTAGAGAGAGGGTCTTTTTCCGTCGGGGGGAAACAGACACACTGAAACTCCCAAGCTTCCAACCGCTGTCTTTTATGAGGAACCCTTCCATCAAAATCCACCATATTGACTTCCTTGCCTTTTCCTTCAGCCATTTTGTCCCGGACTCCCTTTACCAAATGAGCGAGCTCTCCGGACTTAACAGCTTCTTCAATTCTTTTCTTGAGTTGGAAACAATCATTGGTGTGGTGACCTTTTTCTTCATGAAACTCACTGTATTGTGTGGAGTTCTCATTTTTCCTGCTTTTGGGGAGAGGCCTAGGAGGCCGAAAGTTTTGTTTAACTTCTTCTGTTGCAAGGATTTCTTGAGGGGTCTTTGTAAGGGGTGTGAAACTTATGCCTTTTTCCCTGCTTGAAGGGTTCCGGCCTTCAGACCTTCGAGAGTCTGAACCTTTTGACCGCCTGTCATAGGAGTTGAAGTTCCCCTTTTTTCTAGCTGGGCTATTGCTTCGCCAGCCGGATCCTCTTTTTCTTTGTTCTTTAATGTCTACTGCCTCCTCTCCCCGGATGTGGGCTTCAGCCCTTTCCAGAGCCTCTTCCAAGGTCTTGGGCAGGGATTTGTTGAAATCTCTTGTGAGATATTTAGAGGTGATGGCATTCATGAAACCAGCCACTCTCATTTTCTCGTCTGCTCCTACATAAGTCAGACCTTCCTTCTTGTATTGTTCAATGAACGCACGAAGACTTTCATCATCACGTTGTTTTATCTGGAAGATCACTGTTGCGTCTTTGACATATCGCCTTTGTTGGGAGAAATTGGCCAAAAAACCCTTTGTCACACCCCGACCACGTAGAACATACCAAACGTGGCGGAAACATCGGGGAGTGTTGTAACAGAATTAATGTTTCAAATCCATGGCAATTGAAGTTTCGCTTTATTCATTAAAAGTGTTACAATGTCTTAACAAACAAGGAAATACAACATAATTAACTAGTCTTGCATCTTTTATTGTCACTAAAGCCCAAGTCTGTCTATGTGTGTCTTGATTATCTTATGCAACAGCTCCTGAAAAACACATGTGAAAATAGGTACGTCAGCATAAAAATGCCTGTGAGATACATAGGTTTTGTGAAAATAAGATTCATGACTTATGTTTGAGAAAATGTTTAGTCATGAACCTTGTTATTTGCTTTGTCTTTTTAAATCATTTGAAAAACGATAAGATCAGATGATAAGTATAAATAAATGTAAGGTTAAATGAATAACCAAGTAAAATGTGTTTGCATAAGATAAGTTGTTTATAAATCAATGTCTTGTGAAAAGTATGTTATTTGTATGAAATGTTCTATGTCTCAAACTGAAATGATTCAAATAACGTTACGACATGTAATACCATACAAACACTTATATATAGGAAGTACCAGCGGCGTATCCACCATGCTTGTATCATATTACACACGCATCGTTACTTAATCACTTAATCAAACCAAACCAAACAATGTAAAATGTTCATGTCAAGATGTAAATCATGTCAAAATGTCTATGTCAAATATCCATGTCAAATGTCTATGTCAAATATCCATGTCAAATGTCTATGTCAAATATCCCTGTCAAATGTCTATGTCAAAATGTCATGTATGGCAAGTGAAAGGTCTCAACTAAACCATATGCACAAAAACAAAGTATTGAAGTAAAACTTGGTTTAAATCAAAGCTATGTTTTGTGTAAATGCATGCAAATATTTAATATGAACATTTATGTGGTATTATGAATATGCATACATCCAAGCCTGGCGACTGTGGTGATAAAACCCTTTAAACAAATTAAAGGTCTATCTGTCTTAATGTCAACGAATTCGGTCATTCCTTTCTGTCCCCTTACCCTGGGATGTCCGGAACGGGAGTTGTCAATTCCTATGGTACCACTACCTACTAACGAACGGCGTAGCTAATGTTAATGAATGTATTGTCCCATGTAAACAAACCAAATGTCATACCAAAATGTAAACATGTGAAAACAATGCACTAAGTATGTAATCAAATGAACATACATAGCGTGAAATGTCATGTAAAACGATGTACTAAGTAATGCACACAATGGGCACACCTAGCAGGAAATGTCATGTAAAACAATGTACTAAGTAATGCACACAATGGGCACACCTAGCAGGAAATGTCATGTAAAACAATGTACTAAGTAATGCACACAATGGGCACACCTAGCAGGAAATGTCATGTAAAACAATGTACTAAGTAATGCACACTATGGGCACACCTAGCAGGAAATGTCATGTAAAACAATGTACTATAATGTACTAACGAACATAGCAGGTATATGATGTGAAAACAGGAAAGCATGAAAGTAACAAGTAGGCACATGTGTTCCACCCCAAAACAGTTTGGAAAACAGTAAAAGAGGGGTCTATGTACTCACTTGAGATTGCTCAGTTGTCAAAAGATAACCACCAAGTAATGCTATAGATCTCGGAATCAAACGGCACCTAATATAGGTAACTATGTTAATAAACCGGACCTAAATCGAAAGATTGGATAGAATGAGGTTTCGTAAACCAAACGAGTGTAGAGACTCGTGTCATTTGGTTTAACAAAGCCTACATACTAAATGAAACTTAACATAATTGTTTACGACCCATTACGACCCGTTTAGGAAGCTTATGCTACTTTAACGCGTCGTGCGCGTGAAACGCGTTTGGACCACCTAACTAGTCCTATGACAAGTATTATATGCCTAAACATGTTACATAATCAGTTACGTGACAAAAGTTTAGGTTACATATGCTAAATTACCAATTATGTATGAAAAGGGTATTCTGGTAATTTACCTAAGGCATATAAACTACCTATCATACAACTACTTAAACGTCGTGACCATAAGGTATAACCTCGGAAGGTTATTCCCTACACTATGGTCACCTAATGTGTTTGGTCGGATCCTAATGATCGACCAAACTGGGTCGGGTTCGAGGTATAAGCGATTTATTAGATCGCTTACCCTACGACCCTGGACAACGTGGTAATCAGTAGGCATAGTCCCAAGGGACTATGACCATCGTGATTACAATCACGTTGCGAAGTTCAAACGAACTTCGCATTGACCATTACTGGTCAACGCTGAAAGTCAAACAAAGTTTGACTTTCTGACTCGAAAAGCAGTAAAAATAAGGAAAAGAACGAAAGAATACTTACGAAGGGTCCCCGAATGCTAACCCAGATCAAAATAGCTCAGGTATGAAACGAAGGTTCCAACTTAGAGCTTTCTTAATCAGATTTGTGGGTTTTGGGGTTGAGGGTGGATGGGTATTTATAGTATTCGGTCCACCGTTAGGATCGTTTGTCGATTATCGTGCCTTAATCTCGTGCGTACACTTGTCACAAAGGTTATGGAGCCACATATGCTCCTTAACTTTGTGACACATCAACTTAAAACATGTGGTTAAGGATCATTTAGTTGCAACTTGTGATTAAAACATTGAATCTGGTCAGAACACTCACTCGCGTAGCGCTACGGGTAGAGCCTTAGGGCTCGCGCTACGCTAGTGCCTATCTGATTCAGAATTGTTTCAAAAGTGACAGGTTTAGTCCCTGCAGCCCTTTTAAGCGATTTTCGATGCGTTTGAACCCCGTTAACCTCATTTCAAGGCTCTAAAATGAAGTTAAAGTATAGGGAACTCAAAACATGTTCAAAATATGCCGGATGATGGTTCGTTTGGTCGTACGAACGCGATGTTCGCTTAATTACGACGGAATGCGCATAAGCGCGAAAAACGAACCAAATGACGCGACGAATGGATTTTTCTTAAGGCGAACACTAAAATATAATGTAGTCATGCTTTCATAAATTTTTGGATGTCCAGATGTATTCAGAACGTAAGTTATGCGCGAAAATGCAAACTTGTGCACTTTTTGACACTTTTAGTCCCTGAATGACACAAAAGTTTATTTTAGCACACCGAACCCCTCAAAGCCTATTTCTAAGCTTTGTAAAGGATATTTATGGTATGTTTAACTTATGGTCATGTTCCGAAAGGTCTGTTACAGTTCAAATTGGCATACTTTCGCAGTTTGTCAACTTTAGTCCCTGTAAGCGATTTAACTTTGATTTCACCACACCAAACCTTCCAAAACTTATATCTAAGTTATGTAAAGGTTATTTTAGGTATGTTAAACCTATTTCACTATTCCGGAGTGTTTGTTGCATTAAACTGGTTATATTTACGCATTAGTGCGCGTATAACCTTCCAGAAAGCGATTTAGAGTTTGAAATTGAACAGAAATTGATATGTGCAAATGATACACATATTTTTACAAATCCCAAGTATGAAATACAATATTTCATTGGTTTGGTATTTGTTTGATGGCCGTGGAGGCACAGGTGTTACAGTCTCCCCTACTTTAGAAAATTTCGTCCCGAAATTTATTTAGAGGAAACTTGTGAGAGTCTAAAACATGAAGTTGAAAAGATCAAACAACATTGGTTAGGGTTCTTGAACTTCTAGTAACCTTAATAACATTATGTTTGCAATGTAAGAGGGACACTTATATACAAGTATATGAAGCGTCATTGGTGCGTCCACCATGCCTCCATTACATCGTTCTCATTTTGTTATTGTTGTCACTATCGGTTCTTTCACATAATAAACCTTACTGGGTTTCTGTGCATTAAATTCCACAATTATGTAGGCCTCCATAATTACGTAGTTCCTTGTACAGTCCGCACAGTCTATTTTATAATGTGTAGTGTAAAACCAAATGAACAATCCTGTGATGAGTGTAACTAGACTGCCATAGAGTCCTTTAGACTAAATCAATAAATGATTTAAATAGACTATCCAGGAGTCTGTTTAGTTACATCACTAGATGTCATTCTTTAACCAAATTGTGAATCAATCTTTTTGACTAGACCACTAAAGGGTCCCTTATGAATCATGGAGTGGTACTATATAATCCAAGGGTCTTAACTATTACATAGAAGCCCATTCAGGATTTAAGGTAGTACCTTTTTGAATATCCTACTACGAATCCCTCATATCAAGATATGAAAGATTCTACGAGGATTTGGATAATGAATACCCAGAGTAAACCAAAAACATAAAATGCATTAATGAAAACACCAAATATGTAAACACATAATCACATAACCACAAAATTGTTTGTTAACTTGTCTTGTTAATTGCGTACATGCATTTAAAGCACACTAGGAATCCATTCCGTGGATTTCATTTGGTACTTTAAACGTTATCAAGAATCTAACTATAAAGATAGAAAGATTCAAAAAGAAAATTCGATTTCGATTGTAAGGAACCGAAATGTTCGAATTACGGTACATAAGGAAATCCAGTTAAGGATTCTGATTTGAATGATGATCATCCACAAGGATCTAATTGTGAAGATAAAAAGATCCCTTATGGATTTTAGAAGTTGAAGATTTTTTGAAACCCTGCACTGGACGTGCTTAGGTCAAAACATGACGTAAAATGCTTATGAAGTTGAGATGCTTGATATGTCAAGGCGACATATGAAGCAGAATTTGAAGGTTAAGTCAATGTATGTGGAAAATATTTTTGAAAACTATGCATGGGGTTCTTTTAAGAAAAATGTGTTTAACGTTTTTGAAACCTTATATATAATACTTTTGAAATCATAAAGTAGGTGTATTAGATAGATATATTTATAAAAATGTTTTAAAAATCTTGCGAGATGAATTTTGAAATTATGTATAAGGTTTTTGAAAGACATGAATGATGCTTTTCGAAATCATGCACTTGATAAGAAAATGTATTGTGTTAATATTGTCTTCAGACTATATGAAATATTTTGAAATTAGAAAGGTTGGTTTTGATAACATGGCCAATGTTTTTGAAATAACATAGACAATGCATCTAGAAAAATTGTTTTCAAACTATATGAAATGTTTTGAGATCATGAAGATTGTTTTGAAATACTGGTACTGTGTATGTTGAAAAATCAAAACGTAATGGGTATGAGATTTGAAAATATCCTTAGTTGTTTAACCAAGGATTTCAAAGGTACTGATGTGCAAAAAGCACGATTACACATAATTTCACTTTATTTCATGTACTTCGTTTCTTAGAATGAAACGAGTATTTAGAACTTTCGAGGAAATTATGAGCGATCACTTGAAAGAGAGAATCACAAGAGTAGTTTGTAAGGAACATAGTTCCTTAGTGCAGGTATTATAAGGAAAAGCCATAAACACATGTAATGATACTTGTATAGTAGAATTGTGAACAACAACTTTTATTTATGAACAAGACATATTGTTTCACAATACACGGGAACAAAAGAAACAAAGGCATAAGACAGCAACATCCTTTGTTCAGCCGAATGCTCATCCAAGGGTTGGATTTGCATTAGCAAGCTTTGGGCAGTTGTGGCGGAAGTGACCAATCTCTCCGCAGTTGAAACATGAACCCAGTGGGAATTTCGCAGCATTCCCTTGAACCGGAGCTTGAACCTGAGCAGCCTGATTTTGTCCCAAACGACAAACTTTGGCCAAGTGCCCAAGTTTACCACACGTCGTGCATTGCCAGCAAACTTGTTGTAACGCGTGATGACCGTTGCAGCGTGCACAATGAGGTGCAGTACCGGCATATGCTTTCTTTGCAGGTGGTGTTGCCACCCGGATGGGTCCTGCTTGATTTGCTACTGCCGCAGTCGGACAAACCCTTGCCGTATGACCTATAAGTCCACAAGTTTGGCATTTGCGGCACTTCACACTAGCCTGATGATGAAGGCTACATTGGTTGCACAAGGGTGCAGTTCCGTTGTATGGCTTCCTAGCTGGTGGCCCTGCCATATGGATAGGTCCCGCTTGATTAGGTGTAACCGTTGCGGGTTTCCTTGAAGCCTTACGCTTCCTTGACTTTGGTGCTGGCTTGACTTCTGTTTCCTTTGATGGCTCTTGAGTGGCTTCATTGTCGAGACGAGAGGCTTCATTGTTGAGACGAGCCATGGAAATGCCTAAATCCACAGTCCTCTGAATCACTTCGCCAATTTGCTGGACAAATTTGGCTGTTCGCTCAGACGTTTGACCAGTGCCAAGAGGAATAGACATTCTAGAAGAAAAAGAAAGACAGAAGAAGAAATGAGTGAAAGGTTATTGGATAATCAATACAGAATGGTAACGAATGAAATTTGTGATCATTTGTTTGTTACCTAAGGCAAACAAATGAGATGGTGACAAATCAAAGTAAATAGGTCAAAAATAATGTATCGCGAAGACATGCTCGCCTATAAGTGAACACTCATCCCAAGAATTCCCAGGTAAGCACAACTGGTCTCGCGTCTGATGAGATGTATACGAAGTGCTTGCCTAGCCAGAAAACCCAGAATACAGGCATTCACCCTTCCAGTTTGCACGTGTTCACATTATTAAAAACCCAAAACCTTGACGAGAGTTTTGAAAACTCAAAGGGGTTCAAAACCATATAATAGAGAGTTCAAAATCTTACAATAGAGGGTTCAAAACCTAGAAATTAATCATCCTAGAACAGATGATTAGTTTTCAAAGCGGTTTTGAAATTTATGTTCTTGTTGTGGTCGTCGCCTAAGGATAGGTGACGGTATTGTTTTATGACTAAACGCAAGTAAACTCGCGTTAGGGTCCTAAGAAGGTTATAGACTAGGTCAAAGCATTACTAATAACCTAATTCCCTATAACCATTGGCTCTGATACCATCTTTTCTGTCACACCCCGACCACGTAGAACATACCAAACGTGGCGGAAACATCGGGGAGTGTTGTAACAGAATTAATGTTTCAAATCCATGGCAATTGAAGTTTCGCTTTATTCATTAAAAGTGTTACAATGTCTTAACAAACAAGGAAATACAACATAATTAACTAGTCTTGCATCTTTTATTGTCACTAAAGCCCAAGTTTGTCTATGTGTGTCTTGATTATCTTATGCAACAGCTCCTGAAAAACACATGTGAAAATAGGTACGTCAGCATAAAAATGCCTGTGAGATACATAGGTTTTGTGAAAATAAGATTCATGACTTATGTTTGAGAAAATGTTTAGTCATGAACCTTGTTATTTGCTTTGTCTTTTTAAATCATTTGAAAAACGATAAGATCAGATGATAAGTATAAATAAATGTAAGGTTAAATGAATAACCAAGTAAAATGTGTTTGCATAAGATAAGTTGTTTATAAATCAATGTCTTGTGAAAAGTATGTTATTTGTATGAAATGTTCTATGTCTCAAACTGAAATGATTCAAATAACGTTACGACATGTAATACCATACAAACACTTATATATAGGAAGTACCAGCGGCGTATCCACCATGCTTGTATCATATTACACACGCATCGTTACTTAATCACTTAATCAAACCAAACCAAACAATGTAAAATGTTCATGTCAAGATGTAAATCATGTCAAAATGTCTATGTCAAATATCCATGTCAAATGTCTATGTCAAATATCCATGTCAAATGTCTATGTCAAATATCCATGTCAAATGTCTATGTCAAATATCCCTGTCAAATGTCTATGTCAAAATGTCATGTATGGCAAGTGAAAGGTCTCAACTAAACCATATGCACAAAAACAAAGTATTGAAGTAAAACTTGGTTTAAATCAAAGCTATGTTTTGTGTAAATGCATGCAAATATTTAATATGAACATTTATGTGGTATTGTGAATATGCATACATCCAAGCCTGGCGACTGTGGTGATAAAACCCTTTAAACAAATTAAAGGTCTATCTGTCTTAATGTCAACGAATTCGGTCATTCCTTTCTGTCCCCTTACCCTGGGATGTCCGGAACGGGAGTTGTCAATTCCTATGGTACCACTACCTACTAACGAACGGCGTAGCTAATGTTAATGAATGTATTGTCCCATGTAAACAAACCAAATGTCATACCAAAATGTAAACATGTGAAAACAATGCACTAAGTATGTAATCAAATGAACATACATAGCGTGAAATGTCATGTAAAACGATGTACTAAGTAATGCACACAATGGGCACACCTAGCAGGAAATGTCATGTAAAACAATGTACTAAGTAATGCACACAATGGGCACACCTAGCAGGAAATGTCATGTAAAACAATGTACTAAGTAATGCACACTATGGGCACACCTAGCAGGAAATGTCATGTAAAACAATGTACTATAATGTACTAACGAACATAGCAGGTATATGATGTGAAAACAGGAAAGCATGAAAGTAACAAGTAGGCACATGTGTTCCACCCCAAAACAGTTTGGAAAACAGTAAAAGAGGGGTCTATGTACTCACTTGAGATTGCTCAGTTGTCAAAAGATAACCACCAAGTAATGCTATAGATCTCGGAATCAAACGGCACCTAATATAGGTAACTATGTTAATAAACCGGACCTAAATCGAAAGATTGGATAGAATGAGGTTTCGTAAACCAAACGAGTGTAGAGACTCGTGTCATTTGGTTTAACAAAGCCTACATACTAAATGAAACTTAACATAATTGTTTACGACCCATTACGACCCGTTTAGGAAGCTTATGCTACTTTAACGCGTCGTGCGCGTGAAACGCGTTTGGACCGCCTAACTAGTCCTATGACAAGTATTATATGCCTAAACATGTTACATAATCAGTTACGTGACAAAAGTTTAGGTTACATATGCTAAATTACCAATTATGTATGAAAAGGGTATTCTGGTAATTTACCTAAGGCATATAAACTACCTATCATACAACTACTTAAACGTCGTGACCATAAGGTATAACCTCGGAAGGTTATTCCCTACACTATGGTCACCTAATGTGTTTGGTCGGATCCTAATGATCGACCAAACTGGGTCGGGTTCGAGGTATAAGCGATTTATTAGATCGCTTACCCTACGACCCTGGACAACGTGGTAATCAGTAGGCATAGTCCCAAGGGACTATGACCATCGTGATTACAATCACGTTGCGAAGTTCAAACGAACTTCGCATTGACCATTACTGGTCAACGCTGAAAGTCAAACAAAGTTTGACTTTCTGACTCGAAAAGCAGTAAAAATAAGGAAAAGAACGAAAGAATACTTACGAAGGGTCCCCGAATGCTAACCCAGATCAAAATAGCTCAGGTATGAAACGAAGGTTCCAACTTAGAGCTTTCTTAATCAGATTTGTGGGTTTTGGGGTTGAGGGTGGATGGGTATTTATAGTATTCGGTCCACCGTTAGGATCGTTTGTCGATTATCGTGCCTTAATCTCGTGCGTACACTTGTCACAAAGGTTATGGAGCCACATATGCTCCTTAACTTTGTGACACATCAACTTAAAACATGTGGTTAAGGATCATTTAGTTGCAACTTGTGATTAAAACATTGAATCTGGTCAGAACACTCACTCGCGTAGCGCTACGGGTAGAGCCTTAGGGCTCGCGCTACGCTAGTGCCTATCTGATTCAGAATTGTTTCAAAAGTGACAGGTTTAGTCCCTGCAGCCCTTTTAAGCGATTTTCGATGCGTTTGAACCCCGTTAACCTCATTTCAAGGCTCTAAAATGAAGTTAAAGTATAGGGAACTCAAAACATGTTCAAAATATGCCGGATGATGGTTCGTTTGGTCGTACGAACGCGATGTTCGCTTAATTACGACGGAATGCGCATAAGCGCGAAAAACAAACCAAATGACGCGACGAATGGATTTTTCTTAAGGCGAACACTAAAATATAATGTATTCATGCTTTCATAAATTTTTGGATGTCCAGATGTATTCAGAACGTAAGTTATGTGCGAAAATGCAAACTTGTGCACTTTTTGACACTTTTAGTCCCTGAATGACACAAAAGTTTATTTTAGCACACCGAACCCCTCAAAGCCTATTTCTAAGCTTTGTAAAGGATATTTATGGTATGTTTAACTTATGGTCATGTTCCGGAAGGTCTGTTACAGTTCAAATTGGCATACTTTCGCAGTTTGTCAACTTTAGTCCCTGTAAGCGATTTAACTTTGATTTCACCACACCAAACCTTCCAAAACTTATATCTAAGTTATGTAAAGGTTATTTTAGGTATGTTAAACCTATTTCACTATTCCGGAGTGTTTGTTGCATTAAACTGGTTATATTTACGCATTAGTGCGCGTATAACCTTCTAGAAAGCGATTTAGAGTTTGAAATTGAACAGAAATTGATATGTGCAAATGATACACATATTTTTACAAATCCCAAGTATGAAATACAATATTTCATTGGTTTGGTATTTGTTTGATGGCCGTGGAGGCACAGGTGTTACACCCTTGCTAAGGTCGTCAAAGCTTCGAACGCTTTGAGCAGGTAAGTCGTTGAACCAGATTCTGGCGGATCCAACAAGAGTTTGCATGAACATTAGGCAACATTCATCGTTTGACCATTTCTCTATCCTGGCTGCACCGGTGAAGATCTGAAGATGGTCCTCAGGATCTTCAGTTCCATCATACGTCTTGATGTGGGACGGCATCTTAATCTTTGATTGGAAATCATAATCGGCTATCTGCTTTGAAAAGCATGAAAGGTTACTTGGCTTGTATGGTTTGGCCAAGTCTTCTTCAGCCCTTGCATCCACATTATTGCCATTGCCGTTATTTCCCTGAGTGGCTAGCACTTGATTAATGAAGTGTTGCCACGGGAAGTTGGCCATCATTTGGGTCATCATGTTGGGCATGAGGTTGAAGCCTTGGAGGCTTCCTGGAGCAACTGAGCAGTTTATTCCAAGGGGAGTGCTCATAACAGCACTTCGTGCCAAAGGGGACACGGACAGAGCTTGCTCCCACGTGGTTGTTGTAGATGCTGGAAAGCTTGCTACTGGGGACTGTAGGAGCTGGTCAAGGGTTAGCTCATGTCCCAAAGGAGCACCACTAGTAATCGGTTGGGTAGAGAAGATGGGATGCACAGTGGGATTCGTCATTGTGGACAGATATGGGTGAGGGTTTGAAGGGTTACTGGGACCAGCCTCATTTCTAGTTGTAAAAGGAAAGGGAGGTGGTCCAGGAGACAACGTTGGTTCTGACTCGTCATAATCTAGGCGAATTCTCACCCCTTTTCTCTTTCTCTATTCACATGCTGGTTGAGGAGAGACCTCAATTCCAAGAAATTGTTGGCAACCCCCCTCGGGGGTAAGTTCAACACGTGCCGGGGTGTCAGAGACACCGACATTTGGGGAAGGAACTCTGGATCTGGACGGAGTTGGTGTGTTGAAGGTGAGGAACTTGGGTGTGCTCCCCGGAGTCGAGAAAGAAGTTGGTATAGCCACATGAGCTTGGCTACTACCCGGGGTAGAGGTGTTTGGAATCTGGTTTACTTCACCTGAGGATCCACTTTCAGACATGGTGACTTTAAGTGAAGAGAGCTACACTACTAGGTCTTTTTTGAGGAGAAATAGCGGCGTGGCCCCACGGTGGGCGCCAACTTGTTGATGCAACAAATATCAGACTGAAGATGGTAGCCGGGTTGGTTAGGAAAAAGGGTTGAAGGGTTCAGTTTTGCCTAACGCAGGTCGTGGGGTTCCCCCACGTTTGCAAAACGTGGAAGGAGATTCACTAGTTGGTTTTTGTTATTTGCTGAAGATCCTCCTCCGAAGTATATTCGGATTCGGATGTGAGAGCGAGTAGAATGTGTGTGGTGGATGTGAAAGGGAGTAACTCGCGTGTAAGCAAGTACTCAATATGAATGACCAGAGATTAGAGAATCAGAGCTAGCCAGGGGATGTTTTCTGAAGTAAATGAAGTGTCTATTTATAAGAGAAGACATCTCCCGAAGTAGAATGCATTTGACTAGTGACCTTGTTTGCAGTGAGGGGCTTGCCCTTTCGGGGGTTAAAGTCTTTTGACCCCTGGATAATAGCGTGTGCTCTGCGGACCTGCGCTGCTTTTGCGGCTGGTGAGTTGGTGGAGCTGTTCGGAGATGTGACTTGTTTACTGTTCTCGTATTGCTTTACTCCATCTCCTCAACTTTTCAACCATTGAACCTTTTAACCCTTTGGGCGTTCATATATTTAGTCATTTTATTCAGTCTTGGGCTACCCCCGTCATCATTAATCAAAGGGGTTAAATTGTATAAGATGAAAACTTTTGAATTAGAAGTGAAAAATCAAATTAATCAAAGGGGTTAAATTAACAAAGATTAAAACTATAAACTTAAATTGTCAAATATTAAAACTTTAAGGTTAAAAATGAAACAAAGATTAAAACTTTAAACTTAAATTGTCAAAGATTAAAACTTTAAGGTTAAAAAGGAAAATTCCATTTTTTTTTTTTTTGAAAAACTCCCAAAGCCAATTGTACAAGTATCATATGCATAAGTTAGTTGCTTTTTAATAAGGTTATAATGTGTTTGTAGTTTGATCAAAATTACGAATATGATATCGTGTCAATGTTATTTATAGATCGAGTCCTTGAGTGTAGAACATTCATACCCTTTACATCAAATTATGTGAGGGTAGTCTTTATATTGTAAAAAGTAGTAGTAAATAATATTTTTACCCTATAATTTTATTAAAAAACAACTATATTTTCTCTCTCTTTCAATTAAATAATATTTTTTTATACTTTAATCATTACCTTTTATCTCTCCTCCACACACAAGTCCACAACCACTTTCAAAATCTATTAAAAATTATAGAGCATAAACAATATCCCCTCAAATCTAGATATGAACATTAACATTTTATCTCTCCTTTACTCACAACAACTTCCAACCACCTACAATCACTTTTCATAATATAAAAAAAAAACCCCTCACATAATTTCTGGGACGGATTGTGAATGCTCTTAGTGGTTGTTAGTGGATGAGAGAGAAAATGTTATTGTTAAACAGTATGTTTAGGGAGACACTATTCACCTGTTATAATTTTTTAATATATTTTAAAAGTAGTTTTAAGCGGGGAAAGGAGAAAAGACACGATAATTGATAAAGGTATAAAAAACATTATTTAATTAAAAGAAGAGAGAAAATGTAGTTGTTTTACTTTTTAGTGTAATCATATGGTATAAATGATAGAAGGCATAAGGGCACACGGGGTGGTCCGTTATACCACCCCTATCACGCGTTAAAGCATAACGTAACACCGCCGCCGGTATAGCCACAACGCGTTATATTTAGAACGCGTTAATTGTATCACGCGTTGAAGAAAATGTGGCAAGTTCTAACCTCTGCATGTTTGCATGTTGCATGCTCTCACTACTTAACACGTGTACATGGAAGACTTGATTGGACTCTGCATGTCTGCATGTCTGCATGTTTGCATGTTGCATGCTCTCACTATTAAAAATAAAAATTATAAAAAATTGGGGAGTGATAGAATTCCATCACTAGTGATACCACCCCGCCTACATTTCTATCACTAGTGATAGAAATTTGGTTGATGACATGGCATGATCTGATTGGACAATGGGAGTGATAGTTTCTATCACTAGTGAACCACCCCTAGTCCCCTAATACTTAACTTTTAAATATTCTACATGACTTTTTTGTCCTTTTCAAATTATACTTTATCCAATGGTGTTTTACCATACTCGTGTGTTTATAACAATTATCGATTTTTTTTCTCCCACTATTCTGACATCACTAAATCTTATTTACACGTCATTTTCATTCTATAAATATCTATATATGTATAGAGAGATAAAGGAGAGAGGTGTGTGACTATTAACTTTTTTTAAGAACAATTTTACACACATAAATATCATTAATCTAGTATTTGCATGGATTTAAGCACATTAACACTTTTGTAAGAGCCAAATATCATAATACTAGACCACTAGCTAATGAGTTATACCAATTAAATTGTTTGGCTTTTCCATAACGCATGAGATACTTCAGATCTCAACATGCGGAACATTTTGTATATTGGCATGTATAAAACTAAGTGATCATACAAATCAATGTTTAATTGAGTGGGATCCATATGATGAGATGTGAGTATTAAATACATGAGTTTGCATATCTTTTATCATATAAATAAATGTTTTCTTTGACACACCGACAATCAACTTAGAAGAGATGAATAGTCATATTTAAAGATACAAGTTAAATGCTATTTTATTCTTTGTGTTTTGTGTCATTTTGTCTATTTTGTCTAAAGGTTTCATTTTTAGCCTATGGGTTCAAAAATGTTTAGTATTGTCATTTTCGTCCAATGTCTTAACCTCGTCCATTTTTTCTGTTAACGAGAAGGGCAATTCGGCCATTTTATATGGCCGAATTGCTCTTCTAGTTAACAGAATTACATATAAAATGACCGAATTGCCCTTCTTGTTAACAGAAAAAATGGATGAAGTTAACCCAGTGGATTAAAATGGCAACGGTGGAACCTTTTTGGACCCACAGACGAAAAATGAAACTTTTGGACCCAAAGTTTTTGTCTCGCCCCCCAAAAGGTTTTTATCATTTTCGGAGACGGACCTGATTTTGAAGTTATATAAGACTATATAACTGAAAGACTGAAACATCCAGAAACATTACAAAGCACCTCGCCTAGCTCGCCACCCCCATTTGGTTTTAATGAAACAAATGAAGTGTTATTGTCATGGGCCTGTATGTGAACCAACTAGGTAATTATGACTCATGACCCAAGTCCAATGCATGGACCACCGAGCCCAAACCATGATTCATAGACATGATTACATTTACATGACCATGGGACCGGATTGTGATATTTTGGGTTCATTTATATCATACCAAAAACGAAAAAAGTGTGTGACATTGAAATCTTACTTCATTACATCCATAAGTTTAGCAATTTCTATTTTTATTTTTTTAACACAACATTTAATGTTTGAAAGTGAAGAGTTTGGCTGGTTTATGGTCAACATCATGTTGCCAATTATCAAGTTGGATCTTCCAAAACCAATTAATTCTAGTAGCATGATTGATTGTGACCATATTTTATGGTTTCGATAGGTCCAAAGACACCGTTGGATGCATTGCATGAAGCGAAGATGTCGGGTTGATCAGGGTCCGTACCAAAGCAAAAACAAATGTCACGTGGACTTTTGAGATTGTCGGAATGGGTCGGGCCAAAACCATTAAACGCGTGATACACTATCGCCCATTTTTAAACTTCCAAAAATAAATGAATGTCACACGTGACAAAATGAATACACATTTTTTTTGCGTAGAAAATTTTCGTAGCAAAATGACAACTTTTCTAGTAGTGTCCACCGACAGATTCCGCGATCCACAAATATTATGCACATGAATTCTAAACCGGGTTTGAGTTTAAAAAGGCGGCTCAATCATTTTGGAGGACCTAGGTGAAAAGAAAACGAGACCCTTTTCAACATTTTTTTTTTCACTTGAATTATATCCATAAAGTCCAGAAAACTTGTTAAGTTACATCAAAACAGAAGGTAGACGGGCAACAAGCTGCGCCGCCAATCCTTTCTGAATTGCAAATCCCAACCTCCCGAACACAAACCCCTGCCCCCCTAGGGCAGAACAATTGCTGTGGATAACCCGTTGAACCCTCATCAAGAAGTTGATAGCTTCTGGCGCTAGGGAGCCAAAAGTATCAAAGGCAAAAGGGATAAAGACATGTTGGTTCTCTGCGCAAGCTTTAGCGTGCTTATCCACTTTCTTTGATTCTGCTTTTCTTGCTGCTA
Organism: Helianthus tuberosus; assembly: GCA_030545235.1. NCBI lineage: Eukaryota > Viridiplantae > Streptophyta > Magnoliopsida > Asterales > Asteraceae > Helianthus > Helianthus tuberosus. The sequence continues at coordinate 186,634,925 of CM060406.1, forward strand.
GTCCAGCTACAAACCCGTTTTCCCTTAAACCAACCAAAGGGGAAACCCCCGTGAGGTCTACACAAGCATGTTTCCCCCCAGCCCAGCCAAAGACGAGCAGATCCGCTGGTCGCATAGTAGATCTCCCTTCCATAGGGTCCGTGAGGAAATTCACAGGGGCCTCTTTCTTAGCAGAAATCCCAGCTCTTCTTAAGATGTCCCCCAAAACATCTCGCACCCAGTCATGCCGATATTTAAACCCAGGGAGCTCTTTACAGTGAACTGCGTGCTCCCCATATTTATCCATACAAGCTTTACGACATATCGGGCAGGTTTCATCTTCTGGGTACATAGGGATCATTAGCCATTATTTGAGAATGGTTCTATATTCTACTACCGACATGCATTGTCCTAACCCCTCAATCGGGATAACGGTCAAAAATTCCTGAGCGTGGGGACCCTTCAGACACTCAAACACCGCCTTCTGGCGGGGTGACAAATCAAAAGCTTCTCCCAGGCTTTGAGCGATTTTGCTAAAAAGTGCATTCGCCAAAGTTTTTTTGCGGCTTCGAGGGGGCGGTGTCCTTGTTAGAGAAACCGCCAATATCCAAGTCTGGGAGAGAGACATTTAAGCGTTCGAGCGCTTGTTGATAGTCTGGGTCAAGCCCGACGACCCCACTGTTTCGAAGGATATGATCATGTAGTTCCCAAGACTGAGCTCTAGACGCCACAAAGGCATAAGCCCCAACATCTCGGGCTGAGAAGAGGCCCAAACCACCTAGACGCATTGGCAAAGATGCTAGACGCCACTGGAGGTCACCAAAGAAGGGGCCGCCACCCACTACTATGTCTTCTATAGCCTTTCTAAGGCCATCATCGAACTGAGATACCGCATCCTCCATCAAATGGGGTTGACAAGTCCGCAGCCCAAAAAACAACTTAGCAACACCCATGCACGACCTTAGCAGGAGGAGTTCACATTGGGGATCCCTTAGGCAGGGTAAGAGTTTCATAAGGTCAACCGCCCCCGAGGCCCGCCGCCCTGCCAACTCTCCAATAAAGCTAGGATCCCGACTAACAGCTCCACCAAGGAGCTTAACCCCCTTTTCAACATGTCATTATTATTTAAAAAATAATAATCAGCAATTTAAAATGTAGAATTCAATCTTCATCTTACTTGTGAACATAAGTGACACCATGGTCCATGAGTTTCTCTTAATTGATAAGTTATTAATCTTTCATAAATGTAGATGATACTAAAGTCTAGCCTTTCAAAATGGCGAGATTTCTTCGAAATTAAATCATATTATGGAAGTTAATGTGTTGGCTGACCTAATCTTCTATTTCGCAAAGAAAACATAATATTGAGTTTTATAGAAAAACGTTTGTTAGAATCTGGAGGCACTATTATTTTTATTTATTTATTTTTTTTTTTGGGGGGGGGGGGGGGGGTAGTCTCACTAAACTTTGGACGCCCACTCTGGAAAGATGTGTAATGTTATCCTAAATCACTGCTAGAGACATATCTATGTGTGTCATTTGAGTCATGAAACATATCTAATAATCTCATATATCTTATACATTCATATGTAATCATAATTTTTGTGCATAAATGTAGATGCGCGAAAACCAAATACACTTTACATAAAATAATAAACAAAGCGTGATCACTTTATTTTTATTTTAAATATAAACTCATTTATCGCACTTTATAACTTAACGAAACCATAAAAGCAACAAAATCTAACGAGAACATGCTATATGACATATCCATGCTCTTGCGTTGCCCGTCATAGGAGAACCATGCTTTTCATTAACTTTTCGTTATTAAAAACTAGGGGTGTTCAAAACCGGATATCCGAATATCGGATATCCGAACATTTCGGATAGTAGATTTCACTAAATTTCGGATACGGATTCGGATAATAAAACGGATATCCATAATTCTAAGAAAAAAATTTCAATCAGAGTTATTTGCATTAGGAATATGCATTTTAAACAACTTGACAAAATCAAAATAAAATCATAAGCAGCAAACCATTTTCCATGACAAAATCAAAACAAAATCATAAGTAGCAAACCATTTTCCATATTAGAAAGTCATATTTTATTCATAGTTCAGACCTAACCAATAAACCAAAATACAACGAATCTATCAGAATGAAAACAAATCTACTATGGTTAAATAAAAGAAAAAACGAATCGGACATACAATCTGCTGAACACGAATTCTTTTCTTAAAAAACTGAAACATACAATCTGCTGAAACAAACATGTCGGACATACAATCGTTATAAGAGTCTTAAAAAGTTGAACTAAAACAATCGATGTTGAACTGAAACAAAGCTACGATGTTCAGATTCAGATCTTCGATTTTGTTCGGATGGAAGTTTGATGTTCAGATCTTGAGTTCGTTGTTCAGATGTTGAGTTTGATGTTTAGATCTTGAGTATGATCTTCAGAAATTGAGAGATGAATCAATGTTAAGGTGTAAAAGATGTGGGTGTGAGAGGGCGGCTGAGAAAATAAGATGAGAATGGTTAGGGTTTTATTAGGTATTTATATATACTCATATATTAAAAAAACAAAGTCTCGGATATGGATATCCGAAATATCCGAAATTTTCCGAAATCACTATCCGAATCCGAATCCGAAAATTCGGATTATCCGAATTTCGGATATCCGAAATTTCGGATAATTCGGATTCGGATTTTCGGATAATTCGGATTCGGTTTCGGATTCGGATGATTTTGAACACCCCTATTAAAAACCTCAAAGCCATTTCTTATTTCTTACAAAAATAGAAAAAGGAACAACCATTTAAATAATTTTTTTTTTTTCCAATAACACTAATTTCCTGATCTTTTTTATGTATGTTAAATCTGTACCTACCCACAATGGAGTTGATGGGACATAGATTTTTATTTTTTTATTTTAAATAATATTCATTACCTTTTGGGTGTACCTATCTACACACCATTTTGCCTATTTACACACCAAAAAAGGTGTTTTTGTCCTTATATGCACACCCTGCAGTGTCGAACCGTTGCCAAAATTTGGCCACAATTCGACACTGCAAGGTGTGCATATAAGGACAAAAAAACAACTTTTAAGGGTGACTATCTACACACTAAGTGTGTAGATAGTTTGGCCCTACCTTTTTTACACCTTTAAGAAATTATAGCACGTGGTCTAAATAAAAGAGTCACAAAACCATCAACTATCACAATGGTTCGTTGGCAAGTACCATTTGAACCATCATGTCCCTTCATTTTTACCATACTAACCCATACACCCCTTCAAATAGACACCTTGTTAAAGAGTCGCAATGGCTCATTGGTAACCACCAACTTTGAACTATCATGTCCCTTAGTTTGTACCATACGAACCAATACACCCCTTCAAATCGACATGCATTGGCACTTTATTCATAAGGGTACAGGGTTAGTTTGATCAGGATTTAGTTAGTTTGTCTAGGATTTAGTTAGTTTGATTAGGCTTTTATCAGGGTACATTAAGGCTTTGGTATGCATCATTGATACGGGTACATTTAGCCTTTGGTATGCATAAGTTGATCTGTTTGACCAGATAAACTTGTCAAACATGCGATACATTTAGGAGAATTGGACCATGAAATGAATTGGATGTCAATACATTTAGGTTGTAGGCACATATTGTTTGTTGCACATTAAGAACCAATGGTCTAGGATACATCAATGATACAACATTGATCAAGTTTGTTGGTTCATATTGATAGTTTGTAGTAGAATTTTATCAGATAGTATAGTTAGTTTGATCAGGGTACAATGAGCATAGGATTGATAAGGGTACAGGGTTAGTTTGATCAGGATTTAGTTACGTTGATTAGGCTTTCATCATGGTTCATTTAGGCTTTTGTATGCAACATTGATAAGTCAAACCCAATTCAAGATCTATAAGTCAAAACCAATTCAAGATCGATAAGTCAAACCCAGTTCAAGTTCTAAGGTCAAACCCAGTTCAACCTCTAAAAGTCAAACCTAGCCCAACTTCAAAAAATTTAAAGACAGTTCAAGTCAAAAAAGTCAAAATAAACATCAATTCTAGATTCAGTTAGTAATAAGTTGTTGTTAGTAACATCATTAGGAAATAGATTAGGGAAATTAATTGCCTTGGGTGCTTAATTACTAGATTAGGAAATAGTTTTGAAATTGGAGGGAATATATATGAGTTATAACTGCAGGGACTGAAATGGTAAATAAAGTTGTGGGGGAGGGGGAGGGTATTTTAGTCTTTTCATAAGAATTTAAACGGTCATTTAATACCGGGGATGTTATTGATTAAAACTGACAACCACATGGACGAGAATAGTCGATTTTGGCAATCAGGGGCTGAACATGCGATTTGGTGTAAAGCACAGGGACGGAAATTGTACTTTACTCTAATTTTTTACTTGTTTTAAATGGGAAAAAAATATTTAAAAAAAAATAGTGGTAAAAGAGTTAAGTTTATATTGATTTACAAATTTTAGTGGTAAAAGAGTTTAGATTATATTGATTTACTTCGATATCTAGATGGTTAAGGTAATAAGAAAGTGTGGGGATTTACATAATGGTGTCTTTTTGTACATGTAATTATATTATTTACTTTTGAGGAACTTTGTAGATTTTTAATAATTCTATGTTAAATTTGTAGTTATGATTTTAATAATTTTACAAAGTTGTGATTAAGATTAGCTTCGAGGACATTCAAGATGCAAATAGAGGCAGAAAAATCAAACAAAAAAGTTGAAAATCCTTAGAAGCCCAAAAAGAAATCTGGAATGTTGATTAAGACAAATGAACAACTTATTATAGTAGTACTAGTAATTTTACCTAATTTCATGATATCTTAAAGTCAATAACTTAGTCTGAAGGGTGTAGGGCTAGTGGTGACGGTCATAGCCTGCCACGTGGATCATGGAAATCATGATACATCACCCTCTTCATTTTTCATGCGTGGTGAACATGGAAATACCCATGCAAACCACCGGCCAACATGACTATAATTTAAGATTCTTTTGAGACATAGATAGATGAATTTGATTGCTAGTGGAGGATGGTGGTGGACCATCACAACACCATATAGGATAGTGACGGTGGATGAGGACGGAGTGATATGGCGATGATATGGATGGTGATGATGGCGATTAGAAACATCACTAAACCACATAGCCTAATTATAAGTTTATTATTATTATTTTTTAATTTATATAAAATCTCGTATTTTTTTCATAACTTATTATACTTTACTAGTAGAAAGACCCGTGTGAACACACGGGTAGGTTTCATAACGATCGAAATGAAATACTTTATAACAGATTATAATATATTATTTAAATTGTTTGCGTTTAGTTACATATCTTTATAAAACAATGTTAAAGACAGTATGTGTTAGGACATAAAAATTTCATTACTATGTTACGAAAAAATTATTAGTTCAGGTTTGATATAGAAATAAGCTAAGTAATTGATAATATGTTGTCTAAAATGAAGGGGGGTGAACCTTTTGTGATTATAGGAAGGTGGATAGCGAACACAAAGAGAAGTCAAGGGTACCCGTTGTCATCTTTTTAGATCAACTAATATGAACTGCAATTCATACGTATAAATATGATGACATTTGATTTCACAAAATATACTCCATTAGTCGTTTGCTGCTCATTAAAATATTAATCAAAAGTCAATATATGGTTTTAGTTGCAAAATAAACTTATCAAAGTAATGCTCAGCATAAAAATTCTAAAAGAAATACACTTAGTGGGGGCCTGTACAGCCATGATGAATCAATAACATAAAACAATTCATATGAGTATGACAACAATGATAACATATGACTTAATTGAACTAATTATTATATTTTCCAACCGAAAAGAAATTTTAGAAAATTGAAAGTTATTAATCATCTAAGCAAATTTTTATCTTTCAGAATACCACATATCTTAAGTTTGGTGTATAATTTAAAGTCTACCTTAAAAGTCAAAAATAGTTGTTTTAGCATATTTAAACAATTGGTCATAAATTTCTACTAACACATACTCACATGTTAACTTCCATCCATAGAAGCAATAGCTGCAATTTTTGTAGCATGGAATTACAGTTCAGTTTGACCTGCATCATCAAACATACTATGATTAGGTAAGGGAAAAAAATAGTTGGAGCTTCACAATTTTTAATTTTGCTTACAAACACAAATAACTCAACAAACATACTTTTTGTTTTAAAAATATTGCTTTCAAACACAAATGACTCGAACCCATGGTCATAGGAGAAAGTTAGCCCTAATTGAATCAATTTTAGCATATTGAAATTGTCTTTTAACTGCTCTATTAATAGTATATAATATAATGATGAATTATAAGATTAGTTATTTTCACTTACACAACTATGGGAATTTAGTATGGCAGATGTACAAACCAAATGAAGTAGGGTCCAGCAATGTAAGACTTATATCAGAAAAATATGCATTGGAGTATTTTTTTCTTGACCCATTCCATTTAATGCTATAACCAACAAAACAATATTAGCATACAACAGTTATGAAGATCGCATACAAATTTTTTTTGGCAAATACCATAAGTAGTATAATGAATACAAATAAAATATAGAGCATAATTTGGATGTAAGATCAATTTAGCTAGATGAAAGATAGATTCTTTATTACCTTAGAGCCTTTAAAACCCTCCCTCATTGGTTCACCAGCCTGAAAATAAAATCACGATTGTAAGTAAAATTACCTTAGAATCAAAACAGAGTGTTGGAACTAAAATTATAAAAATACCTGATAAACAAAGGGCTGAAACGGTGTTGAAAAGAACGGAGCTGCCATGATCGAAGAACAAAACACAATAGTTCACGGAATATATCAAATATTGCTGAAATCAAAACCCTACGGAATAGATCGATCTCAGATTGTATACTCAAGGATCGATCTTTGTTTTTGTTATTGAAGATTTGACATATTCTCGAAACTCTGATGCACCACTTATAACAATGGATTTGAGATTATAAAATCAAGCTAAAACGAATCGAATGGCTTCGATCTTAGAACACAAATCCGTTCAAAAATCTTGAAGGTCAAATTCCAACTAACAGTGTTCACATGTATTTGACAAACTATAGCTTAAGCTACATTATATCCTGTGTACTTGCTTTCTTGAAACTTTTTCCAAATGTAATTTTGTAAATCTTATTTTTTTAAAGAATTTATATATATGTAGTTTCATGTATGTACTCATTAACAGTTGTTCAGACTTCAAATCTGTACTTTGATAGATTCACCTATGGAGCATAGATCCACAACATCAGCACACTAAACAAAAAGATAAAAATTATAAGCAATTCGCTCTAGTTTAGCAGCCTACCTAAGCTCCACAACTCACCAGAATACGTTTAAGTGTGGAGGATATAGTTTGTTCTTTTATTATAATCTACGTGTTATATTTCAATTAAACAAAATTTAGATAAACCAAAATTTCAAATCTATTTATATTTACAAATATAACTTCTTCAATTAGTTCAACACAAATATACTCCATTATTCAAATAAATACATTTAATTAAAAGCCATACCTTCTTCAAATTTGCATATCATCAAACTGAAAGCACATATCATCAAGTTACATTTTAATGTAACAAACATATTGTGTAGTACTTGCATAATTAAAAGCCAAACCTTCTTCAAATTTGCATGTTTGCTAGGAAACAACAAGAAAACTCAAAGTAGCAATAAACTTAATAATGTAAACACTCTTGAACTTGACTTGAAACCGTTTGAGTAGGACCTTGTCTTCATCGTCCTTCACAAAAGCCTTAAAAATAAACAATCAGCAACAAAATTAGCAAAGATAGATGTAAATTACTACCAAAACAACTATCAATTACTATCATTACCTCATGTCATCAAAATTTATTATAAATAATTTCCAAATTATAAATAATCACCAAATTTCAAAATTATGAAGTATTCTACAACTGTCACACCCCAACCGATGCCGGAAACATCGGGATGAGACGAACAAATTGCTCAAAACATCATAACACTATGTGACAATAATTAATTAAACTCGAATTTCATTGCAAGAACTAAATTGTCATACAACATTTAAAAATGGAAATAACAACATTGTTCAAATTCAAATCAACAAAAGATAAATAGATTAAAGGTGTGTATCTAGTCCACCCTACACTTGTTTCATCAATCATCCATACTTCATTAATCAACCTGCAACATGTATTAAAACAGAGTTTCAATGCAAAGGCAATGAGCGAGTATACAAGTTTGTTTACATAGCATAATAGAATAAAAACTCAAATCCAACATGGTTCATAATATGTGAATTACTAGTATGCAATTTTGGCGTACACTATGATCAAGCCCAATAATCCAACGCATAAAATAGCCTAATCCCAATTGATAGCAGGATGGTAAATGTTTAACTTAACAATACCCCAAGTTTAACGGGCGGTGCGTAAATCCTATAGCGCTATAATTGTTAAGGTGGGCTAGCAAAGTTAATGAGCATATATGTTCCAAATCGTTCAAATAGAGCATACAAGAATCATAAGTAAAGCACATTAGTTTCATGTTTGTACAAGGATTGAGTATGTTTAGTTTCTAGTTTCAAAGATTGTTTACATAATGTACATGTTGCATCCTAAAATAAAAAGGGGAAAAAGGGATCGAGTATACTCACGGTGGTTGCAAGCTTTCCTACTTGAAATCCCGCGAGTGAGTTGGTGGATGGATTAATTTGGAGCACCTAGTCCTTCTACACGAGGAAACGTAGGTGTGTGAGTTTGGCGTACAACGGAAGATTATAAATTTGGAGTTTAACATAACATAAAGTAGGATATTAAAAATAATCATCTTTGACTTATACTCTTATATGACACTATGTAACCACTAGGGTTATATTGTATTTCATGGGTAATGTGCCCATTAGAATCATACTTGGAGTTTTAAGTCTTAGATGGTATCCTACTACTTTAACATATAAACACAAGTTTAACATTAAAGGTTCGAATAAGTGTGTATACATATTTAGGTTAAGTATTACATATTATTAAGTCCAATAATTCATGTAGGAGGTAGAAGATTAGAATCCTCATTTAGGCACCTCGAGTTATCATGGATGTCATGTATGGGGTAGGAAGAACATGCTTCCATTTAGGGACCCCTTGAATGTTCACCACTTCACTTGATGTAAAGACAACCAAGGAGGGTCAAGAACTAGGATTAACACAAGTATGTAACTAATCTAAACTAAGAGAAATCATGAAATCATGTGAGGATTTTATGTTGGAACAACCCAAGTTGTTCCATAATCACTTCTCATCAAGAACTAAGCTTGAACATGACTTGTGGGTGAAATACCCTAAACAAAACAGAAAGTATTTGAGGTTTTAACCTCTGATTTATAGTGTCTCAACCTTTTTTTTAAGCTTAACCAACCATAAGAGAGGTTGTAAGCATTAGGACATAGGTTTGAGATGAGAAAACTCAAGTTTGGTTAAGTTTAACCAAGATTTCATGAAAACAAAAACAATCAGTGGACTTTGGAGCCTTTTTGCCGGAGTTCCAGGGACTTATTTACTGTGAAAAACCCATGGAATCGAAGCTAAGGAAAATCAAAGCACATAGGAAAAAGAATGGGCTAAAACGGACAAGAAATGAGTGAGTTATGCTCACTTTTGTGAAGCTTGCTGAATCTGGCCGAAAGTGGAAACTCAGCTACGGTTTTGAGGTGTTTTTGAAGTGTTTGGAGGCTTGTAAAAGTGGAATAAGGAGTGGGGAAGTGTTTATTATATAGGGAAGGTATTAGGGTTTCAATGGGTTGGGCTTTGGAAGTGTTTAGAATGGGTTAAACCTTTAAACAAGCCCACAAAACCCAACCATATGGGGCTGAATTTTGTTGATATGGGGTTGCCACATTTCTTTATTTATTTATTTTTTTTAAACATTATAATGAGTAATTTTGTTAATTAAGTTGTGTAATAATATGCAACAATGTTTCCCCTAACTTGTAACAAGGTATAATATGAAATAAAACATGATTTAACTAGGTAAAAAGTGTGATGCATACGTATGTAATATGTTTGTAAGTGACAAGTATATGTCACATATTAGATGATTAATCGTTGTGTAAATACGCATATTATTGGGGGGTTTTTAAGTATCAACCATTTAAGGACAAGCATGGACATGTATCACAAATAAGTACCGTATGCGTATGAATTACGAATAAGGATTCGATGTACAATGAATTCGATTGTATGAGTATGTATGAATATGTAGAATGTGAAAAGAAATACGAATTTTATTTATGATCCAAGTATTAGATTTTACAACAATTACCACGAAAAGTCGATTACAAGAATACAAGATTTCCAAAAATAGAAATACGAACAAAACTTTCTATAAATGGAAAGTACAAAAGAGACGGGCGTTACAGTCTCCCCTCCTTTAGGAAATTTCGTCCTGAAATTTTATGAAGACGTAGGGAAAAGATGAGGGTACTACTTTTTCATCTCGCTCTTGAGTTCCCAAGTAAATTCAGCGCCACGTTTACCTTCCCATCGAACCTTGACGATAGGAATTTTACTGCACCTCAATAACTTGACTCCTTGATCCATGATTTCGACGGGTTTGTCCACAAAATGCAGAGTGTCGTTTATTTGGAGATCTTTGAGAGGAACTTGAAGTCCTTCTTCAGCGTGACACTTCTTTAGATTTGAGACATGGAACGCTGGATGAACATTGTTGAGCTCTTGAGGTAAATCGAGTCGATAAGCCACCGCACCAATCCTTTCGAGTATCTTGAAAGGACCAACATAGCGAGGGGCAAGCTTTCCCTTTTTACCAAACCGAACCACTCCTTTCCAAGGAGACACCTTGAGTAGAACATGATTTCCAACGTTGAGTTCCATTGGTTAGCGTCCCTTATCCGCATAGACCTTTTGACGTTCTCGAGCTTTGAGTAGATTATCACGGATTTGGTGAATCTTGTCCGTTGCTTCTTGTATGATCTCAGGGCCAGTAAAATGTTTGTCACCAATTTCGTGCCAGTTTAAAGGAGATCGGCATTTGCGACCATAAAATGCCTCGAATGGAGCCATTTTAATACTGGAGTGGTAGCTATTGTTGTACGAGAACTCGATCAAAGGTAAATGCACATCCCAACTACCACCAAAGCCGATGACACACGAACGGAGCATGTCCTCTAGGGTTTGGATAGTACGTTCAGTCTGTCCATCCGTTTGAGGATGAAAAGCCGTACTGAGATTCAAATGAGTACCCATAGCGGACTGAAAGGTTTGCCAGAGACGTGAAGTAAATCGACCATCGCGATCAGAACTGATGTCGAGAGGAATACCATGATGTCGTATGACTTCATCGGTATAGATGCGAGCAAGTCGTTCAACCTTGAAATCTTCGCGAATAGGAATGAATTGAGCGGACTTGGTCAAACGATCGATGATCACCCAAATGCTATCGTGACCATAAGATGTACGAGGGAGTTTAGTGATGAAGTCCATCGCGATGCTATCCCATTTCCAAACGGGGATTTCAGGTTGTTCGAGTAGACCGGAAGGTCGTTGATGCTCGGCTTTGACTTTTGAACACGTGAGACACTTAGAGACGTAAACGGCAATGTCTTTCTTCATACCAGGCCACCAATAGGATGTACGTAGATTATGATACATCTTGTCGGCACCAGGATGAATTGAGTACTTGGATTTGTGTGCCTCGTTCATGATGAAGTCTCGAAGTTCTTCGCGATCAGGGACCCAGGCACGATTGTCGAGGTATAGGATACCATCGGCCTTGGAGAGGAGATCGTGTTCTTTAGCGCCTCGTATTTCAATATGGAAGTTACCTTCGTTAATAGAGGCGTATTGAGCTTCGCGAATGCGGCGTGGAAGATCGTTCACAAGTTGGAGACAACGAATACCCTTCATATGTGTTTTGCGACTAAGGGCGTCAGCTACTACATTCGCTTTACCTAGATGGTATTTGATTTCGCAGTCGTAGTTGTTTAACAATTCCACCCAACGACGTTGACGCATGTTCAGTTCCTTTTGGTCAAAGATATGTTGAAGGCTCTTGTGGTCCGTGAAAACCTCACACTTAGTACCATAAAGGTAGTGTCGCCAAATCTTCAACGCAAAAACAACTGCGCCAAGTTCAAGGTCGTGGGTAGTATAGTTTTTCTCATGTATCTTGAGTTGACAAGATGCATAAGCGATGACCTTGCCTCGTTGCATGAGAACGCAACCAAGGCCACGGTTCGATGCATCGCAATACACTACGAAATCATCATTTCCATCAGGAAGAGTAAGAATAGGAGCGTTGCAAAGCAAGTCCTTAAGAGTCTGAAAGAATTCCTCTTGCTCAGGACCCCAAGCAAAAGGTTTCTCTTTTTGGGTCAACGAAGTAAGGGGAACGGCGATTTTTGAAAAATTCGAGATGAATCGACGGTAATAACCCGCCAATCCTAAGAAAGAACGGATTTCGGAAGGAGATTTAGGCGTGGTCCAATTCTTTACAGCCTCGATCTTTGCAGGGTCGACATGGATTCCTTTTTCACTAACAACGTATCCAAGGAATTGGACTTCTTTAATCCAAAACTCGCATTTAGAGAACTTAGCGTATAAGCGTTCAGTACGTAAGAGCTCGAGTATAAGACGAAGATGACGTTCATGATCGGCTCGAGATTTAGAATAAATGAGGATATCATCAATGAAGACGATCACGAAACGATCCAAATAGGGCTTACAAACACGATTCATTAGATCCATGAACACAGCGGGTGCGTTGGTCAAACCAAAAGGCATAACCACGAACTCGTAATGTCCATAGCGAGTGCGAAAAGCGGTTTTGGGTACGTCCTCTTCGAGGACCCGAAGTTGGTGATAACCAGAACGAAGATCGATTTTGGAGAAACAAGTAGCACCTTGAAGTTGGTCAAAGAGATCGTCGATACGCGGAAGAGGGTAACGATTCTTGACAGTGAGTTTGTTGAGCTCGCGATAATCGATACACATACGGAAAGAACCGTCTTTCTTTTTAACGAAAAGCACAGGTGCACCCCAAGGTGAGGTACTTGGACGAATGAAGCCTTTATCGAGGAGTTCTTGAAGCTGCGTAGATAATTCTTGCATCTCAGAAGGTGCAAGACGATAAGGAGCCTTGGCAACAGGAGTCGCACCAGGTACGAGGTCAATGCGAAAGTCAACGGATCGAGGTGGAGGAGGACCAGGTAAATCTTCAGGAAAGACATCAGGGAAGTCGCGCACCACTGGAACATCACTTAAACTCTTTCCCTTGCCCTTTTCTTCCACAACGTGGGCTAAAAAGGCAAAGTACTGTTTGCGTAAGTATTTGTTCGCTTGTGTGCAGGACATCAACTTCAGTCCCTTTGAAGGCCGGTCTCCATAGACGTGTAAAACATCACCAGAAGGAAGGGGTAAACGAACGTACTTCTCGTGACAAGCGATTTCAGCATGGTTCTTTTGAAGCCAATCCATGCCTATGATGACGTCGAAACTACCCAGTTGCATAGGTATGAGATCAATAGGGAAGACGTGTTCGTTAAGAGTAAGACGACAATCACGAAGAACGGAATCGACCGAGATGGACTTGCCATTGGCGACTTCAACGGAAAACAACTTAGGTAGTTTAGAGCGCGTGCAATTTAACAATGATTCGAATTCTAAGGACACAAAGCTTTTGTCCGCACCAGTATCAAATAGTATCGAAGCATAAAGATGGTTAACAAGGAACGTACCGTTAACGACATTATTGTCGTTGCGCGCTTGGTTCGCGTTCAGATTGAAACAGCGTCCACGAGGAGGTTGTAGTTGCTCTTGATTCCATAGTGGGCATTGAGGACGAAGATGATTGGCGTCTCCACATTTGAAACAAGCTCTAGCGGGTCTTGCGTTTTGAGGAGTAGGTGGAGCCTGTTGTGCTTGCTGAGCTTGTGGGGCTTGTTGCGCTTGCTGAGCTGGTGGGGCCTGTTGTTGTTGATTGAAGCGACAAAAGTTGGAGGTATGTCCATAACGGTTGCAATTGTCACAACGACGGCACCTAGCATTTGCGGGATGATGGAAATTACAAGTGGCACACTTGGGGTGAATCCCAGTGTACGACTTTTGGGTGTTATCAGGAGCAACAGGGTTTGGGTTAACGGGTGGTACAATCGCATTGCAAACAGGGTTCGATTACTTTCGCTTCTTTCCCCTATTGCCACTCGACTGTTGGGTGATTTGGTTGGCTGGCTTGAAAGAAGCGGGGTTTGCGGCTTGTTTATCGCGTACACGGTTGTTGTTCAGAGAAGCGGCCAAACGATAAACAGCTTCGATATTGTCGAGTTTGGCAGCCTCGATCGTATCGCGCATAGCAGAGGGTAACCCATGGATGTATTTAGTTATCTTGCGAGCAGTGGTCAGGACAAGGTGGGGGACAATGAAGCTAAGTTGTTTGAAACGGGTGGTGTAAGCTAGGTTCTCATCTCCTACTTGCTTGAGTGCCCAAAATTCTTCCTCCAACTTTTGTTGTTCATGCGGAGGACAAAACTCATCCGTCATCAGGGCCTTTACTTCTTCCCATGCCAACGCATATGCCAGTTCATTCGAACGAATGTTCCTCTCGTTCGTCCACCATTCGAGAGCTCGGGCTTGGAATACCCCAGTCGCACTACGCGTTTTGAGCTCATTAGGGCAATCGCTGTTAATGAACGTGACCTCTATGCTATCGAACCACTCGAGCATGGCGGTCACCCCATCATTGCCAGTGAATGGTTTGGGATTGCACGATGAAAAGTGCTTGAAGTTGAACGAAGCGGGCTTGCGTGTTTCGACCTTAGAGTCGACGGAAGAGTTCGGAGTTTCAGAAGCTCGAATTTCGGAAATGACCTTTGGGACGACGCGCGCAAATTGATCGGCCATGAAAGCCATCATCTTCTTCGTAGCACGGGAATTTGACTTCTTAGACGAGTTGGAGTGACGAGAAGACATCTAAGATTCAAAAGAACGAATAGGTGAGACTTGATCATAATGTTTGTTTACGAAAAATCGTTTGCATAAAATGATTCTCATAGCATAAAGTGTCACATAGCATAAAAGATTCAAATTGGTTCACATCGCATAAAGAGTTTAGAAGTTTCACATATAGCATGGTCATGAGTCCAACATAGCATAACATGGATAATTGAAAGCTTTGTAAATTTAATTTGTTCACGAGGGATTATTATTGTTTGTGATTGCGATAACGTGCGAAATGATTAAAACAAAATTTTGAAATGAACGAACGTTCAAGTATAAAATCACATATAAATTGAGATACATAAAAGAAAGGCTCAATAAAACATAGGATTGTTTCGGGTAGAGAAACGTCGACTATTCCAAAGTGGGTCGAAAGTCCTTTCGAATTAGAGAAAACGTGCTTTGGCCTATAGGTAAGATACTCTCGTCGAGAAGCGATTAACGGTATCTTACCCTTCCGGTTACTACACATCTCTAATTGATTGAAACAATCGGGACTTTGGCGAGATTGAAAATCGAGGAATGGGACTTAATCGACGAGATGCGGGTTTCAACCCTAGCTTGACGATTTCGTACCCTAAATGTGGTTGGTACTTGTCGGGTCAAAATAAAATTTCGACACTTTGACAAGGGTCCACTAGAGTTGAAATGGAAATTACCATTAAGTTGTGGATTTCACTCCTAGCTTAATGGTGAAATTTCGTGCAAAATAGTTTAAGGTAGAATGAGAGTCGTTTACCAAATTGTGGGTTTCACGCCTATTTTGGTAAAGTTGTCTCGTTTGTGTTACAAGAGTATACAAATAAACATAAGTGTATTCATGTTAACCTTAGGAAAGGCATGTAAATTTAATTAATAAGAAGTATAGCTAGGAAGCATGCATGGTAGAGTACAAAAGTTTTAAACGACACATAAGAGGCAAAATTCCTAAAACTATAGATTAGGGCAAAAGCATGGCAATTTTACTAATTCCCTATAGTTATGGCTCTGATACCAATCTGTCACACCCCAACCGATGGCGGAAACATCGGGATGAGACGAACAAATTGCTCAAAACATCATAACACTATGTGACAATATTTAATTAAACTCGAATTTC
This sequence comes from Helianthus tuberosus, assembly GCA_030545235.1. Lineage (NCBI taxonomy): Eukaryota > Viridiplantae > Streptophyta > Magnoliopsida > Asterales > Asteraceae > Helianthus > Helianthus tuberosus. The sequence goes on from CM060406.1 coordinate 186,651,068, forward strand.
ATTGCAAGAACTAAACTGTCATACAACATTTAAAAATGGAAATAACAACATTGTTCAAATTCAAATCAACAAAAGATAAATAGATTAAAGGTGTGTATCTAGTCCACCCTACACTTGTTTCATCAATCATCCATACTTCATTAATCAACCTGCAACGTGTATTAAAATAGAGTTTCAATGCAAAGGCAATGAGCGAGTATACAAGTTTGTTTACATAGCATAATAGAATAAAAACTCAAATCCAACATGGTTCATAATATGTGAATTACCAGTATGCAATTTTGGCGTACACTATGATCAAACCCAAGAATCCAACGCATAAAATAGCCTAATCCCAATTGATAGCGGGATGGTAAATGTTTAACTTAACAATACCCCAAGTTTAACGGGCGGTGCGTAAATCCTATAGCGCTATAATTGTTAAGGTGGGCTAGCAAAGTTAATGAGCATATACGTCCAAATCGTTCAAATAGAGCATACAAGAATCATAAGTAAAGCACATTAGTTTCATGTTTGTACAAGGATTGAGTATGTTTAGTTTCTAGTTTCAAAGATTGTTTACATAATGTACATGTTGCATCCCAAAATAAAAAGGGGAAAAAGGGATCGAGTATACTCACGGTGGTTGCAAGCTTTCCTACATGAAATCCCGCGAGTGAGTTGGTGGATGGATTAATTTGGAGCACCTAGTCCTTCTACACGGGGAAACGTAGGTGTGTGAGTTTGGCGTACAACGGAAGATTATAAATTTGGAGTTTAACATAACATAAAGTAGGATATTAAAAATAATCATCTTTGACTTATACTCTTATATGACACTATGTAACCACTAGGGTTATATTGTATTTCATAGGTAATGTGCCCATTAGAATCATACTTGGAGTTTTAAGTCTTAGATGGTATCCTACTACTTTAACATATAAACACAAGTTTAACATTAAAGGTTCGAATAAGTGTGTATACATATTTAGGTTAAGTATTACATATTATTAAGTCCAATAATTCATGTAGGAGGTAGAAGATTAGAATCCTCATTTAGGCACCTCGAGTTATCATGGATGTCATGTATGGGGTAGGAAGAACATGCTTCCATTTAGGGACCCCTTGAATGTTCACCATTTCACTTGATGTAAAGACAACAAAGGAGGGTCAAGAACTAGGATTAACACAAGTATGTAACTAATCTAAACTAAGAGAAATCATCAAATCATGTGAGGATTTTATGTTGGAACAACCCAAGTTGTTCCATAATCACTTCTCATCAAGAACTAAGCTTGAACATGACTTGTGGGTGAAATACCCTAAACAAAACAGAAAGTATTTGAGGTTTTAACCTCTGATTTATAGTGTCTCAACCTTGTTTTTAAGCTTAACCAACCATAAGAGAGGTTGTAAGCATTAGGACATAGGTTTGAAATGAGAAAACTCAAGTTTGGTTAAGTTTAACAAAGATTTCATGAAAACAAAAACAATCAGTGGACTTTGGAGCCTTTTTGCCGGAGTTCCAGGGACTTGTTTACTGTGAAAAACCCATGGAATCGAAGCTAAGGAAAATCAAAGCACATAGGAAAAAGAATGGGCTAAAACGGACAAGAAATGAGTGAGTTATGCTCACTTTTGTGAAGCTTGCTGAATCTGGCCGAAAGTGGAAACTCAGCTACGGTTTTGAGGTGTTTTTGAAGTGTTTGGAGGCTTGTAAAAGTGGAATAAGGAGTGGGGAAGTGTTTATTATATAGGGAAGGGATTAGGGTTTCAATGGGTTGGGCTTTGGAAGTGTTTAGAATGGGTTAAACCTTTAAACAAGCCTACAAAACCCAACCATATGGGGCTGAATTTTGTTGATTTGGGGTTGCCACATTTCTTTATTTATTTATTTTTTTAAACATTATAATGAGTAATTTTGTTAATTAAGTTGTGTGATAATATGCAACAATGTTTCCCCTAACTTGTAACAAGGTATAATATGAAATAAAACATGATTTAACTAGGTAAAAAGTGTGATGTATAAGTATGTAATATGTTTGTAAGTGACAAGTATATGTCACATATTAGATGATTAATCGTTGTGTAAATACGCATATTATTGGGGGGTTTTTAAGTATCAACCATTTAAGGACAAGCATGGACATGTATCACAAATAATTACCGTATGCGTATGAATTACGAATAAGGATTCGATGTACAATGAATTCGATCGTATGAGTATGTATGAATATGTAGAATGTGAAAAGAAATACGAATTTTATTTATGATCCAAGTATTAGATTTTACAACAATTACCACGAAAAGTCGATTACAAGAATACAAGATTTCCAAAAATAGAAATACGAACAAAACTTTCTATAAATGGAAAGTACAAAAGAGCTGGGCGTTACAACAACAGTAAATGATTCATCTACATAATTCCTCATGTAATCAAATTGCAAATTCAAACATTAAACAACCATAAATTATGGTTTACTAAACTAATACTTATCATCAATTTGCAGTTCTCGGATACACATATATACAATCACAGTCCAATTAAATCACAGTCCAATCAAACCTTAAAACAATTATCGGATCAAGAATGAGACATATCATCTAGATATTCAAAAGAAAATAGATAAAATTTGACAAATGATTGCAAAATGTCAGACCTCGCGTATATTCGGGCCGACGTTTGCTTCATCGGAAACGCATCTAAGTTACCGGAAAGTGCCCGGAACCCTAGCTTCCTACCAAAACACTCTGGGAGCACCGTCAACCCTAGAATCGTCGGAAAACACCGTAGTTTTAGTCTCAGGTAAGAAGCATCTCATCAACATCATTGACTGAATATCCCTTACAATCTAAAAAACGTGGTCTTAGGTGAGATCGATCTCATCATCATCGACCGAACATGGATTACAGCCAACGCTACCTAGGACAGCCGCGAACGGCAGCCGACAACGATGGTTTATATGTTGCAACAACAGGCCAGATCTCGCCATCGTAGCCTCAGATGACAAAATCATCTTCATCGGTCTGAGTAGAGACGTTCAAGGTTCACAGGCGGCGACTTTCTCTCTTCGTAGTGAGAGAAGTAGAGGGACCGAGATTGTGCCTGAAAAAAGACATTGAACAATCACTAGAGATGACCTCTCATTCTAAATCTTTCATGAAATCCATAACAGTAGATGAATTTCATGAAATCCATTGCAACAGATGAAGATTATTTGAAGATGGATTGAGAGGTAGCTGCGTATAAGGAAAGCTGGAGAGGTTTGAAATTTGAAGATGGTTGAGTAAAGTTTTTGTTTTGAAAGAGCTCATGTTTCTCTCTCATAAATCTAAATCTGGTCTTTGTTCTCTGAAATGTGGAGAAAATTTGAATTTTGAAATTCAAATTTTCCTCCCTCTTTCTACTGACTTTTTGACCAACTTATTATTCATTAGTATTCATTCATATTTATTAATTAAAACTGATTTAATTGGAATGTTTAATAAAGATTATGACATCAGCATATCCTACGTGGCATGCCTAGATGGTTGACACGTATACAAACTTACATCAGCTCTACTTCTCCTTTTATAGATAGTATTAGATTATTAGTTTTTTTTATACAAGTATTTTTTTCTCTTTAATTCAAGAATATCATAGCTATGCTTAAGGGTAAGCAATGGGTTAAACTCGGACCGGCCTGAGACCAAGATCGTTTTGGATGAGAAATAAGGACGGGGACCAGACCATAAGTGGGTCGACCCGATTCTTGCTCACACCTTGCTATGCTAAGAAAACAATTTTTAAAAGCGTTGATAAACTAGTGCGTACAACCATGTGTTATGAAGTATTTAGATTGTGTAACGTCCGAGTAGTACACGGTGTGTTTAAACACTGTGTCAACCTAGCATGCATTGCCTGCCAGCTAGGGCTGTAAACGAACCGAACGTTCAGCGAACAGTTCGTGAACCGTTCGGCGGGAAGTTCGTTTATGTTCGTTCGATAAGCTTAACGAACGAACATGAACAAAAAATTTCGTTCGATAAGCTTAACGAACGAACACGAACAAAGGTCTCGTTCGTTCGACTGCGTTCGTGAACGTTCGGTAATATGTTCGTTCGTTTATGTCCGTTCGTGTTCGATTTTTTATGTTTATTTTTCTAAAACTTTTTAATGTTTTATTAATTTTTTACTTTCCCCATATGTATTATTTCTCTCTCTCTCTCTCTATCTGGCAGTCTCCCTCTTTTGATATCACGCTCCTTCATTCAGCTTATCTCCAATCGATTGAACCAAATATTATCCATTCCTTCAATCTTTAAATAGTTATATTTAACTACTTTCGTTGTGTACAATGTTTAAGATTAACGGTGCCTTTTTTAATTTTCAAAATTAAAGTTCATTTGTGTTCGTTTGCGTTCGTGGTTAGTGTTCACGAACTGTTCGCGAACAATCAAAATTCCTTAACGAACGAACACGAACACAAACTTCTGTTCGTCATGTGTTCGCGAACAGTTCACGAACATCCAAATTTCCTTAACGAACGAACACGAACATGGCCTTGTTCGTGTTCGTTCGGTTCGTTTACAGCCCTACTGCCAGCCACATTTGCCCTCCATCTACAACTTATGACAGAGTAAATTATAGCGGGGACTTACGGATATAATCCGACCATGTGTAGTGGGGCGTGATTTTTAAAAAAAAATTGAAAAATAACGCCCCAAAACGCCCTCATTACCATTACATGGGGCGTTATTTAAAAAAAAATCAAAAAAATGAAGTTTGGCGTTTAAATAATAACGCTGGATGCAAGTTTGTTTAACCAATCAATTTGGCACATGTGTCTGACAACTTTGGAGATCCCCAATGCAACTTTGACTGGCCAATCAGCATCCATCTCTTTGTTTTTGTTTTTTTTTTTGTTTAATGATTGGAAGGGGCATTATCAGGCATTATTCCCACTACGCCACTTTTTGCTATAATGCCCCATGCTGACTGGGATGACACGTGTCGGATAATGCCCATGGTGGGGGCATTATAAGTTGTTACCACTACACATGGTCTAATTATAATGTGTCAAAATGGTTAGTAGCACACAAACAAACAAAAATAACCTTTTTCTCGTATTCATTACCTGAATTATGTATCTGACATCCTTTTTCTCATATTTATTACCTTTTCCTCATATTCATCGTATAATTTGAGGGGTTGGATGTGAATTCTTTAATTTGAAATCGCATTGGGTCGTTTCAATTTTAGGTGATGTTTTAATTTTACTCGCATTGGATGTTTCAATTTATATATAACCAACCTAAAAGACTCGTTGCATTGACGCTCAAAAGTAAATGTATATGCAACAGCAATATGGTTTTATTTGTATGGTACGTATAAGTAGTAAGACTTTGCATCAAAAACAAGAATCTTACATGAGCTTTATGTTGAGCTGTTGTTAATCATCTAACAATGAACCTACCCCTGGTCTGAGCCATCCTAACTATGAACCTACTCCTGGTCTAAGCCCTCCTAACTATGAACCTACTCCTGGTCTAAGCCCTCCTTCTAACAATGAACCTAGCCCTGGTCTGAGCCCTCCTTATAACTACGAACCAAGCTCTGGTTTATAACTATGAACCGAGCCCTCTTTATAATAATGAACCAACATCCTCGTATCCTTCACCTCACACATGCACCACCGCTAATCAAATCAGCAGTTGTGTACACTCCACCAACCCGCCTCATACTGAGCCAGAGCCTGCTTTTTCTGTAAGTTACTCGAAGGAACCGGTTCCTCCGAGGAACTGGTTACACTCTACCCGGAATCGGTTAGAATCGGTTCCGGTATTTTTGGTTTAAAATCGGGTAGGAACTGGAACCGGTTCCTACAAGAATCGGTTCCATTCAAACTCAGTCAAGAACCTGTTGGAATCGATTCCAACGGCTATAATGCCGTTAGGAATCGATTTATGGCCATTTTAAATCGGTTTCAAGTATATATATACATAGCACCATCAAACATAAGTTACTCCTACTAAAAAAAAATACATAAATCGGTTTCAAGTTACACCTTCTAATCTATATCTTCAAAGCTCGTTATGTGCAACGATGAAGTAGTCATGGTTTTGAAAACCAAAAGAAACCCCCAAGTTTGGAAGCACTTTGATTTGTGCTTAATGAGCGATAGCCATGAGATGGCACGGTATTCGAACCAGCAGTTGTGTACACTCCACCAACCCGCCTAATACTGAGCCAGAGCCTGCACTTTGGTGCGTGGCTAAACCATCTGTCCCAGACCCAATCATTCAAGAACTACGCATGCAGTTCTGGGGCTGACTGTGAAGCACTGCAGCCAAATGAGAAATGTTTTCAGCCAGACACTTTATTTGCGCACACTTCTTATGCATTCAATAGCTTCTGGCAAACAACCAAAGCGGCTGGTGGTTCTGCCATGCTCGTCACCGTAAGCCCATAATTTACAAGCCTAATTCACTCCACAAATATCGACTTTTGTTGACAAACTATCTTGATTTCTTCTTACAGGTTATGATTTCATCTACTTCTAATTGGGACTTACAAGTAACAAGTTTTTGTAATTAACCAACTGAAAAGAGATGCTCTGTTACTAGGTCTTTCAAATAAATGCAATTAAAGCTGTGAGAACTGAGCGTCATGATTATTGTATACTTACACATGTTTTTATAGAGCATAATCATTTTATGAATCAGGTAACTGTAACGATCATTCTGTGCTTACTACGTCAATATCAAACAACATATTAACAATTATACTTAATCTACTCGACTTGTAAATGAAACATTCGACTTGTAAATGAAATAATAAATACATACATATCATAATTCCAATTTGAAACGAACATTCTTAACTTTTAGGTTAGATTTTTTCTGATAATTTTTAAACTTATAATTAAGTTAGAAGAATATAATAGTTACTCTTATCATTACTTTTGGCCTGGGTAATGTATTCATCAGTTTTAGCCAGTAGGTCTGTCAATGGATGATTATCGATTGGATCATGATCCGATCCATTAATGATCCAACTTAAATGGATCATGATCCGATCCATTAATGATCCAACTTTAAATGGATCATGATCCGATCCATGGTCCAACATAATGGATCGTGATCCGATCCATATCCAAATAATTTTAAATGGATGGATCACTATCCGGATCGATCCATATTAAAAAATATAATAAGAAACTCTAAAAAATAAAAAAAAATCACAAAAAAATAAAAAAAAATCACAAAAATTCAAAAAAATAAAAAAAGTACAGAATCGTATCAAAACCGTGCCGATAAGGCTTCTGAACATCTCTTCAGCTGGAACAGATGCACCATCTCCACCAGCGATTAGTCTTGATATAGAAAAAGGAACCTACAAAGCTACAGTTGGTGATTATAAAGTACAAAATGTAGATATAAAATCCAGAATAAGTACTTCTAGTTCTATAGGATTCTAACTATAATCTACTCTTACCAGAAAAAAAAAAAAAAAGAAACAGAACTATTGTTTGTTGAACTTACTATCAGAATTCCCAACAGACTAGATATCACCGTCATTGCGAGAGCCAACGCTGGATTTCCTCCAGCAAGCCGCATCACAGGATTTGATCTAATGGGCATAAATAAACTTTTTTTTTAATTACATAATTAATAAAAATTGCTTGAGCAATTAACTAACTGTGGTTAGAGCAACTCCACTTGAAATTGCTGTAGGCATGCAGTTATATAGAGCTAGACCTGTATGGCAGATATATAGGAAAATTATTAAAGATGTTGAAAATACAATATATAACTCTACCACCAATTTGATGTGGTGTTATCGTTACATAATCACTTTTCAGCTGGCCAGACCTGTTACAAATTCTTGAGGTTGTAAACGAACTTGCACCATAATTTTGGAAAGGAGGGGTGTAAGCAGTAAAATTGAAGTCTGCATTGACATTAATAATATATTAGAGTGTATAACAAATCGATCACTAATTCGAAGACAGATTAAATGCTAATGGGAATACATAATTACATATGATAGCTCTAAAAAACAGTAAAAGAAAAAGATTAAAGGTTTAACTCCTCAAAATCAAATAATAACTTACACGTTAAGAGTGCCGGAAACCTTATCTCGAACAGCGACTTCGGGATCGAAACCGAGAGCAGAAGAATCTAGATTTTGATTAGATTGTAAAGATGCAGCGTAAGCGTTCCAATCAGCAAGAAGAGAAGGTGGTTGGTTTGTCAGATCGCTGTTCTTCTGGCTCAGGCCGCAATGTGAGAATCAACAAGGGTTTTCCCTTTTCTACTTTTTTTTAATTAGCAATGGCGGATGGATCATGGATCGATCCGTATAATTAATTGGATAAATGGATCGATCCATTGGATTAATTAATGGATTAGTGGATATCTTTTATGATCCAATAAGTGATTTAAATGGATTGGATATGGATCAATATCCAATCCATTGACAGGCATAGTTTTAGGTACATGAATCATATTCAAATATTAAAAATAGATGCAACAAGAAGCTCGCCAAAACAAACGAATACTTTAAGCACATATGGTACATGCAACTGCTACAAGTCTATTATAACCATACCATTATTACTACATTACCCTTCCAGCAACAAGGGGTTTGGGTGGATTCAATGACCTAAGTTCAGGGGCAGAACTGGGAAAAAGTATATTAAGCTTATGCATCAGAATATCACTTCTTGATGGTATGTCATTCAAAAGAAACTGCTGAACAATGGGCTTCTTAAACCATTCTGATACAGAGTCCCCAGGTGCCCGTAAAACCACCTTACTCACCTCGAATGGTGACTCAACCGAGTCTAGCATTTGCGCAACAACGATCTTTAACGTGGGCCCAGTCACCAACTTAATCCGTCTAGGAACCACGCCATAATACAGCATCCGTTTCCTGAACCTATGAAGCGTATGCACCACTGCGATTAAGGCTGCACCAACCGATAAGTTTCTCACATCGAGTGACCAAGCAATGTGTTGATCAAACACAATTGCTTTCGGGAAAAGTTTGTTTTCATATGAAACTTTCCACACGCAACGGGCCCGATTAATCTGACCCATTAGAACAAGATAGTTTAAAAGCACATTAACAAAGTACCGTGCTGCTCCTTCTTCTGATTCATAATCAATATTCTGAAAAAACTCCCGAACAAAGGCTAACACGGGCTGTTTCCTTTGTTCCGGACCCGTGAAAAGCCCACACATAAAGTCGTGTGCTTTATGTTTAGTAGCACTCAAGATTGACATCAAATGCCGTTCGTTTTGTTCTTCTTGACATCTCACCAGATGGGCTAGAATCGATGTGTAGAGTATGAGGTCAACTTTAGCCGCTGAGTCAACATAATTTTCAAGAAGCGGTTTTGCAGAGTCATATAGCCCGCTTTTCATGCACGACTCAAATAACTGTCTTATTATAAAGTTGTTTGTTCTAATCCCTGATGAGCCCATGAATCTAAGCCATCTTAAAGCAAGATCAACAGATGCATCTTTAATGAAAACCATTAAAACATCACTAGCAGTCACGTCTACAGAATATCCCATTGATTTCATTTCCAGAAGAATCTTTGCAGCAATGTCTACGAGTTTCTTTTTCGCTAAAAGCGTTAGTAGAGCAGTGTAAGTGGTCAAACCCGGTCTTACACCTGCGTTGCTCATTGAGTTGTAAAGTTTCATAGCTGCATCAACTTGACCAGAACCTGCGTGCATCTCTAACAAGCAAGAATAGGTGCTCGGGGTTGGTAAAAAACCGGCCTTTTCCATATCAGAGAATATAGACATTGCAGTCTCGAGTTTTCCTGATTTGGCATGGGCCTCGACAACCATGGTGTAGAGCCCGTAATTAGGTCTAAATCGGGCTTTCTTCATTTCATCCCAAATCCTTATAGCTGTGTCTAGCTTTCCAGCTTTCACATATGACTCAATCAAAGAAACAAACATGGACGCGGACGGTTTAAGCCCGAATCCTTGCATTTCCATGTAAATTTTCATCGATGTATCCAATCTACCAGCTTTCCCCAATGAATCAACTAATGCTGCAAAGATTGTAAACCCTGGTTTCAAGTTGTTCTCTTTCATTTGTTGAAAAAGCTTCAACGCTGCATCAATCCGGCCCGATCGGGCTAGGTTTGGTATCATCAACTCATAGGTTGCTAAATCTAAAGAACAGCCCGATCCTTGCATGTTTTCGTATATCTCAAACGCTTTAAACGGTAAGCCCTTGTCCAAAAACAAAGTTATAAGCGAGTTGTACGTTTTCGTGTCGACTTTACAGCCAGCTTCCTTAATCTTCTTAAAACAACAAAACGAAACTTCCAACTTTTCAGCTTTTGCAAGACACTGAACAACTCTACTAAACGCAGCGAAATCAGGAACCATCGTTGTTTTATCGTCCGAATCAAGAACAAGATCATCAAACACCGACTGAATCCCGTCAAAATCCCTACTCTGGTTCAACCTATCAATCAACACGAGATAACACTCGTCGCTAGGCAAATACCACGACTGCCGCTTCGCCCACTTAAACAAACTCAAAGACAAAGACGCATCGGTAACCTTGAACGCTTGCGTGATATGAGTCATATTGGGAACAAACTGAAGCTTATCCAAGTGAGTTTCCATCTCGGGCCCCCATTTCCACCTCTTAACAATCTCAACAATTTTAGCAACAGCGGAAGCATTCGAAAACGGGTGTTTTAAACCGCCTACCATTACATGATCATCCACCCGAGGCTCGACCGATCTTACACCTTTTCCGGTGTAAATAACACTACCTGATTCATCTAAATATTGTATCTCTTCTTCTGTCCATTCATTGTTGTTACAATAACTCCTAATATGAAAACTAGGGTTTGGTGTTCTAATTGTAACATCAAATCTATGATTATGTGTGGAAATTGATCGGAGATTGTTGAAAACGTACCTGGAGAACGAACGGCTGTGACCGATCATCATCTTAAATTCGAATATTGCTCACATGAATCGAAGGTGTTTGTTAATGGCGGAAGAAGACGATAGTTGTGCTTCGATAAGAGGTTTACGTGCTTAAACCCTAGCCTCCCAACTTTTTTTTATTTATTTTTATTTCTCTTTAATAAATATAACATAGACATATGTAGGGTGTAATCAAGCGCAGTGGCTCGAGAGCTACTTGTTATCGGCTCGGTTAAAAGCTCGAACGAGCCGAGCTTTGATGAGACCGAGCCCGGACTTGAGCCTGAAATAGAGCTCGTTTAGTTATCGAGCCCAGCTCGAGCCTGAAATACAAAGCTCGTTTAGGCTCGCGAGCCTAAACGAGCCCAAACAAAGATAACATTGGCGAGCCGAGCTTGAACCGAGCTTTTGCTTGTTTAAGTGATACTGAAGCGAGCTCGAGCTGAGTTTTTAGCTCATCTGAGCTTGTTCTTAAAATAGCTTGAGTCGAGCCGAGCTCGAGCTTTGGGTTTTACTCGCGAGCTAGGCTCGAGTTCAAATAAATAGGCTCGAACCAAGCCGAGCTCGAGCTCGAGCTTCATAAAAACATGACGAGCTCAAGCCCAGTCGAGCTCGGCTCTTTTACACCCCTAGACATATGCACATATATCCGTTTTAATATATTTTTTTATCAAAAACAACTCATAACATCACCAATTTATGCTTTTCTAATCCATCAAAAATTTCATGTTTATATCTTTTAACTTCGTTTTTTATACTTTCTTTTTGTAATACATCAAAATTTTCATGTATATATCTTTTAACTTCTTTTTTATACCTTTTTTTTGTTTTTTACTTTGAAATTTATTGTGACTTTCGAACTGCTGGAATTTGATGCAAAACGAGGTAAAATTTATGTGGTAAACAAGGAGAAAAACATAGTTAAAATATGAAGTTTAAAGGAAAATAAGGGTATTTCTAGCTAAAGCATAACGAGAGCGATCAATCATGTAGCTAATCAGCTAAGAGGAAAGTTTTCCTTATTCGAAGTTTTGAAACAATATAAGTAACAAATGTGGAGTTTACAGTCCAAATGGTCTCCCTCACCCACCAGACTAGTCTTTTGGGTTAAGTTTTCTTGTTTGGGATATAACATGTGGTTGTCAAAGGTGTTGATTTGAAGGGTTGTAGCCTTTAAGTTAGAGGTTACCGATGAACCATTGTGACTCTTTATAAGGGTATCTATTTGAAGGGGTGTATCGGTTCGTATGGTACAAACGGAGGGACATAATGGTTCAAAGTTGATAGTTACCAATGAACCATTGCGACTCTTTATAAAGGCATCTATTTGAATGTATGTGTGGGTTCGTATGGTACAAACAAAGGGACATGATGGTTCAAATGATAGTTGACAACGAACCATTGTGATGGTTAGGAGCATGTTTATTCCAAGGGTTGTGAATATTCACAAACAACCTATAATAAGAACCATTTGAGACACCTGAAAAGTCCTAGAAAACTGCCTTCGGTCCCCTAAACCGACTTAAAAATGGCAACATTACATTTTAGCTTCATTTTGTCAGTTCTTAACAAATTGTTTAGTATTAGTGATGTATTAAATAAAGGAAAGTTACACACTTTAATGCATTGCTCACCTAAAACAATAATGTATGTGACACAATTAATAGAATAAACTACCAAGTAAAATTTATAAAATAAGAAATTAGTAGAAAAGTTTTTTGTTAAACTAGTGTCATTGCATTCCTACTATGTACAAAAGAACCTAGAAATCAGTGTATCACATCCATGTCGCGGGTCCCAGTGGCATATGAAACAAACGCGCTAACGCCAAAAACTGGGCGCATACACGCGTCATCAAATTTCCTCCGGTAATAATGAACTGTGCTTGTAGGACTGTTGAATAGCATCGCTAGACTCGGTTTGGTTCTTAGGGTTCCATTATTTCCATTTTCAGGATCATAGTAACCATGTCCATTTTCTAGAAATGGCGTGATGATGTTGGGCTAGATGGTTCGGTTTGGCTCGATACAGGTAGCAACCTTCTTATCAGTGGCTTAGTCAGCAATCCAAATACCTGCGGTTAGGGGCAACGGTTAGAGGGATAAAGGTGTGAATATATCGTTCAAAAAAAAACTATTTAAGTCTAATTTGCGAAAAAATAAAAATTAAAAAAGGTGGATGATGAAGGGATAGTGCTGGTGATCAAAAGTGCATTTACAGGCTGAATTGTTTGTCCAGATCCAGTAAACTGCAAACAAATCAAGAAATTGCATTTATATTAGTAAATCTATTTAAATGACATACAATGGACCCGTTTCATTTGGGCAAGTTTCGACCCATTCAACTCACTGGACCCGAATCAACTAGGGCTGTTCAAAAAGCCCACGGCTCGCTCGGAAAAAGCTCATTTTGTTTTCGAGCCAAGCCAGCTCGTTTTGTAATCGAGCCGAGCTCGAGCCAGGGTGCTCAGCTCGATGGCTCGACTAGATGGTTTGGCTCTGTGGCTTCTATGTATGTGTGTATATATATGTATCTTTTTTTAGAAATGTGTTGATTTTTTTTTGGTTTTTTATGTTACCAATATTTGTAAAAAAATTATTAAAAGATAAAAAAATTAATGAGCCGGCTCGATCTGGCTCAAGCTCGCTCAAAATTTTTACAAGCCGAGCTCGAGCTTGACTTTTCAGCTCGAAAAATAATCGAGCCGAGCTGACTCTAGGGGTGTTCAAAAAACTCGTGGCTCGCAGCTCGCTCGAAACTCGCTCGAAAAAAGCTCGAAGAAAGCTCGGCTCGAAATTGGCTCGGTTTTTAACGAGCCAGCTCGGCTCGGCTCGGTTTGTAAACGAGCCAAGCTCGAGCTTGGTCAGGCTCGGCTCGTGAGCTCGCGAGCTGGCTCGATAAGGTTTACATCCTTCATTTTTTTGTCCCACATCGCTTAGAAAACAAAAATTAGGGGAGTTTTTCCCCTTTAAAAGAAGGTAAAGACAATGTAGAAAGTGAATTAACTATTTATACTTGCATATTTAGCCATATGGTTAAATTAAATGGCAAGTATGGCCCTTAGTCTATGAAGAAATTCATTTTAAGAGCTTTTTAAGTAGTAAATTTTGCGGTTTTTTGTTAGTTCGAGCTAGATCGAGCCGAGCCGAGCTAGCTCGAATTCTAATCGAGTCGAGCTCGAGCCTCAAATCTCAGCTCGATTTGAAATTCGAACTCGAGCCGAGCCAACTCGAATCGAGTTCGAGCCGAGCTCGAGCTGGGTCTAGCTCGGCTTGACTCGGCTCGTTTACAGCCCTAGCTGACTCGTTTAAGTTCGAGCTCGAGCCCAGCCTGGCTTGGCTCGACTCGGCTCGATTACAGCCCTAGAATCAACTCATGGGTCGATATTTCCACATGCAGCGAAGAGTGTGAAGGGGTATGGTCCCAAAAATGCCGCGCAGACCATTTCTGGTCGCGCTTTAGACCATACTCCTTAATCACTTCGGTGATCAATCTTTAGACCCCGTGCGGGATGATCAAGCAGAGCATGATTCCGCGTGAGGTCAAACCAAGAGATAACAACAGTTTCTATACTTAGCATTCTGAATAAGGACCTTCACCTCCTGCAACCCCGCGCGGTCTACTAACGTGCTCAGCAAGGGTCGCGCAGGAGTCAAAAAGCAAGGCCACTTCAGAAGGTACTAAAGGTACAAGTGGCAGAAGGGTAAACCAATCAGCATCCTCCAGACTGTGCTTAATCGTGCTCCACGATCATCTGACGTGCAGGAGACAGAAAGTACACAGGTTAAACACTCTATTCCCTCTACTCTCACTCTTAACACACACTTACTTCCTCAAAACAGTTACTTATTCTCACGCCGGAGCCTGGTTAAGAGGGAAACCCCCATATTCCCCTCTTAACGAGCTAACGGTGTTATGTTTTGCAGGATTATCGGATCATTAAGGAGCTCAGAAAGTTATAAGAAGATTAACCATTATGGTAGTAACATAAACCAAACTAATTAACTCTAAAATTAGTTCCGTGTTTCTTCATTGGCGCCCACCGTTTTTTTGCAAATCACCTTCATCTTCTTTTTCTGAGTCTTCAAAGTTGTTTTTCCTTCGATCATGGCTGGTCAAGGAATCATTCCTGATTTTGGTTTTGGAACAAATGCTAACGCAGTGTTGGGGGAGGACAATCAAAATGTCCATGTCCAACATGTGGAAGAAATAGGTGAAATCGAAGTAACCAACACTGGGGGACCCCGCGCGAGTGCCACTCGCATCACTCAAACGGTAACCCCAGTAAGTCACGTCGCTGGTCCTCCAAACCCAGCTCCACCTCAGAACATTTCGGCGCTATTAGGGCTGCCAGAGGGTGAAACTCCAGCCTCTTGGTACGCCAAAAAAATTGCTACCATCAATGCGGCATATCAGTCTTTGAGCGCACAACAAGTAGTCTTACAAGCAGAACCATCTTTGGTTACACCTACGGGTCCTAGTCAGGGGGCGCGCCAAATACCCCCACAACAAAACTTGCACGGAAGAGTTAACAGGCCTCCTCTCCTAAGAAGACCAAGCGCGCATGACACGCGCGACACACGGGGAGAGACCGAAAGCTATTATGACCATCCGTCAAACGTTCAAAGGGGTCCAATTCTTAGCCGGCTCGGGCCGTGCAATATGAATAACGAGTGGGATGACACAGACCCCAACGACCCAACTTGGCAAGATGACGAAGGATCCTCAGTCTTCAACCGCTTGCAGCGGAACCACGAAAATTACAAGCCAAGGCAGCAGATTGCATACACCAAAGAAGCAGAGCGAGACTTCAGTCTCGCCTATAGACCAGCGGAAGCTGCAGAACACTCAAAGTTTATCCCAAAGATTGCTTTGGCACCGCTTTCAAGATAAAAGCTACCCCCAACAGTGGGAAAATTCAATGGTTTAACTGATCATGACGATCATGTCAGAGTATTCACAAGCGTTGGTTGTATGAGAGGATGGAATATGCCAATGTGGTGCCATTTGTTTATCCAGACGCTTACTGGGGCTGCTCGCACCTGGTTCGACAGCCTTCCGCCTGGAAAAATTAGTTCATGGGTTGATTTCAGAACACAGTTTGTAAACCATTTCAGCCAGCAGAGACGCTATCAACGAGATACGTCTGAAGTAACAGATATCTGGCGCAGGGAAAATCAAGGTTTGGAAGACTTCATTACTCGTTTCAACAAAGAATGTCTGGAAATTGGTGGTGTAGGCGAACAGCTCATGCGCGCTCACTTCAAGAAAGCCATTCATTGTGATAGTCTCATCAGAACTATCACTGGCAAAGACGGTATGCCCAAAGAATGGGAAAAGGTGATGGAAGCCGCAAAAATAGTTGTTAGTGCAGTTGTCTGTCGACTTTATCTTCGTTCGAGTCTTAGATTAGAATTGATAGATCAGGGCTTGTAGTATGAGAAATTTAGGGTTTTGTATCTTGTTTTAAGCTAATTTCGCTTGAAACATGTAATTTAGCTTGAAAGTAACAAATACCATTTCAAGCGAAATCAACATAAGTGATTTCGCTTGAACTGACATTTGTTACCTTCAAGCGAAACCCTAGCCCTATAAATAGCCTTCAAGCGATATCAGTTGGAACCTTCTTGTTTTCTGACGGCGAAGCCCTGTCGAGGTGTCTCCGAGTCTGTAAACGCATTTTGAGCAATACAAGAGACAGTTAATAGTGATTCTAGTGTTATACAAGCTAAACAAAGACAGAATCAATGAATTCCGCCTCTGATTCTGTCTGAGAACTCTTCTGATCGACTCGTTAGGTCGTTTCACGATCCTACAATAGTAGCACAAACCGAAGAATCGCTAGCTGGAGCTAAGAGCTCATACACCGAAGATCGCTTTTCCAAGAAAAGCTCGCGCGACTATGGCAAGCGCAACAAAGGAAAAAGTCATGATTGGAAATCTGGAAAATCAAGTGGTTATGAGGAAAGATCGCGCTACAAAGAAGACGCGCGGGAAACAATTGACAGAATTGGGTATCGAAAGGCAGTCAGGGATGATAACCGAGAAAAACACTGGACTCCGCTCACAAAAACACCAAAAGAGGTACTAATGACGGAGAACCATGATTTCAAGGCGCCAAGGCCTATGACAAACTAGAAGGGGCAAGACCCGAACCTTTACTGCGATTTTCACAAGGATACAGGTCATCTGACAGATGACTGTGTCAACTTACGACAAGAGATCGAGAAAGCGCTAAAAAGCGGAAAGTTAAGCCACCTGGTGAAAAACATGCGCAAAGAAACACGCCAGATCCAGCGCTATGGTTAACGGACCAAGATACAGCGCAAGAGATAAAGGCAAACGCCCCTACGAGCCTGCATGGCAAGAGCAACAGGTCATCTTCCCGGTAGTGCGCGTGGGCCCTCGCGCCACACGCCCCGTCGTCATTACCGGTATTATCGGTCATTATGAAACAAAATACATATTCATTGAACCGGGAAGTACAGCCGACATCATCTATGAGCAATGCTTTAATCAGTTTGACTATGAATATAAAGCGAGACTCGAGCCAGTTGATTATTATCTGTCAGGATTCTGCAACGAGATGGTTTTTCCTTTAGGCCAAATCAGCTTCCCCGTCACACTGTCTGACGGGAAGCATTCAAGAACCACAAATGTCAACTTCATGGTGATGCCTGTCAAATCGAGGCATGATGTTTTAATTGGGAGAGAAACCCAGGGAGAGCTAAACATGGTAACCTCCACACCCCACTCAGCCATCGGGTTCCTGACCGAGACGGGGGTGGCAATTATCTATGCAAAGAAAGAAGTGATGTCTGCTGAGGATGTGCGCCCAGCCAAGGCGGCGAAGATTTTAACAACCGAACCAGAAAAATGGGTTCTAAACTGCAAATACCCAGAGCAAACGGTGACGATTGGCCACGCAATCTCACCAAACATCAGAACGCACCTTAAGCAACTGTTGTTCAGAAACATGGACATTTTCTCCTGGACTCCGGCAGATATGACCGGTGTCCCGCGCGACGTCACTGAACACTGTTTGAACACCTATCCCTCTGTCGAGCCAAAAGTTCAAAGAAGGCGCAACCTAGGGGCGGATAAAACCAAAGCCATGAATGAGCAAGTCTGTGAATTGCTAAAAGCAGGCATACTGCGAGAGGTGCGATATCAAAGTTGGGTTGCAAACCCCGTGATGGTGGAGAAGTCTAATGGAGGATGGAGACTGTGCGTCGATTATATCGATCTCAACAAGGCATGCCCCAAAGATTGCTATTCTTTGCCTGAGATTGACAAAAAGATAGACTCTCTCGCACCGTACAGATGGAAATGTTTCTTGGATTGTTACAAGGGGTATCAACAGGTTCAAATGAAGCTTGAGGACGAAGACAAGACAACTTTTCGGACCGACATCGGAATCTTCTGTTACACCAAGATGCCATCCGGTCTCAAAAACGCTGGCGCAACCTACCAGCGCCTGATGGATACGATATTTGCTAACGACATCGGTAAACATATCGAGGTTTACATTGACGATCTGGTGATTAAAAGTCCCGAAGAGGACCAGATGTTGAAGGACATTGAGAAGACGTTTAATTCATTGAGAAGCGTGAACATGAAGCTGAATCCAGCAAAATGTTCTTTCGGTATGGAAGAAGGCAAATTTTTGGGCTTCGTGGTTACAAATGGCGGCTTCAAAGTTAATCCTGAAAAAATTCAAGCCATAGAGCGGATGCCGTCACTGCAAACGATCAAAGAAATGCAAAGATTAGCCGGCCGTCTAGCCGCGCTCAATCAATTTCTATCAAACCACGCTGCAAAATCATATCCTTTTATTAGCACTCTGCGCAATTGCGTGAAGAAGCAAGAATTCAAATGGACGCCAGAAGCAGAAGCTGCCTTCCAGCAAATGAAAAAGTGCCTAATCAAACTCCCTACCCTGACTGCGCCATTTGAAAAAGAGCCACTCATTCTGTACATCTCTTCTTCGGACAAGGCAGTTGGGTCGGTATTGTTGGTGGAGAGAGATGGAGTTCAAACTCTGATTTATTATGTTAGTAGGGTGCTTACAGATCCAGAAACTCGATATTCAACAATGGAAAGGTTAGTACTAGCGCTACTACACGCCTCCAGTAGGCTGCGCAGATACTTCACAGGGCACGTAATCACCGTGCTTACTAACTTCCATATCGGCACAATATTGCAAAAACCAGAGACGTCGGGCCAGTTAGAAAAATGGGCGATCGAGCTGGGGGGAGCACAACATTTTATACAGGCCGCGCCCAGCAATTAAGGGTCAAGTGCTAGCGGACTTCATCACCAAAGTCCCGGAAGATAAAATTGTTGGTACACAATGTCTATCGCCTACGTCAACAGTCTAGGTCGTGTCGGTAGCTTGTAATAGGGTTTAAAGTGTAAATGTTAAAGTTATTTTGTGTTTTGTGCCATTTCGTACGAAATGGAAGTTGGCCATTTCGTACGAAATGGACCTGGTCATTTCGTGCGGAATGGTTGCCCTATATATAGGGGTGTTGGGTTTTCCATTTGGTACGGTTCGGTGAAAGTTGTAACGAAGTGCTGCCAAATTTTCTCCGTGTATTAACGTCTAAAATCAATAGAAAACCAATTTAAAGTGTATTTCTCTGCTTCTACTCACATTCTAACATAGATTCTCAGTTACTAGTTGTTTCCGCCTCTCTAGTGACCTAGATTTGACTCAGACCGACTCATTCAGGTCGAATATCGATCCTACAAGTGGTATCAGAGCTCAGGATGAGTCAAATCGGCTGAATCGGTGCTTTGAATGGTTTAGAACTCTCTACTTCTACTCATTCTTGGATTTTTGAACGATTCCACGGACAAAAAGGACTGATCTTTTAATATAACATGTAAAACACCATTTTAATCAATCCTTCAAAGTTTCAGACCTAAATTCGGACTAAAATTGATCAAAAAGTTCCAAAAACATCATTTCGTGTGAACGAGCATCATTTCGTGTGAAAATTATGTTCATTCCGTACGAAATGAACCATTTCGTGTGAGCTGTTATAATTTCTCTTGAAAAAATTGTTTATTTCGCACGAAATGAACCATTTCGTTTGAAAAAACCATTTTGTCTGATCATTTCGCACGAAAAGGAACTTTTTACCCATTTTGCACGAAAAGGAACTTTTTACCCATTTCGCACGAAATGACATTTCAATTCGCTTGAAAGGTTCATTTCGCTTGAAACCTGATTTCGCTTGAAACAGTCCATTTCGTTTGTGAGATCATTTCGTTTGAAAGTCCATTCCGTGTGGAAGTCATTTCGCTTGAAAAGTGTTTTTTTTTCAAAAACTTGGAAAAAATTTCGAAGTATAAAATGGATAACCAAGAATTTTATAACATGTTTTCCGGAGGGGGAATGACAACAGTTCAAACTCCAGCGAGTATTATTCAGAACGTAAACATGGAGAACGAGCTTGGTACAATGCAAAAGCCACCAAAATTAATGAACATTGACGAATATTCAGGGTGGTCAGAGAGGTTTAAAACCTGGGTACAGGCAAATCATTTTGAATGTTGGACGAAAATTGAGTCAAGGTATGAACCTCGGACGAATGGAGCGGGTATTGAGAAAGCACTTCATCAGTTAACTCCGATTGAACATGATAGTTTCAAAGCCGAGAAGAAAAGGATGAGTATCTTGCAACAAGCAATCAAAGAAGATATTTTGGTTCTGCTACAACAACAGAATGACTCGCAGTCTATCTGGAGTGCACTAAAAGTCAAGTTTCTTGGAAGTGTTTCGATGATAGAGAGCAAGACGGCATTGCTGAAAAAGGAATTTGATATTTTTACTACTATCAAGGGTGAGTTAACAAAAGAGTTGATCGAGAGATATTGTCATTTGGTTGTAGAAATGAAGCGTTTGAGCATTGAGAAAACAAATGAAGAATGGGTTGACAAGCTGGCAGATGCATTACCGTATGATGAATGGGGCACGTATTTGTTGGTTTTGAAAAATAACTTGGAGTATGTTGGGATGAATCTTAGCACGTTTATCGAGAAAATTGAATCGCATGAGCTTGAACTTAAAAAGATCAGAAAAATGAAATCTGCTAATATACAACAAGATGTTCAGTTGTACTACAAAGGAAGCTCATTAGCAACATCTACCCCAAGTCCAAAAATTCAGACAGCATTTAGTGCTGAGCCTACATCTGGAGTTTCTCAAAGCGCATCAAACAACAATTATTCACCATTCAAAAGTTATGAGCCAAATCCTAAGGTTCAAGAACAAGTGTCTCCTCAAAGTTCTTCAGGGTCAAACAATCAAAGTCACGGTCAAGGGATTCTGTGCAATATAGCTGTGAACATCAAGAATGGTCAAGATTTTACAGAATCAGCAGCAAAACAGCATATATCACTACTTGCTTCAGTACTTGAGTCCTATGAAAGTCTTGTTGCCGGAAGAATTAGTAATCCTGACATGACGAAAGAAGACTATGATCAGATTGATCCAGAGGAGCTGGAACTCATAGATATCAAATGGGGCATGGCAAGCTTAGTGAGGAGAGCACAAAGGTTTATGGAAATAACCGGACGAAACAGTCTCTCAGGACCTGATCAAAAGCTTGGATTTGATAAATCGAAAGTAACTTGCTTCAAATGCAAAGAAAAAGGGCATTTCAAACGTGAGTGTCCAAACAGGGAAGTAAACAATCATCAGAATCCGTTCACAAATGACTACTACCGACAAGCAATCTATCACAAGAATAGTTAACAACCATTGAATCAAAGACCTCAAATTGAAAACAAACCAGAAAAGGCTCTTTTGGTAAATCAGGATGATGAGAAGATGCCGGAAGAGTTTAGTTGGGATAAATATGTTCCTGGTGATGGTCTTGCTATGATGGCGGAGATTATTGAAGAGCCAAATTTGTATTGTTGAAACTGAGGAAGTCGGTGAAGTATTGAGTGAAGAGAGTCTGGCAGAGCTTGAAGAGGCAGCATCAGAAGTTTATTATTATCAATCAGAACATGAGATTATTGCTAAGTCTTTTAAATCCATAATGCCTCCTAACATGTTTGATTCTTTTGCAGGATTCTTCAGCAAGCCAACTACAGGTTTTTGTCCACAATATGATGAAGAAAAAGCTCCGGTTGAAGAAATCATAGATGTTTCTAAAGAGATGAATGAAGAAACTCTGAAGGAGATAGCTGACAAGGCGCTGATGGTCAAGCTGAAAGAGGTAGACAAAACTCAAGAGTCGGAGTCTGTCGAAACGGAGTCTGTCAAAACGGAGTCTGTCGAAACAGAGTCAATAAAAAAGGAGTCAGTTGAAAAGCAGTCCGAGTTCAAATCAGAAAATCTGGATATCAAATCAGGAGAAAAATCAGAGTCTGAGTCTGACGGGTTTGGTAAACCAGATATTAAAACTGATAAAGATGAAAAGGTTTTTGAAAAGATTGATTCAATTCCTGAAACACCATGCGAAAACTGTTTAAAACCGTGCATGGATTGTCTTGACAAAGACAAACAGTTTCAAGAATTGAAGAAATATACTGACGAAGTAAAATTTGATCTTAACGATGTAAAAGAAGCTTATGACACTTTAACACGTTCAATCAAAATGATTCAAAAAGAAAGTATAGAAAATGATAAAGCTACTAACTTGTTCAAAGAAACTGTCATGGAAAAGCAAATGGAGATAAACATTCATCTGGACACAATCGCATCTTTGAAAAAGGAACTTGAATTGATGCGTATTGATAAAGAAAGAGAAAAGTGCAGCCGAGGAATTGAAAAAGTTAGAAAAATTCAAGGCAACACGAAATGAGTGGTTCACGAAAGAAGAAAAGAAGAAAAGGATTAGAAAGACAACTCCGAAAGTACAAGCTGAAGAAGGTTTAGGGTTTAGGGTTCATCCTCACAACCAAAAAAGAAACGTCAAAAGAAAGTTGTCGAGACAATGCTGGTCGATGAACCAGAAGAAGATGAACCAGAAGCAAATGTTGAAAGAGATCAAGATCCAGTATCTCCTACAATGGAACAGGTGTTGAAAGATATTGATTATGGTTTGGAAATAGGAGAGACAACTGGTGAGGAAGGTGACAATGAAGAAAAGAGTTAATCTGATTCAGAGGTTGATGAAACTGAACGTTGGAAGAAGGTGATTTCTGAGAAAGAAAAACAAAAGAAGAGAAAGAGAAGTGGTGATGACGATGATGATTTGTATATTCCATCACCAGAGCATGTTCAAGAAGTTTAAACACCACCATCATCAGGTGGTAGGAAGAAATCAAATGCAAGAAAACAGGTTAAATCTCCTGCTGCACGAAGGTTGAAAATCTTGCTGAAATCAAAACCAATCCAGGAACCAAGTCAACCATCTTCACCAACAGCACCACAACAACCACCATCATCACCACTACAACAACCACCATCACCACCACCACAATCACCACCACATCAATCACCCATCCTTGAACAACCTCAAATTACTTCACAACATGTCGTACAAACACCACCAACCACACAACCACAAATTCAAACAACTCCTGGATCATCTGGACTTGGAAGTTTTCCACCGATTCCACAGAATATAGGTCTTGAATCACTTCAATATTTCAGTTTTATGAATGATGACCTTGTAAAGAACTTACAAAAGAAAGTGGAAGATGTGTTAGTTGAGAAAAAGAAGCTTGAAAAGAAGTTTGAAAAGCGTGTCAAGACTGTTGAAGCTGAAAATTCATCTTTGTTGAAGAAAGTTGAAGCTGATCAAGTTGATATTGACATTCTGAAAGCTAAAGTTGCTGAATTGGAAGAAGAAAAGTCTAGAAGAGATGAACAGAACAAGTACTTTGAGCTGAAAAACAAAGAGTTGGAAGCAAATAATGCAAGAAGAGAACATGAAGATTATATGTTGAGAAAAGTGATTGAAGATTTGATTGGCAAGCCTATTGAACAAAGATTCGAGGAGATACAGCTTGAGGAAGTTAGAGCGAAAATAAAAGCTGAAATGGAAGCTGATATGAAAAACAAGGGCAAAGGTGTTGAAGGTGAAAAAGTTGTTGAAGTTACAGAAAGGGAAATGGTTGTGTCGGAGCCAACAGAAGCTCCAATATCATCTATTCTACCAATATCTTCAGTATCTGGTGATAATGACGAAGATGAAGAAGATGATGATGATGCTTTGAAAGATGATGCAGACGATGTTTATTCTGCAAGTAGTCATGATGATGATGATGGGAATGATGACGATGATCAAGGTTCTACAGGCATCAAAGAAAATGTTGATGATTATCTTCATGATGATGCTAATGAAGAGCCTGAGAATGTTGGATGTGAGGGGGAGCATGTTGATGATAAGAGTGTTGATGAAGGTGAAAAATTGATTCTATGTCTTGAACCTGATGTAGAAGAAGGTGAATTCAGGCATTCTTATACTTTAGTTGAGATCATCAAGTTGACACATATTGATGAAAACGAGTTTAAGTTTGATTTTGAAGAGGAGCTAAATCAGTTTGATATTAATCAATAGCCTGAGTATCAGTATAAATACGTTGAAGATGCTGATAATTATGACAGAGTTGAAGTTGAGGATTGGAGTGACGAAGACCAATCTGAAAGTGCTCATGTTGATACTACTAACTTTCCTACACTTGCTGAGTTCTTTAGCCAAGCAAATGATGATGAGTTAAGAAGGAAAGTTGAAGAATGTGTGAAGAATAAAAGTTTTGATGAGATGTCGAAAGATGAGCGTCATGAAGAAAGAAAGAAATGGTTTCGGAAAGATTATGAAAGGAAATTCAAAAGGCCATTAAAGTATTATAAGAGAGACAGAAAAGTGTCTTTGGGCGACATAATCAGTTGGGGATATCTGCCGCAGGTGAATGCATATGCTATCCGACGAGAGTTTGGAGTTCAATACTTTGAATATATTCAAGACATTATTTCTTTGCCCTGGTGGGATGTAGAAGAACTTCCAAAAGTCAGAACATTGGATTATCCTGTCAGAGAGCGAGATATTCCAACATGGGGCCTTATGAAATTTGAAGCGTTTAAAGATTTTAAGCACTGGAAGCCACATCAACCTAATAAAGTCAAAAAGGTGAATCCAGTCACTGGCACAGAAGAAACGATCTTGCAAATAAAGAAGCCCAGGGTGATAAAGAATATCCCGTTGCCGAAAATGGAACAAGATTTTTACAAAGGGTTTTTATGTTGGGCATACAGCTGCATGTCAACTGAAGCAGTGATCACATACAAAGTGGAGAATGAAGTTAGATACATTCATTTGTATGATCCATTGTGGTTGGTAAACTTCCCAGCGAAAGATATTGAGTGTCCGTTCGTAAACAAGATCGGTTACAGGAAAGAAGATAAAGATCAAGCGATGCAGTTTCAAAAAATTGTGATAATATGTTTTCAGAAAGGAATCAATTCTGAGAATGTGTGGTCATCTAAATGGAGAAAGATTGAGAAAAAAGAGGCTCTGAAAGCAGAGAAAGAAAGGAAGGAACGTGAAGAGAAAGACAAACTACTTCGAGGTAAATGGATGAAGATCCAAGCTGAAGAAAAGCTGCAAGCTGCTAAAGAGAACGAAAGATTGAAGAGTTTGTTGAAGAAAAAGCCTAAGCAGAGGGAAGAAAAGTTTAAGTCTCTATGAAGAAGTTTTGAAGACTGCCTGACTGAAGACTCCGACAATATCCAAGGGGGAGTTTGTTGGTACACAATGTCTATCGCCTACGTCAACAGTCTAGGTCATGTCGGTAGCTTGTAATAGGGTTTAAAGTGTAAATGTTAAAGTTATTTTGTGTGTTGTACCATTTCACACGAAATGGAGTTTGTGCCATTTCGTACGAAATGGACCTGGTCATTTCGTGCGGAATAGTTGCCCTATATATAGGGGTGTTGGGTTTTCCATTTGGTACGGTTCGGTGAAAGTTGTAACGAAGTGCTGCCAAATTTTCTCCGTGTATTAACTTCTAAAATCAATAGAAAACCAGTTTAAAGTGTATTTCTCTGCTTCTACTCACATTCTAATACAGATTCTCAGTTACTAGATTGTTTCCGCCTCTCTAGTGACCTAGATTTGACTTAGACCGACTCATTCAGGTCGAATATCGATCCTATAAAAATCAAAGATTGTGAAGTTGTTGACACTCCCATAAAAGACACGTCCGATGGGTTATGGTTGCTATACACTGATGGAGCCTCAAACGAAGATGGTGCAGGAGCTGGATTGCACCTTGTTATCCCCGAGAAACATGAATTTACATACGCCATCAAGTTGGATTTCAAGAATACCAACAACGAGGCGGAATATGAGGCATTCTTGGCAGGCTTGCGCCTCGCCATAAAAAGGGGAGCTCAAAATCTATAAGCGCATGTTGACTCACTCCTGATCGCCAGTCAAATCAACGGATTATATGATGCATAGGGCGAAGTTATGGCTTTGTATTTAGACCAAGCAAAACAGTTGCTTCAACAATTCAAGTCATACAAGGTAGTGCACATCAATCGCTTAGAGAACAAACCAGCAGACGCCTTGAGCAAGATCGCTTCAACTTCTTTCAACATCTCGCTAACGATGTAAGAATCGAAGTGTTAAAAAACCCGTCGGTTTTGCTACGTCAAGTGAATGTGATCGAGATAGGGCAACCATCTTGGATGACCCCTATAATCCAGTATTTGCAAGAAGGGATACTCCCAGAAAACAAAGCAGAGGCAAGGAAGGTACATAACAAGGCCTTGCAGTATGAGATGAATGGTGGTATCTTATACCGAAAATCCTTCTTGGGGCCACTTCTTCGCTGTGTAGACCCCCAAGATGCAAACTACTTGATCAGGGAGATCCACAAGGGCATCTGCGGCATCCATGCAGGACCACGCATGGTTATCGTGAAAATAATGAACGTTGGATACTACTGGTCAGGGATGCACGTCGACGCTCTAAAGGAATTGCGCAAATGCGACTCCTGTCAAAGGCACTCCCCAAAGACCCTGCGCCCAAAAAACGATCTTATCCCTGTATCCACTGCTTGGCCTTTCCAGCAGTGGGGAATTGATATGATGGGACCTTTCCCCGAAGCTCCAGGTGCTGTAAAGTTTATAATCATGGCCGTCGATTATTTCACTAAATGGGTGGAGGCCAAAGCTCTCACCTCAACTACTGCAATGATGGTGCGCAAGTTTATATGGGAGCACATCATTTGCAGGTTTGGCCTCCCACTCAAGATTGTAACCGACAACGGCACCAATTTCACGTCTGACGACCTTCAAAAGTGGATGAAAGAAATGAAGATCGAACACACTTTCTCTTCTGTTGTGCACCCTCAAGGCAACGGCCAAGTAGAAAGTGTCAACAAAAGTATTGTCGATGGGATAAAGGCCCTACTGGGCACAAAGAGAAGAGGCTGGGTAGATGAGCACAAAGAGAAGAGGCTGGGTAGATGAGCTCCCGAGCATCCTGTGGGCTCATCGAACCATGCCGAAAACAAGTACTGGCGAAACCCCTTTTAGCCTAGTTTATGGCTCTGAGGCGGTTATCCCAGCTGAAGTTGGCCTCCCCTCGCCGAGCTTGACAGCAGTCAACACAATTGATAACGAGGCGGAGCGCCGTCTTGACTTGGATTTACTCGAAGAGAGGCGCGAAATAGCGCGAATCAAAGAAGCCAAGTATAAGACACAATTGGAGAGGTACTACAATGCAAGAGTACGCATTTGTACCTTCACTCCAGGAGAATATGTCTTCAGAGACAATGAAGCTTCAAACACTGAACGCCCCGGAAAGCTAGCACCCAAATGGGAAGGCCCATACTTAATACACGAGGTGCTAGGGAAAGGGGCATACAAATTGCGCACTCTGGATGGACACATCATCCCGCGCACGTGGAACGCGCAACAATTGCGCAAGTGTTATATGTGACTGATCTCGGCCTTGCGCCTTTATCCACTTATGTTGGCCACGTGCCTTTCCTAATTTCCTATGTTGGCTATACGTCCTTTATTTTATTTCAACAATGTATGTCAGCCTAAGCGCCTCTTTCCTACTTAATGAAAGCATATGCCTTATGTTTTCCTTTTGTCATGATGACTTCCACGTTACCAATGCATGTTAAACTTTTGATTAGTACGAAAACACTTCAGTAAATTACGAGCTCTTGAGTTATGCCTCCAAGGTCCTCCGCGAACATAGCGCGAGACCGGGCAGTTACGCTCACACAAGAGCCACACTTACATTCATTCGCGCTAATTTAACCAAAGTTTCTAACAACAGTGCAATAATTGTAACTTCAAAGTTAATAGCAAACACGATGCTAAAAGGCGCACCGCGCAATAAGCACATATGAAATAAACAGAAACATCATTGATTCATTTCAAAAAGCGCGGCCACGCTTCCAGTTACATTCAAAGTCTAAAAAATAAAATTACAAGGCACGAAGCCTACCAACACTATCTACTCATAACCGTCACCATCATCATGATCATCATCGTCGCCATCGCCATTGCCATCACCATCACCCGCTGGTTCTTCATCAGACAGCTCAACGGTCACTGGAGGGTCGAGAATCTGCTTTAACCGTTGGCACCAGTCATCATGCTCCAATGCCTTTGCGACCAGATCCATCACAGGCAGAAGTTACCAAGCCGCGCAACATTCACGAAAAACCCAATGCATATGTGTGCTTACATTAAAAAGCAGAGAATTTCCAGCATTCGAATCTGGTTGTCGCGCCGTAGTAACTGACAACAGTTACACGCGCGCGACGCACCAAGATCTTGCAAGCATTTTTTCTAGCCCAACAATTCCTTTTTTCTAAGTCCAGAGCTCCAACCACTCACTTCGCGCGTGATGCAACACTGGACTGGGGGGACTTGAAGGGGTATGGTCCCAAAAATGCCGCGCAGACCATTTCTGGTCGCGCTTTAGACCATACTCCTTAATCACTTCGGTGATCAATCTTTAGACCCCGCGCGGGATGAGCAAGCAGAGCATGATTCCGCGCGAGGTCAAACCAAGAGATAGCAGCAGTTTCTATACTTAGCATTCTGAATAAGGACCTTCACCTCCTGCAACCCCGCACGGTCTACTAACGTGCTCAGCAAGGGTCGCGTAGGAGTCAAAGAGCAAGGTCACTTCAGAAGGTACTAAAGGTACAAGTGGCAGAAGGGTAAGTCAATCAGCGTCCTCCAGGCTGTGCTCAATCGTGCTCCACGATCATCTGATGTGCAGGAGACAGAAAGTACACAAGGACGCCTACGTGGCACCAATCAGGGGGCGGCGACACCTGCCCCATGATCTCCACTTACCTGCTGATGGCAGAGGGATAAGAAGGCCGACAACTAAGACACGTGGCTCCAATCAAGATGCGCCAACATCGAAGATCTTCTAGAAGACACTAACGGTCGACACCAGTGAGACAAAGAGCATATCCCCTATGTTGTCACCTTCCGGCCCAATGCCCATCAGCCCATCTCCTCTTACACCTCTCCGGCTATAAATAGAGACCTCAGTTCACAGGTTAAACACTCTATTCCCTCTACTCTCACTCTTAACACACACTTACTTCCTCAAAACAGTTACTTATTCTCACGTCGGAGCCTGGTTAAGAGGGAAACCCCCATATTCCCCTCTTAACGAGCTAACGGTGTTCTGTTTTGCAGGATTATCGGATTATTAAGGAGCTCAGAAAGTTATAAGAAGATTAACCATTATGGTAGAAACATTAACCAAACTAATTAACTCTAAAATTAGTTCCGTGTTTCTTTAGAGTGATACATAAAAGATCAGATACGTGAGTTAAGCTTAGTATCTTGAAATGGGTGGGTGATGTATTGAACATGTTGGCCCATTATGGCAGGCCCATTTGGTTCCCAGCCCACCATATATCTACTGATTCATTTTTCTACCAAGTTTACCTTCTTATACGCAAGCGCAATAGACACAGCTCCTCGCATTAGACCGGCCCGCCAAATTACAAACTATAAAAAAATCTACTATAAATTGGTAAAATCCATAATCAAGAAATTTGAGCTATACTATAAGTTACTTACCTGCTGTTTAATCCCGATATTTTCATTACGATCCCTCCGAGTTAAGTTCGAGATATATGAAAGTGGTAATATGAAAGCTGCTCGTCCAATCATAATCAGCACAAGTGGTATGACACTTGCCCAGATAGATTTCTCAGGGCTGCAAAATTAAATCGTTGCTACAAATTAATGAGGTCAAACGGTTCGAAGTCGGCTAAAGTGTTTTTTTAATGCATAAAACCTCCTTAATATTTATATTCAAAACAAGCGTAGATTTTTTTTTTGAATAGCAAACGAAACTTTCATTCATAGGAAACCGAGTACAGAAACAACTCAGCCAGCAGCTGAAAACAGAAACGAAAAACAACAAAACGAAAACAGAAAAATCTATAGCAGAAACATATCACTATTACGAGTTAAAATTAAAATCCCACCATTCTTGTTTTGTCATTGTGATGAACTTCGATCGAGACTTCACACCTTGAAAAGTTGTATCTTTAATGTCTTCCACAATCATTTGAATTGCCTTCTGTCTTCCTGTGAAACCCCGTTCATTTCTATTCTTCCACATAATCCACATAGATTGAATGGCTATCGCATGAAGTAGTTTTCTGACTGGTCGGCTCCTATGACTTTCCAGGATCAACTGAAGAAGTTCCGATATGCTGCCAACTGTATTATGCATCTGAAATCTTGTCCACGTCGATACCGCATCCCAAATTCTCTTAGCTAAACTGCATCTGAGTAATATATGGCTGGCAGTTTCGTCATCAGCGCCACATATCTTGCACCTGACATCTTGTATATTCAGACCTCTGTTCCTTAAGGCCACGGCTGATGGAATCTTTTCATCTACCGCTCTCCATACAAAAGCTACACTCTTTCCAGTCGCCCAATTATTCCAGCAAAAATTACTTGGTTCTGCGTTTAGATCTAAATTCTGACTTAAAGTAAGTTTCACATTTTTTACACAAAAATCCTGATTTTCATAGTTCTTCCATACCCATACGTCACCCGACCCTGTTATTCTTTGTTGCTGCAGACGCTCCTTCAGTGTCTCCATCTGTTGCTTTTCCTCTTCACTGTTCGGTGTCCTTATCCAGCCCCAATCCCAAAACGTGCCCCCATTTATCGTTCTATAAACTTCGCAAATCTTCGCCTTTTTCTTCGATGACAACTGGTACAAGTTTGGGAATTGTGTTCTCAACGGTTCATTTCCGATCCATACGTCAACCCAGAATAGCGTTTTATCCCCCATACCCACTCTGCTTTTCAGATTTGTATTAATATTGATGTTATTTTTCATAAAACCCTTTGCTATTTCCCCAATATTTTTCCATACACCCGGCAATGATTTTTTGAATGGTATAGATTCTACCTTCCTCGGCTTCACATGTATCGCGCTTATTACTTTTACCCATAAGCTATCCGTTTCCATTTTTATTCTCCACCACCATTTTGCTAATAGTGCCAGGTTTGTATCTCTTAAGTTACCGATGCCAAGACCTCCAAAATTCTTCGAAGCTACCACTTTCTCCACCTTATCTTGTTGTATGCACAGTTGCCTCCCCACAAAAATTTTCTTCGTATCCCTTCTAATATTTTTAAAACTCCACTTGGGCATTTGTAGAGCGAAAGATAGTAGTTTGGCAAACTACCAAGGACTGATTTTATAAGAATAACCCTCCCTGCAAAGGATAAATTCTTTGCCTTCCAATTTGAAAGTCTTTTATTGAACATGTCAATCACTTCCTTCCAGTTTATTACTCTATTCATATTTGCTCCCACTTTCAACCCTAAGTACACAAATGGAAATTTCCCAACCTTACAGTTGAAAAATTTAGCCATGTTTGTCACTTCCCCGTCATTAGTACCTACTCCGTATAACTGACTCTTGCGTGGATTTACTTTCAAACCGGAAATTAAATAGAAAATTCGAAGGATTCTTTTGAGATTCTTTGCATTCTCTTCGCCCCATTCCCCAATGAATACTGAATCATCTGCATATAACATGTGAGTTAAATATGGGCCGTCCCTTGGTAATTTTATCCCGTGAAAAATCTCCTTCTCTTTTGCGTTCTCCATCATCACGTGTAGAGCTTCCATAGCGGTAATAAAAAGGAACGGTGATAGGGGGTCACCTTGTCTTAGACCTCTTTTATATTGAAACTCCCCCGTTGGAGAACCATTCACTAGTACTGATCCTCTCCCCGCGTACAGAATCCCCATAACCCAATTCCTCCATTTCGAAGGAAATCCCATATTTGCTAAGACGGTTATCAAGAATTTCCAGTTCAATGTATCGTAGGCCTTCTCAATGTCAGCTTTGAAAACAAACATACTTTTCCCCGACTTTTTTCCCCAACCCACCACTTCATTTATTATTAAGGGGTCGTCGATAATATTCCTATCCGACATAAAGGCCGACTGAACATCTGACACTACCTTTTTTATAATACTTTTCATTCTAATTGCTAAAACTTTCGAGATAATTTTGTTTACTACGCCAATTAGTGAGATTGGCCTGAAATCAGAGAGCGTAATCGGATCAATTACCTTAGGAATCAAGGCGATGAACGAAGCGCTACATGTAGGATGAATTGAACCGTGTACGTAGAATTGGTTCATTACTTCCATAAGAAATTCTTCATATCCTCCCAGTATGATTTTATTAGCTTGAAAGTTATCCCGTCTGGACCCGGTGACTTATTTGTCCCACACTCCCAAACCGCGTTACGTACCTCGTTGCTGGAAAATGGCGTGACCAATCCTGCAGCTTGTACTTCATTTAGTCTTTTGAAACCAGCAGTTCCGATTCTGGGCCTGACTTCGATTGGTTCCTTGAATTTTGATTGAAAGGCCGATAAAAACTGTGATTTGATTTCACTTGGATCCGATATCCATACCCCACCAATCCATAGACCACTGATTTTGTTCCTTGCAATATGGTTATTAACTATGTTATGAAAGTAAGTTGTATTTTCATCTCCCAAACCAATCCACCTTATCTTCGCCTTTTGATGCAAATCCGCTGCCACCTTGTTGTGCCATTTTTTAATCTTTTCTTTGCAGTCTTGCCAAATTACTATTTCCGAAACGGTTAATATTCTGTTTTCCGCTAAGTCGTCCAAATGCTTTAGCTTGTTTTGGGCTTCCGTCAGTTCTCTCTCCTCCTCCTCTTTATTATTCTTTCTCCATGTTTTTAATTCATCTTTAATAGCCTTTAGTTTAACTGCCATAACCTCATCCTTGAACCGAGAGTCACAAAACTTGTTTAAGCCCCTCTTGACCGCTTCATCAAAACCGTCTAAAATGAACCAACTGTTGAAAAGTCTAAACGGTGTTGGACCAAAACTATTATTAACCGTAGTTAATATTAATGGGCTATGATCGGAAATATTCCTGTTGAGCGCTAAGAGAGACGCATTCGGCCATTTCCCCATGAAGTTATCGCAAACCAAAACTCGATCAATTTTACTAAGGTTTGATCCATCGCCAGACATAAAAGTGTATCTCATTCCCCCCATATTATATTCTTGAAGACCCCCTCTACTTATGAAACTATTGAAACACATGGCACTATTCGCATCGAACTGAGAGTTGAATCTTTCTTCCGGAAATCTAACCTCGTTAAAGTCGCCCAACATTATCCAATGGCCACTAATCAAGTTTTTTGCTTCCAACAAATCTTCCCACATCCGCCTCCTATTGGTTTTTAGCGTTGAACCATAGATGTTTACAATAACCAAATCAACTCCATCCCCAATAATACTACCTTTTAATAGTATAAAATTCTGATTTTTTACCTCTAATTCTTTCTTAAACACTCTAGGGTTCCATAGTGACAATAAACCCCCAGACCTTCCATCCGCGTCAACCTTTGAAAATTCAAAACTTGAACTATCCCAGAATCTTCTAATTTTAGATAAAGGTAAATCTCTAAATTGTGTCTCTTGTAAGGCTAGAAAAATAAGTTATACTTACTCAATATTCCCCTGACCTCAGTTGCTTTCCCAGCACCTCCCGCACCTTTAATATTTATCGTTCCAAAATTCATTTTGACACACCTTCCTCCTTTTCTTCAGCTACTGTGGTCTTCACTAGTGACTCAAACCTTGATAGATCCACTCCAATTTTTTGCCCAATGTCTATCGTCACCTCTGCTTCCTTGTTTACTTCCTGTGCGTCGACCCCGTTTTCTTCGATTCCTTCAATCCTTTCAGCCGAATTCTCCTCTTGTTGCTCTGAGTCGCCCCCATACTCTTCTTCCCACTCCGATTCCACCTCATCATCTAGACTACCGCCATTATATTCATAGCTGTTAATCTCTTCCTCTGTGATTCTGATTTTGCTTTTACTCCGTCTTCTGTATGATTTTCTTTTTTTAAATAGTAATTTTTTCTTTGGTCTGTTTCTGGAATCGTCTGACACATCGATGTTAAGATCCGGGATTCTACTCTTACATACCACCGACTGTGGTTTTAGTTGCATGGATCGGGCCTCTACAATAGATATTCTCTTCCTTTTCTTTTGGGCTGTATTGCTAGGCCCAACAGTTAATGGGGTTAATAATGGTCCAACCTTATCCCCTTGGTCAAGTCTTGGGGACCCAAACGAATTTGGCAGCTCCATATTAAAGTCATTTTCCTCCGTATCCACATCCACATGTACATTTATTGGAGTCTCCTCGTTTTCTGCAGCTCCCACCTCTTCGGTTTTTTCCCCAGGCCTTTCATTTCCCACCTTTTCATTATCCGCCGGAGTTATTTACGGTCGGTACGTCTCCGGTGCCGGTTCTACTTTCTCAACCTCTTCTTCTTGTGAGTCCAGTTTCTCCGGTATTGCATTATCTTTCACGTCTTTCATTGGCGAACTGTTCTCCTGTGTTGCTATTACATCCTCGAATGAATCCATCTCCTTAACGAAGTCCGGTAACCATAACTGATTAACTTCCGATAACCATACATCAAACAATACGTTTTTCCATCTAATGGTGATTTTCTCATTTATCATGGTGCCATTATTCACAATGACTCCAATTATGTCGTCGTTGAAACAAATGTCCTTCTCGTCTGCTTCCGAATTCTTTACAACCCTTCCAAATTTTTCCCCAATGCTGTCGAAAACTGCATCGATCCAAAGTTGAAGTGGTACTCCTCTGATTCTCAGCCATGCGATTCTCTCGTACTGAATAGGTTCGCCATTCCATGTCTTTATGTTACTAAACCATTCATACCATGATTCAATATCCTTTGTCATCCTCACATTCATTGCCTCCTCTGTGTCGAAAATTACTAGTAACTTCAGTCCACCCAGGTATCTTACTTGTGCATTTTTTAGGCCCAACTTCCTTTTCATTGTACTGACTTCCCTAAGCGCCTTGATGTTGTTCAATTCGCCGATCATAGACCTACCCTTCCATTTAACATAGGGTTTTGACTCATTTGCAAAAGTTAACCAGTTCTCTTCCTCATTTTGTATCTTCTTCCCTGCTGCCACGTCTGCCCATGATACACCGCGTTTCAGGTATCCGTTTTTTGATGACTCCGGTTGATCAGTTGCCAATTTTTCTGCTCCTTTGCCTTTCTCCGCCCACACTTTCTTTTGGTTTTGGGATTTCTTGATTGGTTTAACGAACCTGGCTACGTTTGTTTTGACCGTCCATCCATAAAATGACATTTGGTTCAATGCCTTCACCATCTTGTCCACATCCTTGACTTTAACAAATCTCAAGAAACCAAAACGATTCTTTCTTTTATCCAGTTTTCTTGCTATATAAGCATCCACAATGTGCCCATAATTCTTACATTCCATCCACAAATCACCATCTGTAATGTGGGGGTGCAGGTTTGAGACATAAAAAGTTATTGCTTTCTCCTTTCTAACTTCATCGTTTTGTTCCGATTCTATCTCGCCTTCCTCTCTCTCCATGGTGGAATCACAGATTTTTCTTAGTAGGAATCCGAACCGACAGCGAATGGGTAGGAACAGAAAAGATGTTTAGAAAGAAAGGTATGGACAGGAATCACCTCAACTTACTTAACCACTTTAATCCTCTCGTCGAGCCGTCAATCGGACCCTTTGAGTCTCGCCGGAATCCGACCAAACAGCGAATGGATGAGGCAGAAAAGAAGGAAAGAAGAAAGGTGAAACCAGAAACACGATGATGTTGTGAATCGTCCTAACCTCGCCCTCTAAATATTTTACTTTCCCACCGTCGAGCCACCAGATCGGAAAAAATATTTTACTCGCCGGAAATCGCCCTCAGCGTAGATGATTGTAGAAATATTATACAAGTTTTATAATCATATTTGACGCGCTAATCGTTTAAAAAATGGTTACCTGTCATTAATAAACCTCCATTTTCCAACATCCAACGAGTCCATACCAACATACAAGAAAATAAAAACTTCTGCGATATATGACATTGTTGCAAAAGCATGCCTGAAATCCACACCATTTAATGTAGATATTTTCATATAATTACCAAAAGTAAGTAACTTTTATAGAGAAAAAATGTATCGAGTAAAATGCCATTTTCATCCCTAAGGTTTGGCCAGTTTTGCGACTTTCATCCAAATGTTTGTTTTTCCGCATCTGGATCCAAAAGTCTTAAAATCTTGCCATTTTCATCCTGTTCGTCAACTCCATCCATTTTTCTCCGTTAAGGCCATGGTTGTAAAAATCCCGACTAGTCTCCGATTAGTCGCCGATTAATCACTAATCGGTGGTTCACCGATTAATGGCCGATTAATAGCTAGGCAGTCAATGACGGTCCTATTCTGGCCAAATTTTGGCAAGATGCCAGCCAAATTTTGACCAAACCATATAAATTTCTTCCAATTACTTAAAAAATGGGTTAATGAGGGGTTAAAACATGTCTACTTTAAAAAACTACATATAAAAATGTGTGTGTGTATATGTAACTAAAAATTACATATTAAAATCTCAATCCGATTAATTCCGATTAATCCCTATTAATCCCGATTAATCGCTAGGCGGTACCCCACCGCCCGACTAGCGCCTAGCGATTCTTACAACACTGGTTAAGGCAAAGGTATTTTCGTCTCTTTTGTTAACTTAAAGGGTATTTTCGTCTTTTTTGTATACTTGTACATTATGCTAAATGCTTGTACATACCTTTTGGATCCAGATGCGGAAAAACAAACCTTTGGACGAAAGTTACAAAACTAGCCAAACCTCATGGATGAAAATAGAATTTTACTCAATTGTATTTAAAAGAAGGTTTGGAGATGATTACGCGCTTCGTAGTCACTTGTGATTTATGAGTAACATTATGCCAGGCGTAATGTGACGTTACAATCCCACAAAAAAATACAGTAAGGATTCCACTTAATCCAAACACCTGCAGGGGACAAAGTTAGTTTTGTCACAAAAAATATTAATATAATTCCGACATAAAGATTTACAGTAGAGGCCAGAATTTAATCCATTTAATGTAAATATTTTCATATACTTACTTCAGCTGTAATGTAAGAAAGATAAGCCATGTGTATCATGAGAGCTACTTCACGGTCAGTTGAATGCCTGAAAATTGACAAAACATTCATTAGAACATTCATAAATACTACTGAATACAACCTACACGTTTAGTGATACTGTGTACCTTCCAAAATATAATGTTCTAATGATGAACGAACATAGCAGCCCAACCTACAAGTGATATGAAAAACCGTCACATAAATGGCTACAGTAATTTCAAGACCTTGTATTTAAAAAAAAATGAAATATAGGTTAATAAAGATAGAGAAACTTACACCAACAAGGTGCTTAACGAGAACAATTTGAGGAAATTGGCGGCAAAATCAAGACCGATATACAAGTCCATGTCAGATAAGTCAAACTATGTGATTGCGTTAAAAAGTACCACCGATGTTGCGTCATTCACTACACCCTCTTCAAACCCTAAACTGTATAATAAAGGTGTTTCTTCTTGATTAAGCACCTAATCACATCAAGACATTATTACCTTTTAGTAGAGGTGGCAAAACACGTGCATTGGATAATGGGTCAAGACGGATTCGGGTCAAAATAAATAGGTTTTGTACATGTACCTGCAAGGTGCAAACAGAATCTGTTGCAGAAAATATGGCTCCAAGTGCTAAATGAAAGGGTTAGAAAATTAGAGTTAAGTTCCCGTGAAAATAAAATAAACGTACGAAACGTACGAATTGAAAGAAAAGTAAAAAAAGTGGCGGTGGCATTTTGGTAATTATCATCAACTTCAAAATTACTCTAGTAGAGTAATTTTGAACTTCTGTAGAGTAATTTTGTAAAAGTTCATGTAGAGTAATTTTGGTCGTGTAGGGTAATTATCAAAATTACACTAACCCCCCCCCCCCCCCAAAAAAAAAAAAAAAAAAAAAAAACCTAAACCACCCCCACCCCCAAAAACCTAAAAAAAAAAAACTAACCCCCCCCCCCCCCCCCACCAACTAAAAGCTAAACCATAAAGCTAAACCCCATAACTAAATGCTAACAAAATTACTCTACAAGACATTTTTCAAAATTACTCTACAGAAGTCAAAATTACTCCACTAGAGTAATTTGATAATTACCCTACATTTCCCAAAATTACTCTACAGATTTGAAGTTGCTGATAATTACCAGATTGCCACCGCCACTTTTTGCTTTTTTGAAGTTGCTGATAATTACCTTATTGCCACCGCCACTTTTTGCTTTTTCCCTCAATTCGTACGTTTCGTACGTTAATATTATTTTTATTTGATCATTTACCTAGAAAATTATGTGATGGGTGTAAGATTCAAATGTGCGTCAGCTTGTATATTGGGGTGAATCTGTTCATATGTGTAAACAAATTATACACGCTCATTTTGAGAATATGAGGAAAAGAATAAATACTCCTTGATCTCAAGGTAATCAATGTCCAACATAGGAAACAGACGTCCACCTAAATTTTTTTAAAAAAATTAAGAAAGAAAAACTAAGTTAAAGTCTAATAAACCTTAATCAAACAAACACTCCATAAAAATATAAAAACCACACAAAAAAATATTACCTCACAAAAGCCTACTATAATTGTAAGCAAACAACATACCGATCGATATGATGGCGAACGAGATCAAAGTACCAACAACTCCAAATGAAGTAATGGTCGTGAAATTGCGGAAAAACTGCTTCTTTTTCACTTGAAACCTGTTGAAATAATTTAATGGTAATCATAAAATGTATTAACACATCAAAACACATATGTTAATACAAATCATATGTTGGATCAGTTCTGTTTAAACATAAAGGAAAACATGGAAAACACATACCTGTCACAGCAGAAAGTGCAGTGGAGAATCCAGTTATGGAGTTCGACATGCTTGTCATCGTGATCTGGTTCCTCCTTAGGGTGCTGACTGATGATGGGGACTTAGAAATCGAATAGGGGATTCGATTAGGAGAGGAGGTCGAAATTATGATGTTATGCTTATGGGGTGTTTCTAATGTGTAACTGAGTAACCCTTTAACCTCCACATAATTCTCCTTATATAAGCATCCAGGAGGAAACCTAATTAGTTAATAAGGGTAATATGGTCCATCAACAATTACCAACTAATTATTTAATAGGTTATTATATATTTTGATCTATATTATGTAAATGATTATAATGGCTATAGATTAAATATTGTTACATAATATATTTAATCTTACATCATACATACCCAGCCAGCAGGGCTGTAAACGAACCGAACGTTCAGCGAACAGTTCATGAACCGTTCGGCGGGAAGTTCGTTTATGTTCGTTCGTTTAATAAACGAACGAACATGAACAAGAAATTTCGTTCGATTAGTTAAATGAACGAACATGAACAGAGGTCTCGTTCGTTCGATTGTGTTCGTGAACGTTCAGTAAGGTGTTCGTGAACGTGTTCGTGAACGTGTTCGTGAACATTCATTGATTTGTGTTCGTTTATGTTCGTATGTTTGTGTTTTAATTGAAGATCTTTGTACTTTTTTATATTTTATTTGTACTTTTTATATTATTAAACTTTTATTTATTTTATTACCCTAACAATTAAACTAGGAAACCTATTTTCACCTTGTTTATGCATCATTTCCCTTTCATTTCTCATTATTTACATCGGCGAATACGATCGACCTCCGTTCCACAATAAGGGATACAAGTTCGAGTGCTACTCTCTGGGCCATCTATCTTTATCCTTCATCGTGTTCGCCAAATTTATTTGTGTTTGTTTGTGTTCGTGAACCGTTCGCGAACACGCTCATTTCCTTAATGAACGAACACGAACATAAAATCTCGTTCGGTAAGTGTTCATGAACCGTTCGTGAACACATTTATTTCCTTAACGAACGAACACGAACAAGGCCTTGTTCGTGTTCGTTCGGTTCGTTTACAGCCCTACCAGCCAGCATTGAAGATTATCGGTGGAAGAAGATAAATAAAGAAAAACTCTTGCTTGAATTCCAATATGCGGGAGCTTTTACCACCAGAAGTATATAAAATAAAGCATCCTGTCACAAGAACTATGTAATAAAACAAATGCAACAAGTTGAACCAATTTTTATCATAAAACGTGTTTATGCATACCGAATTAGTAACTCACGATTAAAAGGGCGGTGATCGATTGATTAAACCATCGACTCTTTTTGAGTAGGTGACCCACAACGATGCAACCGCATAGAAGGGCTGCAAATAATGCTATCTGGTCTACAAACTCAGCCTCTGGGTCTGATGCTGATAGAAATGAGCTTGTTAACAATGAACGGACATGTGCATCCATACTGCACAACTGCAGAAAATAGAAAAAAAAAAATATACATCACGTGTCAAGACAAAATTATATTCTATTTTATAATTTCAAATAATCTGTTCATTTCAAATATATATATATATATATATAAGTAAATATAGGGAGCCGCTAGAATGAGAACCACCACGAGTTATGAGAACCACGAGAACCGCGCCCCGCGGGTGGCCGTCGGCGACGAAATTTTTTTTACACCTAGATCCGTATATTTTAGTGGGGGTTTAAATTTTCGGTTCAAACGGCGCGCCCGAGGGGGTAGTTTTTTACGCCCAAAGTTTGGAAAAAAAAAAGAAAAATTAAAAAAATTAAAAAAACCCAAACTTTGGGCGTAAAAAACTACCCCCTCGGGCGCGCCGGTTGAACCGAAAATTTAAACCCCCCACTAAAATATACGGATCTAGGTGTAAAAAAAATTTCGTCGCCGACGGCCACCCGCGGGGCGCGGTTCTCGTGGTTCTCATAACTCGTGGTGGTTCTCATTCTAGCGATCCCCTATATATATATGTAAAGGGTACTGTACAAATTCCCTTATCGTACATTACGTACGCTACAATCTCAGCCGTCAGATCATCTTCCCGCAATGAAAATCGCATGTTTTTTTTTTTGTAATAATTTCGCATGTGGTAATTTTGATGAAATAGCAGGTGTTTTTTTAACAATTTCGCATGTGGTAATTCAATTTCGCATGTGATAATTTTGATGAAATAGAAGGTTGTTTTTTTGTAATAATTTCGCATGTGATAATTTTGGTAACAATTTCGCATGTGGTAATTCAATTTCACATGCGATTTTCAATGCGGGAAGATGATCCGACGGCTGAGATTGTAGCGTACGTAATGTACGATAAGCGCATTTGTACGTTAACCAGCCCCTATATATATATATATATAGGGTAGGGTTCATGCGAAAACCACCTTTATTGCGAGAACCGCGAGAACCAATGTGAACAGGGGGCAATTTTGTAAATAACAAACAACTTTTAAAAAAACTCGTTTACC
Source organism: Helianthus tuberosus (assembly GCA_030545235.1). Classification (NCBI taxonomy): domain Eukaryota; kingdom Viridiplantae; phylum Streptophyta; class Magnoliopsida; order Asterales; family Asteraceae; genus Helianthus; species Helianthus tuberosus. Next base: position 186,692,820 of record CM060406.1, read on the forward strand.
TGATTCCTTTTACCATCGGACTTCAATCAGTAATTAAACTACATTTAATAAAAACTTTCATGTCCACTCTCTCCAACCTATGATTAGACCCAGATCTCTCAACATTTCTAAATATTCAACCTGAATCTCTCAACAATATTCATAGTTCGTCCCTGAATCTCTCAACAATACTCAATAGTTAGTCGATTACATCATCATCTCGAGTACATCATCACTTCACCATCATCAGTTCACCATATCGAAGCATCGAAGCATCTGGATTGAGATTTTATATCAGATTTGAGATTTTACCTGCAGATAGTCATATAATCGAGGTTAGTTCCCAAATTTCATCCAAATTCAGTCGTATAATATATATTAGGAACATAATCATTGATCGTGCATTCTTCATCTATTCGTAATTAGGGCAACGTGATTATAAAATAGACGATTCAATGAGTGTGTCATAGTGAATTTGAGCAAATAAAGTTAATAATATCATTCGTGTGCATATTGAATTTGAGAAACTAACGTGGTTATAATGCTAGATATGATGGGCAACACGAAATTTGATTTGGTAAGTTTAGGGTTTTTTTACTGAATTATAACTGTTGATAAGTTATGTCATGTTAATGCACATGTGCATAGCTATAGTTATGCACATGTGCATAGATATAGTTATGCACATGTGCATAATTTGACTGAATATGCTTACACGGAACAGGATAATAAGGTAATGTTGTGATCTATATAGATATGCACATGTGCATATTTTTCTAACAGAACAGGCTTACACAGAACATGTTGATTAGGTATAATTGTGTGACATACAGTTATGCACATTTGCATAGCTTGACATAATATGATTACACATAACAGGATAATAAACTAAATTTGTGATTTATATAGTTATGCACATGTGCATAAATTGTTATAATAGGTTAATATGCAGGTGTGCATAGTTTGCAATAATAGTTTAACAAGGTAGATAATGTTGATGCATATGAATTTGATTAGGAGTCTCACCTATGCATCAATGATCTGTAATAAGTATTTAGTTTTATCTAGGTGTTTTTTTTGGTGTGATATACAATTATGCGAATGTGTATTTCATCTTGGAATATGTTAATAAGTTATAGTTGTGTGGTATATAGTTATGAACATGTGCATATATTGACACAATATGTTAATATGCACACGTGCATAGTTTGTCAACATAGGTTATTAAGGTATTTAATGTTTATGCACATGTATATAATGATGCACGTGTGCATATCTTATATGTTGATCATGAATTAATGTTGATACACATGCTCATTGTAGATCATCGATGGAAAAAAATACATGGATTAACAGATGAAAGAGTTAAGCAAAGATGAAAGAGTTAAGCAGATGTTAGACGAAGAGGCGTTGAAGCAACAGGAATGCTGGGGTGTGCTCAACAACTGGAAAAAGGAACAGACGATATGATGTTATGGATGTTATATGTGGGTGACTCAAGGACATGAAACACGTAGTGTTTGTTTGTTTTTTTCTTTTTTTGTGTTTTTTTTTGTTTGGGCGGTAGTAAGTGGCTAACTGATGTGGTGTGTGTATATTTGGTTGACAGTAGTTGTATAGGATAAATTATGTATGGATGCATATGTGCATTATTCAAAATTAGTAATCATATGTCGATGTATTATGTATATCAAAGGATGTATTATGGATATTAAACCGATGTATATACGTATCAAAGCGGTGCTTGGATGTTGTTAAAAAATATGTATTGGTGCACATGAGCATTATTAGAACACGCATATTGCGCGTGTGCATATTTTTTTTTTTGTATCAAATAACCATGTTAAGTTAAACAGAAAAACATGTATGCACATGTGCATCTTTCTATCAATATATTAAGTTTGGTAATGCACATGAAAACAACTAAAACACATAATCAAAATGTAAATTTGATAACCCACATCATGAAAACTAAAAAAAACAAAATCAAAATGAATACTGATTGGAATTTATTTATCGTCATAAATAGTTAGTTCAAGAATCATAAATTTGGGTTGGTCGATTTACAACGTCTGGTTGAACATCTAAGAACGATTGTAGCTCGTTATCAACTATAACGTAATCAAAATAAAATTTTTTGAGGTTGGCAAATTGGGGTTTCATTGTATGTAGTATAATGTATGAATCACGTTAAGCAATAAATAGACGTACATCTCTCGTATGTCTCTGGAACAGTTTTTGAAATCTTCTCTCGTCTACATCACCCTTATCATCCTATATTTTTCAAATGTATACATAATGTAATTAATGTAACTGTCAAGCTAATGCACACGAGCATTATCAATTTATATATAACGACATTTTTTAACATAACAAGATGCCATATATTCAAAACATAACTTTAGACATGAACTAGAGAAGTACACTTACAGTAAACATATAAACTCCTATTTTTCTATTACATTCACACCACTAGTAAACATATAAACTCCTATTTTTCTATTACATTCGCACCACTGGTGTACCACTCTTCAATCACTAAATTCTCCATTTTGGCTATTACTTTCATCCACAACAGAGTACACTCATTGACTTATTCCAGTCTTATAGCATTTGAACACTGCACGACTTTGAATACCTTCTCATTTTTGCTCGACCATATGACCCATAATGTAACCATCACTATGCAGTTGACTGCCTTTTTCTTCTTCGTATAAATATTCAGCTTCCAGGAAAAAAGAGAGAATATCTGCCACTGTTGAGTAAGAATGTAAATCTTTTACTTCCAGCCATGCTCTGACCATCCACCATAGCGTTTTCGACATCAAACACGGAATGAGGATGTGTTCAACAGTTTCTTTCTCGTATCCGCAACCCGGGCACAATGTGTTGCTGATATGAATTCCCTTTTTTTTACAGCTCTGTCTTTGTCGGTAACATGCCTTCGACACCTTTCCATGCTAACATATTGACTTTAGGTGTAGCCCAACCGTTCCAGGTCATTACAAAGCCACTCGATGGGTCCCCGCTTGTGACACACAAATCCTATCTAACGGGTTTAACATTGAAAGTCGACTTACTTTTCCGAGTGCCAATCCAACCCATATTGACCCGTCTTCATTCGGGTGTCTTTCAGCAACGCCAAAAGCTGCATATACTCCACCCATACCTCCCCGGTTGTCGGCTTGTTCTTCCATTGCCAATCTCACACAGTGACCTCCCCTGTTTTTTTGTAGTTGTCCGCCACCCAAGACCCTTTGTTTGCTGCCATTCTGTACATAATTGGATAATTATCCATAAGGCACTTGTTCAGAATACATACATCAATGATATAGTCTAATTTTCAACATCATGCACATGTGCATATAATTTAATACAATATCATTTACAATCAACATAATGCACATGTGCATATAATTTAATACAACATCATTTACAGTAAATATAATGCACATGTGCATATCATTTAATATACTATCATTTACAAAGTATATACATCATTTACAGTCAACATAATACCTTTGGTCACAAATCGAATAAACTGCAACTCTTGATGTTCTGTATTTGTAGGTTTATTGTGACTGTCAACTGTATTATCAGCAGATGGACCAACAATGTCACCAACAGATGTATGAGGAGGATTACCAGAGAATGTATGAGGAGGAACATCAGATGTGTGAGAATCGACACTTGATGAATCAGAGGATGCCATGTAGATATGAGGAGGATTATCATAGAATATACGAGGAGGAACATCAAATGTGTGAGAATCGACACTTGATGAATCAGAGGATGCCATGTAGATGGTGTAAATGGTGGGTTGTCGTTGTAAATGCCGATGGAAACCCCATGACCGGATGCCACCGCCGTGAACTCCGGTGAGTTACGTGAACCCGCCGTCGGCCACCGCCGTCGATGTATACAAAGTTCTGATCTGATGAATGAAACCCTAACTGTGGATTATGAACAGAGTTGGATCGTGAACAGAGTTATGAAACAGAGGGACGCGTGTTTTTTATAATAAATACCACATAATTACAATTTTGCCATGTGTTCACACTGGTTCTCGCGGTTCTCGCAATAAAGGGTGGTTCCTAACGGATCCTTATCCTATATATATATATATATATATGTATATATATATATAGAGGCCGGTTAACGTACAATTGGGCTTAACGTACATTGAGGCATTATCAACATGCGAATTGGGTTTATAACATGCGATTTAATTTCCTTTTATCACATGCGATTTCAAAAAAAAAGCTTGCATATGCGATTCTAGCCCTATTTTTGTACATGCGATTTCCTACTTTTTTTTTTGCACATGTGATTTCCAGGTTTCTATAAACTTGCGATTTTATGTTGTAATATAACGTTCGATTTTGCCATCGCGTACGCAATGTACGTTAAGGCTATATATCTTAATTTGTAAGTTGTTTTAGCACTGTTGTGTTGTATATATATTAAAATTGTCAATTGGCGATGCTCAAAACCAGTACGCTACTGAACGTAAAGTATCGATCCAGAAAAACGCAAAAAGTGTTACCAGTACCGGTACTGAAAGTGGCCAGTACGGTACGGCGGTACAGGAAAGTAAATCGACCCAAAATACCATACCGTACCAAACATAAATACTGATCCCAATAAATGCAAAAAGTGGGTACCGGTACCCGTAACGGAAGTGGCCGATATTCAAAGGTAAATCGACCCAAATAACCGTACCGAACTGAAAGTACACCCGCTACCAAATTCTCATCCCTAAATCCAATCGGGGGATAATAGTCTAAACTAATCATAACTCTAAACCAAAACAATTCATCAAACACATCTGCAAACCATAACAATTCTATCAATAACAGTAATCGCTACACATAATTCGCTTGCAAAAAAAAACACATAGAATTGAGTGACGTGATACCTGAAAATCCGGTAGCGGATTCTGGAACTGGAACAAAGTTAGCATAAAAGATATAAAATAAAAAGAGTTAAATGTAATTTTAGTCCCGTGGTTTTGACTATTTTGCCTGTTTTCAGAGGTTTCATTTTTCGCATGTAGGTCCAAAAAGGTTTCATCGTTAGGATTTTAGTCCACTGGGTTAACTTTATCCATTTTGTTTGTCAACGAGAGGGCAATTCGGTCATTTTATATGTAATTCTGTTAACTAGAAGTGCAATTTGGCCATATAAATGACCGAATTGCCCTTCTCGTTAACAGAAAAATGAATGAAGTTAACCCAGTGGACTAAAATGGCAACGGTGAAACCTTTTTGGACCCACAGGCGAAAAATGAAACATTTGGACTAAACTGACAAAATGACTCAAACTACAGGGACTAAAATGACATTTAAGTATAATAATTTTGATAGAATATGAAGATAAAATGAGGATTAGGGTTTCTTAATTAGTAGTGTTGATTGTGAAAATGAGATAGAAATGAAAACCCGCGAAAACACGTGTATATGCCGTTAGATTATTCAAGATCTACCAACATATTATATTACTAGTAGGGTGCTCGCGCGATGCGGCGGGGGCGACACTTCACATTGCGGGAATGGTCACTGCAGGTTAGTATGCGGTGACGAAGTGTGCGACGGTGTAGCACAATGTGGGCAGCGGCGAATGTGGTGTGGCCAACGACGGCTATGGCATACGATGGTGTGGCAGCGAGTGGTACCGGATTCGGAGATGAAAATCAAAGGAACAACAAGATACAAAATTTGGCTTTTAGATTCATAAAAGTAATATCTTAATATTCAAAATTTAATAACATCAAGTGTATAAACAAAAATATAATTCACATAATATTATTGATATATTCCAAAGTAAAAAGTGACTGAGCATCACAACATTTAGAATACCAAACGCTAGTCATCTTCTCTGATTAAGGATTTACGGGCTACGTGTAGGCTATGGCAACCGAAAAAAATAAAAAAAGATCAAGTTTTATCAATTTATACTAAATGAAGTGTAAACATGGTAGTGTCCTCTTTTTTTATTCAAAGATCCCATGAAATGAAACCGCAATTTGTATGTCTACATTTGAATCATAAGAGGGTTCGATTTGCTACCTTAATTAGAAACTACAGAAACTGTTCAAAGTTTGCACTCAACAATGGCGCAATAACTCGTACAAAAAGAGGCGATCAATTTGTCCAAACAGATGGTTTGTGAGTTGCAATGCAGGTGTGGTCATGGGGGGTTACTGCGCAGTGATGGGGTAGCACAACGTTGGCAGTGGCGAAGGTCGTGCAACCGGTTGAAGAACGGTGGCCATGATGAAGAGAAAGCTCTGTCTTATAATACATTGGTTGTGAGTGAGAAAGATGCGCAAAAGTAGGGTGCGAGAAGTCGTTTGGTAAGCTTACAAGATGGAACTTTTGCGGCAGAAGAAAAAACTGTGGTAGAAGTAGTGGTGATGGTGGCTGCTCGTGTATGTATTGATGGCGATGGCAGATTCAATGGTTTGACATGGTACAATGACTTCAATCCGTATAACAACTACGAAGACGAAGGAAGTGAAATTTGCCTCAAAATCCTCCTCAATCAATTCCAAACGTAACCATATAAATAATCCAACCAATTTACAATAACCATGCCAAACTAAACTAAAATACCCATAACAATCCTCAACTTAATAATAAAAATGTTACATATCATGGTTGCGATTGACTGTGGCGATGAATCGAGTTGCAACGGATATTAGCTTGCAGCGAAGATCGTTGTTGCGGTGAGCTACAAAATATTAGCAGTTGTTTGTGCACTGGTGAGCAGAGGTGAATATGTGAAAATAAATAAAGTTAGTTGAACAAATAGACCAATACCTTAAACCATGATCTAAAATCCGATCCAATTCAATAACAGTCTCTCCAAGACAACGCGGTTCAAAACAAAGGATCTATCATAGGTGAAAACTCAACATAAAGTTGAGTAAGTTGACCAGTGATAAACCACTAATTGCTGAACCATCTTCACTACATTTTTAAGCACATGCCAACAAGCTACTCATGTAAGACACTTTTTCCAAAATCTTTTTTTTTTCAAGTTATCTATTAGTACTTAAATGCTTATTAAAGAACACTCACATTTTCATTTTAAGAAAGAGCTTAAAAAAACATAAATTATTAGTAGTTTTCTGGAGTGAAAGATGAGGAATTAGACTTAAAAAAACATGTAAAAGAGCAAAAATTCACTTACAACCAGGATTGTTTTTTTTTAAATCAATACTAGGATTGTTTTTTTTAAATCAATACTTGAAAGCATACCCCTTTCTTCCGCAACTATTTATGCGGGTGGTTGTTCATTCAGCCATTTGCTATCTAATAGATATCCTACTTCAAGTGACACATTAACACCGGAATTTTCATACTAACAAATATTTTTTAATACAACCGTATAGGATGTTGTATGCTTTATAAACAAACTTAAGACGACTTCCAACTTGTTCAACTCATTTGACCATTTCTTTTTATATCTAATTTTTGTATAGTTTTTAGGAACCATCTCAAAGGAAACAATTGCAAAAAAATAAGTTTAAACCAAAAACGATTCAGGAAGCACCTTAAAGGCCTTCTCCCCAGGAAAACACACATGCAGACAGATTGGTTCACCAATAAATGTAGCACCTTTAAACATAGAAATGACATGTTGTCATACCAAAAAACTTTACCAAGATAAATGTAAAACTATCTCTAAGCTTAAAATATGTGATTTTGAATCTTCAAGTACCAATGACTTTATAAATGTGCATCCGTAAAATCCCCTTTGTTGTGGAAATCATAGTATTCTTTTGTTTTACATTTTAGTAAGATTTTAGATCATGGGAACTTTATAAAATATAGAAACCACTCAATATAGCTACATAAGGTATCACTAAATAGGGATGAGCAAATGGTACCGGTACCAAATTTACCGAACCGGGTACATTTTCGGTACCGATTCGGTACCAACTTTTGACATTTTCATTACCGGTCTGGTACGGTACCGGTTTGGCACCGATATTTACTCGTTTTTACACTAAAATACTGGTACCGTACCGGGTATATTTGGTACTGGTACCCACTTTTGGGGATTTTCGGTACCGAACGGGTACCATGCTCATACCTATCACTAAATTGAATTTATTGTGTCAAAAAAGCATAGAAAATATCAGTTAGGATGTGTATGATAATTACCATCTTTAGAATTCTCAGTTCACTCTTTGTGAAACTACTTTCCCAAGATATATTTATGCAAGAATAGATATACAACATGAAATACAAACAAAAATTATCAAATGGTGAGAATATATTACAACTTAAAGTAGCATAATCATTTAAAATAGTAAGAATAGTTACTTATATGCCATGATATCTATTAATTCCTTGAATCATCTAAATCTGATACATACCGAACACATTCAAGTATTCACCGTTATTATTACAACTTAAAAGTAGCATAATTATTTAAATAAAATCTCACATCCAAAGACCATACATTTAGGCTATCATATATATGACATATGCTTATTATGAAAATCTATAACAAAAATGACTAACCTGGAGATGTGACTTCAAAATGACAAAGGGTGAACCCTTTTACACCCACTGTCCTCATAATTGTCTTTGGGGTGGGGTTGCTTCTGAAACAATAGCAAAAAAAAAAAAAAAAATACGTATTATGTATTAGTCATGGTTTTCTATAATGAAATTTACATGATCACAAGTAATGATTCTTGAAATTGAGAACTGCAATGGATCATCGTATAGTGCGAGTAGGATCTGAGAATGGGAAACGAAAAAAGTAAATTTAAAAAATCAAATTAATATCTCTAAGAAACTTTGGTTTCAAATACAACACTTTGAAAAAAACGTTTTTACTTGCCAGACTAAAACAAACCCTAGATAACAAAGTTCCTTACTTCCTTTCAACAAAAAAAAAAAACAAAGTTCCTTACCATACCATATTTTCATTTCAACAGAACCCTAATCCCTTCTAAATGATTTTCGTTAACAAAGAACATGTTTTTACTTGCCAGATCAACAGACTAAAAGAAACCCTAGTCCCTTCTAAACATTGAAAATATTAAAATATACAACTCCTACTCAACGATTACCCTGTATAAGATTCAAATACTCACAATCGATCATGTGATGAACACCACAACAATCAAAAATCGAAATGGATAGACAACAAAGTAGTAAAACAAATTATAACATTACCCAACTTGGTGAACAAAACAAAGACAAACTACATAATAGACATCGAGAAGGGTACACACGATCTTCTCCTTCACACCCTGTTTAGGGCTCTGATTCAAGCGAACGAAGTTGGGATGATTAGGGGTCTGATTCAATTGATGAATTAGTTTCTGGCGAGTATGAGAGGGAAAACGAAAACACTTGTTGAGGGAATATGAGAAGGATGATTTGGATTTTGAATTTTAAATTTTAAATTTTGAATCTTACTTCATCTCAACATATGGGAGGGAAGATTTGGATTTTGGATTTTGAATCTCAATTCATTTGAAAAAAAAGTGAAACTGGCGATGTATCTTGTATTCTTTTGTGCTTTTAGGGTCTCAAAACTTCATGCTTCACATGCTAGTACGTATTGCTTTAACCAGTTGTATGTATATGTAGAAGTACAAATGAATCACTTGTACACTAATGCATTGTTTACTTGTACATTTTGATTTCCACATCAATATTGACAAAGACAAATATCAAAACGTTGATAAAAATGAGTACGTCGTCACGGTACCTTCAGATTTTTTTTAAAACGTTATAGTTTATAAGATATGACAAGAATACATAAAACAATTATAAGTTTGTGTAGAGAGGGGGGAAATGTGTAACTAATACTTAATTATCCATAATTATGTTAAAAGTGAGGGATTTAAATGTAATAGATTGAGGGACTAAAAAATAATTATGGTTTAAAAGACCACTTTACCCTCATTTTAAGGGTTTTTTTATAAATAAGGGGGGAAGAAGTTATTAACTTTTGGGAATCCTTCCCTCCTGCATTATATAATAGTATAGATAATTTTAACGGAGATATTAAATGACGGCTTGGTTTTCTCTTTCTCAAAATCCTTCTAGATGATGTGTTGTTAGCCTTAGGTGGGTTTATTTTTATTTTTAATAGGTTAGAACCCGTGTATTACATGAGTTGAATAAATATAATAAGTAATAAAAAGTTACATTTTTAAAAACCCATGCATTATACGGATTGCATAAACACATGTATTACACGGCTTAAATACATATAATGTAATTGGTTAACATACACAATCGTCAATATATGTATTAAAGTTAATCAATGAAATATTAAATATAATATAGTCATTGTATTAATAAGGGAAATTGGATTTAAATAATCCGAACTTTCACCTGTTCGCCAATAACACTCCGAACTTTCAGTTTGGCCAGCAGCACTCTCAACGTTCATCCTATTTTCCCAAAACACTCCCAAAACACTCCCAAACTCAACTTTCAGCCATGTCTTATGTGTGATATGTTAGTTTGGGAGTGTTTTGGGAAAATAGGATGAAAGTTGAGAGTGCTGCTGGCCAAACTGAAAGTTCGGAGTGTTATTGGCCAACAGGTGAAAGTTTGGATTATTTAAATCCAATTTCCCTATTAATAAATTGAGGAAAATGAATAATAGGCTCTTACGTACTTAAGTTGTATGCGAAACCAATCAAAACTACGTCGTTTTAATTAAACGTAATTAATAAATTATATTAAATATTCTTATTTCAAAACCAATTGAATCATCATGGCATCTTTCATCCTACTATCTACTAAGACCGTGGGGTATGGTGGGGCTTGGGTTGGGGCTTGGGTTGGGCATTGGTTGACACGTGGAATGGGAAAAAAAAACCCACGCCCATGGGGTATGGTGGGGCTTGGGTTGGGGGCTTGGGTTGACACATGGAGGCATGTGAAATGGCTAGTTTGGTTTGGCCATTAAGAGTCCGCCATGTCATCTTGCTAGCCCGCCCCACGCCCAGCTTCAAACCCACGCCAAAGGGGGCCACGCCCAAACCCAAGCCCCAACCCAAGCTCCCGGGGTGGTGAATTGAGCGTTTTCCCCCAACCCACGCCCAAACCCCCGCCCCATACCCCATGGCCTAATGCTCAAAATCTAAAAATAAATGAAAATATGAGTCTTTTGTAAACATCTAATAACAAAAATCACAAGTTTGTTGATCTTTTACTTCTTTTGTCATTTATAAATTGAACGACAATTTCAACTAAATAGAATATTCTTTTATACATGTTCTTTTATTATCATTTATAAATATCTATTATATATAATGTATATCTTTAATTATAAAAAAATAGTATTTATAATTAAGTATGAGATAAAGATTAATATTTAATACGATATACATGGCCTAATATGATGACAAGTGTCCCATTAATGGTTTCTTTTATTATATAGTACTAGGTGGACACCCGTCCGATGGACGCGGGTACATCGTAAACATTGAATGTAAGCCTACTTTTATAAGTAAAATATGATGTGAAATTATTTAATGAATTCACGTTCACGTTATACTTAAGAATACATTAAACTTGTCGACTGATTAAGTTTAGACACAAGAGAAGCATAACGAACCCACAAAACATGTTTACTAACACAAATATTCTTTGTTTATAAATCTGGTCCAAGCCAAAGCCTTGTTTATTAAATCTGGTCCAAGCCCAAGACCTTGTAACCGTTATCATGATTACACAAGATTCTTATTAGAGATGGCAAGATCGGCGAGTAGGTGCATTGAATAACCCGTAAAAAATTAACTTGAAATAAGTTGACCCGCAACACTCGTTTTAAAAAACAAAATCATTTCGACCCATCCATTTTAACGAAACTCGTTTTAACACAAACCAAAATTCCAAGTCAAATCACAATAATTAACATGAAATGATCCTCACATGATTAATAACAGTTTTAAAATCTAACCGTTACCTTGAACCTAATGACTTTTCAGCCAAGATCCTGTAAGACCCTTAGTCCAATTATACGATTATTATATAAATTTAAACTATAATTGTGTATTTACGGTTAACCATACACCAAAAATATAGGTTCGTCAAAACATTTTAAGAAATAAAACATTTCCACATTTTATAAAACATTCGCCGTTTAAAACGTGACGACGGATCATTTCACGGAAGCTTTGTTCTTTATGTGTTTGGTTATTCGTTGAGCTTGATCGCCCTCCGGTAACTCAATTAGTACCTACATTTCATAAAACATGAAATGAGTTAGTCATATAGCGCTTAAAACATGTCTAAAAGAGTTCGCAGCTGCATTTTAACAACCAACACACTTTTTCAGTCATTTAGGTTGATCGCGGGGAGCGACCGAGATGGGTATTAGCCTCCGCGGGCCGCGAGGCTCTAGTTTAACCCCTTTCTAAAGAATGTTCACCCATCAGTATGGATGTTCATTAAATAGTGGATGTTCATTAAATAGTAGTAGTGTTCACTGAATAGTAGGGGTTTTTACTGAATAGTAGGAGTTTTCACTGTACAGTAGGAGTATTCACTGAACAGTAGGGGTTTTCCAAATTATTCGACCCGTTCATGCATTTATCAAACAAACAAGTTTGTTTGACCGCTATTTCTTATGAACCTATTTAATTCAATAATGTTTATCATATTAGGTTCTAATCACGGGTTCATATACATTCTTAAACGCATTTTCGCTCATATGCTTATTCAAAGTATTAGTTTGATCATAAAACTCATTTCCAAATAACCTTTAAGGGTCATACGCTCGTTTTAGCTTACAAGGGCATTTTGGTCCATTTTAGCCTTTCAGTTACGATGAAAGACTTTTGAAAGCATGTTTGACCCAAAATCCCTCTTTTAGCTATGATTTTGTTTGAAAAGTCATTATGTTTTCTAATCACAATGACCATCACTTGAATCATTTGGTTTACTTATTAAAGTAACTAAATGTCTATTTTGACTTCATTTAACTCTCAATGAACCTCTAGTTTCAAATTGAGTAGTTAACCTATTATACATACCTGGCTCGGATCAATATATTGACCCGTTTCGATACCTTGCTTTAGTGGCCGCTAAGTAATAGCGATGTAAATATCCATTTGATATTTATTCCTATAATCATACAACTCGACAAACCATTAGTCGATATTGTCAAAAGGGTGAAGATTTCACCTTTTGACCCGTTTGGTCTAAATGACCGTATATCTTTGCGAGATGGATTTATTATTATCTCGTCTACATGACTCGCACTGGTTTACACCGTACGGTCAATTTACTTACAAACAAATTTCTTAACTCTTTTGACCCATTATGACTTACGCCATAAAGTGTCTTTCAAAACTAACGGTTCTAGTCAACGAGTGATCGAATTACCGTTTTACCCTTATTATTTGCATTGGTTTACCTTATAAGGTAATCATTCAAAACTCGTTATCTTTTAGTCAGTTCATGACTAAATAACCGTATTAGCTCTTTTAACCACTAAACATGGTTTATTATCATTGTCTTTTGTTCCAAACCGCACATGTCGTGTCGGAACATCATAATTCAAACAAGACTTTATATTATTCGTAACCTATAAAACCAATAGGTATTTAATACAAAGAGTGTAAGCTGTACTTACCTAGCATCCAGATTATGCGTTTCCTTCATTCTTGATTTGTTTGACCCGCTTCCTTTCCAAGCTTTCACCTAGCTTGTTAAGCGTTAAACTATCATTGTAATTTGCAAGATGGTTAGATTAGTCATAATCATTTACAACTATTCCATCCTACGATTCTTATGTCGAAATTATCATTCGATCATATAAAAGGTCATTTTGACTTTAAAAAGTCAAACTGCCTATTGGCAAAAGTAATTACACGATGTAGCTTAACTACTCGTTTTATTACTTTTCCTTTATACGGTAAGCATCCTTATTAGGCTGCCGTTTTAACTACTTATGAATTCAAGTTATTGTAATCGAATTTCATTCAATTAACACATGATGATATCAAACATCATTTTAATCATAATATATCATCATTTTCATTTTATCATACTAACCCAATTTCCTAGCAAGTATGATCATGTACTCAAACACCCCATTTGTTCAAGTATTTCCTAATTACTATCAGATATGATGATTCTAATCATAATTATATCATCAAATTCATCATATGATTAATACCCACTTATCCTAGTGTGGTATATCATCAAATCATTCAAATTATAACATCATATGTATAATTTTCACTTAGGGTTTAGTTCCTAAGCAAGTATATATCACTAATTCAATCATAGCTTCACTAATTCATTCATAATTCGTGATTATAATGATTATCCAAATTTCACAACTTCACAAATCATCAAAATTTGACATACCTTATGATCCCCTAGCTTGGGTGATCATTAATTCACGTTCAATTGTGAATTTGAGCTTCGATTGAGCCTTTAATTTGATGATATTGTTGAAAGTTAGGGTTTTGAAGCTCCTGGGAAGCTTCTGGTCGAACAGAACTCTTAGAACACACACTGAATGTGTGTTTTAGGTTTTTAAAATTCTTTTATAATTAGAATTTCAAGTTTATCCACTTTGGCCCCTCTTGTTTGGTTAGTTTATTAAGTAGGCCACAACCCACTTAATTTCTAACAATTATTCCCACTTATTAACTAGGTTAAACATTCCCAGTTAAATTAATGGGCTCGGGGAATTCATGACTAAGTTTATTTTAAGTCTCGTTAACTCGGGCTTCTATAAACTTTATTTTCTCAAAAGCATTCTTTTCCATTTGTATTAAATATTAGATTTAGTTATATAAATCCTAATATTTTCTGGGTTAATTTTACCACTAACGGTACTTTACCCGTCTTTTAAATATTAACGTGGTTTGATTACCAAACCCGTTTTCGGGGTGTTACAGATCCAGGAATGTTCGGGATACTTAGCAGCAACCTTTCGTACAATATCGTAGTGAAACCCAACCAGTGTTTCTGGATTTGGTGCAACCTTTCTTGCACTGTCAATGTCTGCAAAAAAAAACCTAAATCAGAAAGGTTAGAAATAAAATTTGAAATCGGTAAATATAATAAACCTGCCACTTACGTAGATTCAGGCCATCCTCATTCATAATGTTGACCAGGATCTATGAGGATGATGAAGTTGTGTCTGTTGGTGAAGGAAGAACCGTTACTCAGGTACTTACTAAATTATTAAAATTATTTATTTTTAATTTAACACATATAAGAATTTAATGTTTTTACAACTATTAGTAATGCTGTTTACTGATGTTATATTTATCCAATAATGTATTATTTAGAAGAAGTTACCAACCAATGCTGAATGCACGTCGAAGAGACGCGTGTCTTCACGATTGAACAAAACACAAGATGTAAGTTTACCATATTAAAGATTGTTATATTACTATGGTTATTAAAGTTACTCTATGACAACAGGTTAAAAAGAAAGGTAAAGTTACTTATGAGAGAAAGGAGACGATCAAGAATACGACTAAGGGAAATGTTGCCTTACCTGTCGACACAAGTGATCATATTGGATGGTCTTCATCTGCTCATAAGGTCAAGGTATCTATACTTGCCACTTAATTAGTATATGGTATATAAACTTTTTTTGTGTGCATATATTCAACATTCCTTTAATTCATATGTATATGTTTACTTTTTCATCAAGGGGAAGAGAGCCGGCAACGTTCAGAAAAAGCGTAACCGTAGAAATAAGAGTACAAAGACTGCAAAAAAACATTCTGGACATCTTCTCGACCCTGAGTTCTTTCATTTTGATCACAAAGGAGACTATAGGCTGGTATACCATTTTTTATAACAAACTAATGATATATGTTTATTTTTGTTTTTTCCACACAATACATGTAGCGTCTTCCTGCTGAAGTTGCCAGACGAGCAGGTCTTTCTGTTGATCTTCATCCTTTGAAAGTTCAAAACATGGTTGGAGTCGTTGATGTTTATGATGTCAAGATGTTTATGATGTCAAGACGAAGTTAAATGAATTGAAGCCACGTTATGCGTTGGATGGTTGGCGGAAGTTTATGACTGAGAATAACTTGAGTTTTGGTGATATGTTGCACTTCACATACGTGTCTTCACAGCAGAAGATCATATTAAATCACGTTACTTCAGTTTAACAATGACTTTTAAGTATGTTCTGATATCAGATATTATAACTATGATTTTTTTCATGGTGACGTTGCATGGTTTTTTTTAACTTATTAACTTGATGTTTTGTTGATATGTATGGCTAACATGATAAACACTGATATTAGCTCTTTGTGTTTTATATATAGATGATATCATGCTTCTTTTTGCTAATAGTAACTGCAATTAGTAGAAACTTGGTTTATTAATCTCAAATGTGACATTCTTCTGCATTTATGGGTTTATGAATTCAGAATAATGGATGGATATATATGACTGTATTTGGCATGATGATGTTCTGTTTCATGTTGTAAAAATCAGGAAATTGTCAGATAATAGATTGCTTTGCCCGATTAGATTGGGTGTTAAATTATAGTTCTTTAAGTCATTGTTTCGTTTTCTTGAATTCTATGTAATTTTGTAAAGAAGGACAATAACAAACAGTGGTTTGAACATTTGTTTGCCTTTTGGTCAACAGTTGATGGAAACCCATGTTAGGTTGAACAGTGTTTTGAAGAGGAAAACAAGTGTGAAAAGACAGTAGATCTGATTAAGTTAAACATCTGTTCAGGCTTAAACAGATGTTTGGCCTTAAACAGATGTTTGGCCTTCTATATCAGATGTTTGGACTTAAATAGTTGTTTGACCTTAAACAGATGTTTGGCCATAAACAGATGTTTGACCTTAAACAGATGTTTCGCCATAACCAGATGTTTGACCTT
This sequence comes from Helianthus tuberosus, assembly GCA_030545235.1. NCBI lineage: Eukaryota > Viridiplantae > Streptophyta > Magnoliopsida > Asterales > Asteraceae > Helianthus > Helianthus tuberosus. The sequence goes on from CM060406.1 coordinate 186,709,672, forward strand.
AAGCAGATGTTTTACCTTAAATAGATGTTTGGCCTTCTATATAAGATATTTGGACTTAAACATATGTTTGACCTTAAACAGATGTTTGGCTATAAACAGATGTTTGGCCTTAAACCAAACATCTGTTTAAGGTCAACATCTATTTGACTATTGGTCAACATTAGGGATGGCAATCAAACCCGAACCCGCTGGGTAAACCCGAAACCCGACACATTTGGGACGGGTTTGGGGTCGTTTAATCGGGTTTGGGACGGGTTTGGGAATAGTTTTTATTTTTTTTCACGGGTTTGGGACGAGTTTGGGATTTAGTGATATACCCGTTTACCCGACCCAATTACCCGATAAAGTGTACCCGTTTACTCGATTGTATACCCGATATAATTTCTTTTATATTATTAAATATGTATATATATATATATATATATGATACATCCATTTTTACACATATGGGTAATATATTCCGTATACATTGTAATTATTTGATATATATTTTTATAATGACAATACAAATGTAACCGGTTAGTAGTTACCCAATAGATACCCAATGAGTTTTGAGATGAGTATACCCAACGAGTAGTCTTTTTAAATTAACGGGTTTACCCGAAACCCGCGGGTATACCCGATACCCGATGGGTATTTACCCGCTAGAAACCAGACGGGTTTCGGGACGGGTTTTGGGACGGGTTTGGGACAAACTTATCTAACCGGGTTTGGGTTTGGGATTACCTATACCCGTCCCAAACCCGACCCATTGCCATCCCTAATCAACATCTGATTGACTTTTGGTCAACATCTGTTTGAATTTTGGTTAACATCTCATTTAGTATTCAAGAGAACTTTGAATAACTCAACATCTGTTTAATTCGTTGTTTTGTTTTCTTGAATTCTATGTAATTTTGTAAAGAAGTACAAGAACAAACATTTTTACAAAATCGCAAATCACCCGATCATGTAAGTGCATTGAAGTAAAAGTGGAAATGATGTTATTCATGTGGTCCTGTTGTGCTTTTGTTTGACCTCTAATATGGGTTCATGATCTAATCCAGTGATTTGAAGACATTGTTGTTCAATCTAATGAGATGCTTGATGTAATGAGGTCGTATTAATAACAAATAATAATTAATATAACTAAGTTTCCCGAACCCGGGAAGCAATCCCGGGTAATAACCTAGTATATATATATAGGGGAAGGTTCAAATGAAAACCACTAGTTAACGCGAAAACTAACTAAAAAAGCCTAAAAAACATGGCAAAAAAATTTTTTTTTTGCATACCAATTTTCGCTATATAAAAAAAATTTCAAAAAAAAAAAAATTGTAGTGCATATGTGTACTACAAAAAAGAAATTGAAAAAAAAGTTTTTTTTATATACAAAAACTAGCGATTTTTAATAAAAACATTGAATTTTTTTTTTTGTGTTTTTAGGCTTTTTTTAGTTAGTATTCGCGTTAAAAGTGTTTTTCATTTGAACCATCCCCTATATATATATATATATATATTTAATAAACAAATATATTAGTTTAACTAAGAATATATTTAATAAACAAGGGTTAACCCCCTTGGTAGAGGTATATATCTCTTAAATGAGAGATCTCATATTCAATCATAGGAAATAATGAAAAATTTAGAATCAGGCCAGACGGTATGGGGTCCGTCCCCCTTGCGTACTAGATCCCCGTCTACCCGCACACCGTCCCCCCCCCCCCCCCCCCGCGGCCCTGTCTGCGTCATGATCGTCTCCTTGGAGACGTTGGAGACGAAGCACTAGAGGACAAAAAAAGTTGCCTTCCTCATGCCATTTGACCGCTTAAAAATATATATATATTAAACTAACGGCTATATTTATAAAATATACCAAAATCCACCCAAAATTTATATATATTCACCACTTTTCACCCACTACAACCTCATCTCTCTCTCTAATTTTTTTAAACTTTCTTCCTTTTTATATAAAACATTATTCTACTATGGATCCATTCAACCCGAATATATTTTCGGTGCCGAGGTACTATCCCACGATGGAACCGAACCCATTCGGTCAATTTTCCGCAAACGCTTTTGCCGTTTTCCAAAACTCATCGAATGTTTTTGCGAGTACGCAACAAAGGCAAGCCATACAACACTTGATGATGCGGAACCCTTTTAATATGCAACCCGTGCAACCCGTTATAGCGCCGGCGGCTCGGACGCGAGATGTCACATAAATTTAAACGACGACGCCGAGTTCGATGAAGAAGAGTACGCCGTAAGGGAAGCGGAACGTCCCCCGAGCCGGGACAAATCAAAGAAGGAGGCGGCCTCAAAGAAAGAAAAGCAAAAGGTCGATCCAAAGATGGATGAGTTTATGACGTAATTTAAAACTTACACGGAGGTCACGACCCAAAAGGCGAGGGCGAAGGAACGGGCGGTCGAAGAAAAGTCACGCGTGGCGGGAGAAAAGTTATGATTGGCCGATGATAAAGTTCGGCTCAAAGAGTGGGATATATTGACGATGGATGTTGATAATTATCCCGAACCAAAACACTCGACTTTAAAAAAATTGCAAGAAGACATCATCAAGAAGCATCAAAGTAGATGATTTTTATAAGTTTATTTTTTTTTAAGTTATTAGGATTTTTTTTAGTTTATGTATTGTTTTTTTAATATTAATGAAAGTATTTTCCTATTTTATTTGTTAAATGTTAAAAAAAGTAGAAGATTTAAAAAAAAATAATAAACTAGTGAGGTAGGATCATCCTTCCATTTTCATTGTTTTTGTGGGATAGACCATCCTCAAGAGTACTATGATGTGGCGCTTAGGTGACGAATCATCCTCCAAGGGACGATGGTCACCATACCATATAGCCTTATTAATCTAATAGAGTAGAAACAAGCATTCTATAAATATAACATTTTTGTTTAGTATAATAAATGAGTAAACTGCCATTTTGGTCCCTGTGGTTTGGCCAGTTTTGCCACTTTAGTCCAAATCTCAAACTTATTACATCCAGGGCCCTGTGGTTTGCATTTTGTTGCCATTTTAGTCCAAAATCCAAAAACTCTATTTTTTTGACTGTTGCAACCTCCTATTTTGTCCTGTAGTGTAGGGGCATTTTGGTCATCTGACTCTTATAAAGTCAAAACACATCTCTCTCTTATAAAGTCTCTGCTCTCTCTCTCTCTCTCTATAAACAAACATCTGACTCTCTCTCTTCTCTCTCTCTCTCTAACACCACCAGATCCATCCAGGAACTCCACCACCACAACTTTTGGTTTTGATTCAGCCGATGAACAACAACAACAACAAAACATCGACGAAGAACGCAGTGTTTCTCTCTAGGTTTTGACATTTTTGAGAGGTTTCTCTCTCTAGATTGGGGGTTTTGAGGTGTTTGCAGGTGGTTTGACGGTGGCGGAGGTAGGTAGAGGTGGAAAGGAGGTGGTGTGGGTGTACGGTGGTGGAAGGGAGACGGTGGTGGTGGGTACGAAGATTCAGGTGCGAAAAACATCCTTCGGCTATGGATTGTTTGCCGGTGATACTCTTTATCCCTAAATCAGACACCAGCTCATCTGGAACCGAAGATTCAGGTGCCCCGGTGATTCTTTTTCACCTGAATAGGGATTGAACAGGCAAGGTTAGATGAGATGAGATGAGATGGTGGGTGTATCAATACAGAGGCTGCAATCCAGTAGAGAAAGTTTGGAAGATGATTTTAGCGGCTGGACAATATTTTGTCTGGGTTTGATTGAAAAAGGTGACCAGCGATTGAAGAAGGAAGAGAACCCAGTCGAAGATTCTGGTGAGGAAGCTCCGGCGATCCTTCTCGTAAGGGAATCAGTGAAGAAGGGTATTTGTCTAGCCCTAACCCACTTTGCTTGCTGTGTTTGCTCATTTTGGATTATCAAGAAAGGGTTTTTTTTTTGTTTATGGTGTTTTTTAACTTTTTATGTGTTGGGATTTGATGATTGTGTTGTGTAGTTATCTTGCAATGCAATGTTTTGAAAATGGGATTTGTACAAAATCTTGTTCTGATTTCGTTTCAGGTTTCGTTTTGCGATTTAGCAGCCGGTTGGTGATGGTGGCGGTGGTGAGAAGGGGGAGGCGGTGGTGGTGGTGGTGGTGCATGTGGCGGCAGAGTGGTGGTGGTGGCGGCAGGCTGCAGATCCGGTGGTGGGGGTGGGGGTGTAGATGAGGGAGGAGATGAGTGGTTGTGGGTGTCGGTTTTATAGATGAGGGAGGAGATGAGTGGTTGTGAATGTCTGTATATGTATATATATATATAATATATAATTAATTTTGTTTTAATTTATTAAAAGAATAAATTAAAATGACCAAACTACCCCTGCACTAAAGGACAAAAAAAGGACCTTAAAATAGTAAAAAATGAGATATTTTGAGTTTTCGACTAAAGTGGCAACAAAATGCAAACCACAGGGCCCTGGATGTAATAAGTTTGAGATTTGGACTAAAGTGGCAAAACTGGCCAAACCACAGGGACCAAAATGGCAGTTTACTCATAATAAATAATTAAATATTAATCTAATAGAGTAGAAACAATCATTCTATAAATAAGGGGCGCAACATAGAGTGGGCAGCTGACTCCCCGAACTTTTCGGTCAGTAATGGAAAGTATATAGTTTCGTATAAAATTTTTTGGGTATATACGTTTTCGACCCCCGGTTTTATAGAATTTTTTTGGAATATACGTTTTCGACCCCTCGGTCGAAAATCTCAAGCATCGACACTACTATAAATATAACATTTTTGTTTAATATAATAAATACACATGCATATTAAGTAAATTAGATGAGAAATGAGTAAAAATCAAACTTGAAAAATTTTGTAACGAGTAGTTTGATGCCTGGTTTATTTAAACACTTTTAACTTTGAAAATTACTTTAATTTTAATATTATCTTGTTATAATATATTCAGTGGCGGACCCACTTTTTTCGGTGTTCAAAATTTTCATAACAAAACGTTAAAATTTTCGAGTCGGTTCTCGTTCGGGTCAGGTCAGAGCGAGGTTTGAACTAGATTTAAAAAAAAAACAGGAAAAACGGGTTATACAAGGATTGAACTCATAACCACTTGTTGGTTAAAAGAAAGACTTACCACTACATCAGCTTTCTTTCTATAGTGTCCACTCAATTGTATTTATGAGGTTCTTATACAGTTTAATATACCAAATCTACTAATTTTTTTTTAAAACACTGCGGTCCAGGGACCCCAACCCACTCTATGTGGGTCTGCCCCTGAATATATTGTCGAAATTAAATGATTTAAACAAAAACATATAACTTCAGGTGTTATAAATTTCTTGCTTTCATATAATATCAATCTCATTTTATTATTTCACGACTCATTAGATAAACATATAGATCCAACCCACATTAATTCCTATTTTGCTTTAAAAGAATATAAATAAAATATATAGTATAATAAATCTTATCTTATTATTCAAAAATATCATGCTAATAGTAAATACTTTGTAGTTATTCTTTTACTTTTTGAAAATAAGTGTTTATCCAACACATATACACACACATTAATTCCTATCTTGCTGTTCGAAAACAAAAAAAATGTCTTATCATCCAAAAGTGTAATATGATAATAGTAAACTGTAAATACTTCATAGCCCTTTTTTTTTTTTTCAAAAAGTGTAGCCTTCTTCTCTTTCGTCGTTTATAAAGGCAGAAAGCTGATTTCATTTTTTACAGACTAATACATGTCGTATAGCCCTGTATGATCTATATAGGGCTGATGCAATATAATATCCATCATTTTCTGTCATTGTTGAGTGATTGAAAGACAACCTTGTATATAATACGGGTCGTATAGTTCTATACGAGGCATATAGGGTTTGCACGTGATGACAACGTCAACCTTTGACTGACCTTAGGAATTATTATTCACCCTATACTCGTCGATTTAATTTGTCCCGGTATGCCAATAATACGACACTTATAATATTCGTTGGTGTCTTTTTCAAAATATGGATGACGTATATGAATTATATTGTTTATGTAGATTCCTTTAATTTCATACCTCATCCAACTTTATATTTGTGTGTACACTTTCGTCTGTATCGTAATCGTCTAAATATGTGTAGCGTTGAACATGTAGGTGACACTTTTGAAAATTAAAAAAACACCATTGTCGATGAAGAATAAAAGTTCAATATATAAACATGTTTCTCTAACTTAGATGAACCTAATAATAAAGTGTATATTTTCTAACAGCTTTACATCTTGATAAAGTAGTTCTTTAATCTTTTTTACTCGTGTAACGCCAATCTAAGAGATTTGAAAATACATATCAACTTAAATCATATGTTCTGTTTGAGTCAAGTCTTGTAAGTTTTATCAAGAGAAAATCATACATTGGATGATGTATATACTCACATATACGATATTACGATATTACTTAGGTTATAGACACACGTGTTACACGGATTCAAATATTCAATTAAGTAAATATCTCATGTAAGTAAAAAAATGATAAATGCTATATAAAAATTACTTAAAACCACTCATAATCAAGAAAATGAGTATCTCTTTCTTTGAAGTTTGAAGGAAAACATAATAATTTTGAAATAAATTCCACAATTTAAAAGGCAATATATAACAGATAATTATTGCTAATTACCAATAAATACAAAAGTTAAGATTTCTATTTACACTACTTGAATTATAGATAACTAGTGGAGAATCCGCGCGTTGCAGCGGGGTTGACAAAACTTGACCCATGATTTGACAATCAAAACAGTAGTTGTTATATAGGTTGTAATGAGTCACATGTGGTTCCAACACTCTTTGCTTTAACGTCCCAAATATAAATAATAGTCATTTAAAAAAGTATACACAGTATAGAACTTCAATTATCATATAATATGTATTAACATAAAAGAAGCACCAAGATGGTTGCTCTAAGTTCATAAACAATGATTTGTTAACTCTACATAGGTCGCTCCAACAAGGGGTGTGGCTAAAATGGAGCCGAACCGCTGTGCCTGTGACCTCTATCTGTCTTCTACATATCTCTCGATAGATAATATTACAGATGTATGAACATAGTGTCAAAAAGATGCATTCCACACCGCAGTCTCGTGTTCCCCACACCTCTTGTGTATAGAATTTCCTCCATAATTGGCTCCTAATTTCTTGGAACATACTGAGCTCGTGATTTACTGCCATCCATATTTACGATTTGTCTTTGGCTATTTAGTTTCCTTTCCATGGTCATTGTATCTCAGTTTTTTTTTACTCAATCAAGAATCAAAATTGTTTATGGTATCAGAGCAGTAACACGCTCGATCCAAAACAACCGATTTGCCGATGGCCGGTAACAACGAAACCGAAAAGAGTACCAAGAACGATGGAGGTGCTTCTGATTACACGTCTCCTTACTATCTACACCCGTCGGATTATCCAAGGCAAATGCACGTTAACGACACATTGACCGACGACAACTATCTTGATTGGGTCCAAGAGATGGAGAATTTCTTGTTCGCTAAAAACAAGATAGGCTTCGTTGACGGAACCATCAAGAAACCCGAAAAAACCGATCATAATCACATGGCCTGGTTACGGTGCGATGCGATGCTCAAGGGATGGCTTATCACAGCCATGGAAAAGGAGATACGAGGAAGTGTAAAACATGCTAATTCCGCTGCAGAGATCTGGTCAGATCTTCAAGAAAGGTTTGGCAAGGAAAGCGCACCCCGTGCGTATGAATTGAAACAATCAATCTCCAACACGAAGCAAGACGGAACGACGGTGTCGGCATACTACACAAGGCTGCGAGGACTATGGGATGAGATGCAGTGCCTTCTTCCTGCTCCAAAATGCAAATGCAATGGTTGTACTTGTGGTCTTGCAAAGTCTCTGAATGAACTCAAAGAAAAGGAACAGCTTTATGAATTTTTGATGGGCTTGGATAATGAGTTTTCAATTATTAGAACTCAAATCTTAGCCACAAAGCCTATTCCTTCCTTAGGAACCGCCTACCATTTGGTTGCAGAAGATGAGCAACAAAGGTTGATATCTAATGGGAGGAGACCGATCGCCGAAACTGCTGCCTTCCAAGCCGCACAAAACCGTAATGGTGTTCCGAAGAAAACTGTTCAAAAGGATGTGAAGCCTCCAGGTCATTGTGTTGTTTGCGGCAGAGATGGCCATACTCGGGATGGATGCTTCAAAGTGATTGGTTATCCTGAGTGGTGGCCGGGTAAAAATAAGCGAGAGAAAGGGAAGCCACGAGCAGCCTGCGCCGAGGTCGAAGCCAGCCCAATTGCGGGTCTAACGAGGGAACAATATGAGCAATTTCTGACCCATTTTGCACCCGAAGATAAGACAACAGAAAATAAGGCTCCACGTTCGGCAAACATGGCAGGTAAACTTTATCATGACAATACATGGATTGTTGATTCTGGATGTACAGAATACATAACTCACAGGGAAGACATTCTTGAAAGAAAGACCGTCTTGATCAATAAGGCACCCGTTGCTATCCCGAACGGAGAATCCATACCGGTGGAAGGGAGCGGCATTCATACTTTGCCGAATGGAACAAAATTGGAAGGAGTTTTGCATGTTCCAAAATTTACTTGCAATCTACTTTCAGTCAGTAAACTTACAAAGGATCTAAAGTGTGCAGTGACATTTTTTCCTGAATTCTTTGTTATGCAGGGACTGCGTTCGAGGAAATTGATTGGAGCGGGTAGGTGCAAAGATGGTCTATATCAGATGGGGATGTCTGGAAGTCAAAGAAAAGCAATGATGACAACAGTGGACGTGTGGCATAAGAGGCTAGGGCACGCTGGAGATGAAAAACTATCTCAAATAAGTTTTCTTAGTAATTTATCTTTCAAAAACAATGACAATATTTGTGATTCTTGTGTTAAATCTAAAATGACAAGGCAACCTTTTCCTACTAGCACTTCCAAAACCAGTGCATGCTTTGATTTATTACATTGTGACTTATGGGGAAAGTATCGAACACCCTCTTTCTCAAGGGCTAGTTATTTTCTAACGATAGTCGATGATTATAGTAGGGCCGTTTGGGTTTTTCTACTCAAGCACAAACATGAGGCAAGCACGTGCCTAATTGATTTTCATAAGATGGTTAAAACACAATTTGAAAGAGGCATTAAGAGAATAAGATGTGACAACGGTGGGGGGTTCACCTCGAATCGGATGTTGAATTTCTATGCCGATCAAGGAATTCTTTTGGAAACAACGTACCCACATACTCCACAACAAAATGGAGTAGTTGAGCGAAAACACAGACACCTGCTAGAAACGGCTCGAGCACTCAAGATTGAAGCAAACCTTCCAATACGACTTTGGGGCGAGTGTATCTTAACAGCAACATACATCATCAATAGACTACCATCTAAGGTGATTCAAGATAAGACACCGTATGAATTATTATATGGTCAAAAACCGGATTATGATCATATGAGAATTCTTGGTTGTCTAACGTATTATTGGAGCATTGAAACGAAGGGCGATAAGTTCGAAATGAGAGGAAGGCCGGGTGTTTTCATAGGATACCCACCGGGCACGAAAGGGTATAAAATCTATGACCCAAGTCACAACAAAATTATTGTGTCTAGAGATGTAAAATTTGCCGAAAAGGTGTTTCCTTTTATGTCAAAAATAAAAGAAAAGGAACCTGAGGACGAAGATGTGTTTCGGTATCCTTTCATCGGAGAAGCAGAAAGTATTGATGGGCCTAGCAAGCCAAATGAAGCAAGTGAATACTCCACCGAAATGGGGAGCCTAGGCTCTAACGACCCAACTGAGCAACCCGTGAGAGATGAAGACCCACATCCCATGAATGGGATTAATGCTACTAGCGATCCAGAACCTAGCGAAAAATAACATCAACCAAGAATCAAGTCATGAAGATCCACACCCCATGAATGGCACTGAACTTGAAAACAATGCTGGGCAAGCTAGGGACAAGCGGAGTCGGTCGAGGCCATCACATTTTGAGGATTATGTCGTACAAATCCCCCCATCCATAGACCATGCACGTCCCGCCTCTGATCAACAATCCTCAACGGTATGTCCCTTGTCAAATTTTGTCTCTTATGATAAATTTTCTGACTCACACAAAGCCTTCTTGGCGGCCATCAGTGCTCATGATGAGCCAAAAAGTTATCAACAAGCCATGCAGGATAAAAAATGGAGGGATGCAATGCAAAGTGAAATAAAGGCACTCGAAGAAAACGGAACTTGGACCGTGGAAGATTTACCTATCGGGAAGAGAGCGATAGATTCGAAGTGGGTCTACAAAATAAAATACAAACCGAATGGGGAAATAGAAAGGTATAAGGCGAGACTCGTTGCAAAAGGCTACACACAAATGGAGGGCGTTGATTACCACGACACGTTTGCTCCGGTAGCCAAGTTGGTCACAGTTAGAAGTCTACTTGCTATTGCCGTCAAGAAAGAATGGATAATTCATCAATTAGATGTTAATAATGCATTCTTACATGGGGACTTGAACGAAGAAGTCTATATGAAGATCCCTCAAGGTTACGAAAAAGGGGGAGGAACGAAGGTCTGTAGACTGAGGAAATCACTGTACGGTTTAAAACAAGCTTCGAGAAACTGGTATAATAAATTTACACTGGCCTTACTCGAGCTTGGTTTCAAACAATCCTATGCTGACCATTCACTCTTCATCTACAAGGAAGGAAATGTGTTTATTTGTGCTCTCATATATGTAGATGATGTCATTATAGTGGGAAATGACCAAGACAAAATTCAAGAGGCAAAAACACACTTGGATACAAGGTTCTCAATAAAAGATCTTGGCCCTTTGAAATACTTCCTGGGAATCGAAGTAGCACGAACAAAGGATGGTTTAGTCCTAAGTCAACGAAAGTACACCCTAGATATTTTGGAGGACAGTGGAATGCTAGGGTGCAAGCCATGCTCGTTCCCTATGGAGCGAAATGGAAAGCTTGAAGAGGACGATAAAGATGCTCGTGTTGATGCAAGTATGTATAGACGATTGGTGGGAAGATTGTTGTATCTCCAGGCTACAAGACCGGACCTCACATACTCGGTAAATGTCCTAAGCCAGTTTGTGTCCGATCCGCGACAAAGTCATTTGGACGCAGCCATGAGAGTTCTCCGATATCTAAAGGCTACACCGGGACAAGGGGTTTTCTTTCCTAAAGACGGAGGGACAAACTTGGTCACATATTGTGATGCCGACTGGTTAGGTTGCCCCTTCACAAGAAGGTCATGAACCGGATATGTCGTTCTCTTAGGTGGAGCCCCGGTATCATGGAAATCGAAGAAACAGTCGGTTGTTTCCCGCTCCTCAGCTGAAGCTGAATATCGAGCCATGGCCACCACCACTAGTGAAATCCTGTGGATGCGTTGGCTTCTAAAGGGCTTGGAAGTAGAACAAAATGGGCCGACCCCTCTCTATTGTGATAATCAAGCTGCCCGACATATTGCTAATAACCCGGTATTTCATGAAAGAACGAAGCATGTTGAGATGGATTGTTATTTTGTCAGGGAACGGGTCGAATCTCAAGAAATTGAACCACTCTACGTTGACACGAAAATGCAAATCGCTGATCTATTTACAAAGGCGTTGGGGCAACGACAACTGGAACTCTTTCTTGTCAAGTTGGGCATGCGAAACTTACACGCTCTAGCTTGAGGGGGAGTATAGAATTTCCTCCATAATTGGCTCCTAATTTCTTGGAACATACTGAGCTCGTGATTTACTGCCATCCATATTTACGATTTGTCTTTGGCTATTTAGTTTCCTTTCCATGGTCATTGTATCTCAGTTTTTTTTTACTCAATCAAGAATCAAAATTGTTTATTGTGAACCTCCATCCTATTAGCAGACCTGCAAATCCCACTGCAACTCCAATCAAATAAAGCTACACATATGTTCCATGCTAGAGCCTTCCACCAACATTCAGATTATAAGTTAACCATCACTAATAAACAGAGACAATAACAATTATTGATTTTGTACCTGGTGGTGTGCCACAGCACACTCTTCTATCATCGATCTGCTCCACGTCCAGTCCAATAAACCATATTCCCAGTGAAACGTCCTTGTTGGCGTATTTGTATAGCGCGTGTCTAAACTGCTCCAAACGCGAGATGGAGAAAACATAAATTTATAAAAAAAGTGGAAAACGGTACTTACTGCTTTATTGAAATATAAGTAGCTAAATCTTTTGAAATGGCGTATAATTGTCCTGTGGCATGACGGAAATACTTGTTTCCTTCCTCACCCAATTTCAAGTGCTTGGGTTCATGATACTGCACTCCTCTGCTAGCCAAAGAGCAAAGTTAGAAACCATAGGTGGCAATTATAATCTGGTGAACACGGGTCGAGTTGTGTTTTTATGTTATTGATAACGGCTCAATGTGTAAGGAAAGATACTTAGAAACAAGATAAACATACATGGATGTGGCAGAACGAGAGAGTCAGGTAATGGGTTATAACATGTTCGGACCAAAGTAGGTAAATTTTGTATGGATCGAAATGTGTGAGGTGAGGTGTGTTGACTTTCCTTAAAATTTACTTGTTTTTGATCCGTTATAGATCCCAACTAACCCTGCATTTTCCACCGAAGATTTACTTGTTTTTGACCCGTTACCCCATCTTTCCATATCCATAATTATCAATTTCAATTACAATTAACGACTACAAGACCAAAGTTCAAGCAGTAAGTTAGTTTGATGGAAGGGGTTTGGCTTACTTGTGACCAAGAACAGGATCTGATTACATGCATCCGACATACATACGAGGCTTTGACTGATATCTACTTGATGTTGCTCCAAGTGTACCTGCATTTTATTTTTTCAAAATGGCGAATGGTTTACATATACGTAATGATCTCATAATTATATTACTATATCAGCAAAATCGTTTATGTGCCATGGTAGAAGCTTTGGTGCCACAATCTTTTTCTTGCCAACAACCCCTACTGAAGCGTCTAGATACTCTAGTCTTGCTCTTACTAATTTATTCACTGTCGAATACCCAACCTCCGGCTGACGTTAGCTGGATCTTCGGTGACGTCAAGAGCTTTTATCCTCGCTTGCTACAAAAGAATAAACCGGTAGCCTCGTCACGGGGGACCCCGGAAGGGGGATCCGTGACCAAGCTCCGGCGTGAGAGTAAGTAAAGTTGCCGGGAAATAAAAGGAGCTCCTTCCGATGAGGATATTCACCGGAAGATTCCTTCTTTGGTGCGAATCTAATTAAAGAGTATATGTAGTAAATGTAGGGAATGTTGGTCGGAGTTTTTAATGAGAGGAGAGTTAATGAAGGGGTAGTAAATGAGAGAATACCAGAGAAGGTCAGACACGTGATCCGACGGCTTTTGGAGGCCCTTATCTTTGTAAAGGGTTTTCCCATACGTGATCCGACGGGTTTTGGAGGTTCTTGGGAAGGTCAGACACGTGTCCGACCCCCAACGGTAGGATATCCCTCTTCATTAATAGTCTGCCGGATAAGTACAGTGATTTTGACCTGAGCCGCTTCTTGTCAAGCATTTAATGAGCTCTGCTCTCCTTAGCTGTTTCCCGCCCATTGCAATAGAAGGAGGAACCTTAGTGAACAAGGTTATTCTGTCCAGTGGGCTTTTAAGTAATTGGGCTTCTAGAGAAAAGGGCCCAAAGCGGGTGAAGTGGGTTTCCCCACTGGCCCGTCGTCAAGTCATCTTTAGTCCCTGGTTCTGAGACCCGAGGCTCATGATCCGGGGCTGAGTCACAACTACTTTAGAGAGATGGTTTCTCCTTTGGTGGGCCCACCCTGGATCAGTTACTGCTTGTCGTTCCCGTTAATCATAACATCGCCGAAATAACTGTAGCGGGAGTTAATCCCCTAGTAGCACGTGCCCATTTTTGAATTTTGAAGAGACCGCTGATGTGACGGTTACTTGTATGTCAGCGATATCTCTTTAAAAACCCTATTTGGCCTTTCCGATTTCTCATTCAAACTTTCTAACCCCCTTTTCTTCCCTGCCACTATCTTCCTGCATTATAATCTCTTCTAACCATGAGTCGCGGTGGCCGGTCTTCGATAAGGTCTGTGTTGACGGCGAAGGACTTGAAATCCTTCGTTGAGGCATACAATATCCCGGATCGATTTTCTCCTTCCTTGCCCGGCCCTAGTGAGTCGGCAGAATGTACGCCGGACAGGATACCTATTTACACCCTTGCCTTTTCTTCCTGTGGGGTCCGATACCCCCTTTCTGCTTTCAAGGTTTCTCTGCTCCGTCACTTTGGCGTCCACTTCTCACAGATTCATCCTTTAGGGTTCATGAGAGTGGTTCATTTTGAACTGTCCTGTGCGGCTATCTCAGGGGAGCCCTCTGTTCCTCTGTTTTGCATGTTTTACCGGCTTATCTCCGACGGAGACTGGTTTACCTTCGCGAAACGACAGAACAATGTTTCGAGGCCTTGTTACAGTTTTATGCCCACTTCTACTTATCCAAAGGACTGGAAGTGTAGATTCATCTTTGTTTCAGCCGCTATGTTGCCGGATTCCCCTTTGCCAAAGGATCTTGACGCTGCTATCGAGGACACTATTCCTACCCTTTGTGCGGCCGAGACCGTTCAATGGAAAAGGATGTGTGACAACCCAACGAGGGCGTTCACTTTCTCCGAAGGGATGCTTGCTATGGGAGGACTAAGTCCCTCTTATCCAGTCCGCCCGAGGGCTTTTTTCGGCAAGAAAGGTACCTTTTTGTTCTTGGTTTGCTTCTTATATCCATTCTCTTTTTTATGTCTTTGAGGATCTTGTAGTCATCTTTAGCGTCTTCTTTTTGTGCAGAGATAACTTTGTGGAGGCTTCTCCAGGGTGATTCAAAGGATGTAAAATATGTGGTTGATAATGAGGTTGATCCTAGGTTGAACGCGGAAGCACAGGTTACAAGGGGATCCGTCCAGGCAGGAGGTTCTGCTGCCCTGGGTGGTGACGAGGAGAATCCTTCCGGTGAGGAGGAGAGTTCTCTCGACTTTCCTCCTGTTCATCCTTCTGGTCAAAGTGACGACGAAGACGTGGAGATACAGTTAGTTCGTAAGAGGAGGTCTGCTAGTCCCCAACCGGCTCCTGCACCCCGTAACATCCGTCAGAGGCTTCGTAGTGCCAGTGGTCAGAAGCTTCCCCCTTCCTCTAGAGTTGTTTCTGACCTTCCCCCTGCTGGGGTCAAAGGTTCCCTGTCTAAGCACTTGAAGTCCTCAAGCTTAGTGAATGCTCCTTTGTTGGTAAGCTTTCTTTTCTCCTGTTTTTTCTTTGTCTTTCTGTATAGTTCTTGATTGTTCCTTTTCTTACTTCTTAGGGGAGTTCCCTGGAACCTATAGAAATTCCTACTGGTCCCTCTCCTTCCCGTATCCGGGACAAGGCCTCTAAGGTGGGGGTGGCTCGCTTTTCCTCAGCTTTCGAGCTTTCTCCCCCACATGCTACTGGGACTAGCAAACCCACTACCCTCGAAGGTCCTGTTTATCGATCCCCTCTTGCCCCTTTGTTTGCCGACGCCCTCCCCTCTACTTATGTCCCTAAATGGAAGGTAACTAGTTCTTCCGTGATAGGGACTCCTGAAGCTGCTAGGGACTTTCTGAACCATGTTGTCCCTCCCTCACATAAATTTGTAAACTCTGCCCTGAGGGATGATCTCTTTGAAGATCAATACAGTATGTCTCTGTGTGAAAGCTTTTTCAGGGGTGCTGGGATGCTGCAAAGGGTTGATGATCTGAGGAAGGCGAACGAAGGACTCAAGGCTGAGCTTAAAGCTTCCCAGTCGGTTGTTGCTGGGCTTAGGGGCCGGGTGGTTGATGCTGAGAGGAGATTACAGGAGGAGAAGGTGCATAGTCTTCTCCCCCCTCCCCCTCTTTTTTTTATACATACATACTCACTGATTCTTTGTTTAGGGAGCTGGAGCTATGCTTGAGAGGAAGGAAAGGGCTTGGGAGCGGGAGATGGCATCGTTGGTTGAGGAGAAGGAGGAGCTTGCTGCTGAGCTGAAGCATTTGAAGGAGGTTGGCTCCGTTTCCCAGGAGCAGCTCAATACCATGTATGCAGACTATGGGGTAACTTCCGATGATAACCAACGATTGGCGGGGAGAAGCATTGGTTGATTACTGAAGGTTTTAGGGCTTTTCTCCCTGTTGTTGCTCAATCGGAGGACTTTAAAAGTGGCTTGGAGGAGGTCTACAGGGCTTATAGGGATGTTGGCTATCAGGCGGGGTTAAAGGATGGTTATGCCTATTCTGCCCAAGGCTTGGGTAGAAAAGAGACTCATCTTTATAACTCTAAGGCAAAAAAGAGGCTGTCCAAACTGAACGAGGAGTTTGGGCGTAAAACCCCAGCCATCCTTGCCAAAATCCTGGAGCATCCCTTGATCTCTATTGATGAATTGAAGACCCTGTTCTCCTCTGCCGGTCCTTCGCCTCCACCGTCTCTTTCCGGGGGTGATCCCCAATGAATTCCAAACATTTGATACACTTCGATATGGTTGTAATAACTTTAACTTACTTTAGGATACTTGTGTGTTTTGCTTGACTATCTTGGGTGGTCTTTTGTGTTGGGGACCACTTCGACCTTTAACCGTATGGCTTATAGTTATGTATAGCCTTTTTGCTTTGTAGCCTGTTTCTTGTCTTGCGCCTAGCTCGGTTGGTTAGGCGCGCGAAGGGTGCGGCCTAGACCCAGGTTAGATTCCGGGGACGGCCGGTTATATATTGATTAATATTAATTAATCACACGGATACATATAATTATGAGGGTTGTCTTATAAGGAGTCTTGATAGTTATTTGCTTCTTTATCACCCACAATCTGGGTTTGGTCACAAGACGACCAATCCTTTCCTATTACTATATCGGTCCTTTTATTAACGAAACAAGGACAGCGGAGACAACCACGCTCAATATTTATCATTCATAAAAATGTTTGCCAGTATCAAATAAGTTTCTTCATAAACTGTTTGATAAGGAAAGGTACATATTATACTATTATTATTCTGCATCATCTCTTGGGCGTTCCTCCTGATAACTCGTGCGTTTGTTCTTTTGGCCTACTCGGGCTTCCTTGCGTACTTAGG
The DNA here is from genome assembly GCA_030545235.1 of Helianthus tuberosus. Lineage (NCBI taxonomy): Eukaryota > Viridiplantae > Streptophyta > Magnoliopsida > Asterales > Asteraceae > Helianthus > Helianthus tuberosus. Next base: position 186,726,751 of record CM060406.1, read on the forward strand.
GCAGTTGGTCTTTATGTGCCCCTTCTCGTTGCAGTTGTAGCATGTAGCATCTTTTAACTTCTTGCAATCCAGGGTTTTATGTTCCTTAGACTTGCAAATTCCACACGGTAGAGGCTGAGACTCAAATCTGCATTTCCCAAGATGGTACTTCTTACAGGTTTCGCACCTGGTCTTTTCACTGGCCTGTAGTTTGACTTTCAAATCCTTCCCAGACTTAGTTGCTCTTTCCTTGGCAGCCTTAGGGCAATTAGTACTGATGTGGCCCTTTTCGCCGCAGCTGAAACAGTTTGCATTCTTTATGTCCCTACATTCGTGGGACTGGTGGCCAGCTCTTTTACAGATGCCACATTGCTTTATCTTTTGTTTTGATCGACACTGTCCCCAGTGTCTTCTTTTGCAGGTTTTACATTCGGGTTTTGCCTCCTTTGGTTTGGACTGGTTATAGCTTGAACCGGTCTTACCCTTCTTGTAACCTTTATTTGGGGTATCATCGCACTTTCGCTTAAGATCCTTCAACACACGGTCCGCAGCGTTGCTTGCGGCTATTTCGATCATAGCCTGTAACCCGGTGCTTATTAATTTCAGTCTTGCATCATCTTCCTGATTAACTGGATGATTGCGAGCTTCAGAGGGGTCAGCCATGGTGAAGCTTTGAGGGCTACAAACCAAGTAGCAATAGTTGGTTTAAGTATATGACGAATTGTCCAATTTTGATAAATTAATAGCCATGATTCCCATTGATCGCTTTTGCTAAAAAGGGGTTTGGAAAAATTTCCTAATATAAAGATGACACGTGTGACTTTATCGCATCACTGTTGCCAGGAGTGTTAACATATTTACAATGTTACAAGGATTTGAATCCTTTGAATAGGTTCTACCATCTTGGCCTTGTCTGGAACGACATATAGGCTAGGTCGTACCTTTAAGATTCTTTTTAATAATTAACGCAGAACAATCCTAATTGAACTGTTAACAAGGATCTGAATCTAATTATGGAACTACCATCTTGGCCCTGTCTTAATGTGACATATGGCTAGGTCTTGTCCTTTTTAAATTTTTGCCATTTTATTATAATGGTAGATCTTATAATATAGGAATGATATTTTAAGTATATAATCGTTCCTTTAAAAATTTAACAAGTATATGGTTGCCCTAAACGGGACTTCTAATAAAAATGACTTGAAGAATACTTTCCATATTCTATGCATAGGCAAGTCAGAAAAATAACAAAGGAATCAAATAAGGACAAAATAAAACGAATTTTAGAATTTGTCCTATGTTCTTGTCTAGACTCAAGAATGTGCAATTGTGTAACTGAGATTAAACACAAAAGACTAGTGTTTAATTCACTCAGTGTTGGCTCTGATACCAACCTGTCACACCCCGACTTTCCACGTGTCACCGGTGGGCCCGGTGGGGAGTATCGTGACGTGGTTGGCAACATAATAGTCAAACAACACAATATATATGAATGCACAGCGGAAGCAAAAGATAAATATTATTACATTTCCGAATGTAAAGTAATATCCAGTATTACAACGGAAAGTAAGGGATCCACAGGCGGATCTAAAAACATATCACTTGTTCAACAGACTTTAGACGCCTAAAACTTGCAAGATTCCTTATTAGCGCCCTGAGCTTTCAGCCAATTACGTTCAGTACCTGTCACTTAACCCTTTTGGAAAATACGTCAGTTTTCACTGGTAAATACACTCAACCGACTCATTTGAAAAGAGTTTAAGAAAATTGATTTGAATGCACGTGGCACAAAACCTTTTGACACTTTGATTAAAATGCACAGAGGCAAAATTAATCTTTTATAACTTGGGAAAATTATTTGTATATAATCTTGTATACAGTTTTACTTATTTGTCGTCCGTTAGGGCCGGTTTGTAGGGCCGGACTAGATTAACTGACACGCCACAGGTATAATGCCCACGGGCTATCATCCTCTAAGTGGATTACCAGTTCCGGTATAATGCCCACAAGGATGATACCTCGGAGTGGATTACCAGTTTTTTACATAATGCAGCTGTCAGGTGTATGCCTACACCCCGTGCTTAGGTCGTGGCCATTTCGTAAAATGATGCCAAGGATATCCGGGACATGGTCATTAACCCCCAAGGGCCATACATCAAATAATACAGAATAAAACGAGTTATGTAATACATTAATCACAATCCGATTTAAATGTCTACATACCCGACCAAGCGGTACTTTTATAGTACCGTATCCCAAGCCCGTATAGGGAAAATAAGTTAAGAGTATTTACCTGAGCTAGCTCCTGTCTTAAATAGCAGAAATTTATAACTCAGCCGTATTCACTTAAGTAAGCGTAGGTACAATTTACCGGAAAGCTCTAGTCTGGAATGATGGTATAAATAATTAATTAGAATGCTAACGGGTCTTTAATTAAGCCTAAGCTTAGACCGGTTAGTCTTACAGGAAGATACGGTTCGTACGCACGATTAAGCGAAGACCGGAATAGAATGTGATTTAAACCCAACATGTTCAGAGACTTGTCTTATATGGGTATTTCATACACATTCTGGATTTTGAGATAAAACCGCTAAGGTTTGACCCGTTTCGGCTAACTTATATAAACTAGTTATATAAACCGAACCGAACGCGAAATAAGCGTAACGGGTATCCAAAAGAGTCATTTACAGGTTTCCTTAGTTAATATGCCTTAAATATGTTGTGATATCAGTAGGATACCTTCCATTATGCCCAAAACGAGTTTAATCTCAATTTAAGCCCCGTAGGGGTATTTTGGTCATTTACCTAAGGCATATATACTACCTGTCATACAACTACTCGAACGATGTGACCATAAGGTCACTTAATGTGTTTGGTCGGATCCTAATGATCGACCAAACGGGTTGGGTTCGAAAGTATAAGCGATTGTTTAGATCGCTTACCTTTACGACCCTATAAAAGCACTAAACTCAAAGTGACGAGCTAAGCATGTTAAAACATGCTTAACTAAGTTAGAAAACAAGTTTGGTATCAAAACAAACGGTTTTGATACCCATAAGTAGTTTGGTTACAAAATACGCAAGAATACGTATTCTGGCCGAAACTACGGCTCGTCACTGAGCCTAGATAACGTGGAAATCAGTAGGTATAGTCACTAGGGACTATAACCATCGTGATCACGCTCACGTTATGAAGTTCAAATGAACTTCGCATCGACCATAAACTGGTCAATGCAGAAAGTCAAACAAAGTTTGACTTTCGGACTCGAAAAGCGATAAAAGAACGAAAGAATACTTACGAAGGGTCCCCGAATGCTAATCCCGATCCAAGAACTCAGGTATGAAACGATGGTTTCAACTTAGAGCTCTCAAATTCAGAATTCTAGTGAGAAATGCAATGGGGGTGGATGGGTATATATAGTTTTCGGTCCACCGTTAAGATCGTTTCATGGAAAACGTGCCTTAATCCCACCCGTACAAGTGTCGGGACCTTATGGTGACTAAAAATTCATCCTTATCATCTGACTAGACTCTTGGGAATGTGTGGTTGTGAACGAAACAGCTGGAAACAGATGTTAAAACACTGAATCTGGTCAGGTTAGGCAGTCGCGTAGCGCTACTGCCAAGGCATGAGGCAGTCGCGCTACGCTAGCACTCCCCTGATTCAGAAATGTTTCAAAAGTGGCAAGAATGGTCCCTGCACGTGTTTAAGGCCTTTTTCGATGCGTTTGAACCCCGTTAACCTCATTTCAAGGCTCTAAAATGAAGTTAAAGTATAGGGAACTCAAAACATGCTCAAAAATATCTCGGATATCGGTTCGTTTGGCCGTACGATCGCGATGTTCGCTTAAATACGACGGAATGCGCATAAGCGCGAAAAACGATCTAAATGACGCGACGAATGGATTTTTCTTATGGCGAACACTAGAATATAATATAGTCATGCTTACATAAATTTTTGGATGTCCGGATGTATTCAGAACGTAAGTTATGCGCGAAAATGCAAACTTATGCACTTTTTGACGCTTTTAGTCCCTGATCCTTCTACACTTGATCTTAACATGATTTCTTGCACTTTGAGCCCTCTAACTTGACTTTTAAGGGCCTTAAGACATAACCAAACCTTGTTAAGTCCTTGGGTAACTTTATGGTTACCTGAAAAGTCATAAATTTCAACGTTGACGCTTTTAACCCCTAGCACACGAATATGATCATAACTTTCTCATACGATAACGAAACTTTATGAAATTTATATCGTGCATTCTAGTGAGCATAATTAATCTTTACAAAGCTTTGGGTTCGCTAAAAGGTCACTCAGAGGTATAACTTAAACATGTTGACACATTTAGCCCCTGTAGTTTGAAATCTCTCACTTTTAGCTTCGTATGATCCATGATTTATTCGTTTGAAGGTATGAGCATCATGTAGGGTTAATATACCATATATTTATTCACTGTTGACATTTAGAACTCGTATATTAACATACTTTCCATGTTTGTCAACTTTAGTCCTTTCAGAACATTCTTTCACACGTTCAAACATTATGACACGTGTCAACACATTATAGGACGTGAATTTTCGAGGTGTTACATCCTCACCCCCTTAAAAGAAATCTCGACCCGAGATTTACTGAAATAAGTAAGGGTACTTTTCTTTCATCGTGGATTCAACTTCCCACGTGAATTCGGGACCTCTTCGGGCATCCCACTTGACCTTTATAATAGGCACATGTATCTTTTTGGAGCTTCTAATCCTGTCGACCCTTAACCGACACAGGTTGCTCATCATATTATAAATCTGCATATCATATTGTGATAATGCTTCTTGACTTATTGGCGAAACACATCCTTCAACCACTGATGTGCAATGAATTGCAAGCTCCGCCAATCTCTTTAAATAGGTTTTAACTTAAAGGCTACCTGATCTTGATACATTCGATTTCCTTCGAATGATTCTATATACTCGGAGCTTAACTAGCCCGATAATTTAACAAATTTAGCACACCCTTCCAGGGTGATATCTATTGTTAAACCTCATTTCTTAACAAGAATTTAGGAGGTTTGCTATTTCATTAATCCTTGATTTTTCTGCCGAATACTGGCAACTTACAATCTACTATGGATTTGTATGATCTTATTTGTTGTTTCCCAGGCAACTTTCAGATCCTTATAATTGAACTTACCAATCTATTGTCCTAACAATAGCCGTTTAACATGCCATTTATACAAGGTCCCAAAAGGGGGCAGCCTTGATGCTTACATATCAACTATTATAGAAAGGCTTATTTTAAGATGAGAGGGTTATCCAACCATTGCTTAACTAATTTTTTTTTTTTTTTTTTTTAAGGAATAGCTGATCATTGTCATTAATCGAACCGTTCGACGATCCTGGATAGCTGAGGGAAATTCTTAATCGTTGTTAGAATAGGGTTGCGGTAATGAGTGCATAAGCAAAATGAACCGTCTTTCTTATCTAACAACATCAAACTCTCAGAATATCGAGTTAGGCTATATGAATCTCCTATCTTAAAATTTACTTAATCAGGTTTTCGGCTATTCCATAATCAACATGGAGTTCTTACAACACTCTAACCCAGAGCGGGATGTTAATCTTAACTCTTCCTGCCTCTAGGGAGGTAAACAGGGTAAACTTAGAAGAAGATAATCAAAGTACAAGGAGGTTACAGAGACTTCCATATCTCAGGCTCCAGTCCACTCATCATTGCTTGTGTCAAGTAAGTGACACATTTATGTTACTAGCCCCCGAGTTCCTTAGTCGGGAATATCTACTTGGACAATTTCATTCTGGGTATCTTCTTTGAATACTATTAGTTGACTTTAGTACCATATGATCATTGGGATATCTTTGTGGTTCCATGCATTAAACCTCCATACTGATCAGGCATGGAAGCAATCTATGGAACTTATTAAGATACACCAATCCTCATATAGCGCTTTTGTCATACCATTTGGTATTCGAAATCTTTAGAGATTAAAGAGATACCATCAACATGTGTTTATATTTAATCAGAATGGAGATTTTCACAAACTAGGCACCTAGCTCGGTTGGTTAGGCGCGCGAAGGGTGCGGCCTAGACCCAGGTTAGATTCCGGGGACGGCCGGTTATATATTGATTAATATTAATTAATCACACGGATACATATAATTATGAGGGTTGTCTTATAAGGAGTCTTGATAGTTATTTGCTTCTTTATCACCCACAATCTGGGTTTGGTCACAAGACGACCAATCCTTTCCTATTACTATATCGGTCCTTTTATTAACGAAACAAGGACAGCGGAGACAACCACGCTCAATATTTATCATTCATAAAAATGTTTGCCAGTATCAAATAAGTTTCTTCATAAACTGTTTGATAAGGAAAGGTACATATTATACTATTATTATTCTGCATCATCTCTTGGGCGTTCCTCCTGATAACTCGTGCGTTTGTTCTTTTGGCCTACTCGGGCTTCCTTGCGTACTTAGGGCAGTTGGTCTTTATGTGCCCCTTCTCGTTGCAGTTGTAGCATGTAGCATCTTTTAACTTCTTGCAATCCAGGGTTTTATGTTCCTTAGACTTGCAAATTCCACACGGTAGAGGCTGAGACTCAAATCTGCATTTCCCAAGATGGTACTTCTTACAGGTTTCGCACCTGGTCTTTTCACTGGCCTGTAGTTTGACTTTCAAATCCTTCCCAGACTTAGTTGCTCTTTCCTTGGCAGCCTTAGGGCAATTAGTACTGATGTGGCCCTTTTCGCCGCAGCTGAAACAGTTTGCATTCTTTATGTCCCTACATTCGTGGGACTGGTGGCCAGCTCTTTTACAGATGCCACATTGCTTTATCTTTTGTTTTGATCGACACTGTCCCCAGTGTCTTCTTTTGCAGGTTTTACATTCGGGTTTTGCCTCCTTTGGTTTGGACTGGTTATAGCTTGAACCGGTCTTACCCTTCTTGTAACCTTTATTTGGGGTATCATCGCACTTTCGCTTAAGATCCTTCAACACACGGTCCGCAGCGTTGCTTGCGGCTATTTCGATCATAGCCTGTAACCCGGTGCTTATTAATTTCAGTCTTGCATCATCTTCCTGATTAACTGGATGATTGCGAGCTTCAGAGGGGTCAGCCATGGTGAAGCTTTGAGGGCTACAAACCAAGTAGCAATAGTTGGTTTAAGTATATGACGAATTGTCCAATTTTGATAAATTAATAGCCATGATTCCCATTGATCGCTTTTGCTAAAAAGGGGTTTGGAAAAATTTCCTAATATAAAGATGACAAGTGTGACTTTATCGCATCACTGTTGCCAGGAGTGTTAACATATTTACAATGTTACAAGGATTTGAATCCTTTGAATAGGTTCTACCATCTTGGCCTTGTCTGGAACGACATATAGGCTAGGTCGTACCTTTAAGATTCTTTTTAATAATTAACGCAGAACAATCCTAATTGAACTGTTAACAAGGATCTGAATCTAATTATGGAACTACCATCTTGGCCCTGTCTTAATGTGACATATGGCTAGGTCTTGTCCTTTTTAAATTTTTGCCATTTTATTATAATGGTAGATCTTATAATATAGGAATGATATTTTAAGTATATAATCGTTCCTTTAAAAATTTAACAAGTATATGGTTGCCCTAAACGGGACTTCTAATAAAAATGACTTGAAGAATACTTTCCATATTCTATGCATAGGCAAGTCAGAAAAATAACAAAGGAATCAAATAAGGACAAAATAAAACGAATTTTAGAATTTGTCCTATGTTCTTGTCTAGACTCAAGAATGTGCAATTGTGTAACTGAGATTAAACACAAAAGACTAGTGTTTAATTCACTCAGTGTTGGCTCTGATACCAACCTGTCACACCCCGACTTTCCACGTGTCACCGGTGGGCCCGGTGGGGAGTATCGTGACGTGGTTGGCAACATAATAGTCAAACAACACAATATATATGAATGCACAGCGGAAGCAAAAGATAAATATTATTACATTTCCGAATGTAAAGTAATATCCAGTATTACAACGGAAAGTAAGGGATCCACAGGCGGATCTAAAAACATATCACTTGTTCAACAGACTTTAGACGCCTAAAACTTGCAAGATTCCTTATTAGCGCCCTGAGCTTTCAGCCAATTACGTTCAGTACCTGTCACTTAACCCTTTTGGAAAATACGTCAGTTTTCACTGGTAAATACACTCAACCGACTCATTTGAAAAGAGTTTAAGAAAATTGATTTGAATGCACGTGGCACAAAACCTTTTGACACTTTGATTAAAATGCACAGAGGCAAAATTAATCTTTTATAACTTGGGAAAATTATTTGTATATAATCTTGTATACAGTTTTACTTATTTGTCGTCCGTTAGGGCCGGTTTGTAGGGCCGGACTAGATTAACTGACACGCCACAGGTATAATGCCCACGGGCTATCATCCTCTAAGTGGATTACCAGTTCCGGTATAATGCCCACAAGGATGATACCTCGGAGTGGATTACCAGTTTTTTACATAATGCAGCTGTCAGGTGTATGCCTACACCCCGTGCTTAGGTCGTGGCCATTTCGTAAAATGATGCCAAGGATATCCGGGACATGGTCATTAACCCCCAAGGGCCATACATCAAATAATACAGAATAAAACGAGTTATGTAATACATTAATCACAATCCGATTTAAATGTCTACATACCCGACCAAGCGGTACTTTTATAGTACCGTATCCCAAGCCCGTATAGGGAAAATAAGTTAAGAGTATTTACCTGAGCTAGCTCCTGTCTTAAATAGCAGAAATTTATAACTCAGCCGTATTCACTTAAGTAAGCGTAGGTACAATTTACCGGAAAGCTCTAGTCTGGAATGATGGTATAAATAATTAATTAGAATGCTAACGGGTCTTTAATTAAGCCTAAGCTTAGACCGGTTAGTCTTACAGGAAGATACGGTTCGTACGCACGATTAAGCGAAGACCGGAATAGAATGTGATTTAAACCCAACATGTTCAGAGACTTGTCTTATATGGGTATTTCATACACATTCTGGATTTTGAGATAAAACCGCTAAGGTTTGACCCGTTTCGGCTAACTTATATAAACTAGTTATATAAACCGAACCGAACGCGAAATAAGCGTAACGGGTATCCAAAAGAGTCATTTACAGGTTTCCTTAGTTAATATGCCTTAAATATGTTGTGATATCAGTAGGATACCTTCCATTATGCCCAAAACGAGTTTAATCTCAATTTAAGCCCCGTAGGGGTATTTTGGTCATTTACCTAAGGCATATATACTACCTGTCATACAACTACTCGAACGATGTGACCATAAGGTCACTTAATGTGTTTGGTCGGATCCTAATGATCGACCAAACGGGTCGGGTTCGAAAGTATAAGCGATTGTTTAGATCGCTTACCTTTACGACCCTATAAAAGCACTAAACTCAAAGTGACGAGCTAAGCATGTTAAAACATGCTTAACTAAGTTAGAAAACAAGTTTGGTATCAAAACAAACGGTTTTGATACCCATAAGTAGTTTGGTTACAAAATACGCAAGAATACGTATTCTGGCCGAAACTACGGCTCGTCACTGAGCCTAGATAACGTGGAAATCAGTAGGTATAGTCACTAGGGACTATAACCATCGTGATCACGCTCACGTTATGAAGTTCAAACGAACTTCGCATCGACCATAAACTGGTCAATGCAGAAAGTCAAACAAAGTTTGACTTTCGAACTCGAAAAGCGATAAAAGAACGAAAGAATACTTACGAAGGGTCCCCGAATGCTAATCCCGATCCAAGAACTCAGGTATGAAACGATGGTTTCAACTTAGAGCTCTCAAATTCAGAATTCTAGTGAGAAATGCAATGGGGGTGGATGGGTATATATAGTTTTCGGTCCACCGTTAAGATCGTTTCATGGAAAACGTGCCTTAATCCCACCCGTACAAGTGTCGGGACCTTATGGTGACTAAAAATCCATCCTTATCATCTGACTAGACTCTTGGGAATGTGTGGTTGTGAACGAAACAGCTGGAAACAGATGTTAAAACACTGAATCTGGTCAGGTTAGGCAGTCGCGTAGCGCTACTGCCAAGGCATGAGGCAGTCGCGCTACGCTAGCACTCCCCTGATTCAGAAATGTTTCAAAAGTGGCAAGAATGGTCCCTGCACGTGTTTAAGGCCTTTTTCGATGCGTTTGAACCCCGTTAACCTCATTTCAAGGCTCTAAAATGAAGTTAAAGTATAGGGAACTCAAAACATGCTCAAAAATATCTCGGATATCGGTTCGTTTGGCCGTACGATCGCGATGTTCGCTTAAATACGACGGAATGCGCATAAGCGCGAAAAACGATCTAAATGACGCGACGAATGGATTTTTCTTATGGCGAACACTAGAATATAATATAGTCATGCTTACATAAATTTTTGGATGTCCGGATGTATTCAGAACGTAAGTTATGCGCGAAAATGCAAACTTATGCACTTTTTGACGCTTTTAGTCCCTGATCCTTCTACACTTGATCTTAACATGATTTCTTGCACTTTGAGCCCTCTAACTTGACTTTTAAGGGCCTTAAGACATAACCAAACCTTGTTAAGTCCTTGGGTAACTTTATGGTTACCTGAAAAGTCATAAATTTCAACGTTGACGCTTTTAACCCCTAGCACACGAATATGATCATAACTTTCTCATACGATAACGAAACTTTATGAAATTTATATCGTGCATTCTAGTGAGCATAATTAATCTTTACAAAGCTTTGGGTTCGCTAAAAGGTCACTCAGAGGTATAACTTAAACATGTTGACACATTTAGCCCCTGTAGTTTGAAATCTCTCACTTTTAGCTTCGTATGATCCATGATTTATTCGTTTGAAGGTATGAGCATCATGTAGGGTTAATATACCATATATTTATTCACTGTTGACATTTAGAACTCGTATATTAACATACTTTCCATGTTTGTCAACTTTAGTCCTTTCAGAACATTCTTTCACACGTTCAAACATTATGACACGTGTCAACACATTATAGGACGTGAATTTTCGAGGTGTTACAGTTTTACCTTGCTGTGTTTGCAATCTTGTACATTGCTAATTCTTGCCCAAGTTATTAGGGCTTTTCTTTGTATACGTATTTTGTATTAAATAAAGCAGATTCCCTTTCGTAGTTTTGTACATACGGGTGTGTTTGCATTATTTGTTTTTTTCTTTTTGTTGTTTGCTTCGTTAAACTGTGATTGTCTGTTCGAGGCCAATCGGTGGACAAGTTTATAACGCGGTGCTATGTTTTTAACTTGCTTTGTCCGTTTTAGGTTAGCTAGACCCTTATTAGCCCCACGGCCGGGCTTTTGGCATGCTTTGAATGCCTCGTACACGTGTGTTTGTTTGTTCTAGTTTAGATTTAATGGTGTTCCTAGGCACGTCTGCCTGGGTGCAATTGTCCATTGTTTTCTCAAAATGGGACGTTTTCGTCCGTCTTTCATTTAATCTTTGGGGGTTTATACTTCCCGTCATAGATTGTTTACAAAAGGTTTACTTTCTTGGGGGAAAGGTTCCCGTACATATAGTTATCTATTACAAAAGTGGCCCTTGGCCGTTTTCCCTGGGGGTACACCCCTTACATGTAATACTTCCTGAGCTGCATGAGGTTCCAGGTCCTGGGAACCTCCTTGCCTTCCAGCGTTTCCAACTTGCAAGTCCCTTTGTCGTTCGCCCATGTGACTCTGTAGGGTCCTTCCCAGTTGGGGCCTAGCTTCCCGGTGTTTTCTTGCAGACTAGCCTCGTTGGCTCTAAGAACTAGATCCCTTGGGACGATGTTGAGCTTCTTCATCCTGGCGTTGTAATAACTTCCCAGGAGCTTTTTGTATTGGGCCTCCTTAACTGCTGCTATTTCCCTTCTTTCCTCCAACAAGTTTAGGTTCATCCTGAGGTCCTGCTCATTCTCCTCATCCCGAAGCTTCATTCGGGCAGTTGGGGATCCGATCTCAGCAGGGATGACAGCCACCGTCCCATAGGTAAGGCTGAACGGGGTTTCCCCGTTGCAACTTTTGGGGGTGGTTTTGTATGCCCACAACACAAATGGAAGTTCTTCCAGCCAGCTCTTTTGTTTCCTCCCAAGCCTACCCTTCATTCCTTTGATGACGCTTTGGTTGGCTCTCTCCACTAACCCGTTACTCTGGGCATAGGTAACGGAAGTAAACAATTGCTAGATCCGCATTTGCTCGCACCACGGTTTGAAGGGTCTTCCAGCAAACTGGACCCCGTTGTCACTCACCAACTCCTTTGGAACCCCATATCTGCATATGATATTATCCAGCACGAACCTTCTCATCTGGTCTCCAGTAATCTTTGCCAAGGGCTTCGCTTCAATCCATTTAGTGAAATATTCAATGGCTACCACCACGTATTTGACCCCTCTCGGACCCTCCGGGAAGGGCCCAATTATGTCGATGGCCTATTTCTGGAATGGCCACGACGTCGAAACTGGTACCATGGGGTGTTTGTGCCGGTGGGTCATCGGTGCATGCACTTGGCAGTTGTCACACTTCTTGATTTCCTCAGATGCCATTTCGTACATCCGTGGCCAGTAAAACCCCGCATTCATTGCCTTTCTCACTATTGTTCTTGGTCCCGAGTGCATTCCGCAAATCCCCTCATGCATCTCCCTAACCACATATTCGGCTTCTTCCATATCAACGCACTTCAGGGACGGGCCCAGATATGACCTCCGGTATAGCTCTCCTTCGATCAGTTCATACTGTAGGGCCCTGACCCTTATCTTTCGGGGAGCCCATTCCCCCTCGGGTAGAGTTCCATCCCGGAGAAATCTGGCTATTGGGGTCATCCATGTTTCTTGAGGACCTTCGACCGTGGCAACCTCTGCTACGTTAAGGGAGGAGGATGTCAGGACCTCCACTTTAACTTCTTTCGCGAGATGGTCGAATGCTACCGAGGCTAATTTGCTAAGTGCATCAGATTTCTTGTTCCTTCCAGGAGGGATGTACTCCAGTTTGAAAGTTTTGAATGCCTTAGCCGTCTCCTTAACTTTCTCCAGTATCGAGCCATGGTGCTATCCTTAGCTTCGTATTCTCCTTGGTACTGTTTTACTACTAGCTATGAATCAGTGCTGGCTTCTACGTGTTTTGCTTTCATTTTTTGTGCCAGCCTCATCCCTGCTAGGAGGGCCTCATATTCTGCGGTATTGTTGGTGTTCTCGAAATCCAGCCTTACGGCATATGTCAGCTCGACCCCCTCGGGACTTATCAATGTGATTCCGGCTCCACTTCCCTCTTCACTGGATGCTCCATCGGTGAGCAACTTCCACACCGCCTCATCTTCCTTCTCTCTTTCTTCTTTCTCTAAAGCTTCCCATTTCAATAGCTCCCTCTCTTCGTCCTCAGGGACTTCTGCTAAGAAGTCGGCCAGTATTTGTTCCTTCATGGCTGTCCTGGGCTTAAACTCTAGAGAGTGTTCCCCTAACTCCACAGCCCACTTAGCTAGCCTTCCAGACAGCTCCGGCCTCCTGAGTACCTTCTGAAGGGGCTGATCAGTCATTAAGGTAATCTTGTGTCCTTGGAAATACCTCCTAAGTCTTCGGGATGCGAAGACAAGAGCTAATGCGAGTTTCTCCAGGGGCATGTACAGTTCCTCAGGTCCTTTAAGCGTTCTGCTGATGAAATATATGGGGATCTGCCTCCCTTCCCGCTCTACCATCATGACCGCACTTATGGTCGTTTTTGAGGCGGATAGATATAGGAGCAACGGGTCCCCGGGTACTGGGGTGGCCAGCGTTGGGAGCTTGCAGATGTATGCTTTCATTTCTTGAAAGGCTGCCTCAGCCTCCGTGGTCCATTTAAACTTGTTTGTTTGGAGGCAGTCTTTCAATACTTTCATAAAGGGAAGGGTCTTGTCAGCCACCTTTGATAAGAAACGGTTTAATGCTACCAGTCTTCCGTTTAGTTGCTGGATGTCCTTCAGGGACCTGGGGGATCGCATCTCAGCCACCGCCTGGGTTTTCTCCGGGTTTTCCTTGATCCCACCCTTGGTGACCACTACTCCCAGGAAATTCCCTTCCTCTACTCCAAAACAGCACTTCCCAGGGTTTAACTTCATGTTCACATCCTGCATAGTGTGGAGAGTCTCGGCTACATCGCTTATCATGGCCGTCTCCGTCAAGCTTTTGATAACAATATCATCAACGTATACCTCCAAGTTCCTTCCTCGTTGCTCCCTAAACAGGGTGTTCATGAACCTTTGATATGTGGCCCCAGCGTTCTTGAGGCCGAAAGGCATTTTGGTGTAGCAGAACGTCCCTTCGTCTGTGATGAAGGCGGTTTTTTCCTCGTCTTCTATTGACATCTGGATTTGGTGGTATCCCTTGTAGGCGTCCAGGAAACATTTCAGGGGGTATTGAGACAAAGAGTCCACCTGGGTGTCTATCTCCGGGAGAGGATAACAGTCCTTAGGACATGCCTTGTTTAGGTCTTGGAAATCGATGCACATCCTCCATCCCCCGTCTTTTTTCTGAACCATGACTGGATTGGCAACCCAGGATGGGTATTTGACTTCTCTGACTATTCCCGCTCTGAGTAGCTTCCGAGTTTCTTCACAAGCAGCCCTCCTTTTATTAGGTCCCATACTCCGCTTCTTTTGTTTCACTGTTTTTGCCCATGTAAAGGTGTTAAGCCGGTGCTTTGTTAGACTACTTGGGATTCCCTTCATGTCTCCATGTTGAAATGCAAACACATCTATGTTATGGAGAAGCAGCTCATTTAGGGCACTCTTGCATTTGTCGCTCAAGTGACTTCCCACCTTGACTGTCTGTTCTGGGAACCTATCGCAGAGGACCCATTCTTCCACCTTCTTTCCCTGGGATTTTCCTGGTTCTTCCCCTTTGGATACGGAAGAAACTACTTCGTAGGCGGACTTAACCCATGCAAGACCTTTTGGTGTTTGAAATACCAAAGCCCCGTGGGGGGTGGATGCCTGTGCCTGCAGATCTCCAATCCCGGGTCTCCCCAAGATTGCGTTGTACTTAGAGGGTGCCCTGACTACTGTGAAGGTCAGATTTATCGTTCGGACCCGATCCCCTACACCAACTGTGAACGGGAGCTTGAATTTTCCCAGGGGATGTGACACGCTGTTGTTGAATCCTACCAATGGGATAGAATCTTCCTCCAACCTATCTCTTATGTCCCTATCGAACCTAAGAAAGCAGTGTTTGTATATTACCTCAACGCCTGACCCTCCATCCACATGTATCCTGGACACCTTGTGTCCAGCTATTACAGCTGAGATATTCAGCGGGAGTCGTTGCACCTCACTTTCTTCTAAGTATGGCATAAGGATGGGAGCTTTCATGCAGTTCGGGGAGCCTAGGATTCTGGCCTTTACACTTCGGGTGGTATCGAACTCATTTATCCTTCTAATCATATCAACATCTCCCCTCCCTGGCTCCCTTGCATCTCTTCCCTTGCGATCCCCTCCCCCCTCCTTGATTTCCTTGACCAAATGGGCCAGTCTCCTCGTTTTCACCGCAGCCTCTATTTCTCTTTTGAGGTACATGCAGTCATCGGTTTTGTGCCCGAAACCCTTGTGGAATTCACAGTATTCGTTTGGTTGTGCCTTTGGTCCCGGTTTTATGGGGGGTGGCCTTGGGAAAGAACTCTTTACCCTCTCTGTGGCTAGTATCTCACTTTGAGTCTTAATGAGAGGGGTGAAGCTATCGGAGTAAGGAGGGGGACCTCTCCCTCGGGGTCTATAGGGGGAGTATGAGGGCCTTACTCTGTCATGCAACATTCTATCAAAGGCAGGTTTCCGGGAATAGGGTGTACCTTTATCAGGAGGTCTTGCAACCGGGGCGGTCCTTCGAGGTGTGGCGTCCGTCTCCTTTGCTTTGCTGACCGTATCTTTTCCCCGGACAAAGGCTCGGACTCTGTCCATGAGATTGTCAAAGGAGGGTGGAAACTCCTCTCCCAGCTTTTCACACAACTGTGCATGTTTCAGCCCATTTATGAAACCACTAATCTTCATGACCTCCGGGACGTCCTTGATGTTCATACTTTCTTTAACAAACCTCTCCATGTATTGGTCTATTCGCTCATTATCCCTTTGTCTGATGTGAAGGATTTCGTTTGGATTTTTGACCACCTTCCTCTGCTGGCCAAAGTTCCTGAGGAATTTCTCACTCAGTTCTTCATAGCTGTCTATACTCCCCGGGGGGAGACTATCAAACCAAATTCGGGCTCCTTCCGTTAGGGTTTGCACAAACATGTGGCACCATACTGGCATGGGCCACCTTCCCAGCTGCCCCGCTCCTCGGAAGGCGTGCAGGTGATCTTCTGGATCTCTCGTTCCATCGTATCGATCAAAGCCTGGGGGTAGCTTTGTCTTGGGGGGCATAGGTGCTTCTGAGATTCTCCTTGTGAATTTTGAAACCTCGGCTAAATCTCGTGGCAAGTATGGTTGGTCCAAGCCACCATTACCAAAGTTGTCTTTCCCTTTTTCTTTCTCCTTGGACTTCTGGCCTGTGATCAGATCCTCTCTTTCCTCAGAGGACATCTGCCTTAGGGCAGACATAAACGTTTCCAGCTGGACACCGCTGTTGTTCTTGTTTTGAAGTTTCATTCCTTCCTGGCTGGAGGGTGTGTCAAAAGAAAGCCTGGCCCTGAGGCTGTCGAGTTTTTCCTGTCTCTTTAAGTCTTCAAGATACTTGGTTATCTTTTCCCTGTGCATGACCACGAAATCAGGAGTGATATGTTCCGTTTCTCCCGGATTTTCTACCTGGTTCTCGTTACCTTCTTCATGAGTAATATCCTCTACGGTGACCTTATCCAAATCGTTTTGTGCCGTCTGAGTGACACGCGAGTTATGTGGAGTTGCCATGTTGCTCCTGACAGGATAAGCTGCTCTTTGGACGTCGAGTGTTGGTGTGGGAACACCGGGCAAGCTGAGGTCCCACGGATGGCGCCAATGTCGAATACCCAACCTCCGGCTGACGTTAGCTGGATCTTCGGTGACGTCAAGAGCTTTTATCCTCGCTTGCTACAAAAGAATAAACCGTTAGCCTCGTCACGGGGGACCCCGGAAGGGGGATCCGTGACCAAGCTCCGGCGTGAGAGTAAGTAAACTTGCTGGGAAATAAAAGGAGCTCCTTCCGATGAGGATATTCACCGGAAGATTCCTTCTTTGGTGTGAATCTAATTAATGAGTGTATGTAGTAAATGTAGGGAATGTTGGTCGGAGTTTTTAATGAGATGAGAGTTAATGAAGGGGTAGTAAATGAGAGAATACCGGAGATTATATATGCCTTGGCTCTTCCTTTCTCCCTCTTATATAATAGCAGGTCCTTATCTTTGTAAAGGGTTTTCCCATACGTGATCCGACGGCTTTTGGAGGTTCTTGGGAAGGTCAGACACGTGTCTGACCCCCAACGGTAGGATATCCCTCTTCATTAATAGTCTGCCGGATAAGTACAGTGATTTTGACCGGAGCCGCTTCTTGTCAAGCATTTAATGAGCTCTACTCTCCTTAGCTGTTTCCCACCCATTGCAATAGAAGGAGGAACCTTAGTGAACAAGGTTATTCTGTCCAGTGGGCCTTTAAGTAATTGGGCTTCTAGAGAAAAAGGCCCAAAGCGGGTGAAGTGGGTTTCCCCACTGGCCCGTCGTCATTCACTATGTCATCTGTTGTATAGACTCTTAGCTGCAGAAAACAATGCACCCTCATCAAGTTAATTTCAAAATATACAATTTAAAAAAGTTGGTGATAACCATACCCTATTTGCTCTGTTTCATATAGGGTTTGGTTCCGGTTTTTAAGAAATTTTTGGGTTTTTCTATACTATATATCCGGGTTTTTAGTACCCTATTTTTAGGGTTTTTTTTAATACTCTATTGCGTTTTTATTACCCTGATCTTTCTTGTTTTTGTTTATTATTATTATTAAATTAAATATGCATTATATGATGTAAAAAAAAATAAAATAAATGCACTAACATAAATTTAAAAGATAGATATTAGAATCATCTATTGGATATATTGGGGCATAATCGGTTTCGGTTCTAGCTCTTGTCCTGTATCGGGTATTAATCGGGTATGATGGAACCTGGTTTCTGGTCCATTTATTGAGATCAAAATGCATACCCTATGGGTAGGGTCGGTTTTGGTTTCAAGTATAGATTACCCGGATATTAAAATTAAAAAAAAAGCCAGTTTCGAGTATTTTTTACCAGGTCTAGTTCCAGGTACAATTTTTCTCACCTCTAGAGGTGGCATTATGTCATTATCATTGATTAGTTTTTTTATGGACCAAATAGAGTGTTTTGTCCATATACGGCTAAAAACAAATAAGTGTGGGTCTCTCAACTTATTTTCTTTTATATAAATAAAAGAAGATTCAAAAATCTATTACTAGAAATTTTATAAATAAAATATTTTGCTTGACAATAGCTACAACAAAATTGATTATCAAAGTAAAATTGCTTTTTACCCTTATTTATTTATTATTTCCAAAAAAAAATTAAAAACTTAACACCATCAAAAGTAATTATTACAACTTTAAGCATTTAAACCACATCCATTTACTACGCCATATCTTTTTTTTTTTTTTGAATTAGACAATGTGGATTACCTTGAGACTACCATTGTAGGAACACGGTATCTGTAAAGTATTAGTTGAACCTTCCTTTTGGCAAATACGACATTCCGATTTGTTTAATAAAGGTGCTTGCTTCCTCATCTGTGGACCCGTTATCATCCAATATGATAATATCACTGTTTTCTTTCGCAACTTCAGTTCCTTGAATTTCGATAGCTAGACCAATGTTAGCCTACAATCGAGAAACACCAAATTATATATATATGACATCTAATATAATAAGAACAAGGGTATTACTTAACCCTTGTTTCTTACCTTCACACTAGCCTTTTTGCACAACTCAAATTTATCCATCATTAACAGTTTAGTCATAACTGTAGAGATATATGTGAGAATTGAATATGAACTCACTACGAGAGAAATCGTTGGGGCCGGGGGTCCTTAATCACATATGCAAGTTATACAGGAACAAACAAAAACAAATGATTAGTTTCTAACCAGAGAAATTGGAATTTAATCTGTTTTGAACTCCACCTCCAAACGTGAATGGATGTTGACCACATATTCTTTTAAGGTTTTATTCAGTAAAAAAATATAAAACATTGATTATTTTCAGAAATAAAATTAAGGTTATTATCACTACATATTTTGAACATTATTTGTTGATTAGTTAAAAATATTATTGATCATTTTCGTATTATATTAAATGCATTAACAATAACATTAATAACTTGATACTTTCTTTTGTTTAAATTACTCGATTTTACACCGTAACATGCGACAAATTATTATACTTTTTTATCTATGCCTAACCACGTTTTTGCGACTTTACACCGTAATGTGCGACACATTATCATACGTTTTTTTTATCATGCCTAACCACGTTAGTGTCTACATTAGTTTTACGACTTCACACCACTATCTAAATTACTTATAGGACTTTAAACCACAACGTTTGATACATACCTTTTTTTAGAGTAAATTACAAGTTTTGTCTTTTATGTTTGTACCAAATTGCAGGTGGTGTCCTTTGCCTTTAAATTTGACGAGTTTTGTCCTTAACGTTTCAAAATCCTAGATGTTATGTCCTTTAGCTCTAACTCAGTCAGATTTTTTTGTTAAATATGGTCATGTGACTTGCACATGAGGGCATCTTTGTCATTTTATCTTTGATGGGCTATATTGCAATAAATTATTACTCATGGACTATTTGTAAAACACTAAAAAATAAAATATAAAATATAAAATCTCTCCCTCCTCTCTCTCTCATCACTTCTCCCCCATTAAATAACAATCAGATGTTGAGTAATGAGTTCCACAGGTTATAGTTCTATTGTTTTTTTTTTCATTTAGTCTGTTTGGCATTTCTTATCTTCTGTTTGTATGCTGCTGTTCCAAAAAAAATTAACAAACTTTTAAGCAACTATACCTATCAGCTCTAAAGTAATACAATTTGTACTTTTGTGGAAGAGCTATAAGGCTGCTCGGTATGGTTCCGTCTCCACCCCCGGCGCCGCCACGTCACCACCGTCCTCCCACGCCGCCCCCCCTCCGTCCCCCTCCGTCCCGTCCTCCCCGTCCGAGTTGTGCCGTTTGCGACGGACCAAACATGTGGGCCTCCCCCTCGGCGACGCCGTCCTCCCACGCCGCCCCCCCCCCCCCCTCCGTCCCCCTCCGTCGCCGGCTTCCCTCCGTCACCATACCGAGTAGTCTAAACTTGTAAAATGCTCATTCTATTTACACCCCCTCTTTACTAATTACACCCTCTACAAAAAACATCACATCCATCAATAACTTTTATTTTGTTTTTAGTGTTTTTTGTCTTTTAGTTGTCTTCTTTTTAATTATTACTTATTTATTTTTTGTTTATTAGTTATTATTATAACTAAATAGTAAAAGAAGCATGCACTTTTTATTTATTTATTTATTATTATTATTAGTAGTAGCAGTAGCAATGATATATTATTTATTATTACTCTTTAATTGTTATAATTATCAAATTATATTTATAGTTGTAACAAAAGCTATATAAAAATAAGTATTTTTTTTACAAAATTAATATCATTTAATAATTTACATGCCGATCTTTAATCTATAACATAAAATGTAGCAGGTTGTGCTATCCAAGAATTATACATATTTTTGACGTGATTCAAATATATTCTCCCCCAGCCAGCTGCATCATTTTCTCTCATTAATTTCCATAGGTTGTTTGTGCTGGCAATTGGATACTCTCCTTGCAATTCTACCATTATTATTATAAAATGGTTACCATTCACGTGTGCAATTGTAATTATTATTTTTCTAGGAACTCGTGAGGGCCTCTCAAAAGCGAAAAACAAGTAGAACTGTTTCTTTTTTCTTGAGATAAAAAATGAACGATCACATTAAACTTGTTCGCAATCAAGAATCCTGCCTCTGGCATAATCATCCAGTGTTTTTCAGGTGCAACCCCCGATCCTGACCAAGCCAAGGACGTGAACACATCTTCGAATGAGCCTAAGAAAGCCTTAGTGTACTTATTTCTAAACTCGAATAGCTCTTCCATTAGTGATCTCCGGATAAATAACCATTCATCTTCATCGTACCCGAGAGC
Organism: Helianthus tuberosus; assembly: GCA_030545235.1. NCBI lineage: Eukaryota > Viridiplantae > Streptophyta > Magnoliopsida > Asterales > Asteraceae > Helianthus > Helianthus tuberosus. The sequence continues at coordinate 186,747,925 of CM060406.1, forward strand.
AGAAGTTGTCGCCCGAAACCCACAATTTCCATCACCTAATACGTTATGTATGCGTGTAACATACGCATGGAAGATTTTTGGAATTAGATGAATATATTTGTGTATCACTTGTGATGCTTGATCTTGGTTCAACCCCATGAAGTCATAGCCCGGCGCACTTGTAGCGTTGGCGAAAGAACTTTGTCCCACAATATCTTGGTTCAACCCCATGAAATCATATCCCGGTGTGTTTAAAAGGTTGGCAAAAAAACCTTGTCCGTCAGTATCTTGGGTCATGAACGAACTTTGTTCACCAGGAACTTGGTAGTTTACAAATGGACTAGCGTAGTAGCCCGTATTATCATCATAGTCCTTGAATGTTTTTTTTCCATCAATATCTTGATTTATGAACGAACTTGGTTCACTAGGCATTTGATAGTTCACGTCTGGACTGATGTAACCAACATAATCATTATGGTCCCTTAATGAACTTTCTGTAGCAGCCTCTAGATACCCGAATGAACTATGTCTCCAAGGCTCTTGAGTGTAATCATGCTCTTGGAAGTTCACAAATGAACTATGCCTGGCAGGTTCTTGAGTGTAATCTTGCTCTTGATAGTTCGTAAATGAACTGTGCCTTGCAGGCTTTTGAATGTAATCATGATCTTGGGAGTTCCCAAATGGATTGTGCCTTGGAGGCTTTTGGGAGTAGCTTCGTTGAAGGGGAGACTTAGCAATTACAGGGTTTGGTTTTTTTTGTTGTTTGGATTTTGTAGTTGGTCGTCCATGAGTATTTTCTTTAACATCAGGTTCTTCAACAAAAGGTATGCTTGGATTGGTTATTTCTTTTAACTTTTGTAGTAAACTTTTCTTTCCAGGCTTGGATCAATTATCAAAGGCTTTTTTAAAACTTTCCAACTCGGCGTCATCAGTAATATCCTCACAATATACTGGTAACTCGAGTTTCCTCCAAAATTCATCGACTGAATCTAAAGGAATAGATTGACCTAATTGAAGCATAAGTTGTCAGCTTTTAAATAGAGTAAAATGCACGGATAGTCCCTGTGGTTTTGTAAAATAACACCTATAGTCCCCAACTTTTGGAAATTACATTGGTGCTCCCTGTGGTTTGACAGTTTGTTACTCGGATAGTCCCTGGAGTGGATGTCCGTTAGTTTTCTATGTAAAATTACAAAATTACCCCTTGCTTTTATTAATTAGCATCTTCAAGAACATGAACATCTTGAAGATCTGGGCCGAATTTCATCATCCTAAAATGAACATGAACATTCATTATCAACTTCATCTTCAAAAAAATCATTATCATCATCAACTTCAAAAAAATCAGCATCATCTTCAAGAACAAACAACATAAAATCTAGACACATCTTAATCACCCATTTTCATCTTCCAAGATATGAACAAAGTGAAACTTAAACCCATAAATTCAAGAACACCCAAAACCCCTTTACCTCCGATCAATCTAAAACCCAAAACATAAACCCACATATTCAAGAACAAGATCCAACTGTAAGAACCATACCCGACTCAGTCTTCATCACTGGTCCGTTGTCACCTACCTTTGAACCACCACTCGACAAACAATCGCTTGTTCATCGCAGATCTAGATCTACCAGAGAGACCGAATAGATCGTTACATGCTAGCTTCCGGTCGAGCCTGAAGACGAGATCGGCATTGGAGATCGAAGCTTGTAACCCACAACACCCAAGAACAATGACACTTTGAACACAGAATCTGGAACTTAAATAAAGTTAGTGGAGAGAGAGAGTTTCTTCATTTATGCATCTGGGTTTTGATTTTTGAACCAAAAAAAACATGATAATTTATTCTTGGGCACCGATATAGAGAGACAGAGATAAAAGAGTAGATCTGCAGATAGATGGAAGAGATGAATAATTGGTAAGGGGCATCTTTGTCATTTTACTTATATTTAACTGAGAAAACTAACAGACATTAACTCCAGGGACTATCCGAGTAACAAACTGTCAAACCACAGGGAGCACCGGTGTAATTTTCAAAAGTTGGGGACTATAGGTGTTATTTTACAAAACCACAGGGACTATCCGTGCATTTTACTCTTTTAAATATTACCAAAAAAACTTTTTGATAATTTATATTTTCTTCGTTTAATATACTGACATGCTTTCTTATACTTTGAGATTTCATAAGCACAAGGTAATCCATAACACTTACGAACTTGACAACGAAAATGTGAACGATGTGAACGATTTAAACGACGCTCTGCTATTATTATATCAAGTGTTTCATGAGAAATAAAACCACGTAATAACTTCAACATTGGTAGGTTGTGTTTATGCATTAGAACGGTTCTACTTTTTTCAAAACTATCTTTAACTATTGTATATTGCGAGTTCACTACCTCATCAAATTGACCAATAAACTTATCTAAGGTACAATTTGCTGAATTCAAGAATCTTTTTAACTTGGCATGCTGGCTTTCAACTCTGTTAGTTGTCTGATTTCCAAAATGCAAGCATTCGTTAGTCCATACGGACACAAACATTTCTTTATACTTGTTTAACCAAGTACTATTCAATAATCCAAAACATCTGCAAGATTATAATGATGATGATAATGGAAACAATAATAGTAATAATATCAACAACAGCAACAACAATAATAATAGGGTAATAGTAATAATAAATACCTTGATGATGGATTAACATTGACTGAAGTTGCTTGTAATTTTGGAGGAATTATGTCCATGTTTGAGATTCAACAAGCACATTCCACATTATATTGAAGGAATTCCAATCATGTTCCGTGGTGAAAGATGATTTGCAGTTTCTAAATATACGTTGAGATATGTGCCACCTACAAAGTAATCAGGTAGCATTCGGAAAAACTTTCTCGCATGCATTCATCAGAGCTAACTCCCTATCCGTAACTATAACACGTGGTTGCACGTCCAATAAGCATTCTCTTTTGAATATTTCCCTACCATTTCAAGCGGGCAGTTAATCTTTCTAGTGCCGGTTGCTTTACTTGACTCTTTAACTGATTTATACACACCACCACGATCACACATAAGTACAACTTTAGACACGTAGCCATTTTTCGTTTTCGATCTTTTAGTCACAATAGCGTAACCAAGGCTACGTCTGGTGTTTCTAACCCATTCCATCAACTCTTCACGAGACTTGAACACCTAAAAGTGAACTAATATTAGTTACAAAATATTAGGTGAATAAGCTTGAGTAGTTATAAAATAAAAATAAAACCTTCATAAGTTTAGTAGGTTTTGGGGATGTTACATTATTGTTATGAGCTAATAAGTAGTTGATAATGACAAGTGACAACTAGTTATCATTCGTATATTTTAACGGTTATAAATCAAAGAATTTCCGTGTGGATTATAATGAAATGAAATTTGGTATGCCAAACGAACTCATTTAAACTATGCAATATAGTTATTTTCCAAACAAACTCATTTAAACTAAAACAAGACCCTTAACCTAACTAGATTATATAACTAAGTTGAAACTTGAAACATGGGAATTAAAAACTATACCTGATTCGTTGAAAACCCAGACATATCTTTAGCTTTTCTGAATGATATGATTAAGCATAAGTAGATCACTCTTTTAACAAGTAAATTTATGAATACATAAATTTATGATAAAGCTCTTTGAATGGCTTTCAGGGGCGGATGTACCTTATGAGAAGGGGTAGCCTCCGCTACCCCTTGGCGCTCCGACGGTAGTGTAAATTTTGGAAAAATTTGACCTTTTTTAATGTTTTTTCGATTTCGTTACCCCTTTCTATTAAGACGTTACCCCTATGAAGGTTTTCTAGATCCGCCACTGATGGCTTTCTGGATTAAAGAACGAGAGGTAACAATATGATGAAATAAAAATAGTGATAGAACAATATAAGAATCTCAGGTAACAAATAGGGAAATAAAAAAGAATATAATGATGCATCTTTTGAATTCACTTTGATATGAAAGGCACTAGAAAACAAATTAAATTATCTTTTGAATATAATAATGTGTGCTATTCAAAAAAATATAATAATAAATAATAATAATAATAATAATAATAATAATACATTACGATTACTAATTGTAAATAATAGTAATAACAAAAACACAAAAGGACAATAAAATATAATAAGAAAAAGACAACAAAAAGACAAAAAAACAATAAAATATGATAGAGGGTATAATTAGTAAAAATGGGGGGTGTATTTAGTAGCACCCTTGTAAAATTGTCTGAAATAGAATTAAAACAAGAAAATTCATTAAAAAAAGTCCTGGCTGATAATAAAATCCTAATCATCCACATTAATATCAGCATCAAAATCTAAAATCGTGGCTGACGAAAACGGCGAGGTGGACGGAGCGGGATTCCGATGCATCATGTGGCACCTCATCGAGAAGACTTTGAAACCGAGAAGAATTATTGTTGACCGGAGGCTTGAAAGTGATTTGACCTAACTGAGCGGATAAATGTCCTACTAATGAATCTTTCATCGTCTGCTTTCTGCTGCTACTAGAGATACCGTTCCTTTTCCTCTTCAAGGTGGTGGTCTTCATCAGCAAAGCGTTGACGGTATGCCTCTGTCTCCGGTATGCCATTAATGGGGGAGAAGTGATGAGAGAGAGAGAGGAGAGAGAAGAAAGAGAAGAGGGAGAGTTTTTATATTTCTTTTTTTATATTTTTTAGTGTTTTAGAAATAGTCTCTGAAATAGCTCCTGAAAGATAAAATGACAAACATGCCCTTATGTGCAAGTCACATGACCATATCTAATAAAAAAATCTAACTGAGTTAGGGCTAAAGGACATAACGTGCAGGATTTTGAAACGTTAAGGACAAAACTCGTCAAATTTAAAGGCAAAGGACATCGCCTGCAATTTGGTACAAACATAAAGGATAAAACTTGTAATTTACTCTTTTTTTTTATCTATGTCTAACGATGTTAATGTCATGAACGTAACGTGTGTAACAAAGTAAAACTGCGTTAACGTGCACACACAACACGTTAATATCACCATCGTTACACGTGTAATGATGTTAATAAACGCGACGTTGGCAAAATACTAGTTTATTCATAAGTCCCACCCCAAATCGGGTTGCACATGACAAGCTACCTTGTACCTACCCCACAATGGAGTAGGTGGGATACTATTTTTTATTTGTTTTAAATTAAATTTATTACTTTTTTTTTCATACTTTTAAGAAATTATAGCACGTGATCTTAATAAAAGGTATCATTTTAATTTTAGTAAAAAAATATATATATCTGTCTTATTGAATCATGTATATCTATATCTAAATTTCATTCTAAACATCGCACAGTAAAACCTCTATAAATTAATAATGTTAGGATCGGGATAATTTTATTATTTAGCAAGATATTATTATGTCGATAAGAGTTGGCTTATATTCGTAAGCAACTCTTAAATTAACACATCGACCTTCAAAATTTTTATGTTCATTCATTTTACCTATTTGAATAAAATAGAAACAAGGACCTTCAAAATTCTCATGTACATTCACACATTAATGGATTTGTCAATTTCAATGTACATAGATCTAGATTGATCACTATAAAATGTCTAATGATAAATATTAAAATCACATCAACTATGTATTCTAAACTAAAATGTGTTAAAAAATCAACGATAACCAATACAAAAAATGTTATGTGAGTATAAGAGAGATCACCAAGAGTCTATAGCAATTGCTTTCGACACTGTAAGATTTGTTCGGCTAATCCAACCGGCTCAAATGATTTAAACGATGTAAATTCTGGAGAAGACAGTCGTGAGCTTGAGAACTTGATTACGGGAATGCATTATCGGCACAAAATGGATGTGAATGAGTTGTTGGATTATCCAAGTGAAAATAATGAATGTTACGAGGTTCAAAGTATTGAAGAAATTATGGCGGATATCGTTAAAAATCTGGTTGATCATGAAGTTGCCCTTGGAACCGATCATTCGGAAAGAAACATTGCAAGCGACAACAACTCTTCACAACCTTTTGTTGCAATACGAGAATACAGTGCCTCAACTCTTAAGTGCATTGGGTAGATTTAAAGATGAACTCAATATATATTTGAAGTTCACAAAAAAACAAGTGACAATAGATTCATTTTTTACTAGACAATACAAGAATTTTGGAATATTTTAGTAATTATTAATTTATAGTTTCGCTGGCACCAATATATTTACGTTGGGATTTCAAAAAAAAAAAATTATCTTATTATTTTATCGATTGGTGTCCAATTTTGTACTATTCCCAAGTTGGGACTGGACAAATTATTAATTTTATCGAGATTATTAATTTATCGAGTATTAAATTATAGAAGTTCTGCTGTATTTGTGAATGCTGCAAATAAAACTTAAATAATTATCCAATGTATGATTTAGATAAATGAATTTCATTCTAAACATAAATAAATTTCATTCTAAATATCGTATATGTGACTATTTACATCATCCAATGTATGATTTTCTCTTGATAAAACTTACAAGACTTGTATTTATTCAAACAGATCATATGATGTAAGGTCATCCGTAGTCATAAAGCCCCTTGTGGGGCGTTATGCGACACGTGTCGTGCCACGTCACACATGGGCTTTATGGGGTGTTATATCACTAGAGTCCGTAGTCATAAAGCCCCTACCCATCATTACCTAATTATTAATTTTCATTTTTATTAATTAATTATAAAAACCCTTAAAGCCTTTTGATTGGTCAAACCCTTAAAAGTTCCCTCCATCACGGCGCTATATGCATGGCGCCTCCCCCCCCCCCCTAAAAATCCCCCATAACGCCACCCGTAGTGGTGTGCCGCGTTATGGGGCGCGAAAATTGAAAAATGGGGTGTTATAGCGCCCCAGTACACTCTCTAAGTTGATAGATGCTTTCAAATCTCTTATATAGGCGTTACATGAGTAAACAGTATTAAGTTGGTGTTCAAGGTATACTTTATCTAGATGTAGAGTTGTTAAAAAATATATTTAATTCATTATTTGGTTCATCTAAGGGGTTGTTTGCCAATTTTTTAATGGTTAAGTGCTAAACCAGTATCATTAAGTGTTGAACCAGTAAGAGGTCTGAACTATTAAGGCCACACGGGGTGGTCCGTTATGGAGGTTCCATCACGAGTGATGAGCATCGGAACACCGTCGCCGCCATTAAGTTTCACGCGTTAAACTTATAACTTGTGAAAAAGTTCACGCGTTGAACTTCAACAAATTTGGACATGCAGCATCTATACAATCCACTAACAGCATCTTTGTATTACACTTGTCACCCCTACACTTATAGTTTTATCCCAAAAACACCCCCACTCCCCTAGTTTTATCACTAGTGATACCACCCCCCCTACATTTCTATCACTAGTGATAGAATATTGGGTGATGACATGGCATGACTTGATTGGTGCTTGGTAGTGAAAGAATCATATCACTAGTAACCACCCCCCTCCCCTAAGAGCCAGTATAATGCTTAACCATTTAGAGACAAATATCTGACCAATTTAGATTAGAGGTCTTAACCATTTAGACTCAGTATAATGCTTAACCATTCATAGGCAAATGTCTGAACCATTCAGACATCTGCTCGTGAAACAAACAGTCTGAACCATTAAGTGTTGAACCAGTAAGAGGTCTCAACCAATAAGAGTCACTTTAAGAGGCAAACAAACAGCCCCTAAGTTAGAGAAAAAAGCATGCAAACCAGGACTGTAAACGAACCAAAAGAACACGAACATTGGCGTGTTCGTGTTTGTTCATTTAAATTTAACCGAACACATAATCGAACACTTTTTTTTGTTCATGTTCGTTCATTAAGAAAATGGAAATGTTCGTAGTGTTCGTTCATTAAAAAGCTAAACGAATACAAACGAACAAACACAAACGAATAAAAATAAATGAATATGATTGAACAAACATAAACGAACATAAAGCAAACATAAATGAAAACTAACAAGTCTAGTACATCAAAAATCCATCATGTTGATAAGAAACAAATGATACGAACCCAAAACAGTAATTTGTATTGAATCTGCAAATCTATTTTTCATATGTATATATCTCATCCGGATACAAGTGTAGACAAAATATATACATTAACTTCTAAAATGGTTATTGTGTAACTGCCCAAAGCAGTTATTTGTTGGGGTTAGTATATCTGTTTTTATAACACTCCCCCTCAGATATATATACTGTTCATTATACACTATTAACAACATTCTTCAGGATGATGTTAAATCGATACTTCAGGATCTATATGATAAACTGATACTGCAGGACCAGTTATGCTGCCTCGTTAAAAACCTTACTAAGAAAACCCAATGGGACAAAACTTAGTCAAGGAAAAGAGTACAGCGTGTATAATGCTCCCCCTCAATTTAACTAACGTCTTTTAATCTACGAAGCCCGATCTCATGTGATAATTGCTCGAAACTGCTTCTAGGTAAAGATTTTGTGAACAGGTCAGCTAAATTTTCACTTGACTTGATCTGGCGGACGTCATATGAATTTCTCACATATTGAATATGTTTTTTTTATTATAGTGTACATATGTGTATCCAAAGAAAATTACAGATTTTGAATTTACTGGTACCAAGAAAAGAAATTTTTGTTCTTTCCTCTGCTACTTCGGTGGTACAACAACAATTTTTTTTAAAAGTATTTTCAAATTGGATTTTTTTTTTCAATCTGATTCTTTGGAACACAAGAAGTATGTTTTCCTTTTGGACTTTAGAAAACAATAGGATATTCCTTTGTTTCATACCTAGGAAAGAATTAAAGAATCGATACACAACACCGATTTTTTTTTTCCAAACAAAAGAAAAAAAAAGGAAAAACTTACTGAAATCTTTCTCCGGCGATTGTCCTCAACCGCCAACCGTTTCTGTGGTGGTTACCGTCGTGACTTTACGGTTGCAAAGCAAACCGTCGCGTCTCCTCCTACCACCGTTTCGTCAATATAAAACCCCCACCGGCTATGTTATCACCCGTCTGAACGTTTTCAAAATTATTTCTTGGCCATTGAATCGTCTTCGGAATCTGGTACTTTGAGCGGATGAAGCAGAGAGCAAAACTATGGTCGTGAATGTGGAATTCTGGGGTTGCAATTGCAGTTGCGGCTTTGCCGGGAGATCACCGGAAGTTCATATCCCATCTTCCTTTTTCTCTCAGTCTTTATCTTAGTAATAATAAATTCATTGTGAAAAAAAAAGATCAACCCTTGAAATATGATGTCTTGAGATATGAGATTTTATTATTTAATTTCTCTTTGAACAGCTGTAAGCCTGTAACCCACAACTTATATTCTCTTTATTTAATTTCAATTGTTTTCTATCCTGTCAAAATGATTATGGTGGTGGACACGAATTGTCACTACCAGTGTTGTTTTAAAATATATGTGTTATAAGATGTTTTGATTGATAATAATTATTATTTAATGTTTTGATCTAACAGTCCCTCGTTACATAGCAATAATAATTATTTAATATTAGTTTTGATTGAATATTTTTTTAAATTAGAATGACACTTTTTAGTACGAATATATAGTAGGATACTATTTGAATTCCAAATTTAACCCAATATAATGTTATCAGATACAAAATTCATAAATGACCTTATTTTCCTTCTCTATTTTATAAACATACTTAAAGAATAGAACCTGCAGTTCTAGCAAAAGAGAACCCGAAGTTCTCATACAATATACATTTCATTGGAAGGCTTGTTTTTAAAATGCCTTATTCTTTCCTTTGTAGATAATATATCGAACTTATCAAAACTTGAATTTACCGCACTTGACATCTCGGGTAACAACATGGACTCTTGATGCTAAAGTTCATTTGACAACAAATAATTTGGGGGAGACAATTATTGGTGGTAATCCCCAAAGAACGTTTTGACCACCAGAAGTTGGTCTTACTCCCCAAAGCCCGCTATGAATGGCTTTATTTACGACTACAGGATTTTAAGACCGCTAGTGAGTATAATTCTGCCTTGTTCCGCATTACCTCTGAGTTAAAATTTTCTCAACGTGACTACATGCTTGAAAAATTTTCTCAACGTTCCATGCCTCAAACATGCTCCTGTTGCAGCAATACCGGGAACGTCAATTTACTAAATATTCTGAATTGATATCATGTCTTCTGGTCGCAGAGCAAAACAACAAGCTCCTACTCCAAAACCATCAATCGCGACCCGCCGGTGCAAGCCCATTCCCTGAAGCGAATGTGGCCAATTCTCAAAGCAGACGAGGTAGAGGTAGAGGTCGCGGCCCCAGCAGAGGTCGTGGTCGAGGACGGGGATATACATGGCATCCAGAGTCCCAGAACACTAAAAATAGCGGTGGTGCATCGAGTCGACATAATACGGGGCGACCTTCAAAAGGGAAAAGTAACGGTAACCAAAACAACATTTTTTTTATAAATGTGGGATGTCAAATCATTGGTCTCGTCGCACAAGTCGCACCATTAAACACCTCATTGAGGCATCTCAACTTATAATGAAAGAAAAAAGGAAAGAATGCTGAAACTAATCTGATTGAGGATAATGTACCTTTTATGTTTTACTTTTCATACTGTGACCTTTGTATTTGGCTTGGTTTGAAACTCTTGCAATGTTTCATTTTACTTCTTTGCATTAACTTTTATTTATTTTTATTTCCTGAAGAAATATGTATACTAGCTCCAGTAGAGCTATTGTTGGTGATGAATGTCTGGTAGATAGTGGTAGTACTAACACTATTCTCAAAGATATTAAATTTTTCTCTGAATTGTCTCCGGCAGAGACACCGATTGGTACTATATCTGGTGTCAGTAACCTTATCGAAGGCTCCAGCAGAGCACGCATAACATTATCTTCGGGTACCAAATTAAGTATTGATAATGCATTATATTCTAGTAAATCCAGAAGAAATTTACTCAGCTTTAAAGATATTCAAAAAAAACGGTTACCACCTAAAAACAATATCTGAAAATAAAATTGAATATCTTCAAATTACTTCAAACATAAATGGTCAAGAAACCATTGTTGAACAATTAGAAGCATTATCCTCTGGATTATATTGTACTAATATCAATCCTATCGAATCATACATGGTGAGTAACCAAAAGCTATTAGATAAAGACACACTTAATATATGGCATGACCGTCTAGGTCACCCTGGTAGCATAATGATGAGACGTATAATCAAAAGTGCCACCGGGCACCCTCTCAAAAACTTAAAAGTTTTGCTACCACAAGACTTATCATGTGCAGCATGCTCTCTGGGCAAACTCATAACTCGGCCCTCACAAACTAAATTGACACATGAAACCCCATCATTTTTACAAAGAATCCAAGGGGATATTTGTGGGCCTATTCATCCTCCGTGTGGACCATTCCGCTATTTCTTGGTCTTAATTGACGCATCCTCAAGGTGGTAACATGTGAGTCTTTTAGCTACTCGAAATGTCGCATTTGCCCGACTTCTAGCTCAAATCATACAACTGAGAGCTAATTTCCCGGACAATCAAATTAGAAACATCCGGATGGATAATGCAGGAGAGTTCACATCTCAAGCTTTTAATGACTATTGTATGTCAATCGGGATCAATGTTGAACATTCAGTACCTCATGTTCACACACAAAACGGTTTAGCTGAATCTTTGATTAAAAGATTACAAATAATCGCTAGACCACTTTTAATGAGATGTAAACTCCCATCTTCTGCTTGGGGACACGCTATTTTGCATGCTGCTGCATTGTTTAGATTGAGGCCAATTGCTGATCACGAATACTCCCCATTGCAACTGGTCTCCGGACGAGAACCAAGTTTGTCCCACCTTAGAATTTTTGGTTGTGCGGTATATGTACCAATACCGCCACCACAACGTACTACAATGGGACCCCAAAGAAGACTGGGTATCTATATTGGGTTTAACTCCCCATCCATTATTAAATATTTAGAACCAATGACGGGAGACATGTTTACAGCACGGTATGCTGACTGTCAATTTGATGAAACGATGTTCCCAGTCTTAGGGGGAGATAAGGACAAAGAAAGACTGGTAACACAAGAAATAACGTGGAATGCATCATCACTATCAAATCTCGACCCCCGAAGTGGTCAATGTGAATATGAAGTCCAAAAGATTATACATTTGCAAAGAATAGCGAATGAATTACCAGATGCATTCACAAACACGAATAGAGTGACAAAGTCACATGTACCAGCATCAAACGCACCTGCTCGAATTGAAGTAATCCCAGAAGAGATTACCATACAACGAAAGCGTGGGAGACCAATCGGTTCCAAAGACAAAAACCCACGGAAACGAAAAGAGCAAAGTAACGCAGTTAGTGAAAACTCACAAAAGCTTTTAAATGAAACCCCGGTAGAGGTAAATGTCCCGGAAGAGACAACTATAATTCCAGAGGAAAATGAAGTTTCAGAAGAAACACCGGTACCGAACGAAAATGAGATCTCTATTAATTATGTACAAGATAGTACAATGTGGAACCGGAATAAAACACGTGTTGATGATATATTCGCATATGCTATAGCAACGGATGTAATCAATGAAAATGATTACGTACCTAAAACTTTAGAAGAGTGCATGCACAGAAATGATTGGCCAAAATGGCAAGAAGCCATAAATGCCGAATTAAATTCGCTCGAAAAGCGACATGTTTTCGGACCTGTAGTCCGAACACCCATAGACGTCAAACCAGTAGGTTATAAATGGGTGTTTGCGATAAAGAGAAATGAAAAGAATGAGATTGTACGATATAAGGCTCGACTTGTAGCGCAAGGGTTTTCCCAAATCCCAGGAGTTGATTATAAGGAAACGTATTCCCCTGTAGTGGATGCGATAACCCTTAGGTTCCTAATCAGCCTCACAATCTCTGAAGGACTTCATATGAGACTAATGGATGTCGTCACCGCATACTTATACGGGACACTTGAAAATGACATCTACATGAAAATTCCTAAAGGATTAAAATTTCCTGAAGCATTAAACTCAACACCTCGAGATATGTGTTCTATAAAGCTCCAGAGATCTTTATATGGTCTCAAGCAATCTGGTCGTATGTGGTACAATCGACTTAGTGAATATCTCGAAAAAGAAGGATACAAGTCTGATGTAATCAGTCCATGTGTCTTTATAAAAAGATCACTTTCAAATTTCACTATAATAGCAGTCTATGTTGATGATATCAACATCATCGGATCTCCTAAAGAGATAGAGAAATCTGCTCAGTTGTTAAAGAAGGAATTTGAAATGAAAGATCTTGGTATGACAAAATTATGCATCGGACTACAATTTGAGTATCTGTGCAATGGCACATTTGTCCATCAATCAAACTACATCCAGAAGATGTTAGTTCGTTTCAATATGGATAAAGCACATCCGTTTAGTGTACCTATGGTTGTCCGACCGCTAGATCCACACAAGGATCCTTATCGCCCTCAAGAAAAAGGCGAAGAAGTACTTGGTCCGGAAGTACCGTACTTAAGCGCGATCGGTGCCCTTATGTACCTCGCAAATAACACAAGACCTGACATTGCATTTGCAGTTCATGTACTAGCGAGATACAGTTCGAATCCAACACGTAGACACTGGAATGGTGTAAAACATATATTCCGGTATATTTGCGGGACACAAGACTTAGGTCTTTTCTATCAGAAAGATCAAAAGTCCCAGCTTGTTGGGTATGCTGATGCCGGATATCTATCAGACCCTCACAAAGCAAAATCTCAGACAGGTTATGTATTCACATACGGTGGCACAACAATTTCTTGGAAATCGACTAAGCAAACACTTACAGCAACATCATCCAATCATGCCGAATTAATAGCACTATATGATGCTGGTCGAGAATGTGTGTGGTTGAGATCAATGATTAATCACATACAAGAAGCATGCGGATTAGAACAGATCAAGAAGGAGCCGACAGTTATTTATGAAGATAATGCTGCTTGCATAGCTCAGATCAGAGAAGGTTACATCAAGGGTGATCGAACAAAGCACATCTCACCAAAGTTCTTCTCAACTTATGACTTGCAGAAAGAAGGGGAAATTGATAGGTGTACCCGGATTTGATGAACGGCAATTATCATAATTGCAGAAAAATTGATGGAGATCAAAGTGGATTCCCGTGCAAGAGAAGAGAGCAATCGTGCTGATAACGTGATAAGAAACAAATGATACGAACCCAAAACAGTAATTTGTATTGAATCTGCAAATCTATTTTTCATATGTATATATCTCATCCGGATACAAGTGTAGACAAAATATATACAATAACTTCTAAAATGGTTATTGTGTAACTGCCCAAAGCAGTTATTTGTTGGGGTTAGTATATCTGTTTTTATAACACATGTTAAATAATGGTTCAAAAATAAATAATTCATCCAAAAATTCATCATAATTTTACCAAAAAAAATCTATAATGATTCATCCAGCCATCATTCATGTTTCATCCAAAAACCCATGATCCACGTTTAAACCTGTAATAAATGATATATAAAATACATAAGCTAAAATTAGAGGTTCAAACTTACTATGTGTAAAAAATAAAAAATTCAAAACACTTCACCCAAATCATATTTTTCATTCAAGCTCAATGTATGTAATATCGTCATTTTCCTACAATTAACAACGAAAATATATATTAATTCTAGACCAATAGTAACAAAAAATGGTACTATAATTGAAAGAATAAGCAAATTACCTTGATTTTCTTTTTATGTAGTCCATAGTAATGACGATACCAATCAGCTTCACAAACAAGCATATCAACCATCTCTTTTCCTAGACAAGAAAGGTGTGGCTCAACAACCCTCCCACCAGCGTTGAAAGTCGATTCAGAAGCAACAGTTGTTATTGGAACAGATAGGATATCAGCTGCCATTTTGGACAAAATTCTATACTTAAGTCTATTCTCTTTCCACCATCCCAAAACATCAAAACTTGAACCCGTCTCACAAATGTACACTCCTTCTTCTAAATAAGTGGCTAACTCTGACTTCACACGTTCAACAGTATCAAGACCTTTAATATGTTGAGCATACATAGCGCTACCTAATTTCAAACCATCACCAAATCGAGAAGTCATGAAGCTTGATGAACTCTTAGAAGAACCGACTCTGATCTCGCTTCCACTCCCAGTAGCTGCACCTTCAGTTCGAACAACATTCGATTCCTTATGTGCCTCAAAATACTCATTAAACAAATCCTCTAAAATGTCATTAACAACTTGTACTTCTTCTTTAGCCTCCTCCGGAGAATAAATTGTCTTGAAAGATATTTTAATTAGCTCCATTTTCCATCTTGGATCCATAACAGCACCCAGAGAAATCAACAGATTAGTAGAGCCCCAATATTTGTCAAATTTTTCTTTCATTTTACATGACATAGATCGCATGCAATCATTCTGCTCCAAAGCTACAGTATCCAATGCATTCTTTATAACGTATAACTCAATGAGAAATAAATTAGAAGTTGGATACTCAGAACCTACAAGATTAAAAAAACAATTACTTATAAATATATTGTATAACAAATACCGAGAGATAAAGTAGAATAAACTAATACCTGAAATTAGTTTGGTAGCCTCATTGAAAAGTGACAAGAATGAGCAAACATCTTTACATTTTTTCCAATCATCACCACTTGGTAATTTGGTGTATGTACTTTCTCGATCGGCATAATTCTCAAAAACTTCTTTAAACTCCAAAGCCGTAGACAACATTGCGTATGTTGCATTCCACCGAGTACTGAAATCCAAGATAAGATGTTTTCTTTCAATTGTAATTGTTTAGTGAGCTCACTAAAGAGATGTAATCGCCCCGGAGAAGCACCCACACGTTTCACACTCTCACGAACATTGTGAATTATATCTTGAATTTCTGATAGACCATCTTAAACCAACAAGTTAAGAATATGCGCACAACATCGCACATGAAACAACTTTCCATCAAGCGGAAGTTTTTTGTAGATTTAAATTATCCATCAACTTTCTAGCCCCCACATCATTAGTTTTAGCATTGTCCACAGTCAAAGTAACTACCTTCATCTGAATATTCCAATCTTTTAAACACTTGAACAAGCAATCATAGATATGAACTCCAGAATATGGCGGAGGCACATCTACAAAACTTAATATACATTTGTGAATATCAAAATCCGAGTCTACAAAGTGACATGTAACTACCATGTAATTAGGGGTGCAAACGAGCCGAGCCCGAGCTCGGCCAGGCTCGAGCTCGATTAACTTATGAGAGCTCGGGCTCGAGCTCGGCTCGATTCGAGCTTTGTTTTCAAAGCTCGAGCTCGGCTCGTTTGTATTTTATCAAGCTCGAGCTCGGCTCGGGCTCGGCTCGTTTATTATCTATTAATTAGTATATTAAATAAAAATAATATAAATAATAGACTTTTTAGGCTTGCGAGCTCGATAAGTAAAGCTCGGGCTCGGGTTCGTTTACTAAATAAGCTTATTTTTAGGTTCGAGGTCGGCTTGTAAGCAAGTTTAAATAAGCTCGGCTCGACTCGGCTCGTTTACACTAAGGCTCGACGAGCCTAACGAGCTTCACATGTGAGGCTGGAGCTCGGGCTCGATAAACAAACGAGCTTTGTTTTAAGGCTCAAGCTCGGCTCGGGCTCGATAAGGCTCGGATCGTTTCGAGCTTTTTCTCGAGCCGATCTCGAGTAGCTCGCGAGCCGCTCGGATCGTTTGCACCCCTACATGTAATGGACATTTTGAACGGATGTCCACATGTCAGTTGTGATGCTCACACGATTAACAATATTCAATATTTTTTGAATTCTTTTCTTTCCAAGTTTGTAATTAGAAACACAATCTTGTCGAACTGATGCACGAGAGATCTTCTCAAATTCCGGATTGGCTTCCTTCATCATCACATTGAACAACTCATACTTAACAAAATTAAATGGCAATTCATGCACCATGATCATATGAGAAATAACCTCCCTCATCCTCACATTGCTGAACTTCTAGTTTTTCACCACTGATGAAGAACCTGATGTTATTCAAGAAAATTATTAATATCACTAAATAAGAAAAAAAATTCAAATAAAATATTAAGAAGGAACCTGATGCTTTTCCAAAAGAAATATTTAACTTCATTTGTCCTTTACTTGCGGCTTTTACTTTCGGGCAATGCTTTTTTATATGCCTATTTAATGGTGTGGTGGTTCCATCCTTAAACTTGTTAAATTTCTCACCACAGTGTATACATTGATGGACTTCATTTTGATCAGCATTAGTTATTGTGTGAAAATGAACCCAAACAGTTAATGTCTTCTTTCTTTACTTTTTAGTGTAATGGGCATTGTCTTCATCATTATTTACTTCTTCATCATTATTTTCTTCATCATTGAGATTTTCTTCATCATCATTAACTACAATAACATCATCACTATTAGGCGCCTTTTTCGGAGTTAAGTATCTGCGCTTGCTTGAAATTCTGTATCATTTGAACGGGATGGAGACATTCCTCTATTGATAACCTAACAGGAAAAACACTTAATGGTTAATATACTTTCACATTCCGATGAAAACACCAAAATCCACATGACTGATGACTGTTACATCACAGTAAACAAAACAAAAATTACGATTCTTTGTTCAAATCCACCAATAATAATGTTTTGCTGGATCGAACATGACTTAATAAAAACACAAAAACAAATAGAAAAACATGTATGTTGGTTTGTCAAACCACAATAACAGAAGTTGAAGTTTGTATGAGACAAGTAGTCCACCACAATCACTGGCTTGTAGTTGTATGTATAATTGTATATCACAAGCTCTATACAAACCAGCCTTAGATAACCACTTATCATTCAACCAGTGAGCCATCCTCATACTCGTCGTCATCTTCTTTGAGCGCTTATCGACTGAAATGGCTGACCCTAAACTTCCATTCCCCTTTAACCGGGTCATACGACACAAACTCCGCACCTTGGTCTTTAGCTTTCTTCTTTAACATGTCTTTATATTTCTCAATTCGAGGTCCTTCGGTGAATTGACGCCCCGTCTTTTTATCAAAACACTTGATATTCAAAAGTGTTACTTTAGTGGGCTTGTTAAGGCCTTGTCCGACTGGCAGTTTTTGCTTCTCATCCATATAAACAGTCACTTCTCGGTTATTAAACTGGATAAGAGACTCATGGTCCAGCCGTCTCACGTCAGTTTCCCCAAAGAATTTAATGCTTCCATAGTCGTCTCGATTGCACATTAATCAAACTCGAAAAAGGGTATGTCGTGCAAAGGCAAAAAAGGTATGCTAAGTAGAAATCATAAGACGTGTGACAACTCGAGTTTTCGACATTCTTTATTCGCATTTATTGCACGTTGACTCTGACTGTCTAGTTGTTTGACTCGTCTGATTTGTAACGATACACTTTGTGTGATAATAAAAGTATTATGTTTGCTTGGTTATGTGTTGATATTATAGCATGAGACTTAGTGTATTTGAAATAACATAAACTACTGAACATATGAAACAACTCGACGAAACAGAGTTGTGATTCGCCATGACCATACTCGACGAAACAAGCATGTTTCGCCAAACCGAACTCGACGAAACAGACTGTTTCGCCGGACCAGTTTCGCCAAAAGCCCAGTACGGCCCAGAATGTTATTTCCGTGTATAATTACGTGAAACGGTTCTAGTTTCACACCCTTGGCAAAATAGAAACCCTAGAACTCTCTCCTAAGTGTGTCGGCAGCTGTGGGTGTCTCCCCAAGTCTTTGAGCGATCAAATCATTATTTCTTTCATCTCGGTTAGTACGGGTTCGTTAACTCGGTCCTATTGATGTTTTGATTACTTGTTATGTGCTTATGTAAATGCTGAGTTATGAAACAGATTATGAATATATGTGTATGATGATGTAGATTTCGATATACATGGTTAATCGGATGTGTAATTATATGCGAAACTTAACATGATCGAATACTCAGTTCTGGATGTTGTTAATATGTTATAATTCTGAATCCACATTAGTTTCGGATAGGGCTCGATGATATGAGGTTGTATGTTAATCAGTTTGAGATGCGTTTAAAACTAGGGTTCATACTAGACGATGATTACGTGAGGATTGTGTTATGATTCTGTGCTAAATGATTTCGGTATGATTGCTACTTGATGGCGACGGCTGTTAGGGTTTCTGCATGTATTTGAGTACGTAACTGACATCACCTCGAATCTGTCTTGACGAAACCGATCTCTTGGCGAAACAGAAAGTGTTTCGCCAAGGACGGTCGACGAAATAGAATCTTGTTTCGCCAAACAAGATCACGGCGAAACAGAATGTGTTTCGCCGATTTGTGTTTCGCCGATTTGTGTTTCGCCGAATGGTGTGTTTCGTCAATATGTGTGTTTCGCCATTATGTAATCAGCACAGTAACTTACCTTATTTCTGTTAAAAGTTAACATGGTTAATTAACTGCGGTTAAGTGTTAACTGGAATATCTAACTGCTGTTAAATGTTAAACATGACTCGTATGATTGTGAATATGTACTACATGCTTATACGTGTACCTCGTGACTACAAACTGATTATGTATACGTGCATACTTTAGGACGTGATTGATTTACCTTGAGCACATACTTAGTATACCGAGCAAACCAAGGTGAGTTCACACTCTTACCAAGGCATGGGATTCCCCAGTTGGGTTGGGAATGGGATTGAATGATTACCTGTACTTACATTACCACTAGACTACTTACCACGGTCCTCGGATTGGGAAGGATACCTGTGTCAAATTCTACATAAAGCCTACGTACTGTCCTCGGATTGGGAAGGACACCAGCACTAAACCTACGTAAAACCTACGTACTACCGTCCTCGGATTGGGAAGGACGCCAGTGCTAAACCTACGTACTACCGTCCTCGGATTGGGAAGGACGCCAGCGCTAAACCTACGTACTCGCTACGTACTGTCCTCGGTTGGGAAGGGCACTTACATAAAACCTGCGTAAACCTATACTTACTACTATCCTCGGATTGGGAAGGATACTTATGATTACGAATAGTCTAGGGGATATATATAACATGGGAAGCCCCCACCAATAGAACGTACTATCGGCCCAGTAGAGCCACATGTTACATACGAACTTACTATTACGCATTTACTTTCTGTGAACTCGCTCAACTAGTTGTTGATCCTCTGTTACATGCCTTGCAGGACCTTAGGTACTTATGGAGCTTGCACGGGAGGCGCAGTCGTTGTGGACAAGGATCGTGAATACTTGATTAGACATTATGACATTTCACACTTTATTGTGTTGGGTTTATTTATACGCTTCCGCTAAACAGTGATAACATATTTATGTTTTGGAACACCTCTCATATGGATTGGTTTGATTAAATTGCAATTACTTTTACTTTATACATTGTTCTATATGATTGGTGGCTTGATCCTGGTCAGTCACGCTCCCAAGCGGTGATACTCCGCAGGTGGATTTTGGGGGTGTGACAGATTGGTATCAGAGCCATTGGTTATAGAGAACTTGGTTTTAATATGGGGAAAACGATTTTATTAAAACCAGACTATAACCGGAACAGTGCCCTCAACGATCCACAACGACGCTTCGCTCCACGTGCAAGACTCGACATCCTAGGTAATAAGGTTTATGTTTATTGCCTACATACTAGAATTACATAGAACTTTGCTCGTGGTATGCTTAGATTACATTGCTCACTATTTGTTATTGCATGAGAACACTTGTGTGCTTACACTCTTCTGTCATCGCACTATTCGCGAACCTATCTCACTTACGTTATCTTTACTATGAAGATCATGTCTGCACGTATCAACATGACCCAGGACCAGTTGACGGCCCTCATTAACGAACGAGTTACCGCGGCAGTTGCAGCCGCACAAGCAGGAGGTCAAGCACCTGTTTGCACTTTCAAGACTTTCATGGACTGTCGTCCAACCACTTTCAGCGGCACTGAAGGAGCCGTAGGTCTCCTGCACTGGTTTGAAAAGCTGGAGTCAGTATTTGAAATGTGTGAATGCCCTGAGGCACGCAGGGTGAAGTATGCTACCGGTACCCTCGAGGGTTTAGCCCTCACATGGTGGAAAGCACAGGTCCAAATACTGGGGTTGGTTGCTGCTAACGCCACCCCATGGAACAATTTCAAAGAGATGATCAAGGAGGAATACTGCAGTAGAGATGATATTCATAAGCTGGAAGTCGAGTTTTTCAACCTCAAGATGACGGGGTCTGAGATCGAAGCGTATACCAAGAGATCGAATGAGCTTGCATTACTGTGTCCTACTCTAGTGGACAAGCGTATTGAACTTTATCTTAAGGGTCTGGTGCCAGAGATCCAGAGTCATGTGACTTCAGCAAATCATGCCACTTACCAGCAGGTTGTTCAGTTGGCTCACCGTCTCACTGATCAAGCGGTGGAGCAGAACCGGTTGCCCAAACGCATCAACGCTACCACTACAGCTACTACTTCGGTTACTCCTGCTACTCCCAGTGACAGCAAGCGAAAATGGGAGGGGGATTCCAGCAAAGGATCAGCTCCAGTTCAGTCCCAAGTTCAGCAACGAAAGACTGACAACTATCAGAGCCCTAGTCAGCACTCTTCGGGCAGTCACAAGCAGGGTGGTTATCGAGGGAACCTCCCAAAGTGCAACATCTGCAACAAGCACCACAATGGCCAGTGTAACAGGGGTCGTTGTCAAAGGTGTTTCAGGACGGGCCATGAGGCCAAGGATTGTAGGAGCCCACAGCCTGTAAATCAGAATCAGCCGCAGCAGCAAGCACGGCAGAATCAGCAACAGGGTAACAAAGGATGTTTTCAGTGTGGCGCCGAAGGTCACTTCAAAAGACACTGCCCTCAGCTAAACCGAAACCAGAACAACAACAACAACCAGGGCAATGGGAACAACAACAACGGGGGAAACAACAATGATGGGAACAACGGCGCAAGGGGACGAGCATTTGTGATTGGGCAGGGTGATGCCAGGAATGATCCCAATGTGGTTATGGGTAAGTTTCTCCTCGACGACTTTTATGTTACTGTACTATTTGATTCGGGTGCGGATACCAGTTATATGTCTCTGAAAGTTAGCCAAATGCTTAAACGCGCACCAACACGTTTGAACACTAAACATGTCGTAGAGTTAGCTAACGGTAAAAGTTTAGAGGCCACACACATAGTTCAGGGTTGTAATCTTATCCTCGCTGGTCAGACTTTCTCCATCGATCTCATCCCTATAACTCTGAGTAGTTTCGACATTGTCATCGGTATGGATTGGTTATCCCAACAACAAGCAGAGATACTATGCAGGGAGAAGATCATTCGTATTCCCCGTTCTGGTAAAGAACCTCTCGAAGTTCAAGGCGACAAGAGTGGTGTCGTGAGTGGCATCATTTCCTTCCTGAAGGCTCAGAAGTGTTTACGAAAGGGCCACACAGCTGTTTTAGCTCTCGTTACGGATACATCGAAGAAAGAGAAAAAGATTGAGGATATTCCGGTGGTACGCGATTTTCCTCAAGTATTTCCAGAAGAGTTACCCGGGTTACCGCCTCATCGTCAGGTTGAATTTCAGATCGAGCTCGCTCCAGGAGCAGCACCCATAGCTCGAGCGCCTTATCGTTTGGCTCCAACTGAATTGGAAGAACTGTCAAAGCAGCTACAAGAACTCTTGGAAAAGGGTTTTATACGTCCTAGCTCTTCGCCTTGGGGAGCTCCAGTGTTATTCGTAAAGAAGAAAGACGGTACGTTCAGGATGTGTATAGACTACCGTGAACTCAACAAGGTGACGATCAAGAATCGTTATCCTCTTCCGCGCATAGATGATTTATTCGACCAGCTGCAAGGGTCGAGCTACTACTCCAAGATAGACTTAAGGTCAGGGTACCATCAGCTGAGAGTCCGGGATGAGGACGTCTCTAAAACAGCATTTAGAACTCGCTACGGCCACTACGAGTTTATGGTCATGCCATTCGGGCTAACGAACGCGCCTGCCGTATTTATGGATCTTATGAACAGGGTGTGCAAACCCTATCTCGACAAGTTTGTCATTGTTTTCATCGACGACATCCTGATTTATTCGAAAAGTCAGGAGGAACACGAGCAGCACTTACGACTTATACTGGAACTTCTACGAACGGAACAGCTATACGCTAAGTTTTCCAAATGTGACTTCTGGCTTCGTGAAGTCCACTTCTTAGGCCACGTGGTAAACCAAGATGGGATCCATGTCGATCCATCCAAGGTAGATTCGATCAAGAATTGGCCTGCGCCTCGTACACCAACAGAAATACGCCAATTCTTGGGTTTGGCGGGTTATTACAGGAGGTTCATCAAAGACTTCTCAAAGATTGCTCAGCCACTTACACTACTGACGCAGAAGGGTGTTGTTTATCGTTGGAGTAATGCACAGGAAACAGCATTCCAACACTTAAAGGATAGACTCTGTAGCGCACCTATCCTCTCACTGCCTGAAGGCACGGACGATTTCGTAGTCTACTGCGACGCATCTATCCAAGGTCTTGGATGTGTATTGATGCAGAGGGATAAAGTTATTGCTTATGCTTCGCGCCAACTTAAGATTCACGAACGGAATTATACGACACACGACCTAGAGCTGGGAGCGGTTGTTTTTGCACTTAAGATATGGCGACACTACTTGTACGGTACCAAATGTGCTATCTACACTGACCACAGAAGCCTCGAACATATATTCAAACAGAAGGAACTGAATATGCGACAACGACGATGGGTTGAACTGTTAAATGACTACGAATGCTCAATCAGGTACCACCCAGGCAAAGCCAATGTTGTGGTTGACGCCCTCAGTCGAAAGGACACCGCGCCTAAGCGCGTACGAGCTTTACAACTCACTATACAGTCTAGTCTTCCTTCCCAGATACGAAATGCTCAGGTGGAAGCATTGAAACCAGAAAACGTCAGGGCAGAAGCCTTACGCGGCTCAAGGCAACGCTTAGAACAGAAGGAAGATGGTGCTTATTACGTAATAGGACGCATTTGGGTCCCACTGTACGGCAACTTATGCGAGCTGGTAATGGATGAAGCTCACAAGTCTCGCTACTCGGTACACCCTGGTTCGGATAAAATGTACCACGATATTAAGACTACATACTGGTGGCCTAGCATGAAGGCCCACATAGCCACATACGTTAGCAAATGCTTGACTTGTGCGAGAGTCAAGGCAGAATATCAGAAACCGTCAGGACCACTCCAACAACCTGAGATACCACAATGGAAATGGGAGCAAATTTCCATGGATTTTGTTACTGGCCTACCTAGATCTCAGCGCGGAAATGATACTATTTGGGTGATCGTGGATCGGCTCACAAAGTCTGCTCACTTCTTGGCTATCAAAGAAACAGACAAGTTCTCTACCTTAGCAGACGTTTACTTAAAAGAAGTGGTCTCGAGGCACGGGGTGCCCACCTCCATCATCTCTGATCGTGACACACGTTTTACTTCAGAACTGTGGCAAGCAATGCATAAATCTTTTGGCTCTCGTTTAGACATGAGCACAGCTTATCACCCTCAGACAGATGGACAGTCTGAGCGCACTATTCAAACTCTAGAAGACATGCTTCGGGCGTGCGTAATTGACTTTGGCAATGGTTGGGAAAAACATTTGCCACTTGTGGAATTTTCATACAATAACAGCTACCACACAAGCATTAAAGCTGCACCATTCGAGGCATTGTACGGGCGTAAATGCCGGTCACCTCTCTGTTGGGCAGAGGTGGGAGATAGTCAGATCACAGGTCCAGAAATGGTAGTTGATACTACTGAAAAGATTGCTCAAATACGACAACGCATGGCGGCAGCACGTGACCGTCAGAAAGAATACGCCGATAAAGATAGAAAACTGCTCGAATTCCAGGTTGGGGATCGAGCGCTACTCAAAGTTTCGCCCTGGAAGGGTGTGGTTCGTTTTGGCAAACGCGGCAAACTCAATCCACGATACGTCGGACCTTTCGAAGTTATCGAGAAAATAGGCAAAGTGGCCTACAGACTTAACTTACCACCTGAACTCAGTGCAGTTCACAACGTCTTTCACGTGTCGAATCTGAAGAAGTGTACGTCAGATGAGACCCACATAGTTCCCTTGAAGGAACTCACTATCGACGAACGGTTGCACTTCGTCGAGGAACCTGTTGAAATCACGGACCGGGATGTTAAGGTCCTCAAGAACACGAGAATCCCTCTTGTACGAGTTCGTTGGAACTCCCGTCGTGGTCCAGAGTATACCTGGGAACGAGAAGATCAAATGGAACTCAAGTATCCCCAATTATTCGGAAAACGTGCAACCACTACTGAGGCTGAAGCTACAACTTCAGAATTTCGGGACGAAATTCCAAATCAACGGGGGGATGATGTGACACCCCAGGAAAACCAGTAAACGATACAACTCACCTAGCTTCCTCAGTAACCGCATGCTAAATTTCGGGACGAAATTTCTTTCAAGTTGGGGATAATGTGACAACTCGAGTTTCCGACATTCTTTATTCGCATTTATTGCACGTTGACTCTGACTGTCTAGTTGTTTGACTCGTCTGATTTGTAACGATACACTTTGTGTGATAATAAAAGTATTATGTTTGCTTGGTTATGTGTTGATATTATAGCATGAGACTTAGTGTATTTGAAATAACATAAACTACTGAACATATGAAACAACTCGACGAAACAGAGTTGTGATTCGCCATGATCATACTCGACGAAACAAGCATGTTTCGCCAAACCGAACTCGACGAAACAGACTGTTTCGCCGGACCAGTTTCGCCAAAAGCCTAGTACGGCCCAGAATGTTATTTCCGTGTATAATTACGTGAAACGGTTCTAGTTTCACACCCTTGGCAAAATAGAAACCCTAGAACTCTCTCCTAAGTGTGTCGGCAGCTGTGGGTGTCTCCCCAAGTCTTTGAGCGATCAAATCATTATTTCTTTCATCTCGGTTAGTACGGGTTCGTTAACTCGGTCCTATTGATGTTTTGATTACTTGTTATGTGCTTATGTAAATGCTGAGTTATGAAACAGATTATGAATATATGTGTATGATGATGTAGATTTCGATATACATGGTTAATCGGATGTGTAATTATATGCAAAACTTAACATGATCGAATACTCAGTTCTGGATGTTGTTAATATGTTATAATTCTGAATCCACATTAGTTTCGGATAGGGCTCGATGATATGAGGTTGTATGTTAATCAGTTTGAGATGCGTTTAAAACTAGGGTTCATACTAGACGATGATTACGTGAGGATTGTGTTATGATTCTGTGCTAAATGATTTCGGTATGATTGCTACTTAATGGCGACGGCTGTTAGGGTTTCTGCATGTATTTGAGTACGTAACTGACATCACCTCGAATCTGTCTTGACGAAACCGATCTCTTGGCGAAACAGAAAGTGTTTCGCCAAGGACGGTCGACGAAATAGAATCTTGTTTCGCCAAACAAGATCACGGCGAAACAGAATGTGTTTCGCCGATTTGTGTTTCGCCGAATGGTGTGTTTCGTCAATATGTGTGTTTCGCCATTATGTAATCAGCACAGTAACTTACCTTATTTCTGTTAAAAGTTAACATGGTTAGTTAACTGCGGTTAAGTGTTAACTGGAATATCTAACTGCTGTTAAATGTTAAACATGACTCGTATGATTGTGAATATGTACTACATGCTTATACGTGTACCTCGTGACTACAAACTGATTATGTATACGTGCATACTTTAGGACGTGATTGATTTACCTTGAGCACATACTTAGCATACCGAGCAAACCAAGGTGAGTTCACACTCTTACCAAGGCATGGGATTCCCCAGTTGGGTTGGGAATGGGATTGAATGATTACCTGTACTTACATTACCACTAGACTACTTACCACGGTCCTCGGATTGGGAAGGATACCTGTGTCAAATTCTACATAAAGCCTACGTACTGTCCTCGGATTGGGAAGGACACCAGCACTAAACCTACGTAAAACCTACGTACTACCGTCCTCGGATTGGGAAGGACGCCAGTGCTAAACCTACGTACTACCGTCCTCGGATTGGGAAGGACGCCAGCGCTAAACCTACGTACTCGCTACGTACTGTCCTCGGTTGGGAAGGGCACTTACATAAAACCTGCGTAAACCTATACTTACTACTATCCTCGGATTGGGAAGGATACTTATGATTACGAATAGTCTAGGGGATATATATAACATGGGAAGCCCCCACCAATAGAACGTACTATCGGCCCAGTAGAGCCACATGTTACATACGAACTTACTATTACGCATTTACTTTCTGTGAACTCGCTCAACTAGTTGTTGATCCTCTGTTACATGCCTTGCAGGACCTTAGGTACTTATGGAGCTTGCACGGGAGGCGCAGTCGTTGTGGACAAGGATCGTGAATACTTGATTAGACATTATGACATTTCACACTTTATTGTGTTGGGTTTATTTATACGCTTCCGCTAAACAGTGATAACATATTTATGTTTTGGAACACCTCTCATATGGATTGGTTTGATTAAATTGCAATTACTTTTACTTTATACATTGTTCTATATGATTGGTGGCTTGATCCTGGTCAGTCACGCTCCCAAGCGGTGATACTCCGCAGGTGGATTTTGGGGGTGTGACAAGACGTGTTCAACTCAATATGGTTCTTGATATATTCGATCAACATGCATTGGTCTTGGGTTTTAAGCTTTAGAATTCTATCCACTGAAATTGGTTTGGGTTTTTGTATTTCTACTAGGATGATATAATTCATTGTTTTTTTAGTTTGGTTTCCACGGAGGTTTCCTGATATTTGGATTCTGGTATGGTTCTTTGATGTGAAGTTCTTTGAACTGATGGCATTATGTGTTTTGATTATAGAACATCAATAAAAATAAAATATCAATAAAAATATAAAACTACACATACCTGCTACTAATCGCAGAAGAAAAGAAGAGAGAATAGTTTGGTGGGGCTATGTCGTGCGACTGATGATGAAAGGGAAACCAATAATTTGCAGACGTTTTGAAAACTATCAGCCTAAAATTTATAGGTTTTGTTTTATTTAAATGGTAATAGGTGATTGCTTTCTTGAAATTTGGACTACTGTATGTTTATATTTATATACTTAACTATTCTAAAAAGTAATATATATATATATATATATATATATATATATATATATATATATTTGGGTTTTTAATCGAATATATATTTGAAATTTTGTTTGATATTTAAAAGAATGAACACGAACAAACGAACATATGTCACACCCTGACTTTTGTGGAAGCGTGTTACGTGTGACTTGCTTAATATCATTGCATTCAAACATAACAAACATCTATATGATAGAAACCATGATGTTCATCCATAAATCAGATTCAAAATATTATAACCAACATTATTTAACACGAAACCAAGACTTCAAGTTCATAATACAACCAACCAACTGTTTAAAGTTCCATAAAGGACTTGACATAATACATTGACAAAACAAGGCTTTGAATTGTATGTCTTATCAAAGATAAAACATCCAAGTCAAACCCCACAAAAGTGCGGATGACATCGCTTATTGTAGATACGACTTGAAAACCTTGAACGTCCGCCAGATCCATTATCAATTTCCTGAAATAGATGTAGTTTGAAAACATCAACAAAAGTTGAGCGAGTTCATGTGTTCTGTATGTGAGCTCGAAATAAACTTGAAATCACTGTAAGTATGTATTTGTAAACCGGTATGAAAGCGTCTAGGAACAGATCAATTAATGATTTGCAAGGTCATTAATATGTGTGTAACGGTGTAGGAAGGCTCAATCCTTTGCGTATTTCGTACCGGGCCTCCCGGCTGGAACGACATAGCCACCACATGCGGCCAAATCGCGGACCCATGGGTGGGGCTCGCAACACCCAAATAGATCTATCACCCATGCCCCTCGGTCCTTATACAAGGATTAATGGTCTCAAGTTAACGCCTACTCATTCACATGATCTAACAGTTCATTCCTTAGCTAACCATACCATTTGTAATCACTGTAACATTTGTAACATGTATTTCACCCCCGAAGTTATAAAACTGAAAACAGTTAAAAGAAAAGGGGGGACATGAACTCTCAATCTTGCGTCTTGTAGACTGGTATAACTCAAAGCTTCTTCTCGGTCGCACGACTACCTACACACGTGCTATGGTTTATTAGACGGATGGGTCGTGCCTTGACTTTTAGTCTTAATTGTTATGACTTAGCATCTTTGAGTTCCATTTTGATGTAATGAATATTATTCCAAAGTATATAATTATTTGTTAAAATAATAATATTTTAACTTAAATTATATTTATTATTTATTGGAATATTTGTTAAAATAATATATTCTAACTTGATACATCATGTATTTATACATGTATATTTTTCCCCAAGGATGGGTATACTTATACTTGTGTTCTTAGACTTGTGTATTTTGCCAAGTATTGGTGGTGTATTCCGGTGTGTATTTATACGTACGAGAATATGTGTTTTTGTTGTATTTATTAAGTATTCGTATACTTATTTTTTGTATTTATACTTTCCGGGATATTATTTTTAAATAAGATCACCAATATATATATTCTTAAAATATATATATATATATATAAGAACTTTTATAGAAAATTGTCTATAACTTTTCCCTTGGCAAAAATAATTGTATTTTCATATAAACTTCAAAAATGATATATTTTCAAGATTAACTTAGAAAATACTTATAAATCCATTTTTCACCCAAAAATACTATATTCTAAATTTGTTTAAGAAAATATATATTTTCTCCAAAAATATTATATTTTCTATTTGTTCAAGAAAACATATATATTTCTTTACTAAAAAATAATATATTTTCTTCTTGTCAAAATATGATATATTTTTGTAATAATTATAAAAATCATATTTTTCGTATCCTTGGTTTCCAAAATACCGTTTAATCTATTTGTCAATATATATATATGAATTTAATTCCAGAATATATATATATATATATATATATATATATATATAAAATCCATATTCCTTGTTCAGTTTGTCCAATTTTTATGTGTAAATTATATATTTGTTTTCTTGGGATTTTGGTAATAGTTTGTATTATATTTCTTGGTATTTTGGTAAGTTATATTATTTCAAGTACTAAAATAATATAACTAATACACATAATATACAAATAATCACACAAATTGTGACATCTAAATATATATTTTCCTAAATATATATTTAGTCACTTTTATTTATAAAAAACAACCTCCAACATTTGTAATTTTTGTAACAAAAATTTTGGCAAATTTTATATGAAAAACCATGATTAAAATTTACTTGTAAACACTTGTTTAAAAATATTTTTCTAAGTGTTTAAATTCTAGAAAAAAAATTGCTATAGTTTCCCCTTAAAAATGGAGGTTTTCATGCTTTCAAAGCATATCACTTTCTTTTAAAATCATCACCAATCAACAACAAATCAAACAACACTTACCATGTGCCAAAATATCACAATTTACACTACATTATGAACTTGAAATTTTTGTAAAAATTTGTAGTAACTTAGTATGTTGTTAAGTAAGCTTAGTTACTCTTTAAAGTGTGGTTATTTGTTTATAAATATCATTCTTGAAAATTTTAGACTTTCACAACTTGTAAAATGATTTTTCTAAAAATCATTCTTTTGAATTTTTTTGTTAACAATATATTTCTACACTTGATTTAACACTAAAAATGTGATTAGTTTCTTTAAAACTCATGGTTATGTAAATCTCGTAAATAAACTTGGTTTCTTGAGAAAGTCATCTTTGAAATCATTCTTCTACAAGACTTATATCATGTTTTATTCATCATCATTCATAAAAACAACTTCATCTTTCAAGTTCATGTTTACATAAAGGATGATCACTTTGATTTCTTACAAGATCATCCTCTCATTTGCTAGATAATGTGTTTAATCACAATCTAGCAAGTCTCTTATGATGTTTAACATCACAAACACAAGAAATCAACAATCAAGATGCACTCATACACTTAAACAACATAGTTTCTTATGATTTTAAGCTTTATGTTAAGAGTTATGTTCTTATTCTTTGATGTTCTTCATGTTTAGTAACTTACATGATCTTTTAACCAACATTATAAGAAGTAAAATAGAGTTATGAGAGCCTTACTACTAGCACAAGGCTAGGGAAGAGATCAAAGTTGAAGAAGATGATGAATTAGGTGGTTAAAAGCTCTTGAGAGAGGTCTTTCAACTTCCAATGGCACCAAGCTCCTTACACCTTTGTAGCACCTTAGAATGGATGAATGAGACTTGAAAATGGTGGGTTGGTGGGCGGTGGTTCACGGCCGTAGGGGAGGAGAAGAGAGGGAGAGTGAAGGTGTGAAGAACTTGTGAATGTGAGTTTATGTTGTGGTCTTTTGGTTTATATCAACATGCCTCCAACATCTCAATATCTAGATGTTAATATGTTGCTAAAGGTTAAACAAGATCAATTAAACAAATGATAGAAAATCATGGGTGGGTCCACCCATGATATTCGTCGCCAAGGGGGGGGGGGGGTATAGGGTTGGGTTTCAACTTTATGGTTAGATTAGTTAGTTAAATTCTAAGTGTAAGTTAGTGTTTTTAGATGTTGTGCAATTATAAGGTGTGTTATGATGTTCGGGGACTATAATAAGCTTAGAAATGATAAAACAGTGCTTCTAGTAAAAATTTGGTGTTTCGGGTAGTATCCGGTTGTTCGGTTGGTTACCGGTTCGTTAAGGTGCTAAATTACGCAGTTTAGTGTGCTTTATGTTCCCTTTTGTGATAGTTTTGATTCCCGACACCTAGGAAGGTATTCTGGACCATTAAACCATAATTCTGCATAGTATTATGTTGTTAAAAAAGCTGATTGTTGCTAAAAATTGCAGAATTCTGCAGTTTTTGTGAGTTTTAGGCACTTTCCGGCATTTAAACTATCACTAGGAAGACAGTTTTATGATCCTTACTTTCCTACACACTATACTAGTGTAACTCTTGGTTTCGGGCTCATTCTGTGCTTTAACATTATGTTTGTCTGAGTACTGAACTCCCGTCAGTACTTCTGATTTGTCTGATAACTGTGCTAACTTTGTTTCGTGCATCACTTGAATCATAAAGTGTTGCATGCGATAATGATATGACATCATGCAATATGTGATGCACTTGTATGTATATGACAATATTCAGAAAGCATTCATGTCATTAATTTAAATCAGCAAAGTCACTAAGCTACAAATTACTGTTTAATTATTGTACGGATACATGGAAATTTGACAGTTGTCACAACATAAACAAACGTTCATGAACATAAATGAAAGAACAAAGCATGTGTTCATGTTTGTTCGTTTAGTTAGACGAACACATATTTTTGTTCATGTTCGTTCATTTATTAAATGAACGAACATAAACGAACTTCCCGCCGAACATGTTCATGAACGTTCGGTTCATTTACAGGTCTAGCTGACATCATTCTTCTCATTCTTATGAAACAACTGTTTATCCTAACGACTGTTGATTTACCACTCCTGAAAACAACTGTTTTTGAAACCTCTGCTTGGCTAAAAATTCATCCACTGCTGAAAGGTATCGTCTGTTGTCATAACTTCTGTTTATCCTAATGACTGTTGATTTACTACTGTTTCCAACGTCTGTTGTTTCCCAAAAGAGGTTTCCAAACAATTTGTCATCCATTTAGTAGAAGTGCTTAGGTTAAAAGCATGATGATGAAAGCATTCTTCTCATGAGGCATTGAAGTTTAAAAGAATGAGAGCATAGCTTGTGGCTGCTAGTTATGGTTCGGCTAGATCCATTGCCAGATGGTCTATACTGAAGATAGTTGAGACCTACAAAAAGCTGGAAGAACTTAGAGCTGAAGATCCAAATGTTCCTCAAAACCCAGTCTATCCTACAACTGCTGCTCTGTCTCAAAAGATCCATACTCCAAAAAATGTTCTCTCATCATCTGCTTTATCTGAATCCATTGCAAATTTAGTTAGCAGCCACAGTCACCAAACTCATCTTCAATAATTCTTTTCCCAAGAAAACTAGCTGATCCAAAAATAGTAAAGTGGAAGTCATGCTTAAAAACCCAACTATTAACTTTGATTAGATCAGATGGTAGTGTTGAAGATATTAAAATGGATAGTGCATATAATCTGAATGCATACGATCTCCAAGATTTGTTGGACCTTCAACCTGAAAGAGATGATGAAGAAGACATGTTCTCCCTGGACTTTGAACTACAATTCAAAGGACAAATCAGGGATCTGTTGATGAGAAATATTGATGAGAAGTAAAAATCAGTAATAAAGAAGGGTTTTGGTATCATCTGTTGTATAGGGAAATTGTTGGATCAGTAACTGTGACATTGTCTCCAGTAGCATATTTAACCAGGACACAACATGTAGCAAAGGAGATGTTGCTGCGTAACACACTCTTGATTGAGCTTTGATGAAAGTTGTTGAGGCAGGTGATCGTGTGTTCGTAGTTAATGTTTGTTGAAACTTAAGTTGTATTCGAATTCTATTAAGTTTGTTAGACATCTTTTATATGTACTTATGTCTATAAACAGTTTACATTGTCAATGGGTGGATACTCCCTTTTTTGGATAGGAGAATGGAAATAGTCGTATGTAACTGATATATTAACCGATAGGGCTGCAAACGAACCAAACATTCGGCGAACAGTTCATGAACCGTTCGGCGGGAAGTTCATTTGTTAAACAAACGAACACGAACAAGAAATTTCGTTCGTTTAGTTAAATGAACAAACATGAACAAAGGTCGTGTTCGTTCGTTTATGTTCGTGAACGTTCGGTAACGTGTTCGTTTGTGTTCGATAGTTCATTAGTGTTTTTAGTTTTTATATTTATTTAAATGCTTCAAAATTCCAACAAATTAAATATATAATAAGTGTCAGTGTATTATATATTCTGTTCATGAACGATTGTTTGTGTTCGTTTGTTTTCATATGTGTTCATAAACATTAGTTTGTGCTCATTTGTGTTCGTCAACGTTCGTTTTTGTTTGTTGCCTAAAATTAACAAATAAACACAAACGAACACGAACAAGTTCATTTCCTTAACAAACAGACACGAACATAAAATCTCGTTCGATAAGTGTTCGTGAACGGTTCACGAACACATATATTTCTTAACAAACGAACACGAACAAGGTCTTGTTCGTGTTCGTTCAGTTCGTTTGCAGCCCTATTAACCGATGATCTATGTTATAGTTGTCTTTTAGCTATAATAGATAACACCTTTTGGTACAATATCTATATACCTATCTATACTTTCTATTAAAATGTGTTATGCATGATTTTCTTAAACCACCCGTGTTTGCACACGAGTCTTACTACTAGTACTATATAATAAAAGAAAGCGATTTGTGTCATGTGCCATCCATTGGAGGTATCTACCTTTTGATTTAAATAAATAGTAAAATAATATTAAATCTTATCCTTTTATTTTTTTCTAATAAAATGTTATTCTCAATTTTAAATTGTTAATTTAAGATGTTTTTAAATAAAACAAATTATTTATTACGAAAAACAAACTTCATATTAATTAATAAGAACAAATAGAAATTGTATATTCAATCTGTAATCGTTGTTTCCCAGTATGATACAAATATTACAATGATATAAATAATAACTGCCAAACAGTTATTTGGTTAACTACCAAACAGTTATTTGGGTGAGTTTGTATATCTGTTTTATGACACTCCCCCTCAGATATACATACAGTTCATTATACACTATTAACAACATGCTTCCGGATGATGTTAAATCGATACTTCAGGACCTATATGATAAACTGATACTGCAAGACCAGTTATGCTGCCTCGTTAAAAACCTTGCTAAGAAAACCCAATGGGACAAAACTTAGCCAAGGAAAAGAGTACAGCGTGTATAATGCTCTCCCTCAATTTAACTAACGTCTTTTAACCTACGAAGCCCGATCTTATGTGATAACTACTCGAAACTGCTTCTAGGTAAAGATTTTGTGAACAGGTCAGCTAAATTTTCACTTGACTTGATCTGGCGAACATCAATTTCCCCTTCTTTCTGCAAGTCGTATGTTGAGAAGAACTTTGGTGAGATGTGCTTTGTTCGATCACCCTTGATGTAACCTTCTCTGATCTGAGCTATGCAAGCAGCATTATCTTCATAGATAATCGTCGGTTCTTTCTTGATTTGTTCTAATCCGCATGCTTCTTGTATATGATTGATCATTGATCTCAACCACACGCATTCTCGACCAGCATCATACAATGCTATCAATTCGGCATGATTTGATGATGTTGCTGTAAGTGTTTGCTTAGTTGACTTCCAAGAAATTGCTGTGCCACCGTATGTGAATACATAACCTGTCTGAGATTTTGCTTTGTGAGGATCTGATAGATATCCTGCATCAGCATACCCAACAAGCTGGGACTTTTGGTCTTTCTGATAGAAAAGACCTAAGTCTTGTGTCCCGCAAATATATCGGAATATATGTTTTACACCATTCCAGTGTCTACGTGTTGGATTCGAACTGTATCTCGCTAGTACATGAACTGCAAATGCAATGTCAGGTCTTGTGTTATTTGCGAGATACATAAGGGCACCGATCGCGCTTAAGTACGGTACTTCTGGACCAAGTACTTCTTCGCCTTTTTCTTGAGGGCGATAAGGATCCTTGTGTGGATCTAGCGGTCGGACAACCATAGGTACGCTAAACGGATGTGCTTTATCCATATTGAAAAGTACTAACATCTTCTGGATGTAGTTTGATTGATGGACAAATGTGCCATTGCACAGATACTCAAATTGTAGTCCAATGCATAATTTTGTCATACCAAGATCTTTCATTTCAAATTCCTTCTTTAACAACTGAGCAGCTTTCTCTATCTCTTCAGGAGATCCGATGATGTTGATATCATCAACATAGACTGCTATTATAGTGAAATTTGATAGTGATCTTTTAATAAAGACACATGGACTGATTACATCAGACTTGTATCCTTCTTTTTCAAGATATTCACTAAGTCGATTGTACCACATACGACCAGATTGTTTGAGACCATATAAAGATCTCTGGAGCTTTATAGAACACATATCTCGAGGTGTTGATTTTAATGCTTCAGGCAATTTTAATCCTTCAGGAATTTTCATGTAGATGTCATTTTCAAGTGTCCCGTATAAGTATGCGGTGACGACATCCATTAGTGTCATATGAAGTCCTTCAGAGATTGTGATGCCGATTAGGAACCTAAGGGTTATCGCATCCACTACAGGGGAATACGTTTCCTCATAATCAACTCCTGGGATTTGGGAAAACCCTTGTGCTACAAGTCGAGCCTTATATCGTACAATCTCATTCTTTTCATTTCTCTTTATTGCAAATACCCATTTATAACCTACTGGTTTGACATCTATGGGCGTTCGGACTACAGGTCCGAAAACATGTCGCTTTTCAAGCGAATTTAATTCGGCATTTATGGCTTCTTGCCATCTTGGCCAATCATTTCTGTGCATGCACTCTTCCAAAGTTTTAGGTACGTAATCATTTTCATTGATTACATCCGTTGCTATAGCATATGCGAATATATCATCAACACGTGTTTTATTCCGGTTCCACATTGTACTATCTTGTACATAATTAATAGAGATCTCATTTTCGTTCGGTACCGGTGTTTCTTCTGAAACTTCATTTTCCTCTGGAATCATAGTTGTCTCTTCTGGGACATTTACCTCTACCGGGGTTTCATTTATAACCTTTTGTGAGTTTTCACCAACTGCGTTACTTTGCTCTTTTCGTTTCCGTGGGTTTTTGTCTTTGGAACCGATTGGCCTCCCACGCTTTCGTTGTATAGTAATCGCTTCTGGGATTACTTCAATTCGAGCAGGTGCATTTGATGCTGGTACATGTGACTTTGTCACTCTATTCGTGTCTGTGAATGCATCTGGTAATTCATTCGCTATTCTTTGCAAATGTATAATCTTTTGGACTTCATATTCACATTGACCACTTCGGGGGTCGAGATTTGATAGTGATGGTGCATTCCACGTTATTTCTTGTGTTACCAGTCTTTCTTTGTCCTTATCTCCCCCTAAGACTGGGAACATCGTTTCATCAAATTGACAGTCAGCATACCGTGCTGTAAACATGTCTCCCGTCATTGGTTCTAAATATTTAATAATGGATGGGGAGTTAAACCCAATATAGATACCCAGTCTTCTTTGGGGTCCCATTGTAGTACGTTGTGGTGGCGGTATTGGTACATATACCGCACAACCAAAAATTCTAAGGTGGGACAAACTTGGTTCTCGTCCGGAGACCAGTTGCAATGGGGAGTATTCGTGATCAGCAATTGGCCTCAATCTAAACAATGCAGCAGCATGCAAAATAGCGTGTCCCCAAGCAGAAGATGGGAGTTTACATCTCATTAAAAGTGGTCTAGCGATTATTTGTAATCTTTTAATCAAAGATTCAGCTAAACCGTTTTGTGTGTGAACATGAGGTACTGAATGTTCAACATTGATCCCGATTGACATACAATAGTCATTAAAAGCTTGAGATGTGAACTCTCCTGCATTATCCATCCGGATGTTTCTAATTTGATTGTCCGGGAAATTAGCTCTCAGTTGTATGATTTGAGCTAGAAGTCGGGCAAATGCTACATTTCGAGTAGCTAAAAGACTCACATGTGACCACCTTGAGGATGCGTCAATTAAGACCAAGAAATAGCGGAATGGTCCACACGGAGGATGAATAGGCCCACAAATATCCCCTTGGATTCTTTCTAAAAATGATGGGGTTTCATGTATCAATTTAGTTTGTGAGGGCCGAGTAATAAGTTTGCCCAAAGAACATGCTGCACATGATAAGTCTTGTGGTAGCAAAACTTTTAAGTTTTTGAGAGGGTGCCCGGTTGCACTTTTGATTATTCGTCTCATCATTATGCTACCAGGGTGACCTAGACGGTCATGCCATATATTGAATGTGTCTTTATCTAATAGCTTTTGGTTACTCACCATGTATGATTCGACAGGATTGATATTAGTACAATATAATCCAGAGGATAAGGCTTCTAATTGTTCAACAATTGTTTCTTGGCCATTCTTGTTTAAAGTAATTTGAAGATATTCAAGATTATTTTCAGATATTGTTTTTAGGTGGTAACCGTTTTTCCGAATATCTTTAAAGCTAAGTAAATTTCTTCTGGATTTACTATAAAATAATGCATTATCAATAGTTAATTGGGTACCCGAAGATAATGTTATGTGTGCTCTGCCGGAGCCTTCGATAAGGTTACTGACACCAGATATAGTACCAATCTGTGTCTCTGCCGGAGACAATTCAGAGAAAAATCTCATATCTTTGAGAATAGTATTAGTACTACCGCTATCTACCAGACATTCATCACCGATAATAGCTCTACTGGAGCTAGCATACATATTTCTTCAGGAAATTAAAATAAATAAAAGTTAATGCAAAGAAGTAAAATGAAACATTACAGGAGTTTCAAACCAAACCACATACAAATGTCACAATGTGAAAAGTAAAGCATAAAAGGTACATCAAATATGTTTAAACATCACGAACATTTTCAATGAAATCACATGCATCCAAATGAACGTCTGGTATCGTGGCTGGAGGTGCATCCTCAATCAGATTTGTTTCAGCATTCTTTCCTTTTTCTTTCATCATGCGTTGATATGCCTCAACGAGGTGTTTAGGGGTGCGACATGTGCGGGACCAATGATTTGACATCCCACATCTGTAACAAATGTTGCCTTGGTTCCCGCTACTTTTCCCTTTTGAAGGTCGCCCCGTATTATGTCGACTCGATTCACCACCGCTATTTTTAGTGTTCTGAGATTCCCGATGCCATGTATATCCCCGTCCTCGACCACGACCTCTGCTGGGGCCGCGGCCTCTACCTCTACCTCGTCCGCTTTGATAATTGGCCACATTCGCTTAAGGGAATGGGCTTGCACCGGCAGGTCGCGATTGATGATTTTGTAGTAGGAGCTTGTTGTTTTGCTCCGCGACCAAAAGACATGATATCAATTCAGAATACTTAGTAAATTGACGTTCCCTGTATTGCTGCGACAGGAGCATATTTGAGGCATGGAACGTTGAGAAAGTTTTTTCAAGCATGTCTTCATCGGTAATTTTCTCACCACATAATTTAAGTTCAGATGTAATGCGGAACAAGGTAGAGTTATACTCACTAACAGTTTTAAAATCCTGTAGTCGTAAATGAAGCCATTCATAGCGGGCTTTGGGGAGTAAGACCAACTTCTGGTGGTCAAAACGTTCTTTTATATTTGTCCATAGTTCAAGGGGGTCCTCAACAGTTAGATATTCCCGCTTTAGATCTTCGTGAAGATGATGGCGGAGAAATATCATAGCTTTCGCTTTATCTTGAGGTGAAGTTTGATTACCATCTATAATTGTCTCCCCCAGATTGTTTGCCGTCAAATGGATTTTAGCATCAAGAGTCCATGGGAGGTAATTGTTACCCGAGATGTCAAGTGCGGTGAATTCAAGCTTTGATAAATTCGACATTTTATCTACAAATGAAAGAATTAAGGATTTAAAATTGAGCCACAATATAAAATATATATATTGTAGGAGAACTTCAGGTTCTCTATAGGTAGAACTTCGGGTTCTATACGTAGACCGTTCTTATATAATAAGAAAAGAATTTAAAAAAATATTTGTATGAATTACGTATGATATAATGAACTTGTGTTGTAACATTGAACTTGTGTTTATTTGATTATGATAATTTGCTCTACAACTTTATTATCATATAGAAATAAGTAATTCTAAAAATACTTGCAAACAATTGAGTTTAAAGTTGTATGCAATTACTGAGTTTAAAGATTCATAACAAAAATAATATCTTTCTACTCTATTAAACAATTTTTTTTTCTTTCACGTGTCATAATAATAAATATACTAATGTCATATAATAAGTATATATAAAATAATAATAAATATACTTTGCTTTACAACTGTACTCCAATATCAACAAATATATTATTATTTAGTATTTAATGTAATTTCGTGGTCCTGTTTTGTGTGTTTCTTGATCGGAGATCGGAGTGCGAGTGATCGTATTATTTCTTTTGTGAAATTAGAAAATGGAGTATAAAGAGAAAAAGATATCAGGGGTTGCTTAAAAACCAAACGGAGAAAATCGATGGCTTCCGCCCAGACGACGACACCATCATCAAAGCAAATGTGTGCCATGTCTGTCAGTCACATAAAACACGTCTCCTGCCGCCGATACATCGTTTGGAAGATCCAACGGTCCGCCGGTGAGTAATGTATTAGTTTCAACTGACTTCACTTCCAGATCCGGGAAGTTGCAAGGGTGAATTTGTGGACGGCGCCGCATCGGTGGGCGATTGAGTGCAATCACCGGGCAAGTGTTCTGGTATGTTTTCATGCTTATCGCTTTGGGTATAGTTAGAACTTTGAAGATGTTTGTAGCGGCAGTGACCGTCATGTATTTAGGAAAATAAAAAAATTGTTTGATTTGTATATCGATTTGTTAATTTTTGTGACAGAGTTGTTTCGAATCCGAAAGAAAAAAAAAACTTTCAACGATGTATGTATTGATATTGTGTATTCGTTTCTTAAAGCCTTTAATGGATTGTGATATTACTGTCCTAATACATATAAAAAAAACAGGGCAGTCCTAATATTCTAAAGTTTAAAAGGAAAAACTTATTTCTTATAAACATTCAAATTTATAATCAGAGAGTGAGTTTAATGTTTAGTACCCGGATTGATGAATAAATGGTCTGAATTGCAGAGAAGTTATTAACAAACGGGTTGCAAAATTCCTGTGAGGATCAATGGATGTTCCTGATGTTGAAAATCGGCGGTAATTTTTCCGTGACGAGTCGATTCGTGCTGATAACGTAATAAGAACAAATAGAAATTGTATATTCAATCTGTAATCGTTGTTTCCCAGTATGATACAAATATTACAATGATATAAATAATAACTGCCAAACAGTTATTTGGTTAACTACCAAACAGTTATTTGGGTGAGTTTGTATATCTGTTTTATGACATTAATATATTTTTTATATTTATTTTCATTATTAAATAAATTGTTATATAGATTTTATTACATAATTTATAAATCAATTTGTCGGAATTAGTACCAACATTTTATCACTCAAATGACCTCTAATTTGCTTATTGAATAACTTATCTTCTTTTCAAGTATCATCCATGCAATCACTCTATCAATTGCGTATCGAGTATATCCGTTAATTTTTTTAAAGATATAACTTTTTTTTATTATTTGATATATAAAATTAAATATATTCAACCCGTGTAATACACGTGTTTTTTTCTTAAAGCTATATATTTTTTTTTATTATTTACCATACAAAATTCCATTTATTCAACCCGTGTGTTACACAGAGGTTTTTAAAGATATAATTTTTTAGTTATTTAATACATAAAACTATATTTATTCAACCGTGCAATACACGGATTTTTTATAGATTTGATTTTATTATTTACTATACAAAGTTGCATTTATTTAACACGTGTGATACATAGAGTTCTAAACTAGTAATAATATATTTTTTTAGGTTTAGGGGCTGTTTAACAACATTTGAATGGTTAAGTGATGAACCAGTAAAA
Organism: Helianthus tuberosus; assembly: GCA_030545235.1. Lineage (NCBI taxonomy): Eukaryota > Viridiplantae > Streptophyta > Magnoliopsida > Asterales > Asteraceae > Helianthus > Helianthus tuberosus. Next base: position 186,789,634 of record CM060406.1, read on the forward strand.
TGTATGAACCATTAAGAGTCTGTGTAATGCTTAACCGTTCAGAGGCAAATGTCTGACAAATTCAGATTAGAGATCTTAACCATTCAGATTCTGTATAAATCTTAACCATTCAGAGACAAATGTCTGAACCATTCAGACATCTGCTCGTGAAACAAACAGTCTGAACCATTAAGTGTTGAACCAGTAAGATGTCTGAACCATTAAGAGACTCATTAAGAGGTAAACAAACAACCTATTAGTCTTATAAAATTCGATAACGTTAACGAGTCAATCTCATCTAAATCTAAATCTCGAATAAATCAAGTCGTTTGTTTACCCCCACCTAACCAGATTGTTAGGTAGAGAATCTTCAAAAACATAAAATAAACTAAAAAAAAAAAAAACGAAACACACGTTATCTTCAACAAATAATCCAACGGCTCATACTTGATTCACCTTCGCGGGTTTTCATTACACAATAACAACACGAATCTTGCTTCTTAAGAAACCCTAAAATTCCATCAAAATTATTATTTACATAAAAATATATATTCAAATAAATAATCTCTTCTCCACTTTGTTCATTTTGCCAACTCTGTTCCCGTTCCGAATTTTCACCGGATTTTCAGGTATGACGTCACTCAACTTTATGTGTTTTTCGAAACAACTGCAAGCGAATTCTGTGTATTAATTACTGTTATTGATAGAATTGTTATGGTTTGCAGTTGTGTTTGATGAACTGTTATGGTTTAGAGTTATGATTATTAACTATTTCATCGTCATGAATTCTGTTATCGAGTATTAGTTTGGACTTTTAGGGTTTTGCAAATCCCCTGATTGGATTTAGGCCGTGCTGAGCCATTTTCGGTACCCACTTTTGTGTTAGGTACTTTCGGTTTGGTACGGTATGATATTTTGGGTCGATTTACTTTCGAATACCGGTACCGTACTGACCACTTTCGGTATTGGTAGTGGTACCTGCTTTTTGCGTTTATTGGGATCAGTTTTTCGGTTCAGTACGATATGGTATTTTGGGTCGATTTACTTTCGATTTAGAATACCAGTACCGTACTGATCACTGTTGGTACTGGTACCAGTACCCACTTTTTTCGTTTATCGCGATCAGTATTTCGGTTCGGTATTGTGGGTCGATTTACTTTCGAATACCGGTACAGTACTGGCCACTTTCGTTACTGGTACCGGTACTCACTTTTTGCGTTTATCGGGATCAATATTTCGGTTCGGTATGGTATGGTATTTTGGGTCGATTTACCTTTGAATTCTGGTATAGTACCGGCCACTTTCGTTACTGGTACCGGTACCCACTTTTTGCGTTTATCTGGATCAGTATTTTGGTTTGGTATGGTATGATATTTTGGGTCGATTTACGTTTGAATACCGGTACATTACCTGCCACTTTCGTTACTGGTACTGGTCGGGATCAGTATTTCGGTTCGGTACGGTACTTTGGGTTGATTTATTTTCGAATACAAGTACCGTACCGACCACTTTTTGTGCTTTTCGGGATCGATACTTTAGGTTCGGTAGCGTACTGGTACCGAGCTCATCCCTAGTTTTGAGCATCGCCAATTGACAATTTTACTATATATACATTTTTTTGAAATGAACAGATTATTTGAAATAATAAAATAGAATATCAGTATGGATACATGATGTATAATTTTTTTTCTATTTTTTGAAATTGTGCAGTATGGATTCACATGTCCGTTCATTGTTAACAAGCTCATTTCTATCATCAGACCCTGAAACTGAGTTTGTAGACCAGATAGCATTATTTGCAGCCCTTCTATGCGGTTGCATTGTTGTTGGTCATCTACTAGAAAAGAATCGATGGTTTAATCAATCGATCACCGCCCTTCTAATCGTGAGTTACTAATTCAGTATCATAAACACATTTTATGATGAAATTTGGTTTAGTTTATTGCATTTGTTTTATATTCTATAATTGGTAATGAAAACGGGCATTGCAATATTATCTTCTGATGACAGGGTTTAGGGACAGGATGCTTTATTTTATATGCTTCTAGTGGTAAAAGCTCTCGCATATTGGAATTCAAGCAAGAGTTTTTCTTTATATATCTCCTTCCACCGATAATCTTCAATGCTGGGTATGTATGATTTGTATTAACATATGTGTTTTAGTGTGTTAATACATTTTGTGATTACTGGTAAATTATATCAACAGGTTTCAGGTGAAAAAGAAACAGTTTTTTCGCAATTTCATGACCATTACTTCATTTGGAGTTGTTGGTACTTTGATCTCGTTCGCCATCATATCGTTCGGTATGTTATTTGCTTACAATTATAGCAGGCTTTTGTGATATATACTTTGGTAATCATTTTTGTGTGGTTTTTATATTTTTATGAAGTGTTTATTTGATTAAGATTTATTAGACTTTAACTTAGTTTTTTTTTCTTAAATTTTTTTTAATTCTAGGTGCAAGGCGTCTGTTTCCTATGTTGGACATTGGTTACCTTGAGATCAAGGACTATCTCGGTATATATTCTTTTCCTCATATTCTCAAAATGAGCGTGTATAATTTGTTTATACATATGAACAGATTCACCCCAATATACAAGCTGATGCACATTTGAAACTTACACCCAACACATAATTTTCTAACCCTTTCATTTGAATATTTTTTCCATGACCGTGAGTAGCACTTGGAGCCATATTTTCCGCAACAGATTCTGTTTGCACCTTGCAGGTACACGTACTTTTGATTTGTGATCCTTAAAAGAAAAAGAATTAAAAGGTAATAATGTGTTGACCAAATTTTATCCTGTGATTAGGTGCTTAATCAAGAAGAAACACCATTATTATACAGTTTAGTGTTCGGAGAGGGTGTCGTGAATGATGCAACATCGGTGGTACTTTTTAACGCAATCACAAAATTTGACTTATCTGACATGGACTTGTATATTGCTCTTGAGTTTGCCGCTAATTTCTTCAAATTGTTTGGGTTAAGCACCTTGTTGGGCGTTGGCGTAAGTTTTTTTATCTTTATTAACCTATATGCTCCGCTAGTAAATTAATATTTTTTGTTGCTTGAATTGGTACGGTATACATTGCTCATTTATGTTATTTCATTTTTGTAGCCGTTTATGTGATGGTTTTTCATATCACTTGTAGGTTGGGCTGCTATGTTCGTTCATCATTAGAACATTATATTTTGGAAGGTACACAGTTACTATATGACGGTTTTGAGTAGTATTTATGAATGTTTTAATGAATGTTTTGTCAATTTTCAGGCATTCAACTGACCGTGAAGTAGCTCTCATGATACTCATGGCTTATCTTTCTTACATTACAGCTGAAGTAAGTATATGAAAATATTTACATTAAATGGATAGTTCTGGCCTCCACTGTAAATCTTTATGTTGGGATTATATTAATCTTTTTGTCACAAAACTAACTTTGTCCCTTACAGGTGTGTGGATTAAGTGGAATCCTTACTGTATTCTTTTGTGGGATTGTAATGTCACATTACGCCTGGCATAATGTTACTCATAAATCACAAGTGACTACCAAGTGCGTAATTATCTCCAAACTTTCTTTTAAATATAGTTGAGTAAAATGCCATTTTCGTCCCTGAGGTTTGGCTAGTTTTGTGACTTTCGTCCCTGAGGTTTTACTAGTTTTGCGACTTTCGTCCAAAGGTTTGTTTTTCCGCATCTGGATCCAAAATGTTTGAAATGTTTGCCATTTTTATCCGGCTCGTTAACTCCATCTTTTTTTCTTCGTTAAGGCAGGGGTATTTTCGTCTTTTTTGTTAACTTAAAGGGCAATTCGGTCTTTTTCGATTTATGTACAAGCATTTAGCATAATGTACAAGTATTCAAAAAAGACGGAAATACCCTTAAGTGCACAAAAAAGACGAAAATACCTTTGCCTTAACGGAGAAAAATGGATGGAGTTGACGAGCCGGATGAAAATGGCAAAATTTTAAGCCTTTTGGATCCAGATGCGGAAAAACAAACCCTTGGGTGAAAGTCGCAAAACTGGCCAAACCTCAGGGATGAAAATGGCATTTTACCCGATACAATTTTTCTCTTTAAAAGTTACTTACTTTTGGTAATTATATGAAAATATCTAACATTAAATGGTGTGGATTGCAGGCATGCTTTTGCAACAATGTCATATATCGCAGAAGTGTTTATTTTCTTGTATGTTGGTATGGACTCGTTGGATGTTGGAAAATGGAGGTTTATTAATGACAGGTAACCATTTTTTAAACGATTAGCGTGTCAAATATGATTACAAAACTTGCATAATATTTCTACAATCATATACGCTTGTATTGAATATAAATATTAAGGAGGTTTTATGCATTAAAAATACACTTTAGCCGACTTCGAACCTTTTGACCTTATTAATTTGTAGCAACGATTTAATTTTGCAGCCCTGAGAAATCTATCTGGGCAAGTGTCATACTACTTGTGCTGATTATGATTGGACGAGCAGCTTTCATATTACCTCTTTCATATATCTCGAACTTAATTCGGAGGGATCATAATGAAGATATCGGGATTAGACAGCAGGTAAGTAACTTAAATCTACAGTTCAAATTTCTTGATTATGGATTACACACTGTAACAATAAAGTTTATCATAAGTTTTTTTTAATAGTTTGTAGTTTGGTGGGCTGGTCTGATGCGAGGAGCTGTATCTATTGCGCTTGCGTATAAAAAGGTAAACTTGGTAGAAAAATGAATCAATAGAAATATGGTGGGCTGGGAACCAAGTGGGCCTGTCATGATGGGCCAACATGTTTGATCCATCACTCACCCATTTCAAGATACTAAGCTTAACTCACGTATCTGATCTTTTATGTATCACTCTTCGCTACATGTGGAAATATTGACCAATGAGTTGGTTCGGGTCCAGTGAGTTGAACGGGTCGAAACTCGCCCAATGAAGCGGGTCCATTATATGTCATTTATGTGGATTTACTAATGTAAGTACATTTTTTTGATTTGTTTGCAGTTTACTGGATCTGGACAGACAATTCAGCCTGTAAATGCACTTTTGATCACCAGCACCATTACTGTTGTTCTTTTCAGCACTATTGTAAGCATCTCAATCCCTTTATAATCCACCTTTCTTTCAAGTAGGGGTGTTCATCGAATCGAATATCGAATTACTTGAATCGAATTTTTTGAATAATTTATTTTTTGCTGGAAATTTAATTCGGTTAAAAACTGGTCAATTCGATTCGAATTAAAACTTCAATTCGAATTCGATTTAAAATTCGAATAAATTCGTTTTAATTCAAATTCATTTAATATATGTAAATTCGTTACGGGTTGTTTGGGCTTGGGAATGGGCTATTTTAGGACTTGGATTAAATTTATAGATTAGTTTATACTATAGCCCAAATTTAAGTTATATGCGTATAAATATAATAAATAAATACGTATAATTTGAATTCGAATTTCGAATCGAAAATTCGTATTTGATTCGTATTCGATTTACTGGACTCGAATTCGAAACGTATTCTTAATAATCAAATCGAATTGAGACGAATTTTGAAATTTTCGAATCCGAATCAAATCATGAACACCCCTGCTTTCAAGTTTAATGTGTTGCATTGCCACTCATCCCCAAACAGTCTATATTTTTTTTTATATAAAAATTCTTTCCATGCAAATTCGAAGTTGAGGTCCAAAATTTCGTTTTTTATCTTTAATACATTTTTCTGGTCAGTCATATATTGCAATTGTTTCCGCCCTGTAACCTTTGTGATGCTATCAGTTAAAAAGATCGAAAACCAATTAATTTGAGTGGAGTTCGCCTTTTGATAGTTGATACTTGTACTTGAAAATATGGCGATTCGGGCTAAGTTTATCTTTTGACTGATCACATAGGTCATCTAAAAACCTTAAACCAAAAAAAAGTGTCAAATGGGTCAAAAGTCACTAGAGGTCTGTTTTTTTTTATATATTAATCCATATAACCAACTAATTGGCTTGGTTCAAAAAATCATATTATTGTAATAATATATTTGGTGTAATCAGATTTAACAAAATATGTTAAACGAAGGTTTAAAAAAGCTCAAGAGCAAAAGTGTTTAATGTCATCATGTTTTCACTAGCTTAGTTATAAAATGCACATCACCTGAGGCGTCATGAGAAAAACGTCTCAGGGTCTTGAAGCGGTGCTTCATGCACATGTGGGTCCAAAATTGGTCAAAATCAGGGTCATGGGGAGGCATATGTAAAAATTGATCAAAAGGGTGAAGAGATTATGAATGGTTTACTTCATGAAGAAGGTTGATGTATAAAAAGAGATGCAACTTTGATGTACGTAAAGCTTATTTGTTTAAATATAAAGCAACATCACACGAACGTGAAGCTCCCACCTCACGCTTTTTTAAACACGTTCTTGACCCAAAATCCCAAATCCATTTTGACCCATTGTACGCTCCACCCACCCTCCCCCGTTTCACCACCTCTACCTTTGACATTTCTTCTTTTTTTTTTTTGAACAACATTTTTTACACCTGAATACTACCTTACCTAACCTTGAACAACAAAGGATTTGAACCCATACCACTTTTGTTGCTGGCAAGCTCCATACCACTAGTGACTAGACCACTAGGTAGGTCATGCGCCCCAAGGGGAGATCTTGGTGTGGCCAGGGGATTCATTTTTACATTTCGGTTGATGTTTGACGTGTTGGTCAATGGTTCGGAGATATATTAGGTTGATGTTTTAGACATAAATAATTTATTTTTTGTTTTTTTTTTCTAACAATAAATACTCACACCTTTACCCCCAACCGCAGGTATTTGGATTGCTGACTAAGCCGCTGATAAGGAGGTTGCTACCTGAATCGAGCCAAACCGAACCATCTAGCCCAACATCGTCAATGACGCCACTTCTAGAAAATGGACATGATTATGATGATCCTGAAAATGGAAATAATGGAACCCTAAGAACCAAACCGAGTCTAGCGATGCTATTCAACAGTCCTACAAGCACAGTTCATTACTACTGGAGGAAATTTGATGACGCGTGTATGCGCCCAGTTTTTGGCGGTAGCGGGTTTGTTTCATATGCCACTGGGACCCGCGACATGGATGTGATACATTGACTTCTAGGTTTTGACTATGTTTGACTTTTGTACATAGTAGGAATGCATCGACAGTTTGACACTAGTTCAACTTAAAACTTTCCTACTAATTTCTTATTTTATAAATTTTACTTGGTAGTTTATTCTATTCGTTGTGTCGCATATGTTATTGTTTTATGTGAGCAATGCATTAAAAGGTATAACTTCCCTTTATTTGATACATCATTAATACTAAGACCATGCGTAATGGTTAATGCCTCTTAAGGGACATTTTTCGCCACATCTTTCATAACAACCCTTCAAAAAATCTCTTTCCATTTTTTCCTCCATTTTGGGCATTATTCTAGAAATGTCCCCCTTCTTCATGCCTCTATAACGCCCAGGGGATGGTGCTGGGGCGTTATCAAACCCTTTCATGCCCCTATAATTCCATTACGCATGACCTAAACAATACTTGCTATTAGATTAAAGAATAAACCATTGTTAAGAACCGACAAAATGAGGCTAAAATGTTTCCATTTTTAAGTCGGTTTGGGGGACCGAATGCAGTTAGTTATGTTGTCCGGACACGTAGCTTGCGAGATCAGTTGCGAACCTCTGACATGGATAGTCGGATACAAATGTAAATACATGCTATGAAAGATATGTTGCGAGTTCAATATTTTCTGTAAGGTCCACAATCACTATACAAGATGAACTTTTGTAAGGATAAAGTAAAACTATAATGGAAACCAGAACTTATTGCTTCAAGATGAGAGTGATCTCTATCCTTAAAGCTATTTTGCCTCCACCGTCCAATAGAACAACGTGCTTTGGGTTTGTGGCGAATCACTTTCTAAAATACAACAAAGCAATGGACAACTTACCTTTCCAACATTGCACAAATGGTGATAAGCCTATTGATTTTACTTACGTTTTCAAGTAAAGTCATGTTCGAATCCTTACATGACTATTTAGCAATTTTGTATACTAAAGAAAAAGAGCTTAACTAAATGGGGTTAATCTTGACAAAAAAACAACCAAACATATAACTAAATTGGTTATGTTCATACTACAGTTACATATTCTGATTGAGTCAAGTGACTAACCAGTGGCAGGTTTGTTTCTATCACGAATGCGTTTATGTTAATGGAGAATAGAAGAGACTTCATACATTTTCTAGGACTTTTCAGGTGTCTCAAATGGTTCTTATTATAGGCTATTTGTGAATACTCACGGCCCTCGGAATAAACATGCACCTAACCATCACAATGGTTCGTTGACAACTACCACTTGAACCATGATGTCCCTTCGTTTGTGCCATACGAACCCACACACCCCTCTAAATAGACACCTTTATAAAGAGTCGCAATGGTTCTTTGGTAACCATCGAATTTGAAGCATCACGTCCTTCATTTGTACCATATGAACCAAATACACCCTTACCAATAGACACCTTTATAAAGAGTCACAATGGTTCATCGGTAACCGGCAACCTAAAGGCTACAACCCTTCAAATCAACACCTTTGACAACCACAACTCTACATGTTATATCCCAAACAAGAAAACTCGGCCTAAAAGATTAGTCTGGTGGGTGAGGGAGACTATTTGGACTACAAACCTCACATTTGTTACTTATATTGTTTGAAAACTTCAAATAAGAAAAACTTTCCTCTTAGCTAATTAGCTACGTGATTGATCGCTCTCGTTATGCTTTAGCTAGAGGTACCCTTATTTTCCTTTAAACTTCATATTTACCCATTTTTAACTATGTTTTTCTCTTTGTTTACCACATAAATTTTACTTCATTTTGCATAGTTCGAAAGTCGCAATAAATTTCTAAGTAAAAAACAAAAAAAGGTATAAAAAACTATGTTAAAAGATATGAACTTGAAATTTTTGATGTATTACAAAAAAAAAAGTATAAAAAAATGAAGTTCAAAGATACAAACATGAAATTTTTTATGTATTGGAAAAGCAAAAATTGGTGATGTTATGAGTTGTTTTTTATAAAAATATATTAAAACGGATATATATGTGCATATATTATATTTAATAAAGAGAAATGTATATGATATTCAAATTAAATTTGGATATAAATTATACATGATAATTAAAAACTTTTCAAGGATATATATGATATTTAAGATTTGGGTTGAATATATATGATACTATGTTATAATCCAGCGTATTACACGGGTTGAATAAATGAATTTTATATATAAAATAATAAAACAATATATTTTTAAAAATCTCTTTTATTACATGGGTTGAATAAATGTAATTTTATATATTAAATATTAAAAAGTTATATCTATAAGAATCATATGTATCGTACGGGTTGAATAAATGTAATTTTATATACCAAATAATAAGAAAGTTATATCTTTAAAACCATGTATATTACACGGGTTGGATAAATGTAATATTGTTTACCAGATAACAAAAAAAATTATATCTTAGAAGAAATAAAGTTTATTAGAGATAATTACATCATTGTAAAAAATAAGAGTAAATTTGTATATTACAATTTACAAATAACAAGTAGGTGTCTGCCAAAAAGAAGTAATGATTTAGGTAAAAGAAAACTAAAAAATGTAGCTATTACATGACACGTTAGGTAATATAAACAATGAAGATAATATGATATAGAAAATCAAATAAATAATATTTTAAATGAGAAGTATCCATTAAATTTAAACTAAATAATAATTATTTATAATTAAATAGAAGAGATTAAACTAAATAATATTTAAAAAGTTATATGGATACACATGAAATCCTTTCTTAGTTTTTCTATTAATCACAATCGCACAGTGAAATACTTTCTTAGTTTTTCTATTTTTTTTAACGGCAAATTTGGATTACTGACGGATCACTGGAGTATCATCATATTACCGACAGAACCATTCGATCATATCAATCTCCACTAGGCTATAATGCATATACACCCATTCAGATTGAAAACCAATAAATCTGAGTACTCCCCCCTGTTGGAATCGAATTCAGTATCTCATGGTTCTAAGTTTTATCTCATCCCAAGATGCCACTAGACTATAATGCCATGGAAATCGCATAGTGAAATTAACCTTCATCTTTTACATTAAGGAATCTAAGAGTTGATATTTCTTTCTTCATCGATTTTTCAATGTATATCTTTACATGAAAAGAAAAATAACAAAACAAAGTTTTAAAGTAAAATAACTGATTAAGATGGCTTAGGTAGCTACAATGATTTATAGAATTAAAATATAAATAATCATATACTTCTAGATCAAGTGGTAGAGGGTTTGCATTTCTCTTGAGAGATGCAGGTTCGACTCCCACTTGGTGCAGAGTGAGACACTGGTGGGCAATGATAGGAGACCCAGGGAAACCTGAGTTGGATCCTTGAGCCAAACGGGTTTTACCGGTAATTTCACCGTCGTGCCTACGGGCGGGTGGGTTACCGGGTTTTCCCCGGAATTGGTGGTGGACTCGGGTTACTCTCGGAGTACTCCGTTTGTCCAGTGGGTGCCCCGAGAGTGCTCGGGATTGAGTTTGTTGGCCGTTCAAAAAAAAAAATCAATAAAATTATATTAAAATTAAATTCATATAAAATGGTAAATTTCCCAAATAATATATTTCCTTTTCTGGTATTAGACGCTCCAAACAACCGTTTAAAAGCTTCATGACACTTCCCCCTTCTTCTGGGCCCACATTAATCTCCATTCAACGAAACAAAACACCAGGGGCAAAACCGTAACTTCACCCATTTCAAACTCCTACTTTGTCTCGCCCAACGCCGGGTCCAACCGCCTCTTGTGGGCCTACAAACTCCGTGTCACAATCTAATTGGTCAGCCATTTCACATGGACGAAAATGCCCTTCACCGCGTCTATATAAATAGTTTGTTATACAATTGTACAGTCATGTGTCAACTACCTTCTTCTTCTTCTTCTTCTTCTTCTTCATATAATAATCAAATATCCTCTTTCCGCCATTAAAGCTCTGGTTTGTGTTCTGATTTCTGGTAATTCTTCGTTATTTACATTCGTTAATCTCGTTATTATGTAGAGAATTGAATGAAACAAGTAGTTATGGCTTCAATTCCATTTGTTTATTATGATTTTATTAGTTGCAGTCTTGCAGATGTGTTCATGATTTGTTTCTGTGAATCGAACGTGTATTGCTGTGATTCGAACGAGTTTTTATGTGAATCGAACGTTTTTGTGATTATGATAACATATATATATTATGCGGATTTGATTGTAGCTATTTATGATTCGTTTGTTCAAAATTTGATCTGTAGTTGCAGATGCGTTTATGATTTGTTTATGTGACTCGAAATATTGAGTGAAACAAGTAGTTAGGTGTTTAATTGCGTTTGTTTTAATGATTTCTCTCAATACTCGATGATTTAGGTAAACAATGCAGTTAGATTATTAGTTGCAGAGGCGTTTATGCTTTATGCCTGTGAATTGAACGTGTATTTCTGTGTATCAAACGATTTACTAGTTTTTCTTTGGATCGAACGAGTTTATCTAAAATATGTGATTCGAGGTTGTGAATCTGATAACATACAAACTATTCGGATTTGATTGTAGCTATTTATGATAAATATCTTGTTCGAAATTTGTGATTAGTATTTATCAAGCCGGGGGTCTCACTGGAAGCAGCCTCTCTACTCCTACGGGGTAGAGGTAAGGCTGTCTACATCTTACCCTCCTCAGACCCTACTTTAGCTTTGCTATTGGTGGGATTTACTGAGTATGATGATGATGATGATGATATTTGAATCCAGACTCATTTGTGTTTTATCTCTAATAATCAATATAGATTCCTGTCATGTAGTTTTTGTTTGATGAAAGAAGTAGTTAGGGCTTTAATTGAAGTAGTTTATGATTTTTCCGAATGCTCAATGTTAGATCTTTGGTTCAGATGCGTTTATGATTTGTTTCTGTGAATCGAACGGGTATTTATGTGAACCAAATGAGTTTTTCTGTGAATCAAATGTGTGTATTTAAAATATGTGATTCAACGTGAAATTTTAGGTTGTGAATCTGATAACATACATTTATTAGGATATGATTTTAGGTTATTTATGATTTATCTCTAATGATTCATATACATTCTTCTGTTAGTGTAGTTTTTGTTTGATGACTTAGGGGAAAACATTCTCTCTAATCAGCAGAAATTGACTCGTTAATCGCATTCCTCTTTGTGTTGATCGATTCACTCCGTCGTATGAATATGATTTTATAATCGGCTTTTATGTAGTGTTAGTTGTTTCCAGATCTGTGAATCTTTATTATAGGAGTTTCATCTGGCTTAATTGCAATTTCTAATATTGTGGATTGGGATGGGATTTGATTTTGTGAAGGTGAATAGAAAATGGTGGAGTCAAAGAAGTTGTCTGCTTATTGGTGGTGGTTTGACAGTCAAAACAGTATTACAAGAAACTCTCCATGGCTTCAATCCACTCTTGCAGGTATACCATTCATATGTTTTGGGCTCAACTTTTGAATCTTTTAATCTTTGACTATTGTGTTGCCAGTTTATTGCTGATATCTTTAACACTTTTCTGTTTCTTGACCAACCAAGATTTAGGATAACTTAGCTTGCTAAAAGGTTAATGCTGTCAAAAAATGGAATAGTGATTTATTTTTAATATATATTAGTAGTTAGTATATCAATAGGATGAATAAAAAGTAAGTACATGCCTAGAATACATTATCTTTATAGTACTATACAATGAAACAAGAAACACATGTAGATTTTAATAGAGTGATGAACACAAAGTCAAAAAATGGGTTGAAAACCACCTAAAGCACACACTGACTGATACCCTTTTGTTAACATTTTGCAAGTTTTCCAAATGAAATGGTATCTTAAACACATCAAGGGTAAAACTGGTATTATCCTAACTAAACTTACTTTAAATGTCAATAAATTTGTTTTTTTAGTCTGTGAAAAACTTTTATGAAAATTTCTGTTACAATGAATGACATTCATATGAACCATGGCTGACAGAGCTAGATAACAAGACAGAATCCATGCTGAACTTGATTGAACAAGAAGCAGATTCTTTCGCAAAACGTGCAGAAATGTATTACAAGAAACGACCTGAGCTTATTAAACAAGTTGAGGATTTCTATCGAACCTATCGGGCACTAGCTCTACACTATGATCACGCCACCAAGTTTGAGTTTGACTCGTGCACTCGCCTTTTGACCCGACACCAAACTTCCCATCCGATCACTAACGTGGACAAATCCTATGACAGCTATTCTGACTCAGTTGACATGTACCATGATCAAGATTCTAACGAATCAGAGACCGATGATCATCGAATCCGCGATGAAGAGTCTTCAATTGAATCAAAAAGTGAAGAATTGATGAATTTGAGGGAAGAAATTGAAAGACTGAAAGAAGAAAATAAGATTCAGAAGGAGATGTTGGTTGAAAAAGATGAAGAGAAAAGAGAAGCAATAAGACAGCTGAGTTTATATGTGGATTCAATCAAGCAAGAGAATTTGAATTTTAAAAAGAGGCATGCTTTCAAAATGCAGATTTAATAGAAGTAGCATATTCTCAAGGGTATTTTAGGAAAAAAAATGTTTTCTGAGTAGATTTTGTAGATAGACAAGAGTCATTCATATACTACATTATACAATTTGAGATCTATGAACAGTCTTTTGTTTGGAAGTGGTAATATGGGCTAGTTTAACTAAAGCACCCAAAAAAATATTGTTCATGTTCGTTTGTTTGATCAATAAACAATTGACCCGTCAAACACTTCAGTTCACTTCAATGAACGTTCGTTGGTTCGTTTACATAAATTATTAATTCATAGGGTGTAGTTTAAGTTATCCTAATAATAATATTATTTCATCTACTTAATTTTTTTCTAATAAGTTTATGTAATTTTATTAGTGGGCCCACATAAAAGCAGGAGGTTAATAATCTTTGGACATGCTTTAGTGGGTTGAACAGGCTCTTGATATAATCCACCAATTCAGTGTTATGGGCTTCATTGAGCTTAATGATATTTATGGAATGCTTTACATCATTTATGATTAGAGTTAAATGTCCGGATAGTCCCTGTGGTTTGTCCATTTTTCATCTTTAGTCCCTAACTTTCTAAAATTACAGCTATAGTCCCTAACTTTTGAAATTTTGTTCCCAGATAGTCCCTGGCGTGGATGAAAGTTAGTTTTTGGTGTTAAGTGGGTGTGAAATGACAAAATTGCCCTTACTGTAAAATTAATACCTAAAAAGTTAAAACGAAATATTAAAAATTAAAAATTAAAAATTACTGAAAGTTAGTTTTTGGTGTTAAGTGGGTGTGAAATGACAAAATTGCCCTTACTGAAAGTTAGTTAAAACATTAAAAATTACCCTTACTTTTTACCCTCCCCACCACCCCCTCCCTTTTCTTTCTCTGTCTCTCGTTCACCAGAAATCCACCACCACCATAAAACCTCCTCCACCACCACCCCCAACCTCCAAATACCACTGTCGGCCACCACCTCCTTAAACAACCACCGAAACCACCACCCTCCACCATCACTAGATCTGTACCCAAATCACCCACCAACAACAGATGCGACGATGGTCGGAATAGGGGCGTGGGTTTCCGATTCGGTTAGCATATCTGACCGGACGATGATCGGAATGCGGTGGAGGAACGCGACATCGTTTAGGGTTTGCAGATCTGACCAAGAGACATAGAGAGGCATGGGGTGGAGGAACGCGGCATCGTTTAGGGTCCTGATGAAGTCTCTGTTGATTCCGACCAAGAGACGTCTCTAGTGACTCAATCTAGGGTTCCGACCAAGAGACGCAGGTTCCGATAGGCTTGCAGGTTCTCGACACCGTTTAGTGAAGAAGAGGTGACGAGATTTTTCTCAGTTATTTTTAACTTTCTGTTCGCCAATCCAATTGAATTGATCATGATGTATTGATTTCATCCTGACAGTCATTGGTGGTGGTGAAGGGTGGAGATGGTGATGGTGGTGAAGATGAAGTGGGTGGTGTTGGTGGTGGGTCCTACATAAATTATTTAATATTAATTATATTTCGTTTTAACTTTTTAGGTATTAATTTTACAGTAAGGGCAATTTTGTCATTTCACACCCACTTAACACCAAAAACTAACTTCCATCCACGCCAGGGACTATCCGAGAACAAAATTTCAAAAGTTGGGGACTATAGCTGTAATTTTAGAAAGTTAGTGACTAAAGGTGAAAAATAGGCAAACCACAGGGACTATCTGGGCATTTAACTCTTATGATTATATTCCATTTTATTTGCTGAAAACTAAGAATACATGTGAATTAAAAATATTTTAAGAACTCAGTTATATATATATATATAGGGAGAAGATCATGCGAGAACCACCTCTTATTGCGAGAACCGCGAGAACCAATGTGAACACAACAAAAAATGCCTAAAAATAGCTAAAAATCACACAAATTTTTTTTTTTTTGAATTTTTTAATATTTTTTATAAAAAAATCGCTACTTTTCGAAGCAAAAAAAAAAAAAAAATTTTTTTGGCTTCTAAAAGTAGCGATTTTAACATAAAAAATATAAAAAAAATTCAAAATTTTGTTTTTAGATTTTTTTAGATTTTTTTTAGATTTTTTTAGGTTTTTGGGGGGTTTAGTTTTTAGCATTTTAGCTTGGGGGGGGGGGGGGTGGGGGGGGGGGGGTTAGGTTTTTTTTTTGGGGGGGGGGGGGGGGTTAGGTTTTTTTAGCTATTTTAGGTTGTGTTCACATTGGTTCTCGCGGTTATCACAATAAAGGTGGTTCTCGCATGAGCTCCTCCCTATATATATATATATATATATATATATATATATATATATATATATAGAGAGAGAGAGAGAGAGAAAGTGTAATGTACATTACGGCTTAACGTACATTACGTACGACAACTTGCGTAATTTTACACTATAACGTGCGTGATTTTGTTCTTTTTCAATTAACCTGGGTTTGATCAATTTCGTCCGATTCTTTTCAATTTTCTTTTCCTTTCACTTCAAATTCGCAATTGTTCTGCCAATTTTATCGATTTGGGGTTCAAATTTATCTTTGATTTTGAAAAGTTTCATCAAATTGTCGACCATCGAATTCAAATTGTAGAACAGAGGGTGAAGGGATATGACGAAACTTTGATTCCGACCGTAACAGAGGATGCAGAAACATGACCAAGCTTTGATTCGATTGGAGTCAGAGGGCGGTAACAATGGTTTCAGATCGTAAAACAGGGGATGCGATTTTTGAACTGGGAGTTGGACATGCGTTATTATATGTTCCAACATGCGTGATTAGGTTTTTGAGGTTTATAACGTGCGTGATTTTTCAAATGAACGTGCGTAATTTCGTGAAGTACCGGTCGTACGTTAAGCCGTAATGTACGTTAACTGGCCTCTATATATATATATATATATATATTGTGATAACCTTCTCTCTTTCTCTCACATCATTTCTTCAAAGCATTATGTACAATTAATAATTCAACACATATGTTACCATGTCAATGCATTCTTGAACTTGATTTATCCAACAGTTTTTAATGTGATGCTCATTAGTTTGATTGCTTGATGAGCTAGGTTTACCTTTTACATGACGAGTTTGACAGTTTTACGTAAGGCAACCTGCGAATATAAAATTAAACGGGTTAAATAGGCTAATCTGCGAATCCAACAAGTCAATCTGAGCACGATCCCTTTAGTCAAATATGTTCACGTGTTGAGCTTGAAAGTGGCCTTAACATGTTTATACTAAACCTAAACCCACGAGTTATGTGTTAGATTCGTGCCCAAAACTAACACGTCTATTCAAAATGCGCGATTATAGAATATTCTTTTTTTTAATCTTAAAATATGTCAACTTAAATTTCAGAACAATATGAAGAGTAAATTACTATTTTGGCTCATGTGGTTTTACTAGTTTAATCCCTTTAGTTTAAAAGGGAATCTTTTGACATCTCAGACCCTAATGGTTTTGGTTCTTAACATTAACTTTGTTACTTTTTTCCAGTTAAGTATAAGGGTATTATGGTCTTTTAATAGTTAAGAGACTATCTATGTAATGACTTATCTTTTTTATTAGAGTAAAATGTTATTTTCGTCCCTGATGTTTGATCACTTTTGCGACTTTCGTCCCTGAGGTGCCATTTTCATCAAAGAAAAAGTTTGAAATCTTACCATTTTCATCCATGAAGGCCAAATTTCGAGGGACGAAAGGCGTAATAAATTGCCAAACTCAAGGATGAAAATGCAATAAAACGCAAACCTAAAGGTCTCAAATGCAGACTAAACCTAAGGGCTGATTTTGGCATTTTACTCTTTTTATTATTTTTAAGATTATTATTTAATAAAATATGTTTTAAAATAGTTCGTTTATTAATCGTGTATATTAAAAACCATGTATTTTAAAACCGTTTCTTGAACCTAAAGGACGATTTTTGCATTTTACTCTTTTTTTTCATCGTGTATTTTAAAAACAGTTATTTTTTAAAATAGTTTGTTTTTAAACTTTGTATTCTATAATTTATTTATAGTTGTTAGAAAAAAATAAACTTAAAAAAATGAAATTTTAAACAAACGAGCGGTTTTTTTGAAGATTAAAAAACGACGCTTATAAAAAACAAAAGATATTAAAAATTTATGTTAAAAATCTAAGGTTTTAGAAAGCAAATGATGTTAATAAACAAAAGGTTTAAAAAATGAACGAATTTCAAACAAACGAACGGTCCGAAAAATGGAATATTTAAAAAAAGATAACGATTCGAATAACGCTTTAAAAAAAATAAAAGGAACGCTTTACAAAACGGTTCTAAAGGAACGCTTTAAAAATAAACGGTTTTAAAAATGAACGACTTCAAAAAAAAATTGTTTAAAAAAAGTTTAAAAGACATATGATATTGAAATTAAATATGTATATATTTGTATATTTAGAACGTATTTTGTTAAATAATAATCGTAAAATAACGAAATAAAAAAAGAGTAATTACATAAATAAAAATATTAAAAGAACTTTGTAACTTACATAAACAACTCCTAAGTTTTAAAAAAACCATAATACCCTTATACTTAGCTGGAAAAAAGTAATAGAGTTAGTGTTAGAGACTAAAACCATTATAAAAAATGCAATCTCAGAGTATGATATGTCAAAAGATTTCTTTTTAGATTAAATGAGTTAAATTGGTTAAACCAGAGGGACCAAATAGTAATTTACTCAAAAATTACGTGGGTAGCTTGGAATAATATACTTATACCAAAGGATTATGGAGGGGTGGGTATAGGCTCTCTTCGAGAAACAAATATTGCATTACTTGCGAAATGGTGGTGGAGATACAAATTAGAGACAAATTCGCTATGGAAGAAAGTAATTTGGAGCATACATCATACGTCGAGGACCTGGTCGTTTATTCCAGCTCGGATGTCAAACCCCGGGCCTTGGAAGCAAGTCAAGAAGATTTCGGAGGACCTGAACCATTGGGGCATTGATTTAGCTGCTATGTTTCGGGGTATCTTAGGGCAGGGTGCACATATTAAATTCTGGAAGGTTTGGAGCATGCTAAAAATGTGGTTGTTGGGGACAGAATTAAGATAGTCAAAAGGAGTACCTCGTTGTGCTTCCATTGGGTCCGTAGACCTAGTGGTGAGGCTGAGATTAGGGAGCTAAATGGGTTGTTAGAAGATCTGAAGAATGCTTCTTTTAAAGGTGGCGAAGACAATTGGGTTTGGAGCTTGGAATCGTCAGGGTCTTTTACGGTTCGCAGCCTTAGGAAAAGAATGCAACAAGCCATGTATACAGATTCGGGGGTTAATTTTTGCTGGAATACTTGGGTTCCTATCAAGGTCAACTTCTTTACTTGGAGGATGGCTCTTGATAGGATTCCAACCATGGTTTAGCTTCGAAGACGAAATGTGCACTTTGATTCAGTTATCTGCAGATTTTGTGGTGACTACGAAGAAGACACTGAACATTTATTTGTCACATGTCGTTTTGCTCAGACGATATGGGACTTCGTTGCATCCTGGTGTAGGGTGCCTCCCTTCATAGTGTTCAGTATAGCGGACGTGATAAACATCCATCATAACACGAGGGGTTCAGAAAAATGGAGGAAAGCTGTTTATGTGGTTATACAAACAGCTTTATGGTGGATCTGGAAGACCCGAAATGACCTCGTATTCAACCGTAAACAAGCAAACGTGGTAAGAGTAAAACAAGAGATCAAGACTTGGGCTTTCCTATGGCTTTCTAGTAGGTCTAAACCCAATGTTTTGACATGGGAGAAGTGGCTGGAGTTCGATCTTAGAAGTATGGGTGTATAAGTTTGTTTTTTTTTTGTTTTTGGCGTGTAATGTTTGGCTGGGCTAACAGTTGTTGGCCTAGGCGTGTGTATTAATAAAGCTTTTGTTGGCCGTTCAAAAAAAAAAAAATCAAAATACACCCAAGCAATACACAACGGCCATTGTTGGTTGTAAAATATATCAGAAGTATAAAAGTTCCTTAACATGGTTAGGTTAGATATACTTAGGATTAACCATCACTAGTGCTCTAGTGGTGGTCACGGGTAGGGGTGAGAATGGTGCGGTTCGGTTATTACCTATAACCGAAACCATAACCGCACACTGCGATTATCAAAAAATCATAACCGTTCGGTTTCGGTTAATGCGGTTTCGGCTAATCGGTTATTGCGGTTAATGCGGTTTCGGTTCGGTTATAGGTCGGTTATTATTAGTGTAAACTATAATGGGCCAATAAGGTTGGGTCATGGTTAGTGTAAAATGTAATGGGCCAATAAGGTTGGGTCATGGTTAAAAGTTAAAACATTCAAATACTTCACCAAAGATACATATAGATTAGGCCATGGTTAAGCATTTAAATATAAACTTAAAGACTTATGGTGCTACGGATTTGGCTATGTTTAAAATATTTGGTTCGGTTCGGTTATTTGCGGTTATGAAAATAAGAATAACCATAACCGAACCGCAAAAATCGGTTATTAAAAATATAAGAAAACCAACCCTTCGGTTATTTCGGTTCGGTTTTTTCGGTTATTTCGGTTACAGTTCGGTTAATTCGGTTATATGCTCACCCCTAGTCACGGGTATTTAAGTTTCACCTATTGTGGGCCTGGGTGAGTAATAGCGTAATATAAATTTGAACTAAGGGCACAATCGTAATTTTAAGCTGGAGGCAAAACCACAATTTTATTTTGAACCGAGGGCAAAATCGTAATTTTGAGTTGGGGGCAAAAGCATAAATTTATTTTGAACGGGCGAAAAAACGTAATTTTGAACTGAGGGCGAAATCATAATTTTTTAAACGAGGAAAAATCATATTTTTGAACAGATGGCAAAATCGTAATTTTAGCTGGGAAAAAACAGAATTTTATTTTGAACTGGGGCGAAAAGGTAATTCTGAGCTGAGGGCAAAACCACAATTTTATTTTGAAGCGAGGGAAAAATCGAAATTTTGATCTGGGGACAAAAGCGTAATTTTATTTTTAGCTGGGGCAAAATCGTATTTTTAAAGAGGGGCAAAAACGTAATTTTAAAATGAATATAAAATAATAAACTGGTTGGTCAAATGGGGGAGTGCCAGGCAAAATAGTAATTTTGAAGTGAGGGCAAAATCGTAATTTTGAGATGTGGAGAAAAGCGTAATTTTATTTTGAGCTGAGGGCAAAACGGTAATTTTAAACATGAGCAAAAACGTAATTTTAAAATGAATATAAAATATTAAACTTGTTGGTCCAATGGGGGAGTGCCAGGCAGGTGTCTGGCACTATTCCCCCCATTTGGTAAATGTATATGTAGGATAATACAATACAATAGAAAAAACTAAAACTAAACAATATTTCTCGAAGTTGACTTATAGATAAAATGATGATGAAGCAAATGTTTTAATTTTGGTTAGTTGTGAATCTTGACAGTTACCCAACGTTTAAACAAAACTCTATTTGTTAAAACTTTATAACAGGATTTTTTTTAAGGTGTGAATTATTCGCGAATGTTGGGAGGTCTAGCATACGTTGTCTTTATCGGGTCCGCGCTAGAGAGACCCCTCGCACGATAGATCCCCAATTTAAACTCTTCAATAAGAAACCCCTATCACCCAGACTCGAACTTGATACCTGGAGGGGAAAACTCACCCGGGCCTACCATATTCATGTATAATTCATAGATTCCATGTAACAATAAAAAAATTGGTCCACAAATGCTCGAAAGTCGAAACCTTAAGTTTCATGTGGTATGTATGTTGGGTTTCACACACATCGTATGACTTGAATCATCGCAAACTAGTAAAGCATCCCGACAACTATCTAGATTTGAACACATACTTAACCGGGCCCGTGCTAGTTAGTATATGACCAAATAGACGTGTTACTAGTGTATACCATTCAACCATAATGCATTAATCATTATTATTACTTTACTATCTATTAATAATACAAATCAAATGAACAGTGGTTATATTATATAATAATACTAATTATTACTTTACTATCTATTAATAATACAAAGCAAATGAACAGTGGTTATATTATATAATAATACTAATTAATATTATTTTCTTTACTTTCTCAGTTGTCTATTAATAATACAAAGCAAATGGACAGTGGTTATATTATATAATAATATATTAATATAATAATACTAATTAATATTATTTTCTTTACTTTCTCAGTTGGATAAGTTTGGTGTCAACCAATACTGGTATCGAAAATACTGGTACGGTCTGGTTCATTATCGGTACATGAAGGTACAAATCGGCACCAACGTGATACAGAAAACGCCAAAAGTCGGTACCGGATTGAGTTTGAAAATCTTTTAGTTCAGGAAATTCGGTACTGCTACACGGTACTATTTGCTCATCCCTGATCACAGGTGCCGTACAAACAACAATGGTATCGTACAACTTTTTCTTCTTGATTTTCTTCAACTTTTAATGATTTCTTTTTTTAGTTTTAGGGGTAGGGATGAGCTTGGTGGCAACCGATACCGAAAATAGCGGTTACGGTACCGGCATATGAAGGTAAAAATCGGTAGCGAACCGGTACTAGGAACACCAAAAATCGGTACCGAATTGGTACTTAGGATCATTCGGTTTGGGAAATTCGGTACCGGTACCCAGTATTATTTGCTCATCTCTGATCACGTGTTTCATACGAACATCATTAACATACAACTTTTTTGGTTGATTTTCTTTCGATTATTTTTTACTGTTTTTTACATTTTCTTTTTATTTTTGTTAGTGGTTCCGCGTGCAACGCGCTCGTAGTGATTTCAAAACACATGTAAACACAGACTAAATAACAAAAGAAGTTCGCCGCAACACGGCTAGGGTGATAAACCTAGTTTCATATGAAGACTTAGATCCAAATATCCCGTTAATAAATTATATTAATCATGGTTAATTGTTAGGGTTTGACTCTAAATAAATTGGAAGGGATAGCCTATAATCAAACTAAAAACCAACTATACAAGTTAGAATTATTGATGCACAAGGTGTGGAATAAGTCTACAAAGTGTACAAATCAAAATAAGTAAACTCAAGAAGTTTATTGCACAATGTGTGACACGAGGTCAAGGTGTTGCCTTGTGTGACATGCAAGTTTAATCTTGCAATGTGTGCACATCATTGTTACATCTCCATGGTAGGCTCAACCATTTTGATGGCCTAAAGCGAATTAAAAACTAGAGGTCTTTTTCCAAAAAAGCACTATTTGAGAAAAATCCTCCTTTACCCGGACTTGTGACCAACAAAATAAACTAAAAGGTTTATTGTTAGCGAAGATAAATTAATTTTCTTTTTTGTATTTTTATACATTTTTTGTATGTGTAAAGATAAGTTCAACCCAGCCTAAATATCATATATAATTTTTTTTTAAAGTTGGAGGCCCTATTGATTTGGAGGCCTAAAGACCAAACCTCAAAATACTTGGGCTTGGGCCGGCCCTTTCTCCATGTTACTGCATACATGGTTACACATTGTGAAATATAATCCTTACTATTACTTATTTTTAGGGGGTGAATTTCTGACACGACCCGAAAACACGACAAGAACCTAACATGAAATTCGCGGGTTTAGGTTTAGTCTAAACGGGTTCGGGTCAGTTTTATGTTGAACCCGCCAACCCGTTTAGGTAAATGGGTCAGGTTCGGGTCAACCCGGTTGGGTTGGCGGGTTGACCCGTTTAACCCATTTCTATAATATTATATTTTTTTACAATATGTTACATGTTATGAATTAAATTTGGTGTGTATTTTATGCTATACTTATAACTTAAAAATAGAAATTGACATAAGATTTTATGATTTTAATGTAATTTTATTATCTAATTTGTGTTTTTTGTAGTAGATTTTAATTTAATTTTAATATATTAATTTGTTGAAAAAAATAAAATAATATAAAAAAATTCGGGTTGAACGGGTCGGGTTCGGGTTAGCCTGCGAATATTCGGGTTAGGTTCGGGTTCATATGTATGAAAGGATTTTCGGTTTCGGGTTCGGATTCGTCTAAAATTTTCGGGTTCGGGTCAGGTTGAACCCGTCAACCCGCGAACACGACCTGTTTAACACCCCTACTTATTTTGATGAAAAAAATGTCAATCCAATCACTAGAAAGGATGCCCAAATAATCAATCAAGAAAAAGAAATATTGAACAAAATCGCTATGGCTAGAGCCGTGCCTTGCATTAACCGTACACAGAGGATGTAAAGTTGTGGACAAATGTTGAACAACTTAGATGAATCAAGCAACAAAAGAACCATGCTCAATGCTTCGAATCAACCATGAAGATTCTAGGAAAATTAATCAACTCAACAAGGTGTCTACACATAATTCCCTATACAAGACATCAATCTAAAGAACATGTACCTATAGTAAAGGTCAAATGGGAAGCCCGTAGAGGTCCTGAGTATACATGGGAAGTCGAGTCCACTATGAAACAGAAATACCCTCATTTATTTCAGTAAATCTCGGGGTCGAGATTTCTTTTAAGGGGGTGAGGATGTAACACCTCGGAAATTCATGTCCAAGAAAATAAAGACACGTGTCATGTATGCAAACGTGTTATAAATACGGATCCAGATAAAGATGTACGGTAGGATTTAAAAATGTCGACATGTTAAAATATACCTCTGAGCGACCTATTAATAAATCCTTAACCAAGATATGCATCTGAATTATGATTATAAATCTGGCCATCCTAAATATTAAATTAGTTACAACCTTAGACATGGATCCAATGTGAAATTCTTGGTATTTTCGTCAACTTAAACCTCCCACAAGGTGCCAAAATGGTAAGTGCATGCCTAGACATGCAATGGCTGAAAAGATGGTCCCCATTTTGATTAAAATGCAAGAGATTCGGAGATGTAAGCGTTGCATGGTCACAGCCTCAATTAAAACAAACTTTTGTCCTCTGGCGAAGCCTTACGCACCGCAACACCCAGAATGTAACAGTGCGCAAGGCCTGCATCTGGGCGTTTTTCAGGACAGCTGCCTGTATAACCGGTTGCACCGCCTTATTTCAGTAGTATTCGAAAATCAGGGACTCTATAGGCGGTTTTTAGCATCTTAGGTACACCTGGGATGATCTTACAACACCTATAGACTATTTTGGCAAGATCTTAAGCTCTTGAGTTCACTATATAAGAAAGCTTAGTTCATGAGTTCTTGACATACATTGCAACATTCACTTGTGGGACTTGCTCTGGAGCTTCCATCAGTAAGAAGAGGATAATCAAGTGTAGAAAAGTTTGCTAGGACCTTAAGTAAGCCTCTAATTACTTGTTTAGTCATTTAAATTAGCTTAATTACTCTAAAGTCAAACTTATCGTAAAATTAGTTTGACTTTTGTTTTAATTACATGTGGCTTAACCACTGATCAAATTGAAAGTGGTTTTAAGACCACATTAGTGTAGGTGATTAACCCTTAAGAGGGAACCTCCTAATTATCTCGTTTGACAGGGAACCTCCTAGTGTATTTTTCTTAAAGACTGATTGACAGGTACCTCTCGAAATAGGCTGGAGCTATAGGGTATCAATAGAGGATCTTGCAAATCCATAAGATGCCTGCAGTCTGTTATTTTGTTTTGTTTGTATTTATTTATGATCCGCCTGTGGATCTTATTACATTCCAGTCTGTACATTCATAAACTCGAACACTCAGACAGTATGGTTTGTAATAGTTTATTCACCCAGACTTCCGCTGTGCTATTATATTGTGTGTATTGACTATGATGATATCAACTACGTCACGATATTCCCCGCCGGGCCCACCGGTCATATGTAGAAATATCGGGGTGTGACAGGTTGGTATCAGAGCCAACATTGAGTGAATTAAACACTAGACTTTTGTGTTTAATCTCAATGACACAATAAGCACATTCCTTAGACTCTCGAGTCTAGGCAAGTGACCTAGGATTTTACTCTTAACCTTCCTTTTATTGCTTTATTATATTTACTTGTTTTGACAGGAAAATGCCACCGAGACTAAGAGGACGAGGAAAGGGACCCATGCGTGGAGGACCCTCTAGTAGCTCATGACCCGTATCTCACAGCTGCCCAATACCATCATCTTTACCCTTCTTCTTACCCTCTGGGTTATCCCACTGGATACCCGGCGCAGGATTCTCAATACCTGCCATACCAACAACCTCCTCCGTATCAGCAGCAGCAAACTCAAGAGATTCTAGAGAGGTTAGAGAGGGTTGAACATAAGGCTCACGAAAATAAGAAAAAGCACAACGGTTTTGTTAAAGGCCTTATGAACCTTCTCAAAGGCAAGAAGAAATAGGGTGATGTTGGGTGGTGTTGTTTTGTTTGTTATGTAATAAAGTCCCTGCGAGGACGTTTATTTTGTTTTCATGTATCAAGTCCCTGCGCGGACTTATTTCTGTTTCAGTATGCCCCTGCGTGGGCAATGTTTTTTTTTCAGTAACCCCTGCATGGGTAGTTGTGTTATCTTCTCAAAGTCCCTTTTCGGGCGACGTTGTAATCGTTTCATGATTTTAATGCAGTTATTTTGGTTTTAAGTATGTAATTTATTATATCATACTACTTCATTCCAATTTTTAATTGATCCACCCAAGAAACTCTTAGAGGTATAACCTAGCCAAAATATTAAATGGCTATGATGGTATAACCTTTTTAAGATAATAACTCTCTGTTAACATCTGGAAATATGTTAACAATCCTGAATTGTGCGGTGCGAAGAATCACACAATCTTCCTAATATACTTGGATTTTTCCAAGCCACTAATTTAGCCTATATGATCAATACTAATCATGGCTAGTAAACATCAATATGATGTATACACCATAACATCCATTAGAGATGTATGCTTATAAGCAAAGGTGTAGTAATGACAATGAAAGTTCTATTTGTAAACTTCTTGTCAAAAAGGCGATGAACTTTGTTCGACCCTTAAACGATCGCTGATCCAAAGGATCGTTGATTATAATTTAATCGTTCCTGTGACAAGCTTTCTAAGCTATTTAAATGTCCTTCGAGACGAACTTGGTGTATATATACTTATTCCTTTGATTATTATAAATTTTGGTCTATATGGTTTAATAATACCATGACCATCTAATCATCAATATGATGATTTAATGCATAATTTAAATATATCATCTATGTTTGATATAGTATTCAGAGATGGCTGGCTCGGATGAAGCAAACAGTCATCCTACAGAAGGCAACAACACCAGGATTAATATCACTGGTGCTGATCTGCAAGCAATGATCACCGCAGCAGTTTCACAAGCGGTAGATGCCAAGTTTAAAGAACCTAGTGTCATTAGGTCTCAAACTCATTCAAAGTCTCATTCTCAACCCCTTACTAATAAGAAAAGTGAGTCTCAGCACTCATCTAACCAGGGTAGTGAACCCAAGAGGCAGATAGTCCTCAAGCCGACTCCTAGGTACGCTAAGGGTTGTACCTACAAGTACTTTGTCTCCTGTAAGCCTAGAGATTTTACAGGAGAAAAAGATGCAATTGATTGCATGAAATGGTTAGATGAGATGGAGACCGTAATAGACATCAGCGGATGTGCTAAGGAGGATGTGGTTATGTTTGTATCACAATCGTTCAAGGGTGATGCCCTTACCTGGTGGAAAGCCCTAGTGCAGTCTACCGGAAAGGTTCATCTGTATAATCTTTCTTGGGAGAAGTTTGTAGATCTTGTGAAAGACACTTACTGCCCTCAACACGAGGTTGAGAGGATTGAATCAGATTTCCTCACCTTAGTGATGAAGGATCTGGACTGTAGGTCCTATGTGACTAGTTTCAACTCGATGTCAAGGTTGGTACCATATTTAGTCACTCCTGAACCCAAACGCATCGTGCGTTTCATTGGTGGCTTGGCCCCTGAAGTAAAGGGAAATGTTAAGGCTTCAAAGCCAGCCACTTATAGATCCGCTGTGGATCTATCCTTATCCCTCACTTTGGATATTGTGAGGAGTAGGGCGAAGAAGGCGAGCGATGAAGGGAAGAGGAAACGAGAGGAAGACAAGTCTCCCCAATCGAACAAAAAGGGAAAAGGGAACTCTGGTTCCAAGAAGGGGCAGTCGAATGACAAGCCCAGGTGTAAGACTTGTAACAAAAGGCATTTTGGGAAATGCAACCAAGACCCACAGGCCAAACCATGTGGGATCTGTAAGAAGAAGGGGCACAAGTCTGTTGAGTGCCGAAATATAAAGGATGCAACCTGCTATGGTTGCAATGAAAAGGGGCACATTAAAACCAATTGCCCCAAGAATGCAAAGAAGCCTGAAGAGGCAAAGAAGAACAACGCGAGAGTCTTTCAGATGCAAGCGAGGGAAGCGGTGAATGATGAGAACGTCATAACAGGTACCTTCCTCGTCAATAATAATTATGCTAGAGTCTTATTTGATTCCGGTGCTGATAAGTCTTTTGTAGACCATAAGTTCTGTAAGTTATTGAATCTGCCTATTAAGACTCTAAGCATAAAATACGAGGTAGAGCTTGCTGATGGTACCTTAGAAACAGCTTCCACTATTCTTGATGGATGTTCTATATTCATTAAGAATCATTCCATCCCGCTATCTCTTTTGCCAATGAAATTGGCTGGGTTTGATATAGTTTTAGGCATGGATTGGCTGTCGTATAACCAAGCCCAAATTGCCTGTGACAAAAAGCTAGTCATTATCAAAACCCCTTCTGGTGAATCAGTCACCATTCAGGGAGATACGCAATACGGATTGCCCAGCAATGTGTCTATTCTTAAGTTGGCACAGTGTATGAAAAGTGGGTGTGTCATTTACATGGCACAAGTGACTGTGAATGATCCTAAGCCTAAAATTGAAGATATTCCGATTATCTATGAATATCCTGATGTCTTTCCTGATGAGTTACCTGGATTACCTCCTGAGAGGCAAGTAGAATTCATGATAGACATTCTCCCAGGATCAGCGCCTATAGCACGAGCTCCGTATCATCTAGCACCTATAGAAATGAAAGAGCTCAGAACTCAATTGGATGAACTATTGGAGAAAGGTTTCATACAACCTAGTTCTTCCCCCTGGGGAGCTCCAATACTATTCGTGAAAAAGAAGGATGGATCAATGCGTTTATGCATTGATTATCGAGAATTGAATAAGGTAACGATCAAGAATCGTTATCCCTTGCCCAGGATCGACGACTTGTTCGATCAACTCCAAGGGGCAAGCTACTTCTCGAAAATTGACTTAAGATCTGGGTATCATCAACTCAAAGTTAGAACTGAAGATGTACCAAAAACGGCCTTCAGAACAAGATATGGACATTTCGAGTTCCTAGTGATGCCTTTTGGGCTCACTAATGCGCCAGCAGCATTCATGGACCTCATGAATAGAGTTTGCAAGCCATATTTAGATAAGTTTGTCATTGTCTTCATAGATGACATACTTATCTACTCTCGTAATCAAATAGATCACGAGAAGCATCTTCGATGCATTCTAGGATTACTTCGACAGGAGAAACTATATGCAAAATTCTCCAAATGCGAGTTTTGGCTTCGGGAAGTCCAATTTCTTGGACATGTTGTCAATAAACGAGGTATCCAAGTAGATCCCGCTAAGATAGAAGCCGTAATGAATTGGGAAGCACCCAAGACTCCAACCGAAATACGTAGCTTTCTGGGTTTAGCTGGGTATTATAGAAAATTCATTGAGAACTTATCAAGAATAGCAGCGCCATTAACTTCTTTGACCCGTAAGAAAGTTAAGTTCGATTGGGGTCCAAAACAACAAGAATCCTTTGAGATTCTTAAGGAGAAATTGAGCAACGCTCCAGTGCTAACTCTACCTGATGGAATTGAAGAGTTTGTTGTATACTGTGATGCTTCACACACCGGTATGGGTTGTGTGCTCATGCAGCGAGGCAAGGTGATTGCCTATGCATCCCGACAACTAAAAGTGCATGAGAAAAATTACACCACTCACGATTTGGAGTTAGGTGCCGTTGTATTCGCACTTAAGTTATGGAGGCATTATTTATATGGAACTAAATGTGTGATCTACTCGGATCACAAAAGTCTCCAACATTTATTCAATCAAAAAGAACTCAATATGAGACAACGTCGTTGGATGGAAACCTTAAACGACTATGATTGCGAAATTCGCTACCATCCTGGTAAAGCGAATGTGGTCGCAGATGCTCTAAGCCGAAAGGAAAGGATTAAACCAATTAGGATCAATGCCAAGAGCATTGAGTTGAGGAATAGTCTAAATGAAAGAATATTAGCTGCACAGAAGGATGCTGTATTGGAAGATAACTTTCCAAATGAAAAGTTAGGAATAACTGCTGAGCAGTTAGCACCTGGAAAGGATGGAATCCTTAGAATGAACGGTAGGATTTGGGTTCCTATTCATGGAGGACTCCGAGACGTGATCCTCCAGGAAGCCCACAACTCCAAATACTCAGTTCACCCGGGAGGTGACAAAATGTATCATGATTTGAAAGCTAACTATTGGTGGATAGGTCTGAAGAAATCTATTGCCACCTATGTAGCTAAGTGCCTGACTTGTGCTCAGATTAAAGCTGAACATCAAAAGCCATCAGGTCTGCTTCAACAACCAGAACTCCCCACATGGAAGTGGGAGATGGTAACTATGGATTTCATAACTAAGTTACCTAAGACAAGGCATGGAAATGATACTATATGGGTTATTGTTGATAGACTGACTAAGTCAGCACATTTCTTACCCATCAAAGAGACACATAGTTCCGATAAGTTAGCCCAATTGTATGTAGATAAGATTGTAGCTCTTCATGGAGTACCAGTAGCTATTATCTCGGATAGAGATACCAGATACACCTCTCACTTTTGGAAAAGTTTCCAACAATCTTTGGGCACGCGTTTGAATTTTAGTACTGCTTACCATCCACAGACGGATGGACAGAGTGAGCGTACAATTCAAACATTGGAAGACATGCTGCGAGCATGTGTCATTGATTTAGGAGGTAGTTGGGATGATCATCTACCTTTAATCGAGTTCACCTATAATAATAGCTACCATACAAGCATTCAGGCTGCGCCTTTTGAGGCATTATATGGTAGGAAATGCAGAACGCCCGTCTGTTGGGCAGAGGTAGGAGAAGCTCAGTTGTCAGGACCTGACATAGTCCTTGAAACAACGGACAAAATTGTCCAGATCCGTGATCGCTTAAAAGCTGCCAGGGACAGGCAGAAAAGCTATGCTAATGGGAAACGAAGGTCTTTAAAATTTGAAATAGGCGATAACGTTCTACTGAAAGTATCACCCTGGAAAGGTGTGATGCGTTTTGGTAAGAAGGGTAAGTTGAGCCCTAGGTATATTGGACCATTCGAGATTATCGAATGTGTCGGCAGTGTAGCTTATAAGCTGAACTTGCCTGAAGAGCTGAGTGGGATTCATAATGTGTTTCACATTTGTAATCTCAAGAAATGCATAGCCGATGAATCTCTAGTAATGTCACACCCTGGCTTTGCGGAAGCGTGGTTAATTTTGGTGTGACTTCTTAATACCATAGCTTAATCATAACAAAGCTATATGAAATAAAATCATGCAAGATCATCCATTTGATTAAGTTTTAAAACCAGAGTAACATACCATTGTCTTAAAGACTTACAACATCATAACATAAAACATTGTCTTGAAAAACATAAACATCAACATGAGATAAACGCAGTTTAAGATTTGTGACTTGTCCAGGAAAGAGTCACATTTCCTAAACTGGGATGACCTTGGAACCCTTATGCAGCGGGAAAACATAACATACCGCGCCAGATCTTTAATTTCCTGAAATACATGTAAGTTGAAAAATCAACAATAATGTTGAGCGAGTTCATGTGTAAGTGAGTAAGTAAACCTTTGTGAGTATAAAAATAGTCTTGGTATGTAGCAAATAAGGGAATTGAGATCACCAATGGTTTGCAAGGCCACTGATATATGTGAAGTGCAAATAGGGAGACTCAAACCTAGCAGATTTCGCCACGGCATTAGTATGTGGACAAAGTCACCCCGAGGTCCGTTTCTAGTTTGGCCTGGGGCTGGGCTCGCTACACCCAGATAGATCTACCGCTCCTGTCCCTCGGTCCCGACATGAGGACTAATGGCCTCATATTGCTCCTACCCACTCACATGATCTAAGTAGTAAACCTCCTTACGCTAACCATACCGTGTATAAAGTACTCGTAATCATAGTAACATGTATTTCACCCCCGCAGTTAAGAAAACTGAAAACAGTTAAAGAAAAGGGGGACATGAACTCACAGTGAAGCGTCTCTACCAAGTATCTCCTGCTCACGCAGCTGTGTGACGACCTACACGTACTAATTCTATTAGACGGACGGCCGTGCCTTAGCTTTATAGTTTAAGTCTTTGGGAAATAGTTAGACAACTATTTCGTGTTTACATTCAGCATATACTTGGTAGTTAATTTCCTTCCCAAGGATGGGGGATTCAATACATGTGCGTTCAAATTAAATCATTAAGTCTCACTTAATATATATACATATTTCCGATTCCAAAATATAAGTATTTTCTCAAAAATATTATATTTTCATTTCACATAATTTTTCTCCACTAATACGTTGTTAGAATACGCGTTCAAAAATATTTCCGTAAGTGCGTAAGTTACGTTTTAACAATCGAGTGGTAATATAATTACCGATGTAACTTATATATTTATGGTGAAAGCGTTCGTATTATTTTGGATTCGTTAACGTTCGTAAATATTATTTTTACTCTAAAAATAATATTTATGTATTTTCACAAAATAATCATAAACAGTGTGTGAAAAATATATATTTATCACGTTAAATTTTGTGAAAATCCCACCTCCGAATATTTAGTAAATAAAGTCATGACGAAATTTATATTTCGAAAACATGTCAAAAATAATTCTAACACTTGTAGTGTAAATAGTTCTAAGTGTTAGGTTTTTAGAAAAATTTCGCCAGAGTTTCCTCTGTAACTGGAGGTGGCCACGCTTTCAAGCGTATCATTTTCTTTAACAAATCAACTCAACAATTTTCTTTATTTGATCAGAATAACTTTTCTCACAACAACTAATCAACATATGTGTAAATTGCCAAAAATTACATGAACTTGTAGTTTTCCCAAAACTGTGGTGTAAATCCCCTTAAATTTAGTAGATCTTTATATAAGGTAATTTGATCTTGTAAAAACCTCGTTTTTAGAGAAAATCCATTTTTACAACTTTCCGTCATCCTTTACAAAAACTGTTATTTTGTCGGATCTTTTCATTTCACAAGTGTTTACACACTTGTGGTTTATAAAAATCATGCGTGTTAGTGTAAAATCCATCTTTTAAAATACATGATTTCTTTGATACGTGGTTCTTTGAAAGTACCACTTGCAGATGCGTAGATCTGCTAGTTTTAAACACAATTTCACAAGTAAAACTCTTTTACACAAGTTCATGATTCGCGTGTGGTAGAGTTTCACCTTTTAACCGTTGTATCATTCAAAACAAGCTTATGTTAAGATCCATGATCTTACCAAACCGGGTTAAACGATGATCCGAGCTACCACATCATAGATCGGGCCTAAATAATCATACATTTCGAATACTACATCATTTACACAACTTATGAGCTATTAACCACCATTTTTAGTGTTTTAAGTAGACTTTAAAGCATCATCTTGCATGTTAACGAGTTTTAACCGATAAAAATCCTTTTAACCACTTTAGATTAGTTCAAATACGAGTTTTAAGCATTATACCTCTAGCTCGAGGCTAGGGAAGAATCTATACGCAAAAGAGGTGGATAAAAGCTAAGTAGAGAGGTCCTTCGCGTTCCGCTTGCTCCAAGACTCCTTGTATACGACCCTCGACACTTGTATGATGTTGGAATGTGATGAACAAGATCGAAAATGGATGTATGGGGAGGGGGGTGTTCGGCCGAGAGCTCTAGAGGGAGAGAGGAGTGTGTGAGTGTTGTGATGAGTGTGATGAATGATCATGTGGGTTAAGCTAGCATCTTATAGACAAAGTTTAGGGTGATTAACCATTGGACACTATGTCCCATAGATATTAAGCAAGGATGATTAATTTAATCATCTTAGTACAAGGTATGTCCCCTAGGGGACCGAATTCGGTCAAGAGGGGGGGGGGTCCTTGGTTCGATTTCAACTAGACACTAAGTATAAAGTTAGTTTAAACCAAGTTAGTTAAGTGTTTAACTTAGTTACTAAAGTGTAGTGTGCTATGACGGGTGTTAGGGTATACGGGGACCCTAACTGGCTCAGAAAAAGATAAATAGTGTAAATGACAATATTTTCATGTTCCGGGTATAGTCCGGTTGTTTGGTTGGATAGTAATCCGTTAAAGCGTTACTAAAGCTTTAAAGTGTCGTTATTACTCTTTTTAGTGACACTGCTCATTTCTGACACTTTGGAAAGTGTCTAGTAATATTTTTCTCAGGTTTTGGCACTTTATTAGTAGCTATAAGCTGAATTATTATGTAAAGTGCTGAGTTTTGTACTTAGAGTACGTTTTAGGCACATCCAGTCATTGTAACTTATTCCTAGAGACGCAGTTCCACAACCCTTGTATCCCTACACTCACCACTAGTGTAGCAAAATATCTCAGGCTCTTACAGGCCTTAGAGGCAGTGTCTGCCTGATGCTGGCTTTATCAGCATGTTCAATAGGTTATCCGCTATTGTGCTACTGTGCTTTTTGTGCATCATGTTTGTCACTAAGGTTCAGTATGTAAATAATGTAGTGACGATAAGTAAAGTATGATGCAAGTAAGTACATGTATCAGATATCAAGTAGCAGTTCATCAGCTAGTTCAAACAAGCACAGTAATTAAGCAGTAATTAATCATTAATTAAGTCGTACGGATACCTGGTTTAGTGCGGGTTGTCACATTCTCCCCCCGATAAATAAATTTCGTCCCGAAATTTAAGTTCTGCTTGTAGATGCAGGGTTCTTAGGAAAAAGGTGGGGGTATTTCTCTTTCATACGGTCCTCACGCTCCCAGGTGTACTCAGGACCATGTCTGGCATTCCAACGAACTTTGACGAGCTTGACACTGCTCCGGCGGGTCTTGTTAACTTTCCAATCCGTGACCTCAACAGGTTCTTCAACGAAGTGGAGCGTGTCGTCAACATGAATCTCGTCGGTGGGAATGGCAATGGTGACTTGTGTTGGACTTTTCTTTAGATTGGATACATGAAAGGTGTCGTGAACACCATTCAGTTCAGCAGGTAGGTCCAACTTGTATGCTACTAGTCCTATTCTTTCCAGAATTCTGAAGGGACCAATGTAGCGCGGATTTAACTTCCCACGCTTTCCGAAGCGTGCCACACCCTTCCAGGGTGAAACTTTCAATAACACCATTTCTCCAACCTGGAATTCCACATGTTTCCGGTTTGGATCCGCATAGGCCTTCTGTCTGTGGCGAGCTGCTTCGATGCGTTTAAGAATCTGCGCGATCTTGTCTGTCGTCTCTTGGACGATTTCGGGACCAGCAAGCTGCCTATCACCTGCGTCAGCCCAACATAAGGGTGATCGGCACTTGCGTTCGTAAAGGGCTTCAAATGGCGCGACACCAATACTGGTGTGGTAGCTGTTGTTGTATGAAAATTCAACCAAAGGTAAATGTTTATCCCAGCTACCGCCCAAATCCATAACACACGCTCTCAGCATGTCTTCCAAAGTCTGTATCGTTCGCTCGCTCTGCCCGTCGGTTTGCGGATGAAACGCAGTGCTCAGATTTAATTGTGAGCCAAAAGCTTCTTGGAAGGATTGCCATATCCTTGACACAAACCTTCCGTCTCTATCAGAAATGATTGAGAGAGGCACTCCATGGCGCGCGACGATCTCTCTCATGTAAATTTCAGCCAATTTGCTCGTATTATCCTTCTCTCTGATAGGTAAGAAGTGTGCTGACTTTGTTAATCGAAACACTATCACCCAGATAGTGTCATGGCCTTTTGGCGTTCTTGGCAATTTTGTAACAAAATCCATTGAGATTTGTTCCCATTTCCACTTGGGAATCTCAGGTTGTTGCAGAAGTCCTGAAGGCTTCTGGTATTCCGCTTTAACCTTAGCGCATGTTAAACAGTTGCTCACATAAACAGCAACATCGCCTTTCATCCTAGGCCACCAATAATAATCTTTGAGATCCTGGTACATCTTTTCCGCTCCAGGATGGATAGAGTACCGTGATTTGTGAGCTTCGTCGAAAATAACTTTCCTTAAATCACCAAACAGAGGAACCCAAATCCTTTTCTCGAAGCATAACGTTCCTTCCTCGTTTGGTACTAGTAGCTTCTCCATCCCACGGAGATATTCTTCTTCAAGGTTTCCTTCCTTGAGAGCTTCTTTCTGCGTGGCACGAATGCGCAAGGAAAGATCGGTTCGGATAATCATTTCTAAAGCTCTAACCCTTATGGGTTTGATCCTCTCCTTCCGACTTAGGGCATCGGCGACCACATTCGCCTTCCCTGGATGATACTTTATCTCGCAGTCGTAATCGTTCAGCAATTCAACCCATCGTCTTTGCCTCATATTCAGCTCCTTCTGGTTGAATATGTGCTGTAGGCTCTTGTGATCTGTGAAGATTGTACACTTTGTACCATAAAGGTAGTGTCTCCAGATCTTTAAAGCAAAAACCACTGCGCCGAGCTCCAAATCGTGTGTGGTATAGTTCTTTTCATGCACTTTCAATTGACGCGATGCGTAAGCAATAACCTTTTGGCGTTGCATCAACACAGAACCTAATCCTTGACGCGATGCGTCGCAGTATACCACAAAATCATCAGTACCCTCTGGTAGGGCTAAGATTGGCGCGTTACAAAGCTTATCCTTCAGTATC
The DNA here is from genome assembly GCA_030545235.1 of Helianthus tuberosus. NCBI lineage: Eukaryota > Viridiplantae > Streptophyta > Magnoliopsida > Asterales > Asteraceae > Helianthus > Helianthus tuberosus. The sequence continues at coordinate 186,826,041 of CM060406.1, forward strand.
TGGAACGCTTCTTCCTGTTTGATTCCCCAATCAAACTTCTTATCCTTCTGGGTGAGCAGCGTCAATGGTTGAGCGATCTTTGAAAAATTCTCAATGAATCTTCGATAATAGCCTGCCAAACCCAAGAATTGCCGAATCTCGGTTGGCGTCTTTGGCGTTTCCCAATCCTTGATTGCCTCGATCTTGGTTGGATCCATGTGGATTCCATCTCCATTTACCACGTTCCCAAGGAATTGGACTTCACGTAGCCAAAATTCGCACTTGGAGAATTTGGCATACAGCTGTTCCTTCTTCAGCAGCTCTAGAATGGCTCTAAGATGTTGTTCGTGCTCGGCCTTTGTTCTTGAATAAATCAAGATATCGTCGATAAACACAATTACGAACTTATCCAAGTACGGCTTGCAAACTCTATTCATCAAGTCCATAAAGACTGCAGGTGCGTTTGTCAAACCAAACGGCATAACAAGGAACTCGTAGTGTCCATAACGAGTTCTGAAGGCTGTCTTTGGGATACTCTCCTCTTGTATCCTTAACTGATGGTATCCAGATCGAAGATCGATCTTTGAATAAAAGCTTGAACCTTGAAGTTGGTCGAACAGATCATCAATTCTTGGCAGAGGATACCTATTCTTGATCGTCAGCTTGTTCAATTCTCTGTAGTCAATACACATACGGAAACTACCGTCCTTCTTCTTGACAAACAGGACTGGAGCTCCCCAAGGCGAGAAGCTTGGTCGGATAAATCCCTTGTCTAACAACTCTTGAAGTTGTGTCGACAATTCTTGCATCTCAGATGGAGCAAGTCTGTAAGGTGCCTTAGCCACAGGCGCGGCGCCTGGAACTAAGTCAATGCGGAACTCTACTTGCCTCTGAGGTGGCAGTCCAGGCAAGTCTTCTGGGAAGACTTCTGGATACTCCCTCACGACAGGGATGTCTTCGATCTTTGGCTCAGCAGCCTTTTTATCCACAATGTGTGCCAGAAAAGCAACACATCCTTTCTGCAAACACTTCCTTGCTTTCAAGCAGCTGATAATCCTCAACGGCGTCTCACGCTTCTCTCCATGAACCACAATGGTCTCACCATCGTCGGTTGGGATACGAACAACCTTTTCGTGACAAACTATCTCAGCCTTGTTGCCTGATAACCAATCCATTCCTACCACCACGTCGAAGCTTCCCAACTGGATTGGTAGTAGATCTAAAGCAAACTCACGCTCTCCTAATTCGATCACACAACCTCTGATAACTTCGTTGGCTTCTACCAACTTCCCATTAGCCAATTCGATCGAGTAGGGAATATCTAACTTATTAGCGGCTAACCCAAGCATATTCTTAAACTCTAACGATACGAAGCTATAATCGGCACCAGTATCAAATAAAACGGATGCATAGCGTTGATTTACAGGGAACGTACCAGTAACAACATTGGGGTCCTGGCGCGCTTCCCTTGCTTCGAGTTGGAACACTCTTCCACGGGCTTGGTTTAACTCTGGGCAGTTCTTCTTAAAATGCCCGATATCACCGCAGTTATAGCATCCAAGTCTTTGCCCGTTTCCACCTCCATTTCCAGCTTGGTTGTTGTTTTGGTTTGCATTGCCAGCCTGATTCGCAAAGTTGCCTCGATTCCCGTTTCCTCCATTATTTCCTTGTGAGCGATTACCACCACGATTATTATTCCTATTCCCAAATCCTCCTTGGCCTCCCCGGCCAGCATTAGCCCAACAAGAATCCTTCAAGTGGCCCGGCTTTCCACATGCTTCGCATACTTTCACACTACAATGGCCAGTATGATGGCGTTGACAGGTATTACACTTGGGCTGGGTGCCCTGATATCCTTTTCCTTTCTTTCCACTACCAGCTGTAACCTGAGCTGGCGTGCCTGATCCTCCTTTCTTAACCGCCACACTGGCGCCCTGCTTGAAGTTTGAGAACTTCCGTTTGTTACCTCCTGATGACTCGACGTGAGTCTCTTTCTTCTTATGCTCAGCATCATCAAACTTGTTTAGGCGAATTGCCTCCTCGGTGAGAGCCACGCTCAAATCGATTGCCTCAGTAATGGTCGCAGGCTTGGATGAGGTTACCATGCTTATGATTTGAGGAGCTAATCCCCAAATGAAGCTTTCAATTCTCTTGAACTCAGGAGTGACCATGTAGGGTACCACATGCGATAAGTCATGGAATCTTTGAACGTACTCTGCGATCTTTGGACCGTCCATTTTCAAGTGCCAGAACTCGGTCTCCAATCGTTGGATTTCTGCGCGGGAACAGTACTTTTTGCGCATAAGTTCCTTCAGTTCGGTCCAGGTTAGCGCGTAGGCAGCAGCTTCACCAAGTGTCTGTACTTGCAGATTCCACCAAGAGAGGGCTCCATCCAAGAATAGCCCTGAGATATAGGTGACTTGCTGATCTAGCGCGCATTTGCTCATGCGAAGAACAGATTCGGTTTTCTCAGCCCAACGAACAAAGGCGACAGCACCTCCTGTGCCATCAAAGTTTACGGGCTTGCAGTCTAAGAACTGCTTGTAGGTGCATCCTGCACATACGTTATAACATACGATTGGCATTAGCATCATTGCTAAAGATATTCAATTAGGTCATGGTAGGTCTAAATGACTTAGTATTACCATGAGGTGGATTATTGTTGTTGCCAGTGTTGCCAGAGTTGCTTCCACTAGTCCCTCCTTGAGAGGCGGCGTATTGTGCAATGGCAGCAGCGATAATTTGCTGGAGTTCTGCCTCATTGGTAGGCATGTGTGTCTCACGTCTCGGCGGCATCTTCTAAAAGATGGTTTACGTTGGTCAGGCCATAGTAAAACGTACGTATATAGTAATAGTAATAGCACATAACATCTCATGTCATCAACACATCACAAATACCAATCACACAACATCCCAAGTCATAAAAATATAAATAAGCAATCAAGCGAATCAAATATGGTGAGAATACTGCGATTGCCATATATCGAGACCACATAGTAAGTGTATTAGTACATCCCTGTGTCATACAATCATCAATCAACTAGGGGCTACATCACCCCTGTCCAAAAACTATATCATGTCAGTGTCAAATACAACATCAAATACATGTCAACAAAAGTCAGGATCATAAAGTAGTCTCCAAAAATGTTGTGCAGTCCAACAATCGCCGTCTTCTCACCTTCGTCTACCCAAACAGCACTGATGAGCTCTATACAGATGGTGGTGGAGGAGGGGGAAAGTGGGTGTAAAACAAACGACGTAACTGGAGCCAGTCCTCCTCCATGGCTCGCTGGGTATGAATAATAGAAGCAACCTGCTGCTCTAGTGTAACGAGACGGGCATCATAATCTGGAGGTAAGGGTCGAAATGGCTGCAGAGGAGAGTGTGTCCGACCATGGCACTCGCATGGTGGCAGCTGAGCTCTCTCAAGCTCCTGGATGCGCTGCCTGTGTGACTCGTGCTGGGCGACAAAAGACATCAAAACGTCCTCGATAGTATACCCCATGTGGAAAGAATGGTAGGGGTCAGTAGGTGGCATAGCAGAGTCTGGTGCCCAAAGGAACGGCTCACTGGTGGGATCAAAAGGTGCCACATGAAATGGAGCAACAGAGGATGGGACAGATGACATCTAGGGCATGAAGGGGATAGATATCGGTACATGCCTAAAAGGATGGGCTGAAGAACCCTCTCCAGTCCTCACTGGAGGTACAAACTGAGGAACCTGAAAAGAAAAATCAACATGTCGTGTATCAGGGATCTGAGGGGGAAAAGGTGGAACATCCTCATCAGCAGGTATCCAACCGTGCTGTGCATGCTCATCTGGTGGATCCATGTGTGCCGCGAACAGTGCATGCTCGGGCTCTAGTGGGATGGGATCAGGTGGGGGAGCAACAAAAGGGTGAACAGGTGCAATGTGCTCAACAGGATGGTCAACAGGTATATCAACAATAGGTAGAGGAACAACAGGATCAACAACGACATGATCGCCCTCTAACAAAGGAACATCCACGGGGAGATCATCAACAGGTGGGTCTGCTATAACAGGCTCAATAGGGATGCCAGCATGTACGGGGTCATGCTCAAGTATGGGGTCTAGAGCGGCTGCCTGCTCAGGAGCGACGGCAGGCTCGGGATCATCAAAAGCCATCTCGAAGTCAAACTCGGGGTCGATAGGATCTACTGGGTCAGCTGGATCCTCCATGGGCTGATCCATAGGTATAAACTCGATATCATGATTTGGGTCGAAGATAGGATCAGAATCCTCTATGTCATCATGGTCAAACGCAAAGCTGGGAATAGGTGCAACAGAGGATGCCTGGTCAGGATCAGAATCATGCGCAAAGTGCTGTGCGCTCAATGTGTGAGAAGGTGCGGATGCCACAGACTCGAAGGAGTCCGGGACAGGAGAATGTGTAGGCGAATCCTCAGCGGGAACGTCAGCGATCATCAGAAGATCGTCTGCAGGAAGAAGGGCCTCGCCCTGGATCTCATCCTCAAAAGGCTCCTCCTCAAACAGGTCAACATCGCCGTCAGCCTCGGCGTCAAGAGGGAAATCATATGCTGGATAAACGGCTAAGGGTATAGGGGCCGGAATCTCTACTAGAGGTAGGTACTCAGCGGGAGGGTCATCTGCAGGCTCATCAGCACCATCGGGTAGTGCGAAAGGCTGGAAATCATCCTCGTCAGTACTGGTATAGTCAGATGTGTGCACCTCGTGCTCGGAGGATGTGAGGTCATCAGATACGATAGGTATGGGTCCAGTGGTGTCCGAATCGCCAGTACCGGCTGAATCCATGAGTCTGTAACATAAACACAAATATGCTCGAATAATCAGTCATACAATCAGATAATCACATAAGTCACCAAGTAAGGTATCACATAATTCTCCTAGTCCACTAGCCAAATTCCTCCCAGTCTCGAAGACTGCTCTAACCTCGACCTCGACCTCTTAGATCGAGCCTCGGTCCCCTTGACCGAGCCTCAGCCTTCATGACTGAGCCTACTCTTCCAAGCCTCACTAGCCAACTACCTCGGTCACCTAGACCGAGCCTCGATCCTCCAGACCGAGCCTCAGCCCTCCAGGCTGAGCCTATAATAAATCAATGTGCTCAACATTTGTTTGTAAAAAGTTTTGGATCTGGACTTAAGTGGTATGCAGTAAAATGTTTTCGTGAGAGCCCTAGTGATCATAGTCTAGACTCGAGAAAGAATCCTAGTTCGCTATGATCAGAGCTCTGATACCAAGCTGTCACACCCTGGCTTTGCGGAAGCGTGGTTAATTTTGGTGTGACTTCTTAATACCATAGCTTAATCATAACAAAGCTATATGAAATAAAATCATGCAAGATCATCCATTTGATTAAGTTTTAAAACCAGAGTAACATACCATTGTCTTAAAGACTTACAACATCATAACATAAAACATTGTCTTGAAAAACATAAACATCAACATGAGATAAACGCAGTTTAAGATTTGTGACTTGTCCAGGAAAGAGTCACATTTCCTAAACTGGGATGACCTTGGAACCCTTATGCAGCGGGAAAACATAACATACCGCGCCAGATCTTTAATTTCCTGAAATACATGTAAGTTGAAAAATCAACAATAATGTTGAGCGAGTTCATGTGTAAGTGAGTAAGTAAACCTTTGTGAGTATAAAAATAGTCTTGGTATGTAGCAAATAAGGGAATTGAGATCACCAATGGTTTGCAAGGCCACTGATATATGTGAAGTGCAAATAGGGAGACTCAAACCTAGCAGATTTCGCCACGGCATTAGTATGTGGACAAAGTCACCCCGAGGTCCGTTTCTAGTTTGGCCTGGGGCTGGGCTCGCTACACCCAGATAGATCTACCGCTCCTGTCCCTCGGTCCCGACATGAGGACTAATGGCCTCATATTGCTCCTACCCACTCACATGATCTAAGTAGTAAACCTCCTTACGCTAACCATACCGTGTATAAAGTACTCGTAATCATAGTAACATGTATTTCACCCCCGCAGTTAAGAAAACTGAAAACAGTTAAAGAAAAGGGGGACATGAACTCACAGTGAAGCGTCTCTACCAAGTATCTCCTGCTCACGCAGCTGTGTGACGACCTACACGTACTAATTCTATTAGACGGACGGCCGTGCCTTAGCTTTATAGTTTAAGTCTTTGGGAAATAGTTAGACAACTATTTCGTGTTTACATTCAGTATATACTTGGTAGTTAATTTCCTTCCCAAGGATGGGGGATTCAATACATGTGCGTTCAAATTAAATCATTAAGTCTCACTTAATATATATACATATTTCCGATTCCAAAATATAAGTATTTTCTCAAAAATATTATATTTTCATTTCACATAATTTTTCTCCACTAATACGTTGTTAGAATACGCGTTCAAAAATATTTCCGTAAGTGCGTAAGTTACGTTTTAACAATCGAGTGGTAATATAATTACCGATGTAACTTATATATTTATGGTGAAAGCGTTCGTATTATTTTGGATTCGTTAACGTTCGTAAATATTATTTTTACTCTAAAAATAATATTTATGTATTTTCACAAAATAATCATAAACAGTGTGTGAAAAATATATATTTATCACGTTAAATTTTTTGAAAATCCCACCTCCGAATATTTAGTAAATAAAGTCATGACGAAATTTATATTTCGAAAACATGTCAAAAATAATTCTAACACTTGTAGTGTAAATAGTTCTAAGTGTTAGGTTTTTAGAAAAATTTCGCCAGAGTTTCCTCTGTAACTGGAGGTGGCCACGCTTTCAAGCGTATCATTTTCTTTAACAAATCAACTCAACAATTTTCTTTATTTGATCAGAATAACTTTTCTCACAACAACTAATCAACATATGTGTAAATTGCCAAAAATTACATGAACTTGTAGTTTTCCCAAAACTGTGGTGTAAATCCCCTTAAATTTAGTAGATCTTTATATAAGGTAATTTGATCTTGTAAAAACCTCGTTTTTAGAGAAAATCCATTTTTACAACTTTCCGTCATCCTTTACAAAAACTGTTATTTTGTCGGATCTTTTCATTTCACAAGTGTTTACACACTTGTGGTTTATAAAAATCATGCGTGTTAGTGTAAAATCCATATTTTAAAATACATGATTTCTTTGATACGTGGTTCTTTGAAAGTACCACTTGCAGATGCGTAGATCTGCTAGTTTTAAACACAATTTCACAAGTAAAACTCTTTTACACAAGTTCATGATTCGCGTGTGGTAGAGTTTCACCTTTTAACCGTTGTATCATTCAAAACAAGCTTATGTTAAGATCCATGATCTTACCAAACCGGGTTAAACGATGATCCGAGCTACCACATCATAGATCGGGCCTAAATAATCATACATTTCGAATACTACATCATTTACACAACTTATGAGCTATTAACCACCATTTTTAGTGTTTTAAGTAGACTTTAAAGCATCATCTTGCATGTTAACGAGTTTTAACCGATAAAAATCCTTTTAACCACTTTAGATTAGTTCAAATACGAGTTTTAAGCATTATACCTCTAGCTCGAGGCTAGGGAAGAATCTATGCGTAAAAGAGGTGGATAAAAGCTAAGTAGAGAGGTCCTTCGCGTTCCGCTTGCTCCAAGACTCCTTGTATACGACCCTCGACACTTGTATGATGTTGGAATGTGATGAACAAGATCGAAAATGGATGTATGGGGAGGGGGTGTTCGGCCGAGAGCTCTAGAGGGAGAGAGGAGTGTGTGAGTGTTGTGATGAGTGTGATGAATGATCATGTGGGTTAAGCTAGCATCTTATAGACAAAGTTTAGGGTGATTAACCATTGGACACTATGTCCCATAGATATTAAGCAAGGATGATTAATTTAATCATCTTAGTACAAGGTATGTCCCCTAGGGGACCGAATTCGGTCAAGGGGGGGGGGTCCTTGGTTCGATTTCAACTAGACACTAAGTATAAAGTTAGTTTAAACCAAGTTAGTTAAGTGTTTAACTTAGTTACTAAAGTGTAGTGTGCTATGACGGGTGTTAGGGTATACGGGGACCCTAACTGGCTCAGAAAAAGATAAATAGTGTAAATGACAATATTTTCATGTTCCGGGTATAGTCCGGTTGTTTGGTTGGATAGTAATCCGTTAAAGCGTTACTAAAGCTTTAAAGTGTCGTTATTACTCTTTTTAGTGACACTGCTCATTTCTGACACTTTGGAAAGTGTCTAGTAATATTTTTCTCAGGTTTTGGCACTTTATTAGTAGCTATAAGCTGAATTATTATGTAAAGTGCTGAGTTTTGTACTTAGAGTACGTTTTAGGCACATCCAGTCATTGTAACTTATTCCTAGAGACGCAGTTCCACAACCCTTGTATCCCTACACTCACCACTAGTGTAGCAAAATATCTCAGGCTCTTACAGGCCTTAGAGGCAGTGTCTGCCTGATGCTGGCTTTATCAGCATGTTCAATAGGTTATCCGCTATTGTGCTACTGTGCTTTTTGTGCATCATGTTTGTCACTAAGGTTCAGTATGTAAATAATGTAGTGACGATAAGTAAAGTATGATGCAAGTAAGTACATGTATCAGATATCAAGTAGCAGTTCATCAGCTAGTTCAAACAAGCACAGTAATTAAGCAGTAATTAATCATTAATTAAGTCGTACGGATACCTGGTTTAGTGCGGGTTGTCACATTCTCCCCCCGATAAATAAATTTCGTCCCGAAATTTAAGTTCTGCTTGTAGATGCAGGGTTCTTAGGAAAAAGGTGGGGGTATTTCTCTTTCATACGGTCCTCACGCTCCCAGGTGTACTCAGGACCATGTCTGGCATTCCAACGAACTTTGACGAGCTTGACACTGCTCCGGCGGGTCTTGTTAACTTTCCAATCCGTGACCTCAACAGGTTCTTCAACGAAGTGGAGCGTGTCGTCAACATGAATCTCGTCGGTGGGAATGGCAATGGTGACTTGTGTTGGACTTTTCTTTAGATTGGATACATGAAAGGTGTCGTGAACACCATTCAGTTCAGCAGGTAGGTCCAACTTGTATGCTACTAGTCCTATTCTTTCCAGAATTCTGAAGGGACCAATGTAGCGCGGATTTAACTTCCCACGCTTTTCGAAGCGTGCCACACCCTTCCAGGGTGAAACTTTCAATAACACCATTTCTCCAACCTGGAATTCCACATGTTTCCGGTTTGGATCCGCATAGGCCTTCTGTCTGTGGCGAGCTGCTTCGATGCGTTTAAGAATCTGCGCGATCTTGTCTGTCGTCTCTTGGACGATTTCGGGACCAGCAAGCTGCCTATCACCTGCGTCAGCCCAACATAAGGGTGATCGGCACTTGCGTTCGTAAAGGGCTTCAAATGGCGCGACACCAATACTGGTGTGGTAGCTGTTGTTGTATGAAAATTCAACCAAAGGTAAATGTTTATCCCAGCTACCGCCCAAATCCATAACACACGCTCTCAGCATGTCTTCCAAAGTCTGTATCGTTCGCTCGCTCTGCCCGTCAGTTTGCGGATGAAACGCAGTGCTCAGATTTAATTGTGAGCCAAAAGCTTCTTGGAAGGATTGCCATATCCTTGACACAAACCTTCCGTCTCTATCAGAAATGATTGAGAGAGGCACTCCATGGCGCGCGACGATCTCTCTCATGTAAATTTCAGCCAATTTGCTCGTATTATCCTTCTCTCTGATAGGTAAGAAGTGTGCTGACTTTGTTAATCGATCCACTATCACCCAGATAGTGTCATGGCCTTTTGGCGTTCTTGGCAATTTTGTAACAAAATCCATTGAGATTTGTTCCCATTTCCACTTGGGAATCTCAGGTTGTTGCAGAAGTCCTGAAGGCTTCTGGTATTCCGCTTTAACCTTAGCGCATGTTAAACAGTTGCTCACATAAACAGCAACATCGCCTTTCATCCTAGGCCACCAATAATAATCTTTGAGATCCTGGTACATCTTTTCCGCTCCAGGATGGATAGAGTACCGTGATTTGTGAGCTTCGTCGAAAATAACTTTCCTTAAATCACCAAACAGAGGAACCCAAATCCTTTTCTCGAAGCATAACGTTCCTTCCTCGTTTGGTACTAGTAGCTTCTCCATCCCACGGAGATATTCTTCTTCAAGGTTTCCTTCCTTGAGAGCTTCTTTCTGCGCGGCACGAATGCGCAAGGAAAGATCGGTTCGGATAATCATTTCTAAAGCTCTAACCCTTATGGGTTTGATCCTCTCCTTCCGACTTAGGGCATCGGCGACCACATTCGCCTTCCCTGGATGATACTTTATCTCGCAGTCGTAATCGTTCAGCAATTCAACCCATCGTCTTTGCCTCATATTCAGCTCCTTCTGGTTGAATATGTGCTGTAGGCTCTTGTGATCTGTGAAGATTGTACACTTTGTACCATAAAGGTAGTGTCTCCAGATCTTTAAAGCAAAAACCACTGCGCCGAGCTCCAAATCGTGTGTGGTATAGTTCTTTTCATGCACTTTCAATTGACGCGATGCGTAAGCAATAACCTTTTGGCGTTGCATCAACACAGAACCTAATCCTTGACGCGATGCGTCGCAGTATACCACAAAATCATCAGTACCCTCTGGTAGGGCTAAGATTGGCGCGTTACAAAGCTTATCCTTCAGTATCTGGAACGCTTCTTCCTGTTTGATTCCCCAATCAAACTTCTTATCCTTCTGGGTGAGCAGCGTCAATGGTTGAGCGATCTTTGAAAAATTCTCAATGAATCTTCGATAATAGCCTGCCAAACCCAAGAATTGCCGAATCTCGGTTGGCGTCTTTGGCGTTTCCCAATCCTTGATTGCCTCGATCTTGGTTGGATCCACGTGGATTCCATCTCCATTTACCACGTTCCCAAGGAATTGGACTTCACGTAGCCAAAATTCGCACTTGGAGAATTTGGCATACAGCTGTTCCTTCTTCAGCAGCTCTAGAATGGCTCTAAGATGTTGTTCGTGCTCGGCCTTTGTTCTTGAATAAATCAAGATATCGTCGATAAACACAATTACGAACTTATCCAAGTACGGCTTGCAAACTCTATTCATCAAGTCCATAAAGACTGCAGGTGCGTTTGTCAAACCAAACGGCATAACAAGGAACTCGTAGTGTCCATAACGAGTTCTGAAGGCTGTCTTTGGGATACTCTCCTCTTGTATCCTTAACTGATGGTATCCAGATCGAAGATCGATCTTTGAATAAAAGCTTGAACCTTGAAGTTGGTCGAACAGATCATCAATTCTTGGCAGAGGATACCTATTCTTGATCGTCAGCTTGTTCAATTCTCTGTAGTCAATACACATACGGAAACTACCGTCCTTCTTCTTGACAAACAGGACTGGAGCTCCCCAAGGCGAGAAGCTTGGTCGGATAAATCCCTTGTCTAACAACTCTTGAAGTTGTGTCGACAATTCTTGCATCTCAGATGGAGCAAGTCTGTAAGGTGCCTTAGCCACAGGCGCGGCGCCTGGAACTAAGTCAATGCGGAACTCTACTTGCCTCTGAGGTGGCAGTCCAGGCAAGTCTTCTGGGAAGACTTCTGGATACTCCCTCACGACAGGGATGTCTTCGATCTTTGGCTCAGCAGCCTTTTTATCCACAATGTGTGCCAGAAAAGCAACACATCCTTTCTGCAAACACTTCCTTGCTTTCAAGCAGCTGATAATCCTCAACGGCGTCTCACGCTTCTCTCCATGAACCACAATGGTCTCACCATCGTCGGTTGGGATACGAACAACCTTTTCGTGACAAACTATCTCAGCCTTGTTGCCTGATAACCAATCCATTCCTACCACCACGTCGAAGCTTCCCAACTGGATTGGTAGTAGATCTAAAGCAAACTCACGCTCTCCTAATTCGATCACACAACCTCTGATAACTTCGTTGGCTTCTACCAACTTCCCATTAGCCAATTCGATCGAGTAGGGAATATCTAACTTATTAGCGGCTAACCCAAGCATATTCTTAAACTCTAACGATACGAAGCTATAATCGGCACCAGTATCAAATAAAACGGATGCATAGCGTTGATTTACAGGGAACGTACCAGTAACAACATTGGGGTCCTGGCGCGCTTCCCTTGCTTCGAGTTGGAACACTCTTCCACGGGCTTGGTTTAACTCTGGGCAGTTCTTCTTAAAATGCCCGATATCACCGCAGTTATAGCATCCAAGTCTTTGCCCGTTTCCACCTCCATTTCCAGCTTGGTTGTTGTTTTGGTTTGCATTGCCAGCCTGATTCGCAAAGTTGCCTCGATTCCCGTTTCCTCCATTATTTCCTTGTGAGCGATTACCACCACGATTATTATTCCTATTCCCAAATCCTCCTTGGCCTCCCCGGCCAGCATTAGCCCAACAAGAATCCTTCAAGTGGCCCGGCTTTCCACATGCTTCGCATACTTTCACACTACAATGGCCAGTATGATGGCGTTGACAGGTATTACACTTGGGCTGGGTGCCCTGATATCCTTTTCCTTTCTTTCCACTACCAGCTGTAACCTGAGCTGGCGTGCCTGATCCTCCTTTCTTAACCGCCACACTGGCGCCCTGCTTGAAGTTTGAGAACTTCCGTTTGTTACCTCCTGATGACTCGACGTGAGTCTCTTTCTTCTTATGCTCAGCATCATCAAACTTGTTTAGGCGAATTGCCTCCTCGGTGAGAGCCACGCTCAAATCGATTGCCTCAGTAATGGTCGCAGGCTTGGATGAGGTTACCATGCTTATGATTTGAGGAGCTAATCCCCAAATGAAGCGTTCAATTCTCTTGAACTCAGGAGTGACCATGTAGGGTACCACATGCGATAAGTCATGGAATCTTTGAACGTACTCTGCGATCTTTGGACCGTCCATTTTCAAGTGCCAGAACTCGGTCTCCAATCGTTGGATTTCTGCGCGGGAACAGTACTTTTTGCGCATAAGTTCCTTCAGTTCGGTCCAGGTTAGCGCGTAGGCAGCAGCTTCACCAAGTGTCTGTACTTGCAGATTCCACCAAGAGAGGGCTCCATCCAAGAATAGCCCTGAGATATAGGTGACTTGCTGATCTAGCGCGCATTTGCTCATGCGAAGAACAGATTCGGTTTTCTCAGCCCAACGAACAAAGGCGACAGCACCTCCTGTGCCATCAAAGTTTACGGGCTTGCAGTCTAAGAACTGCTTGTAGGTGCATCCTGCACATACGTTATAACATACGATTGGCATTAGCATCATTGCTAAAGATATTCAATTAGGTCATGGTAGGTCTAAATGACTTAGTATTACCATGAGGTGGATTATTGTTGTTGCCAGTGTTGCCAGAGTTGCTTCCACTAGTCCCTCCTTGAGAGGCGGCGTATTGTGCAATGGCAGCAGCGATAATTTGCTGGAGTTCTGCCTCATTGGTAGGCATGTGTGTCTCACGTCTCGGCGGCATCTTCTAAAAGATGGTTTACGTTGGTCAGGCCATAGTAAAACGTACGTATATAGTAATAGTAATAGCACATAACATCTCATGTCATCAACACATCACAAATACCAATCACACAACATCCCAAGTCATAAAAATATAAATAAGCAATCAAGCGAATCAAATATGGTGAGAATACTGCGATTGCCATATATCGAGACCACATAGTAAGTGTATTAGTACATCCCTGTGTCATACAATCATCAATCAACTAGGGGCTACATCACCCCTGTCCAAAAACTATATCATGTCAGTGTCAAATACAACATCAAATACATGTCAACAAAAGTCAGGATCATAAAGTAGTCTCCAAAAATGTTGTGCAGTCCAACAATCGCCGTCTTCTCACCTTCGTCTACCCAAACAGCACTGATGAGCTCTATACAGATGGTGGTGGAGGAGGGGGAAAGTGGGTGTAAAACAAACGACGTAACTGGAGCCAGTCCTCCTCCATGGCTCGCTGGGTATGAATGATAGAAGCAACCTGCTGCTCTAGTGTAACGAGACGGGCATCATAATCTGGAGGTAAGGGTCGAAATGGCTGCAGAGGAGAGTGTGTCCGACCATGGCACTCGCATGGTGGCAGCTGAGCTCTCTCAAGCTCCTGGATGCGCTGCCTGTGTGACTCGTGCTGGGCGACAAAAGACATCAAAACGTCCTCGATAGTATACCCCATGTGGAAAGAATGGTAGGGGTCAGTAGGTGGCATAGCAGAGTCTGGTGCCCAAAGGAACGGCTCACTGGTGGGATCAAAAGGTGCCACATGAAATGGAGCAACAGAGGATGGGACAGATGACATCTAGGGCATGAAGGGGATAGATATCGGTACATGCCTAAAAGGATGGGCTGAAGAACCCTCTCCAGTCCTCACTGGAGGTACAAACTGAGGAACCTGAAAAGAAAAATCAACATGTCGTGTATCAGGGATCTGAGGGGGAAAAGGTGGAACATCCTCATCAGCAGGTATCCAACCGTGCTGTGCATGCTCATCTGGTGGATCCATGTGTGCCGCGAACAGTGCATGCTCGGGCTCTAGTGGGATGGGATCAGGTGGGGGAGCAACAAAAGGGTGAACAGGTGCAATGTGCTCAACAGGATGGTCAACAGGTATATCAACAATAGGTAGAGGAACAACAGGATCAACAACGACATGATCGCCCTCTAACAAAGGAACATCCACGGGGAGATCATCAACAAGTGGGTCTGCTATAACAGGCTCAATAGGGATGCCAGCATGTACGGGGTCATGCTCAAGTATGGGGTCTAGAGCGGCTGCCTGCTCAGGAGCGACGGCAGGCTCGGGATCATCAAAAGCCATCTCGAAGTCAAACTCGGGGTCGATAGGATCTACTGGGTCAGCTGGATCCTCCATGGGCTGATCCATAGGTATAAACTCGATATCATGATTTGGGTCGAAGATAGGATCAGAATCCTCTATGTCATCATGGTCAAACGCAAAGCTGGGAATAGGTGCAACAGAGGATGCCTGGTCAGGATCAGAATCATGCGCAAAGTGCTGTGCGCTCAATGTGTGAGAAGGTGCGGATGCCACAGACTCGAAGGAGTCTGGGACAGGAGAATGTGCAGGCGAATCCTCAGCGGGAACGTCAGCGATCATCAGAAGATCGTCTGCAGGAAGAAGGGCCTCGCCCTGGATCTCATCCTCAAAAGGCTCCTCCTCAAACAGGTCAACATCGCCGTCAGCCTCGGCGTCAAGAGGGAAATCATATGCTGGATAAACGGCTAAGGGTATAGGGGCCGGAATCTCTACTAGAGGTAGGTACTCAGCGGGAGGGTCATCTGCAGGCTCATCAGCACCATCGGGTAGTGCGAAAGGCTGGAAATCATCCTCGTCAGTACTGGTATAGTCAGATGTGTGCACCTCGTGCTCGGAGGATGTGAGGTCATCAGATACGATAGGTATGGGTCCAGTGGTGTCCGAATCGCCAGTACCGGCTGAATCCATGAGTCTGTAACATAAACACAAATATGCTCGAATAATCAGTCATACAATCAGATAATCACATAAGTCACCAAGTAAGGTATCACATAATTCTCCTAGTCCACTAGCCAAATTCCTCCCAGTCTCGAAGACTGCTCTATCCTCCACCTCGACCTCTTAGATCGAGCCTCGGTCCCCTTGACCGAGCCTCAGCCTTCATGACTGAGCCTACTCTTCCAAGCCTCACTAGCCAACTACCTCGGTCACCTAGACCGAGCCTCGATCCTCCAGACCGAGCCTCAGCCCTCCAGGCTGAGCCTATAATAAATCAATGTGCTCAACATTTGTTTGTAAAAAGTTTTGGATCTGGACTTAAGTGGTATGCAGTAAAATGTTTTCGTGAGAGCCCTAGTGATCATAGTCTAGACTCGAGAAAGAATCCTAGTTCGCTATGATCAGAGCTCTGATACCAAGCTGTCACACCCTGGCTTTGCGGAAGCGTGGTTAATTTTGGTGTGACTTCTTAATACCATAGCTTAATCATAACAAAGCTATATGAAATAAAATCATGCAAGATCATCCATTTGATTAAGTTTTAAAACCAGAGTAACATACCATTGTCTTAAAGACTTACAACATCATAACATAAAACATTGTCTTGAAAAACATAAACATCAACATGAGATAAACGCAGTTTAAGATTTGTGACTTGTCCAGGAAAGAGTCACATTTCCTAAACTGGGATGACCTTGGAACCCTTATGCAGCGGGAAAACATAACATACCGCGCCAGATCTTTAATTTCCTGAAATACATGTAAGTTGAAAAATCAACAATAATGTTGAGCGAGTTCATGTGTAAGTGAGTAAGTAAACCTTTGTGAGTATAAAAATAGTCTTGGTATGTAGCAAATAAGGGAATTGAGATCACCAATGGTTTGCAAGGCCACTGATATATGTGAAGTGCAAATAGGGAGACTCAAACCTAGCAGATTTCGCCACGGCATTAGTATGTGGACAAAGTCACCCCGAGGTCCGTTTCTAGTTTGGCCTGGGGCTGGGCTCGCTACACCCAGATAGATCTACCGCTCCTGTCCCTCGGTCCCGACATGAGGACTAATGGCCTCATATTGCTCCTACCCACTCACATGATCTAAGTAGTAAACCTCCTTACGCTAACCATACCGTGTATAAAGTACTCGTAATCATAGTAACATGTATTTCACCCCCGCAGTTAAGAAAACTGAAAACAGTTAAAGAAAAGGGGGACATGAACTCACAGTGAAGCGTCTCTACCAAGTATCTCCTGCTCACGCAGCTGTGTGACGACCTACACGTACTAATTCTATTAGACGGACGGCCGTGCCTTAGCTTTATAGTTTAAGTCTTTGGGAAATAGTTAGACAACTATTTCGTGTTTACATTCAGTATATACTTGGTAGTTAATTTCCTTCCCAAGGATGGGGGATTCAATACATGTGCGTTCAAATTAAATCATTAAGTCTCACTTAATATATATACATATTTCCGATTCCAAAATATAAGTATTTTCTCAAAAATATTATATTTTCATTTCACATAATTTTTCTCCACTAATACGTTGTTAGAATACGCGTTCAAAAATATTTCCGTAAGTGCGTAAGTTACGTTTTAACAATCGAGTGGTAATATAATTACCGATGTAACTTATATATTTATGGTGAAAGCGTTCGTATTATTTTGGATTCGTTAACGTTCGTAAATATTATTTTTACTCTAAAAATAATATTTATGTATTTTCACAAAATAATCATAAACAGTGTGTGAAAAATATATATTTATCACGTTAAATTTTGTGAAAATCCCACCTCCGAATATTTAGTAAATAAAGTCATGGCGAAATTTATATTTCGAAAACATGTCAAAAATAATTCTAACACTTGTAGTGTAAATAGTTCTAAGTGTTAGGTTTTTAGAAAAATTTCGCCAGAGTTTCCTCTGTAACTGGAGGTGGCCACGCTTTCAAGCGTATCATTTTCTTTAACAAATCAACTCAACAATTTTCTTTATTTGATCAGAATAACTTTTCTCACAACAACTAATCAACATATGTGTAAATTGCCAAAAATTCACTACTAGAAAATAGACCTATTGCAACTTTTTAGAAGCAACATTTTTCAAATGAGTTGCATTTGATTCTAAAGCAACTTCGTTGAATATAAAGGTTGCATTAGAAGATCTAATGCAACTTTTTTTTTATAAAGAGTTGCAAATTTATAAGTAATTTGCAACCTTTGTTTTTAAAAGTTGCGAATTTAACTAAAAATTGCAACCTTTTTCTTGAAAGATTGCAAATTTTATTGAAATTTGCAACTTTTGTAAAAAAGGTTGCATTGTAAAGTTTTAAAAGATGTATTGTTAAAAGTTATATGCAACAATTTTTTTTTTAAAGATTGCATCCAAATGTGCGTGGTGTTGTGACATAACCACAATGACTTATTTGGCCACAAACTCACACAACCAAAAAGTTTTAGATTTAGAAATTCAATAAAAACGGAAAAATAAAGTATAGGGAAATATTCATTTGCAATAGTGATTTTTGATATTAAATAATACTTTATTTTTATTAAATCACATTGTCATTGATTCTTGAATAAAAAGAGTTGAGAGACTATAAAGTCTGATATGGTCAGTATGGTCTTCATTTGAAATATACAAATCATAATTAGACATACGAAACAAAACATTTGAGAAAATAAAATATTTTATTTTCAAAATTGTTAAATAATAGTATTGTTAGCATTAGCTAAATAAAAAACTACGTACTAAAACTTTTAATGGTTATAACTAAAAAAATGTAATAATGATCATTCTAACATAACGTTTTATGATATATTATTATAAATTGAATAATCATTTTTATTTTAGTTCCCGCCTATGTCTGTTCCCCCAAAATTTTGATTTGCCTCTCATTCTCAATTTTAGAATTGGATGCCATCTCCCATCACCCACCCCAATCGGAATTCTCTCCCTCAACCTCTATCGATCGTTTCCTTCGCTCGATCCCAACCCCCCATACCCCAAACGGAAGGTCGTCTCCTCCCATCGATTTCTACCATTTTACCACTAATGAACCGCGGCTGAGTGACCGACGAACCACCACTGAGGCACTGCACCATCAGATAATCTATCATAACTGCTCGGTTCCTTGTTGCTCGACTCCTCATCGCTTCAGTCATAACTTCATCCCTGAGCAAGTACTTTTTCTCTTCCATCAACCTTGCTTCAATCAAGTTTAGGGTTCTAATTAAAATGTTGAATTTCGTTGTAATTTTTGGGGCAAATGTGTGTTTTGGGGGGGTTATATCATGTTACTAGATTTCAAATTGTTTTAACATAAGAAACACTTGTAATACAGCCATCAACCTCATGTTCCGATCTTTATCTAATGTAAGTGTGTAAAAGTAAAAGGTCTAAAGATGTCACCACCTGCTCGATGAAATGCTTTAACCAAATTGACTTCTATTTCACATACTTTTTTACTAGATAATGCATCATTGTTAATATAAATTTGTTGAAACTTTAGAAGAAGTCATGAATCTCTGTTATTGGTGGTGATATGAACATAAAAAATGTTGCAATATGACCTTGTTAAGGGTTTTGTTTATTAGGGTGTAAGGGGTGCATGACTCATTAGTTGGGGGGAAAATTTCACCCACCCAATCATAATATGCCATGTCATTTTCCCTCTCATTCTCCCCTCTTGCCCAAAAACACAAGGGGCGGTTTCCCCAAACCATTTGTTTTTTTTTTTTTAAAACAGAGGGATGATTGGTTGAAAGAGAGTGGGGCCAACCACCACCCCTCTCCCTCATCTTCACCGCATGCGGCATATGTTCACCGCTCAAGCTCCACCCTTTCCCTTCCCTGCGCGGCAAAACTTCACGGCGGCACCCTCCACTTGCGACAAAATCCTTCCCCGCTTCCTTTACCGCATCGACCCCGGACACCCTTATGTTTTCACCTAAGTAAGAGTATTAATGGAATAGAAAAACTCGGAAATCGGAATGTCTTTCAGAGATTGTAGTTCATTCTTTTCACCCGTGAACAAAATATTATCATGACTGATTTGATGCATTACATCATGTGTACATATTTGGTTTGCTATTTTGCTCTAATCTTGTTCCTATGTTTTTGTTGTTTTGCTAGAATGTGAAACATCATTTTCTGGAACAGGCATTGGTACATTGCTAGACAAGTTGCATTTTTTAAAGGAGATGATTGTTGTGTTTTAGTTATAATGTAAATGTCACAACTCCCAGACGTATGATGAACCCAAATAGGTAAATGAAATCCAAATACTTCAAATAAGTAACTGACATTTACATACTTAAAAATTTGATGCAGGTCAAAATGTCTAAGCAAAACATCTTTTGTTGTGCTCAACAGTTAATATTAAAGAGACCACATCATATGTTAGTTGACTCATATAGATTATTTATTGAGCGCGACCGTGTTCAAGTTCCTGTTGTTGGTGACTCAGGTAATAACATGTATGCTTCTTTGATATTCATGTTAAATACTCAAAATAAATGCCTTATGGCTCATATGTTAAGGTTCTTAAGTTGCTATGTTTGTTGAATCAGCTCCATACATTTTATCATTTTATTGGAGACGATTGTTATTAGCCAGTCTTGTTTTTGTTTGCGAAATGCCATTCGATAAGTCTTTAAGAAAATTTTACCTAGATATGGAGGCAGCTTGTTATACTTAGTGAAGCATATAATTGCAAAAGAATTCCCATGAAGCACAACGTTTTTCTTACATGGGCTTTATTTTTTATGTGCTAAACACTAAACTTAAATAATTCACTCAAAGATAACTCTTGATTTTTTACCTTTCACATGTTACGTTTGTTGAAGTGATCTAGATTTATATTATTTAATCTTTTATGTCACATAATAGGCTCATCTATTTCTTTTATTAGACGTAGTTTTGACACTTTGGCCCATTTACTTATATGTTGATTTTAGGATCTTTATCTCTCTTAACCAGTTAAACTTATAAAATATGGAAAAATATACAAATTTTTATTATTCATATTAGAGGTGCGTCTTATTGTGAATTGATATATTTACAAGTTTAATCAGCCCCTTAATGTCACCAAAAAGATGAAAAGAAACCTTGCTTTAAGAAAAGCTAGAAGCAAGTTTTTTTCAAATATATTGCTGAAGGGTATCGACTTGTGCCATATACGTTGTATTTGATTTCATCTACATTGACCAGTATATGTCTAGCATATAATTAGATCCGAAACGGTTGCACTTACTCAATGTTTCTTGCATGGTGATATCTTTGTAAGCACTCTTTTGGCAAAGAATTTAACATATTCGAATCATTATGCTTGATAAAACGAAAAAAAAAAAAGAAGCTCAAATAGAAAACAACACCACTGCTAGTAAGATAGCGATCCAGGCAAGCGCGAAAGAAAGAAGGGGTATAAGAAAGCACAAGAATTAAAGCAGGGCAGGATCGAAGAGCTTAGAGAACAAGCAAGCGAGAAGGACTCCCTCAAAGGCAAGGTCTTTCGTGCCTCGATGAGCATTGTGCCTTTTTTCGATTTTTTATATGTTATTTGAATAATCTAAATAAAATTTGCACATTTTTGTGTCGTAATTCTGAAACAATTTGAATAAATTTTTAGGAAGTATGGGGAAATTCGGGTACGCCAACTAGAAGATTTTTGCTACACAATAGATGATACATACTTCAAAGATGAGGGGTGTGTGTGTTCTTGGTTTACAATAGTTGTTATTCCAGGGTTATTAGTGTTTGTTTGACTAATAAGTTTGACTTGTGCAGGTTTTGCAAATTGAATCTTCAATTCTGAATTTCTTGAAGTTTGAATTGACAACACCACCTATTAGATGTTTCTTGAGAAGATTTGTGTGTGTTGCTCATGTGGTAAGGTATAAAAACAAAATTTTTATGCTTTTAATTGGGTCAATTTCTATGAGGTGTAAAAACAAATCCTTGGTTCCTCACAGATACATGATTCCGGAAGGGCATATGATATCATTTAAATTAAACATTGAACATGAGAAAAACCATTTGCTAGAAATGCGCAATAAGATTGAAGAGGATCATGAAACTAAAACAAGCCGAGCTCGAAGCTATGCAAAATATATATATTGAGAGCCAACAACAAAACTTGGAAGCTATGATGCATTATGTTACACAAAGTGCTAGTTAGAGATCGAGAAGCGTAGAATGTTCCATTTCTCTTTAATCTACATCTTGTGTTGACTATATTGTTACTTGAGTTTGGATAACCATGTAAAGTACACCATTTTACTATTAATGATATGTGTTTTACTATTTTTTGTGTAATTACGATTGAATGCATATTAATTAATAGCAATTGAATTTATATTATAAAGTTGCATATGCGTGTAAAAAAGGTTGCATATGCTGTAATTAATATTCGTAAAAATGTTGCATTTAGTGTAAAAAAAGGTTGCATTTTTTCTAATAAAAATATAATAATAGTTGCATTAAGTCTAGAAAAAGGTTGCATTTATGTAACCGAACTATAATAAAAGTTGCATTTAAGTATGGAAAAGTTACATTTTGGTAACTAAACTATATTTAAAGTTGCATTTGAGTATTAAAAAAAGTTGCATTAGAATGTAAAAAAGTTGCATACTAAAAAAGTTGCATTTGAATAGTAAATGCAACACTTTAAATAAAGGTTGCATTAGACCTTTAAAAGGTTGCGTTAGGTCTAATGTAACTGCTTCTAATGCAGCCCCCAATAAAAGGTTGCATTAGACCTAATGCAACCTTTTCAAGGCCTAATGCAACATTTTACCAGGGTTACCTTAGCTTTATTTTCTTGTAGTGATTACATGAACTTGTAGTTTTCCCAAAACTGTGGTGTAAATCCCCTTAAATTTAGTAGATCTTTATATAAGGTAATTTGATCTTGTAAAAACCTCGTTTTTAGAGAAAATCCATTTTTACAACTTTCCGTCATCCTTTACAAAAACTGTTATTTTGTCGGATCTTTTCATTTCACAAGTGTTTACACACTTGTGGTTTATAAAAATCATGCGTGTTAGTGTAAAATCCATATTTTAAAATACATGATTTCTTTGATACGTGGTTCTTTGAAAGTACCACTTGCAGATGCGTAGATCTGCTAGTTTTAAACACAATTTCACAAGTAAAACTCTTTTACACAAGTTCATGATTCGCGTGTGGTAGAGTTTCACCTTTTAACCGTTGTATCATTCAAAACAAGCTTATGTTAAGATCCATGATCTTACCAAACCGGGTTAAACGATGATCCGAGCTACCACATCATAGATCGGGCCTAAATAATCATACATTTCGAATACTACATCATTTACACAACTTATGAGCTATTAACCACCATTTTTAGTGTTTTAAGTAGACTTTAAAGCATCATCTTGCATGTTAACGAGTTTTAACCGATAAAAATCCTTTTAACCACTTTAGATTAGTTCAAATACGAGTTTTAAGCATTATACCTCTAGCTCGAGGCTAGGGAAGAATCTATGCGCAAAAGAGGTGGATAAAAGCTAAGTAGAGAGGTCCTTCGCGTTTCGCTTGCTCCAAGACTCCTTGTATACGACCCTCGACACTTGTATGATGTTGGAATGTGATGAACAAGATCGAAAATGGATGTATGGGGAGGGGGTGTTCGGCCGAGAGCTCTAGAGGGAGAGAGGAGTGTGTGAGTGTTGTGATGAGTGTGATGAATGATCATGTGGGTTAAGCTAGCATCTTATAGACAAAGTTTAGGGTGATTAACCATTGGACACTATGTCCCATAGATATTAAGCAAGGATGATTAATTTAATCATCTTAGTACAAGGTATGTCCCCTAGGGGACCGAATTCGGTCAAGAGGGGGGGGGGGTCCTTGGTTCGATTTCAACTAGACACTAAGTATAAAGTTAGTTTAAACCAAGTTAGTTAAGTGTTTAACTTAGTTACTAAAGTGTAGTGTGCTATGACGGGTGTTAGGGTATACGGGGACCCTAACTGGCTCAGAAAAAGATAAATAGTGTAAATGACAATATTTTCATGTTCCGGGTATAGTCCGGTTGTTTGGTTGGATAGTAATCCGTTAAAGCGTTACTAAAGCTTTAAAGTGTCGTTATTACTCTTTTTAGTGACACTGCTCATTTCTGACACTTTGGAAAGTGTCTAGTAATATTTTTCTCAGGTTTTGGCACTTTATTAGTAGCTATAAGCTGAATTATTATGTAAAGTGCTGAGTTTTGTACTTAGAGTACGTTTTAGGCACATCCAGTCATTGTAACTTATTCCTAGAGACGCAGTTCCACAACCCTTGTATCCCTACACTCACCACTAGTGTAGCAAAATATCTCAGGCTCTTACAGGCCTTAGAGGCAGTGTCTGCCTGATGCTGGCTTTATCAGCATGTTCAATAGGTTATCCGCTATTGTGCTACTGTGCTTTTTGTGCATCATGTTTGTCACTAAGGTTCAGTATGTAAATAATGTAGTGACGATAAGTAAAGTATGATGCAAGTAAGTACATGTATCAGATATCAAGTAGCAGTTCATCAGCTAGTTCAAACAAGCACAATAATTAAGCAGTAATTAATCATTAATTAAGTCGTCCGGATACCTGGTTTAGTGCGGGTTGTCACAAGTAATGTCTCATAAGGACGTGGAAATTGATGAAAGTTTGAGGTTTGTTGAAAGACCTATTGCGATTGAGGATCGACAGGTTAAAAAGCTCTGAAGAAAGCATGTACCTATAGTAAAGGTCAAATGGGAAGCCCGTAGAGGTCCTGAGTATACATGGGAAGTCGAGTCCACTATGAAACAGAAATACCCTCATTTATTTCAGTAAATCTCAGGGTCGAGATTTCTTTTAAGGGGGTGAGGATGTAACACCTCGGAAATTCATGTCCAAGAAAATAAAGACACGTGTCATGTATGCAAACGTGTTATAAATACGGATCCAGATAAAGATGTACGGTAGGATTTAAAAATGTCGACATGTTAAAATATACCTCTGAGCGACCTATTAATAAATCCTTAACCAAGATATGCATCTGAATTATGATTATAAATCTGGCCATCCTAAATATTAAATTAGTTACAACCTTAGACATGGATCCAATGTGAAATTCTTGGTATTTCCGTCAACTTAAACCTCCCACAAGGTGCCAAAATGGTAAGTGCATGCCTAGACATGCAATGGCTGAAAAGATGGTCCCCATTTTGATTAAAATGCAAGAGATTCGGATATGTAAGTGTTGCATGGTCACAGCCTCAATTAAAACAAACTTTTGTCCTCTGGCGAAGGCTTACGCACCGCAACACCCAGAATGTTACGGTGCGCAAGAAGGCTTACGCACCGCAACACCCAGAATGTAACGGTGCGCAAGGCCTGCATCTGGGCGTTTTTCAGGACAGCTGCCTGTATAACCGGTTGCACCGCCTTATTTCAGTAGTATTCGAAAATCAGGGACTCTATAGGCGGTTTTTAGCATCTTAGGTACACCTGGGATGATCTTACAACACCTATAGACTATTTTGGCAAGATCTTAAGCTCTTAAGTTCACTATATAAGAAAGCTTAGTTCATGAGTTCTTGACACACATTGCAACATTCACTTGTGGGACTTGCTCTGGAGCTTCCATCAGTAAGAAGAGGATAATCAAGTGTAGAAAAGTTTGCTAGGACCTTAAGTAAGCCTCTAATTACTTGTTTAGTCATTTAAATTAGCTTAATTACTCTAAAGTCAAATTTATCGTAAAATTAGTTTGACTTTCGTTTTAATTACATGTGGCTTAACCACTGATCAAATTGAAAGTGGTTTTAAGACCACATTAGTGTAGGTGATTAACCCTTAAGAGGGCACCTCCTAATTATCTCGTTTGACTGGTCAATTGTCGGGTCAAAGTAGTTTGACAAAAAGTCAAACTGGGCAGAATGTTTGAAAATGATTAAAATTAATAAACCAAAGTTCTAAATTATATTTCAACATTCCAATGACTTGGTAATTAATATTAAAACATGATTTATCAGTCCTAACCCGACAATTAATAGTCTAAGGGCAGTTTATAACCGAAAGTCGCAAAAGCTTGACTTTTGCTTTGACTTTCAGTTCTGACCCGTTCAAGCTTAATTCTCCCATGTTTTAAGCTTCCATTAGGACCACATTACTTAGTAGTATAACCCCCTGGAGTTATATTGCATGGTGACTAGTGGTTTGAAATTATATGCACTTAATCGTAATTATGCTTAATAATGCCATAAACGCCCTTTTTACATACAACTGAGATTTTTAACAATGTGATTGGACTAACACCTTTGCTACTGATATTTAGACATGTCCTAAAAGTTTAGTATCAATTGAAGGTCTAGAATTTGAGTTATGCTCAAAAGCGTAATTTAGGAACTTTTTAGTAATTAAAAAGCTTAATTAACATGAAGCCTATCTAAACTCGATTTTTGACACCAAACTTCTTACCTACTGATGTAAAATAATATTTTGGGATTTTTAAAGATTTTTAATTATTTTTAGGCTGGGCATAACATAGGATTATAGCTTGATTTCGGTAATTGTCGGTTTTACCCTTTTCATGCATAAAATGAGTTTTACATAACTTTTTAGTGCCAAATCTTTTGCTACTGATTTCATATGATAAATAAAGTATTTTGAACTTTATGAACTGATCAAAAACTCAGATTTCCTATTTTAACCCGAATACCCCTTTAAACCGACTTTTAAGCATTTTAAGCATCTAGTTTGAGTTAAAACTAATTTTGACATATGAAACTTATTATCCACTGATGTTTAAAGCTAATTTATATATCTATACAGTAAGATAAAGTTTTTAAACTCAGAAGCATATTTTGACCTTTAAGGCCTATGTAAAAGTTACCAAAATGCCCCTACGGGACATAGTTTGGTTATATAAGATATTTTTCACATATATAAAGTATCCTACTGTTATAACTTATAAAAATACATATTTTTACTGATCTAATCAGACCTGAAACTCAGTTGCACAATTAAACTCTTTTATGGACATTAAAATTACCAAAATGCCCTTATGGGACTTATTTTGGTTTAAATTACTTTTTGGGCATGTGTGTTAACATCTTACTGATGTATTAACATATTTTGAGCATAATAATGATTAAGACCTGTATATAATTTATTTGGAGACCCGTTACGCGATTACGCGTTCGGATCGGCTTATGTGACTAGTTTACATAATATAGTCGAAACGGGTCAAACCTTATCATTAAGTTCTCAATTTCCAGAATGTGTTTAGTTTACCCATATTGTACAAGTATCCAGGCTTGTCGGGTCTAAACCTCATTCTGTTCCGGTCTCCGCTTAATCTAGCGTTTAGAACCGTAAGGTTTCTTTCTAGCTAGCCGGTCTAAGTCCTTGACTTAATTAAAGACCCGTTAGCATCCTAATAGGTTAATAAACCTTATATACAGATTAAATAGCTTCCGGTAGAAGGTGCCTTTGAAAAGCTTTAAGATTATACTGCTAGCATCAGGTAAATACTTTTAACTTATTTTCCTATACGGGCTTGGGATATGGTATTATAATAATACCACTTGGTCGGGTATGAAATCATTTAATCGGATTGTGATTAATAAATTTACATAACCCGTTTTAATCTGTCTTGTTTGATAACATAAACATTGGGGGTTAATACGACCGTGTCCTAGATATCCTCGGCTCATTTTGTTTGAAAATGGCCACGACTTATGCACGGGGTGTAGGCATACACCTGACAGATGCAAATGCTAAATAATATATATAAACCCACATGTTGGGGATAACTCCTTTGTGGGTTCTATAAGTGGTGAGTCGGTTAATCACGACCGGCTTACAACCGGCCCCAATTGTATGACAAACATATAAATCGGTATACAAGATTATCTTTAAATAATTGTCCCAAGTTATAAATGATTTGTGCCATGTGCACCTAAATCAATTTTCATAAATATTTTCAAAATGAGTCAGTTAATTGTATTTACCAGTGTAAACTGACGTATTTTTCTTAAAGACTGATTGACAGGTACCTCTCGAAATAGGCTGGAGCTATAGGGTATCAATAGAGGATCTTGCAAATCCATAAGATGCCTGCAGTCTGTTATTTTGTTTTCTTTGTATTTATTTATGATCCGCCTGTGGATCTTATTACATTCCAGTCTGTACATTCATAAACTCGAACACTCAGACAGTATGGTTTGTAATAGTTTATTCACCCAGACTTCCGCTGTGCTATTATATTTGTGTGTATTGACTATGATGATATCAACTACGTCACGATACTCTCCGCCGGGCCCACCGGCCATATGTAGAAATATCGGGGTGTGACAGGTCAAGGTGTTGCCTTGTGTGACATGCAAGTTTAATCTTGCAATGTGTGCACATCATTGTTACATCTCCATGGTAGGCTCAACCATTTTGATGGCCTAAAGCGAATTAAAAACTTGAGGTCTTTTTCCAAAAAAGCACTATTTGAGAAAAATCCTCCTTTACCCGGACTTGTGACCAACAAAATAAACTAAAAGGTTTATTGTTAGCGAAGATAAATTAATTTTCTTTTTTGTATTTTTATACATTTTTTGTATGTGTAAAGATAAGTTCAACCCAGCCTAAATATCATATATAATTTTTTTTAAAGTTGGAGGCCCTATTGATTTGGAGGCCTAAAGACCAAACCTCAAAATACTTGGGCTTGGGCCGGCCCTTTCTCCATGTTACTGCATACATGGTTACACATTGTGAAATATAATCCTTACTATTACTTATTTTTAGGGGGTGAATTTCTGACACGACCCGAAAACACGGCACGAACCTAACATGAAATTCGCGGGTTTGGGTTTAGTCTAAACGGGTTCGGGTCAGTTTTATGTTGAACCCGCCAACCCGTTTAGGTAAATGGGTCAGGTTCGGGTCAACCCGGTTGGGTTGGCGGGTTGACCCGTTTAACCCATTTCTATAATATTATATTTTTTTACAATATGTTACATGTTATGAATTAAATTTGGTGTGTATTTTATGCTATACTTATAACTTAAAAATAGAAATTGACATAAGATTTTATGATTTTAATGTAATTTTATTATCTAATTTGTGTTTTTTGTAGTAGATTTTAATTTAATTTTAATATATTAATTTGTTGAAAAAAATAAAATAATATAAAAAAATTCGGGTTGAACGGGTCGGGTTCGGGTTAGCCTGCGAATATTCCGGTCAGGTTCGGGTTCATATGTATGAAAGGATTTTCGGGTTCGGATTCGTCTAAAATTTTCGGGTTCGGGTCAGGTTGAACCCGTCAACCCGCGAACACGACCTGTTTAACACCCCTACTTATTTTGATGAAAAAAATGTCAATCCAATCACTAGAAAGGATGCCCAAATAATCAATCAAGAAAAAGAAATATTGAACAAAATCGCTATGGCTAGAGCCGTGCCTTGCATTAACCGTACACAGAGGATGTAAAGTTGTGGACAAATGTTGAACAACTTAGATGAATCAAGCAACAAAAGAACCATGCTCAATGCTTCGAATCAACCATGAAGATTCTAGGAAAATTAATCAACTCAACAAGGTGTCTACACATAATTCCCTATACAAGACATCAATCTAAAGAACATGTTATGTGACGTGCCAGTGGCGTCTCTGAGAATTCACATACGCTGTTTAAGCTTGAAAAAATGTGTCCTTCTGTAATGTTTTATTATTATTTAAAAAAATCAAATTAGTTTTGGGCTCAATAAACCTAATGCCAAGTGGGCTAAATTCTAAGCCATAAAAAATGATGTGTAAATGGGCCTATATTGGAATTGGTATATGTTTATTATTTAAAAAAAGTTACATATATATATCGGATTTTTAAAAAAAAAAATCAGGTGACCCTCGAAATCACGGGCCTTGTGCGGAGGTTCTCCCCGCACACCATCAAAGCTGCCACTGTGACGTGCTTAGACAATAACAAATAAAATTGAAACACATACGAGTTTTAAGTTAAAAGACCTAAATAATATTAACTGCACACGTATCAGACAATCCTATGGCACAAAATTTATTAACTATATATCTTTGAATAATATCTAACCTATGTAACTGTGATTTGAGAAATGATTAGAAAACAAAATACTGAAAATGGTTTTTCAAGGAATCAAATGTGAGAAAGAATAACCAGTCAGGATCAGAATCCTCTTAGTACTTTTGTAAAGTTGTACAGATTATGTATTTATGAAAATTTCAGTATAGTAGAAACCATAAATGAGGTCTTAAGTGCTAAAAGACCATTACCTTACTAGGTTGACCACATAATACCGAATACTCAAGCTATAGACAAATCTAACTATCTGGTTTTAAGTAGCGAAGTAATTTACATATCCCTTTTGATTTAGAGCCTCTTTTATCGTATAGTTATACAGATTCGCAAAATGAGCGATTTACTGTCTACATGACTCAATTTCAAGCAAACTCTAACTAATTTATTAAATCTTTTAATCAAGTTCTTCCCATAGGTAACCCATACACTTTACCAACCCTTGAACAAATCTGTCTATTACCTACTAAGTTTCAAGCCCTAGATTAACGATCGATATATATTTTAGAAATAGATAAAACAAATCAAATATGCATAACTTCATAGAAAGACCTAGATTAAATATTTTTGGAATGTTTTAAAATATTTGGAATGTCTCGGAATGTTGCTTTAATATTTTTGGAATGTTTTAGAATATTGCTGCAATTATTTTTGGAATTATAATAGTAATTTTGCTGCATTTTTTTCATAAAAAATGGTTTTATTTAATTTCTTTAATTTGTTACAGTTTGTCACGAATTTGTAGCAAACAAATGCAAGATTTTTTTTTCTGAGTTGTAGGAAATTTGTGGCAACCTTCAAAAAATATTTTTTTTTGGTTTGTAGGAATTTTGTCGTAACCTTTAAATTTTGTTTTTCTTGGTTTGTAGGAATTCTGTCGTAACCTTTAAATTTTGTTTTTCTTGGTTTGTTGGAATTTTGTCGTAACCTTTAAATTTTGTTTTTTTTGTTTGTAGGAATTTTGTCGTAACCTTTAAATTTTGTTTTTTTAGTTTGTAGGAATTTTGTCACAAAACTTACAAAAACTATTTTTTAAGTTGTAGGAAATTTGTCGCAACATTAAAAAATATATTTTTTATTTGTAGGAAATTTGTAGCAAAATTTTAAGAGAAAGTTTTATAATTTTGTAGAAATTTTGTCGCAAAATAAAATAATTATTCATAATTATGGATAATTTTTGTCATTAGTGTTATTAATTTTAAAAGTAAAATATCATAAAATAAAATACAAAAATAGGCATAATTGTGGAAGAATTGTAGGAAAAACATAAAAAAACGGTTTGTAGGTATTTTGTGGCAACATTTGTGACGATATATATTTGTCAAAAATTTGTGGGAAATTTTGTCATAGTTTTGTAGCTAACGTGATTTTCGACAATTTTATTTTGCACGAATTTTTTTGTAGCAAATCTGTGAGTAAGACCAATTACCTACAAATTTGCTACAAATTTGGCTGTCACAAAGGAGACAGTTTTCTAGTAGTGATTACCTACACAAAATCATTCAAAGATCAAAACATAGCATATAGATAAACACATCACAAGTTCATTGATAAACACTTATCTAAAATCACACTTTCATAAAAAATCATTCAACTCAACAAAGTACTAATATTTATCCTACCTAATCGGCTAGACGGTGGTTAACTAGCCATACACATAACTAGAAAACAAGATTTCATCAAATACATGATATAGATTCTAGAAAACAATAAATATAAAGGTTCCAACACAGTAAGAATCACTGTGGTGATCTCCTATGTGCTAGATCTTCAAGTCTTCTCTTCCTTGGATCTTCAGATATGATTGAAAACTTCAAACAACCTTTTTTCGCTCTTTCAGTCGTCCAACTTCGCAAAACTAGGGTTTCCTGGACGTAATGTTCTATTTATAGGGCACACAGAAGCTCTGGCTCAGCTACAACCCTTATCATCATTAAACGGGTACTGCCCGTATCCATCCACATCAACAATTGGGCCTACTAGGGTTTCGACTTCTAAAAGGCGGTTATCTCTAACCTATCTACTAACGATACTACCTGTACCCAGTCTATACCATACGGATCGTACTGGGCTTGGTCCAACATCTTTTGATCATTTTCAACTAAACTTATCTTTTTAACTTAGAAATCTGGCTTTTTAACCAAATGACCGACAAAACATCCCTATGCAAACATTTAACCAATTCAAGGTGAAACTACACTTAACAACTATTAAAATAAAGGTTTTAGACATTACAAACTATGTTGTTTGCCTAGGGATGTTTTGTCATAAAAATATATATTTTATTAAATAATTTAAAGTTTATTAAATATGAGTTGCCGTGTGAGTACATGACATTAAAATAACAAGTGTAAAATGACCACTAAAACATGTTATTACAAGATTAAAAGAACTTTATAAAAAAAATTTATAAGACAATCCAAGTATATGTAGACTGTTTATAATACTTATTAGTTTTTTTAAATTGCTTTGTTTTATTTTGCTGAGTGGCAAATTTCTTTTAGGGGGTGTTTGTTTTTTCTCCAAACATCTTCACGGGAGCTGATGTCTGCAGTCGCGCAGGCGTTACTCTTGAAGACTGTTTGTTTTTTTTAAACAGATCTGAAAATGGCTTTTTTCAGCGTAAAAAAAGCTATGACACCCTTTCTTCAAACATTTTCACAAAAAAACACTCCTCTCTCATCTTCACAAAAAACCCTCCTCCCTCAAAACTGGACCACCACCACTGCTGTAAGGTCATCGGCGCCTGTCGTTGCCTCAGTCGGCCACCACCATTGATGGGTGTCAAGTGTTATATATATTAGGTGTATATTTTAAGCCCCTTTAACACTTTTTAGTCAAGTTTTAAATTTATAAAACACGATATTCACTAACACTAGACACTCATGTGGGCAAGTGCACCCATCGTGAGCGTAGTATAGTGTTGGTAAGATACCGAGGTCGTCCAAGGACACAAGAGCTTTTAGTACCGGTTTATCCTCAACGTCTAATCAAATCAAAAAGTTTAGAAAAAATGTTTTAAACTAAGAAAAATAAAAACTAACTAATATGCTGAAAAATAAAATAAAAAGAAAAAACAGATAGACAAGATGAATCATTTGGTTCCGACTCGTATCTAGTGTAACCTTTGATTATTTCCGCACTTTTGCACTCATTTAAGATATTATCTTAGTTATTGTAGTAGGCCCCTCTTTTGAAGGTGACGTTACCCTCACCTCAGTAGTTTGAGTCAGCAAGGATACAATTCTAAAAGGGTGGATGATTGGAAGATAATTAATTAAGTTATTAATGCAAATTATGGTAGGCCCCTCTTTTGGAGGTGACGTTACCCTCGACTAAGTAGTCTGAGTCAGCAGGGATACAGTCCTAAATAGCCGGGTTATAGTATTAATAGTAGTTAACTTATGAGGGGATCAAAGAGTTTGGACCCCCGCCATCCAATACCGTTAAGTATTGAAGGAGGTCCTACTAAATTTGACCCAGGTCCATTGCAGGACCTCTAAACGCTGAACAATGGCAAGACCTTTACCAAACCGTTCCCTTAACCCCCGACCAGTTAGCCAACATACCTCCATATAGACCGTGGAGATATGAATGGTGAAAATCTTTTATTTTATATAGACAGTAAAATAATGCCAAGACACCACGGACAAACGATAAGGAAAGATCACCTTCAACATAAGCAACTAGTTATTAAAGTCATTAATACAAAACCAAATAAAAAGTGCGAAAAGATTAGAAATAAAAAGTATTACACTAGACACTTTGTCTTCACCAAGTGATGTAAGAGACTTAGGCAAACATGGCCTTGATTGTCAAGAACTCTTACGATCAATCTTGGATCCCGAGACGACTCACACACTCTATGATGGACAATGGATGATGGTGTTATGGTGGTGGTGGGTGGTGGGTGAAGTGTGAGAGAGGTGGTGTGCCAAGGGATGGTTTGAGCTTGAGCCAAGCACTCCTATTTATAGGCTGAACAGAAGCTCGGGCACGGCCCCGTGTCCACATCCTTCTCTTTCTTCATTTAATGCAGCTTTGTCTTATTAGTTGACCACGCCCCCGTGTCCGCTGAGCACGACCCCGTGTGCAGAAGAATCTTTGTACTATGAAAATTTGCCTGGATTGTGCGAATCTTATAGTTGACCACGGCCCCGTGTCCGCTGAGCACGGCCCCGTGGTGGGCAATAGAAGCTTCTACCACTTTGTCTTTTCTGCTGACACTTGGGCACGCCCCGTGCCCCCGTGCTGGCTGAGCACGGGGCGTGTTCAGTCTTCTGTTATCTTGTTTTGCTTGGGAAGATGCTGTCGTGGGGTCGGGCATGTCACGTCTTGTTCCTTTTCTTGTATTTATGTTAGATTTTGATGTCTTTTTGCTTCTTTTGTTAATTTGAGCTCATTTAATCCTGAAAATACAAAAGGAAGACAAAAGCACACTTTTTCCAACATTAGTACTAAAAAATGGTTAGTTTTATGCCACAATTGTTGTAATTTATATGTTGCATTTTGCACACATCAAATACCCCAACACTTGAATCTTTGCTTGTCCTCAAGCAAAACTCTTTAATATGTGGCTATTACACTCCCAAATGGAATGGGTAGAGAAGAAGATTTTTGGGTTTGTCATAGAGTGTCGGGATTTCCAAGATTCTTTTTTTTTAGTTTTATTTTTATTTATTTACAATTCTATTCGTAATGATTTATTTAAAACTTTTCATAAGATAAATTACTTAATAGGGCATAACATGCCTTTGTAAAATTTTATTTATATACAAGTTCACATACCTCATGGGGATCACTCAACACTCGGCCGAAAATGTATTTTTGTGGATCACTCGAGAGCGGCATGGGACTTACTCCTACCATAGGCTTGCCAAACAATCAATCCTCCTCCTTTTTAACTTATTAACCTTTGTAAATATCAAGAGAACTTTTTGGGTGAAGGGTTAGGCTTGGGTTAAAGCTAGGTGGTTGGGTTAGTGGTTAGTAGAAAAAGGGCTAAAAGTGTAACAAGCGTCGGTTTTCGTAAGACTTTTTATTTTTTATTTTATTTTTTTATTTTTTTTAACTTTTATTTTGATGAAGCTATTATTCAAATAAAATTATTTTTGATGAACTTGTTTGTTTATTTTCTTTTGCTTCATCATCAACACACATATTATTATTATTTTTTTTTTTTGAAAAGTCATACGAAAAATCGAGCTTGTTACTAAAACAAAGGGTTAAAAATGAAAAAGGTTTTTGTGGGTAAAAGGGTGTTTGGTTTGGGTTATGAAATGAAAAGGTTTAGGCTCAAAGGGGCTAACTAGGGGGATTTTGGGTAGGTGGTAAAAGAAAAAAAATGGTGTAAAAATAAAAAGGGTTAGTCCTAATGCCTTCATCATTTACTTACTCGGGTTTAAGTTGGTAAGCACCGGGAATGTATCGTCATGGCAAGTTCTAGAGTCGTAAGAACCAAGCGGCTATTCACACAAGAAACGAAAAATGAGCATTTAGTCTAATGATATGTAATTGTATGCTCAATAAAGGCTCAAAACTCACTTTTTGTGGGAATGGGTTTTTATGTGATCAAGTATATATAATCAAATTTTAACTAAGTTTGCCATGCCTTTTCATAATTTTCTTATGTTGGTTCTTTTTATCACGACGCTATTGGTTGTAAATTCGTAAAAATATAACCTTTTTGAGAACTTGAATTTCCCGAGTTAAACCTAGACAAGTAAAAAAAAAAAATGAAAATTTTTGAAAAAATTTTGGGGTGATTAGCGGTTCCAATAGAGTTTTGTGTAAGGCTTGTATTTAGGACTTGCAAGATTCAAGGTTTTAGCATCCCCCCATACTTAAATTACACATTGTCCTCAATGTGTCCCAAAAATAAGTTTTTAGGTTGATTGAATGTGTAAAAAAATGTAAAAAGCAAAAATTTTGTGTTACTGGGCGCTGAACGCGGCCCCGTGTTGTCCGGGCACGGCCCCGTGTTCAAGTGCCAGTAACAAAGTTAAATCAAGAGAAACAGAAGCCTGGACACGGGGGCGTGTTGAGTGAACACGGCTCGTGTCCAGTTACCTGAACTGGGTCTTTTTCTGTAGACAGTGCAGCACGGGGCCGTGTTGGGCGGACACGGCCCGTGCCGAGCTTACTGTAAACG
Source organism: Helianthus tuberosus (assembly GCA_030545235.1). Classification (NCBI taxonomy): domain Eukaryota; kingdom Viridiplantae; phylum Streptophyta; class Magnoliopsida; order Asterales; family Asteraceae; genus Helianthus; species Helianthus tuberosus. The sequence continues at coordinate 186,861,690 of CM060406.1, forward strand.
AAGAAATTTGTTGGACGGTTCTGTTTTCCTGCATGGGGTGCTGGTTCAAGTTTCCCTTGTATCCTTTGCCATCTCAAGTGTGTTTTATTCATTTCAACACCACCCAAACACCAAATTAACTAAAACCATCATTCATTAGTCATAGAGAGAATTACATATTAGTACTAGAAATTAAAATACTAGCTAGCTAGGTCAAAGAAACACAAGAAATCCAAACCAAGAAGTTCTAGCCTACTATTTATTCTACTAGCAAAATTTCCGAAAAGCTAGATTTCTCGGTTAAAAGTGGCTTGACAACTTCTTCCTCCGGGTATGGGTTCCTCACACGTCGGCTAGCCATTCTTCGATCTCCCTAGGGAGAAGAAAAACGGGCTCATGAGCATTGGTTTGAGGAGGCGCAACTTCCACCGGGATTTCTTGGAGTTCTTCAAGAGGAGGTTCCGCCGGAATGTCGTCCCAACCGGTAGGATTTTGGATTCCAAGTGCTAGGTTCCAATCCTCTTGAGGGAGGATCGGTTCCATGGGAGGTGTTACAAGAATGTTTAACCTCTGGTGCAAGAGGTTTATTTCTTGGAAACTGTTTTCCAACCCCACCGAGAGATAATTTATACGGTCAATGAGGACCTCCTCCACCGAAGTCATCTCGTCAAGGGCTTCACGTAGCGCCATTACGTACCTTACGAGAGTTGCTTCAATCGATGGCCTCCTTTCTCGTCGACTGTTCCTTGAGTGCGCAGAAGAGGTTCCACTGTTTTGGCTGGACATTCTACGAAAACAAACCAAAAATAGTTCGTTTTAATGAAACAGTACCACGGACACGGCCCCGTGTTCAACTTTCTGCAGATTTTTAGAACAAGGAATCTTGGGGTTTTAAATTATTTTCTTAACTTATGAAGCTTTTCTGAGCAGAAATAACTTAAAACAATGTTGTGTAACTTATTTTTAACAAGATTTCTTGAACAAAAATTTAATAAACATCACAACAAAGCTTGAAATCAAGCTTTAATGGAGTTGTTGGTGCAAGAAAGATGAAGAAGAAGGCAATAGATAAAAGAGGAAAGGACAAGATGCTTGTAAGAACCTTCTTTTAGAACATACCTAGGATGGTAAGTCAGAAAATCCTTTCAAATCTCTTTCCCTGGATGGTCCAAATGTGCAGGGTTCTTGGCTGCATTTATAGAAAACGACAGCGTGCTGGACACGGCCCCGTGTCGGCTGGACACGGCTCCGTGTCGGCTGGACACGGCCCCGTGTCGGCTGGACACGGCCCCGTGTGCAGGCAAGATCCTGACACGTTTTGTCCGTATTCTGACAAAAGTCAGAAGGGAATCTTTTGGTGGACACGGGGGCGTGTTGACCTAGGCACGGCCCCGTGTCGGAACGCTGTTTTATGAAGTGCGTCTAATTTTAAGGAACTTTTCCGGATCGGGCGGTTCCTTACTGGATGAAACAACCCCAAAGTGCCTAAGATACCTTAATTGATCTAGATTAAGACGAGAACGCAAGAGGTTGTCGGTGAGGGTGATTCCTATGCTATATGTAGGTGGACAAGTCCAACCCTTTTCCGGGCTCTCGTTAAAGAAGGTGTATGTCGAATCGCCCAGGTCTATGTATGCATCAAACGAAGTTGATGGGGAGGCCTTCATGGCACAATCGACACAGGGACGACTATCGCTCAAGTCCTCACTAGAGTTATGAGTATCTTCGGAAACAGCGAAGTTGTTTGAATGCGGTTCCAACCCTTCTTCTTGGCTATTGTCTTGGAAAAGATTACTGAAATCTTTCCTAAGTTCTTTTAACCAATTAATAATTAGATCTTCTAGTTGAAATAATTCATCGAGAAGCATTTCTCCTAGAATATCCGGTTGGGCGCATTCAAGGGAGAGATAGGGATTATTTTTACTTTCGCCCCTCTTAAGGATACTAGGGAACGATGGGTCTATATAGTGGGGTTTATAAGTTAGAAAATAACATTCTAATTCCTTATGGTTACCACCACATAATTGACACCACATTGTACCATAAGAGTGCCGAAAGTAAAAAGTATCAGTATCACTCATGTTTGTGTCAGAAATTACCAACCGTCGGGATCTTACGGTTCTGTTTTCAGTAACTGAAACTTGGGCACGGGGGCGTGTTGAGTGGGCACGGCCCCGTGTTCAGCTTACTGTCTGACTTAAAACAGGATTGCCAGTTCCAAAGATTGGGCACGGGGCGTGTTCAGCAGGCACGGCCCGTGCTGAGTTCTGCAGAAGCTGAAAAATTAAGAAAAATCCTAAAAAAAAATGAAAAATAAGAAAAACGATTAGGCCGTTGATTCCTAACTTTCTTAAAATCCTTGTGTCCCCGGCAACGGCGCCAAAAACTTGATGGGTGTCAAGTGTTATATATATTAGGTGTATATTTTAAGCCCCTTTAACACTTTTTAGTCAAGTTTTAAATTTATAAAACACGATATTCACTAACACTAGACACTCATGTGGGCAAGTGCACCCATCGTGAGCGTAGTATAGTGTTGGTAAGATACCGAGGTCGTCCAAGGACACAAGAGCTTTTAGTACCGGTTTATCCTCAACGTCTAATCAAATCAAAAAGTTTAGAAAAAATGTTTTAAACTAAGAAAAATAAAAACTAACTAAAATGCTGAAAAATAAAATAAAAAGAAAAAACAGATAGACAAGATGAATCACTTGGTTCCGACTCGTATCTAGTGTAACCTTTGATTATTTCCGCACTTTTGCACTCATTTAAGAGATTATCTTAGTTATTGTAGTAGGCCCCTCTTTTGAAGGTGACGTTACCCTCACCCCAGTAGTTTGAGTCAGCAAGGATACAATCCTAAAAGGGTGGATTATTGGAAGATAATTAATTAAGTTATTAATGCAAATTATGGTAGGCCCCTCTTTTGGAGGTGACGTTACCCTCGACTAAGTAGTCTGAGTCAGCATGGATACAGTCCTAATAGTCGGGTTATAGTATTAATAGTAGTTAACTTATGAGGGGATCAAAGAGTTTGGACCCCCGCCATCCAATACCGTTAAGTATTGAAGGAGGTCCTACTAAATTTGACCCAGGTCCATTGCAGGACCTCTAAACGCTGAACAATGGCAAGACCTTTACCAAACCGTTCCCTTAACCCCCGACCAGTTAGCCAACATACCTCCATATAGACCGTGGAGATATGAATGGTGAAAATCTTTTATTTTATATAGACAGTAAAATAATGCCAGGACACCACGGACAAACGATAAGGCAAGATCACCTTCAACATAAGCAACTAGTTATTAAAGTCATTAATACAAAACCAAATAAAAAGTGCGAAAATATTAGAAATAAAAAGTATTACACTAGACACTTTGTCTTCACCAAGTGATGTAAGAGACTTAGGCAAACATGGCCTTGATTGTCAAGAACTCTTACGATCAATCTTGGATCCCGAGACGACTCACACACTCTATGATGGACAATGGATGATGGTGGTGGATGATGGTGTTATGGTGGTGGTGGTTGGTGGGTGAAGTGTGAGAGAGGTGGTGTGCCAAGGGATGGTTTGAGCTTGAGCCAAACACTCCTATTTATAGGCTGAACAGAAGCTCGGGCACGGCCCCGTGTCCAGTGGGCACGGCCCCGTGTCCACATCCTTCTCTTTCTTCATTTAATGCAGCTTTGTCTTATTAGTTGACCACGCCCCCGTGTCCGCTGAGCACGACCCCGTGTGCAGAAGAATCTTTGTACTATGAAGATTTTCCTGGATTGTGCGAATCTTATAGTTGACCACGGCCCCGTGTCCGCTGAGCACGGCCCCGTGGTGGGCAATAGAAGCTTCTACCACTTTGTCTTTTCTGCTGACACTTGGGCACGCCCCCGTGCTGGCTGAGCACGGGGCGTGTTCAGTCTTCTGTTATCTTGTTTTGCTTGGGAAGATGCTGTCGTGGGGTCGGGCATGTCACGTCTTGTTCCTTTTCTTGTATTTATGTTAGATTTTGATGTCTTTTTGCTTCTTTTGTTAATTTGAGCTCATTTAATCCTGAAAATACAAAAGGAAGACAAAAGCACACTTTTTCCAACATTAGTACTAAAAAAGGTTAGTTTTATGCCACAATTGATGTAATTTATATGTTGCATTTTGCACACATCAACCATCGTCGCAGCTGCCATCAACCTTCAACATCATCATCGTCATCATCGATCATTTTCATCGTGTCATCATCATCATCATCGTGTCATCATCATCATCATCGGTCGGCCGGAGAACCTCGCCGGCTCCGTCGTGTTCTTGTACAACCTTCTTCTTCTTCTTCTTCGATTCCATAACAAACTGAAGCAATTAACAATGATGAGATCTGAAAAACGCGTGTGGAACAATCGATCAAGTGTTGTCGAGTCCACCTCACCATCGTCTTGAACAAGTATTGGGGGATTTTAGGGTTTACATGACATTGGAAGTGAATTTGTGTGATTGTTGATGTGTATGTTGTTGAATTTGAAGGTAGGTGTGTGTGCAGGTGATTTGGATTGCAGATGTAGAAGCAGCAGGCTGTATGAATTGGAATGTGAATTCAGTTTAGTTTGATCGATGATTTGGCAATTTGGGGAATTAGGTTGCAGATTGGTTATTACAAACAATATTTTGGATGTTGAATGTGTAGTTGAGGTAATTGGTTTAGAATGTTTTGATTTGGAAAATTAAACAAAGTTCATGTAGTCAGTAGAGATAGTATCAATTTATAAAAACAAACAGTCTTATATTTTCAGCTTGAAGAGCTTCAAACCACATCTTCAATTGTAGACATGAAAACAGATGAAATCAGCTTGCAGACAGTTTATGTCTGCAAAAACAAACATCACATTATTCTCTGCTGTCTGTAGGACTTGAACTTAAGACCCCCCTCTTCCAAAGTGTTTAAAAGCTTTGATTTTCCCAATAGACCACCACTCCATTGGTTTTTAAATATCTTTGTAACATGAAAATATTAAAAAGAATGCTTTCAATATAGTTTATGGTCTTGAAAGATTAAAACATGTTTTGTGTTACACTTACTATTTATATTTTAGATATATGGCAAATCGCTATTTAAGACGATGCATATGTAGAAAACCCCTTTTCTAGTATTTACTAGCGAATTTTCGTAAACAAATCGTTGTTTAAGACGATCCATATGTAGAAAGCCCTTTTTCTAGTATTTACTAGCGAATTTCCGTAAAGTAGAGAATCAGAAACAGGTTCATAAATAGCATCAATATCTCAAATAAAGGATTTTTCGTCGAATGACTATTCATGTATTGTATTTTCATTAAATCCCAAGTTATTGTGAAATATAAAAAAAAAAAAAAACGTTTGATGTTAAGAAAAGATCTCTTGGAGTAAGGTTGGCTAGTGTTCCTAGCTATCCACTCGTTTTGATCAATCTAGTTTCGAGTAATACATATGGTAATAGATAGTAAAAACCTCATAAAATTGATCTTACACTATTTTTAATTTTTTTTGAAAACATACCAAAAATATTTGAAAATACTTCACAAAAAATTAGCAACTTTGTGGCTTTCTAATCAATTTCCAGTCAAACGGTTTGGGAAAAATGCTTTAAAAACTATAAAAAATATTGCACCCAAAGACAAAGTGCAATCGAACTACGAATGATGCATGATCTCATATATTTACCGGGTCTGACCACTTTTTAAAACTTGTTTTTTTCACACTAATTTAAGCAAGTTTGCTTTCAATGGCTCACCATCTACTTTGGACTTTTTAAGTTTTACTTAAGTGACTCGTAGTAGCTCCATGCACTCCTTTCATTTAAAAGAAAGGTCACGAGTTTGCATGAGAAGAGTGTTGAATGTTCTTAATGTATTTTAATTATCAACAATCAAGTAGTTTATATATGACTGGCCACCCAACCCAAAACTCGTGAGGTTTATATCGGTGATCTCAACCACATTATAAAGAAGAATGTATTGGTCATCTGTACCATACTTGTAGAGAAATGTAATCACTAATCACTATATTGATTAGTGAGAAACATTTGATGAACCCCACCTAAGAGAAGTTTGAGGAAAAGATTAGTGATCTCTGTTGTAGAGAAAAGTTGTAAAGATGATCTATACATTTTTTTTACAAGAAGTTATAGTGAAGATAAACTCTTAGTTGATGTCAACGAGTGGATATAAGGTGAGTTAGTTAACACTCACCCGAACAACTATAAATCTTTAGTTTGTGTGTTTCCTTTCATTTAACACATGTCATTCCACTCACATGAGCCCCTTTAGCTCCGCTAGAGAAGTGTTATTACGGTGAGGTGGCTGAGGGCATGACCCACATCACCCAACCTAAGGATCAATGAGGTTCCATAAACTAAAATCATAAGGCTACTCGGTATGGGGACCGGCCTAGGTCCGGCGGGCTCCGGCGTCGGGCCAACACATCGCCCCTAGGGTCGGCCCCGTCTTCATCGTCGTCTGCTCGCCGTGCAAGCCGGGCATCTCTCTCTCTCTCTCTCTCTTCCTCTTCTTCTTTATACACACACACACACATATATATAGGCCCATCCTCCACACCTTAGGTCCATCCTCTTTAGGCCCATCCTCACACCTGCTTACATGGACGCCTACATGGCGGAGCATCCTTTAAAGACTACCCTCCTTCACACCCTATAATCTAAGAGCACCCACAATAAGACATATTTAGAGTGTGTTTTTGGGGTGGCACATGACACTTGCCCAAAACTCTCTCTCTTGCCCTCTCACAAACAAAACACCTACAAAAAATTTAGGGTGGAAGGAGTGGGTTCGGGGAACCCTTCGGTGACTTAAGTTTACCGTGCGACAAGGTGCCGCAACCCCTTCGGTGACCAATCTTCGTTGAATGGCGAGGGACAAAAACGGTGAGTAGTCACCGAGTGGGAAAGAGGAGAGAGGTGGGAGGGAGAGAGGGTTAATGGTGGGCCCCAACCCCTTCCAACCAATCACAAATTTATCTTTTTTTAAGAAATTGTTTACCATTTTTCATGTGTTTGAGCACCCCTAGTGATTGAGTGTGAAATGAGAAGTGAACTGGAGTGGAGAGTTGACATTGGTTAACAGAAAAGTTTACCACTCCTCATTTGAGGAGCACTCCTTCCACCCTTATTTTCTCTCTCCTACGTCACACTCACATACCTTTCTTCCCTCCATCTTTTCCCATTTTTCTCACATACATCACTACTTTCTCTCTCTCCTCCATCTCATAACCTCTCTTCTCCACATGACACAGTCTCTTTTAAAAACACCAAAGAATGTCTCTATCTTTCTTCCCTTCATTTTTTTTTCTTATTTTTACTCGCATACATCATTACACTCTCTCTTCTCCACCTCACACTCTCTCTCCTCCATATCACACCCCCTCTCTTTAAAAACATCAAAGAATACCTCTATTCAGGACCGGCTCAACCATTTTGGTGGCCTAAGGCGAAGTAAAAGCTTGTAGCCTTTTCCCAAAAAAAAAAAAAAAAACAATTTGAGAAAAACCCTCCTCCTTTACTCGGGCTTAGGCAACTAGGGAATTAGGGCTAATATCACAAACTAGCAAATATATCACAAACTAGCAAATATATCACAAACTTCAATTAGGCAACAGATTTTAAGTTGAATTCGCATTAATCATACCTTCAACAGACGATCTCGGCTGGCGATAGCGGTTGTTTCGAAGTCAGAAGATGATGCAGCGGAATCAATTATGCAGTGTTGAAGAAGATGATGCAGCGGAATCAATTATGCAGCTACTTGATAGTTGATACTTTGTTCGGTTGTTTACCGTTGAAGAAGATGATGCAGCGGCAATCTCCATATAAATCTCCATATAAAGAAGATGATGCAGTCAATAGTGGAATCAATAAATTACCGTTGAAGAAGATGATGAGCCAGCCAACTATTTCTCTTCCCGGTATGGAGATTGCCTCATTTAGATCGAATAGGTCATTTTGTCTCATCCTCTTTCTGGGCCTAGCAATCCTACTAGCTTCCTCCACTACGGTTGTAGTGTTCCTTGACTTTCTATTAAACTTTACTCCTCTCCTAGGCCCACTATTATTGAGATTTACTTTGAAGCCAAAATGGATCGGTCCATTTGAAATATTGTCGGCTGTGTTAAAAAGATCCACTCTCTCCTCATTCCAAACCTAGAGAATTTAAAAGTCGACACCATGTTCTCCTGCCCAATCCTTTCTTCTTCGGGCATGTTTGGCTAAGCTTATTTAACTTAAAAAGGATTTTTTGTGAAAAGGACTTATTGACTTATAACTTTTTGAAAATGAGTTTTTAAAAAAGTGTTTGGATTAGCTTATGGGGTGTGAAAAGCCAATAAGTAAATAAGTTGTTTTTTAAAAAGTGTTTGGCTTAGCTTATTGATGTAAAATGACTAAAAGGGGCATTCTTTTATAAGTCAATAAGTTAAAACAGGGGTAATATGGTAATTTGATTTTTGAAAAGTTAAAAGCTCCTCAAAAAGTCACAACACCATGACTTCTAAAAAATGACTTTTTCTCCTATACAACAAGTCATTTTGAAAAGTCCTTTTGAATTTGCCAAACATAAAATCTTCTTATTAGCTTTTTGAAAAAGCTAATAAGTCAATAAGTTAGTCCAAAAAGCTTAGCCAAACATGCCCTTCCTCATTATTATCCCCGATACCCACATTCGAATTAACACCCTTTGCTTTTTCGAGACCTGGACCGCACTTATCTCCGGTGTCCGCCAAAAACTCCGGTGTACCTGAAAAGCGAAGATTGTAATATAATTTTTTTTAAAACATGGAGGCCCTATAGTTTTGGTGGCCCAAGGCCCAAGCCTCATTTGACTTGGGCTTGGGCCGACCCTGCCTCTATTGTGGATGCTCTAACAAACTCAAACAAGCGTGCACCCTGTCATTCTCGTAACTTGTACACTTTGGTTAACTTGTTAATCATGTTACATTAAAATAATCAACGATTACCTCACAACTATAAATTATTTAATAAACTAACAAATAAACCCATAAAATGCCGTTAAAAAACCCATAAAATACCGTTAAGAAACCCATAAATTACGGCAATCATTTAAAACGAAGAAGTATCTTTCAAAATAAATATATATGTATAATTTTCGCAAGTTGGGTTAAAGAACAACTAAACGAGTAAGTTGACAATTTACGCAAGTTGGGTTAAAGTACAACTAAACGAGTAAGTTGACAATTTATGTAGTTTCATTGTAACCAGTAATTTCAGAGTCAACATGACAAATTAATCATTTCACATGCATGCATGTAAGTAATCATATACGTTATATCTTAACTTATTAGAATAGAGAGTATGGTGAGGCTCATCCCCATGAGGATGGCTACCACGTAGGCGTCACATCACCGGCTCATGGGGGATGGGCCTCCTTCACTTTTGAGGGGGGTGGAGGATGGGGCTACCCTACCTAAATATTTTATAATTTTCTAAGTTTTCTTTTATTAACTTAATAAAAACTTTATAAAAATTAAAAAATACAACATAAATAAATTCATTTCATAACATAAAAAAATTACATTTCCTAAAAAAAAAAAAACATTTCCGAAAAAAAAAATTACATTTCCTAAAAATAAAAACCTTCGACGTCCGGTTCGTCGTTTATGTCGATTTGACAACGAGCGGTGGAGCCTCCCGCACTATAACTTCCGGACTCGGAAGTTTTAGTCCGTTTGGCGGTTGCGACCTCATTTGGAACCGGCGCCCATTTAGGTTATTTCTTTAAAATGTTCCATGCTCGGAGGTGCGGGAAAGGCGGATTTTTTGCTTCCCATTTAGCCATCGCAATGTTAAGAACGTCCTCGTCGCTACTCCCACTAGGACGATTGATGTAAAGTGGGTTATAAATCCCGATAAAATCATTCACGCACTTGTTCATTTTCCGCCACTTGCCCGATAGGGAAGAAATGGATGAGAATGGTATAAAAATGGATGAGAGAATGGGAGAAGAATGGAAGAAATGGATGAGAATGGTATAAAAAATGGATGAAAGTGGTATATATTTAAAGTGAAAAAATAATTTTTTTATTAAATCTAGCCGTTTAATAACGGCTATATGTTTGAAACAAGGCACGTCGACTTCGTCTGTGGGGAGCCGGGGACGACGGAACGGAAGGGAGGGGGCGGTGTGGGGGACCGGCGCCAGGCCTCGCCGACCCTAAGCCGGCCACCATACCGCTTAGTCTTATTCATACATTGTCTGTATATATTAAAACACATAACATTATGGATGAATATTATGTTTCTTTTGTATTTTATATGCCTTTTTATTTTTATTTTTTGATATTATGATTTTTTCATCTTGTAACAAAACTTTAGTTTTTATATTTTATGTCACAAACGTTAAATAATTTTAGTTTTTTATTAGTTTTTGTTTTACGTTTATTTTGGATTTGCTCGTTGTTTGATTGCTATTTAATACAGTGTTTGATAGTCAAATTTGATCTCTCGGAGTTTTTTTTTTCAATTGTATTTGGTGGTTACATTTGATATCTTAGGTTTTTTTTACCCCCTCCACTTTCTAATACGTATCGGTATAAATTCGACTCTGTCTACGTTTTACGTCACATAAGTCACTTTGTATTGGAACTTCGTGTTTTTTACGCTTTTCCTGATTTTGGTCATCGTTCGGTTGTTACTTAGCATGGTTTTACGTCCCTATCTCCTCAACGTTGGTTGCACGGTTTTATGCCCACAGGCCCGCAACACGGGTGGCTTAAGACTAGTTAAAACTAATTATTATAACTTCAACTTGTATAATCATATAACTAATCTAGGAAGGGAACTTATTTAGCTAATTGGTTTAATGTAAGGTAAAAGTATGCTTTGCCATTCATATATATATATAGGGTTGGGCTCTATAGGAAACCCCATCTTTTTTAGAAAACTATGCAAACCCATTGTCAGCCATTGATTAACAACCATCCAACTTGATCAATGGCTCTCATCATTTTGGAAAGAATTATAATTAAAAGAAATAGTATAATACACATTTGAAAGTCTGGGAGGGCATTTTCGGTAGAACAAAACCCACTTTTTGGCATTGAAAATGACAAAACCCACTTGTGTCATAATCTCTCTCCTCTTTCTTCTAGTCAAATCTTTCAATAAACTATTATCTCTCTCCTCTTTCTTCATCATGTGAAAAGAAGAAAGCTTCATGGTCTTCAATGGTGATCTTCAATGGTGATCTTCATTTGAAGATAATTTCAGCATCATGTGGACTGAAAAAATCACAAAGACACACGCACGAGTGTGTGTGTGAGAAGAGCGATGACAAGATGAATGTTTTTAGAGAGAGAAAGTTGATGTTTTAGATAGAGAAACAACAATCTTTATCACAAAGACACACGCACGAGTGTGTGTGTGAGAAGAAGGTTTGAAGATCTTCTTCGTGTTCATCGGACGGGTATAGATCCGGTAAGTGTTCTTGAAATATCATTTCACACTTGATTTTTTGTTGAAATGGTTGTTAATATGTTTTTGTGTGCTGAAAGTGTTTTAGTAATGGTTAATGGGGTATCCATGTTTAATGTTAATGTATTTTAAATAAATAAAAAACTTTAGGATAAGATTTTGAACGGGTTTTTTTGTTGGTTTGGTTGCTTGTTAGGGGCTTTTGATCTTAACAGTAGCTGTTTTTTTGTTGGTTTGGGTTGCTTGTTTGGGTTTTTGATCTGAACAGTAAGTGTTTTTTTGTTTGGTTGCTTGATTCACAGACTCAGACCCATAACATGTGTTAAGCCCTCTGTTATAATGTTATATAACGTGTGTTGATTTACAGAAACAAACCCATAAAGATATTCAATTGAGAAGCTGGATGGATGTACGCGAAGTTAATGCGTGTTCTAGTAATGGTTAATGTTCATGTATTTTAAATACATCCAAAACTTTAGGATGAGATTTTGAACGGGTTTTTTTTGTTGGTTTGGTTGCTTGTTTGGGGCTTTTGATCTTAATAATAATTGTTTTTTTGTTGGGTTGCTTGATTTACAGAGACAGACCCATAACATGTGTTAAGCACCTGTTAGAATGATATATAACGTGTGTTGATTTACAGAAACAGATCCATAAAAGATATTGAATTGACAAGCTGGATGGATGAAGGCGACGTTAATGCGGGGATATTGAATAAGTCACATCCTTTGGGAAAGAAGTCTTCGTTCATTTATAACATGTGTTGCTGGTTCATGCTGTAACAGAACACCATGATATAACCTGACATGTGTTCATGTATAACATGTCTAAAGCCCCTGTTAGAATGATATATAACGTGTGTTAACCTTTTGTTAATTAAAAAAAACAAGTAATATCTATTTTATTTTGGAATATCCGATAATGTGGATACTGAGCGTAAAACTTGTACAAGTAATAAATGTATGTAACGTGTAATATGAAACGAGCCATTTATGGTAACACATGTACCGGTAATTTTGGAATATATAATATGAAACGGGTCATTTGTTTTCCACATTTTGGAATGTATAACATGTGTTAAGCCTCTGTTATAATCTTTTTGTAACCTGACATGTATTCATGTATAAGCTAGTGGTTTACAAAACACCATGATGTGTATATACTGATCTAACATGTGTTACAAGTTGTCTGTTCGGAACATGTAATTGCTTAACATGTGACAAGGGTGAAAACAGTCGACGGGGGCGATGAGTTTAATGGGGAGCTTAGTTAATATCGTAATCTTGTTGTAACCCCACTTGTATACATACGATAACATGTAAGCATCCATTATAACCCGACTTGTATTCATGTATATGAAAGTGGTTTGCAAAACACCATAATGTGCATATACTGATCGTAACACGTGAACAAGTTAATATGGAACATACAAGTTAATATCGTAACACCGTATACCTGGGATAAAATGTGTTAAGCCTCTGTTATAATCTTGGTTTAACCTAACATGGTGTCATGTATAAGCTAGTGGTTTCCAAAACACCATGATGTGTATATACATACTGTAAGATGTGTTAAATGACGGAAAATGTATAACGTGTGTTAAGCATCTATTATAACGTGTGTTAAGACTTCCATAATGGATGAATAAACTCCAATAGTATAACAACAGAGTAAACCTGATATAACGTGTGTTAAGCCTCTATTATAACATGTGTTAAGACTTCCAGAATGGATGCATAAACTTCAATAGTAACTGTAACAATAGAGGTACTACGGGCGCCTCCACCATTATAATCTTGTTGTAACCCGACATGTATTCATGTATATGATAGTGGTTTGCAAAACACTATGATGTGCATATACTGATCGTAACACATGTACAAGTTAATATGGAACATACAAGTTAATATCGTAACACCGTATACCTGGGATAAAATGTGTTAACCCTCTGTTATAATCTTGGTTTAACCTAACATGGTGTCATGTATAAGCTATTGGTTTCCAAAACACCATGATGTGTATATACATACTGTAACATGTTTTAAGTGACTGAAATGTATAACGTGTATTAAGCATTGGCTCTATTGTATATACATACTGTAACATGTTTTAAGTGACTGAAATGTACAAAAATGTATTTGTACTATACACACATAGTATCCTTTTTTTTGTTGGTGAGTTTACAACAAAAAATGGATGCATAGAGCCGAATAGTAACACAAATATGCTGTTTTCATTAACATGTGTTTACATTAACATGTGTTAGGTTCCCGATATACACGAAATATAACGTGTGTTAACATGTGCATCCAGCAAGATGATGGCATGTAAACGTGCATTATGATTAGCGGATCACGCTTGGTAACACATTTATATGTAGGTTGGGAATAAATTTTTAAAACCCTTGTGTGTATAATTCGATGGTGACACTATTTTGTAAACGGGTGTGTATAATTCTTATACGGTTTTTTGGATTCGTTATTATTGTTGGGGTTTCCTAATCACTTGTTTTTTGTTACATGTTTTACAAGTGTGTTGTTGAATCCAAAAAATATCAGGTTTGTTTCTCTAAGACCGAAAAATGACTGCCCTTGGTCAGATACTAACATGTGTTAGTGAACATGTAAGGTCAATCACATTTGTTTTCATTAACATGTGTTACGTTTATGTCAGCGTTTGTTTTCACATTTGTTGTCATTAACATCCGGAACAAATGATATATAACGTTTTTTAACATGTCAGCAAGTGTCAATATTGCGAACCATATTGGGAATAAATAAATTGAAACCATCAAGTTGTGCGCTTTTATATCGAGTGGATGGTATCGTTTAAAACGTAGAGGGTGTACAACATGTGTTAGGATGTATATGTACTAACATGTCACATTTAATCACATGCATGTTACTCCCGTAATTTGTTGGTAACAGGAGTTCACACTATAACACATGTTACGTTGGGTTGTGCTGAATGACAACCTTAATTTTTTTTTTCTAAAAAACGATGTGCCAATGATTAGACTTAAAAAAACGATCATGTGTTAAGACACATGATAAGTGAAAATATTTTCTTCGAAATTGCTATGTCTAGCAGTATAAAGTGTAACATGTATTTTGGGACAAGCTTTAAAAAGAAAATAGAAAAAAGACAAAAAGACAACCATCAGGAATTTCCCTAAACCCAGAAGAATCAAAGGGCAGTTGATTAAATCCAGAACCATGACGAGGCATTTTAGAATACCCGACGTTTAGGGAAGCAACATGTGTATGCGCTGAACTACATCGAAAACAACATGAACTAGCGATAAAGTGAAGAGAAAGACATGAACGCGCACAATATCATGACAAAATCTGGGTCGAAGATACTTCATGAACATTAATAAAGCAACCTCAGGAACATTACTTCGTTGAAAGAATACATTAATCATACAATCTAGAACATTTATCTGGTGATACAATCTGGAACATTTACTTGAATCACTTTAATAAAGCGCCTACATGACCATTACTGACTCTAAATGTATCTCCATGCTTGTACAAAACGAAGAGAAACAACACAACAAGACTCTTTCTGGTACAAAAAGAACACATGCTTGTACAAACCTGGAACATTTCCTTCATCTTCGATCTCAATCTCAATGTCACTGATGTTATTTCAGATCAGATGTTGGAGGATGCTCCATGGTTCAACAATGGTGGAACTAGATCTCAATGAAGAAGAATGACTTTATGAAAAAATAAAATCTTTATTTAAATGTAAAAATTAAAGGTATATGATGGGTTGAAAACATGATGGGACATGAAAGGACAAATGGAGGAAAATATCTCTGGGAATATATGCAAAATTACACATATACCCTTAAAGCAAAAAGTAGGAGTATGTTAATGGCTGACACGTGGCGTAATATGGACCATGCAATGAGTTTTCAAAGTTTTCTAAAAATAAGGGGTTTCTTATGTAGCATTACCCTATATATATATATATATATTGAGAGAGAGAGAGAGAGAGTCAAGTTCATGTACAAATGGCTTTATTCTACAATATATATATATATATATATATATATATATATATATATATATATATATATATATATATAGTGTGAGGTTCATTGGGGAACACTAAAAAAGTGGGGAATAGTGGGGAACCGACTCAAACGAACTCCGATTGGACTCATTCCAGCGGCGTTGGAATCGTCTCGTCGAACCCTAACTAGGATCTCTTAACCCTAAACCCTAAATCATAACCCCTAAACCCTAAATATATTAGGGTTTGGCTTTTAGGGTTTAGGTTTAGGGTTTAGCCTTAGGGTTTAGCTTTAGGGTTTAGCTTTAGGGTTTAGCTTTAGGGTTTAGAGTTTAGTTTTAGGGGTTAGGGTTTAGCTTTAGGGTTTAGCTTTTAGGGTTTATAGTTTAGATTTTACGATTTAGCTTAGGTTTTAGCCTTATTTTTTAGCTTTAGGGTTTAGAGTTTAGGAGTTTGGATTTAGGGTTTAGGGTTAAGAGATCTTAGTTAGGGTTCGACGAGCCGGTTCCAACGCCGCTGGAATGAGTCCAATCGGAGTTCGTTTGAGCCGGTTCCCCGCTGTTCCCCACTTTTTTAGTGTTTCCCAATGAACCTTCCACTATATATATATAGAGAGAGAGAAAGTTAAGTCCATGTACAAATGACTTTATTCTACAAAATGTACGAACGGAAGGATGTTGAAATTCTAGGCAGTGGCAAAGTTGTAATTAAAGGCCTTGATAAAATTCAACCATCTGAATAATCATTGATTCATTTTTACACCTAAATCAATACAGAGTATTAAAATGAATCAAACCCCAAATTCTCCTAATTCCTAATCAAATTCAGTTCTAAAATCATCAGATTGACTTCCAAAAATCATAAATCATTTTATTCAATTCCGAAAATCTGATTCATTTCCAAAATCACCGGGTTCAGTTCCAAAAACATCTGATTCAAGTTCTAAAATCATTGAAATCAAACAAGACTCAAACCTAAATCATGTCTACTAGAGGTCATTTCAAATTGTTTGATAAACTAGTAGAGTAACTATGATGCACTTGTAGAGTAGTAACTTATAGAGTAATTGTATGTGTTATGTTCTATTGATGACTAGTAGAGTAATTATGATACACTTATAAAGTAATTTTGAATTGTATGTTGTTTTATGAACTTGTAGATTAATTGTGTTTGTTATGTTTTTTTGAAGAACTAGCAGAGTAATTATGATACATTTGTAGAGTAATTTTGAATCTTATGTTGTGTGATGCACTTGTAGAGTGATTTAAATCATATCTTGTAGTAGTGTATTAATGATGAACTAGTAGAGTAATTATGATGCACTTGTAGAGTAATTTTGAATTTTATGTTGTTTGATACACTTATAGAGTAGTTTTGAATCATTAGTGGTTGATGCATTATGTATAACTAGTAGGGTGCCTGCGCGATGCGGCGGGGGTGACAATTTGCATTGCAGTACTCTTTTCTGGTAGTTTTCTTGTTCGTATAATGTTTATTGTAGTATCATTGCAGTGGATATACGTCATAAACGAAGTCATTGATTAATCCATTTTATTGTAGTGCTTATCTAATTAAAGTTGAAATCGAAGTCATCGGTTAATCAATTTTATTAACCAATCGATTTTTGTTAATCAGTTCGATGGTTTTTTATTTGGGTCTTGTAATTCCGGTTAATAACCAAAATAAAACTTGGGCTAAAACTATTGCTTTAAAGTACATTAAATTGAGGTATAAATACATGAAATGGATGTATAAATACATGCATATACATATTTAAGACTAGAGATGGGCATAATAACCGGTTCCAAACCCGACCCGTTAGAACCTACCCGTTTTTCTATGTGCCGCCGCTTTAAATCCAATTTTAAACGTGCCGGGTGTTGAAGCTATTATTGAGGAGATTTACGACAAGTTGGATATGCACGAGGAGGATCCAACATTAAAAGATAAAGTTAAAGAATCTTTCAATTCGAATTTGTCTAAACTTTATGACCATTATTTAAAAAAGTATGGTGACAAAAATCATACGAATTTGTTTAAATCTCGGTCTTCGACCTCAAACGATGAAACGGTTAGCGACCCTATCATAACAATGTTGAATGTCGTGAGAGATGAAACGGCAAAACAACAAATGGGTAGTGAACCATCAAGCGAACTCGGTAGATACAAAATAACTAGTTACTCGCATACTATGACCTCCGAGGAATACAATAACTTTGATATTTTATCATGGTGGAAATCAAAAGAATCGGAATTCCCGATTTTAGCCACCATGGCTCGTGATATACTAACGGTCCAAGCTTCCACGGTAGCTTCGGAAAGTGTTTTTTCTCTTAGTGGTAGGGTGTTATCTATTCGAAGGACAAGACTAACACCGGAATCGTTAGAGATGGCAATTTGTTTAAAAGATCATTTGGACGCCGTTGACCGTGTACAAGATAAAACAAGTCTAGAAGACGAAGTGGAATTGGAGCACAACATTATTGACGAAGAGGAGGACGATTCAACCGAAGTAGAGAGTAACGATTCGGACGACGATTGCACCGAAGTGCCCGTACCAAAGCGTCCCGCAAGTGAAAGTGTCGCACCCGCCACTACTAAACGGTCGAAAAAATAAACCTCGGTTCCTGTTAATTTGTAATTCGGTTCTGTTTTTTTTTTAATGTAATCGGTTCAAACACTTTCGGTTCTGTTTTTTTTTAATTTGTAATTCGGTTCTGTTTTTTTTTTAATGATAATTGAAAGTTTTTCCATAAAGTTTATAAAAACCATAAAACATAAACATCATACATAATCTTAAACCAAACAAACCGGTTACATAAAACACCTAAACTTTAGACGAGCCGGTCCCGGAGCCTTCACCCTTTTCACTTTTTTTCACCTTTGTCAACGGACAATGTTTCTCGGTGTGCTTCTTTAGCGTCGAGTTAGCCGACGCCTTCATAAACTTGCCGCAACCTTTGCATCTTGCCATCTCATGGCTATCGGACATTAAACATAAATCAAAGTTTTTCCATATTGCCGGGTTCCTTTTTGTTTCCAACACCATAACTACTTCATCGTTGCATGCCATATCTCTAATCCCTTAGCAGCAGCCAGCAAGTATGAAAATGAAAGTTGAAACTTTGAATTTGGTAGAGTTTGAAAATATGAAAATATGAAATTGAAACATTGAGTTAAATAAAAAAACCGGTTATAATACGACAAGTTCCACTAATTACGAATTCCAACATGTTGCTTTTATTATTGATTTGACTGGACATGCAGAGAGCATCCGGTTCCATGCATCATGTCGGCTTTTTCTTCACATATAGGACAGAACCGGTTTCGACCCGACCCGGTTCCATACTACCCGTAACCGGGTACAACAGGTTATGGTTTTTTGGGCAAATACCCGGGTATGAACCGGAACCGGGTTTGAGAGGAACCGGGTACTGTCAACTTTGAGTGGGACCGGGTACGGGTAGGAACCGGTTCCAGGTTTTAAAAATACCCAATTATGCCCATCTCTATTTAAGACTCGTCAATTCCGTTAAAAAAGACTCAGCCAATTAATTTATCACTCCATTCGAAAACCATTTATGCTACATTAATATCTCATCCAATACGAAGCTAAACTAATTTTTATTACAAGCAAGTAGTAAAAGTATATATAAATCGGAATAGTTGTCCTAATGTCATCCTCTCGCTGAGCCATGTTGGTTCGGTTATTCATCGTTTGATTCCAATGGTTAAAGTTACCCTTCTTCTAACCATCACCATCATAAACTTAACCCAACAATACCAACAAGACAACAACACGTAATTTAGTTATAATATATTATTTACTCACAATAACAAAACAAATATAAATTAAAATAAAAATAAGTATACCCTTTTGGTAGAACCACCACCATGTTTAGCCAGCTTGAAGCAGAAAATCATCAATATCAGAGTA
This sequence comes from Helianthus tuberosus, assembly GCA_030545235.1. Taxonomy (NCBI): domain Eukaryota; kingdom Viridiplantae; phylum Streptophyta; class Magnoliopsida; order Asterales; family Asteraceae; genus Helianthus; species Helianthus tuberosus. The sequence continues at coordinate 186,881,088 of CM060406.1, forward strand.
CAAAAACGGAGCTCCTGCAAACGGTGGCAGAACCTGCAGCGCGTGGAAACTGTTGCTGGCAAGTAAAGGTGGAAGAAACTCTTCAACCATAGTACCATGTACTCATATAAACATACGTAAAATAAGAATAATATTAAATGGATATCTTACATACCCGATTGGTGTAGATGACAATTAGAAGGTACCAACCTTTAATATCCTCCAAAGCCCCACCTACAACATTTTATGGAACGAACGTTTAGTAAAGAAGATCAACATTAATTAATTTTTAAAACTTTCGTTTTATCAACATTTAATAACAACAATGCAAGAAAATTTACTTGTAAACATGACCCTTTGAGTCCACAACAACTGAGCACAACCATATTAGATACAAAAAAATCATAACATAGATAATTAAAAATGATACAAAAAGATTAATATAAAAACCTGTACGATTTGATCCACAAGCCACGCTTACTATCGTTTCGTTAGCAAGAGAAGCTATTGCGGTGGTACATCCGAACAAGTATGTGAAAATGTTTTGCCGGAATCTTCATCGGAACCCTAGCCGCCCCCGCCGGAGGAAGTGGCTAGGTCTTCAACAACCCATCGCCACCGTCATTTTACCTACTTGACCCATCACCTTTCAGGTCCAACCCCTCTGTCATCGTTTCGTTGCTGTAAACAACCTCATTTAGTCGTAAAAAATCACCGTTGCCTTAAACCACCGTTTTCACTGTCGAATGGTCGTTATCACCAGACAATTGTTATCACCATCGCATGGAAGGTTGTAACGAATCATTACCACCGTCACTCGACTGCTCAATCCGCATTCACCGTGTCGAAGTATGGCTGGCGTCGTTGTAGCACCGTCATTGCCACCCTCAGATTTCTCTCTCCATCTCACTCTTGCGTTCTCTCCTTTTTTTCTCTCTCTATCTCGTAAGAGGGATTGAGATGATGAGAGCCTGAGAGAGAGAGAGAGAGCGTAATAAAACATAGATTTAGGCTTAAATTTCTAAACTTTTTTTCAAAATTTAAAAGTCACAAAGATGGAGCTAATGTGATTTCTGGATAAGGACATGATAGCTATAATGTGTTGTACCTTATGCATTAAAATTTGATAAAAAAATTGAGTTATTAAAATCTAATTAAAATAAGAGAACTGAAATGTAATTAGTGGTTAAACATTCTGTAGCTATCAAACATTCTCTAAGTATGTTGGGCTTTAATCACTTGTACACTAAGACATCATCTACTTGTACCTTTTACTCTACACGACAATACTGACCAAGACAACTACCAGAACGTCAACAAAAATGAATAGGTCGTCATAGTACTTTTGGATTTTTTAAAACATTATAATTTATAAGATATGACAAGAATGTGTAAAAGAATTATAAGCTTGTTGTGGAGGGAGAAAAGTCTAACTAATTATCTATAATTTTGTTAAAACATTAGGGATTTAAGTGTAATAAGTTTAGGGGCTAAAAAATAAATAGTGTTTAAAAGACCAAACTACCCTCATTTTAGGGGTCTTTCTATAAATAAATGGGGAGAAAATTTCTTATTTATTGGGTATCTTAAAATACCCTTGCCTCATGCATTATAATATACTAGTAGGGTGCCCGCGCGATGCAGCGGGGGTGACACATTGCATTGCAGTATTTATTTCTGATAGTTTTCTTATTCGTATACTATTTATTTTACCATCATTCTGGTGGATATACGTCACAAGCGAAGTCATCGATTAGTCCATTTTCATTGTGGTTTACATGGTTCGACCGTTTCAGTTATTTTCCTCAACTAAAGCCGAAATCAATGGCGAGTCTATTTTGTTAACCAATCAGTTTTCGTAATCAATTCGATTTATTTGTTAGATTGATGGTTTTTGGTTCGATTCTATTAATTTCGTTTCTATACAATTGCACTAAACTAATTGTTATGTAATACTACTCTAAACTCATTATAACATTTTTGTAGTACTTGGGTTTTATGTAGTACTTTGATTTTATTTAACACATTACTACAAATAAATAATAAACATTTACCAAATAATAACTTTTTACATACTATATAATGTAGCATTATATCATTAGTCTCCTCTTGGTAGGTTTCAATTAATTAATTGTCAAACTAATTTGCACTAAGAAATTAACTTAGACCAAACATGTTAGCTGGGCTATTTAGCTTATGCTGAATATCTAAAAAAAACTTAATTTTTTTCAGCCAAAATCCCCTCATTATATAAGGCAAATGCCAATGAGATTTTACTTCAACTACCGAAGTGGGATAGTAAAAGAATAAAAAATGCAATGGTCTTTTTCTCCCTTTCCTTTAGAGCTTCTGCAAGTTGGGCGATATGGGACTTCATGATTCCTAGTTTTTCTTGTTTAATGCATATTAGTTGCATGATAAAAGATTTACGGATTGTTTTTAGAGACATCTAAAAGTTAGTAAATACGATCAATTCATGCTACACATCTAAAAGTTGAGTAAATACGACCAATTTATGCATATTAGTTCATGAGCTAGCAGAATAATTCCAACAAAAAAAGACAGATATGTCGTTGATCAAACAATTCCTGTGACTGCTTGCTAGCTGCTTTTAAATGGTATGTCAAATCCAAGAAACAACTACGATATTCCAGAATTTCCTAATTAGATTTCTTTCTGTCAGTTTCTATGGTCCTATAAAAGCCTATATGATACTAAAGCAACTCCACAACAATCAAGAATGTACATAATATTTTCTTACTGGTCCACCAATATCATATAATCAAAAGCTCAACACAGTACTAACTGTAACAGTATTTAGTATTACTTATATGAAAGCTCAAGCAATGAACGTGTAAAACTAACTTACAAGACCACAGGGACAAGAGTTAGAAAACACAAATTACCAGATCGACTTGCTCCTACCAGATCAACCAGTTGTAGGAGCAGTATTTCGTTTTCCACTATCAATATGTTCCTACCAGATCAACCAGTTGTAGATACACTGATCATTAGCAAACGCAAGATTCCACCATGAGTTTCAAATAACATCAGCAGTCTTCCACATTCAGCTCAATGACATAGCAAATTGCATGAACGTGACCCTGGTCTGAGACCACCTTAAAACTATGAACCGAGCCCTAGTCTGACCCCTACATAAAACTATGAGCCGAGCCCTGGTCTAACCCCTCCATAAAACTATGAGCCGAGCCCTGGTCTAAGCCCTCCTTATAATAATGAACCATGCCCACCAACATCTTCATATCCTTCACCTACAAGGTTCATACCTGCACCACCTCTATTTGAGCCACCGATTTTATACCCGCCACCAACCAGACCACCACCGCCTCATAGTGAGCCAGAGTCTGCACTTTGGTGTGTGGCTAAACTCTCTTTCCCAAATCCAATCATTCAAGAACCTATGAACTGCACATGTGGTTTTGCGACTGACTATGAAACACTGCAGCCAAATGGGGAATGTTTTCAGCCAGATCCAATCATAACTCTGCATCTGCAATCTAATTAAACACACTATTAATCAACTTTTAATTTGTTATTTCAAATAAAATTATGAGTACGTGATTGCATCACTATAGGTCATGTATATCACCGTATCCTTTCCTTAATGATGACCTGGGTGGCTAGAAAAATGAAATTTTCAATCTCTTATATGTTTATGGAGCTTTCATATCAATGTAAGGAGGTCTTACTGATGATAAATCTTGATCAGCTGTTGGGGTTACAAAACTGACATGTTTTTATCATTTTGTAGCCCGGCCGAGCGTCCCATCTGATATGTTTGACTGTCCGCAACACAGGCAGCATGCAGACCGTGTCAATTTGCGACGCATCTGAGGTATGTGAAATCTCTAATGATGCACAATCAGCTAGTCCTCTAGGACCATGAAAACAAGCACTCTGACATGCCTGTCGTGCCACAGAGAAGACAAAAATTAGCGCGTTTTGGAACTGATTATGCGATAATCAACAACTAACCTCTGTTTGTTCCAGCTAAGTTCTTTGACCTTTAATTAGATTTCTCAAAGTCAGAGATTCACCAAATCTGCCACCAGGTTTGTTTCTGCAATTTATCGGTTTACATTTATATCAATTCGCATACAAAGCATTAAAAACACTATTCCAAGATGAAAAATAAGAGAACATCACTTACATGTGTGCTTCTCGAAGGTTTGTATCGATCTCCTAGCTAAGTGGGCCACTCAAACATATTGAATTACTCATCAACGTTTGCATCGATCTCTAGTCGTTGTAGCCATTAATTAATGACCAACAATATATAAGAGTATTAGACATCATGATATTAGCGTGCAAGAAAAAAATACGAAACAAAATGATTAATACTGTGTTGAAACGTTTATTTTTCTATATGAAAAAAAAACTTTTTTTCATACCATGTCAAAGTAGTCTCCTTGCTTTCCTATATAGTGAACTTTAGGCACTCCGTGACTGCCACCCAGAGTACTGTTTCACCAAAAAGCCCAAATGTCACTTTTTAACTATGAAAATAAACTATGTAAATATGTTCGAAAGAACTTGCACATACTTGTAAACTTGCTACTCCTAAGGAGAACCATAACTGCAGCCTTTGCGGTTTCTATGCTCAAACTTTAGAGCTAGCTGCCACAAACAAAATAAATGCAAATTGACTTTAGAAATCAGACTTTATTAAAAAAAAGAACATATTCAGAGAACCTGAAACTTAGTTGGTTCAAAAACATTACCTCCATGGCACCAGACACCTGATATGCAGTCAGTTCCACCATAAAGACAACCACAACGACCTACAAATACCTGACCAAATCCACCTTTACCCAACTTTCTATCCACCTTATATTGAGGTGATCCACCTACTTGAACATGGAAACGATCCAAAATTTTGAGGAAATTAGTTGGTCCTGATTTTGAGAGCTTAAAGGAGCCATTCTATAACTTATGCAACAAAATTTCGAGGAGATAGGTCTAGAATAAACAATGAAACATACATAACCAAGACCACAAAGATTACTTTCAAAGTTTGAGCTTTGGCTTTCTTTCCTCTTTTGAGACAAACTGACAGTACATATCTCTTAACACAAATGGAGCTATGAAAGACCAGGCATTTGCAAAAAGTAATAGCAACGTTGTGGGTTTAACTATGTAAGTAGTTAGTATTACTCCATTGTACCCTTTAAGACTTAAATCCTAACTCTAAGCTACACAAAACATACGACTACCTAATTACCAGCTTACAAAATACCTAAAATCTTTAACTTCAAATTACACAAGTCTAGTTCCCCAAAACTAACAAACACAGATCAAGAGTAATAACATTTAATGAAATATCTTACAGGTCCAAACCTGAATAGAAACCCTAACTAAAAAAAGTCGGCACATGTGGAGACGCCGGCCGCGAATTAGCGCTTCAAGCGAGCCCATAAGCTAAAGAAAGAAAGAAAAAAGTACCCTTGAAACTCCTATCAGAACCTAGTTTATCGTTGCCCTTCATCCTTCTCTCGATTATGAGAAAACCCACACCTCTCAGCCTCTTGCACGTTGGATTGTAGCCTCCAAACAACGATTTCAGATCCAAAATGCTTCAAGATCTGACCATATTTGCGATTTTGGGTTTCAGTTGAAAGAAGATGAAAGAATGGTGAGAGAAAACTTGGAGCAGAGAATTCGAATTTCAAAATGAGAGAAGCATGAAAGAGAGAACTGAGAGTAGATAGTGTAAATTTCAAATTTTAAAATTAAAAACATGTAGCCAATTCACCAGGTACATACTTTTAAAAGATTTAGCTTGAATATGTTGTACAAAAAGCTTTAATAACTTGTATAGATAAAATGTTCTCACCCTTTAAATTAGGAATTATTGTTGATATTTGACTATCAGTTATTCGACAATAGTATTAGTATGGATTGTTATTTTCTTAATTACTTGTACACTAAAGCATCATTAACTTGTACATTTTAATCCGTGCATCAATATTGAACAAGACAACTACCGAAACGTCGACAAAAATGTGTAGGTCGTCATAGTATCTTTGGATTTTTTTTAGATATTATAGTTTATAAGATATGTCAATAATACGTAAAAAAAGTATAAGTTTGTTTTGGAGGGGGAAAAGTGTAACTAATTATCTATAATTTTGTTAAAAGTCAAGGATTTAAGTGTAATAAGTTTAGGGGCTAAAAAATAAATAGTGTTTAAAAGACCAAACTACCCTCATTTTAGGGGTCTTTCTATAAATAAAGGGGGGAAAAGTTCTTATTATTTGGGTATCTTAAAATACCACTCACTCATGCATTATAATATAGTATAGAAGTATAGATTACTCTACCTATAGAATAATGACTCTAGTATAATTATTCTAGCATAATTTCTCTACAACAATAACTATAGTTACAAAATATAATTATTTTACTAATAGAATAATTACTCTACTATTCTGGTAGGACAATTACTCTACTAGAGTAATTATTCTATCTATTTCTTCTCCATCAAAATCACGCTAGTTCAAAATTGAATATGATTTGTAAGATTTAATTCATCCTATTCAAATTTGTAACTTTTAAGGAACTTTAATTGATTGACCTGAGAAGAAAGGATAATCAGAATCAAATGAGTGTTCAAATCACGTTTAACGCAATTGATCGATCTGTATTTACGATTTGCAAAGCCTGGTTGGCAAAAAAGAACGTAGCATGAAGGAATGGCAGTTTGAAGAAATTACAAAAAATGTCACCGCCATGGCGCCTTTTTTTAGGAAAACCTTCCGTTCATACGTTTTATATGATAAGGTTATTTGTATTCGATTCTCTCTTTATATATGATGTCTTTAGGTTCTTAGGTGCTGTTTGTTTTTTCTGCAAGAAAAGGTCTGCAGTCTGCGGACCACATCTGCAGGCATCTGCAGGAGAAGAGGTGGACCAAATGTCTGCAGTCTGCAAGGAGAAGAGTGTTTGTTTTACATATAACCCTTCTCTTCTCTTCTTTCTCTTCTCACACACAAACACACACAGAAACACACACAACACCTCATCTCTCTCTCTCTCTGCATTATGTTTAATGATTTGGGGATTTTTCGTTTGTTAAGAGATTTGGGGATTTTTTTTTGGTTCAGATGAGGGTGTGGTGTCGGAGTGGAGGTGGTGGCAGAGTGGAGGTGGCGGCAGGTGAGGGTGGGAGGTAGTGGCAGAGTGGAGGTGGCAGCAGGTGAGGGTGGGAGGTGGTGGCGGAGTGGAGGTGGTGGCAGAGGATGTGGTGGTGTCTGCTGGAGTGGAGGGAGAACAGGGAGAAGAGGTTGTGCAGACCTTAGAAGACATGGGTTCATGTCTGTTTGAAGCAGAGGTCTCGCAGTCTCGCAGACCTTTTTTAATGAAAGGTCTGCGAGAAAACAAACAAGCTGCAGACCCTTATGTCTGCGCGTGGTCTGCGCGGCGTAGACATAAGAGGTTCTGAAGTGCTTCTAGCAAAAAACAAACACCACCTTAGATCCGATCCAATTGATCCGACTAGCCCAACCAGTGGAACACTTAGACGATTCAATCCGATTTAAAAAATATTGTGAAATAAACGAAAATTACAAGACCTCACGGGTTAACTCTTTGACTTGGTGAGCCAATTAACTCAATGCCAAAAACAAAAATTTCTGGTTTTTAAATTCTTGTTTAGAACTGAAAACTTTGATGCGGTTTTCTGCTTAATAATAAGCCAAAATTACATCATTTATACAAATTTAGGTTGTCATGATAAAACAATATTAAAAATCTCAATATTATTTTATCGGTGAATTAAGTTTTTTAATGACCTAATTTTATCAACTAAGAGCATTCATAATCAAACCTCTTACATCTCTATAATTATACTAAAAAACACTACATTTTCTCTCTTTTTCAACTAAATAATATTTTTTTTTATACTTTTACCATTACCTTTTCTCCCCTCCACTCATAACCACTTTCAAAAAATAGTAAAAAATTATAGAGGTGAACAGTATCTCCTCCAAATTTACTGATGAACAGTAATTTTTTCTGTTTTTTCTCTCTCTTAAACTCACAACAATTTATAACCACTCTCATAAATATAGAGGTTACACTCTCATACATATAGAGGATCCATTGTGAATGCTTTAAGGTATTTCATTTTATATGATTTTCCGAATTGTTTTGTTCGTCGTTTTTATTTTATAGCTCGAAACTTACGATATAACGGGATGATGTTACATATAACAGACTTTTCTATCACCTTCGACCATGGGACGAGGACTTCTTTCATAAATGGAACATCTGCCGTACCTTGAAGCTTAGTATGTATGGCCATGTTATTCGATTTCTATATAAAAGTAGAATTGAAAATAACTCGACATAAAGCAGGTGGTGGAGACGTCTATCCCTTATTTGAATGACACTATACCTTACATTAAGTTTGGTATTAAGTAGGGTTGAATGACACTATACCTTACATTAAGTTTGGTATTAAATAGGGTGTGTAAACACTTTGGTTCAACTCCGGCTGTCAATATTTGTATTGGGTTAGCAGGTTGAATTGTTAATCTGAGTACCGTCCATCATTTTATTTCTGTCAAAAACATCACCATAACTTGTATACGCTTAAGATTGTGTAACCTAAATATGACCCGTTTGGTTAATTTATCTAAACATGCCAGACAAGTTGGTGGGTCGACTTATATATTATGTGGGTTAGATGTAACAACCCGAAATATGATATTTTCTTGTCGTGCTCGATTCATTTTTTTGGGTCGGGTTGAAAACTGCCACCCATAAAGGTGTTTAGCGGGTTTTTTCTTTGGGTTTCGGGTCAGTTTGTTCGGGTTTTTCTCTGGGAAAAATAACCCGATAACCAACCCATTTAAAGTTCGGGTTTTTTAGGTTTGGGTTTGTTCAGGTCGGGTTGTTCGGGTTTGGGTTTGTTCGGGTCGGGTTGTTCGGTTTTGGGTTTAGATGTAAAATGAAAATAAAGGTTTTTTTACAAAATATCATCAAAATTCATATTTGCTACGTTAAAACTATTATCAAAGTTTAAACATTAGTTGACAATATGCTATATTGCTATTATAAATTTTAAAAGTCTCAAAAATTTAATGTTCCATAGATTAAAGACTCCAAACCAAACAGTGGCGAAACTTGGGGGGTCGAAAACGTATATACCCAAAAAATTCTATAGAACCGGGGGGTCGAAAACGTATATACCCAAAAAAATTTATACGAAAACTACATATATTGTTGGAAATTTTAGTGAAAATGGGTTTTTCACTAAATATTTTGGACATTAATAATATTTATATATGTGTTGTATAAATAATTATTTATGGGTTTGTGTTCAAACTATGTCCAAATAGAGCTAAGATGAATGAGATATCGAAGCTTGAAGTTGTGTGTTTGGAACAAACAAAATGAGAAAAATGGATTAAGTTTTGTCAACTTGTCCAACATAGGTGGGATGATAAAACTTGTAGTGGTTTATAAGGAGGAGGACTCCTTGTATATTGTCTACATTTGGACAAAAACTAGTGGGACCCTAAAGGGTGCAGCGCACCCTTCCTCGCACGTGTGCACGCATGGCGTGGGCCATGGGTGCAATGTGGCGCACTTAGCACTTCGCACACCGCCTTGTATTTTTGTCTATGAGCGCGTGGTCAGGTACATGGCGGGTGGCGGCTCAGCTTATGGCGCAACTTGGGTGGCGTAGGCGCATGACACAAGTTCATTATGTGTCTATTATTGGCTATGTCGGAGGAGCAGTTTGCGCGCAAGTCTAGAAGGCGCAGTGTCGCAACCCCCGATCCCTAATCCCCGGGAACGGACGGCCGCGAGCCAGTTTCGGTGGTATCTCGTATTGTCTAATTTGGCAGCGGAATTTTTCATCAGGACCGTAGTTAGGAAATATTTGATCAGAGTAAAATACCACATTTTCATAACATTAAACATATGGGATAAAACCCAAGTTCATAGTACACACGTTTTCCATAGGAATAAATCCTATTTTATTTAATAAAAACATATATTTTATTTTAGGTAACTCTATTGCCACTTTTCCAAGCCTTCAGTGCTGTCCAGCTGGCTTCTATTTGGCTTTCACAATTTGTTACCTGAAACGCGTTTTAAAAACATTTGTCAGTGGGAAATACTGGTGAGTGAATCCCAGTTTAATCAAGTTTAAGTAAAACCCAGTGTACAGTATTGAGGGCGATCTCGCAATTATATTTGTTTCCAAGACATATCAATTAACATCCATGGTACTGTCAAACCCGACTTGTGGAAATGTTACTCCTTGACCAGGTGGTAACAATTTTGTATACAAAACCCCAACATACTCATGATAATTGTATTCTTACAAATACTCAATAACTGTTATTCGCATGGAAAAGTATTTAAGGTTTTGTAAAAACAGTTAACAAAAGGTTAACAAAAAGTGGATCAACTCACATTGCTGTCTTAGATTTTTCGTAAGGGTTTCCTGATGATAATCTAAAATTTACCCAAATGCACACGCGTTAGTATAATAACCCATTTTAACATTAGTAATACCCTCCTCGAGACGGCATTCCAACGACTACGTCGGGCAGAACCACGACAGTCGTTACGGAACCCTAGATCAATCGGGCAGCGTATCTAATACGTATCCAGGGGTTATAATACTTACAACGGAGCAGAACTTCGCTAATTAGGGGGTATAATACCCGAGTATTATGCCTAATATTCAGATTTTTGAGAGAAAGAAACAATTTTGAACGATTCTGAATGAAACCCGAGGGCCTTCTTATATAGTTGCTGAGTCTGGTCTTCAAGCGGCCCGCGTAAAGGTAAGCTAAGGCTTACGCGGCCCGCGTTGACCCCAGGTCAAAGCGTAGCTTGGCTGGGTCAGCTTATAGACTCGCCGGGTGTTGGGCCACGTGGCCGCACCGGGCTGTGCCACCATTTTAGCCTCTCGCGGCCCGCGTAAGGGTTATGGGATACCTTACGCGGCCCGCCTAAACTTAAAAATTCAATTTTTAATTATTTTTAATACTATTTAATGTATTTGGGCCTCGTTTTCGCGTATGGGGTGTTTTTAGGGACATATTGGGATATTTTAAAACATATTAGGGTATCGGAAATTATTTGAGGGTGTCGGTTTATTTAGGATTGTTACATCCTCCCCACCTTGTTTTAGGGCTCGTCCTCGAGATCTACTGGAATAGGTGTGGATATTTCCTTTGCATTTCTGATTCAAGCTCCCATGTATACTCAGGTCCTCTTTTGTCGATCTCGTGCTGCTTTCAGTCGTTCCTTCACTTGAATAATCTTGTCGGTTGTTTCTTGTAGTATCTCAGGTCCAGATTGTTGCTTTTCCCCAATTTCTGCCCAACAGACTGGGGTTCGGCACTTTCGTCCATAAAGTGCTTCCAATGGTGCAGCATTGATACTTGTGTGATAACTATTATTATAAGAAAATTCTATTAAAGGTAAGTGATCGTCCCAATTACCTCCGAAATCAATTACACAAGCTCTAAGCATGTCTTCCATCGTCTGAATTGTTCTTTCGCTTTGTCCGTCTGTTTGAGGATGATAAGTTGTGCTTAGATTTAACTTGGTTCCCATTGCCTTTTGGAAACTTGACCAAAAATGAGAGGTAAAACGGCTATCTCTATCAGAAACAATTGATAAAGGTATTCCATGTAAAGAAACGATTTCATTTACATATAATTTAGCTAACTGCTCCATACTGAAAGTTTCTTTTATTGGTAGAAAATGAGCTGACTTGGTTAACCTATCTACAATCACCCAGATTGTATCATTACCTTTTCTTGTTTTAGGCAATTTGGTAACAAAATCCATTGTTATTAATTCCCATTTTCATACTGGCATTTCTAGTTGTTGTAACATACCTTAGGGTCTCTGATGTTCAGCTTTAACTTGTGAACAAGTTAAACATTTAGAAACATAGACTGCTATGTCCTTTTTCATTCCTACCCACCAGAAATTCTTTCTTAAATCCTGATACATTTTATCACTTCCTGGATGCATCGTATATTTAGACTTATGGGCTTCTTCTAATATACGATGACGTAGGTTTCCTAATTTAGGTACCCACATTATTTTTTTATGGAATCTCCAAATTCCATCTGTTCCTTGTTCTAATTCTTTTAATATACCTTTTAATTTTTCAGTATCATCCTTGATTACTGATTCTTGTGCTTCTCTTATCTGATCATTTAAATCTACTTGTAGATTTAATTTAAGAGAACGTACCCTTTTTGGCTTTTCATGATACTTTCGACTTAAAGCATCTGCCACTACATTTGCTTTTCCTTTATGATACTGGATATCACAATCATAATCACTAAGTAATTCCATCCAGCGTCTTTGTCTCACATTCAATTCCTTTTGCCTGAAAACATACCTTAAACTCTTATGATCAGTGAATATGGTAAACTTATTACCATAAAGGTAATGTCTCCAAATCTTAAGGGCAAAAATTATTGCTCCTAACTCTAGATCATGGGTTGAGTAATTCTCTTCATGATTCTTAAGTTGTCTAGATGCGTAAGCTAAAACCTTTTGATGTTGCATTAATACACATCCATAACCTAATTTAGAAGCGTCACAATAAACTATTAAATCCTCAGTTCCTTCTGGTAACGCTAATATGGGTGTATGGGTTAATCAGTGCTTAAGAATTCTAAAAGCTTCTTCTTGCTTTGGTCCCCATTCAAACTTAATGGATTTACAAGTTAGCTTAGTTAAAGGAATGGCTATTCTAGAAAAATCTCGAATAAACCTTCTATAATAACCGGCCAATCCTAAGAAACTTCTAATCTCGGTTGGTGACTCAGGGGTTTTCCATTTAGTAATCACCTCGATTTTTGTTGGATCCACATGAATTCCTTCATGGTTTACTAAGTGTCCGAGAAACTGTACCTGTTCTAACCAAAATTCGCACTTTGAAAACTTAGCGTAAAGCTTTTCCTTTCTTAATAAACTTAAAATTGCGTGCAAATGCTTTGCATGGTCTTCTTTACTTTTAGAGTAAATTAGAATATCATCTATGAAGACAATTATGAATTTATCCAAATATGGTTTACATATTCGGTTCATCATGTCCATAAATGCGGCTGGGGCATTGGTTAACCCAAATGGCATGACAGTAAATTCATAATGACCATACCTCGTTCTAAATGCGATTTTGGGAATATCTTCTTCCTGTACTTTTAATTGATGATATCCTGACCTTAAATCGATTTTAGAGAAAAATCGAGCTCCTTGCAGTTGATCGAACAAATCATCGATTCTCAGTAACGGGTACCGGTTCTTAATCGTGACTTTGTTCATTTCACGGTAATCAATGCACATACGCATTGATCCGTCCTTCTTTTTAACGAACAGTATCGGCGCTCCCCATGGCGACGAACTTGGCTGTATGAATCCTTTTTCCAGCAATTCGTCTAATTGTTTCTTTAATTTCTGCATTTCAGCGGGTGCCAAACGGTAAGGTGCTTTGGCTATTGGTGCTGTTCCTGGTAGTAGATGAATTCTGAATTCCACTTCTCTGTCTGGCGGTAGTCCTGGTAATTCTTCTGGAAATACATCTGAAAACTGAGACACTACTGGAATGTCCTTTAAATCCTTTCCTTTAGTGTTAGTGATTATAGAAATCAAATACACTATAGATCCTTTTCTTATATAACTTGCAGTTTTCATCACAGAGATGAATTTAGTGGACCTAGAGGGCTTATCTCCTTTAATTGTGATCTTTTCACCTTTTGGTGAATTTACTTGGATTGACTTTTGATCACACAGAATATTGGCTTTATTGGCTATTAATCAATCCATTCATAAAACGACATCAAATCCTGCCAGATTCATGGGATAAAGGTTTGCCATAAATTTTTGATTTAAAATTTCTATTCTTGCTCCCTGCAAGATTTCAGAAATCCTAACAGTTTCTCCATTAGCTGTCCCTACTAGACATTCTTGTGGTAGTTTAGTTAATGACTGATTTAGAAATTTGCAAAATGAAGTATTAATAAAACTTTGGTTTGCACCAGAGTCAAATAATACCTTAGCAAAGACATCATTAACTAAAAACGTACCAGCTATCACATCTGGAATCATCTTGGCTTCATCTGCAGTTAGAACGAATGCTCTAGCATTTTTAGTGGTCTTATTGTTCGGGGCTGGAGCCAATTTTGGACAGTTTGGCTTGATGTGGCCTTTTTCTCCACAGTTGAAGCACAGTCCATTACTGGTTTTTCTCCTACAATCTTCTTCCTTGTGTCCTGGCATCTTGCAGAAATTGCAAAGAGTGGAGCATTTTCCCGAATGCTTTTTCCTGCAGACCTTGCAGAATGGTGCAGAGGTAGAATCCGCATTCCTACGATTGTAATTCCCAGAACGGAATTCTTGAGTAAGTCTTTGGGATAGGTTTCTCTTTTGGTCTTCTTCTCTAGTACGGACTAGTTCATCTGTCAAGGTGTTTGTTAATTCTACAGCTTCTTCTATAGTTTGAGGTCTAGCTGCCTTGACTACATGCCTAATTTCTCCAATTAATCCCCAAATGTAACGGGAGATTAATACCGGTTCTGGTGATGCAAGGGTTGGTACTATTCTAGCATATTCAAAGAATAACTTTGTGTACCCCTTACTATCTATTCCATTCATCCTAAGATTTAGGAATTTGTTTGCTATTAGTTCCTTTTCATTAGGAGGGCAGAATTTTCTTTCTACCATGTTCCTAAATTCTTCCCATTCCATATTGTATACCCTATCACTTCCTCTAGATTGGAGGATAGTGTTCCACCACTCTAAGGCTGAATTCTTAAATAGATTAGAGGCAAACATTATCTTGTCCTCTTCCGCACATTTGCTTATTTTCAGAACAGCCTCAGTCTTTTCTATCCAGCGTAGAGTTGCGATAGGTTCTTCACTGCCCGAGAATTCTATCGGTTTACAGGACCAGAATTCTTTGTAAGAACAACCATAAGGCATGGTTCTTCTTCTTTTGGGAATGGGTACTTGAAGTACAGGGCCATTGTTCACGCTGTGTTCTGGTTCAATTGGTCGCTTACTGCTATGTTTACTTTTATTATTCGCTTCTTAAACCGTTTGAATAATAAATGGCATTGCATCTATGATTCCTTGTGCCACTATGTGTTGGATAACACTATTATCCACTTGGTTTTCATTGTTATTGACGCTTGGATTCTCATTAACCAAGTTAATGTTACTCTGGTTATCGTTATTCAGATTTCCTTGATTTCCTTCGTCGGCCATCTGAATTTTAAACATTTATCACATATTAATATTACAAATAATATTTTGATATAGCAAATCACATAACACGTATTTTGGGAAAAACGTCGATCATTGCGACTTTACTCTATTCATATATTAGGCATCTATTACACACAAGTACTGAAATAAAAATTACAATACCAACTGAAATAAAATTATGCTAATAGTAGTAGGCATCCGTACACAGATATTTTATTTTATTTTATTTTATTTTATTATTATTACTATTACCGTCTTCACCAACACATCTATGGATATGGATTCATCCAGAAATCCCTATTGCGCTAGTCATACTTCCAGACGAGTCTCTCTCCCACCTGTCTCATCCGTTCACTACTCTCTAAAATTTCCTCACCAAATGTCCTAAGTTCTTGGACGTTTTCTGCACTCATTGGGGGTGCAGGTTCTAGGACTGGGTTCGGAATCTGGGGTGCGGGCTCCTGGTATGGAGGTGTAGGTGCCTGAAATCGGTAAGGATCTTCTAAAATTTCCCTAATATATTCATCGTGGTAATAGGGATCTAAAGGATCCAAACCTGGGTAGGCTCCTATGTTTGGCATGGGCATGTCTTCATGTATCGGGTAACGTTGCACATAGTCTCTATTGTCGTCCCACCAGGGGTCGTAATTTGGGTCTAGGGGGTTTGGTGCTGGTACCCTAGGGATTTCTTCCGGATTGAAGTCATGCATCTCTACTTGGTTTTCAGGGTTTTCTATTTCCATCGGTTGATCAGGGATTGGTGGTTGTGGTTGGGGTGCTATTATTTGTTCCAGATTAGGGTCAGCTGCAGTGGTTGCTAGTATGTGGATGTTGGCTATACCCCTATTGATCACATCCTGGGCATAGGCATCTGTCTCTCTCTTGGCTGCTGCTAGTGCTCTCTGGTCTTGTAACTTTTTCATACGTTTTCTACGCTCATGCACCCCTCTACTAAACCATCCCCTCTTTTTATGAGGAAATAGCTCTTCTGACTGAGTCTTAAACACAAAGATTCCTTCTTCCATATCAGCAGAGTACCATGAGAGGGCAGGCTGAGAAGAGGAGGTGCCTTCGCTTCTAGGCGAACCAGACAATTGACGGTACGCGTCAGAGGGTCCTTGGTCGCTCATACTGGTAAACTAACAAATAGTCAAATAACACATAACAAATAAATACAATTACGCACGTATTCCCGTAATTTATTTCCTAACAGATTAAATTTTGACGTCAGTAGAACACTTCTGTGGATGAATCAGTGGCTTAGCTCTGATACCACCTTCTGTCGCAACCCCCGATCCCTAATCCCCGGGAACGGGCGGCCGCGAGCCAGTTTCGGTGGTATCTCGTATTGTCTAATTTGGCAGCGGAATTTTTCATCAGGACCGTAGTTAGGAAATATTTGATCAGAGTAAAATACCACATTTTCATAACATTAAACATATGGGATAAAACCCAAGTTCATAGTACACACGTTTTCCATAGGAATAAATCCTATTTTATTTAATAAAAACATCTATTTTATTTTAGTTAACTTTATTGCCACTTTTCCAAGCCTTCAGTGCTGTCCAGCTGGCTTCTATTTAACTTTCACAATTTGTTACCTGAAACGCGTTTTAAAAACATTTGTCAGTGGGAAATACTGGTGAGTGAATCCCAGTTTAATCAAGTTTAAGTAAAACCCAGTGTAGAGTATTGAGGGTGATCTCGCAATTATATTTGTTTCCAAGACATATCAATTAACATCCATGGTCTTGTCAAACCCGACTTGTGGAAATGTTACTCCTTGACTAGGTGGTAACAATTTTGTATACAAAACCCCAACATACTCATGATAATTGTATTCTTACAAATACTCAATAACTGTTAATCGCATGGAAAAGTATTTAAGGTTTTGTAAAAACAGTTAACAAAAAGTTTACAAAAAGTGGATCAACTCACATTGCTGTCTTAGATTTTCCGTAAGGGTTTCCTGATGATAATCTAAAATTTACCCAAATGCACACGCGTTAGTATAATAACCCATTTTAACATTAGTAATACCCTCCCCGAGACGGCATTCCAACGACTACGTCGGGCAGAACCACGACAGCCGTTACGGAACCCTAGATCAATCAGGCAACGTATCTAATACGTATCCAAGGGTTATAATACTTACAACGGAGCAGAACTTCGCTAATTAGGGGGTATAATACCCGAGTATTATGCCTAATATTCAGATTTTTGAGAGAAAGAAACAATTTTGAACGATTCTGAATGAAACCCGAGGGCCTTCTTATATAGTTGCTGAGTCTGGTCTTCACGCGGCCCGCGTAAAGGTAAGCTAAGGCTTACGCGGTCCGCGTTGACCTCAGGTCAAAGCGTAGCTTGGCTGGGTCAGCTTATAGACTTGCCGGGTGTTGGGCCACGTGGCCGCACCGGGCTGCGCCACCATTTTTGCCTCTCGCGGCCCGCGTAAGGGTTATGGGATACCTTACGCGGCCCGCCTAAACTTAAAAATTCAATTTTTAATTATTTTTAATACTATTTAATATATTTGGGCCTCGTTTTCGCGTATGGGGTGTTTTTAGGGACATATTGGGATATTTTAAAACATATTAGGGTATCGGAAATTATTCGAGGGTGTCGGTTTATTTAGGATTGTTACACGCAGGACTTGCGGCTTTCGAAAAGCGTGGGTACGCGGACTTCATGTGGCACGGACCGAAGTGTCGGTCCGATAGTAGCCTTGGCACAAGTTCACATGCGCGCGCGAGCGGCCAGTCATATTGGTCAACCACTATAGTTAATGTCTAAACGGTTTCAAAAACGTTTAATTCTGTCATGAATGAAAACAATTGTTTTTTGACCAACTACTAAAATCCATTTATGAAGACTTTAAACTTGGGTTTATTACAAGATTAATAATCTTGTTTATGACCAATTTTAATAGGTTTGAATAAGTCTTTCAATAGTGTGAGTATAAGTATGAACATAAAGGTTCATTCTATATAGAGAAAAATACACACAAAATAACTTTTGTTCCATAGAAATTTAGAGAAGTGTATTCTCTAAATTGTCTTTTTACACAACTCAATATTTTCCTACAAAATAAAGAACACCAAATTATACCCGATGCTATCTCGGGCATGAGAGTCATCTCCGGCAGTACACATACTGTTCCGGTTGTTGTACCCTAGGAGACAGAACCGTCTGAGAGGAGGCGCGGAATCTGTTTTAAGGGAAGCGTGTTGAACATGTGCCTCAACCAAAACCGTCAACAATTTTGCTTGTCTTGCAGTGGAGTTTCGATCTGGAAGGTGCTGTTGAAGTTTCCAAAGACGCTTGCTTGAATCAAGATTGATACAATTATATTGTATTTTATATTCGTTTATTTAGTTTTTGTAACCGGTATTGTACTAGTCGAATTTCCCACAAATAATGAGAGTCTCGTTATTATTTATTATTTATTTTGTAATATATTTTAATAAAAAGTGAACCTAGTTCCGACAATCTTAAAACAGACTTTCGTGAAGATTGTTGCTACAATCTTAAATCCCTTCTCTACGAGGATTTAGGTTCACGAAAGTAAAAAAAAATTTAATTGAGATTTTGCTAAAATCTTATAAATTTTTTGGGAAATATTTATTTAGTACAATGAGTCGGATTAACTTTGATGATTGGAGGACAATCTTTAATCCGAATACCGTGTTATAAAACCGTACAATTTGATTCAAGAACAGTATGGGTTTTGTTCGTGTTTAGATAACACGAATTTTATACAAAAATGAATCTGTATTTCGAATGGTTGGAATACTAATTTTTCTAATGAGCGAATTAGAAATTGGTAATTTTTGTAAACCCATATAATGTGTATGAATGATAGAAATTCTCTAAGGAGAGTTTCTTTTCCCAAATAATTACCAACGAGCGTGTTGGAAACAATTATTTTGGATAATAATTAACCTTGTAACGGTTTCGTCTAAACTATTAAATTTCTAACGAGCGAGTTAGAAACGGATTTTTTCACATATGTTTAAACGATTTTTATTTGTTTATTTCTAATGAGCGTATTAGAAATAGTTTATATTTTTTTATAAACTTCGAAAAAAAAATTGTAATCGATTATTTCTAACGAGCGTGTTAGAAACGATTTAAAGAGTTTGATAGTTGTTTATTTTCTAACGAGGGTGTTAGAAACGAGTTAACGACTTTGTCAATTGTTTATTTCTAACAAGCGGGTTAGAAAACGTTTATTTTATATAAACCAAAAAACGGCTTATGGCAATAAATAATCGTTTAATTTTCTAATTGGCGTATTAGAATTAGTTTATCTTATAACCAACTATTTTAACGATTTGCAATCGTTAATTTCTAACGAGCGGGTTAGAACCGGGTTAACTATGATAAACTATTTAAGATGATTTGTAATCGTTTTATATATTTTCTAACGAGCGTGTTAGAAAATATTTGTGTTCATTTCTAACGAGCGTGTTAGAAAACGTTCATTTAAATAAACCAAAAGTGAATAATGTATTCGTTTTATTTCTAACGAGTGCGTTAGAAGCGGTTTACTTTATAAAACCGAATATTTTGAATGTTTGTTAAACATTTAAATTCTAATTAGCATATTAGAATTGGTTATCATACAAACCACTCATTTTAACGATTGGTAATCGTTATTATCTAACAGCGGTTAGAAATGGCTTGAATATGATAAACCAACTATTAAAACGATGTGTATTCATTTTATTTTTCAAATGAGCGAGTTTGAAACTGTTTTCTTAAATAAACTATTATAAGGTTTATTGTATTGATTTGTAATCAAAACATAAAAAATATATAGTTTATTTTTAAAACACTTGCAAAAACGAGAAATGTTTTGAACGAATAAAACATGTCTTTGCGAATTACAAGTGATTCGATACTTCCATGAGAAGTATAACGTCTTCAACCATAGAATATTCTCGGAAAAACTATTTGGTGAAAAACAACTCGATGTTGTTATAAATATAATAAGTTGCTCAACTACTTGCGAGTAGTTAATTGTAAACAACTTTATATTTTGGACAACTTGTGATTATTCAAGTTTAGAGTTTCAAGACGAAACAAGTTATACGTGTTCCATTGAGGGAGTACTTCAAAACATGACAGAACGATGTAATTGAGTTTATTTCGTTCTAAAGTGTTGAAAATAATAACACTTTGGGATTTGATGTTTAGATATCATTGGTGTATCTGTTATTTTGGACTGCTAATAAGTTGTCAAACGGATACACATTTTGATACAAAATGTAAAAATTAATTTACACGGACACAACGAGCGGGTTGTGATAATGACTTATGTAATAAGTCACAAATCAAACATCAAACATCAAACGTATAACGAGTTCGTGAGAAACGTGGTGCATGGTTTGAGATGAAATGCACGAAGACAAGATATGTCATCTAATGTTGAGATCATCAACATGGAAATGCACATGTAAGTTTTCAAAGAATATAACATATGAAAAAAATATATGTTATTATTGTAAATGATTTTAATAAATTTAGAAAATTTATTAACGGAAATTTACAATAGTGATGGACTTGTAGATGCTTCTACCACCATCAATGTTGTTTAAACTATGTGGAGGCTTGGTCCTCAATTTGGGAGAGTATCCCAATACATGGTATTAATGAAACAACAACGTAAATGTATATATCACTACAGGCATACGTGAATGCCTTTTTGTTAAGAGTCAATGTAATTGACTATATCTCAAGACTTGAGTGATTTTATACAAAGATCTTTCATCAAAGTGACTTGGATTAAGACTTATGTTTAAGTCCTTAGAAAGTCAATGGTGAAGCCTTGGAGATAAAAAGGCAAACGAGTTATGATCCTAATGGATGAAGTTAACTATGGTTTTGAGGCCTTCCTAAAAACCGATGGTTTTGGAATGGTGAAATAAAATTTCATTATATTGTCTAAACTAAGAAACGAATGTTCGGAAGAGATAGTGTGTTATCTCTTAAGGCTGTGAAGAATCGGAATGATGCATCTTCTGTACACATGCTAGAGTATTGTGGTCTAACGCATGCTAGACTAATACTTGTTAATTTATATGCTCGACGGAGATTAAATTAACTTTAAACATTCAAAATATGTGATGATATAAGAACGAATTTTGTGCTAAACAAAACTATAAATAACTTCATATTTGAAGAACTCATATAGCTCAGAAGCTCTTATGAGCAATATTAATATGAGTAGAGTAATATAATTGGATGACTGCATTGATAAAAAGATATGGATAATTTTATCCTATCACGCGGGTCTAAAAGTCATCAAGAGTAATATTACTCAAACTTAATTAAAATGCAAGCAATGTGGGGGGAGAAGCCATTTAAGAAACAAACCCTTGAGGGTATGTAGAAATGGTAGTTGAGAAGTTTTCTCAAACTCAAAATGAAAGGGAGAACCTTTCATCACCCCATTTGGATGCTATCCAATTACACTTAAATATGGGGGGTGACTTGCATTTGAATGTGGGAGGTTTGACAATAAGGATTTTAGCAATCCAAATAAATATTGCAAACACATGACCATGTGGAGTACACAATGGCTATATGGAGTCAATCGAGTTGATTAGACTTGAATGCCAATTGGTTTGATTGAAATCTAGTAAGATGTCAGTCATGACACACCAAAGGCATGATGGAAACGTGTCTAGCCATGAATTAAGTTTCATGTCATTCTAAAGACAAGGTACATAACTGGATCCAAGTTGAGATCATGAGTTATAAGTCTTACGAATCGACTAAAAGGCAAAAGTGACTAGCGAGTCAAAAACACGTTAGAACAACAGATCGCAATTTAAATTATCATCGTTGACTTAGTGAAGTCAAAAGATAATTTTGGATCCAACAACCAGTGGGTTGATAAGAGATCAAGTTGTGGAATGAGACTAAAGCCCATGCAAAAAGGGACATGAAGGAAACCTAACCTAGTTGACTGGAGATCCCAAGATCTAGGTTCAATAGGACAACTTAATCATGAACCGAAGGGTAGTCACTGTGGGGGCATAACTAATATATATGTTTATATATAAGCTAGTGTATATGTTCATATATCCCCCTAAAACTATAAAAGGGTGTTTAAATACGTCCTAGTCCATTCCTATAATATTCAGTGACATTGTTGTGAGGCTAAGCATAATATATGGCTAATTGATCCATAATGCTTTTAATGATTCAAAGGAATCACCTATGTGAGAGAGAAGTAGGGTCGCTTCGAATGGCATTGTGGGGTGCGCAATCCTAGAGCTCTCGCAGAACCAGGCTAGTGTTCCAGGACCATAATAGGACACGATAGTGAGGGGATGGCCTGGTTAGGGAAAGTATTGTGTGAATGTATATTGTCGTTTACATAAATGGGGGATTGTTCAAGGACATCACGTCTACAAAACCCTAGTAAGCTAAGTATGCTTCACAAAGAAAAGGTTCAAAGGCTGCACCTATCTATCCTGCAATACTCGACTGTCGAGTTTTCATCGGGGAATTTTGTGTGTTTTAATCGATCTCCATTCATGTGGGGGATTGTTGGAAATTTTAGTGAAAATGGGTTTTTCACTAAATATTTTGGACATTAATAATATTTATATATGTGTTGTATAAATAATTATTTATGGGTTTGTGTTCAAACTATGTCCAAATAGAGCTAAGATGAATGAGATATCGAAGCTTGAAGTTGTGTGTTTGGAACAAACAAAATGAGAAAAAAATGGATTAAGTTTTGTCAACTTGTCCCACATAGGTGGGATGACAAAACTTGTAGTGGTTTATAAGGAGAAGGACTCCTTGTATATTGTCTACCTTTGGAAAAAAACTAGTGGGACCCTAAAGAGTGCGGCACACCCTTCCTCGCACATGTGCACGCATGGCGTGGGCCATGGGTGCAATGTGGCGCACTTAGCACTTCGCACACCGCCTTGTATTTTTGTCCATGAGCGCGTGGTCAGGTACATGGCGGGTGGCGGCTCAGCTTATGGCGCAACTTGGGTGGCGTAGGCGCATGACACAAGTTCATTATGTGTCTATTATTGGCTATGGCGGAGGAGCAGTTTGCGCGCAAGTCTAGAAGGCGCAGGACTTGCGGCTTTCGAAAAACGTGGGTACGCGGACTTCATGTGGCACGGACCGAAGTGTCGGTCCGACAGTAGCCTTGGCACAGGTTCACATGCACGCGCGAGCGGCCAGTCATATTGGTCAACCACTAGAGTTAATGTCTAAACGGTTTAAAAAACGTTTAATTCTGTCATGAATGAAAACGATTGTTTTTTGACCAACTACTAAAATCCATTTATGAAGACTTTAAACCTGGGTTTATTACAAGATTAATTATCTTGTTTATGACCAATTTTAATAGGTTTGAATAAGTCTTTCAATAGTGTGAGTATAAGTATGAACATAAAGGTTCATTCTATATAGAGAAAAATACACACAAAATAACTTTTGTTCCATAGAAATTTAGAGAAGTGTATTCTCTAAATTATCTTTTTACACAACTCAATATTTTCCTACAAAATAAAGAACACCAAATTATACCCGATGCTATCTCGGGCATGAGAGTCATCTCCGGCAGTACACATACTGTTTCGGTTGTTGTACCCTGGGAGACAGCACCGTCTGAGAGGAGGCGCGGAATCTGTTTTAAGGGAAGCGTGTTGAACACGTGCCTCAACCAAAACCGTCAACAATTTTGCTTGTCTTGCAGTGGAGTTTCGATTTGGAAGGTGCGGTTGAAGTTTCCAAAGACGCTTACTTGAATCAAGATTGATACAATTATATTGTATTTTATATTCGTTTATTTAGTTTTTGTAACCGGTATTGTAATAGTCGAATTTTCCACAAATAATGAGAGTCTCGTTATTATTTATTATTTATTTTGTAATATATTTTAATAAAAAGTGAACCTAGTTCCTACAATCTTAAAACAGACTTTCCTGAAGATTGTTGCTACAATCTTAAATCCCTTCTCTACGAGGATTTAGGTTCACGAAAGTAAAAAAAAAAAATTAATTGAGATTTTGCTAAAATCTTATAAATTTTTTGGGAAATATTTATTTAGTACAATGAGTCGGATTAACTTTGATGATTGGAGGACAATCTTTAATCCGAATACCGTGTTATAAAACCGTACAATTTGATTCAAGAACAGTATGGGTTTTGTTCGTGTTTAGATAACACGAATTTTATACAAAAATGAATCTGTATTTCGAATGGTTGGAATACTAATTTTTCTAATGAGCGAATTAGAAATTGGTAATTTTTGTAAACCCATATAATGTGTATGAATGATAGAAATTCTCTAAGGAGAATTTCTTTTCCCAAATAATTACCAACGAGCGTGTTGGAAACAATTATTTTGGATAATAATTAACCTTGTAACGGTTTCGTCTAAACTATTAAATTTCTAACGAGCGAGTTAGAAACGGATTTTTTCACAAACGTTTAAACGATTTTTATTTGTTTATTTCTAATGAGCGTATTAGAAATAGTTTATATTTTTTTTATAAACTTCGAAAATTTTTTTGTAATCGATTATTTCTAACGAGCGTGTTAGAAACGATTTAAAGAGTTTGATAGTTGTTTATTTTCTAACGAGCGTGTTAGAAATGATTTAACGACATTTGTAACACCCCGTGTTTTCGTAAGTGAAAGTCAAAGTCAAGGTCAAAGTCAACGACCGATTTCGCGCAACTTGACTTGTAGAAATGTCTTTATTTTATTTATATTATGTGGAGTAAGTGTTGTTAATTGCAATAATCGATGAGTATTAATCGTATTTCAATCGACCTACGACTGTGAACTGTAGGAAGTAACAATGCGATAAAGTTAATCAACTGATAATCAAGCTATGTTAATCAAATCGACATCAATCCACAACTCGAGCTACGAACTTTTACTTGTTATTATACATGTGTGTGTGCCTTACGTGTTACCTGTGCATGTTTACTTATGTTATGTTGTGGTAATCAAGCGAACTCAATCGAACTCGAAATCTAACGCGATCGAACTCGAACTCGAATCACAAATCGAACCATGTTAGATAGTGGAAAAGAGGTTACGCTAGATACGAAGTAGTTGAGACTGGAAGTAATTTGACTAGGAAACCCTATCGTATCGAACCGCTCGCAATCGAAATCGAAACATCAGAAATCGTCGCACGAAACAACCAAAGAGGCGACCGATCGATCAGGCTTCCCAGCCGATCGAACAGCCAGCCGAACGGACTGCTGTCCGATCGGACAGGCTGTCCGATCGAGCTGCCAGCCGATCGGCCAGCCCTTTCCTCTTTTGTCATCCTATAAATACCCCTGTCATTGTCATTCTTTCCACTTTTGGAAACCTCTGTTCGACCAGCACGCACACTCGCCTTTTCTCAGATTTCTCTCGATTCCGGTAAGTTTTCGTCCTAAATCTTGTACTTTCTTGATCTATACACACTCCTACACCTTTCTATCTTTCAAATCTAAACTTTTAACCGTGAAATCATCAAGAATCAAGTGTTCTAGGATGATGTCATCATGGGTTCTTGAAGAACTTCATGTTTTGGCCTCGATCCACCATGAATGACTTGGATCTAGCCGATTTCCACATAAACAAACGAGGATCTTTTCTAGATCTGAACATATACATGGTGAAAAGGATTGAAGGATGGATTTTCCCAACTTTCTTCAACTCTCTTCACTCGAACCAGTAGAAACGGAACCTGAGCCGGCTTACAAATCACTTCAGTGGTTATACGGCTCAAGGTCTGGATTCTATCCACGAGGTTAACCAACTCCGGGTTAAAATGTTAAACTTCGTTCCGAACAGACCACCGACCGGATTTGGGTGATTCCTGTCCGACCCGGGAAACCAAGTAAGGACGAGGCATCTATGGTTTTACTCGCTGTCAAAATACCTCGATAAAACGACAAACAAACAGAACAACCAAGTGTTAGACGAAAGGGCTGATCAGGTCAGAATGCTGACCGATCGGACTGCTGTCCGAACGGACAGCCAGCCGATCGGATAGTCAGCCGATCGACTGGCCAGCCGATCGGCTAGCACATGGTCCCACACAATCAACTTGTTTTGAAGAATAGTGTTGAACGAGGTGTTGTTCGATCGAACTACTGTTCGATCGGATTACTCTTCGGATCATGAGATACTATGCTTCAATACTTAATCGATTTTCAACATGTTTAATGCACTGGAAATGCCACCCGATCGAACAGACGTCCGATCAAGTGACACCCTGTTGTCCGATCGAACAGCAGTTGTGCTATTCGATCGATCAACCATCCGATCCATTGTATCACACTTTACATTCATTAAAGTCTTTGACTTGTTGACTTGCCAACCGATCGAACACCTGTCCGATCGAACACCTGTCCGATCGAACACCTGTCCGATCCAAAGGCTAAACCTTGAAATTCTGTTGAATGCCTAACCGATCGGGCTGCCGGCCGATCGAACAGCCGTCCGATCGACCGACCTGAAAGGCAAGGGTACTTCAATGTTTTCAAAATGCTACAACGAAAACTCCAAAGGTCAAGCCATCATACACAAACACATCCTTCTCAAAGGACGGAACAATCCACTCGTACAGCCATCCGATCGGCCTACCGACCGACCGAATAGCAGACCGTACGGACTGTCAACCGAACGGTCAGCTGTCCGATCGAACTGCCGTCCGATCGACCAGCTGTCCGACTCTTGAATACTTGTTTCCTGTCTTACGTTTCACTTATCGTTATGCTACCGAATCTATTCAGGCTAACCGTATTCGCTAAGCGCTCCCTTCAATCCATAAATCACTGTGAGTATACTCGATCCCTTTTTGCTTTTAGCACTTTTGGGTGTTACATACGTTACGAATATTCAAACTACCATTATCACACTACTCAAACTATTTGAACGCTAACCGTTAATGCATGTTATACGTGGCTCATGAATGCTTGTTTGTTATGTTTACACATGGAATGCTGTCTACCTGCCTTAGCAACGATAGTACTATAGGATAGTACTATAGTTTGGACTCAGCACCCGTTCACACGGGGGTTGTTAAGGACCTTTTACTTGCATGGATTACGGTGGTAATCATGTATTGCGAACTGCCACGGGCAGTCAACCCACAGTCATTGGTATCGATGGATCTATGTCGATAACTAACGTGCTTCATTTCACTATGTGTACGTGCTGGTTATGCGTAAACGAATTCGAACTCTATATGCTATTATCAAACTTGTATGCTCACCTTTACATTTTATGTATTGACTTTATTTTAACGTATGTGACAGGTGCTTAGGTTGTTTCTATGCTTAGCTTGCTGGTGATGAAATTGAGGCTAGGGAAGGAGTCCTAGAAACCAATAAATAAACTATTTTGTTTGAATCTGAGTTGTCGGAACAAGAACATTTGCCTAGATGTTATCTGTAATAATTTGTTTACTATTTGAGACATGGTATGGGACATGTTAACTTAAATTAAATGGTAATGATAGTTGTTATGGAAACTTCTGGACAATCTGTTTCGCTTAGTGCCATGCCCCGATGATTCCGCCATCGGTTGGGGTGTGACAGATTGGTATCAGAGCCATAACTATAGGGAATTAGGCAAGACTCGACCTAGTCCGGGTCGAAGTCTTAGATACCTAGACTATAGTTAAGAGCCAGCAAGACCGACTTGTGCATAACCAGTAGGGACTATGTACGAGCTTACTTCTCGCTAATCCTCGCTTAATTCACGCCATCACCACACTCGAAATTTCCAACTATGAGTGGGCAATAAAGTCGAGAATAGGTGTGAAAAATATTTGTGTTCATTTCTAACGAGCGTGTTAGAAAACGTTCATTTAAATAAACCAAAAGTGAATAATGTATTCGTTTTATTTCTAACGAGTGCGTTAGAAGCGGTTTACTTTATAAAACCAAATATTTTGAATGTTTGTTAAACATTTAAATTCTAATTAGCATATTAGAATTGGTTATCATACAAACCACTCATTTTAACGATTGGTAATCGTTATTATCTAACAGCGGTTAGAAATGGTTTGAATATGATAAACCAACTATTAAAACGATGTGTATTCGTTTTATTTTTCAAATGAGCGAGTTTGAAACTGTTTTCTTAAATAAACTATTATAAGGTTTATTGTATTGATTTGTAATCAAAACATAAAAAATATATAGTTTATTTTTAAAACACTTGCAAAAACGAGAAATGTTTTGAACGAATAAAACATGTCTTTGCGAATTACAAGTGATTCGATACTTCCATGAGAAGTATAACGTCTTCAACCATAGAATAGTCTCGGAAAGACTATTTGGTGAAAAACAACTCGATGTTGTTATAAATATAATAAGTTGCTCAACTACTTGCGAGTAGTTAATTGTAAACAACTTTATATTTTGGACAACTTGTGATTATTCAAGTTTAGAGTTTCAAGACGAAACAAGTTATACGTGTTCCATTGAGGGAGTACCTCAAAACATGACAGAACGATGTAATTGAGTTTATTTCGTTCTAAAGTGTTGAAAATAATAACACTTTGGGATTTGATGTTTAGATATCATTGGTGTATCTGTTATTTTGGACTGCTAATAAGTTGTCAAACGGATACACATTTTGATACAAAATGTAAAAACTAATTTACACGGACACAACGAGCGGGTTGTGATAATGACTTATGTGACTTATCAAACATCAAACATCAAACGTATAACGAGTTCGTGAGAAACGTGGTGCATGGTTTGAGATGAAATGCACGAAGACAAGATATGTCATCTAATGTTGAGATCATCAACATGGAAATGCACATGTAAGTTTTCAAAGAATATAACATATGAAAAAAATATATGTTATTATTGTAAATGATTTTAATAAATTTAGAAAATTTATTAACGGAAATTTACAATAGTGATGGACTTGTAGATGCTTCTACCACCATCAATGTTGTTTAAACTATGTGGAGGCTTGGTCCTCAATTTGGGAGAGTATCCCAATACATGGTATTAATGAAACAACAACGTAAATGTATATATCACTACAGGCATACGTGAATGCCTTTTTGTTAAGAGTCAATGTAATTGACTATATCTCAAGACTTGAGTGATTTTATACAAAGATCTTTCATTAAAGTGACTTGGATTAAGACTTATGTTTAAGTCCTTAGAAAGTCAATGGTGAAGCCTTGGAGATAAAAAGGCAAACGAGTTATGATCCTAATGGATGAAGTTAACTATGGTTTTGAGGCCTTCCTAAAAACCGATGGTTTTGGAATGGTGAAATAAAATTTCATTATTGTGTCTAAACTAAGAAACAAATGTTCGGAAGAGATAGTGTGTTATCTCTTAAGGCTGTGAAGAATCGGAATGATGCATCTTCTGTACACATGCTAGAGTATTGTGGTCTAATGCATGCTAGACTAATACTTGTTAATTTATATGCTCGACGGAGATTAAATTAACTTTAAACATTCAAAATATGTGATGACATAAGAACGAATTTTGTGCTAAACAAAACTATAAATAACTTCATATTTGAAGAACTCATATAGCTCAGAAGCTCTTATGAGCAATATTAATATGAGTAGAGTAATATAATTGGATGACTGCATTGATAAAAAGATATGGATAATTTTATCCTATCACGCGGGTCTAAAAGTCATCAAGAGTAATATTACTCAAACTTAATTAAAATGCAAGCAATGTGGGGGGAGAAGCCATTTAAGAAACAAACCCTTGAGGGTATGTAGAAATGGTAATTGAGAAGTTTTCTCAAACTCAAAATGAAAGGGAGAACCTTTCATCACCCCATTTGGATGCTATCCAATTACACTTAAATGTGGGGGGTGACTTGCATTTGAATGTGGGAGGTTTGACAATAAGGATTTTAGCAATACAAATAAATATTGCAAACACATGACCATGTGGAGTACACAATGGCTATATGGAGTCAATCGAGTTGATTAGACTTGAATGCCAATTGGTTTGATTGAAATCTAGTTAGATGTCAGTCATGACACACCAAAGGCATGATGGAAACGTGTCTAGCCATGAATTGAGTTTCATGTCATTCTAAAGACAAGGTACATAACTGGATCCAAGTTGAGATCATGAGTTATAAGTCTTACGAATCGACTAAAAGGAAAAAGTGACTAGCGAGTCAAAAACACGTTAGAACAACTGATCGCAATTTAAATTATCATCGTTGACTTAGTGAAGTCAAAAGATAATTTTGGATCCAACAACCAGTGGGTTGATAAGAGATCAAGTTGTGGAATGAGACTAAAGCCCATGCAAAAAGGGACATGAGGGAAACCTAACCTAGTTGACTGGAGATCCCAAGATCTAGGTTCAATAGGACAACTTAATCATGAACCGAAGGGTAGTCACTGTGGGGGCATAGCTAATATATATGTTTATATATAAGCTAGTGTATATGTTCATATATCCCCCTAAAACTATAAAAGGGTGTTTAAATACGTCCTAGTCCATTCCTATAATATTCAGTGACATTGTTATGAGGCTAAGCATAATATATGGCTAATTGATCCTTAATGCGTTTAATGATTCAAAGGAATCACCTATGTGAGAGAGAAGTAGGGTCGCTTCGAATAGCATTGTGGGGTGCGCAATCCTAGAGCTCTCGCAGAACCAGGCTAGTGTTCCAGGACCATAATAAGACACGATAGTGAGGGGATGGCCTGGCTAGGGAAAGTATTGTGTGAATGTATATTGTCGTTTACATAAATGGAGGATTGTTCAAGGACATCACGTCTACAAAACCCTAGTAAGCTAAGTATGCTTCACAAAGAAAGGTTCAAAGGCTGCACCTACCTATCCTGCAATACTCGACTGTCGAGTTTTCATCGGGGAATTTTGTGTGTTTTAATCGATCTCCATTCATGTGGGGGATTGTTGGAAATTTTAGTGAAAATGGGGTTTTCACTAAATATTTTGGACATTAATAATATTTATATATGTGTTGTATAAATAATTATTTATGGGTTTGTGTTCAAACTATGTCCAAATAGAGCTAAGATGAATGAGATATGGAAGCTTGAAGTTGTGTGTTTGTAACAAACAAAATGAGAAAAATGGATTAAGTTTTGTCAACTTGTCCCACATAGGTGGGATGATAAAACTTGTAGTGGTTTATAAGGAGAAGGACTCCTTGTATATTGTCTACCTTTGGACAAAAACTAGTGGGACCCTAAAGGGTGCGGCGCACCCTTCCTCGCACATGTGCACGCGTGGCGTGGGCCATGGGTGCAATGTGGCGCACTTAGCACTTCGCACACCGCCTTGTATTTTTGTCCATGAGCGCGTGGTCAGGTACATGGCGGGTGGCGGCTCAGCTTATGGCGCAACTTGGGTGGCGTAGGCGCATGACACAAGTTCATTATGTGTCTATTATTGGCTATGGCGGAGGAGCAGTTTGCGCGCAAGTCTAGAAGGCGCAGGACTTGCGGCTTTCGAAAAGCGTGGGTACGCGGACTTCATGTGGCACGGACCGAAGTGTCGGTCCGACAGTAGCCTTGGCACAGGTTCACATGCGCGCGCGAGCGGCCAGTCATATTGGTTAACCACTAGAGTTAATGTCTAAACGGTTTAACCGGTATTGTACTAGTCGAATCAAGATTGGTACAATTATATTGTATTTTATATTCGTTTATTTAGTTTTTGTAACCGGTATTGTACTAGTCGAATTTCCCACAAATAATGAGAGTCTCGTTATTATTTATTATTTATTTTGTAATATATTTTAATAAAAAATGAACCTAGTTCCTACATAGAAAAGTTCGGGGGGTCGGGCGCACCTCCCGGCCCCTTCAAAGCATCGCCCCTGAAACCAAAACACTTCCATAAGAAAAAAAACAATAAATGTTCGGGCTTTTTTTTGGGTTTCGTGTTTTGGTTTTTCAGATCGAGTTGTTCGGGTTTTTGCCGGAAAAAAAGTGACCCGGTA
Source organism: Helianthus tuberosus (assembly GCA_030545235.1). Taxonomy (NCBI): domain Eukaryota; kingdom Viridiplantae; phylum Streptophyta; class Magnoliopsida; order Asterales; family Asteraceae; genus Helianthus; species Helianthus tuberosus. The sequence goes on from CM060406.1 coordinate 186,913,323, forward strand.
ACCGAACCATTTAAAGTTTAGATTGGTCTAGTTCGGGTTTTTCGGGTTTTCACTAATCCGGGTTCGTGTATCTTTAAATTCGGGTCGAGTCTGGGATAAAAATGAACGGCCCTAACCACCTATGAATTGAAACGTATTAGACTGGTCAAACGGAAGCACTTTGACTGGGTCAAACGATAAAAAAATTAAGGGTCTGTTTGGTATGGGGTAATGGAATGGACGAAGGAATGGAATGAACGAGGTAATGGAATGGACGAGGGAATGCAATGGATCATTACCATTCCATGTCTTGTTTGGTTACCATGTGCATGGAATGAATTATTATTGTGTATTGTTCGGTAGGCAAGAAAAACGGAGTAATAAAATTAGCGGTGAGTGGTGGTGGTGGTCGGTGGTAATGATTATGGGTGGTTATAGGTGGCGGTGGTGGGTGTCGGCGGCGGCGATGGGTGGTGGTGGTGGCGGCGAGTGGCGGTGCGACTGTGACGACGAGTGGTGGTGGTGACAAGGTGGCCGTTGGTGGTGGGTGGCAGCAAAGGTGGCGGTTGGTGGCGGCGGCGGCGGTTGGTTGTGGCGGTGGTGGTGGCGTCGACGATGGTGGTGGGCGGCGGCGGCGAGTGGCGTAGGCGGTTGGTCGCAGCTGTGGGTGATAACGGTAGCGAGTGGGTAGCGGCGGCGACGGTGGCTGTCGGGGTGAGGTGGTGGCGGGTGGCGGCGATGGCGTCGGTGGTGGGTGGTGGTGGTGGTGGTGGGTTGTGGCGAAGGTTGTGGGTTGTGGTGTTGTTGAGGAATGGTGCAAGAGGGGATGGAATGGAAAAAAAAACATGGGGGGTGGAAGGAATGATTTTGAGGGAATGGAATGCCTTTTGGAATGGGTGATTCCATTCCATTGACCAACCAAACACTCTTTTCTTCATTCACTCGTAATCACTCATTCCATTCCACCTCTTATTCCTGCATACCAAACACTACCTAAGTATAAAACCGAGTTGATACTTAGACGGACATTCTCTTTCTGATTTGGTCTTATCCTTATAGACATACAGTATAACATATATCATAGTTAGGTTAAGTAAAACCGCTGTCATTTTATGTAATGTTTCGTTGTATTCAATATCTATATTTTTTTTTTGAAATATCATTCCACACGAAAAAGGGCAATTACAAAGCAATGGCAGATAGTCGGTCAACAAGTTGCGCCGCCACCCCCTTTTGAGTAGAAAAACCAATTCTGCTAAATACAAAGTTTGAAACATTTAGCGACGAAGAATTACTATTAACGACTTTTTGAACCCGATTCAAAAGTCGCACAGCGTCAGGAGCGAGGCCACCAAAGGTATCAAACGCAAACGGGACAAACACATGTTGATTCTCCAGGCAGGCTTTCTCATGTTTTGCCACTTTGCTCGCCTCTGCCTTGAGCACCGCTTGCCTTACGACAATGCCCTTGTCCTTGAGCCCGACAAGGGGGGAGACTCCAGTTAGATCTACACAAGCGTGTTTCCCCCTTCCCATCCAAACACAAGTATGTCCGTCGGGCGTAAAGTGGACCTCCCCTCTAAGGGGTCAGTCAGGAAATTTACTGGAGCCTCCTTTTTTGCAGAGATCCCGGCCCGCTTAAGAACATCACATAACACATCTCTCACCCAATCATGCCGATATTTAAACCCCGATAGCTCTTTACAGTGGATCGCGTGCTCGCCGAAAAAATCCAAACACGCTTTGCGGCATACCGGACATGGCTCATCAACTGGGAACAAAGGAATCATCAGTCGGTATCTAAGGATAGCACGGTATTCCACAGCCGACATGTGTTGCCCCAAGCCTTCAATAGGTATGACAGACAGAAAATCCTGAGCATGTGGGGCACGTAGACATTCAAACACAGCTCTTTGCCGAGGGGATAAAACAAACTTCTCTTCAAACCTCTTGACAATTTCGCCATATAAGGCATTCGCCAGAATTTTCTGGGATTTAGGAGGGGCGGTGTCTTTAATGTAGAAACCGCCAATATCAAGGTCGGGAAGAGAACTATGCAAAAGGTCCAACGCACTCCTGTAATCGGAGTCTAAAACATCCCCACCACATTCTCGGAGTATGTGGTCTTGTAAAACCCAAGATTGGGCCCTTGAAGCCACGAAAGCATATAAAGAGGCATCCTCGGCAGTACAAACCCCTAAGCCTCCGAACCGGGTCGGGAGAGAAGCCAACCTCCACTGGAGATCTCCAAAAAAGGCACCCCCACAAACAACAATATCCTCTAATGCTCCCCGGAGGCCTTCATCAAAAACAGAGACAGCTCCCCCGACCAAAGAAGGTTGACACGTTCGAAGACCAAACAGTAATTTAGCAACACCCATACAAGAACGAAGCAAGAGGAGCTCGCTCTGAGGGTCCCGTAGGCGTTTAAGGCACCTCATCAGCTCGACTGCACAGTTCGCTCTTTTAAGAGCCATACTACTAATAAACTCTGCATCACGACTGACGGCACCTCATCAGCTCAACTGTACAGTTCGCTCTTTTTTTCTCATATATTAGATTCTTTATTTTAATTTCTGATAGCAGATCGGCCGATTATTTAAGTCATAAGTTTTTTTTTAAATAAATAAAAGTTTAGTAACATCTTTGGTAAACGGCAAGAAAGAGTCATTGCTTGTGTAACAAAGTTAGCTTGCATATAATTAAGAAAATTCTGACGGTTCAGCTCTAACTAACAAACGACAATAAAATATATGAGAAAAAAATAGCAATCTCATTCATATGCTCTTAAAGACTTTTTTTTTTTGACTTAATTTCGTAATATCATATAGGAAAATTGGTTTTTAATAAACCAACCTTTGCCCCATTGGTAAATAATAATCCTACCTACAGATTTGGTAGTTAATAATCCTACGTTTCAATATGTTGGTACTCAATGGACCTCCGTTAGTTTTTTTTAACTGAAGTTAGTTTTTAAGTTTTATTTATTACACAAACAGTCCCTGTAGTTATAATTTTTCTAGTTTTAAGTTTTATTTATTACACAAACAGTCCCTGTAGTTATAAAAAAAAATCATAAAATAAAAAAAATCTAAAAAATAAAAAAAAATCATAAAAATTCTAAAAAAATAAAAAAAAATCATAAAAAATCATAAAAATTCTAAAAAAATCAAAAAAATTCTAAAAAAATCAAAAAAATCATAAAAAACCGTTTCGACCCGTACCGGTTCGACGCGAACCGTTTCGACGCGTACCGTTTCGACCCGGACCGTTTCGACCCGGACCGTTTCGACCCGGACCGTTTCGACGCGTACCGTTTCGACCCGTACCGTTTCGACGCGAACCGTTTCGACGCGTACCGTTTCGACCCGTACCGTTTCGACCCGTACCGTTTCGACCCGTACCGTTTCGACCCGAACCGTTTTTGCGGGTGGTGGTGGTGGCGGTGCTGTGGTGGTGGTGGTGGTGGCGGTGCGGTGGTGGTGGTGGTGGTGGTGGCGGTGCTGTGGTGGTGGCGGTGGCGGTGGCGGTGCTGTGGTGGTGGTGGTGGCGGTGGCGGTGCTGTGGTGGTGGTGGCGGTGCTGTGGTGGTGGTGGTGGTGGCGGTGGTGGTGGTGGCGGTACGGTTCGAAACGGTACGGGTCGAAACGGTACGGGTCGAAACGGTCCGGGTCGAAACGGTACGCGTCGAAACGGTCCGGGTCGAAACGGTCCGGGTCGAAAACGGTTTTTTATGATTTTTTTGATTTTTTTGATTTTTTTTTTATTTTTTTAGAATTTTTATGATTTTTTTTTATTTTTTTAGAATTTTTTTGATTTTTTTTGAATTTTTATGACTTTTTTGAATTTTTTAGATTTTTTTTATTTTTATGATTTTTTTTATAACTACAGGGACTGTTTGTGTAATAAATAAAACTTAAAACTAGTAAATTATAACTACAAGGATTGTTTGTGTAATAAATAAAACTTAAAAACTAACTTTAGTTAAAAAAAACTAACGGAGGTCCATTGAGTACCAATATATTGAAACGTAGGATTATTAACTACCAAATCTGTAGGTAGGATTATTATTTACCAATGGGGCAAAGGTTGGTTTATTAAAAACCAATTTTCCTATCATATATGCTCTTAAAGACTTTTTTTTTTGACTTAATTTCGTAATTACTCGATAAAAAGGAATAGAGTTGATTACTGTTTTCGACCCTGTGGTTTGTCAAAAATCACTATTTTAGTCCATTAGTTTAAAAATTGCGATTTCAGTCCTTGAGGTTTCACTTTCGTAACCATTTCAGTCCCTGAGGTTTCACTTTCGTAACCATTTCAGTCCCTGTGGTTTTACTTTCGTAAGCATTTCAATCCATTATTATGTTAAGTACAAGGACTGAAATGGTTACGAGATGGACTGAAATGGTTACGAAAGTGAAACCACAGGGACTGAAATCCCAATTTTTAAACTAATGGACTAAAATAGTAATTTTTGACAAACCACATGGACGAAAGCAGTAGTTAACTCAAAGGAATAATATAAATATATTTATTCAAAAAAATAAGAGTTAATTACGGTTTTCGTCCCTGTGGTTTGTCAAAAATCACTATTTCAGTCCATTAGTTTAAAAATTGCGATTTCAGTCCCTGTGGTTTCACTTTTGTAACCATTTCAGTCCACCTCCGTTAACCCCGTCCATTTATTCTGTTAAGTACATGTGAATTGACCATAATGCCCTTGTTAATAAAAAACAAAAAGATATCTAAATGAGTCAATTACTGTTTTCGTCCCTTTGGTTTGTCAAAAATCACTGTTTCGGTCCATTAGTTTAAAAATTGCGATTTCAGTCTATGTGGTTTCACTTTCGTAACCATTTCAGTCCAGTCTCCGGCATCACAACCCCACCCTCTTAATGTCCGGCAACCCATTACCCCACCCCAATTAATATCTTCCTAGCAGGATCAATTAACATAATAACTTTGCAAAATAATGCTTACCTGGACATTTTCTCATTCTAAAATCCAAGATTAAAATTTTAGAACCATATATGTAAAAATAATGCCAGACTTCTACTTCTACTAAAGCCATGGTGGGTCGAACCCTACAATCCAATTTTAGTCCATATGTCATACAACAATAAAATCATATAAATCCAATAATAAAATCATATAAGTCCATATTTAATTAACACAAGGGTAATTTAGGTATTTCATTAAAAACTTAATGGTAAAATATACGGTGTTAGAAGACTGGACTCAAATGGTTACGAAAGTGAAACCATAGGGATTGAAATAGTGATTTTTGACAAACCACAGGGACGAAAACAGTAATTAACTCATTTAGATATCTTTTAGTTTTTTTATTAATAAGGGCATTATGGTCAATTCACGTGTACTTAATAGAATAAATGGATGAGGTTAACGGAGGTGGACTGAAATGGTTACGAAAGTGAAACCACAAGGACTGAAATCGTAATTTTTAAACTAATGGACTGAAATAGTGATTTTTGACAAACCACAGGGACGAAAACAGTAATTAACTCAAAAAATAAAGAAGCCAGTTATTTAAATTGGATTCAAAAATCGGTAATTCACATCGACTTGAGTTTGTTTTACAAATTTAAATTTTGTTTTCAAATTGTTAAATATGTTGTGAAACTAGCCTAATAGCAAAGAAGAAGAAAATAACAGGGAAAAGAAATCTAATATTTTATTGATTGAGATGTATATTACAAGAGGTACAAAAGACTATATATAATAGAGGAAAACTTGTGAAACAAGCCTAATTTATTTTAGGTGTTGATAACCACATTAATAATAAATATATTCATAACATTCCCCATTTGTTATCAACTTAATACGCTTTGAGATGTCTCATTAAAAACCTTGCTAGGAAAACCCAGTGGGATAAAACCTTAGCTAAGTGAAAAAGAGTGCAGCGCGTATTTTCTTATTCTGATACTTCTGGATCAGGTATGTTGTCTCATTAAAAACCTTACTAAGAAAACCCAATGGAACAAAACTTAGTCAAGGGAAAAAGAGAGCAACTTGAATAAGTCTTCCCCTCATTTTAACATTTATCCTTTAAGTGACGTGTGTCCATCTTCCTTGAAAGTCGAACAAAGCTTTCGTAGCCAATGATTGTTCGCTTGATCCCTTAATGTGCAATCCTTTATGTTGAGCAATGTTGTATAATCTTCTAACGAGACTTTAGGTGCCTCCTTCTAAAAAATATCATATGTCCACGACTGTGTTTTGTTACATTCCTACATCTACAAGACTAACCAAACTTGTTTTGATGGATTAGTAAAATATAATCAAATATCGTTTATACCTGAAATATTTCTTTGAACTCATTCCAATGTCTCTTCGCTTGACAAAGGTTATATCATTACAATAAACTCAAGTGAAAGATATTATAACCATACATAGCTAGCAAAATATATTAATGCACATATGCATTTAACGATGGTACTTCTAGAATGAGAATCTCTACTTTAGTAGGAGATTATAATAGGCATTTCTTATAACAAATGATTTAACAACCTTTAACATATTTTAAGGTTCAACTATGTCCATACTAAAATATCCCAACATCATCTTCTAGATGTACTTGAGGGATTGATAAAATATAATTGCATATATACTCGAACTGTAGTTCGAGTAATAGTTAGACCGTGCCAAGGTCATTCAAAAATTCTCCCTCTAAAAGCTCGACAATTTCTCTCGATGATGCCTAGACATCACTACTGTAAATTATGATTATAGTGAACTTTTAAAAGTAGAATCTTGATAGAACATGACTAATTTAATCAAACTTATATCCCTCTTTATCCGAATATCTCGAGTTATACAACACTTGTCTCGACTATTTAGTCCATACGTATTTTGTCAACTTCATATAAACGTTCTTGAGGTTTTGACATCATTAATGCTTCTAGCTTTATCAATCCATGAGGGAAGCCTTTCCATCTTATCCAAATATGCATGTACTTTCACTCTTTAGAAGTTTTACTACATAAATTTGCCCATTTAACACATAGATATCTATATCATATGCAAAAATGTCATGAACACTTGCTTTTATCTCCAAAATCCATATTGTACCATGTGTGTACACTATTTATTGAGATATCACAATCACTTGGTACAAGTTTTCTATATATGTTTCTGAGTTAAATGCCATTTTAGTCCTTGTGGTTTGGGTCATTTTGCCAGTTTAGTCCAAAGGCTTTATTTTTCTCCTGTGGGTCCAAAAAGGTTTCACCGTTGCCATTTTAGTCCACTGGGTTAACTTAATTCATTTTTTTCTACTAACGAGAAGGGCAATTAGGTCATTTTTTATGTAATTCTATTAACTAGAAGGGCAATTCGGTCATCTTATATGGCTGAATTGCCCTTCTCGTTAACAAAAAAATGGATGAAGTTAACCCAATGAACTAAAATGGCAATAGTGAAACATTTTTGGACCCACATGCGAAAAATGAAACCTTTGGACCAAACTGACAAAATTGCCCAAACCACAGGGACTAAAATGGCATTTAACTCTATGTTTCTTGGTGCACAAGTATTACATCGTTAAAATGTTTCAATTAACATTTTAAGCACTCAATTGCTTTAGAAACTCATCAAGAGTTCCAACTATATATAACATGTAAAATAATCATAACATATTCAAATCCTAATATGTATAAATGATCACATTGTTCTCGAGAACTTACTTTACATGACTTACATAATTTAATGCTTCAGGACTTTCATGTAAACTTTCAGTATCAAGTGATACATAACATTCATAAGACGAATGTTAATTCTCTCTTCATATTACCAGACTAATAAAATATTGGAAAGTCAATGTATTCACCAGCGAAGAATACGTCTCCTCATAATCAATCATAGGACTTTGCGAAAATTCTTGTGTCACCAATTTTACGTTATATCTGTAAGACCCTTATCTTTATTTTATAATTTATATAGTATGTAATGTATTTAACATACCATTGAACGAAAAACATCGATAAAACGATTAATTATATAAAGATCAAACATCAAACGAAGTTTACTAACGTTTCAAAAACTATGTTGTTAAAACAAACCATACTTCAAAAGTTTGATAACACTACACCAAAGTGTTGTGCGACAAAAGTATTAGTTTTCATTTGCGGAAGCTCCTTTTTAGCGCGTGTTTGGTTTTTCTAACAAGGCTTGATCATCATCCACAAGTCTGTTCCTTTACCTACGACCAAAATTCATCAAAACATCAGATATACGAGTTTATTATGTGGCTTAACAAGTTTAAAAGGTCAAAACACATCAATTAAACAAGTTTGCAGATCTGAGCTACTGTCGTGGGGCACGACCGAGAAAGCTCTAGCTTTCGCGGGTCGCGACGATGACTTGTGTTGCTGTCGCATGGCGCGACAGGTAACTTTTTCCAGCGACTTTGTTTAGAAAACCTGCATATTACCAGCTATAATACTTTTTGTGAAACTGGACATAACTTGTCCGTTATAGATCCGAATTAGGTCCCGTTTCTTCCTACGTGATCATAATTCAATCATCTATAATATAGGATCAAAATCCAATATCTAAGTGAACAATTTTCTTATCTTTAAGCCCTCGGCGTGATAATCAATTCAAGTTATTTTGACCCATTTGAGTTTTTAGCATCAATTTGGTCAAAGTGACTATTCGTTTTACACTAACAACATAATTTGGATATTTGCTAATACTAGGGCTATAACCATGAAGTTTATATGCCCATTATGTTTATGTGTATGTTAATTATTTGACCCGTTTAACTATGACTAGTTAAATAAATTTTAACACAAATCCTATATTAGGAATTTGCGCATATTTCAGTCATACTCAAACCTGAGTTCATGACTTAGATTCAACGTTACCCTTTCTCGGCTAACGACTATAATTTATCTTATTTCAAAAATCGGCATCATTTTGACGCCTTTAAATTGTGCAACCTTCCCGGTTTGCATCAAGACATCCGATTTACCCGTCTAGCTTTCTTGGCGACATTCATCGCCTTATTTTACCAAAGTTCATTACTTTGGTTGTTTTGACCCGTTTGGTTTTGTTAGCGAAATCCATCGTTTTATTTTACCAAACATTCATCATTTGAGTCAAATTGACCCATTTGACTATTATAGTGAAATCCATCACTTTATTGTCTAACATAACGTTAAACTCTTATTAAATTCGTTCAGTTTGTCTATACAGAATCTATCGTTTTGACATTCTTAGAACTTCATAACGATACCTTTATTATTCAATAACACTTGACGTAAATAAATAAAGAAATCTACGAAGCGCATAGCCACGTACCTTTAAAGCTTTCCTTTCAAACGACTATCCGTTCCGCCTTGACTACTTGACGATCCACCCAAATTGCCTATAGAATCCAATTCGAACATATCTCTTAGAATTCATATTTCCATATTCGACCTACAACTTGTCTATCTAAATCAATTAAGTGACTCTTCCATGTTTATCACTTATTTCATGTTCATTTAGACATTTTATCGAACATCTTAAGGGCGTAATCCTTATAAGACTATTATCATGCTCATGGTTTACTAGTTAACCATATCAAAACATCAATTTCATCCTAATATGATAAAATACCATAAACGACACTTGAACTTGCATTATAATAATTAAATAACATCAACTATCACAACAATTCAAGTAGTTTTCACAAAATCCATGTAACCCACATATGATACACATTGAAATCACTAGATCATATTATGAATTCATCAATTTCTTATCTAAGACTTGTGTCCTAGACCTTTAATCATCCTAATTTTACCATTACATCAATGAATACTTCAATAACTTCAGTTATGAGAATTAAAAAAGAATCAAACATTACCCAAAGATCGAAATTAACCATACCTAATGATCCTCCAACTATAGTGATCACAAATTTAGCTTAGAATTGAGTTCAATTAGGTTTTCTTTCTTTGATTTTGATGAGAAATTGAGTGGGTTTAGGGTTTTGTAGATGAACTCTGTTCCTGCCTTGTGTTTTTGATCGACCAGAGGGTTCTCACACACCAAGTGTGTGTGTTTTAACACTTATCCTATTTTAAATAAAAGATCTTTCAAAAATGTTGAATTTAGTCCCTCTAGTTTTAGGATATGTATAATGGCTAAAATCTCATGATTCCCCATCTTTATATAGTATAATTTTAACTAGGTCAATTATTCTTAGTTCTTATTCTCACTATTTTATTATTATACATGTATACACATATACAATTTAATATTTTTGGGGTGTTACAATATCACTCAATTTGATTTTCACATAATTCGCATAAAAGACTCGTTTATCTCCAACATATTTTACAACTTCAGTTGTATGGACAGTTGGTCCAGATACTTTCCATGTCATTAGAGAAGTCAGCTTTGACTTATTTGCGTCTTTCCATTTTGGCCAATCATTTCTATGTTTACGTTCATAGGCAGATCTCAAATCTTGATCCTCGTTATTTAATAATTTCAAAAGCTCTACATTATATAGAAAAGTATAACGACGTCAATTTGTATTTCGATTCCATACATATCTTAGACATGACACAACTTATCGAGATCTCTTTATTTTCAGGTACCTGAGGTTCTTCTTGAACCATCATGTCTACTGTCTCTTCAGGAGATCTTATTACTATAACCTCGACTTGACCATCTTAATTACTTACTCCAATTTTCGAGGAATTTTATTATTGGAATCAACTAGTTTTCCATGCTTTAGGCGTGCAATTGACTCATTACTAGATATGTGGTACACAAATATGACTGGAGCATAAGCAGTTGATTATGTGACTTACTTAGTCACTCTATTTAGGTCAGTGAACTTGTCTGGTAATTTGTTTTTTAATATTGGTAAATGATTCATACTTTAAACTTCTAGTTCATAGTTTATAGTCTGAGGATCAAGATGGCATGATAATCCATTTCACTTTTCACTTTCCAACTGTTTGTTATCTCCCCCTAATGTTGGGAACTTTTATTCACTAAAGTGAAAACCAATGAGCCACAAACAAATTTCTCACTAATGGCTTTAAGTATTCAATTATAGATAATTATTTATACCCAACATATTCTCAAACTTTTTAGAAGTCCCATCTTTGTGCGGTGTGGTGGATGAGTTTCAATATATGTCGTACAACCAAAATCTATGATGAGACATCTTTGGTTCCTGACCAAAAACCAACTGTATGGGGAGAACTATAACTTATTACTTGATGTGAATTAATGGTACTATATGTAAAATTACATGTACCTAAATGAACTTTTGCTCATCTCATGATCATTGGCTTTGTAATCAATAATAGACGTTTAGTGATCATCTCAACAGTAACACTTATTCCAATGATTGTTAATAACTTGGGAATCAAATTCATTATTACCAAATAAATATACTAATCTGGATTAATATGCTTGCTATCATATTAGCCAAGCCATAATCACACAAACTTCAGGTTGTGGATTTGATAACCATTTTTAGGTTGTGGATTTGATAACTATTTAGACGATGCATCGATTTAAAACACTAAATGGTATCATGTTAGTATATGCATATCTTTTAATCACTTCCAGAATATTTAGGGTTACACACCCTCCTTTATTTGGCAAATATATAAATTCTCTTAAGAGCAAACATTACTTACTAATTATCAGCTTGAAGAATCTAGCAGTTCTATATTATGTTTCACATCATCATTGACTCAGCGTGGTCTAACTGGTAATGCCAACTAATTAAATAATTATGATCTATAAACTTCTAGTTTATGACCGTATATATATATATATATATATATATATATATATATATATATATATATATATATATATATATATATTACTTGCACATATATAATACAAAACTCATGATACAATATAATGTATTGTAAGTTCAAAGTTCAACCATAATGTTATATAATCACTCTTTAGTTTGCCGCTTTTGGTGGTCCATCTCGTTATTAACATAACCATCATTAGATTTCTAAATGGTCAATCATCATTAAAACTTTCTCAATTAAGTCCATGATCAATATGTAATCACATTCCTTTAAAACCGTACTTGAGAGTTTCCTACCTCATACGGCTCGCCAGTCAACTCTTTTTGTATCCCATTTGAATCTTCCATATCTAACTTAATAAAATTTCTCGTAGATCTATCCCATTTTTTTAGGTTAACGAAAATAAGGTAATAAAATGAGTTTCAAACTTAAATCTTAAGTTCGGATTAAAAATCCAGTTTATTTTAGTTTTATCTTTTCTCCTACCTTCAGAAGAATAAAACATAGACATTTCGCCTATCATTAGAATTTTCTAAGAGGTAACTATCTCAGTTTCATATCATATTTCATGGATTTTCATTCTTTACTTAGTGTAGATATATTGCAAAGACCTGACACGTACTCAACACCAATTTCCAAATGCATACCTTTATTGTAGTAGCACATAAATGTTAGGGCATGAATTTTATATTAAGGATCATTTATCCTGAGACTGGGCCTGGATCACAGATCCTTAACGGATAATGCAGGGAGTCTAAAGATCCAGGATCCTTACTATTATTTATGTTTTAACAATTGTCTCTTGTGTTTTCAGTTTACAATTGCAGGGACTTGTGGACTGAGTCATGGAGAGAATCTCGGAGGAATATGCTTCTAGTTGTGCACGTACATGAGGCTGATGACCGTTATGGTGATCGTGGATGGCTTGGATAATTTTCGGATAGTTAGTTATCAGGATATTTTCTAATTTTTAAGGGGATAACAAGCTGTTTTTAGGAACACGGCTGCTCATATTCGAACTCTCTAAAACATATTGGCGAATACACACACACACTAGAAATCATTGTATTGAGCCTGTTATCATCCAAAGTTGTAACCTTTTTGATCAATATAGTTGATAGTGATAGTTTTCACTATCTGAGGTTTTTTATGCCGGAGATCATTCATTGATCAAGGGCTTTTTCCTCGTATAAATCCTTGTGTTCATTGCCATTTTCATTCAATTATTGTTCTTACATTTGCTCATATAACCAAGCATCCAACCTCACAAAAATCAGATTTGGTTACATTATCCTCGTGTGATTTTTGACCATCACAGTTTGGCACCCACCGTGGGGCAATTGGTGCTTCATCTTTGAAAATTCTGTCCATTTCATTTATTTTTGTTCATTGCCTTCAACCACATGGCTTCTCAAGGAAAAAAAAACACTTCGAGCTCCATGTCGACGATCACCTCATCTAAGGGCATTCCACATTTGCCTCCTGTTTCTTCTGGACCCCAGAAGAATGCTGAGAATGCAGCGAAGAAGACAACCCCCGTTTTCACAAAAGCAACTACTGCTATTTCTTCTGCTCCTACTAACAGTAATCTTTATTCTTTGATTTTGCAAATGAAAAGTTACATGCAACAGCATGATGAAACTAACGGCAGGATCCTTCGTGAGATTGATGAAATCAATAAATTGAAGAAATCAGTGGATCATCACTCTCCATTGATTCCTAGATCTTTGGATTTCACTACTCCACCAACAACCATTCAGCATTCCAAAGCATCAGGTGTCCAGTATCATGGAGGATCATCAAGTATGCAGTATGGATCATCAGCTATGACGCTGGCTCAAGGATCCTACTTCTAGCCTTCAGGATCCTCTCTTCAACCTCAAGGATCCTACTTCCAGCATCAAGGATCCTTCTTCAGTTCGGGAGGATACATGGGGACGCTGCCAGCTTAAGGATCCTACCTTCAGCATCAAGGATCCTCATCGCAAGTTCAAGGATCCATGGAATATCCTCCAAGACCTTCAGCTCCAATGTATCTTGGATCCAACATCCTTCAGGATCAAGGATCCTCGGGGAATTTGCAACCCAGAAGTTCTGAGATTCATGTGGGAGACTTCATTCCTATGCAGACTATTGCTTCGTCTGGTCCCACAATTGCACCAGAGCTGCCTCAATTTGGATTCACATCTGGAATCCCGACCTCGTATCAGTCATGAGGTAACACTTTCAATACGTCTTACAATACTATCCATGGTCTTGTGCAGGGACCAGGGATCAACCAGGCAATGGCAAGGGAGTTGCAAAAACTCAAGGATATGATGTCTAGTGTCCCAGGAGTGGTTAAACCTATTCCTAAGATTCCAGATGGGAGTCACAAGGTGTCTCGCTTTGCACCACCCATATGTAATGCGGAGATACCAAAACGATTTCAAACACCAAATATGAAGCTCTATGATGGTATAACTGATCCAGAAGAGCTTGTAGCACAATATAGGGAGAGAATGGAGATCAATCCCATTCCAGAAAGGTTAAAGGAAGCATGTCTTTGCAAGGGTTTCGGATCCACATTAACTGGATCAGCTCTGAAATGGCTGCTAAGTCTTCCTCCCCATTCAATTACTTCATTTTCTAATTTGGTTAACTTGTTCACTAGTCAATTTTCATGTAGTAGGAGATTTGAACGGTTAACTAGTGATTTATATAGGGTAACCCAAGGTCATAATTAATCATTAAGGGATTACATAATTAAATTCAGTAGAGAATCCTTAGAAATCCCTAACTTAGATATTACTACAGCTGTTGAAGCTTTCAAAATGGGTTTACTTAAGGATTCTCAATTCTATGATGATCTTGTTATGACACCTTGCAGGAACCTAGATGAGGTAAGGAACAAGGCCCTTAGGTTCATCCGTTTAGAGGATGACAAAAGGATCCAGGAGAGGTTATCAGGATCCTCAAAACAAGACAAACAAGGATCCTATTTCAGGAACAACAAATCAAAGTCATACACTAAGTCTGACAACTAGAATGTGCATGTTGTGGAACAGGAGGAAGATGATGAAGATTATCCTCCTATTTCTGAATATTGTTTTGCTGTGGATAATAGTGAAATAATACTTGCTATGCAGAATTTAGGTGATAAAGCTAGATGGCCGAGAAAGAGTGACAAGCCAGCTGCTACCAAAGACAAATCGAAGTGGTGTGCTTATCATGAAGACTTTGGTCATCTCACAGATGAATGCATAGCACTAAGGAAGGAGATTGGTTACCTTTTAAGCAAAGGATACTTGAAGGAGTTATTCGGAAGAAAGAAATCAGGGATCCAGGATTCTGAGAAAGTCCCTGGAAAGGCTCCTCCTCCACCAGCCGATGCTCAAATTATCCATTTCATCTCTGGTGGTTCTGATATATGTGGCACTTCATTCTCAGCAGCTAAGACACATGCAAAAGAGACAAAGATGGAGAATGGGGACCGACCTGTTCGAACTTCCATCCTCACCCAGGAAAAAGTCATATCCTTTGATGAGGATGACCGTGCAGATATACAGGATCCTCATCACGATGGTCTAGTTATTACATTATTTATCTCTAACCATTTTGTTCGCAGGATTCTCACTGATGGGGGAAGCTCAGTGAACATCAACCAGTTAGATGTCCTCAAAAGGATGAACATTCCTGAATCCGATATTGTCCCGAGATCATCCGTCCTTATGGGATTCAGTGGAGAGACCAAGAATACATTGGGGGACATCAAACTTCCTATTTATATAAAGGGAGTAAATTCTGTTAAAAAATTTTGTGTCCTTGATTGCTTATCTTGCTGTAATGTTATCCTTGGCAGGCTGTGGATACACGACATGAAGGCAGTCCCCTCAACATATCATCAGTGTGTGAAGCTCCCTACTCCATGGGGTGTGGTGAAGATTGAAAGTGATCAGCAAGAAGCCAAAAATTGCTACACATCATCAATGAAACCAGCCTCAAAACCTAGGGAGGCATAGCAATTAAAGTACCCTCCAAGAGATGTCCTGGAGGTAAGAGAGCAAGACGTAAAAGATATACTTCTGAATTTGGAGGATCCTGAATCTAAGATTTTTATAGGATCCTGGATCCTTGATAGTATTGAGCAGGATTTAATATCCTTCTTAAAAAGAAGAAAATCAACCTTTGCTTGGAAACACGAAGACATGACAGGTATTTCTAAGGATGTTATTACTCACAAATTTGGTATTGATAGGTCCTTCAAGCCAATACATCAGAAAAGGGGGAAGTTTGCACCTGAAAGAAATGCCATTATCCAAGAAGAGGTAGACAAATTGCTCAAGGCAGGTATGATTAGAGAGGTAAAGTATCCAAGATGGTTAGCCAATGTGGTTGTTGTTCAGAAAAAGAATGGAAAGTGGAGGGTGTGCGTTGACTTTACTGATTTAAATAAAGCATGTCCTAAGGATCCTTTCCCTTTACCCCACATTGACTCCATGGTGGATGCTACAACGGGTCATGGGTTGTTAACCTTTATGGATGCTTCATCTGGATTCCAACAAATTCAAATAGAACCATCTGACCAAGAGGATACAGCTTTTATGACTCCCACTGGTATCTATTGTTATATTGCTATGCCCTTTGGACTAAGAAATGCAGGTGCTACATACCAAAGGCTAGTGAATATGATGTTTAAAGAACATATTGGACACACAATTGAAGTCTACATAGATGACATGGTGGTTAAGTCCAAAAGAGCTGAGGATCACCTTAAGGATTTGGAAGAAGCATTTGATATCCTTGATAGATACAACATGAAACTGAATAGTTCTAAATGCCATTTTGGAGTTAAAGCTGGTAAATTCTTAGGTTACATGGTGATAAAGAGAGGAATAGAGGCAAGTCCAGAACAAATCAAGGCCATTGTGAACATCCAATCTCTTGCCAATGCTAAGGATGTGCAAAGGTTGACAGGAAGAATCGCAGCCTTGAACAGATTCATCTCAAAGTCATCAGAGAAATGTAAAGAGTTCTATGACATCCTGAGAAAGAATAAGAAGTTTAAATGGACTGAAAAACATGAGAATGCCCTCAAAGCCCTCAAGGATTACTTATCCTCAGCTCCAGCTCTAATGAAACTAGAAAATGAGGAAATATTGTCCTTATATCTAGTTGTTTCCACTAAGACAGTAAGTGTGGTCCTTGTTAAGGACCATGAAGGTGCTAAACATCCGGTATACTATGTAAGTAAAAGTCTACTTGATGCTGAGTCCAGGTATTCTCATTGAGAGAAACTTATCCTTGCTTTAATCATGGCATCTACTAAATTACGTCATTATTTTGAAACTCATCCCATTATTGTGAAAACTAACTTTCCTATCAAAAATGTTCCCAGGAAACCTGAAATGTCAGGAAGGATGGCAAAATGGACAGTCAAGCTTAGTGCATATGATATTAAATATGAACCTAGGTGTGACACCCGACTTTGCAGGCCGTACCGTACACTTGTAACACGTGTTGTGAATAGGTAACAGGGATTATTTGACTGATTATGATGTTTATATGTGGAAATTAATGAGTTGGTAAGTTTAAACTTTGGTAAAAATTATGTTGGCAACGATAAGATAAACGCTTATCGCGTAACGGATAAAATGCGAAACGAACGTCGGTGACCACCCGATCAGTGTTAAAATCCTAAAAATAGTCTGTTTTGATTAGAAAAATAATTTTAATCATATTCATGAGGAAAAATAAATTAAAACGCTAAGAAACTCTATTTTTCGAGTTTAAGCGCGTACCGCGCGATGCAACGCGTATACCGACAAAATACTGTCAACATAGCCTGTCAAGGCAACTGATAATCATTTTAGTAATAATTTGATGAGTTTATTACTTTAGGATGATAAAAATAAATTAAAAACGCATAAATCCCTATTTTTGCGATTTTAAGCGCGTACCGCGTAGCACAGCGCGCATACTGCCAAATACCGGCAACGTCTCCAGTCCAGGCAAACAAAATATTGTTCAATAATATTTAGGTGAGTTTATTTTTATAGAGTGTTAAAAATAATTTAAAACGCACTAAAACGGGATTAAGACGCTAGATAAAATACCCGGTAACCAGTAAAATACCAGTTTTTGACTTAGATTATGTATATATATGTATATAATCGGTTATATATGTGAGTAAACGGAGAAGTGGCAGCCATAGATCACAGTCTCTCTCTTCTCTCTTCCATGCATTGGTCTAAATGGAGGTGCATGATGACACATTCCTCAAAACTCCCAATATCTTCCACCATTTCAAGAATCATGTCTTTAAAACACTCAAAGACTCTCTCTCTCTCTCCTAAAATCAGCCGAATACCCCCTTTCTCACCTCCATGATTTCGAAATTTTGATGTTCTTGTAAGAATCAACTTAAATCCAAGGTGTTTCCAAGCTATTTTGATGATCCAAAGGTGCTTTCTTGGTGAAACAAGCTTTCAAACATCAAAAATCATGTCAAAAACCCACTTGAATCTTGAAGGTATAAAATTTATTTCTAAAACATATTCTTGATTCTTGGTGATGTTCATGATGTTGGAAGGTTTCTTTTAAATCTTGGAATGATTCACAAACATAAAATTCTAAACAAATGGGTTTTTATACAAAATTTAAAATGCAACTTATGTGTATGTTAATATGGCCGAAAATGTTAGAGTGTATGGATTTGAGATTGGATTTTTGATGATTCTTGATTTTTAAGATGTGATATATGCAAAATTTGATGCATGCATGATTAAAGGTTGATGTTAAAGGAAGTTCTATGATGAAACAATGTTATGAAAAGTGAAGTTTTAGATTTTTGTATGCACATGTGTGGGTGTATGTCGTGTATGTATATGTGTGTATACATGCATGTGGGAAATTTTATCATATGTTCATGAATAGAGTGAATCTTGCATTTATGTTAACATGATGATGATGTGATGAAGATGTCTTTGAATATTTAAAACATAAGTTAAATAAATATGTAGATGCATTAAGTTTATGCAAGTTGATTTTGACATGATATGGGTGCACTAGATGTTTGTACTTGAGCATGCATGTTGGATTATGGTCATGAAATGATGATTAAGTTATGATTTGATGAAAATAAATTTTAATCAGAATCTAAACACTAAAAATATAAATACTTGAAGTGTTAAAATGGTATAAAACTTTGTCATAATGTTTACTAGCTTTGCATGTTATACATGAGGCTTAGAAACTTGTAAAATAGGTGAAATAATGTGTTTTGTGTATGATTTAGTAAAAATCAGTTTTGAGCAGATTATAAACACTAAAATAAAGTTATTTTAAAGTGTTTAGTGACATATAACTTTGTCCTAATGTTTTCTAGCTTTGCATGTTGTAATTGGTGCATTAAAAGTTGTAAAATACGTGAAATCGCATGATTTATGTGACTTGCACAAAAACTGCACTAATCTGATTATAACCACTATTTTAATCAGTAAATAACATGTATAGTGTTAAAATATCAAGTCTTTTCGAGTTGGGATGATTATAGTAACGTTTAACGCAAAACTATGCGTTAAAACGGTCAAAAATCGGCTTTTCGAGTGATTTTTATAAAACTGATTTAGATCAGTAAGCAAACTGATGTTTTTAGTTTAAAAATAATTATTTTAACTAATTTTAAGTTTATTTGGTGTTTGGTTGGTCATACGTGACTTCCGACGCCCGAAAACGTTACCGAATCGCTAAAATACGCATTTTCAATGTACACTAGTATAGGTAAAATTTTGGGTGAACCTTGTGTGTTAAAATATGTTATGTGATTTAAACATGAGAATGTTAAAATATGTTAAGTTTTTAACATAATATTAGAAATCTAGCTTACGCATGTATGCTTGTACATTTTGTGCGGTAGAAACGGTAAAAATTGTGTTAAATGTGTAACTTGTTTGTCGAGCATGAAATTTGATACATATGAGGAATTTTATGTATATTTTCTTTAAAAATGACAAAATAGATAAGTTAACAAGATTTCGTGTATTTCGATGATAAATTATGTGAACGTTTATGTATATATATTACGACACGCAAATCGTAGATATATTGCGTATAAACGGGAGAGTTAACGGATTTACAATGGTCACCAATAAAATCGTTCAAGTCACAAAATCATAAATATATATATATATGGACTCATATTATATTAACGTGCCAACATAATAAAAAATGACAACTTTTCGAGAAAATCTCAAAGTTATGTGATAATTCTAGGAAACGGAGAAACTTAGGATTTTTGTGATATGTATATTGATTTAGAATCGTTCCTATATTAGGACGTGTATAAAAATCAATCACTGGGATTGCGCTATTAAAATACGCACCCAAAGGTGGGTGTCACTAAACCCCTCTTTTTACTGCTTCGTATATATTTTGGGGGTAGAACACGACAATAAAAGGGTTTAAGAATGTTTTTGAAATAAAACATAAATTTTAATATAAAATATATATTTTCGTTGAAAATATATGAAATTTGATAAGTCATACGTTTCGAAGTAAAAATGTTTTTGATGAATGAATATTGAAAGTACGGTATGTCCTAAGCGGAACATGACCGTACAGTTGGGGACGAATTCTTGACTGGGTCTCATATAATGGAGAGTAAGGGGAATTCGTACAACGTCGTGTATTAAATTGTCATATTAGTAGGATATATATATTGTACGTGAGGCAGACATCATATTGTCCTTCAAGAGGACCCTGCGCCCATGATGTCGTTTAATCATTTAAGTATTGCACGCGATGAATTGTTGGTAGATCTATCGGGTTGACAACCCCGTCGTGACCGGTCGCCCCGTGTCAAGTCAAACGACGAATTTAAATTCTGTTTATTGTCTAGCTTTGATTATCCCTACGTGGTTAATATATAGTTCGTATCGTCTAGCTAACATACGAGTCTGAAAGTTGACGCAATAATCTAATATACAAAACCTGGGCAATATATATTACAGTTGTCGGATTGATGAACCGACGGAAGGCCCGTGGATTTTATTAAGGAAGTAAAATGGACTTTCTAAAATTTATATGGATGTTTTCAAATAAACACCTAAATAGAAAGTTTTCCTTGGAATAAAATTGTCTGTAAGTGAATATGTGAACTCACCTTCCTTTGTGTTGACACTTGATTTTAACGTGTTCTACAGGTACTTGAGTTCGGCTTCGGGAATTATGGTGTATCTTGTGGATGTTGATGCATGTTCTGTTACTTAAAATGTTGGACTGACTTTTAAACTTTCTGGGACTAAATGTAATAAGATCCATAAGGATCAAAACAATTTAACTATGGTGAGATTGTAACGGACTTTAAGACTTCATGTTTTAAAATCTATGTTTTAATTAAGTGGAATGTCCAACATTATGATGCATCGTTCAGCAAGATACAAATGGGCACCAGCTTCCGTCACCACTACGTTTTATATTCCGTTGCGACTTTTTTAGGGTGTGACAGAAGTTGGTATCAGAGCCAATGGTTGTTAGCGAACTAGATGTTTTCGGGAGAAAACACTAGACTTCAACCGAAGAATTTTGAGATTTAAAGTCCAAATTTCTCGAAGCCAAGATTTTTAAATAAACATGGAAAATTTTATCATGTATAAAAACCCTTATGTGTTTATGTGCATACGTGATTTTCTGTTTATTTGGGCCTTGTGTGTTACTATTCATAATGACCACACACTTACTTTGTACGGTTACGATATGTCACGTCTCGGCCAATAGAGCCATTAGTAGTCCTGTTCACTGATACTGTCAAGTCTACACTTGAGATTATTTCGCCCGTCGTTAGAGAATCGTCTATTCCGCTATTCGAGTCGCGTGTTTTGCTACACTCTTCGTAGGAAGGAGGACTCGACCCATTAGAGAGATTGCATCGACTCCGAGAGCTGAGGCAGCGTCCGCTTTGAAGATGCAGAAGGAGATTTGGGTCAATCGCTCTCACTACGATCGTCAGTTCGCTACGTTACGCAGGGACTTAGAGACGACGAAGGGCAAAACGAGAGACTTAGAGGGACAGATGGACTGGTATGATGAGCTAGAAGAGCTTGTTAGGAAGATGTTGGACTTCCAGGGATTGAAGCGTTAGTTGTTGATTGTTTCTGTTGTTTGTTTCGTATGTCTCATTTGATGAACCCTATTTTTGGCTGGCATGCCAAATTTTCAGATATTTAGGAGGAAATTTCATATAGACTAAAAACAAGCTTTGTAAATTTATTTTGATGATCCAAAGGTGCTTTCTTGGTGAAACAAGCTTTCAAACATCAAAAATCATGTCAAAAACCCACTTGAATCTTGAAGGTATAAAATTTATTTCTAAAACATATTCTTGATTCTTGGTGATGTTCATGATGTTGGAAGGTTTCTCTTAAATCTTTGGAATGATTCACAAACTTAAAACTCTAAACAAATGGGTTTTTATACAAAATTTAAAATTGAACTTCTGTGTATGTTAATATGGCTGAAAATGTTAGAGTGTATGGATTTGAGATTGGATTTTTGATGATTCTTGATTTTTAAGATGTGATATATGCAAAATTTGATGCATGCATGATTAAAGGTTGATGTTAAAGGAAGTTCTATGATGAAACAATGTTATGAAAAGTGAATTTTTAGATTTTTGTATGCACATGTGTGGGTGTATGTCGTGTATGTATATGTGTGTATACATGCATGTGGGAAATTTTATCATATGTTCATGAATAGAGTGAATCTTGCATTTATGTTAACATGATGATGATGTGATGAAGATGTCTTTGAATATTTAAAACATAAGTTAAATAAATATGTAGATGCATTAAGTTTATGCAAGTTGATTTTGACATGATATGGGTGCACTAGATGTTTGTACTTGAGCATGCATGTTAGATTATGGTCATGAAATGATGATTAAGTTATGATTTGATGAAAATAATTTTTAATCAGAATCTAAACACCAAAAATATAAATACTTGAAGTGTTAAAATGGTATAAAACTTTGTCATAATGTTTACTAGCTTTGCATGTTATACATGAGACTTAGAAACTTGTAAAATAGGTGAAATAATGTGTTTTGTGTATGATTTAGTAAAAATCAGTTTTGAGCAGATTATAAACACTAAAATAAAGTTATTTTAAAGTGTTTAGTGACATATAACTTTGTCCTAATGTTTGCTAGCTTTGCATGTTGTACTTGGTGCATTTAAAAGTTGTAAAATACGTGAAATCGCATGATTTATGTGTCTTGCACAAAAACTGCACTAATCTGATTATAACCACTATTTTAATCAGTAAATAACATGTATTGTGTTAAAATATCAAGTCGTTTCGAGTTGGGATGATTATAGTAACGTTTAACGCAAAACTATGCGTTAAAACGGTCAAAAATCGGCTTTTCGAGTGATTTTTATAAAACTGATTTAGATCAGTAAGCAAACTGAAGTTTTTAGTTTAAAAATAATTATTTTAAATAATTTTAAGTTTATTTGGTGTTTGGTTGGTCATACGTGACTTCCGACGCCCGAAAATGTTACCGAATCGCTAAAATAAGCATTTTCAATGTACACTAGTATAGGTAAAATTTTGGGTGAACCTTGTGTGTTAAAATATGTTATGTGATTTGAACATGAGAATATGAAAATATGTTAAGTTTTTAACATAATATTAGAAATCTAACTTACGCATGTATGCTTTTACGTTTTGTGCGGTAGAAACGGTAAAAATTGCGTTAAATGTGTAACTTGTTTGTCGAGCATGAAATTTGATATATATGAGGAATTTTATGTATATTTGCTTTAAGAATGACAAAATAGATAAGTTAACAAGATTTCGTGTATTTCGATGATAAATTATGTGAACGTTTATGTATATATATTACGACGCGCAAATCGTAGATATATTGCGTATAAACGGGAGAGTTAACGGATTTACACAATAATGGTCACCAATAAAATCGTTCAAGTCGCAAAATCATATATATATATACATATATATATATATATGGACTCATATTATATTAACGTGCCAACATAATCAAAAATGACAACTTTTCGAGAAAATCTCAAAGTTATGTGATAATTCTAAGAAACGGAGAAACTTAGGAATTTTGTGATATGTATATTGATTTAGAATCGTTCCTATATTAGGACGTGTATAAAAATCAATCACTGGGATTGCGCTATTAAAATACGCACCCAAAGGCGAGTGTCACTAAACCCCTCTTTTTACTGCTTCGTATATATTTTGGGGGTAGAACATGACAATAAAAGGGTTTAAGAATGTTTTTGAAATAAAACATACCTTTTAATATAAAATATATATTTTTGTTGAAAATATATGAAATTTGATAAGTCATACGTTTCGAAGTAAAAACGTTTTTGATGAATGAATATTGAAAGTACGGTATTTCCTAAGCGAAACATGACCGTACAGTTGGGGATGAATTCTTGACTGGGTCTCATATAATGGAGAGTAAGGGGAATTCGTACAACGTCGTGTATTAAATTGTCATATTAGTAGGATATATATATTGTACGTGAGGCAGACATCATATTGTCCTTCAAGAGGACCCTGCGCCCATGATGTCGTTTAATCATTTAAGTATTGCACGCGATGAATTGTTGATAGATCTATCGGGTTGACAACCTCGTCATGACCGGTCGCCCCGTGTCACGTCAAACGACGAATTTAAATTCTGTTTATTGTCTAGCTTTGATTATCACTGCATGGTTAATATATAGTTCGTATCGTCTAGCTAACATACGAGTCTGAAAGTTGACGCAATAATTTAATATACAAAACCTGGGCAATATATATTACAGTTGTTGGATTGATGAACCGACGGAAGGCCCATGGATTTTATTAAAGAAGTAAAATGGACTTTCTAAAATTTATATGGATGTTTTCATATAAACACCTAAATAGAAAGTTTTCCTTGGAATAAAATTGTTTGTAAGTGAATATGTGAACTCACCTTCCTTTGTGTTGACACTTGATTTTAACGTGTTCTACAGGTACTTGAGTTCGGCTTCGGGAATTATGGTGTATCTTGTGGATGTTGATGCATGTTCTGTTACTTAAAATGTTGGACTGACTTTTAAACTTTCTGGGACTAAATGTAATAAGATCCATAAGGATCAAAACATTTTAACTATGGTGAGATTGTAACGGACTTTAAGACTTCATGTTTTAAAATCTATGTTTTAATTAAGTGGAATGTCCAACATTACGATGCATCGTTCAGCAAGATACAAATAGGCACCAGCTTCCGTCACCACTACGTTTTATATTCCGTTGCGACGTTTTTGGGGTGTGACAGAAGTTGGTATCAGAGCCAATGGTTGTTAGCGAACTAAATGTTTTCGGGAGAAAACACTAGACTTCAACCGAAGAATTTTGAGATTTAAAGTCCAAAATTCTCGAAGCCAAGATTTTTAAATAAACATGGAAAATTTTATCATGTATGAAAACCCTTATGTGTTTATGTGCATACGTGATTTTCTGTTTATTTGGGCCTTGTGTGTTACTATTCATAATGACCACACACTTACTTTGTACGGTTACGATATGTCACGTCTCGGCCAATAGAGCCATTAGTAGTCCTGTTCACTGATACTGTCAAGTCTACACTTGAGATTATTTCGCCCGTCGTTAGAGAATCGTCTATTCCGCTATTCGAGTCGCGTGTTTTGCTACACTCTTCGTAGGAAGGAGGACTCGACCCATTAGAGAGATTGCATCGACTCCGAGAGCTGAGGCAGCGTCCGCTTTGAAGAAGCAGAAGGAGATTTGGGTGAATCGCTCTCTCTACGATCGTCAGTTCGCTACGTTACGCAGGGACTTGGAGACGACGAAGGGCAAAACGAGAGACTTAGAGGGACAGATGGACTGGTATGATGAGCTAGAAGAGCTTGTTAGGAAGATGTTGGACTTCCAGGGATTGAAGCGTTAGTTGTTGATTGTTTCTGTTGTTTGTTTCGTATGTCTCATTTGATGAACCCTATTTTTGGCTGGCATGCCAAATTTTCAGATATTTAGGAGGAAATTTCATATAGACTTGTTGCGGGTGTTGATGTAGACACGCCGAATTTTGATTAGACTTAGTACTAAAAACAAGCTTTGTAAATTTCTGGTATAAATATCAAATGGGTTTCTTTTGGTTTAAGAATTGTTCTCATTAATATGTGGATATTATACATGCGCAATGTTTGGTCCACTACATTTTAATGATTGAATTATTTTTGGTTATCGTTTTATGTGATTATTATTGTTGTAAATAATAGAAATGACGAAATGCCGCCAAAAGCGAGACAGGGTTCTGGACTACCTATTACCCCGGAGGAGTTGTCACAACTCATAGCCCAACACATTAATACTGCCATGGAACAGCGCGATGCTAACCAAAATGATGGCCAGGAACATGGATGTGGTGCTCACGGGCATGGTTTTGGCGAGACACAGATCGGAAACCCTTCAGGTGATATAATGATCGGAAAGTTTTAGTAGTTCCTGTGTTATGATAAAATCAGAGCGTAATTCTGATTTTTCATTAACTTTGTGAACAGTACATAGATGTACACATAAAACAATCCGGGGTCGTAACCCAAGATCATTTACTGGTACCCTATACAATGACATGGCAACGGTATGCCTGATGTCGGGCCCTCACAGCGGATCGACCGTTCAAATAATTCCGCATTCCGAACCTAGATCTGGGGATTCGCGAAAGCGAAAGTTTGAGAGTTTGAGAAAAGATACCGAGGACAATGGTGATGAGAAATGTAATTCGGGGAAAGCATATGTGGTTAACTCTAGAGGTTTGAAAAAGGATAATGCTAGGGATGGCAGGAATAGTTTTGAGAAGAAGACTCACGAGGATGAGCGGAGAAAGTGCGCCAGATGTGGTCGGACTAGACATATGACACGTGAGTGCTATGCTAAGAGTACATCGGAGGGAGGTACACTCGAGGGATGCTACGAGTGTGGTGAGCAAGGATATTTCGAGAGAGATTGCCCGAAACCGAAAGGACATGATGCTGTGGGTAAAACCGATGAGGCGAGTGCTGGGAAGGCACGAGACGATCTTGTTGTTGTTACCAGTATGTTTCGAATAAAAAACCAGTATATGTTCATACTTTTAATACCAAAGCTGACTTGAGTTTTGTTCGAAAAACTTTGAACCATTTCTGTGTTCACCTACAAGTAAGCTGAGTATAAAGTGCCCGATAGAACTACCAATTGGTAAGTTAATGGAAACTAGTGAGGTCGCTTACGGTTGTAGTATTTAGTTAGGTGATCGTAGTTCAAGAGTTGGTTTATTTCCAGTGGAGCTGGGGAGCTTTGACGCGGATGTGAGAATGGATTGATTATCCAAGAGCAAAGTGAGGACTATCGCTTGAAGAAGTTAGCTAGAATATCTCGTCCTGATTATGGTAGAGAGGTAATAGTTGTTCGCGGAGACCGATCGAGTGTCGAGTGTTGATGGTTGAGAGTCGTCAGTATTTTGAGGATGCTCAAGTTGTTGCGAAAAGGCTATCCTGCGTTCTTTGTTAACGTGGTGGATACGGAAACCGAATGTAGGAATGTCGGAGAGATTTCTATCAATCGCAACTATCCGGAAGTCTTCCTAAAAAGACTTACCTGGATCTCCCCTGCAAGATGGATCGAATTTCGAATCGATCTGGCTCACGGTGCTGCGCCCAATTGCACAATCTCCTTATAGATTAAGCACCGTTTGAAAATGATAGAAATGTCGAGTCAGTTTCAAGAGCTACTGGACAAGGGTTTCATTCGATCAAGCTTTTCGCTTTGAGGCGCATCTGTTTTGTTGAGAGAAAGAAGGATGGATCCTTTAGGATATGTGATGATTTCAGAAAGCTGGACGAGTTGACTATCAAAAATCGGTACCCTTTACCGAGGATTGACGATTTGTTCGATCAAGCCACATGTATCCAGCTGCTACACAAGGATCGACCCACGATTAGAATATCATCAGTTGAAGGTTACTGACGATGATATTCCGAGGACTGCTTTTCAAACGTGATGTGGCCATTACAAGATTATTAGTCGTGCCTTTTGACTAAATTAATGCACCATTTATATTCATAAATCTCATGAACAGGGTATGGAAACCCTAATCGGATGAATTCGTGATAATATTCATCGACGACATACTTGCCTATGTGTGAACCAAGGAGAATCATGAGTAACTTTTGAAGTTAACTATGGAGTTGGTGAATGATGAGGGCGCCAAAGACCCCGTCGGGAGTATGATGATCCCTATGACTAGCTAGATGCTACCGGAGATTTATTAAGAATTTCTCTAAATTAGTGCAGCCTTCGACACTAATAACCCCAAAAGGAAAAAGGGAAATTGATTGGACAGCAAGATAGTAGGAAGCTTTTCGGACCCTTAAAAGAAAAGTTGGGAGCGTGTATGATGAACTCCAAAGGAAATTAAGATACTCACATGCCCTTGGCAGAGTTATCTTACAATAATAATTAACACGCTAGTATTTAGGTTGCTCCATTTGAAACTTTGCATGGATGGAAGTTTTGATCGTCACTTCATGGAGCTAACGTGATAAAGGACAAATAACCAGATCCTAGTTTATCTAGGAAATCGGCGACAGGATTTGCCTAGATCGAGGGAAGGTTAAAAGTCAGCAACTGATCAACAGAAGGATTACATGGACAATTGAAGGAACTATTGCGATTCCAGATTGAAGATTTGGTTCTGTTAAAGGACTTATCTTGCAGAGATGCTATTAGGGTTAGCAGAGAAAAGAAGAGCTGAGCCACAATTATTAGGTCATTTCAAGAGCCCATCTAGAGTTGGATCAGTCGCTTATAGGCTCAAGCTACCATAAGGATGGAGTAGTGTACATGATGTATTGTTGGGTTTAGTTGAGAAAGTGTATAATGGACGATACACTGATTTTGTTCTTTATAGAAATTTGTTTGGAAGATAAACGGAAGTTTATCGAAGCACCGTAGAAGCAGTACATATAGCTAGAAGAGTTATGCTAATAACCGGACAGGCGATTACAGCATTCTAGTCTTGTATGCGATTTATTGATTTGGCGATTTGTGGATATCTGAAATGAGTGCAAGAAGGAAGGAAGACGAGTTTATGAGATTTGATTCTTTCGAGAGCCCATCTCGAGTTGGATCAATCGGGTGTAAACTCAGACTATCTTAGGTACGGGGTAATGTATATGTAAATATACGTATGTCAAACCCAAAATGGTGAAACATTGACTTAATCTTCTTGATTAAGTGCTTGTATATGTTGAACCTTGGAAAGAGTGGAGGGCGTTGAGATGTGAGTTTAGGAATTGAGGATGTGTGTAATATAGATCTACGAAGATTCTTTGTAAGAATCTAAGTTTCTCACAGAAACTACAAGATCATATTCAGAAAAACTGTTTTTACTATTTCCACCTAGTGTGAAAACAAAACCTGTAGAGTAAAAATTTCGAGGACAGATTTTCCTAAACAGGGGGAGACTGTGACACCCGACTTTTCAGGCCTTACCGTACATTTGTAACACGTGTTGTGAATAGGTAACAGGGCTGTATTTGACTGATTATGATGTTTATATGTGGAAATTAATGAGTTGGTAAGTTTAAACTTTGGTAAAAATTATGTTGGCAACGATAAGATAAACACTTATCGCGTAACGGATAAAATGCGAAACGAACGTCGGTGACCACCCGATCAGTGTTAAAATCCTAAAAATAGTCTGTTATGATTAGAAAAATAATTTTAATCATATTTGTGAGGAAAAATAAATTAAAACGCTAAGAAACTCTATTTTTCAAGTTTAAGCGCGTACCGCGCGATGCAGCGCGTATACCGACAAAATACTGTCAACACAGCCTGTCAAGGCAACTGATAATCATTTTAGTAATAATTTGATGAGTTTATTACTTTAGGATGATAAAAATAAATAAAAACGCATAAATCCCTATTTTTGCGATTTTAAGCGCGTACCGCGCAGCACAGCGCGCATACTGCCAAATACCGGCAACGTCTCCAGTCCAGGAAAACAAAATATTGTTCAATAATATTTTTGTGAGTTTATTTTTATAGAGTGTTAAAAATAATTTAAAATGCACTAAAACGGGATTAAGACGCTAGATAAAATACCCGGTAACTAGTAAAATACCAGTTTTTGACTTAGATTATGTATATATATGTATATAATCGGTTATATATGTGAGTAAATGGAGAAGTGGCAGCCATAGATCACTCTCTCTCTCTCTTCTCTCTTCCATGCATTGGTCTAAATGGAGGTGCATGATGACACATTCCTCAAAACTCCCAATATCTTCCACCATTTCAAGAATCGTGTCTTCGAAACACTCAAAGACTCTCTCTCTCTCTCCTAAAATCAGCCGAATACCCCCTCTCTCACCTCCATGATTTCGAAATTTTGATGTTCTTGTAAGAATCAACTTAAATCCAAGGTGTTTCCAAGCTATTTTGATGATCTAAAGGTGCTTTCTTGGTGAAACAAGCTTTCAAACATCAAAAATCATGTCAAAAACCCACTTGAATCTTGAAGGTATAAAATTTATTTCTAAAACATATTCTTGATTCTTGGTGATGTTCATGATGTAGGAAGGTTTCTCTTAAATCTTGGAATGATTCACAAACTTAAAATTCTAAACAAATGGGTTTTTATACAAAATTTAAAATGGAACTTGTGTGTATGTTAATATGGCCGAAAATGTTAGAGTGTATGGATTTGAGATTCGATTTTTGATGATTCTTGATTTTTAAGATCTGATATATGCAAAATTTGATGCATGCTTGATTAAAGGTTGATGTTAAAGGAAGTTCTATGATGAAACAATGTTATGAAAAGTGAAGTTTTAGATTTTTGTATGCACATGTGTGGGTGTATGTCGTGTATGTATATGTGTGTATACATGCATGTGGGAAATTTTATCATATGTTCATGAATAGAGTGAATCTTGCATTTATGTTAACTTGATGATGATGTGATGAAGATGTCTTTGAATATTTAAAACATAAGTTAAATAAATATGTAGATGCATTAAGTTTATGCAAGTTGATTTTGACATGATATGGGTGCACTAGATGTTTGTACTTGAGCATGCATGTTGGATTATGGTCATGAAATGATGATTAAGTTATGATTTGATGAAAATAAATTTTAATCAGAATCTAAACACTAAAAATATAAATACTTGAAGTGTTAAAATGGTATAAAACTTTGTCATAATGTTTACTAGTTTTGCATGTTATACATGAGGCTTAGAAACTTGTAAAATAGGTGAAATAATGTGTTTTGTGTATGATTTAGTAAAAATCAGTTTTGAGCAGATTATAAACACTAAAATAAAGTTATTTTAAAGTGTTTAGTGACATATAACTTTGTCCTAATGTTTGCTAGCTTTGCATGTTGTACTTGGTGCATTAAAAGTTGTAAAATACGTGAAATCGCATGATTTATGTTACTTGCACAAAAACTGCACTAATCTGATTATAACCACAATTTTAATCAGTAAATAACATGTATTGTGTTAAAATATAAAGTCGTTTCGAGTTGGGATGATTATAGTAACGTTTAACGCAAAACTATGCGTTAAAACGGTCAAAAATCGGCTTTTCGAGTGATTTTTATAAAACTGATTTAGATCAGTAAGCAAACTGATGTTTTTAGTTTAAAAATAAGTATTTTAACTAATTTTAAGTTTATTTGATGTTTGGTTGGTCATACGTGACTTCCGACGCCCGAAAACGTTACCGAATCGCTAAAATAAGCATTTTCAATGTACACTAGTATAGGTAAAATTTTGGGTGAAGCTTGTGTGTTAAAATATGTTATGTGATTTAAACATTAGAATGTGAAAATATGTTAAGTTTTTAACATAATATTAGAAATCTAACTTACGCATGTATGCTTGTACGTTTTGTGCGGTAGAAACGGTAAAAATTGCGTTAAATGTGTAACTTGTTTGTCGAGCATGAAATTTGATATATATGAGGAATTTTATGTATATTTGCTTTAAAAATGACAAAATAGATAAGTTAACAAGATTTCGTGTATTTCGATGATAAATTATGTGAACGTTTATGTATATATATTACGACGCGCAAATCGTAGATATATTGCGTATAAACGGGAGAGTTAACGGATTTACACAATAATGGTCACCAATAAAATCGTTCAAGTCACAAAATCATAAATATATATATATATGGACTCATATTATATTAACGTGCCAACATAATAAAAAATGACAACTTTTCGAGAAAATCTCGAAGTTATGTGATAATTCTAAGAAACACAGAAACTTAGGATTTTTGTGATATGTATATTGATTTAGAATCGTTCCTATATTAGGACGTGTATAAAAATCAATCACTGGGATTGCACTATTAAAATACGCACCCAAAGGTGAGTGTCACTAAACCCCTCTTTTTACTGCTTCGTATATATTTTGGGGGTAGAACACGACAATAAAAGGGTTTAAGAATGTTTTTGAAATAAAACATACCTTTTAATATAAAATATATATTTTCGTTGAAAATATATGAAATTTGATAAGTCATACGTTTCGAAGTAAAAACGTTTTTGATGAATGAATATTGAAAGTACGATATTTCCTAAGCGAAACATGACCGTACAGTTGGGGACGAATTCCTGACTGGGTCTCATATAATGGAGAGTAAGGGGAATTCGTACAACGTCGTGTATTAAATTGTCATATTAGTAGGATATATATATATATATATATATATATATTGTACGTGAGGCAGACATCATATTGTCCTTCAACAGGACCCTGCGCCCATGATGTCGTTTGATCATTTAAGTATTGCACGCGATGAATTGTTGGTAGATCTATCGGGTTGACAACCCCGTCGTGACCGGTCGCCCCGTGTCAAGTCAAACGACGAATTTAAATTCTGTTTATTGTCTAGCTTTGATTATCACTGCATGGTTAATATATAGTTCGTATCTTCTAGCCAACATACGAGTCTGAAAGTTGACGCAATAATTTAATATACAAAACCTGGGCAATATATATTACAGTTGTCGGATTGATGAACCGACGGAAGGCCCATGGATTTTATTAAGGAAGTAAAATGGACTTTCTAAAATTTATATGGATGTTTTCAAATAAACACCTAAATAGAAAGTTTTCTGTAGGATCGAGTTGTGACCCAAACGAGTCGTTCAGAAGAGCTATAGTCTGTTTCAGAGGCGGAAACTAAGAAACAGACGTGGAAAACAGCTTGTTTACCTATTAATCGTCTTGTTTATTAATTATAACAAGATTACAGATCAAATGACACATCGGCAGCAGTTCGGTACCGGAATGACGAAAGTTACAACTGATCTCGCTTGGAAACTATTTATAGACATTAGATTTCGCTTGAAGATGACATGATTCAGTTCAAGCGAAATTAACATGATTGATTTCGCTTGAAACTGTCCAATGTCATTTCAAGCGAAATAACATCACTCAAGCGAAATTACCTTTAAAACACCCCAAACTCTCCTATTTTCTCGTATAACGCGCCCTGATCTAACAATTCTAATACTAGACTTGATACAAGACGAAGTCGACAGACGTATGCACCAACAGACTCCCCCTCGGATGTTGACGAGTCTTAAGTGTCGAGTCTTCAACGTCTTCAGTCTTTTATCAGTCTTCGGGCTTCCAGGATCTTGGCCTGGCTCTTGTCTCTTTCCAAATTCTTCAGCTAATATCCTCCTCAGATGATGCTCAATCAATCTCTGACATCTTCAGGATCAAATTCCTAGCTCTTGTATCTTTAGACTCTCTTTCTCTAACAGACTCCCCCTCAACTTGTGCTGGGATCGTAGTCTGGCTTTCACAGGTTCAGGTATCGCAACCTGACTCACCTGCATATTCTCTACCCAAAACATAAGTTTCATAACAGATAAGATATAACAAATCTAGGAACCTAGCTAACCACTTGAAGATACAAACAAATCACATCATTTTCAAATATCAATCAATAATGATTTATCAATTTTAGTTTCTGATGAACCACTTGCATGTATATCAATTTTCATTTCAAACATCTTCAAACAAACTTCCCAAACCTGTTCGGCATGTTTAGCACTCGGACTTTTGAAAATTAGCTTTTCAACATCAGTTGTCGAAAATCTTTTTGGATTTTTCAAAAATAGAAATGAAATGTAGTAAAGAAATATTTACATACATTATTTTTGTGAGTTTGTGTAAGAGGATCATATCAGTTTCTGAGATATATCACCAACACCGTTAAGCTTCAAACATTTTAAGTTCTAAACGATTCACTTAGATTGTCAGTATACTGATCCATTTAAATTTTCACACAAAGTTCAACTGTCTTGAGATACGAGATTAATGTTTTAAACACTTAAACTTATTCGCGTGTCCCACCTCAGAATATACTCCTGTATCCAGATCCCAATATTCAGTCTTACAGGTGAATATACCACAGATGATATCTGTAAAGGGGTTTAAATGCGAGGGCCGTGAGAGCTCAGGTCAGAACTTCCGTTTAGCAGAGAGATGACGGCTTCGACTTTTGGTGTGTCTCCTTTAAAGGATCTTTTCTTCAACAGCACATGATTAGCATTTTTCAATGTTTCATCATTTTTTATGCTGAGGGTGGTGCTATATTTCAAGCAAGCATTAAGTATTCTCCAGGGACTAGGCCATTGCTTCCGCAAAATCAGAAGTCCCGGGATAATACCCCAGATATCACTGAGTATAAAGACCTAGTATCTCAGAAAGAGGGACCTTTCAAACAAGATTTCGGGGGTTACCCATATATCCGAGAGATGATCCCCACGAGATAAGCAAGTTTGAAATTTAGGTTTATATCTCGTCACAATCTACTAAATGTGTAAAAACCTACTGGCATATCATCCGTGAGACCGTTTATCACATTTTATCTTTCCAAATCTTTAGTATGCTGTGATCGTCCACTGATGTACTATCATTTCCTCTTTTTCACAACAAAACTCATTTTTGGTTTTATCATGTTTTTGACTTTTTCAAATTTTCTAATGTTTTTGGATTTTCTTAAATTCTTACTCCCCCTAAAATTCAAAATCATTTAAAGGAAATTTGAAAACAAACTGTACAAGTAAAGTGACAACTGATATCAAATTGCTTCAAATCGCCATCCAATTGGCATAAACAAACAGAACTCCCCCTCACAACAAAACATTTTCCCATTGTGATTTCAAAACACTTAAGTTTGTTTTAATCAAATGGTTTTTCCGGAAAATAAGTTTTGTTTTCATCATAAACCACTTGTAGGTTAGGGGATCTCATCATATTGTTTTCTCAATCACTTGAACAATTTTAACAGTTTTAATATCAATCAACAAATACCACATGTAGAAAATCAAGTACAACTTAATGTCCCTGATTTACCACTTGTAAGTCGAAATACCACAGTTACCATCCTGTGAATTTCTCAAGAAAGATGCTGATTCCTGCTCCACTCTTACCAACCTGGGAGCTCCGGCAAGTCAGAATTTTAAGTAAAAAATGGATTCACTCCAGCCTGACAAGCCTTGGGTGATTTTGGTAAACATCTATCCCACCAACATTTTGATTTGTAAAACTCTTTGGCATCCTTTACCTTCCCATCAACCATTTTCCCAAATATATATTTGACTTTCCCATTGAAAGCCTTTTCAGCATCAAATTCTTTTTTACCAGTGAAGAATTGATCTGAAATTTCAAACCTACCTTTTGATTTCAGATTTTCTTTTGACAATGGTGGAAAGTTTTCCTCGTTCAACTCTGGAACGGAATTCTCTTTCTTCTTCTCAATAAATGACTCCTCTGATTTTATGGAATCAGATTCATTGTTAGAACTACTCTCTGAACTTTTAACAACCCATTTATGTTTGTTCAAATCGACTTTTCTTTTGTAAAAATGTTTCGAACTTTCACCAATTTCGAAAGTCGAGTTTTCAAACACTCTAATCTTATCAACTGTTTATTTCTTTTTATCAACATGTTTCTTGTTTATTTCAAAGTTAGAAGAAACTCCCTGTTTTGAATAAATGGACTCTTGGCAGTTCCAAGCAATATGTCCAGCCTTTTGACACTTGAAACAGGTTCTTCTATCAACTCTCGGAGCAAATTTCTTCACATTCTTCTTTATTTCAGCAAGAAACTCTTGATTTGACTGTTTCCAGAATGGTTTCTTCTGCTCTTCTTCAGAACTTCCTCCTGCAACAAATTTTGTTTTTGGTTTATAATTTTTCTTATTTTTATAATTTTCCGAAGAACTAAAACCAAGACCTTTCTTTTTGAAATTACTGTTATGGTTTGGTTTCTTTTGAAAACCATAACCAGAACTGTAACCTCTTTTCTTGTTCAATCTCTGTTGAACTCTTGAAGTGTACTTTTTAGGTTTATCATCAAGATTTAAATCTTTTATTTCAGAAATATTAATTTCTGTCAATTTGAAAACCTGTTTGATCATTTCAGTTTTGACACTTCTTATTGGAAATTCCTCATCAGAATATAATTTGTCTGAATCATTCAAAGTATAAGCCACTTTGATTGGTCCGTCATTCAAATTAGATTTTGATAACAGGAATTCTTTATTGTAAACCCTTTTAACTGGTGAACTTGGACTCTTTTCTGACGAACTCGGACTTTCAGATTTAGACTCCGATTTTGACTCTTCATCCGTATCCAACACCTGATCAACCACTCTTTTTAATAACTCAGACTCATGATCAGTGTCAAACGCTGTGAATGTGACATCAATATTGTCTGGTAATTCATCAATGATTTCAGACTTTAACTTGATGTTGACTGCCTTTTTTAGACGCTCCTCGTTAGGATTCCTGGGAGAATAACTTTCATGGATCGGAGGCAGACATCTGTTATACTTGACACTTTGTTTCTTACCAGTATCA
The DNA here is from genome assembly GCA_030545235.1 of Helianthus tuberosus. NCBI lineage: Eukaryota > Viridiplantae > Streptophyta > Magnoliopsida > Asterales > Asteraceae > Helianthus > Helianthus tuberosus. The sequence goes on from CM060406.1 coordinate 186,950,060, forward strand.
GTATCTTCAGTCTTTTTCTCCATGAATGCTTTAAGACCTGCAACAGTAGGATAAACACGATCAATCAAATAATCACAAGTAGTGTAACTCAACAGTAATCGTTTAATCCTTTCACTCTCAATTTTCTCAAGTTCCAACTCCTGTTTCAGCTTAGCACAATCTTCGATGTACTCATTGATAACACTCTGTTTAGTCATTAATGTTGCGCTCATTTTTGTCATTGCATTTTCAATCTCTGAATTCGTTCTTTTCAGACGATCAACTGTTTTGTTGAGCACATCATACGACTCCTTCACATATTTCACATCAGACAATAAATCTTCTTTAATCTTTTCTAAATCAGTAATCTTCTTATCTTTTTCCTCACAAACTTTGCACGATTCTAAACACTTCAAACATGGTTTTTCAACTTCAACCATTTTTTCAATTATCTTCTCAACCTCGACAGTCTTTTCAACTTCAACGAGTTTCTCTACCTCGACGATTTTCTCTATTTCAACAATTTTCTCTACTTCAACAATTTTTTCTACAACTTTATCAGTCACTGGTTCAACATTTTCTTCTCCAATTAATGTTTTTTTCTTTTTCATCAGCTAGCATTTTTGCTGCTTCCAACTCTCTCCTCAATCTGGCAATCTTCTTCTGATTCAACATCTCCATTTTATCTGCAAAAAAGAAATTAAAGCTGTCAGGATCTAAGCCTTTTCTAGCTTTATTAAGATGTTCTTCTTCATCATCAGTATCAATATCACTTCCAAGATCTGGAAAAATTGGAATTCTTTTCTGACTAGCTTCTTCTTCATCCAGAATTCTAGCAACAAAACATGAACCTTGTGGAATATATTTATCCAAGTTAAAACCCTCTGCAAGTAGACCTGAACCTTGTGGAATGTAGTTATCCCAGCTAAAACCCTCTGCAACAAACTCATCATCTTGATCAATGATACCAAAATAAGCTTTCTTATTTGCTTCTTCGATCATTTTACCATGAGCAGTTTTTTGATCCTTTTGTTGAGGTTGTTGTTCAATCTGATGAAAAATTGATTTCTGATAATAATTGTTCTTTTCTTGATTCCCGGTTGCTTCTTTGTTTGTACATTCTCTCTTAAAATGTCCCTTTCCTTTACACCGGAAACAGGTAACCTTTGATTTGTCAAAACCCAATGGAGAAGTAGCCATTCCTCGAAACTCATCTCTACCAGTAATTTGTTGAAACTTTTCTGCTCTCCTACAAGCACTAGCCAAACACCATTTCACATCCATCAACTCAAGTTCCTCTGCATCAATTTGGTCATAATCTTCTTTTGTAAGCATCGGATTTCCAATCTTGCCTGAAATCAAACCTTCATAAGATTCCAACATAGCAACGAGTGATGCCATGTGTTGCTTGGCTATTTCTGGAGACAAATTTTGACCATTTTGAATGTTCCGAGTGACATTGCACTGCAGATTTGTTGAATTTTGTTGTTGAGGACTTGATGTTTTAAAGTTTGGATCAAAGCTTGAATATGAAGATGAAGATCCATCATTCTGTGTCACATTACTACCCTTTGTTCCAGACGAACTGTCAGCACTAAAACCAGTTTGGATCTTTGGACTAGGGCTGGGGGTAGTCTCAAACTTGTTCCCTCTGTAATACAAACTGACATCTTGTTGAGCATTTGGATTTGTCATGATAGCAGTTTTCTGAATATCCAATTCTTGCTCTTTAATTTTCTGAATGAACTGTGCCAAATTCACTCTCAGACTTCCTCATGTGTTTCACAATCATCAAATAAGTTCCCCACTTATGCTGTGGTAGTGCTTCAGCTAGTTTATCGACCCACTCATCATCATCATCTTTTTCAATATCCAATCTTTTCATTTCCAATACTAGATGACAATATCTATCAATAGTCTGCTTTGTTGTTTCATGATCAAAAGCTGAAAACATATCAAATGATTTCTTCAACAACGCCTTTTTGTTTTTGATCATATCTGCACTTCCTTTGAATTTCTGAATCAACGCTTCCCAGATTGATCTAGCTGTACCATTATGTTGGAGCAAAACAAAGATATCCTCTTTAATTGCTTGCTGAAGAATACTGATCATCATTTTTTCACTTGTAAATTTCAATTTGTCACCCTCTGAATAATCAACAATAGCTTTTTCAATCCCACGTTCATTCTTAGGTTTCTCATAATCTTTCAACAACGAACACCATGCATCAAATTTATAAGCTTGCACCCAGTTCTCAAAACGACTTTTCCATCCTTGAAAATCCTCAATGTACATGAGCTTTGGTGGTTTCTGATAAGTTCCTGTTTCATTCTCATTGTACACAGTTTCAGCAGCAGTAACTGGAGCAATGGGTGTCACAAACGCATTATAAAATTCTTCAGCCATGACTCAGCAAATTTTTCACAAAAATACAATTTCAAACAGAATCACCCCTTTGAAGCGAAATCACACCTTCAAGCGGAATACCTTGAAGCTGAAGCGGAATAACACCCTTGAAGCGGAATAACACCCTGAAGTGAAAGCAACTAATTTCGCTTGAATTAACTCGAACGGAAACACACTTTGAAGCGAAATAACCTTATTTCGCTTGAAACGGCTCAAGCGAAATTACCCCTGAAGCGGAATCAGGTCAACTTTTCAAGCGAAAACACAAATTCAAGCGGAATCAACCTGCTAATCTCGCTTGAAATGCTGTTGACGTCATCTTTTGCGATCGTGTTTTCAAGCGGAATTAAGTATTTTATCGATTTTAGGCTGAATAAAGGTCCAATTTTTAAGGATTTATTAAAACACAGTTTCGCACACAATATGTGAAAATCAAGACTTTTTGACCGTGAAAACTAGTTCAATTTCTAAAAGAAGGTGTAGAAGACAGAAAATGAGGCTGTTTTGGCAAGAACTCTTCTTCCTGAGCTCTGATACCACTTGTAGGATCGAGTTGTGACCCAAACGAGTCGTTCAGAAGAGCTATAGTCTGTTTCAGAGGCGGAAACTAAGAAACAGACGTGGAAAACAACTTGTTTACCTATTAATCGTCTTGTTTATTGATTATAACAAGATTACAGATCAAATGACGCATCGGCAGCAGTTCGGTACCGGAATGACGAAAGTTACAACTGATCTCGCTTGGAAACTATTTATAGACATGAGATTTCGCTTGAAGATGACATGATTCAGATCAAGCGAAATTAACATGATTGATTTCGCTTGAAACTGTCCAATGTCATTTCAAGCGAAATAACATCACTCAAGCGAAATTACCTTTAAAACACCCCAAACTCTCCTATTTTCTCGTATAACGCGCCCTGATCTAACAATTCTAATACTAGACTCGATACAAGACGAAGTCGACAGACGTATGCACCAACATTTTCCTTGGAATAAAATTGTTTGTAAGTGAATATGTGAACTCATCTTCCTTTGTGTTGACACTTGATTTTAACGTATTGATGTGTGCTTATCGTGTTGTAAATTTTGTTTGTAATTATAATTTCCAAAATATTTTAAGCGTTGGAAAGCGTGATATAATTACATGATTTATTGAAGTGCTTACAAGTTTTAAAAATGGAATCGCTAACTAAACCACACATAATCGGCAAGTGCACCGGTCGCGGTGTAGTTTTGTTGGCAAGACCGGATATCAATCCGTGGACACTATGTCGAGAAAAATTGAAAATAACCTTAATCGAATATTTAGATAAATTGATATTGAAGATTGATTTTTGGTTTTTTAGAAAATATTAAAATATTAATTTAAAATGAATTTGTATTAAATTAAAACAAACATTAACAAAATAAAATTTACGGGAAAATAAACACAAACACGAAATAAGATAAGAAGTGTCGAATTAAAGAAGAAAAATACAAACACCAAATAACAATTAAACAATCAACATCTAACAATTACTAAAACAAAGTATTACAAATAAATTGGTTTGAAAATATATAATAAACGGACTACCTGGGTTTTAGAATCCCTAAAATCATGTAATGCTAATTTGACAATAATAACAGTTAAATATCTTTTTCCCTTGATTAACCCCCCATTAGAGATGTATTAAACAAAAGATTAAGACAAAATATGAAGTGCTAGAACGAATCGGTCCGAGTTATCGATAACAAATCCTACGTGAATCCAACCGTTGAAACCTCAGAGACTAAGTTGTGAGACGATCTTTTAAACACGCAAAGCGAATAAATCTTTTAAAATTAAATCTTTAGGAAATTATTAATCATGATGTAATAAACAAGTTCGTTTTATCGATTACTGAATTTACCCCACCAATGATTAGCTAATACCCTAACTCACCCTAATATTTTTCAATTAATAAGGTAAGGATGCAAGTTTTTGTATTTTGATAATTATTATTAGTAACAAATAATTAAACAAAAATATTCCAACATGCAATAACAAGATTAACTTCAAAGATAAAATTCTTGTAAATCACATAAAATAACTGAAATTACATCAAACAAGCATTACAATCTTTTAGTTCATCATAACCCAGGTAGTTTATAAGTTTAGCTACACATATTACACAATAACACACTTACAACAAGCATTACAACTACTGAAAACATAATAACAACACTTACTAGAATGGAAATTACGAGTATTAACCGAACCGGGTCGATTAGGATTAGAACTGACGGCCTCCAGACGTCTCGAGAGCTCCGAGGGACTTCACCGGCACTTCCGGGTGCTAAAACTCGCCTTATGACGGACTTAGAACTGAGATTTCGTGTTTAGAATGGTGTTTTGAGGTGTGTTTTCGACTTGGGGGGTGCATGGCTATTTATAGTGAAATTTTTGAGTTTCTGCATCCTTTTACGGACTGTAAAGAAATTTCTTACGGCCCGTAAGCCCACGTTTCGCGACAAATGCCAACTGCTCCGCAACTGGACGAAAAAGTGGTTGCCGACAAGGCTTTACGGACCGTAAAGCAGTGGCTTACGGTCCGTAAGCCCATGCATGTTGACCGGTCCGCAACTGCTCCAATTACGGACGAATTTATATTTGCCGACACTCCCTTACGGACCGTAAGCTCAGGCTTTACGGTCCGTAAGTATCACCAGAATGTTGAGGTCCTCAAACTGCCATTTGAGGACCCGTTTTAAGCTACCTTTATGGACCGTAAAGGGATTACTTGCGGTCCGTAAGCCATCTTTAATTAAAACAAACTTCATTTTTTGATTCCTCTCGTCGAGCTACCCCAAAAGCATATATTATGGCTCCCGTAACTCATTTCCTAGCTCCGGATATGTCCAGATGAAGTTCTGACTGTTTCGGGCGCGTATTTCTTCATATCTTCTTCGTTTTAACTCCGTTTTACGCACCGTTTTCGCCCACGTCTTCGTAATTCAACCCTCTATCATGCCATATTCTAATATCTTCATTTTCAATCCCTTAGCATTCCCCTTGTATTGTTTCCTTCGTCGATCTTTCACCGTTTTCTCGCGAAATAAACAGGTTCTTCACTAATTCCTGCAAATCCATAATTTAACCAAATAAGTATCTAAATCGCGAGAAAACCACATCAAAGCAGATTAAATTGTAAGGAGTTCGATGCGTGGAATGTGTATAATTTTAGACACATCAAACATCCCCACACTTAACCTTTTGCTTGTCCCTAAGCAAAATCCTAAGCAACATATCAAACTTAAACAATTAAACAATAACGTATATTTCGAACAAATTTAAATATGAACTACAAAATCTTTAAACACAGAGGTTTCACAAGACTTACAACGTTCAAAAGGTTGAGAAAATCAAGAAAATGAAACGATAAACCGAGAATACTTAGTCAAAATTTTCTCACTTCTAAGTAAGTAACTATGCAAAAACAACACCACTCACTGAATTCACTCTTCTCTCGGATGATATGTATATAATTTGAAGTGAACTCTCAAAACCAGACTGTGAAGCATGACTGCTATAAGCTTGTACGTCAATCAAATCTCTACCTTATTGTTAAAAATTGATACAAAAATAGAGGACTAAAGCTGGGTAGGTTAAAGGTAAAAGGTGGGTTCTTTATTTGGGTGAAAGATGTGACTAACTATAGAGTTTCATAGTTAGTTTATCTTGCAAAAACTGGACATATATACAAATGAAAACTATGAAATGAACAACAACAGGCCTTAGTCCACTGGTTGACAAGGGTGCGAAAGAGTGTGGAAGCACAGACCCGAGTTCGAATCTCGGGGGCTGCTGCCATGCTATTTTTTTATGCCCGCCCCTTCTGTTACAATATGAGACTAGCGGTGCGTAATAAATATTTTTTTTTTCAGCATCAAACACCACTTTCATCCAAATGACTCTTTTTACGGTCAGATCGTCAAGACCATTTTATCGAAGAAGTAAATCAAGTCTTTCTCAACCCTGTAGCGAAAATTACTTCCAATTCTGATAGATCGTTCGGCATTGAGCCTAATAAACCCTACCTCTATTAGAAGCGTATATTAGACTTTTATACATCTTCTCGTATTAGATCAATTTCTAAAATCCATTCCTGGTTATCAGGTAACAAACGAATGGTTTTAGGCTCAAAGGGGTATCTAATGGCAAAAGGTTAATTTATACAAGGAAAGGGTGATCCTAAAGCCTCTTATGAGAATTTGTATCAAAATTTAAACCAAAGGTTTTAAAATGTATCAAAACGTACAAGTTCTAAAGTAATGCAACAAGTTGGTAAACACACATGAAACGAAAGTAGTGTTTATGTAAACACTTTTAGGCTCAAATCTTACCGTCATGTGGTAATGTAAGGGTTAATAGGTTTTGTTATTGCATATTTAATTTACTTTAAAGTTAGAAAAATTTATCTTAAGTATCTCGTAAAAATTTTCACAAAAACTTGATTTAAACAACCTACTATCCCGCAACTTAAAGAAACATATATTTTCAAATTTTGTAAATTCAATATTTAAATTGTTTTTGACAAACGTTTTTTTTTTTGCAAAATGTTCAAGTTTTAAATGCGTTAAAGGATTGGGACAAGTGTAGTATTTATGAAGTTTTTTTTTTTTATGTATATACTAAATATTATACAAAATATTATACAAAATTCCTCATCCCCACACTTGAAAGACACATTGTCCTCAATGTGTGAAAATGAGAAATGTAATTAAACACACCTGCGTAAAATAAAAAAATGTTACTTCCCTGATGTGTTGTCGTTCCCCTGAATATACATTGCCTCGTCGCATTACATTCCTGTACGACGCTTGCAAAATAGTAAGCCAACACATCAAATAGAAATAACCATAATAAACAAAATCACACAAAATCACACCAAACCAAATGTCAAAATATATACAAAATACGTTTACCACTAAAAAATATTCACAAACCCAGGGACTTTCGTAACGTCTTTTTGTCAAGCCCAGTTTTATCGAAAATGTGCGCGATGTCTTGCTTAATCCTATAGTGTACATAACTTCCAACCCTAGTGAAGCGTTCGGCATCCAGCCTAATGGCACCCACCCTCATTAATTGAATGTACTCACTTTGGGATTCTGTCTGACTTCGTTTACATTTTCCTTCGTGTGACCAGTTTCCACATTTTATGCACCTCTCATAGCGTTTTGCTCTTCGTTTCATCGCACTCTTGGAAGTTCCACAAAATGGTGGTACCTGTTCTTGACGACGGTAATCTTTTCTTACCTCAGCGGTTAGGAGAAAAATTTTCTCTTTAAGTTCAGTAGGTAAACCTGGTTTTGCAAATTCTAAACAAAAAAGCAAATTAAAATCAAACGGATGCATTTTAAATCTAAATTACACTTAGGAGATGTTTTTGAGATTGTAGCAGCTTCAAAATCACCCGAATGGAGATTGAGTACGGGTGGTACAATCCAAACCTGCATACACAAAAACAAACAACCCCAGCGTAAAATTGATTTAAAATACCAAACTATCTAAAGCAATCCACACAAAACACACAAACAAACCTAATATTTACACTACCTACCTACTTACCTCGTTTTACGTGCTCATAACAGGGAGGTACATCATCTCCTCCTCTCTGTTTTCGGTCAGTCCTTCGACAAAGTGTTTTAAACGATGTCCATTCACTTTGAACCTCTGACCGTCCTTGTTCTCAACCTCAATTGTCCCATACGGAAATACCTGTGTAACCACATATGGTCCACTCCAGTGCGATCTCAACTTTCCAGGGAACAATTTCAAACGGGAATTGTACAGTAACACTTTTTCCCCACACTTGAACTCTTTCACCTGCTTCAAGTGTCTGTCGTGCAACGCTTTTGTTCGTTCTTTGTAAGCCCACGACCTCTCGTACGCCTCATCGCGTAGTTCTTCCAACTCGTGAATCTGAAGAAATCGGTTTTTAGCTGCAGAAGGCAAGTCCAGATTGACTGCCTTCAGTGCCCAGTATGCACGATGCTCTAGCTCGACCGGTAGATGACACGCTTTCCCATAAACTAACCTAAAGGGTGTGGTCCCAATAGGTGTCCGGTATGCAGTGCGGAAAGCCCATAATGCATCATCTAACTTCTCTGACCAGTCTAAACGACTGTTTCCGACAGTTTTCTCCAAGATTCTCTTTATTCCTCTGTTCGCATTCTCCACCTGCCCACTTGCATTACAAAAGTGGGTGCCTCGATCAGATATCAAGGCTTTCGGTGTTCCAAACCTGGCAAACAACTTTTTTAAGAACCTCACAACAACCCTAGCATCATTTTTAGGTAAGGCCTCTGCCTCTACCCATTTGGAAACATAATCTATAGCAACTAGGATGTATCTGTTTCCTCTTGACATAGGAAACGGTCCCATAAAGTCAATACCCCAAATATCAAAGATTTCAATCACCTGTATAGGGTTCTGGGGCATCTCATTACGAGATGAGATTCTTCCTGTCCTCTGACAGGCATCACAACTTCTCACAAACTCGTGTGCATCTCTGAAGATGGTCGGCCAATAAAAACCAGCGTCAAACACTCTTTTGGCAGTGTAAGAGGCACCATAATGGCCTCCAGTTGGTCCCTCATGACAATGTCGTAGAATATTACGAGATTCGGACCCATGCACACATCTCCTGATTACCTGGTCTGCATTGATACGAAATAAATACGGATCCTCCCATATGTAGCGCTTGACATCAGTAAAGAATTTTTTCTTTTGCTGTTATGTCATGCCCTTCACAAGGTAACCTGTAGACAAGTAATTTGCTATATCGGCAAACCAGGGAAAGCCTTCATCAGTAGCTTTCACAAACATCAAACTCTCATAGGGAAAGTCATCCCCTATTCTCTCCTTTCGAGTCCTCTCTAACTCGGGGTTCCCCAGTCTTGACAGATGATCTGCTGCAACATTTTCTGCTCCTTTCTTGTCTTTTATCTCCAAATCAAATTCTTGAAGCAACAAAATCCATCGAATCAATCTAGGCTTCGCATCCTTCTTCGTGAACAAATACCTAAGAGCCGCGTGATCTGTGAAAATTATGGTTTTGGATAGTACAAGATAAGACCGAAATTTATCACACGCGAATACAACTGCAAGCAACTCTTTTTCTGTCGTGGTATAATTTTCTTGGGCGTCATTCAGGGTTTTACTAGCGTAGTAGATTGGATGAAAGTGTTTCTCCTTACGCTGCCCTAAAACTGCCCCAACGGCAAAATCGCTTGCATCACACATAATCTCAAAAGGTAGGCTCCAATCTGGAGAAATCAGAATGGGAGCACTTACTAACCTTTCTTTGATTAGCTCGAAGGCCTGTAGGCATTTTTCATCGAATAAGAATGGCCTATCTTTTTCCAACAGTTGGGTCATTGGACGAGCAATCTTTGAAAAATCATGAATGAAACGGCGGTAGAATCCCGCATGACCCAAAAAACTTCTAATTGATTTCACAGAAGTAGGCGGCGGTAGCTTTGAAATAACATCGATTTTGGCTTGATCAACCTCAAGCCCCGCTTGTGAAATCTTGTGCCCTAGCACAATCCCCTCACGAACCATAAAGTGACACTTTTCCCAGTTAAGCATCAAGTTCGTCTCCTCACATCGTGTAAGTACGCGCTCAAGATTACGCAGACATTGATCGAAAGAATTTCCAAACACTGAAAAGTCATCCATAAATACCTCCATGGAATCCTCGATCAATTCGTGAAAGATTGCCACCATACATCGTTGAAAAGTGGCTGGAGCATTACATAACCCAAATGGCATACGTCGATAAGCGAATGTTCCAAAAGGACATGTAAATGTGGTCTTTTCCTGATCCTCTGGTGAAATAGGGATCTGGAAGTAACCTGAAAATCCATCAAGAAAGCAGTAGAACTGCTGTCCTGACAGTCGCTCCAACATCTGATCAATAAATGGTAAAGGAAAATGATCCTTGCGTGTGGCATCGTTCAGTTTGCGGTAATCAATGCAAACTCTCCAGCCGGTAACGGTCCTGGTGGGTATCAATTCATTCTTGGCATTGACGATTACTGTCATGCCCCCTTTCTTGGGGACCACCTGGATGGGACTCACCCATGCAGAGTCCGAGATTGGGTAAATCAGTCCTGCATCTAGCAGCTTGATTACCTCTTTCTTTACGACATCCTGCATATTAGGGTTTAGCCTTCTCTGAGGCTGAACTACCGGCTTGAACTCTTCTTCCATCAAGATCTTGTGCGTACAAAATGAAGGGTTGATACCCTTTATATCCATCAGTTTCCATGCAATTTCCTGCCTATGATCTATCAAGACACACATCAATTTCTTCTTCTCCTCCTCCGTCAATCCAGCAGAAATAATGACGGGTAACTATGATCCTTCTCCCAAAAATGCGTACTCCAGATGAGATGGTAACTCTTTCAGCTCCAACGTTGGCGGTACCTCAACTGACGGTTTTTCTTTTGGATTTCCTTTATCAATAACTTCAAATACTTCACATTCTTTAGATTCAGAGGAAGGTTCACTATCGGATGATGGTGTATCTTCTGAATCTTCAGAAGTATCAGAAGTTTTACTCCCACATACGTCACTAAGTAGACTTCCCATATGTGTCATGAGAGTATCAATACAGTAAGCAGTATCGTCATGTTGTTCGGTGTGCCTCATTGATTGTTGAATGTCAAATGTGACTTTATCTTCATCAACACGGAGAGTCAACTTGCCATCATACACGTCTACGATTGCACGTGCAGTAGCAAGGAATGGACGTCCTAATATTAACGGAATTTCGGAGTCCTCGTCCATGTCAAGGATAACAAAGTCAACAGGGAAGACAAACTTGTCGACTTTAACTAGCATATTCTCTATAATGCCCCTTGGGTATTTTATCGATCGATCTGCAAACTGAATACTCATTCGTGTAGGAGACGGTTCTCCCAAGTTAAGCTTTGCAAATATTGAATAGGGCATAAGATTTATACTGGCTCCTAAGTCGGCAAGTGCATTGCTCACAGTAAGACTTCCTATCAGACAGGGAATGGTAAAACTCCCTGGATCAGCAATCTTTGCTGGTAATTTATTCTGCAAGACAGCAGAACATTATTCGTTCAGAGTGATGGTTGAAAGATCTTCCAATTTTCTTTTGTTCGTTAGGAGATCTTTTAGAAACTTGGCGTACTTTGGCATTTTAGCCAAAGCTTCAATGAACGGGATGTTAATATGCAGTTTCTTCAGCATTCCTATGAATTGATTGTACTGTTCTGCGTCTTTTGCTTTTATCAATCTTCCAGGATAGGGTGGTGTTGGTTTGTACACCCTCATTGGTTCTTCTTTCTTCTCTTCTGGAGATTTACCGGGCTGTACTGTACTTTCTGGGCGAAGCCTAGTTTGTACATTTCCAGATGGTGTCTCCATCTCTATCTCTTCATCAACCTCTTGATCTTCATCGGCTTCTCGTTCAATCTCTACAGCTCCTCGTCCGCTTCTGGTGGTCACAGCTTTAGCAGTGGCATTTGGATTTCCGACAGTGTTGCTCGGGAGACCTCCTTGAGGTCTCTGGTTCAACTGATCGGCCAGTGAACCTACTGTTCTCTCCAAATTCTGTAGTGCAGTACTCTGATTTTTCATGAAGGTCTCATGTTCCATGAACCTTGTTTGTGTCTCTTGATGTCGAGCATCCTGTTGTGTGACGAACTGTGTAAGTAACTGCGTTTGCTTTGATAAGGCCTCATTGCTTTGCCTTAACATCTCCTCTATCGTTGGGTTCTTCGTTCCTGAACTTTGTCCTACTCCTGCGTCTTGAAACAAACTCTGACGCGGCTGAAACCCTGGTGGGTTGTTGTTCCTCCAGCTAAAGTTCGGGTGGTTCCTCCAATTTGTATTGTAACCACCTCCGAAATTAGTCTGATTTCGGTTGGCTATGAACTCCACCTGCTCAGTTGACTCAACAGGGGCAATAGGACAAACGGTCGTGTCATGCCTCCCAGTGCATATCTCGCACAATTGTTCCTTCTTTAGCTCCATATCATTCAGCTTCTTTTTCAGGGCGTCTATCTGTGATTGCATCAAGGTGTTATCATCGACCTTATGCACTCCTCTGTGTGTAGAGGTTGAGTTTCTAGAATCAGGAAATTCATAGCTACTCATTGCAATGTCTTCGAACATCTCAGTACATTCTTCAGGTGTTTTGGCAGTCATAAGATTTCCTCCAGCGGTGATGTTCAGCATGTTTCGTGTGGCAGGTGTTACTCCGTGGTAGAACTTCTCTACTAAGGCCCAATCCTCAAATCCGTGGTGTGGACACTTGAGTAACAGCTCTTTGAATCGCTCCCATGTCTCGTAGAAAGACTCTCCTTCTTTTTGGCGAAATTCTTGAATCATGCTCCTCAGACGAGCGGTTTTGGAAGGAGGAAAATATTTGCCTAAGAATTTCTCTTTCATGCTGGCCCAGGTGGTGATTGATCCCGCAGGAAGGGATTCTAACCAAGCATGGGCTCGATCGGCAAGTGAGAATGGAAAAAGGCGCAGTTTACATGCGTCCTCGCTAACGTCTTGTTCTTGAAACGTATCGCAGATAGCTGAAAAGCGAGAAAGATGGACATTGGGGTCCTCGGAAGGCAATCCATGGAACTGGATTGTATTTGTAACCATTGAGATGATTTGAGGTGGGATTTGCCACCTTCGAGCTTCAATAGCGGGTCGAGAGATACTGGATCGACCATTTTCCGCGTTAGGTCGAGCGTAGTCTGCAACAACTCTCCTAACAGGTGGATTGTTTTCAGCCATGTGTGTCTGACTTTCTCGGAAAATGCGAAGGCGCTCGTGAAAATCTCGCTCGGGCTCAGACGAAACAACGATTAAAGGTAACCCTTGTGAACGAGTGTGGTGCATACAACGATAAAATTACTAAAGCAAATCTAAATCTAAAAGTACAAATTGCAAGCAAAAGGCAATGAAAAACTAAGAAAGCAAAAAAAAAAAAACTAAGAAAGCAATTAAACAACTAAATAAACGACTTGGGTTGTTTTCAAAATTTTTCTAAGTGTCCCCGGCAACGGCGCCAAAAACTTGATGTGTGCTTATCGTGTTGTAAATTTTGTTTGTAATTATAATTTCCAAAATATTTTAAGCGTTGGAAAGCGTGATATAATTACATGATTTATTGAAGTGCTTACAAGTTTTAAAAATGGAATCGCTAACTAAACCACACATAATCGGCAAGTGCACCGGTCGCGGTGTAGTTTTGTTGGCAAAACCGGATATCAATCCGTGGACACTATGTCGAGAAAAATTGAAAATAACCTTAATCGAATATTTAGATAAATTGATATTGAAGATTGATTTTTGGTTTTTTAGAAAATATTAAAATATTAATTTAAAATGAATTTGTATTAAATTAAAACAAACATTAACAAAATAAAATTTACGGGAAAATAAACACAAACACGAAATACGATAAGAAGTGTCGAATTAAAGAAGATAAATACAAACACCAAATAACAATTAAACAATCAACAGGTAACAATTACTAAAACAAAGTATTACAAATAAATTGGTTTGAAAATATATAATAAACGGACTACCTGGGTTTTAGAATCCCTAAAATCATGTAATGCTAATTTGACAGTAATAACAGTTAAATATCTTTTTCCCTTGATTAACCCCCCATTAGAGATGTATTAAACAAAAGATTAAGACAAAATATGAAGTGCTAGAACGAATCGGTCCGAGTTATCGATAACAAATCCTACGTGAATCCAACCGTTGAAACCTCAGAGACTAAGTTGTGAGACGATCTTTTAAACACGCAAAGCGAATAAATCTTTTAAAATTAAATCTTTAGGAAATTATTAATCATGATGTAATAAACAAGTTCGTTTTATCGATTACTGAATTTACCCCACCAATGATTAGCTAATACCCTAACTCACCCTAATATTTTTCAATTAATAAGGTAAGGATGCAAGTTTTTGTATTTTGATAATTATTATTAGTAACAAATAATTAAACAAAAATATTCCAACATGCAATAACAAGATTAACTTCAAAGATAAAATTCTTGTAAATCACATAAAATAACTGAAATTACATCAAACAAGCATTACAATCTTTTAGTTCATCATAACCCAGGTAGTTTATAAGTTTAGCTACACATATTACACAATAACACACTTACAACAAGCATTACAACTACTGAAAACATAATAACAACACTTACTAGAATGGAAATTACGAGTATTAACCGAACCGGGTCGATTAGGATTAGAACCGACGGCCTCCAGACGTCTCGAGAGCTCCGAGGGACTTCACCGGCACTTCCGGGTGCTAAAACTCGCCTTATGACGGACTTAGAACTGAGATTTCGTGTTTAGAATGGTGTTTTGAGGTGTGTTTTCGACTTGGGGGGTGCATGGCTATTTATAGTGAAATTTTTGAGTTTCTGCATCCTTTTACGGACCGTAAAGAAATTTCTTACGGTCCGTAAGCCCACGTTTCACGACAAATGCCAACTGCTCCGCAACTGGACGAAAAAGTGGTTGCCGACAAGGCTTTACGGACCGTAAAGCAGTGGCTTACGGTCCGTAAGCCCATGCATGTTGACCGGTCCGCAACTGCTCCAATTACGGACGAATTTATATTTGCCGACACTCCCTTACGGACCGTAAGCTCAGGCTTTACGGTCCGTAAGTATCACCAGAATGTTGAGGTCCTCAAACTGCCATTTGAGGACCCGTTTTAAGCTCCCTTTACGGACCGTAAAGGGATTATTTGCGGTCCGTAAGCCATCTTTAATTAAAACAAACTTCATTTTTTGATTCCTCTCGTCGAGCTACCCCAAAAGCATATATTATGGCTCCCGTAACTCATTTCCTAGCTCCGGATTTGTCCAGATGAAGTTCTGACTGTTTCGGGCGCGTATTTCTTCATATCTTCTTCGTTTTAACTCCGTTTTACGCACCGTTTTCGCCCACGTCTTCGTAATTCAACCCTCTATCATGCCATCTTCTAATATCTTCATTTTCAATCCCTTAGCATTCCCCTTGTATTGTTTCCTTCGTCGATCTTTCACCGTTTTCTCGCGAAATAAACAGGTTCTTCACTAATTCCTGCAAATCCATAATTTAACCAAATAAGTATCTAAATCGCGAGAAAACCACATCAAAGCAGATTAAATTGTAAGGAGTTCGATGCGTGGAATGTGTATAATTTTAGACACATCACGTATTCTACAGGTACTTGAGTTCGGCTTCGGGAATTATGGTGTATCTTGTGGATGTTGATGCATGTTCTGTTACTTAAAATGTTGGACTTACTTTTAAACTTTCTGGGACTAAATGTAATAAGATCCATAAGGATCAAAACAATTTAACTATGGTGAGATTGTAACAGACTTTAAGACTTCATGTTTTAAAATCTAGGTTTTAATTAAGTGGAATGTCCAACATTACGATGCATCGTTCAGCAAGATACAAATGGGCACCAGCTTCCGTCACCACTACGTTTTATATTCCGCTGCGACGTTTTTGGGGTGTGACACTAGGATTGCCATCAAATCCCAAGCCTTTGCTGACTTTGTGGCTGATTTCAGTAGTGATCTACAAAGGGAAGCTGAATTGGAAGTTCAACAACTTGAAGAGACTAAGGATCCTTGGATACTTTTCACAGATGGGGCTTCAAATGTCAAGGGAACTGGATTAGGCATACTACTAAAATCGCCACAGGGGGACATTATACTCCAATCAATTGCTTGTGAGTTCCAAACCACTAATAATGAGGCTGAGTATGAGGCCTTAATAGCAGGTTTGCAATTAGCCAAGCATATGAGGATTAGGTATCTTGAGGTACATGTAGATTCTTTGTTATTTACTAACCACTATAATGGTTCTTATGCTGTCAAAGGTGAAAGGCTAATCAAGTATCTAGAGATAGTCAAGAAATTGGCAGACTCTTTTGCTTCTTTTAGTTTAACACAGGTACCCATGGAAGAAAATGCAGAAGCTGATGCCCTAGCTAACCTTGGATCATCATTGAAGATTCCAGAGGATGTTAAGATACCCATCATCCATATCTTAACCCCTGCTATTGAGGATAACATAGTCATGGAGATAGTGGAGGATTCTGCAATTGTACCTAGTGATGGTGCACAATCGAATTCAGGATCCTGGATCCTTCCAATCCTGAGATATATACAACATGGAGAGATTCCTGCTGGAGAAAATCCTAGAGCTTTCAAAATTAAGAAATTCAAGAAGTTTTAAAGGATTTTCATGAAGGAGATTGTGGGAACCATACTAGGGGCAGAGCACTATTCTCGAGAATCCTTAGATCAGGATATTATTGGCCGACAATGAAGAAGGATGCTGTGGAATATGCAAAGAAATGTGATGCTTGTCAGAGACATAGTAATATCCTTCATCAACCAGCGGAGCTTCTGCATCCTATATCCTCTTCCTGGCCATTCATGAGATGGGGGATGGACATAGTTGGTAAACTTCCTAAGGCACCAGGAGGAAAAGTATTTATGTTGGCCATGACTGATTACTTCTCCAAGTGGATAGAAGCTGAAGCCTTTGCACAAGTTAGAGAGAAAGTTATATCCTTTATCAAAAGAAACATCGTTACTAGATTTAGAATACCTTCTAAAATTGTTTGTGACAATGGATCCCAATTTATTGGGACTTGAACCACTAACTTTTGTGACAGCTGGGGGATTAGGATGATAACTTCAACACCAGTCCACCCACAAGCTAATGGTCAAGCAGAATCATCCAACAAGATCATCATCAACAACTTGAAGAAGAAGCTTGGATCCAAGAAAGGAAAATGGGTAGAAGAGCTACCATATGTATTATGGGCTGATAGAACAACTCCTAAGAATGCTACTGGTCAAACTCCATTCTCTTTGGTCTTTGGAGTTGAATCTGTGATCCCTACAGAAATGGTAGTCCCTACTGCACGAACAAGCATCCGTGATCCTGAAGGAAATGCTGGAAACTTGACTCAAGATCTGGATACCATAGAAGAACTCAGGGATTTAGCAAGGATAAGGTTGGCTAGCTATCAACAAAGAATGGCTGGAGCCTACAACAAGAATGTTAGGATCAGGAAATTTTAAGTTGGTGACATGGTGTTAAGGAAGGCATTCCAAAATACCACAAATCCTGCTGATGGCAAGCTAGCACCAAAGTGGGAAGGCCCCTACCTAATTGAAGCTGAGGCAGGAAAGGGGGCATACCGTTTGTTAACAATGGATGGTGATCTCTTACCAAGGGCCTGGAATGTTGTTCATCTGAAGAAGTACTTCATGTAAGAAGGATCCGGGATCCTTAGATGTCCTGATATTTAGTTCATGCTAAGAATCCTCAGAGGATATATGATCCTCATTCTGGTAATGATTCACTTATTATTTCATAGGTTCAGTAATTCATTTGATAATGAGAGGATTTAAGAATCCTTTATCCTTTTTCATCAAGTTTTAAGTTTTGCAGAATTAGATGCATCTTTGACAAAGGCTCAAGTGATTGGTCAACTCTCCAAAGTTTTTGGGTTTATCCCCAGGTTTTGGGCTCGTCCCCAGTCTAAGGTATCTATTACCTTCTACGAATCAGGTTTCAACACCTTTGCTAGTTGCGCACGATTATCCTAGTATAGTTTAAGGCAATGAGATCAGTACCCGCTTTAGGGGCTGACAATTTCATTGTTATTGGCTGTATTTAGGATGCTAAGTATAATGGTAGACGTACCATACATCCGTTCCTAAGGTTTCTAACATTTTCACGTTAGCTAAGGTTTTGGCATCTTCATGTCACTCACGTTGGGATAGTCGCCAATTTGGGCCATACTCCAGTTTACACAAGAATTTTTGGGCTTGTCCCTAGTTTTTGGGCTTGCCCCCAGTTTTTGGGCTTGTCCCCAGTTTTTGGGCTTGTCCCCAGTTTTTGTGTTTGTCCCCAGTTTATTGGGCTTGTCCCCAGATTGTTGGGCTTGTCCCCAGTTACTAATGATTCTTTTCTGTGACAATTGGCTTAGTCCCAAGTTATGTGTTGTTACAGGTTTCCAAAGTCAAACAGTTAAGGATCCAGGATCCTAACTTTTTAATAGTTCTTGTCTCTTGTTGGTGTACTTGTAAGTGTTAAGGATATAGAATCCTAACTTGGATTCTCTGGTATGATCCTTATTTGCCTTTGCTTTATTTTTTATTTATTAATACCCTTATCCTTTGACAACAGGATATGTGATCCTTGATCATATAATTTTTAATCTTTTAACATATATTTGATACTTTTTCTAACAACTTGTAAGCATTGAAGTTGTGAAATATAAATTGACAGGTAAAGATAAATAAGACAACATTCAAAGATAAAGTTGACAACACAAGAGATAGTCAAAAGTTTAAAGTTTTATTTATTTATCATTTAAACCCTTTTAGAGGTTGTCAAAATTGTCTACCTAAGTTTCTACCAGCAAAATGTGGCCCGTCCACTTGGGTTGGCAAAGGGTGTCCATATTAACAAGTTCTAAGTAGTGCAGGAAATAAAAGGCAAGGGGCATCAAAGACTTCATCCTCCACAAACAGAAGGACCCGTCCACTTTTGTTACCCCCTATTGTCCAAAGGATCCGTGATCCTTAACCCTAAAGCTATTGTTCAAAGTTATTACAGACCATAATTGTTTGAAACCAAAACATCATAACAAAAAACCATTAAACCATAAAAAATGGGATCCGGCCACGTCTAGAAATTTCCATCATCACCCATTTGTGCAGCCTATACCTTAGCTGCTTCATCCACCTTTGCTTCTCCACCTTTACCGCTGCCACTAGTCTCGGATGCTGCCGCATCCACCGGATCCTTGCTTCCACTCCCACCAGCTTCAATGGCCAGCATCTCCTCAGGCTCCTCATCATCTCCAAGCTCCACCAGCCGTTGCTTCCAAGCCTCCACATCCCACTCTGACCTGTCGAAGGAAGGATCAGCAGCTTCCTTAACCATCTGAAGCCTGATCTTCAATGTCACAATGGCAGCAGACTTCATGGCCTCATCGATGATCTCCAACCGCTCCTTATTAGCAGTGATATCAGTAAGAACGACCTTCTTCTGCAATGCCTTGTTCTCCTTCTCCAGTTGGGAGATCTTTTTATCCTTGGTAGCTGCCATGGTCTGGAGGTTGAGGATCCGCTCTTCAGCTTCGGCCAAGTGTTAGTCTAGGAGGATCTAGACTTCAGCAAATTTCTGCAAAAGTAGAATCAATATTAAGGATCCTTTATCCTTGGACAAGACATAAATTTCAGGATACGTGATCCTTACCTCAGAGACTGATTCATGGAGTTGCCATTCCATCAGAGGAAGACCTTTAGAGGGTTCAGAGGGCTTCTTCATTTTGCTTCCTTTGCCCCTGGTGCTCATGCCCTTGACCTCCGGGATGCTTTGTCTTGCAGTCAGCTTTTTCTTGATGGATCTTGGAGAGACTATGTGCTGGATATCGCCAACACCAAACCTGGAGGCAGACTTTGATGACTTAGCAACACCTACACACATAAAAAACAAACAGATAAGTATTCATCATTTAACTTTTCAATTACATATTTATATAAATGGATACTTACTTGATATGGTGTAGGAAGTGGAGGAGATTTCTTGTGAATCCTTTAACCTTGGTGGATATGTTCTGACAGCAGGATCAAGGTTCTAGAAAGCAGTCACTCTCTCCTCGGTAACAGGTGAATCTTGAATGTGTGACAGGGAAATAGCTGCATAAGACAAAAGAAAGGATCAGTTATCCTCTGCAAAAAAGAAATATCTTACCACGGTCCTGGCCTAAGGATCCTATATCCTACCCTGGGTGTTCCATTTCTTAGGAAGATGATTCCCGTTTGGGATGGAATCTCTCCTTACAAAGAAAAACTGGTTTCTCCAGTTACTATTCTCGCAACCCCCGACCCCTGCCTTGGGAGGCGGGCGGTCGTGGCCTACTCAGATATGGTGGTATCAGTGTTTATCATTATTTGGCAGCGGAATTTTCATCAGGACCGTAGTTAGGAAATATTTTATCAGAGTAAAACACCACATTTTATAAACGTAATGGGATAAAACCCATGTTTTTATTACAAACATGTTTATAGGGATAAACCCTAATTTATTGAATAAAACATCTTTCTTTATTAGGTAACTTTTATAGCCACATTTTTCCAAGCCTTCAGTGCTCTCCAGCTGGCTTCTATTTTGACTTTCACATTTTGTTACCTGAAACACGTTTAAAAACATTTTGTCAGTGGGAAATACTGGTGAGCGAATCCCAATTTAATCAAGACAAGTTTTATCCTTGTACAGTATTGAGGGCAATCGGCAATTACATTTGTTTACCATTCTACCTTAATTACCACCCACGGTACTGTCAACCCGACTTGTGGTCATGTCACTACTCACAGTGTAGTAACAAATTTTGTATAAAAAACCCCAACATATTGACGATAATTGTAGAATTACAAATACTCAATCACTGTGAAATATAACTTAAAACATTTGAGGTTTTGTAAAAACAGTTTACAAAAAGGAGATTACTCACATTGCTAGTTTAGACTTTTCCTGATTATAATCTAATAAATTAAACAATGCACACGTGTTAGTATAATAACCCAATATTTACATTAGTTATACCCTCCCCGAGACAGAACTCCAACGACTACGTCGGGCAGAACCCCGATAGCCATTACGGAGCGCTAGATCAATCGGGCAGCGTATCTAATACGTAACCGGGGGTTATAATACTTACAACGAGGCAGAACTTTGTTACTTAAGTGGGTATAATACCCGATTATAACTCCTACACTTTAGAAATGAGAGAGAATTTTCGTTTTTGAACATCGGAAACTGAAGGCCGATGCTCCCAATTTATAGGAACTGATTTTGGGTTTGTCACGCCCCGCGTAAACCAAAGGTTAATCCTTCACGGCCCGTGACGTAGGTCGGGTAGGGCCTAGCTTGGGCCAGTCATGGGGTAGGCTCAACACGCTTTGCGACACATGGCACCTCAGGGTGCGGCCTGATCTCCCAACTGTCGCGGCCCGCGTAAGACGAAGAGGGAGTCTTCGCGGCCCACCTAGAAAACAACAAAAATTGTTTTTATTTTTATTTTATTAAATTAAAGGTATTTAGGGCTATTATACGTATACGGGGTGTGTTTTAAGACATATATGGATGTTCTAACTATATTAGGGGTGTCGGAAATATTTTAGGAGGGTTGTTATATCCTCCCCACCTTGTTTTAGAACTCGTCCTCGAGATCTACTGGAACAGGTGTGGGTATTTCCTTTGCATTTCAGATTCAAGCTCCCATGTGTATTCTGGTCCTCTCTTGGAATCCCATTTTACTTTGACTAGAACTAATCTCTTGTGTTTGAGATTCTTGACTTTCCTGTCTTCAATCTGTAGAGGCTTTTCTACAAACTTAAGCTTTTCATTTACCTCTATATCCTTAAGAGGTACCACTAGTGATTCATCAGCTAAGCACTTTTTGAGATTGCATACATGAAATACATCATGTATTCCTACCATTTCCTCTGGAAGTTGTAGCTGATAAGCTACTGGTCCTATTCTTTTGATAATCTCAAAGGGTCCAACATACCTGGGGTTTAGCTTTCCTCTTTTGATGAATCTTACCACTCCTTTCCAAGGAGAGACTTTTAACAATACCTTGTCTCCTACTTGAAATTCTAACAGCTTCCGCCTATTATCAGCATAACTCTTCTGTCGATCGCGTGTTGCTTTCAGTCTTTCCTTGACTTGAATAATCTTGTCTGTGGTTTCTTGTACTATCTCAGGTCCAGACAATTTCTTTTCTCCAATCTCTGCCCAACAGACTGGAGTTCGGCACTTTCGTCCATAAAGTGCTTCGAATGGTGCAGCATCGATACTGGTATGATAGCTGTTATTGTAAGAAAAATGTATTAATGGTAAATGATCATCCCAACTTCCTCCGAAATCAATTACACAAGCTCTAAGCATGTCTTCCATTGTCTGAATCGTCCTTTCGCTTTGTCCATCCGTTTGAGGATGATAAGTGGTGCTTAGATTTAGCTTGGTTCCCATTGCTTTTTGGAAACTTGTTCAAAAATGAGAAGTAAAACGGCTATCTCTATCAGAAACAATTGATAAAGGAATTCCATGTAATGAAACTACTTCATTTACGTACAACTTGGCTAACTGTTCCATAGTGAAAGTTTCCTTCATCGGTAAGAAATGAGCAGATTTAGTTAACCTATCTACAATCACCCAGATTGTATCATTACCTTTTCGTGTCTTGGGTAATTTGGTAACAAAGTCCATTGTTATCAACTCCCATTTTCATACAGGCATTTCCAATTGTTGCAACAAACCTGAGGGTTTTTGATGTTCAACTTTGACCTGTGAACAGGTTAGACACTTAGCAACATAAGCTGCTATATCCTTTTTTATTCCTATCCACCAGAAATTCTTACTTAAATCTTGATACATCTTATCACTTCCAGGATGTAATGTATATTTAGACTTATGGGCTTCGTCTAATATTCGGTGGTGTAGGTTTCCTAATTTAGGTATCCACATTCTTTTCTTATGGAATCTCCAAATTTCATCTGTTCCTTGTTCTAATTCCTTAATCATACCTTTCAATTTCTCAGTATCATCCTTGATTACTGATTCCTGTGCTTCTCTAATTTGATCATTTAAATCTACTTGTAGATTTAATTTAAGAGAACGTACTCTTTTTGGCTTTTCATGATACTTTTGACTTAAAGCATCAGCAACTACGTTAGCCCTTCCTTCATGATACTGGATATTGCAATCATAATCACTGAGAAATTTCATCCAGCGTCTTTGTCTCATATTTAACTCTTTTTACCCAAAAATGTACCTTAAACTCTTATGATCTGTGAAGACAACAAATTTATTTCCGTATAAATAGTGTCTCCAAATCTTAAGGGCAAAAATTATAGCTCCTAACTCTAAATCATGTGTTGTATAATTATCTTCATGATTCTTAAGTTGTCTAGAAGCATATGCTATCACCTTCTGGCGTTGCATCAACACACATCCATAACCTAATTTAGAAGCGTCACAATAGACTTCAAAGTCTTCAGTTCCTTCTGGTAACGCTAGTATGGGTGCGTTGGTTAGTCTTTGCTTAAGAATTCTAAAGGCTTCTTCTTGTTTTGGTCCCCAATCAAACTTAACAGATTTACAGGTTAGCTTAGTTAAGGGAATGGCTATTCTAGAGAAATCTCGGATGAATCGTCTATAATAACCGGCTAGTCCTAGGAAACTTCTAATCTCTGTTGGTGACTCAAGGACTTTTGATGGAGAGGGTGAAACCCGAGCTTTAGAGTGTTTAAATATGATGTTTTAGGTATATTTGATGTGTTTACTTGCTTAGAATGAAGTAACTATGAGATCTTGGTGATTTGTAGGTAAAACACGTAAATCGGTGCATTTACGAGGGTTAAAGATGAAAGTGTGAGCATAGGATGTGATGTTGCAACTCAAGAAGGAGTTTTGAAGTTTGTTCGGGTGATATAAAAGCTTACGAGTGGAAGAAATGTGGAAAAGTTAAGTTGGGGGACTAAACCGGTAATTTATGAAAGTTGTATGAAGCTTATATGTTCAAGAATCAAAGAGGTATAAAGTTCAGGGGGCGTTTGGTAATTTATTGAAAGTTACTTTATACTTAAACATGTGAGGGAAATGAAGAATTAAAGTAGAGGGGCCAAAGTGTCATTTGATGGAAGTTGGTGTGAAGAGGAGATATTCACAAGGAAATTCGATCGTAGCTTATGGTTTACAACTCGTAGCTTACGAGTTGGTGTTGATGGAATTGAAAGTTGACAGAACTTTTGTTCTGTAAGCTACGAGTTATGACTCGTAGCTTACGAGTTAGTATATCCAGCAAGAAGGAAACATATGTAACCCGACCGTAGCTTACGAGTGGAGACTCATAGCTTACGGTTTGGGTATAATGTGTAGACAGAATTTATAAACTGTAAGCTACGAGTCCAGACTCGTAGCTTACGACCCGGTAAAGTGAAAAAACGCGAATTAAGGCCTCTAAGGTATAAATTAGGGTTTTCAAAGTGGGGAATCATTATCTTATCACTCATCATCGATCAAGAGGCACTCGAAGGCAATCGAAGCTCAAGTTTTTCATCTCCAAACATCAAGATTCTCCATTCAATCACCGAATCAACCATGATTTCTTCATCAAATCAAGCTTTTGAAGATTCTTCGTGCAAGATGAGTGGCTAAACTTTTTGTGGTTTCCTCCGGATGGAGGGTTTGTGTAATTAGGTACTTTTATGTGTTTTTAATCATTGTAACTTGGTGATCTAAGCATCCGATGCTTTTCACCATGGATTTAATTGACTGATTGTAACTGGTTGCATTTATTTAAACCTTGATTTCTAAGCATTCAGTTCCCGAGAGTTCTAGTAATTGGGATATATTTGACATGGGATTAGGGTTTGTAATTGTAATTGATAATCATTCGATAACCTCCCGTTATGTATTGACCGGAGTACTTAGTCGTTGGTTATCACAATTGGTTAATTAGATTAAACATTTATGTCTATGTGAATGTTCTGATTAAACACATAACTGAACTTGTTTGCAAACTTGAAATCTGGAGGAACCATCTTTTCTCCCATTGAATTAAACCACAATCTTTATTCGTTAATTTAGTTCTTTCGCATAATCAAACAAACCGATTTTTCAATTTGGCATTAGTTAATTAATACTTAACATCATAACACTTTCCACAATCCTCCTCTGGTTCGATATCCGACTTACTCTAGCTACTAGTTTATTTCGGTTTTTGCATGTCCTTAACGACAGACATCAAAATGGCGCCGTTGCCGGGGAGGCGTGCGCAAAGTGCTTAGTGTTAAGTTCTAGTTTTAGTTAAATATACAAAAATCCAAAAATAGTGTCTTTTTAGTTTGTTCTGTTTTGTTCGGATTTACGCGAGGTTTTTTTGTTTTTGTTTGTGCAGGTGATTTAGGAAGTGTATGCATCACACTCGGAATTCCGGGAAGTCATCACCATTAGTGTTCGACCCAGAGATCGAGATAACAGTAAAGCATACCAAACGAGTACTACATCGTGAGAACAAGATTCTGCAATCACCTATACCAACATCTAAAACAATGGAGAACTTAGCAACACCGGAGAAACAAACCGCAAATTCACAACCGCAACAATTTTCGCCAACACCTACCCAACCTTCACCAAACACCACCACCACCACCACAGTCTACACAACCTACTTCTACATCTCCAGTACCATCATTCTCAACCTTTTTCCCAAACCTTGATAACATTCAACCAACTTCCACCCAAGCAACATCTCTTCAATACCCAACTACAACCCAGACTGTCAATTTACAGCAATCGTCTCCTTACGTTAGAATCATTCCTGATGACACTCCATTACCGAGTCAAACTCAAGCACCTAATGCAACATCAATTCCACCAGCCGTCCGACCAGTTATTTCACAGCAAAGTCAGCCAATGCCACATCTCTACAGGTCGACCATTTATGATCAAGGAAATAACTCAGGAGATTTTGATGATGGCTATGAGGAATATGATAACTACGTGGGTCAAAACGAGAGACAAGTGGTCAATACGGGTATCTACGAGAGGCAAACAGTTGGGGCAGGTGGATTCGAAAGAGTCAATCAAGGGAATGTTGGGTATCAACAATATGTGCAACCAACGCCAATACAACAACAGATACCACAACAATATCACCAACCTGACCCACTCAATCAGCAGCCTGCTCTGAGAAGGCTGGGGGTGGATATTCCATTACCACCGCCGGTACCTCAGATGCAGGGTCAGGCAAGACCGCTGCCACGAAACCTACACCGACCGGTGATTTTACCGGAAGGAATTCCACGAAGAAATAATCAAGGCCCAGTTCGAGGTATAGAGAGCCACTTCAGACCTGCTGTAGTTAACAACCCATCACCGGTTGTGATCCCGCAATTACAAGGAGGGCGGTCATTCGAAGTACGAACACAATCAATATCCAGTCTACCTAAGTTTCATGGTCACGCACATGAAGAACCATATCTACACATTGCTGCATATGATGCACGTTGCAACACAATCAGCAGCCAAGGTTTCTCAGTTGATGATGTGAAATTGGTACTTTTCCAATTCACACTTGAAGACAAAGCACAGCAATGGTTTCATTCGCTACCGTCAGCTTCGATCTTCACATGGGGCGAAATGCAGCAACAATTTTTAGATGAGTTCTATACTCATTTGCGTACTAACAATGCAAGGAAGGATATTCGAGGGTTTCGACAACAGCCCGGTGAGTTATTTCACGAAGCGTTCAATCGTTTCAAAATGATGCTCAAGAACTGTCCACATCATGAGATATATTTGTGGGAGCTTATTAATACATTCCACGAAGGCTTAACAGATGAAGATGCCAGGGATGTAAATTCAATATCCAATGGTACTTTTGGAATGAATTACGAAGAAGATGATTGGGAATATTTGGAAAGAACCGCAAGGGCGTCAAAACGCAAAGCTCAATCCTCTAGAAGTGCACGACATTCGACAGTGAGAGCAGTAGAGAATCCACCGGAGGTAAATGGTCAGTTTCCATTGTGTGGACATTGTGGAGATCTAGGGCATATAGAGGATCAATGCCCAACCATTCTTGGTGAAAGTGAAGATGTGAACTATGTGCAAGGTGGGGGTGGTGGAAGAAATTTCAACATGCAATCCAACACATATCACCCGGGCCTTAGAAATCACCCGAATTTTAGCTATGGGAATACAAATAATCAGCTAAATCCGGGATTTCAAGGCAACAATCAGTTTGGTGGTCAAAGAAACTTCAATCAGAACCGATTTCAGGGCAACTTTCAAGGTGGCTACCAAAATGATCAAAGAGGACAAACTGGGTCTTCTAACACTGCGGGGAATACTGATATGATGGAGATGTTGAAAGCAATTCAGCTTGACTTACAAAATCAAAGGCTTGAATTGGAAAATCTTGCTCAAAAGGAGGAGATGCGAGATAAAGCCGTTCAATCATTAACCACACAAATGGCCCAACTTGCAACCGATGTGAAGGAGTTGAAACAGCAAAACGGGAAGCTTCCCAGTGACACTCAAACGAACCCCAAGCACGGGAAGAATATACCAGTCAGCGGGGTAAGTTTCGTTCCTAAAAACAATTTAAATGATAAATTTTTAACTTCTTCTGTTTCCCATGTGATTGCAGGTTTAAGTGGTGCAAATGAGGATGAAGATGGGTGTGACTCAGGAGAGCCGGTCGTCCCGATTCGAGTTGGAAAGTTCAAAATCCACAAGGCATTGTTGGATTATGGAGCTGGGATGAGCGTTCTTCCCGGTAGCCTTTACGACCAGTACGACTTTGGTCCATTACACGCAATTGATCAAATGGCAGTATTTGCGGATTCGAGTTGGAAACAACCCCGAGGTGTTGTGAAAGACGTGGTGATACAATTGGGTGAGTTTTACTACTCGGTCGATTTTATGGTGATTGATTATGCTCCGTCACGGACCTATGAGCAGCCACAAGTAGTTTTGGGCCGCCCTTTTCTGTATACAGCCAACGCCCAAATTGATTGCAGAAACGGGATGGCTACCATGAGCTACGAGAATCGTAAATTATACTTTAATGTGTTTTTAAAAACCATATCTTACGATCTTCTTGCTGATTTGAGTTATACAGGTGCTACTAACGAATTTGTTTCAAGTGTTAACACAGTCAGGTTAAATGCAAGTGGTGTTGCGTTGTACAAGTCCGAGTTGAAGAGTGATGGAAGTCAGGTGAACAAGATAACTGTGAGAGGAAGAACAAATGAAGGAAAACCACCTGATGGTGGGTTTGGATGGGGTAATGAAACTGTAGTTAACCCCAACCGAAGTGAAACGATGACCCTCCCTAAAAACTGGATGGATATGTACGGAGAGACATGGGAGGGAAAACGTACAGCTGAACCACCCTGAATGTCAGGTACAGTCTGGCTGAAGACCTAAAACTTAGCGCTCTCGGGAGGCAGCCCGAGGATGTAGAGTATTGTACTTTGGTTTGGTTCGTTTTGGTGTGGTTGTGTTTTGACAGGTTCTTGATTCAATCATCACGGATGCAACAATTCAAGTGTGGGGATGTTTTGCAACATTCCCGGTGAGATGTTAAAGAATCTATGGAATGCGTCTATTCCGGTTAAAGCACAACAGCCGCATCACTACAGACACATGATCAGGTGCATGTGTTTATCTATCCTGTGTTTTATTTGTTTTCGTGTATTTGGTGGTGTTTAAACTTTGTTTTGTTATGGGATGTGCGTCGTTTGGGTTGTTTGTGATGAGTTAGCCGCTCATTTAGGATTGTTGGTTGGTTTTCCCGGGCTATATATTTTAAAAGCACCATACATTGGGGACAATGTATCCCAAGTGTGGGGATGGGGGAGTCCGGGAAGGGATTTGTGGATAAAGCTTGAAAAGTGGTTGAAATCGACGAAAATTGAAAAAAAAAATTGAAAATTTTGAAAATTTTAAAAAATTTTCATCGCCTTAAACAAGAAAATTGGATACGAAAACCTGAAGTTTCAATCACTAATAGGCCTCTTACCGGTAGTAGACTAGATTAGTCCCTTGTCATGGTTGTCCCTTTAAGTTTCATGAGAGTAGGTTTGACAAGTGTTTTATAGGAAATGAGTTGAAAAGAGATGTCTATCTAGGGGTAACATGTTTTAATTGCATATGCTACATGTCGTCAACCCTTTTACCTTTTCTTGGTGAGATCTTGAGCCTGTAGACGGATAGGATACATTATATGATGAATTTATTTGTGGAGTGCAGGCTACGTGTTATTCTGTGTTAGAACTTGTGTGATTCGATGCATGCTGAGGCTGTGGGTTTGACATGTGCACATATATGATAAAGGCATTAGGATTCCCTGTACACCCTTTTGTGTTTGTGTTTTGTCTGTGTTATTCACCAATTTCCCTTAGTAGCCCTGTTGAGCCTAGTTACCTTTCGTTTGTTCGCCCATTGTCTATTGTGAAAAACCGACCGTGATTATTTTGCTATGAAAAAGAAAAATATGAAAGAAAAAAAAAGAAAAGAAAAGAAAAAAGAAAAAAATAGAAAAATATGTGGAAAATGAAAAAGAAAAGAACAAAAATAGAAGTATTGTGAATGTCGTTTATGTTCTTGGGTAGAAACCAACCCAAAAGTATAAGTTGTGTTGAATAAAGTATCACGGTTTGGTTATTGTTTGTGAGCCAATTAGAAAAGAAAAAGAACCTACAAATATATTCATACCTTTACCTTAAGCCCAAAACCCGAAAGTCCTTTTGATATGTGCCAAGTTAGATGATACAATGGAGGTGTGATTGTCATATAAGCCTATGATTGCAGGATTTCATGTTTGCTTTTTGGAGTGTTTTATATACTAGCACATTACACGCTAGTCCAGATATTAACCCGAGATGAGAGTACATTGTGAGGGGTGTGTAGCATGTGTCTAATTGTAAACATGTTAGTTTTAGATAGACAAGTCTTGAGTTTTAAAGTTGCATCATTTACTTGTCAGACTGTCAATCTCGATTGTGTCAGTCTATGGGATGGGTATGACTTGGGACTGAACAGGTTGAATCGGTTAAGAGGTTTAGAGGTGTTGTTGCTATGGTGATTAGTTCTAGTTGGTTTGCTTGGGGACAAGCAAAGGCAAGTGTGGGAATGTGATGGAGAGGGTGAAACCCGAGCTTTAGAGTGTTTAAATATGATGTTTTAGGTATATTTGATGTGTTTACTTGCTTAGAATGAAGTAACTATGAGATCTTGGTGATTTGTAGGTAAAACACGTAAATCGGTGCATTTACGAGGGTTAAAGATGAAAGTGTGAGCATAGGATGTGATGTTGCAACTCAAGAAGGAGTTTTGAAGTTTGTTCGGGTGATATAAAAGCTTACGAGTGGAAGAAATGTGGAAAAGTTAAGTTGGGGGACTAAACCGGTAATTTATGAAAGTTGTGTGAAGCTTATATGTTCAAGAATCAAAGAGGTATAAAGTTCAGGGGGCGTTTGGTAATTTATTGAAAGTTACTTTATACTTAAACATGTGAGGGAAATGAAGAATTAAAGTAGAGGGGCCAAAGTGTCATTTGATGGAAGTTGGTGTGAAGAGGAGATATTCACAAGGAAATTCGATCGTAGCTTATGGTTTACAACTCGTAGCTTACGAGTTGGTGTTGATGGAATTGAAAGTTGACAGAACTTTTGTTCTGTAAGCTACGAGTTATGACTCGTAGCTTACGAGTTAGTATATCCAGCAAGAAGGAAACATATGTAACCCGACCGTAGCTTACGAGTGGAGACTCGTAGCTTACGGTTTGGGTATAATGTGTAGACAGAATTTATAAACTGTAAGCTACGAGTCCAGACTCGTAGCTTACGACCCGGTAAAGTGAAAAAACGCGAATTAAGGCCTCTAAGGTATAAATTAGGGTTTTCAAAGTGGGGAATCATTATCTTATCACTCATCATCGATCAAGAGGCACTCGAAGGCAATCGAAGCTCAAGTTTTTCATCTCCAAACATCAAGATTCTCCATTCAATCACCGAATCAACCATGATTTCTTCATCAAATCAAGCTTTTGAAGATTCTTCGTGCAAGATGAGCGGCTAAACTTTTTGTGGTTTCCTCCGGATGGAGGGTTTGTGTAATTAGGTACTTTTATGTGTTTTTAATCATTGTAACTTGGTGATCTAAGCATCCGATGCTTTTCACCATGGATTTAATTGACTGATTGTAACTGGTTGCATTTATTTAAACCTTGATTTCTAAGCATTCAGTTCCCGAGCGTTCTAGTAATTGGGATATATTTGACATGGGATTAGGGTTTGTAATTATAATTGATAATCATTCGATAACCTCCCGTTATGTATTGACCGGAGTACTTAGTCGTTGGTTATCACAATTGGTTAATTAGGTTAAACATTTATGTCTATGTGAATGTTCTTATTAAACACATAACTGAACTTGTTTGCAAACTTGAAATCTGGAGGAACCATCTTTTCTCCCATTGAATTAAACCACAATCTTTATTCGTTAATTTAGTTCTTTCGCATAATCAAACAAACCGATTTTTCAATTTGGCATTAGTTAATTAATACTTAACATCATAACACTTTCCACAATCCTCCTCTGGTTCGATATCCGACTTACTCTAGCTACTAGTTTATTTTGGTTTTTGCATGTCCTTAACGACAGACATCAACTTTCCATTTAGTAATTGCTTCAATCTTTGTGGAATCCACATGAATTCCTTCATGATTTACTAAATGTCCTAGAAATTGTACCTCTTCTAACCAAAATTCACATTTCTAAAATTTAGCGTAAAGCTTTTCTTTTCTCAGAAAATTTAAAAGTGTATGTAGATGCGCTGCATGTTCCTCTTCAATTTTAGAGTAAATGAGAGACAAATATGAATTTATCCAAATATGGCTTACATATTCGGTTCATCATGTCCATAAATGCGGATGGGGCATTGGTTAAACCAAATGGCATGACAGTAAATTCATAATGGCCATACCTTGTTCTGAAAGCGGTCTTAGGAATGTCCTCTTCCTGTACCTTTAATTGATGATATCCTGAGCGTAAATCGATCTTTGAGAAAAATCGAGCTCCTTGCAGTTGGTCAAACAGATCATCGATTCTCGGTAATGGGTACCGATTTTTAATCGTGACTTTATTTAATTCACGGTAATCAATGCACATACGCATTGACCCGTCTTTCTTTTTTACAAACAATATCGGTGCTCCCCATGGCGATGAGCTTGGCTGTATGAATCCTTTCTCTAACAGTTCGTCTAACTGCCTCTTTAATTCTTGCATTTCTGCAGGTGCCAAACGGTAAGGTGTTTTGGCAATTGGTGCTGTTCCTGGTAGCAGATGAATTATGAATTCGACTTCTCTGTCTGGCGGTAGTCCTGGTAATTCTTCTGGGAATACATCTAAAAATTGAGACACTACAGGGATATCTTTTAATTCTTTTCCCTTAGTGTTAATGATTATGGAAATCATATACACTATTGACCATTTTCTTGCACAACTTGCAGTTTTCATCACAGAGATGAATTTTGTGCGTCTAGTTGGCTTATCTCCTTTAATTGTGATCTTTTCACCTTTTGGTGAATTTACTTGTATTGACCTATGTCTATTCCCTCGTTTTCTATGATGTGCTCAAGTGTATAAAGAACTTTCCACACCATTCGCATGGCCTGAATATAGCACATACCAGTTAGTGTGAAGAAGCTCTGTGTGAACGCCGGGAAAGGATATGTGAAACCTATTTGGAATGGAGAAGCAGGAAAGGTGATCTAAACTTCTGATAAACAATCACTCTTCATCGAAGAGTCAAATGGCCGGAAGATAGTTCCATCCGGGAAGAAATGACGCAACTGATCAACTTCAGGATTAGTGAAGTGACAAAGCTCCATGGAAGGATTCTTGTGAGGCCCTGACTCTTCGGAGGGCTGTTGTGCTCAGGATTCTTAGCAGGAGAGGATCGGGTGTTCATCTTAGCCATGGGATCTTGAAGAAACAGAGAATCAGAGGAAAGAAATTTAGAGAGAAGGAGAAAGGAGATACCTGTTGAAATCTTCGAATGAGGATTTAAAGGGGAAGTATCTCGAATTTAAATGCAATTTTCATCCTTATCTCTGATCCTATTTATAATGATGATTGTTGCAGGAGGTTTTTTGCTGATGTCACCCTCGTAACGGCTAGTCCTGATGTAACGGCTAGTTTCTCGCTAACAGATCATCCGGAACCAAGCAGAAAATATGACTCATTTAGTTGCATCTAATTCCTCATATTTTGGGGGCAATTGTTAGGGCATGAATTTTATATTAAGGATCATTTATCCTGAGACTGGGCCTGGATCACGAATCCTTAACGGATAATGCAGGGAGTCTAAGGATCCAGGATCCTTACTATTATTTATGTTTTAACAATTGTCTCTTGTGTTTTCAGTTTACGATTGCAGGGACTTGTGGACTGAGTCATGGAGAGAATCTCGAAGGAATATGCTTCTAGTTGTGCACGTGCATGAGGCTGATGACCGTTATGGTGATCGTGGATGGCTTGCATAATTTTCGGATAGTTAGTTATCAGGATATTTTCTATTTTTAAGGGGATAACAAGCTATTTTTAGGAACACGGCTGCTCATATTCGAACTCTCTGAAACATATTGGCGAATATACACACACACACTAGAAATCATTGTATTGAGCTTGTTATCATCCAAAGTTGTAACCTTTTTTATCAATATAGTTGATAGTGATAGTTTTCACTATCCGAGGTTTTTTATGCCGGAGATCATTCATTGATCAAGGGTTTTTTCCTCGTATAAATCCTTGTGTTCATGTCCATTTTCATTCAATTATTGTTCTTACATTTGCTCATATAACCAAACATCCAACCTCACAAAAATCATATTTGGTTACATTATCCTCGTGTGATTTTTGACCAAAACAATAAACATATAAACAATATATAATTTGACCACTCGATATAATTAGTATTGTTATACTACCCTCGGTTATAAAGTTATAACAATTTGATTGCATATTGTATAAACCGAAGACATAATTATTTAAAACATATTATACCAAAATAAGTGCACAGAAAAACAAACAATTCATTCTTTTAATAAAGAACACGAACCAGAAACCAACAAAGAGTTTTTGTTTTCTTTTTTCTTTTGATTTATGCTCTAACATACAACCCTTCTCTTTGATTATAAACGTAAAGGTTTAGATTGTATTTTTAGAAAAATCAATAAATAAAAAATATAAATTTGCAATGAGGATGTATAGGAAATATGATATTCAAATTGAATATGGTTAAATGCATTAGATTTAAAATCAGTGTCATGACTCATATATAAACTATTTATTCAATGAATTAACGAAATAAAATATATATAAACTATTTATTCAATGAATTAACGAAACAAAATATAAACCAATACAAATAGTTTTATTTAAGTGGTTATTGGTTAGGATGTATCTATTCATTTATATATTAAGATAAAATTTACTATCCAAAAAGCTATTTATGAATGTGAATAAAATTAAATAAAGTAACCATATCAATATACAACCTTATTAACCGAATTCTAGAAATATCTAGTCAACGATCGATTTACTCACCGTAAACTCATCGTTTTTCGAATGCAAAATCAAAACATATGTTGTACAATTTTTAGTATTTTTTTTTCATCTTCTTAGAAGCAAATATATAGTATTAACCTATCACGAGTTAATAAATCAGATGTATATCTTATATTTTATTTGTCACTCTATATTGAAACATAAACAAAAATTTGCATCAAATTTCCATTATGGTAATTTAATAACATATGATGGTTGAAATATATTCATTATCACACACACATTTATATATTCAATTATTTTGCAATTTGTATATATCTATAGAGAGCAAATCTAATATGAAATAAAAAAAACCAAATAACATGTGATAATACGATGTTCAATTATCAATAACAAAACTAAATCACATCGACGTATAACTTTGCAATTAAGGAAATCAAAATAGTCATCTATTGATTCATAACTTTTGTATCTAAACTAATTTGAGCAGATGATTTCAAAATAAAAGAATTATATCAAAATATCCCAATGGTTCATGAACATTATTAACAGTCTTTTTAATATATCTAGAAACTGCAGGAACTAATTTTCCACAAATAATAAAGACATTAATTAAATCTAGAAACTGCAGGAACTAATTTTACACAAATAATAAAGACATTAATTAAATTTTAGAAGTATAAAATATCCTTGTAATTGTAATCTGTAATAATTTTGGCATGAGATATTTGGGTTGGGATAATCTTGGGCGGGAAGAAAAGAAATAAAAAAAATCCTCATATCTAAATTCTAGGTTAACACATAATTAAGTTATCAAAATAGAGAATTTTCCAAATCCAAGTCCCGAGTTCCGGTTGTAAAATAATACTCAAAAAGAATTTGAAGTTATTACCTCAAGTTTGGAGACAAGAAGAAATCGATTGGTTGTTGGAGAGTCGCGTGGGTCGCGATTAG
This sequence comes from Helianthus tuberosus, assembly GCA_030545235.1. NCBI lineage: Eukaryota > Viridiplantae > Streptophyta > Magnoliopsida > Asterales > Asteraceae > Helianthus > Helianthus tuberosus. The sequence continues at coordinate 186,985,617 of CM060406.1, forward strand.
TGAGTGTATTCAACAACAACGGCAAGAAAAGCGATGACGTACAACCTATCATGTTGGTTAATCACAAGAAACCAAGGAATGAATTTGGTTTTTTATAAAAATATTTTCGTGTTGATAACGTGTTGTGAAACTAGCCTAATAGCAAAGAAGAAGAAGAAGAAAATAATAGAGAGAAAAAATCTAATATTTTATTGATTGAGGTGTATATTACAAGAGATACAAAAGACTATATATAATAGAAGAAAACTTGTGAAACATGCCTAATCTATTTTAGGTGTTGATAACCACATTAATAATAAATATACTCATAACAAAATCAAATTAAAATCTGAACCGGGTTTTAATTTAAAACTCTAAATATTGTAAAAACAATGAAAAATCATAAAAAACCAAAATAATATTTGTATACTACCGTTGTTGTTGTTCTTATTATTATTATTAAGACAATGTGTGACGGTTCAAGCCCCCTTAGGGGCGTTTTTTTGCCTTTTGGACGTCTCGTCAACAGGGACGTTTTTAGCGAAATAAAAGGTGCAGTGGTTCAAACCAAGGTTTTGAAAACCGGATCGGACCGGCTGGTCGGACCGGGAACCGGAGGTCTGACCGGTCCAGTTCAGCATATTGGACCGAATTTACATCGAACCGGGGTTGAACCGGTGAACCAGTGGTCGGACCGGGAAATCAGCCGGTTGACCCGAGTTATTAAGAGATTGAATCGGATTTCGGCTTTTTTTTCAAATTTCAACCTAATAATTTTAAGACACATGCCGGTTCTTACATTCGGTCGGACCAGTGACCAAACCGGTTCGACGTCGGTCCGATTCTGAAAACATTGGTTCAAACCCCTTTTTTGCCCTTCAATTATTACCCAATGATTTAATAATTTTACAATTTTTTATTTAGTTATTTAAAAAAAGTGAAGCTTTAAAATATTTTATAAAAGTACATAACTAATAAAGCATAAAACATTTCATTATTTTTTTTTGAAAAAAAAGTACATAACTAATCATCTTTAATTATACGTTTAATCCAGAAGCAACGTCTAAAATCATTAGAACCGTACAATGGATCATAAAAATAATAATCACACATTAACCGCTTGTTGTTAGCATGACGATTTGGTTCGAGTCTTTTTCTTTTTCATGATCGCATTTGGAGGATGACGAATATGTGCCATAAACTCCACCAGGAGTTCAATTGCACTTTTAATTAACTTTGATGATCTCATACAAATTGATGATGAATAATCTTTCATTTTTAATACTTTGAGAGAAACTTTTGAAATGGATTGTTTTAATTTTAAGAAGTGTGGATTTAGTTTGGATGTAATTTATAGAAAATCTATAATCTATAAATTATAATAAATCAAAACCATCTTAAGTCACATGATTTTTTCTTAAGTCATTAATTGTCACGTGTCATTATTATAGTTCTTATTGTTTTGCTATAGGAAGGAAAACGCAAGACTTTTGTTGCTCTTCTTTTCTCACAAATTTAAAGTAATTAAACTTTTCTTTTTATGCAGATGTTTAATTTTGAATGTGATTGCAAATCACAAATCGTAATAAATACACTTAATAAATACAATGAGCTTTTAAAATATAATATATAATTGTAACTAATATAAACAGACTTGTAAAAGTTATAATATATATTTTACGCAATAAATATAATTTAAGTTGTCCTTTTTGTTTAAATAAATTAATATAATAATTTTTACCTTTTGTGTATTGTTATTATTATTTTTTGATGAAATTGTGAATGATAAGTAAACATCATTTTCATATTTAAAATGTTTGCATATCTTATAAATAAACAATAATTTGATGTTTAGCATGATTATTAATAAAAATCAAACACAATTACTATCAAAAGTTTGACTGTACTTAAAAGAATCGGTTTTTGTTCATGACAGTTGTATGTGAAACTATCAAGAATAAAAAGAAGACACAAAGTCAAGTTACTAATATTAGACAAAAATAAAAAATGTTACAAATAAGACGACAAATGTGGTGCACAAAGAAATATTAAAGATTTATAGATGGCTTATATGTTTGTTACTTATCAATGAAGTTGGTGACCTATTGACAAGACAAAAACCTTTAAGTACACTTAGATTTAAATGTCTTAGATTCGAGACTTCAAGTCCCACATACAACAGAAATAATAAAGAACAAAAAGAACTTTTATATTGTAATTTAAATTTTTCCCATATTTAATGCATCATTATGTTTTATTATATAAAGTAAAATAGATTATATAAAACGACATGTGATTTTTTTCGTATTTATTTGTTAATGAAAAGCAACTTCGTGTTAAAGAGTAGAGGGTGTTGAAATATGTTAATAATCATAATACGGGAACCAATTGTGAGTATAGTAGCATCTACATTTATGTGTAATTTATCAAATCAATAGATTTATAAGAAGTATTTTCTTTATACAGTCGATAGTCGGTGTAACACACGAGATCTTAAACTAGTAATAGATATATATACATACACATTTAATGTCTAATGAAAATAATATATATACACTTCTCTAACTCCATGTTGCTTTTTTCCATAAATCCCCATCTCCAAATCCCATAGATATCAATTGCTCAATATGGCACTATTTTCATAACGCTCCCCCTTTAATCAAGCCCATTAACGCCAAAGGAAATGTGTACACAGGTTTTTTATGGCGTGAATTCAAAGCATAACGCCTCATTACGGAAGACCTAAAACGAATTTACTCTTCAATTAATCATCACTCCAATCTAAATTTGTTCTTAACAATTATTTTCACATGTGTAATTTTTTTTTCTACAAATACATGTAAATAAAACAGGTGTATTTTATTTTTAATGTTGTATTTTAATAATAATGATAATATATAATATTTTAATTTTGATTATTTTTGAGTGACGGTTCTTATGAAATATATGAGCTTTCATTTGAAACTCACCACATATACATTATTGCTTTTTAACTATTTTTCTTGTAATTACATATATTCAAATAAACCAAAATTCGAACCAAATTCAGAGTTTTTAATTTCGAATCATGTTTTCAAAGGGTTTTCAAATTCGGCTTCACTTATTAAAAATCAAGATTTGAATAAACCGAACATGAATTTTGTGAACCCTAATTTAAAACACATGAAACTTCATATCTAAAATATATATTTTCTAACGACATTTGTTACTCTTGAGGTAGGAGATCAAATATCAAAATGATTTTGCTGAAGTAGGGTTAAAAAAAAATTTTGACCTTCTATTTTTCAAATCAATCAATAAAATAAAAATGTTGAGAAAATGATATAAAGGGCATTTTTAAATAAGCTATTTTTGGACTTTCTCAATCCACATGTAAAGCAGATGTATATTTCTCTCCATTTTTAAACGTTCATAACTATTTTATACGATATCATTTAAAAAAAAGGTTCACCATAAAATTGAACATTTTTTATCTTTAATTTAACTACCCTATTGCTACATAAAGTATGACCACTTAAAACCCACAAAAATTGTGTTGTATTTCTATGTTATATAACATTTATGTGCTTGATTTTTTGTACAGGATTTTTGTGCGCCGTTTTTTGTGCTGGACTTTTTATGCTTAGATTTTTTTTACTATATTTTTTGTGTGCTAATTTTTTTTGTACTAGATTTATTGTGTTGTGTTTTGAAAAAACAAACGGGGTGAGAGTTTGTGTTTTAGGACCAAAAAACATTTTCATCATACTTATAAGAACTGTCACATGTTATCTCTACAATCCTTTTTAAACTAGTTAGACAAAACCCACTCTTTAGTGGATATTCCCACTCTTACTCATACTCTACTTTATTTCAATAATTATAAATCACTTATTTGATCAGATTTTTGAATATAGGACCTCCCCTTAAGAAGCACATGCATCTACTACGTGAGGTAGCTCCATGTTAACACATTTCTAAAATATTATTAAATACAATGCATAATGGGATTGTTATACCCGTTTTCTTTATTATTAGACATCAAACTCTTATAACTAACATCATCAATAAGTATATTTAGAAACAAACCCGTCTTCGAAAACTATCAAAATAATTTAGGCTTCGGGCGAAATAAAATACTGGGCCCAAAATTATGATACAGGGAAATGAATTAAAAAAAATTGGACCTTTGTGGTTGAGCCAAGCCTTGAACTTGAGATGTTTACATTATTTTGAGATGATCATTTCAACTCCACCACCAACAATTTTATATATAAGAAATGAATGCGTATATTAAATACATAATTTACTATATATCTATAAAAGCTTATAAAAACTTTTCAGGCCCTTTAAAAATTTGGGTCTCAAGCGACGGCATGGATTGGCCGGCCAAAGAGCCAGCCCTGTTTAGAAATAAGATATAAAATTATTAATGTCACTGAAACCTATTCGGCTCCACTAGTATGACCGGGGACCGAACCCATAAAAGGTTGGTTGACATGAAAAAAATTTGGCACAAGTTAAACGAACTAGGTTTTCACGAATGACGGTTAAACATAAGAATTGGTTCAGGAATTGAACCGCTTTTGATTAACTTTATTTTACAAATATATATTTGTTAAGTTATAAGATTTGAATTTGCGACCCGTTGTACATGTAGAGAAAGGATTCCATACAAAACAAATCTTTCATACGAAGTGTACGTGACATGAAAGGGAGGAAACGTGGCAATGGCTTGAAGGGTAATTTACTCCTTTCTTACTTGAAACAATTTTTTCCATTGATTTTCAAACGGCTATAACTTTTCCGTACGTTAATATTTAAAAAAAATTACACCATTAACAAGCATTTCATTCTCTTTAATTCGAGCAGCCTATTGCTATAGTTTTCTTAAAAAAATTATATGATTTTGAACACCCATTAATTCATTACGTGATTATGTGATTTTAAATACCCAGCACATGAATACGTGATTTTGAATACCCATTACATGGTTATACATCTATTATCTATTATATATAATAAACGAATAAATTTTGGGACACATGGCGCAATTTTAGGGCTTCTTAGAATTGGTTTTGGCGGGAAACTGGATGGGTCAAAGATTTTGGTAAATGGGTTGACACGGGATCCGTTTTCTGTTTATGACCCGTACACATATAACTTTCTTTTGTAAACCCTAAATTTATATCTCCTTTCCTGTACTCCTCTTTTCTTCTCACGTACCTTCTTTAACATAACCCTAGATTTCCAATTGTTCATCCTTCTTCTCCTTCAAGCTCTGTAATCCATCAACCTCTGCAATCGAATCGATTCAACCATCAGGTACACCTTTATTATTGCTCATTTTTTCACGATTTATAATCCTACTGGCGACGCTATTGTTCTCTTCTTTATTGTTTCCGATTTCCAAAACCTACGGAAACCCTAACCACTTTCTTCATTGTGATTTGGGAGAAAGGCTTGAAATTCCTACACTCGATTATGATAATAGGTTACAATCTTGCACCTCTTGTGTTTCCATGTTTGTTTTGTAAAGATCCTCTGTATCATTGTTATAGGTATCGAAGATCAGAGCGACACAGGTTTTATTTTGTTCAAAAGCAGCCCCTTAAATTGTTTCAATCAAGTTTATTTCTTGGCTTCTAATGATCTTTTTTCATTGTATGTAAATGTTATTAATTTAATAGTGTCATACTTGACTGTTCATCATACAGGTTATTTTGTATCTTTGTCTAAATGAACCCATTATATTGTTCTTTACTGTTTTGCATTACACCATTGATTTTGTTAAAGTTGATGGTATAAGTTCAGTGGGTATACTTTATATTGGGTATACATTATTTAAAACCATTGTCGTTATTAAATTTGATGGTATAAGCTCAGTGGGATTTTGATGTGAACAATGTGGATGGTAAGTTGTTTTTCACCATATCTATATATGAAATTAAATTCTCTGCTTTTCAGTTATATTTTGCACCCATGTTGATATTTATAGATGAATCTGTCATTTGCAATAGGTGCATGAGTCTAGAGTCCACACAATGCTTGCATAGGAGAATTGCCTTTTCTTTCTCAGATGCGAGAAGGTATGGCATATACCTATTTTTATGTTTTTAACATACCATAAAAGATGACATAGATAGTTTTATAAGCTTATTAGTTTGAATTTTAATTTGATTATCACACAATAGTTTAGTCTTTAATATGAACCACAAGCCATTTTATCATTATTATTAAACTATTTACGACCTTTTTTAATACTAGACAAAAAACGTTATTAGGTCTAGGGATGAGCATTTGGTACCAGGTACCGGTAGCAAACCGGTACCGGGTATATTCGGTACTTGTACCAGTACCGGTACCCACTTTTCCCTTTTTTCGCTGGTACTTTTGGTACCGGTTCGATATCGAACGGGTACCGTGCTCATCCCTCATTAGGTCAATCCCACATGTACCAAAAAGTTACCCGTTTTAAATCATTTTCTTACCTAAAGTGGATTTTTTTTTTGGTAATATGTTACATGTAGGGTGGAGAGCTTGAAGCAACCGATGGTATGAGCCCGTTGGGATTTGTTGTTCAGATCTTTAATGATTAACTAGGCTCAATAATGTGATCAATGGAAAGGTTAGTGTGTTCCGTCTGATTCTATACACTTTTTAATTAACCTTGGTTTAATTACTAATGTGTTACAAATTTTGAATTTAAAAATGGTCTTATTTATAGTTTTGTCACTAACTGATCAAAGCTTTATATTAGATATAGAGTAAATTTGGATTGCAACTAATCGTATCAGTTTGTTTTACGGGACAGTTTAGTTTATCATGTAAAGACATACCCTTTATAAGGCTTGCTTTTTTATATTACGGGATAGTTTAGTTTATCATGTAAAGACATACCCTTTATAAGGCTTGATTTTTTATATTAAATAGAATAAAAATAACTGAAAGTAATCGATATATGAACTAAAATATTTTTGTATTTTTTTAAAATAATCTTATATCCCATTGCTACAATAGTGAAACTAACCGAAATGTTTAAGGCGAAGACTTTTAATTTGCAGTTGTATTCCGAATAAGTGTTAGGTTTGGGTATCCTGTAAGCGTTTCCTTACCCAAATTATCGTTCTTTTAATATATCAGGTTTTTGTACTTTTATTGTTCATGTTTTGCACATAAATGGAATATAAATGTTATTGAGTTTTGAACACGGTAAGTATCTTGATTAATAATTTTTCAGCCTATGAAGTTTACCGGGTTATAATATATTTATTGTTCATGTTTTGCACATAAATGGAATATAATATATTTATTATATAAAATAGATTCAAGTTGTCTTTTATCTTATCATTAACTTATCTAATATGTCACATTATTTAAGTTTATTTTTATTATACACTTATGAGTATTTAAAATTAAATTTTCCTACCCGGGAAGCATTCCCGGGTGATAACCTAGTTCTACATAAACCATTACATGATTACACATTCAATATAAATCTACTACATGATTACACATTCAGTATAATTTGTTATAACTAAGGGTGTTAGGAGTGGCAGCGGTAAACCACATCGGCAACCGCTGCCAACTCTTTTGCCGCACAATGTTGCCGAAAATGGGGAAGATTTCGGTGAGGGAACACCGATGCGGGGAGAGGGAGGGGAGGAGAGAGAGAGAGGGGGTGTGTGGGGTGGGGTCCATGCCATCTCAACCAATCATACATTTTTTTAATAGTTTACCACTTAACCAAGTGTCTAACCATTGCCAACACTTTTGAGCATAGTTTACCACTTTGACATGACACACTCTCATTGGTTGATTTTGTAGTTTGTCACTCTAAGTGTTTAATCACTCCTTACACCCTAATGCTATTACAATTATACTTATAACGTAATCATTCGGTGTAGCTTAACATAAAATATAATATCATGAAATCACGTAATCATGAAATAGGTATTCAAAATCACGTACTCACGTAATAATATATAGTCAACTATTATTACGTAATTACGTAATCATTTAGTGTGGTTTCACATACTATAATGAAATCACGTAATGTGTATTCAAAATCACGTAGTCATGTGATGAGTATTTAAAATCACGTAATCATGTAACGGGTATTCAAAATCATGTATTTTTTTTTTTTTAATATTATGATATGAAAAAGTTATAGCCATTTGAAAATCCGGGGGGAGGGGGGGGGGGGGAGTAAAAGTGAGGAAGGACCAGAATATTCGTTCTCTATTTATTTCTTCGGTTTGTTTGAACCTTATATTTACGAAAATGTCACTACCTAGTTTTTAGCCATTGATCTTAACATATCAACAATTGAGCTTGTCTTATACACCTCGTAAAATAATTCTCTCTTGTACATGAAATCTCATCCGTACATGTATGAAAGTGTTTTTTACCCGATTGCTGATGTTATATTTTTACTAAGCTAAGTTATATTTTTACGAAGCTAAATTAAATACTCTCACATCTACAAAATATCTTCCTTAAAAGGAGGAAAGTACTTATTTTATTCAATATAAAAAAATACTATTAAACTTTATATGTTATTAACAATTTATTATATCTTCCGAGTTTTAGTTTTGATTCAAGCATTCTTGCCAGCAACAAGAAAATTGTTCCATATAGGAATCGTTCTAAGATAGGAAAACAAGTGATAAGTATGTTTGACAAACTTTCTTCTTTTCAATTTAGTGTTTCGTTCATCATATATTCTTTTATTTTCTAGTCTCATAATTTGATTCGGTTTATTTATCATTAGAAAAGGTAATAGAAACGGACACCTATAGAATTTTATGGTTAGGGGGCCGGGGCGCCCCCGTGGTGAACCCCCATCACGCGTAGAACAACAAATAACACAGCCGCCGCTTGTTTCTATCACACGTTAATTTGAAAACGCGTCAAAATTATCACGCGCGCGTGAAGAATTGAAGAATATGAGGGTTTATTGTTAGGTGTTGTGAGTGATGAGCATTTCCACTAAAATCAATCACCAGTGATGGAATAAAGCTCGATGATGTGGCGGAACTTGATTGGATGTTGTGAGTGATAAGTGGGTGGTGAGTGATGGGTGACCCACCCGCCCTTGTTAGGTAGAACGTTTAAAAACATATACGTTACATCACATATAGATATGAGTTGAATTTTTTCCTTTCTAACTCTAAAGTTTCAATCTTTGGCAATTTAAGTCAAAAGTTTTATTTTTATAATTTTTTATTAGTTTGATTTTTCACTTATAATTCAAAAGTTTCTATCTTTTGCAATTTAACCCTTTTGTTTTTACTTTTAACCCAAAGTTTTTCACCATTTGCACTTTAACCCCAACACTTTTTAACTTTCAACTTTAGTCTCTTTTACTTTTTATCTTTCGCAAGTTTTCCATTTAACGCTTCGTTCGAAATTTTTCGAGTTAACACGCCGCAACGTGCGTGTGGGGTTCAACGTTCTTTCATCTATTTTTCTCGTTTGATAGACCTGTCGCAACGCGTCTATTTTCCTCCGTTTGATAAGTCTGTCGCAACGCGCGGGTCAGAGATCAACTTAGTGATTCTTTTCTATGTTTTACACATAGGTTCACGGTCATGTAAGAAACATTTGACTTTAATTTAATATGATATATAACTAACGAATACCCGCCGCATTGCGGCATGTGATAATTCTAGTTATTAATTAATACAAAATAATTCATATGGCAAAACCATGTACGTCAGTCAAACTAAAAGAATTTTTTTTTTTATCTAATAAATAGGGATTAAGGCTGATATCATAAGGCAACCCTCCCCCAATCATAGACAGTTATTTTAAAAAGGGTGATGTCAATTCTTTAAAAAATGATGTCATCTTTTTTTCTAAAACACATACATGACCACATACATGCACACATACATACATAAGTTAATCAATAAAACGATTTTATATTTAAAATTAAAATTGTAATTAACAAAGTAAAAATTAGCAACTTTTTGTTGCATTATGTGTTGTACCCCAAGCTTGGGGAGTTTTTCAAAAAAAAACTTTGATTTTTCACTTTTAACCCAAATAATTTCATATTTTGTATTTAAACCCTTTTAGTTTTTTTTTTTACTTTTAACCCAAAGTTTTCCATCTTTTATAATTTAACACAACACTTTATTATTTACAAATTTGGTCACCCATACTTTTTATCTTTCGCAAGTTTTACGTTTCGTTCTAAATTTTGTGAGTTAACACGTCGTAGCGTGCATGTGAGGTTCAACGTTTTTTGCTCTATTTTTTCATATTTGACAGACTCGTCGCAACGTGTCCATTTTTTTCCTTTTGACAAGTTCGCCGCAACGGGCGGGTCCTAGATCAACTAAGTTATTATTTTCTACGTTTTACGTTTCTGGTTAATTTCTTCGCATTAACACACTATAACGGGTGTGCGTGGTTCAACGATTTTAAAACTGCTTTTCGTTCAGTGTAATTTTTCTCATTTTATCTATTTTATTTTTACGATGTTGAGATTCGATGTCGTTGTGGCATTGGTGCTATTTGGCACTGTTTTATGTACGGGTAGGTATAAATATGATTTGTTCTACATTCCGACGTAAACTTTTTTATAGACGAGTCATGTCAAATATAATACGTTTTCGTTTAAAGAAACCATTTTTACGTGCATAATTTTATGTACGTTTTGGTATAAATTCAAGTTGTTCTACGTTTCGACGTAAACTTTTTTGGGAAATGATTCGGGTCAAATATAATATTTTTCGTGTTTATTTTATGTATGTTTCGTAAAGTTTGTTTCGAACCGAGTGAAGTCAAATTATGGTTTCTTTTCTCCCCCTTTTTTTCGAAAGCTCCAATTAATCCCTTTCGATTACATGTGCAGATTTTCCTTCATACCCGTTACGTTTTCTATGTATGAGTTGGGTCACATATAATACGTTATGATTGTTCGATATGAATTTGATTTACTTTACGTTTGATCCAATCACAATGCTTATACAGGTTACATTGAGTTCAACTGAATACGTCGAAATGTGTGTTTTCATATGATTAATGCATCATATAATGTTTGGACCAATCCATTCAATGTTTACGATGTACCCGCGCCGCAACGCGGGCGGGTCTTAATCCTAGTTACTTTTAATTAATATCAATTCCTGCATTTAATTGGGCCTTTATATGGTTTTCAGTTTGTTGACCTACATGAGATTGTAAATCGTGAGGTTGAAGTTGAATCAACAGTAGGTTAGTTATCTTTTTTTTTTTTGTTTTTTTATTTTTTGTATTTCACGTAACTAAATATACTTGCTCCTTTATTTTATTGGTGATGCGTTAATGTTAATGTTACTTATCTTTGTGTTTTTTCCCTTTTTAGATGTGATCGGTTATGTTGTATCTACTACTGATATGGAAGTTTTTAATCGGTCTGGAAAGGAAATCAAGAGGATAAGTTTTGAGATTGTTAACTTTAGGTATGAGTTTTATAGTTATGTTTGTACAATTACGTTCCTTCCTTTGAAGTTGCATACCTTTTAGGTTTATACTTATGTTTGTATCTGATTTATATGGCTCTATGTTTTCTTACATCCTTTTGTTCTGTTGTTAGTGGAGACACGATTGGTTGCACTTTGTGGGATAATTTTGCACAACAGTTTTCCATGTTTATTCAAGGTTATTCATGCGATGCCGTCATCATTGTTCTAATTCAATTTGCTAAAGTTAAGAATTGGAGAGGTACTCTATAACCATCATCTATCATCTATCATATTATATATTAATTTCTTAAATATTACTGCGAAAGTTTAAAGATGTTTTCCCTTTACTGTTGTAGGCAGCCCAAATATTCAAAATGCATTTTTTGGTAGTCGTTTGTTTATCAATGATGATGTTGAGGAAATTACAACTTTCAGGAATAGGTCAGTTAATCTTTATCTCCATTTACATTAGATAGCTTTTACAGATTTATAAGTACTATTTTATTTACATTTAGTGTCATTCCACTTATTATTTACAATTATTGTTTACTGTTTTTTTAGGCTCATTGAAGGTAGCAAAGGTGAAGGATCTTCACAGATTACACCAGCTTCGTTGTCCAGTCAAACTGTTTACTCTTCTCGTGAAGAATTCCTAAAGAAGTACGAGAGAAAGTCTGTCGAAGAGATTTGGGACGTCGTCGTTGTAAGTCATCGTTGTTTATTTTTTTGTAGTATTTATGTTCCAGAATACAAGTTAAACAATACTTTGTTTGCAGGAATCTGTCTTTGTTGTTCTAGGTACTATAAGGTCAGTTGAGGAAGATTTTGGATGGTTTTATGTTGGGTGTTCCAAGTGTAGCAAGAAGGTGATTCCTGCTTCTGATGCTGGTGGGTTTAATGATATAGATGCAGATGTTGCTGCATCTGATGTTGGCGTACTTTACTGTCCTAAGTGTAAAATCTGTTCTCCAACAACTATCCTTAGGTACCCTTATTATGATATTATGTTCATTTCAACATATGTTTAAAATCATATGCTTTAATTTATTAGTTTTATTATAATTTTTGTAATTCTAGATACAAGATACGCCTGAGGATTCAAGATGCAACTGGCACTATATCTTTTGTTATGTTTGACAAGGATGTTTCCAAAGTTATAGGGAGGTCTGCTCGTGATATACATGATCAACAGCTTAGGGTATGTTTGTAAAATTTATTTTTTTAATATATAATAAAAAAATAATAATAATAAATTATTACTCTTAGGATGGAGAGGAAAATGTCTGCCCAAGGGAAGTTAAACAGTTGGTTGGGAAGAGATACATTTTCAAAATTGAAATTTCAAATGTCAATCTGACGTCCAACTATCATGTTTATACTGTATTGAAACTGTGTGATGACAATGAAATAATAAAAATCATGTTGCAAGATGATGCCGCCGAACAGGTTAACTTATATTCTAATGTAATCAATATTATCATTCAAATTTCTAAATATCTTTTTTAGATTAAATAAATCTAACTTTATCTCATGTTATTAAAATACAGGATGTGGAAGATGTCAATTCTGAACCCGCATCTGGATCCTGTATGTGTTTCAAGGTAATAAGTTATAAATTCTTTATTAAATTCAAACATCCTTTTCATAATATTTTTTTTTCACTATTATGCGTTAGGATATTTTTTGTTTGTGCATTGGAGGCATTTTTCTTTTACCGAAGACTCGGAAGTCCCAACTGATGCTGCCAATGATGATGCCACAAGTCCTCAAGCTGCAAAACGTTCAAGTGATGTTTCAAAAGATGAAAACGGAGTGTCTTCTTCAACAAAACGAAGGCTTCTGAATGTCAAAACCGAGAAGTGAACGTTATTTTTATTCTGATTATGTGTTTGTTTTTTTTGGTAGTAATCGTTGAACAATTAAATTTTGCTACTTTCTCTGCATATTTTATATGCAAGTTCTGAACAATTATTCTGGTGCTATTTTTGTTTAATGTTGATCTATTAAGTTACTTTTTGCTTATGTTGTTTATATATTTTGATTTATTCATGTTTTTGAAGTTTTTTAAATCATTTAAAGTAGCCAAAATTTTGATGTTAACAAAATAAATATTCATATTTAAAATGGCAGTTTTTTTTCTCTTTAACCTAAATCTTGATGTTTACAACATCAATGTTGATATTTTAAACGCCTCTTCGTTTTATCCACTTAACCTAAATCTTTATGTTTACAAAATAAATCTTGATGTTTTAAATGCCTTTACGTTTTCTGTTAATCTTTATCTACAAGTTATAATGTAGAAAACATTCAATGAAGCCATGCAAAAGTGATGATAATTATTTAAAAAACCACAAAAATTATTAGCAAACAATCATTATGTTAAACAAAGTGCCGTTCAAAAAAAATGTTAATAAAGTATCATTGGTAATTGTTAATGTAATTAATGTAGACATAATTATTAAACTTTAACACTCACCTTTAGCTAACCTTTTTTCAAGTTAATACCAAAAGACAACATTGATAATTGTTAATCTAATTAATGTAGACACAATTATTAAACTTTAACCAAAAGGCAGGCCATCATTGTTTTATTTTTTCGAGTTTTTTCCTAAACTAGTGTTGGTGGAAAAAATATTTACCATTTTGGTGTTCATTGAAAACTATTTACTAAAATAGTTTTTTTCTTATATTATGTATATACCTTTTATTTTCTAACTATGATATTATACTTTCTTATTGTTTTTTTTTTCTACAAATGCTCAGTTATCACTTTTAATTTATTTTATAGTACTCTTTTTATATTCAACCAATTTAGTAATTTTTATTAAGGGAAAATTACCAAAATGTTGGTTGACCAAGAGTGTTTTCAAATTTGTCACCCTCCTGCGTCCTTGGAAGGACTACTCAGCCTCGGAAGCGTCCGTATGTTTTGTTGAAGCGTCCATGTCCTAGAAGCTGACACGTGTCCGCATGTTTATGCGTCCTTGAAGCACTGGATGCGTCCTTCAAGCACGGGATGCGTCCTTAGAGCGAAACCCAATAAAAAATGGACACGTGGCCACGAGATGCGTCATTCAAGCACGGGATGCGTCCTTGGAGCACATGATGAGTCGGGCAAGTTTCTAATGCGTCTCTCTCTCTCTCCTCTTTCTCTCTCTTCTCTTTCTCTCTCCTCTCTCTCATTTATTTCTCTCTCCTCTCTCTTTCTCCTCTCTCTTTCTTTCTCTCCCCTCTTTCTCTCTCTTCTCTTTCTCTCTCCGTTTCACGATATTTAAAAATTTGTTCACAAAAGAGCCCCCACACGTGCATTCCTTCATTAGTAACCTACCCTTTTCTATTTTTTTTATTCCGGTTCACACACCTAATAGTTGATATTAGTTTCAGAACACTTGTAATAAGCAAACAGTTTCACACACCCAAGGTTGTACCAATAATAGGTTGTACCAATAATGAAGGTATTTTTGTTCACAAATGGACACTGTAGTAAACCCATAGCCTTATAAGATTACTATTTACATGCAACATACATAAGATCTTATATCATCGAGAGAGGAGAGAGAAAGAGAAGAGAGAGAGGAGAGAGAAAAAGAAGAGAGAGAGTTGTTGTTGCTGTTCGAGAAGAGAGAGAGAGTTGTTGTTGCTGTTCGAGAAGAGAGAGAGAGAGAGGAGAGAGAAAGAGAAGAGAGAGAAAGGGGAGAGAAAGAAAGAGAAAGGAGAAAGAGAGAGGAGAGAGAAAGAGACGCATTAGAATTAGAAGTGCGATGCGTCTGGGCCCACATGCAAAACGCTACGTGTCAGATTTTTATTGAGTGTTTAAAGGATCTGCATACGGACTCTTCCGAGGCTGAGTAGTCTTTCCAAGGACGCAAGAGGGTGACAAATTTGAAAACACTCTTGGTCAACCAACATTTTGGTAAATGTAAACATAATTATTAAACTTTAACACTCACCTTTAGCTAACCTTTTTTCAAGTTAATACCAAAAGACAACATTGGTAATTGTTAATCTAATTAATGTAGACACAATTATTAAACTTTAACCAAAAGGCAGGCCATCATTGTTTTATTTTTTCGAGTTTTTTCCTAAACTAGTGTTGGTGGAAAAAATATTTACCATTTTGGTGTTCATTGAAAACTATTTACTAAAATAGTGTTTTTCTTATATTATGTATATACCTTTTATTTTCTAACCATGATATTATACTTTCTTATTGTTTTTTTTCTACAAATGCTCAGTTATCACTTTTAATTTATTTTATAGTACTCTTTTTATATTCAACCAATTTAGTAATTTTTATTAATCTACTCTTTATAGGCTTTCTAACATTATATAAATTTACACAATCAAATTAGAAGCCTAGATTTTTTTTGTCAAACATTAAAACTTGACTAGCTAGTGATATTAATATGAAATACAAATGAAAATCATATTCATGTCATTTCGTAGTCTTGTTGAGCAATGATAGTTGTTTATATCTCGTATGGAATATATATGAAAGCGCATTAACTTGGTTCGATCCATAAAACATAAGTAATCAATTATGAATCTTCCGGTTCTAATCATACGTGAAATTACAAAATCCAACTTATATTCTTTTTGTTATGATATATATGAAATCGAAATCCATATATAACTATAAAACTATGATTTTAAAATCTTTAATATCCTTTATTGTCTCATGTAAATACTTCTAATATATGTGGATATCATTAAAAAAAACAAATTTCAATACTTATAACATGTCAGTCAATCGGTTATGACTCAAAATTCTCATTTTAAAACCATGAAATCCTCAAATTTATTAATAAAATAAAAAAAACATGTTAAATTGATTATGAATCAATCAGGTTCTGACGAATTAAACGTCAGGGGAGATGGTTTACCAAAAGGTCTCTCTTTTCATTATTTAAAATTAAAAAAGTTAAAATAAATAAACCAACACTAAAATGCTAAAAATCTATATAGCATGATTTATTTGAAAAAAAAAACCGTTAGAGGGTGTTTATAAAGAGTTATATTAAAAAATAATTATTAAATTGGTTGAATTAAAAAAGAGTATTATAAAAAGATTAAAATTGATAATGGAGTTTTAAGAAAAAAAATCAACAAAAAAGTATAATATCTTTGTTATAAAATTAAAGGTAAATACAAAACATAAGAAAAACACTATTTTAGTAAATAGTTTTTAAGGAACACCAAAATGGTAAATATTTTTTCCACTAACACTATTTTGAGAAAAAAAACTCTATTTTTTCTAGTTACTTAATTATTATGTTTTTTAATTAATGATAATTATGCCAACTAATTACATATATGTTTTAGTTTTAAGTATTTAATGTATAACATCATTAGTTTCATCCTCATTATATGCATTCGAAATGAATAGTCACACCAGAAATCAGTTTCATCAAAGTACATCCAAACCTCCTCCTAAACGTAAATCTACAAGTTTGTTTCAACAATAAGAAGTTCATGCCCATTCTAATGCAGTAAACTCACGTCGGCAATCAGAAGTTCATGCTCATTCTAATGCAGTAAACTCACGTCGGTTAACAAGAACACCTCTAACAGATGTTACAAACGGTTAGTTTATAGTTCATCTTCTATAACGAAGTTTATTGTTTTATTTACAAGATATCTCATTCACTTTCTTTATGCAGTTCATGTTGAACGTGTACCTAAACACAACTACAAACGTTTGTTGCTTGAAGAACCCTTGGGAGTTAAAAAATCCGATGAAGTTATACATAGGAGTTATCGTCGTGATAAAGGAAAATCGGCTACACCTCTACCAAATTCTGAAAACAGTCCACCCTATTTATCCCAACCTCTTTCTTCGTGTGTTTCAGCCGTTGCAGTACAAAGCAGTCAACCTGCTCATAGACACAATTATAAACAATTATTGCAGGAACCAGCAATTGTAGTTGATAATGCAGCTGAAGCAACACATACAACCAATCTTATCAATAAAGGAAAATCTGTTTTAGGCATACAAATTTTCCAAAATAGCCCCCCTTATTCACCCACACCTATTTCTTCATGTCGTTCTACTGTTTTAAATGGTAGCGCTTATGAATCGACTCCCTTACCAACCAACTTTAGCTTACATCATTCTCCTTTAATTCCTTCATCATCTGTCCAACGGTATTCCTTATCACCTACCTTTACAAGTCCGGCTCATTGCTTTAAAAACGATACTTTTTTTTTAATCTTCAATAGCCTTTTATTCTTTTCAATAAGATACATTTCAACCAGATGAAATCCATCATTTCTCCCGTATAAAAACATGTGATATTTGATACCACTATAACTGTTTATGTTAATGTAGGTTTACCTACTTTCACACCAACACGTTATGAATTACCATTTTCCAGCTCCAACTCTCTGCAACATTACTTGATAATTGTGTACCTCCACCAATAAAAGCCAAATGTACAGCCAGAAGATTTAATACAAATGAGATACCTAAATTTGATCTTCATTCCGATGAAGCAGAATGTTTAATTGCAGTGCAATCTGTTTTTGGCATATCAAAGAGTAAGAAACCTGCCACTTATATTAGTATATTCATATTCATTAATAATGTAATCTTTGATTAATAAAGGCTACCTTGATCAGGGAGATCCTGTAAACAAATGTCATAGTTGTGGGGCTTTGTTGTGGGATGAAGAAAGAAGACGTGGAAATCGTTACTGTAGTAAGACAAGTTATTCCCTTTGTTGTGGTAGTGGCAATGTTGTTCTTCCTCCAACCAAAGATCCTCCAAGGCTTTTGTACAACATAACAGAGGACGAGGCCCATATGTATATAAAATTAAACGCAAAAATTATCACCTATTAGGTGGTTTGATGCCAACACAAGGTGACCGTCCTAAATTTGGTCAGCTATATATTTACGACACGGAGAATGAAGTTTCTAATAGATCAAATGCTATTAGGTACCACAACTCATCCTATATTATTTATATTTATTTCCTTTTCTAATCATTAATTCTTTTCATTGTTTTTTCACTTATTACATACTTACTATAATGACAGTTCAGGGCATGCTCTAAATGTTGAAAATAAAAATACTTTGGATGCTGAGATAATTAATGATCTTAAGGATCTTTTGGATCATTCCAATCCACTGGTTCAAAATTATCGTATTGCAAGAGATCGTTTAAATGAAACTGGTGAAAAGAATGTGCATATCCGACTTATTGGAAGAAGACAAACCGATGGAAGAACACATAACCTTCCAATTGCTTCTGAAGTTGCTGCCATTGTAGTTGGTGACATCGATAAATTATTCGATAAAAGGGACATTATCGTGGAGACTCAAACCGGCCATTTAAAATGCATCTCTGAACTTCACCCTTCATATCTTCCACTTCAATATTCTCTTATTTTCCCAACAGCAGAAGATGGTTACCGAACTGGTATAAAACATGGAATGTTGCAAGACGATGCAGAGGGTTCTAGAACTGATGTTACTATGAGAGAATTCTTTGCTTACAAGATTCAAGACAGAGATGTAGTTTTTTCACTATTGCTAAATGCAAGGAGACTTTTCCAGCAATTCTTGGTGGAAGCATACACTATGGTGGAGTCTGAAAGATTATTCTTTATTCGTAGGCAACAGACAAAACTTCGTTGTGATTCTTATAAAAACATCTCAGCTTCCATTGCTTCAGGTAACACAGACGCATCAAATACCGATCAAAGAGTTATACTACCATCTTCATTTACCGGTGGTTCAAGGTATATGATGCAGAAGTACTTGGATGCCATGGCACTCTGTAAAACATTTGGATATCCAGATTTGTTTATAACAGTAACATGTAATCCAAAGTGGCCTGAGATTGTCCGGTATTTAAAAGCAAAGAACCTTAAAACCGAAGATAGACCTGATCTTCTATGTCGATTGTTCAAAATAAAGCTTGATGATATCATTAAAGATTAAAAAAAACAAAGTATTTGGAGAAGTGCAATAAGGTAAATTAATTTTTAACATCAAATTATTTAACAATGTTAGATATGCCAGCTAATTCGACTTAAAACGATTGCAGCTGTTTATACAGTCGAATTTCAAAAGCGTGGCCTTCCTCATGCTCATATATGTCTTTTCTTGGAGTCTTCTTATAAGTTCCCTTCCTCAGAATCTGTTGATCGAGTAATATGTGCTGAGATTCCTGACAAAGCTGTTGACCCTGAGTTGTATCAACTTGTGAAACAATTCATGATTCATGGTCCATGTGCCTCGACAATCCAAGCTGCCCATGTATGATTGACAGTAAATGTTCTAAAAGGTTCCCTAAACCATTTACATATCATACTTCTGTTAATGATGAAGGCTACCTGGTCTACAGGAGAAGAGATACTTCACATTTTGTCACTAAAAGTGGAATTCCAATGAACAATGGTTACATTGTTCCTTATAATGGTTTTCTACTGAGAAAGTACCAGGCACATATTAATGTGGAATGGTGCAACCAGTCTGGTGCTATCAAGTATTTGTTTAAGTATATCAACAAGGGTCCTGATAGAGTGACTATTGCTGTTAATAATGAGAACTCAGCTGAGCCAAATGTTAATGATCAGAATGAGCAGCCAAATGTTGACGAGATTGAACAATTCTATGATTGTAGATATATATCTGCATGAGAGGCAGCATGGAGGATTTTTAAATATGACATACACTATAGGTTTCCTGCCGTTGAGCGATTACCATTTCATCTTCAAAATGAACAATGTGTGACTTACGAAGACGATTCCGATTTATGTGATGTTATAAACAAGCCTTCTGTTGGTACATCCATGTTTTTGGGTTGGATGGAACGCAACAAAAATGATCCAAAGGCAAGGGAACTGACCTATGTCCAGTTTCCAATGTTTTATGTTTGGAATTCTAAACACAGAAGATGGGTAGGTAGACAGAAACATGGATCTATTGGAAGAATTCATTATGTCCCTCCATCTCTAGGAGAATGTTATTATCTGCGGATTCTTCTAAATAAAGTTACAGGGCCAACTTCATTTAAAGGTAATATTGTATTAAACATTGCTTCGTCTGGTATCGCATCCCTTTTGTTAAGTGGTGGTAGAACCGCTCACTCCAGATTTATCATTCCTATTAACGTTAACGAGGATTCAGTCTGTTCTATTCAACCTAACGGTGATTTGGCACAACTCCTGAGGATGACCAAACATATCATTTGGGATGAAGCACCAATGACTCACAGGTATTGTTTTGAGGCTCTAGATAGAACGCTTCGAGATATTCTTTGTTTTAAGGATGCATCTAACGAAGACAGACTATTTGGAGGAATGGTTGTGGTTTTTGGAGGTGACTTCAGACAAATTCTTCCCGTCATTCCTAAAGGAAGCAGACATGACATAGTGAATGTTTTGGTCAAAAATTACCGAAGCAATTAAGTGATCAAATTAGTTAAGTAAGGTAGTGTGCTTGAAATGTGTGTTGAAAATATTCTAGCTAAGTTATTTGCAAAAACAGTTTCAGGATACGGCTCAAGATATAGAGTTGTATCTATGATCAAACAATGAGCGAAAATGTAAAGGGTGACACAGGATGTACGAGGAAAGCCCTTAATCAATCTAGATCGCCGGCACAAAACCTCGGGAGTTGACAATCGCAGCTGCCTTGTTCTTCTATTGCTTCAAATATCAGGATACAATGCAGGATATGATGCGGATCAACTAGGTGTGACAATGTAATTCGAGTACAAGTGTTTGAGTGTAGTGATTGTTTGCAACAGGAGAGTAAAAGTGTGCGTAAGAGTGTGTGCCTTAATCTGATCCGATCAATCTATTTATAGTAAAAGAGAACTAACTAAATATCCTATTATTCCGGGATTCGGAGGATATTCCCCATACGAACGTTGCAGTCCTGGTCTTTCGGGTTCAACGTCTATAAGCTAACTGATTTGCCCGAGTCTTGAGGGGAAGAAGTCTACTTGAACGTTGGAGACTTGCACCTTCTAATCTGCACGTGGTTAAATCAGTTACTACCAGGATATTGTACCAGGATGTTACCAATATCCTGATCCGGTATCCTGATCACAAATAAACAATCAAAGCCAGAATATTAGTCAGGATATATGTTCAAAAAATGACCCATAACAATTGTCCCCAAAATATATCTGTTGGTATACCAATCCAACTGATATATTTTAAAACTTTATCCCTCGAATCGAGGTTATTAAATTGGAACGACGGTCAAGATAGCACTATGCAACTCCCTACGCGGTTTTCACTCGATGGATATCCATTACGCCCCTATATCTTCTCTCTTTTTGTTTGAAAATCAAATATCATCAACAGAGTCTCCAGGTAATTACTCATCCCTTCCTCATTTCCTGTTAATCTCTTTACTCTTTCTCCAATGACCACTAGAACCTTCTCTCAAACCGGTGAATCGTCGGGGACATTCGTCTAGCAAAACCTTCTCAAAAATCCTGAGAAGGAGATCTGTGCTTTTGATAACGCAGACATT
This sequence comes from Helianthus tuberosus, assembly GCA_030545235.1. Taxonomy (NCBI): domain Eukaryota; kingdom Viridiplantae; phylum Streptophyta; class Magnoliopsida; order Asterales; family Asteraceae; genus Helianthus; species Helianthus tuberosus. Next base: position 187,007,525 of record CM060406.1, read on the forward strand.
GCAGCGTTGAGAGCCTCCGACGCTTTCCCCGATGGCACGGTTTTTAGACCATTTGATCGATCAATTCGATCAGATGTTTCTTCTACCGATTGGGTCTGTTTTTCGGCATACCCTTTCTCGCTAGGTCTTCGGTATCCATTTCCTGAATTCATGATGCAATTCTTCTAAACCACTGGTATTTCCTTTGCCCAAACCATGCCCATGGTTTGGAGAGTACTGATTGTGCTCAACCAAATCAAAAATCTTCATTGTCTTGACCTCTGCATCGAGGATATCCCGATTGCTTACCGCCTCCGATCACACGGTTCCAGTCGATTCTTGCTTTTTTCAACTTCCAGCAAACCCCTTATACTTAAAGCCACCAAGAACGAGGATGGATGGCAACGCAAATTCTTCTTTGTCAAGCGAGACTCCATCCATGAGGGTGCTAGCCTTCCGGTGGAGTGGTTAACCACCGGTAGGGTTTAAGGTTTTAAGAATATCCCCAGATTTTTCCAGGCCTTTATCCTGTGCTAATATTCTCTTTTTTGGCCTTTATGCAGTGAACTTTAAGGAAGTAGCCCCTCCTACTGCAGAATCCGAAAAAAGAATTGAAGCAATTTATCAGTTACCAGAAGGTGACAGGAGTTTTTCCACTCACATCCCAAGTTCCAGTCAATATTCATCATCTGAAATGTCTGGTAAGAATCATTTCGTAAATAATTGATTAACTCAATATAATGAAAGAGTAAGGATTTAGAATTTCCCCCTTATGCAGCACTAGCCAAGATCCCAGAAGTTTTCGACCTTGATGAGCTGGACAGTTATTCCGACCACGTCCAGGTCAAGAAGGAGCCCAGTCCCAAGGTTACGGCCTCATCCAAGCCCAGCAGCTCCAAAGCCATCATCATTCCCAAGCCTTCGCCAGCTACTAAGCCCCGGAGTTCAAGTTCTCGCAAAAGGAAAGAGGCTGACCCACCTACCATCTCTGATACGTTCCCCTATGAGAATCATGGGTTCATTGAGGCAAGCGGGTTCATGACTTCTTTTCTTAACTAGGTTAGTATCCTTGACCTATATCCTGCACCATATGCCGGTTATAATTGTTTATTAAGGCTAATACCTGTTCTCTTATGTTGCAGGGTCTCGAACGTCTGGTTCATTTATACCAGGAATCCTGTGGGCTCAACAAGATGCTCGAGTCCAAGTTGAAGAAAGCTGAGGTTACCATTTCCGATCAAGGTATGATCGCTGCTGCCAAAACTCGACACTACGAAGATAAGTTCAAGACCATGACTCAGGAGCATCAGGCCGCTCTCAAAAAAGCCACTCATGAAGCCCAAGCCCATCTGGACGCTGTACATGCCCAACACGAGCAGGATATGGTCACTTACCGGGAAAGCCTCAAAGGCTCCGTTGTCATCTCCCTTTTGCAGGCTCGGCTAAAAATGGCTCACGAGGCCAAAGCCCTGGGCTTCGAATGCCCTTCTTGGAACATCGAGGCCTGGGAGACCAAGCTAAAAACTCTCAGAGGTAATCCCGTGGAGCATCCTGTCAAGTCTGCGGCTGCAGGGTCTTCAAAAGCGATGGGAAAATTAACGGGTGCTGGTGACGAGGCTGAGAAGGAGGTTCAAGCTAATCCTGAGGCGGATGTGGGTGAAGATGTGATGGTTGAAGAAGGCGTTGCCCCCTAAAAATCATTTCTTTTAAATTTGATGATTATGTTTATTCGAACAATTTTATTTCTTGTCCTTGAACAATTTCTTTTCCTGCATTAAAACAATTTGATAACCAAAGGTGGATGGGTCCTAGGTTTTAGGATGAAGCCTTTGGTTATCAACTAGTATCGCTTATTTTAGATAATACCACCTTCTTTTAACTTATTTGCTGTTGCCTTTTAATTTTTTGTCATGCACTGCACAGTTTAGATTTCAACTTTGCAAAATTATTTTTTGAAAATATCCTGATCAACATACTCGGCGGTATCCTACGAAGACTTTCGTCAAATAGGGTTTTTCAAAATTCAAAGAATTTAGATAAAGTCTTTAAAGAATAAAGGACAGTTTATTTTTCAAAATGCGTTTTGATAATACTTGCTTGACCAGAGTATTAATTTTCAACCCAAGTATTATACCCCAAACATTCCAATCAAACATCCTGAAACATATCCCGAAAACACATTTTGAGAATATATCCTAAGGATATATCCTAATCAGGATATTTAAGCCTTAAACATAGTTTCAAAAGTTCAAACAACTTATGTAAAGTTCACAAAGGAAAGATCATACCAGGAATATAGTATAACCCTAGTATCGAACTTCAATCCTTTTGCAACTTCTTCCACTAAGATGTCCCCAGTCCGAGATACTTAGTACACTAGGTTCAAATTTGATCTTTTGAGCTCTACACAATCGTTTTAGGAGGAATGTCCCCTGTGCATGAAGTCTTTGAACACTTAGAAAATCGTCTGAACAGTTCTTATGTTACAGGGGGTAAACCCTAAAATATACTGGAGATAATTCCTTAGTGTCCTGGGGATAATCCCATAGATATCCTGGGGAAAATCCCAAATTTTCATGCGCTACAGGCGGGAGTGTATAAACTCCAAGACTTAGAAAGGTGAAAACCTTTAAACCTTAGAGAGTATGAAAATACCCTTTCGCGAGAGAGGGTGATCAATCCTCATATACCTTAAGGATCCAGGATATAGCCAACAGTGATGAAATTGTCAGCCACTTTTACATGAACTGGTCCCGCCACCTTGAACTATCCCTGGATAGCTTGCACTCCAGGCGGGGTGTTTAAACCCAATTCGTGAGAAAGGTGAATACCTTTAAACCTGTGAAGGGATCAGAATCCCTTAAACGTGAGAGAGGGGGCCAATCCTCTAATCTTTCAAAATATCCTGAGTGTGTATCCTGGAGCTGTATCCCGAAGCATATACTGCAAAACAACTGTAAACTAAGGTGGGTGTTAGCTTGGCTAACACCCCTCCGATGCTTAATCAGTAATGGGTTCAAAATAATAAACAATATTAAAATATACTAAAAGAGATAGAATCCATACCATTCTGAGTTAAAATTTAAATTCCAAACTCACTTGAAATAGAGCTTTAGATGTATAGCATTCCAGGATCTTGGTAGCATATCCCCCTCCATAATCTTGAGTCGGTATGCTCCTTTTCCTGATTCTGATTCAATCTCATAGGGTCCTTCCCATTTTGGAATGTAACACCCCAAAATGCGTAGATATTATTTATTATGTTGTGAGTGATGTCTTATTATAAATGTGTAGTAGAAACTTTAAATTAATAATTTTAGAATGTATGTTAAGGAAGAAAGTAAATAATATGAGGTTATTAATAAAAAATAAGTAACCTAGTTAGTGTTATGAGGAGTGTTAAGGTATAAGAAAGACATGAGTAAGAAGAACCTACTTCATTAAACATGAGGGACTAAAGGAGGGCATTTGGAAAGTTGTTTTAATTAAAACAACTAAAGAAAAATTCAGGATTTTGGAAGTGTGGGGGTGGGTACGGGTTTAGAGAGAAGAAGAGGGAAGAACACCCCTTGACCTAGCACCCAAAAATCTGGAAATCGAACAGCGATTTGGGGCGGATTTCTTGCATGTTTGTCACCTCTCAATCTCCTTTACTCGCTGAACAAAAGGTATGTTGTAATTTGTGATTTGGTGAAGTTTAGTATGATGAGAAAGATTGAGTTTTCTGAAATTAGGTCAAGTTTTGATGTTAAACACTCAAATGTAAGTAAGAATTTCCTTGAAATTGTTGTTAGAATGAAAGTGCATGTAAACATAATTGTTGTGCTAATTGTAGAAGTGAAAACCTTGTAGGAAGAAGTGGGTCTCTAGACATGGTTATGAAATTGAATGATTAGTAGTTGGGTTCTTATCAAATGTTGTGTTGATTGAATCTATATTGACGAACTAGTAGTTATGGGGAATGAATTATGAAAGTGCAAGTTATGAACTCCTATGTTGTTGAATGAAAGCAAGAGTAGGAATTAAAGCATGAACTACTTGTGCATTGTGCCTTATTTGTTGTACGCCCACAAAGTGTTTGATAAAATGCCTACATGAAACTTGAATTGATTCAAGTTTGTGTTTAAAAGTTAGTAAATTCGTCACTTTTGACAGCCCTAGATAGTCATCTTGTAAAGGCCGTATCTCATTCGTTATTAGGAGTTAGACAACGAGCCTTATATCGTTGGAAAGCTTGTTTCGCATGTTACAATTCTTATTTGGTCACAAGATGCTGGTTATGAGATTTGGTGGGTCAAAACAGCATGTAAAGTTAGTAAATTCGTCATTTTGACAGCCCTAGATAGCCATCTTGTAAAGGCCGTATCTCATTCGTTATTAGGAGTTAGACAACGAGCCTTATATCGTTGGAAAGCTTGTTTCGCATGTTACAATTCTTATTTGGTCACAAGATGCTGGTTATGAGATTTGGTGGGTCAAAACAGCATGTAAAGTTAGTAAATTCGTCATTTTGACAGCCCTAGATAGCCATCTTGTAAAGGCCGTATCTCATTCGTTATTAGGAATTAGACAACGAGCCTTATATCGTAGGAAAGCTTGTTTCGCATGTTACAATTCTTATTTGGTCACAAGATGCTGGTTATGAGATTTGGTGGGTCAAAACAGCACGTAAAGTTAGTAAATTCGTCATTTTGACAGCCCTAGATAGCCATCTTGTAAAGGCCGTATCTCATTCGTTATTAAGAATTAGACAACGAGCCTTATATCGTTGGAAAGCTTGTTTCGCATATTACAATTCTTATTTGAAAGTCGAAGTCGGATTAGGTGATTAAAAAGGGGGAAAATGACCCCGAACAGCTGCTGCGAGAAAAATGCGGCAATGAAAATAATGTGTTTTGTGAACTTAAAACATATGATTTTCTAGTCACCAATTTACTAAACACTAAATATTGCTTCGGGTGAATGTTACAGTTGTTAAGGTGTGTTTAAAGCGTTACTATGTGTAAAATTGGCGTTAATGTACAGCATGGTTAGCCTCTCGGATATGATTGTAATAGTAGAGAAGTCGGGCGTATTGTAGTAGATAATCTATGTGTCGCGTATGATGATAATTGAGTTGCTTGAATAAGGAACAAGGTGACTTTTAGTCTATATGCCTTATGTATGTGGTATTTGGTTAATAAAAAGTCAAGTAATGTATGAATGGAAAGAAACGAATGTAGTATGAATGAGTATATGTGCTAACCATAACGTAATTGTGATGACATGAAAGAATAGGAATCACATTAGCAAGGACTCGAAAACGGAAGGTTAACGGGTCAAGCAGAGGCGAGGAAACAAGCGTGAACACTAACGCTCGAGGTAAGTGACTTTCGATTCACTTCTTAGTATACATATAGAGTTTTCTTGTTATGGTTGAATGGGATGATTGATGTATATAAAATGGCCGACAAGTAGGTATGTATGAATGCATTTAGGAAAATTACGTAAGTACATGCACGTGTGAGCTAAGGTATGCACGGGTGTAGTTATGATTCATTTTATGAATGTATGTAAGTATGGAGTTATGTATGCATGTATGTATATATGTAGGTATTGGTGTATGTATGAACGTAAGTAGTTATGTATGAGCATGAGCATTTTGTATTTGAATATGAAAGTACATACGTGTGTAGGTACGAACGTATATATATATGTGGATGCAAGTAAGTATGTACGTATGTATGTGAGTAGGTATGTGTGTATGTAGTTATGTATGTATGTATGTAAATACATATGCGAAGATGTAATCATGTATGTATGTAATTAGATGCGTGGGTTTGCAAGTAAAGGTATGTATGTATGTAGATGTGAATTATGCGTATGCGAAGATACGTAGGTATATATGAAGGTATGTAGAGAAGTAGTAATGCATGCGCGTATGTAGATATGGGATTGGTATAGAAGAAGGTACGTATGAGTATATGCAGGTATGTAGAAATATAGGAGGGCATGTACGTATGTAGACGCATACGTATACATGTAAACATGTACATGTGCATGATTTAGATACGTAGAATTTTAACGTTACTAATTATGCGTTTGAGGTTGGTATGTGATGCAGGAACAAGTACACCGGATTCTTACGAAACTTAAACCGAACCCGGAATAAGAGGATGAGAAAGAATAATTGGATGAATTAATGTTAAATTAACGAACGTTATTCAATCTTTAATTACATGAGATTAATGTATATGATGATGCCTTTGACTAATGGCTAAGTTGTATGTGATGCCCACAGGTGTTACACGGACTTCTGCTGCTGCTAAGGAAGTGAAGCGGACGTAGATCGAGTCAAGAGCAAGGATTGTACGGATAGATTGGTCACATAGTTGAAGTATATAACGTTTGGTAATCTAAATTTTAGTATGAATGTTGTAAAATTCTTTTACAGTACGTTTAACATTTTTAGGATTTGGAACCTTCGTGAAAGAAATGTTGTTAATACGGAAGAAAATTTTAAAGCTCTTTTTCCGCTGCGTCATTTTTAAGGTTAAACGTGTTGGGGTCTAACAAGTTGGTATCAGAGCCCTGGTTTGAGAGAATCAAGTGTAAGAAGGTAAGTGCTTGAACTCAAACTTGTGTGCTCTTGTGATAAGAAACCCGTACAATCCAAGACTCGGTCAAGATCCAAAGGTAAAAGAGGATGTAAGTATGTACTTATGAATATGTATAAAGAAACTGACGGTTTTGTATATGCAAGGTAAGTATAAGTGTTTGAAGAGGATGATCCGCGAATGCGGTCAAGTACCGACACCAAGGCATGAAATAAGACAAAGTTGAACCCAGGTACGTAAATTCAATATGTGGGTATATGAAATGGTAAAATGCATTAAGGGAAGAAAAAAAAATGCTAAATGAAGGACTATGATGGTATAGTAAACATGTTTTGAAAATGATACACGTGCCGAAACCTAATTCTTCGGACATAAGGTGACAATTACACGAAGACACGAAACCAGTATGTGGATTGTGTACCTGGCCAGTACACGTGAATCATATGACGTTCGTGAGACTGTGATAATTGATACAGGTATGTCCGTTAGAATTAAGTAGTAGGTGGACGTGAGGGTGAAGGGAAATGTAAGACTCCCAGGAATGAAAGTATGAATGCTATGTTAGAATCCGCGAGACGGATTCGAAACATGAAAGAAGTTAAAGTATGAATGCTCTGTTGAATCCGCGAGGCAGATCCAAACAATGAAAGATATGAATGCAATGCTTGAATCCGCGAGATGGATTCAAGGGATGAAAAGCGTAAATGCAATGTTTGAATCCGCGAGACGGATTCAAAGAATGAAAGATATGAATGCAATGCTTGAATCCGCGAGACGGATTCAAGGGATGAAAAGCGTAAATGCAATGTTTGAATCCGTGAGACGGATTCAAAGAATGAAAGATATGAATGCAATGCTTGAATCCGCGAGACGGATTCAAGGCATGAAAAGCGTAAATGCAATGTTTGAATCCACGAGACGGATTCAAAATATAGAAGGTACGAAAGGTATGAAAAATGTGTTCGAATCCTCGAAACAGATTTAAGATATAAAAGACGGAACTAGTCTACATAAGAAGAAGTCAATAGCTTGACCATGTATGCGCCAAACAAGTCATATAAGTAAATGTAAAGCAAATGAACAAAAGAATGATAGGAATGAAAATATTCGAATGTGTAAGTAATTACGGACCAGACAAGTAAATATTTCTTAAGTGATATGATTCAAATTATGCTTAAACTTTCATGTATATATTTATACAAGTGCGTTGCATGCAATAATGGTCGAAAGGATAAATGGGTCATACGGGTCAGATGGCGATTGCCATCTGAACTCGTTAGTTAATGTTTTGATATGTTAAGTTTTGTACTCATAGGTGAGCTTGATGAATAGACACGCAATGTCACCAATCGGAAAGAAATGATCACCGTAAGATAAGGATGACGAATCAATGGAATCTACTTCCGTCAGATATCATAGTGTGATAAACCTATCAAGATCAGCGAAAGAATTCTCATGAGCGGAAGCTCAATACACAGATGAAAGAGATCAATCCTGGAATGGTTTGGATTTGTAATGAAGTGGTTGGTTTGCTTTCGCGGGTCGTGGCATTACGCCAAAATAGTAAGGTTAGTGAATTGTTTAATATGTGAATTTAAGTATAAAGTTATGAATTAAATAAGTACTTCCGCACGAACTAGTGGTAACGCAAGATGTGATATGATAAGGAAGGGTTGACTTTTAGAAGTTGACTAAGAATGAGTTTTAAATCTGGCTTAAGTAGTGGGTAGTGAGTGTATGAGTAAGAAGGTAGAAGTAAAACTCCAAGTATATACGAAATTATTAGAACTAATACTAACGGTGAATGTGGTAGCAAGTTCATATGAACTTCATTTCGCTTTTATGTAGATCATGGCATTAAACCCTTGGGTTCGCTTCTAGTTTGCACACTTTAGTTCTAGTACGATAATGTGATGGTACGAATTTGGATAGGTTATTTGTTGTAAGAATGGGAAAGAATTTCTAGGAATGATGTTCTTGTAACTATGACCTTGCCGACGAAATAAAACGATATTTAGGAAGCAGGTTTCGGGGACGAAACCATCCTTAAGGGGGGTAGACTTGTAACACCCCAAAATGCGTAGATATTATTTATTATGTTGTGAGTGATGTCTTATTATAAATGTGTAGTAGAAACTTTAAATTAATAATTTTAGAATGTATGTTAAGGAAGAAAGTAAATAATATGAGGTTATTAATAAAAAATAAGTAACCTAGTTAGTGTTATGAGGAGTGTTAAGGTATAAGAAAGACATGAGTAAGAAGAACCTACTTCATTAAACATGAGGGACTAAAGGAGGGCATTTGGAAAGTTGTTTTAATTAAAACAACTAAAGAAAAATTCAGGATTTTGGAAGTGTGGGGGTGGGTACGGGTTTAGAGAGAAGAAGAGGGAAGAACACCCCTTGACCTAGCACCCAAAAATCTGGAAATCGAACAGCGATTTGGGGCGGATTTCTTGCATGTTTGTCACCTCTCAATCTCCTTTACTCGCTGAACAAAAGGTATGTTGTAATTTGTGATTTGGTGAAGTTTAGTATGATGAGAAAGATTGAGTTTTCTGAAATTAGGTCAAGTTTTGATGTTAAACACTCAAATGTAAGTAAGAATTTCCTTGAAATTGTTGTTAGAATGAAAGTGCATGTAAACATAATTGTTGTGCTAATTGTAGAAGTGAAAACCTTGTAGGAAGAAGTGGGTCTCTAGACATGGTTATGAAATTGAATGATTAGTAGTTGGGTTCTTATCAAATGTTGTGTTGATTGAATCTATATTGACGAACTAGTAGTTATGGGGAATGAATTATGAAAGTGCAAGTTATGAACTCCTATGTTGTTGAATGAAAGCAAGAGTAGGAATTAAAGCATGAACTACTTGTGCATTGTGCCTTATTTGTTGTACGCCCACAAAGTGTTTGATAAAATGCCTACATGAAACTTGAATTGATTCAAGTTTGTGTTTAAAAGTTAGTAAATTCGTCACTTTTGACAGCCCTAGATAGTCATCTTGTAAAGGCCGTATCTCATTCGTTATTAGGAGTTAGACAACGAGCCTTATATCGTTGGAAAGCTTGTTTCGCATGTTACAATTCTTATTTGGTCACAAGATGCTGGTTATGAGATTTGGTGGGTCAAAACAGCATGTAAAGTTAGTAAATTCGTCATTTTGACAGCCCTAGATAGCCATCTTGTAAAGGCCGTATCTCATTCGTTATTAGGAGTTAGACAACGAGCCTTATATCGTTGGAAAGCTTGTTTCGCATGTTACAATTCTTATTTGGTCACAAGATGCTGGTTATGAGATTTGGTGGGTCAAAACAGCATGTAAAGTTAGTAAATTCGTCATTTTGACAGCCCTAGATAGCCATCTTGTAAAGGCCGTATCTCATTCGTTATTAGGAATTAGACAACGAGCCTTATATCGTAGGAAAGCTTGTTTCGCATGTTACAATTCTTATTTGGTCACAAGATGCTGGTTATGAGATTTGGTGGGTCAAAACAGCACGTAAAGTTAGTAAATTCGTCATTTTGACAGCCCTAGATAGCCATCTTGTAAAGGCCGTATCTCATTCGTTATTAAGAATTAGACAACGAGCCTTATATCGTTGGAAAGCTTGTTTCGCATATTACAATTCTTATTTGAAAGTCGAAGTCGGATTAGGTGATTAAAAAGGGGGAAAATGACCCCGAACAGCTGCTGCGAGAAAAATGCGGCAATGAAAATAATGTGTTTTGTGAACTTAAAACATATGATTTTCTAGTCACCAATTTACTAAACACTAAATATTGCTTCGGGTGAATGTTACAGTTGTTAAGGTGTGTTTAAAGCGTTACTATGTGTAAAATTGGCGTTAATGTACAGCATGGTTAGCCTCTCGGATATGATTGTAATAGTAGAGAAGTCGGGCGTATTGTAGTAGATAATCTATGTGTCGCGTATGATGATAATTGAGTTGCTTGAATAAGGAACAAGGTGACTTTTAGTCTATATGCCTTATGTATGTGGTATTTGGTTAATAAAAAGTCAAGTAATGTATGAATGGAAAGAAACGAATGTAGTATGAATGAGTATATGTGCTAACCATAACGTAATTGTGATGACATGAAAGAATAGGAATCACATTAGCAAGGACTCGAAAACGGAAGGTTAACGGGTCAAGCAGAGGCGAGGAAACAAGCGTGAACACTAACGCTCGAGGTAAGTGACTTTCGATTCACTTCTTAGTATACATATAGAGTTTTCTTGTTATGGTTGAATGGGATGATTGATGTATATAAAATGGCCGACAAGTAGGTATGTATGAATGCATTTAGGAAAATTACGTAAGTACATGCACGTGTGAGCTAAGGTATGCACGGGTGTAGTTATGATTCATTTTATGAATGTATGTAAGTATGGAGTTATGTATGCATGTATGTATATATGTAGGTATTGGTGTATGTATGAACGTAAGTAGTTATGTATGAGCATGAGCATTTTGTATTTGAATATGAAAGTACATACGTGTGTAGGTACGAACGTATATATATATGTGGATGCAAGTAAGTATGTACGTATGTATGTGAGTAGGTATGTGTGTATGTAGTTATGTATGTATGTATGTAAATACATATGCGAAGATGTAATCATGTATGTATGTAATTAGATGCGTGGGTTTGCAAGTAAAGGTATGTATGTATGTAGATGTGAATTATGCGTATGCGAAGATACGTAGGTATATATGAAGGTATGTAGAGAAGTAGTAATGCATGCGCGTATGTAGATATGGGATTGGTATAGAAGAAGGTACGTATGAGTATATGCAGGTATGTAGAAATATAGGAGGGCATGTACGTATGTAGACGCATACGTATACATGTAAACATGTACATGTGCATGATTTAGATACGTAGAATTTTAACGTTACTAATTATGCGTTTGAGGTTGGTATGTGATGCAGGAACAAGTACACCGGATTCTTACGAAACTTAAACCGAACCCGGAATAAGAGGATGAGAAAGAATAATTGGATGAATTAATGTTAAATTAACGAACGTTATTCAATCTTTAATTACATGAGATTAATGTATATGATGATGCCTTTGACTAATGGCTAAGTTGTATGTGATGCCCACAGGTGTTACACGGACTTCTGCTGCTGCTAAGGAAGTGAAGCGGACGTAGATCGAGTCAAGAGCAAGGATTGTACGGATAGATTGGTCACATAGTTGAAGTATATAACGTTTGGTAATCTAAATTTTAGTATGAATGTTGTAAAATTCTTTTACAGTACGTTTAACATTTTTAGGATTTGGAACCTTCGTGAAAGAAATGTTGTTAATACGGAAGAAAATTTTAAAGCTCTTTTTCCGCTGCGTCATTTTTAAGGTTAAACGTGTTGGGGTCTAACAAGTTGGTATCAGAGCCCTGGTTTGAGAGAATCAAGTGTAAGAAGGTAAGTGCTTGAACTCAAACTTGTGTGCTCTTGTGATAAGAAACCCGTACAATCCAAGACTCGGTCAAGATCCAAAGGTAAAAGAGGATGTAAGTATGTACTTATGAATATGTATAAAGAAACTGACGGTTTTGTATATGCAAGGTAAGTATAAGTGTTTGAAGAGGATGATCCGCGAATGCGGTCAAGTACCGACACCAAGGCATGAAATAAGACAAAGTTGAACCCAGGTACGTAAATTCAATATGTGGGTATATGAAATGGTAAAATGCATTAAGGGAAGAAAAAAAAAATGCTAAATGAAGGACTATGATGGTATAGTAAACATGTTTTGAAAATGATACACGTGCCGAAACCTAATTCTTCGGACATAAGGTGACAATTACACGAAGACACGAAACCAGTATGTGGATTGTGTACCTGGCCAGTACACGTGAAGCATATGACGTTCGTGAGACTGTGATAATTGATACAGGTATGTCCGTTAGAATTAAGTAGTAGGTGGACGTGAGGGTGAAGGGAAATGTAAGACTCCCAGGAATGAAAGTATGAATGCTATGTTAGAATCCGCGAGACGGATTCGAAACATGAAAGAAGTTAAAGTATGAATGCTCTGTTGAATCCGCGAGGCAGATCCAAACAATGAAAGATATGAATGCAATGCTTGAATCCGCGAGATGGATTCAAGGGATGAAAAGCGTAAATGCAATGTTTGAATCCGCGAGACGGATTCAAAGAATGAAAGATATGAATGCAATGCTTGAATCCGCGAGACGGATTCAAGGGATGAAAAGCGTAAATGCAATGTTTGAATCCGTGAGACGGATTCAAAGAATGAAAGATATGAATGCAATGCTTGAATCCGCGAGACGGATTCAAGGCATGAAAAGCGTAAATGCAATGTTTGAATCCACGAGACGGATTCAAAATATAGAAGGTACGAAAGGTATGAAAAATGTGTTCGAATCCTCGAAACAGATTTAAGATATAAAAGACGGAACTAGTCTACATAAGAAGAAGTCAATAGCTTGACCATGTATGCGCCAAACAAGTCATATAAGTAAATGTAAAGCAAATGAACAAAAGAATGATAGGAATGAAAATATTCGAATGTGTAAGTAATTACGGACCAGACAAGTAAATATTTCTTAAGTGATATGATTCAAATTATGCTTAAACTTTCATGTATATATTTATACAAGTGCGTTGCATGCAATAATGGTCGAAAGGATAAATGGGTCATACGGGTCAGATGGCGATTGCCATCTGAACTCGTTAGTTAATGTTTTGATATGTTAAGTTTTGTACTCATAGGTGAGCTTGATGAATAGACACGCAATGTCACCAATCGGAAAGAAATGATCACCGTAAGATAAGGATGACGAATCAATGGAATCTACTTCCGTCAGATATCATAGTGTGATAAACCTATCAAGATCAGCGAAAGAATTCTCATGAGCGGAAGCTCAATACACAGATGAAAGAGATCAATCCTGGAATGGTTTGGATTTGTAATGAAGTGGTTGGTTTGCTTTCGCGGGTCGTGGCATTACGCCAAAATAGTAAGGTTAGTGAATTGTTTAATATGTGAATTTAAGTATAAAGTTATGAATTAAATAAGTACTTCCGCACGAACTAGTGGTAACGCAAGATGTGATATGATAAGGAAGGGTTGACTTTTAGAAGTTGACTAAGAATGAGTTTTAAATCTGGCTTAAGTAGTGGGTAGTGAGTGTATGAGTAAGAAGGTAGAAGTAAAACTCCAAGTATATACGAAATTATTAGAACTAATACTAACGGTGAATGTGGTAGCAAGTTCATATGAACTTCATTTCGCTTTTATGTAGATCATGGCATTAAACCCTTGGGTTCGCTTCTAGTTTGCACACTTTAGTTCTAGTACGATAATGTGATGGTACGAATTTGGATAGGTTATTTGTTGTAAGAATGGGAAAGAATTTCTAGGAATGATGTTCTTGTAACTATGACCTTGCCGACGAAATAAAACGATATTTAGGAAGCAGGTTTCGGGGACGAAACCATCCTTAAGGGGGGTAGACTTGTAACACCCCAAAATGCGTAGATATTATTTATTATGTTGTGAGTGATGTCTTATTATAAATGTGTAGTAGAAACTTTAAATTAATAATTTTAGAATGTATGTTAAGGAAGAAAGTAAATAATATGAGGTTATTAATAAAAAATAAGTAACCTAGTTAGTGTTATGAGGAGTGTTAAGGTATAAGAAAGACATGAGTAAGAAGAACCTACTTCATTAAACATGAGGGACTAAAGGAGGGCATTTGGAAAGTTGTTTTAATTAAAACAACTAAAGAAAAATTCAGGATTTTGGAAGTGTGGGGGTGGGTACGGGTTTAGAGAGAAGAAGAGGGAAGAACACCCCTTGACCTAGCACCCAAAAATCTGGAAATCGAACAGCGATTTGGGGCGGATTTCTTGCATGTTTGTCACCTCTCAATCTCCTTTACTCGCTGAACAAAAGGTATGTTGTAATTTGTGATTTGGTGAAGTTTAGTATGATGAGAAAGATTGAGTTTTCTGAAATTAGGTCAAGTTTTGATGTTAAACACTCAAATGTAAGTAAGAATTTCCTTGAAATTGTTGTTAGAATGAAAGTGCATGTAAACATAATTGTTGTGCTAATTGTAGAAGTGAAAACCTTGTAGGAAGAAGTGGGTCTCTAGACATGGTTATGAAATTGAATGATTAGTAGTTGGGTTCTTATCAAATGTTGTGTTGATTGAATCTATATTGACGAACTAGTAGTTATGGGGAATGAATTATGAAAGTGCAAGTTATGAACTCCTATGTTGTTGAATGAAAGCAAGAGTAGGAATTAAAGCATGAACTACTTGTGCATTGTGCCTTATTTGTTGTACGCCCACAAAGTGTTTGATAAAATGCCTACATGAAACTTGAATTGATTCAAGTTTGTGTTTAAAAGTTAGTAAATTCGTCACTTTTGACAGCCCTAGATAGTCATCTTGTAAAGGCCGTATCTCATTCGTTATTAGGAGTTAGACAACGAGCCTTATATCGTTGGAAAGCTTGTTTCGCATGTTACAATTCTTATTTGGTCACAAGATGCTGGTTATGAGATTTGGTGGGTCAAAACAGCATGTAAAGTTAGTAAATTCGTCATTTTGACAGCCCTAGATAGCCATCTTGTAAAGGCCGTATCTCATTCGTTATTAGGAGTTAGACAACGAGCCTTATATCGTTGGAAAGCTTGTTTCGCATGTTACAATTCTTATTTGGTCACAAGATGCTGGTTATGAGATTTGGTGGGTCAAAACAGCATGTAAAGTTAGTAAATTCGTCATTTTGACAGCCCTAGATAGCCATCTTGTAAAGGCCGTATCTCATTCGTTATTAGGAATTAGACAACGAGCCTTATATCGTAGGAAAGCTTGTTTCGCATGTTACAATTCTTATTTGGTCACAAGATGCTGGTTATGAGATTTGGTGGGTCAAAACAGCACGTAAAGTTAGTAAATTCGTCATTTTGACAGCCCTAGATAGCCATCTTGTAAAGGCCGTATCTCATTCGTTATTAAGAATTAGACAACGAGCCTTATATCGTTGGAAAGCTTGTTTCGCATATTACAATTCTTATTTGAAAGTCGAAGTCGGATTAGGTGATTAAAAAGGGGGAAAATGACCCCGAACAGCTGCTGCGAGAAAAATGCGGCAATGAAAATAATGTGTTTTGTGAACTTAAAACATATGATTTTCTAGTCACCAATTTACTAAACACTAAATATTGCTTCGGGTGAATGTTACAGTTGTTAAGGTGTGTTTAAAGCGTTACTATGTGTAAAATTGGCGTTAATGTACAGCATGGTTAGCCTCTCGGATATGATTGTAATAGTAGAGAAGTCGGGCGTATTGTAGTAGATAATCTATGTGTCGCGTATGATGATAATTGAGTTGCTTGAATAAGGAACAAGGTGACTTTTAGTCTATATGCCTTATGTATGTGGTATTTGGTTAATAAAAAGTCAAGTAATGTATGAATGGAAAGAAACGAATGTAGTATGAATGAGCATATGTGCTAACCATAACGTAATTGTGATGACATGAAAGAATAGGAATCACATTAGCAAGGACTCGAAAACGGAAGGTTAACGGGTCAAGCAGAGGCGAGGAAACAAGCGTGAACACTAACGCTCGAGGTAAGTGACTTTCGATTCACTTCTTAGTATACATATAGAGTTTTCTTGTTATGGTTGAATGGGATGATTGATGTATATAAAATGGCCGACAAGTAGGTATGTATGAATGCATTTAGGAAAATTACGTAAGTACATGCACGTGTGAGCTAAGGTATGCACGGGTGTAGTTATGATTCATTTTATGAATGTATGTAAGTATGGAGTTATGTATGCATGTATGTATATATGTAGGTATTGGTGTATGTATGAACGTAAGTAGTTATGTATGAGCATGAGCATTTTGTATTTGAATATGAAAGTACATACGTGTGTAGGTACGAACGTATATATATATGTGGATGCAAGTAAGTATGTACGTATGTATGTGAGTAGGTATGTGTGTATGTAGTTATGTATGTATGTATGTAAATACATATGCGAAGATGTAATCATGTATGTATGTAATTAGATGCGTGGGTTTGCAAGTAAAGGTATGTATGTATGTAGATGTGAATTATGCGTATGCGAAGATACGTAGGTATATATGAAGGTATGTAGAGAAGTAGTAATGCATGCGCGTATGTAGATATGGGATTGGTATAGAAGAAGGTACGTATGAGTATATGCAGGTATGTAGAAATATAGGAGGGCATGTACGTATGTAGACGCATACGTATACATGTAAACATGTACATGTGCATGATTTAGATACGTAGAATTTTAACGTTACTAATTATACGTTTGAGGTTGGTATGTGATGCAGGAACAAGTACATCGGATTCTTACGAAACTTAAACCGAACCCGGAATAAGAGGATGAGAAAGAATAATTGGATGAATTAATGTTAAATTAACGAACGTTATTCAATCTTTAATTACATGAGATTAATGTATATGATGATGCCTTTGACTAATGGCTAAGTTGTATGTGATGCCCACAGGTGTTACACGGACTTCTGCTGCTGCTAAGGAAGTGAAGCGGACGTAGATCGAGTCAAGAGCAAGGATTGTACGGATAGATTGGTCACATAGTTGAAGTATATAACGTTTGGTAATCTAAATTTTAGTATGAATGTTGTAAAATTCTTTTACAGTACGTTTAACATTTTTAGGATTTGGAACCTTCGTGAAAGAAATGTTGTTAATACGGAAGAAAATTTTAAAGCTCTTTTTCCGCTGCGTCATTTTTAAGGTTAAACGTGTTGGGGTCTAACATGGAACCAACTTTCCATCAGCAGGATTAGTAGTATTCTGGAAAGCCTTTCTCAATACCCAATCTCCAACCTGGAACCTTCTAGTCCTTATATTCTTGTTATATGCTTTAGATATCCTCTGTTGATATGCTTCCATCCTTAGCTTTGCCGCGTCTCTTATCTCATCAACAGTATCCAATTCCTGGCATAGGACTTCAGGATTCTTCTCAGGATCCCGGAGATTGGATCTTGCTGTAGGTATCACCATTTCTGTCGGGATCACCGCTTCTGCTCCAAATACCAAGGAAAACGGGGTTTGGCCAGTTGCACTTTTCACCGTTGTTCTATCAGCCCATAAAACAAAGGGTAGTTCTTCTGCCCATCTTCCTTTTTTAGCTCCTAGTCTCTTTTTCAGGTTGTTAACAATTATCTTGTTTGAGGATTCTGCTTGTCCATTTGCTTGAGGATGTACCGGTGTGGATGTGATCATTTTGATTCCCCAATTCTTGCAAAAGTCAGTAGTCCTCTTACTTATAAACTGAGATCCATTGTCACAAATTATCTCAGCTGGTACTCCAAACCTAGTCAGGATATTCCTTTTTATGAAGGATACCACTTCTTGATCTCTAACTTGAACAAATGCTTCAGCTTCGACCCACTTAGAGAAATAATCGGTCATTGCCAGCATGAAGACCTTTCCTCCTGGATCCTTTGGCAAATTTCCTACTATATCCATTCCCCACTTCATGAATGGCCAAGGGGAAGCTATAGGATAAAGTGGCTCAGCCGGCTGATGTAATATATTACTGTGTCTTTGACAAGCATCACATCTTCGAGCATATTCTGCAGCATCTTTTCTCATCGTCGGCCAATAATATCATGTTCTTAACACCTTTGAGAATAACGACCTGCCCCCAGTATGGTTACCACAATCCCCTTCGTGTATATCCTGAAGCACTTCTTTGGTTTCAGGATCTTCCAAGCACCTCAGATATGGTCCTGCAAGGGATTTCTTATACAAAACATTATTTATAATAGTGAATCGTGATACCTTCATTCTAAAGGCCTTAGGATTTTCATCCTTTGGGATGTGTCCTTCTTTAAGATATCTTATGATTGGAGCCATCCAAGACTTAGGATCCTCCTCAGGATGTTCATCATCAGGATCCCGAATACTTACTACTTCCTCATCCTGAGGATCCGTAGCAGGATACAGGATATGTAATATTGGTATTCGGGTCCCTTCCTGTAACGCCCCGCGTTTTCATAACTTTCCATATTTAGAAACCATGGTTCATATTCCTATTTTTGGAAACTTTGTATCCTATTATTCATCGTTTCGTTTTAATCGTCGAAAAATCTTTGTCTTTAATCTAATTCGTTATAAAAATGAGTATTTATTCATGGTTTAATTAATTAAATTAATTGATTTTACTATTTAAAAGATTATTTTTATAATAAACTAGTTAGTCTCATTAACTTTTAAGGCTAGTAAATGCAAACTAACTTAGTTAATTGTAAAGTTAGTGTTCTTTTTGAAAATAACATAAGTTAACCTAACTAAATTAAACCTTAGGGACCGAATGTGCAAATTCTGAAACTATTGATTCAGTTAAAACAAAATAAATAGGACTTCCACAACCCTAGCCGCATACTTTCACTAATCAGTCATCTTTCCCTCCTGCCCTTTTGTCTTCTCTGCTAAACAAGAACCCGCACATCAGACTTCATCTTTTCCCTCTCAATTCTCTTTGCCTACAACTTTATCTTCAAGGAAATCAACATTTACCTTCTCTAACTTACACCTGCAAATAAAAGCAACATGCCTCTCATCTCTCAACACACACCATCTACCTCACTTCCCTCTCTATAATTAACCGGCGCCGGAGCTGGTTAACCGGCGGCCGGCGATGTTTGTGTCCAGCCGATGTCACTCACCCACGTAATCAACCAACCACCTGTACACTCCCCCTCTCTTGCATAAACCAGTCGTCGGAGATCAAGTCAGGCGCCGTTACGGCGGCTCTCCGACCACACACCACAGCCTCTCTGTTCACCGACAACACCCCTTCGTTTTCTCCTTAACCCTTCATCAACCGCGTCACATCAGCTTCATCCCTCTTTCTGGTTCAAACCGACGACCACAGAAAGAAGCCGGTCGGCGACGACGACGGCGGCGAGGGTGTTTGCTCGACAGATTCAGGTAAGGTTTCCAGTTTACTCGGTTCGGTGTTGATTTAAACTCAAGTCGGACCTTGTTTGGTTTGGCTCCGGGTTCAATCAGTCAGCTTTGTTCGGGTCTCAGGTCAACGGCTCAGGTTTGGCTCGGGTTCGGGTGTCGTGGTGCAGTTTTCGTGCAGTTGGTTCGAGTCAGAGTCATGGGATGGTGCAGTTCGGGTCGACATTAGATTCGGTTCAGTTTCTGTTTGGCTCAACATCAGTCGCGGGATTTCTGTTCGGTTCAAGTTAGATGAGCTTTGGTTTAGATTCGGGTTTTGTTTTCGGATTATTTTTGGTTCCGGTCAACAGAAATCAATGGCTCGGGTCAAGTGGTCATACTTGTTCGGGTCAGATTCGATGTTTGGTAAATTCTTAACGCCTTGAAACTCACTATATTATTTATGTCGATGTTTAATTTACGCGAAACGAACCCTTATATTTTGTAAACATACATTGAATATCTATAGATATATTAGCTTAAAAAATTATTGTTTCGTATTGTTTCGTTTATTGCTTATTGAATTTTGAAAATGTTAACGACAACTTGTGTTGTCAGGATCGTCCAAAAAAAAACAGAGGAAACTCTGCCCGTTTTTCGTGAAATTCCGTAACGAAACGTGTAAACTTTATAAAACGAAACCAATCAAAATCAATTAAATTTTGTAAAATAGATATAAATATAGACTTAGTTGACAACATTCCCAATACTCTTGATAGACTCGATTTATAATCTTTTTTTTACAATAAACTATATAAAATATATATGTATATATATATATATATTTCTCATCAACCGGTCATACTCTATATTCCAATCCAAATCCTCCGTTATAATTTCGTTTACTCATGCACCATCGTTTCCCTATAGGGTGACCTCGGTGTTCCGTCCTCCTATCTCATCAACTCGTCATACTTGGATAATCGGAAGACATAGCAATTATGTGAGTATACTTGAACCCCTCTTTTTTGTTTACCACTTTTTGGTGTGTAACATGTTATTTATAAACTTACACTTTAAATCATAATACACAAATATTCCTATTACACGCATGATTATTTGATTACTTGATACTTTAAACTTGGGTTGAGGACATCTTGTGTTAGACTTATCAATAACTTCGTACGAGCCTATCTGTGACATATATAGTGCTATAGGATTAACGCACCGCCCGTAGACTTGTGGTTATGTCATGAGCATATTGCGTTTCATCATTGGTTTGATATGTAGACACATGCCGAATTTATTGTTTATCTTGTATCAAGAGCTTGCCACATGGAATTGTTTGAGACTTATCTTTTTATGCTACGTATGAAAAACTTGTATACTCGCCTTTGCTTTTGCATTGAACTTTATTTTAAAACATGTTACAGGTTGAGGATGACGACGCTTTGAACTTGAAGTAGTGATGATGCTTAGATACACATTTAGACGTCTTAAGTTAATGTACTTGTTTGTTGTACTCTTGTATTAAACATATTGTATATCAAGATTGTTGTATTTGATTTTAATCCTTTGTAATCAACTTTTAGAAATGCAATGAAATCCATTATTTAATTACTGTCACAATTAGTGTTATGAAGTCTCTTGCAATCTCGTTTTCGTCTCACTCCGATGTTTCCGCCATCGGTTGGGGTGTGACAGATTGGTATCAGAGCCATAACTATAGGGAATTAGGAAAAAAAATTGCCATGCTTTTGACCTAGTCTATAGTTAAGTACCAAATTCGACCATACTTGCTTCACATGCTACTTTTATGAAATATCTTTACATGCTATACTTGAAATGACTCTTTACGTGCTATTCTTGCAATGTTGCTTATGTGTTAACTTCTTTAAAACGTATCCTATGTGTTAATTTCTTGAAAAGCATTATGTGTTATACTTGATTTTATATTTCAAACATTCTCCTTCCTAAGGCATTTTACTCGTTTATACCAAACTCGAAACCACTCGTAATACACAAACGAGACGACTTCACCAAAATAGGCGTGAAACCCACAATTTGGTGAACGACTCTCAATCCATCTATTTTTTACGTGAAATTCGCCACCAAGCTAGGAGTGAAATCCTTACCCTGATGGAGAATTTCCATTTCAAATTCTAGTGGACCCTCGTCAAAGTGTCGAAATTAAATTTTGACGCAACGAGTACCAACCACACTTAGGATACGAAATCGTCAAGTTAGGGGTGAAACCCGCACCTTGTCGACTAGTCCCGCTCCTTGATTTTCAAAAAAAAAAAAAAATCCCACCAAGTCTCGAATTTTCGATGGATTTGGAACATGTAGTAACTGGAAGGGTGAATACCGTTAACCGAGATATCGGCGTGAGTATTCCACCTATTAGGCCAAAGCATGTTTCACAAATTCAGAGGGTTTTCGACCGCTTGGTTTAGTCAAAGTTCCGTTTTGGAACAATCCAAGTTTTAATCAAACCTATGCTTTACTATCATCGCTTTTATATGATACAATTCTCTCGTTTCAATTCAAATTTATTTTCGAGATCATTTTCTCACACACACATCATACAAAATATTTTCATATATTTATACATATGCATGATTTCGAAAACGACACTCAACTAGATTTACACTTCCTATAACCACAAAATGGAGAGTTATCATCGAGATATGAGTGATTTCCTTACCTTGACGATTAACTCCACTCCTCCCTTTTTCTTAAAACGACCTCACCGACGAGTTAGGGGTGATTCCCTTACCTAGGTGATCGTTACCAAAATTTTATTTCAAAAGAGACTCCATTGTACAACGCGATCAAGTTTTATATCTAAGTCGTTTTCGTTTGTCAAAATCCCTACTATGCAAATTTCAAAATTCATTATTTTATTAAATGTATATCTTACCCCATAATCTGTTCTCACTTAACTCACAAATACAAAATTCTTAATCATACCTTATAACGTTTTATTACCCGAATTTCAAAACCCTAAGAAATGCTACCTATCAACTTAATCAGTTCAATGAATCTCTTGCCCATGAACTTCATACTCAACCTAATCACAAACACACACTCACATATTATCATTATACCAAAGACTTTGTTCGCAATCGAAAATGAAACTAGCCATTTCATTTACCTATAAGATCTTATAGATATTGTAAGATCATTTTTCTAAAGCCTTTTTCAAAATCAATAAAGCATTTTAATAAAACACTTTTCGGCGATCACTAAGTTCAATATGCATAAAAATTTCTTTAAGAAGCAACGTTTTCACAAGAACCTCTTAATTTCAAATTTCCTATTTTAATGCAAGACCCTTTAAAACGATGCAAACTTACCATTTTCAAAACCTTTTTCATACACCGCTCAATATGTCATTTAAATTCAAAACACGTGGGCAAGAAGACTCCATAGGGACCAACGCTTTTCAACTAACGTAAATTCTTTTGAAACAAGAGTAGCATTTCCGTTCTTATACCAAGTATATCTCACATAGTCAATAGATGTTTTACATACTTTTGGCATTCACGAACTAGATCAAGCTTAAACTATTTCGATTCGATAAACTCAACGCGTTACTCAAACAACTATACATACATATCATCGCACATGTTTTATTCTGTGACTCACAACGATTTCCTTATATCATTCGTTTTATTTACTCAAACTCCTCAATCATTTTACATGCTTAAGTTCGTCGCATTCAATACATGTCATACACGAAGTCATCGTCATTTATGTCCACTCACATTCATACTTATACATATTTTCATGTTCATACTCATACGTTTCAAGTTCATGCTTACATACTTATTCATACATATACAAGTATTTATATTCATATGTGTTAGGGGAGGATTTTCCAAAGATCAGTGATCCTCAATTACTGTTGGGCTTAGGGATCCTCAATTCTATTTGAATTAGTGATCCTCAGAGAGTATTGTAGGATCAGGATCCAGGATCATCATAGTGATCCTTACACTAATGATTGTCTGCTTTGAATATGAAGTTGTTTTGCAGGAGTACGTGCTTGGGCTTGGTCTTGGCGATATTCCTGGAGCATATTCCCTTTTTATTCCGCACGTGCTTGACTAATATGGACGTTATGGAGGTCGTGGAAGACTTGCACGAAATGCGGATAGTTAGTTAGCTTAGATATTTTCTAAATTTAAAAGGGGATAGCGAGCTAAATTAGAACACTTGGCTATTTTTGGCTAAACATACACACTCGTAACTGCTCTCATCAACTCTCGACAGTTTGCTCAGCAATTACACACTTTTTTGCACATTACACTCTAGTGATCCTTGTAACAAGCTTGCTATCATCCAAAGTTGTAATACATTTTCTGTTTAATCTGAGTTGGTGATCGGTAGTTTCCATCACACGAGGTTTTTTATGCCGGAGATCAACTCTTGATCAAGGGATTTTTCCTCGTATAAATCATTGTGTCACTTGTTCATTACATTTCTGAGTGATCCTTAATATTGTTCATTGATTCAAGCATCACACCTCACAACAGAAAGTTTGGTTGCATTATCTTAGCTTGATTTTTGACCAAAACAGTTTGGCGCCCACCGTGGGGCAATTGGTGCTTCATTCCTAAGAAGATTCATATTTTTGTGGTCATTTCGGTTCGTTACAACCAAGCAGATGGCTTCCTCAGCGAAGAACACTTCAAGTTCAATGCCGGCAATCAGTTCTTCACAAGGCGTTCCACCTTTGCCTCCACCACCTTCTGGATCCCAGAAGAATGCTGAAAATGCTGCGAAGAGACAAACCCCCATTTTCCCAAAACCACCAACTTCTTCTGTTTCCTCTAATCCTACTACTAATGATCTTTTTACTCTGATTTTGCAGATGAGAGATCGCATGCAAGAGCAGGACAAAACCAATGAAAGGATCCTCCAGGAGATTGGTGATATCAAGAAACAGAAGAAATCAGTGGAGGATCACTCTCCTCTGATACCAAGGTCATTGGATTTCGATACTCCAGCTATAACAGCCTTGCAAACTATAGCTCCGGACATCCAGTATCAGAGTGGACCATCAGGAAGGCGTTATGGAACAACAACTATGAGTCAAGCATTTGGCTCTCACTTCCAGCCTCAAGGATCCTGTTTTCAGCCATCGGGATCCTCTTTTCAGCATCAGGGATCCTTCGTCAGCTCAGGAGGATATTTGGGAATGCACACGGTCCAAGGATCCTCCCAGGTCCAAGGATCCTCTCAGGTCCAAGGATCCTCTATGGTTCCAGGATCCTTTCAGGTTCAAGGATCCTCTCAGCCCCAAGGATCCTTTCAGGTTCAAGGATCCACTCAGCCTTAAGGATCCTTTCAGGTTCAAGGATCCTCTCAGCTTCAAGGATCCAACCTCTTTCAGGATCAAGGATCCTTAAGGAGTATGCAGCCTCCAAGTTCGGATGTTCATCAAGGAGACTTCATACCAATGCAGACCATTGCTTCATCTGGTCCTTCGATCATACCGGAGTCCCGTCAATATGGATTCACATCTGGAATTCCAAACATGAATCCTCTGGGAGGTAACACTTTTAATAATTCATATAACACTAACCCTGGCTCTATGCAGGATACAGGTATCAATCAGGCTATGGCTAGGGAGTTACAGAAGCTTAAGGATATGATATCCAGCGTACCAGGAGTGGTTAAACCCATTCCTGAAATTGCAGATGGTAGCCATAGGATATCTCGCTTTGCACCACCTATTTGTGATGCTGAGATACCCAAGAGGTTCCAAATACCAACCATGAAGCTATATGATGGTTCAACGGATCCAGAGGAACATGTAGCTCAATACAGGGAGAGGACGGAGATCAATCCAATTCCTGAGAGGTTAAAAGAAGCATGTCTATGCAAGGGTTTTGGATCCACACTTACAGGATCTGCTCTTAAATGGCTGCTAAGTCTCCCCCTTACTCTATTACTCCATTTGCTAATCTAGTTAATCTGTTTAATAGTCAATTTTCATGTAGTAGAAAATTTGAACGATTAACTAGTGATCTATATAGGGTAACACAAGGTCAAAATGAATCATTTAGAGATTACATCACTAAGTTTAGTAAAGAATCCTTAGATATCCCTAACTTGGATATAGCTACGGCTGTAGAAGCCTTTAAAATGGGTTTACTTAGGGATTCAATGTTCTATGATGATCTTGTCATGACCCCTTGCAGGAACTTAGATGAGGAAAGGAACAGGGCCCTTAGGTTCATCCGTTTAGAGGATGACAAAAGGATGCACGAGAGATTGTCAGGATCCTCAAAGCAAGACAAATAAGGATCCTATCTCAAGGATAACTGATCCAAGCAATACTCCAAGCATGACAACCAGAATGTGCATGCTGTGGAACAAGAGGAAGATGATGAGGATTATCCTCCTATTTCTGAATATTGTTTTTCTGCTGATAATAATGAACTAATCCTTTCTATCCAGAGTTTAGGTGACAAGGTTAGGTGGCCAAGGAAGAATGACAAACCGCCTACCACCAAAGACGAATCGAAATGGTGTGCTTACCATGGGGATTCTGGTCATCTCACAGATGAGTGCATAGCATTAAAGAAGGAGATAGGTTATCTTTTGAGCAAAGGATACTTGAAGGAATTGCTTGGAAGGAAAAAGTCAAGGATCAAGCATCCTGAGAAAGTTCCTGAAAAAGCTCCTCCTCCACCAGCTGATGCTCAAATCATCCATTTCATCTCCGGAGGTTCTCAGCAGCTAAGAGACATGCAAAGGAAACAAAGATGGAGAATAGGGACAGACCTGTTCGAACTTCCATCCTTACCCAGGAAAAAGTCATATACTTTGATGGGGATGACCGTGTCGACATACATGATCCTCATCATGACGGTTTGGTTATTACATTATTTATATCTAAACATTTTGTTCGCAGGATTCTCTTTGATGGGAAAAGCTCAGTGAACATAATCCTGTTGTATGTCCTCAATAGAATGGACATCCTTGAATCCGATATTGTCCAAAGATCATCTGTCCTTGTGGGATTCAGTGGAGAGACAAAGATTACATTAGGGGACATCAAACTTCCTATCTATATAGAGGGAGTGAATTATGTTAAAAAAATTCTATGTTATTGATTGCTTATCTTGCTGTAATGTTATCTTTGGCAGGCCATGGATACACGATATGAAGGCAGTCCCCCTCAACATATCATCAATGTGTCAAGCTCCCAACTCTATGAGATATGGTGAAGATAGAAAGTGATCAGCAGGAGGCAAAGAACTGTTACACTTCTTCAATGAAGCCAGCCTCCAAGGAGCAAGACGTCATGGAGGCAAGAGAGCAAGACGTCAAGGATATTCTGTTGAACCCAGAGGATCCTGAATCCAAAATTTTTATAGGATCCGGGATCCTAGACAGTATTGAGCAGGATTTAGTATCCTTCATGTAAAGAAGAAAATCTACCTTTGCTTGGAAACATGAAGATATGACAGGTATATCTAAGAATGTTAATACTCACAAACTTGGTATTGACAGGTCTTTCAAGCCAATACACCAAAAAAGGAGAAAGTTTGCACTTGAAAGGAATGCCATTATCCAAGAAGAGGTAGACAAATTGCTCAAGGCAAGTTTGAGTGGACTGATAAGCATGAAGCTGCACTCAAGGTTCTTAAGGATTATCTATCCTTAGCACCAGCCCTGATGAAACCAGAAAATGGAGAATCGTTATCCTTATACTTAGCTATTTCAGCTAAAGCAGTAAGTGTGATCCTAGTTAAGGATCATGAAGGCTCTCAACATCCGGTATCCTATGTAAGTAAAATTCTACTTGATGCTGAGGCCAGGTATTCTCATTTAGAGAAATTAATTCTTGATTTAATTATGGCTTCTGCTAAACATAGACATTATTTAGAAACTCACACCATTATTGTGAAAACTAACCTTCCTATCAAGAATGTTCTCAGGAAACTTCAAATGTCAGGTAGAATGGCAAAGTGGGCAATCAAGCTTATTGCATATGACATTAAGTATGAACCCAGGACTGCCATCAAGTCCCAAGCTTTAGCTGACTTTGTGGCTGATTCCAGTAGTGATCTACAAAGGGAAGCTGAATTAGAAGTTCAACAACTTGAGAAGATCAAGGATCCTTGGACACTCTTCACGGATGGAGCTTCAAATGTTAAAGGAACTAGACAAAGCACACTACTAAAATCGCCACAGGGGGACATTATACCCTAATCCATTGCATGTGAATTCCAAACCACTAATCATGAGGCAGAGTATGAGGCCTTGATAGCAGGTTTGCAATTAGCTAACAATATGAGGATCAGGTATCTTCAAGTATTCATAGATTCCCTATTAATTACTAATCATTATAATGGTTCTTAAACTGTCAAAGGTGAAAAGCTAATCAAGTACTTAGAAATAGTCAGGAAACTGGCAGATTCTTTTGCTTTTTTCAGTCTATCACAGGTACCCAAGGAAGAAAATGCAGAAGCTGATGCTCTAGCTAATCTTGGATCATCACTGAAGATTCCAGAGGATGTGAAAATACTCATCATCCATGTTTTTACTCCTGCAATTGAGGATCACGTAGCCATGAAGATAGTGGAAGATTCTGCAATCATCCCTAGTGATGATACACAATCTCATTCAGGATCATGGACCCTTCCAGTCATGAGATATATACAACATGGAGAGATTCCTACTGGAGAAAATCCTAGAGCTTTCAAAGTCAAGGTATCTCAATTTACAATACTAAATAACATGTTATATAACGATCTCTTGCAGGTCCATATCTAAGGTGCATTGAGGATCCAGAAATTCAAGAAGTCTTAAAGGATTTTCACGAAGGAGATTGTGGAAACCACACTGGGGGCAGAGTACTGTTCTCAAGGATCCTTAGAACAGGATACTATTGGCCTGGTATGAAGAACGATGCTGTGGATTATGCTAAGAAATGTGATCCTTGTCAAAGACACAGCAATATCCTTCATCGACAAAGAATGGCTGGAGCATACAACAAGAATAGCTTGGAATGCTGTTCATCTAAAGAAATACTTTAAGTAAGAAGGATCAGGGATCCTCGGCGATACCAGTATTCTGATTAAGGATCCGGGATCCTCAAAGGATATATGATTCTACATTTGGTAACACATTACTTTCATTTTCATTTATTTTATACTTATTACTTATCATAAGGCAAAGATGTTAAACATTTAACATCTATTTTCATAAAGTTTAAGCTTTTGCAGAGTTGTTATCATTTTACAGAAGATCAAAGTGGTTGGCCAACTCTCCAAAGTTATTTGGGCTTATCCCCAGTTTATTGGGCTTGTCCCCAGTTATTTGGGCTTGTCACCAGTTTTGGGCTTGTCCCCAGTTTGGGCCTGTCCCCAGTTTCGCCAGTAGCGCACGATGATCCTGGTATAGCTCATGGCAATGGGACAAGTACTCGCTTTAGGGGCTGACAATTTTATTGTACTGGCTGTATTCAGGATCCTACGTATAATGGTAGACGTACCATACATCCGTTCCTAAGGTTTCTAACGTTTTCACGTTAGCTAAGGTTTTGGCATTTTTCATGTCACTAAGTTTGGATAGTCGCCAGTGAGGGCCATACTCCAGTTTACACACGATCCTTTGGGCTTGTCCCCAGTTATCCTTTGGGCTTGTCCCCAGTTATCCTTTGGGCTTGTCCCCAGTATATTGGGCTTGTCCCCAGAATTGTTGGGCTTGTCCCCAGTCACTAACTTTTATCTTATATTGGCATAGTCCCAAGTTGTATCCTATTTCAGGTTTTTGAAGCTAAACGACCAAGGATCCTTGATCCTTACCTTTTATTAAGGTTTGTCTTTTGGTTATCCTGATTCTAAGTGTTAAAGGTTAAGATCCTAACTTGGATTCTCAGGTATGATCCTTAATTACTTTGATTTTACTTTTTATTTACATGAGTGACCCTTATCCTTTGACAACTGAACTTATGATCCTTAAACTACATTACTTTTCAGAACTTGTTGACTATAGGATATGTGATCCTTGATCATATCCTAAACTTTTTGAGGATATTTATTAAATTTTTTCTTCTTTACTTAATAAATTCAGACAAAATGTATATCACAACAATTGAAAAGTAAAGTATTCACAAGGATAACAACACGGGAAATAGCCAAAAAGTTAAGGTTTTATTTATTCACAAAACGTTAAACCCTTCAAGGTTGTCAAAATTGCCAACCCACGTTTCTACCAGCAAAACGTGGCCCGTCCACATGGGTTGGCAAAGGGTGTCCATTGTTAACGGGTCTTAAGAGTGCAGGAAATAAAAGATGGTAGGATAACTGTTAGGATCGGAGGCTCTCATGATTGTGTTTGTTTGTATGTTTGGAACGATTTGTAAATATGAAAACATGTAAAGTGCAGCGGAAATGAAAACAAACTTTGTAAACACAATCAAATGGAGAAAATAGTTTGATAAACAATTGCTTCTCATAGAGTCAAAAGATTTACAAATCAAAGCAAAAGATTACAGATATGCTTACAAACTAAACTCCCCCTCAGCCTGATGCCCCAAGGTTAGTTGCACACAAGATGATAGGATTAGACATGAGGAGAAGAACCCGCTCAGTCAATCAAATGTAACAGTACAGGGTACTGTTACATTTATAGGCAAACCAAACCACTGAGGATCTCAGCTGACGTCACCATGAAAGCGACGTCTAACAGCCTAACAACCTTTAACAACTGATCAATGACTACTGACCATACAGACACTGATTACATTCTAACTACTGATGTATAAACACTGATTCTTCATTCCACTGATGTAGTCAACCACTAATGTCTAGTATCAGTGCTTTCTTCAAAGGGTGATCAGACCTTGAATGGGCAGTGCTTTAATCCTTCAGCAGTGCTAGAGTTCCGTCAGTAGATTGAGCTTCAGCCTTTAAACTTCATCAATACTTTAGAGTGGTCAGCAGTTGTATATGGACAGTGGATAGGGACTATCAGTTGTTATAAATCACTTTCAAGGGGAAAACAAAGTGTAAACTGCTGCTTATTGTGAATCCTCTGTTGTGACCTGGTTTTGGCTTTACATTATCTGTTCCTCTGTTAGGGTTCAATCCCAACAATCTCCCCCTGGAACAGATAATGCCAAAACCTTTCATTATTCAGGACCTTTATTACTCATCAAGAGTGCCTTAGCTTGTTCTTTGAATTCAGCTTCAAATTCCTTTGCACTCTGGTCATCCTCATCCCTACACAGTGAAAGTTCAAGGAGATCCTGCAAATATTGAACACTAAGGCCTAGTGCTTCTTTCCTTGATATGTACTTCACATCGCCATTGGCTCTGACCAGGGTCAATACGTGAGTCTTTTGATCAGACATCCACTTTAGTATTTTTAGGCCAAGTGGGTTTCTTGGGAGAGACTTATTTGCAGATGAGTTGAGGAATGATGGCCTTGAAAACACCTGCAGACTTTCAGACATTCTTTTGAAAGCTTCTTCAATGACTTTGTCTGCTGCAGCTATATCTTCTGCAGTTTCTTGTTCAATAAGCTCTTGTCTTTCAGCTTCTGTCTTGTCTTTAGCAGTGTTTGGAGACGCAGGTTTGTTTAATGCCTTAAAAAGGCTTTGAAGCTTTGTTGAAGTTTCTTCTTTTAGACCCATTTTCGTGATGGTATCTTTGAAGTACTCTGCTTCCTTTTCTATTACCTCTTCTTCAGTCAGCTGTTCTCCCTCTTCTTGATTTGTTACAAAAGTAGACCGGAACAGTGTGTCGAGGTTTCCTATCTTCTGTTCAAGCTTCATCATTTGTTCTTGCTTTTTAGAAGTGCCTGAAACAGTTATCTTTCTTTTCTTCAGCCTTTCATAGGCTTCATCAGTCTGCTGTTTTGACCATTTTGATATGGCTTCAGCAGTATCCATTTTTGCATCCACCAGCTCCCTTTTCTTTCTCTTATATTCAGCAGTTAAGTCAGCAATGAGCTTTTCATATTTTCTCCAGTTAGGAGCATTCTTCTTCTTCGTAGGATCATTCTTAATCTTTTCAATCCTTTCTGCCTCACGCTTAAGAGCTACTACTGGCCATTCTCTGAACTGTTGTTCTTCAGCAGGATAAAATTTTTCTTTCATGATGTAGGCTAGATATTGTTTTCTTAACTCTTTCTTTTGATCAGCCTTTTCTTTGTTTAGGTCTTGTGCAAACCCTTCTATCTGCTTTACTTTTGTGAAGTAGAACTCCAGTCTTTTAGCAATGCCATCTTCGCTTAACTTTTCTTTTTCACTGTCAACCTTGGCTTTTACTTTAGCCTGCCTTGCCTTGAGGTTGAGGTAATCATCCATATCCTCTGGTGGCATGTAGCCTATGAGTGAGGAGAATCTTCTTTTTGAAGGATCTTCTTCTGTATAGAATTGCCTCATCTCATTTTTGATAGCTTCAAGTTCCAGTGGATGTTGTGCAGCATTAGGATCATGTATACCCTCTTCGGCAGGAATTGGCCTTCTTTTTCTATTGAATAGCTTTGGTTGTGATGTAGAAAGGGTGAGAGCAGTGGTGGATGACTGACTAACAGCTGTTGAAACAACTGGTGTCTCAACATCTGTTGTCATTACAACTGCTGATATGTCAGCAGTTGTCTTCTGCTTTTGAGCAGGGGATGGAAGTGGTGAGGTAGTTTTTGATGGTGGTGATGGTGGTGGTGAATCATCAACTGATATGAGATTCCTTCTTCTTTTTAATGAAGAAGGAGCAGATGATGTTTTGGGTGGATCAGTGGTGGTAGATTGGATAGCAGTGGTTTGTGACAGTGATTGACTGACAGTGGTTGAAACAACTGGTGTTTCAATCACTGTTGTCATTACAACAGATGTTGTAACATCTGTTGTCTTCTGTTTTATGACAAGAGGCAGTGGTGATGGAGCAGTAGTTGTAGTGGTGTGTGTTGATGACATGGCAGCTGTTTGGCTACTGACAGCAGTTTTTGTAACTACTGCTGTATCAGCTGTTTGGCTAACAGGTTTTGAGACCTGCTTTTCTTTTTCTTTTTCTTTTTCAGGCTCAACATGAAGGCCATGTTCTATTCCCATCCTATTCATTTTTCCCAACAGCTTGTTATTCTCCCCCTTTTTGGCATTATCTGAAGGGGGGTTTACAAGAAATGGTATGGAAGAAGGAACTTTGCCAGAGGCACTTTGAATGCTAGCCTTTATAGCCTTGATATCTGCTTGAGTGTCTTTAAATCTTGATTCAACCATGTTGGTCAGCATTTGTACTTGAATAGCATGCTTTTTGTCAGCAATAAGTTGCTGTGCTTCAAGCATGGGTTGAAAAGTATTCCAAAGCTCATTTGCAGCAAATGCATGTTGTGCAGGTGCTTGAGCAGGAACAGCAGTGGCTTGTGCTTTCTGAGCTTTTAAAATCTCTTGCACCATCTCCTTTATTTCAGAAACTGATTCTTCAAGTTTGTCAACTCTGCCCGTCAATTCCTGATATCTTGAATCATCACCCATTTTACTGGGATCATCTGAATCCCCACCAGCAGTGGTTATATCAATGTGTGACTTAGGAACAAAATCCCAAAAATCACCCATTGATGCCCCTTGTTCTTGGTACTGGGGACTTCTTTCTTCAGCATTCGATAAACCTTTGATGGTACCAGTGGTTAGATCCAACTCACTGGTGGTTACCGAAGTTGCCATGGAAGAAATTGCCTTCAAGGGAGTCTTACTTATGAAACAACTGTCCAACTGAGGATCTGTTGATCCACCAGTTGTAGTTGCTGCTCCACTTGAACTACCACCCAGAGTTACTTGTAACTCAGGGGGTGTAACCTCCTCAATTGTTGCTGGGATAGCAGGAGTAGTAGCATCAGACCCAGTCACTTGTAGGGGTATACTCTCAGTGATAGGTGATAGAGAGGAACTGGTTTGTGTCTGAGCTATGGCAGCTGCATGCAACAAAGGTAGCATGGATTGTGGCATTATTATTGGTGAGGGGATGGGGGTTGAAAGAGACATGTCCTTGGGATCAGGACTGAGGAAGATGGATCCGAGTGGATTCAGAGCTTCATATTGTGGTGTCCCTGTGCTTACAACCTGATCCTTTTGTGAGGATACAGGAGGAGTTTTAGGCTTGGGTTGAGATCTTTCTTCCAACTGCTGTGAGGAAGTAGCAGCAGTGGTTTGTGGTGACTTTTGTGTTATCACAGGCATTTCCTCTGGGATCTCATCTTCCAGAGTTGCCTTTGTTTTGGGTTTGGTGGGTTTTCTGGATGTTTTCTTTTTGGTCTTTTTAGTGGTGGCAGGTGTGGGTTTCAAAGCAGTGGGAGTGCTGCTATGATCACCTGGAGCAGTGGGCTCAGCAGCTGATACCTGAGGAGCAGTTGTAACCGCTAAAATCTGCTCAGGTACCCCTGCTTTTGTTTTTATTGGTGCCATCATCCTTGAAAATGTTTCTTTTGTTAAGCTTTTTATTTGACAATGAACACCTTGTTTTGGCAAATTTTCATTTTCCTTTACAAATTTTTGTTTAAAGTAATAACTCAAAAATCTTGGAAAAAGTAAAAATGCTTTGTTGTCAACATTTTTCACTAAGTCATTGAAGATTTCCTGGGAATAGTTGTAATCTTTGTTATTCAAAATGGCATACCCCAGGCATTGAATCTTCAATGGTATTTCATTAAATGATGTTGTTTTATTTGAAACACACATCAAAAGTGTGTGAAATAAAAATCTTGGAGCAGAAGGAAAATAACCTTTTTGTAAGGTATCAACCTTCGATTGTTCTGCATACCCCCTTTTTACGAAATCAGTTTTCATCTCGGCTTTCTCAAAAAAGAGTTTACCTTCCTGATCGTTGAGATTAAAGACTTCGGAGATCGACTGTGGGGTTATTTGAACTGCTTTACCCTGTATTGAGGAGTTAATGGCTATGACTTTTCCGTCTTGTTTTTCAAGCGATGCCTTTTTCCAAAACTCTCTCTGGGTTTGCAGATAGATGGGAGCATTTGCTGTCAACAAAGTTTTGTACTTTGATGCAGATAATGTATCAATGATGGTGTCAAAGGTGTGATTATCAGTAGGTTTTGTGAGTAGACCCAGATAGTTGTGAGATTGTTTGAATGGTATTTCGATGGGTTCTACGGCCGTTTGAGCGACCTCTTTGGAAGGTGATGGTGATTTAGGTTTTGATTTTGATTTTGTCATTTTTGCGGAGAAGAACGAAGGAGGATTTTGGAGATTTTGAGAAGAAGGGTTGGAAACTGCTATGAGAAGAGAATTTTGGAATTCAATTCGACAGTGTAAAACCCTGTTTGGGGTTTAGGGCAGGGTTTTATTTAAAAAAAATGATCGCTGATGTGGCAGCGGTTATTAAGATCTGAGGGCTAAAAACTGACCACGTGTCAAACACAGATGAAGTGGATGAAGTATGGAGAACAGTTGTTTTAAGGGCCACTGACGTATCAAGCATCAGTGGTTACAACGGTAAAAATTATGGGTAGTGGATGATTTTTACTATCAGTGGATAGCATATCAGTGGATAAGATACTAATTTTGAGCATCAGTGTTTTTCAAGAAAATGAGGGATCAGTGGTTAACTTTCAGCAGTGGACAGTGTTTAGAGATCAGACGTTGGAACAAAACAGTGGTTAGGGTAAATAGTACAACTCTGAAGGACAGGTGTTTCAGCAACAGTTTTGAAGATTTTCATTCAAGGTTTTGCCACATGTCAATTTTGAAAGACAGTGGTTTAGTACCCCAGATGATGAAAACTTTTTACTAAGGCAACTCATTTTCGTTTA
This sequence comes from Helianthus tuberosus, assembly GCA_030545235.1. Lineage (NCBI taxonomy): Eukaryota > Viridiplantae > Streptophyta > Magnoliopsida > Asterales > Asteraceae > Helianthus > Helianthus tuberosus. The sequence continues at coordinate 187,042,854 of CM060406.1, forward strand.
ATATTCAATTAACACATGAGTACCTTAGTAATTTAAGCACAGTTTGCAATCAACCTTTGATAAAAATTTAGGAGCAAACCTGAGTATGACATGATCATGACATATGTACCATTTCCTTTTGACCCATTTATGAGGACACTAATACCATACAAAAATAAGGTATTACATCCTGACAGGAGCTGAAACTATTGCCAACAAAAACAAGCATAAGTTCCAAATACATTATTCCAAAAAAAATGAATAATATATCCTGGTTATTCGAGAAAATCCTTTGAACACAACAAAAAAAAATGGTTAAAGGATTTTCTAAGAATAGTATCAAAAAGATCTGGTATAATTTCAATAGAGAATATAATCACATCACTCACAGGTTTTTGAAAAATGGTCAGTAGTTTGACAACAGTGGTAGAAAACTTTTGGACACATTTTGACCACTGTTTGGTACCATTTTCTTTGTCAGTTGATTGCAAACATGATCCTCTTTGTAATTCATTCACTGGAATCAAAAACCCTTTTCTGAACAGGTGAATGCACATAGTTGCTTAATGACCATTATTACCCTACACTTTGACTCTTCAGTGTTTTATGTTTATACTCTTTTCTTCTGACATCAGAAGTTTTGAGATGAACACACTTCGGAGTTTTTGTGAATTTTCTTAATGTATTTTAACATAGTTGATTTTGTCCTTTTGAGGAACTCAACCTGTTTTCAACACATAAGATCTGGATAACTAAAGTTTTAATTTCCCTCTTTTCATGTTAGCAAAACATAGATGTTTTTATGAACATGGGTTTTGTTAATCTGAGGTTCATACTTTAGCATTTAAAAGGGTGACATCACAATTTTCATAACAACAGTTGAAATCAATTTAGAAAATAAGAAATAATCTCATAATTTGACAGATATACTTTCAGATCTAGAAACCATGAGTGTATTATGCATGAAATCACTTGTTGTATGAAATTTGTGTGTCATATGACATCTTGGTTGATTTACAGAGTTTTTGATTAACCATTTTGAACATGATTTACTCGATACTCTGTTTTTCAACTAAATACAACCAACCTTAGTATCAATGAATTTTGAGCCGAACTGTTATGTCAATTTGACTGTTAAATCGAAATTGACTGTCCAAGCTCTGATACCAATTGTTAGGATCGGAGGCTCTCATGATTGTGTTTGTTTGTATGTTTGGAACAATTTGTAAATATGAAAACATGTAAAGTGCAGCGGAAATGAAAACAAACTTTGTAAACACAATCAAATGGAGAAAATAGTTTGATAAACAATTGCTTCTCATAGAGTTAAAAGATTTACAAATCAAAGCAAAAGATTACAGATATGCTTACAAACTAAACTCCCCCTCAGCCTGATGCCCCAAGGTTGGTTGCACACAAGATGAAAGGATTAGACATGAGGAGAAGAACCCGCTCAGTCAATCAAATGTAACAGTACAGGGTACTGTTACATTTATAGGCAAACCAAACCACTGAGGATCTCAGCTGACGTCACCATGAAAGCGACGTCTAACAGCCTAACAACCTTTAACAACTGATCAATGACTACTGACCATACAGACACTGATTACATTCTAACTACTGATGTATAAACACTGATTCTTCATTCCACTGATGTAGTCAACCACTGATGTCTAGTATCAGTGCTTTCTTCAAAGGGTGATCAGACCTTGAATGGGCAGTGCTTTAATCCTTTAGCAGTGCTAGAGTTCCATCAGTAGATTGAGCTTCAGCCTTTAAACTTCATCAATACTTTAGAGTGGTCAGCAGTTGCAAGGCAGCATTTGTATATGGACAGTGGATAGGGACTATCAGTTGTTATAAATCACTTTCAAGGGGAAAGCAAAGTGTAAACTGCTGCTTATTGTGAATCCTCTGTTGTGACCTGGTTTTGGCTTTACATTATCTGTTCCTCTGTTAGGGTTCAATCCCAACAATAACAAGTGGCTTCATCCCCCAAACAGAGGATCCATCCACCACCCATTATCCTACCTATTGTCTAAGGATCCATGATCCACAACCCTAGAAACTATTGTTCGAGTACAAACCAGCATTGTTTCAAAACACCATAACCAAAATAAAACTACTACCAAGTCCTAAAAAATGGGCTCCGGTCGCGTCTAGAAATGTCCATCATCGCCCATTCCTGCAGATTACACCTTTGCCGCATCACCATCACCTTCACCAGCTCCTCCAGCTCCGGCATCACCCATATGATCCTTAACCCCACTGCTGCCAGCCTCGATTGCTAGGACCTCACCAGCCTCTTCTTCGTCATCCATCTCAGCCAACCTAGCCTTCCAGCCCTCTATGTCCCAGTTGCTCTTGTCAAAGTTAGGATCCTGAGCTTCTTGGGCCATTTGCAACTTGGTTTTGTACATAGCAATGGAAGCGGAGACTTTAGCATCATTTGTGATTTCAGCCTTCTCCTGATCAGCAGTGATATGAGCCAGGACAAGTTCCCTCTTCACCAGATTGACATCGTTTTCGAGGGAGGCAATCTTCTGATCCTTGGCCAGCATGATCTTTTGGAGGTCCAAACACTTTAGCTCAACCTCTTCAATACTCCCTACGTAATCTTGGATTTCAGCAAATTTCTGCAAAAGAAAGGATATAATTCAGGATCCCTTACCCTCAGTATGGAAGGATCATGTACAAGAATCACATTTGAGGATCAGTTACTCTCACCTCAGCAACGTATTCCTCGAACTGATGCTGGATCAGAGGCAGACCTTCAAGGGTATCAGCAGTCTTCCTTTTCTTTCCGCCCTTTCCCTTAGAAGTGGTTGCCTTGGGGACCATGACGGATGGACTAGCAGCAGGCTTCTTCTTTGCGGATTGGACAACATCAAGGTCGGTAACACTGAAATGGGTGGCAGACCTTGAGGATTTTCCAGCACCTATCCATCCAACACAAAAGATAAGTCTTCTTGTTTTATTTATTTTTTAACATTCACTTAAATACAAACTTGGATACTTACTTGATATTGTGACAGAGCCTGAGGATACTTCTTGAGAATCCTTGGTGTTTGCTTTAAATGATCTTATTTCAGGATCAAGATTCCGAAAAGCGTCGATCCTCTCCTTGGTCGCGGGTGATGGAATGATGTGTGAAACAGAAATAGCTGAAAAATAGAAACAGAGGGATTAGTGATCCTCAGCAGAAATAGGGTATCCTATGATCCTTCTATAAGGATCCTCTATCCTACCATGAGTGGCCCATTTTCTAGGCAGATCCTTTCCATCAGGGATGGAATCCCTTCTGACAAAGAAGAATCGCCTTTTCCAGTTGGTGTCATTCTTAGTGATTTTGAAGATGGGGTGTTCTTCACCGGGTTTGTGTTTGAATAGATATCGATGAGATCCATGGCTCACAAGGTCATACATTTCTGCTAACTCCGACATTCCCAGATCAATACCTTCATGCTCAATGATTCTTTCAAGGGTATACAAGACCCTCCACATCATTGGCATCGCTTGGATATAGGAGATGCCGGTGAGAGAGAAGAAAGATTGGGTGAAATCAGGAAAAGGATAAGAGTATCCTATCGTAAATGGGGTGACCGGAAAAGCTACCCAGGTTTCAGAAACAAAGTCGCTTAGGACGGTGGGGTCAAAAGCTTTAAAAACGGTGTTCGCCGGAAAACAATGGCGAATCCTATCTATCTGCGGATCAGTAAAGCAGCATCTTTCCTTTGTAGAGCCTTCGATGATCCCTTGGCTCTTCAAAGGACTGTCCTTTTTGTGATCCTTAGCCGGTGAGGATCTTAGCATCATCTTGGTCATGATGAGGGTGAAGAAGAAGAAACAGAATGAGAATATGAAGAGAGAAAGGAAAGAGAAGTACCTGATCAGATCTTCAAATGAGGATTTAAAGGATGAAACGCACGAATTTAAATGCTTCCTAACCCTTATCTCTAACTTCAATTTATAATCATGATTTTGCAGGATAGTCACTTCAATGACGTCAGATTGGCAACGGCTAGTGATGCGAGTGAAGTGTTATATATATTAGGTGTATATTTTAAGCCCTTTAACACTTTTTTTTAGCCAAGTTTTAAATTTATAAAACACGATATTTACTAACACTAAACACACATATGGGCAAGTGCACCCATCGTGGGCGTAGTATAGTGTTGGTAAGATACCGAGGTCGTCCAAGGACACAAGAGCTTTTAGTACCGGTTTATCCTCAACGTCTAATCAAATCAAAAAGTTTAGAAAAAATGTTTTAAGCTAAGAAAAATAAAAACTAATTAAAATGCTGAAAAATAAAAATAAAAGAAAAAACAGATAGACAAGATGAATCACTTGGTTCCGACTCGTGTATAGTGTAACCTTTGATTATTTCCGCACTTTTGCACTTATTTAAGAGATTATCTTAGTTATTGTAGTAGGCCCCTCTTTTGAAGGTGACGTTACCCTCAACCCAGTAGTTTGAGTCAGCAAGGATACAATCCTAAAGGGTCGGATTATTGAAAGATAATGAATTAAGTTATTAATGCAAATTATGGTAGGCCCCTCTTTTGGAGGTGACGTTACCCTCGACTAAGTAGTCTGAGTCAGCAGGGATATAGTCCTAAATAGCCGGGTTATAGTATTAATAGTAGTTTAACTTATGAGGGGATCAAAGAGTTTGGACCCCCGCCATCCAATACCGTTAAGTATTGAAGGAGGTCCTACTAAATTTGACCCAGGTCCATTGCAGGACCTCTAAACGCTGAACAATGGCAAGACTCTTACCAAACCGTTCCCTTAACCCCCGACCAGGTAGCCAACATACCTCCATATAGACCGTGGAGATATGAATGGTGAAAATCTTTTATTTTATATAGACAGTAAAATAATGTCAAGACACCACGGACAAACGATAAGGAAGAATCACCTTCAACATAAGAAACTAGTTATTAAAGTCATTAATACAAAACCAAGTAAAAAGTGCGAAAAGATTAGAAATAAAAAGTATTACACTAGACACTTGTCTTCACCAAGTGATGTAAGAGACTTAGGCAAACATGGCCTTGATTGTCAAGAACTCTTACGATCAATCTTGGATCCCGAGACGACTCACACACTCTATGATGGACAATGGATGATGGTGGTGGATGATGGTGTTATGGTGGTGGTGGGTGGTGAGTGAAGTGTGAGAGAGGTGGTGTGCCAAGGGATGGTTTGAGCTTGAGCCAAGCACTCCTATTTATAGGCTGAACAGAAGCTCGGGCACGGCCCCGTGTCCAGTGGGCACGGCCCCGTGTCCACATCCTTCTCTTTCTTCATTTAATGCAGCTTGTCTTATTAGTTGACCACGCCCCCGTGTCCGCTGAGCACGACCCCGTGTGCAGAAGAATCTTTGTACTATGAAGATTTTCCTGGATTGTGCGAATCTTATAGTTGACCACGGCCCCGTGTCCACTGAGCACGGCCCCGTGGTGGGCAATAGAAGCTTCTACCACTTTGTCTTTTCTGCTGACACTTGGGCACGCCCCCGTGCTGGCTGAGCACGGGGCGTGTTCAGTCTTCTGTCTTCTTGTTTTGCTTGGGAAGATGCTATCGTGGGGTCGGGCATGTCACGTCTTGTTCCTTTTCTTGTATTTATGTTAGATTTTGATGTCTTTTTGCTTCTTTTGTTAATTTGAGCTCATTTAATCCTGAAAATACAAAAGGAAGACAAAAGCACACTTTTTCCAACATTAGTACTAAAAAAGGGTTAGTTTTATGCCACAATTGATGTAATTTATATGTTGCATTTTTCACACATCAGCTAGTCAGAATGTAACGGCTATATATCCATTGGTTTGTTACGGATATGAACGAGAAAATATAACTCGTTTATTTACACTTTACTCCTTATATTTTGGGGGGAATTGTTAGGGGAGGATTTTCCAAAGATCAGTGATCCTCAATTACTGTCGGGCTTAGGGATCCTCAATTTTGTTTGAATTAGTGATCCTCAGAGAGTATTGTAGGATCAGGATCCAGGATCATCATAGTGATCCTTACACTAACGATTGTCTGCTTTGAATATGAAGTTGTTTTGCAGGAGTACGTGCTTGGGCTTGGTCTTGGCGATATTCCTGGAGCATATTCCCTTTTTATTCCGCATGTGCTTGACTAATATGGACGTTATGGAGGTCGTGGAAGACTTGCACGAAATGCGGATAGTTAGTTAGCTTAGATATTTTCCAAATTTAAAAGGGGATAGCGAGCTAAATTAGAACACTTGGCTATTTTTGGCTAAACACACTGTTGGTGCATCCGTCTGTCGTCTACGTCTTCAGTCGTGTCTCGATCTCGTTGCAGGTCCGATCGGGTATGACATCACGAGTGACATCACCAAGGTGACATCACAAGTGATGTCATGATACAAGAAATGGCCGTTTACTTTATCTTTCACAAGAAGACAAAAGAATGGATGGTCCAATGAGGTTTAAAGACATTATGGTGGATCGCTTATACGGCAATTATGTGGTTCGCTTTTATGGCATCCATGTGGATCGCTCATATGTCAAGTTTTCTGGACCGCTCATTTGTCATGTCATATGAGCGGACCAGAAACTCTATAAATAGGTTCATTGTCATTTTCATTTGAAATGTTGTTCAGATCTGATACCGAGGTATTGCCGGTTTTTCCTTGTAATCGAAACGTTGTAAAATCAATATACAAGAGGATTAAAGTGTGATACAAGCTGTGTACGCATCCGTTTCCTTGTTTCCGCCTCTGAAACGGAGTTGAGCTCTTCCGAACGACTCTTTTAGGTCGAAATCCGATCCTACAATTGGTATCAGAGCCAAGGAGGAGGAGATCTCGCATATACAGCTCGTTTTCATCATTTTTTCTGCCTCTACATTTTTTTTTTGAAAAAACTGAACTTTTTACGGTCAAAATCGCTTAAAATTCACACAGTGTATGCGTAATCATGAATTAACAAAACCTGGAAGTTTTCAGAACTTAAATCGGCCTAAAATTGGTTCAAATTGAGTTTTCGCTTGCATTCGGTTCGTGTTTTGCTGACGTCACATAGATCCACTCCAAAAATTAACATCTGGTCCGCTCATCCGGACAATATCTGGTCCGCTCATCCGGACAATATCTGGTCCGCTCATTTGGACAATATCTGGTCCGCTTATTCGGACATTTGAGATCCGCTTTTAGTAACAATTGAGGTCCGCTTATAAGACATCATCTGGTTCGCTCTTGTGACCATCAAAGTTTTGGTCTGACATAGAACAGGTTAAAAGACTGAAGATACTGATACTGGTAAGAAACCAAGTGTCAAGTATAACAGATGTCCGCCTCCGATCCATGAAACTTATTCTCCCAGGAATCCAAATGAAGAGCGTCTAAAAAAGGCAGTCAACATCAAGTTAAAGTCTGAAATTATTGATGAATTACCAGACAATATTGATGTTACATTCACAGCGTCTGACACTGATCATGAGTCTGAGTTAGTAAAGAAAGTTGTCGATCAGGTGTTAGATACGGATGAAGAGTCAAAGTCGGAGTCTAAGACAGATAGTTCGAGTTCGTCTGAGAAGAGTTCGAGTTCACCGGTTAAGAGGGTTTACAATAAAGAATTCTTGTTATCAAAATTTAATTTGAATGACGAATCAATCAAAGTAGTGTATACATTGAATGATTCAGACAAATTATATTCTGATGAGGAATTTCCAATAAGAAGTGTCAAAACTGAAATGATCAAACAGGTTTTCAAATTAACAGAAATTAATATTTCTGAAATAAAAGATTTAAATCTTGCTGAAAAACCTAAAAAGTACACTTCAAGAGTTCAACAGAGATTGAACAAGAAAAAGGGTTACAGTTATGGTTCAGGTTATCGAAAGAAACCAAACCACAACCGTAATTTCAAAAAACAAGGTCTTGGTTTTAATTCTTCAGAAAATTATAAAAATCAGAAAACTTATAAACCAAAAACAAAATTTGTTTCAGGAGGAAGTTCAGAGGATGAACAGAAGAAACCGTTCTGGAAGCAGTCGAATCAAGAGTTTCTTGCTGAAGTAAAGAAGAATGTGAGAAGGTTTGCTGAAAGAGCTGACAGAAGAACCTGTTTCAAATGCCAAGAAGTTGGACATATAGCTTGGAATTGCCCCAAGACCAACTACCAAAAACAGGAAGTTTCTTCTAATTCTGTTTTGAGAAAGACTTGTGTTGATAAGAAAGAACAACCTGTAAAAATTGTTAAAAAGTTTGAAAATTCTACTTCTGAGGAAGGAGAAAGTTCAAAACGGTTTTACAAAAGAAAAGGTGATTTGAGTAAACAAAAGTGGGTGGTTAAATCTGAGGGTAATTCTGACAATGAATCTGATTCCATAAAATCAGAGGAGTCATCTGTTGAGAAAAAGATTGTGAATTCCGTTCCAGAAGTGAACGATGAGAATTTTCCTAAATTGTCAAAAGAAAATTTGATGAAGAAAGTGGGAAAGGTAGAGATCTCAAATCAATTCTTCGCTGATGAGGGAGAATTTGATGTTGAGAAGGCTTTCAACGGGAAAGTCAAACATATTTTTGGTAAGATGGTAGACAGGAAGGTAAAGGATGCTAAAGAGTTTTACAAATCAAAGTGTTGGTGGGATAGATGTGTTCCAAAATCACCCAAGGCTGGTGAGGCCTGGGTGGACATAATGTTTGAGTAAAAACCGGACTTGCCGGAGCTCCCAGGTTGGTAAGAGTGGAGCAGGAATCGGCATCTTTCTTAGCAAATGATCCTACAATTGGTACAATTGGTAAAGTACAGGTGGTATTTTTGAATTGTTATATTTTGATGTGCAAGTGATTATGGTTGGTAAAGTGAACCTGCTAGTAGTTGTTGAAGGTTTTCACTGACAAGTGGTTAATCAAGGTCATTTAGTTGAACCTGATTGGACCATATTTACAAATGATTGTTTGGAAAAACAACATGATGAACCTCTAACTTTACAAGTGATAAAATCAACAAAACTAATTTTCCGGAAAAACCATTTGATTAAAACAAATTTAAGTGTTTTGAAATCACAATGGGAAAATAGTTTGTTGTAAGGGGGAGTTCTGATTGTTTATGCCAAGTGGATGGCGATTTGAAGCAATTTGATATCGGTTGTCATTTTATTGTACAGTTTATTTTCAAATTTCCTAAAATGTGTTTGCATTTTAGGGGGAGTAAAAATTTTCAGAAAATCCAAAAACATTTGAAAATTTGAAAAAGACAAAAACATGATAAAAAGAAAAATGAGTTTTGTTGTATAAAAGAGGAAATGATAGTACATCAGTGGACTATCACAACATGCTAAAGAATTGGAAAGTTAAAAAGTGATAAACGGTCTCACTGATGATGTGTCAGTAGGTTTTTGCACATTTAGTAGATTGTGACGAGATATAAACATAAATTTCAAACTTGCTTGTTCTGTGGGTTAACACAAACTTGGATATATAGGTAACCCCTGAAATCTTGTTTGAAAGGTCCCTTATTCTGAGATACTAGGTCTTTATGCTCAGTGATATCTGGGGTATTATCCCGGGACTTCTGCTGAAAGAAATTTCTGACCTAGTCCCCGGATAATGCTTTCTGCAAATGCTTGAAACATAGCATCGCCCTCAGCAAGCTGATGAAACAATAAAATTGATAGTCGCTGCTGTTGTAATGCAAAAGATCCTCTAAAGGGGACACACCAAAAGTCGAAGCCGTCATCTCTCTGCGTATCGAAAGATCGACCTGAGCTCTCACGGCCCTTGTTCTATAATTTATTCCCCTGACAGATATCATCTGTGGTATACTCACCTGTAAGACTGAATATTGGGATCTGGATACGGGAGTATATTCAAGTAGTGGGACACACGAATAAGTTCAAGAGCTTAAAACATTAACCTCGTATCTCGGATCAATTGAACTTTGTGTGAAAATTTAAGTGGATCAATATACTGACAATCTAGGTGAATCGTTTAGAACTTAAAATGAAATGAAGCTTAACGGTGTTGGTGATTTGTCTCAAAAACTGATATGATCCTCTTACACAAACTCACAAAAATATTGTATGTAAATATTTCTTTACTGCATTTCTTTTTATTCAAAAATTCAAAAAGATTTTAGTGTGTTTTAGCATAAATTTTGAAAAAGTTAAAAAGATTTTCGACAACTGGTGTTGGAGAGCTGATTTTCAAAATTCCAAGTGCTAAACATGATGAACAAATGGTTTGGGAGAGTGTGTTGTTTTTGAACATGAAAATGATATTTTTTCAAATGGTTCATCAGAGATTATAAATGTTAGATCATTTTTGTAATATTTTCGAGTGATGTCTGATTGTGTTCAAGTTATCATCAAAAAATTTATTTTTGGGTAGAGTTGTGCAGGTTAGCCAGGTTCCGAAACCTAAGTTTGTTGGAATGCCAGGTTACGATCTAAGAACTTGTGGAAAGTGAATTTCAGACTACGATCCCAGCTGATTGAGAGGGGGAGTCTGAAGATTGTTCGTGAAGAGTTTGCTGGTGATGAAAAGAGATGAGAAGATAGAGATTGAGGATACTTACAATGTCAGACATTTCAAAGAGTTTGAGAGGACTGATAAAGACTAAAGATGCAAAGACTTGACACTGAAGACTCCGTCAACATCCGAGGGGGAGTTTGTTGGTGCATCCGTCTGTCGTCTACGTCTTCAGTCGTGTCTCGATCTCGTTGCAGGTCCGATCGGGTATGACATCACGAGTGACATCACCAAGGTGACATCACAAGTGATGTCATGATACAAGAAATGGCCGTTTACTTTATCTTTCACAAGAAGACAAAAGAATGGATGGTCCAATGAGGTTTAAAGACATTATGGTGGATCGCTTATACGGCAATTATGTGGTTCGCTTTTATGGCATCCATGTGGATCGCTCATATGTCAAGTTTTCTGGACCGCTCATTTGTCATGTCATATGAGCGGACCAGAAACTCTATAAATAGGTTCATTGTCATTTTCATTTGAAATGTTGTTCAGATCGGATACCGAGGTATTGCCGGTTTTTCCTTGTAATCGAAACGTTGTAAAATCAATATACAAGAGGATTAAAGTGTGATACAAGCTGTGTACGCATCCGTTTCCTTGTTTCCGCCTCTGAAACGGAGTTGAGCTCTTCCGAACGACTCTTTTAGGTCGAAATCCGATCCTACACACACACACTCGTAACTGCTCTCATCAACTCTCGACAGTTTGCTCAGCAATTACACACTTTTTTGCACATTACACTCTAGTGATCCTTGTAACAAGCTCGCTATCATCCAAAGTTGTAATACATTTTCTGTTTAATCTGAGTTGGTGATCGGTAGTTTCCATCACCCGAGGTTTTTTATGCCGGAGATCAACTCTTGATCAAGGGCTTTTTCCTCGTATAAATCATTGTGTCACTTGTTCATTACATTTCTGAGTGATCCTTAATATTATTCATTGATTCAAGCATCACACCTCACAACAGAAAGTTTGGTTGCATTATCTTAGCTTGATTTTTGACCAAAACAATATGCATGCTTACATTTATACTTGTGACCCATACATTCGTACCCGTACGCGAGCGGAATCCGAGGTATTCGCTTACGTGGGTCCCATACATGCTTACATACTACATCGTACCCGTACGTGAGCAGAATCCAAGGGATTCGCTTACGTGGGTCCCATACATGCTGATACACTACATTCGTATACGTACTCATTCTTATTTTCAAATTTATGAATACCCTGATTCATACGCAATTAGTACAAGCTATGCGGATCATGCGACGATCAGTATAATCGCGGGTGCACACGAGATTATAGTGATGGGCGTATGAAAACCATAGAGTGTACTAGTGCGTATGGTAAGACACGGAACGTAACATGACACCGAATACGAGATCGACGTAACATGGTTAAAACATGGTGGATACGCCGCTGGTACTTCCTATATATAAGTGTTTTTCACTATGTTGCTAAGTTTTCGTAAAACGTGCCATAAGAAATTCGGTGTTTTGCAGACCTACTTAGACCTAATACGTAAACTTTAACAACTCACAAACGTACTATATTCGATTATCCACGACGAGACCTCATTCTTAACGCACTACTTTTGTCTATCCGTTACGTATGCCATTCTTATACTTGTAATCGTTTATTAGATCAATCGTTCACCCTTATACCTCAATTATTCTCCGTTGTCTCAAACTCCAAAGCCTCAATTTTAAAAAATCCTCTTCGGTTTGCCAAAACCCTTTCGAGTCTTCCTCTTGAATAAATTTCGGGACGAAATTTCCTAAAGGAGGGGAGACTGTAACGCCCCGCGTTTTCATAACTTTCCATATTTAGAAACCATGGTTCATATTCCTATTTTTGGAAACTTTGTATCCTATTATTCGTCGTTTCGTTTTAATCGTCGAAAAATCTTTGTCTTTAATCTAATTCGTTATAAAAATGAGTATTTATTCATGGTTTAATTAATTAAATTAATTGATTTTACTATTTAAAAGATTATTTTTATAATAAACTAGTTAGTCTCATTAACTTTTAAGGCTAGTAAATGCAAACTAACTTAGTTAATTGTAAAGTTAGTGTTCTTTTTGAAAATAACATAAGTTAACCTAACTAAATTAAACCTTAGGGACCGAATGTGCAAATTCTGAAACTATTGATTCAGTTAAAACAAAATAAATAGGACTTCCACAACCCTAGCCGCATACTTTCACTAATCAGTCATCTTTCCCTCCTGCCCTTTTGTCTTCTCTGCTAAACAAGAACCCGCACATCAGACTTCATCTTTTCCCTCTCAATTCTCTTTGCCTACAACTTTATCTTCAAGGAAATCAACATTTACCTTCTCTAACTTACACCTGCAAATAAAAGCAACAGGCCTCTCATCTCTCAACACACACCATCTACCTCACCTCCCTCTCTATGATTAACCGGCGCCGGAGCTGGTTAACCGGCGACCGGCGATGTTTGTGTCCAGCCGACACCACTCACCCACGTAATCAACCAACCACCTGTACACTCCCCCTCTCTTGCATAAACCAGTCGTCGGAGATCAAGTCAGGCGCCGTTACGGCGGCTCTCCGACCACACACCACAGCCTCTCGGTTCACCGACAACACCCCTTCGTTTTCTCCTTAACCCTTCATCAACCGCGTCACATCAGCTTCATCCCTCTTTCTGGTTCAAACCGACGACCACAGAAAGAAGCCGGTCGGCGACGACGACGGCGACGAGGGTGTTTGCTCGACAGACTCAGGTAAGGTTTCCAGTTTACTCGGTTCGGTGTTGATTTAAACTCAAGTCGGACCTTGTTTGGTTTGGCTCCGGGTTCAATCAGTCAGCTTTGTTCGGGTCTCAGGTCAACGGCTCAGGTTTGGCTCGGGTTCGGGTGTCGTGGTGCAGTTTTCGTGCAGTTGGTTCGAGTCAGAGTCATGGGATGGTGCAGTTCGGGTCGACATCAGATTCGGTTCAGTTTCTGTTTGGCTCAACATCAGTCGCGGGATTTCTGTTCGGTTCAAGTTAGATGAGCTTTGGTTTAGATTCGGGTTATTTTTGGTTCCGATCAACAGAAATCAATGGCTCGGGTCAAGCGGTCATACTTGTTCGGGTCAGATTCGATGTTTGGTAAATTCTTAACGCCTTGAAACTCACTATATTATTTATGTCGATGTTTAATTTACGCGAAACAAACCCTTATATTTTGTAAACATACATTGAATATCTATAGATATATTAGCTTAAAAAATTATTGTTTCGTATTGTTTCGTTTATTGCTTATTGAATTTTGAAAATGTTAACGACAACTTGTGTTGTCAGGATCGTCCAAAAAAAACAGAGGAAACTCTGCCCGTTTTTCATGAAATTCCGTAACGAAACGTGTAAACTTTATAAAACGAAACCTATCAAAATCAATTAAATTTTATAAAATTGATATAAATATAGACTTAGTTGACAACATTCCCAATACTCTTGATAGACTCGATTTATAATCTTTTTTTTACAATAAACTATATAAAATATATATGTATTTATATATATATATTTCTTATCAACCGGTCATACTCTATATTCCAATCCAAATCCTCCGTTATAATTTCGTTTACTCATGCACCATCGTTTCTCTATAGGGTGACCTCGGTGTTCCGTCCTCCTATCTCATCAACTCGTCATACTTGGATAATCGGAAGACATAGCAATTATGTGAGTATACTTGAACCCCTTTTTTTTGTTTACTACTTTTTGGGGTGTAACATGTTATTTATAAACTTACACTTTAAATCATAATACACAAATATTCCTATTACACGCATGCGTATTTGATTACTTGATACTTTAAACTTGGGTTGAGGACATCTTGTGTTAGACTTATCAATAACTTCGTACGAGCCTATCCGTGACATATATAGCGCTATAGGATTAACGCACCGCCCGTAGACTTGTGGTTATGTCATGAGCATATTGCGTTTCATCATTGGTTTGATATGTAGACACATGCCGAATTTATTGTTTATCTTGTATCAAGAGCTTGCCACATGGAATTGTTTGAAACTTATCTTTTTATGCTACGTATGAAAAACTTGTATACTCGCCTTTGCTTTTGCATTGAACTTTATTTTAAAACATGTTACAGGTTGAGGATGACGACGCTTTGAACTTGAAGTAGTGATGATGCTTAGATACACATTTAGACGTCTTAAGTTAATGTACTTGTTTGTTGTACTCTTGTATTAAACATATTGTATATCAAGATTGTTGTATTTGATTTTAATCCTTTGTAATCGACTTTTAGAAATGCAATGAAATCCATTATTTAATTACTGTCACAAATAGTGTTATGAAGTCTCTTGCAATCTCGTTTTCGTCTCACTCCGATGTTTCCGCCATCGGTTGGGGTGTGACACTTCCGGTATCTTGACTGATGATCCCAGATTTGCCAAGGCATCAGCTTCAGCATTATCCTCTCTTGGTACTTGTTCAAGTGTAAAAATATCAAAATATCCTGCTAATTTTTTGAGAATTTCGAGATACTCGATTAACTTCTCCCCTTTAACTGCATAGGTTCCATTAAAATGGTTAGTGATTAACAAGGAATCAACAAATACTTGTAAACTTTTGATATTCATGCTTTTAGCCAATTCTAATCCTGCAATTAAAGCTTCATATTCTGCTTCATTATTAGTGGCAGGAAACTCACACCTGATAGCCTGGGGTAATATGTCCCCCTGTGGCGATTTTAGTAGTATACCCAAACCTACACCTCTCACATTAGATGCACCATCAGTATATAACGTCCAGGATTCTAAGCTTTCTCCTAGCTGTTGGACTTCTAGGTCTACTTCACTTTGAATATCACTAATGAAATCAGCCACAAAGTCAGCTAAAGCCTGAGACTTTATGGCATTTCTAGGTTCATACACTAGATCATATGCACTTAATTTCACTGACCACTTAGCCATCCTACCTGACATCTCTGGTTTCCTAAGCACGTTTTTTTACAGGATAGTTGGTTTTAACATGAATCCTAAGTGTTTCAAAATAGTGTCTAAGTTTCGTTGATGCCATAACTAGGGCTAATATTAATTTCTGTAAATGAGAGTACCTAGTTTCAGCATCTAATAATTTTTTACTAACATAATAAACAGGATACTGCTGACCTTCATGATCCTTTACAAGGGCAGCACTTACTGCATTCCCCGACACTACAAGATACAGGGATAATGGTTCACCATCCTCAGGCTTCATCAATAGAGGTGCGGTTGAAAGATACCGCTTCAAATCCTGCAAGGCTACTTCATGCTTTATTCCCCATTCAAACTTCTTGTTCTTCTTCAGGATATCATAAAATTCCTTGCATTTTTCTGAGGATCTTGAAATAAATCTATTCAATGCTGCCACTCGTCCTGTCAGTCTTTGAACATCTTTCATGTTAGAAGGTGATTTGATATCCAAGATGGCTTTGATCTATTCTGGGCTTGCTTCTATCCCCCTTTTAGTCACTATATATCCTAGAAACTTTCCTGCCCCCACTCCGAAATGGCACTTAGCAGGATTTAGCTTCATGTTATACTGATCCAGGATATCAAATGCTCCCTTAATATCCTGGAGGTGATCCTCAGCCTTTTTATATTTTACTACCATGTCATCGATGTACACCTCCATAGTGTCCCCCAGCTTGTCCTTGAACATCATGTTCACCAGTCTTTGATATGTTGCACCTGCATTTTTCAAACCAAAGGGCATAGCAGTGTAGCAATAAATACCTGTCGGTGTAATGAAGGCAGTATCCTCCTGGTCTGAAGGTTCCATTTGGATCTGCTAGAATCCTGAGGATGCATCCATGAAGGTTAACATCTCATGGCCGGCAGTAGCATCCACCATTGAGTCAATATGAGGAAGAGGAAATGGGTCTTTGGGACAAGCTTTGTTCAAGTCTGTGTAATGTACACAAACTCTCCATTTCCCATTCTTCTTCTGCACCACCACCACATTTGCTAGTCATCTTGGAAACTTGACTTCTCTGATCATTTTGGACTTCAATAACCTCTCTACTTCTTCCTGAATAATCACATTTTGCTCCGGAGCAAACTTCCTTCTCTTTTGTTGGACAGGCTTGAATGACCTGTCAATACCGAGCTTATGTGTTATAATATCCTTGGAAATACCTGTCATATCCTCGTGCTTCCACGCGAATGTTGACATCCTGCATTTCAAAAAATTAGTCAATCGATCTTCAATATCCTGAGGGATATTGGTTCCCACGAGCACCGAGATATCCGGATTATCCTGATCCAGGATAATTTTCTTTACATCCTGTTCTAAAGCCTCCATGATATCCTGGCCTCGCATCTTTAATTGCTATGCTGCACTAGGTTTTGTTGAGGGTTTAATTGAAGAAGAATAACACTCCTTTGCTTCCTGTTGATCACTTTCCACCTTGACAACTCCCCAAGGAGTAGGGATCTTGATACATTGATGATAGGTTGACGGAACAACTTTCATATCATGGATCCAAGGCCTTCCTAATATAATATTATAGCAGGATAGAGAGTCCATGACACGAAAGCGCTGCATTGAGTTGACCCATTGAATATACACGGGCAACTTTATCTCTCCTACGGTATTCCTAGCTTCTCCACTGAAACCAACGAGCACAGTGGACTTCGAAGTAATATCCATCGGGGATACATTCATCCTCTTCAATGTTTCCAGCTGAATTATGTTGACTGAGCTGCCATTATCTACTAATATCCTGCGTACAAAATGGTTAGCAACATATAACGTTATTACTAAAGCATCATGATGGGGATCCTGGACAGTATCCCTGTCATCATTATCGAACGTGATGACTTTATCGGTCGTGAGGGTTGACATCCTTGTCGGCTTATCTCCCCTCTCTGCTTTGGCTTCCTTCGCGTGTCTTTTTGCCGCAGAATATGATGTGCCGCAGATGTCGGATCCTCCCGAAATAAAGTTAATTACTTTTGCATCCGCAGGAGGTGATGCTGCACGTTCAGGATCCTTCTCAGGATCCTGACCCTTATTCTTCTTGCTTCCCAAGAGGTCCTTCAGATATCCCTTACTCAAGAGATAGCTTATTTCTTTTCTCAAAGCGATGCAATCCTCAGTAACATGTCCGAAGTCCTCATGGAAAGCACACCATTTGGACTTGTCCTTCCAATCAGCCTTTTGTTGATTCTTTCGGGGCCATCTTGCTTTGTCTCCTAAACCCTGCATAGCATACATTAGTTCAGGTATGTTAACAGAAAAACAATATTCAGATAACTCAGGATACTCCTCAGGATCCTCGTCTTCAACAGCATTCACTTTTTTGCCATCATTTCTGCCATGCGGTTTTGAGCGATATGGTTTATACGAGGACTCTATTTTCTGTTGGTTGACTCATAGGTCATGGACGAATTCATTCTCTCTTGCATCTTTTTATCATCCTCCAGCCGAATGTATCTTAAAGCCCTGTTACGAGCTTCATCCAGATTCCTGCAGGGATTCATTACAAGATCCTGATAAAATTGAGAATCCTTTTGCAACCCCATCTTGAAGGCTTGCACGGCCGTTGCAATGTCAAGATGTGGGATATCCAAGGATTCCCGACTAAACTTGTTCACATAATCCCTCAAGGATTCCTGAGGTCCTTGAGTTATCCTGTAAAGGTCACTGGTTAATTTCTCAAAACTCCGGCTGCAAGAAAATTGACTATTAAATAAATTAACTAAATGAGCAAATGAAGTAATTGAGTTAGGAGGAACGTTTAAGAGCCATTTTAAGGCTGATCCTGTTAAGGTAGAACCAAAACCCTTGCACAAGCATGCTTCTTTGAGATCTGGAGGGATATGGTTGATTTCCGTCCTTTCCCTATACTGGGCAATATGCTCCTCAGGATTTGTAGTTCCGTCATAGAGTTTCATGTTGGGGGTTTGAAATCTTTTTGGGATTTCAGCATCACAAATAGGATATGCAAACCGTGATATCCTGTGGCTGTCCTGGGACACTTCTGGAATTGGCTGGACCACCCTAGGCACACTGGATATCATGTCTTTCAGTTTTTGGAGCTCCTTGGAAAATGCCGATGTCATACCTCCATCCTGCAAAGATCCAACACCATTAGTAGCAAGAGTATTATTATTATTAGATACATTACCAGTTTGGGGATTCTGGCCATATCCTGAAGCATATCCTGAGCTTCTCACAGTTGATACTCTTACTGAAGAGGGTATCTCAGGAGTATGATTCTGGGAATGGCTAGGCACAATATTCCCCCAGTTATCCTCAGTGTAAACTGCAGAACTGAAGTTCAAAGCCCTGGGTTGCAAGGGAGTGACAGTATCTTCAGCAGGCCTACTTGGGCCAGATTTCAAGAGTTGTATCTCTCTTATCAGCATCTGATTAGTTTTCTGCTGCTGCCTCATCTGTTCCTGTACACTACCAAACAAATTTAGAATTTCTTCGTTAGAAGCCAAAACAGGACCAGATCCCTGGATATTGCGAACGGGGATAACATCCCAAGCCACATGACTTTCAGTTCCCTGTGAAGAGGCTTGCATTCTCGAAGGAGGTGGTGGAAGCACCGAACCAATTGTTGCAGAGGTTGTGGCAGACACGGTGGCAGAGCTCATGTTTGATCTTGAGGCCATTGAAAATAGTGTAGCAAAAAGTTTTGAAAATAGAAAACCAAGTAATGATTTTGCAAAAGCTTTTAGTAGAAATAGCACCACTCGCCCCACGGTGGGCGCCAAATTGTTTTGGTCAAAAATTACCGAAGCAATTAAGTGATCAAATTAGTTAAGTGAGGTAGTGTGCTTGAAATGTGTGTTGAAAATATTCTAGCTAAGTTATTTGCAAAAACAGTTTAAGGATACGGCTCAGGATATAGAGCTGTATCTATGATCAAACAATGAGCGAAAATGTAAAGGGTGACACAGGATGTACGAGGAAAGCCCTTGATCAATCTAGATCGCCGGCACAAAACCTCGGGAGCTGACAATCGCAGCTGCCTTGTTCTTCTATTACTTCAAATATCAGTATACAGAGCAGGATATGATGCGGATCAACTAGGTGTTACAATGTAATTCGAGTACAAGTGTTTGAGTGTAGTGATTGTTTGCAACAGGAGAGTAAAAGTGTGCGTAAGAGTGTGTGCCTTAATCTGATCCGATCAATCTATTTATAGTAAAAGAGAACTAACTAAATATCCTATTATTCCGGGATTCGGCGGATATTCCCCATACGAATGTTGCAGTCCTGGTCTTTCGGGTTCAACGTCTATAAGCTAACTGATTTGCCCGAGTCTTGAGGGGAAGAAGTCCACTTGAACGTTGGAGACTTGCACCTTCTAATCTGCACATGGTTAAATCAGTTACTACCAGGATATTGTACCAGGATGTTACCAATATCCTGATCCGGTATCCTAATCACAAATAAACAATCAAAGCCAGAATATTAGTCAGGATATATGTTCAGAAAATGACCCATAATAGTGAATGCCTCCCTCAACTCTTCTCACCTTTGGAATCATTGTCAAGTCCTTAAGTTGCATGTCAATATGAGATTGCAAGTTGGAGCAGGCTGTGATAAAAATGAAATCAAAGAGTTTGCAGATTGGATATTAAAGATCGGTGATGGTAAAATCGGAGAACCAAACGATGGAGATGGCATTATTGATATTCCCGAAGAGTTGCTTATTACAGACACAGTTGATCCAATTGGTTCTCTTATGTCATTCACATACCCTGATATTTCAAGAAATGTTTCTGATCCTGCTTATTTTCGAGATAGAGTTATTCTTGGCCCAACACATGAAGTTGTAGATATAATCAATGACAGATTGCTGGCAATGATTCCAGGAACTGAAACCGTTTATCTTACTTGTGATAACATTTCAGAGTGTGAAGACGTCTCAGGAATGAATTCTGCTTTATGGTCTCCTGAAGTACTTAACAGCCTCAAACTATCTGGTTTACCAAACCATAAGCTAATACTCAAACAGAATGCTCCAGTCATGTTGCTCCGAAATATCGATCAACCAAATGGCTTGTGCAACGGTACTCGATTGCAGATTGTGAAACTTGGAAAGAATTTAATCGAAGCTAAGATAATGACTGGTACCAATATTGGAAACCACGTATTCATTCCTAGGATGCGATTAACTCCTTCTGACAAGAGGATACCGTTCAAGATAAACAGAAAGCAGTTTCCTTTAGCCCTTTGCTTTGCCATGACTATTAATAAAAGTCAAGGTCAGTCTCTATCACATGTTGGTTTGTACTTACCACGTCCGGTTTTCACTCATGGACAGTTATATGTTGTCGTTTCAAGGGTAAAGAGTAAAAAATGATTGAAGATATTGATATGTGATAAAGACAACAACATTAGCTCCACTACAAGTAATGTTTTTTACAACGAAGTTCTTCAAAATTTGTAACAAACGACAATGTTTCCTTAATGTTTCCTGTACTTTTGCATTTTTTCCTAATTTTCATGAATATTTATATAGTGTGCTCCATGGATAAACTATAGATAATATATAGTTATATATAACACGGAACAAGAAAATCGATATACCCAATTTAGTTATATATGTTACACATCCCAAAAACAAAATTACGATAGCATCGTAACGGGACGGGACGTGACTGTTAAAGTTCTACTTAAGAAAACGAAATTTGTCCACCCAACATAACCACCAAAAGATAAAGCATTAAATCCTAAAAACATGTTCATAAAACATATCAACAAACTTCAAAGTGTACTTTGTCACCTGTCACACTTTTTTCTTCTACCATCTCAAACCTCAATACTTTGTCCACAGACATCCCCGCTTTATCCAGTATACGCTGCCAGTCCGTAACCATTACCAGATGGGTGTCATCACCAGGTTGTCTATGATCTGTCCTTACACGTAGGGGTACCAGAAACTTCACATGACCAAACGACAAAACTGCACAACCGTACCTATTTAGCTGGTTGTCTCGAACAAACTTCTTTGGTATCGTCTGTAAAAGTAAATCATTGATTTTATTATTCGTTCTTCATAACCCTTAGTTTAAGTAACAGTTAAAGACAACATTATAACGAAAATAATTTATAAAAAGCAAAGTTGTTATGTAAATACCAGGTAGTTTGTCTTTGTCACATGATATTCAACCTGTTTCTTGTATATGGGACGCCTTTTGCTGTGTCGGTGGTTGGTACGGCTGCAGTGATGTTCAGGCGTTACTTGCAGTCCAACCCCGTTTTTGTTGAAAATGTTAACATTGAAGTTAAAATGGTCTTCTGGGGTACTTCCCATCCATTGAAACAGCAACTGGCAGCCCTCCTCAATGTCATTCTCAAAGCAAAAAGTGGTCCATCCTGACCCCATAAAACCAGCGGGTAAACCCTTTTCATTTTCAGGAGGGAAAACATAACACACATCAACCTTTGAACTTTGTTTCGGTCCGTGTACTTTTGCAACCAAGTTATCAATCTTTAACCGCCTCTCTGACAACAACCACAGCAATCCATGCGGTAAATCCTATAATTTTCATACATTTCAGAAACATTATATTACATTTTACACACAATCCAACATATATATTATAACTTGATTTTCCAAAAAATAGATACTGACAAAATATAAAAACAAGATAGCAAATTTTAACCTGCTTATAGTATGTTTCCTCCGAAGCACGTACCAAGCAACCATGAACATAATTTGTCCCCGAGCCATCCTTTCTAATTTCAAAACCCTCATCGCTCAGAACAGATACTTCAAATTTTGCTTCTTTTAAATTTTTTTAAACAAAGCTTCTCTATATTTTTATGTTTGTAAGATTCAAGAAACCGAATCCATTCAGAACCGTGTATCTTTTTACTTCTATGACCCATTTTTTCTACAGCAACCTTATACTTAAACCCCAAATAATCAACCAGCTTTATCACTTGACAATCTCTCGGTATCTGGTTAGTTAATATCTTTGGTAGCACCTATACATAGAATTCAATTACTGACATTTAAGTCTATCCTATAAATATAAACACAATTCTAAGAATGTATCTTACCAATCCCTCTGTTACTTCCTTCAGTTCACTGACATTCAGAATTAACATAAAATCCATCTGAAATTCAAAAACAACAATAAAAATCAAACAATTTAACAGAAAATGAATTTTATCTGAAAAGCATAATATGTAAGCCCTAAAATAACTTTTAACACTTTATAGGACAAAAGTCATATCTTTCTACTGCAACTCGGTCCCCACTACCAACCATATTACACTAAATTTCCAAAGATCCATCTTTGTCCCAACTTGAAACATCAATCTTTTTAAACAATCAACACTATATTCACTGACAAATCAGATATATCAACACTATAAACCGATTGCAGAAGTTTTACAGAAGAATTCTACAAGCAATCTGAAAATATTCAACAAACTATATTTCAAACAACATTACGTCAGATCGTTACTTAGACGCAATTCATCCAAAACAAAAAAAAATCATATAAATCTTATTATAAAACAAACAAAACAACTTTGTATACACTTTCTCTATTTCAACATCACCACATTATGATTTTGATGCATTTATTCGAAATCAAGAAAACAAAACCCAAATGTAAAACCAGGAAAGTAAAATACCGAACATAACAAATGGTATTACTTGATCGGAACCTTCAAACCTCTGATCGCCAAGGATGGAGAAGAAAGTGAACAGTGGCCTTGTGAAGAAGAGTTGTTGATGAAAGTTGTATTGGGATTGTTAATATTTGTTTGTTTGTTTTATAATTTTGTTTATAAAAACCTTTATAATCAGGATTCTTAAAAAGAGATATTTAAGTAATCAATCTTTTTATATTTGATTTATAATCAATCTTTTTTTGGAAGTCAACTTTTTATTATTTATTAGGAAATTTTATAAATGTATATCTTTTCTTTTTAACTTTTAATAAATTAATAGATAAAATTTTATTAAACAAATTCTTTTTAATAGAATGTACGATGTATTCTTATCTCATCCACTAAAGAAAACCCGTTTGTTACACTTAACTAAGAACAAGTATTGTTTAGGCCAAAGCTTCTTCCCCAACCTATTGTTTGATAATTTCTAAACGACAAAAATGTCTTGACAAATTTTGCCAAGAAAGTATTATAATTAGTTTTTAATGTCTCATATTTTTTAATGTCTCATTAGCATACGCTGTTTAATTATTATTTATTTCATTATCGATTAGTATTTATCGTTGTAATGTTGTTAGCAAATTTAAAATGTTCATCATATGACATTTCGTATTTTCTACCAATTAATGAATGATGTTTAAAACATTATATACTTACGATTGATTTGATGGAAAATTTGATCTAATTGACTAAAACAAACCCGTGTGTTACACGGGTCATAAGCTAGTCGATTATATATGAAAATCTGATAGGTGTTTGCTTAGTGGTTGATTTAATAACTCTTAGCGTACTAAGGTGGATTAACTTAATACTTTAAAAAGAGTTAATTACACCATCAGTCATTGTGGTTTATGCAAAGTAACAATCTAAGATACTAATAGTTTAAAGTAATAATGTGAGGTACTAACATTTCATTTTGTAACAAGTTTGGGTGCTAACACTAACCCTATTTATTTTTAACTGATTTTAGAGGCAATTTCGTTCTTTTGCAAACAATAACTTTATTTCTGGTATAAAACAGAAACCACAGGGGTTGTTTATGTAATATGCTCAAAGCTAATATTTTAATTACAAAAACACACAACAAAAACGATATTTCAATTATATAACAAACTGTATTTTGTTACAGGGACTCTTATGTAATTTACTAAAACACACTCTCTCTGCATACCACTGGCCTCCCCATCCACCTTCTTCTCCGACTATCTTCTCGACACCGTAGCAACCCCACCCACCGTGAATTATTTTAAAGACAATTATTAGACTGAACATTTATAAAATGCTAGCCATATGTTAATCCCCAAAATATTACAGTGAACTTTTAAATATCTATACATATAAAACCCAAATCACAAAACTTATTAACTCATGATGAAATGTAAAGGTAGATACAATAATAATCCATAGACTAAATTGCACAAATCAACCTTTATGTTATACCGAAACTGTACTTTATACCTTTCACTATGAAATCGACAAAACCCAACCTTTATGTTCATGTTTTGTTACATCCTATAACCTTTACCACAACGTCGTCCAAAAACTTAGTTAAATGCCCTCATATGCGTTGCACATGAGGTCATTTCAGTCCTTTCCCCTTCTACTTTCAATATTGTGTGGACAATCAAAATCAACAAACATATACAGAGGCCAGCAAAAGCGATGAAATAGTAGATGAAACAATAATACTATCAATTTAAAGCATTCTCACAAAAATCCTGACAAAATTATCCATGTTTGCCAATACTTATAAATGACTAGTCACTACCCGATTAATGCTCAAACCATCTACCACATTTTTTCTTTTTTGCTGTGGCAGATTTGATACCCTAACCCCTGTTTGGTTTCTACATATTTTTAATTTACAAAAAAATATATTTATTCTTTTTGTAAATTACATAATCACTGATTAACTACATAGTTACATAGTTAGTCCTTTAGATGTAAAAATGACTTAAATGCCTTTGTGCCTAACAGAAAAACTAACATATGTTAGTCTTAGTACCCCAAGTAGTTACAAAATTGAAAGTTAGTACATCAGAGTGTGATTTTAAACTATTAATACCTGACGTTGTTACTTCATATAAACCACAAGGACTAACCATGTAATTAACTCAATTTTAAAGCATAATTTTCTTAGTTTTAAATTTATAAAAATGATTTTTATTTAGACTAAACATACACAATTGTCATAGAACCCATCGCGTATAGTATAGCTTAGCTAAGAAACCAAGTATCGTCCAAGTATACGTTTTCCCTACACAACCGGTTATTATTATTTTGTATGGACTCTTGGATAAGTCCTTCTTAATTAATATAGTTTACTTATAAAATGAGAGAAACGGTTAAATCTTCTGTTTTATCTTTTACAAAAAATTGGAAGCGGCTTCTGTTAAGGTTACCGAAATTCCCTCAATCTTGTCATAACATATCGATGGTCTGGGTTGGAATTGCTTCCTAATGAACCATCCCTAGCCTCTCGACTAGTAAACGATATGCCACATTAAGATTGGTTTAAGGCCATCTTGGTTTTATTATCTTTTTATAACTTAATTAGTTTGTGTTATCTTAAGCTCACAAATGGGATCACGGTTAGGATCCTATTACATACCAGAGAGATTTATGATCAAATTTGTCAACTTAACGAATAAATAAAGTTCCAATTAATCGATCTCTTTTACTTTGTCGAATTACCCATCCCCCATTAATCAAACCTTCTTAACACTTTTAATTAATGAGTTACTTTAATATATGTATTGGTGATAAACTAGATAAAGATAACATTCCTACTCGAACTCTGATTATGCATAAAATCATACTTCTTACAATGCTCACTCAACTCGATTTGGCTTATGTTCGTGTGCATCGTGAGTTTAAGTGTTCGCTCAAGTTCAACCCGACATACTCATAAATAATAGGCTTATATGCATATCAAATTTCCACCTAATGACTAAGTAAATGCATGAATCAAAAGGACTTTTATTTTAAGGGTTTAAGAGAAAGGAAAATTACAATTTTTAAGGAAAACTAAAGTGAATATTGGGTAAGGTGTTGCAAACTTCTTGAAGCCTAGTAGTAGTATCCACTAGATGATTTTTCCAACGACATTCGAGTGAATGCTTTTCTAAACTTGTCTTTCAACATTGACAACTCTTCTTCAAGGTGTAGTGCACGTTGCTTCCTTTCCTTGAAGTTCGTTCGGCTTGCAACCTAATAGCACCTACTTTGATTAGGCGTGTATACTCGAATTGGGTGTAGGTTTGGTTCTTGCTACATTTTCTTTCATATGACCAATTTCCACACTTGACACATTAATCATATCTTTTGGCTCTTCATTTGGCGGCTCTTATTAACAAACCGCAATAGGGTGACAATTGCTCTTGTTGGTGCCACCATTTCCTCACATGGATGGTCTTGAGGAAAATTAATTCTCTAAGTTTGGATGGCATTTCGGGCTTCACAAAGTGAATACAAGAAAGCAAATGGAGATCAAAAGGATGAATTTTGAGCTTTTGGGAAGAAGGTGAGAAAGACAGTGAAGAGACATAAAAGAAGGCAGAAATCCAGTTCTTTCAGGTCTTCTTGGTGAAAGACCAAACTATTTTGTTTCTTCTCCACGTATCGTTGGCTGGCTGTTCGCCTAAAAGTACTCGTCTTGGTTGGACTTGTGGGCCTATCTGGTCGTTGATATGTTGTTGAGTAGTTATAACAGGTTTGAAAGTTGTTGCAAGTATGAGGGGCAGTGTGTAAATATTCAGGGGCTACGATCATCATCACTCAAAGTTTTGGACTAGAGTGTAATATTCGTTGTGCACAGATATAAAAGGCTATGTTCCAGATATTTCCATTGATTCTCCCCATTTTTTCACTATCACTTTTCTCTGTATAGCAATTAAGGTTTCTGAGGCGATTCTTCGCATCTCTGTGTTCTCTCATCTGTATTTGAGAGATTATTGTTGTTGTTTGGTACAGATGATCATCTGTTGATGATCATCAAGATACTTCTGTATTTATGTATTGTTTTGATCTTACATTTGTAAGATCATTGGGATATTGGGGGGCAAATCTTTTGGTTTGGGTTAATAAGAGATTTGTCACCTTGTTTAGTCGCTATATCTTGTGTTCATTGTGTTTACATCTTGTTATTTGTTGTATTCAATCATCATACTAATGTTTTCAACATTTCCTATTACATCTATTTTCTTTCTAATTGGGCTAAGAACATATATATATTCTAATATATATCAAATTACTTTAATATTATTTTATTTTATATTTCGTATTTTATTCCAAAATCGTATTTGATCCCAAAATCAACATCATTCGCTTGGCAGCCGCCTTTGCTTTCTTTTGGATGGTTGGACGGGGTAGTTTTATTCAAATTAGTCAGACAGATTGATCCCAAAATCCTCAATCGACTCCGGGTATCATTAGTGTAACAACCCGACATTCGGTTGTTCCTTTCGTGTCGTCAATTCATTTCGTAAACGCTTGTACTCGGAGATTCAATGATTACCATGGGTTAACTATATTTTAAACGCATTGTATATCGCATGTTTTAACACTTTTAGACGCTTATTTAAACGCTTATCTAAACGCTCATCGCAACGCAAACTCGAAACACAGATTTATTTGTATTATTTGTGTTATTTGTGTGTTTAGATGTTAAATATGTTATATGTGTTGTTATTCGCCTAAAACGCTCAAACGCTCACTCGCACAACTCGATTTATCTCGCTAAAACGCAACGCAACACGACACTTAACATCTTGCTAAAATACTTTAAGTACTCGAACTAACTAACGCACCAAACAAACACCCGACACACGAAACGAGAGTTAATCATACAGAACAGGTCCCTTCTTACGAAGCCAGCAACTTCGTACAGGACCTTCAGCTCCCCTCTATAAATACTAAGCTCACTTTTCTCATTCTAACTTACTGCCATTCTCTCCAAAACGCTCCCAATCTGATGTCCCTTCATTTTCAAAGTAAGATTCATTATTTTTACATGTTTCACAACGTTTTCCACTATGATTTTCCACGAGTTCATCTCCGATTTCATCTAAACTTCTCTATTTTTCATTTAAACTTCAACTTTTCATCTAAAACTTATCCGTTTTTATGAAAACCTTCATCTTTTTCATCAAAACTTCTGATTTTACCATGGATTTACACTTAAACGTGTGTATTGGCCTAAGCTTTGGCTTCCCAAGATGTAGATCTGAATATCTCGCACTCACCAAGTGCTTAATCCAAGGAAAAACTATTTTAGACTCGATTTTTACACTAAAACAGACCAAAACCGACATATATTTCGTTCACTGGATAGTGGGACGAAGTGGCGTCGAAACCGCCATGAAAAGGACTCGAAAATACATCCGATTCAGGCGAAAACACAGCTCCAGACGCAAAAACAGCCACTTGTGCGAGCTAGACTGTTTTATGCGAAGCCCTGGCTTCGTACGAAGGCACTGCCTTCGTATGAAGACACTGACTTCGCACAACCCAGCCCAAGTTCCCACCTGTGACTCAAACAAAGACCTCTCCGGCTCTAAGTTAAATTAGTAGCTTAAGGCTGGCGGGTTGAACACTCGATTTCCCGAAGAAGGACGCGAAGAACACTCGATTTTGGACAACGAAAGCAACACTTGTACGAAGCCTCCCTTTGTACGAAGGCACACCTTCGTACGAAACCTCTATATCCCACTCTACACTCCGATTTCGATCGTTTCAGCACTTTGGAAGACTTACGCGCTTCTGTTCTCGTACGCAGGCTGATCCGGCGCTCCCTTCAATCCATTCCAGACCGTGTTTACTGTTAAACACGCACTGTGAGTATACTCGAACCCTTTTTCGCTTAACGCTCTTTTGGGTGTTACATACGTTCTCTATCAAAACACGTCACACACAACGCTTAAACCCATTTTAAATGTTGACCACTCTCGCATGTTATACGTGAATCGCTGAATGCTTGTTTGCTATGTTTACACATTGATAGCTGACCCTACTGCCCTTAGCAACGATAGTACTATAGTTTGGAATCAGCACCTATTTATTCAGGGGTTGCTAGGGATCTCATACTCACTTTACGTGCGTTCTCACTTCGGTGAACACGTATCGCGCATGGTATTCTGTTAAATTCTATATAAGATAACTCATTTTTAAAATATTGAACACATGCTCATTATTAAAATTTTGTTATGTGTCTACATGGTATTCTGTTTTGGATAGACCCATAATTTGATAATCTGACACACTGCTCAAGTGAATCCGCATGTTGTTGTGAACATCCTTGAAAACTTGTAAATGAGAGTTATCATCATGTGGTAGTGCGACTTTAAATTTCAGTTGTTCGATCCATATTACCGATGTTATTACAAAAATATTTACAGACACGTGCCCATAAATCTAAGACTCTTTGGTTGTTTTCGATGATTGATTCACACGAGGTGTGAATATAGGCACGAGTGAGAACTTCTTCTTTTTTTCGTGTTTCGACTATTTATTGATTACGGATTTTGATCGTGATGATGAGTTATCTTGTTGTTTCTATTGGGTTTTTCACATGTTTATCAAAGCTATTTTATCCGTATAAAATAAAAACACAGCGGAAAGATTATTTAAAACATGTTACTTAAAAGATATAAAACTCATTTTATATGTAAAACCCAATTCCCGGATCCATATACGAACATGTATGCTATCAAAATTAAAACACAACCATAGGATGTTTCAAGAATACTACCTTCCAAGGAGTAAAAGATATGAAGAAGATGATGCTTCTTGAATGGTAGTCTTCAAGTGTAGAATACCTCAAGCTTGTATATCTCAAGCCTTCCAACAAACACTTTGATTTTAGCTAGGATTTTACACTCATGAACTCACTTGAAAAATTCCATCAAGACAACCACATATGGCCGAAAATTTGGAGCTTCTTCTTGAGTTCTTGCACTTGATTTTTAAACTTGAAAAAGCCCTTTAGATGGCACACCTTGGCCGATTTTTCTAGAGAGCATTCTCTAGCATTTTTCAAGTTCTCTTCACTTGAATTTTGTCATAAAATTCTATGTGAAAAAAGTATGAGAGATGGGAGAGATTTCAAGTCTTACACCACTAATTTTTGTCATACAAAAATCATATAAAAGATGTAAGAGAATATGCCACCCACTTTGCCCAATCAAATGCCATATAGCCATGCAAAATGCATGTGATCCTATTGGACCAAAATTGGCTTGGGAAGAACACAAGGGGGCGGCCCACTTATTATTTTATAAAAAAATTCAAAATTTTTATTCTTAAAATAATTTAAGTCTTGATTAATTTTATAACTTTTATAAAATTATAGCACCACATGTTATAAGACTTATACAACCTTTAAAATGTTATTTAACCCATTAAATAACAAAATAAAATATTCTCTCAAAAATAAATTATCCATATAATTTATTAGTTTGTCAAGTGCAATTATTTAGAAAACCAATTTCTAAATATTCTAAGTGTTAATATTTATTTGTTTGATCATATCACAAATAAATATTATAAGTGTTTGTCTAGCTTGTATTTGGGTATGACTTGACTTGGATCATAACGTACTAGCCACATCAATCTAATATGTTTCTTGGGCATACAGAATCCAACAATTTCCCCTTTTTGTTGATGATGAGGGTGTAGCCACAGGTGGTGTAGACGATGTATAATAACTTCCTTGTTGAACTTGGGCTCCGTGAAATTGTGGATAACCGCCTTGTTGCATTTGTTGATTAACTTGATATTATGTATATTGCTGGTAACCATAGTTGGCACTCGAGCTTGGAGACACCTGATAGGGTTAAGCCTAGGTTACATAAATTGTTGGAGGCCGAAGTTTAGATTGTACTGGGTTTGCTTCGGGTTTGTGTTTGTGTCATCGTTTAACAAATCTTGAAAACTAGTTTTATCATTCATTTATAAAAGATAACAAGGACAAAATTAAGTTGCTGGAGAGGAAACTGGTAGGGTATAGAGATAAATATGGTTGAGAGTTTTGTGAGAAAGGGGTATGATTTAAGCATGGTTTTGACGACCGGATCGGACCGGCCGGTCCGACCGGTTCAACCAGGGTTCTCTTGACTTAACGGTCTGGTCAGAGCAAATCGTCAACATTACAAAAAACCGGGCGACCTGATCATTTTGTTGGTTCGGCGGTTCGGCAACTCGGCCGTTTGGACAGGCAGGTGAGCTTTTTCTTCATTTTTTTCGCCTGAAAGAGCTATTAACCGGAAACAGACCAACTGTGTATGATGTCTCCGTCACGATTCAGGATCCGGATGTTTAAGAAATCAAAAAAGCAAGACAGTGAAGTTACTGGATGAAGGTTTTTGTTAACAACTCAATCATTTGAACATTGGATCCATGAATTGCTACTTAAAAAAGAAAAGATAGAAGTAGGAGAAGAAAGATCCTGACTGTAAAGATCTTCAAAAATGTCCCAAAATGACCCGTAAGTAAAAAACCCGGACCCCTGAAACCCTAAAGTGCATGAAAAACCAAGAAAACAAGGTTTTTGGTTCTCAGGCGGGCCGCGTAAAGAGTAAGCGGACCCTTACGCGGGCCGCGTCAACTTATGTTTGACCGGATAAGCGTTCCCAGGCCATGTGGCGTACACGTGGCAGCACTACTGATGACACGCTAGCCCTAGTCTACGACTAGGGTTCCTCGCGGGCCGCCTAAAGATGAAGAAGGGGCTTACGCGGGCCGCGTAAACCCCAAATTTATGCTATAAATAGGTTTGGCCACGAGCAGTTCACTGGTGTCAAAATTTCAATCAAAAACACGAAGAATACTGCTCAAAAGTCGAAAATCATATTCACAGTAGTAAAGCGCTGCTACGATACAGGGTATTAACTCGATCGCTGCTACAATTCAATGTCCGATCGATTGAAACTATCCGATGGATGTTTAAGTGCTGCCCACATTAGGGCCATACTTTGTCATTCGTCGTGAATTCGATGGATGTTTAAGTATTGCTCTTTGTCATTCGTTGTGAGGCTTTTAATCTCGTGAGTTATCGTAAATGCTGTATTAGTTACTGACCTAGTTCGTGTGCATTGTTATTTAAATTAGGTTACAAGGCTAATCAGTAGGCTAAACTCTGCCCGTTTAAATCTGCAATGTGAGTCATTCTCTTTTATCAAAAGTGTTTTACAATACTCCATTTTCAAAAGTTATAATTACAGGGATTAAGTCGTGGTTATCTTGAATCACTGGCTAGTGGGGTATTGTGCACATTACTAAATTTCTCACGGTTAGGCTAATAAATCCTAACAGTGATAATCTTCACTACTTGGGTGAAAGGACCCAATAGTGGTATGACCATCGTCACCAGGAGGTGACACGGCGCCAGATAAAAATAAGATAGAAGCCATTGTAATCGCTCTTATGCTGTAATGTATAACTATGTGTCGTTTTATCAAAATTGAGTGACTCGCCAGTATTTCCCCGCTGATAAAATATTTTTTAAAACATGTTTCAGGTGACTACTGTGAATCAAGGAAAAGTGCTACGGAGCACTAACAAAGCTTGAAGTAGTGGTTCAGTTAAACAAATAAACATGTTTTGTAAATCAGGGAATTTCCTTGTGAAATTCCTCTATTGTAAATTACGGGGATTATCCCGAATTATGAAATAAAATAATCGGGCATTTCAAGTTTTAAAAGATCCTGTAAAATCTTCCTCTGTCAACTCAATTAATAAATACCACGGGTTTCTGTCCCGTGGCTCCTGGACCGGGTCAAACCGGGACGGGGGCCGTGACAGAAAAAGGTGGTATCAGAGCCACTGATTTAAGCCAATTAAGTATTTAGAAATACTTAATTTTCCTGATTATCCTCCTGTGATTATGTGTTTTTGTTACTTGACTATTTATTAATTACAGTATGGGTAAGCAAAGAATCTCGGACATCTATCGTCAATTAGATAGTTCACCAAAAGATAAGGGAACTTCATTGCAATCAAATTCCTCAAGATTCTCAGCAAATACTGAGGAAGGAATATTTGTTCGTAAGGCACAGTTTGAGAAACCACTTACCCCTAAGAAAAGAAATTGTATTATTAGAAAAAGTCAAGAGAAAATAAAGAAGTCACAACCAAAAGGAGTGATGATTAATAAGGAAACTCAGAAAATAGGCACTAACCCACCATGGGAAGATGAGTTAGATGAACAATGGGCAAATCTCTACATGTTAGCCACTATAGCAGTAAATGCTAATTTATAGTTGAATCGCCAAAACCAGTACCAGCACCTATGTCACCTACAAACCAGAACTTCATCCATTATATAACAACATAGTAGAAGGAAGAGACTAAAATAAATTACAGATGCATAACCACTAGTATATTTCGAATTTCAGTTATAAATTGTAATATATATATATATATATATATATATATATATATATAAATCGCAATATTTCATATTTTTATATATACTTAATCTTTCTAATTGCCATTCTGTGATTATGTGAAAATTCAATTTAACCTAGAATTTTTGTGTTTCTTCATATCTGCTAAACAACATGAATGAGTTATCTGAAGCTCTTCAGAATCTCAATCTCTATTCTGTTAATGTGGAAGTTTCCAAAGACTTTACCGGTTATTGTGCCGACGTTGAGGAACCTATGGAATTTCAAGCCCAGCCACCGGAGAAACCCAAGCCAAAGAAGAGAAGGAGAATTGTGGGCTGGAGGCGTGTACGCAGGAGGAAACCAGCGACACGGAAAGTTATAAAGACGGATGATCCCAAAGATAAAGGCAAGGGAATAGAAATTGGGGAAAGTTCCAGGCAAGACCAGGAAATGCCACCCTGGGATGAGCTGGATCATAAATTGGCACTTAGTGACCTTATCGGACCTGCCGGTGAAAACCTTTTTAATTACCCAGTGGAAGCACAACTTCCAGTTGACCTAGAGCCTGAAATCCCAGATCCTATTATCCACTCCCAACCTCTACTAGCAGAGCTAGAAGAATGGTGGACCACCGACTGGCAGTTTCAAAATCTCCTAAATAACCCTAATACATTTTTCCCTCAGTTCGACCCGGAGCCTCCACTACACCCACCTATGAGCTCTGAAAATCTAGCTGAACTCCGCCACTATGGCGAGGAGCTGATTGATGCGTGAAACCGAATTAGGGATGTGGGAGAAAGAATCTCGTGGAAGTACGACGAAAGAGAACGTCGTTTCTGAAAAGCCAGCTGACGAGATAGTATGTGGTTGTAGGAATGTGTGTTTAATAATAATAATATAATCATAAAAATATAAGTATGTGAAATAACCTAAAAATAAAACTTTTGTAAGATAACCAGTTTGTACGGATGCCTATTATAATATATAAAATATCGAACGTTGAAAAATCAACAATTTTGGCTATACTTGTTGACGTGATTATGTGCAATTATTTTATTATGTTTGATTATTAATTACTTTATGCTAATCACTTATATAAATTAATTACCAGATGGAAAACGCTGGTAATGAACCAGTTAATAAAGTTAACCAATCTGAGCAAAACAATGAAGATCAATTTCTGAATAGGCAAGATATCGAGAATATCGTTGCTCAGGGAATAGCCAATGCTATTCCAGCAATCCTTGTTGCTTCCCGAAATCCAGTTGAACCTCAACAAATTATTTCTAGCAAACGTACACACGGTGACAATTTTAGTAATAGTGTAAACGGGGGCGGCAACCGTACTAATAACGACAACGATGGAATGCAAGCCCCACTCCTTAAGAAAATGAAAGCTGCAACGCCTGGTTGCACTTACAAGGAGTTTCTTGCTTGTAAACCGGTTGAATTTGCAGGCAACGAAGGGGCGACTGCTGCACTGCGTTGGTTAGAGAAAACCGAGGCGGAGATTAAAATAAGTGTGCTGAGGAAGACAAGGTCATGTACGCGTCGCATCTTTTTAAAGAAGGGGCGCTAGAATGGTGGAATACGGTACTTCAAGCCAAGGGAAGCGATGTAGCCTATGCCATGAGTTGGGACGAATTTAAGCGGTTAATGGAAAGAAAATTATGTCCCGAATATGAGAAAGAACAAATGGCAAATAAATTTCTGAACCACCGAATGGTGGATGTAGACTGTCGAGGGTATACTTCGACATTCTTTGAGTATGCTAGAGTTGTACCTACCCTGGCTTCGCCAGAACCGGTACTTATTTCTTGCTATATTTGGGGATTGATTGGCAAAATCCGTGATATCGTTAAGGCTGCGAGACCCCGCACTATTGACGATGCTATGGAATTAGCCAACACTTTGACGGACGGACTAGTACGTACGCGAGAAGAAAATAGAAAGAAGGAAGTGGCCTAAAAGATTACCCAGGGATTTCGTATGGGTAACCGTAGTAATTTCAAGAAAAAGGGAACCGGGCAATCTTCCACTGTTCCATTTTGCAATGCCTGTAAAAGGAAGCATTTTGGAAGATGCAAAGGATATTGCAATTTCTGCAAAATCTCGGGGCACCAAGAAGAAGATTGCAGGAAGAAGAAAGCAACAATCTGCTACAACTGCGGAGAAGCTGGACATTTTAGGCCAGATTTCCCAAAATTGGCCAAACCAGCTGATAACAAAGCCAAACCTACAGAAGGAGCTACCAAGAAGAACGCAAGAGCCTTCCAGTTGACTACCCAGGAATCAGAACTAATTCCTGACGTGATAGCTGGTACGTTCCTAGTTCACAACGTTTATGCAAAAGTATTATTTGACTCTGGTGCAAACCAAAGTTTTATAAATACTTCATTCTGCCAAGCTCTTAACCTACCCTTATGATACGTAGTCGAAAACCGGTGCTCGTAATCGCTTAATTTGATGTCTTTACACATATTTTAATTCCGAATAGCCTACTTTTGATTAGATACTTGTTTTGCAGGTCTAACAGAGTTTAAGGAGCTTTTTGGGAGCTTTACGAGCCATCGGGATGCGAAACGGGTCAACCGGATTCAAGAAATGCGAAAAACAGAAAGTGCAGTTTATGGGAACCGTCGCCGACGCCCAGGAAGGCCGTCGCCGACGGTCTATGCTTCTTTCCGTCGCCAGTTCGTCCGTAGACAGCAAGTTAACACGTCGGCCCAAATCCAATATGCACCTACCGTTGCCGACGGGGCATCAGGCCGTCGGCGACGGTCCCTCAATGTTGCTGTCGCTTAACTTGGTCTCCATTGGTCCGGG
This sequence comes from Helianthus tuberosus, assembly GCA_030545235.1. Taxonomy (NCBI): domain Eukaryota; kingdom Viridiplantae; phylum Streptophyta; class Magnoliopsida; order Asterales; family Asteraceae; genus Helianthus; species Helianthus tuberosus. The sequence continues at coordinate 187,079,232 of CM060406.1, forward strand.
AACGAATCTAAAGGGTGGTTGGTCATCAATTTCGGGAGTTACACTTTTTGTGGAGTTCAAACTTGTTCTTGGAGCCATTACCATCTATCATTCATCAACTATTCCATCATCTATCATCTACACAATCGAACACACAACCAATCATAAAACCCTAGTTCAGCAATCCATCATCCTTCTCATCATCACCATTCTATAAACCCTAATTCTCCATCACTCCTTCATCCTACAAGCATCAAGATGACTCCATCCGCATTCCAAACATCCGGTGATCAAGTTGCATCATCCATGAGTGGCTAATCATCTCGGTTTCACCCCGGTGTAGGTAGTTGTTAATTTTAGGGTTTCAATTTGTTCTTGTTTCATCTTAGTGACAATTTGTATTTGGTTTTTGAAACTTTTGACAATAGTATTACATTTGTTACGAATTCGTGAATTGTCGAACGATGTTAAAAGTTATGACTTTGCGAAAAGGTGATATGTAATTGTACGTTGTCGTTGTTAGGATTTACTTGTGTTGATTACAAAGTGTCTTTTTGTCCGTTCTTCGGGGCGTTGATAGTTAGTAGCACCTAAGTCACGGTACACTAAATCCGTTAATCGAATGCATTTGAGTTGAAACTAAAACTTGTAGAAATCCTAGGTTAACAATTACCGAAGCCGGGCGTGATTCCTTTTTATTATTATTGTTCTAGTAACCATTTTTCTTGCAATTGTTAATTGATAGTTGTTACTCATTTCCTTCACATCATCTAGTTTAAAATCATATTTTCCAAATAACCAAAAACACAAGATTATTCTAGTAAGCTTCATAATCGTGACACAATTGTTTAATTCATTCGAATCCACACACAAACCACATACTCTTCGTGGTTCGACCCCTTACTACCACTAACACATTGTTAAGGGTAATTTGGGCTTATAAATATTATCTTTGACCGGAGCGCGACACTCCGATCAAATTTTGGCGCCGTTGCCGGGGAGTGCGTGCGCTTTGTGTTTGGATATTGTTTGAATTTGTGTGATTATCTATTTAATTTGTTTAGCTTTCTTTTTGTACTTGTCTTTTTCCTTGTTACGCGGGGTGTGTTACTTGTGCAGATTACAGGTAGTGCATGCATACGCGGAACTCCGGGAGGACTTCACCTTTAGTCTACGAACCGGAAATCGAACGAGTTGCAAGAAGAAACCTAGCAAGCCGGTTAGAAGCAACACTTGCTTCTAATCAAACCAACCAAACACCACAACATACACCATCCATTGAAACTGGTTCAATGGCAAACCAAAACTCCAATCACCCAAACCTCAACCAAAACCAATTCCAATCCCGAGGAACCTTTTATCCCGCTCAAAATGTTCAACCCATGCCTCAAGAGCAACCGGGTGGTAACAACAACAATGGACCACCTACACCACCTTTCCAAAACCAAAATCCCAACAACAATCAAAGAACACCTCAACAACAAAATCTTCATAGACACAACTCCCTACCCATTAACCTAGATGACCGGAATGTCAATTCCGACCGTCGGGGAAATCGTGATCGCGGCAATCCCGCAAATGAAGACCCATTCTTCAACATCGATGACTTGAGGAATGCAATCCCCGATGATGAACCATATAGTGTTCCCGGTTATCAATCACCGGAACATGTGAGTGTTCATACGGAAAATTCGGACGACGGGGGATATTATGATGATAGGGCTAACGATGACGAAGATTGGGGCTATGTGAATAGGGGAAATGTCTACAATGCAAGAAGGTATAATGATGAGGAATTTAGCTATCAAAATGCCAATTACGTTGGGAACGACGAATACGGTTACGGAGGTGGAAGAAATGATGGTTATGGGAACAACCGTCAACCACGAAACAATGACCAACGGAACCGGAATGATGGGTTTTATAATAACAACAACAATGCAAACCCTAACCGGATTCCTCGTTTCGTGGGAGGTGGTAACCCAAGGGATAATAGAAGAGATGATCGAAGAGGTGAAAGACGGGATAATAGAAGACCGGTCGATCAAGAAGTTAACGGTCCTCATCGTCATCAACGACCTCCACGGGGAGTGAATGATCGTTTTAGGCCGGTTGTCACCGAGAACGACTCACCAATCGTTTGTGAGAGGAGGATGTTTGATTGTAAACCACATTACATCAACATACTTCCTCATTTTAATGGAAGATCTAACGACGAACCATATACACATTTGACGGAATTTTCTTCGGTTTGCAGCACTATCGGGGGTCACAACTTTGCTTTAGATGAGGTCAAACTTCGACTATTCCAATTTTCACTGAAGGATAAGGCAAAGCAATGGTTCCTCACACTTCCCGCAAATAGTATTCGCACTTGGGGAGAAATGCAACAAGCGTTCCTTGATGAATACTACTCAATGGCGAAGACCGATGACGCTCGTGATGAAATTAGGTCTTTTCGCCAATTATCGGGCGAACCGTTACTTGAGGCCTTTACAAGGTTTAGAGAAATGATGCGAAGATGCCCTCATCATCAAATTGAGAAGTGGGAGTTGGTTAAATGCTTTGTACGGGGTCTAGATGACAATACATGGAACCGACTTGAATCCACAAGCAATGGGACCCTCCTAAGCAACCATGAAGACGATGATTGGGAGTTTTTGGAACGAATGAGCAAGCGTTCGAAAGAGAAAGAATCGGCCGACCGAGCTAAGAAGCATCCCGTTTCCCGGTCACTTCCCGATCTTGATTCTAAAGATCGGATTTCTACTTTAGAGCGGGAAATAGCTCGAATGAAGAAGAAAGAAGTGAACGCGGTTCAATTTGAAGTGTGTGACGAGTGTGGTGATATTGGGCATAGAGCGGAACAATGTCCAACGGGGTCGGGTGATTACACCGAGGAAGTCAATCAAGTGTATGGGGATCGAAAGATCACATATTCTCATCATTCATATCCGGGATACACATCAATTAGACAGGAAGATGCTTTCAGCCACTTCTCAAGCATACGAAGATCAACCAACCGACATGAGCGGCTAATTTTCTCATGAGCACTTCGGGTGAATGATTGTGTAAGACACTTTTAATTCTAGTTTCTGTTTTGTATTGAGATTTGGATTTGTAGTCGGGTGACAGCCGACTATTTGCGTGATTATATAATTTGTGTGACAGACAAATCCTGAGTGACAGTCAGAGTTATAATTATGTGTTGAATCCAATTATGCTTTTGTTGATTGAATGATTCCTATGTATGTTTGTTTTAATATTTATCTGATCAATTAATATTAAGATTTTGAACTGCATAGGTAATTGGTAGATGTGACAGGTTTACTATTCAATCAATAGCATCCAATAAAAATCAGAACTAGGTTATTAGTAATTACAGAATCTGAATCCCGGAGTGGTCACGTTCCTATCATTGTTTTCTCAGTTTCACAATACTTATTCATAAAAATTACAAAAATAGATAAACTAGCAAATTTCATAAAGTAAGTTTAGATTAGTTAAACGGTATTACACTGACCACACGCTCCTCTGGATTCGATACCTGACTTACCCTGTCTATAGGTAATTTTAGGTTTTTGCATAGACCCCCTTAACTAACCTTAGACAAATTTTTACGGTAGAAATGGCAGATGGGAATTCTGTTAACATAAATAAGGTTTTGCGAGAAGAAAAGATAGAACTCTTAGGACATAAATTCTCTGCAACCCTGTTACCTATGAATTTAGCCGAATTCGATGTGGTATTAGAAATGGATTGGTTAGTAGCCAACCATGCTCGAATTCTTTGTGATAAGAATTCCATAGAAATTCATACACCCACAGGAGAATTAGTGATGATTACAGGAGATAAACCACGAAAGCCACTGAAATTCATTTCAGTAATGAAGTTGGCCAGTTATTCAAGAAAACAAGAAATAGTGTATATGATTTTGGTAATCATTAACACTAAGGGTAAGGAACTTAAAGATATTCCAGTAGTATCAGAATACCCGGATATATTCCCAGAAGAACTACCTGGATTACCACCCGATAGGGAAGTAGACTTTAGAATTCATCTAATTCCTGAAACTACACCGATAGCCAAGGCACCTTATCGGTTAGCACCCACCGAAATGCTAGAATTGAAAAAGCAGTTAGATGAATTATTAAGTAAAGGATTTATACAACCTAGTTCATCCCCGTGGGGAGCTCCAGTATTGTTTGTGAAAAAGAAAGATGGGTCAATGAGAATGTGTATTGATTATAGGGAATTGAATAAGGTTACAATTAAGAATCGATATCCATTACCTAGGATTGATGATCTTTTTGATCAACTTCAAGGAGCTAGATACTTTTCTAAAATAGATTTACGCTCCGGATACCATCAGTTGAAGGTACAAGAAGAAGACATACCTAAAACTGCTTTCAGAACTCGGTATGGTCATTACGAGTTTACAGTCATGCCCTTCGGACTGACAAATGCTCCTGCAGCATTTATGGACATGATGAATAGGATCTGTAAACCGTATTTGGATAAATTCGTAATTGTCTTCATCGACGATATACTTATTTATTCCAAAAGTCAGGAGGAGCATTGTCAGCACCTGCATGCACTCTTAACTTTGTTAAGAAAAGAGAAGCTTTACGCCAAATTCTCGAAGTGTGAATTTTGACTACAAGAGGTACAATTTTTAGGACACATGGTGAATCACGAAGGTATTCACGTAGATCCCTCTAAAATAGAAGCAATCACCAAATGGAAAGTTTCGCAATCAGCTATGGAAATTAGAAGCTTTCTAGGGTTAGCTGGATATATTATAGACGATTCATTAAGAATTTTTCCAAAATAGTTGTGCCATTAACTAAGTTAACATGTAAAGCAGCTAAGTTTGAATGGGGACCTAGGCAAGAAGAGGCCTTTAGCATTTTGAAGCAAAAGTTAACGAACGCCCCAATTCTTGCCTTACCAGAAGGAACGGAAGATTTTGAAGTTTATTGTGATGCTTCTAAGTTAGGATTAGGATGTGTGCTAATGCAACGCAAAAAGGTAATTGCGTATGCCTCAAGACAATTGAAGAAGCACGAGGAAAACTATACGACTCATGACTTAGAATTAGGAGCCATAATTTTTGCCCTTAAGATTTGGAGACACTATTTGTATGGAAGTAAGTTTACTGTCTATACCGACCATAAAAGCTTAAGATACATATTTGGGCAAAAAGAATTGAACATGAGACAAAGGAGATGGATGGAAATCCTAAGTGACTACGACTGTGATATTCAATATCACGAAGGAAAAGCAAACGTAGTTGCTGATGCTTTAAGTCGTAAGTATCATGAGAAACAACGACGAGTTCGTGCTCTTAGGTTAAATCTACAATTAGACTTAATGGAACAACTGAAGAACATTCAAGAAACAGCAATCAAAGATGATGCTGAAGGGATGAAAGGAAGAATAAAGGAAATAGAGCAAGTAAGTGATGGAATTTGGAGATTCCACAAGAAAAGGATTTGGGTACCTAAGCAAGAAAACTTAAGAAATAAAATTTTAGAGGAAGCCCATAAATCTAGGTATACCATGCATCCTGGTAACAATAAGATGTACCAAGATTTAAGGAATAACTTCTGGTGGATAGGAATGAAAAAGGATATTGCTAATTATGTATCTAAGTGTAGGATCGTATTATGACCCGAACGAGTCTATCAGAGGAGTCTCGATCAGTTACAGGTGCGGAAAACAAGTAACCAACGTAGAAACAACTAGATTTTCACTTAAATCACCTTGTTGATTGATATTACAGCGTTTACAGCCAAATCTCACACCGGCAGCACCTCGGTATGGATAACAAGAACTGGATCTATGATTTCGCTCTTGAACACATATATATAGTGTTGATGATTTCGCTCCAAGGACCACATGTCCACATGAGCGAAATCAGTCATGTCCAAATAAGCGAAATCAGCAACTATTTGACTCTATGAGCGAAATCATGACCTAAGACACATACATTCTCATATTTTCTCGTAAACATGCCCTAATCTAACAATCTAAGACTAAGACTCGATACAAGATGAAGTCGACAGATGCATGCACTAACAGACTCCCCCTCAGATGTTGACGAGTCTTAAGTGTCGAGTCTTCGTATCTTAGATTGTTAGATTAGGGCATGTTTACGAGAAAATATGAGAATGTATGTGTCTTAGGTCATGATTTCGCTCATAGAGTCAAATAGTTGCTGATTTCGCTTATTTGGACATGACTGATTTCGCTCATGTGGACATGTGGTCCTTGGAGCGAAATCATCAACACTATATATATGTGTTCAAGAGCGAAATCATAGATCCAGTTCTTGTTATCCATACCGAGGTGCTGCCGGTGTGAGATTTGGCTGTAAACGCTGTAATATCAATCAACAAGGTGATTTAAGTGAAAATCTAGCTGTTTCTACGTTGGTTACTTGTTTTCCGCACCTGTAACTGATCGAGACTCCTCTGATAGACTCGTTCGGGTCATAATACGATCCTACAAGTGGTATAGGATCGTATCATGACCCGAACGAGTCTATCAGAGGAGTCTCGATCAGTTACAGGTGCGGAAAACAAGTAACCAACATAGAAACAGCTAGATTTTCACTTAAATCACCTTGTTGATTGATATTACAGCGTTTACAGCCAAATCTCACACCGGCAGCACCTCGGTATGGATAACAAGAACTGGATCCTGATTTCGCCTATGAGACCCCTATATATACTATTCTGATTTCGCCCATATGTACATATGTTCATATAAGCGAAATCACCAATGTTCAAATAAGCGAAATCATCTGATTAAGACCCTATGAGCGAAATCATGACCTAAGACACATACACTCTCATATTTTCTCGTAAAACGTGCCCTAATCTAACATTCTAAGACTAAGACTCGATACAAGACGAAGTTGACAGATGTAGTGCACCAACAGACTCCCCCTCAGATGTTGACGAGTCGTCCATCGAGTCTTTGACAATATCATGTCTTCACTTCTTCAGTCTTGATCAGTCTCTGGGCTTCACTCTCTCAATCTTTTCTCGCAGGTCTTCAGACTCCCCCTTGCGATATGCTAGCATTTCTACAGTTCATCAGTATCATCAACTTTAGGATCGTTGTCTGGCTTTCCACCTGGCTACCTCCAATCAGAGTCCTCAGGTATCGGAACCTGGCACTCTTTCTTCAGGTTCAAAATCAAAACCTGGCTACACCTGCACATTCTTAACCCAGAAATAAATTTCACAAATTTAACATTTAACAAATTTATCAATCCAAATTCTCTCTCAAATTAAACCAGAATGATTTATCAATGATAAATTCTAATGAACCATTTGCAAAAATTAATCATTTTTCTTTTCAAAACACATTCTCCCAAACCATTTGTTCATCATGTCTAGCACTTAGAATTTTGAAAATCAGCTCTCCAACATCAGTTGTCGAAAATCTTTTTGAATTTTTTCAAAATTTATGCTAAAACACACTAAAAATATTTTTGGATTTTTTGAATGAAAAGAAAAGCAATAAAGAAATATTTACAGACATTATTTTTGTGAGTTTGTGCAAGAGGATCATATCAGTTTTTGACAAGTCACAAGTACCGTTGAGCTTAGTTACACATTAAGAATTAAACAATTCACTTAGATTGCCAATATACTGATCCACTTAAATTCTCACACAAATTTCAACTGATTCAGGATATGAGTTAGGTATATTAAGAACTTAAACTCATTCATGTGTCCCACCTCTTGAATATACTCCCGTATCCAGATCCCAATATTCAGTCTTACAGGTGAGTATACCACAGATGATATCTGTAAGGGGTTAAATTGCGAGGGCCGTGAGAGCTCAGGTCGATACTCCCGTATACGCAGAGAGATGACGGCTTCGACTTTTGGTGTGTCCCCTTTAGAGGATCTTTTCTTCAACAGCAATGACTATCAATTTTATTGTTTCATCAATTTGCTGAGGGCGGCGCTATGTTTCAAGCAAGCGGAAAGTATTATCCGGGGACTAGGCCATTGCTTCCGCAAAATCAGAAGTCCCGGGATAATACCCCAGATATCACTGAGCATAAAGACCTAGTATCTCAGAAAGAGGGACCTTTCAAACGAGATTTCAGGGGTTACCTATATATCCAAGTAGTGTTCCCCACGAAATAAGCAAGTTTGAATTTAAGTTTATATACCGAAAAAGTTTACTAAATGTGTAAAAACCTATCAGCATATCATCAGTGAGACTGTTTAACGCTATTTAAACATTACATTTCTTTAGCATACTGTGACTGTTTACTGATGTACTATCATTTCCTCTTCTTTGACACCAAAACTCATTTTTGATTTTATCATGTTTTTGTCTTTTTCAAATTTTCAAATGTTTTTGGATTTTCTTAAATTTTCTACTCCCCCTAAAATGCAAACACATTTTAGGAAATTTGAAAACAAACTATACAGAAAAATTGACAACCTAATATCAAATCACCTCAATGCGCCATCCACTTGGCATAAACAATCAGAACTCCCCCTTACACAAAACTAATTTCTCATTATGATTTCAAAACACTTAAGTTTGTTTTAACCAAAATGATTTTTTCCGGAAAATAAGTTTTGTTGATTTTACCACTTGTAAAATTAGGGATTTGGTTCATCATATCGTCCATTCAATATCATGTATCAGGATTACATCAAGTTCAAACTAATGACCTTGATTAATCACTTTGTACCTCTTACCACTTGTAAGAATATCCAAAACATATAACCACATGTAGGAATAAAACATCTACACAAACCATTTTACCAATCAAGATGCCGATTCCTGCTTCGCCCTTACCAACCTGGAAGCTCCGGCAAGTCACACTTATCCTGTAAAAATTTAACTATTTTTAAGATTCAATCACACAATCAATTACTAAGAAAGATGCCGATTCCTGATCCGCAATTACAAACTTGGGATCTCCGGCAAGTCAGGTTTTTCAATGAAAGAAAATATCCACCCAAGCCTGACCAGCCTTGGGTGTTTTCAATTCAGAAGCAGTTGGAGTGTAAGTTGCTTTCTTTTTAGCATAAAACTCCTTTACCCCTTTTACTTTCCCTTCAACCATTTTTCCAAAAATGTTTTTAATATTTTCATTAAAAGCTTTTTCGACATCAAATTCTTTCTTCTCAGAATAGAATTGATTCGAAATTTCAACCTTTCCAACCTTTGATTTAAAATTCTCAGCTCTCAATGGTGGAAAATGAACATCATCCATTAGAGGCACTGAGTTTTCACCCTTTTTAACAACTTGTGGCTCCTCTAACTTTGTGGAATCAGATTCATTGCCAGATTTTACCTCTGATTTCTTAACAACCCAAGTTTGGTTGTCAAGATTTCCCCTTTTCTTGTAAAACCTTTTCGAACACTCACCAACTTCATATGTAGAGTTTTTAAACACTTTAAATTTTTCTGTTGGTGGTTCAGTTTTATCAACAACAACTTCTTTCAGTTTTTCTGAGACTCCCTGTTTTGTCTTAGTTGCTCTGGGACAGTTCCATGCAATATGACCAACTTCATTGCATCTATAACAGGTTCTTGTCTCTTTCCTTTGAAAAGCTCCATATTTCATCTTTTCAGCAAGAAACTCCTGGTTTGACTGTTTCCAGAATGAGCTCTTTGCTTCTTCTTCATGACTAGTTCCTGCAACATATGTCATTTTTTATTTAAAATCTTGAACATATTTTTCATTTTTATAGTTTTCAGGTGGAATAAAACCAAGACCTTTCTTTTTGAACTTACTATTATGGTTTGATTTCTTTCGAAATTCCAAACCATAATTGTAACCCATTTTCTTGTTTAACCGTTGTTGAAATCTTGAAGTGTATTTTTTAGGTTTTTCAGTAAGATTTAAATCTTTTATTTCAAAAATATTAATTTCTGTCATTTTGAAAACCTTTTTGATCATTTCAAATCGAACACTTCTTATTGGAAATTCTTTATCAAAATATAATTTGTCAGAATCATTCAAAGTATATACAACTTCAAATGTTTCATCATTCAAATTAGATTTTGACAACAAAAATTCTTTACTATACACCCGTTTTCCCAACGACTTTGAACTCTTGACAGACGAACTCGAACTCCTGGACTCAGACATTGACTCAGACTCCTCATCCTTATCCAACACCTGATCGACCATTCTTTTTATTAATTCGGACTCATGATCTGTGTCGGACGCTGTGAACGTGACGTCAATGTTGTCTGGTAATACATCGGTTAACTCGGACTCTAACTTTAGATTAACTGCCTTTTGGACTTGTTCCTCATTCGGTTTTCTAGGCGAATATCCTTCCCAAATTGGAGGCGGACACTTATTATAACAGACACCCTGTTTCTTACCAGTATCCTTTTTCTTCTTTGGCTTTGTTTCTTCACCTTTAAACGCTTCAAATCCTTCAACTGTTGGATAAATTTTATCAATTATGTATTCACAACCTTTGTAACTTCGCAGCAATCTTCTGATTCTTTCATTCTCAGTTGCTTCACTATCCAACTCTTTCTTCCACTTTGCACATTCTTCTATGTACAAGTTGATCTCTTTCTGCTTTGTCATCATAGTAGCATTCAACATCTTCAAAGCTTTCTCTCTTTCAGAGTTAGTCTTTTCCAAACTATTCACAGTTCTGTTCAATACATCATATGACTGTTTCAAATTTTTTACATCAAACAACAACTTTTCTTTCAACTTTTCTAACTCACTAAACCTCTCATCTTTTTCTATACATTGTCTACATGACTCTAAACAAGTAAGACAAGGTTTTGTGATTTCAACTATCTTTTCTATCTCCACCATCTTTTCAACTTCAACTATCTTTTCCACTTCCACTATTTTCTCAATCACTTTGACTTCCTTCAATTCTTTTGCAGTTTTTCTCTCTTTGAGTTTCTTCAATTTATCTGCAAAATAAAATTCAAAACTGTCAGAAGATAAATGAGATTTTCAAATGTTTATCTGTTCAACTTCTTCATCATCACTTGTTTCTGATGAACTGTTTTCTGATGAAACAGATCCTTCATCTTCACTTTTCTCTTCATCAGATAACACCTCCATCCATTCCTTCAACATTTCTGGCTTTCGAACAATATGTGCAATAAACGCTTGAACATTTGAATCAGCTGGAATAAACTTGTCCCAGCTAAAACCTTCAGCCATTTTCTCATCATCTTGATTAACAATGCCATAATAAGCTTTCCTGTTTGCATCCTCGATCATTCCTCCATGTGCCATTTGAGCTTCTTTTTGTTGATGCGGTTGATGAGTGATTTGCTGATAAATGGATTTCCTATAATAATCATCTTTCCCAGACGACTCCTTTGCTCCTCTCGGCTCCTGATTCTTGCACTCTCTTTTAAAGTGACCTTTCTCCCTGCAACGAAAACAGACAACTTTAGATTTATCAAAACCTAAATTAGAAAGATTTGCATCTAAGAAATCACTTCTTCCTGTAATCATTCTAAATTTTTCTGCTCTCCTCAAAACACTAGCTAATGCCCATTTAATGTCCATCAGTTCCAACTCCTCTGCATCGATCTGGTCATAATCTTCCTTTGTGAGCATCGGATTGCCAATTTTTCCGACAATCAACCCTTCATAAGATTCTAATGCAGTGACCAGTAATCCCATATGACTTTTCACAACTTCTTCAGAATAATTTTGTCCATTTTGAAGATGTAAAGCCACATTACACTGAATCAGATGCCCATTTCGGACAGATGCACTTTGTACACTTGGAGGATTTACCGTAGAAAACCTACTACTGTTAACTGATCCTTGACTGGTTGGTTCAGATTGATTTCCAGCACTAAATGCAGTTTGTATCTTTGGACTAGCTTCTGCAGTTTGAACATTTCCTTTATAGTACAATTTAATATCTTGTTGATGAGTTGAACTGTTCATTCTAGCAATTTTCTGCTGCTCCAGATCTTGTGCCTCCAACTTTTCAATAAACTGTGCAATTGATAACCTGCTAAACTGTCCGGAATTCTTCAATATCATCAGATATGTGCCCCATTCCTTTTGCGGTAACGCATCAGCAAGCTTTTCAACCCATTCTGCTGGAGTTTTTGTAATCTTCAACTGTGACATGGTGCGAACAAGATGACAATATCTTTCAATAAGTGTCTTTGTTGTTTCACCAGGCATGCACGTAAACAGTTCAAATTCCTTTTTCAGCAATGCTGCTTTACTCTGTAACATCTCAGTACTTCCCTCAAATTTCTTTTTAAGAGCTTCCCAGATAGAATAAGCATTTTCATCATGTTGAAGCAACACAAATATATCCTCTTTAACTGCTTGTTGTAACAAATTTATCATCATCTTTTCTGCTTTATAACTCTCTCTTTCTTGCTCCGTGAACTCTGAAATTATTTTATCAACTCCCACTGAATTCTTTGGCCTCTCATATTCAGTTTCGATGCTCTCCCAAGCTTTTAGATGATTCGCCTGAACCCAATTCTCAAACCGTTTTTTCCATCCGTGATAATCCTCAATTCCCATAAGTTTCGGGGGTTTTTGCATTGTTCCGGTTTCATTCTCCATTGTCATGGTCTTAGTAATGTCGGATGGACTAGTCGGGGTTGTAGCAAAAGCGTTGTAGAACTCAGTATCCATTTTCCAATGCACGTTGTTCAAACACAGGCACTTTGGAGCGAAATTAACCAATAATCAGCTTTGGAACAAAATCAGGGTTCTGGATTGACTTTGGAGCGAAATCAGGGACCTGTAGGGACCTTATGAGCGAAATCAGTGTTCTTGGGTGTACTTAAGAGCGAAATCAGGTTCCTTATGAGCGAAATAGGAGTTTTGTTGCACCTATGAGCGAAATCAGGGTTCTTGGTGAACCTTTTGAGCGAAATCAGGGGGTTAATGTGACCTTAAAAGCGAAATTAGGATTTAAGGATGGTCTTAAAAGCGAAATTAGGGTTTAAGGATGTCCTAAAAAGCGAAATAAGAGGTTTAAAGTGCACACAAAAGCGAAATCAGGTAATGTTCTTATGAGCGAAATCAACTCGGGAAGCATTTTGGTCCATTTTTACTGTGAATTTTAAGCTCAAACTTTCAGGGATTTGTCTATGATCAATTTCCTTCAGTCTGTGAAAATTTGAACAGGTTTCGACCGTAAAATCTCGTTCTGATGAAGAAAGAAGATGTAGAAGTAACTCCTCCTCCTGATGCTCTGATACCACTTGTAGGATCGTATTATGACCTGAACGAGTCTATCAGAGGAGTCTCGATCAGTTACAGGTGCGGAAAACAAGTAACCAACGTAGAAACAGCTAGATTTTCACTTAAATCACCTTGTTGATTGATATTACAGCGTTTACAGCCAAATCTCACACCGGCAGCACCTCGGTATGGAAAACAAGAACTGGATCTATGATTTCGCTCTTGAACACATATATATAGTGTTGATGATTTCGCTCCAAGGACCACATGTCCAGATGAGCGAAATCAGTCATGTCCAAATAAGCGAAATCAGCAACTATTTGACTCTATGAGCGAAATCATGACCTAAGACACATACATTCTCATATTTTCTCGTAAACATGCCCTAATCTAACAATCTAAGACTAAGACTCGATATAAGACGAAGTCGACAGATGCATGCACTAACACTAAGTGTCTTACTTGTTTACAAGTTAAAGCAGAACACCAGAAACCTTCAGGGTTACTACAACAATTAGAAATGCCTGTTTGGAAATGGGAACTCATAACAATGAATTTTGTTACTAAGTTACCCAAGACCAGAAAAGGTAATGACGCAATTTGGGTAATTGTGGATCGATTAACCAAATCAGCTCATTTTCTACCCATAAAAGAAACCTTTAGCATAGAAAGGTTAGCAAAATTGTATGTAGATGAAATAGTATCCTTACATGGAGTCCCGCTCTCCATTGTATCGGATAGGGATAGTCGTTTCACTTCCCACTTCTGGACAAGTTTCCAGGAAGCAATGGGAACCCGATTAAATTTAAACACTGCATACCATCCTCAAAAAGACGGACAAAGTGAAAGGACGATCCAAATCCTGGAAGACATGCTCAGGGCATGTGTGATAGATTTTGGTGGAAACTGGGATGACCACCAACCCTTAATTGAATTCTCCTGTAACAATAGTTACCATTCAAGCATTGAAGCTGCCCCATTTGAAGCACTGTATAGACGCAAGTGTAGAACTCCAGTTTGTTGGGCAGAAATAGGAGAAAGCCAATTATCAGGTCCTGAAATTGTGCAAGAAACTACCGACAAGATCACTCAAATCAAGGAAAGATTAAAGACGGCTCGCGATCGCCAAAAGAGTTATGCAGACAATAGGCGTAAGCCGTTGGAATTTCAAGTCGGAGACAAGGTTCTCTTAAAAGTTTCTCCTTGGAAAGGAGTAGTTCGGTTTGGTAAGAAAGGAAAACTAAGTCCAAGGTATGTAGGACCATTCCCAGTAATCCAGCGAATAGGACCAGTTGCTTATCGGTTACAACTACCAGAGGAGCTAGCTGGAGTACATGACGTATTTCATGTATCCAATCTCAAGAAATGTCTATCTGACGAACCTTGGTAGTACTTCTTCAAGATATAGAGGTAAATGAAAAATTAAAATTTGTTGAGAAGCCCATGCAAATAGAAGACAGAAAGATCAAGTTTCTCAAGCACAAGCGACTAGTGCTAGTCAAAGTCAAGTGGAATTCAAAGAGAGGACCTGAATACACTTGGGAGCTGGAATCGGAGATGAAGCGAAAGTATCCTCACTTATTTCAGTAAATCTCGAGGACGAGATTTTAAATAAGGTGGGGAGGATGTAAGGATCTTCAAAAATGTCCCAAAATGACCCGTAAGTAAAAAACCTAGACCCCTGAAACCCTAAAGTGCATGAAAAACCAAGAAAACAAGGTTTTTGGTTCTCAGGCGGGCCGCGTAAAGAGTAAGCGGACCCTTACGCGGGCCGCGTCAACTTATGTTTGACCGGATAAGCGTTCCCAGGCCATGTGGCATACACGTGGCAGCACTACTGATGACACGCTAGCCCTAGTCTACGACTAGGATTCCTCGCGGGCCGCGTAAAGATGAAGAAGGGGCTTACGCGGGCCGCGTAAACCCCAAATTTCTGCTATAAATAGGTTTGGCCACGAGCAGTTCACTGTTGTCGAAATTTCAATCAAAAACACGAAGAATACTGCTCAAAAGTCGAAAATCATATTCACAGTAGTAAAGCGCTGCTACGATACAGGGCATTAACTCGATTTTCCCTGCTACGATTCAATGTCCGATCGATTGAAACTATCCGATGGATGTTTAAGTGCTGCCCACATTAGGGCCATACTTTGTCATTCGTCGTGAATTCGATGGATGTTTAAGTATTGCACTTTGTCATTCGTTGTGAGGGTTTTAATCTCGTGAGTTATCGTAAATGTTGTATTAGTTACTGACCTAGTTCGTGTGCATTGTTATTTAAATTAGGTTACAAGGCTAATCAGTAGGCTAAACTCTGCCCGTTTAAATCTGCAATGTGAGTCATTCTCTTTTATCAAAAGTGTTTTACAATACTCCATTTTCAAAAGTTATAATTACAGGGATTAAGTCGTGGTTATCTTGAATCACTGGCTAGTGGGGTATTGTGCACATTACTAAATTTCTCACGGTTAGGCTAATAAATCCTAACAGTGATAATCATCACTACTTGGGTGAAAGGACCCAATAGTGGTATGACCATCGTCACCAGGAGGTGACACGGCGCCAGATAAAAATAAGATAGAAGCCATTGTAATCGCTCTTATGCTGTAATGTATAACTATGTGTCGTTTTATCAAAATTGAGTGACTCGCCAGTATTTCCCCGCTGATAAAATATTTTTTAAAACATGTTTCAGGTGACTACTGTGAATCAAGGAAAAGTGCTACGGAGCACTAACAAAGCTTGAAGTAGTGGCTCAGTTAAACAAATAAACATGTTTTGTAAATCAGGGAATTTCCTTGTGAAATTCCTCTATTGTAAATTACGGGGATTATCCCGAATTATGAAATAAAATAATCGGGCATTTCAAGTTTTAAAAGATCCTGTAAAATCTTCCGCTGTCAACTCAATTAATAAATAACACGGGTTTCTGTCCCGCGGCTCCTGGACCGGGTCAAACCGGGACGGCGGCCGTGACACTGACGGCTGCAACTTTGATTAAAGATTGTTTATATATTAAGGTTATATCATAATTATATTACACACCTTTAGAAATGGAGTTTTAGCATATTTAATCCCTCAACATTAATTGTTTATAGTTTAACTTTGAAAAACCAATAAATTTACCTAACAATAAAAAATCATGTAAATTTATAATATGCATAGAATTGAATTCTAATATAAAAATTGAACAATTTCACACTATTATTATTTTCTATACTTTTAAAATACTTATATTATTTATGATGTCATCCGGTTCTTAAATCCAGTTCAACCGGTTGAACCAGTAAGGCGTCCGATTTGATGTCCGATCCAGTTCTAAAAACATTGGATTTAGGTGGATATCAATATATATAGTAAATTTAAAATTAATAAATAGGGTAAACTAGAAGAAGCACCCGCAGCATTGCTGGCGGGGCTCAGTTTCACATATAGTACAACATAACTAAACAATGATATTACTTCTTCTCTACCAAAAAAATACAAATATTATAAACGTGCCAATAAGTGCAACCACAAATGCATAATCCACATTAGGACTAATTGTCACCATAAATCTCTCTGGTGGTTGCGCTAGAAGCATCTACAAGAGCATGTCATATATACTGATTATTAGCTTCATTTTAGCATTAAATAAATTAACTGGCCAAATGGTTTGTCAGCTTTGTACATATAATGACACATAACATAGAAGAGAAAATGTGAAATAAAACACCACTTGCAGCAAAGTATGGGTTGATAATATTGGGGACATACATGAATTTAATTTTACATAAGGATCGAGTATGGTACAATACACCTAGGGAGGCCCAACTCCACTAATGTATCTAACCAAACCAACAGCAGCACCTACAGCTTCAGTAGCAATTCCGACAGCAACATGGCCAGCAGCTTTGATTGAACCAGAACTTTTCATAGTAATGGCCAGAACTACATTATTTATGCAAAGTATAAACAAATAATAGTAAATGGCCAAATGAAATCGACAACTTGTTACCTATAATCGTTGGTTACCAACTGTGAAAAAACTTGGCTTGTTCTCGTGCCCGAAAGCAAGTCAATCATCAACATATATTGCTAGAGCCAACACTGGCTGTAATGTCTGTTTCGCTGGTTTGACGGATGCTAGTTGCATTTGCACTTTCGGCTTCTTGAAAGCAATTCGATCACAAGCATGACAATATACAAACATTAATCCGTTAGTAACTACTTCTACAAAGAGTAATTAATCAATGATATGCTTTTTTTATTTAAAAAAGTTAATTTATTACCTCTTTGTATCTTGTCAAGTATGACTTTAATGGCTCAATATAATCTTCAAGCTAACTTATTCAAGATTAGCTTAAATCTTTCAAACCACACATCCAAACACTAACTAAACAATTTCATACTCTTCTTTACTACTTATTAACAACACGTAAAGAGTAAATCACCTGATCTTGCAAGTTCCTTCATCAACCTCCATGACTCAGTTTCTGTCGGTCTTCAACTAAAGACTTCCCCTAAAGCTCCTGGAGAACATCCCTAAGTTCCCTCTAGAAATAGTCAAATAAAGTATAATAATGAGGGCAAGCTTTGAAGCACACAGATTCAAGCCCAAATGGTTTCGGTATCACATACACTTTATCACAAAAGTCAACCCTGGAACTATTCGTTGTCAATTAATGAAAAACAATAGAAAGAATATCTGTCTCGGATCATTCGCGATTATGTGCCAGAGGTCCAGCGATTTATGTCTAACCAACACACAATCACAACTTGTATCTGTCACCGTTATTCCACTTATTGTTATTGCAAAAAAACAATTAAACTGCCGCTAAAACACAGATCTGAAATTGTTTCAGTTTTAAATTATAAAAGGAAAACAATAAAAAGAAGAATTTAAGAAAGAACTTGTAGATTAACACAAACAACATATAAAAAGTGTTTCTACGAATCCAAAAACAAAATAGGAGTATAAGTTACCATCCTTAGCGGTAAATGTCCAACGAATGTTGTCACCTCCCGAGCTCTTCTTATCATCGTCGAATGTTCATCAATGAAAGTTTAGGGCAAAAATTGGAGATAACTGTTCATTAATCAAAAGTTAATTGGTGAACTCATGCTCAAATTTAGGCAAAACTGAAGTCGAATATATTAAACAAAAGTCAATTAGTGAATGCTTGCTCAAGTTATAGCAAAATTGTAGCTAATTGTTCACTAACAAAAGCCAATCAGTGAAATCCTGCTCAAATTATATCAAAATCGAAGATGATTATTCATCAACAAAAGTCAAATCAGTAAATTTAAGCTCAAATCATCACAAAATGTTAATCAACAAAACTCAATTAACCAAATCCTACTCAATTAGGTCAAAATCAGATTCAACAGTTCATAAATCATAACTTCAAAACTGTTACCAAAATAACAAATCAAACAAACATACCCTTATCATCAAAAGCACAATTCTCCAAATCTGCATTTTCTTCTTTGATCCTCTATACAGCTCCTCCAAACTACTATCTCCGCTTTCCTCACACTCTTCTTCTTCCTCCTCTCGTCAGAATTACTGATGAATAACACGGTGGTTTGGAAAGTAAGTATATAATCAAAATTAAGTGATTAAAACAATCTTATCTTACCTCAATCGACAATGGAGTAACCCTAGACATGGTAGAAACTATGACAACCCTCCTGAATTTTTCCGACACCCTAATATATTTTAAAATATCTCAATAGGTCCTAAAATACACCCCATACGCGAAAACGGACCCGAATACCTTTAAAATTATTAAAAATAATTAAAAATTTAATTTTTGGGGTTGTCGCGGGGCGCGTAGACCCCTTAGGGATCCTACGCGGGCCGCGAGAAATCGAAAATATGGCGTAGCCTGGTGCTGCCACGTGGCAGACACACGTCGAGGCTAGGAAGCTGACCCGGATAAGCTAAACCCTACCAGGACTACTACGCGGGCCGCGTAACCCGTTGTCTCTGTTTACGCGGGCCGCGAGAATGGCCAAATCAGGCCCTATAAGTAGCATGCATCGGCCTTCAGTCGAAAATCGCTCAGAAACATTTTCTTTCTCTAAATTCGGAAGTGTAGGAATAATACTCGGGTATAATACCCCCCATAATTAACGAAGTTCTGCTCCGTTGTAAGTATCATAACCCCTGGATACGTATTAGATACTCTGCCCGATTGATCTAGGGTTCCGTAACGGCTGTCGTGGTTCTGCCCGACGTAGTCGTTGGAATGCCGTCTCGGGGAAGGTATTACTAATGTTAAAATGGGTTATTATACTAACACGTGTGCATTTGTGTAAATTATAGATTGTCACCAGGAAACCCTAAAGGATAATCTAAGACAACAATGTGAGTAATCCTTCTTTTTGTAAACCTTTTTGTGAGTAATCTCCTTTTTGGAAATTGTTTTTACAAAACCTCACACGATTAAATATATATTAAGCAGTTATTGAGTATTTGTAATGATACAATTATCGTCGGTATGTTGGGGTTTTGTATACAAAGTTATGTTACTGCCTTGCGAGGAGTAACATTTCCACAAGTCGGGTTGACAGTACCGTGGGTGATAATTGATATGACTTGGAAACAAATATAATTGCGAGACCGCCCTCAATACTGTACAATGGTTTTTATTTAAACTTGATTAAACTGGGATTCACTCACCAGTATTTTCCACTGACAAAATGTTTTTAAACACGTTTCAGGTAACAAAATGTGAAAGCCAAATAGAAGCCAGCTGGACAGCACTGAAGGCTTGGAAAAGTGGCAATAAAGTTACCTAAAAATAAATAGATGTTTTTATTAAATAAAATAGGGTTTTATCCCTATGAAAATGTGTGTACTTAAACTTGGGATTTTTCCCATATGTTTAATATATTAAAGGTGTGGTATTTGACTCTGATAAAATATTTCCTAACTACGGTCCTGATGAAAATTCCGCTGCCAAAATTGACTAAACACGCGATACCACCGAAACTGGCTCGTGGCCGTCCGTTCCCGAGGAAATAGGGATCGGGGGTTGCGACATAAACCCTAGTTACCGGTAACAGATCTGAACCCTAGCCGCTAGTACTGCCATCATCGTTCGCTTGAGTTAACCGACGCCGCCCTAGAACCACCGCTGCCGGGCTCCATCTCCTTTATGGTCTCTCCCTCTTGAAGTCTCTTTCTCTCTGTATCTCATCTGATCCCTGTTTTTCTTGATTATGTTGCAGGTAGAAAAGGACGCATGTGGATAAAAACAAAATGTTAGAAAAGCTAGTACAACATTCTAAGCAGGATGTACCAACTTCATTGCAGCGAATTGTTGTAAATTAGAGTATATATAAATTACACTTTTCATCCTTTACGTTTGTATCAGATTGCAATGGATATCCTTTAACTTCAATAATTACAGTCACAATCCTGTATTTGGAAAACCCGTTACACCTTAGGTCCTTTGGCACTAACCCAGTTAAGTTTAATAGTTAAGTCTGTTCATCTGCAAGGCACATGAAAGTATTTCAGTCATTTTACATTACCCTTTTATTTAAAGGGTTATTAGACTTTATCACCCCTAACTATTGGCTATTGGTTGCTGCCACCCGTAACTATCACTTTGGTGCCTGCCACTCCCAACTTAACATTTAATGAGTTCTGTCACCACGTCGTTAACTGATCACTAATTTTTGATCCTGTTACTATACTTTGGGGTGCCCTAAGATCCCTAAAATCTTCCTAAGATCCCTATGACACCCCAAAAGTATAGTAACATGATCAAAAGTTAGTAACTAGTTAACGATGTGGTGATAGAACAAACTAAATGTTAAGTTGGCGGTGACGGGGGTCAAAGTGATAATTGGGGGTGGCTGCGACCAATAGCCAATAGTTGGGGTGGCAAAATCCAATAATCCTTATTTAAAAGTATGTTTATAAATAAAACTATCCTTTTGTCATTGTTCATCTTCTGCACTTGCCATCACCACCAACCCACCATCAACCCACAACCACTATTATTGCCACATCTTTGTCTCTCATTCCCTTTATCTAACACCGGAACCCACCACCATCATCACTATTGTCTAACCACACATCTGATGTATCCTCCCCTCACTCAAAATCTATAATGAGCGCCTCTTAAAAAAATAAGACAATAATCGATATCAAATGAGCAATCCTTAATTTTTATGATATGTTGTAAACTGTTTCTAGGGAATCATTCCCCTTAATCCCCTCGATCAAACTTTCCAAACAACTACACATTCAACAAAACCATTTTAATCCAACTCTCCAAACACACACTTAAGCACTCGCACCCCAATCAAAATCACGAGTACGCTGGCGATAGTTGCACGGTAAGGACACACCTTGTTTCATGCATACAGTTTGTTGTCCTTAAGTTGTTAAAGGACGGAAACAACGGCGGAGAACACGAACTGACAGAACAGGTCGCCGACATAAACAACCTAACAACATCCCTCCGCAATGGTCGTTGGAGAACACAAAACACGAACCGGCAGAACGGTCACCCGCAGAAGTGGTGGGTGTGGCGTGGAGAAGATCGATGGAGAGGAAGGGGTGGGGTACGACAATGTTGGTGGGGACTGGTGTGGAGAAAGAGAGAAAAAGGTTTTAGGTGTGTGAGAAAGAGAGATAAAAAAGGGGTAGAATAAAACTAAAACTTGGTTCAAAATTTTAGTTTAATTACACAAATAGTCCCTAAAAGAGTAAAATGACGGTTGTACCCTCACATAGGGTCCACGTTACACCATTTAATGTTAAAAATAAACTGGGTTGGTGATAAAGTACCTAAAGTGTAACGGGTTTTCCAAATAAAGGATTGTAATTGTAATTATTAAAGCTAAAGGTCATCCAGTGCAATTAGATATAAACATAAAGGACGAAAATTGTAATTTACCCTAAGACCATCCGTAGTGGGCAAGATCTTGGCGTGATTCTCTCTTAAACACGCCCAAGTCCCACCCCCCATGGCGTTGAAGGGGCATGGTCCCAGATCTCGTGTCAGCACGACCGCGAGTGACCATTACCCTTATCAAAAACCCCCACCAGCAAGAACTTCTGTGTCCGCGCGGGCACGCGCGAACACAACGGTTGAAACTAATCTGTCCATTGATGAGAAGACTTACCGTAAGTACGAGAACACATGTTACGCATAGAGATGCGGCCTGGCACCGCATCATATGAACATTTTCGTCACGACAAGGGATCTGGACAATAGTAACAGTCACTAAACGGCGATGCGGCATGGCACCGCATTCCGCATACATCTTGGCCAGAGCAAGAACGCGGGAACATCATTAGTTACCGCAAGCAGCGATGCGGCCTGGCACCGCATCCTGCCTACAAGGAAAGTGGGTCTGACACTCAGTGCAAGTGGCACTGAGAACAGCCGCCTACTAGCCCACACGTGTACAACAGTCTGACACCACAGTAAGACGTGGCATCACCACCGTAACTGACGGGTCTGACACACCTACAAAAGACTGTGCGATGTCAGACTAGCTACTCAACTACTCTCCTTCACTCCTCGGCTATAAATACCCATCCCAAACCAGGTTTGAGGTATCACTTCTCAACTCTCTCACTACTACTAATATCACACTTTGCTTCCCAAGCAAACTACTGATTCTCACGCCGGAGAGTGGTAACAAGGAGCACCCCCCACCCCATCCTCCTTGTTGCGAGTCACGGCTTGTTTCCTTGTGCAGGAAACCAACCAGCGGATGATCCAGTCAGCGATCCTCGGAAAGAAGGGATTAACCCTACTTGACGAGACCAGTGAGTTAACCCCTCCCGGTTAACCATTGTTTCATCATTGGCGCCCACCGCTACTCTTAGCACTTTTTTCAACCATCCTTTTCTCTCCAAAGATCATGTCTGATCGTCTAAACAACACTACCGGGGATAAGTTAAACCCCGCAAACCAAGGGCCTGCGGGGACCATTCCCCTAGCCCCAAATGCTGAACACATTGGCACATCAACGCAAGGGGGCGCATCCCTTACGTTTGGACACGATCTGTCACAGTACGCTTCTGTGATACCTCTAGGCATGAAGCTTCATGCCTGGTACGACCAACAAGCAGCTCTACTGGCTGCAACATACAACAGAGCTTGCGCAGAAGCACAAGTATCTTCGGGGCCTACCCCAGCACCGCATACCCCTGCGGGCCGTACTTTACAATACGACGGCAGGGCCCCAACACATCCGGCCTCCAGAAGCAGGCAAGAGGACCGCGGTTCCTCTTACTGCGACGTCCGCACACTTGATGAGGACGATTCCTCGTATGGGTCCCGACGCAGGAGCCATATACATAGCCGCCTAGGCCCGCATGGCGAAACTAGGCGACAGTCTACAGCCCACCATGGCCCCGGCATCCATAGCTGGCTGGGACCCCAGTCCCACTATGAAGGGCAGGGCCGCACCGATCCCGACGACGGTACATACCGCGGGGAGTCTCATGCTACCAGCAGTAGACCGGGAGGACGCAACTATGTTCCTCCCAATCAAACCCGCACCACATACCTCCGCGCTGCAAAGCGCCACCAGAGCCAACCCTACAGGCCAAAATCTGCGGCGGAAAACTCTAAGTTTGTCCCGCATATTGCCAACGCCGATGTCACCACCACAAAATTCCCATTAAATGTTGGGAAATACAACGGTTCGGCCGACCCAGATGACCACATGAACATCTTTATCGGCTCCGGGTGCAACGGCAGGTGGGATGAAGCCACTTGGTGTCAATTTTTCCCGTAGACCCTAACAGGTCTGGCCAGGGCTTGGTTCGATTCTTTGCCAGTGGGGTCACTGACCTCATTCGAGGACCTACAAGCAAAGTTCCTCGCGCATTTTTGCCAGCAACGACGTCATGAACGTGATTCTATGGACGTCATGAACATCTGGCGCAGAGACAACGAATCGATTGAGGAATTCGTTGTCCGTTACAATAAAGAGTGCCTGGAGATAGGCGACGTTGCAGACCAAATGGCACGCAACCATTTCATTGTGGCCGTGAAAGACGAACAAATGGTCATGACTATCTCCGGCAAGGACGGCTTGTCCAAGAAATGGGAAGATGTCATGGCTGCGGTCAAGACATACGCCCAGACCCAGCGGTCCCTCAAACCGCACGTATCAAAGGCACAACCCCAAACAGAGGGCCAGTCCTCCCACCAAGAACACAAGCGCAACAACAAGCGCAACTGGGACACATGGAATCGCGGCAGCGACTCCAGACCATACGTCCCGCGGAACAACCAGCCCGACGCAAGGGCCACAATCAACGCCCAGCGTGAAAATCGGGCGTCGAAAAAGGAGTCTCGGGACCGTAGCTGGACCGAGATCAACCAGTCGCCAAGCGACGTCCTCCTTACGGACGCACAATTCCTGCGACCAGCCCAACCAATGAAGTCCAAAAAGAACCAGGATCTCGCACTCTACTGCGAGTATCACAAGGACAATGGCCACACAACAAACAACTGCATCAGTCTCCGACTGGAGATTGAGCGATCCCTAAAAGAAGGGAAGCTGCATCATCTGTTGCCAGCTGCGCAAAAGCAAACTAAGCGCATCACCCCCCACAACGAGGGCACCTCCACGGGTAAGAGGACCATGTACGTGGCCACAACCCACATGATTAATGGAGGACGAGGAAGACCGCGCAAGGCGGCAAGAAGACCGGACAATGACTGGAAAGACGAGCAAGTGGTCTTTCTAAAAGTCCGAGGCGGACCGCGCGACAGGCGCGCCGTCGTAATCACAGGCCACCTGGCTCACTACTGCACCGAGCGATTATTCATCGACCCGGGCAGTACATCTGATATTATATACGAGCAGTGCTTCAACCAATTCGATCAAGAAGACAAAGATCGGTTGCAGCCGGTGGACTACCCGTTGGCCGGGTTTGCGGGGGAAACCGTATTCCCCCTGGGCCAAATCACTTTTCCTGTGCGCCTCACCAATGGTAGGCACACACGAACGGAGGAGGTAAACTTTATGGTTCTACCTCACACCTCCAAATACGACGTACTTCTGGGGAGAGAGTCCCAGGGCGACTTCAACATGATCACATCCGTCCCCCACTCTGCCATCGGTTTCCCAACCGAGACGGGGATTGCGATAATTTACGCCCGCAGAGAAGTTATGTCCTCGGTCGAGTTGCGTCCAACCAAGGTAGCAAGGCCTACCCCAACACGCAACTAGAAAAATGGGTTCTTAACGCAAGACACCCAGAGCAAACGGTCACGTTGGGCCATGCCTTGTCCCCCACCATCAGAGCGCGCCTGAAGCAACTCCTCTTCAGGAACCAAGATATTTTTGCGTGGACACCCGCAGACATGACAGGGGTGCCTCGTGAAATTGCGCAGCATTTCTTGAATACCATGCCAGGTATCAAGCCGGTGATCCAAGGCCAACGCCACCTTGGATCAGTAAAGAACGCGGCGATGGAAGAGCAGGTACAAGAACTGCTCTCCGCAGGCATCCTGCGGGAAGTCAAATACCAGACTTGGTTGTCCAACCCAGTCATGGTAGAAAAACCAAGCGGGGGCTGACGCATGTGCGTCGATTACAAAGATCTAAACAAAGCCTGCCCCAAGGATTGTTATGCACTTCCGGAGATCGATGAAAAGGTCGATAACCTCGCACCATTTCGGTGGAAGTGTTTCCTCGATTGTTACAAAGGCTACCACCAGGTGCAGATGGCAATCGAGGACGAAGATAAAACGACATTCCGCACTCCTACCGGGAACTACTGCTACACAAAAATGCCGTTCGGGTTGCGCAACGCGGGCGCAACCTATCAAAAGTTGATGAACGACACTTTTCGCGGTCAAATCAGCAAAAGTGTCGAGATCTATATGGACGACCTGGTCGTCATGAGCATGGAAGAGGACACCATGCTCAACGATATAGAAAGAACATTCCAAACTCTGCGAAGCGTCAACATGAAGCTCAACCCAGGGAAATGCTCGTTTGGAATGGAAGAAGGCAAGTTCCTTGGATTCATCGTAACCAAAGATGGATTCAAGGTGAACCCGGAAAAAGTTCAGGCGATCGAACGCATGCCATCGCCTTCTACGATGAAAGAAATGCAACGACTAACCGGCAGGCTAGCCGCACTGAACAGATTCTTAGCCAACCATGCAGCTAAGTCTTATCCCTTCATCAAGACCCTGCGGAGCTGTTTAAAAAAGGAACAATTCCAATGGACCGCAGAAACCGAAAAAGCTTTCCGGGAGATGAAAGAGTGTTTGATTCAACTCCCAACTCTAACCGCACCTCGCAAGGATGAGCCACTTATCTTGTACCTATCTGCCGCGGACAACGCGGTAGGCGCGGTACTCATAGTGGAACGAGAAGGAGTTCAAACACCCATCTACTACATCAGCAAAATGCTCAACGACCCAGAGACAAGGTACTCCATCATGGAGAAGTTGGTATTGGCACTAGTGCACGCATCAAGACGGCTGCGACGTTACTTTGCAAACCACGCCATTACAGTGTTAACCAACTACAGGATCGGCCCGATCCTATCAAAACCCGACATCTCTGGTAGATTGGCAAAATGGGTAATTGAGTTGGGCCCACTTACACTGACCTATAAGCCGCGCCCCGCAATCAAAGGCCAGGTCTTGGCTGATTTCGTCGCCGAGGTACCAGCAGATCGCATTCAGGAATGCGAACAAGAACAAAACCCTACGCCGCCACCATCCTCCTCAGAAACATGGGCACTATTTACCGATGGTGCATCCAACGAGGATGGTGCTGGTGCAGGTCTGCGACTCTTCAGCCCCGACGGCCAAGAGCTTACCTATGCAATCCGCCTCGATTTCAAAAGCACGAATAACGAGGCAGAGTATGAGGCTCTACTGGCAGGTTTGCGTCTGGCAGTCAAACTCGACGTCCAACATTTGGAAGCACACGTCGACTCACTATTGGTTGCAGGGCAGATACGCGGCGACTATGCCGCAAAGGGGGATATCATGATCCTCTACCTCGAACAAGCCTTGCAACTGAAATCAAAGTTCACTTCCTTCAATATCCGCCATATCAACAGGAGTGATAACAAACCCGCGGATGCACTATCAAAACTTGCATCCACCAGCTTCCAACACCTGGCAAAAGAGGTACGCATCGAGGTTCTGCAAAATCCCTCAGTACCCCTGCGCCAAGTCAATGTCATCCAGTACGGTACAACATCCTGGATGACACCGATCATTGCATACTTGCAATCAGGTGTTACTCCCGAAAGCAAGGCAGAGGCACGCAAGCTGCAATACAAAGCGTGTCATTACCAAATGGGAGACGGTATCTTATACCGTAAATCATACCTGGGGCCACTCCTACGATGCGTCGACCCTCAAGATGCCACGTACCTCATCAGAGAGATACACGAAGGAATATGTGGCATACACGCAGGCCCACGCATGGTGGTGGCCAAAATCATGAATGCCGGGTACTACTGGCCCGGCATGCACCTGGACGCAGTTAAAGTCTTGCGCAAGTGTTTCAATTGTCAGCGGCATGGTCCCAAAACCTTGCGCCCCAAGAACAACCTGATCCCCGTCACCACCGCATGGCCATTCCAAAAATGGGCAATCGATGTGGTGGGACCATTTCCAGACGCACCAGGTGCAGTGAAATTTATCATAGTGGCTTTGGATTACTTTACAAAATGGGTGGAGGCAAAACCGCTCGCCTCAACCACCGCTATGATAACAAGGAAATTCGTCTGGGAACATATCATATACCGTTTCGGTCTACCAATGTGCATTGTTACCGACAACGGTACCAACTTCGTTGCCGATGACTTTCAAAAATGGCTAAAGGAACTAAACATTGAACACATATTCTCCTCAGTGGCGCATCCGCAAGGGAATGGCCAAGTCGAGAGTATCAATAAAAGTTTAGTCGAAGGCATCAAAGCATGGTTGGGAACAGCCAGACACGGCTGGGTCGATGAACTCCCAAGTATCTTATGGGCCCACAGGACAAGCCCAAAGACAAGTAACTGTGAGACACCCTTCAGCCTGGTCTATGGCACTGAAGCAGTGATCCCCGCAGAAGTAGGTCTCCCCTCACCTAGAATGTTGGCTATCAACAAGATCGACAACAATGAGGAACGCAGGGTTGACTTGGACCTCCTGGAAGAAAGGCGTGAAAACGCTGCCATCAATGAGGCCAAGTACAAAACCAAACTTGAAAAGTACTACAATGCACGCGTCCGCATTTGTACCTTCAACCCTGGAGACTACGTCCTTCGTGACAATAAAGCATCTAACGCGGAACGCCCAGGGAAACTCGCCCCCAAGTGGGAAGGACCCTACCTCATCCAAGAGGTCTTGGACAAAGGCGCGTATAAACTGCAAACATTAGAAGGCGAAACTATCGCACGCACATGGAATGCACAGCAGCTTCGACGCTGTTACATGTAAGCCATGTTTTTTACATTCACCATGTAACCTATCGGGCCGCATGCCATTTGCAAATAAATAAATAAACGATTCAATGCAACATTGTTTATTTACTTCTATTACAAATGCGTGTTCCACTCTGCGGTATCTACAAAAACAGATTGGCAAAATCTTCATTCGCGATACCCACACAGAGTGATAACCACATGCAACTATTGTAATAGGCCAGCAATGGCAAAACATCAACTGTCTATCCGGCTGGATATGCAAATACGGTTTTCACAAAGCCTACACAATTCCTAAACCCTAACGAGATAAAAACAGGAATTGACTAACTCATACGGCAATGGTATAGAGTATACTTGCATATCATCTAGACATGCAAAAGGCAAATACTGACTTGGTGTTAATTCACATTAACTTGGAGCGGTTAAAACTTTATATTCAAAAAATTTCTACACCTACGCGGTGCACAAGGGATTTACATAAAGTTCTTAACATTTACACGAGGAAACAAAAAAGGCACGCAGGCCAGCCTAGTCTTTCTTTGTACCGCTGGAACCCGCACCATCCTTGCCCTCAACAGCAGGTTTTTCCTCATCGTCCTCATCAGCATACAACACCCGCAAGCGGTCCACATAGTCCTCCGCATCTAGGCATTTCTCAAGATCCTCAAGAGCGGCAATGGATGTGTCATTATACGCCGCAACAGCAGCAGCAAGAAGCGCTTCAGTATCCACACCGTGGAACCCAGACCTTTCATCCGTATATTTGCCCTGGGCCAAAATATTCATATGAGCAATGCAACGATTGTAGCCAGCTTTAAAACCAGCATCCCGGGCACGCTCCCTAATCTCATTGACACCCGCCACATTCTCAGGTGCGTCAAGAATGGCCGTAACAATCTGCGAAACAAGAATACTACGGTTATCAAAGGCAAACCTAAAAAAGATGGCAAAAGCGACGGATACTTACATGCCCGATACCGTGCATACGCATCCATTCGCGATCGGCCTTGAGCAGATCAAGTGAAAAGGCAAGGCTATCTCTAGCCTCTTCAGCCTCTCTTGCCCGCGTTTCTGCTTCAGCAGCACGGCCAGAAACCTCCTCAATAGCGGCCACCCGGCTCCGCACTTCAGCCTTTTTTCAAGGAGAACACAAGTATACAAATATAATCAACATACTTGTGAGACATACGCAAATTCAAAAGCAAAAGAGATTCATACCTGGAGGCCCTTAATAGTTTTGGTTAAGTTGGTGCGGTCAACATTTGCCCCTTCAAGATCCTTTGCAGCGTGGCCCCTGCCTCCTTGGCCTCTTCAAGAGCCTTTGCAAGGCGAGCTTCCGCCTCCTTAGCCCCTTTGGCAGCCGCATCAGCTGCGGTTTTCTCCTTAATCAGAGCAGCATTCGCGGCCTTGGCGTTGGTAAGCTCCTGACGAACACGAAAGATTGTTTCATTCTGTTTGGCCCAAGAGTCTTTCCAAGTCTTGCGCTCATCAGAAAGTGTCTTGCGCTCATTAGAAAGAGATTCTTTCCAACTCTTGCGCTCATCAGAAAGCAGTTTTGCAAGGGTACGAACCTGTTTAAGCTCAGCAGTTGCAGCCCACTCTTCAGTCTGCTTACGCTTTTCAAAGGCAGCTCTATCCCTTTCAAGCTGCTCTGCACCCTCACGTGCAGCCTTCACCAACTCTTCTGCCTCAGCCCGCAAGCGCGCATTTTCCTCCTCCTTGCGCCCCAGCACCTTGTACTTTTCCATAATGGCATTTGCCATTATGGAACTCCCCACAAGCATGGAGGAGAGTTGATTAATCTGAAGTTCACTTGGCAAAGAACGTGCCCGATTGACTTCAAAAGGGGTGCCCAAACCACCCAAAACCTCCCTACACGCGGAGGGGTCAGCAGTAATATCATCCCCTTGCATTACAGTCCATGGGGGGCGGTGATAGGTCATGGCCCGGTCTTCAGTATAGGTGTGGTAATAAAACTCCAATTCGGACTCTTCAGGCTGAATAGGAGTCCCTGTATAACCCGCACCCCCAGAAGAAGAACCAGAAACCTTCTCAGCAGCAGGGGATTTTTTCTTCTCACCATCAGCAAACTTCAAATGAACCTCATCAGTATCCTCTGGGGTAATAACATTATCATGGGAATCCACCGTGTCATAGATCTGAGACGCAGGACCCTTCCCAGTATCCTCAGCCTGCACAGAGAGCTCAGGCACCACTTTAACCCCCGCATCCGCAGCTGTCTCATGCGGGGGAGAATGAGGAGCATCAAACATGGAAAACCCTTCATCTTGCGGTTCTGTAATCAAAGCAAAAACACTTTAAATACAAGTACAAAGACAAAATACTTGTAAAAGTTATCACTTGCCAGAAGCAACCACAGGTTTCACAGGGCTCAGAACAGCTGCCCGTTTGGTCTCTATCTTTGGGCGCTTCTTCTCACCGGCATCAACAGCCTTCTCTGCTTTTCTCTTCTTCTTCTCATCAGCAGGCTTGGAACCCGCAGAGGTCCCACCTGCAGCCGCACCACCACCTGGAACACCCAAACCCTCAAGGGTGTCAGATACTACCACGTAATCGGTATATCTGCGGAAATGAGAACGAGAGATACCTGCCGCCTGCGGCACCAAAGGCGGAACAACAGGAGCCTCAGGTTTCTTCTTGCCGCGACCCCGCACGGGTTTATCCACTTGCTTCTTCTCGGCATGTTTTTTGGGAGCACCCTTTGACTCAAATTTGCCAAGGACCCCAAGAGTACCTGCATGTAGAAAATCAGCAAGATGAACCTTATAAGGCAAGTAAGAAGGTTACGGATTATACCTTTGCCTTGCGGCAAGGGTGTGATCAGTGCATCGCGTGTAGGAATGCGGAAGTTGTTGACAATGGTCAGGTTAAAACCTTCACCTTTCGCACACTTAACAACATCAACCTTGCCGGTAAAGGTTGGATCGAATATCTTCCACAACTCAGCAACTTCTGATAATACACGTACAAATCAGTAGCAAACAAAGGAATCAAGAAACCGCACAAAAGTAAGAACACTTACCACCAGTTTTTTCCCGCACAACGGGCCTTGCATGCCTATCAGGCCTGCTCAACATCATCCGCAGCACCCACAACTCATTGTTGTCCAGCTGCTTATGCTCAATAGTCCTCAACCTTAGGAACCACTCCACAGTCTCCGCACTAGCAAGAGCAATATCCTCCACGGGGATAGGCTCATTAACATTCCGCAAGGTCATGTTGGCAACAACCGCAACAGACTTAACGTAGAAGAATTTGGTCTTCCACTTTGTAATACCCTTGGGAGGGGTCATCAGCTTGGTGCTCCCATACCGTTTGCTGAAAGAAAAGAACCCGGTGTTCACCGTCAACTGGTAGAACCGCCGGAAATTATCAACGGTAACCGGCAAACCAAGAGCACGAAAAGTGTACTCAAAGTTTCTAATACGAATCATCCCGAAAGGACTCATCTGGGAGATATGGACCTTGTAATACTCCAGGACCTCAGCAACAAAAACGGTTAATGGTAAACGAAGGTTACCATCAGTGAAAGAAT
This sequence comes from Helianthus tuberosus, assembly GCA_030545235.1. Classification (NCBI taxonomy): domain Eukaryota; kingdom Viridiplantae; phylum Streptophyta; class Magnoliopsida; order Asterales; family Asteraceae; genus Helianthus; species Helianthus tuberosus. The sequence continues at coordinate 187,111,401 of CM060406.1, forward strand.
CGGCCCACATGGTGACATGACCGGCCGGAGCAGCGGCACCGGTGTCACCTTCCTGAGGATGAACATCCCCAAACTCCTGGGGCATTTGTATGCTGGTCATCAGTTGGTTGAAAGACACCTTCGACCACTTCAACACCGGTAGGCCCCCGCCGGGGGCACTACCACCGTCGTCTTCTTCTTCCGCTGCCGCCGGCGAAGAAGGTGCAGGGTTTTCACCCTCAACATTGTGTGGATTGGATGGTTCAGCCATCAAGAAATGCAACAAAGGAGAGAAGTATTGAGTTTACAAGAAAACTCAGAAAATCACCGGAAGTACAGACAGATTGGTCGGAGAAGATGAAGGAAATACTCTTTTCTTTCAACAGAATTTTCGAAAAATTTGAACAAGTGAGGAAACCACAAACGGTTTCCCCTTATATACTCATCGCAATTAATGCGATGCAGTAAACCGACTCAGCACGTTCAAAATAGGCGAATTACACGGCGACACGTGTTCAGCGACGGTTCCGCTGACGGTTATCACGCGCGCGTGAACTCCCACGCGCCTGACAGAAGAGACGTTTACACTACTTGCTACAGTACATTTATGACCTCGGGCAGTGCAAACGTCCTTTCATTTCAGCACATGGCAGAATCCTACCAACTTTCACCAACCCACACGTGCAATCATGACGTATGCAACAGAAAGCGACAACATTATCCAAACATAAGCGGCATGCAGTTTCCCTGGTTTACCGCACCATAACCCATACCGCATGTCGTTTTTTACATACCCCTCAAAAAAGGCAAAAATATATATCTCTAAATTATATAAAGGGGTATAAACAATAAACCGCACTTACCCACGAGCACACGTGGAATATGCGGAGATGACACACACGAACCCGTACAGGTGTGTCAAATACTCAGAACCAGCGTGGTTCTTTGGACTGTGAAAACCGCTTCTCAGGATGCGGCCAACCGCATTCCATACAAGCTTCTTCAGGTTTCAAATCCCTCGTGTCCGGTTCACAACCACGGAGGGAACGCAAACAGCTTCTCCTTAGGATAAAGGACAAGTATGCTGAGCAACCGCACATCAGCATCCCTGACTCCTGATCCTTCAAGAGCCACATCCAAGCTTCAAACTCCCTAGAAGCGAGTTCTTTGATGCAGACCGCAGACACTCACGAGTAGCTGCAGCGGAATATAATTACCCTAACGGTAGCTACGGAAGAGCCACAACTAAACCGCCACGCATTTTATCAAAGCTACTTCTAGGAAAACTGCTTTCCAACTAAACGTGAAGGAAAGTGGTTACAGAATGAATGCGGAAGAGTTTCAACGAACTTCCCAAGTATAAGGTGATCTCCTCCGGCGACACTAAAAGGAAAACTACTTTCCACCAAAGCGTGAAGGAAAGTAGCTCCAAAACAGTGGTAACAAGTCTGCTTATGACCGCTTACCCACCTATGGACCGCATAGAATAAACAATGGTGGGCACCACCATGCCTATGACCGTGTTTATCTGCCCATAGTACAGATTCACATTGTTCGACCAAACACGGCCAACAATGACGCAACTACCCCACGTAGCTCAAACGCACATGGCCAACAAGGTGCGGCAACGAGGTAACCGCAAAGGATGTGAGGTTACTTGAGAGCTACACCTCAAGGGACATGCGGTTACTTGAGAGCTAAACCATAGAGGACGTGCGGTTACTAGAGAGCTAAACTGGAGAACGAACACCCCACAAAACAGGGATCATCGTTGGATGTCCAGATGAACATATAGCTTGAGGAAAGTACTTACAAACATTGCATAAGCTGACACAGAGGTTACAACTAGAGTCGGGGTAACGGACACCTTTCGTCACCATCTCAAAGGTTGGTTCGAACCCTGCGGAACACATTCCGTCACCATCTCAAAGGTTGGTTCGAACTCTGTCAACATCTTCAGTCACCGTTACAAAGGTTGGTTCGAAACACCAACAGGTGGCTGATGACATCATAAAAAGGTACACCCTGGTACCAAATCGAACCCTTGGCTGAGAATTCCGCATCAGACGGAACTTGCTCACCGGTGCAGAATTCAATGTTTTCAAATGCTACAACGAAAACATCAAAAGTCAAAACCATCATACACAAACACATCCTTCTCAAAGGAAGAAATAATCCACTCGAACGACCTACCAATCGGACAGCGGTCCGAATGAACAGGTCAGCAGTTTGATTTAATGAAAGTAGGAGCCATCTGCATGGCCCATATTCTACCTTCTAGACACCATAGTCCAGTATCCCTCCCACATGCAACTTGAATAAGGAAGGAACACTAGACTGGGGGGACTTGAAGGGGTATGGTCCCAGATCTCGCGTCAGCACGACCGCGAGTGACCATTACCCTTATCAAAAACCCCCACCAGCAAGAACTTCTGTGTCCGTGCGGGCACGCGCGAACACAGCGGTTGAAACCAATCTGTCCATTGATAAGAAGACTTACCTTAAGTACGAGAACACATGTTACGCATAGAGATGCGGCCTGGCACCGCATCATATGAACATTTTCGTCACGACAAGGGATCTGGACAACAGTAATAGTCACTAAACGGCGATGCGGCACGGCACCGCATTCCGCATACATCTTGGCCAGAGCAAGAACGCGGGAACATCATTAGTTACCGCAAGCAGCGATGCGGCCTGGCACCGCATCCTGCCTACAAGGCAAGTGGGTCTGACACTCAGTGCAAGTGGCACTGAGAACAGCCGCCTACTAGCCCACACGTGTACAACAGTCTGACACCACAGTAAGACGTGGCATCACCACCGTAACTGACGGGTCTGACACACCTACAAAAGACTGTGCGATGTCAGACTAGCTACTCAACTACTCTCCTTCACTCCTCGGCTATTAATACCCATCCCAAACCAGGTTTGAGGTATCACTTCTCAACTCTCTCACTACTACTACTATCACACTTTGCTTCCCAAGCAAACTACTGATTCTCATGCCGGAGAGTGGTAACAAGGAGCACCCCCCACCCCATCCTCCTTGTTGCGAGTCACGGCTTGTTTCCTTGTGCAGGAAACCAACCAGCGGACGATCCAGCCAGCGATCCTCGGAAAGAAGGGATTAACCCTATTTGACGAGACCAGTGAGTTAACCCCTCCCGGTTAACCATTGTTTCATCAGGCGTTTTAGGGCATTTTTGGCTAATTTTTTTGTTTTGGCGTGTTTGAAACAACGCCGGATGGGGGAATAACTGACCAATCACCTTCAGCTTCATTTGTTTTGTCCAATAACATTTTTTTATGTTGTTTTATTTAATTTTATTACAAACATAATGCCCCACATCTCCACTACACCTATTTTAGAAAAAAAAAACGTCCAATAATGCCCCTTGCTGACTGTACTGTCACATGACGGAAAACGCCCAAGAGTGAGGGCATTATTTAGCCTTACCACTACGCATGGTCTAATAAATAAATAAATGTTACCCTTGTTTCTTTATTTTACTTTGTATATAGTTGTTGATTTTCATGGCTCACACATGGTTTGAGACCAAGTCCGGTTTTCCGAACTTTGATTTCGAACACCCCATTTGAATGAGCACGATAGTGTGTCTCGAACTTCATCTTGGTCCGCTTTTTGACCACGTAATCTGGACGGTACCCACAAACCAACATTGTGAGTGCTCTCAAGATACTAGCATTTGTATGTTTTCAAATATCGTTTTAATTATTAGAAGTCTGTTTAAAGAATATATTAATATTCTTAAAAAACGTCAAAAAATGTGTTTTTAGTATTTTTGGCTGATAATTTCCTTATTTAGATGATAGATAATAACTTGATTTAAAATTAAAAATTTTGATTTGGAGGATATTATGGAAGTAAACGATTTGGAGTTAATAACAATAATTGGTTTTCCTTTTTAGGTGGGTTCAATGTATCTAGAAATGTTAGTGGTTTAAAATTTAAAATTTTATATATAATTTTGATTAAATTCTTCCAACATATTATAGTAATTTTAAATTTAATTATATTTGACTTATTTTTAAATAAAGTTACCTAAAATAGAAGTTGACTACATTCATTTTTTATTATTGTTAATTATCCTAATTTTTAATAACCTCTAATCAACAATTATTGGTTTCTATATAACTAATTAGATTCAAATTATCCAACAATCATATTATAAACATTTATTGGTTGTTACCATATATGCTTTAAATCATTAAAATAATGGATGCGGAATTGACTTTTGAACTTTCAGTGTATTTTAGATGATTATGTCCCTCAAGATGCTAGCATTTGTATGTTTTCTAATATCGTTTTAATTATTAGAAGTCTGTTTTAAGAATATATTAATACTCTTAAAAAACGTCAAAAATGTGTTTTTAGTATTTTTGGCTCATAATTCCTTATTTAGAGGATATATAATAACTTAATTTTAAATTTAAAAATTTGATTTGGAGGATAATATAGAAGTAAACGATTTGAAGTTAATAACATTAATTGAATTTCCTTTTTAGTTTGGTTCAATGTACCTATACATGTTAGTGATTAAATTCTTATTTGTGTGTTTTTAATTAGGGGAAATCTTGGTTTTTGAAATATGTTAATTCGTTTTTAGGAGTTTATGGATCAAAGTAGTTGGGTAAAAAGTCAATATGGATTCATGCTTTCGATTCGGTTGACCCAAATCATTTTTAATTTAGTAGTATTTTCATTTGCTTGAATAAAATGATCTATGATGTTTTGGCATGTTTTCAGTATTTATATTATCTGTTTGACCCACTTATAGAGAAAACATAACATGAATCACAACCCAAACATAAAATCTATATAACCTTTGATACTATTATCTGCAATTCTTGATTTTATGGCTTTTAAACGGGTAGCCATGAGGTATTATCATTTGTCATCTAAGTGAATCTTATTTGAGTAGTAACATGCCAACTTCATTAATTTTCCTCTTCAAATACTTGGCAATTTCTATGGTTTTTTGAGGTTTGTTTGTTTTTAGTTCCAGGTTCTACTTTTATTTTTCCTTCTATAAATCTATAATATGCAGGGCTGTAACCGTAATGAATGAAACATTAAAGCATGCCGAATGCTTGCCGACTCGGACATGCTTTGCCATGACGCAATATTGTGAAGGAACCCTTGACGCCATCAGGTGATTGTGCAATTTTGGGTGTGTCGTCGTTCCTTCACAGAATTTTGGATATGTATTTTTTTAGTTTTCTATCTTTTGAGTTTTTACTTGCAAGTCCTTATTCTAATTCAAGATAATGTGAAACATTTTTGAGTTTTTCTTTGTCGTTCCTTTGTTAAGATAATCATAAACTTTATAGGTTTCATCATTTTTATTTTAAGAATTGTCATTGTTTTGTCTTTCATCTTTTGCAACTTTTCATTTTCTTTAACACATCCAAACATCTCTTCCATGAAATCTTTGAACAAATTATCAGGACACTGGTATCAAAAGGCGCTGGATCTGAGTCTTATGCAGGTTTTCTTTTGATGAGTTAGATATTTACATGATAAAAACCATGTATTTTATGGAAACAGACTGAATTAAAACTATATTGAAGCTTTGCAAATTTTTAGGCCCTTCAAAGTTGTTCATGTTCGTCAAAGCTCCTTTTTCTTTCAATATGCCTCTCCACTTTCTTCTCAAGCGAGATTATAGATTCAATAAAAAGGTAATGTTTAATTATCGGAAGATTTTTATTTGAGCATGTTGATGGCTTCAAAAGACCTATATTATTTTAAGTACTTTTAGAATGACCAGCTCTTTTTAAATTATTAAATCGTATCGAGTTTTCTTTACTAATGGTTCCTCTTATGAGCAACTTTACTAATAAGTGATAACATATATATTGTATATATTCATACAAATCTATAACCTAGAGCTTGATACTGGACGTTCATATTTATTTGTTTGTTATCTATTTTTTTTTTTGCCACATTTACAACTCCATCTAGAGTTTCAAGTTATAGTTGCTTTTAGAGGTTGCAAGATTAGTGGGATGGGTAATTGGTCAAAACGGGTAGTAGGTTTGGATCATATGTGATGCTGTCCTTTTACAACTCTATTTAGATTTACAGGCTACACTTGCATGTAGAGGTGGCAGGTTGGGTCACATGCTAAAACAATTAAATTTTAGTTGCTTAGGCAAAGCTTTTTAAAGGCGTTTGGAGGAAAGGATACTAGAGTTGACCAATCAAGTCAAGGTAAGACTAACAAATTTTATCAAGCTTGGATCTTTGACTACAACAAATGATCAGTTCGAAATAAAAGCAGCCTGATATTTTCTAAATGTCGTTACAATTGATCATTTTATCTTAAGGCTTCCTAATCGCTTAAATACACTAATTTGCAGTTTCTCCTATAAGTAATAAAAATTCTTCTTATTGTTGTGACCTTATAAACTCCATTTCCTTAGTCATGTCCTGAACAAAATGTAACTGAAATCTGTGGTATTGTTTTGCTTGGAGTGGTCTGAACCTTTGATCATATTTGCTTTATGCCGTATCAACTGATCTATGAAGGACTGGAGAGGCGAAAGATCGGTTTTTTCAGCATTATTCCTATCGGCACCAAAGCTGCCAAGGTATAGACCCACATTTAAAATTCTCAAACTTACATTGCTTCATTTATTACAATTTAGGAGTGTTTTGTTTAAAAAAAAGACCAAGTTCTTATCAAATGGATATAAAACACAACCCAAATGGGTTTGAGTGAAGAGTCAAAAAGTCATGACTCTTCAACTTTTAACATAAACAAACTGAGTCAGTTGAAATAGGGTTTGTATACTAATAGTTTTTCATCCATATTTATAAACCTTTTGTAAATAAATAATGCACTAAGTGTGATAATTAAAGACAATATTATCACATTAATAACATTCATTTAGGAGTTTTATGCACAGTTATGATGAACCACAACTCAAATGGGGTTGAGTACCAGGTGAAAACGTTAAACAAGTCCTCTTAACACAACTTTTATTAAATAACCGATGCAACAAAGATTATTATTATTACAATAATAGTTGTAATTAACTACCTATTTGATCCGTTTGAGATAAGAGACAAATCACATGGTTTAGCGACTCATCTTTTGCTTATTCTAGCATCTGTCAATTTAGGAAAACCAAGATTGTAAAACATATTTCATTCCTGTTCTTTGTAGGTTATCGAGAAAGTTTTGCTAGCCCTCAATGGCACATTGAGCCAAATCGCCTTCCGTGTGACAACCATGGATGTTTCGGACTTGATCATGAGAATTGAAATGTCGTCTACTTATGACTAGGACAAGGCCGCCACAAGCAACTTTTGAAGGTTTGTAAAATGAAAATAGTCAAATTATCTTTTATCCGTTATATAAGGTTTAATGTCGTCGGGAAAGGTGATTTGATGAAGGTTATACGAAGCCACTAGGTATTGTTTCTCGAATGGTTGGTCTGCTATGGTTCGTGATGTTGGTCTGGAGGATAAAGATGTTATTGTTTTCCATGTTGTTGATGCTCAGATGCTAAAGTTCACTCATTTTAAGGCTGATTGTCTTTCCGGTGTTAAAAACAAGTTTTTTTTGTAGAGATGTTATTTCCCGAGAACGGTAACTTGGTAATTTATACCTTACTACTTAGGATGAAGAACCAACTGACCTTTTTATTGACGATTGCATTTATTCTTTATTTAGTGGTTGCCGAAAGAGTTTATGAACAGGTATTTCAAAACCGACACTTTGGACGATAACTTTACAATTCGTTTTGGAGGTACATACATGTGGAATGTCAAAGTGAATAGGCTCTCGGGATCGAACTACTTCATTCAAGATTTGTCACAAATCAACAAAGAACTTCATCTCATAACAGTTTTGGAACAATTATTACTATATATGTTTTGTTTACAAAAACTTAATGTGTAACGAACATTATGTCGATGTACTTTTGGGACGTGCTCAAGTGTCTCAAAATATTAGGTTTAACAATCAAAGTTTAACGGTTCTAGGTTTAAATTATTTTATGTGTTTAGTTGGTGTTTAGCCACCCGCGAAAGTCGCGGGGTCTTAGGCTAGTAAATAAATAAAGAGTAAATTTCAAAGTTCGTCCTTTATGTATGTCTAATATATCAAAGTATGTCCTTTATCTTTAATAACCTCAGAAAACATCCTTAATGTTTGAAAAACCAATCAGGTTATGTCCTTTACCCTAAACCTTGTTTGTTTTCCTAGTTAAATCAGGTCATGTGAGAAGCACATGAGGGTATATTGGTCTTTACCTTAATACTAGAAAAATAAAATTATAAAAAATTCAAATCTTCTTTCTCTTAACTATAAGCTTCATAATCTGCACATTATATCTTCAAAACTTCAAACAAAACCCAGATCTTCAAAACACAAAGAAAAAAATATTCAAAACTTCAAAACCCAGATATTCAAAACTTCAAAACCCGGATATTCAAAACTTCAAAACCCAGATTATCATCAACATTATCATCAATAACCCATGAACAAAAAAACCCCCAACTTCTTACAACTCACTAAAATTAGGGCAACAAAGTGGTTTATTGAGATCTAACAATCCTACCACCACCACAACCTACCTGCCGCCACCACGACCCACCTGTCGCCGCCATCACCGCCACCACGACCCACCTGTCGCCGCCATCACCACCGCCACCACGACCCACCCGTGTTGACTGTTTGACTGATGTTGACCCGACACCGAATCTGAACCGAAAATGAAACTGAGTCGGTTGGCTACTTTCACTGGACCCGAACCCAAACTAAAACTGGGTTGTAATGAATCTGAAAATAAATCGAAACAGAATCCGATTTTGAAGTGAAACTGGAACTTAACCGAAAAAATACTCAAAACCCTTACCGGAATAGAGACGACCATGTTAACCCGGTGTCGACTGAACTCGAACCGAACCGAGTCTGACCCGTGCCGTGACACCCAAACTCAGAATGATGCCCGACCCCATCAACCATCAAACCTGAAACGCAAACAAAACGGACTTGAGAGATAGCTCGTTACAGACCTGAGAGTAAAAGAGGTGAAGATGACGAGTTGGATAAGTTTACCGGAGAAAATTCCTGAACCCACGACTGCTGTGACTCGAGAGGGTCGCTGGAACCACCGCCGCCGTAGACGACGCCACCGGCTCCGCCGGTTCTCTCTCTCTTTCCTGCCTCCTCTTCTGCTCGATCTCTCTCTCTCTCTCACTCTCTCTTGAATATGCCAGGTTGTGGTGGTGGTAGGATTGTTAGATAGAGAGAAGAAGGGGGTATGTTGATGTGCAGGTGATTGAAAGATGGAGAAGATGATGGTGGAGTTTAGGGTTTTTATTAAGGTAAAGACCAATATACCCTCATGTGCTTCTCACATGACCTGATTTAACTGGGAAAACAAACAAGGTTTAGGGTAAAGGACATAACCTGATTGGTTTTTCAAACATTAAGGATGTTTTCTGAGGTTATTAAAGATAAAGGACATACTTTGATATATTAGACATACATAAAGGACGAACTTTGAAATTTACTCATAAATAAATGTTACCCTTGTTTCTTTATTTTACTTTGTATATAGTTGTTGATTTTCATGGCTCACACATGGTTTGAGACCAAGTCCGGTTTTCCGAACTTTGATTTCGAACACCCCATTTGAATGAGCACGATAGTGTGTCTCGAACTTCATCTTGGTCCGCTTTTTGACCACGTAATCTGGACGGTACCCACAAACCAACATTGTGAGTGCTCTTAAGTGGTGGGATAATCCGATCTCTAGCTATGCCCATATTTATAAAAATAAATAATATTTGTGTAATAAAACTGACAATATAATACTTGTGACACTGACAGACACAATGTTAAAAAGTGGTAGAAGTAAAAAAAAAAATCTTCTAGAGTTGCATAAATCCTAAATGAAGAAAGAACCAAACTTTAATAATTTACTTAAATGAAAAGGTTTCAATTTATATGACGTAAGGTATTAATGAAAAATTGTATTATATTGTAGTAAAAACGTATATTAAAATCATGGTTGCAAAAGTCGTTAGTCGCTTCATAGTCGGTCGAGCGGGGAGTTGAGAGTACTCGGTCTAGACGGAGAATACTCGGGGAGTACTCGGACATGGTAAATTATAAAGAAATTAGTTTTCGGAAATTAAATGTATGTTAAATAATATAAGTTTACTAATAATTATAACAAAATACGTGAAAATAATATTCATTCTTTAATATGATAGGCATATAAAGTATATTTTATTTATTTTAAAGTAAAACCCGGTCTGAGTTGACCTACTAGATCCGATTTTGGCTAAGGTTGACTGCGTTTGATCGATTCCGAGTAATTAGTCGGAGTTGAAAAAAGTCGACTCGGTAGCCTACCTTGGAGCGATTACTCGGAGAGTACTAGGACTTGGAAACCTTGTTTTACAACCATGAATTTAAAATTAAAATGGTTAATTCATTACATATATTAAGACATCTAGGTTATCACCCGGGACTGCTTCTCGGGCTCAAGAAAGTTTTTTTATATTTTAATTTTATGAATAACATCATATTTAAAATAATACAATAAGTTATCTATAAACGAATGTTAAAGTTTTAATATAATTAAACATGAGTTTTTGAACATGTAGCATAATGCTAAAATCGTACTAATGACTTATGATAAAAAAAAAAAAAAAAAAAGAGTTAAATGCTTGGTTGGTCCCCGTGGTTTGCAAAAATTGCACACTTGGTCCCAATGCTTTACTAATTACACTCGTGGTCCCGGAACTTGTCAAAAGTGCACTCGCTTGGTCCCTAGCCCTAACTGAAGTTAAATTTCTCTGTTAAAACCCCTCACGTGCTTATCACGTGAGGGTAATTTGGTCTTTTCACCTCGATTTGATGTCTTGCACAGTATAGTCACTGGATGTCAGTTGGTATTTATGGTTTTCCCTCTCAATTCTTCTCATCTCTCTCACACTAACACCAAGAAACCCTCCCGTCTCATCTCTCTCACACTAAAATCCAGGCGATTGAAGAGATAATCAGCCGTATAGGATCGATCGAACAGAATGGGTTGGTACATTAGGGACCAGTATGATGATTTCACTCCAGATCGTGATTACAGTAAGTTTTTTTGTCTGATTGTGCTAAAGTTCAAACATTTAGCGATTTTCAAGTGTCTGATAGTGTTTTGCCTGTTTTTTTGTTATGATTTTTGAACAGATGGAAACCCTAGTTTGTTTTCTGCAAGAATCTTCTATGGTGGATTTTTTAGGAGGGTTCCAAGCATAAGGTATCTACAAGGAAGGTCAGTGTATGTGGATTACATCGACATTGATGAATTTTCTGTTCATGAAGTTGATTGGATGATGCGAGAACTAAAGTTGTTGAAAGAAAAGGTGCCACTTTATTATCATTTTCAAATACCAGGTAGAGATTTAGATACTGGTTTGGTAGCTTTAGGATGTGATGCTGATGTTCGTAACTTGTCAAAATATGTGGGTGAAAATAAGTTAATCAACTTGTACATTGAAGAGGGAAAATCTATGGTTGATACTTATTTAAAATCACCTGAGGGATCTAGGGTTGTTATTGAGGAATTAGAAGAGGAAAACCAGGAGATTGTTGGTGTTAGACATGGTTTCTAGAATGTCTCAAAGATTATCTAGCATTACAAAACAACTCAAGGTTTACCTTCATTTCTGATAGACAAAAGGTTAGCCTATGCAATTTCTGATCCACTGTTTATATTTATGTTGATTTATTGGTTTGAATTTTAACATGTTTACTATTTTTGGGTGTTAATTTTAGGGCCTTATTCCTGCACTTGAAAAGGTATTCCCTGCTGCAGAACACAGGTTATGCCTTAGGCATATTCACCAAAATATGAAGTTAAAATGGAGGGGCAAAGGCTTTAAAGATTGCTTATGGGCATGTGCAACTGCCAGAACAGGTAACTTGTTGATTCATTAGTTAGGTAAAGTTTGTTATGCCTTTATTGACTCATGTTCTTGTGTAATAGTACCTGAGTTTAGGGAAAAAATGGAAGAGTTGAAGAAGTTCAATGAGGATGCATACAACTGGTTGGCACAAATTCCACCAAAGCATTGGTCTAGATCTCACTTCACAGGTTATATACACAAACACTAGACAACATCTCAGATTAAGTACAAATTTATTTATCACTTTATTGGTTATCAATGTGTAGGTTGGGCATGTAGGATCGTGTTGTCGATCTAAACGAGTCGGTTCAGAGGAATTCTATCAAATACAGGTGCGGAAAACAAGTATTTGACTATAAAACAGCTGAATCTTCACTTTAACACTGATTATATTGATATTTGAATACAAATACAATCAGTTCTCACACCGGCAGCACTTCGGTATGGAATCACTCAAATGTTACCCTTGATTTCGCTTGACCTTGACCTTCTATATATAGAGATTGAGATTTCGCTTCAGCATGACTCAAGCGAAATCTTAACATGTTGATTTCGCTTGATCTGCTTCAAGCGAAATCCTTTACATACACATTCCTTCAAGCGAAATCTTACTAACTGTCTCTCATTCTCTCGTTCTACGTGCCCTGATCTATTCTAACTAGTCTAAGACTCGATACAAGACGAAGTCGACAGATGTAGTGCACCAACAGACTCCCCCTCAGATGTTGACGAGTCGACTATCGAGTCACAACAATGCTGTGTCTTCACATCTTCAGTCTTGATCAGTCTCTGGGCTTTACTCTTTCTATCAGCATCAACAGACTCCCCCTTGCAATGTGCTGGCATTCCATTAGTTCTTCAGCGTTATTTGCTTCAGGATCGTTGTCTGACTTTCACAATTTTAGCTATTCAGAATCATTACTTCTCAAACTTTAAACCTGCATAAACTCTACCTCACAATAAATTTTACAATTTACACATTTCAAACATATAAACTTTCACTAATTCAAACTCTTCTCTAAAAATCTAATCAAAATGATCTTTCAATCTGATAAACCACTTGAAGTTTTGATAAAAATAATCAGTTTTAAACACAAACTCCCCCTCAAATCATACTCATCATGTTTAGCACTCGGAACTTTAAAAATCAGCTTTTCAATACCAGTTGTCGAAAATCTTTTTGTATTTTTCAAAATTTTATGCTAAAACACACTAAAAATCTTTTTGGATTTTTTTAACTGAAACAGAAATGAAATGCAGTAAAGAAATATTTACAAACAATATTTTTGTGAGTTCGTGTAAGAGGATCATATCAGTTTCTGAGACAAATCACCAACACCGTTAAGCTTCATTGCATTTTAAGTTCTAAACAATTCACCTAGATTGACGATATTGTTGTCCACTTAAACTCAATCTAAAAACTTTCAATCTGCTTACCGATACTTTAAGGTATATTAAGATAGCACTAAGTTCTTATGGACCCCACGATCTCAGCATATCCCCTCATCATGCAATACACTAACTCAAGTAATGCCTTTAAACTTTATCAACTGTGATTTGTGCGAAAACAAAGCAGAATGTTTAAACATTAACAATCAGGTCGATACTTCCGTATACGCAGAGAAAGTCCAATGTTTAAACAAAATAAGAAAAATAAAACAAGTTGAAGTTGTTTAGGCTTTAACCACCAGGTCGATACTCCCGTATACGCAGAGGTGATCCAAAGCTTAAACGAAACACCAAAGAAAATAAAGCAGAACGTTTAGGCAACAACATCCAGGTCGATACTCACGTATACGCAGAGGATGTCCGATGCTTAAACAAAATAAAGAAATAAAACAAGTTTAAATCTTTGCAAAATAAAATGCACAATCACAGCGACTTTTTAGCAAAGTTGTGAAAGTTCACAAACTTAACCAGTTTTATGTCTTTCGACAATCAGCGATTACTGAGTAGGCACACAGTCAAGAAGGACAAAACTAAGTACTATGCTTTCGACCATGTTTCCCACTCGAACTAGGCTTTTTCATTTAGGTTTGTATCGTTATCGCAAATCTACTAGTCTAGCTGAGCCTATCGTCACATCTTTAGTGAGACCGTTTATCACATTTTTATCTTTACATTTCTTTAGCATGTTGTGACAGTCCACTGATGTACTATCATTTCCTCTTTTTCACAACAAAACTCATTTTTCATTTTATCATGTTTTTGGCTTTTTCAAATTTTCAAATGTTTTTGGATTTTCTGAAATTTTCTACTCCCCCTAAAATGCAAACACATTTTAGGAAATTTGAAAATAAACTGTACAATAAAATGACAACCAAAATCGAATTGCTTCAATTCGCCATTCACTTGGCATAAACAATCAGAACTCTCCCTTTCAACAAACCATTTTCTCATTTAGATTTCAAAACACTTAAGTTTGTTTTAATCAAAATGATTTTTCCGGAAAATAAGTTTGTTTTTACCACTGTAAAGTTGGGGATGTGGTTCATCATTTTGTCTTCAACCACTTGTAGAAAATCAAGTACAAATTAATGTCCCTGATTTACCACTTGTATTAAAAACACAATCAAATACACAGAAAGATGCCGATTCCTGATCCACAATTACCAACTTGGGATCTCCGGCAAGTCCACAGACTTACTGTTCGTAGTATGTACCATCCCAGTCACGAACTAGGGATGGTTCAACTTTATCTTTCTGCATCTTCTTCTCGTAAAATTCTTTAACCCCTTTGACTTTTCGATCAATCATTTTACCAAAAATGTGTTTCACATTGGGGTTAAAGGCTTTTTCAACATCAAAAACCTTGTTATCATCATAAAATTGGTTTGATATCTCAACTTTACCAATTTTCTTCTTAAAATTTTCATCCTTCAACGATGGAAAATGAACATCATCCATTGGAGGGACTGAAGTTTTCAATTTTAACTCAACCTGTGGCTCCTCTGATTTTATGAAATCAGATTCATCGCCAGAAGATAGCTCCTCTGATTTTGACCCATCAGAATCATTGCTAGAACTATCAACAAACTTCTTAACAACCCATTTCTGGTTGTCAAGATTTCCTCTTTTCTTGTAAAATCTGTTTGAACTTTCACCAATTTCAAAAATAGAATTTTTGAATAATTTGGTTCGATCAATTGGCGGTTCAAACTCAACAACTTTCTCTTTTAGTTTACGAAAAACTCCCTGTTTTGATGATATTGCCTTAGAACAATCTCTGGCAATGTGTCCAACAGTGTTGCATTGGAAACAGGTTCTCGTTTCTTTCATCTCTTCTTGCTTCTTTGCAAGAAATTTACTATTCGACTGCCTCCAAAACCTTTCCTTTTCTTCCTCATCTCTTGATGTACCTGAAACAAATGTCATCTTTGCTTTAAAATCACGAACATATGTTTCATTTTTCTGTTTTTCTGTTGGAGTAAAACCAAGACCTTTCTTTTTTAAATTACGGTTAGGGTTTGGTTTCTTGTGAAAACCAGAACCAGAACTGTAACCTTTTTTCTTGTTTAATCTTTGTTGTACTCTTGAGGTGTATTTTTTAGGTTTATCAATAAGATTTACATCTTTTAATTCAGAAAAATTGATTTCTGTTAGTTTGAAAACCTTTTTGATCATCTCAGTTTTTACACCTCTTAGTGGAAATTCCTCATCAGAATATAATTTGTCGGAATAATTCAATGTATATGCAACTTTGAATGTTTCGTCACTCAAATTAGATTTTGATAACAGGAATTCTTTGTTGTAAACCCTTTTAACTGAAGAATTTTGACTGTTGACCGTCGAACTCGAACTTTCAGAACCAGACTTTGACTCTGACTCTGACTTTGACTCCTCAGTTTCATCTTTATCCAACACCTGATCGACGACTTTCTTAATTAACTCGGACTCATGATCAGTGTCAGATGATGTAAACACGACATCAATATTTTCTGGCAAATTGACTGACGACTCCGACTCCCATTGTAAGTTTGTTGCTTTTTCGACTCTTTCCTGATTTGGATTCCTGGGCAAATATCCATTTTCTAGCGGAGGTGGACATTTGTTATAACTGACTTCTTGTTTCTTACCAGAATCCTTCTTGTCAGTCTTTTTCTTTGTATCATTCTTCTTCTTGTTTTTCTTTTCTGGAGTCTTTTCTTCAGTCTCTTTTCCATCATCCTTCTTTTCTTTAGTTACTTCATCCTCTTCAAATGCCTTCATGCCTTCAACAGTTGGATAAATCCTGTCAATGACATAAGAAGTACATGAGTAACTTTTCAACAAACGATTAACTCTTTCAGTTTCGATTCTTTGCAGTTCCAGTTTCTGTTCAAGAGCAGCACACTTCTCAATGTAATTGTTCACCACTTTTTGCTTCGTCATAAAAGCTCCTTGAAGTGTTTTCATCGCTGTTGCTTGTTCTTCACTAGTTAAATTGTATTGGTTCATTGCTTTGTTCAGTACATCATAAGATTCCTTCAAACTATTCAAGTTATAGATCAGTGTACTGTTCTGCTTCTTCACAGCTTCACAGTTTTCACACTTCACTGGAATCTTCTTTGCATCAACTTCATCTTCAACTTTGAACTTTGCAACTTCAACCTTTACTTTCCTTTTGATCACTGGAATTTCTTCGTCATCACTGCTCACTGGAGTCTTGACCTTTTTCTTCTTCTTTTTAACCTTTTCATCTTCACTATCACTTTCAGCAATCAGTTTCATATCAGCATCAAATTTTCTCGCCCAATACTCACGATCATCATCACTATCTTCTTCAACTTTGGCAACAAAAGCTGTATAAGCTTTGTTTTGATCAGGAATATAGTTATCCCAATTGAAATTCTCCCAGCTAAAACCCTCGGGTAGGTTTTCATCATCTTGATCTATTATCAATGCACTACCATCAGCTCTCTTTGAAGAATTTTCATTAACCGCACAAGCTCTTTTTCCAGAATCTTCAATCACATATCTTCCATGCGCAGTTTGTGCCTGATGTTGTTGTTGTTGAGGTGGTTGTTGAGCAACTTGATGGTAAATGGCCTTTCGATAGTAATCATTGTTGTTGTTGAACGGATTTTGAGTCCCACTTGCTTCGCGGTTTTTGCACTCCCTCTTGAAGTGTCCTTTCTCCCTGCAACGAAAACAAGTGACTTTAGATTTATCAAAACCTAAAGTAGAATTACCAGCCTCACGAAGATCATCTCTTCCAGTTATTTGCTTGAATTTCTCAGCTCTCCTCAACACGCTAGCCAAGCACCATTTTATGTCCATCAGTTCCATTTCTTCAGCATCGATCTGGTCGTAATCTTCCTTTGTCAGCATTGGATTCCCGATTCGACCTGCAACAAAACTACCATAAGATTCAAGAACAGTTCCCAATAAAGACATGTGACTCTTAGCAATTTCTGCTGAATATTCTTCATCATTTTCCAAATTCAGTACAATGTTGCACTGAAATTTCTTGCCATTCTTTGTTGTTGAAATGTTCGGGTCAAAAGACGGAAATGATGTGAAACTAGTTTTGCTGTTTGATCCTGATGATGAACTTCCAGAAGAATTCTTGGCATTGTAAGCAGTTTCTATTTTTGGAGATAAATTTGTAGACTTCTCATTCACCCCTGTTTTGTAATACAACCCAATATCATGTTCATCATCGAAATCTTTCATCCGAATAACCTTTCTCTGCTCCATCTCCTGAGCTTCAATCTTTTCGATAAACTTGCTCAGTGTCAAATCTTTAAAACCTTTCTTGTTTCTTAGCATCATGAGATAAGTACCCCATGTTTCATACGGTAACGCATCTGATAATTTTTCAATCAATTCCTCATTGTCTTTATTGATCTTCAATCGTTTCATATTCGCCAACAGATTGCAGTATCTCTCAATTATTTGCTTAGTGTCCTCATTTTTCAATCTTCGAAACAAATCAAACTCTTTTTTCAGTAAAGACTTCTTGTTCTTGACCATTTCCTCACTGCCTTGAAACTTTGACTTTAACGCTTTCCAGATTGAATAAGATGTTCCATTATGTTGTAATAGAACTAGGATGTCTTCTTTAACTGCTTGTTGAATCAAACTTAACATCATCTTCTCATCTTTGTATTTCTTCCGGTTTTCAGCACTAAGATCTTTAATCGGAATTTTCTCTTCATCGTCATTCATTGGTCTAACGTATTTTGTTTCGACATTCTCCCATGCATCTAGATAATTTGCCTGTACCCAGTTTTCAAACTTTTCTTCCCAACTCTTGTACTCCTCGATGTTCATGAGTTTCGGAGGTTTTTGCATTGTGCCCGTTTCGTTTTCCAACATCGTGTTTTGTGCAAGGCTAATTGGGATAACCGGAGTAGCGAATGCGTTGTAAAAATCTTCGTCCATTTTTCGGAATTCAAAAATTGCACACAACAGTGAATTCAAACGAAATCACCAAGTCAGTTTCACTCTCAAGCGAAATCAACAACCTAAACTTTGAAGCGAAAACCTTTGAAGCGAATCTAGATAATTTCTGAAGCGAAATACTAGAAGCGAAATATTTCAAGCGAAACTGTCAAGTACCAATTTCTGAAGCGAAATCGTTGAAGCGACAGCCCTGAAGCGAAATAGAATGCAATTTGAAGCGAAATCTAGGTGTCGCTTGGAATTTCAAGCGAAATCCTAAAAAAAAACTAATTTGTTCAAGCGAAATCCATTCGGAAGTTTGTTTCTGATAGTTTTACGTCGAATTTTGCAATGAAACTTTCAAGGGTTTGTTATCTTGTATTTTTACACAATCTGTGAAAAATTGTACAGGTTTTGACCGTAAAATCTTTCTGAACTGAGAAAAGAAGGTGTAGAAATAAGAGAACGATGTCAATTTCAGCTGAAATCCTGCAGAACTCCTCAACTGGCTCTGATACCAATTGTAGGATCATGTTATCGATCTAAACGAGTCGGTTCAGAGGAATTCTATCAAATACAGGTGCGGAAAACAAGTATTTGACTATAAAACAGCTGAATCTTCACTTTAACACTGATTATATTGATATTTGAATACAAATACAATCAGTTCTCACACCGGCAGCACTTCGGTATGGAATCACTCAAATGTTACCCTTGATTTCGCTTGACCTTGACCTTCTATATATAGAGATTGAGATTTCGCTTCAGCATGACTCAAGCGAAATCTTAACATGTTGATTTCGCTTGATCTGCTTCAAGCGAAATCCTTTACATACACATTCCTTCAAGCGAAATCTTACTAACTGTCTCTCATTCTCTCGTTCTACGTGCCCTGATCTATTCTAACTAGTCTAAGACTCGATACAAGACGAAGTCGACAGATGTAGTGCACCAACAGGGCACAATCTGATGTTCTACTGAACAACATGTGCGAAGTTTTAAATGCCAAAACTGTTGAAGGGAGGGAAAAGCCAATCATTTCATGCTTGGACTATCTTAGGGAGTATTTGATGAAGAGAATAGTAAATGTGATGAAGGTGCAACATCAGTGTAAGGGCCCCCTCACACCAAAGATAACAGAGATTTTAGATGGGATCAAGAAGGCTGCAGCCCAATGCACTGTGAAATGGTGTGGTGATAGTAGGTGGCAGGTACAAGGGACTCTTGGGCAGTATGTTTTGAATGTCGAACAAAAGGTTTGCACATGTAGGAGGTGGGAAATTTCTGGAATACCATGTAAGCATGCTGTAGCTGTTAACTGGGATATGGCTGCACACAGACAAGAGGTTGGGCCACCTGAGGATTGGGTCCATCCATGCTACTATCTGGACACTTGGAAAAGGGCTTATGCCTACAAGGTTGGTCCTATCAATGGTCCCAAACTCTGGCCAATATCACCAGTCCCAACAACATTGACCCCTCCACTTCACCACAAACAAGTTGGCAGGCCAAAGAAAAAGAGGAGAAGAGACCAAGTGGAGGTTGAAGATGCCATGGAGAAGAAAGGTAAGCTGACAAGAAAGGGTGGGACTGTAACCTGTAAGAAATGCAAGGTGAGGGGCATAATTCAAGAAGCTGTAAGGAAATTGGAGGTGGTTCTGCAAATGATGACGTAGCTGCTGGTGGTTCTGCTGGTGGATCTGCAGCTGAAGAATAGGTTGGATGCTTTTGAAGGGCTGCATTTATATTATCTTTTGGTTATGTTAGTCAGCCGTATGCTATAAACAATACATTATGTTTGACATGTTTAACTATTGTGGCTTATGTTTATGCCACCATTTTGGTTGTCTATTATGTTTGACATGTTATTCAGGCGTATTATGTCCATTTTGGTTGTCTTTTGGTTGTCTTTATTATGGTTGTTGAGTGTTTTATTATGGTTGCTTGGAAAATCAGCTATAGCAGGGTAATAAATAGCTTTGGCAGTTGAGTGTGTTTATTATGGTTGTTGTGTCTTTATTAATTAGGTTAGTTGTGTCTTTATTAGGTTTCTTGGGTATTAAATGGTCATCCGTATCGCTTTTGCGCTTTATTAACAATGGTCATCCGTATCGCTTTTGCGCTTTATTAACAATGGTCATCCGTATCGCTTTTGCACTTTATTAACAATGGGCACACACACAATACCTTTGAACACCCAAAATCGACCAATTTCATTCAAGTAGTATTTGGTCAAATTACATAATTCACAATAACATTACACTAAAGCTAACAACATTGCAAACTGTAACCCTAACAGAAACAACAGTACTAAAATCAGCTTGTTCTTCCATCTTAGTTCAGTCCGAAGTTCATCCCTTTCTTGATCCGCCCTGTTTCTTGCTCGAAGTAGCCCTGGAATGATGCGAACAGCTCGTGGGCACATTGGCGGGTCAACCCAACCAACAAATCCAGGACACGTGACATCCTGTCACATCAAAGAATTCAAAAATTCGAACCAAATACTACATCGATTAATGAAAGCTATTGCTTACCGGTGATGGACATGAATAGAATCGACGTCCTGGGTTGTTGTCGGTCCATGATGTTCGAACAATGGCTAACTTTCCACATCGACATGTTGCCATCTTCTATCGTTCCTGGAGAAACATGGGAGACATGAGGAAAGATCTAGGGTTCCATATGAAGAAGACGGTCGTTATTATTGAGGGAAAGAGGAAGATAAGGTGGTTTTTATAAGGAAATCGAGGTGAAAAGACCAAATTACCCTCACGTGATAAGCACGTGAGGGGTTTTAACAGAGAAATTTAACTTCAGTTAGGGCTAGGGATCAAGCGAGTGCACTTTTGACAAGTTCCGGGACCACGAGTGTAATTAGTAAAGCATTGGGACCAAGTGTGCAATTTTTGCAAACCACAGGGACCAACCAAGCATTTAACTCAAAAAAAGACAAATGATAATGTTTAAATTTCAACCAACAAATAAACACACAATATTGAATATAAAAAACACAAAGTTATGCGAAGAAGATTTTGATAAACACGATTTTATGAAATATTAAAGGTCCTGATTTATTGAAAGCAAAAGCTTTCTTAGCTCGTTGACCATTTGAAAATACCCATCTTGGCCTATGGAACTTCCTCAGATTTTATCAAACCATTACAACCGACAACATTATACCTGTAACAAACAACAATTAATAAATATAGATATGAAAAAAAACAAATGTAGTATATTATAAATAGATTATAAACCTTATAGTTTCGAAAAGTTTTTCTTCTATATATATTTTCAACTAGGTTATCACCGGGACTGCTTCTCGGGCTCAAGAAAGTTTTTTATATTCTAATTTTATAAGTAACATCGTATTTAAAATAATACAATAAGTTATCTATAAACAAACTTTAAAGTTTTGGTATACTTAAACATGAGTTTTTGAACATGTAGCACAATGTTAAAATCGTACTAATGACTTATGATAAACAAAATGATAATGGTCAAATATTTCAAAAGACAATGTTATGCGAAGATGATTTTGATAAATACGATTTTATTAAATATTAAATGCTTGATCTATTGCAAGCAAAAACTTTTCTTGGCTCGTTGACCATTTGAAAATACCCATCTTGCCCCATGGAACTCCCCCAGATTTTATCAAATCATTCCAACCGAAAACATTATACATGTAACAAACAACAATTAATAAATGTAGACATGAAAAAAAAAAACAAATATAGTACATTATAAATCGATTATAAACTGTAGTATATTATAAATAGATTATAGACCTTGTAGTTTCGAAAAGCCCTTCTTCTATAGATATTTTCAATTTCCATTTAGATCCACCAATAATTTCTATAATTATTTTGGAATTTATTGTGTAAACCAGCGAAAATTCCAATGTGTTCAGGTAGCCACTACAAAAGAAGAACATATTGTTAGTAATATTAGAATGTAAATTGTTAAAAAGTTAAAAAAAAAAAACAGTACAATAAATATGCAATTGAGTCATTTACCAAGGTATCGACTATACAACTTTCAAAAACATGATACTTTAAATCTTTAGGAAGCTCAATGAAGTTATATGGGTCATAGATATCTTCAAGATCAATGCCATTTGAGGTTGATTGCCTCAATAATATTTCACAATCATCTTTATTAAAAATTGTAATTTTTAGAAAATGTCTTATTTTGCATTTAGAAACAAAGAGTATCACCAAAGGCTAACTTATGTACATAACAAAATTACTCCAGCCACCTGTGTAACATAAGTAATTGCCACACTTATTTTTTTTTAAATTTGATAATTTGGTATGATATAAATATTTATTAATGTTTACACGCTTATTTTTTAATTTTTTAATTACTTATGAGATTAGATACATGGAATCATTTATACAATAATTTATCATTTAATATTTCATTAAAATGGGTTATGAAATTCTTAAAAAAATATGTACTACACAATAATTAATGACATAGAAAACAACCCCCTAAAAAGAGTACTTAAAAAACATGCTATAAACAAACAATTTGTATTATTAAGATAAAGTTGTTCATAAATACTAAAGATGATAAATATCAAGAAATCATGTCAAAAAACAGAAACAAAGAACTTAAATGGTTGCCTTGATTATGAATTTTGAATACTTTCATTTCAAGTTAATGATTTGAAATTCAAATTGTCGAAAATTCTTGTACCTTTCAAATTATATTTATTTTTAGAATGTGATTATTGCTTTGTTATTTAAATAATCTTTTTAGAGTTGGTTATGGCTAGATATATACCAAAACAATTGCATATATCATTTTAAAAGTTATTTATAAGTATTAGAATTCTAAAATTACTAAAAAAAATTATGTAAACATATAATGAATATTGATTGAAGATAACGTATAATTAAAAATTCAAATAATAAAGGACGAACAATATGATAATCATTTTAAAATACAATGGCATGGAATGCATGACATAATTTTAAAAGCAATAATGTGTGCTTTAGGGATATTATGGTAGTATACGATGCTAGTCAAATCTGTTGCCCTTAAAATGTTTCCTACGTAACTTAAAAGTTTAATTATGTAAGATACAAGGTATAATTGTTTAGAAAGGTAATGGATAATTTATGTAAACCAATATGCTAACAACAACTTAGTTGAGTTCCAATTAACAAACTTTACACATGCCGCATATATAACAGACTTCTTTTCAATATTCAAGCGAGTAGATATGTAACATATTTTTTCATGTCATACAATTCTATTTCTATCACATGTCCATTACAAAGTAAAGTTTAAGTGATATTATACGTAATAATTTAATACGATAGAAATGTATTAAAAATATGTGGAAACAATTGTCGTTTATGTTAAAGAAATGTTGCTTACATAAAATTCTGAAAAAATAATTTAAATAAATGTTTTTCAGCTACTTTTTCGCCCCACATTACTCTTTTAGCTATATCTTCAAGGAAACTATATATTTTGATTAACAATTTTGGTTTTAATTTGAATGTATTATATAGACATATTGCTTTATTAGTGTGTAATCGATTGTATAGGAATAAAGGAAAGTATAATTGTGAAATTGATTAAAAAATTTGGTCACAATCTAAATTTCAAAGATACAAATGAATTACACCATAAATAAAAAAATCATATACGTAAAAGTTGTAAACGGAAATTAAAAAGGAAATTATTGTAATTGTAAACGAAAATTAAAAAAAAATTACTATAAACATTGGTGACTTTTAAATTTGAAAAAATTCAATATGCAATTACTTTCTTAAAATAATGCCCCGTTATTTTTTCGCCAAAAACCAAACTAGATGCCGCCCTAAAAACATGACACGTGTTCCACACTTATTTTCATTTATTATATATAAAGATAAAGATAAAGATAAAGATAATAGATATAAATGTTGGAAACAATAATTAAATTATTACACGTATAGTGTATATATCATTAACGTGGGAGTGAACATTAAATATAATATATATTTTTATTATTTTAATTAATTTTACACATATTTTATTATCCTTTATAAATTTTAACGTATGATATTTTATAAAATTTTGGTTATGTGGATGTGATGTGTCTGGTTTTATTTATGTCTTGATACATTAATTTGTTTATAAAATTGAGATATAAATAGTAATTTACAAGTAATCTAAGCATAAACGTACATATTATATATTATGTGCTATCTCACAAATAGCTTTTTTTCCTATAAACCGACTTTTGTTTACCTTTTTCAATTAGCTTAAATTAGTATAACCAAACGTACGTGATACTTGTATACAATTCTTTTTCTAAATAAAACAAAGTTCAAGAAAATTCAAATTCTACCTATTCAAACGAGAATTTCAAGCCGATGGTCCATTTCAAACCATGTTGGTCATCATTCTCCAAATACATTCGACTTGGTATTAACAACTACATTACCGTATATATTAATATATTTTCAATTGCTTTCCACTTTAACAATCTAACAACTGAAACCATTGACTTAACATGCAATATTGGAGAGAATAATAACTTTTAGAAAACAGAATTTAATAATAACAACCAAACTTTAATAATAATAACAATAATAATAATAATAATAATAATAATAATAATAATAATAAAAGCCGTTCCATTTACTCCATACAGGCCGGTGGCGTGTAGTATATATACTCATATACACCACCTTGCTACAATCACAAGATACACACATATAACAACTATATAACACATACACTTCACCGGAAATGGCTACCGGAATAGAACAAACAACAGTGATCATCGTCGGAGCCGGCCCATCGGGGCTTGCTACCGCAGCATGCCTCCATCAACAATCAATCCCATACATAATACTCGAACGAGAAGATTGTATAGCCTCATTATTCAACAAAAAAACATATAACCGGCTTCACCTCCACTTAGCCAAAAACTTCTGTCAACTTCCTCACCTTCCTTTTCCGGCGAGTTTTCCGACGTATGCTCCAATAGCCCAATTCTTGGAATACTTGGATGATTATGCATCTTGTTTCAAGATTAATCCGAGGTTTTGCAACCGCGTAAAGTTTGCAAAGTATGAAGAAGATGAGGAGAAATGGAAGGTGGAGGCTGAGGTTGTTGATGGTGGGGTGAAAAGTTATGAAGGGAGGTTTTTGGTGGTGGCTACTGGAGAAACTAGTGATGTGTTTGTACCGGAGGTTGACGGGTTGAGTGAGTTTAAAGGTGAAGTTATTCATTCGACCGAGTATAAATCTGGCAAAGGGTATGAGAACAAGAAGGTTTTGGTCGTCGGAGCTGGTAATTCTGGCATGGAAATTGCGCTTGATTTGTCGAATTATGGTGCAAAAACCTCCATTGTTGTCCGAAGTCCGGTAAGTTTTTAATTAATATTGGCGTGACTGTAACCTACAGTCATGCTCTGTAAAAAAAATTAGTGTTTCTTTTAGACAAATTTTGATCACCCCTTAAAAAGGTTAAGTGATCAAACA
This sequence comes from Helianthus tuberosus, assembly GCA_030545235.1. Lineage (NCBI taxonomy): Eukaryota > Viridiplantae > Streptophyta > Magnoliopsida > Asterales > Asteraceae > Helianthus > Helianthus tuberosus. Next base: position 187,137,187 of record CM060406.1, read on the forward strand.
CCGCGCTTAGAAAATAAATATGGGTCGGCCATTATATTAGATATATGAACATCTTTTTTTGAACGGCTAATTTTTCCTTTAAATACTTACATTTCACAGGATTGAACCTTGGTTTATCCATAAAAGATAATTCCTCTTGACCACTAGGCTATAACCTAAGTGTCAGATATGAACATCTATTTTTTTTTTTTTGATTGTGTGACTTTCTCCTTGCATCGAATCATACAAAGTTCAACCATCACATCATCATGCTATTTTTAAACACTTATCATTTACTCCAAAAATATATTTAGAATAGTTTAACACTCAACTACTTTTAATTAATAACATAATATAATTATAGTTTAACTCTCAACTACTTTTAATTAATAACATAATATAATTGCATGTATACCTAATATTAGAAATAACAAAACCATTGTAGAATTGCATATATTGCAATAATAGAATTATATTACACAAGACCGAATTGAATATATGTAATAATATAAATTATAAACCTGTTTTAGAATTACGTGTGTATATATAATAGATATACATAACTCAAAACAAATTATAATTAATTATGTAATATTTTTACATAACTGTAATAAGATAATTATATATGTGAGTAAGACAAAATTACTTATGTGTGATAAAATAATTATGTTCGTGTTCTTCGTGTGTTTTTTGTATTGATAAAACCACATATATGTAATAGCAAAATTACATATGTGTAATACCATAGTTACAATCGTGTTGTTTGGGGTTCTGTTATGATGAACGAACATAATATAACCTGAATCTGATACCAATTGTTGGAAATCAGGTATATTTAATTTTAATCAAAGAGTTTTTTTTTCTTGTTAAATCAACTGCTTGATTATATTGAAGAAGACCTGATTTCCAACACGGACTTGATAAAAACCAAATAACCGTTTTCAATATGAATATATTATACAATAATGATTAATGATTTATGTTGTATATTTTGTAACTTAGGTTCATATACTTTCAAGATGGTCGGTAAATCTTGGATTGATGCTACTAAAGATTATGCCACTGCATTTGGTGGACTCGTTGTTGGTGATGGTTAACAAGCTAATGTACGGAGATCTAACTAGGTTCGAGATTCAAAGGCCCAAAGAAGGTCCATTCGCGGGTAAGGTAAAAAGTGGCAAGTATCCGATCGTCGATATGGGTACAACCGAAAAGATCAAGTCTGGCGAGATACAAGTATGATCAATGTTCTCAATCGTCACAACACTTGTTATATGTGTCTGTTAAATAAAAACATGATTGTTGATAATTTTTATACATGTAACTAGGTTTTGCCAGCGTTAAAAAGTATTCAAGGCGGAGGATATGAAGTTGTTTTCGAAAATGGAAAATGTTATCAGTTTGATGTGATTCTCTTTGCGACTGGTTTTAAAAGAACAACTCATTTGTGGCTACAGGTTAGCTTTGTTTATTAATCGTAGTTGGATCTCATAGACTTTTAGTAAATGTATCCACCACAACACCAATACTAAACCCATATGGCTTCACAAAAATTAATTTCCTATTTATTATTCATTTTAATTATAAAATAAGCATTTTACCTAAAAAACGAAATTAACTAAATAAATACAAAAGTCATGAAAATTACAACATTATTAATTTAGATTATTCATGTAAAATATGTATGAATTTATGAGATGACAATTGACATCACATTCTACATGGATGGATATGATCGTGTTTATGAGCCACCTACATGTCAATATAGTTTTCGCCTTTTCGCTGTAGCTAACGATTTCTCCAATTATATATAATAATTTCTTTTAATAACATGGTATATTACATGTAATATAAGTACGTTTTGTTATAAACATGCAGGGAGGTGATAGTCTATTAAATAAAGATGGATTACCAAAGCCAATGTATCCAAATCATTGGAAAGGAGAAAATGGGCTTTATTGTGCTGGGCTTGCCAGAAGAGGCCTGTATGGAGCTGCCATGGATGCTGAAAACATAGCCCAACACATTTTCAAGCTGATATAATATAAAAGTAAATCACCAAATTAATTGATCAAAATGAGTTTGATAGTGTATTATGATTGAGTTCTGTTTAGAAATATTTATGAGTGCTGTTATTATAGATAGAATAATGAAAATGAAAATTATGTTGTCTTTACTTTTTATTTACTTGTTAGAATAATGAAAATGAAAATTATGTTGTTTTTACCTTTTATTTACTTGTTTTTTAAAAGATATGGCATTTCCCCTTTTACATAGGGTGCTAAACGGGTCGTGTTCGCAAGTTGACGGTTCAACCCGATCCGAACCCGAAAATTTTACATGAACCCGAACCCGTAAATCGTATTATACATATGAACCCGAACACGACCCGTTCAACCCGAATTTTTTAATTTATTCTGAAATTAATATATTAAAATTAAATTTACTTAAAAAAACACAAATGTATTTAATAATATCATATTTAAATTATAAAATCTATGTTAATTTCTCTTTTAAGTTATAATCATGGCATAAAATACACACCCCATTTAATTTATGACATAAAATATATTGTAAAAAATTATAATATAGTATAAATGTGTTAAACGGGTCAACCAGCCAACCCGACCAGGATGACCCGAACCTGACCCGTTAACCTAAACGGGTTCGCGGGTTCAACCTGAAACTGACCCGAACCCGTTTAGACTAAACCTAAACCCGCAAATTTCGTGTTAGGTTCGTGTCGGGTTTTCGGGTCGTGTTAGGAATTCACACCCCTACTTTTACATCGTTTTCAGTTTTCAGTTGTTGATTTGTGGTGTTTTCTTTGTAATGTATAATATTGTGATTTTGGTATGATGGGGAAATGATGTGCTTAAAAAAAGTGTGACCTTTGATTTAATTTGGAAGCTTTAGGTTTTGATCAAAAGTCACTTGCACAAGAATATTCTAAGGGGAAACTCTATATATATATATAGGCTAAAGATAACTTGAAACCTAAGATAACTTGGAGGCAAGGTAGAATAATTTGAATAGATCATTAATATTTAATAATAAATACATCAATTCAATACTCCTCCTCAGGCCAAGGATCAAGAATGACATATATTTTGGATCTTAAAAAGCTAATTGTGGTGTACCTTATGATAATGAATGGGAAATGAACACAACCTTCAGATCTCCTTGAGTTCCCGACAAAGTGAATAAACTTTAACATGCATTATTTGTTGGTGAATTTAGTATTATCAACCCATTTTAGTTTATCTAGATATACTTAATTAAGATGAAAAATATTGATATGAGCATCCCTCGCATCCCCTCAATTCATCCACACACCACTTGAAATATTTTAGGGGACGATCAAGAGAAAATGTTGTCTACTTAAATCAAGAAGCATTTGTAAAAGTTCATTTGGCTTTGGTTGATCAATTATGTTCACCTCATGACTATACCACCCATTTTTGTTATTTTATGTTTTTGGGCATTTGTGGCTAGTCTTCGTCCGTATCACTTGGTGTATATGAAACTTGATGTAAACTTGTGATATTTGATTTCTAGTTAATATGGTGGTGGTGTATGGTGGAGGTGGGCGGTAATAGGTGACGAGGAGGTGGATTGTGGACCTATGGAGAGAGAGAGAGAGAGAGAGAGAGAGAGAGAGAGAGAGAGAGAGGGGGGGGGGGGGTTGGGAATTGATATTTTATATATAAGAAATTTAAAAAAAAGAGGGGTTTTTTTTTAAATTGTATTAATATTCTGTTACTAAAAAATAAAAGGTTTTTTTATATATTAATATGTATTTTTTTAGTTTAAGGGTTTTTTAATTAAGGTTTATATATATATATATATATATATATATATATATATATATATATATATATATATATATATATATATATATATGTATACATATATATACACGGGTTGAGAAATATAAATTATAACTCTACAAATAACCAAAATATAAATGAAATTGCATAGGAAAAAAGATCAAAATTACAATTATAGTTCACAAACCTATAATTTTGAATATGTGAAGATGGAAAATGATATAATTAATAAGGGTCGTAATATTAACACATGGGAAAAACTTATTTACACATGGTGTATACGGGCCGTATACTATTATACGGCCCGTATACACCATGTGTAAATAAGTTTGCCTGGTCGTATACAATGTATACGAACGTGTATACGGGCCGTATACTCTTATACGGCCCGTATGGAACGAAAATTTGATTTTTCTCAAAGTATTTAAGGGATTTAAGGTGTAAATCACATTAGATATTTTACAGTCGTGAGGTGCTCAAACCTTTCTAAAACTAGAAAAAAATAAAACATTTAACAAGTAACAAAGATTGAAGAACAATAAAATGTGTCGTATGACTGTAATAAAATGGAAGCTATCAACGCGGGATTACGGGCATGGTGTTATTCTTTATTTAATATTTATAGAATAAAAGGAAGGGTGAGGCATTTGATGAGAGTTGTAAGGAGTCTGAATCTTCGGTTTCATCAGCCTGTACCGAAGAAACCAAATTCGCAACAATGAGTGTGAGTCCATTGTTGTTTGTTTGAGAACCTGATTCCAATGTCCTACTACTACAATCCTTCCTACATTATTGAAAATTACTATATCACCCGCCATTCTCTTGCACCTGTATACATTGATTGTGGATTTAACTTGCAAGAATTGTGGACTTCGGTTGATTCAGATCTCGGAAGTACTGAACAACAGAAATACAGTTTCGGTTTCATCAACCGGCTTTGAAAACCCGACGGAATCTACGAAGAAACTGTTGGATTTGAAGGAAAAGAAAAAAATGGTTGTATACTATTATACAATCTTTTTTCTTGAGTCGTCAGGAAAACTTTTCCTCAGGGGAGGGTGAGTAGTATGAGTTTGAGTCCATTGTGGTTCGTGAATGTTTCGAATCATCATAGAAGACGTGTCGGGTTCTGCTAGAAGACTATCAGGATTTTGTTGGTTTGTTTCGAGGTAGGGTTTAGAATGTTTGAAGTATTCTTGGTTCAATACCAACTCTTCTGAAAGACAAGAATACAACGTTCATGTATCACAGGGAATGACCGATCTAAGGCAGAGAACCTGATTTAGATACACAAATTCATCACCGGTTTCTACAACACAAGCACATACACAATTTGTTGGAAGAACCCGACACGTCTTCTGCTAGTTACTCTTTTCTTCGATTTCAACAAATCTTTCAAGGTCTTAAGTGATGGACAATTGGTTAAAAGATGTAGAAGAGTTTGTGTAGAGATCTTTACGTACAAATATGCATCATCCTTACGGTTACAAATGAAGCGTTGGGATTTAAGGGTTTATGAGTAAAAGATGTTAGTTTCTTGACAGTATGGTTTCTCGACAAATGAAGTATTATCTGTCCTTGTTGCCTCTTCGGTTGGTAAAAGACATAGGATGGTTTCTAATACAGGCTCTTTGTCAGTTGTGGTTGATTTATAGGAGGATGTTATGAAACGAATATATGTTTATGCGAATTCCCAACATCCTTGCTTTATTCTCTTTAATCTATTAGAACGATCCTTGACTTGAATTTGTGGATTTCGGTTGGGTCAGAAACTTAACAAGAGAAGCAACTAAAAAAATTCAATTGATTAGTCGGTCGAATAATGGGTCCGTTCAAGTTGAGCTTCCTGATGCAATTTTCACAGTGGTACCAATGTCCTACTACTACAATCCTTCCAAATGAAGTATTATCTGTCATCATCTGTTCATCGTTGTTCTTGAAGATGAAGATGAAGAAACGAGAGTTAACATTCTGATTCAGATTCAGGAAGCAGATGATTTTGTAGTGTTTGTTTGAGAAACTAACAAGGTAAACCTGAATTTTCAGATTTTTAGACACTTACTTGAACAGTTAGTAATGCTAGATGTCATTTTGGCTGAATCACTACCTATTACAGCACTGTATGAACCTGTGTTTTGAAAATATGCTTTGTTCTTCGTTTATTGGATCGTTCTAATAGATTAAAGAGGTTTTTACCATTTTTTACCATATGTATACGGGCCGTATACCGTTTATACGGCCGTATACTCTCGGTAAAAAACAAATTTACCGATCGTATACAATGTATACGATGATTGTATACGGGCCGTATATTGTTATACGGCCCGTATACTATGGGTAAAAGATGGTAAAAACTAGTTTATTCTCTTTAATCTATTAGAACGATCCTTGTCTTGAGAACCTGATTCTGATTTTGATTTAAACAATGGAATTTAACTTGCAAGAATTGTGTCCGTCGCATGATAGAAGATACATATCGTCCGTTCAAGTTGAGCTTCCTGATCTTACAATTCGTTGAAAATTGTTGATTTCTATTGGTTCAGATCTCGGAAGTACTAGCAGAAGAACCCGACACCTCTTCTGTGATAATTCGAAACATTCCGAATAACTAGCAGAAGAACCCGACACGTCTTCTGTGATGGCCTGATCTTACAATTTGTTGAAAATTGTTGATTTCTATTGGTTCAGATCTCGGAAGTACTAGCAGAAGAACCCGACACGTCTTCTGTGATAATTCGAAACATTCGAAACATTCGGAAGTACAAACTTTATGCTTGCATCCACCACAGTGAATATTAACTTTCAGTGAAAGAGTTTGGAAACCGGACGGAATCTACGAAGAAACTGTTGGAATTTGTGGATTTCGGTTGGTTCAAAAACTTAACAAGAGAAGCAACTAAAAAAATACAATTGATTACTCGGTCGAATAATGGCTAATAATCCGTTCATAATCGTCGACGACGTCACTGGGGTTTTTTCTCTTCCAGTTACCAGGCCTATCATCTCCGTCTACGTTTGGTTTCCTCAACGAAGAACCATCAGCCATTATCAGCCCTTTTTCCTTTGGTTTCTGGTTGATTTTGAGGGTGAGGGTTTTGAATTGATTCCTGCGCTCAAGTTTCAACTACTGGAGTGAAATATTTGTTGGAATTTGTGGATCAACAGAAATAATGGGTAAAAATTGGTAAAAAATGGTTTATTCTCTTTAATCTATTAGAACGATCCTTGTAACCATCAACCGTTCAAGTTGATATAGGAGAGTTGATGCAATTTTCCAAGCATTCCGAATAACTAGCAGAACCCGACACGTCTTCTATGATGATTCGAAACATTCTGAATAACTAGCAGAACCCGACAATCACAAGTTGTTGATCTTTGGGTGGTGATTTACTCCCGAACAAACCATGCCCACCTTGACCAGAATAGTTAAGCGTATCACTCGATCCACTTACATTCGAATAACGTTGAGAATCCACAACGCTTATGGCCAGATTGTTTCCTTCAATCTTGGCAAAATCAATGCCTGCTTGTTTTATTATCACGAAAGTACTGAACAACCGAGATAACAGCTCCGGTATTTATCACCAACTCATCTTTAGTAGTGTTTGTTTGAGAACCTGATTTAGATACACAACGGTCACTTTGCTTCGTCCACTAGAACTATTTGTGTATGCATTCTTTTGGTAGTTAACAACGCTAATTAGAAAAAAATCTGTAAAATTAATCATATCGATTGCTATAACAGGATGGATGTGACACACATAGATAGATAAGCTGTCACAGTTGTCAAGACTGTTTGTCGGGTTTCCAATGCTCACACAGGGTGATAAACAACGCTGATACACGTAACATCTAGTTATATTCAGATTTAAACAATGCCCGCCTCAACTGAGATAACAGACATCCATCAAGCTCAAAAAGAAAACTTGTGTTTCCCATAGTCACAAAAGATTGCGGTTTGTATTTCGCATAGCCACCGTTTCCGTAGTAAATGGTTGCGGTTTGTATTTCGCATAGCCACCGTTTCCGTAGTAAAAAACGGTTGGGTTTGCACATTCAATCTTCAATACTTCATTAAAATACCAGTAGAAGAACCCGACATATCTTCATGTAATGGAGAATGTTCTAGAAATTGAAGGAAAAGGAAAAGATTTGTTGAAATCGAATTTGACAACTATGACAGCTTATTAAAAGTAGCAATCACCTCCAATCATTTCCTAGTCAAATCACACACTATAAAGTTTAAAGTTATCATGTGTTGTAGTTTGGAAAGATGACCGAACATAGATCTGAATAACAAACTGTGGAGAACTTGTTTGTGTCGGGTTCTTCTACTAGTTACTCGATCAACGGACTGATTGGTAACGTTACTCTACTTGTGCTCCGATTTAAGCGACGTGTTCCGATCAATGTTGTTAAAGATGATGAAGAGTTTAGAAACCCTAGAATGATGGTGTTTTTACTGGAAAAAATGTGATACTTGAAAAAACATCCTTATATACGGGCCGTATACAGTTATACGGCCCGTATACATTTGGTAACATCAAAAACCTACCAAAGTAATTCCATTTGAGCCGTATACGTTTTACAAATCGTATAAACGTGTATACGGCTCGTATAACTATATACGGGCCGTATATAGTAAAATAAAAAAAACCTACTCTGCGCATTTTCCTATTCAAAAACATTCTATATGGGCCGTATACACTTATACGGCCCGTATACACTAGGGGATGTGAAAATAAGATCTAGGGGGTGTGGGAACAAGACACCCCATTAATAAACCTAAAAGAATCTCCATAACTGACCAAACCTCTGACATGATTACATATTGTAGATACATCATATGTGACCAAAAAGAACCCCATCATATCAAACAGATAAGAAATATCTATTAAGATTGAAGGGCAAACAATAGAACTCTTCACTTCTAGAATCATTCTTGAAAGAACAAAATTGCTCCCACAAATGTTTGCCTTATATTTTCTAACGGAATAGTCTTTATAATGAAGCGTATCATCTAGAAAATACACCACGGTCGAGACTACAAACGCTTTTGCTGAGATAATAAAATATGTCATGATTAAAGGTAAAAATTGCTACATACTTGATTTCACAAACAAAAATAAAGGTATCGCTTGACTTTTGAGGTCAAAACTATGAATATTCAAGTTCAAATGTATATAGCTTGATAATCTGACATCAACCCATGTGTGGTGGGTTTATGCAGTCTTACTTTGGCCACCAGTTTTTCTCAAAGCTAAGAGGTCAAAAAAGGTTCAGTTCGAAAATTGGGTTCATATTGAAACTGACCAAAACATTACACATATTAAATCATCTTTCATGTTAGACATTTAGAGAAATACTTGAGAGGGTAACTTTTTTATTTCAATTTTTTATATATCAATGTACTATTTTGTGACTTTGATTTATTTATTTTATTTTATTTTATTTTATTAACACAATTTAAAGTTGGTTTTACCTAAAAGTACTATAAATAAATCGTCAACATCTTTAAAGAAAATCGTTATTAAATACGATATTTTGTTTACATTTAAACTTTGATAATAATGGTTTATCTAAAATATTTACAATCTTATAAAACAAAATATGAATTACAATTTACAACATTTATGGAAACAATACGAAGGAGCACAAAAGCTCTTATGAAGGTACTAAGATGAACAAAAAAAACCTAATATGGATTAAAATAGAAAAGACTGTAATTGATAAAAAAACCTGAGGTTGCTCACACCTAGGCGCGCTTTTAAAAACCAAGCATACTCAAAGCTATCAAATTCGTATCTTCAAATTCAAACCCTCAAATTAAATACCTCCTTAGAAGACTAAATAAACTTCAAACGAAGATAGATGACAAAAATCATTATGTTGATATAAAAAAATCAATAAGAGGCAGATAATTTTAATGACTGACATCTTGTAGTAAAAAACAGTCCTTTTAATCTCTTGGTTGCCATCGCAGCCTCTTGTATCCTACTTTGTAGAACCATGTTATAAAAGAAAAAATAATTAATCGGATATTATTTAAATGTAATACAATTAAAATATTGAAGAAACCATCATAAAAATCAATAAAATAAAGAAGAAACATAACGAATGTCTACCCAACAATAGTTTTTGGACAAAGATTCGCAGTGACCAGCGGCGGATTCAGTTTAATTATTTTGTTTAATTAATCGATCTTTGTGATTAATAAGATAATACTCACCTCTTGATCATCCAGGAGTCTAAGTGGAGACATGGAGTACCATATGCAATAAGGTATTTCATTGAAAATATCACCAGCGTAAATTTTCTATCAGTTAGTTTGCTGCAAACAAAAACATATATAAGTTTTTAAGTTCCGAATGGAATGACCCATTAAAAGTTACACTTTCATTCGCTTAGGATATCTTGTTTATGTGTTCAAATAAATCTGATAATGCATACTGAGTGATATGCCTGTCTTCCTACCGCTTGTCTGCTGACATGTGAATATACATGCTGTAAATTGTTTAATTTACTAAAACGTTGTAATGTTCGGACTAACATCATCTTCCCTGCCCCTACAGCAGCATAAAGCATACCACCATGCTTATAAATTTAACAGTTTTGTGCTTATCAATCTATATTATTAATGTATGAATACGTTCTAATTTGTAAGAGATAGGGGGCTTACCTAGATCTGTTGAACTTCATATTTGTAGTCTTTCTTCCTCCACCATTTGACTTCCTAAAGTCAAAGTACACATTATCGCAGTCTTTATTTTCTTATGAAATATACTTGAATTTACTTAATCTTTTAATAATTCAACCTCTATCTCAGTCTTTATTTTTAGTTCATAGGACTTCAATAAGTCATCCCAAACCATTTTCTTCCTACCCAAAACTGGTAATGATATAGTTCACCCAATAATCCCTAATTTGGTGGACTTAGGTTAAATTCCACGAGGACTCGCCAACCTCTTTGTCCAAAATTATAGATTTAAGAAAAAGAGGTTGCCAGACCCCAACGCTTTTCAAAAACCCCTAAAATGATTTTCACCAAAAGTTATCATGGAATCTTTTGTAACCTAAAATGAAGAAGGGTGAGGAAAATCATACGTACCGAAGTTTGTTGATGAATCCAAAATACAATGAGTAACGAAATAAGTGAAGATGATTGAATCTGAAATCTGAATTGTTTCTCCTGGTACCTTTTGTTTAGATTGAAATCACCCAGCGATGGTGTCTTTGGGGAAGGCAAGGTGTGAATGCTCAGGGATGTTTTATTTGGTGTATGACTGACTTTTTCTTTTGTACCATGGACAATCTAATTGAACATTCAGGGCAATCTCATTCTCTCTCCAACAATAATGTAGATAAAAATGAAAAAAACTAACAAAATTACACATAGGATTAATATAACATGGGTGGGCTAGAATTTTGACACATCAGATTTATAATCTTCCTTTATTATATAGGAAGATATATATATATATATATATATATATATATATATATATATATATATATATATATATATATATATATAGTGTGAGGTTCATTGGGGAACACTAAAAAAGTGGGGAACAGCGGGGAACCGACTCAAAAGAACTCCGATTGGACTCATTCCAGCGGCGTTGGAACCGGCTCGTCGAACCCTAACTAGGATCTTTTAACCCTGAACCCTAAATCATAACCCCTAAACCCTAAATATATTAGGGTTTGGCTTTTAGGGTTTAGCTTTAGGGTTTAGGTTTAGGGTTTAGGTTTAGGGTTTAGCTTTAGGGTTTAGCATTAGGTTTAGCCTTTAGGGTTTAGCTTTTAGGGTTTATAGTTTAGATTTTACGATTTAGCTTAGGTTTTAGCCTTATTTTTTAGCTTTAGGGTTTACAGTTTAGGAGTTAGGATTTAGGGTTTAGGGTTAAGAGATCTTAGTTAGGGTTCGACGAGCCGGTTCCAACGCCGCTGGAATGAGTCCAATCGGAGTTCGTTTGAGTTAGTTCCCCGCTGTTCCCCACTTTTTTAGTGTTCCCCAATGAACCTTCCCTTATATATATATATATATATATATATATATATATATATATATATATATATATATATAGGGGATGGATCATGAGAAAACTAGTTTAAATCAGAAAACCAAAAAACTAACCAAAAAGCCCAAAAAAACATACCAATTTTTTTTTTGTTATAAATTATTATATATTTATTGTGTGACTATCCATATACTTAAACTCCCATCTTGTAAGCGTATAAATAGAGGCATATATGTGATCCATTTTAGACATCAATAAGATATCCATTTTCCCCAATCTCTCTTTCTTATCTCTAATGTTAATAGGCTAGTTGTTTTACAATACGTTATCAGCACGATAGTGCTCTTTTGCGATATCGTGCCTACTCCTTCAACCCCTTCCTCAATGCATTCTGATTTCATCTTTTGGTGATTCCGAATGTTTACCGTGTGGATTAGATTGACTCATTAATTCAGGTATGTGAACAGTTTCTTTCACAAGCAAACTCCTAAATTTCTCTCATTAATTTTATTCCTCCTAATTGTTTCAAAGTTGATTAAAATAATCATATATTGATGCATCAACGAATTGGTATCTTATACATATTCGGTATCTTAAGTTTAAATAATACTAAAGACGATCTGGATAATGTGGGTTTTACATAATCTTATTCATGTTACGAAAATCTAGTTACATTGTTTGAATATAAATAATTGCCACCATTTTTCGTGTTAATTCACATCCATTTGAAACACGCAATTCAAGCACATAATCGTTTTTCTGTTGATGTTAACATCACTTGTCACGTCAAAGAAAATAAACATCCCCAAAAAAACATGTAATAAAAACAATTCGGTTATGGGGTTCTTGTACTCTTTTATTTTGTTTAATTATTTATTTTTTTTCTGTTTTCCGGGTTATTATGATTATATAAAAACAAGGTGATAAGAAATCTATAATTTTATTCATTAAGTTACTTTTGATAATGTTCTAGTGATGATGTTCTAGGTTGTATTGCTAACCGATTACTATAAGCCATTTAAATCTCAGATGTTTTATTTTTAACCAGATACAGATTAAGTTTTAATCTTGAGTCTTTGTATCACCTTGAATCTATATGTTGTATGTATTTGTTTTCTTGCTAAATGATTTTGAACAATATATCTAGCCGAGAAACGAGATAAATTTAAGGTATATATTCAATATTTGGTTACGTTTTGATGTTTGAAATTCATTGATTTATCCAGAATTTATGTTGTTAACTTAAGGTATAGATTCGAACTTTTGTTAATTTTTGTGCTATATATGACCTCAAATATTGTTATGTGGTAAACATAAAAATTTGGCAATTTTGTGTGGAGAACGAAGAAGATGATTAACTCAATACCCGATTAACTCTATTTTAGCTTACAAATTGACTCACTTATTCTCTTTTATTTGAAAAAGGCCCACATAAGATTCTAAAATATGTTAACTTTACTTTTGATATCATATCCGTATATAAAAAACATTTGATAAATATGATATGATTTAGGATATTGTTTTTCAGATTTCCAAATTTTTCACATACTGATTGATTTAACGAAATCGCCTAATTAAATTAATATTATTAATGTCATTTTTGTCACAATATGTACGAAATTTAGATTGTTATCATATACATGTTTATATGTGGATTGTATAAGATTTGACTATATGAAATATACAGATAAGGATATTTATATGTATGAAGCATTGAGACTCTCATGATACCCTTATATTATAAGAAACAATAAAATTTATTATTATGATAAGCAATAAAATAAAGGATCATATGTAATCTATCAAAACATCACGTGGATTTGATGGAGATATTTGTTTACCTTTTAGATCAGGGTGATAGGTTGATAATTAATATTTGCTTGTAAGTTATGAAAAACCTCTTATTTGTAAGTTATATATTATATCTTTTGTTATGTTTTATAATGTTATATTTGATTTAATGGTGTGCCTTGTAATATATTGTATAATATCAATAAAGCAACAAAACCAAAGTTGTGGTTTATTATAACTCTTATGAAAGAGTATAGATATGTTTATATATGACACCTGAAGTACCACACTCTCCGAATCTCATTATCAAGTTATAAACGATCGTAAGATGTTAGACCGATAAATGTTATTAGACTCGAACATTTATTTACTTCTCAATTGGTGTATTGTAAAGAGAAGATTATTTATGAGGAAAATGTTGATAAAAGAAAATTTGTCACTTGTCCCATTGTGATATACTCCTGAAGTAGTAGTATCATTAGAGAGTATATGAAAAGTTTAAAATGATTTTACATTTGTGTGACCAATGAATAAAAGCCATAAAGCTGCTCAGCTACATTCTCTGAAGCGAATGTGATTTTATATTGTATGGAGTAAAGGTAACGATCATGGAGAGAATATTATGACGATGAGATCAACCATGAGAATCGTAATAATGTTAATAATGATAGTGACCACTAGAAGCGGCAAATTAAGGGAGTAGTTACATGAAAATAAAATGTGAGAAGCATGAAAGTAATAACATGATAGTTTGAAATGATAAGACATTGTTCTCTTGTATATTATGTCATGTATTGGCATAAGTGCAACTAGTACATAGACGATCATAAACTAGAAGTTTATAGATCATAATTATTTAATTAGTTGGCATGACCAGTTAGACCACGCTGAGTCAATGATGATGTGAAAACATAATGAAGAACTGCTAGATTCTTCAAGCTGATAATTAGTATGTAATGTTTGCTCTCAAGAGAATTTACATATTTACCAAATAAAGGAGGGTGTGTAACCCTAAATATTCTGAAAGTGATTAAAAGATATGCACATCCTAACATGATACCATTTAGTGTTTTAAATCGATGCATCGTCTAAATGGTTATCAAATCCACAACCTGAAGTTTGTGTGATTGTGGCTTAGCTAATGTGATAGCAAGCATATTAATCCAGATTAGTATATTTATTTGGTAATAATGAATTTGATTCCCAAGTTATTAACGATCATTGGAATAAGTGTTATTGTTGAGATGATCACTAAATGTCTACTATTGATTACAAAGCCAATGATCATGAGAGGAACAAAAGTTCATTTAGGTACATGTAAGTTTACATATAGTACCATTAATTCACATCAAGCCAATAAGTTATAGTTCTCCCCATACAATTGGTTTTTGGTCAGGAACCAAAGATGTCTCATCAAAGATTTGGGTTGTGTGACATATATTGAAACTCATCCACCACACCGCATAAAGATGAGACTTCTAAAAAGTTTGAGAATATGTTCGGTATAAATAATCGTCTATTATTGAATACTTAAAGCCATTAGGGAGAAATTTGTTTATTGCTCATTGTTTTTCACTTTAGTGAATGAATGTTCCCAACATTAGGGGGAGATAACAAGCAGTTGGAAAGTGAAAAGTGGAATGAATTATCATGTCATCTTGATCCTTAGACTATAAATGGTGAACCATAAGTTCAAAGGATAATTCATTTACCAATATTAAAGAACAAATTACCAGCAAGTTCACTGACCTAAATAGAGTGACTAAGTAAGTCACATAATCAACTGCTTATGCTCCAGTTATATTTGTGTCCCAAGAGGACAACCACATAGTTTGTAATAAGTCTATTGCACGCCTAAAGCGTGGTAGACTAGTTGATTCCAATACTAAAATTCCTCGAAAATTGGAGCAAATAATTAAGATGGTCAAGTCGAGGTTATAGTAATAAGATCTTCTGAAGAGACAATAGACATGATGGTTCAAGAAGAAACTCAGGTACCTGAAAATAAAGAGATCTCGATAAGCTGTATCATGTCTAAAATATGTATGGAATCGAAACAAAATCGACGTCGTTATACTTTTGTATATAATATAGCGCTTGAAATGATGAAATGACGAGGATCAAGATTTAAGATCTGCCTATGAATGAAAATACATAAATGATTGGCCAAAATGGAAACACGTAAAGTATGGCAGATTCAAATTCTCTAATGAAATGGAAAGTTTTCGGACCAATAGTCCATACAACTGAATTTGTATAGTATGTTGGATATTAATGGGGCTTTTATGCGAATCATGTGAAAATCAAATTAAATGAGATAAGGAAAATATGGTGCACAAGGATTTTCGCAGAAACCCATGATTGATTATAATGAGACACATTCTCTAGTGGTGGATGTAATGACTTTCCAATATTTTATTAGTCTGGTAATATAAAAAGAGAATTGATATGCGTCTTATGAATGTTGTGTATCACTTGATACTAAAAGTTTACATGACAGTCCCTCAAGGATTTGAATTATCAAAAATCATGTAAAATGAGTTCTCGAGAACGATATGATCGTTGTATACAAATTCATATTTGAATACGTTGAATATAATTGGAACTCCTGATGAGTATCGTAAAGCATTTAAGTGCTTAGAAGGTTAGTTGAAACATCTTAAGGATGTAATTCTTGTGCACCAATAACTATACATAGAAAACTTGTGTCTGGTTATTATGGCATCTTAATGTACAATGTATAAGCATGGTACAATATAGATTAAATATTCAAGACATCCTTGCATATGATATTGAAATCAATGAGGAGGTATATGTAATAGAACTCCTAATGAGTGAATGCACATACATTGTTTTTCAAAGTTGCAAGAAGTATGTATATGATTGCAAATGCCTGAAGCATTGATTTGAAGTTCTCAAGAATGTATCTTTATAAAGTTAAAGATAGTATGAACTAAAATAGTCAAGTTGAGTGTTGTATAACTCATGATATATTTTGATAAAGAGCAATATAAGTTTGATAATATTATCCATCTTTATCAAATGTTCTTTCTTAAAAGTTCACTATAATCGCAATTTACAGTGATGATGTCTAAGCATCATCAAGAGAAACTGGCGAGCTTTTAGAAGGGAAATTTTTAATGACCCTAGCACAGTCTAATTATTACTTGACTTGCAGTTCGAATATATTTGTAATCATACTTTTATTCATCTATCAAACTACATCTAGAAGATGTTGGTGGGACATTTTAGTATATAGAGAGCTCAACCTTATAGTATGTTAAAGGTTGTTCAGACACTTTTTATAAGAAATGATTATTATCATCTCCTACTAAAGTGCAATTGTGCATTAACTTAACTTTCTAGCTATGCATGATAATATATATTTTTTATTTGAATTTATCAACATGATATAGCACATGTCCAATGAGGAGACATTTGAATGGTAAAACAAATATTCCGATACCTTCAAGGTACAAAAGATATGGGGTTGTATTTTACTAACCAATCGACAACAAGTTTGGTTGGTTTTGCAGATGCAGGGTATTTGTCTGATCCTCACACTGGACGATCTCAAACTGGATATTTATGCACAAGTGGAGGCACTGCTATTTCATGGCGTTCTGTAAAGCAAACCATCACAGCCACATCATCTAACCATGCAGAAATATTGGCGATTCATGAAGCTAGTCGAGAATGTGTTTGGTTAAGAAGTGTAATACAACACATTCGTGGGTCTTGTGGTATTTCTATGAGAGATGAGGGACCGACAATTTTACATAAAGACAAGGCAGCATGCATTGCTCAACTTAAGGAAGGATACATCAAAGGTAACAGAACGAAGCACATTTTACCAAAGCTCTTTTTCACACATGATTTGCAAAAGAATGGAGATATTACTGTCCAACAAGTTCGTTCTAGTGACAATTTGGTAGACTTGTTTACTAAATCACTCCCGACCTCTACATTCAAGAAACTGGTTCATGGGATCGGGATACGTCGACTCAAGGAGCTTAAATCATCAGGGGGAGAATAATACGCGCTGCACTCTTTTTCCCTTAGCTATGGTCTTATCCCACTGGGTTTTCCTAGCAAGGTTTTTAACGAGGCAGCATCACCAAGCGTATTATAAGAATAATATATTATTTTGTCACGTGGATAGTCAAGGGGGAGTATTATAAATTATTATATATTTATTGTGTGACTATCCATATACTTAAACTCCCATCTTGTAAGCCTATAAATAGAGGCATATATGTGATCCATTTTAGACATCAATAAGATATCCATTTTCCACAATCTCTCTTTCTTATCTCTAATGTTAATAGGCTAGTTGTTTTACAATATTTTTTTACAATTTTATCATTTTTTTCGCAACTTTTTATATATAAAAAAATTTTCAATTTTTTTTGTACTGCACATGTGTACTAATACGGAAAGCATAAACCACTTAACCCACCCCCCACCGATACCCCCAAAAACCTAAACTCCCCCCCTCCCCCAAAAACCTAAATTCACCCTCCCACCAAAAGCCTAAACCCCCACCCTCCAAAAACCTAAACCCCCCACCCCCTCCCGAAAACCTAAAACTAAACCCTAAACATAAACCTGAAAAAAACCTAAACCCCCTCCCCCCCACACCCAAAAACCTAATCCTAAACCTCTAAAAAACCTAACCCTAAAAGCTAAACTAAACTTAAAAGCTAATTTTAAGCATGTAATGCACATGTGCAGTACATGTTTTTTTTTTTTGAATTTTTTTTATATATAAAAATAGCGATTTTTTATAAAAAAAAATTGTAAAAAAAATTGGTATGTTTTTAGGCTTTTTTAGTTAGTTTTCTGGTTTTCTCATCTATACGTTGTTTTCTTATGATCCTCTCCATATATATATATATATATATAGGGAGAAGATCATGCGAGAACCATCTCTTATTGTGAGAACCGCGAGAACCAATGTGAACACACAAAAAATGCCTAAAAATAGCTAAAAATCACACAAAATTTTTTTTTTTGAATTTTTTAATATTTTTTATAAAAAAATCGCTACTTTTCGAAGCAAAAAAAAAAAAAAAATTTTTAAATTTTTTTTTTATTTATTTTTTTTGCTTCTAAAAGTAGCGATTTTAACATAAAAAATATTAAAAAATTCAAAAAAAAATTTTTAGATTTTTTTTTGATTTTTTTAGATTTTTTTTAGATTTTTTTAGGTTTTTTGGAGGTTTAGTTTTTAGCATTTTAGCTTGGGGGGGGGGGGGGTTTAGGTTTTTGGGGGGTGGGGGAGGGGGGTTTAGGTTTTGGGGGGGGGGGGTGGGGTTAGGTTTTTTTTAGGTTTTTTTTAGGTTTTAGCTTGGGGGGGGGGGGGGGGGTGGGGGGGTTTAGGTTTTTTGGGGGTGGGGGTTAGGTTTTTTTTAGGTTTTTTTAGCTATTTTAGGTTGTGTTCACATTGGTTCTCAAGGTTCTCACAATAAGGGTGGTTCTCGCATGAGCCCCTCCCTATATATATATATATATATATAGTGTGAGGTTCATTAAGGAACATGTATTTATAAGGAAAAGCATCGAAAAATATTTAGAAATTTTTATTTTTAACATGTTAAGTTGAATTTTTAAAAGTGTTCCCCGTTTTCCCCACTTTTTTAGTGTTACTCAATGAACCCTCCCCTATATATATATATATATATATATATATATATATAGGGTCAGGATTTAGAGAGAACGGTGAAGTGTGTGAGAACGATTTTGGAGTTGACATGTGGCATTGATGCTAAATTATATTAAGGGGTAATATTGTCAAAAAAGCCACACACATGAACTGGGTGTTCAAATAAAACGCCATAAAAACACCAAATTCAGAAAAACGCCATGAAAATACTCAGTTAAAACGCCATAAAACACTAAGTTCAGAAAAATGCCATGAAAAAACTCGGTTTAGAACGCCATAAGACACTCAGTTCAGAAAAACGCCATGAAAATACCTAGTTAAAACGCCATAAAAATACCTAGTTCCGAAAAACGCCATAAAAAATAACTAGTCTAAAACGCCATAAAACACTCAGTTTAGAAAAACGCCATAAAACCCATTTCATTTTTTTTTGAAAAGTATATCAATAGTATACTCGTTGGAAAGATAAAAAAAAACCACTGAGTTTTATGGTGTAATTTTTTTTAGAAAAATAATCGCGTATAAAAAAAGTTATTGGCGTTTAAATATGATGGGGGAAAATGACATGTGATTAGTATGTGCACCCTTGTTTAGATCTTCCAATTTTACCCCTCCTGGTAGTTATAAGGTTCCCACTATTTACAAAAATGCCATCGCATCATCTTAGCCACAAATCACAAAGATCCTATGGCTGAAAATCGTTCTCACTGTTCTCACACTTCAAATCGTTCTCTCCTGATCCCGTTCCTATATATATATATATATAAGATTAGGTTCATTTGTGAACAACTTCTTTAGAGTGAACTGAGTAAACTAATCTTGGCATTGATCATTTTTTAGATTAAAATGGTAAGATCGACATTATCCAAGTATGTTTAGTTAAAATCCTTTAATTTTCTCATTTCTTAACTCTCTCTATCTCTCTCACACACATTTTTAATTATTTCTCCATTATTCTATTTACAAGAAATTGAAGGGCTTGAAATTTTGTTAGACCATCATGGATTACAACATTATCATTCTACATATTCAGCTCATATGTTGAAGTTCATTAAGGAATATTGCAGGTATTCTTATCACTCAAGAGAAGATGATAAAGACAAAACTATTATTTTTTTCAAATGCTTTTCTTGGAAATATTATGTTTACAAATTATTTAATTTCCAAATATTCATAGCCCTCATTTCTTTATCCATAGATTTTGTTTTAGTTTTAACTTGAATGTTGTTTTTCTTTTATTATCCGTATTTATAGATATTCATAACATATTGTTTTTAAGTTTTTGTAATTTTCAATAAATATTGAAAATTTTCTATTAGATTGAAATTGTAATTGTAATTATTCTTGGGCATTATTTTTTTTAATATGTGGTGAAGTTATTTATTTTTGCATACATGTGACTTGTTTTGTTTTCATTAATTTCATAATTTTTATATGAATCTATTTGTGTGCATGCATAATAATATATGTTGTTAATATACGCATATGTAACCATTTCTTAATATAATATACACATGTATAAAAGTCTGTACACATGTGTATAAACTAACAGTTGTGTATCTTGTATAAACTGATAGTTAGCGAGATTGTACACATGTGTATAAACTAACATCTGTGTATCTTTTATAAACTGATACTAGCGAGATCGTACACGTGTGTATACACTAATAGCTGTGTATCTTGTATATACGGAAACTAGCGACATTTTAGAGATTTTGATTATATAAATGCAATTTACAGAAGACGCAAATACCTTTCGGTCAAGTGTTTTAAAGGGAAGTTACAATATTATAATTACAATCTTCCCATTGTTTAAAAAGCTCTAGATGATATAATCCAATGGCCTAGATCAGTTCACACAGTTCATTCTCAACATATTGTTCACTCTAGAACCCCACCCTATATATAAACACACACACACACACACACACACATACACACACATATATATATATATATATTAATGTTTATATATAGGGTGAGGTTCTAGAGTGAACACCATTGTATTTGTGAACTGAATGAACAAATCCTGGCCATCGATTTACATTATCAAATCGTAAAATACACTAATGTATTTTCATCATCAAATCTTGATCAAAACCTGGCCATTGATTTGGTTGGGATTGAACCCTACCAGAGGAACAGTTGATTAAAGCCAAAACTGGATCAGAGCAGTGGATCCAGAATAAGCAGTGGATGTATACAAGTCTCTCCCCTTGAAAGTGTTTCTAACATCTGATGGTCTCTATCCACTGTCCGTATACAAGTGCTGTTCTACAAACAACTGCTGATCATGTAAAGATTGATGAAGATTGAAGACCTGTTGATCAATCTACTGTTATGGATCAAGCACTGCTGATGATACAAGTACTGCTGGAGTCACAACAGTGGAAGGAGAAGGTAGTAGTTTAGTCTTTCCTTTGTTATGTAATGTAATCAGTAGTTTGCTAAACAATGTTTGTATTAGATTAGTAGTTAGAGTTTGTTAGGAGGTTAGATGTCACTTTCATGGTGACGTCAGCCAAGATGCTTCAGTGGTTTGCTCGTGCCTATAAATAGAACAGTACCCTGTACTGTTCTATCGGCTCTTTCACCACTTGTCTTCCTGTATGAACAATTCACTGTGAGCTCAGGCTGAGGGGGAGTTTGTATTACATGCATGCAAAGTTGTAATCAGTGATTGAAATAAATTTAATCATTCGGTTCAATATTTAAACATGTGTGTTGAAAGCATTTCTCCTATTTGATTGTGTGCAAAGTTTATTTCCATTTATTTCCGCTGCAATTACTTGTTCATCTTCATTAATCTCTAAACAAAAACACAATAAAAAAGAAACTCAGATCCTAACAATTGGTATCAGAGCTCGGACAGTCAAATTTGATCTAACAATCATTTTGACATAAATAGGTCAGCTCACAATCGTTGATACTGATAGTTGTTCGTTTTGTTGAAAAACAGAGTAAGGTTTAATCACGATCAAAGTTGATTAATCAGTACCTATAAAACAACCAGGATGATGTCACAATCACAAGATGATAAAAATAACATCGGTTCACTTTTCAAACCACCCATGTTGAAACGAAATGAATACAACATCTGGGAGAGAAGGATGGGTCACATCCTTGCTCAACAAAATACTGGATGTTGGAGATCGGTTGTCTTTGGACCACATGTTCCAATGGTGCCGAGTGCTGAGGACTCAAAGAAGTTCGAACCTAAGAAACCTGAAAACTATACTGAAACTGATTTTCAAAAATTCGAACTGGATGCCAAAGCATTTAGCATCATTGCATCTGCACTACCCAATGAAATTTATGCTGGGCTGTTACACTGTAACAGTGCCAAGGAATTATGGGATGCACTTAAGGAACAATTTGGGGGGACTGAAGAAGTAATTGAAAATAACAGGGAAATTCTGAATCAGCAGTATGAAACCTTTTGTCACATTAAGGGTGAATCATTAACTCAACAGTTTGAGCGATTCAGTTGTCTCATTAGTGAGCTAAGACTTGTTAAAGTTGAATTTGCTAAATCTACACAAAATAGCAGGTTTCTTAGATCACTGCCTGAAAAATGGGATACAATTGCCTTTGTAACTAGAAACTCTGTTGAGTTCAAAGATCTGACACTGACCCAACTTCATGGTAGACTCCTGACCTATGAAAGGGAGTTAAACCAGAAAAAGAAGTTGCAAGAGTCTGGAAAAGTTGCAGATGATTATTCATTTGGCAACACAACTCTTCTGGGTCAAGAAGAGTCTGGCAGTAGTAAGGATCAGAGTTAATGATCATTTTATTGACATAACTGCTGGTGGTAATTTCAACTCTGATCCTCACTCACCCAACTTTGCTTTCACAGCAAATGGAGAAAGCCAGAACTCTGATAATCTGTGCTTTGAACTCAATGACTTACAGCACTTTGATCCAACTGATCTTGAAGAAATGGACATTTTGCATCAATTGGCTTTGCTTAGTCTAAGAACAAGCAAATTCAATAAAAGGACAGGGAGAAAATTCCCAGGGTTACATGGGAATTTAAAAGTAGGGTTGGATAAGTCAAAGATCAAGTGCTATAAGTGCAATAGGCTAGGTCAATTTGCTCGGGAATGTAGGAGTCAAACCACTGGTCCAATTATTACTCATCCCAGCTCAAACCCTAGACCACAAAACCAAAGCACTGTGCACTATTCTCATTATACCCCTGCTGCCCATGTAAACACTGCTCATTATGCAAACCCTGTTCCTGTGCATTATGTTCAAACCACTGTCCCTCAAATTCAGTATGTCCAAGCTCCTGTACCTCAGGTTCAAGTGCAACTAGTTGCACCTCAACAAGCTGCACCACCAACAGTGATTCAACCAGATCAGTAAAGCTTTTTCACCCAAGGCTTTGTTGACTGGAGCAGTATGCCTGATGAACTTGGTAATGAAAATTTTGCACTTTATGCTACTAATGATGCTTCTAATAATGAATTTTTTCTTATGGCATTAGAGTCAATACCAGAAGAGCTGGATGATGAAAAAGGATAGCAAAGTGCTGAAACAGTGGATGAAGTTGCTGAAGCAGTGGCTACTGCTGTTGCTGGTGAAATACTGCTGGGAGAAAATTCAGAACCCCTGATAGAACCATTGTCTGATCCCTGGTCTGAAGAAGAAGGGAAGAAACATGGTGAGAAGGAAGAGAAGGTGACTGATGAGAAAGAGCATACTTGTGATTGTGCCATGATGGCTGCAACTAAGGTATCATCTCAGGTTCTTGAAAATCTGTGTTCAGACAAATGCATCATAGCATTTGCTAACATTAAAGAGGTGAATGAAAACCTTAGGGATAGAGTGTTGAATGATGAAGTCAAATTTGAAAAGTCTTTAAAAGAATTTAAAAACAAATTGGCTGAAAAGGATAAAGAAATCTGCAGTCTAAAAGAAGAGCATAGCATAACCAAGAACCAACTCCAAACAATGGTAGAAAAATATCAAGTTTGCAAAAAGGAGTTGGAATCCACCCAAATCACTTGTGAAAGATGGGTGGAATCTTGCAAAGGTTATCAGGTCATGCTTGAAAAACAGCTTGAAAGCAATGTAAAATTTGGCATAGGATTTAGAAAATATGATGAAATTGAAAACACTGCTGCAAAACAAGCTGGTTCAGTTGAAATAACACCAACCAACAAGAATGGCCAAGAAGTTAAGATAACTGACAAACTTGGTAACAAAATCACTCTGGAAAGATCTGTGGGATCCTCAACCTTTGAGGAAATTGAGAAATACCAATTTAAACCCACATGGTCTGATGAGTGTGACATTCTTGAAAATTTTAAACCAATGGACTTCACAACCACTGATGGTGTAAAAGCTCCTAAAGAAAAGGTCATTCCTCTCAAAAACATCCCAATAGTGGTTCAAAACTCTATTGCTAAGGAGCCTGAGAAGAAGAAAAGAAGAGAAAAAGTTAAAAACCTGTTTTGTGATTTCTGTGAAAAGAAGAACCATCTAACAAAAGACTGTTTTCATCTAAAAGCATATGATATCAACAAAACTAGTGTTATTGTACCTGCTGAGAGCTGCATCATCTGTGGTAAATCAAACCACAAAACTCAAGAATGTGTGTATCTTAAATCCTTTGATGTAAAAAAGAATGAGTACACTGCAAAAACATCCTTGACTTCATCAAGTTCATCTATCAAATTCACCAAGAACCAACCACTGTTTGTGCCAGTTCAAACAGCTGTTACAAAACAGCTGAACCAAACCTCTATTAAAAGTGATGTTCAGGTGACTGATGCTTCCCCTGCCAACCAATACAGAAGAGGTAAGGGACAACCACCATACCAAAGGATCCCACATGTTTATGAGGCTTACAAAAGGCCTTCTAAACCAAGAGTGAACAGGCATCCTTTTGGGTATCAGCAGATCATTGGGCAAGACCCCCAACAGTGGTTAGAGAAAAACAGTTCCAAAACTGTCCAAATCCCTGAGCTAACCACTGTCCATCCACCTGAACTTAACCTAGACACTGTTGTGACCCCATCCAAAGCCTTATTGGCTTTGGAGACCCTAATGAACTAACCGTTTACTACATGTGCAGGGAGCTTCTGCATACTTAGATAGTCTTTGGTATGTAGATAGTGGAGGCTCCAGGCACATGACAGGATGTAGAGCCCTTCTCAAAGATTTCAAAACTCATGGAGGGGGTGATATATCCTTTGGCAATAATAGTAAAGGGAAGGTTATGGGGTCTGGTACAGTTTAGTCTGGTAAAGTTAAGTTTGAAAATGTCAATCTAATAGACAATCTAAAATTCAACCTCTTAAGTGTCTCTCAAATGAGTGATAAGGGCTATGGCTCATTCTTTATAAAAGAGTGTTATAGGATTGTTGGACTAGAAATGGTTGAAAAGATTGAAGCAATAATAAAAAATGGAAAAACTCAACTTGTTGGTTAAAGAAGTGGCAATGTTTATGTGGTGGATATGTCAAAAGAGAGCCCCAGGACTGATGCCTGTCTGTTCTCAGCTGCCTCTAACAAAGAGACAAAATTATGGCACAGGAGATTGGGGCACACAAATCTCAAGACAATCACTGCTATTTCAAAACATGGGTTAGTAAGAGGCTTACCTCAAAAACTGTTCACCTGTCCTGAGCATTGTGTTTCCTGCCTAAAAGGAAAACAACATAAAAGCTCATACAAATCAATTGAAGAGTCCAAAACAACCAAGTGCTTGCAAATGCTTCACATGGATCTGTTTGGCCCAGTTAAAGTCATGAGTCTTAGGAAGAAAAGATATTGTTTGGTTATTGTTGATGACTTTTCTAGGTTTACATGGACTTACTTTCTACACTCAAAAGATGAGACTGCAGGCATTCTGCAAGACTTTGTGACACAGGTTGAAAAGCATTTTGACTTGCTAGTAAAAGTCCTCAGGAGTGATAATGGTACAGAGTTCAGAAACAAGGAGTTAGATGATTTCTGTGTGTCAAAAGGAATTGTAAGGCTGTACAGCATTCCAAGAACACCAGAACAAAATGGGGTTGTTGAAAGAAAGAACAGGACTTTGATTGAGGCTGCCAGAACCATGCTTGTTGATTCAGGTTTGCCATTAACTTTTTGGGCAGAGGCAGTAAACACTGCTTGCTATGTCCAAAACAGAGTTTTAATCAACCCCAGGCATCAAAAGACTGCCTATGAACTGCTGTATAAAATAAAGCCATTAATTTCATATTTCAAAGTTTTTGGCTGCCCATGTTTCATTTTGAACTTAAAAGATTCTATCTCAAAGTTTGCAGCCAAAATTGATTGTGGTTATCATCTGGGATACTCAACCACTGCTAAGGCCTACAAAGTGTTTAACACAAGGACCAAAACAGTGGAAGAGACTTTGAATGTTAAGTTCAATGAACTTTCATCAATGAAAATCCCAGCAAACCCTGCAGAATTATTTGATCTTGATAAATTCACATTTGAAAGTGTTGCTGTCAAGTCTAACAATGCAGGTCCATCAGAAAATCCTCCATCAGACTATGGGTATGAAATCATCATTCCTCAACAAAAGTCTGCTTCAATGGGAAGAGCAGCAGATGTCCAAAACAGTTGTCAAAGCTCATCCACTGCTACCTCAACAGTTGTTGACCAAAGTAGTCCATCAACCCCTGCTTCCATATCATCAATCACTGTTGACAAAGTCCATCAAACAGTGGCTAAAAGTTAACATGGTTTCACAACAGTTCCTCCTATTCCTCCACCTCCATTTGAAGCCACTGCTGGATCATCAAAGTCACCAGCAGTGGTTAGCTCAGATGATTCACATCTGCAGCCCTCACCATTAAATGCCATTGTTCCATACAAAGGAGATCTAATCTTCTTGAAGTCTCATCCACCTGACCAAATCATTGGCAACATCAGTGAAGGGGTGCTCACAAGAAGTCAATCCCAAAACATCTGTCTTTTTGCTGGTTTCCTATCTCTCCATCAGCCAGTCAAGTACCAAGAGGCACTGAAAGACAATAGCTGGGTAGAAGCCATGCAAGAGGAGCTCCAACAATTCAAAAGACAACAAGTATGGGAACTTGTACCACTGCCAGAGGGTGTAAGTCCTATTGGCACAAAGTGGGTCTTCAAAAACCAAACTGATGAAAGGGGTATAGTTGTCAAGAATAAAGCTAGGCTTGTGGTTCAAGGGTTCAGACAGGAAGAGGGCATTGAATATGATGAAACATTTGCCCCTGTAGCAAGACTTGAAGCTATCAGATTATTTCTGGCCTTTGCTGTCAACCACAACATCAAGGTGTATCAAATGGATATCAAATGTGCATTCCTCCATGGTAAGATTCAAGAAGAGGTTTATGTTTGTCAACCTCCAAGCTTTGAGGATCCATTTAATCCAAATCATGTCTACAAGCTATATAAAGCTTTGTATGGCCTGAAACAAGCACCAAGAGCCTGGTATGAAACTCTTTCCACCTTTCTACTTTCCATTGGTTTCACAAGAGGCAAAATAGACAAAACACTGATTTTAAAATGGAAAGGAAAGGATTTGATGATTGTCCAGATTTATGTGGATGATATTATCTTTGGAAGCACATGTAATAAAATGTGTGAAAAGTTTAGGCAACTCATGACAGCTGAGTTTGAAATGAGTGCAATGGGTGAACTCTAGTGTTTTCTTGGTCTCCAAGTAAGGCAACTGCAAAATGGCACTTTTATCCATCAAGGCAAATATGCCAAAGAACTTTTAAAGAAATTTGAGATGGATGATTGTAAGCCATGCAGTACACCCATTGCAACCAATAAAATTGTCATGTCTGATGAAAAGGATGATTTGGTTGATCAAACTTTATATAGCAGCATGATTGGGTCTTTATTGTACCTAACTGCATCTAGACCAGACATCATGTTTGGAACATGTGTTTGTGCAAGATCCCAATCAGCCCCTAGAAAGTCAAACTTAATTGCTGTAAAAAGGATATTCAGATACCTAAAAGGTGCTCCCACACTTGGTATCTGGTATCCAGCTGATGGAAATATCAAGCTTTCAGGTTTCTCAGATAGTGACTTTGCTGGTTGTGACAAGATAAGAAAGTCCACTTCAGGAGGGTGCCAATTCCTAGGCAGTTGCTTAGTGTCTTGGCAAAGCAAAAAGCAAGCAGCTGTTTCCACATCCACTGCTGAGGCAGAGTATATAGCTGCTGCAAGCTGTACAGCCCAACTGCTTTGGCTTCAAAATCAATTGCTGGATTTTGGTATCACTGCCTTAAAGACACCTCTCATGTTGGACAGTCAGGCAGCAGAAAATATCATCAAAAATCCAGTATCCCATTCAACCACCAAGCACATAGACATCAGACAACACTTTGTGAGGGATTGCTATGAAAAAGGTTTGATTTCTCTACATCATGTTCCAACTAAAGATCAGCTGGCAGATGTGCTAACAAAAGCATTAGACACATCCACCTTTGAAAGCTTGATCTCTAGGATTGGCATGCTAAACATGGAATAACAAGCAAAATCTTGTGTTTCTATGAATAAAAACATTAAAATGTTTTCAGAAAATCAAAAATCCATCCTTAAAAATAGCTAAAAATGAAATTTTCATTAAATCCTTAAAAGTCTGCCATAACCACTGTTTTGTTCAAACATCTGTTCTACTAAAATCTTTCCTCTGCTGAAAGTCAACCCCTGTTCTCTCATTTCCTTGGTAATCACTGTTGTTCAAAATCAGTGTTTTTATCCACTGATATGCTATCCACTGATAGTTAAAATCACCCACTGCTTTCATTATAACCGTTGCAACCACTGATATTCGCTCCATCAGTGGTTTCCTAAAACACCTGTCCTCCATTATTCATCAGGGGTTGGCACGTGGTCAGTATATAGCGGTCAGATCTTTTTGTAACCGCTGCCACGTCAGCATTCACTTTTTCCTTTATAAAACCCTTCTCAAACCCCCAAGCAGGGTTTTACACTGTCGAATTGAATTCTAAAATTCCTTTCTCAAAGCAGTTACCATCTTTTCTCTCTTAAATCCCTCATCGTCTTCTTCATCTTGCAACCTACTCATGTCTTCTTCCGCTCCAAAATCACCATCTTCAT
This sequence comes from Helianthus tuberosus, assembly GCA_030545235.1. Classification (NCBI taxonomy): domain Eukaryota; kingdom Viridiplantae; phylum Streptophyta; class Magnoliopsida; order Asterales; family Asteraceae; genus Helianthus; species Helianthus tuberosus. Next base: position 187,166,562 of record CM060406.1, read on the forward strand.
CTTCTAAAAAGGTCACTCAAATGGCTACCGAACCCATCGAAATTCCATACAAAGCTCCTCACAATTATTTGGGTCTACTCACAAAACCCACTCAAACTAAAACTTTCAATTCCACCATTGACGCTCTTTCGTCTTCAAAGTACAAAACTTTGTTGACTGCTGATGCTCCGATTTACCTAAAAACCCAGAGAGAATTTTGGAAGAATGCCACACTTGAATCTCAAGGTGAGACAATCATAGCCATCAATTCCTCAACAAAGGGTAAACCAGTTCAAATCACACCACAATCCATTTCAGAGGTTTTCGAACTCGATGATCAGCAAGGTAAAACTTCTTTTCCCAAAATCGAGTATCAAACTGATTTTTTTGAGAGGGGGTATGCTGAGGAAATGAAAAAGGATACCTTACAAAAAGGTAGTTTTCCTCCTACAACAAGATTTTTATTCCATACCCTCTTGATGTGTGTTTGAAATAAAACCACTGCTTTTAATGAAATATCATTAAAGATCCAATACCTGGGTTATGCTATTTTACATAAAGAAAATTTTAACTACTCCCAAGAGATCTTTGATGATTTGGTTAAAAATGTTGATAAAATATCATTCTTACTATTTCCAAGGTTCCTCAGCTTTTATTTTCAAAAGAAGTTTGAAAAGGATGATGCTCATGTGATCACCCAAGGTGAATCTTTTCAAATAAACAGCTTAACAGCTGAAACTTTTACAAGATTATCAAAACCTTCTAAAACAAAAGCAGGGGTTCCTGAGCAGAATTTAGCAGCTACCACTGCTCCTCAGGTATCTGCTGCTGAGCCCACTGCTCTAGGTGATCACAGCAGCAAAACAACTATTGTGAAACCCACACCTAAAACCACCAGAAAACCAAAACAAAAGAAAACTCAAAAACCCCCTAAACCCAAAACAAAGGCAACTCTAGAAGATGAGATCCCAGAGCAAATGCCAGTGACAGCACAAAAGTCACCAGAAACCACTGCTGCTACTTCCTCACAGCAGATGGTAGAAAGATCTCAACCCATGCCTCAAAATCCTCCTGCTTCTTCTAAAAAAGAACAGGTTGTACATATAGGGACACCGCAATATGATGCTCTAGAATCAATTGATTCTATCATTCACAGCCCACTGCCCGGGGCAAATTCGCTTTCTACACCCATCCTCACCTCCATAATTCCCCCACAAACAAAACTTTTGTTGGATGCTCTTGATTTGAACCAGACACAAACCAGTCCTTCTCAATCACCTGTTAATGAGAATATGCCTCAACAAGTGACTGGATCTGGTGTTTCAATCATTGCTAACCCACCAACAACACCTGAGGAGGTTACACCCCTTGAGTTACAAGTAACTCTTGGTGGTAGTTCAAGTGAAGCAACCACTACAAGTACTGAACCCACAGGTTTGCACTTGGACAGTGGTTTCATCAATAAGACTTCCTTGAAGGCAATTTCTTCTCTGGGAACATTTGTGTATCCAATATTTATTGGTTCACTAAAAAGTGTTTCTCATTTTGATGGAAGAGGTCCCCAATACCAAGACAAAGGGGCATCAGTGGATGATTTCTGGGATACATTTCCTGAATCAACTACTGTTACAACCACTAATAGTGGGAAATCAGATGATCCCATTAAGTTGGGTGATGGTTTAATGTACCGAGAATTGACGGGTAGAATTGATAAACTTGATACATATGTTGCAGAAATCAAAGAAATGCTGCAACAGTTGTTGAAAGTTCAAAAGGTACCAACCACTGCTGTTCCAGCTCAAGCACCTGCACCACCACCTGCACTTGCTGCAAATGAGCTCTGGAATTTGTTTCAACCTATGCTCATCTAACAAAGAGAAATTGCTGATCAGCAACATGAGATACAAGTTCAAAAGATCAGGAATATGATGGAAGCTAGGTTTATGGATACTCAGGCAGATATTAAAGGAATCAAGGCTCATTTTTTGAAAACCACTGGCACTGCTCCTCCCTCTATCATCTTTGTGGACAACCCACCACCAGCTGATGCCAAAAAGGGGGAGAAAATAAAGCAGTGGAAGAAAAAGGGATATGAAGATGGGTTGTACATTGCACCTGACAAATCAACCATGCTTGGACATCCCTAGGCCAGATGGTACTAAAAAGGTTGATGTGACCTTAAATGCCATTGCTGATGAAAAAGTAAAGGTGAAAAAGGATAGGGAGGCAAAGGATAAAGCCAGGTTTGAGCAAGAGAAAAGATTTTTTATGGAGATGAATGAGCAGGTTACTTCTGAGCCAAAGGATAATGAAAATCCTGTGCAGAAAAGAAAGCAGCCCACTAGACAAGTGAGGCAACCCAAGACCACACCATCCAGATCCACAAAACACTCTTCCAAACCTTCCAAAAGCTCCAAACATCAATCTCCTAAAACAACAGCTGTTGTAACACCTGCTGTATCAACAACTGTTGGTACTTCAGTGGTTTCAGCAGTTGTTAAACCAACAACCACCACCATCTCAACCACAACCACTGATCCCACTACAACCACTGCCACACCAAAAATACCACCACCACCAAAACAGCCTCCTGCCAAAAAGCAGAAGACAGCTGATGACACATCATCAGTTGTAATGACAACAGTGGTTGAAACACCAGTTGTTTCAACAGCTGTTAGTCAGCCACCTTCCACTACAATCACCACCACTCAAATCACCACTTCACAACCATCCAAAACACCACCAGCCTCTCCTAAGCCTAAAAGGAGAAGGGTAATACTCAATGATGAACCTTCACCACCACCAACATCATCACAATCACTGTCTCTTGTACCTATTCCAAACCCTGTTCCACTCTCTTCTGCACAAGTCCTTAACCCAAACACTGCCATTGTATCTGCTGCTGTCCAATACCATTTAGAACTAGCAACTGTCAGAGAAGAGATCAAATCTTTCTATTCAGAAGATGATCCTGATAAAAGGAGCTTGCCATCTGTTGAAGGATATCCAAGACCTAAAAATATTGAAGAATACTTGAAATTGAAAGGTCAACAAGCAGAGGATATCTCCAAAAGGAACTCACATGGTAAATCTGACAAGGAAATCCAAAGATACTTTCAATTCCTGCTCACACAAGTCAGAACTTTGGAGCAGTTTTCTAAGAACCTTTGTCAACAATTGTCAGAAAGGGCAGATGAAACCTTGAGAAAAGACTATCTTGATAACATCATGGCTTACAAGAAATACAAGGGAGAAATGTACATGTACAAAGAATGGACCATTCAAGAGCTTGAAAGTGAAGCAGCCAGGATTCAAGATATGATCAAAAACAAGGTAAAGCAAACTCCACCTATGTCACACCCTGACTTTTGCGGAAGCGTATGTGTGTGACTTAATCGGCTCTCATTTCATTCGATTATAATAAACAACTATATGATCAAAATGATGTTCATCCATTCAAAGATTTGAAATATTACAACACAAGTCATTTAAGTTTCAACCAAAACCCTCAAGTTATGAAACAACCAAAAGTGGATGACATCTAAACTTGAAATTTACATCTTGAAAATAACACCAGCGCCCAAGATCCAACTTGTTTCCTGAAATACATGTAAGTTTTGGAAAATCGTCAACATAATGTTGGTGTGAGTTCATGCAGTTTTTGTATTGAAAGTTTGTATACTTGAATGAAAACATGGAATGTAATTTGTGTGAAACAAGTATTTCTGTAAATGTAAGGAAATCGAGATCTCTAATGGTTTACAAGGCCATTAACATGTGACACGACATAGGAAGCATCCAAACCGTAGGCATTTTTAGCTGTCGAATCCACGACTGTCGATTCACGACTAGAGACACAAAAGCACTGCTTGGTACTAGTATGACCAAGAGTGTGGCTGCCTAAAACCCATTAGATCTAACCTTTTGTTCCGCGGTCTTGGTATGTAACTGATTAATGGTGCTTATGGTACCCTATTCGTGACATGATCTAAAGTATCATTCCTTAGTTTTTGAATTCCACATATCATAACACATGTATTTTCCCCAAGTTTAGAAAGCATATAAAAGTTTAAAAGTGAGGACATGAACTCACAATTTTGCGTATCCTGCGCCGTAAACATCACCAGTTGGTTTTGTAACGTCGTGACCTATACGTATTCTATGTATGTTAGTCACTAGACTTGTATCACGCAAGTACAAGTCACCATCTTTTGTTTATGTATATGTTCTCTGTATGTTCAATCTTTGTGAGGGTCGTGCCCTTGTTTGTCAGGTCTCGCCCGTTTGTCTTGACTTTGCACTTTATGTATGTAATGTATTTTTTGTAAATATATATTTTACCTCTCAAATATATATTCATTCATGTAGTCCCTTTTCAAGGTAATAGATGTTAAAAATAATTTATATTTTTAACTTTTCATGTATGTTACTTATATTATTTTCCCAAAAATAAATATAAGTATTTCGTAAAATAATATCCTCAATATTATTTTGGTACAAGTATTCTTAGGAAAAGTATACTTGTATTTTATGTAAATACTTGTGTATTTTGTATTTTTCACCAAAAGTCAATACTTTGATTTCTATTACTTTCCGGAATTAGATTTCTTAAAAATAATATATTTTTAAGATTTGTAAGAAATATATATATTTTGTCATGCTATAAAATATATATAATCATTCTCGTTATTCACCCGATTCTTGTATACTTATGTATTCTCATGTAGTTGTATGTGTATTTTTGTATTCATACTCCTTGGGAGTATTTAGTGTATTTTCAAGTCCTTAATACACTTCTACATATAATACACACAATATACACTTAGCACAAAATTTGGTGATCACTAAATATATATATATATATTTTTCCCAAAAAATATACATTCTTAATATCAAGTTTTATCTTGAAGAAATCATCACTTCTTGACTTGTAATTTTACACAAAAGTTAGGGAAACCTTGGTAAATATTTTTAGGTGGATTTTTAGGGAATAAGTTTCACCAAAACTTATATTTTTCTAAGTGTCAAAATTATAAAATTTTGACATAGTTTCCCCTAAAAATGGAGGTTTCCCATGTTTTCAAAACATGTGTTTATTTTCTTTTCGATCATCAAAACAATTTTCAACAACAATCATCAACAACATATACTAATTTATTCATATGAAACATCATGGTGAACTTGAATCTTTTAAACATGTGTAGTCTTTTAGATCTACACTTTACATAAGGTGATCTTTCCGAAATAAGTGTTCTTGCAGATTTTTAACCAACTTTTTATAAGACTTTATTTTACTAACCAACTCACCCATGAGTTTAATGGTTTCAAAGTTTGTAAATCATGTTTCTAAAATCACTTTTGTGTTTATTAGAAAGATCGTTATTTTTAACATCATGTTTAACCATGGATCTTTCAAGATCCATGCTTAATATCTTTAGATCTTTCAAAACAAGCTCTATGTTAAACTTTTAACAAACTCTTCATAGATATTAGTTTCAAAAATTAATTTAACACACACTTTATTACTTCAAGATTACAAGTTTATGTGTAAAAATTCCTATTTCAAGTTCACATTATGCTTCATGTGTTCACCTTCAAGTTTAACCATGGATCCTTCAAGATCCATGCTTAAACTTGGTAGATCCTAGCTTTAACATACTTGATTTAATCATAAACACAAGGTACCACATCAACAACTTCATTACATACACTACAATTTCATGCAAACACTTATTTTTTTCATGAATATGTTAGATCTTCTTATTTTTAATATGAGAAGTTAAGTTGTTTAGATGGTGAAACTTGTACATATCATAAACATGAATTAAATTTGTGATCAAGAAGCTTACTACTAGCTCTAATGGCTAGGGAAGTGGCACAAAAATGAAGATGATGAACAAGGAAGAAAGTGAGTGGCTAAAAGCTCCACGAAGAGGTCCTTCAAGTTCCGACACCTCAAGTCTTCTTAGACGGTCTCTATACACCTTGTAATGATCTTGGAATGGATGTATGATGATCAAAAGTGAGGGGGTATGATGGTGGAGGTGAGGCCGAGAGTTAGAGGGGGAGAAGGGTAGAAGATGAGGGAATGTAAGTAGGTGATTAGTGTAGATTTTATAAGGATTCTCCAAATCTTTTTAGGGTATATTTGTAGAATATTCTTGGCATAAAATCAAATACAATCTAAGGAGATCAAATAAAATCCACCAAAATCTAATAAAATCCCCATGGTGGGACCCTTTTCCAACCGTCCAACTAAAGAGGGGGGGGGGGGCAAAGTGTAAATTTTTGGAAGGTAGAGGTTTAAAGTGCAACTAGAAGGTTTAAGTTAGTATAAGTGTGTTTAGGTGTTTTTATGATTTTTAAGGTATTCTAGCATCAATACTAGTTTAATATCATAAAAACATTACTTCTAGTCAAATTTTGATGTCCCAGTTATTGTCCGGTTGTTCAGTTAGATATCGGTTCGTTAAAGTGCTAAATTATACCGTTTAGTGTCCTTTATGTACCCCTTTGTGACCGTTTCAATTCCCGACACTTTGTAAGTTATTTTGGACAATAAAACATAAATTCTGCATGATATTTTGGGGTTACAAAGCTGATTATAGCTGAATTATGGCTGCTTTGTGCAAAATTCTGCATTTAAAGTGCGTTTCGGGTGCTTTTTAGTGCATAGTTTAGCTTCCGGAAAGTTTATATGTTAACCCTTGTATCCATACTTGGGTTTTAATGTACTTTAGACGTTGGACCTACTCCTGGGCCCTAATTCCATTATCTGGCTGCTTTCTGCAGTGCTGCTGACACAGTGTGTCTTACCGGTGAGTTTACTAGTCTTTCTGACGCAACGCTAAAGTAATGCATAAAGCAATATTTGAAGTATAAAATGTGCATGAATTCACATGTATAGCATGAAATCAGACTATGTTGACATTTAAGCACATAATTGCAGATATTTATTAATAATTAGGCTGTACGGAAATTACCGGTTTTGTGCTAGTTGTCACAACCTATTTGGGCAAAGTTTAAGAAAAATGTACCAGAAAGGACTTTGCAGTTGAAGAGGATGAAAGAAGAACTGATTACAGCTGATTTTGGGTTAAGGAACCAAGTGTCAAGATGGACAGAGGAGAAAGTGATGATTTCTTACAAAAGGCTGGAAGAACTAAGGAAGAAAAATCCTAACATTCCACAAAAGACTGACTATCCTGAAACAGTGGTTTCAGCTGAGCCACAAAAACAACAATTCAAGAGATCCTTTGCTCCACCTGCGGCTTTCATCTACCAAAGAAGGAAACAAAAGCAGATGGATAAACTAACTGCAAAAGATAAAGAAGCAAAGGATTACCTTGTAAAAGAAGGGGTTAAGAAGATGATTGAAGAAAGACTTGAATCTGCCCAAACTTCAACCACTGCTCAGCCAGTTATTACCAGGCCACCATCTCCAAACTTATCTTCAATAAAACCTCTCCCAAGAAACCCAAAGGACTCTAAAGTACTAAAGTGGAAATCTGACAAACAGACCCACGTATTGACTCTGATCAAGTCCAATGGTGATGTGAAGAAAATATCAAGGGAACAAGCATTGGGCCTAGGTGTTGAAGATCTGCAAGATCTCCTTGATCTTCCACTGTGCAGGGATGAGGATGACACAAACTCCTTGAACTTTGAATTGCAATTTAAAGGACAAGTCAGGGAGCTGTTGATGAGACAATAAAGTTCCACAATAATGAAGAGTTTTGGCATCATCTGTTTCAGGGGGAGATTGTTGGGATTGAACCCTACCAGAGGAACTGTTGATTAAAGCCAAAACTGGATCAGAGCAGTGGATCCAGAATAAGCAGTGGATGTATACAAGTCTCTCCCCTTGAAAGTGTTTCTAACATCTGATGGTCTCTATCCACTGTCCGTATACAAGTGCTGTTCTACAAACAACTGCTGATCATGTAAAGACTGATGAAGACTGAAGACCTGTTGATCAATCTACTGTTATGGGTCAAGCACTGCTGATGATACAAGTACTGCTGGAGTCACAACAGTGGAAGGAGAAGGCAGTAGTTTAGTCTTTCCTTTGTTATGTAATGTAATCAGTAGTTTGCTAAACAGTGTTTGTATTAGATCAGTAGTTAGAGTTTGTTAGGAGGTTAGATGTCACTTTCATGGTGACGTCAGCCAAGATGCTTCAGTGGTTTGCTCATGCCTATAAATAGAACAGTACCCTGTACTGTTCTATCGGCTCTTTCACCACTTGTCTTCCTGCACGAACAATTCACTGTGAGCTCAGGCTGAGGGGGAGTTTGTATTACATGCATGCAAAGTTGTAATCAGTGATTGAAATAAATTTAATCATTCGGTTCAATATTCAAACATGTGTGTTGAAAGCATTTCTCCTATTTGATTGTGTGCAAAGTTTATTTCCATTTATTTCCGCTGCAATTACTTGTTCATCTTCATTATTCTCTAAACAAAAACACAATAAAAAAGAAACTCAGATCCTAACAGATTTACACTTGTGTATTGATAATCAAGAGCTAGGATAAGTTCACACAGTTCACTATCAAGGGGGTTGTTCACAAATGAACCTAACCATATATATGGCTGAATTATAGCTGATAATCAAAAGCTGATTTTAGCTGAATTATGGCTGATTTGTGTAAAATTCTGCATTTAAAGTGCGTTTCGGGTGCTTTTTAGTGCATAGTTTAGCTTCCGGAAAGTTTATATGTTAACCCTTGTATCCATACTTGGGTTTTAATGTACTTTAGACGTTGGACCTACTCCTGGGCCCTAATTCCATTATCTGGCTGCTTTCTGCAGTGCTGCTGACACAGTGTGTCTTACCGGTGAGTTTACTAGTCTTTCTGACGCAACGCTAAAGTAATGCATAAAGCAATATTTGAAGTATAAAATGTGCATGAATTCACATGTATAGCATGAAATCAGACTATGTTGACATTTAAGCACATAATTGCAGATATTTATTAATAATTAGGCTGTACGGAAATTACCGGTTTTGTGCCAGTTGTCACAGTCTCCCCCCGTTAAAAGAATTTCGTCCCGAAATTCAGGCTGAGTCATCTCCCACAGGAGCTTTCTCGAACAGATGGGGGTACTTGGCTTTGAACCGGTCTTCACGTTCCCATGTGTACTCGGGTCCGTGTTTAGAGTTCCAACGTACTTTGACAAGTTTAATGCGACCTCTCCTTGTTTTATGGATCTTCAAATCCGTTACCTCAATAGGTTGTTCTGTAAATCGGAGTGTGTCGTCGATATGCACCTCCTCCGCAGGGATGGTAACTGTTTCTTGGGTTGGACTCTTTTTAATGTTGGACACATGAAACATATCATGTACACTATTTAGTTCTTCTGGTAATTCTAACTTGTACGTCACGGTACCAACTTTTTCCAAGATCTTGAATGGAAAGTTTATGCTCGTCCTGATTCTGAAAGTTTGACGACGCAATTTTTGCTGGATACATTGGACCATTCACCGTGGATTCGACTTTCCACATTTTCCGAATCTTGCTACACTTTTCCAAAGTGAGACTTTCAACAGGACTTTGTCTCCCACCTTGAGTTCTAAGGGTTTTCGTCTTCGATCAGCGTAGCTCTTTTTTCGATCACGAGATGCCTTAATGCGCTCTCGGATCTGCACGATCTTGTCGGTTGTCTCTTGGACGAGTCAAGGACCAATTAACTGTTTGTTTCCAGCATCTGCCCAGCACAACGGTGAGCGGCACTTGCGGCCATATAGAGCTTCGAACGGTGCGGCTTTTATGCTCGTATGCTAGCTGTTATTGTAGGAAAACTCAACTAAAGGTAGGTGAGTATCCCAGTTGCCGCCTAGGTCCATAACACATGCGCGAAGCATATCTTCTAGTGTGTGCATGGTCCGTTTGCTCTGGCCGTCGGTTTGCGGATGGAAGGCCATGCTTAGATCTAATTGAGATCCAAAGGCCTCCTGGAAGGATTGCCAGATCCTTGAAACAAAACGTCCATCTCTGTCTGAAATAATTGAGATAGGCACTCCATGACATGCCACGATTTCCTTAAGATACAGCTCAGCAAGCTTTCCAGTGCTATCCTTCACTCGGATGGGTAGGAGATATGCAGACTTCGTCAATCGATCAACTATCACCCATATCATATCATGTCCTCTAGGGGTCCTGGGTAGTTTGGTTATGAATCCCTTTGAGATTTTCTCCCACTTCCACATGGGTATCTCTGATTGTTGCAGTAGACCGGACGATTTCTGATACTCAGTCTTGACCTTGGCACAGGTTAGGCATTTTCCAACGTAAACAGCTACGTCGCTCTTAAGCCTTGGCCACCAGCAGTATTCTTTCAGGTCTTTATACATTTTGTTCGATCCTGGGTGGATCGAGTATCTCGACTTGTGAGCTTCATCAAAGATGACTTCTCGACTACCGCCATAGAGCAGAACCCAAATACCCCCCATAAAGTATAGGGTTCCCTCTTCATTTGGCACCAATTTCTTCTTCGTACCTCGGCGATATTCAGCTCTACGGTTCTCCATCTTAAGTGCTTCTTGTTGTGCGTCATGAATGCGTGTAGTGAGGTTCGCTCGAATAGTTATTTCCAATGCTCGAACTCTTAGGGTCTTAACCCTTTTCTTTTTGACTTAACGCGTCTGCTACAACGTTTGCCTTTCCGGGGTGGTACTTAATCTCATAATCATAATTATTTAGCAACTCAACCCAACGTCGTTGACGCATACTTAATTCCTTCTGATCAAATATGTGCTGTAGACTCTTGTGATCTGTGAAGATTGTACATTGAGTACCGTATAAGTAATGTCGCCAGATCTTCAAGGCGAATATCACTGCGCCTAGCTCCAGGTCGTGTGTGATGTAGTTCTTTTCATGAACTTTCAACTGTCTTGAAGCGTAAGCGATGACCTTTTGGCATTGCATGAGAACGCAACCCAATCCTTGACGCGAAGCGTCATAGTATACCATGAAGTCTTCAGTGCCTACAGGTAAGGATAGTATCGGTGCATCGCATAGCTTGTTTTTGAGAAGTTGGAAGGCTTCTTCCTGCTTATCACTCCTGTAGTACTTCTTATCCTTCTGCGTGAGGGAAGTCAACGGTCGAGCTATCATGTGGAAGTTCCCGATAAATCGGCGGTGATAGCCCGCTAAGCCCAAAAATTGTCGAACTTCAGTTGGGGTTTTGGGGGCTTCCCAATTCTTTATTGCTTCAATCTTGGATGGGTCTACATGAGTGCCCTTCTTGTTCACAACGTGACCAAGGAACTGTACTTCTCGAATCCAGAATTCGCACTTTGAGAACTTTGCATAAAGTTTCTCTTTCTTCAGTAGTTCCAAAATGGTCCTAAGGTGTTGCTCGTGCTCTGCTCTTGTTCGCGAGTAAATCAGGATATCATCGATAAATACAATCATGAATTTATCGAGATATCGTTTGCAAACGTGGTTCATCAGATCCATAAATACCGCTGGCGCGTTCGTCAGTCCGAATGGCATCACAAGGAACTCGTAATGCCCATAACGTGTTCTGAATGCAGTCTTTGGTACGCTCTCCTCTTGGATCCTTAACTGATGGTATCTAGATCGAAGGTCGATCTTGGAGTAGGAACTCGATCCTTGCAACTGATCGAATAAGTCGTCAATCCTCGGTAGCGGATACCGATTTTTGACAGTGAGCTTATTCAGTTCTCTATAATCGAAACACATCCGCAGGGTTCCATCCTTCTTCTTTACGAACAAAACTGGAGCTTTGTTGGGATTGAACCCTATCAGAGGAATAGATAATAAAAGCCAAAACCGGATCACTACAGTGGATTCATAATAAACAGCTGTTTACATTAGACTTTCCCCTTGAAAGTGATTATAACATCGGATGTCCTCTATCCACTGTCCGTATACAACAGCTGCTGACCTTCAAACTGCTGATGAAGCCCTAACAACTGCTAAGAAGCAAACACTGCTGGCTCAATCTACTGATGACCAAAGGACTGCTCACTCAAGGACTGATCATCCTTGATGAAAGCACTGATGAAAGGAGAAAGCAGTAGTTTAGTATGTCTTTTGTATTGTATAAAATCAGTGGTTAGGATAACAATGTTTGTATAGGAACAGTGGTTACAGGTTGTTAGGTTGTTAGACGTTGCTTTCATGGTGACGTCAGCTGAGATGCTTCAGTGGTTTGGTTTGCCTATAAATGGAGCAGTACCCTGTACTGTTACATTTGATTGACTGAGTGAGTTCTTCTCCTCTAGTCCAATCCTTTCATCTTATGTGCAATCAACCATGGAGTATCAGGCTGAGGGGGAGTTTAGTTTGTAAGCTTGCTTTGTAATCTTTTGATTTCCTTTGTAACCTTTCGATTGATGAAAATGTTAGGTCCAGAGTTTTACGCTGTAATTGTATATTATGGTAGTTGTTTATATTTTGAGTTTTTATTTGTTTTTAGTTCTTAAAAAATTGAAAAATTGAAAAATACAAAAATAGTGTCTTGTTTTTCTATAAAACCAAAAATCCAAAAATAGAGTGTTTATTTATTTTTCTTAAAATTAAAAAATGTAACCGTTCTTGAAGATTTGACTGATCATCAAAAGTTGAAAGAATTTAAATTGTGAAATCCGAGTATAAGTACTTGGATGTACCTAGTGTTCATATGGTACTCTCCCTGTTGCATAAGAAATGTTTGCTAATGAGTTTGTGAGCATGTGCAGAACTTGATTTCAATCAAGAACAGGGGTTGTTGAAGACTGAGATGTTGTTAGCTGCTGACGAAGCATGGAGCAGCACGACTACAAGATGTACCTGAGTCAGAAGAACCGGATACGAAACGCCGTCTGACAGTGAAAGTACATTTGAAGAAGTACCATGAAACTGCTTGAAAGACAAAGATTGCAGAAGAAAAGAGCTGCTGAGAATCCTCCTCTCACATTCTTTTTAACAAGATTTTCAAGCAAAGCTGATCAAGATCCTGATATGAAGCTAACCACAAGAGCTAAAGAAAAGAGACCCAGTGCTGAGAGTTCAGAAGTCAAGAACTTCCACAACATCTACAGCATAGTGACAACCATAGACTTCGTTGAAGACGTTGCTGATTTCATGTTATGAAGACAATTTGATGGCATCAGTCTAGGGGGAGATTGTTAGGCCCTAAAGTGTGAGACTGACGCATCAAATTAACACAATGGGTTATGGTTACGAGCTGGGTCTTACCGAGTTAGTTTATATTAGGTTGTGAACCTTTATAGGTCACTTGGGCCAAGCTTTAGGCCATGTGGGCCAAGCAGGCCCAAGGGGAGCCCATGTAGGGACTTGGGCTTGAGTTAGTATAAAAACAAGTTTCTAACTTGTTTTTAGGTTGGAACCTTTGGAACCTCCTTGTTACACAATTTCTTAGAGAAGCTAGAGTGGAGGGGATTCGATTGTGGTGTACTCATACCAGACGTTTTTGCTTGTTAAAGTAATCGAAACGTGTGTGAGTTAAAAGTTATTTCGGTGTTCTTATTTTTCATATTTTTCTGTTTATCTTGAATCATCTTGTGATTGGTTTCCGCACTCTCACAAGATTAGGTTTGATATCATTGAAAGATCCGTTTATCGGGACTTACAGGTTGAAAATGTTTTAAAATCTGACAGTGATTCGACTGAGGACGAAGAATGCTTTTTGAATAATTACATTCCGAAATCAAAATCCCAAAACAACTCAAGTGATGGACCTACTCTTGTGATGTACAAGATGTCGGGTCCTGATAAGTTGTATTCGGATCTTGAATTTTCACTTGAGAATGTGAATGTTGATAAGCTGAAAAATGTTTTCAAATTGGTTGAAATTGATGTTTCTGAAGTAGAGGTTTTGAAAAGATCCAAAAGGAAATTGAACTTTGAAAAGGATAAATCTTACTACAAGAAACGTGCTGTAACTTCACGTTTTAATAACAACAACCAAAAGAAATGGTCGGGAGGTTATCAGGGTGGTAAGAACAATCAGAAAAGAAATTTTCAAAACAAAAGGTTTATAGAAAAGAAAGTGTTTGTGAAAAGCTCGAGTTCACATTCCGAGCAAGAATCTGAAATTTTTTCACAATCAAATGAAGAATTCTTTGAGAAAAAGGCCTCACAGCCCCAGACTGAAGGCACAAGTCGGGTAGTTGACATCCGCACATGCTTCAAATGCAATCAAGTTGGACACATTGCACGAAAGTGCACCAACTCAAAGCCTAAGTCTGTGGTTGTCAAGACTCCGAAGAAGAAAGACGATGTCAAAGGTAAGGCACCAATGTTTGTTGAGAAAAAGATTTTGAAAAAGGAAAATGTTAAAATCAAAACTGAACCTGTAAAGAAGCCGGTAACTAAAACTGATAAATTTTACAAAAGAGTTGCTTCGTCTCAACAAACATGGAAACCAAGATCTGAGTCAAAGACACCAAGTTCTGCAAAACCAAAGGTTTCTGAGTTTGCAAAACAATCATCTTCAACTAAGGAGATGAATGTACCTTTGGATTACTTTGAGAAACTTGAGAAACAAACTTCGACCCCACCAGGGAAAAAAGTATGTTCCGAAGAAAGACCAATCATCTGGTCAACCTCAAGAAAAAGAATTCTTTTTTTATAAAGAGGTTGAGATTGGGTCTGAAGAGAGCTTGAAAACGAATGACAAGAATTTCCCGCCTTTGTACACCAAAACCTCACGCCTAAACGTCAAGCTACCTGAGTCGAAAGAGGCTTGGGTTGCTTCATTTTCTAACTAAATGCTTTGAAATGTGCAGGAGCTCCCGAGATCTATCTCACGTTGGATTATGGATAGCGGAGCATCAAGGCACATGACGGGGAGAAAAACCCTGCTGTATGATGTTAGAGGGTTTAATGGAGGTTACGTCGGTTTTACCGGTAATCAAGGAGGTCGTATCATTGGTGAGGGAACATTATCGAACGGTGTTATCACGTTTGAAAGAGTAAACTACATTGCCGAGCTGGAGAATAATCTTCTGAGCATACCTCAAATTTGTGATAGAATGTATTCGACACATTTCACGGATAAATAATGTCTGATCTTGAAGCCGGGGTTTATCACCCCCGAGGAGTGGATCATCATGAGAGCGCCACGAGTTAATGATATGTACGTGTTGGATATGAGCGTAGCCACGACTACCACGGGTCAAACTCATTGCTTCATGTCAAGAGCCACTGAAAAGGAGTCGTAGTTGTGGCACCGGAAAATGGGCCACATTCACCTAAGAAAGATGAACCACTTGGTGCATAACGATTTGGTAACGGGTGTTCACCTAAAGAGTTTTCATCTTGAGGGGGGAGTGTATTAGTTGCGTAAAAGGAAAACAACGAAAGAAATCACATCCTGGTAAAAAGATGAACTCGGTCACGAGACCGCTGGAGAGACTTCACATGGATCTCTTTGGTCCTGTAAATGTCAAAAGCATAACGGGAGATCTTTATTGTCTGGTGGTAACTGACGACTATTCAAGATTCTCATGGGTGACGTTCTTGAAGTCAAAAGACGAGACATTTGAGAGTTTGCTGAGACTATTCAGAAAGATTGAGAATTTGTACCGAACATGAATTTGTAGAATTAGAAGCGACAATGGTACAGAATTCAAGAATAACAAGATGGAAGAATTTTGTGATTGAAGAGGTATACTGCAAGAGTTCAGCGCGCCTTATACTCTGAAACAGAATGGAGTCGCAGAAAGAAAGAATAGAACGCTGATCGAAACGGCGAGGACGATGCTTGCTGATTCCAAGTTACCGATAAATTTCTGGGCAGAAGCAGTTGCAGCCGCTCGCTATACTCTCAATAGGGTTCTTACTGTGAAAAATCATATCAAAACTTGTTTCGAGCTGATCAACAACCGCAAGCCTAATCTCGAGTATTTGGAACCGTTCGGGTCACTCTGCACAGTTCTAGATCCCGATGGCAAATTTGGTTCAAAGTGCTTTGAAGGTATCTTCGTGGGGTATGCTAGTCCATTAAGAAGAGTCTTTGTTCCAAGCATGAAAAGGATCATCGAAGCACAGCACGTTGAATGTCGAGGTTATACAATGCCACCACAGAAACCCGCAGACTCATGGCGATTCAACTACGATACTCTATGGGATTCATTCGAGTTAGAGGAAGAGCCAGAGTTCTTTGATGATTTGGATATTCTACGAGAATATGAAGCATCTGAGGAAAAGTTTCCAGAAAGGTCTTCTATACGTCAACGACAAACTTCCAATGATGATGAAGCTGGTCCAAGTCACACTAGAGATAATGATGAAGTTCAGCAATCTCCGACATCTTCGGAACGTGAACCTGCACTTGAAAATCAGACGGCTGTCAACGATGATAATTCAGAATCTGATGAAAGGCCAACATTTGATCGTGGTGATTCATAATCTGAGGGGGAGCAAATCCAATCTTCAAATCAGACAATTCCTATCAATGAAGAAGTCGCAGATCAGAACGTTACAAATTTGGAAGGCGAGGTGGATGTTCCTGGCAAGGTGATGCCGAGGACTCTTTCATATCATCCAGAAGAGTTGATAATAGGAGAGCTACAGTCAGGCGTTCACAACAGAAGACAAATTGACCTTGGCCTTACTTGTTTTTATACTAAAGTTGCTCCTTTACAAACCGAGTTTTCACTTAGTTGTTTCATTTCGCAGATTGAGCCGCGAACGTACAAGGAAGCATTAACTGAAGATTCATGGGTCAACGTGATGCAGGAGGAGCTGAGTCAGTTTGAGAAACTTGGTGTATGGAAACTGGTGGACTTGCCTGAGGGTCATAGGAAGATAAACACAAAGTGGGTATTTAAGTGTAAGAGAGACGACAGAGGAGTTATTGTTCGCAACAAAGCTCGACTCATAGTCCAGGGTTTCAGTCAGTAGGAGGGGATAGATTTCACTGAAGTGTATGCTCCAGTTGCTCGACTTGAAGCTATCAGAATCTTCCTAGCATTTGCTTCATGGAAAGGATTCAAAGTGTATCAGCTAGATGTGAAGTCGGCATTTCTCTATGGCAAGGTGAAAGAGGAGGTATATGCCGGACAGCCACCGGGCTTTACCGACCCAATCCACAAAGACAAGGTTTACCTCTTGGACAAGGCGTTGTACGGATTGCATCAGGCCCCGAGAGCCTGGTACGAGACGCTCCCTCAACATCTGCTAGCCAACAATTTCTTCCGAGGCAAGGTAGACGCCACTCTCTTCACAAAAGAAGTCGACAGGCATCTTCTGATAGTCCAAATTTACGTGGATGACATTATTTTTGGGTCAACAAATGAAGAACTCTACAAAGATTTTGAGAAAGTAATGAAGCAGAAGTTTGAAATGTCTTCAATGGGTGAGATAAGTTCTTCTTAGGGCTCCAAGTTGATCAACTGCCTGAGGGAACGTTCATACATCAGACAAAGTATGTTCACGATATTCTGGAAAAATTCGGGATGTCGGGAACAGCTCCAATGTCCATCCCGTTAGCAACGAATCATGGGATAAACCTGTCTGGTGCTGAATAGGCCATATAACGTATCGAAGGTGATATTTGACTACTTGGTAGAAAATGTGAAAGCTGGAAGTACAAAGTACATCATGTATCCTAGGTTTATACAGATGATAATTAATGATAAGTTCAAGGACATTGAAAAGGATGATGATGATGTTCTAGGTCTGAGGAACATGACAGCAGAAACTATTAGCAGACTAACTAAGGGTCCTGAACCAAGAGTTAAGAGAATGATATGCAGAATTAACAATCCAGCATATGTTGCTCCAGAAAATGATGCGTGGAGACATGGAAATAGTGATTCTGAGGATGAAAACGAAAAGTTGAATGAAATGGTTGAGAAGAGAACTCGTTGGTGGTTTGTGAAAGATGGCAAACGAAAGAGAACTCCCAAGACATCCCCTGTTGTACCTATTCCAAAGGAGCCAGTGCCAAAGATTGTTGTTAAGGGTATAGTGAAAGGGGGAGTCATAAGAGAAGTTAGAATTATAAATTGTTATATTATTCTAATGAAATCTTCAATGTCTGTTTTGCAGGGCCTACAAAAGAAACACAACAAAGTTTAATTAATGAAACAGTGTTGGAACCATCAGAAGTTATTCAACAAGGAGCTGATCTACTGAAACATTCTCTTGAAAGTTATCTAAAGAAGAATGAAGAAATTGCTGCTCAAAATTCAAGTGTTCAAACAGAAAGTGTCAAAGTTACAGAGTCTGAAGGTGTTGCTCGTGATTATTCAAGTGAGGATGCAGATGATGAGTCTACAGAGACTGAGACAGAGCTTGATCTGACAACACTTGGTCGTGGAAAGGCTTAGTTGAAAAAGAAGCCTAAAAAGACAAAGAAAACATCTGATGATGAAGATTCTACCTATGTGCCACCTGAAGATAAAAAGAAACAAATAAAGAAACGAAAGGCTGTTCAGAATGGTGTACTTCCAAGAAGTGTTAGAGCTAGTAAGGGGTCTGCTCCAGCACACAAAGATCAAGGTGGAAAAAGTGAAAAACATGTTTCAACTTCTAAAGGGCCTGAAGCAGTAAAAGCTAAAAGTGTTGAAGTTCCCAAAGAGCCTGAAGTACAAAGTGCTGAAATGCCAGAAGTTGAAGTTCAGAAAAATGTTGGTGATGATGATTATGTTGAAGTAAGTGTTCCTCCATCACCACCACATCCAGTGAATCCAGATATTCCTGAATCTTTAAGACCAAAGAATACAACTTTTCCTGATCTGTTTGGAGAGCTTCCTCATGCTACTGGGGTATATAAAGATGATATTCTGGATGATTATTTTGATATGTTCAACAATGAGGCCATAAAAGCTTTGGAAAAGAAAGTTGGTGAGTTAGAGAAAGAAAAAGCCAAAGCTGAAGCTGAACGTGATGCGTTAAAGCAAAAGCTTGAAGAGCTGATGAAAGAAAATGAAGAGATAAAGACCGTCATGATAAAGCAACAAAAGAAGATAAAGACAATGGAAGATGATGTTGAGGATAATGCAAAGCTCTTTGAAGTTATGCAAAAAGAGATTTATGATATGAATGTGAAGCTGGTGAAGATGAATGATATAAACAAGTCGCAAAGTCAACTGATTAGTGAACTACATGAAGCATCGGCGAATGAGTTCAAAGTGATGAAGTTGGAAATGGAAGCAATGAAGGCTGATAAAGTTATGAAAATGATCAGCTAAATATGCTTTATACAGTAATGGAACATGACTTGAAAATTGATGTTCATTCAGTCTTCAACAACATTGAAGTCATAAAGGCCGAAAAGCGACGAGTTGAAAGAGAAAGGAGGTTAGCCGCAGAAGCTACTCAAAGAAAGAAAAATGTTATAGAAGAGACTCAAGAAGCAGGTGGTTCTTCGAGTCAAGCAGATGTAGAAATGGTTGATGTTGATGTAGATCCTAAGGGATTTGTTCTTGGTGAGTCTTCTCCTCTCTTTTACAATCTTGAAGATATTATCCACTAAGTGCAAGTAGAGCAAAGAAGGAGAAAGGGAAAAGAACCTGAAAAGTTATTGTTAAAATGGAAAGAAGAGGAAGAGGTTGAAGTAGAAGAAGAAGAGGAAGAAAATGAAGATTTGGATGATATTCTTGATGTTGTAGAGAACTATGATCGTTCATGGGATGATTTTATTGATGAAGATGATAAAGATCAAGGTTCTTCTGGTTTACTTATTGTGAATCCTTCAGTTCAAGAGAAGATTGATGATCTGATGAACGACGAGATCAATGAACAAGAGGATGATCAACATCAAGAATCTTCTTCATCTGGTAAACAACATGCATACCAGGTATACCTCACACAACCTACTGTCATATACTTACATACTCGCTTTGAGGGGGAGCTAGAGGTACCGAGGTCAAGGGCAGAGATGTTAGAGGAATTGGGCTTAGATGATGGGAAATTCAAGTTCGATATAGAAGAAGAGATCCCTCCATCACCAGAAAGAGAATATGAATTCAAATACGCCCAAGAAGCTGACAAATATAATGACGTGATTGTTGAAGATGCCTCTGATTCATCTGATGAAGAAACGGATTTTCATTATTCTGGCGTTGATGAAACGTTTCCTTCACTTGCTGAGATGTTTAAAGATCAAAATGAAGATGAAGTCAGGAGAAAGATTGTTGAAAAGATTACAACGGAAGGTATTCCGAGAACCATTCTTAGAGAGAATCTTGCTGAGGAAAGAAAGAAGTGGTTCAAGATAGTGCCCAAGGAAAGAAAGTATATAAGGCCGCTTCAGTTCTTTACACATGATAAAAATATTTCATGGGGAGACATTCTGTCATGGGGCTATTTGGAAAACTTGCAAGTGTACGCCATTAGACGGGAGCAAGGGGTGCCGTATTTTGAATTCTTGTTAGATATCAAGACCCTCATGTGGTGGGACATTGATGAGTTGGTCCAAACAAAGAACATAAAGCAATTTTACTATGGTTTGGAAGTGAAACAACACGACCAACACTTATGGGATTATGTGAAGCAGCAATCAAAGGCAAGATATCCTGATTGGAAGCCTCAGTTTCCAAAACAGATTGTCACTATGTTGGAGAATGGTGAGAAGGATATTACTCTGGATATCAAGCCTCCACGATGCTTAAAGAATATGTCGCTTCGTGCTATGGAGCAAGACTTCCATGAAGATTTTGAAGGTTGGTTGTGCAATGAAAGCACAGCGGAAGCGGTGATTTCCTTATTTAATAAGTCAAAGGGTGAATCAAGAAGGATATGCGTGCTAGACCCGATGTGGCTAGTGAACTGCTCGAAGAAAGATATCGATTGCTTGTTCTACAACAAGATCATGTACGAGAAACGTGATAAAGAACAAGCAATGCAATATCAGAAGATCGTGGATGTATGCTTCGTGAAAGACATCAACTCTGGGAGGTACTGGAAGTCCAAATGGAGAGATCTAGAGATTGATGAATTTCTGAAGAAGTACAAACGTGAGCAGAGATTCAAGGCTATTTCTGAGAAAGCTGCAAAGATGGGAAAGTTCAAATGGATGAGACCGCCTCCAACGGATCAAACACCAATAGAAAAGGAAGAGAACAAGATTCCTAAATGGGATAGAAAGCGTGACGGTGATCCTGCTTACAGAAAATGGTGGATTGAAGAAGGAAGAGCTCTGAGGCATAAAATGTTAGAAGAAAAGGCAGAACAGAGAAGGCAGAGGGCAAAAGAACGAAGACGTAAGAGAAAAGATTGAAGACTAAGCTGGAAGGACTACAGTACATCCAAGGGGGAGTCTGTTAGTTCATATGTCTGTAGCTTTCGTCAGCATGGAGTCTTATTTTGTACTGTATATGTCTTTTGTATGTATTTTGTAAGTGTATGTGTAACGACAACACAGGGAACGGTGATGTAATGTAAAAGTGATGTCCGAAGGTTGACTAAGAGTCATCCGATCGGATGGCCACCCCCGATCGGATGACCACCCGATCGGATCACCACCCGATCGGACGACACTTAAAGCCTCCCTGATGTTGCCTTTAAATATCCGGCTTGGGTTAGAGTTAGGAGACTTTTGGCTGATCTTGTACTGAACCTTTGTCACTCTGATTCTCTACCGGAGCTCGTGTACTTTCAATCATTCTAATAGACAATCAGAGGTGTTTAAACGTTGAATTCTGCTCTTGTTGATTCCTAGACACAATCAATGGATTCCGCACATTGATCGTGATCGATTCATCCACGTTCGAGATGAACAGATCCTGATCCAAAGGCCTAACACCAAAGACGCCAACTGAGATACGACAATTTCTGGGGTTAGCGGGCTATTACAGACGGATCATTGAGAATTTTTCAAGTATTGCTCAGCCGCTAATGTCCCTAACCCAGAAGGATAAGAAATTTGATTGGGGAGAGAAACAAGAAACAGCTTTTCAGACGTTGAAGGATAAAATCTGTGACGCACCGATCTTATATTTACCTGACAGCACCGATGGATTTGTGGTTTATTGTGATGCTTCTCGACAAGGTCTCGGTTGCGTGTTGATGCAACGGGACAAAGTCATCGCGTATGCGTCACGTCAATTGAAGGTGCATGAGAAGAACTATACAACGCACGACCTAGAATTAGGAGCTGTGATATTCGCGTTGAAGATTTGGCGTCATTACTTGTATGGTACTCGTTGCACGATCTTTACAGACCATAAGAGCTTGCAGCACATCTTTGATCAGAAGGATTTAAACATGAGACAACGAAGATGGGTCGAGCTGTTAAATGATTACGATTGTGAGATTAAGTTTCACCCAGGCAAGGCGAACGTTGTAGCAGACGCCTTGAGCCACAAGGAGCACGCAAAGCCTCTAAGGGTGCGAGCCTTAGAGATGACTATACAAACTGATCTCACTACTCGGATTCGTGAAGCTCAGTAAGAAGCGCTTAAGCCAGATAACCTACAAGCTGAATCATTACGTGGAATGGAAGCGCAATTGTTGCCAAGGGAAGATGGAACATTGCACTTCATGGAATGAATTTGGGTACCATTCTTCGGCGATCTACGAGCACTTATTTTGGATGAAGCTCACAAGTCAAGGTACTCTATCCATCCTGGATCCGACAAGATGTACCAAGGCTTGAAGGACTTTTATTGGTGGCCCAAGATGAAAGCTCACAAGTCAAGGTACTCTACCTTACTTGTGCCAAAGTTAAGGCGGAGTACCAGAAACCATCAGGGTTGCTGCAACAACCTGAGATTCCTATATGGAAGTGGGAACAAATCTTCATGGATTTCATTACCAAGCTACCAAGAACCCAAAGAGGTCATGATATGATTTGGGTAATTGTTGATCGACTCACGAAGTCTGCGCATTTCCTACCGATCAATGAGAAAGATAGTACGAAGAAGTTGGCAGAAATATATCTCACGGAGATTGTGGCACGTCATGGAGTGCCTGTTTCTATCATATCCGACCGAGATGGTCGTTTTGTGTCAAGGATTTGGCAAACGTTTCAGAAGGCTTTTGGATCACAGTTGAATCTTAGCACTGCCTTTCACCCTCAGACGGACGACCAAAGTGAACGAACGATACAGACTTTGGAAGACATGTTATGTGCTTGTGTGATGGACTTTGGTGGAAGTTGGGATACTCACTTACCTTTAGTGGAGTTTTCCTACAATAATAGTTATCACACCAGTATTCAGGCCGCCTGTTTGAAGCCTTATATGGACGTAAGTGTCGGTCCCCGTTGTGTTGGGTGGAGACCAGAGATAAACAGCTTATCGGTGCAGAATTGGTTCAGGAAACTACAGACAAGATTGCTCAGATCCGTGATCATATCAAGTCAGCACATGATAGACAGAAGAGTTACGCCGACAAGTGATGAAAACCATTGGAATTTGAAGTTGGAGATATGGTCTTGTTGAAAGTCTCGCCTTGGAAAGGCGTGGTATGATTTGGTAAACGTGGGAAGTTGAACCCGTGTTACATTGGTCCTTTCGAGATTCTGGAGAGAATCGAAACCGTTGCATACAAGCTAAAGCTTTCAGAGGAACTTAGCAGTGTTCACGACATGTTTCACGTGTCAAATCTCAAGAGGAGTCCTGCTCAAGAAACGGTCGTCATTCCCGCAGACGAGATTCACGTCAACGACAAGCTCCAATTTACCGAAGAACCTGTTGAGGTTACGGACTAGAAGGTCCACAAAACACGGAGAAGTCGTATTAAACTTGTCAAAGTCCGTTGGCATTCACGTCATGGCCTAGAGTTTACTTGGGAACGTGAAGACCAAATCAAGTCTAAGTATCCACATTTGTTTCACAACTCCCCTGCAACCGATAACGCAGCTTGAATTTTGGGACGAAATTCTTTTAACGTGGGGAGAATGTGACAACTGGCACTTTTCCATGTATTTCCGTACAATGTGAACAGTAACTTGTGATATATGGTTGTGTATAATGAATTAATGATATGAATGATTTCCTGTTTACTTTCAAAGATATACCAATACATTACATATTGCATGTTATTTATCATTGCTAAATGCAACAATGCAACAAGAAACAGTTAAATTAGTGCACAGAACGAAACTAGCACAATAATCAGATAAACTAGTAGTGCTGACGGGAGTTCAGTACTCGGGCAGACATCATGTTAGGACACAGAATGAGTCCTGGAACCAAAGTTAACACTAGAATTCTATGTAGGAAAGTAAGTATTATAAAACTGCCTTCCGAGTGACGACTTAAGCACTAAAAAGTGCCCGAAACACACCCTATGTAACACCCCGAGAACGGGTTTGGTAATCAAACCACGTTAATACTAAAAGACGGGTAAAGTACCGTTAGCGGTAAAAGTAACCCGGTAAATATTAGGATTTAAATAAATAAACCTAATATTTAATAAAACGTGAATAAATGCTTCTAAGGAAAATGAGTGTATAAGAAGTCTGAGTTAACGGGACCTAAAATAAACTGAGTCATAATTTCCCCGAACCCACTAAATTAACTAGGAATATTTAACCTAGTTAATAAGTGGGAATAATGTTAGAAATAGTTAGGCTGTGGCCTACTTAATAACTAACCAAACATGAGGGACCAAATTTGGATATCTTGAAAATAGATTTATAAAAAAAAAAAACCAAACACACACACATGGTGTGTGCGTACGTGAGAAGCCAGGAGAAGCTCCAAGGAGCCAAAACCCTAAGTCAATCCAAATCAGCAAATTGAAGGTCGATTTCAGTCCTAAATCAATGCATGAACACGGATTAATGATCACCCGAGCTAGGGGATCATAAGGTATGTAAAAATTTGATGATTTGTGAAGTTGTAAAATTTGAGTAATCATCATAATCGCGAATTATGTATGGATTAGAGAGGCTATGGCTAAATTAGTGTTGTATAATTGCTTAGAAACAAAACCCTAAGTGAAAAGTTTACATAGGTTGCTATGATTTGAATAATTTGATTATTTGCTACACTTAGACAAGTGGGTTTCGATTATGTAGTGAAGATGATGATATACCCATGTTTAAAATCATCATTTTGGATAGTAGAAGCAAAGTACTTGAACAAATTGTAAGATTGAGTGTATGTTCATACAAGAATTGAAATGGGTTTTTTATATATTATGATGAAATCGGTAATTTCAATCATGTAAATAGATGTATGTAATTGTGTTATACACTAGTTCATATGAACAACTTGATTAGAAAAGATGTTCGAATAAATGCTAGTGGTAAAATGAAACGGGTCGCACTCATAGAAGAGAACCCTTAGTTCTTGCGAAAATAAATAAATAAATAAGTTAAATTTAATAATCGCTTGAACTAGTTGAGTTACTGGAAATATAATGAACCGGGTTAAAATATTTGTTGGACGATAGCTTAAAAGAACGCCTACCGGGTGATTAGAGAAAATGCCTAAACTTGTTGATAAACTTGAATGCGCATTTTATATATACTTATGGGCATTTGACTTTTGAAAGTGAAACTGACCTAAGATGTGATGAATGATAATTAGATATAGAGATGCGTAAGGTGGAATAATCGTATTAAGCCATGATTCAACTAACCACCTTGTGAATGATGAATAATAGTTGGCGCTTAACAAGCTAGGTGAAGCTTGGGGAGAAAGCGGGTCAAACAAATCAAGAAGGAAAAGAAAAGCGTAGCTCGGATACGAGGTAAGTAAAACTTACACCCTTTTTGTAGAACACGTGTTTGTTATATAAACTATGAATGCGAATAATGTAATATCCGAAATAAGGGTTCCGACACGATTGACACAAGTCGGAACGAGTGTAAATGATAAAAACCATGGTTTATGGTAAATGGGGCAAATGGGTGAATTTGGAAATTTAAAACCATGCTTTTGTTCTAAATTATGTAAATGTTTGGTCTTATAGTCCAAACGGGTCAAATGGTGATGATAACACCATTTGACAATATCGACTAATGAGGTTGTCAAGTCGTATGTCATCAGGAGCGAATAGCAAATTGGATAATTGCGACGCCATAGAATATTGGTTAATTAACGCGAGGTATAAAACGGGTCTATATGTTGACTCGAGCCAGGTACGCATATATATAGATTTATGGTTAAAAATGCAATGTTGGTCAAATACCTTAGCAAAGGGACCTATGTCGTAAAAGGAGGAAATAAGTTGACGAAAATGCCCTTGATAGGTAAATCGGGCAAACGGCCCTTAGAGGTCGTTTAGATACTAGTATTATCATTATGTAACTCTTAGACATATGTAAGAGTTGTAGGCATAAACCTTGGGGGTCAAATGCCTATGAACGGGTCAATTAAACATCTAAGTAAAAACGGGTTTAAGAATGTATATAAACCCGTGATTTGAATCTAATATGATAAGCAATATGGAAATGATGAGAAATTAGAATCAAATGACATGTTTGTTTGATAAAATCGCGAACGGGTCAAAATTTGGTAGAAAGGGTAAAAAGCCGAAGACTTAAAAGTCTTAATTTTTGTTAATCCGGATGTTGGATTTTAACTCCATATGATAAAGGATCAAATTTCAATCACGTAGGAAGAAACGGTAGGTCAAACGGACAAGCGGATTAAAAGTTATGAAGGTTTTCTTTTTAGAAAACAACAAACTTGGAAAATCCTGCAGAGGCCACCGTAAGTTACGGTAGCCACCGTAACTTACGGTAGCCTTAAAATCTTTACGCCACAAACCCCCTGATTTACGGTGGAAAAATTAACATTCAGGGGCTACCGTAAATTACGGTAGCCACCGTAATTTACGGTAGACCCTGTAATAAATAAAAATTTATTTTAATCAGTTTCGTTTCCCAGACTCGTTTAGACACGTTTTAATCCCCGTATGACTAAAGCATTTCATGTTTATGAAATGTAGGTACATTTTGATGCCGAAAGACGATCAAGCTCAACGAAGAACCGAACACGATAAAGATACATGCTTCCGCACATTGCCTCGTCGTAAATTTTAAACGACGAATTCGATCACGTTGCGTTGAATAACTTATGATTTGTAAAACTTTTAATAAACCCGTATTTTTATAGTAGGTGTAGTCTTAACTACACATCAAATTGTTGGTATTTACATGTAAAACCGTTAAATAGTAACTAGGGTCTTACACCCTAAATGTAGAATTCTGCAGGAATCAGCAAAATTCAGCACTTTAAAGCCAAAATATTGTGCAGAAATAAGGTTTAATTGTCCAGGATAACTTGTATAGTGTCAGGAATGAAAACTATCATAAAAGGTATCTCATAACACACTAAACTACGCAATTTAGCACCTTAACGAACCGGTAACCAAACGAACAACCAGACACTACACGAAACACCAAAATTGAACTAGAAGCATTGTTTCAACATCATGAATGTGACAACCCGAGTTTTCAAGGTCTTCCCTCGACACGTCACTTGTTTGCAATTCAGTTTTCGTAATCCGGTTGCGTTATAAACATGTGTATGATTGCTGTATGATTAAGGTTGTGTTATATGTGATTGATAAATATGGTTGTGTTATTGTTAATAACTTAGGACTAGCTTTTGTCTCATGTCCTTGGCCAACTCCACTTCGACGAAACCCCACCCGACGAAACAGGATCTTCGTCACAGCACTCTGCTCGACGAAACATTGGAGTTTCGTCGCCTTTGAGTTTCGTCGCCACCATGTGGGCTTGTGGCGCAGGTGAGGCCCAAGTTTTCATTAGTTATATTTACATAGTATACGCGGAGTTTCCATTTAGCGAAAACCCTAGTACCCGTCTCCTTCTCTCTAGTACCGGCGGCAGCCTTGAATCCACTCGAAGCTTCCCTCTCATCGATTCTAGTACCGCCATTCCTTTACGATTCTCCGGTGAGTGCGACAACACTTGTTTTATTATTTGTTGCTTGATCTAGATGATGTACAAACTATTGATAGTTTAATGGCTATGAAAATCATGAATTTGTATAGTTTTAAAGAGGTAGTTAGAGGATCCTGTTGATGTTGTAATTGTGTATCCTGTTGATGTTGTAATTGTGTATCCTGTTGATGATGTGATTATGTGTATGATGATTAACCGGCATGATGATTATATGTCTTTCCTGAGATAGTAAATGATTAGGGTTTCATGTTGATGATTGAAATTATTGTATTATTGATTTGGATAGGATGATGTGGACTGTTGATCGATGAGATAAATTGTGAATATTGATGAATTTGATTGCATATAATGGTTACCAAAGGCGTTAGATTGATCTGATGGAAATAAACCAGAGATCTGTAACTGTTGATTGGTGCGACGAAACATAAGAGTTTCTCCATGACTGTAACTCAACGAAACATAAGAGTTTCGCCATGTATGTGACTCGACGAAACATAAGAAGTTTCGCCATGTCTGACCTTTCGTCGGAAACCTTTTGAGAACGAATTAACAGAACCATTAATATAGCATGTATAGTGTGTGTAATCGGCTGTATTATGATTGGATTTAGAGTATTATATAAGTGCTTGTTAACCTTGATCATTAAGAGGTCTAGATCCTTACACGAAAACCCAGTCTGTGGATTATGTATGCATGAAATTGCTGAATGGTTCTATAAACCTATGTGGGAATGCGTAATGATGATTTCAGAAGGGTTAGTATGATCATGTTAATGATTGACTTCATGATAAGTGTGTTTGTTTAGTTGTGTATGAAACTGTTAGTGAAATGGACTGCGTGAAAACTATTCATGAATTGGGCTTCCTGTATTGGGCCAAACGCCTGAAGTCGGCCATATGCCTGATTGGATCTGAGCCAATGAGCCGTACACTATAGGAACAGCGTGTTTGACTGAATTATTGTTTATGTAACACACGAAACCTGTTTACTTGTGTATTGATGATTAGAGTATGAGCATGGCTATGTGTTTTACTTGTACGTTACTTGCGTAATGTGAACAAAGAATATGTGTTCGATGTGTTAACAAAACTGACTATTTTTGGTAACCACGGTAGGGTTTGGTTAACCAACTGGGAACTGGTAAAGTAAATTAACAATCCAAGAAATCTAAGGTGAGTTCATTTCTCTTGAGCATGTGTCCCGGTGGTTGGGACAGTCATTGGGCATCCCTGAGAGGGATGGGTTTGGGTAACTCAATTGGGTATTCCTGAGAGGAATACGTCTCGTGGTAAATCTGGAATGTTGGATAATATACTCATCATATCACCATTAAAGTCCCTTCGTGTTGTTTGGTTACCTGAGAGGTAACAAGGTATTAGTTGGTAGCGCTACTTAGGTTTGGCACCCTCACCCCGTACCTGAGAGGACGGGTGTGAACTAATGACCTAGTCATGACCAATGCTTTGATAGGAGCATTGGAGAAAGGGCAATGTAAATCAGGAGTCGTCTTGTATTCGGGGTATTATCAACATTAAATTCAATGGATTAAACTAAACACTTGGTAACCAACGTTTTCGTAAAACTATGAACTCACCAGCGTTGTCTGATACACGTGTGTGCATGCTCGCAGGTTATAGGTAGGTCTGGATGTGGAACTTGCTGTCTGGGATGCTGGAGTGGCCATGGGTCGAGATACATGGAATCGCGAGACGAGTCTAATGGTTACCATACATATGAAACACTTAACTAATGTTTTATGCTTCCGCTGAATACGATAAATTGTAATTAGTGTTTTGTAACACTTAAAGTTATTGAATGAAAGTTTTATTTAAAATCTTGTATGAGTTCAATGTGATTGGTGGCTAGATCCTGGTACATCACACGCCCCGCGGGAGTTTCTGCTTGGGGTATTTTGGTGGTGTGACAGTCTGGTATCAGAGCCACTGGTTATAGTGAACTAGGTTTTAAAAATGTTTTTATAAAACCTGACTATAACCGAACAGTTCTGAATAGGTGAATACGACCATGGCACTCAGCTCCAGATTGCAAGGTTCGTCTTTTTACCTGTTGTATACATTACATGATTAGTGCACACTTGTTTATGATGTAGCATACGGACACACACTCATCACTAATCGCATAATTACATGAATTGCTTGTTTACTCTATGATGCGTAGTTGGTGTGTCGTAGTCATTAAATCCTTGTGATCTGATCATTTGAAAACCTCTGTTTGGCATTCGAGTTTGAGGAACCATTTGACATGAGTTAGGAGGAACTGAGATGAGCATGCAAATCGCAATATTATTGTGGGTGCACACATAATAATAATGTGGGGTGCACGCGAGTCCCAGTGAGGCTTAACAAGTGAAAAGGGGGTTCTGTTCCGTTATTCGAGCAGTGAGAAACGTAACAAATCTATAGGAGTTCTAGCTGTGATTGTCTCCTACTTGAACGTGTCTTTTCACTCCTTTCTGAAACCTTACGAATCTCGATGCTATCGAGTATTGCCTGAACACCCATCTGAACGCCTAGCAAACTGGATAGGATGTTAGGTTCTTGTTCGAACGTCCCTGAGTTGGATGTCTCAGCGTCGAATGATTGGTCTATACCTTCCTCACCTATCTTTGTTTGTTGGAACTTAGCGCGTTGACGTCTTAAATCACGAAGTGTGGTCACTTCTGCAACACTCTCGCAACAGACCGTGTATTACTCAAACAACTTGCAACATCGATGGACAAGAGGGTGAGCATAGTACTTTACCGACCTCAGTATTTGGACGACCCTGGCTACCAACAACGAACATCAGCAATTTGACTCCAATTGAATCTTTAACCCTAGTCAGTGACTTATGGGAGTCAACCCTTATGAGTTCATCGGGGCATAAGCAATGACAATTGACTATAGCATGGTATGTGTAACTGCCAACACAGTGGGTAGCGCATTAGGACGTGGCGCAGAATGTGAAAAGATGGACTTTGACGGTGTAAAATCGTAGGGCTCCGTTTCAAGCGGCGACATTAGGGGTAACAGTCACGGCAACATCAAGATACTCGTAATTGTAGCCAACGGTATGGAAATAGAGGTGCCCACGACATGGATTGGCCGTTGTTAAATCAAGACGACAACAACCAAAGGAGCGACGACAGTTCTGGAAATCCTCATAACGATAACGTCACTGGTGGTGATGTTCGTAGAAGGACATTTAGGATTGGTATGGGCGACGCCAGAATTATAGAAACACGGTGGCCTGCACATTTTTGGTAACTAAACGCATCATCCCTAATCTGTTAAACCCTGATGCTTTTCGGAACCAACCTGTTGCGGAATCGACTGATGGCCTGACAATTGAAATCTCATATGTTCGCTGGAATGCAAACACAACCTTGTGGGACAAGTGTTCGACATCGACCTTCCTTCTGTTAATCCTGATAGTCTCGATACAGTAGTTAGTGTGGATTGGTTACCCAGATATCGCGCAGATATACCCTGTGAGAAGAAAATTTTGCGTCGCTATATGCTCTAAAGTGTCAGAGTGTGACACCTGGGTCACTGCGACCATCAAACAAATACCAAACCAATGAAATATTGTATTTCATACTTGGGATTTGTACAAATATGTGTATCATTTGCACATATCAATTCTTGTTCGATTTCGGGCTCTAAATCGCTTTCTGGAAGGTTATACGCGCACTGATGCATAAATATAACCAGTTTAATGCAACGAACACTCTGGAATAGTGAAATAGGATTCACATACCTTAAATAACCTTTACATAACTTAGAAATAAGTTTTGAAGGCTTTGGTATGACAAAATCAAGTTTAATCGCTTACAGGGACTAAATTCGACAAACTACGAAAGTATGCCGATTCGTACTGTAACGAACATTCCGGAACATGACCATAAGTTAAACACACCCTAAATATCCTTTACATAGCTTAGATATAGGCTTTGAGGGGTTCGGTGTGCTAAAATAAACTTTATAGTCATTCAGGGACTAAAAGCGTCAAAAAGTGCATAAGTTTGCATTTTCGCGCATAACTTACGTTCTGAATACATCCGGACATCCAAAAATTTATGTAATCATTAAAATATTATGTTTTAGTGATTGGCTTGATAAAAATCCATTCGTCGCGCAATTTGGATCGTTTTTCGCGCTTATGCGCATTCCGTCGTAATTAACCGAACATCGCGATCATGCGACCAAACGAACCAACATCCGGCATATTTTTGAGCATGTTTCATGTCCACAATGTTTAGGCATCATTTTAGGGCCTTAAAGATGGCTTAACGGGCCTTAAACGTGTCGAAATGAGCCTTAAACACCAACAGGGACTAAAACTGTCAATTTGCAAAGTTGGTTGCAGATCAGAAGCTCCAGGCGGCCCGCGTGAGCATGGGTTGTTCCTTACGCGGCCCGTGTCAGTCTCCCAGATCAGAATAATCTGTTTTAAACAGCTGTTAACAGCTGTTAAGCACCCAAAACCCATTTGCACTTGCCTCTTCCTGATAATGGGGGGCCAATTTGAGTTACCTTAGTGTTGCAACAAGGGTAGGGACAAGATCAAAGCACGATATTCGAGGAACGATCCTAACGGTCCTAGAAATCCTATAAATACCCCTTTGATTCACAACTCAAAACCCATTTGATTTCTGAAAACTTCTCTAAGTTGAGGTGTAAAAACGCTTCATACCTGAGAAATATTTGGAAATCAAAGCTTGCGGGGACCCCTTGTAAGTGTTCCTTCGTTCTTTTTATTCTTTTAGCGTTAAAGTCAAACTTTTTTTGACTTTCTATATTGACCAGTTTATGGTCAATGCGAAGTTCGTTTGAACTTCATAACGTGAGCGTAATCACGATGGTTATGGTCCCTAGTGACTATACCTACTGATTACCACGTTATCTAGGCTCAGTGACGAGTCGTAGTTTCGGCCAAAATGCGCATTCTTGCGTATTTTGTAACCAAACTACTCTTAGGTATCAAAACCGTTTGTTTTGATACCAAACCTGTTTTCTAAACTTAGTTAAGCATGTTTTAACATGCTTAGCTCGTCACTTTTAGTTTAGTGCTTATATAGGGTCGTAAGGTAAGCGATCTAAACAATCGCTTATACTTTCGAACCCGACCCATTTGGTCGATCATTAGGATCCGATCAAACATATTAGGTGACCATAGTTGTATAGGGAATAACCTTCCGAGGTTATACCTTATGGTCACATCGTTTGAGTAGTTGTATGATAGGTAGTATATATGCCTTAGGTAAATTACCAAAATGCCCTTTTTACGCCAAAATTCATTTTAAGCATATGTAACATAACTTTTGATATCTAAACTGATTTGGCAACAATATTAGACATGTTAAGGCATATTTTACTTATCATAGGGCTAGTTAGGCGTTCCGAACGCGTTTTACGCGAACGACGCGTTAAAGTAGCATAAGCTATCTAAACGGGTCACAATGGGTCGTAAGCACATAGGTTAGGTTTCATTGTAGTATGTAGGCTTTGTTAAACCACATTACATGAGTTCCCATACTCATTTGGTTTACAAGCCCTCATTCTATCCGATCCTCCGACATAGGTCCGGTTTGTAAACATAGTTACCTATATTAGGTGCCGTTTGATCCCGTGATCTTCTAGCTTTGCTTGGTGGTTATCCTAGGACTTCTAAGCAATCTCAAGTGAGTACATAGACCCCTATTTTACTGTTTTCAAACTGTTTTAGGGTGAAACACATGTGCCTACTTGTTACTTTCGTGCTTTCCTGTTTTCACATCATATACTTGCTATGTTCATTAGTACATTTATAGTACATGATTTACATTACATTGTTTTGCTATGTATGTTTACTTAGCATACTTAGTACATTGTTTTACTTTACATATCTGCTATGTATGTTGACTGAGCATGCTAGCACATTGATTTACATGACTTTTCCTGCTTTGTATGTTTACTTAGCATACTTAGTACATTGTTTTACATTACATCTAGTTGCATATGCTCATCCAGCATATGGACACATTGTTTTACATTACATCCTGTTGCATATGCTCATCCAGCATATGAACACATTATATTACATTTTGAACCGTTTGTAACTATTTGACTATGTAAACCGTTGTAACCATTTGACTATGTGAACCATTGTAACCATTTGATTATGTGAACCATTTGTAACTGTTGAACTGTGTGAACCGTATTTGACCCTACATAAACATCTCTACAATTGTTAAACTTTACATTTTGGTGGTTGTTTGGGTAAATGATTTAAGTAACGAGGCGACGTGTAATATGATAAAATCATGGTGGATACGCCACTGGTACTTCCTATATATAAGTGCTTTTATGGTGTTACATATCGTAGCGTTATTTAAACCATCTCAGTTTAGACATATTACATTTACGACACATTTTTCACATAAACATCGTTTTACAAATAACTTAATTTGTACAAACTCATTTTACTTGGTTATTCACTTAACCATACATTATTCTTTTATATATATATCATTTGATTTATTTATCACTTTTCAAATGATTTATGAAAGGAATCACTCAACAAGATTCATGGCTACTTTTTAAACAGTTTCTTTAAACACAAGTCATGAATCCTATTTTCATAAAACCTATGTATCTCACAGGCATTTTTATGCTGACGTACCAATTTTCACATGTGTTTTCAGGAGCTGTTGCATAAGATGATCGAGACACACTTAGGCGGACCTGTGCCTTAGTGACTTAAAACGAAGCAAGAACTAGTTAATTTATGTTATGTACCCTTTGTTTCTTGTTTAAGACAATATAACTCTCTTGATTGATAAATAAAATATAATTTTAATTGCCATGGTTATGAAACAATTAATTCTGTTACAACACTCCCCGACGTTTCCGCCACGTTTCGTTGTTTTACGTGGTCGGGGTGTGACAGAAAAGTTGGTATCAGAGCCAATGGTTATAGGGAATTAGGTTATTAGTAATACTTTGACCTAGACTATAACCTTCCTAGGACCCTAACGCGAGTTTACTTGCGTTTAGTCATAAAACAATACCGTTGCCTATCTTTAGGCAGCAACCACAACGAGAACATCAATTCCGAATCCGCTTTGAAAATTAATCATCTGTTTTTGGATGATTGATTACTAGGTTTTGAACCCTCTGTTATATGGTTTTGAACCCCTTTGAGTTTTCAAAATCTCGTCAAAAGTTTTGGGTCCTAAATAGTGTGAACACGTGCAAACTGGAAGAGTGAATGCCTGTACCCTGGGTTTTCTGTCTAAGGCTAGAGTGTTCGTACAAATCCACATAATCGGACCAGTCACTCTTACCTGGGAACTCTTGGGGTGAGTGTCCACTTATAGGCGAGCATGTCTTCGCGATACATTATGAGGACCTACTTGCTTTGATTCAGCCTTTGTGTGTCGTTTGTTTACTTCGTGGTTCAAACAAATGACCATCACCCATGATTTTGGTCGGTAGTTATAACATCCTATTCTTACCCAATGCCATTTCATTTGTTTTCTCTCTTATTTCCCCTTTTTAGAATGCCTCCTCGACGCGACAATCAGATAGCGAATGCCGAACTGGCAGAAATCATCGCACAGCAAATGGCTGCTGCTTTCCCAAATCTTATTGCTCAACTGAACCAAGCCAACCACAACAATAATGCTCCATGCAATTTCAAGAATTTCAATTCGGCTAAGCCACTCAAGTTTAGTGGTTCTGAAGGAGCAACTGGGCTCCTACAATGGTTCGAGAGCACTGAGAGTACATTTCGTCACGTTCAGTGTCCTGATAATCGCAAGGTCGAGTTTGCTTCCAGTGTGTTTCAGAAGAGGGCTCTTACATGGTGGAACGGGGTGATGAGAGACCGTGGTGCTGAGGTTGCTTTACTACAGACTTGAGCCGAGCTTAGGGCCCTTATGATGAAGGAGTTCTGTCCTCGTCATGAACTGAGGGCTTTAGAAAGGGAATTTGACGATCTTAAGCAAGATAGCGGGGAGCATCGAGCCTACACGGACCGTTATGAGGAGTTAAGTCTGTTATGCCCAAACATGGTCACGCCTTTGGATAAGGCAATCAAAAAGTACATTGATGGCCTCCCTGACTCAATACAAGACATTGTGACTGGTAGCAATCCTACTACAGTTAGACAGGCCATTGAGCTAGCTACAACCTTGACTGAATCTCAGATCAGGAAAGGTAAACTTTCTCGAAAGGGTGACAAGAAACCAATCGAGGAATCAAAGACCATGGATGAACAGACTGGATCCCCTAAGAAGTCAAAGAAGCGAAAGGCTTCTCAGAACTTCGCCGTGGTCGCTCACAATGATCAAGCCATCTCCAACCAACCAGCTCAACCCCCTGCTAGAAAACCATACAACGGAACTGCACCCTTGTGCAATCAATGTAACCTTCATCATCATGCTGGTGTGAAGTGCCGCACATGCCAAGTTTGTGTACTTATAGGTCATACAGCAAAGGTTTGCCCAACCGCAGCAGTACCAAATCAAGCTGGCAACAATCCTGCTCAAGCTCGTTTTCCACCGGGGTCTTGCTACAACTGTGGCGAGATGGGCCATTTTCGTAGGAATTGCCCAAGGCTTGCTAATGCAAATCCAGTGCAGGGATGAGTATCTGACCGACAGAAGACAACGCTGTTTAGAAAATAATCAAACTTTGTGTATTATTTTCTTTTGTTGTCAAGGTCCATGAAACAGTTGTTATCGTTGTTTATAAATAAAGCTTTTATTTTACAATGCAATATACAAATATTGATGTGGTTGCATGTGTAAACAACATATCCCCTACAATACCGACAATCAAGGAACCGTATCCCTTGAAGAACATACTACCCCCAAAAATTCTTCCACTTTATGATCTCTTGTGTTTCCCACGAAAATCCTAAGTACCCGTTTCTTCCAAGGAAAACGAAGTACAAGGCGCAAGTTACAACTCTGGACGAATACCCACTCCTTAATGGGGTACCTAAAGATATTCCCGTAAGTCCTTAATTATCGTGTACCTTAATTCGAATGTTATGATTCCTGGTAATCAGAAAATCGAATTTTTAGAAGATCATCCTATCTTTTCAGATAGATGCTTGAGGACGTTGAAGTCCATCAACTGGGTTCCTGGTATACCTTGAATACCCATGTTCAAATCGATGCCAAGTTGATTGCAATCAATAACAAGATAATAACAATTAATAACCAAGGAAACAATTATGTGATTAAGTGCTTATGTGTTCCCTTTTTATGTTTTTATTTGTGATCCAAATTAAGTTATCCAAATCCTCGTAGAAATCTTCCATATCGTGGTATAAGGGATTCATAGTAGGATACCCAAAGGTACTACCTAAAATCCTTAATGGACTTCTACGTTGTAGTTAAGTCCCTTGGATTATAAGGTACTACTCCATAATTAGACCCCTTGAGTGGTCTAGTTAAACAGATTGATCCAAAAATCTGGGTAGGAATATCATGTGATGATCTAAGGACTCCTTGGTGGCCTAATTAAAAAGATCATATGTTGATCTAATTAAAAGGACCCTATGGTAGTCTAGTCACCCTCATCACAGGTTTGATTTTCCTCCCCTAAACATTACAAGACAAACTGTGCGGACTGTGCAAGGAATTGCGTAGTTATGGATGCATACATAATTATGGAATTTAGTGCATAGAAATCACAGCAAGTTCTATCATGTATCTAGAGTTAACCCTATTCATTTCCATTTCCGATGAAGCATACGTTGAGGAAAAATGAACTAGCTATTCATTTTTCACTTCTGAAGATTATCCGTTGAGGAAATGAATATCCGTTTATCCTTCATTTCCAATTCTGAAGAATACCCGTTGAGGAAAATGACTCTGTTTGTTCATTTTCATTCTGAAGAGTATCCGTCGAGGGAAATGAATATCTGTTTGTTTAATCCTTCATTTCCGTTTCCGAGGAAGCAACCGTTGAAAATGACTCCGTCCGCTCATTTTCGTTTCTAAAGATTATCCGTTGAGGAAATGAATATCCGTTAATCCTTCATTTCCAATTCTGAAGAATACCCGTTGAGGAAAATGACTCCGTTTGTTCATTTTCGTTCTGAAGAGTATCCGTCGAGGGAAATGAATATCCGTTTGTTTAAATCCTTCATTTCTAATTCTGAAGAACCCATTGAGGAAAATGACTCCGTTCGTTCATTTTCACTTCTGAAGAATATCCGTTGAGGGAAATGAATATCCGTTTAATTGAATCCTTCATTTTCCATTTCCGAAGAACCCGTTGAGGAAAATGACTCCGTTCGTTCATTTTTGCTTCTGAAAAATATCCGTTGAGGAAAATTACAAGATTATGCCTTACATATCTTTGATGATTATTTGACTCAAAGTCACAGACAGACTCCTACATATAAATTTCGGGACGAAATTTCCTAAAGTAGGGGAGACTGTGACACCTGGGTCACTGCGACCATCAAACAAATACCAAACCAATGAAATAATGTATTTCATACTTGGGATTTGTACAAATATGTGTATCATTTGCACATATCAATTCTTGTTCGATTTCGGGCTCTAAATCGCTTTCTGGAAGGTTATACGCGCACTGATGCGTAAATATAACTAGTTTAATGCAACGAACACTCTGGAATAGTGAAATAGGATTCACATACCTTAAATAACCTTTATATAACTTATAAATAAGTTTTGAAGGCTTTGGTATGACAAAATCAAGTTTAATCGCTTACAGGGACTAAATTCGACAAACTACGAAAGTATGCCGATTCGTACTGTAACGAACATTCCGAAACATGACCATAAGTTAAACACACCCTAAATATCCTTTACATAGCTTAGATATAGGCTTTGAGGGGTTCGGTGTGCTAAAATAAACTTTATAGTCATTCAGGGACTAAAAGCGTCAAAAAGTGCATAAGTTTGCATTTTCGCGCATAACTTACGTTCTGAATACATCCGGACATCCAAAAATTTATGTAATCATTAAAATATTATGTTTTAGTGATTGGCTTGATAAAAATCCATTCGTCGCGCAATTTGGATCGTTTTTCGCGCTTATGCGCATTCCGTCGTAATTAACCGAACATCGCGATCATGCGACCAAACGAACCAACATCCGGCATATTTTTGAGCATGTTTCATGTCCACAATGTTTAGGCATCATTTTAGGGCCTTAAAGATGGCTTAACGGGCCTTAAACGTGTCGAAATGAGCCTTAAACACCAACAGGGACTAAACTGTCAATTTGCAAAGTTGGTTGCAGATCAGAAGCTCCAGGCGGCCCGCGTGAGCATGGGTTGTTCCTTACGCGGCCCGTGTCAGTCTCCCAGATCAGAATAATCTGTTTTAAACAACTGTTAACAGCTGTTAAGCACCCAAAACCCATTTGCACTTGCCTCTTCCTGATAAAGGGGGGCCAATTTGAGTCACCTTAGTGTTGCAACAAGTGTAGGGACAAGATCAAAGCACGATATTCGAGGAACGATCCTAACGGTCCTAGAAATCCTATAAATACCCCTTTGATTCACAACTCAAAACCCACTTGATTTCTGAAAACTTCTCTAAGTTGAGGTGTAAAAACGCTTCATACCTGAGAAATATTTGGAAATCAAAGCTTACGGGGACCCGTTGTAAGTGTTCCTTCGTTCTTTTTATTCTTTTAGCGTTAAAGTTAAACTTTGTTTGACTTTCTACATTGACCAGTTTATGGTCAATGCGAAGTTCGTTTGAACTTCATAACGTGAGCGTAATCACGATGGTTATGGTCCCTAGTGACTATACCTACTGATTACCACGTTATCTAGGCTCAGTGACGAGTCGTAGTTTCGGCCAAAATGCGCATTCTTGCGTATTTTGTAACCAAACTACTCTTAGGTATCAAAACCGTTTGTTTTGATACCAAACCTGTTTTCTAAACTTAGTTAAGCATGTTTTAACATGCTTAGCTCGTCACTTTTAGTTTAGTGCTTATATAGGGTCGTAAGGTAAGCGATCTAAACAATCGCTTATACTTTCGAACCCGACCCATTTGGTCGATCATTAGGATCCGATCAAACATATTAGGTGACCATAGTTGTATAGGGAATAACCTTCCGAGGTTATACCTTATGGTCACATCGTTTGAGTAGTTGTATGATAGGTAGTATATATGCCTTAGGTAAATTACCAAAATGCCCTTTTTACGCCAAAATTCATTTTAAGCATATGTAACATAACTTTTGATATCTAAACTGATTTGGAAACAATATTAGACATGTTAAGTCATATTTTACTTATCATAGGGCTAGTTAGGCGTTCCGAACGCGTTTTACGCGAACGACGCGTTAAAGTAGCATAAGCTACCTAAACGGGTCGCAATGGGTCGTAAGCACATAGGTTAGGTTTCATTGTAGTATGTAGGCTTTGTTAAACCACATTACATGAGTTCCCATACTCATTTGGTTTACAAGCCCTCATTCTATCCGATCCTCCGACATAGGTCCGGTTTGTTAACATAGTTACCTATATTAGGTGCCGTTTGATCCCGTGATCTTCTAGCTTTGCTTGGTGGTTATCCTAGGACTTCTAAGCAATCTCAAGTGAGTACATAGACCCCTATTTTACTGTTTTCAAACTGTTTTGGGGTGAAACATATGTGCCTACTTGTTACTTTCGTGCTTTCCTGTTTTCACATCATATACTTGCTATGTTCATTAGTACATTTATAGTACATGATTTACATTACATTGTTTTGCTATGTATGTTTACTTAGCATACTTAGTACATTGTTTTACTTTACATTTCTGCTATGTATGTTGACTGAGCATGCTAGCACATTGATTTACATGACTTTTCCTGCTTTGTATGTTTACTTAGCAGACTTAGTACATTGTTTTACATTACATCTAGTTGCATACGCTCATCCAGCATATGGACACATTGTTTTACATTACATCCTGTTGCATATGCTCATCCAGCATATGAACACATTATATTACATTTTGAACCGTTTGTAACTATTTGACTATGTAAACCGTTGTAACCATTTGACTATGTGAACCATTGTAACCATTTGATTATGTGAACCGTTTGTAACTGTTGAACCGTGTGAACCGTATTTGACCCTACATAAACATCTCTACAATTGTTAAACTTTACATTTTGGTGGTTGTTTGGGTAAATCATTTAAGTAACGAGGCGACGTGTAATACGATAAAATCATGGTGGATACGCCGCTGGTACTTCCTATATATAAGTGCTTTTATGGTGTTACATATCGTAGCGTTATTTAAACCATCTCAGTTTAGACATATTACATTTACGACACATTTTTCACATAAACATCGTTTTACAAATAACTTAATTTGTACAAACTCATTTTACTTGGTTATTCACTTAACCATACATTATTCTTTTATATATATATCGTTTGATTTATTTATCACTTTTCAAATGATTTATGAAAGGAATCACTCAACAAGATTCATGGCTACTTTTTAAACAGTTTCTTTAAACACAAGTCATGAATCCTATTTTCATAAAACCTATGTATCTCACAGGCATTTTTATGCTGACGTACCTATTTTCACATGTGTTTTCAGGAGCTGTTGCATAAGATGATCGAGACACACTTAGGCGGACCTGTGCCTTAGTGACTTAAAACGAAGCAAGAACTAGTTAATTTATGTTATGTATCCTTTGTTTCTTGTTTAAGACAATATAACTCTCTTGATTGATAAATAAAATATAATTTTAATTGCCATGGTTATGAAACAATTAATTCTGTTACAACACTCCCCGACGTTTCCGCCACGTTTCGTTGTTTTTGTAGGTCCGGCTAGGGGAGGATCTAGTCGCCTAATCCTTGTGTACAAACCAACCCGGTTGTGCGGAATCCAACCGAGATAGCAAACCGAGATAGAACACGTAAAAACACAACACGCAAAGTTCACCGATTAACACCTCTGTATTAATACGTATGAATGGTCCAGTTACAAGCACAAGGTTTACAGATGTATTCTATAAACTCTCTCTAACAGTGTGTGTGTTCTCTGTTTTCCTTATCTGTCCAACTTTTCTTGTCTCACATCTTTCTAAATGAACACAACACACGGGTATTTATACCCAAACCAGCAGGTCTGGTCGAAGGATCAGATAGGATGATCGAAGGATCATCTATCGACCAGAAACAGCTCGAAGGATCAACATGTACCACGAAAGATGTGATCTTTCGTGGTCCATCCATCGAAGGTCCATCTTTCGAGCTCATCATCGAAGGATATAGGCAATCCTTCGATGACACATCCTTCGACCCAGCATCTTACAAACATAATGTTGACTGTTTGGCCAAGTCAAACCGGAGGATGGTTGACTTGGTCAAACTTACAAGACTAACAAAGACATCGTTTCGAATACAGACAAAATACAGACAAAGTACAGACACAAGTGCACCAACAAACTCCCCCTTGGCTGTAGCTTTGTCTGGCTGTAGCTTTGTCTCGATCTTTGTGACTTCAAGTCTTTGACATCTTTTCAAGTCTTCAATGTCGGAGGATCTTTAAAGTCTTCAAGTCTTGAAAGCAGAAAGTGTACCAACAAACTCCCCGTTTCGTGTAGGAAGTGTGTTGACAAACTCCCCCTTAACATAAGCTCCCCCTTGAGTCATGCTCGTGAAAGTCTTTATCTTTATGAAGTGAGATCCTTGTGGTGTTGATGATGGTCAGCGGCAACTCGATCATCTTCATCATTTGAGTGCCTTCACGTCGTGTCTTCATTCCGAAGCTTGTCATCGACCATGTTCTCCTAGCCTTTAGAATCTGCACATGCAAGAAATCTAAACGCGTAATGAGAACAACTGCTTGGAATATCATAAGCAAACGACACACATGTGACCATTGTTTAAAACAAACACCGTCCGACAGTTTGAAAGTTTAAAGTATTTTATCAATTTCAATTTTAACTTTCAAAACTTGCAAATTTCGACCGTTTATGAAGATTTAGTCATTTTCGGTTTTCGTTCAGGTTTCAGGTAACGAAGACTCGAGTTCCAACATCGTACGATCGAAAATAAAATAGAAATAAAATCTTTTTGGCTTTTATAAAGTTTATATTAAAACACACATAAAATCTTTTTGGTATTTTTGAATATTTCAAATGTAAAGACTGAAAGCAGTAAATAAATATATACAAAGTTACGGAAACTGAAAGCATTAAATAAATAAATATTTACAGACATTCTTTTTGTGAGTTTCGAGGGTAAGAGAATCATATCAGTGTACGGTCATGCCAAAACGCTCTTGTTGTTCAATTAGTTAACATTAAGATAAGCATCCTATAACAATTATCAGTATTGTTGTCCACTTAAGCTCAACTTATCAGATGTAATCATGGCGAGGGGATACGTTAAGGTATGATTTATACTTACCGACCGGTGTTCATCCACATCACGACACATTCCCGTATCAAGGTATGCACGAGGGTTCATCTTACCGGTGAGTATA
Source organism: Helianthus tuberosus (assembly GCA_030545235.1). Lineage (NCBI taxonomy): Eukaryota > Viridiplantae > Streptophyta > Magnoliopsida > Asterales > Asteraceae > Helianthus > Helianthus tuberosus. The sequence continues at coordinate 187,209,843 of CM060406.1, forward strand.
CCGATTATCATCTGTTTGACCGTATATGATGTGAGATTCTCACTTATTTTGAATTGAAAACAAGCCCTATGTGATAGAATCACTTATTGATGAGGAACTTGATTTTCGTATGCATGAGGGCACAGGAGCAAGTCCGTGAACAGGTCAGTACTTTCGTACAGCAGAGAGACGAACTTGACTCCCGGAAAGAATTTGTGATATTTTATCACTTATTTTGGGGACATGTGATTGTTGATCACTTATTGAGGTCGTATGCAATATGTACACGTATGTATAGTATCATGGAAGATCTAGACTTGCGTCCCCGTTATTTTTCGGTAAAAGATACAACCATGATACCCAGATGATAAGCAGCATAAAGACCGAATATTTCAGAACCTCGGCAATCTCTCAAACGAAATTTCGGTACTAAGACCATATGCCAATGAATGGTTCCCACCCAGTCTTCAGTCGATTTAAGTTTACATCACCCTGCATACTTTAAAATGATTGTGAGCCTACCGATACATCTTATATAGAGCTGCTTATCGCTTTTTCATCTGAAAGAGGTTTAGACAGACCACTGATGTACTATCATTTTCTCTTTTTCTCGCCAGGAAACTCATTTTTTCTTTTCTATTGTTTTTGCGTTTTTGAAAATTTTTCAATGTTTTTGGATTTTCAAATTTTGGATTTACTCCCCCTAAAATCAACAAACTAAGATAAATTAAAACACAAAGGTATTTACAAAAATGATTTTCCGATGTTGGTTACTCTTGCTTGACCTTAACGCCGTTTACCAGTAATAAGTAGTCAAATCTTGATTTGTCAAAAGCTTTGGTAAAAAGGTCGGCACGTTGGTCATCGGTGTGGACGTAAGCAACATCGATTAGTCTTTTCTCAAAGCAATCACGTATGAAGTGATACTTAATGTCGATGTGCTTAGTCTTTGAATGCTGCACAGGATTTTTAGTGATCTGTAAGGCAGCAGAATTATCAACGTAAATAGGAGTAGTTAGGAATTCAAAACCGTAATCACGCATTTGTTGTTGTATCCACAGGACTTGGGAGCAACAACTTGAGGCAGCAATGTATTCAGCTTCGCATGTTGATGTAGCTACACACGTCTGCTTCTTGCATTGCCATGTGACTAGGCGATTTCCCAAAAACTGACATCCAGCCGTTGTGGATTTGCCGTCGATTTTACATCCGCCAAAATCAGAATCACTGAATGCGATCAAGTCAAAGTTATTATCCCTAGGGTACCATAGACCGGTGTCAGGGTAACCCTTCAAATAACGAAAAATGCTTTTTACAGCTGCAAGATGTGAGGCCTTCGGGTTCACTTGATATCTGGCAAGCAGGCACGTTGGGTACATTATATCTGGTCTTGATGCTGTGAGGTACATAAGGGATCCGATCATCGCGCGGTAGTATGAGGGGCTAGTATCTTGACCCTTCAAGTCTGGAGTAATTCCGTGATTTTGTGGCAATGGGGTACCGATGGGCGTTGCATCAGACATCTGGAACCGGCTCAAGATGTCACCAACATATTTAGTCTGATGGATGAATATCCCAGACTCAGTTTGTTGTACTTGTAGGCCCAAAAAGAAAGTCATTTCCCCCATAGCACTCATCTCGAATTTATCCTGCATTACACGCTCGAAATCCCTACACAAAACATCATTAGTAGAACCAAAAATAATATCATCAACATATACCTGTACCAGTAGAAGATCTCCATCTTGTTCTTTGATGAAAAGAGTACAATCGATAAGACCTCTGCGAAATCCATTCTCCAGCAGATAATTAGATAAGGTTGCGTACCAAGCTCGCGGTGCTTGATGTAGACCATATAGAGCTTTGTTGAGCAACCAAACCCGATCGGGATGGATAGGATCTTCAAAACCTGGAGGCTGTTCGACGTACACCTCTTCTTCTACCACACCATGTAAGAATGCACTTTTCACGTCCATCTGGTATACCTTGAAGCCTTTGAATGAGGCATAAGCCAGAAAAATCTGAATTGCTTCTAGACGTGCAACAGGTGCATACACTTCGTTGTAGTCGACCCCTTCAATCTGACGAAAACCTTGAACGACTAGCCTTGCTTTGTTTCGAATAACGACTCCACGGTCATCCCTTTTGCATTTAAACACCCAACGGGTACCAATCTTCTTGTATCCAGCAGGTTTCTCTACGAGTTTCCAGACACCAAGCTTCTGGAATTGTTGCAGTTCTTCCTGCATTGCTTCAACCCATGAGCTATCTTTCAAAGCATCTTACCAAGTTCTTGGCTCTTCCTGTGAGACATAACACGCGAAAGACCAATCATTTTGTTGACCAGATTCTCGGATAGTTGCATACAAGCCTGCATTGTTGTTGTTCCGCAACATGTTTCTTGTTTGAACGCCACTTTGTACATTTCCGATGATGTTTTGTTGAGGATTGGTATTGTGAATCCTTGTTTCTGGATTATCTCGAACTGGAATATTTGTACCCAGATTGTTGAGATTGAGATCAGTAATCAATTCAAGTCCCGGAATTGACGAAGAGGATGATGCAGTAGCTTCAGCTGTTCTAGGGACATCCACTGGAGGTGTACCCTCTGAAGTACCATGTACTGCTGCTGTTGGTCCTTGATCTGCATCGAGAAATTCATCATCCTCTGAAGATTCGTTCAATTCGGAAGCATCGTGAAAATCCTCATTGTCGAGAGCATTATTGTTCACCGAAGATGGTTCTTGATTGACAATAATGGGACGAACCACCGGTGAATCTGTTGCATTATCACTCTCGAAAAACATCCTTGCCGCAGCATTTTCTTCAACTGCTTCAACATTGATCGAATTGAAAAAGTCATCGTACTCAAACATCCAAGGCTGACCAGGACATTTGACTGGTAAAGTGTGCCTTTGTACTCTGACTTCAGACCATTCCTCGACCCTTTTAGTCTCTAGATTCCAGACTCTTAAGTTCGGGGTGGAATACCCAAGAAAGTATCCCTCAATGGCTCTTGCCCCAAACTTTCCATTAGGATCGATTATTGTGCAAGGAGCTCCAAACGGTTCAAGATATGACAAGTCTGGTTTCCGTTTGTTAATAAGCTCAAAGCAGGTCTTGTTGTGCCTTTTGACTGTGAGGACTCGGTTCAACGTGTAGCATGCAGAGGACACAGCTTCAGTCCAGAATGGAATCGGCAATTGTGACTCTACTAACATTGTCCTAGCAGTCTCGATCAATGTGCGGTTCTTACGTTCAGCGACGCCATTTTGCTGAGGAGTATAAGCTGCACTAAATTCGTGAAGAATGCCTTTTGAAGTGCAAAACTCCGCCATGGCATGATTTTTGAATTCAGTACCATTGTCGCTACGTATCCGCCTAACCTTCAAGTTATATAGATTCTCAATCTGAATGATCAAGTTTTTGATAATACCGAAGGTTTCACTCTTATGTGCCATGAACGCCACCCAAGAAAATCTTGAATAATCATCAGTTATCACGAGGCAATATTGATCATTCCTAATGCTTTTGTGCTTGACAGGACCGAACAAATCCATGTGCAAACGTTCAAGAGGAACAGCCACCGTGTTGACTTTCTTTGTAGGGTGTCGCTTCTTCGTTTGTTTTCCTTTCTGGCACGACACACAGACGTCTTGAAGATGGAAATTTTTAAGCGGAACACCATTCACCAATTCATTTGACACCAAATGATTCATTTTGCGTAAGTGAATGTGACCCATTCGTCTGTGCCAAGAGATTGTGTCTTTTTCTGTGGCTTTGGAAACGAAACAAGTTGCTTGTGCAGACGTTGTGATAGCTTGGCTCATATCAAGGACATACAAATCATTTATCCTTGGAGCTGACAAGAGAATCCATTCTTTTGGAATTTTGAAGCCGGGTTTCAGCACATAACATCCATTAGCATCAAAGTGTACTGAGAACTGCTTATCACAAATTTGAGAAACACTAAGAAGATTGTGATCAAGTTGTTGTACGAAGTTGATCTTATCAAAGCTAACAACCCCGTTGGAAATCATTCCTTCACCCGTAATATATCCGCCCTTATCTCCAGCAAAAGCAACATAACCTCCTCTAATAGATTTGACGTCGTAGAGAAGCTTCATGTCGCCTGTCATGTGCCTGGATGCCCCACTATCAACAATCCAATGACTACTGATAGTTCCTCCTGGAACACCCTGCACATGAACTCAATCGATTAGTTGGAGATGGGGACCCAAGCCATTGTGGTCTTGGGTCTTCCATTTTCATCAACGACAATTACTTCTATTCTTTGATGATTGGAAAATTGTGATGGTCCCCCTGATTCAGTAACCGTTTTTGGTTTCCAAGTCTGTTTTGTTATACCAGTGTTATTCTTTAAAAACTTAACTTCATGGTTGTCTGAAGTTTTTAAATTGTTTGGTTTGACAGAAACAGATGGTTTTTGAACCACATCGGTTTTAATCGCCTTTTCAATTTTCTTGACCTGTTGGCGTTTCTGTTTCTTTTCCCTTTCTTTTACAAGTCGGGGATCTTGTTTTACAGAAACAGAACGCTTGCGGTCAGTTGGGCCACGGGGATCATCAACTATGCCTTTTTGTTTATGAAGATACGGGCAATTTCGAACAATATGCCCGATTGTTCCACATTCAAAACATGATCTTCGTTCAACAAACCCCGAAGAATCATGTGGTCGTCTTGCCGATGATGAACTTTGTGATCCCGAGGTACTAGGTTTTGAACTACTTGGTTCATTCCTTTTCATCACAGTTGCTTTCTTGACAAAATCTAAATTAGATTGATTTTCAAACTTAGCAATTTTGTCCGTTCCCTTAGATTTCACAAAGTTCACATTCTTTTTCTTCTTCTGATTCGGCTTCTTTTGATCTTGAGCCAGTGCTTTACCTTTTGGTTTGGCAAGATTTTGCTGTTTTTCCACTGTTGGTAATTTCTTGTTCCCAAATTGTTTTCTAACTTCAGCCTTTGGGATAGGAGGACACTGTGTGACTGTAACATGTGGTCCTGTCTTTCCCAAAAACTTACTTGTAGAATTTTCAAAGACTTTACTGATTAAAGATTGATTAACATTTTTAATAGGAAAATCTTTGTCTGAATAGATTTTATCATCACCAACAAGAGTGTACAGCAAATCCACACTCTCCGACTCTTTTGCTGATGTGGACTCGGTTGGAACAGTCTTAGCAGGTTTTGTGGGAGGATCACATAGGATATGATTCTCAAGAGGTATGTCCTCTTCTTTGATTACTGCATCAGACTTTTCCGAATCAGTATCATCAGACTCATCATCAGAAGAATCAGTATCCTCAATCACAACTGGAGGATCCTGATTCTGTTCAGCAGTTACAAAAGTATCTGCTGACACATCTGAATCTGACGATACTTCTTTCTTGTATCCGAGCCCTGCTGCGAATTCCTCAACGTCCAAAGGAACAGATGGCTCAAAGTGAGTCCTATACTCCTCATCAGGCAAAGCATCAAAATTGTTTCTCACGGGTGGTGGACATTTCTTGTAACCTATGCATGTGACATCCCGTTTCTCTTTCTGAACATCAATGATGTGATCCAACACATAGCTAGAGCTCAAATAACTGTCTAACTTGAGTCGGATCGCCTCACTTTCAGTTTTAACACAAGCCATTTCCTTTTGCATTACTTCAAGGCGAGTGATATACAAGTTTATGTCAGTTTGTTTTCTGGAAACCATTTTAGTCAACTCAGTTTTATCTTTCTTTAACGTTTCAATCATTGACTTAAATTCCTTTTCATGGTTTTCATAAAACATATTGGCTTCAGTGCACTTTGAAAGATCAACGGTCAATTTCTGATTGTGAATGAATGTCACATCATATTTCTCTTGCAAAGCCTCATGTTTGCCTTGCAATTCACACCACTTATCATTCACTAAAATATGTTTGTTTTGCAAGTCAAACAAACTAGCTTGTAGAGCATCGTGTTTGCCTTGCAACTCAGACATGTTTGCATCCAAATCAGCACATCTAGCATGCAATCTATCACAATTTTCACAGCTAACAGAAGTGGGTTCATCGACACATACCTGACTTGATGAACTGTCGACATTCGCCATAAAGGCTGAATGGAGAGAAGACGAAGAATAAGCAGCTTGATCCACCAAAATAGATCTTCTTTGAATTCCTGCTGCAGCTTCCTCCAAAAGTTCATCAATATTTGCATCGACTGACGCACTTGATGTGTCATCCACATGATCATCGCCTGAAGCGGAGAACTCTTCATCTGAACTTCCACTATAACCGGAAGAGTCTTCATCCTCAGAAGATTCACTACCATTGGTGGAAGATTCTCCACCACTGGTGTGCTTAAGATCATTAACCACTTCAGCAAAACAAGCTGTTCCATCTGGTGCATCATTTCCCAACTGGATTGACCAATCACAACCTTCATCTACCTGAACCACAAGTGCCTGGTTGGCATTAGATGGTCCTGCTTGATTCTGGTTGTTGACAGGCACCAGTGTTCGCTCGTTGTTCCTTCCTTGGTTCTGATTTGCCCTGTTGCCTTGACCTCGGAAAGGATTCTGGTTCCCATGCTGAGATGGCCTTGTACATTCACGCTTGAAATGACCACGTTCACCACAATTGAAGCATTTAACAGCTTGCTTGTCGAACCCATACTTGGTATCTTTCTTGCTTTCCAAGCTGGTTCGTCCAGTTCTTTCCATGAAATCCTTTGCTCGCCTAACAGCACTGGCAAATGCCCACTTAATATCCATCATCTCCATCTCCTCTTTATCTATCTGCTGATAGTCTTCTTGTGTCAGATTAATATTACCAATCTGACCTTCCACTAATCCACAGTATGCGCTCACCACAGTGTTTAGCAGCTCCATGTGTTCCTTTGCTACTTCCACACTGACTTTAGAAAAGCTTGAGGTGTCGAGCCGTACTGTATTTGGCTTTGATTGCTGACTAGCAGATGATGTGCTTCCATAACATGCTTGCTGTTGAGGAGGAAGTGGATTCCCGTACATGTCTGTTGGTACGGTAGATTGAGGAGGAAGTGGATTCCCATACATGTCTGTTGTTCCGGGAGATCGAACTGGTAATGGATTCCCGAACATATCAGTTGGTCTGAGAGGTCGTTGGCTTTGCTGTTGCTGTTGAGAAGCTGGTTCTAGCAGATTTCCATACATGTCTGTCTTTGGAGGAACCGGCACTTGGATAGTATTGCCATACATGTCAGTGCTAGTCACAAATGCTGTTTGACTTGGAGCATGCGAAGAAGGTTTTGTAGAGGTGCAAGAGGTTCCAAAATACATTTCAGGATTTTGAGGCACGGGAATTCTTTTTGCCTTCAGAGTTTCTTCCTGATTCTTGTTTTCTAGAATTTGAACAAAGTCGTTGAAGCTCGTTGTGGCTAAAGTACCATTGTACTTCATGATTTCCAAGAAAGTATTCCACTGAGGTGGCAATGCATCTGCAAACCTTTTCACAATCTCTACAGGAGTTGTAACAACCCCAAAATTTGTCAATTCAGTCAATAAATGATTAAATCGACTTGTCAAATCGCCTAACGACTCATTCTCCATACAAGTAAAACCATCAAACTCTTTCTTCAGCAGTTCTTTTCTTAATTGACGTGTCGCTTCATTTCCCACGCCCCTTGTCTTCAACGCGTCCCACAACCTTTTTGTCGTCTTGTAACTGACAAATTGATGATAAATATCTTTACTTAGCGCTTGAGTAAGAATGGCATACGCTTTCTTCTCCAAATCATAGACCTTCTTCTGATCTTCCGTAAGATCTGCAAACGTAGCAGCAGATGATGCGGCAACCTCTATTGTTTGATCGAAATCTGTAATGAACCGCAACCACAATTCTGTATTTTGACCAAGAACATATGTATGAAATCTATCAATCCATCCTGGATATTCATATAAGTGCATCAACTTTGGAGGCCGATTCAAACTTCCAGTTTCGCTCTCGCTTAAGAGAATGCTTTGAACACTTGGAATTTGATTTGATACGAATGCCCATTGACCGGTAGAAATTGCATTAGCTTGGGAAGATACCGGTGCGGAAGATGACGGAGTACCAAAATACATATCTGTATTTACCAGTGAATTCCACCTTGGGTTCATTTTTGATCAGCCGAAGGATACCTGTCGAAAGACTTGAACAACACAAACTGTTAAACACAAACAGACTAATGATCGAAAGATCAACACCTGTTCGAAGGATCAACAGTGTTCGAAAGATCACTGTTGAGTTTCGAACAATGTTTTTCGAAAGATTCTCCAAACGAAGGATCCTTATCTTTCGAAAAAGGACTGTAGACCGAAAGATGAACACGAAAGATGACTTCGAAAGACTCCCCAATCGAAGGATCCTAGTCTTTCGAAAATGAGCAGAAGACCGAAGGATGTATGTTTCGAAAATATTCCTTGGAACGAAAGATAAGTCTCACACTTCGAAGGATGCTCGAAGGATGACTATCTATCGAACCTCCTTTGGTCGAAAGATGATCTTTCGACTTCGAAGGATATCCTTCGATCTTACTGACACGGTTGACAAATGTGACAGGTTGGTGAAAAGTTGACGGGTTGGTGAGAACTTTCGGCAGAAAGTATGTTCAGACCATATCTTTCAGGTCTGAACATGCAGGTTTTTCACCAACCGGGTAATGATCCCAATATTTTAATCAAATTACTCTTTCCAATGCACAAACACTTGATAATTTAAAATTTTTAAGATCAAAGAGTGTAAAGCTAGAAGAACAATATGATGAACACCATGAACTTCACGAAGTTTCTGGTAAACCGAAACTTTCCGAACACGAATTTTTGCTAAAATGTTTAAGAAAAACCAACAACTAACAAGATAAACTACAAGGTTTTTAACAAAAACACCAAGCAAAAACAGCAAGATTAGACCAGATTTAAAGAGTTTTTCCAGAAAATATGAACTTTTCAAAAACCCGAAAAACAGTCCGAAAACACCTCGGTTTTAACAAGGAGAAGAGCCAAGGCTCTGATACCACTTGTAGGTCCGGCTAGGGGAGGATCTAGTCGCCTAATCCTTGTGTACAAACCAACCCGATTGTGCGGAATCCAACCGAGATAGCAAACCGAGATAGCAAACCGAGATAGAACACGTAAAAACACAACACGCAAAGTTCACCGATTAACACCTCTGTATTAATACGTATGAATGGTCCAGTTACAAGCACAAGGTTTACAGATGTATTCTATAAACTCTCTCTAACAGTGTGTGTGTTCTCTGTTTTCCTTATCTGTCCAACTTTTCTTGTCTCACATCTTTCTAAATGAACACAACACACGGGTATTTATACCCAAACCAGCAGGTCTGGTCGAAGGATCAGATAGGATGATCGAAGGATCATCTATCGACCAGAAACAGCTTGAAGGATCAACATGTACCACGAAAGATGTGATCTTTCGTGGTCCATCCATCGAAGGTCCATCTTTCAAGCTCATCATCGAAGGATATAGGCAATCCTTCGATGACACATCCTTCGACCCAGCATCTTACAAACATAATGTTGACTGTTTGGCCAAGTCAAACCGGAGGATGGTTGACTTGGTCAAACTTACAAGACTAACAAAGACATCGTTTCGAATACAGACAAAATACAGACAAAGTACAGACACAAGTGCACCAACAGTTTTACGTGGTCGGGGTGTGACACAGAGTGGTATAAAGGATAGCATCATTTCAGCAATGAAAGCCCAGAAGTGTCTACATAGGGATTACCCCGCTATGTTAGCACTCGTTACTGATGTTAAGGCTAAGGAAAAGAGGATCGAGGATCCACCAATTGTTCGTGATTTCTCCCTATGTGCTACCAGAAGAACTATCCGGTTTACCTTCACATCGACAGGTGGAATATCAGAACGGTATTATGTCAGAAGTAGCCTTTATTACTAGTACTCCTTATTGTCTCACATCAGGAAGGTTGTAGGAACTGCCTAATTAACTTCAGGAACCGCTGGACAGGGGTCCTAACTGATTTAGCTCCTTGCCTTGGGGAGCCCGAGCTCTACCTATGAAAAGAAGGACAAGTCCTTTTATTTGCGTATCGGCTACCGTAAACTCAACAAGGTGACAGTCAAGAACCGTTTGCCTCGATCATGTATTGACAACCTGCTGACCAGTTGCGAGGGTCAAGCTCCCATTTGAGGATTGTCGAACGAGCGAACTACCATCAGATGAAAGACCAAGGGGAGAATGTTCTTAAAACGGCATATCAAACGCAATGCGGCCAATGCGACTTTGTATTCCATGACCTTTGGGTTAATCATCACACCAGCAGCTTTATGGACCACATGAATCGGCCGTGTTTATTGATGACGTTTTGGAGCGTTTCCAGGAGAAAGGAACATCATGGATGGCATTTGTAGCTTATTATTGAACCCCTGGAGGAGGAGCAACTCCCTGCGAAGTTTACCTAAGTGTGACTTCAGGATTTGGGAGGTACGCTTTCTTGGTCGCGTAGACAATGAAGTGGGAATAGATGCAGATCTCGCTAAAGACCCTTTCCATCAGATATTGATCGGCACCAAATAGCCCATCGGGGATACAGTGATTTCTTGGTCTAGCTTGATACTATCACAGATTCACCACAGGATTTTCGAAGATCGCACAGCTTTAATCTCTTTAGCACAGCAGGGTGCTGTGTTCGTAGAAGACAAAACAGGAGGACGTCTTCTCAGCTTTTGAAATCCGACTCTACAATGCACTGAGCAACGTCTTTACCCGAGGGTACGGGTGACCTAGTGGTATACCATGATGGTACGAATCAGAGTTCCAATTACACGCCCATGCAACACGAGGAAGAGATGGCTTACGTGGTCGATTTACAAGAAGAGTTACACGAGTCACAACCTGTGGTGGAAACCATGGTCTTTGGATTTAAGTTGGAGGCACTACTTGGACGGTACCAAATGCACAACTTAGACCGATCACAAGGGCCTCCCGTGTACCCTTGTTTCGAAAGAGCTAAACATATGATGGCATCGCTTAATGGAACCTTTGATTAACTTTGGCCGTGAAACCTAGACGAGTACGAGCCTCGCAGCACATCATCGACTCTAACCTACCTGATCAGACTCGCTCAGTTCAAACTGGGGAACTGAAGGAAGAGAAGTTTAAAGTGAACCCATGCGGGGCATGGAGAAGCAACCTTTGGCAGGATGGACGATATGCGCTACCTCATGGAACGAATGTGGATCTTATTATACGACAACTGTAGGGAACTCGTGTCGAGCAAAGCACACCGAACTCGATATTCTAGTCGTCTGGGTTGTGATGAGAGATACTAGGATCCATAAACCTTACACTGGTGATCGGGCATGAAGGTCCACCTAGCTAGGTATGTGAATGATGTATGACTTATGGGAAAGTCAAGGGGAAGAATCAGCAACTAGAAACACACGTATGGGAATGAGAACAGACTGCTATGGATTCTGTCACTAGTTTACTTACAACTCGAAACGGAACCAATATCACCTGTGTGATCGTTGATTGTCTCGCGTTACCAGCACACTTTCTTACAATCAAGGAGACTGACGAGTCTTCACAGCTGTGAATGTTCCTCTGAGAGAGGCGACTTTTAGGCACGAGGTGCCAACTCCCGTTACCTTTGATTTTGAGCTATACCTGAGTTATCACCGGCAATACACAACACCCTTGGCTCACATCTAGACATGGGTATTGCTTATCACCGTAGGACAAACGGTCAGAGTAAACAAACCATCCTAACACTCAAGGACATGCTGCGAGCATGTGGGTGATCGACTTTAGCAATATTTGGTAGGATACTTACCTTTGGTTAGGTTCTACGACAGCCGTTACTGTTTTAGTAGGCATACAGCTCTGTTTGAGGCATTGCATGGAGGATAATGCCGACCTCCTTGTGGACTGAGGTGGATGACAGCCTAATCATGGGTCCAGGACTTGCACTCGAAACTCTTGGAAAGTTTACTTTAGATTGGAAATTGTAAAGCGACAACGTGTGATCGCCAGGAAAACCTGATAACATAGGAAACAATGGGAGTTCGCTGCAGGCGAACGGGTCATACTGGAAGTCTCACCCTGGGAGGGTGCGATACGCCTTGGGAAGCGTGGCAAGCTAAACTTACGTTGTGTTGGGCCATTCAAAATTCAGGAACGCATTGGCAAGTGGTGTACAGGCTTGAATTACATGTCGAATTGGGTAATGTACACGATGATTATGCCTCGAATTTAAGGCAGTGTTTGTCCGATGAAACGCTTGTGATACCCTTATTAGAGTCTGAGGTTAATGACAAGTTGCAGTTGTTGAGTAACCTACTGAAATCATGGACCAGGACGTCAAGATTCATTAGCATAGTCGAATTCCAATCATGAGAGTTCGTTGGAACTCAAGACGTGGACCGGAGTTCACGTGCGAACGCGATGATCAGAGTAAGCTCAAGTACCCTTAATTGTTCAAGCGGTTGTATCAACTTCTGTTATCACTGGTGAATTTCGGGACGAAATTCTCTTTCAAGTTGGGGATGAGGTGGTACCCGCGGAAAATCCGCAAGTCATCCTGATCTAGCACCTTACTTTTTGGGGTTACTTATCAAATTTCGGGACAAAATTTCTTTCAAGTTGGGGATGATGTGACAACCTGAGTTTTCAAGGTCTTCCCTCGACACGTCACTTGCTTGCAATTCAGTTTTCGTAATCCGGTTGCGTTATAAACATGTGTATGATTGCTGTATGATTAAGGTTGTGTTATATGTGATTGATAAATATGGTTGTGTTATTGTTAATAACTTAGGACTAGCTTATGTCTCATGTCCTTGGCCAACTCCACTTCGACAAAACCCCACCCGACGAAACAGGATCTTTGTCACAGCCCTCTGCTCGACGAAACATTGGAGTTTCGTCGCCTTTGAGTTTCGTTGCCACCGTGTGGGCTTGTGTATCCACTCGAAGCTTCCCTCTCACCGATTCTAGTACTACCATTCCTTTACGATTCTCCGGTGAGTGCGACAACACTTGTTTTATTATTTGTTGCTTGATCTAGATGATGTACAAACTGTTGATAGTTTAATGGCTATGACAATCATGAATTTGTATAGTTTTAAAGAGGTAGTTAGAGGATCCTGTTGATATTGTAATTGTGTATCCTGTTGATGTTGTAATTGTGTATCATGTTGATGATGTGATTATGTGTATGATGATTAACTGGCACAATGATTATATGTCTTTCCTGAGATAGTAAATGATTAGGGTTTCATGTTGATGATTGAAATTATTGTATTATTGATCTGGATAGGATGATGTGGACTGTTGATCGATGAGATAAATTGTTAATATTGATGAATTTGATTGCATATAATGGTTACCAAAGGCGTTAGATTGATCTGATGGAAACAAACCAGAGATCTGTAACTGTTGATTGGTGTGACGAAACATAAGAGTTTCGCCATGACTGTAACTCGACGAAACATAAGAGTTTCGCCAAGTCTGTGACTCGACAAAACATAAGAAGTTTCGCCATGTCTGACCTTTCGTCAGAAACCTTTTGAGAACGAATTAACAGAACCATTAATATAGCATGTATAGTGTGTGTAATCGGCTGTATTATGATTGGATTTAGAGTATTATATAAGTGCTTGTTAACCTTGATCATTAAGAGGTCTATGTTAGTGCATTACGTCTATTGACTTCGTCTTGTATCATGAAATAGGATAGGATAGGATTACCAGTGCTCGAGGTGCAAGAAACTGAGTTTAGAGAGTTAAGTAGTGAGTTCGCTTGAAAGTGTCAAGGACAAGGTCAAGCGAAATCAACAGATCTGAGTTCGCTTGAATGTGTCTTGGTCCATTTCAAGCAAACCCACCACTCTATATATAGGGCACTTGTGTTTTCATTTGGCAACAGTTCCGGAATCTGTAACGAGGTGCTGCCAAAATCTGTTCAGGTTGTAATTGATGTTATAATCAATATTAGTGACAGATTTAATAGTATCAAGCTGTTTCCACGTCCGTTTCACTGATTCCGCCTTTGAATCGGATATAAAGCTCTTCTGAACGACTCGGTTGGGTCAAACAACGATCCTACAAGTGGTATCAGAGCACAGGAAGAAGAGTTTAGCTTGATATCATCAATTTTCTGACTTTTACACCTTCTTTTTCAAATTGGACAAGTTTTACCGGTCAAAATGGAATGAATTTTTCACCGAACATGCAAAACAGTATTCTAACAAAGCCTTGAAAGTTTGAGACTGAAATTAGAAGTAAAAATGACAAAATTGGACCAAAAATTAGGTTTCGCTTGAACGAATACATTGGTTTCGCTTGAAAATATAGTTGAGCTCGCTTCAAACAGCCATTTCGCTTGAAAATATAGTTGAGTTCGCTTCAAACAGCCATTTCGCTTGAGATTATTATCTGATCTCGCTTGAATCAGTGTTTTCGCTTGAATGATCATCTAGGCATTTCGCTTGAAAGTTGCTATTCAACTTGAACTTGTGATTTCGCTTCAACTTGTTGTTTCGCTTGAGATCCTTTATTCGCTTGAAAGTGGAAATTTTGTATCAAGATCATTTCACGTCAACCGAGTGTCAATCTGTTTTGGAATATTTGATATTATTGATTCTGATTGTGTTTGTTTGATTGTTCAGGTTTACATCATGGCTGAAGAGTTTTTCAACACGTTTTACAACGCGTTTACCTCGGATACATTGGATGCTTCAGAAGTTACACCTAAAGTGATAACTAAAACGATCAAAGACAATATCAAACATGACAACTTTTATGGAACCTAATCAAAACCTCCAAAGCTGGATAACATTGAGGATTATATTTGGTGGAAGGAGAGATTTGTAAATTGGACGAAGGCATATGCACATGAGAGTTGGTTTTGTTTGAAGTTTGGATATGCTAACCCAACAAATGACAAAGGAGAAGAAATTATGATTAAAGATTTTTCAGAGGAAGACAAAAAGAAATTTTCATACGAACAGAAGATGATTGCTTTGATTCAGCAATCAGTTCGAGATGACATTTTTTCATTATTAATACATGATGGGTCATCGCAGTCTGTGTGGAAAGCTTTGAAGGCAAAAGCAAAGGGGGGTAAACAAATTCAGAAAAACAAAATCGCGTTATTGAAAAAAGAATTTGATTTGTTTGACAGTTTAAAAGGAGAGACAGTGAGGCAAATGATTGAGAGGTTTTGCCATTTAAAGATTGAACTAGAAAGATTTAAAATTGTGAAAACTAGAGAAGAAATTGTTGATAAAGTAATTGAAGCGTTACCACGAGCTGATCAGTGGCAAACGTTTGTTTTTATCTTGAAAAATGATGATAAATTTGATACAATTTCTCTTGATGCATTGTTAGAAAAGATTGAGAGTCATGATCTGGAGCTACAAAAGCAAAACAAGATGAGTGGTTCATCGCATCATCAGAATGTTGGTCTATACTACAAAGGCAATGTACCTTCGGAGAAAGTTGCTAGTTCACCAAAGACAGCATTCAGTGGTGAGAAGATGAAAGAATCACAAACAACTTCATCAAGTTACCATTTTGGATATCATTCATCTTCAAAATCAAGTTCTGATGAAACTGAGGAAATTCTGTGCAACATTGCTCTCAAACTGAAGAATTCTCCGTCGATGAGCATCAATGCAGCTAAACAACAAATGAGTTTTCTAGCATCTGTTCTGGAATCGTATGAAGGTCTTGTAGCTGGTAAAATTGGAAACTCAGAATTAACCAAAGAAGACTACGACCAGATTGATCCAGAAGAAATGGAACTCATAGACATTCGCTGGTGTTTGGCAAGTTGCATTCGCAGAGCTCAAAGATATATGGAGATTACCGGGAAGCAATCGTTAGGTGGTCCATCAACAAAGCTTGGATTTGATAAATCTAAAGTGACCTGTTTCAGATGTAAGCAAAAAGGTCATTTCAAGAGAGAATGCACTAATTCTGCAGCTGGAGGAAATGAACATCCTTTCAATGATGATTACTACCGAAAGGCAATCTACCACCGAAGCAAAGAAGAGCCAAAAATGATTGAAGATAAACCCAAGTCAAGAGCTTGTGCAGTTTTTCATGATGATGAAGGATTCGACTGGAGTACAATTTGTCCAGAAGAAGATCGTATTGATTATCGATTCAAAATTAGAACAAAGGAAGATGTAGAAATTCTTACAAAGAAAGATG
Source organism: Helianthus tuberosus (assembly GCA_030545235.1). NCBI lineage: Eukaryota > Viridiplantae > Streptophyta > Magnoliopsida > Asterales > Asteraceae > Helianthus > Helianthus tuberosus. The sequence continues at coordinate 187,226,047 of CM060406.1, forward strand.
CAGAAATTCTTCAAAAACATGATCATTATGCTTTTGTTGCTGAAATTTGTGAAGAAATCAAAGAGAAAACCAGAGAAGAGATTTTGAAAGAGAAGACTGAAAGAGAAAGATTCATTGTGGGGTGCCGAATGGAGAAAATGCAGGAAGAATATGAGAATGCTGTTGCGAACAAAAGATGGGATAAGAAACAAGAATGTTATGTCAACAAACAAGGTGAACCGGTTGTTCCAAGAAGTGACATAGTTCACGATGATGTTCTTCTAGTAATTCCTCGATCCGGAGAATATTACTCAAATGTTGCAAAAGACAAAACATATGTAAAAAGGCTGGATAAAATCATTAGAGATGCTATGACAACAAAACTGAGGAAGAGGAATGAAGAAAGAATGAAGAAGAACATTGAGAATTTAGTTGATGATTTGAAGAAGGTTGCTGAGGAGGTCAAGGTTGAAGAAAAAATGAAAGATGGAGTTGAGAAAGTTGAAGAGAAGGTAGTTGAGAAAGAAAAGGCTGTTACTGAAGAACAGCAAGTTGAAGAAGCCAAGAAGAAGAAGGAAAGTTCGATAGAGGTGAAGATTGAGAGTTCAACAGTTGTTGTTGGTGATGCTGGTGCTAGTGAAGATAAAAAGAATGATGCTGACCAGAATCAGACTGAAGTTGAAGCAAACACCAAGGTGCCAATCACTAAGGTAAATTCTGATTCTAACATCTTGACTGAAACTGTTGAACAGTGCAAGAAATGCATGGAAACATGCAGTGCTTGTACTGAAAAAGACGAAAAGATCAGAACAAGAGATCTTGATTTCACAAAACTTGAAGAAGTTTTCAAAAACAAGTGCAAAGAAATGTTTGAAAATGAAAAGGTTTTAAAAGAAAATAATGAAACGCTTTCAGAAAAATATAAAAAATTAGAAAAAGAGAATGAAGTTTTGAAAGAAAAGGTTTCAAAAATGACAGAAGAATGTTCTCAAAAAGAAAATGATTTTCAGGAAATGAAAAATGAATATGATTCAATAAAATTGGCTTATCACATTACAAAGGAATCATATGAAAAAGTAAAAAGTGAAATGAAACTTGTTCAATCAAGATTGAAATATTGTTCTGAAACATCAAAGGAACTAAAACGAATGTATGAAATAAAACAACAAGTTGTGAATTCTTATATTGAAGATGTTGCTAAACTTAAGCGTAAGATGGTTGATTTAGAACAGGATAACAACAAGTTAAAAAGTTATCATGCGTCGTCATATGTGCTTGAACGTATTTTCAACATAAAACCGGATGGAAAAGATTCTGAGCAAAACATGAAGGGTATTGGCTCAGAGTTTCATCAAGTTCCACCACCGGAAAAGTTTGTGTTTTATGATGATGAAAAGGTCGAAAAAGCTTTCAACATGGTAGATCAATTGCCAGATAACATTGACGTAACCTATTCCAAATCTGATGATACTAGTGATTCAGAGGTGGTAGGTAAGGTCGTTGAAAGTGTGTTAAAAGGAGAGTCGGTTGATACAGGTAAATCTGAATCACAGGATGAAAATGAAGGTAATCTTCATGATAGATATCTGAAAAATTCAAAATCCGAGAAAAATTTGAATGAAGATTCAAAAGGATTGGTTTATACCATGATTGGATCGGACAAATTACTCTTAGATGTTGTATTCCCGATTCAGAATGTGATTTCAGAAAAGGTTGATAAAGTTTTCAAGATGGTTGAAATTGAGAAATCTGAGATTCAAAAGTTTGCTGGAAAAGGTCATAAAACTTTTTATAACAAACCTGGTGAAAAACATGAAGGCTGGGTTGGGTTATAAAAAGAAACAGAATTGGAAAAGAAATGAAATGCCGAATTATCAGTCAAAAATGAGTTTTGTTCAAGGAAAAAGTTTTGAAGAAGAGGAAAAACTCAAATTTAGACAACAGTCTAATGAAGAGTTATGTGATCAAAAGAAAAAGCAACAACCACACGTCAAAGATGTGTCCAAGAGAACATGTTTCAAATGTGATCAGATAGGACATCTTGCACGAAAGTGTCCAAATCCGAAACCTGTGGATGTTGATAAAAAGAAGTCTGAAATTGTTGAAAAACAAAAATCTGAGGATGTAAAACAAAGGTCGACCAGATTTGATTCAAGACAGACCTGGAATTCTCACACACCCAGAGTTAGAACAACACAAAGTTGGCAAAAATCAGTTGATATGACAAAACCACAAGAGTTTTGGAAACCAAGAGTTGTTGCTCAAAATCAAAAAGTTCAAAAAGATTCACATTTTTACAAAAGAGGTACTCCGAAAGGGCAGACATGGAGTGCTAAGAAACAAGTAACTTTGATAAAAGATGAAAAAGTTGAAATTAAAGTTGAGAAAGTTTTTGATGAAAAAGATTTTCCGAAATTGAATGATTCATATTGTGTCAAAATGCCTAAGGTCAAACAGACCTGGGCTAAATTGTTCAAGTAATCAAGTAGTTTGATTGTGCAGGTGCTCAACAAAATCAAAGATTGTGAGAATGGAAGTTGGAGCAGCCTGACACAATGAGGAGAGGAGGCTGCTGAACCCTGGTTTGGTTAAACAGGGAGTTTATTTGTTTTCTGTACATAAAAAAAAAATTGTTGCTTGAATATGCCGAAACCCTCACGGCGGAACAAACATGATTACTTTCACAAGATTGAAAAACGGTTTTCAAACTGTCGAAAATCAATGGGTTGTAAATCATGGGGGTACTTTATATTAGTTTTTCTGCAAACCAGAGCACAGTTAGCAGAAAATGGATGGCGAGACAAAGCTATCAGCATCGTGTTGTCAAATTTTTTTTAATGATTTTGCATTTTAGGGGGAGAAATATTGTTAGAAAATACAAAAACATTAGAAAATTTGAAAAAGCCAAAAACATGATAAAATTCAAAATTGAGTTTTTGCGTAAAAAGAGGAAATGATAGTACATCAGTAGACAGTTACAGTACGCTAAAGAATTGGAAAGTCAAAATGTGTTAAACGATCTCACTGTGGATGTGTCGATAGGTTTTTATACATTTAGTAAACTTTTTCGGGATATAAACCTAAATTCAAATTTGCTTATTTTGTGGGGAACACTACTTGGATATATAGGTAACCCCTGAAATCTCATTTGAAAGGTCCCTCTTTCTGAGATACTAGGTCTTTATACTCAGTGATATCTGGGGTATTATTCCGGGACTTCTGCTGAATGGAAATTCTGACCTAGTCCCCGTATAATACTTTCTGCATTGCTTGAAATATAGCGCAGCCCTCAGCAAATTGATGAAACAATAAAATTGATAGTCATTGCTGTTGTAAAAAAAGATCCTCTAAAGGGGACACACCTAAAGTCGAACCGTCATCTCTCTGCTGAACGGAAGTTCTGACCTGAGCTCTCACGGTTCTTCGCAATTTAACCACTTACAGATATCATCTGTGGTATATTCACCTGTAAGACTGAATATTGGGATCTGGATACGGGAGTATATTCAAGAGGTGGGACACATGAATGAGTTTAAGTTCTTAATACACCTAATTCGTATCCTGAATCAGTTGAAATTTGTGTGAAAATTTAAGTGGATCAGTATATCGACAATCTAAGTGAATTGTTTAATTCTTATTGTGAAAATAAGCTCAACGGTACTTGTGACTTGTCAGAAACTGATATGATCCTCTGACGCAAACTCAAACAAAAATATTGTATGTAAATATGTTTGTACATATTTCTTTATTGCTTTATATTTTCAGAAAAATAAAAAAAAATTTGATTCTGCTTTATTTTCGACAACCGATGTCTGAAATGCTGAGTGTCAAAATCTAAGTATGCTGATTGTGTTTCTGTAAATAAAACAAGTTCATTAATTTGAAACTTGAATTTAAAAATAAAAAACAGTTTGTGAAATCTCCAAGGTCATTAGTTTGGACTTGGATGATTAATTGTGAGGGAGTTGGATTCTTTAATGCTGCTAAATCATTTAGTTTGTTGATAGGGGGAGTGAATGTGTTTAGAAGTTTGAATTGCCAGGTTACGATTCCTGGATGTTCTAAATATTGTTACTTATAGATGCTTGAGTGATTGCAGGTATTCCAGATTACGATCCCGAAAGCAGAACCTAAGGGGGAGTCTGAAGACAAGCTTGAAGCAAAGGGGAGCTTGTAGATGGATAGCTAGGTGTCGATCCCAAAGCACGGAAGCTTGATGAAAGGGGGAGCCTGAAGCTGATGGAAGAAGAGAAGGATTGATGGATGTTTACAGTGTTACAATTTTGATGAGAAGGAAGAATGATCAAGACCGAAGATGTGTCATACTGAAGACTAGACACTGAAGACTTCGTCAATATCCAAGGGGGAGTCTGTTAGTGCATTACGTCTATTGACTTCGTCTTGTATCATGAAATAAGATATGATAGGATTACCAGTGCTCGAGGTGCAAGAAACTGAGTTTAGAGAGTTAAGTAGTGAGTTCGCTTGAAAGTGTCAAGGACAAGGTCAAGCGAAATCAACAGATCTGAGTTCGCTTGAATGTGTCTTGGTCCATTTCAAGCGAACCCACCACTCTATATATAGGGCACTTGTGTTTTCATTTGGCAACAGTTCCGGAATCTGTAACGAGGTGCTGCCAAAATCTGTTCAGGTTGTAATTGATGTTATAATCAATATTAGTGACAGATTTAATAGTATCAAGCTGTTTCCACGTCTGTTTCACTGATTCCGCCTTTGAATCGGATATAAAGCTCTTCTGAACGACTCGGTTGGGTCAAACAACGATCCTACAGTCTAGATCCTTACACGAAAACCCAGTCTGTGGATTATGTATGCATGAAATTGCTGAATGGTTCTATAAACCTATGTGGGAATGCGTAATGATGATTTCAGAAGGGTTAGTATGATCATGTTAATGATTGACTTCATGATAAGTGTGTTTGTTTAGTTGTGGATGAAACTGTTCATGAATTGGGCTTCCTGTATTGGGCGAAACGCCTGAAGTCGGCCATACGCTTGATTGGATCTGAGCCAATGAGCCGTACACTATAGGAACATCGTGTTTGATGGAATTATTGTTTATGTAACACACGAAACCTGTTTACTTGTGTATTGATGATTAGAGTATGAGCATGGCTATGTGTTTTACTTGTACGTTACTTGCGTAATGTGAACAAAGAATATGTGATCGATGTGTTTACAAAACTGACTATTTTTTGTAACCACGGTAGGGTTTGGTTGACCAACTGGGAACTGGTAAAGTAAATTAACAATCCGAGCAATCTAAGGTGTCACACCCCTTTCTGCGGCGGAAGCACGAGGTGTGATCATGAAAGGTTCTCATTGCATACGAAGAGTTAACATGCTACATGCTCGTAAAAATACTTCAAATACCATAATGTGAAAACATAAGTTTAGCGTTTACGTCGCTAGACAGCATAAAATATTGTCTTAAAAGTTTACAACTTTATTTAAAGATAAACATAAGCGACATCCAAGAGCATAAGCAAGACCGCGCGCACATCCATCCTAGTTACCTGAAATACATGTGAGTTTTGGAAAAACGTCAACATAATGTTGGTGTGAATTAATGCAGTTTTGTATTTCACGTTTGTATAATTTGTATGAAAACATAGTTTGAGTCATCTATAAATCAAGTTTTCATATATAAATCAAGTATTCATGTGTACTCCACGTACTTATGTATAATTCAGGTTTTTCTTGAGTACCCCACGTACTCAAGTATAATTCCCGCTTTCTTGAGTACCCCACGTACTTCAAGTTATAAATCAAGTTTTTCTTGAGTATCCCACGTACTTCAAGTTATATATCAAGTTTTAGTATGGTATGAATTTTATGTAAATACAGTATTCCTGTAAGTATCAGGATTGTTAATGGGTTGCAAAGCCATTAACATGTGACACGACATAGGAAGTCACCAAACCTTAGGCATTTAATTGGTATATTCTGAGACACAAAAGCACTACTCGATTCTCGCCCTCACCGAGTGTGTGGCTGCCCGGCACCCGTTAGATCTAACATTTTGTTCTGCGGTCTAGGCATATTGTTGATTAATGGTGCTTCTGTACCCTATTCGTGACACGATTTCTCGCATCATTTCTCATAACGCCTCATACTTGGTTCTCGTTCTCACCAAGTGCGCTTCTCATATTCTTATATTTCGTCACACTTGGTTCTCGTTCTCACCAAGTGTACTTCTTGTATTCTTATATTTCGTCACACTTGGTTCTCGTTCTCACCAAGTGTACTTCTTGTATTTATATCATACCAATTATAAATATTGTACATTTGTACATGTATTTCACCACCGAAGTTATAAAAACTGAAAACAGTTAAAGAGAAAAGGGGGAGCATGAACTCACAACTTTGCGTTCCTGTGCGTCGTAAACTTCACCAGATTTGCTTAATTAACGTCGTAACCTATACGCGTTTTCTTAACGTTAGTCACTAGACTTGCGTCGCACAAGTACAGTCACTCTCTTTTGTATTTGTATTGTTGTGTTAAAAATATTCTATATTTTTAACTAAGTGTCTTACTTATATTATTTTCTCAAAAAAAATAAATATAAGTCTTTTGTGTTTTGCACTTTGCACCCGAATTATGTATCTTGTATGTTGTATGTGTATTTTTATGTTTATACTCCTCATGAGTATTTGGTGTATTTTTAAGTCTTAATACACTAGCACGTATAACACATACTATATACACTTAGCACAAAAGTTGGTAATCAAATAATATATATTTTTCTCTCAAAAATATATATACTTAATATCCATTTTTATTTTTGGAAGAAATCCTTATTTCTTATCACCAAAAATTAGGGAAACCTTGGTAATATTTTTAGATACATTTTTAGGGAATAAGTTTCTCAAAAACTTATATTTTTCTAAGTGTCAAAATTTATAAAAATTTTGACAGAGTTTCCCCTAAAAATGGAGGTTTCCCATGTTTTCAAAACATGTGTTTATTTTCTTTTAAATCGTCAGTAATCATCAACAACAATTATCAACAATATTCATCAACAATAATCACTAATTTCTCCATTTCATGAACTTGAATATTTACAAAAATGTGTAGTAACTTACTAGCACATTTAGTGAGTCTTTCCATCTTTAAAAATAAAATCATTATCTCGAAAACTTTATTTTTAAAGAATATGAAGTTTTACAACTTCTAGTCGGTATTTACGAAAATATTTCTTTGTTAAATCCTTTCGTTACACAAGTGTCTACACACTTTTTGGTTCTCAAAAATGTCTTTATTTTGAGAAAGATCCGGCTTTTTAAACATGATTTCATCATACACTTGGTTCTTCAAAAATACCACTTGTAGATCCGTAGATCTACTAGTTTAGAACTCCGTTTCATAAGAAAAATTGTTTTTACACAAGTTCATGTTTGTGAGTGAAAGGGTTCGTCATCTAGTTATTTTTACACTAAACATAGCGCTAGTTCATGTTCCATGAACATGACCTAGCGTGGTTAGATGACGATCCGTTCCCCTACTAGCATCCAACAATAATAAATAACCATAACAAAACAAATTCCATAAATTTTACACTATTAGTTTCTTTTTATCCACCAAGTTCATCATACTTTCAAGTCTTTAAACTTTGATCTCTAGTGTTCATAATTTTTACCCGTTAAACCTCTTATTAACCACTTTAAACAAGATCAATAGGGTGTTTAGAGTCACTTACTACTAGCTCGTGGCTAGGGAAGAAACTAGACGAAAATTGGGTGGTTAATAGCGTTGTGGTGGGGTCCTTGCGGTTCCGTATGCACCGAGCCTCCTTATGCGTGACCCTTCACACTTGTAAGTATGTATAATGCCTTAATAGAAATTGAAAGTGGGTGGAATGATGTTTGGGGTTCTCGGCCGAAGGTAGCAAGTGAAGGGAAGGAGAAAGAATTTTTGTGAAGTGGAGGTGATGAAATGAGAAGTGATCTCATGGACTTTCTTATAGACCATTCATTAAGATAATCCATTGGTTACTATGTCCTTTAGATATTTAACATGTGTTATTATAATAATCAAATTTTTGTGGGGTGTCCCCTCAAGGAAACCGAACGGTGGTGGGGGGTTGCAAAATGGTTGACTTCTAACCATTTAGTTAGTGGTAAATTATGTTTAGTTGAGATTTAAATTAGTTATTAGGGGGTTGTAATTTATAAAGGGTGTTAGGGTATTCGGGGACCCTAACTAGCTCAGAAAAAGAAAAATAATGTCATTGACAATATTTTTATGTTCCGGGTATAGTTCGGTTGTTCGGTTACATACCGATTCGTTAAAGTGCTAAATTACACTTTTTAGTGTCTTTTAAGTACTTTTCTTGTACTCTTTCAATTCCCAACACTTAGGGAAATATTCTGGATAATAAAACGACATTTCTGCATAATATTCATATGTTTAAATGCTGAATTATTGCTGAATTATACAAAATTCTGCACTTAAAGTGCGTTTCGGGTGCTTTTTAGTGCTTATTTTTGCTTTCGAATAGTATATATATTAAACCCTTGTATGTACTCTTGGGTTTTAATGCATTCTTGATGTTGGACCTACACCTAGGCCTCAATTCTAATGTCTGACTGCTTTCTGCAGTTCTGTTGACAAGGTGTGTCTTACCAGTGAGTTTACTAGTATAACTGACGCAACGCTCTTGTTTATGCATAAAGCAATATTTTGTAGTATACAACATGCATGAATTCACTTGTTTAATCATGTGTTCAGACATTGCTGACAGTTAAGCACATAATTGAAGTCATTAAATAATGATTAAAGTGTACGGAAATTACCGGTTTGGTGCCAGTTGTCACAGTCTCCCCCCGTTAAAAGAATTTCGTCCCGAAATTCAGGCTGAACTAACTCTCGCTGGAGTCTTCTTGAATAGGTGGGGATACTTTTCTTTGAACTGGTCTTCACGTTCCCATGTGTACTCGGGTCCGTGCTTAGAGCTCCAACGTACTTTGACAAGTTTCACACTGCTCCTCCTGGTCTTGTTGACTTTCCAGTCGGTAACCTCAACGGGTTGTTCTGTAAATCGGAGGGCTTCATCAATATGCACTTCATCCATCGGGATGATCATGTTTTCTTGTGTTGGACTCTTCTTCAGGTTGGATACATGGAACGTATCATGTACTCCATTAAGTTCTTCCGGTAACTCCAATTTGTATGCCACGGTACCAATTCTTTTCAATATTCTGAATGGTCCGATGTATCGTGGATTCAGCTTTCCACGCTTTCCAAATCTGACTACGCCCTTCCAAGGTGAGACTTTTAACAACACTTTGTCTCCCACCTCGAATTCTACCAATTTTCTTTTCGGGTCAGCGTAGCTCTTTTGTCGATCTCGAGCCGCCTTAATGCGCTCTCGGATCTGCGCAATCTTGTCGGTTGTCTCTTGTACAAGTTCAGGACCAACCATACGTTTATCTCCAGCGTCTGCCCAACATAAGGGTGATCGGCATTTGCGGCCATACAGAGCTTCGAACGGCGCGGCTTTTATGCTTGTATGATAACTGTTATTATAGGAAAACTCAACTAAAGGTAGATGAGTATCCCAACTGCCGCCAAGGTCCATGACACATGCGCGAAGCATATCTTCCAATGTTTGTATAGTCCGTTCGCTCTGGCCGTCTGTTTGTGGATGGAATGCCGTGCTTAGATCTAACTGAGATCCAAAGGCTTCCTGAAATGATTGCCAGATTCTTGAGACAAAGCGTCCATCTCTGTCTGAAATAATTGAGATTGGCACTCCATGTCGTGCCACAATTTCCCTTAAGTATATCTCTGCAAGCTTTCCAGTGCTGTCTTTTTCTCGGATCGGTAGGAAGTGCGCAGACTTCGTTAATCGATCAACTATTACCCATATCATATCGTGCCCTCTCGGGGTTCTGGGTAATTTCGTTATGAAGTCCATCGAGATTTGTTCCCACTTCCACACGGGAATCTCTGGTTGTTGTAGTAGGCCGGACGGTTTCTGATATTTGGCCTTAACCTTAGCACAGGTTAGGCATTTTCCAACATAGACAGCAACGTCACTCTTGAGTCTCGGCCACCAATAATATTCTTTCAAGTCTTGATACATTTTGTCCGATCCTGGATGGATCGAATATCTCGATTTGTGGGCTTCATTAAGGATGACTTCTCGTATGCCACCATAGAGTGGAACCCAAATACGCTTCTTGAAGTATAAGGCTCCCTCTTCGTTTGGCACCATGTATTTCAGCATACCCCGTAGGTATTCAGCTTTACGGTTATCTCCCTTAAGAGCTTCTTGTTGTGCATCACGAATGCGTGCAGTGAGGTTCGTTCGAATAGTCATTTCCAATGCTCGAACCCTTAGGGTCTTAACCCTTTCTTTTCGGCTCAACGCGTCCGCTACAACGTTTGCCTTTCCAGGATGGTACTTGATCTCACAGTCGTAATCATTTAGCAGCTCGACCCATCGCCGCTGGCGCATATTCAATTCCTTCTGATCAAATATGTGTTGTAAGCTTTTGTGATCTGTGAAAATTGTACATCGAGTACCATATAAATAGTGTCGCCAGATCTTCAAGGCGAATACCACTGCGCCCAGCTCCAGGTCGTGAGTGGTATAGTTTCTTTCATGAACTTTCAATTATCTTGAAGCGTAAGCGATGACCTTTTGGCGCTGCATAAGCACGCAACCCAGGCCTTGTCGTGAAGCGTCACAGTATACCACGAAGTCTTCAGTGCCTTCGGGTAATGATAGTATCGGTGCATCGCATAGCTTGTTTTTAAGTAGCTGGAAGGCTTCCTCTTGTTTGTGACCCCAGTCGTATTTCTTGTCTTTCTGTGTAAGGGTCGTTAGCGGGTGTGCTATTTTTGAGAAATTCTCGATAAATCGCCGATAATAGCCCGCTAAGCCCAAAAATTGACGAACTTCAGTTGGGGTCTTGGGAGCTTCCCAATTCTTTATTGCTTCTATCTTGGACGGGTCTACATGAATGCCCTTCTCATTCACAACGTGACCAAGAAATTGTATTTCGCGAATCCAGAATTCGCATTTTGAGAACTTTGCATACAGCTTCTCTTTCTTCAGTAGTTCCAAGATGGTTCTGAGATGTTGCTCGTGTTCTTCTTTCGTTCGCGAGTAAATCAGGATATCGTCGATAAATATAATCACGAATTTATCGAGATATGGTTTGCATACGCGGTTCATCAGATCCATAAAGACCGCTGGTGCATTCGTCAGCCCGAATGGCATCACCAGAAATTCGTAGTGCCCATAGCGTGTTCTGAATGCAGTCTTTGGTACGCTTTCCTCTTGGATTCTCAGCTGGTGGTATCCAGACCGAAGGTCGATCTTGGAATAGTAGCTTGATCCTTGCAGTTGATCAAATAAGTCATCAATCCTCGGTAACGGGTACCGATTCTTGATAGTGAGCTTGTTCAGTTCCATGTAATCGATACACATCCGCAGTGTTCCATCCTTCTTCTTTACGAATAATACTGGAGCTCCCCAGGGTGAGAAGCTTGGCCTTATAAATCCTTTATCCAACAACTCCTGGAGTTGTGTGGATAATTCTTGCATTTCGGATGGTGCAAGTCGATAAGGAACCTTGGCTACAGGAGCGGCTCCTGGAACCAAGTCTATACGGAATTCGACTTGTCGTTGCGGAGGTAGTCCTGGCAGATCTTCAGGAAAAACATCAGGGAATTCCTTCACCACAGGAATGTCTTCGAGTTTCGGCTCCTCAGCCTTCTTGTCTATAATGTGTGCTAGGAAAGCGACACATCCTTTCCTTAAGCACTTCTATGCCTTCATGCAACTGATGATTCGAAGAGGTGCGTCTCGTTTTTCTCCATGCACGATGAGAGTTTCATCATTCGCCAGAGGGATGCGAATGATTTTCTCATGACAAATAACTTCAGCTTTGTTCTTGGACAACCAGTCCATGCCGACTACTACATCGAAGCTACCCAATTAAATAGGTAAGAGGTCGATGCTGAAATTTCGTTCACCAAGTTCTAGTGTGCAGCCTCTAACAACTTCGCCCGATTCAACAAGTTTACCATTGGCTAGCTCTATGGAATAAGGAATTTCTAATCTACTAGATTCTATTCCGAGTATGCGTTTAAATTCCACAGACATGAAGCTATAATCGGCGCCAGTGTCAAATAATATGGATGCAAAATGATTGTTAATGAGAAACGTACCGGTGACCACGTTAGGGTCCTCGCGTGCGTTCTTTGCTCCAATCACAAATGCTCTAGCCTGAGCATTGTTTCCTTCTGGGCAGTCCTTCATGAAATGATCATTGCTTCCACATTTGAAGCATCCTTGGTTCCGCCCTTTCCCGTTACCATTCTTGTTACCAGCACCATTTCCATTTCGGTTCTTTCCTTTTCCCCAACAGTCTTCTGTTTGATGACCCAATTTACCACATTTGTCGCACCTTGGAATGCAACAAGCTCCATCATGATGATACTTACATTTTTGGCATCTAGGCATGGAGCCTTGGTATGCTTTGGTTGCATGGGTTTTCGTCTCCTGAGGCGGGTTAGTGTCGCGCTTCTTGCTGAAACCCTTGTTGTTGCGAGTTGCTTGGTTCAGGTTCGAATGTTTTCTCTTTTTGTCACTGGACGACTCAGCATGTGTCTCGGTCTTCTCTGTTGGGTTCAACGATAACTTCTTCATACGAACACAATCTTCAGTAAGGCTGACAGCCAGAGTTATAGCCTCAGTGATTGTTTGTGGCTTGGCCGACGTCACCATGCCACGAAACTCTGGGGCCAGTCCCCAAATGTAGCGTTCAACGCGCTTGAATTCGGGAGTCACCATGTAGGGAAGCACTCTATACAGATCGTGGAACCTTCGAGTATAACCATTAATGTCAGCACCTACCATGGTCAAGTGCCAGAACTCCGTTTCCAGCCTTTGGAGTTCAGCACGAGAGCAATACTTCTCTCTCATTCTTTCATTCAGTTCCTCCCAAGTTAAGCCATAAGCGGCATCATCACCCAAAGTTTGGGCTTGCAGGTTCCACCAAGTCAGAGCTTCATCGACAAACAATCCGGTAGCAAAAGTGACTTGCTGATCCGCGGTACACTTGCTCATGCGGATAGTAGCTTCAGTCTTCTCCGTCCAGCGCATAAATGCTACTGCACCTCCTGTGCCGTCATAGTTCATCGGCTTGCAGTCGAGGAACTGCTTGAAAGTGCAGCCTGGAATTGATTCAACCAATTCACATGTGAGCAATCGAAGAAAAATGAAACAAAGACCGTTCATAAATTTCTCCATGCTTAGCAAATCGTCTTAAGGTTACCTTGAGCTGCGCTGTCTCCAGATGAATCTCCATTCCCATTACGTCTAGCGTTGCTTGGTCCTCCACTATCTTGAGTACGGTTTGCCTCGTACTGGGCAATAGCAGCGGAGATCCTTTCTTCCAGTAGAGCGTTCAGCTCTTCAGCAGTTCTTAGCAGTGGGGGAGGAGGAGGTTGATCATCATTGCGAGCATTCACAGCTTTCCTGGGTGCCATGTTCTGGCAGAACATAACACAACAGGGTTAAACATTTGTTTGATATCGTCACACTAGACATTAGTAGTATATATATGTTCACAGGTATATACCACATAAGTGACATCAAACAATTATTACTCTAGCAGAGTACTTAGTAGGCTTGCACTGAGGGAATCTATACGTGACAAGACTTGCTGTGGTTTCTGTGCACTGAATTCCATAATTATGTATGCATCCATAATTACGTAACTCCTTGCACAGTCCGCACAGTTAGTTTCATCCTCGTATTTCTTCCTTTAGATGGGCCATCGCTTTCAGGTAAAGTCACGTATACTTGTGACATTCTACATCTAGTATATGCTAATTATCACACATAATTGCAAGTAATTTCTCAGTCACAGACGAGTGCTACTCTCATGCACCCTAAGTCTCGTAGTGTCCTTTCTAGACTCATGTAGACAGTTTCAGGTAGTGGATGTCGCGGGACGTTTTATGCAATGAAAACTCTTTGAAAAATTGTTTTCGTGAAAGGATCCTAGAGATTGTAGACCAGACTCGAGAAGGAATCCTGGTTCACTACAATCGCAGCTCTGATACCAATCTATCACACCCCTTTCTGCGGCGGAAGCACGAGGTGTGATCATGAAAGGTTCTCATTGCATACGAAGAGTAAACATGCTACATGCTCGTAAAAATACTTCAAATACCATAATGTGAAAACATAAGTTTAGCGTTTACATCGCTAGACAGCATAAAATATTGTCTTAAAAGTTTACAACTTTATTTAAAGATAAACATAAGCGACATCCAAGAGCATAAGCAAGACCGCGCGCACATCCATCCTAGTTACCTGAAATACATGTGAGTTTTGGAAAAACGTCAACATAATGTTGGTGTGAATTAATGCAGTTTTGTATTTCACGTTTGTATACTTTGTATGAAAACATAGTTTGAGTCATCTATAAATCAAGTTTTCATATATAAATCAAGTATTCATGTGTACTCCACGTACTTATGTATAATTCAGGTTTTTCTTGAGTACCCCACGTACTCAAGTATAATTCCCGCTTTCTTGAGTACCCCATGTACTTCAAGTTATAAATCAAGTTTTTCTTGAGTATCCCACGTACTTCAAGTTATATATCAAGTTTTAGTATGGTATGAATTTTATGTAAATACAGTATTCCTGTAAGTATCAGGATTGTTAATGGGTTGCAAAGCCATTAACATGTGACACGACATAGGAAGTCACCAAACCTTAGGCATTTAATTGGTATATTCTGAGACACAAAAGCACTACTCGATTCTCGCCCTCACCGAGTGTGTGGCTGCCCGGCACCCGTTAGATCTAACCTTTTGTTCTACGGTCTAGGTATATTGTTGATTAATGGTGCTTCTGTACCCTATTCGTGACACGATTTCTCGCATCATTTCTCATAACGCCTCATACTTGGTTCTCGTTCTCACCAAGTGCGCTTCTCATATTCTTATATTTCGTCACACTTGGTTCTCGTTCTCACCAAGTGTACTTCTTGTATTCTTATATTTCGTCACACTTGGTTCTCGTTCTCACCAAGTGTACTTCTTGTATTTATATCATACCAATTATAAATATTGTACATTTGTACATGTATTTCACCCCCGAAGTTATAAAAACTGAAAACAGTTAAAGAGAAAAGGGGGAGCATGAACTCACAACTTTGCGTTCCTGTGCGTCGTAAACTTCACCGGATTTGCTTAATTAACGTCGTAACCTATACGCGTTTTCTTAACGTTAGTCACTAGACTTGCGTCGCACAAGTACAGTCACTCTCTTTTGTATTTGTATTGTTGTGTTAAAAATATTCTATATTTTTAACTAAGTGTCTTACTTATATTATTTTCTCAAAAAAAAATAAATATAAGTCTTTTGTGTATGCTGATTGTGTTTCTGTAAATAAAACAAGTTCATTAATTTGAAACTTGAATTTAAAAATAAAAAAACAGTTTGTGAAATCTCCAAGGTCATTAGTTTGGACTTGGATGATTAATTGTGAGGGAGTTGGATTCTTTAATGCTGCTAAATCATTTAGTTTGTTGATAGGGGGAGTGAATGTGTTTAGAAGTTTGAATTGCCAGGGTACGATTCCTGGATGTTCTAAATATTGTTACTTATAGATGCTTGAGTGATTGCAGGTATTCCAGATTACGATCCCGAAAGCAGAACCTAAGGGGGAGTCTGAAGACAAGCTTGAAGCAAAGGGGAGCTTGTAGATGGATAGCTAGGTGTCGATCCCAAAGCACGGAAGCTTGATGAAAGGGGGAGCCTGAAGCTGATGGAAGAAGAGAAGGATTGATGGATGTTTACAGTGTTACAATTTTGATGAGAAGGAAGAATGATCAAGACCGAAGATGTGTCATACTGAAGACTAGACACTGAAGACTTCGTCAATATCCAAGGGGGAGTCTGTTAGTGCATTACGTCTATTGACTTCGTCTTGTATCATGAAATAGGATATGATAGGATTACCAGTGCTCGAGGTGCAAGAAACTGAGTTTAGAGAGTTAAGTAGTGAGTTCGCTTGAAAGTGTCAAGGACAAGGTCAAGCGAAATCAACAGATCTGAGTTCGCTTGAATGTGTCTTGGTCCATTTCAAGCGAACCCACCACTCTATATATAGGGCACTTGTGTTTTCATTTGGCAACAGTTCCGGAATCTGTAACGAGGTGCTGCCAAAATCTGTTCAGGTTGTAATTGATGTTATAATCAATATTAGTGACAGATTTAATAGTATCAAGCTGTTTCCACGTCCGTTTCACTGATTCCGCCTTTGAATCGGATATAAAGCTCTTCTGAACGACTCGGTTGGGTCAAACAACGATCCTACAGTCTAGATCCTTACACGAAAACCCAGTCTGTGGATTATGTATGCATGAAATTGCTGAATCGTTCTATAAACCTATGTGGGAATGCGTAATGATGATTTCAGAAGGGTTAGTATGATCATGTTAATGATTGACTTCATGATAAGTGTGTTTGTTTAGTTGTGGATGAAACTGTTCATGAATTGGGCTTCCTGTATTGGGCGAAACGCCTGAAGTCGGCCATACGCTTGATTGGATCTGAGCCAATGAGCCGTACACTATAGGAACATCGTGTTTGATGGAATTATTGTTTATGTAACACACGAAACCTGTTTACTTGTGTATTGATGATTAGAGTATGAGCATGGCTATGTGTTTTACTTGTACGTTACTTGCGTAATGTGAACAAAGAATATGTGATCGATGTGTTTACAAAACTGACTATTTTTTGTAACCACGGTAGGGTTTGGTTGACCAACTGGGAACTGGTAAAGTAAATTAACAATCCGAGCAATCTAAGGTGTCACACCCCTTTCTACGGCGGAAGCACGAGGTGTGATCATGAAAGGTTCTCATTGCATACGAAGAGTTAACATACTACATGCTCGTAAAAATACTTCAAATACCATAATGTGAAAACATAAGTTTAGCGTTTACGTCGCTAGACAGCATAAAATATTGTCTTAAAAGTTTACAACTTTATTTAAAGATAAACATAAGCGACATCCAAGAGCATAAGCAAGACCGCGCGCACATCCATCCTAGTTACCTGAAATACATGTGAGTTTTGGAAAAACGTCAACATAATGTTGGTGTGAATTAATGCAGTTTTGTATTTCACGTTTGTATAATTTGTATGAAAACATAGTTTGAGTCATCTATAAATCAAGTTTTCATATATAAATCAAGTATTCATGTGTACTCCACGTACTTATGTATAATTCAGGTTTTTCTTGAGTACCCCACGTACTCAAGTATAATTCCCGCTTTCTTGAGTACCCCACGTACTTCAAGTTATAAATCAAGTTTTTCTTGAGTATCCCACGTACTTCAAGTTATATATCAAGTTTTAGTATGGTATGAATTTTATGTAAATACAGTATTCCTGTAAGTATCAGGATTGTTAATGGGTTGCAAAGCCATTAACATGTGACACGACATAGGAAGTCACCAAACCTTAGGCATTTAATTGGTATATTCTGAGACACAAAAGCACTACTCGATTCTCGCCCTCACCGAGTGTGTGGCTGCCCGGCACCCGTTAGATCTAACATTTTGTTCTGCGGTCTAGGCATATTGTTGATTAATGGTGCTTCTGTACCCTATTCGTGACACGATTTCTCGCATCATTTCTCATAACGCCTCATACTTGGTTCTCGTTCTCACCAAGTGCGCTTCTCATATTCTTATATTTCGTCACACTTGGTTCTCGTTCTCACCAAGTGTACTTCTTGTATTCTTATATTTCGTCACACTTGGTTCTCGTTCTCACCAAGTGTACTTCTTGTATTTATATCATACCAATTATAAATATTGTACATTTGTACATGTATTTCACCCCCGAAGTTATAAAAACTGAAAACAGTTAAAGAGAAAAGGGGGAGCATGAACTCACAACTTTGCGTTCCTGTGCGTCGTAAACTTCACCAGATTTGCTTAATTAACGTCGTAACCTATACGCGTTTTCTTAACGTTAGTCACTAGACTTGCGTCGCACAAGTACAGTCACTCTCTTTCGTATTTGTATTGTTGTGTTAAAAATATTCTATATTTTTAACTAAGTGTCTTACTTATATTATTTTCTCAAAAAAAATAAATATAAGTCTTTTGTGTTTTGCACTTTGCACCCGAATTATGTATCTTGTATGTTGTATGTGTATTTTTATGTTTATACTCCTCATGAGTATTTGGTGTATTTTTAAGTCTTAATACACTAGCACGTATAACACATACTATATACACTTAGCACAAAAGTTGGTAATCAAATAATATATATTTTTCTCTCAAAAATATATATACTTAATATCCATTTTTATTTTTGGAAGAAATCCTTATTTCTTATCACCAAAAATTAGGGAAACCTTGGTAATATTTTTAGATACATTTTTAGGGAATAAGTTTCTCAAAAACTTATATTTTTCTAAGTGTCAAAATTTATAAAAATTTTGACAGAGTTTCCCCTAAAAATGGAGGTTTCCCATGTTTTCAAAACATGTGTTTATTTTCTTTTAAATCGTCAGTAATCATCAACAACAATTATCAACAATATTCATCAACAATAATCACTAATTTCTCCATTTCATGAACTTGAATATTTACAAAAATGTGTAGTAACTTACTAGCACATTTAGTGAGTCTTTCCATCTTTAAAAATAAAATCATTATCTCGAAAACTTTATTTTTAAAGAATATGAAGTTTTACAACTTCTAGTCGGTATTTACGAAAATATTTCTTTGTTAAATCCTTTCGTTACACAAGTGTCTACACACTTTTTGGTTCTCAAAAATGTCTTTATTTTGAGAAAGATCCGGCTTTTTAAACATGATTTCATCATACACTTGGTTCTTCAAAAATACCACTTGTAGATCCGTAGATCTACTAGTTTAGAACTCCGTTTCATAAGAAAAATTGTTTTTACACAAGTTCATGTTTGTGAGTGAAAGGGTTCGTCATCTAGTTATTTTTACACTAAACATAGCGCTAGTTCATGTTCCATGAACATGACCTAGCGTGGTTAGATGACGATCCGTTCCCCTACTAGCATCCAACAATAATAAATAACCATAACAAAACAAATTCCATAAATTTTACACTATTAGTTTCTTTTTATCCACCAAGTTCATCATACTTTCAAGTCTTTAAACTTTGATCTCTAGTGTTCATAATTTTTACCCGTTAAACCTCTTATTAACCACTTTAAACAAGATCAATAGGGTGTTTAGAGTCACTTACTACTAGCTCGTGGCTAGGGAAGAAACTAGACGAAAATTGGGTGGTTAATAGCGTTGTGGTGGGGTCCTTGCGATTCCGTATGCACCGAGCCTCCTTATGCGTGACCCTTCACACTTGTAAGTATGTATAATGCCTTAATAGAAATTGAAAGTGGGTGGAATGATGTTTGGGGTTCTCGGCCGAAGGTAGCAAGTGAAGGGAAGGAGAAAGAATTTTTGTGAAGTGGAGGTGATGAAATGAGAAGTGATCTCATGGACTTTCTTATAGACCATTCATTAAGATAATCCATTGGTTACTATGTCCTTTAGATATTTAACATGTGTTATTATAATAATCAAATTTTTGTGGGGTGTCCCCTCAAGGAAACCGAACGGTGGTGGGGGGTTGCAAAATGGTTGACTTCTAACCATTTAGTTAGTGGTAAATTATGTTTAGTTGAGATTTAAATTAGTTATTAGGGGGTTGTAATTTATAACGGGTGTTAGGGTATTCGGGGACCCTAACTAGCTCAGAAAAAGAAAAATAATGTCATTGACAATATTTTTATGTTCCGGGTATAGTTCGGTTGTTCGGTTACATACCGATTCGTTAAAGTGCTAAATTACACTTTTTAGTGTCTTTTAAGTACCTTTCTTGTACTCTTTCAATTCCCAACACTTAGGGAAATATTCTGGATAATAAAACAACATTTCTGCATAATATTCATTTGTTTAAATGCTGAATTATTGCTGAATTATACAAAATTCTGCACTTAAAGTGCGTTTCGGGTGCTTTTTAGTGCTTATTTTTGCTTTCGAATAGTATATATATTAAACCCTTGTATGTACTCTTGGGTTTTAATGCATTCTTGATGTTGGACCTACACCTAGGCCTCAATTCTAATGTCTGACTGCTTTCTGCAGTTCTGTTGACACGGTGTGTCTTACCGGTGAGTTTACTAGTATAACTGACGCAACGCTCTTGTTTATGCATAAAGCAATATTTTCTAGTATACAACATGCATGAATTCACTTGTTTAATCATGTGTTCAGATATTGCTGACAGTTAAGCACATAATTGCAGTCATTAAATAATGATTAAAGTGTACGGAAATTACCGGTTTGGTGCCAGTTGTCACATAAGGTGAGTTCATTTCTTTTGAGCATGCGTCCCGGTGGTTGGGACAGTCATTGGGCATCCGTGAGAGGGATGGGTTTGGGTAAATCAATTGGGTATTCCTGAGAGGAATACGTGTCGTGGTAAATCTGGAATGTTGGATAATATACTCATCATATCACCATTAAAGTCCCTCCGTGTTGTTTGGTTACCTGAGAGGTAACAAGGTATTAGTTGGTAGCGCTACTTAGGTTTGGCACCCTCACCCCGTACCTGAGTGGACGAGTGTGAACTAATGACCTAGTCATGACCAATGCTTTGATAGGAGCATTGGAGAAAGGGCAATGTAAATCAGGAGTCGTCTTGTATTCAGGGTATTATCAACATTAAATTCAATGGATTAAACTAAACACTTGGTAACCAACGTTTTCGTAAAACTATGAACTCACCAGCGTTGTCTGATACACGTGTGTGCATGCTCGCAGGTTATAGGTAGGTGTGGATGTGAAACTTGTTGTCTGGGATGCTGGAGTGGCCATGGGTCAAGATACATGGAATCGCGAGACGAGTCTAGTGGTTACCATACATATGAAACACTTAACTAATGTTTTATGCTTCCCCTGAATACGATGAATTGTAATTACTGTTTTGCAACACTTAATGTTATTGAATGAAAGTTTTATTTAAAATCTTGTATGAGTTCAATGTGATTGGTGGCTAGATCCTGGTACGTCACACGCCCCGCGGGGGTTTCCGCTTGGGGTATTTTGGGGGTGTGACAATGAAGCTAGTTATTACCACTAAACATCATATTACACCTTAAAATCCCTAAACACACTTAACCCTTTAACTAAAGACTTGAAATGGAACTAATCACCTAACTAATAGTTGAAACCAAACCAAGACCCCCCCCCCTCTAGGTGACAGTCAACATAGGGGCCCACACCCCACATTTCTTTTGATTAATTAATTGGACATGTTGTGTAGATATCAAGCATTGTAACCCTTATGTAAACATGTGTTGGAAGTAGGTTGTTAAGAACCATAAGACCTTAACACTTAACATTACCATCATTCAAAATTCACACACAAACTCCTCTTCTTCTCTACAAAGCTCACGGCCACATACCCTCTTCTCTACATCTTCATTTCAAGTCCATTTCCATTCAATTTAAGGTGTCTCTAAGGTGATTCAAGCATACATAGGAAGGTTGCAAGCAAGGAGACTTGAAGGACCTTCTTGAAGAGCTATTAACCACCTCTTTTCTTCTTCATCTTGCATCTTGATCTTCCCTAGCCCTTATGCTAGTAGTAAGCCCTCTTGATCTTGTTTTTACACTGGATTTTTGTAGTTAAAATATATAGTAACAAGATAATCTAAAGATCACACAAAACAAGAAGATGAACATAAACATAAAGCGTAAAATCATGAAGATCTAAGTTGTTTAGTGTATGTGATGAATTGTTTGTTGATATCTTGCATGTATGGTGTAGATCACCACATAAAAGCTTGCTAGATGATGATTTAAAACATGATCTATTAAGTATGAGTATGAATCTTGAAAGATCTAAGTTGATCATCCTTTATGTTAAGTGTAAACTTGAAGATGGACTTGATTTTGTGTAAAATGATGATTCCTACAAGATGTAGGTTGTAAAAGTAAAGGATTTTAAACATAAAAAGTTCAAGAAAATAAAGTTTACTTCATGATTTACAAGACTTGGTTTTTGAAAGAAAATATGTTTTAAGTGTTAAATGGAACACTTGATGTACGGAAACCATGAAAAACTCAAGAAGATTAATTTTTGTAAAAGTGAGTTACAAGTTGTAAAGATGGAAAATTTGCAAGATTTTATAAAACTTCAAGTTCACATCATCTTGTAGAAGTGTATATTATGGCTTATGGTAAGTTGTAGGATAATTGTTGATGATTGATGATGAATTTTTGAAAAGAAAATGATATGCTAATAAGCATGGAAACCTCCATTTTCAAAGGAAACTATGGCAATTTTTTTGTAGAAATTCAACACTTAGAAAAATATTTTTAAACAAGTGTTTACAAGTAATTTTTTATCATGGTTTTAATATAAAAATTTGCCATAATTTTTGTTATAAAAATTACAAGTATTGGAGGTTGATTTTAAATAATAAAAATGACTAAGTATATATTTAGGAAAATATTTATTTAGAAGTCACAAAAATTATGTGCTACATGTATATTGCTTGTATTAGTTATATTAAAAATTAGGAACCTTGAAAATAATATATCACACAAAAATACTAAAAATTGTAATTTGAAATATTACAAATATCACAAGAAAAATAAATATATAACTTATACCCAAATATTGGACGAATCGGACAATGGACATGTGGACTATACATATATATATTCCGGAAATAAATTCGCAACTTGACAAATGTGATAAACGGTATTTTTAAAACCGAAGAAACGGCAAAATATGGATTTTTACAACTGTTAAAAATATATCATATTTTGTCAAAATGAAAATATATTATTTTTGAAGTGGGAGAAAAAAAATATTTTCAAAAGCAACTCAAAAATATATTATTTTGGTGAAAACTAAAAATATATATTTTTCTAACTTTAATCTTAAAATATATTATTTTTAAGATATATATGGAAGTATACATATTTTTGCCAAATAAAATTTATAGATATTTTTGTATAAAAATCCTCTTAAAATATATATATTTAAAGAGTATAAAGTTGGTGATTTTTAATTGTACAAAAATAATATTCCGGAAAATTATACATAAATTAAGTATAAAATAGTTACTAAATACAAGAGAATACGTATTCCTATACTTATAAATACATACCGGAATGCACTACCAACACTTGGCAAAATACCCGTATACAAGTAATATACACAAGTATGAGAATACAAAATAACATGCAAGTATACCTATACTTGAAAATATATATATATGAGAGAAACACATGATAAATCAAGTTAAAAATAAATTATTTTTAACAATATTTCAGATAATTGGATGGAAATAGTTTAAGTTAAAATATCCCTATTTTAACTAATATTTATATAATTTGGAATTATATAATTATATAAATAACATACACCAAGCGTGTAACTCAAAGTATACCAAAAATTCCAAAATAAGTCTTAATAAATAACTAAGGCTAAGAGTCATTACACGACCTAAGCGTCTAATAAAACTTAGCACGTGTGTAGGTGGTAGTACGGCTTAAAGATACTTACTTTGGGGTACACAGGATTACGGACGCAAACTTGTGAGTTCATGTCCCCTTTTCTTTTAACTGTTTTCGGATTTATAACTTTCGGGTTGGAATACATGTTTCAAATATTTCAAATGGTATGGTTTAGTTAAGGAATGAACCGTTAGATCATGTGGACGGTTAGGCGCACACTTAAGACCATTAATCTTTGTTTAAAGACCGAGGGGCATGAGTGGTAGATCTATCGGGTGTAGCGAGCCCCACTCATGGGTCCAGAAGTGGCCGCATGTAGTGACTATGTCATTCCAGCCGGATGGACCGGTATAAAATCTGCTAGGTTTGAGCCTTCCTACGCCATTGCACACGTAATAATGTCCTTACAAAATATTAATTGATCTATTCATAGACACTTTACATACCGGTTATGAAAGGAACACTTTCAATGATTACAAGTTTATACGAGCTCACATACAAACACATGAACTCGCTCAACTTTTGTTGATGTTTTCAAATTACATGTATTTTAGGAAACTAAATGGATCTGGCGGCGTTGAGAATGTTTTCAAGAAGTAAATTCAAGATTAGATGTCATCCTATTTTGAAGGGTTTGATTTGTATATCTTATCCTAGATAAGATATATGAAGCAAAGCCTTGGTTTACTAGTCTTAGTTAAAAGTCCATGTATGGAACTTAATCTCTTTTGAATGGTTTGTAACTTAACATGAAGTTTGTTGATTGAAACTTAACAACTTGTGTTTGTAATATTTTAAAAAAACTTATGAATGGATGAACATCATGTTTTAGTCATATAGTTGTTTATTATAATTGAATGCAATGAAACTGATCGAGTCACACGTACACGCTTCCGCAAAAGTCAGGGTGTGACATTATTTGTGAGTTTTGAGTGTGTTTTATGGTTGACATTAAGGTATTTTATGATTTTTTACACTTTGTAAGAAAAATGGACTTTGTAGCCAATTTCCACCCATATATATATATATATATATATATGTGTGTGTGTGTGTGTGTGTGTGTGTGTATGTATGTATATATATGGTTAGGTTCATTTGTGAACAACCCCCTTGATAGTGAACTGTGTGAACTTATCCTAGCTCTTGATTATCAATACACAAGTGTAAATCTGTTAGGATCTGAGTTTCTTTTTTATTGTGTTTTTGTTTAGAGAATAATGAAGATGAACAAGTAATTGCAGCGGAAGTAAATGGAAATAAACTTTGCACACAATCAAATAGGAGAAATGCTTTCAACACACATGTTTGAATATTGAACCGAATGATTAAATTTATTTCAATCACTGATTACAACTTTGCATGCATGTAATACAAACTCCCCCTCAGCCTGAGCTCACAATGAATTATTCGTGCAGGAAGACAAGTGGTGAAAGAGCCGATAGAACAGTACAGGGTACTGTTCTATTTATAGGCACGAGCAAACCACTGAAGCATCTTGGCTGACATCACCATGAAAGTGACATCTAACCTCCTAACAAACTCTAACAACTGATCTAATACAAACACTATTTAGCAAACTACTGATTACATTACATAACAAAGGAAAGACTAAACTACTGCCTTCTCCTTCCACTGTTGTGACTCCAGCAGTACTTGTATCATTAGCAGTGCTTGACCCATAACAGTAGATTGATCAACAGGTCTTCAGTCTTCATTAGTCTTTACATGATCAGCAGTTGTTTGTAGAACGGCACTTGTATACAGACAGTGGATAAAGACCATCAGATGTTAGAAACACTTTCAAGGGGAGAGACTTGTATACATCCACTGCTTATTTTGGATCCACTGCCCTGATCCAGTTTTGGCTTTAATCAACTGTTCCTCTGGTAGGGTTCAATCCCAACAATCTCCCCCTGGAACAGATGATGCCAAAACTCTTCATTATTGTGGAACTTTATTGTCACATCAACAGCTCCCTGACTTGTCCTTTAAATTGCAATTAAAAGTTCAAGGAGTCTGTGTCATCCTCATCCCTGCACAGTGGAAGATCAAGGAGATCTTGCAGATCTTCAACACCCAGGCCCAATGCGTGTTCCCTTGATATTTTCTTCACATCACCATTGGACTTGATCAGAGTCAATACGTGGGTCTGTTTGTCAGATTTCCACTTTATTACTTTAGAGTCCTTTGGGTTTCTTGGGAGAGGTTTTGTTGAAGATGAGTTTGGAGATGGTGGCCTGGTAATAACTGGCTGAGCAGTGGTTGAAGTTTGGGCAGATTCTAGTCTTTCTTCAATCATCTTCTTAACCCCTTCTTTTACAAGGTAATCCTCTGCTTCTTTATCTTCTGTTGTTAGTTTATCCATCTACTTTTGTTTCCTTCTTTGGTAAATGAAAGCCGCAGGTGGAGCAGAGGATCTCTTGAATTGTTGTTTTTGTGGCTCAGCTGAAACCACTGTTTCAGGATAGTCAGGCTTTTGTGGAATGTTAGGATTTTTCTTCCTTAGTTCTTCCAGCCTTTTGTAAGAAATCATCACTTTCTCCTCTGTCCATCTTGACACTTGGTTCCTTAAACCAAAATCAGCTATAATCAGCTCTTCTTTCATCCTCTTCAACTGTAAAGTCCTTTCTGGTACATTTTTCATAAACTTTGCCCAGATAGGTTGTGACAACTGGCACAAAACCGGTAATTTTCGTACATTCTAATTATTAATAAATATCTGCAATTATGTGCTTAAATGTCAACATAGTCTGATTTCATGCTATACATGTGAATTCATGCACATTTTATACTTCAAATATTGCTTTATGCATTACTTTAGCGTTGCGTCAGAAAGACTAGTAAACTCACCGGTAAGACACACTGTGTCAGCAGCACTGCAGAAAGCAGCCAGATAATGGAATTAGGGCCCAGGAGTAGGTCCAACGTCTAAAGTACATTAAAACCCAAGTATGGATACAAGGGTTAACATATAAACTTTCCGGAAGCTAAACTATGCACTAAAAAGCACCCGAAACGCACTTTAAATGCAGAATTTTGCACAAATCAACCATAATTCAGCTATAATCAGCTTTTTAACCCCAAACTATCATGCAGAATTTATGTTTTATTGTCCAAAATAACTTACAAAGTGTCGGGAATTGAAACGGTCACAAAAGGGTACATAAAGGACACTAAACGGTATAATTTAGCACTTTAACGAACAGGTATCTAACCGAACAACCGGACAATAACTGGGACATCAAAATTTGACTAGAAGTAATGTTTTTATGATATTAAACTAGTATTGATGCTAGAATACTTTAAAAATCATAAAAACACCTAAACACACTTATACTAACTTAAACCTTCTAGTTGCACTTTAAACCTCCACCTTCCAAAAATTTACACTTTGCCCCCCCCCTCTTTAGTTGGACGGTTGGAAAAGGGTCCCACCATGGGGATTTTATTAGATTTTGATGGATTTTATTTGATCTCCTTAGATTGTATTTGATTTTATGCCAAGAATATTCTACAAATATACCCTAAAAAGATTTGGAGGATCCTTATAAAATCTACACTAATCACCTACTTACATTCCCTCATCTTCTACCCTTCTCCCCCTCTAACTCTTGGCCTCACCTCCACCATCATACCCCCTCACTTTTGATCATCATACATCCATTCCAAGATCATTACAAGGTGTATAGAGACCGTCTAAGAAGACTTGAGGTGTCGGAACTTGAAGGACCTCTTCGTGGAGCTTTTAACCACTCACTTTCTTCCTTGTTCATCATCTTCATTTTTGTGCCACTTCCCTAGCCATTAGAGCTTGTAGTAAGCTTCTTGATCACAAATTTAATTCATGTTTATGCTATGTACAAGTTTCACCATCTAAACAACTTAACTTCTAATATTAAAAATAAGAAGATCTAACATATTCATGAAAAAAATAAGTGTTTGCATGAAATTGTAGTGTATGTAATGAAGTTGTTGATGTGGTACCTTGTGTTTATGATTAAATCAAGTATGTTAAAGCTAGGATCTACCAACTTTAAGCATGGATCTTGAAGGATCCATGGTTAAACTTGAAGGTGAACACATGAAGCATAATGTGAACTTGAAATAGGTATTTTTACACATAAACTTGTAATCTTGAAGTAATAAAGTGTGTGTTAAATTAATTTTTGAAACTAATATCTATGAAAAGTTTGTTAAAAGTTTAACATAGAGCTTGTTTTGAAAGATCTAAAGATATTAAGCATGGATCTTGAAAGATCCATGGTTAAACATGATGTTAAAAATTACGATCTTTCTAATAAACACAAAAGTGATTTTAGAAACATGATTTACAAACTTTGAAACCATTGAACTCATGGGTGAGTTGGTTAGTAAAATAAAGTCTTATAAAAAGTTGGTTAAAAATTTAAAAGAACACTTATTTCGGAAAGATCACCTTATGTAAAGTGTAGATCTAAAAGACTACACATGTTTAACAAGAATCAAGTTCACCATGGTGTTTCATATGAATAAATTAGTATATGTTGTTGATGATTGTTGTTGAAAATTGTTTTAATGATCGAAAAGAAAATAAACACATATTTTGAAAACATGGGAAACCTCCATTTTTAGGGGAAACTATGTCAAAATTTTTATAAAATTTTGACACTTAGAAAAATATAAGTTTTGGTGAAACTTATTCCCTAAAAATCCACCTAAAAATCCACCTAAAAATATTTACCAAGGTTTCCCTAACTTTTGTGTAAAATTACAAGTCAAGAAGTGATGATTTCTTCAAGATAAAACTTGATATTAAGAATGTAAATTTTTGGGGAAAAATATATATATATATATTTAGTGATCACCAAATTTTGTGCTAAGTGTATATTGTGTGTATTATATGTAGAAGTGTATTAAGGACTTGAAAATACACTAAATACTCCCAAGGAGTATGAATACAAAAATACACATACAACTACATGAGAATACATAAGTATACAAGAATCGGGTGAATAACGAGAATGATTATATATATTTTATAGCATGACAAAATATATATATTTCTTACAAATCTTAAAAAATATATTATTTTTAAGAAATCTAATTCCGGAAAGTAATAGAAATCAAAGTATTGACTTTTGGTGAAAAATACAAAATACACAAGTATTTACATAAAATACAAGTATACTTTTCCTAAGAATACTTGTACCAAAATAATATTGAGGATATTATTTTACGAAATACTTATATTTATTTTTGGGAAAATAATATAAGTAACATACATGAAAAGTTAAAAATATAAATTATTTTTAACATCTATTACCTTGAAAAGGGACTACATGAATGAATATATATTTGAGAGGTAAAATATGTATTTACAAAAAATACATTACATACATAAAGTGCAAAGGCATGACAAACGGGCGAGACCCGACAAACAAGGGCACGACCCTCACAAAGATTGAACATACAAATAACATATACATAAACAAAATATGGTGACTTGTACTTGCGTGATACAAGTCTAGTGACTAACATACATAGAATACGTATAGGTCACGACGTTACAAAACCAATCGGTGAAGTTTACGGCGCAGGATACGCAAAATTGTGAGTTCATGTCCCCATTTTTAAACTTTTATATGCTTTCTAAACTTGGGGAAAATACATGTGTTATGGTATGTGGAATACAAAAACTAAGGAATGATACTTTAGATCATGTCACGAATAGGGTACCATAAGCACCATTAATCAGTTACATACCAAGATAGCGGAACAAAAGGTTAGATCTAATGGGTTTCAGGCAGCCACACTCTTGGTCATACTAGTACCAAGCAGTGCTTTTGTGTCTCTAGTCGTGAATCGACAGTCGTGGATTCGACAGCTAAAAATGCCTATGGTTTGGATGCTTCCTATGTCGTGTCACATGTTAATGGCCTTGCAAACCATTAGCGATCTTGATTTCCTTACATTTACAGAAATACTTGTTTCACACAAATTACATACCTTGTTTTCATTCAAGTATACAAACGTTCAATACAAAAACTGCATGAACTCACACCAACATTGTGTTGACGATTTTCCAAAACTTACATGTATTTCAGGAAACAAGTTGGATCTTGGGTGCTGGTGTTATTTTCAAGACGTAAATTTCAAGTTTAGATGTCATCCACTTTTGGTTGTTTCATAACTTGAGGGTTTTGGTTGAAACTTAAATGACTTGTGTTGTAATATTTCAAATCTTTGAATGGATGAACATCATTTTGATCATATAGTTGTTTATTATAATCGAATGCAATGAGAGCCGATTAAGTCACACGCATACGCTTCCGCAAAAGTCAGGGTGTGACAGTTTGGTATCAGAGCTTCGATTGTAGTGAACTAGGATTCCTTCTCGAGTCTATACTACAATCATTAGGACTCCCTCACGAAAACATTTTTTTACAAAAGGTTTTTCATTGCATTTACAAAAAGCGCCAAGATCCATGAATCCAACGTTTTTCAAAGGAAAGAACGAACGAGAGTTATATGAGACATGTAGCATTTATTTGCTTGTGTATACTAAGTAACGTCATTATATATATACATATATGTGTACGGAATGATTATTGACGAGATACCTTCGACTTCGATCCTATTATTATCCTTGACTTGCGCAATGAGATTATCGACCTCGCGTACACTGCGGAGCTTTTGGTTGATTGCCAAATGAGGCCCCGAGCTTGAATCTGTGGAAAATGGCTATTCTTCCCCCTTGAATGCGAAGGTGCCTAACTACAGCAGTGACGACGAGGCGGAGGAGGTAACCTTGGACAGCGACCTTATCAGTGAGACGAGACCCATAATGGCGCGTGGACCACCATAATGGTCCCATCCAATCAAGGAAGACGAAGTACTCATCTTGAAGGTACCCCTCCAACTTCCAGGAATTACCCTTATTCCTATTACGTCTAAGCATTGTGCCTATACGCGCGTAGCAATAAAAAATGATGGCGCGTGGACCACCATAATGGTCCTTTCCATGTCGGAGGTATAAGGACAGTAGTGTCCGCTCTGTGGTTGATCATCTACTTGAACGAGGGAAAGTTGGGGTGACCGTGCAAGACAATTTATTATTACGGGGCCCACGTAATAACGACTTGTAGTGTATGGAAATCCTGGTGGACTCTGCGGGTCAAGCTAATGATCACCACCCATCTAAAGCTTTCTAAGTGTTCATACCTTCATATAGTAGGGCAATACCTAGATAATTGTTGTAGCACCTTACAAGTAGGAAACATGTCTTTGCCTACCTCGTGTCAGACACTTCTACCCATATTACAACACTGATGCACCCATCAGTACTTCCACCCTCATTATCCCGTGGTGCACCCCATCGGTTGGGTAATGCATTCACACCCTGGGAACCACAGCAAAGGAAACGCTGGCCGCGTCTAATTAGAACATTTACCTACAACAAGAGCTGAGCCTGAAGCTCTGTGGAACCAACAAGTTTCTGAAGCAATCATCCAATACGAAGCAAACAACAAACATAAGGAAACCGCTGCGACTAGGAAAGTCAAAGCCTTCGCTGTCACGACTAAGATAGGTGATAAATATGGTTATTATCACACAGGTCCATGCAGGACTCGTAGATGTGAAATTGGGGCAAGACCGGGCATAGCAAGGAGGCATGCTGGTCTGGTTTGAGACATGTGAACGGAAATTAGGACAGTAATAGCAATGGCAAAGGCCGAGAATTGCTACGGATGTGGCGACAAAGGACACTATCGAAAGGACTACCCGAAGAAAAGTTTAAGCACTTGGGAGCATTTTCATGAAGGGAATACACAAAGCACGCTAGGACCCGAACGTAGTTACGAGTACGTTCCTTATAAACCGACACATTGCATCCGTTCTATTTGATACCGGCGCCGACTTTGGTATTAAGTCTATGGAACTTAAGGATATACTTGGCTTAGGAACAAGTAAGCTAGACTCCCCACATGCTATAGAGTTGGCAAATGGGAAATCAGTCAAAATGGATAAAATTATTACGGGTTGTATACTTGAACTTGGGGAAACAAAAATTCTCCATCAACCTTCTACCCACTGGTTTAGTTTTGATGTGGTAGTCGTCATGGATTGGATATCCAAGAATAAGGCTGAAGTTGTTGTCACGAGAAAATCATTTTCATCCCTCTTGCGAATGATGAGACACTCATCGTGCACGGAGAGAAACGAGACACGCCTCTGCGAATCATCAACTGTGCGAAGGCGCATAAATGCCTACGCAAAGGATGCATTGCACTCCTGGCGCACGTAGTAGATAAGAAGGTTGAGGAGCCAAACTCGAAGACAATCCTGTGGTGAAGGAATTTCCTGATGTTTTTCCCTAAGATCTGCCAGGACCACCTCCGTAAAGACAAGTCGAATTCCATGTTGACTTGGTTCCAGGCGCCGCTCCTGTAGCCAAGGCACCCTACCGACTTGCGCCATCTGAGATGCAAGAATTATCTACACAACTCCAGGAGTTGTTGGATAAAGGATTTATAAGGCCAAGCCTCTCACCTTGGGAAGCTTGTTAGGATCGGAGGCTCTTATGATTGTGTTTGTTTGTAATAAATGAACAATTAATAAACATGATTCAATGAGATATGCAGCGGAAATGAACACAAACTTTGTAAACACAATCAAAGAGGAAAATAGTTTTGATAAACACATGCTTTTCATCAATCGAAAGGTTACAAAGCAAATCAAAAGATTACAAAGCAAGCTTACAAACTAAACTCCCCCTCAGCCTGATACTCCATGGTTGATTGCACACAAGATGAAAGGATTGGACTAGAGGAGAAGAACTCACTCAGTCAATCAAATGTAACAGTACAGGGTACTGCTCCATTTATAGGCAAACCAAACCACTGAAGCATCTCAGCTGACGTCACCATGAAAGCAACGTCTAACAACCTAACAACCTGTAACCACTGTTCCTATACAAACACTGTTATCCTAACCACTGATTTTATACAATACAAAACATATACTAAACTACTGCTTTCTCCTTTCATCAGTGCTTTCATCAAGGTTGATCAGTCCTTGAGTGAGCAGTCCTTTGGTCATCAGTAGATTGAGCCAGCAGTGTTTGCTTCTTAACAGTTGTTAGGGCTTCATCAGCAGTTTGAAGGTCAGCAGCTGTTGTATACGGACAATGGATAGAGGACATCAGATGTTATAATCACTTTCAAGGGGAAAGTCTAATGTAAACAGTTGTTTATTATGAATCCACTGTAGTGATCCGGTTTTGGCTTTTATTATATGTTCCTCTGATAGGGTTCAATCCCAACAATCTCCCCCTGGAACAGATAATGCCAAAACCCTTCATTATTCTGGATCTTTATTTTCTCATCAGAAGTTCCTTAGCTTGTCTTTTAAATTCTTCTTCAAAATCCTTGGAACTTGAGTCATCCTCATCTCTGCACAGTGTAAGTTCAATGAGATCTTGTAGATCTTCAACACCAAGGCTTAGTGCTTGTTTCCTTGATATGTACTTCACTTCACCATTGGATCTGAACAGGGTCAATATATGGGTCTTTTTATCAGACATCCACTATAGCATTTTTGAACCCAATGGGTTTCTTGGGAGAGGTTTATTTACTGATGAGTTGGGAGATTTTGGCCTTGTAAAGATTTGTGAAGCAGTATCCTGAGCTTTTGCTAGTTCAGAATTTTCAGACATTTGTTTGAAAGCTTTTTCTATGACTTCATTTGCTGCAGCTATATCTTCTGCAACTTCTTTTTCAATCTGCTCTTGTCTCTTTTGTTGATCTAGCTCAATGTCTGAAATATCTGCTAATGTGTTTGGTGATGATGATTTGTTCAAAACCTATTTGGCAAGGTCTTGAAGTTTTGTTGATCTATCTTCATCTAAAGCCATTTTATTGATGGCTTCTTTAAAGTACTCAGCTTCTTTTTCTTTTTCTTCAACAGTCAGCTGTTTCCTCTTTTCTTGGTCAATCACAGTGACAGAGGTATCTGCTGATGTGATCAGTGGTTCAGAATCAATGACCTGTTTCAGCTCTTTGTGGTCAGGCTTCTTTGGTGAATTAGGATCTGTCATTTTTCTTCTTTTCAGCCTTTCATAAGCCTCATCTGTATACTGCTTTGTCCATTTGCTATGGCTTTAGCAGTATCCACCTTAGCATCCACCAGCTCCTGCTTCTTTCTTTTGTACTCAGATGTAAGATCAGCAATGAGCTTTTTGTATTTGCTTCAGTTTGGAGCTGTCTTCTTCTTGCTTGGATCATTTTTGATTCTTTCAATTCTGTTTGCCTCATGCTTTAAAGCAACTATTGGCCATTCTTCGAATTGTTTTTCTTCAGCTGGATAGAATTTTTCTTTCATGATGTATGCAAGATATTCTTTTCTCATTTCTTTTCGTAGATCTGCTTTGGGTGGTAGTTTTGACATTTCTTTGCTCAGATCTCTTGCATAGTCTTCCATCTGCTTGACTTTAGTGAGCAAAAATTCCATTTTTTCAGAAATGGCTTTGTCACCTTGATCTTCACATTCAAGTTTGGCTCTTATTTTAGCCTGCCTTGCTTTGAGCTCGAGATATTCATCCATATTTTCTGGGATTATGAAGCCTATGAGAGAAGGAAATCTTCTTTTTGAAGGATCATCCTCAGTGTAGAATTGTCTCATCTCATTTTTTACAGCTTCAGGTTCCAGTGGATATTTTGCAGCAATAGGATCATATTTGTCATCATCTACCTGAGTTGTTTTTCTTTTTCTGGTGTAAGTTTTCACCAGTGAAGGAATGCTTTTGGGTGATTTGTTTATTGGAGTGAAGATGGCTTGAGGTGAAGTGAGAGTGCTTGGACAAACAGGTGTTGAGCCAACCTGTGTTTCAACCACTGTTGTCCTTACAACAGATGTTGTAACATCTGATGTCTTCTGCTTTTTAGCAGGAGGTGATGGTGGTGAAATGATTTTTGGAGATGATGGTGTTTCTGGTAGGGCAGTGGTGGATGGCTGACAAACAACTGTTGAAACAACTGGTGCTTCAACCTCTGTTGTCATTACAACTACTGATGTGTCAGTAGATGTCTTAGATGTCTTCTGCTTTTGAGCAGGTGGTGGTTTGATGGGTGGTAATGTGGTTGGAATGATGGCTTTTGGTAGAGTAGTGATTTTAGATGATGGTGGTAGTAGGACAGTGGTTGTGGTGGTGTGTGGTGAAGTGGTGTGTGTTGAAGTGATGGGTTTTGTTTTAACAACTGTTGAAACTACTGATGTACCAACAGTTGTTGAGACAGCAGGAGTTACATCAGCTGTTTGGGTAGAGGTTTGGTGCTTGGAAGATGGTTTATAAGCATGCTTTTCATTTTCTGTTTCAACAAAAAGACCATCTTCAATTCCCTTCTTCTTTAAACCCTTAATTTTCTCCCCCTTTTTGGCATTATCTGGAAGGGGGTTATCCATGAAGAGAACAGTGGGAGGAACTTTTACAGTGGTGCTTTGTATATGAGCCTTGATAGCTTTGATGTCTGCTTGAGTATCTTTAAATCTTGACTCCACCATGTTTGTCAGCATTTGTACATGTATTGCATGCTGCTGATCAGCCATTTTGTTTTTGTTTTTCAAGCAGGGGTTGAAATACATTCCATATCTTATTTGCAGCAGGTGCAGGTTGTGCAGGTGCTTGAGCTGGAACAGCAGTGGATTGTGCTTTTTGAGCTTTTAACAACTGTTGCACCATATCCTTTATTTCAGCAACTGATGTTTCAAGATTTTCAACTCTGTCCGTCAATTCCTTATATTTTGAATCATCACCCAAGTTAATGGGATCATCTGAATCCCCACCAGCAGTGGTTGTATCAATGTGTGACTTAGGAAATGAATCCCAAAAATCAGCCATTGATGCCCCTTGTTCTTGGTTCTGGGGTCTTCTTTCTTCAACACTTGATAACCTTTTGAGGGTACCAGTGGTTAAAACAAACTCACTAGTGGTTACCAGAGGTGCTATAGAAGAAATTGCCTTCAAGGGAGTCTTACTGATGAAACAACTGTCCAAATGTAGATCTGTTGATCCAACACTTGTAGTTGCTGCTCCACTTGAACTACTGACAGGAATTACTTGTAACTCCTGCAGTGTAACCTCCTCAAATGTTGCTGGGATTGCAGAGGTATAAGCATCAGACCCAGTCACTTGTTGGAGTGTACTCTCAGTGATAGGTGATAGAGAGGAACTGGTTTGTGTCTGAGCTATAGCAACTGCATGCAACAAAGGTATAATGGATTGTGGTAAAGTGAGGGGTGAAGCTATGGGTGTTGAAAGAGACATGTCCTTGGGATCAGGACTGAGGAAGATGGAACCAATCGGATCCAGAGCTTCATAATGTGGGGTCCCTGTGCTTATAACCGGATCCTTTTGTGAGGATGCAGGAGGAGTTTGAGGCAAATGTGGAGATCTTTCTTCCATCTGCTGTGAGGAAGTAGCAGCAGTGGTTTTTGGTGACATTTGTGTTGTCACTAGCATTTGCTCTGGGATCTCATCTTCCAGAGTTGCCTTTTTAGAGGGTTTGGTGGGGTTTTTGGATGATTTCTTTTTGGCCTTTTTGGTGATGGCAGGTGTGGGTTTCAAAGCAGTGGTTGTGCTGCTATGATCACCTGGAGCAGTGGGCTCAGCAGCTGATACCTGAGGAGCAGTGGTAACTGCTAAATTCTACTCAGGCACCTCTGCTTTTGTTTTTAAAGGTGCTAACATTCTAGTGAATGTTTCGGGTGTTAAACCTTTTATTTGAAAATAAACACCTTGTTTGAGCAGATTTTCATTTTCCTTTCAAAACTTTTGTTCAAAATAGTAGCTTAGAAACCTTGGAAAACGTAAAAATGCTTTGCTATCAACATTTTTCACCATATCATCAAAGATCTCCTGGGAATAGTTATAATTTTCATTATTTAAAATAGCATAACCCAGACATTGGATCTTTAATGGTATTTCGTTAAAAGCAGTTGTTTTATTTGAAACACACATTAAAAGTGTGTGGAATAAAAACCTAGGTGCAGAAGGAAAGAAACCTTTTTGTAAGGTATCTCTTTTTGTTTGTTCTGCATACCCCCTCTTCAGAAAATCAGTTTTCAACTCGTTTTTAAGAAAATAAGTTTTACCTTGCTGATCATCGAGTTTAAAAACTTCTGAAATGGATTGTGGAGTAATTTGAATCGTTTTACCCTGTATGGAAGAGTTGATGGCTATGACTTTATCATCTTGTTTTTCAAGCGAAGCCTTCTTCCAAAACTCTCTCTGGGTTTGTTGATAAATTGGAGCATCTGCTGTAACCAAAGTTTTGTACTTTGACGCAGACATAATGTCGATGATGGAATCGAAGGTGTGATTGTTGGTGGGTTTTGTGAGTAGACCCAAGTAGTTGTGCGGGGATTTGTATTGTGCGGGGATTTGTATGGGATTTCAATGGGTTCAGCAGCCATTTGATTGTCCTCTTTGGGAGATGAGGATGATTTTGATTTTGATTTCGTCATTTTGATGAAGAGGAGCGAAGAATGATTTGAGATGAAAATTAGAAACTGCTTTGAGAAGAGAATTTTGGAATTCAATTCGACAGTGTAAAACCCTGTTTGGGGGTTTTGATCAGGGTTTTATTTAGGGAAAAGTGAATGCTGATGTGGCAGCGGTTACAATGATCTGATGGCTAAAAACTGGCCACGTGCCAACCTCTGATGAAGGAATGAATAATGGAGGACAGTTGTTTTGGAGAACCACTGCTGAAGCAAATATCAGTGGTTACAACGGTAACAATATGAGGGCAGTGGGTGATTTTTACTATCAGTGGGTAGCATATCAGTGGATAAGACACTGATTTTGAGCATCAGTGCTTGCCAAGAAAATGAAAGATCAGGGGCTGACTTTCAGCAGTGGACAGTATTTAGGAAACAGATGTTTGAACAAAACAGTGGTTAGGGGTAAAGTAATGGTAAGGATTTGAAATGCTAGTATATTAGCAACTGTTAGTGCATCAGTGGATAAGCTTTTAACACATATTTTAAGCATCTGCTGTTCTGATGAAAAGAAGGATTTTATCTTGTGAAATCACAATATCATATCTAGCATCTGTTGATGGTGATTCTGAAATATCGGCAAGACTGCTATCCTTAACAAAATACATTTTATATGCAAATTGTCAAGTTCAATTTGTCAGCAGCTTTTACAGAGATTTTCATTCATGGTTTTGCCACATGTCAATTACAGGTTTTGAAACTTTTATAGATTCCTGACAGTGGTTTAGTATCCCAGTGTTTTAAAATCTGTTAGCAATCAATCTTTGATCTGTGTAAAAACCAAACTTGAGTTTGACATGACCTTGATCTTGACACATACACCATTTCCTTTTGATCCATTTTCGTGGATAATATCACCAAAAAAAATAAAGGTTCTATATCCTGACAGGAGATTGAAACTTTTACTATCTAAAACCAGTAAAAGTACAAAATATATTATTCTTAAAGAAAAATAAAGAATAATATATCCTGCTTTATTTGAGAAATTCCTTTTCCAGAAAAATAATTAAAGGATTTTCTGAAAACAGTACCAAAAGGATCTGGTATATTTTCCAATAAAACTCATAATCATATCATTCTCAAGTTTATGAAAATGGTCAGTGGTTTGACAACAGTGGTATGAAATTGTAAATACATTTTGACCACTGTTTGGCACCATTTTCTTGTCAGTTGATTGCAAAAATGAGGACACATGTACACATAAGTTTTTGAAAACCCTGTTACAGATTTTGTTACCATGTGATGATTCTGATAGCTTGTCTAGTCCACTTGTAAGTTTACTTACTGGGAATACTATTGTTACCTGAACTTCCCTGAACCAATGAATGCACACAGTTGCTTGTGCTTGATGACCATTGTTACCCCCAATTTTGACTCTTAAGTGTTTTACATTTATGCTCTTTTCTTTTGACATCAAAAGTTTTGAGATAAACACACTTATTGAGTACTTGTGAATTTTCTTTTTCCCTTTTTACCCATCCCATCCATAAGTAATGAAATACTCACTGGGAGGTTGTTATTTTTTTTTTTTTTTGAAGTCCTTAATCCAGAATCATTTTGCAGCAATGTTTTGAGAGATTTGGTCATTTCTGTACCTACTTATGCCAAATTTCACACTACCCATGATCTGGACATTTTGACTTGCTAATTTTCTTAATGTATTCTTAACAAAATTGATTTTGGTCCTTTTGAAGGATTCTCAACCTGTTTTTCAATACATAAGATCTAAATGACTAAAGTTTTAAATTCCCTCTTTTTGTGTAAACAAAAACACTAATGTTTTTATGAACATAGGTTTTTGTTGACCTGAGGTTCATACCTTAGCAGCAAACATGATGGAAACAGCAAAAACTTCATAACAATAATTGAAATCAATTTTCGTAAATAACTTTACCATAGTTATCAGACATATTTTCAGATCTGAGAACTATAGGTGGTTTATGTATGACATCACTTGTTATGTGAAGTTTGTGTGTCCTATGACATATTGGTTATTTTACAGAGCTTTTGAGTAGTCACTTTGAACATGATTTATCGTTACTCTGTTTTTCAACTAAATACAATCAACCTTAGTATCAATGATTTTTGAGCTGAACTGTTATGTCAAATTGACTGTTAGATCGAATTTGACTGTCCAAGCTCTGATACCAATTGTTAGGATCGGAGGCTCTTATGATTGTGTTTGTTTGTAATAAATGAACAATTAATAAACATGATTCAATGAGATATGCAGCGGAAATGAACACAAACTTTGTAAACACAATCAAAGAGGAAAATAGTTTTGATAAACACATGCTTTTCTGTTAGTCCCGAAAAACCCGTGACATCACTCGACGGTTCAATCGAACGCGGAATGTAAGATCAAACCGTATGAACAAAAAGAAATTTTTCATTAAATAACATAGTGTCGCTGCTTAGATCGCACACAGTCTCAAGAACTGTCTGGTACGATCTTCGAGAACCTTGCACACAATCCCTAGGATTGTCGGGTACAAGGTTCTCCTTTGGGGATTACATGATTACTAAATGTGAGAGCTCTACTACAATATTCTAGACAAGACTATTTATAGGAGACTCTACCCTATTGGCCCACATGGCCTAGCCCAAGCCCAAAACATAATTAAAACCAAATAAACATAAAATAAACGTAATAAAGATAAGCGTAAAACTTTGGACCTAACAATCTCCCCCTAGTTTTATGCTCTCTTTATTACGGTTTAGACGAACTTCAATCTTGGGTCTTCTCCTTTAGTGGCCTAGCAGTGAACAACCCCATCAACGTATCTCGGATGAAACGAAAAACAGTTTTACGTGCATCACGAATGAAAGTCATGCTGAAGAATGATCTCGAATGATATTCTGATCCATATCATACAGCATTGTATCTTCGATCCATTAGTTTTATTTTGAATTGGGCCAGTATTAAGCCCAATCGAAACTTCTGTCCAATTCATTATCAGAGTTTACCATGGTCCCCACAACATTTTGTTGAATTCAAAACATACCCTTCATTCATCTGACCGTTGATCATTTAATCATCCAATGGCTCACATTCCTTAGGGCTTTTTGAAGAATTTTGATGAGACACATGTGCAGCCGCAACAATCATTGCCCCACATTCTCTTGCTGATGTCATTCTGACGTCATCAGCATCATTAGAAATCATAGAACATCTTGATGTTTCATCGGAAAACATGAACATTATCCGAGAATCAACAGCAGCCGACATTCAACATTTTCTTTTGCTGATGCTTGTGACATCATCATCGACCATTGTTTTCATTTCATCTGGGCATCATCTTTATCAATCAACACCTGCAACTCCGACTACCATCCGTTCAACGTTCATCGTACGCCAGAACTTACATAATTTCCGGTCATCTTCTCAGCTACCGGCGGCCACCACCTCTCTGTTATCATCATCGTCGCTTACTGTCGGAGCACCGCCACCGACCACCGTTCATCATCGTTGAAACTCCACCTCCGAACACTGAGTTGTCCGTCGACCTTCCATCTCCGTCCGAAGATCATCACCTATTCATCATCGTCATCGAACAACCTCTCACCGGAACCACAGTAGTTCACCGTCGTTATTTCATTTCGGAAACCGAGTTTCAACTCTTCCGTTCATCACCATTGTTAACCATCATCTCCGACAAGTTGAACCGTCATCTCCGCCCATATTTCTTCATCCGACATCTCAGCACTCCATCTCTCTCTTCTCAGCTTTCTTTCTACCGATCACCTTTTCTCCAAAACACAAAACAGAACTAACTGTGTTTATTAAGGTTTCAGTTGAACAAAACTTTCCAGATCTGAAACAGCCCCCGAACCGGAGATCTCTTCTTTTACTAACATTCATCCCCCGACACAACACTGTGCAAAATATTTTTCTCGTTCTTCGAGTGATATCAAAACCGAGCCTTTGAAAGACTTCAATGGCTCTGATACCACATGTTAGTCCCGAAAAACCCGTGACATCACTCGACGGTTCAATCGAACGCGGAATGTAAGATCAAACCGTATGAACAAAAAGAAATTTAATTAAAGAACTCAGTGCCGCTGCTTAGATCGCACACAGTCTCAAGGACTGTCTGGTACGATCTTCGAGAACCTTGCACACAATCTCTAGGATTGTCTGGTACAAGGTTCTCCTTTGAGGATTACATGATTGCTAAAATGGGAGAGCTCTACTACAATAATCTAAACATGACTATTTATGTGAGTTAAAACTAATGAGACATTGCATAACGCATACAAGCTAATTAATTTTTTTTTACTGAAGTGAATGTTCTTGGAACGTTTCGGTCAATGCTTGCGAATGGGGATTTGATTGAAGAAGGTGA
The DNA here is from genome assembly GCA_030545235.1 of Helianthus tuberosus. Lineage (NCBI taxonomy): Eukaryota > Viridiplantae > Streptophyta > Magnoliopsida > Asterales > Asteraceae > Helianthus > Helianthus tuberosus. Next base: position 187,267,504 of record CM060406.1, read on the forward strand.
TCCATGTGTTCCGGTTCAGTGGGAATGGGTGACTTGCAGCGCAAGTAATCCTCCAAGAATCACCAAACTCGTATTGTCAGGATCGAATTTAGAAGGTGAAATTCCGTCAGCGATCAAAGACTTGGAAGAGTTGACCGAGTTGTGGTTAAATGGGAACTCCTTAAACGGGTCGATCCCCGATATGAGTAACCTTGAAAAATTGACAATTATACATCTAGAGGACAATATGTTGACTGGTTCTTTACCATCTTACTTTGGTAGTTTGCCAAACTTAAAAGAACTATATATACAGAACAACTCTCTAACTGGAGAGATTCCTCCAGAACTACTAACCGGAAAAATAATCTTTAACTATGAAGGTAATCATGGTCTACACAAACATGGAAAGAAAAAGTCACATTTTAAGTTGATACTCGGGATTTCAGTTGGAATACTTGCGGCTCTGTTTATATTATTCCTAGGAAGCTTGTTAATACTGCGTTATTTTAGAAAAAAAGGCGCCGACTCAAAGAAGTGACGATAAAGGGGCGATTTCGTCACGCAAGAGCATTATAGGATCAACCGCGTACTCAGTGGCACGTGGAAGTTATATGGATGAAGGAGTATCATATTACTTTTCACTTGCTGAAATAGAAGAAGCTACTAGTGGGTTCTCGAAAAAGATCGGTAAAGGAAGTTTTGGGCCTGTGTATTACGGAAAAATGAAAGATGGAAAGGAGGTGGCGGTTAAGATGATGGCTGACTCATCAAGCCATGGGGCGCAGCAGTTTGTTACCGAGGTTGCTCTGTTGTCGAGAATTCATCATAGAAATCTAGTACCGTTAATAGGATACTGTGAAGAAGAACATCATCGTATGCTGGTTTATGAGTACATGCACAATGGAACACTACGAGATCACGTACATGATAAAGTCAACAAGAAGCACTTGGACTGGAGAGCGCGTCTCCGAATTGCAGAAGACTCTGCCAAAGGCCTTGAGTATCTGCACACTGGTTGCAACCCGAGTATTATTCACCGCGACATAAAAACTAGCAATATTCTTTTAGACATTAACATGAGGGCAAAAGTTTCAGACTTCGGGCTTTCTAGGCAAACTGAAGAAGACTTGACACATGTATCAAGTGTAGCACGAGGAACCGTAGGCTACCTTGACCCCGAGTACTATGCTAACCAACAGCTAACTGAAAAAAGTGACGTCTATAGTTATGGGGTCGTTCTCTTAGAACTTATCTCAGGAAGAAAGCCTGTATCTCCGGAAGCACATGGAGCGGACTGGAGCATCGTTCACTGGGCGAGGTCTCTGATTCGAAAAGGAGATGTTGTGAGCATCATAGATCCTACAATAGCGCATGATGTGAAGATTGAGTCTGTATGGAGGATTGCGGAAGTAGCGATCCAATGTGTGGATCAGCATGGTTCTTCAAGGCCAAAGATGCAAGAAATAATATTGGCAATACAAGATGCAATCAAGAATGAAAAGGGAAATGATGGTAAGATAACTCCAGAAAGTTCTAGAGCGCAATCTTCGAGGAAAACGCTACTAACTACCTTCCTGGACATCGAGAGCCCAGACCTTTCGAATGAATGTTTATTCCCGTCTGCTAGATAATAGACAATCAACTGGTGTACATCTGATTATAACTCTTTGAAGAAACTGATACACAGATCAAAAAAAAAAAAAAAATACTACCATAATATACAATTACAATTGCAATGGGATCAAAATTCGTTCTCAGGCAGACTAAGGAACACTTTTCAGTACGAGCCTAATCAAACTGGTCTATGCGATTGCCAATATGTTTGTCCACTTAAACTTTAACGCTCAACTTTCAATTTTTTAACTTCGTGATATGCTTAAGGTAATATTATACTATTATACCCGTGTGTCCCATTTCAAGGCATACCCCCGCGATCAAGGTAAGCACAACGATTCATCGTAGCAGGTGAGTATACTGATGTCATCCTTTAAGATATCCTGACTGTGTCTAGGTCTGCATATAATCTGTTTTATCATGTTTTGATTTCTTAACAATGAACACCCAAATAAATACTAATCAAATCCTGGAAATATAAACAGCACACTCTATCATGCAAGTATCTTCCCTACCACATATTTCACAAGTCCAATCCAGATTTCTGAAATCTTAACTGGGAATAGGTTGAGAAGAGAACAGAATAGATCTTTTGCAGAGATGGTATAATATACAAATCAAATGAGTTTTTCTCAATTTGATATAGGTTTCTTGGGTTTCTTTTGGGCACTTGAGGGCCTCTTTCGGGTGTATTAGATCTATAGCGCGACAACGTACAGCTAGGTCAGCATGTATCTGGATGCAGCAGAAGCTGTCGTTGCCTAGCACCTCCAGGTCAGCATATATCTGGATGCAGCAGAGGAGGTACACGACTTTTTCAGAGAAGATTTCAGAATCAGATCAAAATTGTGTGTATCGGGACAACATACAGACATTCAAATAGAAATGAGCTAATTCCAAGTGACTTTCTTTCCTGAGGTCATGTACAATTTTAGTTCTAAACAGAATGACAGCCAAGATATCCCCGGATGATTCAACAATATAAAGACCCTAAACCTCAGATGTTGGCTATCTATCAACGCAAGATTTAAGACCATAAAATCATACGCCGTTGGTATGTTACCCACATGGTACATAGTTCGTTATGTTTATATCACTTAGTATCTTTTATCATTTGAGCGTCAAGTCTATCGACATATCGCAGTAGATCCTAGTCTTTTCAGCTAGGGCACCTTACATGTGTTAGTCAAACCCTTTAACACGAACATTTATTTCACTTCCCATATCATGCAATCTTTCTTTTTTGGCTTTTTCATTTTTCTAATGTTTTTGTATTTTTCTCATTTTCTCCCCCTAAAACAATACATATTTACAGCAAACTCTTTTTGTATTTTTCCGAGTTTTCTCCTCCTAAACTCTATATCTATCTATATGTTCCTCTCCCCCCCTAAATTTGTGCATAAATCTTGTATTTTTGCGCAAATTTACCATTTACTAGAGAAAGGACACTTTATATACAAAATAATAAACTAAGAAAGAGAGAGAGAATATTTTTGTTTAACCGTTCTATCATCAGATTAAAGACTAATCAATATTCAAATCAAAGTACTGAATTTAAATTGTACCTTTTGCTGATTTTATCTTACTTCTCTTATCTCCTCCAAAGGAAACATATCATCTGTAAAAAAAATTTGAACTTTTTGCAACAGTGAAATGTTACCCGTTTTTATCTCTGGAACAACCGCTATCAACATTTCAGGGATTGTCAACAGCTCCTCCTTAGTTGTTCCTGAAAATTAAGGAGATTAGTAAGACATGGGTACCCAGGCCATCGTGGTCCTGGGATTTCCTGAAGCATCAAAATAAGACACTTCCTTTAAACATAAGTCCCCTTTAGTTTCAAGGATCGGAGACTTTGCTGCTTTGGATTTGGGTTTCCAAATCTGTTTCGGTTTAACAAACGTGTTTGTTGCCTTCGGTTGAGCAACTTTGGCTGATTCAGGCTTGTGAGTTTTAGAAAAACGTTTTTGTTCTTGAACAGCCTTGCGTTTGTTTTTAGCAGCATTCCAATCCCCATCAGAAGGTTTAACCTTGGGATTCACATTCTTCATTGCCTTAGATGATGAAACCTTCATTGGCTTAGAATGGTAGTTATCCTTAGGTGTAACCCTCTGATTTTGAGCATAATACGGTTCATGGGGATGATTTGTGCAGTTTCGAGCAATGTGACCAGCAATGCCGCAATTGAAGCATGTCTGTCTCTTCACGTAGAAGGCATTCTGATCATCTTGTGTAGCTCTTGCAGACCCTGAAGGATGAACTGGTCCTTTTTGCGTTGGATGCACCTGCACTTTACTTTCAGACGAAGACGAATTTGGGTGCTTATATTTGCTGTTTGCAGAACTCTTGTTGCTATGAGCACCATTCTTCGTCTTTTCTTCTTGATTGGATCTTTCATTCACCTTATCACGAGCCTTATGAGATCGTGATTGCCCTTGATGAGCAGACTTCGTATAGCCCCGACTTTGATCTGCTCGTTTTGGCTCATTTCGCTTGTTGTGAACCGGCTCACAAACATCAGCACAAGAGTGAGTATTGGCATTTTGTTGCACGTTTGGACGATGAACACAATTTCTAGCAATATGTCCACGAATTCCACAGTTGAAACACGTCTGTCGCTTCAATGTATGAAGATTCTGAGATCCAGCAGCAGTAGCTAATCTGATGGGTTTAGATTGCTTTGATTGCTTTGTTTGTGTTCCATGTGCCTTTTCTGAGTTCTTCTGTACCAACGGTGTATGATTTCGCGAGCTCCCTTCATCATGTTTCTCTTCTTCTGTATCACCAGATGAAACTGGTTGTTTCGGAGTCGACACACCTGCATCAGGGGAAACACTAGACAAAATGTTAAAGGATTTGAACAAATCAGCATAATCATATAGCCAATCTGGACCAACTCTAGCATCCGTAGTATTTTCTTCGAGCCATTCAATGTTGCACGACTCAACGACTTTCTTGGTTACTTTATTGTACACTCTATAGGAGGATCCTTTAGCATATCCAATAAAGAAACATTCATCCCCTTTGACCTCAAACTTCCCATTAGTGTCCATGAGCAACAAGACACACGGACAACCAAAGTTACGAAAGTGTGAGACCAAGAGTTTACGTCCTTCCAGAATCTCGTATGGAGTTTTCATATGACGTTTGTTTACTAAAGCATGATTCTGGATGTAACAAGCCGTGCTAACTGCTTCGGCCCAGAAGAAACTAGGAAGCTTCGAGTCGGCCAGCATGGTTCGTGCCGCCTCTATAAGAGTACGATTTCGTCTCTCAGCCACTCCATTTTGTTGTGGAGTTTGTGGTGCACTGTACTGTCGTTCGATTCCCTTTTCTGCACAGAATGTATCTAAGGTGATATTCTTGAATTCTGTGCCATTGTCTGATCGAATTGCTTTCACCCTTGTAGTAGCTTGATTTTCAACTAGAGTGACAAATTGTTTGATCAAACTCGCAGCCTCGTTCTTGTGACTAAGAAAGTATACCCATGTGTAACGAGAGTAGTCATCTACGATCACAAGATAATATGCCTTCTTGTCAATGCTCACCAAATTTACAGGACCAAAAAGATCCATGTGTAGTAATTCAAGCACGACTTTTGTCGAAGGTGTAGACTTGGACTTATGAGGCTTTCGATGAGCCTTTCCTTTTGCGCAAGAAACAAACTTTTCTACCAGCATGAAGTCTTTGATTGGTAGATCACGGACCATTTGACCTTTAAAAGACGATTCAATTTCTGCTTTAACTTCTTTTTCAGAAACATCTTCTAGTGACTGTTCATTATAGTGACCACATCTTCTTTTTCAAAATCTGGTTCAGTTTTAATTTCAGAAGATGTAGAAGTTTCATTAACACATGTTTCTGCAACACATGTATCAACGGTTTCCAATGGGGTCCCACTAGATTCAACATTAGGGACACCTACTGAGACCGACTCAGAAGAAGAATCAGGATATTCTTGATTTTCTTGAGGAGTAGTTTCAGTGGTTTCACTGAGTGTATCCTGAGGGACCTCACCTGTAACACTATCATCAACCAAGGGGTTAGAAACATCACATTCACAATCATTAACTGAAGAAAATTCATCACCAGACTTATTGTTCACAGATTCAACACAAACATCATCAGTTTTGCCCAAAACATCAGGCTCACTTGACGACACATAAGCACAAAACGACTCAAACAAGGTTTTTCCTAAAGCAATTTCAGACTCAGTTTGTTCAACATAAGTTTCAGAAAAATCAGAATGAAAAACTGGTTCACCCCCAAGTACATCTCCACACTTTACTTCAGGTACTTCATCTGCACATGAAGACGAAGCGTTAGGATCAATTGAACCTTTAGAAACAAAATTTATTGGAGCAGACTTCTGTTTCTTAATTGGTCTGTCATTAAAAGATGACTTATTGTTTTTGGGACCATAAGTCATTTTACTTTCATTAATCATCTCCTCCTCAGTCATGGGTAAATAAGTATAATTGTCATTATAGGGAGGAGGAGCCTGATTAAAACCCAAACCACGCCCTTTCTTTTCCTTGTATACGAGATGTTGATCACACAAGTTTTTGACTAATTTGCTGGAAGAATCAAATTTCTTAATATTAAGCTCATTAATTTTATATCTATCTCTGATATCTTCCAGTTCTTTAGTCAAAATGCATACTTTCTCCTGAGCTTCTAAGAAATGGGCTATTTTTACACTTACATCATCCTTAAGTTTGATGATGTCTTTTCGTTGAGCTTCAATTTTATCTTTATAAAGCTTTTCATTCTTTGATAAAGTAAAATTTTTATTTTTTATGTCTTGATAATCTTGTATTAGCTCAGCGTTGTGTATTCTATATGCCTCAACCCTTTCTCGACACTCAGGAGTGCAAAAGACAGAAAGTATATCTTCAACAGTCATTTCTTGAGCCACAGGTTTGTGAAATATGAATGCCATAATTTCAGCGGGTGGTTGACACTTTTGTTCTTTTCCTCAGAACACAAACCAAACGAAAATCCGTGTACTCGCTAACTCAAACTCCTTGAACCCGCTATCTGAACCGCACCTCAAAACCTGTCAAAACTTGTCACAAACCAAACAAACAAACCCTTTTTTTTTTAATTTTTTTTAATTAATTAATTAAACAATATAATAAAACAAATATAATTATTATTATTATTAATGATTATGTAATAATGACCTAATGATTAATAATTATTTATATTATTATTATTTATAATAAAACCCTAAAACCACTACTGTCTTCTTCCTTTAACAGTACCAAAACGAAAACCTAATTTGACTTTCACAGTGGTCGTTCAGGAGGTGTTGCCGGAGACAATGGTGGACGTCGGACGTCGGAGGTGGTGAAAAACGGAGATGTGATGGTCAGATGTGGTGGTTGACACTCGAAACAGTTGTTGCAGGCCGGAGATGATTAACGAGATGGTGAACGAGTGGTGGTTGACGGTTATATGATAAAGGCGATGGTCGGAGGTTGAAAGACGATGATGAAGATGGTGGCGGTGCTCGGAGATGGTGGTCGTCGGAGTAGAACGTCGGAGATGGAGAAGATGATTGCTACTCAAAACAGTTGCAGGTGTACGGTAAGGGATTGATGGCTGCGACTCGAAAACGTCGGACTCGAAACCTTAGCTGATTGCGACTCGAGAACAGAAAGTGATGACTCGAGATCTCGGTTGCGACTCGGAACCGAGGTTGCCACTCGAGACTTTGAAACCGTGAAGAGTCGAGACCGTTTGAAAAATGTGAAGTCGAAACCGTGATTGCGACTCGAGACGGTGAAGCTTGCAACTCGAGACCGTGTGAGGATGATGAGTCGAAACTGTGATGATGATGAGTCGAGACCGGCGATGAAGATGAGTCGAGACGGTGGAGAGAGACTCGAGACTGTGAGTTAGAACAGCGGTTGCGACTCAGATGATGAAGAGTCGAGACCGTGCTGAAGATTGTAGATAATAAGTGGTAGCGACTCGGATCGGAAACGTGTGTATGTGGTGACTCGAAACCTCAAGAGATGATGTCGAAATCAGCTGAGATAATAACTCGAGACCTCAGAAATGATGGGACTCAAAACCGAGAAAGCTGGATGGCAACTCGAAACCGTGAATTGTATGAGGAGATTAAAAAAAATATATGGAAAGTCAACAGCCAATCTCCGAGATCTGTGGTATTAACTTTTAAATGAAGATATTTTTCAAAACTTAAAAGATTATGTTTAATCCTGTAACAATTTTTTTGAAAATTAAACACCAAAATATTATGATTTTTCAATAAAAACCAAAGAACACTTCGAAGAACACGAAGAACGCGATGAACACCAACCAAAAAAATAACGAAAAACTTGAATCTTTGATATCAAAACGAGCCTAGAACAGGTTCTAAAGGTTCCAACCTAAAAACAAGTTAGAAACTTGTTTTTATACTAACTCAAGCCCAAGTCCCTACATGGGCTCCCCTTGGGCCTGCTTGGCCCACATGGCCTAAAGCTTGGCCCAAGTGACCTATAAAGGTTCACAACCTAATATAAACTAACTCGGTAAGACCCAGCTCGTAACCATAACCCATTGTGTTAATTTGATGCGTCAGTCTCACACTTTAGGGCCTAACAATCTCCCCCTAGACTGATGCCATCAAATTATCTTCATAACATGAAATCAGCAACGTCTTCAACGAAGTCTATGGTTGTCACTATGCTGTAGATGTTGTGGAAGTTCTTGACTTCTGAACTCTCAGCACTGGGTCTCTTTTCTTCAGCTCTTGTGGTTAGCTTCATATCAGGATCTCGATCAGCTTTGCTTGAAAATCTTGTTAAAAAGAATGTGAGAGGAGGATTTGGTATCAGAGCCATTGAAGCCATTCAAGGGCTCGGTTTTGATATCACTCGAAGAACAAGAAGAAGGATTTGCATAGTGACGGGGGATGTATGTTCGTCAAAAGGGAGATCTCCGGTTCACAAGGTAATAGTTTATCTTATTGTTGAGAATCGTGATTGGTGGTAAAAACTGTTTTCAGATTCGAAGAACACACTTGCTGATTCGAAGAAGAAACAGAAAAGAAAAAAGAATTTTTGAAGAACAGTTCAAAACTCACGATTTGATCTGTGTTGAAAATTTTCAAACTGGGTTTCCTGTTTTTGCGGAGTTTATTAGTGGAAAGAATCAAAGAATTTGATTTTCAAATCATATCCTTGATTTTTGGGATTATTTTGGTTGATTTGTTTCTAAAGAAGGAGTGCATGGGTAGAATTTAAAAAGTATCAAAATTCAAAGGCTGCAACCTAGATTATTGTGCGACCAGACAAGTTGAGGTGTGGACCAATAAGAAAAATTGTGTGATTACTACATCTTGTGCGATCCAACATCAATCATCATCTTTCTTCTCCTTGTGCGACCAGACAAATTCAATCTTTGTGCGATCAACTGATCTTGTGCGACTACATAGATCTTGTGCGATTACATTTTTCTTGTGCGATCATCATCATCAACGGACCTCCATAACCATCGATTACCATCTCTAGTCAGTCATCCATCTTTCATCTCCATAATAAATCATCTTCACTGTCCATCCATCATCAACATCATCAGATCACAATCTTTTCATCTTCTAAACAATCGCACAACATACATCATCTCGAACCCGCACACCTTATCCAACTCCGTATATCACCTTCACCTCCGGCCAGCGACTGCCGTTCACCTCTGTCACGTCATCATTAGCCACCGACGATCAACACATCATAACCGTCATTCATTATCATCTTCATCATCGTTACACCTCTGCTGCCATCATCTCATTGCTGATCTGCAACTACAACCCGTCATTCAACATCGCCGTTTTCCGTCGATCACCGCCCACCTCGGTTTCAATCTTTGTCTCCGACCTCCGCACATTACTGCAACCGTGTTCACGAGAACCAATTGTTTTCCAGATTTCAAATCTTTGAGTCTGAGTTCTCGAGTTGAGAAACTGTTTTCGAGTTCACAGCCATAGCCTGCAACTCCAATCCACCAGTCATCGTCATCACTCGAACATCGTCACCGGCAACTGCATCATCATCATCCCAGGCGACGTTCAACTGTCATCATCATCAGTTTCTGTCATCGTCATTGTTAAAACGACTGGTAGCGGCTGAAAAAGAAACTAGGGTTTTGGTTCGACGGTTTGTGAACGAAGAAAAAGAAGTTACAGTTTTTTTTGTGACACTTTCAATTGTCGAGAAAAAAAAAAGCGCTGAAACTTGAATTGAGAGAAAAACATTTAGCGACAGTTGTTATTGTCAAGAAAAGAATAGGGTTTTGGTTTGGGTGACGTAAAGAAGAAACCAAACACTTTTTGTGATATGGTGTTGGGAAATATAGAAAGTGGGCTTTGGGCTTGTTTACTATTGTACCACCGAAAGAAAAGACCCAAGATTGAAGATCATAACAGCTGAAGATATTATTTTTCTAAGCCGTAATAAAGATAGCATAAAACTAGGGGGATATTGTAAGGCCCAGAAATTGTATAGTTTTACGCTTATCTTTATTGTACAAGTTTATGTCTATTGGGCTTAGATTAGGACTTGGGTTTGGGCTAGGCCATGTGGGCCAATTGGTTAGAGGCTCCTATATATTGTCATTCTAGTTTATTGTTAGGTAGCTCTCTCATTTTTGTAATCATGTAATCCCCTTTGGAGAACCTTGTACCAGACAATCCTAGAGATTGTGTGCAAGGTTCTTAGAGATTGTACTAGACGTTCCTAGAGAGCGTGTGCAATCTTCTTAGAGATTGTACCAGACGTTCCTAGAGAGCGTGTGCAATCTTCTTAGAGATCGTACCAGACGGTTCGTTGAAACCGTGTGCGATCGAAGCAGCGGCACAAAGTTTGGTAATAATTTTTTTTTCTTTTTGTTCTTGTGGTTTGATCTTATATTCCGCGTTCGATTAAACCTTTGAGTGATATCTTGGGATATTTGGGACTTACACAACCACATTTTTTACGACCTCAGACTGAACACTGTCTTCATCAGATGACGAAGTGAATGTGACATCGATTGTTTCTGGAAGTTTTACATCATTTGTTTCATCATCATTATCCAACCCAGATTTCCTTTTTGAAAAATTGTTTAATACTGGCGGTGGAACTTGATGGAACCCAACTCCTGTTCCGTCTGAATATACATCTTCACCAGCTTTGTTCTTCCCAATGGGTTTGGGAACTATGTGTTGAAGAACAAAGCTTGCGGAGTTGTAACTATTCAATTTCAATGAGATTCTTTCATTTTCAATCTTAGCTTCCTGAAACTGAAGATTAAGATTTGCAATCTCATCTAACTGCTGGTTGATCTGTTTTTCTTTTGCCTGAAGAACTCCAGTCAATTGAAGATTTTATTTGAAAGTTTTACCATTTCTCTCGTCAGAATCTTTAACAGTTCTTTTCAATTTTTCAAATTTTTCAAAGATGTTTCTGTTTTCATGAATTAATTTTTCGTTTTCTTTCTTAAATCGTTCTACGTCAGTTTTATATTTTTCAATTCTTTCAGTTAACTCTCTGATTCTTTCGTTTGAGGCTCTCACCAGTTTATCCCGACTTAAGTTCTGATCTTCAACCATTTTGACTTTTGCAGTTAGTTCTTTAGTCTTTTTGACTGTGAGATATGCATTTGTGCTGCAAACCTTGCAATTTTTCATGCAATTTTTGCAATCACTTTCCTTTTTACCCTTTTCAGTCTTACCTGACTCGTTTGTTAAACTACTACCACTGACCTCGTTCTTTGACTCGGATGCAGACTTAGAATCTACCTCTAATTCTTTTTCCATGAGCACTTTATCTGCCATCTTGGTCAGATTCTCTGCAGTCATTTCTTTGGTAGTGTCGATTATCCCATCATCGACTTTCCTCGACTTCAACTCTTTCTCTTCAGCTTCCCTTACCCATTCTCTCTGTCTCGCTTCTTCCTGTTGTGCTATTTGTTTAATGAGAGTTTCAACAATGGCTGTAGATGGCTCAACAATTATGTTGCCTTTTGGGTCTAGATAACACTCACGTTCAGCATCCCATCGGATTGCCTTTTTCGCCTCTTTCCATTCTCGGTAGTTTTTATCCTTCATGTTTTGAGCTAACATTTTTCTATTAACGTATTTCTGCTCTTCCGTTTGGTTGTCTTTGAATGGTTCGATTTTCACCATGTAAGCATGCCCTACCATATCATCTTCCGGTAAAAATTCACACCAGTCGAAGCCCTCATCATTCTGAATTACAGCTAATGCCCTAGACTTCTCCTTAGGAGTTTCTTCTATCTGTTTCATTCTCGGCGGCTCCTCACGATTTCTGTGATAAACAGCCTTTTTGTAATAGTCATCGTGAAATGGATTTACTGTTTCATCTGAAGCTGCATTCCTGCATTCTCTCTTAAAGTGCCCTTTCTGTTTGCACTTGAAGCAGGTAACCTTACACTTGTTGAAGCCCAGCTTCATTGATGGTCCACCGATTGAATTTCTCCCGGTTATTTCCATGAACCTCTGAGCACGTCGGATAACGCTGGCCATGCACCATCGAATGTCAATCAATTCCATTTCCTCGGGATCGATTTGATCATAATCCACTTTGGTCAGGTTCATGTTTCCGATCTTCCCAGCAACTAAGCTTTCATAGGATTCCAGGATTGAGCCTAAAAATACCATCTACTGCTTAGCTGTTTCTTCATTAAAATTTTGCGCATTGTTGAGATTCACAGCTATATTGCACTGGAAGACATTTTTCGAAATGTTCTGCTGCTGCTGAGTTCCTGAACTTGATGAAGACGACCCTCCATGATAACCACTGCTCGGAGCAGAACTGCTGCTTTGTTTTTCCTGATTCGTCGTGCTCGAACTCTCTTCTGAAAAAGCAGTTTTTGGTGCTGCGGTCTTAGGTATCATGTTACCCCTATAATACAAATCGACATTTTGCTGGTACGGGGTGTTTTTGACTTTATTCATCTTCTTGATCTCAAGTTCATGGCTTTCAAACCTCTCTATTAGCCAATCAACAGTCATATCGGACACCTTCATTGTGTTTTTCAACACCAGTGCATAGTACTGCCTGTCACACCCCCAAAATCCACCTGCGGAGTACTACCGCTTGGAGGCGTGACTGACCAGGATCCAGCCACCAATTATACTGAGCATTGGATGATAGTAAGAATGATCACCAACCATAATGGTTAATAAACACCATAGTTTAAAGTTCGAATGTTTAAGTTCAAATAACAGTTAAGTAAGTAGCGGAAGCATAGGAAAAATAGTTTTAAACAGAGTTCATAATTCAAATTATTTAGAACCCAACACGCGGGTTTAGGTGACCACTACACTTCCCAAGCAGCAGCTCCTCAGTCACGGGTTACCTGCAAAGCATGCAGTAAGGGGTCAACAATAATGCTGAGTGAGTTCACTAGTTGCCCAGTTTTAATTACCAAAAACTTGTTTCACCAGTTAATTTATCCGTTTATACATGCCATGGGGAGCTACCCCAAAAGTTAGCGACTAAACTGTTTTTCCAATACCGAACACTAGGTGACCGTTGCGTATCCGCAGAGTGCCCCGATGTCAATGTTCTATCATCATTGACGGATGCCTGAGTACATTAGTTCACGACCGATCCCATACCTTGGCACGGTGTGAGGTTGGTAAGACCTAAATAGCGCTATCAACTAATGACCCGTTCGCCTGGCCCCGGCGACTAATCGGTATTATGTAGTAGGGACTTTAAGTGATAGAGTTTCGTTTAGTGCCGTTTGTTGCAATCCGTATAAACAGTAATTAACCAAAAAGGTTCCCAATAACAAGGGAAGAAAAGTAAGTTGTATCCCTTATGAGGGGATAGTGTTGTTTTTAGTTCTGTTTCCCAAACCACCGGGAATACATGCTTTAAGTTGTGAACTCACCTTGGGTTGCTCGGTAGATTAATTACCCGGTCGATCACGTTGGTCACCACGTCCTAGCATGGTTACCGAACATGGATCAAGTTGGGGTACAAGTAAACACGTATAGCAAACACGTACAGACACACATAGCATGCATTATACAAACACTTGGGTTATTGGGCCTGCCCTAACATTTCACAAACAAACAGTACAGATACACATGCAGTCCAGTCAACAGATAGTCCAACAAGCTTTTGGCCCAATAACACTTAGGCAGCCCAGTCGAGACAAGGGCGGTTTCGACTCGAGAACACACGGTTTCGAGTCGCAACTGGAGGTTTCGGCTTGTCATGTTTTGGTTGCGAGTCGCAACCGCCGTGGTCCCGAGTTGTCACGTTTTGGTTACGAGTCGCAATCGGGCGGTCTCGAGTTGTCACGTTTTGGTTACGAGTCGCAACCGGGCGGTCTCGAGTTGTCACGTTTTGGTTACGAGTCGCAACCGGGCGGTCTCGAGTTGTCACGTTTTGGTTGCGAGTCGCAACCGGGGGTTTCGAGTCGCAACCTCGGATACGTGCACAAGAATCCTTCTAGAACCTGTCCGATCGTACTATCCAATAGAATTCTGTTTTCATGTAATTTTGTACTAACCAACCATATTGCAATAACATGTTTTGTTGTCTAATTATTAATAAAAATGGATCAAACACAGCATATTCAAATATCCATATGATATTTAACCCACATTCATCCAGTTCATCATTTGCAAGCATGTTCACCCAACACAAAATACCATTTAGTCATCAACATCGGCCCTATATCTAGCACATTATCACCGATTTGATCATCAACATCATACACTCGATAGTAACAAGTCTTAACAAGTTTCATATCACATGGCAAGAAATATCATCATTTTAAACAACATTTTAAACAACATAACATACAATCATCGGTTAGCATATCATGTAAACATATCATGTAAACATTTATTCTAAACATCAAACACCCTATCCTAACCATCATTTATCATTCAAATGTCTTATTACTTTGTTATCATGCAAGAGTTCACATATTCATATTTCATTCATCACTTCAATTCTTCAAGGCAACTAGCAATAATATACATATAAACACATAGTGATGATCTAAGGTACTAACCGGTTGTGGAAAGACACCGATTTCAAGGAAGAAAGTGAGGAAAAGAAGCGTCCGAATGGTGATGAGCTTGACCGATCCTCCTTGTTGTTGTTGATTGTATCCGAGAGAGAGATGAGGAGGTGAGCTTGATTGCTAGGGTTTTCTAGAGAGAGTGAGTGAGGATGAAGTGGGAGAGTGTAAAAGAGGAGTGTGTGTGAGGGTTTTAGGTTTAAATAGGAGGTAATGCACCAAAAGTGGGTTTTAGGGTGGTTTCGAGTGGGAGGTTTCGGGTGGGCTAAGGTTACGGCCCAACCGGCCCATTGTTACACCGTTTACTCGAGACCGGGTGGCCTCGAGTCATGGTTTCGGTTCACAAGTATCCTTACACACACACATATATATTACATACACGTTATCGACATATAGCACAGAGGAATAATAACTTCCATTTAATAATAACATACATATACGCTAAGTGATTACAAGGTGTTTGCTCGGGAAAACCTAGAGTGTCACATTATCCCCAAGTTTTAAGAACTTTCGTCCCGAAAGTTAAGGCAGCCACTGACAAGCTAGTGTAAATACGAACGTTGCAACGGGATGTCACATCATCCCCCCGTTAGTTTGGAATTTCGTCCCGAAATTCAGTTGTAGCTTCAGTGCTGGGGGTTTCATTTGGGAACAGCTGGGGATACTTGCGCTTCATCTGGTCTTCCCGCTCCCAGGTAAACTCTGGGCCACGGCGTGAGTTCCAACGAACTCGTACGAGGGGTATCTGGCTACGTTTGAGGGTTTTGATCTCACGATCCGTGATCTCAACCGGTTCCTCAGTAAAGTGTAGCTGTTCGTCAATAGTAAGTTCCTTGTAAGGAATGACGAGTGTTTCATCTGACAGGCACTTCTTCAGATTAGACACATGGAAGACGTTGTGCACAGCACTCAGTTCTTCAGGCAGATTCAATCTGTAAGCGGCCGTACCGATCTTTTCGGTGACTTCAAAGGGTCCGACATATCTTGGATTAAGCTTGCCCCGTTTTCCAAAACGAACCACACCCTTCCAGGGTGAGACCTTAAGTAGAGCCCGTTCACCAACCTGGAACTCTTGCGGTTTCCTATCTTTATCAGCGTAGTACTTCTGACGGTCACGAGCTGCCGCCATGCGTTGCCTAATCTGGGCAATCTTTTCTGTGGTGTCGACTACATGTTCCGGGCCTGTGATCTGGCTGTCACCAACCTCAGCCCAGCAGAGAGGCGATCGACATTTACGGCCGTACAATGCCTCAAAGGGTGCTGCCTGAATGCTGGTGTGGTAGCTGTTGTTGTAGGAGAATTCCACCAACGGTAGGTGCTTCTCCCAATTCTTGCCAAAATCAATCACACATGCCCTAAGCATGTCTTCGAGGGTTTGGATGGTGCGTTCAGACTGCCCATCCGTTTGCGGGTGATAAGCGGTGCTCATGTCTAAACGCGAGCCAAAAGATTTGTGCATAGCTTGCCACAATTCAGAAGTAAAGCGTGCATCTCGATCAGAAATAATAGAGGTAGGCACTCCGTGCTTCGAAACCACTTCTTTTAAGTACACCTCTGCTAGGGTAGAGAACTTGTCTGTTTCTTTGATAGCCAAAAAGTGTGCAGATTTAGTTAAGCGATCCACTATTACCCAAATGGTGTCATTTCCTCGTTGAGACCTAGGCAGGCCAGTAACAAAATCCATGGAAATCTGCTCCCATTTCCATTGCGGGATTTCTGGCTGTTGGAGTAGGCCTGATGGTTTCTGATACTCAGCCTTGACTCTTGCACAAGTTAAACATTTTCTGACATAGGTTGCTATGTGGGCTTTCATGCCAGGCCACCAATAGGTAGCCCTCAAGTCGTGGTACATCTTATCTGACCCTGGATGTACTGAGTAACGGGACTTATGAGCTTCATCCATCACAAGGTCACGTAAATTTCCATAAAGCGGAACCCATATGCGTCCGGCTACGTAGTAAGCACCGTCTTCTTTTTGTTCCAATCGTTGTCTCGATCCTCGCAGGGACTCAGCCCTGATGTTCTCGGCTTTCAATGCTTCAACCTGAGCATCCCGAATTTGATTAGGGAGGTTCGAGTGGATAGTGAGCTGTAAGGCACGAACACGCTTGGGTTTGGTCTCCTTTCTGCTGAGGGCATCGGCTACCACATTAGCCTTGCCTGGGTGATATTTGATTGCACACTCGTAGTCATTTAGGAGTTCGACCCATCGGCGTTGCCGCATATTCAACTCCTTTTGTCCCATTATGTGCTGGAGACTCTTGTGATCGGTGTAAATCGTGCACTTGGTGCCGTACAAGTAGTGTCTCCAAAGCTTGAGCGCGAAGACCACAGCTCCAAATTCTAAGTCATGCGTCGTATAGTTCCGTTTGTGGACCTTGAGTTGTCGCGAGGCGTAAGCAATAACTTTCTCGCGTTGCATCAATACGCAGCCAAGTCCTTGAATAGAAGCGTCGCAGTAAACGACGAAGTCGTCGGTACCTTCGGGTAAGGAGAGGATAGGAGCACTACAAAGGTTCTTCTTTAGTTCCTGGAAGGCAGATTCCGGAGCATCACTCCATTTGTAAGCAACACCCTTCTGAGTGAGTGTCGTAAGTGGTTGAGCGATCTTAGAGAATCCCTTGATAAATCTTCGATAGTATCCCGCCAATCCCAAGAATTGGCGAACCTCGGTCGGAGTCTTAGGCACAGGCCAATTCTTAATGGACTCAATCTTAGCGGGGTCAACATGAATCCCTTCCTGATTGACGATGTGCCCAAGGAAATGGACTTCTCTAAGCCAGAAGTCACATTTCGAGAATTTAGCGTACAGTTGCTCATTGCGAAGGAGTTCGAGAATAAGACGCAGGTGTTGTTCATGCTCCTCTTGGCTCTTCGAGTAGATTAAGATGTCGTCAATAAACACAATTACGAACTTGTCGAGATAAGGTTTGCATACTCGGTTCATGAGATCCATAAAGATCGCAGGGGCGTTGGTCATTCCGAAAGGCATAACAAGGAATTCGTAGTGACCATAGCGGGTTCTGAAAGCAGTCTTAGAGATGTCCTCATCGCGGACTCTCAGCTGGTGATAACCCGATCGCAGATCGATCTTGGAATAATAGCTCGACCCTTGCAGCTGGTCGAACAGGTCGTCGATACGGGGAAGTGGATAACGATTCTTGATGGTAACCTTATTAAGTTCGCGGTAGTCAATACACATTCGGAATGTGCCATCTTTCTTTTTGACGAAGAGCACTGGGGCTCCCCAGGGTGATGAACTAGGACGGATAAAACCTTTGTCCAAAAGTTCTTGTAGTTGAGTAGAAAGCTCCTTGAGTTCTGCAGGAGCTAGGCGATAAGGTGCACGAGCTATAGGTGCTGCTCCGGGAGCTAGCTCGATTTGGAATTCGACCTGACGGTGAGGAGGGAGTCCAGGTAGTTCCTCCGGGAATACCTCGGGATAGTCGCGTACAACTGGAAAATCTTCAATCCTGTTTTCCTTTTTCTGTGTGTCAGCCACGAGTGCTAAGATAGCGGTGTGTCCCTTTCGTAGACACTTCTGGGCCTTTAAGAATGAAATGATGCCAGTGACTTCTCCGCTCTTGTCGCCTTGAACTATAAGAGGTTTGCCAGGGGGACGGGGAATACGAATAGCTTTCTGTTGGCAGAGGATTTCAGCTCGATGTTTGGATAACCAATCCATACCAATGATGACGTCGAAGCTTCCAAGAATGATGGGGAAGAGATCGATACAGAAGGTCTGACCAGACAACTCTAATTTGCAGTTACGAATTATGTGTGAGGCCTCGAGGTTTCTACCATTAGCTATTTCAACGATGTGCTTAGAGCTTAGCGGCATAAGAGTGAGCTTAAGTTTCTTACTAATACGTAGGGATACATAACTAGCATCTGCTCCGGAATCAAACAATACGGAAACTTTACGATCATTAAGTAGGAACTTACCCGCTACAACGTTGGGGTCATTCCTTGCTTCCCCAGCTCCAATCACAAAAGCTTTTCCTCTAGCGCCATTTCCAGCATTGTTGTTATTGTTCCCAGCACCCTGATTGTTGTTGTTTTGATTCAGTTCAGGGCAATCCTTTCGCATGTGCCCCGTTGCTCCACACTTAAAGCATCCACGGTTGTTTCCTTGTTGCTGCTGTTGCTGTGGTTGTTGCTGATTCTGCCTAGCGGGGAACTGGCTTCGGCAGTCTTTGGCTTCATGCCCCATCTTGTTGCATCGCTGACATTGACCTTTTCCACATGGCCCACTGTGATGTCGGTTACATTTGTTACACTTAGGGTGGTTTCCTCGATAGCCACCCTGTTGCTGAGGGCCCTTGTTGTTTTCAGTCTTCCTTTGTTGAACTGGGGCCTGAGTGGGGCTAGCATCCTTTCCCTGACCTCCATCCCACTTTCGTTTGTTATCGCTAGAAGTGCCAGTAGTAGCACTGATCCTCTTGGGCAGCTTGCCCTCTTCCACAGCCTGATTGGTGAGTTTGTGAGCAAGGCGAACCACGAGCTGTATGGTATTGAGGTTGGCTGAGGTCACATGACTTCTGATTTCTGGGACCAAGCCTTTGATGTACAACTCGATCCTTCGGTACATAGGTCGGGACATGTTTGGGCAGAGTGCAGCATAGTCGTTGGACTGCTTGGTGTAGGTCTCAATCTCTGATCCAACCATCTTGAGCGCATAGTACTCGTTCTCGAGTTTGTGGATGTCATCCCGGTGACAGTACTCCTCTTTGATCATGTTTTTGAAATCTTCCCATGCGGTTGCATTAGCAGTTTCCAGACCAAGCATCTGAATCTGTGCTTTCCACCACGAAAGTGCGTTTCCTTCAAGCGTACCAGTTGCGTACTTGACCCAGTTAGCAGGGGGACACTCACAGACAGCAAAGACAGCTTCGGCCTTTTCAATCCAGTGTAGAAGGCCTATGGCACCCTCAGTGCCGTTGAAAGGGAGAGGCTTGCCATCCATGAAGGTTTTGAAAGTACAAACACGTGGCTGTGCAGGCGCAGGCTGACCTGTTGCGAGAAGCGATGCGAATAGGTTTAGAGGTGAAAAGACGATGTGGGGGTAGGATCTAAACATCCTAAAGTAACGAGTTTACCTCCAGGGTGTGCTGCGAAAGCTGCAGCCACCGCGTTGAGCAAGTTAGCGAATTGAGCCTGAGTCATGTTAACGCTTCCTCTTCCGCGTCCACTCATTGTCTTCATAGCCAGAAAACACAGTATGAGTGTAATGTTGTAACGTAGCGAGAATGAGGTAGAAGAGAAATGTGTATCTATCTAATTAGGCACACTAGTATGTATAGTAGAGTAGTCAATATAAGATAAACAAGCAAGTAAGCACAAGTCCGAGCTACGAGGTCTAGTATGCCGAGTCTTGCCCTTGGAGTGTAGTGTCGTCACGAGTCACGGGTTATAGTCTGGTTTTTCTCAAAAAGATTTTTCCCCTTTTTAAAACCAAGTTCACTATAACCAATGGCTCTGATACCAATCTGTCACACCCCCAAAATCCACCTGCGGAGTACTACCGCTTGGAGGCGTGACTGACCAGGATCCAGCCACCAATTATACTGAGCATTGGATGATAGTAAGAATGATCACCAACCATAATGGTTAATAAACACCATAGTTTAAAGTTCGAATGTTTAAGTTCAAATAACAGTTAAGTAAGTAGCGGAAGCATAGGAAAAATAGTTTTAAACAGAGTTCATAATTCAAATTATTTAGAACCCAACACGCGGGTTTAGGCGACCACTACACTTCCCAAGCAGCAGCTCCTCAGTCACGGGTTACCTGCAAAGCATGCAGTAAGGGGTCAACAATAATGCTGAGTGAGTTCACTAGTTGCCCAGTTTTAATTACCAAAAACTTGTTTCACCAGTTAATTTATCCGTTTATACATGCCATGGGGAGCTACCCCAAAAGTTAGCGACTAAACTGTTTTTCCAATACCGAACACTAGGTGACCGTTGCGTATCCGCAGAGTGCCCCGATGTCAATGTTCTATCATCATTGACGGATGCCTGAGTACATTAGTTCACGACCGATCCCATACCTTGGCACGGTGTGAGGTTGGTAAGACCTAAATAGCGCTATCAACTAATGACCCGTTCGCCTGGCCCCGGCGACTAATCGGTATTATGTAGTAGGGACTTTAAGTGATAGAGTTTCGTTTAGTGCCGTTTGTTGCAATCCGTATAAACAGTAATTAACCAAAAAGGTTCCCAATAACAAGGGAAGAAAAGTAAGTTGTATCCCTTATGAGGGGATAGTGTTGTTTTTAGTTCTGTTTCCCAAACCACCGGGAATACATGCTTTAAGTTGTGAACTCACCTTGGGTTGCTCGGTAGATTAATTACCCGGTCGATCACGTTGGTCACCACGTCCTAGCATGGTTACCGAACATGGGTCAAGTTGGGGTACAAGTAAACACGTATAGCAAACACGTACAGACACACATAGCATGCATTATACAAACACTTGGGTTATTGGGCCTGCCCTAACATTTCATAAACAAACAGTACAGATACACATGCAGTCCAGTCAACAGATAGTCCAACAAGCTTTTGGCCCAATAACACTTAGGCAGCCCAGTCGAGACAAGGGCGGTTTCGAATCGAGAACACACGGTTTCGAGTCGCAACTGGAGGTTTCGGCTTCTCATGTTTTGGTTGCGAGTCGCAACCGCCGTGGTCCCGAGTTGTCACGTTTTGGTTACGAGTCGCAACCGGGCGGTCTCGAGTTGTCACGTTTTGGTTACGAGTCGCAACCGGGCGGTCTCGAGTTGTCACGTTTTGGTTACGAGTCGCAACCGGGCGGTCTCGAGTTGTCACGTTTTGGTTGCGAGTCGCAACCGGGGGTTTCGAGTCGCAACCTCGGATACGTGCACAAGAATCCTTCTAGAACCTGTCCGATCGTACTATCCAATAGAATTCTGTTTTCATGTAATTTTGTACTAACCAACCATATTGCAATAACATGTTTTGTTGTCTAATTATTAATAAAAATGGATCAAACACAGCATATTCAAATATCCATATGATATTTAACCCACATTCATCCAGTTCATCATTTGCAAGCATGTTCACCCAACACAAAATACCATTTAGTCATCAACATCGGCCCTATATCTAGCACATTATCACCGATTTGATCATCAACATCATACACTCGATAGTAACAAGTCTTAACAAGTTTCATATCACATGGCAAGAAATATCATCATTTTAAACAACATTTTAAACAACATAACATACAATCATCGGTTAGCATATCATGTAAACATATCATGTAAACATTTATTCTAAACATCAAACACCCTATCCTAACCGTCATTTATCATTCAAATGTCTTATTACTTTGTTATCATGCAAGAGTTCACATATTCATATTTCATTCATCACTTCAATTCTTCAAGGCAACTAGCAATAATATACATATAAACACATAGTGATGATCTAAGGTACTAACCGGTTGTGGAAAGACACCGATTTCAAGGAAGAAAGTGAGGAAAAGAAGCGTCCGAATGGTGATGAGCTTGACCGATCCTCCTTGTTGTTGTTGATTGTATCCGAGAGAGAGATGAGGAGGTGAGCTTGATTGCTAGGGTTTTCTAGAGAGAGTGAGTGAGGATGAAGTGGGAGAGTGTAAAAGAGGAGTGTGTGTGAGGGTTTTAGGTTTAAATAGGAGGTAATGCACCAAAAGTGGGTTTTAGGGTGGTTTCGAGTGGGAGGTTTCGGGTGGGCTAAGGTTACGGCCCAACCGGCCCATTGTTACACCGTTTACTCGAGACCGGGTGGCCTCGAGTCATGGTTTCGGTTCACAAGTATCCTTACACACACACACATATATTACATACACGTTATCGACATATAGCACAGAGGAATAATAACTTCCATTTAATAATAACATACATATACGCTAAGTGATTACAAGGTGTTTGCTCGGGAAAACCTAGAGTGTCACACTGCCAATCCTTTTCATCTGGTAAAGATTCTAGCAACTTTTCAACTAGTTCTTCTTCTGTGAACGTTAACCCATATCGAACAAGCTCCAACTTTAGATGACAAAAACGTTCAATCATCTTCATCCCTGACTCATTTCTCATGCAGGCAAACAAATCAAATTCTTTCTTCAGTAACCGTTTCTTGTTCTTGACAATATCAGCTCCTCCATCACATTTCTTCTCCAATTTCGCCCACAAATCTTTTGCATTTGTATAACTAATCATCGATATAATATCATCTCTAACCGACTGATGTAATAATGCTATACATTTTTGTTCGGCTATAAATGATTCTTGTTCAGTATCAATTAGATTCTCAAAATCACTTCTTCCAATATTGAAACCACTTTTCAAACATTTCCAGCTCTGGTATGCAAATGCTTTCAGCCAGTCTTCGAATCTGCTCGCCCACCTGTTGTAATCTTCAATTGCCATAAGCTTGGGCGGCTTGTTGTAAGTACCGTAAGCATTATCTACGCTGAGCGAATCAGCAATAGCTTTCTTCGGATTTTGAGTTGCATTGGAAGTATTTATCGTAGCATCCCTGGTATTTTATGCAAACACGTCATTAAATGGATTGAGGAATTCTTCTCCCATTGTTGAGTACCTGAAAAGTTTTTCAAACACTTAGACAAATTTTCAAAAGTTTAAAAATTTTCAATCTGATGCACTTGGATCAGATGGTGATCCGATTGAGTGGTGATCCGATCGGGTGGTGATCCGATCGGGCAACACTATCAAGTACAATCAACAAGTTAGCTCACGAATCGGATGATGACTCGATCGGGTGGTGATCCGATCGAGTGACACAGTCAATCAACAAGTGTCAACTAAGTAAGAATCGGATGGTGACTCGATCGGGTGGTGATCCGATCGAGTGGTTGTCCGATCGAGTGACACAAATCCTTTGAAACTTAAACCCTCAACCTTTCACTGATCGGGTGGTGATCCGATCGAGTGACAAGATGACGTAATCAACTAAACTTTAAACAATAAAGGTACACCGATCGGATGGTGATCCGATCGAGTGACACTGATGACGTCAACAAGCAAAGTATCTAGAACAGTCTAAGCCAATCCGTTCGGACAGCTGTCCGATCGGGTGAATGACGTCAGCATGAACAATGAACTCGTCATGGTTTTTGATAGATTTTGAATCAGTTTTAGATGGAATTTTTTTGTGAAAATTTGAAGGATTGATCTTTTAACAATTGCGAGTCTAATGATATCAAATTTGTCAAATTTTGTCCGTGAAATCCCGTTCAATTTTCAGTTTTTCTTGTTTTAAAGGTGTAAAAGTGTAAAACACAGCAAGAACAGAGTAGATGAAGAGAAATTGGTCAAATTTCAGGTGAAATTCAACTGTAAACGGCAAAGAATCGCTGAAATTCCGGTGAATTTGCAGTCGTTGTCCACGAATCAACCTCCTGTGGCTGTGATACCACTTGTTAGGCCTTTGGATTAGGATCTGTTCGTCTCGAATGTGGATGAATCGATCACGATCAATGTGCGGAATCCATTGATTGTGTCTAGGAATCAACAAGAGCAGAATTCAACGTTTAAACACCTCTGATTGTCTATTAGAATGATCGAAAGTACACGAGCTCCGGTAGAGAATCAGAGTGACAAAGGTTCAGTACAAGATCAGCCAAAAGCCTCCTAACTCTAACCCAAGCCGGGTATTTATAGGCAACATCAGGGTGGCTTTAAGTATCATCCGATTGGGTGGTGATCCGATCGGGTGGTCATCCGATCGGGGGTGGCCATCCGATCGGATGACTCTTAGTCAACCTTCGGACGTCACTTTTACATTACATCACCGTTCCCTGTGTTGTCGTTACACATACAGTTACAAAATACATACAAAAGACATATACAGTACAAAATAAGACTCCATGCTGACGGAAGCTACAGACATATGAACTAACATTTGGGGCTTCCCAGTTCTTGATTGCTTCAATCTTGGCAGGGTCAACATGAATTCCATTCTCATTCACCACGTGACCTAGGAATTGCACCTCGCGAATCCAAAATTCGCACTTTGACAGCTTTGCATACAACTGTTCTTTCTTCAAAAGTTCCAAGATAGCTCGCAGGTGTTGCTCATGTTCTTCCTTGGTTCGCGAGTATATAAGGATGTCATCAATAAACACAATCACGAACTTATCTAGATACGGCTTGCACACCCGATTCCTGAGGTCCATGAACACCGCCAGTGCGTTCGTTATGCCAAACGGCATGACAAGGAACTCGTAATATCCATAGCGAGTCCTAAAGGCTGTTTTAGGGATACTTTCTTCTTGTATTCGCAGTTGATGATATCCCGACCTCAAGTCGATCTTGGAGTAGTAGCTAGAACCTTGTAATTGGTCGAACAAGTCATCAATCCTCGGCAAGGGATGCCGATTCTTGATGGTCAACTTATTCGACTCCCTGTAGTAGATACACATACGAAAAATGCCATCCTTCTTCTTGACAAATAACGCTGGAGCTCCCCAAGGTGAGAAGCTCGGCCTAATAAATCCCTTATCCAGCACCTCTTTCAATTGTGTCGAAAGCTCTTGCATCTCGGATGGAGCTAACCGGTAAGGTGCTTTCGCCATTGGGGCCGCTCCTGGCACTAAGTCTGTCTGAAACTCCACTTGTCGCTGTAGAGGTAACCCAGGCAAGTCTTCGAGAAAGACTTCCAGAAATTCCTTCACAACCAGAATGTCTTCCAGCTTTGGCTCCTTGGTCTCCTTGTCGACAACATGAGCAAGGAAGGCTATGCAACCTTTTCGGAGGCACTTCTACGCCTTCATGCAGTTGATAATTCGTAAGGGTGTCTCATGCTTTTCTCCATGAATCACAAGCGTCTCTTCATTCACTAACGGAATGCGAATGGTCTTCTCGTGGCAAATCACTTTCGCACAGTTGTTAGACAACCAATCCATCCCAACAACAACGTCAAAGCTTCCCAAATCAACAGGTAGAAGATCAATGGAAAATTCTCGCTCTCCAAGTTCCAGATTAATCACTTCATTCGCCTCTACTAATTTCCCATTTGCCAATTCTATTGAGTATGGGACGTCTAGCTTACTTGAAACTAGGCCAAGTGTATTCTTAAAGTCTATAGATACGAAACTAAAGTCGGTGCCAGTATCAAACAGAACAGATGCATAGTGTTGGTTAATAGGGAACGTACCCTAGCCACATTTGGATCCTGGCGTGCTTCTCTAGCTCCAATAGTAAACACTCTTCCACGGGCCTAATTGTTTTTAGGACAGTCCTGCTTGAAATGCCCCATGTCACCACAGCCAAAACATCCTTGGCCACGTCCATTATCATTTCCGCCTTGATTATTGTTGTTGTTTCCTCCTCAGTTCCCATTGCTAGCTTGGTTACCATTTCCACCCCTGTTTCCATTTCCTCCCTGATTACCGTTTCCACCCTGGTTCCTGTTACCATACTGATTGCCATTTCCACCTTGATTACCATTTCCTCATTGGTTCCTATTACCACGTCCCACGCCATACCAACATGCATCCCTTGTATACCCAACATTTCCACAGTTTTCACACTTACTATATCTGCACCGACCAGTATGATGAAATTGACAGATGTCACACTTGGGTAGGGTGCCCATATACCCTTTTCCCTTGGTTTCAGTGTTTGTCGCGCTAGTCTGGGCCTCTGCTGGCGGGTTTGTATCCCTACGCTTGCTGGTATTATTGTTTGCCCGCGTGCTTTTCTTGAATTTTGTGAACTTCCTCTTGTTGTCATTCGAGGATTCCACGTGAGTTTCTTTCTTGTTTTCACCAGATTTAGAGAACTTTCCCAAGCGAATGGCTTCCTCAGTAAGTGCAACACTCAAATCGATAGCCTCTGCAATGGTTGGAGGCTTTGAGGTAGTAACCATGCTTAGGATTTGAGGAGTGAGTCCCCAGATGAATCGCTCAATCCTCTTGAACTCAGGCTCGACTAGATAGGGAACAACCCTCGATAAATCATGGAATCGTTGGATATACTCAGCAACCTTTGGCCTATCCATTTTCAAATTCCAGAACTCAGTCTCAAGCTTCTGGATTTCGGCCCTGGCGCAGTATTTCTTTCGCATCAATTCCTTGAGCTCGTCCCAGCTCAGTGCATAAGCAGCAACTTCACCAAGGGTTTGAACCTGAAGGTTCCACCAGGAGAGTGCAACATCCATAAACAACCCTGAGATATAGGTAACTCTCTGCTCGGGCGCACATTTACTCGTTCTCGGCACTGAATCAGTCTTCTTAACCCAACTAACAAAAGCAACGGCACCTCCTATGCCATTAAAATTCAAGGGCTTACAGTCCAGGAATTGCTTATAGGTGCAGCCTGTAACACATGCAACACAATTCTCGAGTGAGCATTAACAAGCACAATTGGAAATATCCAAAAGATTTGTAATGTGTCTTGGGTGACTAAACATTACCAGTGCGAGGATTGTTTCCCGAAGTGCCACTGCTATGTTCAGAGCGGAGGGCTTCATGCTGCGCTATGGCCCGCGATATGCGCTTATTGAGTTCAGCTTCAGTTCTCGGTAACGTGTTAATGTTTGTGCTACGTTTGGGCGACATTTTCTTCTAGCAAGAAGTGTTGGGTAGGTTAGACATTATTCATCAAATAATTGTCTATTAGGTGTATATATATATATATATATATATATACAGATAATATAACTAATCATCACATCAAGCAAACAGGTAATCATATAAACATCACATGCACATAAAAATAAACAATGTATAAATGAGAAAACGACCATTGAGCTTTCATAAATGTTTAACAACTTGGTACATTGTTTTTAATAGTAGAAAAACAAAATGGAATCGAGGTTACATCACCTCGGTCATACAAGTTTTTAACAATACAAAAGTAGTAATCATTTTCCTTCTACATTGTCTTCTTGCGTCTTCAAAAGTCTTGAGCTCAATCTTGGTCTTCATGTCAAAAGTACCTACAAAAACAAAGATCTAGAGTACTGGTGGTGGCAGGGGGGAGGAAAGATCAGACTACGTAGATGAGCGAGCTCATCCTCGAGCTTATGCACGCGACAAACTAGAAATCTGATCTGCTGCTCAGCGGTCACAAAATCGGGCGTCGAAACCCTCAATAGAAACAGGAGCAGATGATGGAAATACATGAGGGAACAACAGTGGTGGTGGAGTAACAGGTGGAGGATATGAAGGTGGTGGAGGCTGTCTGGTGTCTGCCTCGCACTCTAACTCCAAGTCTCGACGACTAAGAATCTCGAACTGTAACTGAAGAGAAAGAAGAATCTCATCACGAGTGTACCCAGCAAGGTGAGAAGGGTGGTAAGGATATGATAATGGCATGGAATACGGGGGAAACCACCTGGGAGACTGACAATACGGGTCTGCCTCGAACGGAGTGAAATGAGGTGTAGGCATGAAACCAGCAGATGCAAAAAGGATCGAAACTAGGAGGCTGTCCAGATGTACCCTCCCCAGGGTGGGGAGCGGGTATCTCATGCGGGAAAATGGTGGGGAGATCAGATCGGTGTGCTTCAGTAGCAAGCGGTGGGAGTGAACTCCCTGAAATAGGAGTGACAAAAGCAGCAGGTGGGGGCTGTGAGCTAGATGGCGCAATGGGGGGTAAATCAATGGGAGCTGATATGGGACCAGGTAGGTGATCATATGCAGGTGGGGGTGTGGCAACATGAATGGGAGAGGATGGGGCAACTGATATGGCATCGTCATCGTCATCGGTAGGATATGCCCTAACTCTAGCAGCAAGTAGGGCTGATGAGGTCACAGACTCGAAGGAGTCCGCAACAGAGTCTGGTCTGAGTCAAAAAAGATGTCTATGACGGATACGATGGGCGAGGGTATGTCTAAGATAGCAATATCATCCACCTCACCATCACCCTGGTCATCATTAAGGTGATCCCCCTCAGGAAAAGCAAGGTCCTCATCAAGGTCAATAGCAAAGGGCCAATCCTCCGCGGGAATGGCAACGAGTGGAATAGCGTCGATCGGGATAGGCTCCAGTAGATGCTCACCATCGGGGTGCCCGATGATAAGCTGGTCGTGAATCAGTAAAGGGAAGGCAAGAACATCATCGATAAATGGGATGTCATCTCCGAAGTCCGGTAGAGCAAAGGGCTGAAAATCGTCATCGTCGTCCGACAGCATCTCCGGGTCACTCTCGGAGTCGGAGGTAAAAATCTATGGGATATGTGCCACCTCATCATCGGAGACGATCGCCATCGGATCGTGCTCCTCGGACAGTCCACTAC
Organism: Helianthus tuberosus; assembly: GCA_030545235.1. Lineage (NCBI taxonomy): Eukaryota > Viridiplantae > Streptophyta > Magnoliopsida > Asterales > Asteraceae > Helianthus > Helianthus tuberosus. The sequence continues at coordinate 187,296,429 of CM060406.1, forward strand.
TCTCTGATGAAGACATGATTACCTGTAACATAAATAATAACATATGTACATATATTAATTATTGTTACTTAGTATATACAGGCAAAGGAAGGCATCACATCACATGCATTCACGTTGTTCCTACGTGGGTCATTTCTAGTTTGGCAAGTCTACCCCATATAGACTATACCATCCACTAATGTCCTTGCTTGTTTTCCTTTCCTTTGAAAGATGTTTGTTCCATGGATCTTGGAATTTTTTGTAAATGCAATGAAAAATATTTTGTTGGTTGTAAAAATATTTTCCTAAGAGAATCCTAGTGATTGTAGTCTAGACTCGAGAAGGAATCCTAGTTCACTACAATCGAAGCTCTGATACCAACCTGTCACACCCTGACTTTTGCGAAAGCGTGTACGTGTGACACGATCAGTTTCATTGCATTCAATTATAATAAACAACTATATGACTAAAACATGATGTTCATCCATTCATAAGTTTTTAAAAATATTACAAACACAAGTTGTTATGTTTTAACCAACAAACTTCATGTTAAGTTACAAACCATTCAAAAGAGATTAAGTTCCATACATGGACTTTTAACTAAGACTGGTAAACCGAGGCTTTGCTTCATATATCTTATCTAGGATAAGATATACAAATCAAACCCTTCAAAATAGGATGGCATCTAATCTTGAATTTACTTCTTGAAAACATTCTCAACGCCGCCAAATCCATTTAGTTTCCTGAAATACATGTATTTGAAAACATCAACAAAAGTTGAGCGAGTTCATGTGTTTGTATGTGAGCTCTTATAAACTTGTAATCATTTGTAAGTGTTCCTTTGATAACCGGTATATAAAGCGTCTATGAACAGATCAATTAATGTTTTGCAAGGAAATTAATACGTGTGCAATGGCGTAGGAAGGCTCAAACCAATCAGATTTTGTACCGGTCCACCCGGCTGGAACGACATAGTCACTACATGCGCCCACTTCTGGACCCATGAGTAGGGCTCGCTACACCCGATAGATCTACCACTCCTTCCCCTCGGTCTTTAAATAAAGATTAATGGTCTTAAGTGTGCGCCTACCCGTCCACATGATCTAACAGTTCATTCCTTAGTTAAACCATACCATTTAATATATTTGAAACAAGTATTCCACCCCCGAAAGTTATAAATCCGAAAAAGTTAAAAGAAAAGGGGGACATGAACTCATAAGTTTGCGTCCGTAATCCTGTGTACCCCAAAGTAAGTATCCTTAAGCCGTACTACCACCTACACACGTGCTAAGTTTTATTAGACGCTTAGGTCGTGTAACGACTCTTAGCCTTAGTTATTTATTAAGACTTATTTTGGAATTTTTGGTATACTTTGAGTTACACGCTTGGTGTATGTTATTTATATAATTATATAATTTCAAATTATATAAATATTAGTTAAAATAGGGATATTTTAACTTAAACTATCTCCATCCAATTATTTGGAATATTGTTAAAAATAATTTATTTTTAACTTGATTTGTCAGGTGTTTCTCTCATATATATATTTTCAAGTATAGGTATACTTGCATGTTATTTTGTATTCTCATACTTGTGTATATTACTTGTATACAGGTATTTTGCCAAGTGTTGGTAGTGCATTCCGGTATGTATTTATACGTATAGTGTAACACCCCAAAAATCCGAATGTTTATATTGTCGTATGTTCCTATAGGACATATCAGGAAATAAATAACTAGGCTATTTAACCTAGTTAAAAGGAGTAGCTAGAAATAATAAAGGAATGAATCCTTAGGGGGAAAACATGTTAAAATTTGAACTTGAATGGTTAATTAGGGTTAAAACACAAACACACACACATTCAGGTGTGTGTGTCGTATGGAGCAGGAAGGAGAAAAAGGGAAAACCCCTAATTATCATAAATTTAGCAAATTCAAGCCCTAGATGTGATCTTGAGTCCATGCATGTCTCGATTCTGGATCATCTATGCATTCTTGAACACAAGGTAAGTAGAATTTTGGTGTTTGATGACTTTGAATGTGATGGGTTATGTTGTAAATCGTGAATTGGTATGAAATTGAGTATGAGTAGGTGTTAATGTCATGATATAGAACCAAGATTATACATGGTTTGGGCTAATTTGATGATTAGAGGTGAAACCCATTTGTGTTGGTAAGAATGATGACTTGAATGATCATCCATGTTTAATTAATCATGATTGTTGATATATTATGATCGATAGGATGGATTCTTACTAGATGAATTGAAAGAATTGTGGTGTTGATATGTTTGATGTTTATGTGTTAATGATACTTGTTATTTAGTAAGAAGATTTGATGAAATATGAATGAACTTGGAAGATTATGCATAAACTAGTTGTACATGGTGCCTAGGAAGTAGTACGCACACCACGTGTTTGATAAAATGTCTAAATGACAAAAATATGTGAAGGTTATGTTATGATGATGTTGAGTATGCTATATGCTAGTTTGAATCGACTAATGAAATGCATATGTGAGATATGAACTTGATATGATCGTTTATATGAATAATCATGTATGCTAATAAGGATGTAAATGTGATGACATGAAAGTATAGGAATCATGTCAAGATGGATGGGAGCGTGGAAGGCTAACGGGCCAAGAAGTCTCAAGTAAGCAAATGCAATTACGGACGCATAAGGTAAGTGAATCCCGGACTTACACTTTAGATGTAAAATGTATTGTAGTATAATGGTTATTGTGAATCATGTGAGAAATTATGAAACAATGGAGGTAATAAGGTAAGTTTACGGTAAATGAGTAGAAAGTGGTTAGAAATAGTTCTATTAAATATATGTAAGAAAGAAGCTTACACAATGGTATTATGCATAAGGATGAAATAAGTAGTTATACGCGTAGATATGGGTTAGTTGAAAGTAAGTAAGTGAGACTTGTTATGTGTATACATGGTTATGTTTGTATGAATGAAATCTAATGATGCTAACCGTTTTCCTATTTAGAAATGAGAATGCAGGTATACTAGTGATGGAAGTTGAAGGTAGACACCGAATTTCAATGCGGGTGGTTTGAATGGATGGATGAATGGACTATCATAAGCGAAAGCATGATATGTTGACGTCTAATTATGCATGTTTAGATTTTATATATTATGTCACCGGTTGCTAATGATGAGATTGAATGTGGTGATTGCAAGTTGTACAGGGTTATGGATGTTTCATCAAGAAATGTACGCGGTTGAAGATCGAGTCAAGGCATGGATTGTACGTGGGTGTGTATGTGGTCACTTAATTCGATATATGTATGTTAGTTTTCATTAATTTATAAAAAGGGATTAATGTATTTAAGTGAAAGAAAGAATATCATGAAAGAAATTTTAGGTATGTATTTTTCCGCTGCGAATCTTAGGTTAAAACGTGTTAGGGCGTTACATATAGGGACACGTATTCTCTTGTATTTAGTAAGTATTTTATACTTAATTTATGTATAATTTTCCGGAATATTATTTTTGTACTATTAAAAATCACCAACCTTATACTCTTAATATATATATATATATTTTAAGAAGATTTTTATAGAAAAATATCTATAAATTTTATTTGGCAAAAATATGTATACTTCCATATATATCTTAAAATAATATATTTTTAAGATTAAAGTTAGAAAAATATATATTTTTAGTTTTCACCAAAATAATATATTTTTTAGTTGCTCTTGGAAATATATTTTTTTCTCCCACTTAAAAAATAATATATTTTCTATTTGACAAAATATGATATATTTTTAACAGTTGTAAAACTCCATATTTTGTCGTTTCTTCAGTTTCAAAAATATTGTTTATCACATTTGTCAAGTTGCGAATTTATTTCTGGAATATATATATGTATAGTCCACATGTCCATTGTTTGATTCGTCCAATATTTGGGTATAAGTTATATATTTATTTTTCTTGTGATTTTTGTAATATTTCAAATTACAATTTTTAGTATTTTGGTGTGATATATTATTTTCAAGGTTCCTAATTTTTAATATAACTAATACAAGTAATATACATGTAGCACATAATTTTTGTGATTTCTAAATAAATATTTTCCTAAATATATACTTAGTCATTTTGATTATTAAAAATCAACCTCCAATACTTGTAATTTTTATAACAAAAATTATGGCAAATTTTTATATTAAAACCATGTTCAAAAATTACTTGTAAACACTTGTTTAAAAATATTTTCTAAGTGTTGAATTTCTACAAAAATTTTGCCATAGTTTCCTTTGAAAATGGAGGTTTCCATGCTTTTTGGCATTTCATTTTCTTTTCAAAAATTCATCATCAATCATCAACAATTATCCTACAACTTACCATAAGCCATAATATACACTTCTACAAGATGATGTGAACTGGAAGTTTTATAAAATCTTGTAGTACTTTAACATGATGTTTAACAATACTAAAAACATGATTCTTACTTCATAAAACTCATTCTTGCAAATTTTCAATCTTTACAACTTGTAACTCACTTTTACAAAAATTAATCTTCTTGAGTTTTTTATGGTTTCCATACATCAAGTGTTCTATTTAACACTAAACATGTTTATTTTCTTTCAAAAACCAAGTCTTGTAAATCATGAAGTAAACTTTATTTTCTTGAACTTTTTATGTTTAAAATCCTTTACTTTTTTCAACCTATATCTTGTAGGAATCATCATTTTACACAAAATCAAGTCCATCTTCAAGTTCACACTTAACATAAAGGATGATCAACTTAGATCTTTCTAGATTCATCCTCATACTTACTAGATCATGTTTCAAATCATAATCTAGCAAGCTTTTATGTGGTGATCTACACCATACATGCAAGAAATCAACAAACAAGTTCATCACATACACTAAACAACTTAGATCTTCATGATTTTAAGCTTTATGTTTATGTTCATCTTCTTGTTTTGGTGTGATCTTTAGATTATCTTGTTACTACATACTTTAACTACTAAAATCAAGTGTAAAAACAAGATCAGGATGGCTTACTACAAGCATAAGGGCTAGGGATCAAGATGCAAGATGAAGAAGAAAATAGGTGGTTAATAGCTCTCTAAGAAGGTCCTTCAAGTCTCCTTGCTTGCAACCTTCCTATGTATGCTTGAATCACCTTAGAGACACCTTAGATTGTATGGAAATGGACTTGAAATGAAGATGTAGAGAAGGGGGTATGTGGCCGTGAGCTTTGTAGAGAAGAAGAGGAGTTTGTGTGTGAATTTTGAATGATGGTAATGTTAAGTGTTAAGGTCTTATGGTTCTTAATAACCTACTTCCAACACATGTTTACACAAGGGTTACAATGCTTGATATCTACGCAACATGTCCAATTAATTAATCAAAAGAAATGTGGGGTGTGGGCCCCTATGTTGACCGTCACCAAGAGGGGGGGGGTCTTGGTTTGGTTTCAACTATTAGTTAGGTGATTAGTTCCATTTCAAGTCTTTAGTTAAAGGGTTAAGTGTGTTTAGGGATTTTAAGGTGTAATATGATGTTTAGTGGTAATAACTAGCTTCATGATGTTGAAACAATGCTTCTAGTTCAATTTTGGTGTTTCGGGTAGTGTCCAGTTGTTCGTTTGGTTACCGGTTCGTTAAGGTGCTAAATTGCGCAGTTTAGTGTGTTATGAGATACCTTTTATGACAATTTTCATTCCCGAAACTTTACAAGTTATCCTGGACAATTAAACCTTGTTTCTGCACAATATTTTGGCGTTAAAGTGCTGAATTTTGCTGATTTCTGCAGAATTCTGCATTTAGGGTGTGTTTCGGGCACTTTTTAGTGCTTAAATCGTCACTCGGAAGGTAGTTTTATAGTCCTTACTTTCCTACATAGAATTCTAGTGTAAACTTTGGTTCCGGGACTCAATCTGTGTCGTAACATGATGTCTGCCTGAGTACTGAACTCCCGTCAGCACTACTAATTTATCTGATTATTGTGCTAGTTTCGTTCTGTGCACCAATTTAACTGTTTCATGTTGCATTTAGCAATGATAAATAACATGCAATATGTAACGTATTTGTATGTCTTTGAAAGTAAACATGAAATCATGCATACCATTAATTCATCTACACAACCATATATCACAAGTTACTGCTCACATTGTACAGAAATACATGGAAAAGTGCCAGTTATCACAAATAACATAGTGAAGATTACTAAAACACCATATTTGTGGGTTTTGTGTTGTGTTTTGGATGATAAGGCTTTGATTATTGAATGACTAATGTTAGTGTATTTTATGTTGATTACCATGTTGTGTTTTATATTCATAGTTGTACGATAGTGTGTTTGAAGTTTTTAAGCACTATTAGGGTTTGAATATTGTGTTTTAGAGATCTTCACTATGTTATTTGTGGGTTTTGAGTGTGTTTTATGGCTGAAATTTTGGTGTTTTATGACTTTGTACACTTTGTAGGAAAAATGGACTTTGTAGCCGAACCTCACCCATATATATATATAGGAGAAGGATCCGTTAGGAACCACCCTTTATTGCGAGAACCGTGAGAACCAGTGTGAACACAAACAGTAATACCTAAAAAAATCTAAAAAACACCCAATTTTTTTTTTGGAAAAATCGCTATATTTTGTTTATAAAAAATAAAATTTAAAAAAAAAAAAAAAATTCGAGTAACTGTTATCCATGCACATGTGCATTTGTATCATTTCTTTGACAAATTCCCTATTTCATTACAAATATTAGACAATTGCACTTTCATTTACACTAACACGTATAATACACTACTTTTTACGTTAACAATATTAGAAATGCACATGTACATCTATATGTATCAACATGAAATAAGGTGTGTAGGTACACTACTTTCTCTTTCATCTATCATTCCATCCATAATACACAAACATGCACATGTGCATTTTTGTCACTTCTTTGACAAATTCCGTAATTCATTACAAATATTAGACAATTGCACTTTCATTTACACTACCATATGTAATACACTACTTTTTACATTACAAATATTAGAAAGGCACATGTGCATCTATATGTATCAACATGAAATAAGGTGTTTTGGTAACTATTTTGAATACACTTTCCCTTTCATCTATCATACCATCCATAATACACTACCATTACCTTCTACCATCCATAATACAATACTATTACCTCCTACCATCCATAATACAGTACCATTACCAATATTTTCACTTTATTACATGTATATCAACACCATTTATACCATCCAATCAACATATGACATCATAAATTGACAACTATAACCAAACCATCAACCACTAGATATAACTAACCAAAAAACATGTATATGGGCCTACTTCTCCATTCAAAATCACAAACTTTTTGTACCAAAACACGTTATATCATGGTTATACATAATGATGCACATGTGCATTTTGAATATTGGTAATGTAAAAAGTAGTGTATTACTGATGGTATTGTAAATTAAAGTGCAATTGTCTATTACTGATAACGTATTACGTAATTTGTCGAAGTAATGATACATATGCACATGTGCATGGATAACTGTTACTCGAAAAAAAAAAATGCTAACTAAATATAGCGATTTAAAAAAAAAATATTAAAAAAAAAATTTTTGAGTGGTTTTTGATTTTTATTTTTTTTTTAGATTTTATTTTGTGTTCACATTGGTTCTCGCAATAAGGATGGTTCTCGCACGAACCTTACCCTATATATATATATATATATATATAGGGAGAGAATCATGAGAAAACTACATATAAATGAGAAAACTAGAAAACTAACTAAAAAAGGCTAAAAAACATACCAATTTTTTTTTTACAATTTTTTATTAGAAAATCGCTAGTTTTTATATATAAAAAAGAATTAAATTTTTTTTTTGTTGTACTGCACATGTGCATTATATGTGTATTATATGTGTACTACACATGTGCACTATATCCGTAATAGTGCACATGTGCAATACAACAAAAAACTTATTTTTTATTATTTTTTTTTTTGAAGTTTTTTTTCCATTCATAAAAAGCTACGATTTTTTTATAAAAATTAAAAAAAAAATTGGTATGTTTTTTTGGCTTTTTTAGTTAGTTTTTTGGTTTTCTCATTTAAACTAGTTTTCTCATGATCCATCCCCTATACACTATTACTATTTAACTTACACTTCATTTTGATAACTTAATATTAAATTAGTTGATTTTCATAGATGATATATATATATATATATATATATATATATATATATATATATATATGTATATATGTATATATATGATAATGCTAGGGAGAAAACCCTCCATTTTGAGAAAACCCTAGAAAACCCAACCTCCCGACTTATTTTTTTTGAAAAAAATAACACATGTAATATACATGTTTTTAAGAGTTTTGAGCCAAAAAAATCAAAAAAGCGCCGAGTGGTTTTTTTAAAAAATATAAACAAGTTTCAGCAACTTTTTCACTAACATGTGTTAGACAAAAAGTTGCTGAAACTTGTTTATTTAAAAAAAAAAAAACCACTCAGCGCTTTTTTGATTTTTTTTTTTGGCTCAAAACTCTTAAAAACATGTATATTACATGTGTTATTTTTTCAAAAAATAAAAAAGTCGGGAGGTTGGGTTTTCTAGGGTTTTCTCAAATTTTTAGGGTTTTCTATCTAACCCTACCCTATATATATATATATAAGAGAATGATCCATTAGGAACCACCATTTATTGCGAGAACCGCGAGAACCAACGTGAAAACAACCAAAAAATACCTAAAAAAATCTAAAAAACACCCATTTTTTTAATATTTTTTTTTGAAAAAATCGTTATATTTCGTCAATAATAAAAAAAAATTCAATTTTTTTAGTAACAGTTATCCATGCACATGTGCATATATATCATTTATTTGAAAAATTCCGTAATTTATTACAAATATCAGATAATTGCACTTTCATTTACACTACCATTCATAATACACTACTTTTTACATTAACAATAATAGAAATGAACATGTGCATCTATATGTATGAATTTGTTATAACATTAACAACACTAGAAATGCACATGTGCATCTATATATATGAACATGTTATAACGTGTTTTAGTACACCACTTTGAATATACATTCCCTTTCATCTATCATACCATCCATACTACACTACCATTACCTCTTACCGTCCGTAATACAATAACATTGCTTTTTACCGTCCATAATACAATATTATTACTAATATTTCACTTTATTATATGTATATCAACGCCCTTTTTACCATCCAAACAACATATTACATCATAAAGTGACAAATATAATCAAACCATCAACCACTAGATATAACTAACCAAAACACATGTATATGGGCCTACTTCATCATTTAAAATCACAAACTTTTTGTACCAAAACACCTTATTTCATGTTGATACATATAGATGCACATGTGCATTTCTAATATTAATAATGTAAAAAGTAGTGTATTACATATGGTGGTGTAAATGAAAGTGCATTTTTCTACTACTGGTAATATATTATGGAATTTGTCCAAGAAATGATACGCATGCACATGTGCATCCATAACTGTTACTCGAAAAAAAAAATATTTTTTTGGATAACGAAATATAACGATTTTTATTAGAAAAATATTTTAAAAAAAAAATTGTGAGTTTTTTGGATTTTTTAGGTATTTTTTTGTGTTCACATTGGTTCTCACGGTTCTCACAATAAGGGTGGTTCTCAAATGAACCTTACCCTATATATATGTGAGAAAATTAAGAGATTTTAATTAAAAAACACTTGACTAATGTCAATCTTACTCTTTTAATCTAAAAAATGATCAAGGGCCAAGATTTGTTCACTTATTTCACTCTCAATAAGTTGTTCACTCTAGAACCTTTAGTGTGAGTTAACTGATATTTTTTAACGAAATTACTGGATTGGACAAAATTGGCAAAATGTGAAAAACTCATTGTTCACATAAGTTCATAAGAGGTCATGTGTATTATCTTTTAGCTACATCACTAAAAACCTATTGTAACAATTAGTAACATTTGGCCACACTTTTCTACTGTGACTAGTGATCGTCACATTTTTTTTTATTAAAAGTGTGACTAAAGGTTTGGAAAATATATGTTTTTGTCACATGAAGATTAAAAATTTATAAAAATGCCATGGTAGTAGGTCACATTTGGCCACACTTTTCGAGCTGTGGCTAAATTGGCTAGTAAATGTCACATTTTTTTTGAAAAGGGTGGCTAAAGGTTTTGAGTCGCCATACAATGATCACATTAATAATAAAATGTGTGGCTAAAAGTGTTTTAAAATATTTATTATAAATGACCTTTAGCCACACATTTATTTTAATGTGTGGCACGCCGGTTTTGGAAAAAAATGTGACTAAAACCCAGTTTTAACATAGTGTAGGGACCCAAAGGAGAGAAAAAAACTACTTGGATGAAAGTGGCAATTTGAGATAAATCTCTAAGACTAAAATGAAAATTTACTCTAAATGTTATGTATAATTCATCCATAACCTCCTAATAATAATAATAATAGCAGCAACAGTAGTAGTAAGTTGTCCCTTTTACTCCATGCCTATGGCGTGTAGTATACACATATATACACTCGGCCACTTGCAATACCAAGAAACATACATATAATCATCGTTGGAGCCGGCCTTGCCACAGCCACATGCCTCCATCAACTATCAATTCCATACATAATTCTTGAATGAGAAGATTGCATCGCCTCATTATTCAACAAAAAAACATATAACCGACTTCACCTCCACTTAGCCAAGTAAACAAATAATAAAGTTTTGTCCATGTCATCTGCCACGTCAGCAAAAAATTAACTGTGTTATAACCCAGTTAGAGAAGGATCGATGGGGGCTAAAATCTTTCAAGTTGGGATTATTATCGGCCAACAGATAAAACTTAGGATTAATAAAATTCAATTACCCAAAAATATAATATGCTTAAAATATCTATAATAATAAAAAAGTTACCACCAAAATCACGTTTGTATGTTATGTATAAAATTCATCCAAAACATAATAACAATAACAATAATAATAGGGTAAAAGGAATATGAGGGTGTTATAAACGTAAGTTACATGTGAAACCATCAAAACTACCTAGTTTTGATTATACCCTCATTTGATTTTTATATTTTTTATAAAAGATATCAACTACTCTGTTCCATTCCAAGATCCTCAATTATGCAACCTTCTTCCTGCGATTCCAACTTCCAAACGAAGATCTGCAACAAAGGTCGTTAATCGAATCAATTTTGCAATTTGAGTTCATCCTCAGGTTCTATTTTCCTTTTTTCCCTTCCACGTCCATTCATCCAATTTGTTCCAAAGAGCATTCCTTCCTCTTTCTTCTACGACCTTTCTTGCTACGTCTTTAGATTTTATTTCGTAATCAAATTTGTGTTCTCCCAATTTGGGCTAATATTTTTATTTTGGGATCTAGGGCTGAGTATAGAGAGATGGGCAAACCACAATGCTTTCGAATCCTCATATCTCCACGTTTAATAGGAAGACAACTAATGATTTACAAAGAGAAAAGGGAACATCGCATGTCAATTTTGTTATTTAGAACAGAACTATAGTCTACAAAAGCATCTATTTTTGATTTAACATCTTTAAATTGAGTAAGTCTCTTACGTCTTAATGTGTTATTGAATTGAATTGCATGATGATTATGTTCCAACAGCTGCTGCTGTATATTAGGTCATGATTCTTGCTAGAAAAAAATAATCACAAACTTTGGAATTAGGGAAAATTGATCTTTTTTTATTTGTTTTAGTACATTTAAACATTGCTTCTTGATATAACAAAAATACAGAACTATTGGTGCTTCACATATATAATTTAGATGTATGATTCCTAATATGCTATTTCAGTTCTTTTAAAATTGCTATTTAAGGATTTGGGATTGAGAAAAAAACAAACTTTGGGAGTAGTTTTAGTTCATGGTTCTTGCCAAATGCCAATGAAATAAAAATAAGAATTTCTTTATCTCTTGTTGAGGAGGTTTCTTGTGTTAATTCTAACAGCTCTTTCTAGAACACTTAATGGACTTTGGTTGTATACATTTTTCTTTGAGTTAATTACTGTTTTCGTCCCTGTGGTTTGTCAAAAATCATTATTTCAGTCAATTAGTTTAAAAATTGATATTTCAGTCCCTGTGGTTTCACTTTCGTAACCATTTTTGTCCCTGTGGTTTCACTTTCGTAACCATTTCAATCCATTATTATGTTAAGTACAGGGACTGAAATGGTTACGAGGTGGACTGAAATGGTTACGAAAGTGAAACCACAGGGACTGAAATCGCAATTTTTAAACTAATGGACTGAAATAGTGATTTTTGACAAACCACACGGACGAAAACAGTAATTAACTCTTTTTCTTTTCTCGAAAATTCATCATTATCATCTTCATTGTATGTACAATTTTTACTTAAATTTTATGACTGAATGATATGTTATGACTATGAAATTATCAATTTCATCTACTTGTTACTCAAATATCATCAGCCAATTTCATGTTTGGTTATAAATAAATCCAACTAGGGATGAGCATTTGGGACTTGGTACTGTTACCATACCGAGCTCATCCCTAAATCCAACTACTAGTTTCATTTAGGTGTTAGTCAAAGCTATCAATGTCCATATCATCTTTCTCTCTCTACTCTTGACTCATCCGCCTGAAATTTTTTTTTGATAATTATATTAGGCAAAAAATTGTGGTTATTCATAAGTATAGATCATACCTTCTTTTGCGGACAACTGATGATGTAGTGACCCACTTTGTTGCAATAAGAACTTCTCTTTTTCGGTGCTTCTAAGGAAGATTTAATTCTAGTTGCACTTTTAGGATAAGCTTTAGTATTTGTATTAACTAGTGGATCACGAACAATAATTTGAGGCATCATGTTTACTTGTCAAACATGCACTTTAAGAAGTTCTGAAATAATCATTCAAAAGCATCTTGCTTCTCATTCTCTAATATGCACCACCAAAAAGTATTGACTGGCCATGATGATTCACCCCGACAAATAGAGCAAATGGCATTTTAAAATTATTGGTCATGTATGTGACATCAAACATAACAACATCCCCAAACTTTATATACGAGTCTCTAGATCTCCCGTCAGCCCAGAAAATATTTCTCGGAGACCCATCATCAAATAAATCCACAACAAATAAAGGTTTTGGTCTTTTAGTAATTTATCTTGGAAATGTTTAATAAGCTCATAAAATTCCTTACCTTTGTATTGTCTTGTTAGGTCATCTCGCAGGATCTGTTCGAGTAGAATGTGGCTGAATCGATCAGAATCGAGGTGCGGAATCCCTCGATAATGTCTGAGAATCAACAACGACAAGTTCAACGCTTAACAAGTCTGATTTCATTGAATGATGGTGAAAATACAGAAGTTCCGGTAGAAAGTCAGACAGACAGAGCTTCGCTGCAATGATCAGCCAAAGGTTCTAAACAACTAGCACTAACCAGCTATTTATAGGCAATCAGGGAAGGTAATAGTATCACCTGGTCGGATGGTCATCCGATCGGATGGCCATCCGTTCGGATGACATACGTCGTCCGACGGATTTCACTTTAACAGTTTCTTGCCGTTCCCTGATCTGCCTAGACAAACAAATGCATACATATACAAAATTACACAAACATGACAAAATACAAGACTCGATGCAAACGAAAGCTACAGACATATGTACTAACAGACTTCCCCTTGGATGTTGCTGTAGTTCCTTCCTGCATAGTCTTCAATCCATCTTCCTGCTGCGTTTTCGCGCCTTAGCTTTCTGTCTTCTCTTTTTTTCTCTCTCAGCAAGCATCTTTTTCCTTAAAGGCCTACCAACTTCATTCCAGTACTTTCTGTATTCAAGATCACCATCGCGCTTTCTATCCCACCGTGGGATCTTGTTTTCTTCTTTCTCAATCGGTGTCTGGTCCGTTGGTGGAGGTCTCATCAGCTTATATCTTCCCAGTCTTGCAGCTTTATCAGCAATATCTTTGAATCTTTAACTGCGCTTATATTTCTTTAAGAATTCATCAATCTCCAAGTCTCTGAACTTTGACTTCCAGTATCTGCCAGAATTGATGTCTTTCGCGTAGCACAAGTTCACTAACTTTTGATACTGTTGAGCTTGAACTTTATCTGGCTTTTCATACACAATCTTGTTGTAAAATAGACAATCAATATCCTTTTTCGAGCAATTCACTAACCACATAGGATCCAACACACAGATCCTCCTTGATTCTCCTGTCTTCTTATCAAAAAGAGAAATCACTGCTTCCGCTGTGCTCTGGTTGTACATCCAACCCTGAAAATCCTCATAAAAATCCTGCTCCATTGCATGTAGCGGCATGTTTTTCAAACATCTCGGCGGATTTATATTCAAAGTAATATCTGATGCGCGTGTGGTGTTATAGGTTTTTATGTATATTTTTAGCCCTTTTTACACGTTAGTCAAGTTTTAAATTTATAAAACACGATATTTTACTAACACCAAACACACATATGGGCAAGTGCACCCATCGTGAGCGTAGTATAGTGTTGGTAAGATACCGAAGTCGTCCAAGGACACAAGAGCTTATAATACCGGTTTATCCTCAACGTCTAATCAAATCAAAAGTTAGAAAAATGTTTTAAACTAGAAAATAAAAAAACTAAAAATGCTGAAAAATAAAAAATAAAAGTAAAAACAGATAGACAAGATGAATCACTTGGATCCGACTCGTGTTTAGTGTAACCTTTGATTACTTTCGCACTTTTGCACTTTTTAAGAGATTATCTTAGTTATTGTAGTAGGCCCCTCTTTTGAAGGTGACGTTACCCTCAACCCAGTAGTTTAAGTCAGCAAGGATACAATCCTAAAGTGTTGGATTATTGAAAGATAATTAATTAAGTTATTAATGCATAATGTGGTAGGCCCCTCTTTTGAAGGTGATGTTACCCTCGGCTAAGTAGTTTGAGTCAGAAGGGATACAATCCTAAATAGCCGGGTTAAAGTTTTAATAGTAGCTTACATATGAGGGGATCAAGGAGTTCGGACCCCCGCCATCCAATACCAGTGGGTATTGAAGGAGGTCCTACTAAAGTTGACCCAGGTCCTTGCAGGATCTATACACTGAACAAGGCAAGACTCTTACCAAA
This sequence comes from Helianthus tuberosus, assembly GCA_030545235.1. Classification (NCBI taxonomy): domain Eukaryota; kingdom Viridiplantae; phylum Streptophyta; class Magnoliopsida; order Asterales; family Asteraceae; genus Helianthus; species Helianthus tuberosus. The sequence continues at coordinate 187,311,555 of CM060406.1, forward strand.
CCATTCCCTTAACTCCCGACCAGGTAGCCAACATATCTCCATATAGACCGTGGAGATATGAATGGTGAAAATCTTTTATTTTATATAGACAGTAAAATAACGCCAAGACACCACAGACAAATGATAAGGAAGATTCACCTTCAACATAAGAAACTAGTTATTAAAGTCATTAATACATAACCAAATAAAAAGTGCGAAAAGATTAAAAATAAAAAGTATTACACTAGACACTTGTCTTCACCAAGTGATGTAAGAGACTTAGGCAAACATGGCCTTTGATTGTCAAGAACTCTTACGATCAATCTTGGATCCCGAGACTACTCAAACACTCTATGATGGATGATGGATGATGGTGGTGGATGTGGGTTGTGATGGTGGTGGTGGGTGGGTGAAGTGTGAGAGAGGTGGTTTGCCAAGGGATGCCTTTGAAGTGAACCAAGCACCCCTATTTATAGCCTGCACAGAAGCCTGGACACGGCCCCGTGTCCACCCTTCTTCTCTTTCTTCATTAATTGCACTTTGTCTGCATTAGTTGACCACGCCCCCGTGTCCGCTGGGCACGGCCCCGTGTGCAGAAGCATATCTGTACTATCAAGATTTGCTTGGATTCTGCAAATCTTAGCGTTGACCATGGCCCCGTGTTGAGCTGGGCACGCCCCCGTGTCGGGAATAGAAGCTTCTACAACTTTGTCTTTTCTGCAGACACCTGAAGACGCCCCCGTGTCCGCTGGGCATGGGGTCGTGTCAGCTGGGCACGCCCCGTGTTGAGCTGGGCACAGCCCCATGCCAGCTTTCTTCTTGTTTTTTTGCTTTGGGAGATGCTGTCGAGGGGTTGGGCATGCCACGTTTCTTCACTTTCTTTGTATTTATGTTGGATTTAGCTGCATTTTTGCTTCTTTTGTCCATTTAAGCTCTTTTAACTAAAAATACAAAAGGAAGACAAAAACACACTTTTTCCAACATTAGTACTAAAAAAGGGTTAGTTTTATGCCACATTTGATGTAATTTATATGTTGCATTTTGCACACATCAAATACCCCCACACTTAAATCTTTGCTTGTCCTCAAGCAAAACTCTTTATAATGTGGCTTACATTCCCAAATGGAATGGGTAGAAGAGAAGGTTTTTGGGCTTGTCATAGAGTGTCGGGATTCCAAGATTCTTTATTAGGTTTTATTTTTGTTTTATTTACAATCCTATTCGTCATGATTTATTTAGAACATTACTTAAGATAAATTACTTAGTAGGGCATAACATGCCTTTTTTAAAATTCCATTTATATACAAGTTCACATACCTCACGGGGGATCACTCAACACTCGGCCGAAGGTGTATTTTTATGAAGCACTCGAGAGCGGCATGGAACTTACTCCTACCATAAGCTTGCCAAGCAATCAATCCTCCTCCTTTTTAACTATAAACCTTTGTAAATATCAAGAGGACTTTTGGGGGAAGAGTTAGGCTTGGGTTAAAGGTAGGTGGTTGGGTTAGTGGTTAGTAGAAAAAGGGCGAAAGGCGTAAAAAGCGTCGGTTTTCGTAAGACTTTTAATTTTTGTTATTATTATTTTTTTCTAATGAAGCAATTTTCAAACAAAGTTCTTTTTGATGAACTTGTTTGTTTATTTTTTTTTGGCTTCAACATTTTTTTTTCTTTTTTGATAAGGAATGTCACATGAAAACCGAGCTTTGTACTAAAATAAAGGGTTAAAATGAAAAAGGGTTTTGGTGGGTAATGGGTGTTTGTTTTGGGTTTAGAAATGAAAGGTTTAGGCTCAAAGGGGTTAACTAGGGGGATTTTGGGTAGGTGGTAAAAAAAAGAAAAATAATGGTGTTGAAAGAAAAAAGGGTTAGTCCAAATGCCTCCATCATTTACTTACTCGGGGTTAAGTTGGTAAGGACCGGGAATGCATTGATGCGTGTCGAGTGTGTAGTTTTTAATGTATATTTTAAGCCCTTTTCACTTTTTAGCCAAGTTTTAAATTTATAAAACACGATATTTACTAACACTAAACACACATATGGGCAAGTGCACCCATCGTGAGCGTAGTATAGTGTTGGTAAGATACCGAGGTCGTCCAAGGACACAAGAGCTTTTAATACCGGTTTATCCTCAACGACTAAACAAATCAAAAATTTAGGAAAAGGTTTTTAACTAGAAAAATAAAACTAACTAAAATGCTGAAAAATAAAATAAAATAAAAACAGATAGACAAGATGAATCACTTGGATCCGACTCGTGTTTAGTGTAACATTTTATTATTTCCGCACTTTTGCACTTTTTAAGAGATTATCTTAGTTATTGTAGTAGGCCCCTCTTTTGAAGGTGACGTTACCCTCAACCCAGTAGTTTGAGTCAGCAAGGTTACAATCCTAAAGGGTCGGATTATTGAAAGATAATTAATTAAGTTATTAATGCATAATGTGATAGGCCCCTCTTTTGAAGGTGACGTTATCCTCGGCTAAGTAGTCTGAGTCAGCAGGGATACAGTCCTAAGTAGCCGGGTTAAAGTTTTAATAGTAGCTTACATATGAGGGGATCAAAGAGTTTGGACCCCCGCCATCCAATACCGGTGGGTATTGAAGGAGGTCCTACTAAATTTGACCCAGGTCCTTGCAGGATCTATACACTGAACAAGGCAAGACTCTTACCAAACCGTTCCCTCAACCCCCGACCAGGTAGCCAACATATCTCCATATAGACCGTGGAGATATGAATGGTGAAAATCTTTTATTTTATATAGACAGTAAAATAATGCCAAGACACCACGGACAAACGATAAGGAAGAATCACCTTCAACATAAGAAACTAGTTATTAAAGTCATTAATACATAACCAAATAAAAAGTGCGAAAAGATTAAAAATAAAAAGTATTACACTAGACACTTGTCTTCACCAAGTGATGTAAGAGACTTAGGCAAACATGGCCTTTGATTGTCAAGAACTCTTACGATCAATCTTGGATCCCGAGATGACTCACACACTCTATGATGGATGATGGTGGTGGATGATGGTGTTTAGCTGCATTTTTGCTTCTTTTGTCCATTTAAGCTCTTTTAACTAAAAATACAAAAGGAAGACAAAAACACACTTTTTCCAACATTAGTACTTAAAAAGGGTTAGTTTTATGCCTCATTTGATGTAATTTATATGTTGCATTTTGCACACATCAAATACCCCCACACTTGAATCTTTGCTTGTCCTCAAGCAAAACTCTTTATAATGTGGCTTTACACTCCCAAATGGAATGGGTAGAAGAGAAGGTTTTTGGGCTTGTCATAGAGTGTCGGGATTTCCAAGATTCTTTATTTAAGTTTTATTTTTATTTATTTACAATCCTATTCGTCATGATTTATTTAAAACATTACATAAGATAAATTACTTATTAGGGCATCACATGCCTTTTTAAAATTCCATTTATATATGAGTTCACATACCTCACGGGGGATCACTCAACACTCGGCCGAAGATGTATTTTTGTGAATCACTCGAGAGCGGCGTGGAACTTTACTCCTACCATAAGCTTGCCAAGCAATCAATCCTCCTCCTTTTTAACTATACACCTTTGTAAATATCAAGAAGACTTTCGGGGTGAATGGGTTAGGCTTGGGTTAAAGGTAGGTGGTTGGGTTAGTGGTTAGTAGAAAAGGGCGAAAGGCGTAAAAAGCGTCGGTTTTCGTGAGACCTTTTATTTTTTTTTTCATAACTTTTTATTTTTGATGAAGCAATTCTACAATCAAATTTGTTTTTGATAAACTTGTTTGTTTATTTTTGGCTTCATCATCGTAAATTTTTTTTTTCAACATAAGAGAGTTACACAAAAACCGAGCTTTGTTACTAAAATAAAGGGTTTAAAATAAAAAGGTTTTGGTGGGTAAAAGGGTGTTTGTTTTGGGTTAAGAAATGAAAAGGTTTAGGCTCAAAGGGGTTAACTAGGGGGATTTTGGATAGGTGGTAAAAAAAAGAAAATAATGGTGTAGAAATAAAAAGGGTTAGTCCTAATGCCTCCGTCATTTACTTACTCGGGTTTAAGTTGGTAAGGACCGGGAATGTATCGTCATGGCAAGTTCTAGAGTCGTAAGAACCAAGCGGCTATTCACACAAGAAACGAAAAGTGAGCAATTAATTTAAAGATATGTATTTGTATGCTCAATAAAGGCTCAAAACTCACTTTTTGTGGGAATGGTTTTTTATGTGATTAAGTATATATAATCAAATTTTAACTAAACTTGTCATGCCGTTTCATAATTTTCTTATGTTGGTTCTTTTTATCACGACGATATCGGTTGCAAATTTGTAAAAATATCACCTTTTTAGAACTTTGAAATTCCCAACTTAAACCTATACAAGTAAGAAAAATGAAAGATTTTTGAAAAAATTTGGGGTGTTTAGCTGTTCCAATAGAGTTTTGTGTAAGGATTGTAATTAGGACTTGCAAGATTCAAGGTTTTAGCATCCCTCCCCCCCCATACTTAAATTACACATTGTCCTCAATGTGTCCCAAAAATAAGTTTTTAGGTTGATTGAATGTGTAAAAAGGTGCAAAAAAAGCAAAATTTTATGTTACTGGGCGTCTGGACACGGCCCCGTGGTGTCCGGGCACGGCCCCGTGTTCAGATCACCAGTAACAGAAATTGAGTAAAAGAAACAGAAGCCTGGACACGGGGGCGTGCTGAGTGAGCACGGCCCGTGTCCAGTTACCTGAACTGGGCAATTTTCTGCAGATGGTTGAGCACGGGCCGTGTTGGGTGAGCACGGCCCCGTGCTGAACTTGCTGTAATGAAGAAAAATCTGTCGGATGGCCCTGTTTTTGTGCATGGGGTGCTCGTGCAAGTTTCCCTTGTTATCCTTCACCATCTTGAGTATGTTTTATCCATTACAACATCATCCAAACACCAAATTAAAACCATCATTCATTAAAACTAACACATTACATATGATCCTAGAAAATTTAAAGACAAGGCAGGAAAATAAAAAGCTAAAGGTCCTAAGATAGATGGGTCAAATGGTACATAAAATCATCCTAAGGAGTTCTACTTTTATCAAAATTTCTGGAAATAATTTTCCGGCATTTAAAAGATTTGTAGAACTTTGGACCGAGGGGTATTCCCTAGATGTTATTAAAGCCACTCTTCTATTTCCCTTGGGAGAAAGAAGGCGGGATCGTTTTCTTCAACATCTTGCGGAGGGGGAGTGACACCAACAGGAACCCCTTGTAGTACGTCCCGAGGGGGTTCCGGATGTATGGCGTACCATTCGGCCGGTATGATGACTTCGGGAACCACATTCCATGCCCTTTGGGTAATGATTGGAACCAAAGGAGGAGAAGCGATAATGTTCATCCTTTGGTGCAAAAGGTTGACCTCTCGAAGACATCCCTCTAGTCCCACCGTCAAATGATTGATACGGTCGACCAATGCTTCTTCCACTCCCGTCATCTCATCAATGGCTTCTCTTAAAGCGTAAACATAGTTTACAAGAGAATCTTGAGCCGTTGATGACCTTCTTCCATGTCGGTTGTTCCTGGAGTGCGATGAAGATGTTCCGCTAGTTCTGCTCGCCATTCTGAGAAAACATACCGAAAAGAGCTCAATTTTATAGAAACAGTACCTCGGACACGGCCCCGTGCTCAATGAGCACGGCCCCGTGTTCAGATATCTGCAGATTTTTGGAACAAGGAATGTTGGTGTTTTAATTTGTTTTCGTGATTTTTAAAACGTTTTAAAGCAGAAACAACTTAAAACATTGTTGTAGAACTTATTTTTAACAAGATTCCTTGAATAAAAATCTAACAAACATCTCAATAAGGCTTGGAATTATGGAGAATTCAAGCTCTAATGGAGGTGTCAAGAAAAATTGAAGAAGAAGGTAATGGATAAAAGTGGAAAAGACAAGATGGTTGTTGGGAACCTTCTTTAGAATATACCTAGGATGGTATGTGAGAAGATCCACCAGATCCTTGTCTTTGGAGTGGTCCATATGTGCAGGAATCTTGCTGCATTTATAGAAAATGACAGCACACTGCACACGGCCCCGTGTCGACTGGACACGGCCCCGTGTGCAGATGAAGTCCTGACACATTTTGTCCGTATTCTGACACGAAATCAGACGGGAATCTTTGGGTGGACACGGGGGCGTGCTGACCTGGACACGGCCCCGTGTCTAGAGGCTGTTTTATGGAGTTTCTTCTATTTCTAAGAAATTTATCCGGATCGGGTGGTTCCTTACTGGATGGAACAACCCCAAAGTGCCTGAGATACCTTAATTGCTCTAGACTAAGATGAGAACGCAAGAGGTTGTCGGTGAGGGTGATTCCTATGCTAAATGTAGGTGGACAAGTCCAACCCTTTCCCGGACTCTCGTTAAAGAAGGTGTATGCCGAATCGCTCAGGTCTATGTATGCACCGAACGAAATCGATGGAGAGTCCTTCACGGCACAATCGACACAGGGACGACTATCGCTCAAGTCCTCGCTAGAGATAGAGGTGATTTCGGGAACAACGAAGTTGTTTTTATTCGAATGCGATCCCAATAATTCTTCTTGGGTATCTTCTTGAGATGAATTATTGAAATCCATCCTAAGCTCTTTTAATCAATTAAGAATTAGATCTTCCATTTGAAATAGTTCATCAAGAAGCATTTCTCCTAGAAGATCCGGATGAGAGCATTCGAGGGAGAGATAAGGATTATTTTTATTTTCGCCCCTCTTAAGGCTACAGGAAAACAATGGGTCTATATAATGGGGGCTTATAATTTAGAAAATAACATTTTAAATCTTTATGGGAACCACCTCATATTTGACACCACGTACCATAAGAGTGCCGAAAGTAAAAAATATCAGTATCACTCATGTTTGTGTTTGAAATTACCAACCGTCGGGATCTTACGGTTCTGTTTTCAGTAACTGAAACTTGGGCAGGGGGCGTGTTGAGTGGGCACGTCCCCGTGTTCAGCTTACTGTCTGACTTAAAACAGAATTGTCAGTTCCAAAGATTGGGCACGGGGCGTGTTCAGCGGGCACGACCCGTGCTAAGTTCTGCAGAAGCTGAAAATTAAGAAAAATCTAAAAAAAAAACAGAAAAAATAGAAAAAACGATTAGGCCGTTGATTCTTAACTTTCTTAAAATCCTTGTGTCCCCGGCAACGGCGCCAAAAACTTGATGCGTGTTGAGTGTGTATAGTTTTTAATGTATATTTTAAGCCCTTTTACACTTTTTAGCCAAGTTTTAAATTTATAAAACACGATATTTACTAACACTAAACACACATATGGGCAAGTGCACCCATCGTGAGCATAGTATAGTGTTGGTAAGATACCGAGGTCGTCCAAGGACACAAGAGCTTTTAATACCGGTTTATCCTCAACGTCTAATCAAATCAAAAATTTAGGAAAAGGTTTTTAACTAGAAAAATAAAACTAACTAAAATGCTGAAAAATAAAATAAAATAAAAACAGATAGACAAGATTAATCACTTGGATCCGACTCGTGTTTAGTGTAACCTTTGATTATTTCCACACTTTTGCACTTTTTAAGAGATTATCTTAGTTATTGTAGTAGGCCCCTCTTTTGAAGGTGACGTTACCCTCAACCCAGTAGTTTGAGTCAGCAAGGATACAATCCTAAAGGGTCGGATTATTGAAAGATAATTAATTAAGTTATTAATGCATAATGTGGTAGGCCCCTCTTTTGAAGGTGACGTTACCCTCGGCTAAGTAGTCTGAGTCAGCAGGGATACCGTCCTTAGTAGTCGGGTTAAAGTTTTAATAGTAGCTTACATATGAGGGGATCAAAGAGTTTGCACCCCCGCCATCCAATACCGGTGGGTATTGAAGGAGGTCCTACTAAATTTGACCCAGGTCCTTGCAGGATCTATACACTGAACAAGGCAAGACTCTTACCAAACCGTTCCCTTAACCCCCGACCAGGTAGCCAAAATATCTCCATATAGACCGTGGAGATATGAATGGTGAAAATCTTTTATTTTATATAGACAGTAAAATAATGCCAAGACACCATGGACAAACGATAAGGAAGAATCACCTTCAACATAAGAAACTAGTTATTAAAGTCATTAATACATAACCAAATAAAAAGTGCGAAAAGATTATAAATAAAAAGTATTACACTAGACACTTGTCTTCACCAAGTGATGTAAGAGACTTAGGCAAACATGGCCTTTGATTGTCAAGAACTCTTACGATCAATCTTGGATCCCGAGACGACTCACACACTCTATGATGGATGATGGATGATGGTGGCGGATGATGGTGTTATGGCGGTGGTGGAGTGTAGGTGAAGTGTGAGAGAGGTGGTGTGCCAAGGGATGGTTTGCAAATGAGCCAAGCACCCCTATTTATAGCCTGAACAGCAGCTCGGGCACGGCCCGTGTCCATTGGGCACGGCCCCGTGTCCACCTTCCTTCTCTTTCTTCATTAATTGTAGTTTTTCTGCATTAGTTGACCACGCCCCCGTGTCCGCTGGGCACGACCCCGTGTGCAGAAGCGTATCTGTACTATCAAGATTTCCTCAGATTCTGCGAATCTTAGAGTTGACCAAGGCCCCGTGCCCGCTGGGCAGGCCCCCTGGTGGGTGATAGAAGCTTCTACAGCTTTGTCTTTTCTGCAGACACTTGGGCACGCCCCTGTGTTCACTGAGCATGGGGCGTGTTCAGCGTTCTGTTCTCTTGTTTTTGCTTGGGAAGATGCTGTCGGGGGGTCGGGCATGCCACGTTTGTTCCTTTTCTTGTATTTATGTTAGATTTAGCTGCCTTTTTGCTTCTTTTGTTCATTTCAGCTCTTTTAATCCTGAAAATACAAAAGGAAGACAAAAACACATTTTTTCCAACATTAGTACTAAAAAGGGTTAGTTTTATGCCTCATTTGATGTAATTTATATGTTGCATTTTGCACACATCAGTATCGTCATGGCAAGTTCTAGAGTCGTAAGATACCAAGCGGCTATTCACACAAGAAACGAAAGATGAGCATTTAATCTAAAGATGTGTATTTGTATGCTCAATAAAGGCTCAAAACTCACTTTTTGTGGGAATGAGTTTTTTAATGTGATCAAGTATATATAATTAAATTTTAACTAGATTTGTCATGTCGTTTCATAATTTTCTTATGTTGGTTCTTTTTATCACGACGCGATAGGTTGTAAATTTGTAAAAATATGACCTTTTTAGAACTTGTTATTCCCAAATTAAACCAAGACAAGTAAAAAAATGAAAATTTTTGAAAAAAATTGGGGTGATTAGCGGTTCCAATAGAGTTTTGTGTAAGGCTAGTTTTTAGGACTTGCAAGATTCAAGGTTTTAGCATCCCCCCCCCCCCCCACACACTTAAATTACACATTGTCCTCAATGTGTCCCAAAAATAAGTTTTTCGGTTGATTAAAATGTGTAAAAGTGGGTTAAAAACAAGATTTTATGTTACCGGGTAGCTGAACACGGGGTGTGTTGGCTGAGCACGGCCCCGTGGTCAGACTGCCAGTATCAAATTTAAACAGAAGGCTGGGCACGGGGGCGTGTTCAGTGAGCACGGCCCCGTGTCCAGTTACCTGAACTGGGCATTTTCTGCAGAACCTCGGGCACGGGGCGTGTTGGGGTGAGTACGACCCCGTGCTGAACTTGCTGTAATGAAGAAAAATTGTCGGGAGGCTCTGTTTTTGTGCATGGGGTATGGGTTCAAGTTTCCCTTAGTAACCTCCACCATTTCGAGTGTGCTTTATTCCTGAAAATTAAAACTAAACTAGAAAACATAAAAGTTAAACTAATCTAAAACTAAGGATAGTTCCGCGGAATGCCTCCGTGGTGCGCCACGTTTATAAGGGTCCTTGGCTAGACCCACCTTATCGGGTGGTTCTGGCTCATCTTCAATTAGGGAGTCGTCATTGCCGATTGGATATTTCATTGATCGTTCAAGATCGACACATCTTTTGAAGGCCCCTAATTGAATGGGTAAGTTGTTTTTCTTCCGATTAATCAAAGCTTCGTGGGTTTTTACAAAAGGTCTTCCCAACACTAGTGGAGCGTCATCAAGGATGACGAAGTCGGTTGGGATTATCATTTGATTTGCTTGGACTAACACATCTTCAACTATCCCCATTGATTTTATTGTTTTCCGATTAGATAGAAAAATGAGTATTTGAAGTGGAGAGAAATCACCAATACTTAATTTTTCAAAAATGTAGTTTGGCATTATATTAACACAAAGATCTTTATCAATTGTGATATTACTAATAAAGGAATTTTGAAAAAAACATGGAACCGGTGTAATGTTAATTTCAAATGGGTCTTCTTTTATTAGCGTAGTTAGATCATTTGTTAACTTAATGCTTACCGTTTCGTCAATTTTAGTGTTAGTGTTTAAGTCTTTTAAAAACTTAGCATGAGTGGGCATTAAACAATGATTTTCGAAAGAAGGTGACAAGAGATTAATTTCTTTAAAATTAGACTCTTCTTGAGTTTTAATGTTGTCAGACTCACCTTTTTCGTTGTCTAACTCATGTGGCGGTTTTTCACTTACTTGTTCTTCCATTTTTACCTCTTCAACTATCTCTTCTTTATTACAAGTTAATTCTTCCCTTGCGTGGGATTCCTCTTCCCTTGTGCGGGCTTCTTTTATATAGCGCTCGATAGTTTTAAGGTGTTCTATTATCTTTTCGGCTACGGGTGAGATAGTTGGTGGTTCGTCAAAGTGAGTTGAATAAGTATCATCAAAGCTTGAATTCGGAAGTTCGATCCTTGGTTCCTCATAGTACTCATGTGAGGTAGATGGTTCATACCATTGTTCCTCATTGTAAGTATATGATGGATAAGGATCGTAACTTGGTTCTTCATAATACTCATATGAGGTGGGTTGTCCACGCCATGGTTCCTCATAGTAAGTATATGAAGGTTAAGGCTCATAACTTGGCTCCTCAAAGTATGAGTAAGATGGCTCATACCTTGGTTCATCAAGATATGAGTATGAGGGAGAAGGTTCATACCTTGGTTCTTCGTAGTACGTATATGAAGGAGAAGGTTCATACCTCGGCTCTTCATAGTATGTATATGAAGTGGTTGGCTCGTACCTAGGTTCCTCATAGTATGTGTACGAAGGGGATGGTTCAAAGAGTTCACAATATTGTACCGAATGAGGATTACCACAAATGGTACAATACTCTTCTTTATAATCATCCTCCTCATAGTGGTGGTTGTAATCTCCTGAGTATTGATCCATAAGAATCACTCAGCAGACCACAACAGAGTTTCGGGACCAAAAAACAAAAATAAAAACAGAAACAGAGGCTGAGCACGGCCCCGTGTTCAGGTTCTGTATCTTGGAGTTTTAGAAAATGTAACTGGTTTTGTGCAGCACGGGGGCGTGTTCAGCGAGCACGACCCCGTGTTCAGACTATGTATCTGGGAGTTTTTAAAAAAATATGCAGCACGGCCCCGTATTCAGTGAACTGTAATGCAAAAACTATAAAAAAATGTAAAAATGCGCGCGATTTTAAAAAGGTTTTGAAAAACTGATTAGGCCGTCAATTTTAAACTTTCTTAAAATCCTTGTGTCCCCGGTAACGGCGACAAAAACTTGATGCGCGTGTGGTGTTATAGGTTTTTATGTATATTTTTAGCCCTTTTTACACGTTAGTCAAGTTTTAAATTTATAAAACACGATACTTTACTAACACCAAACACACATATGGGCAAGTGCACCCATCGTGAGCGTAGTATAGTGTTGGTAAGATACCGAGGTCGTCCAAGGACACAAGAGCTTTTAATACCGGTTTATCCTCAACGTCTAATCAAATCAAAAGTTAGAAAAATGTTTTAAACAAGAAAATAAAAAAACTAAAAATGCTGAAAAATAAAAAATAAAAGTAAAAACAGATAGACAAGATGAATCACTTGGATCCGACTCGTGTTTAGTGTAACCTTTGATTACTTTCGCACTTTTCACTTTTTAAGAGATTATCTTAGTTATTGTAGTAGGCCCCTCTTTTGAAGGTGACGTTACCCTCAACCCAGTAGTTTGAGTCAGCAATGATACAATCCTAAAGGGTTGGATTATTGAAAGATAATTAATTAAGTTATTAATGCATAATGTGGTAGGCCCCTCTTTTGAGCAGGGATACAATCCTAAATAGTCGGGTTAAAGTTTTAATAGTAGCTTACATATGAGGGGATCAAGGAGTTCGGACCCCCGCCATCCAATACCAGTGGGTATTGAAGGAGGTCCTACTAAAGTTGACCCAGGTCTTTGCAGGATCTATACACTGAACAAGGCAAGACTCTTACCAAACCATTCCCTTAACCCCCGACCAGGTAGCCAACATATCTCCATATAGACCATGGAGATATGAATGGTGAAAATCTTTTATTTTATATAGACAGTAAAATAACGCCAAGACACCACGGACAAATGATAAGGAAGATTCACCTTCAACATAAGAAACTAGTTATTAAAGTCATTAATACATAACCAAATAAAAAGTGCGAAAAGATTAAAAATAAAAAGTATTACACTAGACACTTGTCTTCACCAAGTGATGTAAGAGACTTAGGCAAACATGGCCTTTGATTGTCAAGAACTCTTACGATCAATCTTGGATCCCGAGACTACTCACACACTCTATGATGGATGATGGATGATGGTGGTGGATGTGGGTTGTGATGGTGGTGGTGGGTGGGTGAAGTGTGAGAGAGGTGGTTTGCCATGGGATGCCTTTGAAGTGAACCAAGCACCCCTATTTATAGCCTGCACAGAAGCCTGGACACGGCCCCGTGTCCGCTGGACACGGCCCCGTGTCCGCTGGACACGGCCCTGTGTCCACCATTCTTCTCTTTCTTCATTAATTGTAGTTTGTTTGCATTAGTTGACCATGCCCCTGTGTCCGCTGGGCATGGCCCCGTGTGCAGAAGCATATCTGTACTATCAAGATTTGCTTGGATTCTGCGAATCTTTGCATTGACCACGGCTCCATGTTGAGCTGGGCACACCCCCGTGTCGGGAATAGAAGCTTCTACAACTTTGTCTTTTCTGCAGACACCTGAACACGCCCCTGTGTCCGCTGGGCACAGGGCCATGTCCGCTGGGCACGCCCCGTATCCACTCGGCACGCCCCGTGTTGAGCTGGGCACAGCCCCATGCTCAGCTGGGCACAGCCCCATGCACAGCTTTCTTCTTGTTTTTTTTGCTTTGGGAGATGCTGTCGAGGGGTTGGGCATGCCACGTTTCTATCCTTTCTTTGTATTTATGTTGGATTTAGCTGCATTTTTGCTTCTTTTGTCCATTTAAGCTCTTTTAACCCTGAAAATACAAAAGGAAGACAAAAACACACTTTTTCCAACATTAGTACTAAAAAAGGGTTAGTTTTATGCCACATTTGATGTAATTTATATGTTGCATTTTGCACACATCAATATCCTTTTCTCCTGATTCCAAAATTTTCACAACTTGCTCTGGAAACTGCGGCTTCCAATCAGGAAATCTCTCCTTTGCTTGCAACTTAATGTAGTTCAACAAATGTTGATCATGCTGCTTCACATCTAATCCATAGTAGAACTGTTTGATATTCTTTGTACTAACTCCTCAACATACCACCACGGGAGGGTTTTAATGTCTGACAAAAATTCAAAGTATTGAACCCCTTGTTCCTGTTTTATAGCATATACTTGCAGATCTTCCAAATAACCCCATGAAAGAATATATCCCAAAGTTAAATCAGCATTATGCGTGAAATACTGAAGAAGTCTACTGAACTTCCTCTCCTTGGGCATCACTTTGAACCATTTCTTTCTTTCTTCTACCAATGTTTCTCGTGGAATTGTTTGTGGAATGCCTTCAGTAGTGATCTTCTCTACAACTTTCCTTCTGATCTCAATTCATTTTGTTCTTTAAACATTTCAGCAAGTGTAGGAAATGAATCATCAATGCCAGAGTAGTGGAACGGAGTATCTTCCTCAGAACTATCTGAACAATCTTCAACTTCGACATGATGAAAATTATCAGCTTCATGTTCATATTTGAACTCATACTCCTTTTCTGGTGATGAAGGAATCTCATCCTCAATATCAAACTTAAACTTTCCATCATCTAACCCCAATTCTTCCAACATCTCTGCTCTAGACCTAGGTACCTCCAACTCCCCCTCAAATGGAGCATTTAAGTAAATAACAGTAGGTTTTGTGAGGAATACCTGGTCAGCATGTTGTTTCCCAGAAGAAGAAGACTCCTGGTGTTGATCCTCCTCCTGCTCATTGATCTCGTCATTTAGAAAATCATCCAACTTTTGTTGAGCAGAGGGGTTCACAATCAACAACCCCGTTGATCCTTGATCTTCATCATCATCTTTATCATTTAGTGGATCATAGATTTCAATCTAATTCTACCAATACTCCATCTCTTGATCCTCTTCTTCTTCTTCTTTCTCTTCGTCTTTCCAACATATGAGTTTCCCCTCAGGATCTCTCGCTTTTCGTTTTCGTTGCTCAACTTGAACAAAACGAAATATATCATCAAAACTATACGAGAGAGGAGTATCTTCACCAACAAGAACAAACCCTTGATCTTCTTCATCATTCACAACATTTGTCCTTTCAATTTCACCTTCAGGTTGACTTGAAGAACCAAGTGTTTCTTCTGTATCAATAACCAATCCTTTCCTTTTCTGAGTTGCTTCTTCAGCCAACTCCTTTTCCCTCTGAGCTCTGTGACACCAGGCTTTTCTGGCCGTACCGTACAATTGTAACACGTGTTGTGAATAGATAAAATGCCATATTTGACTGATTATGATGTTTATATGTGAAATTTAATGAGTTGGTAAATTTAAACCTCGGTAAAAATTATGTTGGCAACGGTAAGATAAACGTTTATCGCGTAACGGTTAAAATGCGAAACGAACGTCGGTGACCACCCGATCAGTGTTAAAATCTTAAAAATAATCTGCTATGATTAGAATAATAATTTTAATCATATTCGTGAGGAAAAATAAATTAAAACGCTAAGAAACTCTATTTTTCGAATTTAAGTGCGTACCGCGCGATGCAGCGCGTATACCGACAAAATACTATCAACACAGCCTGTCAAGGCAACTGATAATTAGTTTAGTAATAATTTGATGAGTTTATCACATTAGAATGATAAAAATAAATAAAAACGCATAAATCCTATTTTTGCGATTTTAAGCGCGTACCGCGCAACACAGCGCGCATACTGCCAAATACCTGCAACGTAGCCAGTCCAGGCAAACAAAATATTGTTCAATAATATTTTGGTAAGTTTTTTTTTATAGAGTATTAAAAATAATTTAAAACGCACTAAAACGGGATTAAAACGCTAGATAAAATACCCGGTATCCAGTAAAATACCAGTGTTTAGCCAAAACTACATATATATGTATATGTATACATATAAAATCGAATACATATGTGAAATGTGGGACAAGAAGTGTGAGATGGCAGCCATGCAAAGGTTTCTCCCACCTCTCTTTTCCATTTATTGGCTAGAGATGATATTGGTGATGATTATGTTGGAATATAATCTTTCAAAATCCAAGAATTCAAAATTCACAACACCATTCTCATTCTCTCTCTAAAATTCAGCCGAAAACCTCCTTCAATCCTCCATAATCTCAAAAATTTCCAAGTTCTTGTAAGAATCAACTTAAATCCAAGGTGTTTCCAAGTTATTTTGAAGATTCAAATGTGTTTTCAAGGTGAAACAAGCTCCATAACATCAAAATCATGTCAAAAACCCACTTGAATCTTGAAGGTATAAGATTTATTTTTAAAAATATATTCTTGATTCTTGGTGTTGTTCTTGATGTTGGAAGTTTCTCTTGAATCTTGGAAAATTAATCACAAACTTGAAAACAATAACAAATGGGTTTTTAAAGAAAATAAAAATGGATGTGTATATATATATATATATAGCTGTGAGTGTATGTATATATATAAGAGATTTGAGATTTGATTCTTGATGGATTTTTGTTGAATGATTCTTGTTTGACATGATCCTTGAAAGATTGTTACATGTATGAATCGAAAAGTTGTCATACAAGAAGGTTCTTGTGATTTGAAAAGATGACATAAAAGTATATATTTTTTTAGAAGTATATGTATATGTATATGTATATGTATATGTATATGCATGTGTCGTATATATGTATGTGTGTATGCATGTATGTAAGTTTTGTTTACTAGCAAATAAATGGTACATGCATTTACACTTTAACGATCATATGTATGATTAGATAATAATTTGATGATGATACATGGATGACATGAATTTAAAGTGTATGGATGCATTTAAGTTCATGTGGGATGATGATGATATGGTATGGGTGTATTAGATGCACTTACTTGAACATGCATGTTGAAATATGATCGTGAAATGATGATTTGAGTATGATTTGATAAAAATAAATTTTAATCAGAATCTAAACACTAAAAATATGAATACTTGAAGTGTTAAAATGGTATAAAACTTTGTCATAAAGTTTACTAGCTTTGCATGTTGTACTTGGTGCTTTAGGTGTTGTAAAATACGTGAAATCGCATGATTTAGGTGACTTACACAAAAACTACACTAATCTGATTATAACCATCATTTTAATCAGTAAATAACATGTATTGTGTTAAAATATCAAGTTGTTTCGAGTTGGGATGATCATATTAACGTTTAACGCAAAACTATGCGTTAAAACGGTCAAAAATCGGCTTTTCGAGTCATTTTTATAAAACTGATTTAGATCAGTAAGTAAACTGATATTTTTAGATTAAAAATGAGTATTTTAACAAAATTTAAGATTACTTGATGATTTGTTGGTCATACGTGACTTCTGACGCCAGAAACCGTTACCGAATCGCTAAAATACGCATTTTTCAAATATACAATAGTATAGGTAAAATTTTGGGTGAACCTTATGTGTTAAAATGTGTTATGTGATTTAAACATGAGAATGTGAAAATATGTTAAGTTTTTAACATGATATTAGAAATATAGCTTACGCATGTATGCTTGTACATTTTGTGCGGTAGAAACGGTAAAAAATTGCGTTAAACGTGAAACTTGTTTGTCGAGCATGAAATTTTATACATATAAGATATTTTATGTATATTTTATTTAAAAGTGACAAAATAGGTAAGTTAACAATATTTCGCGTGTTTCGGTGTTAAATTATGTGAACGTTTATGTATATATATATTACGACGCACAAATCGTAGATATATTGCGTATAAACGGGAGAAATAACGGATTTACACAATAATGGTCACCAATAAAATCATTCAAGTCGCAAAATCTTAAAAATATATATATATGGACCCATATATATAACAACGTGCCAACATAATCAAAAACAATAACTTTTCGAGAAAATCTCAAAGTTATGTGAAAATTCTAAGAAACAGAGAAACTTAGGATTTTGTGATATATTGATTTATAAATCGTTCCTACATATAATAGGACGTGTAGAAATCAAACTGTGGGATTGCGCAATTTAAAATACGCACCCAAAGGTGAGTGTCACTAAACCCCTCTTTTTACTGCTTTGTATATATTTTGGGGGTAGAACACGCCAATAAAAGGGTTTAATAATGTTTTTGAAATAAAACATACCTTTTAATATAAAATATATATTTTCGTTGAAAATATATAAAATTTGATAAGTCTTACGTTTCGAAGTAAAAACGTTTTTGATGAATGAATATTGAAAGTTGGGACGGATGCCGGCCTGGGTCTCGAGTGATGGAGATTCAGGGGATTCGTACAATTACGTGTATTAAATTGTCATATTAGTAGGATATATATATATATATATATATATATATATATTGCACGTGAGGCAGACATCATATTGTTCTCAAAGAGGACCCTGCGCCCTTGATGTCGTTTAATCATTTAAGTATTGCACGCGATGAATTGTTGGTAGATCTATCGGGTTGACAACCCCGTCGTGACCGGTCGCCCCGTGTCAAGTCAAACGACGAATTTAAATTATGTTTATTGTCTAGCTTTGATTATCCCTGCGTGGTTAATATATAGTTCGTATTGTCTAACTAACATACGAGTCTGAAAATTGACACAATAATTTAATATACAAAACCTGGGCAAGAGTGTTGTTGTCGGATTGATGAATCGACGGAAGGCCCATGAATTTTATTAAGGAAGTAAAATGGACTTTCTAAAATATTATGGATGTTTTCAAATAAACACCTAATCAGAAAGTTTTCCTTTGGAATAATATTATTTGTATGTGAATATGTGAACTCACCTTCCTTTGTGTTGACACTTGATTTTTAACGTGTTCTACAGGTACTTAAGTTCGGCTTCGGGAATTATGGTGTATCTTGTGTTTGTTGATGCATGTTTTGTCACTTAAAATGTTGGACTGACCTTTAAACTTTCTGGGACAAATGTAATAAGATCCGCGAGGATCAAACACAACTTTATATTGTCATGGTTATGTCGTGTTTTGGGACATCAAGTTTAAAATCTATGTTTTAAACAAGTAAAATTGTCCAACACTATAATGCATCAAACATCAAGATAGAAATGGGCACCATCTTCCGTCACCACTACGTTTTATATTCCGTTGCGACGTATTTTGGGGTTTGACAGAAGTAGGTATCAGAGCCAATGGTTGTTAGCGAACTAGATGTTTTCGGAGGAAAACACTAGACTTCAACCGAAGAATTTTGAGATTTAAATTCCAAAATTCTCGAAGCCAAGATTTTTAAATAAACATGGAAAATTTTATCAAGTATGAAAACCCTTATGTGTTTATGTGCATACGTGATTTTCTGTTTATTTGGGCCTTATGTGTGTTACTATTCATATTGATCACACACTTATTTGTACGGTTACGATATGTTACGTCTCGGCCTATAGAGCCATTAGTAGTCCTGCTCACTAATACTGTCGAGCCTACACTTGAGATTCCCTCGCCCGTTGTTATAGAATCGTCTATTCCGCTATTCGAGTCGCGTGTTTTGCTACACCTCTTTTAGTCTACAATCGCCGTAGGAAGAGGACTCGACCCGTTGGAGAGATCGCATTCGACTTCGAGAGCTGAGACAGCGTACGCTTTGAAGAAGCAGAAGGATATTTGGGTCAATCACTCTCACTACGATCGTCAGTTCGCCACGTTACGCGGAAACTTGGAGACGACGAAGGACAAGATGAGAGACTTAGAGGGACAGATGGACTGTTATGATGAGCTAGAAAAGCTTGATAGGAAGATGTTGGACTTCCAGGGATTGAAGCGTTAGTTGTTGGTTGTTTCTGTTGTTTGCTTTGTATATCTCATTTGATGAACCCTATTTATGGCTTGTGTGACATCTGTGTATTTTAATCCTTGTACTATTCCGAACAACTTTGTATTTAATGAAATATGGTGTTTTAATTTCAATATTTGTTTAATTATTTGTGACATTAGTACATTTTCAATCATTGTTCAATTCCGAACTCTCAACCCTGTTCTGGAAGTGAAATCGTATACCGTTACGTGAACATAATCTGTTTAACGCAACGTACACTCCGGAACAACAACATAAGCCAAACATACCCTAAATACCCTTTACATAACTTAGAAATAAGTTTCAAAGGATTCGGTATGGCAAAAACATGTTTGTTCGAACTTAAGAACTAATTGCGACAAAACTGCGAAACGAACGTTGGTGACCGCCCGGATAATATTTAAATTCCAAAAATATTCTGTTATGATTAAAATTTTATTTTTAATCATGTTCGTGTTGAAAAATAAATTAAAATGCTTAAAAACGTTATTTTTTTCAAGTTTAAGCGCGTACCGCGTGTTACTGCGTAACACAGTGCTTCTATTGCAAAACGCAGACAACGCAACCAGTCTCGGCAACTGATATTTATTTCAGTAATATTTTGGCGAGTTTATTTTTATAGAATAATAAAAATAATTTAAAACGCCATAAACCAGGATTTAAACGCTAGATAAAATACCCGGTATCCAGTTAAACACCTGTTTTTTAACCTACATATATCATTTATGTGTATTTTGTGCTTATATATATGTATATTTCATGTATATATGTATGTAGACATGTGCCCACCTTTTTCCTTCCATTTGACAAGTGTTGATGCATGCAATCTTTGAAAATCTTCCATATCTTATAAATCCTCCATATATTCTCTAATCTCTACAAATCCAAGACTAAATCTTTCACCATCTAAACAATCTTCTCCTCTCTCTCCTCCCCCATAACCGTACACACCACCACCACTCCCATTTCCAATTTTTCAATCTTGTTCTTGAAGATTAAACTCCATTCCAAGCTAGTTTCAAGTTGGTGTGAAGATCCAAAGGAGTTTCCAAGGTGTTTTCAAGTGATTTCAAGCTCCATATCATCAAAATCTCATCAAAAACTCACTTGAATCTTGAAGGTATAAAGCTTATGTTTAAATCATACACTTGATTCTTGGTTGTTCTTGATGATTGGAAGTTTCTCTTGAATATTGGAATTTTTCACAAACTTGAAATCTAAAAAGAAATGGGTCTTGATACAAAATAAAAATGGTAGTATATATATGTGTATATATAACCGTATATATATGTATGTGTATGAGATTTGAGTTTGAGTTGATTTTTGATAAATACTTGTTTAGGATGTTTGCTTGCATGAACAAGATTATGTGCAAATATGTTAGAGATATAAAGGAGTGATTGAATCATGAGTTATAATTTGAAATAATGTTAGTATTTTGACATGTAAATGGCCGAAAATTTATTTGACATATTAGAGAATTTTTAAGTTGTTGCATGTTCTTGAATGATAGTTAAAATGCAAGTGTTTGATGATTTGTGCACGATATGATGAAGGTTCAATCAAATCAGTAAGTAAACATGAATAAATTACATGTTTTATGCATTTAAATTCATATGAAATGATGATGATATGATAAGTGTGCTTTAGATACTTGTACATAAGCCTGCATGTTGATTTAAAGAAATGATAAAAAAAATGATTGTATGACAAAAATGTTTTAGAACAGATTATAAACATTAAAAATAACATTATTTGGTATATAATAATGGCATGAAACTTTGTCATAGGTTTGGTAGCTTCGCATGTTGTACATATAGCTTAGAAAGTCGTAAGATATGTGAAATTTGCATGATTTGTGTGGTATATGTGAGACCTGCACTATCATGAGTATAACCACTATTTTATTCAGTAAATAACATGGGTTATGTTAAAATATCAAGTCGTTACGATTTGGGATGGTTATGGTAACGTTTGATGCAAAACTATGCGGTAAAACGGTTAAAAATCGGCTTTTCGGAGGATTTTTATAAAACTGTTTTTGATCAGTAACCAAACTGATATTTTATATATATAAATAATTATTTCAACTTATATTAAGTTTACTTGGTGTTTGGTTAGTCATACGTGACTTCCGACGCCCAAAAACGTTACCGAATCGCTAAAATACGCATTTTTCAATGTACACTAGAATGGGTTGTTCATGGGTGAACTTTATATGTTACAATGTGTTATGTGTTTTATAATATGTGTAAGATGACATGTTAATACTTGACAAGATTATGTGTATTATGATATTTACTATATGTCACGTTTGAGTATATATATTACGACGCGCAAATCGTAGATATATTGCTTATAACATGATGAGGGTCACCAATAAAATCGTTCAAGTCGCAAAGTTCTTAAAATATATATATGAACTCATATATGTATAAATACACCAAAATAATAAAAAATAATAACTTTTCGAGAAAATCTCAAAGTTATGTGAAAATTCTAAGTATCGGAGAAACTTAGGTATTTTTGTGAGTTTTTGATTATTAAATCGTTCTTAATTAATTTAGGACGAATAAACAATTTGAGGGATTGTGTTAACATATAAAAACGCACCCAAAGGTGAGTACATAGTTCCCCTATTTTACGTTTTCAAATGTTTTTGGGGTGAAGCATATGTGCATAACTTTACGTTTCGTTTTCATGACATTATACATGTTTTGTTACATATTACATATAATACATTATTTCAAGGACATTTTACTTGGCATATTGACTTAGTATGCCTATTACATGGTTTTACAAAGACATTTTCATGACATGCTTACATTGAAAAAGACATTTGATATGTTTAACGGAGTAGTACAGTCATTAACATTGATCACGCCGCTCGGTAGTATGTAATAGCGCTATAGGACTTGACAAATCCCGTTCCCGCTTTCTAGGAATTTCGGAAGGGGAATGACAGAATCCGAATACATTTTTGATAAACCTTGATCCTGATAAGGGTTTATCCGACAGTCTCAAGGCTTGAGTGTATGCGATAGACAAACCACATAAATGTTCATATCGATAAAAGCAATGGTTTTCAAAACATAACTTTTGATTTTAACTTTTGGTTATTCAAAGACCTTGTTTTGTACATGACATTGGACATTGTCATTTAAACAAGACATTATTTCATGGTTATTAATAAGCGATTTAAGTAACGAGACGTGTGTAATATGATAAAAGCATGGTGGATACGCCGCTGGTACTTCCTATATATAAGTGCTTTTATTGTATTGCATATCGTGGCGTTATCTAAACCACTTCAACAAAGACAAGACATGACATATTTTATACCTATTATTTTCATTTGGTCATTATTCTCCCTTGGCCGACTATTGATTTCATCCGAGTCCGCCATGTATCTTGAACTGTTACATAAGATATCGACAATAATTTATTTGGGAGTTTATTATGGAATTGCCCTTTTGGGCAATTCATTAACCATGGTAAGCATAGACCACCTTTGGTTAATTTGTTACTCACATTATTTAGGATTTCATTATAACCTATCCTAATTATAAAACAATAACAGTTTTATTAGTGGCACAAAAGGCCTAGTCACAAGGACATTTTTAAATCATAAGCCATGATTTCAGAGAATCAAGGCATGAAGGTTTGAACGTAGTTCTTTACCTTTTTCTGACAGGGAGTCGTAGACTACTACTGTCTTTTGTCTTATATGACAATGAGTAAGGCCCGTAGGCACTATATTACCAATGTATCGTAAAAATATGATCATCTTAATTGACGATTTAAACCCATGATTCATAGATCATTAAGTTAGGTTAGGAATCTTTTGAAGAATCCTTATATAAGAATGACGTGTGTGATTTTTAACGAATCATGTCTGCCAGGAGCGTTAACATGTTTACAGATGTTAACAGGGATCCGAATCCTTTAAACAGGTCTTACCATCTTGGCCAAGTCTTATAATGACATGCAGGCTAGGTTATACCTTTAAGATTCTTATTTAATATTTAATAGGTAGATTAATTATAAAAGGAATGATTTTGATTTATTTATTTCATATATTTATGCATATAATGACAAAAGTGAAATTTATAAACTCAACATTCCATTAATTATAAAGAGGATTACACATTGCCCTAAACGGGACTTTTAATAGACAAATTACCCACGCAGGGGTTAAACTGAAATTACAAGTCCACGTAGGGACCAATTAATAAAATAGATGTCCTCGCAGGGACTAAAAGACAAGTCCACGCAGGGACTAAGTACAAAGATAAATGTCCACGCAGGGACTTGATTGAAATAGGAAATACAACAGTACACACAGGGATTTAATGATCCCTCTTCTTCTTCCCCTTAAACAAGCTCTCTAGGCCTTTGAGGAATCCCCTGTTGTTCCTACGTTCTTCTTGGAATTCATGTTCCACCCGACTTAGTCTTTGGAGGATTTCCTCCTGTTCCGGTGGGGAAAATCGTCGTGGCTGCGACTGTTGCCGAATCGGTGGTCGAGCAGGTACTTGATATCCATGAGTTGGATATCCCACTCCCCAAGGAGCTCCATACGGTCCTTCCGGATATAGGGCGTTGTAGTTTGCCGCTACCAGGTATGGGTCGGCTTCGGCATAGTTATAGTTGGTGTGAGCCGGCTGCTCAAACGGATTATACGCCATTGAACCGTCGTATGTAGGAATAGGGTTATCAAAGCCCAATGTTGGCGGCTGTGGTGCAACTGGTGCAGAGTTCACCTCTGGAACTGGGTTTGAGGGCCCACCCATTTGTGGGTCTTCATGCAGTGGCGGGTAGTGACTGCTACTGGAGTGTCGAGGGGTGCTAAAGTGAAAATCCCCTCTTCGCGCGGATATTCTTGCGCCTGTCCTCCTACACCTTGGTGGTTCTGGAGGTGCTTGATGAACTGGCGGCGGCGGTGGGGGTGGCGTGACTGCCACGAATTGCGAATCCCCAGAGGGATCCTGCTGCTGCTGCTGTTGGTGAGGTGATGAATGGTGAGAAGGTGTGAAGTACCATTCATGCTGGTTAAACCTCGCTTGATAACTGTCTGGACCACCGTAGGGTGATCCGTGGAAAGAAGATCCATCAGAGATCTCGATGGGATGGTTGGGGTACCGCTTGCAGGTTCGACGGGATCTGTGTCCTCGTCCATGTCCATTGCATTGTCTCCTGAGAAGTGGTCCTCTGGTCCCAATGGGTTAAAACCCACTGGTTCTTGAATATAGTTTTCCGGGTTGAACCGGCCCTGAAATACAGGAGTAGGTTCGCCGAAGGAACGGTGCGAAGCAGATCGCTGCAATGGTAAGAAAGAATGGCGGGAGTCTTCGGGCTCGTTTTCCGAATGAGGCCCAAAGGAATGACGATAGGGAGGTGTTGAACTGTGCGAAACAGACCGTCTAGCGGGTTCCGTATAGGTCCTCCAGGCTCCTTGCGGATCGGCACTCATTGTAGTGGAAGGAGTTCGCCGGTGAGAAGGCCCGGCTTCGTGATCGTTGGGGGCACTGATTGGCCCTTTATCTCTTCCTCCTCTTCGGAATCTTGGCGGCATTGTTAAACCTGTCAATATAAACAAAGATAACAATAAGAATATATAAAACAAAGTTAAAATTAAACAAATTTGGATTTGTCCAAAGTTCTTTGTCTAGACTCGAAAATTTAGGAATGTGCAATTGTGTCATTGAGTTTAAACACAAAAGGCTAGTGTTTAATTCACTCAATGTTGGCTCTGATACCAACCTATCACACCCCGATATTTCCACGCATTACCGGTGGGGAGTATCGTGACGTAGTTGATATCGTTATAGTCGAACAACACAATATCTAAATGCACAACGGAAGCAAAAGATAGATATATTTCAACTTAGACCGGTTAGTTTTTAAGGAAAAATACGGTTCAAATGCACGATTAAGCAAAGACCGGAATAGAATGTGATTTAGACCCGACAAGTTTGAAGACTTGTATAGTATGGGTAATCTAACCACATTCTGGATTTTGAGATAAAAACGATAAGGTTTGACCCGTTTCGGCTAATTTATGCAAACTAGTTACATAACCCAAACCGAACGCGCAAGAGGTGTAACGGATAACCATGAGAGTCATTTACAGGTTTCCTAAGTTAATATGCCTTAAATATGTTGTGATATCAATAGGATACCTTCCATTATGCCCAAAACGAGTTTAATCTCAATTTAAGCCCCGTAGGGGTATCTTGGTCATTTTAAAGATTATAAAAGAGATTAAATGAAATTCTGAGATTCGGGTCCGAATACATCAGTAAAATAACTTATTTTAATAGGTCATATCAGTTGGTAATAAGTCTTATATGTCAAAATGGTTTTAAACCCATACTAGGTGTTTAATACGCGTAAAAAGCCATTTTAAGCGATTTCCGGGTTATACAGGAAATCTGAGTTTTCTGATCAGGTTATAAAGTTCAAAATACTTCATTAATTATATAAAATCAGTAGCAATTGGATTGGTGTCAAAATACTATGTAGAACTTATTTTATAAACAAAATGGGTATAATCGGTATTTACCGAATCAACGCCATAACCTTAGGTTATGAGCAGGTTAAAAATGATTAAAAATCTCTAAAAATTCCAAATTATTATATTACATCAGTGGGTAAAAGGTTTGGTGTCAAAAATTGGGTTTAGATAGGCTTTATGCTAATTGCGCAGTTTAATTAACAAAAAGCTTCTTAAATGCGCTATTAACATCACTCCTATTCTGGACCTCGAACTGATATGAAACTTTAGGGACATGCTTATAAATCAGTAACAAAGATTATTGTCCTCTCACATTTCCAAAATTCTCGTTTTATGGTCAAAAGGGCATTATGGTCAACATTAAGCAATTAACGGAAACGGACAATCAATGAACCAATCACAGAGGGTTATACCAACATGTAACCTGGTCCTAATGAAGCCGTATAGCAATTCTAACTCATACCAATATGGGTCAGAACTGAATTCAAAGCAAAAGTCAAAGTTTTGCGACTTTCGGTTCCGAACCGGGTCTAAACAGAAAATTGTCGGGTCGAACATGTTTAGACATGTTCTTACATTCATTACTAAGTTATATGAGTGGTAAAATAGGTTACATGCCTTCTACATTCCTAATTACATGTTAATTCGCAAATTAAGTTTCTGTTGACTTTTTATAAACAACTTTGACCCGATATTTGATCTAGTTAGAGCGGGAATCAGAGGGTGCCCTTTTAAGGGTTTAACGCCCACATAATTACCAACTTATAACTACCTTCAATTCGACTAATCACTGGACCATTAATGATTAATCACTAAGTCAAACGTTAATTACGACGGTTTGACTTTTAAGCTATTAACTAAGTAAAACTCAATTAAGGAAGGTCAAGGGTGCTTACCAAGGTCTAATGCACGATTAGAGATGCTTAGAGACTGATCTTAGGCTCCAGGAAGCTCCACAAATGCAGATGGAAGGTGTGATCAAATTGTTGCAACAAGAGGGCCTTTTATAGTGCTTTTGATCTCATTAGATCATGACAACAAGTGCTACAACTGATCATGGATCATCCACAAGTGTCCCTAGGGCCTAGGAACCATTAGGGGTCGCCCATGGAAGTGAAAATATCTTTCTAAGTCGGTTACAATGCACCTAGCAGACATTAGCCAAGATTTGCAGCATCAGAGGGCCCCTCGCGTCACGCGTAGGCCCCCCTAGGGTCCCTCGCGTCGCGCGACGCCCCTTCTGATCCAAATCAAATTTTCAGATTTTTATGTTTTGGTCCTTGGTCCATATAAAGTTGTTTCGACTTTATTTCTTGCATTATGAGCCCTCCAAATTGACTTATAAGGGCTTCAAGACTTATACCCACTTTGTTAAGTCCTTGGTTTGCTTTGTTATCAACCGAAAAGTCATAAACTTCATCGTTGACGCTTTTAACCCTTCTTATACGAATTTTATCATAACTTTCTCATACGATAACGAAACTTGGTGAAATTTTTATCATGTATTCTAGTGAGTATAATTAATCGTTACAATGCTTCGGGTTTGCTAAAAGGTCACTCAGAGGTAAAATTTAAACATGTTGACACATTTAGCCCCTGTAGTTTGTAATTCCTCACTTTCTTTCACATTTAGCTTCGTATGATCCATGATTTATTCGTTTAAGGTTATAAACATCTTGTAGGGTTATTGTAAAGTGTACATATCCATTGTTGACGTTTTGAACCCTTACATTATCATACTTTCCTTGTCTGTCAACTTTAGTTCCTCTAGAACCTTCTTTCATACGTTCACAGCTTATGACACGTGTCAACACATTATGGGACATGAATTTTCGAGGTGTTACAGAGATACCTAAGAAATAATTATCTGGCTTTCTTGGCACGTGTCGTAGAGGAGAAAGACAAGGGTAAAACTGTTCAAGACATCCCTGTCGTTCGGGATTATCCTGAGGTTTTTCCTGAAGACTTACCTGGTTTACCCCAACGCGTCAAATCGAGTTCCGTATTGACCTTGTACCTGGTGCTAACCCGATTGCTAAATCTCCATACCATCTTGCACCGTCTGAGATGCAAGAGTTGTCGAAGCAGCTGCAGGAGTTATCCGACAAAGGATTTATTCGTCCGAGCTTTTCCCCTTGAGGCGCACCTGTCCTATTTGTAAAGAAGAAGGATGGATCATTCCGAATGTGTATCGATTACCATGAGCTTAACAAACTCACCATCAAAAATCGATATCCCCTACCTCGCATTGATGATCTCTTTGATCAGCTTCAGGGTGCTACCTGCTTTTCGAAGATTGATCTACGTTATGGGTATCATCAGCTTCGCGTATCCGAAGAAGATATTCCCAAGACTGCTTTCCGCACACGATACGGCCACTATGAGTTTACTGTTATGCCTTTCGGTTTAACGAATGCTCTTGCCGTCTTCATGGACTTAATGAATAGGGTTTGTAAGCCTTATTTAGATAAGTTCATCATCGTCTTCATTGATGACATCTTGATTTATTCCAAGACACGAGCTGACCACGAACAACATCTCCGTCTAACAATGGAACTCCTAAAGAAGGAACAACTTTTCGCTAAATTCTCCAAGTGTGAATTTTGGCTTAGGGAAGTTCAATTTTTGGGACATATTGTTAATGAACAAGGTATACATATAGATCCCGCCAAAATCAGTGCGATTAAGGATTGGAATACACCAACTACTCCTACCGAGGTTCGTTCATTTCTGGGTCTCGCGGGTTATTACCGCCGCTTTATTGCAAACTTCTCCAAGATTGCGGTTCCTCTCACAGCCTTAACTCAAAAGAATAAACCTTTTGAGTGGGGACCCAAACAAGAAGAAGCTTTTCAGACCTTGAAACATAAACTCTGCGATGCTCCTGTGTTGTTTTTACCTGAGGGAAATGACGACTTTGTCGTATATTGTGACGCATCGAATCTAGGCCTTGGTTGTGTTCTCATGCAAAGGAACAAAGTCATAGCCTACGCGTCAAGACAGTTGAAAATCCATGAGAAAAACTACACAACTCATGATCTTGAGTTGGGCGCTATGGTTTTTGCTCTCAAGATTTGGAGACACTACCTTTACGGAACAAAATGTGTGGTTTTCACAGACCACAAAAGTCTCCAACACATCTTCAATCAGAAAGAACTAAACATGAGGCAACGACGATGGGTAGAACTTCTAAATGACTGCGACTGCGAGATTCGCTACCATCCTGGTATGGCGAATGTCGTAGCCGATGCGTTAAGTCGAAAAGAAAGAGTCAAGCTTCATTGTGTTCGAGTTCGATCTGATATTCAAACCCGTATTTCTCAAGCTCAACGTACTTGTGTTTCACAGAACTTGATGGGTAAGGAATTACCATATCATCTTACGCCTCACCTTGAACTGAAGGACGATGGGTTATATTATTTCATGGACCGTTTGTGGGTTCCAATTCAAGACAATCTCCGCACCTTATTGATGAATGAATCTCACAAGTCTCGTTGTTCAATCCATCCTGGTGCAGACAAAATGTATAAGGATATTCGAACCCAGTTTTGGTGGCCGGGAATGAAGAAAGACATTGCCTTATACGTATAAAAATGCCTTACTTGTCTGAAGGTTAAGGCAGAACATCAACATCCCTCTGGATTATTGGAACAACCAGAGATACCGGTTTGGAAATGGGAAAACATTGCCATGGATCTCATTACCAAACTACCTCGCACTAATAGAGGTCATGATGCCATTTGGGTAGTAGTTGATAGTTTGACAAAATATGCTCACTTCTTGCCAATCCGTGAGGATCTCTCTACTGAAAAGCTTGCCAAGATCTATGTAGATGAGATTGTATCCCGACATGGTGTTCCTTTGAACATCATATCAGACCGAGATGCTCGATTCTCATCTCACTTTTGGAGAACCATGCAATCTGCTATGGGAACCCAACTCAATTTGAGCACAGCTTATCATCCTCAAACGGATGGACAATCTGAATGAACTATCCAGACATTGGAGGATATGCTTAGAGCTTGTGTGATCGATTTTGGTGGTTGTTGGGATTCGCATCTTCCATTGATCGAATTCTCCTACAATAATAGTTATCACTCCAGCATCAACATGGCTCCTTTCGAAGCTTTATACATTCGGAAATGTCGTTCGCCGGTCTGCTGGAATGAGATTGGTGAAGCTCAGCTCACTGGACCTGAACTCATTCTAGAGACTACAGACAAAGTCAAGAAAATTCGCGACAACCTCTTAACAGCTAGAAGCCGTCAAAAGAGTTACGCGGATAGACGACGCAAGCCTTTAGAATTCCAAGTCGGTGATCTCGTCCTACTCAAGGTATCTCCTTGGAAAGGTGTAATCAGATTTGGGAAGAAAGGAAAACTTGCACCACGATATGTTGGACCATTCAAGATCGTTGAAAGAATCGGAAAAGTAGCCTACAGACTTGAGTTGCCTCCTGAACTTGGAAATGTTCATCCAACTTTCCACGTGTCCAATCTGAAAAAGTGTTTGGCTGATGAAAACCTCCACATCCCCCTTGATGAAATTCGTGTCGACAACACGATGCACTTCGTCGAGAAACCTGTGGAAATATTGGACCATCAAGTCAAGAAGCTCAAGCGCAAGCGCATACGGATAGTCAAAGTTCGCTGGGAATCCAAACGTGGCCCAGAGTTTACTTGGGAACGAGAGGATCAAATAAAGGCGAAATATCCACACCTATTCCCACAAATTTCCTCTAATTAAATTTCGGGACGAAATTTCCAAAAGTAGGGGAGACTGTGACATCTGTGTATTTTAATCCTTGTACTGTTCCGAACAACTTTGTATTTAATGAAATATGGTGTTTTAATTTCAATATTTGTTTAATTATTTGTGACATTAGTACATTTTCAATCATTGTTCAATTCCGAACTCTCAACCCTGTTCTGGAAGTGAAATCGTAAACCGCTACGTGAACGTAATCAGTTTAACGCAACGTACACTCCGGAACAATAACATAAGCCAAACATACCCTAAATACCCTTTACATAACTTAGAAATAAGTTTCAAAGGATTCGGTATGGCAAAAACATGTTTGTTCGAACTTAAGAAATAATTGCGACAAAACTGCGAAACGAACGTTGGTGACCGCCAGGATAATATTTAAATTCCAAAAATATTCTGTTATGATTAAAATTTTATTTTTAATCATGTTCGTGTTGAAGAATAAATTAAAACGCTTAAAAATTTTATTTTTTTTTCAAGTTTAAGCGCGTACCGCATGTTACTGCGTAACACAATGCTTCTACTGCAAAACGCAGACAACGCAGCCAGTCTCGGCAACTGATATTTATTTCAGTAATATTTTGGCGAGTTTATTTTTATAGAATAATAAAAATAATTTAAAACGCCATAAACCAGGATTTAAACGCTAGATAAAATACTCGGTATCCAGTTAAACACCTGTTTTTAACCTACATATATCATTTATGTGTATTTTGTGCTTATATATATATGTATATTTCGTGTATATATGTATGTAGACATGTGCCCACCTTTTTCCTTCCATTTGACAAGTGTTGATGCATGCAATCTTTGAAAATCTTCCATATCTTATAAATCCTCCATATATTCTCTAAATCTCTACAAATCCAAGACTAAATCTTTCACCATCTAAACAATCTTCTCCTCTCTCTCCTCCCCCATAACCGTACACACCACCACCACTCTTATTTCCAATTTTTCAATCTTGTTCTTGAAGATTAAACTCCATTCCAAGCTAGTTTCAAGTTGGTGTGAAGATCCAAAGGAGTTTCCAAGGTGTTTTCAAGTGATTTCAAGCTCCATATCATCAAAATCTCATCAAAAACTCACTTGAATCTTGAAGGTATAAAACTTATGTTTAAATGATACACTTGATTCTTGGTTATTCTTGATGATTGGAAGTTTCTCTTGAATCTTGGAATTTTTCACAAACTTGAAATCTAAAAAGAAATGGGTCTTGATACAAAATAAAAATGGTAGTATATATATGTGTATATATAACCGTATATATATGTATGTGTATGAGATTTGAGTTTGAGTTGATTTTTGATAAATACTTGTTTAGGATGTTTGCTTGCATGAACAAGATTATGTGCAAATATGTTAGAGATATAAAGGAGTGATTGAATCATGAGTTATAATTTGAAATAATGTTAGTATTTTGACATGTAAATGGCCGAAAATTTATTAGACATATTTGAGAATTTTTAAGTTGTTGCATGTTCTTGAATGATAGTTAAAATGCAAGTGTTTGATGATTTGTGCACGATATGATGAAGGTTCAATCAAATCAGTAAGTAAACATGAATAAATTACATGTTTTATGCATTTAAATTCATATGAAATGATGATGATATGATAAGTGTGCTTTAGATACTTGTACATAAGCATGCATGTTGATTTAAAGAAATGATAAAAAAATGATTGTATGAAAAAAATGTTTTAGAACAGATTATAAACATTAAAAATAACATTATTTGGTATATAATAATGGCATGAAACTTTGTCATAGGTTTGGTAGCTTCGCATGTTGTACATATAGCTTAGAAAGTCATAAGATATGTGAAATTTGCATGATTTGTGTGGTATATGTGAGACCTGCACTATCATGAGTATAACCACTATTTTATTCAGTAAATAACTTGGGTTATGTTAAAATATCAAGTTGTTACGATTTGGGATGGTTATGGTAACGTTTGATGCAAAACTATGCGGTAAAACGGTTAAAAATCGGCTTTTCGGAGGATTTTTATAAAACTGTTTTAGATCAGTAACCAAACTGATATTTTTTATATATAAATAAGTATTTTAACTTATATTAAGTTTACTTGGTGTTTGGTTGGTCATACGTGACTTCCGACGCCCAAAAACGTTACTGAATCGCTAAAATACGCATTTTTCAATGTACACTAGAATGGGTTGTTCATGGGTGAACTTTATGTGTTACAATGTGTTATGTGTTTTATAATATGTGTATGATGACATGTTAATACTTGACAAGATTATGTGTATTAGGATATTTACTATATGTCACGTTTGAGTATATATATTACGACGCGCAAATCGTAGATATATCGCTTATAACATGATGAGGGTCACCAATAAAATCGTTCAAGTCGCATAGTTCTTAAAATATATATATATATATGAACTCATATATGTATAAATACACCAAAATAATCAAAAATAATAACTTTTCGAGAAAATCTCAAAGTTATGTGAAAATTCTAAGTATCGGAGAAACTTAGGTATTTTTGTGAGTTTTTGATTATTAAATCGTTCTTAATTAATTTAGGACGAATAAACAATTTGAGGGATTGTGTTAACATATAAAAACGCACCCAAAGGTGGGTACATAGTTCCCCTATTTTACGTTTTCAAATGTTTTTGGGGTGAAGCATATGTGCATAACTTTACTTTTCGTTTTCATGACATTATATATGTTTTGTTACATATTACATATAATACATTATTTCAAGGACATTTTACTTGGCATATTGAAAAATACATTTGGTATGTTTAACGGAGTAGTACATTCATTAACATTGATCACGCCACTCGGTTGTATGTAATAGCGCTATAGGACTTGACAAATCCCGTTCCCGCTTTCTAGGAATTTCGGAAGGGGAATGACAGAATCCGAATACATTTTTGATAAACCTTGATCCTGATAAGGGTTTATCCGACAGTCTCAAGGCTTGAGTGTATGTGATAGACAAACCACATAAATGTTCATATCGATAAAAGCAATGGTTTTCAAAACATAACTTTTGATTTTAACTTTTGGTTATTCAAAGACCTTGTTTTGTACATGACATTGGACATTGTCATTTAAACAAGACATTATTTCATGGTTATTAATAAGTTATTTAAGTAACGAGACGTGTGTAATATGATAAAAGCATGGTGGATACGTCGCTGGTACTTCCTATATATAAGTGCTTTTATTGTATTGCATATCGTGGCGTTATCTAAACCACTTCAACAAAGACAAGACATGACATATTTTATACCTATTATTTTCATTGGGTTATTTACTTAACCATACATCATTCTTTTATATCATTTGATTTTCATATGATTTTATAAAAGAAAATATTTTATAAGGTTCATGACTACTTTTCATTAAACATTTCTTTTAACATTCAAAGTCATGAATCTTCAACACTAAACCTATGTTACTCACAGGCATTTTTATGCTGACGTATTTACTTTCACATATGTTTCAGGAGCGAATGTTTGATGTGAGCGAGCTACACTTAGGGCGACTTGGGCCTTAGCAATCAAAAATCAAGAAAGTTATCATCTTTTATGTTATGTGTTTTGTTTGAACTAAGACAATGTAATAATTTAAGCTGG
The DNA here is from genome assembly GCA_030545235.1 of Helianthus tuberosus. Taxonomy (NCBI): domain Eukaryota; kingdom Viridiplantae; phylum Streptophyta; class Magnoliopsida; order Asterales; family Asteraceae; genus Helianthus; species Helianthus tuberosus. The sequence goes on from CM060406.1 coordinate 187,345,744, forward strand.
TAAAACTTAACTTTAATTATCATGTGTTTTGAAACAATAATTCTGCCACACGACTCCTCGACGTTTCCGCCGCAGTTTGTTGTTTTACGCGGTCGGGCTGTGACAGCTTGCATGCCAAATTTTTAGGTATTTAGGAGGAAATTTCATATAGACTTGTTGCGGGTGTTGATGTAGACACGCCGAATTTTGATTAGTCTTAGTACTAAAAACAAGCTCTGTAAATTTCTGGAATAAATATCGAATGAGTTCCTTTTGGCTTAAAATTTTATTCTCATTAGTATATTGATATTATACATGCGCAATGTTTGGTCCACTAACACATAATGATTGAATCATTTTTGGTTATCGTCTTATGTTGATATTATGTTGTCATCATAGAAACGACGAAATGCCGCCAAAAGTGAGACAAGGTTCTGGACTACCTATCACCCCGGAAGAGTTGGCACAACTCATAGCCCAACACGTTAATACTGCCATGGAACAGCGCGATGCTAACCAAAATAATGGCCAGGAACGTGGACGCGATGCTCATGGGCATGGTTTGGGTGGGACACAGGATCGGAAACCCTTCAGGTGATATAATGGTCGAAAAGTTTTAGTAGTTCCTGTGTTATGATATAATCGGAGCGTAATCCTGATTTTTCATTAACTTTATGAACAGTACATAGATGTACACATAAAACAAACCAGGGTTGTAACCCAAGATCATTTATTAGTACCCTATGAAATGACATGGCAACGGTATGCGTGATGTCGAGTCGTCACAGCGGATCGACTATTCAAATAATTCCGCATTCCAAGCCTAGATCTGGGGATTCGCGAGAGCGAAAGTTTGAGAGTTTGAGAAAAGATACCGATGATAAGGGTGATGAGAAACGCAGTTCGGGGAAAGCATATGTGGTTAACTCTAGAGGTTTGAGAAAGGATAATGCCAGGGGTGGCAGGAGTAGTTTTGAGAAGAAGACTCACGAGGATGAGCGGAGAAAGTGCGCCAGATGTGGTCGGACTAGACATATGACCCGTGAGTGTTATGCTAAGAGTACATCGGAGGGAGGTACACTCGAGGGATGCTACGAGTGTGGTGAGCAAGGACATTTTGATAGAGATTGTCTGAAAATGAAGGGTCAGGATGCCAGGGGTAGAGTGTTTGAGCTAAACGCTGGGAAGGCACGAGACGATCTTGCTGTTGTTACCGGTATGTTTCGAATAAAAAACCAATCTATATTCATAATTTTAATACCAAGTCTGACTTGAGTTTTGTTCGAAAAACTTTGAACCATTTTTGTGTTCACCTACAAGTAAGTTGAGTATAAAGTGCCCGATAGAACTAGCAATTGGTAAGTTGATGGAAACTAGTGAGGTCGCTTACGGTTGTAGTATTTAGTTAGGAGATCGTAGTTCTAGAGTTGGTTTATTTCCAGTGGAGTTGGGGAGCTTTGACAAAGATGCAAGAATGGATTGATTTTTCGAGGATGAAGTGGGGACTATCGCTTGAAGAAGCTAGCTGGAATATCTCGTCCTGATGACGGTAGAAAGGTGGTAGTTGTTCGTGGAGATCGACCGAGTCGAGTGTTGAGTGTCGAGAGTTGAGGGTTGATAGTTGAGAGTCGTCAGTATTGTGAGGATGCTCAAGTTGTTATGAAAAGGCTATCATGTGTTCTTTGTTAACGTGGTGGATACGAAGGCCAATTGTAGGAATACCGAAGAGATTCCTATTGTTTGCAATTATCCAGAAGTTTTTCCTAAAAAGACTTATCTGGATTGCCCTCTGCGAGACAGATCAAACTCCGAATCGATCTGGCACCTGGTGCCACGCCCAATTGCACAATCTCCTTATAGATTAAGCACCGTTTGAAAATGATAGAAATGTCGAGTCAGTTTCAAGAGCTAATGGACAAGGGATTCATTCGATCAAGCTTTTCGCTTTGAGGCGCATCTGTTTTGTTGAGAGAAAGAGGGATGGATCCTTCAGGATATGTGATGATTTCAGAGAGCTGAACAAGTTGACTATCAAGAATCAGTACCCTTTACCGAGAATTGACGACATGTTCAATCAAACTACAAGGATCCAGCTACTACACGAAGATCGATATGCGATCAGGATATCATCAGTTGAAGGTTGCTGACGAAGATATTCCGGGGACTGCTTTTTGAACACGATATGGCCATTACGAGTTATTAGTCATGCCTTTTGACTAAATTAATGCGCCATTTATATTCATGGATCTCGTGAACAGGGTATGGAAACCCTAATCAGATGAATTCGCGATAATATTCATCGACGACATACTTGCCTATGTGCGAACCAAGGAGAATCATGAGTAACGTTTGAAGTTAACTATGGAGTTGGTGAATGATGAGGAGCGCCAAAGACCCCGTCGGGAGTATGATGATCCATATGACTAGCTAGGTGCTACCGGAGATTTATTAAGAATTTCCCTAAATTAGTGCAGCCTTCGACACTAATAACCCCAAAACGAAAAGGGAAATTGATTGGACAGCAAGATAGTAGGAAGCTTTTCGGACCCTTGGAAGAAAAGTTGGGAGCATGTATCATGGACTCCGAAGGAAGTTAGGATACTCACATGCCTTTGGCAGAGTTATCCTACAATAATAGTTACCACGCTAGTATCTAGGTTGCTCAGTTTGAAGCCTTGCATGGATGGAAGTGTTGATCGCCACTTTGTTGAGCTAATGTGGCAAAAGACGATTAAACAGACCTTAGTTTATCTAGGAAACCAGCGACAGGATTTTCTTGGATCGAGAGAAGGTTAAAAGTCGCCAATTGATCAACAAAAGGATCACATGGACAATTGAAGGAACTATTGCGATTCCAGATTGAAGATTTGGTTCTGTTAAAGGAGTTATCTTGTGAGAGATGCTATTAGGTTTAGCAGAGAAAAGAAGAGCTGAGCCACAATGATTAGGTCCTTTCAAGAGCCCATCTTGAGTTGGATCTGTCGCTTATAGGCTCAAGCTACCATAAGGATGGAATAGTGTACATGATGTATTGTTTGGGTACAATTGAGAAAGTGTATAATGGATAATACACTGATTTTGTTCTTTATAGAGATTTGTTTGGAAGATAAACGGAATTTTATCGAAGCACCATAGAAGCAGTACGTATAGCTAGAAGAGTTATGCTAATAACCGGACAGGCGATTACAGCATTCTAGTCGTGTATGCGATTTATTGATTTGGCGAATTGTGGATATCTGAAATGAATGCAAGAAGGAAGGAAGACGAGTTTATGAGATTTGATTCTTTCGAGAGCCCATCTCGAGTTGGATCGATCGGGTGTAAACTCAGACTACCTCGGGTAAATATACGTATGATAAACCCGAAATGGTGGAACTTTGACTTAATCTTCTTGATTAAGTGCTCGTAAATGTTGAACCTTGGAAAGAGTAGAGAGCGTTGAGACGTGAGATTAGGAATTAAGGATGTGTGTAACATAGGTCTACGAAGATTCTTCGTAAGAATCAAAGTTTCTCGCAGAAACTACAAGACCATATTCATCAAGCTTTTTTTCACTGTTTTTAACTAGTGCAAAAACAAAACCTGTAGAGTAAAAATTTCGGGGACGAAATTTCCTAAACAGGGGGAGACTGTGACACCCGGCTTTTCAGGCCGTACCGTACAATTGTAACCCATGTTGTGAATAGATAAAAGGCCATATTTGACTGATTATGATGTTTATATGTGAAATTTAAGGAGTTGGTAAATTTAAACCTCGGTAAAAATTATGTTGGCAACAGTAAGATAAACGCATATCGCGTAACGGTTAAAATGCGAAACGAACGTCGGTGACCACCAGATGTGTTTAAATCCTAAAAATAGTCTGTTATGATTAGAACAATAATTTTAGTCATATTCGTGAGGAAAAATAAATTAAAACGCTAAGAAACTCAATTTTTCGAGTTTAAGCGCGTATCGCGCGATGCAGCGCGTATACCGACAAGATACTGTCAACACAGCCTGTCAAGGCAACTGATAATCATTTTAGTAATAATTTGATGATTTTATCACTTTATAATGATAAAAATAAATAAAAACGCATAAATCCCTATTTTTGCGATTTTAAGCGCGTACCGCGCAGCACAGCGCGCATACTGCCAAATACCGGCAACGTAGCCAGTCCAGGCAAACAAACTATTGTTCAATAATATTTTGGTAAGTTTATTTTTATATAGTATTAAAAATAATTTAAAACGTACTAAAACGGGATTAAAACGCTAGATAAAATACCCGGTATCCAGTAAAATACCAGTGTTTAGCCAAAACTACATATATATGTATATGTATACATATAAAATCAAATATATATGTGAAATGTGGGACAAGAAGTGTGAGATGGCAGCCATGCAAAGGTTTCTCTCACCTCTCTCTTCCACTTTTTGGCTAGAGATGATATTGGTGATGATTATGTTGGAATATAATCTTTCAAAATCCAAGAATTCAAAATTCACAACACCATTCTCATTCTCTCTCTACAATTCAGCCAAAAACCTCCTTCAATCCTCCATAATCTTGAAAATTTCCAAGTTCTTGTAAGAATCAACTCAAATCCAAGGTGTTTCCAAGTTATTTTGAAGATCCAAATGTGTTTTCAAGGTGAAACAAGCTCCATAACATCAAAATCATGTCAAAAACCCACTTGAATCTTGAAGGTATAAGATTTATTTTTAAAAATATATTCTTGATTCTTGGTGTTGTTCTTGATGTTGGAAGTTTCTCTTGAATCTTGGAAAATTAATCACAAACTTGAAAACAATAACAAATGGGTTTTTAAAGAAAATAAAAATGGATATGTATATATATATATATCCGTGAGTGTATGTATGTATATAAGAGATTTGAGATTTGATTGTTGATGGATTTTTGTTGAATGATTCTTGTTTGACAGGATCCTTGAAAGATTGTTACATGTATGAATCGAAAAGTTGTCATACAAAAAGGTTCTTGTGATTTGAAAAGATGACATAAAAGTATATATCTTTTTTAGAAGTATATGTATATATGTATATGTATATGCATGTGTCGTATATATGTATGTGTGTATGCATGTATGTAAGTTTTGTTTACTAGCAAATAAATGGTACATGCATTTACACTTTAATGATCATATGTATGATTAGATAATAATTTGATGATGATACATGGATGACATGAATTTAAAGTGTGTGGATGCATTTAAGTTCATGTGGGATGATGATGATATGGTATGGGTGTATTAGATGCACTTACTTGAACATGCATGTTGAAATATGATCGTGAAATGATGATTTGAGTATGATTTGATAAAAATAAATTTTAATCAGAATCTAAACACTAAAAATATGAATATTTGAAGTGTTAAAATAGTATAAAACTTTTTACCCAAAAAAAAAAAATGGTATAAAACTTTGTCATAAAGTTTACTAGCTTTGCATGTAGTACTTGGTGCTTTAGGTGTTGTAAAATACGTGAAATCGCATGATTTAGGTGGCTTACACAAAAACTGAACTAATCTGATTATAACCATCATTTTAATCAGTAAATAACATGTATTGTGTTAAAATATCAAGTCGTTTCGAGTTGGGATGATCATAGTAACGTTTAACGCAAAACTATGCGTTAAAACGGTCAAAAATCGGCTTTTCGAGTGATTTTTATAAAACTGATTTAGATCAGTAAGTAAACTGATATTTTTAGTTTAAAAATGAGTATTTTAACAAAATTTGAGTTTACTTGATGATTTGTTGGTCATACGTGACTTCCGACGCCCGAAACCGTTACCGAATCGCTAAAATACGCATTTTTCAAATATACAATAGTATAGGTAAAATTTTGGGTGAACCTTATGTGTTAAATGTGTTATGTGATTTAAACATGAGAATGTGAAAATATGTTAAGTTTTTAACATGATATTAGAAATATAGCTTACGCATGTATGCTTGTACATTTTGTGCCGTAGAAACGGTAAAAAATTGCGTTAAACGTGAAACTTGTTTGTCGAGCATGAAATTTGATACATATAAGATATTTTATGTATATTTGCTTTAAAAGTGACAAAATAGGTAAGTTAACAAGATTTCGCGTGTTTCGGTGTTAAATTATGTGAACGTTTATGTATATATATATATATATATATATATATATATATATATATATATATATATTACGACGCACAAATCGTAGATATATTGCGTATAAACGGGAGAATTAACGGATTTACACAATAATGGTCACCAATAAAATCATTCAAGTCACAAAATCTTAGAAATATATATATATATATATATATATATGGACCCATATATATAACAACGTGCCAACATAATAAAAAACAATAACTTTTCGAGAAAATCTCAAAGTTATGTGAAAATTCTAAGAAACAGAGAAACTTAGGATTTTGTGATATATTGATTTATAAATCGTTCCTACATATAATAGGACGTGTAGAAATCAAATTGTGGGATTGCGCTATTTAAAATACGCACCCAAAGGTGAGTGTCACTAAACCCCTCTTTTTACTGCTTTGTATATATTTTGGGGGTAGAACACGCCAATAAAAGGGTTTAATAATGTTTTTGAAATAAAACATACCTTTTAATATAAAATATATATTTTCGTTGAAAATATATAAAATTTGATAAGTCATACGTTTCGAAGTAAACACGTTTTTGATGAATGAATATTGAAAGTTGGGACGGATGCCGACCTGGGTCTCGAGTGATGGAGATTCAGGGGATTCGTACAATTACATGTATTAAATTGTCATATTAGTAGGATATATATATTGTACGTGAGGCAGACGTCATATTGTTTTCAAAGAGGACCCTGCGCCCTTGATGTCGTTAATCATTTAAGTATTGCACGCGATGAATTGTTGGTAGATCTATCGGGTTGACAACCCCGTCGTGACCGGTCGCCCCGTGTCAAGTCAAACGACGAATTTAAATTATGTTTATTGTCTAGCTTTGATTATCCCTGCATGGTTAATATATAGTTCGTATTGTCTAGCTAACATACGAGTCTGAAAATTGATGCAATAATTTAATATACAAAACCTGGGCAAGAGTGCTGTTGTCGGATTGATGAACCGACGGAAGGCCCATGGATTTTATTAAGGAAGTAAAATGGACTTTCTAAAATATTATGGATGTTTTCAAATAAACACCTAATCAGAAAGTTTTCCTTTAGAATAATATTATTTGTATGTGAATATGTGAACTCACCTTCCTTTGTGTTGACACTTGATTTTTAACGTGTTCTACAGGTACTTAAGTTCGGCTTCGGGAATTATGGCGTATCTTGTGTTTGTTGATGCATGTTTTATCACTTAAAATGTTGGACTGACCTTTAAACTTTCTGGGACAAATGTAATAAGATCCGCGAGGATCAAAGACAACTTTATATTGTCATGGTTATGTCGTGTTTTGGGACATCAAGTTTAAAATCTATGTTTTAAATAAGTAAAATTGTCCAACACTATAATGCATCAAACACCAAGATAGAAATGGGAACCAGCTTCCGTCGCCACTACGTTTTATATTCCGATGCGACGTATTTTGGGGTGTGATAAGCTCTTCTCTCTTCAACCCTCTGAATCTCTATGTTGTTGTAGATAGATTGAACATTAATGCCCAGATGATGTTCCATCACTGTGTATAACATGTTAAGTTGTTCATCCTTCACAGTCTTATCAGCTCTTAAAGCTTCAATCTCCAGCTTTAACACCTTAATTTCATTTGCAGCTGCTTCATGAAGTTCATCTAACATTTGATGCAGTGTCTGATTAGTATCATTCATGTTCTTATTCTTCACATGCAGATCAGAAATTTCTACTGATAGTTGCTCAAATAACTTTGCATTATCATCCACGTCTCCTTCCAAAGACTTTATCTTCTTCGCATGTTTGATCACAACAGACTTTATTTCTTCATTTACTTTAGTAATCTCTTCAAGCTGTTGTTTCAATTCGTCACGCTCAGCTTCAGCTTTCTCTTTCTCCTTTTCCAATATACTCATTTTCTTCTTTAGATCTTTGACTGTTTCGTCATGAAACATGTCAAATTCTTCATCAGGCAGAATATCATCCTTGAGCTCACCATGAATGTTAGGAAAACCTTCAAATGGATCAGGAAGAACAGTTTTCTTGGGCTTTGATGTCTCAGCACTCTCTGGAATAGGTTGATTTTCTAGCGGTGGTGGTGGTGTAGAAACCCTTACTTCATTAATCTCAACTTCCTCATCATCACCAACTTTCTTCTCAACATTCTGAACTTGTTCAACTTCAGGAACTTCAACATTATGATCTTTAACAGCCTCAGGACCCTTTGAAGTTATCACATGCTTTTCACTTTTGCCGCTTTGAACTTCAGACATAGAAGCACCTCCTTTCTTTGCCCTGACGCTCCTTGGAATAACTCCTGATTGAACAACTTTGCGTTTCTTTCTAAGCGTCTTCTTCTCAGCTTGTGGTGTAGGAATGTAACTTTCATCTTCATCATCATAATCCTTCTTTTTCTTTTTTAGTGGCTTCTTTTTCAACTGAACCTTCCCAACACCTATCCTTTCAATCTCTGATTCTGTTTCTATGGATTCATCATCAGCATCATTAGAATCATCATGAGTAACACCTTCAGATTCTTTCTCTTTAACACTTTCAGATTGAACAAGCTTTGCAGATTCATCAATCTTTGTAGCTTTCTCAGCTTGAATCTTTTCAGCAACTTCAGTCTGTTGTATGTATTGTTCAAACGTCACCTTTGTCAAATCAATGCCCTCTTGAGTAACCTCTGCTGGAGGGATCACCGTTTCGTCAATAAGTCTTTGTGGTGATTTCTTTGAAGGCCCTGCAAAACAATCATTAAAACATCTATTAGAATGATATAATCATTAAGTATTCTAACATTTTATTGACTCCCCCTTTCAACTATACCCTTAATAACAATCTTCGGTGTCAAAACTTTGGGTGATACTTTAGGAGTCCTTTTTCTTTTTCCATCTTTCGCGAACCAGTATCTTAATTTCTTCTCATGCATATCCCTTAACCTATCTGTTTCATCTTTAGAGTTGCTATTTTCATGCCTCCAGGCATCATTTTCAGGAGCTACATAGTTCCTGTTGTTAATCTTGCAGATCATATGCTTTGCCCTTGGCTCTTTTTCATCTTGTAGATCATATGCTTTGCCCTTGGCTCTTTTTCATCCTTCACAAGATCTGGCACTTAATCATCTATCATCATTTGTATGAACCTGGGGTACATAATGTACTTCTCACCCCTGATATTATCCACCATATGATCAAATATCACTTGTGATACATTGTATGGCCTGTTAAGCACCAAACAAGTGATTATATTCATTATATAGTCAGATGGTTAGTCATAAGCTCCCTTCCTGTGAGCTAGAGCATGTATTACGCAGTGAACTAAGAACTTGTAAAGACGACTAAACATGGACTTGAGATATTTGTCGTTTACATGTCCTACAAAACCCATTCTGAACCATAAACCCTTGCATAATCGTTCAAGAACAATGGTAGGATCATTATCACTATCTTGTAGGTCCAAAACTCTTCTCAAAACTCCCACATTGAACTTAATTTCTATATCTACATCCTGATCATTCTCGTCTTTCTTCTGTACAGCAGAGTATATTGTCTTTTCACTCTCCTCATATCTTACTGAACTCCAAAACCTTCTAACATGAGATTCGAACACTGTCGTTTGATCAGTCAAAGCTTTGTTAATCTTACTCTCTCTCAAGAACTTTGCCATATCTCGGAATGGCCCCATATTAGCATAGTTTTCCTCTAAGATACAGTAGATATTGTGAGACTTGTCCCAGTCTGATGCTCTTGTCTACAAGAATAATCGACGTTAAAGTTTGCACGAAATTCGAGACAAAAAGGAAATGTGCCAAAATTTTGAAATTTTCAAAAAAACTTCTAACTCTGGAATGAACACTCTATGCAGTACTGATGATCGGATGGCTATCTGATTGGATTGCCATCCAATCAGATGAACCACCAACATTAAAGATCATAACAGCCAAGACTTGTGCATTTGGATTGGATGGCCATCCGATCGAATTGTCACTCAAACCATGTGACAAACAGTACAGTTTATTTGACAAGTCAACTGTGTGAGTGAGTGATGAGGATCGGATGGCCATCCGATCGGATTGTCATCCGATCGGATTGCCATTCGATCAATGACAAGTTTAGCACAATGAGGAACAATTATGACATGGTGTGTTTTGGATCGGATGGCCATCCGATCGGATTATCATCCGATCGAGTTGCCATCTTATCCAAATCTACTTGTTAACAGTTTAAGGCACAATCTTCAAGACAAATACTTAGACAGATAACAAACATATAATATGCATTGGATCGGATGGCCATCCGATCGAACTGCCACTCGATCAATAGAACATGAAGAACAGTTTGAATATCCTATGAACACCAAAATTTTTCTAACTTTTTCTCAAAATTGAACACACTTTCACGTAGAGATTTTCCCGATGATCAAAACCCTATGTTCAAATTTTTCTAAAACTCAGCCATTTGGGATTAATTTGACTTTATGTGGTCCGATAGCCGAACACTTCTATCTTTCAATTCATCAAATCTAACATGTTTTTGTACATATTGAAACGGTAAACTTATAGATCTAAGGCCCGTGAACAAAACCCTATGTTCAGATTCTATCAAAACATCCTAAATATGCCTAGATCTAAGTTTCTAACCACGTCCGAGCCGAAAACATATAAACACATCAAAAACATCAAAATTTTGATGGTGAAAGTTAGTAAACTTACCTTTCCCATCGAGAAGGTTGAGCAAGCCAACAATACAATGTAGTGTGGAAAACAAGAGAGAAGAATCAAGATCAAGAAAAGTGAGAGTGTTTGGGAGAGTGTCGGATGGTCAATCGAACAGAAATGTTGACTGAATGACCTTTGACAATTATATATAGACATGACCATGTATCGGATGGCCATCCGATCGGATTGCCATCCGATCGGATCGCCATTCGATCCAAACACCTCTTTTGACTTTATGTGTTGACCTTTTTGACCTTTTGGTGTTTTATCAGATTTTGGTCAATTTTAGAAATCCACTTAAGTATCTAGGTACAATTTAATGACCCTAGGCACTTAATTTGTCTACCAAGTCCAAGTTAATGACCTTGGTTGACCCGAAACGAAACAACTGACAATTTGTTCATATTTTTAAACACATTTTCATGAAAATTTTACAAGTGTTAACTTAATGAACTCGTTTTGACTTTGAATTTTTCAAACCTTTTCAAGATTAGCTCCCAACCCTGTTGTCCAGTTCAGAAACTTCCTGCTCTGCTTCATGACTAAGAGTCTGAAGATCTGCTTTCCACCTTGGTCTGTCGAAAAACTAAAACAGAAATGTAAAATATTTTTGGGATTTTAAGAAAGTTTAAACTGAAATACTATGAAATCTTTTTGGGTTTCAGATGCTAAGCTGAAATGAAATGAAATGTAGTAAAAGTAAACTATTTACAAAAAAATTTTTGGTGAGCGTGTTAGGGGATCATATCAGCTACCAACAAGTTACAAGTACCGTTGAGCTTGATTACAAACTAAGTATTAAACAATTCACTTAGATTGCCGATATACTGATCCTTTTTAAATTTTCACACAAATTTCAACTTATTCAGGATACGAATTAGTGTTTTAAGAACTTAACTTATACGCGTGTCCCACCTCAGAATATACTCTCGTATCCAGACTTCTATATTCAGTCTTACAGGTGAACGTACACTAATGATATCTGTAACAGGTAATGCGAGGCCATGAGAGCTCAGGTTAGAACTTCCGTTCAAACAAAGAGATGATGGCTTGACTTTCGGTGTGTCCCGTTTGGGGATCTTTTCTTCAACAGCACATGATTAGCATTTTGCAATGTTTCATCATTTTTTATGTTGAGGGGAGGCTTTAAAGATTAAAGTAGTGCAGAGTATTATACGAGGACTAGGCTATTGCTTCCGCAAAATCAGAAGTCCTGGTATAATACCCCAGATATCATCAAGCACATAGACCTAGTATGTCAGAAACAGAAAGCCTTTCAAACAAGATTTCAGGGGTTACCTATATATCCGAGAGATGTTCCCCATGAAATAAGCAAGAAATGTTTTTAGGTTTATATCCCAAACATATCTACTAAATCTGTAAAAACCTATCGGCATATCATCAGCGAGACTGCTTAACACCTTGTATACATTACATATCTTTAGCATACCGTAATTGTCTAGCTGATGTACTATCATTTCCCCTTTTTACACAAACTCTTTTTGGGTTTTCTATTGTTTTAGGATTTTGAAAATATCTCATGTTTTTTGGGTTTTTGCATTTTTTTATTGTTTTTGTATTTTCTGAAAATGTATCTATCTCCCCCTAAATACCAAAACAACTAAAAATACGACAAACCAGTGCAGTCGGCTTCTCAACATCATCTGCAGTGGTTTTCTCATCAACGCCAACTATCTCCTCCGCATCCGACAACAATTTCATACCATTTAGATTTAAAAGATATTGAAAACGAGCTTTATCGAAAGCTTTGTTATGTAGATCTGCCTTTTGTTCATCAGTGTGGATTTTGTCAATTTGTATAAACTTCTTTTCATAACAATCGCGTATGAAGTGATGACGAATTTCTATATGTTTAGTTTTAGCGTGATGTATCGGATTTTTCGTTATGTTGATTACAGCCTCATTATCAACAAAAATAGGTGAAGTAAGAAATTGCAAACTGTAATCGCGCATCTGTTGTTGAATCCACAGGATTCGAGAGCAGCAGCTGCTGGCAGATACGTACTCTGCTTCACATGTTGATAGAGAAACAGAGGTTTGCTTCTTACATTGCCACGTGACCAGTCGGGGTCCGAAATATTGGCATCCTGCAGTTGTTGATTTAGTGTTAAATTTGCAGCAACCGAAGTCAGAATCTGAGTATCCTTCGAGCGTGAAATCACCATCTTTTGGATACCACAACCCCAGGCTTGGAGTTCCTTTCAGGTAGCGTAGGATCCTCTTGACGATAGACATGTGTGAAGCTCTAGGACTCGACTGATATCGGGCCGCGAGGCATGTTGGGTACATGATGTCGGGTCTGGATGCTGTCAAGTACATCAACGAACCGATCATTGAGCGGTATAGTGTCTCGTCCACCTTCTCTCCGGTGAGATCAGGGTTGATACCATCATTGGTTGCTAATGGGGTGGATATTGGAGTCGTCTCAGACATTCTGAATTTCTCCAAAACGTCGTAAACGTACTTCGTTTGATGAATGAAAGTTCCCTTAGGCATTTGGTCGACTTGCAACCCTAGGAAGAACTTCATCTCACCCATTGACGACATCTCGAACTTCTGCTTCATCACTTTTTCAAAATCTTTGCAGAGTTCTTCGTTTGTTGACCCAAAGATTATATCATCAACATAAATCGACTTCTTTTGTGAAGAGGGTAGCGTCCACTTTTCCTCGAATAAAGCTGTTGGTAAGCAAGTGTTGAGAGAGCGTTTCGTACCAGGCTCTCGGGGCCTGATGCAAACCATACAGCGCTTTGTCTAGCAAGTAGACCTTGTCTTTGTGGATTGGGTCGGTAAAGCCCGGTGGCTGACCAACATATACCTCCTCTTTCACTTTTCCGTATAGAAACGCCGATTTGACATCTAACTGGTATATTTTAAATCCCTTCCATGAAGCAAAAGCAAGGAATATTCAGATAGCTTCAAGTCGAGCAACTGGAGCATAGACCTCTGTGAAGTCTATTCCCTCTTGCTGACTAAAACCCTGGACAACGAGTCAAGCTTTGTTTCTGACAATCACTCCTCGATCATCCCTCTTACACTTAAACACCCATTTTGTGTTTATCTTTCGGTGTCAGTCAGGTAGATCCACAAGCTTCCATACACCTAGCTTTTCAAACTGAATCAGCTCCTCCTGCATTGCATTGACCCATGAATCTTCTGTCAGTGCTTCCTTGTAGGTTCGCGGCTCTATCTACGAAATGAAAAAACTGAGTGAAAATTCAGTTTGTAAAGGAGAAATTTTAGTATAAAAGCAAGTAAGGCCATGGTAAATCTGGCTTCTGGTGCAACGCCTGACTACAGCTCTCCTATTATCAACTCCTCTGGATGGTATGAAAGAGTCCTTGGCATAACTTCGCCAGGAACATCCACCTCGCCTTCCAAATTAGTGACATTTTGGTCCGCAACTTGTTCATTTTCAAGAACTGTCTAATCTGAAGGTTGGATTTGCTCCCCCTCAGACTCTGAATCACCACGATCAAAAGTAGGAATATCATCAGATTCTGAATTATCATCATTGACCACCGTCTGATTTTCAGGAGCAGGCTCGCGTTCTAAAGTAGTCGGAGTATGCTGAGCCTCATCATTCTCTCCAGTGTTACTGGGATCAGGTTCATCATCATCGGAAGTTTGTTGTTGACGTCTAGAAGACCTTGCTGCAAATCTTTCCTGAGATGCTTCATATTCTCATAAAATATCCAAATCATCAAAGAACTTTGGCTCTTCTTCTAACTCGAATGAATCCCATAAGGCATCGTAATTGAATCGCCATGAGTCTGCGGGCTTCTATGGAGGCATAGTATAGCCTTGACATTCAACATGTTGTGCTTCGATGATCCTTTTGAGACTTGGAACAAAGACGCGTATTAGTGGACTTGAATACCCTACGAAGATACCTTCTATGCTCTTTGAACCAAACTTGCCATCGGGATCTACAACTGTGCAGGGAGACCCGAACGGCTCTAAATACTCGAGATTAGGCTTTCGATTATTGATCAACTCGAAACATGTCGTGTTATGCTTCTTTACAGTAAGTTCCCTGTTGAGTGTATAGCAAGCGGCTGATACTGCTTCTGCCCAAAAATTGATTGGTAACTTCGAATCAGCTAGCATCGTTCTCGCCGTTTCGATCAGCATTCAATTCTTTCTCTCTGCGACTCCATTCTGTTGTGGAGTATAAGGTGCGCTGAACTCTTGCAATATACCTCGTCGATCACAGAATTCCTCCATTCAGTTGTTCTTGAATTCTGTACCGTTGTCACTTCTTAATCTGCGTATACGTGCTCGGTATAAATTCTCTATCTTCCTGAATAACATCAGCAAACTCTCAAATGTTTCATCTTTTGTCTTCAGGAACGTCACCCACGAAAATCTTGAATAGTCATCAGTGACTAATAGGCAATAAAGATCACCAGTAATGCTCTTGACATTCACAGGACCGAAAAGATCCATGTGAAGTCTCTCTAGTGGCTTCGAGACAGAGTTCATCTTTTTTCACGGATGAGATTTCTTATGTTGTTTTCCCTTTATACAACTGATACACTCCCCCTCAAGATGAAAACTCTTCAAGTGAACACCTTTTACTAAATCATTATGCACCAGGTAGTTCATCTTGCGTAGGTGAATGTGGCCCATCTTTCGGTGCCACAGCTCTGACTCCTTTTCAGTAGCTCTTGATACGAAGCACTGGGGTTGACCCGTGGTAGTCGTAGCGATGCTCATATCCAACATGTACAGATCATTAACCCGTGGTGCTCGCATGATGATCCACTCCTCGGGGATGACAAACCCCGGCTTCAGGATCAGACATTCCTTGTCAGTGAAATGTGTCGAATACATTCTATCACAAATTTGAGAAATGCTAAGTAAATTATTCTCCAGCTCTGCTATGTAATTGACTCTTTCAAACGTAATAACACCATTTGATAATGTTCCTTCACCAATAATACGTCCTCCTTTATTTCCTGCGAAACCGACGTATCCACCGTTGAACCCTCTAACATCATATAACAGTGCCTTTCTCCCTGTCATGTGCAGGGAAGCTCCACTATCCATAATCCACCGTGAGATAGATCTCGGGAGCTCCTGCACATTTCACAAATGCATAGTTAGATTTTGAAGCAACCCAAGCCTCCTTCGACTCGGGTAGCTTGATGTGGGTTGTCGTGGTGTACAATGTTGGGAAATTTTTGTCATTCATTTTGAGACTCTCTTCAGATCCAACCTCAACCTCTTTATATAAAAAGAAATCATTTTTCGGAGGTTGACCAGATGGCTGGTCTTTCTTTGGAAAATACTTCTTCCCTGGTGGGGTCGAAGTTTGTTTCTCCAGTTTCTTATAAAATTCAAAGGTACATTCATCTTAACCGGTTTGGTTGAAGATGATTGTTTTTCAGTAACAGAAACCTTTGATTTTGGAACATTTGATGTCTTTGCCTCAGATTTTGGCTTCCAAGTTTTTTTGTGGAGAAGCAACCCGTTTGTAAAATTTATCAGTTTTCTTTACCGGCTGTTTTATAGGTTCAGTTTTGACTTTGATGTTTTCATTTTTCAAAATCTTCTTCTCAACAAACATTGGCGCTTTGCCTTTGACATCATTTTTCTTTCCAGGATTCTCAACAACCACAGACTTAGGTTTTGAGTTGGTGCACTTTCGTGCAATGTGTCTAACTTCGTTGCATTTGAAGCACGTGCGGGTGCCAACAACCCGACTTTTCCCTTCAGTCTGAGGCTATGATGCTTTCTTTGTAAAAAATTCTTCATTTGTTTTCGAAAAGATTTCCGATTCTTGCTCGGAAAGTGAGCTTGAGCTCTTTACAAACACTTTCTTTTTGACAAACCTTTTGTTTTGAAAGTACATCTTTTGATTGTTCTTACCACCCTGATAACCACCCGACCATCTGTTTTGATTGTTATAATTAAAACGTGATGGTACAACAGGTTTCTTATAGTAAGATTTATCACGTTCAAAGTTCAACAATCTTTTGGAACTCTTTAATCCTTCAATTTCAGAAACATCGATTTCCACAAGTTTGAAAACTTTCTTCAATCTGTCAACATTCACATTCTCAATTGGAAATTTAATATCCGAGTACAACTTATCAGATCCAGACATCTTGTACATGACAAGAGTAGGATCATCATTTGAGTTGTTTTGGGATTTTGATTTCGGAATGTAGTTGTTCAGAAAACACTCCTCGTCTTCAGTCGAATCACTGTCTGATTTTAAAACATTTTCAACCACATTTTTTACGACTTCAGACTGAACACTATCTTCATCAGATGATGAAGTGAATGTGACATCGATAGTTTCTGGAAGTTTCTCAGCATCTGTTTTCTCACTTGTTTCACCAATATTATCCAACCCGGACTGTTTCTTTGAAAAATTGTTTAGCACTGGCAGTGGAACTTGATGATAACCCACCCCTGTTCCATCGAAGTATACATCTTCACCAGCTTTGTTCTTCCCAATTGGTTTGGGAACTATGTGTTGAAGAACAAAGCTCGCGGAGTTGTACCTGTTCAATTTCAGATTAATTCTTTCATTTTCAATCTTAGCTTCCTGGAACTGAAGCTTAAGACTTGCGATCTCGTCCAATTGCTAGTTGATTTGTCTTTCTTTTGCCTGAAGAACTCCAAACAAATGAACATTTTCTTTATAAGTTTTACCATTTTGCTCATCAGAATCTTTCACTATTCTTTTCAACTTCTCATAATTTTCAGAAATTTGTCTGTTTTCAAGAATTAATTTCTCATTTTCTTTCTTAAAACGTTCAACATCAGTTTTATCTTTTTCAATCCTTTCTGTTAATTCATTAATTCTCTCATTTGAAGCTCTAAGAAGTTTATTTCGATTTAAAATACCTTTTTCAGTCATTTCAACTTTCTCAACCAGATCTTGGGTCTTTTTCATTGTGAGATACGCATGTATGCTGCAAACTTTGCATTCTTTCATGCAATTTTTGCAATCACTCTCTGTTTTAGTGCAATCAGTCTTACCTGATTCACTGGTTGAACCACTACTACTGACCTTGCTTGTTGACTTAGACGCAGATTTGGAATCTACCTCTAGTTCCTTTGCCATAAACACTTTGTTGGCCATTTTCGTCAGGTTTTCTGCCATCATTTCCTTTGTCGTGTCGATGATCCCCTCATCTATCTTCTTTGACTTTAGCTCTTCTTCTTTGGCTTTCTTCGCAAGATCTCTCTCTCTCTGTTCATCTTCTTGCTTTATAGATTCTATGAGAGTTTCGAGTTTGACTGATGAAGGTTCTACAATGATGTTGCCTTTCGGATCCAAATAGCATTCACGACCTGGATCCCATCTGTTTGCCTTTTTGGCTTCTTTCCAAGCTGCGTAGATTTTATCCTTCATATGTAATGCTAACATCTTTCGATAGTTGAATTTTTGCTCTTCAGTTCGTGTATCTTTATATGGTTGAGTTTGTGCCATGAATGCAAAGCCAACTGCATCATCTTCTGGCAAGAACTCACTCCAATCGAAACCTTCGTCATCTTGAATCACAGCTAAAGCTCTCGACTTCTCCTTTGGAGTCTCCTCGATCTGCTTCATTCTGGGCGGCTCTTCGCGATTTCGGTGATAAACAGCTTTCTTATAGTAGTCGTCATGAAAAGGATTAGCTGTTTCATCCGCTGCTGAGTTTCTGCTTTCCCTTTTGAAGTGCCCCTTTTGTTTACATTTGAAACACGTCACTTTGGATTTATCAAATCCCAACTTTGTCGAAGGCCCTCCATTGGAATTTCTTACCGTGATCTCCATAAACCTTTGCGCTCTTCGGATTACGCTAGCCATACACCAGCGTATATCGATTAATTTCGTCTCTTCGGGATCAATCTGGTCATAATCTTCTTTTGTTAGATTTGTATTTTCGATTTTTCCAGCGACCAGACTTTCATATGATTCTAAGATCGAAGCAATAAACACCATTTGTTGTTTCGCTGTCTCTTCATTGAAGTTTTGAGCATTGTTCAGGTTCACAGTGATGTTACATTGAAACACATTTTTGGGAACATTTTGTTGTTGCTGATTCCCTGAAACAGATGAAGAAGAACCTCCATGATAACCACTGCCGGGTGATGAACTGCTGCTTTGGTTTTCTTGAGTCACCATGTTTGAACTTTCAGCAGAAAATGCAGTTTTTGGTGAAGTGGTTTTCGGAATCATACTACCCCTGTAGTAGAGATCGACATTTTGTTGATATGGAGTGTTGTTTACTTTGCTCATTTTCTTGATTTCCAACTCATGACTCTCAAATCTTTCAATCAACCAGTCAGCTGTCATTTCTGACATTGCTTTTGTGTTTTTCAAAACCAGGCCATAGTATTGCCAATCTTTCTCATCTGGCAGAGATTCCAATAACTTCTCAACCATCTCTTCTTCAGTAATTGTGATCCCATTTCTAACGAGCTCTATCTTCATATGGCAAAACCGCTTAATCATCTTTAATACAGTTTCATTCTTCATACATGCAAGTAAGTCAAACTCCTTCTTCAACAGACATTTCTTGTTTTTCACAATCTCTTCTCCTCCAATACACTTCTTTTCTAGCTTAGCCCACAAATCCTTTAAATTATCGTAGCTAATCAAAGAAATAATATCGTCTCTTATGGATTGATGTAACAAGGCTATACACTTATGTTCAGCAATAAACATATCTTGTTCATTTTCAGCCAAGTTTTCATAATCTTTTCTTCTAATATCGTAACCGTTCTTCATACACCTCTAACTCAGGTAAGCAAAAGCTCTCAACCAACCATCAAATCTGCCTGCCCAACGGTTGTAGTCTTCAATCGCCATCAGCTTCGGTGGCTTGTTATACGTTCCATAGGCGTTGTCGACGCTAAGAGAATCTGCGATCGCCTTTTTTGGATTTATGTTGGTATTGTTGTTTGTGTTTGTCGATGTTTCTCTAGTTTTGTATGCGAAGATGTCGCTGAATGGGTTTAAGAAATCGTCTCCCATTTGAAAACACCTGAAAAAGTTAAACACTTAGAAAAATTTCACGACTTTCAAAAAAAATCTCAAACTATTGCACTCGGATCGAATGGTGATCCGATCGAATGTTGATTCGATCGGATGACACAAATGATCAAGGAAAACAAATGCACAAGTGTCGAATGGGCTCAAGTATCAAATGGTTATCCGATCAGATGGTGATCCGATCGGATGGTCGTTCGATCGAGAGAAACTTGAACCTTTAAAACTCTTAAACCACAAAGTCGAACGAGCACTGACGTCAGCTAAGAGTATCAAGAACAATCTAGTCCAATCCGATCGAATGAACGACGTCATCTTGTGCGAAGAACTCAACATAGTTTTTGATCGATTTAATTAAGTTTTAGTCCGAATTTTTCAATGAAACTTTGTAGGATTGTTCTATGTTCAATTCCGATTCGATTGATATCAAATTTACTCAATTTCGTCCGTGAAATCTTGCTTAATTTTGAGTTTTTCCGGTTTTAAGGTATGAAAATGTAAAAACTGTAAGAAATGTAGGAGAAGATGAAGCATTTGTCAGAATCTCCTGTGAGATTTGACAGAAATCTGCAGAAAATCGCTGAAAACTCGATGAATTTGTTGTTGTCGTCTTCGATCCAACCTCCTGTGGCTCTGATACCACTTGTTAGGCCGTCTCGCAGGATCTGTTCGAGTAGAACGTGGCTGAATCTGTAGGATCGAATTCGGACCTAAACGAGTCGATTAGAAGAGCTATAACTGATTTGAACGGCGGAAACAGACAAATCAGATTCAATTCAGCGAGAATTCACTTTAATATGTTGATTCTATTAATCTGAATGACGTTTACAATCAAATCAATACTTCGGCAGCACTTCGTGGCTCACCGGAAGAACACACCTCGAACTCTATGTGTGATTTCGCTTATATGACCTATTTATAGGTGACATGATTCCGCTCATACGGACATGACACAAAAGCGAAATCCCTAAGTTGACTAATGAGCGAAATCACCTCATGACACAAGAACGAAATCACATCTATGACCTTATGAACGAAATCAGCAACTATATTACATAAATGTTTTTGTCTCTTTGTGATGATGTCATTGATGATGTCATCATGACATCATGCTTGAACAACTTCGCAATGAACCCGAAACTCGACATAAGACGAAGACGACAGATGAATGCACCAACAGACTCCCCCTCAGATGTTGACGAGTCTTAAGTGTCGAGTCTTCGCATCTTCAGTCTTTATCAGACTCTTTTCTTTCTTAGCATATACCAGGATCTTTTCTTTGGCTCTAACCTCGTCAGACTCCCCCTCTCATCATGATGGGATCGCTGTCTGGAATTAGCTATCACCTAGAAATCAATCCCTGGCTTTATCTGTTTAAGCTCATTTCCTGCACACATTTTCTCATCACAACATAAGTTTTTACTTAAATCAATAAGAAAAACTTACTGGAAATAGTTACATCAAGTTCAAATTAATGACCCTGATTAACTAATCTCAACTTCTTTCTTAAATCAAATTTTTCAATTTAGTACACACACTCCCAAACCAGTTCATCATGTTCAGCACTTGAAATTTTGAATATCAGCTCTCCAACATCAGTTGTCGAAAATCTTTTTGGATTTTTCAAAATATGAAACAAAAATGCAATAACAGAAATTAAATACAGAAATGAAATATGTACAAACACTATTTTTGTGAGTTTGTGTAAGAGGATCATATCAGTTTATGTGACCAGTCACAAGCACCGTTAAGCTTTAAACATTTTAAGTTCTAAACGATTCACGTCGATTGACGATATGTTTGTCCTCTTAAGCTCAATCTAAAAACTTTCAATCTGCTTATCGATACGTTAAGGTATATTAAGATAGCACTAAAATTCTTATGGACCCCACGATCTCAGCATATCCCCTCATCATGCAATACACTGACTCAAGTAATGCCTTTAAACTTTTATCAACTGTGATTTGTGCGAAAATAAAGCAGAATGTTTAAACATTAACAATCAGGTCGATACTTCCGTATACGCAGAGAAAGTCCAATGTTTAAACAAAATAAGAAAATAAAAATAAGTTGAAGTTGTTTAGGCTTTAACCACCAGGTCGATACTTCCGTATACGCAGAGGAGGTCCAAAGCTTAAACGAAACACCAAAGAAAATAAAGCAGAACGTTTAGGCAACAACATCCAGGTCGATACTCACGTATACGCAGAGGATGTCCGATGCTTAAACAAAATAAAGAAATAAGACAAGTTTAAATCTTTGCAAAATAAAATGCACAATCACAGCGACTTTTCAGCAAAGTTGTGAAAGTTCACAAACTTAACCAGTTTTATGTCTTTCGACAATCAGCGATTACTGAGTAGGCACACAGTCAAGAAGGACAAAACTAAGTACTATGCTTTCGACCATGTTTCCCACTAGAACTAGGCTTTATCATTTAAGTTTGTATCGTTATCGCAAATCTACTAGTCTAGCTGAGCCTATCGTCACATCTTTAGTGAGATCGTTTATCACAATTTTGACTTTACATTTCTCTAGCATGCTGTGATAGTCCACTGATTTACTATCATTTCCTCTTTTTTCAGCAAAACTCATTTTCCAAATTTTATCATGTTTTTGGCTTTTTCAAATTTTCAAATGTTTTTGGATTTTCTAAAATTTCTTACTCCCCCTAAAATGCAAACACATTTTAGGAAATTTGAAAACAAACTGTACAAGTAAATTGACAACCGATATCGAATCGCTTCAAATCGCCATCCATTTGGCATAAACAATCAGAACTCCCCCTGACAACAAACTATTTTCCCATTATGATTTCAAAACACTTAAGTTTGTTTTAATCAAAAATGGTTTTTTCCGGAAAATTAGTTTGTTTACTAATCATTCGTAGATTCGGGGTTACTTCATCACATTGTTTTCTTTAACCACTTGTAAGATTTAACATTTATCGATTTTAACACCACAATCACATGTAGAAAATCAAGTACAATTTAACGTCCCTGATTTACCACTTGTAAGGTGAAAAATCACCAGAGTGAAATTTCTCAAGAAATGTGCCGATTCATGTTCCACGCTTACCAACCTGGGAACTCCGGCAAGTCAGGTTTTTCTATTTAAACAGATTCACCCAAGCCTGACGGTCCTTGGGTGATTTTGAATTCTTGCTCAACAATGGTGGAAATTTTGCATCATCCATTGTTAAACCAGAATTCTCAACTTTTACATCAACACAAGGCTCTTCTGGTTTTACCATACCAGAATCATTTCCTGAATGTGGCTTGTCTGACTTTGATGAGCCAGATTCATCGCCGTCATGTGGCTCCTTTGTTTCCGAAGAAACAGATTCATTGCCACAAACTTTCTTCTTCTTCTTTCCCTCTTTCGTCCTCAAATTTGTATCCGATGAATTCGTCTTGTTTGACTTTGCAATCGAGGAAGTCGATTCATCAGAACTCTTATTTTTACCAACAGATGAACTCGAGGACAAGATCTTCTCTAGATACTCTCTAGCCTTCTTTCTCTTCTTCCTCAGTCTGTCTTTCTGCCCCTGAGAAAGTTTCACTTTCGTTTCTTGAACTTTAGGTTCTTGAACCTTCTGTTCTTTGGGCTTGACATTGACTGATTTCTTTGACATCTTCTGAGAATTAACCCTCAATCTTTCATTTGATCTCCTTGGGCAATCTCTAGCAATGTGGCCAATGATGTTGCAGTTAAAACATCTTCTTGTCTCATAACTCCAACCTTGGCAGTTAACAGCAATGTGTCCTTGATAACCGCATCTGTAACACACTCTGTTATCGTACCAATCACCATTTTCAGTCCAAACATTCAGATCATAGCACTGTTTGGCTTGGTGATATCCATCTCTCCTCTTGTAAGCTGGATTTGACTTTTGAGCACTGTGGTCAAACCTGCACCACTTATTGCCAACAATTTTAGAGTTTTCATTTTTTATTTTTTGTAATTTTTTATTGCGATTGGATGATTGATCTGATGAACTTTTATTTTCTTTTTGAACATTTTTCAAAATTTTCTCTTTTTGTTTTTGTTCCACTTTCTTCTTCAAAGGTTTTTGCTTAGAGCATTCTCCCTTTTCAGTTGATTTTGAAACAGTTTCTTGAAACTTTTCTTTTAATTTCAAAAATAAATTCTTTTTGTCAATTTTTTCTTTTTCATCATCAGATTTTTCATCGCAATCTTCAACTACGACTTTGTCATAGTTTGTGACATTGTCACTTATTGGAGCTGAATTAACTGGTTTTGGGCAAGGAATAGTTGAAGTATTCACAAACACCTTCAACTTTTCTTCCCATTCCTTGATTTTCTTTTGAGCACACTCAGCTTCCTTTTCAAGTCGAATAATCTTTTCAATATGAGAATTGATTGCAATTTGTTTTTCAAGATTGTTTTTACCAAACAAATCTCTCTCATCTTCTAAACTTTTTATTTGACTTTGAAAATCTTTCTCAATTTTTACTTTTTCATTTTACAAATTGTGTATTTGATTTTTCAAAACATTTTCTGATTTTTTAAGATTTTTGTTTTCTAATGACAAACTCTCAACCTCCTTCAAGAGTTTGTCATTTTCAGATGTCAACTTCTCACAATTTTTCAGCAAAACAAAAATCTGTTTATCATCAGCTTTTGTCTCAACCTTTAAAGCTGAAATATTTCCAACCTGTTTCTTTTCCTCATGAACACTTTCATCCTTACTCTCTTTTTCTGATGAATGATCAAAGATAGGTACGTCTTCTGCAACCTCTTTCTTTAACACTTGTTCAGGATTCACAGATACAGGTTTTTCAGATTCTACTTTCTCAACCTTGACCGATGGAACTTGTTCAATCTGCTCAGCTCTGATCTCTTCTTTCACAATGACTGCCTTTTGATTCTTTCTTTTTGCATCTTGTTTTTCTTTCAATTTTTCAATTTTATCGGCATAAAATAGTTTTCCACTACGTTGATCAGATGGAAGTTGTTGTTTAAGATATTCAAGTTTTTGGATTTCTTCTTCATACTTGTCACCCTCTTCATCAGACGAATGATAAAAAACCGGACCTTTTTCAACAACTTCTTTTGCTGAGACTGTTTCTCCTTTTTGCTTTATCGGAATATACTGTTGAGATTCATGATACACATATGCTAACACTTCTTCAAAATCCATGTTTCGATTTCTAGAGTTCACAAAAACACAAGTTTCAAACAAGCTGGACACCAATTCGTTTCGAATCAACTTGTAAAAATCCCGATTGAACTTGATATTGATCAATATTTGAACTTGAATAATCTCAAAAGCTAATTGGGTCGATGTAATGTATTGTATGCCTTGGGCCGATTTAAAACTTGGGCCGTGAACTTTGACTGTTGATTAATGAGGCTGATTAATGATTGGGCCGAACGAAATGTGGTTCACATGGGCTACTGACAAACCCACTTAGCCGACAAAACTTTAATATGCCAAAACTTTAATATGTAAACCCACTTGATATTAAAAAGGATCAGATCACATGCTACTTTTTGATGAACCGTCAACAATTAATACATCACATGCAATCAAGTTATCCGACAAAAACTTTAAATGCTCACATGTACCAACACATGCAATCTGACTTAATTCACATTATCTCTTATCTCAGTGAACGACAACAATGTATGATCTAATGTCTCGATTTCCACTTTCTTGGGCCAAGGATCACATGCACATATATTATACCATTTCCAAGTTTCAAGACTTAATCATATCACATGCAACCGATTTTAATACACAGGAAATGATGACAATTGATCAGATAGAGACACGTATCACAAAATCTACTGAATCACTTTTGGAGCTGAATCACGATGACCTCAGGAGCGGAATCAACAATGTACACATGAGCGGAATCAAATTGTTCATATGAGCGGAATTAAACTGTTCACATAAGTGAAATCAAATTGTTCACATGAGCGGAATCAGTTCGGAGATCAATTTGATTCATTTTTAAGTCGATTTTAGCTATGAAACTTTCAAGACTTTGTTAACAATCAATTCCGAGCACACTGTGAAAATTTGAACTGATTCTAACCGTAAAAATTTTTAATTTTCGGAAAAGAATAGTGTAGAAACAGAATTATCGGCTGAATTGTGTAGAACTCTTCTTCACTGGCTCTGATACCAATTGTAGGATCGAATTCGGACCTAAACGAGTCGATTAGAAGAGCTATAACTGATTTGAACCGCGGAAACAGACAAATCAGATTCAATTCAGCGAGAATTCACTTTAATATGTTGATTCTATTAATCTGAATGACGTTTACAATCAAATCAACACTTCGGCAGCACTTCGTGGCTCACCGGAAGAACACACCTCGAACTCTATGAGTGATTTCGCTTATATGACCTATTTATAGGTGACATGATTCCGCTCATACGGACATGACACAAAAGCGAAATCCCTAAGTTGACTAATGAGCGAAATCACCTCATGACACAAGAACGAAATCACATCTATGACCTTATGAACGAAATCAGCAACTATATTACATAAATGTTTTTGTCTCTTTGTGATGATGTCATTGATGATGTCACTTTGATGGAACAACTTCGCAACGAACCCGAAACTCGACATAAGACGAAGACGACAGATGAATGCACCAACAGAATCGATCAGAATCGAGGTGCGGAATCCCTCGATAATGTCTGAGAATCAACAACGACAAGTTCAACGCTTAACATGTCTAATTTCATTGAATGATGGTGAAAATACAGAAGTTCCGATACAAAGTCAGACAGACAGAGCTTCGCTACAATGATCAGCCAAAGGTTCTAAACAACTAGCACTAACCATCTATTTATAGGCAATCAGGGAAGGTAATAGTGTCACCCGGTCGGATGACATACGTCGTCCGACGGATTTCACTTTAACAGTTTCTTACCATTCCCTGATCTGCCTAGACTAACAAATACATACAAGTACATACATATACAAAATTACACAAACAGGACAAAATACAAGACTCAATGCAGACGGAAGCTACAGACATATGTACTAACATGTCTTCGTTGATCGGTTAAGATGTCCGAACACTGTTTTGATGTAACATCATTTTCATATGGACCTTTCATGGTATTTACGACCTTCTTTATTTGACAAGGTTTCAACCAGGATTGATCAACTTCTGACAATATAGCTTTGTAAGTCAGTGAACGATGAAACTTTCCATGAGACCGGTGTTTCATGACTTTTGTCGGAGTAACAGTTAGCTCATGGTTGTGTGGATCATTAAATTTATCCACCGACCATTTCCCATCTGTACTTTTAGAAATCCGAAGAAAAGCTTCACATCCATTTCTTAAATTCCTACGACGTTTCTTCACATCTTCTATAGAACTATTAGACTTCAAATCTTTAAAACCTTGTTTGTTGCCTACAGAGGCCTCACGCTCAGGATTTCTTAACTGTTATACCTATTGAAGGTCTGGGTCAACGTATGTCAGCGGTGGAGTACCAGTCAATCCTTAAATACCGACTGATGATCCCCATGCTCCTGAATGATGAACCTTGCCCAGTCTGCCGTAAAGCATGCCTGGATAAATACGGGGAGCATGCATTACACTGTAGAGAGTTGCCGGGGTTTAAGTATCATCATGATTGTGTTCAAGATGCGTTAATGAATATTCTCAGACGAGCAGAGATCTCGGCAAAGAAGAGACACCAGTTAATTTTCTTACAGACCCGGCGGAAGGGAGGTCCACCCTACGCCCGGCTGACGTGCTAGTTTTTGGTTGGGAGGGCGGGAAACATGCTTGTGTCGATCTCACAGGTGTATCCCCCTAGCCGGATTCTGGGAAAATGGGTTTGTGGCAGGGCAATCGGTACTGAAAGCGGAGTCAAAGAAGGTGGAAAAGCACAAAGTACGCGAAAGCTTGTGAGGATAATCAGCATGCCTTTGTCCCCCTGGCGTTTGATACGTTCGGCTCCTTGGCGCCGGATACGGTTCGGTTCTTGGCTAGAGTTCAGCGTGTGGTCCACAACAACTTTTCGACCCCTCACGGGCGAGGCTTTGTTTTTAGTAGATTAGGATTTTCTATCCAGAAGTGGATGGCGGCACAGTTTGTTGCTCGTTTACCTGCTATTCTTATGTAATTTGCCATAATGAATGAATTATTCGGACAAAAAAAAATTATAGAAATTGTGTGCATCATTAGGAGTATCGAAAACCTTTCCCATGACATCATTAATTTCTTCTTTCCCAAACCCAAAATCCATGTCAATATCGTTACCTTTCTTTGTTTTAACGTAATTTCTTTTCTCTATTTCATCTATGTTTCAACATCTGGGCCGCTATTAATGACCACATGCCCATATGCATCTATATCATTAATTAGATTTGTTTTAGAAGCATCCTCTTGTAACTGAACTTCCAAATCCATCATGTTGTGTCTATATCAACAAAAAAGAATTTTGATATTTCATTCATGTATTACATATCAAAAGTATTAATAAAATACAAAGAAAAAGTAAAAAAAAAAAGTGGGACATAATTCTCAATGGAAACATGTTTTTTTTCAAAAAAGAAAAAAAAACTAAATTGATGATAAAAAAAATTAAAGAGTAAGAAAAACTAAACTGATGATAAAAAATTGACGAGTATAATGTTGTTTAAAAAATCAAAAAATATCATATGTTTGCCATAACATGGGAACCAAGAAATATTGATTAGGAAACTTAAGTGTAGCTTCAATATTATTAAGAATCGGAGATTAATCGATACATGGAAACATGCAGTGGCAGACCTAGGATTTTTTTTCATTGAGGTCCACTTTTTTGTATAAATTTTTTTCACAAACAACGTTAAAATTTTCAGGTCGGTCATCATAGTCGGGCCGTGGCTAGAAAATAATGTAAAATCCTTTAGTAGACATGAAAACACTATATTATTAAGAACCATTTTTAAGCATCAAGTTATCAAATAGTGGTGATTAATAAGTTGATTGGAACCAATAACTACCTAAACAACACGATTAGTTCACATAACTTCAAAGTTAAATAACTTCATCACATATTCAAAAAAAAGAGTTAATGCCCAAAAATAATTACAATTTCAATCTTAGAGAAAATTTTCAATATTTTTTGAAAATTATAAAAAGTTAAAAACAATATATTATGATATCTATATATTTATTTAAAAGCTTCCATTGTTGCCCTGATGGGCAAGCAGGGGCTAAGGGGTTCCCGAGGTTGGTGGCCCATATCAAGCGGCTTCATTTGTCTTCAGATGACAAGAAGTGGGCCATGCGGGATGCCTTATCTGCGGATAGGGATTTGTTTGTTTCAGTTGGTGAGGCTCTTAAGGTCTCTGGCCAATGGTTATGTGGGGAGTGTATGTGTTTACATGCTCATACTCGGGGGTGCCACCATGCAGATGGGGTGGCACGGTTCAAGTTTGTTACGGGAAATGCGGAGGAGTTTATGGTGGGGATCCCTACGCCACATGTTGGAAAGGAAATTGTTTCTTTGGGAGGTATGGTGGTGGACGTGGGTCTGCTTGATCGTGTCTTCTCTCTTCCTATCAAAACAGTTAAGAGCATCCCTCATAGTTGTCGAATGGCCTTTTCCCAGGCTTTAACGGCATCTTTGTGCAAGGTGGTGGCAACGCCAGATTCTGTTGAGGCGTGGGTGAGACTTTTGTTGTTGCCACGTTGCACGTTGCGGGTTTTCAGGCCTTCTAACCGTCAGGAGCGCAGGTCGGGGAATAGGAAGTCATTTCAATGTCTTAGTATTCAGCGGGCCCTGGCAGCGTGGGGCAATGGGGATGGTTTTGCGGAACTCATCCTATCACTTTTTGCCGAACCGTCAAAAGTGGTTACGCGCCCTAATGAGCCTCCACATGGGTCTAATAATTCTAGGGTGGGCACCAACGTTAAGCAATGTTTACGGAAAGTGGCAGATGGCCATTTCACTACGGCGGTTAAAGTTTTATGTTCTTCGGGGGTTGCACCTCTTGGTGAGGATACTATGAAAGCGTTGGTGGCTAAACATCCTATCCTACCTCCTCCGGTTATGCCTGGGTCCTTACTATCGGAGCCACCTCTTACTGTGGATGTTGATAACATCCTTGGGTGCATTAAATCTTTCCCCAAAGGGACCTCTTGTGGGAGGGATGGGTTGAGGGCACAACACATTTTGGATGCTCTTTATGGAGAAGGGTCGGTGATCGCTTGCGGGCTGCTTAGGGCTATTTCTGAGGTGGTCAACTTGTGCTTGGGTGGGAGGTGCCCTAGGGTCTTGGCGGAATTTGTTGCTTCTGCTCCCCTCACGCCCTTACTTAAACCGGACAACGGGATTAGGCCTATTGCCGTGGGCGCAATTTGGAGGAGGTTAGTCTCCAAGGCGGCTATGAGGGGGGTCAGGAAGGAGATGGCTAAATATCTTGGTGATTTTCAATTTGGGGTGGGTATTCCTAGTGGGGCTGAGGCTGTGCTCCATAGTGCGAACAGGTTTTTAAACGTGTTCCACTCGGATGGGTCGTTGGCCATGATTACTGTTGATTTCTCTAATGCTTTTAACCTGGTGGATAGAACCACTCTTTTGTCAGAAGTTCGGACTCAATGCCCATCCATTTCCTTATGGGTGGATTTTCTATATGGACAACCGGCTAGATTATATGTCGGAGATGATCATATTTGGTCCACCACCGGGGTTCAGCAGGGAGACCCCTTGGGGCCTCTTCTCTTTGCCTTAGTTTTGCATCCCCTTATTCATCAGATACGAGATAGATGCAAGTTACTCTTTCATGCTTGGTACTTGGATGATGGTACGATTATAGGAGATGCTAAAGAGGTGGCTAAAGCTTTAGAAATCATCGGGACTAAGGGGCCTTGTTTGGGGAAAACAGAAGTTTTTTGGCCATCGTGCAATGGAGTTAAGTCACAAAAGGGTTTGTTTCCTAGTGGGATTGGAAGGCCGGTGTCGGGTGTCAAACTCCTCGGGGGGGGCCGTTAGTCGGGATGCAGGTTTTATCAGTAGGTTGGCCGTGAAAAGGGCATCTTGTGCAGTGGATCTGATGACCTATCTTCCACATCTGCGGGACCCTCAATGCGAGCTCCTCTTGCTGCGCTCTTGCATGGGTGTTGCTAAGTTGTTGTTCGGCCTCAGAACGTGCCAACCCACGTTTGTTGGGGAGGCTGTTTCGGTTTTTGACAAAGGCCTTCGGAGAGCTATCGAGGATATTGTGGTTTGCGGGGGTCCGTTTTTTGGGGATCTTCAATGGAGGCTTGCATCCCTTCCGACCCGTTTTGGGGGTTTGGGTTTATGTTCGGCTGCGGATGTATCTACGTATGCTTTCGTGGCCTCGAGGGCGCAATCTTGGGGTTTGCAGGACCACATTCTTCGGGACTGTGGTATTGTCGGGTTAGATTCTGATTATGTGTGTGCGTTGGATTGCATGCACATGTCCCTTCCGGATTTCGATCTTGGCGGTTTCTCTAATAAGGACACCGCCCCCCCTAAAGCCTAGAATGCTTTGGCGAGTGCCCTATTTAGTAGAACTGCCCAGAGTTTGGGAGAGAAGTTTAGTCTATCCCCTCGTCAGAAAGCCGTGTTCGATTATCTCCGGGCTCCTCATGCTCAGGATTTCTTGACAGTTATCCCCATTGAAGGACTTGGCCAACACATGTCGGCAGTGGAATACCGGGCAATTCTTAAGTACCGGCTAATGATCCCTCTATTTCCGGTTGATGAGCCCTGCCCAGTTTGCCGCAAGGTTTGTTTAGATACTTTTGGCGAGCATGCGGTTCACTGTAAGGAGTTGCCTGGTTTTAAATACAGACATGATTTGGTAAGGGATATTTTTTTGTTGTTCTAAAGCGGGCAGGGATTTCGGCCAAAAAAGAGGCTCCGGTGAACTTCCTGACGGATCCGCTCGAAGGAAGGTCTACTCTTCGACCAGCTGATATTCTTGTGTTTGGGTGGGCCAGGGGAAAACACGCTTGTGTGGACCTTACAGGAGTGTCCCCGCTTGTTGGGCTCAGGGATAATGGGTTTGTTGCTGGTCAGGCTGCGTTGAAGGCGGAATCAAGCAAGGTCGCTAAACACGAGAAGGCTTGTTTAGAGAATCAGCATGTGTTTATCCCATTCGCTTTTGATACATTTGGTTCCCTAGCCCCAGACGCCGTGGAATTCCTAAACAGGGTCCAACGAGTTGTGAATAGTAATCTCTCAACCTTTAAGGGTCGTTTCGTATTTAGTAGGATTGGTTTTGCAATTCAAAAGGGGGTTGCGGCGCAGCTTGTTGCCCGTTTACCTGCCACTTGTTTGTAATTTATTACTTTGCCATTTGAATGAAAAAAAAAAAAGATTTGTGTTGGTATTGTTGTTTGTGTTTGTCGATGTTTCTCCAGTGTTGTATGCGAAGATGTCGCAGAATGGGTTTAAGAAATCATCTCCCATCTTGAAAACACCTGAAAAATTTAAACACTTAGAAAAATTTCACGACTTTCAAAAAAAATCTCAAACTATTGCACTCGGATCGAATGGTGATCCGATCGAATGGTGATTCGATCGGATGACACAAATGATCAAGGAAAACAAATGCACAAGTGTCGAATGGGCTCAAGTATCAAATGGCTATCCGATCAGATGGTGATCCGATCGGATGGTCGTTCGATCGAGAGAAGCTTGAACCTTTAAAACTCTTAAACCACAAAGTCAAATGAGCACTGACGTCAGCTAAGAGTATCAAGAACAATCTAGTCCAATCCGATCGGATTGCAATCCGATCGAATGAATGACGTCATCTTGTGCGAAGAACTCAACATAGTTTTTGATCGATTTGATTAAGTTTTAGTCCGAATTTTTCAATGAAACTTTGTAGGATTGTTCTATGTTCAATTCCGATTCGATTGATATCAAATTTACTCAATTTCGTCCGTGAAATCTTGCTTAATTTTGAGTTTTTCCTGTTTTAAGGTGTGAAAATGGAAAAACTGTAAGAAATGTAGGAGAAGATGAAGAATTTGTCAGAATCTCCTGTGAGATTTGACAGAAATCTGCACAAAATCGCTGAAAACTCGATGAATTTGTTGTTGTCGTCTTCGATCCAACCTCCTGTGGCTCTGATACCACTTGTTAGGCCGTCTCGCAGGATCTGTTCGAGTAGAACGTGGCTGAATCGATCAGAATCGAGGTGCGGAATCCCTCGATAATGTCTGAGAATCAACAACGACAAGTTCAACGCTTAACATGTCTAATTTCATTGAATGATGGTGAAAATACAGAAGTTCCGGTAGAAAGTCAGACAGACAGAGCTTCGCTACAATGATCAGCCAAAGGTTCTAAACAACTAGCACTAACCAGCTATTTATAGGCAATCAGGGAAGGTAATAGTGTCACCCGGTCGGATGACATACGTCGTCCGACGGATTTCACTTTAACAGTTTCTTACCGTTCCCTGATCTGCCTAGACAAACAAATACATACAAGTACATACATATACAAAATTACACAAACAGGACAAAATACAAGACTCAATGCAGACGGAAGCTACAGACATATGTACTAACATGTCTTCAGTGATCGGTTAAGATGTCCGAACACTGTTTTGATGTAACATCATTTTCATATGGACCTTTCATGGTATTTACGACCTTCTTTATTTGACAAGGTTTTAACCCGGATTGATCAACTTCTGACAATATAGCTTTGCAAGTCAGTGAACGATGAAACTTTCCATGAGACCGGTGTTTCATGACTTTTGTCGGAGTAACAGTTAGCTCATGGTTGTGTGGATCATTAAATTTATCCACCGACCATTTCCCATCTGTACTTTTAGAAATCCGAAGAAAAGCTTCACATCCATTTCTTAAATTCCTACGACGTTTCTTCACATCTTCTATAGAACTATTAGACTTCAAATCTTTAAAACCTTGTTTGTTGCCAACAGAGGCCTCACGCTCAGGATTTCTTAACTGTTATACCTATTGAAGGTTTGGGTCAACGTATGTCAGCGGTGGAGTACCAGTCAGTCCTTAAATACCGTCTGATGATCCCCATGTTCCTGAATGATGAACCTTGCTCAGTCTGCCGTAAAGCATGCCTGGATAAATACGGGGAGCATGCATTACACTGTAGAGAGTTGCCGGGATTTAAGTATCATCATGATTTTGTTCAAGATGCGTTAATGAATATTCTCAGACGAGCAGAGATCTCGGCAAAGAAGAGACACTAGTTAATTTTCTTACAGACCCTGCGGAAGGGAGGTCCACCCTACGCCCGGCTGACGTGCTAGTTTTTGGTTCGGAGGGCGGGAAAAATGCTTGTGTCGATCTCACAGGTGTATCCCCCTAGCCGGATTCTGGGAAAATGGGTTTGTGGCAGGGCAATCGGTACTTGAAAGCAGAGTCAAAGAAGATGGAAAAGCACAAAGCGCACAAAGCACGCGAAAGCTTGTGAGGATAATCAGCATGCCTTTGTCCCCCTGGCGTTTGATACGTTCGGCTCCTTGGCGCCGGAGGCGGTTCGGTTCTTGGCTAGAGTTCAGCGTGTGGTCCACAACAACTTTTCGACCCCTCATAGGCGAGGCTTTGTTTTTAGTAGATTAGGATTTTCTATCCAGAAGTGGATGGTGGCACAGTTTGTTGCTCGTTTACCTGCTATTCTTATGTAATTTGCCCTGATGAATGAATTATTCGGACAAAAAAAATTATAGAAATTGTGTGCATCATTAGGAGTATCGAAAACCTATTCCATGACATCATTAATTTCTTCTTTCCCAAACCCAAAATCCATGTCAATATCGTTACCTTTCTTTGTTTCAACGTAATTTCTTTTCACTATTTCATCTATGTTTCAACATCTGGGCCGCTATTAATGACCACATGCCCATATGCATCTATATAATTAATTAGATTTGTTTTAGAAGCATCCTCTTGTAACTGAACTTCCAAATCCATCATGTTGTGTCTATATCAACAAAGAAGAATTTTGATATTTCATTCATGTATTACATATCAAAAGTATTAATAAAATACAAAGAAAAAGTAAAAAAAAAAAAAGTGGGACATAATTCTCGATGGAAACATGTTTTTTTCAAAAAAGAAAAAAAACTAAACTCATGATAAAAAAAAATTTAAGAGTAAGAAAAACTAAACTGATGATAAAAAATTGACGAGTATAATGTTGTTTAAAAAATCAAAAAATATCATATGTTTGCCATAACATGGGAACCAATAAATATTGATTAGGAAACTTAAGTGTAGCTTCAATATTATTAAGAATCGGAGATTGATCGATACATGGAAACATGCAGTGGCAGACCTAGGATTTTTTTTCATTGAGGTCCATTTTTTGTATAAAATTTTTTCACAAACAACGTTAAAATTTTCAGGTCGGTCATCGTAGTCGAGCCGGGGGTAGGAAATAATGTAAAAGCCTTTAGTGGACATGAAAACACTATATTATTAAGAACCATTTTTAAGCGTCAAGTTATCAAATAGTGTTGATTAATAAGTTGATTGGAACCAATAAGTACCTAAACAACACGATTAGTTCACATAACTTCAAATTTTTGTTTAAGTTTTTTTATTTTATTTTGTTTAAGCTTTTTTTTATGAACACCACTATATGTTGGAAGTCTTATTTGGTAATCAAATGTGAAATAAAACCATTCAGGGATATTAAATTTATCATTTTAAATAAGCAAATTAGAGGGCCAATGGATGGTTGTGTTGTTTTAAAGTATTAGTTTAATTTTGATGAAAAAAAATAAACTAAAAAGAGGAGACGGAAGACTTGAAATTGAGATCTATTTGTTGGAACACAAGGGAATTTACCATCACACCATCTTTGTTTTTAATACTATGGTCCAACTAATTTATTTTATGGGGTCCTTAAAAAATTAACATACCGGTTTTAATATTTTTAAAAAAAACATTGGGGCCCGTGGACACCGACCCGTACCATGTGGGTCCGCCCCTGGAAACATGTAATAAAATTATGGAGATAGGACGAACTTGATGAACTCGGATTGCAAAATTGATTCGATTAATGGCCTTAGTTGTAGATCTTCGTTTGGAAGTTGGAATCGCAGGAATAAGGTTGAGAAATTGAGGATCTTGGAATAGAAGAATGCGTGATTTTTTTATAGAGAGTAGTTGATATCCTTTATAAAAATTAAATGAGGGTATAATCAAAAGTAGATAGTTTTGATGGTTTCACATGTAACTTACATATAATAGCCTATGGCTGGCGTGCAATATACACATATACAC
This sequence comes from Helianthus tuberosus, assembly GCA_030545235.1. NCBI lineage: Eukaryota > Viridiplantae > Streptophyta > Magnoliopsida > Asterales > Asteraceae > Helianthus > Helianthus tuberosus. The sequence goes on from CM060406.1 coordinate 187,381,826, forward strand.
TCGGCCACTTGCAATACCAAGATACATACATATAAGTATATAACATATCACAGTCACCGACTAACCTCTGCCGCAGATGACTACCGGCGTTGAAGAAACAGTGGTGATCATCGTCGGAGCCGGCCCATCCGGCCTTGCCACCGCCGCATGTATCCATCAACTATCAATTCCATACATAATTCTAGATCGAGAAGATTGCATCGCCTCATTATTCAACAAAAAAACATATAACCGGCTTCACCTCCACTTAGCCAAAAATTTCTGTCAACTTCCTCACCTTCCTTTTCCGGCTAGTTTTCCGACGTATGTTCCAATAGCCCAATTCTTGGAATACTTGGATGATTATGCATCTTGTTTCAAGATTAACCCGAGGTTTTGCAACCGCGTAAAGTTTGCAAAGTATGAAGAAGATGAGGAGAAATGGAAGGTAGAGGCTGAGGTTGATGGTGGTGGGGTGAAAAGATATGAAGGGAGGTTTCTGGTGGTGGCTACTGGAGAAAATTGTGAGCCGTTTATACCGGAGGTTGATGGGTTGAGTGAGTTTAAAGGTGAAGTTATTCATTCGACTCAGTATAAATCCGGCAAAGGGTATGAGAACAAGAAGGTTTTGGTCGTCGGAGCTGGTAATTCCGGCATGGAAATTGCACTTGATTTGTCGAATTATGGTGCGAAGACCTCCATTGTTGTCCGAAGTCCGGTAAGCTTTAGCCTTCTTCTAGTTACATATGAGGTTTAGGGTTGAACAAAAAATTGAATTTTTTTAACACTGTGTAGTGGGGTATTATGATAATGCCATTTTCTTAAGGGTTATGTGACATTTGGCATCAGGGTCGGCTCAACGCTTTTGGAGGCATGAAGCGAACTCCAAATGTGGGGCCTTTTCCAGTTTTTAACTGTCGATACTTTATATCAAATATATGGTATTTTTATGTATTATACTAATGTTTTATAAAAAAACGTGGTTACTGTTATAAAAATTTAACTAAAGATTATCACATAAAGTCATATTCATAGCTCTAAAAGATTACAGAAATAACTAACCTTGATTTTGTTGATACAGAGTACTTGTATAACTTATCATTATATATGAAGATAAACGAAAATAACTTTTCAGCTTGCTTAAATATTTCCCGGTAATCATTAATGACTGAAGCTCATTTTTTAAAATGGAATCTAAAAATTCATTAATCGTTTAACTTTAATGACTGAAACTCATTTGTTGTCCAATAGTATATCTCTTTTTTCCTCTCGCTAAACCAATAACAAAAAATAATATATTACTTTTTTTTCCAAATTAGAGGCCCTTAAGGAGTGAGGCCTAAAGCAAAGACTTAATTTAGCTTCCTCTAAAGCCGGCTCTGTTTGGCATTAAGCTATCCTTTCAAGATTAAGCCCTCCATTTTTTAATGGCAAAGGTTACATAACATACTTCTAAATTACATCAAGTTGTACCCCATGTCAAGAATTTAACTCTGGTCTCTCCTCAAGAGGCACAAAGCCTCTACCACCCCACCAAAGTGGTGACGGCAAGATCACACCAGACGTTTTCACAATCATGCCAACCCATTTTCTGAAGATCACACATCAGGGGGCGGTGTGTGGGGTATTATGGGGCGTTATCTTTGTCATATGTGCACAATTTCATGTCCAATCACATTACCACTACACATAGTCTAATGTTGGTTTAAAATCTGAAATGACAGTTAAGGTGGGGTCGAAATTTGTTATGCATTTTGGGTGCTGTTAGACCACCCGTAGTGGGGCGTTTTTTTTTTTTTAAATTGAAAAAAAAAACGCCCCAAAACGCCCCCCACCCCATTACACCCGACGTTTTGGGGCGTTATTTTTGGAAAAATTGGTTGTGCGCGTTTTCATTAAAACGCTGAAGTTGCAATATGGTCTCTGACAAAATGGTCTTGTCCACCAATGAATTTGAGATACCCACATGCCACTTCACTTTTCAACCTGACATCCCTTTTCCTTTTTTTTTTTCATTAAAAATAATATGGGCGTTATTGGCATAATGCCCCACTACGCCACTTTTGCTACAATGCCCCAACGCTGACTAGGATGCCACGTGTCGGATAATGCCCCATAGTGGGGGCATTATGTTAGTTCACCACTACACATGGTCTTACAAAATTCAACTGTCACATTATAGTAGTATTATTAACACTTATAAATTTCTCGGTTCTTTTATTAAGAGTTTAATGATCTTTAATTATAGAGCGAGACATTGTCATAGTATTATTAACACTTATAAATTTCTCGGTTCTTTTATTAAAAGTTTAATGATCTTTAATTACAGAGCGAGACATATGTAATAGCAAAAACTAACATTACTATTTCGGAATTATATGTGTGTTATAGTTATGTGACATAAGACCCAATTCTACATGTGTAATAATATAGTTGTATAACACAAAACAAAAATACATTATTATAATAACCGAGTTATATATATATATATAGACACACACTTTACTTATGTGTAACAACATAATTTTATATGTTTAGTAGGATAACTAAAAGTGTAATAACAAAATTACATGAGTGTAATAACATAATTATTATTACGTACGTGTAATATCATAATTTTCATGTTATTTCTACCCTTTTACGATGAAAGAACTTGATAAAAACCAAGGATCCATAGTTTGATACGGAAAATTGTACCGCACATGTGCAATAATACGGAAAATGCTAAACCACCTAATCCACTCCCCACCCCCCACCCCCCCCCCCCCCCCCCCCAAAAAAAAAAAAAAAAAACTTAATTCTAATCCTAAACCTCCAAAAAAAACTAACTCTATAAGCTAAACTAAATTCAAAAGCTAACTTTAAGCATATAATGCACATAAGTACACATATAATGTACATGTGCAGTACAATTTTTTTTTTTTAAAGTTTTTTTATACATAAAAAATAGCGAAATTTATAAAAATTAAAAAAAAAAAACAAATTTGGCATGTTTTTAGGCTTTTTAGTTAGTTTTTTTAGTTTTCTCATTTATATGTAGTTTTCTCATGATATTCTCAATATATATATATAGGGCAAGGCTACATAGGAAACCCTATCTATATGAAAAACCCTAGAAAACCCAACCTCCCGACATTTTTTTTTTTTTTGAAAAAATTAACACATGTAATATACATGTTTTTAAGAGTTTTGGGCCAAAAAAATCAAAAAAGCGCCGAAGGGATCTTTTTAAAAAAAAAAAAAATTTCAGCATTTTCTGTCTTTGTTGCCTAACACATGTTAGGCACTGAAATTTGTTTATTTTTTAAAAAAAAATCCCTTCGGCGCTTTTTTGTTTTTTTTGGCCCAAAACACTTTAAAACATGTATATTACATGTGTTATTTTTTTCAAAAAAAAAAAATGTCGGGAGGTTGGGTAAAAATGGGTGGAGATTTGAGTTTTCAGAGTTTTCTATGTAAATAGGGTTTTCTGTCTATCTTTGTCCTATATATATATATATATATATATATATATATATATATATATATATATATAGTAATTATCAAATACAAATGAATCTAACATACAAAATGGCCTTGACATAAGAAGTGAATCATGAATTTTTTTCTCATCTTTTTAAGCATGATGTTTAGATGCAAAATAGAGTAAATTGCACGGATAGTCCTTGTGGTTTGGTGAAATTTCACCTTTAGTCCTCAACTTTTCAAAATTACACTCTTAGTCCCTGTGGTTTGACAAGTTGTTACTCGGATAATCCCCAAAGCGGATGGAGGTTAGTTTTTCAAGTTAGGTAGGAGTGAAATAACAAGGACTATCCGAGTAACAACTTGTCAAACTACAGGGACTATCCGAGTAACAACTTGTCAAACGATAGGGACTATCCGAGTAACCTTCATCCGCTTTAGGGACTATCCGAGTAATAACTTGTCAAACCACAGGGACTAAGAGTGTAATTCTGAAAAGTTAGGGACTAAAGGTGAAATTTCACCAAACCACAGGGACTATCCGTGCATTTTACTCTGCAAAATATTAATAAAAATCATGTATTTACTATAATAGAGTAGGGGATGGATCATGAGAAAACTAGTTTAAATGAGAAAACCAAAAAACTAACTAAAAAAGCCTAAAAAACATACCAAATTTTTTTTTTTTTTTTTTTATAAAAAAAATCGCTGCTTTTTATGTATGGAAAAAAAATTTCAAAAAAAAAAAAAAGTTTTTTGTTGTATTGCACATGTGCACTATTACGGATATAGTGCACATGTGTAGTAAACATATAATGCACATGTGCAGTACAACAAAATATATTTTTTTTTTTTTGAAATTTTTTTTATATATAAAAACTAGCGATTTTTTTATAAAAAATTGTAAAAAAAAATTGTATGTTTTTTAGCTTTTTTTTAGGTTTTTTAGTTAGTTTTCTAGTTTTCTCATTTATATGTAGTTTTCTCATGATCCTCTCCCTAATAGAGTAATTATGTAAAATTACTTTACTAGTGTAATTTAGATAAATTTTTTCTTAGATTCTTAGACTAAAATACGTGCTTAATAAGATGAGAAAAAAATTCAAAAAAGTAAAAATAAAAAATCCGTCCTTCACTTCTTACGTTAAGCCAATTTGTATGTTAAGACTCATTTGTACCGAAACCCAACTCCCTCTATATATATTCCGATATACGCTTTTCACAATGAATAAAAATTATACAATAATGATCATACATGTTGTATACGTTTGTGATGTAGATTCATATACTTTCAAGGTGGTCATTTAATCTTGGACTGAAGTTGCAAAAGATTATACCAATACATTTGGTGGATTCATTCTTGGTGTTGGTTAACAACATAATATTTGGAGATCTTACTAGGTACGGGATTCAAAGGCCCCAAGAAGGTCCGATCGCGGGTAAGGTAAGAAATGGCAAGTATCCGGTCGTCGATATGGGTACAACCGAAAAGATAAAGTCTAGCGAGATACGGGTATGATCGAAGTTCTCAACCTGCATAACATAATATACGTGTTTGTTAAATAAAGAGACATTTGTTAATAGTTTTAACATGTAACCAGGTTTTGCCGGCATTGAAAAGTGTTAATGGTGGAGGATATGAAGTTGTTTTTGAGAATGGAAGATTTTATCAGTTTGATGTGATTTTGTTTGCGACTGGTTTTAAAAGATCAACTCATTTGTGGCTTCAGGTTACTTTTTATTTTTTTATTATTTTTAATTTCTTTCATTTACAAGGTGTATTAAATAAGTACCCTTTGTATTTAAATATGTAGGGTGGTGATTGCCTTTTAAACAATGATGGACTATCGAAACCAATGTATCCAAATCATTGGAAAGGAGAAAATGGGCTTTACTGTGCTGGGCTTGCAAGAAGGGGCCTATATGGAGCTGGAATGGATGCCCAAAACATAGCCCAACACATTTTCAAACTAATCTAAAAATTATATAGGGTAAATTACATTTTTCGTCATTTATGTTTGTACCAAATTGCAGTGGATAACCTTTAACTTCAATAATTACAGCCACAGTCCTTTATTTGAAAAACTCATTACACCTTTCGTCCTTTAGCGCTAACCAGGTTAAAATTTGGTGTTAAATCTAATCAAATGAGGGCATTATGGTCATTTCATGTTTTTTTAAACGTTATTAATAAATAAAACTAAAAATAACATATATACATAATACAACTTATTTAATCTCTTTAATCATTTCATCTCATCCCCTAAAACCCTTTATCTCCTCCAGTCACTCACACACTCTCCCTCTGATAAAACAACCACAGCCTAAGTCCACCACCGCCTAAGTCCGCCACCGTCTGTAACATCACCACCATCATCATCGGAGCTACACGACCACCACCGTCTAAGTCCGCCACCGTCACCGTCTGTAACATCACCACCATCATCATCGGAGCTACACGACCACCACACACTCTCTCTCTCTAAATCGTAGCACCAACGCCGGATCTACAAACACCACCAGCGCCGCCGTTGGTGTTTAGTTCATGGTCTCATCCACAATCGGAGCCCTAGATTTTCTGGATCTACAAACACCGCCAGCACCGCCTGTGACATCACCACCACCATCATCGGAGCTACACCCTCTCTCTCTCTCTCTAAAACATGCTCAATCGGAGCCCTAGATTTTCTGAAATTTCTCACTCAATGAGCTCAAACTCATGGTTCAAGAAGCAATAACCAATAAAGATTCAACCTTTACACTTAATCCAGAACAACCCACTTCAGAAATCACAATTTGGGGGATACCCCTGTTCAAAGATAAAAGAACTGATTGGATCTTGCCTAAGTTCTTGCGTGCCAGAGAGTTAAAAGTCAAAGATTCTTTCATAATGCTAAAGAACACATTCTTGTGGAGAAAAGCCTCTAGATGATTTAGTGGATGAAAACTTCAACAATGATCTTGAGTTTCAAGATAAGGAGCTGGTTAGCGCTATAATGTGAATGGTGAGTTTCAAGATAAGGAGCTGTATCAGGGGATGAGATAATGATTGAAGGGGATTAAATAAGTTCTATTATGTATATATGTTATTTTTAGTTTTATTTATTAATAACATTAAAAAAACATGAAATGACCATAATGCCCTCATTTGATTAGATTTAACACCAAATTTTAACCTGGTTAGCGCTAAAGGACGAAAGTTGTAATGAGTTTTTCAAATAAATGACTGTGGCTGTAATTATTGAAGTTAAAGGTTATCCACTGCAATTCGATACAAACATAAAGGACGAAAAGTGTAATTTACCCAATTATATAAAAGAATATCACCAAAATATGATCAAAGTGTTACAGTATGATATCGGTATGATATTGGATATGATTGAATAATGTTTACATTTATGATTGTTTAAATAAAGAACAATGAAAATCATGTTGTTTTGAATTCTTTGTAATTTTATTTTATTTTAGAGTTAAATGTCATTTTAGTCTCTGTAGTTTGGGCTATTTTGTCAGTTTAGTCTAAAGGTTTCATTTTTCGTCTATGGGTCCAAATAATTTCATCATTGCCATTTAGTCCACTGGGTTAACTTAATCTAGTTTTTCTATTAACGAGAAGGACAATTCGGTTATTTTATATGTAATTCTGTTAACTAGAAGGGCAATTTGGCTATATAAAATGACCGAATTGCCCTTCTCGTTAACAGAGAAAATAGATTAAGTTAACCCACAGTGGACTAAGATGGCAACGGTAAAACATTTTTGGACTCACAAGAGAAAAATGAAACCCTTGGACTAAATTAGCAAAATGGCCCAAACCACAGGAACTAAAATGACATTTAACTCTTTATTTTATTTTGGGAAGAAGGTGTACCCAGTGGCGGAGTTTGAACGGAAATACAGTGGGGACTGAAAACTTAAAATTATCCAATATTAAACTTTGAAAATTTTCAGTAAAACTAACAATACGAGCGAAAAATCAGCGGAGGTCGGGGCACCCACGTGCCACCAAGCATGTTGTATTGTAAAAAATAAATAAATAGAAGTGTGCCTAACCCTATTAAAGGGCTAAAACGAACTCTGAAACTGAAGCATATTCATGAAATAGTAACCATAATTTTAGATAAAGATAAACCAAACCTGTTAGGTTAGTTGGGTCAGTTGTATCGCCATATCGGCCTAACACAGTAAAGAATCAATTGCCCCCCCTGCCAATGACGAATATGGTGTTGTCATTACCCTCCATAACCTTCTCCTAACATGAGGAGAAACCAAATAATCAAACTTAGATTTGGTTTCATTACTTGGTGTAACGTAGGTTTTCTCACAAATAATATTCAAAATCTCTGCATTTTGTAAATATATCCCGAACTTTATAATTATATATCTACGCTAAAAACACGCATGAGCTTCAAACGATTATTATGAAACATGGTATTGGGATTAATCAAGTAGTTACTTCACATTTGTTGATTAATAATGGTATCAAAAACAACATAAACATAGTTTTAGGATTTGTTAATCATCTTAGAACGTAACTTGAACAAACATAAGATTGATGTCAGAGTTAACAATAAGTAATATCATATTAGTATCTTATTTCATACAAATTTAACATAATTAAGCAGATAAAAAAACATAACATTTTGTCAATTCTATGTACCTATTTTAAACCGATAATTATTATAAGTGTAATTTTTCGGTTTAGTCATAAGAAAAAGAGAGAAGAAAGTTAGACCGCACATGGAGTGGAGTCCTAGTGAGCTTTAGTGCCATGCGGTATTCATGGGAACACTGCGCATGGAGTGGAGTCCTAGTGAGCTTCAGGACCACACTTCTTGTAAGCTCTCCTTCAATCAAATTATGAAACCTCGCTTTTAATCTATGTAATATACTTTTTGTTTGTTAAATTAATTGTTCAAAGAAGAAAGTCTAGGGAACTCAAGGAAACTCCACCTCGTCCCTTAGAGAAGTCCAAGAAAGTCTAGGAAGAAATGAGATGACATGTCGTGATTGATGGTTGGTTGTGTATATTAAAAAAGGAGTAGCCGGGAGCCAGGAACGGGGCGTGTCTAGGAGACACGGACCGTGGTTTACTTTGTGGGGCCCACTGGATCTTCGAAAATCTTCCAAGAATCTTTTTGTCATTTTGTGGCTGAAGTACGAGGCATGTCTAGTTTCTTTCTTGGTTGGACTTTGAAAACGATCTTCAGAAGATGCTATTGTATTTTCTAATGGGGCACGGGACATGCCTTGGGTGCACAGAGCATGCTTGGATAACTTTTCAGCAGATCAGATCTTTTGATTTTTGCCAAAAATTGCTTGTTTGTTCAGTTTAGATTCGTTTTCTCCTGAAAATAAAAAATAAACCAAATTAAGTCTATTCAAATACATTTCCAACAAACAATAAAAAATGGGTTTAATTTGATATGAAAAAACATGTATATTTATACACGTGTCAGTTACTAACATGATTTATGATACTATATTGGTGATCATATGCAAAGTGGTTTCTCCATGCGAATAGTGCATAGTATATTGGATGCGTTACCTGCATTTTGCATTTTTGGATATGGTGTATACATATGTAAATTTACAAGTGCTTTTTGATACATTATTGTAATCGTTTATGAAGATGGGAGTAGGCCCAACACCATCTCCCTAACTAGGATAGGATGCATCGTCATCCACTCTGTGAAGGTTTAAAACATGACAACATTAAGCACAAATATCCAATGGGAAGGATAATACAACCTCTCCACACAAACTTCGGTACCAAGGAATGACGAGACAGTCGAGGTAGCTCAGGGTCTGCAGCCCAAAAGGTGTTAGGGGCAAGAGGACAAAAGGTGAAGACAAAGGGCGTTACTTTTTGCTAAATAAAGTAGGGTCAAATGTTAAACCTTTGCCCGGTTAGGAAAAGATGAAGGCTCCTAGGCCCGAAGCTGTGTAAAGGTATATGCAGCATGCTTGATATAGACACGATGTTCAAATCAACCACACGAAGGAAGAGTGGGAACCCGGTATATAAAAAGGTGCAAGGGTTCGTTGTTAGACACACCAGATCAGACACATCTTCTCTCAACTCACTCCACTCTTCCCTTGTTCTTATTTATTTAGTATCCCACAAAGGGAAGTATTTTAAACATTTTCTTGTTTTTTGGCAACCAACCAAGAAAAAGTCTTAATCATTAATAACAATTATAATCTTTATCCCTATTACTTGGAGCAACATTTTATAATTATAGACACACTATTGTAACTATGTTAAACGCATTGTTAGAATTAGATAATGTAAACACATCAGTAAATTAACCATTACATCAATATTTATATAAAAAATAGGTTTGTTAATATTATAATACTAACCAAATTTTGGAGATTTATGTGGCTAATGTGTAAAACTTCTTTTAAGTGAATGACTAAACAACTTTTCAGATTTGCCATATAGGATTACTTCACACAGTTCACTATCAAGGAGGTTGTTCACAAGTGAATCTAACCATATATATATATATATGGTTAGAGTTCTGTAGGTTCTGAAATGATCTTGATCCTATATATATATATAGGGTAGGGTTCCAGCGTGAACAACCTCCCAAGAGTGAACTGCGTGAACAGATATGGACCCTTGATTTCCTTTTTAGTTGTTAAGGGTAGGATTGTAATTATATAAAAAATTAGATTTAAATCATTATTTTAATAATTGAATTAAGTTACATCTTTCCTAATTTAAATTCATTATCCACATTATGTTTATTTATTAATAAGATAATTATCAAAACAAACAACAAATCACCAGATTTCAATTTTAATTTTTATTTCAGATTTCATCACTAGAATTGAAATTTTGATTTTTAAAATCCACGTAACTTTCATATTTCAACGGTATACACATGTGTACTAGGATATAAATATAACAGTACACATGTGTACTCAGCATCGTACATATGTGTACAGTAATTCACAGGTGTACATCAACATTCAATACAAAAAAAATTCTGAGATATCACAAAAACAGACGATATACACATGTGTACATCGCATTAAAAAGAGCGCAAAATCATAATACACATGTGTACATCGCATTTAAACAAATAATTATTTTAATAATTGAATTAAGTTACATCTTTCCTAATCCTTGATTTGATTTGTGAGAGATTTATGCAATCAATTTAAGAGGATAATTGATTACTTGATTTGTGAAAGATTTATGCAATCAATTTAAGATTGAAATTACACATATACCCTTTTTGTATATAATTAAATGGAAAAAATTAACCAAATAATTACCATCATGCCACTCACTTTAATCTCAAGATCAAAAAAATCAAGGGCCCAGATCAGTTAACGCAGTTCACTCTTGGGATTTTGTTCACGTTTGAACCTAATCCTATATATATATATATATATGTGTGTGTGTGTGTATATATATATATATATGTATATATATACACATATATATAGGGTAGGGTTCTAGAGTGAACACTAGGTTGAGAGTGAACTGTGTGAACTAATCTGGTCCATTGGATTACATCATCTAAAGATTTTTAAACAATGGCAAGATTGTAATTATAATGTTGTAACCTCCCTTTAAATTAATTGACATAAGGGTATTTGCGTCTTTTGTAAATTGCATTTATTAAACAATATAATCAAAATCCCTAAAATCTCTCTAGTTTCCGTATATACAAGATACACAGCTGTTAGTGTATACACATGTGTACAGTCTCGCTAGTATTAGTTTATACAAGATATACAGATTTTAGTTTATACACATGTGTACAGTCTCGCTAACTATCAGTTTGTACAAGATACACAACTGTTAGTTTATACACATGTGTACAGTCTCGCTAACTATCAGGTTATATAAGATACACAGCTGTTAGTTTATACACATGTGTACAGTCTTTTATATATCTATGTATTATATTAAAAAATGATATTAAAAACATATAGTATATTATGCATGCGCGCGAGTAGATTCATATAAAAACTATGAAATTGATGAAAACGAAACATATCACATGTATGCAAAAATAAATAACTTCATCACATATTCAAAAAAAAAGAGTTAATGCCCAAAAATAATTAAAATTTCAATCTTAGAGAAAATTTTCAATATTTATTGAAAATTTTAAAAGTTAAAAACAATATATTATGATATCTATATATATATATATAAACATATAGATATAGATAATAAAAGAAAAACAATATTAAAGCTAAAATTAAAACAAAAACTATGGATAAAAAAATGATAGATAAATAATTAGAAATGAGAGAGAGAGAGAGAGAGAGAGTTAAGAGAAGAGAAATTTAAGGGATTTTAATTAAACATACTTAGTTAATGTCAATCTTACTCTTTTAATCTAAAAAATGATCAAGAGTCAAGATTAGTTCACATAGTTCACTCTCAAGAAGTTGTTCACTCTTGAAACTAATCATATATATATATATATAGTGGAGAGTTCAAATGAGAAGAAAAATTTTGTAAGAATAAAAAGAATAAGTTTTAAACCAATAGAAATGCTCTATTTTAGTTCATTTAATATGTGTATTTAATGTTATTAATAAGGGCATATAGGTAAATTTCTAATTGTAATTAATTAGCTAACTTATTAAACTTGTAACTCCCATTTTAAATATACTCTTTCAAGGTAAAATAATTTAGGGTGAAGGATAATTTTCGCCATGTGTAGGATAAATTTTAGTATGTGAAGGATAAATTTTTGTATGTGTAGGATAAATTCTTAAATGTGTATGATAAATTTAGATATGCGTAGGGTAAATTTCGGTAAGTGTAAGATATATGTAGGATACATTTTGAATGTGTAGGATAAATTGTTTTTTGTTTTATTAATGAGAGATAACATAATTAATGGGAGGAGTTATAACTATTTAATGTTTTACCATTATGCCCTTTCTTCTTTTTCTTCTCACATTAAATTTCTTCTCAAATGAACCTTCCCCTATATATATATATATATATAGACATCTAAAATGAGAACCACATCGAGTTGTAAGAACCGTGAGAACTACACCGTACGGGGCGAGGTGTACAATTTTTTTTTCATAAACGTAGATGCGTGTATTATAAACACATTTGTAAAAAAAATTCAAAAAAAAAATGTCGTGTGTGTAGTTTTGAGCACCACACGTTTGTGTTTACGGGTACCGTAAATTTAACCGGAAAATTTACGGTACCCGTAAACACAAACTTGTGGTGCTCAAAAACTACACACACGACATTTTTTTTTTGAATTTTTTTTTACAAATGTGTTTATAATACACGCATCTACGTTTATGAAAAAAAAAATTTGGTCAACCTCGCCCCGGATCAAGTAGTTCTCACGGTTCTTACAACTCGAGCTGGTTCTCATTTTAGCGGACACTTATATATATATATATATATATATATATATATATAGGGCAAGGCTAGGTAGAAAACCCTATCTATATGAAAAACCTTAGAAAACCCAACCTCCCGACATTTTTTTTTTTTTGAAAAAATTAACACATGTAATATACATGTTTTTAAGAGTTTTGGGCCAAAAAAATCAAAAAAGCGCCGAAGGGATCTTTTTAAAAAAAAAAAAAATTCAGCAATTTCTGTCATTTTTGGCTAACACATGTTAGGCGACCGGACATGGCTGAAATTTGTTTATTTTTTTTTAAAAAATCCCTTCGGCGCTTTTTTGTTTTTTTTTGCCCAAGACACTCTAAAACATGTATATTACATGTGTTATTTTTTTCAAAAAAAAAAAATGTCGGGAGGTGGGGTAAAAAGGCCGGGAGATTTGGGTTTCCAGAGTTTTCTACCTAAATGTGGGTTTTCTGTCTAGCATTGTCCTATATATATATATATAAATATATATATATATATATATAGGGAGAAGATCATGCGAGAACCACCTCTTATTGTGAGAACCGCGAGAACCAATGTGAACACACCAAAAATGCCTAAAAATAGCTAAAAATCACACACAAAAATTTTTTTTGATTTTTTTAATATTTTTTAGGTTAAAATCGCTACTTTTCGAACAAAAAAAAAAAAAAAAAAAAAATTTTTTTAAATTTTTTTTTTTAAAAATTTTTTTTTTTTTTTTGGCTTCGAAAAGTAGCGATTTTAACCTAAAAAATATTAAAAAAATCAAAAAAAAATTTTTGGATTTTTTTTTGATTTTTTTAGATTTTTTTTAGATTTTTTTAGGTTTTTTGGGGGTTTAGTTTTTAGCATTTCAGCTTGGGGGGGGGGGGGGGGGTGGGGGGGGGGGGTTTAGGTTTTTGGGGGGTGGGGGAGGGGGGTTTAGGCTTTTTTTGGGGGGGGGGGGGGTGGGGTTAGGTTTTTTTAGGTTTTTTTTAGCTTGGGGGGGGGGGGGGTTAGGTTTTTTTTGGGGGGGGGGGGGGGTGGGGGGTTTAGGTTTTTGGGTGGGGGGGGGGTGGGGGTTAGGTTTTTTAGGGTTTTTTTTAGGTTTTTTTAGCTATTTTAGGTTGTGTTCACATTGGTTCTCATGGTTCTCACAATAAGGGTGGTTCTCGCATGAGCCCCTCCCTATATATATATATTTATATATAGAGAAATGTTAACATACAAAAGCCCTTATCATACTTCACGTACGCGACAATGGTAACCGTCGGATGAGGTGATAATCACGCATGGGAGGTGATAATCACGCATGGGGAGTATAATCACGCACGTTATGATGGTAAAAAAAGTAATTACGCACGTTATGTATTTGGTCGCGTAGGTTAATGTAGGTTAAGCCGTAATATACATTATACTTTCTCTTTATATATATTTATATATATTAGGACTGCTAGAGATGATAATTCACACACAATCTAAGCTTACTTTTAAATTTACATTAGTTTCTATTATTATAATTCTCAATCAGTTGAAGATAAACATCTTTAGTTTCTATTATTTTTAATACGCTTTCAATATACTTCCTTTAGTAGTGCTAGACTAGGACGACTTGGTTGAGCCGGAGAGAAAAAGTGGTAATATATGATATATAATGATTTTAGTTCTTGTAACAAATCTCCGACTTATAAAGTATGATAGTTTGTTCTCCAAATCTGTTCTGGAATACCGAGAAAAAAGTTAAAATAATTTATTTTAATGACAAATAACAGAAGTTATTAAAAAAACAAAACTAAAAGAAGATGGTGTCGTGGTGGTTTCAAGAAAGATTTTGATTGGAGATAATAGATACATGGGTAGCATATAGGGATGAGATCGGTACCGGAACCGAAAGTACCGATACCGAAAATCCTCAAAAGTGGGTACCGGTACTGGTACCGAATATACCCGGTACGGTACGGTTCGGTACCGGTATTTGAGGGTAAAAACCGGTACCGAACCGGTACCGAAAATGTCAAAAGTCGGTATCGAATCGGTACCGAAAAGATATCCTGTTCGGTAAATTCGGTACTGGAACCGGTACCGGGTCCATTTTGCTCATCCCTAGTGGCATATAGGGTGAGAGTTGGGTGATTTTTCTTTTATTTTTTGTTTTTTTAACAAACAGGTTAAAATGGTAATTTTGAAATATATAACGTCCAAATATAGTCTACATCGAATTAAAGAGAGACATAATTAAAGAGTGACGTATGTGAGAAGAGGACCATACTTGATTTTAACTTTATCAACAAAAACAGCCAGCCAGCCCCTACCACAATCCGGTAGAGGTACCCATCTAACCAAAAAACTATGAATCCATCATGTACAACGGGTATTTACATTACTCACTCTATCGAAGCGTTTTATATTTAGACCTATATTTTAACCAAAAAAATCCAAACGACTTAATATCATTACAAATGCCATCCGTGGGAACCATTCCTCCTCTGAGAACCATCTCATTACGGGCTTTCCATAAACACCAACAAACCGTAATAATAATGTCATGAACCACTTCCGCCTTAGCCTTTCCTCTTCTTGCCGTTTTGTAAATCTCCATGAGGTCCCTGAAGGAAAAGATAATGAAATCCGGTCACTTGCACCATGAGCTAATAAAGATCCAGATTCTTGTTGCAACTATGCATGAGAAAAAGAGGTGAAAAAGAGGTGGTCGATCGCCTCTACCACATCCCCACAGAATACGCAATTCTCCGAGTTCAAGTTAACATTCCTCTTCCTCAACGCCTCACATGTCAAAAGTCGATTCATTTCCACTCTCCACACCGTAATATTACATTTTGATGGAGTCCATTTGCACCAATTAATCACAAAGTGCTGATCCGAAACTGCCTCCTTCATCATCAAGCCTTTTAGCGATGCCACCGAAAAACAACCAGATCGACGCGTCGCTGGAACCCGAAAAAGAAACCGACGGTATCAGCGATATGCACTCATGCCATTCCGCTATCTCCTCCGTGGAAGTCAGAGCTTGCTTCCATTTCCACACCCAAGTCGGATCCTGAGCTTATATCTCCACACCCATTTTGCAAGAAGGGTGTCATTTACCACTTTTAATCTACTAATTCTGAGACTCCCCCCCCCCCCCCCCTCTTTTGGTGAAGCCATTCTTTTCCAGGCCACCTAAGGAATTTTCCTTTCATTACTTGTTCCCGCCCACAAAAGCCTTCTCATCATCGCTTCTAGATCTTCAATCACTTTGCATGGAGCTCTGAATAAAGAAACGTAATATAATGGAAGACTTTTGAGCACCGCTTTAATGAGGACGACTCTTCCCCCAAAGGAGAGAGAACAGGCCTTCCATGAGGTAAGACAGGTCTCAAAAACTTCATATACCAGTTTCCAATTACTTATCTTATTCTTGTTCGCCCCAACCGTGATACCTAGGTAATTAAATGGATTACCACCCTTTTAACATCCTAACAAAGCCTCCATAATATCCACTTCTCCCGTATCCACCCCTATCCCCATCAAACTTGATTTTTTAATGTGACACCCCAATATTTTTTATTAAATCCTAAGATGACACGTGTTAAAGCACTGGATCGATGACGAACATCAAACATTGCACTTGATTCAAGACATGAAGAACAAAATATGAACAAGATGTAGAAGATGAATCTCTTTATTAACGAATCAGTCATCACAGATTACATACCAAAAGAGTATACATCATCTACAAGCTGGTTTAGATCACAAAGATCTAAACCCTAGCTTTCTCTCACTAACACATAGTCTCTCTCTCTAGAAAATGTGCACACCAGGAGGATGAACAAGAAGTTAGGAGAGGTGCACAAATCTTCTTGATCGGATCTTGTTGCCTGCCCTAATCCTATACAACACACATATATATAGACTAGGACTAAACTCAGACAAACAATCTACACCAAAACCAAACCCCTGACAAAAGTCCTAGACATAAACTTGGACAAATTGTCCAAGGTTAAACCTTGGACTAAGTTTCAAGACATGTACAATAAAGACCCTAACAATTGGAAAGCATGCACTTATCACCCAAAGTGCACTAACAAACTCCCCCTTGATCAGTGCATGGTCTTCATGTGGTCTTGAATTCTTCATTATCGTTGACTTTAACTTGGACTTCTGCTTTGGTTGACCAGAACTGATAAACGACAGTTACCCTGCAGGAACTGCACTTACAATCTCCCCCTTAACTGTTGCTATCAGTTCTATTTGACATTGATATCTTCAGTCATCGAATACTGCACTTACAGACTCCCCCTTGACTGATGATATCATGCCTGCTTTTAACTTTGGCTGAGACTTGATCTTTCCATATTCCAAGCATAACCCCTTAGTTTTTGGACAGCTTCTTCCAATGAGAGCTCCTCATAGAGAACACCCTCTCTAATCAAAGCGGTGTACATATTCCATTCTCTGGGAAGACAATTCAGAAACTTCTCAACCTTCTCAAATTCAGTGTAGATACCCTCTTGACTTCTATCAAGTTCGCTCAACAGATGATAAAATCGGTTCACTGTGTCATCAAATGATTCATTTCTTAAAGCTTTGAACACAACGAATTGAGTCTTCAAACGTTCGAGACATCGCTTCTTGTACATTGCATTTCCTTCATAGCGCTCGATCATACTATCCCACAACTCCTTCGAGCTACTTCTCTTACGGAACGTATGAAGTATAGATTGTGTCATAGCCATCGTTATCATTAACATAGCTTTCTCTTCACAATCATAAAATTTCTTCTGGTCGTCAGTGAGTGCCAAATACGTATCGATCGCCAACGTACGTACTGGAGTAGCTCCACATCCTTTAACGATACACAACCAGATTTTGATGTCTTTTGCTCGTACATACCTTTCGAAACGCTCCTTCCACTCAGGAAAATCAAGCTCGTTTATCAACAAAGGAGGTTTGTCGTTACTCCCTACCTCAGCATTGTGCTTGAGGTTTTGCACCATTGTAGTCAGATTGTTGTTTGCCATTTCTATGTAGTTGTGAAAGAAGCAGTGAGTTTAACAGAAAACAACAGTAGGTTTCCAAGCAAGAACTGTGTCACTGGGAAGGTTTGCTAAGTCCATACTCGGAGAGAAAACACGGAGTGAAATGTCTGAGGCTTTAATCAGAGTGTAAAACCCGGATCAAAACCTGAAATGAAACACAAACCTCGGACACAACACTAAAGTTTTAAAAATCGGACAAGTAGAATTGTATAACTCAGTAAACTCGGATCAACAACACTAAGAGAATTAAAACTCGGTCTCAGACACCGAATTTTAAATACTCGGACCAAAGTAAAATTAAAAATTCGGACACAAAAAGTGAAGGAAACTCGGATCAATTCAGACTTAAACTCAGACTCAAAGTGTGAAGGAAACTCGGATTAACAAGTAGACTTAAAACTCTGACTCAAAGAAAAAACAAGGTAAAACTCGGATGAAATGTATGTAACTTAAACTCGGACTCAAGAAAACTAAGGTGAAACTCGGACTAGGTAAAGGTTTCTTAGACAGAAATTCGGACCTAGGGATCTTAGACTTAAAACTCGGATCTTGTGATAATAAGATCTAAAATTCGGACTCAAAGAGATGAATGAAAATTCGGACAGAAGTTGAAAATCGGACAGGAGTTAAAATTTGAAACTCGGAACAAGTCAGAGTTTCTCAAAACTCGGATCCAGTAACCAATCTCCGGACTATCTCCCCAATGTGACTTCACACTGGTTCAACAATACCCCGGAAACACAAACACCAAATTTAAACCACGGACAATGCTTCCAAAGATCAAACTAGGAATCTTTTTCACCCTTCAACACTGTATGAACAAGAACCAAAAACCCCTGTAAAAACCCAAATGAAGATCAACACTAAAAATCACCAAACTACTCAAAATCCATCACCAAATCACTAGAAATGAATGAGGAATCATGAATAAAACACAAAAACTCACTAAACACTCACTAAACCCTATCAAAGTTTGAACTTTTCTCACAAAAACCTTCAAACTAAGAAACACCTACAGTAGTATGAGCACACTATTCTGATGCCACTGTTAAAGCACTGGATCGATGACGAACATCAAACATTGCACTTGATTCAAGACATGAAGAACAAAATATGAACAAGATGTAGAAGATGAATCTCTTTATTAACGAATCAGTCATCACAGATTACATACCAAAAGAGTATACATCATCTACAAGCTGGTTTAGATCACAAAGATCTAAACCCTAGCTTTCTCTCACTAACACATAGTCTCTCTCTCTAGAAAATGTGCACACCAGGAGGATGAACAAGAAGTTAGGAGAGGTGCACAAAGCTTCTTGATCGGATCTTGTTGCCTGCCCTAATCCTATACAACACATATATATAGACTAGGACTAAACTCGGACAAACAATCTACACCAAAACCAAACCCCTGACAAAAGTCCTAGACATAAACTTGGACAAATTGTCCAAGGTTAAACCTTGGACTAAGTTTCAAGACATGTACAATAAAGACCCTAACAATTGGAAAGCATGCACTTATCACCCAAAGTGCACTAACAACACGTGTCTGAAGACCCTCCATATAATTCATAATGTTGAAGGAGAAGGGTTAAAATCGTCAAAAAAAGGAGGATACCAAGTCGAGGGGCTAAGGTTGCCTAAAAAGCAAATTTTTGGGTGAATTCGAGGTCCTTGCGGACCGTGTTAATATCCCCCTGTCCACAAGGGGTATTTGAAATTATTGCGCGCAGACGGTCCTTGCGAACCATATGGGAAATCCCTTGCGGTCCACAAGGGGTTCCCAGACTGTAAGAAAATCGTTGGCAGCTACATTTGCTGCATTTTTTATACCTTTCTTCAACATTTTCCACCTTAACTCCGGTTGTGCCACCTCCTATGCCACTAATTAGCTTCCTAAAGTTCCCTATGACACTTGGCAACCTCCTATGCTTCATTCTTCCCTATAAATAGCCCTTTAATCCTCCATAATCTTCACACCATTTCCAAACAGACTAAGTCAAAGTGTGAATAGCCTTCCTTGAGTGCTTTAAGAAGTTTTCTAAAGCAAGTAAGTTGGCCTTCCTTAGTTCTTTCCATAGAAGCTAGTTTCATAGTTTAGTTTTGTTCGAAAGTCCGAAATTGTCAAGAGTTTGACTTTTCCGTTGACTTTCAATTCTGACCACTTTAGTCAAGTCAATTTTAAAATTAAATTCATCCAAGTGATCATCATAATGTAGGGCATAATACCCTGCAATTATATCACGTGATCATCACGTCTTAATGGGTCAAATGACAAGTCAAACTTATATTTCTAAAAAGTCAAAACGCAGCTTTATGTAAATATCAAAGAATGATTTTAAAACATATGTAATCTAATGTTTTGACACCAAAACAATTTGTAAAACATAATAAAATATATTTTAACATGTTGAACTTGTCGTGAACCCATTTGACCATTTGAACCCAAATTTACGTGCACGACCCGTTATAATAGCATAAAACAAATGAACAAGTTGTAATGGGTCTAGAAGCCAAAATGAAGGAGTGGAACATAGTTTGATTCTAGTAAGTCACTTTGAGTGTTCATACACAAGGTTCAAAATGAAGGAGTGGAACATAGTTTGGAAAGCGAAAGCTTCCATTTGTTTACACTTCACAAGTCACAAGTTCATCATATGGAAAATAATGACTTGCGCTTGCTTTCATCATTCGATTACCATGTATAAACAGAAATAAAATGAGTGTTTGAACTCGTAACTTTGATGGTAATCACCTCAACACAAACCCACAACCATAGACTTGATTGTGAGCTTAGTGGGTACAAGATTCCACCAAGTTATTAGCAAAAATATGAACATACAAGAAGATAAAAACAAGCAGAAAATAAAGTGCACTTTGGACCTCAAATATGGTGAGGTTTCACCTTAGTTTGCCCAAGCAAACTTGTGAAAACTTTCCTAGAGGTTATCCAAGTATTTTAGAAGAATAAAAAAAAAGGAAATAGATGAAGAAGTGAGTTAGAACTCACTTAGATTCACTTAAACTTTCTGCTCAAACTTGCTGGAAATTAGATGAGATTGAGAGTGTTTTTAAGGTGTTTAGAAAGCTTGGAAAGTGAAAAATAAATGGGGAAGTGATGTATTTATAGTTGGGGATATTAGGGTTTAGTTAGTTGTGTAATAAATAGGAGTAGTTGGGAGTTAAACAACAAAAAGAAAGGAACCAAACACACCATACAACTTGCGGCCGCAAGCTGGTAGGCAGCATTTTTTTTTTGACAATATAAGTTATATATTTGGCACTTTGTAATGTATTTAACATAACTTAAGGTGTTACATGATATTTAAGGGTGTAATTATCATAATTATATGCAAAAAGAACATGAAATCAAATGATGTCAAGTATTTAAACATGAATCTAGTGTTGTAAGGCATAAGTGATGTATTGTAATGATTAGTCAAGTATATGTATGCGTCATGGTTGCAAAAATTGCGACTAGTCGGCGATTAATCGCGGACTAGTCGCTAGTCGCCCATCAACTGAGTAATTTTCAGCTAATCAGTAAAAAAATCGCTAGTCGGCCCTAATCGCGACTAGTCGGTCGGGAAAAATTAGAAAAAATCGGGAAAAAACAAAAAAAAATCGGAAAAAATCAGAAAAAAATTGGAAAAAATCAGAAAAAATCGGAAAAAAAACACATATTCCGGCCAAAACCTCCCAGATTCCGGTCAAAACTTGTCCACTTAAAAAAATTACGTATAAAAATATATGTATATATGTATAAAAACTTAAAATTATACATAAAAAGTCTGATCCGATTAATCCCGAGTAGTCGCTAGTCCCTACCTCACCGACCCGCAAGTGACTAGCGAGTTCTCCAACCTTGGTATGCGTAGAATGTTTAAATCACGTATTTTCGATTAATTGTTTGTACGTTAAACATGTTCATGATACGGATATGGAATAAGCTTATGATTGAATCAAACGTATAAGTGTATGACTTGAATGTATAAACGAATGTACGAACAATGTATATTTCCCAATTTCATTAAGATCGAAGTCTCGGATTTACAATGGTTTGAAACGAAATACGATTACAAAGGAAACAAGTTTCCGAAAATAGAATTACAATACACTTTTTCTAAAACGGAAAGCTAAAAAAAACGAGGCGTTATAGTATCGATTTAGCATGAACATGACCACAAATATTAGTGCATTTTCATTCGTTTTCCACTTTGATAACTTAATTTTAACAACTAAAATTATTAACTATTTAAAACACCTCTAAAAAGCATTTAACTTCCAAGAAATTGTAGTAATAACAATTCAATTTCGTTAAAATGTAATAACACACAAAACAACCCAGCATAGTTATTTTGATAACTAAAATAATTTTATTAATAAGGATTGTAAGGTCTGACAACTAAAATAGTTTTATTAATAAGGATTGTAAGGTCAAAAATATGAAAAACAAGTTAGCTATATTATATGTTATAAGTAGTGGGATTTTTCGTGATTCACAATAGGTTCTCGGTATGTATCCGTAAGGTTCATTATGTTATTAGTTTAATTTGTTATGATGTCGGTATCATACATGCGCTAGGTATAGCAATCAAAATGGATATGTCCAACAAGATATCAACACGTTTTTACATTGACCAAAAAAAAATATCGGTACCGACATCAATGTTGTTTCGCCGGTATCACTTCGATTCGTCATTTTTCTTTAAGTACCGGCACTCACTATAGTTTATATACCGCAATGTTGAGAGAACCATAAAAATGAATATAGTGCCGGTGATGGTGTTGTTTTGACGGTAAAGAATTAAATCAACCATGTTCCGAATCGTGGATAAAAAATAAGTATGTCGCAACAGTATATTTGGAATTATAAAACGTTATATTATATTACTAAAATACGCCATGCCGAGAAGACCATAAAAACCGAATACAATACCAATATTAACGTTCTTCGGGAGGTATCAGTCCATTTTCACGGCAAAGAATAAATAAATCAACTATATTTGACCATTATCATAGAAAAAATAGCACGTCAAGATGGTATATTCGAAATTTACACGACGTTATATTATATTACTAAAATAACAAAAAAGATAAACACGTTATTATATAAAAGAAAAAAACTAAACTGTTACTTAGTTTAGATGTCATGTACACTTGTTTTTCAACATTATTATTCATAACTCGGTCTTGAATAAAAGTTAGATCTAAACGTAAATAAAGATAAGCACGTCACAAAAACATTCTCAAAATTTTATAAAGGGTCTACTTATGATAACTATAAACGAAAAATATAATATGCTTAAAACAATTATAATAATAAAATATTACCACCAAAATCACGTTTATATGTTATGTATAATTCATCCAAAACCTAATAATAAAACAACAATAATAATTTGTCCTTTTTACTCCAGGCTATGGCGTGCAATGTACATATATATACACTCGGCCACTTGCAATACCAAGATATATACATATAAACAGTCACCGACTAATCTCTGCCGGAGATGACCACCGGCGTTGAAGAAACAGTGGTGATCATAGTCGGAGCCGGCTCATCCGGGCTTGCCACCGCCGCATGCCTCCATCAACTATCAATTCCATACATAATTCTAGAGCGAGAAGATTGTATAGCCTCATTATTCAACAAAAAAACATATAACCGGCTTCACCTCCACTTAGCCAAAAACTTCTGTCAACTTCCTCACCTTCCTTTTCCGGCGAGTTTTCCGACGTATGCTCCAATAGCCCAATTCTTGGAATACTTGGATGATTATGCATCTTGTTTCAAGATTAATCCGAGGTTTTGCAACCGCGTAAAGTTTGCAAAGTATGAAGAAGATGAGGAGAAATGGAAGGTGGAGGCTGAGGTTGATGGTGGTGGGGTGAAAAGATATGAAGGGAGGTTTCTGGTGGTGGCTACTGGAGAAACTAGTGATGTGTTTATACCGGAGGTTGATGGGTTGAGTGAGTTTAAAGGTGAAGTTATTCATTCGACTCAGTATAAATCCGGCAAAGGGTATGAGAACAAGAAGGTTTTAGTGGTCGGATCTGGTAATTCCGGCATGGAAATTGCACTTGATTTGTCTAACTATGGTGCAACCACATCCATTGTTGTCAGAAGTCCAGTAAGCTTTAGCCTTAAACCTTCAAAAAACCTAATATCCCCACCACACGGCCACACCCCGAATGACCTAAACACCCCCCCCCCCCCCACCCCCCACACACACACCTAAAAACTAAACTCTAAACCCCTCAAAAACCTAACCCTAAAAGCTAAATTAAACCGATAACCTAAACTCGCTAAATTGCATTTACAACATAATTAATTTATGTTGCACATGTGTAATGCTAATTTGTTTTTTCTTTTAACTTTTTTATCTCAAAATGACTTGCATTAAAAAATGTTAAAAAAATATCTAGTCTGTTTTTTAATCTTTTTTTAAAAGTTTTTTTAGTTTTCTCACACACACGCATATATATATATATATATGGGAAGGTTAATTTGAGAAGAAAATTTTATTAAGAATATAAAGAACAAAAGGGTACAATTGTAAAACATTAAATAATTTTTTTCTCATCTCATTTACTATTATGTTTGACTAATTAATTAGTCATTAAGACCATCATCCTCCACACTAAAATTTTTTGCCTACACACATCAAAAGTTATCCTACACATTTCGAAATTTATCCTACACATATTGAAATTTATCCTACACAACTCGTAATTTATCCTACACGTCTCGTATTTATCCTACACTATAAATGAATTTTTATTTTTATTTTTTGAGAAAAATATACATCTTAAAAATAAGTTACAAATTTAATATAGTTAGTTATTAAAGATGAAACTACAAATTAATGATGTATGTAAATTTACCAATATACCCTTATAGTTACATTAAGTACAAATATTAAATGAAGTCTAATGAAGCATTCCTATTGGTTGAAATTTCTTCTTTTTTCTTCTTACAAAGAATTTCTTCTCATTTGAACTCTCCACTATATATATATATATATATATATAGGGGAGGGTTATCTTGAGAACGCTAAATATTGCGAGAACCGTGAGAACAAATGAAAAAAACCAATCAAAACCAATTTTTTTAATACAAACCTCATTGTAATTAAAATACAACATCAAAAAAAGAATTGACAACATCAAATAATTCATTTCTCCTCTCAAAATCACTTTTATTAGAATTTTTACACATGTGTAAATATAACAAATTTACACATGTGTAAATGGCAAACTTACACATGTGTAAATTTTCTTTATTTATGAATTCACGTAAATTTAAACGTATAAATGAAATTTATAACATTGTATTCGAATAATAATGATAAGTGTAAAAAGAAATTTTGAATTTGAATTGTTTTTGACAAAGTTCTCGCGGTTTTTTGATTCGTTCTCACGGTTCTCGCGATATTTAGCGTTCTCATTTAAACCCTCCCCTATATATATATATATATATATATATATATAGAAAAAGTATATCGTACATTACGGCTTAACGTACTTCACGTACAACAACGTGCGTGATTTGTTCTATAACATGCGTGATTAATGTTTTCAATATGCGTGATTATTGTGTTTCAACATGCGTGATTTTGGATTATTGAGTTATAACGTGCGTGATTTTAAAATGAACGTGCGTAATTACTTGTCGGACGTGATGTACGTTAAGCCGTAATGTATGCTAACCTTCCTCTATATATATATATAGGGTGAGAGTTGGCTACAAAGTCCATTTTTTCTACAAATTGTAAAAACTCATAAAACACCACAATTTCAGCCACAAAACACACTCAAAACCCACAAATAACAAAGTGGAGATTACTAAAACACCATATTTGTGGGTTTTGTGTTGTGTTTTGGATGATAAGGCTTTGATTATCGAATGACTAATATTAGTGTGTTTTATGTTGATTATCATGTTATGTTTTATATTCATAGTTCTACGATGGTGTGTTTGAAGTTTTTATGGATGGTTAAGGTTTGGATATTGTGTTTCAGTGATCTTCACTCTGTTATTTAATGGGTTTTGAGTGTGTTTTATGGCTGAAATTGTGGTATTTTATGACTTTGTACACTTTGTAGGAAAAATGGACTTTGTAGCCGAACCCCACTCTATATATATATATATATATATATATATATATATGGGCTGGTTAACGTACAAATGCGCTTATCGTACATTACGTACGCTACAATCTCAGCCATCAGATCATCTTCCCGCATTGAAAATCGCATGTTGTTTTTTTGTAACAATTTCGCATGTTGGTTTTTTAACATGCGATTTCATCAAAATTACCACATGCGAAATTGTTACAAAAAACCAACATGCTATTTCATCAAAATTATCACATGCGAAATTGAATTACCACAAGCGAAATTGTTACAAAAAAATAACCTGCTATTTCATCAAAATTATCACATGCGAAATTGAATTACCACATGCGAAATTGTTACAAAAAAAACCTGCTATTTCATCAAAATTATCACATGCGAAATTATTACAAAAAAAAAACAATATGCGATTTTCAATGCGGGAAGATGATCTGACGGCTGAGATTGTAGCGTACGTAATGTACGATAAGGGAATTTGTACAGTACCCTTTACCTTACCTATATATATATATATAGGGGAATGTTCAAATGAAAACCACTAGTTAACGCGAAAACTAACTAAAAAAGTAAAAAAAAAACATACCAAAAAAAATATTTTTTTTTTCATACCAAAATTCGCCACTTTTTATATATAAAAAAAATTTCAAAATTTTTTTTTTTTTTGTAGTGCACATGTGTAATACTACACATGTGTAGTACACATACACATGTGTAATACAAATTTTTTTTTTTTTGAAAATTTTTTTATATAAAAAAACCTGCGATTTTTTATAAAAAATTGAAAAAAAAATTTTGGTGTGTTTTTTAGGCTTTTTTTAGTTAGTTTTCGCGTTAAAAGTGGTTTTCATTTGAACCATCCCCTATATATATATATATATATATATATATATTCCAATATACGCTTTTTAACAATGAATACAAATTTACAATAAGGATCATACATGTTGTCTACGTTTGTGGCATAGGTTCATATACTTTCAAGGTGGTCGTTTAATCTTGGACTGAAGTTGCAAAATATTATACCAATGCATTTGGTGGATTCATTCTTAGTGTTGGTTAACAACATAATATTAGGAGATCTTACTAGGTACGGGATTCAAAGGCCCCAAGAAGGTCCGATTGCGGGCAAGGTAAGATATGGCAAGTATCCGGTCGTCGATATGGGTACAACCGAAAAGATAAAGTCTAGCGAGATACGAGTATGATCGATGTTCTCAACCATCACAACATAATATACGTGTTTGTTAAATAATAATACATTTGTTAATATTTTTAACATGTAACCAGGTTTTGTCGGCATTGAAAAGTGTTAATGGTGGAGGATATGAAGTTGTTTTCGAAAATGGAAGATTTTATCAGTTTGATGTGATTTTGTTTGCGACTGGTTTTAAAAGATCAACTCATTTGTGGCTTCAGGTTACTTTTTATTTTTTATTATTTTTAATTTCTTTCGTTTACAAGGTGTATTAAATAAGTACCATTTGTATTTAAATATGTAGGGTGGTGATTGTCTTTTAAAGAATGATGGACTACCGAAACCAATGTATCCAAATCATTGGAAAGGAGAAAATGGGCTTTATTGTGCTGGGCTTGCAAGAAGAGGCCTATATGGAGCTGGAATTGATGCCCAAAACATAGCCCAACACATTTTCAAACTAATCTAATTATATAAAAGAATATCACTAAATGTGTTACAGTATGATATCAGTACGATATTGGATAATGATTGAATAATGTTTATATTTATGATTGTTTAAATAAAGAACAATGAAAATCATGTTGTTTTGAATTCTTTGTAATTTTATTTTATTTTATTTTGGGAAGAAGGTGTATCCAGTGGTGGAGTTTGAATGGAAATACAGTGGGAGCTGAAAACTTAAAATTATCCAATATTAAACTTTGAATTTTTTTGGTAAAAATAACACTATGAGCGAAAAATTAGAGGAGGTCGGGGCACCCACGGGCCACCAAGAAGATCCGCCCATGGGTGTATCTGCCCCAAAGTATTATACGACGACCTCTCATTTCCCTTCGTCTTCGGTTTTGGATTTTGATTTTGATTTGGGGAGGAAGATAAATATTTAGCAAGAGCGTTAGTGTCCTAAACAGTTACCTTGATATATGTTACAACCATAAGTCTTGCACGAGAAGTTTCAAGGAAAAACTCTGTCTATAAAGGCTAAAGTTAACTTGGGGAACCTAAGCTGCTAACTTGATGGCCAACTAATCTTGAATTATAATTCAATATATTCTATCTTAAGCTAAGTATGAAGAACGCCAAGCATCTTGTATTTTAAAAAAGATAAATAAATAGAGGTGTGCCTAACCCTATTAAAGGGCTAAAACGAACTCTGAAACTAGAGCATATTCATGAAACAGTAACCATAATTTTGGATAAAGATAAACCAAACCTGTTGGGTTAGTTGGGTCAGTTGTATCGTCATACCGGCCTAACACGGAAAAAGAATCAATTGGCCTCTCTTGCCAATGGCGAATATGATGTTGTCATTACCCTCCATAATGAGGAGAAACCAAATAATCAAACTTAGATTTGGTTTCATTACTTGGTGTAATGTAGGTTTTCTCACAAATAATATTCAAAATCTCTGCATTTTGCAAATTATATATGTACACTAAAAACACGCATGAGCTATCAAACGATTATTATGAAACATGGTATTGGGATTAATCAAGTGGTTACTTCACATTTGTTCATTAATGATGGTATCAAAAACAACATAAACATAGTTTTAGGATTTGTTAATCATTTTAGAACGTAACTTGAACAAACATAAGATTGATGTCAGAGTTAACAATAAGTAATATCATATTAGTATCTTATTTCATACAAATTTAACATAATTAAACAGATAAAAAAACATAACATTTTGTCAATTCTATGTACATGGAGTGGAGTCCCAGTGAGCTTCAGGGTCATGCGGTATTCATGGGAACACTGCACATGGAGTGGAGTCCTAGTGAGCTTCAGGACCACACTTCTTGTAAGCTATCCTTCAATCAAATTATGAAACCTCGCTTATAATCTAAGTAATATACTTTTTGTTCGTTAAATTAATTGTTCAAAGAAGAAAGTCTAGGGAACTCAAGGAAACTCCACCTCGTCCCTTAGAGAAGTCCAACAAAGTCTAGGAAAAAAATTGAGGAGACACGTTGTGATTGATGGTTGGTTGTGTATATTAAAACAAGGAGTAGCCGGGAGCCAGGAACGGGGCGTGTCTCCTAGACACGGAGCAACATTTATCACTATTACTTGGAGCAACATTTTATAATTATAGACACACTATTGTAACTATGTTAAACGCATTGTTATAATAAGATAATGTAAACGCATCATTAAATTAATCATTACATCAATATTTATATAAAAAATAGGTTTGTTAATATTATAATACTAACTAAATTTAGGAGATTTATGTGGCTAATGTGTGAAACTTCTTGAAGTGAATGACTAAACAACAACTCAGATTTAACATGTAGGATTAGTTCACACAGTTCATTATCAAGGAGGTTGTTCACAAATGAACCTAACCCTATATATATAATAGTTTACGATCTTAATAAAGAAAGACCTTAGGGTCGTTTTGATGTAAAAAACGAGTAATGTACTCGTTAAAAACATTTAAATGATTGCAAAAATTAACACAACAGATACCACAATAAAATAATACCTTAAGACTTAAGATGCTATTGCAAACTAGTGTCCGTATGTATTCTATGAAATGCTCATTAGCACAGTTAGTTCCAATATTTTTAAGAAAACTGATCAAATAATCGTTCATGGAGTGAAAATGCATATCAAAATAGCATAGTATAAAATCACTATATCTAAGCCTCATGTTACATACAACGATAACCATGTCACTTAAATCTTTTTCTCAAACCTAATTGTAATATTTGAAAACATATCCAAATAATGTGGTCGTGGATCACATTTGGCCACACTTTTTTAGTGTGGCTAATAAGTGTCACACTTTTTTTCTTAAAGTGTGGCTAAAGGCTTGAATAGATATGTTATTGGTCGCATGAAACAAATAATGTGATTGTAGATAACATTTACCCACACTATACTAGTGTGACTAATATATGTCACAGTTTTTTCTTAAAGTGTGGCTAAATGTGTCAAATACTTGTGTTTTTTGTCACATGAAACAAAAATACGTGGCCATAGATCACATTTGGCCACATATATTGAGTTGTGGTTAATAAATGTAATATTATTTTCTAAAAGTGTGGCAGAAGGTTTTGAATTGCTATAAATGGTCACATAAATAATAAAATGTGTGGTTAAAGGTGTTTTAAAATGTTACGAATGACCTTTAGCCATACATTTTTATAAATGTGTGGCCGGGCGGTTTTGCCAAATGTGTGGTCGTAGCCCCTTTTTCAGGTAGTGTTTACACGTGAGATTCTTTCCCATTCAAAAAAAGTTGTCTATATTTTCTTCGCAATTTTTGAAATAATATCTTCCTATATAATAAAGGAAAAGTATCATATCCTATATGTCACCATATCAAGCCCTCTCCTTTAATTGAATCCTATATGTAATTTTCTCAAAAAAAAAAAATTTTATAAAACCTAAAGTCAAAATATTCATTCAAATTTCGAAACACGCAAAACCCTAGAATTTAAAATTCAAATCACGCCTCTCCTCACTCTCTTTGGATCTGGAATTGAAAAGCCATTGGTTTCTCTCTCTCTCTTCTTCTTTGAGAAACCTGCAACAAACAAGAAAGGTGTTATTTCTCTTTAATTTCATTCTCTAGGGTTCTTAATTTGAAGATCGAGAGCTTCACTTACATGTGAATCATCGTGAGCTGTACTTAATGGCCCAGAGAGCTGCCCTGATCCATCAATTCGTGAGCTTGCTCTTTCACTAATAGCTTCGAATCAACCATAGTTACTGCTGAACCAGAAACAACGATTATCAACATCGTCGCCACCATCGGTATCAACCACCACCGCTTCTCCACCACCGATCTCAACCACCACCATTGAAGAGTTCTAGAGGTAATTTGAAATTGAATTGGTTGTTACTCAAAACTGATAGGTTTGAAGGTACACACCACCTGCTCAATGAAATGCTTTAAACCAAAATTTCTTTTTGTTCCTGTATGGTTACTGTGTATTTAATCTTTTTGTGGAAACTGATAACAGAAAGGAATGGTGAAATTTATTGGAGTGTTGAAGATCGCAGTGGTAAAAGGCATAAATTTTGATATTATTATGATTAATTGGTTCTAGATTCTTGTGATTAATTGGTTGTTATAGGGTTACTAATTGTGTAGCATGCATTATCATGTAATAGACTGTATAAAAGTTAAAAAATTTCAGGTTTGAAGGTGGTATTAGGGCATGTAGTGTTGAAAATATTTAGGGAATTTTCATATTTTTGTGGTGGATTCTATTAGTGGTTTGAGTTATAAATGTAGTGCTTATTGAATTAATGTTTTAGTTATTGGTTTGATTGAATGAATTATGATGTTTGAGTCGGTGTACAGATGCTTATGTAACATATATTACGTGTTTTAGGTTTGATTTATATTTTCACAAGAATCCGTTTGGTGGTGAGTACACTGTGAGGTTTTTAGTGATCGCAGTGGATGCAGATGCCCCTTGCTTAAATCTTTAATTCTTGATAATTGTGAGGTTAGTGATGTACTATTGATGCCTATAACTTATGGATGTTAAAAAACAAACAACTGATTATTGGATGTTATTGGTTCAGAGGTTGACGACTGTGGTTTTTAGTAGCGGTTCTGTAAGAAGTATTTCATTTGCTGGTTGTCGTGCTATTACTTCTCTTGAACTCACTTGCCCTAATCTTGAGCAACTCACTTTGGATGGTTGTGGTCATCTTGAAAACGCCACTTTTTGTCCTGTAAGTAAACAAATCACACATCTCTTTTCTTTATGGCTCTATGCTGTTTCATTGCAATGTTTTCAGTACTTTAGTCAACATCCACATGTTTCCCAGTTATGTTTTTGTATATCGGTTATCATCCCTTTACAAAATAAAGGTTCCGATATTATTAGCAATATTGACCGTTATATTGAATGCCTTGATTGATGTGGACTCGGAGGAAGATTCCATGGCTTACGATTAGATCATGTTTCAAATATTGACACTTTTGAGTTTTGACTTTTAATATTACTATTATTACTATTAATATCTCACCGCGATAACCTGTATCTCAAATATCGGCCTTTGACCGATATTTGATTCTGGACCTTATTAACTGCATAGTTCATGACTGATTTAGGTGTTTTTCATAATGACCATTGTTATTTGCTTCATTTACATCATTTTTTGTTGTATCTATCCTGCTGAGTGCAAAAGTATTTAAAGCTTAGCGGTTATGGTATATGGTACACACATTCGCCTTTATAAAAGGCTTTGGTTATCCACACATCCCCCTCAATTTATCCACACATCCCCTAACCCTATACACCCCTCATTGCCCTATACGCCTGAAAATGGACCCACCTGATAAGCCCCTCATTGCCCTATACGTTTACTTTTTGGTTACTTTTTCACACATCCTATTAATGTCAATGATTGGGTGTCAGCCAATGATTGCCCAATCATTGGCTCTTTTGTGTGGAATAAATTTGAAGGGTATGGATGGTTTTCATTGGGGTGAAATATTATTTAAAAAAAACTTTATATATATTTTTTTAAATTGTTGTTAAAATAAAAAAAAATATAAACATTTATATTTATTATTATTTATTGTTATAAAAGGAAGGTATATAAATGTCATTTTTTATTTAATATATTTAGAAAAATGGCAACATTTTTATTAATTAATTATTATTATAAAACGTCAACATTTTTTTAATTAGTATTATAAAACTTCTACATTTTTTATCAAGTGTTAGTATAAAACGTCAACATTTTTTTAATTATTATTATAAAACGTCAACATTTTTTTAAATTAGTATTATAAAACTTCTACATTTTTTTATCAAGTGTTAGTATAAAACGTCAACATTTTTTTTAATTAGTATTATAAAACTTCTACATTTTTTTTATCAAGTGTTATTATAAAACGTCAAATTCTCTATAATCCATAACGCAAATGTAAGTGAACATTGTTTGATAAAATAACACAAAACACAACACTTTCATACAAAATGTAATACAATACATAGCTGAAACCCTAAACCCTAAACCCTTACACACTAAATCGCTAACTATTACATATTATTACTTAGATTCACACGAACCCGTTGTGTATCTGAATCAGGTTCTCAAACAAACCGTGAAATCGAACAGTTTCTTCGTACAACTGTGGCTAATGGAAATGCATGAAAAATATGATGAAGAAGTTGATTCTCGATTTGATGAACCTGTTCTTATGACAAACCCTTCATCAATTGAGATTTTAAATACAAGGCAATGTCGTGAGTTGGGAATAGAATCGGTTAGTTCATCAAGCGTCTGAACCGGCTTTTAAACCGGATGGAATCTACGAAGAAACTGTTCGATTTCACGGTTTGTTTGAGAACCTGATTCAGATACACAACGGTCTCTTTGCTTCGTCCACTAGAACTATTTGTGTATGCATTCTTTTGGTTACAAATAGTCCAAAACTCCTGAAAATAAACAGAATATAACGATTTGTAATGTTTGTATTGTAACACCCCGACCAAAGGCTGAAACAAAATTTTTCTGATAAATTAACTATTTTTAAATAATTAATTAAACAAATAAAACTATTTAATTATTGGATTAAATTGGTTAAAAATCGAATTTTGGGAAAAATATCAATTTTATATTTTCGAACATCATTCTGATGTTAAAATAATTATATAAAAATTTTCAGGTTTTATAAAATTAGTTTACTATTTTTATTGAATTTAATAAGATTAAAACTAACTTAATTCATAATAATTAGATAAAACCGGAAATAATTATAGTTTATATTTTTAGTAAATCAGGTTTGATGTATATGAGTTTATAAAAATGTTAGTTTTTATAAAAGTGATAAAAAACGTAAAAATAAAATAAAAGGTGTGTGCCCGGTTGGATTTTAAGAAGTGTATAAAATAACTAATGTTAGGGTAACTATCAGCTCCTGTACAGGAGGATAAACTGGTAAAGAAAGGGTGCTTTTACACGAGTGGTCCGGGTTCGATCCTTGCTAAGGGGCGGGTTATACAACAAACCCCCCCCCCCTTTTTTGTTATTCTAATTAACGTAGTTAACTAAGTTAACTTTTTTTTAAAGTATAAAACAACTAATGTTAGGGTATCTATCAGCTCCTGTACAGGAGGATAAACTGGTAAAGAAGGGGTGCTTTTACACGAGTGGTCCGGGTTCGATCCTTGCTAAGGGGCGGGTTATACAAGAAACCCCCTTTTTTTTTGTTATTGTAACACCCTAACACGTTTAACCTTAAAACAACGCAGCGGAAATTCGAGTCTTAAAATTTCTTTCATGACATACATCTTGACATTCTAAAAATTCATTTTATAATATAAGAACATAACTTATCAACACTAAATTACATATTTAAACATTCCCGTACAATCTGTCTTGTGACTCGATCCTCGATCTCCAATCCTTGGATATCCTCATGACTGGTACTACCTGCGCTCACCACATGAAATTCATACATTAGTACGCATTATAAACATACAAGGTTTGTTCACGTTTACTTCTCGTTTCATTTCCTCTTTACATTCCAGCTTTTCCATCCTGTCATACCATCCGTGGTGAGACTTCTTTGCCATTCCTGCATTTCACTTATAACTCCATGCACACGAATAAACAACGTAAACACTTGATCGTACCAAAAGACTTACATACATACCTAAACTTCATATACACTATCTCCATGCATACATACGTACACACGTGCATGTCAACCTACATGCAAACTTACACATAAATACATATTAATCATTCTATATGTATCTCATATATACATACCTACATCGTCACGAACGATCATGTCATCCCACATATATACATTCACACATACATACATACGTACATACATAGATACACCTTATTACATGCCTTCACACAAACCTACATACGTGCATGCATTCGTACATACTCACTTGCGTACATATACATACTTCCTACATACACCCCTACATACATACACTTAGGTTTATAAAACATACATACGTACATGCCTACATACTTACTTACTTACATATATATTTATAATCACCTGTTTCAACATACCCAACTCATACTTGCCTATTCATATACATCTTCATATATCCTTATGTACTTGCTTACACACTATAATCTTACATACATTCGCGCATACACGCTTACATACATTTCTACATACGTGTATAGAGATATACAACATCCATACATACCTATCCACACATACGCTTACCCTAATGGTCGCAAAACATGAGTTAAATTAGTCATACGCAACTCAAAACGCGTTTAAACGAGTTCCCAAGCCAAAACTGAGCAAACGAGCAACTTTCGCCAACCAGGGGGGGCTCGCGTGACGCCTAGGGCCTTAGCGTCACGCTAGGCCCCTGTTTTGGCAGAACAGATGCAGCAACTTGCTGCACATTCCCAGCACGATCCCGTTTCACGGAAACGAGCATAACTCTCTCGTTTTTGATCCGTTTTACCCGATTCTTTTTCCTACGCGTCCGTAATTTAATCCTCCACCTTGTGGAGTTAAAAACCAACATCCAACATAATAAAAATTCAGACTTCTAACTCTTCGGCTTATTACCCTTTTTCCAAACTTTGACCCGTTCGTGCATTCATCAACATAACTTGGTTATTTTACCATAGCATCTTATAAATCTAACAATATCCGTGACGTCTATCATAACCTACTAAATTCTTGGATGTCTTGCATCCTCTTAACACATTATCGTTCATATGCTTAATTTGACCCGTTAAGGGTATTCACACATTAATTGGTCTATGACTGACCAAACCATCATCCTCACTTCCATACTTGTCCAAAACATTACTCTAATCGAATAACTTGCTTCTAAACTACTTTTAAGTTCGTTTACCCCCAAAATACCCATCAAGGGCATTTTGGTCAACCTTAAACCCATCATTTACGACGAAAGACTTTAACACATATTTGACCTCAAACATCATGTTTAATTCATTACAACACTTTATTACTTACTTGTACTAAGAAGTGATTACGGAAATCACTTACCTTATGCGTCCGTGCTCGTATCCGATTCCTTGCCTCTTCTTGACCCGTTAACACCTCATGCTTGAGTCCGTCTCGACGTGATTCCTATACTTTCATTTCATCGAAATCACGCTCTTATTAGCATACACCTTTGTACATGTAACAATCATATCACTCGCATAATTCACACTTAACTTTCCTTAGTCATTTCTAACAAGCATTAAAATACATAATCAACTTCATATAATCATATCCGTATACGTTAAACTCATGTAACTCATCATGTCATTACATTTAACACGGATTGCTATAACATGTACCATACGACTTCCCATCAACCTACATTTACGACAACGAGTCAAGTCATGTTTCTTATACTTAGTTGACTTTCAAAAGTCAACTATTAACCATACTTAACTATCGACTTATCATCATATACCCGTAACATCATAATCGACTATACGGACGGCACTATATACATTTCATCATACACTTGATGTGAGTACTACCTTTTAAGCATAACGTACAACTATTTCATGCACAATTCTTCTAAACTCATACATAACCCATCAAAACCAACTACTAATCATCATGTATCATTCCAAATGAACATTAAACATAACATCATCATATTCCTATACTTTCATCTAACAATAATTCATCATACCCACATAATACATCAATCATTCAACAAGACTTGAACATAGGAGGTGATACTAGTCATCATCTACACCCTAACTAACGGGTGTCACCTCTAAACATCAAATTAACGCAAACCATTCATAACCCATGTTCTACACGAGGATTCTAACCCTTGTACATGATCAATTTCATATTAACTCAAGGATTAGAACATAACCCACTTCACCCATGATCACCAATCTTAGATTTAAGACATACCTTATGATCCCCTCGTGTTGGTGATCATTAATCCATGCTCGGTTATGGATTTCAACTTCATCTTGCCTTCCAATTTGAGCTTAAAGGCGATTTAGGGTTTGAGGCTCCATGGGAGCCTCCTGATCTTTCTCGAACACACACGTATGTGTGTGTTTGTGTGTGTTTAGTTATTTTATAACTTAACTTTCATTTGTTCCATTTTAGCCCATCGGGTTTACATTTAAAACATAACTGACACTACCTTAATCATTTAAGACTTTTGACCATACCCTTAACTAGGTTAAATAGCCTAGTTATTTATTTCCTGACGTGTCACATAATAACATACAACAAACATTAACATTCAGATTTTGGGGCGTTACAGTTATTCTAATTAACATAGTTAACTAAGTTAATTTTTTTTTAAAGGATTTCTTATTCAACATTTAACTTGGTTAAGATTTTAGAGTTAAAATAAGTTTCAAACAAGGAAATTTCAACCCTTATACTTTAGATTTCAATAATTACATTTTATGCCCAATACTTTGTACTTTTAAATAATGTCAAAATAACCCCTGGACTATAACTTTCAATAAATGACAGTTTAGTCCCTGGACTTGGTTTTAACCATTTTTTAAGCAAGTTTCAAACAATGACAAACAAGTCCCTCAACTTATAGTTTCATAAAATGTCAAAATAGGCCCCTATAGTTTGTAATATAATACGTACCTGATCTATGGTCGTCAGTCAGTCGCGTAAATAGCCGCTCAAAGTTATAATTGTATAGCGTCTCAGTGGGAGAATTACACAATCGAGACCAAAAAAGCTTGAATATTTTCCATTCTTCAACCGTTGCAAATTTTGCCTTGGTGTGTTTTAGAATATTTTGTGAGATGTGCCACCTACATAGCAATTTGGATGCTTTTGAGAATACTTTATCGCAAGCATTCATCAAAGCTTTATCGCAATCTGTTACTATCACGCGCGGTTCCATACCCTCTTCCAACAATCCTTTGAGCTTCTGTAGGACCCACAAGAAGTTATCCTGTTTTTCTTTAGAGATAAAAGCATGAGCGACACAAAACGACTTGTGTGTCGATGTCACACCCACAATTTGAACAAACGGAAGTCTATACTCATTCGTTTTGTAAGTGGTATCAATCATCAACACATGTGGGAAAGCACCCCACATATCGTACGAGTACCGATGAACAAAAAAAACCTCCTCGACCGCATTTGTTTCGGGATTCACCCGGGTGTGGTAAACATACTTTCCTTCATGCAACATTTGCTCCAATATCTGCATTGGAGTCCGATCACCGTACATTTTGACTTTAATCTTTTTTATCACGTTTTGTATGTCTCGTAGAATGCACACGCTCATTGGGTTTTGTTTTCTTATGGTTAAATGTATGTTCGTAGGCTCCATATTTTGAATATAAAGTCTCTCTACCAATGATTCTTCGTCTGGGGTCAACCTTCTCGCAAACGCGTGACCCTCGAGAAATACCGCAGGCTTATGGTTATGATCCTTTTGCTTCACCACTAAGCTCCAATTGCCACTACTTGCGTCTAGTTTCCCTATCATTTTAAAAGGACACCCAATCTTCTTGCTACCAGAACGCCGAACTGTTGCTTTACTTTTGCATGTGCCTCCACGGTCGCATTGCAACCATATCTTCACTGTCCTTGCTGACGAATCTTCACCTTTTGTTACCGTTCGTTGGGTCACAATGACGTAACCTTTCGCAATTTCTGTTTTGTAAGCCCAATTCTTTAACTCGTGAAGTGTCGCAAATACCTGAAACAACAGTAATTTAAAACTATGTTTAAAACTATATTTGTTTAAAATCTAATAAACCTTATACATAACGAATAACACGTAAACAAAATCAACTTTGTCTAAATTCTAATAGGCACCCTTCTAATAAACCTATACATAACGAATAACACGTATACAAAATCAAAATTGTCTAAAATTTAATAAACATTATACATAACGAATAACACGTAAGTGACGGTTATATTATACCTTTCCTTGTTTTTTCGGGTCATTAGCACCATCGTCACCGCCACCACCATCGTCCCCGCCACCACCATCGTCCCAGCCACCACCATCGTCCTCGTCTTGATCACTTTCCTCGAAGTGTGTAACACCTTTCTCGATTTCGTTCTCGTCTTCCTCGAAGTCAAAAGCACCTTCCTCGGACTTTTTCTTGCGTTGTTTTTCCTGATGGGAATGGTAAGTCCCGTATGCGTGTTGCGGATAGCTTTGAGCCACGTAAGATGGTCCCGCCTCCTCTACGACCTGAAACAACTTAATGGTTATACTAAAATAACCAAAACGACAATATGAATTTTTTACCTGGTTCAAATCAGGCATCACGGGCTGCACACTCCCTTCATCACAACGACGCACAGAAACCACCTCCTCCTCACCTCGATCAACGCCGGGTAACCAAACGCTTTCGGAGACGTATGACTCATTCGAAATTTCACCAAAAAAATATCCAAAGTCCCAATTTGACATCGTGATTCGAATCTAATTTAACCAGACCGTTTATTTGAAAATTTTAATCATT
Source organism: Helianthus tuberosus (assembly GCA_030545235.1). Lineage (NCBI taxonomy): Eukaryota > Viridiplantae > Streptophyta > Magnoliopsida > Asterales > Asteraceae > Helianthus > Helianthus tuberosus. The sequence goes on from CM060406.1 coordinate 187,421,442, forward strand.
TTCATCACTTTTTTGGGATTTTTGAACATTTGTATTACATGAATCCCGTAAGCTTGGGTTATAGGGAAAAAATTCGAAACAATACGCAGCGTATAGGGCCATGAGCGCGTATATGCGGATCACTTTTTCAGCCTTTTCAGTCTGAACTCCGCTGTCTTGTCAGCAATATACCTTAAATTCAGATATTATAGTACCAATGAGCAGTGTATAAAGCAATGAGAGGCGTATAGGGTTTAATGCTCCAACTACCACCTTTCTAATACACCGCTCATAGGGCAATGAGGGGCGTATAACTTTACTTTTTCTGACATAATTAATGCACTCAACCCCTATACAACCCTCATTGCCTTATACAGGGCTGCTGGGGGGGGGGGGGGGTTGTGTGTCATTACTTTTGGGGGATGTACCAATACCATCACCCTTATAAAAATATTATGATGCTATTTCACATGATGCCCACAGGCCACTGAATTCATGAATAGTATACATTAGAAACTGTATAAACATACCAATACCTGATAAATAATACAAATGGTATTCTTTTATTTCAAGTTTTTAACTTACTAAAATAAAATAAAACTAGCAAACTGTTCCTTCCCACTTCTTAGTTAAAAATAACAATAGTTTCTATTTGGTTGGTTTAGAAATGGCATTTGTCTTTTTGTTTGCATACATCGATACTTGGATGAAGTTAAACTGATTAATATTGACAAAAATAGTCATTTAATTATTATTTTTTATTAATTAAATTGAGATATAGCACTAAATAAATTACATTTTAAAATATCTAATGTTCACTTTAATTGTTTTATTAATGTAATGTAACAAATAGTGAAGCAGTTTTTTTATGATCATAGAAAAGTGATAAAAGAGTATATAGTGTTTTCTGAGGTTGCATGTGCTTTTAATACCCATGGATTGGTTCTATTTTTGTTCACCCAGTGGATCTTCCCTTATTAATGTCGATTCACTATAGTGCTCCAATATAGCAATCATCAAATACCATGCAACTTGCGAATTTAGTTCACCAATTGATATATATGATACTCACTGTGTTTTAAAAGTAATGTGTAAAGTCAAAGTAAGTTTGCATGTTTAGCCTATTGTAGTCCATTTCATCCCGAAAACAACAGTCGTCAGTTGCTCTATACTTATTCTTTAGGCAGGAATCTTTTATAAATGTGAGGTGGTGTTTGGATGTGTGTTTTGAACATGATTATGAGATTTTGCATAATCAGAATCTGAGATAGCCTGTTGTAGTATAACATATGCTAGAAAATAGTGTGTAGATTTTTTTTTTGCTGTTTGAAGCTATAATAATCTGATGACCATATGCTGCTGAATGTTTGGCAGGATGCAAAGTGTAACGTTATGGGTGGCTACGGTGTTGACTTTGGTGACCGACGAGTATTTCGACCAAGTATATTATTTCAATTATAGGTTTCATTATGTATCCGTCATGTGCAACTATTTTCTTGGAGCTATTATTTTCCCTTTGTTATAAGTACTGTTAATATGCAATGTCTCTACTAAAGCAATGTTAGGTAAAAAAGGTGGTATTCTTGTGTGAATGTGGTTGTTCTTCGGTGCATTAGTGGTTAATGGTGGTTGTATTTGCGAATATGACTAGCGGTCGTATTTGTGAATATGACTAGCTAACATATAAATAATGGTAGTAGTTATGTGCGAGAGTAGCTGAGTTTTGCATAAAAATGGTCCACATGTCACGATTTCACCAAATCGCAACGCGGATGTGTTCTTCAAACCAAAGAAATTCATGTAATAAACCTTTGGTTTTCTAATAATTTGATACATATGTAAGAACCCCTACCCGGGAAGTTTCCGGGTGATAACCTAGTCTCTATATATATGAAACGTGGAGGCTGGATTCTGCACAAGTCACAATTTTCGTACGAAGCATACGCGATAAATAGAGGAGGGTAAGTGTCATTGGAGGGAATGGTAATTTAGTCTTATCTCAAGTGAACAACTCCCCCCCCCCCCCCCCCCCCCCATGATTTTCAAACAACTATAACTTTTTCATGACTACGTGATTTTGAATATCCATTATGTGATTACACATTCAACATATGTCATTATGTGATTACACATTTAATATAAATCCATTACTTGATTACACATTCAATATGATTTGGTGATGTTATTACAATTATACTTATTGCATAATTATACATTCAATAATAAGAACTTGATTGTTTATCCTTTATTACGTGATTAAATCTCCTATATAAGGCATTATGTGGTTGTTATAGGTTGATTTGACTAATGTTTTGTATATAATTTATTCTTAATACGTGATTAGACCTAAAATATTAGGTATTTCATTATGTGATTACACATTTAATATAAATCCATTACTTGATTACACATTCAATATGATTTGGTGATGTTATTACAATTATACTTATTGCATAATTATACATTCAATAATAAGAACTTGATTGTTTATCCTTTATTACGTGATTAAATCTCCTATATAAGGCATTATGTGGTTGTTATAGGTTGATTTGACTAATGTTTTGTATATAATTTATTCTTAATACGTGATTAGACCTAAAATATTAGGTATTCCATATGAAATGTTATGTATTACATGTTTTTATTTTTACGTAATCACTCAGTCTGGTTTCACATAAAATACTATAATGAAATCACGTAATCACAAAATAGATATTCAAAATCACGTAGTCACATAATAATACATGGACAATTATTGTTACGTAATTACATAATCACTTAGTGTGCTTTCACATACTATAATGACATCAAGTAATCACGTAATGGGTATTCAAAATCACATAGTCGTGTGCTGGGTATTCAAAATTATGTAATTTTTTTAAAGAAAACTATAGCAATAGGCTACTCAAATAAAAAAGAATGAAATGCTCATTAATACAATGCAATTTCTTTAAAATTTATTAACATATGAAAAATTAATAACCGTTTGATTATCAAGGGAAAGGAGTTCAAGTGAGAAAGGACTGGAATACAATATAATTTCTCTATTTGTTAGGATCAATTGTTTGAACCTAAAATTTACAATTGTTTGAACCTGAAATTTACAAAAAAATTTACAAAAATCAACCAGATCAATTGGCCAACTTTGTCACGAATGGTTTGTACAAATTTGTTGTCTATTTCAAGATCCAGAATCATGAAACGTGTACAGCAACAAATGTGTGGACCAAAAGGGCTACGTACACAAGCACGTTTCTACAATGAGGGTTACCAAACCTTTACTAAAAGTCCATACACACACACTTTGCTCAAAATACCGATAACCATGACTACCGGCGTTGAACAAACGGTGGCGATCGTTGTCGGGGCCGGCCCAGCTGGGCTCTCCACTGCCGCAAGCCTCCAGAAACTCTCAATCCCATACATACTTGTCGAAAGAGAAGATTGTATTGCTTCTTTATTCAACAAGAAAGCATTTGATCGGTTTCATCTTCACTTACCCAAACGGTTCTGTCAGCTTGCACACATGCCTTTTCCACCTAATCTTCCAACGTTTGTCCCGAGAGCCGAGCTGTTGAAGTACTATGACGACTACGCGTGTCGTTTTGAGATTAAACCGAAATTTGGGAACTTGGTAAAGTCTGCAAAGTATGATGAAGATAGGAAGATATGGAAGGTGGAGACAAAGATAGTTGGTGATCGTGATGGTGGTGGTGTTCGGTGTTATGAGGCGCGGTATTTGGTGGTGGCTACTGGAGAAAATTGTGAGCCGTTTATACCGGAGGTTGATGGGTTGAGTGAGTTTAAAGGTGAAGTTATTCATTCGACTGAGTATAAATCCGGGAAGAAATATGAGAACAAGAATGTTTTGGTTGTCGGAGCGGGTAATTCTGGCATGGAAGTTGCTCATGATCTGTCGGAGTATGGTGCGAAAACCTCCATCGTTGTTCGAAGTCCGGTAAATATACGCTTTCAATACACTTCCTTTATATATATATATATATATATATATATATATATATATATATATATATATATATATATAATAAAGTAAACTTATTTGGGGACACGTGTCCCTTAGTGAGGGCTACTTTGCCCTTATTTTCCCGCTTAATGCCCGTATAGATTATTTGGGTGAACACACAGATCCATGGATAGTTATTTGGGCCACTCGATATACAACGTATTCTTGATGTTCTAATGTTCCATCAGAAACCCTAACATCCAAATCCGATCCTCACTCTCAATCAACACTGCGAAGATACTCGCTAATGTTCTCCACCACCATTTGATCTTTTCGTCTGCCGATTCCTTGCTGATCGTTGATATCCACGTACGGTAAGAATCCTTCGATTAGGTCAAACTTAGTAAATAACATAATCGCATCTTATTATTGGTGTTTTTAACTTCGATCTTTGGTTTCACTTTCTCTTTAACATTACCCATGTATACAACATTTGATTTCAGTTTTTTCTATTGTTTTGATTGTCATACTCTCGGTGTTTCATCATAGATCAACACAGACCAATTCGTATACAAGACAAAGAATACATCCCCCTTCATGCTTCGTCTTTTTTTCTCTGTTCGGAGTGGATTTGACATATGAGGGACTCCTGCATTTGGTTTTGGCGCACATACCCATTTACCCATGTACCACAATGCCCGGATCCTTTTGGCCAAATTTGACCGACCCATTTATTCTATAACCTCATCCATGGTATTATATTTACATCTTTTTGTTTCATCTTCCCGATACGTGATCCCAGATATAACCTCACCCTTGCTATTAGATTTTACAGATTTGGGGTTGTTCAATTTTATTCATGGGAATTGGCGTTAATGGATCTTCTTTTCATGGAAAGATTTTGTAAGTGTTCTTTTTACATGCTACTAGATTTTAACATGCTACTCTTTCACCATTTATTTTGTTATTAGTAGCTTCCTATCTGTATATATTTAGTCATGTGTTGTTAGAGTCCATACAACTGATATTTTAAGGGGCCTAACACTTTTTTTCAACAGGTGGAACATTTATCTTGTAGTAAACATTTATCTTTTTGGTGATTTCATATTGTTATTTTATAATTATATGTTAAGGTTTTGGAACTTTGATTAAATTTTAATACGGATGATGACATGAGTGCAATATTAGCTATGAAACTTACAAAAAGATTGGGTTTTGGTATGTTGGCCAAAATGCTTTTGCCAAGAATGCATGTTGCAGGAAAAGTTTTTTGTTTTCTCTAATCTTTTGTTATAATTAGTATTTGCAAGGTTAATTATCTAATTTGAGATATTTTAAAATTAGTTTAGGTACTGTTAGGATGTAATTTAGGGTTGTTATGGTATATTTGTGATGTAATCAATGGTGATGAATTGAACACATGTAATTACTTGAAACTACTTGATTACACTTTGGTCACTGATGGATTTTGATGACTTTAATTTACTAGAACTGATGACTTGAATCTGCTAGGTGACCTAAGGTAGTACATTCTGTTTATAAAATTTAAGACAAGAACATAAAAATGTTGGTGGGTCAAAAAAATGTTTTAGATTGCTTTGATTTTACTTCTAGATATGTTGTTGGTTAACTGTGTAAATGGGTCGAGTTTGTGTAATTCGTGTTACGTAGCTAAGTGGAAAGTAAGGAATAATTTCTTTGTTGTGATGTCAACTAGCCCAACAGATACGGGGGCCAACTAGTGGTTTGAAGGAGCAACAGGCCCAAGAAAATTCCTACCAAGATGCAAGACTACGTCACTAATGCCACATCAGTAGGCTAACAGAATTCTGGTAGGATATTTAGGAGAGAGAGAGAGAATTACAACCAACTGTTAGACCAGTGTCCTTTAAACATGCAACAATTGCTTGCTTCATAAGTATTTTTTGGAATTTAGGCCTATATGGATTGCCATGATAACAAACATCAAAATAAGCCAACCAGGAGCTTGAAACAAAATTTGGTTACAATAGTTGATTGTTCAATGTGAGGTTCAATGACCATAATGTAATGGTGTAGGCCATTGATTTTCTTTTTCTGTTGACGAAGTGACGATTTCACTTGATTGTTTTTAGATGTCGATTGTCTTTTTGATTTGACTATTTGATTCGTTTCTCGTCACTTTATTTCTCAAGGATCAAAGGTGCATGCTTATTTATTAAGTGCCCTATATTTTATATTGAGATGTAAATAACAAAATTATTTGCCAAATTTAAGTTAACTTTTTTTAGTCTTGCAGTCTTTGAAAAGAACCATTTGGACATCAGACATGGGATTGTATCACTCACAGCTTAATTGTAGTCTCAAGCATTTAAAATTCATTGAAAGGATGAGGAATTGGCACCTGGAATTGAGCATGTTCCATCTTAATACCATTATTCATGCTTTTTTTTTCAAATAAAAGTGCATAACTTTCGGTTTCTGTTTCAAGCCATCAACCTCATATTCTTTGTCAAATTTTTGCTATGCATATTAACATGCTATAATTGTATACCTTTTGTAGCTGTAGTAGTAGAAATATCAGTTCATATTAGCAATGTATATCAACATGTTAGTCAAAAGATGTTTTGACCGGTGCCAAAATTACTTATTTTAATTAAAAACCGTATGACCAGTCTATTTTACCGGATCTACTACTTGGTATTAAAAAGTTGTCATTATGGTGCATAAGCTCTTTTATTCAACCCGTGTAATACACGGGCCCATAACCTAGTATATATATATATTAGGACGGCGAGAAATATAACTTACACACAATCTAATATTACTTTTAAATTTACATTAGTTATTTTCTATTGTAAGACTATAATTCTCAATCACTTAAAGATAGACATCTTTAATACACACCATAGTAGTGCTAGACTAGGACGACTTGGTTGAGCCGGAGAGAAAAAGTGGTAATATATGTATGATATATAATGATTTTAGGTCTTGTAACCAATCTCCTACTTATAAAGTATGATTTTTGTTCTCCAAATCTGTTCTGGAGTACCGAGAAAAAAGTTATAATAATTTATTTTAATGGCAAATAACAGAAGTTATTAGAAAAACAAAACTAAAGAGCGACATAATTAAAGAGTGATTGGAGATAATAGATATATGGGTGACATATAGGGTGAGGGGTTGGTACTTTATTATTTTATGTTTTTGTTTTTTAACAAACAGGTTAAAATGGTAATTTTGAAATACATAACGTCCAAATATAGTATACATCGAATTAAAGAGTGACATGTGTGAGAAGAGGACCACACTTGATTTTAGGTTTACCAATAGAAACAGCCAGCCAGCCCCTACCACAATCCGGCAGAGGCACCCATCAAACCAAAAAACTATGAATCCATCATGTACCACGTAGGGATGAGCAAAATGGACCCGGTACCGGTACCGAACCGGTACCGGTACCGAATTTACCGAACCGGGTACCTTTTCGGTACCGATTCGGTACCCACTTTTGACATTTTCGGTACCGGTTCGGTACCGGTCCGGTACGGTACCGGTTCGGTACCGGTATTTTGCTGGTTTTTACCCTCAAATACCGGTACCGAACCGGTACCGGTACCGAACCGTACCGAACCGGGTATATTCGGTACCGGTACCGGTACCCACTTTTGATGATTTTCGGTACCGGTTCTTTCGGTACCGGACGGTACCGAGCTCATCCCTAGTACCACGTGTATTTACATTTTTTTCTGTACAAGACCGATTGGTCTCCGGGGACATGTTAAAGACATTCCCCGTCAACCCCGCTTTTCCGGACGCGATGTTCGATCGTGCCCCGGCCGGCGCGCGAGCTGACTTCCGCCCTGAAACCATGCTGCCCCCACACGAGTTGCTGGGGTAACAGTTGGGTAAAACCGGGTTGCCCTCAAGACCGCTCCATACCTTGAAAGGAAACGATCCATCATTGGGTCGTCCCCACACCATACGCCAACATCACTCATTTTATCCAAGCATTTTATATTTAGACCTATATTTTAACCAAAAAAATTCAAACGACTTAATATCATTACAAATACCATCCGTGGGAACCATTCTTCCTTTGAGAACCTTCTCGTTCCGGACTTTCCATAAACACCAACAAACGATAATATTAATGCCATGAACCACTTCCGCCTTAGCCTTTCCTCTTCTTGCCATTTTGTAAATCTCCATGAGGTCCCTGAAGGAAAAGATAATGAAACCCGGTAACTTGCACCATGAGCTAATAAAGTTCTAGGTTCAATTCTTGTTGCAACAGAGGGCCGTCTTTGAAAATCTTCAAAAATAGGTAGACCATGTGCGAATATAAAATACAGACCCCTAAAATATAAACTTCTTAAAAATAATATACAAAAAAGTTATAAATATATGAAAGTGAATTAAAAATTTGTGGAATCACCCGCATGCTGCAGCGGTCTGCGTTTTTACGTAGAAACGTAGATAAAAAGCACATCACACACGCATTTGGACAATGAAACGTAAATTTCTTATGTGGTCATTTGTGTTCATGAACCGTTGGTGAATATTTTCATTTCCTTAATGAACAAACACGAACATAAAATCTCGTTTGGTAAGTGTTCAGGAATAAGCTCGTATTCGGTTCGTTTACAACCCTAGGTACACGTACATCTTAAAATTACCTTTTAAGATTTTAATTCAGAATATTTTTCACAAATCCTTTTAATTAAACCTAAAACTTATGGTCCCAAATCAATAATTAACTTCAGATGAGAATGTAAAAAGACCTAACATCCCATATTGATGAAAAGAAAAGTAATGTCAAATAAATTATCTATAAAAGACCCCCCTTCTCCTGTTGCTAAAAAATTAACTTTTTTTTTAAATGAGACACCACAGCTCAAAGATTTATAACTAACTAACTTTTTTTTGTCTTTCAACTCATGTTGCATGTGTAGATTCATATCATATCAAAATGGTCAGTAACAATCGGATTGCTTTTATTAAAAAAGTTATCACTAAATCTGGTGGATACACTCTTGGTGTGGTCTAGCAAGCTAATGTACGGAGATATAACCAAGTATGGGATGCAAAGACCCGAAGAAGGTCCGTTTTTAATCAAAGTAAGAACCAACAAGTACCCCGTCATAGATATGGGCGTATTCGAAAATATCAAGTCTGGAAAGATTCAGGTCTAGTTTTCTAAACCTTTACAACATGTTATATATATGTACATGTTTGTTGATCATAGGGCCAACATGTGGAGCATATAAGCCACATAACCATCTCGGAATACAGGTTTTGCCAGCACTGAAAAGTATAAAAAGCGGAGGAGATGAAGTTGTTTTTGAGAACGGGAAGTGTTACCAGTTTGATACAATTATGTTTGCTACCGGCTTCAAGACATCAACCCATTTGTGGCTTCAAGTAACTTTTATTCTTTTGGTATAGTTATAATAATATATAGATATATATGATTTATATTTTGTTTTGTTCATTTCAAATGTGCAGGGAAATGATTGCTATTTTAATAAAGATGGAACATCAAAGGCAATGTTTCCAAATAATTGGAAAGGAGAGAATGGGTTTTACTGTGCTGGACTTGCAGGAACAGGACTCATTGGAGCTGCCATGGATGCCCAAAAGATAGCTGATGACATTTTTAATCTACTTTCAAAGTAAATATGTTTGTTTGTGTGTTGAAAACAAGATATGAATTATGTATTTGATACCTAAATTTCAGTTTAACAATTTTATAGTTAATTTAGTCAACCCTAAAAATGGGTAATTGTTCTTTGTAAATTTAAGATAACTAGTGGGTTACCACCACGCTTTACGGTGGGTTTTAAACACAGATAAAAATAAGCAAATCGTGAACGTGATGATACAAAAATTACAGGCGACAATATATTCGAAAGTCATGGAAACGCTACGTTATATTGTACACGAAAGTCAAGGTAGTCGAACAAACTTTACACTAAAACACAAATAAATTAGATAAACACGACGACCGTGCATTACAGTGGGTCGGTTTATACGTTGATAAAAAACACGTTGCAATTGTGTATTTAGAGATGAGCGTCGGGCAGTTAAAAAACCAAATGGTTTAAATAATGTTTAAAACAACCGCTTGGTTTAAAAACACCGTTACGAAAATTCTCGTCGTCGAAACGTAGATAAAAATAACTCACTTTACATAAAACTCGTTTAAAAACTCAAAATGATAATTTTATTAAAGTTAAAGTTCAAAGAGAGGGTGTAATGTTAATCGTTAAAGAAAAAGAAAAAATACTAACAAACCTAAAGACAAAGGGGTGCAAATGAAAATTATTCACTAAAAATTAAAAAGAAAAAAACTAACAAACCGAAAGATGAGAGGGTGCAAATGAAAATTATCCACTAAAAACAAAACAAAAGTTTGAATGTAGCTAATAGAATTTGGTCGTCAAACTAAAACATATAGAAACTTTGTGGCCAAAACAAAAATATTCAAAGTTACTTATAGTTAAGGAGTTGTAAAATTATATAAACTAGGAGTCTACCCGCGCGCGCGTTGCGCCGCGCTTCATGGTTTTTGTTTTTAAATGAATTCGGTACATCAATATGATTATCAACATGAGTCACCAAGAGCAGCTAAATAGAGCCATTTGCCAGAAACATGATTTATTAAGTGTAGCCAAGTACACCCGTTTGCATATTAATTGCTAACATGACAAATCAACCAAAACAACCCCATTCATTTATTATATGTTGTAAACATGCATTATATGTACAGTCATGACTGTTTTGAGCAAAATAGAGCTAAAGTTGACCCATAAACTTAGCTATAGTGATAAGCAAACTGCCGTATAACCTTATACGGCCCGAATACACCATGTGAGAATAAGATTTTACTATGGGATTATTAATACTCAATTTAAAAAGCACTTTAGATGCAAGAACATCACGTGATACCTTTTCTTTCCCATGTTTCATTTCAATCTTTAGATGTCATGACATCACCTACTACCATCCATAATTTCATTGTTTGAATTCAATCGGATTTATGCTTCTCTCACATCTGTTATTTTACATTTCATATCCCATAATTAGATATCTTTATTTCTACAGACTTGAACCCCAAAATCAAATTTCAATTTATAAAACATCAAGTCCTTTCCAAGTTATCTTCTACCAAACGGCATACACATCCCAATGTAATTTCATCTGCATTTCAATTTTGTTGTATGTCACACATTTACTCTTTTTCTATCACTAAACGTTCCGTCCTTTTAGCCTTCAGGCCTTTCTTCATTAACCCAATCCTCTTCCTCACATGTTCAATCTCAAGATTTTAGGCTCAGACTCAAATTTCATTGCTGCAAATCTGGTTGCTTGATTTCAAGCATCACAGCTTCCACGCCAAGAATAAATCATAATCATCATCGCCCAATCTTAAGTGGATACAGCCATGATGTGGGTACAACCCAGTAACGAAAACAAAACAACATAATGCACACAAAGGTTAACAAAAATGCTTATCAAAGGCTCAGAAAACTATCATAGCCATTTAACCATCGTTATATCATACCACCAAAAACACCATGAAAACATCAACATAGTTGAAAACATCGACAGCCTTTGTAAAAACCAACAACCATAGACGGTACATAAACCGCCGGCAACAGCAAATACCCCAAACCTCACCATCGGAAAAAACCGCGATTCACCATCACGGGAAAAGCTCAGGTGACATCAACCACCATCATGACCCGAAACAACAACCAACAATGCTGACTCGAAAGTCAGATTAGAGAGAGACATGGAGAGATTTTAGAGAAAATGGTAAGAGTGAGAAACCATGGTTTCAAATGAGAAGATAAAATTATTAAAACATAAGTCACAATTAAAACACCTGGCATGCACAATTAAAACATGAGACACAATTAAAGACAAATGACCCAAAACAATAACCCACACCAGCCAGTTGTTTTATAAAAAAACCATTGTCCAACAATATATGCTCAAAGTACAACTTCTAATACACCATAATGTAAAAAATTAATAGTATATATATATATATATAATAAATGTTGATTTAGAAGTAAAATAAAACATGATGTTGAGGTGACAACAAAATAATCATCCCCCACACAATAGGACATCACATAAAATAACATAATGCATATGGCATTATAACCTAGTGGTGTCTTATGGGTGTAATGAGGCTTAGGAACCATGAGCTATTGAGTTCGATTCTCACAAAAGGGGTTTTCCTAGATTTATTGGGTTTCTCCGGAATTGGTGTATTAATAGGCATTATAGCCTAGTGGAGATGAATATGATCGGGTGGTTGCGCTGGTTGCACGAGTAGTCTGCCAGTGATCTAAATTTGCCGATAAAAAACATAAAACAGCATAACGATACATATAATTAAGTTACCAAAAACACTCGGGTATGACACAAATCTTTAAACTAATGGTGTGAGTTTCTGACATGACCTGAAAACACGACACGAACCTAACACGAAATTCGCAGGTTTGGGTTTAGTCTAAATGGGTTCGGGTCACTTTCAGGTTGAACCCGCGAACCCGTTTAGCTAAATGGGTCAGGTTCGGGTCAACCCGGTCAGGTTGGCAGGTTGACCCTTTAACCCAATTATATCATATTATATTTTTTACAATATGTTTATGTAATAAAATAAGTCGGGTGTGTCTTTTATGACATAATTATAACTTTAAAAAAATGACATAAGATTTTATAATTTATATATAACTAGATGAGTACCCCGCCGCAATGCGGCGAGGCACACAGTGCGACGGGTTCCATTATACGGTACCAAATAGCATAACCATGAATTCTTTAACTTATCGATAGTCATTCTTAGCTATAAATCGATATATTTACATGGCAATTCAACATGTTCTAAAAATTGGTTTATTTTGATTTAATCTTTGTTACTCATATAGTATCTGTGTAAAATGTAAAGCTGCCAAATTGGTTACTTATGGTAGAATCATCATTATCTTAAAATAAACATATTAATGTATACCTCATTTTGGAAAGCTTATGTACTCATTTTTACTAAATCATGTCTCAAATGTCCATTCATATGTTTTACCATCTCAGTCCACAACCACTAACACCATCACAACAACCACCACAACTGCCGCTAATAAAACCACCAACACCATCACAACAACCACAATTGTCACTAATAACACCTTAAAAAACACAACCACCAACATCATCAAACAACCCAGCCACCACCACCATAAAGAAAACAACATAATTAAAGTCGAAAAAAAGAAAAAAAAATGTCACACCCCAACCGATGGCGGAATCATCGGAGTGAGACGAAATAGATTGCTCATTGCATCATAACACTAAAGTGACAAAAGAATTAAGATAAACTGATTTCATTTCATTCATAGTTGGTTACAATACAATGAAACACAAAATACGACATGTTCAAGTACAAGAAATCGGTACAACAACAAGTACAAAATTTGATACAACATATTCAATCCTACGATTTCTAAATGTGTATCTAAGGTATCATCACTACTCCAGTTTCAACATCATCAACCTGCAACATGTTAACAAAGTATAGTTCAACACAAAAATGCATTGGCGAGTACACAAGTTTAAGTAAATAAGTATAAGTATAAAAAGTTTAAAACGAATCCACATGGCAACCGAAGTTATTCAAGATCAACATATCATGGCATGCAATATCTCTAGTCAACCCTCTGTTTACGCAATAAAGAATGAAATTTAACATGACCTCTCGTTCACGAGTGATGCGTTAATGCTATAGCACTATACATGTTAAATGGAGGCTCGTACAAAGCTAATGACTATGGAATCACATAATAATCACCCAAGTATACGTATCAAGCATAACAAGTAGTTTTCATGTATTTGGATTGTTTCGTGAATTTGCATAAAGTATAAAGTGTCGTGATTTTTGGTAAGGTTAACATATTGCACCCAAAAAGTGTTAAAATGAAAATGGGTCAAGTGTACTCACAAATTTGCATGTGCTTTCCGATTATCCGTGAGTGATGAGTTATTTTAGGTCAGGGGAATGAAGGTGTGAGTCGGAGTTGGAGATTGTACAGAATTTATGGACAGAGTATAAGCAAAAGTTACAGTGGAAAACAGAAGCATACCCTGACTAACAGCGATAAATAACACTGAGTCAGAATACGAAACGGAAATCTCAAACAGTTCTACGCAGAAGGGTGGGTTCGTACGAAGGCAGGGAGCTGGGTTCGTACGAAGGCAGTATGGTGGGTTCGTACGAAGGGAGTGCCTTTGTACGAACTGACTGTTCGTCAATCAACTTTTGTTCTGAATCTTTTAACTATCTGTTAGTTATGTTCGAGTGTTATGTTAGTCTGTTATGGAAGTTATACGTATATTAATAGTCATAAGTATCACAAAAGTCAAGCATGGAGGTTCTTTCACCTTGTTATTTAACACCAAAGCACAAATCAGTGGAACTGATCGGTTGGTCATGTTTATAGAAAGGAAATTACAGGAATAAGTAAATATTAGTTGTGTCCAAAATCATCAGCATCATATATAGCAATAGTTGATCAGGAAAATCATCGGGAGTTGTTTGAAATCAGTAGCTTCGTACGAAGGCACCGGTGGCTTCGTACGAAGGGGTTGTTCTTGAGGTGAAATCAGCTCGGTTTTGCTCTAACTGGCCCTCTAATCAACTGAAATCAGTCCTAACATAAATCCATAGCTACCTTCTCAGCTGTGAACTCAGTGAGGCTCGGTTTCGATTCCGTTCATGATTAAAAGTTCATGAAAAGGAAGGTTTTTGATAGATTTTCTCCACTTATGTTGGTCCTCAATCTCATTGAGAGTTTGTATCAGCTGCCAAGGCAAGGCTGATGTACCAACAACTTTGGGAGAAATCTATCTTTGAGAAAAGTTTGTAAAAATCAAAGAAAGGTAGAAGAAGATGGAAGAAAATCTCACTTTTGAAGATCTTGAAGTGAGTTTTTGAATCAGGAGCTTGAGAGTGGAAGTAGTGGGAGTGGAAGTTTGGAATGAATGAGAATTGGTTGTATTTATAGGAAAGAATTAGGGTTTTAGGGTGAAATAGGCTTAAATGAGTTTTGAGCTGGGCTGGTACGAAGTGGGCCTTCGTACGAAGTCCTCGTACGAAGTGGGCCTTCGTACGAAGTGGGCCTTCGTACGAAGTGGGCTGGGCCAGCTTCGTACGAAGCTGCTGGGCTTAAGCCCAAATGTTGCATTTTCTTGTGTTTAGCTAATTTTAAGCCATTTAAAGGGTATTTATGCAATGTACAAGTGTCGGGCAAGTATAAAAGAGTGTAAAAACGTATTTTATGTGTAAAACAAGTATAAGGACGTACGAATATGCATAGAAACAAGTATTAAGTATAGATGAAGCATGAATAATTACCAAGTATTTATGAATAAAGCATAACATAAGTATATAAAAGATAACGTTTTCCATTATGATTTAAGTCTCGGATTACAACGTATGAAATGAAGTACGAATACAAAGGATCACAAGTTTCTATAAAAGGAAAGTATAAGGGACTTGCTAAATAAAGAAAGTTACAAAACGCGAGGAGTTACAGTCTCCTATCCTTTAGGAAATTTCGTCCCGAAATTTAATCAAGAGGAAGGATTTGAAAGGCATTTAGGCTAAAGGAACGATTGTCTAAAATCGAGACTTGGAAGTTTTGAAACGTTTTAAAAAGTACGAAATTTTGAAGGACGAAAGGATAGGTTTTGTAAAAGGAGTTTGTTTGACTAAAATGAGTTGAGACATTTAGCATAAGTAAAACGTGCATGTGTGTATAGACAAGCGAGTCTTAACAAGTTTGGGTAACTCCAAATTACGATAATCTAAGAAGTAAAACTTTCGTATGAAACGGTAAGCATTTCGATGAAAAGTGTGGCCGCACTATAAGAAAAGTTTCATGGGTTTTAGAGTATCATTAAATCACATGTTTGTATAAAAATTGTGCATTGATGAGGAACGAGAAGGTCATGTGTTTTAGATAAAACGATTTTGGAGGTAACGGCCAACTAAGTATGTTTGCACTTAATTAAAGGATGGAAAAAAATAGTTTTAGCCAAGAAGGTGTTTTAGGATTCGAACGTGTAAATAGATTAGATTGTAAACGAGGTTTGTATAAAAGACAAAGAAGAACTGGGAATATCGGTGATACGAGAGTGAATGATCGATCTAGTAAACGAATATGAGTATAAGGATGGCATGTATATTAGACAAATGAAAAGGTTGGATTAAGAATGAGGTTTCGTCGTGGATAATCGGATATCACGTGTTTAGAAATGCGTTTGTGAGTTGTTAGAGTTTGCATATTAGGTCTAAATATGGTCTGCAAAACACCGAATTTCTCATGGCATGTTTTACGAAAGTTTGGTAACATGGTGAAAACACATATATATAGGAAGTACCAGCGGCGTATCCACCATGTTTTAACCATGTTACGTCCATTGCGTTATTCGGTGTCATGTTACGTTCCATGTCTTACCATACACAGTAGTACACTCTATGATTCTCATGCGCCTATCACTATAATCCCGTGTGCACCCGCGATTACACTGATCGTCGCATGATCCGCATAGCTTGTACTAGTTGCGTATGAATTAAGGTATACATTAATTTTGAAAGTAAGAATGTGCACGTAAAAGAATGTAGTATGTTTATGTTCAAATAAGTATGAGACCAACGTGAACGAACCCCTCGGGTCATGTTCACGTATAGGTACAAATGTGTGTATTAAGAGTATGAATAAGAATATGCGTATGAATATAAGTAATAGTATGGGTATGAATACGTATACAAGTATAAGTAGAAACATAAAACGTATAAGTATGAATACGAATATAAGTATGAACATAAGTATAAGCATAAATGATGATGATTGCATGTATGGTATGAATGGAATACAACGAATCTAGACATATAAAATGATCGAGAAGTTCGAGTATGTAAAGACGAATGATATAAATGAAATTTTCGTGAGATTTTGACTAAAACATGTATGACGATATAGTTGTTTGAGCAAAACGTGGAGTAAATCGAATCAAAATTGTCACACCCCGACCACGTAAAACAACAAAACGTGGCGAAAACGTCGGGGAGTGTTGTGACAGAATCATTGTTTCACAACCATGGATTAAATAATTTCGTTTTATTGAATTATTGAACTCATTGTTTTATTACAAATTAAATGAATACAAATATTGTCTTTCAAATTTTAAAGTCGCTAAGGCACGAGTCCATCCTATGTATAGCATGTATCAACAATCATCACATAGCAGCACCTGAAACATGTGTAAAAATAGGTACGTCAGCATAAAAATGCCTGTGAGTTACATAGGTTTTATTGAAAATAGGATTCATGACTTGTAAGTTTAAAAGAATGTTTTAACAAAATAGTCATGAACTTTAAAAATGTTTTCTTTTATAAATCATATAACAAGTGATAAGAAAACAGATGATATAAAAGAAAGATGTATAAATAAATAATTAAGTAAAATGAGTTTGTATAACTATATTTTACAAAAAAGGTTTGTAGTATACATGAAAATATATTTTGGTTTTAAGAAAGTCGAATAAATAATATATCAAAATATATTTCGGTTCCAAAATGGTTAAACAGATAGTATATTAAATATACTTTAGTCGTCAAAATAATCGTTTTCGGTAGTATATCAAAAATATACTTTGGTTTATAAATAACACATTAAACTATGCTTTGGTTTTATAAATAACATATCAAACTATGTTTTAGTAATTAACAAAATATATGTTGTTTTGTACAATATCACACATGAGAGTATATCAAAATATACTTTTGGGAGTATAACAAAATATACAATAAAAATGTGATTTAAGAATTCAACCAAACCTTAGTGCATCAAAATACACCTAGGAGACTATAGAAATACCACGAAGGCAATCCCTATTTGGATAAAATATCGGTTTCTGACATTCCATAAACAACAGGAATGGGGTGTCAAATCCTATAGCGCTATATCATACTACCAATCGGTCTAGTGAACATAAAATAAGTACAATTCAACAATTAATTTTATAATCTTTGAAAAATCAGTGTTTAAACCATAAATAATCATTCAGTTTGTCAAAAGATAAGTACTAATATGTATAATCAATTATACTTTGAAATCATGAACATAACAAATAGGTACACATGCTTCACCCCAAAACATTGAAAACAGTAAAAGAGGGGACTATGTACTCACTTGAGGATGCTTAGAAGTCTTGAATAACAACCAAGCAAAGCTAGAGGGATCACGGAATCAAACGGCACCTAATATAGGTAACTAAGTAAATAAATCGGACCTATATCGGAAGATTGGATAGAACGAGGTTTCGTAAACTAAATGAGTATAGGAACTCATGTAATATGGTTTAACAAAGCCTACATCCTAAATCGAAACCTAACCTAAGTGCTTACGACCCATTACGACCCGTTTAGGTAGGTTACGCTACTTTAACGCGTCGTTCGCGTAAAATGAGTTCGGATCGCCTAACTAGTCCTATGACAAGTATTATATGCCTTAACAAGTCTAATAATGTTGCCTAATCAGTTTAGATGTCAAAATTTATGTTACATATGCTTAAAATGAATTTATGCGTAAAAAGGGCATTTTGGTCATTTACCTAAGGCATATAAACTACCTATCAAACAACTACTTAAACGAAGTGACCATAAGGTATAACCTCGGAAGGGTATTCCCTATACAACTATGGTCACAAAATATGTTTGGTCAAATCCTAATGATTGACCAAACGGGTCGGGTTCGAAAGTCTAAGCGGTTGTTTTGACCGTTTATCTTACGACCCTATATAAGCACTAATCTAAAATAGACCAGCTAAACATGTTAAAATATGTTTAACGGAGTTTGAAAACAAGTTTGATATCAAGACAAAGGGTCTTGATACCCAAAAATAGTTTGGTTGCAAAATACGCAAGAATACGCATTTTGACCGAAACTATGACTCGTCACTACACCTAAATAACGTGGTAATCAGTAGGTATAATCACAAGAGACTATAACCATCGTGATTACGCTCACATTATGAAGTTCAAACGAACTTCGTGTTGACCAAAGACTGGTCAAAGCAGAAAGTCAAACACTGTTTGACTTTCACGCTTAAAAACGCATAAAAGAACGAAAGAATGCTTACAACGGGTCCAAGAAATGGAGGTTTGATCTAATTATTCTCAGGTATGAAGTGTATAACTTCAACTTAGAGAACAAAATCAGATCAAATGTGAGTTTGCAAATGAAATTGAAGGGGTATATATAGATTTCGGAGAACCGTTAGGATCGTTTCTCGCAAATCGTGCTTTGATCTTGACCTTACAAGTGGGCACATGGTTTTCAAAACCATAGGAATACTTAAAACCATCAAATTCCAGCCCATAGAGTGCAAAACCTTGGGTTAAAACCATCAAAACCTCAAAAATGGACCAAGTTCAATGTATCTGCCAGAAATTTCAAAAATGGTCCCTGCACTTGCAAAACTTGATTTTTGGCACTTTTAAGCCCCATTAACCCCATTTCAAGGCTCTAAAATAAAGTTAAAGTATAGGGAACTTGAAATGTGCTAAAAAATATCTCGGATGTCGGTTCGTTTGGTCGTACGGTTGCGTTGTTCGGTTAATTACGACGGAAATCGTAACGAACGCAAAAACGACCCAAACTACGCGACGAATGGAATTTCATCATGCCAATCACTAAAATAAAATATTTTAATGATTACATAAATTTTGGGATGTCCGGATATATTCAGAACGTAAGATATGCGCGAAAATGCAAACTTATGCACTTTTTGACGCTTTTAGTCCCTGAATGACCAAAAATTTTATTTTAGCATATCGAACACCTCAAAGCTTATTTCTAAGTTATGTAGAGGTTATTTAAGGTATGTTAAGCCTATGTCACTTTTCTGGAGTGTTTGTTGCATTAAACTGGTTATATTTACGCATCAGTTCGCGTATAACCTTCAAGAAAGCGATTTAGAGCTCAAAATCGAACAAGAATTAATATGTGCAAACGATACACATATTTATACAAATCCCAAGTATGAAACACAATATTTCATTGGTTTGGTATTTGTATGATGGTTGAAGTGACACAGGTGTCACAGTCTCCCCTACTTTAGGAAATTTCGTCCCGAAATTTAATTTTAAAGGAAACTTGTGAAGACAACTGTGATGGTTTCGCTTTCGAATGAATCCCTCGAACCCTAAGTAAAACTCTGGGCCATGTTTGGATTCTTAGCGAAATTGTCAATTGTCAAAGTGAAGTCCTTGTAGTAACAAAACATGGAGTTTCGAACTATGGACAGAAGAACGTTTCTTATGAAGACTATCATAGGAAACTTGTGTGTGCTCGAAATCAGAGTCGGAGAGTGAAATAACATTGGTTAAGGTCCAGGACTTCTAGTAACTTAAATAACGTTACGTTCGCAATGTAATAAGGAACACTTATATATAGGAAGTACCAGCGGCGTATCCACCATGCCCCTTTCTACATTGTTCCCGTTTCGTTATTCTCATCACTATAGGTCTTAACACATGACAAAATTTGTTGTGGTTTCTGTGCACTGAATTCCATAATTATGTATGCATCCATAATTACGTAATTCCTTGCACAGTCCGCACAGTTCATTTCATAATGTGTTGGGGAAAAAATCAATCGAATAAACATGAAGTGACTTGACTAGACCACCAAAGGATTTTTTTAACTAGATCAACGAACGATCTTTTTAACTAGATCAACACATGATCTCTTTAACTAGACCGTCGTACGATCTTCTTAAATAGACCACTTAAGGGATCTTTTCAATTATATCATCACATGATATTCCTAACCAGATTTTTTTGAATCAATCTATTTAACTAGACCACTCAAGGGGTCCAATTATAGAATAGTACTTTATAATCCAAGGGACTTAACTATAACGTAGAAGCCCATTTAGGATTTAAGGTAGTACCTTTGGATATCATACTATGAATCCCTCATTTGGAGATATGGAAGATTCTATGAGGATTTGGATAATGAAGATTCGGATCACACAAAAACACAAGACATAAAAGAAATCACATAAGCACATAATCACATAATTGTTTAACTTGATTTTGTTATCTTTGGACACGGGTATTTAAAGCATACCAGGAATCCAATCCGTGGATTTCATTTGGCACTTTAAACATCTTCAAGAATCTAACTATGGAGATAGAAAGATCTTAATTGGAATTCGGCTTTGTCCTTATTGAATCATAATGTACGTATTAAGGCATACGAATAATTCAATTAAGGGCTCCGATTTGAGCGATATTTATCCATAAGGATCTAATTATGAGGATAGAAAGATCCTATTTTGGATTTTGGAATTTGTGTAACGAGAGGTGTTTCGAAACCTTGCACTAAACGTGCTTAAGTCGATACATAAGGTAGAAAGTTAATGAGGTTGAGGTACTAGATATGCCAAGGCGACATATGAAGCAGAATTTGGAGTTTGAGCAGCGGCAGGATTTACAGCAGCTTTGTTTTGGATAGCAAAGCGGCACATGTTAACCAAGTGTCCCCATCGTCCGCAATGGGTACATTTGAAACAGGGTATCTGATTCGGATGATGATGGTTGCATTGATTGCTCCAAGGAGCGGTTCCCTTGTATGGCTTCATCCCGGAGGCGAGTTATGGTGATAGCTAAATCAACGGTCCTCTGGAGTACGATGCCTATTTGTTGGGTAATTGTAGCACCTAGTTCGGATATTGTTGTTGCGATGAAGAGGCATCATGAAGATAATGAAAGATATGGGAGGAAACAAGTGAAATGATATTGGATAATCAAAACAGAATGACAACGCATAGAAATTGCGATCATTTGTTTGTTACCTAAGGCAAACAAATGAGACGGTGACTAATCAAAGTAAATAGGTCAATATAATGTATCGCGAAGACATGCTCGCCTATAAGTGGACACTCACCCCAAGAGTTCCCAGGTAAGAGTGACTGGTCCGATACTGTGGATTTGTACGAACACTCTAGCCTTAGACAGAAGACTCAGGATACAGGCACCCACCCTTCCAATTTGCACGTGTTCACATTATTTAGACCAAACTTTGACGAGAACTTGAAAACTTAGAGGGTTCAAAACCTAGTAATCAATCATCCAAGAACAGATGATTGGCTTTCAAAGCGGATTTGAAATTTGTGTTCTTATTGTGGTTGTCACCTAAGGATAAGTGACGGTATTATTTTAAAACTAAACACAAGATAACTTGTGTTAGGGTCCTAGGAAGGTTATAGACTAGGTCAAAGCATTACTAATAACCTAATTCCCTATAACCATTGGCTCTGATACTAACTTTTCTGTCACACCCCGACCACGTAAAACAACAAAACGTGGCGGAAACGTCGGGGAGTATTGTAACAGAATCATTGTTTCACAACCATGGATTAAAGAATTTCATTTTATTGAATTATTGAACTCATTGTTTTATTACAAATTAAATGAATACAAATATTATCTTTCAAATTTTAAAGTCGCTAAGGCACGAGTCCATCCTATGTATAGCATGTATCAACAATCATCACATAGCAGCACCTGAAACATGTGTAAAAATAGGTACGTCAGCATAAAAATGTCTGTGAGTTACATAGGTTTTATTGAAAATAGGATTCATGACTTGTAAGTTTAAAAGAATGTTTTAACAAAATAGTCATGAACTTTAAAAATGTTTTCTTTTATAAATCATATAACAAGTGATAAGAAAACAGGTGATATAAAAGGAAGATGTATAAATAAATAATTAAGTAAAATGAGTTTGTATAACAATATTTTACAAAAAAGGTTTGTAGTATACATGAAAATATACTTTGGTTTTAAGAAAGTCGAATAAGTAATATATCAAAATATATTTCGGTTCCAAAATGGTTAAACAGATAGTATATTAAATATACTTTAGTCGTCAAAATAATCGTTTTCGGTAGTATATCAAAAGTATACTTTGGTTTATAAATAACATATTAAACTATGCTTTGGTTTTATAAATAACATATCAAACTATGTTTTAGTAATTAACAAAATATATGTTGTTTTGTACAATATCACACATGAGAGTATATAAAACTATACTTTTGGGAGTATACAATAAAAATGTGATTTAAGAATTCAACCAAACCTTAGTGCATCAAAATACACCTAGGAGACTATAGAAATACCACGAAGGCAATCCCTATTTGGATAAAATATCGGTTTCTGACATTCCATAAACAACAGGAATGGGGTGTCAAATCCTATAGCGCTATATCATACTACCAATCGGTCTGGTGAACATAAAATAAGTACAATTCAACAATTAATTTTATAATCTTTGAAAAATAAGTGTTTAAACCATAAATAATCATTCAGTTTGTCAAAAGATAAGTACTAATATGTATAATCAATTATACTTTGAAATCATGAACATAACAAATAGGTACACATGCTTCACCCCAAAACATTGAAAAAAGTAAAAGAGGGGACTATGTACTCACTTGAGGATGCTTAGAAGTCTTGAATAACAACCAAGAAAAGCTAGAGGGATCACGGAATCAAACGGCACCTAATATAGGTAACTAAGTAAATAAATCGGACCTATATCGGAAGATCGGATAGAATGAGGTTTCGTAAACCAAATGAGTATAGGAACTCATGTAATATGGTTTAACAAAGCCTACATCCTAAATCGAAACCTAACCTAAGTGCTTACGACCCATTACGACCCGTTAGGTAGCTTACGCTACTTTAACGCGTCGTTCGCGTAAAATGCGTTCGGATCGCCTAACTAGTCCTATGACAAGTATTATATGCCTTAACAAGTCTAATAATGTTGCCTAATCAATTTAGATGTCAAAATTTATGTTACATATGCTTAAATGAATTTATGCGTAAAAAGGGCATTTTGGTCATTTACCTAAGGCATATAAACTACCTATCATACAACTACTTAAACGAAGTGACCATAAGCTATAACCTCGGAAGGTTATTCCCTATACAACTATGGTCACAAAATATGTTTGGTCGAATCCTAATGATTGACCAAATGGGTCGGGTTCGAAAGTCTAAGCGGTTGTTTAGACCGCTTATCTTAGGTCTCTATATAAGCACTAATCTAAAAGAGACGAGCTAAACATGTTAAAACATGTTTAACGAAGTTTGAAAACAAGTTTGATATCAAGACAAAGGGTCTTGATACCCAAAAATAGTTTGGTTGCAAAATACGCAAGAATACGCATTTTGACCGAAACTATGACTCGTCACTACACCTAAATAACGTGGTAATCAGTAGGTATAGTCACAAGAGACTATAACCATCGTGATTACGCTCACGTTATGAAGTTCAAACGAACTTCGTGTTGACCAAAGACTGGTCAAAGCAGAAAGTCAAACACTGTTTGACTTTCACGCTTAAAAACGCGTAAAAGAACGAAAGAATGCTTACAACGGGTCCAAGAAATGGAGGTTTGATCTAATTATTCTCAGGTATGAAGTGTATAAGTTCAACTTCGAGAACAAAATCAGATCAAAGGTGAGTTTGCAAATGAAATGGAAGGGGTATATATAGATTTCGGAGAACCGTTAGGATCGTTTCTCGCAAATCGTGCTTTGATCTTGACCTTACAAGTGGGCACATAGTTTTCAAAACCTTGGGTTAAAACCATCAAAACCTCAAAAATGGACCAAGTTCAATGTATCTGCCAGAAATTTCAAAAATGGTCCCTGCACTTGTAAAACTTGATTTTTGGCACTTTTAAGCCTCGTTAACCCCATTTCAAGGCTCTAAAATAAAGTTAAAGTATAGGGAACTTGAAATGTGCTCAAAAATATCTCGGATGTCGGTTCGTTTGGTCATACGGTTGCGTTGTTTGGTTAATTACGACGGAAATCGTAACGAACGCAAAAACGATCCAAACTACGCGATGAATGGAATTTCATCATGCCAATCACTAAAATAAAATATTTTAATGATTACATAAATTTTTGGATGTCCGAATATATTCAGAACATAAGATATGCGCAAAAATGCAAACTTATGCACTTTTTGACGGTTTTAGTCCCTGAATGACCAAAAAGTTTATTTTAGCATACCGAACACCTCAAAGCGTATTTCTAAGCTATTTAAAGGATATTTATGGTACGCTTAACTTATGATCAAGTTCTGGAATGTTCGTTACCACACGAATCGACATACTTTCACAGTTTGACACAAATAGTCCCTGCGATCGAATAAACTTGATTTCAACACACCAAACCATCCAAAACTTATTTCTAAGTTATGTAGAGGTTATTTAAGGTATGTTAAGCCTATGTCACTGTTCCGGAGTGTTTGTTGCATTAAACTGGTTATATTTACGCATCAGTTCGCGTATAACCTTCCAGAAAGCGATTTAGAGCTCGAAATCGAACAAGAATTGATATGTGCAAATGATACACATATTTATACAAATCCCAAGTATGAAACACAATATTTCATTGGTTTGGTATTTGTATGATGGTTGAAGTGACACAGGTGTCACAAAAATAGACTAAGTCTGACTTGGAATGTAGGATCTAGTTTGTGAATGTAAAAAGAATATAAGGTACTTATTGATTATGCGTGACGTATTTTGTAAAGAACAGAAATGCTACTCTTGTTTTAGAAGAATTTATGTAAGTCGAAAATGGTCGGTTCCTATGAAGTTTCCTTGCCCACGTATTTTGAAATTGAAATGACGTATGGAGCAGTGTATGAAGGCTTTTGAAAATAGTAAGTTCGCTTTATTTTAAAGGGTCTCGTATTAAAATAAGAAATTTGAAATTTGGAGGTCCTTGTGGAAACGTTGATTCTTAAAAGAAATTTAGCATAATGAACTTAGTGATCGTTGAAAATGTTTTAGCAAATTGATTTATTGATTTTGAAAAAGAGTTTTAGCAAAACGATCTTATAATATCTATAAGATCTTATAGGCATGTGAGTAAAGTTGGTTTGATTTCCGATTTAGAATGAAAGTCTTTAGTATAACAATATAACGTGAGCGTGTTTTAATGATTAAGTCGAGTATGAAATTTTGTGGGCAAGTGATTCGTTAGACCGGTTAAGTTGATGGGTAGCATTTCGTAAAATCTTGAAAATCGGTAAGCAAGACGTTTATGGGATGATTAAAAATTTTGTATATATGATGTTTTTGAATTAAATCGTATGGTACGAAATATGTTTTGATAGATAATGAATTTCGAAATTTTGTATAAGTAGGGATTTGACAAAAATGATAAATGATTTAGCCATACAAAATGAGTGTGTGGTTTGTATAATAAGCTTTCCAAGAAGGAGGTTTGGTAACGATCACCGAGGTATGGGAATCACCCCTAACCCGTTGGTGTGGTCATTTTAAAAAAAAGGAAGGAGCGGAGTTAATCGTCAAGATAAGGAAATTACTCCTATCTCGATGATAGGTCTCCATTTTGGGGTTATAAGAAATGTAAATCTAACTCAGTGACGTTTTTGAAATCATGCTTGGGGATAACGTATAAATGTATGTAAAGATTTTATTATGATTTGTGTGTAAAATAATCTCGAAAACAATTTTGAATTTGAAAAGAGAGGATTGCATAAAAGAGAGTCTCATAAAACATAGGATTGTTTCGGGTTTAGAAAGGTCGACTATTCCAAAGTGAATCGAAAGTCCTTTCAAATTAGAGAAACGTGCTTTGGCCTATAGGTAAGATACTCTCGTTGAGAAGCGATTAACGGTATCTTACCCTTCCAGTTACTACACGCCTCTAATCGGCCGAAACAATCGAAACTTTGGCGGGACTGAAAATCGAGGAATGGGACTTAATCGACAAGATGCGGGTTTCACCCCTAACTTGACGATTTCGTACCCTAATGTGGTTGGTACTTGATGCGTGTGAAGTGTCGTTAGTGTGACAACCCGCACTAAACCAGGTATCCGTACGATTTAATTAATGATTAATTACTGCTTAATTACTGTGCTTGCTTGAACTAGCTGATAAACTGCTACTTGAATACTGATACATGTACTTACTTGCATCATACTTGCTTGCTGTCACTACAATACTTACATACTGAACCATAGTGACAAACATGATGCACAAAAAGCACAGTAGCACGATAACGGATAACCTATTGAACATGCTGATAAAGCCAGCATCGGGCAGACACTGCCTCTAAGGCCTGTAAGAGCCTGAGATATTTTGCTACACCAATAGTGAGTGTAGGATATTAGGGTTGTGAAACTGCGTCTCTAGGGATAAGTTACAGTGAACGGATGTGCCTAAAACGTACTTTAAGTACAAAACACAGCACTTTAATAAATAATCCAGCTTCTAGCTGACTAGTAAAGTGCCAGAACATGGGAAAAATATTACTAGACACTTTCCAAAGTGTCGGGAATAAATTGTGTCACTAAATATAATATTAACGACACTTTCTATACTTATTTAGCACTTTAACGGAGTAATATCCAACCGTACAACCGGACTTAATCCGGAACACAAAAATTTTGACGTTAACATTATTTTTCTTTTTCTGAGCCAGTTAGGGTCCCCGAATACCCTAACACCCGTTATAATTTACAACACACTAGTAACTAAATTTAAACCCTTAACTAGTCTAACTAAGTGTTTAACCTTAGTTGAAAACCAACTAATTTCTCACCCTCCCCACAACCGATTGGTCTCATGCATGGGGACACACATTCCACACATGTTGAATATTTTATTTGCTTGTCCAATATCTAGACTACATGTTATACAATGGGTAATTAGAGATTATGGATAACAATTGTGACCAAGAGCTAACCAATCTCATTCCTAAACACTTAAACAAAAAAAAAAAAAATTGATTTCTGTTTCCCTTTTGGCTACCTACGGCCGAACCCACACACACCCTCATATTTCTTTTGAGTATTATATTAAACTAGCCTAATATTTAGTGGATAATAATCATGGATGGAATATAAATAACCCCATAGGACCTTTACCTTCTCATAAGCCTCACAACAAAAATTTCAACTTTCTTTCCCTCTCTTTGACACTCTCGGCCGAACCTCCTAACAACACCCCACCATTTTCAAGTTTGGATCAAGCCACATTATTTACATACAAAGGAGAAGGCTCACGCATAAGGAGGCTCGGTGCATACGGAATCGCAAGGACCTCACTACGTTGCTTTTAACCACCTATTTTTCGACTAGTTTCTTCCCTAGCCCCGTGCTAGTAGTAAGTGACTCTAAACGCCTTTTTGATCTATTCTAAAATGGTTAATAAGAAACTTGTCGGTTGAAAACCATGAACATGTAAGAACAAAAATTAAAAAGTCTACTAAAGTTTACCAAAATAATGAGCTTGGTGGTTAATAGCATTTATGTTGTGTAAAAGTTGTAGTATTTGAAAGTTGTGATTATTTAGACCCGATCTATGATATGGTAGCACGGATCATCGTTTAACCCGGTTTGGTAAGATCATGGATCTTAACATAAAGCTATTTTAGAAGTAACAAGGGTTAAAAGGTGAAACCCTACCACACATAAACTATGAACTTGTGTAAAAATGTTTTAATTAGTACAAAGGTGATTAAAACTAGTAGATCTACGTATCTACAACCGGTATTTTCAAAGGACCACATATCAAGGAAACCATGTATTTTGAAAGATTAATTTTCTCTAAAAATGAGGTTTTTACAAAATCGGATTACTTACACAAAAGATCCATTAAAAGTAAAGAGATTTACTACATATTTTTTTTAGGCAAACCACAAGTTCGTATATTTCTACGATTATGGCTATTTTTTTTTTTTACTAGTTAAAATGTTGAAAGGTTGTTTGATAATGTTGAGAACATTTGTTGAGTTGATTTGTTAGAAGAAAATGATACGCTTGAAAGCGTGGTCACCTCCAGTTACAGAGGAAACTCTGGCGAAATTTTTCTAAAAACCTAACACTTAGAATTATTTACACAACAAGTGTTAGAATTATTTTTTTTTTTTTTGACATGTTTTCGAAATATAAATTTCGCCATGACTTTATTTACTAATATTCGGAGGTGGGATTTTCACAAAATTTAACGTGATAAATATATATATTTTTCACACACCGTTTATGATTATTTTGTGGAAATACATAAATATTATTTTTAGGAGTAAAAATAATATTTACAAACGTTAACGATTCCAAAATAATACAAACGCTTTCACATGAATATATAAGTTACACCGGTAATTATATTACCACTCGATTAGTAAAACGTAACTTACGCACATGTATTGTATCCCCCATCCTTGGGAAGGAAATTAACTACCAAGTATATACAAAATGTAAACACGAAATAGTTGTCTAACTATTTCCCAAAAAAAAAAAACTTAAACTATAAAGCTAAGGCACGGCCGTCCGTCTAATAGAATTAGCACTTGTAGGTCGTCGCACAGCTTTCTGACTTGGAGATACTTGGTAGAGACGCTTCACTGTGAGTTCATGTCCCCCTTTTCTCTAACTGTTTTCAGTTTTCTTAACTGCGGGGGTGAAATACATGTTACTTTGTTTACAAGTACTATTATACACGGTATGTTAACGTAAGGAGGTTTACTACTTAGATCATGTGAATGGGTAGGCAGAACACCGAGGGACTTAAGCGGTAGATCTATCTGGGTGTAGCGAGCCCAACTCTAGGCCCAACAGAACGGACCTCTGTGAGGACCAACAGAACGGACCTTGAGTGACTTGGTTGCCCGACGCAAAAATCGGCTAGGGTTGAGTCTTCCTACTTGCATTTCACACATGCTAATGGCCTTGCAAACCATTGGTGATCTCTTTTCCTTACACTGCTACATACCAGGGAACTTTTATACTTACAAGTGTTTTACTTACTCACTTGCACATGAACTCGCTCAACATTATTGTTGATTTTTCAACTTACATGTATTTCAGGAAATTAACGAGATCTGGCACGGTATGGCATGTTTTCCGCTGCACTAGTTTCCGAGGTCATCCGGGGTTTAGGGGATGTGTCTCTTTCCTGGACAAGACACAATCCTTAAACCATGTTTATATTATGTTTAAGTTTGCAATGTTTGTTGAACAAGATTATGGTTGTTAGGGTATGTTCCCGTTAAAACAATGGTACTGTACTTGGTTTTCAAAACTTAATGGATGATCTTGCATGTTTTTAATTCATATAGCTTTGTTATGGTTAAGCTATGGTATTAAGAAGTCACACCAAAATTAACCACGCTTCCGCAAAGCCAGGGTGTGACAGCTTGGTATCAGAGCTCTGATCATAGCGAACTAGGATTCTTTCTCGAGTCTAGACTATGGTCACTAGGGCTCTCACGAAAACATTTTTACTGCATACCACTTAAGTCCAGATCCAAACTTTTTACAAACAAATGTTGAGCACATTTTATTCTTTATTATAGGCTCGGACTGAGAGGCCGAGGCTCGGTCTGAGAGGGCGAGGTAGTTGGCTAGTGGGACTAGGAGAGTTGGCTAGTGAGACTAGGAGAAGTGGCTAGTGAGACTAGGAGAATGATTTGAATGTTTACGTGGTGACTACATGTTTATATGACTATATGACTGACTATTATACGTATATGTGTTTGTGTTACAAACGTCATGCTTTCATCAAGTACTAGAAAGGTGGACACTACGAATCCCATGGCCATAGTGTCAGACGACATAGTTTCATCGAAGCACGAGGTGTACATTTCCGATACTACCGGCACAGACAATGACGACTTTCAGCCCTTTTGCGCTGCCTGAAGTCGTAGCAGAGCCTATTGATGGCCATCTTGTTGGTAACTTGCCACTCGCAGTAATCCCTGCTCCTGTGCCCCTTGCCGCTTATCTCGTTGTTGATATGCCCCCGACGTTGTCTCTGAAGACGATGTCGAACTATTAAGAGGAGGACCCACTTGAGGGCAAGGCCCTATTGCTGCTGGTATTAGACTACTGCATGCGGACGCTCCTGTAGGGGAAACTCATGTCCACTCCCCTATCCCAGACTCATTTGAGTTTCTAACATCCGCATCTTCGCACATACAGGGAATGCAGCACCACTTACACGACGCCGACCCTGATATGGCATCATCAGCTGCACCGGATCCCGCACACAGATTTGAGTTTGATCGCGATAATGAGGACAATTCTGTTTTTCCACCTGGTGTTGATCCAGACCATGACATTGAGTTCATGCACTTAGACCAGCCCTTGGGGGATCCTGTAGCCCTGTCGACCCCTGTGTTTGTTGATCCAGCTGATTTTGAGATGGGTTTTTGATTCGGAGCTAGCCGTGGCCCCTGAGCCAGGCGTTGCTCCTGACCCCGCATTGGAGCATGACCCTGTTCATGCCGATGCACCTGCTGTTGCTCCTTGATTGATCATCTGCTTGGATGAGAGAAAAATTGGGGTAACTGTGCAAGACAATTTATTATTACGGGGGCCCACGTAATAACGATTTGTAGTGCACAGGAATCCTGGTGGACTCTGCAGGTCAAGCTAATGATAACCAATGCAGCAGGAAATAACTTAAACACGAATGACCAAGGCGATGTAGCCTCAAGTTCATTCTATTACCAGCAACAAGCCAAATTGACAAGCCTATGTGAAGGCTCAGAAATTTATTTCCCCACTCATACATTGAGTATATTTGCGTATGAAATCGGGTGATTACATGATGGCTTATGTTGCTATATACCTCATAGACAATTGGAACGTTGTCCAACCCGCTTCACACTTTTTCGACAAAAGGGAATGTCACCTAGACGTGACACAAACACCAGTACGTTGCCAAGGACAGAAGCCGAGCTGCAAGAACGCATCTCACAGGTAAATGCACGACATGAAGCCCTCCGCTCTAAGTACAACGATAGCATTACTGGAAATAACCCTCCAACTGGCTGCACCTATAAACAGTTCCTGAACTGCAAGCCTTTGAACTTTGATAAAACAGGAGGCACCGTTGCATTTGTTCGTTGGTCCGAAAAGACCGACTCCATTCTAAGAATGAGTAACTGATCGCCCCAACAGAGTGTTACCTACATCTCGGGGATATTTCTAGATGGCACACTCTCTTAATGGAACCTCCAGGTTCAGACCCTTGGCACAGACGCTGCTTATACACTGAGCTGGGACGAGCTCAAGGAAACGATTGAGAAGAAATGTTGTTTTAGGACTGAAACTCAGAAACTTGACGTGGAGTCCTGGAATTTGGGAATGGACGAACCAGAGACTCCTGAACATGTCCAGTGATCGCACGACTTGTCTAGGGTCGTCCCCTACTAAGTCATTGATGTCGTATGATATAGTGGTGTACTTGTAAGCTTTACATTGTGATCTCGAATTGTGGCAATACAATCGCAGTATTCTCATCACTTGTGATGATTCAATCTATTGTTTATGTCCTATAACATGAGATGTTATGTGATTGATCTGTTGATAGCATGAGATGTTATGTGTTGATATTATTGAATGCATACGTACACTTCACTTGCTATGACCTAACCTATGTGAAACATCTTTTAGAAGATGCCGCCAACACGCGAAATGCGCATGCCCACCTCTGAGGCAGAACTTAAAGAGATAATTGCTACAGCTATAGCACAGCACGAGGCCCTACGCTCCGAACCCAGCAAAGGCACCTCAGAAAATAACGGTTGTTCCTACTGGCACTTCCTCAACTACAAGCCTCCGAAGTTCGACGGCACTGGGGGTGCCATAACTTTTGTAAAATGGATGGAAAGTATGGAATCCATCTTTCGAATGAGTGGTTGTACGCCAGAACAACAAGTCCCATACGTTTCTGAGTTGTTTCAAGATGGAGCTCGATTATGGTGGAATCTTCAGGTTCGAATAATGGGCCTAACTACAGCATACGCGTTAACTTGGGATGAGTTGAAAGGAATGATGCATAAGAAGTATTGCCCCCAAACGGAAACCCAGAAGTGGGAAGATGAATTTCGGAGCCTAATGATGGAAGGTCCGAAGGTGTTGGAGTACGTGCAACAACTTCATGATCTGTCACGAATTGTTTCGTACCTGGTAAAACCAGAACTGAAGAAATTGGAACAATTCATTTGGGAACTGGCGCCTCAAGTCTTGAGCTTGATGACAGCATCTACGCCACCAACAACTATTGTTGCAAGTAAGATGGGTTTGGCACTCGTTACGGAAGCAATTAGACTAGAAAAACTTGCAAACCCCGACAAGGAGACTCAGGTAGAGTCGTCCGGAAAGAACAAAAGGAAGCTCACCGAAGATACCCGAACGAATAATGATGAACAAAGATCTATTCGAGGTTGCTTTGACTGCGGGGACAAAGGGCATTTCAAGAAAGATTGCCCTAACAACAAACAAGCCAATGATAAGATTTACTTAGAAACTAAACCAAGATGTGCTGGGTGCAAGTATCACCATGATTGTGGATGTCAGAAGCCTAGGTACGGGAGGGAAGGACACGACAAAGGAGGTTGTGGGATGAAGAGTCCCATACAAGGAGAAAACAGTAACAACGCTCTAGGTGGAAATGGGAAAGGAAATGGCCGAATGCTAGGATGCTTCCATTGTAGGGACGTTGGGCATTTTAAGAGGGAATGCCCGAAGTTGAAACAAGACCGTGAAAGAAGATCCAACATCGGAGCTTGTGAGGCATGCCAGGATCCAGGTGTGATTTCTGGTACGTTCTCTAACAACCAAAACTTTTGCGTCTATTTTGTTTGATGCTAGTGCCGATTATAGCTTCGTGTCATTAGAATTTAAGAATATACTTAGTTTAACCGCTAGTAAGTTAGAGATTCCCTACTCAATCGAATTGGCTAATGGGAAGTTAGTGGAAGCCAATGAAGTTATCAGAGGCTGTGTGATTGAATTGGGAGAACGTGAGTTCACTCTAGATCTGCTACCAGTCCAGTTGGGAAGCTTCGACGTGGTAGTAGGAAGGGATTGGTTATCAGGAAACAAGGCTGAGATAGTATGTCACGAGAAGGTTGTTCGTATCCCAACCGATGATGGTGAGACCATTGTTGTTCACGGAGAGAAGCGTGACACGCCGCTAAGATTTATCAGCTGCCTGAAAGCAAGGAAGTGTTTGCAGAAAGGATGTGTTGCTTTTCTGGCACACATTGTGGATAAGAAGGCTGCTGAGCCAAGAATCGAGGACATCCCTGTCGTGAGGGAGTATCCAGAAGTCTTCCCGGAAGACTTACCCGGACTGCCACCTCAGAGACAAGTAGAGTTTCACATCGACTTAGTTCCAGGCGCCGCGCCTGTGGCTAAGGCACCTTACAGACTTGCTCCGTCTGAGATGCAGGAACTGTCGACACAACTTCAAGGGTTGTTAGACAAGGGTTTTATCCGACCAAGCTTCTCGCCTTGGGGAGCTCCGGTCCTGTTTGTCAAGAAGAAGGACGGTAGTTTTCGAATGTGCATTGACTACAGAGAATTGAACAAGCTGACGATCAAGAATAGGTATCCTCTGCCAAGAATCGACGATCTGTTTGACCAACTGCAAGGCTCAAGCTTTTACTCTAAGATCGATCTTCGATCTGGATACCATCAGTTGAGGATTCCAGAAGAAAGTATCCCAAAGACAGCCTTCAGAACTCGTTATGGACACTACGAGTTCCTTGTTATGCCGTTTGGTCTGACAAACGCACCTGCAGTATTCATGGATCTAATGAATAGAGTTTGCAAACCGTACTTGGATAAGTTCGTAATTGTATTCATCGATGACATTTTAATTTATTCAAAGACGAAGGCTGAACACGAACAGCATCTTAGGACCCTTTTGGAGCTGCTAAAGAAGGAACAACTGTACGCCAAATTCTCCAAGTGCGAGTTTTGGCTACGCGAAGTCCAATTCCTTGGGCACGTGGTAAATGGAGATGGAATCCACGTGGACCCAACAAAGATCGAGGCGATCAAGGATTGGGAAACGCCAAAGACGCCAACCGAGATTCGGCAATTCTTGGGTTTGGCTGGCTACTATCGAAGGTTCATCGAGGATTTTTCAAAGATCGCTCAACCATTGACGCTCCTCACGCAGAAAGATAAGACGTTTGATTGGGGAATCAAACAGGAAGAAGCCTTCCAGATACTGAAGGATAAGCTCTGCAATGCGCCAATCTTAGCATTACCGGAAGGTACTGACGATTTTGTGGTATACTGCGACGCATCGCGTCAAGGATTGGGTTGTGTGTTGATGCAACGCCACAAGGTTATTGCTTATGCATCGCGTCAACTGAAAGTGCACAAAAAGAACTATACCACACATGATTTGGAACTTGGCGCAGTGGTTTTTGCACTAAGGATCTGGAGACACTACCTTTATGGTACGAAGTGCACAATCTTTACAGATCACAAGAGCCTACAGCATATATTCAACCAGAAGGAGTTTAATATGAGGCAAAGACGATGGGTTGAGTTGCTGAACGACTACGACTGCGAGATAAAGTATCATCCAGGGAAGGCGAATGTGGTCGCCGATGCCCTAAGTCGAAAGGAAAGGATCAAGCCCATAAGGGTTAGGGCTCTAGAAATGATTATTCGAACCGATCTTTCCTTGCGCATTCGTGCTGCACAAAAAGAAGCCCTTAAGGAAGGAAACCGTGAAGAAGAATATCTCCGTGGGATGGAGAAGCTACTTGTACCAAACGAGGAAGGAACGTTATGTTTTGAAAAGAGGATTTGGGTTCCTTTGTTTGGAGATTTAAGGAAAGTTATTTTTGACGAAGCTCACAAATCACGGTACTCTATCCATCCTGGAGCGGATAAGATGTACCAGGATCTCAAAGATTATTATTGGTGGCCTAGGATGAAAGGCGATGTTGCTGTCTACGTGAGCAAATGTTTAACGTGCGCTAAGGTTAAGGCGGAATACCAGAAGCCTTCAGGGCTGCTGCAACAACCTGAGATTCCCAAGTGGAAATGGGAACAAATCACAATGGATTTTGTTACAAAATTGCCAAGAACGCCAAGAGGCCATGATATGATTTGGGTAATAGTTGACCGCCTAACAAAATCCGCACACTTTCTGCCAATCAAGGAGAAAGACAGCACTAATAAACTCGCGGAAATTTACATGAGAGAGATTGTCGCACGCCATGGAGTACCTCTCTCGATCATCTCTGATAGAGACGGAAGGTTTGTGTCAAGGATATGGCAATCCTTCCAAGAAGCCTTTGGCTCACAGTTGAATCTGAGCACTGCGTTCCATCCGCAAACTGACGGCCAGAGCGAGCGAACAATACAGACTTTGGAAGACATGCTGAGAGCGTGTGTTATGGATTTGGGCGGTAGCTGGGATAAACATTTACCTTTGGTTGAATTCTCATACAACAACAGCTACCACACCAGTATTGGTGTCGCGCCATTTGAAGCCCTTTACGGACGCAAGTGCCGATCACCCCTCTGTTGGTCTGACGCAGGTGATAGGCAGCTTGCTGGTCCCGAGATCGTCCAAGAGACGACAGACAAGATTGCGCAAATCCTTAAACGCATCGAAGCAGCTCACCACAGACAAAAGGCCTATGCGGATCCAAACCGAAAACATGTGGATTTTCAAGTTGGAGAAATGGTGTTATTGAAAGTTTCACCCTGGAAGGGGGTGGCACGCTTTGGAAAGCGTGGGAAGTTAAATCCGCGCTACATTGGTCCTTTCAGAATTTTGGACAAAATAGGACAAGTAGCATACAAGTTGGACCTACCTGCTGAACTGAATGGTGTTCACGATACATTTCATGTATCCAATCTAAAGAAAAGTCCAACTCAAGTTGACGTTGCCATTCCCATCGACGAGATTCATATTGACGACACGCTCCACTTCGTTGAAGAACCTGTCGAGGTCACAGATTGGAAAGTTAACAAGACCCGCCGGAGCAGTGTCAAACTCGTCAAAGTGCGTTGGAATGCCAGACATGGTCCTGAGTTCACCTGGGAGCGTGAGGACCGGATGAAAGAGAAATACCCCCACCTTCTTCCTAAGAACCCTGCTTCTACAAGCAGAACTTAAATTTCGGGACGAAATTTATTTAACGGGGGGAGAATGTGACAACCCGCACTAAACCAGGTATCCGTACGATTTAATTAATGATTAATTACTGCTTAATTACTGTGCTTGCTTGAACTAGCTGATAAACTGCTACTTGAATACTGATACATGTACTTACTTGCATCATACTTGCTTGCTGTCACTACAATACTTACATACTGAACCATAGTGACAAACATGATGCACAAAAAGCACAGTAGCACGATAACGGATAACCTATTGAACATGCTGATAAAGCCAGCATCAGGCAGACACTGCCTCTAAGGCCTGTAAGAGCCTGAGATATTTTGCTACACCAATAGTGAGTGTAGGATATAAGGGTTGTGAAACTGCGTCTCTAGGGATAAGTTACAGTGAACGGATGTGCCTAAAACGTACTTTAAGTACAAAACACAGCACTTTAATAAATAATCCAGCTTCTAGCTGACTAGTAAAGTGCCAGAACATGGGAAAAATATTACTAGACACTTTCCAAAGTGTCGGGAATAAATTGTGTCACTAAATATAATATTAACGACACTTTCTATACTTAGTTAGCACTTTAACGGAGTAATATCCAACCGTACAACCGGACTTAATCCGGAACACAAAAATTTTGACGTTAACATTATTTTTCTTTTTCTGAGCCAGTTAGGGTCCCCGAATACCCTAACACCCGTTATAATTTACAACACACTAGTAACTAAATTTAAACCCTTAACTAGTCTAACTAAGTGTTTAACCTTAGTTGAAAACCAACTAATTTCTCACCCTCCCCACAACCGATTGGTCTCATGCATGGGGACACACATTCCACACATGTTGAATATTTTATTTGCTTGTCCAATATCTAGACTACATGTTATACAATGGGTAATTAGAGATTATGGATAACAATTGTGACCAAGAGCTAACCAATCTCATTCCTAAACACTTAAACAAAAAAAAAAAAAAATTGATTTCTATTTCCCTTTTGGCTACCTACGGCCGAACCCACACACACCCTCATATTTCTTTTGAGTATTATATTAAACTAGCCTAATATTTAGTGGATAATAATCATGGATGGAATATAAATAACCCCATAGGACCTTTACCTTCTCATAAGCCTCACAACAAAAATTTCAACTTTCTTTCCCTCTCTTTGACACTCTCGGCCGAACCTCCTAACAACACCCCACCATTTTCAAGTTTGGATCAAGCCACATTATTTACATACAAAGGAGAAGGCTCACGCATAAGGAGGCTCGGTGCATACGGAATCGCAAGGACCTCACTACGTTGCTTTTAACCACCTATTTTTCGACTAGTTTTTTCCCTAGCCCCGAGCTAGTAGTAAGTGACTCTAAACGCCTTTTTGATCTATTCTAAAATGGTTAATAAGAAACTTGTCGGTTGAAAACCATGAACATGTAAGAACAAAAATTAAAAAGTCTACTAAAGTTTACCAAAATAATGAGCTTGGTGGTTAATAGCATTTATGTTGTGTAAAAGTTGTAGTATTTGAAAGTTGTGATTATTTAGACCCGATCTATGATATGGTAGCACGGATCATCGTTTAACCCGGTTTGGTAAGATCATGGATCTTAACATAAAGCTATTTTAGAAGTAACAAGGGTTAAAAGGTGAAACCCTACCACACATAAACTATGAACTTGTGTAAAAATGTTTTAACTAGTACAAAGGTGATTAAAACTAGTAGATCTACGTATCTACAACCGGTATTTTCAAAGGACCACATATCAAGGAAACCATGTATTTTGAAAGATGGATTTTCTCTAAAAACGAGGTTTTTACAAAATCGGATTACTTACACAAAAGATCCATTAAAAGTAAAGAGATTTACTACATATTTTTTTTTAGGCAAACCACAAGTTCGTATATTTCTACGATTATGGCTATTTTTTTTTTTACTAGTTAAAATGTTGAAAGGTTGTTTGATAATGTTGAGAACATTTGTTGAGTTGATTTGTTAGAAGAAAATGATACGCTTGAAAGCGTGGTCACCTCCAGTTACAGAGGAAACTCTGGCGAAATTTTTCTAAAAACCTAACACTTAGAATTATTTACACAACAAGTGTTAGAATTATTATTTTTTTTTTTGACATGTTTTCGAAATATAAATTTCGCCATGACTTTATTTACTAATATTCGGAGGTGGGATTTTCACAAAATTTAACGTGATAAATATATATATTTTTCACACACCGTTTATGATTATTTTGTGGAAATACATAAATACTATTTTTAGGAGTAAAAATAATATTTACAAACGTTAACGATTCCAAAATAATACAAACGCTTTCACATGAATATATAAGTTACACCGGTAATTATATTACCACTCGATTAGTAAAACGTAACTTACGCACATGTATTGTATCCCCCATCCTTGGGAAGGAAATTAACTACCAAGTATATACAAAATGTAAACACGAAATAGTTGTCTAACTATTTCCCAAAAAAAAAAAACTTAAACTATAAAGCTAAGGCACGGCCGTCCGTCTAATAGAATTAGCACTTGTAGGTCGTCGCACAGCTTTCTGACTTGGAGATACTTGGTAGAGACGCTTCACTGTGAGTTCATGTCCCCCTTTTCTCTAACTGTTTTCAGTTTTCTTAACTGCGGGGGTGAAATACATGTTACTTTGTTTACAAGTACTATTATACACGGTATGTTAACGTAAGGAGGTTTACTACTTAGATCATGTGAATGGGTAGGCAGAACACCGAGGGACTTAAGCGGTAGATCTATCTGGGTGTAGCGAGCCCAACTCTAGGCCCAACAGAACGGACCTCTGTGAGGACCAACAGAACGGACCTTGAGTGACTTGGTTGCCCGACGCAAAAATCGGCTAGGGTTGAGTCTTCCTACTTGCATTTCACACATGCTAATGGCCTTGCAAACCATTGGTGATCTCTTTTCCTTACACTGCTACATACCAGGGAACTTTTATACTTACAAGTGTTTTACTTACTCACTTGCACATGAACTCGCTCAACATTATTGTTGATTTTTCAACTTACATGTATTTCAGGAAATTAACGAGATCTGGAACGGTATGGCATGTTTTCCGCTGCACTAGTTTCCGAGGTCATCCGGGGTTTAGGGGATGTGTCTCTTTGCTGGACAAGACACAATCCTTAAACCATGTTTATATTATGTTTAAGTTTGCAATGTTTGTTGAACAAGATTATGGTTGTTAGGGTATGTTCCCGTTAAAACAATGGTACTGTACTTGGTTTTCAAAACTTAATGGATGATCTTGCATGTTTTTAATTCATATAGCTTTGTTATGGTTAAGCTATGGTATTAAGAAGTCACACCAAAATTAACCACGCTTCCGCAAAGCCAGGGTGTGACAGCTAGTTTTTAATGTATATATTAAGCCCTTTTTAACACTTTTTTTAGTCAAGTTTTAAATTTATAAAACATGATATTTACTAACACTAAACACACATATGGGCAAGTGCACCCATCGTGAGCGTAGTATAGTGTTGGTAAGATACCGAGGTCGTCCAAGGACACAAGAGCTTTTAGTACCGGTTTATCCTCAACGTCTAATCAAATCAAAAAGTTTAGAAAATGTTTTAAACTAAGAAAAATAAAAACTAACTAAAATGCTGAAAAATAAAAATAAAAATAAAAACAGATAGACAAGATGAATCACTTGGTTCTGACTCGTGTATAGTGTAACCTTTGATTATTTCCGCACTTTTGCACTTGTTTAAGAGATTATCTTAGTTATTGTAGTAGGCCCCTCTTTTGAAGGTGACGTTACCCTCAACCCAGTAGTTTGAGTCAGCAAGGATACAATCCTAAAGGGTCGGATTATTGAAAGATAATTAATTAAGTTATTAATGCAAATTATGGTAGGCCCCTCTTTTGAAGGTGACGTTACCCTCGGCTAAGTAGTCTGAGTCAGCAGGGATACAATCCTAAATAGCCGGGTTATAGTATTAATAGTAGTTAACTTATGAGGGGATCAAAGAGTTTGGACCCCCGCCATCCAATACCGTTAAGTATTGAAGGAGGTCCTACTAAATTTGACCCAGGTCCATTGCAGGACCTCTAAACGCTGAACAATGGCAAGACTCTTACCAAACCGTTCCCTTAACCCCCGACCAGGTAGCCAACATATCTCCATATAGACCGTGGAGATATGAATGGTGAAAATCTTTTATTTTATATAGACAGTAAAATAATGCCAAGACACCACGGACAAACGATAAGGAAGAATCACCTTCAACATAAGAAACTAGTTATTAAAGTCATTAATACAAAACCAAGTAAAAAGTGCGAAAAGATTGAAAATAAAAAGTATTACACTAGACACTTGTCTTCACCAAGTGATGTAAGAGACTTAGGCAAACATGGCCTTGATTGTCAAGAACTCTTACGATCAATCTTGGATCCCGAGACGACTCACACACTCTATGATGGACAATGGATGATGGTGGTGGATGATGGTGTTATGGTGGTGGTGGGTGGTGGGTGAAGTGTGAGAGAGGTGGTGTGCCAAGGGATGGTTTGAGCTTGAGCCAAGCACTCCTATTTATAGGCTGAACAGAAGCTCGGGCACGGCCCCGTGTCCAGTGGGCACGGCCCCGTGTCCACATCCTCCCTTTCTTCATTTAATGCAGCTTGTCTTTATTAGTTGACCACGCCCCTGTGTCCGCTGAGCACGACCCCGTGTGCAGAAGAATCTTTGTACTATGAAGATTTGCCTGGATTGTGCGAATCTTATAGTTGACCACGGCCCCGTGTCCGCTGAGCACGGCCCCGTGGTGGGCAATAGAAGCTTCTACCACTGTCTTTTCTGCTGACACTTGGGCACGCCCCCGTGCTGGCTGAGCACAGGGCGTGTTCAGTCTTCTGTCTTCTTGTTTTGCTTGGGAAGATGCTGTCGTGGGGTCGGGCATGTCACGTTTGTTCCTTTTCTTGTATTTATGTTAGATTTTGCTGTCTTTTTGCTTCTTTTGTTAATTTGAGCTCATTTAATCCTGAAAATACAAAAGGAAGACAAAAGCACACTTTTTCCAACATTAGTACTAAAAAAGGGTTAGTTTTATGCCACAATTGATGTAATTTATATGTTGCATTTTGCACACATCAAATACCCCCACACTTGAATATTTGCTTGTCCTCAAGCAAAACT
Organism: Helianthus tuberosus; assembly: GCA_030545235.1. Taxonomy (NCBI): domain Eukaryota; kingdom Viridiplantae; phylum Streptophyta; class Magnoliopsida; order Asterales; family Asteraceae; genus Helianthus; species Helianthus tuberosus. Next base: position 187,463,624 of record CM060406.1, read on the forward strand.
CTTTATAATGTGGCTTTACACTCCCAAATGGAGTGGGTAGAGAAGAAGGTTTTTGGGCTTGTCATAGAGTGTCGGGATTTCCAAGATTCTTTATTTAGTTTTATTTTTATTTATTTACAATCCTATTCGTCATGATTTATTTAAAACTTTTCATAAGATAAATTACTTATTAAGGCATAACATGCCTCTTTAAAATTCTATTTATATACAAGTTCACATACCTCACGGGGATCACTCAACACTCGGCCGAAAATGTATTTTTGTGGATCACTCGAGAGCGGCATGGAACTTACTCCTACCATAGGCTTGCCAAGCAATCAATCCTCCTCCTTTTTAACTTATATACCTTTGTAAATATCAAGAGGACTTTTTGGGTGAAGGGTTAGGCTTGGGTTAAAGGTAGGTGGTTGGGTTAGTGGTTAGTGGTTAGTAGAAAAAGGGCGAAAAAGCGTAACAAGCGTCGGTTTTCGTAAGACTTTCTATTTTTGTAACTTTTATTTTGATGAAGCTATTATTCAAACAAAGTTATTTTTGATGAACTTGTTTGTTTATTTTCTTTTGCTTCATCATCAACACATTTTTTTTTTTGAAAAGTCATACGAAAAACCGAGCTAGTTACTAAAACAAAGGGTAAAAAAATGAAAAAGGTTTTGGTGGGTAAAAGGGTGTTTGGTTTGGGTTATGAAATGAAAAAGTTTAGGCTCAAAGGGGTTAACTAGGGGGATTTTGGGTAGGTGGTAAAAAAAAGAAAAATAATGGTGTTGAAATAAAAATGGGTTAGTCCTAATGCCTCCATCATTTACTTACTCGGGTTTAAGTTGGTAAGGACCGGGAATGTATCGTCGTGGCAAGTTCTAGAGTCGTAAGAACCAAGCGGCTATTCACACAAGAAACGAAAAATGAGCATTTAGTTTAATGATATGTAATTGTATGCTCAATAAAGGCTCAAAACTCACTTTTGTGGGAATGGGTTTTTTATGTGATCAAGTATATATAATCAAATTTTAACTAAGCTTGTCATTCCTTTTCATAATTTTCTTATGTTGGTTCTTTTTATCACGACGCTATCAGTTGTAAATTCGTAAAAATATAACTTTTTTAGAACTTGAAATTCCCAAGTTAAACCTAGACAAGTAAAAAAAATGAAAATTTTTTTGAAAATAGATTTGGGGTGATTAGCGGTTCCAATAGAGTTTTGTGTAAGGCTTGTATTTAGGACTTGCAAGATTCAAGGTTTTAGCATCCCCCCCCCCCCCCCCACACTTAAATTACACATTGTCCTCAATGTGTCCCAAAATAAGTTTTTAGGTTGATTGAATGTGTAAAAAGGTGTGAAAAAGCAAAAATTTTGTGTTACTGGGCGCTGAACACGGCCCCGTGTTGTCCGGGCACGGCCCCGTGTTCAAGTGCCAGTAACAAAATTGAATCAAGAGAAACAGAAGCCTGGACACGGGGGCGTGTTGGGTGAACACGACCCGTGTCCAGTTTACCTGAACTGGGTATTTCTACAGACTGTGCAGCACGGGGCCGTGTTGGGCGGACACGGCCCGTGCCGAACTTACTGTAAACGAAGAAATTTTGTCGGATGGTCCTGTCTTTCTGCATGGGGTGCTGGTTCAAGCTTCCCTTGTATCCTTTGCCATCTCAAGTGTGTTTTATTTCTGAAAATTAAAACTAACTAGAAAACATAAAAATTAATCTAAACTAAACTAAGGATAGTTCCGCGGAATGCCTCTGTGGTGCGCCACGTTTATAAGGGTCCTTGGCTAGACCCAAAGCCTGGTCATATGTCACTCAAGTGGGATGTTTCGCATCCCATGTTGCACCGTCGGAGAGCGTCATCCAAGCTTGAGTCTACAACCTTCATGTAGTCGACCGGGTTTTCGTCTTCTACTCTCTTTCCAACACCAAACTTTACTTCCTCGTCCCCAAACTTCAATGTTAGTGTTCCGTCATTCATGTTAACCACTGCTTGGGCGGTGGCTAGAAATGGCCTCCCGAGGATGAGAGGAACATCGGCGTCTTCTTCCATGTCTAGGATGACAAAGTCGATTGGGAAAACGAAATTGTCAACTTTAACCAATAGGTTTTCAGCGACACCTTGTGGAATGTTGACGGATCTGTCGGCGAGTTGTATGCTCATCTTTGTAGGACTCGTTGTTCCTAGGCCGAGTCGTTTGAAAATCGATGTGGGCACGAGGTTAATGCTAGCCCCAAGATCGGCTAATGCATTACGAACGGGGGATTCCCCAATCGAGCAAGGAATTGTGAAGCTTCCGGAATCGATTTTCTTTTGTGGAAGTTTGTTGAGTACTAAGGCGGAGCATTCTTCGCCTAAGTTAACTAATTGCAATGATTCAATTTTCCTTTTATGAGTGAGGAAGTCCCTCATAAATTTTGCATATTTAGGCATTTGGGTAAGTACCTCGATAAAAGGAATATTAACATGCAATTGTTTTAGTAAATTTTCGAACTTTGCGAATTGCTCATCGGTCTTTTGACGATTTAACCTACTGGGGTACGGAATTGGAGGAGTCTTGGTGGGCTCTTGATTTGGTAAAGAAGCCTTTTCTGGTTGGGGTGCGGGTGGAGTCGTGGTTTGGCTGGACTGGCTTCTTTCATCTGACGGTAATGGAGCCTTGACGTGATGTCGTAGGTACACGCAAATTTAATCCCAAAAACAACTATAGATAGTGGTAAAAGGGTATCGAACTCAGGGAGTATGTGGAAAATATGTCAATTATATAGCTTTGCGATTAAACTACACTTAACCTAATTTGCAGAAACTAAAGATCAATGATTTGGATTGTTGTTTTAGAAAACTAAAAGTAATAACTAATTAACTTCAAATCAAATGTTGGTTGTAAAACAGATTAGGAGAAAACAATGACCATCTTAGGATTCAGTTTCTTTAAACAATTGTGTGAAATTCCAACTAGAAAGAGTTAGATAGACATAACTCGTGCATAAATAATCGAAGTGATAAAAGGGAACAAAGTACTAAGATTTATAAACGCGAGGTTGTTTCCCGATGATCAATTAATCAATAACCAACCCTAACCCTTCCCGTGATATCTCGATTGCCAACGGCACCAAGAACGTACGATTGAGACTAGGAATTGCACTATCGATTAACAAGCTACAAACAATTATGCATACACCATGATAATCAAGCAACACAAGTTATCATTCTAGAAATTCATAAATAACCACACAAAAGTTCAAGAGAACCCTGCACCTAAGATGATCACCGAAAGTTTTAGCCACACATAGCTTGGTGAATCATCATAGCAATCAATTCAATGTTCATACAAATCGAAATCACAAACCGAATGTTAGCAATTGTTCAAAACCAAGCCAAGATAGCCAAAATCGCCCCTAGTGTGTTCTCTAACCGACCAATGATGAGAATACATGAAAAGGCACCATAAAACTGAATAAATGATGGCAGTTACAAGTTTTCCGCAGCTTCCACCGTAACTTACGGTACCACCGTAAGTTACGGTGACCTTCTAGTTGTTACGGTGACAGACTACTGAGTTACGGTAGCAATCAGGTCAAAATCAGGTCCATCGTAAATTACGGTGGAACCGTAATTTACGGTGACAACCTGATTTTTGTGCCTTGTTTCAACTTTTGTTCCACTCATGACCCGTTCAACTCCAAACCCTCCAAAGCTGCATTTTATCTACTTTAAGCTCCCGAACCGCACCTGAAACATAAGCAACAGTAGTTATCTAATTCAAGATAATTACACGATTAAGTGAAGGATTAATTCGTCTTTTAACATAATTAAGGGTTGTCCAATGGACCACCCGTCACATCCCCACACTTAACCGTTGCTTGTCCCAAGCAACTCATCAATTCAAGTTCTCAACAAGTGATCAATACAAATCAAGCAAAAACTTGCAATCCTTTTACTAACCCATTTTTAACACCCAAACAATGCACCCCTCACTATGTCTCTCCTCTCGGTAACAAGTAAGCACTAGCAATATGAGCTAGACACGCAAAGGCTAACGGGTGGTTGCACAATTATAGGCTTGTACCTGAATCGATCCTTCTCCTAACAAGTGCCAAACATGAATGCAAATCAAAGGGACTTTCAAGGTTGTAACGTGGCTAGGTGTATGGGTAGGAAATGGAATATATATGAAGTAGCGAAAATTTAACCCGGTCTTTTTATTACATACTAAGCAAACTAACAACTACCAATTTGACTAACATATACAAGACAACTAATATCACTTCTTTTTTCATTGCTTTTTCTTTTCTTTTCTTTTTTTTTTTTTGATTTTTTTTTAACAAGACAAACATAATAACTTTCAACATAACATCAATTACATACTACTAAACAATCACTAATCACTATAAGACCGGGTCAAGTTGGGTAGATTTTTAAGTAAGTAGCTAGGGGTAACAATCGATAGGCTTTTAGGCACAAAATGGGGCAACTAAATGTCCAAACCCCCGCCCCTCTCGCAACCATGCTCATATATATAACTTATGAGGTCCAACCCCCCAAATCCCACACTCACACACACTAAAAACGAGGCTACCTAGATGCCCTTATCCTTTTCACATTCATGTCCAACTAAAGACTCAAATCGTATCAAGGCACAAGTTCTAATGCACCCCCACCCGTTGCCACTCTCATAAAAGACAATCATTATTTATGTACAAGTGTGGCTTCAACTCTCACCAAGAATGAAAGGGTATCAAGGGTTGCCGGTGCACCATTTAAGGTTAATCTAGGGTGTTCAAATTCTCACAATGTTTTGCTTGACTCAAAATTTTTCAAAATCTTCAAAAATTCCCCCCATCCCCACACTTGGGATACATTGACCCCAATGCATGGTTTTAGGGGGCTTTGGTCACTAAAATTCATTCAACATCAACAAACACTTAAACACTCAAACCCCAAATTTCTTTTTGGATTTTTCATTTTATATTTTTTTTCTTTTTAAAACATGACACCACCAACTCGCACCAACCCAACATAACATCACAAAAACTCAACACCATCCAACCACCCGACCGTAAACAAAACAAGCTAATAACTAACTACCAATATTTCAAAGCTAAAGAACACAACAAGACTAAGGAAAGAGTACATTGACCTGGTGAAGTTTTCCACAAAAGATGTTGTAGATAATCCGACTTCCTGTCATCACCTTCACCCAAATATCCGTACATCTTCCCCACACTTGAATGTCGCCATGGCCCTGAAACATAAAAAGATAAAAACAGCAAGATCAATATAAAATCCCGGGTTGCCTCCCGGTCAGCGCTAAGTTTTTAGTCTTCAGCCAGACCGTGCCACCCTCATTTATGGTGGCTCAAAGAATCGGTTACTGCCACTTCCATCACTACATTGTGCCATTGAGCAAAATGCATCCGTCTCATTTTGACTTTATGGGTAATCAAATACACTCCTGCTTGAACCCATATGTGTTTCTTCACGGTCCGGTGGGTGCTTTTTTCTCATTCTTTGAAACACATTTTTCATACAATCACTTGACTCACCACCCTTCCTCTCAATGGACTCATAACTAATCATTCTAGTTTGAACATCAAAGTACAACCTACGGTTCTTTTCGGTCATGGTAATAATCTCGTCTCTACAATTAATTTGAGCATTTGCTGTGTATAGAAACGGTCGACCTAAGATTACCCTTTGCTGTGATGCCATGTTGGTAGAAGCATAGTCCAAAACTAGAAAATCCACCGGGTATTCAAACTCTCCCAACTGAATCTTAACATTCCTAACCATTCCCCGTGGACGCCTCCAACTTCCATCCGCCAAGCTCACCATGGTGTCTATACCTTCAAGTGGACCAAAGTCGTACATATCGTATAGATCGCTTGGTAGCACACTCATGCTTGCCCCGTAGTCCAACAATGCGTGAGGGATTTTTAATTTTCCCACACGGATAGGCACGATTGGCGCTTCATACTCTTTATCATTCTCGACTTCGGCATCTTTTTCCAACCCTGCATTCACTTGATACGAAGAAGTTAGCAATGTTTCATTAAATTTAGTATTTGGAACGGTGCTTACCACATTAAAGTTAATGCTTTTTGTATTCTTTGGATTTACCACCGTGTCACTTGGTAATTGACCTTTTGCTTTCTTCAATATCGCCACGTCACTCGCAAGTTGACCCATTTGAGTGGTCAATGATTGGATAGCTTTGTCACGGATTTCATCTTTTTGCATACGAACATCATCTAATTGATTTCTTCGTTGCATCTCCATTTGCATTGCTTTCAACATCTCCATGAACTCATTCCCACTTGATGAAGTTTGACCCGAAGGACCACTTTGACCCGTTTGTTGAAATTGCCCTTGATAACCATAGTTGCTTCCACCCCGATAATTCCCTTGATTGTATTGTTGACGAGGTGCAAAGTTACCTTGAGCTCCTTGAAAATTTGGGTTAGCTTGGTTCGACGGATTTCCATAGCGGAAATTTGGGTGGTTCCTCAACCCGGGGTGGTAAGTATTAGAATTCATGTTGTTGAAATTTCTACCACCCCCTCCTTGACCTTGAACCGCATGAACCTCTTCATATTGCCCTTCCACCATTACTTGGCAATTTTCAGCCGCATGACCTATTTCATTACACAATGCACAAACATCATAAATTTGGTTAGTAGTTTGAACATTACCATCATCTATTGCGTGCACTTGCGGTCGGGCAATGACCGGTCACGCTCTCCTCGATCCTTGAGCTTTTCTTTTTGAGGTAATTGCCATGTTCTCCAAAAACTCCCAATCATCATTCTCATAGTTTGTACCAAAAGTCCCACCGGTAATGGACATTAAATCACGAGCATCCTCGGCACTCAACCCCTCGTGGAAGGCATTCATCAACTCCCAAAGTTCAATCCCATGGTGAGGGCAATTCTTTATCATCATATTGAATCGTTCAAATGCCTCATGGAACATTTCACCATGTTGTTGTTGAAAACTCCTCAACCCCTTTCTAGCATCATTAGTCTTTTGGGCGGTGTAAAATTCGTCTAGAAAAATTTGTTGCATTTCCGCCCAAGTATAGATAGATGCCGAAGGCAAAGTGTAGAACCACTTCTTTGCCTTGTCCTCTAAAGAAAACTGGAACAAAACTAACTTGACATCGTCGGCCGAAAAACCTTGACTCCCAAAAGTATTGCAAATTGAGTCATAGGCCTCTAAATGGAAATACGGTTCCTCCGTTGCTAGCCCTTTGTATTTCGGCAAACTTTGCAAAGAATTTGTTCTTACTTCAAAGGTTCTCCCTTGGTTGTTGTGAGGGATAACCACCGGTGAAGGGTTTTGAGTAATTATCGGCCTGAAATGTGCTTCTATTCCCCGTGCTTGTTCCCTAAGATGCCTTCTTGGAACACCCAATCGACCCCTTGGACGAATAGGACCCATAGGTCTTGGTATATGCCCTTGTGGTACGAACGGTGGTTGAAATTGTTGTTGTGGCATCGGTGGTTGTTGAATTGGCCTTTGAAATTGTGGTTGTACATTTTGTGGCCGAACTTGTTGCAATGGAATAGGGCGTTGCATTGGTGGCCCTTGTGGCCTTGGCCTAATGTGTTGTGGTATGAGTTGTTGTTGCGGTATTCCACCAACACTTGCCATCCCTTGAGATTGACTTTGCACATAACCGAACTCTCCTTGATCACCATAACCTTCATAAGCATACCCATCTTCATCATAGCCCTCAAAATCTTCGTATCCTTCCTCATATCCATCTCCCCCTATACCCGAAGTTTGCCCAAATGGAAGGGTTGAGTATTGAAATCCCGCTTGGTTCGATGGTCTGAATGTTGAAGTAGCATGGACAATGGTTGTATTTGGTGGTATTGAATAATGGGAAGATGATTGACCGGAAACTGGGAAGAAATGAGTGAGTGGTGGAATCGTAGTAGATGGGCTAAAGGAAAGATTAGGTTCATTTTGAGTAGTTATCGGTTGTGTGGTGTTAGATGGTGTAGTGTCATGAGGTGGAGTAGGAATTGTAGTGGAATTTGGTATGGTTGTGTTTGGTGATTGTTGTGTGGAAGTAGGTATAAATGATGAGGTCGTTTGACCCGTTGTGGGTGGTACTTGTGTTTCGTCCATGATATTTCTTGGTGTAATGGGTGAAGTGGGTGAACCGATGATTCTATTTTCTCGTAATAAAACTCTGTTTTGCCTTAGCGTTCTTTCGATTTCCGGATCAAATGACAATGGTGACGCTTTGTGAGAGCCTCTAGTATGCATGCACCTGTAGAACCTGCACACTAAACACACCAGTGTAAACCCGAAAATAACAAAGCAAAACTAACAAACAGACACACGTTGCGCACTACTCCCCGGCAATGGCGCCAAAATTTGACGTGATGTCGTAGGTACACGCAAATTTAATCCCAAAAACAACTATAGATAGTGGTAAAAGGGTATCGAACTCAGGGAGTATGTGGAAAATATGTCAATTATATAGCTTTGCGATTAAACTACACTTAACCTAATTTGCAGAAACTAAAGATCAATGATTTGGATTGTTGTTTTAGAAAACTAAAATTAATAACTAATTAACTTCAAATCAAATGTTGGTTGTAAAACAGATTAGGAGAAAACAATGACCATCTTAGGATTCAGTTTCTTTAAACAATTGTGTGAAATTCCAACTAAAAAGAGTTACATAGACATAACTCGTGCATAAATAATCGAAGTGATAAAAGGGAACAAAGTACTCGGATTTATAAACGCGAGGTTGTTTCCCGATGATCAATTAATCAATAACCAACCCTAACCCTTCCCGTTATATCTCGATTGCCAACGGCACCAAGAACGTACGATTGAGACTCGGAATTGCACTATCGATTAACAAGCTACAAACAATTATGCATACACCATGATAATCAAGCAACACAAGTTATCATTCTAGAAATTCAGAAATAACCACACAAAAGTTCAAGAGAAACCTGCACCTAAGATGATCACCGAAAGTTTTAGCCACACATAGCTTGGTGAATCATCATAGCAATCAATTCAATGTTCATACAAATCGAAATCACAAACCGAATGTTAGCAATTGTTCAAAACCAAGCCAAGATAGCCAAAATCGCCCCTAGTGTGTTCTCTAACCGACCAATGATGAGAATACATGAAAAGGCACCATAAAACTGAATAAATGATGGCAGTTACAAGTTTTCCGCAGCTTCCACCGTAACTTACGGTACCACCGTAAGTTACGGTGACCTTCTAGTTGTTACGGTGACAGACTACTGAGTTACGGTAGCAATCAAGCCAAAATCAGGTCCACCGTAAATTACGGTGGAACCGTAATTTACGGTGACAACCTGATTTTTGTGCCTTGTTTCAACTTTTGTTCCACTCATGACCCGTTCAACTCCAAACCCTCCAAAGCTACATTTTATCTACTTTAAACTCCCGAACCGCACCTGAAACATAAGCAACAGTAGTTATCTAATTCAAGATAATTACACGATTAAGTGAAGGATTAATTCGTCTTTTAACATAATTAAGGGTTGTCCAATGGACCACCCGTCAAGCCTCCTCGGGACCCACGGTTCGATTTCTCAACGTGATGAGATGTACTTGTGCTTTTGGGTTGGTTTCGGTATTACTAGGTAACGCGCCTTGTGGTCTCTCGGAGAAATTTTGAGCTATTTGATTTAATTATTTTTCAATGTTTTGAATGCTAGCTTGTTGATTTCTAAAATTCGATTCCAATTGTTGAAATCGATCCGAGTTTTTCTTTTCGGTGTCGGAGATGAGGCGAGATACAGTATCTTCAAGCCTTTCTCTTCCACCTTGTTGTTGAGAAAAATTTTGTGGTTGTTGAAAGTTAGTTCGTTGGTTTTGTTGGTTACTACTATTGCCGGGATCTCTCCAACCAAGGTTTGGGTGGTTACGCCATCCTTGGTTGTAGGTACCCGTTGGAGGACCCGACGGCCTAGGTCTGTTGTCAATGTAGTTTACCGTTTCCGTTTGTTCATCTAATTCTTTCATACAATTCCAATTTTCATGTGGCCCACCACACCCTTCACAAGCCATAACCGAGACCGTTTTTGTCATTTCCAATTTTTTTTTATTTTTGAAGAAAGGGCTTCGATTTGGGCTTGTAAAGAAGTGCTTTCATCAACCTTATGGGCGCCCGGAGCAATAGATTTATTGCCTCGGGGAGTGTGCCATTGAAAATTAGTTTGAGCAATTTCCTCAATTTGATTATATATTTCATTTGGGCGACGATTACCTAAAAGTCCCCCGGAGCTAGAATCAAGTGTTTGTCTTGTGTGTGGCAACAACCCATTGTAGAAAGTGGATACTTGTTGCCATACCGCAAGACCGTGATGAGGACACTTTCTTAGTAGCTCCTTGAACCTTTCCCAAGTTTCATATAAGGATTCCCCATCCTCTTGTGAATATGTATTAATTTCAGTCATTAATTTAGCCTTTTTAGCAGGAGGGAAATACTTATATAAAAACTTTTGGGCTAGTTCATCCTAGGTGTTTACCGAGCCAACTGGGAGGGTGTTAAGCCAAGCCTTAGCTTGGTCTTTTAGTGAAAATGGAAACATTCGAAGGCGGATGACGTCATTTGATGCTCCATTGATCCGAAAGGTATCACATATTTCTAAGAAATTAGTAATATGTAGATGGGGATCTTCGTCCGCAAGCCCATGAAAGGTTGCGGAGTTTTGAAGCATTTGTATCAAATGCGGTCGAAGTTCGAAGTTATTGGCTTCGACATTGGGTGCATTGATAGCGGCGCCGAGATTACCTACGGTGGGCCGTAGGTAATCCATGAGGGTACGTTGATCCGCCATTGGAAGTGGGTCCCCCGAAACTTTCTCTTGATTTTTAGCCTTAAGTCTTTTTCTGAGAAAGCGTTCGGGCTCTTCTAGAGGTTCTTTTATGTCTCTACTAGAACTGGAGCTCATGCACTACGTAGGAAGTTCAAATGCGGCGCCTGGGTCCCTAATCCTGCAATAAAAACAGAAAAGAACGTTGGTCAGAAGGTTCACCACAGCCCCGTGCTCAGTGAACACGGCCCGTGGTCGGAGATACAGTGTTTGTTTCCCGGATCCCTGTTACTGGGAGTTGGACACGGCCCCGTGTTGCACCGACACGGCCCCGTGCTCAGCTCTCTGTAACTCGGAAAATAAAAACTGCCAGTGATAGTGCTGGGCACGGCCCGTGTCCGACCAGGCACGGCCCCTGCTGAGCTCTGCAGAAACAGGAAAACTAAGAAAAATCCTAAAAAAAAATGAAAAATAAGAAAAAAATGATTAGGCCTTTGATTCCTAACTTTCTTAAAATCCTTGTGTCCCCGGCAACGGCGCCAAAAACTTGATGCGTGTGAAGTGTCGTTAGTTTTTAATGTATATATTAAGCCCTTTTTAACACTTTTTTTAGTCAAGTTTTAAATTTATAAAACACGATATTTACTAACACTAAACACACATATGGGCAAGTGCACCCATCGTGAGCGTAGTATAGTGTTGGTAAGATATCGAGGTCGTCCAAGGACACAAGAGCTTTTAGTACCGGTTTATCCTCAACGTCTAATCAAATCAAAAAGTTTAGAAAATGTTTTAAACTAAGAAAAATAAAAACTAACTAAAATGCTGAAAAATAAAAATAAAAACAGATAGACAAGTTGAATCACTTGGTTCCGACTTGTGTATAGTGTAACCTTTGATTATTTCTGCACTTTTGCACTTGTTTAAGAGATTATCTTAGTTATTGTAGTAGGCCCCTCTTTTGAAGGTGACGTTACCCTCAACCCAGTAGTTTGAGTCAGCAAGGATACAATCCTAAAGGGTCGGATTATTGAAAGATAGTTAATTAAGTTATTAATGCAAATTATGGTAGGCCCCTCTTTTGAAGGTGACGTTACCCTCGGCTAAGTAGTCTGAGTCAGCAGGGATACAGTCCTAAATAGCCGGGTTATAGTATTAATAGTAGTTAACTTATGAGGGGATCAAAGAGTTTGGACCCCCGCCATCCAATACCGTTAAGTATTGAAGGAGGTCCTACTAAATTTGACCCAGGTCCATTGCAGGACCTCTAAACGCTGAACAATGGCAAGACTCTTACCAAACCGTTCCCTTAACCCCCGACCAGGTAGCCAACATATCTCCATATAGACCGTGGAGATATGAATGGTGAAAATCTTTTATTTTATATAGACAGTAAAATAATGCCAAGACACCACGGACAAACGATAAGGAAGAATCACCTTCAACATAAGAAACTAGTTATTAAAGTCATTAATACAAAACCAAGTAAAAAGTGCGAAAAGATTGAAAATAAAAAGTATTACACTAGACACTTGTCTTCACCAAGTGATGTAAGAGACTTAGGCAAACATGGCCTTGATTGTCAAGAACTCTTACGATCAATCTTGGATCCCGAGACGACTCACACACTCTACGATGGACAATGGATGATGGTGGTGGATGATGGTGTTATGGTGGTGGTGGGTGGTGGGTGAAGTGTGAGAGAGGTGGTGTGCCAAGGGATGGTTTGAGCTTGAGCCAAGCACTCCTATTTATAGGCTGAACAGAAGCTCGAGCACGGCCCCGTGTCCAGTGGGCATGGCCCCGTGTCCACATCCTCTCTTTCTTCATTTAATGCAGCTTGTCTTTATTAGTTGACCACGCCCCCGTGTCCGCTGAGCACGACCCCGTGTGCAGAAGAATCTTTGTACTATGAAGATTTGCCTGGGTTGTGCGAATCTTATAGTTGACCACGGCCCCGTGTCCGCTGAGCACGGCCCCGTGGTGGGCAATAGAAGCTTCTACCATTTTGTCTTTTCTGCTGACACTTGGGCACGCCCCCGTGCTGGCTGAGCACGGGGCGTGTTCAGTCTTCTGTTATCTTGTTTTGCTTGGGAAGATGCTGTCGTGGGGCCGGGCATGTCACGTCTTATTCCTTTTCTTGTATTTATGTCAGATTTTGATGTCTTTTTGCTTCTTTTGTGAATTTGAGCTCATTTAATCCTGAAAATACAAAAGGAAGACAAAAGCACACTTTTTCCAACATTAGTACTAAAAAAGGGTTAGTTTTATGCCACAATTGATGAAATTTATATGTTGCATTTTGCACACATCAATGGCATGCAATATCTCTAGTCAACCCTCTGTTTACGCAATAAAGAATGAAATTTAACATGACCTCTCGTTCATGGGTGGTGCGTTAATCCTATAGCGCTATACATGTTAAATGGAGGCTCGTACAAAGCTAATGACTATGGAATCACATAAGAATCACCCAAGTATATGTATCAAGCATAACAAGTAGTTTTCATGTATTTGGATTGGTTCGTGAATTTGCATAAAGTATAAAGTGTCGTGATTTTTGGTAAGGTTAACATATTGCACCCAAAAAGTGTTAAAATGAAAATTGGTCAAGTGTACTTACAAATTTGCATGTGATTTCCGATTATCCACGAGTGACGAGTTGTTTTAGGTCAGGGGAATGAAGGTGTGAGTTGGAGTTGGAGATTGTACAGAATTTATGGACAGAGTATAAGCAAAAGTTACAGTGGAAAACAGAAGCATACCCTAACTAAAAACGATGATTAACACTAAGTCAGAATACGAAACGGAAATCTCAAACAGTTCATAAACAGTGCGTTCTTATGAAAGCAGAAGGGTGGGTTCGTACGAAGGCAGGGAGCTGGGTTCGTACGAAGGCAGTATGGTGGGTTCGTACGAAGGGAGTGCCTTCGTACGAACTGACTGTTCGTCGATCAACTTCTGTTCTAAATCTTTCAACTATCTGTTAGTTATGTTCGAGTGTTCTATTAGTCTGTTATGGAAGTTATACGTATATTAATAGTCATAAGTATCACAGAAGTCATTCATGGAGGTTATTTCACCTCGTTATAACACCAAAGCACAAATCAGTGGAACTGATCGGTTGGTCATGTTTACAGAAAGGAAATTACAGGAATAAGTAAAGATTAGTTGTGTCCAGAATCATTAGCATCAAATATAGCAATAGTTGTTGATGAAAATCGTCGGGAGTTGTTTGACATCAGTGGCTTCGTACGAAGGCAAGTGGCTTCGTACGAACACACTGGTAGCTTCGTACGAAGGGGCTGTTCTTGAGGTGAAATCAGTTCGGTTTTGCTCGAACTGACCCTCTAATCAACCAAAATCAGTCCTAACATAAATCCACAGCTACCTTCTCAGCTGTGAACTCAGTGGGGCTCGGTTTCGGTTCCGTTCATGATTAAAAGTTTGTGAAAAGGAAGGTTTTTGTTAGATTTTCTCCACTTATGTTGGTCCTCAATCCCATTGAGAGTTTGTATCAGCAGCCAAGGCAAGGCTGATGTACCAACAACTTCGGGAGGAATCTATGTTTGAGAAAAGTTTGTAAAAATTAAAGAAAGGTAGAAGAAGATGGAAGAAAATCTCACTTTTGAAGATCTTGAAGTGAGTTTTCGAATCAGGAGCTTGAGAGTGGAAGTAGTGGGAGTGGAAGTTTGGAATGAATGAGAATGGGTTGTATTTATAGGAAAGAATTAGGGTTTTAGGGTGAGATGGGCTTAAATGAGTTTTGGGCTGGGCTGGTACGAAGTGGGCCTTCGTACGAAGTGGGCCTTCGTACGAAGTGGGCCTTCGTACGAAGTGGGCCTTCGTACGAAGTGGGCTGGGCCAGCTTCGTACGAAGCTGCTGGGCTTAAGCCCAAATGTTGCATTTTCTTGTGTTTAGCTGATTTTAAGCCATTTCAAGGGTATTTATGCAATGTACAAGTGTCGGGCAAGTATAAAAGAATGTAAAAATGTATTTTATGTTTAAAACAAGTATAAGGACGTATGAATATGCATAGAAACAAGTATTAAGTATAGATGAAACATGAATAATTACCAAGTATTTATGAATAAAGCATAACATAAGTATATAAAAGATAACGTTTTCCATTATGATTTAAGTCTCGGATTACAACGTATGAAATGAAATACGAATACAAAGGATCACAAGTTTCTATAAAAGGAAAGTACAAGGGACTTGCTAAATAAAGAATGTTACAAAACGCGAGGCGTTACAAAAAAAGAGGCTCAGATTCAAACATCCTCATCGTCATCAAGATAGCACGACTCGTGTCGCTACGGCTGCAACCGAATTCGCCATGTCAAGTGGCGGCAACCATCATCACCGTCTAGAACACTCACATGCAACAACTTTCCAAACCGGGTTCATCACCAACAGTCGACGGCTTCATCATCATCCAAATCTGCTAGAGAGCCTTGATAAAATGAAATAAGTAATCAACTTTAAACACATAAACAAAACCAAGCATCTAGGAATGATTTCCAAGAAAACCAACGCATAACATGTAAAACAAAGAGTACAATAAACATTGCACAACAATGTCGCTATATGCTTTATACTACTCGGTTCATTACCACCCTCCGAAAGCCTCCAAACTAACATACCAACGCTCCAACAAACACCAGTGCACCGGTTCTTCACCTCCTACCGAAGGCCTCTACCACGACGCAATCAGTGAATAACAAAACAATGATGTGATGCTTGTAAAACCGGCCACGACAGCAGAGATGGGGTGGTGCGGCTTTTTAAAAGAGACAAAAAGAGCGTCTCACAATTTAGAGAGAAAAAGAAAAAAAATTGATTTTGGTGAGATAAGGAATAAGTTTTAAATACAAAGAAAACTACCCAAATAAAACCATTGATCAAACATATGATTTCCACTAAAAATGTCGTACAAATTTTAATACAAAGATTACAACCAACATTGCACATCAATGTTGATACCAATAAAAACAAAGCATGTTCAACAACATAAACCTAAAGTACAACTAACCTAAGCAAGAAATATAGACAAAGCACAGTTTACAACACCTCATTGCCTAGAGATGTTGCAAATTATATAATTATATAATATAATTATATAATATATAATATAATATAATATAATTGTATTATATAAATTTGTCTTTTTTTGGTAAATTTTAATTTTAATATATTGAATTGCAAAAAAATTAAAAATTAAAAATTCAGGTTGAACGAGTCATGTTCGGGTCAACCCACGAATATTCGTGTCTTGTTCGGGTTTATATGTATGACACGATTTTCAGGTTTAGGTTTATTTAAAATTCTCGGGTATGAGTCGGGTTGGGTTGAACCCGCGAACCGACTTGTTTAGCACCCCTACTTTAAACTAGCGTATACATTTTGAATCATTTGTTACGGTTGTTTTTAGTTACTTTTAAACCGTTCATGTAGTATTAAATATTAATGAATATATTTAATTTGAGTAAATTACGTTTTAAGTCCCTGTATTTTAGTGATTTTAACCACTTGAATCCAAAATCAAAAAGTTTAACGCTCTGAGTCTCTAACCGCTCATTTTATAACATTTTGAGTCCAAATTTTAACATTTGTACTTTTGATTTTGTACCTAAGTGGTTAAAACCACTAAAACACGGGGACTCAAAATGTTATAAAATGAGTGATTAGGGACTCGGAGCGTTAAACTTTTTGATTTTGGACTTAAATGGTTAAAACCACTAAAACACAGGGACCCAAAAAGTAATTTACTCTTATACATAAGAGTTAAATACCATTTTAGTCCCTGTGGTTTGGGCCATTTCACTAGTCTAATCCAAAGGTTTCATTTTTCCCTATGGGTCCAAAAAGGTTTCACCATTGCCAATTTTGTCCACTTGGTTAACTTTATCCATTTTTTATGTTAACGTGAATAGCAATTCGGTCATTTTATATGGTCAAATTGCCCTTCTAGTTAACAGAATTACATGAAAAATAACCGAATTGCCCTTTTCATTAACAAAAAAAAATGGATGAAGTTAACCCAGTAGACTAAAATGGCAACAGTGAAACCTTTTTAGACCTACAGAATAAAAATGAAACATTTGAACTAAATTGGTAAAATAGCCTAAACCACAGGGACTAAAATGACATTTAACTCCACACATAATAAGCAACTACCCATAAACCATACACTAGTCTATTTAATCTTGCCTGGGACCACGCTGAAGCATGAAATTGAATGCCTTGTTGTTCATGAACCGGAGAACCACCGTCACGCGAACTACTAAACGGTGGTTGTCAGTCGCATTGACCCTGATTCCGGCTACAAAATCAACAAGCCAAATCCAAGTGAAATCAAGTAACTACAGTAACCTAAATCAAGTAAAATTGAGGTGTTTACCATTCACCACCAGAGTTTCCATGAGCATTTCCACTTCAAGAACCATGATTGGCGACGGGGTTTGGTGTGGTTTGGTGGGTTCTGTAGCGCGAGTGCTTTGAGGTGGTGACGTGAAGAGTAAAGTTGGGGAAGCAGAATGTGATGAGGATAAGTTGAGAGGGTGGTGATGAAGATGTAGGAACCGTTCGCGTAATTAAATAAAATAAACAATTTTTATTCAATGATTACAATACAGAAATAAAGAAAGCTGAAAAACTATAGTATTTTTACAACTCAAATAATCAAAATACAAGAAATAAAGATGAAACAGAAAGAAACTGTGGATGGGGGTTGTGTTTAACATAGGCCTCTTAAAACAAATTCTGAGTCTCCCAGGAGAACTCGTTTTGTTTCCCATGGTACAACAGCCGAAGCAGTGTGTGCTGTCGGAGCTTGCACGAGGACCCGAAGTCTACCTTGAAAGAAGCAAGAAGAAGATCAGAATTGAGTAGAGAATTGTTTGCATGTAGCTGTTGTTACTTGTGTCTTTTTTGCAGCAGGGGTCTTCCCTATTTATACTGCAGGTCCGAGTTGAAACAGAAAAATAAATTAAATTGCATTAAACGTCTTCAATGCACTTTAATTCGTCATTTAATTCTCAGTCAAAACTGTTGACTCGTCTGTTTCAAATGCTAAAATGAAACTGTTATGTCATTAATGTCTGGAAGCTTATGTGCGTGCTCGCAAGACAGATTGGTGCGCGCGTGCCATTCTGGCTCAATTTCATGCGCGAGCAGGTCTGCACGCTCATGCGCGCAGACCCACTTGGCCTTGTTCCATGCACCGGTACGCGCGCCCGCCATGCGCAACTGTGCGTACCCGTGCGCCTGCCTGCTACGTCACCATCCAAGGTTAACCTACCACCTGGTCCTTGCAGCCCATGTGCTTCACCACACGTGCGCGGTCAAAAATACAAAGGCGGCTCTCAAGCGGCTCGCGGCGTTGCAAGTGCAAGTACTGGTTAGGGTCCGCACCCTTTGCGAGTTCACTTAGTGTGTGCTTCCATGAAACAATAAGGATGAAGTGTTCCCACTTAAATACCCCTTTAAGTTTCATCTCCCTCCTATGTGGGACAATGTGTCACTTTCCCATTTTTTTTCCAGTATTCAGGGTATGTTTGGTATGGGGTAATGGAATGGACGAAGAAATGGAATGGACGAGGTAATGGAATTGACGAGGGAATGCAATGGATCATTACCATTCCATATCTTGTTTGGTTACCATGTGAATGGAATGAATTATTATTGTGTATTGCTCGGTAGGCAAGAAAAACGGAGTAATAAAATTAGCGGTGAGTGGTGGTGGTGGTGGTGGTCGGTGGTAGTGATTGTGGGTGGTTATAGGTGGCGGTGGTGGGTGTCGGTGGCGGCGATGGGTGGTGGTGGTGGCGGCGAGTGGCGTTGCGGCGGTGACGACGAGTGGTGGTGGCGACAAGGTGGCCGTTGGTGGCGGGTGGCAGCAAAGGTGGCGGTTGGTGGCGTCGGCGGCGGTTGGTGGTGGCGTCGACGATGGGGGTGGGCGGCGACGGCGAGTGGCGTTGGCGGTTGGTCGCAGCTGTGGGTGATAACGGTGGCGAGTGGGTGGCGGTGGCTGTCGGGGTGAGGTGGTGGCGGGTGGCGACGATGGCGTCGGTGGTGGGTGGTGGGGGTGGTGGGTTGTGGCGAAGGTTGTGGGTTGTGGTGTTGTTGATGATGAATGGTGCAAGAGGGGATGGAATGGAAAAAAAACATGGGGGTGGAAGGAATGATTTTGAGGGAATGGAATGCCTTTTGGAATGGGTGATTACATTCCATTGACCAACCAAACACTCTTTTCTTCATTCCCTCGTAATCACTCATTCCATTCCACCTCTCATTCCTGCATACCAAACACTACCTCAATGTTTCAAACACCAAACTTTGAGCATCAATATCTCATTCATCTTAGCTTCGTTTTGGATGCGGTTTAGTTCGTTGCGAAGATCTTCCAACATAGAACACAAACCCACAAATAAATATATAAGAACACCTCAGTTTCTTATATTTATTTCTAGTCTAAAAATAGGAAAAATGCATTTCCTATATTTGTGAAAAATCCATGTTTTTCACAAAATTTCAAACAGAAGAGTGGTGTAGAAGTTAGGAGGGGGGATTATCGTTACACCTCTGAAACAAATTGTCAAACTAACGGTCTTCTGATGAAGCGAGGCATTGTGTGAGGTATTGAAACCATCAGGAGGCAGATTGCAAAGAGGAAAAATTTGCGGAGGCATTAGGCCACCCGGGGTGGCAGCGTGATGAATGAACTTCACGCGTGGAAGAAGCCCAAACACCACCGCCAGCCCCTCTCCATCACACGTGGACATTAAATCGCGTCATATTTTTGACGCGTTGATCTTTCAAATTTCCGACCGTTGGCACATGTGTGTTGACCGTTTTTTATGAACGTTAGTTTAATAAATAAAAAAAACCTATAAACAATCTATGTATACTTTACAATTTTTAACCATTTCACCCACACCAAAACACAAACACATATCACACATTCTACAATTTTTATACCATTTCACAAATGGATTTTTCCTACGGATTCGACGTTTTCGATGGACAGTGAATGGTGGATTGTGATTGGTTGCATGCCAACGAAGTGTTGATGAACGATTATTTTGTGGAGAATCCGGTCTACAATGCCGAAACGTTTAGAGATCGGTTTCGTTTACCAAAAGAATTATTTTTAAAAATTGTTGGAGACATCGAAGCAACTGAAGAATGGTTTCAAGAAGGTTACGACGCAAGGGGCAAACCAAGTTTCACGCCGATACAAAAATGCACGTCCTCCATTCGCCAACTAGCGATAGGTAACCCTCCCGATCAATTTGATGAATACCTAGCTGTCACGGCCCCCGACCCGGTTTGACCCGTTTCAGGAGCCGCGGGACAGAAATTCCCGTGGTATTTATTTAATTGAGTTTAACAGCGGAAGTTTACTTCAGGATCTTTTAAAAACTGCGAATTTCCCGATTATTTTATTTCACAATTCGGGATACAACCCGTTAATTTACAATATTGAGATTTCACGTAGAAATCTTTTATTTTACAAAACATGTTTCTTTATTTAATACTGAGCCACTTCTTTAAGCTGGTAGTGCTACGCGGCACTTTTCCTGGATCACAATAGATCACCTGAAACATGTTTGAAAAAGGTTTTGTCAGCGGGAAATACTGAGTGAATCATTCATTTTACTAAAATGACTCTTTATTTATAATTCACAGTATTAAGAGAGATTACAATGTTTATTTCAACCAAATACCCACAGTACTTGTCATCGACTCGTTTTGGTGACTGTGGTCATATTACTATTGAGTCCGTTCACCCAATAGTAACGAGTATCATTAATTAGGTTCGCCCACCTAAATTGATAAAAACAGTAATGTGCACAATACCCCACATACCGGCTGTAATTTGGTGACTACATATACTTAATCACTGTAATTATAACTCTGAAAAATGTTTAAGAAAACACTTTGATTAAAAAGAGAATGACTCACATTGCAGATTTAACTTTTAACAGAGCTTAGCCTACTAATTAGCCTTGATAACCTAGTTTAATAACAGGCACAAAATTTGGTTAGTAACTTAATACAGCATTTACGATAACTCACGAGATTAACACCTTCACAACGAATGACAAAGTGCGATACTTAAACATCCATCGATTTAACGACGAATGACAAAGCATAAACCCTAATGTGGGCAGCACTTAAACATCCATTGGATAGTTTAATCGATCGGACATTGAATCGTAGCAGCGATCGAGTTATTACCGTGAATTGCGGCGTCGATTTGTGAACGGTGTGTGTTAATTGTGGTGTACAGAACGTATCTCAGTGCATGAAATGAAGTTTTACGTCGTTTGAACACCAGAAGTCGAGTCCCAAGGTCCTCTATTTATACCCTAAATTTGGTCAAGCTTGCGCACCGTAAGCTTCTCATTGTTGCGGTGCGTAAGCACCCTTGCGCACCATAACACTCAAACCCTTGCGGTGCGCAAGGGACACGTTTTTACTATAGACTTGCCACGTCTGGGACTAGCCTATCTGAGTTGGTTTTACGTGATATTTCAATTTTGACAGCAAATTATTGAGATAATACTAACTAGGGTTTTACCCCCCCTGAGTTTTAGGGGTCCTGATCCTGATTCCGTTTGTTCTGAAAATTTTAGGGTTTATGCAGAATCTCTTGAGTGTCTTTAATTAGGGTTTCCTATTGGTCAAATTAATTTAATAAATATGACTTTTGATGAGAGTTGTTACATTCTCCCCACCTTAATAAAAATCTCGTCCTCGAGATTTACTGGAATAAATGAGGATACTTTCGCTTCATTTCTGATTCCAGCTCCCAAGTGTATTCAGCTCCTCTCTTTGAATCCCATCTGACTTTGACTAAAACTAGTCATTTATGTTTGAGAAACTTGATCTTTCGATCCTCAATTTGAAGAGGTTTCTCAACAAATTTCAGCTTTTCGTTTACCTCTATATCTCGAAGAGGTACTACCAGTGATTCATCTACTAAGCACTTCTTGAGATTGGATACATGAAATACATCATGTACTCCTGCTAATTCTTCTGGTAGTTGTAAACGATAAGCAACTGGTCCTATACGTTGGATCACTGAAAATGGTCCTACGTACCTTGGACTTAGCTTTCCTTTCTTTCCGAATCTAACTACTCCTTTCCAAGGAGATACTTTCAATAGTACTTTGTCTCCAACTTGGAATTCTAACGGCTTGCATCTTTTGTCTGCATAACTCTTTTGACGATCACGAGCCATCTTCAGTCTTTCCTTGATTTGAGTAATCTTATCAGTCGTTTCTTGCACTATTTTAGGACCTGATAATTGACTTTCTCCTATTTCTGCCCAACATACTGGAGTTCTGCACTTTCTTCCATACAGTGCTTCAAATGGGGCAGTTTCAATACTTGAATGATAGCTATTGTTATAGGGGAATTCAATTAATGGTAAATGATCATCCCAATTTCCACCCAAATCTATTACACATGCTCTGAGCATGTCTTCTAGAGTTTGGATCGTCCTTTCACTTTGTCCGTCTGTTTGGGGATGATATGCAGTGCTTAGATTTAGTCGAGTTCCCATAGATTGCTGGAAACTTTTCCAGAAATGAGAAGTGAAATGACTATCCCTATCCGAAACAATGGAGAGTGGAACTCCATGTAAGGATACAACTTCATCTACATACAATTTTGCCAACCTTTCCATACTAAAGGTTTCTTTTATTGGTAGAAAGTGAGCTGATTTGGTTAATCGATCCACAATTACCCAAATCGCATCATTACCTTTTCTGGTTTTGGGTAACTTAGTAACAAAATCCATTGTTATAAGTTCCCATTTACATACAGGCATTTCTAATTGTTGTAGTAGACCTGAGGGTTTCTGATGTTCTGCCTTAACTTGTGAACAAGTAAGACACTTAGAAACATATCTAGCTATATCCTTTTTCATTCCTATCCACCAAAAGTTCTTTCTTAAATCTTGGTACATCTTATTGTTTCCTGGGTGCATAGTATACCTAGATTTATGAGCTTCTTCTAAAATCTTAGGTCTTAAGTCTCCCTGTTTAGGTACCCAAATTCTACTTTTGTGGAATTTCCAAATTCCATCTGCTCCTTGTTCTAATTCCTTTATTCATCCTTTCATTCCTTCAGCATCATCCTTGATTGCTGTAGTTTGAACATTCTTCAATTGTTCTATTAAATCTATTTGTAGATTTAATCTGAGAGCACGAACCCGTCGTTGTTTCTCATAATACTTACGACTTAAGGCATCTGCAACTACATTTGCCTTTCCTTCGTGATACTGAATATCACAGTCGTAGTCACTTAGGATCTCCATCCATCTCCTTTGTCTCATGTTTAACTCTTTTTGCCCAAATATATATCTTAAACTTTTGTGGTCTGTGTAGACAGTAAATTTACTTCCATAAAGATAATGTCGCCAAATCTTAAGGGCAAAAATTACGGCTCCTAATTCTAAGTCATGAGTCGTATAGTTTTCTTCGTGCTTTTTCAATTGCCTTGATGCATACGCAATTACCTTCTTGCGTTGCATAAGCACACATCCAAATCCTAATTTTGAAGCATCACAATATACTTCAAAATCTTCAGTTCCTTCTAGTAAGGCTAGGATTGGTGCATTGGTTAATTTTTGTTTAAAAATCCTAAAGGCTTCTTCTTGTTTAAGTCCCCATTCAAACTTAACGGCTTTACAGGTTAGCTTAGTTAATGGAACAGCTATTTTGGAAAAATCCTTAATAAACCGTCTATAGTACCCAGCTAAACCCATAAAACTTCTAATTTCCATTGCTGTTTGTGGAACCTTCTATTTGGTAATTGCCTCTATCTTAGCAGGATCTACGTGAATACCTTCGTGATTCACCATGTGTCCTAAGAATTGCACTTCTTGCAACCAAAATTCACACTTTGAGAATTTGGCATAAAGCTTTTCTTTTCTTAACAAAGTTAAGAGTGCATGAAGGTGTTCACAATGCTCGGTCTGACTTTTGGAATAAATAAGTATATCGTCTATGAAAACAATTACAAATTTATCCAAATATGGTTTACAGATCCTATTCATCATGTCCATGAATGCAGCAGGTGCATTTGTTAACCCAAAGGGCATGACTGTAAACTCATAATGACCATACCTAGTTCTGAAAGCAGTTTTAGGTATGTCTTCTTCTTGTACCTTCAATTGATGATATCTGGAGCGTAAATCTATTTTAGAAAAATATCTAGCCCCCTGAAGTTGATCAAACAGATCATCAATCCTAGGCAATGGGTATCGATTCTTAATTGTAACCTTATTCAATTCTCTATAATCGATACACATTCTCATTGAACCATCCTTTTTCTTAACAAATAACACTGGCGCTCCCCAAGGAGATGAGCTAGGTTGTATGAATCCTTTACTTAGTAATTCATCAAATTGCGTTTTTAGTTCTAACATTTCTGTGGGTGCTAACCGATAAGGTGCCTTGGCTATCGGTGTAGTTCCTGGAATTAGATGAATCCTAAACTCTACTTCCCTATCCGGAGGTAATCCTGGTAAATCTTCTGGAAATACATCTGAGTATTCTGAGACTACTAGTATTTCCTTAAGATCTTTACCCTTAGTACTAATGATTACTGAAATCATATATACTATTCCTTGTTTTCGTTCATAATTAGCAACTTTCATTACCGATATGAACTTCATGGGTTTACGTGGTTTATCTCCTGTAATCCTAATTACTTCTCCAGTGGGTGATTGAATTTCTATGGAATTCTGATCACAAAGGATTCTAGCATGGTTGGCTATTAACCAATCCATTCCTAATACAACATCAAATTCAGCTAACTTCATTGGCAATAAGTTTGCAGAGAATTTATGTCCTAAAAGTTTTATATTTTCTTCCTGCAAAACTTTATCTATTTTAACTGAATTTCCGTCTGCCGTTTCAACTGTAAAAATCTGCCTAATATTGGTTAAAGGTAAATTAAGAGCTTGGCAGAATGAAGTATTTATAAAACTTTGGTTTGCACCAGAGTCGAATAATACTTTTGCGTATACATTGTGAACTAAGAACGTACCCGCTATCACATCTGGAATTAACTCGGCCTCCTGAGTTGTCAACTGAAAGGCTCGAACATTTTTCTTGGTAGCTCCTTCAGCTGGCTTAGCTTTGTTATCTGCTGGTTTAACCAATTTAGGACATTCTGTTTTGAAATGTCCTACTTCTCAACAATTGTAACAAATTATGGATTTCTTCCTGCAATTTTCTTCAGGATGTCCTACCATTTTACAAAAATTGCAAGTTACACCACATCTTCCAAAATGTTTCTTTTTGCAATTTCTGCAGAACGGTGGAGTTGAAGATTGCCCTGTTCCTTTTCTCTTGAAGTTGCTATTATTACCCACCCGAAATCCTTGGGTAATTTTCTGAGCTAATTCCTTCTTTCTGTCTTCATCTCTCGTGCGCACCAGTTCGTCGGTTAGGGTATTCGCTAATTCCACAGCATCATCAATAGTGCGAGGTCTCGCAGCTTTAACAATGTTGCGGATTTCACTAATCAGTCCCCAAATGTAGCGAGAAATAAGTACCGGTTCTGGCGAAGCCAGTGTTGGTACCACTCTAGCATATTCAAAGAATGTCGAAGTATAACCACGACAATCTACACCCATCATCCGATGATTTAGGAACTTATTTGTCATCTGTTCCTTTTCATACTCAGGACAGAATTTTCTTTCCACAAAACCCTTAAATTCTTCCCAAGTCATGGCATAAGCTATCATTCTTCCTTTTGATTGTAACACAGTGTTCCACCATTCGAGTGCTCCTTCCTTGAAGAGATTTGATGCGTACATGACCTGATCATCTTTAGCACATTTACCTATTGCAATTACTGCTTCGGTTTTCTCTAACCAACGCAGTGATGCAGTTGCTCCTTCATTGCCTGCAAACTCAGTGGGTTTACAAGCAAGGAATTCCTTGAAAGTGCAACCAGGCGTTGCAGTTTTCATTTTCTTAGGAAATGGAGCTTGATGGGGTTCATCATTAAGATTAACATGATCATTGCCTCTGTTTACACTATTACTGAAGTTATCTTCAGAAATACGTTTACTAGGAACGATTTGTTGCGGTTTGATTGGATTCTTTATGGCAGCAACAAATGCTGGAATAGCATTGGCTATCCCTTGAGCAACAATATTTTCAATATCTTGTCTAGTCATATATTGATCTCCTGGATGTTGCTCAGACTGATTAACCTCATTTACTGGTTCGTTACCATTGTTTGCCATCTGATAATTAATTTTATATAAATAATTAGTATAATTATAAATAAAATAAAACAGTTTGCACATAATCATATTAACATGTATAATCAGAAATTATTGATTTCCCAAGTTTCATTTCGATATATTATATTATGCCTTGTACACACGATTATCATATAACGTTTTATTGTTAAGTTATTTCACATACTGGTTATTATGATTATTTATTAACACATATTCCTGCAAACTCTCATCATCTGGTCAGCTAATTTCTTAAAAACGACGCTCCCTTTCGTCATACTTCCAAGTAACTCTTTCTCCCACATCCCTAATCCGGTTTCCTGCATCAATTAACACTTCGCCCCAAAGACGAAGTTCCGCCAGATTCTCCGGGCTCATAGTTGGGTATAGTGGAGGTTCTGGGTCAACTTGTGGGAAAAATGTATCAGGGTTGTTTAAAAGATTTTGGTATTGCCAATCAGTTGTCCACCATTCATCTAATTCTACTGGTAGTGGTTGAGGTTGGACAATAGGATCTGGAATAGCAGGTTCCAGATTGATTGGGATTGGAGCTTCTAGTGGGTAACTGAAAAGATCTTCTTCAGTAAATATAAGGTTTGGATTAGCTGGTTCAAGGTTTCCATCGGCAGGTCCGATGAGGTCACTCATTACTAATTGATGATCTAAAACCTCCCAGGGATTCATTTTCTGTTTCTGTCTAGAACTTTCTCCGACTTCTTTTTCTGTTTGCTTAAAACTCTTCTCGGCTTCTATTTCTACTTGATTACTATTTTCCTCAATTTCTACCCCTTTTCCTTTGTCTTTTGGTTCTTCAGTTTTGGTAACCTTTCTTGTTGCTGGCTTTTTCCTTCGTACTCGCCTCCAGCCCACAAATCTGCTTCTTTTCTTGGGTTTAGGTTTTGCAAGTGGTTTGGATTG
Source organism: Helianthus tuberosus (assembly GCA_030545235.1). NCBI lineage: Eukaryota > Viridiplantae > Streptophyta > Magnoliopsida > Asterales > Asteraceae > Helianthus > Helianthus tuberosus. Next base: position 187,490,623 of record CM060406.1, read on the forward strand.
AAATTCCATGGGTTCTTCTTTATCAGTGAAGTAACCGGTGAATTCCTTGGAAACTTCTATCTTAACAGGATAGAGGTTAAGATTTTCTAATCCTTCGGATATCTCATTCATGCTGTTTAGCATATATGCAAAATACATACCAAATGTTAAAATAAAATAACAAAATTTTATAGATAACCCGTAAATATTATTGCATACATACAACAACTGACAAGTAAATTATACTACGATTTACGGTCAACTTATTTATTTACTAAATAAGGTTTCTGGAAAATAAAAGTGCTAAAACTTTTGGGTATTTAGAGATTTGCATTTTCTGCTACTGTGGCTAGCATATAAAGATTTGCCCATTTCTCATCTAATTTGTCTTCCCAATGTGATTTATTAATTAAGTCCTGGGTTTCTTGTTTCACTTTCTTCTCTCGGTTTTTTCTTATTTCCTCCTGACTTTTCCTAATAATCAAACTTCTTTTATTAGGAGAAAGTGGTTCTTCATATTGTGCTTTACGGACAAATATTCCTTCTTCGGGAATTACATAAGGTTTTGTTTGGGATGAACTTCCCTTCTCGTTGGATGACCTATCTAGTTTAAGATAGATGTTTGACAGCTTTTGTTTACCCATACTGTAATTAACAAATAATCAGTTAATAAAACACATAATCACATAATTGGCAATCAGTAAAATTAAGTATTTCTAAATACTTAATAGGCTTAAATCAGTGGCTCTGATACCACCTTATTTCTGTCACGGCCCCCGACCCGGTTTGACCCGTTTCAGGAGCCGCGGGACAGAAATTCCCGTTGTATTTATTTAATTGAGTTTAACAGCGGAAGTTTACTTCGGGATCTTTTAAAAACTGCGAATTTCCCGATTATTTTATTTCACAATTCGGGATACAACCCGTTAATTTACAATATTGAGATTTCACGTAGAAATCTTTTATTTTACAAAACATGTTTCTTTATTTAATACTGAGCCACTTCTTTAAGCTGGTAGTGCTACGCGGCACTTTTCCTGGATCACAATAGATCACCTGAAACATGTTTGAAAAAAGTTTTGTCAGCGGGAAATACTGAGTGAATCATTCATTTTACTAAAATGACTCTTTATTTATAATTCACAGTATTAAGAGAGATTACAATGTTTATTTCAACCAAATACCCACAGTACTTGTCATCGACTCGTTTCGGTGACTGTGGTCATATTACTATTGAGTCCGTTCACCCAATAGTAACGAGTATCATTAATTAGGTTCGCCCACCTAAATTGATAAAAACAGTAATGTGCACAATACCCCACATACCGGCTGTAATTTGGTGACTACATATACTTAATCACTGTAATTATAACTCTGAAAAATGTTTAAGAAAACACTTTGATTAAAAAGAGAATGACTCACATTGCAGATTTAACTTTTAATAGAGCTTAGCCTACTGATTAGCCTTGATAACCTAGTTTAATAACAGGCACACAATTTGGTTAGTAACTTAATACAGCATTTACGATAACTCACGAGATTAACACCTTCACAACGAATGACAAAGTGCGATACTTAAACATCCATCGATTTAACGACGAATGACAAAGCATAAACCCTAATATGGGCAGCACTTAAACATCCATTGGATAGTTTAATCGATCGGACATTGAATCGTAGCAGTGATCGAGTTATTACCGTGAATTGCGGCGTCGATTTGTGAACGGTGTGTGTTAATTGTGGTGTACAGAACGTATCTCAGTGCATGAAATGAAGTTTTACGTCGTTTGAACACCAGAAGTCGAGTCCCAAGGTCCTCTATTTATACCCTAAATTTGGTCAAGCTTGCGCACCGTAAGCTTCTCATTGTTGCGGTGCGTAAGCACCCTTACGCACCATAACACTCAAACCCTTGCGGTGCGCAAGGGACACGTTTTTACTATAGACTTGCCACGTCTGGGACTAGCCTATCTGAGTTGGTTTTACGTGATATTTCAATTTTGACAGCAAATTATTGAGATAATACTAACTAGGGTTTTACCCCCCCTGAGTTTTAGGGGTCCTGATCCTGATTCCGTTTGTTCTGAAAATTTTAGGGTTTGTGCAGAATCTCTTGAGTGTCTTTAATTAGGGTTTCCTATTGGTCAAATTAATTTAATAAATATGACTTTTGATGAGAGTTGTTACACTAGCTATGTCGGACAGAACTTCGCGTGAATGTCTGCAATTTTTTTGTAATGCGGTCATTAAATTGTATGGTAAAGTGTTTTTACGTAAGCCGACGAGACACGACATCTCACGTATTTACGCCGCACATGAGGCTAGATGGCATTTTCCTGGGATGCTCGGTAGCATCGATTGTACACATATCGAGGGGAGAAATTGTCCAAGAGAGTTGCGAGGGGTGTATGTTAGGGATGACGTCAAAAGACCAACCATCATACTTGAAGCGGTGGCGTCGAATGATTTATGGTTTTGGCATTCATATTTTGGTGTTCCAGGTTCAAACAACGACATCATTGTTTTGCACACGTAGTCGTTGTTCCAAACCGTAACGGATGGTATCGCACCCTCCTGTCCATTCTATGTTAATGGACGATATTACAGACGAAGCTTTCTTCTTGTGGATGGTATCTACCCATCATGGTCTGTTTTTGTGAAAGCTCCTTCGTTTCCTGTCGAGGCTAAAGAAAAGGCGTTCAAAAAGTTGCAAGAATCTACCCATCATGGCTTTCTTCTTGTGGATGGTATCTACCCATCATGGTCTGCGTGATGAAGAAACTCACTTTCGGTTGAGATACGATTTAATCGAACTAGTAGGTTCTTTAGGTTTGGAATTTCCTAATTCGGACGAGAAGTAGAGTTTCTTTATGTATGTTTTTTTTAATTGTAGTCTAGAATAGTGAACTAGTATGTTTTAATTTAAATGAAATTTATAATTTATAATTTTAGTGTTTTATTGTTGATTTATAATTTAAAAAAATAAAATAAAAAATGTTGTGAGAGATGGAATTCCATCACAAGTGATGACCATTTCTACTAAAAAAGGTTGTGAGTGATGGAATAATGGTTGATAAGATGACGGAACTTGATTGGATGTTGTGAGTAATGGAATTTGTACAAGTGATAACCACCTCTACACCTCTTATGTTCGCGTACCCAAACCAGAGGAAGAGAAATTGCAGTTTCCTCTTTTTAAAATGAGATGCTTTTACAAAAGAAGACAAAAAAACAAAAACATATACGAAACCCTTTTAACAATTTGTTTAAACATTGATATAAAACTATAAATCATAACTTATTTACATAGTTGAAGTCATGGAACAATTAGTTAGGATCTTGAATTTGAATAATATTATGTTTTGAATTTCAAAACTAGTCTAAACACAACTTGAAAATTACGTAATTAAGTTAATAGATATTTAAGCATTAAAATTAGAGACACCGGGATTAAAAAAAATTAGTAGTCTTTGTAGAATAACTTAATTAAGCTTGAAATCCATATTTGCTTTAATTAAACATAGTGTTAGATTTACAAATTATTGTTGTAATCACTAATCAATGATGATCTGGTACACTAAACTTTATGGTTTTCTTAGATGTAAAACCTCCATCCACCACAAGATTATGACCATTAACAAACTTAGCTTCATCAGAAGCAAGATAAACAGCAGCATTCGCCACATCAACAGGCTCACAATAACCCCCCTTGAATTCCCCTGCATCATGCACCATTTTCACTATTTGTTCATCTTCAACTTCCGGGAAATACTCTTTCATTTCGTCCATAACAAACGCTGTAGGGACCGCGAAAGGCGATATACAGTTAATCCGAATACCATGTCGAGACAACTCGGACGCTAACGATTTCACAATGCCGATAACCGCAAACTTTGATATCGAATAAGTGTGTTGGGACAAACCGCCTAATATTCCTGTCACACTGGCAGTGCATAATATGGACCCACTTTCGCGGGGGATCATTACTCGTGATGCGTGTTTTATCCCTGCTAGTACGCCCCGGACGTTGACTGACATGACACGGTCAAAAGTATCGAGGTCGAGGTCAACTATGGATTGTGCGGTCCGGCATGGTATCCCGGCGTTGTTATACATGATGTCGAGTTTTCCATGTTTAGTTACTGTGAAGTCGACTGCATTGGCGATATCAGGCTCGTGAGTGACATTGCACGCTACGAATGAGGCGTTTGGGCCGAGTTGTGCCACGGTGGTGTGACCGAGGTGGTGGTGGATGTCGGCTATCACCACCTTGGCCCCGTGGTCGATGAATTTGGTTGCGGTTTCTTTGCCAATGCCGCTAGCTGCTCCGGTTATCAATGCTACTTTGCCTTCTAGTTTGCTGTGATATGTCACAAATTTTATAAAGAAGCATCATATGGTATGGGTTCAAATTTTATAAATAGTCAGATGTATTTTAGGAGGAGTAGATTTTTAGGGTGTTTGTTTCCCATCAGTCAAAAAAAAAAAAATAAACTGCCAAAATGGTCTCTAAGGTTTGGTCACTTTTATCATATTAGTCCAAAACTCAAACCTTTTGAATTTGGGTACCCGTGATTTCAAATTTGTTGTCATTTTCATCCAAAATCAAAATCTGGTCAAATTTTTCAGTTAACATCTAACTTTCTCTGTCTTTTTCCTCCCTTTTAATGAAGGGCAAAATGGTCTTTTAAGGTTTTATTATAACAAATTAAAAAAATCTGACAATTTTGCCCTTCATTAAAAGGGAGGAAAAAACACTTGATGTTAACCGAAAAATCTGACCAGATTTTGCTTTTTGATGAAAATGTCAACAAAATTATGCCCTTCATTAAAAGGGAGGAAAAAACACTTGATGTTAACCGAAAAATCTGACCAGATTTTGCTTTTTGATGAAAATGTCAACAAAATTGAAACCATAGGGACCCAAATTCAAAAGGTTTGAGTTTTAGACAAAAGTGACAAAAGTGACCAAAACTCAGGGACCATTTTCACAGTTTACTCTTAAAAACATACTTTGTACCAAATTTTTGTCATGTAAAAACATGGTTTTTATTAGGGGTGTTCAAGATCGGATTATCCGGTTTCGGATATCCGGATATCTGAAAATTTCGGATAGTGAATATTGATATCCGTATCCGAAATTTCGGATACGGATATCCGAATTTATAAAAAAAACCAAAAAATCTTTTTTGTTTATAGATTAAAACTAAACTTATATTCGATTTTCTAAATTTCCAACATTTAAAACTAAAAAAAATCATAAATTCCCACTAATACAATTATTTACTACTTTTTTACTAATTTTTACAATACTTCAAACTAAATATAATGCTCATATACTATATATATTTATAAAAAAATAATTAGCTTTCGGATAATCATATCCGAATCCGAATCCGAAAATTCGGATTATCCGGTTTTCGGATCCGGATTTTTTTGAACACCCCTAGTTTTTATAAAAAAATGAAAATGGATATTTGGAATAAAATTCTTTCTAAAATTGTTTTGTTTGTTCAAAAGTAAATCTTAAATAAAATTTAATAACAATGTTAATTTATACGTAGCCTTAAAATCAAAGTATTAGACTATTGAAATACAAGAAAAACCAATGTCTTACTCAAGCAAGTTAATTACTTAGATAAACAAGAAAATGTATACTAATATATTTAGGGTTGTTTTATTTACACACCCCTACAATCTTATTTTCACATCCCTAGTTCTATACGGGCCGAATAACGTTATACGGGCTCGTATAGAATGTTAATGCATAGAATTTAATGTGGTTGAATGTGTTGTTTGTTTTACATGTATACGGGTCGTATAGCTTTATACGAGCCGTATACGGTTGTATACGAGCAATATAATGTTATACGGTCTGCATAATTTTGTTTCACATGTTTGATAATGTTTTTTAGTTTTAAAATCTGTATACGGGCATATAAGGTTATACGACCCGTATAACCCGTATAGAAAAGTTAATTTTTTGGTGCAATTGGAAACCCGTATAGAAAAGTTAATTTTTGATGCAATTAAATTAACTTTTCTCCCATTACTAATTTCTCCCAGTTAGGTTCATTGACCTACTCGGGATAATCACTGTTAGGTTCATTGACCTACAAGGATAATCATCACTATTTAGGTTCATTGATCTAATAGTGGTATGACCATCGTCACCATTGTGACTTGTCACCATTGTGACAGAGAGCCAGATAAAAATAAGATAGAAGCCATTGTAATCGCTCTTATGCTGTAATTGATAACTATGCATCATTATGCAAAATAGAATGATTCACTCAGTATTTCCCGCTGACAAAACCTTTTTCAAACATGTTTCAGGTGATCACATATGATCCAGGAAAAGTGCCATATAGTACTACAAGCTCAAGAAAGTGGCTCAGTATAAAAATAAAGAAACATGTTTTGTAAAATAAAAGATTTCTTTATGAAATCATAGTATTGTAAATTACCGGGGTTTTATCCCACGTTGTGAAATAAAATAATCGGGAAATATTTACTTTTAAAAAGATCCTGATGATAAACTTCCGCTGTTAAACTCAATTAAATAAATACCACGGGATTTCTGTCCCGCGGCTCCTGAAACGGGTCAAACCGGGTCGGGGGCCGTGACAGCAGCTACCTGCGATCTATCGACGGCAGCATCACCCGCCCCCTGTACCCCGTGTCCACCGGCCTCGCCTCCCTCTCCCTCGCCCCCCTCTCCCTAGCCTCCCTCTCCCTCGCCTCCCTCTCCCTAGCCTCCCTCGCCTCCCTCCCCCTGGCTCCCTCTGCCCCGCCTCCCGCACCCCCGTGACCCTCATCCTCACCATACGACTAAACCACCGCGCGTCCCTCGACCTCGCGAGCCAAACCCATCGTGCAGGCTTGAAAATTCAAGATGTATACAACCGTATATAATGTATACGATCGTATATAGTTTGAACATTCAAACATTATACGATCGTATATAATGTATACGATCGTATATAGTTTAAACATTCAAACGTTATATGATCGTATACAATATATACGATCGTATACTCATGATTATTCAGTTGTATATTTCAGTTTCAATTTTTTTTTTCAAATTCAATCTTACAATCTTAATCGTTACGCCTATGTACGCTATTCGATTTACTATACAAGACCATAATCTAACATGTTACGGAATCTGAAAGTATACTATACGAAAACGTACCGTAATAAAAGAAAGAGAATAACACGTCACAAACGCCGAAGAACGCTGTCCGAGAACGATCCGAGAGAAAACCAAGATAATTTTTAGAGAATGTTGAGGTCGTATGGTGGATATGAGGTCGTATAACATGTTATACGATCTTTTGTACCTGTATACGGGCCGTAAACTGGTATACGACCCGTATACAACTTATATTATTTTTTAATTCGTTCATATACATCATATACGATCGCTGTTTTCGTCTTGTATACGAGTCATAAACTCTTATATGCCTGTATACTATTGAGTATTTTTAATTTTTCTTAAATTACTATATGCTGAAGTGACGAAGACACAATCGGTATGTGTTAACCTTCATCAATACTATTTTCGTTTTAAACATTTTTTCAAGTTCCATTTCAACAAATTGCCAAAGCATTAATATAACGTGTATATTCATCATTACAAATTGTCAAAACATGAAATAACATTTTAAATTCATAGGCAACCTAAATCCACGAATTCCTTCGTCTTGTATTTATCAACGATCTCATTATATTGGTTAATACGTTCCTGCTAAAAGTAATACCAACTCTCTGTTGGCGTATTCCATGTCGGTTGTCGCTAGTATCCTGACGGGGTTGGCATTGGATGTTCCCATTCTAATCTGACGTGAATAAAATGGTTCTTGTTAACATGTACAAGCGCGACCGTTTGATGAGGAATACTATCTTCGGCTGTTTTGAACATGGGAAAAAATGAAGTGCAACCTCTGTTGCTTAATAAGAGAAAAATGACATTCCACCGGTTCGCTATCAGCAACCCCGTGAAAGGCATTCGTAGCCACTTATCACCAGGTGCTACGCCTATACCGAACCAATCTAATGAATTTCGAACTTCATGAAACTGAATTTCATTTATTGTATTCCATAAGTCGTAATACCGGTTGCACTCACTTATAAGCTCTCGCCGTATTGACGGCCACTCCATCTCATGAAGCGATAAACCGACCGCTATAGATAGAAACCCACAATTACCATCACCCTGCACATTTTGTATGTGACTGAGGTATGGATAGAAGCAAGGTGGAATGAACAGTTTGAAGTCCAGGAACAGATTAAGTTGTACGGCAGGCAACAAAGGTAATTTCAGTGTCTCTTCCATTGATTTTGCCACCTTCTTTTTCGTTTTCGAATTTATAGCGCCTTTTGCAATCTCGTCGATGAACCAAGGTGTTTCACCACAATAACTTTGTGACTCGACAAACGAGCTGTGCCTTGTAGGTTCGTTGTATGACTCTTGTGTGCCAATAGGGGGTGAATCACCATACGCGTCTGCCGATGAAAACAAACTGTGTATTGAAGGCTCCGTAAATGAATCAACCTTCCTTTGTTGCTGAGCTTTTAAACTTGGACGACCCCGTGTGTTTTTTTTTTTTTTTTTTTGCACGACTTGCTGTTTGAGCTTTGTCTTATTGAGTTGAACCAACCCCTTCATCTTTTGAACCAAGTTTTTCTTTACTTCTCTCGGCTGGGCCATTAAATGTTGTCTAAGAAGTGCAAGTTCGTCTCTAAGTCGAAAAACTCCTACTCGCTCGGTTTCTATAAGGAATCCAAATTTAACTTTTTCCAAAAGGGGTCTATCAACTCCAACGGAAGCCTTTGACCTAAAAAAACCAACAAACAACATAAAACGTGAATGAGATTTTGCGTGATGAAATGCTCTGATTATAAAATGTGGTTTGTCGAAGAATGTATTACTATTCATTGTATATGGTAGCAACCGACACGCGCACGACAACCCACCAGTTGTATGCAAATGACATGCGCATATACCGTTAGATGCCTTTAAGATTTCTATAATCTTTAATTCGTTGGATAACAAGTCTAGGCAGGCATGTGAAACCTTCTTTCGTATGAGATCAAATATGGTTTGTTATGTGGATCCATTGTTCAGCTCCTACTTGCTTCAATGCTGCTTTTTATTTCTGTCACCTGGTTTCTTATGAGCTTATCAATAAGTGGTACCACTTTATCCAGCGTGTAATTGGATTCACTTAGGTAATGCTTCAAAAGGGCATGTTGACCCTCTACCCGATTTGTTGTACATTGACCGAAGTTCAGATATTGGTCATTCCAGAACGAAACAAACCGGTCTCTATATGGTTTTAACCAGTTTGAATACAAATAATCCATAATTTCTAAATCAAAGTCAAGTGCAATTAAGACAAGTCAAATAAGTACGATTAATAAACAAAAATAATATAAAATTTACCGTTGCTTCCTTTGCTTGGCAATTTTGCTCGTACCAGTAGTTGTAGTCATAATCGGTCGTTGAGTTAATCAGCCTGCCCCACTTGTAAATAAACTTTTCCCAGCTTTCTTCGGTTTTAATGCTTGGCTTGCAATGTTTGGCAATGTTTTGCTGTATGTGCCACCTACACAATGAATGTCTAGCCTTGGGAAACACATGCGTTCATTAGGGCGCGATCTCTATCTGTTACTATTACACGGGGTTCCATAACACTGTCTAATGAGTCTTTCAACCTCTGTAGAACCCACGTGAAGTTTTCCTGTTTCTCGTTGTTTGTGAACGCATGAGCAATGCAAAACGACATCAACGTGTATGTAACACCGATAATCTGAACTAGCGGCATTTTGTACCGATTCGTCTTGTAGGTGGAGTCTATAAGCAACACATGCGGGAAGGCGCGCCACAACATGTTCGAGTCCGGGTGGATGAAGAAAACATCCTCGACCCGTTCGCCATTTTTAGACGTTCTACGGTAAAAAACAAACCCAACCTTCTCCAACCGGTCGAAAAGTATCTGCATTGGAGTCTCACCGACTTGTTCCATTCGACCCAATTTGGCCCGAGCATTGTATATGGTGTTTCTTGTTGAGACATTATGGGGGTTCTGTTCTTTAATGGCAGCAAGAATGTCTCGTGGTTTTATGTTCTGATGCGTAAGTTGCTCCACCGTCCTCTTTTCCGCTGGAGTCAGACTCATTAGGGACGGATGACCCTCTGGATATAGAAAGGGTTCGTGGTTATGTTTAGTTATGCAACCTTAGATCCCGATAACGTAACCTCTTTCTGTATGTCCCGATCAGTTGGAACTCACAACCGGTTTTCCTGGTCCCGCTATGTCTGATCATGGTTGTTGAGTTGTGCTGGCCGGCACAATCGCACGTAAGCCACATTTTTAACGGATGACCGCTTGGGGGTTTCTCGTAGATGGTGCGTTTGGTGACAATGGCATAGCCATTTTCGCGTCCGACTTCTCTACACCACTCCACCAATTCATCCATGCTAGCGAATTTCTAACGAAAACACTTATATGTGTGAATTAATGATTAACTCTAATGAATAGGATGCTATGTATTATAGTTTTTGGATGATCTAAGATTTTAATAAAAACAACATCAAACGTAAAAACAGTAAAATATTTAACGTACAATAAATAAACGCATAATTAAATGTTATACCTTATTGTTTTGAAACTCACTAGGTTCCTGGTCAGCCTTTGGACCCTCGGACGGTCCACCACTTATGGGAGGAGAATGAAAACTACCGGTCGACGGTCCACCACTAACAGGAGGGGATTCAAAACACCAAGTAGTATCCCCTCCTGTTAGTGGTGGACCACCGACCGATAGTTTTCATTCTCCTCTCAAAAGTGGTGGACCGTACGAGGGTCCAAAGGCTGCAGGAATCTAGTGAGTTTCAAAACAATCAGGTATAACATTTAGTTATACGTTTATTTGTTGTAGGTTAAATATTTTACTGTTTTTACGTTTGATGTTGTTTTTATTAAAATCTTAGATCATCCAAAAACTATAATGCATAGCATCCTATTCGACAGAGTTAATCATTAATTCACACATATAAGTGTTTTCGTTAGAAATTCGCTAGCATGGATGAATTGGTGGAGTGGTGTAGAGAAGTCGGATGCGAAAATGGCTACGCCATCATCACCAAATGCACCATCTACGAGAAACCCCCGAGCGGTCAGACGTTAAAAATTTGGCTTACGTGCGATTGTGTTGGCCAGCACAACTCAACAGCCACGGTCAGACGTAGCGGGACCAGGAAAACCGGTTGTCAGTTCCAACTGATCCGGACATACAAAAAGAGGTTACATTATTGGGATCTAAGGGTTGACGTAGCTAAACATAACCACGAACCCTTTCTGTATCCAGAGGGCCATCCGTCCCTAATGAGGCTGACTCAAGCGGAAGAGAGGACGGTAGAGCAACTTACGCATCAGAACATAAAACCACGAGACATTCTTGCTGCCATTAAAGAACAGAACCCCCATAATGTCTCAACAAGAAACACCATATACAACGCTCGGGCCAAATTGGGTCGAATGGAACAAATCGGCGAGACTCCAATGCAGATACTTTTCGACCGGTTGGAAAAGGTTGGGTTTGTTTTTTACCATAGAACATCTGAAAACGGCAAACAGGTCGAGGATGTTTTCTTCATCCACCCGGACTTGAACATGTTGTGGCGCGCCTTCCCGCATGTGTTGCTTATAGACTCCACCTACAAGACGAATCGATACAAAATGCCGCTAGTTCAGATGATCGGTGTTACATCCATGTTGATGTCGTTTTGCATTGCTCATGCATTCATAAACAACGAGAAACAGGAAAACTTCACGCGGATTCTACAGAGGTTGAAAAACTCATTAGACAGTGTTATGGAACCACGTGTAATAGTAACGGATAGAGATCGCGCCTTAATGAACGCATGTGCAACCATGTTTCCCAAGGCTAGACATTCATTGTGTAGGTGGCACATAAAGCAAAACATTGCCAAACATTGCAAGCCAAGCTTTAAAACCGAAGAAAGCTGGGAAAAGTTTCTTTACAAGTGGGATAAGCTGATTAACTCAACGACCGATGTTGACTACAACTACTGGTACGAGCGAATACGAGCAAACTTGCCAAGAAAAAGAAGCAACGGTAAGTTTTATATTATTTTTGTTTATTAATCGTACTTATTTGACTTGTCTTAACTGCACTTGACTTTGATTTAGAAATTATGGATTATTTGTATTCAAACTAGTTAAAACCATATAGAGACCGGTTTGTTTCATTCTGGAACGACCAATATCTGAACTTCGGTCAACGTACAACGAACAGGGTAGAGGGTCAACATGCCTTTTTGAAGCATTACCTAGGTGAATCCAATTACACGCTGGATAAGTGGTACCACTTATTGATAAGCTCATAAGAAATCAGGTGACAGAAATAAAAAGCAGCATTGAAGCAAGCAGGAGCCGAACAATGGATCCACATAACAAACCAATATTTGATCTCCTACGAAAGAAGGTTTCACATGCCTGCCTAGACTTGTTATCCAACGAATTAAAGATTATAGAAATCTTAAAGGCATCTAATGGTACATGCGCATGTCGTTTGCATACAAGCTATGGGTTGTCGTGCGCGTGCCGGTTGCTACTGTATACAATGAATAGTAATACATTCTTCGACCAACCACATTTTATAACCAGAGCATTTCATCACGCAAAATCTTATTCACGTTTTATGTTGTTTGTTGGTTTTTTTAGGTAAAATGCTTCCGTTGGAGTTGATAGACCCCTTTTGGAAAAAGTTAAATTTGGATTCCTTACAGAAACCGAGCGAGGAGGAGTTTTTCGACTTAGACGACGAACTTGCGCTTCTTAGACAACATTTAATGGCCCAGCCGAGAGAAGTAAAGAAAAACCTGGTTTAAAAGATGAAGGAGTTGGTACAACTCAATAAGATAAAGCTCAAACAGCCAGTCGTGCAAAAAAAACACACGGGGTCGTCCACGTTTAAAAGCTTAGCAACAAAGGAAGGTTGATTCGTTTACGGAGCCTTCAAGACACAGTTTTTTTTCATCGGCAGACGCGTATGGTGATTCACCCCCTATTGGCACACTAGAGTCATACAACGAACCTACAAGGCACAACTCGTTTGTCGAGTCACAAAGTTATTGTGGTGAAACACATTGGTTCATCGACGAGATTGCGAAAGGCGCTAGGAATTCGAAAACGAAAAAGAAGGTGGCAAAATCAATGGAAGAGACACTGAAATTACGTTTGCTGCCTGCCGTACAACTTAATATGTTCATGCACTTCAAACCATTCATTCCACCTTGCTTCTATCCATACCTCAATCACATACAAAATGTGCAGGGTGATGGTAATTGTGGGTTTCGATCTATAGCGGTCGGCTTATCGCTTCATGAGATGGAGTGGCCGTCAATACGGCGGGAGATTATTGGTGAGTGCAACCGGTACTACGACTTATGGAATACAACAAATGAAATTCAGTTTCATGAAGTTCGAAACTCAATAGATTGGTTCGGTATAGGCGTAGCACCTGGTGCTAAGTGGCTACAAATGCCTTTCACGGGGTTGCTGATTACGAACCAGTTGAATGTCATTTTTCTCTTATTAAGCGACAGAGGTTGTGCTTCGTTTTTCCCATGTTCAAAACAGCCTAGGATAGTATTCCTCATCAAATGGCCGCGCTTGTACATGTTAACAAGAACCATTTTATTCACGTCAGATTAGAAAGGGAACATCCAATGCCAACCCCGTCAGGTTACTAGCGACAACTGACACAGAATACGCCAGTAGAGAGTTGGTATTACTTTTACCAGGAACGTATTAACCATTATAATGAGATCGTTGATAAATACAAGATGAAGGAATTCATGGACTTAGGTAGCCTATGAATTTAAATTGTATTTCATGTTTTGACAATTTGTAATGATGAATATACACGTTATATTAATGTTTTGGCAACTTGTTGAAATAGAACTTGAAAAAATGTTTAAAACGAAAATAGTGTTGATGAAGGTTAACACATACCGACTGTGTCTTCGTCACTTCCACATATAGTAATTTAAGAAAAATTAAAAATACTCAATAGTATACGGGCCGTATAAGAGTATAAGACTCGTATACAAGATGAAAATAGCGATCGTGTATGATGTATACGAACGAATTAAAAAATAATATAAGTTGTATACGAGTCGTATACCAGTTTACGGCCCGTATATAGGTACAAAAGATCGTATAACATATTATACGACCTCATATCCACCATACGACCTCAACATTCTCTAAAAATTCTCTCGGTTTTCTCTCGGATCGTTCTTCGATAGCGTTCTTCGGCGTTTGTGACATTTTCTTCTCGTTCTTCTATTACGGTACGTTTTCGTATAGTATACTTTCAGATTCCGTAACATGTTAGATTATGGTCTTGTATAGTAAATCGAATAGCGTACATAGGCGTAACGATTAAGATTGTATGATTGAATTTGAAAAAAAAAATTGAAACTGAAATATACAACTGAATAATCATGAGTATACGATCGTATACATTGTATACGATCGTATAATGTTTGAATGTTCAAACTATATACGATCGTATACATTATATACGATCGTATAATGTTTAAATGTTCAAACTATATACGATTGTATACATCTTGAATTTTCAAGCTAGATAATATCATTGTATACGATCGTATACTTCTTGAATACTCAAGCTATATACGATCGTACACAATGTATACGACTGTATATCCTTATATTTATTCCTTGGATGTTATATTTTTAGCGTATATGGGACGTATAATACGTGCGTATAGGAAACATATATATGAGGTGTATGTAGCGTATACGTGCGTATAATACTTGCGTGTACGATACGTATACTTCATGTTTACGGATCATGTACGAGATGTATAATACGTTCGTATACGAAACCTATACTTGATGTGTACGGATCGTATATGAGATGTATAATACGTTCGTATACAAGAACAGTAATCATATAATACATGAACGCTAATCGTATAATGATTTCTGAGTTGTGATTGTTATTTTTACAGACGATATGGCTGAGTCATCAGGTGCTGCGGCCCGTAGACGTCAGGGTCAGGGTCGGCCGTCGGGGACGCGGACGGGGACATGGACAGGAGGAGGAGGTTTTGCCCGATTTTACTGAGGTGGCGCAGTTTGTTCGCGACATCCCCTGAGGTACGGCTGCCTACAGGTTTTTGGGCAGATTACGGGAGATGGAACTGGATGCGCCCCGGACCATTGATATTGAGTTTTTTACCGAGATTGGATCGATCAGTCGGGTCCGGGAGTTCATGCCAGCTAACTCCCCGTGGGACCGTTTATTTGATGCCGCCGCAGAGCGGGCCCACAGGGAGATTACTTTAGAGTTTTTATGTACTTTTTCATTTACGGACACCCGGGGTGGGGGTTTAGAGCATTTTTTGACGACACACGCGATATCTTTTACCCTTTACGGGAAGAGTCACCGGATGACCCTTCTTGAGTTCGTTGTTGCCTTGGGTATGTACTCACAGGAGTACTAAGAGTCCCTGGGGATGCGCCCATCAGCACATCCACTGACGTATTGTGGACTTGGTGGCACACTGTTGGGTCCGGGGAGTTCGGGAGACCCAGTTCGCGATCCCCGAAGGGCCGGGCGAGTCGCCTTTATGACCCGTTACACCGATACCTACATCGGTGTATCGCCGTGACGATCGCCGGTCGTCATGATAGCAGGGAGTGGGTCACCCAAAGTGACCTGTTCTACTTGCAAGACTTACTTACCGGCAGGGGGGGCAACTTGGCGTACAAGTTGACCGCATACTTCGCCGAGTATGCTTTTAAGCGTACCTCTACCCACATCAGCTGTGGGGGCTTCGTCACCCGTCTGACGAAGCATTACCCTCGCATCTTGTCCTCGCAGGTGGCAAAGGCTATGACCGTATCACTCTAGCTTCATCGGGTTGGGAGGGCCACAGCGTGCGCGATGGGTTTGGCTCGCGAGGTCGAGGGACACGGGATGGTTTGGTCGTATGGTGAGGATGAGGGTCACGGGGGCGAGGGAGGCGGGGGAGAGGGAGCCGGGGGGAGGGAGGCGAGGCCGGGGGGCACAGGGTACAGGGGGTGGGTGATGCTTTCGTCGATAGATCGCAGGTAGCTGCGCAGGATGTACACGGTGATCGCCCGTACGATCGACGGAGCGTGAGATCTCGTATGACGCCTCCACAAGGGGTGGAGGAAAGACTCGCTCAGGTCGAGTCGGATGAAGCTGCCGTACGGGTAGATTTAGATACTGTCAGGGGGATGTATAGTGGATGGTCGAGGCGATTATGGCTATACATTATGTCGCGGCCCTACCTCCACGAGCTGGCGCTGCACCACCATCGTCGTAGCTGCTTATTGTTTTTTTTTTTTTTGTTATTTTACGTTTGAAACATTGTAAAAATTTATATTTCTGTTTGTTTTAGATGTAAAACATTGTAAATATTAATCTTATATTTAGATGTAAAGTTGTTTGTTTAATAATTGTTATCGTAGTGTTTATCGTAATCATATCACATATTTATCGTTTTACAAAGTGGTAACTTATTAAACATTATTAGTACGTTTAACTACAAACTCGTAACATAATCCGATATATCTAAATAATATGCAAAAAACTATTTAAAGAATTACTAAACTTATTAAACGGTTTTCCGATTGCATCAAAAATTAACTTTTATATACGGGTTTCCGATTGCACCAAAAAATTAACTTTTCTATACGGGCTATACGGGTCGTATAACCTTATACGGCCCGTATACAGATTTTAAAACTTAAAAACCTTATCAAACCTGTGAAACAAAATTATGCAGGCCGTATAACATTATATTGCTAGTATATATACAACCGTATACGGCTCGTATAAAGATATACGGCCCGTATACATGTAAAACAAACAACACATTCCACCACATTAAATTATATGCATTAACATTCTATACGAGCCCGTATAATGTTATACGGCCCGTATAGAACTGGGGATGTGAAAATAAGATTGTAAGGGTGTGTAAATAAAACAACCCTAAATATATTAGTATACATTTTCTTGTTTATCTTAGTAATTAACTTGCTTGAGTAAGACATTGGTTTTTCTTGTATTTCAATAGTCTAATACTTTGATTTTAAGGCTACGTATAAATTAACATTAACATTGTTATAATTTTCCCGAAATATACAGTAAAAAAGTTTATTAAAAGTAATGTTATGATAATAGTTTTTGGATTTTGTGATCCGTCGTGACTCAAGGAGTACCATGTGAAAAAGATTCTTTAATTGAAATAATTGAAGTCCCCAAGTGGTCTACATTCTACACACTGACCCACAATCTCACATGCAACCTCATCCAACTTCTAAGTTTATATGAAAATATATACATTTTAAAACTGAATTTAAATACAGTAATTAAAAATTATCAAGTATTATATGTAGTCTTGATCACAACTTTTAAGATACACAATCAAGTACAATAATTAAAATTGACATTTTTATCAAGAAAGATGAGAAACAAACCTTGGAGTCTTGGAAGAGAACCTGCCAAACTGGAAAGTTGAAGCAACCACACCTCTTGAAATGGAGATGCTTTATCAGAAAGAAAAAAAAACAAGTCAAGAAGACTTTTATGCATACATATAATTGGTACACACACATATACATATGTACATATACATATGTACATATACATATGTACATATACATATGTACATATACATATGTACATATACATATGTACATATACATATTATATATATAGATGAAGTGGAAGAAATAACTAACCAAGTGGGTTTGGTTGATCTTAGCATCATTGATCTTGATTAGACCATCGACATACATCTACAAAGTGCTATAGAGATAAGAGATTTTGTGTGTGTGGGGGGGGGGGGGGGGGGGGGGGGGGTGGGGGCCACCCAACTTAGAAGGGAAGGGAAAAGTGTTAAAGGCTTGATCTTTTATGTATGCGTATATATAGAGACGATGCACACAAGGGATGGAGTCATGTGTCTTGGATTTACACATTAATGGAGTTGGTGGCTTCAATAAGTTCATTAGTGAATTTTATTATCTTGATTTATTTAAAAATCAACTTCTGTAACTTTGAGGATACAAAGGTAATTTCAACTCATGTATCAACCTTTTTCATGGTTATTTGAACTCTTGCATTTGTTAAATATTTTTCAATTAGTTTGGTTAATTTATGATTTGAACATCCTTTCTTGTGATTAGAAAATGTTAGATTAAAAAATCTAAATAATTATATTTAGTATTTGTATTATACGTTCATATTTTTGTTTTCATCAAAAGAAGGAGTGTGTTTCACAATTTGTGATCATGTAAGCACTAAAAATCTCCCCCTTTTCATATGAATGCAATAACATGTCAAATGCAGTGGAATTGCTAGATATGATTACATATTTACAATATTGCATACCTACACCTTACCCTCTTGTCGGAGTAAAAAAGGATTTCTTTGACTTTCAATTCCCTATATGTTCATTTTTGCCGGAAAAGATTATGCTATCGCTTAATAGATGTCCCCTTTCCATAGAGACTCTCACTTAGGTGGTGTTTGTTTTTTAAATAGGTAAAATGTCTGCAGTTTGCGGACCACATCTGCAGACATCTGTATAAGAAAAGGTGAACCAAACCTCTGCGGTCTGCAAGAAGAAGGCTGTTTAACCCTCTGCAAACCTTAGAAGATCTTAGAAGTGGTTGGGCCAAGTCTGCACCAAGAAGAGCTCGTACAGGCTTTTTTTAATGAAACGTTTTCGGAAAAACAAACAATCTGCAGATGGCAATGTTTACGCGTGGTTTGTGTGTCGCAGACGGAATAGCTTACGCATATCTTTTTTAGAAAAACAAACACCACCTTAATCTATGCCCCCCTTTTATCGATGCTACCCTATAATTAATGTTCTCTGATGTACTAAAAGTAGTTTAACTAAATTAACCTTAAATTAAACACTAAGTAATACTCTAGTCTCTCTAAAAACTAAACTACTGACATGCTAGTGAACCTATTGACTCTATTAAAGCTAAAGTAAGTCCGGATAACGAACCCACGAGACTCCTATTGAAAACGTGAACTAGAAGCAATTACTTATCTACACTACTAATTTTTATTGTTTTTATGTTTTGAAGAGGGTTTCTAACAATCCTAATGCAATTAATTAAAAGATTGACTAACACGAACTCTAACTGTAGGTGAAATAAGATGATGATAAATATGTCACACCCCAACCGATGGCGGAAACATCGGGGCCACTACAACAAAAATGGCTTTTTAGGACCTTTTCTGTGGGACGCTTGTTAAAGAGGGTCCTAAAAAAACTATTTAATAGGACTAATGAACTTTTGGGGTCCTTTTATAATATATTCTACTAAACCGGTGTCCTAAAAAACTATTTAATAGGATGGATGTTTTTTTTGGGTCCTATTATCATATAATTTAATAAGACACTTAAAACGTAGATCCTAATAAAGTACTATATAAGACATTTAATTGTTAGCGTCCCATTATGTGGTATTGTATTAGGACACTTGATCATCTGGGGTCCTATTATAACATAACCTAATAGGACACGTTGTAGTTAAGTCATAAATGTTCAGTGTTATAGGACCCTTTCTAGTCGAAGTCATATTAGAACTTAACTTAATAGGACACTTGACACTTGGGTCTTATAACTTTAAACTTTATAGGACGATTAATCATTGTGGTGTTATTATAATACACCGTAATAGGACACTTAATATTTGAGTCATAAAACATTAGTTTTATAGGACGCTTATTCGCTATAGTTTTATTATAATATAACTTAAAAAGACACATGACAATTGGGTCTTATAAATTTAACCTTTATAAGACACTTAATCATTGTGGTGTTATTAACTTATTATAATACACTGTAATAGGGCACCTGATATTTGAGTCATAAAACATCAGTTTTATAGGACGCTTATTCGCTAGAGTTCTATTATAACATAACTTAATAGGACACTTGACACTAGGGTCTTATAACTTTAACCTTTATAGGACGCCGTATTAGGACACTTGATATTTACTAATGTGGCTAAAATTTAATACATATGGTTATGTATATTATTTTATGTGACCAAAGGTTATACAATATCTACACTTAAAATTTAAAAAAAATCATGGGCCTTTACATAACATTCATCGCATCATTGTCACTTTGTTTATTTTCGTGTGACGAAATATTATCAAATGTTATGAAAAAATGTGTGATTAAAAGTTAAACTTAGAACATATTAAAAAATTTTCCAAAATTATTTCATTCTAAAACTCCCACCAAAATATTTATCCTAGAATTTAAATTTTCCCTCAAAATATTCAATCCTAAAACTTCCCACCAATATATTTCATCCTAAAACTTCCCACCAAAATATTCATACTAAAAGTTAAACTTACCCCAAAATAACTTTCCCCCCAAAAATATTTTATTCTAAAACTTCCCACCAAAATATTTCATTCAAAACTCTCCTCTCAATTAATATTCTCATTTGAAAAATTATATTAGTTAATATTATAAAACAAAAAAAAATCTTACTACATATTTAAAAATTTATGCTATTATTAATGTTATATATTCTAACCATATGTGTTTTCTTCTTAATAATATGTAAGAGTATGTATATTAGTTACGTTTATATAAGTTTTTAATGTATACAAAATTAGTACTAGTGCCAAATTTCTCGTACCGAATTATTTTCGGTACCCACTTTTTGGCGTTTTCGGTACGCTACCAATATTATACCGAGTTTAATTTTCAAATACCGGTAACGTAGAGTATCGTACCGAACATTTTCAGTACCGGTACCTGTACCCATAGTTGATGATTTTCGGTTGCGGTATTTTCGTATTGATACTGAGCTCATCCCTAATCATATATGTATTAATAGACCATATTTGGACTTAATGGATCACAATGGCCAATAGTGGGTCATATATGTGTGTTAATGGACCATATTGGGCCTAAATGGATCACACTGGCCAATAGTGGATCATACATGTCTTAATGAACCATATTTGGCCTTAGTGGATCACAGGGACCAATAGTGGATCATACATGTCTTAATGGACCGTATTGAGCCTAAATGGATCACAAAGACAAATAATGGATCATATATGTGTTAATCGACCACAATGCACAATAGTAGATCGCACAAATCTTAATGGACAATATTGGGCCTTAATGGATCACGATAAACAGTAGTAGATCATATATGTGTTAATGGACCATATTGGGCCTAAATAATTCACAACGGCCAAATAGTAGATCATACAAGTCTTAATGGACAATATTGGGCCTTAATGGATCAACATAAACAGTAGTAGATCATATATGTGTTAATGGACCATATTGGGCCTAAATAATTCACAACGGCCAAATAGTGGATCGTATATCTCTTAATGGACCATATGTCCCTTAATGGATCAAAGTGGACAATAGTTGATCATACATGTTTTAATGGAACATATTAGGCCTTAATGGAGCACGATGGATAATAGTAGGTCAAACGTAGGGGTTCGGCTCGTTTAATTAAGAGAGCTCGAGCCTGGTGTGTGAGTAATTTTTCAAGCACGAGCTTGGCTGATTTTTTATTTACTAGTTATCTATACTGTATATAATATACATATTGGAAGGGCAACTTAGATCATTTGCCACTTCCCTTAAAATTGATTTAATGCATGATGTACAAGCCTCTTAAGCTACAAGCTTAAGACCGCGGGGTATGGTGGGGCGGGGGTTTGGGGCATGGGTTGACACGTGGAGTTCGAGCCCCCCTGCTGGTGAGTGTCGTGTCCGTGGGGTATGGCGGGGCGTGGCTAGCCCGCGTGGCTTGGCCAGGTTTATTAAAATAAAAAAAAACCTAAAATTAAAAAATACACACAACATTTAAAAAAAGCCAAAAATTTTATTAAAATTTCCTAAAAATTACAAAATTCTACAAAAAAAAAAGATTACAAAAAAAAACCTAAAGCGTTAGGTAGATTTCGAAAAGGGCGAGCTTGTCAAACAGCTTCCGCTCCTTGCCCTGGAACTCGATGTTGGCCACCGCCACCCGGTGTTCGTGACTTATCTCACCGCCCGGGACGCTGTCGTAGTAGGCTTTAAAACGATTGAGCTTCGGTCGTAGCTCACGCCACTTGTGTTGGCACGCGTTTAAATTGTGCCGGTCGTTTCCTACGTTGTGCCGGTAGCTAGCGAAAGCTTCCGGCCAGTAACGGGTCTCACCGGGTTGGCGGCCCTTCATCGCGTCCACGACGCTCGTGACAAGGGCTAGCTCTTCCTCGTGCGTCCAAGAGGCCATCGATCAAGTGTTTGTGGGTAGCGGTTCGGGTAGGTGACTTGGGTTGGGGTAGCGATGTGGACAACCGGTGGGGTTGGGGGTTATATAGCGATGTGGACAGGTGGGTGGGTGAACCGTTTGGCTTGGCCAAACGGTTATATTTTAAAATCTAAACATGGCTCGCTATGCCCTAGCCAACAAGCCAATAAGAGCCGGTCACATAGGACCGCTAGGCATGCCCAACGCCTGGGCTAAATCCCCTGCCCAAGGGGCCACGCCGAAACCCAAGCCTAACCGGGGTGGTGACTTGGGGGTTTTCACCCAACCCATACCCCATACCCCATAGTCTAAAGCTACAAGCTTAAAAGATGGCGGTCGAATTCAAAATTAAAAATTTCAATGGGCGGTCAACTCCAACAGAAATCAAAATGAAAAATGAAAAATCTTTCTTGTAAGATTGATTGTGTTTCACTTTCTCTTTCTCCCATTTGAGGATGAGCCGCCACGTAGGCGGCTCGTGGGGGATGGGCCTCCTTCACATTTGAGGGGATGGAGGATGGGGCTACCCCACTTCATTATTTTATAATTTTCTAAGTGTTTTTTTTATTAACTTAATATAAAATTTATAAAAGTTAAAAAATACAACATAAAACAACATAAATAAAGTCATTTCATAACATAAAAAAAAAATTACATTTCCTAAAACTAAAAAAACATTTCCGAAAAATAAAAAAAAAATTACATTTCCTAAAAACATAAAAAACAAAAAAAAAATTACGATACGATTAAAAAACTAAACAACCTACGACGTCCATTTTTTCTTCACCTCTTCTTTCATCCTCCGATAAACCTCGCGTTCATCCTCCGGAACCGAGTCGAGATCCAACCTCATAATCCTAAAATCCTCCACTCGAGCATAGTCGGCCGACAAGGTTTTCTTGTGAGTGTATTTTTCGGTCGCGAACTCTTTGAACGAACGGAATTCGTTTATCAAGTCGTCCATTTTCGCCGATGCCTTCGAGCCGCCCCCTCCGCCCGAGCCGCCCCCTCCACTCGAGCCGCCCCCTTTGCGCTTTCCGGCCACCTCTTTTTTTGCTTTGTCCCTCCCGATGGGACGTTCCGACTCGTGAACGGGCAACACATCCTCGTCATCTTCCGGGTCGTCGTTTATGTCGATTTGACAACGAGCGGTGGAGCCTCCCGCACTATAACTTCCGGACTCGGAAGTTTTAGTCCGTTTGGCGGTTGCGACCTCATTTGGAACCGCCTTCCATTTTTGTTCTTTCCTTACAACGTTCCATGCTCGGAAGTGCGGGAAAGGCGTTGAATTTTGAGAGTCCCACTTAGCGATAGCAAGGTTAAGAATGTCCTCGTCGTTACTCCCGCTAGGAGGATGACGTGTGCGAATCGTGTTGTAATTTATATGATTAATTCGTGACAAGTTTTAAAATGGAATTGCTTCTAAACCACACGTAATCGGCAAGTGCACCGGTCGCGGTGTAGTGTAGATGGCAAGACCGGATATCAATCCGTGGACACTATAGGCGAAATCTTGATAATTAACCTTTATAAAAAACCTAGTAGATTTTAATTGATGTTTGATTTTGTGATTTTTAAATAATAAATTGAAAACTTAAAGAAGACAGGAAAATGTAAAGTAAAACAAATACACACAAATACAGTGAAATAAATACAGACAAAGTATAACAATTACATAAATAAAATGTAACAAATATAATAACTATAAACGGACTACCTGGGTTTAGAATCCCTAGAATCATGCAATACTAATTTGACAATAATAATGGCTAAATATCCTTTTCCCTTGATTAACCCCCCTTTTAGAGATGTATTAAACAAAAGATTAAGACGAAATGTGAAATGCTTGAACGAACCGGCTCGAGCTATCGATACCAAATCCTACGTGAATCCAACCGTTGGAACCTCAGAAACTAAGTTGTGAGACGATCTTTTAAACACGCAAAGCGAACAAATCTTTGAAAATTAAAATCCTAGGAAACCTTTAATCATGATGTAATAAACAAGTCCGAATTAACGATCACCCAATTTACCCAACAACGGCTAGCTAATAACCTAGCATACATGGAACTATTTCTAATTACCAAGTAAGTTTGCATCTTTAATTGGTTTGATTTTAACACTTGATTATCTTGTTAATCGAAAGCTAATGTTTTTATCGAAAAGACAAGGCCCAAACTGATATTCAAAAGATTAACAATTCAGATTGAAATAGTAATATGGTTTAAAGTTACTAATTTCAATAATCAAGTTGTAAACAATTAAAGGACAGAATAAAGACAAGTTCAACAATACATCATGTAAATCACACCAAATAACTGAAATTACTTCAAATATAAATTACAATTATCTAGTTCATCATAACCCAGGTAGTTACAAACTTAAGCACACATATTATACAAATACAGAAAGTAAACACAATTACAAACACAAGGTAACATGGTAAAAAGTAAAAGATATGAGAACTTAACGTTTGTCGGACATTTGTCGGAACCGGGGCGCTTTTAACTCGAACCGAGAGCTTCCGAGACCTCCAAAGACCTCCAAAGGTGCTCCAATATCGATTACATTGCTCCAAACCCGAAGGATTTGTGTTGGAGAGGTGTGTTTTCGACTTGGGGGTGCATGGCTATTTATAGTGAAATTTTTGAGTTACTGTAGCCCTTTACGGACCGTAAAGAAATTTCTTACGGTCCGTAAGCCCACGTTTCGCGACAAATGCCAACTGCTCCGCACTGGACGAAAAAGTGGTTGCCGACAGTCCTTTACGGACCGTAAAGACATGGCTTACGGTCCGTAAGCCCATGCATGTTGACCGGTCCGCAACTGCTCCAATTACGGACGAATTTATATTTGCCGACAGTCCTTTACGGACCGTAAGCTCAGGCTTTACGGTCCGTAAGTATTGACAATATGTTGAGGTCCTCAAAACAGCCATTTGAGGACCTGTTTGACACTTCTTTACGGACCGTAAAGCTGAGATTTATGGTCCGTAAGTTTTCTTCAATTAAAACAAACTTCATTTTTGGATTCCTCTCGTCGAGCTACCCCAAAAGCATATATTATGGCGCCCGTAATTCATTTCCTAGCTCCGGATATGTCCAGATGAAGTTCTGACTGTTTCTGGCGCTTATTTCTTCATATCTTCTTCGTTTTAGCTCCGTTTTACGCACCGTTTTCTCCCACGTCTTCGTAATTAAACCCTCTATCATACCATCTTATAATATATTCATTTTCAATCCATTAGCATTTCCCATGTTTTATTTCCTTCGTCGATCTTTCACCGTTTCCTCGCGTAATCCACAGAATATTCACAGTTGCCTGTAAATATAACATATAATCAAATAAGTACCAATATCGCGAGAAAACCATATCCAGATAGATTAAAATGTAAGGAATTCGATGTATAAAATGTGTATGATTTTAGACATATCAAATATCCCCACACTTAACCTTTTGCTTGTCCCTAAGCAAAATCCTAAACAACATATCAAACTTAAACAATTAAACAAATACGCACGTTTCGAACAAATTTAAATACGAATTACAAAATCTTTAAACACAGAGGTTTCACAAGACTTACAACGTTCAAAAGGTTGAAAATCAAGAAAATGAAACGATAAACCGGGAATACTTAATCAAAATTTTCTTACTTTTAAGTAATTAATTATGCAAAAACAATACCACTCACTGAATTCACTTTACTCTCGGATAATATGTATGTAATTTTTAGTGAACTCTCAAAACCAGACTGTGAAACATTACTACTATAAGCTTGTACGTCAATCAAATCTCCACCTAATTGTTAGAAATCAATACATAAAAAGAGGACTTAAAATGGGTAGATGGGGTTTAACGGTAAGCTGTATATTTACAAAGATGTGACTAACTATAGAGTTTCATAGTTTATTGGACATATATACAAATGGAAACTATGAAATGAACAAGATCAGGCCTTAGTCCAATGGTTCGACAAGTGCGCGAAAGAGTGTGGAAACACAGACCCGAGTTCGAATCTCGGGGGCTGCTTCCATGCTATTTTTATTCCCGACTTTATCTAGCGCACCGTTACAATATGAGACTAGCGGGGCGTGATTGCAAATAGTAATAATTTTTTTTTTTTTACACACCACTTTCATCCTAATGACTCTTTTTACGGTCAGATCGTCAAGACCATTTTATCGAAGAAGTAAACCAAGTCTTTCTCAATGTAGCGAATGTTACTTCTAATTCTGATAGATCGTTCGGCATTGAGCCTAATAGACCCTACCTATATTAGAAGCGTGTAGTTGACTTTTTTACATCTTCTCGTATAAGATCAATTTCTGGTAACAAAGGAATGATTTTAGGCTCAAAGTGGTAACGAATGGTAATGGTGAATTTTTACAGAAAAGGTGATTCTAAGGCCTCTTTTATACTTGTATTAATAACTAAACCAAGGTCTTGAAATGTATCAAAACGTACAAGTTCTAAAGTAATGCAACACATCGGTTATACACACATGAAATGAAAGTAGTGTTTTTGTAATAAACACTTTTAGGCTCAAATCTTACCATCATGTGGTAATGTAAGGGTTAAAGGTTTTGTTATTGCATATTTAATTTACTTTAAAGTTAGAAAAATTATCTTAAGTATCTCGTAAAAATTTTCACAAAAACTTGACTTAGAAACCTACTATCCCGCAACTTAAAGAAACATGTATTTTCAAATTTTATAAATTACACATTTAAGTTGTTAAAAACAGACGTTTTCGAAAAAAAATTTCAAGTTTTCAATGTGTTTAAAGGATCGGGACAAGTTTATTTTATTTATGAAGTTTTTTTAAATATTTTTTTTTTATGTATATACTGAATATTAAACAAAATCCCTCATCCCCACACTTGAAAGACACATTGTCCTCAATGTGGAAATGAGAAATGGATTTAAACACACTTGCATAATATAAAAATAAACACAAATTGGAAAAGACTTAGCTGGTTATATGATGTATAAAAGCTTTTGTCCAATCCCGCTCGATCGTATAGCATTTCGGTCGCGATCGGCTTTGACTCTAACTAGCACACTTGGAATAAATTACTTGAAATTGATTTACAGCTCCGAAATCACCCGAATGGAGATTGAGTACGGGTGGTACAATCCAAACCTGCATAAACAAAAACAAGCAACAACCCAAGCAGTACTGACTCGACACAAAACAAACGACTCAAAAACACAAATTTTTACAAAACCTCCCCACACTTGAATTTAATCAGGAGGTTTCTCCTTTATCCAACCCCGGTCCAACCCGTTCAATTCCATCCGTTCTTTATTATTAATTAAAATTTTAAGGTTGGAATTTATAAACCTTTTAACATTTTCAAACGGGTCAGGCCACCAATATTTAAATTTACCTGGACCAAACCTGATACGAGATATGTAGTGAGGAGGATGGTCGTCTTTGCACTTCAATTTTGCCTTGCGCCTTTGTTTGCACCATCTCTGAATCATCGCACTATGTCGATCCAAGCGTTTTTGTGCCTTCTCCCGTGATTTTAAATATGATGGCGATACAACAACCAAATCTTTCACGGGCCAGCTGTCAGATTCGTCGGCCACTGTCTCTTCTTCTTCTTCTTCGTTTGGTATTTGTTTGATTTCCATAATCGGTTCACCTTCAAGTAATTTCTCTAAATAGGCAAGATCACCGATTGGGTCAAATTCTTCATTTTCAATAGTTGGCAAACCTACCAACTCATCACCAAACTCTTCTTCCCAAGATGGTTCATGGTCTTTTTCATCCTCCATCTTGTCAAGTGGCTCCTTTTCAACTTCTTCAACTGCGGTGTAGTCGGGCACCTCTAACTCTGCCTCTTCTACTACCCCCTCATCATCACTCCAAAAGTCATCATCAATATCCCATGGCGTGGGACACCAATAATTGGAATTAACGACTTGTTGAACCGGAGGTGGGACTTCAACGTCCATTTTCGTCTCCGGTTCATGAGTGTGATCCTCATCTTCTTCATACAAGGGCTCAGAATGTGAAACCTGCATGACATCATCCTCACAAGACAAGGGTAACTCTGATTCATGAGAATTATAATAATTAAGATCAGAATCATAGTATTTACCTTGCAGTGGACTTTCAATGCACATTTCTCCCTTCCATCTCTTATATGCAGCCAGTTGCGCATCTATCTCTTCATTACTGCATGAGAAATCAATTATGAATTTACCCGTATTCTCTTCTCATTCTTCCTGCTGAACCGGAGGTGGGACTGAGACATCCATTATAGTCTCCGGTTCTACCTGTGCTTTTAGGGCGTTCAATTTTTTCCATGTTTTTGCTATTCCAATTGCCGTCTCTTCTTGCTGTCGAAGTATTTCCAAAAAAAATGAGCGCCTTTCTGCTTGGTGTGACTGCTGATATGGGTCATCATACTGATATGTGGAATACCCCTGCAAAGGATATGGCTGCGGCTGCACAAAAGGGTTAGCATTGAAATCTATGGGACACCCTGAATTGTTTGGACAATATTTGGTGTAATGGGGTCCTCCACAGATAAAACACATGATAAAAATACATAAAATAAACACACAAACAAACTTTAATCTATGAAAACAAGTAAAAACTAGGTTAATGACTTGGATTGTTCTCAAAATTTGCCAGTGTCCCCGGCAACGGCGCCAAAAACTTGACGTGTGCGAATCGTGTTGTAATTTATATGATTAATTCGTGACAAGTTTTAAAATGGAATTGCTTCTAAACCACACGTAATCGGCAAGTGCACCGGTCGCGGTGTAGTGTAGATGGCAAGACCGGATATCAATCCGTGGACACTATAGGCGAAATCTTGATAATTAACCTTTATAAAAAACCTAGTAGATTTTAATTGATGTTTGATTTTGTGATTTTTAAATAATAAATTGAAAACTTAAAGAAGACAGGAAAATGTAAAGTAAAACAAATACACACAAATACAGTGAAATAAATACAGACAAAGTATAACAATTACATAAATAAAATGTAACAAATATAATAACTATAAACGGACTACCTGGGTTTAGAATCCCTAGAATCATGCAATACTAATTTGACAATAATAATGGCTAAATATCCTTTTCCCTTGATTAACCCCCCTTTTAGAGATGTATTAAACAAAAGATTAAGACGAAATGTGAAATGCTTGAACGAACCGGCTCGAGCTATCGATACCAAATCCTACGTGAATCCAACCGTTGGAACCTCAGAAACTAAGTTGTGAGACGATCTTTTAAACACGCAAAGCGAACAAATCTTTGAAAATTAAAATCCTAGGAAACCTTTAATCATGATGTAATAAACAAGTCCGAATTAACGATCACCCAATTTACCCAACAACGGCTAGCTAATAACCTAGCATACATGGAACTATTTCTAATTACCAAGTAAGTTTGCATCTTTAATTGGTTTGATTTTAACACTTGATTATCTTGTTAATCGAAAGCTAATGTTTTTATCGAAAAGACAAGGCCCAAACTGATATTCAAAAGATTAACAATTCAGATTGAAATAGTAATATGGTTTAAAGTTACTAATTTCAATAATCAAGTTGTAAACAATTAAAGGACAGAATAAAGACAAGTTCAACAATACATCATGTAAATCACACCAAATAACTGAAATTACTTCAAATATAAATTACAATTATCTAGTTCATCATAACCCAGGTAGTTACAAACTTAAGCACACATATTATACAAATACAGAAAGTAAACACAATTACAAACACAAGGTAACATGGTAAAAAGTAAAAGATATGAGAACTTAACGTTTGTCGGACATTTGTCGGAACCGGGGCGCTTTTAACTCGAACCGAGAGCTTCCGAGACCTCCAAAGACCTCCAAAGGTGCTCCAATATCGATTACATTGCTCCAAACCCGAAGGATTTGTGTTGGAGAGGTGTGTTTTCGACTTGGGGGTGCATGGCTATTTATAGTGAAATTTTTGAGTTACTGTAGCCCTTTACGGACCGTAAAGAAATTTCTTACGGTCCGTAAGCCCACGTTTCGCGACAAATGCCAACTGCTCCGCACTGGACGAAAAAGTGGTTGCCGACAGTCCTTTACGGACCGTAAAGACATGGCTTACGGTCCGTAAGCCCATGCATGTTGACCGGTCCGCAACTGCTCCAATTACGGACGAATTTATATTTGCCGACAGTCCTTTACGGACCGTAAGCTCAGGCTTTACGGTCCGTAAGTATTGACAATATGTTGAGGTCCTCAAAACAGCCATTTGAGGACCTGTTTGACACTTCTTTACGGACCGTAAAGCTGAGATTTATGGTCCGTAAGTTTTCTTCAATTAAAACAAACTTCATTTTTGGATTCCTCTCGTCGAGCTACCCCAAAAGCATATATTATGGCGCCCGTAATTCATTTCCTAGCTCCGGATATGTCCAGATGAAGTTCTGACTGTTTCTGGCGCTTATTTCTTCATATCTTCTTCGTTTTAGCTCCGTTTTACGCACCGTTTTCGCCCACGTCTTCGTAATTAAACCCTCTATCATACCATCTTATAATATATTCATTTTCAATCCATTATCATTTCCCATGTTTTATTTCCTTCGTCGATCTTTCACCGTTTCCTCGCGTAATCCACAGAATATTCACAGTTGCCTGTAAATATAACATATAATCAAATAAGTACCAATATCGCGAGAAAACCATATCCAGATAGATTAAAATGTAAGGAATTCGATGTATAAAATGTGTATGATTTTAGACATATCAGAGGACAAGTGTAAATTTGGTTATAAATTCCGTTAAAGTTATTGATGATCTTGCTCATTTTACGCCACTTGCCCGAGACGGATTCGACATCACGAGCCGGGCCATGCTCCATAATCGCGTTAAATCTAGCCGTTGTCGCCTTCCAAAAACTAGTACCCGTTTGGTTGTTTCCTAAATTTTAAAAAATAATGCATTAGTAAAAATTAAAAAAAAACTTTTAAAATTTAAATTAAAAATTTAAACTTTGGTTCATACCGACTATCGGGCAAGTAGAGGACTTAACAAACGCCATTGCTAGCGCCTCCTCCTCTACTTTCGTCCAAGGTCTCCCCTTTGCTCTCGAATCGCTTTTTGGCGCGGTTTCGGGTACGTTTTCAACCTTCTTCCCCTTCCCCTTGTTTTTTTTTTCGGTTGAGCTCTTGCGGTGGCGATTCGGGGACGACTTCTTCATCATCATCATCATCGTCAAGTTGAACCGGTTGGGAAGTTGGCGGTTGCGATTGGAGTTGTTCAAACGAGTTGCGTTGCATGATTTGTTGTAGTGCTTGGTATTGTTGGAGTTGTTGAACTTGAGACATTTGTGAGAATGCGTTGGGTGTTTGTTGGAAACCCGAAAAAGGAAATTGCGTAGCCCCCCACGAATGATCCATAGTCGGAGTGTAAGCGGGAGTCGAAAAAAAGTTAGGTTGGTTCGGGTTGTGATTATTCGGGTTGGGGTTGTTTGGGTTGGGGTTGTTTGGGTTGAAAGGATTCATGATTAGAGAAAATGGTATAAAAAATATGGAGTGTTTTTTATAAAAATGGAAGAGAAATGGAGAAGAATGGGAGTAGAATGGGATAGAATTGTATAAAAATGGTTGAGATAGAGGGTATTTAAATTGAAAAAGGAATTTTTTTTAATATAAAAGAGCCGTTCAACGGCTATAATATTCAAAATGTGGCCCGTCTAACCCGGCTGTGGGGAGCCGCTTTTGCCGAGCCGAGCCTCAGGGGGGCGGTGTGGGGGACCGGCGCCGGTCCTAGCCGGGCCTCAGCCGGCCCCCATACCCTTTAGTCTTATGTGTGAAGAACTTCAGTCTAAGAATCATTCTTAGGGTTCAAAACCTGGTAAAAATCATTAATCACCCTGATCAATCTTCTGAACGGACGTTTGTGTTTACTTCTTCATGGTTTATTCGTCCTCTGTTCTACTTCACAACCTTGTAAGAAAATCTAAACCTAATGGTGTTTGATTCGTTTTTTTTTTTTTATCTTTTATAGCTAATCTTTTGCTATCTCAAAAAACGCTATGGGACTTTTACAATTAGAAGCATGAAGCGTCAAGACGAAAGTCCTAAGTGAAAATTAGATCTGATTTGTTACAATCAATCAAACTTGGTGTAGTTTCCTACCATAAGTTTCAAGCGGGTTCTATTTCTAAAGGTATAGATCTCTAATCTTGCACCAATTACTGTGATTTCTGAGCCCTAATTTGTGTTTTAATTTAAAGTTTTAGTTACATTTGCTTGTTTTTCTCAAATTATTTATGAATGAACCGAAAGCCCAAAGTTTGTGATTCAAAACTGGAAGATTGCTGGTTTAATTTGATGGGTTTGTTTTTGAACTTGTAGTTTTTATGTACTGCTGATCTTGTTTGTATCTCCAAAAGTGCAGATTTCACTGGCTCAGCATATTTATGCTTGTTACTCCTGGTAACCATAAATGTTTTTCTTCTAAAAGTTCTTTTTACTCTTTCAAAAGTTATAAAATTAATATATGTATCTGTATATATACGGTTGATCCATATACATTGTGTTCTACTGAATAAATTTAGAACAAAAGTCTATAGTGTTAAAGCAAGAACTTTTAACTCTATTATTTTTGTTAGTGAGTGTGTCAAAATATATATTTTCCTCATATATGAAGAATTTTCCCAACATTTCAGGTGAATGAAAAAACAACCCGATAAAATCAGAAATTCTTGGAATCTCCAAGTCAATATTAAGGTCAGCATAAGTTTCATTTTAGAGTAAACTTTCGTTTTGCTCCCTGTGGTTTGGTCGTTTTAATGGTTTTGCTCCAATAGTTTAAAAATAGCCATTTTCCTCCCTGATCTTTCGAGTTTGTCGCCAGTTTGTTCCCTAATCTTTCGAGTTTGTCTCCAGTTTCCTCCCTGATGGAGTTAGAAGCTGGGAGCAAAATGAAGATAAGTTAGAAAAATCAGGGAGGAAAATGGCTATTTTTAAACTATTGGAGCAAAATCGTTAAAATGACCAAACCACAGGGATCAAAACGGAAGTTTACTCTTCATTTTATCATTCAATCCCAATTTATCTATCGACTCCAACCTCTGTTATGACATTTTACTAACATAGTATATCACAGGGGAAAAAAGTATGAGATCAAATGGTGGGTGTGCACAAGTATACAAGGCCTTTATCAATAGTATTGGAGACGACGTCATCACTTTGAAGGTAAATAATACGTTAATTAATCTATGTGTTTTTACAACCATGGTTTATGAGGAATGGTTTCTAACATTTAAGACTCTGGCAGATACAAAAGCCTACATAATAATCATGTTTGCTAGAAAGTGGGATTTTAGCTTAAAGATGCCAAATACAATCATGTGTTATTAGTTCAGTTAATGGTTGATTCCACTTGTACTTGAGGGGCTTATTTTTTCATAGGCTGATAAAATAACAATAAAGAATCAGAAATGGAGTGAGTTGAGTCGGGATAGTAATAGTACTAAGTTACAAATTGCCATTGGAGACTTTATTTAATAATTCTTATCTTCAATTAAACTCCTAGAAAATAAAAGATTTTTATCTTCAATTGATTACCCAATTTGCCAATTTTTTTCTTATAAAGTTCTCAGTGTGGTTCTTGCATCTTCATAAATTATTATTAACTCATATATTTGCAGGTAAAAGTTGGTTTGTATCATGTTCTCAATCTGCACACATTATTTAACATGATGCTGAGATAAAGCAATTAATCTTTTATGTTAGTATTTCATTATACTTAATCAACAATCTGAATTTCTGAATAGAACTGATTTAGAATGCATTGGTGCATCCATCGTATGGCCCTATCAATTCATCTCAGTATGTATTTGTTAAACTTGTGATACAAATAATTTTAATATCATAGAACTTAATGCTTATACATGGATGGTTTATTTGTAGGTAGTCCATGAGGATTGAGGACGCATGATGACTCAATTTTTTGCTTCTTATTTCTTTAATTGCTTTTAATTTCTTTGTCAAGTGTTAAGACTTTATGTTAGATAATGTTATAACTTATTTATGGTTAGTGTTTTTGTTATGAACATGCTTATTTGAAATATAATGAAGTTTTATTTCTTTCATTAGTTGATGTTATACAATAACTATTAGGATGTTATATGTTGATGGTCTGTTTATAAAATTGGTTTTATAATCTTATTTGGGATATTAGGACCATTTTCTTGATATTAAAGTAGTTATAACGTTACATCATAAGGGTCCTATAAATTAATTTTTAAGGACGCTTGTATGTGTATTAAAAGATTAAAAGCAGGTAATCACATATTAGAACATTGTAAAAGTGTCCTAATATGTTCTTTTAAGGACGCTATTTAAGTTGTCTATAGACATATTATGCGACCATAAAATTGGTTTCATAATCTTATTTTGTATATTAGGACCCTTTTCTTGGTACTAAATTAGCTATAATGTTACATCATAAGGGTCCTATCAATTAATTTCTAAGGACGCTTGTAAGTGTATCAAAAGATTAAAAGAATGTAAGCACATGTTAGAACATCGTAAAAGTGTCCTAATATGTTTTTATTAGGACACTATTTTGGTTGTTCAAATACATATTACGCGACCATAAAATTGGTTTCATAATCTTATTTGAGAAGTTAGGACGCTTTTTTAGTTCCGGGACTTATTACGACCCCTTTACATGAAATGCTTTTACCGTTGGTCCTATTAAATGAAAGGTCCTATAAAATAACATTTTAGGACGCTTTTGCACGTACTAAAAACCCATTTTTCTTGTAGTGGCGTGGCACTGAGCGAAATAGATTGTCCAGAAGTTTCCATAACAACTATAATTACCAATTATTTAAAGCATCACGTCCCATACCATGACATAAAAAGTAATATGGTTATTACAGACAAAATCTAGTCAAATTGTTCTGTTCCGATAACTCAGATTTCAAATACAGACAATTCGTTTATTTGTTTCTAGACCTTTCCTAGCCTCGATTTCATAGCAAGCCAAGCATCTAAACATCTTAAGCACCTGTCACATACGTTAAAGTAAAAGTCAATACACATAGTGTAAAGGTGAGCATACAAGTTTGATAGAT
This sequence comes from Helianthus tuberosus, assembly GCA_030545235.1. NCBI lineage: Eukaryota > Viridiplantae > Streptophyta > Magnoliopsida > Asterales > Asteraceae > Helianthus > Helianthus tuberosus. The sequence goes on from CM060406.1 coordinate 187,526,114, forward strand.
ATAATAGAGTTCGAAATCGTTTACACATAACCAGCACGTATACAGTGTGAAATGAAGCACGTAAGTTATCGACATGATCCTATCAATACCAATGACTGCGGATTGACTGCGCAAGGCAGTTCGTAATACACACTCACCACTGTGAGTCATGTAATTAATTGTCCTTAACAACCCCTGAGTGAACAGGTGCTGAGTCCAAACTATAGTACTATCGTTGCTAAAGCAGGTAGACAACAATCCATGTGTAAACATAACAAACAAGCATTCATTAAGTCACGTATAACATGCAATAATGGTTAGCGTTTAAAGTATTACGTAGTGTGTTCGATGTGATTTAGAATAAGGAACGTATGTAACACCCAAAAGTGCGTAAAGCAAAAAAGGGTTCCAGTATACTCACAGCGAAGATGGATTGAAGGGAGCGCTTAGAGCAGAATTAGCCTGATCAGAACGATAGCATAAACGATAAGCGGCGCGTAAAACGTTACAAGTATACCAAGGATCGGATGGCAATCCGATCGGATGGTAATCCGATCGGATGGCCAGTCGATCGGGTGGCCATTCGATTGGATTGTCACCTCGTCTGGTGAGGATGTGTTTGTGTATGATGGTTTACCTTTTGAAGTTTTCGTTGCAGCAATCCGATTGGCGAGACTTCTCAGAGTGAGAACAAGTTTAGAGCAGGGCGGTCACTCGATCGGATGGCTATCCGATCGGGTGGCAATCCGTTTGTATTGAACCTGTTTGAAAATTGTTCAAGTCCCAAACGTCACACGATCGGAAGGTCACTCAATCGGATTTCAATCCGATCGGGTGGTAATCCGCTTCGACGTTCTGAACTTTTAAATAGGTTGAAAATAGTTTAAGTGTGGGACCCAAGTGCAACCTGATCGGATGGCCGGTCGTTCGGGTGGCTATCCGATTGGGTGGCAATCTGATCGGACGGCAATCCGTCCCGACTGTCCGTTCGTCTTGACACTTGACTCGTTTGAAGTTTTGTAGTGTTGAACGAGATATTTTGATAGCATGCTTGAACAACAGAACCCTCAACCCGGCCCAAGTGACCCGACCGAACAGGAATCACCCTAGTCCGACCGGTTCACGGTTCGAGTCGGTAGTTCATGTTCAAACCTGAAGTCAATACCTCTTGGATAGAATTCGGATCTGGAACCGATACATCACCAAGAATGGGTAGAAGATCAGATCTAGCTCCGATTCCATCGGGTTTGAGTGCATTGAGTGTAAAAGAGTTGAAAGAAAGTTAGAAATCATCTTTCAATCCTTTTTCACCATGAATATGTTCAGATCTATGAAAGATCTTTGTTTCTTTATGTGGAAATCGTTCAGATCTAAGTTGTTCTTGGTGGATTGAAGCCAAAACATGAAGTTCTTATGAACACCATGATGACATCATCCTAGAACACCTCAAATCTAATGATTTCACGGTTAAAAGTTAAGATTCAAAAGATAGAAAGGTGTAGGAGTGCGTGTAGATTAAGAAAGTACAAGATTTAGGTGGAAAACTTACAAGGATCGCGAGAAATCGGAAGAAATAGCGGCTGGAGCGAGTTGAGAGGGAGAGAGCTGTCAACATCAAATGATGTTGACATATGAGGGTATTTATAGGGTTTCCATAAATGGTGGAAAGGGGGAAAGGTGGCTGGTCGATCGAGTGGCAACCCGTCGGGTGGCACCTCGATCGGGTGGCACCTCGATCGAGTGGCACTTCGATCGGGTGGCAGCCCGATCGGGTGGCAGCTCGATCGGCTGGCCACTCGATTGGAGTGATTCGCGCGACGAGTTTTGCTGTTCCGATTCGTGGGTTGAGCGTTGCGATGCGATTCGAGAGAGCGATGCGATAGTATTACTCATCAAATTACTTTTAATCCCAACTACTATATCTAACATACAATCATCCTAATTAACTTGCGTTTAGCATTTCGATTCGATTGCGATGCGATAGATTACGATTTCGATTAACACCTCAACATAAACATAACATGCACAGGTAACACATAAATAGCACACACACGTAAAACAATATACAGCACACATATTTCGAGTTGCGAATGCGATAGCGATAAGCGATAAATCGATTAAACATGCGATTAATAGCGATTAAACCTCGATTATTAACAAGTACTCCACATAATACAACTAACGTAAAAACATAAAAAGACTATCTACGAGTCAAAGAAGTCAAAACAGGAGTTGGGCAAGGAGTGACAGATCGCTATTAGCAATCTTGTCTTCCTTTGACTTCAATCTTGACTTTGACTTTGACACACGGGGTGTTACAGCCTCCCCTTCTTATGGGAATTTCATCCCGAAATTAGGCTGAAGCTGTAACAAACAACTGTGGGTGCTTCGCCTTCATGTCGCTTTCGAGTTCCCAAGTGAACTCTGCGCGTCGTTTGCCTTCCCAGCGAACTTCACAATGGGAATGCGCGAGCGTCGGAGCTGCTTGGTTTGGCGGTCCATGATTTCGACAGGCTTCTCCACGAAGTGTAGTGTTTTGTTTACTTAAAGATCCTCGAGAGGTACATGTAAATCATTATCAGCCAGGCACTTTCTGAGGTTCGAAACGTGGAAAGTCGGGTGGACGTTGTTAAGTTCCTCCGGTAGTTCGAGTCTGTAAGCCACTTTTCCGATCCTTTCCAGAATCTTAAAGGGTCCAACATATTGAGGCGCGAGCTTTCCTCTCTTGCCGAATTTGACCACACCATTCCAAGGTGATACCTTTAGGAGTACGTGGTCGCCAACGTCAAATTCGAGGGGCTTGCGTCGTCTATCGGCGTAACTTTTCTGATGACTCCGAGCTTTCAGTAGATTGTGTCGAATTTGGAGGATTTTGTCAGTCGTTTCTTACAGTAGCTCAGGACCGGTTAATTGTGAGTGCCCGATCTCGTGCCATATAATAGGCGATCGACATCTTCTTCCATACAACGCCTCAAATGGTGCCATTTGAATGCTGGAATGATAACTGTTATTGTACGAGAATTCGACCAAAGGTAAGTAGGCATCCCAATTACCACCGAAATCTATGACACACCCCAATAGAAATCTTCAAGGGTACGTATCGTTCTTTCAGTCTAACCATCGGTTTGAGGATGGAAAGTGTCACACCCCAACCGATGGCGGAAACATCGGGGTATGGCACTGAGCGAAACAGATTGTCCAGAAGTTTCCATAACAATTATCATTATCAATCAATTTAAAGTAACATGTCCCATACCATGCCTCAAAAGGTAAACAAATTATTACAGACAAAATCTAGGCAAATAGTTCTATTCCGACAACTCAGATTTTCAAATAGAGCAATTGTTTATCTGCTTCTAGAGACCCTTGATTTAATTTGTACAGACAACTATTTGTTGGCCTCTAGAGCCTTATTCTAGCCTCGATTTCCTAGCAGATGTGCATCCTAAGCACCTGTCACATACGTTAAAATAAAGTCAATACATATAATGTAAAGGTGAGCATACAAGTTTGATAATAGCATATATAGTTTGAAATTTCGTTTACGCATAACCAGCACGTACACATAGAGAAATGAAGCACGTTAGTTATCGACATAGATCCATCGATACCAATGACTGTGGAATGACTGCCTGAGGCAGTTCGCAATACATGATTACCACCGTAATCCATGCAAGTAATTGTCCTTAACAACCCCTGCGAACAGGTGCTGAGTCCAAACTATAGTACTATCGTTGCTAAGGCAGGTAGACAGCATTCCATGTGTAAACATAACAAACAAGCATTCATAAGCCACGTATAACATGCATTAACGGTTAGCGTTCAAATAGTATTGAGTAGTGTGTTTATTGTGGTTTGAATATTCGTAACGTATGTAACACCCAAAAGTGCGTAAAGCAAAAAGGGATCGAGTATACTCACAGCGATGATGGATTGAAGGGAGCTCTTAGAGCGGAATTAGCCTGATTAGAACGATAACATAACAATAAGTGACGCGTAAAACGATGCAAGGTGTAAGTGGCTCGGACAACAGCTCGGTCGGATTGGTAATCCGATCGGACGGTCCGGTCATGCGGATGACAATCCGTTCGGATGGTCAATCCGGTCGGACAGGTTGTCCGGTCGGATGACTATTCGAGTGGATTGTTTCTTCCTTTGATGTGTTTGTGTATGATGGCTTGTCCTTTGAAGTTTTCGTTGTAGTATTTTGAAAACATTGAAGTATCTCTACCTTTCAAGTCGGTCGATCGGACGGTCGGTCGTGCGGACGACAATCCGCTCGGACGACTAATCCGGTCGGACGGCGATTCAAGTGGCAAGGTTACTTAGTGAGATCAATCCACAGCAGGTTGTCACTCGATCGGACAGCAGTCCGGTCGGGTGGCATCCTTAGTGCATTGAACACGTTGAAAATTGTTCGAGTGTTAAAGTTCAAGTATCTCATACTCCAAAGAGTAATCCGGTCGGATTGGTAGTCCGATCGGATAGCAGTTCGTTCAATACTCAAACTTCAGATAAAGTTGATTAAGTGTGGGACCCAAGGTGTAATCCGTTCGGATGACCTAGTCGCTCGGATGACTTATCCGTTCGGACAATAGTCCGGTCGGATAGCACCCACCCCATGCTGGTTGTTCCGTTCGTCTTTCAGTTGGCCGTTTTGATTATTTGTTGCTTTTATCGGTGGTCTCGTGAGTAGAATCCGGATCTTGGACTAGTACAACACCGCGAATGAGTGGAAGACTAAAACAAGGTCCGAATATATTGGTTTTGAGTGCATTGAGTGTAAAAGAGTTGAAAGAAAGTTAGAAACCATCTTTCAATCCTTTTCCACCATGAAAGTGTTTAGATCTCTGCAAGATCTTTGTTTATTTGTGTGGAAATCGGTTGGATCCAAGTTGTTCTTGGTGGATTGAGGCCAAAACATGAAGTTCTTCAAGAACACCATGATGACGTCATCCTAGAACACCTCAATTCTAGTGATTTCACGGTTAAAAGTTAAGATTTAAAAGATAGAAAGGTGTAGGAGTGCGTGTAGATCAAGAAAGTACAAGATTCAGGTGAAATCTTACCGGAATCGAGAGAAATCGGAGAAAAGGTGAGGAGCACGAGCTGGTCGGTCAGAGAGTTTCCAAAAGTATAAGGTTTGAGAGTGACAAGGGTATTTATAGAGTTACCCAAAGAGGAAAGTGTGGGTCGGTCGGATGGCATCTCGCCCGGATGACTTGTCCGGTCGGATGTCATCTCGGTCAGATGACATATGGCACCAGATCAAGTGACAGCCCGGTCGGATTGGCAATCCGGCCGGATGGCACTTGGTTCGGGTGTTCGGCGCGACGATTTTTGAGGTTTTGATTTCGGTTGCGAGCGATGCGAATGCGATAGATTTTCCTAATCAAATTACTTTTAATCCCAACTACTCATATCTTGCACTGTCCCTTCTTCACCAATTATCATAGTTCGATTTCGATTGAGTTCGATTACGTTTTGATTGCGATTCGAGTTCGATTGCGTTTTGATTGCGATTCGTGTTCGATTGCGTTTCGATTGATTACCACAACATAACATAAATAAACACGCACAAGTAACACATAGGGCACACACACAGGTATAAAAATAACCAAAATGCATAATTCGAGTTGCGAGTGCGATTGTGATTTGATGTCGATTTGATTAGCATAGTTTGATTATCGTTTAGTTAACTTTATCGCATTGTTACTTCCTATAGTTCACAGTCGTAAGTTGATTGATTAACGAATAATCATACGTCGATTATTGTAATTATTGACACTTACTCCACATAATACAACACATAAAAGATTTCTACTATAAGTCAAATTGCGCGAAATCGGTCGTTGACTTTGACCTTGACTTTGACTTCAGAAACACGGGGTGTTACAGCCTCCCATTGTTTAGGGAATTTCGTCCCGAAATTAGGTTGAAAGATGTACACTACCGTGAATCACTTTGGAGAACTTTCTCTCTCTAGACTTTCACTCTCTAGGCTTTCACTCTCTAGAACAACTGCGAGTACTTCGCCTTCATGTCGCTTTCGAGTTCCCAAGTGAACTATACGCCTCGTTTGCCCTCCCATCGGACTTTTACAATAGGAATGCGAGAGCGTCTGAGTTGCTTGGTTTGGCGATCCATGATCTCGACAGGCTTCTCCACGAAGTGTAGTGTTTCGATTACTTGTAGGTCATCGAGAGGTACAATTAAATCATGCTCAGCCAGGCACTTTTGGAGGTTTGACACATGGAAAGTTGGGTGGACGTTACTAAGTTCCTCCGATAGTTCGAGTCTGTAGGCGACTTTTCCAATCCTTTCCAGAATCTTAAAAGGTCCAACATATCGAGGCGCTAGTTTCCCTTTCTTGCCGAATCTGACCACACCCTTCCAAGGTGATACCTTTAGGAGTACGTAGTCGCCAACGTCAAATTCAAGGGGCTTGCGTCGTCTATCGGCATAACTTTTCTGTCGATTCCGAGCTTTCATTAGATTGTCTCAAATTTGGAAAATTTTGTCTGTCGTTTTTTGCAATAGCTCGGGACCGGTTAATTGTGAATTCCCGATCTCGTGCCATACAATAGGCGATCGACATCTTCTTCCGTATAAAGCCTCGAATGGTGCCATTTGAATGCTGGAATGATAACTGTTGTTATACGAGAATTCGACTAATGGCAGGTATTTATCCCAATTACCACCGAAGTCTATGACACACGAACGGAGCATGTCTTCAAGAGTACGAATCGTTCTTTCAGTCTGACCGTCGGTTTGAGGGTGGAAAGCGGTACTTAGATTAAGCGATGTACCGAGAGCCGTTTGAAACATTTCCCATAGTCGCGAGGTAAACCGAGCATCACAATCAGAGATGATGTCGCGAGGCGTCCCATGATTACAAATGATCTCGTCGGTGTAGATTCGGGCTAATCGTTCTACCTTGTAGTCTTCCCGTATTGGCAAGAAGTGAGCTGATTTGGTCAAACGGTCCACAACAACCCAAATGCTGTCGTGACCTGATGACGTGTGCGGAAGTTTTGTTATGAAATCCATAGCTATACTCTCCCACTTCCACATAGGGATAGGCGGTTGTTCGAGTAGGCCAGAGGGTCTTTGATGTTCAGCCTTGACTCTCGCACATGTCTGGCATTTACCAACGTAGAGAGCAATATCCCTTTTCATGCCAGGCCACCAGTACTTGTAGCGAAGGTCCTGGTACATTTTGTCGGCACCGGGATGAATAGAATACCGAGATTTGTGGGCTTCGTCCATCAAAATCTGTCGCAAATCGGTCCGTTTGGGATTCCAAATTCGGTCCAGAAAGTGGAATATCCCATTCGACTTATTCACAAGATGGGCTCCATCGTGGTAGATTCTTTCCTTCTTCAGAGTGCGTTCATTAAAACATGCATGCTGAGCTTCGCGGATGAGGGTTTCGAGGTCGTGTTGGGCTTGGACGTTACGAGTGCTAAGCAGATAGCTCCGTCTGCTGAGTGTGTCGGCAACAACATTTGCCTTGCCTGGGTGATAACGAATCTCACAGTCGTAATCGTTGAGAAGTTCTACCCATCGGCGTTGACACATATTAAGTTCCTTCTGATTAAAGATATGTTGCAGGCTCCTATGATCGGTGAAGATCATACACTTTGTACCATACAGGTAGTGTCGCCAAATCTTTAACACAAAAACAACTGCGCCTAGCTCGAGATCGTGGGTTGTATAGTTCTTCTCGTGGATTTTGAGCTGACGAGATGCGTAAGCTATAACCTTGTCCCGCTGTATAAGGACACAACCGAGACCGAGGTTGGAAGCATCACAGTAGACAATGAAATCGTCGTTTCCGTCGGGTAATGTGAGAACAGGAGCATTGCAAAGCATGTGCTTGAGGGTTCGAAAGGCAGACTCTTGTTCAGTTCCCCAAACTAAAGGCTTGTCTTTATGCGTGAGAGCGGTAAGCGGCACAACGATCTTTGAGAATCCTTCGATAAATCGTCGATAATATCCCGCTAGTCCGAGAAAAGAACGGACTTCAGATGGGTTTGATGTGGTCTGAAAGGTCGAATAAAAACAACTAAAAAAATAAACTTTTGGACATGCTTTGGCCTAATAGGTATCGGTACTCTCATCGGGATTGTCCCCAGGTAGGCAATCGAGTTGTACGAAATGCCAGCCTAGACAGGAGTTCCCAACTTAACGGTACTTAACCCTTCCAGTTACTACATGTCCGACACGAAAAACACATTTTTACAAATAATGTACAAAAAGACAAACTTTAAAGATAACCTTAAACTAGACACTCTAAGCTTTAAATTTATAAATTTAGACTCAATCTAAACATAAACCACACATCCGGCAGTGTACCGATCAGTGTAGTATAGCTTGATGTAAGTCCGAGTATCGAACCCAAAGGACTCTGTTGAATTACATTAATTAATTTATTTACACTAAAAATGACATCACACTAAACATTATTATATTTTTGTATTTTTGATTTAAAGGGGGGTTTGACTTGAAAAGTAAATTAACTAAAAACTAATTAATAAACATAAACTAAAAACACATTAAGATAAAGGTTTAATAATAATAAAGGACTATCTAGGTTGGAATCCCATTCGTTAATAACATTCATTCTACCGGGTAATTGTGTGATATGAAATCGGGATCTTTAGATGTTAAATCCTAAAAGACAACTTATAGGATTCCCAATCATTCTCGGGAATGCAACTATGTGACTTTTAAGATTTATTTTGATTACCGATTTACTAGACTTCTTTACAGTTATCTAGTGTTCTTTGAAAAGTGCAAGACTTACTTCCTTACAGTTATAAGTCTAAGCAATTTTAGAAAACTTGGTTTGGTTTAATAGATAAATTAGTGACAATTTAACTAAAATGATTTCTTACAAAACTCAATTTTAGCAATACACTATATTTAATCTATTAATATTTTTATACCTTACAGCGCTAAAAATAGTAGAACATTAAAACTGGATTAATTCTTGATCATTATTTTTATGGTTTATTTTACAATATCACCACATGATTATCCAAACAATGAAGACTTGAATATCAACATTAATTCTTTTTATGAAAATACATTCACCGGAATTATGTAAAACATATGATCAAAATATTTAACCAAGTTAAAATATGCATATACACCAAACTAGAAACTTAAATTATTTACTTAACAAGAACAAACCAAAATCACACAATACCCGGTAAAATTACATATTAACAAGTGTTCATCACAACCTAGATAGGTTCAAAGTTTAAATACACATAATATTTACTGAAACAACTGAACAACGTTTAAACATAACTAGAAGCATTATACAAGACAAGATAAAAACTAAAAACGAAAGATAAACAAACCCGGATCGCCTAAGACTCGAACCGAAAGCTTCCGCGACTCCCGAGAAGCTCCCCGGCGCTCCAGAATCATCTTAGACTACATTTGACCCGAGTTTTTCGGTCTTGAAGAGTGTTTTCGAGGTGTAGAAGGTATCTTTTCCGAGTGAGAGTGAAGGGCTATTTATACTTGAATTTTTTGGCTTCTGCGCATCCCTAGCGCACCGTTACACTTAAAGTGTAGCGGTGCGCTACCACTTTTGACCTAACCCACTTTTAGCCGACACTAGAAGACAAAAGACTTCTGCCGACAACCCCTTGCGCATCGTAACACTATACTTGTTACGATGCGCAAGATCTTTACAAAAACAAACTTCATTTTTGGATTTCTCTCGTCGAGCTACCCCAAAAGCATATATTATGGCTTCCGTAACTCATTTCCTAGCTCCGGATATGTCCAGATGAAGTTCTGACTGTTTCTGGCGCGTATTTTCTTCATTCATTCTTCGTTTTAGCTCCGTTTTACGCACCGTTTTCGCCCACGTCTTCGTAATTCAACCCTCTATCATTCCATATTATAATATCTTCATTTTCAATTCATTAACATTCCCCATGTATTGTTTCCTTCGTCGATCCTTTACCGTTTTCTCGCATAATCCTCAGTTATTTTACCGATTCCTGTAAATATAACATATAACTAAATAAGTACCAATATAGCAGGAAAACCATATTCAAACAGATTAAATTGTAAGGAATCCGATGCGTGAAATGTGTATAATTTTAGACACATCAAATATCCCCACACTTAACCTTTTGCTTGTCCCTAAGCAAAATCCTAAACACACATCAAACTTAAATTATTTAACAAAAACGTATGTTTTAAACAAATCTAAATATGAATTACAAAAATTTTTGAATACAAAGGTTTCACAAGACTTACAACGTTCAAGAGGTTAATAAATCAAGAAAATGAAACGAGTAACCGAGAATACTTAGTCAAAATTTTCTTACTTTTAAGTAACTAATTATGCAAAAACAATACCACTCACTGAATTCACTCTTCTCTCAGATAATATGTATATAATTTTTAGTGAACTCTCAAAACCAGACTATGTAGCATTACTACTATAAGCTTGTACGTCAATCAAATCTCCACCTAATTGTTAGAAATCAATACAGATAAAGAGGACTTAAAATGGGTAGGTGGGGTTTAAAGGTAGGTTGACTGTTTACAAAGATATGACTAACTATAGAGTTTCATAGTTAGTTTATTGGACATATATACAAATGAAAACTATGAAATGAACAAGATCAGGCCTTAGTCCAATGGTTAGACTCTGGCGCGAAAGAGTGTGGAAGCACAGACCCGAGTTCGAATCTCGGGGGCTGCTACCATGCTTTATTTATACCCGACCTTATCTAGCGCACCGTTACAATATGAGACTAGTGGTGCGTTTATTGCAAAATTTTTTTTTTTTTCACAACCACTTTCATCTTAATGACTCTTTTTACGGTCAGATCGTCAAGACCATTTTATCGAAGAAGTAAATCAAGTCTTTTTCAATGTAGCGAATATTACATCTAATTCTGATAGATCGTTCGGCATTGAGCCTAATAGACCCTACCTATTTTTAGAAGCGTGTATTTGACTTTTTTACATCTTCTCGTATAAGATCAATTTCTAAAATCCATCCCGGTTATCAGGTAACAAACGAATGGTTTCAGGCTCAAAGTGGTATCGAATGGTAATGGTGAATATTTACAGAAAAGGTTGATTCTAAGGCCTCTTTTATACTTGTATCAATATCTAAACCAAGGTCTTGAAATGTATCAAAACGTACAAGTTCTAAAGTAATGCAACACATCGGTGTACACACATGAAACGAAAGTAGTGTTTTTGTAATAAACACTTTTAGGCTCAAATCTTACTGTCATGTGGTAATGTAATGGTTAAAGGTTGTTATTGCATAGTTAATTTACTTTAAAGTTAGAAAAATTATCTTAAGTAACTCGTAAAAATTTTCACAAAAACTTGATTTAAAAACCTACTATCCCGCAACTTAAAGAAACATGTATTTTCAAATTTTATAAATTACACATTTAAATTGTTAAATACAGACGTTTTCGAAAAATTTTTCAAGTTTTCAATGCGTTTAAAGGATCGGGACAAGTTATTTATTATTATAATTATTATTGACTAGACACTCAAACGATAGTTTCCCATCCCCACACTTAAATTCTACATTGCCCTCAATGTAGGTTGGAAAACAATTTAAACACACTAAAATAATTAAGAAATAAAATACTAAAGACAAATTGGAAAGGACTTAGCTGGTTATATGATGTATATGTTTAAAACTTTTGTCCAATCCAGCTCGATCGTATAGCATTTCGGTCGCGATCGGCTTTGACTCTGACTAGCACACTTGGTAAATTACTTGAAATTGGTATACAGCTCCGAAATCACCCGAATGGAGATTGAGTACGGGTGGTATAATTCAAACCTGCATAAACAAAAACAAGCAAAAATCCAAGCAGTACTGACTCGACACAAAACAAATGACTCAAAAACACAAATATTTACAAAACCTCCCCACATTTGAATTTAATCAGGAGGTTTTTCTTTGATCTGGACCCTGTCCAACCCGTTCAATTCCACCCGGTCTTCAAAAATATTTAAAAATTTAACGGTGGAATAATATAATATTTTGAAATTTTTAAAAGGGTCAGACCACCAGAATTTAAACTTACCTGGCATTAACCGGATGCAAGACCAACTCCGGTTTCCAGGTTCTTTCTTTCTTGCCTTTTCCCGTGTTTTTGTTGAATTTTCTACGGGTCGGCTATCAAATTCCTCAGCCACTTTCTCTTTTTCTACGTTCGGTATTTGTTTGATCTCCATGACCGGTTCACCTTTAAGTAATTTTTCCAAATAGGCAAGATCACCGATTGGGTCAAATTCTTCATTTTCATAAGTTGGTAAACCTACCAACTCATCACCAAACTCTTCTTCCCAAGATGGTTCATGATCATCATTCTTATCCTCCATCTTGTAAAGTGGCTCTTTTTCAGCTTCTTCATCATCGAAATCACTTCCGAAATCATATGTTCTAACTTGTGGCACCGGAGGTGGGACTTCAGTGTCCATTTTCGTCTCCGTGAATGAAGTGATCTCTTCTTCTTCTTCTCCCAGTAACCTCCTATATTCAGCCAGCTGCGCATCTATCTCCTCATCACTACAAGAAAAATCAATTATGAACTTACCAGTATTCTCTTTTTGTTCACCCTGCTGAACCGGAGGTGGGACTTCAGCGTCCATTTTTTTCTCCGGCTCTACCAGTGAGTTCAAAATTTTCCATATTCTTGCTGATTCAGCTTCGAACAGTTTCCATCCATCCACCTGTTCTTGCTCAAAGGCTTCAGAATTTTTCTGTTGAGGTTGGTAATATGGTTCTTCATACTGATATGGTTCCTCATACTGATACGGGGAATATTCCTGTGAAAAATATGGCTGCGGCTGTACATAGGAGTTATCATAACATTGTGCAGAGGACCCCTCGTATTGTGGGCAATTAACAGTAAAATGAGGTCCTCCACAGATTTCACACATATTTACAAGACTCAAGAAAAATAAAAGACACGAACAATTAGACTCCTACGACTCAAACAAAAGAAAACAACTAGCACGTATGATGTCAATTAAGCCCAAATAAAGTAATCAACGTAATTGCCAAAGAATCCCCGGCAACGGCGCCAAAAACTTTGATGTGCTAAAAGCGGTCGATTAAAAACAGCTAAAAAAATGTAAAGTTTTGGACATGCTTTGGCCTAATAGGTATCGGTACTCTCATCGGGATTGTCCCCAGGTAGGCAATCGAGTTGTACGAAATGCCAGCCTAGACAGGAGTTCCCAACTTAACGGTACTTAACCCTTCCAGTTACTACATGTCCGACACGAAAAACACATTTTTACAAATAATGTACAAAAAGACAAACTTTAAAGATAACCTTAAACTAGACACTCTAAGCTTTAAATTTATAAATTTAGACTCAATCTAAACATAAACCACACATCCGGCAGTGTACCGATCAGTGTAGTATAGCTTGATGTAAGTCCGAGTATCGAACCCAAAGGACTCTGTTGAATTACATTAATTAATTTATTTACACTAAAAATGACATCACACTAAACATTATTATATTTTTGTATTTTTGATTTAAAGGGGGGTTTGACTTGAAAAGTAAATTAACTAAAAACTAATTAATAAACATAAACTAAAAACACATTAAGATAAAGGTTTAATAATAATAAAGGACTATCTAGGTTGGAATCCCATTCGTTAATAACATTCATTCTACCGGGTAATTGTGTGATATGAAATCGGGATCTTTAGATGTTAAATCCTAAAAGACAACTTATAGGATTCCCAATCATTCTCGGGAATGCAACTATGTGACTTTTAAGATTTATTTTGATTACCGATTTACTAGACTTCTTTACAGTTATCTAGTGTTCTTTGAAAAGTGCAAGACTTACTTCCTTACAGTTATAAGTCTAAGCAATTTTAGAAAACTTGGTTTGGTTTAATAGATAAATTAGTGACAATTTAACTAAAATGATTTCTTACAAAACTCAATTTTAGCAATACACTATATTTAATCTATTAATATTTTTATACCTTACAGCGCTAAAAATAGTAGAACATTAAAACTGGATTAATTCTTGATCATTATTTTTATGGTTTATTTTACAATATCACCACATGATTATCCAAACAATGAAGACTTGAATATCAACATTAATTCTTTTTATGAAAATACATTCACCGGAATTATGTAAAACATATGATCAAAATATTTAACCAAGTTAAAATATGCATATACACCAAACTAGAAACTTAAATTATTTACTTAACAAGAACAAACCAAAATCACACAATACCCGGTAAAATTACATATTAACAAGTGTTCATCACAACCTAGATAGGTTCAAAGTTTAAATACACATAATATTTACTGAAACAACTGAACAACGTTTAAACATAACTAGAAGCATTATACAAGACAAGATAAAAACTAAAAACGAAAGATAAACAAACCCGGATCGCCTAAGACTCGAACCGAAAGCTTCCGCGACTCCCGAGAAGCTCCCCGGCGCTCCAGAATCATCTTAGACTACATTTGACCCGAGTTTTTCGGTCTTGAAGAGTGTTTTCGAGGTGTAGAAGGTATCTTTTCCGAGTGAGAGTGAAGGGCTATTTATACTTGAATTTTTTGGCTTCTGCGCATCCCTAGCGCACCGTTACACTTAAAGTGTAGCGGTGCGCTACCACTTTTGACCTAACCCACTTTTAGCCGACACTAGAAGACAAAAGACTTCTGCCGACAACCCCTTGCGCATCGTAACACTATACTTGTTACGATGCGCAAGATCTTTACAAAAACAAACTTCATTTTTGGATTTCTCTCGTCGAGCTACCCCAAAAGCATATATTATGGCTTCCGTAACTCATTTCCTAGCTCCGGATATGTCCAGATGAAGTTCTGACTGTTTCTGGCGCGTATTTTCTTCATTCATTCTTCGTTTTAGCTCCGTTTTACGCACCGTTTTCGCCCACGTCTTCGTAATTCAACCCTCTATCATTCCATATTATAATATCTTCATTTTCAATTCATTAACATTCCCCATGTATTGTTTCCTTCGTCGATCCTTTACCGTTTTCTCGCATAATCCTTAGTTATTTTACCGATTCCTGTAAATATAACATATAACTAAATAAGTACCAATATAGCAGGAAAACCATATTCAAACAGATTAAATTGTAAGGAATCCGATGCGTGAAATGTGTATAATTTTAGACACATCAGGGTTCTTAGGTGTAATCCAACTCTTAACGACTTCAATCTTCGCGGGATCAACGTGAATACCTTGACTATTAACAATGTGACCCAGAAACTAAACCTCCTCCAACCAGAATTCACACTTGGAAAATTTGGCATAGAGTCGATTCCCCTGGAGTAGCTCGAGAACCAAACGTAGATGTTGCGCGTGTTCGGTTTTCGACTTGGAATAGATCAAGACATCGTTGATGAATACGATGACGAAACGGTCGAGATATGGTTTACACACGCGATTCATCAGATCCATGAAAATCGCGGGTGCGTTGGTTAAACCAAAAGGCATAACAACGAATTCGTAGTGGCCGTATCGAGTGCGAAACGCGGTTTTGGGTATATCCTCCTCTTGAATGCGTAGTTGGTGATATCCTGAGCGTAGATCGATCTTCGAGAAACACGTGGCACCTTGTAGTTGATCAAACAAATCGTCAATGCGGGGTAGGGGATAGCGGTTCTTGATAGTTAACTTATTCAATTCCTGATAGTCGATGCACATCCTGAACGACCCATCCTTCTTTTTGACGAAAAGGACTGGCGCACCCCAAGGAGAGGTGCTCGGGCGAATGAAGCCTTTCTCAACTAATTCCTGGAGTTGGTTTGAGAGTTCACGCATTTTAGACGGCGCGAGTCAGTAAGGAGCTTTGGCAATAGGATTGGCTCCAAGAATGAGGTCGATACGAAAGTCGATATCACGACTTGGTGGAAGACCTGGAAGATCGTCAGGGAAAACATTAGGAAATTCACGAACCACAGGAACGTCTTTCACCTCTGTCTTTTCTTTCTTTTCCTTCTCCGCTACTACAATGTTAGCCAAGAAAGCTCTGTATTCCTTGTGGAGATACTTGCTAGCTTGGACACACGACATGAGCTTGATACCTTTCGAAGCGGTTTCACCGTAGACACACAATAGATCACCATTTGTGAGCGAGAATTGAATCATCTTATCAAAGCACACAACTTCAGCATGGTTTTCGCGAAGAAAGTCCATGCCTACTATGACATCAAAACTTCCGAGTTGCATCGGAATAAGGTCGATTGGGAAGATGTGATTGTTGAGCTCAAGAGTACAATCACGAAGAATAGAATTAACGGCGACAGTTCTTCCGGTAGCGACTTCAACATCGAACGTCGAGGAAAGTTGGGAGCGTTTACGACTAAGGAGCTTCTCGAATTCGAACGACACAAAGCAATTATCGGCTCCAGTATCAAATAAACACGAAGCATAAATACCATTCACAAGGAACGTACCATTGACCACGTTGTTGTCGGCTTGGGCTTGGCGCACGTTGATGTTGAAAGTTCTGGCGCGTGCGGCTTGTTGCTGCTGCTGCTGCTGTTGCTGTTGGTGAGGCTGCTGCTGCTGGGGCTCTTGTTTCACAACCCTGTTTGGGCACATGTTGGTGAAATGGTTAGGAACGCCACATGCGAAGCAGGCTCTGGCGTTGACCGCGGGTGCCGGAGGAGCTTGTTGACCCTGATGGGCGGTGAGTGATGAGCAGGAGCTTGTCGAGCATGGCAGTTGGTAGTGAAATGGCCGTACATATTGCAATGAGTACAAGAACGGCAAGCGATGGTAGTCGGGTGGTGGTAGGTGCAAGTAGGGCAAAGCGGGTGTGGCCCAGTGTATGCACGCTTGGCAAGCGGTGCATTTGCCAAAGGCGCCGCTACTTGACGCTGTTGAGCTGGTACAGCTTGAATCGGTGCAGCAGTGATCGCACAGTTCTTGTTGCTGGAGCTGTTCTTTCTCTTGTTGCTCGATGCGGTGGTGGGTTCAGCAGTTGGCGCGGTGGTGGTAGCTTGATACAGGTGCTTTGAAGTTTTATCCCAGACACCAGCCTTGACCCGCTTGTCGTTGATTTCAGCGGCCAGTAGGTAAGTTTCTTCGATCATCTTAGTCTTAGCCGCTTGCACGAAATCTGCAACACAGTCAGGCAGGGCTCGGATATACTTCTTGATTGCCACGTCTGAGGTCTTGACTTGGTCAGGGCAGATGATGCTGAGCTTTTTGAAGCGAGCAGTGAGAGCAGCATTTTCACATTCCTTCTGCTTTATGTGCCAGAATTCATCTTCTAACTTTTGGCGTTCATGAGGAGGGCAGAATTCTTCCAGCATGACCTCCTTGAGTTCGTCCCACGACAGACCGTAGGCTGCATCGTTCCCTCGTTTGTTTCTCTCGGCCGTCCACCAGTCTAGTGCGCGGGACTGGAAGACACCGGTAGCATTTAGAGTGCGGAGATCGTCTGGGCAACCGCTCTGTCGTAGAGTGACCTCAATGGAATCAAACCATTGGAACAACGCTGTAGGGCCTTCCTCACCAGTGAATTCCTTTGGCCCACAAGACTTGAATTGCTTGAAATTGAAAAGAGCTTTGGGGGTAGCTTTAGGAGTTTTGGTTCTCGACTCCTCGGATGATTTGCTGACGTTCTCGTAGACATCACTCACAGCTTTTGCTACTTGTTTAGCGATGATAGCAGCAAGACGTTTGTCTCTCTTTTCTTGACGAGAAAGTGGTATGTGACGGGATCCAGATGACATTGACTGTAATAGACATCGTCACGGGACTCAACACAATGTACTCGAATCTCACCTCACACGTTTGCTACTTACTAAAGCTTAGGAACACGCAATGTAGCACGTATCACATAGACACATAATCACAGATTCACATAAACACAGAAGCACATAAGCACATAGAGCACAGAATCCACAAAAAAGCACATAAGCACGAAATCACAGGATGCAGTCAGAATACAGAAACCTATCATTCACAGTTCGCGAGCGTTCGAATGTAGCGATCGCGTTTTAGTATATCAAGTAGCATAGTATTAGCGTATAACGTAGCATAAAGTCGTCCACAATTCAGCGATTTGTTAACGTCTTGGGATAGAAATGAAGTGCGAGTCGTGCGTGTCGATCGTAGTGAAAGCAAAAATCGAGTAAATCTCCAAAATTTAAACACATAAACAGGTAACACACACATAAGCACATAAAATCGATGAATCATCAGAGTCAGCAGTTGCGGGCTCAGAATTGAAACACATAAAAATCGAGAAATAGACTGTCTGCGGCTAGTAGACTTCGACTACCCAAAGTGACTCAACTATTCACAAGGACTTGTTGTGCACACTTGACCTTCAGGATTATGCTTTTGCCTCGATTCTTGGGCATTTGGCACACACCCCGTTAGTCATATTGTGACTTCAGGTCGTTGGAGTCCGTCGAGACTTTGGTGAGAGTTTTGTAAAATGGGCGGAACAAGTCGTCAAGGTTAGGGTTTCACCCCTGGCTTAACAACTTCGTTCCCGTTTGTAGATAAAAATGCGGGTTGATTAAGCAACTTTAGTCGAGAGTTTGCGGTTTTCACACCTAATCTTGAATTAGTTGCTCCTTTATAGTGGAAAATTCGAGTGCAGTGATAGTGTAGCATAAGCGAGAATAGCGAGAAATAGCGGTAAGCTCATACATAATCCCTAACGGATATGCACAAGTCGGTCTGTTGGTTCCTAACTATAGACTAGGTCTCTAAGACATCGACCCGGACTAGGTCGTGTCTTGCCTAATTCCCTATAGTTATGGCTCTGATACCAATCTGTCACACCCCAACCGATGGCGGAAACATCGGGGTATGGCACTGAGCGAAACAGATTGTCCAGAAGTTTCCATAACAATTATCATTATCAATCAATTTAAAGTAACATGTCCCATACCATGCCTCAAAAGGTAAACAAATTATTACAGACAAAATCTAGGCAAATAGTTCTATTCCGACAACTCAGATTTTCAAATAGAGCAATTGTTTATCTGCTTCTAGAGACCCTTGATTTAATTTGTACAGACAACTATTTGTTGGCCTCTAGAGCCTTATTCTAGCCTCGATTTCCTAGCAGATGTGCATCCTAAGCACCTGTCACATACGTTAAAATAAAGTCAATACATATAATGTAAAGGTGAGCATACAAGTTTGATAATAGCATATAGAGTTCGAAATTTCGTTTACGCATAACCAGCACGTACACATGGAGAAATGAAGCACGATAGTTATCGACATAGATCCATCGATACCAATGACTGCGGGTTGACTGCCTGAGGCAGTTCGCAATACATGATTACCACCGTAATCCATGCAAGTAATTGTCCTTAACAACCCCTGCGAACAGGTGCTGAGTCCAAACTATAGTACTATCTTTGCTAAGGCAGGTAGACAGCATTCCATGTGTAAACATAACAAACAAGCATTCATAAGCCACGTATAACATGCATTAACGGTTAGCGTTCAAATAGTATTGAGTAGTGTGTTTATTGTGGTTTGAATATTCGTAACGTATGTACACCCAAAAGTGCGTAAAGCAAAAAGGGATCGAGTATACTCACAGCGATGATGGATTGAAGGGAGCGCTTAGAGCGGAATTAGCCTGATTAGAACGATAACATAACAATAAGTGACGCGTAAAACGATGCAAGGTGTAAGTGGCTCGGACATCAGCTCGGTCGGATTGGTAATCCGATCGGACGGTCCGGTCATGCGGATGACAATCCGTTCGGATGGTCAATCCGGTCGGACAGTTGCGGGCTCAGAGTCGAAACACATAGAAATCGGGAATAGATTGTCTGCGGCTGAGATAGACGTCGACTATCCAAAGTGGTTCAACTATTCTCAAGGAATGTACCAAAGATCCTTGTTGACCTAATAGACTGTGCTCTATCACCAACACGTGCTGAATGACACCCATCCCTTCGGCCATTCAAGCACTCGAGTCCTTGGAATCCATCGAGACCTTGGTGAGAGTTTTGTAAAACAAAAATTAGAGATCGGAACAAATCGTCAAGGTTCGGGTTTCACCCCTAACTTACAACTTTGTCCCTGTTTTGACAAATTAAGGGAGAATTATGCGTCAAAGTATGGATTTCACTCCTGTTTTAACGCAAATTCCCTTGTTTGTAGATAAAAATATGGGTTAAACAAGCAATTAAGTCGAGAGTTTGTGGTTTTCACACCTAATCTCGACTTAGTTGCCTGTTCAGTTTTGAAACTAGAGTGCAGTGATAGTGTAGTGTAGGCGAGAATAGCGAGAAATAGCAAGTAAGCTCGTACATAGCCCCTACAGGGCATGCGCAAGTCGGTCGGTTGGTACCTAACTATAGACTAGGTCATTTCTAAGACATCAACCCGGACTAGGTCGAGTCTTGCCTAATTCCCTATAGTTATGGCTCTGATACCAATCTGTCACACCCCAACCGATGGCGGAAACATCGGGGCGTGGCACTGAGCGAAACAGATTGTCCAGAAGTTTCCATAACAACTATAATTACCAATTATTTAAAGCATCACATCCCATACCATGACATAAAAAGTAATATGGTTATTACAGAAAAAATCTAGTCAAATTGTTCTGTTCTGACAACTCAGATTTCAAATACAGACAATTCGTTTATGTATTTCTAGACCTTTCCTAGCCTCGATTTCATAGCAAGCCAAGCATCTAAACATCTTAAGCATCTGTCACATACGTTAAAGTAAAAGTCAATACACATAGTGTAAAGGTGAGCATACAAGTTTGATAGATATAATAGAGTTCGAAATCGTTTACGCATAACCAGCACGTACACAGTGTGAAATGAAGCACGTAAGTTATCGACATGATCCTATCAATACCAATGACTGCGGGTTGACTGCGCAAGGCAGTTCGTAATACACACTTACCACTGTGAGTCATGTAATTAATTGTCCTTAACAACCCCTGAGTGAACATGTGCTGAGTCCAAACTATAGTACTATCGTTGCTAAGGTAGGTAGACAGCAATCCATGTGTAAACATAACAAACAAGCATTCATTAAGTCACGTATAACATGCAATAGTGGTTAGCGTTTAAAGTATTGCGTAGTGTGTTCGATGTGATTTAGAATAAGGAACGTATGTAACACCCAAAAGTGCGTAAAGCAAAAAGGGTTCGAGTATACTCACAGCGATGATGGATTGAAGGGAGCGCTTAGAGCGGAATTAGCCTGATCAGAACGATAGCATAAAAGATAAGTGGCGCGTAAAACGTTACAAGTGTACCAAGGATCGGATGGGAATCCAATCGGGTGGCAATCCGTTCGGATGGTCACCCGATCGGGTGGCCATTCGATTGGATTGTCACCTCGTTTGGTGAGGATGTGTTTGTGTATGATAGTTTGCCTTTTGAAGTTTTCGTTGTAGCATTTTGAAAATAGAGAAGTATCTCTACCTTTCAGGTCGGTCGATCGAACGGCAGTTCGATCGGGCAGCAATCCGATTGGCGAGACTTCTCAGAGTGAGAACAAGTTCAGAGCAGGGCGGTCACTCGATCGGATGGCTATCCGATCGGGTGGCAATCCGTTTGTATTGAACCTGTTTGAAAATTGTCCAAGTCCCAAACGTCACACGATCGGATGGTCACTCGATCGGATGGTAATCTGATCGAGTGGTAATCCGCTTCGACGTTCTGAACTTTTAAATAGGTTGAAAATAGTTTAAGTGTGGGACCCATGTGCAACCCGATCGGATGGCCGGTCGTTCGGGTGGCAATCCGATCGGACGGCAATCTGTCCCGACTGTCCGTTCGTCTTGACACTTGACTCGTTTGAAGTTTTGTAGTGTTGAACGAGATATTTTGATAACATGCTTGAACAACAGAACCCTCAACCCGGCCCAAGTGACCCAACCGAACAGGAATCAACCTAGTCCGACCGGTTCACGGTTTGATTCGGTAGTTCATGTTCAAACCTGAAGTCAATACCTCTTGGATAGAATTCGGATCTGGAACCGATACATCACCAAGAATGGGTAGAAGATTAGATCTAGCTCCGATTCCATCGGGTTTGAGTGCATTGAGTGTAAAAGAGTTGAAAGAAAGTTAGAAATCATCTTTCAATCCTTTTTCACCATGAATATGTTCAGATCTATGAAAGATCTTTGTTTCTTTATGTGGAAATCGTTCAGATCTAAGTTGTTCTTGGTGGATTGAAGCCAAAACATGAAGTGCTTATGAACACCATGATGACATCATCCTAGAACACCTCAAATCTAATGATTTCACGGTTAAAAGTTAAGATTCAAAAGATAGAAAGGTGTAGGAGTGCGTGTAGATTAAGAAAGTACAAGATTTGGTGGAAAACTTACAAGGATCACGAGAAATCGGAAGAAATAGCGGCTGGAGCGAGTTGAGAGGGAGAGAGCTGTCAACATCAAATGATGTTGACATATGAGGGTATTTATAGGGTTTCCATAAATGGAAAGGGGGAAAGGTGGCTGGTCGATCGAGTGGCAACCCGTTCGGGTGGCAGCTCGATCGAGTGGCACCTCGATCGGGTGGCAGCTCGATCGAGTGGCACTTCGATCGGGTGGCAGCTCGATCGGGTGGCCACTCGATTGGAGTGATTCGAGCGATGAGTTTTGCTGTTCTGATTCGTGGGTTGAGCGTTGCGTTGCGATTCGAGAGAGCGATGCGATAGTATTACTCATCAAATTACTTTTAATCCCAACTACTATATCTAACATACAATCATCCTAATTAACTTGCGTTTAGCGTTTTGATTCGATTGCGATGCGATAGATTGCGATTTTGATTAACACCTCAACATAAACATAACATGCACAGGTAACACATAAATAGCACACACACGTAAAACGATATCCAGCACACATATTTCGAGTTGCGAATGCGATAGCGATAAGCGATAAATTGATTAAACATGCGATTAATAGCGATTAAACCTCGATTATTAACAAGTACTCCACATAATACAACTAACGTAAAAACATAAAAAGACTATCTACGAGTCAAAGAAGTCAAAACAGGAGTTGGGCAAGGAGTGACAGATCGCTATTAGCAATCTTGTCTTCCTTTGACTTCAATCTTGACTTTGACTTTGACTTTCGAAACACGGGGTGTTACAAAATAGCACTACCTAGGTTTGGAATCCTATTCGTGAATCATGGTTTTCTATCAGTAATGGTAACTAAGATGGAACCGGGATCTATGATACTAAACTAATAGGAAATCCTAAATGTAACACCCCAAATATATTAAATATATATAGGTGTGTGTATATATATACACAAATGGACAATGTGTTGGTCATAAACTTATGAAATAAAACTAGGAGTATGTAACCTAGTTAATAATAAGTTGTTAGTTAATGAAAAACATGAAATGGACTCCTTTTTATGAAACTTAAGAAATTGAGAGACCAAACGGGACAAACTGAGAACTAATTTAGATAAAAGGGAAATTGACACAAAACACACACACAAAGTGTGTGTTCTGGTCGATTAAAACACTGAGCAAGAAGGGAGTTCATCTCAAAAACCCTAACTTCAAAAAATTCATCAAAATCAAAGAGGAAATCGAGCTAAAAATCAGTGCTAAAGATAAATTCATGATCACCCAAGTTAGGAGGTCACAAGGTATGTTGAAATTTGATATTTGGTGATAATCCAAAGATTTGTTGAAAACTTGAAATTCTAATTTTACATGAATTAATGAAATTTATGTAAGATAGATGATGTAGACAAACTTAGGAAGAAACCCTAAGTGAAAGATTGTGAATTAAATGCCTAATTACAAGTATATGAATGAAACACTAGGATGTGTAAGTGGGTTTTTGTGTTTATGTAGAATACATGAACTATGATGTTGTGAATAATGTATTTGGTGCTTGATTGCTTTAAATTTTGATGCTAGTTGACGAGCTTCAATCAATTTGATAATAAGATGTATGGATACTAGGTTAATTGATAATGTCTAGGCCTAAAATGGTTAGTATATAAATCTTGCCCGCAAGATGTTTGATGTAATGCCTAAGAAAAATCATGAATTGATTGAAATATATGAAAAGATCACGTAAATGAGATTTTGACAAATTACGTGACATATGCCGTATTATGAGTTCTAAACGATAGATCGAATTGAACTCTATAGGCAAATTGGGCGAATCATCAAGTGGTCAAGACTGAGCGGACACTCGCTTAAAAGGGAAGCTTTGAAGGTACGTGGCTACATGCTCCGTAGATCTTTTGTTAATATGTTTACGTTTATATATGTTGAATAATAAAGGTATCATCATGAAGTTCAGTTTGTTCTTAAACGGTAGATTCCGTACGAATTAACCAAATAAATGAATGAATTAATGAATAGAGAACTAATAATAAGTTTGAGTGTTTGAAAGTACATTCAAACGGGTCAAAATGAGAAATTTATATTTTGTTTGAATGTTTGAAAGTGATGGATTTCACTAATATATTCAAACGGGTCAAATAATGACGTTATGAAATGTTTGGTTGTATGAAAGCGATGGACTTCGCTAAGTTAACCAAATGGTTCAAATTGATAGAAAGATCAAGGTTTGGTAAGTAAAAACGACGGATTTCGTTAGACTAACCAAACGGGTCAAATGAAGTCTTAATGCATACCATAATGGTTGCATAAGTAATGACTTTGGAATAATACCCGGATAATGGGTAGAAGATCAATTATACACGTAAACCGAGAATCAGGAACGCAGGTTAAAAAGTCATAGACTCTTATGGTGAGTATGACTAGTAGATGCACAATTCCGCATGTAGGAATTGTGTTAGATATGTTCAACTACTTGTAGTTGAACAGGTCGAATAAATGAAACGCATAATAGATAACGGATGCGTAAATCCCATGAACGGAACTCCGGATAATGTGAAACTTTTATATTTATAATGTTCATGAGAGTTTTGAACATAAACAAATGAGTTTAATTGGTAAAACACGAACGGGTCAAGATATGGTAAATAATCACAAAGCCGAGAGATTATAAACTAGGAATATTATTAATTCGGGTGTTAGATTTCAAGTTCACATGATAGAAAATCAAATTACGATCATGTGGGAAGAAACGGGAGGTTAAACGGGAGAACGGTTCAAAAGAAATGAAAGATTTAGTGTTTACAGACGATTAAACAACACAATAGAAAAATGGAAGAAGGATGGGGCGTCGACGACGCCGTGCATGGTCATCGCCGACGCCGTGTCTGGTGTCGACGCCCTTCTTTTCTACCTACGACAATTTCTGCCGACACCAAAAACTAGGGGGCGTCGCCGACGCCGCCAAAAACTTGCTGAAAATTGTAATTTTTGCACCATAAGTCTAGTTGTTTGTTCCCGTTGTGTTATAACTCTAACAAGTTGTAAAAATTTTAGTTTCAGGAAAATTATAAACACTTTTGGGATGAAGATCAAGCCAAGATAAGAAACCGAACACGTTGAAGATCCTGTTTTCGCAACTTTTGTTAATCTTATATTTTGAAGCAATTATTTAGTGATCAAGCAATAGTTATGTAACTAAATACATGTTCTAGACAAAGTTATTATGTATTAACTATTATATTTTCATAAGATATTATGGAAATTTTGGCTTACTAATTTTATAAAGTTAGTTATTTGTTAAAATAATATAGTTATAAGTATGGATCTTACACTAAAGAACTCACGATCCTTCTCCAGGTGTTCGGAAATAACCCTAAAAGCTGTTAAACTCACTGGTTGGTCGGATTGCCTCATAGCAAATCTAACAATACTAAAGTACCCACAAGATGGTCTACCTCACAGTGCGACAATCTCAATGCACCCGAAAGTGTAAAGGGGTAATCTATAAACAATTATTTAGATTTAGATAGGCAAATATCATAAGACAATTAAGGAAGACCCGCTCACACGTAATTAGAACCTAAACCGTCTAGTGACTAAGACAAACCTAACTAATCCTCACCTCACGGCTATTAGACTAGGCAGAACACTTAAAACCTCTCAATCAGTTCCAATGGAAATCGTCGACAATTAACCGTAAACTAACTGCAAACACATAGTAGGTGACCTAACTAGCATTCATACACGATAGACCATCACAAAAACGCAAGTGGAACTATGAATAAGTATTAAGCATGCATACACAGCTGAATTCATGAACAATATAATTTACTAAAGTATTAATCCATCAATTTATTACCAAAACCGATTGAAAACCAATCATAAACAAATATTCATCACAAAACCTATGTAGCTACAAAGTGTTATCCAACAATCATTTTTGAAACATGAACAATAGTCATAACAAGTTCAGCATACATGGTGGAAAGCAAAGAAAACAAAGGAAACATAAAACTGAATGCTAAAACCCGAGAGTTCTTGTGCCGGTTCGCTTGAAACCTCAATTCATATGCTTCTTGTGCTTCAAAATCGCCCTATAGCAGCTATAGTTCGTCCCAAGTTCGCAGAATAATGAATAAAAGTCGTGTTAGGGTTTATATATCAAACTTGGACGACAAACGAAGTTTTCCTGATTTTTGAGCCCATCGTGTCACACAACGGGCATTGGGTCTTTTTGTCGTGTAGCGCGACGTCTTCAAAAACATGCGGAGACATTTGCCCCTCGCGTCACGCGAGGGGCTTCTCATACCCTGCCGCGCGACGCGACAAGGCTAAATTTCACCATTTTTCCGTTTCGTTTATTTCCCAATCCTTTGTGACTCGTCTGAAGCTCGGTTTCTCCATTTTCGCTCATTTTCATTTCCTTTTTCCTCTGGACCCCTGCAAAACACAAATGACTAAGTATCTTGCAAAATCAATAACAAAACGACACAAAACTATCGAAAACTGTACAAACTATACACATGAAATAGATGTATTTTGCAATACATCATTCCCCTTCACTAAAGAGGCAACTTATAGAATAGATCTAATGGTAAGCATGGTGATATCATGCTAGCGTCGTCATTATGATAGACCACATTCTCGTAAAAGAAGTCGTTGGCTTATGGTTGAGAGTGGAAGAATCATCAATGAGAAAGGAAAACTTATAATGGATTGTAATTCATCAGGCGCACTACCTTCATCGTATAACAAACAAAACTATAAATATTAGGTGATGGTTTAAAGCTAGTTAGAAAAATCAAAGAGATTGAAATTAATCCAACAAAAATGAAACAGAGAGAAAGAAACTTGTTTCTTGTGATGGTGGAGTCGTATTAGTTATAGGAAAGGACCACCTAAAGAAGGTTGAGGATGGTTTTTTGTTACGCTTTACAGTCTTTAAGATTAAGTCTACATTACCACTTCTTAAAACTGTATATTTTTTCTTGAGTCATGTGATGAATTAAAACTGTATATTTACATTACCACTTCACTTTTTAAACAATAAAATATATTTTTATCCTCATTTGACAACAAATATTTTCTTACTCATACTCCTTTATTTATTTTACTTGCACAAATAATCAAAGTTTACAAATGTTCAAACCTGAATTAGAAAATTCAACATTTACACTTAGCATATATGGGCATTTGGTCTAGTGGTATGATTCTCGCTTTGGGTGCGAGAGGTCCCGAGTTCGATTCTCGGAATGCCCCCACTTTTTTTTAACAAATATCAATCCTAATTTTCCCTCCAAAATCCACCATTTTATGCTTCATTCCCCCAAATTCCACTCTCAATTTCATCATACTCTCTCTCAAAACCCAAATTTCACAATCAATTTTGTGCCATTTAGACCTAAAAACACATCGTATTCCATATCTTTCTTCTCCGATTTACTACAATTTAGGGTTTCATTTTCATACTCATTCGTGATCATCATCTTCTCAAACAAGCTTCCCACTTTCCTTTTTTTTTTTTTAAATAAAGAACTCATATCAGTTGTTTTGATATGAGTTGAAAAAACTGATTTAGGGTTTTGGTTTCGTGCAAAAGGGGTTACTTTATGGCTGGATTTAGTGATCATGAAGCTGGTACGTTCTGTTTACCTTTTATGATGTGTATATTCATTTTGGAATTTCAAATAAAGTTAAATTCTTAGTTTCTTACTTGTAGAGATTAGACTTTGTTAAGAGTTTGTGGTGACGTAGGATTAAGGTTGATGGTGCCGTTTAGTATTAGATTCTTTCTTTACGAGCTTAGCGTGTCGGTCTTTCCTTGGGCAGGGGCGGAACTCGCGGGGGGTTAGGAGGGTCCATTGACCCTCCGGCTGCCGGCCGGGCATGCAAGGTTTGATCCTTTACAAGAACTATTACTTTTTATTAATTTTAGCTTATTCGTTGTTTTGATATAGTTTGAAATTAGTCAAGATTTTTAGCTTTTTTTTTTTTTTTTTTTTTTACCTTTTTAATTTTTTATATCAGTAAAATGTATATTTCTTACATTAGTAGCGGATGTGTGTGTATATATATAGCCGATGTGTATGTATATTGTGACTCCTCGGTTAAAAGTTTCTGGTTCCGCCACTGTCCTTAGGCGCTTAGCGTGTGGGTTTGTTTCGATGGCCTTTGCATGTTATTGCTTGTCTGTGTGTTTTTATGTCTCTATTATACGTTATCACTAATTTCCAGTTTGGTAGCTTACTAAGCATGTTTTTAGTACACTGTGTTTTTCTGTACTTATGCATGTGATTGTATTCTTGTACATATGCATATGTGTCGTGTCATGTTATGATGTTATATCTGCTTCAATCATTTCTATGTTACTCTTTCGCCACTCTTATACATGTGGATAGAGGTAAAGTTTGCCTACATCTCACCCTCCCTAAATCCTACCAATAGCCTTGCCATATGTGGAATTTACTGGGTACGGTTGTTGTTGTTTTTTGTTTTTTTAGTAGCTATGTGCCTATGTATGTTTTTATGGGACTTTGATATCTGGATATGGCTTTGGAGCTGGGGGGTCTCACTGGAAGCAGTCTCTTTATCCCGTGGGATAGAGGTAAGGCTTGCATGCATCTCACCCTCCCCAGACCCTACCAGCAGCTTGGCTATGAGTGAGATTTACTGGCTATACAGTTAATATCGCCGATATATCACTGATATATCGGTTAGTGGGCCCTGGTGAGCTATCGGTGCAAAATATCGTTACCAATATTATCGGTGATATTGACCGATATATCACCGATTTTCCTAGTATCAGTACCTTTCTTTTTAGTTCTACCATTCGTCTTTCTTCTTATTGCTGCTATTAGTGTTTTATGTCTCAATTTTTAAATGTTAGTGTTTTAAGTCTTAATCTGTTCCTACTTGCTACAATTGTTAGTGTTTTGCAAGTTGCAAAAGGTTAATTTGTTAATGGTAGGAAAGTATACTGAACTATTGGTGTTAAATTGCTATATATATAAGTTCAGCATGATATTAAAATTACCAATATCCCACCACGATAACCGATATCCGATTTTTTACCGCATTAACAAGCTTAGTTTACTGGGTACGGTTGTTGTTTCATACTTGTAGAAGAGAGTTTATATAATTTTATTTATTTATTTTTTTTTGCAGAAGTTACATGTAATTGTTTGCAGTGGTATGTAGTTTTAATATTTTTAAGGTCTAATGAATGCTGTATTTTTATGAATTTACAGGGAATAAGGTTGGTGTAAGCGTTGAGGATGGTCATATGATTGCTACGGCTTTTGATTACACCGAAGAAGAGGAAACCCAAATTGTGAATATGGATGAAGAAACTGAGGAATTGGATATTACTAATTTTGCTGGTGATTTGCGAGCACTAATGGTAGAAGACAGCGATGATGTAATCGCATTGGATAGTGAAGATGATGAAGTGATATCTGAGCCAAAAGATGGAAATGTTAGAGGTATACAAAACAGTAATTTAATGCCATGATTTAAGAATTTCATTTGAAGATTGTGGATTGTAATTTATTGTGGTTTTCATACTGATTTTTAAAAGTCGGGTGATTTTAGTAACGATTTCGTAACTGCATTTCTTATCAGGATCTTTGTGGCGACGCGTTAGTGCAGTTGGTGCACAATCATTTGAGGTTAAGTCATCCGCAGGAAGCAATTTGACCGACAAAGTAACTGATAACGGTCCCAACTCTCTTCAACACACACGGTATCAAGAAACACTAACTGGAATATCAACTGAGAAAAATATAATATCAAATAACGAAAATGTAGCAAACGTTGATCAAGACCAGAAGACCTATTGCAACAATTTTGAGAACACAAATGGAGCAGTTAACGAATCTCAAGAACCCGGGGAGTCGACACAAGCTGATGCGTTAAAATTTGTGGATCATTATCTTTCAGTTAGTGTCGAAAATCTGTCTCCAGAAGTCAAGATTCCGAAAACTATTGGGCTACGATCACCTTTTACTTCATTTGCAAAAGGGTCCCACGAGTTGGCAAAAAAAGCGAATCGTATGAACCAAATCGGTATTTCAACCTTCGATTGGGATGGTAATCAACCTGATTCGGATGAAAGATTATTTGATCAACACGTTGAGGAAGAATTACCAAAATGCCCCCCGGAAAATAATACGTTTGATGTTAGTTTCAACACTCAAATGGCGGCTGAAGTTATGGAATCTTTTCTGTATGCCCCACCTCCCGCTATCGATGCTAATGAAAACGAAGACACGAACAAGAAAACGCTGGAACAGTTTTCTTCGCCATTAAGAGATGTAATAAATTTGAACGAAAACGGGGATACTAAAAAACAAAAAGAGTTGAATGTAGAATCATTGACTGGAAATTTGAAGGTGAATGATAAATCTTTGAAAGTTGTTACCAAAAGGAAGCAAAATCAAGATTCGGAAAAGGAAAATATTCGATTTGTTTATAAAAGACGTGGATCCTTAGGTGAAAATCAAAAAGTTAAAACCTTTTCACCCGTGGCTAGTAGAACCAGGCACGGGTCATCAGTAAAAATTCCAAAGAGGACTCGGAATTTATGTGATCTTGAATATATTACACATGAAAGAAAAACTGGCGATTTAGATACAATATCTGGTAATATAAAGTTTGAGGCATGGAACTGGCCCAAAAAGAAAAGAACACGTAGAAATATGAGGCAAAATGCAGCGTTAAGTGGCAATAGAGTTTCAGTTGTGGGTCCCGGTGGGACAGACGGGAACTTCAAGGAATCGTTTTTGATGTCAAGTGTAAAGAGGAAAGCGCGATCCGCTTCCAAGTTTAGATCAACGGCTGGAAATAAATCTTGGAAAGGGGCGTTGATGCAGAAAGTTGGTCAACCGAATTTAGCAGAAGTTACTAACACCAAATGTTTTTCAATGGGCGTTAAGAAAATCTCTACAAGTTCGGACAAGAATGAGCTTACTAGGTTGGGATTTACGGAATCTTCCCCTGATTCTATATCGAAGGATTTACGGAAACGTAGAAAAATAGTGGACGTTCGTGTATTGTTCAGCCAAAATCTCAAAGATGATGTAGTTAAACAGCAGAGAAAGGTTCTCTATAGCTTTACTTGTCTCATTTATAGGGATGAGCTAGATCTTGTACCGGTACCGAAAGTAACGATCCCAAAATTCGTCAAAAATGGGCATCGGTACCGGTATCGAAAGTGCTCGGTACGGTACGATACGATATTCGAAGGTAAAAAGTGGGTAAAATACAGTACCATACCGATCCCGAAAAACGTTAAAAATGGGTACCAAAATTCGATCGGTACGGTATGATTCGGTACCAGTAGTGGTGTTTTTTGGTACCTAGTACCGATTGCTCATCCCTACAGTCATTTATCATCATAGCTAGATGTGGGAAATTTAGATCCATTTACTAATGAATGGGTCGATTTTGGTTATGTTTGATCTTCAATGGGTCAAACAGTAAAAAATAAAAAATAAAATAGATAGAAAGGAAATGGGACCAAGAGTTTATATAGGCTGAAATGCATTTTTAATGCATACAATCTCCTAAATCAATATTTAAATAATTCAGTATTACTGGATGGTATAATTTATTTAATCTTTTTGACATGATCATTGTTAATATGAATTCCCTGAGGTTTGGCCAGTTTTGCGACTTTCGTCCAAAGGTTTGTTTTTCAGCTTCTGGATCCAAAAGGTTTGAAATCTTGCCATTTTCATCCGGCTCGTTAACTCCATCCATTTTCTCCGTTAAGTCAGGGGTATTTCCGTCTTTTTTGTTGACTTAAAGGGCAATTCGGTCTTTGTAAGGGGTAATCAGTTTTTTTTTTACATAAAGGTGAAAAGACCGAATTGCCCTTTAATTTAGCAAAAAGGACGAAAATACCGCTGACTTAACAGAGAAAAATGGATGGAGTTAACGAGCCGGATGAAAATGGCAAAGATTTCAAACCTTTTAGATCCGGATGCGGAAAAACAAACCTTTGGACGAAAGTCGCAAAATTGCCAAACCTCAGGGATGAAAATGGCACTTTACTCTAATCATCAAAGAACTACTAGTTTTGACCCGTTACCAAAACCTGTCCATTTTACCACCTCTAATCATACTCTTCTTACACTTTGTAAGTGATTACAACTCATAAATTTCCTATTTTTTCATGCAGATAATGAAAAAGTTGGGAATTTCAACAGCAAAAGATTGCTCAGATGCGACACATTTTGTGGCCGATAGGTTTGCAAGAACAAAGAAAATGTTAGAAGCAATGGTTTTTGGTAAACCAATTGTGACACCCTTGTGGCTTGACAGCTGTGACCAAGCAACATGTATTATTGATGAAAATAATTACATACTCAGGGACACTAAAAAGGAAAAAGAAATCGGCTTTAATATGCCTGTTTCATTGTCTCGTGCAAGATCACACCCGCTTCTGAAGGTAACAAGTTTGGATGTGCGTTGAAGAATTAATTTCTAGTGTTTGGGTAACCTGCTTTTGCATTTAATTATACGATTAGTTCACCTATTACTTTCTTAAATATTTTTTCTTCACAGTCAATAGTGATTTGTTATGATTTCAAGCAGCATAAGCACATCCAAACACTATTGCATACACCACGTGTTATTACAGTTGACTGTATTGTTTTAATTATTCAACATACATATTCAAACATCCTTTCCATGCCCTTATGAATCTGTTTGGTTCTGATTACCAGGGTCAGAGAGTCTTCATTACGTCAAATGTAGAACCTGACAGAGAAATGATTAAAAAATTAGTCGAAGCAGGTCAAGGCCAGGTGCTATCCTGCTCCCTTTTTGTTCTACGTTAAACTACAGTAATCATAATCTACTGTATCAAACTAAATCTTTAAGTAAAGCAATGTAGATGATTTAATATGTTTTTACATTTCACTACAATCATCGTTAAGTATTATACAAAATGCCTAAAGCCGAAAAGATGAGCGAGTCAAACCGATTTTAAATTAATAATGCATTAATTAGGATACAAAAAGAATATTATGAGAGCTAGGAACCCATGGCTTTATAGCCTAGTGGCATCTTGGGGGTGGGATAAGACTTCAGGACCAATAGAGCCTGGGTTCGATTCCTACAGGGGGGGGGGGGGGGGGTGTTCCCGTATTTATTGGGTTTCCTCCTGAATTGGTGTATAGGCATTATGCCTAGTGCAGATGGATATGATCGGGTGGTTCCGCTGATGGCACGATGATACTCCAGTGGTCCGTCAGTGATTCAAATTTGCCGTTCAAAAAAAAATATATATTATGAGAGCTAGGAGGTTGTATGCTTTATAATTAGGCGTATGGAAACTTAGTTATAATGAGATGCTCCTCAGGTTATGGAAGGTGTTCAGCAAGCTAGCACAGAGTACAAGATATCAGATAGTCTTTTAATATTGTCTTGTGAAAAAGATTATGAAGAATGTGTTCCATTTTTAGAAAAAGGTATAGATACATACTTATTCCATTATGCATACACAAGTCCTTACCCTTAAAATTCACATACAAAAAACGTATGGTATGTAACTAGTATGTGTACTTGCAGGTGCAGCGGTTTACAGTGCAGAACTCTTACTAAACGGGATCATTGTTCAGAAACTGGATTATGCAAGGTAACTGAAAAACATCAAATGGGCGGAATTTACAAATTGTTGGTTTATGCTTCTTAGCGCTTTTTATACAGTTTGTGTACCCTAAAGTAAATACTACTCATATTAACGGTCCTATTCGTGCAAATTCAACATCGTTATATCATGGGTTCCATTTACTTTTCGAAAAGAAAAAATGAGAGTGACATAATAAAGAACGTAGGAAAAGTTTATAAACCCGAGGTGGAAATTTCGACCATTTTACTTTTGAATTGGTCGATTGAGTTCTTTATTATCTGTAACAGGTCAAATATGTGAAATATAAATTATAGTATAAAAGAAATACGGTTTAAAGTGGCGCAAATGATAATTTTTTAGCATAAAACCTCCTAAATCTAATTATAAACTTAGAAAATTGTTAAAATAAGGTAGTTTTGGAATTATATTCGGCACATACAAAATTTAAAAGATTAATACGGTAAAGAATGAAGCAGTATGGTAATTAACATCTTAGATTATTATGCATAAATGGTTGACTATTTTCTTTTTCCACAGGCACCAACTCTTCAATGGGCATGTAAAACTGAAGCAGTATGCCAGAAAAAGAAGGAGAAATGAGACCCAGCATCTTCATGGTGGATAGTTACAAATCTTTTGTATATCTGTGCTTATATTTTTGTGAGTTAGTTGTCAAAATGGCCAATTTTGAAACATGGTTTTTGTTAATATTTGGTTACAAATGCCAGATGCCATTTTGATTCTTATCAAACAGTTGACCCAAGATTACTAAACAACCCGTTCCGTTTGTACATATAAGTATGAAATTCAGAGAAGAAGAAATGACTGTTTGGCTCTATAACGCTGTATGACGCGTGCATTCTCTATGTTACTGCTGCAACTGTTTGAAAATTATAATCAGTCGAAAGAAATTTGTGATCAACAATTTACATTTTCTTAATTTGATTTTGATGCTTATAATTTTATAAATAGAATACATGTTGACTATTCATGATTTTTATTCTAGACAATTTGGTTAAAACTGAACAAATAATATGAAATTAATACGATTATGAAACATAAATAGAATAGGAATTGCCAATATATATCTATTATTCTACTAAATTCCAATAATACTTATTTTATGACACAAGCCTCTTCATAAGTTAAATTCATCAGAACAAAAGATAACCTTTTGAAAATACAGGTATTTTTCAAGTTAAATTAAGACAATTACAAATATTGAATTACGGACACTTGTAATCAACAGTAATATAGATAATGACAAATAATCGGGTTTGTCAAACTTCTATAAAAGAATCTAAATATTTAAGTCACTGTCGCTCTCTAATCCTAAAGAACTCGGGGTCAAAAACATTAATTTAGAAGATTGAGTTGGAAAGACCAAAACTATGAGATAATGAAAACCGCTATGAAGAAAATGGTTTTAAAATTCTATAACAAAAATAATACTCAAAATAAATCTATGTTAGTCGTAAATAAAGCACTCGTGTGATTTATAGTCACATATTTGTGTAATATGAAAAGTGCAAACTCTTGAAACCAGTTATAAAACCCTACTAAGGCGAATGTCTGGTGTTACATGTGATTAAAATGATGTGAACCCATGACCTAATGTTCTAGTGATATGATGTTTACCTCATAGGTATTTAGATGCATAAAATTGTTGTTAAGTGAAAATTAAAAGGATGTGAAAATGAGCTTTTACCTTAAAGTAAAAACCTTAAATTAGCCACTCAAAGTGTACACGCACAAATACACGTTTTCAAATTGGCAAAGAGTTAAAGGGATGACAACTTAAAGTTTGTGTTTTGTAATTTTTCCTTAGCCATATATATCTAATATAAAAAAAAATCTATTTGATTAAATTTAACAAAAACTATAATTATTTGATCAAAATTGAATTATTACATGTATGCCAAAAAGCTTCATTCATTCACCTAACGAGATGATCTAAAAAAGATGTTTCCAATCTAGTAGCTGTCAAACCCATATGGCAGTTCTATTAACAATTTTCAATATAAACATACTTGCCAAGTTACATCAAAACAGAGGGTAGACGGACAACAAGCTACGCCACCACCCCTTTCAATATAAACATGTCACTTTAACGAGATAATCTAAAAAATATGATTCTAATCTAATAGCTGCCAAACCGATATGGTAGTTCCATTAACAATTTTCAAGGCCTTCATCCTGAATATTACAAGAGGCAACGGCTACACTTTTTAAGCTTCGAAAAAAGTCACCCTATTTGCCCAACGAAAAGATAACATGAGGTAGTATCATGACTCATTTTGAGCTCCTAGGAGCACCAATTCCTTTTACCATGTTATAAGATTGACATGTGACAGTTTCATAATGCTTTTTAAGTTTTGGAAAAACTAATGAAGACTTTTATGTCTATGTGACGACTTTTGATTGAGTTATACTTTTGTGTAATCATTTTTAACAATGAAAAGAACAATTTTTTAGGGGTGTGATAAATACACCCAACATATGGATTAATATACCAAATTGGTCAAACTTGATAATGATTAAGTATTTTAATACATTATTTTATTCTAAAGTCAAAAGTAATAATTATGTTTTTTTATGTTATTAATTTTATAATACTTTTGTTACTTTTTTTATATTTTGTTATACTATTATTAGTATTAATATCAATATCAATATTAATAAATAAATAATCAAGACACTTTTGTAACGCCCTGCTTCTTCGTACTTTCCATAATTAGAAGGTCTTGCTTGTATTTTTATTTTTGGAAGTCTTGTGTTCTTATAATCGTTCTTTCGTTGTAAGATCCGAGACTTGAATCATAAATAAAATTCGTATTTCTTTAAATTCGTGTTATACATACTTCATACATGTTCGTACATTCAAATTCATGAAACAGTTGATGATTTACTTGGAATTCTTGGAAACTATGTGTTAAACTTGCAAATACGTGAAACATGCTAATCATACGTCCTTCAAATGCATTTAACGCCTAAACATACTTCATTATACTTGTTCTATGTTAATATTACTTGTTTTAGCCTTATAATATGCTTATATGACAAAAGGACCATTGAAACACCTTAAAACACCTAAAATAAACCTAAGGGACTAAAGCTGTCAACAATTAAAACTTGAAAAATCGTCTGGAGGAGAGTCACGGGCCGTGACCCGACCCCCAAACACCTTCGCGGGCCGCAAGCCAGGTGAATCCGAGATCAGATCAGTTTGCTCGCTGGTTGGTCGATACTTGGTGGGTTTTTATTGGTTTAAGGTGTGTTTCTTGCATTTAAACCTCACTAACCCAACCCTAATCCATCCCCCATATAAACCAAGCTTCCTCCAAGCATTTTACACTTTCTCAACACTCTCCATTCACTCTCAAACTCTCAAATTCGCAGCTGAATTCAGTGAACAAGATAGATTCATCACACTTCACTAAAGTGAGCATATCTCACTCATTTCTTAACCTTTTCACTTGATTCTTTTTCCCACTTGCTTGGAATGACCTTAGGAACATTTCCAAAGGTTTTACATGGAAAACCAAGGTCTGAAATGTCACCAATAAGGCTCCAAAGTGGACTGCAACTTTCTGTTTTCAATCAAACTTTGTTAAACCATGCTTAAACTTGAGTTATCTCATCTCAAACCTATGTCCTTATGCTCATAACCACTTCTATGGTTAGTTGGGCTTAAAAACAAGGTTGAGACATGTAAAATCTGAGGTATAAACCTCACAAACTTTCTGTTTTGTTTAGGGTTTTTACCCACAAGTAGTGTTTAAGCTTGAAGCTTGATGTTTGTGTGATTATAGGACAAGCTTGGGCTATCCTACTAAAAATCCACACATTACTTGATGATCTCTTAGATTAGTTGTAAGTATTTTCTTTCTTATTGTATGTTCATGACCCTCCTTGAACGTTCATAACATCAAGTGTAGTGGTGAACACCTAGAGGTACCTAAATGGAAGACTTGTTCTTCCTACCTCCTACATGACTTCTATGACACAAAAGAGGCTCCTAAATGGAGGAATTATCCTCCTACCTCATGCTTGAACTATTGGACTTATTGATATATTACATAACCTATATAATACTTATATATACTATCCAAATAAACGAACCTTTGATGCTGAATTTGTGTTCATTCGTCAAAGTACTAGATTACATCATCTAAGACCTAATAACTTGTTATGATTCTAATGGGTATTCTACCCATGAAAACATTCTAACCTTTGGGGTTTCATAGTGTCAAACTAGTATTATGTGTTAAAGATGATTACTTTCTTATGTTTATGTTCATACGTTTTAAAACTCCGAAACTTTACTCCACCGTTATACTCCATACTCATACGCCTTGTTTTCTTCGTGTAGAAGGACTTGGTGTTCCAACCTCCCCTAACAACAACACTCTCGCAGATTTATCAAGTGGAAGCTTGTAAAACCGTACACTTGACCATTTACCTTTAAAAACACTTTGGGTTGTAACATGTTATTTTACAAACTTCACATTCACACACTTAAAACATACTTTATGCTCTCAATACGTTATACATGCTACTTGTTTACTTAGGTCCATGCTAGATTATACATGCTTTATTTAATTAACTTTGCTAAGCCCCAACTTAAAGACTTGAAGACACCCTTTACACAAAAGAGACGAGTTTACCAAAATAGGCGTGAAACCCACAATTTGGTGAACAACTCTCATTCTGCTTATTCTTTATTTTGCACGAAATTGCACCATTAAGTTAGGAGTGAAATCCACATCTTAATGGTAAATTTCAAATTCAAACTCTAGTGGACCCTCGTCAAAGTGTCGAAATTAAATTTGACCCGACGAGTACCAGCCACATTAGGGTACAAAATCATCAAGTTAGGGGTGAAACCCGCATCTTGTCGATTAAGTCCCATTCCTCGATTTTCAATCTCGCCAAAGTTTCGATTGTTACGATCGATTAGAGAAGTGTAGTAACTGGAAGGGTAAGATACCATTAATCGTTTCTCGACGAGAGTATCTTACCTATAGGCCAAAGCACGTTTCTCTAATTTGAAAGGACTTTCGATTCACTTTGGAATAGTCAACGTTTCTCTACCCGAAACAATCCTAGGTTTTATGAGCCTCTCCTTTATGTGATTCAATTTATATGTGATTTTTTTTACCTTGTTCATTTCAAAACCATTACACAATTCGCACGTCTCGCGCAATCAGAAACACTAATAATTCTTGTGAACAAACTAAATTTATACTCGTTTACGCATTCATACATGATTATGTGTTGGAAATACTCATTGAATTCATGCTAATTATGTGAACCATACGTGATACATCATGCTTACATGCTTATACTTGCAAACCTATTTGAAATTTATGATAAAGTCTCATTCTTTTTCCCTTCTATTTCGATTCTTAGATGTCATCCAACACCACGCCAAAGAAGACCAAGTCAAAGAAGGGTTAAACCTCCAACGCTAACTTTGAATCCATGTCAAAAAAATATTGTATGAAATTCATGGCCAAGCAGATGGCTAAGGTCATACCAGACATTATCAGTAGGATTCAGACCAACACCGACTCTCCACATGGTTCTGTTGATTCAAAAGTGGAAACCCCCAAACCGACATTCCAATTCAAGCAATTATGGCTTGTAAACCCTTGGAGTTTACTGGCAAAGATGGCGCTACCGCCATGATGAATTGGTTCGACGAGATTGAACTCGCATTTCTGCAAAGTAGGTGTCCTGATGACCTACGAACCTTGAATGCAACTGGAGTGTTCCATTCGAGGGCACTCGAATGGTGGACCACCGAACGTAACAAAAGGGGAAATGCTGCTGCACACGCCTTACCTTGGAACAAGCTTAAACAACTTATGAAGGACCAATTTTTTCCTCCTCACGAACTCCAAAAGTTGGAGAACGAGTTTTGGAACCTAACACAGAAGGGGAGCGACATCGATGGTCTGATTACCCGTTTTAAGCAACTTAGTGTCCTCTGCCCTGGACAGGTCGACACCGTCCCTAAGTCTGTAGCCAAATTCATCCGTTGTCTTTCTCCCTCCTTGATGAACCATGTTGCCTCCGCTTGCCCCAAAACCATTGAAGATGCTTTGCGTATCGCTACTGAGCTTAACAACAACTGCGTTTTTCATGGAACCTATGACAAGGTTTCAACGAAGAGTGCGCACCAAGCCACAACAGATACCACCATTGTTGAACCTTTACCGTCTCAACCACCCAAGAAGAACAAAGGCAAGAAGCGGAAGGCTTCAAGCCAAAATTGTGCGGTCGTCATTCCGCCAAACCCTCAGTCTATACAATCAGTAGCTGTCTTTATCCCCACAACCCTCGAACCTCAAAGGAGAAACTACACTGGGACATGGCCCAAGTGTAACCAATGCTCTTACCATCACCCTAGTGGTACCCCATGTGGCAAATGCGCAACCTGTAACAGGCTTGGGCATTTCGCCGATCGCTGTCATTTTAACCAAAAGCCTGTTCAAGATCAAGCCATTATTGCCAACCCTGCTCCTAATCAGGTTCAAGTGTGGTGATCTTAACCATCTAGTGAACGTCTGTCCTCAACGAAACCAACCTCAGTAGCAACAACCACAACAACAGCAGCAGCAGCAACAGGCTCAACAACCTGCTAGAGGCTGAGTTTTTCTCCTTACAACCGCTCAAGCGCAAAATGCGAACGATGTCATTACTGGTACCTTTCTTGTGAACCATGTTTATGCTTCATGTTTATTTGATACTGGCGCTGATAAAAGTTTTTTGTCGTTAGAATTCGAACCTTTGATTAAGTGTAAACGCTCTAAGTTGCCAAAATCTTTCGCTGTCGAAGTCGCTGATGGTAAATCAGTCGCTGTTGATTCTGTCCTTACCAAGTGTTCCTTGATTCTCAACGATCATACGTTCTCAATCAATCTTATACCTATGCAAATGGGTAGCTTTGACATCATAGTAGGCATGGACTGGCTTAGGTGAGTTCATACTGAAGTTGTTTGTTCTGAAAAGTTTATCCGCCTTCCTCTTCCAAACGGTGATTCTCTACACATGTACGGCGAGAAACCTTCTCAAGGTCTCAAGCTTATGTCGTGTATCCAAGCGAACAAGTGCTTGCGCAAAGGTACCTTCGCCTTTCTCGCCCACATCATGGAAAGAAGGACAAAGGCCCAAGCATGGGCGACGTTCCCGTTGTACGTGATTTTCCTGACGTGTTTCCCGATGATCTTCCTGGTCCGCCTCCTGCTCGTTCTGTCGATTTTCGTATCGATTTAATGCTTGGCGCTACGCCTGTCGCTAAGTCTCCCTACCGCTTAGCACCCTCTAAGATGCAAGAGCTTTCAAGCCAACTTCAAGAGCTTCTTGATAAAGGCTTTTTACGCCTTAGTACTTCTCCTTTGGGCGCTCTCGTTCTGTTCTTCAAGAAGAAAGATGGGTCATTTCAAATGTGTATTGACTATCGTGAGCTCAACAAGCTTACTGTCAAAAACCGATACCCTCTTCCTCGCGTTGACGACCTCTTCGATCAATTGCAAGGTGCGACCTGCTTATCAAAGATCGATCTTCGTTCTGGGTATCATCAACTCCGAGTCCTCGAAGAAGATATACCTAAGACCGCCTTTCGAACACATTATGTTCATTACGAGTTCATGGTCATGCCCTTTGGTTTGACCAACGCACCTGCTGTTTTCATGGATTTGATGAACCGCGTGTGCAAAGCATACTTGGACCGTTTCGTGATCGTCTTCATCGAAGATATTCTTATCTACTCCAAGACTCAAGGAGAGCATGAGCGACACTTGCGTCTTATCCTTCAACTTCTTCATACTGAACGCCTATACGCTAATTTCTCCAAGTGCGAATTTTGGTTAAAAGAGGATCAATTCCTTGGTCATACTGTCAACGAACTTAGTATTCACGTTGATCCCGCTAAAATCGAAGCTGTGAAGAATTGGATTGCACCAAAGTCTCCGTCTGAAATTCGTTCATTTCTTGGTCTTGCTGGTTATTATCGTCGTTTTATCTCCAACTTTTCGAAGATCGCTGTTCCTTTAACCTTTTTGACTAAAAAAGAGAAACCTTTTGTTTGGGGTCCCGAACAAGAGGAACCTTTTCAAACTCTCAAGGACATGCTTTGTAATGCTCCTAACCTCGCGCTTCCCGATGGTAACGACGATTTCGTCGTGTATTGTCATGCCTCAAACCTTGGTCTTGGTTGTGTCCTTATGCAACGTGACAAGGTTATCGCTTACGCGTCAAGGCAACTCAAAATACATGAGAAAAACTACACTACTCACGACCTTGAACTTGGTGCAGTTGTTTTTGCGTTGAAGATTTGGCAACACTACCCTTATGGTACTAAGTGTGTGGTCTTCACCGACCATAAGAGCCTTTAACGTATCTTCAACCAAAAGGAACTGAACATGGGTCAACGTTGTTGGGTGGAGTTACTAAACGACTACGACTACGAGATTCGCTACCATCTAGGAAAAGCGAATGTTGTAGCTGAGGCTCTTAGTCGTAAAACTCATGTGAAGAGTATTCATTGTCTCCAACTCGTGTACGACCTTCAGAGCCGCATTCGTGAAGCCCAATATGCCTCTATTAACGAGGGTAGTCTCTCTGTCGAAATACGAGGCGTTGTTGAAAAAGATCTCGTGTCTAAACCTGATGGTATTCTGTACTATTGCAATCGTATCTGGATTCCTAATCGTGAGAACCTTCGAGACTTTCTAATGAAAGAGGCACACAAATCGAAATATTCCATTCATCCTGGTGCTGACAAGATGTACCAAGATATGCGTATGTGGTGTGTGTCGGGTGTATTATGTTTTTCTTTATATTTTAAGCCCTTTTTTTTTAACACATTAGTCAAGTTTTAAATTTATAAAACACGATATTCTACTAACACTAAAGACACACATGGGAAAGTGCACCCATCGTGAGCATAGTATAGCGTTGGTAAGATACCGAGGTCGTCCAAGGACACAAGAGCTTTTAGTACCGGTTTATCCTCAACGTCTAATCAAATCAAAAGTTTTAGAAAAGGTTTTAAACATGAAAAATAAAACTAAAAATCTTGAAAAATAAAAATAAAATAAAAACAGATAGACAAGATGAATCACTTGGATCCGACTCGCCTTTAATGTAACCTTTGATGATTTCCGCACTTTTGCACCTTTTAAGAGATTATCTTAGTTATAGTAGTAGGCCCCTCTTTTGAAGGTGACGTTACCCTCAACCCAGTAATTTGAGTCAGCAAGGATACAATCCTAAAGGGTTGGAATATTGAAAGATAATTAATTAAGTTATTAATGCGTAATGTGGTAGGCCCCTCTTTTGAAGGTGACGTTATCCTCGGCTAAGTGGTTTGAGTCAGCAGGGATACAATCCCAAGTAGCCGGGTTAATATATTAATAGTTGTTTACATATGAGGGGATCAAGCCATTCGCACCCCGGCCATCCAATACCAGTGGGTATTGAAGGATGTCCTAGTAAGCTTGACCCAGGTCCTTGCAGGATCTAT
The DNA here is from genome assembly GCA_030545235.1 of Helianthus tuberosus. Lineage (NCBI taxonomy): Eukaryota > Viridiplantae > Streptophyta > Magnoliopsida > Asterales > Asteraceae > Helianthus > Helianthus tuberosus. The sequence continues at coordinate 187,569,645 of CM060406.1, forward strand.
ACACTGAACAAGGCAAGAACCTTACCAAACCATTCCCTTAACCCCCGACCAGGTAGCCAACATATCTCTATATAGACCGTAGAGATATGAATGGTGTAAATCTTTTATTTTATATAGACAGTAAAATAATGCCAAGACACCACGGACAAATGATAAGAAAGTTTCACCTTCAACATAAGAAACTAGTTATTAAAGTCATTAATACAAAACCAAATAAAAAGTGCGAAAAGATTAAAAATCAAAAGTATTACACTAAATGCTTGTCTTCACCAAGTGATGTAAGAGACTTAGGCAAACATGTCCTTTGATTGTCAAGAACTCTTACTATCAATCTTGGAGCCCGAGACTACTACACACACTCTAGGTGGATGATGGATGATGGTGGTGGATGTGGGTGTTGTGATGGTGATGGAATGTGGGTGAAGTGGGAGAGAGGTGGTTTACCAAGGGATGCCTTTGAAGTGAGCCAAGCACCCCTATTTATAGCCTGCACAGAAGCCCAGACACGGCCCCGTGTCCATTGGGCACGGCCCCGTATCCATTGGGCACGGCCCCGTGTCCATACTCTTTCTCTTTCTTCATTAATTGCAATTGTCTTTATTAGGCTCCACACGCCCCCGTGTTCACTGGGCACGGCCCCGTGTGCAGAAGCGAATCTGTACTATCAAGATTTGCAAGATTTTGCGAATCTTAGCGTTGACCACGACCCCTGTTGAGTTGGGCACGCCCCCATGCTAGGAATAGAAGCTTCTATGGCTTTGTCTTTTCTGCAGGCGCCTGACCACGCCCCCGTGTCCGCTGGGCACGGGGCCGTGGTCAGCCTTCTGTTTCTTTCTTTTTTTTGCTTGGGAAGATGCTATCGAGGGGTCGGGCATGTCACGTTTATTCCTTTTCTTTGTATTTATGTTAGATTTGACTGCATATTTGTTCCTTTTGTTCAATTAAGCTCATTTGGTGTCACGCCCCGATATTTCCACGTATTACCGGTGGGCCCGGTGGGGAGTATCGTGACATAGTTGATATCATCATAGACAATTAATCACAGTTTAAATGCACAGCGGAAGTCTAAAAGTAATTATACAAACCGAATTGAAAGTAACATAAATTATTACACAACGATTGTAAGTGGATCCACAGGCGGATCAAAACAAAAGAAGTATTGTTCAACAGACTTAAAGTGATAAAAGCTTGCAAGACTCTTTATTTAATCACTCAGGAGTTCCAGCCCATTACGCTTAGTACCTGCACTTAACCTTTTTTGAAAAATACGTCAGTTTACACTGGTAAATACAATTAACTGACTCTTTTAAAAAGTATTTATAAAAATTGATTTAGATGCATAAGGCATAAAATCTTTTATAATTTGGGACAATTATTTAAAAATAATCTTGTATACAGGTTTACATGTTTGTCGTCCATTCAGTAGCCCGGGTTAGAAGTACCGGGTTAAAGATTAATAGACACACCACTAATATAATCCCACGGCGAGTTATCCTCAACGAGTGGTTATATCTTTTACATACGCAACTGTCAGGTGTATGCCTACACTCCGTGCTTAAGTCGTGGCCATTCAATGAATGAGCCGAGGATATCCAGGACACGGTCATTAACCCCCCAAAGGCATTGCATCAATCAAAACAGATTAAAATAGGTTATTTCAATGATTTAACCACTAATCGATTAAAGATTTAATACCCGACCAAGCGGTATTATTAAATACCGTATCCCAAGCCCGTATAACGGAAAATAAGTTAAAAGTATTTACCCGAGCAAAATTATAATTTTAATCTCAGTCGCATATCAATCAGCAAGTGCAAATAGCTTTTACTGGGCTCCTAAATCTGGAACGAAGGTTTTAATAACCTATTAGATTCCTAACGGGTCTTACTTAAGTTTAAACTTAGACCGGTTAGTTTTATTGAAAGGTTTACGGTTCAAAACGCACGATTAAGCAAAGACCGGGTTAGAATGTGATTTAGACCCGACAAGTATGAAGACTTGTATAAAATGGGTAAACTAAACACATTCTGGATTTTGAAGTAAAAATGATAAGGTTTGACCCGTTTCGGTTAATTTATGCAACTAGTTACATAAACCGTACTGAGCGCGAATATGCATAATGGGTAATCAAATGAGTCATGTACAGGTTCCACAAGTTAATATGCTTAAAATATGTTACGATATTAGTAGGATATCTTCCATTATGCCCAAAACGAATTTAAAACCAATTTAAGCCCCATAAGGGTATTTTGGTCATTTTAAAGTTTATAAAAGAGGTTAAATAGTAATCTGAGGTTCTTAAAATAATCAGTAATAATATTTATTTTAATAAGTTACATCAGTAGATATCATATATATGTGAAACTTTTCATTTATGACCAAACTATGCACCGTAGGGGCATTTTGGTCATTTCACATATGTTATAAGGGCCAAATTTGGAAATCTGAGTTCAAAACTTTTACTTACTGTTAAAGTATAAAATTTTACTTATAATATCAGTAGGTAATATGTCTTAGGTGTTAAATATAGTTTTAACTCATACTATGCGCCTAAATCGCATAAAAGTAGGTATTTGACAGTATTCGGATTGATTAAGGGAATCTGATATTTTGATCAGCCTCTACTGTTTAAAATAATTTATTTAATGTATAAAATCAGTAGAAAAAGGTTTGATATGTAAAGGATGTGTAAAACTCATTTTATTAGCAAAAAGGGCATTACCGTTAATTACCGAGTCTATGCAAGAACTCCATGTTATGATCAGTTTAAAATTTAACAAAAATTTCCAAAAATCCCTAAATATTATATCTTAACAGTAGGTGGTAAGTTTGGTGTCAAAAGTTGGGTTTAAATATGATTTATGCCAAAAGTGCCATTTAATTAATAAAAAGCTTTCATTTTACGTTATCGCGCATAACTTCTATTTTAGACCATAATCTAATCTGATGTCAAACTTTTAAGACATACTTAAATATCAGTAATAAAGGTTTTTGTTCTCTCACATTTTTAAAAATCTTGTTTTAATATCAAAAGGGCATAATGGTCAACTTTTAAGCATTTAATCGGAAACATGCAATGAACTAGGATTTCTATGGAACCAAGTTGTATAACCTCAGAGGGTTATACTAACCTATAATATGGTCCTAAAGGAACCCTAAGGCATATCTAAACTAAGCTAATCTGGGTCAGAACTGAAAGTCAAAGCAAAAGTCTACTTTTGCGACTTTCGGTTGCGAACCGAGCCTAAACTCAGAATTGTCGGGTTGAACATGCCTAAACATGTTCTTATATTATTTATCAAGTTATTTAAGTGTTAAAACATGTTCCATAACTTCAGCATTATCAGTTATGTATTATTTTGCAAAAACAGACCCGTTTGACTTTTCTATTAAGTAGTTTGACCCAATAATTGACTGAGATAACGTGATAATTAGGAGGTGCCCTTTTTAAGGGTTTAACACCTACATAATTACCAACATATAGCCACTTTCAATTCGAATAATGGCTGGACCGTTTGTGATTAATCACAAAGTCAAAGCTTTATTATGCTAACTTTGACTTTCGGTCATTACACTACTGAAGACTTAATTACAGAGGCTAAGTACACTTACAAGAGTCCTTAGCACAAAGATTTAGACTAAGAGAGCTTCCTTCCAAAGTAGGATGCTCCAGAGAATGATTTGGAGAGCTCCAAAGCTTGGGAGTTATGAAAATTTGAAGTTGCAAGTGAGAATGGCTGCCAATCTTGCCCCTTTATATAGGTTTTTGGATGGATCTTGGATTGCTACATGTGTCCCCAAGTATAATCTGAAGCATACATGTGTTTAGGGGGTTTTACAATACCAACAACAGTCCATAGATTCGGTTTAAGCATGCAATGGTGAAGAGAAGGGTAGAACCTGCACCTGTGCATGGTTTCTGCCCAGATCTTGCCGTCGTGCTGCGCCATGGCAGAAAGGGTCCCTTGTGGTGCGATGCCACCACCTAGATTACCAGCAATTCAAGTTTCAAACTTGACACTTTCACCCCCTGAACCTTTTAAAACGTAATATTTTCCATTTTAAGCTCATTTAACCCATATAACTTATATTCTTGTGATCCTTAGAGAATAACCAAACATCGATAGGTCCGGTTTCGTTAAATGATAACCGAAAACACAAGTTTTGCCTTGTTGACGCTTTTAACCCTTAACTCACGAAAGTTAACGTATTTATCTCAAACGATATCGAAACCTTGTGAAATTTTTGTCACTTATTCTTGGAAGTATAATTTATTGTTACAACGCTTCGGGTTCGTTAAAAGGTCACTCAGAGGTATTAATTAAACATGTTTACACATTTAACCCTCGCGCCTTGTAAACTTTCACTTTCTTCCACAAACGGATTCATACGTTTCATAATTTATTCGTTTAAGGGTATAAACATCGAGTAGGGTCGTTGAAAGGCAAAATTTTCCAATGTTGACGCTTTGGATCCTTTTACACACATACTTTCTTCGTTTGTCAACTTAGTCCCTCGTAATCAATTCGTTACACGTTTAAAGTTCATGACACGTGTCGATTCTATATTGGGCATGATTTTGCGAGGTGTTACATCCTCACCCCCTAAAAAGAAATCTCGACCTCGAGATTTACTGAAATAAATGAGGGTATTTCTGTTTCATTGTGGATTCAACCTCCCACGTGTATTCTGGGCCTCTACGGGCATCCCATTTTACCTTCACAATCGGCACATGCTTCCTTCGAAGTTTCTTAACCTGTCGATCCTCGATCGACAAAGGTTTTTCAATGAACTTCAAACTTTCATCTATCTGCACGTCCTTATGCGACATTGCTAGTGACTCATTGGCAAGACATTAATTCAAATTACAGATGTGGAATACATTATGTATTCCACTAAGCTCTTCAGGTAGATTAAGCTTGTAAGCCACAGTTCCGACACATTCGATGATCTCGAATGGTCCTATGTATCTTGGGCTAAGCTTTACCTTTTTGCCAAAATGCATCACCCCCTTCCAGGGTGATACCTTGAGTAGTACCTTGTCACCTACCTCAAATTTTAGAGGTTTACGCCTTTTATCCGCGTAGCTTTTCTGCCTATCCCTAGAAGCTTTGAGACGATCACGGATTGAACAATCTAGTCCGTCGTCTCTAGGATTATATCAGGTCCTGATAGTTGGGCATCTCTAACTTCCGCCCAACAAACTAGCGTTCTACACTTTCTTCCGTACAAAGCTTCGAAAGGCGCTGCTTGAATACTCGAATGATACTTATTATTGTATGAAAATTCAATTAACAGAAGATGGTCATCCCAACTCCCTCCTTGTAACACCTCATAAAAATCATACCCAATAGAATAAAGACACGTGTCATGTAAGATAAACGTGTCAGGAACCCGGGTCAAATTAGAAGATGTATGGTAGGATTTAAAAAGTGTCGACATGTTACTAAACACCTCTGAGCGACCTGATTATAAATCCCAAGACCCTAATCAATATGATAAACATCTGATCTATTTAGAGCCGGTTATTCCCATAATGAATAAATTCAGTTAATAAAGAATTGGGTTTTTAAAATGATGTTACGACAAGGTGTATGATCAATTCTTTTCAAAAGAATTCAAATCCATCCAAATGCATGGCAAGACCTTCCACAAGAATCCAAGGCAACATAAGTGCATGGCTAGGCATGCATGCCCTTTTCAGGACTGATCATGTGGTCCCATATTGTTACAAAAAGACCCAAGATTAGGACTAGGAAAGTTGCATGGTCAAGACCTCAAAGTTAACAAGTTTTTGTCTTCTGATGAAGGCTTACGGACCGCAAAGGTGAACCCTTACGGCCCGTAAGATTGCGGAGCTAGGCGACTTTAAATTTAAAAATGGATGCGGACCGCAAGGCCAAGGGCTTACGGTCCGTAAGGCTGGTAACTGGGCATTTCAGATGAAGGTCGGTTACGGACCGCAAAGCCAAGAGCCTACGGTCCGTAAGAGGGGCTTACGGTCCACAAGGCTTCTCGCTTACGGTCCGTAAGATAGTCGCCGGCAGCAGAAACTGGACAGATGCCTGTTCAGCCTGTTGCACCGCCTTAAGAGAGTGGTTTTCAAAATCAGGGACTTGGCAACTGGTTTTGGCATTATAGGGACACATGGGACCATAATAAAACATCTGTAGACCTAGGTGTGATGATCTTGTGGCATTTAGTTCACTATAAAAGAGCTTGAAGTTGCAACAATTGGACTTGCCCATTTCATTTGCCTTTCAAGCTTTGCTCTGGAACTCTTGGGACTTCTAGCAGACTTCCATCAGCTTTTAGATCATACTTAGGACTCTTGTGAGTGTCCTTAACCTTCTTTAATTCAGTTTAGGTTAGTTAATTAGCTTAAAGTCAAACCGTCGTAATTAAGGTTTGACTTCGAGATTAATCAATAATTGTCCAATCAAATCTCGAATTAAAAATACCTATGAGTTGGTAATTATGTGGGTAATAAACCCTTAAAAGGGCACCCTCTGATTCCCACTCTAACTAGGTCAATTGTCGGGTCAAACTTGATATTAAAAAGTCAACAGAAAGCTTAATTTCAAATTAATGCATAATTAGCAATGTAGAACCCATGCAACCTGTTTTATCATTAATATAAATTGGTAATTAATGTAAGAACATGTCTAAACATGTTCAACCCGACAATTTTCAGTTTAGGCTCGGTTCGGAACCGAAGGTCGCATAATTTGACTTCTGCTTTGACTTTCAGTTCTGACCTGTTTGAGCATAGTTTAGAAATGCCTTAGAGCCTCATTAGGACCAGGTTTCATATAAGTATAACCCTCTGTGATTATACAACTTGGTTAATTAGTTATCCGATTCATATGCATGTTTCCGTTAAATGCCTAAATGTTGACTATTATGCCCATATGACCTTAAAACGTGATTTTTGAAAATGGAAAAGAATAGAAACCTTAATTACTGATTTATAAACTTTTTCCTAAAGTTTCACATCACTTTGAGGTCTAGATTAGGAGTTATGCTCATTAGCGTAAATGAGAAGCTTTTTAGTAATTAAACGGTGTAATTAGCGTATAGCCTATCTAAACCCGATTTTTGATACCAAACTTTTTACCCACTGATATAAAATAATATTTTGGGATTTTTGGAGATTTTTATTTATTTTTAGGCTGAGCATAACTTAGAGTTCTAAGCTTGATTCAGTAATTGCCGGTTTTGCCCTTTTGGGCTATAAAATGAGTTTTACAAATCCTTTTGACCCCAAACCTTTTTCTACTGATCTAATATGATAAATAAAATATTTTGAGCCTTCTGGATTAATAAAAATATTAGCTTTCCTTTGAAAACCCGGAAAGGCTCCAAATCGCCTTTTTTAAGCGTTTTTAACGCATAGTATGTACTAAAACTATTTTAAACATATAAGGTTTGATACCTACTGATATTTTCAATAAATCCTTATATATTAACAGTAAGTAAAAGTTTTAAACTCAGATTTCCAGTTTTGACCTTTTTAGCCTAAGTGAAATTACCAAAATGCCCCTAAGGTGCATAGTTTGGTTTTAAATGATAAATTTCACATATGTGTATTACCCTACTGTTATAACTTATTAAATTAAGTATTTTTACTGATTACATCAGACCTGTAACTCAGATTAATATTTAAACTCTTTTATAACCTTTAAAATGACCAAAATGCCCCTACAGGGCATAGTTTGAGTTTAAATTCGTTTTGGGCATAATAGAAGATATCTTACTGATGTCACAACATATTTAAGGCATATTAACTTAGGAAACCTGTATATGACTCATTTGATTACCCGTTACGCACTTTTCGCGTTCGGATCGGCTTATGTAACTAGTTTGCATAATTTAGCCAAAACGGGTCAAACTATATCGTTTTCATCTCAAAATCCAGGATGTGTTTAAGTTACCCATATTAAACAAGTATCCAAGCTTGTCGGGTCAAAACCACATTTTAAACCGGTCTTCGCTTAATCATGCGTTTTTGGACCGCATCCTCTTTTAAAACTAACCGGTCTAAGTCTAGGCTTACTTAAAGACCCGTTAGGATTCTAATAGGTTATTAAAAACCTTCGTTCCGGATTAGGAGCCCAGTAAAAGCTACGTGCACTTGCTGAATTTGATTTATACTTTGCTCATGTAAATACTCTTAACTTATTTTCCCTATATACGGTACTATAAAAGTACCGCTTGGTCGGTTGTGTAGTCATTTATATCGGATTGTGATTTATGTATTTACATGACCCGTTTAATATGTATTATTTGGTGTATGGCCTTTGGGGGTTAAATGACCATGTCCTGGATATCCTTGGCTTCATTCAAAGAAATGGCCACGACCTAAGCACGGGGTGTAGGCGTACACCTGACAGATGCATTATGTAAAAACTGGTAATCCACTTAAAGGAAATAATCCTTGTGAGCATTATACCTGTGGCGTGTCAGTTAATCTAGACCGGCCCTACAAACCGGCCCTGATGGACGACAAATAAGTAAAAATGTATACAAGATTATTTTTGAATAATTGTCTCAAGTTATAAAAGATATTTTTGCCTAAGTGCATTCAAATTAATTTTCAAACTCTTTTCAAAATGAGTCAGTTAAGTTGTATTTACCAGTGTAAACTGACGTATTTTCCAAAAAGGCTACTCCAGGCATCAATAATAAAGTCTCGCAAGCTCTAGATGTTAAAGTCTGTTGAACAAAGTTTCCTTTTTATTTCGATCCGCCTGTGGATCTATTTCAACTATTTTATGATTCTTAATATTACAATTTATTCAGTTGAAATGAATCTATCTTTTTGCTTCCGCTGTGCATTTAAATTTGTGTTGTTTGACTATGATGATATCAAGTACGTCACGATACTCCCCACCGGACCCACCGGTAATACGTGGAAATATCGGGGTGTAACAGGTTGGTATCAGAGCCAACACTGAGTGAATTAAACACTAGCCTTTTGTGTTTAATCTCAGTTACGCAGTTGCACATTCCTCAAATTTTCGAGTCTAGACAAAGAACATAGGACAAATCCTGATTTTGTTTTATTTTTGTCTTTTATATTTTTGTTGTTATCTTTGTTTATGTTGTATGCCGCCAATATTCTTTAGGGGAAAAGGAAAGGGACCAGCAGTAGGCCACGACCATGAGGCCGGGCCATCTCAAAGGCGAACCTCACCCATCACTATGAGCACAAGTCCCCAGGGAGACTGGAGGACGCATCTGCAGCCAGCGAGACGGTCCGTCTCGTTAAGTTCATCACCTTCTTATCTCCACTCCTTTGGGCCCCAATCAGAAAATGAGCCCGAAAACCCACAGCCTTCATTTATCCCTCTCCTGAGGTCTAACTCTCGTCATTCCTTCGATAACCCGTCACTTATCTTTCGAAGCCGGTTCAACCCGGCAAACTACCTCGAAGAACCAGTGGGTGTTAACCCATTGGGACCTGAAGATCACTTTTCTGGAGATCACGCCATGGATATGGATGAGGACACTGACCCTGTTGAACCACCGACTGGAACCCCCACGCACCCTATTGAAATCTCTGATGGGTCATCTTTCCATGGATCACCTTACCGTGGTCCAGACAGTTACCAAGCGAGGTTCAACCAGTATGAATGGTATTTTACACCCTCTCACCATTCATCGCCTCACCAGCAGCAGCAGCAGCAGGATCCTTCTGAGGATTCGCGCTTTGTGGCAGTTACCCCACCACCACCACCAGTTCAGCAACAGCCTCCTGAGCCACCGAGGCGAAGGAGAACGAACACACGGATGTCTGTGTGAGGAGGAGTGCGTATCAGCACCCCTCAACCATCGAGTGGCAGCCACTACCCGCCTCTCCAAGAAGACCAGCACATGGGGGACCTTCAAACCCCGTCCCGGAAATAAACTTCGCGGCTGTCGCATCACCACCGTTGGGTTTTGGTAACCCAATTCCTACATATGCTGGCTCACCGGCGTATAATCCCTTTGAGCAGCCGGCTCACACCAGCTTCAATTATGCCGAGGTCGACCCATACCAGACGACATGGAACTACAATGCTCTCAACCCCGAAGGGCCCTATGGAGCTCCTTGGGGAGTTGGTTACCAAGCTTATGGGTACCAACAACCGCCGCCTCTTCGACCTCCGCAACAGCATTAGCCACAGCCGCAGCTGCCATGGTTTTCCCCACCAGAACAGGAAGAAATACTCCAAAGATTGAGCCAAGTGGAAAGGGAAGTCCGTGAGGACCGAAGAAGCAACCGGGGATTCTTTAAGGGATTGGCGAGTTTAATAAAAGGAAAGAGCAAGAAGGACCATTGAATCCTTTAAATTGTTGGTTGTATTTCCTTATTTTCAATCCAGCCCCTGCATGGGCATGCCTTTTTGTTTAACCCCTGCGAGGGTATGTCTTTTTGTATTCTGCCCCTGCATGGGCATGTCTTTCTGATGACCCCTGCGTGGGTATGTTTGTTTGGTTAAGCCCCTGCGTGGGCATGTTATTTCAGTAGAAGTCCCGTTTAGGGCAAAATTGTACTTGTTAAATTTTTAATGGAATGGTTAGTTTAAATTTTCATTTTATTAATTATGTGCATAAACATAAAATGTGAAGTAAATAAAATAACATTCCTACTAAAAGATCTACCATTATAATAAAATGGAAAAACCTAAAAAGGGACCAGACCTAGCCGTGTGTCATCTTAAGACAGGGCCAAGATGGTAGTTCCATAATTAGGTTCAGATCCATATTAACCTCTCAATTTAGGATTGTTCTGCGTTAAATATTAAAAAGAATCTTAAAGGTAAAACCTAGCCTATATGTCGTTGCAGACATGGCCAAGATGGTAAAACCTATTCAAAAGATTCCAATCCTTGTTAACATCTGAAAACATGTTAACACTCTTGGCAAAATGTGATTCGATAAAAATCACATAAGTCATCCTTAAATTGGGTTATTCCAACTTCCCTTATTTAAAATAATCATCCCTTAAGGATGAAGTGCCCACGGGCTATAATTAACGTCCTCTGGGACTAAAGACAGAGGTAGCCTACAACTCCCTGTCAAGAAAAGGTAATGAACTTGGATTCAAACCTTAATGCCTCGATTCCATAAAACCTGGGCTTATAAACTAAACTTGTCTACGTGACTAGGCCTTTTGTGCCATTACTAACTTATAATTTAGGATTATGATAAAGATCCTGAATAATTATATATTTATCAAATTAACTAAAATGGCTATTAAAAACCATGGTTAATAAATTGTCAAAAAACAATAAAACTGTATAAGCTTCTATATAAACATTGCCCTTATTTGATTTTTATGTAGCAATTAAAGCTACATGGCTAGGTCAGGAGAGGTAAACAGTCATCCGGTGGAAAACCATGAAAATACTAAGATACATGTGACCGGTGCGGAGCTGCAAGCATTAGTAGATAATGCTGTTACAAAAGATATAGAGCGGCAATATAATGAATCTAGCGGGACTCGATGTAGGACCCTATCCGCGCCACATTCCAAGCCTAAGACTCATTCAGAGGCTCACAGCAAGCCACCCTCTAAGAAAGATGAACCAAAGAAAGATGATGATCGACATTCATCTAATCAACACAGTGTTCCATCTAAAAGGATAGTGTTTGATGACAAACCACGTACCAAGTCCTGTACCTATAAGTACTTTGTTTCCTGCAAACCCCGGGATTTCACTGGGGAAAAAGGGGCAATTGATTGTATGACTTGGTTAGATGAAATGGACACAGTAGTTGACATCAGCGGTTGTGCTGAAAGGGATGTAGTGAAGTATGTATCCCAATCGTTCAAGGGAGAGGCACTAGCATGGTGGAAGTCTCTCATTCAAGCTGCTGGAAAGATCCCGCTCTACAATCTGACATGGGATCAGTTTGTTGCTCTCATTAAGGAGAATTATTGCCCGCAGCATGAGGTTGAAAGAATTGAATCAGATTTCTTATCGTTGGTAATGAAGAATTTAGATTGTCAAGCTTACCTCACCAGTTTCAATACCCTGTCTAGGCTGGTTCCGTATCTCGTAACCCCAGAACCCAAAAGGATTGCTCGCTTCATTGGGGGTTTAGCCCCAGAAATCAAAGCCAGTGTTAAGGCGTCCAAACCTGCTACTTTTAGATCAGCAGCTGATCTATCTCTGTCTCTTACCTTGGACGCGGTTAGGCTAAGATCGCTCAGGAATTCAGAAGAAGGCAAGAGAAAGCGCGAGGATGATAACTCACGAAGATCTGAAAAGAAGCATAAAGGTAGCACTGACTTCAAGAAGAAGTCTGGATCCAACAAGGGTAACCAACAAGCTGAGGAAAAGCCAAAGTGCAAGACTTGCCAAAAACGCCACTTTGGAAAATGCAGACTTGAGTCCAAGTCTAAGTCAGGACCACTTGCATGTGGGTTATGCAAATCTAAAGAGCACAAGACTGTTGATTGCAAGAAGATTAAAGATGCCACATGCTACAACTGCAATGAGAAAGGGCACATTAAAACCAATTGCCCTAAATACGCCAAGAAGCCTAAAGAGGTCAAGAAGACCAATGCAAGGGTCTTCCGAATGGATGCACGAGAAGCCGTCCAGGACGACAATGTGATCACAGGTACCTTCCTCATAAATGATGTCTATGCAAGAGTGTTGTTTGATTCAGGTGCTGATAAATCATTTGTAGATAATAAGTTTTGTAAGTTGCTGAATTTACCTGTTAAAACCCTAAGCGTGAAATGTGAGGTGGAATTAGCTGATGGTACCTTAGAAACCACATCAACCGTGTTAGATGGATGTGTTATATCCATTAGGAACCACTTATTTCCATTGTCTTTACTTCCTTTGAAGCTAGCCAGTTTTGACATAGTTATAGGCATGGATTGGTTATCTCGTAACCAAGCCCAGATAGTGTGCAATAAGAAGCAAGTGGTGATCAAGACTCCGTCTGGTGAGCCAATTACCAATCAGGGAGATACCCAGTATGGACTGCCTGAGCAAGTGTCTATGCTCAAGGCATCTAGATGTTTGAAGAAGGGTTGTGTCATTTATATGGCACAAGTAACTATTGATGAGCAGAAACCCAAGATTGAAGATATTCCAGTCATTTCTGAGTACCCTAAAGTTTTCCCAGAAGAACTACCTGGTCTACCACCAGATAGGCAAGTAGAATTCAGAATTGACCTCATCCCCGGAGCAGCACCTGTTGCGAGAGCGCCTTATAGGTTGGCACCAACAGAGATGAAGGAATTAAGGACACAGCTAGATGATTTGCTAGCCAAAGGTTTTATTAGACCTAGTTCGTCTCCTTGGGGAGCGCAAATCCTATTTGTCAAGAAGAAGGATGGATCGATGCGTCTGTGCATCGATTACCATGAGCTTAATAAGGTCACTATCAAGAATAGGTATCCTTTGCCCAGGATCGACGATTTGTTCGACCAATTACAAGGGGAAAGCTACTTCTCTAAGATCGATTTGAGGTCAGGTTATCATCAATTGAAGGTTAAAGATGAAGATGAAGATGTACACAAGACTGCATTTAGGACTCGTTATGGTCATTACGAGTTCCTGGTGATGCCTTTTGGGCTCACTAATGCACCTGCCGCATTCATGGATCTCATGAATCGCGTCTGCAAGCCTTACTTGGATAAATTTGTCATCGTTTTCATCGACGACATTCTCATTTACTCGAAAAGCCAAGCTGACCATGAGAAACATCTCCGTTGCATTCTTAAGCTACTTCAACAAGAAAAGCTCTATGCCAAATTTTCAAAGTGTGAATTTTGGCTTCGAGAAGTCCAATTCCTTGGACACGTTGCTAGTGAGCGTGGTATCCAAGTGGATCCCGCTAAAATTGAAGCTATTATGAACTGGCAAGGGCCCAAGACGCCTACGGAGATTCGCAGCTTTCTAGGACTGGCAGGATACTATGGGCGATTTATTGAAAACTTCTCAAGAATTGCAGCACCCCTGACTCTACTCACCCGCAAGAATAACAAGTTTGACTGGGGGCCTAAGCAGCAAGAATCTTTTGATATTTTGAAGCAGAAGTTGAGCAACGCTCTTGTATTAACGTTGCCTGATGGAATTGATGAATTTATAGTATATTGTGATGCATCACACACCGGAATGGGTTGTGTGCTTATGCAGAAAGGCAAAGTTATTGCCTATGCTTCACGTCAGTTAAAGGTGCATGAGAAGAATTACACCACCCATGACTTGGAGTTGCGTGCTGTTGTATTTGCACTAAAACTATGGAGGCATTATTTGTATGGAACCAAATGTGTGATCTATTCTGATCACAAGATCCTTCAACATTTGTTTAATCAGAAGGACTTAAAGATGAGGCAGCGACGGTGGATGGAAACTTTGAATGATTATGACTGTGAGATAAGATACCATCCAGGCAAGGCAAATGTGGTTGCTGATGCCTTAAGTAGGAAGGAAAGAGTGAAACCTATAAGAATCAATGCCAAGAGCATTGAGATAAAGAATAGTTTGAACAAAAGGTTGTTAGCTGCGCAGAAGGAAGCTGTGCTAGAAACTAACTATCCTGATGAAAAGCTAGGAGTAACTGAAGAACAGTTATCCTATGGAAGGGATGGAATCCTGAGATTAAATGGACGAATTTGGGTTCCAGTTTATGGAGGACTTCGGGATGTTATCCTCCAGGAAGCCCACAGTTCCAAGTATTCTGTTCATCCTGGAGCTGATAAGATGTATCAGGATCTAAAGGCAAACTATTGGTGGATAGGCTTGAAAAAGTCTATAGCTGCCTATGTAGCTAAATGTTTGACGTGCGCGCAAGTCAAAGCTGAACACCAAAAGCCATCAGGTTTGCTACAACAGCCTGAACTTCCCACATGGAAGTGGGAGATGGTGACAATGGATTTCATCACCAAGTTGCCAAAGACGAAGAAAGGAAATGATACTATATGGGTGGTAGTGGATAGACTGACTAAGTCAGCACATTTCCTACCCATTAAGGAGACTTATAGCTCCGACATGTTAGCTCAATTGTACGTAGATAAGATTGTATCTCTGCATGGCGTACCAGTGTCAATTATCTCTGACAGAGATACCAGATACACATCATATTTTTGGAAAAGTTTCCAACAATCTTTGGGCACGCGCTTAAATTTTAGTACGGCTTACCATCCACAGACAGATGGGCAAAGTGAGCGTACAATCCAAACTATGGAAGACATGCTTCGTGCATGTGTGATTGATTTAGGTGGTAGTTGGGATAACCACCTGCCATTGATCGAGTTCTCCTATAACAATAGCTACCATACAAGCATTCAGGCTGCGCCTTTTGAGGCATTATATGGTAGGAAATGCAGAACGCCTATTTGTTGGGCAGAAGTAGGGGAAACTCAATTATTGGGACCTGACATAGTCTTTGAAACGACGGACAAGATTGTCCAGATTCGCGATCGCCTGAAAGATGCCAGGGATAGGCAGAAAAGTTATGCTAATAAAAGGCGAAAACCTCTAAAGTTTGAGGTTGGTGATAAAGTTTTGCTTAAGGTATCACCCTGGAAGGGGGTGATGCGATTTGGTAAGAAAGGTAAGTTAAGCCCGAGGTATATAGGACCATTCGAAATTATCAAATGTGTTGGGTCAGTGGCTTATAAGTTGAACTTGCCTGAAGAGCTCAGTGGTATTCACAATGTATTCCACATCTGCAATCTGAAGAAATGTCTAGCAGATGAATCGCTAGTCATACCACATACCGATGTGCGCATAGATGAGAGCTTGAAATTTGTGGAAAAACCTTTGTCGATTGAGGATCGACGGGTTAAGAAGCTTCGGAGGAAGCATGTACCTATCGTAAAGGTTAAATGGGATGCCCGCAGAGGTCCCGAATATACGTGGGAAGTAGAGTCTACCATGAAAGAAAAGTACCCTCAATTGTTCCAGTAAATCTCGAGGTCGAGATTTCTTTTAAGGGGGTGAGGATGTAACACCTCGTAAAAATCATACCCAATAGAATAAAGACACGTGTCATGTAAGATAAACGTGTCAGGAACCCGGGTCAAATTAGAAGATGTATGGTAGGATTTAAAAAGTGTCGACATGTTACTAAACACCTCTGAGCGACCTGATTATAAATCCCAAGACCCTAATCAATATGATAAACATCTGATCTATTTAGAGCCGGTTATTCCCATAATGAATAAATTCAGTTAATAAAGAATTGGGTTTTTAAAATGATGTTACGACAAGGTGTATGATCAATTCTTTTCAAAAGAATTCAAATCCATCCAAATGCATGGCAAGACCTTCCACAAGAATCCAAGGCAACATAAGTGCATGGCTAGGCATGCATGCCCTTTTCAGGACTGATCATGTGGTCCCATATTGTTATAAAAAGACCCAAGATTCGGACTAGGAAAGTTGCATGGTCAAGACCTCAAAGTTAACAAGTTTTTGACTTCTGATGAAGGCTTACGGACCGTAAAGGTGAACCCTTACGGCCCGTAAGATGGCGGAGCTGGGCGACTTTAAATTTAAAAACGGATGCGGACCGCAAGGCCAAGGGCTTACGGTCCGTAAGGCTGGTAACTGGGCATTTCAGATGAAGGTCGGTTACGGACCGCAAAGCCAAGAGCCTACGGTCCGTAAGAGGGGCTTACGGTCCGCAAGGCTTCTCGCTTACGGTCCGTAAGATAGTCGCTGGCAGCAGAAACTGGACAGATGCCTGTTCAGCCTGTTGCACCGCCTTAAGAGAGTGGTTTTTGAAATCAGGGACTTGGCAACTGGTTTTGGCATTATAGGGACACATGGGACTGATGTGTGTAAAATGCAACATGTAAATTACATCAAATGAGGCATAAAACTAACCCTTTTTAAGTACTAATGTTGGAAAAAGAGTGTTTTTGTCTTCCTTTTGTATTTTCAGGATTAAATGAGCTCAAATTCACAAAAGAAGCAAAAAGACAGCTAAATCTAACATAAATACAAGAAAAAGAACATAAGTGGACTGCCCGACCCCTCAGCGGCATCTTCCCAAGCAAAATAGAGAAGGCAGAAGACTGAACACGCCCCGTGCTCAGCCAGCACGGGGCCGTGCCCAAGAAGCAACAGAAAAGACAAACCTATAGAAGCTTCTATTGCCCACCACGGGGCCGTGTCCAGTGAACACGGGGGCGTGGCGAAAGTACAGCAGGCGCATTAATTGTAATTGCGAATTACAATTAATGAAGGGAGAGAGTGTCAGACAGGCACGGGGGCGTGTCCAGCGGACACGGGGCCGTGCCCAGCCTTCTGTTCAACCTATAAATAGGAGTGCTTGGTTTCATTTCAACTCATCCCTTGGCACACCACCTCTCTCACACTTCATCCACCACCCACCACCATCACAACACCATCATCCACCACCATCATCCATTGTCCATCGTAGAGTGTGTGAGTCGTCTCGGGATCCAAGATTGATCGTAAGAGTTCTTGACAATCAAGGCCATGTTTGCCTAAGTCTCTTACATCACTTGGTGAAGACAAAGTGTCTAGTATAAAACTTTTTATTTCTAATCTTTTGCACTTTTTATTTGGTTTTGTATTAATGACTTTAATAACTAGTTACTTATGTTGAAGGTGATCTTTCCTTATCGTTTGTCCGTGGTGTCTTGGCATTATTTTACTGTCTATATAAAATAAAAGATTTTCACCATTCATATCTCCACGGTCTATATGGAGGTATGTTGGCTACCTGGTCGGGGGTTAAGGGAACGGTTTGGTAAAGGTCTTGCCATTGTTCAGCGTTTAGAGGTCCTGCAATGGACCTGGGTCAAATTTAGTAGGACCTCCTTCAATGCTTCACGGTATTGGATGGCGGGGGTCCAAACTCTTTGATCCCCTCATAAGTTAACTACTATTAATACTATAACCCGGCTATTTAGGACTGTATCCCTGCTGACTCGGACTACTTAGTCGAGGGTAACGTCACCGCCAAAAGCGGGGCCTACCATAATTTGCATTAATAACTTAATTAATTATCTTCCAATAATCCACCCTTTTAGGATTGTATCCTTGCTGACTCAAACTACTGGGGTGAGGGTAACGTCACCTTCAAAAGAGGGGCCTACTACAATAAGTAAGATAATCTCTTAAATATGTGCAAAAGTGCGGAAATAATCAAAGGTTATACTAGATACGAGTCGGAACCAAGTGATTCATCTTGTCTATCTGTTTTTCTTTCTATTTTTATTTTCAACATTTTAGTTAGTTTTTACTTTTCTTAGTTTAAAACATTTTTCTAAACTTTTTATTTTGATTAGACGTTGAGGATAAACCGGTACTAAAAGCTCTTGTGTCCTTGGACGACCTCGGTATCTTACCAACGCTATACTACGCTCACGATGGGTGCACTTGCCCATATGTGTGTTTAGTGCTAGTAAAATATCGTGTTTTATAAATTTAAAACTTGGCTAAAATAAATGTTAAAGGGGCTTAAAATATACACCTAATAAATATAACACTTCACCGCACATCAGGACCATCATAAAACATCTGTAGACCTAGGTGTGATGATCTTGTGGCATTTAGTTCACTATAAAAGAGCTTGAAGTTGCAACAATTGGACTTGCCCATTTCATTTGCCTTTCAAGCTTTGCTCTGGAACTCTTGGGACTTCTAGCAGACTTCCATCAGCTTTTAGATCATACTTAGGACTCTTGTGAGTGTCCTTAACCTTCTTTAATTCAGTTTAGCTTAGTTAATTAGCTTAAAGTCAAACCGTCGTAATTAAGGTTTGACTTCGAGATTAATCAATAATTGTCCAATCAAATCTCGAATTAAAAATACCTATGAGTTGGTAATTATGTGGGTAATAAACCCTTGAAAGGGCACCCTCTGATTCCCACTCTAACTAGGTCAATTGTCGGGTCAAACTTGATATTAAAAAGTCAACAGAAAGCTTAATTTCAAATTAACGCATAATTAGCAATGTAAAACCCATGCAACCTGTTTTATCATTAATATAAATTGGTAATTAATGTAAGAACATGTCTAAACATGTTCAACCCGACAATTTTCAGTTTAGGCTCGGTTCGGAACCGAAGGTCGCATAATTTGACTTCTGCTTTGACTTTCAGTTCTGACCCGTTTGAGCATAGTTTAGAAATGCCTTAGAGCCTCATTAGGACCAGGTTTCATATAAGTATAACCCTCTGTGATTATACAACTTGGTTCATTAGTTATCCGATTCATATGCATGTTTCCGTTAAATGCCTAAATGTTGACTATTATGCCCATATGACCTTAAAACGTGATTTTTGAAAAAGTAAAAGAATAGAAACCTTAATTACTGATTTATAAACTTGTTCCTAAAGTTTCACATCACTTTGAGGTCTAGATTAGGAGTTATGCTCATTAGCGTAAATGAGAAGCTTTTTAGTAATTAAACGGTGTAATTAGCGTATAGCCTATCTAAACCCGATTTTTGATACCAAACTTTTTACCCACTTATATAAAATAATATTTTGGGATTTTTGGAGATTTTTATTTATTTTTAGGCTGAGCATAACTTAGAGTTCTAAGCTTGATTCGGTAATTGCCGGTTTTGCCCTTTTGGGTTATAAAATGAGTTTTACAAATCCTTTTGACCCCAAACCTTTTTCTACTGATCTAATATGATAAATAAAATATTTTGAGCCTTCTGGAATAATAAAAATATCAGCTTTCCTTTGAAAACCCAGAAATGGCTCCAAATCGCCTTTTTTAAGCGTTTTTAACGCATAGTATGTACTAAAACTATTTTAAACATATAAGGTTTGATAACTACTGAAATTTTCAGTAAATCCTTATATATTAACAGTAAGTAAAAGTTTTAAACTCAGATTTCCAGTTTTGACCATTTTAGCCTAAGTGAAATTACCAAAATGTCCCTAAGGTGCATAGTTTGGTTTTAAATGATAAATTTCACATATGTGTATTACCCTACTGTTATAACTTATTAAATTAAGTATTTTTACTGATTACATCAGACCTGTAACTCAGATTAATATTTAAACTCTTTTATAACCTTTAAAATGACCAAAATGCCCCTACGGGGCATAGTTTGAGTTTAAATTCGTTTTGGGCATAATAGAAGATATCTTACTGATGTCACAACATATTTAAGGCATATTAACTTAGGAAACCTGTATATGACTCATTTGATTACCCGTTACGCACTTTTCGCGTTCGGATCGGCTTATGTAACTAGTTTGCATAATTTAGCCAAAACGGGTCAAACCATGTCGTTTTCATCTCAAAATCCAGAATGTGTTTAAGTTACCCATATTAAACAAGTATCCAAGCTTGTCGGGTCAAAACCACATTCTAAACCGGTCTTCGCTTAATCATGCGTTTTTGGACCGCATCCTCTTTTAAAACTAACCGGTCTAAGTCTAGGCTTACTTAAAGACCCGTTAGGATTCTAATAGGTTATTAAAATCCTTCGTTCTAGATTAGGAGCCCAGTAAAAGCTACGTGCACTTGCTGTATTTGATTTATACTTTGCTCAGGTAAATACTCTTAACTTATTTTCCCTATACGGGCTTGGGATACGGTACTATGAAAGTACCGCTTGGTCGGGTGTGTAGTCATTTATATCGGATTGTGATTTATGTATTTACATGACCCGTTTAATATGTATTATTTGGTGTATGGCCTTTGGGGGTTAAATGACCATGTCCCGGATATCCTTGGCATCATTCAAAGAAATGGCCACGACCTAAGCACGGGGTGTAGGCGTACACCTGACAGATGCATTATGTAAAAACTGGTAATCCACTTAAAGGAAATAATCCTTGTGGGCATTATACCTGTGGCGTGTCAGTTAATCTAGACCGGCCCTACAAACCGGCCCTGATGGACGACAAATAAGTAAAACTGTATACAAGATTATTTTTGAATAATTGTCTCAAGTTATAAAAGATATTTTTGCCTAAGTGCATTCAAATTAATTTTCAAACTCTTTTCAAAATGAGTCAGTTAAGTTGTATTTACCAGTGTAAACTGACGTATTTTCCAAAAAGGCTAAGTGCAGGTACTATACGTAATAGGCTGGCTACTCCAGGAATCAATAATCAAGTCTCGCAAGCTCTAGATGTTAAAGTCTGTTGAACAAAGTTTCCTTTTTATTTCGATCCGCCTGCGGATCTGTTTCAACTATTTTGTGATACTTAATATTACAATTTATTCAGTTGAAATGAATCTATCTTTTTGCTTCCGCTGTGCATTTAAATTTGTTTTGTTTGACTATGATGATATCAACTACGTCACGATACTCCCTGTGACAACCCTCGAATTTACATGTAACCGTACAGTTTATTAATAATAATAAATGTGCTTGACGACTGTGTGGAATTACTTAACTGCTTTCTGATATCTGTGTTATGCTTACGCGTATTTGTTAATATACTAATAGTGTACAGATAGGTCACTAAATAGTCCGTTATATTTTCCTGAGTGTTAGAAAGTAAAAACGTTACAAAATATATAAATAGGACGCGTTACGAATTAATTTGGCACTTTAACGAATCAGTATTCAACCGAACAACCGGACTATACCCGGAACATAAAAATATTGTCATTAACATAGTTTTTCTTTTTCTGAGCCAGTTAGGGTCCCTGAATACCCTAACACCCGTTACAACTTACTACATGCTAGTAACTCAATTAACCTCCTACTTAACAACTAATGTCTAACCATTTAGTTAGAAACCAACCATGAGACCCCCCCCCAACGAAATCGGTCACCATATGGTGACACCATTTGTCCTTGGATGATTAAAATAATCCTACTTGTCTAATATCAAGGTGACACAATGACCTTTGGGTAATCTTGAAGGAATTGTCTATAAGTAACAATACAAGTCCACTAATCACTTCATAACCCACACAACAAAAATCACTCCTTCTCTCCCCTTGCCATAGGCTTCGGCCGAACACAACCATCTTCACCACACCACCTTTCGATTTTGATCAAACCATTCCAAGGGTATACAAGTGCTAAGGATCACATACGAGGAGGCTTGGTGCATTCGGAAAGCGAAGGACCTCTTCCCATTGCTTTTATCCACCCAATCTTCGACTAGTTTCTCCCCTAGCCTCGAGCTAGTAGTAAGTGATTCTAAACCTCTTCTTGATCTTGTCTAGAGTGGTTAATAAGAGTTTCGTCGGTTAAAAATTATGAACATATAAGATCAAAGTCTAAAAGTTTACTAAAGTGATGAACAAGGTGGTTAATGGATGAATATTAGTGTAAATCATGTAGATCTTGTGTGATTATGATTATTGGTTGATTATCTGATGTTTTACTGATTAATATTAATGTGTCATGTTGTTGTGGTCACTAAACTTGTTAACGGAATCGATCGAACACGATTTAGAAGGTTAAACACTAAAAACAGAAATCTGTCCATACTTTACAGCCAACTTCAGTTGGCTGTAAACAGGTCTTAAACTCAACGAAAAATCGATATTTTGAATCTAAAATATGTTATCATGAAATACGGTTCTAATGGCACCAGAATCGTAATTTTTGGACTCCGTTTACTATTTTTAAAGTGTTAATTTGTAACAGCAACTTAAGCTGAATTTTGACAGCAATAAATGGGTGTCGTACTTTCAGTCATAACCTGAGTTTTGTGATCAATCGGACCATGAAAATTTTACTGTAGATTACAACTGAAGTATTTGTAATTACCCCACTGGAATTTCGCAAATCGGACTTACGATGAATTTTTAATAAATTGTTTCGTGGACTATGGTCAGAAATACATAAATCTGAGTTCAGTCCCGAATATGAATTTTTATAAAATGTGGATAATGAACCGGACCCCGATATTTTTACACAATAAAATATGGAATGTTTATGACATTCTATAAAAATTTGGGAATTTTTGGAATAACCTAACTATTTTATTTAAATGTCCGAAAAACAGCCGGTTTTGAGTATTAATGCTGAATTGACATAAGTTGTGACTTGCGTGTCTAAATGTCGAGTATGCTATCTGTGAATGATTTGACATGTTATATATGTTATGTGCATTATCGTATGTTTGATTTTGAGTGGGGAATGGACAGGAAACTTAGATGGGCTTAAACCGTTACGGTGATGCATGTTGTGTGATAGATACGTGTAGGAACTTTGTGTTCTATTTGAAAGCCACTAAATGACTAACTGGTAAATCATACTAGGACGTGATTGACCGACCTTGACTGTTAGCTATATTGAGAATCTAACCGAGCAAACCGAGGTGAGTTCACACACTTTCTAAGGCATGGGATTCCAGGTAGTTTGGGAATGGGTTAAAATAAGAACTAAATCTACATATCCTCCTTGGGTAGGATATGTACGGCCATCCTCCATAGATTGGATGCCATTATTAATCCTATGAATTCTCCTGGTGCAGAATACGTACGTTCGTCCTCCTGGTGCAGGACAACAACCTTAAAACTAGCTAGACAAAACTCTATCATGAAGTCCCTCAATTTATGTCGACTTAATCGCCGAGGCCA
Source organism: Helianthus tuberosus (assembly GCA_030545235.1). Classification (NCBI taxonomy): domain Eukaryota; kingdom Viridiplantae; phylum Streptophyta; class Magnoliopsida; order Asterales; family Asteraceae; genus Helianthus; species Helianthus tuberosus. The sequence goes on from CM060406.1 coordinate 187,593,152, forward strand.
ATGGCGAGCGGGTCATTAGTTAATAGCGCTATTAGGTTTAACAAACCTCACACCGTGCCGTTCGGACGGGCGTGTACTAATGGACTATGGCAGGTTGTCAGTGATGATAGACACTGATATAGGGCACAACTTATTTGCGTAGCAGTCGATATCATACCGTCTAGTAGTTCAAACGGGGAAAACCCCCACTGATCATGGTTATGGATTGGGTAAAGAGAAAGGATATGGATAAACATACTTTCAACTACGGGGTAACCCCCACGGAAAATAAGCCAACGAAAGTCAAACCACGTTTTCAGAAACAACTTAAAACTAAACAACCAAACGTGAACTCACTCAACTTTGTTGTTGACTAGTTGTTACATGCCTTACAGGTCGCTAAACACTTGGAGCTTGCACGAGGAAGGAGTCGTTGTGGTGTACGGACGGTTATGTCCAGTGTTTAATATTTAAAACATTATGAACTTATTAAACCTAAGTGTTGGACTTTAAACTTATGAACTGCGAACTTATGTTTTGAACTTTACGTTTACGCTTCCGCTGTCTAAATTAAAACTTGGTTAACTAGCTTTGGTCACCAATCGTATTGTGGTTGGTCTTATTTACTTAATTACGATGTTCAATATGATTGGTGGCTCGATCCTGGTCACGTCACGCCTCCAAGCGGTGATACCCCGCATGGTGGATTTTGGGGGTGTGACAGATTGGTATCAGAGCCATTGGTTATAGTGAACTTGGTTTTAAAAGGGAAAAGTTTTTGATAAAACCAGACTATAACCAGTACAGTGCTCAACGATCCACAACGACGCTTCGCTCCACGTGCAAGACTCGACACCATAAGTGGTATGATTTATGTTATATTGTCGGTTAGATAGTTCTCAGTATGCATTAGTTAATGTGATAACTGCTATTTGAACCTTGTGTGCTTACTCTTTTCTGTCACTCCACACTTACGCACTTGCGACACCTTTCTTACGTGTGTCCCTTCGATGTGAAGATTATGAGTGGACGTCTCGACATGACCCAGGGTCAGCTGACGACCTTGATTGACGAACGGATTGCTGAAACCTTAGCAACCCAATCAGGGAGTCAACCCATGCACTCTCAAACACGCATGGGCACCTTCAGGGCGTTCCTGAAATGCAAACCTCCCACTTTCGACGGCACTGGAGGAGCAATCGACCTTCTGCACTGGATCCGAAGAATCGAATATACATTCGAAGTGAGTGAAAGCCCTGCCAGCAAACGAGTAGAGTATGCTACTGGCATGTTGCAAGGGAAAGCGTATTCTTGGTGGAGCGCACAAGTTCAGATGCTCGGGTTGGCAGACGCAAATGCCATCCTCTGGAGCGACTTCAAGGATTTGATTAAGGAAAAATTCTACCACCTGGACGACATTCTGGAACTTGAAACAGAGTACTATGGTTTGAAGATGGAGGGATCAGAAATTGAGGCGTACACAAAGAGGTCCAACGACTTGGCTGACTTATGTCCTAACTTGTCACGACCCATACCTAGACGGATCAAGCTATACCTCAGGGGCTTAGTCCCGGAGATCCAAGGGTCTGTAATTGAGGCCAACCTTTCCACAATCCAGCAAGTCATTCGCTTGGCACACCAACTCACCGATCAGGCGGTGGAAGAGGGCAAGCTGCCCAAGCGCGTTAGCACTACTGCTACTAGTACTCCCAGCAATGACAAGCGCAAATTGGACAGAAATTCGGGCAAGGGTTCCACTCCAGTTCAGCCTCAATCCCAATGGCGAAAGACAGATGAACACAGGAGCCCCAGTCAGCAGTTCTCTGGAAATCAAGGTCAGGGTGGATACAGGGGAAATCACCCTAAGTGCAAACGATGTAGTTTGCACCACAGCTGGCCGTGCAACAAGGATCGTTGTCAGAGATGTAGCAAGCTTGGACATCAAGCCAGAGATTGCAGGAGCTCACGTCCTGCGAATCAGAATCAGCAACAGCAGCCACAAGCTCCACAGAACCAACAGCAACAGCAGGGTAACAAGGAATGCTATCAGTGTGGTGCTGAAGGTCACTTCAAGAGAAACTGTCCCCAGTTGAACCGGAAACAGAATAACAACAACAACCAGGGGAACGGAAACAATAATGGGGGAAACAATGAGGGCAATACAGCCAGGGAACGTGCGTTCGTGATTGGTCAGGGTGATGCAAGGAACGATCCCAACGTTGTGATGGGTAAGTTTCTTCTGGATGACTTCTTTGTTACTGTTTTGTTTGATTCGGGTGCCGATACTAGTTATGTGTCCCTAAAAGTTAGCCAAATGCTTAAGCGCACTCCAACACTGTTGAACACCAAACACACGGTAGAACTAGCTAACGGTAAAAGTCTTGAAGCCATACACGTAGTTAAAGGTTGTAACCTCGTCTTAGCTGGTCAGACTTTCTCTATCGATCTTATTCCTATCACACTGGGTAGTTTCGACGTCGTTATTGGGATGGATTGGCTATCTCATCATCAAGCGGAGATTGTTTGCAAGGAGAAAATCGTCCGCATTCCTCGTTCTGGTAAGGAACCCCTGGTGATTCAGGGCGATAAGAGTGGTGCTGTTGTAGGCATTATCTCTTTCCTTAAGGCCCAGAAGTGTTTGCGAAAGGGCCACACTGCCATTTTAGCACTCGTTACTGACACATCAGCGGAAGAGAAGAAAATTGAAGACATCCCTATTGTGCGCGATTTTCCCGAGGTATTTCCTGAGGAATTACCTGGTCTTCCGCCTCATCGCCAAGTTGAGTTTCAAATCGAGCTAGCTCCTGGAGCAGCGCCAGTAGCTCGAGCACCACATCGTCTAGCTCCATCAGAACTCGAAGAACTGTCCACACAACTACAAGAACTCTTGGAAAAGGGTTTTATACGTCCTAGCTCTTCGCCCTGGGGAGCTCCAGTCTTGTTCGTAAAGAAGAAAGATGATACTTTCAGAATGTGTATTGACTATCGCGAGCTCAACAAGGTGACTGTGAAGAATCGTTATCCTCTTCCACGTATTGACGACCTATTCGACCAGCTGCAAGGGTCGAGCTATTACTCCAAGATTGACTTGAGATCGGGATACCATCAGCTGAGGGTCCGAGATGAGGACGTCGCCAAAACAGCATTTAGAACTCGTTACGGCCATTACGAGTTTCTGGTTATGCCATTCGGGCTGACGAATGCACCAGCGGTCTTCATGGATCTCATGAACCGAGTGTGCAAGCCTTACCTGGATAAGTTCGTTATTATGTTCATCGACGATATCCTGATCTATTCTAAGAGTCAGGAGGAACACGAGCTGCATCTACGACTTATGCTGGAACTTCTTCGAAAAAGAGCAGTTGTATGCCAAGTTTTTGAAATGTGACTTCTGGCTTCGCGAAGTCCACTTTCTAGGCCACGTGGTAAACAAGGATGGAATTCATGTGGATCCATCTAAGGTTGAATCGATCAAGAACTGGCCTGCACCCTGAACACCAACAGAGATCCGCCAATTCTTGGGTTTGGCCGGATATTACAGAAGGTTTATAAAAGATTTCTCCAAGATTGCGCAACCTCTCACTTCACTGACTCAGAAGGGTGTCATCTATCGTTGGGGTGATGCACAAGAGTCCGCATTTCAACATCTAAAGGATAGACTTTGTAGCGCGCCTATCCTCTCATTGCCTGAGGGCACAGATGATTTTGTGGTTTACTGCGATGCTTCCATCCAAGGACTTGGTTGCGTGTTGATGCAACGTGACAAGGTCATTGCCTACGCATCACGCCAACTCAAGGTTCACGAAAGAAATTACACTACTCACGATCTGGAGTTGGGAGTAGTTGTTTTCGCGCTTAAGATATGGAGACATTACCTATACGGTACCAAGTGCACCATTTACACCGATCACAGGAGTCTCGAGCATATCTTCAAGCAAAAGGAGTTAAATATGCGTCAACGCCGATGGGTTGAGCTCTTGAATGATTATGAATGCGCTATCAAGTACCCTCCGGGCAAGGCCAATGTTGTGGCCGACGCCCTCAGTCGAAAGGATACTCTGCCTAAGCGTGTACGTGCGTTACAGCTTACCATCCAATCTAACCTTCCCGCTCAGATCCGTGATGCTCAGGTCGAAGCATTGAAAGCAGAAAACACCAGGGCTGAGTCCCTACGAGGATCAAGGCAGCGACTGGAACAAAAGGAAGACGGCACCTACTTTGTTAACGGACGCATCTGGGTTCCACTGTATGGAGACTTACGCGAACTTGTGATGGACGAAGCGCACAAGTCTCGTTATTCGATACACCCTGGTTCGGACAAGATGTACCACAACCTCAAGACTATGTATTGGTGGCCTGGCATGAAAGCCCACATAGCAACCTACGTCAGTAAGTGCTTGACTTGTGCGAGAGTCAAGTCTGAATATCAGAAACCATCAGGCCTACTTCAACAACCGGAGATCCCGAAATGGAAATGGGAGCAAATTTCCATGGATTTCGTTACCGGCCTGCCTAGATCTCAAGGCGGAAATGATACCATTTGGGTGATCGTAGATCGACTGACCAAGTCTGCACATTTTCTGGCTATCAAAGAGACGGATAAGTTTTCTACTCTTGCAGACATTTATCTAAAGGAAGTGGTGTCAAGGCACGGAGTGCCAACCTCTATTATATCTGATCGTGACGCGCGTTTTACTTCTGAACTGTGGCAAGCAATGCACAAATCCTTTAGCTCACGTTTAGATATGAGCACCGCTTATCACCCACAGACGGATGGGCAATCTGAACGCACCATCCAAACCTTGGAAGACATGCTTAGGGCATGTGTAATCGATTTTGGTAATGGCTGGGAAAAGCACCTCCCGCTAGTGGAGTTCTCATATAACAACAGCTACCACACCAGCATCCAAGCCGCTCCGTTTGAGGCATTGTACGGACGCAAATGCCGATCACCTCTCTGTTGGGCAGAAGTTGGTGACAGCCAAATCACTGGCCCAGAACATGTGGTAGACACCACCGAGAAAATTGCTCAGATACGACAGCGAATGGCGGCAGCTCGTGACCGTCAGAAAAGCTATGCTGATAAAGGAAGAAAACCACTCGAGCTCCAGGTTGGGGATCGAGTGCTACTCAAAGTCTCACCTTGGAAGGGTGTAGTCCGCTTTGGCAAACGAGGCAAACTCAATCCGCGTTATGTCGGACCATTCGAAGTCATTGAGAAAATTGGCAAGGTAGCCTACAGGTTGAACCTACCTGAAGAACTCAGCGGAGTTCACAATGTTTTCCATGTGTCGAACCTGAAGAAGTGTCTGGCAGATGAGACCCTCATAGTTCCTCTGAAGGAACTCACTATCGACGACCAGCTACGATTCGTCGAGGAACCAGTAGAGATTACGGATCGAGACGTTAAGATCCTCAAGCATACCAGGATACCCCTGGTCCGAGTTCGTTGGAATTCTCGTCGTGGCCCAGAGTATACCTGGGAACGAGAAGACCAAATGAAACTCAAGTATCCCCAGCTGTTTAAGAAAAACGTAACCACTACTGAGGCTGAAGCTACTGCAGAATTTCGGGACGAAATTCCAAATCAACGGGGGGATGATGTGACACCCCAGGAAAATCAGGAAAACAACGCAACTTAACTAGCTTCCTCAGTAACCACGCGCTAAATTTCGGGACGAAATTCTCTTAACAGGGGGAGAATGTGACAACCCTCGAATTTACATGTAACCGTACAGTTTATTAATAATAATAAATGTGCTTGACGACTGTGTGGAATTACTTAACTGCTTTCTGATATCTGTGTTATGCTTACGCGTATTTGTTAATATACTAATAGTGTACAGATAGGTCACTAAATAGTCCGTTATATTTTCCTGAGTGTTAGAAAGTAAAAACGTTACAAAATATATAAATAGGACGCGTTACGAATTAATTTGGCACTTTAACGAATCAGTATTCAACCGAACAACCGGACTATACCCGGAACATAAAAATATTGTCATTAACATAGTTTTTCTTTTTCTGAGCCAGTTAGGGTCCCTGAATACACTAACACCCGTTACAACTTACTACATGCTAGAAACTCAATTAACCTCCTACTTAACAACTAATGTCTAACCATTTAGTTAGAAACCAACCATGAGACCCCCCCCCCCCCAACTAAATCGGTCACCATATGGTGACACCATTTGTCCTTGGATGATTAAAATAATCCTACTTGTCTAATATCAAGGTGACACAATGACCTTTGGGTAATCTTGAAGGAATTGTCTATAAGTAACAATACAAGTCCACTAATCACTTCATAACCCACACAACAAAAATCACTCCTTCTCTCCCCTTGCCATAGGCTTCGGCCGAACACAACCATCTTCACCACACCACCTTTCGATTTTGACCAAACCATTCCAAGGGTATACAAGTGCTAAGGATCACATACGAGGAGGCTTGGTGCATTCGGAAAGCGAAGGACCTCTTCCCATTGCTTTTATCCACCCAATCTTCGACTAGTTTCTCCCCTAGCCTCGAGCTAGTAGTAAGTGATTCTAAACCTCTTCTTGATCTTGTCTAGAGTGGTTAATAAGAGTTTCGTCGGTTAAAAATTATGAACATATAAGATCAAAGTCTAAAAGTTTACTAAAGTGATGAACAAGGTGGTTAATGGATGAATATTAGTGTAAACCATGTAGATCTTGTGTGATTATGATTATTGGTTGATTATCTGATGTTTTACTGATTAATATTAATGTGTCATGTTGTTGTGGTCACTAAACTTGTTAACGGAATCGATCGAACACGATTTAGAAGGTTAAACACTAAAAACAGAAATCTGTCCATACTTTACAGCCAACTTCAGTTGGCTGTAAACAGGTCTTAAACTCAACGAAAAATCGATATTTTGAATCTAAAATATGTTATCATGAAATACGGTTCTAATGGCACCGGAATCGTAATTTTTGGACTCCGTTTACTATTTTTAAAGTGTTAATTTGTAACAGCAACTTAAGCTGAATTTTGACAGCAATAAATGGGTGTCGTACTTTCAGTCATAACCTGAGTTTTGTGATCAATCGGACCATGAAAATTTTACTGTAGATGACAACTGAAGTATTTGTAATTACCCCACTGGAATTTCGCAAATCGGACTTACGATGAATTTTTAATAAATTGTTTCGTGGACTATGGTCAGAAATACATAAATCTGAGTTCAGTCCCGAATATGATTTTTTATAAAATGTGGATAATGAACCGGACCCCGATATTTTTACACAATAAAATATGGAATGTTTATGACATTCTATAAAAATTTGGGAATTTTTGGAATAACCTAACTATTTTATTTAAATGTCCGAAAAACAGCCGGTTTTGAGTATTAATGCTGAATTGACATAAGTTGTGACTTGCGTGTCTAAATGTCGAGTATGCTATCTGTGAATGATTTGACATGTTATATATGTTATGTGCATTATCGTATGTTTGATTTTGAGTGGGTAATGGACGGGAAACTTAGATGGGCTTAAACCGTTACGGTGATGCATGTTGTGTGATAGATACGTGTAGGAACTTTGTGTTCTATTTGAAAGCCACTAAATGACTAACTGGTAAATCATACTAGGACGTGATTGACCGACCTTGACTGTTAGCTATATTGAGAATCTAACCGAGCAAACCGAGGTGAGTTCACACACTTTCTAAGGCATGGGATTCCCGGTGGTTTGGGAATGGGTTAAAATAAGAACTAAATCTACATATCCTCCTTGGGTAGGATATGTACGGCCATCCTCCATAGATTGGATGCCATTATTAATCCTATGAATTCTCCTGGTGCAGAATACGTACGTTCGTCCTCCTGGTGCAGGACAACAACCTTAAAACTAGCTAGACAAAACTCTATCATGAAGTCCCTCAATTTATATCGACTTAATCGCCGAGGCCAATGGCGAGCGGGTCATTAGTTAATAGCGCTATTAGGTTTAACAAACCTCACACCGTGCCGTTCGGACGGGCGTGTACTAATGGACTATGGCAGGTTGTCAGTGATGATAGACACTGATATAGGGCACAACTTATTTGCGTAGCAGTCGATATCATACCGTCTAGTAGTTCAAACGGGGAAAACCCCCACTGATCATGGTTATGGATTGGGTAAAGAGAAAGGATATGGATAAACATACTTTCAACTATGGGGTAACCCCCACGGAAAATAAGCCAACGAAAGTCAAACCACGTTTTCAGAAACAACTTAAAACTAAACAACCAAACGTGAACTCACTCAACTTTGTTGTTGACTAGTTGTTACATGCCTTACAGGTCGCTAAACACTTGGAGCTTGCACGAGGAAGGAGTCGTTGTGGTGTACGGACGGTTATGTCCAGTGTTTAATATTTAAAACATTATGAACTTATTAAACCTAAGTGTTGGACTTTAAACTTATGAACTGCGAACTTATGTTTTGAACTTTACGTTTACGCTTCCGCTGTCTAAATTAAAACTTGGTTAACTAGCTTTGGTCACCAATCGTATTGTGGTTGGTCTTATTTACTTAATTACGATGTTCAATATGATTGGTGGCTCGATCCTGGTCACGTCAGACATTTAGCCACATTAGTGGCTATAGATTTCTTTAAACCTATCCACCAATACTTTGCCTTTAAATCCTGGTACATCTTATCACTGCCAGGATGAACTGAATATTTGGAGCTATGAGCTTCTTGTAGAATCACATCTCGAAGTCCTCCATAGATTGGAACCCATATTCGTCCATTCAATCTTAGGATTACATCCTTGCCATATGACAATTGTTCAGCAGTTACGCCCAACTTCTCATTCAGATAGTTAGCTTATAATACAGCTTCCTTTTGAGCGGCTAACAACCTTTCATTCAAGCTGTTCTTTAATTCAATGCTCTTGGCATTGATTCTAATAGGCTTAACCCTTTCCTTCCTGCTCAATGCATCAGCGACTACATTCGCTTTGCCTGGATGATATCGGATTTCACAATCATAATCATTCAGTGTCTCCATCCATCGACGCTGTCTCATGTTAAGATCCTTCTAGTTAAACAGGTGCTGAAGGCTCTTATGGTCAGAATAAATCACGCACTTAGTCCCATAAAGATAATGCCTCCATAGCTTTAGTGCAAATACAACGGTACCCAACTCCAAATCGTGGGTGGTGTAATTCTTCTCGTGCACCTTTAATTGACGTGAAGCATAGGCAATATCCTTGCCCTTCTGCATAAGCACACATCCCATACCTGTGTGCGATGCGTCACAATAAACCACAAATTCTTCAATTCCTTCTGGCAATGTCAACACGGGTATAACAATCCTCAATAAAAAATCAACACCCTCGAATTATTTTTCGACACCCTAATATATTTTAAAATATCCCAATATGTCCCAAAATACACCCCATACGTGAAAACGGGCCCCAAATACATTAAATATTATTAAAATAATTAAAAATCTGAATTTTTAAGTTGAGGCGGGCCGCATAAACCCCACCTCAACCTCTACGCGGGCCGCTAGAGGCCCAAGATGTGGCGCAGCCCGGTGTGGCCACGTGGGCCAACACCCGGCAGGTCTAGTTGCTGACCCAGCTCAGCTACGCGTTGACCTGGTTTGACGCGGGCCGCGTAAGGCTTCGCTTACATCTACGCGGGCCGCGACAAAGTGAGAAATCAACACTATATAAAGGAGCCATCGGGTTTCAATCAGAATTCGTTCAAACTCGAAATCTCTTTCTCACTTCTGAATTATAGGAAATATAAGCGGGTATTATACCCCACTAAATAGCAAGGTTCTGCTCCGTTGTAAGTATTATAACCCCTGGATACGTATTAGATACGCTGCCCGATTGATATAGGGTTCCATAACGGCTGTCGTGGTTCTGCCCGACGTAGTCGTTGGAATGCCGTCTCGGGGAGGGTATTACTAATGTTAAAATTGGTTATTATACTAACGCGTGTGCGTTTGTGTAAATTATAGATTGTCACCAGGAAACCCTTACGGAAAATCTAAGACAGCAATGTGAGTTGATCCACTTTTTGTAAACCTTTTTGTTAATTGTTTTACAAAACCTTAAATACTTTTCCATGCGAATAACAGTTATTGAGTATTTGTAAGAATACAATTATCATGAGTATGTTGGGGTTTTGTATACAAAATTTGTTACCACCTGGTCAAGGAGTAACATTTCCACAAGTCGGGTTCGACAGTTTCATGGATGTTAATTGATATGTCTTGGAAACAAATATAATTGCGAGATCGCCCTCAATACTGTACACTGGGTTTTACTTAAACTTGATTAAACTGGGATTTACTCACCAGTATTTCCCACTGACAAATGTTTTTAAAACGCGTTTCAGGTAACAAACTGTGAAAGCCAAATAGAAGCCAGTTGGACAGCACTAAAGGCTTGGAAAAGTGGCAATAAAGTTACCTAAGATAAAATAAATGTTTTTATTAATAAAATAGGATTTATTCCTATGAAATTGTGTGTACTACGAACTTGGATTTTAACCCATTTGTTTAATGCTATAAAAATGTGGTATTTTACTCTGATCAATGTTTCCTAACTACGGTCCTGATGAAAATTTCTGCTGCCAAATTAGACAATACGCGATACCACTGAAACTGGCTCGCGGCCGCCCGTTCCCTGGATTTAGGGATCGGGGGTTGCGACAGAAGGTGGTATCAGAGCCAAGCCACTGATTCAGCCACAGAGGTGTTTTGCTGACATCAAAATTCAATCTGTTAGGAAATAAATTATGGACATACGTGCATAACTGTATTTTATTGCTATGTGTTATTTGACTATTTGTTAGTTTACAGTATGAGCGACCAAGGACCATCTGACGCGTACCGTCAATTGTCTAGTTCGCCTAGAAGCGAAGGCACCTCCTTTTCCCAGCCTGCCCTCTCAGGGTACTCTGCTGATACGGAAGAAGGAATCTTTGTGTTTAAGGCTCAATCAGAAGAGCCATTTCCTCAGAAAAAAGAGGGGATGGTTCAGTCGAGGGGCACACGAGCGTAGAAAGCGTATGAAAAAGTTACAAGACCATAGGGTACTAGCAGCAGCCAAAAGAGAGACAGATGCCTATGCCCAGGATATGATAAATAGGGGTATAGCCAATATTCACATCCTAGCAACCACTGCAGCTGACCCTAATCTGGAGCAAATAATAGCACCCCAACCACAACTACCAATCCCTGACCAACCAATGGAGATAGAAAACTCTGAAAACCAAGTAGAGATGCATGATTTCAACCCGGAGGAAATACCTAGGGTACCAGCACCAAATCCCCTAGACCCAAATTACGATCCCTGGTGGGATGAAGTTAGGGACTATGTGCAACGTTACCCGATACATGAAGACACACCCATGCAGAACATAGGAGCCTATCCAGGTATGGACCCTTTAGATCCCTATTACCACGATTAATACATTAGGGAGATCTTAGAAGATCCTTACCGATTTCAGGCACCTACACCCCCATACCAGGAACCCGCACCCCAGATTCCGAACCCAGTCCTAGAACCTGCACCCCCAATGAGTGCAGAAAACGTACAAGAACTTAGGACATTTGGTGAGGAAATTTTAGAGAGCGGTGAGAGAATGAGACAGGTGGGAGAGCGACTCGTCTGGAAGTACGACGAGCGCAATATGGATTTTTGGATGAATCCATATCCGTGAATGTGATGGTGAAACGGTAGTAGTAATAATAATAATAAAATATGTGCGTATGGATGCCTACTATTATTTATTTCAGTTGGTATTGTAATTTTATTTCAGTACCGGTGTGTAATAGATATATAGTAGATGAATAGAGTAAAGTCGCAATGATCGACGCTTTTGGCTAAATTGCATGTCATGTGATTAACTATAGTAGCTATTATTTTGTGATATTAATACGGGGTAAATGTTTAAAATTCAGATGGCCGATGAAGGAAATCAAGGAAATCTGAATAACGATAACCAGAGTAATATTAACGTGGTTAATGATAATCCGAGCATCAATAACAATGGAAACCAAATGGATAATAGTGTCGTTCAACATATAGTGGCACAAGGAATCATAGATGCAATGCCATTTATTATTCAAACGATTCAAGAAGCGAATAATAAAAGTAAGCATAGCAGTAAGCGACCAATCGAACCAGAAAACAGCGTGAACAATGGACCCGTACTTCAAGTGCCCATTCCCAAAAGAAGAAGAACCATGCCTTATGGTTGTTCTTACAAAGAATTCTGGTCCTGTAAACCAATAGAATTATCGGGCAATGAAGGACCCATTGCAGCCCTACGCTGGATAGAGAAAACTGAGGCTGTTTTAAAAATAAGCAAGTGTGCTGAAGAAGACAAAATAATGTTTGCTTCTAATCTGTTTAAGAACTCAGCTTTAGAATGGTGGAACACTGTCCTCCAGTCAAGAGGAAGTGATAAGGTATACAACATGGAATGGGAGGAATTTAAAAATACGGTAGAAAGGAAATTATGCCCTCCTAATGAAAAGGAACAGATAGCTAATAAGTTCCTAAACTTAAGAATGACCGGAGTAGATAGTGAGGGTTATACTACTACATTCTTTGAATATGCTAGAATAGTACCAACCCTTGCATCACCTGAACCGGTATTAATCTCCCGTTATATCTGGGGAATAATTGGGGAAATTAGACATGTAGTCAAGGCAGCTAGACCTCAAACTATAGAAGAAGCTGTAGAACTAGCAAATACCTTGACAGATGAGTTAATCCGTACTAGATAAGAAGACCAAAGGAGAAACCTAATCCAAAGGCTTACTCAAGAATTCCGTTATGGGAATTACAACCGTAGGAATATGGGTTCTACCTCTGCACCATTCTGCAAGGCCTGCAAGAAAAAGCATTCGGGAAAATGCTCCACTCTTTGCAATTTTTGCAAAATGCCAGGACACAAGGAAGAAGATTGCAGGAGAAAATCCAGTAATGGACTATGCTACAACTGTGGAGAAAAAGGTCACATCAAGCTGAATTGTCCAAAATTGGCTCCAGCTGTGGACAACAGGAACACTAAAAATGCTAGAGCATTCGTTCTGACTGCAGATGAAGCCAAGATGATTCCAGACGTGATAGCTGGTACGTTTTAAGTTAATGATGTATTTGCTAAAGTATTATTTGACTCTAGTGCAAACCAAAGTTTTATTAATACTTCGTTTTGCAAACTTTTAAATCAATCATTAACTAAACTACCACAAGAATGTCTCGTAGAGATAGCTAATGGAGAAACAGTTAAGATTTCGGAAATCTTGCAGGGAGCAAGAATAGAATTTTTAAATCAGAAGTTTAGGGCAAACCTTTATCCTATGAATCTGGCAGGATTTGATATTGTTTTAGGAATGGATTGGTTAATAGCCAATAAAGCCAACATTTTATGTGATCAAAATTCAATTCAAGTAAATTCACCAAAAGGTGAAAAGATCACAATAAAAGGAGATAAACCCTCTAGGTCCACTAAATTCATCTCGGTGATGAAAACTGCAAGCTATATAAGAAAAGGGTCTATAGTGTATTTGATTTCTATAATCACTAACACTAAAGGAAAAGAAGTAAAAGACATTCCAGTAGTATCTCAGTTTTCAGATGTATTTCCAGAAGAATTACCAGGACTACCGCCAAACAGAGAAGTTGAATTCAGAATCCATCTGCTACCAGGAACAGCACCAATTGCCAAAGCACCCTACCGATTGGCACCCGCAGAAATGCAGGAACTAAAGAAACAATTAGATGAATTGTTGGAAAAAGGATTCATACAACCAAGTTCGTCGCCTTGGGGAGCACCGATTTTATTCATCAAAAAGAAGGACGGATCGATGCGTATGTGCATTGACTACCGTGAATTAAACAAGGTCACGATTAAGAACCGGTACCCACTACCGAGAATCGATGATCTGTTTGATCAATTGCAAGGAGCTCGATTTTTCTCTAAAATCGATTTAAGGTCAGGATATCATCAATTAAAGGCACAGGAAGAGGACATTCCTAAGACCGCATTCAGAACAAGGTATGGCCATTATGAATTTACTGTCATGCCATTTGGTTTAACCAATGCCCCAGCCACATTTATGGACATGATGAACCGAATATGTAAGCCATATTTGGATAAATTCACAATCGTCTTCATAGATGATATTCTCATTTATTCTAAAAATAAGGAAGAACATGCAAAACATTTGCACGCACTTTTAAGTCTTTTAAGAAAGGAAAAGCTTTATGCTAAATTTTCAAAATGCGAGTTTTGGCTAGAACAGGTACAATTTCTTGGACACCTAGTTAATCATGAAGGAATTCGTGTGGATCCAACAAAGAATGAGGCGATTATCAAATGGAAAACCCTTGAGTCACCAACTGAGGTTAGAAGTTTCTTAGGATTGGCCGGTTATTATAGGAGATTTATTCGAGATTTTTCTAGAATAGCCATTCCTTTAACTAAGTTCACCTGTAAATCCATTAAGTTTGAATGGGGACCAAAACAAGAAGAAGCTTTTAGAATTCTTAAGCACAGATTAACCAATACACCCATATTAGCGTTACCAGAAGGAAATGAAGACTTTGTAGTCTATTGTGACGCTTCCAAATTAGGTTATGGATGTGTGTTAAAGCAACACCAAAAGGTTATAGCTTATGCATCTAGACAACTTAAGAATCATGAAGAAAATTCAACCCATGATTTGGAATTAGGAGCTATAATTTTTGCCCTTAAGATTTGGAGACAATACCTTTATGGTAGTAAGTTTACCGTATTCACTGATCATAAGAGTTTAAGGTATGTTTTCGGCCAAAAGGAGTTGAATATGAGACAAAGACGCTGGATGGAGATGCTTAGTGACTATGATTGTGATATCCAGTATCATGAAGGAAAGGCAAATGTAGTGGCAGATGCTTTAAGCCGAAAGTATCACGAAAAGCCAAAAAGGGTACGTTCTCTTAAATTAAATCTACAAGTAGATTTAAATGAATAAATTAGAAAAGCACAAGAATCAGTAATCAAGGATGATACTGAAAATTTAAAAGGTATGATTAAGGAATTAGAACAAAGAACAGATGGAATATGGAGATTCCATGAAAAGAGAATGTGGATACCTAAATTA
The DNA here is from genome assembly GCA_030545235.1 of Helianthus tuberosus. Classification (NCBI taxonomy): domain Eukaryota; kingdom Viridiplantae; phylum Streptophyta; class Magnoliopsida; order Asterales; family Asteraceae; genus Helianthus; species Helianthus tuberosus. The sequence continues at coordinate 187,608,265 of CM060406.1, forward strand.
GGAAACCTACGTCATCGTATCTTAGAAGAAGCCCATAAGTCTAAGTATACGATGCATCCAGGAAGTGATAAAATGTACCAGGATTTAAGGAAAATTTTCTGGTGGATAGGAATGAAAAAGGACATAGCAGCCTATGTTTCTAAATGTTTAACTTGTTCACAAGTTAAAGCTGAACACCAGAAACCCTCAGGTTTGTTACAACAGCTAGAAATGCCAGTATGGAAATGAGAATTGATAACAATGGATTTTGTTACCAAATTACCCAAAACAAGGAAAGGTAATGATACAATCTGGGTGATTGTAGATAGGCTAACCAAGTCAGCTCATTTCCTACTAATGAAGGAAACTTTCAGTATGGAACAATTAGCTAAATTATATGTAAATGAAATAGTTTCTTTACTTGGAATACCTTTATCAATCGTTTCTGATAGAGATAGTAGTTTTACTTCTCATTTTTGGTCAAGTTTCCAAAAAGCCATGGGAACCAAGTTAAATTTGAGCACAGCTTATCATCCTCAAACGGATGGACAAAGCAAAGGACAATTCAGACAATGGAGGACATGCTTAGAGCTTGTGTAATTGATTTCGGAGGTAATTGGGATGATCACTTACCTTTAATAGAAATTTCTTATAATAATAGTTATCACACAAGTATAAATGATGCACCATTCGAAGCACTTTATGGACGAAAGTGCCGAACCCCAGTATGTTGGGTAGAAATTGGGGAGAAGCAACTATCTGGACCTGAAATAGTGCAAGAAACAACCGACAATATTATTCAAGTCAATGAACGACTGAAAGCAGCACGTGATCGACAAAAGAGCTATGCTGATAACCGACGCAAACCCTTGGAATTTCAAGTAGGAGATAAAGTATTGTTAAAGGTCTCTCCTTGGAAAGGAGTAGTAAGATTCATCAAACGGGGAAAGCTAAGTCCCAGGTATGTTGGACCTTTTAAGGTTATTAGAAGAATAGGATCTGTAGCCTATCAGCTACAACTGCCAGAGGAAATGGCAGGAATACATGATGTATTTCATGTATCAAATCTCAAGAAATGCTTAGCGGATGAATCGCTAATGGTACCTCTTAAAGATATAGAGATAAATGAACAACTCAAGTTTGTAGAAAGGCCTCTACAGATTGAAGACAGGAAAGTCAAGAATCTCAAACATAAGAGATTAGTTCTGGTCAAAGTGAAGTGGGACTCCAAAAGAGGACCTGAGTACACATGGGAGCTTGAATCTGAAATGCAAAGGAAATATCCACACTTGTTCCAGTAGATCTCGAGGACGAGCTCTAAAACAAGGTGGGGAGGATATAACAATCCTCAATAAAAAACCGACACCCTCGAACTATTTTCCGACACCCTAATATATTTTAAAATATCCCAATATGTCCCAAAATACACCCCATACGTGAAAACGGGCCCCAAATACATTAAATATTATTAAAATAATTAAAAATCTGAATTTTTAAGTTGAGGCGGGCCGCGTAAACCCCACCTCAACCTCTACGCGGGCCGCTAGAGGCCCAAGATGTGTCGCAGCCCGGTGTGGCCACGTGGCCCAACACCCGGCAGGTCTAGTTGCTGACCCAGCTCAGCTACGCGTTGACCTGGTTTGACGCGGGCCGCGTAAGGCTTCGCTTACATCTACGCGGGCCGCGACAAAGTGAGAAATCAACACTATATAAAGGAGCCATCGGGTTTCAATCAGACTTCGTTCAAACTCAGAATCTCTTTCTCAATTCTGAATTATAGGCAATATAAGCGGGTATTATACCCCACTAAATAGCAAGGTTCTGCTCCGTTGTAAGTATTATAACCCCTGGATACGTATTAGATACGTTGCCCGATTGATCTAGGGTTCCGTAACGGCTATCGTGGTTCTGCCCGACGTAGTCGTTGGAATTCCGTCTCGGGGAGGGTATTACTAATGTTAAAATGGGTTATTATACTAACGCGTGTGCATTTGTGTAAATTATAGATTATCACCAGGAAACCCTTACGGAAAATCTAAGATAGCAATGTGAGTTGATCCACTTTTTGTAAACCTTTTTGTTAACTGTTTTACAAAACCTTAAATACTTTTCCATCCGAATAACAGTTATTGAGTATTTATAAGAATACAATTATCATGAGTATGTTGGGGTTTTGTATACAAAATTTGTTACCACCTGGTTAAGGAGTAACATTTCCACAAGTCGGGTTCGACAGTACCATGGATGTTAATTGATATGTCTTGGAAACAAATATAATTGCGAGATCGCCCTCAATACTGTACACTGGGTTTTACTTAAACTTGATTAAACTAGGATTCACTCACCAGTATTTCCCACTGACAAATGTTTTTAAAACGCGTTTCAGGTAACAAACTGTGAGAGCTAAATAGAAGCCAGTTGGACAGCACTGAAGGCTTGGAAAAGTGGCAATAAAGTTACCTAAGATAAAATAAATGTTTTTATTAATAAAATAGGATTTATTCCTATGAAATTGTGTGTACTACGTACTTGGATTTTAACCTATTTGTTTAATGTTATAAAAGTATGGTATTTTACTCTGATCAATGTTTCCTAACTACGGTCCTGATGAAAATTTCGGCTGCCAAATTAGACAATACGCGATACCACTAAAACTGGCTCGCGGCCGCCCGTTCCCTGGATTTAGGGATCGGGGGTTGCGACAACGGGAGCATTGCTTAATTTCTGCTTAAGAATATCAAAGGATTCTTGCTGCTTAGGACCCCAGTCAAACTTGACATTCTTGCGAGTTAACGATGTTAGAGGTGCAGCAATCCTTGAGAAGTTTTCGATGAAGCGTCTATAGTAACCTGCTAGACCCAAGAAGCTGCGTATCTCTGTAGGAGTCTTGGGTTCTTGCCAATTCATAATCGCTTCGATCTTAGCGGGATCCACCTAGATGCCACGCTCACTTACCACATGTCCAAGGAATTGGACTTCCGGAAGCCAAAATTCACATTTTGAAAACTTGGCGTAGAGCTTCTCCTGCTGCAGAAGTTTAAGGATGCACCGGAGGTGTTTTTCATGATCGGCTTGACTCTTCGAGTAAATAAGGATGTCATCAATGAAGACAATGACAAACTTGTCTAAATACGGCTTGCAAACGCGATTCATGAGATCCACGAACGCTACAGGTGCATTAGTGAGCCCAAAAGGCATCACTAAGAACTCATAGTGGCCGTAGCGCGTTCGGAATGCGGTCTTGTGCACGTCTTCGTCTCTGACCTTCAATTGGTGATAACCTGACCTTAGGTCGATTTTTGAAAAATAACTTGCTCCTTGAAGCTGATCGAATAGATCATCGATCCTGGGTAACGGATATCTGTTCTTGATTGTAACTTTGTTTAACTCGCGATAATCAATGCATAAACGCATTGAGCCGTCCTTCTTCTTCACAAACAGAATCGGTGCTCCCCAAGGGGACGAGCTAGGTCGAATAAAACCCTTTGCCAACAAATCATCCAACTGAGTCCTTAACTCTTTCATCTCAGTCGGTGCCAACCGATAAGGTGCTCTTGCAATTAGTGCTGCTGCAAGAATAATATCGATTCTGAACTCCACTTGCCTATCTGGGGGTAAACCAGGTAGTTCTTCAGGGAATACTTCTGGATATTCAGAAATAACAAGGATGTCTTCGATCTTGGGCTTTGGTTCATCAATGGTTACCTGTGCCATATAAATGACACAAACTTTCTTCAAACACCTCGACGCCTTAAGCATGGACACTTGCTTAGGTAACCCATACTGTGTATCTCCTTGTATTGTTAACGGCTCACCATAGGGAGTCTTGATAACTACTTGCTTCTTATCACATACGATTTGGGCTTGGTTATGAGATAACCAATCCATGCCTATCACTATATCAAATCCTGCTAATTTTAACGGAAGCAAGGACAACGGAAAAGAGTGCTTCCTAATGGATATAAAACATCCATCTAGAACTGTTGAGGCAGTCTCTATAGTACCATCGGCCAATTCTACCTCATACTTTATGCTTAGAGTCTTAACAGGCAGATTTAATAACTTACAAAATTTATTGTCCACAAAAGACTTGTCTGCACCTGAATCAAACAACACTCTAGCATAAACATCATTGATAAGAAAGGTACCTGTTATCACGTTGTCATTCTGCACAGCCTCCTGAGCATTCATCTGGAATACCCGAGCATTGGTCTTTTTAACCTCTTCAGGTTTCTTTGCATATTTGGGGCAATTGATCTTTATATGCCCTTTCTCGTTACAGTTGTAACAAGTTTCGTCTTTCATTTTCTTGCAATCTAGGGTCTTATGCTCCTTAGACTTGCAGATTCCACAAACTCTGGGCTGCGACTGCAACTGTGACTGAGATTTTGTTTCGAACCTACACTTTCCAAAATGGTGCTTTTGGCAGGTCTTGCATTTGGGTTTCTCACCCGACTGCTGGTTATCTTTCTTAAACCCCGAACTCTTCTTGTGATCTGAGTTCCCTTTCCTTTTCTTGTCAGAGCGATGAGAACTCTCATCCTCCCGTTTCCGTTTTCCTTCCTCAGAAGCTTTAACAGACTTGTTTCTGATAGCATCAAGTGTGAGAGATAGAGACAGATCTTCCACTGACCTGAAAGTGGTAGGTCTAGACGCTTTCACATTTCCTTTAATTTCTGGAGCTAAACCTCCAATAAAACGAGCTTTGCACTTTGATTCCGGTGTGACCAAATAAGGAACCAATCGCGACATGGTGTTGAAGCTTGTAAGATACGCCTGACAATCTAAGTTCTTCATAACCAAGGTCAAGAAGTCAGTCTCAATTTTCTCAACTTCATGTTGAAGACAAAAATTTTCCTTGATTAGAGCAACAAACTGATCCCAAGTCAGATTATACAATGGGACCTTTCCTGTAGCTTGGATTAGGGATCTCCACCAAGCTAAAGCTTCACCTTAAAAAGATTGTGAAACAAACTTCACAATGTCCTGTTCTGCACAACCACTAATATCAACCACTGTATCCATCTCATCTAGCCACGTCATGCAATCAATGGCTTCTTTCTCTCCTGTGAAGTCCCTGGGCATACAGGAGACGAAATATTTATAAGAACAAGTCTTAACACATGGCTCTTGATTGAGCACAATCTTTTTAGACGGGACACTCCTTTGGTTTGATGAGTGATGAGAATCGTCTCTGTGTGATGCGTGCGACTTGGATGGTGGTTTTGTATGAGCGACAGATAGGGTCCTGCTACGAGTACCACTAGATTCTTGGAACTGTCTGTCCATGGCTCGAGTGATAGCATTATCTATCATTGCTTGCAAATCTGCACCGGCCACATTAATCTTGGTGGTATCATTCCTTTCCCTGGGGTGACTGTTAACCTCATCTGATTCAGCCATGTAGCTTGATTGCTACATAAAACAATTGATAATATTTTATTCAGAGGCTATTATGGAATCATCATTTTTGATGATTCATTAGCCATGGTAACTATAAACCATATTGGTTAATTTATTTAGGATTTTCTTTATAGTTTATCCCTAGTTATAAATCATTAAAGATACAAGAGTGGCACGAAAGGCCTATTCACAAGGACAGTTTTAAAATTTTAGGCCATGATCTTATAAGATCGAGGCATTAAGGTTTGAACGTAGTTCATTACCTTTTCTTGACAGGGAGTCGTAGACTACAACTGTCTTTTGTCTCATTGGACAATGAATATGGCTCGCAGACACTTTATTACTTATGGATGTTTAAATTAAATAGAGAAAAGGAATTGGAAGAATCCAATATAAGGAAGACTTATGTGATTTTATTGAATCACGTTTGCCAGGAGTGCTAACATGTTTTCAGATGTTAACAAGGATTTGAATCTTAAAAAGGTTTTACCATCTGGGCCATGTCTAAAATAACATATAGGCTAGGTTATACCTTTAAGATTTTTTTATTGGCAGATTAATTACAAAAAGGAATAATATTTTGATTTATAATATATTTATACATATGATGACAAATGAAATTTAAATTAAAACATTACATAAATTTTAAAAGGAGTACATAATTGCCCTAAACGGGACTTTTAAGAAATAACATTGTCCACGGAGGGACAGAAATAAAATGACAAGTCCACGCAGGGACCAAGTACATAAATAAAATGTCCACATAGGGACTTAATTGAAATTAAAGATTACAAATCAAATAAATAAGGAATTTTCAATAATCCATTTTCTTCTTCCCCTTGATCAGGTTCGCCAGACCCTTAAGCAGACCCCAGCGGCTCCTACGCTCCTCCTGGACCTGTTGCTCCACCTCGTGCAACCGTTGAAGGATTTCCGGCTGCTGCGGCGGCTGGATCTGAGGCGGCTGCGGCGGCTGCTGCTGCGGAGGTTGAGGAGGTGGCGGGTATTGATACCCATAGGCTGGGTACCCAGTTTGGTATGAAGCTGCATAGGGTCCTTCAGGGTGGAGAGCATTGTAGTTGGCCGCTTCAAGGTACGGGTCCACAGCAGGGGCATTGTAGAAGTTGTAACCCAAATATGCCTGATGTTCAAACGGGTTATACGCCGCTGCACCGGCGTAGGAAGGGATTGGGTTATCATAACCCATTGGTGGTGGAGGTGCAACTGGAGCTGAGTCGACTTCTGAAGCTGGGTTTGAAGGCCCACCCAGTTGCGGGTCTTCATATAGTGGCGGGTAGTGGCTGCCACTGGAGTGTTGGGGGGTGCTGAAGTGAAATCCCCCTCGCACGGATATCCGTGCACCTGATCTTCTTCGCCTCGGTGGTTCTGGAGGCGGCGGCGGTGGCGTAACCGCCTGGAAACACGAATCGTCAGAGGGATCCTGGTGCTGCTGTTGAGGTGGGTTGAAAGGGGGAGTAAACTCCCAGTGGTATGTGGCCCACCTTTCTGCAAAACTGTCTGGGCCCCTGTATGGCGAACCATGAAAAGATAATTTGTCAGAAATCTCGATGGGATGCGTGGGCGTCCCAGTTGGCATCTCCGGGTCTGGATCTTCATCCATCTCCATATCCTGCATCTCAGGATAGTGGTCATCTGACCCCAAAGGGTTTGGACCCTCGGGTTCTTGAATTTGGTTCATCGGATTAAACCTGCTTTGGAAGTACGGGGTCGGTCCTGGAAAGCCCGGTGTGAACTCGACCGCTGTAGCGGGATGAAGGAGTGGTGAGAGTGGTCGGACTCGTTGTTTTGATGGAGCTCGAATGAGTCATGATATGACGGTGAGGAACTGAGGGAGACTGAGCGTCTCGCTGGCTCCAGATAAGTCCTCAAATCTTCCTGAGGACTAGAGCTAAAAGTTGCCGAAGGAGTACGCCGGTGTGATGGCCCGGCCTCGTGGTCATTTGGAGCAGTTATCGGCGCCTTGCCTCTTCCACCTCTTCCTCTGAAACGTTGCGGCATTGTCTTTTGTTCCTGCCAAAACAAATAAAAGAAACCAACAAAAGAAAACAATAAGATTAGGATTAGTCCTAAGTCATTTGGCTAGACTAGACTCGTATCTGGATTCCTAATCGTGAGAACCTTCGAGACTTTCTAATGAAAGAGGCACACAAATCGAAATATTCCATTCATCCTGGTGCTGACAAGATGTACCAAGATATATGTATGTGGTGTGTGTCGGGTGTATTATGTTTTTCTTTATATTTTAAGCCCTTTTTTTAACACATTAGTCAAGTTTTAAATTTATAAAACACGATATTCTACTAACACTAAACACACACATGGGCAAGTGCACCCATCGTGAGCATAGTATAGTGTTGGTAAGATACCGAGGTCGTCCAAGGACACAAGAGCTTTTAGTACCGAGGTCGTCAAGAAGAAAGATGGGTCATTTCAAATGTGTATCGACTATCGTGAGCTCAACAAGCTTACTGTAAAAAACCGATACCCTCTTCCTCGCATTGATGACCTCTTTGATCAATTGCAAGGCGCGACCTGCTTCTCAAAGATCGATCTTTGTTCTGGGTATCATCAACTTCAAGTCCTCGAAGAAGATATACCTAAGACCGCCTTTCGAACACGTTATGGTCATTACGAGTTCGTGGTCATGCCCTTTGGTTTGACCAACGCACCTCCTGTTTTCATGGATTTGATGAACCGCGTGTGCAAAGCATACTTGGATCGTTTCGTGATCGTCTTCATCGAAGATATTCTTATCTACTCCAAGACTTAAGGAGAGCATGAGCGACACTTGCGTCTTATCCTTCAACTTCTTCGTACTGAACGCCTATACGCCAATTTCTCCAAGTGTGAATTTTGGTTAAAAGAGGATCAATTCCTTGGTCATACTGTCAACGAACTTGGTATTCACGTTGATCCCGCTAAAATCGAAGCTGTGAAGAATTGGATTGCCCCAAAGTCTTCGTCTGAAATTCGTTCATTTCTTGGTCTTGCTGGTTATTATCGTCGTTTTATCTCCAACTTTTCGAAGATCGCTGTTCCTTTAACCTCTTTGACTCAAAAAGAGAAACCTTTTGTTTGGGGTCCCGAACAAGAGGAATCTTTTCAAACTCTCAAGGACATGCTTTGTAATGCTCCTATCCTCGTGCTTCCCAATGGTAACGACGATTTCGTCGTGTATTGTGATGCCTCAAACCTTGGTCTTGGTTGTGTCCTTATGCAACGTGACAAGGTTATCGCTTACGCGTCAAGGCAACTCAAAATACATGAGAAAAACTACACTACTCACGACCCTGAACTTGGTGCAGTTGTTTTTACGTTGAAGATTTGGCAACACTACCTTTATGGTACTAAGTGTGTGGTCTTCACCGACCATAAGAGCCTTCAACATATTTTCAACCAAAAGGAACTGAACATGGGTCAACGTTGTTGGGTGGAGTTACTAAACGACTACGACTGCGAGATTCGCTACCATCCAGGAAAAGCGAATGTAGTAGCTGACGCTCTTAGTCGTAAAACTCATGTGAAGAGTATTCATTGTCTCCAACTCGTGTACGACCTTCAGAGCCGCATTCGTGAAGCCCAATATGCCTTTATTAACAAGGGTAGTCTCTCTGTCGAAATACGAGGCGTTGTTGAAAAAGATCTCGTATCTAAACCTGATGGTATTCTGTACTATTGCAATCGTATTTGGATTCCTAATCGTGAGAACCTTCGAGACTTTCTAATGAAAGAGGCACACAAATCGAAATATTCCATTCATCCTGGTGCTGACAAGATGTACCAAGATATGCGTATGTGGTGTGTGTCGGGTGTATTATGTTTTTCTTTATATTTTAAGCCCTTTTTTTAAACACATTAGTCAAGTTTAAAATTTATAAAACACGATATTCTACTAACACTAAACACACACATGGGCAAGTGCACCCATCGTGAGCATAGTATAGCGTTGGTAAGATACCGAGGTCGTCCAAGGACAGAAGAACTTTTAGTACCGGTTTATCCTCAACGTCTAATCAAATCAAAAGTTTTAGAAAAGGTTTTAAACATGAAAAATAAAACTAAAAATGCTGAAAAATAAAAATAAAATAAAAACAGATAGACAAGATGAATCACTTGGATCCGACTCGCCTTTAATGTAACCTTTGATGATTTCCGCACTTTTGCACTTTTTAAGAGATTATCTTAGTTATAGTAGTAGGCCCCTCTTTTGAAGGTGACGTTACCCTCAACCCAGTAGTTTGAGTCAGCAAGGATACAATCCTAAAGGGTTGGAATATTGAAAGATAATTAATTAAGTTATTAATGCGTAACGTGGTAGGCCCCTCTTTTGAAGGTGACGTTACCCTCAGCTAAGTGGTTTGAGTCAGCAGGGATACAATACCAAGTAGCCGGGTTAATGTATTAATAGTAGTTTACATATGAGGGGATCAAGCCATTCGCACCCCCGCCATCCAATACCATTGGGTATTGAAGGATGTCCTAGTAAGCTTGACCCAGGTCCTTGCAGGATCTATACACTGAACAAGGCAAGAACCTTACCAAACCATTCCCTTAACCCCCGACCAGGTAGCCAACATATCTCTATATAGACCTTAGAGATATGAATGGTGTAAATCTTTTATTTTATATAGACAGTAAAATAATGCCAAGACACCACGGACAAATGATAAGGAAGTTTCACCTTCAACATAAGAAACTAGTTATTAAAGTCATTAATACAAAACCAAATAAAAAGTGTGAAAAGTTTAAAAATCAAAAGTATTACACTAAATGCTTGTCTTCACCAAGTGATGTAAGAGACTTAGGCAAACATGGCCTTTGATTGTCAAGAACTCTTACTATCAATCTTGGATCCCGAGACTACTACACACACTCTAGGTGGATGATGGATGATGGTGGTGGATGTGGGTGTTGTGATGGTGATGGAGTGTGGGTGAAGTGGGAGAGAGGTGGTTTGCCAAGGGATGCCTTTGAAGTGAGCCAAGCACCCCTATTTATAGCCTGCACAGAAGTCCGGACACGGCCCCGTGTCCATACTCTTTCTCTTTCTTCATTAATTGCAATTGTCTTTATTAGGCTCCACACGCCCCCGTGTTCATTGGGCACGGCCCCGTGTGTAGAAGCGAATCTGTACTATCAAGATTTGCAAGATTTTGCGAATCTTAGCGTTGACCACGACCCCTGTTGAGCTAGGCACGCCCCCATGCTGGGAATAGAAGCTTCAATGGCTTTCTCTTTTCTGCAGGCGCCTGACCACGCCCCCGTGTCCGCTGGGCACGGGGCCGTGGTCAGCCTTCTGTTTCTTTTTTTTTTTTTGCTTGGGAAGATGCTGTCGAGGGGTCGGGCATGCCACGTTTATTCCTTTTCTTTGTATTTATGTTAGATTTGACTGCATATTTGTTCCTTTTGTTCAATTAAGCTCATTTGGTGTCACACCCCGATATTTCCACGTATTACCGGTGGGCCCGGTGGGGAGTATCGTGACTTAGTTGATATCATCATAGACAATTAATCACAGTTTAAATGCACAGCGGAAGTCTAAAAGTAATTATACAAACCGAATTGAAAGTAACATAAATTATTACACAACGGTTGTAAGTGGATCCACAGGCGGATCAAAACAAAAGAAGTATTGTTCAACAGACTTAAAGTGATAAAAGCTTGTAAGACTCTTTATTTAATCACTCGGGAGTTCCAGCCCATTATGCTTAGTACCTGCACTTAACCTTTTTGAAAAATACGTCAATTTACACGGGTAAATACAATTAACTGACTCTTTGAAAAAGTATTTATAAAAATTGATTTGGATGCACAAAGCATAAAATCTTTTATAACTTGGGACAATTATTTAAAAATAATCTTGTATACAGGTTTACATGTTTGTCGTCCATTCAGTAGCCCGGGTTAGAAGTACCAGATTAAAGATTAATAGACACACCACTAATATAATCCCACGGCGAGTTATCCTTAACGAGTGGTTATATCTTTTACATACGCAACTGTTAGGTGTATGCCTACACCCCGTGCTTAAGTCGTGGCCATTCAATGAATGAGCCGAGGATATCCAGGACACGGTCATTAACCCCCCAAAGGCATTGCATCAATCAAAACAGATTAAAATGGGTTATTTCAATGATTTAACCACTAATCGATTAAAGATTCAATACCCGACCGAGCGGTATTATTAAATACCGTATCCCAAGCCCGTATAACGGAAAATAAGTTAAAAGTATTTACCTGAGCAAAATTATAATTTTAATCTCAGCCGCATATCAATCAGCAAGTGCAAATAGCTTTTACTGGGCTCCTAAATCTGGAACGAAGGTTTTAATAACCTATTAGATTCCTAACTGGTCTTACTTAAGTTTAAACTTAGACCGGTTAGTTTTATTGAAAGGTTTACGGTTCAAAACGCACGATTAAGCAAAGACTGGGTTAGAATGTGATTTAGACCCGACAAGTATGAAGACTTGTATAAAATGGGTAAACTAAACACATTCTGGATTTTGAAGTAAAAATGATAAGGTTTGACCCGTTTCGGTTAATTTATGCAACTAGTTACATAAACCATACTGAGCGCGAATATGCATAACGGGTAATCAAATGAGTCATGTACAGGTTCCACAAGTTAATATGCTTAAAATATGTTACGATATCAGTAGGATATCTTCCATTATGCCCAAAACGAATTTAAAACCAATTTAAGCCCCATAAGGGTATTTTGGTCATTTTAAAGTTTATAAAAGAGGTTAAATAGTAATCTGAGGTCCTGGTCTAAAATAATCAGTAATAATATTTATTTTAATAAGTTACATCAGTAGATATCATATATATGTGAAACTTTTCATTTATGACCAAACTATGCACCGTAGGGCATTTTGGTCATTTCACATATGTTATAAGGGCCAAATTTGGAAATCTGAGTTCAAAACTTTTACTTACTGTTAAAGTATAAAATTTTACTTATAATATCAGTAGGTAATAAGTCTTAGGTGTTAAATATAGTTTTAACCCATACTATGCGCCTAAATCGCATAAAAGTCGGTATTTGACGGTATTCGGATTGATTAAGGGAATCTGAGATTTTGATCAGCCTCTACTGTTTAAAATAATTTATTTAATGTATAAAATCAGTAGAAAAAGGTTTGATATATAAAGGATGTGTAAAACTCATTTTATTAGCAAAAAGGGCATTAACGTTAATTACCGAGTCTATGCAAGAACTCTATGTTATGATCAGTTTAAAATTTAACAAAAATTTCCAAAAATCTCTAAATATTATATCTTAACAGTAGGTGGCAAGTTTGGTGTCAAAAGTTGGGTTTAAATATGATTTATGCCAAAAATGCCATTTAATTAATAAAAAGCTTTCATTTTACGATACCGCGCATAACTTCTATTTTAGACCATAATCTGATGTCAAACTTTTAAGGCATACTTAAATATCAGTAATAAAGGTTTTTGTCCTCTCACATTTTCAAAAATCTCGTTTTAATATCAAAAGGGCATAATGGTCAACTTTTAAGCATTTAATCGGAAACATGCAATGAACTAGGATTTCTATGGAACCAAGTTGTATAACCTCAGAGGGTTATACTAACCTATACTATGTTCCTAAAGTAACCCTAAGGCATATCTAAACTAAGCTAATTAGGGTCAGAACTGAAAGTCAAAGCAAAAGTCTACTTTTGCGACTTTCGGTTGCGAACCGAGCCTAAACTCAGAATTGTCGGGTTGAACATGCCTAAACATGTTCTTATATTATTTACCAAGTTATTTAAGTGTTAAAACATGTTCCATAACTTCAGCATTATCAGTTATGTATTATTTTGCAAAAACAGACCCGTTTGACTTTTCTGTTAAGTAGTTTGACCCAACAATTGACTGAGATAACGTGATAATTAGGAGGTGCCCTTTTTAAGGGTTTAACACCTACATAATTACCAACATATAGCCACTTTCAATTCGAATAATGGCTGGACCGTTTGTGATTAATCACAAAGTCAAAGCTTTATTACTAACTTTGACTTTCGGTCATTACACTAATGAATACTTAATTACGGAGGCTAAGTACACTTACAAGAGTCCTTAGCATGAAGATTTAGACTAAGAGAGGTTCCTTCCAAAGTAGGATGCTCCAGAGAATGATTTAGAGAGCTCCAAAGCTTGGGAGTTATGAAAATTTGAAGTTGTAAGTGAGAATGGCTGCCAATCTTGCCCCTTTATATAGGTTTTTGGATGGATCTTGGATTGCTACATGTGTCCCCAAGTATAATCTGAAGCATACATGTGTTTAGGGGGTTTTACAATACCAGCAACAGTCCATAGATTCGGTTTAAGCATGCAATGGTGAAGAGAATGGCAGAACCTGCACCTGTGCATGGTTTCTGCCCAGATCTTGTCGTCGCGCTGCGCCACGGCAGCAAGGGTCCCCTGTGTCGCGACGCCACCACCTAGATTACCAGCAATTCAAGTTTCAAACTTGACACTTTCACCCCCCGAACCTTTTAAAACGTAATATTTTCCATTTTAAGCTCATTTAACCCATATAACTTTTATTCTTGTGATCCTTAGAGAATAACCAAACATCGATAGGTCCGGTTTCGTTAAATGATAACCAGAAACACAAGTTTTGCCTTGTTGACGCTTTTAACCCTTAACTCACGAAAGTTACCGTATTTATCTCAAACGATATCAAAACCTTGTGAAATTTTCGTCATTTATTCTTGGGAGTATAATTTATTGTTACAACGCTTTGGGTTCATTAAAAGGTCACTCAGAGGTATTAATTAAACATGTTGACACATTTAACCCTCGCGCCTTGTAAACTTTCACTTTCTTCCACAAATGGATTCATACGTTTCATAATTTATTCGTTTAAGGGTATAAACATCGAGTAGGGTCGTTGAAAGGCAAAATTTTCCAATGTTGACGCTTTGGATCCTTTTACACGCATACTTTCTTCGTTTGTTAACTTAGTCCCTCGTAATCAATTCGTTACACGTTTAAAGTTCATGACACGTGTCGATTCTATATTGGGCATGATTTTGTGAGGTGTTACATTTGGTCCTGAAAATACAAAAGGAAGACAAAAGCACACTTTTTCCAACATTAGTACTAAAAAAGGGTTAGTTTTATGTCTCATTTGAGGTAATTTATATGTTGTATTTTAAACACATCAAATACCCCCACACTTGAATCTTTGCTTGTCCTCAAGCAAAACTCTTTATTATGTGGCTTACACGCCCAAATGGAATGGGTAGAAGAGAAGTTTTGGGCTTGTCTTGAGTGTCGGGAATCCAAGATCTTTATTGGGTTTTATTTTTATGCTATTTACAATCCTATTCGTTATAATTTATTTAGAACATTTCATAAGAGAAATTACTTATTTGGGCATAACATGCCTATTTAATATTGCATTTATATACAAGTTCACATACCTTACGGGAGATCACTCAACACTCGGCCGATTATGTATTTTTGTGAAACACTAGAGACCGGCATGGAACTTACTTATACCATATGCTTGCCAAGCAATCGATCCTCCTCCTTTTTAACTATAAACCTTTGTAAATATCAAGAGGACTTGGGGAAGGGTTAGGCTTGGGTTAAAGGTAGGTGGTTTTGGGATAGTGGTTAGTAAAAAGGGCTAAAAGCGTAAAAAGCGTCGGTCGTCGTAAAACTTTTTGTTTTTGGGACTTTTATTCAAACTAAATGTTTTCAAACAAAGTTTCTTTGGGGAACTTGTTTGTTTATTGCTAGACTTCAATTTTGTTTTTTTTATAAGGAACGTCACAAGAAAACCGAGCTTTTTACTAAAATAAAAGGGTTTAAAAGAAAAAAAGGTTTTGGTGGGTAAAGGGTGTTTGTTTTGTGGGTTTAGAAATGAAAAGGTTTAGGCTCAAAGGGGTTAACTAGGGGGATTTTGGGTAGGTTAAAAGAAAAAGAAAATAATGGTGTTGAAAAGAAAAAGGGTTAGTCCTAATGCCTCCATCATTTACTTACTTGGGTTTAAGTTGGTAAGGACCGGGAATGTATCGTCATGGCAAGTTCTAGAGTCGTAAGCAACAAGCGGCTATTCACACAAGAAACAAAAAATGAGCATTTAGTTTAAAGATGTATGCTTGTATGCTCAATAAAGGCTCAAAACTCACTTTTTGTGGGAATGGGTGTCACAGCCCCCGACCCCACCCTGGGAGCGGGAGACGCGAGCCAGTCAGATGGTATCGTTGTTTATTAATTTGGCAGCGGAAATTTGATCAGGACCGTAGTTAGGAAATATTTATCAGAGTTTAAAACACCATATTTTTATAATAAACAAGTGGGATAAAACCCATGTTTTATTTACAATACAAAATATAGGGATAAACCCTAATTATTGAAAACAAAGTCTCCTTTTTATTTAGGTAACTTTTATAGCTACTTTTCTAAGCCTTCAGTGCTCTCCAGTTGGCTTTTATTAACTTCACACTAAGTTACCTGAAACGCGTTTTAAAAACATTTTGTCAGCAAGAAATACTGGTGAGTGAATCCCAGTTTAATCAAGTTTAATAAAGACCATTGTACAGTATTGAGGGCGGTCGCGCAATTACATTTGTTTCCATCTATTCAATTACCACCACGGTACTGTCAACCCGACTTGTGGTCATGTTACTCCTTGCAAGGTAGTAACAAATTTTGTATACAAAACCCCAACATACCGACGATAATTGTAGAATACAAATACTCAATCACTGTTTAATATAATTTTATTTAGGTGAGGTTTTGTAAAAACAGTTAACAAAAAGGAGATTACTCACATTACTATTTTAAGGATTTCCTTTGTGTTTTCCTGGTTATAATCTATATAAATAAACAATGCACACGCGTTAGTATAATAACCCATATCTACATTAGTTATACCCTCCCCGAGATAGAACTCCAACGGCTACGTCGGGCAGAGCCACGACAGCCGTTACGGAGCACTAGATTAATCGGGCAACGTATCTAATACGTAATCGAGGGTTATAATACTTACAGCGAGGCAGAGCTTCGCTAATTAGGGGGTATAATACCCGAGAATTATTATTACTATTCAGAAAGTTGAGAGGATTTCGAGAAATGAATGATTTGGAAATGAACTCGACTGCTTCAATTATAGGCTGGAAACAGGGGGCTCTCGCGCCCTGCGAGAGAAACATCAAGGGCCTTCACGGCCCGCGAGGTCCAGAAAGGCGGCAATAGGGTGGGTGAGTCACCGGTAGGTTTGACGCGTGTCAGGACACGTGGCGCACTTGTGTGCCGGCCAAGTAATGGCTGTCGCACCCCGCGAAGGAGACCCCTTCGTTCGTCGCGGCCCGCGAGCGACTGGTAAATCTTATTTTCTTTGATTTCTACTAGCATGAAGGTATTTCGGGTTAGTTTCTTATATACGGGATGTATTTGGGAGCGTTTAAGGTTGTTTTCGAGGTTTGTTATATTTTGGGTATAACTCCTGAACTATTTAACAAAATATATAATGCACTCGCATTAAGTATAGTAACCCAATTCAACTTTATCCCTACGTCACGAGACAGAACCCCAACAAACTTAGTTAGGCAGAGCCTTGATATTTGTTACGGGGCTCTAGATCAATCGGACAGGGTATCAGTGATCAGGGGTTAAAATACTTAAAACGGGGTAGGGCTTTGGATGAATTACTAAAGAAATTCATAGAAACTGAGGGAGATCGAGAGATTGAAAGGGTGTCTGTTTCCTATTTATATATGGAATGCTCCTTGGAGTGCACGCAACCTTTACCTTACTATGGTTTCAAGTACACGAAGACAAGAGTTTAGAAATTCTCAAGTGTTAGTTTATTTATTTTATTTAATATATATATTATAATTAATTTAACTGCTTCACTCATTTGGCGTTTATAACTTCTAAAATATGACGTTTTATAAAATGATGAATATGCCATTAGAACGAGAATATTTTTATCTACATTTTGGCCTAAGTTTCATTAAAAACGGAGTAAGGTTAATTATAACGTATTTTTATTATTATAACTATTAAACGGTTCCTAAGTTCGCCAAAATTCCTCATTTTTCTATCGGTCAACTTACCCATGATCTATTCGTTTGATAACATAAGTTTCTATATACTTTATTTTAAATTTTATAAATAAAATTTTTGGGAATGTTACAATGGGTTTATAATGTGATCAAGTATATATAATCAAATTTTAACTAGATTTGTCATGCCGTTTCATAATTTTCGTATGTTGGTTCTTTTTATCACGACGCTATCGGTTGTAAATTTGTAAAAATATAACCTTTTTAGAACTTGTTATTCCCTAATTAAACCAAGACAAGTAAAAAAAACGAGAAATTTTTGAAAAAGTTTGGGGTGATTAGCGGTTTCAATAGAGTTATGTGTATGGCTTGTTGTTGGGACTTGCAAAATTTCAAGGTTTTAGCAATCCCCCCACACTTAAATTACACATTGTCCTCAATGTGTCCCAAAAATAAGTTTTTAGGTTGATTGAATGTGTAAAAAGGTGTTTAAAAACAAAATTTTATGTTACTGAGCGTTTGAACACGGGCCCGTGTTGGTCCGGGCACGGCCCCGTGTTTAGATCGCCAGTATCCTAATTAAACAGAAGGCTGGGCACGGGGGCATGTTCAGCGAACACGACCCCGTGTCCAGTTACCTGAACTGGGCGTTTTCTGCAGAACCTTGAGCACGGGGTGTGTTGGGCTGAGTACAGCCCCGTGCAGAACTTGCTGTAATGAAGAAAAATTGTCGGGAGGCTCTGTTTTTGTGCATGGGGTGTGGGTTCAAGTTTCCCTTAGTAACCTCCACCATTTAGAGTGTGTTTTATTCCTGAAAAGTAAAACTAAACTAGAAAACATAAAAGTTAATCTAAACTAAAACTAAGGATAGTTCCGCGGAATGCCTCCGTGGTGCTCCACGTTTATAAGGGTCCTTGGCTAGACCCAAAGTCGGTCATATGTTACCCAAGTGGGATCTCTTGCATCCCATGTTGCACCGTCGGAGAGCATCATCCAGACTTGAGTCTATGACTTTCATGTAATTGACCGGGTCCTCGTCTTCTACTCTTCCCTCTCTTTGTCCCCAACCCTCAATGTTAATTTCCCACCATTCATGTCCACCATTGTGTGGGCGGTGGCTAGGAATGGTCTTCTTAGGATAAGCGGTACTTCGGTATCTTCCTCCATATCTAGTATGACAAAGTCGGCCGGGAAGACAAAGTCTCTGACTTTTACCAATAGATTTTTGGCGACACCTTGTAGATATTTAATGGACCTATCGGCGAGTTGTATGCTCATCTTTGTAGGGCTTGTTTTCCCTAGTCCGAGTCGGTCAAACATTGATGCGGGCATGAGGTTGATGCTAGCCCCAAGATAGGCTAGTGCATTGCGTATGGGCGATCCCCCAATCGAACAAGGGATGGTGAAACTTCCGGGGTCGATCTTGTTTTGTGGGAGTTTGTTGAGTAGCAAGGCGGAGCATTCTTCACTTAAATTAACTAATTGCAATGATTCAATTTTTCTTTGTGAGTGAGAAAGTCTCTCATAAATTTTGAATATTTAGGCATTTGAGTGAGGACTTCTACAAATGGAATATTGACATGCAATTGTTTTAGTAAGTTTATGAATTTTGTGAATTGCTCATCGGTCTTTTGGCGAAGTAACCGTCCGGGGTAGGGTACCGCGGGATTCTTGGTGGGCTCGTGATTTGGTGGAGGAGTCGTTTCCTTTTGGGGTGTTGGCAAAGTTGCGGATTGATTGGATGGACTCTCGTCGGATGGGGGTAGTGGAGCCTCCTCGGGATCTACGGTACGGCTTCTCAATGTGATGAGATGTACTTGCGCCTTTGGGTTGGTTTCGGTATTGCTGGGTAACGTGCCTTGTTGTCTCTCGGAGAAATTTTGGGCTAGTTGATTTGATTTAGTTGTTTTTCAATATTTTGAATACTAGCTTGTTGATTTCTATAGTTCGAATCCAATTGTTGGAACCGATCCGAGTTTTTCTTTTCGGTGTCGGAGATGAGGCGCGAGATAGTATCTTCAAGCCTCTCTCGTCCCCCTTGTTGTTGTTGAGAGAAATTTTGTGACTCATTTCTTGGTTGTTGAAAGTTTGTTCGTTGATTTTGGTTTTGTTGGTTACTACTATTACCGGGCTCTCTCCAACCAAGGTTAGGGTGGTTACGCCATCCTTGGTTGTAGGTACCCATTGGAGGACCTGATGGCCTAGGTCCATTATCAATGTAGTTTACCGTTTCCATTTGATTATCCATTTCTTTCATACAACTCCAATTTTCATGTGGCCCACCACACCCTTCACAAGCCATAACCGAGGCCGTTTTTGCCATTTTTAACTTATTGATTTTTGAAGAAAGGGCCTCGATTTGGGCTTGTAAAGAAGTGCTTCCGTCTACCTTATGGGCGCCCGAGGCAATAGATTTTGTGCCTCGGGGAGTGTGCCACTGAAATTTGTTTTGAGCAATTTCCTCAATCTGATTATAAATTTCATTTGGGCGACGATTACCTAGAAGTCCCCCGGAGCTAGAGTCGAGTGTTTGTCTTGTGTGTGGAAACAACCCATTATAGAAAGTGGATACTTGTTGCCATACCGCAAGACCATGATGGGGACACTTTCTTAGTAGCTCCTTGAACCTTTCCCAAGTTTCATATAAGGATTCCCCGTCCTCTTGTGAGTATGTATTAATTTTAGTCATTAATTTAGGCATTTTTCAAGGAGGGAAATACTTATATAAAAAATTTTGGGCTAGTTCATCCCAGGTGTTTACCGATCCAATTGGGAGGGTGTTAAGCCAAGCCTTAGCTCAGTCTTTTAGCGAAAATGGGAACATTCGGAGGCGGATGGCGTCATTTGATGCTCCGTTGATCCGAAAAGTATCACATATTTCCAAAAAGTTGGTAATATGTAAATGGGGATCTTCGTCCGCAAGCCCATGGAAAGTTGCGGAGTTTTGGAGCATTTGAATCAAATGCGGCCGAAGTTCGAAGTTGTTGGCATCGACATTCGGTGCATTGATAGCGGAGCCGAGATTACCTACCGTGGGTCGTAGGTAATCCATTAGGGTACGTTGGTCCGCCATTGGAAGTGGGTCCCCCGAAACTTTCTCTTGGGTTTTAGCTTTAAGTCTTTTTCTTAGAAAGCGTTCGGGTTCGTCTAGAGGTTCTTTTATGTCTTTACTGGAACTGGAGCTCATGCACAGCGTAGGAAGTTCAGGTGCGGGGCCTGGGTTCCAAGTCTTGCGATAAAAACAAAAAGATTGTTGGTCACAAGTCTTACCACGGCCCCGACTCAGCTGAACACGGCCCCGTGGTCGTGGTTACAGTGATTGTTTTCCGGATCCCTGTTACTGGGGAGTTCGACACGGCCCCGTGCTGCACCAACACGGCCCGTGTACAGCTCTCTATAACTCGGAAAATAAAAACTGCCAGTAAGGATGCTGAGCACGGCCCGTGTCCGACCAGGCACGGCCCCGTGCTGCAGTCTGCAGAAGCTAAAAAAACTAGAAAAATCCTTAAAAAAAGTAGAAAAAATAAAAAAAACGATTAGGCTGTTGATTCCTAACTTTCTTAAAATCCTTGTGTCCCCGGCAACGGCGCCAAAAACTTGGTGTGTGTCGGGTGTATTATGTTTTTCTTTATATTTTAAGCCCCTTTTTAACACATTAGTCAAGTTTTAAATTTATAAAACACGATATTCTACTAACACTAAACACACACATGGGCAAGTGCACCCATCGTGAGCTTAGTATAGCGTTGGTAAGATACCGAGGTCGTCCAAGGACACAAGAGCTTTTAGTACCGGTTTATCCTCAATGTCTAATCAAATCAAAAGTTTTAGAAAAGGTTTTAAACATGAAAAATAAAACTAAAAATGCTGAAAAATAAAAATAAAATAAAAACAGATAGACAAGATGAATCACTTGGATCCGACTCGCCTTTAATGTAACCTTTGATGATTTCCGCACTTTTGCACTTTTTAAGAGATTATCTTAGTTATACTAGTAGGCCCCTCTTTTGAAGGTGACGTTACCCTCAACCCAGTAGTTTGAGTCAGCAAGGATACAATCCTAAAGGGTTGGAATATTAAAAGATAATTAATTAAGTTATTAATGCGTAATGTGGTAGGCCCCTCTTTTGAAGGTGACGTTAGCCTCGGCTAAGTTGTTTGAGTCAGCAGGGATACAATCCCAAGTAGCCGGGTTAATGTATCAATAGTAGTTTACATATGAGGGGATCAACATTCGCTCCCCCACCATCCAATACCAGTGGGTATTGAAGGAGGTCCTAGTAAGCTTGACCCAGGTCCTTGCAGGATCTATACATTGAACAAGGCAAGAACCTTACCAAACCATTCCCTTAACCCCCGACCAGGTAGCCAACATATCTTTATATAGACCGTAGAGATATGAATGGTGTAAATCTTTTATTTTATATAGACAGTAAAATAATGCCAAGACACCACAGACAAATGATAAGAAAGTTTCACCTTCAACATAAGAAAACTAGTTATTAAAGTCATTAATACAAAACCAAATAAAAAGTGCGAAAAGATTAAAAATCAAAAGTATTACACTAAATGCTTGTCTTCACCAAGTGATGTAAGAGACTTAGGCAAACATGGCCTTTGATTGTCAAGAACTCTTACTATCAATCTTGGATCCCGAGACTACTACACACACTCTAGGTGGATGATGGATGATGGTGGTGGATGTGGGTGTTGTGATGGTGATGGAGTGTGGGTGAAGTGGGAGAGAGGTGGTTTGCCAAGGGATGCCTTTGAAGTGAGCCAAGCACCTCTATTTATAGCCTGCACAGAAGCCCGGACACGGCCCCGTGTCCATCCTCTTTCTCTTTCTTCATTAATTGCAATTGTCTTTATTAGGCTCCACACGCCCCCGTGTTCACTGGGCACGGCCCCGTGTGCAGAAGCGAATCTGTACTATCAAGATTTGCAAGATTTTGCGAATCTTAGCGTTGACCACGGCCTGTGTTGAGCTGGGCACGCCCCCATGCTGGGAATAGAAGCTTCTATGGCTTTGTCTTTTCTACAGGAACCTAACCACGCCCCCGTGTCCGCTGGGCACGGGGCCGTGGTCAGCCTTCTGTTTCTTTGTTTTTGCTTGGGAAGATGCTGTCGAGGGGTCAGGCATGCCACGTTTATTCCTTTTCTTTGTATTTATGTTAGATTTGGCTGCATATTTGTTCCTTTTGTTCAATTAAGCTCATTTGGTCCTGAAAATACAAAAGGAAGACAAAAGCACACTTTTTCCAACATTAGTACTAAAAAGGGTTTGTTTTATATCTCATTTGATGTAATTTATATGTTGTATTTTAAACACATCAGTATGTCCTACTGGTGGCCTGGAATGAAGAAGGATATCGCCTCTTACGTTGCAAAATGTCTCACTTGTTAGAAGGTCAAAGCCGAACATCAACGTCCCTCTGGCTTGCTCGAACATCCAGAAATTCCTGTATGGAAATGGGAGAGCAACGCTATGGATTTCATCACTAAGCTCCCTCGTACTTCTTCTGGTCATGACAGTATTTGGGTGATCGTTGACCGATTGACCAAATCAGCTCATTTTCTTCCCATTCGTGAAGATTTTAAAGTTGAGAAATTGGCTAGAATCTACACTGATGAGATCATTTGTCGTCATGGTATCCCCATTGACATCATTTCCGATCATGATGGTCGCTTTACATCACGTCTTTGGCAAACTTTTCAATTTGCTATGGGTACTGGTTTAAACCTTAGCACCGCTTTCCATCCTCAGTCAGACGGTCAAACCGAGCGTACTATCCAAACCTTAGAGGATATGCTTCGTTCATGCGTAATAGATTTTGGTGGCAACTGGGATTCACACTTGCCTTTGATCGAATTCTCGTACAGCAATAGTTATCAAGCGAGTATTGAAATGGCACCCTTCGAAGCATTGTTTGGTCGCAAGTGATGTTCGCCATATATGTTGGCACGAGATTGGTGAAGTTCAAATCACTGGTCTTGAGCTTATACAAGAGACAACGGACAAGATTTTATAGGTTCGAGACAATTTACTAAAAGCCAGGAGCCGACAAAAGAGTTACGCCGACAAGCGTCGCAAGCCTATGGAATTCGAGACAGGTGACTTCGTACTCCTCAAGGTATCCCCTTGGAAGGAAGTGGTTCAATTTGGTAAGAAAGGAAAACTCGCACCTCGTTATGTTGGTCCTTTCAAGATTCTCGAAAGGATTGGCAAGGTCGCGTATAGACTGGACCTACCTGAAGAACTCAACAACGTTCATCATGTCTTCCATGTTTCAAATTTAAAGAAGTGTCTAGCTGATGAAGGACTTCAAGTTCCACTCGAAGATCTTCAAATCAACGAAACACTGCACTTCGTGGAGAAACCTGTCGAAATCATGGACCAAGGTGTCAAGAAATTGAGGCGCAGTCAAATTCCTATCGTCAAGGTTCGATGGGAAGGAAAACAGGGCGCTGAATTCACTTGGGAACTCGAGAGTGATATGAAGACTAAGTATCCGCACCTTTTCGTTACTTCTTCCTAAATTTCGAGACGAAATTTCCTAAAGGAGGGGAGACTGTAACGGCCTACTTCTTCGTGCTTTCCATAATTAGAAGGTCTTGCTTGTATTTCTATTTTTAGAAGTCTTGTGTTCTTGTAATCGTTCTTTCGTTGTAATCGTTGTAAGATCCGAGACTTGAATCATAAATAAAATTTGTATTTCTTTAAATTCGTGTTATACATACTTCATACATGTTCGTACATTCAAATTCGTGATACAATTGATGATTTACTTGGAATTCTTGGAAACTATGTGTTAAACTTGCAAATATGTGAAACATGCTAATCATACGTCCTTCAAATGCATTCAACGCCTAAACATACTTCATTATACTTGTTATATGTTAATATTACTTGTTTTAGCCTTCTAATATGCTTATATGACAAAAAGGACCCTTGAAACCCCTTAAAACACCTAAAATAAACCTAAGGGACTAAAGCTATCAACAATTAAAACTTGAAAACTCGTCTGGAGGAGAGTTACAGGCTGCGACCCGCCCCCAAACACCTTCGCGGGCCGCGAGCCAGGTGAATCCGAGATCAGATCACTTTGCTCGCTGGTTGGTCGATTTTTGGTGGGTTTTTATTAGTTTAAGGTGTGTTTCTTGCATTTAAACCTCACCAACCCAACCCTAATCCATCCTAACATTTTACACTTTATCAACACTCTCCATTCACCCTCAAACTCTCAAATTCGTAGCTAAATTTAGTGAACAAGATAGATTCATCACAGTTCACTAAAGTGAGCATATCTCACTCATTTCTTAACCTTTTCACTTGATTCTTTTTCCCACTTGCTTGGAACAACCTTAGGAACATTTCCACAGGTTTTCCATGGAAAACCAAGGTCTGGAATGTCACCAAAAAGGCTCCAAAGTGGACTGCAACTTTCTGTTTTCAATCAAACTTTGTTAAACCATGCTTAAACTTGAGTTATCTCATCTCAAACCTATGTCCATATGCTCATAACCACTTCTATGGTTAGTTAGGCTTAAAAACAAGGTTGAGACATGTAAAATCAGAGGTATAAACCTCACAACTTTCTGTTTTGTTTAGGGTTTTTACCCACTAGTAGTGTTCAAGCTTGAAGCTTGGTGTTTGTGTGATTATAGGACAAGCTTGGGCTATCTTACTAAAAATCCACACATTACTTGATGATATCTTAAATTAGTTGTAAGTATTTTCTTTCTTATTATATGTTCATGACCCTCCTTTAATGTTCATAACATCAAGTGTAGTGGTGAACACCTAGAGGTACCTAAATGGTAGACTTGTTCTTCCTACCTCCTACATGACTTCTATGACACAAAAGAGGTTCCTAAATGAAGGATTTATCCTCCTACCTCATGCTTGAACTATTGGACTTATTGATATATTACATAACCTATATAATACTTATATATACTATCCAAATATTCGAAACTTTGATGATGAATTTGTGTTCATTCGTCAAAGTACTAGATTACATCATCTAAGACCTAATAACTTGTTATGATTCTAATGGGTATTCTACCCATGAAAACATTCTAACCTTTGGGGTTTCATAGTGTCAAACTAGTATTATGTGTTAAAGATGATTACTTTCTTATGTTTATGTTCATACGTTTTAAAACTCCGAATCTTTACTCCACCTTTATACTCCATACTCATACGCCTTGTTTTCTTTGTGTCGAAGGACTTGGTGTTCCAACCTCCCCTAACGACAACACTCTCGCAGATTTATCAAGTGGAAGCTTGCAAAACCGTGAGTACACTTGACCCATTTACCTTTAAAAACACTTTGGGTTGTAACATGTTATTTTACAAACTTCACATTCACACACTTAAAACATACTTTATGCTCTCAATCCGTTATACATGCTACTTGTTTACTTAGGTTCATGCTAGATTATACATGCTTTATGTTATTAACTTTGCTAAGCCCCAACTTAACATATATAGCGCTATAGGAGTAGCACACCACCCGTCGTGGTCTTGTTAAGTCTTTATTTTTTAAACGGTCTCGTTACTTTTATGGCGATGGATGCTAAATACTAGTGGACACTTGGGTTTGACATATTGTGATGCATGCTAGTTACCTTGTTTACAAATTGCCATGTGGATTCGAGAAAATGCTTTTATACTTATGCTATATTTATTCAAACCTTGTGTACTCACCTTTGCTTTTGCATTGAACTTTATTTTAAACATGTTACAGGTTGAGGATGATGATGCTATGAAATGAAGTAGCGATGATGCCTAGATACACATTTAGACGTCTTAGGTTTAAAATGTTGTATCAAATTTTGTTTTGTTATGTTATGAACATATTGTTATTTGAAATTACTATATAATGTTGACAATTTGATCTTATGAAATGAAAATGGGTTGAATTAAATATTGTCACCAATAGTGTTATGAAGTCTCTTGTAATCTATTTAGTCCCACTCTGATGATTCCGCCATTGGTTGGGGTGTGACAACTTTATTATAAACACGAAAGTGAAAAAGTTCATCATAAATAAATAAATAACGAGTCTCTAATAAAAAAGTAAACGTGCAAACATTAAAACAGTAAACGTGGCACTTCGTTCAAAAATCTTCTAAAAGTCTTCAAATAACATGTGATTTTAATAATTATAGTTGTATTTGATAAAAAAATATGTTATTATATTTATTTTCTTAACCCCTGAGATAAAGATTAAATTTGAACTCACGAACTCTTTCGTGATAGTTAAATCAACAACTTTGTTTTTATTAAAAACAAAGAAAATCTTATAGTAGGAAAGTATTTATTTATTTTTACCAATTAAATAGTATATTTTTGTTTTGAAAAAAAAAATTGTCTATCAAATATTTATACATGTTTCATTCAATGTATTGAAGATATCTTATAACTAATGTGATTAGTTTTATAAAATTATACTGTATTTTGTTATTTATATAAAAAAAATGTAAATGAAAGGAAATACACAAATTACCGTATATAAATTTGAATGATTATTAAAATAATTTTTTAACTTTTTTTCCAAAGTAGATTTAATAAAAAAAATATTTTAATATTCAAAAAATAATTTTTTAACTTTATGTTTTATATTTTATATAACCCAAATCAATTCTTTTTAAAAGAAATACGTGTTTAAAGTTGTTTTTCAATTTTTATAAACTTGCAACAAAAATATTTAATAATAGAGGCTAATGATTAAGTAATAAATAGTTAGGTAATAATTAATGATTACTATTACTTTTTCTCTCTTCTACCCCCCCTCTCTCCTGTGACCCTTTTTCTCTCTTCTGCCCATACTTTTCATTCCCTTTAAAAGTTGACTTTTGAGTGTATTTAACATAACCCATTTTTTAAAGCAAAAAACTTATCTAGATAGCTATTACATGTAATATTCTCATGAGAGTAAACTGCCATTTTGGTATTTGAGGTTTGGCCAGTTTTGCCACTTTAGTCCAAATCTCAAATGTTTTACATCTGGGTCCCTGTGGTTTCAGTTTTATTACCATTTTGGTCCAAATCTCAAATCAAGTCAGATTTCTAAAAAAAACATGGTTTTTGTCATTTTCCTCAGGGGCATTTTGGTCTTTATGAGGGCACTTGATTTATTTTATCTATTTATTTAGAAGAAATATAAATACACATACATCACCACTTCACTCTCGAATGGCAGTTTATACATTGCTCAAAATCCAGCCACCACCACCACCACCACTAAATCCAGCCACCACCTGAACTGAACAAACACCACCACCACACGAGAACCACCCATCTGCTAACCTACTTCACTCTCGAAACCCCAAACCACGAGAACCAACCACATAATTACACCCTCCCCAAAACCCCAAAACCACCATCACCGTTTGACAGAGAGGGAGAGAGAGTGTGTGATCGGAAAAGAGATAGATAGAGAGAGAGAGAGAGAGTGATGGAGACGGTGACGGCCGCTTTCTAATCATCATCCACCGATGAAGACGAATCATAGATCAGAGAGTGACAGCCGCTTTCTAACGTCGCGGTACCACGACTTCGGTGGTCCGATCGGGTCTCCGGCGACGGCGGTTGTGGTGATGATCTTTTTTGGGTTGTTTTGTCACCACATCTTTTGATGAAATTTGTTGATGAATTGAATGAATGAATGAATGAATATGATCTTATCTTTGGTCGATCTACTTGCAGAAGAATTAGGGTTTGGATTAGGGTATTTGGTCTTCTGTGTTTGGGGAAGATGAAGACATGGGTGAGGAGGTAGTGGTGGCGGCAGTGGTGAGAAGGAGGTGGTGGTAGCGGCTATGGTGAGGAGGCAGTGGTAGCGGTGGCGGTGGTGAGAAGGGAGGAGGAGGCGGTGGTGGAGTTGGAGGTGGCTGTGAAATTAGGGTTTAAGTTGGGGAAGGAGATGGGCTTTTATAGGGTTAGGTTATAATATTTTAGTTTTATTAATTTTAATTGATAATCAGTTATAATAAAACGTAAATGACAAAAATACCCCTGTGGAAAAGGACAAAAGTTGAGGGTTTGATTAGGTTAATCTGGCAAGATTTTACTTTTGGATCAAAATGTCAATAAAAATGAAACCACAGAGACCCAGATACAAAAAAATTGAGATTTAGTCTAAGTTGCAAAACTGGCCAAACCTCAAGAACCAAAATGACAATTTACTCTTCTCATGAATTTTACTTTTATGTAATCATTTCTAACGTTGAATAATTTTTTTAAGTAAAAAACTTAACTAGATAGCTATTATATGTAATATTCTCATATACACACACTTTGAATAGCCTATATACTATGTAGCATATTATTATTTCTAGAAATTAATTACGAGGGCGCAAAGTAATTTTTTTTTTGAACCGGGTGCAAAGCATATACTTACACCATGTGTAGTGATGCTTGAAACTAATGTCCCTTCTTTGGGCATGAAGAGACACGTACAGTCTAGTCAGCATTTGGGCATTATGGGGCATTAGTTTAAAATAGGTGTAGTGGTTTAATTGCCAATAAATGCCCTATCCAATGAATACCCAATTATTTTTTTGTTTTTCTTTTAAAATTAAAACTAATAATATTTTCATTAAATAAATAAAAATTACATAAATAATAAAACACACACAAATAATACCACTCGTCTCAATTGTCATCTTCGCTTTCGCCGTGCTCGCTATGTTCGTCTTCCTCGTCATCAACTTCTTCTTTACCCCCGTTTGGAATATACCGAACCGACCATGCGTGTTGGACCAAATCAACTGCTAACGCAGAATGTGCGGCTTCATACCACATTTCATGTGCATTGTTCACTCTTTCTTCCATTGTTGCTTGCGGATATTCCTGAATAGCTTCCGGTACATAGTTTTGGCATATTGCTTTTCCTTCGTCTTCCAATATCATATTATACATGATTATACATGCGTACATAACATCTCTCATCTTTTCTTTGGTCCATGCACGACAAGGATTTCTCAAATAATGCCACCGTTGTTGAAGAACCCCAAAGCATCTCTCAATGTCCTTCCACGAAGACTCTTGAACTTTTTTTTAAAATGAGCTCTTTTTCATCGTATGGGCCCCTAAACGTCTTCACGACAATCAAATACCTAGGATAAATTCCATCACACAAATAGTATTCGTGCGGGTAGTAGTTTCCGTTTGCATAAAAAGATGCTTTTGCAGCTCTACCAGAAATGAAATCATCTACCAATGGAGATTGTTCGAAAACGTTTATATCATTGCATGCTCGGTAAATCATGTTGATTAGAATGGACCTCATAAATTTGTTGAAGATCGTAACACGTAGACTTTCTCAGATAACGGCCACCGTACAAATTTATTATACCTTTAAAAAACAAACATATATAATTTTAAGCTAACTAAAAAAATCTGAATGGATGTAATATTTATAGTATTGTAGTGTGCTGTGACAAAAATGCTCCAAGGTATCGCGCGTTGTTTTGTTGGCCATCTTTAAATACTCGTCATTGATTCGGTGGTGTTTCCGTACACAAGGACTCGTAGCGCTGAAGTACACTTTTGAATAGCGGTAAATCCAAGCGTCCCTTTCGCATCCGCTTTTTGTTTAAAATAATCAAACTCAGCAATGCGTAGAAATAAACGTTTACTCATCCGGAAACGACACATAAAAACGTTTGGGTTTGGGTAAGTAGGCGCTTCATCGAAGTAATCTTTCATCAATCGATCGTTTGCCGAACGTCGGTCTCGTTCAACATATTCGCGTAACCGCCTCTTGCTCGACCTCGTCGTCGGTCGACTCACCCTCATTGGCTAAATACTATTTGTAATAAAAATTGACGACGAGGACGTGGGTGAATCCATTTTTTATAGAAAATGGTGTGTGGTTTAGTTTGTTATTGTAGGTCTTGGTTTATGGTTTATAGAAAATGGAATGTGAGAGTTGTGTTTGTTTTTTTTTTTTGTGATATTGTAGTTGTGAATGTTTATTGGATTAAAAAAAAGGAAAGAGCCGTTTTTTATCCGTTGGCCAACGGTCCAATTGGTCAAAGTTTGAAACATTTGAACAATCCGACGTTTTAATCTAAACGGCCAACAAAAAAATTGCAAAAAAAAAAAAAAAAGGCCCAAGGGAGCGGTGCGCCGGCATGTTCAAGCGTGGATGGGGCAAAAAATGCCTAAATTAGTTCCCACTACGGGTGGTCGTATAGGTTTTCAAAAAGTAGTATAAACTAAAGTGTCATATTTATCTTTACAAATTCATTTAGGAATACTAACATTTTTGTCTTTTGTGTTGTCTTTTTGAGTTCTTTTTATAGTAAACTTTAGGATTCTTTATTTTTGTAAAATTTATAATTTTGCCGCAAACATTTTAATGTGTTTAGTTTTTTTTATTAGTTTTTGTTCCATCTTTTTTTTCTTTTCTGGATTAACACGTTGTCGTTCGGTTGCAACTTAGTACAATGTTAGATGATTGGTTGCTACTTAGCACAATGTTAGATGATCACGTTTGGTCCCTCAAAATTCTTTATTTTCCGTTTAGTTATTACTTAATACGATGTTCGATTGTCACATTTGATCCTCACTCGTGCCGCAACGCAAGGGCTTAAGACCACAATCGAAATAATTGCAAACTTGCAATCTATCAAAAGGTAGGGGACAAACGCAACGCAAGCCATCAGACGTAAATAAACATATGCCTGAACGAACAAAAAATGCTTCAGGTTCTCTCTCTAAATCCTGTAGATTTCAAACGCTTAATCGTATTAAATGTCATCTTTTAGTTACAAATCCTGTTAAACATTATCAACCTCGCTAAAATCTGTAATCAATTTAGCTGTTCTATGCCTTTAAACTCTTGTTTTTTTATTCAATTATATATAATTGGAAACCTAGGGTTCATGTTGTGTTCATAATTAATATGTTTTGACTAGTTTGTGCATAGGTTTGATGTTATAAGAGTGAAATTTAGTTGTTAGAAACTTAGAATAATATGATGCTGGTGTTTGAATGAAGAAATTGATGATTTTGATTGGTGAATTTGGAAGTTTCAGGTGAGATGGAAGTGAAGAATGATGAACAGAGTTGGTGGGCTTCACCTTCAAATGTTGCATCTCACTTTGGAACAAGTGGTGTTGCTGTTGCTACAGCTACTGGCATTACACATCCATTAGGTTTCGTCGTCTTTCGGTTTCATAAATGTTTTCTTTTCATTTAATTGTTTTGTTCTGTTTGGATGCACAAGTACAAAACCTTTTACTCAAAATGATCCAGTTGTTTTAGTGAAACAATTTAGTAGATTGTGGCTATGTAGTCAAAGGCCAGAACTGGCGTCTGAACCTCCCAAAACTAGTTTCAAACAGTCTGAACCAGCCAAAAATGCCCTAGACCGGACATGCGCCTTGCTTGTCTTGGGTGTGCGATTTTTGTGCACCTAGGCGACATGCTCACCCTTTGCGCCTTGAGCCTTTAACTACTTAGGACTGTGGAGACTTAGGTATGATTTGGGAGAATTTATAACAGTTCAATTGGTCTGATATCCATAGTTTTCAAAGGCGCATAGCATAAACATACCATCTTTTGGGGTTTTAGACATGATTTAGGCTTGTTTAGGGCTAGTTTAGGCTATTTTTGGATGGTTTCAGACAAGTTTGCCCAGAATTTGGCCAGATTCTCGCCAGAATCTGACTGAAGTTCGACAAAACTCTGGACCGAATTCCCCCCCGAAGGTCACCGGGGCTTTTGGATGGAGCGAGGCGTTTCCCCTGCGTATCGCCTCGCCTCGCCTGAGGGCCTAGGCGCGCGCCCAAAGTGCTTTTGACAACGTAGGTCTGATCACTTTTTTTTAGCTAGATTAATTAATTTAATGCATAACAAAAAAAAGA
This sequence comes from Helianthus tuberosus, assembly GCA_030545235.1. Taxonomy (NCBI): domain Eukaryota; kingdom Viridiplantae; phylum Streptophyta; class Magnoliopsida; order Asterales; family Asteraceae; genus Helianthus; species Helianthus tuberosus. The sequence continues at coordinate 187,640,589 of CM060406.1, forward strand.
GAGCCCAAATTGACCCATTTTACATGACGGGTTAGAAATTTCCCCTCTAGATATATATTATAAGGCAAGGAAATTTGTTATGATATGCAGATGTACTCAAAGTTAGACTACAAATGCAACTTGTTGGACAAAGAGGCCCGCTAACCGGAATGGTATAACCATCCGTTATTTATCATAGTTATTAATGAACAGGAATACTCGACTGATAATTAATTAATTGTAGTATTTGGTATTTACAGGGACAAACTTTTGTTCAAGTTGTGAAAAAAGAAGGACCTCGGGCCTTGTATCTTGGTTTGACCCCAGCATTGACTAGGTCAGTGGTTTACGGAGGTCTACGTTTAGGTTTGTATGAACCTTCTAAAAATTTATGTGAACTGGCCTTTGAGTCCACTAACATCTTCATGAAGATTGCATCTGGAGTTGTTTCTGGTGCTTTTGCCACTTTGCTCACCAACCCTATGGAAGTTGTAAAGGTGAAAACATGTAAAGAATTGTCGAATCTTTTACGCATTGTTATACATTTAAGGTGGTAAAATGGTGGGTTGGATGTAGATGATGCAATTATCTGATGATATAAGTAATGTATACTTGAACTTTGTTATTTTTTCAAATAAGATTATAATAAAATAAAAAGCCGGTAATATGTAGGGGTGCAAACGAGATGAGCCGAGCCCGAGCTCGACCAAGCTCGAGCATGAGCTCGTTTAACTTACGAAAGCTTGAGCTTGGCTTGATTCGAGCTTTGTTGCTAAACTGTGTAGTTAATAGCGGCGCTATAGCGGTGCTATAGCGCGCTATAGCGGTGTAGCGGAGGTCTGGGGTTGTAGCGGTCCAAATAGCGGTGGCTCATAGCGGTTCCGCTATTAGCGGCGCTATAGCCCGCTATTTGGCCGCTATTTGCCGCTATTTGGAAACCTGTATAGCGGTCGAAGTCAAATTAGGTCAAAGTTTGAAAAAATCGGTCAAAAGTTGCCTATAATCGGACCAAATCGGTCAAAACTGGATCAAATATTAGTAAAAAATTGACCAAATCGGTTAAGTGAAACGAATTGTTACCTTAATTCGAACAAAAATCAGTTGTTGCTCCATGATTTTGAACCATTGTAGAGATAACTGATGGAGAATACATAAATTAATGGTATATGTATATAATAATATAAAAATACATAAATTATGCATGGTATAAAAATTACCGCTATATCACCGCTATACCACCGCTATAACCTATATATCGTATAGCGGACCTTGACCGCTATCCGCTATTTTACCGCTTTAACTACATAGTTGCTAAAGCTCGAGCTCGGGCTTGTATATTACATATGTATATATAGTGAAAGTGTAAAATACAATATGCCTTAACGTACAATACGTACGAGATCAAATAATATGCGCAATTAGTTTTATAACACGCGTGATTAGGGTTTTACCCCTTGCGTGATTTCTGAATTTGTACATGCGTGATTATGTTCATGCATGATTATGGTTTTCAACATGTGTGATTATGTTTTTTCAACATGCGTGATTAGGGTTTTGAGTTTTATAACGTGCGTAATTTCATCTCGTACGCATCGTACGTTAAGGAATATTGTACGTTAAACCACCCCTATATATATGTATATATAGTGAAAGTATAGAATACAATATTGTTTAACGTACAAGCGTACGCTGTGAAATTACGCATGTTGAAAACATAATTACGCATGTTGAAGGAATGATGTCTTCCGAGTTTGTGAAGGAATGAAGTCTTCCGAGTTTGTGAAGTCTTCCGAGTTTGTGAAGTCTTCCTTGTGTGACATGCGTGATTTATGTTTTCAACATGCGGGATTTATGGGTTTCGACATGCGGGATTTCGTTTTTGAGGTTTATAACGTGCGGAATTCTCATTGCGTACGCATCGTACGTTAAGGCCACTAACCCCTATATATATATAAAACTATTTATATAATTATAAAAAATAACTAATTATATAAAACATACTAGCTATAATTAATATATATAAATTAATAAATGTAAATCGAGCCGAGCTAGAGCTTAGAAAACTACCTAAAGCTCGAGCTCGGGCTTGGGTTGGTTAACGTACAATATTCCTTAACATACGATGCGTACGAGATGAAATTACGCACGTTATAAAACTCAAAACCCTAATCACGCATGTTGAAAACCATAATCACGCATGTACAAAATCAGAAATCACGCATGGGGTAAACCCTAATCACGCATGTTATAAAACTAATCACGCATGTTCTTATTTCATCTCGTACGTATTGTACGTTAAGGGATATTGTATTTTACACTTTCACTATATATATATGTGTATGTATGTAATATATTAATGAAAAATTATATAAACAATGGGCTCCTTTAGGCTTGCGAACCGGCTCTAGCTCGATAAGCGAAGCTTGGGCTCGGGCTCGTTTATGAAACGAGCTTGTTTTTAGGCTCGGGGTCGAGCTCGTTTAAGCTCGGCTCATTTCGAGCTTTTTTTGAGACAAGCTCGGTTCGTTTGCGCCCCTAGGACTAATATGACAATGTGGGGTAGGGGTGTTCAAAACTATCCGTATCCGAAAATCCGATCCGAATTATCCGATATCTGAAAATTCGGATATCCAGTTTTGAACACCCCTAGTGGGGTTTGTTTTGAAGGTATTAAAAAGATCTCTTAAACAATGTAACTTGTTAAAAGAAAAAATACATTATGTTATTATCTACTCGTTACATGAAAATATATTTAAATTTAGTTAACTCATTAATGTTATATGAAAATGGGGTAACCTTTTTGTTAATCACCTTATACTTCATAACCAATAAAAAAATAAATTTTCACTTGTGTTATATTAAGTAACAAAAGTGTATCACCAATTTGATCTGAAAAAAGGATCACATAAAGTCACATGTTTATCTGGGTCATACACATTCAAACGATTTGGTACTTGTACCACAGAAACACTACATTTTGCATGTTATGATGCCAAGAATTTGTTACCTTTATCATCTTCCATCTGCTTATAAATGACAAAGGTGGTTGGTATTCAGGTACGTCTGCAAATGAACCGTAACGTGCATATAGGAGCAATTGGTGAGCTGCAAAAGATTGCTGCAAAAGAGGGAGTAACAGCTCTATGGAAGGGGGTTGGGCCCGCCATGGCCCGTGCGGGGGCTTTAACAGCATCACAGATGGCTACGTATGACGAGTTCAAACGGGTTAAATCCTAAAACTTATGTCCTCAATTCTATTATTTTCAAAAATACCTTGCGTAGGCTATGCAGTTAATATCAGTGATATATCGGTTATCGGTCCCCATGTTAAAATATCGGTGTCAAATATAAGTCAGAATATTTGTACCGATATTATCAATATCGGCGATATTGACCGATATATCACCGATTTTCCCGATATTAGTACCTTTCATCTTAGTTCTACCATTCGTCTTTCTTCTTATTGCTGCTATTAGTGTTTTAAGTCTTAATCAATTCCTACTTGCTACAATTGTTGGAGTTTTGCAGGTTGCAAAAGGTTAATTTGTTAGTGCTAGAAGAGTATACTGAATTGTTAGTGTTAAATTGCTATATCTATATAAATTATGCATCATATTAAAATTACCTATATCCCATTGCGATAACCTATATCTCAGATATCAGTCCTTAACCCATTTTTAACCGCATTAACTGCTAAGTGCGTAGGATGTTATATATGAATTCCCATCGTCATATTTGTTTATGTGACTATAATGCAGGTGTTGTTAAAACGGACCCCTCTTGAAGAAGGATTCTATCTTCATCTTGTGTAAGCATACAGAAAAATACCTAGAGTGAAAAAATATTGAAAAACAAACTTTATTTACAAGTTAGAAAATCGATCTTTCTTTTATTTTGTATTTTACAAAGTAATCATTAAATACAAGATGCTAAATGTTTCTTACAATTTTTTTTGCATCTTATGAAGGTCGAGTACGATAGCGGGCTTAATGAGCACCCTCATAACTGCACCTATGGACATGGTTAAAACCCGTCTCATGTTACAAAGAGAATCAAAGAGAGACGGCGCTTATAAAAATGGGTTCCATTGTGCATATAAGGTAACTAGTTAATTTCTTACTTTTTTTCCGAGTTAAATGCTTGGTTGGTCCCTGTGGTTTGCCATTTTTGCAGACTTGGTCCTAACGGTTCAATAATTATAGAGTTGGTCCTAGTAGTTGCAATTTTTAAACACGGGTGATCCTTATCACTAACCTAAGTTAAATATCTCAGTTAAGTGTGTGTGAAATATCTAGTTTACCCCTGAAAATTAAAAAAGAGTTAATTACTGTTTTCGTCCCTGTGGTTTGTCAAAAATCACTATTTCAGTCCATTAGTTTAAAAATTGCGATTTCAGTCCCTGTGGTTTCACTTTCGTAACCATTTCAGTCCACTTCCGTTAACCCCATCCATTTATTCTGTTAAAGTACACGTGAATTGACCATAATGCCCTTATTAATAAAAAACTAAAATATATCTAAATGAGTTAATTACTGTTTTCGTCCCTGTGTTTTGTCAAAAATCACTATTTCAGTCCCTGTGGTTTCACTTTCGTAACCATTTCAGTCCAGTCTCCTAACACCGTCTATTTTACCATTAAGTTTTTAATGAAATACCTAAATTACCCTTGTGTTAATTAAATATGGACTTATATGATTTTATTATTGGATTTATATGATTTTATTGTTGTATGATATATGGACATTGTATGGTTCGACCCACCATGGCTTTAGTAGAAGTAGAAGTCTGGCGTTATTTTTACATATATGGTTCTGAAAATTTTAATTTTGGATTTTAGAATGAGAAAATGTCCAGGTAAGCATTATTTTTCAAAGTTATTATGTTAATTGATGCTGCTAGGAAGATATTAATTGGGGTGGGGTAATGGGTCGCCGGACATTAAGATGGTGGGGTTGTGATGCCGGATACTGGACTGAAATGGTTACGAAAGTGCAACCACAGGGACTGAAATCGCAATTTTTAAACTAATGGACCGAAATAGTGATTTTGTCAAACCACAGGGACGAAAACAGTAATTAACTCATTTAGATATCTTTTTGTTTTTTTATTAACAAGGGGATTATGGTCAATTCACATGTACTTAATAGAATAAATGGATGGGGTTAAAGGAGGTGGACTGAAATGGTTACGAAAGTGAAACCAGAGGGACTGAAATCGCAATTTTTAAACTAATGGACTGAAATAGTGATTTTTGACAAACCACAGGGACGAAAACTGTAATTAACTCATTAAAAAAAAGTAAAGATAAGTGGTCCCAACCCATCCCACCCTTCTTCTTCTTCCCCACTTCACCAACCACAACCACCACTTCTCCTTCTACCCCAAACCACCACTGAACACCCACCACCATACACCCACACCACCGTCTCCCCTCCACCACCGTACACCCTCCACCACCGTACACCCACCACAACCGTACACCCTCCACCACCGTACACCCATCACCACCGTACACCCTCCACCACCGTACACCCACCACCACCGTCTCCCCTCCACCACCATACACCAACCACCACCGTCTCCCCTCCACCACCATACACCCACCACCACCGTCTCCCCTCAACCACCGTACACCCACAGGTTTAATCACAGGTGTTATAAGAAGCTTTCAGATTTAATCTTATAAAAGTGCATTCATTTTTAGATTGAATCAAAATTAGGCATTCTTTAAAACCTCAGCCTACATCTAAACTCTCTACTTTCCAGTTGAACATCTTCAACAAGAAACTCACCAACAAAAGGACCAGCCAATCTCTTTACAACTATACGCAGCAACATGTCATCTTCATACGTCAAAAATAGGGTTCTCGGCACACTGTTTTTAAAACACAATTTCAGATGCAAAGCACTAATCGGGAGATATTAGAGAAGTTGTATAATGGTTGAAGATGGCCGCTTTCATTGCAGAAGTTCCGGTCGATTTCCCGGTGCTCCGAAACAATCATAACAGCGATTATTGGGTTGAGATCGTCGGCGGCGATTGGTATTGGAGAATCTAGGACGATGATGCGGAGGAGTGGAGTGTGGAGGTGGCAGCGGTGGTTAATGGTGTTTTGGAGTGTGGAGGTGGCAGCAGTGGTTAATGGCCGTGTTCTGGTGGTGGTGTTGGGTCTGTTTTTAATTATAGAATGAAATCTTCTTTTTTAGTTATTATTAATATAAGGGTAAAACGGACATTTTATATGAACTTAACTGAAACTTTTAACAAGGTTAGCTACTAAGGACCATCCATGTTACGAAAATGCAAAGATCGGGCCACTCGTGTTACATTTTTCAAACCATCGGGACCAACTGTGTAATTATTGAACCACTAGGACCAAGTCTGCAATATTTGCAAACCACAGGGACCAACCAAGTCTGAAACAATTGTTAGAATTAGTTATAGGTTTTGGCATCGTTAGCTCTTTATTTGATTTCAAGTTCCAAATATATATATCAAATGTCATTTTGCTTAAAATGGTTTTTTAACGAGTAAAATGCCATTTTCGTCCTTGAGGATTGGCTAGTTTTGCGGCTTTCGTCCAAAGGTTTGTTTTTCCGCATCTGGATCCAAAAGATTTAAAATCTTGCCATTTTCATCCAGCTTAACTCCATACATTTTTCTCCGTTAAGTCGGGTATTTTCGTCCTTTTTGTTAACTTAAAGGGCAATTTGGTCTTTTTCACTTTATGTACAAGCACTTAGCATAATGTACAAGTATTAAAAATACCCTTACTACGCAAAAAACAATAACAAGTTAGTAGGTAAAAAGACGAAAATACCCCTGACTTAACGGAGAAAAAAGGATGAAGTTAACGAGCCGGATGCAGGGCGGACCCACATAGAGTGGGTAGGGGTCCCCGGACCCCCAATGTTTTAAAAAAAAATTAGTAGATTTGGTATATTAAACTGTATAAGGACCCCATAAATACAATTAGGTGGATATCATAAAAAGAAAAAGAAAGCTGGTGTAGTGGTAAGTCCTCTTTACCAACAAGAGGTCTTCGGTTCAATCCTTGTATAGCCCGTTTTTCGTATTTTTTTTAATTCTAGTTCAAACCTCGCTCTGACCTGACCTGAACGAGGACCGACCGAAAATTTTAACGTTTTGTTATGAAAATTTTGAAACCGAAAAAAATGGACCCCATTGAAAAGAAATCATGGGTCCGCCACTGGCCGGATGACAATGGCAAGATTTCAAACCTTTTAGATCCAGATGTGGAAAAACAAACCTTTGGACGAAAGTCGCAAAACTGGCCAAACCTTAGGGACGAAAATAGCATTTTACTCTTTTTTTGTTTTGTTTTAATTATAACGTTTCGAATTGCCTGATTTTTTATATGGTTGAAATCTAGGTTTTGATCACAGAGGGACCTCGAGGACTTTACAAAGGGTAAGAACCAACAATACCCGTTCACGTTTTATTAATATTTTTAGAGGTGGAAATTTTGATCTTTTTTCTAATAAATGGGTCGATTAGGTATATGTTTTATCACTAACCAGAAAGGTGTCAGATTGGTTAAATTAGTTGAAAGTTGCCCAAAAGTGTACTTTTATTGTAGAAAACGTCATAAATCGTCTTCTTTTATTGCTGGAAAACGTCATAAATCGTCTTATTCAAAAAATACACTATTGTTGAAATTTGAAACTAATATAATTCCTTTGATTTTATCTTTTTATACACCAATTCGTTATAAGAGAAACTGGACAAAAATGTATTTTGGTCAACCAACCCGACCCAATTCAACCCGCACAAAAATTACCCATTTTGACCCGTTCCCTAACCTGGCTTCCAGCCCATATTTATTTTCTGTACTAAGGTTTGACTATAATACATATATATTGCAGGGGGTTTGCTATTTTTGCACGATTAGGTCCACAAACTACAATCACATTCGTACTATGTGAGAAACTACGTGAGCTTGCCGGGCTGAAAGCAATTTAGTCTCTCAAAATATGGTAAGATGAAGATCTTATTCTTACCTGCTTATATATTTGCATTCTGCAAGTAGAATGCTCATGACAAAATTTGTAGTATTTTTTTTAATGATCTTTTAGCTTTCCAAATGTTGTTTTTATTCATCCATTTGTACCTCATTGATCATTTTTTTATACATTTCACTAACATGATTAGTTGTTGTAATATGTTAACTTAAGCGCGACTGGATATTTTCTTTGTTTTTTTTTCTATTATTTAATCTATAATTTAAAGTTGCATCATACATAGTCCCATGTGTAAATTAAATAAGCTAAAGACTTTCTTAATCATATTGTTGTTTCAACAAACATGAAACACCTTGGCAACTATATTAATCACAGATTAGGATGTTTATCGAATGATTTATTAGATTTTAATGCATAGAATACGCCACGGATTATTACTATCAACCCTAACAATTCATCGGCCCGTTTCACTTTTAATTAAGATATACTTTCTGCCAACATTTGGTATGGATAGCAACGTAAGATCACTATCAAAAAGAGAGAAAACTACAAACTTTTCTAGAAGTCGAGCACTTAAATCTTGACTACTTGATTTAACTGCGTCACAAGTGAGCTTATAAATATTCAAACATCTTTCAAATTTTATGATTATTATATAAACTCGTTTTATGATAAGAGGCGGACTCTAATCTCAATGAAAGCCACCTCGTCTCATTTTAAACCCTTTTGAAAGCCATTTGTCGAGCATAAGCCACGTTTAACCCAACATACTGGTTAGCAGCGTGCTCGTGAGTCTTATAAGCTTCTGATATATCATGAAGAGTAGCATTTGGTAATTTGACTCGGTTTAGCCGGTTGTTATTCCAAGAAACCGACTATGAACGATGAGCGTAATCGCAGTATATACCTAAAATTATATAAAATATATAAACTATGAACAAAATATGTATAGAAATTGTTAAAATTCTTATTTGTCCCTTCAACTTTTAAATGGGTATGATCCCCTTGACTTCTAACAGGCTTATTATTTTCTTCATTCGTCACTATTTAAAGCCCAAAGACAAGAAACTGGGTAAGAGGGGTCATAAGAAAACTCAAATTCAAATGATTGGGAAGTTGTTAAAATAAATATTTAAATCCTAAAAATTAAACCATTAGACAATAGTTTATATGTAGCGACATCTGTTAGTAACGAAATGTTTTAGAGGCCTCTGCTTGAGTGACGTTGATTAGCGACGAAGTTTAAAAGTGTCATTGCCATTCGGTATGTCTTTTTGAGTGGTTGCACGTAGCAACGAGTAAAGTTGTAGACACATACAGTAGAAACTCGATAAATTAATACTCGATTATTTAATAAACTCTCTAAGATAATATTTTTTGCCGGTCCCGACTCGGGGATAGGGTGCTAAATTAATAATTCGCTAAAATTATAAGATAATACATTTTTGATAATTTCTTTAGACCCCATATAAAATATAAATTAATAATTCCTTATATATAGCATATTACATGAATGATTTATGAAGGTTTCTTGAAAAATGACTCAATTGTCTTTTGTTTTTTGTTGCTTTGAACTTTCCAAGCCAACCAATAGAAAAAGTAAAGTCTGGAGTATCCACTGGATACATATCTTTCATGAACTTTTTCGCCTTCTCGATGATTAGTTCACCTGTCATATTCACATGTTCTTGATATTGAAGAATCCATTCATAGAGAGATTTTTCTAGGTCAGGAAATTTTGCCGGTTTGTGTCGCTTAACATCGCCTCTTTCGGGAGCAAGTGAGAGATACTCTAAAGACCGCTTAACTGTATTCGATATTGTCGCTTGACTCACCTGCAAACCATAGTTACTATGAACCCATTCTTGCAATTGCTTTTGAGTGAGACTTGGATTATCCTTGTTGTGCTTGCATAATGCTCTTCGAATCTCGTCTGTCATTGTTGTTTTTTTCACACCTTTAAGATGGGAAGCCATGTTGTGTGTATGATTTGTTTGTGTTAACCTATTTTGATCTTGTATTTATATAGAAAATATTTTTAATGTCCATAAAGTGATATATTGAACACAAGAAACATAATAAGGTGAGAGATTGAAGGTTTCTTTCAAATTGGGCCGTTCATTTGATATACATGCATTGTATACAATAATTAAGTGGAAGCTTGAAAGGTGTTTGTAAACTAAGTATTCTACTATAAATTAATAAAATATTAATTAATATATAAATTATTAATTATTAATTTATCGATTAATTAATAACTCTTTTAATTAATAAATTTTGGTGGTCCCAAGTGTATTATTTTATAGAGTTTCTACTGTATTGCAAACTGCGACATGTGAAGGGTATAGTGATTGTTCAGAACCGTCGCTATATTCTCTCTAATCGTCGATGTAATCTATATTTTTGGTTACTGGATTATCATTTACATATGTATGTTTTGTTTCTCTTATGCCGGATTACTAGCTAAATAGTTTTTATATTAAACATGGTTTCTAGTTACTTAAAAACTCTTGGGAGTCTTAGAAAGTTCAACTGATTTAAGTTATACTACTCGTTGTTTCGTTGTATCTTAAAAAAATGATTGACCACAAATCGAAAGACAAATATTCAATTAAGCACGAAGGAGAAATTAATTTATTAATAAAAATCACTCACCTTATATCAATAAGTTATATTTTAAGCGTAGTTTTTTATTTACTTTTAGCAATTAGAATCCTGAAAGGTTATTCTAGACGGGGTCTCAGCAGGAGGAACCTCTCTGTTCGTAAGGATAAGGGTAATGTTTGCCATTATCCCACCCTCTAAAGACTGTACCAATATCCTTGCTACGGGTGAGAGTTTACTATGTACGTTTGTTTATTTATTAAATAGAATCTTTAAAACCAACATTTTTAAATGTTGACAACTACAATTTTGGCTCTAAAGGATGTTAAAAAAATTGGCCACATTTTATTAATCAATAACTATTTTTCCGGTCATAAAATGACCCCTTTTTTGTAACATTCTAAAGTCTTAAAAAGTATAGATTTATTAATATTGTGAGATCATTTATGAATATTTAAATGATAGATAAATAAAATAGGTGAATCGTGGTGACATTTAAATGGAAGAAATGGTATGAAGTATTGTATTTTGATGAAAATGTAGAAGAGAATCTAAAGGGTTTGTGATTTCATCATGGACTTCATGTTACCACTGTCCCTGTCCCCTGTCCCAGCATATGTATACAAAATTTCATGATGTTTTATGGTTATATAAGGATAGAATGAGAACAAATCATAGATTTGACAACATTTGAGAATAATATATGCATTGTTTGTTCTTCTGCTTGTGAATAATATAAACGTAGTGATGTTTTCATAAAGAGTTAAATGTCATTTTATTCCCTGTAGTTTGAGTTATTTTGCCAGTTTAGTCCAAATGTTTTTATTTTTTTCTTGTAGGTTCGTAAAGGTTTCACCGTTGCCATTTTAGTCCACTGGGTTAACTTCATCAATTTTTTCTGTTAACGAGAAGGGCAATTCGGTCATTTTATATGTAATTTTGTTAACTAGAAAGGCAATTCGGCCATATAAAACGACCGAATTGCCCCTCTCGTTAAAAGAAAAAAAGGATTAAGTTATCCCAGTGGACTAAAATGGCAACGGTGAAACCTTTTTGGACCCATAGGAGAAAAATAAAACCTTTGGACTAAACTGGCAAAATGACTCAAATCACAAGGACTAAAATGGCATATAACTCTTTCATAAATAAGTGAATATTAACTTCAACCCAGTGAGTAAACTCGAAGCTCGAAATATTTGGGATGGGTAATGGGTAGGGTAATCTGGTATGAGATTATTATTTTTATTTCGTTCACGGGTTTGAGACAAGTATGAGATTTAGTGATATATTCATTTACCCAACCCGTAATTTATTTTTATTTTTTAAATGTGTACATATGATAGAGTTACGATTTGGAAACAAAGTCAAAAACTTTTAAAAAGTGTGAGAAGTCTACGTAAGTATTGTGTTTTAAATTTTAGACATGATATTTTAAATTTTCTGTGCATTATATTGTATCGGAAAACACCAAACGTAACAATTTAAAACATAATGAAATGTATTTTAGACATGAATTTTAAAACACCATGCCAAGCAAGTTAAGCAATGTGTTTTTAATTTTATGTCTATATTCCATTGTGTTTTAAATTGTTACGTTTATGTTTTTCTACATAATAATATGTCAAAAGGATCCAAAACTTCATGCCTAAAATTAGCAACACAATACATACATAAACTTCTTACATTTACTAGAAGTTTTAAAGTTTTCATGCCTAAAATTTAAAACACTCGTTGCCTTTTTCTTTTTAATTAAGCCAACTAAATCTTCATCACAAAGGCCCGGTAAATATTGCCTAAAAAATTAAGAGGGGTCTTTGTTTCATTCTTTCATATTTACATATTATTTTACTTTTGCAAATATACTTCATTTAATCTAGTAGTTTAGCTTTTTGTTACTGAATTTAGGGCTTAAATCTAATTGTAGTTGAAACAACATATTTGTTTAGCTCAGTATAACTAAACAACTACATTCTAAAGAAGTTGAAACACGTAGGGCTGGCCCTGAGAATTCGTGTACCCTATTCGGGCTTGAAAAAATGTGCCCTTAGACCTTAACGAAATCTCACTAAAAGTCTAAACCTAATGCCAAAGGGGTTAATAACTAATTTAAACCATAAGAATAGTTTTGTAAGGGGGCCTATGTTAGTGTCTGTATGGATATACCCGATTAAAAAATATTTTACATATACATATCGAGTTTTTTTCATAAAAAAACGTGCCACTCGAAATATCGGGCCCTGGCCGGTGGTCCTCCCCGCCCACCCCAGGGCCGGCCATGGAAACAAGCTAGGTAATTTTAGAAAACCAACAGGTTTACCCGAAACCCGCCGGTATACCTAATACCCGACGAGTAATTACCCAATAGAAATCCAACGGGTTTTGGACTAGGCTTGCAACAAGCTTTTGCAATCGGGTAGGGGTTGGGATTAACTAAACTCGTCTTAAACCTGTCTCATTGTCATCCCTAATATTATTAACATCATAGGGTATCCATTTGAAGATTACACGAAATATGTTACAGATTAATCATGTGAAGAGGAGGTAGATGACAATGCCACTTAGAGCAATGCAACCCTTAACTAGTGGAGGAGAGGAGGAGTAAAGGTGGACCCAAAATTACTTGGGATTAGCGGGTTAAGCAAGATTTGCTAAAGTGCACCTCTCTAAGACACGGTCTACGATATATGTTTTTTTTTTGGAGATGTAGGATCAAAATTAAGGACTTTTAGTGGGTACATTTGTATCTTAGCTTTCCTAAACTTCTGGTGGATTTTGCATGTGATTATCTTTCTGCATATATATCTATATATGGTCTTATGACTTTAAATATATATATATATCGGTTATCATACATTACGAGTAATTGTACATTACGTACGTGACTATACTGACCGTCAGATCCGCGTGATTAAATTGATGATGATTAGCGGTGGCAAAAACGTAATTATGCTACCAAAAGGTTAAAATCGTAAATTTAACATATCAAATTACCCGGCTACATCATCTTCTCAAATCAAAATACAAAATTAGAACCCAAGAATCTCGCTGAAGTTTAAAAGGCAGTTCGACGGAAAAATTTATAAACCGAGTAATGATTTGAAGTGACAACGGGAAAGACGATTACGGCATTAGGAGGTAAAGCATTCGTTTAAATCATATGTTCATCCATTTGTTTTGCTTTTTTAATCACCAGTTTTAGGATTAGAAATCTCATACTGAACAGTCGTTTTATGGTGAACAAAATGGAAGCTAAACGAGAGAGGAGGAGCAAGAAAAGCAACGATTCGGTGCACTCTACCAACATCAATCCAGGTTTCTTCTAAAAAATCCCAAATTTTAGGGTTCGATTTCTGATCTTTCGGTTATCGGCTTTATAACTTGCGTTATTTGATTTTAGAGATTTTGATGATCATCATGTTCACCCCCCCTGTTTGTTAACTTGCGGTATTAGATTGATTGTTATTAACTAGCGTTATTTGATATTGGGGCTTTTGATCATCATCGTGTTTCATCCCCAGTTTGTAAAACTTGCCGTTTTGTAAAATGATTCTCGTAATCATCCATGCGTTTTTTTAATTTTGGGCTTTTCATCACCATTATGTTCATCATCTTCATCCGCTTTTTAAACATAATTTTGGTGGAGTTGGATGATTTTTGCTTGTACCTGCCATGGTCAAATGGTTTTTTTATAAGATTTTTTTTGGTAGCACAACCAATGAAAATAATCATGCTTGTTGTGATTTGAAAAAAAGTAACTTGCGGGATTTTTTTTATTTGAAATATGAATGTCGGGGGTGTTGATGATGATTTTGAGCCACCCATTCAGCCGATGATAACAAACAAACCTCGAAAGTTAAAGTTAAATAAAAAGCCAAAGAAAGTAAATGTTGAAGATGATGATGATTTTGAATCACCAATTAAAGATTTGAATACCAAAAGGGCCGAAAACAAAAAAGAGGGCAAATACTTTAACTGATGAAGACGATGATGACTTTGAGGAGCCAGAAGATCAAACAGTCGAAACAAGACAGGCAGATGGATCCTACAAAGAGTAAACAGACGATTAACGAAGCGAAACCAAATAGGACGGAACCAAGACCATACTATGCATATCATCATGAGGCAATAAGCCTTAGGTGTAGTCCATCAGCTTTCTTGGATACAATAAGACAGTTTACAGAAGCGCAGTAGCGGATGTCAAAAGCATTGGATTTGGTCATGTTCTTGATATAAAGGTTAATCATATAAGCACACATCTAGGTTTTTGGCTCCTACGAAACTATGACAAGCAATACAGCACACTAAACATCGAAAATCATAAGATACGAATCACAAGAGATTCAGTATATGATGTGTTTGGTATTCCAAAAGAACCAAATCCAGTATGTGAAAAAAATAAGCCTCGGAAAGGTGCGATAGTTGAAAAAAATACTGCTACTGATAGGGTCGAGACAACTATTGATGAGTTCAAAAACCAGTGGCCCGACAACAACAAAATTACTCATTCATTAGTTGCAAAAGCTATGAGAAAACAAACAAATGGCGGCAGATTATTCAAGTTAAATTTTTTAGCCTACTGGAACACGTTGTTTGTAGAGATTACAAAGTCAACAACAGTTTTAAACAAAGTTTTCTACTTGCCATTGACAAAGAGGAAGACATTTCGAAGCTGGATTGGTGCTCGTTTGTTTTAGAATCACTTAAACGAACTAGGCAAGGTTGGAAAAAACTGGACTCACAATACAATGGGCAAGTTGCATTTCTGACGGTATGTTTTGTAAACATCTTTAAAATGTTAGCTAAAACAACATTGTTAGTAGTAATTTGATTTTTTTTACACATTTATATACATCTTCTATACACCCATGATTACAACAAAAGGCACCAAATTTTCAATGAAGTTGTCGAACTGCCTATCATAAAGTATATAACATCTGGTACCAACAATGACATGGAAGAGTATATATACAACAATGGGCCGCTGTCAGATGTTGAAGATTATGATGAATTTGACAAAGATGAAGAAATGCATGGCGATAGCCAGGATCAACAGCATGCGACTGCCTCGGACAACATCATTACCGATGATCATCAAAATGAACAGGCTCCGACAATGCCATTAGAAAACATTAATCAACAAACTTCGACGTTATTGACAGACCTATTCAATGACATCATCCCATTACACGAGGCTGCTGCAGTATAAGAAAACCTCATCGTATTAGAAACGATAGATCAGCCTACGACAGATACAGATGAATTCACAATACCACCTGTGGATACCACAAAGGTCTACAGAAGAAGAAACGAGGCTGATAAAGATTCAATCGACGAATGTTACGTACCATCAACTACCGATTGGTTTGAGGGCTGGAATCCTAGTGAACATATTTCCGAGTTGAACCTAGTTATGGGCATCGGGTCACAAACGCAAAAATAATTGACTACTGCATCACTCCGCTTCAACTAACCGGGGTGATCTATGATGATGCTACACGGGAAGCCTCAAACAAAAATAAGAAGGTACACTCTTTTGAATCTAAAAAATAATAACGCATGCCACATAATAGTACAAGTAGTTTAATATAATAACGCATGTTTAATGTATAATAACGCAATTTTAAAAACCTCATATTATAGTAGAATACTTGTTTATGATATTAAAAAAATAACGCATGTATTATGATAAAAATCATGCTAGTTTAAGAATTAATAGCACATGTTAGAAATGCACTTTCCTTGTGTATGAAAATGACGCTAGTTAGATAGATAATAACGCATGCTATTGATGAAATTCCAACCCTGCAGCTGTTGTTGAAAACAATGGACAAGAACATAAATAAATACATTTCTCTGGTTACGGAAATGAACAATATCGTTACGGACGCAAGGGAAAAGTGTTACTGGGATCTAGATATAATGAGAATGTGTAAAAGATGGGATGATGCAGTTAAGAATAACGTGTCAACGACGACTGATCAAGTAAGCTCTGGAGGTGATGAGGCGTTTCTAAACAAAGTTGGAGAGGGTGGCGATACTATTCAAGAGTTAGGAGGGGATGGAGATGCAACCGTAGAAGAAGAAAACACAGGGAAAACAAAAGGTAGAGAAGAATTTGTGTTATTTCTTAAGATTAACAGTAATTTAAGTTCAATGATGAGAAAATGTTTGTGATTTTATAGGTTGTGATGATGTTGATAATATGATATATGACGATGGGGGTATTTCAAACTCATGCCTGGCTGCATTTCAAACCATAGAACCAGGTGTATACAAGCAGACGATAGAAGGTAACAAATACGATCATTGCTATAAGATTAACCGTATTCTTACTTGTGTATACAAAAAAATAACCTACTCGAACATACAAACAGTGACACAAGCAGATGTGGTACACCAAATCGACCAAGATGTAAATTTAGCAGAGTCCAGTCAGCAAAAATCATAAAGTCAGAATACAGTAACCGTGTCGATGTTGAATGAACTAGAAAAGATAAACCCTGACGTCTATGGTAAAGAAATGCCTCCCACCACATCCGCTGAAGAAACAGATGAAGTGACGGATGCAGAAATGCAGTCGGTGGAGACGCTTTTAAGATTGGCTCCCATCCTACAAACATCAACTGAAAGTATGCAAAAAACTCTTGTGTCTGCTAACGAAAAGAAAATGGATGAAGAGAGACAGACAAAACTAGTGAGAACGCGTATCAAAATGTGGAGGGATAAGAAAGAAAAACGAATGGCAGAATTAGGTGAAGCATACCTATCACCTTACTGCAACAGGATAACCAGCTTATATGAGCCACTCCTGGAACGTGACCAAACGATCATCTGTTACCTCTTAGCTCTGATCGGAAGTATTAGGTAAGATCGAGGTTTTGTTTCTTTTAAACCACTTAAAATATTGATCTATTTATGTTCACCATTTGTTGAAAACGGTCCTTTTTGGTTTTAAACAACAACTCATTGATGTACAAGTCTGAAAGTGGAGTTGAAACACTAAAAATCATTTTTGAAAGCTTTCACCCATCACAATTCGTAGCTTCAAATGGAGTGGACGTGTTTGTAGATGTGTTGAACTTTGAAGGGTAAAAAAGGGACAAAAAATCATCACCATATAGGCTGTTCTTGCCAAGTACAATGATTCAAAGTTTTTCCCTATTAATCACGCATGTATGTATTTTTACATGTTAATCACGCATTCAATATGTTAAATCACACACATTGAATGCTAATCACGCAAGTTATATGATAATCATGCATGTTTAAAGTTAATGCACAAATAGAGTTTAATAATAAAAATGACCATAATTTTTGCAGCCTGACGTAATGTATGGGCCAAAATACAATGACAATGATCGATTGAAAGTATTTGCATTAAACCTAGACGATATACTGGGTAAGTATGAGGTCAAGAAACTTGACACAGTGGATCTTATCTTCATTCTAGTACTACTATCTGATCATTTCTGGTGCCTATGCTTTCACTTGAAAAATGTCGAAATTGAGTTAATTGATAACTCTAGGTTTAAGGAATCGTTTAGCAAACGCTATCGTGCGGGCCCCGAAAAGCTGGTAATTCTTGAATACTCAGCTTTATATACAAAAACGACTATATATTATAATGAGTATGTACTAATATGATTTTTTTATCGTGATTATAGCGAAGAGTTCTAGTTTTATACCTAAAAGACAAGATACAACGAAAAGAGTGGATAACAAACTTGGAAACGACAAGCATAATACGAAAGGAAATGGATTGGAGAACTCTTCAAAACGGAGTTGACTGTGGTGTCTTCACTATGAGACATATGGAGACGTACAAAGGCAAATCACCATGGAATCCGGGGTTTGTGAACGAAGATAAAAAGACCATTCAAGATTCACAGCTTCGATTCTTGCGGTACCGGTATCTTAGTAAGATTGTATTGTCCGACTACAATCTTATAAGGAAAGAAGTGTATGACAAAGCTAAGGAATTTGCGAAGACCGCAAGCATCGTAGATATGTTGAACAATCTAGATAACAAAATTAGGGACCGATTGGATCAGTTCTTCAAACTTGACAAAGTGAATAAAATGCTACGTCGTAGAACTACTTTGTTATAAACATATTTGACATGTTCCTTTTTTATTTTTATTTTTTTATTTTGCTGATTACTCATAAACTATGTTATCAGATAACATGAAAAATGTAAACACAATGGGTATATTTCCTTATTCAAACACAAATTCGATACAAGAAAAACACTTAGATAAACATAAAAGCCACATGGTTTCACTACCCAGATGAAAATGCTTCATAATACAAACACACATGCTTGCACCCATCAGAAAAAGGACTCTAAAAACTTGATCTTCGTGTCCATAGAGCATCTTAAGACGGTTATTGCATCCGCAAGCTCCTTTAACTGTTTCTCATCCCGCTCTCCTAGATCAACCATAAACATCATAGCCACCTCTCGGACACTTGACTCTTTCATACCAGACAGCAAATTGAATATCTCTTCTCTCCTCTTAATGTTCTCTCTGACCCTAGAAATGTTAGTTTCCAACAAGTATTTACAAGACTTGTCTTCAGCAATTTGTTCCTCGATTCTCTTTTTGAGATAAACACTCATAGCTGATGATGAAGAAGAACCACAAGATGAATTACAAGAATCTGCCATCTTTGAAGGTAATATTTGAATGCTCTTTCAGTGATATATAAAAGGAAATACCAAATAAGAGGACATCTATAATTATTAAGCATGACAACTGTATGGTTCAGAAATCACTGTAGATGTTTTTTGGAGTTTTGTTGGTCCAGTACATATATTTATAAAAAGTACGCAAGTTAAAAAATGGGGATATTCAATAATAACGCACTTCCTGTATGTGAATATGCATGCTTAATCACGCATGTACTTCAAAAGAAAAATGCATATTCCGAAAAAAATTATAAGTTACTAGTACAGTGAATTATGTAAGATATTTAATTTTGTTAAAAATAGTAAACAATATGCAAGTTGATTTAAAATATAATAATCCCAATATTAATGAAACCTACAAATAGCATTCTAAATCGACATGACTGGTAATTATGTGAGATATTTAATTTTACTGACCAAATCTCCCACAACTACCATATTAAATCACAATCTTCATGCATATTTGATAACCCACATTAGATTTTTGCCAAAAATTAGCAACTCTAAATAAGTTACAGAAATGTCTACTGATCCGGCAAGCAAAGCCATCAAGGAGCTCCTCTCCAGCCGCACGTTGACAGAGCTTGCATCTGATGTAAACTCTACTAACAGTATTTTTGATGTGCAGAGGAAGGTCCTTGAACAGCAGAAGATGAACCAACAAGTGTGGGGAAAACTACTTCAAGAACCAAAATCTTCGTTGAGGGACAAAGGCATAAACCTCATGAGGGATCAGGCATCTGCTGATCACTTGGTTTACTCCCATCTGAAGGATGCAGTGGAGACGGTGCAAGAGAAGATGGAGACCAGTGTCAAGGAGCTTGGGAAGATATTCACATCGAAGTAGGTGGTATGTCTGTTTTATCAACGTTTTTTGATGATTTTTGAGGATGTTATAATGTTGGTATTTTGAAAACTTACAACTATGGTGGTTTTTGGCAATCGAAACTGATATGTGGGTATATTTAGAAATATCATGTAAGCTTAATTTTAACATGTTTGATACCTTTTCATACATCTGTGTATGGTGTTTTGGAGTTCATATATGAAAAAGGCCAGTTAAAGATGTTTGAATAGCAAAGTAAAAGGAAAGGGCACTTAAAAAAATATGCCAGTTATTTAAATTATCACGCAAGTAGTTAGATACACCAACATAAATAAAGAATGGTAAAGATTATCATGCATGTTCAACTTGGCCTGCAGAAAAGACACGCATGTTAAATTTAAAAACGCTAGTTATGAAAAAACAATCTGTGTCTGGTATGTTTTTGGTTGAAATTAAGCCCGTTGTATGAATTATAACACATACGAAATAACCCAGCCCTTCTTCATACGAAATAGTTGTGAACAGGGGTTAACACAGGTTATACAAATGTTAAAAAGGGGTTAAATGGTCATTTGAGTTAGTCTTGTATATTTATGCATTTTAGGTTAAGGTCCAATATAGTAAAATAACGCATCTGCATATTGAAACGTTCAGGCTTGTTATCACGGGGTAAAAAGGGTCAGTTGAGATGTTTTTTGTATATTGACAAATGGTATACTTAATCACGCATGGTAAGGTAAACATATTAAATTACACAAGTAAGGTATTAAAATCACGCATGTTAAGTGTCAAGATCACAGAACACAGAATGTTGGTTAGTAAAAAAAGGCATGAAAAACCCATGTTTAAATGTATGCAATTGTTTTTCAAAAATCACTCATCATCATCGTTAAGCTCTTCCCATTCAAAATCACTATCATCGGCTTCGTCAACCTCCTCATACTCTTCCTCTCCCTCACCAGTTTCTGCTTCCTCGTCCTCTTCGTCTACTAAACCAGGATCAGTCTCTAACTGAATTACTCTTCTTTTCTTCCCCTTCTTATCGGCAGCACTAGCTTGACCCTTTAAAACTGAACAAGTTCGGATATCATGACCTTTAGTATTGCAAACCCTGCATGTCCGACTTCTCTTACCTTTTAGACTAATCATCTGTTCTTTTTTTGATTTGATCCGCTTATGTGAACCGCGTCCTTTGTTCCTAATACCGGTTGGCACACGGACTGTAGGTGGAGCATCAGTGTTCGGTTTCTCGTAACCGATTAACCTTGAATATCTATCAAACTTAGGGTCAATAGGCTTGGTTATGCGAAGTTCATCGACCATTTCTTTCATCTGCCTTATCCGATCCCTGACTATAACTAGATGATCAAAATCTCTCATGAAATTACTAACAAGATACTCTCCGGTATGCATTATCTCATACGCAACCTCCTTGGCCTTTTTATGCCCATCATTATCATCAATATTTATATCAAATGTGTTCTTTAGATCATTCGGTACCACGTCTTTGGTCCATCTTCTCATAACATACTTGTTGGGAATTTCTTTCACTTTGAACATCTTGAACACAAAGTATATATGTTTGCACAATGATGCGTGTCGGTGTGTATATAATTTATAGTTATATTTTTAGCCCTTTTTACACGTTAGTCAAGTTTTAAATTTATAAAACACGATATTTTACTAACACCAAACACACATATGGGCAAGTGCACCCATCGTGAGCGTAGTATAGTGTTGGTAAGATACCGAGGTCGTCCAAGGACACAAGAGCTTTTAATACCGGTTTATCCTCAACGTCTAATCAAATCAAAAGTTTAGAAAAATGTCTTAAACTAGAAAATAAAAACTAAAAATGCTGAAAATAAAAATAAAAATAAAACAGATAGACAAGATGAATCACTTGGATCCGATTCGTGTTTAGTGTAACCTTTGATTATTTCCGCACTTTTGCACTTTTTAAGAGATTATCTTAGTTATTGTAGTAGGCCCCTTTTTTGAAGGTGACGTTACCCTCGGCTAAGTAGTTTGAGTCAGCAGGAATACAATCCTAAATAGCCGGGTTAAAGTTTTAATAGTAGCTTACATATGAGGGGATCAAGCAGTTCGGACCCCCGCCATCCAATACCAGTGGGTATTGAAGGAGGTCTTACTAAAGTTGACCCAGGTCCTTGCAGGATCTATACACTGAACAAGGCAAGACTCTTACCAAACCATTCCCTTAACCCCCGACCAGGTAGCCAACATATCTCCATATAGACAGTGGAGATATGAATGGTGAAAATCTTTTATTTTATATAGACAGTAAAATAACGCCAAGACACCACGGACAAATGATAAGGAAGATTCACCTTCAACATAAGAAACTAGTTATTAAAGTCATTAATACATAACCAAATAAAAAGTGTGAAAAGATTAAAAATAAAAAGTATTACACTAGACACTTGTCTTCACCAAGTGATGTAAGAGACTTAGGCAAACATGGCCTTTGATTATCAAGAACTCTTATGATCAATCTTGGATCCCGAGACTACTCACACACTCTATGATGGATGATGGATGATGGTGGTGGATGTGGGTTGTGATGGTGGTGGTGGGTGGGTGAAGTGTGAGAGAGGTGGTTTGCCAAGGGATAGTTTGCAAATGAGCCAAACACCCCTATTTATAGCCTGCACAGAAGCCCGGACACGGCCCTATGTCCATTGGGCACGGCCCCGTGTCCACCCATCTTCTCTTTCTTCATTAAATGCAGTTTGTCTGCATTAGTTTACCACGCCCCCGTGTCCGCTGGGCACGACCCTGTGTGCAGAAGCGTATCTGTACTATGAAGATTTTCCTAGATTCTGCGAATCTTAGAGTTGACCACGGCCCTGTGTCCACTGGGCACGCCCCCGTGGTGGGTGATAGAAGCTTCTACAACTTTGTCTTTTCTGCAGACACTTGGGCACGTCCCCCGTGCTCATTGAGCACGGGGCGTGTTCAACCTTCTGTTTTCTTGTTTTTGCTTGGAAGATGCTGTCGAGGGGTCAAGCATGTCACGTTTATTCCTTTTCTTGTATTTATGTTAGATTTAGCTGCCCTTTTGCTTATTTTGTTCATTTGAGTTCATTTAATCCTGAAAATACAAAAGGAAGACAAAAACACACTTTTTCCAACATTAGTACTAAAAAGGGTTAGTTTTATACCACATTTGATGTAATTTATATGTTGCATTTTGCACACATCAAATACCCACACACTTGAATCTTTGCTTGTCCTCAAGCAAAACTCTTTATAATGTGGCTTACACTCCCAAATGGAATGGGTAGAAGAGAAGGTTTTTGGGCTTGTCATAGAGTGTCGGGATTCCAAGATTTTTATTAGGTTTTAATTTTATGTTATTTACAATCCTATTCGTCATGATTTATTTAAAACTTTACATAAGAGAAATTATTTATTTGGGCATAACATGCCTATTTAAAATTCCATTTATATACAAGTTCACATACCTCACGGGGGATCACTCAACACTCGGCCGAAGATGTATTTTAGTGAAACACTCGAGAGCGGCATGGAACTTACTCCTACCATAAGCTTGCCAAGCAATCAATCCTCCTCCTTTTTAACTATACACCTTTGTAAATATCAAGAGGACTTTGGGGAAGGGTTAGGCTTGGGTTAAAGGTAGGTGGTTGGGTTAGTGGTTAGTAGAAAAGGGCGAAAGGCGTAAAAAGCGGCGGTTTTCATAAGACTTTTTATTTTGATGAAGCAATTCTTCAAACAAAGTTCTTTTTTGATAAACTTGTTTGTTTATTTCTTTTGGCTTCATCATCATAATTTTTTTTAAGGAAGTCATATGAAAAACCGAGCTTTTTACTAAAATAAAGGGTTTAAAATGAAAAAGGGTTTTGGTGGGTAAAAGGGTGTTTGTTTTGTGGGTTAAGAAATGAAAAGGTTTAGGCTCAAAGGGGTTAACTAGGGGGATTTTGGGTAGGTGGTAAAAAATAATAATGGTGTAGAAATAAAAAGGGTTAGTCCTAATGCCTCCATCATTTACTTACTCGGGTTTAAGTTGGTAAGGACCGGGAATGCATCGTCGTGGCAAGTTCTAGAGTTGTAAGAAACCAAGCGGCTATTCACACAAGAAACGAAAAATGAGCATTTAGTTTCAAGATGTGTATTTGTATGCTCAATAAAGGCTCAAAACTCACTTTTTGTGGGAATGGGTTTTTATGTGATCAAGTATATATAATCAAATTTTAACTAGATTTGTCATGCCTTTTCATAATTTTCTTATGTTGGTTCTTTTTATCACGACACTATCGGTTGTAAATTTGTAAAAATATAACCTTTTTAAAACTTGTAATTCCCAAATTAAACCTAGACAAGTAAAAAAAATGAAAAATTTTTGAAAATTTTTTGGGGTGATTAGCGGTTCCAATAGAGTTTTGTGTAAGGCTTGTAATTAAGACTTGCAAAATTCAAGGTTTTAGCATCTCCCCCACACTTAAATTACACATTGTCCTCAATGTGTCCCAAAAATAAGTTTTTAGGTTGATTGAATGTGTAAAAAGATGTGAAAAAGCAAAAATTTATGTTACTGGGCGTCTGGACACGGCCCCGTGGTGTCCGGGCATGGCCCCGTGTTCAGATCGCCAGTAACAGAAAATAAAAAAAGTAACAGAAGGCTGGACACGGGGGCGTGTTCAGTGAGCACGCCCCGTGTCCAGGTACCTTAACTGGGCATTTTTCTGCAGATGGTTGAGCACGGGGCGTGTTGGATGAGCACGGCCCCGTGCTGAACTTGCTGTAATGAAGAAAAAATGTCGGGTGGCCCTGTTGTTGTGCATGGGGTGCTGGTTCAAGTTTCCCTTGGTATCCTTCACCATCCCGAGTGTGTTTTGACCATTACAACATCATCCAAACACCGATTTATTAAAACCATCATTCATTCAAATAGAGAAAGTTACATAATAATCCTAATAAGTTAAAATTTTAGATAAATAGGTCCAAAGAAACATAAGAAGTCTAAACCAAGAAGTTCTAGCCTAAAGTTTATTCTATTAGCAAAATTTCCGAAAAGATAATTCTCTCGGTTGGATGTGGCTCGAAGAACTTCTTCCTCCGGGCATGGGTCCCTCACACGTCGGCGAGCCATTCTTCTATCTCCCTTGGGAGAAGAAAGGCGGGCTCGTTGGCGTTAGTTTGAGGGGGTGCAACCTCCACCGGGACTTCTTGCAATTCGTCAAGAGGAGGCTCCGCTGGAATGTCATCCCATCCGGTGGGATTGTTGACTCCAAGTGCTAGGTTCCAATCCTCTTGAGGGAGGATTGGCTCCATGGGAGGTGTCACAAGAATGTTCAACCTCTGGTGCAAGAGGTTGATTTCTTGAAAACTGTTTTCCAACCCCACCGTAAGATAATTTATACGCGGTCTATGAGGACCTCCTCTACCGATGTCATCTCATCAAGAGATTCACGCAATGCCATCACGTAGCGTACGAGAGTTGCTTCGATTGAGGACCTCCGTTCTCTTCGACTGTTTCTGGAATGTACTGACGAAGTTCCACTGTTTTGGCTCGACATTCTACGAAAATAAACTGAAAAGAGTTCATTTAAAGAAACAGTAACCTCGGACACGGCCCCGTGCTCAATGAGCACGGCCCCGTGTTCACCTTTCTGCAGGTTTTGGAACAAGGAATCTTGGAGTTTCAAATTATTTTTCCAACTTAAGAAGCGTTTTTTGAGCAGAAATAACTTAAAACAATGTTGTAAAACTTATTTTTAACAAGATTCCTTGCACAAAAACCTAACAAACATCACAATAAAGCTTGGAATCATGGTGGTCTCAAGCTCTAATGGAGGCGTTGAGGTAAAAAAAAATGAAGAAGAAGGGAATGGACAAGAGAGGAAAGGACAAGATGGTTGTTGAGAACCTTCTTTTAGAAAATACCTAGGATGGTATGTGTGAAGATCTCACCAAATCTCTGTCCCTGGAATGGTCCAAATGTGCAGGATTCTTGACTGCATTTATAGAAAACAATAGCACGCTACACACGACCCCGTGTCGGCTGGACACGGCCCCGTGTGCAGGCAGGATCCTGACACGTTTTGTCCGTATTCTGACAAAAAGTCAGAAAGGAATCTTTTGGTGGACACGGGGGTGTGTTGACCTGGACACGGCCCCGTGTCTAGAGGCTGTTTATGAAGTTTCGTCTATTTCTAAGGAATTTATCTAGATCGGGCGGTTCCTTACTGGATGGAACAACCTCAAAGTGCATGAGATACCTTAATTGCTCTAGATTAAGACGAGAACGCAAGAGGTTGTCGGTGAGGGTGATTCCTATGCTAAATAGGTGGACAAGTCCAACCCTTTCCCAGGCTCTCATTAAAGAAGGTGTATGCCGAATCGCTCAGGTCTATGTATGCACCGAACGAAGTCGATGGGGAGTCCTTCACGGCACAATCGACACAGGGACGACTATCGCTCAAGTTTTCGCTAGAGTTAGAGGTAATATCGGGAACAACGAAGTTGTTTTTATTCGAATGCGATCCCAACAATTCTTCTTGGGTATCATCTTGAGATGGAAAGTCCAACTCAAGTTCTTTTAACCAATTAAGAATTAAATCGTCTAGTTGAAATAATTCATCAAGAAGCATTTCTCCTAGAAGATTCGGTTGAGAGCATTCGAGTGAGAGATAAGGATTATTTTTACTTTCGCCCCTCTTAAGGCTACAGGAAAACAATGGGTCTATATAATGGGGCTTATAATTTAGAAAATAACATTCTAAATCTTTATGGGGGCCACCACATATTTGACACCACGTACCATAAGAGTGCCGAAAGTAAAAAATATCAGTATCACTCATGTTTGTGTCAGAAATTACCAACCGTCGGGATCTTACGGTTCTGTTTTCAGTAACTGATACTTGGGCATGGGGCGTGTTGAGTGGGCATGGCCCCGTGTTCAGCTACTATCTGACTTAAAACAGGATTGCCAGTACCAAATATTGGGCACGGGGCGTGTTCAGCGGGCACGGCCCGTGCTGAGTTCTGCAGAAGCTGAAAATTTAAGAAAAATCCGAAAAAATAGAAAAATAAGAAAAACGATTAGGCCGTTGATTCCTAACTTTCTTAAAATCCTTGTGTCCCCGGCAGCGGCGCCAAAAACTTGATGCGTGTCGGTGTGTATATAATTTATAGTTATATTTTTAGCCCTTTTTACACGTTAGTCAAGTTTTAAATTTATAAAACACGATATTTTACTAACACCAAACACACATAGGGGCAAGTGCACCCATCGTGAGCGTAGGATAGTGTTGGTAAGATACCGAGGTCGTCCAAGGACACAAGAGCTTTTAATACCGGTTTATCCTCAACGTCTAATCAAATCAAAAGTTTAGAAAAATGTCTTAAACTAGAAAATAAAAACTAAAAATGCTGAAAATAAAAATAAAAATAAAAATAAAACAGATAGACAAGATGAATCACTTGGATCCGACTCGTGTTTAGTGTAACCTTTGATTATTTCCGCACTTTTGCACTTTTTAAGAGATTATCTTAGTTATTGTAGTAGGCCCCTCTTTTGAAGGTGACGTTACCCTAGGCTAAGTAGTTTGAGTCAACAGGGATACAATCCTAAATAGCCGGGTTAAAGTTTTAATAGTAGCTTACATATGAGGGGATCAAGGAGTTCGGACCCCCGCCATCCAATACCAGTGGGTATTGAAGGAGCTCCTACTAAAGTTGACCCAGGTCCTTGCAGGATCTATACACTGAACAAGGCAAGACTCTTACCAAACCATTCCCTTAACCCCCGACCAGGTAGCCAACATATCTCCATATAGACCGTGGAGATATGAATGGTGAAAATCTTTTATTTTATATAGACAGTAAAATAACACCAAGACACCACAGATAAATGATAAGGAAGATTCACCTTCAACATAAGAAACTAGTTATTAAAGTCATTAATACATAACCAAATAAAAAGTGCGAAAAGATTAAAAATAAAAAGTATTGCACTAGACACTTGTCTTCACCAAGTGATGTAAGAGACTTAGGCAAACATGGCCTTTGATTGTCAAGAACTCTTACGATCAATCTTGGATCCCGAGACTACTCACACACTCTATGATGGATGATGGTGGTGGATGTGGGTTGTGATGGTGGTGGATGTGGGTTGTGATGGTGGTGGTGGGTGGGTGAGGTGTGAGAGAGGTAGTTTGCCAAGGGATGGTTTGCAAATGAGCCAAGCACCCCTATTTATAGCCTGCACAGAAGCCCGGACACGGCCCCGTGTCCATTGGGAATGGCCCCGTGTCCACCCATCTTCTCTTTCTTCATTAAATGCAGTTTGTCTGCATTAGTTGACCACGCCCCCGTGTCCGCTGGGCACGACCCCGTGTGTAGAAGCGTATCTGTACTATTAAGATTTTCCTAGATTCTGCGAATCTTAGAGTTGACCACGGCCCCGTGTCTGCTGGGCACGCCCCCGTGGTGGGTGATAGAAGCTTCTACAACTTTGTCTTTTCTGCAGACACTTGGGCACGCCCCCGTGCTCATTGAGCACGAGGCGTGTTCAGCCTTCTGTTCTCTTGTTTTTGCTTGGGAAGATGCTGTCGAGGGCTCAGGCATGTCACGTTTATTCCTTTTCTTGTATTTATGTTAGATTTAGCTGCCTTTTTGCTTCTTTTGTTCATTTGAGCTCATTTAATTATGAAAATACAAAAGGAAGACAAAAACACACTTTTTCCAACATTAGTACTAAAAATGGTTAGTTTTATGCCACATTTGATGTAATTTATATGTTGCATTTTGCACACATCACTCAATAATCCATATTGTTCAAACCTGCGACAACTGCATGATGCAATTACATCCTCCCCCTTCTTGAAACAAACCTAAATAAAAAAATTGAAAATTAATATTCATAGAAAAAAACGCAAGTTGTTATGTAATAACACATGCTGGCTGATCCTAAATACTGTTACCTCTAATTAACCGTCACCGTGGGCTTTGAAATCTTTCTTACTTATCTTCAAGAATGGTTCCTCGATTTTAGTCTCCATAGGGAGACACTCAGACAGTGTTGCATATAACTCTGCCTGTTGATCAGCAAAGATGGACCTGTGTAAATTTTCATAGCATCGTCCTCTAAGGTAGTTTCAGACCAGTTATCTGGGGTTGTATTTCTAGAAATATGGTCATTTTTCCGATGGTTGAATCTTTGCACGTCCATTGCACCATCAAAATGGTTAAAAAAACTCAACAAGGGTAAGTTGAGAATTCACCACCTGACAGAAAAAATGTTTTTTGCTCTCTGATCTGGAGGTGGTCCGCATGAGCCCATACATAGGCTCATGACGATAGTAAGCTGGTATCCACGAAGATCTCATGCCAAACATATCGTCAATCCATTTATTCTCGGTTAGACCGAACTCAATCATTATCAGTTTCCATTCTATCTCAAACGTTTCTGGCGCAATCGAATCAGTCCACACAATGTCACACATACGTCTCTTGAAATCTTCATTGTTACACAACTCATGTCCCACCTATTAAATAAAAAAGGAATGCAATGAACATAAAGAATAACAGAATGTAGGAAATAATAACGCATCATGAAAATTAATCACGCTTTTTGTAAAAATGCAAATAAAAATCATAAATCTTTATAATTATTACGACCGTTGTAATTGTAATCACGCATGTTGTAGCTGAGTCTAACCTTATTGGCAACTTTCTTCATTATGTACCACATACATAATCTGTGCCTACTCTTATCGAACACAACCTCGATAGCTTGTTTCATCTCCGGGTCCTGATCAGTGACAACCACCTTCGGCTGCTTACCAAATGAGTCCAAAAATGATTGTAAGAGCCATTTGTATGATTCAATGCTTTCGAATGCTAGCAACTCGGCTCCAAGCGTCACATTCCGACAGCGGTTATCAATACCAGTAAATGGTACAAAAACCATATTATACCTTCAAAATGATAAAATTTATTGAATAAAAAAACAACAAAAGTATACAAAAAAATAATAAAAGGTAAAACATTATAATGAGGACTAACTTTGAACGTAGCATTAAATGATATGACATCTCCAAAGTCTGCATAGTTACGTTTGCACAAACCATCGGCCCAGAACAGGCCAGTTAATTGCTTGTTTTCATCGACTGAATGTACAAATGAATAATCAACCATAAACTGTTTTTTTCGGTTAACCTATTGATAACCATATCTGCACCATACTCTCCTATATAGCTATGTATCCTAGCTCTAAAATTCTTGCAGTCGTCAACAGTTGCGCCAACATTTTCAAAACCTCCGTATCTTTGTCTCATTATATTGAAGGCTTTCACCGGCCCAAGATTTAAAGTACCAAGATCCCATATCATCTCTTCTTGTGTTTCGGAAAGATGCCTATAAGCCGGTAATAAATGAATATCTTTGGGGCACACAAATGAATGATTATGCGCTTGAACAAACTTATCAACCTTATACAACACCCCATCCGTCGAACAAAGCTTAATTTGTGCTTTACACCCGGTTCGAATAGTCGGTCTGTTCCTTCTTTTATACGGCTTAGCCAACTTCGAAAAAGGATCATCAAAAGCCTGTGGTTTATGCCCCTCCTTTGAACACACAAAGTATTTAGTCTTGATAATACCACAACTATGATGTTCACCTCCTTTTTGAGCAGAGAACCCTGCCTTCTTGGCATATGTCTGATAAAAAACTTATGCTTGCTCAATGGAACTAAATTCCATTCCTATAACGGGAACACATGATGAAGCTACCTCGGGAATATACAATCTTTCCTCTGCACATTTTGAAATGACAAAAAAAACATGAGCTCTAATGAAAAACACACAGTCACTCATTTAGGAACCAAAATAATAAAACTTGGTTCCTAAATAATCACGCATGTTGTCGTCAATAATAACCCAGGTAAAAAAACCAGCCAGTACCGTATACTTTAGAATAATAACGCAAGTTTAGTGGAACTACACAGGCCTCTTACACTATACAGCTTATAATCATGCGTAATTTATAACACAATCATTTCAAAATACTAATTATCAAATAATGATGAACGATCAAAACACAAACATCAAATAACGATAGTTACGTTGATTTCTAGCAAATTAAAACATTTAATTGACAACTTACTGGTCTGATCGTCTAGTAGAACGTTGTTGTCTATGTCGGATTCCTCAAATGCTCAGCAGCATCATGAACGGCATGGACTTCAGCATCTTCAATTTCAATATCATCTATGATTCGTGCATTACTGCTCTGTGGATCCATTTCAAACAATAAGTGATCGTAACCCTAATCGCCCACCTATAACCGCTAATCTGATAGTTTGAAAAATAGAAAATATTTGAAACTGATTCGAATCGTAATTACAAGGATGCATGGGATAACAAACTCGCATTATTCTCTTGATGTTAGTAAATGTCTGAATTACCCTGCCTCATGAATGATAAATGTCTAATTTGCCCTTAATGAGAAAACTTAATCCGTGCCACGCGTCTAAATCTCCTTGTCGCGTACGTGAAGTATGATAAGAGGTTTTGTACATTACATATTCTATACATACATACATATATATATATATATATATATATATATATATATATATATATATATATATATATATATTTCTACTTTACCATGTTACTCCTCTTTCACCTCTTTTGTTATACGGTAGCTTGTTATTTCTTTAGTTTCAGGTCTGCTTGTTTGTTCACTATTTGTTATTTGTGTTAGGGTGTAACACCCTGTTTTCTAGACAAAAATATAAGTATATAAAATTTATATTTCTTATATTGTTAAACTAGTAAGTAATGAGTAGAATGATCATCTAAAATATGTAGTGGTTAGACGAGTATTTAGTATTATAAGAGACCGTATAATAACAACAAAATATAGGGTAAATTACTTTTTGAGTCCCTGTGTTTTAGTGTTTTAACTACTTGAGTCCAAAATCAAAATGTTTAACGCCCTGAGTCCCTATAACCACTTTTCTTAACCATTTGAGTCCAATTTTTAACTCTGTCTGAATTTTTTGTTAGTTTTTCATTAAAAGAGTAAAATGACCCGTATATTATTATTTTTATTATTATTATTATTATTATTTCCACCTGCATCATTTCATTTCCACCTGCAAACCCTAACATATCTCCTCACCAACAACAAATGCCGCCAAAGTTTGACCCATCCTAAGTCGGCCACGCCTACGTCCGAGTTACCGGCGGCAAGGTCGGCGCCGCGAGTTCACTCGCCCCAAAAATCGGCCCACTCGGTCTCTCCCTAAAGAAAATCGAAGAAGACGTCAACCCATCCCAAGTCGTTGACGTCTGCAATTCAAATCCCTGTGGAAATCTATCCGCATTTTCTCCATCTCGATCATCTGCTGTATCTTGTTGTTCTCGATCTTTTCATACATCTCGCTAAATTTATTAATCGAATCTGAAAGCAGTTTGAACGAAGCTTCAAGTTTTGACTTCTTCGGTGGAAGCAAATCCGAATCATCATCGTCATCATCATCATCATCTTATTCATGATAATCTGAAATACCGGTCTATGGCTAAGAAGTTGCAGGGGACTGTGAAGGAGATTTTGGGTACTTTTGTTTCCATTGGGTGTATGGTTGATGGGAAAGACCCGAAGGATTTGCAGCAGGAGATGGTGGTGGTGGTGGTGCCAGATATGAGTGCTGCAGCAGTGATGGCGGTGTTGCAGTGATGGTGATGGTGATGGTGATGGTGGGGTTAGGGTTGAGAGAGGAGGGAGAGAGAGATGAAGAAGAAAGAGGGGAGAAAAACTGTGTGTAATATAATAATATACAGGGGCATTTTAGTCTTTTAGTGAAAAACTAACAAAAAATTCAAATAGAGTTAAAAAAATTGGACTCAAATGGTTAAGAAAAGTGGTTATAGGGACTCAGGGCGTTAAAACATTTTGATTTTGGACTCAACTGGTTAAAACCCCTAAAACACAAGGACTCAAAAAGTTTACCCTAATATATCTTATATTTTGACCCTACTCTGTTTTTAATGAAACTTAGGTTAAAACATAGATAAAAATATGTTCGTTCTAATGACATATTCGTCATTTTATAAAACGTCATATTTTAAAAGTTATATGAGAAAAACGAGTGAAGCAACTGAATTAATTATAATATAATAATAATATATAAAACTTAACATTGAAATGAGAAGCAACATACATGAGCACAACCAAGCACACAGGACAATTTTGATCTCACGTTGATAGTTTGAAGTTTGTTACCATTCATTCCTTTGTATATATAGAAGTTCTCACGTAAGTTTTCAATACACTAAATTTCAACGAGAATGCTCTAGTAAAAGAGAATCTCGAGTTCACAACACTCAATTGGGTGTTGTTAGTAGTCGTTTTTGGAGCATCAGTAAGAGTTCGAGTAGGGAGACTCTACATCAATTTGCCGTATCTAGTTTTAAAGTATATTTTCGTTTAAGTTTAGTTATTTATTATTTATTATTTATTTTTAGTAATTAATATTAAATATTATTATTAGTAGTAGTAGTAATATATTATTAGTAGTAGTGTTAATGTTAATTTTAGGTACTAGGGTTATTGTCAAGGGCGGGTATTGGGTAACTTAGCCTTAGTTAGGCATGGACTGATCAATCATGCTTAAACAAGGCAGGGTTAACCAATATCCAACCACGATAATGACTAGTTAGGTGTACCACCACCTAACCTAGGATTTTGTAATTGTGTCAAGACTCTGAGATAGTACCCGGTCGTACTAGCAGGTGTTTAGCAACTGTTAATCAGGTGAGTCGTCATACTTGTATTTTAAACTTTGATAGTATACTCATCCATAACTGGTAATAATGAGAATGCTGCAGTATGCATGTGTCAGTAGGGGTATATGGGATCCTATTATGCTTAATGGGGCGTGTCACTCTGGGAAGGGTAATAAGTGTTGTACCCACAGGCACTTCGTGCTTATAAGGTCCAGCAACACACACTCATATCTATGTGACGGCTGTAAGGGGGCACAGCCGGAGGACCAGTATGTCCCTTGTACGGTGGTTTGTGACAAGTCAAATGTGGCATATAAGGTTCAATGAGGCCCAACCTGACTATAATGTGGTCACAGACCCATATTGTGTATGCATATAATGTAAACTGTGGTCTGTCTTTATAAAATTGTATAGTATGAGCTCACCAGTATATAACTGACGTCATTTTGAGTATACTTATCTCAGGTAAGCCGTGAGGAAAGCTATAGGAACTACTTAACCGTTATCGAGTTTAGAAGATCAAGGAATTCTTATATAACAACTCTCCTAAAACCCTTAAAATACTCCTATACGTCCTAAAATACACCTCGTATATATGTAATGGCCCTAAATAACCTTTATATTTACAAAAATTAAATAAAAACAAATATATGGTGTCCTCGCGGGGCGCGACCCGGTCAAGCCCAGTCTGTCGCGGGCCGCGACATAGTGACACCAGGCCGGACCTCCTTGCGCCACGTGTCTGATACGTGTTGTCGCTAGATAGTTGACTTGACCAAGCTAGGCCCTAGCCTAGTGCCCTCGCGGGCCGCGAAGGAGAAAGGAGGAGGCTGGTGCGGGGCGCGACAGGCCTCAATTTCAGCTATAAAAGGAGCTCAGTCTGCACTTTCAATCCTCATTCAAAACTTTTCTTTCTCTCTGTCCCTATAATAACTAAAAATAGCACGATATTATACCCCTAAAAAGCGAAGCTTTGCCTCATTGTAAGTATTATAACCCCTGGTTACGTATTGGTTACTCTACCCTATTGATCTAGGGCTCCGTAACGCATGTCAAGGCTCTGCTTGACTTAGTTCATTGGAGTTCTGTCTCAGGGGTATGGCTAATGTAAATTGGGTTATCTTACTAACACGTGTGCATTGTTTAATTTTAATAGCTTATAACCAGAAAGTCACCAGGAAGCAATAGTATTTTCTAAGTCAGCAAAGTGAGTCATTCCCCTTTTATAAACTCTTTTAGTGAGTCATTCTCTTTTTCTACCAAACTGTTTTACCAAAACCTCAATTGTTTTAAATCATGATAACAATGATTGAGTATATGTATTCTACAATTACTGTCGGTATGTTGGGGTTTTGTATACATTACTTGTTAATATATTGTGAATAGTAGCATAACCACGAGTCAGGATTGACAGTACCGTGGGTGGTAATTGGGTAGATATAAACATTATAATTACTCTCAATACTGTAAAATTATAAAAGCTTGTTTTGATTAAATTGGGATGCACTCGCCAGTATTCTTGCTGTAAGACCCGTTTTTAAACAACTAATTAAATATTGCATAACGTGCAATTAGTACAAAATATTTGCGTTTACAAAAAAAACTTTCAAAATTCTAAGACCATACATGATCATGAAATTCAAGTTATAATCCTACTAACCAAATATTCATGACACGACAACAAGTGTTTACATATTCTTTAAAACAAAATAGATCAAGTGCGGAAGCTTCGTTTTGTGTGTTCGGTTCGGAGACATTTGCTTGATCATCATCCACCTACTCGTACTACCTAGAAACTGAAAATTTGAATTAGCATTAGTATTAAAGCCCTTGAAAATTAATATAATCGAAACTATGTTCAAAAACAATTTCGATGTACCAAGAATATAAAAACTCAGATTTTATGACAGGGTGCTACCGTAACTTACGGTAGTCACCGTAAGTTACGGTGACCCCTGTGTAACAATAGTCTGCCGTAAGTCAGGAGGTTTCCACCGTAGCATATTGTTTGCTACCGTAAGTTACGGTAGCCACCGTAACTTACGGTAGCTGCTGTACATGTTTTCTTGTTTTGTTGTTTTAGCCCATCCCTTTCCTACGTCGCCGTAATTTAAATTCGAACACTTTTGTCACAAGATTAAGGCTATTTACTCGTATCTAGATTTTACTAACTATGGCGTTTCGCTTCCCTTTTGAGGGATTTCTTATGCAATAATCTACATGCTTGTTTCCAAGGTTTCAACTTGGCTTTTTATACTATTTGACATACTTATGTTTCCGAACTTTAACTCCTGTATTAGGGGTTAAATTTCTCAACTAGTTTAGCATGTCCGCTACACGGCTTATGCTTTGTTTATAACCATTCATCAAGTGATGGTAAATAACTTCCAAGTTTACCACTCAACTTGTTTTGACCTGTTTACTTGTTTAAGACACTTAGTCACTTCCGTGACATATTGGTTTGTCTTGTTTACCATGTTTCAACGTGAAGACATAAGACTAGCAAATAAACTTGATGTAACGAAATGGTAAATTTCGTACCTTTAGAGCACACCTTTCCCACGCGTATCCCCTCCGGCTTGTCCGCTTGACGATCCGGACTCCTTGCCTAAAGAGTTCAATTTACAATTGGTTTAGAACTCTTTTCATGTTTATTAACGCATCATTATAAACAATAATCAAGTCTGTGTTTTCATTCTATTTTTAACAATTTAAATCCTCACTTAGGCATTTCAACAAACACCTAGCGGGTCTGATTTCTCCATAATCATTACTAAGTTCATGACTAGTAATTATTGTTTTGGTAAAAAATTACCTAAGCAATTTAGTGATCAAATTAGTTAAGTGAGGTAGTGTGCTAGAAATATGTGTGAAAAATATGCTTGTTAAGTTATTTAGAAAATCAGTATTCAGGATACGGCTCAGGATATTGAGCTGTATCTACGATCAAACTATGAGCAAACTATGAGCAAAAGTAAAGTAAACGACACGAGATGTACGAGGAAAGCCCTTGATCAATCTAGATCGCCGGCATAAAACCTCAGGAGCTGACAATCGCAGCTGCCTTGTTCTTCTTATTACTTCAAACGTCAGGATACAGTGCAGGATGTGGTGCGGATCGACTATGTGTTACAATGAAATTTGAATACAAGTGTGATGTTTGCAATGAGCTCGAGAGTGAAAGTGTTCGAGAGTGTAAGTGTAAATTGTGTGCCTTAAACTGATCCGCCCCCATCTATTTATAGTAAAGATAATATAACAAACTATCCTAAACTTCCGGGATCCACCGAATATTCCTTAATCGAACGTTGTAGACCTGGTCTTTCGGGTTCAACGTCTCTCCTTCAACAAACACGTTCGAGTCTTGAGGAGAAGAAGTCCACTTGACCGTTAGCAAGCCTCAGCCTTTAACCTGCACGTGGTTAATTCAATAAACCTCAGGATATCGCCCAAGATGTTAGCAATATCCTCTTCCAGCATCCTGGTCACAAATAAACAAACAAAGGCAGGATATTGGTCAGGATATGTATGCTCAGAAAATGACCCATAACAATTGTCCCCAAATATATCGGCTGGGATACCAATCCAACGGATATATTTCAAAAATTTCACTTCATAACTTAAGGCAATTTATACGACTAGACCCTTGAAATGACAGCGGTGCAACTTCCAAAGCATTATTTACTCTTTACCCCCCTATATTCATCCTATATTAACCGAGGGACTCCTTATTACGGTTATCCTTATCTTCAAGCGGACATCAGGTATTTTCCTTTCTATCCTTCTTTCTTGAATCTCTTTTAGTTTGCTCAATACTTTTCATGGCACCACGAACGAAATCCCGATCGGACCGACCGGCCTCAGCCCTCGTAAGTCAAAACCTTATTCGCAACCCATCAAAGGAAGTCTGCTGTTTCAACAATGCCGACATCGCTGCTCTTAAAGATTCCGGTGCCTTCCCCACCGGAACAGTCTTTCGCCCTTTCGACCGGGAAGCCCGATCGGACACGTCATCCGACGAGTGGGTTTGTTTTTTCGCTTACCCCTTCTCTCTTGGACTCCGGTACCCGTTTCCACCCTTTATCTCTAGCTTTTTCGACCTCACCGGCCTTATTTACGCCCAGGTTATGCCAATGGTCTGGCGAGTCTTGATAGTGCTGGATCAAATCTAGTCTCGTCATTTTCCCAACCTGTTTATTGAAGACCTCCCTATAGCATACCGGTTGAGATCCCATGGCGATCATCGTTTTCTTCTGTTTTCTACCTCCAAGAACCCTTTGGTTCTTAAGGCTTCCAAGAACGAGGATCGATGGCGACGAAAATTCTTTTTCGTAAAAAGAGATTCTATTGATAAGGGTTTCGATCTACCTGTTAAATGGTTAACCAAGGGTAGGATTTAGGGTTTTAGGAATATCCCCAATTATATCTTCAAACTGTATCCCGGACTTATATCCTGATGTTTTTATGCAGCGAATTTCAGAGATCTAGTGCCTCCCAGTGCAGAATCCGAATCCAAGATCAAGGAAATCTACCGTCTTCCTGCCAGTGAAAGAACTTTCTCCCTGTCTCTTACAGATTCAAGCCAGAAATCAAGCTTAGAAATGTCTGGTAAGCACATTCTCAGCATATATTAATTACTTTTCAAAAGTATAATGAGTTTAAGAATATCTTCCCTTGTGTAGTACCAGTCGTCAACCTTGAAGGTTTCGAACTTGACGAGTTGGACTGCTACTCCAGCCTCGAACCCATCAAACAAGAATCCAAGCCAAAGCCGTCAGCTACACCAAAGCCTACCTCCTCGAAGACTGTTTCTGCTCCCAAAGGCCCTCCGGCGTCCAGGACTCGGGCATCCAGCTCTCGGAAGAGAAAGGAGACGGACTCCCCAGCTGTTTCTGAAACATTCTCTCTTGAGAATCATGGGTTCAACGAAGCCACCTCATTCCTCAAACAGGTAGAATTTTCTTTTCGATATCCTGCACAAGTATGTTAGTCCTTATCCTGCTTATTTTTCACATCAATACCTGTGTCTTTATCGATAGGGTCTGGATCGTCTTATGCACTTGTATGAAGACGCTTGCGGGCTTAACAAGATGTTGGAGATCAAGCTGGAGAAAGCTGAGGCCACCATAGCTGACCAAGGAACCATTGCGGCTGCCAAATCCCAGCATTATGAAGACAAATACAAGGCAATGACTCAGGAGCATCAAGCTGCCCTCCACAAAGCTAATGAGGATGCTCAAGCCAAGCTAGATGCCGCCCTTCTCCAATATCAGCAGATATGAGTTCATATCGGGATAGCCTCAAAGCATCCGTGGTCGTCTCTCTTCTCCAAGCCAGGATAAGGATGGCTTATGAGGCCATGGATTTGGGTTTTGAATGCCCCTCCTGGAATGTAAAGGCTTGGGAGGAGAAACTACAGGGCCTCGGAGGTCATCCCGTTGCTCATCCTGCAAAACATACTGGTGAAGAGCCTTCTAGGGCGGCAGAGGAAGCGGCCAATGCTGGTGATGATGCCAAGAAGAATCCTGATACTGATGCTGGTGCGAACGCTGGGAAGGAGGTTGCTGTTCAAGAGGGTGCTGCCCCTTAGGCAGCGGAGTGGGCGATGATGGATATACGTGCCAAGGCCGGAGCCCACTTTTAAATTTCATGGTTGTGGTTGCATAAACAATTTACTTTTCCTGTCTTCGAACAATTTACATTTCCTGCACTAGAACAATGTGATGACCAAAGGTGGATGGGTCCTAGGTTTTAGGACGGAGCCCTTGGTCATCAATTAGTATAATTCGTTTTGAATGCGATAACGGTTGTAGGTGGACAGGTCCTGTTTTGAGATATATCCTGCAACTGTTACACAAGTATGGTAAAAACTAATTGTGCTTTTGGCGGATGGGCCTCGGTTTGAGGTGAAACCAAAAGCACAACTTTTGACTTGTTAATAATATAACCATCTTTTGACTTATTTGCTGTTGTCTTGCATTACTTAGTGTAACTCTTAACTTTGTAAAAATTTTGTATTGTCATCTTATGAAAATATCCTGATCAATATGCTCAACAATATGTTACAAAAACTTTTTTATTAGATAGAACTTCCAAACATTCCTTCAACTTTGTAGATAGTTTTTGAAAAACAATCTATTTTTCCAAAACCAGTTTATGATAATACTTAAATGATCAAAGTTCCAAACTAATACTAGTTTCAAACACCTTAATCAAATATCCTGAAAAGGACCTTGAGAATATATCAGGATACTTATCCTTTTATAAAACATAGTGTTACTAAAAACTTAGACGATGTTTACAAAGGAAAGATCATACCCGGAGTAGTATATAACCCTATTACCAAGCTTCAATCTTTTTGCAACTTCTTCAATGAAGATGTCCCCTGTGCGAGGTACTTAGTACATTAGTTCCGAGCCTTATCCTTTTAACATCACCACCTTGGTAGGGATGTCCCCTGTGTACAATGTCTTCAAATACTTTAGAAATCTACCGAATGTCAGTTTCCATTATATAGGCAATTTTTTACGTCCCAAGGGTAAAACCCAAGGATGTACTGGAGATAAATCCCTTGTATCCTGGGGAAAATCCCAAATTTTCATGCGCTACAGGCGGGAGTGTATAAACTCCAAGACTTAGAAAGGTGAAAACCTTTAAACCTTAGAGAGTATGAAAATACCCTTTCGTGAGAGAGGGTGATCAATCCTCATATACCTTTAGGATTCAGGATATAGCCAACAGTAACGAAATTGTCAGCCACTTTCACATGGACTGGTCCCGCCACCTTGAACTATCCCTGAATAACTTGCGCTCCAGGCGGGGTGTTTAAACCCAATTCGGAAGAAAGGTGAATACCTTTAAACCTGTGAAGGGATCAGTATCCCTTAAACGTGAGAGAGGGGGCCAATCCTTTAATCTTTCGAGTTATCCTGAGTACATATCCTGGAGCTATATCTTGAAACATATTCTGCAAAACAATTGTAAACTAAGGTGGGTGTTAGCTTGGCTGACACCCCTCCGATGCTTAAGTCAGTATTGGGTTACAAAGAACAAATTAAACCAAACATATTTAAAAAAGGTAGAATTCATACCATCCTGAGTTAGAAATTAAATTCTAAACTCACTTGAAATAGAGCTTAAGGTGTATAGCATTCCAAGATCTCGGTAGCATATCCCCCTTCATATTCTTGAGTCTGTATGCTCCTTTCCCTGCTTCTGATTCAACTTCGTATGGTCCTTCCCATTTTGGAGCTAGCTTGCCATCGACAGGATTAGTAGTATTCTGAAAAGCCTTTCTTAACACCCAATCTCCAACCTTAAATCTTCTGGTCCTAATATTCTTGTTATATGCCCTGGATATTCTCTGTTGATATGCTGCCATCCTTAGCCTTGCCGCATCTCTCTTCTCATCTATAGTGTCTAAATCCTGACTCAAGGCTTCAGGATTCTGCTCAGGATCACTTAGGGTAGATCTTGCAGTAGGTATTGTCATTTCCATCGGAATCATTGCTTCTGCTCCAAATACCAAGGAAAACGGGGTTTGGCCTGTTGCATTCTTTACCGTTGTCCTATCAGCCCATAAAACAAAGGGTAATTCTTCTGCCCATCTTCCTTTTTTGGCTCCAAGCCTTTTCTTTAGGTTATTGACAATTATCTTGTTTGAGGATTCTGCTTGTCCATTCGCTTGAGGATGTACTGGAGTAGATGTTATCATTTTGATTCCCCAACTCTTGCAAAAGTCAGTAGTTCTCTTGCTTATAAACTGAGAACCATTGTCACAGATTATCTCGGCTGGTACTCCGAATCTGGTCAGGATATTCCTCTTTATGAAGGATACTACTTCTTGGTCTCTAACTTGAACAAATGCTTCAGCTTCAACCCACTTAGAGAAATAATCGGTCATTGCTAGCATAAAGACTTTTCCTCCCGGAGCTTTTGGTAGCTTAACCACTATATCCATACCCCACTTCATAAATGGCCAAGGGGAAACAATAGGATACAATGGTTTAGCAGGTTGATGCAGTATGTTACTATGTCTTTGACATGCGTCACATCTTCGAGCATATTCTGCGGCATCTTTTCTCATTGTTGGCCAATAATATCCTGTCCTTAATACTTTTGAGAATAACGACCTGCCCCCAGCATGGTCACCACAATCCCCTTCATGTATATCCTGAAGTACTTCTTTGGCTTCCGGATCCTCCAAGCACCTCAAATACGGTCCTGCAAGAGATTTCTGGTATAAAATATTATTTATAATAGTGAATCGTGATACCTTCATCCTAAATGCTTTAGGATTTTCATTTCCAGGGATGTGTCCTTCTTTGAGATATCTCATGATTGGAGCCGTCCAGGATTTAGGATCCTCTTCAGGATGCTCTGCTCCAGGATCCTGAATACCCGCTACTTCTTTATCCTGAGGATTCCTTGCAGGATATAAGACATGTAATATTGGTATTTGGGTCCCTTCAGGTATCCTGATCGATGATCCCAAATTTGCTAAGGCATCCGCTTCAGCATTATCCTCCCTTGGTACCTGTTCAAGTATAAAAACATCGAAATATCCTGCTAATTTTTTGAGAATATCGAGATATTCGATTAATTTCTCACCCTTAACTGCATAGGATCCATTAAAATGGTTAGTAATTAACAAAGAGTCAACATATACTTGCAAATTTTTGATACTCATGCTCTTAGCCAACTCTAATCCTGCAATTAAAGCCTCATACTCTGCTTCATTATTAGTAGCAGGAAATT
Organism: Helianthus tuberosus; assembly: GCA_030545235.1. Taxonomy (NCBI): domain Eukaryota; kingdom Viridiplantae; phylum Streptophyta; class Magnoliopsida; order Asterales; family Asteraceae; genus Helianthus; species Helianthus tuberosus. Next base: position 187,683,214 of record CM060406.1, read on the forward strand.
CACACCTAATAGCCTGGGGTAATATGTCCCCCTGTGGCGATTTTAGTAGTATTCCTAATCCTACTCCCCTTACATTAGATGCACCATCAGTATATAATGTCCAGGATCCTGAGGATTCTCCTAACTGTTGAACTTCTAGGTCTACCTCATCCTGAATATCACTACTGAAATCAGCCACAAAGTCAGCTAAAGCTTGAGACTCTATGGCATTTCTAGGTTCATATACTAAATCATAAGCACTTAACTTTACTGACCACTTGGCCATCCTACCTGACATCTCTGGTTTCCTGAGCACATTTTTGACAGGATAATTTGTTTTAAGATGTATCCTATGTGTCTCGAAATAATGTCTAAGCTTTGTCGATGCCATGACTAGAGCTAATATTAATTTTTCTAAATGAGAATACCTAGTTTCAGCATCTAACAAACTTTTACTAACATAATAAACAGGATATTGCTGACCTTCATGGTCTTTTATAAGAACGACACTTACAGCATTCCCTGATACAGCAAGGTATAGGGATAGTGGTTCACCATTTTCAGGCTTCATCAATAAAGGTGCGGTTGAGAGATATCGTTTCAAATCCTGCAAGGCTGCTTCATGCTTCTCCCCCCATTCGAATCTTTTGTTCTTCTTCAGGATATCATAAAAATCTTTGCATTTCAAAAAGTTAATTAATTGTTCTTCAATATCCTGAGGGATATTGGTCCCTACGAGCACCGAAATATCGGGATTATCCTGGTCCAGGATAATTTTCTTCACATCCTGCTCCGGATCCTCCACGATATCCTGGGCCCGTGTCTTTAATTGCTATGCTACACTAGGTTTGGTTGAGGATTTCATCGAGGATGAGTAGCATTCTTTCGCCTCCTGCTGATCACTATCAACTTTAACAACTCCCCAAGGGGTAGGTATCTTGATGCATTGGTGATATGTTGATGGCACAGCCTTCATATCGTGAATCCACGGTCTTCCCAGTATGATGTTATAGCAGGATAGAGAATCTATCACACAGAAACGTTGTATCGAGTTGACTCCTTCAACGTATACTGGCAACTTTATCTCTCCCACTGTGTTTCTAGCCTCTCCACTGAACCCAACAAGCACGGTAGACTTTGAAGTGATATCCATTGGAGATACATTCATTCTTTTCAGAGTTTCTAGTTGGATTATGTTGACGGAGCTGCCATTATCAACCAATATCCTGCGTACAAAATGGTTAGCCACATATAACGTTATTACCAGAGCATCATGGTGAGGATCCTGGACAGTATCCCTGTCATCAGCATCAAAAGTGATCACTTTGTCAGTTGTGAGGGTAGTCATCCTGACAGGTTTGTCTCCCCTTTCGGCCTTAGCTTCTTTTGCATGTCTCTTTGCTGCCGAATACGAAGTTCCACAAATGTCGGATCCTCCCGAAATGAAGTTGATTATCTTGGCATCCGCGGGAGGTGATGCTGCTCGTTCAGGATCCTTCTCAGTATCCTGACCCTTATTCTTCTTTCTTCCTAAGAGATCTTTCAGATATCCCTTGCTTAGAAGATAGCTTATTTCTTTCCTTAGAGCAATGCAATCCTCAGTTACATGTCCGAAATCTTCGTGGAAAGCACACCATTTCGACTTATCTTTCCAGTCAGCCTTTTGTTGATTCTTTCGAGGCCACCTAGCCTTGTCTCCTAGACCCTGCATGGCATACATCAATTCAGGAATGTTAACAGAAAAGCAATATTCAGACAACTCAGGATACTCTTCAGGATCCTCATCTTCGACAGCATTCACTCTCTTGTTTTCATTTCTACCATATGGCTTAGGCCGATATGACTTGAATGAGGATTCTGACTTCCTGTTAGTTGACTCATAAGTGTTAGATGAGTTCATCCTTTCTTGCATCTTCCTATCATCTTCCAGACGGATATATCTCAAAGCCCTGTTACGAGCTTCGTCGAGATTCCTGCAGGGATTCATTACAAGATCCTGATAAAACTGAGAATCCTTTTGTAATCCCATCTTAAAAGCTTGCACAGCTGTTGCAACATCAAGATGTGGGATATCCAAGGATTCTCGACTGAATTTGTTCACATAATCCCTCAAGGATTCCTGAGGCCCTTGAGTTATCCTGTAAAGATCACTGGTTAGTTTCTCAAAACTCCGACTACAAGAAAATTGACTGTTAAATAAATTAACCAAATGAGCAAACGAAGTAATCGAGTGAGGAGGAACGTTTAACAGCCATTTTAAGGCTGATCCTGTTAGAGTGGAACCAAATCCCTTGCACAAGCACGCTTCCTTGAGCTCCGGAGGGATAGGGTTAATCTCCATTCTTTCCCTATACTGAGCAACATGCTCCTCAGGATCCGTAGTCCCATCATAAAGCTTCATGTTGGGGGTTTGGAATCTCTTTGGGATCTCAGCATCACAGATAGGATATGCAAAGCGAGATATCTTGTGGCTGTCTTGGGACACTTCCGGGATCGGCTGGACCACCCCAGGTACACTAGATATCATGTCCTTCAACTTCTGAAGTTCCCTAGTAAGTGCTGATGTTACACCTGTATCCTGCAAAGATCCACTATTGTTAGTAGCATGAGTATTATTATTATTTGACACGTTACCCGTTGGAGGATTTTGCCCATATCCTGAAGCATATCCTGAGCTCCTCATGGTTGACATTCTGACCGAGGAGGGTATTTCAGGAGTATGATTCTGAGGAAGGCTGGGCACAATATTCCCCCTGTTATCCTCAGTATACACAGCTGAACTAAAGTTCAACGTTCTGGGATGTAATGGAGTGACATTATCCTCAGCAGATCTGCTCGAGCCAGACTTCAGGAGTTGTATTTCCCTTAAAAGCATTTGGTTTGTTTCCTGTTGCTGCCTCATTTGTTCCTGCACACTTCCAAAATAAAGTAAGAATTTCATCATTAGAAGCTAGAACGGGAGCAGATTCCTGAACACTGCGGGTAGGGATAATATCCTGAGGTCGTGAAGAGGCTGGCATCCTTGGAGGAGGTGGTGGAAGCACCGAACCAGTAGTAGCAGAAGTCATAGCAGACACAGTAGAGGAACTCGTGTTTGATCTTGAGGCCATTATGGACAATGTGGCAAAAAGTTTTGAAAATAGAAAGCTGATTAGCGATTTCACAAAAATTTTTAGTAAAGAGAGCACCACTTGCCCCACGGTGGGCGCCAAATTGTTTTGGTCAAAAATTACCTAAGCAATTTAGTGATCAAATTAGTTAAGTGAGGTAGTGTGCTAGAAATATGTGTGAAAAATATGCTTGTTAAGTTATTTAGAAAATCAGTATTCAGGATACGGCTCAGGATATTGCGCTGTATCTACGATCAAACTATGAGCAAACTATGAGCAAAAGTAAAGTAAACGACACGAGATGTACGAGGAAAGCCCTTGATCAATCTAGATCGCCGGCATAAAACCTCGGGAGCTGACAATCGCAGCTGCCTTGTTCTTCTTATTACTTCAAACGTCAGGATACAGTGCAGGATGTGGTGCGGATCGACTATGTGTTACAATGAAATTTGAATACAAGTGTGATGTTTGCAATGAGCTCGAGAGTGAAAGTGTTCGAGAGTGTAAGCGTAAATTGTGTGCCTTAAACTGATCCGCCCCCATCTATTTATAGTAAAGATAATATAACAAACTATCCTAAACTTCCGGGATCCACCGAATATTCCTTAATCGAACGTTGTAGACCTGGTCTTTCGGGTTCAACGTCTCTCCTTCAACAAACACGTCCGAGTCTTGAGGAGAAGAAGTCCACTTGACCGTTAGCAAGTCTCAGCCTTTAACCTGCACGTGGTTAATTCAATAAACCTCAGGATATCGCCCAAGATGTTAGCAATATCCTCTTCCAGCATCCTGGTCACAAATAAACAAACAAAGGCAGGATATTGGTCAGGATATGTATGCTCAGAAAATGACCCATAACAATTATCATCTAATTTCACTTCCATTAGTCAATTCTATTCAAGTCTTAACATCAACATTTTCTGAAATTACTTCTTAATTTCAAATGGTGCTAGAACAAGAGCTATAATTCTAGTATTTATCATGTTTCTTCAAGCTCCTCAATCATCTAAAATGGTGATTACAAAACCTTACAAGTATCATGCAAGATTTGTCAAGAAATCACCTAGGGTTTGTTCCTAAACCTCATATCACATCCAAATTTCATCCATGCATCAAGTAATCAAGCTAAATTTTCGTTTTTCACATTTAACCTAGAATTTATGATGAAACAAAACATCAAAATTTTACATACCTTTTGATCCCTACTAGGAGGTGATCACTAATTCATGTTCAAGACTTGATTTGAAGCAGATTAGGGGCTTCAATTTGTGAATTTTGTGTGAAACTAGGGTTAGGAGAAAGCTCCTGGTCGCCCTCCCCTCCTGTTCGATCGATACACCCCACAAATGTGTGGTTGGTGTGTTTTGTTTATTATTTCAACACTTAAGTTTCAGTTGTTTATAAATTTGGCCCCTCAACTTTTGTTTAACTTATAGTTTAGGTATTACAACCTCATTAATAGTCACTCTAAGGCTGCTTAACTAACTAGGTTATAAATTCCTAGTTAGTTGATTCTTGTTTATTAAGCGTTTTATTATCATGGATTTAATTCTATAAATTTCGGGATGTTACACTTGCTGATAAAATATTTTTAAAACACGTTTCAGGTAATTTAATGTGAAGCTAATAGAAGCCAGCGGGAGCACATTGAAGGCTTGGAAAAGTGGCTATAAAAGTTACCTAAATAAGAAAGAAGTTTTATTTCAGTAAATTAGGGTTTATCCCTATAAACATATTATAATGGAAACTTGGGGTTTTCCCATGTATTTATTAATAATAAAAGTGTGTTGTTTAAACTCTGATCAACTATTTCCTAACTACGGTCCTGATGTTTAATTTCTGCTGGGAAATTAATAAACACCAATACCACCGACTCTGTGCATCTCGCGGCCGCCCGCCCTTGGGGCAAGGGGTCGGGGGTTACGACAGGAGGTGGTATCAGAGCTACAACCACTGGTTTAAGCCACAGAAGTGTTCTGCTGACACCAAGATTTTTATCAGTTGTGTTAGGAAATAATCTATGTAACTATGTGTAAATATGTATATTATTGTTTTATGTTATTTGACAATCTGTTAGTTTACACTTTGAGTGAGCAAGGTACATCTGACGCTTACCGTCACCTAGCTAGTTCCCCAAAGAGTGAAGGAACCTCATCACAGCCTACTCCTTCGGGGTATTCTGCTGATACTGAGGAAGGAATTTTCATCTTTAAGGCGCAATCCGAGGAACCATTCCCTCTAAAAAAGAGAGGATGGTTTAGTAGGGGAGCACATGAGAGGAGAAAGAGGATGAAAAAGTTACAACAACAGAGAGCGTTAGCAAAAGTCAATAGGGAAGTGAATGCCTAAACCCAGGAAGCAGTTAATAGACGGTTGGCAGACTTTCATATGCTAGCTACTACTGCAGCAGATCCAAACCTTGATCAGATAGCTGAACCACAACCATTGCCATTATTTCCAACCCAACCAATGGAGATAGAACTTAACCAAGGAAACCAATTTCCCATACCGGCATTGATCCTAACGAAATACCTAGAATCCCAGCACCTTATCCTCTAGCGTATGATCCATGGGAAGATGACCATATGGAATATTAGGAACTCTATCCTCAGGAAGAACCGATACCAAATCCCATAGCGCAGTATACGAACCTTAATCCTTTAGATCCGTTTTGGAATGACGACCAGTATATTCGGAGTGTGTTAAGCAACCCGTACCCATATGGAGAACCGATACCTCGATACCCTGACCCAGTACCCGCACCATGACCACCCATGAGTGAAGAGAATGTGTAGGAACTCTACACATATGGTGAAGAATTAGTGGAAGAAGGAGAGAGGATACGACATATAGGAGAAAAGCAGTTTTGGATAAATGACACCTAATAATATATATATATATATATATATATATATATATATATATATATATATATGTGTGTGTGTGTAGTTTGAAAAAAAAATCAACTAAAATAGATCACCTAATATCTATCGATGCATAACTATTAGTGTGTTTAAATTTCAGTTGTAGGTTGTAATAGATATATATATATATATATATATGAAAAGAGTAAAAGTCGCAATGTTCGACGTTTTTGATCAATTTGTTTGCATTAAATCTTATTCTGTGATATAATACCTGATAAATGTTTATAATCCAGATGGAAAACGAAGTAAATCAGGAAAACCAGAATAATGATAATAATGGAAACCAAGTAGATAACAGTGCCATTCAACATATAGTAGCACAAGGAATTATAGACGCTATGCCATATATTATCAAGACTGTTAAAGAAGCAGAAAATAATAAAACTATAAGTGGAAGTAAACGACAACCTACTGAACCAAGTCACAATGTGAATAATGGACCGCTACTCCAATTACCTATTCCAAAAAGGAGAAGAACCATGTCATATGGTTGTTCTTACAAAGAATTCTGGTCTTGCAAACCAATAGAATTCTCTGGCAATGAAGGAGCCATTGCAGCTTTGCGTTGGATAGAAAAGACAGAAGCAGTTTTAAAAATAAGCAAATGTGCAGATGAAGATAAGATTTTGTTTGTTTCTAATCTTTTTGAGAATGCAGCCTTAGAATGGTGGAATACCCTTCTCCAGTCTAGAGGAAGTGATAAAATTTATAATATGGAATGGACTGACTTTAAAGACATAGTCGAAAGGAAATTTTGTCCTCCTCATGAAAAAGAACAAATCGCCAATAAGTTCTTAAATCTTAAAATGACTGGAATAGACTACAAAGGTTACACTACCATATTCTTCGAATATGCTAGAATAGTGCCAACCCTAGCCTCACCAGAACCAGTATTAATCTCCCGTTACATCTGGGGATTAATCAGTGAAATCAGACATGTAGTCAAGGCAGCTAGACCACAAACCATAGAAGAAGCAATAGAATTAGCCAATACCTTGACTGATGGATTGGTACGTAGGCAAGAAGAAAACCAGAGAAAGAACCTAGCCCAAAGACTTACCCAAGAATTTCGTTATGGAAATACCTATCGTGGGAAAAGTACAGGTTCTACTTCTGCACCTTACTGTAGGTACTACAAAAAGAATCATTCAGGAAGATGCTCAATATACTGCAACTTTTGCAACATGTCTGGACACAAGGAAGAAGACTGCAGGAAGAAACCCAACAATAAGCTATGCTTCAATTGTGGAGAAACTGGGCATATTAAACTGAACTGTCCGAAACTAGCTCTAGTAACAACCAGGAAAACAACTAAGAATGCCAGAGCATTTGTTCTGACAGCTGAAGAAGCCAAGATGATTCCTGATGTGATTGCCGGTACGTTTTTAGTTAATGATATTTTTGCTAAAGTATTATTTGACTCTGGTGCAAACCAAAGTTTTATTAATACTTCGTTCTGCAAACTTCTCAATCAACTATTAACTAAACTTCAACAAGATTGTCTGGTAGAGACGGCAAATGGAGAATCCATTAAGATTACTGAAATCTTGCAGGGAGCAAGAATAGAAATTTCTAACCATAATTTTATTGCTAACCTTTACCCAATGAATCTGGCTGGATTTGATATCGTATTAGGAATGGATTGGTTGGTAGCCAATCACGCCAGCATTCTATGTGATCAAAAGTCAGTACAAGTAAATTCACCAAGGGTGAAAAGATCACAATTAAAGGAGATAAGCCAACTAGGTCCACAAAATTCATCTCTTTGATGAAAACAACAAGCTATGCAAGGAAAGGATAACTACTGTATATGATTTCCATAATCATTAACACTAAAGGAAAATAATTGAAAGATATTCCCGTAGTATCTAAATTCTCGGATGTTTTTCCAGAAGAGTTACCTGGATTACCGCCAGATAGAGAGGTTGAATTCATAATGCATCTAATACCAGGGACAACACCGATTGACAAGGCACCTTACCGTTTAGCACCAGTGGAGATGCAAGAACTGAAGAAACAATTGGACGAACTTCTGGAGAAAGGTTTCATACAACCTAGTTCATCACCACGGGGAGCACCAATATTGTTTGTCAAGAAGAAGGACGGGTCGATGCGTATGTGCATTGATTACCGAGAATTGAACAAGGTTACGATTAAAAATATGTACCCACTACCGAGAATCGATGATCTGTTTGATCAACTTCAAGGAGCTCGATTCTTTTCTAAGATCGATTTACGCTATCATCAACTGAAAGTACAGGAAGAGGAATTCCTAAAACTACTTTCAGAACAAGGTACGGTCATTATAGATTTATAGTCATGCCATTTGGTTTAACCAATGCCCCAGCCGCATTTATGGACATGATGAACAAAATATGTAAACCATATCTGGATAAATTCATAAATGTCTTTATAGATGATATTCTTATTTACTCTAAGAGTAAAGAAGATCATGCAGAGCATTTGTTTATACTTCTGAATTTGCTGAGAAAAGAAAAGCTTTATGCTAAATTTTCAAAATGCGAATTTTGGTTACGAGAAGTGCAATTCCTTGGACACCTGGTTAATCATGAAGGAATTCATGTAGATTCCACAAAAGTCGAGGCGATTACTAAGTGGAAAGTCCCTGAATCACCAATGGAAGTAAGAAGTTTTCTTGGACTAGCATGTTATTACAGACGTTTTATTCAAGATTTTTCTAGAATAGCCATTCCCTTAACAAAATTGACCTGCAAATCAGTTAAGTTTGAATGGGGACCAAAACAGGAGGAAGCTTTTAGGATTCTGAAGCAAAAGTTAACCAATGCACCCATACTAGCGTTACCAGAAGGAACTGAAGATTTGATAGTCTATTGTGACGTTTCTAAGTTAGGTTATGGATGTGTGTTGATGCAACGTCAAAAGGTTATAGCCTATGCCTCTAGACAACTTAAGAATCATGAAGAGAATTATACAACCCATGATCTAGAGTTAGGAGCCATAATTTTTGCCCTTAAAATTTGGAGACACTATCTTTGCGGTAGCAAGTTTATTGTTTTCACCGATCATAAGAGTCTAAGATATGTTTTTGGACAAAAGGAGTTAAATATGAGACAGAGATGCTGGATGGAGATTCTCAGTGATTATGATTGTGATATCCAGTATCATGCAGGAAAGGCTAATGTAGTAGCTGATGCTTTAAGTTGAAAGTATCATGAAACGCCAAGACGAGTACGTTCTCTGAAGTTAAATCTGCAGATAGATTTAAATGAGCAAATTAGAGAGATACAGGAAACAGTAATCAAGGACGATACTGAAAGATTAAAAGGAATGGTTCAAGAATTAGAACAAGGAACAGATGGAATTTGGAGATTCCATAAGAATAGAATCTGGATACCCAAACAAGGAAACTTACGCCACCGAATTTTAGAAGAAACCCATAAGTCTAAGTATACGATACATCATGGTAATGACAAAATGTATCAAGACTTAAGAAAGAATTTCTGGTGGATAGGAATAAAAAAGGATATAGCAACCTATGTTGCTAAGTGTCTAACCTGTTCACAGGTTAAAGCTGAACATCAGAAACCCTCAGGTTTATTGCAGCAACTAGAAATGCCTATATGGAAATGAGAATTGATAACAATGGACTTTGTTACTAAATTACCCAAGACACGAAAAGGTAATGATGCAATCTGGGTGATTGTAGACAGATTAACCAAATCTGCTCATTTCTTACCTATGAAGGAAACTTTCAGTTTGGAACAATTAGCCAAGTTATATGTAAATGAAATAGTATCATTACATGGAATTCCTTTATATATTGTTTTTGATAGAGATAGCCATTTTACTTCTCATTTTTGGACTAGTTTCCAGAAAGCAATGGGAACCAAGTTAATGATAAGCAAAGCCTATCATCCTCAAATGGACGAATAAAGTGAAAGGACAATTAAGACAATGGAGGATATGCTTAGAGCCTGTAATTGATTTTGGAGGAAATTGGGACGATCATTTACCATTAATAGAATTTTCCTACAATAACAACTATCATACCAGTATCAATACAGCACTATTTGAAGCACTTTATGGACAAAAATGCCGAACTCCAGTCTGTTGGGCAGAAATTAGAGAAAAACAACTGTCTGGACCAGAGATAGTACAAGAAACAACAGGCAAGATTATTCAAGTCAAGGAAAGACTAAAAGCAGCACGAGATCGTCAAAAGAGTTATGCTGATAACAGACGAAAACCGTTGGAATTTCAAGTTGGAGATAAGGTGTTATTAAAAGTTTCTCCATGGAAAGGAGTGGTCAAATTCGTTAAAAGGGGAAAGCTAAGCCCCAGGTATGTTGGACCTTTTGAGATTATTAAAAGAATAGGACCAGTAGCTTACCAGATACAACTGCCAGAGGAAATGGCAGGAATATATGATGTATTTCATGTATGTAATCTCAAGAAATGCTTAGCAGACGAATCATTGGTGGTACCTCTTCAAGACATAGAGGTAAATGAGAAACTTAAGTTTGTAGAGAAACCACTATAGATTAAAGATAGAAAGATCAAGAATCTCAAACACAAGTGATTAGTTCTAGTCAAAGTGAAATGAGATTCCAAAAGAGGACCAGAATACACTTGGGAGCTCGAGTCAGAAATACAAAGGAAATATCCACACCTGTTCTAGTAGACCTCGAGGACGAGATCTAAAACAACGTGGGGAGGATATAACAACTCTCCTAAAACCCTTAAAATACTCCTATATGTCCTAAAATACACCTCGTATATAAGTAACGACCCTAAATAACCTTTATATTTACAAAAAATCAAATAAAAACAAATATATGGTGTCCTCGCGGGGCGCAACCCGGTCAAGCCCAGTCTGTCGCGGGCCGCGACGTAGTGACACCAGGCCGGACCTCCTTGCACCATGTGTCTAATACGTGTTGGAGCTAATTAGTTGACTCGACCAAGCTAGGACCTAGCCTAGTGCCCCCGCGGTCCGTGAAGGAGAAGGGAGGAAGCTGTCGTGGGGCGCGACAGGCCTCAATTTCAGCTATAAAAGGAGCCCAGTCTGCACTTGCAATCCTTGTTCAAAACTTTTCTTTCTCTCTGTCCCAATAATAGCTAAAAATAGCTCGATATTATACCCCTAAAAAGCGAAGCTATGCCTCGTTGTAAGTATTATAATCCCTGGTTACGTATTGGTTACTCTACCCGATTGATCTAGGGCTCCGTAACGCAAGTCAAGGCTCTGTCTGGCTCAGTTTGTTGGAGTTCTGTCTCGAGGGTATGACTAATGTAAATTGGGTTATCTTACTAACACGTGTGCATTGTTTAATTTTAATAGATTATAACCAGAAAGTCACCAGGAAGCAGTAGTATTTTCCAAGTCAGCAAAGTGAGTCATTCCCCTTTTATAAACTCTCTTAGTGAGTCATTCTCTTTTTCTACCAAACTGTTTTACCAAAACCTCAATTGTTTTAAATTATGATAACAGTGATTGAGTCAAGTATTCTACAATTACTGTCGGTATGTTGGGGTTTTGTATACATTACTTGTTACTATATTGTGAATAGTAGCACGACCACAAGTCAGGATTGACAGTACCGCGGGTGGTAGTTGGGTAGATATAAACATTATAATTGCTCTCAATACTGTAAAATTATAAAAGCTTGGTTTGATTAAATTGGGATGCACTCGCCAATATTTATTGCTGATAAAATATTTTTAAAACGCGTTTCAGGTAACTTAATGTGAAGCTAATAGAAGCCAGCGGGAGCGCACTGAAGGCTTGGAAAAGTGGCTATAAAAGTTACCTAAATAAGAAAGAAGTTTTATTTAAGTAAATTAGGGTTTATCCCTATAAACATATTATAATGGAAACTTGGGTTTTTCCCATGTATTTATTAATTATAAAAGTGTGGTGTTTAAACTATGATCAACTATTTCCTAACTACGATCCTGATGTTTAATTTCCGCTGCCAAATTAATAAACACCGATACCACCGACTCTGTGCATCTCACGGCCGCCCGCCCCTCGGGGCAAGGGGTCGGGGGTTGCGACATCTTAGTTGCTAAAAGTTTGTAAATAAATAAAGTGTTGTACTCAGACTATTATAAGTTTTAATGAATGTTTAGTTTGCTTCCGCTGTAAGTGTATCAATTGTACATAATCACCCGGGTTACGGGTGGGGGTGTTACAGTTGGTAACAGAGCCCAAGGTTTTAGCGAATTAGGTATTTTAATGAGAATACCTAGGCTTTAACCAGAACATTATAGGCACGAGGATGACTAAGACTTGGACATTAAGACTTGATTACACTAGTTATCATAAGAATACTTAAGTATGAATATGAAACTCTTAGGCTTGATTTTTTTGATTTTGACTACTAAGTAAATATGTGACTTAATAGACATGTCCCTAAGAATACTATCATAGGGCATGATAGCTAGATTGTACTCGACTAAGAAGAATGTTAAGTATTTGATACTAAACTTGTGTGAACGAGAGTATCATGAATGTTTTCCTAAAACTATATGTCTATGTGATAAAAATTTTATATGACAATTATTTGGAAGCGAATGAGGTGTTACGACCATGTAAGGCTGGTAACAAAACCCCACTTGAATAATAAATAAAATAAATAAATATGATGTATCCTATGCATAGGAATTAGGGTATTCAAGATCCATGATACGTAATGAGGTATTGAGGCTGGGGTAATTGCAGTGAGCCTTCCCAGTATGGTTTGCCAGCAGTAATCTATACTCATAATAGGCAGTACGCCACCGTCTTATATAATGGTCGTACAGTAGGGGTATTTGTTTAGGTTGTAAAGTGGATGGGATATATATCCACACCTACAAAAGTAAATGCGAAGACTCATAATTAGTTAGGACATGTTCCAACCTCAGTTTGTGTTCCGTAAATAACAATCCAACTGAGAACATATGCTATTGTGTATGACGTGGCCATATGGTTTAGTAAGATAGGTATACATCCTGATACATCGTAGAATGAAAGTAACCTATGTACTAACTTATATAAGATATCAATATATATATATATATATATATAGAAAAAGTATAACGTACAATAGGGCTTATCGTACGATACGTACGCGATGGGTAAATCGCATGTTCTAAATATTAAAAAGTAAAATTGCATGTGCATAAAAGTGGCTTTATTACATGGAATCGCATGTTCATATGAAGTTGGATATGCTTTAATTAAATCGCATGTGATGTATTACATTGAATTGCATGTTCATATGAAATTGGAGGCTTTATTACATGGAATCGCATGTTCATATGAAGTTGGATTTTACTTTAATTAAATCGCATGTGCTATATTACATTGAATTGCATGTTCATATGAAATTGGATATACTTTAATTAAATCGCATGTGCTATATTAAACTGAATCGCATGTTTATATGAAATTGGATGTACTTTAATGAAATCGCATGTGTGTGCATGTTGTATTTATTTTTTACAAATCGCATGTCGAAGAATTAAATCGCACGTTAAATATACAATCGCGTACGTAATGTACATTAAGCCATTTTGTACGTTAACCGGCCTCTCTCTCTATATATATACAGGGGGAAGATAAATGGAAAACCAATGTGAGTTGAGAAAACCCAAATAAACCCTATATAACTTTTTTAGTTTTTTCTAAAAAAATAGGGAATGTATATAAATGTACTCGAACATTTTTATGAAAAAAACGCCTACTAGTTTTTTTTTAAAATGTTCAAAATACACCAAACACTCTGTTAATAATAGAAACAAACGTACTCCTATAACCAAAACTTCATTCAAAAATCTCTGGACACGGGGGGAAACGCAAAAGTACAGTTAAACTAGGAAACAAGTTATAGGATCGGGATTCGATCAAACGAGTCGTTCAGAAGAGTTCTCGATCAATACGAAAGGCGGAATCAGACGTATTGATGTTATATCAGCTAGATTCACACTTAGAATCACTTAAACTGTCAATTGTATTGATTTGATAGTGTTTACAGATCGTTCGACACTTCGGCAGCACTTCGTCTCCGGAATCAGAATGTTACAAATGAAGATCAGGACTCACCTATTTATAGGAATGCCAGACCCTACGAACTAGCCAATGCCAGACCGCATGAGCTGGCCAGAAAGCACGAACTAGCCAGAAAGCACGAACTGCCAGAAAGCACGAACTTCCAGAAAGCACGAACTGGCCAGACCCCATGAAATTGTCACCTCGTGCGAGATGGCCTATCCACTTCGTGAGGGGTGGCTGGTTCAGGTCTGTTTCCCGTTTCTTTCGTACAACGTGTCCTGGTCTATCTATTCTAGTTTACATGACTCGATACAAGACGAAGTCAACAGACATATGCACTAACAAACTCCCCCTTGGATGTTGACGAGTCTTCAGTGTATTGAGTCTTCAGTCTTGATCGGTCTTCTCGCTCTTTCCAAAGTATCTTTCTCTGTAAGCATCATCATCAATCTCTCTCTTCTTCTATCAGAATCTCACCCTGGCTCTATTCTCTCTCTAATTCTCTTTATCAGGTCTCTTGATTCCTTAAGCTTATCAGCATTAGCAGCTTCTATCTCGAATGTTGTTCCAATAACTGAATCTGGATCTTATGTCTTCAGACTCCCCCTTTCGATAAGCTGGGATCGCAGTCTGGAATTCACTATCTGCAGGCTTTGAATCGGAAATCTGGCTCTAATCTGCATACGCTTATGCGAAAAATCCTCAGGAGTCGAAACCTATCTTTTTCAAAGCTTTTTACCTGCACATCCTCTACCCAAAACATAAGGTTTTTCATTTTAAAAACATTCATAGTCTAATCATCTAGACACATTTGCAAGATAGACAATTTTGACATTAATGAACTCTAATTATTCACATGTAAAAAAAAATTGGTTTCAAATTCATTTGTCATTTCAAACAAACTCTCCCAACCCTGTTGTTCATCATGTTCAGCACTTGGAATTTTGAAAATCAGCTTTCCAAACATCAGTTGCCGAAAATAAGATGAAATAAAATCTTTTTGAATTTTCAAAATTTTATGCTAAAACACACTGAAAAACTTTTTGGATTTTGGGAAATAAACTATATACAGACATCTTTTTGTGAGTTTGTGTAAGAGGCTCATATCAGTTTATGACAAATCACTAGTACCATTGAGCTTTAAACACTTTAAGATCTAAACAATTCACTTAGATTGTCAGTATACTAATCCACTTAAATTTTCACACAAAGTTCAATTGTTTCGAGATACGAGAATTAGTGTTTTAAGCACTTAACTTATTTGCGTGTCCCACCTCAGAATATACTCCCGTATCCAGACTCCTATATTCAGTCTTACAGGTGAATGTACACTAATGATTTCTGTAAATGGGTAATGCGAGGCCATGAGAGCTCAGGTTAGAACTTCCGTTCAGACAAAGAGATGATGGCTCGACTTTTAGGTGTGTCCCGTTTGGGGATCTTTTCTTCAATAGCACATGATTAGCATTTTTCAATGTTTCATCATTTTTTATGCTGAGGGTGAGCTTTATGATTAAATAAGTGTAGAGTATTATACGAGGACTAGGCTATTGCTCCCGCAAAATCAGAAGTCCCGGTATAATACCCCAGATATCATCACGCACAAAGACCTAGTATGTCAGAAATAGAAAGCCCTTCAAACAAGATTTCAGGGGTTACCTATATATCCGAGAGATGTTCCCCACGAGATAAGTAAGTATTTGATATTTAGGTTTATATCTCGAAGACAATCTACTAAGCGTGTAAAAACCTACTGGCATATCATCAGTGAGACCGTTTACCACATTTTAACTTTCCAATTCTTTAGCGTACTGTGATTGTCTACTGATGTACTATCATTTCCTCTTTTTCACAACAAAACTCTTTTTTGATTTTCCGATGTTTTTGGATTTTAGATTTTATCATGTTTTTGGATTTTTCAAATTTTCAAAAAATTCTTACTCCCCCTAAAATCAAAAATATGTTTTAATTTTTGATTTTCCGGGAAAATTTGAAAGTAAAAGCAATAAACTGCACAAATAAAATGACAAACTGATGTGAATTGCTTCAATTCGCCATCCACTTAGCATAATCAATCAGAACTCCCCCTGACAACAAACTATTTTCCCATTATGATTTCAAAACACTTAAGTTTGTTTTAATCAAAATGGTTTTTCCGGAAAATTAGTTTTGTTGATTTCACACATCATGGGGATTCATTCATCACTTTGTTCTTTCAACCACTTGTAAAAACTATTACTAGTAGATTTTGCACAGAAACATTTTTCAAGAAAAATGCCGATTCATGCTCCACGATTACCAACTTGGGAGCTCCGGTAAGTCAGGATTTCAAACAAAGAATGCTGACACCCAAGCCTGACCAGCCTTGGGTGTATCTGAGTTATTTTCACTTGGTGTGTAAGTTCTCCTCTTTGATTCATAAAATTCTTTTACCCCTTTGGCCCTACCATCGACCATCTTACCAAAGATATGTTTCACTTTGCCATTAAACGCTTTTTCGACATCAAATTCTTTATTTTCAGAATAGAATTGATTCGAAATCTCCACTTTTCCAAATTTTGATTTTAAATTTGCAGCCCGCAATGGTGGAAAGTTGACATCATCCATTGGCGGTACTGACTTTTCTCTTTTTGGCTCAACTTGTGGCTCCTCTGACTTTGACGAATCAGATTCATCGCAAGAAAGTGGCTCCTTTGCTTCCGAAGAAACAAATTCATCGCCAGATTTAACCTCTGTTTTCTTAGCAACCCACGTTTAGTTGTTAAGATTCACTCTTCTTTTGTAAAATCTTTTAGAACACTCACCAACTTCATATGTTGAATTTTTAAACATTTTAAATTTTTCAGTTGGTGGTTCAGTTTTATCATCAACTTTTTCTTTGAGTTTAGAAGACACTCCCTGTTGTGTGTTGGTTGCCTTTTGACAGTTCCAGGCGATGTGACCAACTTCTTCGCATCGGTAACAGGTTCTTGTCTCCTTTTTCTGATTAGCTTCATTCTTCTCATGTTTCTGTTTTTCTACAAGAAACGCTTTGTTCGATTGCTTCCAGAATGAGCTCTTTTTCTCTTCTTCTGAACTTGCCCCTGAAACAAATACAGTTTTTGATTTAAAATCTTTGATATTTTGATTATTTTCAACATCAAAACCCAACCCCTTCTTTTTGAAATTGCTTTTATGATTCGGTTTCTTTTGATGACCTGGACCGAAACCTTTCTTCTTGTTTAAACGTTGTTGAACTCTAGAAGTATATTTAGGTTTTGAAAATCCCATTTTATCTTTTATTTCTGAAAACTTTATTTTTATCAATTTAAAAACTGTTTTAATATTTTCAATTTTCACATTTTTAATTGGAAATTCCTCATCAGAATATAATTTGTCTGAATCATTCAAAGTATATACCACTTTGATTGGTTCATCATTCAAATTATTTTTTGATATCAGAAAATCTTTATTGTAAACCCTTTTGACCGATGATTTCGAACTGTCCACTGATGAACTTGAACTCTCAAATTCAGACTTTGACTCTGACTCCTCATCCTTATCCAACACCCGATCGACCACTTTCTTTATTAACTCAGACTCATGACCAGTGTCAGACGATGTGAATGTGACGTCAATGTTATCTGGTAACTCATCAGTTGTTTCAGACCTTAACTTTATATTGACTGCCTTTTTGACTTGTTCCGAATTTGGTTTTCTGGGAGAATAACCTTCCCAGATCGGAGGCGGACACTTGTTATAATTTGCACTTTGTTTCTTACCAGTATCCGTATCTTCCGACTTTTTATCTTGAAAGACTTCAAAACCTGCTACTGTCGGATAGATTCTATCAATCAAGTAATCAGAACTTGAGTAACTCATTAGCAATCGTCTGATTCTTTTATTCTCAATCTTTTCAGTCTCTAATTCTTGCTTCAACTTTGCACACTCATCAATATAATGATTGATAGCCTTCTGCTTAGACATCATCACTGCATTCATCATTGTCAAAGCATCATCCCTTTCTGAGTTTGTCTTTTCCAACTGGTTAACCGTTCTGTTCAACACATCATACGATTCTTTTACATACTTAACATCAAACAACAATTTTTCTTTCATCTTGTCTAGCTCACTAAACTTCTTATCATTCTCTTCACAATGTTTGCATGGTTCCAAACATTTCAGACAAGGTTTTGTGACCTCTACAATCTTTTCAATCTCAACAACTTTAACTTCTTCACTCTGTTCATTCTTCTCGTCCTGAACAACATTCTCACATTTTACCTCTTTCTTTTATTTTGCTGCTCGTTTCTCCTTTAGTTTCTCCAATTTATCTGCAAAATAGAATTTGAAACTTTCAGGTGATAAATAAGTTTTACCAATGTTTATTTGTGTAATTTCTTCATCATCATCACTGCTATCAATTGATGATTGATCAAATACTGGTGTCTACTCTGAATTATCTTCTGAAGATACAGACTCTCCATCTTGACTTTTCTCATCATTTGCAAACACATCCATCCATTCTTTCATCAACTCTGGCTCTTGAATGATCTGTGCAACAAATGCTCTAAACTTTGAGTTACTTTCAGCCGAAATATATTTATCCCAGCTAAATCCCTCTGGAAATCTTTCATCTTCTTGATCTGGAGGCATAGTAATACAAGCTTTCTTCTTTCCATCTTCAATCGAAATAGTACGAGATGATGACGGTTGTTGAGCTATCTGATGATATATTGCTTTCCGATAATATTCATTGTTCCCGAAAGGATTCTGTGCTCCACCTGCTTCTCGGTTGGTACATTCCCTCTTGAAATGTCCTTTTTTCCTGCACCGAAAACAAGTAACTTTAGACTTATCAAAACCTAAAGTAGAAACATTAGCATCACGTAAGTCATCTCTTCCGGTAATCTGCTTAAATTTCTCAGCTCTCCTCAACACGCTCGCTAAACACCACTTAATATCCATTAGCTCCATTTCCTCAGCATCAATCTGATCGTAATCCTCTTTTGTTAACATAGGATTTCCGATCCTTCCCGCAACCAAACTCTCATATGATTCTAACACGGTAACTAGTAATGCCATATGACCTTTAGCGACTTCTTCAGAGAAATTCTGACCGTTCTGAAGATGCAACGCAATGTTGCATTGTAGCACATGACCATTACCATTGTTTGAGCTTTGAGATTGATAATTTGAAGTTGAAACATTAGGATTAACACTCGGATATGAAGAAAATCCACTGTTGTTGATTGAACTTTGATTGAGTGATCCGGATGAGTTTTCTGCGCTGAAAGCGGTCTGGATCTTTGGACTAGCTTCAACATTTTGAACATTACCTTTGAAATACATCTTGATATCTTGTTGACCACTTGAATTGTTCATTCTAGCAATCTTTTGTTGTTCAAGATCTTGTCCTTCAAGTTTTTCAATGAATTGAGCAATTGACAATCTATCATACTCTCCTGTATTCTTCAAAATCATAAGATATGTACCCCATTCATTTTGAGGTAAAGCATCGGCTAATTTTTCAACCCATTCCTCTCGATCTTTATTGATATCCAACCGAGTCATTGAACGCACTAAATGATAATATCTCTCAATAAGAGTCTTTGTAGTTTCACCCGGCAAACTTGAAAACAATTCAAATTCTTTCTTTAATAATGATTTTTTATTCTTGATCATCTCCGTACTTCCTTCGAATTTTGTGCGAAGTGCTTCCCAAATCGAACGTGCACTACCATCATGTTGAAGTAATACGAAAATGTCTTCTTTCACAGCTTGTTGTAGTAAACTGATCATCATTTTTTCTGCCTTGTACATGTCTCTCTCTTTATCCGAAAATTTAGAAATAATCTTTATAACTCCCATATCAGAACGAGGTCGAACATACTTAGTTTCAATACAAACCCAAGACATTAGATGATTTGCTTGAACCCTATTCTCGAACCGTTCTTGCCAACTGTAATATTCTTCAATGCTCATCAACTTAGGAGGTTTCTGTAACGTTCCCGTTTCATTCTCCATATTTACATTCTGAGCAACGGTAACAGGAGTAACCGGTGCAGTAGCAAATTCATTATAAAATTCGTTGTCCATGTTGTGGTACGAAAGTTCACAAAAACAAAATTTTCAAACGATCTGACGTTTTGAAACGAACTGGAAGCCACAAACGACCTGACAAGATCAAACGATCTGAGTGCTTGATACTTCAAACGAGTTGACTTTCGTGCGGTCTGGTAACCTTCAAACGACCTGATCAACTCCAAACGTTCTGAACTGAGTTTCAAACGGCCTGGTTTATCAAATTGTGCGACCTGATTTCAAACCGTGCGACCTGACTTTAAACCGTGTGACCTGAGTTCAACTTCAAACGACCTGGTTATATCTCACACGATCTGGAGTTGTTTTCATGCGACCTGATAGGTTTTCATACGATCTGAATGTTTTCACACGACCTGGACATAGTTTTCAAGCGATCTGAAGTAAAACTCAAACGATCTGATGTGATTTCACGCGATTTGAATGTTTTTCGTCCAATAGTTCATCGTTTTGTCAATTTTTATCAAGTTTTAGGTTGAATTTGGTTCTGATTTGTTCACGGATTGATTAAAACTCAGTTTTACGTGTTATTTGTCAAAATCAAGTCATTTTAACCATGAAATCTCGGTAAATCTGATGAAAAAGTGTAGAAGAATTAGTAGAAATGAGTAGAGAGCAGTTTTTATCCGTGAAAACAAGATGAAATGGTAAGAACTCTTCCTCCTGAGCTCTGATACCACTTATAGGATCGGGGATTCGATCAAATGAGTCGATCAGAAGAGTTCTTGATCAATACGAAAGGTGGAATCAAACGTATTGATGTTATAGCAGCTAGATTTGCACATAGAATCACTTTAACTGTCGATTGTATTGATTTGATAGTGTTTACAGATCGTTCGACACTTCGGCAGCACTTCGTCTCCGGAATCAGAATGTTACAAATGAAGATCAGGACTCACCTATTTATAGGAATGCCAGACCCTACGAACTAGCCAATGCCAGACCGCACGAGCTGGCCAGAAAGCACGAACTGGCCAGAAAGCACGAACTGCCAGAAAGCACGAACTGGCCAGACCCCATGAAATTGTCACCTCGTGCGAGATGGCCTATCCACTTCGTGAGGGGTGGCTGGTTCAGGTCTGTTTCCCGTTTCTTTCGTACAACGTGTCCTGGTCTATCTATTCTAGTTTACATGACTCGATACAAGACGAAGTCAACAAACATATGCACTAACACAAGTCAGAGAATAACCCTCGAAGTAACCAATATTATGGATGCCACTCAACAAAGGACGAACCCGGAGAACCAGAGAATAAAGAAGAGGATAGTTTTTAGTTATCTATGACTAAGTTTATAGATAAAGAAGCTGTGAAAAAGAAAGTCAAGTATAAGGAGTGTACTTACGAGTTAAGCAAGTTTTGTAACCCTCTAATCTTTGATATCAATATAGGAGCTATATAGGCACACGAGTTGTTAAGTACAATGGAATATGTCATAGACATATGCGAATTTCAATTCATAGTGCATTGGGTTCAATCAAAATCACTGCATTATTAGAATAGTATGCTATGTATAAAGGAAAAGACATTGTCAAACAAATTAGTTGGGAAGAATTCACCCAAGAACGTCTTAAGAAATTATGTCCCTTAAGTGAGATAGAATAACTAGAAATATAATACTTCAAATAAGAATTGGAGAAATCAAATATACAGAGAATAACCCATGAAGTCTAACGAAATAACTAGGTTAATCCTTCACGTGATAGTAACGGAAACGAGAAATGAATCGAGTCATGAGCAAGGCCGGCTCTAGCATAAGTCAAATAAAGCTAGGGCTTTAGGCCCCATAATTTTAAGGCCCCCAATTTTAAGAGGCTGCCATTGTTGTTTTTCACAACTAAAACTCTTTGATTTTTGTAGTATATGTTCTTAGAAGAGAGAAGGGGGAAAAATAACAGAAAATATATATTAATTCATAATTGTGTGAGCTCCTCTGTTTTTTTCAAAGGTTTTGTCGGAGAACATGAACCAGTCATTTATACAATAAAAAAGGTGAATTAGGCGAATGATATGATTATCGGACATTTACTTTTTTACCTTTAAAAGTAATCATATAATTTACCGAATTTACCCTTCTGTTTTTTTTTGAAGTATTCATTAATGACCTAATGTGATACTTTTTCCTTTTGATTTTTTTATAGTTTTATTTAACAACTTATATAAATTTCAATTTTCTGCTCTAATTTATTTAGTTATATTTATATCTAAGAAACTTTTATTTAATGAAATATATATTTTGGTCTCAAACTACAAGTTTATGTGTGTGTATATTGATAAAAATAGAGTGAAAGAAATAGTATGTCTTAAATTATTCAATTTAGATATTAACGGTCACTGAAACAATTTAGATATTAACGGTTATTACTGAAATAAGAATGATATGTTAAATGAAATATAGAAAATAACATTTTTTTTGTATTGATATGTTATTTTAAGAAGTGCTATTGTCAAAAGAAAAACAAAAAATTGCTACACTCCAAAAAAAAATTATATTAACAAAAGCATTCTATTTCATCGTTCGCTTTAGGTCCCGAGAAACGTGGAGCCGACCCTGGTCATGAGAGATGTATTATTAGAAAGTCGAACGTTGATTTAAGCTATAACCCCTAATATTTTCTATGAAATCTTGAAAGATGGTGTAAATAGAAGCTTTGTATATATTTAAACCCTATGTAAATCAAGAATCCTAGACTTTTATCCATACCTTTATAGTCGAAATGATTGATGGCCGTCAAAAGGAAATAGTCAAAAATCATTAAGAACTACGTAATAAGCTTTAACAACAATCCGATTACAGTAGACTTGATGCCTAAGTAACTTGAAAAAAAAATCAGAAAAAAAATCAATGCAGGTATAGAAATAGGTTGATTAGCCCCCTCTACCAAGTAGAAATTGTGTGTAACAAAAATATAGTACGACATAGATTGCCCAATGTTCAGAAGCTAGTTATATCTGGAAACCAAATGGAAATGATGAAGAACATCATCATTTCAATCCAAACCCACAAGCCCTTGAATACAGTCACTATGAGTTCTTAGTAATGCCATTCATATAAGACCAATACACCTGTAGTATTAATGGATCACATGAACTTTTCTTTAAGGCAAACGTAGTCATGTATGCATTCAGTTGAAAAGAAAACACAATCAATAAGAATCCGTGCATTTAGATTTTATGTTAAGATAAAGCTCTTAAACCCAATGAAGAATACGCAACAAGAATCCATAATGGCATATCTCTTTATAAAATAAAATGGTCGGCAGAGAAAACTATTAAGACCTGGAAATGATAAGATTTTACGATTCGACGACCGAATTTGGGTTCGTAGTTTTGGGCAGATTATAAGATTTGATACAATATGAAGCCTATAAGTCTATATACATAGTACATCCTAGTAGAGGTTAGATCTATAAGGATTTAAGAAGTAACTATTGATGATCAGAGATAAAAACAACTATGGCAAGGCATGTAGAAAAATACCTTACCTGCATAAGAGTTATTGTGGAACATCAAAAGCCATCTTGCTACCTATAACAACCTGAAATCACTGAATGGAAATAGGAGAAAGTAAAAATGGAATTTGTTACTAAACTCTCAAGTTCGAGTCATAGACACAATGTTATATAGGTGATAATAGATAGGTTTACCAAATCAGCATATTTTCTATCTATTCGCAAGGACTATAAAAATATAATTTTTTTGCCAAAGTCTATATTAACGAGATTAGTCTCATGGCATAGTATGTGTATCTCGATCATATCTAATAAAAATAGTCATTTCACCTTGAGATTTTGGCAAAGTTTCCAGTAAAATTTAGGAACTTGAGTAAATTTGAGAACTAAATACCACCCTTATACTTACAGGAAAGTGAACAAACTATTTGGACATTAGAAGATATGCTCCATATGTGTATAGCGACTTTGATAGTAGTTGGGACGTCCATTTATCATTGAACGAATCCTCATATGATAATAATTACTACATCAGCATAAAAAGAGCACCTTATGAAGCGTTATGCTAGAGAAAATGTAGGGCTTCTAACTGTTAGACTGAAGTAGGCAAACGTCAGTTATCTAGACCTAAGATTATTTAACCAACAACTGACAATACAAAGCATAATAAGGAAAGCATGAGAAGTGCTCATATACGAAAAAAGAGTTATGAAAATCAAAGGCGTAAGCTTTTAGAATTTCAAATAGGTAATAAGGTGATACAGGAGATATCGCCTTTGAAAGGAACGGTATGACCAAATGATAATAAAGGAAAGCGAAGCCGAGATGAAGGAACCTTTCCTCAGTTATTCATGGTTTGACAGGTTTCAAGGACGAAACCTAATTTAAGGGGGTAGAGTTGTAACACCCCGTTTTCTAGACAAAAATAAAAGTATATAAAATTTATATTTCTTATATTGTCAAACTAGTAAGTAATGAGTAGAATGGTCATCTAAAATATGTAGTTGTTAGATAAGTACTTAGTATTATAAGAGACCGTATAATAATAATAAAATATATTATATTTTGACCCTACTCCGTTTTTAATGAAACTTAGGTTAAAACGTAGATAATTTTATATACTCATTCTAATGACATATTTGTCGTTTTATAAAACGTCATATTTTAAAAGTTATACGAGAAAAACGAGTGAAGCAGCTGAATTAATTATAATAATAATAATAATAATAATAATATATAAATTTTAACATTGAAATGCTAAGCAACATTCGTGAGCACACTGTACGTTCACTGAAACCTGTGGAAGGGGGAATGACCTACACTGTACGTTCACTAAAACGTATCCCGAATCTCCGACTGATCCCGACTATGGGAAAGAGAGGGACTATCATTGTGCGTTAACTGAAACGCGTCCCGGATATCCAACTAATCCCCACTGTCCGGAAGGATATGGACTAAACTGTATATACCAATAGCTTATGGACCCAAGGGGTCAAATGTGCAAACATTGTATTCTGGAAGTCCTTACGAACCGTAAAGCACCTTGGCTTACGGACCGTAAGTGTTAGGATCTGAGTTTGTATTGATTGTGTTTGTTTAACAAATTGATTAATGAAAGAAGTAAATCAGAGATGAATTGCAGTGGAAATGAAAGTAAACTTTATAACACAATCAAAGAGAGATAGTTTTCAACAGACATGATTTTCATTAGTCAAATGATTATATGAATTACAAGGATTCAACTATGCATGCACGTATTACTAAACTCCCCCTCAGCCTGAGCTCACAGTTAGTTCGTACAAGATGAATGGTGAAAGAGAGCTAATAGAACAGTACATGTACTGTTCTATTTATAGTACAATCCTAACCACTGAGCATCTAATGCTGACGTCACCTAGACAGTGACATCTAATAGACTAACAACCTCTAAACACTGATCTAGACAACAATTGTTACATTGAAACAACTGAAATACTAAACACTGATTACTATCCACTGTTGTTGCCTAAGCACTGATGTAGCAATAGTGATTTCTTCATTGTTTGATCCGACCTTTGAATCAGCAGTGCTTTAGTCTTCATCAGGCATTGACAAACAGCAGTTGTTAGGTCTTCAGTCTTTGTATCAGCAGTACTTATATGATCAGATGTTGAGAAGATCAGACTTTAGGACTATCAGCTGATAGAAGCACTGCCATTGGAGGGAACTTAGAACATGCATTGATTATTGTGGATCAACTGTTGAGAACCAGTTTTGGCTTTTAGTATCATCTGTTCTTCTAGGTTTGATTACATGGGCCAACAATCTCCCCTAGAACAGATGATGCCAAAACACTACTTTATTCTTGATCTTTATTCTCTCATCAATTTTTCCCTAACTTTCCCTTTGAATTGCAGCTCAAAGTTAAGGGAATCTTCATCATCCTTATCCATGTGAAGTTGAAGTTCCAAAAGATCTAGGAGATCAGCTGCATCCAGACCTAATGCATCCTCCCTTGAAATGTGTTCAACTCTACCATTGGACTTGAGCAGAGTCAATACGTGGGTCTTTTCATCAGACTTCCACTTTAGTATATTTGAGTCCAATGGGATTCTTGGGAGAGATTTTATTTGATGAGAGTTTGGAGATGGAGGTTTGCTTGTCAATCTTTTGACAGTTTCAGCAAGCTGAGCTTGAAGCTTTAGTGAAGCAGGATCCAATCCATACAAAATTTGATTCTTGATGGCCATTTTCATGATGTCAGCTTCTCTCTTTTCATCTTCCTCATCCATCCGCTTCTGTCTTTTTCTTTGATTTAAGACTTGGGTGGATAAGTTAGAGGATGTGAACAATGTTTTAAGAGAGATGGTCTGCTGCTTTGGCTCATCAGTGGTTTGTCTTGGTAAGCTGGCTTCTTTGGTGATGTAGGATCAGTCTCTCTTAGTTTTTCAAGTTTATCATATATCTGATCAACATACTACCTGGACCATCTTGAAATGGTCCTTGCATTCCCATACTTTGCAGCAACCAACTCAGCTCTCTTCCTCTTGTATTCGAAGGCAAGCTCTGCATTGGACTTTTTGAACTTGTTCCAGTCTGGTCCAGTCTTCCTTATTTGAGGATCATTCTTTATTCTTTCACATCTGTTGGCTTCTTCTTTAAGAGCTGTGAGTGGCCAGTCTTTGAACTGATGCTCTTTGGCTGGGTATGGTTTGTCTCTCATGATAAGTTCTATGGGGTCTTTCCTCAGCTCCTTTTGAAGGTCAGCATTGGGTGGCAGATTGGACATCTTCTTGCTCAAGTCTCTTGTGAAGTCTTCCAGTTTCCTGACTTTACTTAACCCATGCTGCATTCGACTTGACAAGTTGGTGTCACCTTTCCCTTTACTCTCTTGTTAAGCCAGGTATTCAGCTTGCTTGGCTTTTAGTTTCAGATACTCATCCATGTTTCTTGGACTTCTGAAACCATGAATAGATGGGAAGGTTCTCTTGGATGGATCATCCTCTGTGTAGAATAACATCATTTCATGTTTAACTACATGCAGTTCCAGAGGATAAGCTACTGCCAATGGTATGTTTCGTGAAGTGTCTTGACCCGTGAGTGGTTGTGGTTGAACAAGTGGATTTGATGTAGGTGATAGTGGAGGATTAAATGGCTCAGAGTTTGTTTGGATAAATGGTGAAGATGATAGAGGAGTAGGTGCAGGTACATCATCATCATTCACAGTGAATTTTCTTTTTGTTGTGTAAACTGATTTAGGAGAAGGAGTTTTTGTTGGAGAGTTGGAAATATGAATGAAAATTGATTGGGAATGAAATTGGAAAGTTGTGTATATGGTTGATTGGCTAACAACTGTTGAAACAACTGGTGCTTCAACGTCTGTTGCCTTAACATATGTTGAAGTGTCAACATCTGTTGCAGTGGGGGATGGTAAAGGTGATGATGGTTTTGTTTTCAGCCTTTTGGCAGGTTGTTTTTGTGGTGGTGGTGTTGGTTTGGGTGTAGAAGTGGATGGCTTTTTGATACCTGTAGTGGTTGGCTTTTTAAGATTGTCATATGTTTGTTTTGGTGGTGAGGGTGATCTTGGGTATGTGGCAAGAGGTGGTTTGTTGTGTTTATGGGATTTTCTTCTTTCAGAAGTACCAAGATCCTTTGTTTTGATTTCCCAATCTTTTAGATCCTTTTGTTCCTTCTTCCAACCCCTTTCCTTTGTTTCATTCTGATTTTGAATAGTCTTTTTGTTTGCAGCCTCTTCATCTACTTGAATGTTCAGGGTTTCATCAATTCCCCTTTATTTTTCTTTGACAGATGTTTTAGTAGAGGTTGCAGAAGACTTCTTTTCAGGCTCTGGCTTTTTTTTTTGGGGCTTTTGCCTTGGAGTAGGTCTGCCAAACTTTTTCATATCATGTTTCTCCCCCTTTTTGGCATCATCATCTTCATCCTCTTTGTCAAAGATGGGTGCAAGGGTAGTGCCAGTCAATTTTATCGGGGTTTCTTTGATGCCTCTGATATCAGTCTGAGAATCTTTATATCTTACCTCAACCATAATTCTTAGAAACTCCATTTCTGTTGTATGTTGAGCAACAAGCAATTCCCTTTGATGAGCAAGAATAGTTGGACATCATTCTAAATCTCTTGGGAGTATTGTTGTGGTGTTGGCTGACTTTTTGAAGCTTCTATGAAAAACTGAATTGATTGATTCATTTGTGCAACAGTGGTTTCTATTGTAGAAAGCCTCTCCGGTCAAATCCTGGTATTTTAAACCATCACCCAAATGAATGGGATTATCTGATTTCCCACCAGTGGTGGTTGTATCAGCTGTTGAAACAGGAGGATTCTCCAAATTTTCATCAACTGATGCCCCTTGTTCTTGGTATTGGGACTTCCCTCTGCAGTGGTTACCTTAGAAATCTCACCAGTGGTTAGCTTGAACACACTAGTGGATACCTTGGTAGTATCAGCAGTGGTTGCCTTCAAGGGAGTCTTAATTATGAAACTACTGTCCAGATGTAGATCAGTGGATCCAACACCTGTAGTAGCTGCTCCACTTGAACTACCAACAAGAATTTCGTGAAATTCAAGTGGTGTAGCCTCCTCAGCTGTTTGTGGGATTGTCACACCCTGACTTTTGCGGAAGCGTGATTATGTGTGACTTGCTTAATATCATTGCATTCAACCATAACAAACAACTATATGATAAAACCAAGATGTTCATCCATAATTAAGTTTCAAAATAATACAACCAACATTGTTTAACAGAAATCCGAGACTTCAAATTCATATTACCAACCAGCCAAATTGTTTAAAGTTCCATAAGGACTTGACAAATGACACTATTAAAAGCTAGGCTTTGAACTATGTATCTTATCCAAGATAAGATACACAATCCAAACCCTTCGACACCGGATGACATCTTTTATTTCAGACAACACTTGAAAACTTCCAACGCCCGCCAGATCCATTTCAGTTCCCTGAAATACATGTAGTTTGAAAATATCAACAAAAGTTGAGCGAGTTCATGTGTTTTGCATGTGTGCACGAATAAACCTTGTAATCATTGTAAGTATGTATGTATTTATAAACCGGTATGAACGCAACAAGGTAAACAAATCAATTAATGGTTTGCAAGGCCATTAATACGTGTGACATGATGCAGGAAGGCTCAATCCTAGCGGATTTTGTACCGGGCTTCCGGCTGGAAGACATAGTCACCTCATGGGCCAAATCCCGGTCCTCATGGGTGGGGCTCGCAACACCCAAATAGATCTATCACTCATGTCCCTCGGTCCTACTACGAGGATTAATGGTCTTAAGCGTTGTACCCACCACTCACATGATCTAACGGTTCATTCCTTAGCTAACCATACCATATATAAATGTTTGTAAATAATCTGTAACATGTACTTCACCCCTGAAGTTATAAAACTGAAAACAGTTAAAAGAAAATGGGGACATGAACTCACAGTCTTGCATCTCGAATCCGATGTAACTCAAAGCTGCTACTTGTTCACACGACTACCTACAAACGTGCTAAGGTGTATTAGACGGATGGGCAGTGCCTTGACTCTAGTCTTAATGAGTATCTTTGAGTTACGTTTCCTTGTGTCTTAATATTATCCCAAAGTATATAATTATTTATTAAATTTTGGAATATTAGTTAAAATAATATATTTTAACTTGACACATTTATGTATTTGTACATGTATAACTTCCCAAGGATGGGTGTATTCATACACATGTTCTTAAACTTATATATTTTTGCCAAGTATCGGTGGCGTATTCCGGTGTATTTATACGTACAAGAATACGTATTCTTATTGTGTTTATTATGTATTCATATACTTAATTTTTGTATTAATTTTTTTGGAATATTATTTCTAATAAAAATTTACCAATATATGTTCTTAAAATATATATTTTAAGAAAACTTACATAGAAAAATTATCTATAATTTTTCCTTGGCAAAAATAATTGTATTTTCATTTAAACCTCAAAAATAATATATTTTCAAGATTATCTCAGAAAATATTTATAAGTCCATTTTCACCCAAAAATACTATATTGTAAATTTGTTTGAGAAAATATATATTTTCTTCCAAAAACAATATATTTTCTAATAATTCAAGAAAACATATATATTTTTCTTTACTCAAAAATAATATATTTCTTCTTGTAAAAAATATGATATATTTTGTAATAATTGTAAAAATCATATTTTTGTTCTCTTAGTGTCCAAAATACCGTTTACCAAAATATACTCATGAATCTAATTCCGGAATATTTTTTGTAAGTTATATTCCTTGTTTGGTTTCTCCAATTTTTTGGGTATAAATTATATATTCATTTCTTGGAAATTTTGGTAATATTTGTATTGTAATTCTTGGTATTTTGGTGAGTTATATTATTTCAAGTCCTAAAATAATATAACTAATACACATAATATACAAGTAATCACATACATGGTGACATCTAAATATATATTCTCCTAAATACATATTTAGTCACTTTTATTATCAAAAACCAACCTCCAATATTTTGTAATTTTTGTAACAAAAATTATGGCAAACTTTATATGAAAATTCATGGTTTAAATATTCTTGTAAATATTTGTTTAAAAATATTTTTCTAAGTGTTTAATTTCTAGAAAAATTTTGCCATAGTTTCCCCTTAAAAATAGAGGTTTACATGCTTTCAAAGCATATCATTTTCTTTTATAAATCACCACAATCAAGAACAAATCAAACATTACTTACCAAGTGCCAAAATCAAGCTATTTACACAACTTCATGAACTTGAAAGTTTATAAAAACTTGTAGTAATTTAGTAGGGTGTTTAGTAAGCTTAGTTACCCTTTAAAGTGTGGTTGTTTATTTAAAAACATCATCCTTGAAGATTTTAGATGTTTACAACTTGTGAAATGATTTTCTAAAAATGTTTCTTCTTAAATTTTTCTTGTTAAATACATGTTTCTACACTTGATTAACCACTAAAAATGTGGTTAGTTTCTTTAAGAACCAAGTTTATGTAAATCTTGTATTTTAACTTAGTTTCTTGAGAAAACAAGTTTTGAAATCATCCACTTACATGATTTATATTACACTTTGATCATCATTTTTCAAGAAAACATTTTA
Organism: Helianthus tuberosus; assembly: GCA_030545235.1. NCBI lineage: Eukaryota > Viridiplantae > Streptophyta > Magnoliopsida > Asterales > Asteraceae > Helianthus > Helianthus tuberosus. The sequence goes on from CM060406.1 coordinate 187,714,392, forward strand.
TACTTCAAGTTCATGCTTTCACATAAGGATCATCATCTTGATCTTTCATAAGATCATCCTCTTATCTTGCTAGATTATGTCTTTAATCACCATCTATCAAGTTCATATGATGTTTAACATCATTAACACAAACAATCAACAATCAAGAAGCATAATAACACTTAAACAACATAGATTATCATGATTTTTAGTCTTATGTTAAAGATTATGTTCTTGATTATTAGTGTTCTTCATGATTAGTTTCTTGTATCATCTTTTAACCAACTAAACAAGATGTAAAATGGGATTAAGATGGTCTTACTACTAGCTCAAGGCTAGGGATGATGTTCAAGAAGATGAAGATGATGTTCTTGGTCATTAATAGCACTTGCAAGAGGTCCTTCAATCTCCAAAGGCTCCAAGCTCCTTAAAGAAGCTCCTAGCACCTTTGTATGCCTTGAGAATGGATGAAAGTGAAATGAAAATGGTGGTGGTGTGCTTGGTGGTTCACGGCCGAAGGTAGAGAATGAGATGGAGAGAGTATGTTGAGTGAAATGTGGTTTGTGAAATGAGAATGGTGATCTAGTGGTTAGTGTTTATAACTTCCAACAACATGAAATCCAAGGGTTCTTATGTTCTCCAAAGTTGTAGACAAGATCAATTATAATAATCAAGTAATATCAAGAGTGGGCCACCTCATGGTGACCGTAAATAGGGGGTATAGGCTAGCTTGTAAAGATTAGTTTGTTTAGATAGTTGAAATCTAATGGTTTAGTTAGGTTATAAGTTGTTATGATGTTATATAGTGTGTTATGATGTTCGGGAACCATAACTAGCTCGGAAATGATAAAACAATGCTTCTAGAGAAAATTTGGTGTTTCGAGTAGTGTCCCTTTGTTCGGTTGGTTACCGGTTCGTTAAGGTGCTAAACTATGCAGTTTAGTGTGCTTTATGTTACCTTTTATGACAGTTTTAATTCCCGACACTTAGGAAAGCATTCTGGACCATTTAACCATAATTCTGCATAATATTAAGTTGTTTAAATGCTGAATTTTGCTGAATTCTGCAGAATTCTGCAGTTTGTGTGAGTTTTAGGCACTTTCCGGCACTTAAACTATCACTAGGAAGACAGTTTTATGATCCTTACTTTCCTACACACTATACTAGTGCAACTCTTGTTTTCTGGCTCATTCTGTGTCTCAATACCATGTCTGTCTATGTACTGAACTCCGTCAGCATTTTTCTGATTTGTCTGATAACTGTGTTATCTCTGTTTCGTGCATCATTTGAATCAACAAGTGTTGCATGCATTAATGATATGACATTTTGCAATATATGTTGCACATGTAAGTATGATAACAATAATCAGAAAACATTCATGTCATAATTGTTAAATCAGCACAGTCATTAAGCACTAATCACTGTCTAATTATTGTACGGATACATGAAATTTTGACAATTGTCACATTCTCCCCCTGTTAAGAAAATTTCGTCCCGAAATTTTAAGCTGCGCTATTAGCTGCAGGGGAGTTGGGGGACAAATGTGGGTACTTTGCTTTCATACGGTCTTCACGCTCCCAGGTAAACTCTGGGCCATGACGCGCGTTCCATCGAACCTTGACAGGCTTAACACTACTCCTCTGAGTCTTGTCAACTTTCCAATTGGTAACCTCAACGGGTTCTTCTGTGAAGTGGAGTGTGTCGTCAATGTGTACTTCATCCGCAGGGATGATAACCGTCTCTTGTGTTGGACTTTTCTTCAGATTAGATACATGAAATGTATCATGAACACCATTTAGTTCTGCTGGTAGCTCCAACTTATACGCTACTGTACCAACCCTTTCCAGTATCCTGAATGGCCCGATATAATGTGGGTTTAACTTACCACGCTTCCCAAAGCGTGCCACACCTTTCCAAGGTGAGACTTTTAACAAAACCATATCACCCACTTCAAATTCCAAGGGTTTTCGTCTTTGGTCCGCATAACTCTTCTGTCGATCACGAGCCTCCTTGATGTGCTCTCGGATCTGTGTGATCTTATCAGTTGTTTCTTGGACCAGTTCGGGACCAACCATCTGTCTATCACCTGCATCTGCCCAGCATAACGGTGATCGGCACTTACGTCCGTAGAGAGCCTTGAACGGTGCAGCTTGGATGCTTGTATGATAGCTGTTGTTATAGGAGAACTCAACCAAAGGCAGATGAGTATCCCAACTACCACCTAAATCCATTACACAAGCACATAGCATATCTTCCAATGTCTGAATAGTTCTCTCGCTCTGTCCGTCTGCGGGTGAAAAGATGTACTCAGATTCAACTGAGAACCAAAAGTTTCTTGAAAGGATTGCCAAATCCTTGACACAAACCATCCATCTCTGTCCTAGATTATCGAGATAGGCACTCCATGACGTGCCACTATCTCTCTGAGGTAAAGCTCAGCTAGCTTACCAGTGTTATCCTTTTCTCTTATCGGTAAGAAGTGCGCAGACTTCGTCAATCGATCTACAATTACCCAAATTGTATCATGACCTCTGGGAGTCCTTGGTAACTTCGTGATGAAGTCCATTGAAATCTGTTCCCACTTCCACATAGGTATTTCAGGCTGTTGCAGAAGACCTGAAGGTTTCTGATACTCAGCCTTTACCTTAGCACAAGTTAAGCACTTCCCAACATACATGGCAAAGTCACTCTTAAGTCTTGGCCACCAATAATAGTCCTTCAAATCTTGGTACATCTTGTCCGACCCTGGATGGATCGAGTACCTCGATTTATGAGCTTTATCGAAAATTAACCTCTCTAATACCACCATAAAGCGGAACCCAAATGCGTCCCATGAAATACAAGGTTCCTTCCTCGTTGGGCTCCAACTTTTTCTCCATTCCTCGGAGATATTCAGCCTTAATGTTCTCTTTCTTAAGAGCTTCTCTTTGTGCAGCACGAATACACAACACGAGGTCTGTCTGAATAATCATCTCTAAAGCCCTAACCCTTATGGGCTTGATCCTTTCCTTTCGGCTTAAGGCGTCTGCCACCACATTCGCCTTTCCTGGATGATACTTGATCTCACAGTCATAATCATTTAAAAACTCAACCCATCGTCGCTGTCTCATATTAAGCTCTTTCTGATCGAATATGTGCTGAAGGCTCTTGTGATCCATAAAAATAGTACATCGAGTACCATACAGATAGTGTCGCCAGATCTTCAAAGCGAATACCACTGCGCCTAATTCCAAATCATGCGTGGTATAGTTCTTTTCATGGACCTTTAATTGGCGCGAAGCATAAGCAATAACCTTTTGGTGTTGCATTAGCACACAACCCAAACACTGACGCGAGGCGTCACAATAGACCACGAAGTCTTCGGTGTCTTCGGGTAGGGATAATATAGGTGCATCGCATAGATTATTCTTGAGCAGTTGAAAAGCTTCTTCTTGTTTATCTCCCCATTCACACTTCCTGTCCTTTTGAGTGAGGGAGGTTAACGGTTGAGCTATCTTGGAGAAATCCTCTATGAACCTGCGATAGTAGCCTGTTAAACCCAAAAACTGTCGGATCTCGGTCGTCGTCTTCGGAGTTTCCCAATTCTTAATCGCCTCGATCTTGGTGGGATCCACATGAATTCCATTCTCATTTACCACGTGACCGAGGAACTGTACCTCACGTATCCAAAACTCGCACTTCGAGAACTTAGCGTAGAGCTTTTCCTTCTTTAGCAGCTCTAAGATGGCTCTGAGGTGTTGCTCATGGTCTTCCTTTGTCCGTGAATATATCAAAATATCATCGATAAATATGATCACGAATTTATCGAGATATGGCTTGCAAACCCGGTTCATCAAGTCCATAAACACTACCGGCACATTAGTCAACCCAAACGGCATCATTAAAAACTCGTAATGTCCTTAACGAGTTCTGAAGGCAGTCTTCGGTATACTTTCTTCTTGAATCCGCAACTGGTGATATCCTAATCGAAGATCGATCTTGGAATAGTAGCTTGATCCCTGAAGTTGGTCGAATAAATCATCAATCCTCGGCAAGGGATACCGATTCTTGATGGTTAACTTGTTCAGCTCCCGGTAGTCGATACACATGCGGAAACTACCGTCCTTCTTCTTGATGAACAACACTGGAGCTCCCCAAGGCGAGAAGCTTGGCCTTATAAATCCCTTGTCTAGTAGCTCCTGAAGCTGCTTTGATAACTCTTGCATCTCTGAAGGCGCAAGTCGATAAGGTGCCTTGGCTACAGGCGCGGCGCCTGGAACCAAGTCAATGTGGAATTCGACTTGTCGTTGAGGCGGTAATCCTGGAAAGTCTGCGGGGAAGACTTCAAGATATTCCCTTACCACAGGGATATCTTCGAGCTCCAGTTCTTCGGCCTCTTTATCAATGACATGACCTAAGAAGGCAACACATCCTTTACGTAGAAACTTCCATGCTTTCAGGCAACTAATAATCCGCAGAGGCGTATCATGCTTCTCCCCATGAATCACGATCGTCTCTTCATTCGCCATTGGGATGGGGATAATCTTCTCATGGCATACAATCTATGCACGATTACTCGACAACCAATCCATCCCAACTACGACATTGAAGCTTCCCAATTCAACTGGCAAAAGATCTAACGAAATCTCTGCATGATTACTCGACAACTAATCACTTCATTGGCTTCTACTAGCTTCCCATTAGCTAGTTCTATTGAGTACGGGACTGTTTTGGTCAAAAATCACACAAGGATAATGTAACCAAATATGATTTTGTGAGGTGTGATGCTTGATTATATGATCAAATGTATAAACAATGAAAGAATGAAATGAATGTTGAACACAAGGATTTATACGAGGAAAAAGCCCTTGATCAATGTATGATCTCCGGCATAAAAAACCTCGGATAGTGAAAACTATCACTATCAAATATATTGAATGAACAAGTTTACAACTTTGGAAGTATTGAGCTTGATACAATGATTTCTAGTGTGTGTGTTTGAGAGAGAGAGAGAGAGAGAGAGAGTAGCAGAAGTGTTGTTCGTTAACTGGAGTGCAAAAGTGTTTCTAAAAATAAGCTCAATACCCCTTTAATCTTAGCTAAAATATCCTAACTAACTATCCGAAATATTAGCCCATCACCCACGATCACCATTAACGGTCACTAGCTCATGCACATGTTGAAAATGTAGAGCATATTCCCCTGGAATCTCGCGTGGAATAAGTCTTCTTCAAAACATACCTGCAAAACAAGCCAAAAGGTGATGGAAACAATTGTTAAGTTAGAATAATAATGAGGATCCTGGATCCTTATTCCCGCAATGTCTCCTGAGGATCCTTAATTCAAACTAAACTGAGGATCCGTGATCCATGCTACACTTGAGGATCCGTGATCCATAGGCTATAAAATTCTATCCTTAACAATTTCCCCCAAACATGACTAGTTGATATCCAATTAGATAGTCATGTTTGAACGAAATTCGGACTAGCCATTACTTGGAGATATAGCCGTTGCGAGGCTGATGTCAGCGAGGGTCATCCCTGCAACAAACAATGATTATAAATAGGATAGAGATAGGAACGCGATTTTGCATTTAAATTCGAGACTTCTCTCCTTTAAATCCTCATTCGAAGACCTTCACAGGTATTTCTCTTTCCTTTCTCTCTAAATTTTCTTCTTCCAATTCTCTGTTTCTTCACAATCCCATGGCAAATATGATTCTTCGATCCTCCCCTGCTAAGGATCCTAAGAAGGGGAGCCCTATGAAGAGCCAGGGCGTAACCAAAAATCCTTCGCTAGAACTTTGTCGTTTCATTGATCCTGAAATTGATTGGATACGTCATTGCTTTCCGGCAGGAACCGTCTTCAGATCATTCGACTCTTCGATGAAGAGCGACTGTGTCTCCGATGCCTGGATCACTTTCCCGGCAACCCATTTTCTGATAGGGTTCAATTATCCTTTCCCTACTCTAACATAAGCATTCTTCACACTCACCGACATGTGCTATATACAAGCCATGCCAATGATGTGGAGAGTCCTCTACACTCTTGAAAACATCATTGAGCAGGTGGGTGTTGAAATAGGGGTGTCTGAATTGAGTCAATTGTACAATCTTGTTAGCCATGGTTCTCATCGCTTTCTGTTCAAGCACAAACCTGGTCAGGCCCATCCAATCCTCAAAACCACCAAAAATGATTCCAACTGGAGAAACCAGTTCTTATTTGTAAGGAGGGACTCCATCCCGGATGGGAATGACCTCCCCAAAAAATGGATCACCCAGGGTAGGATATGGGATCCTTGGACAAGGACCATAGTAGGATTCTTTTTCTGCTAAGGATAACTAATCATTCTTTTTGTTTTTGTTGTGCAGATATCTCACTCTCTCACATTCAAGAAACACCTGCTACAAAAGAAAGGATTGCTGCTTTCTGGAAGCTTGATCCCGCTGTTAGAACATTTCGAGCCAAAACAAAGGATTCTTAAGAAATCTCCTCCGGTTCCTACACAATGTCAAGTAAGTATCCATATCTATGTGTAAATAATTGTTTAAATGAATATAAAGTATGAATACTTATCTGTGTTTTGTATTTGTAGGTGCTGGCAAATCCTCTAAATCTGCTTCCAAGTTCAGCGTAAGTGATCTTAATGAATTCGCCTTCGTCAAGGTCAGTCAAAAAGGAGCTGGCTGCAAGCCCAAGCATCTCGAATCCTAAGGGCATGAGCACACGGGGCAAGGAAAAATAGAAAGACCGCTGAGCCCACTGAAGGCCTCCCTCTCATCCAACACCAGTTTAAGGAATACGTCTCCGAGGTAAGGATCCTGTATCCTTAGGTCTGAACTTTCCTTTCTGAGGATAATGGATCCTGAATATATACTTCTTTTATGCAGAAATTTGCCGAGATCCAAATGCTCCTTGATCAACATCTGGAAGAGGCTGAGTAGAAAAACCTGGACTTCCAGAGATGTTCCTGGCTAAACATAAGAAAATCTCTTCCCTTGAGAAGGAAGTGAACCTGCTGTAGAAGGAGGTGGTCTTGGCTCAGATCACAGCCCAGCAGGAGAAGGTAGAGGTCATGGAAGGGGCGAAGCTTTCTGCTACTATTGCCATGCTAAAGATCAAGCTGCAAATGGCCAAGGAGGCTGAAGATCCTGCCTTTGATAGGTCTGCCTGGGACCAGGAGGCTTGGAGGCAGAGGTTGGCTGAGCTGGACGATGAGGATGAAGCTGAGGAGGCAGCAGCTGATGGAGCTGGGAGCAGCGGGGTGAAGGATCCAGTGGAGGAGGCAGCTGGTAAAGGTGGTGAGGAAGCAGCAAAGGTTTAAGCTGCAGCAATGGGCGATGATGGATTTATCTAGACGCGGCCGGAGCCAATTTTTTATGGTTTTGTGGTTTTTGTTTGATGGTGAACAATTATGGCCTGTAACTAAACAATAGTATTTAGGGTTAAGGATCAGTGATCCTTGGAACAATAGGTAGGATGATAGTTGGTGGAGGGATCCTCTGTTTGGGGGATGAAGCCACTATTATCCTGCCGTCTTTACTTTCCTGCACTTTAAGACTCGTTAATATGGACACCCTTTACCTACCCCAGCGGACGGGCCACGTATTGCTGGTAGATGCTCGGGGTAGGTAATTTTGACAACCTTTAAAGGGTTTAATTTTGATAAATAAATATAACCTTTAACTTTTGGCTATCTTGTGTTGTTCACTTTATCTATACTTACCTTTCAATTGTTATTGTACAACTTTTTAGATTTATAAGTCATTAGTGAAGGTATAGAAATCAGTTATGTCAAAAGTGTAGGATATGATCAAGGATAAAATATCCTATAATCGAAAAGTTTAAAAAGTGAGATAATTTTAGGATCATATATCATGTTGTCAAAGACTAAGGGTAACATAGATAAATCAAGAATAAAATTAAAGTAAATAAGGATCAAACCAGAGAATCCAAGCTAGTATCCTAAATCCTTGATACTTACAATCGTGATAACCAAAAAACAAACCCTTGTATAAAGTTAGGATCCAGGATCCTTAACTGTTTAGCTTTAGAAACCTGAAATGAGACATAACTTGGGACTAAGCCAACTGTAAAAGGAAGAGTTAGTATCTGGGGATAAGCCCAACAATCTGGGGACAAGCCCAACAATCTGGGGACAAGCCCAAAAAACTAGGGACAAGCCCAAAAACTGGGGACAAGCCCAAAGGATCTTGTGTAAACTGGAGTATGGCCCATACTGGCGACTATCCAAACTTAGTGACATGAAGATGCCAAAACCTTAGCTAACGTGAAAACGTTAGAAACCTTAGGAACGGATGTATGGTATGTCTACCATTATACTTAGGATCCTAAATACAGCCAGTACAATGAAATTGTCAGCCCCTAAAGCGGGTACTGGTCCCATTGCCTTTAACTGCACTAGGAAAATCGTGCGCTACTGGCGAAGGTGTAAGAACCTGATTCGTAGGAGGTAATAGATACCTTAAACTGGGGACAAGCCCAAAAACTTAGGAGACTTCTGTTGATACTTGATCCTTTGTCAAAGATGCACCCACTTCTGTAAAACTCATAACTTAGTGAAAAAGGATAAAGGATCCTGAATCCTTCTCCTTGTAATCAAATAAATTAAAGGATTACATAAATTAGAATCAAATCATTACCAGAATGAGGATCACATATCCTCTAAGGATCCTTTATGTATATCAGATGTGAATATGGTCAAGGATCCTGAATCCTTCTTACATGAAGTATTTTTTCAAATGGACAGCATTCCAAGCTCTTGGTAGTAAATCACCTTCCATTGTTAACAAACGGTATGCCCCCTTTCCTACCTCAGCTTCAATAAGATAGAGGCCTTCCCACTTTGTTGCTAACTTGCCATCAGCAGGATTTGTGGTATTTTGGAATGCTTTCCTCAACATCATATCACCAACTTGAAACTTTCTGATCCTAACATTCTTGTTATAAGCTCCAGCCATCCTTTGTTGATAACTAGCCAATCTTATCCTTGCTAAATCCCTGAGCTATTCTATAGTATCCAAGTCTTGAATCAAGTTTTCAGCATTTCCTTCAGGATCACGGATGCTTGTTCTTGCAGTAGTAACTACCATCTCTGTAGGGATCACTGATTCTGCTCCAAACACTAAAGAAAATGGAGTCTGGCCAGTAGCTCTTCTGCCCATTTTCCCTTTTTGGATCCAAGCTTCTTCTTCAAATTGTTGATGATGATTTTGTTAGATGATTCTGCTTGACCATTAGCTTGTGGATGGACTGTGTTTTGGTCAAAAATCAAACTAAGATAATGCAACCAAACTTTCTATTGTGAGGTGTGATGCTTGAATCAATGAACAATGCTAAGGATCACTCAGAAATGTAATGAACAAGTGACACAATGATTTATACGAGGAAAAAGCCCTTGATCAAGAGTTGATCTCCGGCATAAAAAACCTCGGGTGATGGAAACTACCGATCACCAACTCAGATTAAACAAAAATGTATTACAACTTTGGATGATAGCGAGCTAGTTACAAGGATCACTAGAGTGTAATGTGCAAAAAAGTATGTAATCGCTGAGCAAACTGTCGAGAGCTGATGAGAGCAGTTACGAGAGTGTGTGTTTAGCCAAAAATAGCCAAATGTTCTAATTTAGCTCGCTATCCCCTTTTAAATTAGGAAAAAAATCTAATCTAACTAACTATCCGCATTTCATGCAAGTCTTCCACGAACTCCATAACGTCCATATTTGTCAAGCACGTGCGGAATAAAAAGGGAATATGCTCCAGGAATATCACCAAGACCAAGTCCAAACGCGTACTCCTGCAAAACAACATCATATTCAAAGTAGACAATCGTTAGAATAAGGATCCTCACGATGATCCTGGATCCTGATCCTACAATACTTTCTGAGGATCACTAATTCAAACAGAATTGAGGATCCCTAAGCTCAACAGTAAATGAGGATCACTGATCTATGGAAAATCCTCCCCTAACAATTGCCCCCAAAATATAAGGAGTAATGTGTAAATGAACGAGTTATATTTTCTCGTTCTTATCCGTAACAAACCAACGGATATATAGCCGTTACTTTCTGACTAGCCGTTGCCAATCTGACGTCACTGAAGTGACTATCCTGCAAAATCATGATTATAAATTGATGTTAGAGATAAGGGTTAGGAGGCATTTAAATTCGTGCATTTCATGCTTTAAATCCTCATTAGAAGACTTGACCAGGTACTTCTCTTTCCTTTCTCTCTTCATCTTCTCATTCTGTTTCTTCTTCTTCACCATCATTATGACCAAGATGATGCTGAGATCCTCACCGGCTAAGGATCACAAAAAGGACAGTCCCTTAAAGACCCAAAGGATCATTGAGGACTCTGCGAAGGAACGATGTTGCTTTACTGACCCACAGATAGACAGAATTCGCCATTGTTTTCCGGCGAACACCGTTTTTAAAACCTTTGATCCCACCGTCCTAAGCGACTTTGTTTCTGAAACCTGGGTAGCTTTTCCGGTCACCCCATTTACAATAGGATACTCGTATCCTTTTCCTGATTTCACCCAATCTTTCTTCTCTCTTACCGGCATCTCCTACATCCAAGCGATGCCAATGATGTGGAGGGTCTTGTATACCCTTGAAAGAATCATTGAGCATGAAGGTATTGATCTGGGAATGTCAGAATTAGCAGAGATGTACGACCTTGTGAGCCATGGATCTCACCGATATCTATTCAAACACAAACCCGGTCAAGAACACCCCGTCTTCAAAACCACTAAGAATGACACCGACTGGAAGAGGCGATTCTTCTTTGTCAGAAGGGATTCCATCCCTGATGGGAAGGATCTTTCAAGAAAATGGGTTACTCATGGTAGGATAGAGGATCCTCATAGAAGGATCATAGGATACACTGTCTCCGCCGAAGATCACTGATTCCTTCGTTTCTATTTTGCAGCTATCACCGTTTCACACATTATCACAACACCTGCAACGAAGGAAAGGCTTGCTGCTTTCCGGAGGCTTGATCCTGCAATAAGAACATTGCAAGCAAATACCCAGGATTCTCAGGAAGTATCCTCAGGCTCTGTTACGATGTCAAGTAAGTATCCCATTTCGTGCATAACTAAATGTTTAAATAAAAATGAAATAAGGATACTTATCTGTTTTGGATGTGTAGGTGCTGGAGAATCATCGAAGTCTGCTACCCGTTTCAGTGTCACTGACCTTGATACTGTCCGATCCTCAAAGAAGAAGCCTGCTGCTAGTCCATTCGTCACAATCCCTAAGGCAACCACTTCTAAAGGAAGGGGCGGAAGGAAAAGGAAGACTGCTGATACCCTAGAAGGCCTGCCTCTGATCCAGCATCAGTTCGAGGAATACGTGGCTGAGGTGAGAATAACTGATCCTTTAATGTGATCCTTGTACATGATCCTTCCATACCGAGGGTAAGGGATCCTGAATCGTATCCTATCTTTTGTACCTACCCCAGCGGATGGGCCACGTATTGCTGGTAGATGCTTGGGGTAAGTAATTTTGACAACCTTGAAGGGTTTAACTATGGATGAATAAATAAAATCTTTAACTTTTGGCTATCTTGTGTTGTTATCCTTATGAGTACTTTACTTTTCAATTGTTGTGATATACATTTTGTCTGAATTTATTAAGTAAAGAAGAAAAAATTTAATAAATATCCTCAAAAAGTTTAGGATATGATCAAGGATCACATATCCTGTAGTCGACAAGTTCTGAAAAGTAGTTTAGTTTAAGGATCATAAGTTCAGTTGTCAAAGGATAAGGGTCAATTAGATAACTAATGAATAAAGTCAAAATGATCGAGGATCATACCTGAGAATCCAAGTTAGGATCCTAACCTTTAACACTTATAATCAGGATAACCAAAAGACAAACCTTAATAGAAGGTAAGGATCAAGGATCCTTGGTCGTTTAGCTTCAAAAATCCTGAAATAGGATACAACTTGGGACTAAGCCAATATAAGATAAAAGTTAGTAACTGGGGACAAGCCCAACAATTCTGGGGACAAGCCCAATATACTGGGGACAAGCCCAAAGGATAACTGGGGACAAGCCCAAGGATAACTGGGGACAAGCCCAAGGATTGTGTGTAAACTGGAGTATGGCCCTCACTGGCGACTATCCAAACTTAGTGACATGAAAAGGCCAAAACCTTAGCTAACGTGAAAGCGTTAGAAACCTTAGGAACGGATGTATGGTACGTCTACCATTATACGTAGGATCCTGAATATAGCCAGTACAATGAAATTGTCAGCCCCTAAAGCGAGTACTGGTCCCATTGCCATGAACTATACCAGGATCATCGTGCGCTACTAGCGAAACTAGGGACAGGCCCAAACTGGGGTCAAGCCCAAATAACTGGGGTCAAGCCCAAATAACTGGGGTCAAGCCCAAATAACTGGATACTTCTGTGGATACTCGATCCTTTACCAAGGATACCTGAACCTTCAAAACTCAGAATCAAGTAAAAGGAGGATAAAGGATGCAGGATCCTTATCCTTATATAAGATAATTAAAGGATGAAATAGTTGGAGATTAGAATATTACCAAAATGGGGATCCTTTGTCCTGTAGGGATCCTTCAAGGTTACTAGTCAGGTAAGGATCATGGATCCTCATTACATGAAGTATTTCTTCAAGTGGACAGCATTCCAAGCTCTTGGTAGCAAATCACCTTCCATTGTTAGCAATCGATATGCCCCCTTTCCTGCATCAGCTTCAATCAAGTAAGGGCCTTCCCACTTTGGTGCCAACTTTCCATCAGCAGGATTGGTGGTATTCTGAAATGCTTTCCTTAACACCATATCACCAACTTGGAATTTCCTGATCCTGACATTTTTGTTGTAAGCTCCAGCCATCCTTTGTTGATAACTGGCCATCCTTATCCTTGCCAAATCCCTGAGTTCTTCTATAGTATCCAAATCTTGGACCAAGTTTTCAGCATTTTCTTCAGGATCACGAATGCTTGTTCTTGCAGTGGGAACCACCATCTCTGTAGGGATCACTGATTCTGCCCCAAATACTAAAGAAAATGGAGTTTGGCTAGTAGCATTCTTGGGAGTTGTCCTATCAGCCCAAAGTACATAAGGTAGTTCTTCTGCCCATTTTCCTTTCTTGGATCCAAGCTTCTTCTTCAAATTGTTGATGATGATCTTGTTGGATGATTCTGCCTGACCATTAGCTTGTGGGTGGACTGGTGTTGATGTTATCATCTTAATCCCCCAACTGTCAAAAAAGTTAGTAGTTCTATTCCCAATAAATTGGGATCCATTATCACAAACAATTTCAGAAGGGATACCAAATCTAGTAATAATGTTTCTTTTAATAAAGGATATAACTTCCTTTTCTCTGACTTGAGCAAAGGCTTCAGCCTCTATCCACTTGGAGAAGTAGTCAGTCATAGCAAGCATGAATACTTTTCCACCAGGTGCCTTAGGAAGCTTACCAACTATATCCATTCCCCATCTCATAAATGGCCAAGAGGAGGATATAGGATGCAAAAGTTCTGCTGCTTGGTGAAGGATATTACTATGTCTCTGACAAGGATCACACTTCTTAGCATAATCCACAACATCCTTCTTCATTGTAGGCCAATAGTATCCTGTCCTCAGGATCCTTGAGAATAACGCCCTGCCCCCAGTGTGGTTTCCACAATCTCCTTCATGGAAATCCTTTAGGACTTCTTGGATTTCAGGATCCTCAATGCATCTTAGATACGGACCTGCAAGAGATCGTTTATGTTAGGGGAGGATTTCTCAATGATCTGTGATCCTCAATTACTGTTGGGTTTGGTGATCCTTACTTCTGTTTGAATTGGTGATCCTCAGAAGTATTTCAGGATCGGGATCATGGATCATCTTAAGGATCCTTATACTAACGATTGTCTACTTTGAATATGGTGTTGTTTTGCAGGAGTACCAGCTTGGACTTGGTCTTGGCGATATTCCTGGAGCATATTCCATGACTTATTCCGCACGTGCTTACCTGAAGTGGACGTTATGGAGTTCGTGGGGGACTTGCATCAATTGCGGAATGTTAGTTAGTGTAGATATTTTCCATTTTTAAAAGGGGTAGCGAGCTAAATAGAAAACATTTGGCTATTTTTGGCTATACACACACTCTTGCAACTGCTCTCACCAGCTCTCGGCAATTCGCTTAGCAATTTCATACACTTTTCTTACACCTTTTACACGTTACACTATAGTGATCCTTGTAATTAGCTCGCTATCATCCGAAGTTGTAACACATTTCTCGTTTAATTTGAGTTGGTGATCGGTAGTTTCCATCACCCGAGGTTTTTTATGCTGGAGATCATTCATTGATCAAGGGCTTTTTCCTCGTATAAACCATTGTGTCACTTGTTCATTACATTCAAGAGTGATCCTTAGTGTTGTTCATTGATTCAAGCATCATACCTCACAACAGAAAGTTTGGTTGCATTATCATTGCTTGATTTTTGACCAAAACAGTTTGGCGCCCACCGTGGGGCAATTGGTGCTTCATTCCTAAGAAGATTCGTATTTTCGTGATTATTTCGGTTCATAACAACCAGGCAGATGGCTTCCTCAGCAAAAAACACTTCAAACTTAATGCCGTCATTCAGTTCTTCACAAGGCGTTCCTCCTTTGCCTCCACCACCTTCTGGATCCCAGAAGAATGCTGAGAATGCTGCGAAGAAACAAACCCCCATTTTCACAAAACCACCAACTTCTTCTGTTTCAACTAATCCTACTACTAATGATCTTTATGCTCTGATTTTGCAGATGAGGAATCATGCACAAGAGCAGGACAAAACCAACGAAAGGATCCTTCGGGAGATCGACGAGATCAAGAAACAGAAGAAATCAGTGGAGGATCACTCCCCTCTGATGCCAAGGTTGCTGAACTTCGACACTCCAGTCATAACTTCCCAACACTTAGCAGTTCCGGACGTGCAATACTTGGGTGAATTACCAGGAAGGCATTATGGAACAGCAACTATGAGTCAGGCATTTGGCTCTCACTTCTAGCCTCAAGGATCCTCTTCTCAACCATCAGGATCCTCTTCTCAGCATCAGGGATACTTCACGTCAGGAGGATATTTGGGAATGCATGCAGTTCAAGGATCCTCCCAGCTCCAAGGATCCTCCTAGGTCCAAGGATCCTCCCAGGTCCAAGGATCCTCCCAGGTCCAAGGATCCTCCCAGGTCCAAGGATCCTCCCAGGTCCAAGGATCCTCCCTTGTCCCAGGATCCTTCCCGGTCCAAGGATCCTCCCTTGTCCCAGGATCCTCTCTGGTTCCAGGATCCTTTTAGGTTCAAGGATCATCTCAACTTCAAGGATCCAACATCCTTCAGGATCAAGGATTCTTGAGAAGTATGCAGCCTCAGAGCTCGGACGTTCATCAAGGAGACTTCATACCAATGCAGACCATTGCTCCCTCTGGTCCTTCAATCATGCCAGAGTCTCGTCAATATGGATTCACATCCGCAATTCCAAACACGAATCCTATGGGAGGTAACACTTTTAATAATTCATATAACACTAACCATGGCTTAATGCAGGATACAGGTATTAATCAGGCTATGGCTAGAGAGCTACATAAGCTTAAGGATATGATATCCAGTGTACCAGGAGTGGTTAAACCCATTCCTGAAATTGCAGATGGTAGCCAAAGGATATCTCGTTTTGCACCACCTTTATGTGATGCTGAGATACCTAAAAGGTTCCAGATACCATCTATGAAGCTGTATGATGGTTCAACGGATCCAGAAGAGCATGTTGCTCAGTACAGGGAAATGATGGAGATCAATCCAATTCCTGAAAGGTTAAAAGAAGCGTGTCTATGCAAGGGATTTGGATCCACACTTACAGGATCTGCTCTTAAATGGCTGCTAAGTCTTCCCCCTTACTCTATTACTTCATTTGCCAATCTGGTTAATTTGTTTAATAGTCAATTCTCTTGTAGTAGAAAATTTGAACGATTAACTAGTGATTTATATAGGGTAACTCAAGGTCAAAATGAATCACTTAGAGATTACATCACTAAATTTAGTAAAGAATCCTTAGATATTCCTAATTTGGATATTGCTACGGCTGTAGAAGCCTTTAAAATGGGATTGCTTAGGGATTCACTATTCTATGATGATCTTGTTATGACCCCTTGCAGGAACCTTGATGAAGTAAGAACCAGGGCCCTTAGGTTCATCCGCCTAGAGGATGACAAAAGGATCCAGGATAGATTGACAGGATCCTCAAAACAGGAGAAACAAGGATCCTACTTCAGGAACAACAAATCCAAGTTCTACAATAAGTCTGACAACCAGAACGTGCATTCAATGGAACAAGAAGAGGATGATGAGGATTATCCTCCTATTTCTGAATATTGTTTTTCTGTTGATAACAATGAACTAATCCTTGCAATGCAGAATCTAGGTGAGAAAGCTAGGTGGCCAAGGAAAAGTGATAAACCAGCTGCTACAAAAGATAAGTCCAAGTGGTGTGCATATCATGAGGATTTTGGGCATCTCACTGAAGAGTGTATTGCACTAAGAAAGGAAATTGGTTACTTGTTGAGCAAGGGGCATTTGAAGGAACTCTTGGGACGGAAGAAGTCAAGGATCCAGGATCCTGAAAGGATCCCGGAAAAGGCTCCTGCTCCTCCAGCAGATGCACAAGTCATAAACTTTATATCCGGTGGATCAGACATTTGTGGTACTTCCTTTTCAGCAGCAAAAAGACATGCTAAGGAAACCAAGATGGATAATGGAGATAGACCCATCCGGACCTCCGTTGTCACCCAGGATAAAGTCATAACCTTTGATGAGGATGATCGTGTTGATGTCCAGGATCCTCATCATGATGGTCTTGTAATTACATTGTTTATTTCTAACCACTTTGTTCGCAGGATCCTTATAGATGGAGGAAGCTCTGTGAACATCATTCAGCTTGATATCCTCAAGAAGATGAATATCCCGGAGTCTGATATTATCCCAAGATCCTCAGTACTTGTGGGATTCAGTGGAGAAACTAAGAATACATTGGGGGACATCAAACTCCCAATCTATATTGAAGGATTGCATTCTTATCAAAAATTTTGTGTTATAGATTGCTTATCATGTTGCAATGTTATCCTTGGCAGGCCATGGATACATGATATGAAGGCAGTTCCATCCACCTATCATCAATGTGTAAAGCTTCCAAGTCCTTGGGGAGTGGTGAAAATTGAGAGTGATCAACAAGAAGCTAAGAATTGCTATACCTCATCAATGAAGCCAACCTCAAGACCAAGGGAGCAATAGCAATTAAAGTATCCTTCAAGAGATGTCTTGGAGGCGAGAGAACAGGATTTGAAAGAAATCCTCATGGATCCTGATGATCCTGAATCCAAGATCTTCATAGGATCAGGGATCCTTAGCGACATTGAACAGGAACTAGTCATTCAAGCCAATTCATCAAAAGAGGAGTAAGTTTGCACCTGAAAGGAATGCTATTATCCAGGAAGAAGTAGATAAACTACTTCGGGCAGGTATGATAAGAGAGGTTAAGTATCCAAGATGGTTAGCCAATGTGGTTGTTGTTCAAAAAAAAAAATGGAAAGTGGAGGGTATGTGTCGATTTTACTGATTTAAACAAGGCATGTCCCAAGGATCCTTTCCTATTACCTGTAACAACTCTCATCAAAAGTCATATTTATTAAATTAATTTGACCAATAAGAAACCCTAATTAAGACACCCAAATGATTCTGCGCAAACCCTAAAATTTTCAGAACAATCAGAATCAGGATCAGGGCTCCTAAAACTCAGGGGGGGGGTATTTCCTAGTTACGTTTATCCATATAAACAGCTGTCCAATTCGAATTTTCAGAAAGTGTCGACTCAGCTGAGCTAGTCCCACATGTGGCAATCATATAAGAATTTTATGACCCTTACGGACCGTAAGGGTTAATGCTTACGGTCCGTAAGCTAGTCCAAATTGGTGTATAAATAGCCGACTTTGGGACTTGATTCTGGACGCTTGAACGACGTAAAACTTCGAATTATACACGGAGTTATGCTCTGTATACTACAATTAACACACACGGATCACTAATCGACGCCGCAATCAGGGTAATAACTCGATCGCTATTACGATTCATTGTCCGATTGATCAATATCCAATGGATGTTTAAGTGCTGCCCACATTAGGGTTATACTTTGTCGTTCGTCGTTAATTCGATGGATGTTTAAGTATCGCACTTTGTCGTTCGTTGTGAGAATTTGATCTCGTGAGTTATCGTAAAGGCTGTATTGATTACTAACCCCGAATTGTGTGCCTGTTATTAAATTTAGGTTGAAAAGGCTAATCAGTAGGCTAAACTTTGCTCAAATTAAATCTGCAATATGAGTCATTCTCTTTTTATCAACTATTTTACAATACCTCAAATTATTTTCAAGGTTATAATTACAGGGACTAAGTCGTGGATATCTTGAATTACTGGTTAGTGGGGTATTGTGCACATTACTAATTTCTCCCAGTTAGGTTCATTGACCTACTCGGGATAATCACTGTTAGGTTCATTGACCTACAGGGATAATCATCACTATTTAGGTTCATTGATCTAATAGTGGTATGACCATCGTCACCATTGTGACTTGTCACCATTGTGACAGAGCGCCAGATAAAAATAAGATAGAAGCCATTGTAATCGCTCTTATGCTGTAATTGATAACTATGCATCATTATGCAAAATAGAATGATTCACTCAGTATTTCCCGCTGACAAAACCTTTTTCAAACATGTTTCAGGTGATCTGTTATGATCCAGGAAAAGTGCCGTGAAGCACTACAAGCTTAAGAAAGTGGCTCAGGATAAAATAAAGAAACATGTTTTGTAAAATAAAAGATTTCTTTGTGAAATCATAGTATTGTAAATTACCGGGGTTTTATCCCGCGTTGTGAAATAAAATAATCGGGAAATATTTCAGTTTTTAAAAGATCCTGATGATAAACTTCCGCTGTTAAACTCAATTAAATAAATACCACGGGATTTCTGTCCCGCGGCTCCTGAAACGGGTCAAACCGGGTCGGGGGCCGTGACAGAAAAAGGTGGTATCAGAGCCACTGATTGAGCCACTGATTAAACCAATTAAGTATTTAGAAAATACTTAATTTGTATTAATTGCTATTTTATGATTATGTGTTTTATTATTTGACTAATTGTGTACAGTATGGGCAGATCTTTATATGCTAACCACTGTAGCAGTAAATACAAATCTTTAAATATTTTGATTCAAGTTTTAGCACCCTTATTAAATATAAGTCAGAAACCTGATTCAGTAAATAAATAAATAAATTTACAAATAAAACCTAGTATGTTTTCATATTCGGTTGTTTCATAGTTACCCAATATGAAATAATATTTAAAGGTTTTCTATGAAATTTGATATAATTTTTAACTTAGTATTTGTGTATACTTTGCATAACAGCATGAGTGATTTGTCGGAAGCCCTTCAGAATTTAAATCTCTATCCAGTAAGAATAGAAGTTTCCAGAGATTTCAATAGGTATATACCAGACATAGAAGAACCTATAGAATTCAACGCTTCACCTCTCGAGAAACCCAAACCTAAGAAAATGGAAATTGGGGAAACCTCTAGGCGAATTGAGGGATTACCATCTCAGGAAGAGTTAGATTTTATAATGGCAAGCTATAATACTATTAAGCCTGTTAATGAAAATGTTTTTGAAACATAACTACTAATGAACTTAGAACCAGTTATTCCAAACCCTTCAATCCACTCGCAAATAGACGACTGGTTGACAAATGAAATACAGCTCCAAAACCATCCCTATAAGCTTTTTCCTCAGTTCAATCCAGAACCTTTACCAAATCCACCAATGAGTAACAAGAATATGGCTGAACTCCGCCACTTTGACGAAGAACTAATGGATGTTGGGAATAGGATCCAAGAGATTTTGGGACAGATCTCCTGGAATTACGATGAGAGGGAACGTCGTTACTAGAATATCATCTGACAAAGGATAGGGGATTTATGGAACTGTGGTTGTGTAATAGTAATAGTAAAATCAGTATGTAAATAATAAAATGATTATATATATAGAAGCATGATATAATCTATAAAACAAATAAAATTTTAGAAAATTTACAATTTTGTTTGTATATTCGTTTACGTGATTATGTGCAATTAATTGTGACATTGGATTATTTCTTTTATACTAATTATTTATCTAAAAATTAGATATCAGATGGAAAACGTTAATAATGAACCAGTTAATGAGGTTAATCAATCTGAGCAACAACCGGGGAATCAATTTATGACTAGGCAGGATATAGAAAATATCGTTGCTCAAGGGATAGCCAACGCTATTCCAACAATAGTTGCTCAAGGGATAGCCAATGCTATTCCGGCAATAGTCGCTGCTGTCCAGAAGATTGCTGAACCTCAACAAATAGTTCCTAGCAAACGTATTTCTGAAGATAACTTCAGTAATAGCATAAACAGAGGCAATGATCATGTTAATCATGATAATGAACCACGGCAAGCTCCGCTCCCTAAGAAAAGGAAAACTGCAACACCTGGTTGCACTTATAAAGAATTTCTTGCATGTAAACCCACTGAGTTTGCAGGCAATGAAGGAGCAACCGCAGCATTGCGTTGGTTAGAGAAAACTGAGGCAGTAATTGCCATAAGTAAATGTGCTCAAGATGATCAGGTCATGTACGCGTCAAACCTTTTCAAAGAAGGGGCGCTAAAATGGTGGAATACGGTGTTACAAGCAAAAGGAAGAAGGATGGCGTATGCTATGAACTGGGAAGAATTTAAGAGCTTTGTAGAAAGAAAATTCTGTCCCGAGTATGAAAAGGAACAAATGACAAATAAGTTTCTAACCCACCGGATGGTGGATGTAGATTGTCGAGGGTATACTTCGACATTCTTCGAATATGCTCGAGTGGTACCAACCCTGGCTTCGCCAGAGCCGGTACTTATTTCTCGTTATATTTGGGGATTGATTGGCGAAATCCGTAATATCGCCAAGGCTGCGAAACCTCGCACGATTGATGATGCGGTGGAATTAGCCAATACTCTGACTGACGAACTAGTACGGACAAGAGAAGAAAATAGAAGGAAGGAAGTAGCCCAAAAGATTACCCAAGAATTCCGTCCGGGTAACCATAACAATTTTAAGAAAGGAGGGAATGGGCAATTTTCCACTAATCCATTCTGCAATTCTTGCAAAAGGAAGCATTTTGGAAGATGCAAAGGATATTGCAATTTTTGCAAAATTCCGGGTCATCAAGAAGAAGACTGCAGGAGGAAGAAATTTTCAGTCTGCTACAATTGTGGAGAAGCTGGACATCTTAGGCCAGATTGTCCAAAACTGAACAAACCATCTGACAATAAAGCCAAACCTGCAGAAGGAGTAAAAAGGAATGTAAGAGCCTTCCAACTGTAACACCCCGAAAATATAAAACTTTATATTAAAATTATAAAGTATAAATAAACGAGAATTTACTAACTAGAAATTTTTAACCTAGTTAGTTAATTTACTAGAAATAGCTTATTAAGGGGTTAAAGGCTACTAAACAATAAGTAGAACAAAGTTGAGGGGCCTAAGTTGACAAAATTGAAACTTAAATTGTTAAAACAAATTAAAATAAACCAAACACCCCCAAAAGAGGTGTTGGTCGATCAGGGGAAAGACCAGGTCGACACCCCCTTAGCTCCAAACCCTAAAATCACTAAAACTCTCAAATTGGAGGTGCAAATCTGGTCCAAAACGAAATCTGAGCCTAGAATTGTGATCCTCATTGCAAGAGGATTCTAAGGTATGTAAAATTTGATGAAATCTCTTAACTTGAATTTCTCATGATTTTGGAAAATCTGAAAATTTATGTTGCATGTGTGTTATTTGGTTAGATTAGAATTGATATGGTGTTTAGAAGTGAAACCTAGCCAATTTCATGTGAAATCATGACCAAATTCAGGAAATTCCATGAACACCTTGAAGGTGGGTTGTGGGTTTTACATGATGATGATGAACACTAGGGTTTAGAGTGATTATTCTAGTGTAATTCGATTTTAGAAGGTGATTTCAGAAAAGTATGATGTTTAAATGCTATATGATGGCTTTATTGAAGTTAAGCTAACTAATTAGCAAGCTATAAACATGAATATGAATGATGTAGAAATTCTGCCCTCATAGTGTTTGTAGAAATGCCTCAAAGAAGGCTTAAAAATAGAAATTTAAAGCTTTAACGCATAATTATGATGTTTCGGTATATTATGCGAAGTGAGGTCTAAAGAGAGTTCTAAACATGTCTTGAATTGAACTCAATAGGACAAGATATCGGAACGTCGAGTGGACAAGCCGGTGGTGATTCGCGGTTGAAGGGCGTGCGCTAAGGTATGTAACTTGACCCGTTACATTTAGTGATTTTGATGATTGTATAATATGTATTCGAATTTTAGAACAAGAATGGTTTGAATTAAGTAGAGATGTTGCTATATTGAAGGATTGGTCAAACTTGGTTGGATCTTGTTGGTAGTCTTCATATGGAAGGATTCCTTAGACGAGCCAACGGGTCGAATAATCTAGTAAAGCATGGTCAATGTTTTTGGAGTATGATGAATTGATCCTTGATATTGGTTAATGAATAATATGTTAGAATTACGAGATTTTAATGTATTGGTATCATAGGAAACTGAAATCCGAGAGTTGGGGGGTTTTGGTGTAATGATCGAACAAAATAAAACATGAAATTCCAGGTACTACCGTAAATTACGGTAGTACCGTAATTTACGGTGGGGGTTAATTGTTTACGGTATGAGTCTACTGATTTACGGTGGACATTTGTTGATTATTGCCCACCGTAACTTACGGTGGAACCGTAAGTTACGGTAGGGACCAAACTTTTATAAATTTTAATTTAAATTGAATGATTTAAATTTCATTTCGATCGTGGTTTTGAACAATTAACATTTTAACCATTCTAACATAAATGTTTGTGTAAACATTGCAGTCTTAGGTACTCAAAGTTTATGGATGACGATCAAGCAAC
This sequence comes from Helianthus tuberosus, assembly GCA_030545235.1. Classification (NCBI taxonomy): domain Eukaryota; kingdom Viridiplantae; phylum Streptophyta; class Magnoliopsida; order Asterales; family Asteraceae; genus Helianthus; species Helianthus tuberosus. The sequence continues at coordinate 187,737,424 of CM060406.1, forward strand.
TTTCAAAGAACCGAACACGACTTTTGAAGCTTCCGCTATGTTTAATCTTACTTAAACTTTGTACATGGGTTGTAAAAATACCTTAAACAACTTTTGAATGTTCCAACTTAGTCATTAGTTGACTAAGGTTTATGATACTTTATTTTAACTTATGATAAATTATTATCTTTTGGTATAAAAGTATATTTATATTCTAGTAAATACTGAGGGTGTAACAAGTTGGTAATCAGAGCCTAAGGTTGTCAACAAAGTGTTCGGTTCAAGCTTGATCGATCGTCCGGTAAGAATTAACTTATTTTGTTAATAAATTATGTATTATGTAAAGAATGAGAAATGAACAAATACGCATGAAAAGAGTGTGTAAGCTCACTCAAATACAAGAAATGCATGAAACAAGAATGATTAAATCAAGTTATGAAACTTGATTGAATCAAAACAAGAATGATTAAATCAAGTTATGAACTTGATTAAATAGAAACAAGAACGATTAAATCAAGTTATGAACTTGATTGAATCAAAACAAGTAAAGCATGTGTTATAAATGGAATGTTTAACAACCTATGTAAACATTTCAGAAATAGAGATGGCTGATGGAGGTAATGATAATGCGGTGCCAAGAGTCACCGAACAAATGAGAGAAGTGATTGCCGAAGAGGTTGGAAAGGCGATCGAAAACAGTTTGGCGGGCTTTATTGATAAAATTCAAAACACAGTTTTATCAATAGTAGAAGAGAGAATCAAGAAATTGGAAGATGAATCAAATTCAGCAAAGGAAAAGCATGGAGGACGAAAGCCTTGTTCATACAAGGAATTCATGGCCTGTAAACCACCAATATATAATGGGGAGGTTGACCCAATAGTGTGCCAACGATGGCTAAGTGATATCGAAGGGGTATTCGAGAGGACCCATTGTGACGAAGATGACTACGTAGCCTATGGTACGGGTCAACTGAGGAGTCAAGCGAAAGATTGGTGGGATAACAAAAAGAGAGAGATCGGTATTGAAGCTGCTAAGGTCATGACTTGGGAAGAATTCAAGACGCCATTTCTTAAGCATCATAGCCCCAAGGCGGTTATGAATAAAATCAAGGAGGAGTTCATGCAACTTAGGCACAAGAATGAGACCATAGATAAGATCACGGCAACGTTTATGGATAAGATGAAGTTTTGCGATGATCTAGTGACGAATGAAGAACAAAAGATATACTACTACCACAACATGTTGAGTGCTGAGTATAGGGAATTTATCACCCCTTCAAAATACGAGACCCTTACCGAGATCATAAACGCTGCTCGGGAAAGGGAGATCGAACTGAAAAAGAGCATTGAACGGGGTGAAAGGAGAGCACAAGATGTAAACCCAAGCCCTACTAAGAAGGCACGAACAAATGAAACCGCAAAGAAATCCGATACGAAAGGCGGGTCACCAAGTTGCAGAATCTGCGGAAAGGGACATAAAGGCGAATGCCGTTACAAGGATAAGCCTTGTCCCATATGCAAGAAAACGGGACATATGGCTATATCGTGCCCGGAGAAAGTGACGGTTTGTTACAATTGTTATCGAACGGGTCACAAAAAGTCGGAATGCCCGGAACTGGTTGGAAAGAAGGATGAGCAAAACCCGAAAGGTGAAGCCCCTAAAGCAAAGGCAAGATCTTTTCAATTAACCGCCGCAGAAGCGAAGGTTGAACCCGACGTGGTCTCAGGTACATTTGCTGTAAATTCGATTCCTGCACGCGTGTTATTTGATACGGGTGCGAATAAATCCTTTGTTTCATATGGATTTATTCGACATCCTTCATTTGTTCTAACAAAATTACCTGTGCCTTTAGAAGTAGAAATAGGTAATAACAAGAGCTTTATTGTTTGTGATGTATGTGAAAACTGTAAACTGAGCATTGACGACGAAGAATATTTGATAAATCTAATCCCGATGTCAATGGGAGAATTTCAAGTAGTCGTTGGGATGGATTGGCTATCTCAACACCATGCAAAGGTCGTGTGTTTTAGTAAAGAGATAAAACTAACATCTCCGAGCGGGAAACACGTCACCATTTATGGCGAAAAAGGAGGCAACCCTATAGTGTGCTCAATGTTGAAAGCTCACAAGCTTATGAAGCGAGGATGCAAGGCATTCATGATATACGTTAATGAGCCCGAAAAGGAATCACGAAAGATTGGAGAGGTACCGGTAGTACAAGATTATGAAGATGTGTTTTCGGAGGATTTACCGGGGATACCGCCTGAACGGGAAGTAGAGTTCGGGATCGAATTGATTCCGGGCACGAAACCCGTAGCCAAAGCCCCATACCGACTTGCACCGTCGGAATTACAAGAGTTGATGTCCCAAATCCAAGACCTGCTTGACAAGGGATTCATAAGGCCGAGTGTGTCTCCTTGGGGCGCACCGGTGTTGTTCGTGAGAAAGAAAGACGGGAGCATGCGCATGTGTATCGATTACCGGGAGTTAAACAAACTCATGATAAAGAACCGATACCCGCTCCCGAGGATAGATGATTTATTCGACCAACTACAAGGTGCAAACTGGTTTTCAAAAATTGACCTTAGGTCGGGGTATCATCAACTAAAGGTCAAAGAAGAAGATGTGCCGAAGACGGCTTTCCGCACGAGATACGGACATTTCGAATTCCTCGTGATGTCATTTGGGCTAACAAATGCACCTGCAGCTTTCATGGATCTCATGAACCGGGTTTGCAAGCCAATGCTGGATAAGTCGGTCATCGTGTTTATTGATGATATCTTAGTGTATTCGAAAAGTGAAGCTGAACACGCACATCACTTACAAGAAGTGTTAGAGACCCTTCGACGAGAGAAGTTATATGCAAAATTCTCTAAATGTGCCTTTTGGTTACGAGAGGTACAATTTCTTGGCCATGTCATAAGTGCCGACGGAGTATTGGTGGATCCGTCAAAGATACAGGCCGTGTCAAAATGGAATCCCCCAAAGAACCCTTCTGAAATTAGAAGCTTTTTGGGACTTGCGGGATATTATAGGAGATTCATTCAAGATTTCTCCAAGATTGCGTCACCGCTAACAAAGCTAACACGAAAGAAAGAAAATTTCAATTGGGGTGTTGATCAGGAAAAAGCGTTTCAAACGCTGAAAGAAAGGTTAACTCAAGCTCCGGTATTGACATTGCCGGACGGAGTTGAAGATATGGTGATTTATTCGGATGCTTCACTATCGGGGCTCGGTTGCGTGTTGATGCAACGGGGAAAGGTAATAGCCTATGCTTCGAGACAATTGAAGATACACGAGAAGAAATATCCCACGCATGATCTCGAGCTGGCTGCGGTGGTATTCGCATTAAAAATATGGAGGCACTACTTGTATGGGGTGAAGTGCACCATATTCACCGACCACAAGAGTCTGAAATACTTCTTTGATCAGAAGGAGTTAAATATGCGACAAAGGCGATGGCTGGAAACGGTGAAAGACTACGATTGTGAGATACATTATCACCCCGGAAAGGCAAATGTGGTAGCGGACGCTCTGAGCAGAAAAGCGGACTACGTCCCAATAAGAGTGAGGTCGATGCAACTCGTGGTGACCTCGGGTATACTCGAACGTATTCGGGAGGCGCAGTTAGAAGCAATGAAAGAAGAGAATTGGAAGAAGGAAAGAATAATCGGCCAGTTGAAGGATTTGTCGGACGGGAATAACGGGTTGAAGACTCGATCTGGAAGGATATGGGTCCCACATACTTGTGGAGTGAAGGCGCTTCTACTTAATGAAGCCCATAAATCCCGTTATTCAATCCATCCGGGTGCGACCAAGATGTACAATGATTTGAAACAAAATTATTGGTGGCCCGGAATGAAGAGGGATGTGGCGAAGTATGTGGAAAAATGCTTGACATGTTTACAAGTCAAGGCGGAGCATCAGAAACCCTATGGCAAACTCCAACCGTTAGAAATTCCGGTTTGAAAATGGGAACATATTACAATGGACCTGTTAACCAAGTTGCCTAAGACGAATCGTGGTTTTGATGCCATATGGGTAGTGGTGGATAGATTGACGAAAAGTGCTCACTTCATTCCGATTCGTGAGACTTACACGTCAGAAAAGATGTCAGAAGTTTACACCAAATGAAATCATAGCACGTCATGGGGTGCCGGTGTCCATCGTGTCTGATAGGGATACCCGGTTTACTTCGAATTTCTGGCGAGATTTCCAAGAACAAATGGGGACCAAATTGTTCATTAGCACTGCGTACCATCCTCAAACGGATGGACAAAGTGAAAGAACGATACAAACATTGGGGGACATGCTACGGGCGTGTATAATCGACTTTGGAGGCAGTTGGGACGTTCACCTACCGTTAGTCGAGTTTTCGTATAACAACAGTTACCAATCTAGTATTAAGATGGCACCATACGAAATGCTTTACGGTAGGAAGTGTCGAACCCCGGTATGTTGGGGTGAAGTGGGTCCACGAGAACTCGCCCACCAAGATATAGTACGAGCCACGAATGAGAAGATCGACATAGTTCGGGCACACTTGAAAGCGGCTCAAGACAGGCAAAAGGCGTATGCTGATAAAAGGAATAGGCCAATCGAATTCCAAGTTGGTGACATGGTTATGCTAAAAGTTTCCCCATGGAAGGGCGTTATTAGATTCAGAAAAAGGGGGAAGCTAAGCCCGAGGTTTATTGGGCCATTTAAAATCGTTGAAAAGATCGGCAAGGTAGCTTACCGCCTTGAGCTACCGGAAGAACTAAGTGGAATTCATAGCACGTTTCATGTGTCACAATTACGAAAGTGCCTAGCGGATGAAACAGCTTATATTCATTTCGATGATATCGAAGTAGATAATAGCCTGAATTATGCGGTGACACCGGTGGAGATTTTAGATCGAAAGGTCAAATACTTACGAAATAGACAAATCGATCAAGTCAAAATCAGATGGGAGCATAGAAAAGGCTCGGACACTACGTGGGAGTCCGAGGAAGAAATGCGACGACTCTACCCTACATTATTTGGTACGTATTTCGGTTTCGGGGACGAAACCCTTTTAAGGGGGGTGGACTTGTAACACCCCGAAAATATAAAACTTTATATTAAAATTATAAAGTATAAATAAACGAGAATTTACTAACTAGAAATTTTTAACCTAGTTAGTTAATTTACTAGAAATAGCTTATTAAGGGGTTAAAGGCTACTAAACAATAAGTAGAACAAAGTTGAGGGTTCTAAGTTGACAAAATTGAAACTTAAATTGTTAAAACAAATTAAAATAAACCAAACACCCCTAAAAGAGGTGTTGGTCGATCAGGGGAAAGACCAGGTCGACACCCCCTTAGCTCCAAACACTAAAATCACTAAAACTCTCAAATTGGAGGTGCAAATCTGGTCCAAAACGAAATCTGAGCCTAGAATTGTGATCCTCATTGCAAGAGGATTCTAAGGTATGTAAAATTTGATGAAATCTCTTAACTTGAATTTCTCATGATTTTGGAAAATCTGAAAATTTATGTTGCATGTGTGTTATTTGGTTAGATTAGAATTGATATGGTGTTTAGAAGTGAAACCTAGCCAATTTCATGTGAAATCATGACCAAATTCAGGAAATTCCATGAACACCTTGAAGGTGGGTTGTGGGTTTTACATGATGATGATGAACACTAGGGTTTAGAGTGATTATTCTAGTGTAATTCGATTTTAGAAGGTGATTTCAGAAAAGTATGATGTTTAAATGCTATATGATGGCTTTATTGAAGTTAAGCTAACTAATTAGCAAGCTATAAACATGAATATGAATGATGTAGAAATTCTGCCCTCATAGTGTTTGTAGAAATGCCTCAAAGAAGGCTTAAAAATAGAAATTTAAAGCTTTAACGTATAATTATGATGTTTCGGTATATTATGCGAAGTGAGGTCTAAAGAGAGTTCTAAACATGTCTTGAATTGAACTCAATAGGACAAGATATCGGAACGTCGAGTGGACAAGCCGGTGGTGATTCGCGGTTGAAGGGCGTGCGCTAAGGTATGTAACTTGACCCGTTACATTTAGTGATTTTGATGATTGTATAATATGTATTCGAATTTTAGAACAAGAATGGTTTGAATTAAGTAGAGATGATGCTATATTGAAGGATTGGTCAAACTTGGTTGGATCTTGTTGGTAGTCGTCATATGGAAGGATTCCTTAGACGAGCCAACGGGTCGAATAATCTAGTAAAGCATGGTCAATGTTTTTGGAGTATGATGAATTGATCCTTGATATTGGTTAATGAATAATATGTTAGAATTACGAGATTTTAATGTATTGGTATCATAGGAAACTGAAATCCGAGAGTTGGGGGTTTTGGTGTAATGATCGAACAAAATAAAACATGAAATTCCAGGTACTACCGTAAATTACGGTAGTACCGTAATTTACGGTGGGGGTTAATTTTTTACGGTATGAGTCTACTGATTTACGGTGGATATTTGTTGATTATTGCCCACCGTAACTGTAGGATCGTAATCTGACCTAGACGAGTCGTTCAGAGGTGTTCTCCTATGTTTCAGGTGTGGAATAACAAGAAACGTAGGTAGAAATAGCTTGTTCTTCACTTTAATCTATTGTTTTATTGATTTGAGACAATTTACAGCTCGTTCTTCACACCGGCAGAGCTTCGGTATGGAATTCTGAAAGTTACAAATGAGGACCTCTTATACGGTATATATAGGCAGGCTGGTTCGGATATACGGACATGTCCATATAAGCGGACCAGACTATGTCCGTATAAGCGGACCAGACTATGTCCGTATAAGCGGACCAGACCTGTCCGTATAAGCGGACCAGACCTATAAAACCTATACAGACTTCCGTTTTCTCGTATTTCGTGCCCTATGCTATACAATACAATGTAAGATCTGATCCTAGACACCTAGACGTAATCAACAGATGTAGTGCACCAACAGACTCCCCCTCAGATGTTGATGGAGTCGTCTATACACTCTGACTTCAAAACTGTGTCTTCACATCTTCAATCTAGATCAGTCTCTGGGCTTTCTCTTCTTTCAATCTTCAGACTCCCCTTCTCGATTTACTGGCATTCTTTTGTTCTTCAGTAACATCTTCAGGATCGTTGTCTGATCTACACAGGCTTTTAGAATTGATTTCCAGGATCGAAACTTGGCTCTCTTCCAACAAAGATTTTCAGAATATCGAAACCTGGCTACCTGCACAATCTTAACCCAGACATAAATTTTCTAATTTTATCACATATCAAATACCTGTGCACCAACGCATGTCTCATAATCACTAAAACAAATATACAATTGCAACATCTCAGGCTCTCTCTCAAATATCTATGATGAACCACTTGAAGAAGGTTAGATTTAACGAAAAACAGTTAGATTTACACAAACACTCCCCCTCAAATGCTGCTCATCATGTTTAGCACTCGGAATTTTGAAAATCAGTTTTCCAACATCAGTTGTCGAAAATCTTTTTGACTTTTTCAAAAATTATGCTAAAACACACACAAAATCTTTTTGTAATTTTGAGAGACTAAAATGCAGAAATAAAATATTTACAGACAATATTTTTGTGAGTTTGTGCAAGAGGATCATATCAGTTTCTGAAACAAATCACCAACACCGTTAAGCTTCATTTCATTTTAAGTTCTAAACAATTCACCTAGATTGTCAGTATATTGATCCACTTAAATTTTCACACAAAGTTCAATTGATCCGAGATACGATATTAATGTTTTAAGCACTTGAACTTATCCGTGTGTCCCACTACTTGAATATACTCCCGTATCCAGATCCCAATATTCAGTCTTACAGGTGAGTATACCACAGATGATATCTGTCAGGGGAATAAATTATAGTACGAGGGCCGTGAGAGCTCAGGTCGATCTTTCGATACGCAGAGAGATGACGGCTTCGACTTTTGGTGTGTCCCCTGTAGAGGATCTTTTGCATTACAACAGCAGCGACTATCAATTTTATTATTTCATCAGCTTGCTGAGGGCGATGCTATGTTTCAAGCATTTGCAGAAAGCATTATCTGGGGACTAGGTCAGAAATTTCTTTCAGCAGAAGTCCCGGGATAATACCCCAGATATCACTGAGCATAAAGACCTAGTATCTCAGAATAAGGGACCTTTCAAACAAGATTTCAGGGGTTACCTATATATCCAAGTTTGTGTTAACCCACAGAACAAGCAAGTTTGAAATTTAGGTTTATATCTCGTCACAATTTACTAAATGTGCAAAAACCTACTGGCACATCATCAGTGAGACCGTTTATCACATTTTTATTTTACATTCTTTAGCATGCTGTGATCGTCCACTGATGTACTATCATTTCCTCTTTTATGCAACAAAAACTCATTTTGATTTTATCATGTTTTTGGCTTTTTCAAATTTTCAAATGTTTTTGGATTTTCTAAAAATTCTTACTCCCCCTAAAATGCAAAAACATTTTAGGAAATATGAAAACAAACTGTACAATAACGTGACAACTGACACTGAATCACATCAAATCGCCATTCACTCGGCATAAACAATCAGAACTCCCCCTATCACAAACCATTTTCTCATTTAGATTTCAAAACACTTAAGTTTGTTTTAATCAAAATGATTTTTCCGGAAAATGAATTTGTTGATTTTTAACCATTTGTAGGTTCGGGGTATGGTTCATCATTTTGTCATCAACCATTTGTAGGAAAAAGCAAGTACAACTTAATGTCCTTGATTTTACCACTTGTAGAGTCACAAACAATACCACTTGTAAGTATAAACCTATACCAACTGTAGGAATGTTACGTCTACATCACCATTTTACCAATCAGGATGCCGATTCCTGCTTCGCACTTACCAACCTTGAAGCTCTGGCGTAGTCCTTCAACCTGTAAACATTCAAACACTATCAAAATCTTTCAATCAAAATCTTCAAACATTAGAAAGATGCCGATTCCTGATCCTCGATATAAACTTGGGATCTCCGGCGTAGTCCTGAGACTATCATGGGAAACAAACTTCCATCCAAGTCTTTTCAGACTTGATGGCTTTCAACTCTTGAGCAGTAGGATTGTATGTTGCCTTTTTTGTGGCATAAAAATCTTTTACTCCCTTAGCTCTCCCACTCAACATTTTCCCAAAAATCTTTTTAACATTCCTGTTGAATGTTTTTTCTACATCAAAATCATCCTTTTCTTTATAAAACTGATTCGAAATCTCAGTTTTTCCCACTTTCTTCTTCACTTCCTCAAACTTCAATGATGGAAACTCCTCATCATTCACTGAAATCTTCTTCTCAATCTGTGGCTCTTCTGGCTTTGTGGAACCAGATTCATCGCCGACATTCACTTCATCTTTCTTTACAACCCACACCTGGTTGTCTTTTCCTTTCTTCTCATACCTGTTCATTGAACACTCACCAACCTCGAATTTTGAATTCTCAAAACTTCTAAGTTTTTCAGTCGGTGGTTCAACATCAACAACTTTTTCTTTCATTTTCTGAGAAACTCCCTGTTTTGTGTTGGCATTCTTCTGACAATTCCATGCAATGTGACCAGTTTCATTGCACTTGTAACAGGTACGAGTCTCTCTTTGGTAACATATATCAGCTCCATTCTTCTTTCTTTCAGCAAGAAACTCTTGATTTGACTGTCTCCAGAATGGTTTCTTCTGTTCCTCTTCTGCAAGTCCACCTGACACAAATTCTGTTTTTGTTTTAGAATTTTTCAAATTTTTATGATTTTCTGGTGGAACAAAACCTAAACCTTTCTTTTTATAGCTACGATTTTGGTTAGGTTTCTTTTGAAAACCAGAACCAGAATTGTTGCCCTTTTTCTTATTTAAACGTTGCTGAACTCTAGAAGTATATTTTTTAGGTTTTTCAAAACTTTTCAAAACTTTTAATTCTGGAATATTAATTTCTATTAGTTTGAAAGTTTTGTTTATTAGTTCCGTTTTAATACTCATTATTGGGAACTCTTTATTGTAATATAATTTGTCCGAACCATTCAAAGTATACACAACTTCGAATGTTTCATCATTCAAATTTGACTTTGATAACAAAAATTCTAAACTATAAGACCGTTTGACCGACGAATTTGAACTATTGACTGACGAATTTGACCCTCCAGACTCAGATTTCGACTCGGACTCCTCCTCAGTATCCAACACCTGATCGACAACCTTTTTGATTAACTCAGACTCATGATCAGTATCAGACGAGGTAAACGTGACATCAATGTTATCTGGTAAAACGTCAGTTGTGTCGGTTTTTAGCTGTATATTGACTGCTTTTTCAAGTTGCTCCTCATTTGGTTTTCTAGGAGAATACCCTTCCCAAATTGGAGGCGGACACTTGTTATATCTAACAGTCGGTTTCTTACCACAATCTTTCTTTTCCTTCGGCTTCTCATCTTGAAAAGCTTCCATACCTGCAACAGTTGGGTAAATACGATCAATGAGATAATCAGAACTAGAATAACTTTGTAATAAACGTCTAATTCTCTCATTTTCAATCTTCTCTGTCTCCAACTCTTGCTTCCATTTAGCACTCTCTTCGATGTAGAAATTAATAGCTTTTTGCTTCGTCATCAATGTTGCATTCATCATTGTCAGTGCTTGTTCTCGTTCTGAATTTGTCTTTTGAAGACCAGTTACTGTTTTGTTCAAGACATCATAAGATTCTTTCACATAATTGAGGTTAAACAGTAACTGCTCTTTCTTCTTCTCATATTCAGCAATAATGTCGTCTTTTGCATCACATTCCTTGCAAGCTTCCAAACACTTCTCGCAAGGTTTGACTACTTCAACAATCTTCTCGACTTCGATTGTTTTAACAACCTCAATCACTTTTTCTACTTCAATCACTTTATCTTCTTCATTCACTCGCTCAGTTTCAATATCCTTCTCAGCAACACTTTCAACATTCTCTTTCTGAACAACATATTCAGATTTCATCTGTTGTTGTTCTTTAGCAGCTTGTTTCTCCTTCAGTTTCTCCATGCGATCTGCAAAATAGAAATGAAAACTTTCAGGAGAAATATGAGATTTAGCAATATTGATATATTTTTCTTCCTCATCATCACTACTGCTATGATCTGGTGATTGATCAAATTTTACAGATTTATCAGAATCATCATCTGATTTACCAAAATCAGACCGTGTTTTATCAAAAACAACTGCCTTTTCTGAAACAAACTCATTCTGTACATCTTCATCTGAACTCTGTAAACTTTCATCTAAACCTTCTGAAATTTCTCCAGATCTCTCTGAAAGTTTATCAGTACTATCTGACCCTTCATCGGTTGACACAGATTTTTCATCTTCACTTTTCACATTCTCCCCGATAGATCTCATCCAAGTAACAAACAAATCTGGCTCTCGGACGATCTTGGCAATGAACGCTTTGAACTCTCCCTTTTCATCCACAAACATATCCCAACTGAAACCTTCTGGTAGTTTCTCATCATCTTGATCGATAATGCGTGCTGCTTTGCCTTCAGATGATATGTAATCACTCCAGCTGAAATCTACCAAACATGCTCTCTTGGAATCCTCAATCTTTCTACCATGAGCTGTCTGTGAATCTTGTGATTGACCAACTTGTTGATAAATGGCTTTCCGGTAGTAATCATCTTTTCCAAATGGATTCTGAGCTCCACTAGCTTCCCTGTTCTTGCACTCCCGCTTGAAATGGCCTTTTTCCCTGCATCTGAAACAAGTAACTTTAGATTTATCAAAACCTAAAGTAGATACACAAGCATCAAGAAAGTCATTTCTCCCGGTAATTGCTTTGAACTTTTCAGCACGTCTAAGAACACTTGCAAGACACCATTTGATATCCATCAGTTCCATCTCTTCTGCATCTATTTGATCGTAATCCTCTTTGGTGAGCATGGGATTTCCGATCCGACCAGCAACTAGACCTTCATAAGATAACAATACGGAACCAAGTAGAGCCATGTGGTCTTTAGCAGTGTCTTCTGAGAAGCTTTGACCTTCTGGAAGATTTAGAGCGATGTTACATTGAATCACGTAGCCATTTCCTGTTTTTGTGCTTTGTGACTGAAAACTTGAATTTGATTCTTTAGGATTAACACTCGGAAATGATGAGAATCCACTGGTGCTTTTGCCTGAACCCTGATCAGCTTTTTCTGATGAATCCCCAGCACTGAATGCAGTTTGAATTTTCGGACTTCTCTCAGATTCTGGAACTGGAATGCTACCCTTATAATACATCTTCACATCCTGTTGACCACTCGGACTGTTCATCCTCGCAATCTTCTGTTGTTCAAGATCCTGACTCTCAATTTTCTCTATAAACTATGAGATTGTCAACCCATCATACACACCAGTATTCTTCAAGATCATCAAATACGTTCCCCACTCCTTTTGAGGTAATGCATCCGCCAATTTATCCACCCACTCTTCACGACCTTTTTCAACACCCAACATAGATAAAGATCGCACCAAATGACAGTATCTCTCGATTAGCTTTTTAGTATCCTCTCCCGGCAAACTACTAAACAAATCAAATTCTTTCTTTAGTAACGCTTTCTTGCTTTTGATCATGTTTTCGCTTCCCTCGAACTTGACCTTTAGCGCATCCCAAATTGACTTAGCAGTTTTGTCATGCTGTAATAGGATGAATATATCTTCTTTTATCGCCTGCTGCAACAAACTAATCATCATTTTCTCAGCTCTATACATTGCTCGTTCTTGATCAGTGAACTCAGATATCTCCTTTTTAACATGTAATTCAGTTTCAGGCAACGTGTACTTTTTCAATATACACTCCCATGATCTGAGATGATTTGCCTGAACCCAGTTTTCAAAGCGATCTTTCCACCCGTAGTATTCTTCAATACTCATCAGTTTCGGGGGTTTCTGAATGGTTCCCGTCTCGTTTTCAAGATTCATGGCTTGAGCAATCGCAGCTGGTGATGACGGTGTTGCAAACGCATTATAAAATCCGGAATCCATATTGACTTAACACGTATTGAAAAGCAAATGAACTTTACGAGCGAAACACAAATTATCTATGGAGCGAATCTAACTTGGTCACAAACGCGAACCAACAATGTATTTTGAAGCAGACCCTAAAGAATTTCTTGAAGCGAACTAGTGTCGACAGATAAGCGGACCTGTCTTGATATTGGAGCGAACCAGAAGCAACAATGTACACTCGAGCGAACTAGACTTGTCCTTTGAAGCGAATCAGAAACAATTCATATGAGCGGACTAGAAGTTGTTTGTTCGAGCGAACCAAAATTGTTCACACGAGCGATCCAGCAACAATATTCTTTCGAGCGAACCAGAATTGTTCACACGAGCGATCCAGCAACAATATTCTTTCGAGCGAACCAGATAATGTTCAAATAAGCGATCCAGAAAGATGCCTTTGGAGCAAACCAGCAATTGTGTCTATCGAGCGAATCAGAAATATTGATTTGGAGCGAACCAGATCCAAATCTGTACGAATGAGCGAACCAGAACTTGTACAAACGAGCGGACCAGAGATGTCTTTTGAGCGATCCAGAAATGTTCACAAGAGCGGACCAGATGATGTACAAACGAGCGGACCAGAACTTGTACAAACGAGCGAACCAGAATTTGTGTCTATCGAGCGATCCAGAGATGTTCACAAGAGCGGACCAGATGATGTACAAACGAGCGGACCAGAAAGTGATCTAAGAGCGATCCAGGATGACGTCACTACGAGCGATCCACATAGCGAACATGTTTTGACTTGTTAAAAATTCAAATTTTGGCTTCAAACTTTCCAGGATTTATCTCTATACTATTGCGCACAATCTGTTCAAATTTGAGCGATTTCCGACCGTGAAAACATCCCGAATCAGTAAAAGAAGTGTAGAAGTGAGAAGAAAAAGATGAAAAACAGCTACAATCTGCAGAAAACCTCCTCCTAAGCTCTGATACCACTTGTAGGATCGTAATCTGACCTAGACGAGTCGTTCAGAGGTGTTCTCCTATGTTTCAGGTGCGGAATAACAAGAAACGTAGGTAGAAATAGCTTGTTCTTCACTTTAATCTATTGTTTTATTGATTTGAGACAATTTACAGCTCGTTCTTCACACCGGCAGAGCTTCGGTATGGAATTCTGAAAGTTACAAATGAGGACCTCTTATACGGTATATATAGGCAGGCTGGTTCGGATATACAGACATGTCCATATAAGCGGACCAGACTATGTCCGTATAAGCGGACCAGACTATGTCCGTATAAGCGGACCAGACCTGTCCGTATAAGCGGACCAGACCTATAAAACCTATACAGACTTCCGTTTTCTCGTATTTCGTGCCCTATGCTATACAATACAATGTAAGATCTGATCCTAGACACCTAGACGTAATCAACAGATGTAGTGCACCAACAGTAACTTACGGTGGAACCGTAAGTTACGGTAGGGACCAAACTTTTATAAATTTTAATTTAAATTGAATGATTTAAATTTCATTTCGATCGTGGTTTTGAACAATTAACATTTTGACCATTCTAACATAAATGTTTGTGTAAACATTGCAGTCTTAGGTACTCAAAGTTTATGGATGACGATCAAGCAACTTTCAAAGAACTGAACACGACTTTTGAAGCTTCCGCTATGTTTAATCTTAGTTAAACTTTGTACATGGGTTGTAAAAATACCTTAAACAACTTTTGAATGTTCCAACTTAGTCATTAGTTGACTAAGGTTTATGATACTTTATTTTAACTTATGATAAATTATTATCTTTTGGTATAAAAGTATATTTATATTCTAGTAAATACTGAGGGTGTAACACCAACTAACTGCTAAGGAAGCAGAGCTCATTCCAGATGTGATAGCCGGTACGTTCTTAGTTCACAACGTTTACACAAAAGTATTATTTGACTCTGGTGCAAACCAAAGTTTTAGAAATACTTCATTCTGCCAAACTCTTAACTTATCTTTAACCAGTATTAGGCAAATTTCTACAGTAGAAATGGCAGATGAGAATTCAGTTAAAATAAATAAGGTTCTGCAAAACGTAGAAATAGAACTTTTAAGTTATAAATTTTCTGCAACCCTATTATTTATAAAATTAGTTGAATTCAATGTTGTGTTAAGAATGGATTGGTTAGTAAACAACCATGCTCGAAGTATCTGTGATAAGAATTCCATAGAAAATTGTGCACCCACTAGAAAAGTAATAATGATTACAGGAGATAAGCCATGTAAACCCATAAAGTTCATATCAGTAATGAAGGTTGCTAATTATGAACGGAAGCAAGGAACAGTATATATGATTTCAGTAATCATTAAAGATAAAGAACTTAAGGAAATTTCTGTAGTTCAGAATACCCAAATGTAGTCCCAGAGGAGTTACCAGGATTACCATCAGATAGGGAAGTAGAATGTAGGATTCATCTAATTCCAAGAACTATACCGATAGCCAAGGCACCTTATCGGTTAGCAGATAAGAATGTGTATTGATTATAGTTACAATTAAGAATCGATACCCATTACCTAGGATTGATGATCTTTTCGATCAATTTCAAGGAGCTAGATATTTTTCTAAGATAGACTTACGTTCCGGATATCATCAATTGAAAGTACAAGAGGAAGACATACTAAAAAAACTGCTTTCAGAACTAGGTATGGTCATTACAGTCATGCCCTTTGGATTAACGAATGCACCTGTAGCATTCACAGACATGATGAATAGGATCTGTAAACCATATTTGGATAAATTTGTAATTGTCTTCATCGACGATATACTTATTTATTCCAAAAGTCAGGAAGAACATTGTCAGCACTTGCATGCACTCTTAACTTTGTTAAGAAAATCTTTACGCCAAATTCTCAAAGTGTGAATTTTGGCTGCAAGAAGTGCAAATTTTAGGTCATATGGTGAATCATGAAGGTATTCACGTAGATCCTGCTAAGATAGCAGCAATTACCAAATGGAAGATTCCGCAATGGAAATTAGAAGTTTTTTAGGTTTAGCCGGATACTATATTAAGGATTTTTCCAAGATAGCTATACCATTAACTAAGCTAACCTGTAAAACAGTTAAGTTTGAATAGGGACTTAAACAAGAAGAAGCTTTTAGAATTTTAAAGTAAAAGTTAACCAATACTCCAATCCTATCTTTACCAGAAGGAACTGAAGATTTTAAAGTATATTGTGATGCTTCAAAGCTAGGATTTGAATGTGTGTTAATGCAACGCAAAAAGGTAATTGCGTATGCATCAAGGCAATTGAAAAAGCACGAAGAAAACTATACCACTCATGACTTAGAATTAGGAAACATAAATTTTGCCCTTAAGATTGAAGACATTATCTGTATGCAAGTAAGTTTACTGTCTATACGGATTATAAGAATTTAAGACATATATTTGGGCAAAAAGAATTAAACACGAGGCAAAGGAGATGGATGAAAATCCTAAGTGACTACGACTATGATATTCAGTATCACGAAGGAAAGTCTGAAGACGGCTAGAGATCGTCAGAAAAGTTATACAGATAATAGACGTAAGCCGTTGGAGTTCGAGTTGGAGACAAAATGCTATTGAAAGTATCTCCTTGGAAAGGAGTTGTTAGATTTGATAAGAAAGGAAAGCTAAATCCAAGGTACGTAGGATCATTTCCAGTGATCCAACGTATAGGATCAGTTGCTTATCGTTTACAACTATCAGGAGAGTTAGTTGGAGTACATGATGTATTTTATGTATCCAATCTCAAGAAATATCTATCAGACGAATCTTTGGTAGTACCTTTCCAAGATATAAAGGTAAACGAGTAGTGTTAGTTAAAGTAAAGTAAGATTCAAAGATATGATCCTAATACATTTAGTTAGAATCAGAAATGAAGCGAAAGTATCCTCAATTATTTCAGGAAATCTCGAGGACGAGATTTTTATTAAGGTGGGGAGAATGTAACAACTCTCATCAAAAGTCATATTTATTAAATTAATTTGACCAATAAGAAACCCTAATTAAGACACCCAAATGATTCTGCGCAAACCCTAAAATTTTCAGAACAATCAGAATCAGGATCAGGGCCCCTAAAACTCAGGGGGGGGGGGTATTTCCTAGTTACGTTTATCCATATAAACAGCTGTCCAATTCGAATTTTCAGAAAGTGTCGACTCAGCTGAGCTAGTCCCACATGTGGCAATCATATAAGAATTTCATGACCCTTACGGACCGTAAGGGTTAATGCTTACGGTCCGTAAGCTAGTCCAAATTGGTGTATAAATAGCCGACTTTGGGACTTGATTCTGGACGCTTGAACGACGTAAAACTTCGAATTATACACAGAGTTATGCTCTGTATACTACAATTAACACACACGGATCACTAATCGACGCCGCAATCAGGGTAATAACTCGATCGCTATTACGATTCATTGTCCGATCGATCAATATCCAATGGATGTTTAAGTGCTGCCCACATTAGGGTTATACTTTGTCGTTCGTCGTTAATTCGATGGATGTTTAAGTATCGCACTTTGTCGTTCGTTGTGAGAATTTGATCTCGTGAGTTATCGTAAAGGCTGTATTGATTACTAACCCCGAATTGTGTGCCTGTTATTAAATTTAGGTTGAAAAGGCTAATCAGTAGGCTAAACTTTGCTCAAATTAAATCTGCAATGTGAGTCATTCTCTTTTTATCAACTATTTTACAATACCTCAAATTATTTTCAAGGTTATAATTACAGGGACTAAGTCGTGGATATCTTGAATTACTGGTTAGTGGGGTATTGTGCACATTACTAATTTCTCCCAGTTAGGTTCATTGACCTACTCGGGATAATCACTGTTAGGTTCATTGACCTACAGGGATAATCATCACTATTTAGGTTCATTGATCTAATAGTGGTATGACCATCATCACCATTGTGACTTGTCACCATTGTGACAGAGCGCCAGATAAAAATAAGATAGAAGCCATTGTAATCGCTCTTATGCTGTAATTGATAACTATGCATCATTATGCAAAATAGAATGATTCACTCAGTATTTCCCGCTGACAAAACCTTTTTCAAACATGTTTCAGGTGATCTGTTATGATCCAGGAAAAGTGCCGTGAAGCACTACAAGCTTAAGAAAGTGGCTCAGGATAAAATAAAGAAACATGTTTTGTAAAATAAAAGATTTCTTTGTGAAATCATAGTATTGTAAATTACCGGGGTTTTATCCCGCGTTGTGAAATAAAATAATCGGGAAATATTTCAGTTTTTAAAAGATCCTGATGATAAACTTCCGCTGTTAAACTCAATTAAATAAATACCACATGATTTCTGTCCCGCGGCTCCTGAAACGGGTCAAACCGGGTCGGGGGCCGTGACATTACCCTACATTGACTCCATGGTGGATGCTACCGCGGGTCATGAGTTGTTGACTTTTATGGATGCTTCATCTGGATTTCAACAAATTCAGATGGAACCATCAGATCAAGAGGATACAGCCTTTATGACCCCAACTGGTATATATTGTTATATTGCTATGCCATTTGGACTAAGGAATGCAGGTGCTACTTACCAAAGGCTTGTCAATATGATGTTCAAGGAACAAATTGGACACACTATGGAAGTCTATATTGATGACATGGTGGTTAAGTCCAAGAAAGCTGAGGATCACCTTAAAAACTTAGAGGAAGCATTCAATATCCTTGATAAATTTAATATGAAACTAAATCCTTCCAAGTGTCATTTTGGGGTTAAGGCAGGTAAATTCTTAGGCTATATGGTGAGAAAGAGGGGCATTGAAGCAAGTCCAGAGCAAATCAAGGCTATTGTGAATTTCAAATCTCCTGCCAATGCTAAGGATGTACAAAAATTGATAGGCAGGATCGCAGCCTTGAACAAATTCATATCCAAATCCTCAGAAAAGTGCAAGGAATTCTATGACATCCTGAGGAAGAACAAGAAATTTGAATGGACTGAGAAGCATGAGAGTGCCCTTAAAGCTCTTAAGGATTCCCTATCCTCAGCCCCAGCCTTGATGAAACCAGAAAAAGGGGATGTATTATCCTTATACTTGGCGGTATCCTCAAAAGCAGTAAGTGCGGTCCTTGTTAAGGATCACCAAGGTACACAACATCCTGTTTATTATGTAAGTAAGAGTTTACTTGATGCTGAATCCAGGTATTCACACTTAGAAAAACTTATCCTTGCATTAATTATGGCATCTACTAAATTGAGACATTATTTTGAGACTCATGCCATTATTGTTAAGACTAATTTTCCAATTAAGAATGTTCTCAGGAAACTTGAAATGTCAGGAAGGATGGCTAAGTGGGCAGTGAAGCTGAGTGCATATGATATAAGATATGAACCAAGGACTGCCATCAAATCCCAAGCCTTAGCTGACTTTGTGGCAGATTTTAGTAGTGACTTGCAAAAGGAAGCTGAGTTAGAAGTCCAACAACTTGAAGAGACTAAGGATCCTTGGATTCTCTTCACTGATGGAGCCTCCAATGTAAAAGGAACAGGACTTGGAATACTACTAAAATCGCCACAGGGGGACATACTACCCCACTCCATAGCTTGTGAATTTCAAACTACCAACAATGAGGCTGAGTATGAAGCCTTAATAGCTGGTTTGCAAATTGCTAAGCATATGAGGATCAGGTATCTTGAGGTACATGTAGATTCATTATTAATCACTAATCACTTTAATGGATCCTATGCTGTTAAAGGTGAGAGGCTGATCAAATATTTAGAGATAGTCAAAGAATTAGCACTCTCTTTTGTTTCCTTTAGTTTGACACATGTACCAAGGGAAGAGAATGCAGAGGCTGATGCATTAGCCAATCTAGGATCATCCTTGAAGATCCCGGAGGATATAAGGATCCCTATTATCCATATCCTGACCCCTGCTATCGAGGATCATGTAGCTATGGAGATAGGAGAGAATTCTGCAATCATCCCTAGCAATGATACTCAACCTTATTCAGGATCATGGATCCTCCCAATCATGAGATACATACAACATGGAGAGATTCCTACAGGAGAAAACCCTAGGGCTTTCAGAATTAAGGTATCTCAATTTACAATATTGAATAATATGTTGTATAAACGATCTCTTGCAGGACCATATCTAAGATGCATTGAGGATCCTGAAATCCAAGAAGTCCTAAAGGATTTCCATGAAGGAGATTGTGGAAACCACACTGGGGGCAGGGCATTATTCTCAAGGATCTTGAGGACAGGATACTACTGGCCCACTATGAAGAAGGATGCTGTGGAGTATGCCAAGAAGTGTGATCCTTGTCAGAGGCATAGTAATATCCTTCACCAACCAGCAGAGCTCTTGCATCCTATATCCTCTTCCTGGCCATTCATGAGATGGGGAATGGATATAGTTGGAAAGCTTCCTAAGGCACCTGGTGGAAAAGTATTCATGCTTGCTATGACTGATTACTTCTCTAAGTAGATAGAGGCTGAAGCCTTTGCTCAAGTCAGAGAAAAGGAAGTTATATCCTTTATTAAAAGAAACATTATTACTAGATTTGGTATCCCTTCTGAGATTGTTTGTGATAATGGATCCCAATTTATTGGGAATAGAACCACTAACTTTTGTGACAGCTGGGGGATTAAGATGATAACATCAACACCAGTCCACCCACAAGCTAATGGTCAGGCAGAATCATCCAACAAGATCATCATCAACAATTTGAAGAAGAAGCTTGGATCCAAGAAAGGAAAATGGGCAGAAGAACTACCTTATGTGCTTTGGGCTGATAGGACAACTCCCAATAATGCCACAGGCCAAACTCCATTTTCTTTGGTATTTGGGGCAGAATCAGTGATCCCTACAGAGATGGTGGTTCCTACTGTAAGAACAAGCATTCGTGATCCTGAAGAAAATGCTGAAAACTTGGTTCAAGACTTGGATACTATAGAAGAAATCAGGGATTTGGCAAGGATAAGGATAGCTAGTTATCAACAAAGGATGGCTGGAGCCTACAATAAAAATGTCAGGATCAGGAAATTCCAAGTTGGTGATATGGTATTAAGGAAAGCATTTCAGAATACCACCAATCCTGCTGATGGAAAGTTGGCACCAAAATGGGAAGGCCCTTATTTGATTGAAGCTGAAGCAGGAAAGGGGGCATATCGATTGCTAACAATGGAAGGTGATCTGCTACCAAGAGCTTGGAATGCTGTCCATCTGAAGAAATATTTCATGTGACATGGATCCATGATCCTCACCTGACAAGTATCCTTGAAGGATCCTTACAGAACAGATGATCCTCATCTTGGTAACATTCTAATCTCAAACTATTTCATTCTTTTATTCTCTTATATAAGGATAAGGATCCTGCATCCTTTATCCTCCTTTCACTTGATTCTGAGTTTTGAAGGTTCAGGTATCCTTAACTAAGGATTGAGTATCCACAGAAGTATCCAGTTATTTGGGCTTGACCCCAGTTATTTGGGCTTGACCCCAGTTTGGGCCTGTCCCCAGTTTCGCCAGTAGCGCACGATGATCCTGATATAGTTCATGGCAATGGGACCAGTACTCGCTTTAGGGGCTGACAATTTCATTGTACTGGCTATATTCAGGATCCTACGTATAATGGTAGACGTACCATACATCCGTTCCTAAGGTTTCTAACGTTTTCACGTTAGCTAAGGTTTTGGCATTTTCATGTCACTAAGTTTGGATAGTCGCCAGTGAGGGCCATACTCCAGTTTACATACGATCCTTTGGGCTTGTCCCCAGTTATCCTTGGGCTTGTCCCCAGTTATCCTTTGGGCTTGTCCCCAGTTATCCTTGGGCTTGTCCCCAGTTATCCTTTTGGGCTTGTCCCCAGTATATTGGGCTTGTCCCCAGAATTGTTGGGCTTGTCCCCAGTTACTAACTTTTATCTTATATTGGCTTAGTCCCAAGTTATATCCTCTTTCAGGTTTATGAAGCTAAATGACCAAGGATCCTTGATCCTTACCTTCTACTAAGGTTTGTCTTTTGGATTATCCTGATTACAACTGTTAAAGGTTAGGATCCTAACTTGGATTCTCAGGTATGATCCTTAACTATTTTGATTCTATTCATTATTTGTTTAAGTAACCCTTATCCTTTGACAACTGAACTTACGATCCTTAGACTGTATTACTTTTCAGAACTTATCGATTATGGGATATGTGATCCTTGATCATATCCTAAAATTTTTGAGGATATTCATTAAATTTTTCTTCTACTTGATAAGTTAAAACAAAATAAACATCACTACAATTGAAAAGTAAAATACTAACAAGGATAGCAACACGGAAGATAGTCAAAAAGTTAAAGTTATTTTATTCACAAAATATTAAACCCTTTAAGGTTGTCAAAATTGCCAACCCACGTTTGTACCAGCAAAACGTGGCCCGTCCACATGGGTTGGCAAAGGGTGTCCATTGTTCATAGGTCTAACAAGTGCAAGAAATTAAAGACGGAAGGATAACGACTGGCTTCATCCCCCAAACAGAGGATCCATCCACCACCATTATCCTGCCTATTGTTCAAGGATCCATGATCCTTAGCCCTAATTACTATTGTTCAGATACAACCCATCATTGTTCAACAAAAACCACAACCAAACTTAAAAAAATGGGCTCCGGCTACGTCTAGAAATGTCCTTCATCGCCCATTCATGCAGCCTACACCTTCGCTGCATCATCATCTCCTCCAGCTTCCGTATCCTTCACCTGATCCTTGCCGCTGCCCCCAGCCTCGATTGATAGAACCTCTTCAGCCTCTTCATCATCCTCCAACTCAGCCAGCCTAGCCTTCCAGCCATCCATGTCCCAGTTGCTCCTGTCAAAGGCAGGATCCTGAGCTTCTTGGGCCATTTGCAACTTAGTCTTGTACATGGCAATGGCAACGGAGACTTTAGCATCCTCAGTGATCTCGTGTTTCTCATAGTCAGCATTGATCTGGGCTGCAACCATCTTAGTCTTGGCATCATTGAGGTCCTTTTCAAGGGATGCAATTTTGTGATCCTTGAGCATCGCCACTTTTTGGAGGTCAGAGTATTTCTCCTCAAGCTCTTCAACATTCCCAACATAGTCCTCGATTTCGGCAAATTTCTGCAAACAAGACAATGCAAAGTTAGGATCACATGATCCTCAAATGGGCAGGATAATCAAGTCAAGTAAGTGATCCTTACATCGGCAAAGTATTTGAGGAACTGATGGCGGATCAGAGGCAAGCCTTGTAGGTTCTCAGCTTCAGAGGTCTTCCTCTTCTTTCCACCTCTTCCTTTTGAAGTGGTTGCCTTGGGGATTGTGACGGAGGGGCTAGCAGCAGACTTTTTCTTGGAGGATCGGACATTGTCAAGATCAGTGACACTGAATTTGGAGGCAGATTTTGAAGATTTCCCAGCACCTACACACCCAAAACAGATAAGTATCCTTATCCTATTTCTATTTAATTATTTATTTAAACATTTAACTATACAAAAAAAAATAGGATACTTACTTGACATCGTGACAGAACCTGAGGATACCTCTTGAGAATCCTGGGTATTTGCTTTGAATGATCTTATTTCAGGATCAAGCCTCCGAAAAGCAGCAAGCCTTTCCTTCGTGGCAGGTGTTGTAATAAGGTGTGCAACAG
This sequence comes from Helianthus tuberosus, assembly GCA_030545235.1. Taxonomy (NCBI): domain Eukaryota; kingdom Viridiplantae; phylum Streptophyta; class Magnoliopsida; order Asterales; family Asteraceae; genus Helianthus; species Helianthus tuberosus. The sequence goes on from CM060406.1 coordinate 187,760,995, forward strand.
TAATAGCTGCAAAAAAGGAACAAAAGTACGTTAGTGATCCTTAGACAAAAACAAGGTCATCTGGTGATCCTCCTCAGGATCCTCTATCCTACCATGGGTGCTCCACTTCCTTGGCAGATCCTTTCCATTAGAGATAGAATCCCTTCTGACAAAGAAAAAACGCCGTTTCCAGTTGGTATCATTTTTAGTGGCTTTGAAGATTGGGTGTTCTTCGCCGGGTTTACGCTTGAGTAGATATCGATGGGATCCGAATCTTACAAGGTCATACATCTCTGCCAACTCCGACATTCCCAGAGCAATTCCTTCTTGCTCAATGATCCTTTCAAGGGTATATAAAACCCTCCAGATCATTGGCATAGCTTGAATGTAGGAGATGCCGGTGAGGGAGAAGAAAGACTGGGTGAATTCAGGGAAAGGATACGAGTATCCTATTGTGAAAGGAGTGACCGGGAAAGCTACCCATGTTTCAGAAATATAATCACTTAGAACGGTGGGGTCAAATGGCTTGAAATCGGTGTTTGCCGGAAAGCAATGGCGGATTCTGTCTATTTGTGGATCAGTGAAGCAGCACCTTTCATTCGCCGAATCTTTGATGATCCCCTGGCTCTTAAGAGGACTGTCCTTCTTGTGATCCTTAGCCGGTGAGGATCTTAGCATCATCTTGATTATGAAGAAGGTGAAGAAAGAAGGAGCAGACAAAGAAAACGTAAAGGAAGAAGAGGAAGAGAGATACCTGCTTGATCTTCGGATGTGAATTTAAAGGGAGTTTCTCTTGAATTTAAATGCGGATTGATCCCTATCTCTAACTCCTATTTATAATGATGATCTCTTGCAGGATAGTCACTTCAGTGACGTCATGTTCGTAACGGCTAGTCCGACTCCAACGGCTAGTTATCCGTTGATTTGTTACGGATAAGAACAAAATACAACTCGTTTATTTACATAATTACTCCTTATATTTTGGGGGCAATTGTTAGGGGAGGATTTCTCAATGATCTGTGATCCTCAATTACTGTTGGGTTTGGTGATCCTTACTTCTGTTTGAATTGGTGATCCTCAGAAGTATTTCAGGATCAGGATCATGGATCATCTTAAGGATCCTTATACTAACGATTGTCTACTTTGAATATGGTGTTGTTTTGCAGGAGTACCAGCTTGGACTTGGTCTTGGCGATATTCCTGGAGCATATTCCATGACTTATTCCGCACGTGCTTACCTGAAGTGGACGTTATGGAGTTCGTGGGGGACTTGCATGAATTGCGGAATGTTAGTTAGTGTAGATATTTTCCATTTTTAAAAGGGGTAGCGAGCTAAATAGAAAACATTTGGCTATTTTTGGCTACACACACACTCTTGCAACTGCTCTCACCAGCTCTCGGCAATTCGCTTAGCAATTTCATACACTTTTCTTACACCTTTTACACGTTACACTATAGTGATCCTTGTAATTAGCTCGCTATCATCCGAAGTTGTAACACATTTCTCGTTTAATTTGAGTTGGTGATCGGTAGTTTCCATCACCCGAGGTTTTTTATGCCGGAGATCATTCATTGATCAAGGGATTTTTCCTCGTATAAACCTTTGTGTCACTTGTTCATTACATTCAAGAGTGATCCTTAGTGTTGTTCATTGATTTAAGCATCATACCTCACAACAGAAAGTTTGGTTGCATTATCATTGCTTGATTTTTTACCAAAACAGTTTATATAACATGTTATTCAATATTGTAAATTGAGATACCTTGATTTTGAAAGCCCTGGGGTTTCTCCTGTAGGAATCTCTCCATGTTGTATGTATCTCATGATTGGAAGGATCCATGATCCTGAATGAGATTGAGTATCATCACTAGGGATGATTGCAGAATCCTCTCCTATTTCCATGGCTACATGATCCTCAATAGCAGGATTCAAGATATGGATAATAGGGATCTTTATATCCTCCGGGATCTTCAAGGATGATCCTAGATTAGCTAATGCATCAGCCTCTACATTCTCTTCCCTTGGTACCTGTGTCAAACTAAAGGAAACAAAAGAGAGTGCCAATTCTTTGGCTATCTCTAAATATTTGATTAGCTTCTCACCTTTAACAGCATAAGATCCATTAAAGTGATTAGTAATTAATAGTGAATCTACATGTACCTCAAGATACCTGATCCTCATATGCTTAGCAATTTGCAAACCAGCTATCAAGGCTTCATATTCAGCCTCATTGTTGGTAGTTTGAAATTCACAAGCTATGGAGTGGGGTATTATGTCCCCCTGTGGCGATTTTAGTAGTATTCCAAGCCCTGTTCCTTTGACATTAGAAGCACCATCAGTGAAGAGTATCCAAGGATCCTTAGTTTCTTCTAGCTGTTGGATCTCTAACTCAGCTTCCTTTTGCAAGTCACTACTAAAATCTGCCACAAAGTCAGCTAAGGCTTGGGATTTGATGGCAGTCCTTGGTTCATATCTTATATCATAAGCACTAAGCTTCACTGCCCACTTAGCCATCCTTCCTGACATTTCAGGTTTCCTGAGAACGTTCTTAATTGGGAAATTAGTTTTAACAATAATGGCATGAGTTTCAAAATAATGTCTTAATTTAGTAGATGCCATAATTAATGCAAGGATAAGTTTCTCTAAGTGTGAATACCTGGATTCAGCATCAAGTAAACTCTTACTTACATAATAAACAGGATGTTGTGTACCTTGGTGATCCTTAACAAGGACCGCACTTACTGCTTTTGAGGATACTGCTAGGTATAAGGATAATATATCCCCCTTTTCTGGTTTCATCAAGGCAGGGGCTGAGGATAGGTAATCCTTAAGAACTTTGAGGGCACTTTCATGCTTCTCAGTCCATTCAAATTTCTTGTTCTTCCTCAGGATGTCATAGAATTCCTTGCACTTTTCTGAGGATTTGGATATGAACCTGTTCAAGGCTGCGATCCTGCCTGTCAATCTTTGCACCTCCTTGCCATTGGCAGGAGATTTGATATTCACAATAGCCTTAATCTGCTCTGGACTTGCTTCAATGCCCCTCTTTGTCACCATATAGCCTAATAATTTACCTGCTTTAACACCAAAATGACACTTGGAAGGATTCAGTTTCATATTAAATTTATCAAGGATATTGAATGCTTCCTCCAAGTCTTTAATGTGATCTATATAGACTTCCATAGTGTGTCCAATTTGTTCCTTGAACATCATATTGACTAGCCTTTGATAAGTAGCACCTGCATTCCTTCGTCCAAATGGCATAGCAATATAACAATATATACCAGTTGGGGTCATAAAGGCTGTATCCTCTTGATCAGATGGTTCCATCTGAATTTGTTGAAATCCAGATGAAGCATCCCTAAAAGTCAACAACTCATGACCCGCGGTAGCATCCACCATTGAGTCAATGTGGGGTAATGGGAAAGGATCCTTGGGACATGCCTTGTTTAAATCAGGGAAATCGACACATACCCTCCACTTTCCATTTTTCTTTTGGACAACAACCACATTGGCTAACCATCTTGGATACTTAACCTCTCTTATCATACCTGCACGAAGTAGTTTATCTACCTCTTCCTGGATAATAGCATTCCTTTCAGGTGCAAACTTCCTTCTTTTTTGATGAATTGGCTTGAATGACCTGTCAATGCCGAGTTTATGAGTAATTATATCCTTAGATATACCTGTCATATCTTCATGCTTCCAGGCAAAGGTAGTTTTCCTTCTTTTAAGGAAGGATACTAGATCCTGTTCAATGTCGCTATGGATCCCTGATCCTATGAAGATCTTGGATTCAGGATCATCAGGATCCATGAGGATTTCTTTCACATCCTGCTCTCTTGCCTCCAAGACATCTCTTGAAGGATATTTTAATTGCTATTGCTCCCTTGGTCTTGAGGCTGGCTTCATTGATGAGGTATAACAATTCTTAGCCTCTTGTTGATCACTCTCAATTTTCACCACTCCCCATGGACTAGGAAGCTTTACGCATTGATGATATATGGATGGGACTGCCTTCATGTCATGTATCCACGGCTTGCCAAGGATAACATTACAACATGATAAGCAATCTATAACACAAAACTTTTGATAAGAATGGAGTCCTTCAATATAGATAGGGAGTTTGATGTCCCCCAATGTGTTCTTGGTTTCTCCACTGAATCCCACAAGGACTGAGGATCTTGGGACAATATCAGACTCCGGGATATTCATCTTCTTGAGGACATCAAGCTGGATGATGTTTACTGAGCTTCCTCCATCTATCAGGATCCTGCGTACAAAATGGTTAGAAATAAATAAGGTAATAACAAGACCATCATGACGAGGATCCTGGACGTCAACACGATCATCCTCATCAAAAGTTATGACTTTATCCTGGGTAACAATGGAAGTCCGGATGGGTCTGTCTCCATTATCCATCTTGGTTTCCTTAGCATGTCTTTTGGCTGCTGAAAAGGAGGTACCGCAAATGTCTGATCCACCGGATATGAAGTTTATAACTTGTGCATCTGCTGGAGGAGCAGGAGCCCTTTCCGGGATCCTTTCAGGATCCTGGATCCTTGACTTCTTTCGTCCCAAAAGCTCCTTCAAATGCCCTTTGCTTAACAAGTAACCAATTTCCTTTCTAAGTGCAATACACTCTTCAGTGAGATGCCCAAAATCCTCATGATATGCATACCACTTGGACTTATCCTTTGTAGCAGCTGGTTTATCACTTTTCCTTGGCCACCTAACTTTCTCACCTAGATTATGCATTGCAAGAATTAGTTCATTGTTATCAACAGAAAAACAGTATTCAGAAATTGGAGGATAATCCTCATCATCCTCTTCCTGTTCCACTGCATGCACGTTTTGGTTATCAGATTTGTTGTAGGGCTTTGATTTGTTGTTCCTGAAGTAGGATCCTTGTTTTTCCTGTTTTGAGGATCCTGTCAGTCTTTCCTGGATCCTTTTATCATCCTCTAATCGGATGAATCTTAGGGCCATGGTTCTTACTTCATCAAGATTCCTGCAAGGGGTCATGACAAGATCATCATAGAATAATGAATCCCTAAGCAATCCCATTTTAAAGGCTTCTACAGCCGTGGCAATATCCAGGTTAGGAATGTCTAAGGATTCTTTACTGAACTTAGTGATGTAATCTCTAAGTGATTCATTTTGACCTTGTGTTACCCTATATAAATCACTAGTTAATCGTTCAAACTTTCTACTACAAGAGAATTGACTATTAAACAAATTAACTAGATTAGCAAATGAAGTAATAGAGTAAGGGGGAAGACTTAGCAGCCATTTAAGAGCGGATCCCGTGAGTGTGGATCCAAATCCCTTGCATAGACATGCTTCTTTTAACCTCTCAGGAATTGGATTGATTTCCATCCTCTCCCTGTATTGAGCTACATACTCCTCTGGATCCGTTGAACCATCATACAGCTTCATGGATGGTATCTGGAATCTTTTGGGTATCTCAGCATCACATAAGGGTGGTGCAAAGCGAGATATCCTATGGCTACCATCTGCGATCTCAGGAATGGGCTTGACCACTCCTGGAACACTGGATATCATATCCTTAAGCTTCTGTAACTCCTTAGCCATAGCCTGATTGATACCTGTATCCTGCATAGAGCCATGGTTAGTATTATATGAATTGTTAAAAGTGTTACCTCCCATGGAAGCAATGGTCTGCATTGGTATGAAGTCTCCTTGATGAACATCCGAACTTGGAGGCTGCATACTTCTTAAGAATCCTTGATCCTGAAAGATGTTAGATCCTTGAACCTGTGAGGATCCTTGAACCTGAAAGGATCCTTGAACCTGAAAGGATCCTTGGGGCTGAGAGGATCCTTGAACTTGAAAGGATCCTGGAACCATAGAGAATCCTTGGACCTGGGAGGATCCTTGACCCGCATGCATTCCTAAATATCCTCCTGAGCTGACGAAGGATCCTTGATGCTGAAAAGAGGATCCCGATAGTTGAGAACAGGATCCTTGCGGCTGGAAGTGGGAGCCAAATGCCTGACTCATAGTTGCTGTTCCATAACGCCTTTCTGATGGACCACTTTGATATTGGATGCCCGGAACTGCCGATTGTAGGGTAGTTACAACTGGAGTGTCAAAATTTAATGACCTTGGCATCAGAGGAGAGTGATCCTCCACTGATTTCTTCTGTTTCTTGATATCACCAATCTCCCGGAGGATCCTTTCATTGGTTTTGTCCTGCTCTTGCATACGATCTCTCATCTGCAAAATCAGAGTAAAAAGATCATTAGTAGAGGGATTAGAGGAAACAGAAGAAGTTGGTGGTTTTGGGAAAATGGGGGTTTGTCTATTCGCAGCATTTTCAGCATTCTTCTGGGATCCAGAAGGTGGTGGAGGCAAAGGTGGAACGCCTTGTGAAGAACTGATTGCCGGCATTGAACTTGAAGTGTTCTTCGCTGAGGAAGCCATCTACTTGGTTGTAGTGAACCGAAATGACCACAAAAATATGAATCTTCTTAGGAATGAAGCACCAATTGCCCCACGGTGGGCGCCAAACTGTTTTGGTCAAAAATCAAGCTAAGATAATGCAACCAAACTTTCTGTTGTGAGGTGTGATGCTTGAATCAATGAACAATGCTAAGGATCACTCAGAAATGTAATGAACAAGTGACACAATGATTTATACGAGGAAAAAGCCCTTGATCAAGAGTTGATCTCCGGCATAAAAAACCTCGGGTGATGGAAACTACCGATCACCAACTCAGATTAAACAAAAATGTATTACAACTTTGGATGATAGTGAGCTAGTTACAAGGATCACTAGAGTGTAATGTGCAAAAAAGTACGTAATCGCTGAACAAACTGTCGAGAGCTGATGAGAGCAGTTACGAGAGTGTGTGTTTAGCCAAAAATAGCCAAATGTTCTAATTTAGCTCGCTATCCCCTTTTAAATTAGGAAAAAATCTAATCTAACTAACTATCCGCATTTCATGCAAGTCTTCCACGAACTCCATAACGTCCATATTTGTCAAGCACGTGCGGAATAAAAAGGGAATATGCTCCAGGAATATCGCCAAGACCAAGTCCAAACGCGTACTCCTGCAAAACAACATCATATTTGTTTTGGTCAAAAATCACACAAGAATAATGCAACCAAATCTGATTTTGTGAGGAATGATGCTTGGTTAATTGTATGAACAACAAGTATATGAAATCAACGATGAACACCGAGATTTATACGAGGAAAAAGCCCTTGATCTTTAGAAGATCTCCGGCATAAAAAACCTCGGGTGATGGAAACTACCGATCACCAACTATATTGCAAAAACAGCAGTGATCCTTGTACAACTTCGGAAGAAAACAAGCTCAATACAATGAATTTCTAGTGTAAGTGTGTGTTTTTGCTAAGTGTTTGCAGAGAATTCGTGTTTTGTGTGTAATTTCAGTGGTGTGCACGACTTATGCCTTTATTGAGCTTGTTTCCCCTTAAAAAGATAAGAAAAAACAACTAACTAACTTCCCGAAAAAGGTGGAAGTCACCCATGACCACCACTAACGGTTATCTCCTCAATATGCACGTGCCTAAAAGCATATTCCACGAGATTCTAGCAGAGAAGTGGTCCACTACGTCCATTACCTGCATTTACACATTAAAAACGTGCAAAACATAAGTTCTGTTAAGGATCCTGATCCTCAGACTCGTGATCCTCAGACGCGTGATCCTCAGACTCGTGATCCTCAGACTCTGGATCCTCAGACTCTGGATCCTCTGACTGTCTGCATCATCCATTAAGGATCCGTGATCCATGCCCAGACTCAGGATAGATGATCCTTAGCATAAAATTCATACCCTAACAATTGCCCCCAATATGGCAGTTGTGATAAGGATTCACAGCTGTCATATTTCCGTCAGAAGCGGACTAGCCGTTGCTGCTGGTAACTAGTTGTTACACTGCCTGTCGTCACTGATAAGACCTGCTATAATGAACATTGCAAAATATAGAGTTAGAGATAACTCCACAAGTGCCTTTACAGATCAGAAGATCCTTCCATTCGTGGAGAATGAATCCTTCTACACAGTTTGCTATTAATCTTCCTGCACTTTAATTTCTGCATAGACACTTTAACTGTTAGATAGCCTTATCCGGCCTGGGTGGATGGTCCACGGTTTTGCTGGTGAAATCCAGGCCAGATGATTTGATACATAATGAATGGGTAATAACATTAAACTTTTTTAGCTACATCTATTGTTGTTTCTTCCCTTTTTATTTTTCATGTATGCTTTCTATTTTCAAAAATATCATCACCAAACAACTGGAAAGTTATTGAAAAATCTGATGATAATGTTACACTTTTAACAGAAAACTTGAAGTGTTCATATAAATGTGGATCAATGATCCTTAACCAAAAAGGATAAGAGACAACTTACAGCTTCGAAAAAGTTAGAATATAACATACCAGAGAATCCAAGTTAGGATTCTATATCCTTGTAAATTATTGCTGAATAAGCAAACTATGAAGAGTAAAGCTTCTAGGATCAAGGATCCTTATCGTCAGAACTTGTATAACTTTAGACAGTAGTTTCTAGGGTGAAGAATCATGGATCCTTGAACAATAGGCAGGATAATGGGTGGTGGATGGATCCTCTGTTTGGGGGATGAAGCCACTCGTTATCCTTCCGTCTTTTATTTTCTGCACTACAAAGACCCGTAAACAATGGACACCCTCTGCCAACCCGTGTGGACGGGCCACGTTTTGCTGGTAGAAACGTGGGTTGGCAATTTTGACAACCTTAAGGGGTTGAACATTTTGTGAATAAAATAACTCTTAACTTTCTGGCTATTTCCCGTGTTGTTATTCTTGTATATCCTTTAAATTTTCAATTGTTTTGACATACACTTGTCTGAATAGGAAAAGTTAAACAAATTAAGTTTAAAAATTTTAGGATGTGATTCAGGATCAAATATCCTATAGTCGAAAAGTTCCGAAAAGTAATATATTTTAAGGATCATAAGTTCAGTTGTCAAAGTATAAGGGTTATTCAAATGAATAATGAATAAAATCAAAATAGTTAAGGATCATACCTGAGAATCCAAGTTAGGATCCTAACCTTTATCATTATAAACAGGATAACCATAAGACAAACCTTAATGGAAGGTAAGGATCAAGGATCCTTGGTCGTTTGTCTCCAAAAACCTGAAATAGGATACAACTTGGGACTAAGCCAATATAAGATAAGAGTTAGTAACTGGGGACAAGCCCAACAAACTGCGGACAAGCCCAAATAAACTGGGGACAAGCCCAAATAAACGGATGTAAACTGGGGTCAAGCCCATATAAACGGATGTAAACTGGGGTTAAGCCCATATAAACGGATGTAAACTGGGGTCAAGCCCATATAAACGGATGTAAACTGGAGTATGGCCCTCACTGGCGACTATCCAAACTTGAGCGACATGAAAATGCCGAAACCTTAGCTAACGTGAAAACGTTAGAAACCTTAGGAACGGATGTATGGTACGTCTACCATTATACGTAGGATCCTGGGTATAGCCAGTACAATGGAATTATCAGCCCCTAAAGCGAGTACTGGTCCCACTGCCTTGAACTATACCAGGATCATCATGCGCTACTGGCGAAACTGGGGACGAGCCCAAATAACTGGGGACAAGCCCATAAACTTTGGAGAGTTGGCCAGCCACTTTGATCTTCTGTAAAATGATAACAACTCTGCAAAAGCTTAAACTTTGTGAAAATAGATGTTAACTGATTAACATCTTTAACTTATGATAAGTAATAAGTATAAAATGAATGAAAATGAAAATGAAAGTAATGTGTTACCAAATGTAGAATCATATATCCTTTGAGGATCCTGGATCCTTAATCAGAATACCGGTATCGCTGAGGATCCCTGATCCTTCTTACTTAGTATTTTTTGAGATGAACAGTATTCCAGGCTCTTGGTAGGAGATCACCATCCATTGTTAACAAATGATATGCCCCCTTTCCTGATTCAGCTTCAATTAGATAGGGGTCATCCCACTTTGGTGCTAGCTTGCCATCAGAAGGATTTGTAGTGTTCTGGAATGCTTTTCTTAGCACAAAATCACCAACTTGAAATCTTCTAATCCTGACATTCTTGTTGTATGCTCCAGCCATTCTTTATTGATAACTGGCCATTTCCTTTTTTCTGACTTTGAGCAAAAGCTTCTTCTTAGGATGCAGATGTTATGTTGGTTGGTGTAGAATATTACTGTGTCTTTGAAAAGCATCATGTTTCTTTGTGTATTCCACAGCATACATCTTCATGGTAGGCCAATAGTATCCTGTTCTAAGGATCCTTGAGAATAGTGCTCTGCCCCCAGTGTGGTTTCCACAGTCTCCTTGACTTTGAAAGCTTTAGGATTTTGTCCTGTAGGGATCTCTCCATGTTGTATATATCTTAGGATTGGAAGGATCCAGGATCCTGAATTCGACTGTGCAGGATCACCAAGTATGATTGCAAAATCCTCCACTATCTCCATGGCTACGTGATCCTCAATTGCAGGAGTTAAAACATGGGCGATGAGTATTTTTCACATCTTCTGGCATCTTTAGGAATGATCCAAGGTTAGTTAAAGCGTCAACTTCTGCATTTTCTTCCCTGGGTACCTGTGGTAGACTGAAAAAAGCAAAAGAATCTGCCAGTTTCCTGATCCTCATATTATTAGCTAATTGCAAACCTGCTATCAAGGCCTCATACGCTGTCTCATGATTAGTGGTTTGGAATTCTCATGCAATGGATCGGGGTATAATGTCCCCCTGTGGCGATTTTAGTAGTGTGCTTTGTCTAGTTCCTTTAACATCTGAAGCTCCATCCGTGAGGAGTGTCTAAGGATCCTTGGTCTTCTCAAGTTATTGAACTTCTAATTCAGCTTCCCTTTGTAGATCACTACTGAAATCAGCCACAAAGTCAGCTAAAGCTTGGGACTTGATTGCCCATTTTGCCATTCTACCTGACATTTGAAGTTTCCTGAGAACATTCTTGATAGCAAGGTTAGTTTTCACAATAATGGTATGAGTTTCTAAATAATGTCTATGTTTAGCAGAAGCCATAATTAAATCAAGAATTAATTTCTCTAAATGAGAGTACCTGGCCTCAGCATCAAGTAGAATATTACTTACATAGTATACCGGATGTTGAGAGCCTTCATGATCCTTAACTAGGATCACACTTACTGCTTTAGCTGAAATAGCTAAGTATAAGGATAACGATTCTCCATTTTCTGGTTTCATCAGGGTTGGTGCTCTTCTTGGATAATGGCATTCTTTCGAGTGCAAACTTTCTCCTGTCATATCTTCATGTTTCCAAGCGAAGGTAGACTTTCTTCTTTTCAAGAAGGATATTAAATCCTGCTCAATACTGTCTAGGATCCCGGATCCTATAAAAATTTTGGATTCAGGATCCTCTGGGTTCAACAGAATATCCTTGACGTCTTGCTCTCTTGCCTCCATGACGTCTTGCTCCTTGGAGACTGGCTTCATTGAAGAAGTGTAACAGTTCTTTACCTCCTGCTGATCACTTTCTATCTTCACCATATCTCATAGAGTTGGGACCTTGACACATTGATGATATGTTGAGGCGGACTGCCTTCATATCGTGTATCCATGGCCTGCCAAAGATAACATTACAGCAAGATAAGCAATCAATAACATAGAATTTTTTTTTTAACATAATTCACTCCCTCTATGTAGATAGGAAGTTTGGTGTCCCCCAATGTAATCTTTGTTTCTCCACTGAATCCCACAAGGACAGATGATCTTTGGACAATATCGGATTCAAGGATGTCCATTCTATTGAGGACATCCAACTGGATTATGTTCACTGAGCTTTTCCCATCAATGAGAATCCTGCGAACAAAATGGTTAGATATAAATAATGTAATAACTACACCGTCGTGATGAGGATCCTGAATTTCCGCACAGTTATCCTCATCATATGATATCACTTTCTGCTGGGTAAGGATGGAGGTCCGAACAGGTCTGCCCCCATTCTCCATCTTTGTTTCCTTTGCACGTCTCTTAGCTGCTGAGAACCTTCGGAGATGAAATGGATGATTTGAGCATCAGATGGTGGAAGAGGAGCTTTTTCAGGAACTTTCTCAGGATACTTGATCCTTGACTTTTTCCTTCCAAGCAATTCCTTCAAGTATCCTTTGCTCAAAAGATAACCTATCTCCTTCCTTAATGCTATGCACTCATCTGTGAGATGACCAGAATCCCCATAGTAAGCACACCATTTTGATTCGTCTTTGGTGGTAGGCGGTTTGTCATTCTTCCTTGGCCACTTAACCTTGTCACCTAAACTCTGCATAGAAAGGATTAGTTCATTATTATCAGCAGAAAAACAATATTCAGAAATAGGAGGATAATCCTGATCATCTTCCTCTTGTTCCACAACATGCACACTCTGGTTGTCATGCTTGGAGTATTGCTTGGATCAGTTATCCTTGAGATAGGATCCTTATTTGTCTTGCTTTGAGGATCCTGAAAATCTCTCATGGATCCTTTTGTCATCCTCTAAACAGATGAACCTAAGGGCCCTGTTTCTTTCCTCATCTAAGTTCCTGCAAGGGGTCATGACAAGATCATCATAGAACATTGAATCCCTAAGCAAACCCATTTTAAAGGCTTCTAGAGCTGTAGCAATATCTAAGTTAGGGATTTCTAAGGATTCTTTACTGAATTTAATTATGTAATCTCTAAGTGATTCATTATGACCTTGTGTTACCCTATATAGATCACTAGTTAATCGTTCAAATTTTCTACTACATGAGAATTGGCTATTAAACAGATTAACTAGATTAGCAAATGGAGTAATAGAGTAAGGAGGAAGACTTAGCAGCCATTTTAACGATGATCCGGTAAGTGTGGATCCAAAGCCCTTGCACAAGCAACCAGATTTGGTGTCTGAAACCTCTTCGGTATCTCTGCATCACAAATAGGTGGTGCAAAACGAGATATCTTGTGGCTTTCATCAGGAATTTCAGGAATGGGCTTAACCACTCCTGGAACGTTGGATATTATATCCCCATGTTTCTGCAATTCCTTAGCCATAGCTTGGTTGATACCTGTATCCTGCACAAAGCCATGGTTAGCATTGCAAAAATTATTCAAAGTGTTACCTCCTGAATGATTCAAATTTGGAATTCCAGATGTGAATCCATGTTGGCGGGATTCTGGCATAACTGAGGGACCAGAGGAAGCAATGGTCTGCATTGGTATGAAGTCTCCTAGATAAACATCTGAACTTCTGGGTTGCACACTCCTTAAGTATCTTTGATCCTGGAAGATGTTGGATCCTTGAAGTGCTGTGAATGTATGTCTTGGAGGATAATCCATGGATCCGGAAACCTGAGATGAGGATCCTTGAACCTGGAAGGAGGATCCTTGAACCTGAGAGGATCCTTGAACCTGAGAGGATCCTTGAACCTGTGAGGATCCTTGAACCTGAGAGGATCCTTAAACCTGCGAGGATCCTTGAACCTGAGAAGATCCTTGAACCTAAGAGGATCCTTGAACCTGCGAGGATCCTTGAACCTGAGAGGATCCTTGAACCTGGGAGGATCCTTGAACCTGCGAGGATCCTTGAACCTGCGAGGATCCTTGAACCTGAGAGGATCCTTGAATTGGCTGCGTCCCCATGCATTCTCCTAAACTGGTGAAGAATCCCTGATGCTGAAATGAGGATCCTGAAGGCTGGAAAGAGGATCCTTGAGCCTGAGACATTGCCGATGATCCAGAACGTATTCCTGTTGATCCACCCTGGTATTGGACATGTGGAGCTGCAAAGTGCTGGGAAGTTATGGCAGGAGTGTCGAAATTCAGCGACCTCGACATCAAAGGGGAGTGATCCTCTGCTGATTTTATCAATTTCGCGAAGGATCCTGCCATTAGTCTTGACCTGCTGCTGCATGTGATCCTTCATCTGCACAATCAAAGCATAAAAATCATTGTTAGTAAGTGTAGAGGAAGAAACAACAGTTGGTTTTGTGAAAACGGGGGTTGTCTTCTTCGGAGAATTCTCAGCATTCTTCTAGAATGCAAGGGGGAGATGATCCAAAGGCGGAATGCCCTGTGAAAAAGCGACCGCCGACATAGAACTTGGAGTAGTTTTCCCTGAGAAGCCATGCGGTTGAAGGTAATGAACCGAAATGAATGAAATGAACAAAATTTCTCAGAATTGAAGCACCAATTGCCCCACGGTGGGCGCCAAACTGTTTTGGTCAAAAATCACACAAGAATAATGCAACCAAATCTGATTTTGTGAGGAATGATGCTTGGTTAATTGTATGAACAACAAGTATATGAAATCAACGATGAACACCGAGATTTATACGAGGAAAAAGCCCTTGATCTTTAGAAGATCTCCGGCATAAAAAACCTCGGGTGATGGAAACTACCGATCACCAACTATATTGCAAAAACAGCAGTGATCCTTGTACAACTTCGGAAGAAAACAAGCTCAATACAATGAATTTCTAGTGTAAGTGTGTGTTTTTGCTAAGTGTTTGCAGAGAATTCGTGTTTTGTGTGTAATTTCAGTGGTGTGCACGACTTATGCCTTTATTGAGCTTGTTTCCCCTTAAAAAGATAAGAAAAAACAACTAACTAACTTCCCGAAAAAGGTGGAAGTCACCCATGACCACCACTAACGGTTATCTCCTCAATATGCACGTGCCTAAAAGCATATTCCACGAGATTCTAGCAGAGAAGTGGTCCACTACGTCCATTACCTGCATTTACACATTAAAAACGTGCAAAACATAAGTTCTGTTAAGGATCCTGATCCTCAGACTCGTGATCCTCAGACGCGTGATCCTCAGACTCGTGATCCTCAGACTCTGGATCCTCAGACTCTGGATCCTCTGACTGTCTGCATCATCCATTAAGGATCCGTGATCCATGCCCAGACTCAGGATAGATGATCCTTAGCATAAAATTCAAAGTAGACAATCGTTAGAATAAGGATCCTCACGATGATCCTGGATCCTGATCCTACAATACTTTCTGAGGATCACTAATTCAAACAGAATTGAGGATCCCTAAGTTCAACAGTAAATGAGGATCACTGATCTATGGAAAATCCTCCCCTAACAGACTGGTGTTGATGTTATCATCTTAATCCCCCAACTGTCACAAAAGTTAGTAGTTCTACTCCCAATAAATTGGGATCCATTATCACAAACAATTTCAGAAGGAATACCAAATCTGGTAATAATGTTTCTTTTAATAAAGGATATAACTTCCTTTTCTCTGACTTGTGCAAATGCTTCAGCTTCTATCCATTTGGAAAAGTAATCAGTCATGGCAAGCATAAACACTTTTCCTCCTGGTGCTTTGGAAAGTTTTCCAACTATATCCATTCCCCATCTCATGAATGGCCAAGAAGAGGATATAGGATGCAGGAGCTCCGCTGGTTGATGAAGGATATTGCTATGTCTTTGACAGGCATCACATTTCTTCGCATAATCGACAACATCCTTCTTCATAGTAGGCTAATAGTATCCTGTCCTAAGGATCATTGAGAACAGTGCTCTGCCCCCAGTGTGGTTTCCACAATCTCCTTCATGGAAATCCTTTAGGACTTCTTGAATTTCAGGATCCTCAATGCACCTTAGATACGGACCTGCAATAGATTGTTTATATAACATGTTATTTAATATTGTAAATTGAGATACCTTGACTTTGAAAGCTCTGGGGTTTTCTCCTGTAGGAATCTCTCCATGTTGTATATATCTCATGATTGAGAGGATCCAGGATCCTGAATGTGATTGTGCACCATCACTAGGTATGATTGCAGAATCCTCTACTATTTCCATAGCTGTGTGATCCTCAATAGCAGGAGTCAAGATATGGATAATGGGAATTTTAATATCCTCTGGAATCTTCAATGATGATCCAAGGTTGGCCAAAGTATCAGCTTCTGCATTTTCCTCCCTAGGTACCTGTGGCAAACTAAAAGAAGCAGAAGAGTCTGCCAATTTCTTAACTATCTCTAGATACTTGATTAGTCTTTCACCTTTAATAGAATAAGAACCATTAAAGTGGTTAGTAATTAACAATGAATCTACATGTACCTTAAGATACCTGATCCTCATGTGCTTGGCAATTTGCAAACCAGCTATCAAGGCTTCATACTCAGCCTCATTATTAGTAGTTTGAAACTCACAAGCAATTGAGTGGGGTATTATGTCCCCCTGTGGCGATTTTAGTAGTATGCCTAGTCCAGTTCCTTTGACATTAGAGGCTCCATCTGTGAAGAGTATCCAAGGATCCTTAGTCTCTTTAAGCTGTTGAACTTCCAATTCAGCTTCCCTTTGTAGATCACTACTGAAATCAGCCACAAAGTCAGCCAAGGCCTGAGATTTAATGGCAGTTCTTGGATCATATATGATATCATAAGCACTAAGCTTGACTGCCCATTTTGCCATCCTTCCTGACATTTCAGGTTTCCTTAGAACATTCTTAATTGGAAAGTTAGTTTTAACAATAATAGCATGAGTTTCAAAATAATGGCGTAGTTTAGTAGATGCCATAATTAAAGCAAGAATAAGTTTTTCTAAATGAGAATACCTGGATTCAGCATCAAGCAAACTTTTACTTACATAATATACAGGATGTTGTGTACCTTCATGATCCTTAACAAGGACTGCACTTACTGTCTTAGAAGAGACTGCCAAATATAAGGATAATATATCCTCTTTTTCTGGTTTCATTAATGCTGGGGCTGAGGATAGGTAATCCCTAAGGGCCTTGAGAGCATTCTCATGCTTTTCAGTCCACTCAAATTTCTTGTTCTTTCTCAGAATGTCATAGAATTCCTTGCATTTCTCTGACGATTTTGAGATGAACCTGTTCAAGGCTGCGATCCTTCCTGTCAATCTTTGCACATCCTTGGCATTTGCAGGAGACTTGATATTCACAATCGCCTTGATTTGCTCTAGACTTGCCTCTATGCCTCTTTTTGTCACCATATACCCTAGAAACTTGCCAACTTTTACACCAAAGTGGCACTTGAAGGATTCAATTTCATATTGTATTTATCAAGGATATCAAATGCTTCCTCCAAATCCCTAAGGTGATCCTCAGCTTTCTTGGACTTAACCACCATGTCATCAATATAGACTTCCATTGTGTGTCCAATTTGTTCTTTAAACATCATATTAACTAGCCTTTGGTAGGTAGCACCTGCATTTCTTAGTCCAAATGGCATAGCAATATAACAATAGATACCAGTAGGGGTGATAAAGGCTGTATCCTCCTAATCAGATGGTTCCATCTGAATTTGTTGAAATCCACATGAAGCATCCATGAAAGTCAACAACTCATGACCCGCGGTAGCATCCACCATGGAGTCAATGTGGGGTAATGGGAAAGGATCCTTGGGACATGCCTTGTTTAAATCAGTAAAATCGACACACACCCTCCACTTTCCATTTTTATTTTGAACAACAACCACATTGGCTAACCATCTTGGATACTTAACCTCTCTAATCATACCTGCTCTGAGTAGTTTATCTACCTCCTCCTGGATGATGGCATTCCTCTCAGGTGCAAGCTTTCTCCTTTTTTGATGTATGGGTTTGAATGACCTGTCAATGCCAAGTTTATGAGTGATAATATCTTTGGAAATACCTGTCATGTCCTCATGCTTCTAGGTAAAGGTAGCTTTTCTCCTCTTGAGGAGGGATACTAGATCCTGTTCAATGTTGTTGAGGATCCCGGATCCTATAAAAACTTTGGATTCAGGATCCTGAGGATCCATCAGTATATCTTTCACATCTTTTTCTCTTGCCTCCAGCACATCTCTTGGAGGATACTTTAATTGCTATTGCTCCCTGGGTCTTGAAGCTGGCTTCATGGATGAAGTGTAACAATTTTTAGCTTCCTGTTGGTCACTTTCTATCTTCACCACACCCCATGGAGTAGGGAGTTTGACACACTGATGATATGTAGATGGAACTGCTTTCATGTCATGTATCCACGGCCTGCCAAGGATAACATTGCAACAGGATAAGCAATCTATAACACAGAATTTTTGAAAAGAATTAACTCCCTCTATGTAAATGGGAAGTTTAATGTCCCCCAATGTGTTCTTGGTTTCTCCACTGAATCCCACAAGAACTGATGATCTTGGGATAATTTCTGATTCAGGGATGTTCATCTTCTTGAGGACATCAAGTTGAATGATGTTCACTGAGCTTCCTCCATCTATCAGAATCCTAATGATTAGATATAAACAAAGTAATAACAAGACCATCATGATGAGGATCCTGAATATCCACACGATCATCCTCATCAAAGGATATAACTTTCTCCTATGTAAGGATCGAGGTTCGAATGGGCCTATCCCCATTATCCATCTTTGTCTCTCTAGCATGTCTCTTGGCTGCTGAAAAGGAAGTACCACATATGTCTGATCCACCAGATATGAAGTTGATAATTTGTGCATCAGCTGGGGGAGCAGGAGCTCTTTCAGGGATCTTTTCAGGATCCTGGATCCTTGACTTCTTTCTTCCAAACAGCTCCTTCAAATGCCCTTTGCTTAACAAGTAACCAATCTCTTTCTAGAGTGCTATGCATTCGTCAGTGAGATGGCCGAAATCTTCATGATATGCACACCATTTGGATTTGTCTTTTGTTGCAGCTGGCTTATCACTCTTTCTGGGCCATCTTGCTTTTTCACCTAGATTCTACATTGCAAGGATTAGTTCATTATTATCAACAGAAAAGCAATATTCAGAAATGGGAGGATAATCCTCATCATCCTCTTCTTGCTCCACTGCATGCACGTTCTGATTATCAGACTTGTTGTATGATTTGGACTTGTTGTTCCTGAAGTAGGATCCTTGCTTTTCCTGCTTTGAGGATCCTGCCAGTCTTTCTTGGATCCTTTTATCATCCTCTAGGCGGATGAATCTAAAGGCCCTGGTTCTTACTTCATCAAGATTCCTGCAAGGGGTCATGACAAGATCATCATAGAACTGTGAATCCTTAAGTAAACCCATTTTGAAAGCTTCTACAGCCGTAGCAATATCCAAATTAGGAATCTCTAAGGATTCTCTACTGAATTTAGTGATATAATCTCTAAGTGATTCATTTTGACCTTGTGTTACCCTATATAGATCGCTAGTTAATCGTTCAAATCTTTTACTACATGAGAATTGGCTATTAAACAAATTAACTAGATTAGCAAATGAAGTAATAGAGTAAGGGGAAGACTTAGCAGCCATTTAAGAGCTGATCATGTCAGTGTGGATCTGAAACCCTTGCATTAACATGCTTCTTTTAACCTTTCAGGAATGGGGTTGATTTCCATTCTCTCCTTGTATTGAGCTACATGCTCTTCTGGATCAGTTGAACCATCATATAGCTTCATGTTTGGTGTCTGAAACCTCTTCGGTATCTCTGCATCACAAATAGGTGGTGCAAAACAAGATATCTTGTGACTCCCATCTGGGATTTCAGGAATTGGCTTGACCACTCCTGGAACGCTGGATATCATATCCTTGAGTTTTTGCAATTCCCTAGCCATAGCTTGGTTGATTCCTGTATCCTGCACAAAGCCATGGTTAGCATTATAAGTAGTATTAAAAGTGTTACCTCCTGATGGATTCAAGGGTGGAACTCCTGATGTGAATCCATATTGATGTGATTCTGGCATGATTGAGGGACCAGACGAAGCAATAGTTTGCATGGGTATGAAGTCTCCCAAATGAATCTCTGAACTTCAGGGTTGTACGCTCCTTAAGGTTCTCTGACCCTGAAAGATGTTGGATCCTTGATACACTGAAGCTGGGGGTCTTGGAGGATAATCCATGGATCCGTGAACCATGAGGATCCTTGAACCTGAGAGGATGATCCTTGAACCTGAGAGGAGGATCCTTGAACCTGAGAGGAGGATCCTTGACCCTGAGATGAGGATCCTTAAACCGTCTGCGTTCCCATATATCCTCCAGAATTAAAGAAGGATCCTTGATGCTGGAAGGAGGATCCTTGAGGCTGAAGAGAGGATCCTGAAGGCTGAAAGTAGGATCCTTGAGCTTGTGTTATTACCGATGATCCATAGCGTATACTCGATGATCCACCCTGGTATTGAACGCCTGATGCTGTGGAGTACTGGGCTGTTATGGTTGGAGAATCAAAATTCAGTGATCTAGGCATCAATGGAGAGTGATCCTCCGCTGATCTCTTCAATTTCTTGATTTCATCAATCTCTCGAAGGATCCTGTCATTAGTTCTGTCCTGCTGCTGCATGTAATCCTTCATCTGCAAAATCAAAGAATAAAGATCATTGTTAGTAGGACCAGAAGAAGCAGAAGTAGTTGGTTTTGAGAAAACGCGGGTTTATTTCTTCGCAGCATTCTCAGCATTCTTCTGGGATCCAGAAGGTGCAGAAGGCTAAGGTGGAATGCCCTGTGAAGAGGTGATCGTCGGCATGGAACTTGAAGTGTTCTTCACTTGAGAAGCCATGTAGTTGAAGACAATGAAGAGAAATAAATGAAATGAACAAAATTTCTCAGAATTGAAGCACCAATCGCCCCACGGTGGGCGCCAAACTATTTTGGTTAAAAATCACACAAGGATAATGTAACAAAATCAGATTTTATGAGGTGTGATGCTTGATTATATGATCAAATGTATAAACAATGATAGAATGAAATGAATGTTGAACACAAGGATTTATACGAGGAAAAAGCCCTTGATCAATGTATGATCTCCGGCATAAAAAAACCTCGGATAGTGAAAACTATCACTATCAAGTATATTGAATGAACAAGTTTAGAACTTCGGAAGTATTGAGCTTGATACAATGATTTCTAGTGTGTGTGTTTGAGAGAGAGAGTAGTAGAAGTGTTGTTCATAAAATAGAGTGCAAAAGTGTTTCTAAAAATAAGCTCAATACCCCTTTAATCTTAGCTAAAAATATCCTAACTAACTATCAGAAATATTAGCCCATCACCCACGATCACCATTAACGGTCACTAGCTCATGCACATGTTGAAAATGTAGAGCATATTCCCCTGGAATCTCGTGTGGAATAAGTCTTCTTCGAAACATACCTGCAAAACAAGCCAAAAGGTGATGGAAACAATTGTTAAGTTAGAATAATAATGAGGATACTGGATCCTTATTCCCCCAACGTCTCCTGAGGATCCTTAATTCAAACTGAACTGAGGATCCGTGATCCATAGGCTATAAAATTCTATCCCTAACAGGGACGTCCAACTTACTTGCTACTAAACCAAGTATATTCTTAAACTCTAGGGATACGAAGCTATAGTCGGCACCGGTATCGAATAACACAGATGCAAAATGTTGATTAATAGGGAACGTACCAGTAACCACGTTCGGATCCAGGCGAGCTTCCCTAGCTCCAATGTTGAACACTCTTCCACGAGCTTGGTTATACTTTGGGCAATCCCGCTTAAAATGCCCTATTTCACCACAACCGTAACATCCTTGACCGTGTTCATTCCCATTTCCACCTTGGTTGTTGTTATTATTTCCCCCGCGGTTTCCATCTCCCGCCTAGTTCCCATTTCCATTCCTGTTTCCATTTCCTCCCAGATTGTTGTTTCCTCCCTGATTTCTATTCCCATAACCATTTCCACCACGGTTACCATTACCATTACCATTTCCTCCTTGCCCACCATTTCCACGACCAACTCCAACCTAACACGTTTCCTTAGAATGACCATTCCTTCCCCAGTTACCACAATTCCTAAACCTGCACTGACCGACATGATGAAACTGACATACATCACACTTGGGCAGAGTGCCCATATACCCTCTTCCTTTATTCTCAGCATTTGCAGTGCCAGCTTGTGCCTCAACTGGCGGATTAGCGTCTCTGCGCTTGTTGGCATGGTAGTTGTTCGCACGACTACCTTTCTTGAAGTTTGTAAACTTTCTTTTGTTTTCCCCAGATGACTCTACATGAGTCTCTTTCTTCTTGGCCTCAGAAATCGAGAACTTGCCCAATCTGACTGCTTCTTCTGTCAGCGCCACACTCAAGTCAATTGCCTCAGTAATCGTTGGTGGCTTGGAAGCAGTCACCATGTTGAGAATCTGAGGTGCCAAACCCCAGATGAAACGTTCGATCCTCTTGAACTCTGGCTCTACTAAGTAAGGAACAACACGAGACAAATCATGAAATCTCTGAACATACTCAGCCACCTTTGGACCTTCCATTTTCAAATTCCAGAATTCAGTTTCCAACTTCTGGATTTTGGCTCGGGAACAATACTTCTTTCGCATCAGTTCTTTTAATTCATCCCAACTCAAAGCATACGCCGCAGCCTCACCCAAAGTCTGAACCTGAAGGTTCCACCATGACAGAGCCTCATCTAGAAACAATCCAGAAATGTACGTGACTTGATGCTCTGGTGCACATTTACTCATCCGCAAAACAGAATCCGTCTTCTCAACCCATCTCACAAAAGCTACGGCACCCCCAGTGCCGTCGAAGTTCAGAGGCTTGCAGTCCAAAAACTGCTTATAGGTACAGCCTGTACACAAGCAACATCATTCACATAAAGCATTAGCAAAGCACACTTTGGAAATGTCCAAACGTATTGTAATGTGTCTTAGGTGACTTAAACATTACCATTAGGTGGGTTATTCCCTGAGGTACCTCTGCTGTGTTCAGAGCGAAGGGCCTCATGGTGTGCGATGGCCTGTGACATGCGATCTTGTAATTCCGCCTCTGTAGTCGGCAGAGGATTTTTTGTATCAGTGTTCCTTCGCGGCGGCATCTTTCTTCTAGGAAGAAGATCGGATGGGTCAAGTCTTATTTGTTAAATAAATAAATAAATAGTACGTATATATAATAGCATTCATCATAGCAAGCAACCATGCAACAACATAGTCATAGCACAAACATGTAAATCAACAAAGTGTTTAGTGAGAACATGACGATTGAGCTTTCATTGATTACCGACCACAATTACATTGTTTACAAAGTGTATCACATCAAAAGGGACACAGGGTCACACTACCCTTGTCTATTAAGTCTATCAATATACAAAAATAACATGGTCAAAAGTGGTCTTCAAAAGTCTTCACAATCTCGACTCAATAGTAGTGCTCTCACCAAAAGTAATGCAATCTACATAAAACCAAAAACCAATTATTCTGATGGTGGAGGTGGAGGTGGAGGATGAGGGAAGAAAAGCAAGCTGCGAACATGCACAAGCTCCTCCTCGAGCTCGTAGACACGACGAAGTAAGTAACTGATCTTCTGCTCGACAGTAAGGAAACGAGCATCAAAACCTGGAAAAGGCATACGAGCAGCAGGTGGATGTGCAAAAGGAGACGGTGATGAATGTTGGGGAACAAAAGTAGACTGACAGGGACACGGTGGGGGACGTGGAGTCAGCTCAAGCTCCAAAACTCTGCGACTCAAAACCTCAAACTGTAACTGAAGCGATAAAAGCAACTCATCCCGTGTGTAGCCAACAAAATGGGAGGGATGATAGGGATCTGAAATCGGCATAGAGTACGGTGGGAACCATCGGAGTGGCTTGTCAAGCGGTGTAGATGTGAAAGGAGCAAATGGTGCAGACTGAAAAATCGGAGGAAAAGCTGCTGAAGCAAAAGGATCGAATCTCGAGGGCTGGCCCGAAGTACCTCCCCTGGTCGAGGTGCAGGGATGTCCTGTAAGAAAGTAACCAGCAAATCAGTGCGGTGGACATCAGACTCTACAGGAGGGAGAGGAGCAACATCAGCGGGTGCGGGTGGAGGAATAAATGGCTCAACAACTGGAAGATCAACAGGTGCAGGAACTGGGTCAGGAATAAGAGGTGCAATGTCTGGTAAACCAAATGGGACATGGTCAGGATCAGGAATCGGCTTGGGGTCAATAGGTGCAACATCAGGCTGACCAAAATGAATAGGGTCCGGCTCGGGGACATGCTCGGGGTCGTGTGGAGGAGATGGTGCAACAGACATAGATGTGTCATCATCAGAATCGGTAGCATAACGCTGCAGTCCTGCCGCCTGCAGGGCTGAGGATATCACAGACTCAAAGGAGTCTAAGACCGAATGCAAACTGGTGTCAGAAGATATCTCAATGACATAAACAGCAGGGGGTGGGACAGCTACACATCCTCATCTATCTCCCCATCACCCTAGGCGTCAACAGGAGGACCGTCTACAAACAAATCGACGTCGTCATGGAACAAGTCATCGAAAGGCCAGTCCTCAAGAGGGATGACCAAAAGAGGAACAGGATCGAGAATTGGAGCCACGATGTGCTCACCATCGGGGTGACCAATGATGAGGTGATCATAGACTGGAACAGGAATGATAAAAGGATCCTCGTCAGGGAAACCATCAGCAATAGGTAAATCATTGCCAAAGTCTGGTAGCGCGAACCGCTGAAAGTCGTCCTCATCCTCTGATAGCATGTCAAGACCACTCTCA
The DNA here is from genome assembly GCA_030545235.1 of Helianthus tuberosus. NCBI lineage: Eukaryota > Viridiplantae > Streptophyta > Magnoliopsida > Asterales > Asteraceae > Helianthus > Helianthus tuberosus. Next base: position 187,785,421 of record CM060406.1, read on the forward strand.
GTGTCTGACGTAAATATCTCTGGCTCGGGTATAACCTCGTCGTCTGAAACGACAGCCATCGGGTCATGGGTATCAGACAACCCACTCTCTGATGATGACATGTGTGCCTGTAACATAACAATCATAACACGTGCACATATATTAACCACTAACACTCAGTATATGCAAGCAAAGCAATCATCACTTACGCGGCCCACCTGGGCCATCTTTGGCAGAAATGGCAACAATGGTCCCTACAATGCAAAAACTTGGTTTTTGACCCATTTAAGGCCCGTTAAGCCAAGTTCAAGGCTCTACAATGATGCCTAAACATAGGGGACATGAAACATGCTCAAAAATATGTCGGATGTCGGTTCGTTTGGCCGTACGATCACGTTATTCGGTTAATTACGACGAAACACGAACGAATGCGAAAAACGATCCAAATTACGCGACGAATGGAATTTTATCATGCCAATCACTAAAATAAAATATTTTAATGATTACATAAATTTTTGGATGTCCGGATGTATTCAGAACGTAAGTTATGCGCGAAAATGCAAACTTATGCACTTTTTGATGCTTTTAGTCCCTCAATGACCAAAAAGTTTATTTTAGCACACTGAACCCCTCAAAGCCTCTTTCTAAGCTATGTAAAGGATATTTAGGGTATGTTTAACTTATGATCATGTTTTGGAATGTTCGTTACAGTACGAATCGGCATATTTTCGCAGTTTGTCGAAATTAGCCCCTGTAAGCGAATAAACTTGATTTTGCCACACCAAAGCCTTTAAAACTTATTTCTAAGTTACGTAAAGGTTATTTAAGGTATGTTAAGCATATGTTGATGTTCCGGAGTGTTTGTCGCATTAAACTGATTACGTTTACGCATCAGTTCGCGTATAACTTTCCAGAAAGCGATTTAGAGCTCGAAATTGAACGAGAATTGATATGTGCAAATGATACATATATTTATACAAATCCCAAGTATGAAATACAATATTTCATTGATTTGGTATCTGTTTGTTGGCCGTGGAGGCACAGGTGTCACATTCCAGACCGTGTTTAACTGTTAAACATGCACTGTGAGTATACGACCCCTTTTTCGCTTAACGCACTTTTGGGTGTTACATACGTTCTCTATCAAAAGACGATGCACACAACGCTTAAAATTTTTTTAAATGTTAACCGCTCTCACATATTATACGTGAATCGGTGAATGTTTGTTTTCTATGTTTACACATTGATGACTCGCCCTACCACCGTTAGCAACGATAGTACTATATTTTGGACTCAACACATGTTTACTCAGGGTTGTTAAGGATCACTTACTAACATTACGTGCGTGCTCACTGCGGTGAACACGTATCGCGCATACACTACCTCGCAGTCATGTGGTTAGCCTGTATCATTGTCGATAGCTTACTTGATTCGCCTCTCTACGTGTAACATGTTGGTTATGTGTAAACGCTTTATTACTATGCTTATGCTAAACTTGTGTACTCACCTTTACATTTTGTATTGAATTTTATTTTAACGTATGTGACAGGTTGATAATTATCATATGCAGCAAATGGATAGGATCCATAGAAACACACATAAAAATCTAAGTTGACGGATTTAGAATTGTTTGAGAAACTTGCAATCCGTTATGACTTTTGTTGAAATATTTAATTGTATGGGAAATTGAACCTTGTTAAATATGTCACTAAATTAGTCGTTATGGATTCTCTTGAACAATCTGATTCGCTTAATGCCACATCCCGATGATTCTGCCATCGGTTAGGGTGTGACAAAAATTCCGACAAGTACACATTACCAAACCACCCTAGATCATCGATCAAAATCAACATACTTCTAGATTAGATCTAGTAGTTGATTATCAGGAATTTTGCCATCATACAATCTTAAACATCAATCCTCATGCAAGAACATAATCAAACACAACATCATGTATCGATCATTAAACAATTAAACAATAGCAAATAAGACACTAACCGAATAGTAGAGTGGAACGGAGATACTTGGAACGATAGGGTTTCGAAAGTGGAAGAAAGGATGCCGTCGAGTTGTGGAGAGGAAGGAGAAAGTTTAGGGTTTGATATTTTGTGTTTTGCAAAACTGTGGGAATCACACACAAAGCCATGTGTGTATGCGCATAAGGAGACTAGTCGAGCTTAGCTTTTAGGCTCGTTTGGGCTGTGAATCGAGACACGATTAACAAGGGTTTAGGCCGAGAACAAATGACAATGAACAAAGGAGTGTGCGGCTTGGTTCTAATGTGCGACCAGTTAAACACACTCACACATTCATTTACAGCATTTAAGTAAACTCACAAACATTCAATTACAATAATTCAAGTATGACCAAACACGTTATCCATTCCAACCAACGTACACGAAATTACAACGTAAGACCAAGCATAAAAGGAACTAACACGTAGAAAAGACTTTTGAAAATACGAGTTGTCACAACATCCCCAAGTTAAAAGAAATTTCATCCCAAAATTTAGCAAACAATCACTGAGGAAGCTAGTTTGGTTGAACGTTTTCATGGGGTGTCACGTCATCCCCATGTTGGTTTGGAAATTCGTCCTGAAATTCAGTAGTAGCTTCAGTACTGGACGCATCTTTCTTAAACAACTGAGGATACTTGCGCATCATTTGGTCTTCTCGTTCCCAGGTAAACTCTGGGCCATGACGTGAGTTCCAACGGACTCAAACTATTGGTATCTTGTTACGCTTAAGAGTTTTGATTTCCCGGTCCATGATCTCCACTGGTTCTTTGACGAAACGTAGTTGGTCATCGATGGTAAGCTCCTTGAAGGGAACAGTGAGAGTCTCATCTGACAGGCACTTCTTCAGATTTGACATGTGGAAAATGTTGTGTACACCACTGAGCTCTTCAGGCAAGTTCAGTCTATACGCTACTGGGTCAATTCGCTCAGTGATTTCGAATGGTCGGACATATCATGGATTAAGCTTGCCCCGCTTGCCAAAATGAACCACATCTTTCCAAGATGAGACTTTTAGTAGAACCCGCTCCCCGACCTGGAATTCTAGAGGTTTCATACGCTTATCAGCGTAGCTTTTCTGACGGTCACGAGTTGCCGCCACTCGTTGTCTGATTTAGGCAATCTTTTCCATTGTGTCGAGTATGAGTTCTAGGCTAGTGATTTGGCTGTCGCCAACTTCAGCCCAACATAAAGGTGATCGGCATTTCCGTCTATACAAAGCCTCGAACAGCGCAGCCTTAATGATGGTATGGTAGCTGTTATTGTATGAGAACTCCACTAAAAGTAGATGTCTTTCCCAGCTGCTACCAAAGTCAATAACACATGCTCGCAACATGTCTTCGAGGGTTTGGATGGTGCGCTCAGTTTGACCATCCATCTACGGGTGATAAGCAGTGCTCATGTCAAGACGCGAGCCAAATGATTTGTGCTTCGCCTGCCACAAATCAGATGCAAGTGCGGATCATGATCAGAAATGATGGAAGTTGGCACTCTGTGCCTAGCAACTACCTCCTTCAAATAGATGTTTTCAAGTGTCGAAAACTTGTCGGTTTCTTTGATCGCTAGGCTGTGTTCAGATTTAGTCAGTCGATCTACGATCACCCAGATAGTGTCATTCCCACGTTGTGACTTAGGTAATCCAGTGACGAAATCCATGGAAATTTGCTCCCATTTCCACGTTCGTATCTCCGATTGCTGTAAAAATCCTGATAGATTTTGGTATTCGATCTTGACCCTAGCACAAGTCACGCATTTGCTAACATAGGTTGCTATGCTAGCTTTCATGTTAGGCCACCAATATAAGGTCTTGAGATCATGGTACATCTTGTAGGAACCAGGATGTACCGAGTAACGAGACTTGTGGGCTTCGTCCATTATTAGTTCTCGTAGGTTCCCATAAGATGGAACCCATACACGTTCCATGAAGTAGTATGTGTCATCTTCCTTACGTTCAAGCTGCTTTTCCATGCCCCCTCATGGATTCAGCTGCGAGATTATCTTCCTTTAGTGCTTCAACTTGTGCATTTCAGATTTGGGTTGGAAGATTGGAGTGAATAGTAAGCTGTAACGCACGTACACGCTTAGGTTTAGTTTCCTTTCAGCTGGTGGCATTAGCTACAACATTAACCTTGCCTGGATGGTATCTAATCACGCACTCGTAATCATTTAGGAGTTCGACCCATCGACGTTGTCACATATTCAACTCCTTCTGATCGAGAATATGCTGGAGACTCTTGTGATCGGTGTAGATAGTGCACTTGGTATCGTACAAGTAATGTCTCCATATCTTGAGTGCAAGGACTACTACTCCCAGCTCCAAGTCATGGATAGTGTAGTTCTTTTCATGAACCTTGAGTTGGCGTGACGCATAAGCAATGACCTTCTCGCATTGCATTAACACACAACCGAGCCCTTGAATGGACGTATCACAATAGATAACAAAGTCATCCGTGCCTTCAGGTAACGAGAGAATAGGTGCGCTACAAAGCTTTACCTTCAACTGCTGAAACAACGGACTCTTGAGCATCACCCCACCGGTAGGTGACACCCTTCTGAGTTAAAGTGGTAAGAAGCTGTGCAATCTTCGAGAAGTCTTTGATGAATCTACGACAATAACCCACCAAACCCAAAAATTGACGGATTTCAGTTAGAGTACAAGGTGCAGGCCAGTTCTTGATAGAGTCGATCTTAGCTGGATCGACACGGATCCCAGCTTCATTGACCACATGGCCAAGGAAATGGACTTCACGAAGCCAAAAGTCACATTTCGAGAACTTGGCATAGAGTTGTTCATCTCGTAGAAGCTCTAGAATAAGGCGTAGATGTTGCTCGTGTTCCTCCTGACTCTTGGAGTAGATCAAGATGTCATTGATGAAAACGATAACGAACTTATCGATGTGAGGTTTACACACTCGGTTCCTGAGATCCATGAAAACCACAGGTGCATTCATCAATCTAAATGGCATAACAAGGAACTCGTAATGGTCATAGCGAGTCCTGGATACTGTCTTGGAGATGTCTTCGTTTCAGACTCTCAACTGATGATAGCCCGATTGTAAATCAATCTTGGAGTAGAAACTCAACCCTTGCAGCTGGTCGAATAAATCATCGATGCATGGGAGTGGGTAACAGTTCTTAATAATCACTTTGTTAAGTTCACGATAATTAATGCACATTCGGAATGTGCCATCCTTCTTCTTGACAAACAACACGGGGGCTCCCCAGGGTGACGAGCTAGGACGAATGAAACCCTTGTCCAAAAGCTCTTGCAATTGTGTGGGTAACTCTTCCAATTCAGTTGGGGCTAGTCGGTACGGTGCTCGAGCTATAGGTGTCACTCCAGGAGTTAGTTCGATTTTGAATTCAACCTGACGATGAGGCGGAAGGCCAGGTAATTCCTCAGGGAATACCTCAGGAAAGTCGCGAACGACAGGAATATCCTCAATCTTCTTCCCTTTAGCTTGAGCATCAGTAACGAGAGCTAGAATAGCTGTATGACCCTTTCGCAAGAACTTTTGAGCCTTTAGAAATGAGATGATGCCTACAACAGCACCACTCCTGCCTCCATGAATGGTAAGGGGTTCACTACTAGAACGAGGAATGCGGGCAATCTTCTCTTTGTAGAGTATTTTCGCTCTGTATTGGGATAACCAATCCATCCCGATAACAATGTCAAAGCTTCCAAGAATGATGGGAATAAGGTTGATAATAAAGGTTTGACCGGACAACACAAGCTTACACCCATTAAGAATATGAGTGGCCTCAATACTTCTACCATTTGCTAGTTGGACTACATGTTTGGATTTCAGAGGAGTTGGGGTACGCTTAAGTGTCTCACTAACTCTTAATGACACATAGCTAGTATCGGCTCCAGAATCAAACAATACAGAAACAAAGTAGTTGTCCAATAGGAACTTACCCGTCACAACATTGGGGTCGTTCCTGGCTTCTCCAGAACCGATCATGAACGTTCGCCCTCTAGCACCATTTCCTTCATTGTTGTTCTGATTGTTGTTTCCATTGCCTTGGTTGTTGTTGTTGCAGTTTTGGTTTAGTTGAGGGCAATTTCTCCTGATATGCCCTTCGGCTCCACACTGGAAACACCCCTTATTATTTCCCTTCTACTGTTGCTGGTTCTGTGGGGCTTGTTGTTGCTGGTTCTGCGTTTGCTGGATACAAACTCATATAATCCTTTGCCGCATGCCCTGGTTTATTACACCGCTGACAACGGTTCTTGTCGCACAGTCCATGGTGGTGCAAATTGCAACAATTGCACTTTGGCTTATTTCCCTGATATCTGCCCTGGTTTTGATTTGCTGGAGTTTGCTGGTTGGGACTTTTGTTATCTTCAACCTTTCTTTGCTGGACTTGGGGTTGTGAAGAGCTAGAACCCTTTCCCGAATCTCCTTCCCACTTTCGCTTGTTGTCGCTGGGCGCATCAGTAGTAGCACCATCCCGCTTAGGCAGCTTGTTCTGCTCGATCGCTTGATCAGTAAGACGGTGTGCCAAACGAATAACACCTTGAATCGTTGGAAGATTTGCTGAAGTGACCATACTTTGAATCTCTGGAACTAAACCCTTGAGATAGAGCTCAATGCGTTTGTAAGCAGGGTCAGCCATATTGGGACACAATGTTGCTAAATCATTCGATCTCCTTGTATACGCTTCAATCTCAGACCCCACCATCTTCAAATTGTACAACTCCACTTCAAGCTTGTGAATGTCGTCCTGATGATAATACTCCTCTTTGATCAAGTCTTTGAACTCATTCTAGGGAATGGTAATAGCAGCTGCCAATCCGAGCATTTGGACTTGCGGGTTCCACCAAGAGAGCGCCTTTCCTTCAAGTGTTCCAGTGGCATACTTCACCCTATTATTGACAGGGCATTCACATGTCTCAAAGACTGACTCGATCTTCTCAATCCAATGCAGAAGACCCACTGCCCCTTCTGTGCCTTTGAAAGAGCTTGGCTTTCAATCCATGAAGCTCTTAAATGTGTATGCTCGGGGCTGAGCAGGTTGACCTGTCGCGTAGAAAGAAAAGAGTAGGGTTAAGAGTGACCGTGTGACACGAGGATATGATCTAGACACCCTAGGATGATTTAGAGCGGTAGGTTTAGCTCCTGGTTGGGCTGCTAAAGCCTCGAAAACCCGTGCGTTGATCAGGGTCGTTAACTGGTCCTGAGTCATGTTGATACCACCACCACGTCCCCCGCCGTGCCCGCTCATGATCTTCACATCCATAAAACACCAAGTGAGAACTAGGACATAGAGGTGTGAAGAGAATAGCAGAAAAGAGTTTTAACACTAACACAAAGAGTTCCAAGTAAATAGTCGGATGCTAACGAGAGCACATTAGGGTTCATAGATATCATGTCACTAACAACCATAGAAACTAAGCATGGCATAAGTAATACATCAAATAGGTATCAAGTAGGAACATATACATGAGTTCATACCTTCTAAAGTGTTGAGTCTTGCACGTGGAGCGAAGTGTCGTTGTGGATCGTTGAGTACTGAACAGGTTATAGTCCGTTTTTTTCTCAAAAAGACTTTTCCTTTTTTTTTAAACCGAGTTCACTATAAACAATGGCTCTGATACCAATCTGTCACACCCTCAAAATCCACATGCGGAGTACTACCGCGAGGCGTGTGACTGACCAAGATCATGCCACCAATCATATTGAACAATTAAATAAAGTAAATAAAAATCCATCACAATCAATACGATCAGTGTCTAAAACGTTAAAAGATCAAACCAAAGTTTAAGTGTCAGCGGAAGCATAAAGTTTAAAACCCAAATATAGTTTAAAGTTCATAATGTTTAACAAGAACCCCACAACGGTTCTTTGCCACAATGACCATTCCTCCGTGCAAGCTCTAGTAATGTACCTAACGACCTGCAAAGCATGTAGTAGTATATCAACTGAAAGTTGGCGAGTTCACAGTTTATTAGGGTTGTTTCAAAACATAGATTGTTAAGTTACTCTATTTTATAAACATGTCATGGGGAGCTACCCCATCATTTTAAGCTACTAAACTCGTGACATACCGAAACTAACGAAAGTGTTGTTGGTGCCCCGAGTCAATGTCAATCATCGTTGACCCTGTGCCCAGGTATAATAGTTCACGCCCGTCCTCTGCGGCACGGTGTGAGGCTTGTCAGACCTAATTGCGCTACTAACTAGTATCCCGTTCGCCAGGCCAGGCGATTAATCGGTATAAAGATGTGTGGGGACTTTCAGATACAGTTCCGTCTAGTCCGCTTAAGACATGAAATATAAATAGTAAATTAATAGTATTCCATCACCAGGAATACTAGGCAATCCCACACCAGGGGGAAAGTGTTGTTCGTTCCCAACCACCGGGAATACATGCTTTTAGTAAAATGTATGAACTCACCTTAGTTTAGCTTGGCAGATAAAAGTCACTTGAGCTAATGTAGTTAACCACGTCCTAATATGGTTACCATACATGTCAGGTTCGTATTCATTTAATACACGTATTGTTCTACACGTATTCTAACAAGTTGCATGTAAACATGGTCATCACGTAAAATATATAGCATAACAATAGTCAAACATGGGTCCATAACATAGGCCCAAAGGTGTTTGGTTTAAGTGTACAGCCCAACATAAGGGGCCCATCAAGAGTGTACGATCTCCACACAAGTGTGCGGCCCCTCATGTAAGTGTATGGGTCGAAAGAGTGTGCGGCCCAATAGTAACTGGCCCACATACGAGAGTGTGCAGCTTAGTCAATGTGCGACACTCTTTGGAGTGTACGATCCAAATCAGTGTGCGTCCCATATCCAATGTGTGGCCCAGTTTCAGTGAGTGGCCCAACAGCCAAGTGTGCGGCCCAATGGCTTAAAGGGTCCAATACAAGTGTGCAGCCTACTATGGTGTGCGACCCACATGATAGTGCGCGGCCTCACCATAGTGTGCGATCATGCATTACTAGATTGTACAACATGCAGTCTGGACGTGTACCATAAAAAGGTGTGCGGTTAATCAGTATGCGACGTGCATCAAGGGTTTGTACGATATGCAGTCTAGTGTGTATGGTTTGCTGGTGTGCGACCAGTAAGTGTGCGAGTTTAGTTACATTTTTACCGTAATTCATGGCTATAAATTAGCATTCAATCAACCATGATCCACACAATCAAATACGATTAAAACAGTTATTTTCACAACTTTCCAATGATTCGTATAAACCCTAATCCGTATACGTTTCATCACATCACCAACCTATGTTCCTTTAACCACATAAAACTAAATCATTTAGTCATTACTAGAGGTTCCTATCAATATTCACCATACGAATCGGATCTATGAACAATAAAATCATCGAACTCTAATGTGCATGAACCCTAAATCATTACTCGATCATTACGGCCATTGATGTTTGCAAAATGCAACATATAAAACACATCAATAGAGGCATAAAACCAACCCTTTTTAGTACTAATGTTGTAAAAAGCGCGTTTCTTTCATCCTTTTGAATTTACAGGACCAAATGAGCTTAAAAGACCAAAAGGAACAAATAAGCAACCAAAAACCACCATAAATACAAGAAGAAGGAATAATGTGACATGCCCGACCCCTCGGCAACATCTCCCGAGACAAAAACAAGAAACAGAAGCCGACCATGGGGTCGTGCCCAGTTGGGCATGGGGCGTGGTCAGACCCTGCACAACAAGACAAACTCTGTAGAAGCTTCTACGCCCACCACGGGGCCGTGCCCAGCTTACCATGGGGCGTGGTCAACTCTTAGATTCGTAGAATCTTGATAGTACAGCAAAGAGTTGACCGCAGGGCCGTGTCCAGTGGCCACGGGGTCGTGTGGGGCCCCCGGCTGACAGCTGCATTTAATGAAGGAAGAGAAGAAGGTTGGACACGTGGTCGGGGCTCTGTTCAGGCTATAAATAGGGGTGCTTGGTTCACTTCAAAGTCATCCCTTGGCAAACCACTTCTCTCTCACTTTGCCACCATTCCACCACTACTACAACACCAACACCCACCACCATCATCCATCTATCATCTTTAGAGTGTGTAGTAGTCTCGGGATCCAAGATTGATAGTAAGAGTTCTTGTCAATCAAAGGCCATGTGTCACACCCCAACCGATGGCGGAAACATCAGGATGAGACGAACAAATTGCTCAAAACTTCATAACACTATGTGACAATATAATTAAAGATTAAATTTCATTGCAATACTAAAATTGTCATACAAAATTCAAATAAAGTACAACATTGTTTCATAACATACATCAAAATAAAAGTTTAATCTAGGTGTGTTTCTAAGTCCACCTAAATTGCGTTTCTTCAACTAGCATCATCTCGTCTATCAACCTGCAACATGTATTAAAATATATCAACAAAAAAGGTTGGCGAGTATACAAGTTTTCATACATAGCATAATATAGAATAAAAAGTTTAACGTCTCATATCCAACATGAATAACCAATATGCAAGTTTACTAGTATGTTGAAACGGTGTACTATATGTTCAAACCCAAGTATACAACGCGTTAATTTTGCCTATCCCAAAGAATAACGGGAGATTAACATGTTTAACTTAACAATACCCCAAGTTTAGTGGGCGGTGAGTTAATCCTATAGCGCTATAATTGTTAAGGTAGACTAGCAAAGTTAATGAGCATATATCGACACAAAAGTTTACATAGCATACAAGTCTAACAAGCATCATATAGTTTCATGTTAAAGCATGGATAGAGTGTGATTAAAATAGTTTAAGTGTCGTGTGATTTGTATAAAATACAAGTTGCACCCAAAGTGTAAAAAGTAAAATGGGCTTGAGTATACTCACGGTTTTGCAAGCTTTCCACTTGATAAAATCCACGAGAGTTGTTAGTTGATTAGAGTGGAACACCGTGTCCTTCTACACGAAGAAGCATAGGTGTGTGAGTATGGGATGTTAATGGAAGATTAAAGATTCGGAGTTTAAAGTACATGAAAGTAGACATATGAGGAAAATAAAATCATCTAGTCATATAATAATTGTTTGACACTATGAAACTCAAAAGAGTTAGAATGTTTTCATGGGTCAAAATGCCCATTAGAATCATAACAAGTTATTAAAGTCTTAGATGATGTAACTTAACATTTGACAAATGACCACAAGATCATCATCAAAAGTTTGGTTACTTGTATATTATATAAGTTATATAGATATCATAAGGTCATATAAGTCAAGCATGAGGTAGGAGGATAAATCCTCCATTTAGGAACCTCTTTTGTATATCACACAAGTCATGCATGAGGTAGGAAAGACAAGTCTTCCATTTAGGTACCTCTTTGATGTCCACCACTACACATGTTGTCATAGACAACAAGGAGGGTCATGAACATACAATAAAGAATGAAATAAAAACAACTAATCTAAGAAAACATCAAGTGATGTGTGGATTTTTAAGTAGGATAACCCAAGCTAACCTTATAATCACACAATCTACAAGCTTTAAGCTTGTTCATCACTTGTGGGTTAAAACCCTATCAAAATAGAATGTTTATGAGGTTTAAACCTCAGATTTTACATGTTATAACCTTGTTTTTAAGCCTAACTAACCATAGATTTGATTATGAGCATAAGGACATAGGAATGTGTATGAAAAACCTCAAGTTTAAGTAGCTTAACAAGTGTTTAAATCAAAACAGAAAGTTTACTTCACTTTGGAGCCTGTTTTGGTGATGTTCTAGGCCTTGGTTTTCCATGGAAATCCTGTGCAAACATACCTAAGGTTGTTTCAAGTGTTTAGAAAGAAGAATCAAGGAAAAAGGTTGAAGAATGAAGGAGTTATGCTCACTTAAGCAACTTCAAACGAATCTGACTAACTCCTGTCTTTTGCTACGGATTTCAGCTGATTTAGGGGTGATTTGAGAGTGAATTTGTGAGTTTGTAAAGTGGATGAAGTGTGGAAATGAGTTGGCTTTTATAGGGAAGTGTTAGGGTGGTTGGTTGGTGCTTATTTAATGTAGAAAACACAAAAACAACCAATAAAAACACAAGATTTGGCAATCCCGTAACCTGCTGCTGTTTTGTGCGGATTACACCACCTCGCGTGCTACGAACCGGAAGGGGGGAGGGGGTCACGGGCGGTGAGCCGCCCCCAGGCTTGGTTTTGTTTGATTTTTGGCAAGAAAGGCCCTTATACTTTCATTTTAGGTGTTTTTAAGGCATTTTCAAGGTATTTTATGCACAATGAACATAAGTAAGGATATGTAATGAAATAGAATCATAAAAACAATTGTGAACAAGTATAATTAAGCATGTTTGTCAAGATTTAGTATCGAATTTGCATAAAGGTCACATGTTTGCAAGTTTGACGCATTTTGCACAAAGTATGAAAAAAGTATCACATGTTAAATCAATACAAGTGTATGAACAATCATGAAGTGTGTATAACATGAATATGAAGAAAATACGAATTTCATTATGATCTAAGTCTCGGATTTTACAACAATTAAAGCGAAAGAATGATTACAAGAATACAAGACTTCCAAAATAGAATTACAAGTAACGCTTTCCAATTAAGGAAAGTACGGCAAAGCAGGGCGTTACACCATGTTTGGCTAATCTCTTACATCACTTGGTGAAGACAAGTCTTTAATGTATTACTTTTGATTTTTAATCTTTCGGCACTTTTTAGTTGAGTATGTATTAATGACTTTAATAACTAGTTTCTTATGTTGAAAGTGAATTTTCTTTACCATTTCTTCATGATGTCATTGATTTGCTCATTCGTGTCTTTACGGTCTATATAAAGCGCGTTAACTGCCTGGAAGGGGGTTAGGAGGGTGGTTTGGAAAAGTTCTTGTCTCGTTCAGTGTATAGATCCTGCGAGGACTTGGTTCAAGCTTACTAGGACCTCCTTCTATGCCCCAAGGGTATTGGATGGCGGGGGTGCGAATAGTTTGAACCCTCATATGTAAACTACAATTAAAACTTTAAACCGGCTTCTTGGGATTGTATCCTTGCTGACTCAAACCACTTAGCCGAGGGTAACGTCGCCTTCAAAAGAGGGGCCTACCACTTTTTGCATTAATAACTTATTTAATTATCTTTCAATATTTTGACTCTTTGGGATTGTATCCCTGCTGACTCAAACAACTGGTTGAGGGTAACGTCACCTTCAAAAGAGGGGCCTACTACTATAACTAAGATAATCTCTTAAAAAGTCCGAAAGTGCGAAAATCATCAAAGGGTACATTAAAGATGAGTTGGATCCAAGTGATTCTATCTTGTCTATCTGTTTTTCATTTTATTTATCTTTTAATTTTTAGATTTACTTTCATGTTTTAAAAACTCTTTTCTCCAAAATTTAGATCGATTAGACGTTGACGCTAAACCGGTATTAAAAGCTCTTGTGTGCTTAGACGACCTCGATATCTTACCAACACTATACTATGCTCGCGATGGGTGCACTTGCCCAAGTGTGTGTTTAGTGTTAGTATAATATCGTGTTTTATAAATTTAAAACTTGAACTAATGCGTAAAACGGGCTTAAAATATTAATAAAATCATATCACACTTAACGCACACCAAGTTTTGGCGCCGTTGCCGGGGACACAAGGATTTTAAGATAGCTTAAAATCGACAGCCTAATCATTTTTCAAAATTGCGCGCTTGTTTTTTTTAGAATTTTTTAACATAACAGCAAGCTGAACGCGGGCCATGCCCATTGGACACGCCCCGTGCTGCACATAACCAGTAAACAGTTCCAAACGCCCAGATACATAAATTGACCATGGGGCCGTATCTGCTGACCACGGGGCTGTGGTGAGCTTCTGTTTCAGCTTTCTAATTTTGTTTTCTGGTCCCGAGACTCTGTAATCTTCTGAGTGATTTCTCATGGATCAATACTCAGGAGGTTACACTCGCTACATAGAGGATGATTACGAGGAAGAATATTGTACCATTTACGGTAATCCTCACTCGGTACAATATTGTGACCTTTACGAACCATCCACCTCATATGCTTATTATGAGGAACCAAGGTTTGAACTTCCAAAATCAAGCTTTGATTGGGGAACTTATCCCTCTAACCTTCACGAAAGACCACCAACTATCCTCCCCGAAGCTGAGAGAATTGTACAAAGTCTCAAAAATCTTGAACACTTAATAAGAGAATCCCGCGAAAGGGAAGAGGCTATTTGTACTAAGGAAGTAATAATTGAAGAAGTAAAAATGGAAGAACAACTAAGTGAAAAACCAAAGCATGAACTAAACGAAGAAAGAGGTAAGTCCGAAAACGATAATTTTCAAGAATCAAATTTTCAAGAAATTAATCTTTTGTCACCCTCTTTCGAAAATCATTGTTTGGTACCTACTCATGCTAAGTTTTTAAAAGAGGTAAACACTAACACTAAAATTGATGAAATGGCTAGCATTAAATTAATAAATGATGAGCAATTTGAAGTTAACATCACACCGGTTCCATGTTTCTTTCAAAACACCTTTATTAGTAATATTACAATTGTTAAGGATCTTTATGTTAATATAACGCCTAACTATATTTTCGAAAAATTAAATATTAGTGATTTTTCTCCACTTCAAATCCCCATTTTTCTTTATAATCGGAAGGTAATAAAATCAACGGGAGTAGTTGAGGATGTGTTAGTACAAACCAACCAAACGGTAGTCCCAACCGACTTTGTCATTCTTGATGATGCTCCACTTGTGTTGGGACAACCTTTTGTGAAAACCCATCAAGCATTGATCAATCGGAAGCAAAACAACCTACTAATTCAATTAGGGGCCGACAAAAGGTATGTCGATCTTGACCAATCAATGAAGTATCCAATTGGCAACGACGACCCCTTAATTGAAGATGAAGTTGAACCACCCGATACGGAGAACGAAATCGACCAACTTGTCGAAGAAGAGGACGTTATTGAACAAACTTTTTTGGTTCTCGACCAAAATAAAGAGCAAATAAATAAAGATTCTCCTAGAGACCCACCACTTGAGCTCAAGGAACTTCCAAAAGGTTTGGAATATGCTTTTCTAGACAAGCATGGTAAGTTACCCGTAATCATTTCTTCAAAGTTAACTAGTATAGAAAAAGAAAAATTAATTACGCTACTGAAAAAACATAAAAACGTGATTGCATGAAAGCTTGTAGATATAAAAGGAATAAATCCTTCCATGTGCACGCACAAAATTTTGATGAATGATGACCATAAATCGGAGATACAACCACAACATAGAGTAAATCCAAATGTTCAAGAAGTGGTTAAAAATGCAGTTATCAAACTACTTGACGCCGGACTCATCTACCCAATTTCTGATAGCCCTTGGGTGAGTCCCATTCAAGTAGTTCCCAAAAAGGGAGGTATAACGGTGGTCACTAACGAAAAAAATGAATTAATACCAACAAGAACCGCACCGGATGGAGAGTTTGCATAGACTATCGTAGATTAAATGAGGCAACAAGGAAAGACCACTTCCATTTACCTTTTATTGATCAAATGTTAGAAAGATTATCCGGTCATAAATTTTATTGTTTTCTTGATGGTTTCTCAGGTTATTTTCAAAATCCAATTGCACCAGAGGACCAAGAGAAAACAACTTTTATATGCCCCTATGGAACTTTTGCTTATTGACACATGCCTTTTGGTCTATGTAACGCCCCCGCAACTTTCCAACGTTTGCATGGTGGCCATTTTCCATGATATGATAGAAAAAACCATGGAAGTTTTCATGGACGACTTTTCTATCTTTGGAGATTCATATGACCAATGTCTTGATAACCTTGAACGAATGCTATCCTGATGTGAGGAAACTAACCTCGCCCTTAATTAGGAAAATTGTCATTTCATGGTAACGGAGGGAATAGTACTCGGTCATAAAATCTCGAGCAAATGAATGGAAGTGGATGGGGCTAAAATAGACACTATTTCCCGACTACCTCCACCTTCCTCCGTTCGAGCCATTCGAAGTTTCTTAGGACATGCCGCATTTTATAGACGATTTATCAAAGACTTTTCGAAAATTTCAAGACCTTTAACAAAATTACTTGAAAAAGATGCACCATTCATCTTTGACAAGGATTGCAGCCAAGCATTTTTAACATTAAAAGAAATGCTAGTCAACGCACCAATCATGATAGCACCTGATTGGAAATTAGCTTTCGAAATCATGTGTGATGCAAGTGACTTTGCGGTTGGAGCTGTCTTGGGACAATGAAAAGATAATCATTTTCACCCAATATATTATGCTAGTAAAACACTCAATGATGCACTAGAAAATTACACCACAACTGAAAAAGAGATACTAGCCGTAGTATTTGCTTTTGATAAATTTCATTCTTATCTTGTTCTTTCTAAAACGATAGTTTATACAGACCATGCAGCCATTCGTTATCTCTTTAAAAAAACAGGATGCCAAGCCACGTTTAATCAGATGGATTCTACTCCTCCAAGAATTTGACATAGAGATAAAAGACAAAAGAGGAGCCGAAAACACCGCTGCCGATCATCTATCTGCTTGGAAGATCCAGCTTTGGAGGCAACTAGGGACGAGCTCATCAATGAAAAATTCCCAACGGAATCCTTAGAAATGGTAGAATACCGAGAAGAACCATGGTACGCCGACTACGCCAACTACTTAGCTAGTGGGATAATTGTGCAAGGATGGTCACATCATCAAAGAAAAAAATTCTTTGTTGATGTAAAGCATTATTTTTGGGAAGATCCATATCTTTTTAAAATTTGTGCCGACCAACTTATCCGACGATGCATACATGGGAGCGAAGCAAGAAAGATTCTTCGCCATTGACACGAAGGACCGTACGGAGGACATCATGGAGCCACTAGTACCGCTCGAAAGGTATTTGATTCAGGATTCTATTCGCCAACCATTTATAAAGATTCACAAAATCTTATCAAGGCATGTGATGCATGCCAACGATCAGGTAATATTTCTTCCAAAAACTAAATGCCACAAAATGGTATTCTTGTTTGCGAAATTTTTGATGTGTGGGGACTAGACTTTATGGGACCTTTCCCAGCATCAAAAGGAAACAAATATATACTTGTGGCTGTGGATTACTTGTCAAAATGGGCCGAAGCCGAAGCTCTTCCAACAAATGATGGAAGAGTTGTGGTAAGATTCTTGAAAAGACTATTTTCTCGTTTCGGTACTCCAAAAGAATTAATAAGTGATAGAGGTACCCATTTTTGTAATCATCAACTTGAATTTTTTTTAACAAGATATGGTGTCTATCATAGAATCTCAACCGCATATCACCTCAAACAACCGGACAAGCCAAAGTAACTAATCGACGTTTAAAACGAATACTTGAGAAAACCGTAGCACTAAATAAACAAGAATGGGCCGATAAATTAGACGATGCTTTAAGGGCATTTCGAACCGCTTTTAAAACAACAATAGGTACCAACCCATATAAGCTTGTCTACGCAAAAAGTTGTCATTTGCCAGTAGAGATAGCACATAGGGCTTACTGGGCATTAAAAAACGTAAACTTAGACCATGAAACCGCCGAAAAGAATCAATTTTATCAATTAAATGAACTAGACGAATTAAGAAATAAAGCATACTCTACCTCTGAAATTTATAAGGAATGTATGAAAAACCTACATGATAAACATGTTAAGCCTAATGAATTTCGAGAAGGAGATCAAGTGCTATTGTTTAATTCACGACTTCGATTATTTCCTGAAAAATTAAAGTCTAGGTGGTCGGGACCTTTTTCCATCACCCATATCTTTCCGCACGGTGCAATCGAGATTAAATCTCAAAATGGCGTTCCATTCAAAGTCAACGGACAACGGCTTATGCTCTACCAAGGATTCATTGAGGATGATGAGGAAGAGATTTCACTAAGCGAGGTATAATTAAACTAAGGTTTGTGTATATATGTAAATTAACGTCATGTCTTGTAGGTAATGGACGTCGGGAAAGCTTCAAAACTAGGTAAGATAACTGACCCTCTTTCGGGAAAACAAGTCGCTCACACATGCACTATAAAAAAAATAAAATAAAATAAAAAATAAAAATAAGCCGACACGGGGCCGTGGTCGGTGTGCAGACGGGTATAAACCCATTTTTCTTCTTCATTCTTCATTTCACCACGACCCATTTCCCCGAAAACTCTCTGGTTCCTCTGTGATTCCCTCCCATTGTTCACGTTTTCCTTCCATTCAACGGCTCCAAGGTATGATTCTAACATCTTCTTTAGTTAGTTTAACAATTTGCATGTAGATTAACACTAAAAATTTGGTAAAATCTAGGTCTCTTGAACTAGAACCGAACCAAACCCTAATTTTTTGTTTAGATCTAGTAATAGTAGTTTAGATTAATGTTATAGGAAGTAAATCAACCATTATTGTCCATAGAATCATCTGATTTCAAGTATAAACCATGAACCCTTGTTTTTGAACCAAAAAGGTTAAAATTGATAGTGATAATGGTTTGTTTTTGGAAAAACAGCACTTGGGGTTTCATTTTCGAGGGAAACAGCCCCTACTCAACCAAAAATTTTCAACTTTTTAAAACCGGGTCGAAACGTGAAGATTTGCAGAAACAGTAACCTGACCACGGGGCGTGGTCAGCGAACACAGGGCGTGGCCAAGGGAAATGGCTGAACACGGTGTGTGGTCAGTGACCACGGGGCCGTGTCCGGCTCCCTGTTTTCAATTTTTCCTTAATTTTATTCATAATGTGCTGATTATTTCTATGGTTCTCTTTTACAGCAATGGCCAGCAAGTTTCTAGAGTTCAAATCATCGAAATGGGAGTACCAAGCCCGATACGACATCCTCCAAACAAGGGTTGAAGAGGCACCAAGACAAACATGCTATGACACTCTTGAAACTGTGGGACAACGAAGCCGATATGATACCCTAGTCACGGGACCACCCCAAGCAGCTCTTGACAAAAAGCTCCATTCCGTCTACGAGTATAACATGGAGTTCTATAGCACCTTCAAGTTCAAGGCCAAGGCAGACCAGTTCGACTCAGATGGGGTTGAGTTCAGATGTGCAGGGGAGCTATTTTCCATCTCCATTGCCCAATTCGGTGTAAATGTGGGCTTGTACACCAAGGAAGAGCCGGTTAAAGAATAATTCACGGGTGGTCTCCATGAAATTCCGACTAACATGCACCAAACTGCATGGGCTCAACTTGGAGATGGGCCATACGATCCAAGCATCACCAAAAGCTCCCAGTTGCGAGATCCCCTTTACTGCTACATCCACCGGGTCCTAAGAAACTCCCTCTGCCAAAGGCGTGATAGTTCGGGTGTGGTAAACCTCTGAGATCTCACTTGCCTCTATTGCATCCACAACCGCCAACCTCTTGATGTCACTTACCTACACCTCAAGAATATGCACATCAACCAATTGGCCTCTCCCCCAACACCGATCTTTTTCGGGGGATGGATCTACCGTCTATACCAAACCTATGTCAATCGCATCCCAAGATCATTCAATCGGGGTCCGAGATCCGGGAAGGTAGATCTAGCTCAATGTCGTACCATGGGAATCATTCAAGATATGGATGACGGGACCGTCCACTTCCGAAACGCCCGAGGAAACATATGGGGACCGGAAGAACTCCTGGCCATCCAAGATAACCCAAACCGCCCTCCCCCGCAGTACCAAGGCTACCATTAGGGTTCCTCCTCTCAAGGAGGCGGGTTTCCTAACTTTTAAAGTTTAACTGATCTTTTGCAGGAAAACCTTCTTTGTACCCGGAACACGTACAACATGGCTAGCCACGCCAACACCCGGATTGGAGCGGTGGAGCGTTGTTGGGATTGAACCCTACTAGAGGAACAGATAATTAAAGCCAAAACTGGATCAGCGCAGTGGATCCAGAATAAGCAGATGTTACATACAAGTCTCTCCCCTTGAAAGTGGTTTTCAACATCTGCTGACCTCCTATCTACTGATCTTGCAAACTACTGACCTACAAACTGCTGATCAAGTAAAAGCCTGATGAAGCCTAAAGCTCTGCTGTTCAATCTACTGCCTTGAGCCAAGCACTGCTTATCCGGACAAGTACTGCTGGGTTCACAGCAGTGGAAGGATGCAGCAGTTATTAGATGTCTTTTATGTAATGAAATGTAATAGCAGTAGTTAGTATAGCAGTGTTTGTATTGATCAGAGGTTAGAGTTTGTTAGGAGGTTAGATGTCACTTTCATGGTGACGTCAGCTTAGATGCTCAGTGGTTTGCTAGTGCCTATAAATAGAACAGTGCTCTGTACTGTTCTATTAGCTCTTTGCACAATCGTCTTCTCTGCACGAACAAACACTGAGCTCTGGCTGAGGGGGAGTTTGCATTAAACATTGCATTGTAATCGTAATTGAAATAAATTCAATCTTTCGGTTCTTTGTGAAAAGTGTTTGATCAAAGCAATACTCTCGTTTGATTGTATGCAAAGTTTGTTTCCATCTTAATTCCGCTGCACAACTCATCCATCTTCATTCTAATTCAAACGTAAAATACAATCAAAACCAAACTCAGATCCAACAATTGGTATCAGGGCTTGGACAGTCAAATTTGATTTAACAATCATTTTGACATAAATAGTTCAGCTCAAAATCATTGATATCGATAGTTTGTTCGGTTTGTTGAAAAACAGAGTAAGGTTTAATCACCATTAAAGTTGATTAATCAGTACCTGTAAAACAACCAGGATGACGTCACAATCACAAGATGATAAGAATAACATTGGCTCGCTTTTTAAACCACCTATGCTTAAACGTAATGAATACAACATCTGGGAGAGAAGGATGGGTCACATCCTTGCTCAACAGAACACTGGATGTTGGAGGTCTGTTGTTTTTGGTCCCCATGTTCCTATGGTGCCAAGTGCTGAGGATGCAAAGAAGTTCGTTCCTAAACCAACTGAAAACTATACTGAAACTGATTTTCAAAAGTTCGAACTCGATGCCAAAGCATTTAGCATCATAGCGTCTGCATTACCCAATGAGATCTATGCTGGACTGTTACACTGTAACAGTGCCAAAGAGCTATGGGATGCACTGAAGGAACAGTTTGGGGGAACAGAAGAAGTCATTGAAAACAATAGGGAAATTCTGAATCAGCAGTATGAAACATTTTGTCACATCAAGGGTGAATCATTAACTCAGCAGTTTGAGCGATTCAGTTGTCTCATTAGTGAACTAAGGCTTGTTAAAGTAACATTTCCAAATTCAACTCAAAATAGCAGGTTCCTTAGATCACTACCAGAAAAATGGGATACCATAGCTTTTGTCACTAGAAACTCTGCTGAGTTCAAAGATCTGACCCTGACCCAACTTCATGGTAGACTCCTAACCTATGAAAGGGAGTTGAACCAAAAAAGGAAGTTGCAAGAGTCTGGCAAAGTTGCTGATGATTATTCATTCGGTAGCACAGCTCTTTTTGGTCAGGAAGAATCTGGTAGCAGTGGTAAGGATCAGGGTTATGATCACTTCATTGATATAACTGCTGGTGGAAATTTTAACAACCCTGATCCTCACTCTGCAAATTATGCTTTTACTACAAATTGTGAAAACCATATGTCAGATAATTTGTGCTTTGAACTCAATGATTTGCAACACTTTGATCCCACTGACTTAGAAGAAATGGACATCTTGCATCAATTGGCATTGCTTAGTGTAAGAACAAGCAAATTCTACAAAAGAACAGGGAGAAAATTCCCAGGGTTACATGGGAATTTAAGGGTTGGGTTGGATAAATCTAAAATCAAGTGTTACAAGTGTAATCGGCTAGGTCATTTTGCTAGGGAATGCAGGAGTCAAACTACTGGTCCTATAATCACTCATCCCAGCTCAAACCCTAGACCACAAAATCAAAGCACTGTTCACTATACCCAATATACCCCTGCAGCTCATGTTAACACTGCTCACTATGCTGCAACCCCTGTGCTTGTGCATTATATCCAAACCACTGTCCCACAAATTCAGTATGTTCAAACCCCTGTCCCCCAGGCACAAGTGCAACCTGTTGCACCTCAAACAGCTGCTCCATCAGTGGTACAACCAGATCAGCAAAGCTTTTTCACTCAAGGCTTTGTTGACTGGAGCAGCATGCCTGATGAGCTTGGGGATGAAAATTTTGCACTCTATGCTTTTAATGAACCTTCTAATGATGAATTTTGTTTGATGGCATTAGAGTCAATACCAGAGGGGGTAGAAACTGAAGGTGAACAGCTAAGTGATGAAACAGTGGATAAGGTGACTGAAGCAGTTGTTAATATAGTTGCTGGTGAACTGCTGCTGGGAGAAAATTCAGAAACCCTGATTGAACCACTGACAAACCCCTGGTCCAAAGAGGACAAAGAAGAAGAGGAAGAGAAGAGAGTAGGTGAGAAAGAAGTAAGAGCTGATGATGAAGAAAATCATCAATATGATTGTGCCATGATGGCTGCTGCCAAGGTATCACCTCAAGTTCTTGAAAAACTGTGTTCAGACAATTGCATTATTGCTTTTGCTAACATCAAAGAGGTAAATGAAAACCTTAGGGATAAAATCTTAACTGATGAAGTCAAATTTGAAAGGTCTTTAAAAGAACTTAAAAACAAATTGACTGAAAAGGAGAAAGAGATCAGCAGTCTTAAAGAAGAGCAGAGCATAACCAAAACTCAACTCCAAACTATGGTAGAAAAATACCAAGTTTGCAAAAAGGAGTTGGACTCCACCCAGATCACCTGTGAAAAATGGGTGGAATCATGCAAAGGGTATGAGGTTATGCTTGAGAAACAGATTAAAAGCAATGTAAAATTTGGTGTTGGTTATAGAAAACATGATGATGAAAACACTGCTTTTGAAAAATCTGTTCAAACCACTGATGTAACCTGATGCGTGTGAAGTGTTATATATATTAGGTGTATATTTTAAGCCCCTTTAACACTTATTTTTAGCCAAGTTTTAAATTTATAAAACACGATATTTACTAACACTAGACACACATATGGGCAAGTGCACCCATCGTGAGCGTAGTATAGTGTTGGTAAGATACCGAGGTCGTCCAAGGACACAAGAGCTTTTAGTACCGGTTTATCCTCAACGTCTAATCAAAATAAAAAGTTTAGAAAAATGTTTTAAGCTAAGAAAAATAAAAACTAACTAAAAATGCTGAAAAAGAAAATAAAAAGAAAAACAGATAGACAAGATGAATCACTTGGTTCCGACTCGTATCTAGTGTAACCTTTGATTATTTCCGCACTTTTGCACTATTTTAAGAGATTATCTTAGTTATTGTAGTAGGCCCCTCTTTTGAAGGTGACGTTACCCTCACCCCAGTAGTTTGAGTCAGCAGGGATACAATCCTAAAAGGGTGGATTATTGGAAAATAATTAATTAAGTTATTAATGCAAATTATGGTAGGCCCCTCTTTTGGAGGTGACGTTACCCTCGACTAAGTAGTCTGAGTCAGCAGGGATACAGTCCTAAATAGCCGGGTTATAGTATTAATAGTAGTTAACTTATGAGGGGATCAAAGAGTTTGGACCCCCGCCATCCAATACCGTTAAGTATTGAAGGAGGTCCTACTAAATTTGACCCAGGTCCATTGCAGGACCTCTAAACGCTGAACAATTGCAAGACCTTTACCAAACTGTTCCCTTAACCCCCGACCAGGTAGCCAACATACCTCCATATAGACCGTGGAGATATGAATGGTGAAAATCTTTTATTTTATATAGACAGTAAAATAATGCCAAGACACCACGGACAAACGATAAGGAAAGATCACCTTCAACATAAGAAACTAGTTATTAAAGTCATTAATACAAAACCAAATAAAAAGTGCGAAAAGATTAGAAATAAAAAGTATTACACTAGACACTTTGTCTTCACCAAGTGATGTAAGAGACTTAAGCAAACATGGCCTTGATTGTCAAGAACTCTTACGATCAATCTTGGATCCCGAGACGACTCACACACTCTACGATGGACAATGGATGATGGTGGTGGATGATGGTGTTATGGTGGTGGTGGGTGGTGGGTGAAGTGTGAGAGAGGTGGTGTGCCAAGGGATGGTTTGAGCTTGAGCCAAGCACTCCTATTTATAGGCTGAACAGAAGCTCGGGCACGGCCCCGTGTCCAGTGGGCACGACCCCGTGTCCACATCCTTCTCTTTCTTCATTTATTGCAGCTTGTCTTATTAGTTGACCACGCCCCCGTGTCCGCTGAGCACGACCCCGTGTGCAGAAGAATCTTTGTACTATGAAGATTTGCCTGGATTGTGCGAATCTTATAGTTGACCACGGCCCCGTGTCCACTGAACACGGCCCCGTGGTGGGCAATAGAAGCTTCTACCACTTTGTCTTTTCTGCTGACACTTGGGCACGCCCCCGTGCTGGCTGAGCACGGGGCGTGTTCAGTCTTCTGACCTCTTGTTTTGCTTGGGAAGATGCTGTCGTGGGGTCGGGCATGTCACGTCTTGTTCCTTTTCTTGTATTTATGTTAGATTTTGATGTCTTTTTGCTTCTTTTGTTAATTTGAGCTCATTTAATCCTGAAAATACAAAAGGAAGACAAAAGCACACTTTTTCCAACATTAGTACTAAAAAAGGGTTAGTTTTATGCCACAATTGATGAAATTTATATGTTGCATTTTGAACACATCATAACCACTGAGTTCATCCCCACAAACAAGAATGGCCAAGAAGTGAAAATCACTGATAAACTTGGAAACAAAATCACACTTGATAGAACAATGGGATCCTCTACTTTTGAGGAGATTGAGAAATACCAGTTTAAACCCACATGGTCTGATGAGTGTGACATTCTTGAAAATTTCAAGCCCATGGATTTTACAACCACTGACGGTGTTAAAGCTCCAAAAGCAAAAGTCATTCCTCTTAAGGACATCCCAACAGAGGTTAAAAACTCTGTTGCAAAGGAGTCTGAGAAGAAAAGGAAGAGAGAAAAGGTCAATAACTTGTTTTGTGAGTTTTGTGAGAAAAGAAATCATCTAACAAAAGACTGTTTTCATTTAAAAAGCTTATGATCTAAACAAAACAAGTGTCATTGTTCCTGCTGAAAGCTGCATCGTCTGTGGTAAAACAAACCACAAAACTCAAGCATGTGTGTATCTCAAAAACTTTGATGTGAAAAAGAATGAATACACTGCTAAAACATCCTTGAGTCCATCAACATCATCTGTCAAATTTACCAAAAACCAACCACTGTTTGTGCCAGTTCAAACAGCTGTCACGAAACAGCTGAACCAAACATCTGTCAAAAGAGATGTCCAGGTTACTGATGCACCCCCTGCCAACCAGTTCAGAAGAGGTAAGGGACAACCATCTTACCAAAGGATTCCACACGTTTATGAGACCTACAAAAGCCCCTCTAAACCTAAAGTGAATATGCATCCTTTTGGTTATCAACAGGTGATTGGTCAAGACCCCCAACAGTGGTTAGCAAGAAACAGTCCTAAAACTGTCCAAACCCCTGACTTAACCACTGTCCATCAATCTGCATCCATCCCAGACACTGTTGAGACCCCATCCAAAGCCTTATTGGCTTTGGAGACCCTAATGAACTAATCCTTTTACTTCATGTGCAGGGAGCTTCTGCCTGCTTAGATAGCCTATGGTATGTTGATAGTGGAGGCTCCAGGCACATGACTGGATGTAAAGCCCTACTCAAAGATTTCAAAATTCATGGAAGGGGTGATATATCATTTGGGAATAACAGTAAAGGGAAAGTTCTGGGGTCTGGTACAGTACAGTCTGGCAATGTAAAATTTGAAAATGTCAATCTGATAGACAGTCTGAAATTCAACCTCCTGAGTGTTTCACAAATGAGTGACAAGGGGTATGGGTCATTCTTCACAAAGGAGTGTTGTAGGATTGTTGGACCAGAAATGGTCAAAAAGATTGAAGCAATAATAAAAACTAGTCAAACAAAACTTGTTGCTCAAAGAAGTGGCAATGTTTATGTTGTTGATATGTCAAAAGAGTGTCCCAGAGCTGATGCCTGTCTGTTCTCAGCTGCCTCTAACAAAGAGACAGAACTTTGGCACAGAAGACTGGGGCACACAAATCTTAAGACAATCACTGAAATTTCAAAAAATGGTTTGGTAAGAGGCCTACCACAAAAATTGTTTTCATGTCCTGAGCATTGTATTTCCTGCTTAAAAGGAAAGCAACATAAAAGCTCCTTCAAGTCCATTGAAGAGTCCAAAACAACCCAGTGCTTGCAAATGCTGCACATGGATTTGTTTGCCCAGTTCAAGTCATGAGTCTCAAGAAAAAGAGATACTGTTTGGTTATTATTGATGACTTCTCTAGGTTTACATGGACTTTCTTTTTACACTCAAAAGATGAGACTGCAGGCATTTTGCAAGACTTTGTGACACAGGTTGAAAAGCAATTTGACCTTCCAGTAAAAGTCTTCAGGAGTGACAATGGCACAGAATTCAAAAATAAGGAGTTGGATGCCTTCTGTGTGAAGAAAGGGATTGTAAGGCAGTACAGTCTCCCTAGAACACCAGAGCAAAATGGGGTAGTTGAAAGAAAGAACAGAACTTTGATTGAGGCTGCCAGAACCATGCTTGCTGATTCAGGTTTGCCATTAACTTTTTTGGGCAGAGGCAGTAAACACTGCTTGCTATGTCCAAAACAGAGTTTTAATAAACCCCAGACACAAAAAGACTGCCTATGAAATTCTGTATAAAAGCAAACCACTGATCTCATACTTCAAGGTATTTGGCTGCCCATGCATTATTTTGAATTTAAAAGATTCCATTTCAAAATTTGCAGCCAAAATTGACTGTGGTTATCATCTAGGATACTCAACCACTACCAAGGCCTACAAAGTGTTTAATACACGGACCATGGCAGTGGAGGAGACCTTGAATGTAAAGTTCAATGAACTTTCATCAATGAAAATCCCAGCAAATCCTGCAGATTTGTTTGATCTTGATAAATTCACTTTTGAAAATACTGTTGTCAAGACTAACAGTGCAGGTCCATCAGAGGATTCATCACCAGACTATGGGTATGAGATCATCATTCCTCAACAAAAGTCTGCCAAAATAGGAAGAGCAGCAGATGTTCAAAATAGCTGTCAAAGCTCAACCACTGCTACCTCAACAGTTGTTGACCAAAGTAGCCCATCAACCACTGCTTCCACATCAACAAACACTGCTGACAAAAGTCCCCAAACAGTGGATAAAAGTCAGCATGTGTCCTCACCATTACCTCCTATTCCACCACCTTTTGAAGCCACTGCTGGGTCATCAAAGTCACCAGCAGTGGTTAGCTCAGATGATACACATTTGCAGCCTTCACCAACAAATGCCATCATTCCATACCAAGGAGATTTAATCTACTTGAGATCTCATCCACCTGATCAAATCATTGGCAACATCAATGAAGGGGTGCTCACAAGAAGCCAAACCCAAAACATTTGTCTTTTTGCTGGTTTTCTATCACTCCATTAGCCAGTCAAGTACCAAGAGGCACTGAAAGACAACAGCTGGGTAGAAGGCATGCAAGAGGAGCTCCAACAGTTCAAAAGACAACAAGTATGGGAGCTTGTACCACTGCCAAAAGATGTCAGTCCCATCGGCACAAGGTTACAGACAGGAAGAGAGGATTGTTGTCAAGAATAAAGCCAGGCTTGTGGTTCAAGGTTACAGACAGGAAGAGGGGATTGATTATGATGAAACATTTGCCCCAGTAGCAAGATTGGAAGCTATAAAAATGTTCCTGGCCTTTGCTGTCAACCACAACATGAAGGTGTTTCAAATGGATATCAAAAGTGCTTTCCTCTATGGTACAATTCAAGAAGAGGTGTATGTTTGTCAACCTCCAGGTTTTGAGGATCCATTTTATCCAGATCATGTCTACAGGCTAAACAAAGCCTTGTATGGCCTGAAATAAGCACCTAGGGCCTGGTATGAAACTCTTTCCACCTTTCTACTCTCAAATGGTTTCAAAAGAGGTACCATTGATAAAACACTGTTTTTAAAATGGAGAGGAAAGGATTTAATGATTGTCCAAATTTATGTGGATGACATTATTTTTGGAAGCACATGTAACAAAATGTGTGAAGAGTTTAGGGAACTCATGACAGCTGAGTTTGAAATGAGTGCAATGGGTGAGCTGCAATGCTTTCTTGGTCTCCAAGTTCAGCAAATGCAAAATGGAACTTTCATTCATCAAAGCAAATATGCTAAAGAACTTTTGAATAAATTTGATATGAATGATTGTAAACCATGCAGCACACCCATGGCAACAAATAAGCTTGTCATGTCTGATGAAAAGGATGAGCTGATTGACCAAACACTTTATAGAAGCATGATTGGGTCTTTATTGTACCTAACAGTATCTAGACCAGACATCATGTTTGCAACATTTGTCTGTGCAAGAAGTCAATCAGCTCCCAGAAAATCAAATCTCATTGCTGTAAAAAGGATCTTCAGATACATAAAAGGTGCTCCCACACTTGGTATCTGGTATCCAGCTAATGGGAATATCAAGCTTTCAGGTTTCTCAGACAGTGACTTTGCTGGATGTCACACCACAAGGAAGTCCACTTCAGGAGGGTGCCAGTTTCTAGGTGATTGCTTAGTCTCTTGGCAAAGCAAAAAGCAAGCAGCTATTTCAACATCTACTGCTGAAGCTGAATACATTGCTGCTGCAAGCTATACAGCCCAACTCCTGTGGCTTCAAAATCAGTTGCTGGATTTTGGTATCACTGCCTTAAAGACACCACTCATGTTGGATAGCCAGGCAGCAGAAAATATCATCAAAAATCTAGTTTCCCATTCAACCACCAAACACATCGACATCAGACATCACTTTGTGAGGGATTGCTATGAAAAAGGTTTGATTTCTCTGCATCATGTTCCAACTAAAGACCAGCTGGCAGATGTGCTTACCAAAGCATTAGACACAGCCACTTTTGAAAGTTTGGTCTC
This sequence comes from Helianthus tuberosus, assembly GCA_030545235.1. Taxonomy (NCBI): domain Eukaryota; kingdom Viridiplantae; phylum Streptophyta; class Magnoliopsida; order Asterales; family Asteraceae; genus Helianthus; species Helianthus tuberosus. The sequence continues at coordinate 187,814,347 of CM060406.1, forward strand.
TAGGATTGGCATGCTAAACATGGAATAACAAGCAACATCTTGTTTTTCTATGAATAAAAGCATTAAAATGTTTTCAGAAAATCAAAAATCCATCCTTAAAAATAGCTAAAAATGAAGTTTTCATTAAAATCCTTAAAAGTCTGCCATAACCACTGCTTGTTCAAAAGTCTGCTCTACTTCAAAGTCTGTCCACTGCTGAAAGCCATCCTCTGTCCTCTCATTGCCTTGATAAACTCTGTTGTTCAAAAGCAGTGTCTTATCCACTGATATGCTATCCACTGATAGTGAAAATCATCCACTGCTTCCATTTTACCGTTGTAACCACTGCCTTCATCAGTAACTTTCATAAAAGTACTGTCCTTCATTTCATCAGAGATTGGCATGTGGGCAGTACATTGTGGTCAGACCTTTTGTAACCGCTGCCACGTCAGCATTCACTTTTTCTCTATAAAACCCCGTCGAATTGAATTCTCAAAAATTCTCTTCTCAAATCAGTTTTTCTTCAAATTCCTTCACAACCTTCTTCGATCATCATCTCCAAAATGACAAAATCGAAGTCATTTGCAAAACCCACTTAATCAACATCCAAACAAGCCTCTCAAAAGGCAAAACCCACTGAAATACCACACAAACCATCTCACAATCTTATGGGTCTTCTCACAAAACCCGGCACCACAAATATCTTCAACTCCATCATTGATACCATATCTGCATCGAAGTACAAAACTTTGTTAATAGCAGATGCACCAATTTACTTGACAACCCAAAGAGAGTTTTGGAAGAATGCAACCCTTGAAAAACAAGGTGACACAGTAATCGCCATCAATTCTTCTCTAAAAGGTAAAGCCGTCAAGATTACAACACAATCCATTTCAGAGGTCTTTCAACTCGATGATCAGGAAGGTAAAATCACTTTTCCCAAAAACGAGTTAAAAAATGATTTTCTGGAAAGAGGGTATAATGCCGAAGTGAAAAAGGACACCTTACAAAAAGGTTACTTCCCTTCTGCAACAAGGTTTTTATTTCATACCCTTCTAATGTGTGTTTCAAACAAAACCACTTCTTTTAATGAAATACCATTAAAAATTCAAAATCTGGGATATGCTATTCTTCAAGAAGAAAATTTTAATTATTCCCGGGAAATTTTTAATGATCTGGTTAAAAATGTTGAAACAAAATCATTCTTACTGTTCCTAAGATTTCTAAGTTATTATTTTGAAAAGAAATTCAGTAAGAATGATATTTCTGAAATAACCCAAGGTGACTCTTTACAAATGCACAGCTTAACTGCTGAAACTTTTACAAGAATGTCAGCACCTTGCAAAACACAAGCAGGGGTGCCTGAGCAGAATTTAGCAGCTACCACTGCTCCTCAGGTACCTGCTGCTGAGCCCACTGCTCAAGGTGATCAAAGTAGCAACACAACTGCTTTGAAACCCACACCTACAATCACCAAAAAAACCAACAAAAAGAAAAACTCAAAAACCCCCCAAACCCATCAAAAAGGCAACTCTGGAGGATGAGATACCAGAGCAACTGCCTGTGACAAAACAAAAGTCACAAGAAACCACTGCTGCTTCTTCCTCACAGTAGTTGGTACAAATATCTCAACCCATAACCGAAACTCCTCCTGTTTCTTCTCAAAAAGAACAGGTTGTACACATAGGGACTCCACTATCTGATGCTCTGGAATCACTCGTTTCCATCATCCACAACCCAATGCCCGGGGCAAACTCTCTTTTAACCCCAAACATCACATCCATAATTCCCACACCAACTAAACTTCTGTTGGATGCAATTGATTTGAACCAGGCACTAACCAGTCCTTCTCAATCACCTATCAATGAGAATATGCCTCAACAAATGACTGGGTCTGATGTATCACTCTTTGCTAACCCACCAACACAACCTGAGGAGGTTACACCCCTTGAGTTACAAGTAACTCTTGGTGGTAATCCAAGTGAAGCAACCACTACAACTGTTGAACCCACTGGTTTACCGTTGGACAGTGGTTACATTAATAAGACTTCCTTGGAGGCAATTCCTTCCATAGCACCTCTGACATCTACCAGTGGATTCTTTTTTACCACTGGCAACATCAAAAGATTGTCAAGTGTTGAAGGAAGAAGACCCCAGTACCAATAAAAAGGGGCATCAGTGGTTAATGTTTGGAGTACACTCCCTACCTCAACCACTGATAAAACCACTGCTAGTGGGAAATCAGATGATCCCATTAAATTGGGTGATGGTTTAAAATATTTGGAATTGACGGAACGTGTTGATAAACTGGATACTTCAGTTGCAGATATCAAAGAAATGCTGCAACAGCTGTTGAAGGTACAAAAGATGCAATCCACTGTTGTTCCACCTCAGGCACCTGCTCCACCACAAGCACCTGCTGCAAATGAGCTCTGGAATCTATTTCAACCTTTTCTCCAACAGCAAAAACAAATGGCTGATCAGCAACATGAAATACATGTACAAAAGCTGAGAAACATCATGGAGTCTAGGTTCAAGAACACACAAGAAGACATCAAGGCTCTCAAGGCCAATTTATTGAAAACCACTGGCACTGCTCCTCCTACTGTTCTCTTTATTGATCAACTTCCCCCAGATAATGCCAAAAAGGGGGAGAAAATTCAGGAGTGGATAAGGAAGGGAATAGATGATGGTCTTTACATTGAACCAGAAAGGGATGCTATGACCAGAAAAATTCCTTTGCCAGATGGTAGCAAAAAGGTTGATGTTACCCAAGAAGTACTTGATGAAGCTATAGCAAGTGTAAAAAGGGACAGAGAGGCAAAGGATATGTCAAGGTGGAATGAGGAGAAAAGAGCTTACATGGAGCTGAATGCGCAGGGTTGTTCTGAGCCAAAGGATGCTAAAAATCCCAAGCCAAAAAGAAATCCCACTACAAAAGTGAGGGAACCCAAGTCCATCCCATCCAGAATTCCAAAGCATACTCCAAAACCACCATCCAAAAGCCACCAACATCAAACCTCCATCCAAACAGCTGTTGTAACTCCTGCTGTATCAACTACTGCTGGTACTTCAGAGGTTTCAACATCTGTTATCACTTCAACACACACCACAACCACTGCTTTACCACCACCACCATCACCACCAAAAACTACATCACCACCATCGCCTCCTGCCAAAAAGCAGAAGACAGCAGATGTTACAATATCTGCTGTAATGACAGCAGTTGTTGAAGCACCAGTTGTTTCAACAACTGTTAGTCAATCACAAACCACTGCCACTCAAAACACCACCACTGATCCACCCAAAACATCATCAGCCCCTCCTCAAACAAAAAGGAGAAGGCTAATCCTAAAAGATGATGACACATCTCCACCACCAACATCTTCAAAATCTCTGTCACTTGTCACAATTCCAAACCCCATGCCTTTATCTTCAGCTCAAATTCTAAAGCCATTACCTCCTGCTGGTGTCTCATTTCCTATGGAACTAATAGCAGTTAGGGAAGAAATCAAATCCTTCTACTATGAGGATGACCCAGCTAAAAGGAGATTGCCATCAGTTGAAGGATATCCCAGGCCAAACAATATTGAAGAATATTTGAAACTCAAGGCCAAGCAAGCAGAGGATATCTCAATTAAAAATAAACAAGGGAAATCTGATAGAGAATTTCAGCAAAACTATCAGTTTCTACTCACACAGGTCAGATCTATGGAGCAATTTGCCAAAAATGTATGTCAGCAAATCTCAGAAAGGGCAGATGAGTCCTTGAGAAAAGACTACATTGACAACATCATGACCTACAGGAAATACAAGGGGGAGAAACACATGTACAAGAACTGGACCATTCCTGAACTTGAAAAAGAGGCAGCCAAGATTCAAGACATGATAAAAAATAAGGTCAAGCAGACTCCTCCTGAAAAAATTCAAACAGTTTGAAGCTGATAAGGCCTTAGAGTTGAAAAGAATGAAAGAGGAGCTGATAGCAGCTGAATATGGGTCAAAGAATTCAGTGTCAAAGTGGGGAGAAGATAGGGTCAGGGCTACCTACAAAAAGTTGGAGGAACTTAGAAAGAAAGATCCAACAGTTCCAAAAAGGCCTGACTACTCCAAAGCAGAGGTCTCAAAAAGACCACCAAAGCTGCAAGTCAAAAGAACTGCTCCAGCTGGTGCTGCCATCTACAAAAGAAGGAGTCAAAACCAGTTAGGTGCGGAAACAGTTCAAGATCTAAATGCTGGAAATGTCGTTGTAAAAGAGGGCATTAGATTAATGATGAAAGAGGATCCTGAATTAGAACAACCTGCAAGTACTGCTCAGACAGTCATCAATAGGCCATCTTCACCAAATACCTCATCAAATAAAAATCTCCCAAGAAACCCACCAGGCTCAAAAGTACTAAAGTGGGAAACTGACAAACAGACCCATGTATTGACTATGTTCAGGTCTGGTGGAGAAGTGAATAAAATAACAAGGGAACAAGCTCTTGGCCTGAGTCTTGAAGATATGCAGGATCTCCTTGATCTTCCACTTGGTAGGGATGAAGATGACACAGATGCCCTAGACTTTGAGTTACAACTTAAAGGTCAGATAAGGGAGCTGTTGATGAGGCAATAAAGTTCCACAATAATGAAGAGTTTTGGCATTATCTATTCCAGGGGGAGATTGTTGGGATTGAACCCTACCAGGGGAACAGATAATTAAAGCCAAAACTGGATCAGCGTAGTGGATCCAGAATAAGCAGATGTTACATACAAGTCTCTCCCCTTGAAAGTGGTTTTCAACATCTGCTGACCTCCTATCTACTGATCTTGCAAACTGCTGACCTACAAACTGCTGACCTACAAACTGCTGATCAAGTAAAAGCCTGATGAAGACTAAAGCTCTGCTGTTCAATCTACTGCCTTGAGCCAAGCACTGCTGATCCGGACAAGTACTGCTGGGTTCACAGCAGTGGAAGGATGCAGCAGTTATTAGATGTCTTTTATGTAATGAAATGTAATAGCAGTAGTTAGTATAGCAGTGTTTGTATTGATCAGAGGTTAGAGTTTGTTAGGAGGTTAGATGTCACTTTCATGTTGACGTTAGCTTAGATGCTCAGTGGTTTGCTAGTGCCTATAAATAGAACAGTGCTCTGTACTGTTCTATTAGCTCTTTGCACAATCGTCTTCTCTGCACGAACAAACACTGAGCTCTGGCTGAGGGGGAGTTTGCATTAAACATTGCATTGTAATCGTAATTGAAATAAATTCAATCTTTCGGTTCTTTGTGAAAAGTGTTTGATCAAAGCAATACTCTCGTTTGATTGTATGCAAAGTTTGTTTCCATCTTAATTCCGCTGCACAACTCATCCATCTTCATTCTAATTCAAACGTAAAATACAATCAAAACCAAACTCAGATCCAACAAGCGTTCCATCGCTACTATGCAAGATGACATCACATACATCCGGTGGCACATGGCGTATCGCGATGAGGAGGGCGATGATGAAGAGGACATGGATTGAGCGGATGCATTTTAGGTGGTGTGGTAGGCAAAGGATGCCATTTTAAGGTTAACTCTCTTGACCCTTTGAACAATTTGCTGGCCTGCATGCCATGGTTGAACAATTTACTTTCTAGACATTTTTATTTTCTGCATTTTCTTTTAGTTTGTGATGACGATGGATGTTAAACGCTCGTAAACTAGGATGTTTGTATTGTATTATGTTTGGATTGGTGTATAGCAAAACAGGTACACAGGAGGCTTGAATGCACTAAGCATTAGTGCCACATAAACCCGGAAATCAGAAACGAAAGCCAAAAACCTGGAAATCAACAATTGCAGACTGCCACCACTGGGTCGTGGTCATTGACCACGCCCCCATGTCCACCCCTCTGACCTGCTGTATTTTCTGCAACCAACCCACCACGGGTCGTGGCCACCAGGCACGCCCTGTGGCCAGCTTTCTGTAAGTTTTGTTACTGGCGCTCTGTCCACAGGGCCGTGCCCAGCCAACACGAGGCTGTGGCCAGATGCCTAGTAACACAAAACCTTGTTTTTAAACACGCCTTTACACATTCGAATCAACCTAAAAACTTATTTTGGGACACATTGAGGACAATGTGTAATTTAAGTGTGGGGGGATGCTAAAACCTTGAAACTTGCAAGTCCTAATAACAAGTCTTACACAAAACTCTATTGGAACCGCTAATCACACCAAATCTTTTCAAAAAAAAATTCATTTTTTTTTACTTGTCTTGGTTTAATTTGGGAATAACAAGTTCTAAAAAGGTTATGTTTTTACAAATTTACAACCTATAGCGTCGTGATAAAAAGAATCAAATAAGAAAATTATAAAAAGGCATGACAATTCTTTTTAAAATTTGATTATATATACTTGTTCACACTATAAACCCATTCCCACAATAATTGAGTTTTGAGCCTTTATCGAGCATACATGCATACACCTTTAAACTAAATGCTCAGTTTCATTTCTTGTGTGAATAGCCGCTTGGTTCTTACGACTCTAGAACTTGCTAAGACGATACATTCCCAGTCCGTACCAACTTAAACCCAAGTAAGTAAACGATAGAGGCATTAGGACTAACTAACTTTTTCTTTCAAAACCATTATTTTCATCCTTTTTACACCACTATATTAAATCCCCCTAGTTAACCCCTTTGAGCCTAAACCTTTTCGTTTCAAAAACCCGTAAAACTAAACACCCATTACCCACCAAAACCTTTTTAGTTTCAAACCCATTTGTTTTAGTAAAAAGCTCGGTTATCTTGTGACAAAAAATAGAGAATTTTGCAATAACCAAACAAGTTCCTCAAAAATCTTGTTTGAATATGCTTAGTATTGAATAAATGTCACAAAAACAAAAGGTTTTACGACAACCGATGCTTTTTACGCTTTTCGTCATTTTACTAACTACTACCCCAAAAACTACCTACCCTTAGCCCAAGCCTAACCCTTTCCAAGTCCTCTTGATATTTACAAAGGTTTATAGTTAAAAAGGAGGAGGTTTGATCACTTGGCAAGCATATGGTAGAAGTAAGTACCATGCCGGTATCGAGTGTTATCACAAAAATACATCTTCGGCCGAGTGTTGAGTGATCTCCCGTGAGGTACGTGAACTTGTATATAAATGGAATTTTAAAGAGGCATGTTATGCCCAAATAAATAATTTTTCTTAACAAGTGTTCTAAGTAAATCATGATCAATATGATTGTAAATAAAATAAAAACAAAATTTAATAAAGATCTTGGATTCCCGACACTCAAGACAAGCCACAAAACTTATTCTCTACCTATTCCATTTGGGAGTGTAAGCCACATTTAAAGAGTTTTGCTTGAGGACAAGCAAAGATTCAAGTGTGGGGGTATTTGATGTGCGCAAAATGCAACATATAAATTACATCAATATAGGCATAAAACCAACCCTTTTTAGTACTAATGTTGGAAAAAGCGCATTTCTTTCTTCCTTTTGAATTTACAGGACCAAATGAGCTTAAAATAACAAAAGGAACAAATAAGCAACCAAAACCCAACATAAATACAAGAAGAAGGAATAACGTGACATGCCCGAACCCTCGGCAGCATCTCCCAAGACAAAAAAAAAAGAAACAGAAGCCGACCACAGAGCCGTGCCCAGCTAGGCATGGGGCGTGGTTAGACCCGGCACAACAAGACAAACTCTGCAAAAGCTTCTACGCCTACCACGGGGTCGTGCCCAGCTTACCATGGGGTGTGGTCAACTCTTAGATTCGCAAAATCTTGATAGTGAAGCAAAGAGTTGACCACGGGGTCATGTGGACCCCCTGCTGATAGCTGCATTTAATGAAGGAAGAGAAGAAGGCTGGCCACGGGTCGTGCCCACTGGACACGGGGCCGTGGCCGGGGCTCTGTTCAGGCTATAAATAGGGTGCTTGGTTCACTTCAATGGCATCCCTTGGCAAACCATTTCTCTCTCACTTTGCTACCATTCCACCACCACTACAACACCAACACCCACCACCATCATCCATCTATCATCTTTAGAGTGTGTAGTACTCTCGGGATCCAAGATTGATCATAAGAGTTCGTGTCAATCAAAGGCCATGTTTGGGTAATCTCTTACATCACTTGGTGAAGACAAGTCTTTAATGTATTACTTTTGATTTTAATCTTTTGGCACTTTTTAATTAGGTATGTATTAATGACTTTAATAACTAGTTTCTTATGTTGAAAGTCAATTTTCTTTACCATTTCTTCATGATGTCATTGATTTGCTCATTCGTGTCTTTACAGTCTATATAAAGCACGTTAACTGCCTGGAAGGGGGTTAGGAGGGTGGTTTGGTAAAGTTCTTGTCTCGTTCAGTGTATAGATCCTGTGAGGACTTGGTTCAAGCTTACTAGGACCTCCTTTGATGCCCCATGTAGGTCCCTAAATCCGTGCGGATCGTAACAGAATCGTCGATCCAACCTAGAGTGCGAAATCCTCTAGATCAGATTTCACAGAAAACGAGTAGAACAAGAATCAAGAACACGATGCACTTTCAATCCGGTCTTCTATTGATTATCCAACACGAAGTTTACAATCAATTCAAGACCCACAAGAAATCTCCTAGCCACTCTCTATAGATTTCTCCAAATGTCTCAAATGTCTACCAAGTGTCTAACAAAATGTCTAGCCTAAACCCTTATGCCAAGCCTTGTTTATATAGGACAAGGTTTGCACATGGGCTTTGGTCTGGGCTAGGCCATTCTCCAAGCACATTACACTAAATAACTCCCTAACCAATAATGCTAAGCCCAATACAAAATATCCAAAGACTAAATAATCAAACTATTAAGCTGTTGTCACAAAACATGCACCAACAAACTACCCCTTGACAATAGCTTCATAGTGTAACTTTGTCTTCAAACATGTTGCAGTCTTTTGGTCTTTGGATAGCGTCAGCTACACAGTTTCTGACATCAACAAACTCCCCCTTAGCTGATGCTTCCAATCTCCAAAACTTTCATTCGTTGTAAATCAGTGAACTAGCAATCTTTGGTTAAGCAAGTAATCTTTAACGCTTTCAACTCTCTCTCTCTGCAATGTAGTAGAAGGATCCTACCATGCATCTTCACACGATCTTCACTTCACTCTCAATCTGCACTTTACTTGTATTCTGCACTTCATTTTGATAACCGCATCAATCTGTTTAGCAACACAAGCAAGTATCTCGAAAAACTATTAGTCCTTTTCACATTTAAAGATAAACCAATATTTTATCTTAATTTGCAAAAACAACTACCTGTCAGTTCAAAATGGAAGTCTTTTAAAAGGAAATATTTTTGGTATTTTTGATATTTTTCAAAACAGCTAAACAAACTAAACTAAACTCAAAAATATTTACAATTTATCTTTTTGTGAGAATCACCGGTAAGAAGATCATATCAGCACAATCAAACTATTTCACACTATTAGATAATTTTTTATTTGATTTTCCATGAAAAGCAGTTCAAGACGATTACCAGTATGTTTATCCACCTAAACAAATTGCATGAACATTTCAAGTACCATTACCGTATGATACGTTAAGGTAATATTATTTCTGATATACTAGTGTGTCCCACTTTCAGGATATACCCCCGCGATCAAGGTATGCACAAAGATTCATCGTAGTAGGTGAGTATACTGAATTCATCCGTTTTGTATTTCAACGTTTAGATAATTGGTGATCAGGTCAGTACTTCCGTACAGCAAAGAGACCAAAATATCTAACGAGGGCTAAGACAAATACCATTTTTGGTACGATTTATGCATTTTGCACTTTATGAATGACTCTCTATGAGAGCTTCTTCATTTTCAGGGTTTTGGCATTTTTAGCTCTTTTAAGATATCCTGGGTGTGCCTAGGTCAGCATGTATCTGGATGCAGCAGAAGGACACCCCTGATATCCCCAGATGAAATAACAGTATAAAGACCCAAAACTTCAGATTTTGGCAATCTATCAACGCAAGATTTAAGGTCATTAAACCATACACCACTGATGTGTTCCCCACTCATATTCAGTTCGTTTAGGTTTATATCACATTGGTAAGTTGATTATTTCATGCTTTTGCCTACTGGTACATCATATGATGAAGCTGCTATCACACTTAAGCAATGTAATTCAGTTTGAGTGTGACAGTCTAACTTGCTGATGTACTATCATTTCTTCTTTTTCACACAGTGATAACTCTTTTTTTATTTTCTATTTTTTTTATGTTTTTTATTTTTCAATGTTTTTGGATTTTTAAAATTTTATAACTTACTCCCCCTAAACACACGCACTATCTAAACTCTTTTTGGCTTAGGGAAATTTCTCCCCCTAAATTTTTGGTTTTAATGGAGTAAGATTTAAAAACACAAATTTGAAAACACAAACAGACTCCCACCTTAACCTGACAAAAGTTTTTCACCAATAAATCATCATAACAATCACTGTAGTAAATAGTTCGTTACCAATTTTAACTTACTATTCACCTCAGACACTTAGCAGGAACAACCACTGTTGAACACATCAACAGTCCTTCTTGGTCATCCTGCACTCACTCAACAACTCAGTTAGTCTTGAGAACCCAAGCCCTGATAGTCTTGGGTTTTCCAAATTCATCCATTACAGGAACATCCATCCAGTATCCATCACTCCTCAGTGGATTCTTGGATTGCTTCCCCATTGTTGAACAAGATTGATAATTTCCACTAGGTCTTTGATTGCGAGAGTTCCAACAACCTCTCAGATTTTCTGACCTTTGAAAATTATTATCTTGATACCTGCTTCTCCCATTATTATACCATGAATTTTGGAAAATTTTTGGATGTTGTTGAACATTTGAGTTACTAAAACTCCTATGTTCGTTTCTTCTTTGAAAATTTCGATTACCAGAAGTCTGGTATCGATTTTGATATCCAAAATTTTTATTTTGACTTTGAAAACGATTTGATTTACCATTATAATAACTAAATTGTGGATAAATACTTCTTGGCTATCAAATCTTTTCGAAGTTGAGGGTTTTGATTGAGATTCAGGTTTATTTGTCTGACAACTAGATTTTACATTATTGCCTGACCCAACCTGATTCCCGTCTTTAACCTCATCAACTTTTTGTTTACCTTTCTTCAAAGGACAACAACTCGCCACGTGCCCTTTGTTGTGACATTTAAAACATGATCTTTTCTTATAAGTTTTCTTTTTGTTTGATCCCTTTTTAAATGTGTTGGCCTTTTTGTCTTCAGTATCCTCATCCACTTTATGAGGTGTACTGTTAGACCCTACAGATTCTTTCAAAGAAACTGGACTATTTGGCAAGTCCACAGCTATCAGATCTACTACTACTTGTGCAGTGGTTACAAAATCAGTTAGCTCATCTTCAGTTGGTAAAAATGAGTAGTCTTGATGTTTAGAAGATGAAGCTTTAGTAAACCCCACCCCTGTTTTATCATTACTCCTTTTTAAACCTTTTTGAATTTGTGTCCTGACTAACGAAGAATTTTCAAAATTGTTTAACTTCCCCTGAAGTTCTACAATTTTGGCTTGTGCATCAGCTAATTCCGTGCACTTTTCTGAAAGCTCGTTAGTCTTTTCTTTCAGAGTTTCACGAGCTAAATCAATGATATGTAATTGTTCATTGACTTTGCTTGTTAAACTACTGATTTCTTGTTCATTTGATTTGAGTTTTTCTAAACAATTTGACTCCCTTTTAATCAAAAGAACATTTAACTCTTTTCGGTTTTCCAAATCAGCTAACAGAATTTTGTTTTGCTCCGATAGTATGTTAACTTTACCATGTAGTTCAGTGCAATTAAGACATGTATGACTTACAGATTCTGATGATACCTTCACCTCTGTTGTAAGTCCATTCACATCCTTCAAGCTCTTTGATACCTCTGCATGTTTCATCTCATCATTCTCCTTCTTCTCTTCTTTTACAACATCTGCTTCTTTACCTAAAGCACGATCTCCTACACTCTGGCTTGATGAACTCTGATAACGTTTTTCTAAAGCTTCCCACAGATCTCTGGAATTCCCGTAGTTCTTGAAGGTTTGCTTAATGCCCTCAGGTAAGGATTTCTTGATCATTGCTAAAGCTCTCTTCTCAGCATCAACCGCCTGTCTCTCAGATTCATCCATCTTCTCATAAGAAATCACCATAACTCTTCCTTCAACACGACGTGTAGGAGCAACATATCCATCAATCATACAACACCACATTTTGAAATCCTCACTCTTCATAAACAACTCAAACTTCTCTTTCCAGTCAGCATATTCTTTGACGTTTGTAAGCTTTGGCCAATTCTTAACAACCTCACTTCCATTTTTCATCTTATCCATCACGCAGCGTAAAAGTTTAAATGAATTTTGGTAACCTGTGTCAAAAATCCAATTCTAACTTCTCTACTGGTCCTTGTCAAGCTTTTACCGTAAGCGAACTGATAAAACCATACAAAATTTATTCGAAATCTGTTTTTATCAAATTATACCGTTAGATTCGTCTCGTAATTACGATTCCAAAGATATATAATGTCAAAAACCGTACAAAATTTATTCAAAATCTGTTTTTTTTTATCCTAAAAATCCAAGGATTCCAACGGTTCAAACGGTTTCCTGAGATTAGTTACGGATGATTTTCTAAACCCGAAACTGTGAAATTTCTCTTACGCAAGCCATGAAAAATACCACCTTCTCCGAAATGAACAGAAAGGGTCCGATATGGTTCGAAATGGTCCTAAATCCGAAATGATAATCCGAAATGGTCAGAAGTGATCCGAAATTAGCACCTGCTGGTCCGAAATGAACCAAACTGATCCGAAATCAGACCTTTTTATCCGAAATGAATACCCTCCAATCCGAAATGATCCGTGATCCTAAAGATTGATCTGAAATGCAACTGTCTGAATCCAAAATGCAGTATTTCTATCCGAAATTGATGCTGTTTATCCGAAATAGATTTTAATCCGAAATCCTTGCAGTTTCTCCGAAATCACCAGCAGAACCCAAGAACAGCCGTCAAAACACGTCCAAAACTTCGATTTTCTGCAGAAACGATTCTGAACCAAGCCAAAACAAGAGCCTAACGCTCTGATACCAATTGTAGGTCCCTAAATCCGTGCGGATCGTAACAGAATCGTCGATCCAACCTAGAGTGCGGAATCCTCTAGATCAGATTTCCAGAAAACGAGTAGAACAAGAATCAAGAACACGATGCACTTTCAATCCGGTCTTCTATTGATTATCCAACACGAAGTTTACAATCAATTCAAGACCCACAAGAAATCTCCTAACCACTCTCTATAGATTTCTCCAAATGTCTCAAATGTCTACCAAGTGTCTAACAAAATGTCTAGCCTAAACCCTTATGCCAAGCCTTGTTTATATAGGACAAGGTTTGCACATGGGCTTTGGTCTGGGCTAGGCCATTCTCCAAGCCCATTACACTAAATAACTCCCTAACCAATAATGCTAAGCCCAATACAAAATATCCAAAGACTAAATAATCAAACTATTAAGCTGTTGTCACAAAACATGCACCAACACCCCAAGGGTATTGGATGGCGGGGGTGCGAATAGCTTGAACCCCTCATATGTAAACTACTATTAAAACCTTAAACCGGCTTCTTGGGATTGTATCCTTGCTAACTCAAACCACTTAGCTGAGGGTAACGTCGCCTTCAAAAGAGGGGCCTACCACTTTTCGCATTAATAACTTATTTAATTATCTTTCAATATTCCGACCCTTTGTGATTGTATCCCTGCTGACTCAAACCATTGGGTTGAGGGTAACATCGCCTTCAAAAGAGGGGCATACTGCTATAACTAAGATAATCTCTTAAAAAGTCTGAAAGTGCGAAAATCATCAAAGGGTACATTAAAGATGAGTTGGATCCAAGTAATTCTATCTTTTCTATTTGTTTTTCATTTTATTTATCTTCTAATTTTTAGATTTACTTTCATGTTTTAAAAAGTATTTTCTCAAAAATTTAGATCGATTAGACGTTGACGCTAAACCGGTATTAAAAGCTCTTGTGTCCTTGGACGACCTCGGTATCTTACCAACACTATACTACGCTCGCGATGGATGCACTTGCCCAAGTGTGTGTTTAGTGTTAGTATAATATCGTGTTTTATAAATTTAAAACTTGAACTAATGCGTAAAACGGGCTTAAAATATTAATAAAATCATATCACGCTTAACGCACACCAGCCATCAACAACATCATCAACATTTTAAATCAGATTGAATAGCACAAATATTCCGACAAGTACACATTACCAAACCACCCTAGATCATCAATCAACATCAACATACTTCTAGATTAGATCTAATAGTTGATTATCAGGAATTTTACCATCATACAATCTTAAACATCAATCCTCATGCAAGAACATAATCAAACAAAACATCATGTATCGATCATTAAGCAATTAAACAATAGCAAACAAGACACTAACCGAATAGTAGAGTGGAACGAGATGCTTGGAACGATAGGGTTTTGAAAGACGAAGAAAGGCTGCCGTCGAGTTGTGGATAGGAAAGAGAGAGTTTAGGATTTGATATTTTGTGTTTTGCAAAATTGTGGGAATAACACACAAAGCCATGTGTGTATGCGCATAAGGAGACTAGTCGGGCTTAGCTTTTGGGCTTGTTTGGGCGGTGAATCGAGACACGATTGACAAGGGTTTGGGCTAAGAATAAACGACAATGAACAAGGGAGTGTGCGGCCCGGTTCTAATGTGCGACCAGTTAAACACACACTCACATTCATTTACAGCATTTAAGTAAACTCATAAACATTCGATTACAATAATTCAAGTATGATCAAACACATTATCCATTCCATACAACGTACACGAAATTACAACGTAAGACCAAGCATAAAAGGAACTAACATGTAGAAAAGACTTTTGAAAATACGAGTTATCACATCATCCCCAAGTTGAAAGAAATTCCGTCCCAAAAATCCAACAACAGTCACTGAGAAAGCTAGTTTGGTTGAACGTTTTTGTGAGGTGTCACACGCGCCCTGGTAAAAGATAAATTTTATAAGCCCTAATTACCCTTAACAATGTATTAGTGGTATTAAGGAGTCGAACCACGAAGAGTTTGTGGTTTGTGTGCGGACTTGATTGATTTAAATGTTTTGTTGTCACTTTATGAAGCTTGCTAAGAATTTTATTAATTTGTTTGTTTGTTTGAAAGAGTGTCGGAATGAACCGAAAAGTTTGTTTTGATTACTTAACTACTAATAATTTGAATAATTGCACGAAAACTTAATTAACGATTTTAAATAATATGAGAGAACAAGGTTCACACCCGGTTCAACAATTGCAAAGCCTAGGGTTACTACACGTTTTAACTCGGTTTAGATGAATTAGATCATAATGGATTTATAATCACAAGGCTTAGGTGCCAATTGCTATCAACGTACAAGACGGACCACAATGCACTTCCTTACCTCGGACAATTAAATCCTATCACAAGACATGGCATAAATATCACACCCCCAAAATCCACACGCGGAGTATCACCGCTTGGAGGCGTGACATGACCAGGATCCAGCCACCAATCATATTGAACAATGTATTTAAAATAGATAAAATCCAACCACACAATATAATTGGTGATCAAAAGCTAGTTAACCAAGTTCAGATTAAACAGCAGAAGCATTAAAGGTAAAACCCAAAACATAAGTAATAAGTTCTTAAGTTTAAATGTTTAACATGGGACTCGACAGTCCATGTCCCACAACGACCACGCCTCCCTGTGCAAGCTCCATAGATACCTAACGACCTGCAAGGCATGTAACAAGGAGTCAACAACAAAGTTGAGTGAGTTCACAGTTGGGTGTTCGTTTTAAGTTGTTTCAAAAACATGGTTTTCGTTTAGTTGGCTTACTTGCCGTGGGGGTTACCCCATAGTTGAAAATATGATTGACCAATTCCTTTTTTCCCAAACCATGACCCGTGGGGGGCTTCCCCATGTGAACCACTAGACCGTTACCATATCGACTACTGACGAAAGTAAGTTGTGCCCTACGTCAATGTATATCATCATTGACAGTTTTCCATGATCCATTAGTACACGCCCGTCCAAACGGCACGGTGTGAGGTTTGTCAAACCTAATAGCGCTATTAACTAATGACCCGCTCGCCATCGGCCTCGGCGATTAAGTCGATATAAAATGAGGGACTTAGGTGATAGAGTTTTGGCTAGTAGTTTAAGGTTGTTGTCCTACCCAAGGAGGACGAACGTACGTATTCTACCCAAGGAGAATACGCAGGATTAATATTGGCATCCTACCTATGGAGGATGGCGGTACATATCCTACCCAAGGAGGATATGCAGGTTCCGTTTTAGTTCCTTAACCCATTCCCAACCACCGGAAATCCCATACCTTAGAAAGAGTGTGAACTCACGTTTGGTTGCTCGGTTTCACTCTATAAAATAGCTAACAATCGGTCTTGGTCAATCACGTCCTAGTATGATTACCACTTAGTTTATTAGTGACTTCAAATAAGCACGAAGTTCCTACACACATCTACCACATAACATGCACTCACTTTAATAGTTCACGCCCATATAAACATTCCACTTATAGCTACTTAGGAGCAAGCATACGATATTGCACATAACACTTTCATTGACATATAACATGTTAGATCATTATCGGATAACATAACCGACATTTAGACATGCAAATCACTAGTTATATTGTTTCAGCTTAAACATCCAAAACTGGACTGTTTTCGGGTATTTTAATAAAATAGTTAACTTACTCCAAAAATTACCAAAATTTTACAGAATATTTTAAACAATCCAAATATTACTGTGTAAAAATATCGGGATCCAATTCATTACCAATATTTTAATAAAAATCATTTACCGGACTGCAATCAGATTCATATCTTTCTGACTGCAGTTCACGGAATAATTCATTTAAAATTCATCGTAAGTCTGATTTATGAAATTCCAGTTGGAGCATTACAACGACATCAGTGGTCATCTACAGTACAAATTTCCTGAGCTAATTCTACGCAGATTTCAAGTTATGATGAAAAAAATAACACACATTTTCAGCAGTAAAAACGCAGCTTTTGCTGCTGTGAAAAAACAACCCTTTAAAAATAGCAAACTCAAGAAAATCAATTTTTCGTTAAGTTACGACCTGGTTACAGCCGACTGAAGGCGGCTGTAACAGTTTGACAGCTTCCTGTTTTCAGCTTATAGTGCTCTAACGCAAGTTCTATTTGTTCCGTTAACATGTTTAGTGATCAACAACGACATTTAACATCACTTGCAGCAGGTTATTGTTTATTTAACTCAGATTTATCATGTCAAGTACCATTGTTCATAACAGATTTCAAGAGTACAAGTTTTCATCAAGTAACCATTATCAACATAAACAAGACAACATCATACTAGCATTATTTCATCCTATTATATCTTTTAACCATTAAAGTAGGAGTAAACAAGGTTAAATCAAGAACTTACAACTAGCTCAAAGGCTAGGGAAGATCTCTAGTGAAAAAGATGATGAAGAGGGGATGATGAAAGCAAATGAGAAGGATTCTCCAAGACCTTCAAGCTCCAAACTCCATGTATCACCTTCTAGACTTGAATGAGCTTGGAATTGGAATGATATGGTGGTGACAAGGTGGCGGTGGTGGCGGTTATAGAGGGAGCCGAGAGGAGAGGGAGAGGGTGAGGGATGGGTAGTGAAGATATGAAGTGATGTTGAAATCTCAAGACCATACTTATAATCTTGTCCTTCTCATATTTTGGCCATAAGATCAAGCAACAATCTTCTCAAATCTTATAGGATCTTAGCAAGATCACACAAGATCATGGGTGATCTATGGTGGGGTCCTCATGACTGATTACTAGTATGGGGGGGGGGGGGGGCTAAGTGTAAAATTTCATGGTAAGTGGTAAATACTAGTTCAAATCCAAGTATATGATTACATATGTTAGTTAGTGGATATTCTAGTGGGTGTTATGGTGTTCGGGGATCATAACTAGCCAAGAAATAATTAAACAATGTTTCTTGCAATATTTTGGTGTCCCGGGTAATGTCCGGTTGTTCGGTTAGATACCGGTTCGTTAAAGTGCTAAGTTGTTCCCTTTAGTGTCTTTTATGTATCTTTTTGTAACACTTTTAATTCCCAACACTTAGGAAAACATACAGGACTATTTAGTCAACTTTCTGCACAAGACTAGTATGTTAACAAGCACATGTAAGTATGAGGCAGTAATCAGAAAGCAGTTAAGTAATTCAGCACAGTCATCAAGCACTTTAATTAACATTAATAAATCGTACTGATACATGTAATTATGAGGGTTGTCACATTCTCCCCTTGTTAAGAAAATTCCGTCCCGAAATTTAGCACGTGGTTACTTAGGAAGCTAGTTAAGTTGCGTGGTTTCTTGGTTTTCCTGGGGTGTCACATCATCCCCCCGTTGGTTTGGAATTTCGTCCCAAAATTCTGCAGTAGCTTCAGCCTCAGTAGTGGTTGCACTTTTCTTAAACAACTGGGGATACTTGAGTTTCATTTGGTATTCTCATTCCCAGGTATACTCTGGGCCACGACAGGAGTTCCAACGAACTCGAACAAGAGGTATTCTGGTACGCTTGAGAATCTTAACGTCTCGGTCTGTGATTTCAACTGGTTCCTCGACGAATCGCAACTGGTCGTCGATTGTGAGCTCCTTTAAGGGAACTATGAGGTCTCATCTGACAGACACTTTTTCAGATTTGACACGTGGAATACGTTGTGAACTCCGCTGAGTTCTTCAGTTAGATTCAACTTGTAAGCGACCTTGCCAATTTTCTCAATGATTTCGAACGGTCCAACATAACGTGGATTGAGTTTGCCTCGTTTGCCAAAACGAACTACACCTTTCCAAGGTGAGACTTTGAGTAGCACTCGATCCCCAACCTGGAACTCGAGTGGTTTCCTGCGCTTATCAGCGTAGCTTTTCTGACGGTCACGAGCTGCCGCCATTCGTTGTCGTATCTGAGCAATCTTCTCAGTTGTATCTACTACAAGTTCTGGGCCAGTGATTTGACTATCGCCAACTTCTGCCCAACAGAGAGGTGATCGGCATTTACATCCGTACAATGCCTTGAACGGAGCGGCCTGGATACTGGTGTGGTAACTGTTGTTATACGAAAACTCCACTAACGGGAGGTGTTTTTCCCAGCCATTACCAAAGTCGATTACACATGCCCTAAGCATGTCTTCAAGGGTTTGGATGGTGCGTTCAGATTGCCCATCCGTCTGTGGATGATATGCCGTGCTCATGTCTAATCGAGAGCCAAAGGACTTGTGCATAGCTTGCCACAATCCAGATGTAAAACGTGAGTCACGATCAGAAATGATGGAGGTTGGCACTCCGTGCCTTGATACTACTTCCTTTAGGTAGACGTCTGCTAGAATAGAAAACTTATCTGTTTCCTTGATAGCCAGAAAATGTGCAGACTTGATCAATCGATCCACTATCACCCAAATAGTGTCATTTCCGCGTTGAGATCCAGGCAGGCCAGTAACGAAATCCATGGAAATTTGCTCCCATTTCCATGTCGGGATCTCTGGTTGTTGGAGTAGGCCTGATGGTTTCTGGTATTCGACCTTGACCCTAGCACGAGTCAAGCATTTGCTAACGTAGGTTGCTATGTTGGCCTTCATACTAGGCCACCAGTATGTAGTTTTTAAGTCTTGGTACATCTTATCCGAACCAGGATGTACTGAGTAACGAGACTTGTGCGCTTCATCCATCACAAGCTCGCGTAAGTTTCCGTAAAGTGGGACCCAGATGTGCCCTGTTACATAGTAGGCGCCGTCTTCCTTTTGTTCTAACCGCTTCCTCGATCCTCGTAAGGACTCAGCCCTGATGTTCTCTGCTTTCAATGCTTCGACCTGAGCATCTCGTATCAGGGTAGGAAGACTAGATTGGATGGTAAGTTGTAACACTCGCACACGTTTAGGTGTAGTATCCTTTCGACTGAGGGCGTCGGCCACAACATTGGCTTTGCCCGGATGGTACTTGATCTCACATTCGTAATCATTCAAGAGCTCGACCCATCGATGTTGTCGCATGTTTAACTCCTTTTGCTTGAAGATATGTTTGAGACTCCTGTGATCTGTGTAAATGGTGCACTTGGTACCGTACAGGTAATGTCTCCATATCTTAAGTGCGAAAACAACTGCTCCCAATTCCAAGTCGTGCGTAGTGTAGTTCCTTTCGTGAACTTTAAGTTGGCGCGATGCGTAGGCAATGATCTTGTCACGTTGCATCAACACGCAACCAAGTCCTTGGATGGAAGCGTCGCAATAAACCACAAAATCATCTGTGCCTTCAGGCAATGAGAGGATAGGCGCGCTACAAAGTCTATCTTTTAAGTGCTGAAAAGCAGATTCTTGTGCATCACCCCAACGATAGGTGACACCCTTCTGAGTCAGTGAAGTGAGAGGTTGTGCAATCTTTGAGAAATCCCTGATAAACCTTCTGTAATAACCTGCCAAACCCAAGAATTGGCGGATTTTTGTTGGTGTACGGGGTGCAGGCCAGTTCTTGATCGAGTCTACCTTGGATGGATCCACATGAATCCCATCCTGGTTTACCACGTGGCGTAGAAAGTGGACTTCGCGAAGCCAGAAGTCACATTTCGAAAATTTGGCATACAACTGCTCTGTTCGAAGAAGTTCCAAAATAAGCCTCAGGTGTTGCTCGTGTTCTTCCTGACTCTTCGAATAGATCAGGATATCGTCGATGAAAACTATGACAACTTATCCAGGTAAGGTTTGCACACTCGGTTCATGAGATCCATGAAGACCGCAGGTGCGTTCGTCAATCCGAAAGGCATAACCAGAAACTCGTAATGCCCATAACGAGTCCTGAATGCTGTCTTGGAGATGTCCTCATCTCGGACTCTCAGCTGATGATAGCCTGATCTTAAGTCAATATTAGAGTAGAAGCTCGACCCTTGCAGCTGGTCGAATAAGTCATCAATACGTGGGAGGGGATAACGATTCTTCACAGTCACCTTGTTGAGTTCACGGTAGTCAATACACATTCTGAAGGTACCATCTTTCTTCTTCACGAATAACACTTGAGCTCCCCAAGGCGAAGAGCTAGGGCGAATAAAACCCTTGTCCAAGAGGTCTTGCAATTGAGTGGACAATTCCTCTAGTTCCGATGGGGCTAAGTGATAAGGTGCACGAGCTATGGGCGCTGCTCCAGGAGTTAGCTCCATTTGAAACTCGACTTGTCGATGAGGCGGAAGACCAGGTAATTCCTCAGGAAATACATCAGGAAAGTCGCGCACAATAGGAATGTCTTCTATCTTCTTTTCCTTCGAAGATGTATCAGAAACGAGGGCCAGAATAGCAGTGTGGCCCTTTCGCAACCACTTCTGGGCCTTAAGGAGAGAGATGATGCCCACAACAGCACCACTCTTGTGGCCACGAATCACGAGGGGTTCTTCACCAGAACAAGGGATGCGGACAATCTTCTCGTTGCAAAGAATTTCCGCTTGCTGATAAGATAACCAATCCATCCCAATAACAACATCGAAACTACCCAGAACGATAGGAACAAGATCGATAGAGAAGGTCTGACCAGCTAAGACGAGGTTACAGCCCTTAACTATGTGTGTGGATTCAAGACTTTTACCGTTTGGTAGTTCTACCGTGTGTTTGGTGTTCAAAAGTGTTGGAGTGCGCTTAAGCATTTGGCTAACTTTTAAGGACACATAACTAGTATCGGCACCCGAATCAAACAAAACAGTAACAAAGAAGTCGTCCAGAAGAAACTTACCCATCACAACATTGGGATCGTTCCTTGCATCACCCTGACCAATCTCGAAGGCACGACCTCGGGCGCCATTGCCATTATTGTTACCCCCGTTGTTGCCTCCATTGTTGCCTCCATTGTTGTTCATGTTTCCTTGGTTGTTGTTGTTCTGATTCTGGTTCAGCTGAGGACAGTTCCTCTTAAAGTGGCCTTCAGCGCCACACTGAAAGCATCCTTTATTGCCCTGCTATTGCTGCTGGTGGTGGTTTTGTGGTGCTTGTTGTTGTCGTTGGCGATTCTGATTTGCTGGTCGTGCGCCCCTGCAATCCTTTGCTTCATGACCAAACTTGTTACATCTCAGACAACGACCCTTGTGGCACTGCCCGCTATGATGCTTGTTGCACCGGTTGCACTTGGGGTGGTTCCCTCGGTATCCACCCTGTCCTTGACTACCAGAAGATTGCTGACCAGGACTCTGGTAGTCATCAGTCTTTCGCTGCTGGGACTGAGACTGAACTGAAGTAGAACCCTTGCCCGAATTTCCATCCCACTTGCGCTTGTTATCACTGGGAGCATCATTAGTAGTTGCACTAATACGCTTGGGCAGCTTGTTCTGCTCAACTGCCTGATCAGTGAGACGATGAGCCAATCGGATGATTTCCTGAATGGTGCCAAGATTAGCTGAGGTCATGTGGCTTTGAATTTCGGGCACCAAACCCTTAAGGTACAGCCTGATACGCTTGATAGGAGGATCCACCATAGTGGGACACAAGATAGGTAATTCGTTCGATCTCTTTGTGTATGCCTCGATTTCAGACCCCGTCATCTTCAAATGGAAAAATTCCACCTCTAGCTTGTGGATGTTGTCACGACTACAGTACTCTTCTTTGATCAAATCTTTGAAGTCGTTCCATGGGGTGGCATTAGCAACCGCCAGCCCTAGCAGTTGAACCTGTGCTTTCCACTAGGTTAACGTAGCACCTTCAAGTGTTCCAGTAGCAAATTTCACCCTATGATCTTCAGGGCATTCACACATCTCAAAAACAGACTCAATCTTCTCGAACCAGTGAAGAAGACCTACGGCTCCTCCTGTGCCGCTGAAAGTACTAGGACGGCAATCCATGAATGTTTTGAACATACATATGGGAGGCTGAGCATGTTGGCCTGTGGCGCGAGAATAAAAGACAAGGTTAAGCACAAGAGTTGGTTCGCGAGGGTAGGATCTAAACGTCCTAAGATGGGTTGATATGGCAGGTTATACCTCCTGCAGGGACAGCTGTGAGTGCCTCAGCCACTCGTTCGTTGATTAGAGCCGTCAGCTGGGCTTGAGTCAAGTTCAAACGTCCACTCATGATCTTCATAACGAAGCAACGTAAGTGAGAAAAGTGTCGCGAAAGTGCGTAAGCGTGGGACGACAGAAGAGAGTAAGCACACATGGTTCAAATAGCAGTCATCACGTTAACTAATGCACTATGTGAACTATCAAACAGACAATATAAACATAAATCATACCACCTATTGTGTCGAGTCTTGCACGTGGAGCAAAGCGTCGTTGTGGATCGTTGAGTACTGTACAGGTTATAGTCTGGTTTTGTCAAAAATCTTTGCCCTTTTTTTTTAAAACCAAGTTCACTATAACCAATGGCTCTGATACCAATCTGTCACACCCCCAAAATCCACACGCGGAGTATCACCGCTTGGAGGCTTGACATGACCAGGATCCAGCCACCAATCATATTGAACAATGTATTTAAAAAAGATAAAATCCAACCACACAATATAATTGGTGATCAAAAGCTAGTTAACCAAGTTCGAATTAAACAGGGGAAGCATTAAAGGTAAAACCCAAAACATAAGTAATAAGTTCTTAAGTTTAAATGTTTAACATGGGACTCGACAGTCCATGTCCCACAACGACCACGCCTCCCTGTGCAAGCTCCATAGATACCTAACGACCTGCAAGGCATGTAACAAGGAGTCAACAACAAAGTTGAGTGAGTTCACAGTTGGGTGTTCGTTTTAAGTTGTTTCAAAAACATGGTTTTCATTTAGTTGGCTTACTTGCCGTGGGGGTTACCCCATAGTTGAAAATATGATTGACCAATTCCTTCTTTCCCAAACCATGACCCGTGGGGGGCTTCCCCATGTGAACCACTAGACCGTTACTATATCGACTACTGACGAAAGTAAGTTGTGCCCTACGTCAATGTCTATCATCATTGACAGTTTGCCATGATCCATTAGTACACGCCCGTCTGAACGGCACGGTGTGAGGTTTGTCAAACCTAATAGCGCTATTAACTAATGACCCGCTCGCCATCGGCCTCGGCGATTAAGTTGATATAAAATGAGGGACTTAGGTGATAGAGTTTTGGCTAGTAGTTTAAGGTTGCTGTCCTACCCAAGGAGGACGAACGTACGTATTCTACCCAAGGAGAATACGCAGGATTAATATTGGCATCCTACCTATGGAGGATGGCGGTACATATCCTACCCAAGGAGGATATGCAGGTTCCGTTTTAGTTCCTTAACCCATTCCCAACCACCGGGAATCCCATGCCTTAGAAAGAGTGTGAACTCACCTTTGGTTGCTCGGTTTGACTCTATAAAATAGCTAACAATCGGTGTTAGTCAATCACGTCCTAGTATGATTACCACTTAGTTTATTAGTGACTTCAAATAAGCACGAAGTTCCTACACACATCTACCACATAACATGCACTCACTTTAATAGTTCACGCCCATATAAACATTCCACTTATAGCTACTCAGGAGCAAGCATACGATATTGCACATAACACTTTCATTGACATATAACACGTTAGATCATTATCGGATAACATAACCGACATTTAGACATGCAAATCACTAGTTATATTGTTTCAGCTTAAACATCCAAAACTGGACTGTTTTCGGGTATTTTAATAAAATAGTTAACTTACTCCAAAAATTACCAAACTTTTACAGAATATTTTAAACAATCCAAATATTACTGTGTAAAAATATCGGGATCCAACTCATTACCAATATTTTAATAAAAATCATTTACCGGACTGCAATCAGATTCATCACTTTCTGACTGCAGTTCACGGAATAATTCATTTAAAATTCATCGTAAGTCTGATTTATGAAATTCTAGTTGGAGCATTACAACGACATCAGTGGTCATCTACAGTACAAATTTCCTGAGCTAATTCTACACAGATTTCAAGTTATGACGAAAAACATAACACACATTTTCAGCAGTAAAAACGCAGCTTTTGCTGCTGTGAAAAAACAACCCTTTAAAAATAGCAAACTCAAGAAAATCAATTTTTCGTTAAGTTACGACCTGGTTACAGCCGACTGAAGGCGGCTGTAACAGTTTGACAGCTTCCTGTTTTCAGCTTATAGCGCTCTAACGCAAGTTCTATTTGTTCCGTTAACATGTTTAGTGATCAACAACGACATTTAACATCACTTGCAGCAGGTTATTGTTTATTTAACTCAGATTTATCATGTCAAGTACCATTGTTCATAACAGATTTCAAGAGTACAAGTTTTCATCAAGTAACCATTATCAACATAAACAAGACAACATCATACTAGCATTATTTCATCCTATTATATCTTTTAACCATTAAAGTAGGAGTAAACAAGGTTAAATCAAGAACTTACAACTAGCTCAAAGGCTAGGGAAGATCTCTAGTGAAAAAGATGATGAAGAGGGGATGATGAAAGCAAATGAGAAGGATTCTCCAAGACCTTCAAGCTCCAAACTCCATGTATCACCTTCTAGACTTGAATGAGCTTGGAATTGGAATGATATGGTGGTGACAAGGTGGTGGTGGTGGCGGTTATAGAGGGAGCCGAGAGGAGAGGGAGAGGGTGAGGGATGGGTAGTGAAGATATGAAGTGATGTTGAAATCTCAAGACCATACTTATAATCTTGTCCTTCTCATATTTTGGCCATAAGATCAAGCAACAATCTTCTCAAATCTTATAGGATCTTAGCAAGATCACACAAGATCATGGGTGATCTATGGTGGGGTCCTCATGACCGATTACTAGTATGGGGGGGGGGGGGCTAAGTGTAAAATTTCATGGTAAGTGGTAAATACTAGTTTAAATCCAAGTATATGATTACATATGTTAGTTAGTGGATATTCTAGTGGGTGTTATGGTGTTCGGGGATCATAACTAGCCAAGAAATAATTAAACAATGTTTCTTGCAATATTTTGGTGTCCCGGGTAATGTCCGGTTGTTCGGTTAGATACTGGTTCGTTAAAGTGCTAAGTTGTTCCCTTTAGTGTCTTTTATGTATCTTTTTGTAACACTTTTAATTCCCAACACTTAGGAAAACATACAGGACTATTTAGTCAATTTTCTGCACAAGACTAGTATGTTAACAAGCACATGTAAGTATGACGCAGTAATCAGAAAGCACTTAAGTAATTCAGCACAGTCATCAAGCACTTTAATTAACATTAATAAATCGTACTGATACATGTAATTATGAGGGTTGTCACATTCTCCCCTTGTTAAGAAAATTTCGTCCTGAAATTTAGCACGTGGTTACTGAGGAAGCTAGTTAAGTTGTGTGGTTTCCTGGTTTTCCTGGGGTGTCACAATAAATATGCATACTCATTTCACAAAGTCAAATTTCATAACTCATTCGACAATTTGTAAATTCAATACAAACGTAAGGCAATTATCTAATGATTCAAATGTAATTCAAATTGTCACAAACCGAATAGTAAACAAGTAGCAAACCCTAAACCTTACAAAAGCCTACACCAGGGTGAAACCCGCGGGAATTAGCCACTCATGGTTGAATGAACATGATCACCGGATGATTGGAACTTGAGCACGAACATCTTGAAGCCTTGAAGTGATGAAGATGGTGATTAGGTTTGGAATGGATGATGGTGATGGCGAATGGATTGAAGAGGTGATAGTGAATTAGGGTTTAGAAAGATTGATGGAGGATGATTGTGGATCAATTGGATGATTTGGGATGAATTGAGATGATTGGGGATGAAAGGTTTTGAGTTCTTGGCTCCAAAGCGATGTTTCAAACTCCAAAAATGCGTAACACCCCGAAAAAGGACCCCCAAAGGCGTTTTAATTCGTCAAACAAGTGCAAAACACAAGAAAGCCCGTCGGCCACCAGGAGGGGGTGTCACCGACGCAGCTTGTAATGGCCCAGTTTTCTACGATGCCTTGTTTTGCTACCTATGCCCATATTTGACGACGCAAGGCGTCGCTGACGGCCCCTGTAAGGTGCACTTCTCCATTTTTTTTCGTATTTCGCATTTTTGGTTGACCCCGTTCGCTCCTGGTGCTCCGAATAGCTTCCAAATAGCTCCTTAAACTCCGTTAGACCTGCGAAACACAATTTGAATCAAAAGTAGGCTATTAAAAATTAAAATTTATGTAAAAACATAAACTTAAACATATACGAACATCGGTTTTCGACCATGCATCATTCCTACTTGTTCTTTTTCATTTATATTAGTTATTTTAAGCTTAAAGTCAAATAGTTGACTTTCTGTTTGACTTTAGCTTCTGACCAAATTGGTCAAGGTAAAGTTCATCCAAACTTCGTATGTGATCAAAATAATGATCGTATGATCACTCTGTGATCATACCCTCGGATTATTATGTTTACTAGTTGAATTGATAAGTCAAGCATGCTATGTAAAAGTCGAATTTTCGACTAAACTTTATAAATGGTATAAATGGTTTTTATAACTTATAAATCAGATGTTTTAACATATGTACAACTTATACAACTTATATAAACTGATGTTATCATGCTTAACTTTTTTAATTCAGTTTAGAACCTCGTTCTATGTCAAAAAGTCAAGCAGTTTAACTTTTGCTTTGACTTTTGATTCTGACCCGTTTGGTCAATGTTAAGATCTGTTTTAAACTTGTTTTTAAGACCATATTATTGTTGAGTATAACTATCTGAAGTTATACCACGTGGTCATTCCTTTTGATGGGTTAAATGACAAGTCTTGATAATATTATTAAAAAATGACCACAGTACCCTTATGTGGTCAAAATGGTTAATAAAATGGTTTCAGTCTAAACCAAGTTATAAACTGACTTTTGAATAGAATATATATCAACTAAAAATATATTTTTAATACTTGGACTTGTCACAAACCCATCCGACCTTCCGAACCCGCCTTTACGCATATAATTAGTTATGCGAACTTAATTCGCATAAACTAGGCGTAACGGGTCAAAATCTCTCAAAACCTTTCAAAATCAGAATGTTGGTCTAATGAACCTTTATCCAATGAGTCCTTACACTCGGATAGGTATAAATCACATTCTATCCTGTCCACGGTTAATTTAACGAACCGATCGTATTCTTAAGTAACGGGTCGTGTCTAAAGAACTAACCTATAACCCGTATACATTCTAACAGATAACTGAATCTGTTCACTCTGGACTATAGAACCTGTTGGTGCACACATCTGTCGTCTTCGTCTTATATCGAGTCTCGGTTCGTTGCGAAGTTGATCAAGAATGATGTCATGATGACATCATCCAAGTGACATCAAGGATGACATCATCACATGACATATTCACGTGAAGACAAAACATATATGAAATCAGAATGTCATTTTGACAGTTTCGCTTCAAGTCAATGATGAAGATTTCGCTTCAAAGCAATGTGTGGATTTCGCTTCAAGTGTTTCAAGCGAAATCTCATCTATATATATAGGCATTTTGTCATTTCATTTGTAATTTTTGCCAAGACAAGATACCGAGGTGCTGCCGGTTTTCCTTTCGATTGTAAACTGTGTCAAATCAATATACAAAAGGTTTAAAGTGTGAAACAAGCTGTTTACAGATCCGTTTCTCTGTTTCCGCCTTTGAAACGGACTAGAACTCTTCCAAACGACTCATTTAGGTCGGAATCCAATCCTACAATTGGTATCAGAGCCAGTGAAGAAGAGTTCTTGTTGATTCAGCCGTAAAATCTGTTTCTACACCTTTCTTTTTCAAAAGTTAAAACTTTTTACGGATAAAATCGGCTATATTTCACATATCTTGTGCGCAAACATGGTTTAATCAATCCTTGAAAGTTTCAAGTTTAAAATCAGCCTAAATCTTGTAGTTTTGTGTGTTTTCGCTTCAACTGCTCGTTAATATGATGACATCAGCAACATTTTGTATATGATTTCGCTTCAAGTTGATGATAATCTTGCTTGAATATGATATCTTGCTGATTTCGCTTGGGTTTTTACTAGATTTCGCTTGAGATTATGTAAAGATCTCGCTTGAAAACATGACAGTCTTGATGATTTCGCTTGAATAGTTCATTGAAGCATGTGAATATATCGATTTAAGTCTGAATGTGTTGAGTGTCAGTTTACATGTGATTTGAAAGTCTCGTAAATTGGAAATGCATTATGTAGTGTGAAATAGGTTCAGGTCTCAAAAATTGAAATGTGTTGGTCATAACAGTTCATGAGCATGTGATAAAGTACATTGAAATGTGTGATATGTTACTCGAGGTTGTCATTTGATTGAAACATATAATCACGTGAATTGTTTAAATGCAGTGATAGTTGTCGTCCACTAATTGTTAACATGTTGACAGTTAAATAGATATCCGTCCATGTGATCATTGGTTAAAGATAGTGTTTGTCAGAATACACCATTTAGTTGATAAGCCTTGCATGTAATTGATTCAAGTGTAGAATTTAATGTGTAGCATGTGATAGTATACATTGTTGTCAGCCTAACGTGTCATAGACCCTTGTGCTTTGATTTAATCATATGAATCATGGATTGAAATTGTTGCATGTGAAGTTGAAAAAGTAAACTGTTGGTGTCTGCCACGTAATTTTTATCGATTCATGTGTTGTGTTGTTTGAAGTACATGTATACGTATTAAAAAAACAAGTGATTTTTTTACCGAGTGATACTTGTTAGTGTTTGCTGGCCCATCTAATGTGTTAGGTTGTGTGTTGTTAAAGGCCCAATTAGTAGATTTAAAGATATTCAATCATTTTCAAAGTGTATATTGAAATGGTGTAGTGTTATATTAGTTTGTCAGTTGTTAGTTGTCGGTAATCAGGTCACAAGGTTTGGAGCACGGTTCGATCAGTACGTTTGATCAGTCAAGTCATTTTGTGTGGTCAAGTTGCGTGATAATTGTCAGTTCGTACGGTTCGGAGTTCAAAGATTTCAAAGGGTCAGGTCGTTTGAATTGGATCCGGGTCATAGCAGTCCGCACAGTGTGTCAACCTTCATTCCACACAGAATATTCACCAGTTCGACTCCAAGTTGCAAAATTCTGATTCAGCTCCAAATTACTTTGTGATTCCGCTTCAAACAGAGATCTTGCTTGAAAGTATATTCTTGTGATTTCGCTTGAAAGAGATGACTTTTGCTAATGCTTACGATCTAAAATGTGCCGAAAGGTGCAGAAAAGTAATGGAAGCTGCTGAAGCAAGACGGAGAAAGCTTGAAGAAGAGGAAGAAGAGGAAGAAAGATTAAAAGCTGAAGCTAAAGCTGAGAAAAAGAGAAGAGCTGAATTTTTACAATCAAACAGAACAGTCAAAGAAGTTCCAGAATTTGAAGTCAAAGTTGATGCAGAACCTGTTAAAGTTCCTGAAAAGTGCATGAACTGTGATTCTTTAATCAAGCAGAACAATGAGTTGCTGCACAACATAAACAGATTGAAAGAATCCTATGATACAATGAACAGAGAAATCAACAAGTATACTGATTCAAACGGTGAACAAGTTGTGGCAATGAATACTCTGAAGAAAGCATACCTAAGACAACTTGATGATGTCAACTTTCATATAAAGAAATGTGCTGATCTGGAGTTGAAGTTGGAAACACAAAGAATCGAAACTGAGAGAGTCAACAAGTTATTAGAAAGTTACTCATGTTCTACTTTTGTTGTTGACAGGATTTATCCGATTGTGGAAGAATTGAAGACGTTTGAAGAAGTGAAGATGTCCGAAGAAAAGAAATCAGTGACAAAAGATGAAGTGAAGATTTCTGGTAAGAAACCAAGTGTGGTTTACAATAGATGTCCGCCCCCGGTTGAAAATGGATTTTTACCTCGAAATCCAAATTCCGAAAGAGTCGAAAAGGCAATGAACTTACAATGGGAGTCTGGGCCGTCGGATAACTTGCCAGAAAATATTGATGTCACGTACACGTCGTCCGATACTGATCATGAGTCAAAATTGATAAAAAGTGTGGTCGATCAGGTGTTAGATAAAGATGACATAGAGGAGTCAAAACCAGAGTACAAATCCAAGTCAAAGTCTGAGTCCGATACATCAAAGTCAACAGTCACAAAGGACAAACGGGTTTATGATAAAGAGTTTTTGATATCAAAATCTAATTTGAATGATGAATCATTTAAAGTGGCATATACTTTGAAAGATTCTGACAAATTATATTCTGATGAAGATTTTCCATTAAGAGGTGTAAAAACTGAGATGATCAAAAAGGTTTTCAAACTAACAAAAATCAATATTTTTGAATTAAAAGATGTAAATCTTATTGATAAATCTAAAAAATACACCTCAAGAGTTCAACAAAGATTAAACAAGAAAAAGGGTTACAGTTCTGGTTCTGGTTTTCAAAAGAAGCCAAACCAAAGCTGTAATTTCAAAAGGAATGGTCTAGGTTTTATACCACCGAAAAATTATAAAAATGAGGAAATTTATAAACCAAAAACTGATTTTGTTTCAGGAACAAGTCAAGAGAAAGAACAAAAGAGTTCATTCTGGAAGGAGACAAATCAAGGATTCTTTGCCAAGAAGCAAGTAGAGCTGAAGAAAAATGCTGTTCCAAAGAAGATTGAAAAGAGAACCTGTTTTCAGTGTAAAACTATTGGTCATGTTGCTAGGGACTGTCCGAAGACATTCAAACCAAAACAGGAAATTTCTGGTAAACTAAAAGAGAAAGTGATCGAGAAAACTGAACTAACAACCAAAAAGTTTACAAGCTTTGAAAATTCAATCTTTGAAATTGGTGAATGTTCAAAGAATGTGGTTAAAAGAAAAGAAAATCTGATAAATCAAAAATAGGTTGTTAAGGGTTCAAGAAACAGTTCTGGTGATGATTCTGATTCCACAAAATCAGAGGAGCCACATGTTGAGAAAAAGGTTGAGAAATCAGTTCCAACTATGAACAATGAAAATTTTCCATCTTTACAAGCTGAAAATTACATGAAGAAAGTTGGAAAAGTTGAAATTTCAAATCAATTTTATTCTGATAAAAAGAAATTTGATGCTGACAAGGCTTTTAACCCCATTGTAAAACATATTGTTGGAAAAATGATTGATCGAAAAGTCAAAGGGGTTAAAGAGTTCTACGAGATGAAGAGGGGAGGTAAGAAACCGAGTAATGATGACTCGGTGACACCCAAGGAAGGTCAGGCTTGGGTGGATATATTTTTCAAAGAGTAAAAACCTGACTTGCCGGAGATCCCAAGTTGGTAATCGTGGATCATGAATCGGCATCATTCTCTATCATGTTTGTATAAAATGTTTGAATAGTTTTGCAGGACTAGCCGGAACTCCCAGGTTTGTAAGCGTGGAGTAGGAATCGGCACCTTGAGAATTCAACCAACAGATGATGATTGGTTGAAAATGCTTGTTTGGATTGATCTTAAAAGTGGTAAATCAGGGACATTAAGTTGTATCTGATTTTCTACAAGTGGTTGAAAAACAATGTGATGATTTAATCCCCAATTTTACAAGTGGTAAAATCAACAAAACTTATTTTCCGGAAAAACCATTTGATTAAAACAAACTTAAGTGTTTTGAAATCAATGGGAAAATAGTTTGTTGTGAGGGGGAGTTCTGATTGTTTATGCCAAGTGGATGGCGAATTGAAGTGATTCGATATCAGTTGTCACGTTGTTGTATAGTTTGTTTTCAAATTTCCTAAAATGTGTTTGCATTTTAGGGGGAGTAAGATTTTTTAGAAAATTCAAAAACATTTGAAAATTTGAAAAAGTAAAAAACATGATAAAATGAAAAATGAGTTTTGTTGTATAAAAGAGGAAATGATAGTACATCAGTGGACTATCACAACATGCTAAAGAATTGGAAAGTAAAATGTGATAAACGGTCTCACTGATGATGTGTCAGTAGGTTTTTGCACATTTAGTAGATTGTGACGAGATATAAACCTAAATTTCAAACTTGCTTGTTCTGTGGGTTAACACAAACTTGGATATATAGGTAACCCCTGAAATCTTGTTTGAAAGGTCCCTTATTCTGAGATACTAGGTCTTTATGCTCAGTGATATCTGGGGTATTATCCCGGGACTTTTGCTGAAAGAAATTTCTGACCTAGTCCCCGGATAATGCTTTTTGTAAATGCTTGAAACATAGCATCGCCCTCAGCAAGCTGATGAAACAATAAAATTGATAGTCGCTGCTGTTGTAATGCAAAAGATCCTCTAAAGGGGACCCACCAAAAGTCGAAGCCGTCATCTCTCTGCGTATCGAAAGATCGACCTGAGCTCTCACGGCCCTCGTACTATAATTTATTCCCCTGACAGATATCATCTGTGGTATACTCACCTGTAAGACTGAATATTGGGATCTGGATACGGGAGTATATTCAAGTAGTGGGACACACGAATAAGTTCAAGAGCTTAAAACATTAACCTCGTATCTCGGATCAATTGAACTTTGTGTGAAAATTTAAGTGGATCAATATACTGACAATCTAGGTGAATTGTTTAGAACTTAAAATGAAATGAAGCTTAACGGTGTTGGTGATTTGTCTCATAAACTGATATGATCCTCTTACACAAACTCACAAAAATATTGTTTGTAAATATTTCTTTACTGTATTGCATTTCATTTCATTAAAAAATCCAAAAAGATTTTCGGTGTGTTTTAGCATAAATTTTGAAAAATACAAAAAGATTTTAGACAACTGATGTTGAAAAGCTGATTTTCAAAATTCCGAGTGCTAAACATGACGAATAGGTTTGGGGAATTTGATTGAAACGTTGTTCAGAGATAAAAATTCGTTAAATGATCATTGTTAATGTTTGATATTGATTGGAGAAGGATCAGTGTTGGTGCATGATATTTGATAAATTGTTAAATATTTTATTCTTGTGAATCTTACTTTTGGGTAGAGTGTATGCAGGAGAGTCAGGTTTCGATTCTGATCTTGTAAAAGCCAGACTACGATCCCAGCATGTTTTGAGGGGGAGTCTGTTAGAGAAAGTTACATTATCCGAGGAGGAGATTAGTTGAAGAAAGTTAGAGTGAAGGAAGATCAAAGACTGATAAAGACTGAAGATTAAGAAGACTCGACACTTAAGACTCGTCAACATCTGAGGGGGAGTCTGTTGGTGCACACATCTGTCGTCTTCGTCTTATATCGAGTCTCGGTTCGTTGCGAAGTTGATCAAGAATGATGTCATGATGACATCATCCAAGTGACATCAAGGATGACATCATCACATGACATATTCACGTGAAGACAAAACATATATGAAATCAGAATGTCATTTTGACAGTTTCGCTTCAAGTCAATGATGAAGATTTCGCTTCAAAGCAATGTGTGGATTTCGCTTCAAGTGTTTCAAGCGAAATCTCATCTATATATATAGGCATTTTGTCATTTCATTTGTAATTTTTGCCAAGACAAGATACCGAGGTGCTACCGGTTTTCCTTTCGATTGTAAACTGTGTCAAATCAATATACAAAAGGTTTAAAGTGTGAAACAAGCTGTTTACAGATCCGTTTCTCTGTTTCCGCCTTTGAAACGGACTAGAACTCTTCCAAACGACTCATTTAGGTCGGAATCCAATCCTACAGAACCCCCCAGATATTCAGACTTGGGTTATTAATACTTTGACTTACGCCTTTTTCTATATTAAAAGCGTTATCGGTTGGAAGCTAGCAAGTAAATATTCTTAACTTATTTTAGTTTTAAAACTTGGGGTATGGCGAATACGCCACTTGGAGCGGGTATTATATAAATGAGCCGCCTATGATTGCTCATAAATATAAGAGCTCAATGTAATCCATTTTACTTGATAACTAAAACAATTGGGGTTATTGGTATCGTGTTCGCGTCCCGACTCATGAACTATTATAGCCATATGGAATAACGTGTCGGGTAGGCATACTGACTGTATGACACATTTATTCAATTTTGGTGTGTACTTTAATCATTATAGCACTGAAAATGACCGGATTTGATCTCTGGTTCCCATTATATGACAAGTATGTATATCTGGTGACAAGATAAAATCCCAAGAAATATTAAATGATTACCTACGGGTTTTCTCTATGTATAAAAATCATTTTTGAAAAACTATTTTCAAAATGAGTCGGTTAATTGTATTTACCAGCAAAAGCTGACGTATTTTCAAAAGATTGAACTGCAGGTACCGAACCTTGATATTAGACTAGGAATCCGGGTCGGCTACGATAAAGGCTATGGAATTTGCAACTCCTAGCTTAAGGCCTATGATGTCTAAAGCTCGTTTTATTAGATCTCGCATGTGGGCTTATACTTGAACACTTGTACAACTTTTATTTGTATATTCAAGACTTTTATTAATATGAATATTTTTACTCCAATACTTCCACTGCATATTAAATTGTGATATTGTTATCTAATCGTCACGACCCATTGGGGCCCACCAAAAATCAGGGTGTGACAGGTTGGTATCAGAACTACAGTTTGAGTGAAATAGACACTAGCCTTTTGTGTCTAAACTCAAATATCACAAATGCAGATTCCATAAGACTATTCCGAGTTCTAGACCTGAACCTAGGACTACTCCTCTCATTATATAAATATAGTTATTGATTTTATAAATTTTCAGGAAAATGCCTCTCAGGAAGGAAACCGCTAATGTTGATCCTATACTTTTTCCTTTCATGAAAAGTTCCCAGAACAAGCCGCAATAGAAGCTTCGCACCAAACAAGGATGTCGGTACGACCAGGCATGAGGATGAGTTCTTTACCCTCCTCCTATGGCCAATACATTATTTCCCTAATAAAACCCCAAATTGATAAACTTTCAAACCAGACATCAGAACCTATACAAGTAGACATTGATGACCCATATTTCTTGTAACGCCCTGCTTTTTCGTAACTTTCCTTATTTAGAAAGCTTGTCTTGTACTTCTATTTTTATAAACTTGTATTCCTTGTAATTGTATTTCGTTGTATCGTTATAAAATCCGAGACTTTGATCGTAATAAAATTCTTTATTTCATACAATATATACCTTACTTATTCGTGCATGCTTATACGTTTAATCCATTATACATGTGATACATATTTCATAATTCTTGTAAACTTGAAAATATGTGACATACATACATGATTTATACGCCTTTCACGCATATTTATACATCCTTGAACATTCACAATACTTATTCATGATTCACATACTTGTATTATGCTTAAAATTATGTTTTTATACTTAAAATCATCTAATAACACACTTAACACCTCAAAACACATCACATATGAAAGTATGGGGGCTAAACTTGACAAAAAAACAAACAAGTTCCCCAGATAGGCTGGCTAGCGCCCCGCGACCGTCCTCATGTTTCTCTGTCGCGCCCCGCCAGAGAGCTTAATTCGTAGAAAATTATAATCAGCTCATCTATTTGCCATTTGTGTGTTAGTTTGGTGTGTTTTCTTCACCTAACTTCATTAAAACAAACCCTAAACCTCACCTATATAACACACCTCATTCCCACTCTCTTACCACTTTATAAACACTTCAATTTCACTCTCCAAACACTTTAAAGATCCCTAGAAATCAGATTCAAGGCAGAATTATCTAAGTTACAAAATGAGTTCAAACTCACATTTCTTCCATGTTTCTTCACTTCTTCTTCCTCTATAAAGCTTAGAACACCTTTAGGAGTGTTTTCACAGGTTTTCCATAGAAACCCAAGGTGGAACATCACCATTTTGAGGTCTAAACTTTCTGTTTTGGAAGAAAACTTTATAAACATTATTTAAACTCTTGTTTCATTCAACAAACTTATGTTCCTATGTTCCTAATCAAACCTATGATTAGTGAACCTAACCAAGGTTGTTTCCCACAAATTTAGAGGTATTTTTTGCCTCTAAACTTTCTGTTTTGTAAGGGTTTTTAACCCACAAGTGTTGAACAAGACTGTTCTTGTATAAGTGTTATTACTTGGAAAGCTTTGGCTATCCTACTTTCAATCCACACCTCACTTGATGATTTCCCCTTAGTATAGTGTGTATATTTCATTTCTATTTCATTCATGACCATCCGAGTTGTCCTTGTGACAACTTGTGCATTGGTGAATCTTACGAAAGAGGTTTTAAAGGAAGGTTATCCTCCTACCTCCATGCATGACTTCTATGATATTCCATGATATACATGTTGGACTTATACTATATACTATATAAAATATATTAAGTATATGTACATAACCGAACCATTGATGATAATCAAATGATTATTTGTCATGGTAGTAAGTTATAGTATCTAAGTACTTGAACTCTCGTTATGATTCTAAAGGGTATCTTAACCCATGAAATCACTTTAACCCATACGGGATTCATAGTGTCAAAAATGAGTGTTTAAGCCTAGATGATTACTTTCTTAGATACATCCTTTATGTACTTTAGATTCCGAATCCTAATCCTTTGTTATCATCCGAATACTCACACACCTATGTTTCCTCGTGTAGGAGAACTCGGTGTTCCATCTCCAAACCAAAACTCTTCACGGAATAACAAGTGAAAGCTTGCAAAACCGTGAGTACACTTGACCCATTTCCTTTTTAAACACTTTGGGTTGTAACATGCTAATGTACAAAATTCACAAACACACACTTAAACATATTTTGTGCTCAATCCGTTATACATGCTACTTGATATACTTAGGTTCATACTAGATTCATACTTTGCTACTTGTCATTAACTTAGCTAGCCCGAACTTAACATAATAGCGCTATAGGAGTAGCACGTCGCCAGTCGGGGTCTTGTTAAGCTTATATTCATATTTAGTCTCGTTACTTTTGTGGCGAGGGACACTTATAATTCTTGTGGACACTTGGGTTTGACATTTAGTATTGCATGCTAGTTTACCTTGTATACAATTGCCATGTGGATTCGAGTAAATTCTTTTTAATACTTATGCTATGTATATACAAACTTGTGTACTCGCCAATGCTTTTGTGTTGAACCTTTATTTTAAACATGTTACAGGATGAGGATTGGTGCTCGTAACAAATCTAGTAGGAATGACTAGAAACACGCTCAAGATGCTAGATTCGAATATTTTGTTTTGTTATTGTTGTTGTATTTTGTTATTTCAATGTTGTACTTGTACTTCTTCATTATATTTGATAATTTTTTATTGTGAATGAAATCGGTTTTAATTAAATCATTGTCACATAATGTTATGAAGTCTTTGAGCAATCTTGTTCGTCTCACTCCGATGTTTCCGCCATCGGTTGGAGTGTGACATTTCCTACCTCCCAACTTCAAAATTTCAAACCTTACTTACACAAACCAGTTTCCAATTCGTGACCCATACTACTCACTATCATTGGAACCCGCTAGTTCCGCTTCTATGATGGATCCTTACCTAGAAAACCTTAATCAAACGCTAAACCCTCCACTACCAACACCAAGCAAGGTGAAACAAGAAGAGGACTAGCGAGTATGACGAAAAGAGGATGACTGAAGACTTTTTTTCTTTTTTGAGTTTTATTTTCCAAAAGTCCACCTATGGACAATGTTTGAATTTCAATTCCAAAAGTCCTTATAGGACAATGTATTGTAATCTGTCGATTTAATGTAATCCAATTTCAAGTTTCTTTTCCATTATTTAATTAATTCGCTACTAAAATCCCAAAATCTTACTGATGGCTATATAGCTCCCGACTGGACTAATGGTAAGCTTGAATATTGGCAATATAACTAAGAAAAACGGTAGTGACAACTGTGATCACCGAGACCGTATGGACGAGGAGAATAATCTTCAATCCTTGATTGCCGATGAAGTCGGTAAAGCTATGGCTGAATTCATAGCTACATTTAAAGGGTCAGAGCCATCTGTACCAAAGAAAAAATCTGTTTCTAAACCTCACTCCAAGACTGAAAAGTCTCACTACTCCTCAACTAAGAGTGAGCAAAGCATCAAGAATGTTGTCAGAACTGAGCCTCGTAACTCTAAAAAAGGGTGCACTTATTTCTCATGTATACCCTGTGACTTTACGGGTGAGAAAGGAGCCATTGATGCTTTAAAATGGCTCGATGAGATGGAAACCGTTATTGACATAAGCGGTTGTGCTACCAAGGACACTATCAAATACGTGTCCCAATCCTTCAAGGAGGATGCTTTAACTTGGTGGAAGGCACTGATCCAATCCACAGGTAAGGTTGCACTGTACAACCTAAGTTGGCCCAATTTCGTGGAACTGATCTGCGAAACTTACTGCCTGCCTCACGAGGTGGAGAAAGTTGAATCCGACTTTCTTAAACTGGCCATGAAAAACCTCAACTGTCGAGCTTATGTATCTGATTACAACTCTCTCTCTCAAGACTCGTACCTTATTTGATTACCCCCGAATCTAAGCGCATTGCGTAATTTATTGGAGGACTCGCTCCAGAGATCAAGGGGATTGTTAAATCCTCTAAACCTGTAACATTTAGATCTGTTGTGGATCTAGCCTTATCTCTCACTGAGGATGAGAAAAGGGTGAGAGCGGCCAAGACTGAGGGTGGTCACAAGCGGAAGCGTGATGACACTCCTACTAGGGATTCTAATAAGGGTAAGACTGGTTCGAACTATTACCAGTCTAAGCCAACTGAGGCAAAGCCCGAGTGTAAGGAGAAAAGACATTTTGGAAAATGTCAACATAATCAACCCAAAGGTTGTGGCATCTGTAAGCTGATGGACCACAAGTCCCATGAGTGTAAAGATCTGAAAAACGCCACCTGTTATGGGTGTGGCGAGAAAGGGCATATCAAGAGTCATTGCCCGAAGTGGGCAATTGACGCCAATAACAAGGCTACTGAAGCTAGGAAAGGCAATGCTAGATTCTTTCAGCTGACTACAAAGGAGCCCGTAAACAAGGAAAGTTGTTGCTTATCGATTTAGGGTTTCCAAACAATAGGTCGGTGTACTAACTTGGGGCTCACGACTCGTACACTCTTTTTAGGCTTACAACCGGTAAACAACAGAACTGGGCCTACCTTTAGCAAACTTTAGTAATCTTCAATTCTGGCCCGGAAATCCTTCTTTTCACTTAAGAACCTGTATAACACTTAGAAACAAACATTTAATCCATTCTAAACAATATTTACTACAAACAACTATCAAAATGCGGGTTTTAGCACTATAAAACATGTTGTCTTTCGGACACATGAGTAGCATACGGCAGTTGTAGATGTAAACTTGATCTCTTGCTATAAAAATGTGGTTTTTAGGGTTTTGGGGATATTTCTTCTTCTAATTCGAATTAGAGGCTGCAAGGATGAAATTAGGGTGAAAATTTAGAGATCTTGGAGTTTCTTAATCATTCTAATCACAACCCCATCAATAATGAATTTCCAATCTGATTCTGAAGGTGATTTCACAAATATGCACTGCTAAACACTTTGTAACTTCCTCCAGGTGAAAGGTAGTTAGGTTTGCACTAGATTTCAGTTTTTATTACATTCTGGCCTACTATATCTTGACCAGTTGTGTTTGGTTGATTTAAAATGTTTTTTAATGTTTGAATTATTTGTCTTTTGTCAAACATATTTTCAAAATCTAGCATCGTTAGCGGGTTGGTAATTAGGTGGGTAGTTGATCTATTCTAGTAGGCAATTGAATTGTTATGGTTAATACTATAGACTGTCTCTAATTGTTACTTCAACAAAGTAGTATTCCAAGACCATGTCTATATGGTGTTCTTGTGATTAAACTAAGTTTCTGTCTAAACCTACAGCTTGAATCCTGGAGGGGTTGCTTTTCTTAAATTGGATAACACCTTTCTCAATTAATTTTACAGATTCCTTTCGAATCAATCAAAACCCCCAAAAAAATTAGTATTTAATTAATTCAATAATTTAATCAAACACTAACCACGTATTCCCTGTGGAGATGACCTTATTTACTCATACTTATATAGGTATTTAAGTGATTAAAATACTTATTTTTATTAGCCCACAACAACTACATTAATGAGTACGGGTCGTACTCTGTACGCTTCGCATTTTTGTACTTTCCTTATTTAGAAAGTGTAATCGTATTTCTATTTATGGAAATGTGTATTCGTATCATGTTCATATTCCATTTCCAATTTTGTAATTCGAAACTTTGATCATAATGAAATTCATATTTACACATACTTGTTATACATGCAATCAATTGTTAAATGTGTGTTTACTTGCAAATCGACATTTGATATACATACAATTATTCATACACACATTCACGATACTCGAATTATACTTTCATACGCGTTCCGAACTTAAAAACATGTCAAAATACCAAGTTATTGCATA
Source organism: Helianthus tuberosus (assembly GCA_030545235.1). Classification (NCBI taxonomy): domain Eukaryota; kingdom Viridiplantae; phylum Streptophyta; class Magnoliopsida; order Asterales; family Asteraceae; genus Helianthus; species Helianthus tuberosus. The sequence goes on from CM060406.1 coordinate 187,855,635, forward strand.
AAATGATAAGGGAATCGAAGTTCGGGGGCCAAAATGAAACAAACCAAACTTGGGACAGACTAAAGAGGCGTCGCGTCACTCGACCCCCTCCCTCTCCTGCCGTCGCATGACACCAAGGTCACTGATCTGCAGACAATTGTTTTCAGCTCTTGCATTGGCCATCTTTCTCCTCCCTAATCACCATCCATCCTCCTTTAACTCAAAACCCTACCTCATCTCTATATAAACAAGCCTCCATCTCACCATTTTAACTTTCCAAACTCCTATATACTCCCATCTACCCTATGAATCAATTGCAAACACAAGACTTGGCTGAATTATCCAAGTTCTAAAAGTGAGTTCAAGATTACTCTTGTTCATCTTTTCTTCATTCTTTCTTCCATATGAAAGCTTGGAACACCTCTAGGAGTGTTTCCACAAGTTTACCATGGTAAACTAAAGTGGAACATCACCATTTTGAGGTCTACCTTTCTATTTTGAAGAAGAACTCTGCTTATACTTATTTACATTTAACTTTCTTGTAAGAATCTTGCACCTAGCTTGTCTCTAATCTCATCTATGATTATGGGACTTGTTTAAGGTTGATTCTCATAAGTTTGGAGGTCCAAGAATCTCATAAACTTTCTATTTTGTTAGGGTTTAGACAACCCACAAGTGTTGAAACCATCCAAGTCTACCGTAGTTCGTATGGCAAGACTTGTGATTTGGTAAAGGTGTGAACCACGAAAGCCTTGGCTATCCAAACTTGTTCCACCACCTCACTTGATGATTTATTATATTATTCCAAGTACTTTCCTAGACCTAAAGTAACACAACCCGGCCGCATCTCCAACATTTCCATGATGGGTATGAAACACCCGAGTTGTCCTTACTTGACTACTTGATAAACTTGGTAGATAGTTGTATCTTATTTTCATTCATGACCAACCGGGTTTATCAACTATGTTGATAAACTTTGTGCTTTGGTGAATTCACACCAACAGGTTTAATGGATGTTAATCATCCTACCTCCATGCTTGACATACATGATTTTATGATTACACATGATGGACTAAATAATAATATAATCTATATGATATAAAATATAAAATATAAATTATATATATCTAGCTGAATTCATGATACTAACCGGTTTATGGTTAGGTGTTATGAACTTAGGTTATTTTGTCTTTGTTCTAAATTCCTCGTTTATGATTCTAATGGGCAAGTTAGGACCCATTAAATCACATAAAAACATAGTGTCAAAACAAGTGTTTAGACGAGATATATTTTCGCATGCATATACTTTTTTATACGTAATTTTGAATCTGAATCCTTCGCAAAAATCCAAATACTCACACACCTTCGTTTCCCCATTGTAGGGTAACATCGGTGTTCCAACTCTCAACGTTCGTCAGACTAACGGATTAATCAGAAAGCTAACAAAACCGTGAGTGTACACGACCCCTTTTTACTTTTCGTCACTTTGGGTGCAATACGGATACTTTATGAAACTCACACAATCACATCTTTATGCTTAAGCATAAACAAACAATCCGATATACATGCTTAATACGTTATGCTAGGAACTCATACATGCTAAAACTTATTTGCACTATGTTATGCCATTAACTTCGATCAACCCTCCCTTAACATGTATAGCGCTATAGGATTAACGCATCGCCCGTATTCTTGAGGTCATGTTAAGTTAAACAAAAAGGTCTCGTTGTTGCTACGATGAAATTACGCTAGCGGGAAACTTTAGGTTGACAAGTAGGAGTTGCATGCTAGTATTGCTATGATATGTTCTAGATTACGTTTATGCCATGTGGATTCATTTAACCGTTTTATACTTATGCTAATAACCAAACCTGTATGCTCATCAATACTTTATGTGTTGACATGTACTTTAATACGTATTGCAGGAAATTGTTGATGATGATGATGATGAACGAAATCTAGTAGTGAGACTAGAAACGCACCTTTAAATTTTAGTACTTATTGTAATTTGATTTCTTGTTATATGTTTTCGTAATTTGCTTTCGAACAATGTACTTTGAATTCAGTGATGAAATGAAATATTGATTTTTAAATACTTGTCGCAAAATAGTGTTATGAAGTCTCGTGCAATCTCGTTTTCGTCTCACTCCGATGTTTCCGTCATCGGTTGGGGTGCGACATACTCGATTTGGTATGGGCCTACTAAGGCTCCAATTTCCAACTTTGTTATCTTATTCTACCAGCGGTGGGTACGGTTCGTACTTCTTTGAATTTGGTATGGGTCATATTCTTCTTCTTTCCCCCAATCTTTTCGTCTTCTATTGCAAAAGTGTCTTTTACATTTAGTTCATCCCTTTTTGACCCTTTACCACCAAATCAATAATAGTGCATGAATAACTATCTATTCTTATCAGATTTGAGGTGATTCATCCTAAATGTGGGTCTTTTATACTATAATACATTGGTCAAAAAGACTATTAATGGGTTATTGGTTTAAGGTAAAAGGTAAGAAAATATTTTGAGATTTTGGGTGAATAAGGGCTAAAAGTATACCAATATTCGATATTTTACTTCTACTTGCAACTGGCAACTAGGATTGGGATCTTTGATCCCCACACTTATTTCTTTTCATATATCTCTTTCTCTTTCATTTTTAAACCTTTTCATTTTTGTCTTGTATATACTTTTCTTTTTTTTTTCTTTTTCTTCAGCTTCCTTTGCCATAAACTTCATGTATGTCGAATTATATTAGTAGCTCGGGTAAACAAATGGAAAGGCGAATCAAGGTATAATGGGTTTAAAAGGATAGGTTAAAGAGACGAGACGATTTAGGCTCAAAGGGGGTTTCTAATTGATATGATATAAGGTAAGAAATATCAAACAAAACAGGTTAACAAGGTCTTATATCCAAATTTTGCCTTAATTATCTATGTGTAAACAACTACTTTTTTACATGGCAATTGTATGACATGCACAAGTTTCGCAACAATAATTATTCTCAAATTTCTCAATCAAACAAAAAAGTTCATATTAAAGGCTCAATTCACTCACCAAAAACGGTCGGATTAGGGTTGTCAATATGGATTAATGTATTTGCCTATTCAGTTTCCTCAACTAATAAGGTGTCCTTTTACATTTTCTTTCAGAAACCATTTTTTTTTTTTTGGAAAATTCTATCCTAAAACTTACAATCGAAGTCGAATTTTTAAATCATGGGCTTAAAACCCATATATTAATCATGTACTAATTGTAATTTACAATTGATCAATTTTATTAAAAACATAGGGAAAGTTATTAAGATTTTTTGAAAATTTATCTTATGCACAACACAATTCTCTTATGCCCACACTTAAGATGTAAATTATCCCCGATGTAGAAAAATGTGATAAACAAGATATATGAATTGTGATACTTCCCTGATTTTGGAAACCATGCATTTATAAATCGATATTTCCAAAGTAGCTTCCAACATGTGTGGCTTTCTATATGGTAGTTGTTTGAATTCTAACAGACATACTTGCTGTTAAAAAGTATCACTACATAAGAATATCATTCATTATGTCCTAAGATTGGTTGAAAAGGTGCATTTCAATATTTATTGTGTGATATTATTAGTCTGATTCTATTGGTTCTATTATGCGCAGTTACATAAGTTCAGGGTGCTATGTGAAAGTTTCTAAGGACCACGATCATCTTGGTGATTTCTCTGGGGTTCTAAGTGTAACTTGGTGTGTGTGGAGATATAAAAGAGTGCTTGATTGGTTGTTCAGTCATTCTCCCCAAAAATTACTTCACACACTTTTCTTGTTTCTCTGTGTTCGTTCGTCGGGGTTTGTTGAAGATTGTTGAGTTCTTGTTACAATCCCTCATCGGTATCATTGAGAGATTGTTGTATTCTTGTAGATTGATCATCGATTGATGATCAACTGTGTATTCTGTACTTTATATTGATTAGATCTCACTGTTTTGTGAGATCTGGGTTTCTGGGGGGTAATCTTTTTTGGGTTGGTTAAATAAGATTTTCTTCACGTTTTGTCGCTATTTCTTGTGTTGTTTGTATGATTTCAGTTGTTTATGTTTATCGATTAAGTTGTTTTGTGATAGTACAGCAGCTATTGCTATAGCTGCTAATCCAGTTTTTCACGAAAGGACTAAACATTTTGAGATTGACCTGTATTTTTTGAGGGAAAAAGTGTCGATTGGTTTTATAAGTACAGAAAAGGTTGACTCGGAAAGTCAATTGGCTGATATTCTTACTAAAGGTTTGAGTATAAGTCAGCATGAATATTTTTGTGAAAAATTGGGGCTGGTCGATTTGTTTAGGACAAATGAATGAAGAGGGGATGTTAAAAAGTATCACTACATAAAGTTATCATTCATTGTGTCCTAAGATTGGTTAAAAAGGTGCATTTCAATATTTATTGTGTGATATTATTAGTCTGATTCTATTGGTTCTATTATGCACAGTTACATAAGTTCAGGGTGCTATGTGAAAGTTTCTAAGGACCGCGATCATCTTGGTGATTTCTGTGGGGTTCTAAGTGTAACTTGGTGTGTGCGGAGATATAAAAGAGTGGTTGATTGGTTGTTCAGTCATTCTCCCCAAAAATTACTTCACACACTTTTCTTGTTTCTCTGTATTCGTTCGTTAGGGTTTGTTGAAGATTGTTGAGTTCTTGTTACAATCTCTCATCTGTATCATTGAGAGATTGTTGTATTCTTGTAGATTGATCATCGGTTGACGATCAACTGTGTATTCTGTACTTTGTATTGATTAGATCTCACTGTTTTGTGAGATCTGGGTTTCTGGGGGGTAATCTTTTTTGGGTTGGTTAAATAAGATTTTCGTCACGTTTTGTTGCTATTTCTTGTGTTGTTTGTATGATTTCAGTTGTTTATGTTAGATCTGTACCATTTTTACATGGTATCAGAGCTTGATAGCTCCTGGTGTTGTTGATTACTTGGTTTATCCGCTGCATAATTTTCTGATTGTTTGTCTGTGTTTCCTTTAAGGTTTCTGTTCTCGAAAACTGGTGATTGGTGGCTGATCTTCTCAGATCTGTGTTTCTGGTGCTTTATCTATTGTTGCCGGACGAAACCCTAAGTTAGGGTTTAGTGACTGCTGGTGTTCTTCTCCGATCTAACTCCTGCGTTAGTCTCTGAAACCCTAGTTGTTTCAGGGCAAACTAACCAGAAGAGTTATTGCTGGTTTCCAATAGCAGATCTTGTAGTTCTTGAAAACTACAGATCTGGTGTTTGTTGAAGATATTTGCACCCAGTGTAAGATCGTTCTAATCTCTCTATTTCCTTTCTGTTGTTGATTAGTTGAAGTCGGGGTAGTGAGGACCGACACTTTTTATTTGTTGTTGTTGTGATTCTTGTTTACTGTTATGTGCTTCTTGTGTGTTTTTATTTGTTATTTGTTGTTCTTGGTTTGTGTATTAGGTCTTCTAGGTTTTAGTGTGGCTCCGGAGTAAAGGCTTATCCAGGCACCTCTGAGTGACTAACCTGGAATCTGGTCCCTGACTCAGCTTCGCCCTTGTTAGGTGTTTTCTGTTTGTTGCTCCTTGTCTGTTTGTGTTCTGTTTGTTGCTCCTTGTCTGTTTGTGATTTTGTGTTTGTTTGTGTATTGTTATCATGGGTGATGGTGAAGGAACTTCACATACCTTAATAAGTAAACTGGATATAGGTGATCCTCTGTATTTGCATCCAAGTGATTCTAGCTCATTAACTATAGTTGGAATAAAATTAAAAGGTACAGAAAACTACAGAGTTTGGTCTAGTGCTTTTGAGACTAGCTTTAGAAGCTAAAAATAAATTTGGTTTCATAGATGGTAAATGTAAAAAATCTACTTATGATCCTATTTTAAGTAGTCAATGGGATAGATGCAACTCGGTTGTGTTGACCAGGTTACTAAATTCTGTTTCTGAGGAATTATATCTAGGTCAAGTGTTCTCTAAACTTGCATCTGAGGTTTGGTTAGATTTGAAAGAGAGTTATGATAAGGTTGACGGTTCTATTGTTTATAATTTGTATAAAAAAATCAATTGTATCTCTCAAAATGGGAGCTCTATCTCTGAATATTATCACAAAATACCATGTGGAAACAGTTTGATGCTATGGTTCAGTTACCCACATGTTCTTGTAATGCTGCAAAGGATTATAATGATTTTTCAACTCTTATTAAGCTAATGCAGTTTCTTATGGGTTTGGACGATGTATACCAGCCTATAAGAACAAACTTATTAACAAGAGAACCGTTGCCCTCTATCAAAGTTGCTTTCTCCATTGTATCTAGGGAGGAGTCTCATAGAAACAATAGTAGTAGTTCCAAAAGTCAAAGTGTTTCAATTGTTTCTAAGTCTAATCAGCCATATGATTCTAAGAAGAAACCATTTAGAGGGCCTAATCCTAATCTAAAATGCACTAACTACAACATGATAGGTCACGCTGTTGTTAGATGTTATGAATTGGTAGGATATCCTCCAGGTTTTAAAAAAAGGGTTGGTCAGGTTGGGAAGAATGTGTCATCTAACAATAAATCAAACTTGTCTTCTGGTTCTTCTATGTCTCCTTTTTCTTCTGAGCAGATTGCTAAACTGTTAAGTCTTGTGGGTGAGAAAACCAGGCCTGATCCTCAGAGTTCCAATATGGGGGGTAAGTCTAATTGTGTGTATGATGTTAATGGTGGTTTTATTTGTTGTTCCAGTAGTATAAACTTTGGTTTTGATTATAACTGGATTGTTGATTCGGGGGCGAATGAACACATGGTTAATACTGATAAAGATATGTTTAATAGTATGATGTTTCTGAGTTTGATTTGAAAGTCTCTCACCCAAATGGGACTAGTGCCAAAGTGTCTAAAATTGGTAATATTAAGTTAGCTGATGGGGTGGTTTTAAATGATGTTTTCTTTGTTCCTGATTATGGTGTTAATTTGTTGTCTGTTTTCAAATTGTCAAAAGATAATCAGATCACTGTTGTTTTTAATGAGAATACCTGTTCTTTACAGGATTCGAAGTCAAAGAAAGTCCTGGTGACTGGTAACCAGGACAATGGTCTGTATTTTGTTAATAAAAGTGGTAATACTGCTAATTTTTGTTTTAATAGTTTGAGTAATAGTAATCTTTGGCACCGTAGGTTAGGTCACCCTACAAACCAAGTTCTAACTGTTTTAAAAGATGACTTAGGTCTTAATAAAGTTGTTAATCATCTGTGTGATATCTGTCATAGGTTTAAACAATTTAGAGAACCTTTTCCAATAAGTGATTATAAAACTAAATGTGTTGGTGAATTAATTCACTTAGATGTTTGGGGTCCATATAAGGTCACAAGTAGAGATGGTTATAAGTATTTTTTAACTGTGGTTGATGACTACTCGAGATCTGTTTGGTTTTATTTGTTAAAAAATAAGACAGAAGTGTTTGAAAATATTCAAATTTTTTATGAGTTAGTGTTAACTCATTTGGTAAAAAAATAAAGATGTTTCGAAGTGATAACGGAACTGAGTTTGTTAACAACCAGATGAATTTGTATTGTAAAAATAAGGGTATAATCCATCAAACTACTTGTGCTTATACACCACAGCAAAATGGCATTGTAGAGAGAAAACACAGGCATCTCTTAAACATGGTTAGGGCTCTTATGTTTCAGGGTGGTCTACCTCTTCGATTTTGGTCTGATTGTATCTTAACTGCTGTATATCTGATTAACAAGTTACCATCATCAGTGCTGTTAGGAAAAAGTCCATACGAGTTGATGTTTAACTTTAAACCCTCTTTAATGCATATTAGGAACTTTGGTTGTTTATGTTTCAGTACTATCTTAGATGATTCTGATAAATTTTCGTTTTATGCTGAAAAGTGTGTTTTAATTGGTTATTCGAATGTTAAAAAAAAGGTTATAGGTTGTGGAGTTTGGATAAAAAAGGGAGTTTTACTCTAGGGATGTAAAGTTTTTTGAAACTGTTTTTCCTTTCAAGTCTGAACAAATGAATAACCAAGATAAAACTGTGTTTAATGAACTGAATCATTTGAATTTTTTTGATAGTATTGACATGTCATCATCCATTGTTCCTGTCACTCCCGATGATGAAGAGGGGAATACTGATTCTCACGAGTTATCTTGTGATGATCAGCAGCCAGTCCCCTCTACATCTACCACCACTTGTAGTGTTGATGAAGCTCAACATATTGAGTCTAGGGTTGAGGATAGTAGTGGAGGTGGATCTGGCGTGGCAGAGGACACAGGAACCTCAAATGTTGAGATTGTCCCATCTGAGGGAAATAATCAATCTGTTAGAAGGTCTTCTAGGGTTACATCTTTTCCAAAAAGGTTTGATGATTTTGTTTTAAATAGTACAGTTAAGTATGGGATACAAAAGTATGTGAATTATGCTTGTTTGTCTTTTGAAAATAAGTGTTTTGTGTCTAATTTGAACAAGTCTGTTGAGCCTAGTAGTTTTAATGAAGCTGTTACTGATCCTAAGTGGGTAGAAGCGATGAATCTAGAGATGGAAGCTTTGCTTTGGAATCAAACTTGGGATCTTGTAGATTTACCTGTAGGAAGAAAACCAATAGGGTGTAAATGGATTTATAAAATAAAGTATAAATCCAATGGTGAGATCGAAAGATACAAAGCTCGTTTGGTTTCCAATGGGTATAACCAACGAGAAGGTATAGACTTTGGTGAGACGTTCCCACCAGTCATGAAAATGGTCACTGTTCGATGTGTATTAAGTCTTGCTGTTCAAAATGATTGGACTTTGTTTCAATTAGACGTGAATAACGCGTTTTTGTATGGGTCTATTTCTGAGGATGTATACATGACTCTTCCTGAGGGTTATTATAATAAAAATGAAAATAAAGTATGTAAACTTGTTAAATCTTTATATGGCTTAAAACAAGCCCCGAGAAAGTGGAATGAAAAGCTTACAAAAGTGTTACTTAGTGTCGGTTTTGTTCAAAGTGTTTGTGACCATTCTTTGTTTACATATTCTAAAGGTGAAGTGCTCATTCTGTTGTTAGTTTATGTGGACGATATAATTGTCACAGGGAACAATAAAACTGAAATTGAAAAAATAAAAACCTTACTTAGTAATACATTTCAAATTAAGGACTTAGGCATATTAAAGTATTTTTTAGGTTTAGAAGTTATATATGACAAGTCTGGAATTTGTTTAAACCAAAGAAAATATTGTCTTGAACTATTAAGTGAATTCGGATACTTAGCTTGTAAACCTGTTTACACTCCTATTGAATTAAGTCAAGTAGTGAATGCTAGAACAAGTACTTGTGAAGAGAACTTAAAAGATATTACTAGCTATCAAAAATTAATAGGAAAACTGATATACTTGTCTTTGACCCGTCCTGATATCAGTTATGTTGTCCAATATTTGAGTCAGTTTATGCATTCTCCACTGGAAGTTCATCTTAAAATTGCCTTGAGATTGTTAAGGTACTTAAAGTCTAGCCCAGGTAAAGGTCTTATGTTCAAAAAGGGTTGTGATTCTGAATTAACATGTTATGTTGATTCGGATTGGGCTAAGTGCTTAGTGACCAGAAAATCGGTCACTAGGTTCTGTGTATTTCTAGGTAAAAATCTGGTGTCTTGGAAAAGTAAGAAACAAAGTACTGTTTCGAGGTCCACAGGGGAAGCTGAATACAGGGCGATGTGTTCAGCACAGTGTTGTAAAAGTCGGATTACTCGGCCGAGTACTCGGTCCTCGGACCCCCTCCGAGGCGACTTCCTCCTAGGCGGTCTCAATTAGTCGGCCTCGGGATTACTCGGGAGTACTCGGTGCCTAGTCGGCCTAGTCGGCGCCTAGTCGGACGTAGTCGGCCTAGTCGGTCTAGGCGGTCAACGTGGTTTGTTGACTTTTAATCGGTCAAAATCGGCCTACTCGGCCTTGTACTCGAACTACTCGGCCTTGTACTCAGACTAGTCGGACTTGTATTCAGAATATTTGAACTTTAAACATGTTTCATTTTAAATTATACTCAGTTGACATGAATTATGCTTATTTTAACACATCAATAATATATAACAATTAATTTTCTTTATATTTACCATGTCCGCGTACTCCCCGAGTACTCCGATTACTCCCAACTCCCCAGTCGGCCGACTAGGGACCGCCTAGCGACTTTTACAACACTGGTTCAGCAACCTGTGAACTGGTCTGGATTGTTAATATGTTGAAAGAATTAAGAGTTGATTGCACGTTACCGATTAAGTTGTTTTGTGATAGTACAGCAGCTATTGCTATAGCTGCTAATCCAGTTTTTCACGAAAGGACTAAACATTTTGAGATTGACCTGTATTTTTTGAGGGAAAAAGTGTCGATTGGTTTTATAAGTACAGAAAAGGTTGACTCGGAAAGTCAATTGGCTGATATTCTTACTAAAGGTTTGAGTATAAGTCAGCATGAATATTTTTGTGAAAAATTGGGGCTGGTCGATTTGTTTAGGACAAATGAATGAAGAGGGGATGTTAAAAAGTATCACTACATAAAGTTATCATTCATTGTGTCCTAAGATTGGTTAAAAAGGTGCATTTCAATATTTATTGTGTGATATTATTAGTCTGATTCTATTGGTTCTATTATGCACAGTTACATAAGTTCAGGGTGCTATGTGAAAGTTTCTAAGGACCGCGATCATCTTGGTGATTTCTGTGGGGTTCTAAGTGTAACTTGGTGTGTGCGGAGATATAAAAGAGTGGTTGATTGGTTGTTCAGTCATTCTCCCCAAAAATTACTTCACACACTTTTCTTGTTTCTCTGTATTCGTTCGTTAGGGTTTGTTGAAGATTGTTGAGTTCTTGTTACAATCTCTCATCTGTATCATTGAGAGATTGTTGTATTCTTGTAGATTGATCATCGGTTGACGATCAACTGTGTATTCTGTACTTTGTATTGATTAGATCTCACTGTTTTGTGAGATCTGGGTTTCTGGGGGGTAATCTTTTTTGGGTTGGTTAAATAAGATTTTCGTCACGTTTTGTCGCTATTTCTTGTGTTGTTTGTATGATTTCAGTTGTTTATGTAAGATCTGTACCATTTTTACACTTGCACATAAAATAGTAAAGACAGTATAAATAACGCAACATGTTAACCAAAACGATAATAAACAAACAACCATATACATCAGACATCATAATAAGGGTACAAGGTTACACATCATCAAAAATAAATATACAATCATGTCAAGCGCAACAATAGTAGCATACCCCTTAAACTAGACAAATAAAGTCTTAAAAAATAAATTCTTTTTAAAGATAAATGTTTTTTTTCCTTAAAATGTGCCTTTGTGGCTTACCAATCGATAGGGTAATGCCTTCATGGATCAGCAACCGATAGGGAGTGATGACGATCATTCAATGGATAGTTATGTATGTTGATAGTGTCTGGACATGTCATCGTTTGACTCGTAAAGTATGTTTTAAACGAAATGTTTAGACAAATGATGTGTTATCTTCTAAAGTTGATTCCTTAAACTAGAACTCACTCAGTTTAACTGACTTTTAATATATGTCTCAAGTTGAGCTCTAGCTAGGTATGATGGTTGTTTCAATGGCATGGTTGGCTAGAGTTGAGGTCTATCCCGTGTGAATAGTGGCATCCGGTTTAAAGAAGTTTCATATTGAAACTATCTCGTGTGAAGCTACGACTGTATTAGCAGTTATAAAATGTATGTTATGTTTCCGTTGTGTATTAAAAAATGATTTTTTTTTAAGTATGAACAATTTGTCAAAGTGTAAATCTAACATACGAAACATTTCAATAATTTTTTTATAAGTGTGGAAAAATTATATTATTAAATTGATATCATATAAAACGAAGACGATTACAGACTAATGGCAGGTAGACGAGCAACAAGTTGCGCCGCTACCCTCTTCTGAATAGTAATAGCATGTTCAGTCAGATATGGTGGTACGTCTAAACATTTTGTAATTAAAATGAACGCAAATACCCCATTCTAAACCATTTAGATCATTATTATATGAATTACCTATTACCTATAAATAGATATAGTAAAAAACGCATATGTGGGTTATTTAATTACATTGTATATGATTCGAAATTTGAAATCACAAACATAAGACCGTGGGGTATGGTGGGGCTTGGGTTGGGCATTGGTTGACACGTGGAATGGGAAAAAAAACCCACGCCCATGGGGTATGGTGGGGCTTGGGTTGGGGGCATGAGTTGACACATGGCCATTGAGAGCCCACCATGTCACCTTGCTAGCCCGCCCCACGCCCGGCTTGAAAGCCAAGCCCCAAGGGGCCACGCCCAAACCCAAGCCCCCGGGATGGTGGCCTGGGCGTTTTCCCCCAACCCACGCCCCAACCCAAGCCCCATACCCCATGGCCTTAATGGAATATCCTATACCATGTGAAACCTTGCAAGCCTTATTGAAAAAGAAACAGAATCTAAGATGATATACATATGTACTTGAGCATGTATAGTGACAAAACATGTGAAACCTTGCAAGCCTTATTGAAAAAGAAACAGAATCTAAGATGATATACATACATGTACTTGAACATGTATAGTGACAAACATGTGAAACCTTGCATGCCTTAATGAACAGTGGCGGATTTAGAAGTTTTTGGGGTTTCCAGAAACCCCTTTGGTTTGGAAAAAAAATGAAAAAAAATTAGTGGAAACCTTATACGATTTGAAGAAAAAAAAACTAGTGAGAGTTAATGAAAATCTACCAAAAGGAATCCGTAGAAAAAATCTTAAATCCGGCACTGTTAATGAAAAAGAAACATAATCTAATCTAAGATGATATACATATGTACTTGAACATGTATAGTGACAAACAAGCTATCGCAATTTTCAAACCCAAAAATCAATTTATAGAAGTCAAGAAAACTTACTTCATTTTCTCGAAAGTTTTTTTCTCTGCATAAGTTTTAATATGTAATCATAACAAGTACAACTTTCTATAATAATCATTGGTTACTTTTTTTACTCTATATGTTCCTCTTAATCTTGAAAATATCATAATTTAAAATATTATTGTATAGCGTGTAAGATATAAAAACTAGAAAAAATGTTTTAAATATATATACACATATATAATATTTATAAACTTTAAGATGGGTATATAAACAATTAACCCTTTTGACTATTTAAATAAAAAGTTTCAGATTTTAATAAAGTTTCGGATTTTAATATAGAGGAGAGACTACAAACTGATAATTTATTTAAGTTCTAATAAAGAATTTCAACTAATGTTAACTAGTCTTAACCCTCCCCTTCTCTCCATCCCCCCGCCCCCAGCTCCCCCCGGTCCCACATTGTGGGGCGAGGGGCGTAAAATAATGTTAAGCAGTAACAGTGGGGAAGTTTGAGATTTCCGATCGAGGGGTCGAAAATGTATATATCAAAAATTTCTATAAAACCGGGGGGTCAAAAACGTATATACCCAAAAATTTCTATACGAAAACTATATACTCTCCACTAACGAGCGAAAAGTCTAAAAACTGGAAAAAAAACGTAAAATAAAAACACGAATTTCTAACACCAAGTGACTTACATGACATAAACATAGACAAAGTCGAATTTAAACCGACATGTATCAGAAAGTCGATAGAGTAAAAAGAACCCGAGAGGCTAAATGTAACAACTAAACACCTTGCTAACTAGCAACAAGAAAGAAAAAGTTGATGGACCAAATGTGAGCACCAAACACCATGCTAAGTAGCAACCGAAAGACGACCAAATCCGGAAAAAAAAAACATAAACAAAAACTAATAATAAAACTAAACTCATTTACTTTTGTCACAAATTATAAAAATCAATGTTTTGTTACAAAAATAAAAATAAAAACCTAAAGCTTACTATATAAAAAGAAAAAAAAAACAACAAAAGACAAAAGACAAAAATTACTATTCCTAACCATGTTAGGAATATGAATCAATTAATATATGCTAGTTTTTTTTTTATGTCGCACGTTGCGGTGAAACTGAGCAACTGATAATGTAAAACAAACATGATTTGAAAATAAAACATGTTGTTTAGAAAGTCACATCATTAGAATGGTTTAATTCATCATCGTACCGTTTTATAATATCAAATAAATACTTTATTTTGAGTATAATTTCGTTTTTAACCAGGGTCGACTCAACGTTTCTCGGGGCCTAAAGCGAACGATGAAATAGAATGCTTTTGTTAGTATACATTTTTTTTGGAGTGTAGCAATTTTTTTGTTTTTCTTTTGACAATAGCACTTCTTAAAATAACATATCAATACAAAAAAAATGTTATTTTCTATATTTCATTTAACATATCATTCTTATTTCAGTAATAACCGTTAATATCTAAATTGTTTCACTAACCGTTAATATCTAAATTGAATAATTTAAGACATACTATTTCTTTCACTCTATTTTTATCAATATACACACACATAAACTTGTAGTTTGAGACCAAAATATATATTTCATTAAATAAAAGTTTCTTAGATATAAATATAACTAAATAAATTAGAGCAAAAAATTGAAATTTATATAAGTTGTTAAATAAAACCATAAAAAAATCAAAAGGAAAAAGTATCACATTAGGTCATTAATGAATACTTCAAAAAAAACAGAAGGGTAAATTCGGTAAATTATATGAATACTTTTAAAGGTAAAAAAGTAAATATCCGATAATCATATCATTCGCCTAATTCACCTATTTTATTGTATAAATGACGGGTTCATGTTCTCCGACAAAACCTTTTAAAAAAAACAGAGGAACTCACACAATTATGAATTAATATATCTTTTCTGTTATTTTTCCCCCTTCTCTTCTAAGAACATATACTACAAAAATCAAAGAGTTTTAGTTGTGAAAAAACAACAATGGCAGCCTCTTAAAATCGGGGGCCTTAAAATTATGGGGCCTAAAGCCCTAGCTTTATTTGACTTATGCTAGAGCTGGCCTTGTTTTTAACAAAACTTATAATAGAATGTCATGGAAAAAATCAAACACAACTACGTACTTAAGTTTTTAGAAAGAAAAGTTATATACGTAAATTATTAAAGAACTATTAAATTAATATATATTCTAAAAAAAGAAAAAAAATTTAAAAAAATGATAGAAGAAATACATGTTTTAAAAAGGAAAAAAATTAAAAATATGTTATTAAAAGTAAATAAAATAATAAACTATTAAATAAAAATAATAATAAAAGCTATATTATTTATAGTGTGTCAGGTTCAATAGGGAACACTAAAAAAGTGATGAACGGGGAACACTCTTAACAATTTAATTTAACATGTTAAAAATCAATTTTTTTAAGTTTTTTCAACGATTTTCTTTTAGAAGCATTTTTAATAAAAAATAAAAAAATAAAAATAAAAAAAACAATTAAAAAAAGGGTTAAAAAAATTTTTTTACAAAAATGATTTTTATTGGAATAGTTTCTACACGTTTTTATAAGGAAAGCGCTGAAAAAAAATTTTAAAAAATTGATTTTTAACATGTTAAGTTAATTTTATAAGATATATTTTATTAAACTGTTTTTTAAACATTTTTTAGTTTTTTTATTTTTATATAAAAATGTTTCTACATGTATTTATAAGGAAAAGCGCCAACAAGATTTTAGAAAAGGTTGATTTTTAACATGGTAAGTTGAATTTCTAAAAGTGTTCCCCGGTTACACACTTTATTGTGTTTCCGAAACTCTCCCATATATATATATATATATATATATATATAGTGGAAAGTTCAAATGAGAAGAATTTTTTTGTAAGAAGAAAAAAGAAGAAGTTTCAACCAATAAGAATGTTTCATTTTACTTCATTTAATATTTGCATTTAATTTTAATATAAGGGTATATTTGTAAACTTGCATAGATCATTAATTTCTAGTCTCCCTAATTAATAGCTAAATACATTAAATTTGTAACTTATTTTCAAAATGTATATTTTCTTTTTTAAAATAAAAAAATATTTTAGAGTGTAGGACAAATTACTAGGTGTGTAGGATAAATTACAAGTTGTGTAGGATAAATTTAAATATGTGTAGGGTAAATTTTGAAATGTGTAGGATAACTTTTTATGTGTGTAAGCAAAAAAAAAATAGTGTAGAGAATGATAGTTTTTATGAGTAATTAATTACTTAAAAATAGTAATAAATGAGACTAAAGAAAAAACTACTTAATATTTTACAATTATACCCTTAGTTCTTTTTCTTCTCAATTAAATTTTCTTCTCAAATGAACATTCCCCTATATATATATATATATATATATATATATATAGGTAGAGGATCCTGTAAAAAGTGTTCAAAGTGTGAGAAGTGTATTATAACACTATATATAATACTATATAACACCATATAAACACCGTATAACAATATGTAACACCATATAATACCATATAACACTATGTAACACTATATATCATTATATAACAAATATAACACTATAGGTTGTCTGATAGCATGTCTATGATAGATGTATAGTGTTATCTTTGTTATATAATGATATATATTGTTACATAGTGTTATATGGTATTATATGGTGTTACATATTGTTATACGGTGTTTATATGGTGTTATATAGTATTATATATAGTGTTATAATACACTTCTCACACTTTAGGCTCTTTTTACACTATCCTTACCCTATATATATATATATATATATATATATATATATATATATATATATATAATTTGGTATTTTCTCCTTCAATCTCACATTTTTTACTTATATTTTTATTTTTAATAACTAATATATGGATATCACCTATTATAAATGTAGAATGGTTCTTTCTACATTTATATATCAACATTTTTGGTAAGGTAAATATTCAATATATTTTATGGTACCTGATATAATTTCAAATTTAAATTCATACATAAATTATCACCAAACTAATTTGCACTATTATCTATACTTGTTATTTTATGATTTAAAATTATTCTATATAATTCTCCTTTAGTAACAAGTTTACTATTATATTTAATAATATGTTTAAATTATATAAAAATATAACTTATGAGGAAAAAAAATTAAAAAAGCAATAAATATGTATACTTTTCACTTTACATTGTATCATTTATTTAGCTACATGTAATACACGAGATCAAAGAAGATAGTTTTCTTTGACTGTATGTTTCGGGATGACAATAAATTAAATTAAAGACAATCTTTATCCGGAGTTGGGTTATTTTTAAAATAACTTGTGTTTCGACATGGTTTGTATGTGGCTTTTTAGAATTAAAAATAGAGATGCACTTAAATTGTTAATTGTTGATAAAAAATGGTAATTTTTCGGGTCTCGCATTCAATGTTCTCTACAAAGAAGTTTTTAGAGATTGGTAATTTTATCTTTATTAACAGATTTGTATATTGTAAATGTATAATTAATTTGTAATTTTTCATTTATAGTATGTATTTTTTATTATGGATGTTCTTTTATTGCATCATTTTTTGTACCAACCCCGTGCAGTACACGTGTTTAATAAACGATTTCAAACAAGACACATGTCAACACCATATCATCCCTCAAAAAATCGTTTTTAATCAAAATTGTTTTTTTATTATTTTTTAAACCGGGTTAATATCATAAAATTACATGATTGCTTATTTTAAAATCCTTACCTTAATATTTGGATTTAGGGGCTGTTTGGTAGCCTCTTAATGACCATTCAGATGCTAACTCTTAATGGTTTAAAACCTCTGAATGAATAAGAGGTAACCTCAAGTCTGAATGGTTAAGAGTTAACCTCTGAATGGTAAATCATCACATGTCACATTCTTCTACCTTCTCATTGGTAAAATTCTTAATGGTTCCATTAAGAGGTAGCCTTTTAATGACCATTCAGAGGCTAACAAACAGCCCCTTTAAATATATTTTTACCTTGACCAATATTTTTTGGTTAAATGAGTCTGCTAAACCTTCCCATGAAATTCGCTCTTACATTAAATATAAGTTTAAGTTGACCAATATTATACTATATATTAAACAACATCATTAGCTACACTACACATAATTACCTTCTTTTTGTTTTTAATTACAAAAATACCATTCACACTCGTATCATTAACTTCTCTTTTGATGGCATTTAGGTAATTTATTCATTTTTATGTGGCATGTGTAAACATTACATAAGAGAAACTATTTTTTTTTTGTTTTATGTTTTGACCACAAAAGGTTTTGTTATTACACTTTTGACACTTCAAATTCTGTTAGTTTATTTTAACTAATTTAAATTATTATCCCTTGAATTTTAACAAATTTATCAAGCGTCTGAGTTCTAATAACTTACTTTACCCCTTTTAAACCGCTTTACATTAGAATCCCGAACTTTAATAAAGTTACCGCTTTAACTTTTAAACGAATTTTCCGTTACGAAGTCATGATTTTTTACATGTTTTATCTTTTTATATATAGTTTCAAATCATTTTAACGGTACACATTAATTATTTTTATCTATGTTTCGGAATTTATGTAACTTTACTTTTAAACTAACCGGTTGTTTTAGACTTTTTAAATCGTTGGTTTTTTAAAACCGTATGACGCTTTTGTTTTTACTGTTGTTACGTGCTTTTTTATCTACGATTAAATCGACCTACTGCAACATGTTATATTATAGCTTATATTAACTTACATCACAAAAGTAGTGTAGTGCCGACAATGTAGTTTTTTTTTTTAACTTTTTGATGTTTCAACTTAGCCATATATACGTTTTCCCCAAAAGTTTTATGTTCATTTTATAATTTCCGTTTGTTATTTTTTGTTTACAGAAGCTAAATATGGGATATAAGTTTTACATTTGTTACATTTTGTTTAAATTTTGGTTTTTACACATTTAGCTTTTGCATTTTTATACTGGTTTTTATAGTATGGTTCGTATACAGGTTTTTCGCCGCAACGCGCTGTGGAGAAATCCTAGTTACTTCTAATTAAGAAGATTTTTAAAAGAAATGTGAGTTGTTAAACACTTTAAAAGCGGGTTAGGTATTGACTACTATGAGAAAAAGATTGCAAACCTATGGGATAATTATCAGGTACGCCTACTCGTCTTATTGTGTTATACAAAAAACAATATTGAATATTCAGCCCGTATAATACACGGAAGACCTAGTCTTTTAATATCTTAGTATGACTTACATATTTTTTATTGTTAATATTCTTTTATTATACTTTTAAATTTCATTACAATGATATCATACTCTAAGATTTAGAAGATGTAATTGTCTCAACTTCCCAAGATGCATGGTTCTTATGTGATGTTTGTTGTGATGACGGTATTGATAGGTTTGTATTATTTTGTCCTTTTATAGACAGTGGATTTTGTGTATTTTAAAAGGTACTAAGGTGTACCTTTGACAGGAGTAATTGAATTAGATAAGGGGTTTTCTAATAGCACACCCCCTGTTTATCTACACACTTTTTCAATTCAATACGCATCGTATAGGCCTATACGATGCGTATTGAATTAAAGTAAAAAACAAGGCAGACTGATAGGTGCAGGTTATGTCTTGCGGCGGGCCTGATACGGATCGTATAGGCCTATACGATGTGTATCAGGCCGCTGTTTTTTTGAATTTATTTTTTGTTGGGTTGTGTCGAATGCGAACCCGAGAAACAAAAGGGATTTCGAGCAGTTGGTCGATGATATGATTGATAAAGATCTTGACACGATTATTCCCATTTTCAAGTATTATTAAAACCATTCAAGCCAACCAGTCTACAATGTGGTTCCCAATTTGCAGAACATAATCCCAGATTATCTAAAGAAACGCTTTTATCATGTGTCATGTGGTAAACAAATACCAAGGCTGTATACAGATCTCTATTCGGTCATCTTTCCAAGATTTTACACACGAATACCAAGGTTGTATACAGATCTTTATTCGGTCATCATAGAAGCGTTGGGATTCAAGGGTTTATGAGTCAAAGTTAACATTCAGATTCAGAAAGCAGATGATTTTGTACTTGGTTTATTCTCTTTAACCTATTAGAACGATCCTTGTTTTGTCACGTACATGCGTTTAATTCCCAACATCCTTGTAGTGTTTAGAATGTTTGTAGGAAATGTTGGTTCAATACCACCGGTTTCTAACTTTATGCTTGCATCCACCACAGTGAATATTAACTTTGTTGGAATCTAAGGGAACACCTGATTGAGAGAAACTTCTTCGAGCTAACCGCCGATATCTCATCCTTTTGTTGTTCAGTACTTCCGAGACGATTCAAGTTATTTCAGTTATTTCTGTTGATTCAGTACTTCAACGTATTTTAGTTGGTTTCGAATATACCCAAAGAGATATGAACCAACCGAAATCCACTTCCGAGACAATTCAAGTGAGTCCTATGAAGCAAGTGTCGGTCTATTCAATTGAGAGGAAACATTGCATGCCTTGAACGAGTTTAGAACACTCGTAATCCTCAACCGGCTTTGAAACCGGACGGAATCTACGAAGAAACTGTTCAATTTCACGGTGAGTGGAGAAATTAGCGACGGAGAAACTGTTTGTGTCACAACCCCCGATCCCTGATCCCTGGGAACGGGCGGACGTGATCACAGAGTTTGGTGGTATCAGTTTTATTTAGTCTTGCAGCGGAATTTACATTAGGACCGTAGTTAGGAAATGTTTATCAGAGTAAAAACCACCTCATTTCATATTAATAATCACATGGGTAAAACCCAAGTTTCTTATTACAATACATTATTAGGGACAAACCCTAATTTTATTGAATTTAAAACATCGTTTATTAGGTAACTTTTATAGCCACATTTTCCCAAGCCTTCAGTGCTCTCCAGCTGGCTTTTTACTAATTGGCTGTCACATTGGGTTACCTGAAACATGTTTTAAAAATATTTGTCAGCGGGAAATACTGGTGAGTGAATCCCAATTTAATCAATTTTAAATTCACAGTGAACAGTATTGAGAGTGATCACTTTGTTTATGTCTACACAATTACTCCATTTGGTACTATCAATCCTGACTTGTGGGTCATATTACCCATTGGCTAACTCATTGTCCAATGGTAACGTATTGTCATCCCGACTTACTACTCGCAAGTAGTACAAAATTTTGTATACAAAACCTCAACATACCGGCAGTAATTGAATAACTACAAAGACTCAATTACTACTAATTTTCATAGTAAAACATTTAAGGTTTGGTAAAACATTACCAAAAACATTAACAAAAAGAGGACAAACTCACATTGCTGTCTTAGGCTTTTCGTAAGGGTTTCCTGGGTATAATCTAAAATTTATACAAATGTACATTGGTTAGTACCATAACCCTTTGAAATTATTAATGATACCCTCCCCGAGACGGCATTCCAACAACTACGTCGGGCAGAACCACGACAGTTGTTACGGAACCCTAAATCAATCGGGCAGCGTAACTATTATGAAACCAAGGTTATAATACTTACAACAGAGCAGAACCTCGCTAATTAGGGGTATAATACCCGAAATATTATAACTTCTCTACAGAATTTCGAGATTGAAAGAAAGAAATGAGCGACGGAAAACGTAGACTGATGGCCTTCTTATATAGTTGCTGATTTCAGTCCTGTCGCGGCCCGCGTAAAAGACAAGGTAACCTTACGCGGCCCGCGTCAACACCAGTCAACGCAATAGCTTAGCTGAGTCGTTCACTAGACCGCCACGATCATGACACGTGTCGGCCTCTGGGTGTATCCGCGTTTCACAAGCTCTCGCGGCCCGCGTCAACTTAGCATAACCCTTACGCGGCCCGCTTCAACTAAAGAAGTCAGCGAAGTCAATATCCAGCCTTGATACGGCCCGCGTGGAGTTGAGGTGAGGTCTTTCGCGGCCCGCCTCAGCTTATACTTTCAGAATTTTATTTATTTTATATACTATAATATAATTAAGGCTCGGTTTTCACATACGGGACATAATATAAGACATATTGGGAAAATTTAAGATATAATAGAGGGTCGGAAATATTATAAGGGTGTTGGTTTTACCGAGGGTTGTTACATTCTCCCCACCTTGTTTTAGAGCTCGTCCTCGAGATCTACTGAAACAAGTGCGGATATTTCCTTTTCATTTCTGACTCGAGTTCCCATGTGTACTCAGGTCCTCTTTTGGAGTCCCACTTCACTTTGACTAGAACTAGTCTCTTATGCTTGAGATTCTTGACTTTCCTGTCTTCAATTTGTAGAGGTTTTTCTACAAACCTGAGTTGTTCATTTACCTCTATATCCTTAAGAGGCACTATCAATGATTCATCAGTTAAACACTTTTTAAGATTTGATACATGAAACACATCATGTATTCCTGCCATTTCCTCTGGCAGTTGTAGCTGATAGGCTACAGGTCCTATTCTTCTAATAATCTTAAAAGGTCCAACATACCTGGGACTTAGTTTTCCTCGTTTGATGAATCTTACCACTCCTTTCCAAGGAGAGACTTTTAACAATACTTTATCTCCTACTTGAAATTCCAACGGCTTGCATCAGTTATCTGCATAACTCTTTTGTCGATCACGTGCTGCTTTCAGTCGTTCCTTGACTTGAATAATCTTGTCAGTTGTTTCTTGCACTATCTCAGGTCCAGATAGTTGCTTTTCCCCAATTTCTGCCCAACAGACTGGGGTTCGACACTTTCGTCCATAAAGTGCTTCGAATGGTGCAGCATTGATACTTGTGTGATAACTATTATTATAAGAAAATTCTATCAAAGGTAAGTGTTCATCCCAATTACCTCCAAAGTCAATTACACAAGCTCTAAGCATGTCCTCCATTGTCTTAATTGTTCTTTCACTTTGTCCATCTGTTTGAGGATGATAAGCCGTGCTTAGCTTTATCTTGGTTCCCATTGCCTTTTGAAAACTTGACCAGAAATGAGATGTAAATCGACTATCTCTGTCAGAAACAATTGATAAAGGAATGCCATGTAAAGAAACAATTTCATTTACATACAATTTAGATAATTGTTCCATACTAATTGTTTCCTTCATTGGTAGAAAATGCGCTGACTTAGTTAATCTATCTACAATCACCCAGATTGTATCATTTCCTTTCCTAGTTTTGGGTAATTTAGTAACAAAATCCATTGTTATTAATTCCCATTTCCACACCGGCATTTCTAATTGCTGTAACAAACCTGAAGGTTTCTGGTGTTCAGCCTTAACTTGTGAACAAGTTAAACATTTAGAAACATAGACTGCTACGTCCTTTTTCATTCCTATCCACCAGAAATTTTTCCTTAAATCCTGGTACATTTTATCACTTCCTGGATGCATCGTATATTTAGACTTATGAGCTTCTTCTAATATACGATATCGAAGATTTCCTAATTTAGGTATCCACATTCTCTTTTCATGGAATCTCCAAATTCCATCTGTTCCTTGTTTTAATTCTTTTAACATACCTTTTAACTTTTCAGAATCATCCTTGATTACTGATTCTTGTGCTTCTTTTATCTGAGCATTTAAATCTACTTGTAGATTTAATTTAAGAGAACGTACCTTTCTTGGCTTTTCATAATACTTTATACTTAAAGCATCTGCCACTACATTTGCTTTTCCTTCATGATACCGTATATCACAATCATAATCACTAAGAAATTCCATCCAGAGTCTTTGTCTCATATTCAACTCCTTTTGCCCGAAAACATACCTTAAACTCTTATGATCAGTGAATATGGTAAACTTACTACCATAAAGGTAATGTCTCCAAATCTTAAGAGCAAAAATTATAGCTCCTAATTCTAAATCATGGGTTGAATAATTCTCTTCATGATTCTTAAGTTGCCTAGATGCGTAAGCTATAACTTTTTGGCGTTGCATCAATACACATCCAAAACCTAATCTAGAAGCATCACAATAGACTACAAAATCTTCAGTTCCATCTGGTAATGCTAGTATAGGTGTATGAGTCAATCTTTGCTTAAGAATTCTAAAGGCTTCTTCTTGTTTAAATCCCCATTCAAACTTAACAGATTTACAAGTTAACTTAGTTAAGGGAATAGCTATTCTAGAGAAATCTTGAATAAATCTTCTATAATAACCAGCCAATCCTAAGAAACTTCTAATCTCGGTTGGTGACTCAGAGGTTTTCCATTTAGTAATTGCCTCAATCTTGGTTGGATCTACATGAATTCCTTCATGATTGACTAAGTGTCCAAGGAATTGTACCCGTTAACCAAAATTCACACTTAGACAACTTAGCATAAAGTTTTTCCTTTCTTAACAGACTTAAAAGTGCGTGCAAATGTCTTGCATGATCTTCTTTACTCTTAGAGTAAATTAGAATATCATCTATGAATACGATTATGAATTTATCCAAATATGGCTTACATATTCGGTTTATCATGTCCATAAATGCAGCTGGGGCATTGGTTAAACCAAATGGCATGACAGTAAATTCATAATGGCCATACCTTGTTCTAAAAGCAGTTTTAGGAATGTCCTCTTCCTGTACCTTTAATTGATGATATCCTGACCTTAAATCGATTTTAGAGAAAAATCGAGCTCCTTGCAGTTGATCAAACAGGTCATCGATTCTCGGTAATGGGTACCGATTCTTAATCGTGACCTTGTTTAATTCACGATAGTCAATGCACATACGCATTGAGCCGTCCTTCTTTTTAACGAACAGTATCGGCGCTCCCCATGGCGACAAACTTGGCTGTATGAATCCTTTTTCCAACAATTCATCTAATTGTTTCTTCAATTCTTGCATTTCTGCAGGTGCCAAACGATAAGGTGCTTTGGCCATCGGTGATGTTCCTGGTATTAAATGGATTCTGAATTCAACTTCTCTATCCGGAGGTTGCCCTGGCAATTCTTCTGGAAAGACATCAGCTATAACGTCTGGAATCATCTTGGCTTCTTCTGCAGTCAGAACAAACGCTCTAGCATTTTTGGTATTCTTGTTGTCTGTGGCTGGAGCTAATTTTGGACAATTTGGCCTGATATGACCTTTTTCTCCACAGTTGTAGCATAATCCATTACTGGTTTTCTTCCTGCAATTTTCTTCCTTGTGTCCTGGCATTTTACAATGATTGCAGAGAATGGAGCATTTTCAGAATGCTTTTTCTTGCAGACCTTGCAGTATGGTGCAGAAGTAGAAGCTGTATTCCTACGATTGTAATTCCCCGAACGGAATTCTTGAGTAAGCCTTTGAGTTAAGTTCCTCCTCTGATCCTCTTCTCTAGTACGGACTAACTCATCAGTCAAGGTATTTGTTAATTCTACAGCTTCTTCTATGGTTTGAGGTCTAGCTGCCTTGACTATGTGTCTAATCTCCCCTATTAATCCCCAAATATAACGAGAGATTAACACTGGTTCTGGTGATGCAAAAGTTGGCACTATCCTAGCATATTCGAAAAATAACTTAGTGTACCCTTTGCTATCTACACCAGTCATTCTAAAATTTAGGAATTTGTTTGCTATCTGTTCTTTCTCATTGGGTGGGCAGAATTTCCTTTCTACCTTGTTCTTAAATTCTTCCCATTCCATATTGTAGGTTCTATCACTTCCTTTTGTTTGGAGGATAGTGTTCCACCATTCTAGTGCTGCGTTCTTAAACAGATTAGAAGCAAACAGTATTCTATCTTCTTCAGCACACTTGCTTATCCTTAAGACTGCCTCAGTCTTTTCTATCCAACGTAAGGTTGCAATGGCCCCTTCATTGCCCGAGAATTCCATTGGTTTACAAGACCAGAATTCTTTATAAGAACAACCATAAGGCATGGTTCTTCTTCTTTTGGGAATAGGCATTTGAAGTACAGGTCCATTGTTCACACTGTTTTCTGGTTCACTTGGTCGCTTACTGCTATGCTTACTTTTATTATCAGCATCTTTAACAGTTTGAAGAATAAATGGCATAGCATCTATAATTCCCTGTGCCACAATGTGTTGGATAGCACTATTATCCACTTG
Organism: Helianthus tuberosus; assembly: GCA_030545235.1. Lineage (NCBI taxonomy): Eukaryota > Viridiplantae > Streptophyta > Magnoliopsida > Asterales > Asteraceae > Helianthus > Helianthus tuberosus. The sequence goes on from CM060406.1 coordinate 187,881,498, forward strand.
GTTTCCGTTGTTATTGTTGTTTGGGTTTTCATTATTCAGATTATCGTCATTCTGAATATTATCATTCTGGATTTCCGGGTTATTATCCAAATTGACTTGATTTCTTTGGTCGGCCATCTGAATTTTAAACATTTATCCCATATTAATATCACAAATAATATCTTAATATAATTAATCACACGACACGCAGTTTTGCCAAAAGCGTAGATCATTGCTACTATACTCTTTTCATATACTTATGCGTCTATTACACACTAGTACAGAAATGAAATTACAATACCAACAGAAATAAAATAATAATATGCATCCATACACACATATCTTATTTTATTATATTATTATTACTACTACTTCCTCCATTCTAACATTCATGGGTATGGATTCATCCAAAAATCCATATTGCGCTCATCGTATTTCCATACGAGACGCTCTCCCACCTGACGCATCCTCTCACTGTTTTCTAAAATTTCCTCCCCGAAAGTCCTAAGTTTTTGAACGTTTTCTGCACTCATTGGGGGTGCAGGTTCTCGGACTGGGTTTGGAATCTGGGGTTCTGGTTCCTGATATGGGGGTGACAATTCCTGAAATTGGTAAGGATCCTCTAAAATTTCCCTAATATAGTCATTTTGGTAATAGGGATCTAAAGGATCCATACCTGGGTAAACTTCTATGTTCTGTATGGGTGGATAATCCTGAACAGGGTAACGTTGCACAAAGTCCCTATTATCGTCCCACCAAGGGTCGTAATTCGGGTCTAGAGGGTTTGGTGCAGGTACCCGAGGTATTTCTTCTGGGTTAAAGTCATGCATCTCTACCTGGTTTTCCTGGTTTTCTATCTCCATGGGGTGTTCTGGGTTTTGTGGTTGTGGGGCTACTAGTTGTTCCAGACTCGGGTCAACAGCAGTTGTAGCTAAGATATGGAAATTAGCTAAGCTTCTATTAAGTATCTCTTGAGTATGGGCATTTGTCTCTCTCTTAATAGCTGCTAAAGCCCTTTGCTGTTGCAATTTCCTCATTCTTTTTCTACGAGCAAAAGCTTCTTTACTGAACCATCCTCGTTTCTTATTAGGAAATGGTTCTTCAGATTGAGCTCTAAAAGCAAAGATTCCATCTTCCTGATCAACAACATACCCCGAGAGGGCAGGCTGTGATGATGTACTTTCACTCTTAGGTGAATCAGATAACTGACGATTCAGATCTGATGGTCCTTGATCACTCATACTGAAAACTAACAAATAGTCAAATAACACATAACACATAATTACAGTTATGCACATATTTCCGTAATTTATTTCCTAACACAAAATTTTAAAATTTAAGTGTCAGCAGAACACTTCTTTGGCTCAGACCAGTGGCTAGGCTCTGATACTACCTTCTGTCACAACCCCCGATCCCTGGGAACGGGCGGACGTGATCACAGAGTTTGGTGGTATCAGTTTTATTTAGTCTTGCAGCGGAATTTACATCAGGACCGTAGTTAGGAAATGTTTATCAGAGTAAAAACCACCTCATTTCATATTAATAATCACATGGGTAAAACCCAAGTTTCTTATTACAATACATTATTAGGGACAAACCCTAATTTTATTGAATTTAAAACATCGTTTATTAGGTAACTTTTATAGCCACATTTTCCCAAGCCTTCAGTGCTCTCCAGCTGGCTTTTTACTAATTGGCTGTCACATTGGGTTACCTGAAACATGTTTTAAAAATATTTGTCAGCGGGAAATACTGGTGAGTGAATCCCAATTTAATCAATTTTAAATTCACAGTGAACAGTATTGAGAGTGATCACTTTGTTTATGTCTACACAATTACTCCATTTGGTACTATCAATCCTGACTTGTGGGTCATATTACCCATTGGCTAACTCATTGTCCAATGGTAACGTATTGTCATCCCGACTTACTACTCGCAAGTAGTACAAAATTTTGTATACAAAACCCCAACATACCGGCAGTAATTGAATAACTACAAAGACTCAATTACTGCTAATTTTCATAGTAAAACATTTAAGGTTTAGTAAAACATTACCAAAAACATTAACAAAAAGAGGACAAACTCACATTGCTGTCTTAGGCTTTTCGTAAGGGTTTCCTGGGTATAATCTAAAATTTATACAAATGTACATTGGTTAGTACCATAACCCTTTGAAATTATTAATGATACCCTCCCCGAGACGGCATTCCAACAACTACGTCGGGCAGAACCACGACAGTTGTTACGGAACCCTAAATCAATCGGGCAGCGTAACTATTATGAAACCAAGGTTATAATACTTACAACAGAGCAGAACCTCGCTAATTAGGGGTATAATACCCGAAATATTATAACTTCTCTACAGAATTTCGAGATTGAAAGAAAGAAATGAGCGACGGAAAACGTAGACTGATGGCCTTCTTATATAGTTGCTGATTTCAGTCCTGTCGCGGCCCGCGTAAAAGACAAGGTAACCTTACGCGGCCCGCGTCAACACCAGTCAACGCAATAGCTTAGCTGAGTCGTTCACTAGACCGCTACGATCATGACACGTGTCGGCCTCTGGGTGTATCCGCGTTTCACAAGCTCTCGCGGCCCGCGTCAACTTAGCATAACCCTTACGCGGCCCGCTTCAACTAAAGAAGTCAGCGAAGTCAATATCCAGCCTTGATACGGCCCGCGTGGAGTTGAGGTGAGGTCTTTCGCGGCCCGCCTCAGCTTATACTTTCAGAATTTTATTTATTTTATATACTATAATATAATTAAGGCTCGGTTTTCACATACGGGACATAATATAAGACATATTGGGAAAATTTAAGATATAATAGAGGGTCGGAAATATTATAAGGGTGTTGGTTTTACCGAGGGTTGTTACAGTTTGAATTTGTGGATTTCTGTTGGTTCAGAAACTTAACAGGAGAAGCAACTAAAAAAGCGGTGAACGGTATTTAACGTACACACCGCATTCGAAGATCCTTGCATTAGACACAATTTGTTGTAATTTGTGGATCAACAGAAATAACTGAAATAGTTCTCTTTAATCTATTAGAACGATCCTTGTTTTGAGAACCTGATTCTGTTGTTCAGTACCAACAGAATGCATACACAAATAGTTCTAGTGGACGAAGCAAATGAAACCGGAGCTGTTATCTTGGTTGTTCAGTACTTTCGTGTGCTAAATACAAAGCCGATTTCAACTTCCATTGATCAAATAATACAAACCCAAAAAATGCTTACACAAATAGTTCTAGTGGACGAAGCAAAGAGACCGCCTTGTTAATTTTAATGAAGCAATGAAGATTGAATCTGCAAACCGCAACCTTTATTGATCTGGAATTGGAGAACCGTTGTTAACAAAAGTATGTTGTTCCAAGATCAATTCCAAGATTATTGATGGTAACAAGAGTATTGAGGTGGGTTCAAACTTCCAAGATCAATTCCAAGATATTAGCGTTCTTTAATCTATTAGAACGATCCTTGTTTTGAGAACCTGATACTGTTATTACATCCGAGACGATTCAAGTGAGTCCTATGAAGCAAGTGTCGGTCTATTCAATTGAGAGGAATCATTGCATTACATCTCCGTTGAAAACAAGTGGTTGTAATGATGGAACCCTTGATTTGAAAAAACATTTTTGAGAAATTTATATTTCAATACTCATCGTATAGGCCTATACGATGCGTATTAATCGATGATATACTCCTGGTTTTCTGATAAATTCAGGGGTATTTTTGAGAAAATTCAAAGTTTAATACGAATCGTATAGGCCTATACGATTCGTATAAAGCTGATATACGATACAACATAGGCCTATACGATCGTATATGGCAATATTTCAAATTTAGTGTTATCGTGTTTCCTCGGTTCGACGCGTATACGTCTCGTTTTTTGCCAAACTTTCGCATATTTTATCTTTTTATTACGTATACCTTCAACATAGGTCGTTTCGATGCCGTTCGGTTGCGTGCGAATATCTTATTCTATGATTACGTACAGTTTTGTTTGAAATCCACTTGAACTCCATAGTGCCGTATTATATGTATACGTGTGTGGAAATATCGTTAGTCGCGTACTTTGACGTATTTTTGCATATTTTGATGTATTCTAACATATTGTTGCGTATTTAATTGTATTTTTGACTTTTTTTAGCTTATTTTAACGTATTTTAGGGTATTTTTACGTATTTTAGCGTATTTTAGAGTATTTTAGCATATTTTAACGTATTTTAACGTATTTTAGGGCATTTTAGCGTATTTTAACGTATTTTAACATATTTTAGCGTATTTTAACGTATTGTAACGTATTTTAGCATATTTTAATGTATTGTAACGTATTTTAGACAACACCAGATAATGAACGGATTGTTGGACTTCTTGTTCATAATGTACGCCTCAATTCATCTTTTTTACTCTTTTCTTCGATTTCAACAAATAGTACCGCAACTGTTTTTTACTACGGAAACGGTGGCTATGCGAAATACAAACCGCAATCGTTTGTGACTATGGGAAACACAAGTTTTCTTTTTGAGCTTGATGGATGTCCGTTATCTCAATTGAGGTGTGCATTGTTTAAATCTGAATATAACTAGATGTTACATGTAACTTCATTAAACCATGAACAAAACCTATTTTTCAAAACACATGTGTTCGTATCAGCGTTGTTTATCACCCTGTGTGAGCATTGGAAACCCGACAAACAGTCTTGACAACTGTGACAGCTTATCTATTTGTGTGTGTCACATCCATCCTATTTGTGTATGCATTCTTCTAGAGAACTTATCGTGTGTTGCAGTTTGGAAAGATGACCGAATGGATATTTGAATAACTAACTGTGGAGAACTTGTTTGCGTTTTCCATCAACATAAGCCCGAAGAAACCAAATTCGCAACAATGAGTCTGAGTCCATTGTTGTTCGTGAATGTTTCGAATCATCATAGAAGACGTGTCGGGTTCTTCTGCTAGTGGTCGGGCTTCCAATGCTCACACAGGGTGATAAACAACGCTGATATCATCATAGAAGCGTTGGGATTCAAGGGTTTATGAGTCAAAGTTAACATTCAGATTCAGAAAGCAGATGATTTTGTACTTGGTTTATTCTCTTTAACTGTTTCACGGTGAGTGGAGAAATTAGCGACGGAGAAACTGTTTGAATTTGTGGATTTCGGTTGGTTCAGAAACTTAACAAGAGAAGCAACTAAAAAAGCGGTGAACGGTATTTAACATACACACCGCATTCGAAGATCCTTGCATCTCAAGATGAAAACCGCAACCGTTTTTTACTACGGAAATGGTGGCTATGGGAAATACAAACCTGACACGAACCACAATGGACTCAGACTCCTACTACCCTTGTCGTTCCGTATTTTCTCCTTTTCTAATTCTCGAAGAATCTCGTAACGTATGACACATGATAAAAGGGGATGTCTAATGGAACACCTGATTGAGAGAAACTTCTTCGAGCTAACCGCCGATATCTCATCCTTCTATTGTTCAGTACTTCGGAGACGATTCAAGTTATTTCAGTTACTTCTGTTGATTCAGTACTTCAACGTATTTTAGTTGGTTTTGAATATAGCCAAAGAGATCTGAACCAACCGAAGTCCACTTCGGAGACGATTCAAGTGAGTCCTATGAAGCAAGTGTCGGTCTATTCAATTGAGAGGAAACATTGCATGCCTTGAACGAGTCTAGAACACTCGTAATCCTCAACCGGCTTTGAAACCGGACGGAATCTACAAAGAAACTGTTCGATTTCACGGTGAGTGGAGAAATTAGCGACGGAGAAACTGTTTGAATTTGTGGATTTCGGTTGGTTCAGAAACTTAACAAGAGAAGCAACTAAAAAAGCGGTGAACGGTATTTAACGTACACACCGCATTCGAAGATCCTTGCATTAGACACAGTTTGTTGTAATTTGTGGATCAACAGAAATAACTGAAATAGTTCTCTTTAATCTATTAGAACGATCCTTGTTTTGAGAACATGATTCTGTTGTTCAGTACCAACAGAATGCATACACAAATAGTTTTAGTGGACGAAGCAAATGAAACCAGAGCTGTTATCTTGGTTGTTCAGTACTTTTGTGTGCTAAATACAAAGCCGATTTCAACTTCCATTGATCAAATAATAAAAACCCTAAGAATGCATACACAAATAGTTCTAGTGGACGAAGCAAACAGACCGCCTTGTTAATTTTAATGAAGCAATGAAGATTGAATCCGCAAACCGCAAACTTTATTGATCTGGAATTGGAGAACCGTTGTTAATAAGAGTATGTTGTTCCAAGATCAATTCCAAGATTATTGATGGTAACAAGAGTATGTTGTTCCAAGATCAAGCAGGCACGGATGCAATTCAAGCAGGCACGGATGCTAAACGTATTGTTATTACATCCGAGACGATTCAAGTGAGTCCTATGAAGCAAGTGTCGGTCTATTCAGTTGAGAGGAATCATTGCATTACATCCCTGTTGAAAAACATAATCGATAAATTTAGGGAAAATGGGGTTGGAAGATGATAACCCAACAGTGGAGGATCTCATTCGACAACTTCGATAAATTAAGGGGTATTCTCAAATAATGTTTCCTAGATGTTTGAAGACCAACAAATGTCCAAAGTGCTTCTTCTTCGTTCGCGTGACGGAAAGCTACCGCGTGACAGGAAGCGACCTTGCAAAAATTAAAAAATTAAATCGACACCCTCAATACGCATCGTATAGGCCTATACGATGCGTATTACTTTTTGGTGGGGGACAATGACAGCCTTTGGCAGGCATAGAAGTTTGAACCCACCTCAGTACGCATCGTATAGGCCTATACGATGCGTATTGAGGGTGTCGATTTAACCCCCCAAGGTGTGCCAATAATACGACCCTTAGATAAAATGACAATTCAAATGTAAGTAATGATATTTATATGAGTTAAATAAGACTAATGTTGACCTAATAACCCTTCGATAATAATAAGATCTTAAACCTATTTATATATCACAAAGTTTGAGATTTAAATATTTGACAAAGAATGTCTCATGGTTATTTGAAGTTACATAGGTTTTGCTTTGAAGTTACAATCAATGAGCGTACGAGTCAAAAATATGTTTTTTTGGAAAATAAACTTCATTAAAACGCAACTCCGACCCCAACGTGCAAAAGAACAAACAACACCCCCAACCTAAACGGGCAAAGGGCAGACAATTACAACATATACAACGGGTATTTACATCATTCCACCCAGCTAATATATTTACAAGAAGATCTATTTTTAACCCATGCAAAACCCCTCGACTTTATCTCCCCTAAAATATCCTGCGGACTTCGTCTAATCTGCTTGAACACCAGCTCTTTCTTCCTTTCCAAATACACCAACACGAAATAATCACCAATCCGTGAATGAAACTCTTTGCTTTCTTACCTAATTGAGTGAAATTGTGAGAATGTCTTTGAAATCGAAGGAATAGATCTGAGGCATGTTGCACCATACACTGAAAGCCGACCACACCTGATCCGCCACCGAACATGCAGTAAAGAAATGCTCCACCGTTTCCTCAAATTTTTCGCAAAAAGGACACATAACCGATGTAATATTCACGTTCCTTCTTCTTAAATTAACTCTCGTAGCTAATTTATCCAAATTACCTCTCCACGCCAAAATATTACATGTGAGAGGCACCCATTTACACCATTCAAAGTTAGGGAGATGACTAGCTCCTCTATCCGCAATTAAAGCCATTTTAACGGCCTTCACCAAGAATCCTTCCTGATTACCATCGTTCCACAACCATAAATCCTTATTATTTGAAAGCATAACCCTACTAAGGACCTCTTGAGATTCCTGCCATTCCTTAAGCTCAGTGTCAGACTCGGGCTGTCTAGACCAATTCCACACAAATCCTTTATTTCCTTGGTTCGCATCCCTTCTGTCCTTGGTTCGCATCCCTTCTGTCGGCAACCCTGCATAATTTTGACAATTCCAAACCGAACAAATATGGCCATATTTCCATGAAAAGCATGTCGCCCATCCAGGTGTCTAATCAAAAACGAATCTCCTCCCCCGTTCCCTACCTTACCCAAGATCAGTTGGTTTAAACCCTTCCCGTTCAATTTCATAATAGATATCGAATTTACTATATTTTTCCAATTGTTTCCATTAATCGAGAGGAAATTTCTTTGATTATTTTTACCATGGCATGCTTCCACCACCTTTCTCCATAAATTTTGATTTTCAACCTTGTACCTCCATCCCCACTTGAAAAGAAGAGCCATATTAACCTCTTTAAGTTTGTTGATACCCAACCCCCCTTTTGATTTGTGCCACGTTACCCAATCCCAAGTCAAAAATATGTAAACATCAACAATTATGGATAAGAAAAGTTGAAATTGTGGAATTTGAGGTTTTTCCCAAATCTAAACCAAAACCAAATATTGAGAATCAATGCATGATGATTTTTCTTAATGCTACTAATCAAGCATATAACAAATTAAAAGTAACGAATTCGAGGCTACTAAAGTTCAATAATTTTTAGCTAAATTTGGTGTTTTCCATGATTTTGGTTCATTAATCTTTAGCTAAACTTGGCAAAGGTTCATAAAGATAGTTAGGGGTGATACTCCATAACTTTCTTACGATTTTTACATTAAAACTATTCATGCATGTACATGTTTGAATATGAACTATCATAAATACGAAAACTATACTATTACATTCCCATTCACACACGAATAATGATGGAGAGAAATTGTAAGTTTTGTAATTCATTAAGGGCGTAAATATTACTATGAATGTTTATAGATCACTATTAGATTGAATTATTTCGATGGTACTCTTTAAGTTCAATCGGATAATAAAAATAGAAACAAAAATGAATATGTTGCGTTCTATTGTGAAAAATAAGTACTAAAAATAAGTACTCTTTAAGTTCAATCAGCAATAACTCTATCAACATGAAAACCCCTCGGTGGTAACTCATTTACGGTTGATCCTTCAGTTGTTGTTGATGACCAGTAACTCATTGCCGACAAGCCTGCCCCCGCAGCCCCACCATGCCAAGGGAATGATGCCCCCTCCCCTTAAACCACCGGGTTCTAAGATGAAAATATTTTTGCACAAAGATACACTTCACATACCTCTTAGCTAGTAATGATGTTTATTCTCATTTCTCTTTAATTTTAACTTAATCCAGTTAAACTAAATAGCCTTGATAACACTAAAATCACCCGCATAAATAAGAAACACGAAAAGGTTATTATTTTTTTCATTCTACTATCAATAAACTTATCTATATGTGACTTACGGTGAAGTTGAGCAACGAATTGGATGGTCATTTTTGTTTCACTTCTAGAAAAAAGGTCCAAATTAAAAAGCGATGCGTTTTCTTGTTTAGACTTTAGATAATTTTTCTTTTTATGTAATTTACTTTTACTTTTTTATATAAATAGTTTTTTTTTAAGAAAGTCTTTTATATAATAGTTAAAAGGTTAATATTGATTCAAAATTCAAAAAAAAAAGGTTAATATTATCCATCATTTTTCTTCCTAAAAAAACCTAACGTGGAGCTTCAAGTACTATTTTCAAAACCCAAAGTTCAAATGCCTTTTGTTTTGTTTTCCTTATATCAAAATGTAGATTGCGACCATATGATATCCACGTGATATATACTACGAGACATTTACACCCGTATCTCTGTCTTCTAGAACAGTCATTCTATAGCTTATTTGTAATTTCTCTTAATATTTATTTAATAATGAGAACTCCCTTTATTATATTTGTAATTTCTCTTAATATTTAATAATGAGAACTCCCTTTATTGTTAAGGGATGTGTTATTGTGTTAAGTTTGATTTGTATTTGTAATGTACAAATTTTAAACACCAAATGTAACATCTTACATGGTTACATGACATGGCCGGTTCTGAGGGTGGACAGAGAGGACTATAGGTCAGGACCCGATATTTTGAAGGGCAAGTTATTTTAAAAATTTGATATGTATATGTAAAAAATAAATAAATTAATAGGGTATACCCATACAAATACCAACATAGGCCCACTTACAAAACTATTTTTAAGGTTTAGATTAGTTATTAGCCTAATGTCATTAGGTTTAGGCCTCCCAATACCCAATTTTGTTAAGGCGTAAGGGCACGTTTTTACGAGCTCGAACATGGTACAAAAATTCTCAAGACCGGCCCTGTTACATGAAATCGGGTACAAAAAAAATCAGCTTAATTGGGAAATTTCATAGTTCTTAAACAAAATGTGTGTTTTAGTTGGTTTTTTTTCTTCCAAAAATTTGATTTGTTTTAATTTTATTACTACTTTCTTTTAATTATTTACTATATATATATATATATATATATATATATATATATCCTCATATTAGGTTATGTCTTATGGATAATTATTATTTAGTTTAATCTCTTATGGATAATTATTATTTAGTTTAAATTTAGTGTATACTTCTCATTATAATATTATTTATTCGATTTTCTATATCATATTATCTTCATTGTTTATATTACCTAACGCGTTATATAACAGCTACAATTTTTAGTTTGCTTTTACCCCAACTATTCAATCATATATTTTTTTGCTATCTGATATTAACTAAATAAAAAATTAATATTAAATCTTATCTTACTTTAAATGTCGAATAAAATACTTCTATTTTTCTAATAAAATATTATCCTTAAATTTAAATTGTTAATCTAAAATATTTTTAAATAGCCAAATTATTTATCACGAAAACCAAACATTGTGATTATATATTATTTATTTTTATTTTCATTATTAAAAAAGTATTATATTGATTTTATTACATAATTTTTAAACAAATTGTATATAACTTTCAATATTACTTTATATATAAAATTAGATTTACTACAGATTTTTTTAAATATAATTTATATTTTATCAATCAAATAGTTGTTTATTTGCTTCTTGAATAACATGTTTGACCACTGTATCTTCTTTTCAATAATCATCTCCGTAATCAACATATTTATGACGTACCGAGTATATCCATTAGTTTTTTTTTTCTAATATAATTTTCTTATTATTTGGTATATCAAATAATATTTATTCAACCCGTGTAATACATAAGGGTTTTTAAAGGTATATTATTCAAACCATGTAATACATATGGTTTTAAAGATATAACTTTTTGTATTTGGTATATGAAATACATTTATTCAACCCATACAATACATATGGTTCTTATAGATATAACTTTTATTATTGAATATATAAAATTACATTTATTCAAACCATGCAATAAAGGAGGTTTTTAAAAATATATTGTTTTATTATTTAGTATATAAAATTCATTTATTTAACCCATATAATACACGGGGTTATAACCTAGTATTTAATAATGAGAACTCCCTTTATTATTAAGGGATGTGTGTACTTTTGATTTGTATTTGCAATGTACAATTTTTAAACACCAAATGTAACATCTTAAACAAAATGTGTGTTTTAGTTGTTTTTTTTCTTCCAAACCTTGATTTGTTTTAATTTTATTACTACTTTCTTTTAACTATTTAATATATATATAAGGGAGGGTTTAAATGAGAACGGTAAATATCGCGAGAACCGTGAGAACGAATGAAAAAACCACAAGAACTTGGTAAAAAACAATTGAAATTCAAAATTTTTTTTACGCTTATCATTATTGTTCGAATACAATGTTAGAAATTAAATTTACACGTTTAAATTTACGTGAAATGGTAAATAAATAAAATTTACACATGTGTAAGTTTGTCATTTACACATGTGTAAATTTGTTATATTTACACATGCGTAAAAAATCTAGTAATAGTGATTTTGATGTGAGAAATGAATTATTTGATGTTGTAAATTCTTTTTTGATGTTTTATTTTAATTACAATGAGGTTTGTATTAAAAAATCGGTTTTGATAGGTTTTTTCATTTGTTCTCACAGTTCTCGCAAATATTTAGCGTTCTCAAAATAACCCTCCCCTATATATATATATATATATATATGTATATATTATATAGGATCAAGATTAAGGGAAAACACTTCCGAGTTGTGAGAACTTAGAGAACTCGGCTTTCCTAAGTGAGTTTTGCCCCCGTTTTTTTCACACCCCTAGATTAAAATGTTAGAAAAGACTGCCGTAATTTTTTTTTAAAAATTCGAAGTAGTTTTTTCAGCCCCTTACAACAGCTGTAGAAAGCTGATGACATAAGCATGTCATCACTTTTTACAGCATTTACGGCTGCCGTAAATGGAAAAAAAAAATTAGTTTTTTTTAAAGTTTTTTTTTTAGGATTTTTGGCAAAAAAAAAAAAAAAAAACTTTCGTAAGTCCGAGTTCTCTAAGTGCTCACAACTCGTATAAGTTTTTATTTTATCATAACCCTATATATATATATATATATATTAATGTATCAATGTTTTTTTGAACGACAAATTTAGATCACTGACGGACCACTGGGGTATCATCATGCCATCAACGGAACCACCTGATCATATTCGTCTCCACCAAGAGATAATGCTTATACACCAATTCAGGAGGAAACCCAATAAATCTGGGAAACCCTCTTGTGAAAGTCGAACTCAGGATCTTATGGTCTCTAAGCCTTATCTCACTACTAAGATGTCAGGCTATAATGCCATGGGCCAATATCAATGTTTTAGTTTTGTTATTACTTTTTTATATATTTACTATTATTGTTTAATTATTACTACTATTTTCACACAATTTTATTTTATTTCTTTTCTATTACTTTACCAAAAATTGTACGTAAGAAGGTTTCACTATTTTTTCTGAATGTTTTAATTGGTTGGTGAAATTTATGGACCAATAAACATATACCTATCAAACCATAAGATCCATTTATGTTATTGATAAATAATCAATGTATTTTCTACACTTTCTAGAATTTATGTATATATATTTTAACAGCTTCTAGAAAATAGGGTTCGGTCACCGTAGGGTATATGTTCTTTTCTAACTTCTTCGAAGCCTTCATAGGCGAATCAAACATTTCATTAAACGATATCTATATTAAACAATAGATAAAATTAATTAAAATATATTTAATACAGATTTTGCATATTTAAAGTTACATGTGATCAATTTAAACCTTTTAAATTGGAAGCAAATACACATGGTAAGATATTCTCATAAGGTATAAAAAAATTTACATGCCAATATTTTAGATGTAATTTAGTAAAAAAAAATTACAAATTTGTAATAAGACCATGGGGTGTGGTGTAACCCTCCCCCCAACATCCACATCATCACCTTACCTCCACCTCATCATTTTCCCCATCAAAGGGGTGGTGTGCCAGTGGCGGATTTAAGAAATTTTTTTCTGTGTTCTTTTTGTTAGGTCTTACTAATTCTCACTATTTTTTTTTTCAAATCATATAAGGTTCTTACTAATTTTTTCCAAACCGAATGGGTTCCTGGAAACCCACAAAAGTGGCACAGATCCGCCCCTAGGTGTACCACTTCCCCTCCAACCAATCAACATCCTCAAATTTCAAAAAGTGAGCTTGGGGAGACGGGGATACATCCCCGATTGTCCCAAAATGTATTTGTGGGGGGGGGGGGGGGGGGGGGGGTTTCCCCTTGGGGGAAGGTGCCACATGGATTGCCACATAGGCTTCCCCGAACCCACACCCCATGATCTAAGTAGACATATTGTTGATTTTTGGAGTGAATGCTAAAGAGACGGTAAAATTATTGACATGTAACCAGTAGCATAGAGTTATGAGTTCGAGTTGCAGAAACAACCTCAGCATATCTTCGTGCGAAAACCTTTTTGTACTGAATTTACCCTTTTAGACATATTATTATTATTTTTATAGAAAAACAAAAAAATATACGATGATGTGACAACTATTTTAGTACAGTGATCTTTTTATAAAAATGGTCCAATTCGTTCAATTTATATTCTGTTAATATATCCTATGTTATTACATTGTTTAAAGATAAAAATGGTCCAAGCCGTTCAATTATATTATTTTAATATATCCTATGTTATTACATTATTTTAAGTTCAAATAAAACGAATAGTTAAAAATTCAGTTAAGGTTAATAATGATATATAATTTAACTTTACTTTTGTTCAAATAGATTATGGATCTAGTATGTAAAGATAGGGTTCTCAATAACTCACTTGATTTGAAAATTTTAGTAAAATCCTATATATAGGAACCTATTAGAAAAGAAAAAAAGTCTTGAATCCGTCACATTATATTATCAAACCAAAAGTAATCTCAAATTCTAGTGGATGTATTTATTATGTAGACATCTCACAAAATAAGGCATTGTTTGTTTTAAAAAAAAGTAACGAACTTAAGTATATATCTTAAACTTTTACATGCCAAATTTCAAAACTTTTCTAGGCATTGTTAGGTTAGGGAAAGGTAATGAACTTAAGTATACATCTTAAACTTTTACATGCCAAATTCCAAAATTTTCAAGTTTTGCAATATTATATTTATGAGTTGAGTTATCGTACGTTTTGTCTTCTAAATAGAGCAATGGTACAAAGACACAATGATCTCAAAATATAACACAATGTTGATAATAAAAATCAAAATGAATTGCAAAAGAAAAAGACACAATAATCTGAAACATAAATTCTAAAATCTATAAGTTTATAAAATCCAAAAGCGAAAACCTAAATCTAAGATCGTAGAGTTTGACAATGTGGTTCTAGTGACGCTAAAATGAGTTCAGTTGAAGTACGTTTGATACCCTTCATTGGACTTTCTAGTTTTAAAAGACTATGTATTTCAGTATTTGAACCAAACTCTTATGTTTGTATATTAGAAATTTATAACTTTAAAATTATCATATTTACTCATTTTATAATATATACAATTTATGAGAATTATATACTTTACTGAATAAACAAATAAAAGAACTATTTGTCATTACAGATCGTCTTAGCATTTGAAATAATTCAATAAATACGAGAAGTTTTGTTATTTTAAAAAAGGTAAATATGATTTAGAAATTATATTATATTTATTTATTTATATAAACAAACCTAATGAATAGTATGTTTATTATTATAATAATATATATAGCTTTTTTAACACTTTTATTACTTTTCTTGACTTTAATGATTTTTATCATGAGTTGGGATAAATGTTACCCGATACCATTTGCTCATCACTGGTCACAGGTACTATACGAACAACGATATCGCACAATTTTTTTTTTTTTTGAATTTCTTCAACTTTTAATGATGTCTTTTTGATGAATTGTGTTTTTATTATTATAATAATATATATAGCTTTTTAACACTTTTATTACTTTTCTTGACTTTAATGATTTTTTATTACGAGTTGGGATAAATACTACCCGGTACCATTTGCTCATCTCTGGTCACAGGTACCGTACGAACAACCGTATCATACGAAATTTTTTTTGTTGATTTTTTTTCAACTTTTAATGATTTCTTTTTTTTAGTTTCAGATGTAGGGACGAGCTCGGTGTCAACCGATACCGAATCGGTACTGGTACCGAAAATGCCGGTTACGGTACCGGTATATGGAGGTAAAAACCGGTAGCGAACCGGTACCAGAAACGTCAAAAGTCGGTACCAAATTGGTACTTAAGATCATTCGGTTCGGGAAATTCGGTACTGGTACCTAGTACCATTTACTCATCTCTAACCATGAGTTTAATACGAACAACATCATTACCATACAATTTTTTTGGTTAATTTTCTTTCGGTTATATTTTAGTGTTTTTTTTTTTTTACATTTTCTTTTTATTCTTGTCAGTGGTTACGTGCACAACACGCTTGTAGTGATTTCAAAACACATCTAAACATATACTAAATAACGAAGAATGATGATAAACCTAGTTTAATGAATTAGGAAATAGGAAATGGGAAATTGAAAATCAGATTCATGTATCAGTCATAGAAAGAACCACAAGAACAATTCCTTATTTAAGTATATATACTGTACCAATTGTCTTGTTAGAAAAGATTTTGATTCCCTAAAAAATAAAATACACCAATAAGATTTCATTTATATATTTTATATTCGTGTATCGTATAAATATAAGGGTTATTGGATTTTATCACTTTCAACTATTGGGTATTGGCCGCTACACTCCAAACTATAACTTTGACTCCTACCACTCCCAACTTAACACTTTGTGTGTTGTGTCACTCCGCAAGTGAACATTTCTTAGTGTTTGACTTGTGTTATTGGTGATATTAGGTTAACACTTTGTGAATTACTAACGACTGCAGGTGAATCGGCTCCTAAAAGACAAAAGGGGAGCCAAAATCCACTCAACCGGGGTGACAAAACACACAAAGGGTCTGTTTGATATGGGGTAATGGAATGGACGAGGGAATGAAATGGACGAGGTAATGGAATGGACGAAGGAATGCAATGAATTATTACCATTCCACGTCTTGTTCGGTTACCATGTGGGAATGAAATGAAATGAATTATTATTGTGTATTGTTTAGTAGGCAAGAAAAACCAAGTAATAAAATCAACGGTGAGTGGTGATGGTCGGTGGTAGTGATTGTGGATGGTTATAGGTAGCGGTGGTGGGTGTGGCGGCGAGTGGCGGTGAAGGCGGCGACAACGGGTGGTGGTGACCGGAGAGGGGGGCGTTGGTGGTGGTTGGTGGAGGCGGAAGTGGGTGGCGGCGACGATGGTGGTGGTGGTTGGTTGTGACGGTGGCGTCGACGGTGGTGGTGGGTGGTAGCGGCGAGTGGCGTTGACGGCGGTGGGTAGCAACGGTGGCGGGTGGGTGGCGACAGCAATGGTGGTTGTCGGGGTGGCGGCGGAGGCGGTGACGGGTTGCGGGTGGTGGCGACAATGGCGTCGGTGGTGATGGTGGTGGTGGCGAAGGTAGTGGGTTGTTGTGTTGGTGATGAATGGTGCAAAAGGAAATGGAATGAAAAAAAACATGGGGGTGGATGGAATGATTTTGAGGGAATGAAATGCCTTATGGAATGGAATATCGATATTCCATTCCATTGACCAACCAAACACGTTTTTCTTCATTCCCTCGTAATGATCTATTCTATTCCGTCTCTCATTCCTGCATGTCAAACACTACCAAAGTGTTAAGTTGGGAGTGGTAGGAGTCAAAGTGATAGTTGAGAGTGGCAACGATCAATATCCAATAGTTGAGAGTGATAAAATCCAATAACCCTAAATATAAATATCCTAAAGCTTACCGACTATATTTTCAAGAAAAATGGAATATATATGGTAATATATATACAAATTTGAAAAAAATACTCACTTCATGTATCTTAAGAGAAAGATTTCAAATTTGGTTCTGAGCGATAGTAAAAAATTTAGAAATATTGAAGAATGGAGTAGAGTAAGCGTTACTATTCAGAAAAAACTAAAAGACAAGTCGAATTTGTATATTTAAGAAATTTATTATAACACAAGAATATTATCCAAAACTATTACTATAACACAAGAATATTATCCAAAACTATTACTAAATAAATATACAAGAAAATGACCATATTCTCTAAATATAACTCCATGCTACTACTACCCATTGACCGAATTCCACAAACAATAATAGAACATTCCATTGTACTCTTTCTATTTCAAACCGAACAGCCACCTTTAGCCACCCACCCACCTATATATATAATATACGTGTGTGTAACAAAACATACTCACTAAAGTTGATAACTTTAATTTTCCTAATTAAAGGTCTCATTTACATCATTAACTTAAGAATCCAAGTAATTAATAATATATATCTATACATTTCCACTAATTCTTCCTTCTTCTTGCAGATATGGAACACAATTGGAGGGTGAGGAATGGCATGATTGATTTTACTCCATTCTTGTTGTATGAGTCATCTGCTGATTCTGATGATGCCAACATAAATGTTCATTATCATCATGATCATGATCATCATCTACATCATCTACATCATCATAGTCAACAACATCATCAACAAGAGCAAGAGCAAGAGCAAGGAGCCATGGATGACCATGATGCTGAATCTTGGAGTTATGATCATTCTTTCCATGCTAATGTCAAAGCCCATGATCATAACCATCATCAAGCTCATGGGTATGATCATAATCAACATCAAGCTTATGGGTATGATCATAATCAACATCAAGCTTATGGGTATGATCATAGTCATCATCAAGCTCATCAAGAGTATGATCAACATCATCATCAAGCTTATGGGTATGAGCATAACCATCAACAAGGCCATGGGTATGATCATGGACATGGTTATAACTATAATCATTATGGTTATGATAATAATAATAATAATAATAATAATAATCATTATGGTTATGATGATGGTGAGGAAGATGTTGATGATGATAAGAATTGGGGAGATAGCAAGATGATTGGCCAACAAAAGAGATGGTGTGATTCTTCTAATATGGATGACAGACAGTTTTGGAAAAATTGTTTGGGTTCTTGATTTTATTTTAGAAAAATGAAAAAAAGAGAAATAAAGATATAGATCCATAAAAGGTTTGTTGGATCTTGACTCAAATGATTCTTGACATTTGAGCAAATTTTCTTTAATTAGTGTTTTTATTTCTACCCTCTCCTTTTTTCATCAAAGTTGCCACCTTTTTTCTATGCAAAAGTTCATATCCTTTATATATTTTATAAGTTTTATATTTGTCTCATGTGTATTGTAAAATCTAGGAAGTATAACATGATTCTAATGTAGGCTGAACAAAAGAAAATATGTGAAATGAGACTATATAGGTTTTTAAGTTGGTTATAAATTGGTATAAACAAACTAAAAAAATATTAAGCATGCTATATTTTTCATGTCTTAGGACATAAAAGGTAATTTTGATCTTTATCTTAATCTTTTTCTATCTCATCTATATTTGGGCATACATGTACTGTCGAGTTGTACCGTATAACATTAAAATATCATACCATGTTATGTATCCCTTCCTAAAGGCGCTATCAATAGGGAATTGATTTTGTACATAGAACCGCACGCGTGTAAGTCCACATAAAAAGAAAATAGTAAATTACATAGTCATACAACCGTTTTATTAATTCTGGATAAAACAAAATGTCAAGTGTATATATATATATATATATATATATAGTGTGAGGTTCATTGGGGAACACTAAAAAAGTGGGGAACCGGGGAACACTCTTAAAAATTTAACTTAACATGTTAAAAATTAAATTTTTAAACATCTTTTTCGGCGCTTCTCCTTATATATACTTGTAGAAGCATTTTTAATAAAAAAAATCAAAAACTAAAAATATTAAAAAAAAAATTAAAAAAAGGCTAAAATTTTTTTTTTTAGAAAAAATATTTTTTTACTCGACTAGATTCT
The DNA here is from genome assembly GCA_030545235.1 of Helianthus tuberosus. Classification (NCBI taxonomy): domain Eukaryota; kingdom Viridiplantae; phylum Streptophyta; class Magnoliopsida; order Asterales; family Asteraceae; genus Helianthus; species Helianthus tuberosus. The sequence continues at coordinate 187,900,800 of CM060406.1, forward strand.
CCTCCTTTTTATAAAGAAAAGCGCTGAAAAAAATTTAAAAAAAAATTATTTTTAACATGTTAAGTTAATTCTATAAGATATAACTGTTTTTTAAACATTTTTTTATATTTTTAGTTTTTGATTTTTTTTATCAAAAATGTTTCTACTTGTATTTATAAGAAAAAGCGCCGAAAAAAATTAGAAAAATATTTTTTTTAACATGTTAAGTATAATTTTTAAAAGTGTTCCCCTATTCCCCACTTTTTAGTGTTCCCCAATGAACCCTCCCCTATATATATATATATATATATATATAGGGTAGGGATCCTAAGAGAAGTCCATCCTATTTGAGAAACTTGAGAAGCAATCTGGACCACACATTTTCCCTAAGCAAAAAAAAGGTGAAAAAAATGCAAATTTTTTTTTTTTTTTGAAAAATCGCAGCTTTTTCTTTAAGGATTAAATTTTTTTTTTTAATTTTTTTTTTTATTTATACACATGTGTATATTGTTAATCTTTTAACTATACATATATGTATATTGTCAATTATACATATATGTATATACATGTTTAAAATTGAAAAAATGTGTATATTGTTAATCTTAAACCATAAATACTAAAGCTAAACCTTAATGCTAAATCCTAAACTCTAAACCCTAAAGCTAAACCCTAATGCTAAACCCTAAAGCTAAACCCTAATGCTAAACCCAAAAGCTAAAACTAAACACTAAAGCTAAACCCTTAATGCTAAACCCTAATACAAACCCTAAAGATAAAGCTAAACCCAAAAGTTAAAGCTAAACCCAAAAGCTAAACCCTAATGCTAAACCCAAAAGCTAAAGCCTAATGCTAAACCCTAATGCTAAACCCTAAAGCTAAACCCTAAACCATAAAGCTAAACCCTAAACCCTAATGCTAAACCCTAAATACTAATGCTAAACTCTAAATAACACTTATTTTTCAATTTTAAACATGTATATACATATATGTATAATTGACAATATACATATATGTATAGTTAAAAGATTAACAATATACACATGTGTATAAATCCAAAAAAAAAATTTAATTCTTAAAGAAAAAGCTGCGATTTTTCCAAATTTTTTTTTTTTGCATTTTTTCACCTTTTTTTTGCTTAGGGAAAATGTGTGGTTCAGAATGTTTCTCAAGTTTCTCATTTAGCCTACTACTTCTCACATGATCCTTATCCTATATATATATATATATATATATGATAAAGATCCGTTAGGAACCACCCTTTATTGCGAGAACCGCGAGAACCAGTGTGAACACATGACATTTTTGTAATTATATTATCTTTATAAAAAAAACACGCGTTCTTTTTTCCCCTTATGTCACTGTTGTCTTCATTTTAGGGTTTCAGTAGTTCATGGTCTCCACAATCGGCTGAGAGGCATTCACGGCGGTTTCACGGTGGCGGATAGTCGTACACGGTGGTTTTCACCGCATATATATAGTCGGTGTTCACGTATTTAACGGTGGTTGCAGTTGGCACGATGTTTATGACGGCGGCCGACGGCAATCACGTAACTCACCGGATTTCACGGCGGTGGCAGCCGGAAACGGTGTTTACAGTATCCTCTACATCACCATTTACATCTGATGTTCTTCATCATATATTATCTGATAATCCTCCTCATACATTTGATGCAGACATTGTTGGTGACATTGTTGGTCCATCTTCCGATAATACAGTTGTCAGACACAATACACCTACAAATACAGAACATCAAGAGTTGCAATTCATTCGATTTGTGACTAAAAGGTATTATGTTGACTGTAAATGATGTATATACTTTGTAAATGATATTGTATTAAATGATATGCACATGTGCATTATATTTACTGTAAATGATGTTGTATTAAAGTATATGCACATGTGCATTATGTTGATTGCAAATGATATTGTATTAAAGTATATGCACATGTGCATTATGTTGAAAATTAGACTATGTCGTTGATGTATGGATTATGAACAAATGCCTTATGGATAACTATAAAATTTTGTACAGAATGGCAGCAAACAAAGGGTCTTGGGTGGCGGACAACTACAAAAAAATAGGGGAGGTGACTATGTGAGATTGCAAATGGAAGAACAAGCCGACAACCGGGGAGGCATGGGTGGAATTTATGCAGCTTTTGGCACTGCTGAGAGACACCAGAATGAAGACGGGTCAATATGGGTGGGGTTGGCAGTCGGAAAATAAGTCGACTTTTAATGTTAAAACCGTTAGAGAGGATTTGTGTGTCACAAGCAGGGACCTGTCGAGTGGCTTTGTAATGACATGGAACGGTTTGGGTTACACCTAAAGCCATTATGTTAGCATGGAAATGCGTCAAAGGCAGGTTACCGACAAAGCCGGAGCAAAAAACACCAGGCGTTGAAGGCAGGAAAAAGAGCAAAGGAAATATGGTAGTGTATGCAGAGGGCAGCAGCACAACTAAGGTTGAACAAACAAGTGAGGTGAAAAATCATGTCAATGAAATGGGTGACGATCTAGTTGTGGTCGAGAATCAAAGTGCAGGTTGTAACACTCAGGAAGTAAAATACAAAAAAAGGGAATGGCATGAAGAATAAAAAGAGGAGTGGTAGAAAGAAATGATGTTATGAATCTATGGATACATGATCCTGTATTGCTTTAATTTGCTTTCGATCGTTTTTTTTTCTGTTTTTTTTTCAGCTAAGATTTCCAAGTTTCTTTTTCAAGGCTTTAATTTGTAATTTTACAACGGCTGGGAAGATCATGTCTTTTGAGCTTAAGAATCATCGCTTTGTGAGGTGCCTATATATATAATGGAAACGTCATTAAAGTGTTCATCACCTGAATGTATTGAATATCTTCTTGAAAGATGCAAAAATAACTTGTGGACATGCAGGTCATTTTCACCCTGTGGGTGGTCTGAGTCATCGATGGTTGGTTCGAGTTTTTGACCCTTGTGTATAAGCAGACAATGCCATCGTTTTTGAACACTCAATCTCCTGTGATACCACCTCAAAATCAACCGCAACAACATCTACAAATTTAAATTATCAACGGTTGCAATTCATACGTTTTGGGATTAAAGGCATTATACATTTATACGTGTTTCGTAGTTTACACTCAAATGATTCGTTATTATATCCCTTAAAGTGTGTTTCATAGTTTACTCTTACATGCTTCATTATTCTCTCATCAAGTAAATCACATTTATTTACAATCATAACACAATAATGCACATGTGCATTATTTTGCCAATACCCCATAATCCATGTTTAATTATTAACCATTTTATCTTTTTTTATCATTGAACATTAAACAAACAATTATTTTATTACATAAGTTACTTATATTTTCATACATCACGTAATCCTGCACATGTGCATTATGTTGCCAACCATCCGTAATCATCACAAAAATAAACTGTTAACCAACAATACATAATTATGCACATGTGCATCACATTATTAACGCCCAATACTCATCACTAATAAACATTAAACAAATAACGGTTATTTTTTATAGTCATTACTTTTATTTTTTATAGTCATTGAACAATTACAAGTGTTGTACTTTCTACACTACAGGAACAATTACAACTATTTTACATTCTACACCTAATGGCATGCTATATTGGATACCCTATGTTGAATATGAATACAACCATATGGTCATCAGCATCAACCGTCGCCGTTACCGTTGATCTTGCCAACTTCTTGTTCTTTACCGCACGCACTCCATGGCCTCCTTTTTTTATGTTTCATCACGAGTTCGCTTACTTGCCCGCCTTTTTGTGTTTAATTCTTGTTGCGCACCTGCACGATATATTTAATGTGTTTACATAAATGATATCATTTAACATGAATTTAATAAAGGGATGCTCATATGCATAAACTCCCAACTGAATCATCAAACATTAATTAACCTTTTTTTACCTTTTTGTTTAACCTTCGCGTAATCATATTCCATTCCATTTGGCATTTTATTTGACCTTTTATCCCTTGGTTTAAAAAAAAGTTACTTTCTTCGATTTTCTTCCATTGTTGATCTACAATAATAAACGAAACAAAATAAAATAAAAAATTAGGATCAATAAACATGAATTATCAATTAATACGTGCGTTAACATTAACTTTATCATCACAATATACATTATGCACATGTGCATCAACATAAACGACCTTATTAACATATTATGGCAAATTATGCACATGTGCATAATTATGCACATGTACATCAGCATGAATTACCTTATTAACCCATTCTGTCAAAGTATGCAGATGTACATAACTATGCACATTTGCATCCATATGCCTACCCTTATTAACTTACTCTAGCAAAACATGCATATGTGCATAACTATGCACATGTGCATTAACATTACTGACCTTATCAACAGGCTTGCTTCAATAATAAACCTTATCCTGTACCAAATCAAAATTCATATTATCACTAACCATATATAACATTAATCATCAACAAATCTATTATGGTGAAATATGCACATGTACATAACTATACATATGTACACCATCATAAATGACCTTGTTAAACTGATACTAAAAAAACAGATACTAACCTCTTTGTTTAACATTCGCATATTCGTCTTCCGTGTTGCGTCCGGGTATTGCGTCAGGCATTCTTGATGACCCTTCATCCCTTGACTTTAATATAAATGTTACTTTTTTTGATTTTTTCCATTGATTATCTACAATGAACATGTGGATAAACATTAAATACCTTACTAACATATTATGACACATATTAACATATTTTGTCAAGCTATGCACATGTGCACACACACACATATATATATATATATATATATATATATATATATATATATATATATATATATATATATATATCACATAACACTACCTTATTAACATAATCTAACATTAAATATACATGTGCATAACTATACATCATACCAAAATACAACTAAATACCTAATTCAATGGCATGTGCATCAACATTAACTACCTTATTCACATGTTATTGCACAATATGCACATGTGCATATTGACTTATTATTACAATCTACGCACATGTGCATAACTACATATCACACAAAAATTACCTTAATAGCTAATTCTGTTAAACCTATGATGTCAAAATATGCACATGTGCATAAATATATATCACACAATACAAAACGAAGTTTGAATTTACAAGTTATCTATCATATAAAAGTACAAACAACAAATTATCTATCGTATAACAGTATAAACGAATTGTATAAACTTGCAAACGGTGTCTCAATTTATATGACAGTATCTATATTACAAATCCGTCAACGATTCCGTTGGCGGCAACGATTCCGCCGGCAATTGACTTCCGAAGATACCAACGTAGTGACAAACTCATCGAATCGTCTATTCTTTTAATCACCGGATGAATTTTGGGAACTAACCTCGATTATATGATGAAATATGAAATATCTGCTGGTAAAATCTCAAATCTGAGATACAATCTCAATCCAGATGCTCCGATATGGTGAACTGATGATGGTGAAGTGATGATGTATTTGGGACGATGATGTAAACGATTGTAATCGACTAACTGTTGAGAGAATCAGGTTGAGAACTGTTGAGATATTTGGATCTAATCACAGTTCAGATGATAGAGATGATAGTGGACGTGAAAGTTTTGATTAAATGTAATTTAATTTAGGTTGAAGTCCGGTGGTAAAAGGAATCGCAGGTAAGCGGGTTTTTAAAAGATGTTTGGTATTTACAAAATTGCCCCCTGTTCACATTGGTTCTCGCGGTTCTCGCAATAAAGGTGGTTCTCGCATGAACCCTACCCTATATATATATATAGGGAATGGATAATTAGAAAACTAGTTTAAATGAGAAAACAAAAAAACTAACTAAAAAAACCTAAAAAACATACCAAATTTTTTTTTTACAAATTTTTATAAAAAAATCGCTAGTTTTTATGTATGGAAAAAAATTAAAAAAAAAAAAAAATTTCGTTGTATTACACATGTGCACTGTTACGGATATAGTGCACATGTGCAGTACACATATAATGCACATGTGTAGTACAACAACAAAAAAAAAAATTTTGAAATTTTTTTTATATATAAAAAGTAGCGATTTTTATATAAAAATTGTAAAAAAAATGGTAGGTTTTTTAGCTTTTTTTTTAGGCTTTTTTAGTTAGTTTTCTAATTTTCTCATTTAGATGTAGTTTTCTCATGATCCTCTCCCTATATATATATATATATATATAATTCCATGATATTAATAATATGTAGTGTGGTGAAGAAGTTTCATAAATCCTATACCAAAACACCAATTCAACTTCACAAAAAATGTACTTGTAGTCAAAACTAGATGTTTGTAAAGGTACAACTCCTGAAGCAGATAGTACATCTGCCATTTCATCCAAGATTAACATGGGTAAGAAAATAGAAAGAGGTTTTCTAATGGCACACCTCCCCTGTCTATCCGCACACTTTTCCAATTCAATACGCACCGTATAGGCCTATACGATGTGTATTGAAATAAAGTAAAAGACATGGCAGATTGACAGGTGCATGTTATGTCTGGCGGCGGGCTTGATACGCATCGTATAGGCCTATACGATGCGTATCAAGACACTGATTTTTTTGAAGTTTATTTTTTGGTGTCTTGTGTCGAATGCGAACCCGAGAAACGGAATGGATTTCGAGCAGTTGGTCGATGACATGATAGATAAAGATATTGACACGATCATATCCATTTTCATGTATTAGACTAGATAGTCCAAGATGAAATATATTAAAACCATTCAAGCCCACCAGTCTACAATGTGTTATGGTGAGATTTTTCAAGTTTGCACAGTGGGGGAAAAGACCAGCACCCCTGTCAGTATTGTCAAAATGCAATGAGATATAACTGAGATTTAAGCGGCGTGTTCCGATCAACGTTTATCGACATTGTTATAGGTGATGAAGAAAGCCTAAAACGGAACATAATCCCAGATTGGATTGTCTAAAGAAGCGCTTTTATCATGTGTCATGTGGTAACAACTACCAAGGGGATATTCAGATCTCTATTCGGTTATCTTTCAGAGCTTTTACACACGAATATGTGGTTCCCAATTTGCGGAACATAATCCCAGATTGTCTAAAGAAGTGTTTTTATCATGTGTTATGTGGTAACAACTACCAAGGGGATATTCAGATCTCTATTCGGTCATCTTTCCGAGCTTTTACACACGAATATGTGGTTCTCAATTTGTAAAATATTATGTCAGTGGGAATGTTTTAAAAATCAGATGCAATTTTACGGCACGCTTACCTTAATCACATCTTCCATGGAGTCACAGATCCGACAATAGGGCCCACGGATCTTCAAGCCCACCAGTCTACAATGTGTTATGGTGAGATTCTTCAAGTTTGCACAATGGGAGAAAATACCAGCACCCTTGTCGTTCTGTATTTTCTCATTTTCTAATTCTCGAAGAATCTTGTAATGTATTCTCTGTTTGTCTAAATCGTCTGTAAAATTATAAAAAAAAAACAAACTATGCGGGCTTTCCATCCATATATTATGTCCAACATATGACACATGATAAAAGCGCTTCTCTAGACAATATAGGATTATGTTCTGTTTTATTACAGTCGTGAGGTGGTCAAACCTTTCTAAAAGTAGAAAAAAATAAAACATTAACAACTAACAAAGATTGAAGAATAAAAGAAGAAAGTTGTCACACCCTGACTTTTGCGGAAGCGTGATTATGGTGTGACTTTCTTAATATCATTGCATTCAATCATATCAACAACTATATGATAAAAGAAAACCGTAGATGGTCAATCATTAATTTAGTTTAAAAACGACACCACAATACATTGTTTTAAGACATAGAAATTCTAATTTGAGTACAAACCATGCAACTTGTTTAAGAGTTCACAAAGACTCGACAAAAGACGTTAAATAAGACCAGGTTTTTGGGAGACGCGTCTCGTCCAGGAATAAGACACGCTGACCAAACCCGAAGATCATGGATGACATATTTTATTCTTAAACCACACTTGGAACCTCTGAACGCCCGCCAGATCCACAACTAATTCCCTGAAATACATGTAGTTTGAAAACATCAATAAAAGTTGAGCGAGTTCGTGTGTTTGTTTGTGTGTCTGAATAAACCTTTGAAATCATTGTAAGTATGTATATAAGTTTGTAAATCCCGGTATGAAAGCAACAAGGAAAAACAGATCATTAATGGTTTGCAAGGCCATTAATATGTGTGACGTGATGCAGGAAGGCTCAAACCTAGCAGACTTTGCACCGGGCTTCCGGCTGTAAGACATAGTCAACCCATGGGCCAAACCCTGGTCCAATATGGGCGGGGCTCGCTACACCCAAATAGATCTATCACTCATGTCCCTCGGTCCTACAATGAGGATAAATGGTCTTAAGCGTCATACCCACCACTCACATGATCTAGCAGTACCCTTCCTTAGCTAACCATACCAAATAATAACGTTTGTAAACAGTTGTAACATGTACTTCACCCCCGAAGTTATAAAACAGAAAATAGTTAAAAGAAAAGGGGGTCACGAACTCACAGTCTTGCGTCTTCAGTCACCGTAACTCAAGCTCCTTTGGGTAAACACGACTACCTACAACGTACTATGATCTATTAGACGAGCGGGTCGTGCCTCAACTTAGTATTAATGTCTTTGAGTTATGTTTCTTCGTGTCTTCGGTATTATTCCAAGTTATATAATTATTTGTTAAAATAATTAATATTTTAACTTAAATAATATTCACTAAATTTTGGAATAATTGTTAAAACCATATTATTGTAACTTAATACTTCCCAAGTATTTATACTTGTATTTCCTTCCTAAGGATGGGGGTATTTGTATTCGTATTCTTGTACTTGTATATTTTTTCCATGTATTAGGGTCGTATTCCGGTGTGTATTTTTACGTACGAGAATACGTATCTTCATGTAATTATTAAGTATCCTTATACTTAATGTTATATTAACTTTTCCGGAATAATATCCTTAATAAAGGTCCATATATATTTCCAAAATATATATTTTAAAAAAAATTACTTAGAAAAATTATTCATAATTTTTCCTTGGCAAAAATATTTGTATTTTCATTTAAGTTCCAAAAATAATATATTTTCAAGTCTAACTTAGAAAATATATATATAAACTTATTTTCTCCAAAAATGATATATTTCATATTTATTAGAGAAAATATATCTTTAATCTCAATAATATTGTATTTTAGGTTTGTGTAATAAAATATATATTTCTTTAAAAATAATATATTTTCTAAAATTTCCAAGAAAATATATATATATTCATACATGCCAAAATAATATATTTTTCCCTTGTCAAAAATATGATATAACTTTGTAGTAATTGTAAAAATCATATTTTTGTTTCCTTGGTGTCCAAAATATCATTTACCAAAAATATACTTGCGAATAAATTTCCGGAATATTCTTGTGATCTATATTTCGTGGTTTGGTTTCACCAATATTTTGTGTATAACTTGTATATTTATTCCTTGAAATTTTGGTAATATTTTGGATTGTAATTCTTGGTATTTTGATGTGTTATATTATTTCAAGCCTTAAGATAATATAACTAATACACAAAATATACAAATAATCACACACATGGTGTCTTCTAAATATATATTTCCTAAATACATATTTAGTCACTTTTATTTATAAAAACCAACCTCCAATATTTATATTTTTTGTTACAAAATCTATGACAAAGTTTTTGTAACAATTTAAGGTTTGAAATATACTTGTAAGTGTAGGTTAATAAATATTTTTCTAAGTGTTTGGATTTTTAGAAAATTTTGCCATAGTTTCCCCAAAAAATGGAGGTTTCCATGCTTTCAAGCATATCATTTTCTTTTGTAAAAATCATCACAATCAATCCACAATCAACAATAAACAACTTACACTTACCAATCTTGCCAAATCAATCATAATCTAACTACTTCATGAACTTGAATATTTGTAAAAAGTTGTAGGAACTTACTAGTGTTATTAGTAAGCCTTGTTACCTTCTAAAGTGTGATTAGATCTTCAAAAACTTCATTTTTAATGAATATAGATGTTTAGAACTTCAAATCATGTTTGCTAAACTATTTCTTTATGATTTCTTCTTGTTACACAAGTGTTTCTACACTTGTTTAACCACAAAAAATAAAGTTTGTTTATGTAAGAACCAAGATTAAATGAAACTTATATTTTTAACTTGGTTTCTTTAGAAATCCTTCATGAAATTATTAGATCTATATGATTAACAACTTACTTTGAATTTGATTTTTCCAGAAAACATTATGTTCTTTCAAGTTCATACTTTATGTGTGGATGATCTATCATCCTACAACAATTTCTATTCTCACATCTTGCTAGATTATGTTTTCAATCATGATCTAGCAAGATCATATGATGATCTACATCATACACATGAACAAATAACAATCAACAAGCAAATCATCACATAAACAACTTAGTTTCTTCATTATACATGCTTATATTCAAGTTTCATCCTTATGATCTTTAGTGTTCTTCAAGATTATGAGTATGATACTTCTTTTAACCACTAAAAATGGAAGTAAACTAGCAAGATCAAGACTCTTACCACTAGCACAAGGCTAGGGAGGATCAAGTGAAGAAATGAGATGGATAAAAGCAAACAAGAGAGGTCCTTCCACTTCCACAAGCTCCTAGCTTCTTTGTATGGTCTCTAACACCTTTGTATATATGTGGAATGTATGTAGAAGATTGAATGATGGTGGATGTGGGTGTGCTTGAGTTCGACCGAGAGCACAAGAGGAAGGAGAGAGAGTTGTGTGTTTTGTGAGAATGAAAGTTATGAGAATATGTTCTAGGTGTTATCTTATAAACCAATCTCAATCACCATCCATTGTGTAATGTGTTCAAATTAGAGAAACAAGATCCAATTTAATATTAAGATGAAATCTTGGGGTATGGAGGTAAGCATGGGCCGATTACTAGTTGGGGGGGGGGGTAGGAGAGGTTTTAACCATACTAGTTACATTAGGGTTAAAAATCAAGTGTTAGTTAGTTATGTTAGTTACTAGATATTTATAGGGTGTTATGATGTTCGGGGACCATAACTAGCTTGGAAATATTAAAAAAGTGCTTCTAGTACAAATTTGATGTTTCGGGTAGTGTCCGGTTGTTCGATTGGTTACTGGTTCGTTAAAGTGCTAAACTTTGCAGTTTAGTGTGCTTTATGCACCTTTTTGTGACACTTTTGATTCCCGACACTTAGGAAAGCATTCAGGACCATTTAACTATGTTTCTGCATAAAATTAGATTGTTAAAATGCTGATTTATGCTGAATTCAGCACTTTGGGTGAGTTTTAGGCAGTTTCCGGCACTTAAACTATCACTTAAAAAGGCAGTTTTGTGATCCTTACTTTCCTACACACTATACTAGTGTAGTACTTAGTTTCTGGCTCATTCTGTGTCTCAATACACTGTCTGTCTATGTGCTGAGTTCTGTCAGCATTTTCCTGGTTTTTCTGATAACTGTGCTAACTGTACTTAATGTATCATTTGAGGCAATAAAGCTTCCATGCATTATTGGTATGACATTGAACAACGTATGATGCACATGTATGTATATGACAGTAATCAGATAACAGTTAATTGTAATTCAGCACAGTCATTAAGCACTAATCATGGTTTAATAGTCGTACGGATACCTGAATTTTTGACAGTTGTCACATTCTCCCCCTGTTAAGAAAATTTCGTCCCGAAATTTTAATATTTATCACTAGCTGCAGGGGTGTTAGGGAATAAATGCGGATATTTAGCTTTCATGCGGTCCTCACGTTCCCAAGTAAACTCTGGGCCGTGGCGTGCGTTCCATCTAACCTTGACAAGCTTAACACTACTCCTCCGAGTCTTGTTAACTTTCCAGTCAGTAACCTCAACAGGTTCTTCGGTAAAGTGGAGTGTGTCGTCGATGTGAACTTCATCGGCAGGTATGATCACTGTTTCTTGAGTTGGACTCTTCTTCAGATTAGATACATGGAATGTATCATGAACACCATTAAGTTCCGCTGGTAGTTCCAACTTGTAAGCCACAGGACCAATCCTTTCCAGGATTTTGAATGGTCCGATAAATCGCGGGTTTAACTTTCCACGCTTCCCAAAGCGTGCTACACCCTTCCAAGGTGAGACTTTTAACAACACCATATCTCCCACTTCGAATTCCAAAGGCTTCCTTCTTTGGTTCGCATAGCTCTTTTGTCGATCACGAGCCACCTTGATGTGCTCTCGGATCTGTATGATCTTATCAGTCGTTTCTTGGACTAATTCGGGACCAACCAGCTGTCTATCACCTACATCTGCCCAGCATAACGGTGATCGACACTTTCATCCGCGGAGAGCTTCGAACGGTGCAGCTTGAATGCTTGTATGGTAGCTGTTGTTATAAGAGAACTCAACCAAAGGTAGGTGAGTGTCCCAACTGCCACCCAAGTCCATTAAGCAAGCTCGTAACATATCCTCAAGTGTCTGGATCGTTCTCTCACTTTGGTCGGCCATCTGTGGATGAAATGCGGTGCTCAAATTCAACTGTGAACCAAACGCTTCTTGGAAAGATTTCCAAATCCTTAACACAAATCTCCCATCTCTATCAGATATAATCGAGATAGGCACTCCATGACGTGCAACTATCTCCCTTAGGTATAGCTCAGCTAGCTTACCTGTGTTATCCTTCTCCCTGATTGGCAAAAAGTGCGCAGACTTTGTCAGACGGTCTACGATTACCCAAATCGTATCATGACCTCTGGGTGTCTTTGGCAACTTTGTTATAAAATCCATCGAGATCTGTTCCCATTTCCACATGGGTATCTCAGGTTGCTGCAGAAGACCTGAAGGCTTCTGATACTCAACCTTTTCTTTGGCACAAGTTAAACGTTTTCCAACATAAGTTGCAACATCACCTTTCAATCTCGGCCACCAATAGAAATCCTTCAAATCTTGGTACCTTGATTTATGAGCTTCATCAAAGATAACATCTCTAAGACCACTAAAGAGGGGAACCCAAATTCTTCCCATGAAACACAAGGTTCCTTCCTCATTGGGTACCAACTGGTTCTCCATCCCACGGAGATATTCATCCTTAAGATTTTCCTTCTTAAGAGCTTCTCTTTGTGCAGCACGAATGCGCAACGACAGGTCTGTTTGAATGGTTATCTCCAAAGCCCTAACCCTTATGGGCTTAATCCTCTCTTTTCGACTCAAGGCGTCCGCCACCACATTCGCCTTTCCTGGGTGATATTTGATTTCGCAATCATAATCATTTAACAACTCAACCCATCATCGTTGTCTCATATTAAGCTCTTTCTGGTCGAATATGTGTTGTAAGCTCTTGTGATCGGTAAAGATCGTGCATCTGGTACCATCCAAATAATGTCGCCAGATCTTCAATGCAAACACCCCTGCGCCTAACTCCAAGTCATGCGTGGTGTAGTTCTTCTCATGAACTTTCAACTGGCGCGAAGCATAAGCGATAACCTTCTGTCGCTACATAAGCACACAGCCCAATCCCTGACGCGAAGCCTCACAGTATACCACGAAGTCATCGGTGCCTTCGGGTAGGGATAGAATACGTGCATCACAAAGCTTGTTCTTTAGCAACTGAAAAGCTTCTTCTTGTTTATCTCCCCATTTATACTTCTTGTCCTTTTGAGTGATGGAGGTCAGCGGTTGAGCGATTTTTGAAAAATCCTTAATGAATCGGCGATAGTACCCAGCTAAACCTAGAAATTGACGGATCTCGGTTGGCGTCTTCGGAGTTTCCCAACTCTTAATCGCCTCGATCTTGGTGGGATCCACATGGATTCAGTCTTCATTCACTACATGACCAAGGAATTGTACCTCGCGTAGCCAGAACTCACACTTCGAGAACTTAGCATACAGTTTCTCCTTCTTGAGCAGCTCTAAAATAGCTCTAAGGTGTTGCTCATGCTCTTCCTTTGTTCTTAAATAGATCAAGATATCATCGATAAATACAATCATGAATTTACCGAGATATGGCTTGCAAACTCGGTTCATCAGATCCATAAACACTGCCGGTGCGTTTGTCAAACCAAACGGCATCACTAGAAACTCGTAATATCCGTAACAAGTTCTAAAGGCAATTTTCGGAATACTTTCCTATTGAATCCTCAGCTGGTGATAACCTGATCGAAGATCGATCTTGGAGTAGTAACTTGAACCTTGAAGTTGATCGAAGAGATCATCAATCCTCGGCAAAGGATACCGATTCTTGATGGTCAACTTGTTTAGCTCTCTGTAGTCGATACACATACGAAAACTACCGTCCTTCTTCTTAACAAACAGAACTGGAGCTCCCCAAGGCGAGAAGCTTGGTCGAATAAATCCCTTGTCCAAAAGCTCCTGAAGTTGCGTCGACAACTCTTGCATCTCAGAAGGCGCAAGTCAATAAGGTGCCTTGGCTACAGGCGCGGCGCCTGGAACCAAGTCAATATGGAATTCGACTTGTCGTTGCAGCGGCAATCCTGGAAAATCTTCGGGGAAGACTTCAGGATATTCCCTAACTACCGGGATATTTTCCAGCTTCGGCTCTTCAGCTTCCTTATCAATGATGTGAGCCAAAAAGGCAACACATCCTTTCTGCAAAAACTTTCGTGCCTTCAAACAGCTGATAATCCTCAAAGGCGTGTCATGCTTTTCTCCGTGCACGACAATCGTTTCTCCATTCGCCAATGGAATGCGGATAACCTTCTCATGACATACGATCTCATCTTGGTTACTTGACAACCAATCCATTCCGACTACCACGTCAAAACTTCCCAATTCAACTGGTAGAAGATCAAGTGTAAACTCATGCTCTCCGAGCTCTATTACACAGCCTCTAATTACTTCATTTGCCTCTACTAGCTTCCCATTAGCTAGCTCTATTGAGTACGGGATATCTAACTTACTGGCAACTAACCCAAGTATTTTCTTAAATTCTAGGGATACGAAGCTATAATCGGCACCGGTATCAAATAACACAGATGCAAAGTGTTGGTTGATAGAGAACGTACCCGTAACTACGTTCAGATCCTGGCGAGCTTCCCTAGCTCTAATGTTAAAGACTCTCCCCTGGGCTTGATTGTTCTTTGGACAATATCTCTTGAAATGCCCGACATCTCCGCAACTAAAGCATCCTTGCTTGTTTCCAGTACCGCTCTGGTTGTTGTTTGCTCCACGGTTTCCACTACCAGCTTGGTTTCCGAGATTACCATTACCTCCTTGATTAAGGTTCCCAGTCTGATTCCCATTACCGTTCCCGCCACGGTTTCCACTGCCATTTCCATTACCACTACCTCTCTGACCACCATTTCCACGACCAGTACCAGCCCAACATGTCTCCTTCGAATGACCATTCTTTCCACAGTTTTCACACTTCCTAAACCTACACTGGTCGGCATGATGGAACTAGCACACATCACACTTAGGCAAGGTGCCCATGTAACCTTTCCCTTTACTTTCCGCACTTGCAACACAAGTCCTGACCTTGGCTGGTGGATTTGCATCTTTTTTCTTGTTACCACTGTTGTTTCCTTGGGTACCCTTCTTGAAGTTCGAGAACTTCCTCTTGTTCTCTCCTGATGACTCCTGATGACTCGACATGAGTCTCCTTCTTCTTTCCCTCAGAGATCGAAAACTTGTTCAATCTAATTGCTTCTTCGGTCAATGCCACGCTCAAATCAATGGCTTCGGTGATCGTTGGAGGCTTCGAAGTAGTCACCATGCTCATAATTTGGGGTGCCAATCCCCAGATGAAGCGTTCAACTAGCTTGAACTCTAGTTCTACCATGTAGGGGACAACACGAGATAAATCGTGGAATCTCTGTACGTACTTAGCGATCTTGGGTCCATCCATCTTCAGATTCCAGAACTCGGTTTCCAATTTCTGAATCTCTTCCCTTGAACAGTACTTCTTGCACATCAGTTCCTTCATCTCTTCCCAAGTCATACCATACACTGCTTCCTCACCTAGGGTCTGAACCTGAAGGTTCCACCACGATAGAGCTCCATCAAGAAACAATCCAGAAATGTAGGTGACCTGGTGCTCTGGTGCACACTTGCTCATTCGCAGCATAGAATCTGTCTTCTCAGCCTATCTAACGAAAGCTACAGCACCTCCAGTGCCGTCAAAGTTCAGAGGTTTACAGTCAAGGAACTGCTTGTAAGTACAACCTGCACAAGCAACATCATTCACAGAAGGCATTAGCAACGCACATGGAATGTCCAAACGTATCGTAATGTGTCTTAAGTGACTTAAACATTTCCGTGAGGTAGGTTATTTCCTGAGGTACCTCCGCTGTGTTCAGAGCGGATGGCCTCATGTTGTGCGATTGCCTGTGAAATTTGTTCTTGCAGTTCCGCCTCTGTTGTGGGCAACTGATTGCTCCTTCGAGGAGGCATCTTCTATAAAGAAGATTGTATAGGTCAGGTCTTAATTACATAAGAAGTATATAGTATGTATATGTAGTAGCAAGCAAGCAATCAGGTAACCAACACAATTATAACACAAGCATGTAGTTTTAACAACGTATTTAATGAGAACACTACGATTGAGCTTTCCATTAATCATCGACCACAATTACAGTTATATGTTTTACATAAGTATCGTATTAAAAGGGAACATAGGGTCACACTACCCTTGTCCAAAATGTCTATCAATCTACCATAAGTCATATAATCAAGAAGTGGTCTCCAAAAGGCTTCACTAGCTCAACTCAATAGCGGTGCTCTCATCAAAAGCAAGCTAGCTACATAAAACCAAAAACCGTCTATGCTGATGGTGGTGGAGAAGGAGGCGGAGGAACATAAAGCAAGCTACGCACATGCGCTAGCTCCTCCTAAAGATCGTAAACATGACGCAACAGATAACTGATCTGCTGCTCAACGGTAAGAAAGCGAGTGTCAAACTCGGGAAATGGAGTAAGCGGTGCAGGAGGATGTGAAAACGGGGATGGTGATGATCGAGGAGCAAATGCAGGCTGACACGGACATGGCAAAGGTCGCGGTATCATCTCAAGCTCTAAAATCCTGTGACTCATGATCTCGTACTGAAGCTGCAATGATAAAAGTAACTCATCCCGTGTATAACCAGTAAAATGTGAGGGATGGTAGGGATCAGAAATCGGCATGGTGTACGGTGGGAACCATCTAAGTGGCTCATCTAGTGGTGAAGAAGAAAAATGAGCAGAAGGTGCAGACTGTGGCATGTGAGGGAAGGCTGCTGATACATGAGGGTTATGGCTAGGCTGCTGGCTAGAGGTGCCCTCCCCTGGACGGGGTGCGGGTATATCCTGCAAGAAAACAATAGGCAGGTCGACACGATGCACATCTGACTCAACTAGATGAAAAGGAGCGACATCAACAGGTGCGGGTGCAAATGGAGGAGTGACTGGCTCAATAACAGGAGGGTCAGTGGGTGCAGGAATCGGATCTGGTATGAGTGGTGCAATGTCAGGTATGCCAAATGGTACAGGATCATGATCAGGTAAAAGCTCAGGTGTAGGTATCGGCTCAGGATCAGCGGGTGCATCAATAGGCTGATCAACCAGGATAAAATCAAGCTCAAGTCCAGGCTCAATGTCGTGTGGAGGAATCGGTGCAGCTGACATAGCTGTATCGTCGTCAGAATCGGTGGTATAACGTCGCAAACCAACTGCCTGTAAGGCGGATGATGACACAGACTCAAAGGAATCTGGAACAGAGTGTAAACTGGAATCAGATGAAATCTCAATAACGGGAATCCCCAGAAGTGGAACGTCAACAACGTCCTCATCGAGCTCCCCATCGCCATGGGCATCATCAGGGGGACCATCAACAAATAAATCGAAATCGTCGTAAAAAAGATCATCGAATGGCCAATCCTCAGGAGGAATGACCACTAAAGGAACAGGAGCTAGGATCGGTGCCACAAGGTGCTCACCATCGGGATGACCGATGATAAGATGATCATGCACAGGAATAGGAATAACAAACGGATCATCGTCCGGGATACCATCAGCGAGCGGTAAATCATCTCCGAAATCGGGCAGCGCAAAGGGCTGAAAGTCGTCGTCATCGTCGAACATCATCTCCGGATCACTCTCGGTATCGGAAGTAAAAATCTCTAGCTCAGGGACGATCACATCGTCAGAAACAACGGCCATGGTGTCATCAGTATCGGACAGTCCACTCTCGGATGATGACATAGTGTCCGTAACAAAACAATCACAACATATGCACATATATCAACTACTAACCATTAGACATGTAATAAATGACAATGTAATCACGTATCCTTCCTAGTCTCCCAGACTAAACCTCCCAGTCTCCCAGACTGAACTACCTAGTCTCTCAGACTAAACAACCCAGTCTCTCAGACTGAACCACCCAGTCTCTCAGACTGAACATAACCTTTGAATTGTGTTTCGTGTCTTTTTGTTTGTAAAAATGTTTGTTTTCCTGGATCTGGGCATTTCGTGTATGTAATGAAAACATGTTTGTAAAAATATTTTTGTGAGAGCCCTAATGATTGTAGTCTAGACTCGAGAAGGAATCCTAGTTCGCTACAATCGAAGCTCTGATACCAAGCTGTCACACCCTGACTTTTGCGGAAGCGTGATTATGGTGTGACTTTCTTAATATCATTGCATTCAATCATATCAACAACTATATGATAGAAGAAAACTGTAGATGGTCATCCATTAATTTAGTTTAAAAACAACACCACAATACATTGTTTTAAGACATAGAAATTCTAATCCGAGTACAAACCATGCAACTTGTTTAAGAGTTCACAAAGACTCGACAAAAGACGTTAAATAAGACCAGGTTTTTGGGAGACGCGTCTCGTCCAGGAATAAGACACGCTGACCAAACCCGAAGATCATGGATGACATCTTTTATTCTTAAACCACACTTGGAACCTCCGAACGCCCGCCAGATCCACAACTAATTCCCTGAAATACATGTAGTTTGAAAACATCAACAAAAGTTGAGCGAGTTCGTGTGTTTGTTTGTGTGTCTGAATAAACCTTTGAAATCATTGTAAGTATGTATATAAGTTTGTAAATCCCGGTATGAAAGCAACGCAGAAAAACAGATCATTAATGGTTTGCAAGGCCATTAATATCTGTGACGTGATGCAGGAAGGCTCAAACCTAGCAGACTTTGCACCGGGCTTCCGGCTGTAAGACATAGTCAACCCATGGGCCAAACCCTGGTCCAACATGGGCGGGGCTCGCTACACCCAAATAGATCTATCACTCATGTCCCTACGTCCTACAACGAGGATTAATGGTCTTAAGCGTCATACCCACCACTCACATGATCTAGCAGTACCCTTCCTTAGCTAACCATACCAAATAATAACGTTTGTAAACAGTTGTAACATGTACTTCACCCCCGAAGTTATAAAACTGAAAATAGTTAAAAGAAAAGGGGGTCACGAACTCACAATCTTGCGTCTTCAGTCACCGTAACTCAAGCTCCTTTGGGTAAACACGACTACCTACAACGTACTATGATCTATTAGACGAGCGGGTCGTGCCTCGACTTAGTATTAATGTCTTTGAGTTATGTTTCTTCGTGTCTTCGGTATTATTCCAAGTTATATAATTATTTGTTAAAATAATTAGTATTTCAACTTAAATTATATTCTCTAAATTTTGGAATAATTGTTAAAACCATATTACTGTAACTTAATACTTCCCAAGTATTTATACTTGTATTTCCTTCCCAAGTATGGGGGTATTTGTATTCGTATTCTTGTACTTGTATATTTTTGCCATGTATTAGGGTCGTATTCCGGTGTGTATTTGTACGTACGAGAATACGTATCTTCATGTAATTATTAAGTATCCTTATACTTAATGTTATATTAACTTTTCCGGAATAATATCCTTAATAAAGGTCCATATATATTTCCAAAATATATATTTAAAAAAAAACATTACTTAGAAAAATTATTCATAATTTTTCATTGGCAAAAATATTTGTATTTTATTTAAGTTCCAAAAATAATATATTTTCAAGTCTAACTTAGAAAATATATATATAAACTTATTTTCTCCAAAAATGATATATTTCATATTTATTTGAGAAAATATATCTTTAATCTCAATAATATTGTATTTTAGGTTTGTGTAAGAAAATATATATTTCTTTAAAAATAATATATTTTCTAAAATTTCCAAGAAAATATATATATTCATACATGCCAAAATAATATAATTTTCCCTTGTCAAAAATATGATATAGCTTTGTAGCAATTGTAAAAATCATATTTTTGTTTCCTTGGTGTCCAAAATATCATTTACCAAAAATATACTTGCGAATAAATTTCCGGAATATTCTTGTGATCTATATTCCTTGGTTTGGTTTCACCAATATTTTGTGTATAACTTGTATATTTATTCCTTGAAATTTTGGTAATATTTTGGATTGTAATTCTTGGTATTTTGATGTGTTATATTATTTAAAGCCTTAAGATAATATAACTAATACACAAAATATACAAATAATCACACACATGGTGTCTTCTAAATATATATTTCCTAAATACATATTTAGTCACTTTTATTTATAAAAACCAACCTCCAATATTTATATTTTTGTTACAAAATCTATGGCAAAGTTTTTGTAACAATTTAAGGTTTGAAATATACTTGTAAGTGTAGGTTAATAAATATTTTTCTAAATGTTTGGATTTTTAGAAAATTTTGCCATGGTTTCCCCTAAAAATGGAGGTTTCCGTGCTTTCAAGCATATCATTTTCTTTTGTAAAAATCATCACAATCAATCCACAATCAACAATAAACAACTTACACTTATCAATCTTGCCAAATCAATCATAATCTAACTACTTCATGAACTTGAATATTTGTAAAAAGTTGTAGGAACTTACTAGTGTGGTCTCTAACACCTTTGTATATTTGTAAAAAGTTGCCAAATCAATCATAATCTAACACCTTCTAACCACTAAAAATGGAAGTAAACCAGCAAGATCAAGACTCTTACCACTAGCACAAGGCTAGGGAGGATCAAGTGAAGAAATGAGATGGATAAAAGCAAACAAGAGAGGTCCTTCCACTTCCACAAGCTCCTAGCTTCTTTGTATGGTCTCTAACACCTTTGTATATATGTGGAATGTATGTAGAAGATTGAATGATGGTGGATGTGGGTGTGCTTGAGTTCGGCCGAGAGCACAAGAGGAAGGAGAGAGAGTTGTGTGTTTTTGTGATTATGTATAATTATGTATGCATCCATAATTACGTAATTCCTTGCACAGTCCGCACAGTGCATTTCATAATGTGCAGGGGAGGAAAATCAAACCTGTGATGAGTGTGACTAGACTACCATAGGGTCCTTTTAATTAGATCGACAATCTCTTTAAATAGACACCAAGGAGTCTTTTCAGCTATATCATCACATGACATTCCTAACCAGATTTTTGGATCAATCTGTTTAACTAGACCACTCAAGGGGTCTAATTATGGAATAGTACTTTATAATCCAAGGGTCTTAACTATTACGTAGAAGCCCATTAAGGATTTAAGGTAGTACCTTTGGATATCCTACTATGAATCCCTTATACGAATATATTGAAGATTCTACGAGGATTTGGATAACGAAAATTCGGATCACACAAAAACATAAAGAAAACACATAAGCACATAATCATGTAATCACATAATTATTTATCTTGACCTTTAATTTGTTATCTTTGGACACGGGTATTTAAAGCACACCAGGAATCCAATCCGTGGATTTCATTTGGCACTTTAAACATCTTCAAGAATCTAACCATGAAGATACGAAGATCTTAATAGGAATTTGGCTTTGTCCTTATTGAATTGTAATGTACGTATTGAATCATACAAAGAATTCAATTAAGGGCTCCGATGAACGATAATTATCCACAAGGATCTAATTATGAGGATAGAAAGATCCTATATGGATTTTGGAATTTGTGTAATGAGAGGTGTTTCGAAACCTTGCACTAGACGTGCTTAAGTCGATACACAAGGTAGAAAGTCCATGAAGTTGAGGTACTAGATATGCCAAGGCGACATATGAAGCAGAATTTGGGGGTTGGGGACTACGTATGTTAAGTCAATCATACGAGTAGGGTTGACTTGGGGTTGGTTTGGACCACTTTGGCTTGGGTTGAATCGACAAGCATTTACCAGGTGACCGAGTGGTCCATATGATGCACACAGAAGACACTGCAGGTAAGCTCGGTGAGGTGCATTACACTTGTTGCACATCGGTGCAGTACCGGCATAAGGTTTCCTTGCAGGAGGTTAAGCAGCAACAGGATTCCAACAGCTTTGTTTTGGATAGCAAAGCAGCACATGTTAACCAAATGTCCCCATCGTCCACAGTGGGTACATTTGAAACAAGGTATTTGATTTGGATGATGACGGTTACATTGATTGCACCAAAAAGCGGTTCCCTTATACGGCTTCATCCCTGAGGCGAGTCATGGTGATAGCTAAATCAACGTTCCTCTGGAGTATGACGCCTATTCGCTGGGCAACTGCAGCACCTGGTTCGGACATTTGAGTGTTGTTGCGATGAAGAGGCATCTTGAAGATAATGGAAGACATGGGAGGAAACAAGTGAAATGGTATCGGATAATCAAAACAGAATGACAACGCATAGAAATTGCGATCATTTGTTTGTTACCTAAGGCAAACAAATGAGATGGTGACTAATCAAAGTAAGCGGGTCATATTAATGTATCGTGAAGACATGCTTTAGCCTATAAGTGGACACTCACCCCAAGAGTTCCCAGGTAAGAGTGACTGGTTCGATTATGTGGATTTGTACGAACACTCTAGCCTTAGACAGAAAGCTCAGAGTACAGGCATCCACCCTTCCAGATTGCACGCGTTCACAATATAAGACCCAAACTTTGACGGGATCTTGAAAACTTTGAAGGTTCAAAACCTTATAATAAATCATCCTAGAACAGATGATTAGTTTTCAAATCAGATTCGAATTTGTGTTCTTGTTGTGGTTGTGGTTGTCACCTAAGGATAAGTGACGGTATTGTTTTATGACTAAACGCAAGTAAACTCGCGTTAGGGTCCTAGGAAGGTTATAAACTAGGTCAAAGCATTACTAATAACCTAATTCCCTATAACCATGAGCTCTGATACCAACTTTTCTGTCACACCCCGACCACGTAAAACAACAAATCGTGGCGGAAACGTCGGGGAGTGTCGTAACAGAATCATTGTTTCATAACACATGGATTGAAGTTCTGTTTTATTGAATTAAATGTATTAC
Organism: Helianthus tuberosus; assembly: GCA_030545235.1. NCBI lineage: Eukaryota > Viridiplantae > Streptophyta > Magnoliopsida > Asterales > Asteraceae > Helianthus > Helianthus tuberosus. The sequence continues at coordinate 187,924,111 of CM060406.1, forward strand.
ATTACAATGAAACTAGAAACAAAACATGAACAAATAGACTTTCATTGTTATTAAGTCACTAAGGCCTCGTCCGTTCCTATGTGAGCATGCATCAATATCATCATCAAATATCACCAACTATGGTACCTGAAACACATGTGAAAATACGTCAGCATAAAAATGCCGGCGAGTACATAGGTTTTTATGTGAGTGTCAGATTCATGGCTCGTTTATATTTTGAAAATAACTTGAACACCTTTGTAAATTGTTAATTAGAAAACTAAGTTTTGTAAAATGTTTATATTGTAAATTAAAATAACCAATTCAAAACAGATTTGTTTTATAAAACCTCGATACCATGAATCTTAACCCAAAAACATTTGTTTAAGTAAACCCAAATTGTAAATCGTTTTTGAAATAAAACTCGAATGTTTTATATTGTTAGAAAAACCTTGTAATATAACTTTGTTTTGATAACCTTGCCCAAGTGATCTAGATAACACAACGATATATAATGTGTTAAAAGCACTTATATATAGGAAGTACCAGCGGCGTATCCGCCATGCTTTTATCACGTTACACTCGCCCCGTTACCTAATCACTTCCCTAACTCAATGGTTCAAACAGATTCAAACGGTTCACATAAATTAAACAGTTATAGACGGTTCACATAAATCAAACAGTTACAAACGGTTCACATAAATCAAACAGCTTCAAACGGATCAAAATGTAAAACAATGTGTCCACATGCTGAGTAAACATATGCAACAAAATGTAAGGTATAAAATCAATGTGCTAGCATGCTAAGTGAACATACCTAGCAAAACATAATGAAATCATGTACTATATACGTACTACTGACATAACAAGTATATGATATAAAAGCATGAAAATCACGAAAGTAACAAATAGGCACATGTGTATCACCCCAAAACAGTTTAAAACGGTAAAAGAGGGGAACTATGTACTCACTTGAGGATGCTTAGAAGTCTTGAACAACAAGCAAGCAAAGCTAGAGGGATCACGGAAATCAAACGACACCTAATATAGGTAACTACATTAATAACCGGACCTAAATCGGGAGATCGGATAGAATGAGGTTTTGTAAACCAAATGAGTATTGGAACTCATATGATATGGTTTAACAAAGCCTACATACTAAATCGAAACCTAACCTAAGTGCTTATGACCCATCACGACTCATTTAGGTAGCTTATGCTACTTTAACGCGTCGTTCGCGTAAAACGCGTTCGGACCGCCTAACTAGTCCTATGACAAGTATTATATGCCTTAACATGTCTAATAATGTCACCTAATCAGTTTAGATGTAAAAATTTAGGTTACATATGCTTAAAATGAATTTATGCGTAAAAAGGGCATTTTGGTCTGTAACAACCCTCAAATAAATATTTTCGACACCCTAGAATATTTTAAATTGTCCCAATATGTCTTTAAATACAACCCATACGTGAAAACGGGCCTCAAATATATTAAATAGTATTTAATATAATTAAAAATCTGATTTTTAAGCTGAGGCGGGCCGCGTAGACCCACCCCAAACCTTACACGGGCGGTATGAAGGTTAAAACCTGATTCCTTTGATTTTCTTAAGTTTAGGCGGGCCGCGTAAGACCCCGTTTAGTTAACGTGGGCCGCGTGAGATCAAGATAGCGGCGCAGCCCGGTGATGACACGTGTCATCATCGTGGCAAGTCTAGGCGATGACCCGGATCGCCTAAACCCTACCCGGGCTACGACGCGGGCCGCGTAAGCCTTTGCTTACCTTTATGCGGGCCGCGTGAGAACCAAAAAATAGCCCTATATAAAGGAGGCTTCGGGTTTCAAATCAAATCGTTCATTTCTATTCTGTGTCTCGACTTTCTGAAGATATAAGCATAATATTCGAGTATAATACCCCCTAATTAGCGAGGTTCTGCTCCGTTGTAAGTATTATAACCCCAGTTTCGTAATAGATACACTGCCCGATTGATTTAGGGTTCCGTAAGACGTAGTTGTTGGAATACCGTCTCAGGGAGGGTATCATTAATATTTTCAAAGGGTTATTATACTAATCTATGTACATTTGTGTAAATTATAGATTAATCCCAGGAAACCCTTCCGCTAAGTCTAAGATAGCAATTTGAGTTTATCCTCTTTTTGTTAACCTTTGTGTAATGTTTTACAAAACCTTAAATGTTTTACAATGCGATTAAGCGGTGATTGAGTCTTTGTAGTTCTTCAATTACTGCCGGTATGTTGGGGTTTTATATACAAAATTTACTACACTGTGAGTAGTAAGTCGGGACGACAATACGTTACCATTGGACAACGAGTTAGCCAATGTGTAATATGACCCACCAGTCAGGATTGACAGTACTGAATGAGTAATTGTGTAGAAATAAACAATGTGATCGCTCTCAATACTGTGTTAATTGATAAAATATTTCTTGATTAAACTGGGATTCACTCACCAGTATTTCCCACTGACAAATGTTTTTAAAACGCGTTTCAGGTAACACAATGTGACAGCCAATTAGTAAAAAGCCAGCTGGAGAGCACTGAAGGCTTGGGAAAAATGTGGCTATAAAAGTTACCTAAAAGACGATGTTTTAAATTCAATAAAATAGGGTTTATCCCTATAAACATATTGTAATAAGAAACTTGGGTTTTTACCCATGTGGTTATTAATATCAAATATGGTGGTTTTACTCTGATAAACATTTCCTAACTACGGTCCTGATGTAATTTCCGTTGCCAAATTAACCAACTGATACCACCGAAATTCTGAGTTTGCGTCCGCCCGTTCCCGGGACAGATAAGGGATCGGGGGTTGCGACAGAAGGTGGTATCAGAGCCTAGCCACTGGTCTAATCCAAAGAAGTGTTCTGCTGACACTTAAAATCTAAATTTTGTGTTAGGAAATAATTTATGTAATTATGTGTGTTGTGTTATTTGACTATTTGTTAGTTTACAGTATGAGTGATCAAGGACCCTCAGACATGTGTCGTCAGTTGTCTGATTCACCTAGGAGTGAAGGTACGTCTTCACAGCCTGCCCTTTCTGGGTATTCTGCTGATCAGGAAGAAGGGATGTTTGCCTTTAAAGCTCAGTCTGAAGAGTATGAGTGATCAAGGACCCTCAGACATGTGTCGTCAGTTGTCTGATTCACCTAGGAGTGAAGGTACCTCTTCACAGCCTGCCCTTTCTGGGTATTCTGCTGATCAGGAAGAAGGGATGTTTGCCTTTAAAGCTCAGTCTGAAGAGCCATTCCCTCATAAGAAAAGAGGATGGTTCAGTAAGGAAGCATTTGCACGTAGGAAAAGAATGCGAAAGTTGCAACAGCAAAGAGTTTTAGCAGCCGCTAAGCGAAAGACAGATGCCCATATACAGGATATGCTTAATAGAAGCCTAACCAATTTCCATATCCTAGCTACAACTGCCGCTGACCCAAGTCTGGAACAACTAGTAGCCCCATAACCCTTACCTTTATTTCCCACTCAACCGATGGAGGTAGAAATGGCTGATTTTAACCCTGAGGAGACACCTAGGATACCAGCCCCTAATCCTCTAGATCCAAATTATGATCCATGGTTTGATGATCTTAGGGATTATGTGCCACGCTATCACTTAAATGAAGAACCCTTGCCGAACTTAGCAGCATATCCAGGTTTGGACCCTCTAGATCCCTATTTTGACAACGATGAATACATTAGGGAGATTTTGGAGAATCCATACCCTCAGGAGAATTCAGTACCTCAGTACCCAGAGCCAATACCAGTACCTGCACCCCCAATGAGTGCAGAGAATTTGCAAGAACTCCGAAATTTTGGAGAGGAAATCATAGAAAGTAGCGAGAGGATGAGGTATGTAGGATAGCAACTCGTATGGAAATACGATGAGCGCCAGATGGATTTCGGGGGAAATCCATATCCATGAAGGAGATGATAAAGTTGGTAATAATAATAAATAAAATATATGTGTAATAATAATAAATCTATCGTAGTATAGACCACTCTGTGGTTAACAAGACATAGTAGTATTGTAATTTTTAATTTCTGTTTTATTGTGTATTTGACGCATACTATAGTAAAAAGAGTAAAGTCGCAATGCACGACGTTTTTGACCAATATGTGTATTATGTGGTTGTTACTTAAACTATTTAATTATTCTATTAATGATTGGTAAATGTTTAAAATTCAGATGGCCGCCGAAGGAAATCAAGGAAATCTGAATAATGATAACCAGAGTAACATTAACGTGGTTAATGAAAATCCAAGCATCAATAACAATGGAAACCAAATGGATAATAGTGTCGTTCAACATATAATGGCACAAGGAATTATAGATGCAATGCCATTTATTATTCAAACGATTCAAGAAGCGAATAATAAAAGTAAGCATAACAGTAAGCGACCAATCAAACCAGAAAACAGCGTGAACAATGGACCGATACTTCAATTGCCCATTCCCAAAAGGAGAAGAACCGTGTCTTACGGTTGTTCTTATAAAGAATTCTGGTCTTGTAGACCAATGGAATTCTCGGGCAATGAAGGGGCCATTGCAACCCTACGCTGGATAGAGAAGACTGAGGCAGTCTTAAGAATAAGCAAGTGTGCTGAAGAAGATAAGATATTGTTTGCTTCTAATTTGTTTAAGAATTCAGCACTAGAATGGTGGAACACTATCCTCCAATCAAGAGGAAGTGATAAAACCTACAATATGGAATGGGAGGAATTTAAGGACAAGGTAGAAAGGAAATTCTACCCACCCAATGAGAAGGAACAGATAGCAAACAAATTCTTAAACCTTAGGATGACTGGTGTGGATAGTAAGGGATACACTAAATTATTCTTTGAATATGCTAGAATAGTGCCAACTCTTGCTTCACCTGAACCAGTATTGATCTCCCGTTATATCTGGGGATTAATTGGGGAAATAAGACACGTAGTCAAGGCAGCTAGACCTCAAACTATAGAAGAAGCTGTAGAACTAGCAAATACCTTGACAGATGAATTAGTCCGTACCCGAGAAGAGGATCAAAGGAGAAACCTAACCTAGAGGCTCACACAAGAATTTCGTTCTGGAAATTTTAATCCTGGGAAAAATATAGGTTCTACCTCTACACCTTACTGTAAGAATTGCAAAAGAAAGCATTCAGGAAGATGTTCCATATACTGTAACTTTTGCAAAATATCGGGACACAAGGAAGAAGATTGCAGGAAGAAAGCTAACAACAGGATATGTGACAACTGCGGAGGACAAGGTCATATCAAGCCTAATTGCCCGAAATTAGCTCCAGCTACAAACAACAAGAATACTCAAAATGCTAGAGCATTTGTTCTGACTGCAGATGAAACCAAGATGATTCCAGATGTCATAGCTGGTACGTTTTTAGTTAATGATGTCTTTGCTAAAGTATTATTTGACTCTGGTGCAAACCAAAGTTTTATTAATACATCATTTTGCAAATTTCTAAATCAGTCATTAACTAAACTACCACAAGAATGCTTAGTAGAGACAACTAATGGAGAAACTGTTAGGATTTCTGAAATCTTGCAGGGAGCAAGCATAGAAATTTTAAATCAGAAATTTATGGCAAACCTTTATCCCATGAATCTGGAAGGATTTGATGTCGTTTTAGGAATGGATTGGTTAATAGCCAATAAAGCCAGTATTTTATGTGATCAAAAGTCGATACAAGTAAATTCACCAAAAGGTAAAACGATCACAATTAAAGGAGATAAATCATCTAGATCCACAAAATTCATCTCTGTAATGAAAACCGCAAGTTATATAAGAAAAGGTTCTATAGTGTATTTGATTTCCATAATCACTAACACTAAAGGAAAAGAACTAAAAGATATTCCAGTAGTATCTCAGTTTTCAGACGTATTTCCAGAAGAATTGCCAGGGCAACCTCCAGATAGGGAAGTTGAATTCAGAATCCATTTAATACCAGGAACAACACCAATTGCCAAAGCACCTTACCGTTTGGCACCTGCAGAAATGCAAGAATTAAAGAAACAATTAGACGAATTGTTGGAGAAAAGATTTATACAGCCAAGTTCATCGCCGTGGGGAGCACCAATTTTATTTGTTAAAAAGAAGGACGAATCAATGCGTATGTGCATTGACTACCGTGAATTAAACAAGGTTACGATTAAGAACCGGTACCCATTACCAAGAATCGATGATCTGTTCGATCAACTGCAAGGAGCTCGATTTTTCTCTAAAATCGATTTAAGGTCAGGATATCATCAATTAAAGGTACAGGAAGAGGACATTCCTAAGACCGCATTTAGAACAAGGTATGGTCATTATGAATTTACTGTCATGCCATTTGGTTTAACCAATGCCCCAGCTGCATTTATGGACATGATGAACCGAATATGTAAGCCATATTTGGATAAATTCATATTAGTCTTCATAGATGATATTCTCATTTATTCTAAGAATAAAGAAGATCATGCAAAGCATTTGCACGCACTTTTAAGTTTATTAAGAAAGGAAAAGCTTTACGCTAAATTTTCAAAGTGTGAATTTTGGTTAGAACATGTACAATTTCTCGGACACCTAGTCAATCATGAAGGAATTCATGTGGATCCAACAAAAATCGAGGCAATTACTAAATGGAAAACCCCTGAATCACCAACCGAGGTTAGAAGTTTCTTAGGATTGGCCGGTTATTATAGAAGATTTATTCAAGATTTTTCTAGAATAGCCATTCCCTTAACTAAGCTAACCTGTAAATCTGTTAAGTTTAAATGGGGATTAAAATAAGAAGAAGCCTTTAGAATCCTTAAGCAAAGATTAACCCATACACCCATATTAGCGTTATTAGAAGGAACTGAAGACTTTGTAGTCTATTGTGACGCTTCCAAATTAGGTTATGGATGTGTATTAATGCAACGTCAAAAGGTTATAGCTTACGCATCTAGACAACTTAAGAATCATGAAGAGAATTATTCAACCCATGATCTAGAATTAGGAGCTATAATTTTTGCTCTTAAAATTTGGAGACATTACCTTTATGGTAGTAAGTTTACCATATTCACTGATCATAAGAGTTTAAGGTATGTTTTCAAGCAAAAAGAGTTGAATATGAGACAAAGACGCTGGATGGAGATGCTTAGTGACTATGATTGTGATATCCAGTATCATGAAGGAAAAGCAAATGTAGTGGCAGATGCTTTAAGCCGAAAGTATCATGAAAAGCCAAAAAGGGTACGTTCACTTAAATTAAATCTACAAGTAGATTTAAATGAACAAATCAGAGAAGCACAAGAATCAGTAATCAAGGATGATACTGAAAAATTAAAAGGTATGCTAAAAGAATTAGAACAAGGAACATATGGAATTTGGAGATTCCATAAAAAGAGAATGTGGATACCTAAATTAGGAAACCTACGTCATCGTATATTAGAAGAAGCCCATAAGTCCAAATATACGATGCATCCAGGAAATGATAAGATGTATCAAGATTTAAGAAAGAATTTCTGGTGGATAGGAATGAAAAAGGACATAGCAGCCTATGTTTCTAAATGTTTAACATGTTCTCAAGTCAAAGCTGAACACCAGAAACCCTCAGGATTTCTACAACAGTTAGAAATGCCAGTGTGGAAATGGGAATTAATAACAATGGATTTTGTTACTAAATTACCCAAAACAAAGAAAGGAAATGATACAATCTGGGTGATTGTAGATAGGTTAACCAAGTCAGTTCATTTCCTACCAATGAAGGAAACTTTCAGTATGGAACAATTAGCTAAATTATATGTAAATGAAATTGTTTCTTTACATGGAATACCTTTATCAATTATTTATGATAGAGATAGCCGTTTTACCTCTCATTTTTGGTCAAGTTTTCAAAAAGCAATGGGAACCAAGTTAAATCTAAGCACGGCTTATCATCCTCAAACGGATGGACAAAGTGAAAGGATAATTCAGACAATGGAGGACATGCTTAGAGCTTGTGTAATTGATTTCGGAGGTAATTGGGACGATCACTTACCTTTAATATAATTTTCTTATAATAATAGTTATCACACAAGTATCAATGCTGCAACATTCGAAGCACTTTACGGATGAAAATGCCGAACCCCAGTCTGTTGGGCAGAAATTGGGGAGAAGCAACTATCTGGACCTGAGATAGTGCAAGAAACAACCGACAAGATTATTCAAGTCAAAGAACGACTGAAAGCAGCACGTGACCGACAGAAGAGCTATGCTGATAACCGACGAAAACCATTGGAATTTCAAGTAGGAGATAAAGTATTATTAAAAGTCTCTCCTTGGAAAGGAGTGGTAAGATTCATCAAAAGGGGAAAGCTAAGTCCCAGGTATGTTGGACCTTTTGAGATTATTAGAAGAATAGGACATGTAGCCTATCAGCTACAACTGCCGGAGGAAATGGCAGGAATACATGATGTGTTTCATGTATCTAATCTCAAGAAATGCCTAGCCGATGAATCACTGATGGTACCTCTTAAGGATATAGAGGTAAATGAACAACTCAAGTTTGTAGAAAGGCCTCTACAGATTGAAGACAGGAAAATCAAGAATCTCAAACACAAGAGACTAGTTCTGGTCAAAGTGAAGTGGGACTCTAAAAGAGGACCAGAGTATACATGGGAGCTTGAATCTGAAATGCAAAGGAAATATCCGCACTTGTTCTAGTAGATCTCGAGGACGAGCTCTAAAACAAGGTGGGGAGGATGTAACAACCCTCAAATAAATATTTCCGACACCCTAGAATATTTTAAATCGTCCCAATATGTCTTTAAATACACCCCATACGCGAAAACGGGCCTCAAATATAATAAATAGTATTTAATATAATTAAAAATCTGATTTTTAAGCTGAGGCGGGCCGCGTAGACCCACCCCAAACCTTACGCGGGCGGTATGAAGGTTAAAACCTGATTCCTTTGATTTTCTTATGTTTAGGCGGGCCGCGTAAGACCCCATTTAGTTAACGCGGGCCGCGTGAGATCAAGATAGTGGCGCAGCCCGGTGATGACACGTGTCATCATCGTGGCAAGTCTAGGCGATGACCCAGATCACCTAAACCCTACCCGGGCTACGACGTGGGCTGCGTAAGCCTTTACTTACCTTTACGCGGGCCGCGTGAGAACCTAAAAACAGCCCTATATAAAGGAGGCTTCGGGTTTCAAATCAAATCGTTCATTTCTTTTCTGTGTCTCGACTTTCTGAAGATATAAGCATAATATTCGAGTATAATACCCCCTAATTAGCGAGGTTCTGCTCCGTTGTAAGTATTATAACCCCAGTTTCGTAATAGATACGCTGCCCGATTGATTTAGGGTTCCGTAAGACGTAGTTGTTGGAATACCGTCTCGGGGAGGGTATCATTAATATTTTGAAAGGGTTATTATACTAATCTATGTACATTTATGTAAATTATAGATTAATCCCAGGAAACCCTTCCATGAAGTCTAAGATAGCAATGTGAGTTTATCCTCTTTTTGTTAACCTTTGTGTAATGTTTTACAAAACCTTAAATGTTTTACAATGCGATTAAGCGGTGATTGAGTCTTTGTAGTTCTTCAATTACTGCCGGTATGTTGGGGTTTTCTATACAAAATTTACTACATTGTGAGTAGTAAGTCGGGACGACAATACGTTACCATTGGACAACGAGTTAGCCAATGTGTAATATGACCCACCAGTCAGGATTGACAGTACTGAATGAGTAATTGTGTAGAAATAAACAATGTGATCGCTCTCAATACTGTGTTAATTGATAAAATATTTCTTGATTAAACTGGGATTCACTCACCAGTATTTCCCACTGACAAATGTTTTTAAAACGCGTTTCAGGTAACACAATGTGACAGCCAATTAGTAAAAAGCCAGCTGGAGAGCACTGAAGGCTTGGGAAAAATGTGGCTATAAAAGTTACCTAAAAGACGATGTTTTAAATTCAATAAAATAGGGTTTATCCCTATAAACGTATTGTAATAAGAAACTTGGGTTTTTACCCATGTGGTTATTAATATCAAATATGGTGGTTTTACTCTGATAAACATTTCCTAACTACGGTCCTAATGTAATTTTCGCTGCCAAATTAACCAACTGATACCACCGAAATTCTGAGTTTGCGTCCGCCCGTTCCCGGGACAGATAAGGGATCGGGGGTTGCGACATGGTCATTTTCCTAAGGCATATAAATTACCTATCATACAACTAACTAAACGAAGTGACCCTAAGGTATAACCTCGGAAGGTTATTCCCTATACAATTATGGCCACAATATATGCTTGGTCGAATCCTAATGATTGACTAAACGGGTCGGGTTCGAAAGTCTAAGCGGTTGTTTAGACCGCTTATCTTACGACCCTATATAAGCACTAAACCTAAAGTGATGAGTTAAACATGTTAAAACATGTTTAACGAGGTTTGAAAACAAGTTTGAAATCAAAACAAAGGGTCTTGATACCCAAAAATAGTTTGGTTGCAAAATACGCATTTTGACCGAAACTATGACTTGTCACTACACCTAATCAACGTGGTAATCAATAGGTATAGTCACTAGGGACTATAACCATCGTGATTACGCTCACGTTGCAAAGTTCAAACGAACTTCGTGTTGATCAAAGATTGGTCAAAGCAGAAAGTCAAACACTGTTTGACTTTCGTGCTTAAAAATGCATAAAAGCACGAAGGAATACTTACAAAGGGTCCAAGAAAGGAAATCTTGATCCAAATTACTCAGGTATGAGGTTTTAAACCCCAACTTAGAGCTATTTGAATCAGATTGTGAGGAATGAGAATGAGGGTGTTGGGTATTTATAGAAAACACATAACCGTTAGGATCGTTCCTCGTAAACCGTGCTTCGATCTTGACCTTACACTTGGGCCCAATGTATTAGAATACAATGGGAGCATGAAAACCATCAAATGGTATTGAAAAACAAGCAACAAAACCATCAAATTCAGTTGTTTGGGCCAGATTCAATGTTTCTGTCTGATGGCTCTTGCGGGCCGCGTAAGAATAGCCTCAGGCTTACCCCCCAGGCCTAGCAAACTTTGATAGATTTATAATTTTAACCCCTGCAGTCCCAAAACTTGGTTTTCGATGCATTTTTGACACATTTAAGCCCCGTTAACCCCATTTTAAGGCTCTAAAATGAAGTAAAAGTATTGGGAATTTAAAATATGCTAAAAAACATCTCGGATGTCGGTTCGTTTGGTCGTACGGTTGCATTATTCGGTTAATTACGACGGAAGTCGTAACGAACGCAAAAACTATCCAAATTAAGCGACGAATGAAATTTTATCATGCCAATCACTAAAATAAAATATTTTAATGATTACATAAAATTTTGGATGTCCGGATATATTCAGAACGTAAGATATGTGTGAAAATGCAAACTTATGCACTTTTTGACGCTTTTAGTCCCTATTGATCAAGAAAGATTATTTTTGCGCACCAAACACCTCAAAGCCTATTTCTAAGCTATGTAAAGGATATTTAGGGCATGTTTAACTTATGATCAAGTTCCGGAATGTTCGTCACAGTACAAATCGGCATACTTTCACAGTTTGTCGAAATTAGTCCCTCTGATCGAATAAACTTGATTTCGGCATACCAAACCCTCCAAAACTTATTTCTAAGTTATGTAAAGGTTATTTAAGGTATTTTAAGCCTATGTCACTGTTCCGGAGTGTTTGTTGCACTAAACTGGTTATATTTACGCATCAGATCGCGTATAACCTTCTAGAAAGCGATTTAAAGCTCGAAATCGAACATGAATTGATATGTGCATATGATACACATATTTATAAAAATCCCAAGTATGAAACACAATATTTCATTGATTTGGTATTTGTTTGATGGTCGCAGAGGCACATGTGTCACAGTCTCCCCTACTTTAGGAAATTTCGTCCCGAAATTTATTCGTTGGAGCCTGTCTGTGACTTTGTGTTAAATAACCACCAAAGATATGCAAGGCATAATCCTGTCATTTCCTCAACGGACATTCTTCAGAAACGAAAATGAACGGACTGAGTCATTTTCGACGGGTGCTTCATCAGAAATGGAAATGAATAGAAAAAGGACATTCATTTCCCTCAACGGACATTCTTCAGAAACGAAAATGAACGAACGGAGTCATTTTCAACAGGTGCTTCATCAGAAATGGAAATGAATAGAATAATCAAAAGGATATTCATTTTCCTCGATGGACATTCTTCAGAAATGAAAATGAACGGACGGAGTCATTTTCAACAGGTGCTTCATCAGAAATGGAAATGAATAGAATAATCAAAAGGATATTCATTTTCCTCAACGGACATTCTTCATAAACGAAAATGAATGGACGGAGTCATTTTCGACTGGTGCTTCATCAGAAATGGAAATGAATAGAAAAGGACATTCATTTCCCTCAACGAACATTCTTCAGAAACGAAAATGAACGGACGGAGTCATTTTCGATGGGTGATTCATCAGAAATGGAAATGAATAGAATTAACTCAAAAGGATATTCATTTCCCTCAACAGACATTCTTCAGAAACGAAAATGAACGGACGGAGTCATTTTCAACAGGTGCTTCATCAGAAATGGAAATGAATAGAGTTAACTCTAGACACATGACAAAACTTGTTGTGGTTTCTGTGCACTAAATTCCATAATTATGTATGCATCCATAATTACGTAATTCATTGCACAGTCTGCACAGTGCATTTCATAATGTGTAGGGGAAGAAAATCAAACTTGTGATGAGTGTGACTAGACTACCATAGGGTCCTTTTAATTAGATCGAAAAATGATCTCTTTAAATAGACACCAAGGAGTCTTTTCAGCTATATCATCACATGACATTCCTAACCAGATTTTTGGATCAATCTGTTTAACTAGACCACTCAAGGGGTCTAATTATGGAATAGTACTTTATAATCCAAGGGTCTTAACTATTACGTAGAAGCCCATTAAGGATTTAAAGTAGTACCTTTGGATATCCTACTATGAATCCCTTATACGATGATATGGAAGATTCTACGAGGATTTGGATAACGAAAATTTGGATCACACAAAAACATAAAGAAAACACATAAGCACATAATCACGTAATCACATAATTATTTATCTTGACCTTTAATTTGTTATCTTTAGACACGGGTATTTAAAGCACACCAGGAATCCAACCCGTGGATTTCATTTGGCACTTTAAACATCTTCAAGAATCTAACCATGAAGATACGAAGATCTTAATAGGAATTTGGCTTTGTCCTTATTGAATTGTAATGTACGTATTGAATCATACAAAGAATTCAATTAAGGGCTCTGATGAACGATAATTATCCACAAGGATCTAATTATGAGGATAGAAAGATCCTATATGGATTTTGGAATTTGTGTAATGAGAGGTGTTTCGAAACCTTGCACTAGACGTGCTTAAGTCGATACACAAGGTAGAAAGTCCATGAAGTTGAGGTACTAGATATGCCAAGGCGACATATGAAGCAGAATTTGGGGGTTGGGTACTACGTATGTTAAGTCAGTCATACGAGTAGGGTTGACTTGGGGTTGGCTTGGACCACTTTGGCTTGGGTTGAATCGACAAGCATTTGCCAGGTGACCGAGTGGTCCATATGATGCACACAGACGACACTGCAGGTAAGCTCGGTGAGGTGCATTACACTTGTTGCACACCGGCGCAGTACCAGCATAAGGTTTCCTTGCAGGAGGTTAAGCAGCAGCAGGATTCCAACAGCTTTGTTTTGGATAGCAAAGCAGCACATGTTAACCAAATGTCCCCATCGTCCACTGTGGGTACATTTGAAACAGGGTATTTGATTTGGATGATGACGGTTACATTGATTGCACCAAAAAGCGGTTCCCTTATACGGCTTCATCCCTGAGGCGAGTCATGGTGATAGCTAAATCAACGTTCCTCTGGAGTATGACGCATATTCGCTGGGCAATTGCAGCACCTGGTTCGGACATTTGAGTGTTGTTGCGATGAAGAGGCATCTTGAAGATAATGGAAGACATGGGAGGAAACAAGTGAAATGGTATCGGATAATCAAAACAGAATGACAATGCATAGAAATTGCGATCATTTGTTTGTTACCTAAGGCAAACAAATGAGACGGTGACTAATCAAAGTAAGCGGGTCATATTAATGTATCGCGAAGATATGTTTTAGCCTATACGTGGACACTCACCCCAAGAGTTCCCAGGTAAGAGTGACTGGTCCAATTATGTGGATTTGTATGAACACTCTAGCCTTAGACAGAAAGCTCAGAGTACAGGCATCCACCCTTCCAGATTGCACGTGTTCACATTATAAGACCCAAACTTTGACTGGATCTTGAAAACTTTGAAGGTTCAAAACCTTATAATAAATCATCCTAAAACAGATGATTAGTTTTCAAAGCAGATTCGAAATTTGTGTTCTTGTTGTGGTTGTCACCTAAGGATAAGTGATGGTGTTGTTTTATGACTAAACGCAAGTAAACTCGCGTTAGGGTCCTAGGAAGGTTATAGACTAGGTCAAATCATTACTAATAACCTAATTCCCTATAACCATGAGCTCTGATACCAACTTTTCTGTCACACCCCGACCACGTAAAACAACAAATCGTGGCGGAAACAAAACATGAACAAATAGACTTTCATTGTTATTAAGTCACTAAGGCCTCATCCGTTCCTATGTGAGCATGCATCAATATCATCATCAAATATCACCAACTATGGTACCTGAAACACATGTGAAAATACGTCAGCATAAAAATGCCGGCGAGTACATAGGTTTTTATGTGAGTGTCAGATTCATGGCTCGTTTATAATTTGAAAATAACTTGAACACCTTTGTAAATTGTTAATTAGAAAACTAAGTTTTGTAAAATGTTTATATTGTAAATTAAAATAACCAAGTCAAAACAGATTTGTTTTATAAAACCTCGATACCTTGAATCTTAACCCAAAAACATTTGTTTAAGTAAACCCAAATTGTCAATCGTTTTTGAAATAAAACTCGAATGTTTTATATTGTTAGAAAAACCTTGTAATATAACTTTGTTTTGATAACCTTGCCCAAGTGATCTAGATAACGCAACGATATATAATGTGTTAAAAGCACTTAGGTAGCTTATGCTACTTTAAAGAGTGGTTTAACAAAGCCTACATACTAAATCAAACCCTAACCTAAGTGCTTACGACCCATCACGACTCATTTAGGTAGCTTATGCTACTTTAAAGCGTCGTTCGCGTAAAACGCGTTCGGACCGCCTAACTAGTACTATGACAAGTATTATATGCCTTAACATGTCTAATAATGTTACCTAATCAGTTTAGATGTAAAAATTTAGGTTACATATGCTTAAAATGAATTTATGCGTAAAAAGGGCATTTTGGTCATTTTCCTAAGGCATATAAATTACCTATCATACAACTAACTAAACGAAGTGACCATAAGGTATAACCTCAGAAGGGTATTCCCTATACAATTATGGCCACAATATATGCTTGGTAGAATCCTAATGATTGACCAAACGGGTCTGGTTCGAAAGTCTAAGCGGTTGTTTAGACCGCTTATCTTACGACCCTATATAAGCACTAAACCTAAAGTGACGAGTTAAAACATGTTTAATGAGGTTTGAAAACAAGTTTGATATCAAAACAAAGGGTATTGATACCCAAAAATAGTTTGGATGCAAAATACGCATAAATACGCCTTTTGACCGAAACTATGACTCGTCACTACACCTAACCAACGTGGTAATCAGTAGGTATAGTCGCTAGGGACTATAACCATCGTGATTACGCTCACGTTGCAAAGTTCAAACGAACTTCGTGTTGACCAAAGACTGGTCAAAGCAGAAAGTCAAACACTGTTTGACTTTCGTGCTTAAAAACGCATAAAAGCACGAAGGAATACTTACAAAGGGTCCAAGCAAGGAAATCTTGATCCAAATTGCTCAGGTATGAGGTGTTAAACCCCAACTTAGAGCTATTTGAATCAGATTGTGAGGAATGAGAATGAGGGTGTTGGGTATTTATAGAAAACCCATAACCATTAGGATCGTTCCTCGTAAACCGTGCTTCGATCATGACCTTACACTTGGGCCCAAGGTATTAGAATACAATGGGAGCATGAAAACCATCAAATGGTATTGAAAAAGAAGCAACAAAACCATCAAATTCAGTTGTTTGGGCCAGATTCAATGTTTCTGTCTGATGGGCTCTCACGGGCCGCGTAAGAAGAGCCTCAGGCTTACGCCCCAAGCCTAGCAAACTTTGGCAAATATACAATTTTAGCCCCTGCAGTCCCAAAACTTGGTTTTCGATGCATTTTTGACACGTTTAAGCACCGTTAACCCCATTTTAAGGCTCTAAAATGAATTTAAAGTATAGGGAACTTAAAATATGCTCAAAAACATCTCGGATGTCGGTTCGTTTGGTCGTACGGTTGCGTTATTCGGTTAATTACGACGGAAGTCGTAACGAACGCAAAAACGATCCAAATTAAGCGACGAATGGAATTTTATCATGTCAATCACTAAAATAAAATATTTTAATGATTACATAAATTTTTGGATGTCCGGATATATTCAGAACGTAAGATATGCGCTAAAATGCAAACTTAGGCACTTTTTGACACTTTTAGTCCCTGTTGATCAAGAAAGTTTATTTTTGCGCACCAAACACCTCAAAGCCTATTTCTAAGCTATGTAAAGGATATTTAGGGCATGTTTAACTTATGATCAAGTTCTGTAATGTTTGTCACAGTACAAATCGGCATACTTTCGCAGTTTGTCGAAATTAGTCCCTGTGATCGAATAAACTTGATTTCGGCATACCAAACCCTCCAAAACTTATTTCTAAGTTATGTAAAGGTTATTTAAGGTATGTTAAGCCTATGTCACTGTTCTGGAGTATTTGTTGCATTAAATTGGTTATATTTACGCATCAGATCGCGTATAACCTTCCAGAAAGCGATTTAAAGCTCGAAATCGAACATGAATTGATATGTGCATATGATACACATATTTATTCAAATCCCAAGTATGAAAAACAATATTTCATTTATTTGGTATTTGTTTGATGGTCACAGAGGCATAGGTGTCACAACATATGCCCACCATAACGGTGATCGACACTTTCGTCCGTAGAGAGCTTCGAACGGTGCAACTTGAATGCTTGTATGGTAGCTGTTGTTATAAGAGAACTCAACCAAAGGTAGGTGAGTGTACCAAATGCCACCCAAGTCCATTACGCAAGCTTGTAACATATCCTCAAGTGTCTGAATCATTCTCTCACTTTGGTCGTCCGTCTGTGGATGAAATGCGGTGCTCAAATTCAAATGTGAACCAAACGCTTCTTGGAAAGATTTCCAAATCCTTGACACAATTCTCCCATCTCGATCAGATATAATCGAGATAGGCACTCCATGACGTGCAACTATCTCCCTTAGGTATAGCTCAGCTAGCTTACCTGTGTTATCATTCTCTCTGATTGGCAAAAAGTGCGCAGACTTTATCAGACGGTCTACGATTACCCAAATCGTATCATGACCTCTGGGTGTCTTTGGCAACTTTTTTATAAAATCCATCAAGATTTGTTCCCATTTCCACATGGGTATCTCAGGTTGCTGCAGAAGACCTGAAGGCTTCTGATACACGGCCTTCACTTTGGCACAAGTTAAACATTTTCCAACATAAGTTGCAACATCACCTTTCAATCTCGGCCACCAATAGAAATCCTTCAAATCTTGGTACATCTTGTCCGATCCTGGGTGGATCGAGTACCTTGATTTATGAGCTTCATCAAAGATAACATCTCTAAGACCACCAAAGAGGGGAACCCAAATTCTTCCCATGAAACACAAGGTTCCTTCCTCATTGGGTACCAACTGGTTCTCCATCCCACGGAGATATTCATCCTTAAGATTTTCCTTCTTAAGAGCTTCTCTTTGTGCAGCCCGAATGCGTAACGAGAGGTCTGTTTGAATGATCATCTCCAAAGCCCTAACCCTAATGGGCTTAATCCTCTCTTTTCGACTCAAGGAGTCCGCCACCACATTCGCCTTTCCTGGGTGATATTTGATTTCGCAATCATAATCGTTTAACAACTTAACCCATCGTCGTTGTCTCATATTAAGCTCTTTCTGGTCGAATATGTGTTGTAAGCTTTGATCGGTAAAGATCGTGCATCTGGTACCATACAAATAATGTCGCCAGATCTTCAATGCAAACACCACTGCGCCTAACTCCAAGTCATGCGTGATGTAGTTCTTCTCATGAACTTTCAACTGGCGAGAAGCATAAGCGATAACCTTCTGTCGCTACATAAGCACACAACCCAATCCCTGACGTGAAGCGTAACAGTATACCACGAAGTCATCGATGCCTTCGGGTAGGGATAGAATAGGTGCATCGCAAAGCTTGTTCTTTAGCAACTGAAAAGCTTTTTCTTGTTTATCTCCCCATTCATACTTCTTGTCCTTTTGAGTGAGGGAGGTCAGCGGTTGAGCGATTTTTGAAAAATCCTTAATGAATCGGCGATAGTACCCAGCTAAACCTAGAAATTGACGGATCTCGGTTGGCATCTTCGGAGTTTCCCAACTCTTAATCGCCTCGATCTTGGTGGGATCCACATGGATTCCATCTTCATTCACTACATGACCAAGGAATTGTACCTCGCGTAGCCAGAACTCACACTTCGAGAACTTAGCATACAGTTTCTCCTTCTTGAGCAGCTCTAAAATAGCTCTAAGGTGTTTCTCATGCTCTTCCTTTGTTCTTAAATAGATCAAGATATCATCGATAAATACAATCACGAATTTATCGAGATATGGCTTGCAAACTCGGTTCATCAGATCCATAAACACTGCCGGTGCGTTTGTCAAACCAAACGGCATCACTAGAAACTCGTAATGTCCGTAACGAGTTCTAAAGGCAGTTTTCAGAATACTTTCCTCTTGAATCCTCCGCTGGTGATAACCTGATCGAAGATAGATCTTGGAGTAGTAACTTGAACCTTGAAGTTGATCGAAGAGATCATCAATCCTCGACAAAGGATACCGATTCTTGATGGTCAACTTGTTTAGCTCTCTGTAGTCGATACACATACAAAAACTACCGGCCTTCTTCTTAACAAACAGAACTGGAGCTCCCCAAGGCGAGAAGCTTGGTCGAATAAATCCCTTGTCCAAAAGCTCCTGAAGTTGCGTCGACAACTCTTGCATCTCAGAAGGCGCAAGTCGATAAGGTGCCTTGGCTACAGGCGCGGCGCCTGGAACCAATTCAATATGGAATTCGACTTGTCGTTGCGGCGGCAATCCTGGAAAATCTTCGTGGAAGACTTCAGGATATTCCCTTACCACCGGGATATTTTCCAGCTTCGGCTCTTCAGCTTCCTTATCAATGATGTGAGCCAAAAAGGCAACACATCCTTTCTGCAAAAACTTTCATGCCTTCAAACAGCTGATAATCCTCAAAGGCGTGTCATGCTTTTCTCCGTGCACTACAATCATTTCTCCATTCGCCAATGGAATGTGGATAACCTTCTCATGACATACGATCTCAGCTCGGATACTTGACAACCAATCCTTTCCGACTACCATGTCAAAACTTCCCAATTCAACTGGTAGAAGATCAAGCGTAAACTCATGCTCTCCGAGCTCTATTACACAGCCTCTAATTACTTCATTTGCCTCTACTAGCTTCCCATTAGCTAGCTCTATTGAGTACAGGATATCTAACTTACTGGAAAGTAACCCAAGTATTTTCTTAAATTCTAGGGATACGAAGCTATAATTGGCACCAGTATCAAATAACACAGATGCAAAGTGTTGGTTGATAGGGAACGTACCCGTAACTACGTTCTGATCCTGGCGAGCTTCCCTAGCTCCAATGTTAAAGACTCTCCCCTGGGCTTGATTGTTCTTTGGGCAATCTCTCTTGAAATACCCGACATCCTCATCAACTAAAGCATCCTTGCTTGTTTCCAGTACCGCTCTGGTTGTTGTTTGCTCCACGGTTTCCACTACCAGCTTGGTTTCCGTGATTACCATTACCTCCTTGATTACGGTTCCCAGTCTGATTCCCATTACCGTTCCCGCCACGGTTTCCCCTGCCATTTCCATTACCACTACCTCTCTGACCACCATTTCCACGACCAGTACCAGCCCAGCATGTCTCCTTCAAATGACCATTCTTTCCACAGTTTTCACACTTCCTAAACCTACACTGGCTGGCATGATGGAGCTGGCACACATCACACTTAGGCAAGGTGCCCATGTAACCTTTCCCTTTACTTTTCGCACTTGCAACACCAGTCCTGACCTCGGCTAGTGGATTCGCATCTCTTTTCTTGTTACCACTGTTGTTTCCTTGGGTACCCTTCTTGAAGTTCGAGAACTTCCTCTTGTTTTCTCCTGATGACTCGACATGAGTCTCCTTCTTCTTTCCCTCGGAGATCGAAAACTTGTTCAATCTAATTGCTTCTTCGGTCAATGCCACGCTCAAATCAATGGCTTCGGTGATCGTTGGAGGCTTTGAAGTAGTCACCATGCTCATAATTTGGGGTGCCAATCCCCAGATGAAGCGTTCAACTCGCTTACACTCTGGTTCTACCATGTAGGGGACAACACGAGACAAATCATGGAATCTCTGTACGTACTCAGTGATCTTGGGTCCATCCATCTTCAGATTCCAGAACTCGGTTTCCAATTTCTGAATCTCTGCCCTTGAACAGTACTTCTTGCGCATCAGTTCCTTCATCTCTTCCCAAGTCATACCATACGCTGTTTCCTCACCTAGAGTCTGAACCTGAAGGTTCCACCATGATAGAGCTCCATCAAGAAACAATCCATAAATGTAGGTGACCTAGTGCTCTGGTGCACACTTGCTCATTCGCAGCACAGAATCTGTCTTCTCAACCCATCTAACGAAAGCTGCAGCACCTCCAGTGCCATCAATGTTCAGAGGTTTATAATCAAGGAACTGCTTCTAAGTACAACCTTTACAAGCAACATCATTTACAGAAGGCATTAGCAACGCACATGGAATGTCCAAACATATCGTAATGTGTCTTAAGTGACTTAAACATTACTGTGAGGTAGGTTATTTCCTGAGGTACCTCCGCTGTGTTCAGAGCGGAAGGCCTCATGTTGTGCGATTGCCTGTGAAATCCGTTCTTGTAGTTCCGCCTCTGTTGTGGGCAACTGATTGCTCCTTCGAGGAGGCATCTTCTATAAAGAAGATTGTATAGGTCAGGTCTTAATTACATAAGAAGTATATAGTATGTATATGTAGTAGCAAGCACGCAATCAGGTAACCAACACAATTATAACACAAGCATGTAGTTTTAACAACGTATTTAATGAGAACACTACGATTGAATTTCCATTAATCATCGACCACAATTACAGTTACATGTTTTACATAAGTATCGTATCAAAAGGGAACACAGGGTCACACTACCCTTGTCCAAAATGTCTATCAATCTACCATAAGTCATATGATCAAGAAGTGGTCTCCAAAAGGCTTCACTAGCTCAACTCAATAGCGGTGCTCTCATCAAAAGCAAGCTACCTACATAAAACCAAAAACCGTCTATGCTGATGGTGGTGGAGGAGGAGGTGGAGGAACAAAAAGCAAGCTGCGCACATGCGCTAGCTCCTCCTAAAGATCGTAAACATGACACAACAGATAACTGATCTGCTGCTCAATGGTAAGAAAGCGAGTGTCAAACTCGGGAAATGGAGTAAGCGGTGCAGGAGGATGTGAAAACGAGGATGGTGATGATCGAGGAGCAAATGCAGGCTGACACGGACATGGCAAAGGTTGCGGTATCATCTCAAGCTCTAAAATCCTGCGACTCATGATCTCGTACTGAAACTGCAATGATAAAAGTAACTCATCCCGTGTATAACCAGTAAAATGTGAGGGATGGTAGGGATCAGAAATCGGCATGGTGTACGGTGGGAACCATCTAAGTGGCTCATCTATTGGTGAAGAAGTAAAATGAGCAGAAGGTGTAGACTGTGGCATGTGAGGGAAGGCTGCTGATACATAAGGGTCATGGCTAGGCTTCTGGCTAGAGGTGCCCTCCCCTGGACGGGGTGCAGGTATATCCTGCAAGAAAACAATAGGCAGGTCGACACGATGCACATCTGACTAAACTGGATGAAAAGGAGCGACATCAACAGGTGCGGGTGCAAATGGAGGAGTGACTGGCTCAATAATAGGAGGGTTAGCGGGTGCAGGAATCGGATCTGGTATGAGCGGTGCAATGTCAGGTATGCCAAATGGTATAGGATCATGATCAGGTAAAAGCTCAGGTGCAGGTATCGGCTCAAGATCAGCGGGTGCATCAACAGGCTGATCAACCGGGATAAAATCAAGCTCAAGTCCAGGCACAATGTCGTGTGGAGGAATCGGTGCAGCCGACATAGCTGTATCGTCGTTAGAATCGGTGGCATAACGTCGCAAACCAACTGCCTGTAAGGCGGATGATGACACAGACTCAAAAGAATCTGGAACAGAGTGTAAACTGGAATCAGATGAAATCTCAATAACGGGAATCCCAAGAAGTGGAACGTCAACAACGTCCTCATCGAGCTCCCCATCGCCATGGGCATCATCAGGGGACCATCAACAAATAAATCGAAATCGTCATAAAAAAGATCATCGAATGGCCAATCCTCAGGAGGAAAGACCACTAAAGGAACAGGAGCGAGGATCGATGCCACAAGGTGCTCACCATTGGGATGACCGATGATAAGATGATCGTGCACATGAATAGGAATAACAAACGGATCCTCGTCCGAGATACCATCAGCGAGCGGTAAATCATCTCCGAAATCGGGCAGTGCAAAGGGCTGAAAGTCGTCGTCATCGTCGGGCATCATCTTCGGATCACTCTCGGTATCGGAAGTAAAAATCTCTGGCTCAGGGACGATCTCATCGTCAGATACAACGGCCATGGGGTCATCAGTATCAGACAGTCCACTCTCGGATGATGACATAGTGTCTGTAACAAAACAATCACAACATATGAACATATATCAACTACTAACCATTAGACATGCAATAAATGACAATGTAATCACGTATCCTTCCTAGTTTCCCAGACTAAACCACCTAGTCTCCCAGACTAAACCTCCCAGTCTCCCCGACTGAACTACCTAGTCTCTCAGACTAAACAACCCAGTCTCTCAGACTGAACCACCCAGTCTCTCAGACTGAACCACCCAGTCTCTCAGACTGAACCACCCAGTCTCTCAGACTGAACATAACCTTTGAATTGTGTTTCGTGTCTTTTTGTTTGTAAAAATGTTTGTTTTCCTGGATCTGGGCGTTTCGTGTATGTAATGAAAATAGGTTTGTAAAAATATTTTCGTGAGAGCCCTAATGATTGTACTCTAGACTCGAGAAGGAATCCTAGTTCGCTACAATCGAAGCTCTGATACCAAGCTGTCACACCCTGACTTTTGCGGAAGCGTGATTATGGTGTGACTTTCTTAATATCATTGCATTCAATCATATCAACAACTATATGATAGAAGAAAACCGTAGATGGTCATCCATTAATTTAGTTTAAAAACAACACCACAATACATTGTTTTAAGACATAGAAATTCTAATTCGAGTACAAACCATGCAACTTGTTTAAGAGTTCACAAAGACTCGACAAAAGACGTTAAATAAGACCAGGTTTTTGGGAGACGCGTCTCGTCGAGGAATAAGACACGCTAACCAAACCCAAAGATCATGGATGTCATCTTTTATTCTTAAACCACACTTGGAACCTCCGAACGCCCGCCAGATCCACAACTAATTCCCTGAAATACATGTAGTTTGAAAACATCAACAAAAGTTGAGCGAGTTCGTGTGTTTGTTTGTGTATCTGAATAAACCTTTGAAATCATTGTAAGTATGTATATAAGTTTGTAAATCCCTGTATGAAAGCAACAAGGAAAAACAAATCATTAATGGTTTGCAAGGCCATTAATATGTGTGACGTGATGCAGGAAGGCTCAAACCTAGCAGACTTTGCACCGGGCTTCCGGCTGTAAGGCATTGTCAACCCATGGGCCAAACCCTGGTCCAACATGGGCGGGGTTCGCTACACCCAAATAGATCTATCTCTCATGTCCCTCGGTCCTACAACGAGGAGTAATGGTCTTAAGCGTCATACCCACCACTCACATGATCTAGCAGTACCCTTCCTTAGCTAACCATACCAAATAATAACGTTTGTAAACAGTTGTAACATGTACTTCACCCCCGAAGTTATAAAACTGAAAATAGTTAAAAGAAAAGGGGGTCACGAACTCACAGTCTTGCGTCTTCAGTCACCGTAACTCGAGCTCCTTTGGGTAAACACGACTACCTACAACGTACTATGATCTATTAGACGAGCGGGTCGTGCCTCGACTTAGTATTAATGTCTTTGAGTTATGTTTCTTCGTGTCTTCGGTATTATTCCAAGTTATATAATTATTTGTTAAAATAATTAATATTTCAACTTAAATTATATTCACTAGATTTTGGAATAATTGTTAAAACCGTATTACTGTAACTTAATACTTCCCAAGTATTTATACTTTTATTTCCTTCCCAAGGATGGGGGTATTTGTATTCGTATTCTTGTACTTGTATATTTTTGCCATGTATTAGGGTCGTATTCCGGTGTGTATTGGTACATACGAGAATACGTATCTTCATGTAATTATTAAGTATCCTTATACTTAATGTTATATTAACTTTTCCAGAATAATATCCTTAATAAAGGTCCATATATATTTCCAAAATACATATTTAAAAAAAACATTACTTAGAAAAATTATTCATAATTTTTCCTTGGCAAAAATATTTGTATTTTCATTTAAGTTCCAAAAATAATATATTTTCAAGTCTAACTTTGAAAAAATATACAACAACAACAACAACCATACCCAGTATATCCCACAAATAGCAGACTATTGGTAGGGTCTGGGGGAGGTGGGATGTAGGCAAACCTTTCCTCTATTCAAGAATAGAGAGGCTGCTTCCTGAGAGACCCCCGGCTCCAAAACAACCAACAGACAGATAGACGAGAAACGGGTAAATAAATCACGTAGCAATAGGCAGATAAGTCATCAGTAAGCAACATATATGCAAATATACAAGAAAATCACGTAGCAATAGGCAGATAAGTCATCAGTAAGCAACATATATGCAAATATACAAGAAAATCATCATATGTTGGTCTACCTAAATCGTAAACGAAATCTAACCCCCCCCCTCCGCACAGATAGGACACGTCTATACCCTCACCTACTAGTCCTTAACCTTAATCCTACGTCTCCACGAACTCCTATCATGAACCATGTCCTCAGAGAGGTGCAATTCTAACAAATCTTGTCTAAGTCTTTCATCCCAAGTCAACTTGGGCCTGCCTCTACTCCTCTTTCCTTCCACTGTCATGGTTTCCACTGCTCTAACTGGTTCTGTCAACTGCCTCCTCTTCACATGCCCAAACCATCTCAACCTCCCCTCTTTTATCTTGTCCGATATACTAGCTACTCCTAACCAATCCCTAAAAACCACACTTCTAATTCGGTCTAACATCGTGTGGCCACACATCCACCTAAACATCCTCATCTCCGCTACCTCCATCTTGCGCACTTGTGTTTTCTTGATGGCCCAACAATCTGTCCCGTATAACATAGCCGGTCTAACTGCTACCCTATAAAATTTTCCCTTTAATTTTGTTGGGAACCTCCTGTCACACAAAATCCCAGTGGCTGCTCTCCACCTACACCAGCCAACTTGGATGCGGTGAGATACGTCACTATCTATCTCCCCGTCCCCTTGCACAAACGATCCTAAGTACTTGAACTTAGTCGTTTGTGGGACCTCTTGACCCTCAATGGTAACCTGAGTGTCCTCGTTGCCACCTGCACCGCTGAAATTACAATAAAGGTATTCAGTCTTAGACCGACTAATCCTTAAACCATTGCCTTCTAAGGCTGCTCTCCATTCCTCTAACCTGGCATTTAGGGCTTGTCTAGTTTCAGCCACTAACACTATATCATCCGCAAAAAGCATGCACCACGGAACTGTCCCTTGAATGGACTTGGACAGCTCATCCAAGATAACCGCAAAAAGAAACGGACTCAACGCGGACCCCTGGTGGAGTCCTACTTCCACGGGGAAGGACTCCGTATCTCCTACAGGCGCACGAACCCTAGTCACAGTCCTATCATACATATCCCTAATTAAGTCTATATATTTCCCAGGAACTCCCCTACACTCCAAGCTTTCCCAAATCAGTCTACGTGGCACACTGTCATATGCTTTTTCAAGGTCAATGAAAACCATATGTAGATCTCTCTTTTTCTCCCTATACTTTTCCATTAATCTCCGTAGAATATGAATCGCCTCCGTAGTTGACCGCCCTGGCATGAAACCAAACTGGTTTACCGTAACCTGAGTTTCTTTTCTGATCCTAGTGTCAATTACCCGTTCCCAAAGTTTCATAGTGTGGCTTAATAGCTTAATCCCTCTGTAGCTAACTTTGAAAAAATATATATAAACTTATTTTCTCCAAAAATGATATATTTCATATTTATTTGAGAAAATATATCTTTAATCTCAATAATATTGTATTTTAGGTTTGTGTAAGAAAATATATATTTCTTTAAAAATAATATATTTTCTAAAATTTCCAAGAAAATATATATATTCATACATGCCAAAATAATATATTTTTCCCTTGTCAAAAATATGATATAACTTTGTAGTAATTGTAAAAATCATATTTTTGTTTCCTTGGTGTCCAAAATATCATTTACCAAAAATATACTTGCGAATAAATTTCCAGAATATTATTGTGATCTATATTCCTTGGTTTGGTTTCACCAATATTTTGTGTATAACTTGTATATTTATTCCTTGAAATTTTGGTAATATTTTGGATTGCAATTCTTGGTAGTTTGATGTGTTATATTATTTCAAGCCTTAAAATAATATAACTAATACACAAAATATACAAATAATCACACACATGGTGTCTTCTAAATATATATTTCCTAAATACATATTTAGTCACTTTTATTTATAAAAACCAACCTCCAATATTTATATTTTTGTTACAAAATCTATGGAAAAGTTTTTGTAACAATTTAAGGTTTGAAATATACTTGTAAGTGTAGGTTAATAAATATTTTTCTAAGTGTTTGGATTTTTAGAAAATTTTGCCATAGTTTCCCCTAAAAATGTAGGTTTCCATGCTTTCAAGCATATCATTTTCTTTTGTAAAAATCATCACAATCAACAATAAACAACTTACACTTACCAATCTTGCCAAATCAATCATAATCTAACTACTTCATGAACTTGAATATTTGTAAAAAGTTGTAGGAACTTACTAGTGTTATTAGTAAGCCTTGTTACCTTCTAAAGTATGATTAGTTCTTTAAAAACTTCATTTTTAATGAATATAGATGTTTACAACTTCAAATCATGTTTGCTAAAATATTTCTTTATGATTTCTTCTTGTTACACAAGTGTTTCTACACTTGTTTAACCACCAAAAATAAAGTTTGTTTATGTAAGAACCAAGATTAAATGAAACTTATATTTTTAACTTGGTTTCTTTAGAAATCCTTCATGAAATTCTTAGATCTATATGATTAACAACTTACTTTGAATTTGATTTTTCAAGAAAACATTATATTCCTTCAAGTTCATGCTTTATGTGTGGATGATCTATCATCCTACAACAATTTCTATTCTCACATCTTGCTAGATTATGTTTTCAATCATGATCTAGCAAGATCATATGATGATCTACATCATACACATGAACAAATAACAATCAACAAGCAAATCATCACATAAACAACTTAGTTTCTTCATTATACATGCTTATATTCAAGTTTCATCCTTATGATCTTTAGTGTTCTTCAAGATTATGAGTATGATACTTCTTTTAACCACTAAAAATGTAAGTAAACTAGCAAGATCAAGACTCTTACCACTAGCACAAGGCTAGGGAGGATCAAGTGAAGAAATGAGATGGATAAAAGCAAACAAGAGAGGTCCTTCCACTTCCACAAGCTCCTAGCTTCTTTGTATGGTCTCTAACACCTTTGTATAAATGTGGAATGTATGTAGAAGATTGAATGATGGTGGATGTGGGTGTCCTTGAGTTCGGCCGAGAGCACAAGAGGAAGGAGAGAGAGTTGTGTGTTTTTGTGAGAATGAAAGTTATGAGAATATGTTCTAGGTGTTATCTTATAAACCAATCTCAAGTCTCCATCCATTGTGTAATGTGTTCAAATTAGAGAAACAAGATCCAATTTAATATTAAGATGAAATCTTAGGGTATGGAGGTAAGCATGGGCCGATTACTAGGTGGGGGGGGGGGGGGGGGAGGTAGGATAGGTTTTAACCATACTAGTTACATTAGGGTTAAAAATCAAGTGTTAGTTAGTTATGTTAGTTACTAGATATTTATAGGGTGTTATGATGTTCGGGGACCATAACTAGCTTGGAAATGTTAAAACAGTGCTTCTAGTGCAAATTTGATGTTTCGGGTAGTGTCCGGTTGTTCGGTTGGTTACTGGTTTGTTAAAGTGCTAAACTTTGCAGTTTAGTGTGCTTTATGCACCTTTTTGTGACACTTTTGATTCCCGACACTTAGGAAAGCATTCAGGACCATTTAACTATGTTTCTGCATAAAATTAGATTGTTAAAATGCTGATTTATGCTGAATTTTACTGAATTCAGCACTTTGGGTGAGTTTTAGGCAGTTTCCAGCACTTAAACTATCACTTAAAAAGGCAGTTTTGTGATCCTTACTTTCCTACACACTATACTAGTGTAGTACTTAGTTTCTGGCTCATTCTGTGTCTCAATACACTGTCTGTCTATGTGCTGAGTTCTGTCAGCATTTTCCTGGTTTTTCTGATAACTGTGCTAACTGTACTTAATGCGTCATTTAAGGCAATAAAGCTTCCATGCATTATTGGTATGACATTGAACAACGTATGATGCACATGTATGTAATGACAGTAATCAGACAACAGTTAATTGTAATTCAGTATAGTCATTAAGCACTAATCATGGTTTAATAGTCGTACGGATACCTTAATTTTTGACAGTTGTCACAAAAGTGTTCCTCTTTGTTACCAAGCATATCATCTGAAACAATTAACAGGACATTGTTAATAGGTGCAACTTTACGGCACGCTTACCTTAATCACATCTTCCATGGAGTCACAGATCCGACAATAAGGCCCACGGATCTTCAAGCCCACCAGTCTACAATGTCTTATGGTGATATTCTTCGAGTTTGCACAGTGGGAGAAAAGACCAGCACCCTTGTCGTTCCGTATTTTCTCCTTTTAATGGAGAATTCTATTGGCACACCTGATTATCTATCTATACACCTTATGCCCACCCGAGACCGACCTCTGGATCATACGTGTTGAATGATCGAGAGAAACTTCTTCAAGCTAACTGCCAATATCTCATCCTTCTTATCTTGCTATTAAACGAGGTATGCTTGTTTCAAAGCCGTTTAAGGATTACGAGTGTTCTAGACTCGTTCAAGACATGCTTGTTTGTGCGATTTAAAGAAATAAGGATGCATTCCACGGTAAACGATGCAGCTGATGAAATCGGAGCTGTTATCTCGGTTGTTCAGTACTTCTACTTCTGAGACGATTCAAGTGATGAAACCGGAGCTGTTATCTCGGTTGTTGAGTACTTCCGAGATGATTCAAGTGATGAAACCGGAGCTGTTATCTCGGTTGTTCAGTACTTCCGAGATGATTCAAGTGATGAAACCGGAGCTGTTATCTCGGTTGTTCAGTACTTCCGAGTGATTCAAGTGATGAAACCGGAGTTGTTATCTCGGTTGTCCAGTACTTCCGAGATGATTCAAGTGAGAGGAATCATTGCATTACTTTGGACATTTGTTGGTCTTCAAACATCTAGGAAACATTTATTGGTAACAACGGTTCTCCAATTCCAGAAACTTATTCAGATCTCTATTTGGTCATCTTTCCAAACTGCAACACACAAAGTACTGAACAAATTAAATTGACACCTTCAATTGAGAAATTCATATTTTAATACGCATCGTATAGGCCTGTACGATGCATATTAATCGACAAAATTACTGAAATACCCCTGTTTTTTTTATATAAATTCAGGGGTATTTTTGACAAAATTTCATCGTTTAATACGCATCGTATAGGCCTATACGATGCGTATTAAGCCGATATACGATGCAACATAGGCATATACGATCGTATATGGCATAATTTGAAATTTAGTTTTATCGTGTTTTCCTCGGTTGGACGCGTATACGTGTCGTTTTTGACGAACTTTCGCATATTTTGTCATTTTATGACGTATACCTTCAACATACGTCGTTTCGGTGACATTCGGTTGCGTGCGATTATCGTATTCTATGATTATGTACAGTTTTGTTTGAAATCCACTTGTATTGTATAATGCCGTGATATATGTATACGCGTGTGGAAATATCATTAGTCGCGTATTTTGATGTATTTTTGCCTGTTTTGACGTATTCTAACATATTGTTGCGTATTTTATATTATTTTTGGCGTATTTTAGCGTATTTTTGCCTATTTTATAGTATTTTAGGGTTTTTTTTTTCGTATTTTAGAGTATTTTAGCGTATGTTGAAGGATAACACAAACAAGTTCTCCACAGTTTGTTATTCAGATTTCTATTTGGTTATCTTTCCAAACTACAACACACGATAAGTTTAAACTTTATATTGTGTGATTTGCCCAGGAAAGGATTGGAGGTGATTTCTACTTTTAATAAGCTGTCACAGTTGTCAAATTCGTTGCGTGCATTCATATTGTTGAGACAACAACAGATAATGAACGGATTGTTGGACTTCTTGTTCCAAATGCAGATGTAGGATCCATACTTAAAGGTCTCTCTAAAATATGCAACCGAGACCGCCTTGTTAATTTTAATGAAGTAATGACGATTGAATGTGCAAACCGCAACCGTTTTTTACTACGGAAACGGTGGCTATGGGAAATACAAACCTCAGTCTTTTGTGACTATGGGAAACTGTCACACCCCGATATTTCCATGTATTACCAGTGGGCCCGGTGGGGAGTATCGTGACGTAGTTGATATCATCATTGTCAAATAACACAATATATAAATGCACAGCGGAAGCAAAAGATAATAATCGCATTACAAACCGAATAAATAGTAATATCAAAGTATCACAATGGTCTGTAAAGGATCCACAGGCGGATCAAAAGATAAATAAGATCATTGTTCAACAGACTTTAACATCTAGAGCTTGCAAGACTTGATTATTGATGCCTGGAGTAGCCGGCCTATTTCGTATAGTACCTGCACTTAACCTTTTTGGAAAAATACGTCAGTTTACACTGGTAAATACAATTAACCGACTCATTTTGAAAAGAGTTTAAGAAAAATGTATTGAATGCACAAGGCACAAATAATCTTTTATAACTTGGGATAATCATTTAAAAATAAACTTGTATACAGTTTTACATGTTTGTCGTCCATTTAGGACCCGGTTAGAAGAGCCGGTTTAACAAGATTAATAGACACACCACTGAGTATAATACCCACAAGAAGATACCCTCCTTGTGGACTACCCCTTTTTACATACGTAACTGTCAGGTGTATGCCTACACCCCGTGCTTAAGTCGTGGCCATTTCTAATGAATGAGCCGAGGATATCCAGGACACGGTCATTAACCTCCCAAAGGCATTGCATCAAACAAGACAGAATAAAATGGGTTATGCATCTTTTTAATCAATATCTGATTGTACGACTTCATACCCGACCAAGCGGTATTATTATAATACCGTACCCCAAGCCCGTATAGGGAAAATAAGTTAAAAGTATTTACCTGAGCAAAATATAAATCACAACCAGCAAGTGCACGTAGCTTTTATTGGGCTCCTAATCTGGAATGATGGTTTTAATTAACCTATTAGATTCCTAACGGGTCTTTCTTAAGTTTAAACTTAGACCGGTTAGTTTTAACGAAGGTATACGGTTCAAAACGCAAGATTAAGCGAAGACCGGATTAGAATGTGATTTAGTCCCGACAAGTTTGAAGACTTGTATAATATGGGTAAACTAAACACATTCTGGATTTTGAGGTGAAAATGATAAGGTTTGACCTGTTTCGGTCAACTTATGCAAACTAGTTACATAAACCGAACCGGATGCGAATAACGCATAACGGGTAACCAAATGAGTCACGAATAGGTTTCCTAAGTTAATATGCTTTAAACATGTTGTGATATCAGTAGGATACCTTCCATTATGCCCAAAACGAGTTTAATCTCAAATTAAGCCCCGTAGGGGTATTTTGGTCATTTTAAGGATTATAAAAGAGATTAAATATAACTCTGATGTTCGGGTCTGAAATAATCAGTAAAATTACTTATTTTAATAAGTTATATTAGTTGGAGATAAGTCTTATATGATGAGAATGGTTTTAACCCATACTACGCGTTTAAAACGCGTAAAAAGTCGTTTTAAGCGACTTCCGGGTTATAATAGGAAATCTGAATTTCCGGATCAGTTTATAGGTTCAAATTACTTCATTTATCATATAAAATCAGTAGCCAAATACTTGGTATCAAAATGTTATGTCAAACTCATTTTATAATCAAAAAGGTTATAATCGGTAATTACCGAATCAAGGCAATAACCCTATGTTATGATTAGTTTAAAAATAATTAAAAATCTTCAAAAATCCCAAAATATTATATTACATCAATGGGTAAAATTTTTGGTGTCGAAAATTGGGTTTAGATAGGCTTTATGCTAATTGCGCCGTTTAATTAAATAAAAAGCTTTCTAATTACGCTATTGAGCATAACTCCTAATCTAGACCTCAAACTGATGTGAAATTTTAGGGACATGTTTATAAATCAACAGCAAAGATTATTGTCCTCTCATATTTCAAAAATTCTCGTTTTAAGGTTAAATGGGCATTATGGTCAACATTAAGCGGTTAACGGAAACATGTAAATGAATCGGACAATCAACGAGGCAATCACAGAGGGTTATACTATCATATAACCCGGTCCTAATGAAGCTCTAAGGCACTTCTAAATCATGCTACTACGGGTCAGAACTGAAAGTCAAAGCATAAGTCAAATTATGCGACTTTCGGTTTCGAACCGGTCCTAAACTGAAAATTGTCGGGTCGGACATGCGTAGACATGTTCTTGCATTGATTACCAAGTTATATGAGTGGCAAAACAGGTTACACGTCTTCTACATTGCTAATTGCGCGTTAATTTGAAAATTAAGGTTCTGTTGACTTTTTCGGATTAAGTTTGACCCGATATTTGACCCTGTTAGAGTGGGAATCAGAGGGTGCCCTTTCAAGGGTTTATTGCCCACCTAATTACCAACTTATAACAACTTTCAATTTGACAAATCACTGTACCATTAGTGATTAATCGATAAGTCAAACCTTAATTACGACGGTTTGACTTTTAAGCTAATAACTAAGTAAAACACGATTAAGGAAGGTTAAGGAAGCTTACCAAGGTCCTATGCACGACTAGTGATGCTTAGGGAAGGCTCTTGTGCTCCAGAAATGATCAAAAGTTGGGTTTGAATGAATAATCAAAATTTGTAACAATGTGGGTCTTTATATAGTGATCTTGATTGATCAAGATGATGCCAAACAACTCTAGGATTGATCCCTGATCAATTACAAGTGTCCCTAAGCCTAAAAACTAGTTTGTGCCGCACATGGTATTGAAAACTAGCAATGTAAGTTGGTTAAACTTGTTATAACAGGCACCTGTCAAGTTTCTGATGCTGGCGAAGTCTTACGGACCGTAAGGCTAAGGCCATACGGTCCGTAACCGATGACCAGAGGAAAAAAATTTGTAAATTATTAGTATTTGATCATGCAACCTTTATGTCTTCGAGTCTTATGCCTTTAATATCGGTATGGGACCACTTGATCATGCCTGAACACTTATGACCACTGATGTGTTAAGAATTATACACATCTTCTATATCAAATAATCCCTATTTCAGATGAATTGTATGCGTTTATCCTGTATATTTGATACTGATTTGATTAAATTATGAATCTGCAGGATTTGGTGAAATATCTGTGGATTATGCGAGAAAACAGTAAAAGATCGGTAAAGGAAACATTACATAGGGAACGTATCAACGAAAACCAAGAATTTGACCTAGAGAAGACCATACGCATCGTAGACAACATTTAGCTACGATGCGTATGCCATGGGAAGAAAATTAGTTCAAAAAGTTCCTGCGATGCGTAGACAGATTAAGCATACGATGCGTAGGCAATGGTCAGAAAGTCAACATTGGTGGGTCTACGATGCGTAGACATATGAAGCACTACGATGCGTATTGACCGTCTGAAGAAAGTTAGTTACAAACTCTACGATGCGTAGCACATCTATCCCTACGATGCGTAGGGAGTGTGTCGGCACACATCTTCCGGTCACGAATGGAGTTGTTGTTGAAAATTAGTTGTAAAGTCCCTACGATGCGTAGGCCATTCTTGCCTACGATGCGCAGGGGGTGAACAGTTGCCATAAAATTCAACTATAAAAGGGCATGCTTGGTAACTCGGAAAAGACACCAAAATTACTCCGAATTCTCACTTTATATTTCTGTTATAATCAAGTTTAAACACCCGGAAGTGCCGGTGAAGTACCTCGGAACTCTCGAGACGTCCGGAGGCCGTTGGTTCTAATCCTAATCGACCCGAGTCGGTTAAACGTTGTAATTTCCGTTCCAGTAAGTGTTGTTATTATGCTTTCAGTAGTTGTAATGTTTGTTGTAAGTGTATTAATGTTTAATATGTGTAGCTAAACTTATAAACTACCTGGGTTATGATGAAATAAAGGATTGTAATGCTGTTTGATGTAATTTCAGTTATTTTATGTGATTTACAGAATTTAATCTTTGAAATTAATCTTGATATTGCATGTTGTTATAATTTTGATTTAATTATTTGTCGATAAATTCACCAAGTTTATAATATGAAGAAATTCCCTTTAAACTTAGAATTTAATTTAATTCATTTACGGGTTAAATATTGTGTTGAGAAATTGACCAAGTCTAATAATAATTAGTCAAAATAATAAAACATGCATCATTACCTCATGATTAGAAATATGATTAGGGTAAGCCAGGTTATTAGCTAATCATTGGTGGGTAATTTGGGTAATCGATAACTCGAACTCTTTTATTACATCGTGATTAAGGTTTCTTGGGATTTTAATTTTCAAAGATTTGTTCGCTTTGCGTGTTTAAAAGATCGTCTCACAACATAGTCTCTGAGGTTCCAACGGTTGGATTCACGTAGGATTTGGTTTCGATAACTCGTGCCGGTTTGTTCTAGCATTTCACATATTGTCTTTATCTATTGTTTAAGTAGCGTCTCTAACGGGGGATTAATCAATTGAAAAAGATACTTAACTGTTATTATTATCAAACATAGCATTGCATGAATTTAGGGATTCTAAAACCCAGGTAGTCTGTTTATTATATCTTTAGTTCAATCTATTTATAATACTTTGTCTCATTAATTGTTATCTGTTGCTTGTTTAATTTTTATATTGTGTTTGTGTTTATTTTCTTTAATTCGACGCTTCTTGTCTTATTTTCTCGAGAATTGTATTTTATCAATGTTTGTTTTAAGTTTATACAAATTCATTTTAAATTAATATTTTTATAAAAACCAAAAACCACAAATCAATCTTTAAACCAATTTTTCTAAATACTCGATAAATGTTACTTTCAAGATTTCGAAAATAGTGTCCACGGATTGACATCCGGGCTTGCCAACAAAACTACACCGCGACCGGTACACTTGCCGTTTGTGTGTGGTTTAGCTAGCAATTCCAATTTTAAAACTTGTTTTGAAAATACAAAGAAATATCATTTGCTCGGATATGTAGTAACTGGAAGGGTTAAGTGCCGTTAAATTGGGAACTCCTGTCTAGGCTTGGCATTCGTATACATCCAAATAAAAGGACCCATTGCCTACCTGGGGACCATCCTAATGAGAGTACTGATACCTATTAGGCCAAAGCATATCCCTCTTTTGAGCATTTGATTAAACAAACTCACATTGAGCTTTTAAAAAAAATCAAGACTTTTGAAATAAAACGACATATAACATAAAAGTCTTTTCAAAAACTAAAAGCAGTGTGAACCCACATCAAGTTTTTGGCGCCGTTGCCGGGGACACTAAGAAATTTTGAAAATAACACAAGTTGTTTATTTAGTTGTATAAATGTTTTCTTAGGTTAGTTACTTATTTGTATTTTGATTGCCTTTTGCTTGCAATTTCATTACCTTTAGATTTAGATTTGCTTTAGTAATTTTATCGTTGTATGCACCACACTCGTTCACAAGGGTTACCTTTAATCGTTGTTTCGTCTGAGCCCGAGCGAGATTTTCACGAGCGCCTTCGCATTTTCCAAGAAAGTCAGACACACATGGCTGAAAACAATCCACCTGTTAGGAGAGTTGTTGCAGACTACGCTCGACCTAACGCGGAAAATGGTCAATCCAGTATCTCTCGACCCGCTATTGAAGCTCGAAGGTGGCAAATCCCACCTCAAATCATCTCAATGGTTACAAATACAATCCAGTTCCATGGATTGCCTTCCGAGGACCCCAATGTCCATCTTTCTCGCTTTTCAGCTATCTGCGATACGTTTCAAGAACAAGATGTTAGCGAGGACGCATGTAAACTGCGTCTATTTCCATTCTCACTTGCTGATAGAGCTCATGCTTGGTTAGAATCCCTCCCTGCGGGATCAATCACCACTTGGGTCGGTATGAAAGAAAAATTCTTAGGAAAATACTTTCCTCCTTCTAAAACTGCTCGTCTGAGGAGCATGATTCAGGAATTTCGTCAAAGAGAAGGAGAATCTTTCTATGAGACATGGGAACGATTCAAGGAGCTGTTACTCAAGTGTCCACACCACGGATTCGAAAATTGGGCCTTAGTAGAAAAGTTCTACCATGGAGTGACACCTGCTACAAGGAACATGCTGAACACCACTGCTGGAGGAAATCTGATGACTGCCAAAACACCAGAGGAATGTACTTAGATGTTTGAAGATATTGCAATGAGTAGCTACGAATTTCCAGATCCTAGAAACTCAACTTCTACACAAAGAGGAGTACATAAAGTCGATGATCCCACTTTGATGCAATCACAGATTGATTCACTGAAAAAGAAGCTGAATGATATGGAGCTAAAAAAGGAACAATTGTGTGAGATATGCACAGGGAAGCATGACACAAATTCGTGTCCCATTGCTCCTACTGAGACAACAGAGCAGGTTGATTTCATAGCTAACCGAAATCAAACAAATTTCGGAGGAGGTTACAATACAAACTGGAGAAACCATCCTAACTTTAGCTGGAGGAACAACAACCCACCAGGGTTTCAGCCACGACAAAATCTGTTTCAAGATGCTGGAGCAGGACAAAGTTCAGGAACAAAGAATACGAATATAGAGGATATGCTAAAGAAAAGTCAGGATACACTATCTCAACAGATGCAGTTACTTACACAGTTCATTACACAACAAGAAACTCGATATCAAGAAACACAATCGAAGTTCTTGGAGAATGATGCTTTCATGAAGAACCAAGCTACTGCACTGCAGAATTTGGAGAGAACAGTAGGTTCACTGGCCGATCAGTTGAACCAGAGACCTCAAGGAGGTCTTCCAAGCAATACTGTTGGAAATCCTAATGCCACTGCAAAAGCTGTTACTACAAGAAGTGGTAAAGGAGCTGTAGAGATTGAGAGAGAAGATGCTGAAGATCCAGAGGTTGATGAAGAAATAGAAATGGAGACACCATCTGGAAATGTACAATCTAGGCTTCGCCCAGAAATTACAGTACAATCCAGTAAACCTCTAGAGGAGAAGAAAGAGCCGATAAGGGTGTACAAACCAACACCACCTTATCCAGGGAGATTGATAAAAGCAAAAGATGCTGAACAGTTTAATCAATTCATAACAATGTTGAAGAAACTGCACATTAACATCCCATTTGTTGAAGCTTTGGCTAAAATGCCAAAGTATGCAAAGTTTCTAAAGGATCTCCTAACGAACAAAAGGAAATTAGAAGATCTTTCAACCATTACTCTGAATGAAGAATGTTCTGCAGTCTTGCAGAATAAATTGCCAGCAAAGATTGCTGATCCAGGGAGTTTTACCCTTCCCTGTTTAATTGGAAATCTTACTGTAAGCAATGCACTTGCTGACTTAGGAGCTAGTATAAATCTTATGCCTTATTCAATATTTGCAAAGCTTGACTTGGGAGAACCGTCTCCTACAAGAATGAGTATTCAGCTTGCAGATAGATCGATAAAA
This sequence comes from Helianthus tuberosus, assembly GCA_030545235.1. NCBI lineage: Eukaryota > Viridiplantae > Streptophyta > Magnoliopsida > Asterales > Asteraceae > Helianthus > Helianthus tuberosus. The sequence continues at coordinate 187,962,507 of CM060406.1, forward strand.
TACCCAAGAGGCATTGTAGAGAATATGCTAGTTAAAGTCGACAAGTTTGTCTTTCCAGTTGACTTTGTTATCCTTGATATGGATGAGGATTCTGAAATTCCGTTAATTTTAGGACGTCCATTTCTTGCTACTGCACGAGCAATTGTTGATGTGTATGATGGCAAGTTAACTCTCCGTGTTGATGAAGATGAAGTTACATTTGACATTCAAAGGTCAATGAAGCACACTGAACAACATGACGATACTGCTTACTGTATTGATACTCTCATAACACATGTGGGAAGTTTTCTTAGTGAAGTATGTGAGAGCAAAACTTCTGATACTTATGAAGATTTAGAAGATACACCATCATCACATAGTGAATCTTCTTCTGAGTCTAAAGAATATGAAGTATTTGAAGTTATCAATAAAGATAATCCAAAAGAAAAACCGTCAGTGGAAGTACCACCAACTTTGGAGCTGAAGAAGTTACCATCTCACCTAGAATATGCATTCTTAGGTGAAGGATCACAATTACCTGTCATCATTGCTACAAATTTGACGGAGGAGGAAAAGAAAGAATTGATGAGCATTCTTAAAAAGCATAAGAATGCTATTGCGTGGAAACTCATGGATATAAAAGGCATAAGCCCATCTTTTTGCACGCATAAAATTCTGATGGAAGAGGAGTATAAACCGGTGGTTCAACCTCAGAGAAGGTTAAACCCAAACATGCAAGAGGTTGTAAAGAAAGAGGTAATTAAGTTACTGGATGCAGGACTTATTTATCCAATTTCTGATTCATCCTGGGTAAGTCCTGTACAGGTAGTTCCTAAGAAAGGAGGAATGACTGTTGTTGTCAATGAGAAAAATGAGTTGATACCTTCCAGGACTGTCACCGGTTGGAGAGTTTGTTTAGATTACCGTAAGCTGAATGATGCCACGAGAAAGGATCACTTTCCTTTGCCATTCATAGATCAAATGTTAGAACGATTATCAGGGCAACAATTTTATTGTTTCCTTGATGGCTTTTCTGGTTATTTTCAGATTCCCATTTCACCTGAGGATCAAGAAAAAACCACATTTACATGTCCCTACGGTACTTTTGCGTATCGACGTATGCCGTTTGGATTATGTAATGCACCAGCCACGTTTCAACGTTGTATGATGGCCATATTTCACAAAATGATCGAGGACTCCATGGAAGTTTTCATGGATGATTTCTCTGTTTTCGGGAGTTCTTTCGACATTTGCTTGCGAAATCTGGATCGAGTGCTGACTCGATGTGAAGAAACGAACCTTATGCTAAATTGGGAGAAATGCCATTTTATGGTTCGTGAAGGAATAGTTTTAGGACACAAGATCTCACACGAGGGGCTTGAGGTTGACCAAGCAAAGGTTGAAATCATTTCCAAGCTTCCTCTGCCTACGTCTGTAAAAGCAATTAGAAGTTTCTTAGGACATGCAGGATTCTATCATAGATTCATTCGTGATTTTTTGAAAATCGCTCGTCCTATGACTCAACTCCTAGAAAAAGATAGGCCATTTGTGTTTTCTGACGAATGTCTTAAAGCTTTCAAGTTACTGAAAGAGAGATTAGTTCAAGCACCTATTCTAGTTTCTCCAGATTGGAGCATTCCATTTGAAATCATGTGTGACGCAAGTGACTTTGCAGTAGGTGCAGTGTTAGGGCAGCGTAAAGAAAAGCATTTTCATCCGATATATTACGCTAGCAAAACCCTAAACGATGCACAAGAAAACTACACAACAACTGAGAAAGAGTTACTTGCAGTTGTGTTTGCATGTGATAAGTTTCATTCTTACCTTGTGCTTTCAAAAACGATTATCTTCACAGATCATGCAGCCATTCGGTATCTATTTGCAAAGAAAGATGCTAAACCGAGGCTGATTCGTTGGATCTTATTACTTCAAGAATTTGATCTTGAAATAAAAGATAAGAAAGGAGCTGAGAACGTTGCTGCTGATCATCTGTCCAGATTGGAGAACCCTGAGTTAGAGAGAACTCGGGAGGAAAGAATTAGGGATGAGTTTCCCCATGAGTCGTTGATGTTCATTGAAACTAAAGGTTTTCCTTGGTTCGCAGACATTGCAAATTACCTATCAACAGGAGATCTTCCAGCTGAAATGTCTTATCAACAAAAGAAGAAATTCTTTGCTGATATCAAATTCTACATTTGGGAAGATCCTTTCTTGTTTAGGGTAGGTGCGGATCAGATCATCAGACGATGTGTTAGTGCACCAGAAACTATGAATATCCTTAAACACTGTCATGACAGACCATCAGGAGGCCATTATGGAGCAAATTATACTGCCAAACGAGTGTTTGATGCAGGATTTTATTGGCCGACAATTTTTAAGGATGCTCATAAGTATGTTCGTGGTTGTAATGAATGTCAAAGAGCAGGAAACATTTCATCAAGGAATGAAATGCCTCAAAATCCCATCTAAGTTATTGAAATTTTCGATATCTGGGGCATTGATTTTATGGGACCTTTCCCAATGTCGCGAGGAAATAGGTACATCCTAGTAGCCATTGATTATGTGTCAAAATGGGTGGAAGCGAAAGCTTTGGCCACCAACAGTGCTAGGGTTGTAGTAAAATTCCTGAGAGAATTGTTTGCAAGATTTGGAACGCCTAAAGCGATCATTAGTGATCGAGGTACACACTTCTGTAACTCATTGATGGAGAAAGTATTGAAGAGATATGGGGTAACCCATAGACTTTCAACTGCTTATCATCCACAAACGAGTGGACAAGTGGAGAATGCAAACAGGGGTATTAAGCGTATTTTGGAGAAAACTGTAGGACAAAGTCGCATTGACTGGGCTGATAATCTAGATGATGCACTTTGGGCTTTTCGCACTGCGTATAAGACTCCTATAGGGACAACACCCTTTAGGATGATTTATGGAAAAGCATGCCATCTTCCAGTTGAATTGGAACATCGAGCATATTGGGCTTTACGTAAAGTAAATCTTGATATGGATGCAGCAGGGAAGAAACGGTTTCTTCAAATTCATGAGCTTGAGGAACTTCGTGATATTGCATATGAAATATCATGGGCTTATAAGGAAAAGACAAAGCAATTGCATGATCGTCACATAAAGAGTTTGAAAGAATTCAAGTGTGGGGAGAAAGTACTGCTTTTCAATTCTCGTTTGAAGATGTTTCCAGGAAAACTCAAATCCCGATGGACAGGTCCGTTTCTAGTTACACAGGTTTTTCCATATGGAACGGTTGAGTTGGAAAATGAGAATGGACAGAAGTTCAAGGTTAATGGTCATCGTTTAAAGCATTACATTGGAAGACCAATTCCTGAACTGGTGGAGGAGCTGAACCTCCCTTTAGTTAAAACTTAGAGGTAGATAGTGATAGGTAGGTAGTGTAAATATTACGTTTAATTCTGTGTGAAGTGTGGATTGTTTAGATAGTTGGTATTTTAAATCAATTTTACGCTGGGGTTTCCTTGTTTTTGTGTATGCAGGTTTGGATCGTACCACCCGTACTCAATCTCCATTCGGGTGATTTGGAGCTGCTACAATCTCTAAAACATTATCCTAAGTGTAATTTAGATTTAATATGCATCCATTTGATCTTAATTTTCTTTGTTGTTTGGAATTTGCAAAGCCAGGATTACCTTCAGAAATTAAGGAGAAAATCTTTCTCCTAAGTGCTGGGGTAAGAAAAGAATACCGTCGTCAAGAACAAGTAACACCATTCTGTGGAACATCTAAAAGTGCGATGAAGCGAAGAGCTAAACGTTACGAGAGATGTATGGAATGTGGGAACTGGTCACACACGGAAATGTAAACGAAGTCAAACGGAATCCCAAAGTGAGTACATTCAATTAATGAGGGTGGGTGCAATTAGGCTCGATGCCGAACGCTCCACTAGGGTTGGAAGCTATGTACACTACAGGATTAAGCAAGACATCGTGCACATTCGCGATAAAACTGGACTTGACAAGAAGGCGTTACGAAAATCGCTTGGTTTGTAAATTTTTAGTGGTAAGTATTTTTAATAATATTAATAAGTATTGTAAATATGAATATTTTAATAATTATATATATATATTATTATATTTAATATATAACTTATTTTGTATATATTATTTAATATATAAATTATTTATATAGTTATTTATAATATTATTAAAAAAAAAAAATATTGGGCCTACGCATCGTAGCAAAAACAATGCTACGATGTGCAGACATAGTTGGGGAATTTGAATCAGAAAGATCCTACGCAGCGTAGCACTTTTGGGGGTACGATGCGTAGACCAGTATGGCGGTTTAAATGAAATAAGTTCTCTACGCACCATAGCCCATTCTTTTCTACGATGCGTAGACCGTCTATCCGATCAAAAATAAAAAGACCCTACGGGGTGTCTTCTTCCCCAATTAACCCAAACACCCCCACCACCATTCTCTCTGCAAATCCGCCCACCACCACCACATTCCGCCGCCAATAACCATCCCGACCACCACTCAATCATCATCATCACAATCATCACCGCTCCGCCCACACTCCACCGTCGTCGACCACAATCACCGAACACCACCGTCTGCCGCCGTAGAACCACCACGAGCAGCCACCGGTCCACCATTTTCTGATTTCTCGAAACTTAACCGACATTCAGGTAATAATTTTATAAATTTTTAGATAATTTTCGGTTATGTTAAGCTTCATCAGTTTCAGTTTTGATTCGGTTCAGTTTAGGGTTCGGGTCGAGTGTATGTTGAACGAGTTAGTTTAGTTTTATTGTCCAGTTAATTTTATTAATTTTGTTCGAGTAAAATCGAGTCGTAAATATTCGTTCTATTTTAATGTTGTTCGAGTCGGGTGCGGGTCGGTTCAGGTTGGCGATTGTATGTTAGTTTTGGGTCGGCCAGGTTTGAATGTTTATAAGTTTGGTTGCGTATGGGCTGGGTTGGGATTGGTTGTTTGGTCCGGGTAAGTTTGATGTTCTAATCAAGTTAAAAGTCGGATCGGTTTTGGATTGGTTGTTTGGTTTGGTTCGGGACAGTTTGGATTTATTTTGGGTTTGTTCGATTCGGGTCAGTTGTTAATTTAGTTTAGTTTGTTTATAATTGTAGTTTAAATTTTAATGCGTTTTATCTAGTTTAGTTATAAGTTTTTATGACATTGATTTATTATAGTTCGTCGTTTAAATTTTATAGTGCTATAATTTTAGATTGTCGTTTTAATTAATCAGTAAATATTTTTGTTTCGTTCATATCGTTCAATATTAGCATTTTATAAGTATATATTTATATATTTAGTTTTATTTTTAGTTTGTTTAATTTATATTTCTAATAAATTTGTCGTTTCGTGTTAATTTTATAAGTTTATAGTACTTGTAAATATTTGTGTAATAAGAATAGTTTAGCGTATTGTACATTTCGGACACACACTCTGACGCTTGAAATTGATTGATTGAAATATATATATGCTTGCGTTTTGACTTGCAGGATTCGCCGCCTCGCTTGTATTTAACTTAATTACAAAGCGAGGATTGGTGGTTTTCATGTAAATACGCCGGGGTGCTGCCGAAATTTTGAATTTTTAGTTTTTATTACTGTTTAATAATTTGCGATCGCGAATGAAATGCTATACGATCGTAACATCCGTTCCTAACACAACAAAAACACGTTTTTATGTATATATTATTTTATTAATATTTTAATAATTAAAATAAATTTAAATTAATTAAAAAAATTAACAAAATAGAAAAACATTGAAAAACGTGTTAAGGAACGGGTAAACTTCATAAAATCTGCAAAACTAATTGTTTTAATTTTTTTTAAAATTGCAGATATGGCATCCACTTCCAGAGCTTCCCACAAGCGGGGGCGTACCTCTGTTAGGCCACAGATACAGGAGGAGATTCCAGTAGAGGAGGATCCTCAGATTCAGGCCCAGGAGCAGGAGCAGGAGGAGGGTCAGCAGCCACGACCTGCTAGAGAGATACACTACGATAGTGAGGCTGACCTACCAGACCTTGGAGAGCAGATCCCTCCACAGGCTGATCTTCCTCCTATTGAGGAGAGTACACTGCTGGATTTCAGGATGGGATCCGAGGAGAGGAGGATCCGGGATAGACTGATTACTAGGCGTCCTCATGCAGCTAGGACGATAGATTGGAGATTGATGGGTACTCTGGGTGCCAGACAGAGGATGGAGGCTCTACTCACCCCCAAATGGAGGAAACTTCTGGATGAGAGGCGTGAGTCTTACGTGGAGCTCACCATTGAGTTCCTTTCTACATTTGTGCTTGATTCAGCACGCCTCTCATCCACTACAGCGGTGAGTTTTGCTTTGGGACGGCAGACACATATTATGTCTGTGGCGCAGTTTGCCGTTCATATGAGATTGTATACACAGGAGGAGACCACCCAGCCTATCTTTACTGATAGTCTGATGGGGTGGTCAGAGAGGGAGATTCCACGCTGTGTCACTCATATACAGTTGATGGAGTTTTGGACCACCATAGCTGATGGTGTATTTGTTTCAGGGATCCCTGCCTCACAGATTCGTGATCCTGTTATCCGCTTTATTCACAGGATCCTGAGCTGCACACTTTACTCTCGATACATGAGTGTCGAGAAGGTCACTACATCGGACCTTTTTGGGCTTTACTGTATAGTGCGAGCTCAGGAGGCCAACCTGGCCATGGCTCTTCTCTTCTCTTCTCTTTCCAGAGAGAGAGAGGACGAGGCCAGGGAGCACGACTTTGTATGGGCAGTTATGTTGCTGCCCTGGCTGAGAGTTTGGGAGTGTTTGAGTTTTTCCCGAGGGGATGGCTACATCAGGAGCGCCAGGGCACCCTCATCAGCAGACAGGATATGGCACGTATACCTCAGTTGATTACACCGGTCGCTCCTTATAGATTCTTAGAGCCATGAGCCATTCCGGAGGGAGGTCCTGTTGTAGCACAGAGGCATCAGGTGCCTGAGAGAGAGAGAGAGCTGCAGCCAGAGAGGGAGCCAGAGCACGCCCTTCTAGACAGGATCGCTTACTCGCTTTAGAGCAGGGGCAGCAACAGCTGAGGCAGGGTCAGGAGGAGATCAGGGGGATACTACAGCATATTATGCAGCACTTTCAGATTCCCCCTCCACAGCAGCATCCTCCACCATAGACTATCTTGTTTGTATTTGACATTATCTTTGTTTATACTTTACTTTTGGATTTGGTGTGCTTTTATATTATGTTCCTTTCTGTTTTGATGTGTTTGTTTATTATTTTACAAGTGTCGTATACAGGATATTATGCGATGAGGCAACACATATACAGGAGTACGACACCACATCAGGGAAGTAAATTTTTTTATTTATGCAAGTGTGTTTAAATTACATTTCTCATTTTCACACATTGAGGACAATGTGTCTTTCAAGTGTGGGGATGAGGATTTTGTATAATATAATATTTAGATTTTGTATAATATTTAGTATATACATATAAAAATATATATATATATATATATATATATATATAGAAAAACTTCATAAATTATTCTATACTTGTCCCGATCCTGTAAACGCATTTAAAACTTGAACATTTTGTAAAAATGTATGTCAAAAAAAAAAACAAATTTAAATATTGAATTTACAAAATTTTAAAATATATGTTTCTTTAAGTTGCGGGATAGTAGGTTAATTAAATCAAGTTTTTGTGAAAATTTTTACGAAATACTTTAGATAAATTTTTCTAACTTTTAAGTAAATTAAATATGCAATAACAAAACCTTTTAACCCTTACATTACCACATGACGGTAAGATTTGAGCCTAAAAGTGTTTACATAAACACTACTTTCGTTTCATGTGTGTTTACCAACTTGTTGCATTACTTTAGAACTTGTACGTTTTGATACATTTTAAAACCTTTGATTTAAATTTTGATATAAATTCTCATAAGAGGCTTTAGGATCACCCCTTTCCTTGTATAAATTCACCATTGCCATTAGATACCACTTTGAGCCTAAAAACCATTCGTTTGTTACCTGATAACCAGGAATGGATTTTAGAAATTGATCTAATACGAGAAGATGTATAAAAGTCTAATATACGCTTCTAATAGAGGTAGGGTCTATTAGGCTCAATGCCGAACGATCTATCAGAATTGGAAGTAATATTCGCTACAGGATTGAGAAAGACTTGATTTACTTCTTCGATAAAATGGTCTTGACGATCTGACCGTAAAAAGAGTCATTAGGATGAAAGTGGTGTAATGCTGTTTGGTGTAAAAAAAAAAAAAAAATGGCAGCAGCCCCCTAGATTCGAACTCGGGTCTGTGCTCCCACACTCTTTCGCGCACTTGTCAACCAGCGGACCAAGGCCTGATGTTGTTCATTTCATAGTTTCCATTTGTATATATGTCCAGTTTTTGCAAGATAAACTAACTATGAAAATCTATAGTTAGTCACATCTTTCCCAAATAAATAACCTACCTTTTACCCTTTCCTACACAACCATAGTCCTCTATTTTTGTATCAATTTTTAACAATAAGGTAGAGATTTGATTGATGTACAAGCTTATAGTAGTCATGCTTCATAGTCTGGTTTTGAGAGTTCACTTCAAATTATATACATATTACCTGAGAGAAGAGTGAATTCAGTAAGTGTTTTTGTTTTTGCATAATTAATTACTTAAAAGTAAGAAAATTTCGTTTAAGTATTCTCGTTTTGCCGTTTCATTCTCTAGATTTATTTAACCTTTTGAACGTTGTAAGTCTTGTGAAACATTTATGTTTAAGATTTTGAAATTCGTATTTATATTTGTTTGAAATTTGCGTTCTTGTTTAATTGTTTAAGTTTGATATGTTGTTTAGGATTTTGCTTAGGGACAAGCAAAAGAATAAGTGTGGGGATATTTGATGTGTTAAGAATTATACACATCTTCTATATCAAATAATCCCTATTTCAGATGAATTGTATGCGTTTATCCTGTATATTTGATACTGATTTGATTAAATTATGAATCTGCAGGATTTGGTGAAATATCTGTGGATTATGCGAGAAAACAGTAAAAGATCGGTAAAGGAAACATTACATAGGGAACGTATCAACGAAAACCAAGAATTTGACCTAGAGAAGACCATACGCATCGTAGACAACATTTAGCTACGATGCGTATGCCATGGGAAGAAAATTAGTTCAAAAAGTTCCTGCGATGCGTAGACAGATTAAGCATACGATGCGTAGGCAATGGTCAGAAAGTCAACATTGGTGGGTCTACGATGCGTAGACATATGAAGCACTACGATGCGTATTGACCGTCTGAAGAAAGTTAGTTACAAACTCTACGATGCGTAACACATCTATCCCTACGATGCGTAGGGAGTGTGTCGGCACACATCTTCCGGTCACGAATGGAGTTGTTGTTGAAAATTAGTTGTAAAGTCCCTACGATGTGTAGGCCATTCTTGCCTACGATGCGCAGGGGGTGAACAGTTGCCATAAAATTCAACTATAAAAGGGCATGCTTGGTAACTCGGAAAAGACACCAAAATTACTCCGAATTCTCACTTTATATTTCTGTTATAATCAAGTTTAAACACCCGGAAGTGCCGGTGAAGTACCTCGGAACTCTCGAGACGTCCGGAGGCCGTTGGTTCTAATCCTAATCGACCCGAGTCGGTTAAACGTTGTAATTTCCGTTCCAGTAAGTGTTGTTATTATGCTTTCAGTAGTTGTAATGTTTGTTGTAAGTGTATTAATGTTTAATATGTGTAGCTAAACTTATAAACTACCTGGGTTATGATGAAATAAAGGATTGTAATGCTGTTTGATGTAATTTCAGTTATTTTATGTGATTTACAGAATTTAATCTTTGAAATTAATCTTGATATTGCATGTTGTTATAATTTTGATTTAATTATTTGTCGATAAATTCACCAAGTTTATAATATGAAGAAATTCCCTTTAAACTTAGAATTTAATTTAATTCATTTACGGGTTAAATATTGTGTTGAGAAATTGACCAAGTCTAATAATAATTAGTCAAAATAATAAAACATGCATCATTACCTCATGATTAGAAATATGATTAGGGTAAGCCAGGTTATTAGCTAATCATTGGTGGGTAATTTGGGTAATCGATAACTCGAACTCTTTTATTACATCGTGATTAAGGTTTCTTGGGATTTTAATTTTCAAAGATTTGTTCGCTTTGCGTGTTTAAAAGATCGTCTCACAACATAGTCTCTGAGGTTCCAACGGTTGGATTCACGTAGGATTTGGTTTCGATAACTCGTGCCGGTTTGTTCTAGCATTTCACATATTGTCTTTATCTATTGTTTAAGTAGCGTCTCTAACGGGGGATTAATCAATTGAAAAAGATACTTAACTGTTATTATTATCAAACATAGCATTGCATGAATTTAGGGATTCTAAAACCCAGGTAGTCTGTTTATTATATCTTTAGTTCAATCTATTTATAATACTTTGTCTCATTAATTGTTATCTGTTGCTTGTTTAATTTTTATATTGTGTTTGTGTTTATTTTCTTTAATTCGACGCTTCTTGTCTTATTTTCTCGAGAATTGTATTTTATCAATGTTTGTTTTAAGTTTATACAAATTCATTTTAAATTAATATTTTTATAAAAACCAAAAACCACAAATCAATCTTTAAACCAATTTTTCTAAATACTCGATAAATGTTACTTTCAAGATTTCGAAAATAGTGTCCACGGATTGACATCCGGGCTTGCCAACAAAACTACACCGCGACCGGTACACTTGCCGTTTGTGTGTGGTTTAGCTAGCAATTCCAATTTTAAAACTTGTTTTGAAAATACAAAGAAATATCATTTGCTCGGATATGTAGTAACTGGAAGGGTTAAGTGCCGTTAAATTGGGAACTCCTGTCTAGGCTTGGCATTCGTATACATCCAAATAAAAGGACCCGTTGCCTACCTGGGGACCATCCTAATGAGAGTACTGATACCTATTAGGCCAAAGCATATCCCTCTTTTGAGCATTTGATTAAACAAACTCACATTGAGCTTTTAAAAAAAAATCAAGACTTTTGAAATAAAACGACATATAACATAAAAGTCTTTTCAAAAACTAAAAGCAGTGTGAACCCACATCAACCACCTTGCCATGTTTTAAATTGTCTTGGATTCTATTGAAAGGGTCATGAATGAAGGTTTGTCGTATACATTCTCATAGGATCCCATCCTTGCAATTTGAATCAATTATCACTATAATTAACCGGATTTGAATATATATCAGATGTTTATAAAACAGGTTAAGGCTTGGGATTTATAAATAGGTCGTTCATAGGTATAAATTAACATGTCGACACTTTTAAATCCTAGCATACATCTTTCAACTTGATCCAGGTTTATAATACGTTTACCTACCATGACACGTGTCTTTATTTTATTGGACATGAAATTACGAGGTGTTACATCCTCACCCCCTTAAAAGAAATCTCGACCTCAAGATTTACTGAAATAAATGAGGGTACTTTTCTTTCATTGTGGACTCTACCTCCCACGTGTACTCGGGACCTCTACGGGCATCCCATTTTACTTTTACGATCGGTATATGCTTCCTTCGAAGTTTCTTAACATGTCGATCCTCGATCGACACAGGTTTTTCAACGAACTTCAAGCTCTCTTCTATGTGCACATCTGTATGTAGTATGACTAGTGATTCATCAGCTAGACATTTCTTCAGATTGCAGATGTGGAATACATTATGAATACCACTGAGCTCTTCAGGTAAGTTTAACTTATAAGCAACTGATCTGACACATTCGATGATCTCGAATGGTCCTATGTACCTCGGGCTTAACTTGCCTTTCTTACCAAATCGCATCACTCCCTTCCAGGGTGATACTTTAAGCAACACTTTGTCACCTACCTCGAATTTCAGAGATTTACGCTTTAAATCTGCGTAGCTTTTCTGCCTATCTCTGGCAGCTTTCAGGCGGTCACGAATCTGGACAATCTTGTCCGTCGTTTCAAAGACTATTTCAGGTCCTGTCAGTTGGACATCTCCAACTTCCGCCCAACAAACGGGCGTTCTGCACTTTCTGCCATACAAAGCCTCGAAGGGCGCGGCCTTGATGCTCGTATGATAGCTATTGTTATAGGAGAATTCGATCAATGGCAGGTGGTTATCCCAACTACCACCTAAATCAATCACACACGCACGAAGCATGTCTTCCAACGTTTGGATGGTACGCTCACTCTGCCCGTCCGTCTAAGGATGGTAAGCCGTACTGAAATTTAAGCGCGTGACCAAAGACTGTTGGAAGCTTTTCCAAAAATGTGATGTATATCTGGTATCTCTGTCAGAGATAATATACACTGGTATGCCATGCAGAGATATAATCTTATCTACGTACAGTTGGGCTAACATGTCGGAGCTATAAGTCTCCTTAATGGGTAGGAAATGTGCTGACTTAGTCAGTCTATCTACTATCACCCATATAGTATCATTTCCTTTCCTTGTCTTTGGCAAATTGGTGATGAAATCCATTGTCACCATCTCCCACTTCCAGGTGGGAAGTTTAGGCTGTTGTAGCAAACCTGACGGCTTCTGATGTTCAACTTTGACTTGCGCACACCTCAAGCATTTAGCTACATAGGTGGCTACAGATTTCTTCAAACCTATCCACCAGTAACTTGCCCTCAAATCCTGGTACATCTTATCAGCTCCAGGATGAACGGAGTATTTTGAACTATGGGCTTCCTGGAGGATGATATCCCGAAGTCCTCCATAAACTGGAACCCATATTCGTCCATTTAACCTTAGGATTCCGTCCTTGCCATAGGATAACTGTTCTTCAGTTACTCCTAACTTTTCATCAGGGTAGTTAGCTTCCAATACATCTTCCTTCTGTGCAGCTAACAACCTTTCATTCAAACTATTCTTTATCTCAATGATCTTGGCATTGATTCTTATAGGCTTCACTCTCTCCTTTCTACTTAATGCGTCAGCGACCATATTTGCCTTACCTGGATGGTGTCTTATCTCACAGTCGTAATCATTCAACGTCTCCATCCATCGGCGCTGCCTCATGTTTAAATCCTTTTGGTTAAACAGGTGTTGGAGGCTCTTGTGATCAGAATAGATCACACACTTGATACCATACAAATAATGCCTCCACAGTTTTAGTGCAAATACAACGGCACCCAACTCCAAGTCATGGGTGGTGTAGTTCTTCTCGTGCACCTTTAACTGTCGAGAAGCATAGGCAATAACCTTGCCTTTCTGCATAAGCACACACCCCATGCCAGTGTGTGATGCGTCGCAGTAAACCACGAATTCCTCGATACCTTCAGGTAATGTCAAAACAGGAGCATTACTCAACTTTTGTTTGAGAATATCAAAGGATTCTTGCTGCTTAGGACCCCAATCGAACTTTACATTCTTACGAGTCAATGAAGTTAGGGGTGCAGCAATTCTTGAAAAATTTTCTATAAAACGCCGATAGTATCCTGCCAGACCCAAAAAGCTGCGAATCTCTGTGGGCGTTTGCGGCTCTTGCCAATTCATGATGGCTTCAATCTTAGCGGGATCCACCTGGATACCACGCTCGCTTACCATATGTCCAAGAAATTGGACTTCACGAAGCCAAAATTCGCACTTAGAGAATTTGGCGTAGAGCTTTTCTCGATAAAGCAGTTTCAGAATGCAACGGAGATGCTTCTCGTGGTCAGCTCGGCTTCTTGAGTAGATGAGAATGTCATCGATGAAGACGATGACAAATTTATCCAAGTAAGGTTTGCAGACGTGATTCATGAGATCCATGAATGCGGCAGGTGCATTAGTGAGCCCAAAAGGCATCACTAAGAACTCGTAGTGACCATAACGAGTCCTAAATGCAGTCTTATGTACATCTTCATCCTTGACCTTCAGTTGATGATATCCTGACCTTAAGTCGATCTTGGAAAAATAACTTGCTCCTTGAAGCTGATCGAACAAGTCGTCGATCCTGGGCAATGGATACTGATTCTTAATAGTAACTTTGTTAAGTTCTCGATAATCGATGCACAGACGCATCGACCCATCCTTTTTCTTCACAAACAGGATTGGTGCTCCCCAAGGAGATAAACTAGGTCTAATAAAACCTTTGGCTAGCAAATCATCTAGTTGTGTCCTCAATTCCTTCATCTCTGTTGGTGCCAATCTATAAGGCGCTCTTGCAACAGGTGCTGCTCCAGGAATAATGTCAATCCTGAACTCCACTTGCCTATCTGGGGGTAAACCAGGTAGTTCTTCAGGGAATACTTCTGGATATTCAGAGATAATAGGTATGTCTTCGATCTTAGGCTTTGGTTCATCAATAGTTACTTGCGCCATGTAGATAACACAACCTTTCATCAAACACCTTGATGCCTTGAGCATGGAGACTTGCTCAGGCATTCCGTACTTAGTATCTCCTTGGATTGTCAGAGGCTCGCCACGAGGAGTTCTGACAACTACTTGCTTCTTAGCACAAACGATCTGGGCTTGGTTGTGAGACAACCAATCCATGCCTATTACTATATCGAAACCAGCTAACTTCAAAGGAAGTAAGGATAACGGAAAAGAGTGGTTCCTAATGGATATGAAACATCCATCTAACACGGTTGAGGCGGTTTCTATGGTACCATCAGCTAATTCCACCACATATTTCACACTTAGGGTTTTAACAGGTAAATTCAGCAACTTACAAAACTTATTATCTACAAACGACTTATCTGCCCCTGAATCAAATAATACCCTCGCATAAACATCATTTATAAGAAAGGTACCTGTTATCACGTTATCATCCTGCACTGCCTCCTTAGCATCCATTCTGAAGACCCTAGCGTTGGTCTTTTTACCTTCTTCTGGTTTCTTGGCATATTTTATGCAGTTCGACTTAATGTGCCCTTTCTTGTTGCAGTTGTAGCAGGTAGCATCCTTCAACTTTTTGCAATCTAAGGTCTTGTGTTCCTTGGACTTGCATATCCCACATGAAAAAGTCCTTGATTGTGTCTGCGAGTTCGATTCCAATCTACACTTCCCAAAGTGATGTTTCTTGCAAACTTTACATCTGGGTTTCTCACCCGACTGTTGGTTACCTTTGTTGAACCCTGAACTCTTCTTGTTCTCATGGTTCCCCTTGTGTTTCTTGTCTGAACGACATGAGTTATCATCCTCACGCTTTCTCTTACTGTTAGGCCCTAAAGTGTGAGACTGGCGCATCAAATTAACACAACGGGTTATGGTTACGAACTGGGCCTTACCGGGTTAGTTTATATTAGGTTGTGGACCTTTATAGGTCACTTGGGCCAAGCTTTAGGCCATGTGGGCCAAGCAGGCCCAAGGGGAGCCCATTTAGGGAAGTGGGCTTGTCTATGTATATAAACAAGTTTCTAACTTGTTTTAGGGTTGGAACCTCATTGATACAGAATTCCTAGAGAGAGCTAGAGGAAGGCGATTGTTTGTGAGCACTTGTACTAGACGGTTTTGCTAGTTGATAGTAATAGAATCGTGTGCAAGTGTTTAAAGGTGATTCGTTGTGTTCTTTGTATTTCGTATTTTTCGTGTTTATTCTTGAATCACATCAAGTTTGGATTCCGCACAAACTTGGTGTTGTTTGATATCATTGAAAGATCCGGTTAAACGGGACTTACAAGTGGTATCAGAGCCAAAGAACCTGTTTCT
Organism: Helianthus tuberosus; assembly: GCA_030545235.1. NCBI lineage: Eukaryota > Viridiplantae > Streptophyta > Magnoliopsida > Asterales > Asteraceae > Helianthus > Helianthus tuberosus. The sequence goes on from CM060406.1 coordinate 187,978,161, forward strand.
AGGCTCGGTGTGATATCAAAGATTCAAGATTTTGAAATTTTTGTTAAAAATTATCAAGAACATTCTTCGCGTTCTTCGTAGCATTCATCAAAATTTTATCAAAAATCTCTATATTTTGGTGTTTTGATTTTTTTTGAAAGTTGTTGAGATTTGAATTTTTTTTATTTTTGATAAGTTTGAAAAAGGATTTAATCAATCCCAAAATTTTCGAAATATCTGGTTGTGTAGTTGTTTTGAAAAATTCTTGTTTCCAAATTAAAAAAAAAAAGGGAAAATCTCAAAATCCGTTTTCAACTTTCTAACTTTCTATTTATGAGTTTTCCAAAACTTGAAAACATTTCCAAAACCATCTGATACAGTATTGAGGTCTCGAGTCAATCATTCTCTGGTTTCGAGTCATTTGCAACCTCCATTCATCACCTCCACCGGTCTCGACACATCACCAAAGTTTCACTCATCATCTTCACGGTCTCGACTTCACGGTTTCGAGTCATTCTTCTCGAGTCGCAACCGAGTTCTCGACTCATCATCTTCATCAGGTTCCGAGCACCGGTTTCGACTTGCACGCTTCTCCGTCTCGACTCGCAACCATCATCAATTTCGGCTCATCCTGTTTGGTTTCGACTCGCAACCATCATCAGTTTCGGCTCATCCTGCTTTGGTTTCGACTCGCAATCATCAATAAGTCTCCACTCGCAACCACTGCTGTTTCGACTCGCAATCAATTACAGTTTCGACTCGCAATCACCTCCTCATACCTTGATTTCGAGTCCGTTGAGATTTCGAGTTCCAGTCGCAACTGCAACCATCGGTTTCGAGTCCCATATCTTCTGATTTCGACTGAGGTCTCGAGTCACATTTCTGTTCCGACTCGCACTGTTCCGACTCGCAACCACATATCACCGATCATTGTTCCGTCGTTCCAAACAACACCATACAACTCCTCCGGCCATATCCTCACACGATTCTTCCACCACCTTCATCTTCATCAGACATCATCATCATCATCGGTCATCGCCTACACCACCTCTGATCTTTATTTTCTTCTCCGATAACGTTTCGCCGGAAACCTGCAACACCTTCACATATCGACACCGGTCTTCTTCTCCAATCACTGTTGTCTCATCGCCGTAACCACTGTACACCAGCAGTCTACTGTTCATCTTCTCCGGCGACAAATGACATCTTCTTCATCGTTCCGGTCACCGTTGCACGAGTTGATCATCTCCAACAACGAGCTGTTTCATCTTCTCCCACGTGACCTCCGCCATCATCACCGTGAACCATCGTTTCGAGTCATCGTCGTTCTTCATCACCCTCTCCGATCAACTCCCGATCAACTCCGATCAGTCGCCTGAGTTTTATAATTAGGGTTTTTGTTCGGTGTTGTTTTGCGAAGAAGAAGACAGTGTGGACTTTCAGTTAGGTTGTTTTTAATAATTATAATAATTATTAAAATCATTTGGTAATCATTAGTGAATCATTGTTTTATTAATTAATAATAATAAATATCAATAATAATAATAATAACTATTACTATACTTTCTTAAAAAAAAAAAAAAAAAAAAAAAAAGGTTTGTTTGGTTGTGATAAGGTTTGACAGCTTTTGAGGTGCGGTTCAGATAGCGGGTTCATTCAACTGCTGAGGATTTGAGTTAGCGAGTACACGGGTTCTCGCTTTGGACTTGTGTTGAGGAAATAGTTAAAAAAATCACATTTTTTGGGGATCACTTCTTAAAAATGTCTTCTAAGAGAGAGGTGCTTGAGCAAGAACTCGAAGGATTCGGATATTTTTCTGGTGAATCTATAGAAGCACTTACAGGCCGGTTTGCTGAACTGCTCTCTAAAATGGAGAATGCAGAGATGGTGGTGTCTACTCGCATGAGCAACAGAAAGCTTCTGGATGCTATAAAAGGGATTCCAGATCAGGCAAACTGTAGTTGGTTTACCAATGTTAATCAGATAATATTGACAACCGATTGTTACAAAATGAAATCGGATGAGCTGATCTCAATCATCAAATCATATGACAATGCTAACAAACAGTCTACTCAAGGCAACACATCTGTTGCAGTTTGCTCATCCACACAAAATTCAGCATTTATGTTTAACAAACCCCTGGCTCAAGGAATTACTAAAGAACGTGAAGATATACTTTCTGTCTTTTGCACTCCTGAGTGTAGAGAAAGGGTTAAGGCATATCATTTACACAACGCTGAGCTAATACAAGATTATCAAGACATAAAAAATAAAAATTTTACTTTATCAAAGAATGAAAAGCTTTATAAAGATAAAATTGAAGCTCAGCGAAAAGACATCGTCAAACTCAAGGATGATGTAAGTGTGAAATCATCTCAACTCTTATATGTTCAGGAGAAACTGTGCACTGTGACTAAGGAACTGGAAGATATCAGAGATAGATATCAAATAAATGAGCTTAATATTAAGAAATTTGATTCTTCCAGCACATTGGTCAAAAACTTGTGTAATCAACAGCTCGCATACAAGGAAAATAAAGGGCGTGGTTTGGGTTTTAATCAGGCTCCTCCTCCTTATAATGACAATTATACTTATTTACCTATGACTGAGGAGGAGATGATGAATGAGAGTAGAATGACTTATGGTCCCAAAAACAATAAGTCATCATTAAATGACAAACCAAATGGGAAAAAGAAGTCTGCTCAAATAAATTTTGTTTCTAAAGGCTCTATTGATCCTAACATTTCGTCTTCATGTGCAGATAAAGTATCTGAAGTAAAATGTGAAGATGTTCTTGGGAGTGAACCAGTTGTTCATACTAATATTTCTGAAAATTATTTTGAACAAACTGAATCTGATATTGCTTTTGGTCGGTCTTTGTTTGCGTCTTTCTCTGCTTATGTTTCGTCTTGTGTGCCTGATGTTTTGGGCAAAACTGATAATGTTTGTGGTGAAACTTTGAACAATAAGTCTGGTGATGAATTTTCTTCAGTTAATGATTGTGATTGTGATGTTTCTAACTCTTCAGTTGATGATTGTGTTACAGGTGAGGTCCCTCAGGATACATTCAGTGAAACCACTGAAACTTCTTCTCAAGAAAATCAAGAATGTCCTGATTCATCTACTGAATCGGTCTCAGTGGACGTCCCTAATGTTGAATCTAGTGGGACCCCATTGGAAACCGTGGATGAAAGCAAACCTAAATCGGATTCACATGATACATGTGTTGACGAAACATGTGTTGATGAAATTTCAACTTGTTCTAAAATTAAAACTGAATCTGAATCTATTAAAGAAGAAAAAGGAGTTGAAATAAATGAACAGTCACCGAAAAATGTTTCTAAAAATAAAGGTAAACCTGAAACACCGGTTTTTCAAAATGATCATGATAAAAGTGAGAAGGATGAATCTCATCATCCGTCTACATCTCATGCTTGTGCTAGTTCTGATCAACAGGTACAGAAGAACTCAGAAAAGGCACATGGAACACAAGCAACGCAAGCTCGGTCATCTAGACCCATCAAAACAGCTAATGCTGTTAACTCTCAGAATCTCCATACATTGAAACGACAGACATGTTTCAATTGTGGAATTCCTGGACACATTGCTAGAAATTGTGTTCATCATCCAAAAGTGCAACAAAATGCCAACACTCACTTGTGTGCTGATGTTTGTGAGCCGGTTCACAACACGCAAAAGGAGCCAAAACGAGCAGATCAAAATCGAGGGTATAAGAACTCTGCTCATCAAGGACAAGGCAGCAATAATCCTTATAAGGCTCGTGACAAGGTGAATGAAAGATCCAATCAGGGAGAAAAGACGAAGAATGGTGCTCATAGCAACAAGAGTTCTGCAAACAGCAAATATAAGCACCCAAATTCGTCTTCGTCTGAAAGTCACGTGCAGGCGCATCCAACACGAAGAGGACCGGTTTGTCCTTCAGGGTCTGCAAGAGCAAATCCAGCTGATCAGAATGCTTTCTACATGAAGAGACAAACATGCTTCAATTGCGGCATTGCTGGTCACATAGCTCAGAACTGCACACATCGTCCCTACGTACCATATTATATGCAAAATCGAAAGGTTACACCAAAGGATAAATACCATTCTAAGCCAATGAAGGTATCTTCACCTAAGGTAATGAAGAATGTGAATCCCAAGGTTAAACCTTCTGATGGGGATTGGAACGCTGCCAAAAACAAACGCAAAGCTTTTCAGGAACAAAAACGTGTTTCTAAAACTAACAAACCTGAAACAGTTAAAGTTGCTCAACCGAAGGCAACGAACACGTTTGTTAAACCGAAACAGATTTGGAAACCCAAATCCAAGGCAGCAACGTCTCCAATCCTTGAAACGAAAGGGGACTTGTGTTTGAAAGAAGTGTCTTACTTTGATGCTTCAGGAAATCCCAGGACCACGATGGCCTGGGTACCCATGTCTTACTAATCTCCTTACCTTTCAGGAACAACCAAGGAGGAGCTGTTGACAATCTCTGGAATGTTGATAGCGGTTGTTCCAGAGATAAAACGGTAACATTTCTCTGTTGCAAAAAGTTCAAATTTTTTTTTACAGATGATATGTTTCCTTTGGAGGAGATAACAGAAGTAAGAAATAATCAGCAAAAGGTACCGTTTAAATTCAGTACTTTGATTTGCATTTGATTAGTCTTCAATCTAATGACAGAACGGTTAAGCAAAAATAATTTTTTTCTTAGTTTATTATTTTGTATATAAAGTGTTCTTTCTCTAGTAAATGGTAAATTTGCGCAAAAATACAAGATTTATGCACAAATTTAGGGGGGAGAGGAACATATAGATAGATATAGAGTTTAGGGGGAGAAAACTCAGAAAATACAAAAAGAGTTTGCTGTAAATATGTATTGTTTTAGGGGAGAAAATGAGAAAAATACAAAAACATTTGAAAAATGAAAAAGCCAAAAAGAAAAATTGCATGATATGGGAAGTGAAATAAATGTTCGTGTTAAAGGGTTTGACTAACACATGTAAGGTGCCATAGCTGAAAAGACTAGGATCTACTGCGATATGTCGATAGGCTTGACGCTCAAAATGATAAAAGATACTAAGTGATATAAACATAACGAACTATGTACCATGTGGGTAACATACCAACGGCGTATGATTTTATGGTCTTAAATCTTGCGTTGATAGATAGCCAACATCTGAGGTTTTGGGTCTTTATATTGTTGTATCATCTGGGGATATCTTGGCTGTTCTTCTGTTCAAAACTAAAATTGTACATGAACCCAGGAAAGAAAGTCACTTGGAATTAGCTCATTTCTATTTGAATGCCTGTATGTTGTCCCGATACACACAATTTTGATCTGATTCTGAAATCTTCTCTGAAAAAGTCGTGTACCTCCTCTGCTGTATCCAGATATATGCTGACCTGGAGGTGCTAGGCAACGACAGCTTCTGCTGCATCCAGATACATGCTGACCTAGCTGTACGTTGTCGCGCTATAGATCTAATAAACCCGAAAGAGGCCCTCTAGTGCCCAAAAGAAACCCGTGAAACCTATATCAAATTGAGAAAAACTCATTTGATCTGTATATTATACCATCTCTGCTTAAGATCTATTCTGTTCTTTTCTCAATCTATTCTCAGTTAAGATTTCAGAAATCTGGATTGGACTTGTGAAATATGTGGTAGGGAAGATACTTGCATGATAGAGTATGCTGTTTATATTTCCAGGATTTGATTAGTATTTATTTGGGTGTTCATTGTTAAAGAAATCAAAACATGATAAAACAGATTTTATGCAGACCTAGACATAGTCAGGATATCTTAAAGGATGACATCAGTATACTCACTTGCTACGATGAATCGTTGTGCTTACCTTGATCGCGGGGGTATGCCTTGGAATGGGACACACGGGTATAATAGTATAATATTACCTAAAGCATATCACGAAGTTGAAAAATTGAAAGTTGAGCGTTAAAGTTTAAGTGGACAAACATATTGGCAATCGCATAGACCAGTTTGATTAGGCTCGTACTGAAAAGTGTTCCTTAGTCTGCCTGAGAACGAATTTTGATCCCATTGCAATTGTAATTGTATATTGTGGTAGTTGTTTAAATTTTGAGTTTTTTATTTGTTTTTAGTTCTTAAATGAAAAATAAAAAAAAAATTCAAAAAATTCAAAAATACAGAAATAGTGTCTTGCTTTTCTATAAAATCGAAAATCCAAAAATAGAGTGTTTAATTGTTTTTCTTAAAATTAAAAAATGTAACCGTTCTTGAAGATTTGACTGATCATCAAAAGTTGAAAGAATTTAAATTGTGAAATCCGAGTACAAATACTTGGATGTACCTAGTGTTCATATGGTACGTTCCTCTGTTGCATAAGAAATGTTTGCTTATGAGTTTGTGAGCATGTGCAGAACAGGGGTAGTTGAAGACTGAAATGCTGTTAGCTGTTGACGAAGCATGGAGCAGCACAACAACAAGATGTACCTGAGTCAGAAGAACCGGATACGCAACGCCGTCTGACAGTGAAAGTATATTTAAAGAAGTACCATGAACCTGTTTGAAAGACAAAGATTGAAGAAGAAAAGAGCTGCTGAGAATCCTCCTCTCACATTCTTTTTAACAAAGAATTTCAAGAAGATGCTGATCGAGATCCTGATATGAAGCTAACCACAAGAGCTGAAGAAAGAGACCCAGTGCTGAGAGTTCAGAAGTCAAGAACTTCCACAACATCTGCAGCATAGTGACAACCATAGACTACGTTGAAGACGTTGCTGATTTCATGTTATGAAGACAATTTGATGGCATCAGTCTAGGGGGAGATTGTTAGGCCCTAAAGTGTGAGACTGACGCATCAAATTAACACAACGGGTTATGGTTACGAACTGGGCCTTACCGGGTTAGTTTATATTAGGTTGTGGACCTTTATAGGTCACTTGGGCCAAGCTTTAGGCCATGTGGGCCAAGCAGGCCCAAGGGGAGCCCATGTAGGGAAGTGGGCTTGTCTATGTATATAAACAAGTTTCTAACTTGTTTTAGGGTTGGAACCTCATTGATACAGAATTCCTAGAGAGAGCTAGAGGAAGGCGATTGTTTGTGAGCACTTGTACTAGACGGTTTTGCTAGTTGATAGTAATAGAATCGTGTGCAAGTGTTTAAAGGTGATTCGTTGTGTTCTTTGTATTTCGTATTTTTCGTGTTTATTCTTGAATCACATCAAGTTTGGATTCCGCACAAACTTGGTGTTGTTTGATATCATTGAAAGATCCGGTTAAACGGGACTTACACTTACCTTCTTCAGAATTCTTTAGCGATCTCAACCTGACCGCATCTAAGGTAAGATACAAAGATAGATCAGCTGCTGATCTAAAAGTAGCAGGTCTTGAAGCCTTAACGCTGGCTTTAATCTCTGGGGCTAAACCCCCAATGAAGCGAGCAATTCGCTTGGGTTTCGGTGTTACAAGGTAAGGAACCAATCTTGACATCGTGTTGAAGCTTGTAAGATAAGTTTGGCAATCTAGGTTTTTCATAACCAACGATAAGAAATCTGACTCAATTCTTTCAACCTCATGCTGAGGGTAGTAATTCTCCTTAATAAGAGCAACAAACTGATCCCATGTCAGATTGTAGAGTGGGATCTTTCCGGCTGCTTGAATGAGAGACTTCCACCATGCTAATGCCTCTCCCTTGAATGATTGGGATACATACTTCACTACATCCCTTTCAGCACAACCGCTGATATCGACCACGGTGTCCATTTCATCAAACCAAGTCATACAGTCAATTTCCCCCTTCCCTCCAGTGAAATCCCGGGGTTTGTAGGAAACAAAGTACTTATAAGTACAGGACTTGGTACGTGGTTTATCATCAAATACTATCCTCTTGGATGGAACACTGTTTTGGTTTGAGGAGTGTCGATCATCATCTTTCTTTGGCTCATCTTCCTTAGAGGGCGGTTTGCTGTGAGCCTCTGAATGAGTCTTAGGCTTGGAATGCGGTGCGGATAGGGTCCTACTTCGAGTCCCGCTATATTCATTATATTGCCTCTCTATAGCTTTTGTAACAGCATTGTCTATTAATGCTTGCAGTTCTGCACCTGCTATGTTAATTCGGGTATTATCATGATCCTCCCTTGGGTGACTGTTGATCTCATCCGAGTCAACTGTAACGCCCGGCTCATTTGCACTTTCCTTTTATTGCAAGTGTTGTTCGTATTTTCTATTTTTGGAAACTTGTATTCTTGTAATCGACTTTTCGTTGTACTTGTTGTAAAATCCAATACTTGGATCATAAATAAAATTCGTATTTCTTTTCACATTCTACATATTCATACATACTCATACGTCGAATTCATAGTACATCGAATCCTTATTCGTAATTCATACGCATACGGTACTTATTTGTGATACATGTCCATGCTTGTCCTTAAATTGTTGACACTTAAAAACCCCTAATAATATGCGTATTTACACAACGATTAATCATCTAATATGTGACATATACGTGTCACTTACAAACATATTGCATACTTATGCATCACACTTTTTATCTAGTTAAATCATGTTTTATTTCATATTATACCTTGTTACAAGTTAGGGGAAACATTGTTGCATATTATTACACAACTTAATTAACAAAATTACTCATTATAATGTTTAAAAGAAGAAGAAAATAAAGAAATATGGCAGCCCAAATCATCAAAAATTCAGCCCCATATGATTGAGTTTTATGGGCTTGTTTAATGGGTTAACCCATTCTAAACACTTCCAAAGCCCAACCCATTGAAACCCTAATCCTTCCCTATATATTAGACACTTCCCCACTCCTCATTACACTTTTACAAGCCTCCAAACACTTCAAGACCTCTCAAAACCGTAGCTGAATTCCATTTTCGGACAGATTCAGCAAGCTTCACAAAAGTGAGCATAACTCACTCATTTCTTGTCCGTTTTGGTCCATTCTTTTTCCTATGTGCTTGGATTTTCCTTACCTTCGATTCCATGGGTTTTTCACAGTAAATAAGTCCCTGGAAATCTGGCAAAAAGGCTCCAAAGTCCACTGATTTTTTGTGCTTTCATGAAATCTTTGTTAAACTTAATCAAACTTGAGTTTTCTCATCTCAAACCTATGTCCTAATGCTCATAACCAAATGAATGGTTAGTTGGGCTTAAAAACAAGGTTGAGACACTTAAAATCAGAGGATTAAACCTCATAAACTTTCTGTTTTAGTTAGGGTTCTACCCACAAGAAGTGTTCAAACTTGAAGCTTGGTAAAAGTGTGATGGTTAGACTAGCTTGGGCTATCTTTCTTGAACATCCACTCACTTCTTGATGTTTTGATTATGCATAGTTGTATTTTCCTTTCTTGTACATATCCATGAGGTTCCTAAATGGAAGGTTCGCCTTCCTACCTCCTACATGACATATTTGATAATAAATAACTCGAGGTACCTAAATGGGAGCTTGTTCTTCCTACCTCCTACATGACATATATGATAATAAATAACTCGAGGTACCTAAATGGGAGCTTGTTCTTCCTACCTCATGTATGACTTCTATGACACTTTGAGGTGCCTAAATGAAGATCTAAATCTTCTACCTCCTACATGAAATATTTGACTAAATAATATGTACTACATAACCTAGAAACTATATTTATTCATTCGAACCTTTAATATTGAACTTGTGTTTATATGTTAAAGTAGTAGAATATCATCTAAGACCTAAAACACCAAGTATGATTCTAATGGGCATATTACCCATGAAAACATTCTAACCATATTGGTTACATAGTGTCATACAAGGGTTACTAAGTTAAAGATGATTATTTTCGTATCATATTTTCCTACCTTATGTTATGTTAAAACTCCAAATTCATAATCTTCCGTTAACGCCAAACTCACACACCTATGTTTCCTCGTGTAGAAGGACTAGGTGCTCCAAACTAATTCATCCACCAACTCACTCGCGGGATTTCAAGTAGGAAAGCTTGTAACCACCGTGAGTATACTCGATCCCTTTTTCCCCTTTACGCTTTGGGATGCAACATGTATAATTATGCAAACATCTTTAAACTAAACTAAACATACTCAATCCTTGTACAAACATGAAACTAATGTGCCTTACTTATGATTCTTGTATGCTCTATTTGAACGATTTGGAACGTATATGCTCATTAACTTTGCTAGCCCACCTTAACAATTATGGTACTATGCATATGCTATAGGATTTACGCACCGCCCGTGAAACTTGGGGTATTGTTAAGTTAAACATTTACCATCCTGCTATCAATTGGGATTTGGTTATTTTATGCGTTTATACTTGGGTTTGATCATAGTGTACGCCAAAATTGCATACTAGTAATCCACATATTATGAATCATGTTGGATTTGAGTTTTTATTCTATTATGCTATGTAAACAAACTTGTATACTCGCTCATTGCCGTTGCATTGAAACTCTATTTTAATACATGTTGCAGGTTGATTATTGAAGTATGGATGAATGATGAAACAAGTTTAGGGTGGACTAGATACACACCTTTAATCTATTTATCTTTTAATGTTATGATATTTGTTGAAACAATGTTGTACTTTGTTTTGAATATTGTATGACAATCTAGCACTTGCAATGAAATTTGAATTTAATTAAATATTGTCACATAGTGTTATGAAGTCTCTAGCAATCTATACACACTTCGTCTCATCCCGATGTTTCCGCCATCGGTTGGGGTGTGACATCAGCCATGTAGTTTGAACTGTTACATAAGATATTGACAATAATTTATTTGGGAGTTTAATATGGAATTGTCTTTTATGGCAATTCATTAACCGTGGTAAACATGGACCATATTTGGCTAATTCGTTAATCATATTTATTTAGGATTTTCATTATAACTTCCTAATTAAAAACAATAAAAGTATTATTAATGGCACAAAAGGCCTAGTCACAAGGACATTCTAAATCATAAGCCATGATCTCAGAGAATCAAGGCATTAAGGTTTGAACATAGTTCTTTACCTTTTTCTGACAGGGAGTTGTAGACTACCACTGTCTTTTGTCTTATTTGACATTTATTATGGCCCGTAGGCACTACATCACCACTGGATGTTTAATATGGGATCATCTAAATTGATGATTTAAATCCATGATTTATAGATCATCAGGTTAAGATAGGAATCTTTTGAAGAATCCTATTATAAGAATGCCGTGTGTGATTTTAACGAATCACGTCTGCCAGGAGTGTCAACATGTTTTCAGATGTTAACCGGGATTTGAATCTTTTTAAACAGTTCTTACCATCTTGGCCAAGTCTTATAATGACATGCAGGCTAGGTTATACCTTTAAGATTCTTATTTAATATTTAAATAGGCAGATTATTTAAAGAGGAACGATTTTTAATTTATTTATTTCATGTATAATATTTTTATGCATATAATGACAAAAATGAAAATTTTAAATTTAACATTCCATTAAATATTAAAAGGAGTACACATTGCCCTAAACGGGACTTTTAACAGAGATAACTTACCCACGCAGGGGCTAAACTGATAATACAAGTCCTCGCAGGGACTGATTTCTAAGATAGGTGTCCACGCAGGGACTAAAAAGACAAGTCCACGCAGGGACTAAAGAAAGACAAGTCCACGCAGGGACTAAAGAAAGACAAGTCCACGCAGGGACTAAGTACATAGATAAATGTCCACGCAGGGACTTGATTGAATTAAGAAAATACGACAATACATATAGGGATTCAATTATCCCTCTTCTTCTTTCCTTTTAATAAGCTGGCTAAGCCCTTGAGGAATCCTCTGTTGTTCCTACGCTCTTCTTGAAATTCTCGTTCCACCCTGTTTAGCCTGTGGAGGATTTCCTCCTGTTCCGGTGGGGAAAACCGTGGCGGCTGTGACTGGTGCTGAAACGGAGGTTGAGCAGTTGTTTGATACCCACGAGTTGGGTATCCCACTCCCCAGGGGGTTCCATATGGTCCTTCAGGATGAAGGGCGTTGTAGTTGGCTGCTACAAGGTATGGGTCGGCTTCAGCATAATTGTAATTAGTGTGAGCCGGCTGCTCAAATGGATTATACGCCGTTGAACCGGCGTATGTAGGAATTGGGTTACCAAAACCCAATGGTGGCGGTGGTGGCGCAACTGGTGCAGAATTCACCCCTGAAACTGGATTTGAAGGCCCACCCATTTGTGGGTCTTCATGCAGTGGCGGATAATGACTGCCACTTGAGTGTCGGGGGGTGCTAAAGTGAAAACCCCTTTCTTGCACGGACATTCGTGCGCCTGTTCTTCTATGCCTCGGTGGTTATGGAGGTGCTAGCTGTACTGGCGGCGGTGGTGGCGGTGGCGTGACTGCCACGAAACGCGAATCTTCGGAGGGATCCTGCTGCTGCTGTTGCTCGTGAGGCGATGAATGGTGAGAGGGTGTAAAATACCACTCATACTGGTTAAATCTATCCTGGTAGCTGTCTAGGCCATGGTAAGGTGATCCATGGAAGGATGACCCATCAGAAATCTCGATGGGATGAGTAGGTGTCCCAGAAGGTGGTTCAACAGGATCCGTGTCTTCATCTGTAAGTCCCGTTAAACCGGATCTTTCAATGATATCAAACAACCTATTGATTGTGCGGAATCCAATCAATAGGTGATTCAAGAAAAACTGAAAAATATGAAATATGAAGAACACAATACCGAAAATCACTTTTAAACTTGCACACGATTCTATTACTTAAACAAGTAAAATCGTCTGGTACAAGTTCCAACACCAACAAATCGCCTCTCTCTCTCTCTGTAACTCTAGAAGTTATGTAACTGAGGCTCTAAGAAGTTCAAACCTAAAAACAAGTTAGAAACTTGTTTATATACATAGACAAGCCCAATTCCCTACATGGGCTCCCCTTGGGCCTGCTTGGCCCACATGGCCTAAAGCTTGGCCCAAGTGACCTATAAAGGTCCACAGCCTAATATAAACTAACCCGGTAAGACCCAGTTCATAACCATAGCTCGTTGTATTAATTTGATGCGTCAGTCTCACACTTTAGGGCCTAACAATCTCCCCCTAGACTGATGCCATCAAATTGTCTTCATAACATTAATTCAGCAACGTCTTCAACGAAGTCTATGGTTGACGCTTTGCTGCAGATGTTGTGGAAGTTCTTGACTTCTGAACTCTCAGCACTGGGTCTCTTTTCTTCAGCTCATGTGGTTTGCTTCATATCAGGATCTTGATCAGCTTTGCTTGAAGTCTTGTCAAAAAGAATGTGAGAGGAGGATTCTTAACAGCTCTTTTCTTCTTCAGTCTCTTTCAAGCAGGTTCAAGGTACTTCTTTAAATGCACTTTCATTGTCAGACGACGTTTCGTATCCGGTTCTTCTGACTCAGGTACATCTTGTTGTTGTGATGCTCCATGCTTCTTCAGCAACTAACAGCATCTCAGTCTTCATCAACCCCTGTTCTTGATTGACATCAAGTTCTGCACATGCTCACAAACTCATAAGCAAACATTTCTTATGCAACAGAGGAACGTACCATATGAACACTAGGTACATCAAATTTCACAATTTAAATTCTTTCAACTTTTTATGATCAGTCAAATCTTCAAGAACGGTTATATTTTTTAATTTTAAGAAAAACAAATAAGCACTCTATTTTTGGATTTTTGATTTTATAGAAAAACAAGACACTATTTTTGTATTTTTTTTTTTTAATTTTTCTAATTTTTTTAATATTAAGAACTAGAAACAAATAAAAAACTCAAAATATAAACAACTACTATAATATAATATACAATTACAATTGCAATGGGATCAAAATTCGTTCTCAGGCAGACTAAGGAACACTTTTCAGTACGAGCCTAATCAAACTGGTCTATGCGATTGCCAATATGATTGTCCACTTAAACTTTAACGCTCAACTTTCAATTTTTAACTACGTGAAATGCTTTAGATAATATTATACTATTTAACTACGTGAAATGCTTTAGATAATATTTTTAACTACGTGAAATGCTTTAATTTGTAAAGTTTCAAGAGGTTTCGCTTTTATGTCATGGTGACACATAAGCGAAATCAGTTGTATGAGATTTCGCTTATGTGTCAGACCATATGAGCGAAACCCCATGGATTATAAATACCCCTTGTGTATGTTCTCATTCAGTAATGTTCATGTCATAGGTGCCGAACTGCTGACCTTGTATTTTCTGAATGTTGAATGAGAAAAGTGTTTAAAAGTGTATCTACTCTGTTTCTACTCTGTTTCTAATTCGTTTCATGCATATTATGTGTTTCCGCCACATAATGTGTAGGTTCTAGCTTCAATTGTCTCATTAGACTGACAATATCGGTCCTACAATTGGTATCAGAGCCAGTTGTAAGCTAGTTACCAAGAATCGAATCTATTTTCATACACTTTTTGAGTTTCAGGACCTTGCCACGGACAAAATGGACTGATTTTTCAATATAAGGTGTAAAACTAGTAGTTAACAAACCCTTAAAAAAATCAGACTTAAAATCAACCTAAAAATGACCTAAAACAGCTCGAAACCAGGTTTCGCTTTTGTGGCATATCACAGAGAGATTTCGCTCAAGTGTCACTTACTGATTTCGCTTTTGTGATCAATTAGTGATTTCGCTCTTGTGACAAAACCATGGTTTCGCTTTTGTGGTAAAATCAGATTTCGCTCATATGGCAATCTAGGGTATCGCTCTTGTGGTCACATAGGTTTCGCTCTTAAGGTCAAAACCTGATTTCGCTCTTGTGTCACTGGTGCAAGTGATTTCGCTCTAGTATCAAGGTATTTGAAAAATTTCAAAGTTTGAGCGATAAGTCCATTGTGTACGTGTACGTGTGTTAGAAACTCAGTTAGTGTTGAAAGTTTTTCACAAAACCAATCTGTTTTCTAAAAAGTTAAACATTTTCACAAGTTTTTGTCGCTAAAATGGAAAACCAAGATTTCTACAATCTGTTTGCGGGTAGTGGTTTCGTAGCAGGACAATCTTCAAGCAGTGTTATACAGAATGTAACTTTGGAGAACGAACTGGGAACGATGCAGAAACCTCCCAAGTTGATGAGTTTAGATGAATATTCAGGATGGTCCGGGAGATTCAAAAACTGGGTACAGGCCAACCATTTAGAATGCTGGATGAAAATTGAAAGAGAGTATGTTCTTCCGAGGGATGGAATGGATGTTGTGAAAAGAATTACAAGTTTTACTGAAGCAGAACAGATTGAGTTTAAAGCAGAAAAGAAGATGGTTAGTATTTTGCAGCAAGCGATAAAAGAGGATATTCTAGTTCTTCTACAACACAAAGATAGTGCACAGTCGATATGGCAAGCTTTGGAAAAGAAATTCAAAGGTAGTGCTTCGATGATCAAGAGCAAGACAGCACTGATAAAGAAGGAATTTGATATATTCACAGGAATCAAAGGTGAATCGACAAAGCAGCTTATCGAGAGATATTGTCACTTGGTGAAAGAAATGAGAAGGCTGGATATCGATAAGTCACATGAAGAATGGATAGACAAGCTTTGTGATGCACTTCCATATGAGGAATGGGGAACTTACTTGATGATGTTGAAAAATACTGGAGATTTTGTGAATTACAGTTTGAGTGAGTTTATTGAGAAAATCGAGGCGCATGAATTGGAGTTGGTAAAAATTAAAAAGATGAACTCATCAAATATACCACAAGATGTGTCGTTATATTACAAGAACAGTTCAGCAGCAACAAATGTTCAAAGTCCGAAGATTCAAACTGGATTCAGTGCAGACAACACTTCATCGGGTGCTCCAAATGCTTATCAGTCAAGTCAATCGACTCCATTTGCAAATTATGAGCCGAATGTCAAAGTCAATGAGCAGAATTCTCCTCAAAGTTCTTCTAGTTCGAATCAACAGACTTTTGCGTCCGGTGTGCATTGTAACATTGCAGTAAATATCAAAAACGGAAATGAAATCACCGAGAATGCAGCAAAGCAACACATTGCATTATTGGCATCAGTTTTGGAAGCCTATGAAGGTTTGGTTGTGGGTAAAATTGGTAATCCTGATATGATCAAAGAGGACTACGATCAGATCGACCCGGAAGAGTTAGAATTAATAGATATAAAGTGGTGCATGGCTAGTTTGGTTAGACGAGCACAACGCTTTATGGAAATCACCGGGAGAAGTAGTTTGTCAGGTCCAGATCACAAATTAGGGTTCGACAAGTCAAAAGTGACTTGTTTTAAGTGCAAAGAAAGAGGACATTTCAAGCGCGAGTGCCCTAATCGTGAGATACAGAATCATCAGAATCCATTCAAGAATGATTACTACAGACAAGCTATATATCATCGTCCAAATCAACAATCTGCTGTTCAAAGACCTCAAATCGAGAACAAAGCAGAAAAGGCACTTATCGTAAATCAAGATGATGAAAAGTTAATGTCTGGGTTCAGTTGGGACAAGTATATTCCAGAAAAGAATGATCAAGCAATGATGGCTGAGGTAGTTGAGATTATCGAGACAGTTGCAGAATCAAAGGAAGTAGTTACAAAGATAGTTGAAGAAGTTTCTGATGCGAAAGTTGAAGAAGTTGTTGAAATTGTTGATCAAGAGACTCCGAAGGTTGTTGAAAACGAGATTACAGAAAGTTCTACAAAAGCTGAAGAATCTTTATCAGAAGAAGATCTCAAGTTTCACTCACGACATGAAGAATTTGTTCATACAATGAAATCTATTCTGTCTCCTAAAATTTTTGATTCTTTTGCAGATTTTTTCGAGGAGCCAAAAACTGGGATGTGTTCGAGATTTGAAGTAAAGAAAGAAGAAGTCGATGAGATGATTGATGTCTCAAAGGAAATGACTGACGAAGTTCTAAAGGAGATTGCAGATAAAGCTTTGATGAGCAAGTTAAAAGAGGTAAATTCAGACATCCATGAGTCAGTTGATAAAATGTCTGGTCTAGAGGAGGAAACTGGAGTCAGAAAGGTCAACATGGTCAAGTTGTCTGAGTCAGAGTCAGAATCTGGTGGTAAAATTGTTTGTGATGATGAGATTATAACTGAAAAAGTTTTAATCCCCGATACACCATGTCTAAGTTGTTCACAACCATGCATGGAGTGTCTTGAAAAAGACACTAAGTATCAGGAATTAAAACAACATGCAGATTTGATGAAGTTTGACTTAGAACAGTTAAAAGAGGCTTATGACACATTGTCCAGGTCTATAAAAATGATTAAAAAGGAAAGCCTTGAAAATGATAAAGCAACAAAGTTGGCACAAGAAACTTTATATGATAAACAAAGAGAAGTAAATTTTCATCTAGATACAATCGCATCTTTGAAAAAGGAACTTGAGTTGACAAAAATTGAAAATGAACGAATTGATAAGAAGCTAATGAGTTATGTGGCTTCATCATATGTGTTGGAACAAATTGTACCACAACAGCCACATGCTTCATCTGCTTTCACTAGTATTCCACCCCCAATGTGGAATCATTATACTCAAAAGTATCCAGATGGGGTGGAACAGGCTTTAAATCTTAAGTTGAAATCAATTCAGGATGATATCACATCAATTGAGGATGAGTTACCTGAAAGCATTGATATCACATTTTCTTCATCTGACACCGATAATGAGTCTCAGATTATCAAAACGGTTGTCGATCAGGTATTGGATGAAGAAAGTGAGAAATCTGAAAATGTGAAATCTGAGAAGATTTGTGCTGATTCTGAAGAAGAGGGAAATTTCTTAGATCAATATATACCGAAATCGGTAGAAAGTAAGAATGATGATCCGATTATGGTGGTATACACCATGATTGGAACTGACAAACTCTATTCCGATTACGAGTATCTTCTTCAGAACGCAAAGATTGAGAATGTCGAAAAAGTGTTCAAGTTGGTTGAATTAAACATTGATGAAGTGAACAACAAAGAATTTTTTTCAAAAACCAAAAAGTCTTTTATCACATCAAAATCAACAGGTTTGGGAAATAGAGATTGGTATGGTAAAGGGCAAAACAAGAGAAACAAGATTAAAAACAAAGGAATTGGTTTTGAGAAGAACATGGTAAAACAAGTTGGTAAATCAAAAGACAAAATCAATGATATGTTTGTAGTTGGTCCAATGCTTGAAGAAGAAAAAGATTACATTTTTAGCCAAAAAGCTGTGAATGATTTCAAGGCAGCACAAAAGCTGAAAGAAGAGACTGTAAAGTCTACTTTTGTCGAGTATGACAAAAGAGTGTGCTATCGCTGCAATGAAATTGGACACATGGCTAAGCAGTGTCAAAAGATGTTTGAGAAATTTGTGAATGATAAACCAAGAGTTCAGAAACAAAATGATTTAAAATCAAGTTTTCGAAAGACAAATGTTCAAAATGTTCGACCAAAGTCTTCACATGACACAAAGGGAAAACAACCGATGATTTCTCCGGTTCGTATCTTGAAAAGAGGAGAATCTTTGAAATCGGAGGACAAGCCGAAATCATTAGTCAAATCGACTTTTGAAGTTGGTGAATCTTCAAAGACACATAAGATTTCAAAGATTTATCCTAAGACAAAAGTTTTTGAGAATCAAACTTGGATTGCAAAATCAAAACCATCGGTCGAGGAGAAAAAGATGGAAAACATTTTGAAAAATGAAACAAAAGTTGTTGAAACCAAATCACAATCAGTTGAGGAAAAGATAATGGAGAACGAGTTAAAGTTTGATTCAAAAGCTTTTAATCCTATTGTGCAAAATATTTTTGGAAAAATGGCTGACAGAAAAGTAAAAGGAGTAAAGGAATTTTATGCATCAAAAGTGGATGCTAATGATAAACAAGAATTTGAAACTGAGCTTGATAAGTTTCTTGCAGAGTTTCCTCCTATCAAAGAAAATGTGTTAAAATCAAAAGTGGAAACTGTGGTTCCAAACGTCACATTTGAATTTCCTAAGATTAATGAAAAGTGTGATGTAGTGTTTGGAAGTGTTTCAGAAGTCAAAAAGTCATGGAGTTCATTGTTTGAATGAAATTGATATGATATGTGCAGGGGCTTCCCAAGTCAATTTTATCAAAGTGGATTATGGACAGTGGTGCGTCAAGGCACATGACTGGGTCGCTTGCATTGTTATACGACGTCAAGTCAATCAATGGTTGCTATGTGGGATTTGCCGGTAATCAAGGTGGAAGGATTGTTGGTCAGGGAAAGCTTTCGAATGGAGTAATATCCTTTGATAAAGTGAACTATATAGTAGAATTGACGAACAATTTGCTAAGTATTTCACAAATTTGTGACAAAGATTTCTCTGTTCATTTCACAAAAACTGAGTGTGTCGTTTTAAAACCAGGGTTTAAAATCCCTGATGAGATGGTGTTGTTGCGTGCACCACGTGAGAATGATTTGTATTATCTTGATATGAGCACAGCATCGCCAACGTCTCATCAAAAACAATGCTTTGTGTCAAAACCGAAAGCAACTGAAAAAGATTCTATAATGTGGCATCGAAAGATGGGCCACATACATGTTCGAAAAATGAATTTTCTGGTTCATAATGATTTAGTTGAAGGTGTGAATTTTAAGAATTTTCATTTGAATGACGATTGTATTGCTTGTAAGAAAGGTAAACAGGTGCGCAAATCACATCCATTGAAGATCGCGAACTCAATCAGGTTACCTCTTGAGAGATTGCATATGGATCTTTTCGGGCCTGTGAATGTTCGAAGCATAAGCAATGATTTGTATTGTTTAGTGGTTACAGACGATTATTCTAGATTTTCGTGGGTTGTGTGTTTGGAGAGGAAAGATGAAACTTTTGGTGCTTTGATGGTGTTGTTCAAAAAGATGGAAAATTTGTATAAGTTGCCAATCCGAAGAATTAGGAGCGACAATGGAACCGAATTCAAGAACAACAAAATGTACGAATTTTGCAATGAAAAGGGAATTCTTCATGAATTCAGTGCGCCGTATACACCACAGCAAAATGGCGTAGCTGAACGAAAGAATAGGACCCTGATTGAAACTGCACGTACCATGTTGGCGGATTCAAAGCTTCCTATTTTCTTTTGGAGTGAAGCAGTGTCGGCAGCTTGTTATACTTTGAACAGAGTGTTAACAGTAAAGAAGTATGGAAAAACGTGTTTTGAGTTGTTACATAGATACAAGCCGAATCTTGAGTTCTTAGAACCTTTCGGCTCTCCGTGCACGTTTATTGATGCAGATGGAAAGTTTGGTGCGAAGTCAAATGAAGGATTCTTTGTTGGATATGCCAGCCCATTAAAAAGGGTGTTTGTACCATGTTTGGGGAAGGTGATACAAGTTCTACATGTAGATTGTCAGAAGCACACTTCATCGCCACAACTTCCCGGTCAAAGATTCCTATTTGATTACGATAAACTCTGGGAGTCGTTTCATTTACCGTCTGAGCCGAGTGAGGAGGAAATTGCTCTAATGTATCTTTATCAGCAAGGTGTATCTGAAGAGCCAATTTCTAGACCGCTAGAAGTTCCTCAACCCACTGAGGGTTCTCACGATGATGAAGCAGGACCAAGTGGAACAACTCACGAACCACCAGAGGAAACAGTTCAATCCTTCGATGAATCTGACGACTCAGAAGCGGAACCCACTCCGACTTTTGACAAGGATCCAAATGAAGTTGAAGATCAAGCCGTTGATCTTGATATAACTAGTTTGGAATCGGAAGTTGATGTGCCTGATACTGCAATGCCGAGGACTTTATCTTACCATCCATCTGAACAAATTATTGGCGATCTACAAAGTGGTGTCAAAACTAGACATCAAATTGATCAAGCTCTTACTTGTTTCTATTCTTCGATTGCTGACATTCAAAAAGATGTTTCTTTTAAATGTTTTATTTCACAGATTGAGCCAAAGACGTATCGAGAAGCATTGACAGAGGAGAGTTGGGTTAATGCTATGCAGGAGGAATTGCAACAATTTGAGAAATTGGGCGTCTGGAAACTTGTAGATTTGCCACCAAACCAAAAGTTGATCAAAACAAAGTGGGTATTCAAATGTAAAAGGGATGATAGAGGAGTCGTAGTCAGAAACAAGGCAAGATTGGTTGTACAAGGATTTAGCCAACAAGAAGGGATTGATTACGATGAAGTTTATGCTCCAGTTGCAAGATTGGAAGCTATTAGGATATTTTTAGCATTTGCTTCATGGAAGGATTTCAAAGTGTATCAGCTTGACGTGAAATCAGCGTTTCTTTACGGCAAGATCAGTGAGGAAGTGTATGTTGGTCAACCTCCTGGTTTCACGAATCCGAAGCACAAGGACAAGGTATTTCTACTGGACAAGGCGTTATACGGACTTCACCAGGCCCCGAGAGCCTGGTACGAAACGCTCTCGTCTTACCTCCTGGACAACGGGTTCACACGAGGTACAGTAGATAGTACGTTGTTTATTAAAGAAAAAGAAAACCATTTGTTAATTGTGCAGATTTACGTGGATGATATCATTTTCGGATCAACAAATGAAGAGCTGTGTAAAGAATTTGAGGTCGTGATGAAAAAGAAGTTTGAGATGAGCTCCATGGGCGAAATGAAATTTTTCTTGGGTTTGCAAGTGGAACAACTATCTGACGGGATTTTCATACATCAGTCAAAATATGTGAAGGATGTTCTCGACAAGTTCGATATGACTGAGTGTAGTCCTGCATCAACACCTCTTGCTCAAAACCATGGAATATGTCCTGATGAGAATGGAGTCAAGATGGACGAAACATTGTATCGATCAATCATAGGATCATTGATGTATCTCACAGCTTCTCGGCCCGATATCATGTATCCTACATGTCTATGTGCGAGATATCAGTCAAACCCGAAGCAATCTCATCTAACCATCGTCAAACGAATTCTACGGTATTTGAAAGGCTGCCCAAGCACCGGCTTGTGGTATCCTAAAGGGGGTGATTTTACTTTGTCTGGGTTTGCAGATTCTGATTTCGGTAGCTGTAAGCAGAATGCTAAGTCCACCACTGCTGGGTGTCAGTTCTTCGGAACTCGACTCGTTACCTGGCAGTGTAAGAAACAAACCGCAGTGGCGCTTTCGACATGCGAAGCTGAATACGTTTCAGCTTCCAGCTGTTGTTCGCAGATCCTCTGGATCCAACAGCAAATGCGCGACTTCGGTTTGCAATTCTTAGACACGCCGATATATGTGGACAACGAAGCAGCGATAAACATAACCAAAAATCCAGTTCATCATTCTAAAACAAAACATATTGAAATCCGTCATCATTTCATTCGAGATTGTTATGAAAAGAAATTAATCAGGATTGAATATGTACACACAGATGAACAGAAGGCCGATTTTTACACGAAACCATTTGACAAGAAAAGATTTTATTATCTTTTGAAACTTAATGGGTTGAAAAATCTGCAGTCTGGGAGGGTGGAAGAATGTGAAGCTGGTTTGGGTGGAGATTTGACATGAACCTTTGTCAAGTTGTCATTTTATTTTTTTGTACAGTTTGTTTTCTGCTTTTCGTTAAAAACAAAAACACAAAAATATGTTTTAGTTTTAGGGGGAGAATGTGCAGAAAAATACAAAAACATGATAAAATCTATAAAAACCAAAAACATTTGAAAAACTAAAAATGAGTTTGTGTATAAAAGGGAAATGATAGTACATCAGCTAGACAGGTGCAGTACGCTAAAGAATTGGAATGTATAAAATGCAATTAAGCAGTCTCACTAAAGATGTGCCGATAGGTTTTTACAAAATTAGTAGATTAGTTTGGGATATAAACATAAAATTTACTTGCGTCTACGTGGGGAACACCTCCAGGATATATAGGTAACCCCTGAAATCTTGTTTGAAGGGTCCCATATTCTGAGATACTAGGTCTTTATGCTTAGTGATATCTGGGGTATTATCCCGGGACTTCTGCTGAAAGAAATTTCTGACCTAGTCCCCGGAGAATACTTTACGCTGCTTTGAAATATAAGCCTCCCCTCAGCATAAAAAATGATAACACAATTGCAAAAGTTGTTAATCATGTGCTGTTGAAAAAGAAGATCCCCAAAGGGGACCCACCAAAAGTCGAAGCCGTCATCTCTCTGCGTATCGAAAGATCGACCTGAGCTCTCAAGGCCCTCGTACTATAATTTATTCCATGACAGATATCATCTAGGTATACTCACCTGTAAGATTGAATACTGGGGTCTGGATACGGGAGTATATACTGAGGTGGGACACATGTAGATGTTTAAGTTCTAAAACACTAATTCTGTATCCCGAGCAGATTGAAAGTTTTGTGAAAATTTAAAAGGATAAGTATATCGGCAATCTACGTGAATTGTTTAATGCTTAAAATGAAATAACAGCTTAACGGTACTTGTATTTTGTTGGCAGCTGATATGATCCCTTAACATGCTCACAAAAATATTGTTTGTACAGATTACTTGAATTTATTTTCAGCTTATTCTTGTTAAAAAAAATTCAAAAAGATTTTTGCTTTCATCTTATTTTCGACAACTGACTTTGGGGATTGAAAGATCAAAACTTATTGCGGAACATGTCTGGATGAGATGAGGGCTGGGTAAGCTGTAGATGCAGTTATATTTGGTACAATGTTTGAATGTTTGAAAGTTTGAAAAAGTTTAAAAGTCAAAAAGTTCATTAAATTGAACTAATTTCAAATCAAAACAAAAGATGTGCTTCATAATTCGGTCAACCAAGGTCATTCAGTTGGACTTGGTAGACTAAGCAGTTAGTTAAGGCCATTAATTTGAACTTGATTAACTGGGTGTGAACATACTTGATCGGAAAAGGTTAAAAATTGAAAAATTTAAAAGTTGAACTTGTGATTCCGTTTTTGTGAACACATGGGTCCGCTCTTATGTCAAGGACACATGAGCGGAACCCCTATGATATAAATAGGCAGGGGGTTCGCTTATTCGTCATTTCTGCCATTTCGCTTTTGTGGTTTCTCTCTGAACGAAACCCTAACTTGTTGTTCTAAGAGTTGAATTGCTGCCCAATTTCACTTTGATTGTGTTTATTATCAGTATATTTGATATGGGCAAGGTAGATCTGTTCTTAATTTGATCTATTTCTTCTTAAATCAATGTGTCGGCGTCATGTTCATAGTTGAAACTTAGATCTAGGGTTCTAGAGATTAAATCAGAACATAAAAATGATGTTGTGTGATCGGATTTAACTGATAAACATGATTATATGTTTCGATTGTTCAGATTTGAATGTTTGATAGTGTTTGAACTTGAACAGATATTACAAGTTAGTTTTAGGGATGATTTTTTGATCAAAAATGGAATTAAAACATAACCCATGAATCGGAATCAAGTGATCTATAAACTGAAAACATCAATTTTGATTTTAGATGAATTTTTAGAGGTATCGTTCTTATGGTCATAAACAGATAGGTATCGCTTTTAGGGTATTGATAGGTTTCGCTTTTATGACTTATTGGATGATTCTGTTTTAATGAACATGAACTGATGATTTCGTCCAAGTGTCATATGTGTGGTATCGCCTTTGTGTCATCAGTATGATTTCGCCCAAGTGTCCATAGGGGTTTGCTTATATGAACACTTGTATGAAATTTGATATTTTTGTCCGAAATGTCTAATTTTTGTGTAATATGTGGTATATGCAGGGATCTTTGACTGTTTTTGATCCGCTTCACAACAGTGCTTGTGACTTTGATGAAGAAAAACATACAGAATTGTCTAAATTCCACAGTATCTTGGAGTTCATGCGTCGTCTTCCAATTCAAAAGGCGTTAACTGATCAACGACCGGTATTCAAGTCTCACAAACGTCGTTTCTGGGAGAATGCAACATATGACGATAAGTTGAAAGAAATTTCTTCGATAGTTCAAGTTAATGGAAAGGATCAGAGGATTATTGTAACTGAAGCTCTTATTCGAGAAATAGTAAACTTTCCGGATGAAGTTAATTCGCCTATCAGGTTTCCGGAGAAGATGGTGAAGGGTTGCATGTTAAGGATGGGATATTCAGGAGCATTGAATGCTGGAAACTATTTGAAGTCTAAGTTTCAAAAGCCATATAAATTTTTGATTCATTGTGTGTTAATGGCTCTTAGCCACACCAAAGGTAGTTATGACACGATGAGAGACTATCAGATGAATATGGTTATTGCTTTGGTGCTTAACAAGAAGTACAATTTTTCACATCTTGTGTTTCACTACATGGTGGAGAATATTACATCAGAGAGCAAAGTTTGGATTTATCCTCGTTTCATTCAGATGGTGATAGATCGTGCGTATCCAGATATTGTGAGAGACATGAATAATGATTTGCTGGTTCAAACTCACATGAGTAATGATTCTCTGAAGCAACTTGTGAGATATCATCAAAACCATCCAGAACCTACATTTGTAGCTTCATTCTTTGGATTCATTAGTAATGCTAACTATGTTGATCCTGATCCGATAAATCATCAACATTGGAGAAATGAAGAAGAAAGGAAAGAGGCTGCTTATCAAGATGAGTTAAAGACTTTGATTGATTTTAAAGATTCAAAGAACAACTGGTTTGTGAAAGCTACAGGCAGAAGGCAAAGGCCAGCTACACCGATTGTGATTAATGTTGAAGGGTCGTCTTCAAAGCCTAAAAAGAAGCAAAAACAAAAGCAAAGTACAAAGACGTTGTTGATTGATGAACCAGAGGAAGATGTTAATGTTGACATCACAGAAGATGTTCAAGTGAATCTGGATGATGATATTATGTTTGATAATGATGTGTTGGAATCTCAATTAGCAAAAACTGTTGAAAATCTTCAAAAGGTTATTGATGAATCAGTGAAAGAGAAAGAGAAAGTTGTTGACGATATAGAAGGTGATGACGTTGACAAAGATACGACGAGTTCGTCAAGTTCTTCTGATGAAATAGTTGATATAGCTGAAAAACAAAGAAGAATTCAAGAAGCGATTGAACAGGAGAAGTTATTGAGAAAGAGAAAAAGGCAGGAAAATGATGATGATGTTCCTTATGTTCCTTCGCCTGAGCATGTATCTGAATCTCAAACTCCAGATAGTGGTAAAAAGAAGAGAGGAGCTCGAAAGAAAGTTGCTCAGAAGAAGACTCAAGTTGTTAGTCCAACAATCAAGATTCCAAAAATTGTCTTGAAGAAGAAAACAACTAAAGGAACCAGTCAATCTATTCCACCATCTGAACCTATTCCATCTCATTCACCACCACATCAAACTTCACCATTACATCTCTCACCACCACATGAACCTATTTCTACTCCACAAATTAATATTCAAACACCACCATCTTCACAACCTAGCATTCAAACAACACCTGGATCTTCTGGATTTAAAGGTTTTGCTGGTATTCCTGAAAATATTTCTCTTGGTGATATTATTAGTTGGGGTTTTCTACCACATGTAAATGCTTATGCAGTCAGAAGAGAATGTGGTGTTCAGTATTTTGAAAAGCTGTTTGATCTTATGTCACTCCCATGGTGGGATGTTGAGGAGTTATCACAGGTTAAAGCTTTGGAATATCCTGTGAGGAAGAATGACATTAAAATGTGGGGGTTTATCAGATTTCAATCTTTTAAGGGATTCAGATTCTGGAAGCCTCATCGCCCAAAGATTATTCCAAGAGTTAATCCTGATACTGGTGTTGTAGAAAGGATTCTTAATATCAAGAAGCCAAAGACAATGAAGATTATACCAGTACCTCCAATGGAACAAGAATTCTATAAGGGATTTATACATTGGGTATATAGTTGTCTGTCTACTGAAGCAGTGATCTCGTATCAAGCTGGAGGTAAACTTAGAGAAATTCGTGTCTTTGATCCAATGTGGCTTGTTAATTGCTCGGCAAAAGATATAGAATGCTTGTTCATCAACAAGATTCATCATTCGCCTAAGGATAGAGATCAAGCAATGCAGTTTCAGAGAGTTGTTAATGTATGTTTTCAAAAGAATATTAATTCTGAAACAAAATGGAAGTCATCTTGGTGGGAGTTAGAGAAGAAAGTCAAAAGGAAAGATGAAAAGGAACGTAAAGCTCGTGAAGAAAAAGATAGATATCTTCGGGAGACATTTGCTCAAAGGCAAGCTGCTGAAGAAAAGAAAAGAGCTGATGATAATGAAAAGCTTAGGAAGATGTTGTCAAGGAAACCTAAGCCTAGTGAAGAAAAATTCAAGTCATTGTGAAGACCCTGAAGACTAGACGAAGACTGCGGCTATATCCAAGGGGGAGTTTGTTAGTGCATAATGTCTAGAGCCTGCGTCTTAGTCATAGTTTATTTTGTATAGGGGTTTAAATGTGCTTAATTATGTAATTACAGGGGTTAGATTGATATTTGGTTTGTAAAGTTTCAAGAGGTTTCGCTTTTATGTCATGGTGACACATAAGCGAAATCAGTTGTATGAGATTTCGCTTATGTGTCAGACCATATGAGCGAAACCCCATGGATTATAAATACCCCTTGTGTATGTTCTCATTCAGTAATGTTCATGTCATAGGTGCCGAACTGCTGACCTTGTATTTTCTGAATGTTGAATGAGAAAAGTGTTTAAAAGTGTATCTACTCTGTTTCTACTCTGTTTCTAATTCGTTTCATGCATATTATGTGTTTCCGCCACATAATGTGTAGGTTCTAGCTTCAATTGTCTCATTAGACTGACAATATCGGTCCTACACAAGTATCTTCCCTACCACATATTTCACAAGTCCAATCCAGATTTCTGAAATCTTAACTGGGAATAGGTTGAGAAGAGAACAGAATAGATCTTTTGCAGAGATGGTATAATATACAGATCAAATGAGTTTTTCTCAGTTTGATATAGGTTTCTTGGGTTTCTTTTGGGCACTTGAGGGCCTCTTTCGGGTGTATTAGATCTATAGCGCGACAACGTACAGCTAGGTCAGCATGTATCTGGATGCAGCAGAAGCTGTCGTTGCCTAGCACCTCCAGGTTAGCATATATCTGGATGCAGCAGAGGAGGTACACGACTTTTTCAGAGAAAATTTCAGAATCAGATCAAAATTGTGTGTATCGGGACAACATACAGACATTCAAATAGAAATGAGCTAATTCCAAGTGACTTTCTTTCCTGGGTTCATGTACAATTTTAGTTCTGAACAGAAGGACAGCCAAGATATCCCCGGATGATTCAACAATATAAAGACCCGAAACCTCAGATGTTGGCTATCTATCAACGCAAGATTTAAGACCATAAAATCATACGCCGTTGGTATGTTACTCACATGGTACATAGTTCGTTATGTTTATATCACTTAGTATCTTTTATCACGTTGAGCGTCAAGCCTATCGACATATCGCAGTAGATCCTAGTCTTTTCAGCTATGGCACCTTACATGTGTTAGTCAAACCCTTTAACACGAACATTTATTTCACTTCCCATATCATGCAATCTTTCTTTTTTTTTTTTCATTTTCTAATGTTTTTGTATTTTTCTCATTTTCTCCCCCTAAAACAATGCATATATATACAGCAAACTCTTTTTGTGTTTTTCTTTTTCTGAGTTTTCTACCCCTTAAACTCTATATCTATCTATATGTTCCTCTCCCCCCTAAATTTGTGCATAAATCTTGTATTTTTGCGCAAATTTACCATTTACTAGAGAAAGGACAATTTATATACAAAGTATAAACTAAGAAAAAGAGAGAAAAATATTTTTGCTTAACCGTTCTGTCATCAGATTGAAGACTAATCAAAATTCAAATCAAAGTACTGAATTTAAACGGTACCTTTTGCTGATCATTTCTTACTTCTTTTATCTCCTCCAAAGGAAACATATCATCTGTAAAAAAAAATTGAACTTTTTGCAACAGTGAAATGTTACCCATTTTATCTCTGGAACAACCGCTATCAACATTCCAGAGATTGTCAACAGCTCCTCCTTGGTTGTTCCTGAAAGGTAAGGAGATTAGTAAGACATGGGTACCCAGGCCATCGTGGTCCTGGGTTTACCTGAAGCATCAAAGTAAGACACTTCCTTCAAACACAAGTCCCCTTTCGTTTCAAGGATTGGAGACATTGCTGCTTTGGATTTGGGTTTCCAAATCTGTTTCGGTTTAACAAACGTGTTTGTTGCCTTCGGTTGAGCAACTTTAGCTGATTCAGGCTTGTTAGTTTTAGAAAAATGTTTTAGTTCTTGATCAGCCTTGCGTTTGTTTTTAGCAGCGTTCCAATCCCCATCAGAAAGTTTAACCTTGGGATTCACATTCTTCATTGCCTTAGGTGATGAAACCTTCATTGGCTTGGAATGGTAGTTACCCTTTGGTGTAACCCTCTGATTTTGAGCATAATACGGTTCATGGGGATGATTTGTGCAGTTCCGAGCAATGTGACCAGCAATGCCGCAATTGAAGCATGTTTGTCTCTTCACGTAGAAGGCATTCTGATCATCTTGTGTATCTCTTGCAGGCCCTGAAGGATGAACTGGTCCTTTTTGTGCTTGTTTTCCTTGCACATTTCTTGCAAACGAGGATGAATTTGGATGTCTGTACTTGTCGTTTGCTGGGGCCTTCTGTGGTGGAGATTTCTTTTGATTCTTCTTGTTTTGTTTAGACTGCAAGTCTTGTTCAGAAATCTCACCAGTCTTTCCGAAAGCTTTGTTAGCACAGTCAAATGCATATTTCTCACATTTGCCGTTAATGACTGGCTTAACAAAAGCATTTTTCACGTCACGGGTCTTTTGAGAACTATTGCTGCCCGTTGAGGACTGTGGAGAGCCTGATCGTCTGTGATGTTTAGGCTTCTTATGTCCACGTCCTTTACCTGCTCGCTTCGGCTCTTATTGCTTGATCTGAACCTTTTCATCACTAACAGAAGGCTCAGATTGTTCAGCTTGCGTACTTGGAGCCTTGTTCACGTCAGTTTTCACTTCATCAGCTTTGGTAGGATCCGAGACTTCTGGTTTATCAGATGAAACACCAGAAACTTCAGCAAAAACTTTAGCTGAAACATTAGACAAATTTTCAGCACAAGACGATTCTGCACATGACGCCTTTGAGCTGAATCCACTAGAATCAACTGATTCCAATTTCTCAGAATCAGCTACTTCCGATGATTCACATTTGGACTCAGATGGTTCAGCTGGCTCATTTGTTTTGTTTGCCGATTCAGTCTCTGTTACGCAAGCATCAAGGTTTTCGCCCAAATCATCAGGCCTGAAATTAATCATAGAGCGAAAAACCTTAAAAAAATCAAACGTCGAAATAGAGTCTGGATCAGGTTCATTTATTAAATTTTCAGAAGAATCAGACTCTGATGCTTGTTCATCCCCAACTACATTTTCAACTTTTACTTCAACTACTTCATCTGCAGGGGAAGACGAAACATTAGGATCAAAAGTACCCTTTGAAACAAAATTTACCGAAGGACTCGCTCGTTTATCAAAAGGTCTGCTGTTGATTGATGACTTATCAGTTCTAGGACCGTAAGCCATCTTGTCCTCATTCATCAATTCCTCCTCAGTCATGGGTAAATATGTGTAGTTGTCATTATATGGAGGAGGAACTTGATTGAAACCCAAACCACGCCCTTTCTTTTCCTTATATGCGAGCTGTTGATCACACAAGTTTTTGACTAATTTGCTGGAAGAATCAAATTTCTTAATATTAAGCTCATTTATTTTATATCTATCTCTGATATCTTCCAGTTCCTTAGTCACAGTGCACAGTTTCTCCTGAACATAGAAGAGTTGAGTTGATTTCACACTTACATCATCCTTGAGTTTGACGATGTCTTTTCGCTGAGCTTCAATCTTTTCTTTATAAAGTTTTTCTTGAGTTTGACGATCACGAGTAATTTCTTGAGCAAAGGGTTTGTTAAACATAAATGCTGAATTTTGTGTGGATGAGCAAACTGCAGCAGATGTGTTGCCTTGAGTAGACTGCTTGTCAGCATTGTCATATGATTTGATGAGTGAGATCAGCTCATCTGACTTCATTTTGTAACAGTAGCTGTCAGTTGTCAATATTATCTGATGAACATTTCTAAACCAACTACAGTTCGCCTGATCTGGAATCCCTTTTATAGCATCCAGAAGCTTTCTATTGCTCGTGTGAGTAGACACCACCATCTCTGCCTTCTCCATTTTAGAAAGCAGTTCAGTAAACCGGCCTGTAAGTGATTCTATAGATTCACCATATGAGTATCTGAATCCTTGGAGTTCCTGTTCAAGCACCTCTCTCTTAGAAGACATTTTTAAGAAGTGATCCCTAAAAAATGTGATCTTTTAACTATTTCCTCAACACAAGCCCAAGCGAGAACCTGTGTACTCGCTAACTCAAACCCTTTGCACGCGAATAAACCCGCTTTCTGAACCACGCCTCAAATACCTGTTAAAACTTATCACAGCCAAACAAACCCCTTTTTTTTTTTTTTAAGAAAGTATAGTAATAGTTATTATTATTATTATTGATATTTATTATTATTAATATTAATAAAACAATGATTCGCTAATGATTACCAAATGATTTTAATATTATATAATGATTATTAATATTATAATTTATTATAAATCATAAAAACATAAACGACAATTAATGTATGTCTTCTTCGATCAAAACCAAACCAAAACCCTAATTTCAATCTTCAGCCGCCATAACCAAGATGATGACTAAGAAGTGACGATGATGGTTACTGTATGAACGGAGAAGATGGTGGTCGCCGGAGGTGATCGAATCGTCGGAGAAGGTGTATGATGTACGATGAAGGTGAACGACATGTGAGGAAGAACGACGATAATGGAAACGTGATGATGTCGGCGGAGATGGTGACCGGATGAACAGTGATGTAGAGATGATGACGGAAACGTTTGGGAAGATGATGAACAGTGATTGATGTGTCGAAACCTGGTGAGTGA
Source organism: Helianthus tuberosus (assembly GCA_030545235.1). Taxonomy (NCBI): domain Eukaryota; kingdom Viridiplantae; phylum Streptophyta; class Magnoliopsida; order Asterales; family Asteraceae; genus Helianthus; species Helianthus tuberosus. The sequence continues at coordinate 188,009,966 of CM060406.1, forward strand.
CTCGAGACCTTGGTTGCGACTCGTAATCGTGGATGTGAGTCGGAACTGTGAAGGCGGTTGCGAGTCAGAACCGAGGTTGCGACTCGAGACCGTTTGGAAGAAGATGACTCGAGACCAGTGAGTTGATGACTCGAGAACTCAGATATGTACGACTCGAAACCGTGAAAATGAGAACCTGTGTGACTCGAGACCAATTGAAGAAGGTGAGTCGAGACCTGTTGTTAAGATGTTGAAGACTCGAGACCAATGATGATTGAATGGACAGAAGATGTGGTGAGTCGAAACCGTGGAGATGGGACTCGAGACCTGTGGAGAGCTTCTTTGCACAAGAATGACTCGAAACCAAATGATGGAAAGTGACTCGAGACCTTTGAAAATTTGATAATTTTTTTTAAGTGTTTCGAAAAGATAGTGATTTCCTCTATCTTTCAACAGTTTCAAAACCAAAACAGATTTCCAAAACTTAACTTTCCTAAAACTTTGGGATTTTTCTAAAATAAAGAATTTTAAATCTTTTAAAGATTTGAAAAAAAATCCCAATAACAGAATTACGAATAGATCAAATAGCAAAATATGATGAGTGTTCAATAAAAATCGATGAATATTACGAAGAACACGATGAATGTTCTTGATGATTTTTAACAAAAACTTCAAAATCTTGAATCTTTAATATCACACCGAGCCTAGAAATAGGTTCTAATGGCTCTGATACCACTTGTAAGTCCCGTTAAACCGGATCTTTCAATGATATCAAACAACCTATTGATTGTGCGGAATCCAATCAATAGGTGATTCAAGAAAAACTGAAAAATATGAAATATGAAGAACACAATACCGAAAATCACTTTTAAACTTGCACACGATTCTATTACTTGAACAAGCAAAATCGTCTGGTACAAGTTCCTACACCAACAAATCGCCTCTCTCTCTGTAACTCTAGAAGTTATGTAACTGAGGCTCTAAGAAGTTCAAACCTAAAAACAAGTTAGAAACTTGTTTATATACATAGACAAGCCCAATTCCCTACATGGGCTCCCCTTGGGCCTGCTTGGCCCACATGGCCTAAAGCTTGGCCCAAGTGACCTATAAAGGTCCACAGCCTAGTATAAACTAACCCGGTAAGACCCAGTTCATAACCATAGCTCGTTGTATTAATTTGATGCGTCAGTCTCACACTTTAGGGCCTAACATCATCTATATCCATTCCCTGAGCTTCGGGGAGATGGTCTTTAGGACCCAATGGGTTAAAACCCACTGGTTCTTGAATGTAGTTTGCCGGGTTGAACCGGCCCTGGAAGACAGGAGTGGGGTCGCCAAAGGAATGGTGCGACATGGATCTCTGCAACGGCAAGAAGGAGTGGCGTGAGTCCTCGGGCTCGTTCTCTGATTGCGGCTCAAAGGAGTGACGATAAGGAGGCGTTAAGCTAAACGAGGCAGATCGTCTAGCGGGCTCCGAATAGATCCTCCGGTCTCCTTGAGGACCGGTACTCATGGTAGTAGAAGGAGTTCACCGGTGTGAAAGCCCGGCCTCGTGATCGTTGGGGGCGTGGATTGGCCCCTTGCCTCGTCCTCCTCTACGGAACCTCGGTGGCATATTTCCTAGTCAAAAAATATGAAAGAAACAACAAAGAAATATAAAGGACAAAGTTAGAATTAAAACAATTTGGATTAGTCCTAAGTTCTTTGTCTAGACTCAAAAATTTAGGAATGTGCAACTGTGTAACTGAGATTAAACACAAAAGGTTTAATTCACTCAGTGTTGGCTCTGATACCAACCTGTCACACCCCGATATTTCCATGTATTACCGGTGGGCCCGGTGGGGAGTATCGTGACGTAGTTGATATCATCATTGTCAAACAACACAATATATAAATGCACAGCGGAAGCAAAAGATAATAATCGCATTACAAACCGAATAAATAGTAATATCAAAGTATCAGAACGGTCTGTAAAGGATCCACAGGCGGATCAAAAGATAAATAAGATCATTGTTCAACAGACTTTAACATCTAGAGCTTGCAAGACTTGATTATTGATGCTTGGAGTAGCCAGCCTATTTCGTATAGTACCTGCACTTAACCTTTTTGGAAAAATACGTCAGTTTACACTGGTAAATAAAATTAACCGACTCATTTTGAAAAGAGTTTAAGAAAAATGTATTGAATGCACAAGGCACAAATAATCTTTTATAACTTGGGATAATCATTTAAAAATAAACTTGTATACAGTTTTACATGTTTGTCGTCCATTTAAGACCCGGTTAGAAGAGCCGGTTTAACAAGATTAATAGACACACCACTGAGTATAATACCCACAAGAAGATACCCTCCTTGTGGACTACCCCTTTTTACATACGCAACTGTCAGGTGTATGCCTACACCCCGTGCTTAAGTCGTGGCCATTTCTAATGAATGAGCCGAGGATATCCAGGACACGGTCATTAACCTCCCAAAGGCATTGCATCAAACAAGACAGAATAAAATGGGTTATGCATCTTTTTAATCAATATCTAATTGTACGACTTCATACCCGACCAAGCGGTATTATTATAATACCGTACCCCAAGCTCGTATAGGGAAAATAAGTTAAAAGTATTTACCTGAGCAAAATATAAATCACAACCAGCAAGTGCACGTAGCTTTTACTGGGCTCCTAATCTGGAACGAAGGTTTTAATTAACCTATTAGATTCCTAACGGGTCGTTCTTAAGTTTAAACTTAGACCGGTTAGTTTTAACGAAGGTATACGGTTCAAAACGCAAGATTAAGCGAAGACCGGATTAGAATGTGATTTAGTCCCGACAAGTTTAAAGACTTTTATAATATGGGTAAACTAAAAACATTCTGGATTTTGAGGTGAAAATGATAAGGTTTGACCTGTTTCGGTCAATTTATGCAAACTAGTTACATAAACCGAACCGGACGCGAATAACGCATAACGGGTAACCAAATGATTCACGAACAGGTTTCCTAAGTTAATATGCTTTAAACATGTTGTGATATCAGTAGGATACCTTCCATTATGCCCAAAACGAGTTTAATCTCAAATTAAGCCCCGTAGGGGTATTTTGGTCATTTTAAGGATTATAAAAGAGATTAAATATAACTCTGATGTTCGGGTCTGAAATAATCAGTAAAATTACTTATTTTAATAAGTTATATTAGTTGGAGATAATTCTTATATGATGAGAATGGTTTTAACCCATACTACGCGTTTAAAACGCGTAAAAAGTCGTTTTAAGCGACTTCCGGGTTATAATAGGAAATCTGAATTTCCAGATCAGTTTATAAGTTCAAATTACTTCATTTATCATATAAAATCAGTAGCCAAATACTTGGTATCAAAATGTTATGTCAAACTCATTTTATAATCAAAAAGGTTATAATCGGTAATTACCGAATCAAGGCAATAACCCTATGTTATGATTAGTTTAAAAATAATTAAAAATCTTCAAAAATCCCAAAATATTATATTACATCAGTGGGTAAAAGGTTTGGTGTCGAAAATTGGGTTTAAATAGGCTTTATGCTAATTGCGCCGTTTAATTAAATAAAAAGCTTTCTAATTACGCTATTGAGCATAACTCCTAATCTAGACCTCAAAATGATGTGAAATTTTAGGAACATGTTTATAAATCAGTAGCAAAGATTATTGTCCTCTCATATTTCAAAAATTCTCGTTTTAAGGTCAAATGGGCATTATGGTCAACATTAAGCGGTTAACGGAAACGTGTAAATGAATCGGACAATCAACGAGCCAATCATAGAGGGTTATACTATCATATAACCCGGTCCTAATGAAGCTCTAAGGCACTTCTAAATCATGCTACTACGGGTCAGAACTGAAAGTCAAAGCATAAGTCAAATTATGCGACTTTCGGTTCCGAACCGGTCCTAAACTGAAAATTATCGGGTCAGACATGCGTAGACATGTTCTTGCATTGATTACCAAGTTATATGAGTGGCAAAACAGGTTACACGTCTTCTACATTGCTAATAATTTGAAAATTAAGGTTCTGTTGACTTTTTCGGATTAAGTTTGACCCGACATTTGACCCTGTTAGAGTGGGAATCAGAGGGTGCCCTTTCAAGGGTTTATTGCCCACCTAATTACCAACTTATAACAACTTTCAATTTGACAAATCACTGGACCATTAGTGATTAATCGATAAGTCAAACCTTAATTACGACGGTTTGACTTTTAAGCTAATAACTAAGTAAAACACGATTAAGGAAGGTTAAGGAAGCTTACCAAGGTCCTATGCACGACTAGTGATGCTTAGGGAAGGCTCTTGTGCTCCAGAAATGATCAGAAGTTGGGTTTGAATGAATGATCAAAATTTGCAACAATGTGGGTCTTTATATAGTGATCTTGATTGATCAAGATGATGCCAAACAACTCTAGGATTGATCCCTGATCAATTACAAGTGTCCCTAAGCCTAAAAACTAGTTTGTACCGCACATGGTATTGAAAACTAGCAATGTAAGTCGGTTAAACTTGTTATAACAGGCACCTGTCAAGTTTCTGATGCTGGCGAAGTCTTACGGACCGTAAGGCTAAGGCCATACGGTCCGTAACCGATGACCAGAGGACAAAAATTTGTAAATTATTAGGCTTTGATCATGCAACCTTTATGTCTTCGAGTCTTATGCCTTTAATATCGGTATGGGACCACTTGATCATGCCTGAACAGTTATGACCACCTTGCCATGTTTTAAATTGTCTTGGATTCTATTGAAAGGGTCATGAATGAAGGTTTGTCGTATACATTCTCATAGGATCCCATCCTTGCAATTTGAATCAATTATCACTATAATTAACCGGATTTGAATATATATCAGATGTTTATAAAACAGGTTAAGGCTTGGGATTTATAAATAGGTCGTTCAGAGGTATAAATTAACATGTCGACACTTTTAAATCCTAGCATACATCTTTCAACTTGATCCGGGTTTATAATATGTTTACCTACCATGACACGTGTCTTTATTTTATTGGACATGAAATTACGAGGTGTTACAGAAACACAAGTTTTCTTTTTGAGCTTGATGGATGTCCGTCATCTCAACGTTTCTCCTTACATTACTGATCTGGAATTGGAGAGCCGTTGTGTATTTGTTTACTGATTATTGAAACTATTTGTTGAAATCGAAGAAAAGAGTAAAAAATATGAAATGAGGCGTGTCAACGCAAATGCAATACTTACAATTAACCAACATACATTGATTGTGGATTTAACTTGCAACACACATCAAAGCTTCATGCAACCGAGACTGCATTATTAATTTTAATGAAGCAATGAAGATTGAATGTGCAAACCGCAACCATTTTTTACTATGGGAACGGTGGCTATGGGAATTACAAACCGCAATCGTTTGTGACTATGGGAAACACAAACTGATCTGGAATTGGAGAACCGTTGTGTATCTGAATCAAGTTCTCAAACAAACACTACTAAAGATGAGTTGGTATTGAACCAAGAATATGAAGATCACGGTGCAGACACGTGGGAAGAAAGTCATTGGACTGCCGCAGATGAAGTCAAATGTGATCAAACTTGGACATCAGACGTAAATCTTGAAGCAAATATATGGTTCCCAATTTGCGGAACACAATCCCAGATTGTCTAGAGAAGCGCTTTTATCATGTATCATATGGTAACAAGAGTATGTTGTTCCAAGATCAATTCCAATTGCAGTTTTTCAACTTTCCTGGCGATTTTCAAACAAGTCGTTGTAATGATGGGACCCTTGATTTGAAACACATAATGTGCGTTGATTGGATTGTAGATATTTGTTGCGTGCATTCATATTGTTGAGACACCAACAGATAATGAACGAATTGTTGGACTTCTTGTTCCAAATGCAGTTGATGAAACCGGAGCTGTTATCTCGGTTGTTCAGTACTTTCGTGATAAATACAATGTTCATCTTCGTTATCCTTTACTTTCTTCAATTCAAGCGGGCACGGATGCTAAACGTATTGTTATTACATCCGAGACGATTCAAGTGAGTCCTATGAAGCAAGTGTCTGTCTATTCAATTGAGAGGAATCATTGCATTACATCCCCGTTGAAAAACATAATCGATAAATTTAGGGAAAATGGGGTTGAAAGATGATAACCCAACAGTGAAGGATCTCATTCTACAGCTTCGATAAATTCAGGGGTATTCTCAAATAATGTTTCCTAGATGTTTGAAGATCAACAAATGTCCAAAGTGTTGCTTCTTCGTTCGCGTGACGGAAAGCTACCGCGTGACAGGAAGCTACCTTGCAAAATTAAAAAATTAAATCGACACCTTCAATACGCATCGTATAAGCCTATACGATGTGTATTACTTTTTGATAAGGGGACATTGTCAGCCTTTGACTGACATAGAAGTTTGAACTAACCTCAATACGCATCGTATAGGCCTATACGATGCGTATTGAGGGTGTCGATTTAATTCCCCAAGGTGTGCCAATAATACGACCCAATAGAAACTAAAGACTTGACAAGGAACAACATTTTCATGGTTATTTTACGAAGTTAATAAATAATTACTTATCCATCACTTGTGGCCTAAAGGTAGAAAAACTTGAGTTGATTTAAAATTGCAATGATGATGTGTAAATATTCATTTGCAATTATGATTTTGCTTTTTGTTGTGAAACAACGGCCTAATAGCAACATCTAATATGTAAAGGATAATATAGAGAATATAGAGAGAATGAGAAGTATAAAAAATGAGAGAATTCTTATTAACATAGAGCAAAATCAAGAATGCAAAGGGATATACCTTCTTAAGATGTTATAATCCAACCAAAGCAATCATGCTGATAACGTGTTGTAAAACAACGGTCTATTAGCAATCCATATACAACTATACTAAACATGAGAGAACAAGACTATAGAGAATAAGTGAATAGAATTTCTTATTCATTGGATGTATACACCATATACAAATGCCACTATATAGGCACACACATTAATACGTTGAAGAAAGAGACCCAGTGCTGAGAGTTCAGAAGTCAAGAACTTCCACAACATCTGCAGCATAGTGACAACCATAGACTACGTTGAAGACGTTGCTGATTTCATGTTATGAAGACAATTTGATGGCATCAGTCTAGGGGGAGATTGTTAGGCCCTAAAGTGTGAGACTGACGCATCAAATTAACACAACGGGTTATGGTTACGAACTGGGCCTTACCGGGTTAGTTTATATTAGGTTGTGGACCTTTATAGGTCACTTGGGCCAAGCTTTAGGCCATGTGGGCCAAGCAGGCCCAAGGGGAGCCCATGTAGGGAAGTGGGCTTGTCTATGTATATAAACAAGTTTCTAACTTGTTTTAGGGTTGGAACCTCATTGATACAGAATTCCTAGAGAGAGCTAGAGGAAGGCGATTGTTTGTGAGCACTTGTACTAGACGGTTTTGCTAGTTGATAGTAATAGAATCGTGTGCAAGTGTTTAAAGGTGATTCGTTGTGTTCTTTGTATTTCGTATTTTTCGTGTTTATTCTTGAATCACATCAAGTTTGGATTCCGCACAAACTTGGTGTTGTTTGATATCATTGAAAGATCCGGTTAAACGGGACTTACACTTACCTTCTTCAGAATTCTTTAGCGATCTCAACCTGACCGCATCTAAGGTAAGATACAAAGATAGATCAGCTGCTGATCTAAAAGTAGCAGGTCTTGAAGCCTTAACGCTGGCTTTAATCTCTGGGGCTAAACCCCCAATGAAGCGAGCAATTCGCTTGGGTTTCGGTGTTACAAGGTAAGGAACCAATCTTGACATCGTGTTGAAGCTTGTAAGATAAGTTTGGCAATCTAGGTTTTTCATAACCAACGATAAGAAATCTGACTCAATTCTTTCAACCTCATGCTGAGGGTAGTAATTCTCCTTAATAAGAGCAACAAACTGATCCCATGTCAGATTGTAGAGTGGGATCTTTCCGGCTGCTTGAATGAGAGACTTCCACCATGCTAATGCCTCTCCCTTGAATGATTGGGATACATACTTCACTACATCCCTTTCAGCACAACCGCTGATATCGACCACGGTGTCCATTTCATCAAACCAAGTCATACAGTCAATTTCCCCCTTCCCTCCAGTGAAATCCCGGGGTTTGTAGGAAACAAAGTACTTATAAGTACAGGACTTGGTACGTGGTTTATCATCAAATACTATCCTCTTGGATGGAACACTGTTTTGGTTTGAGGAGTGTCGATCATCATCTTTCTTTGGCTCATCTTCCTTAGAGGGCGGTTTGCTGTGAGCCTCTGAATGAGTCTTAGGCTTGGAATGCGGTGCGGATAGGGTCCTACTTCGAGTCCCGCTATATTCATTATATTGCCTCTCTATAGCTTTTGTAACAGCATTGTCTATTAATGCTTGCAGTTCTGCACCTGCTATGTTAATTCGGGTATTATCATGATCCTCCCTTGGGTGACTGTTGATCTCATCCGAGTCAACTGTAACGCCCGGCTCATTTGCACTTTCCTTTTATTGCAAGTGTTGTTCGTATTTTCTATTTTTGGAAACTTGTATTCTTGTAATCGACTTTTCGTTGTACTTGTTGTAAAATCCAATACTTGGATCATAAATAAAATTCGTATTTCTTTTCACATTCTACATATTCATACATACTCATACGTCGAATTCATAGTACATCGAATCCTTATTCGTAATTCATACGCATACGGTACTTATTTGTGATACATGTCCATGCTTGTCCTTAAATTGTTGACACTTAAAAACCCCTAATAATATGCGTATTTACACAACGATTAATCATCTAATATGTGACATATACGTGTCACTTACAAACATATTGCATACTTATGCATCACACTTTTTATCTAGTTAAATCATGTTTTATTTCATATTATACCTTGTTACAAGTTAGGGGAAACATTGTTGCATATTATTACACAACTTAATTAACAAAATTACTCATTATAATGTTTAAAAGAAGAAGAAAATAAAGAAATATGGCAGCCCAAATCATCAAAAATTCAGCCCCATATGATTGAGTTTTATGGGCTTGTTTAATGGGTTAACCCATTCTAAACACTTCCAAAGCCCAACCCATTGAAACCCTAATCCTTCCCTATATATTAGACACTTCCCCACTCCTCATTACACTTTTACAAGCCTCCAAACACTTCAAGACCTCTCAAAACCGTAGCTGAATTCCATTTTCGGACAGATTCAGCAAGCTTCACAAAAGTGAGCATAACTCACTCATTTCTTGTCCGTTTTGGTCCATTCTTTTTCCTATGTGCTTGGATTTTCCTTACCTTCGATTCCATGGGTTTTTCACAGTAAATAAGTCCCTGGAACTCTGGCAAAAAGGCTCCAAAGTCCACTGATTTTTTGTGCTTTCATGAAAACTTTGTTAAACTTAATCAAACTTGAGTTTTCTCATCTCAAACCTATGTCCTAATGCTCATAACCAAATGAATGGTTAGTTGGGCTTAAAAACAAGGTTGAGACACTTAAAATCAGAGGATTAAACCTCATAAACTTTCTGTTTTAGTTAGGGTTCTACCCACAAGAAGTGTTCAAACTTGAAGCTTGGTAAAAGTGTGATGGTTAGACTAGCTTGGGCTATCTTTCTTGAACATCCACTCACTTCTTGATGTTTTGATTATGCATAGTTGTATTTTCCTTTCTTGTACATATCCATGAGGTTCCTAAATGGAAGGTTCGCCTTCCTACCTCCTACATGACATATTTGATAATAAATAACTCGAGGTACCTAAATGGGAGCTTGTTCTTCCTACCTCCTACATGACATATATGATAATAAATAACTCGAGGTACCTAAATGGGAGCTTGTTCTTCCTACCTCATGTATGACTTCTATGACACTTTGAGGTGCCTAAATGAAGATCTAAATCTTCTACCTCCTACATGAAATATTTGACTAAATAATATGTACTACATAACCTAGAAACTATATTTATTCATTCGAACCTTTAATATTGAACTTGTGTTTATATGTTAAAGTAGTAGAATATCATCTAAGACCTAAAACACCAAGTATGATTCTAATGGGCATATTACCCATGAAAACATTCTAACCATATTGGTTACATAGTGTCATACAAGGGTTACTAAGTTAAAGATGATTATTTTCGTATCATATTTTCCTACCTTATGTTATGTTAAAACTCCAAATTCATAATCTTCCGTTAACGCCAAACTCACACACCTATGTTTCCTCGTGTAGAAGGACTAGGTGCTCCAAACTAATTCATCCACCAACTCACTCGCGGGATTTCAAGTAGGAAAGCTTGTAACCACCGTGAGTATACTCGATCCCTTTTTCCCCTTTACGCTTTGGGATGCAACATGTATAATTATGCAAACATCTTTAAACTAAACTAAACATACTCAATCCTTGTACAAACATGAAACTAATGTGCCTTACTTATGATTCTTGTATGCTCTATTTGAACGATTTGGAACGTATATGCTCATTAACTTTGCTAGCCCACCTTAACAATTATGGTACTATGCATATGCTATAGGATTTACGCACCGCCCGTGAAACTTGGGGTATTGTTAAGTTAAACATTTACCATCCTGCTATCAATTGGGATTTGGTTATTTTATGCGTTTATACTTGGGTTTGATCATAGTGTACGCCAAAATTGCATACTAGTAATCCACATATTATGAATCATGTTGGATTTGAGTTTTTATTCTATTATGCTATGTAAACAAACTTGTATACTCGCTCATTGCCGTTGCATTGAAACTCTATTTTAATACATGTTGCAGGTTGATTATTGAAGTATGGATGAATGATGAAACAAGTTTAGGGTGGACTAGATACACACCTTTAATCTATTTATCTTTTAATGTTATGATATTTGTTGAAACAATGTTGTACTTTGTTTTGAATATTGTATGACAATCTAGCACTTGCAATGAAATTTGAATTTAATTAAATATTGTCACATAGTGTTATGAAGTCTCTAGCAATCTATACACACTTCGTCTCATCCCGATGTTTCCGCCATCGGTTGGGGTGTGACATCAGCCATGTAGTTTGAACTGTTACATAAGATATTGACAATAATTTATTTGGGAGTTTAATATGGAATTGTCTTTTATGGCAATTCATTAACCGTGGTAAACATGGACCATATTTGGCTAATTCGTTAATCATATTTATTTAGGATTTTCATTATAACTTCCTAATTAAAAACAATAAAAGTATTATTAATGGCACAAAAGGCCTAGTCACAAGGGCATTCTAAATCATAAGCCATGATCTCAGAGAATCAAGGCATTAAGGTTTGAACATAGTTCTTTACCTTTTTCTGACAGGGAGTTGTAGACTACCACTGTCTTTTGTCTTATTTGACATTTATTATGGCCCGTAGGCACTACATCACCACTGGATGTTTAATATGGGATCATCTAAATTGATGATTTAAATCCATGATTTATAGATCATCAGGTTAAGATAGGAATCTTTTGAAGAATCCTATTATAAGAATGCCGTGTGTGATTTTAACGAATCACGTCTGCCAGGAGTGTCAACATGTTTTCAGATGTTAACCGGGATTTGAATCTTTTTAAACAGTTCTTACCATCTTGGCCAAGTCTTATAATGACATGCAGGCTAGGTTATACCTTTAAGATTCTTATTTAATATTTAAATAGGCAGATTATTTAAAGAGGAACGATTTTTAATTTATTTATTTCATGTATAATATTTTTATGCATATAATGACAAAAATGAAAATTTTAAATTTAACATTCCATTAAATATTAAAAGGAGTACACATTGCCCTAAACGGGACTTTTAACAGAGATAACTTACCCACGCAGGGGCTAAACTGATAATACAAGTCCTCGCAGGGACTGATTTCTAAGATAGGTGTCCACGCAGGGACTAAAAAGACAAGTCCACGCAGGGACTAAAGAAAGACAAGTCCACGCAGGGACTAAAGAAAGACAAGTCCACGCAGGGACTAAGTACATAGATAAATGTCCACGCAGGGACTTGATTGAATTAAGAAAATACGACAATACATATAGGGATTCAATTATCCCTCTTCTTCTTTCCTTTTAATAAGCTGGCTAAGCCCTTGAGGAATCCTCTGTTGTTCCTACGCTCTTCTTGAAATTCTCGTTCCACCCTGTTTAGCCTGTGGAGGATTTCCTCCTGTTCCGGTGGGGAAAACCGTGGCGGCTGTGACTGGTGCTGAAACGGAGGTTGAGCAGTTGTTTGATACCCACGAGTTGGGTATCCCACTCCCCAGGGGGTTCCATATGGTCCTTCAGGATGAAGGGCGTTGTAGTTGGCTGCTACAAGGTATGGGTCGGCTTCAGCATAATTGTAATTAGTGTGAGCCGGCTGCTCAAATGGATTATACGCCGTTGAACCGGCGTATGTAGGAATTGGGTTACCAAAACCCAATGGTGGCGGTGGTGGCGCAACTGGTGCAGAATTCACCCCTGAAACTGGATTTGAAGGCCCACCCATTTGTGGGTCTTCATGCAGTGGCGGATAATGACTGCCACTTGAGTGTCGGGGGGTGCTAAAGTGAAAACCCCTTTCTTGCACGGACATTCGTGCACCTGTTCTTCTATGCCTCGGTGGTTATGGAGGTGCTAGCTGTACTGGCGGCGGTGGTGGCGGTGGCGTGACTGCCACGAAACGCGAATCTTCGGAGGGATCCTGCTGCTGCTGTTGCTCGTGAGGCGATGAATGGTGAGAGGGTGTAAAATACCACTCATACTGGTTAAATCTATCCTGGTAGCTGTCTAGGCCATGGTAAGGTGATCCATGGAAGGATGACCCATCAGAAATCTCGATGGGATGAGTAGGTGTCCCAGAAGGTGGTTCAACAGGATCCGTGTCTTCATCTGTAAGTCCCGTTAAACCGGATCTTTCAATGATATCAAACAACCTATTGATTGTGCGGAATCCAATCAATAGGTGATTCAAGAAAAACTGAAAAATATGAAATATGAAGAACACAATACCGAAAATCACTTTTAAACTTGCACACGATTCTATTACTTAAACAAGTAAAATCGTCTGGTACAAGTTCCTACACCAACAAATCGCCTCTCTCTCTCTGTAACTCTAGAAGTTATGTAACTGAGGCTCTAAGAAGTTCAAACCTAAAAACAAGTTAGAAACTTGTTTATATACATAGACAAGCCCAATTCCCTACATGGGCTCCCCTTGGGCCTGCTTGGCCCACATGGCCTAAAGCTTGGCCCAAGTGACCTATAAAGGTCCACAGCCTAATATAAACTAACCCGGTAAGACCCAGTTCATAACCATAGCTCGTTGTATTAATTTGATGCGTCAGTCTCACACTTTAGGGCCTAACAATCTCCCCCTAGACTGATGCCATCAAATTGTCTTCATAACATTAATTCAGCAACGTCTTCAACGAAGTCTATGGTTGACGCTTTGCTGCAGATGTTGTGGAAGTTCTTGACTTCTGAACTCTCAGCACTGGGTCTCTTTTCTTCAGCTCATGTGGTTTGCTTCATATCAGGATCTTGATCAGCTTTGCTTGAAGTCTTGTCAAAAAGAATGTGAGAGGAGGATTCTCAACAGCTCTTTTCTTCTTCAGTCTCTTTCAAGCAGGTTCAAGGTACTTCTTTAAATGCACTTTCATTGTCAGACGACGTTTCGTATCCGGTTCTTCTGACTCAGGTACATCTTGTTGTTGTGATGCTCCATGCTTCTTCAGCAACTAACAGCATCTCAGTCTTCATCAACCCCTGTTCTTGATTGACATCAAGTTCTGCACATGCTCACAAACTCATAAGCAAACATTTCTTATGCAACAGAGGAACGTACCATATGAACACTAGGTACATCAAATTTCACAATTTAAATTCTTTCAACTTTTTATGATCAGTCAAATCTTCAAGAACGGTTATATTTTTTAATTTTAAGAAAAACAAATAAGCACTCTATTTTTGGATTTTTGATTTTATAGAAAAACAAGACACTATTTTTGTATTTTTTTTTTTTAATTTTTCTAATTTTTTTAATATTAAGAACTAGAAACAAATAAAAAACTCAAAATATAAACAACTACTATAATATAATATACAATTACAATTGCAATGGGATCAAAATTCGTTCTCAGGCAGACTAAGGAACACTTTTCAGTACGAGCCTAATCAAACTGGTCTATGCGATTGCCAATATGATTGTCCACTTAAACTTTAACGCTCAACTTTCAATTTTTAACTACGTGAAATGCTTTAGATAATATTATACTATTTAACTACGTGAAATGCTTTAGATAATATTTTTAACTACGTGAAATGCTTTAATTTGTAAAGTTTCAAGAGGTTTCGCTTTTATGTCATGGTGACACATAAGCGAAATCAGTTGTATGAGATTTCGCTTATGTGTCAGACCATATGAGCGAAACCCCATGGATTATAAATACCCCTTGTGTATGTTCTCATTCAGTAATGTTCATGTCATAGGTGCCGAACTGCTGACCTTGTATTTTCTGAATGTTGAATGAGAAAAGTGTTTAAAAGTGTATCTACTCTGTTTCTACTCTGTTTCTAATTCGTTTCATGCATATTATGTGTTTCCGCCACATAATGTGTAGGTTCTAGCTTCAATTGTCTCATTAGACTGACAATATCGGTCCTACAATTGGTATCAGAGCCAGTTGTAAGCTAGTTACCAAGAATCGAATCTATTTTCATACACTTTTTGAGTTTCAGGACCTTGCCACGGACAAAATGGACTGATTTTTCAATATAAGGTGTAAAACTAGTAGTTAACAAACCCTTAAAAAAATCAGACTTAAAATCAACCTAAAAATGACCTAAAACAGCTCGAAACCAGGTTTCGCTTTTGTGGCATATCACAGAGATTGTCAACAGCTCCTCCTTGGTTGTTCCTGAAAGGTAAGGAGATTAGTAAGACATGGGTACCCAGGCCATCGTGGTCCTGGGTTTACCTGAAGCATCAAAGTAAGACACTTCCTTCAAACACAAGTCCCCTTTCGTTTCAAGGATTGGAGACATTGCTGCTTTGGATTTGGGTTTCCAAATCTGTTTCGGTTTAACAAACGTGTTTGTTGCCTTCGGTTGAGCAACTTTAGCTGATTCAGGCTTGTTAGTTTTAGAAAAATGTTTTAGTTCTTGATCAGCCTTGCGTTTGTTTTTAGCAGCGTTCCAATCCCCATCAGAAAGTTTAACCTTGGGATTCACATTCTTCATTGCCTTAGGTGATGAAACCTTCATTGGCTTGGAATGGTAGTTACCCTTTGGTGTAACCCTCTGATTTTGAGCATAATACGGTTCATGGGGATGATTTGTGCAGTTCCGAGCAATGTGACCAGCAATGCCGCAATTGAAGCATGTTTGTCTCTTCACGTAGAAGGCATTCTGATCATCTTGTGTATCTCTTGCAGGCCCTGAAGGATGAACTGGTCCTTTTTGTGCTTGTTTTCCTTGCACATTTCTTGCAAACGAGGATGAATTTGGATGTCTGTACTTGTCGTTTGCTGGGGCCTTCTGTGGTGGAGATTTCTTTTGATTCTTCTTGTTTTGTTTAGACTGCAAGTCTTGTTCAGAAATCTCACCAGTCTTTCCGAAAGCTTTGTTAGCACAGTCAAATGCATATTTCTCACATTTGCCGTTAATGACTGGCTTAACAAAAGCATTTTTCACGTCACGGGTCTTTTGAGAACTATTGCTGCCCGTTGAGGACTGTGGAGAGCCTGATCGTCTGTGATGTTTAGGCTTCTTATTTCCACGTCCTTTACCTGCTCGCTTCGGCTCTTATTGCTTGATCTGAACCTTTTCATCACTAACAGAAGGCTCAGATTGTTCAGCTTGCGTACTTGGAGCCTTGTTCACGTCAGTTTTCACTTCATTAGCTTTGGTAGGATCCGAGACTTCTGGTTTATCAGATGAAACACCAGAAACTTCAGCAAAAACTTTAGCTGAAACATTAGACAAATTTTCAGCACAAGATGAT
This sequence comes from Helianthus tuberosus, assembly GCA_030545235.1. Classification (NCBI taxonomy): domain Eukaryota; kingdom Viridiplantae; phylum Streptophyta; class Magnoliopsida; order Asterales; family Asteraceae; genus Helianthus; species Helianthus tuberosus. Next base: position 188,025,956 of record CM060406.1, read on the forward strand.
TCTGCACATGACGCCTTTGAGCTGAATCCACTAGAATCAACTGATTCCAATTTCTCAGAATCAGCTACTTCCGATGATTCACATTTGGACTCAGATGGTTCAGCTGGCTCATTTGTTTTGTTTGCCGATTCAGTCTCTGTTACGCAAGCATCAAGGTTTTCGCCCAAATCATCAGGCCTGAAATTAATCATAGAGCGAAAAACCTTAAAAAAATCAAACGTCGAAATAGAGTCTGGATCAGGTTCATTTATTAAATTTTCAGAAGAATCAGACTCTGATGCTTGTTCATCCCCAACTACATTTTCAACTTTTACTTCAACTACTTCATCTGCAGGGGAAGACGAAACATTAGGATCAAAAGTACCCTTTGAAACAAAATTTACCGAAGGACTCGCTCGTTTATCAAAAGGTCTGCTGTTGATTGATGACTTATCAGTTCTAGGACCGTAAGCCATCTTGTCCTCATTCATCAATTCCTCCTCAGTCATGGGTAAATATGTGTAGTTGTCATTATATGGAGGAGGAACTTGATTGAAACCCAAACCACGCCCTTTCTTTTCCTTATATGCGAGCTGTTGATCACACAAGTTTTTGACTAATTTGCTGGAAGAATCAAATTTCTTAATATTAAGCTCATTTATTTTATATCTATCTCTGATATCTTCCAGTTCCTTAGTCACAGTGCACAGTTTCTCCTGAACATAGAAGAGTTGAGTTGATTTCACACTTACATCATCCTTGAGTTTGACGATGTCTTTTCGCTGAGCTTCAATCTTTTCTTTATAAAGTTTTTCTTGAGTTTGACGATCACGAGTAATTTCTTGAGCAAAGGGTTTGTTAAACATAAATGCTGAATTTTGTGTGGATGAGCAAACTGCAGCAGATGTGTTGCCTTGAGTAGACTGCTTGTCAGCATTGTCATATGATTTGATGAGTGAGATCAGCTCATCTGACTTCATTTTGTAACAGTAGCTGTCAGTTGTCAATATTATCTGATGAACATTTCTAAACCAACTACAGTTCGCCTGATCTGGAATCCCTTTTATAGCATCCAGAAGCTTTCTATTGCTCGTGTGAGTAGACACCACCATCTCTGCCTTCTCCATTTTAGAAAGCAGTTCAGTAAACCGGCCTGTAAGTGATTCTATAGATTCACCATATGAGTATCTGAATCCTTGGAGTTCCTGTTCAAGCACCTCTCTCTTAGAAGACATTTTTAAGAAGTGATCCCTAAAAAATGTGATCTTTTAACTATTTCCTCAACACAAGCCCAAGCGAGAACCTGTGTACTCGCTAACTCAAACCCTTTGCACGCGAATAAACCCGCTTTCTGAACCACGCCTCAAATACCTGTTAAAACTTATCACAGCCAAACAAACCCCTTTTTTTTTTTTTAAGAAAGTATAGTAATAGTTATTATTATTATTATTGATATTTATTATTATTAATATTAATAAAACAATGATTCGCTAATGATTACCAAATGATTTTAATATTATATAATGATTATTAATATTATAATTTATTATAAATCATAAAAACATAAACGACAATTAATGTATGTCTTCTTCGATCAAAACCAAACCAAAACCCTAATTTCAATCTTCAGCCGCCATAACCAAGATGATGACTAAGAAGTGACGATGATGGTTACTGTATGAACGGAGAAGATGGTGGTCGCCGGAGGTGATCGAATCGTCGGAGAAGGTGTATGATGTACGATGAAGGTGAACGACATGTGAGGAAGAACGACGATAATGGAAACGTGATGATGTCGGCGGAGATGGTGACCGGATGAACAGTGATGTAGAGATGATGACGGAAACGTTTGGGAAGATGATGAACAGTGATTGATGTGTCGAAACCTGGTGAGTGACTCGAGACCTTGGTTGCGACTCGTAATCGTGGATGTGAGTCGGAACTGTGAAGGCGGTTGCGAGTCAGAACCGAGGTTGCGACTCGAGACCGTTTGGAAGAAGATGACTCGAGACCAGTGAGTTGATGACTCGAGAACTCAGATATGTACGACTCGAAACCGTGAAAATGAGAACCTGTGTGACTCGAGACCAATTGAAGAAGGTGAGTCGAGACCTGTTGTTAAGATGTTGAAGACTCGAGACCAATGATGATTGAATGGACAGAAGATGTGGTGAGTCGAAACCGTGGAGATGGGACTCGAGACCTGTGGAGAGCTTCTTTGCACAAGAATGACTCGAAACCAAATGATGGAAAGTGACTCGAGACCTTTGAAAATTTGATAATTTTTTTTAAGTGTTTCGAAAAGATAGTGATTTCCTCTATCTTTCAACAGTTTCAAAACCAAAACAGATTTCCAAAACTTAACTTTCCTAAAACTTTGGGATTTTTCTAAAATAAAGAATTTTAAATCTTTTAAAGATTTGAAAAAAAATCCCAATAACAGAATTACGAATAGATCAAATAGCAAAATATGATGAGTGTTCAATAAAAATCGATGAATATTACGAAGAACACGATGAATGTTCTTGATGATTTTTAACAAAAACTTCAAAATCTTGAATCTTTGATATCACACCGAGCCTAGAAATAGGTTCTAATGGCTCTGATACCACTTGTAAGTCCCGTTAAACCGGATCTTTCAATGATATCAAACAACCTATTGATTGTGCGGAATCCAATCAATAGGTGATTCAAGAAAAACTGAAAAATATGAAATATGAAGAACACAATACCGAAAATCACTTTTAAACTTGCACACGATTCTATTACTTGAACAAGCAAAATCGTCTGGTACAAGTTCCTACACCAACAAATCGCCTCTCTCTCTGTAACTCTAGAAGTTATGTAACTGAGGCTCTAAGAAGTTCAAACCTAAAAACAAGTTAGAAACTTGTTTATATACATAGACAAGCCCAATTCCCTACATGGGCTCCCCTTGGGCCTGCTTGGCCCACATGGCCTAAAGCTTGGCCCAAGTGACCTATAAAGGTCCACAGCCTAGTATAAACTAACCCGGTAAGACCCAGTTCATAACCATAGCTCGTTGTATTAATTTGATGCGTCAGTCTCACACTTTAGGGCCTAACATCATCTATATCCATTCCCTGAGCTTCGGGGAGATGGTCTTTAGGACCCAATGGGTTAAAACCCACTGGTTCTTGAATGTAGTTTGCCGGGTTGAACCGGCCCTGGAAGACAGGAGTGGGGTCGCCAAAGGAATGGTGCGACATGGATCTCTGCAACGGCAAGAAGGAGTGGCGTGAGTCCTCGGGCTCGTTCTCTGATTGCGGCTCAAAGGAGTGACGATAAGGAGGCGTTGAGCTAAACGAGGCAGATCGTCTAGCGGGCTCCGAATAGATCCTCCGGTCTCCTTGAGGACCGGTACTCATGGTAGTAGAAGGAGTTCACCGGTGTGAAAGCCCGGCCTCGTGATCGTTGGGGGCGTGGATTGGCCCCTTGCCTCGTCCTCCTCTACGGAACCTCGGTGGCATATTTCCTGTCAAAAAATATGAAAGAAACAACAAAGAAATATAAAGGACAAAGTTAGAATTAAAACAATTTGGATTAGTCCTAAGTTCTTTGTCTAGACTCAAAAATTTAGGAATGTGCAACTGTGTAACTGAGATTAAACACAAAAGGTTTAATTCACTCAGTGTTGGCTCTGATACCAACCTGTCACACCCCGATATTTCCATGTATTACCGGTGGGCCCGGTGGGGAGTATCGTGACGTAGTTGATATCATCATTGTCAAACAACACAATATATAAATGCACAGCGGAAGCAAAAGATAATAATCGCATTACAAACCGAATAAATAGTAATATCAAAGTATCAGAACGGTCTGTAAAGGATCCACAGGCGGATCAAAAGATAAATAAGATCATTGTTCAACAGACTTTAACATCTAGAGCTTGCAAGACTTGATTATTGATGCCTGGAGTAGCCAGCCTATTTCGTATAGTACCTGCACTTAACCTTTTTGGAAAAATACGTCAGTTTACACTGGTAAATAAAATTAACCGACTCATTTTGAAAAGAGTTTAAGAAAAATGTATTGAATGCACAAGGCACAAATAATCTTTTATAACTTGGGATAATCATTTAAAAATAAACTTGTATACAGTTTTACATGTTTGTCGTCCATTTAAGACCCGGTTAGAAGAGCCGGTTTAACAAGATTAATAGACACACCACTGAGTATAATACCCACAAGAAGATACCCTCCTTGTGGACTACCCCTTTTTACATACGCAACTGTCAGGTGTATGCCTACACCCCGTGCTTAAGTCGTGGCCATTTCTAATGAATGAGCCGAGGATATCCAGGACACGGTCATTAACCTCCCAAAGGCATTGCATCAAACAAGACAGAATAAAATGGGTTATGCATCTTTTTAATCAATATCTAATTGTACGACTTCATACCCGACCAAGCGGTATTATTATAATACCGTACCCCAAGCTCGTATAGGGAAAATAAGTTAAAAGTATTTACCTGAGCAAAATATAAATCACAACCAGCAAGTGCACGTAGCTTTTACTGGGCTCCTAATCTGGAACGAAGGTTTTAATTAACCTATTAGATTCCTAACGGGTCTTTCTTAAGTTTAAACTTAGACCGGTTAGTTTTAACGAAGGTATACGGTTCAAAACGCAAGATTAAGCGAAGACCGGATTAGAATGTGATTTAGTCCCGACAAGTTTAAAGACTTTTATAATATGGGTAAACTAAAAACATTCTGGATTTTGAGGTGAAAATGATAAGGTTTGACCTGTTTCGGTCAATTTATGCAAACTAGTTACATAAACCGAACCGGACGCGAATAACGCATAACGGGTAACCAAATGATTCACGAACAGGTTTCCTAAGTTAATATGCTTTAAACATGTTGTGATATCAGTAGGATACCTTCCATTATGCCCAAAACGAGTTTAATCTCAAATTAAGCCCCGTAGGGGTATTTTGGTCATTTTAAGGATTATAAAAGAGATTAAATATAACTCTGATGTTCGGGTCTGAAATAATCAGTAAAATTACTTATTTTAATAAGTTATATTAGTTGGAGATAATTCTTATATGATGAGAATGGTTTTAACCCATACTACGCGTTTAAAACGCGTAAAAAGTCGTTTTAAGCGACTTCCGGGTTATAATAGGAAATCTGAATTTCCAGATCAGTTTATAAGTTCAAATTACTTCATTTATCATATAAAATCAGTAGCCAAATACTTGGTATCAAAATGTTATGTCAAACTCATTTTATAATCAAAAAGGTTATAATCGGTAATTACCGAATCAAGGCAATAACCCTATGTTATGATTAGTTTAAAAATAATTAAAAATATTCAAAAATCCCAAAATATTATATTACATCAGTGGGTAAAAGGTTTGGTGTCGAAAATTGGGTTTAAATAGGCTTTATGCTAATTGCGCCGTTTAATTAAATAAAAAGCTTTCTAATTACGCTATTGAGCATAACTCCTAATCTAGACCTCAAAATGATGTGAAATTTTAGGAACATGTTTATAAATCAGTAGCAAAGATTATTGTCCTCTCATATTTCAAAAATTCTCGTTTTAAGGTCAAATGGGCATTATGGTCAACATTAAGCGGTTAACGGAAACGTGTAAATGAATCGGACAATCAACGAGCCAATCATAGAGGGTTATACTATCATATAACCCGGTCCTAATGAAGCTCTAAGGCACTTCTAAATCATGCTACTACGGGTCAGAACTGAAAGTCAAAGCATAAGTCAAATTATGCGACTTTCGGTTCCGAACCGGTCCTAAACTGAAAATTATCGGGTCAGACATGCGTAGACATGTTCTTGCATTGATTACCAAGTTATATGAGTGGCAAAACAGGTTACACGTCTTCTACATTGCTAATAATTTGAAAATTAAGGTTCTGTTGACTTTTTCGGATTAAGTTTGACCCGACATTTGACCCTGTTAGAGTGGGAATCAGAGGGTGCCCTTTCAAGGGTTTATTGCCCACCTAATTACCAACTTATAACAACTTTCAATTTGACAAATCACTGGACCATTAGTGATTAATCGATAAGTCAAACCTTAATTACGACGGTTTGACTTTTAAGCTAATAACTAAGTAAAACACGATTAAGGAAGGTTAAGGAAGCTTACCAAGGTCCTATGCACGACTAGTGATGCTTAGGGAAGGCTCTTGTGCTCCAGAAATGATCAGAAGTTGGGTTTGAATGAATGATCAAAATTTGCAACAATGTGGGTCTTTATATAGTGATCTTGATTGATCAAGATGATGCCAAACAACTCTAGGATTGATCCCTGATCAATTACAAGTGTCCCTAAGCCTAAAAACTAGTTTGTACCGCACATGGTATTGAAAACTAGCAATGTAAGTCGGTTAAACTTGTTATAACAGGCACCTGTCAAGTTTCTGATGCTGGCGAAGTCTTACGGACCGTAAGGCTAAGGCCATACGGTCCGTAACCGATGACCAGAGGACAAAAATTTGTAAATTATTAGGCTTTGATCATGCAACCTTTATGTCTTCGAGTCTTATGCCTTTAATATCGGTATGGGACCACTTGATCATGCCTGAACAGTTATGACCACCTTGCCATGTTTTAAATTGTCTTGGATTCTATTGAAAGGGTCATGAATGAAGGTTTGTCGTATACATTCTCATAGGATCCCATCCTTGCAATTTGAATCAATTATCACTATAATTAACCGGATTTGAATATATATCAGATGTTTATAAAACAGGTTAAGGCTTGGGATTTATAAATAGGTCGTTCAGAGGTATAAATTAACATGTCGACACTTTTAAATCCTAGCATACATCTTTCAACTTGATCCGGGTTTATAATATGTTTACCTACCATGACACGTGTCTTTATTTTATTGGACATGAAATTACGAGGTGTTACAGAAACACAAGTTTTCTTTTTGAGCTTGATGGATGTCCGTCATCTCAACGTTTCTCCTTACATTACTGATCTGGAATTGGAGAGCCGTTGTGTATTTGTTTACTGATTATTGAAACTATTTGTTGAAATCGAAGAAAAGAGTAAAAAATATGAAATGAGGCGTGTCAACGCAAATGCAATACTTACAATTAACCAACATACATTGATTGTGGATTTAACTTGCAACACACATCAAAGCTTCATGCAACCGAGACTGCATTATTAATTTTAATGAAGCAATGAAGATTGAATGTGCAAACCGCAACCATTTTTTACTATGGGAACGGTGGCTATGGGAAATACAAACCGCAATCGTTTGTGACTATGGGAAACACAAACTGATCTGGAATTGGAGAACCGTTGTGTATCTGAATCAAGTTCTCAAACAAACACTACTAAAGATGAGTTGGTATTGAACCAAGAATATGAAGATCACGGTGCAGACACGTGGGAAGAAAGTCATTGGACTGCCGCAGATGAAGTCAAATGTGATCAAACTTGGACATCAGACGTAAATCTTGAAGCAAATATATGGTTCCCAATTTGCGGAACACAATCCCAGATTGTCTAGAGAAGCGCTTTTATCATGTATCATATGGTAACAAGAGTATGTTGTTCCAAGATCAATTCCAATTGCAGTTTTTCAACTTTCCTGGCGATTTTCAAACAAGTCGTTGTAATGATGGGACCCTTGATTTGAAACACATAATGTGCGTTGATTGGATTGTAGATATTTGTTGCGTGCATTCATATTGTTGAGACACCAACAGATAATGAACGAATTGTTGGACTTCTTGTTCCAAATGCAGTTGATGAAACCGGAGCTGTTATCTCGGTTGTTCAGTACTTTCGTGATAAATACAATGTTCATCTTCGTTATCCTTTACTTTCTTCAATTCAAGCGGGCACGGATGCTAAACGTATTGTTATTACATCCGAGACGATTCAAGTGAGTCCTATGAAGCAAGTGCCTGTCTATTCAATTGAGAGGAATCATTGCATTACATCCCCGTTGAAAAACAGAATCGATAAATTTAGGGAAAATGGGGTTGAAAGATGATAACCCAACAGTGAAGGATCTCATTCTACAGCTTCGATAAATTCAGGGGTATTCTCAAATAATGTTTCCTAGATGTTTGAAGATCAACAAATGTCCAAAGTGTTGCTTCTTCGTTCGCGTGACGGAAAGCTAACGCGTGACAGGAAGCTACCTTGCAAAATTAAAAAATTAAATCGACACCTTCAATACGCATCGTATAAGCCTATACGATGTGTATTACTTTTTGATAAGGGGACATTGTCAGCCTTTGACTGACATAGAAGTTTGAACTAACCTCAATACGCATCGTATAGGCCTATACGATGCGTATTGAGGGTGTCGATTTAATTCCCCAAGGTGTGCCAATAATACGACCCAATAGAAACTAAAGACTTGACAAGGAACAACATTTTCATGGTTATTTTACGAAGTTAATAAATAATTACTTATCCATCACTTGTGGCCTAAAGGTAGAAAAACTTGAGTTGATTTAAAATTGCAATGATGATGTGTAAATATTCATTTGCAATTATGATTTTGCTTTTTGTTGTGAAACAACGGCCTAATAGCAACATCTAATATGTAAAGGATAATATAGAGAATATAGAGAGAATGAGAAGTATAAAAAATGAGAGAATTCTTATTAACATAGAGCAAAATCAAGAATGCAAAGGGATATACCTTCTTAAGATGTTATAATCCAACCAAAGCAATCATGCTGATAACGTGTTGTAAAACAACGGTCTATTAGCAATCCATATACAACTATACTAAACATGAGAGAACAAGACTATAGAGAATAAGTGAATAGAATTTCTTATTCATTGGATGTATACACCATATACAAATGCCACTATATAGGCACACACATTAATACAAAAAAATCAAAGAGATAGAAGTTATGTATATAGAGGGTCATCATTATGATACATTCATAACATTTTTCAGATTATTCATTCAAAAACCAAATTTTTAAGACAAAAGGTAGGTAGTAAGAAACATATTGAGATGGCTGTATAATTACTTGTATACCCTTTGACGTTATCCTATACAAACCACAATAATAATAATTCTTTGTAAACACGTCTCTAAACACCCACTAACCCACTAAGACATGCACTTAGTTAAATAAAGCACCCACTAAGACGTGCACTTAAAACAGTTAAATTGTTTATGTACAACTATATAAGCTCTATGTACAATAAAAAAGCCAACTTTCATCTATTGTACATACATATCACCCTTCATCAACTAAATCATTTATAATCTCTTTGACGTTTCTACATATCATCCTCCTCCTCTATACTTAACCCGCATGTGCAAGAAGTTCTGCCTCGAGACCCAGGGCGTCTTTCTGATCGTCTCACGTCTCATGCGCGCATTTTAAAAACCAAGCTTCTGGCGGGCTGAATTTTGTGTTTCTTATGGTATCCGACGACAAATTTTCTTTGTTTGACCCCAAATCATGTTCGCTATAAAATGTAAGTATAAAATAATTTTATTATGATTGAGTTGAAAATTCTTAGCTCTGCCACGTGTACAATTGGCTATTGAAGTACTAATATGTTTTATTTTCCTAAAAATAACTAGTCTACTTAGGGTGTAAGGGGCACTCACCTAAGAGGTGAGTCCCCTCTCTTACGCCCAACCAACCAACTAGTGCCACGTCAACTCCCCTTTTAAACTCCCCTAACACCCCATTTTGATGGCGGCACTCCCCTCTTAACACCCCTTGTTTTTTTATTCAAAAAAAAAAAAAAAAAAAAAGAAGAAAATGGTTTGATTGGTCTAAATTGCGGCTGGCCCCACCATCACTCACTTCCCTCTTCGGTGACTTCCCACCGATTTCACCCCCCGCCTTAATGGCGGCACCTCCCATTTCGGCAAAACCGGTCCCCGCCCCCACTCCCCGAAGGTGCCCCTTACACCCTTAATTTATAGTTTTTAGCAAAAGCAACTACAATCTATAAAAAGAGTTCAATGTTACTAAGGTCATGCGTAGTGGTAACTCCCATAACCCCTAGCGATGTGGGATTATACAACACGTGGCAAATGTGTAAGAACGGGGGATTATACAACTTGAGTGTATCGTGGTTATCCACTTCAATTATATGGCGCTACACTAAGGTTTCTCTCCATCACACACACATATATATTATATGTGTCTGTCTGAGAGAGAAACCTTAGTGTAGCGCCGTTATGCTCATCACGGCCATCAAAAATTCCAACCCATAACGCCCTAAGGGGCGGTGTGTCGGGCGTTATGGGGTGTTTTGTGTGAAAATGACGCCATATGCAGCCCCACTACAGAATGACTAACAATATTTTGTCTTAAAGCTCAAAGATTTGATGCTAAACTTCTAAAAGAGACATCTTTTTGACCTAAAAAGACAAAATCACATCAATTTTTGATACAAAATAACCAAGTGGGGAAAATAAAAAAATTGGGGAACAAGTTTAAAGTATTCCGAAGCATGTTCAACTGAACTAACCTGTTTTAATTTAATCATATTTAATATCACTCATTTATATACCTGTTTTAATTTAATCATATTTAATTTAATATCATTCATTTATATAGTTTAATGAAAATGACAAAAACAAAGTTGGTGGGTCAGATCAAAGTAAACCGATCCATTTTGAACGCTTACCTAGCCTACTCATTTTGTCAATTGTCACCCTTTATAAAGAATTTAGAGGTGGCAAAATGGATGGGTCTAATAAGTTCGGTGATAGGTCAAATCGAGTATGCTTTAATACGGGTTAGTTGGGTTGATCTGAAGTTCCGAACAATCAACGGTATTTTGTCATTTTCCTTGAATTGTAAAAATAGTTAATGTAGTAATATACCTTTAAAAACTATATTGTTAAAGTAATATCTACTTATTGCCGGTAAAGCAATTTACAAGGTTTTAAGAAGAGTTAATTACTGTTTTCGTCTCTGTGGTTTATCAAAAATCACTATTTCAGTTCATTAGTTAAAAAATTGCGATTTCACTCCTTGTGGTTTCACTTTCGTAACCATTTCAGTCCCTATGGTTTCACTTTCGTAACCATTTCAATCCATTTATTCTGGAAGTATAGGGACTGAAATGGTTACGAGGTGGACCGAAATGGTTACGAAAGTGAAATCACAGGGACTAAAATCGCAATTTTTAAACTAATGGAGTGAAATAGTGATTTTTGACAAACCACATGGATGAAAATAGTAATTAACTCTTTTAAGAATTTGGAAATTGGAAACATTATGAGTGACTTGCAACACGACCTTAGGCTTGCAACACATCAGCCTTTTAACGCCTTGTAACACCAAAACAGAAGCGTCAATGGCGGGGGTTGCTAACCCCTTAGCGAGCGTGATGGAGAAAAAAGTGGAGGCCCTTTTCGCATCAACTAATCACCAATTTTATTATTAGTTAAAGTACACCGTGATATTAAAGAGTGAGTTAATTTAAGCTCATTGTCTACGTGACGAGACGTTATTAACTTACTACACTTTTTAGTTAAACCACAACACATAGGTCGGCTTGAAACATTTAAAAATTTATACAGGTCGTGTCATTTGTTTTCTCAAAGACATAATAAACGTTAAACTTGTCGTTGCTGGAGCTCTGGTATATCTGGTCGTGGTTCTCGAATGCCTTGCTGCTAAGTTGAAACATGTAATGAACCCAATTGAATACAATGAACCCCCATTTATGACAGCCATTTAGTCGAATAGGTTGTGGGCAGTAACATGTAATGTTATTACATGGTCAATTTGGGTTGATTTGATTGAAGAAAACTCATACCCAATAACCTAAGAAGATCAAATCTCTGAATGATGACAAATTTTGATCGAAATTGTAGCGATTTCATGGGTCATTTGAGTTCTTGAAAGGTGATTGTTTAGAATATGAAATGGGCATAAACCCTATGTGAAATTGGGTGAAAAGATCTTGAAATCAAGCAAATTTCGGATGATTTTTGAATACCCAAAAATGAAGAAAAGAAGAAGCAGATGTATGAATGTAACTATATGTTTGGGTTCTCACCCTCCAACCAAAACTAGCAAAGATTTAAGTCTACTAAAAATAGGGGAATCCATCCCCTTTTAATTTGCTTTTCATTTTTGTTATATTCCATTAGGGAATCTTTAAAGTTATACAATTCTAAAACATTTTAATTAATACAATTTTTTTTCATGAAATGGTAGCGATTTCATCGTTAAGAATGGTGGTGATGGTGATGGTGGGTGGTGGATGATTGTAACAATATCAAAACTATAGAGGCACATACTGTAATAGAAAAAGGGTATAATAGTCATTTACTCCTTTTTAGGACAGTCAAACAAATGTTTGACTGACGGCTGGCAGCAAAGTGTGATGATTTACGGGGCACGGGGAGGCATAAGGCAAGATCTGGAAGGGAGGGTGTCATTATGAAAAATTAGCCAAACCACAGGGGGCAAATTGTAATTAAATATAAACCTAATCTAACACTTATGCCTTATCCCTTAGTTCGTTGTATTTATGTTTATCAGATATACCATAGATTCTGAAATATCACTCTTCACCTCAATCCAATTATCATCGAGTTCCTGTGTAGATAGAGGTCATTAGACCTCATACAACTCGCACTAACGCATATTAGCATCCAATTTCTTCTGTTTCTTCTCTATAATCTATCCTCACTTGTCGCATCCAATTTCTTCTGTTTCTTCTCTATAATCTATCCTCACTTGTCGGAATCTTATACTTCGACCAAGTTAAAACGTGTTCAATCCGAGCCCTAATAGGTATGTTTTATTTGTGTGTTTTAATCGAAATTGTATCAACTACAAAAGCCCTCTATTAATTTTACATAACATATGGCATAAAATTTGCAATTTTGTGGAATTATGGATCTAGGGTTTCTGGGTGAAATTAGAAGAATTTGGTAATCACGGATTGTCTTTAAATTTAAAACGAATCCTACCCTGTTATAAATAAAGTTAACAAAATTTTTAAAACTATTATATATTATTTAAAGATTATAACTAATAATATTTAAAATCCGTTTTATTTTATAAGGACATAAAACAAAACTTTAAATCTAAAATGTATAAAGATTATTAATTAATTTTTATAAGCTTTTTATACATTTAAAATCTATTTTTTCTTATAGAAGTTATTTTAGATTGATAACTTTTATAAACTATATCTTTAAATGCCACTTTTCTTTAAATAAATTTATTGAATCTATTCAATTAACCTAATTACATAAAATTTATAAGAGTAAACTGCAATATTACACCCTATGGTTTGGGGCGGTTGGCAAGTTTACACCCTATTTCAAAAGTGTTGCTATTTCACACCCCGCGTATGTTAATTTGCCTAAATGTTGGACCCTGGGTCACAACGTCGTTAGAGTCAATGACTTTAAAGTAACACTCAATAACTTAGCAAGGTTTATTGAGGGGTAGTATGGTAAATTCAGTCATCATGACTTAGCAAGGTCAATAAAAGACCCTAGTAAATAGCACCCGAATCATTCTTTGTAACACCCCGAAAACGGGTTTGGTAATCAAACCACGTTAATACTACAGGACGGGTAAAATACAGTTAGTGGTAAAACTTACCCGGTAAATTTTAGGATTTAAATAAATAAATCTAATATTTATTAAAAGGATGAGAAATACTTTGAGAAAGCAAAGTATATAAAAGGCCCGAGATTTAACGGGACTTAAAATGGAACGGGTTATAACTCCCGGGACCCACCAAGTAACTAGGAATATTAACCTAGTTAGTTAGTATCTTGACATAATAGAACAAATATGGTTAAAATACCCTTTAAATAACTTGGTAAAGTATAGGGACCAAAGGTGACAAACTTGAAAGAAGTTTGTATTAAATAAAACATTCAAACACCAAAAACACACTTTAAGTGTGTGTTCTGGTCGTAAATCACAGAGGAGCCAGGGGACTCCATGGCTCAAACCCTAACTAGCAAAAATCAAGCAATTGAGAAGCCAAATCGACTCCAAACCGAAAATCGAGCATAGATTAATGATCCCCATTGCAAGGAGATCATAAGGTATGTAAAATTTGACAAAAATTCTCTACTTGAAATTCTCATGAATTTAGAGAACTTGAAATCTGATGATGCATGTATGAATTGTAGATGAAATAGGAACATTAAAATGTCTAGGAGTAAACCCTAGACAAGTATATTTTGAAATTTTGCTAGATTCAAGTGAAATCCATAGTCACCATTGTAGGTGACTAGTGGGTTATGTAGAACTTGATAAACACTAGGAAATTTGGGGTTTTTCTAGTGTAATTTGACATATGTGAAGTTATTTCAGAATTTTAAAGGCAAGTATTTGTGTTAAATAGTTTGAGTTATGAAAATTCGGGTTATATGACAAGTTATGAGCTTGTTAATGAATTATATGAAATCATGCACATTAAGTGTTTGTTAAAATGCTTAAATGAGAAGTAAAGTGTTGGAATTCAAGTGAAACGCGTAATTGGCAAGCTTGACTAATTACATGAGACATGGGATAAAACGGGGTCTAATCATAATGTTGATTTGCCTTAATTGTGCATATCATATGATTAAAGGTAGTTGACTTTAGAAAGTCAAACTAACTAGTGATGAAGTCGAATAGTAGTTTCGACAAAGAAAATAAGTAAGGTGGAATAGTCGTGATTGTTAATGACTAATCTAACCACCTTGTAAAGGTTGATAATAGTTGACGCTTAACGAGCTAGGTGGAAGCTTGAGGAAGGAAGCGGGTCAAACGAATCAAGAATGAAGGAAAAAGCATATTTCGGATGCAATGTAAGTATAGCTTACACTAGTCTTATATTTTGGAATATTCTCTTATCGTACTAGTTACGAATAAGATAAATACATAATTGAGGTATGATGTTCCGGCGTGTAAACGTACGGAACAAGATAGTCGAGCATGACATGAAACCATGTTGATGGTTTAAAAGGAGTTAAATCGGTAATTAGATCATTTTATGACAAATGGAAAATGAACTTTGGAATGGTTACCCTATAGGGTAAACCAAAACAAATAATAAGGGTAAAACGGTAAATTGGTCATGCGTCAACCATAACTATTGGTTTTAAAAAGACACTTATGAAGTAAGCCTTAATAGGCCGAAAAGTGTTAAGAAATGAATTATAAGTAAAACGACCGCACGATGTAAATCGGAGCGAGTCATATAGTCGAGATGAAAACACATGTCATCTCGCCAATGTAATCGGTCAATTAGACCAAACGGGTCAAAGGGTGAAGATACCACCTTTTGATAATAGCGACTAATGATTTTGTCGAGTTATATGATTTCAGGAATAAATGTAGAAGTGATATTTGCATCGCTATTATTTAGCGAATATTATAGCAAGGCATTAAAACAGGTCAATACATTGATCCGAGCCAGGTACGCATAATTATGCTGTAGTTAAAAGTGCTATTTTGGTCGGATAATTGGTGAGAGTCCTTCATCGTAAAAGAAGGACCAAAATCGACCAAAACGCCCTTGTAGGCTAAACTGAACAAACAACCCTTAAAGGTTGTTCGGAAACGAATTTCATGATTAGATAAATACTTAGAATAAGTATACAAAAGCGAAACATGTGAATCCTTAGTCATTTGACTCTATAATAGTCTTTGCCGTAAAATAATGATTCGAGAGGTAAAATTTGGTTTATATTGATCACCACATTAAACCCACCATAAGTACAGTTGTGGTGGAAGATTATAGGATGACAAATGTGGTGATGGACTGCTAGAAACAATCGAAAGTGATTTTAGGCTTGAAAGTGCTTAAATACCCTTAACGGGTCAAAATAAGCACTTGAGCGTAAACGGGTTGAGATTAACATGATAGGAGACATTGAAACTATGAATTTCATAAGTTTAAAGATCAAATAAACATGTTTGATGATGAAATCATGAACGAGTCAAAATTTGGTAAAAAGGGTAATAAGCCGAAGAGTTTAAAGTCTGAAATTTTATTATGTCGGATGTTAAATGTTGACTCCATAATGTGGAGAATCAAATTACAATCACGTAGGAAGAAACGGTAGGTCAAACGGACAAGCGGATAGAAAGTTACGGAAGTTTTCGTGTCAATAAACGGCAAAATGGAAAGATTGAATGCAGGGACCACCGTAACTTACGGTGCCACCGTAAGTTACGGTGGAGCTGATTTGGTTACGGTGAGTACTTACTGTGGTACGGTAGGAGAATTGTATTACAGCGGCCACCGTAACTTACGGTGCCACCGTAAGTTACGGTGGAGGTCAGTTGGAGATCTTTGTTTTTAGATCAAGAGTTTAACGTTGGGGTTCTTTTCCCTTCCTTTATCATTACTGGATTTTCTTTAGACTCATTTTTAATCCCCATATGACTAAAGCATTTCATGTTTATGAAATGTAGGTTGATGTGGTAATTATGGTCTAATAAAAACTACTAACCTAATCTAGACACCCTAGTTTTAAATTTATAAACTAAGACTCTCTAAATGCTAGACCACTGACAGGCAAGTGTACCTATCGTACGTAGTAAAGCCTAATGAAGTCCGAGTATCGAACCCACGAGACACTAGCGACGCTAACTAGACTCTGAATCAACTAATTACTTAATTGGTTTATTTGATTTGATTGGATTTTAAGTGTTTTAATTAACTAATTAAATAATATTAACTTAGACAAGACTACTTAGACGCAGGCTGAAGGCTACTAAGGTGAAATCAAGGATGATAGGAAAGTAGGTTACCTAGGCGAGAATCCCTAGACTCATGAATAAAATCTTAACCTTGGTTTCGAATGAAGACTCTGTCTAACCCGATAAACCCCCGGAAGGTAAATCGATCCCAACAGTACGACAAGTGATGAAGTGCTAAAATGGACTGACTCGAGTTATCGACCACCAAATCCCACAACTATCAGGTATTAAGTAATTTATTTACTAAAACCCTCAAATTATGAAGCAGAAATAACTAAGAACACCGAGACCCTAGGAAACTCTAGACGCGAATAAACAGATGAACCCGAGTTATCGGCCACCCAAACTGCCAAACAACGCCTAGCTAATAACCTAGCAATTCTAAATTAGATTTCTCACCTCTAGAAAAGATTACACGTTTTAATTAATTGGTTTTAATAATTATTAAACTTGAATTAGATTTCTCACCTTCAAGGTCTAGACTGAAAAGTTACAACCTAGACTGACTCCCGGCTCTAAAGTATATTTCTAAGTATCTAGAGCAATGGAACCAACAAATATATTATTAAGCCAATCAACACCAACACACAAATAATTAGAATCGGGTTCAAAAATTATAACTTATAAATCATCACATTCATTCAAAACCAAAAGTTAATTAATTAAACAATTCGTCTAATTCATCAACCCTAGGCAACCATAAAAATTTAGCTACTCATAATTGAAAGCGAAACACAAATAAATTTAAAGCAATAAAATTCAGCAAACATGTTTAGATATTCAAGTTTAAACAACCTAAAAATAAAAACGATGTCTAACCAAACAAGAGCAATAAACTTTTTGCTAAAACCTTCGATCCCAAGCTTCCTCTTTCTTTTTTCCTTCGTCCGTCTATGCCCCTCTTCTGCCGTCAATATCTTCCCTCCATTCCTTCTGTTCGTAGAATGTCTTCAGCCGTATGATCTCTGTTTTTTTTTAACAGCCAAAAGAAGTGCCTTTTTAAATAATGCTCCTAACAGCCGTATTATATGGCAACCCTCAATGAATACAACACAAACTGGGCTCTAGCGATACACAAACATCAACTGGGCCAGGTCTCTTCTAATTCTTTTTTTTTTCTTTCGTCAAACAGGTCCTACTCTTTTCTTTTAATTGAAGTCCATCTTGTTGATCATTTTAGTTGCAACTTCAAATACCAAAAAGCAATCCTACGTTGATATATAGATCCATTAATATGTAAATTGCACTTTTGAGAATTACCAAATTGTCAATTTTTAGAAGATTGAAACTAATAATAAATAAATAAATGTGTTTTTGATCTCAAGTTTAGCACAAATATCGTTTTCATTTAAAACCATCAACCTTTAATATGAAACAAATACGAGTAGAATTTAATGCAAATATCCCTAAAGTTACTCAAAAGTGTTGGAATATTTATATAAAAATGTGTATATTTTAGAGCATATCATAGGTACTAGGTACATTTTGGATGCTGAAAGACGATCAAGCTCAACGAAGAACCGAACACGATAAAGATTCATGCTTCCGCACATTGCCTTGTCGTAAATCTATACGACGAATCCGATCACGTTATGTCAAATAACTTATGATTTGTAAAAGTTTTAATAAACTCGTGTTTTTATAGTATGTGCAGTCTTAACTACACATCTAATTGTTGGTATTTCCATGTAAAACCGTTAAATAGAAACTAGGGTGTTACAAGTTGGTATCAGAGCCCTGGTTTAAGAGATTCAAGTATGGTGGGGAAAACCATGCTTGGACTTAAACCTTACGCTCTTGATAAAGAATAGTGTTCGGTTCGAGGCTTGATCGCAAATCCGGTAAGTGCATGTACGCTAATGGTCTAGCGTATTAAAGTGTTGTAGACAACACATAGGGTTACCATGTAATACACGTTACCCCAATTAAATGATTGATATAGTTGACAAAAAAAATATATATATATATACGCGCGTTGACGCGTATAGTAGAAAAAAAAGCCTTGTATTATAATACAGGCGATTATTGAAGTTGACATTACTAACTTTTGTGAATGTCTTGATTGAAGGACACTTGCATTTAAAGATGACAAGAGTTGAACAAATTAAGGATATGATAGAGGAACGGTCCGAAGTATGACAATAGGAGCATGCTCACTAAGGACTAAATCGCGTAACGACCGCGAACAAGGTTAATGGCAAGAAACGTCCGTCGGGGCAAGCATTACCAGGTGCGTGCTTTTAAATATAATCACACAATTAGCAATATGCAACAAACAGGTAAAGAATAATTGTTGCATATGTAAATTAGAAACTTGGCAAGACTGAATAGAATACCTATCCAGGATATTATTTCCAAGAAAACTAAATAGAGGTGTTACTTACATGGGGTGTGATGTGAAAACTATAAAAAGGTCGTGTATGTCATGTGTTAATCGCTTACTCTGGCCAAGTAAGTAGTGGCATATGATACGATGAGTTTCTTATAGCGGACACATTTACATCCGATGTAGTAAGGGCGGAGTGAATGGGACTAAATTAAAAGTACCCAAATGAATCAAATGAGCAAAATATTTAATAATAATGTAAACGCACAGCCGGGTGACGGAAGCGTATTACATTAGGATAATGAGCCCGGTAATGGGATGAGATTGAATACAAATATGGGCGCAAACCAAATAAAGGAAAGCGCGAGATATTAATGAACTCATGTAATGGGTCGGAAATTAAATATGAAATGATTGCAGACGCGAATCACAGTCGGAGTGAACGAAATTTTGATGCGAAAACAAATGATTTTCGAACATAAAAGGGACGATCTACGGAATCATTATAACCTTCGGGTTATAAACAGTGTAATGGTCTATGGGACTAAACTGACCCACGGGTCCTGAATAAAAAGGAAAATGATCATAAAGGCAAACGCCCTAAAGAGGTGAAAGCCTAAAGAAATAGCCTACGAGGCTAAGTGAAGGAACCTACGGGTTACTTAGACAAGTGAGGGAACCAGTAGAGAATCCCCGCATAAAACTAAGACTGTAAAAGAATAAATTATGGACTGTCGATATCCTGGTACGGATAATTGACAAAAGATAAAGAGAAGATCCTAAACTAAAACTTTGGTTTAGTAAGAAATAACGTTTTTACAAATGTGAATTCTGATAGGAAATTGAATATTAAGCATGAAAGGTTCAAGTCTTGACACTGATAGGCGCAAGACGTTATATTCGAAAAGTGATATTTTCAAAAATGAAATTTTGATATAAATTAAACATGACGTGACGCGATCACGGTCAGGAAAGTTATGTGGAATAAAATCACATAGTAGCCTGAGAGATGGGTATAAAGTAACTGGGCTAATAAGTCTAGTCAGTGAGTCTGGCTAAGGTCAATATTTAAATTAAGAAAATGTTCAACACGCTATTATATTAAAATTAGCGTGAAATAAACATAGTTGATAAGAGTGTATGACCAAGTGGCCAATTGGCTACTCAGTCAAGCCAAACAATAAAGGTAAGTGAGTACAAAACGGTAGTGATGGTCCATGAGGTCATAATAACAAAAAGTATTGATCGCCTATACTGAGCAATCACAAGACAACACAAGCAAAGTGTTGGGAAGTTAGTTCGAGTAAAAGCACGATAAAAGGATAAGCCGAAAGGTATGTGGTAATATGCCTTGTAGAATTTCGTTAATAGCACATCTAGATAGTGCTAAATACATAAGATAAAATCAGGAAATTCATTTTTGCGGCGAGTTCTGTATGAATGAACCAAATGAATAAGTACGTAAAGGAAAAAGGTCTGTTTGTAAAAGTGAAAGATCTCACTAGAAACATCCAAATGGGTGAAAATAATGGATTCACAAAGAATCCGAAAGTATAAGGCGATGGATTTCGCTAAGTTAACCAAACAAGTCGAAATAACAAGAAGGCGTTATTCTGAATTGCATTAATTCGTATAACAGACACATATGTTGTGTAATTAAAAGATGTTACCATATTTGTCTGATGACACTAATAAATGGTCAATGTGTGAGTAATGCTTAGAAGGTTACTCAGTTTATGTACATTAGGTTGAAACTCAATAAATTATGTGAGAAAAAGGTTTCGAGGACGAAACCTCTTTAAGGGGGTAGACTTGTAACACCCCGAAAACGGGTTTGGTAATCAAACCACGTTAATACTACAGGACGGGTAAAATACAGTTAGTGGTAAAACTTACCCGGTAAATTTTAGGATTTAAATAAATAAATCTAATATTTATTAAAAGGATGAGAAATACTTTGAGAAAGCAAAGTATATAAAAGGCCCGAGATTTAACGGGACTTAAAATGGAACGGGTTATAACTCTCGGGACCCACCAAGTAACTAGGAATATTAACCTAGTTAGTTAGTATCTTGACATAATAGAACAAATATGGTTAAAATACCCTTTAAATAACTTGGTAAAGTATAGGGACCAAAGGTGACAAACTTGAAAGAAGTTTGTATTAAATAAAACATTCAAACACCAAAACACACATTTTAAGTGTGTGTTCTGGTCGTAAATCACAGAGGAGCCAGGGGACTCCATGGCTCAAACCCTAACTAGCAAAAATCAAGCAATTGAGAAGCCAAATCGACTCCAAACCGAAAATCGAGCATAGATTAATGATCCCCATTGCAAGGAGATCATAAGGTATGTAAAATTTGACAAAAATTCTCTACTTGAAATTCTCATGAATTTAGAGAACTTGAAATCTGATGATGCATGTATGAATTGTAGATGAAATAGGAACATTAAAATGTCTAGGAGTAAACCCTAGCAAGTACATGTTGAAATTTTGCTAGATTCTAGTGAAATCCATAGTCACCATTGTAGGTGACTAGTGGGTTATGTAGAACTTGATAAACACTAGGAAATTTGGGGTTTTTCTAGTGTAATTTGACATATGTGAAGTTATTTCAGAATTTTAAAGGCAAGTATTTGTGTTAAATAGTTTGAGTTATGAAAATTCGGGTTATATGACAAGTTATGAGCTTGTTAATGAATTATATGAAATCATGCACATTAGGTGTTTGTTAAAATGCTTAAATGAGAAGTAAAGTGTTGGAATTCAAGTGAAACGCGTAATTGGCAAGCTTGACTAATTACATGAGACATGGGATAAAACGGGGTCTAATCATAATGTTGATTTGCCTTAATTGTGCATATCATATGATTAAAGGTAGTTGACTTTAGAAAGTCAAACTAACTAGTGATGAAGTCGAATAGTAGTTTCGACAAAGAAAATAAGTAAGGTGGAATAGTCGTGATTGTTAATGACTAATCTAACCACCTTGTAAAGGTTGATAATAGTTGACGCTTAACGAGCTAGGTGGAAGCTTGAGGAAGGAAGCGGGTCAAACGAATCAAGAATGAAGGAAAAAGCATATTTCGGATGCAATGTAAGTATAGCTTACACTAGTCTTATATTTTGGAATATTCTCTTATCGTACTAGTTACGAATAAGATAAATACATAATTGAGGTATGATGTTCCGGCGTGTAAACGTACGGAACAAGATAGTCGAGCATGACATGAAACCATGTTGATGGTTTAAAAGGAGTTAAATCGGTAATTAGATCATTTTATGACAAATGGAAAATGAACTTTGGAATGGTTACCCTATAGGGTAAACCAAAACAAATAATAAGGGTAAAACGGTAAATTGGTCATGCGTCAACCATAACTATTGGTTTTAAAAAGACACTTATGAAGTAAGCCTTAATAGGCCGAAAAGTGTTAAGAAATGAATTATAAGTAAAACGACCGCACGATGTAAATCGGAGCGAGTCATATAGTCGAGATGAAAACACATGTCATCTCGCCAATGTAATCGGTCAATTAGACCAAACGGGTCAAAGGGTGAAGATACCACCTTTTGATAATAGCGACTAATGATTTTGTCGAGTTATATGATTTCAGGAATAAATGTAGAAGTGATATTTGCATCGCTATTATTTAGCGAATATTATAGCAAGGCATTAAAACAGGTCAATACATTGATCCGAGCCAGGTACGCATAATTATGCTGTAGTTAAAAGTGCTATTTTGGTCGGATAATTGGTGAGAGTCCTTCATCGTAAAAGAAGGACCAAAATCGACCAAAACGCCCTTGTAGGCTAAACTGAACAAACAACCCTTAAAGGTTGTTCGGAAACGAATTTCATGATTAGATAAATACTTAGAATAAGTATACAAAAGCGAAACATGTGAATCCTTAGTCATTTGACTCTATAATAGTCTTTGCCGTAAAATAATGATTCGAGAGGTAAAATTTGGTTTATATTGATCACCACATTAAACCCACCATAAGTACAGTTGTGGTGGAAGATTATAGGATGACAAATGTGGTGATGGACTGCTAGAAACAATCGAAAGTGATTTTAGGCTTGAAAGTGCTTAAATACCCTTAACGGGTCAAAATAAGCACTTGAGCGTAAACGGGTTTTTATTATGTAAGAAACCCGTGATTTGAGATTAACATGATAGGAGACATTGAAACTATGAATTTCATAAGTTTAAAGATCAAATAAACATGTTTGATGATGAAATCATGAACGGGTCAAAATTTGGTAAAAAGGGTAATAAGCCGAAGAGTTTAAAGTCTGAAATTTTATTATGTCGGATGTTAGATTTTGACTCCATAATGTGGAGAATCAAATTACAATCACGTAGGAAGAAACGGTAGGTCAAACGGACAAGCGGATAGAAAGATACGGAAGTTTTCGTGTCAATAAACGGCAAAATGGAAAGATTGAATGCAGGGACCACCGTAACTTACGGTGCCACCGTAAGTTACGGTGGAGCTGATTTGGTTACGGTGAGTACTTACTGTGGTACGGTAGGAGAATTGTATTACAGCGGCCACCGTAACTTACGGTGCCACCGTAAGTTACGGTGGAGGTCAGTTGGAGATCTTTGTTTTGAGATCAAGAATTTAACGTTGGGGTTCTTTTCCCTTCTTTTATCATTACCGGATTTTCTTTAGACTTATTTTTAATCCCCATATGACTAAAGCATTTCATGTTTATGAAATGTAGGTACATTTTGGATGCCGAAAGATGATCAAGCTCAACGAAGAAAAGGAGTTAAATCGGTAATTAGATCATTTTATGACAAATGGAAAATGAACTTTGGAATGGTTACCCTATAGGGTAAACCAAAACAAATAATAAGGGTAAAACGGTAAATTGGTCATGCGTCAACCATAACTATTGGTTTTAAAAAGACACTTATGAAGTAAGCCTTAATAGGCCGAAAAGTGTTAAGAAATGAATTATAAGTAAAACGACCGCACGATGTAAATCGGAGCGAGTCATATAGTCGAGATGAAAACACATGTCATCTCGCCAATGTAATCGGTCAATTAGACCAAACGGGTCAAAGGGTGAAGATACCACCTTTTGATAATAGCGACTAATGATTTTGTCGAGTTATATGATTTCAGGAATAAATGTAGAAGTGATATTTGCATCGCTATTATTTAGCGAATATTATAGCAAGGCATTAAAATAGGTCAATACATTGATCCGAGCCTGGTACGCATAATTATGCTCTAGTTAAAAGTGCTATTTTGGTCGGATAATTGGTGAGAGTCCTTCATCGTAAAAGAAGGACCAAAATCGACCAAAACGCCCTTGTAGGCTAAACTGAACAAACAACCCTTAAAGGTTGTTCGGAAACGAATTTCATGATTAGATAAATACTTAGAATAAGTATACAAAAGCGAAACATGTGAATCCTTAGTCATTTGACTCTATAATAGTCTTTGCCGTAAAATAATGATTCGAGAGGTAAAATTTGGTTTATATTGATCACCACATTAAACCCACCATAAGTACAGTTGTGGTGGAAGATTATAGGATGACAAATGTGGTGATGGACTGCTAGAAACAATCGAAAGTGATTTTAGGCTTGAAAGTGCTTAAATACCCTTAACGGGTCAAAATAAGCACTTGAGCGTAAACGGGTTTTTATTATGTAAGAAACCCGTGATTTGAGATTAACTTGATAGGAGACATTGAAACTATGAATTTCATAAGTTTAAAGATCAAATAAACATGTTTGATGATGAAATCATGAACAGGTCAAAATTTGGTAAAAAGGGTAATAAGCCGAAGAGTTTAAAGTCTGAAATTTTATTATGTCGGATGTTAGATTTTGACTCCATAATGTGGAGAATCAAATTACAATCACGTAGGAAGAAACGGTAGGTCAAACGGACAAGCGAATAGAAAGATACGGAAGTTTTCGTGTCAAGAAACGGCAAAATGGAAAGATTGAATGCAGGGACCACCGTAAGTTACGGTGCCACCGTAAGTTACGGTGGATCTGATTTGGTTACGGTGAGTACTTACTGTGGTATGGTAGGAGAATTGTATTACAGCGGCCACCGTAACTTACGGTGCCACCGTAAGTTACGGTGGAGGTCAGTTGGAGATCTTTGTTTTGAGATCAAGAGTTTAACGTTGGGGTTCTTTTCCCTTCTTTTATCATTACCGGATTTTCTTTAGACTTATTTTTAATCCCCATATGACTAAAGCATTTCATGTTTATGAAATGTAGGTACATTTTGGATGCCGAAAGACGATCAAGCTCAACGAAGAACCGAACACGATAAAGATTCATGCTTCCGCACATTGCCTTGTCGTAAATCTATACGACGAATCCGATCACGTCATGTCAAATAACTTATGATTTGTAGAAGTTTTAATAAACTCGTGTTTTTATAGTATGTGCAGTCTTAACTACACATCTAATTGTTGGTATTTACATGTAAAACCGTTAAATAGAAACTAGGGTGTTACATTCTTACACCCCAACGTTCCCACCTTCTCAAGCTTCCATCTCTGGTGAAACTAATGCCGATGTCGATTCCGACAATGCTTCGAACACTTTTACGATCTATTCGCGGTAAATCACTTAGATTACATAAAAAATCACTTAGATTACATAAGTAGTTTAGCTAATGTATGTGTGTTTGATTATTGTGTGTGTTAGTCTTTAGGAGTTAGCATAATGAACAACAAAATGTCGATCATTGGTCGATTATAAACATGATGCTTAAATAAAGTTAGGGTTTATTGTTTATGCTTGAATTATTTAGGGCATTTCATCGATCTGTTAATCAAAATCGTTTTTTAAACATAACCCGTCACTGGGGTAAACAGATGAGGTGGATGGGTAAATAGATCAATGTGAACCGATCTCTGAATTATGTTTAAGGTGATCAATGTGAACTGATCTCTGAACGTTTAAGGTGATCATTGTGAACTTGTCAAACTGATGTGTTAAACAAAACATTGTCACCTTAAACAGAACATTGTGAAGTAGTTAAACAGAACATTGTTAATCAAGATCATTGTTGTAAACTATTAAATTGTTAAACCTTGTTTTGGTGTTAGTCAACAACATTGTAAACTAATTTTGTGGTAAACTGAAAACTGTTAAACTGTTTAAGTGTAAACTATTAATCAAGACCATTGTGAACTATAATCAAGATCTTTGTCAACTGTAAATTGTTCAACCTTGTTTTGATTCTAATCAAAATCATTGTAAACTGTTAAAACTTGTTTTGTAGTTGAATTTAGGGTCACCACTACCTACCCAAGGATGGTCGTTCACTTGTTTATCACTGTGTTTGATAACCTGATCCTTAACGTGCCATTGCTAGATGTTCAACTTGGACCAGGATGGCATTTGCATCAACACTAGCATAATTATTATCTTATTATGTAATGTTTAGGGGAATTTTAGGTGATCTTGCTGTTAGGTAATTAATTTTTACTAAGATCATATAATTCATGTGTAATGAATCCTGTTTAGTTATTGAACTTATTTATGTAACTTATGTTTTGTTAATTTCAAAGATTCGTTTATGAAATCCTACATTCGAATTGGTAAATGTGCATGAATTACCAGTTTTGACTTTGCCAAATCAATGTATAAGGGTTGTTTGACTTTCCAGGGTCAAACATTTAAGGCGGGAATGTTGGTATAATGCACTTAATTATTATGAATCCTGTGGGTTTTCGCTTTAGGATCTATAGTAAAACCGAAACTGTTGAGAGTATAAGGGGTATCATTATAAATATAAACCTATAAGTATTCCGGTTAAATGACACACCTTTTTTATTTTTATGAAAATAAATCCGAAACTGGTGGCGCCCGATTAAAAAATATTCCATTAATTTATTCATTGAGCTAGATGTGTAATAACGAAAGCCTATGGTATTGCCACTGGGATGGTGACTCGGGTGGCATATACCATTTAGGTCAAGTTAGAAAAAAAAATATGTTGAAGCTTAAGGTATTGCCACTAAGATGGTGACTCGGGTGGTATATACCCTCTAAGTTAAACATAAACAAAAGCATGTTAAAGCTCATAACCATCATCCATCATTCGTCCAAATTTAATCAGAATTATGAAAAGTTTTCTATATTAGACGGTAGATAATAATCTTATAACCCCATAAGCTTGAAGCGGGATTAGGTAGCGTTGTGGTTTTTGAGTGTGAGACCCATAGATGAATAACTCACTTGAACTTAACAGATTATGAATAAGGGCTTAAAAATCGGCGGTTGGGTTTAAGTGGATAGTATACCTTCAATCCTAGTTAACGTGTGATTAGATTTGTTATAAAAGTAACCGAATATATTGAATGCCGATGATTTTGATTGTGATTCCATTACAGGTAGTTTTTTCGGGACGAAAATATATAAATATGGGGATTTGATCGATGTATTTTGAGTACATATTATTTTATGTTAGTTATAATATGGATGTATAACTAATGCTACTTTGACTAGTTTTTATATATGGTTAGTTTAAATGTAAAACATAGAATATCCCATATAAATAAAACTGAAATATATGATAATAAAAAGTCGTAAATGACATGAGACAAATTATTGTTAGATTCAAGTCATGCATTTAACTTTTGGTGATGGATTATTTTAGAATGCGTGCAGTCATGATATACGTAAAATGCAACATATAAATTACATCAAACAAGATGTAAAATCAACCCTTTTTCGGTACTAATGTTGGAAAAAGCATATTTATTTGTTTACTTTTAATTTACAGGATCAAAAGAGCTAAACAGATAAAAGGAACAAATTAACAGCAGAAACCAACACAAATACAAAGAAGAAGGATTAATACGACTTGCTGAACCCCCATCCACATCTAAAACAACAAAAATAACAAAAACAGAAGCTTAGGCACGGGGTCGTGCCCACCAGGCATGGGGTCGTACCCAGTCAAGATTCCCTGCAGAAAAAGACAACAACAAAAGACAAACCAACACGGGGCCGTGCCAACTCAACATGGGGCGTGGTCAACTCTAAGATTCGCAAAATCTGAGATAGTACAGCAAGTACAATCACCATGGGGCCATGCTCTGCCACCACGGGGTGTGTTAGTACAAGACCTGAAATCTACAGTTAATGAAGGGAGAGAAATTAAAGACCACGGGGCCATGCCAGGTGGGCACGGGGACGTGTGAAGACTCTGTTTTCAACTATAAATAGGGGTGCTTGGTTTTATTCCAACTCATCCCTTGGCAAACCACTTCTCTCACACTTGCCATCAGTCCACCACCACTACAACACCATCATCCAGTTTTCATCTCTTAGAGTGTGTAGTAGTCCTGGGATCCAAGATCGATTGTAAGAGTTCTTGTCAAAAAATGGTCATGCTTGGCTAAATCTCTTACATCACTTGGTGAAGACAAATCTTTTTTGTATTACTTTTGATTTCCAATCTTTGGCAACTTTTTATTTGGGTATGTATTAATGACTTTAATAACTAGTTTTTTATATTGAAGGTGAACTTTACTTAATTATTTCTTCATATTTTGTTGATTCACTCATTCATGTCTTTACGGTCTATATAAAGCGCGTTAACTGCCTGGATGAGGGTTAGAAGGGTGTTTGGGTAAAGTTCTTGCCTCATTCAATGTATAGATCCTGCGAGTACCTGGTTCAAGCTTAGTAGGACTTCCCTTGAGGCAGATAGCATCAAATCGGGGGAAGTAAGAACGGCTTGTAATCCCTTATTTATAAACTACTACTAAAACAGTAACCCGACCTTGTGGGACTGTATCCCTGCTGACTCAGACCAATAGGTTGAGGGTAACGTCGCCTTCACAAGAGGGCCTACCACTATTCGCATTAATAACCTACTTAATTGTCTTTCAATAATCCGACCTTGCGGGACTGTATCCTGCTGACTCGGACCAATAGGTTGAGAGTAAGGTTTCCTTCACAAGAGGGGCCTACCACTATAACTAAGATAATCTATTAAAAAGCCCAAAGTGCAGAAATCGTCAAAGGATACATAAAAGAGGAGTTGGAACCAAGTGATTCCTTCTTGTCTATTTGTTTTCCTTATATTTACATTTTTATTTTCTAGTTTATCTTTTTAAATTTTTAATTTTTTTTTTCAAAATTTGGTTAGATTAGACGTTAACGATAAGCCGGTATTAGAAGCTCTTGTGTCATTGGTCCGCGATAGGTGCACTTACCCTAACGTGTGTAGAGTGATAGTATTGTATCGTGATTTATAAATTTAAAGCTTGATTCGCGAGTAGAAAGTGCTTAAAATATATCTAAAAATTTACACCAACAACCTCACATGTCAAGTTTTTGACGCTGTTGCCGGGAAACAAGGATCTTAAAACTAACGATCTAATCATTTTATCTTTTCTTTTTAAGTTTTTCTTCTTTTTCTCCCATTTTTCTTCTTTCTGCAATAATAACACGGGGCCGCGCTCGATCAACACGGGGCCGTCACCTACAATATTTGGGAAGAGCTGTTTTCTTGTTACTGGAACAGAGATAAGAGGTCGTATTACAGGAGCATGGGGCCGTGTCAAACTTCCAGTATCTGGGAACCTAAAAACATAAACTTTTTCTGGACAGCACAGGGTCGTGCCGACACCAGCACGGGGCCGTGCTACTCTTCTGATCCGGCATTTTTTTTGTTCGCAGAAAATCACGCAACTTTGTATAATTTGCAGGAGATACAGTCTGGTGCATGACCGCCTCCTCCGACAAAGACATAAAAGTGCCACTCAATGAACCCGAGCGCTTTATGAGAAAAAGAATTCAAGCTAAAAACCGACAAAAAGCCTCAACCTAAAACCTCTCTATGGCGGATCAACGCACTTTCATGGATTACCTACGGCCTATGGTCGGTAATCTTGGTGTCGCTATTAACCCTCCTAATGTCAATGCTAATAACTTTGAGCTTCGACCACACTTAATCCAAATGCTTCGAAATTCCACCACTTTTCACGGGCTACCAGATGAAGATCCCCATTTACATATTACCAACCTTTTGGAAATATGTGACATCTTTCGGATCAACGGAGCCCCCAACGATGCTATTGGCTCTGTATGTTCCCTTTTTCACTCAAAGACCGAGCGAAAGCTTGGCTAAACACCCTCCCAAGTGGGTCCGTGCACACTTGGGATGAACTTGCCTAAAAATTTCTCTACAAATATTTTCCTCACGCTAAAACCGCCAAACTCGTGACCGAGATTAACTCCTACTCTCAAGACGACGGGGAATCATTGTATGAGACATGAGAAAGGTTTAAGGAGCTATTGAGGAAATGCTCACGTCACGGTCTTGAATGTTGGCAACAAGTGTCCACTTTCTACATTGGACTCTTACCGCACACAAGGCAAATACTTGATTCCGACTTCGGGGGACTCCTTGTAAATCGGCGTCATGAGGAAATTTATAATCAAATTGAAGAAATTGCTCAAAATAGTTTTCAATGTCACACCCCTAAGGGCTCAAATCCATAGCCCTGGGCGCCCACAAAGTGGATGAAACCACTTCTTTGCAAGCCCAAATCGAAGCCTTGACTTCAAAAATAAAGAAACTCGAATTAAACAAAACGACTTCGGTTATGACTTGCAAAGGATGTGGTGGCCCCCATGAAAACTGGAGTTGTAAGAAAGATTTAGAAAATCAAACGAAAGTGGTAAATTACCTAGATAACCGGCCACGACCACCAGGAGCTCCAAGTAACTCTTTCACTCCCAAGTGGCGAAATCATCCCAACTTTAGTTGGAAGGAATCGGGGGGTAATAACCAACAAACTCAAAATCAACGATCTAACTTTCAACAACAACCCCGAAATGAGCAACAAGGCTTCCAACCACAACAATAAAGAGGAAGAGAAAGGCTTGAGTACCTCATTACTCGCCTTTTCTCCGAATCCGATAAAAAGTACTTGGAAAGGTTCCTACAAACTGAAGCCGAAATTAGAAACCAACGGGTTAGCATGCAAAATATAGAAAAACAAGTAAGCCAACTAGCCCAAAATTTCGCCGAGAGACCACAAGGAGCCTTACCCAGTAACACCAAAAGAAACCCAAAAGCCCAAGTAAACGTAATCAACTTAAGAAACCGGAAGGTAGGACCTGAGGTCGAACCAACACCGGTATCTTACCATCACTATACTACGTCCGTGATTGGTGCAATTGCCCTAACGTGTGTAGAGTGATAGTATTGTATCGTGTATTATAAATTTAAAGTTTGATTCGCGAGTATAAAGTGCTTAAAATATATTTAAAAATTTACACCATATCCTCACACGTCAAGTTATCACTCACAAATTAAAAGGAAAATGAATGAGGGGCATTTATTTACTACATATACATTTTTCAAGTTGAGGGAATAGTGTCAGGCAGCTTGTCTGGCACTTCCCTATTGGACCAACACATTTTTAATTTAATTTTTTTCCCAGTTTAAAATTACGTTTTCGTCCTTCGTTTAAAATTACGTTCTTGCCCCCAGCTAAAAATAAAATTATAATCTTGTCCCTAGCTCAAAATTACGCTTTTGCCCTCGGTTTGAAAACTCATTTTTAATTTTGTTCGCAGTTTAAAATTACGGTTTCGCCCTCTGTTTAAAATTACGTTTTTGCCCACAGTTCAAAATAAAATGTTGTTTTTACCTCTAGCTCAAAACTACGATTCTGCCATCAGCTCAAAATTACGTTTTCGCCCACAGTTCAAAATAAAATTATGTTTTCCCCCTAGCTCAAAATTATGATTTTGCTCTCAGTTTAAAATTATGATTTCGCTTCCAGTTCAAAATATAATTACGATTTCGCCCTCAATACAGACATACATGTTATGATAGAGAAATATTCGGCTTTGCCCCGCAACGCGGGCGGGGCAAAAACTAGTTAATATACATTCATGACAATTTATAAATAGTTGGAATTAAAATGAATTTAATTGTGCTCTATATTATTTTACTATCTGATTGTTCTTGGAACCACGAAGAGAAAATTGGTGTCATAACGGGCAAAATTAACTACATTTCATTTCAAAACAATTAAATTAGATTAAATGGAGGCATGAATTGGTTATTAAAAGATTAATTGGGCTCCAACTATAAGTAAAAGAAATGATGAGGACTATTGGGCTGCCATTTTGGGCCTATAACACCAAAGGGAAGTCCACATTATTAAAAGGAGAGGCATTGGACGTAGTGGTGCACAAAAAACCCGAACCCGGACCCGGACCCGGAAAAAAAACCCGGAACCGGGTATTATAAAACTTGGGTTTTTTATACCCGAACCCGAACCCGACCCTACCCGTAGGGTAGGGACCGGGTATGCATATTTGATCTAAAACCCGAACCCGGAACCGGTTTTTTTATACCCGGTTTATACCCGAAACCCGGTTTTATAAATACCCGAACCCGGAACCGGGTTTTATAAATACCCGGAACCGGTTTTTAAAAAAACCCGATTTTGATGTAATCTTGTTTAATTATGTATGCATTAAGACTTCTAGTTCTTATGATTTAACAAAATTATGTATGCACTTTGATGTAATCTTGTTTAATTATTAGGTTTCTAATGATATTTGTCACCGCTACTTAATTATTTAGTATATTTCATTACAAGTGGAAACAAATATGCCAATATATGTTGGCCCTTCTATTTTCTTTGTTTGTTTAATATCATTATTAGTTTTTGTATTTAATAAATTGTGCCTCTGTTTATAAAGTTCAAGAATAACCACATGAAGAACTATAAATTGTGCCTCTGTTTATAAATTGTGCCTCTGTTTATCAATAGATTTGATGTCTATGTGTGAGAGTTATGTTTGATACATTTTATAAGCATAGTTCCGGTCGGGTTTTTTTAATACCCGGTGCGGGTTTTTTCCCAACCCGATGCATACCCGAACCCTACCCGATGAATACCCGAACCGGACCCGAACCCAGAAATAGGGTATTATAATACCCGGGTTTTATAAAACCCGACCCGAACCCGGGTATATAGGGTATACATTTTTGGTAGAAAACCCGGACCCGGACCCGACCCGGTTTTAAAAAAAACCCGATTGTGTAAAACCCGATCCTACCCGAACCCGATCCTACCCGAAACCCGGTTTTAAAAAAACCCGATTTGTGCACCACTGCACGACAAGAATTTTTTGGCTGCGTTGTTTGGCTGCTGCGACACAAAAATCAAGGTAACAAAGATGAAAACCATGCGCGGCTAATTCACCTGTGATCTTCTCCGGATATAAGGTTTGTTCTAGAAAACTTTTATATTCTATTTTAAGGGTGAGGATCAAATAGTAAGTTTATTTTGGCTAAGGATAGAAAGCAATAGGATTAGGACATGTGGCAAAATTTAAAATAAAGAGGAATGGTATTTTAGTCAATCTTATCATTTTCTTCTTCCTTCTTCTTCCCAGTAACATCAAAACCCACTATTTTCAAAACCCACCATCTTCAACCATTTCGTCACTTTCTATCTCAATAATCACTACATTATAGTGCGATTTTCGTCACCAATCAATGATTCAAACACCCGATCAACGTGTTCTTTAGCTTTTTTGTAGAAAACTCAGTTTAATTTCATACAAAATCTCGTTTTTTCCGGTGATTTTGAAGATAATCACTCGATCCGTTCGATTCGATCGCTGATAAGTGTTTCAATCATTCAAAATTCGTCAATCGTTGAAGAAATCGGCTTCGATCCATGTAAGAAATTCTTTAATTTCATTTTTACGATCTGGGTTTTTGATTTAGTCATTGTGTTTTACGTTCTTGGCGGGGTCCGGGGGCAGCGCCCCAGGTAGCAGGGTCCAAGGGGCAGCAGCCCCTAGCGGGCTCCAAGGGGCAGAGCCAATGGAAAACTGGAAAAAATGCATCAGACAATTCACAGACAAAACTATTCCTGGTTCATCAGACAATGCATCAGAAAAAATGCATCAGACAATTCCTGGTTCAATGCGTTTTATAGAGAACACTTTCTTTGGTGTTTTTAGGCCATTGCGTTTTAGAACGAAGACATTTTTATGTGTTTTCTGGACATTGCGTTTTAGAAAGGAGACATTTTTAAGTGTTTTCTGGCCATTGTGTTTTATAAATAAGACATTTCTTTGTGTTTTTTGTGCATTACGTTTTAGGTAAAACACATTTTTATGTGTTTTCAGTCCATTGCGTTTTAGAAAACAGACATTTTAAGCGTTTTCTGGCCATTGCGTTTTAGAAATAAGACATTTCTTTGTGTTTTTGGTGCATTGCGTTTTAGGTAAAAACACATTTTTATGTGTTTTCACTCCATTGCGTTTTAGAAAGTACACTTTCTTTTGTGTTTTTAGGCTATTGCGTTTTAGAAATAAGACATTTCTTTGTGTTTTCTGGCCATTGCGTTTTACAAATAAGACATTTCTTTGTGTTTTTGATGCATTGCGTTTTAGAAAAATGTCATTTTTTAGGTTTTTTTTCATTGCGTTTTACGCAACTGGGTTTTAGAAAAAAAAATTCGAAAATATAGCAATAGTATACTCGTTTTAAAGATAAAAAAACGCTCGTTTTTTGGTGCAATTTTTATAAAAAAAATAATGTCGTATGAAAGAGTTATTAACGTTTAAAAATGGGGGAGAATTGGAGGAGAGAGAAACTATTGCCTTGGATTGACTAGAATGCCCCTAAACAAACCCACGCGCCTCTTTTCTTCCCTTCAATTTCCCTCATTTAATCTTAACCCTTGATTAACTAAATGGATGGTCAAGATTACTTCCTAGACTTCTTAGCCAAATAAACTTCCTATTATATCCTAACCCTTTATTTTAATTAGATTTTGAGAGTGGATTTGTTAACCTCTTAATATTAACCGACATAATAATAATTTGTATTATATTATTTATTATTATGTAGAGATATATGTAGAGAGTTAGTTAGAATAGATTACATAGATCTATTATATCTTGTATAGGTTTAGTTTATCTGTTTCCTTAATTATCTCCTATTGTATTTGTATATATTGATATCATATGATCAATAAACGATTCATTCAGAAATCAATTTGTTTCATGGTATCAGAGCGTACCTAAAGTTCTATACCATGGTTTTCTTTTCTTCACAGCAAGCCTCGGTTTGCATAGTATTCCAGCCTCCCTTTCTGTTTCACAACTTCAACGATGGGAGATCAGAAGAAACCTGAATCCAGCGACATGAAAACACTGGTCCTGCACCCTGTTTACACCGTAACTAATATCCAGAACAAGGTTAGGGTTCTGGACGGCACCAAGGTGTCGTATTCTTGCTGGGTTAATTTGTTTCAGTTGAATGCTCGCAGTTACAAGTCACTGACCATATCGACGGCACCCTACCCCTACCAAAGGATGACCGACTCGTGATTCTTGGATGAAAGTTGATGCTATCGTGCTACAGTGGACTACGCGACCCTATCAGATGACTTACTGGTTCGTGTTCTTGAACCTGAATCCACCGCCCTGGAAGCCTGGTTACGACTCAAGAATATTTTTCACAGCAACAAGGGAGCTCGTGCTGCTGCCTTGGAGCACAAGTTTGTGAACCTAACTTTGAAATCCATGCCCTCCATGGACGCCTATTGTCAAAAGTTCAAAGATTTGGCGAGTTAATTGAATGACATAGGTCATACGGTTACCACCGAGCGCCTTGTTTTACTGCTGGTTCGTGGTCTTCCAGCAGAATTTGACACCACAGCTTCTATCAGACTAACTCCAATGGTAGATCCGTAAAGAAGCCCTTGATGAGGTGGATTTTGTCCAACATTTTGGATGCATTGAAGGTTCTTTGAATTAAGAATATCCAAACTAGAAATCCTTCTACAAGGGCTCATGTTTGCATGGATTATTGTGCATTAAATGTAATTTAATATTCTTATTCAACATTAATTAATTTTTTATTATTAGTGGCTAGATGTTAAATGAGATATGAATTAAATAATTCCACCAACTTAAAGCTTTTAATCAATTAAATTACTACCACCAACCAAATATTAAATAATTTCAGTAGTTTTGTTTTAATTTAAGCTATGTTTTTATGTTTTTTTTTATTTTACTTAAATTATTTATCTTAATTATCTAATCATTTAATTTATTTGAATATATTTTAATAATTTAAGTAAGTGAACTTAAAAAAATGGGTAAACTTAAATAAAAAATGGGCGATGATGTGGAAAATGTAAGGATGTTTGTATGGTTGGAGCTGAAATTGGTGGTTTTTAAGGATTTGTAACGATTTTTAAGGATATGATGTGGCAGCTGATTAGGCAGCTAAGGGCGCCTAAGGGCGCCGTTTGCATTGGAGATAGTCTCATCAATCAACAATTACATTCGTGGGAAGACGCTTGTCACATGCTTCGGAATGATCTTCAACGACAACAGGCTCGTGATTCTCTCTCCACCCCTGCTGTCATGGTTGCCACTCAAGATGCTCCTCCTCCATCCAACAACCGCCGCCCTTCTCAAAATCGTGGCGGTGGTCGTGGGGGTGGTCGATCCAACCGCGGTGGCTCCTCACAAAATCGGAACAGATCTAATCAGCCCAATCAAAACAGGCCAAAACAGCCCCTTCACAGCCTTCGTGGCCCATGTGGTGGCCGACCCAGCCCACTCAGCCGCCGGCTCAGTGGTTCATGCCTCCCTGCCCATACTCGACTCAACCGAGGTGGGCCTCTCCATGGTCTCACGGCCCAACTGATGCCCCACAACAGCACCAGGCTCCCTCTACTCAGGCTCAGCCAATCCACCACCTGATCCTCAGGCTCATCTTACTGAACTTAACCCTTTGGATCCAGCACAACTGGAGGATGCGTTTCAAGCCTTAGCTATTGATGGAGCTGAGACTGCTTTCGGGCAATGGCACATGGATACTGGAGCGTCATCTCACATCACGGCAACTCAGGTATGCTAACTAATCCTAATGACAATTGTCCTATTAAATTTTGTTTTTTGTCAGTAATTGTAATCACGTGCCCATCCATGGATCTGGTAACACTACCCTTACCCACTCCACCAAACCTTTACAATTTAAAAACGTACTATATTCCCCGAACATAGTTAAAAACCTTATTTCGGTAAAACAATTTACCAAAGATAACTATGTTTCCGTTGAATTTGACCCTTTTGGCTTTTCTGTGAAGGATTACCCGACTGGAACGATCCTGAGCCGACACAATAGCTCCAGCCCAATCTATCCTCTCACCAACAATGCTTCCGCACCAGCCTTCCTCGCTACCACACCACAAGACTTTTGGCATGACCGTCTCGGGCACCCGGACGTTCATATTTTGAATTTTTTTCATTCTAGTCATTTGGTTTCATGTAATAAACGTTCTAGTTCGGTACTTTGTCATTCTTGTCAATTATCGAAATGTAAACGATTGCCTTTTTTTCTAATTCCACTTCGGTTACGTTATTACCTTTTGATATTGTGCATTGTGATCTTTGGACTTCTCCAATTGTTAGTAAATTTGGGTATAAGTATTATATGGTACTCATTGATGATTTTACAAATTATAGTTGGGTGTTTCCACTTAAATATAAATCTGAAACTTATGAAAAATTTACCCAATTTCACACCTATGTCAAGACCCAATTTCATTTACAAATTAAATCCTTTCAATGTGGCCTCGGGGGTGAATTTGACAACCATCACTTTAAAAATTTTGGACTTCAACATGGCATGCAATTCCACTTTTCATGCCCCCACACATCCCGGCAGAATGGAAAGTCGGAACGCATGATTCGGCGCCTCAATGAAATCATGTTTTGTCTTCTTACCCATGCCACTTTACCCTCCAACTTTTGGGTTATAGCCTTTGACACCGTTGTCTATCTGCACAATATCTTACCCTCTCCTAATCGTCGTTTCTTCACACCCATGGCATCGTTATACAAACGTCATCCTGATTATGAACACCTCAGGGTTTTCGGTTGTGCTTGCTACCCGAATCTCTTCGCTACTCGTCCTCACAAATTATCTCTCCGATCCTCGCTTTGTGTCTTTCTTGGGTATCCTGCCCATTATCGGGGATATCGATGTCTTAATCTTGCTACGGGCAAGGTCATTCTTTCAAGACATGTCACATTTGACGAATCAGTTTTCCCATATTCTACTAATGGGCCACCTCCCACCCATGATTTTTTAGAGGACAATCTCTCTCCCATATTTGCCCCAGCCCCATTACCCACATTTCCGACCCATACTACCTCACCCTCTATGATCCACCGCTCGACCTCTCACCCTCCGGCCCAAACCCCACCCCCTACGGCCCACCCCTCAGCCTCTCACCCTACGGCCTAAACACCTCCTATTACGGTTCAACCTGCTGTTATTCAGCCTTACCCACAATATTACCAAGCAGGTCCAGACCCAGCTCATCTATACCTGCCCAATATACTCCTACATAAACAGCCAACTCATCCGCCCCACCTACCCCACGGGCTACCCAACCTACAGCCCCTACCCACCAAACTCAGCCTACCCAACCCCGCCACCCAATGATTACTCGCTCACGAGCTCCAAAACCTAATATAAACCTTCACACTTCTACTCAACCTACCATATCTCCCTTGCCCAACTCCCACCTTACGGCTCTTTCAGATCCGAATTGGCACGCGGCCATGAACGATGAATTTAAAGCATTAATGGACAATAACACTTGGGATTTAGTTAGTCGTCCTCCGGATGCCCACATTATTCATTGTATGTGGTTATTTCGCTATAAGTTTCATTCCGACGGCTCATTGCAGCGTTATAAGGCTAGGTTGGTTGTTAATGGGAAGTCTCAACAGGTTGGAGTTGACTTTGATGAGACTTTTAGTCCAGTGGTTAAACCCACTATAACTCGTACGGTACTAAGTCTCGCGGTTTCACGTGGTTGGCAAATTAACCAACTTGATGTAAAAAATGCGTTTCTTCATGGTGATCTGCAGGAAATCGTATATATGCATCAGCCACCAGGGTTTAAGGATCCTAGTAAGCCGCACCATGTGTGCCGGTTGCGAAAATCATTATACGGCCTTAGACAGGCTCCAAGGGCATGGTACCAGCGTTTTGCAACTTTTATTACGAAGTGTGGTTTCAAAAGTACTCTTAGTGATACTTCGTTATTTGTTTATAAATCTGGCACTACGGTGGCTTATCTTCTTTTATATGTAGATGATATTATTATTACAGCATCGGATCCTGTTCTTCTCCAGCAAATTATCGCTACTTTGTTTATCGAATTTGCTATGAGTGATCTGGGCTCCCTTCATCAGTTTTTAGGTATTACGGTATCACACAAAGCTGGTGGTTTATTTCTTTCTCAACGGTCATATATTTCGGATATTCTTGCCCGGGCTCATATGACTGATTGGAAACCTTGTGCTACACCTATTGATACTGCCTCTAAGCTAAGTGCTGATTCCAGTCCTCCTGTCTCCGATGGTA
Source organism: Helianthus tuberosus (assembly GCA_030545235.1). Taxonomy (NCBI): domain Eukaryota; kingdom Viridiplantae; phylum Streptophyta; class Magnoliopsida; order Asterales; family Asteraceae; genus Helianthus; species Helianthus tuberosus. The sequence continues at coordinate 188,065,419 of CM060406.1, forward strand.
CATTATATCGTAGTCTGGCTGGCGCTCTTCAGTACCTCACCATTACCCGTCCGGACATCACTTACGCTGTTCAACAGGTTTGTTTGTTTATGCACGACCCTCGTGAGCCTCACATGCATTAGTTGAAGCGAATACTATGATATTTACAGGGTACACGTGATCAGGGATTGTACATTCGTCCCTCCACTTCGGTCAAATTGACCGCCTATTCTGATGCTGATTGGGGAGGATGTCCCGACACCCGTTGCTCCACTTCGGGTTATTGTGTTTTCCTTGGGGATAACCTCGTGTCATGGTCATCTAAATGATAGGCCACTATTTCCCGTTCTAGTGCAGAAGCCAAGTACCGAGGGGTTGCTAATGTTGTCGCTGAAACTAGTTGGTTACGTAACCTTCTTACTGAGCTTCATGTTCCTACTCTTCAGGCGACTATTGTTTATTGTGATAACATTTCAGCGGTTTATTTGACTGAAAATCCGATGCAACATCAACGTACTAAACATGTAGAACTTGACATTCATTTTGTGCGGGAAAAAGTCAAACGTGGTTCTGTTCGAGTGCTTCACGTTCCAGCAGATTTTCAGTATGCTAACATTTTCACAAAGGGCCTCCCTCGCCAACTATTTCCACGTTTCAATGGAACACCGGCCTCTCCAGTCAGCCGAAAATGCTTGACTAACGGCATGTGCTGACAACCTAGTAACCCCCCCCCCCCCCCGTTATTACCATCTGCAAGACATGAGAGGGTTCGATTCTTTGAAGAATCAGGAAGAATTGCACCATGAGTACATCCATCTCTAACGGTAAGGTCAGTCACCGTGCCGGAGAAAAGAAGCAGACCATCATCGGCATCAAAGGTTTTCAGAATTTCGGAAATTCTCTGACGTCGAGGCTGTCGCCTAGTCCTCATTTTTCCCCAAATTAGAAAAACTTCATACCCAATATGAATATATAAGCCAGAAAAGGCTAGTGAAAGAAGGATTTGTGATGATTAAGTGTCAAATCAGTTGACTTAGAAACGGCGCTGCCACTGTAAACGTCACATCACATTAAAGAACCCTCTGACAAAATCTGCACATTCTCCTAAAGCTACAGTTCAGCGAGAAGACGAAGGGGTAATATAAATACATTTCCATTCTCAAGTGATGCAAACAGCAGTCAGCTCATGATTACAAAAACCCCTCAGGTAAACGGTTCAGAGCAAAAAATACAAGCTTCTCCACAAAGATTTCTATTTTTTGAAATCAAGATTTTCAAAATAAAAAAAAACAATGAGCAAGAGTATCTTCTCCCAAAAGATTCTCCAGTTTCGCGCCAAAAACTCTGCAGCAAAAGCATATCTCTCTCATAGTCCAGTGCTCCACTTATTTGCATAATAGCAACACTAGACTGGGGGGACTTGAAGGGGTAAGGTCCCAAAAACCTTACTTCAAATGCTTGGGACCATACCACAACTTCATCCTTTTAACCTTCTTTAGACCTTGCGCAGCCGCGCACTGGTCCAACAAAGAGGGCTTAGAAGGAAAATAGCAAAGCAACACCTGCGCGCCAAAAGGAAGCTAACAAATCCTTGCACCAACATTCATGACATATAAGGATAAAATCCTAATGATCACTCATGCATAAATAAATACCCAGACTTGGATATTATTTACTTCTACGATACCATACGGTAAGGAACCACACAGGATTACAGCTGTAATCCTCTAGAAGGCTCTATCGTGCATCACCAAGACGGTTATAACCGTCTGGCCACGTGTCACCATCCCAGGCTCTCTTGAAGTCACGATGATGGCACGGAATTGAAGAGAGATCTTCACTTGTCCACTTTCCACGTGGCAATACCCCAACCGTTGATCAAGGATCACGATCTGTGTGCTCTCACACTTGTTAAGTGATTAACGGAGGGAAAAATAACCGCTTACGGAATTAACACTTTCCGTCAATATTTCACCAACAAGTTTTCCCGCCCAAACTTCGGCTATAAATAGAAGGATAATTCAGGTATAATCTTCAAGTTACATTCACTTCACTTACACTTCTTCTTCTTCATAAAACCTGTACTTATTCTCACGCTGGAGGGTGGTCACGGAGAGAATCTCTATTCTCCCCGTGGCGAGTCTAGCGGTGGTTGTTTTGCAGTTACTGTGAAGGAGAGAAGATCAGTCATCCCTGAACCAAACGAGAAGAAACCAACCCTTTTATGCAGAACCGAACCCCCTGGTTTAGTTCATTCCTATCATTAAACCAGTGTTTCTTCATTGGCGCCCACCGATTTCTCAGTTTATTCATTTCTTCTCGTTCCAGATCATTTTTTCTTCATTCTCTGTTTTATATGGCAGAGAACTTGCCAATTCTCCCATCAAGTCCTCGATCTGACGTTGAGAGTACCATAGCCCGAAATATCCAGGTCGACGGAATCATGGGCAACGAAGAAAGCAACAAAAGTCATTTGGAAGGAAATGATTTCCTGATACAAACGGGAATTCATAACTGTTTAGATTTACTCCTGGAGAGAACTCCAGAGCACTGGTTCAACAGGTTCCAGATCGCCATGAACCAAATTTTCGCACAAAACAACAGATCTGAGTTATCAAATAACAAATCTGATAATTTTGTAGGATCGTTTACGGACCCAAAACGAGTCGATCAGAGGCGTTCTACTCAATATGAAAGGCGGAAACAGACATATTGAGTGATTTAGCAATATATTCACTTATAACTGTCTTGTTTATTGATCAGATAACAATTTACACCACGGAGACACTTCGACAGAGCTTCGCCGTCGGAAAACCCCACACTAATTCCGTTACGAATGACACGGACTGACACCTATATATAGACATCCTAATTCCGCATGAAACATCCTCAAACGGAATTACAATACAAACGAAATTACACACAAACGGAATTACAACGTGCGGAATTACTTGATGACCTCTTCAAGCGGAATTAGCTCTTTCAAGCGGAATTAGCTTTTTTGTCATTTTTCTCGAACTTCGTGCCATGAACAATGCAAGACTCGATACAAGACGAAGTCGACAGACGTATGCACCAACAGACTCCCCCTCGGATGTTGACGATTCTTAAGTGTCGAGTCTTCAACGTCTTCAGTCTGATCGCTCTCTGAAGTATCTGACAGTGTAAACATCCTCAAGCCTTATCTCTTTCTCTCAGAATCTCAATCTGACTCTATCCTCTTTTTATCAGCACCAACATACTCCCTTCGAACAAATAATCTTTCCTCGGATGTTGATCGCAATCTGTCTTTCACAGGATCAGGATCGTGTCCTGGCTCTATTCTCAGACTCAGAATCCAGGCTATCCTGCACATCCTCTAACTCACAATAAATTTCACAAAATTTAACATTTGACAAATTTATATACTATTTGCAGGTATCTTTCCAGAATGATTGATCATTATAAAAGCTTCTGATGACCACTTGTAGACAATTATTCAAAATCTTTTCTCGTTTAAACATAAACTCCCCCTCACCGCATGCTCATCATGTTTAGCACTTGGAATTTTGAAAATCAGCTCTCCAACATCAGTTGTTGAAAATCTTTTTGAATTTTTCAAAATTTTATTCTAAAACACACTAAAATCTTTTTGGATTTTTGAATGAAATGAAATGCAATAAAGAAATATATACATACAATATTTTTGTGAGTTTGTGTAAGAGGATCATATCAGTTTATGACAAGTCACAAGTACCGTTGAGCTTAGTTACATAAAAAGAATTAAACAGTTCACGTAGATTGCCGATATACTGATCCACTTAAATTTTCACACAAATTTCAACTGATTCAGGATATGAATTAGGTGAATTAAGAACTTAAACTCATTCATGTGTCCCACCTCTTGAATATACTCCCGTATCCAGATCCCAATATTCAGTCTTACAGGTGAGTATACCACAGATGATATCTGTAAGGGGTTAAATGCGAGGCCATGAGAGCTCAGGTCAGAACTTCCGTTCAGCAGAGAGATGATGGCTCGTCTTTAGGTGGGTCCCCTTTAGAGGATCTTTTTTACAACAGCACATGATTTGCATTTTTCAATGTTTCATCATTTTTATGTTGAGGGCAGGCTTTTATTTCAAGCAAGCGTAAAGTATTCTCCGGGGACTAGGCCATTGCTTTCGCAAAATCAGAAGTCCCGGGATAATACCCCAGATATCACTGAGCATAAAGACCTAGTATCTCAGAAAGAGGGATCCTTCAAACGAAATTTCAGGGGTTACCTACTTATCCAAGTAGTGTTCCCCACGAAATAAGCAAGTTTGAATTTAAGTTTATATCCCGAAAAAGCTTACTAAATGTGTAAAAACCTATCGGCATATCATCAGTGAGACCGTTTAACGCTATTTAAACATTACATTTCTTTAGCATACTGTAACTGTCTACTGATATACTATAATTTCCTCTTCTTTGACACCAAAACTCATTTTTGAATTTTATCATGTTTTTGGCATTTTCAAATTTTCTAATGTTTTTGGATTTTCTGAAATTCTTACTCCCCCTAAAATTCAAAATCATTTAAGGAAATTTGAAAACAAACTGTACAACAAAAGTGACAACTGATATCGAATCACTTCAATTCGCCATTCACTTGGCATAAACAATCAGAACTCCCCCTTTCAACAAACTATTTTCTCATTATGACTTCAAAACACTTAAGTTTGTTTTAATCAAAATGATTTTTCCAGAAAATAAGTTTTGTTGATTTTAACACTAGTAGACATTGGGTTCATCACATTGTTTTTCAAAATATCACTTGTTAGTAATAGTCCAATCAAGTTCAACCTAATGACCATGATTAACCACTTATAAGATCACATCCCCTTTTTCAACCATATGTAAGTCGAAATATCACAAATGTGAATTTCTCAAGAAAGATGCCGATACCTGCTCCATACTTACCAACCTGGGAGCTCCGGAAAGTCAAGATATTACTTATGAAAAACAGACATCCAAGTTTCACCAAACTTGGATGTTTCTTCCTCAACTTCACTTGGGTAATAAGTTGCTTTCTTTGTTGCATAAAAATCCTTTACCCCTTTGGCCTTTCCCTCGACCATTTTCCCAAAAATCTTTTTAACATTTCCATTAAACACTTTCTCGACATCAAATTCTTTCTTCTCAGAATAGAATTGATTCGAGATCTCAACCTTCCCAACTTTTGATTTAAAATTTTCAGCCCTCAATGGTGGAAAATGAACATCATCCATTGGAGGTACTGAGTTTTCTTCTTTAACCTCAACTTATGGCTCATCTGACTTTGTGGAATCAGATTCATCGCCAAGTTTCTCATAAAACTTCTTAACAACCCACATTTGGTTATCATGTTTAGCTCTCTTTTGATAAAAATTTGTCTTTGAACATTCACCAACTTCATATGTTGAATTTTCAAAAATTTTAAATTTTTCCGTTGGTGGTTTATTTTTCTCAACAACTTTTTCTTTGAGTTTTTTAGAGACTTCCTGTTTTGTTTTTGTTGCTTGAGAGCAATTCCATGCAATGTGACCAACTTCATTGCATTTGTAACAAGTTCTTGTCTCCTTTCTTTGATTAGCTCCATTCGTCACATTCTCTTGCTTCTTGGTAAGAAATTCTCTGTTTGATTGTTTCCAGAATGAGCTTTTTGATTCCTCTTCACAACTTGTCCCTGAAACAAATTTTGTATTTGTTTTATAAGTTTTTTCATGTTTATAATTTTCGGGTGGAATAAATCCAAGACCTTTCTTTTTGAAATTACCATTATGGTTTGGTTTCTATTGAAAACCAGAACCAGAACCGTAACCTTTTTTTTTAAACGTTGTTGAACTCTTGAAGTGTATTTTTTAGGTTTTTCAGTAAGATTTACATCTTTTATTTCAGAAATATTGATTTCTGTTAGTTTGAAAACCTTTTTGATCTTTTCAACTTGAACACTTCTTATTGGAAATTCTTTATCAGAATATAATTTGTCAGAATCATTCAAAGTGTATGCAACTTCGAATGTTTCATCCTTCAAATTAGATTTTGATAAAAGAAATTCTTTATTGTAAGCCCGTTTAACCGACGACTTTGAACTGTCAACTGATGATGATTTCTGACTTTCAGACTCAGACTTTGACTCCGACTCCTCATCTGTATCCAACACCTGATCGACCACCTTTTTTATTAACTCAGACTCATGATCAGTGTCAGACGATGTGAACGTAACATCAATGTTTTCTGGTAACTCATCAGTTGTTTCCGTTTTTAACTTTATATTGACAGCCTTTTTGACATGCTCCTCATTCGGTTTTCTAGGAGAATACCCTTCCCAAATCGGAGGCGGACACTTATTATAACTGACACTCTGTTTCTTACCAGTATCCTTCTTCTCTTTTGGCTTCTCATCTTGAAAAACTTCTAAACCTGCAACAGTTGGATATATTCGATCAATTAGATAATCAGAACTAGAATAACTTTGCAGTAAACGTCTAATTCTCTTATTTTCAATCCTCTCAGTCTCCAACTCTTGCTTTAACTTTGCACACTCTTCAATGTAATGATTGATAGCTTTTTGCTTCGACATCATCACAGCATTCATCATTGTCAGTGCATCTTCTCTTTCAGAATTTGTCTTTTGTAGATCAGTTACCGTTCTGTTCAAAACGTCATATGACTCTTTCACATAATTAAGATTGAACAGTAATTGTTCTTTCATCTTATCTTGCTCACTCAGCTTCTCATCTTTCGCTGCACATTCCTTGCAAGATTCCAAACACTTTAAGCAAGGCTTGATGACTTCCACAATCTTTTCTATTTCAACGATCTTCTCCACTTCAACAACTTTTTCAACTTCACTCACCTTCTCCTTTTCAACAATCTTCTCAGCAATTTTAACCTCTTCATTTTGATCTTTGCTTTCACATTCCTTCTTTTTCAGTTCTTTTGTTGCTCGTCTCTTCTTCAACTTCTCCAAGCGATCTGCAAAATAAAATTGAAAACTTTCAGGAGATAAATGAGATTTTGCAATATTGATATGCATTTCCTCCTCATCATCACCACTGTCATCAGTTGGTGATTGATCAAAATCTATTGTCTTTTCTGAAACATCATCTGAAGAACCAGAATCAGATGGTGTTTGATCAAAAACTATTGTTCTTTCTGAACTTTCATCTGATGAAACAAATTCTTCTTCTTGACTTGTATCATTACTGTCAAACACTTTCATCCATTCTGTCATCAGATCAGGCTCTTGAACTATCTGTGCAATGAGAGCTACAACTTTTGAATCAGATGGAATGTATTTATCCCAGCTAAAACCTGCTGCCACCTTTTCATCGTCTTGATCAATGATACCATAATAAGCTTTCTTATTTGCATCTTCGATCATTTTCCCATGAGCAGTTTGTGATTCTTTTTGTTGATATGGTTGATGAGCAACTTGTTGATATATGGCTTTCCGATAATAATCATCTTTTCCAAAAGGATTCTTTGCTCCACTAGCCTCTTGATTTTTGCATTCTCTCTTGAAATGACATTTCTCCCTGCATCAAAAACAAGTAACTTTAGATTTATCAAAACCCAAAGTAGACACATGAGCATCCAAAAAATCATTTCTTCCTGTAATCATTTTAAACTTTTCTGCTCTTCCCAAAACACTTGCTAGACACCATTTGATGTCCATGAGCTCCATCTCTTCAGCATCAATCTGATCGTAATCCTCTTTCGTCAGCATAGGATTTCCGATCCTCCCTGCAACCAAACCTTCATAGGATTGTAGCACAGTTGCAAGTAACGCCATGTGATCTTTTGCAACTTCTTCAGAAAAACTTTGACCACCTGGAAGATTCAATGCAATGTTGCATTGTATCACATATCCACTTCCATTCTTTGATCCTTGAGACTGATAACTTGAAGCTGAAACATTTGGATTAACATTCGGGTATGAAGAAAAACCACTGCTACTGTTTGAATTTTGATCAACAGTTCCAGATGAGTTTCCAGCACTAAAAGCAGTTTGGATTTTTTGACTCATTTCAACCTCTTGAACACTGCCTTTGTAATACATTTTCACATCTTGTTGATTACTCGGATTGTTCATCCTTGCAATCTTTTGCTGTTCAAGATCTTGACCTTCAATCTTTTCTATAAACTGAGAAAACGTCAAACCATCATATTCTCTGGTGTTCTTTAAGATCATTAAAAATGTACCCCATTCTTTCTGAGGTAAAGCATCAGCTAATTTGTCTACCCGTTCCTCTCGTTCTTTATTGATACTCAACAAAGACATTGAACGTACTAAATGGCAGTATCTTTCAATCAACTTCTTTGTATCTTCTCCTGGCAGACTTGTGAATAGATCAAATTCTTTCTTAAGCAATGCCTTTTTACTCTTAATCATCTTCTCACTTCCCTCAAACTTAATTCTGAGTGCTTCCCAAATAGAACGTGAAGTTTTATCATGTTGCAGCAATATGAAGATGTGTTCTTTAATAGCTTGCTGGAGTAAACCGATCATCATTTTCTCTGCTTTGTACATGTCTCATTCCTTATCTGTAAATTCAAAAATCTTTTTATCAACTCCCAGCTCAGTACGTGGTAGCACATACTTTTTCTCAACACACTCCCATGATCTCAAATGATTGGCTTGGACCCAGTTTTCAAACCTATCTTTCCAACCATAATACTCCTCAATGCTCATTAGTTTAGGGGGTTTTTGCATTGTTCCAGTTTCATTTTCCATGTTCATGTTTTGAGCAATGGCAACCAGAGTAGTCGGGGATGTAGCAAACGCGTTATAGAATTCCTCTTCCATAATTCGATAAACTTTTTCAGCAAAACAGACACTTTCAAACGAGATTACTTTTCAAACGAGATTAACCTGCACAATCAACTTCAAACGTAATTAAAAATTCAAGCGAAATTAGACTCTTCAAACGAAATCACCTAATTTCGTTTGAACTGAACAAACGAGATTTAATTCCGTGTGAAATTAGGAACCTGTCTCAAACGAAATTATAAATTTCAAACGGGATACTAATTCTGTGCGGAATTAGCTATGATTACAAACGAGATTAGCTTCAAACAGTAATTCCGAGCGGAATTAAGATGCAATTCCACGCGAAATTAGAATGATGTCAGCATATCCGATCAGATGTTCAAACGAAATTATCAATTTTATCAGAATTAAGTCGAATTAAAGTCCAATTTTCTCAAGGATTTGTTAAAACACAATTTCGCTTATGATATGTGAAATTCAGATCATTTGGATCGTTAAAACTTGTTCAATTTATAAAAGAAGGTCTAGAAGCCAGAAAACAAGATGAAATCAAGCTGAAATCGGTAGAACTCCTCCTCCCGAGCTCTGATACCACTTGTAGGATCGTTTACGGACCCAAAACGAGTCGATCGGAGGCGTTCTACTCAATATGAAAGGCGGAAACAGACATATTGAGTGATTCAGCAATATATTCATTTATAACTGTCTTGTTTATTGATCAGATAACAATTTACACCACAGAGACACTTCGACAGAGCTTCGCCGTCGGAAAACCCCACACTAATTCCGTTACGAATGACACGGACTGACACCTATATATAGACATCCTAATTCCGCATGAAATATCCTCAAACGAAATTACAATACAAACGAAATTACACACAAACGGAATTACATTGTAATTCCGTGCCGAATTACTTGATGACCTCTTCAAGCGGAATTAGCTCTTTCAAGCGGAATTAGCTTTTTTGTCATTTTTCTCGAACTTCGTGCCATGAACAATGCAAGACTCGATACAAGACGAAGTCGACAGACGTATGCACCAATAAATTTGGAAGAAAGTAAGGGTAAATTTGGCACTACAGTGTTGGACCCACAGATACCTTGTCAGTGGGACATCCAATCCAGTAGCCACAAAGAGATGATACGAAAATCAGAAGATACCAATCACCAGAAAGCCGAACCAAAGTAGATAAACATGGTACAAGGAGGTCCCTCACGAAGGCCAAACAAACGAAGGCATAATCAGCATTGGAGAGAGCAACAAGTTATATTTCCTGTCGTCCCTGGATGTCCTCAAGAAGAACGTCTAGTAATTATCACTGGTATCTTCGGCCACTACAGAACCGATTACATGTTCACAGATCCAGGAAGCTCGATGGATATAATCTATGAACAATGTTTCAAGCAACTAGACCCAGAAGATAAAGCACGCTTAGAACCAGTTGATTTCCCTCTCACTGGTTTCTGCAACGAAGCTGTTTTTCCGCTGGGGCAAATCGCTTTCTCGGTGACTCTCTCAGATGGCGAACATTCGCGCACAGTCACAGTGAATTTCATGGTTATGCCAGCAACATCGCGCCATGATGTACTGCTGGGGAGACGATCGCAGAGAGAATTCAACATGATTACCTCCATACCGCACGCTGCTTGCGGCTTTCCAACGAAAACCGGGGTAGCAATTATGTATTCCAGCAAGGAAGTCATGTACGTGGACTATGAGCCACCAGCAAAGGTTGCCAAACCTTCAACATTAAACGAACCGGAAAAATGGGTTCTCAATGAGGTGTATCCAGAGCAAACCATCTTACTAGGGTACGCCATTTCACCGGCAATACGAATACAGTTGAAGGAATTACTTTCAAACAATAGAGACATCTTCGCTTGGTCCCCAGCGGATATGACTGGATTTCCACGAGACATAGCGCAACACTGACTGAACGTCCGACCTTCAGCAGAGCCCGTCACGCAAGGAAGGCGCAGTCTCAGCTAAGAAAAGGAAGAAGCAATGAACGAGCAAGTAACAGAGTTACTTAACGCTGGGATCCTGCGCGAAGTACAATACCAAACCTGGGTCGCCAACCCAGTAATGGTTCAAAAACACAGTGGTGGGTGGCGCATGTGTGTCGACTTCAAAGACCTCAACAAAGCCTACCCGAAAGATTGCTATGCGCTGCCAGAAATAGACAAGAAAGTCGACTCTCTAGCATCCTTCCGCTGGAAGTGTTTTCTGGACTGTTATAAAGGCTACCATCAAGTACAGATGAAAGAGGAAGATGAAGACAAAACAGCCTTCCGCACCGATAAAGGCATATTTTGCTATACAAAAATGCCTTTCGGCCTGCGCAATGCTGGGGCTACTTACCAGCGCTTGATGGATAGAGTTTTCAGAGAAGACATTGGGAAAACAGTGGAAGTTTACATGGATGACCTCGTCATCATGAGCCAAGAAGAAGAAACTATGCTCGCAAACATTCAGCGTACATTTGATTCCTTGCGCAGCGTCAATTTAAAACTTAACCCAACAAAATGCTCCTTCGGAATGGAGGAGGGCAAATTTCTGGGATTCGTTGTAACCAGAGGCGGTTTTAAGGTCAATCCGGAGAAAGTACAAGCCATTCAGCTAATGTAGTCACCTGCAACAGTGAAGGAAATGCAACGACTAGCGGGACGATTGGCAGCCTTGAACAGATTCTTAGCGAACCACGCCGCGAAATCCTATCCGTTCATTAGTACATTGCGCAATTGCGCTAAAAAGAGCCACTTCCAGTGGACACCAGAAGTGGAGGTAGCCTTCAAACAAATGAAGGAATGTCTAATACAGTTACCGACTCTAACGGCGCCACGAGAAGAAGAACCACTAATCTTATATCTGTCAGCAGCAGAAGTAGCGGTTGGCGCAGTGTTAATGGTAGAAAGAGATGCCGTCCAAACTCCGATATACTACATTAGTAAGATGTTAACCGGCCCATAGACGCGCTACTCAATGATCGAAAAACTGGTCCTCGCACTAGTACATGCATCACAAAGACTACGACGGTATTTCTCTGGCCACGTTATTACAGTACTCACTAATTATCACCTAGGTCAAATCCTGTCAAAACCTGATGTCGCGGGGCGATTGGCCAAATGGGCCATCGAGCTAGGGGGATACAATATCCTATACAAACCTCGACCGGTAATCAAGGGGCAAGTGTTAGCAGACTTCGCCACAGAAGTTCCCATAGACAAAATACAAGAATGTGAAGCGATCCAAAACCTTATTCCAGTTTTTGACGATAGGGTCTGGACGTTGCACACAGATGGAGCTTCCAATGACGACGGTGCAGGTGCAGGTCTCCGATTGGTCAGTCCAGACGACCACGAGCTCACATATGCAATACGCTTAGATTTCAAGAGTACAAACAACGAGGCAGAATACGAAGCATTTCTTGCGGGCCTCCGTTTGGCACTCAAAATGGGAGCGAAAAACCTCGAACCTCACGTCGATTCAAAGCTAGTAGCTGAACAAGTTAATGGCCATTACAACGCTAAGGGCGAAGCCATAGCCTTATATCTGGAGCAAGCACGAATTCTTATCAGCCAGTTCCAAACGTTCAAAATAATTCACATAAACAGAAGTGAAAATAAGCATGCGGACGCACTGAGCAAACTGGCCGCCACCAGTTTCAAACATCTAGCAAAGGATGTATGCATCGAAGTATTATCCAATCCATCCGTTCCTCTCAAACAAGTAAACATCATCGAGGTTGGCAACCCATCCTGGATGTCCCCGATCATCATGTACTTACAGCATGGCAAACTACCAGAAGGAAAAGCGGAAGCTAGGAAGATCTAGAACAAAGCGCTGAATTACGAAATGGCAGACGGTATCTTATACTGGAAGTCATTTATGGGTCCACTTCTGCGCTGTATCGATAAAACAGATGCGCAGTACTTAGTCAGAGAAATCCACGAAGGATTATGCGGAATACACGCCGGGCCACGCATGGTGGTAGCGAAGATAATGAATGCAGGCTATTATTGGCCAGGAATGCATGTGGACGCAGTGGAATTATTGCGCAAATGAACAGGTTGCCAGCGTCACGCACCAAAAACTCTACGTCCAAAAAATCCTCTAGTTCCGGTCACATCGGCCTGGCCATTCCAACAATGGGGTATCGATCTCGTCGGTCCATTCCCCGACGCGCCTGGCGCAGTTAAATTCATTGTCGTCGCAGTCGACTACTTCACAAAGTGGGTAGAGGCTAAGGCATTAGCTTCAACCACAGCAATGGTAATCCGCAAATTTATATGGGAACATATTATCTGCCGATTCGGGTTACCATTGCGCATCATTTCCGACAACGGCACAAACTTCGCCTCAGAGGACCTCCAGAAGTGGTTTAAGGAAATGAAGATAGAGCACAGCTTCGCCTCTGTGGCATATCCGCAAGCAAATGGGCAAGTCGAAAATGTAAATAAGCAAATAGTTGATGGCATCAAAGCACGATTGGGGACCGCGCGTAGAGGATGGGTCGATGAGCTCCCCAGCATCTTATGGGCTCATCGCACCATGCCAAAGACCAGTACGGGGGAAACCCCATTTAGCCTTGTATACGGTTCAGAGGCAGTAATTCCAGCGGAAATCGGCCTCCCATCACCGCGCATGATCGCCTTGGAAAAACAAGACAATGAAAAAGAACGAAGAATGGATTTAGACCTTCTCGAGGAAAGGCGCGAGAACGCGGCCATTGCAGAAGCAAGGTATAAATCCAAACTTGAAAAATACTACAACTTGCGCGTACGCGTGTGTACCTTTATTCCAGGAGACTTCGTCCTGCGCGATAACGAAACATCCAACGTGGAAAAGCCAGGAAAATTAGCACCTAAGTGGGAAGGACCGTACATTATCAATGAGGTCCTGGGCAAAGGGGCGTACACCCTAAAAAGACTCGACGGAACGATCATTCCCCGCACCTGGAACGCGCAGCAGCTGCGCAGGTTCTACATATGACAAAACCAAGCTATTCGCCACAAAGGGCCAGACTCATACAGGCAATGTAGTTTGTCTATTTCACTTTGTATCATCGGCCCGCGCCTTATTAATACAAAGATTCTCCTTACATATTCTACTGTTTATTACAAATTGCATGTAATTCCTTTTGGTACGCGCGAAAACAATATGGTGAAACATTGAAAACCTCATCAACGGTCTAACGGACGCAAGCCCCGCGCACAGCCCAGACCTACGTGAGCTTAATACCATTCTCATTCGCTTTACCTAAACAAAGTAATTATACACATGCAACATATTGTAATTCAAACACAAACTAATATGCCACAAGCAACAAACATAAAATGTGTATGCATAACATTGCATTAAAAAAGAAAGTTACTAGTGCAGCAATGCACTTTAACAAACATTTACAAAACACAACAGGGTATCAAAATATTAATTACAAATCAAACAAGCTACACACCAAACGAAGCATGACGAACTTCAGAAAGAGGGCGAGGTTCGACAATCCAAGGGTTAGCACCTTCCCCATCATCTTCAGCAGCAACATCTATGTTCCCACTGGTCGGAGCCTGGGCCAGAGGAGCAGCACAAGAACCACGACGGCGCCGTTGGTATACAATGGAACACCGGCCTCTCCAGTCAGCCGGAAATGCTTGACTAACGGCATGTGCTGACCACCTAGTAACCCCCCCCCATTATTATCATCTGCAAGACAGGAGAGGGTTCGATTCTTTGAAGAATCAGAAAGAATTGCACCATGAGTACATCCATCTCTAACGGTAAGGTCAGTCACCGTGCCGGAGAGAAGAAGCAGACCATCAACGACGTCAAAGGTTTTCAGAATTTTGGAAATTCTCCGACGTCGAGGCTGTCGCCTAGTCCTCATTTTTCCCCAAATTGGAAAAAACTTCACACCCAATATGAATATATAAGCCAGAAAAGGCTAGTGAAAGAAGGATTTGTGATGATTAAGTGTCAAATCAGTTGACTTAGAAACGGCGCTGCCACTGTAAACGTCACATCACATTAAAAAACCCTCTGACAAAATCTGCACGTTCTCCTAAAGCTACAGTTCAGCGAGAAGACGAAGGGGTAATATAAAATACATTTCCATTCTCAAGTGACGCAAATAGCAGTCAGCTCATGATTACAAAAACCCCTCAGGTAAACCGTTCAGAGCAAAAAATACAAGCTTCTCCACAAAGATTTCTATTTTTTGAAATCAAGATTTTCAAAATCAAAAAACAATGAGCAAGAGTATCTTCTCCCAAAAGATTCTCCACTTTCACGCCAAAAACTCTGCAGCAAAAGCATCTCTCTCTCATAGTCCAGTGCTCCACTTATTTGCATAAGAGCAATACTAGACTGGGGGGACTTGAAGGGGTAAGGTCCCAAAAACCTTACTTCAAATGCTTGGGACCATACCACAACTTCATCCTTTTAACCTTCTTTAGACCTTGCGCAGCCACGCACTGGTCCAATAAAGAGGGCTTAGAAGGAAAAAAGCAAAGTAACACCTGCGCGCCAAAAGGAAACTAACAAATCCTTGCGCCAACATTCATGACAGATAAGGATAAAATCCTAATGATCACTCCTGCATAAATAAATACCCAGACTTGGATATTATTTACATCTCCGATACCATACGGTAAGGAACCACACAGGATTACAGCTGTAATCCTCTAGAAGGCTCTATCGTGCATCACCAAGATGGTTATAACCGTCTGGCCACGTGTCACCATCCCAGGCTCTCTTGAAGTCATGATGATGGCACGGAATTGAAGAGAGATCTTCACTTGTCCACTTTCCACGTGGCAATGCCCCAACCGTTGATCAAGGATCGCGATCTGTATGCTCTCACACTCGTTAAGTGATTAACGGAGGGAAAAATAACCGCTTACGGAATTAACACTTTCCGTCAATATTTCACCAACAAGTTTTCCCGCCCAAACTTCGGCTATAAATAGAAGGATAATTCAGGTATAATCTTCAAGTTACATTCACTTCACTTACACTTCTTCTTCTTCTTCTTCATAAAACCTGTACTTATTCTCACGCCGGAGGGTGGTCACAGAGAGAACCCTCATTCTCCCCGTGGCGAGTCTAACGGTGGTTGTTTTGCAGTTACTGTGAAGGAGAGAAGATCAGTCATCCCTGAACCAAACGAGAAGAAACCAACCCTTTTATGCAGAACCGAACCCCCTGGTTTAGTTGATTCCTATCATTAAACCAGTGTTTCTTCAATATCGTATGATCAATAAACGATTCATTCAGAAATCAAATTGTTTCACTTAAGTCATATAAAATCCATTTGTGGTTTTTCGTGTTAAAGATTTGATTTTGTTATTTTGCTCATATTATTGAATTGATAATTGTTGGATCGAACCCTTTAAGTTTAGATCTTCAATTGTCATTGGATTAGTCACGCACGTAGTCACCCTTAATGACTTCCCACTAGTTAATTGAATTAATTATTTTCACCAAACCCGAAACCTGGAGAAGATTGTTTTCTCACAACTGTTTTGAATAAAAAGTTCAAGTTTGTTTTTCAAACCAACTCGACCAAAAAAATCAAATTGTTTCTTTTAATAATTAGCAATTTAATCAAAAGTAAACTGACCACCAATTTCTCATGTACACGACTCGACTTTCCACTTGCTACTTACTTATATATTTTTGACCGACCAAACAACATCGATCAGTTGCTACACAATTACGGTTATACCATATCTTGAATATGTCAATGATTCGACTTTAATCCAAGATCTCATCAATTTCTCAAAAGTCCATGATCCGACTTTATTCTTTTCTTTTAACGCCAATACGCTATATAACATGACGTGTGTTAATCCCTCCCATGCCTTAATAATTTTCATTTACAAGCCTTTTCTCAATTTTATAATATGCTACCTATAAATCTCCTTGACCTAGTGAATTCTTGCCACAAACTTTCGTAATTAATCCAATCACTAGTAATCACACGCGTTACTCCATTATTCAAAGGTCACCTTGTTTTAAACAAAATCGCAATTCTTTTCTCATATGAGTGTGATTCTTATAGATGCCTCCACATTCTTACAAACGTCGACCCCACCTAATTAGTAAACCGTAATTGACGAGTAGTCGCTCTAATCAAGGAACATAAGCGAGTCAACCTAGACGTCCTAGAGGATTATAATGTATCCTCTAAACAGAGACACAATGTGAGTATAATTAGAAAAACAATATAACTAACCAACAGATTTTATCAAAGACATTTTATATTAATATAATTTTCATGGCCGGCCCTGGGGGTGGGCGGGAAGGACCACCGGCCAGGGCCCGATATTCCAAGGGGCACGTTTTTTATCGACCCGATATGTATATGTAAAATATTTTTTTAATCGGGTACATTCATACAAACAACAACATAGGCCCCCTTACAAAACTATCTTATAGTTTAGATTAGTTATTAACCCCTTTGGCATTAGATTTAGACCTTTAGTGAGCCAAATACCCAATTTCGTTAAGGCCTAAGGGCACATTTTTTCGAGCTTGAACAGGATACACGAATTCTCAGGGCCGGCCCTGATAATTTTTAAGTATATTGACGATGATGAAGAAAACCTAGAATGAATATGCTTAAAATATACAATTTACATATTTAGATTTTAAAGAAAAAAGAAAAGAAGATGGTTAATGTTATGTTATACAATCATATATTATAGCAAGTCTGCCAGACCTATGCTATGAGATAACACCATTTTTAACATTGCAGTCGGTTGTCTTTAAAATCCAAATGTATAGAAAATGCTATATCATTGTAAAAACGTAGGTTAAAAAATGAATAAAAGAAACTTAAAATTAAACCTTTGTTGTAATTAAGAATAAATAAAACTCATGTCGTTAAATATGGGTTAATAAATAAAATTATGTGATTAAATACGGATTAATAAATACAAAAATACTAAGTTATCACTCGGTACTGCTTCCGAGATTTGAGAAAGTTTCTGATATTCTAATTTTATGAGTAACATCGTATTTAAAATAATATAATAAGTTATCTATAAACGAATTTTAACGTTTTTGGTATAATTAAACATGGGTTTTTGAATATGTAGCACAATGTTGAAATTGTACTAATGACTTTTATTTTAAAAAAAAGACAAATGATAATGTTCAAATATTTCAACCAACAAATAAATACACAATACTGAATATAAAAAACAATGTTATGCGAAGTTGATTTTGATAAACATGATTTTATGAAATTTAAGGTCTTGATCTATTGCAAACAAAATATTTCCTTAGCTCGTTGACCATTTGAAAATACCCATCTTACCCCATGGAACTCCCTCATATTTTATCAAATCATTCCAACCGACAACATTATACTTGTAACAAACAACAATTAATAAATATAGATATGAAAATAAAAATCAAATGTAGTGTATTATAAATAGATTGCCAACTGTAGATATCATAAATAGATTATAAACTTTGTAGTTTTGAAAAACCCTTCTTCTATAGATGTTTTCAATTCATATTCAGATCCATCAATAACCTTTATAATTATTTTGGAATTATTGTGTAAACCTGTGAAAATTCCGATGTGTTCATGTAGCCACTACAAAATAAGAACAAATTGTTAGTCATGTTAGAATGTAAATTGTTAAAAAGTTAATAAAACAATACAAAAAATATTAATGCAGTAGAGTCATTTACCAAGGTATCGACTATCCAACTTTTTAAAACACCATACTTTGAATCATTAGGAAGCTCAATAAAGTTGTATGGGTTATAGGTGTCTTCAAGATCAATGAAATCTGATATTGATTTCCTCAATAATACTTCACAACCATCTTTATTAAAAAATGTTTTATTTTGAATTTGGAAACAGAGAGTATCACCAGAGGCCAACTTAAGTTCATACACAAAATTATTCTAGACATCTGTGACACAAAAGTAATTGTCACACTTAATTTGTTTTAAAATTTGTATGATATAAATCTTTATTAATGTTTACACACTTATTTTTTAATTTATTTAATTACTTGTGATATTAGATATATCGAATCATTTATACAATAACTTATCATTTAATTTTTCATTAAAATGGGTTATGAAATTCGTAAAAAAAGACAGGTACTACACAATAAATAGTGACATAGAAAACTGTCCCCTCAGTACTTAAAAAACATGTTATATAAACAAACAATTTGTATTATTAAAATAAAGTTATTCATAGATACTAAAAATGATAAATGCAAGAAATCATGTCAAAAAACATAAACCAAGAACTTAAATGGTTGTCTTGATTATGAATTTGGAATACTTTCATTTCAAGTTAATGATTTGAAATTCAAATTGTCGAAAATTAATGTGGTTACCTTTCAAATTATATTTATTTTTGGAATGTGATAATTGCTTTATTATTTAAATATTTTTTTAGAATTGGTTATCGCTAGATATCTACCAAAACAATTGCATGTATCATTTTAAAGTTTATAAGTATTAGAATTTTGAAATATCTAAAAAAGTTTACGTAAACATAAATTGAATATTGATTGACAATTTTGGTTTTAATTTTGAATCTATTATATAGACATAGTGCTCAATTAGTGTGTAGTCGATTGTATAGGGATAAAAAAAGTATAATTGTGAAATTGATTAAAAAAATCGGTCACAGTCTAAATTTCAAAGATACAATAAATAAAAAAATCATATAGGTAAAAGTTGTAAACGAAAATTAAAAAAAAAAGAAATAATTGTAATTGTAAACGAAAATTAAAAAAAAGAAACTATTCTAAAAATTGGTGACTTTTAAATTTGAAAAAATTAAGTATGCAATTAGTTTCTTAAAATAATGTCTCATTATTTTCCCACCAAAAACCAAATATAGAGGCCCTAAAAACATAACACATGTCCGACGCTTATTTTCATTTATTATATATAATAGAAATAGATAATAGATATATAATAGATTTAGTACTTTCTAAATGCAAGGGACAAAAGTAAAGGGTGAGTTTTTATGCACCAACACTCGTACTAAATACAATAACATTGTTTTGAAGTGTCTTACAATTATATTAAATTTACATTGTTATCTAATAGATAGAGTTGTATTATATAGTAATATAAAGAGTAAATTACAAATTTTGTCCTTTATTTATATAGCCAATTTCAGGTGGTGTCTTTGGGTGTTAAAATTGATGGGATTTTTAATTTATGTTTCAAAATCTTGAACGCTACATCCATTGGCCGTAACCAAGCTAATTTTTCTTGTTAAATCTGATCACTCAAGGGTATTTTAGTCCTTTTACCCATCACCAAACTCCACCACCGCTACCACTACCATCGTTATAAGCAACCACCACCCCTACCAACATCATATGTCAAAAAAACATCAACCCTAAGAGTGTAATCCATCCAATGTTGTAAAATAAACCCCAAATTACATCTAATTCCCCCAATTTCACATCCAAATCATCTTAGACCTTATCACCAACTATTTCCCCATCTTCAATTCATCATCCTACAAACAACATCTGATTCCCCAAATTTCACATCCAAATTATTTTCCAAATCTCTAATTTTGCCCAAATCATATTCATTTCCTTCATTATTTAGCAAATCTCATTCGAATTGAAGAAATTTGGTCTCTTTATTGCTTTTACGATTCAACTTTGAGCTGTGATTTAGTAATTTTGGTTTGATTAATGTGGTGAACTTCGACTTCTGTGGTGAACAAATTTTGGCGAACGATGACGTCTGGATAGGTGTGGACCTGAACAGTGGCGGATCTAACCCAAAATTTTAGAGGTATCCTGACGTGTGTTCGGGTGTGTATAAATTTTTAGATATATTTTAAGCACTTTTTACTCGCGAATCAAGTTTTAAATTTATAAAACAAGATATAATATTATCACTCTACACACGTTAGGGCAAGTGCACCCATCGTAGACATAGTATAGTGATGGCAAGATACCGAGGTCGTCCAAGGACACAAGAGCTTTTAATACCGGCTTATCGTAAACGTCTAATCTAACCAAATTTTGATAAAAGTTTTAAAAGATAAACTAGAAAATAAAAATATAAGGAAAACAAATAGATAAGAAAGAATCACTTGGTTCCAACTCCTCTTTTATGTATCCTTTGATGATTTTCGCACTTTGGACTTTTTAAGAGATTATCTTAGTTATAGTGGTAGGCCCTCTTCCAGACAACGTTACCCTCAACCTATTGGTCTGAGTCAGCAGGGATACAGTCCCGTAAGGTCGGATTATAGAAACTTGAGAGACAATTAAGTAAGTTATTAATGCGAAAATTGGCAGGCCCCTCTTGTGAAGACGACGTTACCATCAACCTATTGGTCTGAGTCAGCATGGATACAGTCCCGTAAGATCGGGTTAATGTTTTAATAGTAGTTTATAGATAAGGGGTTACAAGTTGTTCTTACTTCCCCCGATTTGATGTTATCTGCCTCAAGGGAAGTCCTACTAAGCTTGAATCAGGTCCTCGCAGGATCGATACACTGAATGAGGCAAGAACTTTACCCAAACACCCTTCTAACCCCTTCCAGGCAGTTAACGCACTTTATATAGACCGTAAAGACACAAATGAGTGAATCAACAAAATATGAAGAAATGATTAATTAAAGTTCACCTTCAATATAAAAAACTAGTTATTAAAGTCATTAATACATACTCAAATAAAAAGTTGCCAAAGATTGAAATCAAAAGTAATACATAAAAGATTTATCTTCACCAAGTGATGAAGAGATTTGGCCAAGCATGGTCTTTGTTTGACAAGAACTCTTACGATCGATCTTGGATCCCGAGACTGCTACACACTCTAAAAGATGAAAGATGGATGGTGGTGGTGGGTGTTGGTGTTGTAGTGGTGGTGGACTGATGGCAAGTGTGAGAGAAGTGGTTTACCAATGGATGAGTTGGAATGAAACCAGGCACCCCTATTTATAGCTGGAAACAAATCATTCACACGGCCCGGTGCCCACTTGGCACGGCCCCGTGGTCTTCACTTTCTCCCCTTCATTAACTGCAGATGTCAGGTCTTATACTAACACGCCCTGTGGTGGCAGAGCATGGCCCTGTGGTGATTGTACTTGCTATACTATCTTAGATTCTGCGAATCTTAGAGTTGACCACGACCCATGTTGAGTTGGCATGGCCCCGTGTTAGTTTGTCTTTTGTTGTTGTCTTTTTCTGCAGGGAATCTTGACTGGGCACGACCCTATGCCTAAGCTTCTGTTTTTGTCATTTTTGTTGGTATGGATGTGGATGGGGGTTTGATGAGTCGTGTCAATCCTTCTTCTTTGTATTTATATTGGTTTCTGCTGTTAATTTATTCTTTTTGTTCGTTTAAGGTCTTTTGATCCTGTAAATTAAAAGTAAACAAAGAAGAAGAAGAAGAAGAGGTAGAAGAGAAGAAAGTGCAGCCAGAGAAGCCGACAACCGGTTATACATATGATGCAGAGGGAAACCATCTTCGTTAGATGACTCCTATTGGAGAATTATTCCCAACATTTCCAGAACCAGGGAAGGAGCTGCCGTATGAAGATGAGTCAGATGAGGAGATCATCCCACTCACGGAGACGAAAATGGACGACGAAGTCCCACCTTCGGTTCTACAGGTTCCAATTATTAATTACTGGAATGACTCTGATGACGAGATAGATGAAGAAGAATGGGCGGCGTATCAAACGTCGTTAGTGAAGAAAAAAGTTATTGAAGAAGAAGTGGAATTGGGGGATTCTACTGGTTGGATGTTTGATGGAGATGAGGAGTTTGGTGAGAAGGTGTTATCATGGGAGGATGAGTTTGGTGAGTAGTTAGAAGGTTTATCTTTTTACAAAGAAGTGTAAGGTGTTATCATGGGAGGAATACGTGGAGGTATTGCTTGAAGGTAAACCAAGGAAGATGTTTGAACCTACACCATACGAAGAAACTAAGTGTTGGGATCATCCTGTGAAAGTGGTGGAAGAGGAAGAACACCTGTCACACCCCGATATTTCCACGTATTACCAGTGGGCCCGGTGGGGAGTATCGTGACGTAGTTGATATCATAATGGTCAAATAATCACAGTTTAAATGCACAGCGGAAGTCTAAAGTAATAATACAAACCGAATTGAAAGTATAATAAAATATTACACAACGGTTGTAAGTGGATCCACAGGCGGATCTAAAACAGAAAGAAAATATTGTTCATCAGACTTAAGTATTAAAAGCTTGCAAGGCTATTTATTTAATACTCGGGAGTTTCCAGCCCATTACGCGTAGTACCTGCACTTAGTCTTTTTGAAAAATACGTCAGTTTACACTGGTGAATACAATTAACTGACTCTTTTGAAAAGTATTTATAAAATTGGTTTGGATGTGCAAGGCATAAAATCTTTTATAACTTGGGACAATTATTTAAAAATAATCTTGTGTACAGATTAATATGTTTGTCGACCATTCAGGACCGTAATAGAAGAGCCGGTATAACATTAATAGACACACCATAAGTATAGGCCCACAAGGAGTTTCCTCACGAGTGAGATACCGTTTAAACATACGCAACTGTCAGGTGTATGCCTACACCCCGTGCTTAAGCCGTGGCCATTTCAAATGAATGAGCCGAGGATATCCAGGACACGGTCATTAACCCCCCAAAGGCATTGAATCAAACAAAACAGATTAAAACGGGTTATGTAAATTTATTAATCACAATTCGATTAAATAATTTCATAACCGACCAAGCGGTATTATTATAATACCGTATCCCAATCCCGTATAACGGAAAATAAGTTAAAAGTATTTACCTGAGCTAAAATATGATTTTATTGTCAGCTGTATATCAAATCAGCAAGTACAAGTAGCTTTTACTGGGCTCCTAATCTGGAACGAAGGTTTTAATAACCTATTAGATTCCTAACGGGTCTTATTAAGTTATAACCTAGACCGGTTATTTTTAAAGAAAGGTTTACGGTTCCAAACGCAAGATTAAGCGAATACCGGATTAGAATGTGATTTAGACCCAACAAGTATGAATACTTGCATAAAATGGGTAAACTAAACACATTCTAGATTTTGAAGTAAAAATGATAAGATTTGACCCGTTTCGGTTAATTTATGCAAACTAGTTACATAAATCGTACCGAACGCGAAAATGCGTAACGGGTAACCAAATGAGTCATGTACAGGTTCTACAAGTTAATATGCTTTAAGTATGTTGTGATATCAGTAGGATATCTTCCATTATGCCCAAAACGGATTTAAAACTAATTTAAGCCCCGAAAAGGGTAATTTGGTCATTTTGAAGTTTATAAAAGAGGGTACATAGCAAACTGAGGTTCTAGTCTACAACAATCAGTAAAAATATTTATTTTAACAAGTTACATCAGTAAGATATCAAACATAAGTGAAATGTATTATTTATGGCCAAACTATGCACCGTAGGGCATTTTGGTCATTTCACATACGCTTTAAGGGTCAAATTTGGAAATATGAGTTCAAGTCTTGAACTTACTGTTAAAGTATAAAAATTTTATTTATAACATCAGTAGGTAACAAGTCTTAGGTGCTAAATATGGTTTTAGACCATACTATGCGCCTAAATCGCATAAAAGTCGGTAATTGACGATATTCGAGTTGTTTAAGGAAATCTGAGATTTTGATCCATCTCAACTGTTTAAAATAATTTATTTGATGTATAAAATCAATAGGAAAAGGTTTGACATGCAAATGATGCATAAAACTCATTTTATTAATGAAAAGGGTATTATCGTCAATTACCGAGTCATGCAAGAACTCTATGTTATGGTCAGTATAAAATTTGACAAAAATTCCCAAAAATCCCTAAATTTTATTTTATAACAGTGGGTAGAAAGTTTGGTGCCAAAAATTGGGTTTAAATATGATTTATGCCAAAAATGCCATTTAATTAACAAAATTTTCCCCTCTGGTTGGTTTAAGGGAAAACGGGTTTGTAGCTGGAGAGGCAGCAAGAAAGGCAAAATCGAAGAAAGTTGATAAGCATGCTAAAGCTTGTGCAGAGAACCAGCATGTTTTTGTCCCTTTTTCCTTTGACATATTTGGCTCCCTAGCGCCAGAAGCTATCCAATTCCTGACCAGGGTCCAACGGGTCATCCACAACAATTGCTCAGCATCAGGGGGACGAGGTTTTGTCTTTGGCAGATTAGGGTTTGCAATTCAGAAAGGGGTGGCGGCGCAGCTTGTTGCCCGTCTACCTTTTGTTTTGATGTAACTTGGCAAGTATGAATGAAATTTCGATTTTAGTTAAAAAAAATTAACAAAAAGCTTTTGTTTTACGATATCGTGCATAATTCTTATTCAGACCAGAAATGGATGTCAAATTTTTAGGACATACTAATATATCAGTAATAAAGGTTTTTGTCCTCTCACATTTTCAAAAATCTTGTTTTAATGATAAAAGGGCATAATGGTCAACTTTTAAGCATTTAACGGAAACATGCAATGAACTAGGATTTCTATGGAATCATGTTGTATAACCTCAGAGGGTTATACTAACATATAATATGGTCCTAAAGGAACCCTAAGGCATAACTAAACTAAGCTAAATCGGGTCAGAACTAAAAGTCAAAGCAAAAGTATACTTTTGCGACTTTCGGTTGCGAACCGAGCCTAAACTCAAAATTGTCGGGTTGAACATGCCTAAACATGTTCTTATATTATTTACCAAGTTATTTAAGTGTTAAAACATGTTCCATAACTTCAGCATTATCAGTTATGAATTATTTTGTAAAAACTGACTCGTTTGACTTTTTGTTAAGAAGTTTGACCCGTCAATTGACTGAGATAACGTGATAATTTGAAGGTGCCCTTTTAAGGTTTAACACCTACATAATTACCAACACATAGCCACTTTTAATTCGAATAATGGCTGGACCGTTAGTGATTAATCACCAAGTCAAAGCTTAATTACGATATCTTTGACTTTCGGTCATTAAGCTAATAAAAACTTAACTATAAAAGCTAAGAACACTTACAAGAGTCCTTAGCACGAATTTGAACTAGAGAAAACTTCCTTGAACAGCAGGAGGCTTTAGAGAGTGAGTTTGAATGAAAGTTTTCAAATGTGCATGAACAAGTGAAAAACCAAGGCCCTTATATAGGAAATTAGATGCTCTTGGATCATTGCAACTGTCCCTAGGATGTTACCAGATGATCCCAAGTGTCCCTAGGGCAGTAAAAACCATTTACAAGCCCCAGGTATTGCTCAGAACTCATGCAAAGGCGGTGGACAGGCTGCAACATGCAGCTGTCCAGTTTTTCTGTCGCTGGCACTTTTACGCGGCCCGCGTAGACCTCAGCGGTGGTTTACGCGCCCCGCGAGGACCCCCTAATCCGGTAAAAAGTTTGCAAGTTTTGCATTTTCGGTCCCTAGTCCATATTTAATTTAAATAACTTTCTTTTATTGCACTATTAACCCCCATAGTTAACTATCAAGTGCCTTGGGTCACAAATTAACTCCGTTAAGTTCCCGGTTAGTTGTGAGATCACCCGAAAAGTCTTGTTTTCATCGAAACTCCATGAGATTACTATCCGATATCCGTGAGAGCAAAAATACAAATATTACAATGCTTTTGGGATCGTTAAAAGGTCACTCAGAGGTAACATTTAACATGTTGACACATTTAACCCATATGCTTGTAAAATTCTCAATTTAAGCACAAACGGCTTTCTATGTCTGAAAATTTGTTCATTAAAGAATACGAACGTCGTGTGAGGTTATTCAAAGGCATGCGTTTGGCATGTTGACATATTTGATCCTTCTATACACATACTTTCTTTGTTTGTCAACTTTAGTCCTTCGAAAACAATTCGTTATTCAATTAAAGTTCATGACGCGTGTCTTTAATATATTGG
This sequence comes from Helianthus tuberosus, assembly GCA_030545235.1. Lineage (NCBI taxonomy): Eukaryota > Viridiplantae > Streptophyta > Magnoliopsida > Asterales > Asteraceae > Helianthus > Helianthus tuberosus. The sequence continues at coordinate 188,092,070 of CM060406.1, forward strand.
ACATGATTTTGCGAGGTGTTACATCCTCACCCCCTTAAAAGAAATCTCGACCTCAAGATTTACTGAAATAAATGAGGGTACTTCTGTTTCATTGTGGATTCAACCTCCCACGTGTATTATGGTCCTCTACGGGCATCCTATTTCACTTTGGCGGTTGGCACATGCTTTCTTCGAAGCTTCTTAACCTGTCGATCCTCGATCGACAAAGGTTTCTCAACGAACTTTAGACTCTCATCTATCTGCACGTCCTTATGGGACATCGCTAGCGATTCATCGGCTAGACATTTCTTCAAATTGCAAATGTGGAACACATTATGAATTCCACTGAGCTCTTCTGGCAGATTTAGCTTGTAGGCCACCGTTCCGACACATTCGATGATCTCGAATGGTCCTATATATCTCGGGCTCAACTTGCCCTTTTTACCAAAACGCATCACCCCTTTCCAGGGTGACACCTTGAGTAGTACTTTATCACTTACCTCGAATTTTAGAGGTTTACGCCTTTTATCCGCGTATCTTTTATCCCTGGAAGCTTTTAGACGATCTCGGATCTGAACAATCTTATCTGTCATCTCGAGGACTATATCAGATCCTGACAGTTGGGTTTCTCCAACTTTCGCCCAACAAACTGGCGTTCTACACTTTCTTCCATACAAAGCTTCAAAAGGTGCTGCTTGAATGCACGAATGATAGCTATTATTGTATGAAAACTCAACCAAAGGAAGATGGTCATCCCAACTTCCACCCAAATCAATAACACAAGCTCTGAGCATATCCTCAAGCGTTTGAATCGTGCGCTCGCTTTGGCCATCCGTCTGAGGTTGATAAGCAGTGTTGAAGTTTAAACGAATGCCTAAAGATTGCTGAAAGCTTTTCAAAAAGTGAGAGGTGTATCTAGTATCCCTATCGGAGATAATAGATATCGGCACTCCGAGGAGAGATACAATCTAATCCACGTACAGTTGAGCTAGCTTATCGGAGCTGTGCATTTCTTTAATCAGCAAGAAGTGAGCTGACTTGGTCAACCTGTCGACTATAACCCAAATCGTATCATTCCCAGGCTTTGTTCTTGGTAACTTAGTAATAAAATCCATAGTTACTGTTTTGGTCAAAAATTACCTAAGCAATTAAGTGATCAAATTAGTTTTGTGAGGTAGTGTGCTAGTAATACTTTGTGAAAAATATGTTGGTTTGTTAGTTTGCGAAAACAGTTTCAGGATACGGCTCAGGATATCGAGCTGTATCTATAATCAAACAATGAGCAAAAATGTAAAGGTTGACACGTGATGTACGAGGAAAGCCCTTGATCAATCTAGATCTCTGGCATAAAACCTCGGGAGCTGACAATCGTCGGCTGCCTTGTTCTTCTTGTTGCTTGAATAACAGGATACAGTACAGGATATGATACGGATCAACTAAGTGTTACAATGCGATTCGAGTACAAGTGTGAGTGTTTGTGAGTGTTTGCAGCTAGTAGAGAGCAAGAGTGTTCAAGAAATTGTGTGTGTCCTATTTGATCCGATCATTCCTTTATATAGTAAAAGAAATAACTAACTATGCTAAAAATCTGGGATATTATGCTAAAAATCCGGGATACTGAGATTATTTCCTTTCTGAACGTTGCAAGGCTGTTTCAACTCGTTTTCCACGCGCATACCAACTATAACTCCGGGATTTAAGCTCCTATAACCGTTACAACATTAATAGCATTAACCAATCATCCATAACTCCCATAAAATACGCCTTTCTTCAATGCTGATCGTTACAAGAGCTATTCTTCCGCCATCAACGTCCTTATCCTGACTAATTTGAGCGGGTCTTCAGGATGACTTGGTCCTCATGAACGTTAGTCCCTTGCAACCAACGTTTACAAGCAAATTGTTAGTAACAGTCAGGATACTGCCTCAGGATGTTACCAATATCCTGGTCTGGTATCCTGATCGTAATCAGCTATCATAAAATCAAGATATAGTATCAGGATATGGGCTCAGAATTTCACCCATAACAATTGTCCCCAAAAATATAACTGTTGGATATCCTGATTCCGACGGATATATTTTTAGTCATTCCAACATGTCTGGTAAGGATATCTGTTTCAAATATACTGAACCTGTACACATATACTGAACCTGTATCTTGGTTAGTTCGTCTGTATTTTGTAGGGTCTAAATCATCTAGTTATCCTTCACTTATAACAATGCTAATTTCCTGCAAGTAGAATAGTTTGACGACTGAAGGTGGAGGGATCCTGTGTTTCCAGGATGAAACCTTCAACTGTTTATGTAAATATGCTTTAAAAAACTTAATTGTGTTCTTGGTGGATGGGTCTCTTTTTGAGACAAAACCAAGAATACAATCTTTTGGACTAATAATAATAAACTGACCTTTTAGTCTTATTTATTATGTTTTTATTTTGAAAGGTATGTTTTGAATATCCTGATCAAATATCCTGGTCAGGATACTGATGAAATGTCTTCTAAATGTTAGACAAAACTTGGTTGAATATGACTTTTTAGAAAACTTAGATCGTTTAGATAAGGTTTTCGAGACGTGTCGTGTAAGACAAAAAGTATTACAAACCCGGATCCAATTAAAGATGTATGGCAGGATTTTAAACGTGTCGACATGTTAATTTATACCTCTGAACGACCTCATTATAAATCCCAAGACCCTAATATATATTAGAAACATCTGATATACTCAAATCCGGTAAATGCCAGCAATGATTGATTCAAATTACAAAAGAATGGAATCCTACGAAGAAATGCACGACAACCTTCATTTACGGCACTTTCAAAAGGATCCAAGAAAACTTTATATCATTTCATGGTGGTGTAAACTGTTCATGACCCAAACAAGAGGCCCCATACTGAAAATAATGGTCCAAAATCGTATACACTAGTTACTCGTTCGAAACTTGAAAGGTCAAGAGAATTTTTGCCCCTGATAAAGGCCTTACGGACCGTAAAGGTCAATCCTTACGGTCCGTAAGGCTTGCCCAGTAACAGAAAAACGGGACAGTTCCTGTTTTGAGCATGTAACCGCCTTAGAAAGATATTTTCACATCCATGGGCGACCCCTAATAGTTCCTAGGCACTAGGGACACTTGTGGATGATCCATGATCAGTTGTAGCACTTGTTGTCATGATCTAATGAGATCAAAAGCACTATAAAAGGCCCTCATGTTGCAACCATTTGATCATACCTTCCATCTGCATTTGTGGAGCTTTCTGGAGCATAAGAGCAGACCCAAGTCATCCCTAGTCGTGCATTAGACTTTGGTAAGTACCCTTGACCTTCCTTGATTGAGTTTTACTTAGTTTTTAGCTTAAAAGTCAAACCGTCGTAATTAACATTTGACTTAGCGATTAATCATTAATGGTCCAGTGATTAGTCGAATTGAAAGTTGTTATAAGTTGGTAATTATGTGGGCATTAAACCCTTAAAAGGGCACCCTCTGATTCCCGTCCTAACTTAGTCATTTGTCGGGTCAAAGTTGTTTATAAAAAGTCAACATAAACTTAATTTGCGAATTAACATGTAATTAGCAATGTAGAAGGCATGTAACCTATTTTATCACTCATATAACTTGGTAATAATTATAAGAACATGTTTAAGCATGTCCGACCCGACAATTTTCTGTTTAGACCCGGTTCGGAACCGAAAGTCGCAAAACTTTGACTTTTGCTTTGACTTCAGTTCTGACCCGATTTAGCATGATTTAGAAATGCCTTAGAGCTTCATTAGGACCAAGTTACATGTTGGAATAACCCTCTGTGTTTGGTTCATTGATTGCTCGATTCGTTTACACGTTTTCGTTAAATGCCTAATGTTGACCAATATGCCCTTTTGACCATAAAACGAGAATTTTGGATATGTGAAAGGACAATAATTTTTGTTACTGATTTATAAACATGTCCCTAAATTTTTACATCAGTTGGAGGTCTAGATTAGGAGTTATGCTCATTAGCGTAATTAGAACGCCTTTTTGTAATTAAACGGCGTCATTAGCATAAAGCCTATCTAAACCCAATTTTTGACACCAAACCTTTTACCCACTAATGTAATATAATATTTTTGGATTTTTAAAGATTTTTAATTATTTTTAACCTGCTCATAACCTAAGGTTATGGCATTAATTTGGTAAATACCGAATATACCATTTTTGGTTATAAAATGAGTTCTACAAAGTATTTTGATGCCAATCCAGTTGCTACTGATTTTATTTAATAAATGAAGTATTTTGAACTTTATAACTTGTCCAGAAAACTCAGATTTCCGGTATAACCCGGAAATCGCTTAAAATGGCTTTTTAAGCGTATTAAACACATAGTTTATGTTTAAAACCATTTTTGTCATACAAGACTTATCACAACTGATATGACCTATTAAAATAAGTTATTTTACTGATATATTCTGACCCGAATCTCAGAATTATAAAATAACCTCTTTTATAATCTTTAAAATGACCAAAATACCCCTGCGGGGCTTAAATTGAGATTAAACTCGTTTTGGGCATAAGGGAAGATATCCTACTGATATCACAACACATTTAAGGCATATTAACTTAGGAAACCTGTATATGACTCTCATGGTTACCCGTTACGCTTATGGCGCGTTCGGTTCGGTTTATGTAACTAGTTTGCATAAATTAGCCGAGACAGGTCAAACCTTATCGTTTTTATCTCAAAATCCAGAACGTGGTTAGATTACCCATATTATACAAGTCTTCAAACTTGTCGGGTCTAAATCACATTCTATTCCGGTCTTCGCTTAATCGTGCGTTCGAACCGTATCTTTGTTAAAACTAACCGGTCTAAGTTTAGGCTTAATTAAAGACCCGTTAGGATTCTAATAGGTTATTATAAACCTTTGTTCCAGAATAGGAGACCCGGTAAAAGCTACACACACTTGCTTATTGTGATTATTACTTTGCAAAGGTAAATACTTTTAACTTATTTTCCCTTATACGGGCTTGGGGTACGGTATATAAAATACCGCTTGGTCCGGCATTGAATCTTTAATCGAATAGAGGTTAAATCATTGATATGACCGTTTTGAAATGTTTTGTTTGCTTAAAGCCTTTGGGGGGTTAATGACCATGTCCCGGATATCCTTGGCATCATCTTACGAGATGGCCACGACCTGAGCACGGGGTGTAGGCGTACACCCGACAGTGCATAAATAAATAATGTGGTGTGTCTATTGATCTTTAACCCGGTCTACGGATCGGGCTACTGAACGCATAAGGAACATGTAATTCTTTTACAAGTATTATATTCAAATAATTATCCCAAGTTATAAAAAGTTTGTGCCACGAGCATTCAAATCAATTTTTATTAAACTTTTCAAAATGAGTCGGTTGAATGTATTTACCAGTGTAAACTGACGTATTTTCCCAAAAAGGTTAAGTGCAGGTACTACGCGAACTAGGCTGGCTTTCTCCTAGCGTCCACAATAAGTCTCGTCAGCATGGATGTCAAAACTGTTGAACAATGTTTCCTATTTATTTTTGATCCACCTGTGGATTATTCCCAACTGTTTGTGATACTTGATATTACAATATTATTCGGTTGAAATATATCTATCTTTGCTTCCGCTGTGCATATTAAATATTGTGTTGTTTGACTGTAATGTTACCAACTACGTCACGATACTCCCCACCGGTAATACGTGGAAATATCGGGGTGTGACAGGTTGGTATCAGAGCCAACATTGAGGGAATTAAACACTAGCCTTTTGTGTTTAATCTCAATGACACAATTGCACATTCCTAAATTTTCGAGTCTAGACAAATAACATAGGACAAATTATGTTTTGTTTTATTTTGTCTTTTATTTTGTATATATTCTTGTTATTACCTTTGTTTATATTCACAGGAAATATGCCACCAAGAATGAGAAGAGGAGGACGAGGAAAGGGGCCGATGAGCGCCCCCAACGATCACGAAGCCGGGCCTTCGCACCGGCGAGCTCCTTCTACTACTGCGAGTGCCGATCCGCAAGGAGCCTGGAGGACCTATACAGAGCCCGCTAGACGGTCTGTCTCGGACAGCTCAACACCTCCCTATCATCATTCCTTTGGGCCGCATTCGGAAAACGAGCCCGATAACCCACAGCCTTCATATATACCTCTCCAGCGATCCCTTTCGCACAATTCCTTTGGCAACCCCACTCCTGTCTTTCAGGGCCGGTTCAACCCGGCAAATTATATTCAAGAACCAGTGGGACCGGAGGACCACTTCTCGGAAGACAATGCTATGGACATAGACGAGGACACGGATCCCGTCGAACCTGCAAGCGGTACCCCCAACCATCCCATCGAGATCTCTGATGGATCTTCTTTCCACGGATCACCCTACGGTGGTCCAGACAGTTACCAAGCGAGGTTTAACCAACATGAATGGTACTTCACACCTTCTCACCATTCATCACCTCACCAGTAGCAGCAGCAGCAGGATCCCTCTGGGGATTCACGATTCGTGGCAGTCACGCCACCACCTCCACCGCCGCCAGTTCATCAAGCACCTCCAGAACCACCAAGGCGTAGGAGAACGGGCGCACGTATGTCTGCGCGAGCAGGGGATTTCCACTTTAGCACCCCTCGACACTCCAGTGGCAGTCACTATCCGCCACTACAGGAAGACCCACAAATGGGTGGGCCCTCAAACCCAATTCCAGAGGTGAGTTCTGCACCAGTTGTACCACAGCCACCACCGATGGGTTTTGATAACCTGATTCCTGCATACGCCGGTTCAATGGCGTACAATCCGTTTGAGCAGCCGGCTCACACCCATTATAACTATGCTGAAGACCCTTACCAAGTGGCATCAAACTACCTCGCCCTTCACCCTGAAGGACCGTATGGAGCTCCTTGGGGAGTGGGATATCCAACTCATGGGTATCAAGTACCAGCTCGACCACCGATTCGACAGCAATCGCAGCCGCCACGATTCTCCCCACCAGAACAGGAGGAAATCCTCCACAGACTAAGTCGGGTGGAGCACGAGTTCCAAGAAGAACGCCGGAACAACAGGGGTTTCCTCAAAGGCCTAGCAAGCTTGCTGAAGGGGAAGAAGAAGAGGGATCATTAAATCCCCATATGTATTGTTGTATTTCCCATTTCAATCAAGTCCCTGCGTGGACATTTATCTGTGTATTTAGTCCCTGCGCGGACTTGTCTTTTTAGTCCCTGCGTGGACATCTATTCTAGTATTTGGTCCCTTCGTGGACTTGTAATTTCAGTTAAACCCCTGCGTGGGTAATTTGTCTATTAAAAGTCCCGTTTAGGGCAAAGTGTACACTTTTAAATGTTAATGGGATGTTAAGTTTATAAATTTCATTTTTGCCATTATATGCATAAATATATTACATGAAATAAATAAATCAAAATCATTCCTTTTAAAATAATCTGCCTATTATAGATTAAATAAGAATCTCAAGGGTATAACCTAGCTTACATGTCATTATAAGACTTGGCCAAGATGGCAAGACCTGTTTAAAAGATTCGGATCCCTGTTAACATCTGAAAACATGTTAACGCTCCTGGCAGACGTGATTCGTTAAAAATCACACACGTCATTCTTATATAAGGATTCTTCAAAAGATTCCTAACCTAACGTAATGATCTATAAATCATGGGTTTAAATCATCAATTAAGATGATCATATCTTGACCATACATTGGTAATATAGTGCCTACGGGCCATACTCATTGTCATATAAGACAAAAGACAGTAGTAGTCTACGACTCCCTGTCAGAGAAAGGTAATGAACTATGTTCAAACCTTAATGCCTTAATTCTCCGAAATCATGGCTTGTGATTTAAAAATGTCCCTGTGACTAGGCCTTTTGTGCTAATAATACTGTTATTGTTTTATAATTAGGATAGGTTATAATGAAATCATAAATAAATGTGAGTAACAAATTAACCAAATATGGTCTATGCTTACCATGGTTAATGAATTGCCCTAAAAGGCAATTCCATAATAAACTCCCAAATAAATTGTCGATATCTTATGTAACAGTTCAAGATACATGGCTGACTCGGATGAAATCAATAGTTGGCCAATGGAGAATAATGACACCACCAGGTTCAATGTGTCTGGTGCTGAACTCCAAGCATTAATCGACAATGCTGTTACAAAAGCCTTGGATAGGCAGTATAGTGAAACAAGTGGTACTCGGAGCAGAGCCCAATCAGTACCTAATTTCAAGCCTAAGACTCAATCTGAGGCTCACAGCAAGCCACCATCCAAGAAGGAAGAACCCAAGAAAGACGATGACGATCGTCACTCTTCAAACCAGGAAAGTGTCCCATCTCAAAGGATCATGCTGAATCAAGGACCCCGTGATAAGGGTTGCTCCTACAAATACTTTGTGTCATGCAAACCCATGGATTTCACTGGGGAAAAAGGGGCTATAGATTGCATGACATGGTTGGATGAGATGGACACAGTGGTTGATATCAGCGGGTGCGCTGATAGAGATGTGGTAAAGTTTGTGTCTCAATCGTTCAAAGGTGAGGCCTTAGCCTGGTGGAGATCGTTGATTCAAGCTACTGGGAAGATTCCACTGTACAATATGACATGGGAACAATTTGTTACCCTCATCAGGGACAACTACTGTCCCCGGCATGAGGTTGAAAAGATTGAGTCTGATTTCCTATCGTTGGTGATAAAGAATCTGGATTGCCAAGCTTACCTTACGAGCTTTAATACAATGTCAAGGTTGGTTCCTTATCTGGTGACCCCGGAACCCAAAAGAATAGCTCGTTTCATTGGGGGTTTAGCACCAGAAATTAAGGCAAGCGTGAAAGCCTCTCGGCCAGCTACTTTCAGATCTGTAGCTGATATATCCTTGTCCCTCACACTGGACGCGGTCAGACAGAGATCGCTGAGGAACACGGATGCCGAGAAAAGGAAGCGTAAAGATGACAATTCACGAAGGTCAGATAAGAAGCACAGGGGAAACAATGACCACAAGAAGGGGTCTGGTTCTAAGAAGGATGGGCATCAATCAAGAGATAAGCCCAAGTGTAAGATCTGTCAGAAGCACCACTTTGGGAGGTGCAGACTTGAGTCAAAATCCCAGTCTCAGTCGAGGCCATGTGGGATCTGCAAATCTTCGGAACATAAGACCCTAGAGTGCAAGAAACTGAAGGACGCAACGTGCTACAATTGCAACGAAAAAGGGCACATTAAGACAAATTGCCCAAAATATGCAAAGAAAGCTGATGAAGGAAAGAAGACCAATGCTAGGGTCTTCAAGATGGATGCGAAGGAAGCTGTGCAGGACGATAATGTGATCACAGGTACCTTCCTTATAAATGATGTTTATGCGAGAGTGTTATTTGATTCAGGAGCTGATAAATCATTTGTAGATAATAAGTTTTGTGAGTTGTTGAAATTGCCTGTTAAAACCTTAAATGTGAAATATGAGGTGGAGTTAGCAGATGGCACCTTAGAAACCGCCTCAACCATATTAGATGGATGTTTCATATCCATTAAGAACCACTCTTTTCCTTTGTCCCTACTTCCTTTGAAGTTGGCCGGTTTCGACATAGTTTTGGGTATGGACTGGTTATCTCATAACCAGACCCAGATTCTCTGCAATAAGAAGCAAGTGGTGATCGAGACTCCGTCTGGTGAATCACTTACGATTCAGGGAGATACCCAGTATGGACTGCCTGAGCAAGTGACTATGCTCAAGGCATCTAAGTGTTTAAAGAAGGGTCGTGTCATCTACATGGCACAAGTTACTATCGATGAGCCGAAGCCTAAGATTGAGGATATCCCCGTCATTTCTGAATACCCTGAAGTTTTTCCTGAAGAGCTACCTGGTTTACCACCAGATAGGCAAGTAGAATTCAGAATTGACATCATCCCTGGAGCAGCACCAGTAGCAAGGGCGCCTTATAGGTTGGCACCAACAGAGATGAAGGAATTGAGAACACAACTAGATGAATTGCTAGCCAAGGGTTTCATTAGACCTAGTTCGTCTCCTTGGGGAGCACAAATCTTATTTGTCAAGAAGAAGGATGGATCGATGCGTCTGTGCATCGATTACCGTGAGCTTAATAAGGTCACTATCAAGAATAGGTACCCATTGCCCAGAATCGACGATCTGTTCGATCAGCTTCATGGGGCAAGTTACTTCTCCAAGATTTACTTAAGGTCAGGCTATCATCAATTGAAGGTTAAAGATGAAGATGTACACAAGACTGCATTTAGGACTCGTTATGGTCATTACGAATTCCTAGTGATGCCTTTTGGGCTCACTAATGCACATGCCGCATTCATGGATCTCATGAATCGCGTCTGCAAGCCCTACTTGGACAAATTTGTCATCGTCTTCATTGAAGACATCCTCATCTACTCGAAGAACCAAGCTGATCATGAGAAGCATCTTCGATGTATTCTTTCACTACTTCAACAGGAAAAGCTTTACGCCAAATTTTCGAAGTGTGAATTCTGGCTTCGAGAAGTCCAATTCCTTGGACATGTGGTTAGTGAGCGTGGTATCCAAGTGGATCCCGCTAAGGTTGAAGCTGTCATGAATTGGCAAGAGCCAAAGACGCCCACAGAAATTCGCAGTTTCTTGGGATTGGCAGGATATTATAGGCGCTTTATTGAAAATTTTTCAAGGATTGCTGCACCCCTAACCTCTTTGACTAGGAAGAAAATAAAGTTCGATTGGGGCCCTAAGCAGCAAGAATCCTTTGATATCCTTAAACAGAAGCTAAGCAATGCACCTGTGTTGACATTGCCTGATGGGATAGAAGAGTTTGTGGTATATTGTGATGCATCACACACCGGGATGGGATGTGTGCTTATGCAAAAAGGCAAAGTTATTGCCTATGCTTCACGTCGGTTAAAGGTGCATGAAAAGAATTACACCACCCATGACTTGGAGTTGGGTGCCGTTGTATTTGCACTGAAGCTATGGAGGCACTATTTATATGGTATCAAGTGTGTGATCTATTCTGATCACAAGAGCCTCCAGCACCTGTTTAACCAAAAGGATTTGAACATGAGGCAACGACGTTGGATGGAAACTTTGAATGATTATGATTGTGAGATAAGATACCATCCTGGCAAGGCGAATGTAGTCGCCGATGCCTTGAGTTGAAAGGAAAGGGTGAAACCCATCCGAATCAATGCCAAGAGCATTGAGATAAAGAATGGGTTGAACGAAAGGTTGTTAGCTGCACAGAAGGAAGCTGTGTTGGAAGCTAACCATCCTAACGAAAAGCTAGGAGTAACTGAAGAACAGTTATCCTATGGCAAGGACGGAATCCTGAGATTAAATGGACGAATATGGGTTCCAGTTTATGGAGGGCTTCGAGATGTTATCCTCCAGGAAGCCCATAGTTCTAAATATTCCGTTCATCCTGGAGCTGATAAGATGTACCAGGATCTAAAGGCAAACTATTGGTGGATAGGCTTGAAGAAGTCTGTAGCTGCCTATGTAGCTAAATGCTTGACGTGTGCGCAAGTCAAAGCAGAACATCAGAAGCCGTCAGGTTTGCTACAACAGCCTGAACTTCCCACGTGGAAGTGGGAAATGGTGACGATGGATTTCATCACCAAGTTGCCAAAAACAAGGAAAGGAAATGATACGATATGGGTGATAGTGGATAGACTGACTAAGTCAGCACATTTCCTACCCATCAAGGAGACCTATAGCTTCGACATGTTAGCCTAACTATACGTAGATAAGATTGTAGCTTTACATGGCGTACCTGTGTCTATTATCTCTGACAGAGATACTAGATACACATCACATTTTTGGAAAAGTTTCCAACAATATTTGGGCACGCGCTTAAATTTCAGTACGGCTTACCATCCTCAGACGGACGGACAGAGCGAGCGTACAATCCAAACGTTGGAGGACATGCTTCGTGCATGTGTGATCGACTTAGGTGGTAGTTGGGATAACCACCTGCCATTAATCGAGTTCTCATATAACAATAGCTACCATACCAGCATCAAGGTTGCGCCTTTTGAGGCATTATATGGTAGAAAGTGCAGAATGCCCATTTGTTGGGCGGAAGTTGGAGATGTCCAACTGTCAGGACCAGAAATAGTCTTTGAAACGACGGACAAGATTGTCCAGATTCGTGACCGCTTGAAAGCTGCCAGGGATAGGCAGAAAAGCTACGCAGACCTAAAGCGTAAACCTCTGAAATTCGAGGTAGGTGACAAAGTGTTACTCAAAGTATCACCCTGGAAGGGAGTGATGCGATTTGGTAAGAAAGGTAAGTTAAGCCCGAGATACATAGGACCATTCGAGGTCATCGAATGTGTCGGATTAGTTGCTTATAAGTTAAAATTACCTGAAGAGCTCAGTGGGATTCACAATGTATTCCACATCTGCAATCTGAAGAAGTGTTTCGCTGATGAATCACTAGTCATACCACATACAGATGTGCACATAGAAGAGAGCTTGAAGTTTGTTGAAAAACCTGTGTCGATTGAGGATCGACAGGTTAAGAAGCTTTGAAGGAAGCTTGTGCCAATAGTAAAGGTTAAATGGGATGTCCGTAGAGGTCCCGAATACACATGGGAGGTTGAGTACACAATGAAAGAAAAGTACCCTCATTTATTTCAGTAAATCTCGAGGTCGAGATTTCTTTTAAGAGGGTGAGGATGTAACACCTCTAAATTTTGCGTCAAATGAAATAACGACACATGTTGTGTAAGACAAAAAGTATTATAAACCCGGATCCAATTAAAGATGTATGGCAGGATTTTAAACGTGTCGACATGTTAATTTATACCTCTGAACGACCTAATTATAAATCCCAAGACCCTAATATATATTAGAAACATCTGATATACTCAAATCCGGTAAATGCCAGCAATGATTGATTCAAATTACAAAAGAATGGAATCCTACGAAGAAATGCACGACAACCTTCATTTACGGCACTTTCAAAAGGATCCAAGAGAACTTTATATCATTTCATGGTGGTGTAAACTGTTCATGACCCAAACAAGAGGCCCCATACTGAAAATAATGGTCCAAAATCGTATACACTAGTTACCCGTTCGAAACTTGAAAGGTCAAGAGAATTTTTGCCCCTGATAAAGGGCTTACGGACCGTAAAGGTCAACCCTTACGATCCGTAAGGCTTGCCCAGTAACAGAAAAACGGGACAGTTCCTGTTTTGAGCATGTAACCGCCTTAGAAAGATATTTTCACATCCATGGGCGACCCCTAACAGTTCCTAGGCACTAGGGACACTTGTGGATGATCCATGATCAGTTGTAGCACTTGTTGTCATGATCTAATGAGATCAAAAGCACTATAAAAGGCCCTCATGTTGCAACCATTTGATCATACCTTCCATCTGCATTTGTGGAGCTTTCTGGAGTATAAGAACAGACCAAAGTCATCCCTAGTCATGCATTAGACTTTGGTAAGTACCCTTGACCTTCCTTGATTGAGTTTTACTTAGTTTTTAGCTTAAAAGTCAAACCGTCGTAATTAACGTTTGACTTAGCGATTAATCATTAATGGTCCAGTGATTAGTCGAATTGAAAGTTGTTATAAGTTGGTAATTATGTGGGCATTAAACCCTTAAAAGGGCACCCTCTGATTCCCGTCCTAACTTAGTCATTTGTCGGGTCAAAGTTGTTTATAAAAAGTCAACAAAAACTTAATTTGCGAATTAACATGTAATTAGCAATGTAGAAGGCATGTAACCTATTTTATCACTCATATAACTTGGTAATAAGTATAAGAACATGTCTAAGCATGTCCGACCCGACAATTTTCTGTTTAGACCCGGTTCGGAACCGAAAGTCGCAAAACTTTGACTTTTGCTTTGACTTCAGTTCTGACCCGATTTAGCATGATTTAGAAATGCCTTATAGCTTGATTAGGACCAAGTTACATGTTGGAATAACCCTCTGTGTTTGGTTCGTTGATTGCTCGATTCGTTTACACATTTCCGTTAAATGCCTAATGTTGCCAATATGCCCTTTTGACCATAAAACGAGAATTTTGGATATGTGAAAGGACAGTAATTTTTCTTACTGATTTATAAACATGTCCCTAAATATTCACATCAGTTGGAGGTCTAGATTAGGAGTTATGCTTATTAGCGTAATTAGAACGCCTTTTTGTAATTAAACGGCGTCATTAGCATAAAGCCTATCTAAACCCAATTTTTGACACCAAACCTTTTACCCACTGATGTAATATAATATTTTGGGATTTTAAAAGATTTTTAATTATTTTTAACCTGCTCATAACCTAAGGTTATGGCATTAATTCGGTAAATACCGAATATACCCTTTTTGGTTATAAAATGAGTTCTACAAAGTATTTTGACGCCAATCCAGTTGCTACTGATTTTATTTAATAAATGAAGTATTTTGAACTTTATAACCTATCCAGAAAACTTAGATTTCCGGTATAACCCGGAAATCGCTTAAAATGGCTTTTTAAGCGTATTAAACACATAGTTTATGTTTAAAACCATTTTTGTCATACAAGACTTATCACAACTGATATGACCTATTAAAATAAGTTATTTTACTGATATATTCTGACCCGAATCTCAGAATTATAAAATAACCTCTTTTATAATCTTTAAAATGACCAAAATACCCCTGCGGGGCTTAAATTGAGATTAAACTCGTTTTGGGCATAAGGGAAGATATCCTACTGATATCACAACACATTTAAGGCATATTAACTTAGGAAACCTGTATATGACTCTCATGGTTACCCGTTACGCTTATGGCGCGTTCGGTTCGGTTTATGTAACTAGTTTGCATAAATTAGCCGAGACAGGTCAAACCTTATCGTTTTTATCTCAAAATCCAGAACGTGGTTAGATTACCCATATTATACAAGTCTTCAAACTTGTCGGGTCTAAATCACATTCTATTCCGGTCTTCGCTTAATCGTACGTTCGAACCGTAGCTTTGTTAAAACTAACCGGTCTAAGTTTAGGCTTAATTAAATACCCGTTAGGATTCTAATAGGTTATTATAAACCTTCGTTCCAGAATAGGAGACCCGGTAAAAGCTACACGCACTTGCTTATTGTGATTATTACTTTGCAAAGGTAAATACTTTTAACTTATTTTCCCTTATACGGGCTTGGGGTACGGTATATAAAATACCGCTTGGTCCGGCATTGAATCTTTAATTGAATAGAGGTTAAATCATTGATATGCCTATTTTGAAATGTTTTGTTTACTTAAAGCCATTGGGGGTTAATGACCATGTCCCGGATATCCTTGGCATCATCTTACGAGATGGCCACGACCTGAGCACGGGGTGTAGGCGTACACCCGACAGTGCATAAATAAATAATGTGGTGTGTCTATTGATCTTTAACCCGGTCTACGGATCGGGCTACTGAACGCATAAGGAACATGTAATTCTTTTACAAGTATTATATTCAAATAATTATCCCAAGTTATAAAAAGTTTGTGCCACGAGCATTCAAATCAATTTTTATTAAACTTTTCAAAATGAGTCGGTTGGATGTATTTACCAGTGTAAACTGACGTATTTTCCCAAAAAAAGGTTAAGTGCAGGTACTACGCGAACTAGGCTGGCTTTCTCCTAGCGTCCACAATAAGTGTCGCCAGCTTGGATGTCAAAACTGTTGAACAAAGTTTCCTATTTATTTTTTATCCACCTGTGGATTATTCCCAACTGTTTGTGATACTTGATATTACAATATTATTCGGTTGAAATATATCTATCTTTGCTTCCGCTGTGCATATTAAATATTGTGTTGTTTGACTGTAATGTTACCAACTACGTCACGATACTCCCCACCGGGCCCACCGGTAATACGTGGAAATATCGGGGTGTGACATTGATGAATAATAAATCATACAAGAAACACTTAGGGAATAATTTCCAACCTTAACCTTTGAATCCTTTGCAATGTCCCCGGCATGGATGTCCCCTGTCTGTGCAGGATATTGCATCAGTGCATGACATACTTGAGTATTTCTTCACCTAGTGATTAAACTTCGTAGCTTCTTATCCACAAAAGAACGTGTGTAATCACAGCTTGTCATATCTTTGCAATCTTGTTAAAAACTTTAGTTTTACTGGGGATAAACCCTTAATGTACTGGGGATAAACCCTTAGTATCCTGGGGAAAATCCCAAATTTTCGTGCGCTACAGGCGGGAGTGTATAAACTCCAAGACTTAGAAAGGTGAAAACCTTTAAACCTTAGAGAGTATGAAAATACCCTTTCGCGAGAGAGGGTGATCAATCCTCATATACCTTAAGGATCCAGGGTATAGCCAACAGTAACGAAATTGTCAGCCACTTTTACATGAACTGGTCCCGCCACCTTGAACTATCCCTGGATAACTTGCGCTCCAGGCGGGGTGTTTAAACCCAATTCGTGAGAAAGGTGAATACCTTTAAACCTGTGAAGGGATCAGGATCCCTTAAACATGAGAGAGGGGGGCAATCCTCTAAT
Source organism: Helianthus tuberosus (assembly GCA_030545235.1). NCBI lineage: Eukaryota > Viridiplantae > Streptophyta > Magnoliopsida > Asterales > Asteraceae > Helianthus > Helianthus tuberosus. The sequence goes on from CM060406.1 coordinate 188,108,537, forward strand.
CTTTCGAAGTATCCTGAGTGTGTATCCTGGAGCTATATCCCGAAGCATATTCTGCAAAACAACCTTAAACTAAGGTGGGTGTTAGCTTGTCTAACACCCCTCCGATGTTTAAGTTAGTATTGGGTTCAAATAAAATAAATTATATTTAAAAGAGACAGAATTCATACCATCTTGAGTTAGAAATTAAATTCTAAATTCACTTGAAATAGGCTTTGAGATGTATAGCATTCCAGGATCTTGGTAGTATATCCCCCTCCATATTCTTAAGCTGGTATGCTCCTTTTCCAGATTCCAATTCAATCTCGTAGGGTCCTTCCCACTTTGGAGCCAACTTTCCATCAGCAGGATTCGTAGTATTCTGAAAAGCTTTCCTTAACACTCAATCTCCGACTTGGAACCTTCTAGTCCTTATATTCTTGTTATATGCTCTGGATATCCTCTGTTGATATGCCGCCATCCTTAGCTTTGCTGCATCTCTTGTCTCATCAATAGTATCCAGTTCTTGACATAAGATTTCAGGATTTGATTCAGGATCCCGTAGGCTTGATCTAGCTGTCGGTATCACCATTTCTGTCGGGATCACTGCTTCTGCCCCAAATACCAAAGAAAATGGGGTTTGCCCAGTAGCATTCTTCATAGTTGTTCTATCAGCCCATAGGACAAATGGTAGTTCCTCTGCCCATTTTCCTTTTTTGGCACCTAACCTCTTCTTTAAATTGTTGACGATTATCTTGTTCGAGGATTCTGCTTGTCTATTTGCTTGAGGATGCACTGGTGTTGACGTAATCATCTTAATTCCCCAACTCTTGCAAAAGTCAGTAGTTCTTTTGCTGATGAATTGAGAGCCATTGTCACAAACTATCTCAGCTGGTACCCCAAATCTGGTCAGGATATTCCTCTTTATGAAGGATACCACTTCTTGATCCCTGACTTGAACAAAGGCCTCGGCTTCGACCCACTTGGAGAAATAATCTGTCATTGCCAGCATAAAAACCTTTCCTCCTGGAGCCTTTGGAAGTTTTCCCACTATGTCCATTCCCCATTTCATAAACGGCCAAGGGGATACGATAGGATATAATGGTTCTGCAGGCTGATGCGGGATGTTGCCGTGTCTTTGACATGCATCGCATTTCTGAGCATACTCCGTGGCATCCTTTCTCATGGCCGGCCAGTAATATCCTGTTCTCAACACCTTCGAGAACAGAGATCTGCCCCCAGTATGGTTGCCACAGTCTCCTTCGTGTATATCCTGAAGTACCTCCTTGGTTTCAGGAACTTCCAAGCACCTTAGGTACGGACCTGCAAGGGATTTCTTATACAAAATATTATTTATAATAGTAAAACGAGATACCTTCATCCTAAAAGCTTTAGGATTTGCATCCTTTGGGATATCTCCTTCTTGAAGATACTTCACAATTGGAGTCATCCAGGATTCAGGATCCTTCTCAGGATATCCATCACCAGGATCCTGGATACATGCTACTTCTTTATCCTGAGATTTGAAATGTTCCATTGCAGGATACAAGATGTGCACTATTGGTATCTGAGTTCCCTCCGGTATCCTGACAGTAGATCCTAAGTTTGCTAGAGCATCAGCTTCAGCATTCTTTTCTCTTGGTACCTGTTCAAGTATAAAAATTTCGAAATATCCTGCTAATTTTTTAACAATTTCAAGATATTCAGCTAACTTTTCGCCTTTTACTGCATAAGATCCATTGAAATGGTTAGCAATCAACAGGGAATCAACATATACTTGTAAATATCTAATATTCATATTTTTAGCTAATTCTAATCCTGCTATCAGAGCTTCATATTCTGCTTCATTATTAGTGGTAGGAAACTCACATCTAATGGCCTGGGGTAATATGTCCCCCTGTGGCGATTTTAGTAGTATACCCAAACCTACACCTCTTACATTAGATGCACCATCAGTATATAGTGTCCAAGATTCTATATTTTCTCCGAGTTATTGCATTTCTAGATCTACTTCATTTTGAATATCACTACTGAAATCAGCCACAAAGTCTGCTAGAGCCTGAGACTTTATAGCATTTCTAGGTTCATATATTAGATCATAGGCACTTAATTTTACTGACCACTTAGCCATTCTACCCGAGATCTCAGGTTTCCTAAGCACATTCTTAACAGGATAATTAGTTTTAACATGAATCCTATGTGTCTCAAAATAATGTCTAAGCTTAGTTGATGCCATAACTAGCGCTAATATCATTTTTTTCTAGATGAGAATATCTAGTTTCAGCATCTAATAAACTTTTACTAACGTAATAGACAGGATACTGCTGACCTTCATGATCCTTTACAAGGACAGCACTTACTGCATTCCCTGATACTGCGAGATATAGGGATAATGGTTCACCATCCTCAGGCTTCATTAATAGAGGTGCGGTTGAAAGATATTGCTTTAATTCCTGTAGGGCTGCTTCATGCTTTTCTCCCCACTCGAACCTCTTATTCTTCTTCAGGATATCGTAGAATTCCTTGCATTTTTCCGAGGATCTTGATATAAATCTGTTTAATGCTGCTACTCACCCTGTTAATCTTTGAACATCTTTCATATTTGAAGGTGACTTGATATCCAAGATAGCTTTAATCTGCTCCGGGCTTGCTTCTATCCCCCTTTTAGTCACCATGTATCCTAAAAACTTTCCTGCCCCCACTCCAAAATGGCACTTGGCAGGATTTAGTTTCATATTATACTGGTCCAGGATATCAAATGTTCCTTTAATATCCTGGAGATGATCCTCAGCCTTCTTGGATTTGACTACCATATCGTCAATGTACACCTCCATGGTGTCCCCCAGTTTGTCTTTAAACATCATGTTCACCAATCTCTGGTACGTTGCACCTGCATTTTTTAAACCAAAAGGCATAGTAGTATAACAGTAAATACATGTTGGTGTCATGAAAGCAATATCCTCCTGGTCTGAAGGTTCCATTTGGATCTGCTGGAATCCTGAGGATGCATCTATGAAGGTTAACATTTCATGACTGGCAGCGGCATCCACCATCGAGTCTATATGAGGCAGAGGGAATGAGTCTTTAGGACATGCTTTGTTCAAGTCTGTGAAATCTACACAAACTCTCCATTTCCCATTCTTCTTTTGAACCACGACCACATTTGCTAGCCACTTGGGAAATTTGACTTCCCTGATCATCTTGGACTTCAATAGTCTTTCAACCTCTTCTTGAATAATTATGTTTCGTTCTGGAGCAAACTTCCTTCTCTTTTGCTGGACAAGCTTGAAAGACCTGTCAATTCCAAGCTTGTGAGTTATAATATCCTTAGAAATACCTGTCATATCCTCATGCTTCCATGCGAATGTTGACATCCTGCATTTCAAAAAGTTAGTTAACTGATTTTCAATATCCTAAGGGATATTGGCTCCTACAAGCACCGAGATATCTGGATTATTCTGGTCCGGGATAATTTTCTTAACATCCTGCTCCGAAGCCTCCACAATATCCTGGGCTCGCATCTTTAATTGCTATCCTGCTTTGGATTTTCTTGAGGCCTTTATTGAAGAGGAGTAGCACTCCTTCGCCTCTTGTTGGTCACTTTCAACTTTGACTACCCCCCAAGGAGTAGGGATCTTGACACACTGATGATAGGTGGAAGGTACAGCTTTCATATCGTGAATCCATGGCCTGCCCAATATAATATTATAGCAGGATAATGAATCCATGACACAAAAACGTTGCATCGAGTTTACTCCTTCGACATATACGGGCAGTTTTATCTCCCCAACAGTATTCTTTGCTTCTCCACTAATCCCTACAAGCACAGTGGACTTTGAGGTAATCTTTATCTCGGGGATGTTCATTCTCTTCAAGGTTTCCAATTGGATGATGTTGACTGAGCTGCCATTATCCACCAGTATCCTGCGTACAAAGTGATTAGCAACATATAAAGTTTTTACCAGAGCATCATGATGAGGATCCTGGACAGTATCCCTGTCATCACTATCGAACGTGATCATTTTATCAGTCATGAGGGTCGATATCCTGGTTGGCTTATTCCCCCTTTCGGCCTTAGCCTCCTTTACATGTCTTTTGGCTGCAGAATAAGAAGTTCCGCAGATATCGGACCCTCCTGAGATAAAGTTAATTATCTTGGCGTCGGCGGGAGGTGATGCTGCTCGTTCAGGATCCTTCTCAATATCCTGACCCTTATTCTTCTTTCTGCCCAGAAGATCCTTCAGATATCCTTTGCTTAGTAAGTAGCTTATTTCTTTCCTCAGGGCAATGCAATCCTCAGTAACATGTCCGAAAACCTCATGGAAGGCACACCATTTGGACTTATCCTTCCAATCAGCTTTTTGTTGATTCTTCCGAGGCCACCTGGCTGTATCTCCCAAACCCTGCATAGCATACATTAGTTCAGGTATATTAACAGAAAAACAATATTCTGACAATTCAGGATACTCCTCAGGATCCTCATTTTCAACAGCGTTCACTTTTTTGCTATCATTCCTGTCATATGGCTTAGAACGATATGGTTTGAATGAGGATTCTGACTTCCTGTTAGTTGGTTCATCTGTTGAGGATGCATTCATCCTCTCTTGCATTTTCTTATCATCTTCCAGCCTGATATATCTCAAGGCCCTGTTTTGAGCTTCGTCCAAGTTCCTGCAAGGATTCATCACAAGATCCTGATAAAACTGGGAATCCTTTTGTAGTCCCATCTTGAATGCTTGGACTGCTATAGCAACATCAAGGTGTGGGATATCCAAGGATTCCCTGCTGAATTTGTTCACATAATCCCTTAGGGATTCTTGAGGCCCCTGTGTTATCCTGTAGAGGTCACTTGTTAGTTTTTCAAAGCTTCTACTACAAGAAAACTGACTATTAAACAAATTAACTAAATGAGCAAATGATGTAATTGAATAAGGTGGAACATTTAGAAGCCATTTCAAGGCTGATCCTGTTAGAGTAGAGCCAAAGCCCTTGCACAAGCATGCTTCCTTAAGTTCTGGCGGGATAGGGTTAATCTCCATCCTCTCCCTATACTGGGAAATATGCTCCTCAGGATCCGTCGTCCCATCATACAGCTTCACAAATGGGGTGAGCAAAGCGGGAGATGTTGTGACTATCCCGGGATACTTCCGGTATAGGCTGCTATCCCAGGCACACTTGATATCATATCCTTCAACTTTTGAAGCTCTCTGGTTATCACTGATGTCACACCTGCATCCTGCGATGATCCAAGATTATTAGTAACAGGGATACTGGTGTTAACAGACAAGTTACCAGCTTGTTGATTCTGGCTATATCCTGGGGTGCATCCTGGAGCATATCCTGGATCCCTCACAGTCGACATCCTGGTCGAAAAGGGTATCTCAGGAATATGACTCCGGGAATGGCTAGGCACAATATTCCCCCTGTTATCCTCAACATATACTGCAGAACTGAAGTTTAAAGCTCTTGGTTGCAAGGGAGTGACAGTATCCTTAGCGGGCCTGCTTGAGCTGGATTTCAAGAGTTGTATCTCTCTCATCAGCATTTGGTTGGTCTCCTGCTGTTGCCTCATCTGTTCCTGTACACTACCAAACAAAGTTAGAATTTCTTCATTAGAGACCAAAACAGGACCGGATCCCTGGACATTGCGAGCATGGATAACATCCCGAGCCACATGACTTTCAGTTCCTTGCGAAGAGGCTTGCATTCTCGAAGGAGGTGGTGGAAGCACCGAACCAATTGTTGCAGAGGTTGTAGCAGACACGGTGGAAGAGCTCATGTTTGATCTCGAGGCCATTGAAAATAGTGTAGCAAAAAGTTTTGAAAATAGAAAACCAAGTAATGATTTTGCAAAAGTTTTTAGTAGAAATAGCACCACTTGCCCCACGGTGGGCGCCAAATTGTTTTGGTCAAAACTTACCTAAGCAATTAAGTGATCAAATTAGTTTTGTGAGTTAGTGTGCTAGTAATACTTTGTGAAAAATATGTTGGTTTGTTAGTTTACGAAAACAGTTTCAGGATACGGCTCAGGATATCGAGTTGTATCTATAATCAAACAATGAGCAAAAATGTAAAGGTTGACACGTGATGTACGAGGAAAGCCCTTGATCAATCTAGATCTTCGGCATAAAACCTCGGGAGTTGACAATCGTCAGCTGCCTTGTTCTTCTTATTGCTTGAATAACAGGATACAGTACAGGATATGATACGGATCAACTAAGTGTTACAATGCGATTCGAGTACAAGTGTGAGTGTTTGTGAGTGTTTGCAGCTAGTAGAGAGCAAGAGTGTTCAAGAAATTGTGTGTGTCCTATTTGATCCGATCATTCCTTTATATAGTAAAAGAAATAACTAACTATGCTAAAAATCCGGGATATTATGCTAAAAATCCGGGATACTGAGATTATTTCCTTTCTGAACGTTGCAAGGCTGTTTCATATCGTTTTCCACGTGCATACCAACTATAACTCCGGGATTTAAGCTCCTATAACCGTTACAACATTAATAGCATTGACCAATCATCCATAACTCCCATAAAATACACCTTTCTTCAATGCTGATCGTTACAAGAGCTATTCTTCCGCCATCAACGTCCTTATCCTGACTAATTTGAGCGGGTCTTCAGGATGACTTGGTCCTCATGAACGTTAGTCCCTTGTAACCAACGTTTACAAGCAAATTGTTAGTAACAGTCAGGATACTGTCTCAGGATGTTACCAATATTCTGGCCCGGTATCCTGATCGTAATCAGCTATCATAAAATCAAGATATAGTATCAGGATATGGGCTCAGAATTTCACCCATAACAGTTACCATTTCCTACTTCCAAGTGGGAAGTTCAGGCTGTTGTAGCAAACCTGACGGCTTTTGATGCTCGGCTTTAACTTGTGCGCACGTCAGACATTTAGCCACATAAGTGGCTATAGATTTCTTCAAACCTATCCACCAGTAATTTGCCTTTAAATCCTAGTACATCTTATCACTGCCTGGATGGACTGAATATTTGGAACTATGAGCTTCTTGAAGAATTACGTCTCTAAGCCCTCCATGGATTGGAACCCATATTTGACCATCCAATCTTAGGATTCCATCCTTGCCATATGACAATTGATCGGCAGTCACACCTAACTTCTCATTCGGGAAGTTAGTTTCCAAAACAGCTTCCTTCTGAGCGGCTAACAACTTTTCATTCAAGTTGTTCTTTAATTCAATGCTTTTGGCATTGATTCTAATAGGCTTAACCCTGTCCTTTCTGCTTAGAGTGTTAGCTACGACATTAGCTTTGCCCGGATGATATCGAATTTCGCAATCATAGTCGTTCAAAGTCTCCATCCAACGACGCTGCCTCATGTTAAGATCCTTCTGGTTAAACAGATGTTGAAGGCTCTTATGATCAGAATAGATCACACACTTGGTTCCATATAAATAATGCCTCCAAAGTTTTAGTGCAAATACAACGACACCCAATTCCAAATCATGGGTGGTGTAATTCTTTTCGTGCACCTTTAACTGACGCGAGGCATAGGCAATAACCTTGCCTCTCTGCATAAGCACACAACCCATACCAGTGTGCGATGCGTCGCAGTATACAACAAACTCTTCAATCCCTTCCGGCAATGTCGATACAGGAGCATTGCTCAACTTTAGTTTAAGAATCTCGAAAGATTCTTGTTGCTTGGGACCCCAATCAAATTTTGTATTCTTGCGAGTCAATGAAGTTAGGGGTGCAGCAATCCTTGAAAAGTTTTCGATGAAACGCCTGTAGTATCCTGCTAGACCCAAGAAGCTGCGTATTTCTGTAGGTGTTTTCGGCGCTTTCCAATTCATAATCGCTTCGATCTTAGCGGGATCCACCTGGATACCACGCTCGCTTACCACATGTCCAAGAAATTGGACTTCACGAAGCCAAAACTCACATTTGGAAAACTTGGCGTAGAGCTTCTCTTGCTGTAGAAGTTTGAGAATACACCTGAGATGTTTTTCATGATCGGCTTGATTCTTTGAATAAATAAGTATGTCATCGATAAAGACAATGACAAACTTGTCTAAGTATGGCTTGCAAACGCGATTCATGAGATCCATGAATGATGCAGGTGCATTAGTGAGCCCGAAAGGCATCAACAAGAAGTCATAGTGGCCATAGCGTGTTCTGAATGCGGTCTTGTGCACGTCTCCGCCTCTGACCTTCAACTGGTGATAACCTGACCTTAGATCGATATTTGAAAAGTAACTTGCTCCTTGAAGCTGATCGAACAAATCATCGATCCTGGGCAATGGATATCTATTCTTGATTGTTACTTTATTCAACTCGCGATAATCGATGCATAGACGCATCGATCCATCCTTTTTCTTCACGAACAGAATTGGTGCTCCCCAAGGGGATGAGCTAGGTCAAATAAATCCCTTCTTCAACAAATCATCCAACTGAGTCCTTAATTCTTTCATCTCAGTTGGTGCCAATCGATAAGGTGCTCTTGTAATTGGTGCTGCTCCAGGAATGATATCGATTCTGAATTCCACTTGCCTATCTGGAGGTAATCCAAGTAGTTCTTCAGGAAAAACATCTGGATATTCAGAAATAATAGGGATGTCTTCAATCTTGGGCTTTGGTTCATCAACGGTTACCTGTGCCATGTAAATGACACAACCTTTCTTCAAACACTTCGATGCCTTAAGCATAGACACTTGCTTAGGTAACCCGTACTGCGTATCTCCTTGAATTGTTAATGGCTCACCATAAGGAGTCTTGATAACCACTTGTTTCTTATCACATACAATTTGGGCTTGGTTACGAGACAACCAATCCATTCCTATCACTATATCGAATCCTGCCAATTTCAACGGAAGCAAGGATAGCGGAAAAGAGTGATTCCTAATAGATATAAAACATCCATCTAATAATGTTGAAGCAGTCTCTATCGTTCCATCGGCCAATTCTACTTCATACTTTATGCTTAGAGTTTTAACAGGCAGATTTAACAATTTACAAAATTTATTGTCTACAAATAACTTGTCTGCACCTGAATCAAACAATACTCTAGCATATACATCATTGATAAAGAATGTACATATTATAACATTGTCCTTCTGAACGGCCTCTTGAGCATTCATTTGAAAGACCCAAGCATTGGTCTTTTTAGCCTCCTCAGGCTTCCTTGGATTTTTCGGGCAGTTAGTCTTAATGTGCCCCTTTTCGTTGCAACCATAACAGGTTGCATCCTTCAATTTCTTGCATTCCAAAGTCTTATGCTCTTTGGACTTGCAGATCCCACATCCAATAGGCTTTGACTGAGACTGTGATTTCGACTCGAATCTACACTTCCCAAAATGATGTTTCTGGCAAGTTTTGCATTTGGGTTTCTCACCTGACTGCTGGTTACCCTTTTTAAACCCAGAACTCTTCCTATGATCTGAGTTCCCCTTTCTTTTCTTGTCGGAGCGGTGAGAACTCTCATCCTCCCATTTTCTTTTTCCTTCCTCAGAAGCTTTGCTAGACCTGTTTCTGATAGCATCAAGTGTGAGAGATAGAGACAGATCTACCACTGACCTGTATGTGGTAGGTCTAGATGCCTTCACGTTTCCCTTGATTTCTGGAGCTAGACCTCCAATAAAACGAGCTATGCGCTTTGGTTCCGGTGTGACCAAATAAGGAACCAATCGGGACATGGTATTGAAGCTTGTAACATACGCCTGACAATCCAAGTTCTTCATGACCAGAGTTAAGAAGTCAGTCTCGATTTTCTCAACCTCATGCTGAGGACAGAAATTTTCCCTGATCAATGCAAGAAACGGATCCCAAGACAAGTTATACAACGGAATCTTCCATGTAGCTTGGACTAACGACCTCCACCAAGCTAAAGCTTCATCTTTAAATGATTGCGAAACAAACTTCACAATATCTTGTTCCGCACAACCACTGATATCAACTACAATGTCCATCTCATCGAGCCAAGTCATACAATCAATGGCTCCTTTTTGTCCTGTAAAGTCCCTTGGCTTACAAGAGACGAAATATTTATAAGAGCAGGTCTTAACACGTGGCTCCTGATTGAGCACGATTCGCTTTGATGGAATACTTCTCTCATTCGACGAATGATGAGAATCGTCCTTATGAGATGCGTGTGACTTGGAAGGTGGTTTTGTATGAGGTACAGATTGGGTCCTGCTACGAGTACCACTTGATTCTTTGAAATGTCTGTCCATGGCTCGGGTGATAGCATTATCTATCATTGCTTGTAAATCTGCACCAGCTACATTAATTTTGGTGGTATCATTTCTCTCCCTAGGATGACTTTAACCTCTTCTGATTCAGACATGTTGAGGCTTGATTGCTATAAAACAATTGACAATATTTTATTTACAGGTTTATTTTGGAATCATCATTTTTGATGATTCATTAACCATGCTAAATATAAACCATATTGGTTAATTTACTAGTCATGTTTATTTGGGATTTTTATTATAATTTATCCTCAGATATAAATCATTAAAGATACTAAAGTGACACAACAGCCTATTCACAAGGACAGTTTTAAATTATAAGCCATGATCTTATAAGATTGAGGCATTAAGGTTTGAACATAGTTCATCACCTTTTCTTGACAGGGAGTCGTAGACTACAACTGTCTTTTGTCTTATTAGACAATGAATATGGCCCGTAGGCACTTCATCACTAATAGATATTTAAATTAGGTAAGAATAAGGAATTGGAAAAATCCAATACAAGTATGACTAGTGTGATTTTATCGAATCACATTTGCCAGGAGTGCTAACATGTTTTCAGATGTTAACAAGGATTTGAATCTTAAAAAGGTTTTACCATCAGGGTCATGTCTAAAATGACATATAGGCTAGGTTATACCTTCAAGATTTCTTTTAATATTTTATTGGCAGATTTAATTTAAAATGGAAGTGATATTTTGATTTATTTCATACAATATATTCATGTATATAATGACAAATGAAATTTAAAAAAAAAACATTCTATAAATTGAAAGAAGTACATAACTGCCCTAAACGGGACTTTTCAATAAATAACTTGTCCACATAGGGACTAAAATAAGAAATGCAAGTCCACGCAGGGACCAAATACATAAATAAATGTCCACACAGGGACTTAATTAAAAATAAGAATTACAAAACAAATAAATAAGGAAATTCAATAATCTCTCTTCTTCTTCCCCTTTATTAGGTTTGCCAAACCCTTAAGTAGACCCCGGCGGCTTCTACGCTCCTCCTGTACCTGTTGCTCCACCTCGTGCAACCGTTGAAGGATTTCCTATTGCTGTGGTTGTTGGATCTGAGGCGGCTGCTGCTGCTGAGGTTGAGGAGGTGGTGGGTATTGATACCCATATGTTGGGTACCCAGTTGGGTACGTAGCTGAAAAGGGTCCTCCAGGGTAGAGAGCATTGTAGTTTGCCGCATCAAGGTACGGGTCGACGGCAGGGGCATTGTTGTAATTGTAACCCGAATAAGCTTGCTGCTCAAACGGGTTATACGCTGCTGCACCGGGGTAAGAAGGAATTGGGTTTTCATAACCCATGGGCGGTAGTGGTGGTGCGACTGGAGCAGAGTCGACTTCAGAAATTGGGTTTGAAGGCCCACCCATTTGCGGGTCTTCATACAGCGGCGGGTAGTTGTTGTTGCTGGAGTGTTGGGGGTGCTAAAGTGGAAACCCCCACGCACGGACGTCTGTGCGCCTGTTCTTCTTCACCTCGGTGGTTCTGGAGGTAGTTGCTGCTCTGGCGCTGGTGGTGGCGGTGGCGTGACCGCCTGAAAATACGGGTCCTTAGAAAGGACCTGTTGGTGTGGTGGTGAGTTGAGGTGAGGGGGAGTGTACTCCCACTTGTATGTAGCCCATCTTTCAGCAAAAATGTCAGGGCCCCTGTACGGTGAACCATGGAAGGATGATCCGCTGGATATATCAATGGGATGCGTTGGCATCCCAGTCGGTGGTAGCTCGGGGTCTGGATCCTCGTCCATCTCCATATCATGCATCTCAGGATAATGATCAACTGGTCCTAAAGGGTTTGGACCCTCTGGTTCTTGTACCTGGTTCATTGGATTGAACCGACTTTGAAAATATGGGGTCGGGTCCTGGAAGGCACGGTGCGAACCCGATTGTTGCAATGGTATGAAGGAATGGTGAGAATGGTCGGACCCGTTGTTCTGATGCAGCCCGAATGAATCATGGTAGGATGGTGATGAACTGAGCGAGACAGAGCGTCTCGCAGGCTCTAAATAAGTTCTCCAATCCTCGTGAGGACTAGAGCTAAGGTTCACTGATGGAGTACGCCGGTGAGATGGCCCGGCTTCATGATCATTTCTTGCATTCATCGGTGCTTTTTCTCTTCCACCTCTACCCCTCACACGTGGCGGCATTTTGTCTTTGGAACCTGTCAAAACAAAAGAAAAATAACAAAAGACAAAAACAATTAAGATTAGGATTAATCCTAAGTCCTTTGCCTAGACTCGGAAGTCGAGGAATGTGCAAACTGTGTCATTGAGATTAAACACAAAAGGCTAGTGTTTAATTCACTCAATGTTGGCTCTGATACCAACCTGTCACACCCTGATATTTCCACGTATTACCGGTGGGCCCGGTGGGGAGTATCGTGACGTAGTTGATATCATCATGGTCAAATAATCACAGTTTAAATGCACAGCGGAAGTCTAAAGTAATAATAGAAACCGAATTGAAAGTATAATAAAATATTACACAACGGTTGTAAGTGGATCCACAGGCGGATCTAAAACAGAAAGAAAAAATTGTTCATCAGACTTAAGTATTAAAAGCTTGCAAGGCTCTTTATTTAATACTCAGGAGTTTCCAGCCCATTACGCGTAGTGCCTGCACTTAGTCTTTTTGAAAAATACGTCAGTTTACACTGGTAAATACAATTAACTGGCTCTTTTGAAAAGTATTTATAAAATTGGTTTGGATGCGCAAGGCATAAAATCTTTTATAACTTGGGACAATTATTTAAAAATAATCTTGTATACAGATTTATATGTTTGTCGTCCGTTCAGGACCGGAATAGAAGAGCCGGTATAAGATTAATAGACACACCACAAGTATAGGCCCACAAGGAGTTTCCTCACGAGTGAGATACCGTTTATACATACGCAACTGTCAGGTGTGTGCCTACACCCCATGCTTAAGCCATGGCCATTTCAAATGAATGAGCCGAGGATATCCAGGACACGGTCATTAACCCCCCAAAGGCATTGAATCAAACAAAACAGATTAAAACGGGTTATGTAAATTTATTAATCAAAATGGAATTAAATAATTTCATACCTGACCAAGCGGTATTATTATAATACCGTAACCCAAGCCCGTATAACAGAAAATAAGTTAAAAGTATTTACCTGAGCTAAAATATAATTTTATTCTCAGCTGTATATCAAATCAGCAAGTACAAGTAGCTTTTACTGGGCTCCTAATCTGGAATGAAGGTTTTAATAACCTATTAGATTCCTAACGGGTCTTATTTAAGTTATAACCTAGACCGGTTATTTTTAAAGAAAGGTTTACGGTTCAAAACGCAAGATTAAGCGAAGACCGGATTAGAATGTGATTTAGACCCAACAAGTATGAAGACTTGCATAAAATGGGTAAACTAAACACATTCTGGATTTTGAAGTAAAAATGATAAGATTATGCCCCGTTTTGGTTAATTTATGCAAACTAGTTACATAAACCGTACCGAATGCGAAAATTCGTAACGGGTAACCAAATGAGTCATGTACATGTTCCACAAGTTAATATGCTTTAAGTATGTTGTGATATCAGTAGGATATCTTCCATTATGCCCAAAACGGATTTAAAACAAATTTAAGCCCCAAAAAGGGCAATTTGGTCATTTTGAAGTTTATAAAAGAGGTCAAATAGAAAACTGAGGTTCTGGTCTAAAACATTCAGTAAAAATATTTATTTTAACAAGTTACATCAGTAAGATATCATACATATGTGAAATTTATTATTTATGGCCAAACTATGCACCGTAGGGGCATTTTGGTCATTTCAAATTTGGAAATCTGACTTCAAGTCTTGAACTTACTATTAAAGTATAAAAAATTTATTTATAACATCAGTAGGTAACAAGTCTTAGGTGCTAAATATGGTTTTAGACCATACTATGCGCCTAAATCGCATAAAAGTCGGTATTTGACGATATTCGAGTTGTTTAAGGAAATCTAAGATTTTGATCAGTCTCAACTGTTTAAAATAATTTATTTAATGTATAAAATCAGTAGGAAAAGGTTTGACATGCAAATGATGCATAAAACTCATTTTATTAATGAAAAGGGTATTATCGTCAATTACCGAGTCATGCAAGAACTCTATGTTATGGTCAGTATAAAATTTGACAAAAAATTTCCAAAAATCCCTAAATTTTATTTTATAACAGTGGGTAGAAAGTTTGGTGCCAAAAATTGGGTTTAAATATGATTTATGCCAAAAATGTCATTTAATTAACAAAAAGCTTTTGTTTTACGATATCGTGAATAACTCTTATTTCAGACCAGAAACGGATGTCAAATTTTTAGGACATACTAATATATCAGTAATAAAGGTTTTTGTCCTCTCACATTTTCAAAAATCTCGTTTTAATGATAAAAGGGCATAATGGTCAACTTTTAAGCATTTAACGGAAACATGCAATGAACTAGGATTTCTATGGAATCATGTTATATAACCTCAAAGGGTTATACTAACATATAATATGGTCCTAAAGGAACCCTAAGGCATAACTAAACTAAGCTAAATCGGGTCAGAACTGAAAGTCAAAGCAAAAGTCTACTTTTGCGACTTTCGGTTGCGAACCGAGCCTAAACTCAGAATTGTCGGATTGAACATGCCTAAACATGTTCTTATATTATTTACCAAGTTATTTAAGTGTTAAAACATGTTCCATAACTTCAGCATTATCAGTTATAAATTATTTTGTAAAAACTGACTCGTTTGACTTTTTGTTAAGAAGTTTGACCCGACAATTGACTGAGATAACGTGATAATTTGAAGGTGCCCTTTCAAGGGTTTAACACCTACATAATTACCAACACATAGCCACTTTTAATTCGAATAATGGCTGGACCGTTAGTGATTAATCACCAAGTCAAAGCTTAATTACGATATCTTTAACTTTCGGTCATTAAGCTAATAAAAACTTAACTATAAAAGCTAAGAACACTTACAAGAGTCCTTAGCACGAATTTGAACTAGAGAAAACTTCCTTGAACAGCAGGAGGCTTCAGAGAGTGAGTTTGAATGAAAATTTTCAAATGTGCAAGAACAAGTGAAAAACCAAGGCCCTTATATAGGAAATTAGATGCTCTTGGATCATTGCAACTGTCCCTAGGATGTTACTAGATGATCCCAAGTGTCCCTAGGGCAGTAAAAACCATTTACAAGCCCCAGGTATTTCTCAGAACTCATGCAAAGGCGGTGGACAGGATGCAACATGCAGCTGTCCAGTTTTTCTGTCGCTGGCACTTTTACGCGGCTCGCGTAGACCTCAGCGGTGGCTTACGCGCCCCGCGAGGACCCCCTAATCCGGTAAAAAGTTTGCAAGTTTTGCATTTTCGGTCCCTGGTCCATATTTAATTTAAATAACTTTCTTTTATTGCACTATTAACCCCCATAGTTAACTATCAAGTGCCTTGGGTCACAAATTAACTTCGTTAAGCTCCCGGTTAGTTGTGAGATCACCCGAAAAGTCTTGTTTTCATCGAAAATCCATGAGATTACTATCCGATATCCGTGAGAGCAAAAATACAAATATTACAATGCTTTTGGGATCGTTAAAAGGTCACTCAGAGGTAACATTTAACATGTTGACACATTTAACCCCTATGCTTGTAAAATTCTCAATTTAAGCACAAACGGCTTTCTATGTCCGACAATTTGTTCATTAAAGAATACGAACGTCGTGTGAGGTCATTCAGAGGCACGAGTTTGGCATGTTGACATATTTGATCCTTCTATACACATACTTTCTTTGTTTGTCAACTTTATTCTTTCGAAAACAATTCGTTATTCAATTAAAGTTCATGACACGTGTCTTTAATATATTGGACATGATTTTGCAAGGTGTTACAACACCACATCTGGCTCGTGGAAGTATTAATAATAGATGAAACTTCAAAATCAACAAAACCACGGGAGAAGGCAAGGAAAAGAGCGCCTGGGAACCGGAACTGGTTGTGGGTTAAAAGATGGTCTACAAAGAAGCAAGTGAGATCTTTGAAGTTCATACACGACCAGTCTTCCCATTATATGCCACGCATACGGTTAATGCCAGGTAAGTTTAAATTCTGGTGGTCTGACCCGTCTAAAATTTTAAAAATATTTTACAATTCCACCATTAAATTTTTAACTGTTTATGAGAACCAGGTGGAATTGAACGGGTTAGATAGGGTTTAGATCAAAGAAAAACCTCCTAATTAAATTTAAGCATGGAGAGGTTTTGTAGAGTTTGTTAAATTTATTTATTCTGTGGATTTTCGTAGTTTGTAGAGTTTGTATATTGAGCTATTTATTTTGTACTATGAGTCTAATTTAGTAGTTTCGAGTCGGTACTGCTTTGGTTTTTGCTTGTTTTTTTTATGAATGTTTGAATTGTACCACCCGTACTCAATCTCCATTCAGGTGATTTTAGAGCTGCTGTTTGAATATCAGGCATTTACCGAGTGTACCAGTCAGTGTCAAAGCCGATCGCGACCGAAATGCTATACGATCGAGCTAGATTGGACGAGGGTTATGGAGCATACGCGTTATGAAACCAGCTAAGTCTTTTCCTATTTGCCCTTCGTTTTTTATTTCTTATTTATTTTTAGTCTTTTGAGTCAGTTTCCATCCTACATTGAGAGCAAATAAAAACGAAAAATGATAGAAAAATCAGTTTTTGTTCAGGTTTCAAATAATAATAATATGAGAATAAAAAGTTAAGCTTGTGTCTAATTTGGGATGTGTGAGTAGGCCTGGCCCGGTTTTAGGTTCCTTTGATCTTAATATACCTAATTGTTAGTTTACTAGTTGTAACACCTCGAAAATTCACGTCCTATAATGTGTTGACACGTGTCATATGTTTGAACGTGTGAAATAATGTTCTAGAAGGACTAAAGTTGACAATCATGGAAAGTATGTGAAAATACGTATTCCAAATGTCAACAGTGAATAAATATAGTATATATTAACCCTACATGATGCTCATACCTTCAAACGAATAAATCATGGATCATACGAAGCTAAATGTGAAGGAAAGTGAGAGATTGCAAACTACAGGGGTTAAATGTGTCAACATGTTTAAATTATACCTCTGAGTGACCTTTTGACAAACCCGAAACTTTGTAACGGTTAATTATGCTCACTAGAATACACGATATAAATTTCGTAAAGTTTCGATATCGTATGAGAAAGTTATGATCAAATTCGTATGCGAGGGGTTAAAGCGTCAACGTTGAAAGTTAGGACTTTTCGGGTAACAATAGAGTTAACCGGGGACTTAACAAAGTGGGTATATGTTTTAAAGCCCTTATAAATCAACTTAGAGGGTTCAAAATGCAAGAAAGTGATGTCTAAGCAAAGTTTGAAGAGCCAAGGATCAAAACACAAAAATCTAAAGTTTTTGATTTGGTGCAGGAGGGCCTCGCGCCACGCGAGGGTCCCTGGGGGGGGGGGGGCTACGCGTCGCGCTAGGGGTCATCTGATCCGAGAAACTTGGGTTCTTGCCTGCCTTTTTCATTCTGCTCGACTTTAACCGATTTTCCACATAATGGGCGACCCCTAAGTGACTCCTAGACATTTAGGGACACTTGTTAGTGAGTTATGGTCAGTGGTAGACTTGTGTGCCAACATTTTGTGGTGATTAAATCACTATATAAAGGACCCTTGTTGCAACAAGTTCTTCACACCTTTCTCTTGCACTTCTGATCATTCTTGGAGCTCCAAATCAGACTCAAGTGGTCATAATTCGTGCATAGGACTCTTGTAAGTTTACTTAACCTTTCTTAGTTAAGTTTTTGCTTAGTTTAAGCTTAAAAGTCAAACCGTCGTAATTAACGGTTGACTTAACGATTAATCATTGTTAGTCCAGTGATTAGTCAAAGTGATAGTAGTTATAAATTGGTAATTATGTGGGTAATAAACCCTCAAAAGGGTTCCCCCTGATTCCCACTCTAACTAGGTCAAATGTCGGGTCAAACTTGTTAATAAAAAGTCAACAGGATACTTAAATTCTAATTTATGCATAATTAGCAATGTAGAACACATACAACCTGTTTGATCATTAATATAACTTGGTAATAAGTGTAAGAACATGTCTAAACATGTTCAACCCGACAATTTCCTGTAAAGACCCGGTTCAGAACCGAAAGTCGCATAGTTTGACTTTTGCTTTGACTTCTAGTTCTGACCCGTTATGGTATGTTTTAGAAATACCTTAGAGCTTCATTTGGACCAGGTTACATGCTAGTATAACCCTCTGTGATTATACACCATGGTTCATTAGTTAACCAATTAATACGCATGATTCCGTTAATTGCTCATATGTTGACCATTATGCCCTTTTCACCTTAAAACGTGAATTTTGAAAATGTAAAAGAGTAGAAACCTTTGTTACTGATATATAAACTTGTACCCAAAATTTGAGATCAATTGGTGTGTAGATTGAGAGTTATGCTCATTAGCGCAAAATGAAAGCTTTATGTTAATTAAATGGCGTAATTAACGTATAGCCTATTTAAACGTACGTTTTGATATCAAACTCTTTACCCACTGATGTAATATATTATTTTGGGATTTTTGGAGATTTTTAATTAATTTTAGGCTGAGCATAACTCATAGTCGTAGGCTTAATCCGGTAATTGTCGGTTTTGCCCTTACGGGCTATAAAATGAGTTTTACATATCTAATTGACTCCAAACCTTTTGCTACTGATCACATATGATAAATAAATTATTTTTAGCCTTCTGGAATAATAAAAATATCAGCTTTATGTATAGAACCTGGAAACGGCTTCTAATCGCCTTATTAAGCGTTTTTAACGCCTAGTATGTACTAGAACTATTTTAAACATACAAGGGTGATACCTACTGATATTTTAGGTAAATTATAATATTTTAACAGTAAGCAAAAGTTGTTAAACTCAGACTTCAGTTTTGAGCTTTTAGGCTTATGTGAAATTACCAAAATGCCCCTACGGTGCATAGATTGGTTATAATTGATAAATTTCACATATATACTTTACCCTACTGATATAACTTAGCAAATTGATTATATTTGCTGATTACATCAGACCTGTAACTCAGGATATTACTTAAACTCTTTTATCACCCTATAAATGACCAAACTACCCCTACGGGGCATAGTTGTGTTTAAATTCATTTCGGGCATAATAAATGATATCTTACTGATGTCACAACATATTTGGAGCATATTAAATTAGGAAACCTGTAAATGGCTCTCATTATTACCCGTTACGCTTATTACGCGTTCGGTTCGGTTTATGTAACTAGTTTACATAAATTAGCCGAAACGGGTCAAACCTTATCGGTTTTATCTCAAAATCCAGAATGTGTATAATATACCCATATTAAACAAGTCTTCAAACTTGTTGGGTCCAAAACACATTCTATCCGGTCATCGCTTAATCGTGCGTACGAACCGTATCTTTGAAACTAACCGGTCTAAGCTTAAGCTTAACTAAAGACCCGTTAGGATTCTAATAGGTTATTATAAACCTTCATTCCAGATTAGGAGAACCAGTAAAAGCTACTTGCAATTTGTTTATTGTGATTATTACATTGCTCAGGTAAATACTTTTAACTTATTTTCCCTATACGGGCTTGGGTTACGGTATATAAAATACCGCTTAGTCGGGCATCAAATATTCCATCGTTTGGTGGTTAATTGAATAATTTGATCGGCCCGTTTAAACAGTTTTGTTTACTTAAAAGCCTTTGGGGGGTTAATGACCATGTCCCGGATATCCTTGGCATCATTTTACGAAATGGCCACGACTTAAGCGCGGGGTGTAGGCGTACACCCGTCAGTGCACAAAAGAATAATGTGGTGTGTCTATTGATCTTTAACCCGGACATGATCCGGGCTACTGAACGCATAAGGAACATGTAATTCGTTCACAAGATTATATATTTAAATAATTCTCCCAAGTATAAAAGATTAATTTTGCCTCTGTGCATTTTAATCAAGTTAAAAAAATGTTTATGCCACGTGCATTTGTATTTACCAGTGTAAACTGACGTATTTTCCCAAAAAGATTAAATGCAGGTACTAAGCGTAATTGGCTGGGATTTCTCCTTAGCATCAATAGAAGTCTCGCAAGCTTAAGATGCCTAAAGTCTGTTGAACCATTGTTTCCATTTTATTTTCAATCCATCTGTGGATAAACAATCGACAGTTGTGATATTTGATATTACAATATTATATTCGGTTGAATTATATCTTACAATTTGCTTCCGCTGTGCATATTAAATATTGTGTTGTTTGACTATTATGTTGCCAACCACGTCACGATACTCCCCACCGGGCCCACCGGTGACACGTGGAAATCCGGGGTGTGACAGGTTGGTATCAGAGCCAACACTGAGTGAATTAAACACTAGCCTTTTGTGTTTAATCTCAGTTACACAATTGCACATATCTAAACTTTCGAGTCTAGACACATAACATAAGACAAATTCTATTTTGTTTGGTTTTGTTTTGTCTTTATTTTATATATATTCTTGTCATTATCTCATGTTGTATTGATAGGATTTAAAATGCCACCAAGATTCTTCCGAAGAAGAGGACGAGGAAAGGGGCCAATCACCGCCCCCAATGATAACGAGGCAGGACCTTCGCATGTGCGAGCTCCTTCGACCACCGAGAGTGACGATCCTCGACAGAACCGGAGGAACCTCTTCGAACCGGCTAGACGGTCGGTTTCGCACAGTTCAACACCTCCTGTTCATAACTCTTATGGGCCACATTCGGAAAATGAGCCCAATAACCCTCAACCCTCCTACATACCTTTACAGCGATCCTTATCGCACAATTCCTTTACACCTGTTTTTAGGGGCCGGTTTAACCCGGAAAATTTTATACAAGAACCAGTGGGTTTTAACCCATTGGGACCGGAGGACCACTTCTCGGGAGACAACGCTATGGATATGGACGAGGACACGGATCCCGTCGAACCGGCCAGTGGTACACCGAACCATCCCATAGAAATCTCGGATGGGTCTTCTTTTCACGGATCACCCTACGGTGGTCCAGACAGTTTTCAGGCGAGGTTTACTCAGCACGAGTGGTACTTCACACCCTCGCACCATTCATCACCTCACCAGCAGCAGCAGCAGCAGGATCCCTCTGTGGATTCACGATTTGTGGCAGTCACGCCACCACCTCCTCCGCCACCAGTTCAGCCGGCACCTCCACAACCGCCGAGGCGTAGGAGAACCGGAGCGCGTATGTCTTCGCGAGCAGGAGACTTTCATTTTAGCTCTCCTCGACAATCAAGTGGCAGCCATTATCCGCCACATCAAGAAGATCTACAAATGGGTGGACCTTCAAACCCCGTTGCACAGCAACCACCACCTATGGGTTTTGATAACCCGATTCCAGCATACACGGGTTCTATGGCGTACAACCCTTTTGAACAACCAGCTCACACCAACTACGGTTACGGTGAAGCCGACCCCTACATGGTAGCGGCCAATTACAACGCCTTTAACCCGGAAGGACCCTATGGCGCTCCTTGGGGAGTTGGGTACCCAACTCATGGGTACCAGATACCAGCCAGACCTATTATACGGACGCAATCGCAGCCGCCAAGGTTCTCCCCACCAGAGCGCGAGGAAATTCTTCAGAGACTGGATCAAGTTGAACGAGACTTTCACCGTGAACGCAGGGAGAGACAGAGCTTCTTCCAAGGATTGACAAGCTTGATCAAAGGGAAGAGCAAGAAGGACCACTGAATCCTTCCAATTGTTGTTGAGCCCCTGCGTGGGCCTGTCTTGCTGTATAAACCCCTGCGAGGGTATGCTTGTTGTTTTGACCCCTGCGTGGGTCTATCTTTCTGTTAACCCCTACGAGGGTATGTTATTGTTTAAGTCCCTGCGTGGACTATTATGATGTTTGTTGTTTAACCCCTGCATGGGTAACTAGTTGTCTAAAAAGTCCCGTTTAGGGCGATATGTAATATTTTGATAATTAATGGAATGTAAGTTATAAATTTCATTTTTGCTATTATCTGCAAAAATATATAATATGAAATAAATAAATCAAAATCATTCCTTTTTAATAATAATCTGCCTATTTAAATATTGAATAAGAATCTTAAGAGTGAAACCTAGCCTGAGTGTCATTATGAAGACCTGGCCATGATGGTAAGACCTATTTAAAAGATTCAAATCCCTGTTAACATATGTAAACATGTTAACGCTCCTGGCAGACGTGATTCATTAAAATCACACACGTCGTTCTTATTATTGGATTCTTCAAAAGATTCCTAACCCAATTTAATGATCTCTGAATCATGGGTTTAGATCACCAATTGAGATGATCATATTTTGACCATACGTGGTAATATAGCGCCTACGGGCCCTGCTCATTTCCATATGAGCCAAAAGACAGTGGTAGCGATGACTCCCTGTCAGATAAAGGTAATGAACTAGGTTCAAACCTTCATGCCTCGATTCTCTGAAATCATGGCTTGTATCATCCTATAAGATGATCATATTATAAACATCCCTTCGAAGGGAAGTGCCTACGGGCTATAGTTAATGTCCTCTGAGACTAAAGACAGTGGTAGCTATGACACCCTGTCAGAAAAGGTAATGAACTATGATTCAAACCTTAAAGCCGTAATTCTCTGAAATCATGGCTTATAACTTAAAAATGTCCATGTGACTAGGCCTTTTGTGCTAATATATATTGTTATTGTCTATAATTAGGATAAATTATAATTGAAATCCTAAATTAAATACGACTAATAAATTAACCAAATATGGTCTCCGTTTACCATGGTTAATGAATTACCCTAAGGGGCAATTCGATAATAAACTCCCAAATAAACTATTGTCCTTGTTTTCTGTAACAGTTCAATTAAAATGGCTAATTCGGATGAAATTAATAGCCATCCAGTGGAGAATAACGATAACGCCCGAGTTCATTTAACGGGTGCTGAATTGAAAGCATTGGTAGACGACGCAGTTACAAAAGCCTTAGAGCGGCAGTACGAAGAGTATAGTGGGACTCGAAGTAGGACCCTCTCTACGCCGCATTCGAAGCCACCTTCCAAGAAGGAAGAACTGAAGAAAGATGACGATCGACTCTCCTCAAACCACCACAGTGCTCCATCTCAACAAATAATACTAAATCAAGGACCCCGTGACAAGGGTTGCTCTTATAAATATTTCGTTTCCTGCAAACCCCGGGATTTTACTGGGGAAAAGGGAGCTATTGACTGCATGACGTGGTTAGACGAGATGGACACGGTTGTGGATATCAGCGGATGCGCTAAGAGGGATATAGTCAAGTTTGTGTTGCAATCTTTTAAAGGCGAAGCTTTAGCCTGGTGGAGATCTCTGATTCAAGACACCGAGAAAATCCCATTGTACAACATGTCATGGGATCAATTTGTTGCCCTCATCAGGGAAAATTACTGTCCCCAGCATGAGGTGGAGAAGATAGAGTCTGATTTTCTATCATTGGTTATGACAAACCTTGACTGTCAAGCTTACCTCACGAGCTTCAACACAATGTCCCGGTTGGTCCCGTATCTGGTGACCCCGGAACCAAAAAGAATAGCTCGTTTTATCGGTGGTTTAGCCCCCGAGATAAAGGCAAGCGTGAAGGCTTCTCGGCCAGCTACTTTTAGATCTGTGGCTGACATATCTTTGTCCCTCACCTTGGATGCGGTCAGGCAAAGATCGCTGAGGAATAAGGATGCTGAGAAGAGAAAACGTGAAGATGATAGTTCACGGAGGTCGAACAAGAAGCACCGTGGGAACGGTGACAAAAAGAAAGGATCGGAGTCAAGGAAAGATGGGCATCACTCTGGTGAGAAGCCCAAGTGCAAGATTTGCAAGAAGCAGCACTTTGGAAAGTGCAGACTCGAGTCGAACTCGCAGACTCAGTCAAAAACCTATGCTTGTGGTATATGCAAGTCCAAGAATCACAAGACCTTGGATTGCAAACAGCTGAAAGACGCAATGTGCTACCGTTGCAATGAGAAAGGGCACATTAAAACCAACTGCCCTAAATACGCCAAGAAGCCTGAAGAGGCCAAGAAGACAAATGCTAGAGTCTTCAGAATGGATGCCAAAGAAGCGGTTCTAGACGACAACGTGATTACAGGTACTTTCCTTGTAAATGATGTCTATGCAAGAGTACTTTTTGATTCAGGCGCTGATAAGTCTTTCGTAGATAATAAGTTTTGTGAATTGCTGAAATTACCTGTCAAAACCTTAAGTGTGAATTATGAGGTGGAGTTAGCAGATGGCACCCTAGAAACCGTCTCTACTGTGTTAGATGGATGTGTTATATCCATTAAGAACCACTCTTTTCCTCTGTCCCTACTTCCATTTAAGTTAGCCGGTTTTGACATAGTGTTGGGTATGGACTGGTTATCTCATAACCAGGCCCAAATTGTCTGCAACAGAAAGCAAGTGGTGATTAAGACTCCGTCTGGTGAATCACTTACCATTCGGGGAGATACCCAATATGGACTGCCCGAGCAAGTGACTATGCTCAAGCCTTCCAAGTGTTTAAAGAAGGGTTGTGTCATCTACATGGCACAAGTGATTATTGATGAACCTAAACCGAAGATAGAAGACATCCCTGTCATTTCTGAATACCCAGAAGTTTTTCCTGAAGATCTACCTGGTTTGCCACCAGATAGACAAGTCGAATTCAGAATTGATATCATCCCTGGAGCAGCACCTGTTGCTAGAGCTTGTGACGTATAGGGTGCCATAAGCACCATTAATCAACTATATACCTAGATCGTGGAACAAAAGGTTAGATCTAATGGGTTTCAGGCAGCCACACTCTTGGCCACACTTTTACCAAGAGTGCTTTTGTGTCTCTAGTCGTGAATCGACAAGTAAAAATGTCTATGGTTTGGATGCTTCCTATGTCGTTGCATATGTTAGTGGCCTCGCGAACCATTAATGATCTCGTATTCCTTACATTTACAGAAATACTTGTTTCAGTACAATTACATACCATGTTTTCTACAACGAATGCTTAAATGTTTTACACAAAACTGCATGAATTCACACCAATATTATGTTGACGAATCTCCAAAACTTACATGTATTTCAGGTAACTAAAGTGGATGTACGTGCGGTCTCACTCTTGCTCAAGGATGTCGTTTATGTTTTAGTTATGTTGTGTCAAGACTCCAATGCCTATTTTGCGGGATTTGTTCGTTATATTCCACCTCACGTGGTGATATAATGATCAAAACCTTGATGTTTTGTCTTGGGAATAAAATTGTAAACTTTCAAACAATTATCTATTTTGTGATGTAAACACTGAACTTAACTTATGTTTTGAATACTTAATGTCAATGGCATCTTGGAGTTGTTTTATGATCATGTAGTATGTTTACCATTCGTATGCAATGAGAACCTTTCAGGATCACACCTCGTGCTTCCGCCTCAGAAAGAGGTGTGGCATCTAGTTTCAAGAATCAAGTATCTAGCATCAAGTTTCAAGTTTCAAGATTCATAGTGTTTAATAAGTATCAAGCATCAAAAGTCAAGAGTCTAGATTCAAAGTTTCAAGATTCAAGTATCATAAAGAGCCAAGTTTCACATAGTGTAAAGTTTCACATTGTATAGGGACTAAAGTTGACAAAAGATAAAAGTTCAGAGACACAGGGCGTTACACCGTAGATTCATAATGTTTTAAACTCCTTCGCTTTATAATAATCATAAACTACTCGCTTAAATACATAATTTCACCGGTAACAACAAATATAACAAAATTCAACTAACCGAAAACTTAAAGTTCACCAAATGAATAGCAAAATTCAACAATAAACACTACTTAAAACTATGAACTACCAGTAAAATCACACAGTAACTAAAAAAAGCAAAATATGAACAGAGAAACATGATCAGGAAGTAACTAAGATAGATGATGTCACCAGTAACAGCTAAATTAATAAAATTCAACTAACTGAAAACCTAAATTCAACAACACACTACTACTTAAAACACTAAATGTAACACCCCAAAAAATAAAATTATATATGCATGTGTAAATTATAATTTGGTCATAACCAAAGGTAACATAACTAGGAATAATTAACCTAGTTAGTAAATTGTATTGGAAAACAATAAGGAAAACATGAACTAGTAACCCTTTTTAACAATCCTTGAACTAGAGGGACTAAAAGGGGCAAAATGTGGAAAGATGTTTTAATTAAACAAATTAAAAACCAAAACACACACACACAAGTGTGTGTTTGGTCGACGTTTTCCACAGAGCAGGAGAAGGTTCCTCCCTTCAAACCCTAAACTCATCAAATTGCTCAAAATCAAAGGGGAAATCAAGCTAAGAATTGAGGCTTTAACTAAATTCGTGATAACCTAAGCTAGGAGATCACAAGGTATGTCAAATTTTGTAATTCGGTGATATCTTGAATTTATGATGAACACCCATAATCGAAATTCTTGAGTGAATGTTGAATGTATGGGTGATATTGACATGAGTGCAAGTCTGGGAACAAGCCCTAGATGCAAACTTGTTGAATTAGTGCCATAAGACTAGAGATTGAATGATTACCCTTATATGTGTTAAGTGGGTTTTCATGATAATATGATGAACACATGAATTTGAGTGTTAAATTGTGAAATTTTAAGATATGATGCAAGTCCTAGATGTTGTTCATAAACACTAGACATAGAGGTTTGATTATGATGTTAAAATTGATAAAAAGAATGACCATGAGATTAGATAAAAGATGTATAAAAATCTTGCCCGCAAGGTGTTCGTTAAAATGCCTAAGTGAAATTGTGTTGTCTAATAGTTGTATGAAGAACTTGATTAGATTAGGTATTCGGATGAATGCCTAATAACATGATGAAACGGGTTTTACTTATAGATAAAAACCCTTACATCTTGACTAATGAAAGAATAAAGTATCTTTGATAAATCGAGAGCTAAGTTAACTTGGTGCTAATAATAGGATGAACTCAGATTATAGATTAGTTAAAATGGTAGCCTAAGAATAATGCTTGCTGGCTAAATGGCGGAATGCCAACATGAGTTTGTTAAATTTAGTCACTCAATCTCATATGTTATAAGGCAGTTTGACTTTTAAAAGTCAAAGCGACCTATGATAAAGTTCGGTAAGAAAAGCAGTATAAAGGTTCATAAGGCGTAAAGGTTATGATCTAGGATGACTAGCCTAACCACCTTGTGAATATTATATGATAGTTTGACGCTTGACAAGCTAGGTGGAGGCTTGGGAAAGAAGCGGATCAAACGGATCGAGTACGCGGAAAGAGAGCATAATCGGATGAAAGGTAAGTAAAGCTTACGCCCTTTTTATTTACAAATACTTACTTGCGAAAATTGAATATGAACAAAGTAAATTAAGTAATTGAAGTATGATGTTCTGTGCGAATAATACGGGCCGGAACAAGTGAAATGATAAGAAACCATAAATTATGTAAAACGGTAAATTAGTCATGTTATGACGAATGAATAAGAAAATTTGAAACATTATGTCATGGTGTAAACCATGACGAGTAAAGTGGAAAAATAGCAATCCGGACACGAGTTGACGGATAGATAGAGAGTTTTGAAAAGACACCATATGGCGTAAGTCATAACGGGTCAATCAAATCAAGAAAACGTCTATTAAATTATAAGAATTCACGATGTAAACCGAAATAGGTACAAGAGGCGAGATGGTAACTAGATATCATCTCATAATGATAAATGGTCGTTTGGACTAAACGGGTCAAATGGCGTTGGTAACATCATTTGACAATAATAATTGATGATCGCTTGTTGAGTTTTGTGATCACAGGGAAATATAATACGGTTCGCGTTGGTATTAATTAGTAGTTAATAGTGGAAGGTATTTAAACGGGTCAATGCAATGACCCAAGCCAGGTACGTGTAAGTAAGACTATAGTTAAATGTGCAGTTTTGGTCAAATATGTTGTTGAAAGTCCTTCGTCGTAAAAGAAGAGACTAGGTTGACCAAAATGCCCTTAAACGATAAACCTGGCAAATGACCTTTAAAGGTTGTTTAGAAATGAGTATTATTATCAAGTAAGTCTTGATAAATGTAAAAGTTATTGGCATAATCCTTTTTGGGTCAAACGCCCAAAAATGGGTCTTTTCCGTAAAATTTACTAAGCGAATGGTAAACTTCGGAATAATTAGATTACCACAGTAAATCTACCACAAATATAGTTGTGGTGGAAGGCAAAAATGATATCTTAATGTAGAAATAAGATGCGAGTAATGATGAGTGAAATTTATGCTTATATGCTAAAACCTCTAAACGGGTCAAAATAAAGTAAGTGGTTAAATGTTGGTTAAGTGTTTGGAAAATTACAAAATAAACCGGTGATTGTAAATGCGTACGCAAACCATGTAATGGGAGCAAACAACGCTAGTTTCTAACAAGCCCGGGATGGGTAAAATGGCAAGAATTTATCAATGTTATGAAATATGTGATATAGTGATAAAATGAAATGGGTCATTAATCGTATAAAGGATTTATAAGCCGTTAGCTTATAAACCAGATTTTGTTGCCAACCGAGGTGATAAAAGTATCCATAATCGTATTACGGTCGCATAGAAACAAGAATCAGGTAAATCGGATAAGTAGATTGAAAGTTATGCATGTTTTATATTAAACATGAGGAAATAACTTAGTTGGGCAAATATGCAGCTCCAATACAAGAACCTTATGTCGAAATGTGGTTGTCACGTCACGCGACAGGCAACAACTAATATCGTCGCGTCATGCGAGACTTGTCACGGCCCGCGACAGAATGAACCAAGGCTCTCGCGGCCCGCGAGAGACTTGCGGCTGGCAAAAATGTTTGATTTGCTTGTTTGATTATGGAACTTGTTTTAAAGTGTTTCAAATCCTTCATAACTAACGTTTATGTTGGTTTTTATTCTAGGTGAATATTTTAGGCCTCCGGATGGAGATCAAGCGATGAACGAGAACCGAACACACATCTAAACGAAACTTCCGCGTTAAATCTTGTTTTGTCTTGTTAAGAGTGAATTATGTAAACACTTATAACTATGCTTTTGAATGTAATAATTCATGTCGGAATACTTATGATGTAAAAGTTTTTGTTAAGTGGATTTTTAATGTAAAATGCTTACTTTAATTATTTAAAGTTGGTAATCAGAGCTCAGGGTTAAAGAGTAAAGTGTGTTCGGTTCGAGACTTAATCGCATAATCCGGTAATTTATATTTATATTAATGGTTTAGCATGATAAAGTGTTGTAAACAACACATAGGGTTATCGTGTAATACACATTACCCCAATTAAATTGATAAATGATCGATATAGTTAAAAAAATTACGTGCGTTGACACGTATAGAAGAAAGCCTTGTATTATAGTACGGGCATTTATTGATATTGACATTACTAATCTTTGTAAACGTTTAGTTGAAGGACACTCGCATCTGAAGATGGCGAGAGTTTAACAATTTGTGGATATGACAGAGGAACGGTCCGAAGTATGACAAGTAGAGCATACTCACCAAGGACCTAAATCGCGTAATGATAACGAATAAGGTTAATGGCAAGGAAAGCCTGTTAGGGCAAGCATTTACCAGGTGCACGTTTTAAATTTATCGCACAAATAGTAATATGCAACAAATACGTAGATACTGACTGTTGCTTATGTAAGATAAAAACTTGGAAAACCTGGATAGGATACCTATCCAGGATTATGTTTCCAAAAGAAATTAAGTAGAAACTTGTCTTATTCACAATCATGAATAACAAGACAATAACATAATTAGTATATATAGAAACTTGGACGGAAGCAACCATCCAAGTAGGTATTCTCAATATAAATACTATTGAGAAAAGTAACAATCACATTAACGAATGTGATTGTATAATGGTTGGATAAAAGGAAAACAATTTATATGTTTAAGAGCAGATCGGGTAAAACTAATGATTGTTATATAGCAATTAAATAAAGTTTTACCAAATGAAATCAAGAATATGGAAATCAATAGAGGTATTACTTACATGGAGCGTGATGTGAAAACTATAAAAAGGTCATGTGTGTCATGTGTTGATCGCTTACTCTGGCCAAGTAAGTAGTGAACAAATGATACCACGAACTTCTTATAATGGACGCATTTAAGTCCGATGTAGTAAGGATAGGGTGAATGGGACGAGTTAAAAAGGTACCGAAACGGATCAAATAAGTAAGATGTTTGATAATAAATGTAAACGTAAGCCGGGTAACGGAAGTGTATTACATTAGAATAACGAGCCCGAGGGAAGGGACAAGAATCAAAGTAAATGAAAATATAAACCGACTAATGAGAATGCTAAGGCATAGGGATAAAGTTTGACTATCATCAGTGATGAAATTCACACGGACAAGTCAAACGGATTGAATAAAGAATAAGGACTTGGTTGAATAAAAGCGATGGATTTCGCTAAGACGACCAAATAAATCAAAACGAAGTCTTGATGCATACCGGAATGGTTGCTTTGATAATGACTTCGGTAAAATACCTGATAGATGGGTAGGATTCCAAATATATGCGTAAACCAAGAGATGGGAATGCAGATTAAATGTCAAAAGACTCGGATTATGAGTTATGACTAAAAGATGATAAAGTTTCGCAAACAGCAATTTTGATAATTATGTTCAACTATTTCAAGGTTGAACGGGTCGAATAAAGAATAAAGTTTGACTGTCATAAGTGATGAATTTCACACGAACAAGTCAAACGGCCAAATAAAGAATAACGTTTGATAATGCAAGTAAGCGCAAATCGAATAATGGGAGCGCAAAATATTAATAAACCTATGTAATGGGTCATGAGAGAATATAAAAAGGAAAACGCAAACCAGGCAACAGGAGCGTTAAAAACATTAAGATAAAAGAACCCGGGTAACGGGTTGTAAAGAAATATAGGTGTGAACCGAATAACGGTAAGTGGAGAACAAACCAACGCGTAAATGACGTAAGAAGTCATAAAGTCAGAGCAATAGTCCAAAAGAAAACGAATGTAGCCTTAGACTACGGTCAAAGTCATTAGAATTCAAAAAATGAAAATGAATGAATTTTAAACCTAAGAAGGGCGCCTTGATGTCGCAGCCCCCGACCCCTAACCCCGGGAGCGGGTGCCACGAGACTCGGAGCTGGTGGTATTGGTGTTTATTAATTTAGCAGCAGAATACATCAGGACCGTAGTTAGGAAATATTTTTATCAGAGTTAAACACCAAACTTTTTATAATAATAAATGGGATAAAACCCAAGTTCCATTTGACAATACAATTGTAGGGGTAAACCCTAATTATTGAAAATATAAATTCCTTTTCTTATTTGGTAAGTTTTATAGCCACAACTTTAAGCCTTCAGTGCTCTCCAGCTGGCTTCTATTGGCTTCACACTAAGTTACCTGAAATGCGTTTTAAAAAGGTTTTATCAGCAAGAAATATTGCCGAGTGCATCCCAATTTAATCAAAACAGCTTTTATAATTTCACAGTATTTAGAGCGATTACAATGTTTATATCTACACAGTTACTCATTCAGTACTGTCAATCCTGACTTACGGGTGACGTGATTGTCGTGGTCACGCAAATTAAATCCCAATAACAACTATATAGATAGTGGTAAATGGGTATCGAACTCAGGGAGTTTGTGGAAAATGTGTTAATTGAAAATAAATAAAAACTTAGCTAAATTTAAAAATGATTGTACAAAGTAAATTTTAAGACTTGAATATTTAGTTAAAATTGATTCAAAATTGGATTTGTGATTTTTTTAGTTTTATAAAAATATTAATTTAAAATGAATTTGTATTAAATTAAAACAAACATTAACAATGTAAAACTTGTGGGAAAATAAGACGAGAAGCGTCGAATTAAAGAAAATAAACACAAACACAATATAACAATTAAACAATTGATTGTTTGATTTATAAAAATAAGATTGTTGATTTAATTTCAAAATAAGAATTTAGCTTGTAAACAATTTAAAAAAACAAATGACCATCCTAGATTTCCAGTTTTAATCGACATTTATGTTTTAGTTCAACTAGAAAGAACCACATAGACATGATTCATGTGTAGTTATTTGTTTGTGATAAAAGGGAACTAAGTACTTGGATTTTTTAGAACACAAGGTTGTTACCCGATGACCTATTACTTTGTTTATGATAAAAGGGAACTAAGTACTCATATATGAGGTTATTACCCGATGATCTATTAATATCCAACCCTTAACCAATTCCATGATATCCCGATTATTATTAATACCAAGAACGTATGGTTTAGATTATGATTGAAATACAAAGTAACAATTTACAAACAAATATCAACACACCATAATAAACAAATCACAAGTATAAGTTTATTATTCTAGAAATAAGAACAATAACATAAATGTCTCAAACAAACTTTCAATCTAGGATGATCATTATAACGTTTAGCTACTCATAATAGACAATAACACACTTGAACAAAGCTTGAACACAAATGAAAACATATTACAAAATGAATACAAACAGAAAAGCTAACGTGTACCGGATTCGGATGACTTAGAAATCGAACCGAAAGCTTCCGAGACTCACGAGAACTTCCGCAGCACTTCAACTTCACTTTGTATTGCTTAGAACCGACTAATTTCAGTCTTGAGAGGTGTTTTTCGTGAGAGAAAAGGTGTGATTTTCGAATACAAGTGAGTGCCCTTTTATAGTTGAATTTTTGGCTTTTCTGGACCCTTTACGGACCGTAAGGGTGGTGGCTTACGGTCCGTAAGCCCATGTTTGGAGAAACTGGTCACCTGCTCCGCCCACGCGAGAAAAGTCGTCTGCCGACAGTCCTTTATGGACCGTAAAGCTGGTGGCTTACGGTCCGTAAGCCCATGAATGTTGACCGGTCCGCACCTGCTCCATTTACGGACGTTACTGTTTCTGCCGACACTTCTTTACGGACCGTAAGGGTCAGGCCTTACGGTCCGTAAGCCTTCCTGGTCAATGGTCAGTCAACGCCTCTTTTGCGGACCTGATTACTGTTTGCGGACCCCTTGCTTACGGACCGTAAGGGTCAGGCCTTACGGTCCGTAAGGCTGAAATAAAGAAAATTTTTCGTTTTCTTTCTTGCTTTCCGACGCGTCTTTTCCATGATTTCTTTATTGTAATGATTCCCCTCGTTTTCCTCGCTGAATCCTCATGCTATTCACAGTTTTGGTCCGTAAACTATTCTCAAAGGAAATTCTTCGTTTTCTCGCGAAATCAACTGGTTCGTTTTTCTTTAAATTCTGTATTTCTTTAGTTCTTCAACTGCACCAACTTCTATCAACCGATCATGTCTTCTAAAACTCGTATTTTAAACATTATAGCACCTGCGTATCAAATCATCTAGTGGTTACCAAATTCAAGCAATTAACCGTAATAAGTATAGAATGTGCATTGTATTAATCCTTTTAAAAGTTGTCCTACGGACCACTCGTCACATCCCCACACTTACCCGTTGCTTGTCCCAAGCAACCCATTCAAAAACTATTTTAAAAAATCAAAGCGATCAATCATGCAAACCAAACTAAACGATCAGTCCTTCTAATCACTTTCAATCATACCACAAGACACACCCCTCACAAAAGCTCTCGGTGACAAGACATATTAGCACATTATGCTAAAACACTCAATGCACGTGTGTGATTGCGCGACAATAAGCTTGTATAAAAATCAAGTCTCCTCCAATATCTAGCATACTTATGAATCAAAAGGACTTACGGGTTATAACAGGGCTATGTGTAAAGGTAGGAAAATAATGGGATATATATGCAAGTAGCTAATTTGATTTGACCCGGTTTTTATTTCTATTACAAAACAAAAAATAACAACTATACATCATAAATTTTCTCAACTTTTATTACAACTAATTGCTTCTTTTTGTATTTTTCTCAAGGTTTTTTTTTTTTTTTTTTTTTTTTTTTTTTTTTTTTTTTTTTTTTTTACTTCAAACTTCAACAATATATGCAACAACATTATCATTACATACTAAATTTCCTAAACCGGGTTAAATCAAAAGGTAACATTTTGAAGGAAGTAGGTTTGGGTCACAACCAAATAGTATAAGGTTCAAACATGGCTTTCTAAAGACCAAACCCCCGCCCCTCACAATACCAAGCTCATATATGTAACGAATGAGATCCAAACCACCAATCCCACACTCTCACACATCCAGACGAGGCTACCTAAAAAGTCCTTTATTATTTTCAAAAGCATGCTATCTCTAGGATTTAACAAGAATTCGTACACAAGTTCTATTAACACAATACACACACCGCCACTCAACACAAAAGAATATCTGTAACAATCATATGTGGCTTAAATTCTCACCAAGAAAAGACTAGAAATGGGTGTCGGTGTGTCAAATAGAACAATATCAAGTGTTCAAATTTCTGATAATTTTCGCTTGGATTTACACAAAAATTTGAAAATTTTAAATTTTTCTCAAAAATTCCCCACATCCCCACACTTGAGATACATTGTCCCAATGTATGGTTTTGAGGGAAAGATCGCTTTAGCTTTCAAAAACACCACCATTAACACAACCCATTAATCAAACATATCAAAACACCACCCAACCGCCCAACCATAGATTTAGACATGAATATACAAAGGTGCACAAAATGAGAACAAGACACGACCTGATCAGTAAAGCAGCAGTGTTGATAGTGATGAAGCTGCAGTAACGGGACAGGAACATAAACATCTCTTGGATTCGCTGATATCTCTATGGGAATGTTATAGTGTACATAACTTTGAACTCTAATGGAGCGTTCGGCATCAAGCCTAATGGCACCCATCCTCATTAATTGATTGTACTCGCCAAACATCCCCACACTTGAATCGTTGCATCCTCGAAAATGTAATAACCTGTCAAAACATAACACACCAAAACAAAACAAAACAAAACAAAACAAAACCAAACCAAACAAAACACACAAAACACACAAATACAATACTCTAAATCCTCGGGCTGCCTCCCGAGAGCGCTAAGTTTAAAGGTCTTCAGCCAGACCATACCTGGGCCTTTTTCAAGTTTCCTCATCATCAAGTGGGCGTAGAACGTAACCCACTTTATCAAGCTCAAGATTGTTAATGTCGTTACCTTCCAAATACGGTTTGAGCCGATGCCCGTTCACCGTTTGCTGCTTATTTGTTTGCTCGTCTTGAATATCGAGATCGCCAAATCTCCCCACTCTTCGAATGATGTAAGGACCCATCCATTTGCTCTTGAGTTTCCCTGCAAACATTTTTAACCTTGAATTATACAACCATACCTTTTGACCCACTTCGAAGTTCTTTTTCCTTATCTTTGCGTCATGAACTTTCTTCAGTTTGTCTTTGTATGCAGAAGCACATTCGTAGGCTTCATCTCTGATTTCCTCGATCTCATTCAATTGCAACTTTCTCATCTTTCCCGCCTCTTCATAATCTGCATTGACAGTTGTGATGGCCCAATACGCTCGATGTGCTAACTCCATTGGTAAATGACACCCCTTTCCATACACCATCCGATAAGGGGTAGTACCAATTGGAGTTTTGTAGGCTGTCCGGTATGCCCACAATGCATCGTCAAGTTTACTTGACCAATCTTTTCTATCCGTTCTTACCGTCTTCATGAGGATTTCTTTAATTTGACGGTTGGATACTTCAACTTGTCCGCTTGTTTGCGGATGATAAGGTGTGGCAGTCCGGTGATTCACGCTATACCTCTTCAATAATTTCCCGAAATTAAAGTTCTTGAAGTGCGAACCACCATCACTTATAATAACCCTGGGAATACCAAAACGAGCAAATATGTTAGATTGCACAAACTTACATACCACGGAGTGATCATTGGTCCTTGTTGCGATGGCTTCTATCCACTTCGTCACATAGTCTACCGCAACCAATATGTACAAGAACCCGTTTGAATTGGGAAAAGGACCCATGAAATCTATTCCCCAAACATCAAACACCTCAACCACCAAAATTGGTTGTAGAGGCATTTCATTCCGCTTCGATATGCTTCCCACTTTTTGACAGTTGATGCAAAGTCTGGCAAATTCAAGAGAGTCCTTGAAAATTGTGGGCAAATAAAACCCACATGAGAGAACCCGATATCCTGTTTTATGCCCACTAAAATGACCTCCACATGCGGATGAATGAGCATGGGTCAGAATTTCCAACACTTCTGTCTCGGGCACACACCTTCGTATAACTTGATCCTTTCCAATTTTGAACAGATCCGGTTCATCCCAAATGTATTGCTTCACTTAACTCAAGAATTGTTGTCTTCGTTTCTTGGTCCAATGAATTGGAATGGTACCTGTGGCTAAATAATTTACATAATGAGCATACCATGGTGCAACAAAGGTGGAAATAGCTAAGAGTTGTTCATCAGGAAACCGTTCATTGATTTCACTTGGGTCATCAGCACCTTCCAATGGGATCCGGGACAAATGATCAGCTACAACATTTTCACACCCCTTTTTGTCCCGGATTTCTAGATCAAATTCTTGCAACAAAAGCACCCAACGAATCAACCGGGGCTTCGCATCTTTCTTTTGCATGAGATATCGGACCGCACTATGATCCGAATACACGATCACCTTGCTCCCCCAAATGTATGATCTAAACTTGTCCAAGGCATACACCACCGCTAGTAATTCTTTCTCGGTTGTGGTGTAATTCAGTTGCGCCTCGGACAAAGTTTTACTTGCGTAATAAATCACCACCGGCTTCTTGTCAACTCTTTGACCCAAAACTGCTCCAATGGTAGTGTCGCTTGCATCACACATTATTTCAAACGGCTTTGACCAATCCGGTGGTTGCAAGATGGGAGCTTTTACCAACTGTTCCTTCAAAACATTGAAAGCTTGCATACACTCATTAGTAAAATCAAATGGGACATCTTTTAATAACAAGTTGCATAAAGGTTTGGTGATAACACTAAAACCTTTTATGAAACGTCTATAGAAACCCGCATGTCCCAAAAATGACCTTACACCCTTAACATTTTTCGGGGGTGGCAAAGATGATATTACCCGTATTTTTGCCTTATCCACCTCCATTCCCCTTTCAGAAATTACATGACCCAACACAATGCCCTCTTGCACCATGAAATGGCTTTTCTCCCAACTAAGCACTAAATTTTTCTCAACACATCTTTTTAAAACTTTTTGTAATTCGTTGAGACAAGATTCAAAACTAGTGCCAAAGATTGAAAAGTCATCCATAAATACTTCGAGCGACTCTCCAACCATGTCCGAAAAAATACTCATCATACATCGTTGGAAAGTTGTCGGAGCATTGCACAAGCCAAATGGCATCCGCCGAAAGGCAAAGGTGCCATATGGACAAGTGAAGGTGGTCTTGTGTTGGTCATCCGGGTGTATTGCTATTTGATTGTAACCCGAATACCCGTCCAAAAAGCAGTAATATTTTTGACCCGATAATTTTTCAATGATTTGGTCAATGAAAGGCAGCGGAAAATGGTCCTTAGAAGTGGCGGCATTCAATTTTCGGTAGTCAATACATATACGCCACCCGGTGACTGGTCGGGTGGCAATTTGTTCACCACTTTCGTCCTTGACTACTTGAATGCCGGACTTCTTAGGCACAACTTGGATGGGACTCACCCAAGCACTATCCGAAATCGGATAAATGATTCCCGCGTCCAACCATTTGATTACCTCTTTTTTAACTACCTCTCTTAGGTTCGGATTTAATCGCCTTTGAGCCTCTCGTGTTGGTTTGGCATCTTCGGTGGTAATAATCTTGTGCATGACAATTGATGGACTAATTCCTTTAAGATCGGCAATCGTCCATCCAATAGCTCCTTTGTTTTCTTTCAAAACTTCCAACAGTGCTTGCTCTTGCGCCAACTCTAAATTAGAGGCAATAATGACCGGTAAAGTGTCATTATCCCCTAAGAATGCATACTTCAAATGGCTCGGCAAGTCTTTGAGTTCCAACTTTGGCGGTTCCTCTAACGATGGTTTAGTACCCGAATTTATTTCCACCGGTAAGCCTTCAAATTGATGAGTCCATGGTGGTCGACCTTCCTTCAAAGCCATGGCATCTTGTTTTTCCTCTTCAACCCGTAGTGCATAAGCATGTACCTGTTCAGAAAAATCACACAAACAAATATCCATACCATTCTCCTCGTACTCATGCGGGTTGCATCCATCAACTATATCTGCCATGAAACACTCATCAACACCATTAGCATTAGAATTGTTAGTGAAAACATTCAAACGCATTTTTCGATTCCCAAAGGTCATGTCGACTGTACCAAATCTACAATCGATCACTGCATGTGCGGTGCTCAAAAATGGCCGACCCAAAATTACATTTTGTTGTTGTTTTGGGTCCGCAGACGAGTAGTCCAAAACTAAAAAGTCAACAGGGTAATAAAACTCATCAATTTTAACAATCACATTTTGAACCATCCCTCGGGGTAACTTATGAGACAAATCGGCCAAAACAACCGTTGTCTCCACCCTTGCTAACGGACCAAAATCATATTGGTCATATAAGCCCCCCGGTAAAATGCTAACTCCGGCTCCAAGATCTAGTAACGCCTTTGCCATTTGAAAGTTACCAACTTGTATGTTAATTAGAGGCGTGCCTGGGTCTTGGAGCTTAGGAGGAAGCTCCCCATTTAAAACCGCACTCACTTGCCCGGTCAAATCTACCCGCTTAGGCATTTTCTTCTTTTGTTGCCTCTTTTGTGTGCATAATTCCTTAAGGAATTTAGCATAAGCGGGTACTTGTTTTATTGCATCAAGGAGTGGGAGGTTAATTTTAACTTGTTTAAACATATCCCACAATTCTTCTTTTTGGGGACCTCTTGATGCAATAAAATTTTTCTTTCCCGGGTCAAGTAAAGCCGATGGAAACGGGACTTGACTCGGTTCACCCTCAACTTTTTCATTGTTTTCATTTTTACCCAACCCTGGTTTGTTAACATTTATTTCTTTAGGTTTATCTGGTGAAACTTCATTATCACTATCATTACCCGTGATGTCCTCAACTACCCCCTCAACCAATTCGGGTGACAGATTCGCTTTAAATTCTTTTCCACTTCTTAAAACACTAACATGATGAACATTAACATTACCTCGTGACGAACCATGTGAAGGATTTACCTTGGTGTCACTAGGAAGTTGACCCTTGTTTTTCTTCAATTCCGCCACATCGGTTGCCAATTGACCCATTTGGGTTGTTAGTGATTGGACGGTTTTGTCACGAACCTCATCCTTTTGCATTCGAACTTCATCAAGTTGGTTCCGTTTTTGCATCTCCGTTTGCATGCTTTTTAGCATTTCCATCATCTCATTTCCACCCGAAAACCCTCCGTGTTCTTGACCCGTTTGATATTGCTTTTGATAGCCTTGGTTGTTCCCACCACGATATCCACTTTGATTGTTGTAAGGTTGGCGTGAACCAAAGTTACCTTGGGTACCTTGAAAGTTCGGGTTAGATTGATTTGAAGAGTTTCCATACCGAAAATTTGGGTGGTTCCTCAACCCGGGATGGTAGGTATTAGAATTCATGTTGTTGTAATTTCTATCACCTCCTCCTTGATCTTGAACTGCATGAACTTCTTCATATTGCTCTTCCACCATTCCTTGGCAATTTTCAGCCGCATGACCTATTTCATTGCACAAAGCACAAACATCATAAATTTGGTTAGTAGTTTGAACATTACCATCATCTATTGCGTGCACTTGAGGACGAGCAATGGCCGGTCGTGCTCTTCTTGATGCTTGAGCTTTTCTTTTTGATGTACTTGCCATTTGTTCCAAAAATTCCCAATCGTCTTGCTCATCATTCGTACCAAAAGTGCCACCGGTAATAGACATTAAATCACGAGCATCTTCAGCACTCAACCCCTCTTGGAAAGCATTCATCAATTCCCAAAGTTCGATCTCATGGTGAGGACAATTCTTGATCATCATGTTGAAACGCTCAAAAGCCTCATGGAACATTTCACCTTGTTGTTGTTGAAAACTTCTCAACCCCTTCCTAGCATCATTGGTCTTTTGAGCGGTGAAAAATTCATATAGAAAAGTTTGTTGCATTTCTGCCCAAGTATAAATGGATGCTGAAGGCAAAGTATAGAACCACTTCTTTGCCTTGTCCTCCAAAGAAAATTGAAACAAAACTAACTTAACATCATCAGTCGAAAAACCTTGACTCCCAAGAGTATTGCAAATTGAGTCATAGGCCTCTAAATGGAAATACGGCTCCTCCGTTGCTAGCCCTTTGTATTTCGGCAAACTTTGCAAAGAATTTGTTCTTACTTCAAAGGTCCTCCCTTGATCATTGTGAGGAATAACCACCGGTGAAGGGTTGTGAGTAATTACCGGTCTAAAATGTGCTTCTATGCCTCTCGCATGTTCTCTAAGATGTCTTCTTGGCACACCCATCCGAGCCCTTGGTCGAACAGGAACCATTGGTCTTGGTATATGCCCTTGTGGTACAAATGGTTGTTGAATTGGTCTTTGGAATTGTGTTTGCACATTTTGAGGACGAACTTGTTGCAATGGTAGAGGGCGTTGCACTGGCGGCCCTCTTGGTCGTCTCTGTTGGGGTA
Organism: Helianthus tuberosus; assembly: GCA_030545235.1. NCBI lineage: Eukaryota > Viridiplantae > Streptophyta > Magnoliopsida > Asterales > Asteraceae > Helianthus > Helianthus tuberosus. Next base: position 188,149,372 of record CM060406.1, read on the forward strand.
TAATTTGTTGTTGTTGTGGCATCCCACCAACACTTGCCATCCCTTGAGGTTGGCTTTGCACATAACCAAACTCTCCTTGGTCCCCCTCACCCATATATGCATATCCTTCTTCTTCGTAACCTTCAAATTCCTCATATCCTTCTTCGTATCCATCTCCTCCCATACCCGAAGATTGCCCAATCGGAAGAGTCGAATATTGAAAACCCGACTGATTCAATGGTCTAAATGTAGATGTGGCATGAACAATAGTTGAACCTTGTGGTAATGTATATGTGGAGGATGATTGACCGGAAACTGGGAAGAAATGAGTAAGTGGTGGTATTGTAGTAGAAGGATTAAAGGTAAGTGTAGGCTCTTCTTGAGTGGTGATGGGCTGGGTGGTGTTGGTTGGTGTTGTGTCATGAGGTAGAATAGGAATTGTAGTAGAAGGTGTAGTGGTGTTTTGTAGAGTTGTATTTGGTGAAGGATGTGTGGATGATGGTATGAATGGATGAATAAGTTCACCTGAAGTGGGAGGTTGTGGTGGATCCATGTATGGAATTGGTGTGATTGGTGTAGTTGGAGTTGTTGGTGACTTACTGATTCTGTTTTCTCTTAGCAAAATTCGGTTTCTTCTTAGTGTTTGTTCAATTTCTGAATCAAATACCAATGGTGACAGATTACGAGAACTTCTAGTATGCATGCACCTGTAAATACCTGCACACTAACACACCTAGCGTAAACCAGAAAAATAACAACTTAAAAAGATTACAAAAATAACACACGTTGCGCACTACTCCCCGGCAGCGGCGCCAAAATTTGACGTGATTGTCGTGGTCACGCAAATTAAATCCCAATAACAACTATATAGATAGTGGTAAATGGGTATCGAACTCAGGGAGTTTGTGGAAAATGTGTTAATTGAAAATAAATAAAAACTTAGCTAAATTTAAAAATGATTGTACAAAGTAAATTTTAAGACTTGAATATTTAGTTAAAATTGATTCAAAATTGGATTTGTGATTTTTTTAGTTTTATAAAAATATTAATTTAAAATGAATTTGTATTAAATTAAAACAAACATTAACAATGTAAAACTTGTGGGAAAATAAGACGAGAAGCGTCGAATTAAAGAAAATAAACACAAACACAATATAACAATTAAACAATTGATTGTTTGATTTATAAAAATAAGATTGTTGATTTAATTTCAAAATAAGAATTTAGCTTGTAAACAATTTAAAAAAACAAATGACCATCCTAGATTTCCAGTTTTAATCGACATTTATGTTTTAGTTCAACTAGAAAGAACCACATAGACATGATTCATGTGTAGTTATTTGTTTGTGATAAAAGGGAACTAAGTACTTGGATTTTTTAGAACACAAGGTTGTTACCCGATGACCTATTACTTTGTTTATGATAAAAGGGAACTAAGTACTCATATATGAGGTTATTACCCGATGATCTATTAATATCCAACCCTTAACCAATTCCATGATATCCCGATTATTATTAATACCAAGAACGTATGGTTTAGATTATGATTGAAATACAAAGTAACAATTTACAAACAAATATCAACACACCATAATAAACAAATCACAAGTATAAGTTTATTATTCTAGAAATAAGAACAATAACATAAATGTCTCAAACAAACTTTCAATCTAGGATGATCATTATAACGTTTAGCTACTCATAATAGACAATAACACACTTGAACAAAGCTTGAACACAAATGAAAACATATTACAAAATGAATACAAACAGAAAAGCTAACGTGTACCGGATTCGGATGACTTAGAAATCGAACCGAAAGCTTCCGAGACTCACGAGAACTTCCGCAGCACTTCAACTTCACTTTGTATTGCTTAGAACCGACTAATTTCAGTCTTGAGAGGTGTTTTTCGTGAGAGAAAAGGTGTGATTTTCGAATACAAGTGAGTGCCCTTTTATAGTTGAATTTTTGGCTTTTCTGGACCCTTTACGGACCGTAAGGGTGGTGGCTTACGGTCCGTAAGCCCATGTTTGGAGAAACTGGTCACCTGCTCCGCCCACGCGAGAAAAGTCGTCTGCCGACAGTCCTTTACGGACCGTAAAGCTGGTGGCTTACGGTCCGTAAGCCCATGAATGTTGACCGGTCCGCACCTGCTCCATTTACGGACGTTACTGTTTCTGCCGACACTTCTTTACGGACCGTAAGGGTCAGGCCTTACGGTCCGTAAGCCTTCCTGGTCAATGGTCAGTCAACGCCTCTTTTGCGGACCTGATTACTGTTTGCGGACCCCTTGCTTACGGACCGTAAGGGTCAGGCCTTACGGTCCGTAAGGCTGAAATAAAGAAAATTTTTCGTTTTCTTTCTTGCTTTCCGACGCGTCTTTTCCATGATTTCTTTATTGTAATGATTCCCCTCGTTTTCCTCGCTGAATCCTCATGCTATTCACAGTTTTGGTCCGTAAACTATTCTCAAAGGAAATTCTTCGTTTTATCGCGAAATCAACTGGTTCGTTTTTCTTTAAATTCTGTATTTCTTTAGTTCTTCAACTGCACCAACTTCTATCAACCGATCATGTCTTCTAAAACTCGTATTTTAAACATTATAGCACCTGCGTATCAAATCATCTAGTGGTTACCAAATTCAAGCAATTAACCGTAATAAGTATAGAATGTGCATTGTATTAATCCTTTTAAAAGTTGTCCTACGGACCACTCGTCAACGGGTCATGCTACTCATTGGCTAACTCTTTGTCCAATAGTAACGGATTTCAAATAATGTATACAAAACCCCAACATACCGGCAGTAATTGTAAAATACATAGACTCAATCACTGTTAATTATAATTAAAAACATTGGAAGTTTTTTCAAAAAGATTTACAAAAAGAGAATGACTCACATTGTTAACTTAGGTGATACTATTATAGCTTCCTGGTGAATCTCCCAGTTATTATCTATTAAAATTAAACAATGCACACGTGTTAGTAAGATAACCCAAATCACATTAACCGTACAACTCGAGACAGAACTCCAATGACTTAGTCAGGCAGAGCCTTGAAATGCATTACGGAGTCCTAGATCAATCGGGTGTAACACGAGACAGAACTCTAACGACTGAGTCAGACAGAGCCTTGACATGCGTTACGGAGCCCTAGATCAATCGGGTAGGGTAACAGATACGTGATCAGGGGTTATAATACTTACAATGAGGCAGAGCTTCGCTTTTTAGGGGTATAATACCCGAGAGATTTGACTACTAGAGAATTGAGAGAGAAAATAAATTCTGAACATCGAAGAAATGAGCTCTCGACTCCTTTTATAGGCTAGAAACTGACTCCATCGTGCCCCGCGACGCCTTAGGCCATGCCCGTCACGGGCCGCCAGCCGCCATAGCTAGGGCCTAGGTCTGTCGAGTCAAGGGGGTAGACTTGCCATGAGCTAGGACACATGGCGTAATTGTGTGTCGGGCAAGTAAGGGTCGTCGCGCCCCGCGTGACCCTAGGTCTCATCCGTCGCAGGCCGCGAGACCCTCTAATTATTTGTTTTTTTTATAAATATTAAGGTTATTTAGGTCCTCTTCTTACATATGGCGTATATTAGGAACGTTTAGGGTGATGTTAAGGGGTTTTAGGAGGGTTGTTATACTTGACACCAAAAACATATCTTAAGAACGGAATAAGTAAGGGGATGATCTACGGGATCACCGTAACCTTTTGGTAGTAAACAGTGTTAAGGTCTACGGGACCAAAATGACCCTCGAGTCACCAATAGAAAGAAATAAACTATAGGGACCTCACCAAAAAAGGGTGAAAGCCTAAAGAAATAGCCTACGAGGCTAAGTGAAAGAACCTACGGGTCACTTAGGTAAAGCATGGGAACTAATTATGATTCCCCGCATTAAATAATAATGGAAATGAATAAATCCTTGGACGTAAATTCCTTGATACGAGTAAATGACGTAAGTTAAAGAGAAAACGTTAAACTAAAATTCAGTTTTAGTGAGAAACAACGCATTAATAAATATGAATATTATGAGAGGAATTAGAAAAAAGTTAATATTAAAGTATATAGATTTTAACACCGATAGGTGTAACACGATACATTCGAAAGAAAGATTTTCGATAATGAAAGGCCGATATAAACTTAAACATGACGTGATGCGATCGTGGTCAAGAAAAGTAATATAGAATATAATCACATGGTAACATGAGTTACGCGATAGGAGATCATAAACTCATATATGGCCGGAAATGGCAATATGGTATACCGAATGACGGGGTATAAAGTAGCCGATGACTAATAAGTTTAGTCGTAAAGACCATTTAAGGTCAAAATGGTAATTAAAACTTAATAAAAGCGCTTATCATTTCAGGATTAGCGTTGAATAAGTGAAGTAATTAAGAAAGGTTTTGGGGATGAAACATCTTTAAGGGGGTAGACTTATAACACCCCAAAAATATAAAATTATATATGCATGTGTAACTTATAATTTGGTCATAACCAAAGGTAACATAACTAGGAATAATTAACCTAATTAGTAAATTGTATTGGAAAACAATAAGGAAAACATGAACTAGTAACCCTTTTTAACAATCCTTGAACTAGAGTGACTAAAAGGGGCAAAATGTGGAAAGATTAAAAACCAAAACACACACACAAGTGTGTGTTTGGTCGACGTTTTCCACAGAGCAGGAGAAGGTTCCTTCCTTCAAACCCTAAAGTCATCAAATTGCTCAAAATCAAAGGGGAAATCAAGCTAAGAATTTGGGCTTTAACTAAATTCGTGATCACCTAAGCCAGAAGATCACAAGGTATGTCAAATTTTGTAATTCGGTGATATCTTGATTTATGATGAACACCCATAATCGAAATTCTTGAGTGAATGTTAAATGTATGGATGATATTGACATGAGTGCAAGTCTAGGAACAAGCCCTAGATGTATACTTGTTGAATTAATGCCATAAGACTAGAGATTGAATGATTACCCTTATATGTGTTAAGTGGGTTTTCATGATAATATGATGAACACATGAATTTGAGTGTTAAATTGTGAAATTTGAAGATATGATCTAAGTCCTAGATGTTGTTCATGAAAACTAGACATAGAGGTTTGATTATGATGTTAAAATTGGTTAAAATAATGACCATGAGATTAGATAAAAGATGTATAAAAATCTTGCCCGCAAGGTGTTCATTAAAATGCCTAAGTGAAATTGTGTTGTCTACTAGTTATATGTCGAACTTGATTAGATTAGGTATTCGGATGAATGCCTAATAACATGACGAAACGGGTTTCACTTATAGATAAAAACCCTTAGATCTTGACTAATGAAAGAATAAAGTATCTTTGATAAATCGAGATCTAAGTTAACTTGGTGTTAATAATAGCATGAACTCAGATTATAGATTAGTTAAAATGGTGGCCTAAGAATAATGCTTACCCGGTAGATGAGTTTGTTAAATGTAGTCGCTCAATCTCATATGTTATAAGGCAGTTTGACTTTTAAAAGTCAAACCATCCTATGATAGAGTTCGGTAAGAAAAGTAGTATAAAGGTTCATAAGGCGTAAAGGTTATGATCTAGGATGACTAGCCTAACCACCTTGTGAATATTATATGATAGTTTGATGTTTGACAAGCTAGGTAGAGGCTTGGGAAAGAAGCAGGTCAAACTGATTGAGTACGCGGAAAAAGAGCATAATTGGATGCAAGGTAAGTAAAGCTTACGCCCTTTTTTATTTACAAATACTTACTTGTGAATATTGAATATGAACAAAGTATATTAAGTAATTGAAGTATGATGTTCCGTGTGAATAATACGGGTCAGAACAAGTGAAAATGGTAAGAAACCATAAATTATGTAAAAAGGGTAAAACAGTAAATTAGTCATGTTATGACGAACGAATAAGGAAATTTGAAACATTACGTCATGGTGTAAACCATGACGAGTAAAGTGGAAAATAGCAATCCAGACACGAGTTGACGGATAGATAGAGAGTTTTGAAAAAACACCATATGGCGTAAGTCATAACGGGTCAACCAAATCAAGAAAATGTCTATTAAATTATATGAATTCACGGTGTAAACCGAAATAGGTACAAGAGGCGAGATTGTAACTAGATATCATCTCATAATGATAAATGGTCGTTTGGACTAAACGGGTCAAATGGCGTTGGTAACATCATTTGACAATAATAATTTATGATCGCTTGTTGAGTTTTGTGATCACAGGGAAATATCATACGGTTCGCGTTGGTATGAATTAGTAATTAATAGTGGAAGGTATTTAAACGGGTTAATGCAATGACCCGAGCCAGGTACGTGTAAGTAAGACTATAGTTAAATGTGCAGTTTTGGTCAAATATGTTGTTGAAAGTCCTTCGTCATAAAAGAAGAGACTAGGTTGACCAAAACGCCCTTAAACGATAAACGGGGCAAATGACCTTTAAAGGTTGTTTAGAAATGAGTATTATTATCAAGTAAGTCTTGATACTTGTAAAAGTTTTTGGCATAATCCTTTTTGGGTCAAACGCCCAAAAATGGGTCTTTTCCGTAAAATTTACTAACCGAAGGGTAAACTTCAAAATAATTAGATTACCACAGTAAATCCACCACAAATATAGTTGTGGTGGAAGGCAAAAAGGATGTCTTAATGTAGAAATAAGATGCAGGTAATGATGAGCGAAATTTATGCTTATATGCTAAAAACCTCTAAACGGGTCAAAATAAAGTAAGTGGTTAAGTGTTTGGAAAATTACAAAATAAATCGGTGAATGTAAATGCGTACGCAAACCATGTAATGGGAGCGAACAACGCTAGTTTCTAACAAGCCCGGGATGGGTAAAATGGCAAGAATTTATCAATGTTATGAAATATGTGATATGGTGATAAAATGAAATGGGTCGATTAATCGTATAAAGGATTTATAAGCCATTAGCTTATAAATCAGATTTTGTTGTGAACCGAGGTGATAAAGTATCCGTAATTGTATTACGGTCGCATAGAAACAAGAATCGGGTAAATCGGATAAGTAGATTGGAAGTTATGCCAGTTTTATGTTAAACATGAGGAAATAACTTAGCTGGGCAAATATGCAGCTCCAATACAAGAACCTTCTGTCGAAATGTGGTTGTCACATCACGCAACAGGCAACAACTAATATTGTCGTGTCGCGCGAGACTTGTCACAGCCCGCGATAGAATGAGCCAAGGCTCTCGCGGCCCGCGAGAGACTTGCAGCTGGCAAAAATGTTTGATTTTGCTTGTTTTGATTATGGAACTTTTTTTAAAGTGTTTCAAAGCCTTCATAACTAACGTTTATGTTGGTTTTGATTCTAGGTGAATATTTTAGGCCTCCGGATGGAGATCAAGCGACGAACGAGAACCGAACACACATCTAAACGAAGCTTCCGCGTTAAATCTTGTTTTGTCTTGTTAAGAGTGAATTATCTAAACACTTCTAACTATACTTTTGAATGTAATACTTCATGTCGGAATACTTATGATGTAAAAGTTTTTGTTAAGTGGCATTTTTGATGTAAAATGCTTACTTTAATCATATAGAAATGTTTAAATTAGAATGGGTCTTACACTAAACTACCAGTAAAATCATGCCATAACTAAAAAAACATAGAATATGTGGGAATAAACACGAAACTGAATTAATAAAACGAACTGATAATAGATTCTTACCATTCTTTACAAGCTCGGAAAGGATACAAACAGAGCGTTTAACTACCACACAATCTGCTTAATTGGATGAGAAATTAGAGTCAATGATTTGAACCGGAGCGAGAACTTTAGAGGAGAGAGTGACAAAAAGATACATTTTTTGCGTCAAGCAAACTTGATAACAACCTAACATATAGTATGCTATCTTATCCCTCCTGCTAGAGATCACATAAGCTATACATTACTATAATAATCTAAAATGTTATATTAAGAATATGAGTTGATGATATAAAAGAATATCTTAAAATATATATGAAGAAAAATGGTCCCTTTTCGACAACTCAAAAAGAATGTGAGTTGCATTTCATTTGAAGTAAACGTTATCCAATTTAACCACATTAATTACCTAAAGTACAAAGGAGGCTTTCTTGTAATGGGTTGATTTAAAATAGGTACTAACCAATTTTCATGAGCTGACATGATCATTACCACCTGCAATATGAACAAATCTTTCACTTTTTTGTGTTAGAAAATATACGAAAATATAATTGCGATGAAAAATATGTATGGTGTACAATGCTTACATTGGGTTTATATTAATGCGGAATTATACATAGCGATCTCCATGATCCAAAAAAAGAACTTCCCTTAGCAAGCTTGTCATAATAACATACTAAATATATGTATATGTTTGTTTGTATTTAGAGGAAGACAGATTAACGAAAGGTACAGTTGGCAATTCAACCCATTTACTTATGACTAGTTCAATTCGGGTTATGGTTTCTCTAACGTCGAATACGAATATTAGCTAAAAGAAAAATGGGTGCGTTAAGGTTAAAACTCACCCAAAGTGTAATTTATAATACTTATGGCCTCCTAAATCATTTCATACACCCCATTTTAAATAAAAAATTTAAAGATTATTTATTTATAAATCACCCCACAGTGATAAAAGTCACATAAAAAACAATTAACATCAACCTGCTGGCATGACTACCTTAACAATCTCTATTCCACCACAATATTCCTACACCCAATAATTACATAACATTAGCACAACTTTTGTGAGGATGAATATAGTAGCAAAAGCGTTAATTAACTTCTAGAATGCAAACCAATAATATGAATGGCCCATTACAAATGCTAAATCTAGCCAAGAATGGATAGCATTAGTGGGTTAGCCATGCCTATTTGCATCACAACATATAATGTTAGAAATTCCCTAAGTAATGAGTTAAAATGTAACATAAAAAATTCAGGAAGAAAAGATGTAAAACTAGTAAATCTCACAAGGTTTAAGTAGTCACTACATGAATCACAAATAATAATTAAATCAAACGATAGGTGTTTTGCGCAGCCATGTATAGCCTCCACGAAGAAAGATGTCAACAGCTCAAAGATGAATAAGAATCCCTAACTCAGAACAAAAATTAGCAAATGGCAGTCAATCAGAATTTTGTCCCAGCATTATAAAGTTACCAGAAAGATGCAACATCCTTTGATGCCAGAGTCAAACACTGATCAACAACCGTTGTTACATCAGAATAATCATTTGGAGTGCAATAAAACCCTCTTTCTAAAGCACCAATTATTCTCTCAAAAATAATAGTTTCCCACATTCATTGCACCAAAAATATCTATATAAAAATAAAATAATAAACAACATAAATTTAATATATGTGTATGTTCAACTAATCAATGAAAAGGGTATACCTTCGAACTTTAGTGAATGGAGCTTGATAACTGTAGATCCAATGCTCCACCAAAAACTACACTTAAAAAAAGGTATGTGTTTACATCAATGTATAAACAAATTCATAATATAACTAAAGACTATACAAAGTAAGAAACCCTCAAAATCCGGCAGACCCCGATTTTACCAAATATAAAAGACCTAAACTTGAATTAACCGGCAAGCACCACACCACTAAAAGCAAAACATGGAGAGTTCCATCAACAGCGAACGCTGCAAACCAGAAGCAATTAAATATAAACCCGAAATAAAACACCATCTTGAAGTCATAGACCCAGAACTTACTAAACTTAAAAGGATTGTACCTGAACACCCTCTTGAAGGTCACTTTCTCATTGCAAAACTCACCATGTCATTTTATAAAGGCTATATGCCACAACTACAATTGCCACAGCTCCAACTACAGCAGCATCTGTGTAGATCTCGTGTTGCTCCCACTTTCTAGTGAGGAAGTCAAACTTGTAGGTTGATTTTTTCCCATCCTTTTTCGCTTCTGAATTATCAACTTTGCTGCATGAGAATCCATTGGCACCTTGATAACAGCCTCTAGTGTTTTCCTTCTTGTCTCTTGTGATCGCCTTCAGCTCATTTCCGTTCGGAAGTGTCGGTTCAACTACCTTCTCCGCTTTCTCAACATGAGCAACACCCATTTCACCCATGCAGTTGATTAAATACGTTAAGCACTAATGCAAAATGCAAAACCTTTTAAGGATCGATTTCGACCCATATGTGTAATAAATAGTTGATTTGGGTTATTATATATAAATCAGTAAACAATCAATTGAGCAAAGTACGTAAAAAGGAAAGATGGTACCTCCAAATCCTTTCGATGATCTCGCCCTTTTTAATATGTTGGTCAAGCAAATCAGCCACATCACTTGGAGTAACATAACCATACCTACAATAAAACAACAACACAAGAACATACATATGTTAAAGTGACTGGTGTAAACAAAATTTAGAACAAATAATAAAACACGGTAACAAATTCTCTTACCAGCGTCCAGAAACTTTCTCATCCTGAACCTTGCTATATATAATCAGGTTCCCTGCATACTTGTGGCCCCAAACATGTGAGCAAGCACCCACACACACCTCATCTTTCAACCCCCTCACTCCAATCCCCCCAGTAAACTTCTCGATTAAATCCGCTCCACAAACACTGCATCTTTTATCTCGACTGTTCTGAGCACATATGAACCTGTCACTGGTTCCCCTGTTCCTGCAGACCATGGTTTACCGTTCACAAGCACATCCTCCACAAAAATATCGAGTGACTCAAGTGACAACGCGTGCACAACCACATACCTTTTCGGTGGAGTGGAAACCAGATGATACTGACATTTGTTCAACACAGAGAGGGTCGCATGCCACTGATAAAAACGAAACTGAGGCATCCAAACATGAAATCTTTGGCACCGGACATACCTGTGTGAGAGGAATTCGGCCTGAACCCTAGCCAACTTTGCCGGAAAGTCGATTCGCTAACCCTAGACACCAACAATACTGACAACCAGAAGCCATTTGAGAGCGAGAAAGAGAACAATGAAAGAGAAAGAACGTTGTTTGTATTTTGAAATCTGATTAGGGTTTTTGTCATTTGAATGAAGGGGGAATTTAGAGATGGGTGTTTGAAATCCATTTGAATTTTGAAATCTGATTACCTCTTTCATGTTCAACTTTTTGTTTGTTGGTTTTGTGCGTCTGAGTCGGGTTCAACATACGACTTTGACTTAATTAGGGTTTAACTAAAAATAAAAAAAATCTAGGAAAATTACACCTAGGATCATATTAAGGGGGAGGCTTGAAAAGTTGACACCTAGGATTGTATACTCTTCCTTTATTATATAGGAAGATTCATGTTGAGTGGACGACATAAGTCAAAAGGCGGCATTTATTTGGGCCGTAGCGTCGCGTGGAAGAAAGGATATATCCCCTTCGCATGCCGCGAAGGGGTATATATCGTGCCAACATTATTTTTGGATTTGGATTTTTTTGTTAGCCATATAAACACATCTTAAAACCCCAAAACCCTACATTTCGAATTAAGATCACTAAGGGACGAAATCAGCAGCATCTTGAGGGTTTTGGAGCGGTTTTAAGGGCTCGGATCATTGGTTTGAAGATTGGAAGCTGAAGGGATTGTCCGGATCGTTACTGCGCTATTCGGGTTCCATATTCTTGTTTCCTATTCTTTCAATCATGTTTCTTGTACTTAAAGTTACTATAGTTTTCATTACTTTTATGAATTTGCTCGGCTAATTTGTTTTATACTACCTAGATTGAATGATCGGTTTGCAAAAGTTTTGATTTTTATTATGGATAATTAATTATTTATGCTTTGTTTATGAAAGTAGTCGACTTGATTATTGATTAGATGTATATGCATGCTTAAAATTGTTTGGGAATTGTTTATTGCTTCGTATGATTCTTGGTGACGGTTTTTATCATATAACAGAGTCATGCTAGGTTATAGATTTTGGTGAGTGTCTATATCACGGAATAAATTTATAATCTTTAGGGTTAATTGGACAATATACCTTAGTAGTAATATTCAGTCTTCAAATAAATTTAAGTGTTCTACTAATTCTCAATAGCTGAGAGGTGCGAGGTTATTGTTAGGTCTAAGTCATTAAATTGCTAGGTAGGAGCTTCGAGAGGAGTCTGAACTAGTTGCCTTAGTGACCGTTGTCTAACAAGTCTAATCAAGAACCCGAGTCTATCCTAGGTTTATGTCCTGAGAGGGAGTAAATCAAATTAGGGTACTTTCGTAAACCCCTTAGATGTCTTGAGAGAGAGTCTAACCAACCGGTGTTCGTAACAGCCTCTAGGGTGCCATAAGTGTCTCATTGAGAAGGGTCGAGGGTCTTGTTCGGTGTCTCGAAAGGTTTAGGATTTTAAGATCCTGGTTCCATAATAATTAATATCTTAATAAAAAATCATTACTAAAGCAAACCATGATTCCAGTTGTCACACCCCCAAAATCCACCATGCGGAGTTCCACCGCTTGGAGGCGTGACGTGACCAGGATCGAGCCACCAATCATATTGAACAAGCATGTAAGTAGTTTGTAAAATCCAACACAATACAATTGGTGTCTAAACAAAACATAGTTTAAGTTACAAGCAGAAGCATAATGTTTAAAACCAAATCATAAGTTTAAACGTTTCAAATGTTTAGCATGGTACACAGTTGTCCATGTCCCACAACGACTCTTCCCACTCCGATGCAAGCTCCATAGATACCTAACGACCTGCAAGGCATGTAACAACGAGTCAACAACAAAGTTGAGTGAATTCACAGTTGGTTGTTTAGTTATAGTGTTCATGAATCATTTGTTTATTTCGTAAACCAAGTATCTTAGTTATCTGTATCGCGGTTTCCCAAACATGTGTGCGATGATTAGTGGCCGGATCGCGGTTTCCAAAACATGTGTGCGATGATTAATGGCCGTATCGCGGTTTCCCAAACATGTGTGCGAAGATTAGTGGGGGCTTCCCATGTGTCGACTAGTCGTATTTGTACGTGCCCTTCTTGATCCAAGGACCGTAGCGAGTGTGGGTGTACGTAGGTTTTACGTACGTGCCCTCCAATCCGAGGACGGTGAAAAGTATGAGTGTACGTAGGTTTTACGTACGTGCCCTTCAATCCGAGGACAGTAAAAAGTAGTTTAATAGTAATGATAGTACAAGTAGTTATTCAATCCCATTCCCAACCCCTGGGAATCCCATGCCTTAGAAAGAGTGTGAACTCACCTCGGTTGCTCGGTTTGACTCTCAAAAGTAGCTAACAGTCAAGGTCGGTCAATCACGTCCTAGTACGATTACCACTTAGTGTAGGTCCCGTTTGTCCCTGAGAGGATCGATAACGAGAAACCTATTCCTTGTTTATAACAAACACGGTAACGGGTGCGGAATCCCCGAGACGGTGCAAACCAAACACAGATAGTAAATAACACGGATTAACCAATGAAACACACTCTATTGATTAAACGGGATGAGAACCAATACAAACTGATACAAACACAGTTTTGACAGAATTTTGACAGAGTTTCTTTAAGGTATGCTCTCATCTCTGTTTCACACAGAAACAGAGAGAGGTATTTATACTAGACACAGACACTGACTGACGAAACACATAAAGGCACTCGACGAAACACTACAGTCGACGAAACACATTCTGTTTCGTCGACATACATATATGATCCTATTCTGTTTCGTCGTTTGTAATATAAGCCCAAGACAAGACAAAGCCCACTTCAAGTCAAAGGCCCAATGTAAGGAATTTCGGCCCGGACAGTTTCTGTTTCCAATCTTTCACCATTTTCCCATATGAGATAAATGTTGACATCATCATGACATCACTAAGGTGATGTCATGGTGATGTGTTGGCGGGAATTTGCTTGCGGCGTTCCGTGCCTCGCGTGTCGAACTCTGGGGCGCACGACGGAGGAATGTCGTGTCTTCGGGCTTGAGCCGGACCTAACCGAGTCGACCCGAACCGAATCGAACCGAGTCGAGTCACGTCCACATAAAGTGTACCAACAATCTCCCCCTTGGACGCTACTCATGATGTTCGTTTTCCGTGATGGTTCGTCTTCTGTGTCTTTCATATCGGAGGATCTTCAAAGTCTTCACGCGTCGTAAGAAGAAAGTGTATCAACAAACTCCCTTTTCATTTAGGTAGTGTGTTAACAAACTCCCCCTTAGAATGAACTCTCCATTGAGTCATGCTCGTGAATCTTTTAAACTTCAATTCTTTAGATCCTTGTGGTGTTGATGAAGGGTCAGCGGCAACTCGATCATTTTATCTTTTGAGTGCCTCCACTTCGTGTCTTCATTCCAAAGCTTGCCATTGAACATGTTCTCCTCGCCTTTAGCATCTGCACATGCAAGAAAGCTAAACGCATAATGAGAACAACCGCTTGGAATATAGTTAACATTTAAACAAATGACACATATGAGATCAAATCTCAATCAAACACCGACCGACAACAGTTTGAAAGTTTAGAAAATGTTCGGATTTAAACTTTTAACTTTCAAAACTTGTTAACTTCGACCATTATGAAGGTGCAATTGTTTTCCGGCTTACGATCAGGATTTTGGGTAGGATAGACTCGAGTTCCAACATCAGTCAATCAAAAATAAACTAGAAGCAAAATCTTTTTGGCTTATATAAAGTTTATATTAAAACACACCTAAAATCTTTTTGGAATTTTTCATTTTTCAAATGTAAAGACGAAAAGCAATAAATAAATATATACAACGATACAGAAACTGAAAGCAGTAAACAAATATTTACAGACATTCTTTTTGCGAGTTTCGAGGGTAAGAGAATCATATCAGTGTACGGTCACGCCAAAACGCTCTTGTTGTTCTTTTAGTCAACATTTAGATAAGCATCCTATAACAATTATCGGTATTGTCGTCCACATAAGCTCAACTTATCAGATGTAATCATGGCGAGGGGATACGTTAAGGTATGATTTATACTTACCGACCGGTGTTCATCCACACACGACACATTCCCGTATCAAGGTATGCACGAGAATTCATCTTACCGGTGAGTATACCGTTTATCATCTGTTTGACCGTATAAAAGATGTGAGAAACTCACTTATTTGATTGAAAACAAGCCCTATGTGATAGAATCACTTATTGATGAGGAACTTGATTTTCAGATGCATGAGGGCACAGGAGCAAGTCCGTGAACAGGTCAGTACTTTCGTACAGCAGAGAGACGAACTTGACACCCGCAAAGAATCTGTGATATATTATCACTTATTTTGTTTGGACATGTGATTGTTGATCACTTATTGAGGTCGAATGCAAAATGTACACGTATGTATAGTATCATGGAAGATCTTAGACTTTGTCTCCGATATTTTTACAGTTTGGGATACAACCATGATACCCAGATGATAAGCAGCATAAAGACCGAATATCTCAGAACCTCGGCAATCTCTCAAACGAAATTTCGGTACTAAGACCATATGCCAATGTGCGGTTCCCACCTGGTCTTCAGTCGATTTAAGATTTATATCACCCTGCACACTTTAAAATGATTGTGAGCCTACCGATAGATCTTATATAGAGCTACTTAACATTTTTCATTTTGCATTTCAGTTTAAAGAGGTTTAGACAGACCACTGATGTACTATCATTTTCTCGCCAGGAAACTCATTTTTGTTTTTCCAATGTTTTTGCGCTTTTGAAATTTTTCACTGTTTTTGAATTTTTTCAAATTTGGATTTACTCCCCCTAAAATCAACAAACTAAGATAAATTTAAAAGGCACAAAGATATTTACAAAAACGATTTCCCGATGTCAGTTAACTCATGTTTTACCTCAATGCCGTTTACCAAAATTAATTTTAATCAGAAATGATTTATCGAATTTTGGAAAAATCAGTTGGCACGTCGGTAAGCGGTGCGGACTATGACAACATTGTCTGGCCAAAGAGTGCTGTACGAGATAATAATAATTCATAAAGCAGCTTAAATATCGACAAGTAAAAGAGAGATTAGAATTTTAAAACCGTATCCTGCAACTGCTTCATGCATTGCAAGGAATCTGAGTGCTCTCCCAAACTGGATATCCACCCGGTGTGGATTTCAAAGTCGATTTTTGTAGCTACTTCAATTAATCCTAGAAATCTCTTCACAGCAACAAGATCAGAAACCTTTGGGTCCGGCTGGTCTTCCACATTGCACCAGCGAAGGTCTTTGTCTTTCTCTTTCAGAAGTAGTGTGCGGTTGTTCAATCCATGCCAAGGCATCCGCACACCCGGTTGGTTTGTTCAACAAACACATTTTCTTCAATAACACCGCGAAGAAATGTACACTGCACGTTCATTTTGTGGATTATGAATCTTCAGACGTGCTGCAGGTGCGTACATTTTGATTGAATCTACCCTGGGGACCCGATCAAAGCCTTGAACAATCACATTTTGGAATGATTTTCATTTTGTATAAGCTTTCAATCTCTTTCGACAGACAATTCTGTCTTCTTTTCTTTTTCTCTCCATCAAAGGCAACAATTTCTTTTTGTCGCCGATCTTGTGCATGAATATTCCACTATCAACAATCCGATGACTATCGATAGTTCCTCCTGGAACATCCTGCACACTCACTCAGAGATTAGTTGGAGAGAGGGACCCAAGCCTTCACAGACTTGGGTCGTCCGTCATCATCGAGGATTGTGACATCCATTTCCCGATGATTCGGAATAGATTGAGCTCCCCCTGAAACAGTTACCGATTTTGGTTTCCAAATCTGTTTTTGTTTTTCATTTTTAATTTCTAACTTAACAGACTTTGTTTGGACAACCTCCGGTTTTAACGCCTTTTCAATCACCTTCACATTTTTACGTCGTTGTTTTGTTTCCTGTTCTTTAACAGTGCGTTTATCATGTTTTGGTGAAACAGGACGATGTTGTGGGTGAACCTTCTCAGGTGGTGCTCTTTCCACAAATTTCTCTTTAGGAGTGTTTGAGCAGTTCTTAATGATATGCCCAAACTCCCCACATTTAAAACACGTTCTCCTTTCCACAAACTTAGGAGAATTGGATCGACCAACAGATGTCGAACCCGTAGAGCCTGAGGTACTTGCTCTTTCATCACACCCATTTGTATGTTGAGTGTAATTGTTTTGACTGTTACGTTTTAAAATCTTGACTTGTTGGATAAAATCGGTGTTTGATTTGTTTTCAAAAGTCTCAATTTTATCAGTACCCCTTGATGCTACAAACTTGACATCTTTTGCTTTCTTCTTGTAACGAGCTCCTTTTGATTCAACCTTAGCCTTTGGCTTTGGAGCTCGTTGTTGCTGTTGTTTACCCTTAGAAGCAACAGGTTGTTGCTTTGTCGGTGATTTCTGTTTTCCAGGGATTTTCTTTCCCAAAAATTTTCTTGTATTATCTTCAAACACTTTGTCAATCAAAGATTGATTGACGTTTTTGATTGGAAAATCTATGTCTGAATAAGTTTTACTATCACCGACTAAAGTATACAACAAGTCATTGCTCTTAACAGCAGGCACACATTCATTGTCATCTTTGACATCCTTGACAGGATCTATCACTTGCTTGGCAACAGGTTGCACGACAGGAGTAGGAGGATCACAAAGAATATGATTCTCAATTGGAATTTCTACTCCTTTCGTCTCATCAAGTGATTCATCCTGGTCATTCACATCTGATTCATCATCTGAAGAATCATAGTCCTCAATGGTTGGAGAACTTTGATTTGAAGCACATGATGACTTTTCTTTCCGATCAGATGAGCCCTCCGATGAATTGTCCGGTTTGAACCCTAGGCCAGTAGTAACTTCCTCATAATCAAGAGGCACACTGGGTTCATACCGAGGCATATCCTCTTCATCGGGCGACTTGGTATAGTCGTGTCTCAAAGGGGGTGGACACTTCCTATAACCAACGCCTTTAACGTTTCCCTTTAGTTTCTGAACGTCAATGATGTGATCAAGCACATATCGGGAGTTTGAGTAACTCTCCAATTTGAGCTTGATCGCCTCATGTTCACATTTAGCCGTGGCTAGCTCTTTCTTGGTTTCCTCAATGATATTAATGTAGTCATTAATACCAATTTGTTTGTTGAAAACAGTTTTTGTTAATTCAGAAACACTTTTCTTTTGGGTTTCAATAACTGTTTTAAACTCCTTTTCATTGCGAGCTAAGGCCATGTTTGCCTCCTTGCACTTTGACAGTTCAACAACTAAACTCTGATTGTGACTATGAATCGTATCACATTCAAGTTTCACTCTATCACATTCATGTATCATATTAGCACAATCACTACATATGCTAGGAGTTTCAGAACTTACCTGACTCGAAGAGGCTGTGACATTAGCCATGAAGGCAGTCTGAGAAGAGAAAGATCCATCTTCAGAATTATAATCTCCTGCATTCGAGCTTTCTTCATCTGAACTCCCACTAAAACCCGAGCTATTATCACTTTCAGAAAACTCTTCCTTGTGAACATGCTTGATGTGATTGATAATTTTTGCATAGCATGCAGTTCCACCTCCTTGATCATTATCTCCCAATTGTACAGACCAATCGCACCCTTCATCAGCTTGAACGGTCAATGCTCGATTGGCATTTGAAGGTCCAGACTGGTTCTGGTTGGTGGTGTTGTTCACAGCTACTATCCCTTTTCCACGGTTATCTTGATTGGCATTGGAAGTACTTGTCTGATTTCTGAATGGATTCTGGTTGCCTTGTCTACTTGGTAGGGTGCACTCACGTTTGAAGTGACCCTTTTCGCCACAATTGTAACATGTAACTGCATCTTTATTGAACCCATACTTCGTATCATTTTTGCCTTCCAACGAAGTTCTTCCAATTCGATTCATGAAATCCTTTGCCCTTCTAACAGCACTTGCAAACGCCCACTTGATATCCATTAACTCCATTTCATCACGGTCTATCTGCTGATAATCTTCATTGGTCATATTGATGTTTCCAATTTGACCTGCTACCAATCCACAGTATGAACTGAACATTGTGTTGAGAAGTTCCAAATTTTCTTTTGCAACTTCTACACTGACTTTTGAAAGATTGGAAGTATCAACTCTGACAGTGTTGGTGTTTTGGGGTGAAGGATTGTTGGTATAATGCGCTTGTTGTTGTTGTGGTTGGACTTGAGGTGGAGGTTGAGGTATAGATTGTGACATGTAAGTACTTTGATTCCACTGTGGTTGCGATGGAAACAGAGAAGAGTTTGTATTGGATACAAACGCCGTTTGAAGCTTCGGTTGCTGAATGGAACTAGAACTAGCTGAAGGACCAAAACCAGGCAAATACATTTCTGTGTTTTGAGGAGGTGCCGTTGCAATCCTTTTAGCTTTCCAAATTTCCTCTTCGTTCTTGTTCTCCAACTTCTGAATGAATTCATAAAGACTGACATTTGCTGCATCCAGCGCGCCCGTATGCTTTAGAAGTTCAATGAATGGACTCCACTTAGGAGGTAGAGCATCAGCAAATCGTGCAATCATTTCCGGATGATTTGTAGCAACACTGTAGGAAGTCATTTCACTAATCAAATGATAAAAACGAGTAGTCATATCATTTAGAGTCTCATTCTCCAAGAACTGAAATGATTCAAACTCTTTCTTCAATAAATCATGGCGTATCTTTCTAGTAGCTGCATTTCCTTCTCCTCTCGCTACCAATGCATCCCATAAGGCTTTCGTGGTCTTACAATATGAGAATTGATGAAAGATGTCTCTGTGAAGTGCTTGAGTGAGAATAGCATACGCCTTCTTCTCCAGATCATATGCCTTTTTGTCGGCTTCTTGCATGTTATTGAAAGTTGTCGCATTTGATCCTGCTTCTTCAAGAGCTTCACTAAATGCAGAGATGAAACACGTCCATAATTCTGTGTTTTGCCCTAGAACGTAGTTATGGAAACGACCCTTCCATGATGGATAGTCGTTCATGTAATTTAACTTTGGAGGGCGATTGTTGCTACCCGTCTCATTCTCACTAAGCAAAATATTTTGAATACTCTGATTTTGATTCGACACCATTGCCCATTGACTTGCACTTATTGACTGTTGTTGTTGAGGTATGGTACGATTCATATATTCGGCCATCGACATCTGTTTTAGATCTGGTAGTGGATCCGTACTCCAATCCCAAGGATTCGTACAGCTCATATTTGATGTATGTATGTGAAAACCTGGTCACACACTCAATAACAAACTGTTAAATCACTTTTAGAAGTCCTCTGTTAAAAACAATGACAAGTATCGACGAAACACTTGTGAGACCCTATCGACGAAATAGAATTTGTTGATGTGTCGACGAAACTAATTATATTTGTTAATCGACGAAACAGAAACAATTGAAGATCCGACAAAACTGAAGTCCTTTTGCTGGTTGACGAAACAGAAGTGAAGCCCAATTTATAATGAAACCCAATTCAATGTTAAGCCCAATGAGATAAAGGCCCAAGTCAATGTGAAAGCAACTTTGTAGCCCACTTCGATGTATTACGAAACTGAATATTGTATTTGATGAAATTGACTTGTTATTTAAATAATGGTGGCCGAAATGTTTGACTAAAGAACTTTGATGTGTGACTGGTGATATAGGTTATCCGACGAAACAAGAAGAGAAGGTCGACGAAACAGTTTGATATATTGTTCGACGAAAAGGAATGGATATTTGTGAGATATTTCAACTAGTCCTTATCACCTCCTGACACAAAGAGACTCTATTTTCAAACATGCTTTCGGCTTACTTGTTTTCAAGAAAAAAATCATCATTTAGCTTTTGTATCAAAAGTCAAAGAATTCCCCAGACCCTCTATAGCTTGGTTATAGGTGGGATTATACTGGGTACGGTTGTTGTTATCAAAAGTCAAAGAATTGTTATAATAACAATAACACACTAACCAAAATCCAAACAAAGATCAAACAATAGAAACTTTCAAGAACAGTTTGAAGATAATTGAAGAACACGATGAATATTTGAAGATTCCGGTCACCGAATAATTTTCCGAAACACGATTTTGCTTAAAACTTTCAACGAAAACCAAACGCAAACATATAGAAATGCAAAATAATAAGGTTTTCACTAAAACTTATAGCAAAACAACACTTCAAACACTGATTTTCAGCAAATATCTCCAGAAAATATGAAATTTTTTTAAGAACGAAATCTGAAAAATCACAATAACACACTTGATAAAAACCCAAACTTGTTTGGTTTTAAACAAGGAAAAGAGCCAAGGCTCTGATACCACTTGTAGGTCCCGTTTGTCCCTGAGAGGATCGATAACGAGAAACCTATTCCCTGTTTATAACAAACACGGTAACGGGTGCGGAATCCCCGAGACGGTGCAAACCAAACACAGATAGTAAATAACACGGATTAACCAATGAAACACACTCTATTGATTAAACGGGATGAGAACCAATACAAATTGATACAAACACAGTTTTGACAGAATTTTGACAGAGTTTCTTTAAGGTATGCTCTCATCTCTGTTTCACACAGAAACAGAGAGAGGTATTTATACTAGACACAGACACTGACTGACGAAACACATAAAGGCACTCGACGAAACACTACAGTCGACGAAACACATTCTGTTTCGTCGACATACATATATGATCCTATTCTGTTTCGTCGTTTGTAATATAAGCCCAAGACAAGACAAAGCCCACTTCAAGTCAAGGGCCCAATGTAAGGAATTTCGGCCCGGACAGTTTCTGTTTCCAATCTTTCACCATTTTCCCATATGAGACAAATGTTGACATCATCATGACATCACTAAGGTGATGTCATGGTGATGTGTTGGCGGGAATTTGCTTGCGGCGTTCCGTGCCTCGCGTGTCGAACTCTGGGGCGCACGACGGAGGAATGTCGTGTCTTCGGGCTTGAGCCGGACCTAACCGAGTCGACCCGAACCGAATCGAACTGAGTCGAGTCGCGTCCACATAAAGTGTACCAACACTTAGTTTATTAGTGACTTCAAATAGAACACAAAGTTCCTACACGTATCTATCACATAACATGCACCACTTTAACGGTTTATGCCCATATAAGTTTCCCGTCCATTCCCCACTCATAAACAAACATACGATGATGCACATAACACATATAACACGTTATATCATTCACAGATAACATACTCGACATTTAGACACGCGAGTCACAACTTATGTCATTTCAGCATTTATTAATCAAAACCGACTGTTTTACGGACATTTTAATAAAATAGTTAAATTGTTCCAAAAATTCCCAAATTTTTACAGGATGACTTAAACGTTCCATATTTTATTGTGTAAAAATATCGGGGTCCGGTTCATTACCAATATTTTATAGAAAATCGTCTACCGAACTGTGATCAGATTTGTCACATTCTGATCACAGTTTACGGAATAATTCGTCTAAAATTCCTCGGAAGTCCGTTTGACAAAATTCCAGTTCGAGGGTCACAAATAATCAGTGACTATCTATGGTATGAATTTTAGGGGCTGGTTCAATTCAGGTTTCAAATTACGACCGAAAACGTACAGCCCATTTTTCTGCAGTAAAAATCAGCCTTAGCTGCTGTTACGAAAACAGACTTTTAAAATAGTAAACGACTTCAAAAAAATACGATTCCAGCGCCATTTTCTTCGTTTTTCGAAATGACATGATTTAGGCTTTTGAAATTCCGTTTTTCGAGTTTTTAAAGTCCGTTTACAGCCTGTTGAAGGCGGCTGGAAAAGTACATCAGCATGTTATTTCACGGTTTAAACATTACTAAATCGCATCAACGAGTGTCCGAACAATGTATTTAGCAAGAAAACAACTTTTAAACATCAAGCATGTTTTAACCAACCCTCAAACTGACAAGATTCCGCTTCATAATTCAGCCACAAGTAAACTTTTATGTAACTTTTATATTCATAACTCATGTTCTTGTCATTTTAGTGATGTAAACATACTACACACTTAGATCATAAAAACGAGATGAAACAAGATTAACAAGAGTGTAACAAGGGACTTACTACTAGCTTAAAGCTAGGGATGAATCTAGTGTAAAGTTGGTAAGAAAAGATGGTGAAAAGTCTTGAAACAAGCTCCTTCAAGATGCACCTTCCATGGCTCACTTCAAGCTTGGAATGAACTTGTTAATGGAGGAGATAGATGATGAAATGGTGGGGAGTGGGTTCGGTTTGGGGGATAACCGAAAGAGAGAGAGGGTAGTGAGGATAGAGAGAGATCTTGGTGGAATGATGGTTATGATCTAGACCTTGCTTCATATAGATCACCCACATATTATAGCAAGATCCACAAGCAATCATCCTTATAAAATATTGAGATTAAATCAAGTTGGAAGATATGGAGTATGGAAAAAATGTTGTGGGGGTCCCACTTGTGAACCGATTTCAGCCAGGGGGGGGAGTAAAGGGAAACATTTTTCCAACTAAGGTGCAATTACTAGTTAGAAAGTAAGTAATGTGATGGTATATGCTAGTTATAATGTTTTTAGGGGGGTGTTATGGTATACGGGGACCATGACTAGCTCAACAAAAATTAAATAATGTGTTTGACAAATATTTGGTGTCCCGTAATGTCCGGTTGTTCGGTCAGATACTGTTCCGTTAAATTGTTTAATTGTTCCGTAAGGCGTCTTACTTATATATTTTTGTAACGCAATTTATTCCTAACACATAGGAAAACATACCGGACTATTTAGTAACTTTTCTGAAAACTACTAGTATGCTAACACGCACATGTAAGTATAACACAGTAATCCGAGAGCAGTTAAATAATTTAGCACAATCATCAAGCACTTTAATTATCATTAAATAAATTGTACGGATTACATGAAATTTTGAGGGTTGTCACATTCTCCCTCTGTTAAGAGAATTTCGTCCCGAAATTTAGCACCTGGTTACTGAGGAAGCTAGTTAAGTTGCGTTGTTTTCCTGATTTTCCTGGGGGTGTCACATCATCCCCCCGTTGATTTGGAATTTCGTCCCGAAATTCTGCAGTAGCTTCAGCCTCAGTAGTGGTTGCGTTTTTCTTAAACAGTTGGGGATACTTGAGTTTCATTTGGTCTTCTCGTTCCCAGGTATACTCTGGGCCACGACGAGCATTCCAACGAACTCGGACCAGAGGTATCCTGGTACGCTTGAGGATCTTAACATCTCGATCCGTAATCTCTACTGGTTCCTCGACGAATCGCAGCTGGTCGTCGATTATGAGTTCCTTGAGAGGAACTATGAGGGTCTCATCTGACAGACACTTCTTCAGATTCGACACATGGAAAACATTGTGAACTCCACCGAGTTCTTCAGGTAGATCCAACCTGTAGGCGACTTTGCCAATTTTCTCAATGACTTTGAATGGTCCGACATAACGCGGATTGAGTTTACCTCGTTTGCCAAAGCGAACTAAACCTTTCCAAGGTGAGACTTTGAGTAGCACTTGATCCCCAACCTGGAGCTCGAGTGGTTTTCTTCCCTTATCAGCATAGCTTTTCTGACGGTCACGAGCTGCCGCCATTCGCTGTCGTATCTGAGCAATTTTCTCGGTGGTATCTACCACATGTTCTGGGCCAGTGATTTGGCTGTCACCAACTTCTGCCCAACAGAGAGGTGATCGGCATTTGCGTCCGTACAATGCCTCAAACGGAGCGGCTTGGATGCTGGTGTGGTAGCTGTTGTTATATGAGAACTCCACTAGTGGGAGGTGCTTTTCCCAGCCATTACCAAAATCGATTACACATGCCCTAAGCATGTCTTCAAGGGTTTGGATGGTGCGTTCCGATTGCCCATCCGTCTGTGGGTGATAAGCGGTGCTCATATCTAGACGTGAGCCAAAGGACTTGTGCATTGCTTGCCACAGTTCTGAAGTAAAACGCGCGTCACGATCAGATATAATAGAGGTTGGCACTCCGTGCCTTGATACCACTTCCTTTAGATAAATGTCTGCAAGAGTAGAAAACTTATCCGTTTCTTTGATAGCCAGAAAATGTGCAGACTTGGTCAGTCGATCTACGATCACCCAAATGGTATCGTTTCCGCGTTGAGATCTGGGCAGGCCGGTAACGAAATCCATGGAAATTTGCTCCCATTTCCATTTCGGGATCTCCGGTTGTTGAAGTAGGCCTGATGGTTTCTGATATTCAGACTTGACTCTCGCACAAGTCAAGCACTTGCTGACGTAGGTTGCTATGTGGGCTCTCATGCCAGGCCACCAGTATGTGGTCTTTAAGTCGTGGTACATCTTATCCGAACCAGGATGTACTGAATAACGAGACTTATGTGCTTCATCCATCACAAGCTTGCGTAGGTTTCCATACAGTGGGACCCAGATGCGCCCTGTTACATAGTAAGCGTCGTCTTCCTTTTGTTCTAGCCGCTGCCTCGATCCTCGTAGGGATTCAGCTCTGATGTTCTCTGCTTTCAATGCTTCAACCTGAGCATCGCGAATCTGAGCAGGAAGACTAGATTGGATGGTAAGCTGTAACGCACGTACACGTCTAGGTATGGTATCCTTTCGACTGAGAGCGTCGGCCACAACATTGGCTTTGCCCGGATGATACTTGATCGCACATTCGTAATCGTTCAAGAGCTCAACCCATCGGCGTTGACGCATGTTCAACTCCTTTTGCTTGAAGATATGCTCAAGACTCCTGTGATCGGTGTAAATGGTGCACTTGGTACCGTACAGGTAAGGTCTCCATATCTTAAGCGCGAATACAGCTGCTCCCAGCTCCAGATCGTGAGTAGTGTAGTTTCTTTCGTGAACTTTAAGTTGGCGCGATGCGTAGGCAATGACCTTGTCACGTTGCATCAATACGCAACCAAGTCCTTGGATGGAAGCGTCGCAATAAACCACGAAATCATCGGTGCCTTCGGGCAATGAGAGGATAGGCGCGCTACAAAGTCTATCCTTTAGATGTTGAAATGCGGACTCTTGTGCATCACCCCAACGATAGATGACACCCTTCTGAGTCAGTGAAGTGAGAGGTCGCGCAATCTTGGAGAAGTCTTTGATAAACCTTCTGTAATATCCTGCCAAACCCAAGAATTGGCGGATTTCTTTTGGTGTGCGGGGTGCAGGCCAGTTCTTGATTGAGTCAACCTTGGATGGATCAACATGAATCCCATCCTTGTTTACCACATGGCCTAGAAAGTGGACTTCGCGAAGCCAGATGTCACATTTCGAAAACTTGGCATACAACTGCTCTTTTCGAAGAAGTTCCAGCATAAGTCGTAGATGCTGCTCGTGTTCCCCCTGACTCTTAGAATAGATCGGGATATCGTCGATGTACACAATAACGAGCTTATCCAGGTAAGGTTTGCATACTCGGCTCATGAGATCCATGAAAACCGCTGGTGCATTCGTCAATCCGAAAGGCATGACCAGAAACTCGTAATGGCCGTAGCGAGTTCTGAATGCTGTTTTGGAGACGTCTTCCTCTCGGACTCTCAGCTGATGGTATCCCGATCTCAAATCAATCTTGGAGTAATAGCTCGACCCTTGCAACTGGTCGAACAAGTCGTCAATACGTGGAAGAGGATAACGATTCTTCACAGTCACCTTGTTGAGTTCGCGGTAGTCAATACACATTCTGAAGGTACCATCTTTCTTCTTTACGAACAAGACTGGAGCTCCCCAGGGCGAAGAGCTAGGACGTATGAAACCCTTTTTCAAGAGTTCTTGTAGTTGCGTGGACAGTTCTTCAAGTTCTGATGGAGCTAGACGATAAGGTGCTCGAGCTATGGGCGCTGCTCCAGGAGCTAGCTCGATTTGAAACTCGACTTGTCGATGAGGCGGAAGACCAGGTAATTCCTCAGGGAATACCTCAGGAAAATTGCGTACAATAGGTATGTCTTCTATCTTCCTTTCTTCTGAAGATGTATCAGAAACGAGGGCTAGGATAGCAGTGTGGCCCTTCTGCAAACACTTCTGGGCCTTAAGGAAAGAGATAATGCCTACAACAGCACCACTCTTGTCGCCATGAATCATGAGAGGTTCTTTACCAGAACGAGGGATGCGGACAATCTTCTCGTTGCAAAGAATTTCTGCTTGCTGATGAGATAACCAATCCATCCCATTAACAACGTCGTTCCCCGACAGGAGTGTTACATGGTTGGCACAACAAGAACTAGCTGAAGAAGGATGACCGTCGTACCGGTCTGTAGTGTTAAGGTTCACTGAAATTTCCATCGAAGTTGTTGGGCTCCCCTCATACGAAGGGGGATAATTCACCTTGATCGATGAACTTAGATGAGTTTGCAGTTTATCGAGTTGGTAAGCAACCAAATTTAGAGGAGTTTCCTTAGGTCGTGCGAATGAATCCAAAATACGTCTGCGTAGTCATAAGGTTCCAAAGAAAAGACTTGAAAACGTGTTCAAGAGATTATGATCGTATCAACAATGCATCACCATCCTCAAGGTTTCGAGGGGGGTCACCAATGATCGGGAGTCGAGCCTTCCAACTTTTCTAAACCAGAGGGTGTTCGTTTCGGTGCCTCAGCATGGGGAAGCGAGAACGTAATGTCACTGTAGTGAGAGAGTGATGGTTTGGTCTAAGCCAATGGTAGAAATTGGACATATCATTAATCAACAATCATGTGTCGGTGCAAAATATAGCGCAAGGATTTTGCCTATTAAAGAAGACTATCATGGAATTTAAAATACGACTCTTGTAGTGTAGGGGGATAAGGTAGACGTATAGATCATCGTGTTTACCTGTAGGTTGTGTGATCCATAACCTCGTCCTCGAGTGTCCTGAAGACAATCCCATCAGGATAGGCATCCATTCGTTAAGTGGGGTATACGAGAGAGCTAATCAAGTAGAATTAGAACAAACCATTCAACAGGGTAGTAAGGTGGTCTTGTGACGGGTGAAAATCGTGGTATGGTTGTTGGTTTTCATTAAATCGGTTGTTAATCGAAGCGATAGGAAATTAACGAGGTTCATGCGAAGAATCAAGTGAAATAGGGATCCAACAATAACCGAAGGTTTTGACCAGCTAATCTATTGTCTAGAGGTAATCTCCAGTAGTGGTGCGGGGCGGCATGGCACAAAAGGGAAGTTCATTGCATCGCGGTCGCGCGAGTGTATCACTTGTCCAAAACAGAGTATGGTTTCGTGTTACATAACGACAAACGCGTGTAACTGTGACTGCTTCGCTTCTGGCGACTATGACAGGTGAAGGTAACAAAGTTCGTCAATTGGGATGCGTGGGTATTGTTCTCCCAAGCCCGAGTTCGTGCAAGCCAAGTCTGGTCTTCGCGGATGTTGACGTACGAACCAGCTGTACGGAGGGTCTGATGGCGACGTCGTGTCGAGGTAAACGTGCGAGTAGATAGAATGCATAAGCAGTCGTTGTAGCGGGGTGTCAAGAGATCAGGAGAGAATTTGATCA
Organism: Helianthus tuberosus; assembly: GCA_030545235.1. Classification (NCBI taxonomy): domain Eukaryota; kingdom Viridiplantae; phylum Streptophyta; class Magnoliopsida; order Asterales; family Asteraceae; genus Helianthus; species Helianthus tuberosus. Next base: position 188,177,677 of record CM060406.1, read on the forward strand.
CGACGCGTCAGTTTCAAGTAAACAGTTGGGTGTCATAAAGAACGCAGTAGGGCTAGTAGACAACATGTTATTACTCTAAATAAACATACCATATACAGCACACCATGCAAAAGTAATATAGCAAGTAGGCAATATAAACTTAAATCATACCACCTAAAGTGTTGAGTCTTGCACGTGGAGCGAAGCGTCGTTGCGGATCGTTGAGCACTGTACAGGTTATAGTCTGGTTTTATCAAAAAGCTTTTCCCTTTTTAAAAACCAAGTTCACTATAACCAATGGCTCTGATACCAATCTGTCACACCCCCAAAATCCACCATGCGGAGTTCCACCGCTTGGAGGCGTGACGTGACCAGGATCGAGCCACCAATCATATTGAACAAGCATGTAAGTAGTTTGTAAAATCCAACACAATACAATTGGTGTCTAAACAAAACATAGTTTAAGTTACAAGCGGAAGCATAATGTTTAAAACCAAATCATAAGTTTAAACGTTTCAAATGTTTAGCATGGTACACAGTTGTCCATGTCCCACAACGACTCTTCCCACTCCGATGCAAGCTCCATAGATACCTAACGACCTGCAAGGCATGTAACAACGAGTCAACAACAAAGTTGAGTGAATTCACAGTTGGTTGTTTAGTTATAGTGTTCATGAATCATTTGTTTATTTCGTAAACCAAGTATCTTAGTTATCTGTATCGCGGTTTCCCAAACATGTGTGCGATGATTAGTGGCCGGATCGCGGTTTCCAAAACATGTGTGCGATGATTACTGGCCGTATCGCGGTTTCCCAAACATGTGTGCGAAGATTAGTGGGGGCTTCCCATGTGTCGACTAGTCGTATTTGTACGTGCCCTTCTTGATCCAAGGACCGTAGCGAGTGTGGGTGTACGTAGGTTTTACGTACGTGCCCTCCAATCCGAGGACGGTGAAAAGTATGAGTGTACGTAGGTTTTACGTACGTGCCCTTCAATCCGAGGACAGTAAAAAGTAGTTTAATAGTAATGATAGTACAAGTAGTTATTCAATCCATTTCCCAACCCCTGGGAATCCCATGCCTTAGAAAGAGTGTGAACTCACCTCGGTTGCTCGGTTTGACTCTCAAAAGTAGCTAACAGTCAAGGTCGGTCAATCACGTCCTAGTACGATTACCACTTAGTTTATTAGTGACTTCAAATAGAACACAAAGTTCCTACACGTATCTATCACATAACATGCACCACTTTAACGGTTTATGCCCATATAAGTTTCCCGTCCATTCCCCACTCATAAACAAACATACGATGATGCACATAACACATATAACACGTTATATCATTCACAGATAACATACTCGACATTTAGACACGCGAGTCACAACTTATGTCATTTCAGCATTTATTAATCAAAACCGACTGTTTTACGGACATTTTAATAAAATAGTTAAATTGTTCCAAAAATTCCCAAATTTTTACAGGATGACTTAAACGTTCCATATTTTATTGTGTAAAAATATCGGGGTCCGGTTCATTACCAATATTTTATAGAAAATCGTCTACCGAACTGTGATCAGATTTGTCACATTCTGATCACAGTTTACGGAATAATTCGTCTAAAATTCCTCGGAAGTCCGTTTGACAAAATTCCAGTTCGAGGGTCACAAATAATCAGTGACTATCTATGGTATGAATTTTAGGGGCTGGTTCAATTCAGGTTTCAAATTACGACCGAAAACGTACAGCCCATTTTTCTGCAGTAAAAATCAGCCTTAGCTGCTGTTACGAAAACAGACTTTTAAAATAGTAAACGACTTCAAAAAAATACGATTCCAGCGCCATTTTCTTCGTTTTTCGAAATGACATGATTTAGGCTTTTGAAATTCCGTTTTTCGAGTTTTTAAAGTCCGTTTACAGCCTGTTGAAGGCGGCTGGAAAAGTACATCAGCATGTTATTTCACGGTTTAAACATTACTAAATCGCATCAACGAGTGTCCGAACAATGTATTTAGCAAGAAAACAACTTTTAAACATCAAGCATGTTTTAACCAACCCTCAAACTGACAAGATTCCGCTTCATAATTCAGCCACAAGTAAACTTTTATGTAACTTTTATATTCATAACTCATGTTCTTGTCATTTTAGTGATGTAAACATACTACACACTTAGATCATAAAAACGAGATGAAACAAGATTAACAAGAGTGTAACAAGGGACTTACTACTAGCTTAAAGCTAGGGATGAATCTAGTGTAAAGTTGGTAAGAAAAGATGGTGAAAAGTCTTGAAACAAGCTCCTTCAAGATGCACCTTCCATGGCTCACTTCAAGCTTGGAATGAACTTGTTAATGGAGGAGATAGATGATGAAATGGTGGGGAGTGGGTTCGGTTTGGGGGATAACCGAAAGAGAGAGAGGGTAGTGAGGAGAGAGAGAGATCTTGGTGGAATGATGGTTATGATCTAGACCTTGCTTCATATAGATCACCCACATATTATAGCAAGATCCACAAGCAATCATCCTTATAAAATATTGAGATTAAATCAAGTTGGAAGATATGGAGTATGGCAAAAATGTTGTGGGGGTCCCACTTGTGAACCGATTTCAGCCAAGGGGGGGGGGGGGGGGGTAAAGGGAAACATTTTTCCAACTAAGGTGCAATTACTAGTTAGAAAGTAAGTAATGTGATGGTATATGCTAGTTATAATGTTTTTAGGGGGGTGTTATGGTATACGGGGACCATGACTAGCTCAACAAAAATTAAATAATGTGTTTGACAAATATTTGGTGTCCCGGGTAATGTCCGGTTGTTCGGTCAGATACTGTTCCGTTAAATTGTTTAATTGTTCCGTAAGGCGTCTTACTTATATATTTTTGTAACGCAATTTATTCCTAACACATAGGAAAACATACCGGACTATTTAGTAACTTTTCTGAATACTACTAGTATGCTAACACGCACATGTAAGTATAACACAGTAATCCGAGAGCAGTTAAATAATTTAGCACAATCATCAAGCACTTTAATTATCATTAAATAAATTGTACGGATTACATGAAATTTTGAGGGTTGTCACACCAGTCTAGGTAGTTGTCTTCACCATCTGAGTAAAACCTAAGTTAGTTCGTAATCATTTAATTTGGTTAATTAATTTAATTTAATTTAATTGCAATTTTAGAATTTTTAGAACCAAGAACACCCCTAATCTCAATTCCAATCCATCCGAATCATCCACATCATCCGAATTGATCATCCATCCTCACCTTCCTAACCCTAATCACCATTATCCCACAATCCATTCTCCATAACCATCCCCCACAACCCTAACCTTCAACATACTCATCCTCAAGGTGTAACGTTCCGCTTTTTCGCAACTTCCCTAATTTAGAAATCGTGTCTTGTAAATCTATTTTTGGAAACTCATCCATTTCGAAATCGTAATCCGTTGCATCGTCGCAAATCTAAGACTTTAACCGTTGTAAAATCCGAGGTTTGGATCATAATGAAATTCGTATTTTTTCTTTACATTCATGTTATACACATTCCATACATGCTCATACGTTCAAATTTATTAAACTTATGACACTTTATTAATGATTTATACAAAACACGTTAGACATGCAAACACGTGACTCATATGTGCAATTTATGCGAATTCGATACTTATACTCGCCATCCATACATATTTATACTCGTTTTATGTTAGTTTTAGGTTGTACTTTCATTTCATACCCTTACTTATAGTTCTTATACTTAAATGACCCTAAAAACCACTTAAAACTTCAAGTAATGAAAGTATAGGGGCTGAATATGCATAAAATCAAACAAGAACCGACTCGACCATGGCTCGAGGCCCGCGACTCGGAGCCACATCAGGCTCGCGGCCTGCGACGAACTCGGATCCGCAGACTAGCCTATCCAGCTCGCGATTGGGCCATTATTTTGTGTTTTGTTGTTGTTTAAGCTTATGTTTCTTGTATTAATTGCTCACCAAACTTTAACCTAACACTTCCCTATAAAACCCAAGCATCTTCCACACTTTTTCCATTTTGCAACTCACCTCAAACACTCTCAATTCACTCTCTAATCAGCTAATAATCAGAAGATAGGCAGATTCGTCACAAGTTGCTATAGTGAGCATAACTTCTTCATTTCTCAACCTTTTTCCATTAATTCTTCTTTATAAACACTTGGAACAACCTTAGGTATGTTTCCACAGGTTTTCCATGGAAAACCAAGGCCTGAAACATCACCAAAACAGGCTCCAAAATGAAGTTAACTTTCTGTTTTGATTTAAACATTTGTTAAACTTGCTTGAACTTGAGTTATCTCCTCACATTCCTATGTCCTTGTGCTCATAATCAAATCTTTGGTTAGTTGGGCCTAAAAACAAGGTTGTGACATGTAAATCCAGAGGTTAAATCCTCATAAACATTCTGTTTTATTAGGGTTTTAACCCACAAGTGATGAACAAGCTTAAAGCTTGAGGTTTGTGTGATTACAAGGTTTGCTTGGGCTATCCTACTTGGAAATCCACACATCACTTGATGTTTTCTTAGATTATATAACAACCCTCCAAAATATGTTCGACACCCCTAATATATTTAAAATGCCCTTATATGTCTCAATATGTACCCCGTATGCGAAAATCGAGCCCAAAATACATTATATAATTAAAAATTAAATAAAAATCAAATTTTATAGGCGCTCGCGGGCCGCGTAGCCTTTGGCTACGTCTTACGCGGGGCGCGAGCGATGGGCAGCGGCGACACCCGGAAGTCGCCACGTGTCGACACGTGGCGAGGCTATACCGGTGACAAATTAAGGCTAGGGCCTACAACCCTATGTCGCGGACCGCGTAAGCCCCAGCCTAATCCTTCACGGGCCGCGAGGGAAGGCGAAAGGTCGCCTATAAATGGAGACCTCCAGTCTTCAGTCGAATTCATTCATCTCTCGAGCTCTCTCTCTCTAATTTCTGAATAGCAATCATAATTTCCGGGTATAATGCCCTCTAAATAACGAAGTTCTGCTCCGTTGTAAGTATTATAACCCCGGTTACGTATTAGATACGCTACCCGATTGATCCAGGGTTCCGTAATGGCTGTCGTGGTTCTGCCCGACGTAGTCATTGGAATGTCGTCTCGGGGAGGGTATTGCTAATGTAAATATTGGGTTATTATACTAACACGTGTGCATTTGTGTAAATTATAGATAATCACCAGGAAACCCTTAAAGGAAATCTAAGACAGCAATGTGAGTAATCTCCTTTTTGTAAACTATTTTTACAAAACCTTAAATATTTTACAATGTGATTAAGCTGTGATTGAGTCTTTGTAATTCTTCAATACTGCCGGTATGTTGGGGTTTTGTATACAAAATGTGGAACACCTTACCATTGGACAAAGAGTTAGCCAATGTGTAATATGACCCACCAGTCAGGATTGACAGTACTGAATGAGTAATTCTGTAGATATAAACATTGTAATCGCTCTCAATACTGTGAAAATTGATAAAACTCTTCTTGATTAAACTGGGATTCACTCACCAGTATTTCCCACTGACAAAATGTTTTTAAATGCGTTTCAGGTAACAAAATGTGAAAGCCAACTAGAAGCCAGCTGGACAGCACTGAAGGCTTGGAAAAAGTGGCTATAAAAGTAACCTAAATAAAAGAAGATGTTTTATTCAATAAAATAGGGATTTCCCCTATGAAAATGTTTGTAATAAAAACTTGGGTTTTATCCGAATATGTTTAATATTATAAAAGCGTGGTATTTACTCTGATAGATATTTCCTAACTACGGTCCTGATGAAATTTCCGCTGCCGAAAATGATAAACACCGATACCACCACAACTGGTCTCGCGGCCGTCCGTTCCCGGGACAGATGGGGGACGGGGGTTGCGACAGAAGGTGGTATCAGAGCTAAGCCACTGATTCAGCCACAGAAGTGTTCTGCTGACACCAAGATATTATTCAACTTGTTAGGAAATTAATTATGGAAATACGTGCATATCTGTATTTTATTGTTGTGTGTTATTTGACTATCTGTTAGTTTACAGTATGAGTGATCAAGGACCTTCCGACGCTTATTGTCTGTTGTCTGGCTCACCTAGGAGCGAAGGCACCTCTTCACAGCCTGCCCTCTCAGGGTATTCAGCTGATAATGAAGAAGGGATATTTGTGTTTAAGGCTCAGTCTGAAGAGCCATTCCCTCATAAAAAGAGATGATGGTTCAGTAGAGGAGCACACGAGCGTAGGAAAAGAATGAAAAAGTTGCAACAGCAGCGAGTCCTAGCAGCCGCTAAAAGAGAGACAGATGCCCACACACAGGATATGCTTAATAGAAGCCTAGCCAATTTTCATATCCTAGCAACCACAGCTGCCGACCCAAACCTGGAGCAACTAGTAGCCCCTCAACCATTACCCTTGTTTCCCACTCAGCCAATGGAGATAGAAAACAACCCAGAAAACCAAGTCCAAATGCATGATTTCAACCCAGAAGAGATACCTAGGGTACCAGCACCCTATCCCTTAGACCCAGACTATGATCCGTGGTTCGATGATCATAGGGATTATGTGCAACGCTACCACCTAACCGATGAACCCATGCCGAACTTAGCAGCTTACCCAGGTCTGGACCCTCTAGATCCCTACTACGATACTGATGAATATATTAGGGAGATCTTAGAGAATCTGTACCCTCAGGAAGAACCCATGCCCCAGTACCCATATCCAGTACCAGCACTTGCACCCCCAATGAGTGCAGAAAATGTGCAAGAGCTCCGAACTTTCGGAGAAGAGATTTTAGAAAGTAGCGAGAGGATGAGACAGGTTGGAGAACGACTCGTCTGGAAGTACGACGAGCGTAATATGGAGTTCTGGATGAACCCATATCAGTGAAGGTGATGGTGGAGATAGTAATAATAATATAATAATATATAATATGTGTGTATGAAAAATATATATATATATATATACAATATATGTGTAATAATAATAATAATATATATTGTAGTATAGACCACCTCGTGGTTAGTGATGCATATTAGTATTGTAATTTTAAATTCCAGTATCGGTTTGTATTAGATGCATATTATAAAAAAGAATAAGTCGCAATGTTCGACGTTTTTTTATCAATATGCGTGTTATGTGAATGTTTTCCTTAAATATTATATTGTGATATTAATAATTGGCGAATGTTTAAAATTCAGATGGACAACGAAGTGAACCAGGAAAACCAGAATAATGATAACCAGAGTAACAATAACCTGGATAACGATAACCCGAATAACAACAATAATGGAAACCTGTAACACCCCAAATTTTATATGATTTATTTTAATAATATATGTATGATGGCGTTTGGGTAGATGATGACATTAGACTATTTCAAAAAAAAAAGAAAAAAAATAGTAGTCGGTTAATTATACTAGTAAGTTTAATGAATAAAGCTAATCAAGAGAAAAGTAACTTGGTTAATAATTAGATATTTAAGTGACATGTCTTAAAAAGACTAAGGGCTGAAAGTGTAACTTGAAAATGGCATGTTATAACAAATAGAAAAGCTGATGGTGGGTGTATGTATGGGGCGAGATATAGAGCAGGAAAGAAGAACAACTCCTCCTTCAAGAAGAAGTAGAAATTCAGCAAATTGAAGGTGAATCAGGGCTAAATTCATATGCATGTGATGGATTCCTTAAACATCTAAGTGTCCTCTACTTAAGGTATGTTGAAATAGGTGATTTGATGATCATGTATGTAATGGGTTTCCAAGAAATCCATGAATTTATGTGAAATTAGTATGAGATTGGATTAGAAACATCACATAGAACATGAATTATGTTTAATTTCGGATGAATTGATGATCAAAGTGAAAACCCATTTGAAATAGTAGTGATAGGAAGGGTATTGGTGAATTTTGTGCTAATTAGTGTAATGGATATGTATGAAGTTGCTTATAATGAGTATTTGTTAGATGAAATTGATTATGAACTGAATGATATATGAAATTAGTTGAGGTTTGATGATCTTGACATGAACTAGTAAACATATGCATAAGATACTTGTACATCATGATATGCTAATGTCATGCACATCATGTGTTTGATGAAATGCTTGAGTATTGTTTTTATGTTATGATGATGATTTCATATGGATTGATGATACATTATAAGGATTGGTAGAATTTACAAGTCGTTAGCTCACTACGTTACCCTAAGTGTGAAATAAAAAGCATGAGATTTGAAAGAATGGTTAATGTGAAATTGTAGGAGTGAAGGAAGAAAGCACAAGTCAATCCGGATCGCAAACTACGTAAAGTAAAGGTAAGTATACGAACTTCGTTTAATCTTAATGTAATCCATGGTATTTGCTTCGTTGGTCTATCGTTAGTTCGTTAGTTAAAGTAATATGTATGGTTAAGCAATGTGATGAACGTTGAAGAAATTTGTAAATAAATGTGTTGTAAAGTACATGTATCGACCCATCTTTAATGGGTCATGAAGAATGGTTGTTTTGGTGATGAAATTGCATATAAGGTGACCGTTGTAAACGTGTCGATAAAGATTGAATGAACATTGTACGAACCCGTATGATCGAGCCAGGTAAATTGTGTATCGAAAGCTTAAGAAATGATAATGATGATTTTTCGTAGTAGGAGTAATTGTTTCAAAGAAAGAATGAAAGGAAGAAGAATGAAACAATTCATGACCTCGTAAATGGGTCAAATAATGAAGCAAAGAAAGTATGAAATTGTTAAGTTAAATGAGTCGTACTAACTAATGCCTTTTGTTGTGTATGATAGGTAAATTACCATCTTGATATGGCGCTCTTGGAATGAACACACTGTATCGCCCTTTTCTACGCTTCCGGTTAAAGTTTGGTGTTAGTGGGTCAAACAAGTATTTTGAAATGTAAATGTCGTTTTCTTATAACACTTATGTCATATGTGTGTCCAAACTTAAATTGTAAATTTGGCATAGTCGTTTAGCTAATGCTCTCTTGTAAGTTAATGTCATGTTAGTCTTTTTGTTTAAATAAAAAAATGGCATTTACGGTAGAAATTTTGTGTTATGGAACGAAAGTTATATTTTATGAAGTCTTGACCTTCAATAAGGAAAAATGGGTGTTTCAAGTTGGTATCAGAGCCTAAGTTTGAGAGATTCGAGAACATTTTTGCTTGGACTCAAACCGAAAGCTCGCAAGAAAGGGTGTGTTCGCTCCAAGATGCAAGAAGAGGTAAACTTTTAAGAATTTCTTATTTAATCATTATATGAATAGATGATGTTATGAGAAAGACTAGAAAGAAGTGAAAAACATAAGAACGTTTGAATAGAGTATGTTTAGAAACCCCGGGGGGGCTGGCTTGAACGGAAAATATTTAAGATAGATCAGGAGGGCTGCAAATGAGGAAAATCAAAGAGTTGTGTTGGGCGCTACCGTAGCTTACGGTAGCTACCGTAAGCTACGGTAGGTACTGATGGTTAATCATTCACCGTAAGACAGATGAAAGTCACCGTAGCTTACGGTGGAGGCCCAGATACAAAACTTTTTTTACCGTAACCTACGGTAGAGTAACCGTAGCTTACGGTGGACTTCAGGCAGCAATGAAGTTTCTAATTTAGACCCCCCAAACCTCAATGATTCCTATTAAACCCCAAAGGTAGCATAGTATTCAATGAGAATGTATGAATTTAAACACGTCATGTGTTTAAATTACAAGAAATAGTTGATGCGGAAAAGCACATAAGGAAGGGTAAGAATGTATTTTTATGATCAGAAATTATGATCTATATGATGCATCGTGATTGATTAATGGCGATAATGCGTAAAGAATGAATTGTAAATAGAATGTGGTCACGATGGCATGAGTTCAAATGCGATGAAGTAAAGTATGTAAAGAAATTAATGAATGTGATGAATGTTTATTGAAGATGGCGGATGGAGCAAATGTGAATGATAACGAAGAGGCACGACAAGAAGCTATAAATGAAAGGATTGTGGAAGAAGTGGGAAAGGCAATTGAGGCTAGCATTCCCCGGCTAACCCAAGAAGTAGAAAGCCAAGTATTAGAGGTAGTTGATGCGATGATGACAACTAAGATGGAAGAATTAAAAGGGATGATTAGTGAACTACAAGGGAAGAAAAGTACTCGTAAATGCACATATAAAGAATTTATGGCAAGTAACCCTTACCGTACAAAGGGGAGATTGATCCGATAATGTGTCAAATGTGGGTTTCAAGTACCGAGGAGGTGTTTGTAAGAAGTAGATGCGAAAAGGATGATCAGGTGATGTTTGCAACGGGCCTCCTCCAACTCCAAGCTAAGGACTGGTGGGACGCTTATTGCAAGGAGTTGGGGGAAGATAAAATCCAATCATTAACATGGCAAGAGTTCAAAGAGCCTTTCTTGAAATATCATTGCCCACAATCCGCAATCGATAGAATTCAAGAGGACTTCTTGCGCCTTCAACAAAAAGATGAGATGATAGATGAAATAACGAATATATTCCTTGACAAGATAAAGTTTTGTCAGGAAATCATGGGGACCGAAAGAATGAAGATTATTCATTATCACGATACGTTGAAGGCTGAGTACCGAGAATTCATAAATCCCTCCAAGTGTGAAACTTTAAATGAGTTAATAAATTGGGCAAGGGATAGAGAGATTGAGCTAAAGAGACAAATAGAACGAGGTGAGAAAAGGCCAACGGAAAAATCTACCAACTCAAGTCCATCAAAGAAGCAGAAGTTTCAAGATCATGGCAAGAAAGATAAAACGAAGAGTGGCATTCCTAAATGCAAGACTTGCGGAAAGCTCCACACGGGGGAGTGTTTAATGGGTAAGAAGGGGTGTTACAACTGTGGTCAAGAAGGACACCCGTACTATAAGTGCCCTGATCCCTCGAGAACTTGCTTCAACTGTTTTCAACCGGGGCATATCAAGGCCGAATGCCCAAAGCTTCAACAGAAGACGAGCAAAGAAGGAAGAAACTCCCAAGGCTTGGGGCAGAATGTTTCAGATGTCATCTGAGGAAGCTAAGACTATTCTGAACGTTGTATCAGGGGTTGCAAGATAACAAGTGAAGACGAAGAATTTGATATTGACTTTGTTCCTATGATCTTGGGGGAATTCAAGGTAGTGGTAGGTATGGATTGGTTATCTCGGCATCATGTTGAAATCCAATATGAAAGCAAGACCATTCACGTAACGACGTCTGGTGGCAAACAAGTAACTATACCTGGGGAAAGAGAAATTAAAGCTATGATGTGTACCCTTATTTAAGCAGTCAAATACGTCAGAAACGGAAGTAAGGCATACTTAGCTTATGTGGTAGATAACCACCATGAGGCCCCAAATTTGAAAGATGTGAAATTTGTTAATGAATATCCGGAGATTTTTTCGGATGAATTACTGGGGCTTCCGCTGAACGCGAAGTAGAATTTCGAATAGAATTAAACCCGAGTGCCAAGCCAGTGGCTAAAGCACCCTATCGGTTAGCTCCTACCGAGATGCGGGAATTGATGGCCCAATTGAAAGAATTACTCGACAAAGGTTTTATAAGTCCAAGTGCATCGCCATGGGGTGCACCTGGGCTTTTTGTGAAAAAGAAAGATGACATTATGCGAATGTGCATCGATTATCGAGAATTAAACAAACTGACGGTCAAGAACCGTTATCCCTTGCCTAGAATTGACGATTTATTCGATCAATTGCAAGGAACGAGTTCTCAAAAATCGATTTGTGATCGGGGCATCACCAACTTCGGGTACGAGAGGAAGATGTAGCAAAGACCGCGTTTAGAACTCGCTATGGACATTACGAGTTCTTGGTAATGTCCTTTGGGTTGACTAATGTACCAGCCGCGTTCATGGATTTAATGAATCGAGTATATCGAAACATGTTAGACAAATCAGTGATAGTTTTCATAGATGATATATTGGTATACTCCCGAAGCGAATCCGATCATGCCTGTCATTTGCGTTAAATGTTAGAAATGCTTCGTAAGGAAAAGTTATATGCTAAATTTTCCAAGTGTGCATTCTGGCTAAGAAAAGTGCAATTTCTTGGCCATGTGATAAATGAAGAAGGTGTTCAAGTAGACCCCTCAAAGGTGGAAGTTGTAATGAAATGGATTCCTCCGAAGAGCCCAAGTTAAGTAAGGAGTTTCTTAGGCTTAGCTAGCTACTATAGAAGATTCATTCAAGATTTTTCTAAGATAGCCTTGCCCATGACTAAGTTAACAAAGAAGAATGAGAAGTTTTTTTGGGGTACGGACCAAGAAAAGGCCTTCCAGACGTTGAAAAAAAAAACCTTCCAAGTTCACAGGTGCTAGTATTACCTGATGGTATGGAAGATTTAGTCGTGTACATGGATGCTTCGCATCAAGGGTTGGGATGCATTTTGATGCAAAGGGGTAAGGTCATTATCTATGCCTCTAGACAATTAAAATAACATGAGAGTAATTACCCGACACATGACTTGGAGTTGGCAGCGGTAGTATTTGCCTTGAAAATATGGAGGCTTTACTTGTATGGAACGAAGTGCATGATCTACTCGGGTCATAAGAGCCTCAAGTCCTTCTTTGAACAGAAAAATATAAACATGAGGCAACGAAGATGGTTAGAACTTATCAAGGATTACGATTGTGACATCCACTAACATCCCTGGAAGGCTAATGTGGTGGCAGACGCTTTAAGTTGAAAGGAGTACCTGCCCCCAATTCGAGTAAAATCAATGAAGATGGTAGTTACACCTAACCTTCTTGAAAGTATACGAGAAGCTCAACTCAAGTCATTAAATGCGGAAGATCCAAAGGAAGAAAGAACAAAGGGATTCATACATAAACTAGTTGAGAATGCGAATGGGATTAAAACAAGGTATGGCCGAATCTGGGTACCATGGCGTTGTGATGTGAAGGAAATACTCTTTGAAGAAGCTCATAAGTCCTGGTACTCAATTCACCCGGGAGCTACGAAAATGTATCGAGATTTAAGAAAGAATTATTGGTGGCCGGGAATGAAGCGTGTCATTGTTAAGTATGTCGCGATATGTATGACATGTTCTCAAGTGAAGGCGAAACATCAGAAACCGTATGGAAAATTGCAACCTTTGGAAATTTCGGTGTGGAAATGGGAGGACTTAACTATGGATCTTGTAACTAAGCTTCCGTGAACAAGAAAGGGGGCATGATGCTATATGGGTTATCGTTGACCACCTTACTAAAAGTGTCCATTTTCTACCTATTAGGGAAACTTATTCCTCGGAAAGGATGGCTGAAATTTTTGTGGATGAAATTATATCCCGCCATGGAGTGCCCGTGTTCATAGTGTCGGATCAGGATACGCAGTTTACCTCTCGTTATTGGCGAAAATTTCATGAAGGGATGGGTACTCAGTTGCATATAAGCACCGCTTATCACCCCCAAATGGATGGCCAGTCAGAAAGAACCATCCAAACTCTTATGAATATGTTAAGAGCATGTGTTATGGATTTTGGGGAAAATTGGGATGAGCATATACCATTAGTGGAGTTTTCGTACAACAACAGCTATTACCATAGCATCCAAATGGCACCATATGAAATGTTGTATGGGCGAAAATGTAGGACCCCAGCGTGTTGGGGAAGAGTTGGGCAAAGGGAGCTTGCGCAAAAGGATGTGGTAGGTAAAACAAACGAAAAAATCGACTTTGTACGAGTATGTTTAAAGGCGGCTCAGGATTGGCAGAAAACATACGCGGACCGTAGGAGGCGTCCTATTGAGTTTCAAGTGGGAGACCGTGTTTTTCTAAAAGTCTCCCATTGGAAGGGTATAATCCGTTTCCGCAAACGGGGAAAGTTAGGACCACGTTACATAGGGCCTTTCAAGGTCCTAGCATGGGTTAGGAAGGTAGCTTATCGGATTGAATTGCCCCCGTCATTAGATGGTATACACAACACGTTTCACGTGTCATAATTGAGAAAGGTCTTGCGGATGAAACGTCTTATGTACCCCTAGATGATGTTGAGGTAGACAAACGAATGAATTATATTGAAAGACCTATAGCTATTAAGGACTTCAAAGTGAAGTATCTACGTAACAAGGCTATTAGGCAAGTGTTAGTACAATGGCAACATAGAAAGGGGTCCGACCTTACATGAGATTTGGAGGATGAAATGCGAGGGTATTACCCATCGCTATTTGGTACGTATTCAGGTTTCGGGACGAAACATTCTTTAAGGGGGTGGACTTGTAACACCCCAAATTTTATATGATTTATTTTTATAATATATGTATGATGTCGTTTGGGTAGATGATGACATTAGACTATTTCAAAAAAAAAATAGTAGTCGGTTAATTATACTAGTAAGTTTAATGAATAAAGCTAATCAAGAGAAAAGTAACTTGGTTAATAATTAGATATTTAAGTGACATGTCTTAAAAAGACTAAGGGCTGAAAGTGTAACTTGAAAATGGCATGTTATAACAAATAGAAAAGCTGATGGTGGGTGTATGTATGGGGCGAGATATAGAGCAGGAAAGAAGAACAACTCCTCCTTCAAGAAGAAGTAGAAATTCAGCAAATTGAAGGTGAATCAGGGCTAAATTCATATGCATGTGATGGATTCCTTAAACATCTAAGTGTCCTCTACTTAAGGTATGTTGAAATAGGTGATTTGATGATCATGTATTTAATGGGTTTCCAAGAAATCCACGAATTTATGTGAAATTAGTATTAGATTGGATTAGAAACATCACATAGAACATGAATTATGTTTAATTTCGGATGAATTGATGATCAAAGTGAAAACCCATTTGAAATAGTAGTGATAGGAAGGGTATTGGTGAATTTTGTGCTAATTAGTGTAATGGATATGTATGAAGTTGCTTATAATGAGTATTTGTTAGATGAAATTGATTATGAACTGAATGCTATATGAAATTAGTTGAGGTTTGATGATCTTGACATGAACTAGTAAACATATGCATAAGATACTTGTACATCATGCTATGCTAATGTCATGCACACCATGTGTTTGATGAAATGCTTGAGTATTGTTTTTATGTTATGATGATGATTTCATATGGATTGATGATACATTATAAGGATTGGTAGAATTTACGAGTCGTTAGCTCACTACGTTACCCTAATTGTGAGATAAAAAGCATGAGATTTGAAAGAATGGTTAACGTGAAATTGTAGGAGTGAAGGAAGAAAGCACAAGTCAATCCGGATCGCAAACTACGCAAAGTAAAGGTAAGTATACGAACTTCGTTTAATCTTAATGTAATCCATGGTATTTGCTTCGTTGGTCTATCGTTAGTTCGTTAGTTAAAGTAATATGTATGGTTAAGCAATGTGATGAACGTTGAAGAAATTTGTAAATAAATGTGTTGTAAAGTACATGTATCGACCCATCTTTAATGGGTCATGAAGAATGGTTGTTTTGTTGATGAAATTGCATATAAGGTGACCATTGTAAACGTGTCGATAAAGATTGAATGAACATTGTACGAACCCGTATGATCGAGCCGGGTAAATTGTGTATCGAAAGCTTAAGAAATGATAATGATGATTTTTCCTAGTAGGAGTAATTGTTTCAAAGAAAGAATGAAAGGAAGAAGAATGAAACAATTCATGACCTAGTAAATGGGTCAAATAATGAAGCAAAGAAAGTATGAAATTGTTAAGTTAAATGAGTCGTACTAACTAATGCCTTTTGTTGTGTATGATAGGTAAATTACCATCTTGATATGGCGCTCTTGGAATGAACACACTGTATCGCCCTTTTCTACGCTTCCGGTTAAATTTTGGTGTTAGTGGGTCAAACAAGTATTTTGAAATGTAAATGTCGTTTTCTTATAACACTTATGTCATATGTTTGTCCAAACTTAAATTGTAAATTTGGCATGGTCGTTTAGCTAATGCTCTCTTGTAAGTTAATGTCATGTTAGTCTTTTTGTTTAAATAAAAAAAGGGCATTTACGGTAGAAATTTTGTGTTATGGAACGAAAGTTATATTTTATGAAGTCTTGACCTTCAATAAGGAAAAATGGGTCTTTCAAAACCAAGTGGATAACAGTGCCATGCAACATATAGTGCACAAGGAATAATAGATGCGATGCCATATATTATCAAAACGGTTAAGGAAGCAGAAAATTGTAGGATCGTTTTCACGACCAAAACGAGTCGTTCAGAAGCGTTCTTATCAATACGAAAGGTAGAAACAATCGTATCGACTTGGAATCGGCTTGATTTACACACATAATCACTTTTAAATGTCTTGTTTATTGATTTGACAAAGATTACAATCAGTAGACACGTCGGTGGCAGTTTGGTACCGGAAATCAGAATCGTTACAAATGACAAGGCACAACAACTATATATAGGCAGAGTGTTTCGTACGAAATGGCTCTTTGTTATTTCGTGCGAAATCAACTTCCATCACACATTCTCGTTTTTCGTGCCCTAATCTTTCTAAACTAGTACAAGACTCGATACAAGACGAAGTCGACAGACATATGCACCTACAGACTCCCCCTTGGATGTTGACGAAGTCTTCGGTGTCGAGTCTTCACAGTCTTCAGTCTTTATCAGTTTTCGTACTCTTCCAACGTATCTGACATTGTAAGCATCCTCACTCTTTGTATCTTCTTCTCCCATCACCTAACTTCCCCTTGGATGTTGATCTATCAAACTTCAGATTTTCTTGATCAGATCTCTTGATTCCTTAATTTCATCAGCATCAGCAATTTGCTACCTTCAGGATCTGAAACTGGCTCTAGCATCTATAGACTCCTCTTTACTACCAGACTCCCCCTTGAATTATGCTGGGATCATAATCTAACTTTCACAGATTCAGAATTAAAACCTAGCTCTCACTCTGCTCAGTGCAGCTTTAACAGGTTCAAGATCGATTTCTGGCTCTATACAGCATTTGCTCAGGATTCGAAACCTGGCTAAGCTACACATTCTCTACCCAAAACATAAATTTCATAAAATTTAAATTTTAACAATTTTTAGAAATCATCACTAGATAAAAAAACATAAAAAATGATTTAACAATTTTAATTTCTAATGACCACTTGTATGTTTATCATTTTTTCCTTAAACAGTTTCTCCCAAACCATTTGTTCATCATGCTCAGCACTTGGAATTTTGAAAATCAGCTCTCCAACATCAGTTGTCGAAAATCTTTTTGAATTTTTCAAAATTTTATGCTAAAACACACTAAAAATCTTTTTGGAATTTTGTCACTAAATGAAATGCAGTAAAGAAATATTCACAGACAATATTTTGTGAGTTCGTGAAAGAGGATCATATTAGTTTTTGAGACACATCACTAGCACCGTTAAGCTTTAAACATTCTTAGCTTTAAACGATTCACTTAGATTGTCAGTTTACTGATCCACTTAAATTTTCACACAAAGTTCAACTGTTCCGAGATACGAGATTAATGTTTTAAGAACTTGAACTTATTCGCATGTCCCACCTCAGAATATACTCCCGTATCCAGATCCCAATATTCAATCTTACAGGTGAATATACCTAGATGATATTTGTAAAGGGTTAAATGCGAGGGCCATGAGAGCTCAGGCTATTGCTTCTGCAAAATCAAAGAGATGATGGCTTCGACTTTAGGTGTGTTCCCTTTAGAGAATCTTTTCTTCAACAGCACATGATTAGCATTTTGCAATGTTTCATCATTTTTTATGCTGAGGGTGATGCTCTTATTTCAAGCAAGCGAAAAGTATTATACGGGGACTAGGCCATTGCTTCCGCAAAATCAGAAGTCCCGGGATAATACCCCAGATATCACTAAGCATAAAGACCTAGTATCTCAGAAAGAGGGATCTTTCAAACAAGATTTCGGGGGTTACCCATATATCCGAGAGATGTTCCCCACGAGATAAGTAAGTTTGAAATTTAGGTTTATATCTCAAACACAATCTACTAAATGTGTAAAAACCTACTGGCATGTGATCAGTGAGACCGTTTATCACATGTTAACTTTCCAATTCTTTAGCATGCTATGATAGTCCACTGATGTACTATCATTTCCTCTTTTTACAACAAAACTCATTTTTGATTTTATCATGTTTTTGGATTTTTCAAATTTTCAAATGTTTTTGGATTTTCTGAAATTTCTTACTCCCCCTAAAATTCAAAACCATTTAAAGAAAAATTTTGAAAACAAACTTGTACAAAATAAAGTGACAACTGTTGTCAATTGCTTCAAATCACCATCCACTTTGCATAAACAATCAGAACTCCCCCTTACAACAAACTATTTTCCCATTAAGATTTCAAAACACTTAAGTTTGTTTTAATCAAAATGGTTTTTTCGGAAAATTAGTTTTGTTGATTTTCACAAACCACTTGTAGGTTAGGGGTTTCATCACATTGTTTTTCAACTAATTTGTATTAAAGTTAAATCAAGTTCAACTTAATGACCTTGATAAACCACTTGTAGGCAAAAACATCACAACTGTGAATTTCTCAAGAAAGATGTCGATTCCTACTCCACACTTACCAACCTGGGAGTTCTGGCAAATCAGGTTTTTAAGTAGAAAATGCATTCACCCAAGCCTGACCAGCCTTGGGTGATTGTGATCTAGCTCTATCCCACCATCGTTTAGATTTGTAAAAATCTTTAACACCCTTTACCTTACCGTCAACCATCTTTCCAAAGATATGTTTAACTTTCCCATTGAAAGCCTTTTCAGCATCAAATTCTTCTTTACCAGCAAAGAATTGATCTGAATTTTCAATCTTACCAACTTTCAACTTCAAATTTTCCTTTGACAGTGGCGGAAGTTTTCATCATTCAACTCAGGAACGGAATTTTCAACATGTTTCTCAACAGATGACTCCTCTGATTTTATGGGATCATATTCATTGTCAGAACTATTCTCTGATTTAACAACCCATTTTTGTTTGTTTAAATCGACTTTCCTTTTGTAAAAACATTTTGAAACATCACCAGTTTCGAAAGTCGAATTTTCAAAGACATTAGATTTCTCAGTTGATTGTTTCTTTTCATCAACACTTTTTTCTTTTAATTTTGAGTTAAAAGAAACTTCCTGTTTTGTGTTGTTGGACTGTTGGCAATTCCAAGCAATATGTCCAATTTTGTGACATTTGAAACAAGTTCTTCTGTCAACTCTTGGTGCAGATTTCTTCAACACATTCATTTTTCTTTCAGCAAGAAACTCTTGGTTTGACTGTTTCCAGAATGGTTTCTTCTGCTCTTCTTCACAACTTGTTCCTGCAACAAATTTAGTTTTTGATTTAAAAGTTTTCTCTTTTTTAGAATTTTCAGGGAAAATGAAACCTAAACCTTTCTTTTTGAAATTACTGTTATGGTTTGGTTTCTTTTGAAAACCATAACCACAACCGTAACCCATTTTCTTGTTCACTCTCTGTTGAGCTCTTGAAGTGTATTTTTTAGGTTTTTCAGAAAGATTTAAATCTTTTATTTCAGAAATATTAATTTCTGTCAATTTGAAAACCTGTTTGATCATTTCAATTTTGACACTTCTTATTGGAAATTCTTCATCAGAATATAATTCGTTCGAATCTTTCAAAGTATATGCCACTTTGATCGGTTCATCATTCAAATTATTTTTTGATAACAGAAATTCTTTATTGTAAACCCGTTTAACCGGAGAACTCGGACTCTTGTCTGACGAACTCGAACTTTCAGATTTAGACTCCGACTTTGACTCTTCATCCATATCCAACACCTGATCGACCACTTTCTTTAATAACTCAGACTCATGATCAGTGTCAGACGCTGTGAATGTGACATCAATGTTGTCTGGTAACTCATCAATGGTTTCAGACTTTAATTTTATGTTGAGAGCTTTATTTAAACGTTCCTCATTTGGCTTTCTGGGAGAATAACTTTCATAGATCGGGGGTGGACACTTGTTATACTTGACACTTTGTTTCTTACCAGTATCCGTTTCTTCTTTCTTCTGTTCTTGAAAAGCTTCAAGACCTGCAACAGTAGGATAAACTCTGTCAATCAAATAATCACAAGTTGTATAACTCAACAGCAGTCGTTTAATTCTTTCACTTTATATCTTTTCAAGTTCCAAATCTTGCTTCAGCTTTGCACATTCTTCAATATACTCATTAATGGCCTTCTGCTTTGTCATTAATGTTGAGCTCATCATTGTCATAGCAGAATCAACTTCTAAATTTGTCCTTTTCAGACCATCAACTGTTCTATTCAACACATCATATGATTCCTTCACGTACTTCACATCAAACAATAGTTTTTCTTTCAACTCTTCAAGTTCACGAATCTTCTTGTCCTTTTCTTCACAATGTTTGCAAGACTCCAAACATTTCAGACAAGGTTTTGTTACCTCAATGATCTTTTCAACTTCGACAATTTTTTCAACTTCGACAAGTTTTTCAACTTCGACAAGTTTTTCAACTTCAACAACTTTTTCAACTATTTTTTCCATCTCAACTATTTTTTCAACTTCAACAATTTTCTCCACTACCTTTTCAACAACATCCGGTTCTTCATTGAATTCTAACTCTTTTTCCCATCCTTCAACTTCGACCTTTTCATTTGAATTTTCTTCAACTTCTGCTTTTTCAGCTTTCAATTTCGCCTTTTTTTCAGCAATCCTCCTTGCTTCCGATTCTTCCAATTCTCTCTTCAGTCGAGCAGCTCTTTTTACTTTCAACATTTCAATTTTATCTGCAAAAAACAAATTAAAACTGAATGAGTCCAAATTTTGTCGAGCTTTATTAATATATTCTTCCTCATCATCAGTGTCATTATCACTTTCTGATGATTTGAAAATCTTCGTTCTTTTTGGTTTAGATTTGACTTCTTGTTCTTCCAATATTCGAGCAACAAGTCCTGAATCAACTGGAATGTATTTGTCCCAACTAAAACCCTCTGCTACTTTTTCATCATCCTGATTTACAAGATATGTTTTCTTCTTTCCATCTTCAAGAGCATGGGATGATGATGGTTGTTGAGCAATCTGATGAAAAATGGATTTTTGATAATAATCATTCTTTTCTTGCCTTCCGGTTGCTTCTTTAATTTTACATTCTCGTTTAAAATGTCCCTTTTCTCTGCAACGAAAGCAAGTAACCTTTGATTTGTCAAAACCTATCAGGGATTTAGCCATCTCACTAAACTCATCTCTACCGGTGATTTGTTGAAATTTTTCTGCCCTTCTAACAGCACTGGCTAAACACCACTTGACATCCATCAACTCAAGTTCTTCAGCATCAATCTGGTCATAATCCTCTTTGGTGAGCATCGGATTTCCAATTTTGCCAGCAACTAAACTTTCATATGATTCTAACATAGCAACAAGTGATGCCATGTGTTGCTTGGCCACTTCCGGAGAAAGATTTTGACCATTTTGAATGTTCAATGTAACGTTGCATTGCAGATTTGTTGAATTTTGTTTTTGAGGACTTGGTGTTGCGCAATTCGGATCAAAACTTGAAAACGTTGACGAATATCCGCCACTCTGAGTTACTGTGCTATTATTTGATCCAGACGAACTATCAGCACTGAAAGCAGTTTTAATCTTCGGACTCGAAGTAGTTTCAAATTTATTTCCTCTGTAGTATAAACTGACATCTTGTTGCGCATTTGGATTACTCATGATTGCAGTTTTCTGAATATCCAGTTCATGTTCTTCAATCTTCTTCTGAATAAACTTTGCCAGATTCGTACTTTCATATTTTCTCATGTGTTTCAAGATCAACAAATATGTTCCCCACTTATTCTGCGGTAATGCATCGGCTAGCTTATCAACCCATTCATCATCATCTTTCTTTATGTCCAATCTTCCCATCTCCAGAACCAGATGACAATATCTATCAATCGTCATTTTTGTTGTTTCACCTTCAAAAGCTACAAACATATCAAACGATTTCTTTAATAAAGCTTGTTTGTTCTTTATCATATCAGTGCTTCCCTTAAACTTTTTAATCAACGCTTTCCAAATTGATCTAGCAGTACCCGCATGTTGAAGCAAAACAAAAATATCTTCTTTAACTGCTTGTTGGAGAATACTAATCATCATTTTTTCACTTGTGTATTTCAATTTTTCACCCTCTGAATAGTCACTAAAAGCTTTTTCAAGCCCACGTTCATTTTTCGGTTTCTCGTAATCTACTTCTAATGAACACCATGCGTCAAACTTATAAGCTTGTACCCAGTTTTCAAACCGATTTTGCCATCCTTTAAAATCTTCAATGTACATAAGCTTCGGCAGTTTTTGATAAGTTCCCGTCTCGTTCTCACTGTAAATAGTTTCAGCAGCTATAACAGGAGCAACTGGTGTAGCAAACGCATTGTAAAATTCTTCTTCCATGTTTCGGTACAAATTTTCACAAATTCACAAAGTTCAAATGAAATGATGATTCACACGAAAGCACTTTTGGTGCGGAATACCCTTTGATGCGAAATAGAACTTCAAACGAAATAACCACTTTCAAACGGAATGGTGATTTTGTGCAAAAACAGTCACGCGAAATGACAACTTGGTGCGAAATGATCTGATTTCATGCGAAATAAGGTGATTTCGTACGAAATGAAATGCAAGATGTTGATTTCGTGCGAAATAGATGTCTTTTCAAGCGAAATGAGGTATTTCGTGCGAAATGATGATGAAGATGACGATTTCGTGCGAAATAAGCTGATGATTTCGTACGAAATGAAGAACTGATTCAAACGAAATGGACTAATCCGCGTGAAATGCTGCTGATGTCATCTTTTCGAACAGATTTTGCTATAATTGACCAAGTTTTTGTCCGATTTTAAGTCTGATTATTTCAAGGCTTTGTTAAAACTATGTTTCGCACTTAATATGTGAAATTCAATCCATTTTAATCGTGAAATTCTGTTTAATTTTGAAAAGAAGGTGTAGAAGTCAGAAATTTTGGTGAAATCAAACTGATTTGGCAAGAACTCTTCCTCCTGAGCTCTGATACCACTTGTAGGATCGTTTTCACGACCAAAACGAGTCGTTCAGAAGCGTTCTTATCAATACGAAAGGCAGAAACAATCGTATCGACTTGGAATCGGCTTGATTTACACACAGAATCACTTTTAAATGTCTTGTTTATTGATTTGACAAAGATTACAATCAGTAGACACGTCGGCAGCAGTTTGGTACCGGAAATCAGAATCGTTACAAATGACAAGGCATAACAACTATATATAGGCAGAGTGTTTCGTACGAAATGACCAGGAGTTCATTTCGTCCGAAATAGCCAAAAGCTATTTCGTATGAAATGGCTCTTTGTTATTTCGTGCGAAATCAACTTCCATCACACATTCTCGTTTTTGTGCCCTGATCTTTCTAAACTAGTACAAGACTTGATACAAGACGAAGTCGACAGACATATGCACCTACAAAAAAAAGTAAACATGATAGTAAATGACCTTCTGAACCTGAACACAGCATAAACAATGGACCCGTAGTTCAAGTGCCCATTCCCAAAAGAAGAAGAACCGTGTCTTATGGTTGTTCTTATAAAGAATTCTGGTCTTGTAAACCAATGGAATTCTCGGGCAATGAAGGGGTCGTTGCATCTCTACGCTGGTTAGAAAAGACTGAGGCAGTCTTAAGAATAAGCAAATGCGCGGAAGAAGATAAGATAATGTTTGCTTCCAATCTGTTTAAGAACTCAGCCTTAGAATTGTAACACCCCGTGTTTTCGGAAGTCAAAGTCAAAGTCAAGGTCAAAGTCAACAACCGGTTATACGAATTTGACTTGTAGAAATTTCTTTATTTTGTTTGTATTATGTGGAGTAAGTGTTGTTAATGACCATAACCGATGAATGTTAATCGATATCTAACCGACTTACGACTGTGAACCGTAGGAAGTAACAATGCGATAAAGTTAACTAATCGATAATCAAGCTATGCTACTCGATATCGAATCGTGATACGAGCCGCAACTCGACTTAATTTGGTTATTATACGTGTGTGTGTGCCTTATGTATTACTTGTGCGTGTTATATATATATGTGGTGGAAATCAATCGAACTCAATCGAAACTCGAAAAGCAACCGAACTCGAATCCAAATCCAAATCGAACTATGAGAATTAGTGGTTAGGACTGAAAGTAATTTGACTAGGAAACCCTATCGTGACGAGCCGCTCGCAATCGAAATCGAAACGCCAAAATCATCACGTCAAACAATCAAGTGCCATCCGGCCGGATAGCCATCCGACTGGATAGCCACTGCGCTACAGAACAGACGCCATCCGACCAGGATGTCATCCGACCGGATAAGCCATCCGAGCGGTGTGTCATCCGATCGGATAACCCTTTCCTCTTTTGGAATCCTATAAATACCCCTTTCATTGTCATTCTTCCCACTTTTAGAAACCCTCTGTCCGAACCATTCGTGCTCCTCACATTTTCTTTGATTTCTCTCGATCAAGGTAAGATCTCGTCCTAAATCTTGTACTTTCTTGATCTACACGCACTCATACACCTTTCTATCTTTTAAATCTTAACTTTTAACCGTGAAATCACTAGATTTCGGGTGTTCTAGGATGACGTCATCATGTGTTCTTCAAGAACTTCATGTTTTGGCCTCAATCCACCAAGAACAACTTAGATCTAACCGATTTCCACAAAGATCTTGTAAAGATCTCGACACAAGTGTGGTGAAAGAGGATTGAAAGATGGTTTCTAACTTTCTTCCAACTCTTTTGCACTCAAGGTACTCAAAACCGATAGGATCCGACCCTGATCTAGTCTTCTACTCTATCGTAGTGTTGTACTAGCTCAAGATCCGAATTCTACCCATGAGACTACCGATTTCGGGATAGTCAAGAACAACCGTCTCGAGCCGGTAACCGGCCGGACTAGGGTGATTCCTGGTCGGGTTAGTCATCTGGGTCGAACTAGGGATTCTGTTGGCTAACACGTTGTCAAAGTGTCTCGACATAATGACAAACTGTCACACCCCGATTTCCACGTGTCACCGGTGGGCCCGGTGGGGGAGTATCGTGACGTGGTTGGCAACATAATAGTCAAACAACACAATATTTAATATGCACAGCGGAAGCAAATTTAAAAAAATATAATACAACCGAATTTAATATTGTAATATCAAATGTCACAATATTCGGAAGTTTATCCACAGACGGATCGGAAACAAATTGGAAACAATAGTTCAACAGACTTCAGGCATCTTAAGCTTGCGAGACTTCTAGTGATGCTAAGGAGAAATCCCAGCCAATTACGCTTAGTACCTGCATTTAATCTTTTTGGGAAAATACGTCAGTTTACACTGGTAAATACAATCAACTGACTCATTTTGGAAAATGATTGAAAATTTATTTGGATGCACGTGGCATAAACATTTTAATTAACTTGGGAGAATTATTTAATATTATAATCTTGTGAACGAATTACATGTTCCTTGTGCGTTCAGTAGCCCGGATCTTGTCCGGGTTAAAGATCAATAGACACCCCACAATATACTTTTGTGCACTGACGGGTGTACGCCTACACCCCGCGCTTAAGTCGTGGCCATTTCGTAAAATGATGCCAAGGATATCCGGGACATGGTCATTAACCCCCCAAAGGCTTTAAGTAACAAGACTGTTTAAACGAGCCGATCAAATTATTCAATTAACCACCCAACGATGGAAGATTTGATGCCCGATCAAGCGGTATGCTATATACCGTAACCCAAGCCCGTATAGGGAAAATAAGTTAAAAGTATTTACCTGAGCAAAGTATAAATCACAATAAGCAAATTGCAAGTAGCTTTTACTGGTTCTCCTAATCTGGAACGAAGGTTTATAATAACCTATTAGAATTCTAACGGGTCTTTAATTAAGCTTAAGCTTAGACCGGTTAGTTTCAAAGACACGGTTCGTACGCACGATTAAGCGAAGACCGGATAGAATGTGATTTAGACCCGACAAGTTCAGAGACTTGTTTAATATGGGTATTTTATGCACACTCTGGATTTTGAGATGACACCGATAATGTTTGACCCGTGTCGGCTAATTTATGTAAACTTGTTACATAAATCGAACCGAACGCGTAATAAGCGTAATGGGTAATAATGAGAGCCATTTACAGGTTTCCTAAGTTAATATACTCCATATATGTTGTGACATCAGTAAGATATCATTTATTATGCCCGAAATGAATTTAAACACAAACTAGTAGTTTGGTCATTTTAAAGGTTGTAAAAGAGTTTAAGTGTTAACCTGAGTTACAGGCCTGATGTAATCAGAAAATATACTCAATTTGCTAAGTTATATTAGTAGGTTAAAGTATATATGTGAAATTTATCAATTTTAACCAAACTATGCACCGTAGGGGCATTTTGGTAATTTCACATAAGCCGAAAAGCTCAAAACCGAAGTCTGAGTTTAACAAATTTTGCTTACTGTTAAAATATTATAATTTACCTCAAATATCAGTAGGTATCACCCTTAGTATGTTTAAAATAGTTCTAGTACATACTAGGCGTTAAAAACGCTTAATTAGGCGATTAGAAGCCGTTTCCGGGTTCTATATAGAAATCTGATATTTTTATTATTCCAGGAGGTTTAAAATAATTTATTTATCATTTAAGATCAGTAGCAAAAGGTTTGGAGTCGATTAGATATGTAAAACTCATTTTATGGCCCGTAAGGGCAAAACCGACAATTACCGGATTAAGCCTACGACTATGAGTTATGCTCAGCCTAAAATTAATTAAAAATCTTCAAAAATCCCAAAATAATATATTAAATCAGTGGGAAATAAGTTTGATATCAAAAAGTAGGCTTAACTAGGCTATACGCTAATTACGCCATTTAATTAACAGAAAGCTTTCATTTTGCGCTAATGAGCATAACTCTCATTATACACCACCAATTGATCTCAAATTTTGGGTACAAGTATATATATCAGTAACAAAGGTTTCTACTCTTTTACATTTCCAAAAATCACGTTTTAAGGTGATAAGGGCATAATGGTCAACATATGAGCAATTAACGGAATCATGCGAATTAATTTGTTAACTAATGAACCATGGTGTATAATCACAGAGGGTTATACTAGCATGTTACCTGGTCCAAATTAAGCTCTAAGGCATTTCTAAATCATGCCTAAACGGGTCAGAACTGAAAGTCAAAGTCAAAGTATAAGTCAAACTATGCGACTTTCGGTTCCGAACCGGGTCTAAACAGGAAATTGTCGGGTTGAACATGTTTAGACATGTTCTTACACTAATTACCAAGTTATATTAATGATCAAACAGGTTGTATATGTTCTACATTGCTAATTATGCATAATTTAGAATTTAAGTATCCTGTTGACTTTTTCTTAGCAAGTTTGACCCGACATTTGACCTAGTTAGAGTAGGAACCAGGGGGAACCCTTTTTGAGGGTTTATTACCCACATAATTACCAACTTATAACTACTTTTAATTCGAGATTTGACTGAGCCATTATTAATTAATCTCGAAGTCAAACCTTAATTACGATGGTTTGATTTTTAGCTAAATAACTAAGCTAAACTTAATTTAGAAAGGATTAGCAACTTACTGAAGTCCTAAGCTTGATTAGTGATCACTTGGAAGAAGACTTGAGCTCCAGAATTGATCAGGAAGTGCAAGAGGAGATGTGAAGAACTTGTTGCAACTAATGGCTTTATATAGTGATTTAATCACCATAAGAAGTTGACACACAAGTCTACATCCCACCACAACTGATTAACAAGTGTGCCTAGTGCTTAGGGGGTGCCTAGGGGTCGCCCTTTATGTGGAAAATCGGATGAAATTGAGCAGAAAACACTTAGCAGACAAGAAACAAAATTTTCGGAGCTGGTGACCCTTAGCGTGACGCGAAGGACCCCCCCTGGGGCTTCGCGTGGCGCGAGGCCCTCCTGCAGCAAATCTGAATTTTTAGATTTTTGCGTATTGATCCTTGGCTCTTCAAACTTCGTTTAGACACTTGTTTCTTGCATTATGAACCCTCATAATCGATTTATCAGGGCTTTAAAACATATACCCACTTTGTTAAGTCCCCGGTTAACTTTATTGTTACCCAAAAAGTCCTAACTTTCAACGTTTACGCTTTAACCCTTCGCACACGAATTTGATCATAACTTTCTCATACGATAACGAAACTTTACAAAATTTATAGTGTGCATTCTAGTGAGCATAATTAACCGTTACAAAGCTTCGGGTTTGTCAAAAGGTCACTCAGAGGTATAACTTAAACATGTTGACACATTTAGCCCCTGTAGTTTGTAATCTCTCACTTTTAGATTCGTATGATCCATGATTTATTCGTTTGAAGGTATGAGCATCATGTAGGGTTAATATACAATATATTTATTCACTGTTGACATTTTGAACACGTATATTCACATACTTTCCATGTTTGTCAACTTTAGTCCTTCTAGAACATTATTTCACCCGTTCAAACATATGACACGTGTCAACACAATACAGGACGTGAATTTTCGAGGTGTTACATCCTCACCCCCTTAAAAGAAATCTCGACCCTGAGATTTACTGAAATAAATAAGGGTATTTTTCTTTCATCGTGGATTCAACCTCCCACGTGAATTCGGGACCTCTACGGGCATCCCATTTGACCTTTACAATAGGCACATGCTTCCTTCGAAGCTTCTTAACCTGTCGATCTTCAATCGACAATGGTTTTTCCACAAATTTCAAGCTCTCATCTATGTGCACATCTGTATGCGGTATTACCAGTGATTCGTCAGCGAAACACTTTTTCAGATTGCAGATGTGGAACACGTTGTGAATTCCACTGAGCTCTTCTGGTAAGTTTAACTTATAGGTAACTGACCCGATACGTTCGATAACCTCAAAAGGTCCTATGTATCTCGGGCTTAGCTTGCCTTTCTTACCAAATCGCATCACCCCCTTCCAGGGTGACACTTTAAGTAACACTTTGTCACCTACTTCGAAGTGAAAAGCTTTACGCTTTGGATCTGCGTAACTCTTCTGCCTATCTCGGGCAGCTTTGAGGCGGTCGCGAATATGGACAATCTTGTCCGTCGTTTCGAACACTATCTCTGGTCCTAATAATTGGACATCTCCAACTTCCGCCCAACAAACTGGCGTTCTACACTTTCTACCGTATAATGCCTCAAAAGGCGCAGCCTTTATGCTGGTGTGGTAGCTATTGTTGTAGGAGAATTCAATTAGTGGTAGGTGCTTATCCCAACTACCACCCAAATCAATTACACATGCACGAAGCATGTCTTCCAATGTTTGAATAGTACGCTCACTCTGACCGTCTGTCTGAGGATGGTAAGCTGTACTGAAATTTAAACGCGTGCCCAAAGATTGTTGGAAACTCTTCCAGAAATGTGACGTGTATCTAGTATCTCTGTCAGAGATAATAGACACGGGTATGCCATGTAAGGCTACAATCTTATCCACGTATAACTGGGCTAACATGTCGGAGCTATAAGTGTCCTTGATGGGTAAGAAATGCGCTGACTTAGTCAGTCTATCAACTATCACCCATATCGTATCATTGCCTTTCCTTGTCTTTGGCAACTTGGTGATAAAATCCATAGTTACCATTTCCCACTTCCACGTAGGAAGTTCAGGCTGTTGTAGCAAACCTGACGGTTTCTGATGCTCGGCTTTGACTTGCGCACATGTCAAGCATTTAGCTACATAGGCAGCTACAGACTTTTTCAAGCCTATCCACCAATAATTTGACCTTA
Organism: Helianthus tuberosus; assembly: GCA_030545235.1. NCBI lineage: Eukaryota > Viridiplantae > Streptophyta > Magnoliopsida > Asterales > Asteraceae > Helianthus > Helianthus tuberosus. The sequence continues at coordinate 188,207,368 of CM060406.1, forward strand.
GATCCTGGTACATCTTATCAGCTCCAGGATAAACGGAATATTTGGAACTATGGGCTTCCTGGAGGATGACATCTCGAAGTCCTCCATAAATTGGAACCCATATGCGTCCATTTAATCTTAGAATTCCGTCCTTGCTAAGAGTTAACTGCTCCTCAGTTACCCCTGGCCTTTCATTAGGATAGTTAGCTTCCAACACAGCTTCCTTCTGTGCAGCTAACAACCTTTCAGTCAAACTGTTCTTTATCTCCATGCGCTTGGCATTGATTCGGATGGGTTTCACCCTCTCCTTTCGACTCAAGGCATCGGCGACTACATTCGCCTTGCCGGGATGGTATCTGATTTCACAATCATAATCATTTAAAGTTTCCATCCAACGGCGTTGCCTCATGTTTAATTCCTTCTGATTAAACAGATGTTGAAGGCTCTTGTGATCAGAATAGATCACACACTTGATCCCATATAGATAATGCCTCCACAGTTTTAGTGCGAATACAACGGCACCCAACTCCAAGTCGTGGGTGGTGTAATTCTTTTCATGCACCTTTAACTGTCTTGAAGCATAGGCAATAACCTTGCCTTTCTGCATAAGCACACACCCCATGCCAGTGTGCGATGCATCGCAGTAAACCACGAACTCTTCTATTCCATCTGGCAATGTCAGAACTGGGGCGTTGCTCAACTTTTGCTTCAGAATATCAAAGGACTCTTGCTGCTTAGGGCCCCAAATGAACTTTACTTTCTTCTTAGTCAAGGAAGTTAGGGGTGCAACAATCCTTGAAAATTTTTCGATGAAACGCCTGTAATATCCTGCCAATCCCAGGAAGCTACGAATCTCTGTAGGCGTCTTTGGCTCTTGCCAGTTCATAACTGCTTCAACCTTAGCAGGATCCACTTGGATACCACGCTCACTCACCACATGTCCAAGAAATTGGACTTCTCCTAGCCAAAATTCACACTTAGAGAATTTGGCATAGAGTTTCTCCTGATGTAGAAGTTTGAGAATACAACGAAGGTGTTTCTCATGGTCAGCTTGATTCTTAGAATAAATGAGAATGTCGTCGATGAAAACGATGACGAATTTATCTAAGTACGGCTTGCAAACGCGATTCATGAGATCCATGAACGCGGCCGGTGCATTAGTGAGCCCAAAAGGCATCACTAGGAACTCGTAATGACCATAACGAGTCCTAAATGTTGTTTTGTGCACGTCTTCATCTCTAACCTTCAGTTGATGGTAGCCTGACCTTAAGTCAATCTTCGAGAAATAACTTGCTCCTTGCAGTTGATCGAACAAATCGTCGATTCTGGGCAGAGGATACCTATTCTTTATCGTGACTTTATTAAGCTCACGATAATCGATGCACAGACGCATCGATCCATCCTTCTTCTTCACAAATAGGACTGGCGCTCCCCATGGAGACGAACTAGGTTTAATGAAACCTTTGGCCAGCAATTCATCCAGTTGCGTCCTTAATTCCTTCATTTCCGTGGGTGCCAACCTATAGGGTGCTCTAGCAACTGGTGCTGCTCCGGGGATGATATCAATCCTGAATTCCACTTGCCTATCTGTTGGTAAACCAGGTAGTTCTTCCGGAAAAATTTCTGGGTATTCAGAAATGACAGGGATGTCTTATATCTTCGGTTTAGGCTCATCAATAATCACATGTGCCATGTAGATGACACAACCCTTCTTTAAACACTTGGAAGCCTTGAGCATAGTCACTTGCTCAGGCAATCCATACTGGGTATCTCCCCGAATGGTAAATGATTCACCAGACGGAGTCTTTATCACCACTTGCTTTCTGTTGCAGACAATTTGGGCCTGGTTATGAGATAACCAGTCCATGCCCAAGACTATGTCAAAACCGGCTAATTTAAATGGAAGTAGAGACAGAGGAAAAGAATGGTTCTTAATGGATATAACACATCCATCTAACACAGTTGAGACGGTTTCTAGGGTGCCATCCGCTAACTCCACCTCATAATTCACATTTAAGGTTTTGACAGGTAATTTCAGCAATTTGCAAAATTTATGATCTACAAACGACTTATCAGCGCCTGAATCAAATAGTACTCTTGCATAGACATCATTTACAAGGAAAGTACCTGTAATAACGTTGTCGTCTAGAATCGCTTCCTTTGCGTCCATTCTGAAGACTCTAGCATTAGTCTTCTTGGCCTCTTCAGGCTTCTTGGTGTATTTAGGGCAGTTGGTTTTAATGTGCCCCTTTTCATTGCAACGGTAGCACGTTGCGTCCTTCATCTTCTTGCAATCCAAGGTTTTGTGATCCGTGGACTTGCATATTCCACATGCAAAGGTTTTTGACTGAGTCTGCGAGTTCGACTCGAGTCTGCACTTTCCATAGTGCTGTTTCTTGCAAATTTTGCATTTGGGCTTCTCACCAGAGTGATGCCCATCTTTTCTTGACTCTGATCCTTTCTTGTTGTCACCGTTCCCACGGTGTTTCTTGTTCGATCTCTGTGAACCATCATCTTCACGTTTTCTCTTCTCAGCCTCCTTATTCCTCAGCGATCTTTGCCTGACCGCATCCAAAGTGAGGGACAAGGATATGTCAGCTACAGATCTAAAAGTAGCTGGCCGGGAAGCCTTCACGCTTGCCTTTATTTCCGGGGCTAAACCACCGATAAAACGAGCTATTCTTTTTGGTTCCGGGGTCACCAGATAAGGAACCAACCGGGACATTGTGTTGAAGCTCGTTAGGTAAGCTTGACAGTCAAGGTTTGTCATCACCAGTGATAGAAAATCAGATTCTATCTTCTCCACCTCATGCTGAGGGCAGTAATTTTCCCTGATAAGGGTAACAAATTGATCCCACGACATGTTGTACAATGGGATTTTCCCGGTGGCTTGAATCAGTGATCTCCACCATGCTAAAGCTTCACCCTTGAAAGACTGCGACACAAACTTGACTATATCCCTCTCAGCGCATCCGCTGATATCCACAACTGTGTCCATCTCGTTCAGCCACGTCATACAGTCGATGGCTCCTTTCTCCCCAGTGAAATCCCGGGGTTTGCAGGAAACAAAATATTTATATGAGCAACCCTTGTCACGGGGTCCTTGATTTAGTACAACCTGCTGAGATGGAGCACTGTGGTGGTTCGAGGAGTGCCGATCATCATCTTTCTTCGGTTCGTCCTTTTTGGACGGTGGCTTTGAAGGCTGCGTAGATAGGGTCCTACTACGAGTCCCACTATACTCTTCGTACTGTCGTTCCAATGCCTTTGTAACTGCGTCGTCGACCAACGCTTTTAATTCAGCACCCGTTAGATTAATCCGGGCGTTATCAATGTTCTCCACTGGATGGCTATTAATTTCGTCTGAATTAGCCATTTTAATTGAACTGTTACAGAAAACAAGGACAATAGTTTATTTGGGAGTTTATTATGGAATTGCCCCTTAGGGTAATTCATTAACCATGGTAAACAGAGACCATATTTGGTTAATTTATTAATCGTATTCAATTAGGATTTCAATTAAAATTTTATCCAAATTATAAACAATAACAATATATATTAGCACATAAGGCTTAGTCACATGGACAATTTAAATTATAAGCTATGATTTCAGAGAATCAAGGCCCTTAAGGTATATTGGCACAACAGGCCTAGTCACAAGGACATTTATAAATTATAAGCTATGATTTCAGAGAATCAAAGCATGAAGGTTTGAACCTAGTTCATTACCTTTATCTGACAGGGAGTCATCGCTACCACTGTCTTCTGGCTCATATGGAAATGAGCAGGGCCCGTAGGCACTATATTACCACGTATGGTAAAAATATGATCATCTCAATTGATGATCTAAACCCATGATTCAGAGACCATTAAATTGGGTTAGGATCTTTTGAAGTATCCAATAATATGAATGACGTGTGTGATTTAAATGAATCACGTCTGCCAGGAGTGTTAACATGTTTACAGATGTTAACAGGGATTTGAATCTTTTAAACAGGTCTTACCATCATGGCCAGGTCTTCATAATGACACTCAGGCTAGGTTTCACTCTTAAGATTCTTATTCAATATTTACTAGGCAGATTTTTATTAAAAGGAATGATTTTGATTTATTTATTTCATATATAATATTTATGCATATAATAGCAAGATGAAATTTATAAACATAACATTCCGTTAATTATCAAAAGATTACATGTTGCCCTAAACGGGACTTTTCAACAACAACTTACCCATGCAGGGGTTTAAACAAGTACTTACCCACGCAGGGGCTTAATAACACACATACCCACGCAGGGGCTTAATAGCATAATAGTCCACGCAGGGACTTACACAAATAACATACCCTCGTAGGGGTTTACAGAAAGATAGACCCACGCAGGGGTCAAAACAAACAAGCATACCCACGCAGGGGTTTATACAGCAAGACTGGCCCACGTAGGGGCTCAACAACAAATGGAAGGATTCAGTGGTCCTTCTTGCTCTTCCCTTTAATTAGGCTCGTTAATCCTTGGAAGAAAGTTTGTCGCTCCCTTCATTCCCTGTGAAACTCTCGCTCTACATGGTCCAACCTTTGCAGAATTTCTTCACGCTCTGGTGGGGAAAACCTTGGTGGTTGCGATTGTTGCCTGATAATAGGTCTTGGAGGTATTTGGTACCCATGTGTTGGGTACCCTCCTCCCCATGGATCTCCATAGGGTCCTTGGGTGTTGTAATTCGCCGCTACCATGTAGGGGTCGGCCTCTGCGTAACCATAATTGTGGTGAGTCGGCGGTTCAAACGGGTTGTACGCCATCGAACCCGTGTATGCTAGAATCGGGTTGTCAAAACCCATCGGTGGTGGCTGTGGTACAGCTGGGTTAGAAGGTCCACCCATTTGTGGGTCCTCCTGATGTGGCGGATAGTGACTGCCACTGGATTGACGAGGAGAGCTGAAATGAAAGTCTCCTGCTCGCGCAGACATACGCGCTCCGGATCTCCTACGCCTTGGCGGTTGTGGAGGTGCCGGCTGAACTGGCGGCGGTGGAGGCGGTGGCGTAACTGCCACAAATCTTGAATCCACAGAGGGATCCTGTTGCTGCTGTTGCTGCTGCTGAGGCGGTGAATGGCGAGGAGGTGTATAGTACCATTCGTGCCTGGTAAACATAGCTTGAAAGCTATCAGGACCAACATAGGGTGATCCGTGGAAAGAAGATCCGTCAGAGATCTCTATCGGGTGGTTTGGTGTACCACTGGCAGGTTCGACGGGGTCCGTATCCTCGTCCATATCGTCCGCGTGATCTCCCGAGAAATGATCCTCCGGCCCCAATGGGTTAAAACCCACTGGTTCTGCTATGTAGTTTGCCGGGTTAAACCGGCCCCGAAAAACTGGTGTAGGGTCACCAAAAGAATTATGCGATAAGGATCCCTGCAACGGTATGTAGGAAGGTTGCGGGTTGTTGGGCTCGTACTCCGGCTGTGGCCCGTAAGGGTTATGGACAGGAGGTGTTGAGCTGTGTGAGACCGACCGTCTAGCCGGTTCAAAGAGGTTCCTCCGGTTTTGCCGGGGATCGTCACTCTCAGTGGTCGAAGGAGCTCGCACATTTGAAGGTCCTGCCTCGTTGTCATTGGGGGCGGTGATTGGCCCCTTTCCACGTCCTCTTCTCCTGAAGAATCTTGGCGACATTTTGTTAATCCTGTCAATACAACATGAGATAACGACAAGAATATATATAAATTAAAGGACAAAACAATAACCAAACAAGGTAGAATTTGTCCTATGTTATTTGTCTAGACTCGAAAGTTTAGATACGTGCAATTGTGTAACTGAGATTAAACATAAAAGGCTAGTGTTTAATTCACTCAGTGTTGGCTCTGATACCAACCTATCACACCCCGATTTCCACGTGTCACCGGTGGGCCCGGTGGGGGAGTATCGTGACGTGGTTGGCAACATAATAGTCAAACAACACAATATTTAATATGCACAGCGGAAGCAAATTTAAAAAAATATAATACAACCGAATTTAATATTGTAATATCAAATGTCACAATATTCGGAAGTTTATCCACAGACGGATCGGAAACAAATTGGAAACAATAGTTCAACAGACTTCAGGCATCTTAAGCTTGCGAGACTTCTAGTGATGCTAAGGAGAAATCCCAGCCAATTACGCTTAGTACCTGCATTTAATCTTTTTGGGAAAATACGTTAGTTTACACTGGTAAATACAATCAACTGACTCATTTTGGAAAATGATTGAAAATTTATTTGGATGCACGTGGCATAAACATTTTAATTAACTTGGGAGAATTATTTAATATTATAATCTTGTGAACGAATTACATGTTCCTTGTGCGTTCAGTAGCCCGGATCTTATCCGGGTTAAAGATCAATAGACACCCCACAATATACTTTTGTGCACTGACGGGTGTACGCCTACACCCCACGCTTAAGTCGTGGCCATTTCGTAAAATGATGCCAAGGATATCCGGGACATGGTCATTAACCCCCCAAAGGCTTTAAGTAACAAGACTGTTTAAACGAGCCGATCAAATTATTCAATTAACCACCCAACGATGGAAGATTTGATGCCCGATCAAGCGGTATGCTATATACCGTAACCCAAGCCCGTATAGGGAAAATAAGTTAAAAGTATTTACCTGAGCAAAGTATAAATCACAATAAGCAAATTGCAAGTAGCTTTTACTGGTTCTCCTAATCTGGAACGAAGGTTTATAATAACCTATTAGAATTCTAACGTGTCTTTAATTAAGCTTAAGCTTAGACCGGTTAGTTTCAAAGACACGGTTCGTACGCACGATTAATCGAAGACCGGATAGAATGTGATTTAGACCCGACAAGTTCAGAGACTTGTTTAATATGGGTATTTTATGCACACTCTGGATTTTGAGATGACACCGATAAGGTTTGACCCGTGTCGGCTAATTTATGTAAACTTGTTACATAAATCGAACCGAACGCGTAATAAGCGTAACGGGTAATAATGAGAGCCATTTACAGGTTTCCTAAGTTAATATGCTCCATATATGTTGTGACATCAGTAAGATATCATTTATTATGCCCGAAATGAATTTAAACACAAACTATGCCCCGTAGGGGTAGTTTGGTCATTTTAAAGGTTGTAAAAGAGTTTAAGTGTTAACCTGAGTTACAGGCCTGATGTAATCAGCAAATATACTCAATTTTCTAAGTTATATCAGTAGGTTAAAGTATATATGTGAAATTTATCAATTTTAACCAAACTATGCACCGTAGGGGCATTTTGGTAATTTCACATAAGCCGAAAAGCTCAAAACCGAAGTCTGAGTTTAACAACTTTTGCTTACTGTTAAAATATTATAATTTACCTCAAATATCAGTAGGTATCACCCTTAGTATGTTTAAAATAGTTCTAGTACATACTAGGCGTTAAAAACGCTTAATTAGGCGATTAGAAGCCGTTTCCGGGTTCTATATAGAAATCTGATATTTTTATTATTCCAGGAGGTTTAAAATAATGTATTTATCATTTAAGATCAGTAGCAAAAGGTTTGGAGTCGATTAGATATGTAAAACTCATTTTATGGCCCGTAAGGGCAAAACCGACAATTACCGGATTAAGCCTACAACTATGAGTTATGCTCAGCCTAAAATTAATTAAAAATCTTCAAAAATCCCAAAATAATATATTACATCAGTGGGAAATAAGTTTGATATCAAAAAGTAGGCTTAACTAGGCTATACGCTAATTACGCCATTTAATTAACATAAAGCTTTCATTTTGCGCTAATGAGCATAACTCTCAATATACACCACCAATTGATCTCAAATTTTGGGTACAAGTATATATATCAGTAACAAAGGTTTCTACTCTTTTACATTTCCAAAAATCACGTTTTAAGGTGATAAGGGCATAATGGTCAACATATGAGCAATTAACGGAATCATGCGAATTAATTGGTTAACTAATGAACCATGGTGTATAATCACAGAGGGTTATACTAGCATGTTACCTGGTCCAAATTAAGCTCTAAGGCATTTCTAAATCATGCCTAAACGGGTCAGAACTGAAAGTCAAAGTCAAAGTATAAGTCAAACTATGCGACTTTCGGTTCCGAACCGGGTCTAAACAGGAAATTGTCGGGTTGAACATGTTTAGACATGTTCTTACACTAATTACCAAGTTATATTAATGATCAAACAGGTTGTATATGTTCTACATTGCTAATTATGCATAATTTAGAATTTAAGTATCCTGTTGACTTTTTCTTAGCAAGTTTGACCCGACATTTGACCTAGTTAGAGTAGGAACCAGGGGGAACCCGTTTTGAGGGTTTATTACCCACATAATTACCAACTTATAACTACTTTTAATTCGAGATTTGACTGAGCCATTATTAATTAATCTCGAAGTCAAACCTTAATTACGATGGTTTGACTTTTAGCTAAATAACTAAGCTAAACTTAATTTAGAAAGGATTAGCAACTTACTGAAGTCCTAAGCTTGATTAGTGATCACTTGGAAGAAGACTTGAGCTCCAGAATTGATCAGGAAGTGCAAGAGGAGATGTGAAGAACTTGTTGCAACTAATGGCTTTATATAGTGATTTAATCACCATAAGAAGTTGACACACAAGTCTACATCCCACCACAACTGATTAACAAGTATTCCTAGTGCTTAGGGGGTGCCTAGGGGTCGCCCTTTATGTGGAAAATCGGATGAAATCGAGCAGAAAGCACTTAGCAGACAAGAAACAAAATTTTCGAAGCTGGTGACCCTTAGCGTGACGCGAAGGACCCCCCCCTGGCGCTTCGCGTGGCGCGAGGCCCTCCTGCAGCAAATCTGAATTTTTAGATTTTTGCGTATTGATCCTTGCCTCTTCAAACTTCGTTTAGACACTTGTTTCTTGCATTATGAACCCTCATAATCGATTTATAAGGGCTTTAAAACATATACCCACTTTGTTAAGTCCCCGGTTAACTTTATTGTTACCCGAAAAGTCCTAACTTTCAACGTTTACGCTTTAACCCTTCGCACACGAATTTGATCATAACTTTCTCATACGATAACGAAACTTTACGAAATTTATAGTGTGCATTCTAGTGAGCATAATTAACCGTTACAAAGCTTCGGGTTTGTCAAAAGGTCACTCAGAGGTATAACTTAAACATGTTGACACATTTAGCCCCTGTAGTTTGTAATCTCTCACTTTTAGATTCGTATGATCCATGATTTATTCGTTTGAAGGTATGAGCATCATGTAGGGTTAATATACAATATATTTATTCACTGTTGACATTTTGAACACGTATATTCACATACTTTCCATGTTTGTCAACTTTAGTCCTTCTAGAACATTATTTCACCTGTTCAAACATATGACACGTGTCAACACAACATAGGACGTGAATTTTCGAGGTGTTACACAAACCATCAAAATGACCAAGTGTAGGACAAACGGAACAACTGTAACGGATTGCTATCCGACTGGATTGCTGTCCGATCGGATAGGTCATCCGAACGGATTGCCATCCGAACGGATCACACTTGGGTCCCACTTTTAAAACAATCTTAGCTGAAGTTTGAGTATCGAACGAATTGCAATCCGATCGGACGACCATCTGACTGGATTACTCTTCGGATCATGAGATACTAAGACTTTAAAGACTTAAACAATTTTCAAAACGTTCATTACCAAAGTTGCCACCCGATCGGATGGACATCCGATCGCGTGACACTTCGGTTTAGAGCTTGCCTTCAGTAAGTAACCTGATCACTAAGTCGCCGTCCGACCGGACCACTGTCTGACCGGATAACCATCCGAACGGATTGCCATCCGCACGACCAGTCATCCGATCGACCGACTTAATGGATAGAGATACTTCAATGCATTCAAAATACTACAACGAAAACTTCAAAAGACAAGCCATTATACACAAACACATTCTTCTTATAGGAAGAAACAATCCACTCGAATCGTCATCCGACCGGACAACTGTCCGACTGGATGACCATCCGAACGGATTGTTATCCGCACGGATTACCATCCGATCGGATTACCATCCGATCTAACCATTATCCGACCCATTTGCACTTTGCACCATTTGACACGTAAAACGTCACTTATCGTTATGCTATCGAATCTATTCAGGCTAACCTTACTCGCTAAGCGCTCCCTTCAATCCATTAATCGCTGTGAGTATACTCGATCCCTTTTTGCTTTACTCACTTTTGGGTGTTACATACGTTACGAATATTCAAACTACAACAATCACACTACTCAATACTATTTGAACGCTAACCATTAATGCATGTTATACGTGGCTTATGAATGCTTGTTTGTTATGTTTACACATGGAATGCTGTCTACCTGCCTTAGCAACGATAGTACTATAGTTTGGACTCAGCACCCGTTCACACGGGGGTTGTTAAGGACCATTACTTGCATGGATTACGGTGGTAATCATGTATTGCGAACTGCCTCGGGCAGTCAACCCGCAGTCATTGGTATCGATGGATCTATGTCGATAACTAACGTGCTTCATTTCACTATGTGTACGTGCTGGTTATGCGTAAACGAATTCGAACTCTATATGCTATTATCAAACTTGTATGCTCACCTTTACATTGTATGTATTGACATTATTTTAACGTATGTGACAGGTGCTTAGGACGCACACTTGGTAGGAATTTGAAGCTAGAATAAAGCTTTAGAGCCCAACAAATAGTTGTCTGTAGTGGTCAAACTAAGGGTCTCTAGAAGCAGATAAACAATTGCTGTCTATTTAAATTTGAGTTGTCGGAACAGAATATTTGCCTGGATTTTTGTCTGTAATAATTATTTTGCTGTTTGAGATACGGTATGGGACGTATTATTTAAATTGAATAGTATTGATAATTGTTATGGAAACTTCTGGACAATCAGTTTCGCTCAGTGTCATGCCCCGATGTTTCCGCCATCGGTTGGGGTGTGACAGATTGGTATCAGAGCCATAACTATAGGGAATTAGGCAAGACTCGACCTAGTCCGGATCGAAGTCTTAGAAACCTAGACTATAGTTAGGAACCAACAGACTGACTTGAGTACATCCAGTAGGGATTATGTATGGGCTTATTTCTCGCTAACCTCGCCCATACTACACTATCACTACACCCAACTTTTCAACTATAAATAGGCAATAAGGTCGAGATTAGGTGTGAAAACCGCAAACTCCCGACTCAATTGCTTAATCAATGCTGTTTTGTCAACTTATCAATGATTTCTTCTTTCTTTTTCAATAACGAACGCTTGTTCAACGGGGGAATTATACCAAATCAGGAGTGAAATCCATATTTTGATGAATAATCTCCTCTATATTATCAAAAACAGGGACGAAGTTGTTGAGCCAGGGGTGAAACCCTAACCTTGACGACTTGTTCCGCACCTTTTACAAAACTCCCACCAAGGTCTCAACGGACTCCAACGACCTGAAGTCACAACATGACAAACGGGATGTGTGTCAGACGCCCAAGAATCGAGGCAAGGACACAGTCCTGAAGGTCAAACGTAGACGACAAGTCCTTGTGAATAGTTGAATCACTTTGGTTAGTCGAAGTCTACTAGCCGCAGACAATCTATCTCTCAATTTTTATGTGTTTCAAATCCGAGCCCACTACTGTTGACTCTGATAATTTGTCGATTTTATGTGTTTTATGTGCTTTTACCTGTTTATGTGTTCAATTTTGGGATGATTAATCGATTTGTGCCTTCGCTTCGATCGACACACACGACTCGCACTGCAACTCTACCCCAAAACGTTAGCAAATCGTTGGATTATGGGCAACTTTATACTACAATATACGCTTATACTACGCTATTCTCGAGCAATCGCAGACTTTGAATAATAGGTTTCTGTTTTCTAACTGCCTCTAGTAATTAATTGCGTATGTGATCCCTTGCTTCTGTGCGTTACATGCTTAGGTGTTATGTGGTTATGTGCTCTACGTGCTTATGTGTTTATGTGATTTTGTGTTCTACATTGTTATGTGTTATGATAATATGCGTGTTCCTGAGCTTTAGTAGTAGTAGACGTGTGAGGTGAGATTCGAATATTTTGTGTTGAGTCCTGTGACGATGTCTGTTACAGACAATGTCGTCTGGATCCCGTCAACCCTCACTTTCTCGTCAAGAAAAGAGAGACAAACGCCTTGCTGCCATCATCGCTAAGAGTGTGGCAAAAGCCGTGAGTGATGTTTATGAGAATGCCAGCAAATCGTCTGAGGAATCGAGAACCGAAGCTCCTAAAGCTACCGCGAAGACCTTCAGTTTCAAGCAATTCAAGTCGTGTGGGCCAAAAGAATTCACTGGCGAGGGAGGTCCCACTGCATTATTCCACTGGTTTGATTCCATTGAGGTTACTCTGCGACAGAGTGGTTGCCCTGATGACCTCCGTACTCTGAATACTACCGGCGTTTTCCAGTCCCGTGCACTAGACTGGTGGACGGCCGAGAGGAACAAGCGAGGGAATGATGCAGCCTACGGTCTATCGTGGGACGAGCTCAAGGAAGTTATGCTAGAGGAATTCTGCCCTCCTCACGAACGTCAAAAGCTAGAAGATGAATTTTGGCACATACAGCAAATGGATGGTGACAATGCTGGTCTCACTGCTCGTTTCAAACAGCTCAGCATTATCTATCCCGACCAAGTCAAGACTCCAGACATGGCAATCAAGAAGTACATCCGGGCCCTGCCCGACTGCGTTGCTGATTTCGTGCAAGCGGCTAAGACTACGACGATCGAGGAGACTTATCTACTGGCCGCTGAAATCAACGACAAGCGGGTTAAGGCTGGTGTCTGGGATAAGACTTCGAAGCATCTGTATCAAGCTACCGCCACCGCACCAACTGCTGAACCCACCACATCGAGCAACAAGAGGAAGAACAAGAGAAAGAACAGCTCCAGCAACAAGAACTGTGCGATCACTGTTGCACCGATTCAAGCTGTACCCGCTCAACAACGCCAAGTGGCAGCGTCTGTGGCCAATGCACCTCTTGCTAAGCGTGCATACACTGGGCCACATCCGCTATGCCCTACTTGTACCTACCACCACCCAACTGCCATTGCTTGTCATTTTTGTGCTCATTGCAATGTATACGGCCATTTTACTGCCAACTGCCATATTCGACAAACTCCTGCTCATCAAGCTCTACTCACAGCCCCTCAGGGTCAACAAGCTCCTCCTGCACCCGCGGTCAAAGCCAGAGCCTGCTTTGCATGCGGCGATCCTAACCATTTCGCCAACATGTGCCCAAACAGGGTTGTGAAACAAGAGCCCCAGCAGCAACAGCCTCAACAGCAGCAGCAACACCAGTAACAACAGGCCGCACGCACCAGAACTTTCAACCTCAACGTGCGTCAAGCCCAGGCCGACAACAACGTGGTCAATGGTACGTTCCTTGTGAATGGTATTTATGCTTCCTGTTTGTTTGATACTGGAGCCGATAATTGCTTTGTGTCGTTTGAATTCGAGAAACTCCTTAGTCATAAACGCTCCCAACTCTCTTCGACGTTCGATGTTGAAGTCGCTACCGGAAGAACCGTCGCCGTCAATTCTGTTCTTCGTGATTGTACTCTTGAGCTCAACAATCACATCTTCCAAATCGACCTTATTCCGATGCAACTCGGAAGTTTTGACGTCATAGTAGGCATGGACTTTCTACGCGAAAACCATGCTGAAGTTGTATGTTACGATAAGATGATTCGATTCTCGCTCGCGAATGGTGATTTATTGTGTGTATACGGGGATACTACCTCAAAGGGTCTCAAGCTTATGTCATGTGTGCAAGCTAGCAAGTATCTCCGCAAGGAATACAGGGCTTTCTTGGCTAACATTGTAGTAGCGGAGAAGGAAAAGAAAGAGAAGAAGGAAGTAAAAGACGTTCCTGTGGTTCGTGAATTTCCTCATGTGTTTCTTGATGATCTTCCAGGTTTACCGCCAAGCCGTGATATCGACTTTCGTATCGACCTCATTCCTGGAGCAAATCCTGTTGCCAAAGCTCCTTATCGATTAGCGCCATCCGAAATGCGTGAACTCTCAAACCAACTCCAGGAATTACTTGAGAAAGGCTTCATTCGCCCGAGCACCTCTCCATGGGGTGCTCCAGTCCTTTTCGTCAAAAAGAAGGATGGGTCGTTCCGGATGTGCATCGACTATCGGGAATTGAATAAGTTAACTATCAAGAACCGCTATCCCCTACCCCGTATTGACGACTTGTTTGTTCAGCTACAAGGTGCTACGTGTTTCTCGAAGATCGATCTACGTTCAGGCTATCATCAACTACGCATACAAGAGGAGGATATACCCAAAACAGCGTTTCGCACCCGTTACGGTCACTACGAATTCGTTGTCATGCCTTTTGGCTTAACCAACGCACCAGCGGTTTTCATGGATCTGATGAATCGCGTGTGTAAACCATATCTCGACCGTTTCGTCATCCTCTTCATCGACGACGTCTTGATCTATTCCCAATCGAAAGCCGAACACGCGCAACATCTATGTTTGGTTCTCGAGTTACTCAAGGGGAACCAACTCTATGCCAAGTTCTCCAAGTGCGAATTCTGGTTGGAGGAAGTTCAGTTTCTGGGTCACGTTGTTAATAGTCAAGGCATTCACGTTGACCCTGCGAAGATTGAAGTTGTCAAGAGCTGGGTTACGCCTAAGAACCCGTCTGAAGTCCGCTCTTTTCTCAGACTAGCGGGCTATTATCGACGATTTATCGAGGGATTCTCAAAGATCGCTGTGCCGCTTACCACTCTCACGCATAAAGATCAACCTTTTGTCTGGGGAACCAAACAAGAGACTGCCTTTCAAACCCTCAAGCATAAGCTTTGCAATGCTTCTGTTCTCACGCTACCCGACGGAAACGACGATTTCATTATCTACTGTGATGCTTCCAACCTTGGTCTCGGTTGTGTCCTCATGCAACGGAGCAAGGTTATAGCTTACGCGTCTCGTCAGCTCAAAATCCACGAGAAGAAATATACAACCCATGATCTCGAGCTAGGCGCGGTTGTTTTTGCATTAAAGATTTGGCGACACTACCTGTATGGTACCAAGTGTACGATCTTCACCGATCATAGGAGCCTACAACATATCTTTAATCAGAAGGAACTTAATATGCGTCAACGCCGATGGGTAGAACTTCTCAACGATTACGACTGTGAGATCCGTTATCACCCAGGCAAGGCGAATGTTGTTGCCGACGCACTCAGCAGATGGAGTTATCTGCTTAGCACTTGAAATGTTCAAGCCCAACACGACCTCGAAACCCTTATTCGTGAAGCCCAGCATGCGTGTTTTAACGAACGCACGCTGAAGAGGGAACGAATCTACCACGATGGAGCCCAGCTTGTGAGCAAATCCGATGGGATATTCCACTTTCTGGACCGAATTTGGATCCCTAAGCGGACCAATTTGCGACAGATCCTGATGGACGAAGCCCACAAATCCCATTATTCTATTCACCCCGGTGCTGACAAAATGTACCAGGATCTTCACTATAGGTACTGGTGACCCGGCATGAAAAGGGATATTGCCCTCTACGTTGGAAAATGCCTAACTTGTGCAAGAGTCAAGGCTGAACATCAAAGACCCTCTGGCTTACTCGAACAACCACCAATTCCTGTGTGGAAGTGGGAAAGTATAGCTATGGATTTCATAACGAAGCTTCCGCACACGTCGTCAGGTCACGACAGCATTTGGGTAGTTGTTGACCGTTTGACTAAATCAGCTCACTTTCTGCCGATACGAGAAGACTACAAGGTAGAACGATTAGCCCGAATCTACACCGACGAGATCATTTGTAATCATGGGACGCCTCGTGACATCATCTCTGATCGTGATGCTCGGTTTACCTCGCGACTGTGGGAAACGTTTCAAACAGCACTCGGTACATCACTTAATCTAAGTACCGCTTTCCACCCTCAAACCGACGGTCAGACTGAAAGAACGATTCGTACTCTTGAAGACATGCTCCGTTCGTGTGTCATAGACTTCAGAGGTAATTGGGATAAATACCTGCCGTTAGTCGAATTCTCGTATAACAACATCTATCATTCTAGCATCCAAATGGCACCATTCGAGGCATTATACGGAAGAAGATGTCGATCGTCTATTGTGTGGCACGAGATCGGTCATTCACAATTAACCGGTCCTGAGCTATTACAAGAAACGACAGACAAAATTTTCCAGATACGAGACAACCTGGTGAAAGCTCAGGAACGACAGAAAAGTTACGCTAATAAACGACGCAAGCCCCTTGAATTTGACGTTGGCGACTACGTACTCCTAAAGGTTTCACCTTGGAAGGGTGTGGTCCGATTCGGCAAGAAAGGGAAACTAGCGCCTCGATATGTTGGACCTTTTAAGATTCTGGAAAGAATCGGAAAAGTCGCCTACAGACTCGAACTACCGGAGGAACTTAGTAACGTCCACCCGACTTTCCATGTGTCAAACCTCCGAAAGTGCCTAGCCGACCACGACTTACATGTCTCTCTCGATGACCTGCAAGTAAACGAAACATTACACTTCGTGGAGAAGCCTGTCGAAATCATGGATCGCCAAACCAAGCAGCTCAGACGCTCTCGCATTCCTATTGTGAAAGTCCGATGGGAAGGTAAACGAGGCGCAGAGTTCACTTGGGAACTCGAAAGCGACATGAAGGCGAAGTACCCGCAGTTGTTTAAGGAGAAGGTCTAGAGAGAGAAAGTGACATCGTGATTCAGGTGCTTTGTATGATTTCATATCAATCAATAGGATCACCGATTATATTACGTTCTCGTACGTTCGGTCACGTTCGTGTACGGATTCCGCACGTCACGGTGTTGTACAGCTTTCAGCTTAATTTCGGGACAAAATTCCCTAAACAAGGGGAGGCTGTAACACCCCGTGTTTTCGGAAGTCAAAGTCAAAGTCAAGGTCAAAGTCAAAGTCAAGGTCAAAGTCAACGACCGGTTATACGAATTTGACTTGTAGAAATTTCTTTATTTTGTTTGTATTATATGGAGTAAGTGTTGTTAATGACCATAACCGACGAATGTTAATCGATATCTAACCGACTTACGACTGTGAACCCTAGGAAGTAACAATGCGATAAAGTTAACTAATCGATAATCAAGCTATGCTACTCGATATCGAATCGTGATACGAGCCGCAACTCGACTTAATTTGGTTATTATACGTGTGTGTGTGCCTTATGTGTTACTTGTGCGTGTTATATATATATATGTGGTGGAAATCAATCGAACTCAATCGAAACTCGAAAAGCAACCGAACTCGAATCCAAATCGAAATCGAACTATGAGAATTAGTGGTTAGGACTGAAAGTAATTTGACTAGGAAACCCTATCGTGACGAGCCGCTCGCAATCGAAATCGAAACGCCAAAATCGTCGCGTCAAACAATCAAGTGCCATCCGGCTGGATAGCCATCCGACCGGATAGCCACTGCGCTACAGAACAGACGCCATCTGACCAGGATGTCATCCGACCGGATAAGCCATCCGAGCGGTGTGTCATCCGATCGGATAACCCTTTCCTCTTTTGGAATCCTATAAATAACCCTTTCATTGTCATTCTTCCCACTTTTGGAAACCCTCTGTCCGAACCATTCGTGCTCCTCACATTTTCTTCGATTTCTCTCGATCAAGGTAAGATCTCGTCCTAAATCTTGTACTTTCTTGATCTACACGCACTCCTACACCTTTCTATCTTTTAAATCTTAACTTTTAACCGTGAAATCACTAGATTTCGGGTGTTCTAGGATGACGTCATCATGTGTTCTTCAAGAACTTCATGTTTTGGCCTCAATCCACCAAGAACAACTTAGATCTAACCGATTTCCACAAAGATCTTGTAAAGATCTCGACACAAGTGTGGTGAAAGAGGATTGAAAGATGGTTTCTAACTTTCTTCCAACTCTTTTGCACTTAAGGTACTCAAAACCGATAGGATCCGACCCTGATCTAGTCTTCTACTCTATCGTAGTGTTGTACTAGCTCAAGATCCGGATTCTACCCACGAGACTACCGATTTCGGGATAGTCAAGAACAACCGTCTCGAGCCGGTAATCGGCCGGACTAGGGTGATTCCTGGTCGGGTTGGTCATCTGGGTCGAACTAGGGGTTCTGTTGGCTAACACGTTGTCAAAGTGTCTCGACATAATGACAAACCATCAAAACGACCAAGTGTAGGACGAACGGAACAACTGTAACGGATTGCTATCCGACCGGATTGCTGTCCGATCGGATAGGTCATCCGAACGGATTGCCATCCGAACGGATCACACTTGGGTCCCACTTTTAAAACAATCTTAGTTGAAGTTTGAGTATCGAACGAATTGCAATCCGATCGGACGACCATATGACTGGATTACTCTTCGGATCATGAGATACTAAGACTTTAAAGACTTAAACAATTTTCAACATGTTCATTACCAAAGTTGCCACCCGATCGGATGGACATCCGATCGCGTGACACTTCGGTTTAGAGCTTGCCTTCAGTAAGTAACCTCATCACTAAGTCACCGTCCGACCGGACCACTGTCCGACCGGATGACCATCCGAACGGATTGCCATCCGCACGACTAGTCATCCGATCGACCGACTTAATGGATAGAGATACTTCAATGCATTCAAAATACTACAACGAAAACTTCAAAAGACAAGCCATCATACACAAACACATTCTTCTTATAGGAAGAAACAATCCACTCGAATCGTCATCCGATCGGATTACCATCCGATCGAACCATTATCCGATCCATTTGCACTTTGCACCATTTGACGTGTAAAACATCACTTATCGTTATGCTATCGAATCTATTCAGGCTAACCTTACTCGCTAAGCGCTCCCTTCAATCCATTAATCGCTGTGAGTATACTCGATCCCTTTTTGCTTTACGCACTTTTGGGTGTTACATACGTTACGAATATTCAAACTACAACAATCACACTACTTAATACTATTTGAACGCTAACCATTAATGCATGTTATATGTGGCTTATGAATGCTTGTTTGTTATGTTTACACATGGAATGATGTCTACCTGCCTTAGCAACGATAGTACTATAGTTTGGACTCAGCACCCGTTCACACGGGGGTTGTTAAGGACCATTACTTGCATGGATTACGGTGGTAATCATGTATTGCGAACTGCCTCGGGCAGTCAACCCGCAGTCATTGGTATCGATGGATCTATGTCGATAACTAATGTGCTTCATTTCACTATGTGTACGTGCTGGTTATGCGTAAACGAATTCGAACTCTATATGCTATTATCAAACTTGTATGCTCACCTTTACATTTTATGTATTGACATTATTTTAACGTATGTGACAGGTGCTTAGGACACACACTTGGTAGGAATTTGAAGCTAGAATAAAGCTTTAGAGCCCAACAAATAGTTGTCTGTAGTGGTCAAACTAAGGGTCTCTAGAAGCAGATAAACAATTGCTGTCTATTTAAATCTGAGTTGTCGGAACAGAATATTTGCCTGGATTTTTGTCTGTAATAATTATTTTGCTGTTTGAGATACGGTATGGGACGTATTATTTAAATTGAATAGTATTGATAATTGTTATGGAAACTTCTGGACAATTTGTTTCTCTCAGTGCCATGCCCCGATGTTTCCGCCATCGGTTGGGGTGTGACAAGAATGGTGGAACACTATCCTCCAGACTAGAGGAAGTGATAGAACTTACAATATGGAATGGGAGGAATTTAAAAACATGGTAGAAAGAAAATTCTGCCCTCCCAATGAAAAAGAACAGATAGCAAACAAGTTCCTAAACCTTAGGATGACTGGAGTAGATAGTAAGGGTTATACTACATTATTCTTTGAGTATGCTAGAATAGTGTCAACCCTTGCATCACCCGAACCAGTATTAATCTCCCGTTGCATCTGGGGATTAATTGGGGAAATTAGGCATGTAGTCAAGGCAGCTAGACCTCAAACCATAGAAGAAGCTGTAGAACTAGCAAATACCTTGACAGATGAATTAGTCCATACACGAGAAGAGGATCAGAGGAGGAACCTAACCTAGAAGCTTACCCAAGAATTTTGTTCTGAAAATTCTAACCGTGGGAAAAATATAGGTTCTACTTCTGCACCTTATTGCAAGTATTGCAAAAGGAAACATTCCGGAAGATGCTCCATATATTGTAACTTCTGTAAAATATCTGGACACAATGAGGAAGACTGCAGGAAGAAGCCTAATAACAGGATATGCTACAACTGTGGAGAACAAGGTTATATCAAGCCAAACTGTCCAAAACTAGCTCCAGCTACGAACACCAAGAATACTAAAAATGCTAGAGCATTTATTCTAACTGCAGAAGAAGCAAAGATGATCCCGGATGTGCCCGCCGGTACGTTTTTAGTTAATGATGTTTTTGCTAAAGTATTATTTGACTCTGGTGCGAACCAAAGTTTTATTAATACTTCATTTTGCAAACTTCTTAATCAATCATTAACTAAACTTCCACAAGAATGTCTAGTAGAGACAACTAATGGAGAAACCATTAAGATTTCTGAAATCTTACAGGGAGCAAGAATAGAAATTCTAAATCAGAAATTTATTGCAAACTTTTACCCAATGAATCTGGCAGGATTTAATGTTGTATTAGGAATGGGTTGGTTAATAGCTAATAAAGCCAGTATTCTATGTGATTAAAAGTCAATCCAAGTAAATTCACGAAGGGGTGAAAAGATCACAATTAAAGGAAATAAACCCACTAGATCCATAAAATTCATTTCTGTGATGAAAACAGCAAGTTATATCAGAAAAAGATCATTAGTGTATTTGATTTCCATAATCACTAACACTAAAGGAAAAGAATTAAAGGATATTCTAGTAGTATCCCAATTTTCAGATGTATTTCCAGAAGAGCTACCAGGACAACCTCCAGACAGAGAAGTCGAATTCAGAATTCATCTGCTACCAGGGACAACACCAATTGCCAAAGCACCTTACCGTTTGGCACCCGCCGAAATGCAAGAACTGAAGAAACAATTAGATGAATTATTGGAGAAAGGATTCATACAACCAAGCTCATCTCCATGGGGAGCACCAATTTTATTCGTTAAAAAGAAGGACGGATCAATGCGTATGTGCATTGATTACCGTGAATTGAACAAGGTCACGATTAAGAATCGGTATCCATTACCAAGAATCGATGATTTGTTCGACCAGTTGCAAGGAGCTCGATTTTTCTCAAAAATCGATTTAAGGTCAGGATATCATCAATTAAAGGTACAGGAAGAAGACATTCCTAAGACCGCTTTCGGAATAAGGTATGACCATTATGAATTTACTGTCATGCCATTTGGTTTAACCAATGCCCCAGCTGAATTTATGGACATGATGAATCGAATATGTAAGCCATATTTAGATAAATTCATAATTGTCTTTATAGATGATATTCTTATTTATTCTAAAAGCAAAGAGGAACATGCGGCGCATCTGCACGCACTTATAAGTTTATTGAGAAAAGAAAAGCTTTATGCTAAGTTTTCGAAGTGCGAGTTTTGGTTAGAACAGGTACAATTTCTTGGACATTTAGTCAATCATGAAGGAATTCATGTAGATCCCACCAAGATCTAGGCGATTACCAAATGGAAAACCCCTGAATCACCAACTGAGGTTAGAAGTTTCTTAGGATTGGCCGGATATTATAGAAGGTTTATGCGAGATTTTTCTAGAATAGCCATTCCCTTAACTAAGCTAACCTGTAAATCCGTTAAGTTTGAATGGGGACCAAAACAAGAAGAAGCCTTTAGAATTCTTAAGCAAAGATTAACCCATGCACCCATACTAGAGTTACCAGAAGGAACTGAAGACTTCGTAGTCTATTGTGACGCTTCTAAGTTAGGTTATGGATGTGTGTTAATGCAACGTCAAAGGGTTATAGATTACGCCTCTAGACAACTTAAGAATCACGAAGAGAATTATTCAACCCATGATCTAGAATTAGGAGCCATAATTTTTGCTCTTAAAATTTGGAGACATTACCTTTACGGTAGTAAGTTTACTATTTTCACCAACCATAAGAGTTTGAGGTATGTTTTCGGACAAAAGGAATTGAATATGAGACAAAGACGCTGGATGGAGATACTTAGTGATTATGATTGTAATATCCAGTATCATGCAGGAAAGGCAAACGTAGTAGCTGATGCTTTAAGTCGAAAGTATCATGAAAAGCCAAAAAGAGTGCGTTCTCTTAAGTTAAATCTGCAAGTAGATTTAAATAAACAGATTAGAAAAACACAAGAATCAGTAATCAAGGATGATACTGAGAAACTGAAAGGAATGATTAAGGAATTAGAACAAAGAACAGATGGAATTTAGAGATTCCATAAGAAAAGAATATGGATACCTAAATTTGGAAACATACGCCACCATATATTAGAAGAAGCCCATAAGTCTAAGTATACGATGCATCCTGGAAGTGATAAGATGTATCAAGACTTAAGAAAGAATTTCTGGTGGATAGGAATGAAAAAGGATATAGCAGCATATGTTGCAAAGTGTTTAACCTGTTCACAAGTTAAAGCTGAACATCAGAAACCCTCAGGTTTGCTGCAACAGTTAGAAATGCCTGTATGGAAATGGGAATTGATAACAATGGATTTTGTTACTAAATTACCCAAAACAAGAAAAGGTAATGATACAATCTAGGTGATTGTAGATAAACTAACCAAGTCAGCTCATTTCCTACCAATGAAAGAAACTCTCAGTATAGAACAATTAGCTAAGTTGTATGTAAATGAAATAGTTTCATTACATGGAATTCCTCTATCAATTGTTTCTGACAGAGATAGTCGTTTTACCTCTCATTTTTTGACAAGTTTCCAAAAAGCAATGGGAACCAAGTTAAATCTAAGCACCGCTTATCATCCTCAAACGGATGGACAAAGCGAAAGGACAATTCAAACAATGGAGGACATGCTTAGAGCTTGTGTAATTGATTTCAGAGGTAATTGGGATGATCACTTGCCATTGATAGAATTTTCTTATAATAACAGTTATCACACAAGTATCAATGCTGCACCATTCGAAGCACTTTATGGACGAAAGTGCCGAACGCCAGTCTGTTGGGCAGAAATTGGAGAAAAGCAACTATCTGGCCAGTAGATCTCGATGACGAACTCTAAAACAAGGTGGGGAGGATATAACAACCCTCCAAAATATGTTCGACACCCCTAATATATTTAAAACGCCCTTATATGTCTCAATATGTACCCCGTATGCGAAAACCGAGCCCAAAATACATTATATAATTACAAAATTAAATAAAAATCAAATTTTATAGACGCTCGCAGGCCGCGTAGCCTTTGGCTACGTCTTACGCGGGGCTCGAGCGATGGGCCAAGCGGCGACACCCGGAAGCCGCCACGTGTCAACACGTGGCGAGGCTATACCTGTGACAAATCAAGGCTAGGGCCTACAATCCTATGTCGTGGGCCGCATAAGCCCCAGCCTAATCCTTCGCGGGCCGCGATGGAAGGCGAAAGGTCGCCTATAAATGGAGACCTCCAGTCTTCAGTCGAATTCGTTCATCTCTCGAGCTCTCTCTCTAATTTCTGAATAGCAATCATAATTTCCGGGTATAATACCCCCTAAATAACAAAGTTCTGCTCCGTTGTAAGTATTATAACCCCGGTTACGTATTAGATACGCTGCCCGATTGATCCAGGGTTCCATAATGGCTGTCGTGGTTCTGCCCGACGTAGTCATTGGAATGCCATCTCGGGGATGGTATAGCTAATGTAAATATTGGGTTATTATACTAACACATGTGCATTTGTGTAAATTATAGATAATCACCAGGAAACCCTTAAAGGAAATCTAAGACAGCAATGTGAGTAATCTCCTTTTTGTAAACTATTTTTACAAAACCTTAAATATTTTACAATGTGATTAAGCAGTGATTGAGTCTTTGTAATTCTTCAATTACAGCCGGTATGTTGGGGTTTTGTATACAAAATGTGGAACACCTTACCATTGGACAAACAGTTAGCCAATGTGTAATATGACCCACCAGTCAAGATTGACAGTACTGAATGAGTAATTGTGTATATATAAACATTGTAATCGCTCTCAATACTGTGAAAATTGATAAAACTCTTCTTGATTAAACTGAGATTCACTCACCAGTATTTCCCACTGACAAAATGTTTTTAAACGCGTTTCAGGTAACAAAATGTGAAAGCCAACTAGAAGCCAGCTGGACAACACTGAAGGCTTGGAAAAAGTGGCTATAAAAGTTACCTAAATAAAAGAAGATGTTTTATTCAATAAAATAGGGATTTCCCCTATGAAAATGTTTGTAATAAAAACTTGGGTTTTATCCCAATATGTTTAATATTATAAAAGCGTGGTATTTAATCTGATAAATATTTCCTAACTACGGTCCTGATGAAATTTCCGCTGCCGAAAATGATAAACACCGATACCACCACAACTGGTCTCGCGGCCGCCCGTTCCCGGGACAGATAGGGGACGGGGGTTGCGACAGATTAGTTGTAGTTATTTCATTCCTTTTTGTATATTCTTGACCCTCCTTGTTGTCTATGACAACATGTGCAGTGGTGAATACCAAAGAGGTATCTAAATGGAAGATTAATCATCCTACCTCATGCATGACTTGTATGATGATTCTTGTATTATATGATTGGACTTAAAACTATGATATGAACTATATAATACGTGTATATTATCTAAGTAACCAAACCCTTGATAATAATCTAGTGGTTATTTGTCAAAGTATTAAGTTACATTGTCTAAGACCATGATACCTGTTACGATTCTAATGGTCATTTTGACCCATGAAAACATTCTAACTCTTTTGAGTTTCATAGTGTCAAGAACAGGTATTACGTGTGTTAGGTGATTACTTTTCTTATAATTCTATTTTCATTCACTTTAAGCTCCAAATCCTTAAACCCGAATATAAACTATCCCTTAAACTCCAAACCAAACACGTTCATCCTTCTAGTCTCGACAACTTCGTCACATTGGATAATCGGAAAGCATATGCAATTTTGTGAGTATACTCGAACCCATTTTACTTTTAAAACACTTTTGGGTGCAACATGTATTCTATATAAAAACACGAAACACTTGAAACTATTTGAATCACACTCTATCAATGTTTAAACATGAAACTATATGATGCTTGTTAATCTTGTATGCTATGTAAACTTTTCATGTTGATATGCTCATTAACTTTGTAAAAGCCTACCTTAACAATTATCGCGCTATAGGATTAACGCACCGCCCATTAGTCTGGGGGTATTGTTGAGTTAAACATGTTAACCTCCCGCTACTCTTTTGGGATAGGCAAAATTAACGCGTTGTATACATGGGTTTGAACATATATTACACCGTTTCAGCATATTAATAAATTGCATATTGTTATTCATGTTGGATATGAGACCTTAAACAATTTTAATCTATATTATGCTATGTATGAAAACTTGTATACTTGCCAACGTTTTGTTGATCGTATTTTAATACATGTTGCAGGTTGATAGACAAGATGATGCTAAGTGAAGAAACAAGATTTAGGTGGACTTAAAAATACACTTAGATTAATTTATTTTGTCAATGTATGTTTGAAACAATGTTGTTTATGTTTGATTCCTGTATGACATTTTAGCAATTTATGAAATTTAATTTAAATTATATTGTCACATAGTGTTATGATATTGTGAGCAATTTGTTCGTCTCGTCCTGATGTTTCCGCCATCGGTTGGGGTGTGACACAAGGCTTCAAGATATTCGTGTTCGAGCTTCAATCATCTGGTGATCGTGTTCCTTTACCATGAGCGGCTAGTCTCTTCGGGTTTCACCCCGGTGTAGATTTATGTAAGATTTCTAGGGTTTATACATTTATGTTTAGTTGATTTTGTGACAAGTTGTGTTTAAAGTATTTGAATTTTTTTTTTATAATTGTCTTGCATTTGTTTCGAATTCGTAAATTGTCGAATGGTTATAAAATTTGACTTTGCGAAATGGTGATGTGCAATTATGCTTTATCTTAAGTTAGGATTTACATGTTCTTGGTAAAGAAGTGCACTGCAGTCCGTTCTTTGTAACGTTGATAGTTTTTGGCACCTAAGCCACGTGACACTAAATCTGTTAATCGATTAATTCAATTAAATCAATTTAAATCGTGTAGAAGCCCTAGGTCTTACGATTATTGAACCTGGTGTGAACCTTGTTCTCCATTATTGTTTAAATTATTTAATCAGGTTTTCGGGCAACCAAATTGTCAAGTTTTAGTAGTTAAATCAATATAGCGTCCACTCGCCGGTTCAATCCGACACTCTTTTCAATCAAACAAACAAATTAACCAAATTGCAAGCTTCATAAAGCATCCTCTCGTCGGTTCAATCCGACACTCTTTTCAATCAAACAAACAAATTAACCAAATTGCAAGCTTCATAAAGTATGACATCGTTTATAATCAATCACGTCCATACATAAACCACAGACTCTTCATGGATCGACCCTATACTACCGCTAACTCATAGTTAAGGGTAATTCGGGCTTATAAATATTATTTTTGACCGGAGCGCGACACTCCGATGAAATATTGGCGCCGTAGCCTGGGCTACCCCTAATATAACACTACCTTCGCCACTTGATCTGAACATGGGTGTGGATAGGTTGCATGGGTGGTAGTGGTGGATGGTGGGTGTATGGGGAGGCGGTGGTGGATGGTGGGTGTAACATTTCCAATTTTTTTAAATTAAAATAAACTATATAAAAACTTATATTATTAAACGGGTAGATTACGAGTAAGTTGACTGTTAGAAATATGAGATATTTAGACGAACATATGAACCATTTAATAATTATAATAATAAAATACATTATAATTGACCTTACTCTGTTTTTAACGAAACTTAGGTCAAAATGTAGATAAAAATATGCTCGTTCTAATGACATATTCATCGTTTTATAAAACGTCATATTTTAAAAGTTATAAACGGTAAATGAGTGCAACAACTGAATTAATTATAATAATAAAATTTTAACTTACATTTGAATTGTAATGTGTACATGTCCGTGTGTATGAAAAGATCAAACATTGGCGTGGACTCCAAGTTGAACATTTCAACTATAAATATAGAATCAGTAGAAGCATTCTGAACTGCTCATCTCTTTTTCCTTTCTTTCTCTTTCGCCTCTCTCTGCTCATATATATACCCCATTTTCTTTAGTATTATACCCCTAATCCTACAAAGCTCTACCCCGTTGTAAGTGTCTTAACCCCTGATCACTGATTCGATACCCTGTCTGATAGATCCTGAACCCAACAACGGATGTCAAGGTGCTGCCTGTATAAGGCTACGCTTTGTTAACTACGTTGGGGTTCTGATCTCATGATGTATTGATAAAGTTGAATTGAGTTATTACACTGACACGAGTGCATTATATATTTTATTAAGAGCTCAGGAGTTATACCCAAGATTATACCAGGAGGCTTTTAGTTAAACCCTAACGTTATAAAGTGAGTAATTCGTCTTTTTCTTACATTATTGTGAGTCATTCTCCTTTTTATCACCTTATTGTGATACATTTTTATTTAAAAATGGTTTACAAAACCCTAAATGTTTATCAGTTATACTTACAGTGATTAAGTTTTTGTATTCTATAAATTGCTGCCGGTATGTGGGGTTTTGTATACATTACTTGACACTCGTTATCATTGGATAACGAGATCCAATAGTAGCATGACCACAAGCACGGGGGAATTGGGCCCCAATGGCAATACTGTTGAGAAATTAATAGATATAAACAAATGTAAAACCCTTGATGTTGTAAAGTTATAACAATGTGTCTTTTTATAAAATAGATTGAACTCACCAGTATTTTTCGCTGACAAAATGTTATCAAACGCGTTTCAGGTAAGCTACTGTGAAAGTAATAGAAGCCTGCTATGGAGCACTGAAGGCTTAAATAAAGTGGCTATAAATACCTGAATAAAAGAAGAAATTTATGTTTTATTAATTAGGGTTTATCTCTATTTGAATGAAATACGGGTTTTAGCACATTTATTTAATGTTAAAAGTTTGGTGTTTTTACAAACTTTGAAATTATTTTCTAACTACTATCCTGATGAAAATTTTTCCTGCTGCGTATTTAATAAACACCGGTACCACTTGACTGGTTCACGGCTCCCGCTTCCAGGGTGGGGTCGGGGGCTGTGACAGTGGGTGTGCAAGGGTGTGGATGGGTTGCAGGGGGTGGTGGTTGCGGTGGTGGATCCGAATAGGACGATGGATGGTGGTGTTGATAGTGGCAGAGAGAGAGAAAGTTGTATAGAGAGTTGGTGGAAGAGAAAGATATATGTAATTATATATAATGATAATATTTTTTAAATACTTTATTTTATTTTTAAAACTATGTTATTTCCCGTGTAAACACAGGTGTAACAAATCAAACTTGTATAACTTCAAAACTATAAGTAACTGTGATTACACAAAAATTTAAATAATTGATATACATAAAATTTATTAGAATTAAGACAAAAACTCAATGAGAATATAAATACATTAAGAAAATATAAAAAGAATTCATAAATTTGTCAATGTTGTTTTATTGGTAAATGGCGTTGCTCGTGTTCTATTTTGATGATGATATCTTGTCAGAATATGTTGTTTTAGGTATGATATTGTATCTATGATAATCCAACAACTACTTTTTAAATTTAGGCCTCTCGACCGTCTTGGTATAAGCTTTGTCCGGAAACACATCAATAATGTATACATGTATAAGGTAATATATATCATACCATCTGAAATGCTAGATAAAAAGTTCTTTCCTCGTTACCTACAAAATAGTTAGTTATGTTGTATTTTTTTTTTAATTTTAAGTGTGTTACATTATACATTAAAAATTAAACTCGTGGATAATAAACAACTTACAATTTAATGTATCGACATTGATAGGTTTTTTTTCTACGTAAACGACTTTGAGCCTTTGATTTTTTTTTACATTTCCTTGTATGGTAGATGTGTGAAAGCTTAACAATATATGGAGTTTCGTTAACACAATTTTCTTATAAAGTACAAATCCCATCAATTTTAACGTCAAAGAAAATGGAGTGCAATTGGGTATAAATATAAATGACAAATTTTGTAATTTACTCTAGTATAAATATAGATAAATTTGAATTCAAAGATCATTTAACACGTGACCATGCCAGATCTCCAACTCATTGTTCTACGACAAGATAAATTTGTAAAAAGTTAAATACACAAAACTATGCAAACATTAACTGCCACACTAATTTTAATTTACGCTCGTCCCGCCTTACCTTGTTCTTAATATACATCTATCCCGCCTTACCTGATAAATACCGACCATTTAAACTTTTTCCCGTTGTAACCTTAAAAAAACCACATTCACTACCGTTATAACCTTCAAAAGAAAAAAAAACCACATTCACTAGGCGATATAAACCACTCCATTTTTATGGTATAAATCACTTGCCATAAACTTCATAAATAAAATCATTGAACGCCCTCAGGGGTGTAGCTCAGTTGGCCAAGGCGGGGGTAAGTTGCATCCACAAGCGCGAGTTCGATTCCGGGCTACTGCGTCTTGTCCCTCTGAGTTAGCTCCTGCCCTCTCGCCCCTAAACCTTAGTCTCTGACCGGGGGGGGGGGGTCCACCATCATCGGGGCAATGGTGTGGACCGGCTAACGTGTTCGGTAATACACGTTTTGCATCCAATAAAATCATTGAACATATTGCCATAGTATTAGGTTCAAGAGGTAACGCTAGTGTATTTGCGAACTGAACGAACTAATCTGCTCATACACGTCTGAATTTGTACTTACAAAAACATAAAGTGTACACCCTTGGTCACTTTCTACATAATAATCATATCACATCTCCAAAAATCCCCAAATCAGTTACTGGCGGGAACCCCAAATCTTCACACACACACACAGCGACTCCATGGAAGACGAACCTGAAGTTCCAGACCTAGTTCGTCGATCGGTTAGTCTCCAAATCCGTTCACAAATTATTCTGTTTTCACCGCGATTTGATACTTAGGGTTTTCAAATTCCGTTTTCTGTACGATTACGTATAATTCTGTATGTATATGTGTAATTGATGTGTGTATGATTAACAGAAACGAGCTAGGGTTCCGACGAAGGCGTATGACGGTCAACCGAGTAGGATTAGAGACGTGTTTGAGTCGGAGGAGGATTCCGGTGATGAATTTGACGTACGGCGGCGGAAACCTAATAAGAATCGGACCGGTGAAGCGGTTCCGGCTGCTACGGTTCCGATAGGTTTTGAGAATTTGATCGGTGAGTAGTTTTGTTATTAGTTAACATGATTTTGGAATTGGAATTAGGTTTAGTATATCAGTTATTGTAGTTTTCGGACTATTTGATTTACCGTTCGATTTACTATGAATAACTTAAGAGGTGATTGGTGAATTAGGTTAATGATACTTTAGTTTCGTACTTTGAGCCTTTAATTTGGTGTGAGTTTATAAGGTAGTCAGTTGTCACTAGTTTATGGTTTGTTATTGGCTTATTGGTTGCTGCAGTCCAGTGATGCATTAGTTTGTACTGCATAAGAACTATATCTGTTTCACTTTTTTGTTGTTTCGTGGTGCAAAGTTTCATGCCAAGACTGTTTCTTTTTGTATGGTTTAGGTTGCGGAGTTTCTTTGTAAATTTGAAAAGAGGTAGACCTGATTTTTTGTTGGTGTTATTAAGGATTCGTTAATGACTGTTTAGTATGTTTTTGGTAACTTAATTGTTAAACTTTGTAACATTAAGATTGTTGCGTACTGATACTCATTTACAAGTGCAATTTACCGGCATTAGAAGTGCATTAGCAGATGCAAGGAAACTGATTGTTTTTTTTATCTCACGTCTGATGTTTTTTATATATTTTATTTTTCTATTTGTTGTTTTCCTTAGAGGTGGTTAAAATGAACGGGAAACATATTCCACAAGTAGTGAAAGCGTGGGTTGAACAATATGAGAAGGATCCGAAACCCGCAATTGTTGAACTCTTAACAATGCTGTTTGAGGTATAACTCAGTAACTGTACTTTTTTCCTTTCCAGTTTTGTAGGTACATTCTTATATGCTTTCAAGCTCTAGTAGTAAAAAGAAACATCTATTAACTTGAGCATACTAGTGATTAACCTTGCAATTATACAGGCGTGTGGAGCTACTTATCGCATCCAAGGAGAATTTCTGGATGAAACTAATGTTGATGATGTAGTGGTTGCTCTTGTAAATCTGGCTGCACAAGTATCCTTTGCTGTTGTTTAATTTTTGTGTTTGTTTCAATTTTCATGTTTATACGTCGTCCGTTTCTATGCTTTTCACTTAACGTGATGTGAATTAGGGTAAAATTGAAGACTATCAAAGTTCAAAAAAGAAGGAATTCAGAAGTTTTAAGGAGAACCTTGTATCTTTTTGGGACAATTTGGTATCAGAGTGCCAGAATGGACCTTTGTTTGACCAAGTCCTGTTCGACAAGTGCATGGACTACGTTATTGCTTTGTCATGGTGGGTACTCCTATGTGTTATCTCACATTTTCCAAAATACACATAGGGCTCAAGATGGTTTAATTTTGCTAATCAACTTAGTATACATGTATTTTTCTCTTTCTTTTTTGTAGTACACCACCGAGAGTTTATCGACAGGTTGCTTCTTTGGTTGGCCTCCAGCTGGTCACTTCCTTCATAGGAGTTGCCAAGATCCTTGGTGCCCAAAGGCAGACTACCCAAAGGCAGTTAACTGCTGAAAAGAAGAAAAACGCTGAAGGGCCTCATGTTGAATCACTTAATAAAAGGTTATCAGAGTTTCATGAAAAGATCACAATGATTGAGGAGATGATGCGAAAAATATTTACAGGGTAAGTCCCTAAACTTTGTTTTTGCATTACCAAAATTAAACAAAAGTCATTGTTAAGAAATTTCGGGGTGTGCAATACTTAAGCTAACAAGTTAAAGAATTCATTCATGCCATAATTGTTGTAGAGTTACATTCCTTTACATTTTTGAAGTTCAAGGATTTAATTATGCTTGTGCAACTGGTGGTTTTGATTTTGGCTAGTAGTGTGAGGAGAGATATCGTTTACATTACCTTTAATGTTTGTCATATGCGTTATAGCTTCTCTCATTCTTTTCAAGGTTGTTTATGCATCGTTATCGAGACATAGATCCTGACATTCGCATGTCATGCATACAATCACTTGGAGCTTGGATTGTTTCATATCCATCCCTATTCTTGCAAGACCTGTATTTGAAGTATCTTGGATGGACATTGAATGACAAAGTAAGTTTTATCTATTCAGTGAGTATTGTTACTTGTTAGTGATGCCGTGATGGTTCTTATATATAAATATATATAGGGCCAGGATCATTTCAGAACCATAAATATTTACAGAACTCACAGAACTCCTAATAAACAATCTTTTTATTTATATATTTTTATGTTTAGGATAATTTTATCATTTATTATGTGTATTTTTACGATTACATACATGTTAAGAGTAATTTTATCATTTTTTATATGTAATTTTATAATTACACATATGTAAACTATTTTTTTTTTACATATATGTAATTAGTTATGACACATATATATAATTTTGACAATTAAACATATGTAAACTACTTTTAACATGTATGAAATCAAAGAAATACATGTAATAGATGATAAAAAGATCCTAAATACAAAAACTTATATATAAAATGATTATTTATTAGGAGTTCTGAAAGTTCTGTAGTTATTTAGAGTTCTGAAATGAACTCAACCCTTATAGGGCAATTATAGAGAGAAAACCCACTTTAGTTGAAAAAACTTAGGAAACCTTTGTAAAAACTTTATGTAACAAACTTTTCTTTATAAAAAAAATTTAGGGCATGTATATACATGTTTTCGAACGTTTTGAGTCAAAAAACAAAAAAGCGCCTGTTTAAAATTCTGTGTAACATGTTACATATGCTAAAAAAGTGTAACATACAAATATTCAACTTAAAAAAAAAAATCTTGTCGGCGTTTTTTTTTTGGCTCAATACGTAATTTTTTTGAGGAAAAAAGTTTGTTACGTAGGGTTTTTAGTGTTTTCTCAACTCAAGTGGGTTTTTTATTATCCTTTCTCTACATATATGTATGTATGCATGTTAATATTTATATTTATTTATTTTTATAGAATGCTGGTGTAAGAAAAGCTTCAGTACTTGCATTGCAAAATCTATATGATGTGGATGACAATGTGCCATCTCTTGGACTATTTACTGAAAGATTTTATAAAAGGATGCTGGACCTTGCTGATGATGTTGACATCTCTGTTGCAGTATGTGCCATCAGTCTTGTTAAACAACTATTAAGGTAATTGTTTCACACATAGTTTTTTCTGATTATTCTTAATTAGTTGAATGTGAACAACACGTCTTATTTTATGGCCCATTGCAGACACCAGTTGGTTCCTGATGATGACTTAGGCTCATTATATGATTTATTAATTGACGATCCACCCGAAATTAGAAGTGCCATTGGGGCACTTGTGTATGATCATGTGATTGCTCAGAAGTTTAATAGCTCACAGCCTCGTTCATCAGGTCTACCTGTTGACAGCAGTTTTTGTTTCTATTTTTTGACAATGCGGATTTGGATTTACACTTTTGAGATTGATTCTTGCAGGCGATGAAGGAGATACATCACAGATTCATCTTCTTAGGATGCTGCAAATACTAAGAGAGTTCTCAACGGATCAAGTACTGAGCCAGTATGTCATTGATGACATTTGGGAGTTTATGGACGCCATGAAAGTAAGTTGTATATCTCATCTTTAATTCTCTTAGGATCTGTGTAATTAGAAACTTAATTTATACAT
Organism: Helianthus tuberosus; assembly: GCA_030545235.1. NCBI lineage: Eukaryota > Viridiplantae > Streptophyta > Magnoliopsida > Asterales > Asteraceae > Helianthus > Helianthus tuberosus. The sequence goes on from CM060406.1 coordinate 188,241,260, forward strand.
TTGAATGAAAACCTATTATATTTGACCACACTTGATTCGGAGCAATATTTACGTTGAAATGTAGACCAACTGGAAACCATGCATAAAATAAGCACGAAAAAATGTATTATATTTGACCTGACTCGTTTCCCAAAAAAACTCTACGCCGAGACGTAGACCAACTCAAATATATACCCTCACGCACATAAAATTTGCACATAAAAACTTACTTTTTAAAGTAAGGAACAAAAGGGGTAAACTCGAAACTTTAGAAACTCGAGGGGGTTACAATGATATTTTACATAGTTTTTAAACACAAAACAATGATATTTTACATAGTTTTTAAACACAACGACAAATTAGTTTATTAAAAAAAGAAATAAAAAAACTGAATAGGTTAAAAACGTAGAAGTAAAGTAGAAACATTCGAAGCTGGCGGGGTTAGTTTGTAAAACTTGTAAAATAGAGTAGGGGTTAAAAGTGACATTTGCCTAAGTTGAGTGGGTAGCATAAAATAGAGTAGGGGTTAGAAGTGACATTTTCCAAAGTAGAGGGGTAGCAAAAAAACTTGTTAAGAAGAGTAGGGGTTAAAAGTAATATTTTCCAAAAGTATAGTTGGATAGCAAAGGTTAAAAATGACATTTTTCAAAAGTTATTGGCATTGCAAAGGAATGGAGTGACCATTCAAATATATTGATTGTTTGTTTTAGTTTTGGTTATAGTTAATGCCTAGTTTAATAAAATATAGCAAAAATTAATTTACAGAAATAAAAGATCTATTTTATTTGTGTTTTTCAGGACTGGAAGCGTATAACCTCTATGCTTCTGGATGAAAACCCTTCAATTGAGCTTACAGACGACGATGCTACAAATTTGGCTCGATTGTTTTGTGCATCTGTGAAAAAAGCTGTTGGGGAGAAAATTGTTCCTGCTGCCGACCGTAGGAAGCAGAGCCACACTAAAGCTCAGCGGGTAATTATGCTGTTTTCATTGTTACATTTGAATGAACATGTGTTTTCATGTTGCATGCTTATGTTTGGTTTGTCGGACCATATTTAATGTGTACATACTGGTGTAACTATATTTGTCACACACATTTTTCATAGATATATTCAACATAAAACACAATTACACAATAGTTATTTTTTTAAAGTACATTACTAAAACAATCTCTTTGAGCCCTTTAAATGGGTACTGTTTGAATATGATTTATATATTTATTTAATATGTATAAGAGTTATTACTTATCGATAAGCTGTTAAAATGATTAAATAATAAAACAATCTAGTTAGATATTAAAACAATCCTGGTGCCAACCATTTTTTTTTCAATTGTCAGGAGGTAATTCAAAACAGCAGGAAGGAAATAACTGTTACAATGATGAAGAATTACCCACAACTTATGCGCAAATATATGGCTGACAAAACAAAAGTCCCTTCACTTCTCGAAATTATTTCTCACATGGACCTAGAGCTCTACTCCCTAAAGAGTCAAGAACAGGTATTTTGGTTTAGAATTTCAACTATCATATATTCATTTTCTCTGCGTCCCAAAATTATTATCCACAAACAAGAATATCAACTCATTTTAAGATGTGTGCAATTAATGCAGTTTTTGGTTAGTATAATGTAGGAGTGAGCAAATGTCGGGTTGGTTCGGTTCTTACACATAACCGAAAGCGATCGGTTAAGTCGGTTCGGTTAATTCGGTTAATATGTCAGTTTTCGGTTATGTTCGGTTAATTACCAAAAACAAAACTTGTGCAGAATTATAAACTTACAATAGTTAGTCAAGTATTTTGAACCATTTTCAAGCATACAAATACATGAAAACACATGAAAAATACATGAAATACCCAGGAAATACATGGAAATATGTTTCAAATACATGGATATACTTAAAAAACACATAAATATATAACTATCGGTTCGGTTTTGGTATGGAAGAAGGGGAAACCGTAATTGTAACCGAACGATTCGGTTTTGGCCATATCTTAACCGTAACCGATTGGTAAAGTCGGTTTCGGTTATTTTCGTTTTTTTTTGGTTATCGATTTCCGTATGCTCACCCATGCCAACTTTACTCGTGCATTTAAGACACCGTTAACTTGTAAAGCTTGCATTTATTGATCAGGCTAAAAGATAGATAGTGGACCATAATTTTTTTGACGGTTTTGGCCATATCTTACCGTAACCGATTGGTGAAGTCGGTTTCGGTTATTTTCGGTTTTTTTGGTTATCGGTTTTCGTATGCTCACCCATGCCAACTTTACTCTTGCATTTAAGACACCATTGACTTGTAAAGCTTGCATTTATTGATCAGGCTAAAAGATAGATAGTGGACCATAATTTTTTCGACGGGGAGAATATATATATAGTGAAAGTGTAAAATACAATATCCCTTAACGTACAATACGTACGAGATGATATTATAATGTGCATAATTAATTTTATAACATGCGTGATTAGGTTTTTACCCCATGCGTGATTTCTGATTTTGTACATGCGTGATTAGGGTTTTGAGCTTTATAACGTGCGTAATTTCATCTCGTACGCATCGTACGTTAAGGAATATTGTACGTTAACCAACCCCTATATATATTATATATATATATATAGGGGTTGGTTAACGTACAGTTTGTCTTAACCTACGATGATGCAGTTACAACATGCGGCTTTTTGTTCATAACATGCTGATTTTTTTAACATGCGTTTTTTTTTTTTTACAACATGCGATTTTTTTTCAACATGCGGACTTTGGTATTTTACAATATGCGGGGTTTCGTTATGGGGGTTATAACGTGCGGAATTCACATCGCGCACACTCGTACGAAAAGGCACATTGTACATTACACTTTCACTATATATGTATATTTGTAAAGTCTTTACATCTAAATACGTATATTTTTTGTTTTCAGAAATTTAAAACGCTTCTTCAGCTGATGAAGGAGGCATTCTTTAAACACGGTGACAAAGACGCTCTAAGATCCTGTGTTAAGGCGATTAATTATTGTACAACTAGAAGTCAGGGAGAGCTACAAGATTATGCCCAAAATAAATTGAAGGAGCTTGAGGACGAGCTTATTAGTAAACTGAAAACTGCTTTAAAAGAAGTACAGGTATGATATTATTATAAGTTCAAGTAACAGTATCCATATTTTTGTTATCGCAATATCTTAAATGCTTGAGGCTTTTTTAGCTTAAATACAGAGTAAAATGCCATTTTCGTCCCTGAGGTTTGGCCAGTTTTTGCGACTTTCGTCCAAAGGTTTCCGCATCTGGATCCAAAAGGTTTGAAATCTTGTCATTTTCATCCGGCTAGTTAACTCCATCCATATTTCTCCTTAAGTCAGGGGTATTTCCGTTTTTTTTATTAACTTACAAGGCAATTCGGTCTATTTCACTTTATGTAAAAAGATAGAATACCCCTGAAAAAGACTGAATTGCCCTTTAAATTAACAAAAAAAGACGGAAATATCCCTGAATAACGGAGAAAAATGATGGAGTTAACGAGCCTGATGAAAATGGCAGGATTTCAAACCTTTTGGATCCAGATGCGAAAAAACAAACCTTTGGAAGAAAGTCGCAAAATTGACCAAACCTCAGGGACAAAAATGGTATTTTACTCTTAAATATATATCTTTAATTAATCTGGCATGGGTTTTCTTTGTAGGACGGTGATGATGAGTACTTACTTCATGTGAATATGAAAAGGCTGTATGAGCTGCAGTTAACTAGGCCTGTACCAATTGAAAGCTTGTATGATGAAATCATTAAGGTTCTAAAAAATGTCCAGAACATAGATGACGAGGTGCGGAATTTATATGTTTTACGATAAAATGAAGTTTTTTTATTTATGTTCCATACTTCATCTTGTTGTTCTGTAGGTTGCTAGTTTTCTGCTTCTCAACATATATTTGCATGTTAGTTGGGGCTTAGACTCGATTATGAACAGCAGTGCTGTCTCTGAGGCATCTTTATTTTCTCTTATATCCAAACGGAACGCTTTATTCGAAGAGCTCGAACGCTTTTTACAAATTCCACTTGAAGCTCAAGGAAAGGGAATTTCTCGAACCCTTGCGTGTAGGGTAAGCATATATATGTTTTAGATCATTTGAAATTAGTTATAGGATTTACTAATTAATATAATATATATTCTTGTATAGTTAAAAATTTACAACATATTCTTCTAGATTTAATTATATCATATTTACTCATTATAGAGTCGGTTTTGCTTAATAAACAAATAGGAAAACAGTGTTATTGCATCGAATCATCTTGGTGCATAATGGCCATTCGTTTGTTCAATAAAACAAGTTGTTATAAGCATTGGTTTTGTTTTATCAAGTTTGGAGTGGGGGTAAATACGATATATTTAGTGTTTTGCAAGGTAAATATGATATATGAGTTTTAGACCTGTAAATGAACCGAACGAACACGAACAAAGGCATGTTCGTGTTTGTTCATTTAACTTTAACCGAACACAAACATATAATCAAACACATTTTTTTCATGTTCGTTCATTAAGAAAATGGGCGTGTTCGTGCTTGTTTGTTTAAAACCTAAACACGAACATATAATCAAACACATTTTTTTCATGTTCGTTCATTAAGAAAATGGGTGTGTTCGTGCTTGTTTGTTTAAAACCTAAACGAACAGTTCACGAACGTAAATGAACATAACAAACATAATTTTACAAACAATAAACAACACAAATGAACGTAACTGATCAAAGATAAATGAACACAAGTGAACATAGATGACTAAACACACGAACATAAAGTAATCTTTTTATATAAATTAGTGATATAATTACGATAAATTCCATTGGATAATCTATTTTTATGACTAAAAAGCCCAATTTTACCTATTAGTTATATTTATTAAGTAGTTAGAAAGTTCCTTTAATGTTTAATATTTATATAAATATAACTACTTATGTATTTAGATTGACACGGACATAAACGAACAGACGTAAACACATTTAAATAAACGAACATAAACGGACGTTCACGAACATAAATGAACGTAAAACTGTGTTCATGTTCGTTTGTTCACTAAATAAACAAACTTCCCGCCGAACAAGTTCATGAACGTTCGGTTCGTTTGCAGGCAGTTTCAGGATATATGAAATTCTGAATTTTTACAAGGATATATGTGAAACTGCCCTTAATCAATACTGGTTGTTTGCACCGTTTAAAACAATGGTTTTCTAAAATCTTTTATTTCTCCAAGGTCTGTGTGATACTTGCAGAGTTGTGGTGTTTGTTTGGAAAATCAAACTACGATTCAACAAAGGCGGCAAGCTTAGGATACCGTCCTGATATTTCTACCCTTGAAAAATTTTGGAAGCTCTGTGAGCAGCAACTTGATATTTCAGGTAACATAACCGTTTGAAGTTTTCTATGTTACTATAGTTGCCACTTGTATGAAGGGATCCTTGAACAAACCTGCAGATGAGACCGAAGATGAAGATGCTAATAAAGAATACATAGAAGAGTTAAATCGAGATGCCGTAATGATTGCTGCTGCTAAATTAGTTGCAACTGGAGCTGTTCCTAAGGTTACTGACATGTTTTCTATATATAGGGGAGGGATCATGTGAAAACTCCTCTTTGTGAGAAAACTCTATCTAACCATTACTAAACCCTAATCCCTAAACCCTAAACCCCCAAAAGCTAAACCCTAAACTCTAAAAACTAAATGTTAAAGCTAAACCCTAACCTCTAAAAATTAAACCTTAAAAACTAAACCCCATAAAAAAATCAACACACATATGGATCGTTGTTTTCTCGAGTTTTCTCATGATCCTCTCCCTATATATTTTTTTTTTATTTTTTTCCTGACATTTTTTATGGCTTATAATGCAGGAGGATCTTGCCCCAGAGATTATTTCTCATTATACCATGCATGGGCCAACTGTGGCTGAAGTAGTTAAATTTCTGATTGTCAACATTAGAAAAAAGGACGAAGATGTCTCTGAGATATTTTCGAAGGCACTGAAACATGTAACACCCTAACACTCATCTCTTACTAAACATAATACTTTTATATTTTTTATTAGCTTAATAACTATTAGTAAATGTTGCCTTTTAGAGTCCGTCACTCACACAAGGATATTATATAATGCTTGATTTAGTTTTTTTTTATAAGAGGAGAAAAGGAAAGAAAAAGGTTCAATGTGAAATGTAAATACTAAAGTACTTTTTTTACCTTTAGATTAAATAAAAGCTAAGTTAATGTTTTTCATTTGTTCTTCTCTATTTAATGCCATTTGTAGATAAAAGTTCACAATAATAGACAAATTTATTGCATTTGACCTGTTACTTTTTTTAAGTAAGTTCATTTTTTACTTGTTTCGGATTGTAAAATAGTCACGGGTTGAAATTGGCACAATTAGTTTTCATTACTATTATATTTTTTATTTAATTGTTTTTTCATTATTGATACTAATTAGTTAATGTTTTTTGACCAGGCACATGTACGCTACTTGACCGTACTTGATACTTACGATGAATCCTTATCTGCCAGAAGACTCAAGGAATGTAAAGACTTGGCAAGTCGGCTTTCTGGCTTCTTTGTCAGTATCGCTGCGCGTCAAAATTCACAAAACATAATTTTAAAAATTGTGAACGAGGGAGTTGCTTACGCCTTCATGAATGTACCAGCTCGTCTGTCCTTTTTGACATGCGCTGTTATAACTTTTGCATCCAAACTTTCTAAGAACGATATATATGGCATGTAAGTACCGTATCTTTTAATCTTGGTGCAATATTCTCAAGCATTCATTATGCTCAAGTACTAATATTATTTTTTTCATAAGCAGTTTAACGAATCTTCAAGGCATAACAAGGAATGTCAACATGGATGAAGATCCAAGTGGCTGGCGCCCCTACAAAACGTTTGTAGAAAGCTTACGTGAGAAATATTCTAAAAATGAAGGTTTGCTAGTTTATTCTAAACACTTTTCGACTTTAGGTGGATATTTTTGGCTATGTTTATAGGATTAATTTCATATATACCCTTACAAACTTGAAAATTTTCATATATACCCAACAAAAACTAAAAATATCATATATGCCCTTACAAAACAGTTAAAATATCAAATATACCCAATTTATTAAAAACAATCTATAAAGTTTTCATATATGCTCATCTTTTACTTTCATATTTTTATACAACACATTTTTAAGCTTAAATTTATTTTTACCCATAAACAATTGTATTCTCCATATATATAATATTGAAGCTAAATAAATTAAGCTAGAAATGAGTTAATATAATATTTGAAGTTAAAGGTCATATATGAGATTTCAAAGTTTTAGAAAAATAAGGGTAAAATTGTCTTTTATTAAATTATTTTTAATGAATTGTGTATATATGATATTTCAACTACTTTGTAAGACTATATATGATATTTATAATGTTGCAGGGGTATAGTATATATGATATTTTGCAAGTTTTTAAGGGTATATTTGAAATTGCTCCTTTATATAACTGGTCAACCTGCCCAACCAATTTCTGATTTTAAGATTTGAGTTAATTGTTATTTTATTTACGATTTCCAGATGAGAGGGAGGTGAGAGAAGGGACGACAGTTAAAAGGGGGCGTGGTCGGCCTCGTAAGAATCCGAAGATTGAAGGGAAAAAATTGTTTGATGAGAAAAGTTCAAGTGAAGACGAGGATGAAATAAACGCGTCTGATCATGATGATGATGAAGAAAATCAAGTGGATGAAGATGATCAGGTGCCTTTAATACAATCGATTCGAGCTTCTGCTAAACTCAGGGCTCTAAGAGTTTCAAGAGATGAGAACAGACAGCAGACATCAAGGACACCAGGTGTGTGTTTTTACATATTTATATATATGCATACACACACACATGCTTACGCTCACATAGAGGCCATAGTTGTCAATACCGGTCGCTATAGCAAATAGCGTAGCGTATAGGTCGAAGGTCGCTACAGAGTATGTAGCCATAAATAGCGGAATTTCGTTATTTTTTATTTTTTTTTATTTTAAATATAAATAGCGATTAAATATAGCTTATAAAATAGCTGGATTTTAGGTTTTTGTTAAATATACATGTAAAATAGCATATATACACCAGGTATTTTGATATAATATACATATAAAAGATTAATTTTTTTTTTCTAGTGTATCGCTCTGGATAAAATAGTGCCCTATATTTATTGCTATTCGCTATGTAGCATAATAGGTACCTTATCGCTTTTTGTCGCTATTCACAATTAACAACTATGATAGAGACATTGATAAAACGTACATAAATACATGTACATAGTTCCTTATGATTTCACAAATAGTTCCTTGAGTATTTAGTGAGTCTTATTTGAACCCACCCCTACACACATATGTGTGTAGTGTTTATGCGCTCAAAAGTTCTCATTTAGGCCACACAACTATAAAAATGACAAGACAAAAACATCCATTTATCTACTTGTAAGAATCAATTCTAGATGGGTTGTTAAAACATATTCGAGTAGATACAGGGGTATTTCTGTCATTCTACAATTATGGAGATGGCAGTATTAAATTTAGGAGTATTCTGGTATATTTCATATACTTGGGTGGTCCCTGAAGTTGTTAATATTTGAGGGGCCTTGGTGAAAACTTTTAAATACTTAGGTAATAATGTGTCATATAGGTGTGCATACATTATACATATAATAACAAATCACTTACGGATTATTCAGTACAGACGGAATGGGTGATGAGTCGCGATGTGCGGGGTTGTGGTCATTTTTATCGCATAATTATTTGCATCAAATATGATTTCAGATATGTATTATGAAAATAATTGTATGATTTTAATTTAATGATGCATTTTGGTTGTGCAGGGGTAGAAAGCTAAGGACAGTCAAGTTAGGGGTTGAATTAGAATGATATGTAGTTTGTTGTCCATCTTGTAATATTATGATATCTTAAGGTTTTTAGGTTTTAAATGTTTCGGTCAAACATGTATTAACATTTGCTCTCTAATGTGGTGGTTTCAAGAGACAATATCATCTACTTCCTGTTAAATAGGAAGAAACCATATGTTGATAACCGACTGTTCCATATAAACTCTTTGTTGAACAAATTATCGTTTTTTAGTTAAAGATGTTCAAATCGCTTGTGGTTTGTAATTTGCTCGAAGCTCGTTTGAATTTCGCTTCAGAAGCCAATTAATTATGCTCAAGCCAATTCACTTTGTTAGGTACGTTATGTCTTGAAGTCTTTCTATCTTTTGTGATAGGAGTGACGTTTGTTCTGATTACGCTCTTCATATGCCCAAGTACCAATAGCTTTGCTATTAGCGGGGTACGTTTGGTTTGGTTTGCTTTGCTTTGTTTACTAAGTTATAAACATTGGTTTTATACATCCGTTTCTTATGTATCGATCCTTTTATTAAGGGGCTGTTTGTTTTTTCAAGAAGAGCTTCCATACCTCTTATTTCTGCGTCGCGCAGACCACGCGTAGACCTTTGGGTCTGAAGACTGTTTGTTTTCTAGAAGACCTTTCATTAAAAAAGGTCTGCGCGTCCTCTTCGTGGGGCAGATGTGGACTCAAGTCTTCAAACCTCTTCTCTATTCTTTCTTTTAACCCAGATACTACAAACACCCCAAAAAAAAAACCCTAGCTCCTCCTCCCCTCCACACAGCCGTCGCTCCCCTCCTTCCCTCCACGCGCCGCCGAAACCTCTGCCGTCGCTCCCCTCCTCCCCTGCCACGCCGCCGCTGCTCCTGGTACACTTTCTTATGTTAATTGTGCGGTTGTTGCGTGTTAAAGGCATAATTTTTCTTTCCATTGTTTGATAATGTATTGATTATATGAATTTTAGAAGTATCATCATTATAATTCTTGAAAGTCTACAAGAGGCATGTTTGGTTGCCTATGAACCACAATGTTGTATTTTTTAAGGGTTTAACAACTTCAAAAGGCTAATTAAAAACTGCAGGTTGTTCGATTTCATCCTATTGAGTTTTGTTGTTTTTTTTAAATTGACTGTTGATAGTTTGGGGCTGTTTGTTTCTTATCAAAATGGCAGTTAATTATGTTAATTAGTGGTTGTTAATTTTTGTTTAATTTTATGAATTGCATTAACACTTTCTGGTACACTTTCCAAACTCAGCTAAATTGTTTGATTAGAGTTTTTGTTTGTTTGATTATAATTGTTGTTGATCTTGATAAATTGTTTGATTAGAGTTTGTGTTTGTTATGGATTGCAGAAGTTAAAAAACAAACAGTATTGTTTGATTAGAGTTTTTGTTTGTTTGATTATAATTGTTGTTGATCTTGATAAATTGTTTGATTAGAGTTTGTGTTTGTTATGGATTGCAGAAGTTAAAAAACAAACAGTGTTCATCTTGCAGACTGCAGAGGTTTGGTCCACCTCTTCAGCAGATGTCTGCAGATGTGGTCCGCAGACTGCAAACGTTTTACCTCTGAAAAAACAAACACCTAAGAGTCCACATTGTCCCGCTCCGCAAAAGGCTTAACAAATCTAAGTTGCCGCACGAGAGTCAGAAAGCGTTGTTGCATGACAAGCCAACTGACCAAAAGAGGTTTTCACCCTAACCAAGGACAACCATGGAAAGATTGCAACGCTCAATAACAATGATTTGAAACCATGCACAAATAAAGAGAATTCAAATCAAACTTGATTTTAGAGATTGGCTCAAATAAGCTTTAACCATGACATAACACACCAAAACTACAATCACAATTAGATTAAAAGTTGATCACTTCTAAAAGCAAAATGTTTGTATTCCTTATTGTTCGACCAACAGTGTAAATACTATATGACATAAGAATTTACATGTACAAAGACATTGTCATTCTGCACTAAATCAAATTACAATTCCTCGGTGATGATGAGATTCTCTATAAATTACAAAATCAATCTGCTACCATTTGGTAATTTGGACTTGGGTTGAAGAATAAAACTCCAAAAAATGCTGAAAGCTAGTCGATCGATCATATATATGCAAGCGAGGACCTATCATGATCTTGCGGACGGCCCCTTGTGGGAGTAGGCGGTCTCTGAATATTAAGCTCCTACAATACAAATTTAAAAATAATATTACTAATAATATAAAAAGACAAAATAAGAATAATATATTAGACTTTATGTTTTAAATGTATAAGATGGTAAACACGGAATTGATATTATTCACGTAATATATAGATAACCGAATGCAAACCCTAGATACCTAATAGGCCCGTAGGCTCATAATATAGTACAATTATAAACTCCCGCATGCGCGCGGTGTGGGCATATAATGTATATATGTGTGGGCCCTCCCGGGGGGGGGGGGGGATTGAACTAATTTAAACGTTATTTTACTAATTTTGTGAAAATAACGTTAAAAGTTGCGGATGGTTAATCATGCATCATGTGGTGGCGTTGATAGCCGAAAGACAAGGGGTACATGCGCTAGTCGGCCTTTGTCCCGATTATTGCCGAGTGTTATGTGCCTTATGTCCAAGAATTGATGCAAAACTACTACCATCGAGCCGCGGGGGTCTCACCGGAAGCAGCCTCTCTATTCCTACGGGGTAGGGGTAAGGCTATCTACATCTTACCCTCCTGAGGCTATTGGTGGGAATACATAAACACTACCAAATACCAATCCATGTTGATATGTGGAAAAAGACGAGAAAAGAGAAACAAACTATAATAAAAAATGTGATATAAAAATCTGTTATAAAGTGAACTTTAAAATAAGAACATTTCGGAAAAAGTTCAAGGTTTAAATAGAAAAATGGTGAAACTTCAAGAATTTAAACCATGTTAGTAAAAACATCACGAAAAGAATTCATATCTTTTTTTACCCATTCTCAACTAATAATTTTATGAGTGAATTGCCAATTTTGTCCTTTATTATACCTCTTTTCAGGCAGTGTCCTTTGTCTTTAAAATTGACAAATTTTGTACTTAACGTTTCAAAATCATGCACGTTATGTTCTTTGGACCTAACCCAGTTAATTTTTTTTGTTAAATCTAATCAGTCAAGGGCAATTTAGTCTTTTTACCAATTATTACTTTAAAAATAAGTTAATAAATAAAACAAAAACAATCATCTTTTCCTCTCCCTCTCAACCACCACTCCTCCGACCCGGCACCACCTACTGCCACCACCACCACCTACCCCTTACAAGCAGCCACCACCACCCGATCTCCGCCACCACCGGTTCACCACCACCACCACCTACCCCTTACAAGCAGCCACCACCACCCGATCTCCGCCACCACCGGTTCACCACCACCAGCCAACCAACACAACTCACACCTTCTCCCCAATTTCAAAACCCACAAATTAAAAATCCCCAATTTCAAAATCCTAATTCAAACCCACCTTAATTATCTCAGCCAACAAATTGGACGTGGCAGCTCACAATCTCAGCCCTAGAAACAGAGACAAAGAGATGGTACGATATGGATGTGGTGGCTCACCATCTCAGGCTTAATTCAAACCACCATCATTGTTTCTATATATAATATATTATATTAACATGTGCGGAGTTTGATAATATCTAACTTGTATGTCCACATAGGTTGAAGGAATTCATCAAGAAACAACTAGTTAGCATCCCCACAGCCTCTAAACCGCCAGTGCCTCAACAACCTCAACCAACTACTCAACCGATTTCATTGTAGATCCTGGTGCTTTACTTGCTGGCTTGCTTTGAAAACCTTTCAAAATAATTTCTTCGAATACATGTCCATGGCCACAAAAAAGGGGAAAAAGTTGTAGAATTGTTATCGCCAATGAATAATTTTTGTGGAGGAGTTAAGAGATTGTATCTCGGTAGGTCAGATTAAGTTGTTTTCTCATTCTTGGTGAGGGGTTTACTTTGGGTTTTAAATTCTTTGAAACATTTACGCCGTCTATAGGATGAGAGAGAAGATAGAGAAGAGAGATAGAATACATGTTTCTGATTTATTTATATATGTGTGTTTTTCATTTTATACACAATAGTCCCTAGATGTAATTTATTTGCAGTCAGTCCCTGTAGAGATGAATAGACAAAAATGCCCTCATGTGCAAAGCACATGACCAACTTTAACAGAAAAAATTTAACTGGGTTATGCCTAAAGGACACACCGTGCAAGATTTTGAAACGTTAAGTACAAAATTTGTCAATTTCAAAGACAAAGGACACCGCCTGTAAAGGGGTATAAAGATAAAGGACAAAATTTGCAATTCACTCTAATTTTATTTTACCCAATAGTTTGCTAGTTCTTGAATAATGTAGCAATCATTATGCATTTTACAGAATCACTCGATTCACAATCGATCTAGCGTCCTAAGGAGCCTTAGGCATTTAAAACTTTCGAAAGCCAGGATTGTAAAATTTAACGAACTCAAAAATAATAGAGATGATAATTGCAACCAAATTTACTTATGAATGGGCGGTTCTGGTTGTGTTGATCTTAAACAGGTTGAATAAAAAAATTAGCTAAAAGGGGTTCAAAATGGTTTTCTGAAGGTTTTTTTTAGTAAGAATATTGTACTGTCAATCCACATTAATTACCAACTAAAAAAAGAACAAAAGTCTTTGCTGGTCAACCCAACCAAGCTTGTTTTGACCCATACCAAACCACGACCCGTTTCAACTAGAACCCATTTTGACCCGTTACCCAATCCACCCGACCTGTACTGAAAATGACCACTAACGAAAGGTACCTGCATCCAGGTGTCATCTTGGGGACGTTCTGGAGACGTTTCTGGTGACTGGAGTGGAGGTGGCAATGGATGAATTAGTTTCGGAACAATCATTAATCCTCTGCCAATCACTAATATAGCACCGGCATTGTTGGCGGTCCCTGAATTCACGTTTTTACACCACAATTAGCCCAGAATATACTACAACTGAAGGGCAGTCCACAGTTGTCGGAAAAACCCTATGGACTTTATTTTTGTATTACGGGATCATGAGAAACTCCTATATGTGAGAAAACTCTATCTAACCATTACTAAACCCTAAACTCTAAAAAATAAACCCTAAACCCCTAAAAAACTAAACCTTAAAAGCTAAATCCTAAAGGCTAACGTCTAAAAGCTAAAAGCTGAACCCTAACCTCTAAAAATTAGGTCATAAACCTTAAACCGTAAACCCTAGAAAAAATTCAACACAAATATCAATCGTTTGATGAGTTTTCTCACGAAGAAAGAGTTTTCTCATGATCCTCTCCCTATTACTATATCCTTTAACCTTTTAAACACTACGACGATTAAGTCCTTGACCTTTTACTTTTTAAGATGAAAACAAAAAAGGAAACTCTTTTTTTTGTCATTTTGTGACCCTAAACTGAACCTAAAAGCAAAATAAAATTGACTATATAAAAATATATGACCGCAAACTGAACCTAAAAGCAAAATAAAATTGACTACATAAAAATAAGGATTGCTTTAAATTAAGTTTGGATAATCCCGTTATTTGTCGCAAAAGAATATGTTTTAACCAGTTTCTTGGCCCTAGGGCCCAACAGTGAGCAAACTAGTTGTTTAGGGTTCAATTTATACATGTAACTAATGGCCCGATAGCTATCTCGACCCAATATAACATGATACCCTATAAGAAAAATATAAACAAATCACAAATACAATGGGGGGTTTCGGTTTATATAGACCACCTTTAAGTACTGTTTTCCCGTTAAGTCTTAAAGAGTCCAAAAATAAATCAAACAGATATAAAGCCAAGGGTCTTACGTGCAAATTCACCAAAAGTCCATAGGATTTTTCTCAACAATTGCCTAAAAGAAAGAGATTGCAAAGCTAAAAACCTTACCACAATAGTTGGTTGCAGAAAAAAGGGTAATTAATTGTCCCTGAGCAAATCTTTCAAATCCATCCATTACGCATTCATGTGCTCTTATAATAAGCTGAAGTTTATTCCTTTTACAGAAATCTGAAACCCTATCAGGCTGCAAGCAGTTAAAATTTCACGAGTAAGAAATGCAAAATCTAAAAGTGATAAAACTATGACCAGTTTGTATACAAAACGGGTCGATTTAACAAATAGTAAATCTAAAATAACTAATGAAATATTTTTTGTCAGATGGCCGAAGTCATATGATGTATTCGAATGCACAAAACCTTATAAACATTTATTTTAGAAGTTGGATCATTATTATAGTAATAGTTCTGTATTCATATTTCACACTAACAATTTACGCTCACTTTATTAACAAAAAGCTAATCACTATTGCAATAATATAGTTATGTAATCATGTTTAACACAATAATTACTTATAAAATTTTTTAAAACTATACTATTAAATCAATTGGCTTTGGACAACTTGCAAGATTTAGTTTTAACACAGTAATCACTTATAAAATTATTTTTTAAAACTATACTATTAAAACAATTGGCTTTGGACAACTTGCAAGATTTAGTGATAAAGAGGAAATAAGGGTAAAATGGGAAAAAATAGTAGATTATATCCATTTTTGAAAGCGGACAACTAATTCACAACACATTTAAGTAAAAACATAATAATTTTGGGACGTAAGGGGTATCAATTCTGTATATAGCTATATAAAACAAACCGCACGCATACCCCAAAAGTAACAAGACCAGGTCCCCTAGCGTTTGGTCTCAAACCTTCCACGCTGTCATTTTCCGTGGGGTCAGACCTACAAAAAATTAATAACCAAATAAAACTTCTATCGAAAGTCTCGAAAAGAAATCAAACCTTGGTATATAAAAAAGTAACAACAAACGGAAGTTACCACAGTAAATCCATCAACACGATAGATCCCGCATCCATAGTTATGGGTCTTTCTATTTTCTCTATTTGCTCGACTAAATGTATTGACCGCCCTATGCCACCATGCATGCAAATAATTTTTTTTTCGATGAGTGCGGCGAGGGGAAGGTGGTTAAACAGTTGATTGAACCGGGTCCACGCCCAGATCCCGTCGTTTTCTCCCTGATGCCATAATGGTTAGTTATTAAACACTAATTAATTTAATAATTGGTGTCTCGGATATGATTACAAACAATTATGTTATTTCAATAATAAACTTTTGAATAAAAAGATTTAGGAGGGGTCTTATTAATACACCATTTACCTGCTTCCTTTTAAGCTGACTTTCTAAAGTTTGCTCGTTAAAAAACATATAAAAGATGAATTGACTCATTTGTAAAATGGATCAAAATTGCGATCTTAACAAAAATTTACAAAAAAAAAATAATAATAAATAAGAGAAAAGAAATGAAGTGTTGACGCGTACCATTCTTTCAATGCATTCAAGACGGAAGCCAAAGAGTGCGTTTATATCAGCAGCCTCATGATTCCCACGTATCAAGTGGATATTATCAGGGTACTGAATCTGATAAATAATATATAATAAAGAAAAAAGAGTTGCTTTAATATTACATTACATCTAAAGTCAGACTTCATGAGACTTCTTTTAAAAAATAAATAAGACTGAAAAAATGGCACCTTTAGAGCAAGAAGTAGAGTGATGGTCTCCAAACTATGTTGACCTCGGTCAACATAATCTCCAAGGAATAAATAGTCAATATACCTAAAAGCCAAAAAAAGGGCTTTATATATATATTTCAAAAAGCAATTAAAACGACAAAATAAAACTAATAATGGAGATTTTAGACATACGTTATGTCTCCAGCGGTGGAAGGATATCCATATTCGTCAAACAAACGCATCAAATCACCGAACTGACCATGTAGATCACCAAACACTTTAATAGGAGCTTTTAACTGAAGTACTGTTGGCTCATGCAAAAATATCTGTTCAGCAGCATAACATAGCTCTCCAACTTCATAAGAATCAAGAAAAAACCGCCTGTTAGCCGGAGGTTTCCAGTTTCTAGGCCTAAGTAATGTTGATATAACCTGCAAATAAATCAAATATTACTATCTACCATCACAAGAATCTTATCTTTCACTATAATATATTTAAGAGTAAAATGTCATTTTTGTCACCGAGGTTTGGCAAGTTTTGTGACTTTCGTTCAAAAGTTTGTTTTTACGTATCTGGATCCAAAAGGTTTGAAATCTTGCCATTTTCACCTGGCTCGTTAACTCCATCCGTTTTTCTCTGTTAACTCAGGGGTATTAACGTCTTTTTTCTTAACTTAAATGGCAATTTAGTCTTTTGAATACTTGTACATTATGCGAAATGCTTTTACATAAAGTGAAAAAGGCCAAATTGCCCTTTAGGTTAACAAAAAAGACGAAAATACCCCCGAGTTAACAGACAAAAATGGATGGAGTTAACGAGCCGGATGAAAATGGCAAGATTTAAAACCTTAAGGATCAAGATGCGAAAAAACAACCTTTGGACGAAAGTCGCAAAACTGGCCAAACCTCAGTGGACGAAAATGGCATTGTACTCTAAATTTTATCTTACCTTCTTATGCAAGCCTTGTGGTGACTTTTGCCTTGTAAACTTTTTAGCAGAGGGCGACGTGTCATTTTGCAACGGAATCATTCGTCTACTCTCGTTTTCAAATTGATCCAATGACAGCTGTCTTACCAATCCACCAAGGTTACCTACTGCCTCTTTGGCAACCACAACCTGCATTGTATATTATATATTATATTATACTAACGTCAGCTTAGAGAAGACAATATGCGCACCTTTTTACTTATGAATAAATTTATTAGGGTTACGTTTAATCACATATCAGCCAAATTAAAAACTATAGCCATTACCCAAGGATAGAGCAGGTTTAAATTCGCCCAAAATTGATTAAAAATGCATACCACCACTTTTATCGCTTTATTCACAAACTAGTATTTTGACCTGCCACGCATTGTGGATTTGTGGTGGCGTTGAAATTTAAAATAGCTCAAACTTATACCATCAAATATTTGACCCGACTCGTTTTCAAACAAAATTTACGTTAAAACTAGGCCAACTGAAAACACACATGAAAATAAGCACGAAAATGTAGTGTATTTGACCTGCCTCATTATTGAGAAAATTTACGTTGAAACGTAAACCAACTTGGATTTATAACGGAACGTACTTAAAAATAAGCACATAAGAAAATTGTGTTTTTTTACGTTAAAGACGCGTTGTGGTGCGGTCGAAACATAAAGTAACTCGACTTTATACCACCTAGTGAAAACGTATTATATTTGACCCAACTCGTTTCCGAACAATACGTAGACCAACCAAAAACGTACATAAAAATAAGCATGAAAACATATTATATCTGACCCAGGTACATAAGAATAAGCAAGTAAAACTTGAGGTGAGTCAAAATGACATTTTACAAAGTTTTTAGAAAGTTGAGGGGGATGTAATTGGCAATACTAAGAATTGAAGGGTTGAATACACACAAAAAAAAGAAAGCCATTGGACGGCATTTTTGTAAATTTAACAAAGAAAAACAATAAGATAAAAGAGGTTGCGTCTTAGGTACTATTCCTAAGACATCCTCTTTTGTTATATATAATAATTTAGATTAGATTATTATTGTACTTCCTGGTCCCAAAATAAGTGTGTTAACATAAAAACACAACTTAAGATATCTAAAACGCATCCAATTGAAGTATTATTCTCTCTCTATATAGAGCCCCGATGTAACCCTATTATACATACTAACTATTCCTTTTGGTTAACTCTAAAGAAGCATAAATTTTAATTTTTAATTAAATACACAAAATCTAAATGAGAAAACATACAGCTCTTGGATGAAGTCGAACATCGCCCTCTCCATCACTACCATCTGAACAGCTCTCTGCAGGCTGTGAGTTATCGTCCGCTACAGATGGATCACCATTAGCAGCCTGTGCCTGTGCAGCTTGCCAGACAGCGTTTGCAGCTTCAGCTTCAGCAGCAGAAGCTTCAACCAGCTTGTCCATAGACTCTTTGTCCATACTGGCAACAAAAAATAAACGACTTCTGTTAAACTGGGAAACTCAGAATCAGCAGATACGAACTCAGATTATGATCAAAATAATGATCCACTCTTTCTATTGATTAATCCTGAATGAATAATTACAAAATAAATAAATTGACTATTTATACTAATCTGCCAAACTTCCTAATACGACTCAAATAAAGAAACCAATTAACTAATTTAATTAATTAAATTCAATTATATCTACTCCTAAAACAGTAAAACTTCGACACTTATCCAATAATCCCGTGCTTCATCTGTAAGTCTTCAATTATTTCAGAATTGAAATTAGGTCGGTTTAGATTTCAATTATATTAGGAGTCAAAAATATGCTCGTGTTAAAATAGCCAAATAGGTCAATTTTACAAAGGGCAACCATTTCCGATCCGACATGATATAAGGTTGGGGCTAAACGGGTTTGGGTCATAAACAGGTCTACTTTAGTTATTAGTTTCAGGGTTTAGTTGACCTGATCAGTTAATCAAGTTATGTTCGGTTGGGTTAAAGGAACCAAGAAATCCACCAACCCGAACCGTACATGAATTGCTTCCCCTAACTTTTAACATGTTGAAATGAATGGGGCTGGTTCAAGTTGCCCTGCGAACACTTTTCGTCCACTTTCAATAAACAAATAATGTGCTTATTACGATAACAAAAATAACCTAAATATATGTATATAAAACATATCTTATAATGACCCATTCATAAGTAAACGGGTCCAAAAGGCCACCTCTAGCTTCAGATAAGAAGAGTTAGTAGGATCGAAAGGAAAAAGAGGATAACCTTAAGCCTGTAGATGAGGGGCTTTGATGACCGTTATCTGACGATAAAGGATCAAATGGGTTCAAATTACTTATCCTGGGACTGCTTACATTGGATCCCTCCTTGGTTGTTAGTACAGGAGTATTGACATCAGACTGAAACGGTGAATTCTCCGCTACAAGAAAATCACCTAACAATACCTCTGCATCACATATAATAAACAATATATTATTCTTAAACCTTAAGTCACACCTGAGTAAAAAGAACTGATGAATAAACTCATGAAATTACAGCAGATAACTACTTTGGAACAAAGGGATTATAATTTACCAAAATACCCTTACCGCCCCTAAGACCGCCATAGACATATAACCGTACACCAACAGATGCAGCAGCATGCCGACAACGACGCATAAGCTCTAAAGAAGGATTTTCTGCTTGGCCCTTGTTACCATGTGGTGCGGTCACTAACCCATGTCTATCTAACCAAACACCAGCAGCAGTGTCCAAAACTGTATATTCACATCGTAAGACGTATCTGTTAGATATAACTAATAGTAAAAAAGTTATCAAATGAAGTATAATTAACCTGCAACAGCTGCTTCACCGTCTACTGCCCGACCTCCCCTCACAACACCTCCTGTAACATGCAATCGTGCCCCAACAAATACCTGAATTACCAGCAGATGAACCGATAAGTAGGAACACAAACATTATCTGTTTTATATAAATTGTTGATGTGTTTACTATTAGTTAAAAAACAAATAATATTTACTCTATCTTAAAACAATTGATGTGTTTAATATTAGTTAAAAAACAAATAATATTTACAGTTTACTCTATCTTAAAACAAAAGGTCGGTGGCAATACTCTATCTTAAAACAAAAGGTCGGTGGCTTTTGCCACCGACCAAAACACCCTCCAACCTTTCAACATAGGACCAAATACACCCCCAAACTTTCAACATAGGAACAAAACACCTCCAACTTTCACAATAGAACCAAAACACCCTCAGACTTTCACAACTGCAACCCTCTTCTTTAAGTAAGTTACACATTCACTTCTAACTTTTGGTAATTGACAACTTTGACCCTCCAAGCTTTTCTACTTAATAACTTCACACTTCATCTTGTTTAAATTATTTTTACGACTTTACACCACAACGTGCGACACATTATTATATTTTTTTTATCTATGCCTAACCATGTTAACTTGGTTTAAAAAAAGCGAGCTTAAAGCGTGAGGCGATGAAGCGCTAAGGATGTTGCTTTTTTTGCTCTGAGGCAACAAATCACGTGAAGCGTTTTGAAGCGCGCTTTAAGCCCGAAGCGCCATTGGTTTGAAGCGACGCTTCAGCCCAATCAGGTCAGATTTGGGTTTTTTATTTAGGCCCAATAGTCTAACAGGGTTAAATTGAGGCCCAATCAGGTCAGTGATGTTGATGGAGAAGAATACGTACTTGGTTATGATGATTATTGATTAAAGACTATTTTTATGTTTATGTTTTAAATATGTTTCGACTTTAATTTATGTTTTAACTATGTTTTTTTATGTGTTAAGTGTGTTTTTTAATCATATTTTTGTGTTTATTATTGATTAACAAGTAGAATGTCATATTGATGTGTACAAATATTTTTTTTTTTTTTGAGCACTTCGTATACGTGAAGCTCTCGCTTCGCGCTTGAAGCTTCACTTAAAGCTTTTGGAACCAAAACCCTTTGGAGCGCCTTGCGCTTATTTAAACCAAGCATGTTAATGCCTAAATTACTTTTACGACTTTACATCGCTGTCTATATTACTTTTACGACTTTATACTACAACAACCGAGACATACTCTTGTTTATCTAGGTCTAATGAGTAATGACGTTAATGTCATGAACGTAACATGTGTAACAAAGTAAAAAACGTGTCATGTCGCGTGCGGGCACCACACGTTAATGTCATCATTGTACACTTTAACTGCAACGCTTATATATGTCACACAAGTTAGATCGGATACGTCGAAACCGCGTTTTCATATGGTTAACGCATCACATAACATGTCGCCAGCTAAAAACAACTAAGGCGTCGCTGCCGCAACACGCGAACTATGACAACAATCTAGTTATAATGATAATAAAAACTGCTGAATAAAATGATTTAAGATCTTGTATCCAATTACGTATATAATAATCTTGCGGCAGCCTCAAGTCGTAAACATGTTTGAGATAAAACACAGCTTAAGTCAACCCAACTTGGTTTTAAAAGATGTGAGGCGCAACTCCAGGTGCAACTCAATATAGTTGATGTCTTTCTTATGACTAACAAAAAATACAAAACAATATCATTACAGAATAACATAATCGTATATACTTACCGAGGCATGTTGATACCTAGATGAAGGGGCAACTCCAGGTGCAAGAGTCCATTCCCATTGGCCATTCCTATGCATAAGCAGTCCATAAGCGTCTGCTAGTGGCTGCAATCAACATATAACGCAGAAATAATTGTCAATATTGGTAACCATGAACAATTCATTACATGATATCATAGTCTTTGTTTCAACCACTTACATTACCCAGATCTTTTATTTCTATATTTGCATATATATAGATACATATAATATGAAATGCAGCAAATATCATGTGTAGGTCATTAAGTGAAAAAGAAAAGCACTATGTAAATCAGCAGACATCAATTACAGCACATTAAAGTGGCAACCACATCTTTGAATCGAGCCGAGCTTAAACAAGCTCGAGCCCGAGCTTTTATTGAGGCTCGTTTAATAAACGAGGTCGAGCCTGAGTTTCACATATCGAGGTCGAGCCGGCTCACAAGCCTAAACGATTTTTATTTAATACATTAATTATATATAGAGTTAAATGCTTGGTTGGTCCCTGTGGTTTTCAAAAATTGCAGACTTGGTCCCAGTGGTTTACTAATTACACGCGTGGTCCCTGTGGTTTTCAAAAATGCACTCGGTTGGTCCCCAGCCCTAACATCAGTTAAATTTCTCAGTTAACTATGTGTGAAATGACTATATTACCCCTGAATAATTAAAAGAAATAAAAAAATATATAAAGAACTCATCTTCTTCAACCTCTTTCTCATCTCTTCCTTTCCCTATCAACCACCACTCCACCAGCCACCATCTAGTGACACCACCACCACCTAACCACCGCCACCACTGGTTCACCACCATCAGCCGACTAGCACAACACATCCCACAACCTCTCCCCAGTTTCAAAACCCATATCAAAAACCCATATCAAAAACCCCTAATTTCAATCCTAATTAAAACCCACCACTGGTTCACCACCATCAGCCAACTAGCACAACACAGCCCACAACCTCTCCCCAGTTTCAAAACCCATATCAAAAACCCCTAATTTCAATCCTAATTAAAACCCACCTCAATTATCATTTGTACGGAATCGAAATCCGATGCTCCAGACTTCAACTTGATTTAGATAATTGATAACGAAACAAACTGTTTACAAAACTACAATTAACTCTAAACTCATAATCACTTCTCCTAATACTTAAACCATACGCTAACTAATTGGATCATATTCTAATCAAAACAAACAAAAACTTATCTACACAACCAATTTCATCAAATCAGAAACCCTAGAAAACAGTAACACGAGTTGTAAAACATTACATATAGCGAGTAGAGGACAAGGTCCATTATCATTCTGCAGTATAATCGGAGTATCTCTTCCAAAAAACTGAATTAGTTTCGTTTTATGCATCAGTTCTTTAACCGTCGGTAAATCTTCACGATTCGTCTGTTGTTGTTCCGACAACGAAGCCATTTGTGATTGATAGTTTTAGCGACGCTTTGGGAGAAGTGGAGACAGCGTGTTGTATGTGTAGGTGTGTGTTTGTGTGTGTTTTGGAAGGTCAAAGAGAGCGGATTGGTGGAGAAGAAGATGCCAGAGAGAGAGAGAGAATCTGGTAACCCAGTGGTGGCGGTGGTTAGGTGGTGGTGGTGTCACTAGATGGTGGCTGGTGGAGTGGTGGTTGATAGGGAAAGGAAGAGATGAGAAAGAGGTTGAAGAAGATGAGTTCTTTATATATTTTTTTATTTCTTTTAATTATTCAGGGGTAATATAGTCATTTCACACATAGTTAACTGAGAAATTTAACTGATGTTAGGGCTGGGGACCAACCGAGTGCATTTTTGAAAACCACAGGGACCACGCGTGTAATTAGTAAACCACGGGGACCAAGTCTGCAATTTTTGAAAACCACAGGGACCAACCAAGCATTTAACTCTTATATATACTAGTGGGATTACCCGCGCTCCACAGCGGGTTTTCGGGGGGTAACTATTCGGCTCCGAACGATACCAGCACTTGATATAGCAACCGAAAGAGATATGCTTTACATCGATCAAAAACCAAAAATACGAACAAATTATGTTACATCTATGGCA
The DNA here is from genome assembly GCA_030545235.1 of Helianthus tuberosus. Classification (NCBI taxonomy): domain Eukaryota; kingdom Viridiplantae; phylum Streptophyta; class Magnoliopsida; order Asterales; family Asteraceae; genus Helianthus; species Helianthus tuberosus. The sequence continues at coordinate 188,265,308 of CM060406.1, forward strand.
GTACTTATCGCCATAATCAGTACGTTATTCAGTTTTTACTCTTTCGGTTTCGATACCCGTACCGGTTCAGTACTGTCCAATCTCATCCTTAGAACCAGACCATACCAATAGCTCTTATATGAGTTGGATCATATCGGGTACATCGGTTTTGTTGGTTTATTATGTTGTATGAATATTTTATGATAGCCCGTACCGTGCCAGAGGTGTCTCTTCCACCACAAAGCAAAAACATACCATCCGATCGGGCACTAGCTGTTGCATACCTGCAAAAAAACAGAACTTGCTTAATAAAATATAAGGTAACACACATAGTTCAGTTCGGTCTGGTCTAGTGTCATTTAAACCGAAAACTTAATTCATGGTATTAACATTACAAGTTAAAACTATTTCCTGAAGACAACAAAAAGAACTAACGTAACAGGGTATAAAACAATTGGTGTAATCTAACAATAGGTAAGAGGGAAGTAACTATACAATAACATTTAGAAGGTATTTAACTATATATTATGCACACACAGTTGCAAAATTCACTTACATTCTAGCAGAAGGTTTATCACCTTCTGGATTCAGCTTCTGCCATGCATACGGTTTTTTAGCGGTATCCAAAGCCCAAGCATCCGATAGTACTCTCTTTCCTGTAGGAAAAGAAATCACAGATGCTATCACTAGCAGTAACAACTAAAAATAGTCAAACAAAATCTATTGATCCCCAATAGTCAACTTTCAATATAATTGATTCAGGTAATAGAAAAACACTTTTTATGAATGGTTTTATTCTAATACTCTACTAGTTAAATCAACTATTTTTACCACATCAAAAGTAGTTCTAATCATTGCTAAAATATGAGAAAAATATAAGAGTAAAATGTCATTTTCGTCCCTGAGGTTTGGCCAGTTTTGTGACTTTCGTCCAAAGGTTTGTTTTTCCGCATCTGGATCCAAAAGGTTTGAAATTTTGCCATTTTCATCTGGCCCGTTAACTTCATCCATTTTTTTTCCGTTAAGGCGTATTTCCGTCTTTTTTGTTAACTTAAAGGGCAATTCGGTCTTTTTCACTTTATGTACAAGCATCTAGCATAATGTACAAGTATTCACTTAAAGGGCAATTCGGTATTTTTCACTTTATGTACGAAAATACCCCTGACTTAATGGAGAAAAATGAATGGAGTTAACGAGCCGGATGAAAAGGGCAAGATTTCAAACCTTTTGGATCCGGATACGAAAAAAGAAGCCTTTGGACGAAATTCGCAAAACTGGCCAAACCTCAGGGACGAAATGGCATTTTCCTCAATATATAATGATAACCCAAAGAATATACCATATACGATGTTTCAACATTCTACTCTACACTTGGGAACTTATTTATAATGGATTTCATGCACAGGATACGAATGATATTTTATTGATAACATAGGATATACAAACCAAATACAAAATTTGCCTACTTTCGAGAGGCTAGGTTCTCTCGTCTCGTCTTAACCCTAAATCAGTAATCAAGTCAAGCCTAATTGAATGATCTTTATATAACGAACCACAAAAAGTAATATATACTAGTGTTTTATTCATCTTTACTAATGACAAAATAATGAACTATATTAGAAACACACTCACCGTCATTGCCACTAACAGTAACAAGGTATCGTTGGGCAACCAAGTCCATAACATGACCATATCGTGGGCCGGGTCCCGGTCCCTGGACAACAAGCCTGCACTCCAGAAACAAGACGTTGACGTCAATCAAGTCGACAAGCAAGGATCAAAGTGAAAGAGCAAAATTGAAACTTGAACAAAATGTTACCTATGCCATTTAAATTTGTCATTACTCATGTCAAGCACATAAAGATCATCTGTTGAATGCCCAGCTGGACCTATGCCACCCTAGTGATGCAGCATCGAGTTATCAAAAAAAAAATCACAAATAAACAAATATAAAGCTAACATATTTTTTTTCCTACTTTAGAATAGTTCACAAATATTAAATATAGTCCTAAATTACCTGAAAAACAACCATGGTTCCAACAGCAGCCGCCGCATGAGCAGCCCTGGGTGAAGGTGGTTCTCCAGACGGTCGAATTCTGAAGAAAAAAAAAAGATTGAAAAACACACACATATTTAGACCATCCGTAATAGGTTCACTAAAAGTGGTGCCACGTCACATCCATTACAAGTAGGCAAAGCGGATCCACTTTTCACAGCGTGTAACGCTCTCACTAGAGTTCCACTTTCTTTTAACTTATTTAAATGGTGAGTCAGAGCGTTTTAATCAGTTAAAAAATTAATTTCATTCACATCCCCGCCGCTCGTAAATTTCCCCGCGCCATTGCCCATCGAGCCCGTGTTTCACGCCCAATTTGCGTGACATGTCGTCACTAATCATTAAACCCTTACACTAAATCTCAGCATTTAATCTCTAACCAAATCAACAAAGTTCACTACAAGTCTTCTACAACAACAAACTATATATAAATCATAAATTTAAAAATTAAATTCACCTGGTCCATTTCCTGGTTATAACATCATACGAATGAACCGAATTAGTCACACCAGCCAACCCTAGAACCACAAACACACCAAAACAATATCAATCAACAAACCATCAATTCAATCAAGACAAGTAAATGCAAATTACTGATCCCGGGGACCGGGGAGGAGGCTCCGCCTTCGATAGCAGTTGCGCCACCGAACAATATGAGGCGAGGACCGTGCGATTTGGTGGGAGCAACGGCGGTTAGTGTGTGAGCACAGCGAGGGCCGGGAGCGTCATCTTCAGTGTCCGAAAACGTGTCGAAGGGGGTGTAAGTTGGAGCTGGTTGTAGCCATGGCTTGGAAGCCATGAAAGCCTAAACCCTAGGTTTTGGCGATCAGAAATTCGTTGTTAGAAGCTGTTGTAGTTGTAATGTAATGTAATGAATAGAGAGAGATGGAGAAAGCGTGAATTGTAGGAGTTTGAATGAATGAAAGATGTGGAGAGATTTGTTGAATTGAATGTTGAAAATGGAGATGAATGCATCAATGACGGGGGATGAAGGTGGGCCAGAGAGAGAGAGAGGGGGTGTATCTGATGCAGTTGCTTTCTGTTGGTAACAATCTGGAAAGCCATCAACCAAAAAGTAGTGAGAGAATACTAGGAATTATTTTATTATTATTCTCATGTTGTTTATTAAATAATGGAAAAATAGCCAAAATGACCAAGCTGCAGTCAACTTTTCCAAACTAGCCAAGTCAAACGTCTTGGGGAGACGTCACAAACATGTTCAAACGTCTTGGCGGCTGACTAACCAAAAGTTGTCACGTGTCCGACACAACTCAGACGTCTTAACGTCTTGGCTGAGACGTTTCAGACGGCTGCTTGAGACGTTTTAAAAGTTGAGCCGATAAGCTGCTACTTTTGCATGGCTTGAGACGTTTGAAGCCGGCTTTGAGACGCCTCAAGACGGCTTGAGACGTCTGAAATTATCACGTTTTTTTAAAAAATTTTAAGACGTTTCATTAAAATCTTGAGACGTTTGAGACGTTTCACGGTCTCCAAAGTTCTTTTTAAGTCGTTTCATAAAGTTTTTGAATTTAGATGTTATAATTAATATAGTTTAATATAAGGTAACGAGTACATAAATACAATATAAGTTCATGTTATATCAGCTTTGGACGGAGGATAAACTGGTTAAGACGTTTGGGTTATACACGAGTGGGCGGGTTCGAATCTCACTAAGGGCCGGTTCTTTAAAGAAGACCCCCTTTTTCATATTTTTAAGTTTTTGAATTTAGATGTTTTTTTTTTTTTTTTTTTTTTTTTTTTTTTGAATGTAATGTTTTTTTTTCTTTTTATATTTTCTTTTTTTTTAATGTAATGTTTAGTATGTATTTTATTTTTTTAATATAATAATGTTTTATATTTTATATTTTCATTAACTGTTTACGGGTTTAATTATCACGTTTTTTAAAAAATTTTAAGACGTTTCATTAAAACCTTGAGACGTTTGAGACGTTTCACGGTCTCCAAAGTTCTTTTTAAGTCGTTTCAATCAAACCTTGAGACGTTTGAGACGTTTCCCGTTTTCCAAAGCTCTTTTTAAGACGTTTGCCGGTTTTCAAAGTTATTTTTAAGACGTTTGAAACCTCTTTTTAAGTCGTTCAAAATTTTCGACCCTGTTATACACAACGTTTTCTTCTTCACCATATCTTCTACCCCATTGGTGTTCACAGCTTCAAAAAATGGGCAGACCCCCTGATTCAACAAACGATTCAAAGAAGTCATCTAGAACGGGTCTAAGAAGTCATCTACAACGGACACAGATCTTCTCCCTTTTAATGGGATGAGATCGGATATCCCCTTCAACGTGCTCTGCGGGGTCGATCGGGTTCAAGAACTCATCTACAACGGACACGTGAAGGGTTAAACGGGTTGTTCGGGTCATGACGGTTCTGCCCGTTTAGGGTGGTTGATGAGAGTTTGGCTAACACAATGGGCTCTCACCAATGTGTTTGTCAGGTCCTCTAAGATCACCGAAGCCGCAGAACCGCAGAACCAAATATGAACAACCCGTTACATATCACCTAGGCCAAAATAAATGTGGGTTGATGGAACTTACCAGTTCACGACCCATATTTATTCCTAGGTGTTTCGATGCAAATTCCGGAATCAAAATCCGGATCTCCTACCCCATTTTAAATTTATGGAAGTAGCGGTTTGGTGTATTCTAGTTCAAATGATTATATTTGTATGTTTTTGTGTTATGTTTTTTATGTACTTTGTATTCAATGATAATAAAGTTATAAATTTTACTAATTTACGTTTGAATTCTTGTTCAATTCAGTATAATTCAATGTTTAAAGACGTTTCAACAGGCTATTAAATGTTAAGACGTTTCAACAGGCAATTAAATGTTAAGACGTTTGAATCTTATGTTAAGACGTTAGAATTTTTAAAGTTATATTAAATTTAATATTCATTTAACCAACCCCACTATATATACCCCTAATCCTAAACACACAGAAACACACACGCCGTTCTTCTTCTTCTACTTTCTTTGTTCAACTTTCTAACACACAACCAGACATGGCTTCTTCCTCGTGGACCGAAATTGAGGACATTGCATTGGTGGAGGCTTGGGAGGAGGTGTATACCAATCCTCCTCGTCGAGGGCAGGGGGTCTATGGGTCCGGGTGCAACAATATTTTGCATAACTCCGTGGTCCGGACCACGGCCGCACCGTTGACGCCTTATCTTCAAGGTTTCGGGTTATACGCTTGGAGTGTAAGAAGTTCGAGGGTTACTACAAGTATGTGGAGGATTCGTCCCAGGGCCTTAGCGAGGAGGACATCAAGGCGGTTGCCCTCATCAACTTCCGCCACGATGAAGGACATGATTTCGAACATGTCGCGCAGTGGGAAACGATTAGGGTTTGGATTTAGATGTAATGTTGTTTTTTTCTTTTGTATATATTTGTTTTTTTATTTAATGTTTAGTATGTATTTTCTTTTTTTAATATAATGTTTTATATTTTCTTTAACGGGTTTGGGCTTACGGTGTTGGGCTTACTGGTTTGGGCTTACGGGGTTTGGGCTTACACCCAATATTTATTAAAACTGTAGAAATAAACTTAACTATTTAAAACTGTATAAATAAACTTAACTATTTAAAACTTGACCCTCATGTTGTGAGATAATTACTAAAAAACAAACTTTTTGAATCTTAGATTTAAACTTCAAATACGGTTTTTCATAATGTATAGTATTTATAAATAAGGGATCGCTATAAATAAATGGAAAACGTCTTAAATTCCTAAAAAAAACGTCTTGAAATCGTACTACAAACGTCTTAAAATAAGAAATCCGGCTCGAGCTGATGTAGCCGGCTAAAGAGAGAGAAATGGCTCAAGCCGGGCGGAAACGTCTCAAGCCATCTGGAAAAATGGGCAGCCATAACGAAACGTCTCAAGCCGTCTGAAACGTCTCAGCCAAGACGTCAAGACGCCTGACTTTTCTGTCAAACACGTGGCAGCTTTTGGTTGGTCAGCCGCCAAGACGTTTGAACATGTTGGTGGCGTCTCCCCAAGACGTTTGACTTGGCTAGTTTGGAAAAGTTGACCATAACTTGGCCATTTTGGCTATTTTCCCTTAAATAATTTGTTTGGGCATCACTGTCATAAAACTGTGTTAAGTAGTAGCAATACTATACAATTGTCAGCGAACACCAACACCGGAAAAACTCGTAAAAACAAAATAAATAAAAACGAAAAAAATAACGTCGAGCTAAAAGCAGACGTAAAATATTTGAATCACGCACACTCGTTGCTGAGAAATTAAACCGAAACGTAAAACATAGAAAAAAATAACTAACTCCATCCAGGACCCGCGTGTTGGACGAACTTGTCAAACGCAGAAAAATATATGTGACGCGACGGGCCAGTCAAACGGGAAAAAATATACGAAAAAATGTTGAACCACACATGCACGTTGCGGTGCGTTAACTCACAAAATTTAGAACAAAACGAAAAACTTGGGAAAGATGAAAAGTATGGTGGACCAAAATTGAAAATAAAAAAGAGTTGAAATTAAATTGCAAAAGATGAAAAACTTTGGGTTAAAAGTAAAAAAAACAAAGGGTCTAAATTGCAAAATTGAAATTATTTATTAATTTTAGATAAAGATAAGGATAAAAATAAGTGATATCTATATATTTGTTATTAATTAATGTTAATATTAAAAGAAATTTATTAAATAAATGTAAATAAAAATTATGAGGTTGAAGACTTGAAGGTGAGAATGTCATCTGGCATTATTTAGAGTCTTTTATTATAAGTTAGATTAGATTTGTTTGGGCCTCATTGGGGTTTGGCGGTCGAATTGCAGTGCAAAACTTCTTTTATTTAAGGGTGAGGTCTTGACTTTCCAGAAAATAGAACTTTATCAAAACGGGTCGTTGGTACACTTAAATCCTTAAATCGATACATTTAATACGGGTTGTATAGACTTATACGGGTCGTATTACTTTTTCAATTTCTAATAAAGACTGATGTGTCATGTGTTAGATTTTGTCTATTTGACTGGACCTATACGGGTCGTATTGGTTAAGTTTTTTTTTTTTTTTTTTGTTACAAATTTTTTATACATTTGTTTTGTTTATGGTTTAAAAAGTTTTCTAGAAAAATATTTATTTTTTAAATAAAAACTTCATTAATTTTTTTTAAGAATACCATGTACAATGTAGTATAGTATAGATGAGGTATAGATCATGTATGAGCATATATAAGTGTAGTAAAGGTCCCGTATATGTATCGCATCAGTTAATTTGTAATTTTAAAGGTATTTTGTTTGTATAATGTATTTAAAGTGTTTTTTGTGTAATGGATACAACACGTAAAGTAACCGACAATATACGCCAAAATACGTCACCGTATAGACATAATACGAAACAATACAACAAGTAGAGACATAATACGGAACAATACGACAAGTAGAGACATACTACGCCATAATACGCGATAACACGACATGTATAGACAATCTACACACTAATACAACACTTACAAACAATAAACGTGACAATACCAAACGTCCTGACACGACCCGTACGGTCAATATATAACATAATATGGAACATATTGACAATATACGTCATAATAGGACATTTAACGACAAAATAGGCCAAGTAATGATATAGTACGACTCGTATACATACAACATGACACATTAGAGTACAAGTGGATTCCAAACAAAATTACACGTAATCATATAATACGATACCACACGGAACTAAACGTCACCGAAACGACGTGTATTGAAGGTATACTTCACAAAATGACACAACACGCCAATATTCGTCAAAATACGACACGTATACGCGTCGGACAGAGTAAAACAAAAAATACATGTTTTTAGTATTTGAGAATTCAGAGGGTTAATACGCATCGTATAGGCCTATACGATGCGTATTAGTATGCAAAACGATACAATTTTGTCCTATACGATCGTATTGGCCAAAATACCAAAACACATATTGTTTTGTTTTTCTCTGTTCGACGCACACACGTGTCGTATTTTGACTAATATTGGCATGTTGTGTCATTTTATGAAGTATACCTTCAATACGCGTTGTTTCGGTGAGGTTCGGTTCCGTGTGTTATCGTATTCTCTGATTACGTGTAATTTTGATTGGAATCCACTTGCACTCTATATGTGTAGTATAGTATAGAGTAATAAACTATAGTATAAGTGTAGTATATAATACAGTTATAACATAAATAGTATTGCATAATAAACATGTACCAAACTCATACGACATGATAAATTTTAAAAAATGTTTTTTGTTTAAAAAATAAAAGAATTCTTTTATTAAACTTTTTTAAAACTATGATTAAATGTATAAAAAATGTAAAAAAAAGGTGTAGTATATAATTCGGTTATAACATAGATAGTATAGTATAATAAACAGGTACCAAACCTATGCGACATGATAAATTTTTAAAAACGTTTGTTGTTTAAAAAATAAAAGAATTATTTTATTAAACTTTGTTAAAACTATGATTAAATTTGTAAAAAAAAAAAAAAAACAATGCAATACGACCCGTATAGGTCCAGCCAGCTGCCAGACAAGGACTGACACATGCAGATTTGACTTTTGGCTTTTGAACCTATACGACCTGTATTAAAAAAGTAAAGTGTGCGGATAAATTGGTTGGTGTGCCAATAGAATTCCCCTTTCAAAATTGGTTTTTATTTAAAGAAGCTAATAATACGTTTATTTATGACTTATAAAACATCAGTTGTGGGATTTTCTTATGCTACGTGGTGGAAATTTGGTCTATATCAATTTGCTTTATTACGGTAGTTTCACTTGCTATATCAATCGAAAAAAACCTAAGAAAAAGTCACAGTGTACCAAAAGGATATCGACGCGTGTTTCATATTGATCGAAAACCATAAAAATAGAAACAAATATTTATACCGGTACATATGCTATTATGTCGACATCAGTTTGGATCATCACGATTTCATATAGCTTCGTATACACACAAAAAACCCTCTATTTTAAATACAACTCCATTTCTAACAAAATTAGCTGGCATATTCAAGGTTTTTTTTAAGTTAATGAATGCAATTTGTTAGAAAAAACCAAACTAAATAAAAATTGGATAAATTAAAAAGTATATTATTTATAATTTATAATATAATGTCCCAGGGTCGTCTCCAAAAATGTTTGAAAATCTTTAGGCCCTGTGCGAACAGAAAATACGGGCCCCTTAAATCTAATTTTTTAAAAAGAATATATATAAACAAAATTAAATATATGAAAATAAATTAATGTCATTTGAATCAACACCAATTATTAATAAATAGATAAGAAACAAAAAGAAAAACAAAATTAAGGACGCCGGGATTAGAACCCGTGTCTTCTTACTATTAAAGTGACTTTCAAACCACCAAACTAAGTGCTTCAAGATGACAATTTCCGACTTATTACGTATATATTCTAACTTTATAGTGTAAAACTAATAAAAAAAAAAAAAAAAAATGGGCCCCCAATGGATTTGGGCCCTGAGCCGTCGCTCATCCCGCACACCCTTCGGACCGGCCCTGTAATGTCCTTTTTTCATTGTCAAACTAAGATTGCCATGTTTTTTATACACGGATCAATAAATATATGATCATCTTATTAGTCCACTTATAATAGTTTTATAAACATGCGATTGTGTGTTGTAAAATTAACCATACGAATATATGTGACCATATATGGTGCATGAAATTGTTCACAAGAAGGATGTATAGACGTGCATAGATCCTCGTGTATCCTTTCCAAGGATTCAGTCACGTCATAGCTAGTGATGGACAACTAATTGACTTCTCTTATGAACATGCACCACATGTAGTATCCTTCGCAAAATTTTCAGGTCCTTCAAAGCATTATCATATTAGTTTACTATAATAATGTCCTTAGCATGAAGAATGTTCTACTTCTTCCATATCATCACACCACCATCCCTCTACTTTTACATTTCCATCACCACCCCTTATTTTTTACGCTTTTCCACCACCACTCCTTTACTTTTACATTTTGCCTTTTTTACCCTTCCCTTCAATGCTTTTCCGCTATCACTCCCTCAACTTTTAGGTAGCGTTTGGTATGCAGGAATGGAAGGTGGAATGGAATGAACCATTGAGAGGGAATGAAGAAAAGAGTGTTTGGTTGATCGATGGAATGGAATGATCCATTCCAAAATGCATTCCATTCCCTCAAAATCATTCCATCCCCCCCCCCCCCTGTTTTTTTTCCATTCCATTCCATCTTCACCCTTCATTAACAACACCACAACCAACTACCGTTGCCACCACCCACCACCACTGTCATCCACCGACGTCACCCACCTTCGCCGCCACCCGCCACCGCCGTCACCCGCCTTCGCCGCCACCCGCCACCGCCGCCACCCGCCACTGTCGCTGCCGCCACCCACCTCCATCCTCGCCACCGCCGTCGCCGCCATCCACCATCGCCGTGCCACCTCCGATCACCGCCACCACCCACCGCCACCACCGCTACCACCTGCCACCACCGTCACCACCGCTACCACCTCTGACTACCGCCACCACCCACCTTCGCCGTGACCCACCACCACCACCGCTGTCACCACCCATCGCCGTCTCCACTCGCCGCCGTCTCCACCCACCACCGCCGCCGCTACAACTGCCACCTATCACCACCCACCATCGTCGCCCATCATTGACCACTGCCATCCGATTTTATTCCTTCGTCTTTTCTCGCATACCAAACAACAAAAAGTAATGGTTCATTTCATTCTCACATGGTAACCAAACAAGACATGGAATGGTAATGATCAATTCCATTACCTCATCCATTCCATTACCGCGTCCATTCCATTCCCGCGTCCATTCCATTACCCCATACCAAACAGACCCTTACACATTTCCGCCACCACCCCTCCACTTTCGTACTTTTCGTTTTTACCATACTACTTTTATTTTCCCTCAAGTCTTAGACTTTGCACTTTTACCCCTTGCACTATTACTTCATTTTTACATCCGCTCAACTTTAAAAAGTTGCAATTGTAATCCCTAGACTACTATTCCTAGTTTTGCAAATGCCGGTGCATTGTGTTTTACGAACTATCTTAGGCATTGAGTTTTATACTTCATGTTTGCCCTTGTGTTTTACATTTTTTTAATTGTCTTTTACACATCGCGTTTTACGATCATGTGTTGTCTTACTACACGTTTCCACCCATCGGGTGCCACCGCAACGCACGGCAGACAAAATACTAGTTATATATTAAACTAGGTTAGAACCCCGTGTATTACACGGGTTGAATAAATGCAATTTTATGTGCTAAATTAAAAAAATTATTCTTTAAAAATCTCGGTTATTACACGGGTTGAATAAATGTAATTTTATATATTAAAATTATATCTCTAAGAATCCCATGTATTGTACTGAATAAATGTAATTTTATATACCAAATAATAAAAACTCGTGATTTGTACGGGTTGAATAAATCTAATTATATATACTAAATAATAAAAAAGTTATTGATGTGTGTAAAATGCAACATATAAATTACATCAAATGAGGCACAAAACTAACTCTTTTTAAGTACTAATGTTGGAAAAAGAGTGTTTTTGTCTTCCTTTTGTATTTTCAGGATTAAATGAGCTCAAATTCACAAAAGAAGCAAAAAGACAGCTAAATCTAACATAAATACAAGGAAAGGAACATAAGTGGACTGCCCGACCCCTCAACGGCATCTTCCCAAGCAAAATAGAGAAGGCAGAAGACTGAACACGCCCCGTGCTCAGCCAGCACGGGGCCGTGCCCAAGAAGCAGCAGAAAAGACAAACCTATAGAAGCTTCTATTGCCCACCACGAGGCCGTGCCCAGTGAACACGGGGGCGTGGCGAAAGTACTGCAGGCGCATTAATTGTAATTGCGAATTACAATTAATGAGGAGAGAGAATGTCAGACAGGCACGGGGCCGTGCCCAGCCCTCTGTTCAGCCTATAAATAGGAGTGCTTGGTTTCATTTCAACTCATCCCTTGGCACACCACCTCTCTCACACTTCATCCACCACCCACCACCACCATAACACCATCATCCACCACCATCATCCATTGTCCATCGTAGAGTGTGTGAGTCGTCTCGGGATCCAAGATTGATCGTAAGAGTTCTTGACAATCAAGGCCATGTTTGCCTAAGTCTCTTACATCACTTGGTGAAGACAAAGTGTCTAGTATAATACTTTTTATTTCTAATCTTTTGCACTTTTTATTTGGTTTTGTATTAATGACTTTAATAACTAGTTACTTATGTTGAAGGTGATCTTTCCTTATCGTTTGTCCGTGGTGTCTTGGCATTATTTTACTGTCTATATAAAATAAAGGATTTTCACCATTCATATCTCCACGGTCTATATGGAGGTATGTTGGCTACCTGGTCGGGGGTTAAGGGAACGGTTTGGTAAAGGTCTTGCCATTGTTCAGCGTTTAGAGGTCCTGCAATGGACCTGGGTCAAATTTAGTAGGACCTCCTTCAATGCTTCACGGTATTGGATGGCGGGGGTCCAAACTCTTTGATCCCCTCATAAGTTAACTACTATTAATACTATAACCCGGCTATTTAGGACTGTATCCCTGCTGACTCAGACTACTTAGTCGAGGGTAACGTCACCGCCAAAAGCGGGGCCTACCATAATATTGCATTAATAACTTAATTCATTATCTTCCAATAATCCACCCTTTTAGGATTGTATCCTTGCTGACTCAAACTACTGGGGTGAGGGTAACGTCACCTTCAAAAGAGGGGCCTACTACAATAACTAAGATAATCTCTTAATTATGTGCAAAAGTGCGGAAATAATCAAAGGTTATACTAGATACGAGTCGGAACCAAGTGATTCATCTTGTCTATCTGTTTTTCTTTTATTTTTATTTTTCAGCATTTTAGTTAGTTTTTATTTTTCTTAGTTAAAAAAAAACCTTTTTCTAAACTTTTTATTTTGATTAGACGTTGAGGATAAACCGGTACTAAAAGCTCTTGTGTCCTTGGACGACCTCAGTATCTTACCAACGCTATACTACGCTCACGATGGGTGCACTTGCCCATATGTGTGTTTAGTGTTAGTAAAATATCGTGTTTTATAATTTTAAAACTTGGCTAAAAATAAGTGTTAAAAAGGGCTTAAAATATACACCTAATATATACGACACTTCGCACGCATCAGTTATATCTTTAAAAACACTGTGTATTACACAGGTTAGATAAATGTAATTTTAATAACCTTGTATATTACTCGGGTTGGATAAATGTAATTTTATAAACTAAATAATAAAAAAGTTATATCCTTATAAACCTCGTGTGTTATACGGGTTGAATAAATCTAATTATATGTACTAAATCATCATCATCATCATACTCAGTAAATTCCACCAATAGCAAAGATAAGGTAGAGTATAAGGAAGGTAGGATGTAGAGGCTGCTTTCAGTGAGACCCTCGGCTCGATAGTAGTTTTGCATCAAGCCTTGGACATAAGGCACATAACACTCAGCAATCGGGACAAAGACCGATTAGTGCATGTTCCCTTTTGTCTTTCTGTTATCAATGCCACCACATGATGATGATGCATTATTAACCGTCCGCCGCTTTTAACGTTATTTTCACGAACTTAGTAAAATAACGTTAAAATTAGTGCAATTTCACTTTTGCCCTCCGAGCGTCCACACATATATATTATATGCGTATACCGCAAGCGGGGCAATATATACTAAATAATAAAAAAAGTTAAAATCATAAATTTGGTTCGGTTTAATTTGAATCAAATCACAAACTTGGTTAAGTTTAATTCGAATTGATTAAAACCCGAATTTGAAAAATTAAAAACAGAATTATATTATTAGCTTCTCTTCCTAATTAGTGTTTTTTTTAAAGTTTGATCTAATGTCTAATAAGTTATTTTGTATATTTTGTTTGTACTTTAATTTTTTTATATGAGCGTATTATTATTTTTTTAAGTTTAAGATTATTGTTTTGTGCTATTATTTAAAAAATATCTTTAATTTATAACTTAAATTTGAAGATAATATATTATTAGAAAAAATAGAATATTTATAACTTAAATTTGAAGATAATATATTATTAGAAAAAATAGAATGATTATATCCGATATTCAAAGTAAGATAAGATTTAATATTATTTAATTATTTATTATTTAATTAATTGATATAAGATAAGTATGAAAAGGCAGGAAATTACAAATGTAGACGCCTTCAATGAATGACACTTGTCCCAAAACAGGTTTCTTTTATTATAGTAGATAGATTACAAGTTGAAAATGACTATAGTATGCCAGTGATGTTTATTGATTTTCAAACATAGCCACAAGACGTATGTTTTTCTATATTTTTTTTAACTTTTTATATGTTTTCTTTGTTTTACACTCGCGTACATAGTTCAGTACTTTTCGTTTGACTTTATTTTTCTTTAGTTTTTTATTTCCTTTTATACAAGCTTTCCGGTGTTGGTGGTTACTAGCGGTGGTATGACATTGGTGCTAGTGCGCTACTTGATACGGTTTTACGCCCCCACCACAACACGAAAGGACTAAATACTAGTTCTTTTTAATTTGTAAATGTTATTGTTGTAATTTTTTACAATTAAAAAAAGTTCACACGTTTTGATTTTGTCAAACTATGACTTCCTTATTTTATATATTAAAAAACAGCTTTCATGCGTTTTCATCTCTTTGATATTTGTCACTGGAGATATTTGTTTGTTTTATCTCCGTATGCTTCTTAATTTACTTTTATACTCTGTTCTCGAGTTAACTTAACAAGGGAAAAGAAAAGAAAATAAAAGTGAGAAAGAAAATAACGAAAAAAGAAAAAAAAAATATCTTTCCCACCATTTCCTCCCAAATCGGAAGAAAAGAAAAACTAAAGAATTAGCCTAACTTTCCTTTCATTTCCTTCCTTAAATGAAACTCAGGAACACCACATGTTTTATTTTCCTTTCTTTTCCTTCCTTAAACGAAACTCTGGAACACAAAATATTTTTAGTTTCTTTTTATTTCTTTTCCTATCCTTCCATTAGTATACTCTAAAACACAGTGTTAATGTTGAGAGGCTACAACTAGTTTTACTTTTCCTTATTTTTTCACTTAACAAAACATAGAAAGATAATCCTTTTGTTTTATTTTTTTTACATATATGTTTTTCCTTTAGGTTAGTTTATGATTTATTAATCTTTTAATATGTGGTGTTACTTCATATTTTTCTTATTTAGTATGTTGTTTTTTCACCACGAATTGTAATTTGTTTACTTATTTTATTTATCATTTGATTTATAGTTTATTACCTTTTATATAAAGAATCATT
The DNA here is from genome assembly GCA_030545235.1 of Helianthus tuberosus. NCBI lineage: Eukaryota > Viridiplantae > Streptophyta > Magnoliopsida > Asterales > Asteraceae > Helianthus > Helianthus tuberosus. The sequence goes on from CM060406.1 coordinate 188,280,688, forward strand.
TTATATATAACTAAAACAGCTATAAAAAACAACTTTCATGCTACAATTAATTTTTCATCTCTTTGATATTTGCCGTTAATAACATTTGTTTGTGTTGTCTCTGTTTGTTTTCTTTTTTTACATATATGTTTTTCCTTTTGCTTAGTTTACGAGTTATTAATCTTTTAATATGTTGTGTTAGTTCATATTTTCTTATTTAGCATGTTGGTTTCTTCACCATAAATTGTGATTTGTTTGCTTATTTTATTTATCGTTTGATTTATAGTTTATTACTTTGTATATAAAGAATCATTTTTTATATAACTAAAATAGTTATCACGTAAAATTTTTCGTTACTTCTATAAAATTAACATATGTGACGACATAGGAAGCATCCAAACCTAGGCGACTTTTAACATCGTTTACCCTACGACTGTGACCCAAGACACTCCATGGCTATGTGTTGCCAAGAGAGTGAGGCTGCTCGGACCTGATAGATCTAACCCTTGTTCTTTCGGTCTAAACTAGATTGATGGTGCTTACGTATACCCTATTCGTGACATGATCTATGTATGATTCCTTTGTTTTAAACATACCAATTTGTACATGTATTTTCCCCAAAGTTTTGAAAACAGTAAAAATGTTTAAAAGTGGGGACATGAACTCACTGTTTTGCGTCTCATGCGTCTAGCTTCACCGGCATCCGCTACTTGAATGTCGTGACCTATAGACGTTCTAAGTATGTTAATCACCTAACTTGTAAATCTCTAAGTACAAGTTACCATTTGGATTTGATGTGTCCTATTGTGTCTTACATGTATATCTTCTTGTATTATTAGTGTATATATTTTACAATATATTAATGTGGTATTTGTTATATATTTTTATCCCTAAAAATATATATTTGTATAAGTAGGATTTGAAAATGTTATATGTTAAAAATAATATATTTTTAACCTTTTCAAATATATGTTACTTATATTGTTTTTCAAAAATAAATATAAGTAATTTGTTAAATAATATTTCTAATATTATTTTTGGTGTAAGTATACTTAGGAAAGTATACTTGTATTTTAAGTGTAAATACTTGTATATTTGTATTAATTACCCAAAAATCAATTCTTTGATTTTGTTACTTTCCGGAATTTTATTTCTTAAAAATAGTAATATTTTTAAGGTTTACTTGTTATATATATATTTTGTCATACTTTGTTAAATATATAGACAAGTTTATACTATGACCCATAGAATGTTAATGTATGCTACCATAGCAAAAAATAATGGTAATACTGATGAAGTAGTCTGTAAAATGATAACTGCAGGTTTTACAGGTCAGTTAAAAGGATGGTGGGATAATTATATAGGTGAAAAACAAGATCAAATTTATAAACATACTAGACTAGAAGTTGATAAAAATGTTTCTGATTCTGTTTATACTTTAATCCTAACTATTATAGAACATTTTACAGGAAGATGGTCTGATAATTCTGAAACTATTAGGACCTTATTAAATGGTCTTAAATGTCATACTTTGACCTCATTTAGATGGTATAAAGATGTTTTTCTAAGTAGAGTTTATGAACTCCCAGAGAATAATAGCTCTCATTGGAAGTCAAAATTTATAGATGGTCTTCCGTCCTTATTTGCTGAAAGGGTAAGGAAAATTCTTAGAGGAAATAATATTCAAATTCCTTATGATAGTTACACTTATGGCAGACTAATAGGAGTCTGTGTTCAAGAAGGTCTAGCTTTATGTAATGAGTTAAAGCTAAATCAACAAATTAAAAAACAGAGTCTAACTAAAAAAAGACAGTTAGGAGAATTTTGTGAACAATTTGGTATGGAATGTACCAAAGATAAGTATTATGATAATGAAAAATATTATAAAAAATATAGAAAAGCTAAGAGAGAAAAATATTTCCAGAAATGTAGGGAAAAAAGAGAAAGGAGAAAAACCCAAAGAAGAGAAAAATGGGTTCCTACTTGCTATATATGCAAGAAGAAAGGTCATAAGGCTAACGAATGTAGCCAAAGAAAAATTTTTAAAAAGAAAATAAACAGTTTAGATATAGAAGAAGATGTCAAAAATGAATTATATAAGATTTTTGATTCTGAAGAATCCTCTGATTATAGTACTGAGGAAAGTTCTTGTTCTGATAATTGTCAAGATAATTGTTGTAATAAAATTAATTCTGATAATGATATGATTTATAAAGTCATGTCACAATTTCAAGATAATGATATTAATGATAATGAGATCAATGTTATAGATAGTAATGTCTTGGGAAATGTTTTAAATAAAATTAAAAGCCCAGAAGAAAAATTAAAAATTCTTCAAATGTTATATCAGAATGAAGAACTTCAAAACAAAGAAGTTCAAGAAGTAATAGAGGAACCTGAAGGTCCTTATTCCATGAAATATGTTCATAATATATTAAATAATAGGAAAAATAATTCTTCTACTTCGGAAGATTTAAAAATGGAAATTAATAACTTAAAAAATGAAATTGTTTATTTAAAAAATAAAAATTCTAGTTTTGAAAAAAGAATTATAAATCTTGAAGAAAAAATTATAGATAAAACAGAAACATTTTATAAACCTCCTAATTTTGAAATAGGAGAAACATCTTATAAACCTTCATCCCCTATTAATAGTCAAACAAATTATGATATGGAATATCCTCCTTTGATTATTAAAAATAAAGGAGAAGAATTTATTAATAAAATAGAAAAAATTATTTCTCAAAAATGGTTAGTTAAAGTAACCCTTTAAATTCAAAATACTTTTAAAAAGAATTTTATTGCTCTTATCGATTCCGGAGCAGATTTAAATTGTTTAAGAGAAGGATTAATTCCTACAAAATATTTTGAAAAAACTACCCATATTCTTAAAGCAGCTAATAGACAAGATATGAGAGTAGAATATAAAATCCCTAATGCAAAGATTTGCAATAATGGAGAATGCATTCCTTTATCATTTGTTCTTGTTAAAAATATAACAAATGAAGTTATATTAGGAACTCTATTTCTTTCAAAAAATTTTCCTTTAAAAGAAGTTAATAAAAAAGGATTTAAAGCTTTTTATAATAGCAAGGAATTATATTTTGAGTCTATAACTCAACCTTTTGAAAAATATCTGAACGAGTTTCTTATACAAGCAAAAACCAATCAAATAAATTTTCTTAAAGAAGAAATTAATATTAATATGATTGAGGAAAAATTAAAAAATCCTAAGTTAATATTAAAAATTGAAACTATAAAAGTCAGTTTACTGTAGAAATATGTAATGATCATCCAAATGCTTTTTGGAGTAGAAAACAACATATTGTTTCTTTGCCTTATGAAGATGATTTTATAGAAAGTAATATTCCTACCAAGGCAAGACCTTGTCAAATGAACTCTGAATATTTAGAGTTATGTAAAAAGGAGATAGAGTCTTTACAACAAAAGGGATTAATATGTCCTTCAAAGTCTCCTTGGTCTTGTACTGCGTTTTATGTTAATAAACATTCTGAGATTGAAAGAGGTGTTCCTAGATTAGTTATAAACTATAAACCTCTGAATAAACTTTTAAAATGGATTAGATATCCAATTCCTAATAAAAAGGATTTGTTAGATAGATTATACGATGCTTTAATATTTTCAAAATTTGATTTAAAATCTGGATATTGGCAAATTCAAATTGATAAGAAAGACAGATATAAAACTGCTTTTAATGTTCCTTTTGGGCAATATGAATGGAATGTTATGCCTTTTGGACTGAAGAATGCCCCTTCAGAATTCCAAAAAATTATGAATGAAATATTTATTCCCTTTTCAAGTTTTATAATTGTTTATATAGATGATATATTGGTGTTCTCAAAAGATATTGAAACTCATTTTAAACACCTTGATATATTTAAAACCATTATTATAAAAAATGGATTAGTCATATCTAGTCCTAAAATGATGCTTTTCCAAACAAGTATCAGATTTTTAGGTCATATAATAGAAAAAGGGAAAATAGTTCCTATTAATAGAAGTATAGAATTTGCTTCTAAGTTTCCTGATAAAATAACTGATAAAACTCAATTGCAAAGGTTCTTAGGAAGTTTAAATTATATAGCTCCTTATTACCATGATTTAGCTAAGGATTCTTCTATTTTATATGATAGATTAAAAAAGAATCCTAAGCCTTGGAATGAAAATCATACCCAAGCTATTATAAAAATAAAGAAGAAAGTTTTAGGTCTTCCTTGTATGACTATTGCTAATCCTAATTGGCCCAAGATTATAGAAACAGATGCCTCAGAATTAGGTTATGGGGGAATATTAAAACAAATTTCTCCCCAAACTAAACAAGAATATCTTGTTAGGTTTCATTCAGGAAAATGGCTTGAAAGCCAGAAAAAATATGCTACTATTGCAAAAGAAATTTTAGCAATTTTAAAATGTGTTTTAAAGTTTCAAGATGATTTATATAATCAAAAGTTTATAATAAAAACTGATTGTCAAGCAGCTAAGTTCATGTTTCAAAAAGATTTTAAACATGATGTTTCTAAACAAATGTTTGCTAGATGGCAATCTCAATTAGCTCCATTTGATTTTGAAATTCAATATAAAAAAGGAGAAGAAAATAGTCTTCCAGATTTTCTAACTAGAGAATATTTAAAGATAATATCTTCTGTTTAATTTGCAGGTGTCCAAATGAAAAAGATTAAAGGACCCTTGAAGATAGTTTTTAATAATATAGAAAATGAAATTGATGATTATAATCTTTTAATAAGGGTTACTCAATATAGAATCCATGATTTGATGAATGATTATAGTATTCATCCAGCTGATAGGGTTAATAGGCTTAGAGAACAATTTAACAAGCTACATCATTTTAAGAATCAAATAAAGATTCTTGAAGATAATGAGAAAATAATCTCATCAGCCTGATTTTATATTTTCAGGTATGATTCCTCATAATAGAGGAAAACAACCTTTTCCCAATTATAGGGGAAGAGGCAGGGGAAGAGGAAGAGGCCAAGATTTAGTTTTGGTCCAGCAAGGAAGCAGAAGGCTTATAACCTCAGATATTGCTCCTGGTAGTTCGAATAATAATAATAAGGGAATTCAAATAAGTCCCAATGATCCATCATATGACAAGATCATGGCTATAATAAAAGCCCAAGAAGAAGAACAGGCTATTATAAAAGCCCAAGAAGCCTCAAAGGCTCCCTCCTATGCTAATATAGCACAAGAAGATGATGATGATGAATGGGTTATATCCGACAGACAGAAGAAAATAATTCTTCTGAACCAAGAAGATAATAAATTTTTTGATGATCCTTGGTTTTTAATGCAAAAATATATAGAACCAGCATCATATGATGCCACTTCTTATAAACCAAGGCAATACTATGAAAGTATTGTTCAAGTTTCTGAATCTGCTGAAATAAGACACTTTTACCCAGCAGATAATAAAAGATCATTCAATTTCAGTAAAATTTTTATAAAATTTCTTTTATCTCCTCAGAAATGGGGTCTGAGTACTTTAAATGAAAAAGAATTTATAAACCCTAACAAACAAACTTATAAATATAATTACTGGGATTATATACAAAGTTTTGAAAAATGTTTATTTTATCAAAATCCCAGCAAGAAGCACTCATGGTTCATAAAGGTGAGTGACAAGATTTATAAAGATGGAATCCCAAGTTGGTTCCAAAGATGGTTTATGTTATATGGTCCATCAGTTCAAATTCTTCCTGAACCATTTAAAGGTCTCTACCAAGAATGGGTAGCAGTCTCTCCAGACCTTATAGAAGCTGAGTATAATAAAACTTGGTTTGAGGGAATAGCCTCAATGTACTTTTTTATAGAATTTTCCATACCATGGATTTGGAAATGGAAACCCACAACAGGTCATACCCTGAGGGATAATATTCCTTGTCTCAAAAGAACTAGTTATACAAAGTTCTGGTCTAAAATGATAAGAGTTAATAACTCCACAAAAGAATTGGAAGGTCAAGATACGATCAAGTCAATCACCAATAGAACTGAGTATTATAAATCTCAGATTGCGCAAAGACAACAAAGGCAGCTTCCGAGTCCCTTTGAACAAATGACAAGAAGGATTCAAGAGAAGCAGGCAGCCTCAATAACATCAAAGGCTGAAATGCTGGAATTATACAAAGAAGAGATGAAGAAGGAGTTGAAAAAGTTTTTTAATCAACTGCCGAAAGCTCATCCAAAGCAATGTCAATCTCATCTACTAGCCAAGAAGATGAGAATCGGTACTCATGTCTAGCAGGAGAATCCCAACCTATAGAAGAGATTCCAGAAATAAATCTGGGAGATGATCTTGAAGAATACCTTCAAAAGGTGGTAGAAGAATATACCCCAAAGGAAGAAATTGAAGCTGAGAAGAAAAAGGAAGAATAATTGAGTCAACATAAAGGGCCCCACTCATAATGGGCATCTTTGAAAAATGGGGAAAAGCAAGGTCATCATACACGGCACTTAGGGCAATAATCGAGCCCCTTTACTTTTGCTTTTGAAAAGCTTTCACTTTTTCTTTTTCTTTTGTCCGTTTTCTTTTTATGTTTTGTTTGATTGCTTTGAATTTTCCTATATATAGGAGTAGCTTTGATTGAAGGAGGCACGCAATCTTTTGCCCCTCTCTTCTCTCTCTTTCTAATTTCTGCACTTGTAAAATATTCTAAGTATTGAATAAAATCTTCCGACTTGAAGATCCTCTTGGTGTTCTTCAGTAAGTATTTTAATTTTGCTTTCTTATTATAAATCATGATGGGCTAAAGCCCTTAAAGTATTGAAGCATGGCTCAGTAACATCCTTTGATAACATGGTACTTATATTATAAAAGGTTTTTCTAAAATGGTTAAAACATAAACTGACAGGGTTAAAATTTTAAACTGGCAATTAATGGTCTTTTTGGCCTAAGGGAACCTTGGTCCGTGTTATCCCGTTTTTATGAATTGATAGGGAGTTTTGAGGGCTGGTTGTAATCCACCTTAAGTTAATTTGACGGTTTGAATTTTATAAAATTTATCACCTTATTTTGACGGTTTAATGTTTTGTAAAAATTTACCATATACGATCCTCCTCGTTATGGTATCAGAGCCATGGAATCAAAGGAAGTTATTGTATGTCTTGTTTCAATACTTTAAATTTTAAACATGTTAAATCTCTTTAAGAGAAATAGTACTATTAAAAATAGTACTAATGAGGAATATGATATACCTCAAGATCTTGATCTACTTAATAAATGGACAATACCCCATATAAATCCTAGGGTTATATACCAAATTGGAAGTTTTGATAATTTAATAAATAAACATGTGGTTAAAACCACTGAAGAATCTGTCTCCATAAAAGATGAAGAAATGATAATAAAACTTTTAAATATGTCTGACATAAACAGACATAAAAAAGATTTTAATTTTACGCATATTGGTTTAGTTCAAGTTGCTTTTAAACCTTTAACATTAAAAGGTTTACCAGAGAGTTTCATAGCTGTGTTACGAGATGCTCGTAATTTAAACTGGAAACAATCATTGATGGGTATAATAGAAATCAGTCTGGCACATGGTCCAGTCTATTTTAATGTTTATCCTGATGTTCATTTATCTTTAACAGATAAGAATATTGATGATGCTTTGACTTTATATGTAAAAACGCATGGTTATAATTATGCTGAAGGATCTGAAGTTATATGTATTTGTTATAGAATTTATTATAGACTACTTACTACTATGAATGCTAGATGTAAAAGAGTTGATAAATCTAGTGATGAAACCATTTTAATAGAAACAAATTATGGAAAATCTAATATTTCCATAAGAAGACCAGTTAAATGGGAAGAAATTACTTTTCCTGAAAATTGGGTGATTAATAGGGCTGTTAAAATACAACCACAAATAAATCATAAATTAAGGAGATTAATAGAAACTCCTGAAGGAAATGTAGAAATAGAATTTGAAGAAGAAAGAAAAGATAAAAAAACTTTTAAAATCTATTTCTTCCAGGTCTTATATATCACCTCTTGATTATAAAGTAGATTTACCAGAATCTTCAAGAGCTTCTACTTCTCAAATAAGAAATAGTAGAGTTGAAAATCTAAATGTTGATAATAATTTAGTTTCAGGAATATATCAACCTGTTAGTGAGGATGATACGGTCTCACACATGAGTTTTAGTTTATAATGAATAAAGAAAAACTTGATTTTAGTCATGGATCGGTCATAAGACAAAAAATTTGTGAAAAATTTAGACATCCTATTTGGCAACCATTTTAAGATTGGTTTTTTGAGTCATACTCTAGAGAAAAAAGATTTGAGATCGGAAAAGAATTTTATAAAGATTTGGATTATATTCAGGAAATTATAGAATTTCCTGTTTGGTTTATAAACAAATATTCTTTGAAATATATTTCAGTCATTGAGAAAAATTATAAATTAATTACAGGAGAAATAAAAAAATCTATTTTTCCTCCTCAAAATGATTTTGAAATGACAAAAGAAAATGATGTTATTCATTTTGCTGCTTTTAAAAGAGCTTTAGGAAGTGGATGTATGACTGCTACTATTGCTCATGTTAATCATATTATACAACAGAATAATTATACAAATTTATGTCTTAAGAATTTATCTGAAAATCTTCAGGAAATAAATAATAAAATTGAAAAGGTTTTAATTAATCAAGAAAAGGAAATAGGAGAGTCTAGTAATACTAAGACTTCTGAACCTGAACCTGAGTCAATTATATTGGCTAAAGCTACTATTCAGCCTCCTCCTGAGATAGACAATTATAAAATAAAACCTGGAGAAGAGCTTAAGTCTATGGATGACTTAATAGAAATTATAAAAGAAAAGTTTTCAAATGTCCAACTTAATGTTTTAAGTGATATGGAAAACATGGATAATGACACACATGAAGCTTATATTACTGATTCTATAAATAAATTTGGAAAAGCCAAAAGGTATAAGGGTTATGATAATTATAATAACAAATATGCTGATAGACCTAGGCAAAGATTATATTATTATCCTAGGCCTACTCCTCAAGATGTTCTTCATGAGGAACAAGAATTAGAAATAAATAATTCTTATAATGGTAAAGCCATTTATGAATGGAATTTGGATGATCATTACATATTTCTACAGTAAAAATATATATATATATATATATATATATATATATATAATTATCTATTTTTAGTTACATGTCCAAATTTTGTAATTTTTCCATCACTTGTAGTAATTTTTATATAAGTCCATAAATATGTAATTTGTCCAATAAGTCCAATATTTGTCTAAGTCCATAATTTTGTAGTATATATATATATTTGTATTTGTCCATGTATCCTTTTATAGGTAACTAGCGGTAAGATCCGTGTGCAAACACTGGTGGTTTTTAGAAATTTTACATACCACATTTTATTAAACAACGAATCACTATACATAGTATGATTAGTACGTATGACCGTATCGCCTATATAACATACCAAAAGTATGTAACATACCGAAACTAAAATTAAGATTCAAAACAAATGATCTAGGTAACATCCCGAAACTAAAATTAAGATTTGGATGTACTCAACCTGTCCGTATCGCCTATGTAACATACAGAAACTAAAAATTAAGATTCAATGGTCCAAGTAAAACAAAACAGCAAATTACTTCATTGCATTACTTGTATTATTGCGATAGCTTCCACATCACCAGCGACTCCCATGAGGTGACTGATCTTTGATTTTGTAGAGTTCACACTCAACCTAATAGTTCTTACTTCTTACTCCACTTACCTTTGACTTTCTGGTCTGCTTTAAGAAAAAAGTCAACTTTTACAATATTCTCTTGATTATAATAAACTGACTTTCATAACTTTAACATTTGACTTGCCCATGATCATCAAATGGCCATGTACATGAACGCATCACAAAGCCTTCCAATTCTACATCTTCTACTGCCTCTCTATATGTAACTCATAGTATACTTGCTGCCCTTAGTATCTCTTGTATTACTTGCCAAAAATAATCATTATTTAAAAACCATATTGACTTCACATTTTACTATATATAATCATTTACTTTTATATTTGATAATACAACGGATTGAGAAGTCTATATATCATTCCCATCTATTAATGTATGAATGTGTTGACTGGGTTATATTTTATCTCAAGCAATTCGAAAAAAAAAAACTTAAAAAGAAGGTATGTGAAATGGAAGAAACTTGAAAGTCATCTGAAGTTATTAAAAGTATGTTCACCTTAAATTCAACATAAGCAAGTGTTACTGTCTTGCTCAGGTAAAGGTGAGCAATTGCATCTAGAAGGAAAATGCCACATATGGTATTGTAATATTTTCTAGAAGTTATTAAAATTAGACAATTAGTATCTCAAATGTCTAATTGTATATTTAGATCAGCAACCATTCCAATGATTTATTCGGACAAAAAAAAACTATCAGATGCGGACAACCGAGTTACCTTAATTGGTAAGTGAGAAGGATTGAAAAAAGATAATCTGCAGCCTGACGGGCGACTGGACGGCGATTTACTTTAGGGTTCGAGTGGGTTAAGATTGATTTAAGCAGATGTTTCAGCGATTAATACCTCTGTTTAGATGCTCCGAACTCAAGTTGATTTACCTGTATGAACGCAAAAGAGAGAAAAGAGAAATGAAACCTCAATGTAACCTTAATAGCATACAAAACTTGTTCTCTTCTTAAACTTAAACTTGTTCATAGACCTTTATAGCATGTATAAACTAACATGTATGTGCCAAAAACTACCAAAGACTTCAAGCATGATGTATGTAAGTTGAAAAGAGTTACGCGACCGTAAAGAAGGATTTGGCAACTGCTTCCTCTAGGCTTGCTTGAATGGAAAATTAGCGTCGTTTAAGCACCATACGTTAACGTTAAGGGCAATGCAGTTGTCACACATTTTATCCATTCACCAAATCTTTTGTCTTCTGGAACTAAAGCAACACCAACTTCAAAGGCTGTTTTCGCAGTCTGATATTCTTCAAGATTGAAACATGCAGTGCTGTTAAGCAGAAACAGATAAAATGTAGTTAGTGGATGTCTGTATTTAATTATGAATTCTAAGAACAAAAAATATCCGCTTGAATCATGTCAACACAATGAATAATTCCGAAAAATGACACAAGAGAAACAACTAAAAATTAATGTGATAACAGACTAAGAAATTAAATTAGAGTTATTTAAAGAGTTACACACCCTTTGTGCAGATATGCCTTTGGATTCGAGCGGTCCAGCTCAATTGCTTTGTTTGCATTCGAACTACTCCAAAACAAATGTGGAATGTGTGAACACCAGCCACACATATAAACAGAAATGGTAAAAAAAAGGTTAACTACACCAAAATGTAACAAATTTTAACTGTTTGTAGCGAATTATATTCATATTCCTTATGGTTTTAACATTTTAAATACACAAAAAAGTATTGAACATAACATGTATTGCCTCATAAGCATGACATGAATACGTGATCAGTTTAGATGAGTCGCATACATACCATGATACCAGTATAGGTTGAGATATCGCATACTACTGTTTTCTTCATAATACGCATACATATTCGACATCCTCTTTCCAAATATTTTGTTTGTCCAAAAATGTTTTTTCTTTTTTTTCGAATTTAACTCAGTACTCTTAAGATTATTTTAGGATTTGGCCTGACGTGACGTTATGCAAAAACATACCAAACGGATACGGCCTGAGTTCTGAAGGATGAGTTGGTTTATGGTCTTGTGACATGTTAATTGCTGTGCCTTTTCTCCAAAGAACGGCTCGACAGTCTCCAGCATTCGCTACCACAAGAAGCCTGCACATAAACAAAGCATTTATAGGGTGTTAGGTGTTGCATCTTAAAAGTGATTATAGTGTCATCTGGTTTTTAAAACTTGTCCAACCAATTGATCAACCTGTTTGATAACCACATTGCGCACACAACAAATGAACCGAGAATATAAGAAAAAGATTGTACCTTCCTAAGAGTAGAGCTGTCAATGTCGAAGTCCCAGCGGAGCTGCTAACACTAGGTTCTTATGGCAAAGCGATATCAGCTGAACGAAACGCCTTCCTGATATAATCCTTAACTTCATCTGCATGCGATATTTGAGGATTCCGAAGAAATAAACGCTTCACATTATCCTTAACATAGGCAGCTGCTTCAGGTCTTCCATGACCATAAAAAACCTGCAACACCAAGCAAATATTTACCATATCATTATACCAAAATCAAGTAACATCACATGGTGTATGTTCAATGCAAGACTCATTAGACATACTCCATAAAAGGCGCTTGGAGTTGGTAGAGAGCCTAAATATGCAGACAAGTCATCTATTCTGATATGTTCATCTTCCATTGATCTTCGAATATCGATATCCACGTAGCTTCCAGATCTAATGCTTGGAAAACCTTGCGGATCAACAGATTCCGGTACCGGTATTTTATTAGTTTTATCCTGAATAAATCATTGACCAAAGTTTTATCTGCATAGCTTCCAGATCTAATTGCTCTGGCCCAACACGATATAGCAGATTCATGTTTATCAATATCGAAAAATGATATGGAACTCCTTTGGAGTTCTGCAGAATCCAATACTCGTAAACTAAAACAGACACAAAATCTACAATATAACTGGTTGAAATTGGACATCCGATCCGACTTGTTATGAACCATAACAAAATGTAAGCTATGATTGACAAATTGCAACCTCTATAACTTGCAATTGAAGTTGCTACAAAACGAAGGCTGCAATCTAACGACTACCAACAAAATACGATATATTGCGTATACAAAATAAAGGCTGCAATCTAACCACTACCAACTTGGATTGCACTTTGAAATAATTCTGAGAGTGCAAGATCAACAATATCCTTAAGATTGATGACTTTTGTGCCTCGTTTACCCATGTTACAAGTTATCACAATCTTTGGCTTGCCATCAATAATTCTTTCTTTAAGAGATTTTGCAGAATATCCAGCAAAAACAACCTTCAGTCGAAAGAAAAATTGGTATAAAATAGCTATAAAACAGTCAAGAAATGAAAATAGTGCTAATTAGGTTTCAATAGAAATTGCTGTTCAAAAGTGCTTGAATGAATATGTGAATCTATTTAAAAGAGTAACCACTATGTTAGTGGTTCAAAAGTGCTTTTAAAACGCTGTTTTAAACCCAACAGTGGTTTCAAGCACTGTTTTATTTTCTAACATCTGTTTTAACCCAAAACAGTGGTTTCAATTTTTCTCCACAAAACACTGTTTTAACCCAACAGTGATTTCAAACATTGTTTTATTTTCTAACATCTGTTTTAACCCAAAACACTGTTTCTAACATCTGTTTTAACCCAAATAGTGGTTTCACTTTTTCTCCACAAAACACTGTTTTTAACCCCAAACACAGTTTCTAACATCTGTTTTAACCCAAAACAGTGGTATACCGAAACCGACAACACACCAATTAATATGAATAAACACTCATTAACGGATGCAAGCATGAATTCAATTACGGCCAAACCAGTATTTTTAGATCGAAGAACAACTTACGAGTTTAACCGGAAGAGGCTCTACAATTGATAGTGTTAGATCTTCATCCCACACAGGATTTAGGTTTTTCTTCACCACTCGAGTCTTCAGTTTCTGCACACAAAATTAGTCAAATTAGTCCTAAATCTCAACTTTCTTCGTCTAGAACCTTCTAGAAACAGCTAGTCTCCGTCCGCCTCAACCGGAAAACATTTCCGGCCACTTCAAACGACAATGTTTTCATACGACTTTTTACTTCTTGAAACATCGCCGTATGCAAACAGCGATGTTTTCATACGACTTTGGTGTTAATTGGAAGTAATGTGGTTGCTAAAACTAAAAATATTTATAAAAACAAAAATAATAGAATTTCTGAGCAATATGATATAGTAAGTCGTATGCATTGTTGAGCGAGTTTCAACTCATTTGACTTGTTTCACAATAACCAGACTCACACATAACATACACTAAAAAACGAACACACAAATAAAGGTAAACAAAATGTCATACATTTGAAACTTCGCACTCGAGACGGAAAATCCCTTGATTTGCTGGTCTTCGGACATCAAAATCAGTGGGCTCAAGTGCAGATTTTTTTCCTTAGCTTTTGGATTCAGTTAACCTATAAAAGTTTTTTTCTTATCATCAGAAAACATTAAGTTTTTTAAAGCAGTCTGATTCAGAAAGATCTCTTGCAAGTTGTAAAAGTCAACTGACATTTTATCATAAATACCTCTTGCAAGTAGTCCAGCTGCTCTCAATGATCAACATCCTAAATAACTTTGATCATGTCTAAGTTAGATAATAAAAAAAAGTATGACGTACATACTTCATGTCACACCCCAACCGATGGCGGAAACATCGGAGTGAGACGAAATAGATTGCAAGAGACTTCATAACACTATTTGTGACAAGTATTTAAGTAATAAATTTTCATTTCTAAAGAGTCAATTACAAGGATTTGAAACAATTACAACATGAATGATGAAATACAATAAGAATACAAATTAAAGTGTGTATCTAAGCATCCTACTAGATTCCATGCATCACCAACATCATCGCTAAACCTACAACATGTTTTAAACGTGTAGTTCAATACAAAAAGTATTGGCGAGTATACAAGTTTGGTGCGTAGTATATAAGTATAAAGATAATAAGGAACAATCCACATGGAAAACCTAGTTATCAAAATTAACGTATTAAACTGGCATGCGATTAACAAGTCAACCATCTGTTTACGCAAGTATGAATGAATAAACCTAACATGACCTCTCGTTCACGGGCGGTGCGTTACTCCTATAGCGCTATACATGTTAAATGGAGGCTTGTACGAAGCTAATGACAAGTTCATCACATAAGAATCACCCAGAAAACACGAATCAAGCATAACAAATAGTAAGCATGTATTGGATTGTTTTGTATATAAAAACATGTTACACCCAAAAGTGTGAAAACGGTAAAATGGGTCAAGTATACTCACAAAATTGCTAAGTCTTCTGATTATCCAAGTGTTGACGAGTGTAAGAGATTAGGAAGTTGAATGTTTTTGATTTGGAGTTCAAGAGAGTTTACATATGGTTTAAGGATTTGGAGTTCGAGGACATGAAAATAAACATATGAAAAGTAATCACCTAGTCACATAATACTTGTTTGACACTATGAAACCCCAAGGGTTAGAATGTTTTCATGGGTTCAAATACCCATTAGAATCATAACAAGTTATTACATCTTAGATAATGTAATCTAATACTTTGACAAATGAACACTAATCCATCATCAAAGGTTCGATTATTTGGATAATATATATGTATTACATAGTGTCCATCATATCCTATAGGTCATGTAGGAGGTAGGAGGTAGGAGGATAAATCCACCATTTAGGAACCTCTTTGTATCATAGAAGTCATGTATGAGGTAGGAAGAACAAGTCTTCCATTTAGGTACCTCTAGGTGTTCACCACTACACTTGATGTTATGAACGTTCAAGTAGGGTCATGAACATACAATAAGAAAGGAAATAATTACAACTAATCTAAGAAATCATCAAGTAATGTGTGGATTTCTAGTAGGATAGCCCAAGCTTGTCCTATAATCTCACAACCATTAAGCTTGAAGCTTGTTCATTACTTGTGGGTTAAACCCTAACCAAAACAGAAAGTTTATGAGGTTTTAACCTCTGATTTTAAGTGTCACAACCTTGTTTTTAAGCCCAACTAACCATAGAATTGATTATGAGCATAAGGACATAGGAATGTGTATGAGAAACCTCAAGTTCAAGCAAGTTTAGCAAAGTTTAATCAAAACAGAATGTTTGGAGCCTTATTTGGTGATGTTCCAGCCTTGGTTTTCCATGGAAAACCTATTGGAAACATACCTAAGGTTGTTCCAAGCAAGTAGGAAGAAGAATCAATGAAAAAGACCAAGAAATGAAGAAGTTATGCTAGTTTTTGTAACTTGGAATGAATCTGAGTTTGCTTCTGATTTGCAGCTGGAAATGGAGTGATTTGAGAGTGAATTTGTGGGTTTGTAAAGTGAAAAATGTGTGGAAGAGGTGTGGGTTTTATAGGGAAGGATTAGGGTTGGGTTTGGTGCATAATTAATACAAGAAACCAAGTTTAAAACTTAAACAAAACCAAAAACCCGCCCAATATACGAGCTGAAAGGGTCTGGTCGCGGATTTGAGTCCGTGGCGGCCCATGGAGGATTTGGCAAGATCCGTCGCGGGTAGCCAGGGACCATCAGACGCGAATTTGTTTGATTTTATTACATTTCAGCCCCCTAACTTCCATAATTTGATATTTTAAGTTGTTTTAAGGGTAAATTATGACATATAAGCATATTTTAAGGGTTTATCAAGTATCCTTAAGATAAAGTAAGTATAATGAAGTATGATTAAGCGTATGAATGTCATATTAAGTATCATACGCATTCAAAAGACGTATTAATCGTAAGTTTCACGTGTTTGCAAGTTTAACACAAAGTTTCCAAGGATTATGAATGTAGTATCAATTGTTTCACGAATTCAAGCGTATGATCAAGTATGAAGTATGTATAACACGAATTTAAAGAAATACGAATTTTATTTATGATTCAAGTCTCGGACTTTACAATGATTACAACGAAAGGACGATTACAAGAATACAAAACTTCCAAAACTGGAAATACAAACGAGACTTTCTATTTATGGAAAGTAAGAAAAAACAGGGCGTTACACTTCACAAGAATGAGTAACTTTGGAATATAAATGCCAAGTACAGTAGCTTTGTTTTCATTAACAATTTCACAATTTGGTAAAAAAAATCTCATACTTGCAAACGAAGTTATATTAAGCATATTCACAACACACAAATTTTGAAAATATCGATCAATATCAAACCGTAACAATTTACATGTGTTGTCAAGTCATTAATATTGTTAATGAGCTTCAGTTTTAAATGATGCTTCTTTCTTCAACTGCTCCTTGTAGACATTAATTAAACTACAGGAAGGAATTTAAATTGAAGAGGATATAAAAAAAATTAATGTTCAGATAGTATTTTGTGGGTTAAACGAACACGTAAAAAGTATGCACTTTGATCGACTTACCCAACCAGGTTGGAGTACACATTTATTTCACAACCTCATCTTCCTCGGAATTTTAAGCTAGTCAAACAAAAAACCGAGATTACACATAGAATCAGACTATAATATTTGTTCGAAACTATCATCTTGTTCAATGTACTTTCAAAATAAAGCACATGATGAGTTGATTATATGTGAAAAATCAAATACTTAATATATACTGGAATAATATAAAAAATAAAACAATCTAACAACCAAATTACTTTAAGACGATTATAAAAAAAAACATTAATCTAACGAAAAGATGATGAGTTGATTATAAGTGAAAAATCAAATACCCATGACTAATAGAGATATGAAAGAACAACTAACAAAGAGCTAACTAAAAACACCATTAAAATTTAGAGATAGAAGAGTAAATACCTGATGATTATAAGAGTGGATGGTAGATGATTCAATCAGAGAAGAAGGATTTCATCACAACACTTTGAAATCGTAAATTATTGAAGCAAAGAAGTACGATTTGATGATCGATTTTGAGACTTAGGGTTTTTACAAACAGGGGTTTAGGGTTAATCATATACCCAATGGATTTGAATTACTTTCTCCAATAGAGAGAAGACTGGAACTTCAAATGCCCAACTTCCCTTTACTCCGTACCACCTCCGCCACCGTCGCCGCCGGTGTTATACTCACGATGATTCTAGGTTTTCTCCGGCGAGTATGTCTTCTGGGTAGGTTGATGATTTTGGGGATGAGAGAGAAATTGATTGAATTGTGAAAGTGAAGTCAGGATTTTGAATTTTTGATTAGTGAACTCAGTTTATATATGTATATGTTTTGAATTTTGAATCTGGAGCCAAGATTTTGAATATGGGCAGTGGTTTTGATTGCAGAGGTTTGAATTTACAACATAGGTTGAATTTTGGAGATGGGCAGTGGTTTGCCCTTTTGAATGTGGGTCAGACCTTTGAAATTTGAATATAGGGCAGTGGTTTGAAATTAAATGTATTTTAAAGTGATTTATATATTCTGATTTATGATGCAGTAATGACATAAGAAAAGCCTTGTTGGACAGCCTCTATGGCTGCCAACTAAGCTTTTCTTATGTCACTGCATTTTCTCCTTTTATAGATAGTAAAGATTTTGTATACTTGTATCATTGAGTATTTCTTAAGTATTTGTATGTGTATTTTGGTGGTATACTCCTTTGGAGTATTTAATGTATTTTTCAAGTTCCTATCATCACTAATACATATAATACACATAATATACACTTAGCACATAATTTTTGTGACCACTAAATATATATATTTTTCCCTAAAAATATACTTACTTAATATTGTTTATACTTGAAGAAAATCTTATTTCTTACTTGTAATTTTGTATAAAAATTAGGAAACCTTAGTAAATATTTTTAAGTGAATTTTTGGGGAATAAGTTTCACCAAAACTTATATTTTTCTAAGTGTCAAAATTTTATAGAAAATTTGACATAGTTTTCCCTAAAAATGGAGGTTTCCCATGTTTTTAAAACATGTGTTTATTTTCTTTTCATCACCAAAAATCAATTTCCAACAATTTCACAAGTAACATACACTAAAATCATCATGATAAACCATATGATGAACTTGATTTTTGTTAAAAATGTGTAGTCTTTTAGATCTACACTTTACATACATAAATCCTACAAAAATAAGTGTTCTTGTTAAATTTTAACAAACTTTTTGTGAAACTTTAGTTTACTAAATAAACCATCCATAAGTTTTAGGGCTTTAAAACCATGAAAAACATATTCTAAAACCATTTTCACGTTCATTTTGAAGATCTTTATGTTCATTATCAAGTTTCATCATGGATCTTTCAAGATGTAAACTTGTTAGATCTAAGCTTCTAACAAGCTTACACATGATGGATCTAACTAAAAACACAAGATTCAACATTCTCATCTTCATCACATACATCAAACAACTTCAAAACAACTTGTTTTCACTTAGATTATGTTAGATCTTCATGTTACCATCTTTTAAAGTTTATGTTCTTTGAAGGTGTAACTTGTACATAAGCTTAACATGAAGTAAAATAGAGATTATGAAGCTTACTACTAGCTCTAATGGCTAGGGAAGTGGCAAGAACAAGATCAATATGAAGAATGAAGAAAATAGTTGGATAAAAGCTCCACAAGGTGGTCCTTCAACTTCCTTTGCTCCTAGCTTTCTTAGATCATCTTCATACACCCTTGAATCACCTTAGATGTGATTGAAAGTGGCAAGAAAATGGTGGTAGTATGTGGAGTGGTTGTGGCCGTAGGTGGAGAAGAGAGGAAAGAAGAGTGAAAATTTGAAACGAAAGTTATGAAGTAATGGACTTGTAGGTTAAGTCTTATAATCTTCCAACAACCCTTTAACCATTAGATTACATGTCCCATATCTAGGAATCAAATGAATATTTTAATGGGGGATGTTTGTGGGGCCATATGGGGCCGGTTGGAAACAAGGGGGGGTTAAGTGTAAGTTTTTGGTAGTTTAGGGTTAAAGATGTAAATTAGAAGGTTAATTGGAAGGTTAAGTATGTTTATGTGTTTTGATGATTTTTAAGGTGTTCTAGCACCATAACTAACTTTAAATCAGAAAAACAATGCTTCTAGTCTATTCCGGTTATCGGTTCGTTAAAGTGCTAAATTGTGAATTTACAAGGTATGGAGTACCTTTTGTGACGGTTTTCATCCCGACACTTTACAAGTTATTCTGGACATTTAAACCTTAATTCTGCAAGTTATTTTGATGCTAAATTGTTGTTTTTGCTGATTTTCTGCAGAATTCTGCATTTAAAGTGCGTTTCGGGTACTTTTTAGTGCCTGTTTTAGCTTCCGGAAAGTGTTTACGTTAACCTTTGTTCACCTATTTAGTTTTCAATGTATTTTTGATGTTGGACCTACTTCTAAGTCCTAAATCTATTGTCTGATTGTATTCTGCAGTCATGCTGACGCAGCTTGTCTAACCGGTGAGCTTACTAACCAATTTCGACGCAACGCTTAAAGTATTGTATAATGTGACAATTAATATATGAAACATGCATGAATTCAATTGCATAACAAGTAAGCATGAAGTGTTGACGTGTAATCACATAAATGCAGGAAATAAATAATTATTAGAATAGTACGGAAATTACCGGTTTTGTGCCAGTTGTCACACTTTAAAGTAACAAAAGTTTAGTATTGAGACGCTGCGTCCACGGATTGATATCCGGTTCTTACCTACAAACTATATTACTATACGATGGGTACACTTGCCCTTTGTGTGTGTAGTTTAGTCATAAGGTAAAAACTATTTTAAAACTAATTTGTGTGAACGAAAAATCCATTTAAAAAAATATATCTAATTCACGCACATCAAGTTTTTGGCGCCGTTACCGGGGACACGGCGTGTCTTGAGAACGGTTGGAGTTACTTATTTAGCCACTTTTGAAAATTGTATAAAGTTTTTGTCTATTTGTTTTATTTGCCTTTTTGTGATTAGTTGAAAAATGATTATTTCGCTAGTAGCGTTTTTATTTTTGTATATATAGTTGCATTGTTTCCCACGATTTTTGTTGGTGCATTCATCTGTCGTCTTCGTCTTATGTCGAGTCTCGGGTTCGTTGCGGATCTGAACAAGCGTGACATCACAAGTGACATCATATATGTGACATCACAAGTGACATCACATATATGATATCACAAGTGACATCATCACAAAAGACAAAAACAAGTTTCAGATTGTAGATTGAAGATATCGCTTCAATCAATGCTTGTATAGTTCAAGCGAAATCTGCCCATTATATATAGGTGTCATATCATTTCATTTGTAACGGTTCTAGAAAATCATACCGAGGTGCTGCCGGTGTGAAGACTGATTGTATTCGTGATAGTATATCAATATAATCAGTGTTAAAGTGATACGCAAGCTGTTTCGACATCCGTTTCTTAGTTTCCGCCTCTGAAACGGACTAAATCTCTTCTGAACGACTCGTTCGGGTCGCAAACCGATCCTACAATTTTGTATATATTTGTTACCATTTTTGTCTTTTGTAAATAGTTGTCTTTTTTATTTCATTTCTATTTGATGCCCACAATCCTTTTTGTTTGAGTTTTTCTTTCCTGTGATTCTATGGAGCGCTACCACGAGAACTACTGCGGTGAAGACTACACATACGATCATAAGGATTGTCACATGGAGAAACCCCTAAAATCGGAGGCTATAATGGACGAAGTGCAATTTCCAAGTCCACAAAGTACTGCACAAGTCCCACCTTCAGTTCATACTATTCCATGTTGGGATGATGAGTTTGGGGATGAGTTGTTGGGTATACTGCTCATGGAGGTGAAAAAAGGGTTCGACCCGGTTGGTGATCTTG
The DNA here is from genome assembly GCA_030545235.1 of Helianthus tuberosus. Taxonomy (NCBI): domain Eukaryota; kingdom Viridiplantae; phylum Streptophyta; class Magnoliopsida; order Asterales; family Asteraceae; genus Helianthus; species Helianthus tuberosus. The sequence continues at coordinate 188,302,168 of CM060406.1, forward strand.
ATGAATTGGAAGAATTGTTATATGGAGAACCAATTGGGGAAATCAAAGAATCGCACCAAGAAAATGAGTTGCAAGTGAAGGAGTCCACCAACGAACAAATGACAATGGTGTCCGACCTACTACTTTGCATCAAAGACAACTGGCCCATGGATGAACATGATAGTGGATCGCTACCCAAATCAAAGGTACCACAGGAGAGGGCATGGAGCAAAGCGGGTCAACCAAAGTTAAAGGCGCGACGATTGTACAATGAACACCACAAAAGTATAACAAAATGTCGGAATGATCGCCTTCTTCACTACATTAAATGTATTAGGTTTGGTTTGCGCAAATACAAGTGTTGGTGGCACGACCCGTTTGTATTTTATAATATAAGTTTTGTGTTTACCATTGATTTCTTATCGATCAGCAGTCAACTTATCAAACTAAACGGGTCGGATAAGATTTCAAATGCCAAAGAGTTACTCGTTCGAGAAGTTGAACCACCTTCCACTCCAAGGACAAAGGAATTCGGGGATTTGAGTCGAGCTAATGACTTTCACAAAAACTTAGCATGTTTGGGAAGCATCAGATGGTTTTCAGATTGTGATTTTGGATTGATGACGCGAGAGAGAGTGTTGGAACGGATCAGGTATGTTTCAAAATCTTAGATATTAAAATTTTGGAGATGGTAGTCAGGTTTGTTGGCAGCTGAGAAAATTTGGGGTTTGCTGTTTGTTGTTCTTTTTGTGGTGTGTGTGTAATTAGAATTGGCATGGTCATGCCTGTCTAGGGACATGGTTGTGCCTTCAAAAAAGAACATGGTTGTGCTATTAAGTTAACATTGTCATGTTTCACCAAAATAAAAAAGATGCTTTTATGCATGTCTGTGCGTTCTGTGGGGCATGATTAAGCCAAACACGGTTGTGATTGGTGTATAACACAATCATGTCATATAAACAAATGCAACCACCATGTAATCGATCAGAATTATGAAGTAATGTGGTTTGATTTCATCCCCGCTAACAAAAACGAGTTTACTGTAACAACCCGACTTTTTGAAGTCAAAGTACAAGTCAAAGTCAAAGGAAGAAAATATTGCTAAATGCGATCTACCACTCCTTGCTTAATTATTGATTGTACTTCTCGACTCGTTAATCGATACTTTAATTTTATGTTACTTTAGTTTTATTATGTGGAGTATATGCAATAAATCGCAGTTTAATCGCTAATCGACTTATCGCTATCGCACCGCTATCGCATCGTAACTCAAATTATAGGTTATGGATATTGTTTTACGTGTGTGTGTTATTATGTGTTACTTGTGCATGTTTATACCTGTTTTGGGATGTTAATCGCAAATGCAATCCCAACTCTATCACAACGCAATCTCATCGCGAATTCGAGATTTAAGGATTTCTTTTATGTTAGTTAGTAGTTAGGTTATTTGTGTAATTAATGGGTAATACAATCACATCGCTTACTCGCAACACTCAACGCACGAAACAAAACATCAACTCACAAAACCCATCCGATCGAATGACCATTCGATCGAATGGTCATCCATCCGGATGACCATTAGATCGGATGGCCATCTGATCGAACTGCCCTCCGATCCATCACTGCACACCGCCTTTCTCCTCTCTTGCCTAAAAATAGCACCTGTCACATCACTGTTCATGTGATGTGACAGCTCTCGTTCAACCAACACGTTCCAGCCCTATTTTCTCTCGATTCCTCGCGATTCTTGTAAGTTTTCAACCCAAATCTTATACTTCTATCATCTACACACACTTCTTCATCATCTACACCATCAAATCTTAACTTTTCACCATGAAATCGGTGGATTTAGGGTGTTTTAGGGTGATGTCATCATGGGTTCTCAAGAACACCAAAGTGTGACCTCACTTCACCAAGAACAACTCAGATCTAAGAGATTTCAACATGTTTAAACATTGATTTCGTCATAATCTAAGCATTTTCCAACTGATTTCCGCTTTTCTACAACATTCTCAACCTTTTCACATAAAACCGATAGAATCTGAGCTTGTTCAGGCCTTCTACTCCTTCCTATGTGAAGTGTCGGTCCAAGAACGGATTTCTATCAAGGAGACAACCGATTCACGGGTTGAACATGAATAACCGTCAAGAATAGTTGACTGATCGGACGGGGTGATTCCCATCCGATCGGATGACTTGGACTTGATGGGGTTCCGTTGTTTGACACGTTATCATACCGTCTCAGTACAATCGCAAAACGTTCCAAACTTAACAAAATTTCTGCAAGTTTCAAAACGAACAGGTTGCTGAACGGACTGCCGTCCGATCGGATTGCCATCTGATCGAACGACGATCCGATGTGATGACTTGTGACGTTCCATGCTTGTGATATTTTCCAACACTTAGACTTTTTTCAAATCTCAAAGGAGTTAGTTCCAAACGAATCGCCATCCGACCGGATGGCCATCCGTCTGGATGACCATCCGGCCAGATGACCTGATTGGTAGGAACACTCCTTGTCTTATAAAATGCTACAACGAAAACTTCAAAGTTCCCTCATACATAAACACATCCATCCCAAACGAATGACAATCCGACCGAATGGCCATCCAACCGGATGACCATCCGTCTGGATTGTCATCCGATCGGATGACCCTTCGTCACTTAGCTCACTCGCACCATTTAACGCACTGTTCATCGCTTATGCTATCGTTCTGTAATCAGGCTAACTTTCCAGCGCTCCCTTCAATCCAAGACTGTGTTTACTTGTTAAACACGAGCTGTGAGTATACTCGATCCCTTTTTGCTTTAAGCACTTTTGGGTGTTACATACGTTATCTACATTCAAATCACAATCGACACACAACGCAAACACTTTTAAACGCTAACCGTCTTGCATGTTATACGTGTTACTCGATGAATGCTAGTATGTTATGTTTACACAGTGATTGTTGCCTAACACCTTAGCAACGATAATACTATAGTTTGGACTCAGCACCTGTCGTGGACAGGGGTTGTTAAGGGCTTTTCTTCACGTATCACAATGGTGATATGTGTTGCGCATTCTACAACTCGCAGTCACGTCTTTGCATATTTCATTGTTGATAACCTACCCACTTCACATTATACATGTTACATGCTGGTTATGCGTAAACCGCTTTCGCTGTCTATTATACTGATGCGTGTGTGGTGGTTATATATTTTATGTATATTTTTAGCCCTTTTTACACTTTAGTCAAGTTTTAAATTTATAAAACACGATATTTTACCAACACCAAACACACATATGGGCAAGTGCACCCATCGTGAGCGTAGTATAGTGTTGGTAAGATACCGAGGTCGTCCAAGGACACAAGAGCTTTTAATACCGGTTTATCCTCAACGTCTAATCAAATCAAAAATTTAGAAAAAGGTTTTAAACTAGAAAATAAAAACTAAAAATGCTGAAAAAAAAAATAAAAAAAAAACAGATAGACAAGATGAATCACTTGGATCCGACTCGCCTTTAGTGTAACCTTTGATTATTTTCGCACTTTTGCACTTTTTAAGAGATTATCTTAGTTATAGTAGTATGCCCCTCTTTTGAAGGTGACGTTACCCTCAACCCAGTAGTTTGAGTCAGCAAGGATACAATCCTAAAGGGTTGGATTATTGAAAGATAATTAATTAAGTTATTAATGCATAATGTGGTAGGCCCCTCTTTTGAAGGTGACGTTACCCTCGGCTAAGTAGTTTGAGTCAGCAGGGATACAATCTTAAATAGCCGGGTTAAAGTTTTAATAGTAGTTTACATATGAGGGGGTCAAGGAGTTCGGACCCCCGCCATCCAATACCAGTGGGTATTGAAGGAGGTCCTACTAAACTTGACCCAGGTCCTTGCAGGATCTATACACTGAACAAGGCAAGACTCTTACCAAACCATTCCCTTAACCCCCGATCAGGTAGCCAACATATCTCCATATAGACCGTGGAGATATGAATGGTGAAAATCTTTTATTCTATATAGACAGTAAAATAACGCCAAGACACCACGGACAAATGATAAGGAAGATTCACCTTCAACATAAGAAACTAGTTATTAAAGTCATTAATATATAACTAAATAAAAAGTGCGAAAAGATTAAAAATAAAAAGTATTACACTAAACACTTGTCTTCACCAAGTGATGTAAGAGACTTAGGCAAACATGGCCTTTGATTGTTAAGAACTCTTACGATCAATTTTGGATCCCGAGACTACTCACACACTCTATGATGGATGATGGTAGTGGATGTGGGTTGTGATGGTGGTGGTGGGTGGGTGAAGTGTGAGAGAGGTGGTTTGCCAAGGGATGGTTTGCAAGTGAGCCAAGCACCCCTATTTATAGCCTGCACAGAAGCCCGGACACGGCCCCGTGTCCACCCATCTTCTCTTTCTTCATTAAATGCAGTTTGTCTGCATTAGTTGACCACGCCCCCGTGTCCGCTGGGCACGACCCCGTGTGCAGAAGCGTATCTGTACTATCAAGATTTGCCTAGATTCTGCGAATCTTAGCGTTGACCATGACCCCGTGTCCACTGGGCACGCCCCCGTGGTGGGTGATAGAAGCTTCTACTACTTTGTATTTTCTACAGACACTTGGGCACGCCCCCGTGCTCATTGAGCACGGGGCGTGTTCAGCCTTCTGTTTTCTTTGTTCTTGCTTGGGAAGATGCTGTCGGGGGGTCGGGCATGCCACGTTTATTCATTTTCTTGTATTATTGTTAGATTTAGCTGCATTTTTGCTTCTTTTGTCCGTTTAAGCTCTTTTAACCCTGAAAATACAAAAGGAAGACAAAAACACACTTTTTCCAACATTAGTACTAAAAAAGGGTTAGTTTTATGCCACATTTGATGTAATTTATATGTTGCATTTTGCACACATCATATACTATTAAACTTGTATGCTCACCTTTACACTATGTGTATTGACTTTTATTTTAACGTATGTGACAGGTGTTTAGGATGCTTGCTAGGATCTGCTTTTGTGGAATCAAGTAGGGGAGTCTAGGAACAAACTAAATAAAATCTGAGTTATCGGAATGGATTATTTGTCTTTGAGAACAACGTCTGTAATAACTGTTTTATTTTATATGTTTGTGGTATGGGACATGAACCTTTAATATGTTATAATTAATAGTTGTTATGGATTCTCCTGGACAATCTGTTTCGCTCAGTGCTGTGCCCCTATGTTTCCGCCATCGGTTGGGGTGTGACATTTACATCGAGCCAAAATTAAAAAAACAATCATCATCGAGCAAGACCAGTGATTGAACCCAAGTTTCTACAAATCTAACTCGAACTATGGGAAAGATCGACCTGGTTCATCCGAACCCCAGGAAACACAAATTCACAAAAAAAGAAAGAAAAAAAAACAAGCCAAGAACATGCTAATTCAATCCCAAATCATCATCTTAAACACGATAGTCGTACCGACTGAGGAATGAAGTGAGCAGGGAACCGAAAAAACATACCCGAGTGAACTTGAATTTGAACAAAAACCAAGGTGAAAATGGACTGTGTTGGTGCTATCTGCGTCTCCAGAGAGTGAAATGAGTGTGGGAGGGTTTATTATTACTATTTTTAAATGATTTTGACTAGTGTTTGGTCAGAAGATGTTTTTACTATACATTTCCTGCACAATATACAATGCACAACGTTTCCCAGTTTGCTCTTAAATTAACCCAACCCAGCTTATTTTTTATTCCTTTGTTTTTTTAGCAGTTTTTTTCCTGAACAACACAAGCTTTTTAGCAGTTTTTTTTTCACAACACGATCCCCACACTCGTTCTTTTAGCGCTACGAAACATCAAAATATATTACTTACATGTTCTTCGCTCGACCAAATTCGAAACGGGCCAATCTTCAATCCAATCTCGATTCCCTATAAATAACCACTAAAATGGATAAAAGTAAAATAAAAATACTAAGAACAAAATAAAATAAAAACAAAACAGATTGTGATAAAAAACAACAAAATAAATGAAAAGGTCGAGTTGCCTCTTGAACCACTCGCCGAGTCATTTTCTTGACTCGACCCCAGCTTATGTTGTACTTGGGATTAACAACGGGGCCTTTCACGAAAGGGTGGCTTTTTTGGTACTTGAAATATCATCCGACCTGTTTAGTCGATAAGTTTACCATTAGTTGGTAAGAAACCGATGGTAAACACCAAAAGTGTTTAGAAAATATAAACGGGTCGTGCCACCAACACTTGTATTTGTCCGGACCGAACTTGATACAACTCATGTATTGAAGGAGGCGGTCATTCTGGCAGATTATTATATTTTTGTGGTGTTCATTGGACCATTGTCGCGTGTTCAACTTTGGTCGGTCGGCTTTGTTTCATGCCCTCTCCCGTGGTGCCTTTGATTTGGGTGGCGATCCACCATTATGCTCATCCATGGGCCGGCTATCTTTGATGCAAAGTGGCGGGTCGGAAATCAGCATGGTCATTTGTTCGTTGGTGAATTCCTTCACTCGCAACTCCATTTCTTGGTGTGGTTCTTCCTTGATTTCCACGGTTGGTTCTCCATATAACAATGCTTCTAATGCATCAACATCACCAACCGGGTCGAACCCTTCTTCTTTCGCCTCCATGAGCGGTATACCCAACAACTCATCCCCAAACTCGTCCTCCCAAGATGAAACATAATGAACCGAAGGTGGGACTTGTACAATATTTGGTGGAATTAAAATTTGCACATTGTCCATTAAAGTCTCCAGTTCTATGGTTTTCTCCAACACAACTAAAGACGAGGATGCTTGTGCTTCATTCTCATACTCATCACCCCAAAAGATGCCCTGATTCATGTTGCAAGGAATACTCTCACGTAGCTAGTTGGCACAAAGTTCATTGATCACAATGCTTTGTGCCTTAAGTCTACGGAGTTGTTCCTCAGATTCCCTAGCTCTAACTGTAGATTCCTGTAGCCTAATCTCTAGCTGGGTGGAAGACTCGACATGACTAATTATAGAACTTGAATACAAATCGAGTATTTGTGTAAACATCTCAAATATGGTTGGGCTTGGCTCGGGTTGGAAGGGTGGTATATTAGGATCATCAAATGGTTGTGAATGGGGATCAAGTTCATCGAATTCCGTCATACAAGCTTGCAGTCGCTCAATCCCTTGCTTGTTATCGATTATTGAAGTTGAATAAGAATCGAGTAATTGTTTAAACAATCCAATTGCTTATGGGCTTGGTTCAGTTTGAGATGGCGGGATGTCAGGAACCTCATATGACAGCGAATAAGAATATGGTTCTTCATAGTAATATGTGGGACACCCCAATTAATAATAACAATCTCGTGTGTAATGGGGATCTACACAAATCTCACACCAATCAACCCTGTGATGATACACATGATTATTAAGATATCCTTCATAGTAGTCCTTGTAGTAGTGCTCCATGAGAATCACTTCAAAGAACACTCAAACAAAAAGGATCACCGGCACCGGATAGAAATGAAATAGAAATAAATAAAAAAATAATTACAAAAGATAAAAAGGATAAGAGATACATACAAAATGGCTAAAGTAATGACTTAGATCGTTCTCAGAATCACCGTGTCCCCGACAACGGCGCCAAAAACTTGATGTGCGTGAATTATATATATTTTTAATAATGATTTTTTCACACAATTCGGTTTTAAATTTATAGAAATGATTTTCACCTCAGTACTAAACCACAAACATAGGTAAGTGTACCTATCGTATATGTAGTATAGTATCTATAACAACCCTTATAAAACGCCCTAATTATACCCCGTATATACGTAACTAGACCCGTATAACCCTAATTTAACAAAAAACAAACAAAATCATTATTTTATATGGCTCGCGGCCCGCGACGGACATGACCCTGGGGCTTCACCGGGCGCGACAGCCTTTTACGTACTAGACACCCATGTTGACGCGTGTCCCGACACGTGTGGAGTCTACACTCGTAACTAAGCTGACCTAAGCTCTAGCTAGAGTTGGTGGCGGCTCGTGACAGGCTTAGCAAGTGGGCTCGCGGGGCACGACGGGATGCCAGAACTCCTATAAATAGAGCAGCAACGATACATTTCAATTTGTTCTTCAATTCTCTCTCTCAGACTTCTAATAGGCGAAAATTATCAGGAATTATACCCCTAAAACACGAAGCTCTGCCCTGTTGTAAGTATTTTAACCCGATCACTAATCCGTTACCCTACCCGATTGATTTAGGGCCCCGTAACGCATGTCTAGGCTCTGCCTGACTTAGTTCGTTGGGGTTCTGTCTCGTGTTGTATGGCTAAGGTGATTTGGGTTATCTTCTTAACACGTGTGCATTGTATGTTTTCATAGAAGCTCAAGAAAATAATCCAGAAATATTACCAGGAAGCCCGTAGAAATACCTAAGTCTACAATGTGAGTCCATTCTCTTTTTCTCACAGTTTGTGAGCCACCATTTCAAATGTTTTCCAAAACCCTAAATATTTATCAGTTATAATTATAGTGATAAGTCTTTGTATTCTAGTATTGCTGCCGGTATTATGGGGTTTTATATACACTACTTGACAAGCGTCACCATTGGACAATGGGTTAGCCAATTTGTGATATGACCATAGTAACAAATCCGGTCGAGTGACAAGTATTGAATGAGTATATTGGTAGAATAAACAATGTAATCGCCCTTAATACTGTAATATTATAACAATTAATGTTTTTTTTATAAATTGGAATATACTCGCCAGTATTTCTTGCTGATAAAATATTTTTAAAACGCGTTTCAGGTAACTTAATGTGAAGCTATAAGAAGCCAGCTACGGAGCACTAAAGGCTTAAAGAAAGTGGCTATAAAGTTACCTAAATAAAAGTTTATGTTTTCAGCAATTAGGGTTTATCCCTATAAAAACATTATGAATGAAACATGGGTTTTAACCCATTTGTTTATTATAAAAGTTTGGTGTTTTGAAACTCTGAAATTATTTCCTAACTACGATACTGATGAAAGTTTTCCGCTACGTATTTAATAAACACCGATACCATCTGACTGGTTCACGGCTCCCGCTCCCAGGGTGGGGTCGGGGGTTGTGACAGAAGGTGGTATCAGAGCCCAGCCACTGGTTTAAGCCATCAGGTGTTCTTTTAATACCTAAGCTTAAACATTAATGTTAGGATATCAATACAGAATAATTTATGTGTTATTCTGTGTAAATACATCTTAATATATATTATAATTTTTATGTTATTTTTACAATTTTTGGGTACACAATATGAGTAATCAAAGTACATTCGATGTTTATCAGCACCTATAGATGAAGGACCATCCGAGTTAGCGTTTGGATACGTAGCCGTTTCCAAGGAACCCTTTTGTTTAAAAAAAGAGAATCTGAAGAAGCCTTTCCATCTAATAAAAAAGGATAGTTTAAATAATAAGAAAAGAGAAAATTAAAAGAAAACCACCGTAGATACCATCACCTTATCCGAATAAACCATTCAAATCCCGTTAACCAAACAACTGTGGGTAAAACTCGACCATAGATTAGCAAACTATGATATGTTTCACCCGATAGCCGAAGAAACAAACTCAAACCTACATGTTTACTCAGAACCTATTCAAATAACTTCTCAACCAATACCCGCATTTAACCCAAAGGAAACCACAAGGATACCTATACTAGTACCGAATCCAAAGGAACAACATATAATATATATACTTTCCTTATATTTTGATAAAATATATAATGAAAGTAAATGATAGTATATGACATGTATATATATATATATATCTATCGACGTATGAAAGCTAAAATACTGATAGGTATGATTGTAGTTGTATTAATGGAATATGAACAACAAAATGCGTTTGAATAATTGTTCCATTCTATGATATTAATATCTGAAAATGTTTGCTATTCAGATGTCAAAGGAAATATCACGTAATCAAGAAATTCATGCTAGTAACGGGAATTCTTTGGATAAAAATGCTATAGAAAACATAACAGCTCAAGTAATATCTAATGCCATCCCTTCGATCATTGAAGCTATTAAAATTTATGTGCCTATAAACAAGAATACTACTATAAGCTATAAGCATAGTCATCACTTCAAACCTAGCCCTAGTATCAATGAGGGCAATTATATTCTTGCCAAAACTCCATTTCCCAAACGAAAGAAAACCACTTCTTTTGATCGGAGAACGTATCACTTTGATTAAGTATGTGCTTGAAAGTCTTCCCAGTTATTACTTTTCGCTCTATAGGTCCCTTTCCGAAGTAATAAAAGACTTAGAGTCGCTCATCCGAAAGTTTCTATGGGGTGGTTCGGGTAATAACAAGAAGATGCATTGGGTAGCGTGGGATCATATGTCTATTCCAAAAGAGGAAGGGGGTCTTGGCTTGAGCAAATTAAAACACATTAATATCGCTCTCCTTTCCAAATGGGGATGGCGATATAAGACTGAGAAAAACCAATTGTGGAAGAAGGTGGTTGAGGCGCTTCATGAGAATAGAAATAATTGGGATTTCCTGCCAGTTAAAAGAAGTTTAAGCGGAGTTTGGCATAACATTGTTAAAACATTTGCTAGAACGATCATTGATGGTACCCCGTTGCGTAATTTTTTCAAAAGTGCGGTCGGTAATGGTAGTGATACTTCCTTTTGGTTGGATCCTTGGCTATGCAATGAACCGTAAAGGATATTTATCCTAATATTTTCAAACTTGAGGCTAATAAAAAATGTAGTGTTGCTAGCAGGTTAACCAACAGGGAAGATGGATCGATTGGGACAATTGGAATTGGAGGACTGGGCCTGGAAGCTTTCTAGAAATATTAGAATTAAATTGGCATATGAGAGACTTGGGATATGTTAAATTGGAAGGTCGGGAAGACAAGTGGAAGTGGATTGGAGCGGGCGCGGAAGATTACTTGGTTGGGGCAGTGAGAAGAATTATTAGTAAAAGTGTCGACCATAGCGGAAATTTTGTGATGAAGCGGTGCAAATGGGTTCCTATGAAATGTAACGTCTTTGCTTGGAGAGCTGAAATGGGGAAAATTCCAACCGGAACGGCGCTCAGAGACAGAAATATCGAGATAGATGACGTTTCTTGTCCTATTTGTGGGTTGAGAGACGAGTCGAGTGACCATCTCCAGGGGCGAAACCACCAGAGGGTCAGGGGGGTCAGCTGACCCTCCGGCGAGCAAAATTTTCAGTATACCGGACTACTTAGCGAAAAAAAATTTGTATAGTTGACCCTCCTGATTGTCTCGCGTAAAGCTTTGATATTAGAAGAAAAAAAATAAAGATCTTTAAAGATTTTCCGGCTGGCATGCGGCGGTACAGCGACGGCGCACGGTGGTCTAACGGCGGCACACGGTGTTCTGGTGAAAAGTGATTATTTGCCAGTAAAATGAAGAAGATAATACATTAAGGGCTTTTTAAAAGAGTGAAATAGGTTGTTTATGGATATATTTTAAAATTCAAAATGGGCTTCAGGGAAAATAAAGGCTAACATAATTAATTTGGCCCAAAACTAAAAACCTAATTCTTTAATGTTGTTTTGTTTTCTCAAGAAAAATTTACTTTGCCGTCTGACACTCTCTTTCTTCTTTGAATTTTTTTTTTTTGATTTTTCAAGACTTGAAGTGGACAAGTCATAGCCTCATAGGTCCATCATTCTACATTGTTTTAATGGTGAAGTAAGTTTTATTCTATTTTCAAGTATTAATTATGATTTTATTTTGTATTAATCGAAATATTGTATGAATTAAATCGTCGTAATTATTATATTCCATTTAATAGTCCTCGAATGAATTGTATGAATTGAACTGCCATAATTTTTTATTATTCCATTTAATAGTCATCGATCGAACTGAAGTGTTATACTATCTTTCAACAAGTCTATATTATATTGTTATTGTAAGTTAAAATGCCAATTTTATATTTTGTTTTAAATAAACTTTTCTATACTAATTTATTGTTATTTTTATCATAGGAATGCAACTATACAAAAGTATTTTAACAAAGAACCCAAACCAAGTATCCATACTTCATCAAATCCATTAAACTCTAATGTGCATAACAACAAAAGAAGTCGAGAGAAATTTGAATTATCTGAAGATGAAATTGTTGGTGACCCGGCATTACGTAAGCCAATTAATGATTATCCAGCCAATATACGAGAAGAAGTAAGAATACGGTACATAGCGAAAGGTGCTTGTCAACCAAAAGGTCATGTTTTCCCTAAAACAAAAGTTTGTGGATTTATGAGAAAATTTCAAGAAACATGGTTTGACAAACTTGTTGGTTAGAATATAGTGTGTTTAAAGATGCCGCATTTTGTTTATGGTGCTATCTTTTCCCTACCGGTAATAAATTTGGGGATGATGTTTACATTAATCATGGTTTTAATAATTGGAAAAAGGCATGTGAAAATTTTCGTGATCATGAAGGGGGTCAGAATAGTAGACATAATCATGCAAGAGTTCAATTCGAGTCATTCAAAGATCAAAGGCATAATGTAAACTATATGATGCCAAGGCGCTGTAAGTAAGATGAGATTGATTATAGTATTCGATTAACCGCTGTTGTTGATGTGATTCGATTCCTTTTACAACAAGGTTTGGCTTTTCGCGGGTATGATGAGGCTACAAGCTCTAATAGTCGAGGTAATTTTCTTGAACTTGTCAAGTGGTATTGTGAGCATAATGTTGAAGTAAATAAGGTTTTTAACTCGAATGCTCCTGGAAATAATCAGTTGACTTCGCCTAAAATCTAAAAGGAAGTTGTTAATGCTTGTGCTACGGAAGTAAGAAACATTATCGTGAATGAGGTTAAAGGTAGGTTCTTTTCTCTTTTGATTGACGAGTCTCGTGATTGTTCTATAAATGAGAAAATGGCAGTGGTTTTGAGATACGTTGATGATGGTGGGGAAGTTATCGAACGGTTTATCGGGGTAGTGCATGTTACTGATACTTGTGCATCATCTTTAAAAAGTGCTATCGATAATTTCTTTGTAAAACATGGTCTAACAATGTCTAGAGTTAGAGGTCAAGGTTATGACGGAGCTTCCAATATGCGTGGTGAGCTAAATGGATTAAAACAAAAAATCTTACATGAAAATAAGTATGCATTTTATATTCATTGTTTGCTCACCAGTTGCAGTTAGTCGTTGTAACTACTTCATCTGAATATGCATCTGTTAGTAATTTTTTTGATTACCTTGCAAAGATTGTGAATATTGTTGGAGCTTCATGTAAAAGGAAAGATGCTATCCGTCAAAAACAGTATGATGATTTCGTGAAACGTATAGAAATGGGTGAAATTTGTACAGGAAAAGGTAAAAACCAAGAAATGAGCTTAGTTCGAGCCGGCGACACACGTTGGGGTTCTCATCTTAAGACAATACATCGACTTTTAGACATGTGGAAACCGGTGAGAGAAGTGCTTATTGCTTTGTCTAGAGATGGCCCTGATGGAAAAACTTGAGGTAATGCACTTAGTTTGGCTGAAAAAATGGAAAGTTTTGAATTTGTATTTGTTGGTCATTTAATGTTGAACTTATTAAGAATGACAAATGATTTGTCACAAGCCCTCCAGTTAAAAAATCAGAATATTGGCAATGCTGTTCGATTGATTGAAGATGTTAAAATGATATAAAGAAATATAGGGATCATGGTTGGGGCGAACTTATGGAAGAAGTTAGTTCATTTTGTTCTCAAAATGAAATTCATATGCCTAACATGGAAGATGTCATTCCCGGCCGAGTTAGACGAACAATTGATGACGAGCCACAAACATATCTCCACCGTTTTCGTGCTGATATTTTCTACCAGGTATATTATTTTTATTAATTTTCACGAAAAAATATTTTACTTGTTTTTATATTAAATATTTACATTTTCTTCACATGTTGATCTTCTTTTTAATGAAATGAATGAACGATTTACTAAGTCAAACTCAGAGTTGCTTATGTGCATAGCTTGCCTTGATCCTAGAGATTCATTTCAAAGTTTTGATCGTGAGAGGTTATTACAACTTGCGGGATTATACTCGGAAGATTTTTGTGGTTCTGATCTAGGACAACTAAAGATACAACTTCATCGATACATTTCAAATATGAAAAGTAATGAAGCTTTTTCTAATCTGCGTGATATTGGAGAACTTGCAAAGAAGATGGTTGAGATGAAATATCACACTACATATGAATTGGTATATCGACTAATTGAGTTGGCTTTGGTCATGCCTGTTGCAATAGCTACCGTTGAAAGATCTTTCTCCGCGATGAAGTATATCAAGAATAATTTACGCAACAAGATGGATGATATTTTTCTTACAAATTCGTTGGTTTGTTATGTTGAGAAAGATATCTTTGCAAGTGTTGAAAATGAAGTAATTTTACAATGATTTCAAGCTATGGGGCCTCGAAGATTACAATTACCCATTGATAGATCGATTGGTAAAAAAAAGTGATTGATGTACTTTAGAATGTTAAACGCTTTTATTTTGTTATTTGAATAACGGAGATTTTAAAAAATATGCTTACTAGAAATTATGTAAACAGTTCTATTTCGACCCCCCAACCAAAAAGTTCTGGTTCCGCCACTGACCATCTCTTCACTTCGTGTTTGGTGGCGAGTAGGGTCTGGCATCACATTTCGAGATGGTGTATAGTGGCGCCTTTTGTGACTTACACTGTTAGAGAGATGCTAGAGCTTCATGATCATGTTGGGCTGAATGGTGTGGCTAAAGAGCTTTTTCATGGGATTGTTATAATTGGGTGCTGGAGTATTTGGCGTGCTAGGAATGGTTTCAAATTCTCCAATAATCAAGTTCGAGTGGAAGATATTATTAGCGAAATTAAATCGGTAGGGTTTCTCTGGGCTAGAAGTAGATTAAAAGCTTGGTCCGTGTCTTGGACCGAATGGTGTAACTTTGTATTTATGTAGAGTTCTGGTGTTTGTTGTTTGGCCGCTCCGTTTTGTGGGTAGGTGGTTTATAATGATATTTACTTTTCAAAAAAAAAAAAAAACAACCTATGGTTATTCTTATAAGGAATTCCGCTCTGACAAATCCTATAAGAATAAAGGAATTGGACCGTCAATCGCGCAACCTACTTGCAGAAACTATAACAAAAAGCATTTAGGAAACAACCATTTTAGGAGAACACACTACTGTAACTTCTGCAAGAAGACTAGGCATATAGAGGAAGAATGTAGAAGGAAAACTAGTATCTGTTTCAACTGCGGAGAACCATGTCATATCTGTCCCTACTGCCCGAAACTATCTAAGGCACCCGACAACAAGGTTTAAACAACAGATGAAGCTAAGGAAAATGCATAAACATTTACAACGCAGGAGGCAACAACAAATTCCAATATAAGCACCAGCACGCTTTGTTTATACTAAAGTATTAGTTGATTTGGTTTCAATCAAAGTTTTATAAATGAATGGTCTTGTATCGTAAGAATTTCTTTCATAAAGCAAACACTCATTTGCCTCATCTCTTGACAAATTTCATATGTTTCACATGCATTGTTTGTTACGCATGTGATTTCACTTCAAAAGATTATTTTATCAAGAGTTCAAACATTATTTATACTCAATCTAGACATTTTGATTTTTGATAACCTACATTATTACAGAAACGTTGACTTTTTGATATCGAGTCGACAAATTTCTTAGAAAACTCCTTTTCATTTCAAAGTTACTTACCGGATTTTTCATTGTAACCATGTCAAAATTTCTTGTCAATATATATATCCATTGTTGGAATATGTCTAAACCAAGCTCAATTGTTTGAATTTGCTCGCAATATATAGTCAATTCAAGGTCCCATATGATGGACTGAGATCATCATATTCAAAGTAATCTCAACAAAACACTTCATTTGTTTTGAATCATAGTAGACTTGTTTAAGTCTTCACCTCCATTAAATCATTTGTTGGTTACAACACTTTGTGTTGGCATTTTCATTTACTTAAAATTTAGTCAACCTTATTTACACACCTGATGAACTAATTTGTTTATTCTCTATTGGTTCATTTTCTTAAATCTTAAACATAATTATGTGTTAAGATAAGGGTAGATAAATTCATAGTATATTCTCATGTACCTCCAACATTTCTTTCATCTTTGATTAATTCTATGACATTCATGGGTTCTTACATTTGAAAATCCTATATTTATTTATGAATATCCAAATTCACTTCATTAAAACTTACACTTAATTTCGAAAACAGTTGAATTTGTTCGGTCACCGTGATTATTGAACTATTACAATCATTACGACACCTTGCGGCGTCGGTATAAATTTATAGCCTGAGCTAATCATAACCCTAATCATACAAATTCCTGCAAAACCACATACGTCTTTCGTTTGACTCATCATTTAAAGTAGTCTTGATACAATTATGTATTAGGACAATGATACGCTAAACTCTATTTTATTTTCAGTGTAACCTTGCAATTCAAATAAATGTCACTACACTGTTTTTTTTGGGTTTGATAGTTGATAAATCATTTTCATGCTTCTATTTTCATTTGAGTTTGTTGATTCTGAGTCTTCCTCAGTTGACAATCAAAGTAAGTTTACTTTTGACAGTAAATCCTATTGTTTCTAAAAGTCGTTTACATTCGATTTATATGTGTGTTAAATCCCCCCTTTTGATTTTGTAAAACTTAGTCACCTTGATGACTGTATCATTTCATCTCGTTCATTTAACATCGATTCCTGAAACTAATTACATTGAACCATTGAGTTCCAATTGTTGTATGATATCCTTATATTCATGTCTTGATTCTGCCTCAGATACCTCGATACTGTTTTTACTAACTAAAAGACGTGACGTAACGTCAAGGAGATATCACAGCCCAAACCTCAAGGACGAGATTTAAAACAAGGTGGGGAGGATATAACACCCTCATAAAACGCCCTAATTATACCCCGTATATACGTAACTAGACCCATATAACCCTGATTTTAACAAAAAACAAACAAAATCATTATTTTATATGGCTCGCGGCCCGTGACGGACATGACCCTGGGGCTTCACGGGGCGCGACAACCTGTTACGTACTAGACACCCATGTTGACGCGTGTCCCGACACGTGTGGAGTCTACACTCGTGACTAACCTGACCTAAGCTCTAGCTAGAGTTGGTGGCGGCTCGTGACAGGATTAGCATGTGGGCTCGTGGGGCGCGACGGGATGCCAGAACTCCTATAAATAGAGCAGCAACGATACATTTCAATTCATTCTTTAATTCTTTCTCTCTCTCTCAGACTTCTAATAGGCGAAAATTATCAGGAATTATACCCCTAAAATACGAAGCTCTGCCCTGTTGTAAGTATTTTAACCCGATCACTAATCCGTTACCCTACCCGATTGATTTAGGGCCCCGTAACGCATGTCTAGGCTCTGCCTGACTTAGTTCGTTGGGGTTCTGTCTCGTGTTGTATGGCTAAGGTGATTTGGGTTATCTTCTTAACACGTGTGCATTGTATGTTTTCATAGAAGCTCAAGAAAATAATCCAGAAATATTACCAGGAAGCCCGTAGAAATACCTAAGTCTACAATGTGAGTCCATTATCTTTTTCTCACAGTTTGTGAGACACTATTTCAAATGTTTTCCAAAACCCTAAATATTTATCAGTTATAATTACAGTGATTAAGTCTTTGTATTCTACAATTGCTGCCGGTATTATGGGGTTTTGTATACACTACTTGACAAGCGTCACCATTGGATAATGGGTTAGACAATGTGTGATATGACCATAGTCACAGATCCGGTCGAGTGACAAGTACTGAATGAGTATATTGGTAGAATAAACCATTGTAATCGCCCTTAATACTGTAATATTATAACAATTAATGTTTTTTTTTATAAATTGGAATGTACTCACCAGTATTTCTTGCTGATAAAATATTTTTAAAACGCGTTTCAGGTAACTTAATGCGAAGCTATAAGAAGCCAGCTACGGAGCACTAAAGGCTTAAAGAAAGTGGATAAAAAGTTACCTAAATAAAAGTTTATGTTTTCAGCAATTAGGGTTTATCCCTATAAAGACATTATGAATGAAACATGGGTTTTAACCCATTTGTTTATTATAAAAGTTTGGTGTTTTGAAACTCTGAAATTATTTCCTAACTACGATCCTGATGAAAAATTTCCTCTACGTATTTAATAAACACCGATACCATCTGACTGGTTCACGGCTCCCGCTCCCAGGGTGGGATCGGGGGTTGTGACAGTATAGGTAAGAACCAAGTATCGATCCATGGACACGGTAGCTTTTGATACTAAATCTTTGTTACTCTAAATCCGTTTCAAACAATAAGTTGGGTTTTCTAAATTATCATGCAAAATAATAAAAATTCTAAGTTAACGAAATTTAACGATAATTAACGAGAAGTTGCCTAAACCGAGTATCCACTAATGTTCAGGTAACAATCTTTGGGAAGCACTAATGATGACACAAACTCTCAAGTAACTAAGTCCCGGTCAAGGTCCCATATTTTATAATTTCTTTGGAAAATTAAAATGAAATAACATTCTAATCACCTAAAAATCATTCTTTTTAAGCTCATTTGTAAAGTTAATACTAATCTTTAAACAAGAGTTACTCGTTTGTCAAAACTCCCAACTCGAAAATTTAAGGAAAACTAATATGAAAAACATACTAATCACCTAAAATTGCTTTTCGTTAGATAGCATCCTAACGTTGTACTTGATATGAACCACGAGCATGATCATGCTAGATAACAATTTTGGCCTAAATCATCAATCTTACACAACTAACATACTCTAGAATTCACATTAACACTATTATGATCTTTCCAAATCCAAGTGCAAGATTACATACAAATGCTCAAATCTTCATCCATTTCATGTTAACAATTACCATTCCTAGTCTCATGCTTTGAATCAAACTAACTAGTAGTAAGATTCAACAATCATAATCTACACATGGGTTTTCCAACATGTCATGAGTAAATAACAATCAAACAATCATGAAATCCAACTTTAAGCATGCATATAAAATCCAAGAACAATACTAGAACACTATCATGAAGATTAACATAAACTTGCCATCACAATTACTTCCGATTCATCACATTAACAATAGTTTCAACATGGTTTAGACAACCCAAATGTTTAGCCTCTAAAGCTACCAAAAACCACAACCATACTCGTATACATGGAAGAAAACATGGTAGATCTAGAGTTTTTCAAACCAAAATGAGTTAAAAGTGGGTTGTGTGGTGTTAGATCTTCAATTGAAGTGCCTGATCTTCAATCTTGGCTTCAAATTCATCAAGAAATGCTTGGAACCGACTTTTGGGGCTTGGGAGAACTAGGGTTCGGCCCCCTAAAGTTGGACCAATGAAATGGGAGTTAAAAATTAGGTTATATGAGATGTGGCGCTGCACACAGCTGTGTCATTAAGTGACACGACTGTGTGGACCATTGCTGCTTGCTGCTGAGATCAAGGTGTGTGCCCAAGGTTGACGCAGCTGTGTGCCATCTTACTCAGATAGCCAACACAGCTGTATCTGGGGCGAAATTTCCACAAACATCATTTTTTCTCGAGTTTTCCGCAACGAATCACTAACAAGCTTTCCAAAACTACAATATTCAAATAAAACACAATTAAGTGTCGATTCAATTGAATTTGTAACAAAAAAAAGGGGATAATATGTATATTTATTAACATATCAACAATCAATCTTATGCAAACACTTAATCCTTAAACATGCTACTTGTTATGCTACTTGTTTATACATACTAGAACCCTATTATGCATGCTATCTATCATTAACTTTACAAGCCTTCATTAACATTTATAGTGCTATAGGAGTAGCACACCGCCCATTTTGTGGTCACTATTAAGTATACACTCAATACGGCCTTATTCACTTTGCTGATAAGATTACGCTTGTGGACAATTTGGTGATTTATAGTTTATGCATCCTAGTATGTTTATATAACTTAGTGTACAATTAACATGTGGATTTGAGTCACTTTTATACTTATGTTACATAGACAAAACTTGTATGCTCACCGACCTTTTTGTGTTGACGGATACTTTATATACATATTGCTGCAGGAAATGTATGATGATGCACAAGAAATTGAATTAGGGTGGAACTAGAAACGCACCCAAACATTATTTTATGTTTTTCCATTATGCTTGTCATGCTATTCCCAACTTGTTGTAATTTTCTTTTGAAACAATGCATTATTTGAAGTTACGAAATGAAATGGAAATTTTGAATTTTAATTATTGTCATAATTTAGTGTTATGGAGTCTTTGAGCAATCTATTATGCCCCACCTCGATGTTTCCATCATCGATTGGGGTATGACACATATATTATATTTTTATTATGCACTAGATGTTGCCAACATTGGTACTCGTACTCCTCTATATGATTTTCATGATGTTTTATTTTAATCTTTGAAAAAGAAGTTATATTCACAATCAGTGGCGAAGCTTGAAAAAAAAGTTCAGGGGGTCGGAAGGTAACAGACATAATTTTTTTTTCTATCGCGTAGTTTCGAGGTGTATGTTCGGGTCGGACGTCGGTGATTCGATTCGGGTCGGGTCGGGTCAAACATTAATATCAAATAACAAACGTTCTCAAACATTAAAAAAAAGTTATCATTTTATTCTTCCCCATAGCATAATCTAATAACAAAACAAGTTAACAAATCACCCTAAATTTCAAACTTTAATTTCTATCTAAATCAAATCACAATAAGATTAAACAAATAAAATTAGACATGGTTACCGAAACATTCAACAAGTTTAGGGCAAAAATTCGGACCAATTTCACCCCTAATTTCAACCTAAATCACATAAATTGTAGCCCTAAATTAAACCTAAAGATAAAAAACACACACCTTTAACCTTATGAAGATTGAAGAAGTCGAACAAGAGTACAAGACCACAACAACGAAGCAGCGTTTTGGCTTCTGTTCTCAAACAAGAAGCTGAAGTCGAACAGTTCTGAAACCTGCGTTTTCCCCCTTTCTGCAGTTCTGGCTTGTGACTTCTGTTCTTCTGGTTGATGTCCCAAAGTAAACGAATTTGGGTTTATTTTTGGATAGGGTGGGCTTTTAAGTTTGGCTATATATAGATTTGATTTGGGTTATATAATATACATTCTAGAATTCTACCAAATATAATGATTTGGGCTATAATATTTGGGCTAATTAAATATTTTATTTGGTCTATATAAATAAAAAAATTAAAACCGGGGGGTCGGAAACGTATATACCTATTTTTTTTATAAAACCGGGGGGTCGAAAACGTATATACCTACAAAATCCTATCCGAAACGTACATATATAACCTTATTGACTGAAAAGTTCGGGGGGTCGGGCGCCTCTCCCCGCCCCTTAAATCCTGCGCCCCTGTTCACAATAAAGTATCTTTTTGGTGCTATAAACTATAGTAAGTGTCGGTACCGTACCGAAGCGAACGCATGTTGTCTGAACAACATCGGTACCGGTAACGATAGTCGATTTATCTCTTCTGATTGATTTATCGAGTGCCAGTATCGTATCGGTGCTATAACAAATCGACTCGAATGACCGCCGCAAAACGTAGGGATGCCAAGTTATTATATTATATTATTGTATATCAAACATCCCTAGTCTGCGCTAATGATGTTTGTATATTTTGAGTTTTTGACACTTTAGTTTGTTTCCTTCGAATTCCCCACTTCACTACTTCAGCACATAGAATGAAATCATAAATCATAAACTACTAATCCAATGAAATTTTCCACCTCCAAACTTCATTAAATTGCAATGCTGATTTTTATTTTTTTAATTTCTGATTACTAAACTTTAATATACTAGAAGACACTTGGACGATTCTATTTCCTTTCAAAGAAAAACTTGGACAGTTCTAACCTTTTTATTTGTTGATATCTCTCATAAACATGTAATGTAAAGTTTAATTCAAAAGGACAACAAAAAACATAAAGATATCAGGCAGGTTGATTTTAGTTTATAAAAGTCTTAAGTGGTTGGAAACTCAGTCGGCTTCGATGTGCTCAAGAGAGAAAACCCAAAAATATAATCGTAGCATTGCCAAAACGTGTTTTATCTTGTGACGACGATACCGACTGTACAACTTCGATAGCAGTGCCAATATTTGTTTTTATGGTTCCCGGTATAAACTTCATTCCGATCTTAAACTTCAGTATTAGTGCCAATAATCGTTTTTATGGTTTCCGGCATAAACTTCGTTCCGGTCCCGACCAAACAATCTTGAGAACGGAGTTAAACCAATTCTGTGTGAACATCGCGATCAATATAAAACACGTGTTGATGTCTTTTGGGGGTATCATGACTTTATTTTTTGGGTTTTCTTTATTACTAAGTAAGGGTACTGTTCCAATACTGTAATAAACCGAATCGGTACTGATTTAATTTGCACGGGTTAAACCGGGTTTAGAAGATGGCGGTTGAAGCCCATTATGGCTAACGATTGGGCCAGATAAACAAATTGTATAAACTTGACAATGGGCTGCCAAATAGTTGGATCTCGTCAAAAATTTTGAGAACATTGCTTTTCTTGTTAATTATTTTAAGTTTTAACACATGATTATCATCTTACATTTTATATATACATATTCGTATCAATAATTAAAAAATAATAACATTTTAAAATGATAATAAAATTACAATCTATCTATACTATATAATAAAAGAAACCTGATTTGGGACACATATCATTCAATGAGGGCATCAATAATTTATTGATAAATTTTAAATTAAAAAGATTTAAATATTATATTAGAATTTTATTTTGATTGTAAATCTAAAGTCTAAAAATAAATAAATAAATAAATATAATCTCTTTATGTTGTAGAAACTACACGATATCGTTTGAACAAACATATGATAATAATATATAGGATATAAATTACGAAAATCAAACTATAATGAATAAACTTGTGTCTTGAGGCCACGTGATTAATACAATTCGTTTAAAACATATTTAAAAGACTATTATCTTTTATCCACATCTATATTTATACTTACTATATAATAAAAGAAACTTGATTTGGGACACATGTCATTTAATGAGGGCGTCAATAATTTATTGATAAATTTTAAATTTTAAATTAAAAAGATTTAAATATTATATTATAATTTTATTTTAATTGTAAATCTAAAGTCTAAAATGTGTTTTAAATCTAATCCATAATTTATGGATTTAATTTTGATTTGAAATTATTAAACAAAAACCCATAAAATTAGTAACCATTTAATCAATTTCGTAAGTTTTACTTTCCCTTCTAGAATCAAATTAGATTTTTGTGATAATTAAAGTTTTGTCAAGAATATAAAAAATCATTATTTAATATTCAATATATTACATCAAATATTTAGAATTAAACTCATATGTTTTTTTACTCTTCATATGCTATGCATATTATCTATCTCACATAGAAAACATCATGTTTTTTTAGATAAGTTTACCATGTCAAATAAGTAATATGCATATTATCTATGTCACATAGAAAACATCATGTATTTTTAGATAAGTTAGATATATTTTGTATACAAAATTATATTTATTCAACTCGTGAAAAACGCGGGGTTTTTAAAAATATAATTATTATTTTAGTTTAAAAAATCCCTTTTCAGACCTTTCAAATGGTATGGGACATATTACATTATTGATAGTCTTTATTGGTTTCCTTACTAATTGTGATAAAAGTAATTATTTCGTACAATTCATATTGGTTTATAGCTTTGAATACGAGCATACCTTATATTAATGTTAATGATAGCGAAAGTGAGGAAACTATATTTGGATGGTAGAAAATATAATATTATGCCAACATTAACCCGTCAGAATAATCTATTATCAGATAAAATCAGACATGTTACCTTTGAACAAGAAAATGTCATAATAAATATTAGTAGTGGTACAAAATTTTAAGTTCCTATGACAAATCCTAAAACAAATAACAGATCATATTATTATGAATAGCTATATAAACTTTAATATTTATTTCGTATTGGGTCTGCATATTACTCTATATTATATATACTTAAATCATATTATGAACATATTTGTTTATTTCACATTATAATTATGATTCACCCCGTGTATTACACGGGGCAATAACCTAGTAATTTATATATGTATGTGTATGTGAAAAGGGAAAAGAAAGTTTTATAGGTCCACATTATTTACTTGCATTGACATTGTAATGTCGTATCGGGTTTGTTAAATTAGTTGTGCTTTACTTGACAGCATTGGCGAAGCCACGCTCCCCCCCTCCCAATTTTTCCGAAACCGGGGGGGGGGGGTGAACGTATATACCTATACGAAAGTACTATTCATAACACGACACATCGAAAAGTTCGGGGGGGGGGGGGGGGAGGTCGCCCCCCCGGACATACATTAAGCTGCGCCCCTGCTTGACAGGTTAACACGAATGTTGAACCTGAACTCGACACATATAAATAAACGTATTATTTTATTAAAAACTAACACGGTTATGTTTACCTAGCAGATTACCTGACACATTTAATACAATTAAATATTGTGCGTTCAATGACATTAAAAACTAGGTTTGTTTAACACAATATATGTAGTTTAATAACATGAATCACACGACGTGTTTAACACACTTGTGTACATGACTTACCAAACATGTCGGGGCAGACCTAAGGGGTCAAGATAGGGGTCGTCTGCACCCATGAAAATTTTTATTCTTTTGGTATACGACAACGATGACGGATATGGAGTGGCATGCTGGTTTGTGGTGGTGGTGGTGAAGAGAATGAAGAAAGGAGAATAAAGAAGAGAAAATAAAGGAGAATAAAGAAGGAAAAATTACAAATTTTGTCCTTTATCTTTATCCCACTTTTCAGGCGGTGTCCTTTTTAACGAATGTTGACAGGCGGTGTCCTTTACTAGATATTTTGTTGCAAGTTTAGTCCTTTATACCCAACCCAGTTAAAAAACCCTGTTAATTGTTGGGTGTAAAGGACTAAACTTGCAACAAAATACCTAGGTAAAGGACTAAACTTGCAACAAAATACCTAGTAAAGGGCACCGCCTTTCAACAATTAACAGGGTTTTTTAACTGGGTTGGGTGTAAAGGACTAAACTTGCAACAAAATACCTAGTAAAGAACACCGCCTGTCAACATTCATTAAAAAGGACACCGCCTGAAAAATGGTATAAAGATAAAGGACAAAACTTGTAATTTTTCCAATAAATAAATGTGAGTTATTTAGGAAAAATGCATACAAACATCACACTATTGGCATCTTTATTTGTTGGGGGCTTTGCTTTTAGTTTATTTATTTACTTTATAATCATTGTTATTTACTTATTTCATATACCGCCATTGGCTTTTGAAACTCTTATGTAGTAAAATAAAAAAATGTTGTTGAATATTTTGAAAAACTAAAAAATGATGTAGAAATTTTGGAAGGAAAATTCTATATTTTTTAGATATTTTAATTTAGTATATTTTTAAAGTTGATTATGATATTATCCAATTTTCAATTATGGTTTGACTAGTCCAACATCCTGGCTAATGAACTAGTAATGCAACTGGTTCTGGCTCTGAAAACATTGTTACAATGTTGATGTAATGACTAGGTTTTCAAAAAAAAAGTAGTTGTAGTTTTTTTAGAGGCGAAATTTCGTTAGAACGGCCAAGCTAGGAAAACGTTAGAGAAGCAAACAACTACACAAGAGACCACAAAAGAAAGACAAGCAAAGAACCAAAAGAACAATTACAAGAAATCAAAACGACTGTAAGACGCCTCATCCAAACCGTCAATGTTCGCCCGATTTTTTAGCCAAAGAATGTAAGATTAAATATATTATGATTTAATATTTAATCTATAGCCATTATAATCATTTACGTAATATAGATCAAAATATATTATAACCTATTAAATAATTAGTTGGTAATTGTTGATGGACCATATTACCCTTATTAACTAATTAGGTTTCCTCCTGGGTGCTTATATAAGGAGAATCATGTGGAGGTTAAAGGGTTACTGAGTTACACAATTAGACACACCCCATTAGTCATAACATCACATTCGACCTCCTCTCCCATAACCGAATCCCCTATTCGGTTTCTTAGCCACCATCATCAGTTAGCACCCTAAGGAGGAACCAGATCAAGATGACAATCATGTCAAACCTTATTGCTGCGTCTCCATCTGGATTCTCTGCTAGCCTGTGCTGATGCAATCAAAGGTATGTTTTCATGTTTTCCCTCATGTATAAACAGAACTGAACCAACATGTGGTATCAGAGCGTATGTTGATTAATCAGTTCTGGTTTTGTATCCATTATTCTGGGATCAAAAATCTGGAAAACGAAATTTTTTTAAAGCCTTAAAAGTCATGGCTGTTTTCGAGTCCTTGTTGCCGAAATCACTGTTTTCGGAAGAAGTTGGTTAATATATTGATTCGAAATCATAATGGGTAAAACTAATATCCGAAATAAGTACATTTTTCCAGTACATTACATGCTAAGATTTTCACTTGTACAATTTGATGCCTTATAAATCAACTATAACACTCAAATATACCAAAGTATAATGAGTGTGTTGATAAGCAACATATGTACAAAGAAATAAATGTTTAAAGCTAGAAAATAAGCTGTTATTCACCTTACAACCACTTAAAACTTTAAAAGAGGATTGTTCTAATGTCCATAGACAAATTACCAGTGCTGATTCCAACTTTAAGGTTCTTCAAGGGAAAATCTCACTGCATAATTATGTCATTAGACTAGACATAAGCAACGAGACTATCCATTACTCTAAAG
Source organism: Helianthus tuberosus (assembly GCA_030545235.1). Lineage (NCBI taxonomy): Eukaryota > Viridiplantae > Streptophyta > Magnoliopsida > Asterales > Asteraceae > Helianthus > Helianthus tuberosus. Next base: position 188,328,964 of record CM060406.1, read on the forward strand.
AACAATTGGGTAAGTTAATTAGGTAGTCATTTCCTAATGATATTTAAGTCTGATAATTTTAATATTCCAATTAACACATGATTAGTTGACTCTAGTTCCATACGTTTCCTTACCAGAACTCGACAAATAACTAACATGAGAGTTAGTGACAAAATTAAATGTTAAGGCTATAAGAACCATAATAAGCAGTCTTCTAACAACGCTTTTCGATACCTTATATATTCTGAAGATTAATCAGAATATAGTATCATAATTAAGCAAAGTTATGAACGTTGTGAGGTTTGCATAGTCAACATAAAGTCATACTTACCTTAAACTCTCATTTTATTTGTTCTAAATATTTGGATTGAAACATAACTAAGATGGAACTAGATGATACCTTACATTTTCACAACTTTTGTCATCATGCAAATGAGAATTTGACAAAAGCAAATGAGACTTATAAATTCCGTCCATTAAAACCAAAATTCATGAGAAATCATGACATGGTTAATGAGGATGATTTTTTCATTTAATCTCATTCTAAGTGATTTTAAATCATGACGTTATAGCCCTAAAATATGACTTGGCTTAAGGAATAAGTATGGGTCCATCATAAGTCATTCATTGACATTCGTGGAACTTATTCCAAATGGAATATTCAGACATAATTCATTTATCATTTAAAAGGCTATCAACTTGTATCTAACTTTTGTCGCATATGGTCCACAGTCTTAGAAGAAATCTATTCATATGTTTACTTATTAAGATTTCTATTAAATATGTCCTTAAGTTTCTTATGACATTTGGACGTTAAGGAAATCAATTAAAGTCTAACATATATATGATAGGTTCCCACGTCACGTACCTCATTGAAACTTCTCTTGTAGCATTTCTAGAGATATCAAAGATCAGTGGGAGCATTAAGTGTCTTAATAATAACTTGCAATAGTTGCAAGAGGTGGGGGAGTGAAAACTTTATATTACTTCAATTTACACCTCTTGTACAAGACACTGCTCCATTATGACACTGTTCTATCATAACTTATCTCCTTAAATCTAATGCTACTCTTACAAAAGTTTCATTGTTGCCTAATTGTGGGCGCACTTAGATTTCTTACCTAAACTAACATAATCATCAACAAGAGAAATCAAAACGACTAACGTCATTAACTCGTTTCTCTATTAGATTTTGTTGGTCGTTACATATTGACCATACGCATGCTGAGTTCCTAAAGATTTCTAAGGTTAGTGGGAGCAGTCAAAGTCCTTATCATGATTTGCAAGGAATACAAGAAGCGGGGGGAAGAGTGTCATTAAATTTCACTCCGAATTTAACTCCGATTACACCTCTTGTACACCATACTGCACCAACTCTTACAAACTTAGGATCCTGAAAATGATAGCAACCTAACCAAGAGCTAATCCATAAAATTGAAACTTCTAATGAACCCAATAATCAACTCAGGAGGTCATCTAACTTTGATGATTACATAACCTCCCTAATTGAAGTTGAAACGGATTTTGGAAATGTTTGCTGATCCTATTTCTCTCATAATTAAGCCATTAGCGTCAATCAATCTTAAATCTTCTAAATGGAATAAAACTGTTTTCTAGTAAAACTGATTTCATGTGTTCGCATAACGTTAGGGATTTGATTGAATTACCTATGAGTGTTCATAACTAAACCAAATCCTAATATAAGCGTTAAGACACGAAGAAGCTTGATTGATTGTCAAAGGTTGTACTCAGGAAGAGATAAATTATTAAAGAATCTTTATTACATATCTAACAAAAGATTTCTTTGAGGATCATCACTGTTCTAGTAGCTTATAATAGTTTAAAGCTATATTAGATGAACATTATAAACAATTTTCCATAACAAATGGCTGACACATTTACATGTTCATTAGATAACAACCTAAAGTTTCAAACTGAAGGTTAAAGAACACTTTATTTGTAAGCTAATAAAATCCATGTATGGGTTAATGCAAACATCATAATGTGATGAAAAGCTAACGTAATTATTTTCATCAAGAATCAAGTGGATTAATGTACCTACCTCAAAATGAGTGGGAGCAACTAAGATAAACTTGTCTATATAGATGATATTCTTTTGACAAGTATATGTTACATAAGTCAAAGCATTGTTAACACAAACTTTGATATAATAGATCTCAGAGATACCTCTTACGTAATAGATATCATAACATACCGAGATAGACCCAGTGGGACATTAGTTCTGTTCCATAAGTTTAACATTAAATGGGTCCTTACATATGTAACAAACATTAATGCTCTCTTTTAGAGGATAATAGGATAAATGAGATTATTTCCTTACGCTTCATTAATTGGAAGCCTTATGTAAGTTTAAGTCTATACTCGTTTAGATATTACTCACATTGCAACACACTAGATATGTCTAGATTAATGTGAAGCATCTTATGGAGTATTAAAATATCTATAAAAGGAAACGAGAGACTATAATTTTGAAGAAGAAGTGAGAATTAAAACCGGTTTATTACTTTAACTTTGAAATATTCAAAGATGATAAAATGTAATTTCGGGTATATCCTTATGTCAGCAGACAAAACCTATTTCATGGAGGAGTCATAATGCACTGATAATAACAACCTAAGTTATAACGACATAATATAGTCACTAAATGTTGTTGGAAATTTATCAGTGGACTCATAAGTTTATTAACTCCATATAATTAATGTTTTGAAGACTTAGTGTGATAAAGTCAGCTACCATAACTCCTTGAACAGTAACAGTTCAAGAGGTGCTGCATTAAGTTTCGATACACAATTAATATTCGGTTATGAATGAATTGAGGAAACTAAGTTTGTATCGAATACATTCATGATATGCTTAAGGATCCTATAACTGAAGGGCTATTACCCATAAGTCTTATTAAGAGAGCTCATAGACGGGTATTAATTAATGGTCGTGCGCAATTGCATATCGTACTATGAATGACTAAGTATTAGTTAATTTTCCTCATAATTTTGATTTGTATGTCTCTAAGAATATGTCAAGCTAGCATAATGGCATATAGACAAATATAGTTACAAATCAAACAAAGGGCTTATGCGTATTTTGATCATAACGATTAGGTTTTAAATTAAGGCTATAGTATGATTAATGGGGGTCTTGAGTCGCATAATGATTCAACGGCTGTATTTCTCTGCTATAGTACTTGTTTAAGGCTAAAATGAGTGTTAACTCCTGATCAGGCTTATCTAATACTCATAGTAAATGATTACTCGGCTAAGTGGGAGAATGTAAGATTAAATATATTATGATTTAATATTTAATCTATAGCCATTATAATCATTTACGTAATATAGATCAAAATATATTATAACCTATTAAATAATTAGTTGGTAATTGTTGATGGACCATATTACCCTTATTAACTAATTAGGTTTCCTCCTGGGTGCTTATATAAGGAGAATCATGTGGAGGTTAAAGGGTTACTGAGTTACACAATTAGACACACCCCATTAGTCATAACATCACATTCGACCTCCTCTCCCATAACCGAATCCCCTATTCGGTTTCTTAGCCACCATCATCAGTTAGCACCCTAAGGAGGAACCAGATCAAGATGACAATCATGTCAAACCTTATTGCTGCGTCTCCATCTGGATTCTCTGCTAGCCTGTGCTGATGCAATCAAAGGTATGTTTTCATGTTTTCCCTCATGTATAAACAGAACTGAACCAACAAAGAAAACCAATAGTTTTAACTTCCTCCAAGACGGCAACAACCCCCGGCTTTTTGTGGTTAAAAAATGGTATATACCCGTCATGGTCTGTTTTTGTGAAAGCTCCCTCATTTCCTGTCGATGCTAAAGAAATCGTGTTCAAAAAATTACAAGAATCGGCAAGAAAAGATGTTGAGAGGGCATTTGGTGTTTTAAAGGGTAGATGGGGTATACTACACCGACCGGTTCGTGCGATGAACAAGAAAGCAATACATAGCATAGTGTATGCATGTATCATATTGCACAATATGATGATCAAAGAAGACGGACGTGTAATATCCCCGGATTGGGTGCCGGATGCTCTTACACAAGTTCAAGTTCCACAAAATATCCAACAAGAATTGCGTAATGAAGAAACTCACTTTCGGTTGAGATACGATTTAATCGAACTAGTAGGTTCTCTAGGTTTGGAGTTTCATGAGTCGGACGAGGAGTATGTTTTTTTTTTTAAATTGTAGTCTAAAATATTTCTAATATGTTAAATTGAAGTAGTATGTTTTAGTTTTAATGAAATTTATAATTTTAGTGTTAATTTCTAATTTAAAATAAAAAATTAAAAGAATTTGTGAGTGATAGAATTATATCACTAGTGACCACCCTCATTACATTTCTATCACTAGTGATAGAATAGTGGATGATAACATGACATGAGTTGATTGGATATTGGGAGTTATTGAATTCTATCACTCACAAGCACCAATCAAGTTCCGCCATGTCATCGACCATTTTTCCATCACTCACAACCTTTTTTAGTGGGGGTGGTCATCACTCACCACCACACCCAACAATTTCCCCCCAACCAACAATTACACTCACAAAACAAAACCATCACGCGTTGAAAAAATAACGAAAATTGAATCCGTGGAAAATATCACGCGTGGAACTTGTGTTGTCGGGGTGGGAAAAATACACCATAACGCGTTATTTTATGTATCACGCGTGGAACTTGATTGCCGCCCCGCCTGGCCTAAGGCCAACACGTAACAACGAAGATAAAGTAAAACACTTTCTTGCCTTTCTTAGAGGTTTTCATCGGTTCATGTCAAACTTTGATAACTATGTCACATATGGAAAGTTCAGAATAATCTTATTTTACTTTTTTAATTTTTATTTTTATTTTCTACACTCAAGATTATGTCTCTGATTATTCTCTACAATCTACATACAAAGATATCGATTCTAGATTACATTATTGACTGAAAATCCCCTTTACCAAATAAGAGAAGCCATGGGTGAATGATGCTTATTAAAACAATCTAAATCAAGACCTTTATGATCAATAAGAGACTTCATATTAGCCCTAGCTCCTCGAGCCACTAGCAGCACGGCCACTTGATTGTGGCCTGCCTCCACGGCTCGATGCAGAGCCGTGAACCCAGTATTATCCACTAGATCAACACGTGCACCGTGATCTAACAAAAGTTCCACACTTTCAACCCGACCCTTAAAAGCCGCTCTATGTAAAGCAGTCCACCCATTTTGGTCTTTCCCATTCACATTCGCACCTTCGGCTAAGCATTTCTCGAGCCCGTTAACATCATTTATCGTAGCCGCTTTATGCAAGACGTCTCCTAGATACAACATATCATATAAATCCCTATTATCATTTTCGTATGCAAGAGCTATAGCGGACTTTCCCTCTTTGGTCAATGCGTACTTCACGTAAGTACACGAGTTTAGCAAAAACTCGACAACCTTCACATGTCCTTCACTAGATGCGCAATGAAGCGGGGTCCACCCGTTATTATCCACAACATTAGGGTCACTCCCTAATGTAATTAGAAACTCAAGTACTTCCAAGTGACCGCGATACGCGCATATATGTAGAGGCGTTTGGCCTCGTGAATCTACCGAGTTTATATCTAGGTCTAAATAACTCATACACAACACTTCCATTATATCTACCCCGTTCACCGTAGCCGCTTCGTGTAAAAACCGGTCAACCTTATGGTCAATCACAAAACCCGACTCGACTATAGCCCGAACCACATCCACATTTCCCGACCCGATCGCCGACGACATCACCGAACTTCCGTTCGCGTCCCGCTTATTTACATCCGCGTTATTATTTATAAAAAATGTAACAAGGTAATAATTCCCAAACATGGCAGCTGACTTTAGCAAAGAGTTAAGATCAAACTCGCTACAAAACCGGACCGATTTCGCTAGAATTAACGGGATGTCAACGGTTTTGGCATAGCAAGGCGTCGAAAGAAGAAAATCAACCACTTGTGGCCCGACAAAAGATACGGGGATCGTAGCATCTTTAAAAATACGCGGCCCCGGTTTGGAAAACATGACACATAGGCTCTCGTGATCCGTTTTCCCCGTGAGTACCATCGATGACCGAACAATAACATTGGGCGCATGGGCGAGAAATGGCGGTTGATTAGACGGTTGACACCGGAGGGTGAAAGACAAAGTCCCTAACGGTGGAATAACCGAAATCGGGTGCGCAAACGAAAGGAGAGACGGGTTAGTTGTGTCAAGAAAAACAGCAACGGGCAAGGTGTGCATCAAGTTGGTCAACTCAAAAGTTGTGCAACATTTGTGGTCTGGTTTGAACACAATGTTAAGTTCTGTTACATGTGACTTGACCAACCGGTCCATGGTTTGTGGTTAGGTCTGATTGAATATTGGTATTGTGTGTATATATATGGAGTGGTTTGGATCTAAGAAGTTAAAAAAGTAGTACGGAACATGATGTAATCAAGACTTGGTTGATTGTTTGACCCTACCAACACGGTAATAATATTGATTAAAATGTGTTAAATATAATTTTTGATTATGGGACCATTTTGAATGGCATCTAATTGAGCAGCTTCGGAATCTTTATGTTTGACCTTGCCCAACATATAGGCTGCTTATTGATTCCTCAATATAAAATCATATTATTATAAATAGAAACAGATTTAGAGTAGAGTAAACTTTCGTTTTTGCTTATTGATATCTATAGGATTAAGATTAAATAGAAAGGATAATATAAATAAGAATGGTAAGAATGATTCTATCCATTGATTTTGGATTTAGAGGGTTGAGATTAGTTTTAGAAAAAAGAAAATAATAGAAGGGCATAAAAGGAATCCTACATATATTGACTTTTGCATATGCAAGACACATGCCAATTCCCCCATCAAATTTAAAACGTCCATAACTTTTTTCATACAACATTTGTTTAAAAAAATCACCATAATAACGAGCGTTTTTTATCTTTAATATAAGTATGATATTACTATATAAAAATAAAATAAAAAAAATTCACTTTTACCGGGTTTTATTTGTATTGTGTTAAAGGTTTGTGACCACTATGTCTTTCAACCGGGTTTTGGTTCTTACATTTTTTATTAAGGTTTCTATATATTGTATTATTATCAAAAATTTTAACACAATGTTAATTTGGGTTATGTTCATTGCATTTTTATCAGAACCAATAACACAATGTATGACACCATGAAAATGATGTTATATTTGGGTACTCTATACATTGTGTTATAGGTTTTGGTCATTGTGTTTATTCTGTTATCCATTATATTTTAATATGTTGTTCATTGTGTATTAGTTTGTTGTGCATTGTATTTTAGTCTGTTGTTCATTGTGTCTTTTATTTGCTCTCATTAATTGTGTCTTTTATCTGTCGTCATTAATTGTGTTTTTAGTCTACTTTCCATTGTGTTTTTTAGTTTAATACTCATTGTGTTTTACATTATGTCCATTGTGTCTTTTATTTGTTGCCATCGATTGTGTTTTTGGTCTATTTCCATTGTGTTTTTAGTTTGATACTCATTGTGTTTTATGGTATGTCCATTGTGTAATACGCAACTGAGTTTTCTCATTGTGTTTTACGTTATGTCCACTGTGTAATACGTAACTGGGTTTTCAATTTTTTTTTTCTAAATATATCAATATGGTACTCATATTACAGATAAAAAGACGGTCGATTTTATGATATAATTTTTTTTGAAAAACAAATGATGTATAAAAGAAGTTATGGACGTTTAAAAAATAGGGGGAAATAGCATGTGACTTGCATGTGTATAATCTTTTTATTCTCTTTGACAAAATTATCATTCCCACTTGATTTCTTTTAGGACATTTGTCACTCTATAGTGGCTTCTTACACGTTTTACTTTTATACTACTTTGTAGAATAACTCAACCCCCTCATTATGTGGCGTCTTACACTTTTTGTTTTTATACTACTTTGTAGAATAACTCAACCCTCTCAATATAAAATCATATTATTATAAATAGAAATAGATTTAGAGTAGAGTAAACTTTAACCCAGATCAAATATTAAAACCAATACCTCTCTATCCCGAACCTATACCGATCAATCCCCAACCAATACCAGTATTTAATCTAGAAGAAATCCCGAGGATCCCTGCACCGGTACCAGACCCCATGGAGCAGTGGTGGAAGAACGATTGGCAATTCCAAAACTTAATGCAGGAACCCTATCCCTATCCCCAACTAGCACAATTTCCACCTTATATACCAAATTCCTATCCAGCCATGAGCCCAGAAAATGTAGTTGAACTAGGGCAATATGTGACAACTGTCAAAATTTCATGTGTCCGTACATTGATTAAACAGTAATTAGTGCTTTAATGACTGTGCTGTTTTAAATTAATGACATGAATGCTTTCTAATTATTGTCATAATACATACATGTGCATCACATATTGCATGATGTCATATCATTATTGCATGTAACACTTTATGATTCAAATGATGCATGAAACAAAGTTAGCACAGTTATCAGACAAATCAGAAATACTGACGGGAGTTCAGTACTTAGAAAGACATGGTATTGAGACACAGAATGAGCCAGAAAACAAGAATTACACTAGTATAGTGTGTAGGAAAGTAAGGATCATAAAATTGCCTTCCTAGTGATAGTTTACGTGTCGGAAAGTGCCTAAAACTCACATAACCTGCAGAATTCAGCAAAAATCAGCATTTAAACAACTTAATATTATGCAGAATTATGGTTAAATGGTCCAGAATGCTTTCCTAAGTGTCGGGAATCAAAACTGTCACAAAAGATAACATAAAGCATACTAAACTGCATAGTTTAGCACATTAACGAACCGGCAACCAACCGAACAACCGGACACTACCCGAAACACCAAATTTTCACTAGAAGCATTGTTTTATCATTTCCGAGCTAGTTATGGTCCCCGAACATCATTACACCTCATATAACAACATAACAACTAAATACACTAACTAAACACTTGAAATCTAACTTGTTAATCTAACTTACCATTGAAACCCAACCCTATACCCCCCCCCCCCCATGGTGACGGTCACAAGGGGTGGCCCACCCTTGATTTTCTTTGCATATTTTAATTGATCATGTCTTAGGCTTTAGAGAACATAATACACATTAAATAACACTATGTTGGATGCAAGTTTATATAGACCATAAGTTCTTCACTTCTCATTCTCACCAACACATAACACACAAAACTCTCTCTCCCTCTTTCCTCCACTCTCGGCCGAGAACAAGAGCACCACCACCACCATCTTCACCTCATCTTCATCCGTTTACAAGTGATCACAAGGTGCTAGGAGCTTAACAAAGGAGCTTGGTGACCTTGAAGCTTGAAGAACCTCTCTCTAGTGCTATTAACCACCAAGTTCATCATGATCTTCTTCTTGAACCTCTTCCCTAGCCTTGCGCTAGTAGTAAGAATCATCTAATCTCATTTTACATCTTGTTATAATGGTTAAAAGTGTATGTGAAAGACTAATCATGAAGAACATCAAAGATCACTAACATAATCTTTAACATAAAGCTCTAAATCATCATGATCTATGTTGTTTAAGTGTTTGTATGCTTCTTGATTGTTGATTGTTTGTGTTTATGATGTTAAACTTCATATGAAACTTGCTAGATTGTGATTAAACACATGATCTAGCAAGATGAGAGGATGGCCTTGTGAAAAACCAAGATGAACATCCTTTATGTTCATCATGAACTTGAAAACAAAGATGGTTTTGTGAATGATTATGGTCTAAACATAATATAAGTCTTGATCATGGATGAGTTTAAAGATAGTTTTCTCAAGAAACCAAGTTAAATTACAAGATTTACTTAACCATACTTTTTAAAGAAATTAATCACATTTTTAGTGATTAATCAAGTGTAGAAACATGTTATTAACAAGAAAAATTCAAGAAGAAATATTTTTAGAAAATCAAGTTACAAGTTGTAAAAGTCTAAAATCTTCAAGAATGTGATTTATAACTAAATAACCACACTTTAAAGGGTAACTAAACTTACTTAACACCATACTAAGTTACTACAAATTTTTACAAAATTTCAAGTTCATGAAGTAGTGTAAATGGCATGATTTTAGGCTTATGGTAAGTATTGTTTGATTTGTTGATGAATTGTGATGATTTTTAAAAGAAAATGATATGCTTTGAAAGTATAGAAACCTCCATTTTTAAGGGGAAACCATGGCAAAAAATTTTCTAGAATTTAAACACTTAGAAAAATATTTTTAAACAAGTGTTTACAAGTGTATTTTAACCATGATCTTTCAAATAAAATTTGCCATAATTTTTGTTAAAAAATTACAAATATTGGAGGTTGATTTTGTTAAATAAAAGTGACTAAATATGTAGTTAGGAAAATATATATTTAGATGTCACAATGTGTGTGATTACTTGTATATTATGTGTATTAGTTATATTATTTTAGGACTTGAAATAATATAACTCACCAAAATACCAAAAATTACAATAGAAAATGTTACCAAAATCCCAAGAAAATAAATATATAATTTATACCAAAAAATTGGACAAACCGAACAAGGAATATAAGCTACAAAATATTCCGGAATTAAATTCATAAGTATATTTTGGTAAACGGTATTTTGGAAACCTTGAAAACGAAAATATGATTTTTATAATTATTACAAAAATATATCATATTTTTTACAAGAAGGAAATATATTATTTTTGGGTAAAGAGAAATATATATGTTTTCTTGAATTACTAGAAATATATTATTTTTGAGAAAAATATATATTTTCTTAAACAAATTTAGAATATATTATATTTGGGTGAAAAATGAATTTATGAATATTTTCTAAGTTAAACTTGAAAATATATTATTTTTGAGGTTTATATGAAAATATGAATATTTTTGCCAAGGGAGAATTATAAATAATTTTCTACAAAAGTTTTCTTGTAATATATATTTTAAGAATATAAATTGGTGATTTTATTGGTTGAAAATAATATTCCGGAAAATTATATACAAAATTAAGTATAAGAATACTTAATAAATACAATGAAAATACGTATTCTTGTACATATAAATACACCGGAATACGCCACAAATACTTGGCAAAATACACAAGTCTAAGAATATAAGTGTAAGTATACCCATCCTTGAGGAAAGAGATACATGTATAAATACATAACGTGTCAAGTTAAAATTATTTTAACTAACATTCCAATAATTAATAAATATAATTTAAGTTAAATTATTTATTATTTTAACAAATAATTATATACTTTGGGATAATATTATGACACAAAGAAACGTAACTCAAAGATGCTAAGTCATAACAAATAAGACAAAAGTCAAGGCACTACCCATCCGTCTAATTAACCATAGCACGTGTGTAGGTAGTCGTGCGACCGAAGGAAAGCTTTGAGTTACCGAGTTACGAGACGCAAGACTGTGAGTTCATGTCCCCCTTTTATTTTAACTGTTTTCAGTTTTATAACTCCGGGGGTGAAGTACATGTTACAAATTGTTACAAACGTTTACATATGGTATGGTTAGCTAAGGAATGAACTGTTAGATCATGTGAGTGGTGGGTACAACGCTTAAGACCATTAATCCTCGTATAAGGACCGAGGGACATGAGTGATAGATCTATTTGGGTGTTGCGAGCCCCACCCTTGGGACCGGGATTTGGCCCATGAGGTGACTATGTCTTCCAGCCTGAAGCCCGGTACAAAATCCGCTAGGTTTGAGCCTTCCTGCATCACTGCACACATATTAATGACCTTGCAAATCATTAATTGATATGTTTCCTTGTTGCTTTCATACCGGGTTTACAAAATACATACTTACAATGATTACAAGTTTATTACGAGCTCACATACAAAACACATGAACTCGCTCAACTTTTATTGATGTTTTCAAACTACATGTATTTCTAGGGAACTGATTATGGATCTGGCGGGAAAAACAAGGATTTTCAAGTCGTGTCCTCAGTAAATGATGTCATCCTGCATTGAAGGGTTTGAATCGTGTATTTTATCCTTGATAGGATACATGGTTCAAAGCCTAGTTTATTTAGTGTCTTTTGTTAAAGTCCTTTATGGAACTTAAAACTTTGTTTGTGTTGTATTCTAAACTTGAAGTCTGTGTTTGGATTTAAAACAATGATGGTTGTAATATTTTGAAAACTTCTAAATGGATGAACATCGTGGTTTCTATCATATAGTTGTTTGTTATGGTTTAATGCAATGATATGAAGCAAGTCACACGTAATCACGCTTCCGCAAAAGTCAGGGTGTGACACAATATGGAGAGAAACTGATGACGGCATGAAACCAAATCCGCACGATAGGAGAAAACCTCATCTGGAAGTATGATGAGAGGGAGTTTCACTTTTGAAGACAAACCAGTCCTATATATATATATATATATATATATATATGTATGTATTTTCCCTGTATTTTATAATAATAACAATAATAATAATATATATCGACGCATAAGTAAAACTAAAATATACAGATATATATAACTGTGGGTGTATGTATTAGTGACACAATTTATATAAAAAGAGTAAATGTTGCAATGTTCGACGATTTTGATAAAATGTGCTTTGAATATTTGTTTTGATTGAATTATTTTGTGAAATTAATACCTGAAAATGTTTGCAATTCAGATGTCGAATGACGTAATTCAAGAAATTCACGCTAGTAACAATAACGGAAATCCTTTGGATAAAAGTGCTATAGAAAATATAGTAGCTCAAGGAATAGCCGATGCCATACCCTTAATTATTGAAGCTATTAAAAATCATATACCTGTAAACAATAATACTACTATAGGCAGTAAGTGTGCTCATCACACGGAACCTAGCCACAATATCAATGGAGATAATAATATTCTTGTCAAAGCTCCACTTCCCAAACGAAAGAAAGCCATAGCTTATGGTTGTTCTTATAAAGAATTCTTGTCCTGTAAACCGATTGAATTCTCTGGTAATGAAGGATCCATTGCAGCTTCGCGCTGGTTAGAGAAAACTGAAGTTGTTCTGAAAATTAGTAAGTGTGCTGAAGAGGATAAAGTAATGTACGCTTCTAATCTTTTCAAAGATGAAGCACTAGAATGGTCGAATACTATTCTTCAGTCAAAAGGAAGTGACATGGTTTATGCCATGGAATGAAAGGAATTTAAGGAAATGACTGAAAGAAAATTATGTCCTCCTTATGAGAAAGAACGGATAGCTAATAAGTTCCTAAACCATAAGATGTTTGGTGTAAATTATCGCGAATTTACTACCAAATTCTTTGAATATGCAAGGATAGTACCTATAACAACCCTCCTAAAACACGTAACACGACCCTAACCGTCCCTAATATATCCCGAATATACGTTAACGGGCCTAAAATACCTTTATATTAAAAAAAATCAAATAAAAACAAATATATGAAGACCTCGCGGGCTGCGACCCGGTCTTCATATGCTGTCGCGGGGCGCGACTCAGTGCCACCAGGCGGCACACCTTGGTGCCACGTGTCCGGTTACACGGCTAAGCTATACCGTTGATTCACCATTGCTAGGACCTACCCTAGGTCTCTCGCGGGCCGCGTAAGAATGAGAGCAGGGGCTCGCGGGCCGCGAGCCGCCATTGTCCAGCCCTATAAAAGGAGGCGCAGGCCTTAGTTTCAATTTGTTCATTTCTTTTCAATCTCTCTCAACTTCTTAATAGGGAAAAATCTCAGGTATTATACCCCTAAAAGTCAAAACTCTGCCTCGTTGTAAGTATTATAACCCCCGGTTACGTATTGGTTACTCTACCTGATTGATCTAGGGCTCCGTAACGCATATCAAGGCTTTGCCTGACTCAGTTCGTTGGAGTTCTGTCTCGGTAGTATGACTAATGTAAATTGGGTTATCTTACTAACACATGTGCATTGTTTAATTTTAATAGATTATAACCAGGAAAGTCACCAGGAAGCTATAGTGTTTTCTAAGTCAGCAATGTGAGTCATTCTCTTTTTCTACCAATCTGTTTTACCAAAACCTCAAATGTTTTAAATTATAATTTATAGTGATTGAGTCTATGTATTCTACAATTACTATCGGTATGTTGGGGTTCTGTATACATTACTTGAAACTCGTTACTGTTGCGAATGGTAGCATGACCACAAGTCAGGATTGACAGTACCTTGGGGATAATTGGGTAGATATAAACATTGTAATCACTCTCAATACTGTAAAATTATAAAAGCTTATTTTGATTAAACTGGGATGCACTCGCCAGTATTTCTTGCTGATAAAACCTTTTTAAAACGCGTTTCAGGTAACTTAACGTGAAGCTAGTAGAAGCCAGCTGGAGAGCACTGAAGGCTTAAAGAAGTGGCTATAAAAGTTATCTAAATAAAAAAAGGAGTTTATGTTTTCAATAATCAGGGTTTTATCCCTACGAATGTATTATAAATGGAAACTTGGGTTTTATCTCATTTATTATTTATAAAAGTTTGGTGTTTAAACTCTGATAAAATATTTCCTAACTACGGTCCTGATGTTTAAATTCCGCTGCCAAATTAATAAACACCGATACCACCGGCTCTGAGTAGCTCGCTGCTGCCCGCCCCCGGGGCAAGGGTTCGGGGGTTACGACAGGAGGTGGTATCAGAGCTACAGCCATTGGTTTAAGCCAAAGAGGTGTTCTGCTGACACCAAAATTTTAATCAATTGTGTTAGGAAATAACTTATGTGACTATGTCTAAATATGTATATTATTGTTTTGTGTTATTTGACAATCTGTTAGTTACAGTATGAGTGAGCAAGGTACATCTGACGCTTACCATCAATTAGCTAGTTCCCCAAAGAGTGAAGAAACCTCATCACAGCCTACTCCTTCGGGGTACTCTGCTGATACTTAGGAAGGAATTTTTATCTTTAAGGCGCAATCCGAGGAACCATTCCCTCCGAAAAAGAGAGGATGGTTTAGTAGGGGAGCACATGAGAGAAGGAAGACGATGAAGAAATTACAATAACAGAGAGTGATGACGGGGGTAGCCCAAGACTAAATAAAATGACTAAATATGTAAACGCTCAAAGGGTTAAATGGTTCAATGGTTGAAAAGCTGTGAGGTGGGGAAAAGCAATGCGGAAACAGTAGCCAGTCACATCCAGGGATTGCTTCACCAACCCACAGCCGCAAAAGCCATGCAGGTCTGCAGAGCACACGCAATTATCCAGGGGTCAAAAGGCTTCAACCCCCGAAAGGGCAAGCCCCTCGCTGCAAGCAAGGACACTAGTCAAATGAATGCCTCTTTGGGAGATGTCTTCTCCTATATAATTGACACTTCATTTACTGAGTTGGGACATTCTTGGCCAGGCCTGTTTCCTTAAACTCTGGTCATTCATATTGAGTACTTGCTTTATGCGAGTTACTCACTTTCACATCCAACACACACATTCCGTTTGCTACCATATCCGAATCTGAATAAACTTCAGAGGATGAACTTCAGCAAACAACAACAATAAACTAGTGAACCTCCTTCCACGTCTTGCAAACGTGGGGGGACCCCACGACCTGCGTTAGGCAAAGTTGAACCCTTCAACCCTTTTGCCTAACCAGCCCAGCTACCATCCTTGGTCTCTTATTTGTTGCATCAACAAGTTGGCGCCCACCGTGGGGCTACGCCGCTATTTCTCCTCAAAAAGACCTAGTAGTGTAGCTCTCTTCACTTAAAATCACCATGTCTGAAAGTGGATCCCCGGGTGAAGTAAATCAGATTCCAAACACCTCAACCCCGGGTAGTAGCCAAGCTCATGTGGCTATACCAACTTCTTTCTCAACTCCGGGTAGCACACCCGAGTTCCTCACCTTCAACACACCAACTCCGTCCAGATCCGGAGTTCCTTCTCCCAATATCGGTGTCTCTGACGCCCCAGCGCGTGTTGAACTTACCCCCGAGGGGGTTGCCAACAATTTCCTGGAATTGAGGTCTCTTCTCAACCAGCATGTGAATAGAGAAAGAGAAAAGGGGGTGAGGATCCGCCTAGATTATGATGAACCAGAACCAACGTTGTCTCCCGGACCACCTCCCCCTCCTTTTACGACTAGAAATGAGGCTGGTCCCAGTAATCCTCCAAACCCTCACCCATATCTGTCCACGATGACGAATCCCACAGTGCATCCCATCTTCTCTTCCCAACCGATTACTAGTGGTGCTCCTTTGGGACATGAGCTAACCCTTGACCAGCTCCTACAGTCCCCAGTAACCAGCTTTCCAGCATCTACAACAACCTCGTGGGAGCAAGCTCTGTCCGTGCTCCCTTTAGCACGAAGTGCTGTCATGAGCACTCCCCTTGGCGTAAGCTGCTCAGTTGCACCTGGAAGCCTTCAAGGCTTCAACCTCATGCCCTCAATGATGACCCAGATGATGGCCAACTTCCTGTGGCAACACTTTATTAATCAGGTGCTAGCCACTCAGGGAAACAACGGCAATGGCAATAATGTGGGTGCAGGGGCTGAAGAAGACTTGGCCAAACCATATAAGCCAAGTAACCTTTCATGCTTTTCACAGCAAATAACTGGTTATGATTTCCAAGCAAAGATCAAGATGCCTCCTCACATCAAAACATACGATGGGACTGAAGACCCTGAGGACCATCTTCAGATCTTTACCGGTGCAGCAAAGATAGAGAAATGGTCAAACGCTGAATGTTGCCTAATGTTCATGCAAACCCTTGTTGGATCAGCCAGAATCTGGTTCAACGACTTACCTGCTCGAAGCGTTCGATGCTTCGACGACCTCAGCAAGGGTTTTCTGGCCAATTTCTCCCAACAAAGGCGATATGTTAAAGACGCAACAGTAATCTTCCAGATAAAACAACGTGATGACGAAAGTCTTCGAGCGTTCATTGAACGATACAAAAAGGAAGGTCTGACTTATGTAGGGGCAGATGAGAAAATGAGAGTGGCTGGTTTCATGAATGCCATCACCTCTAAATATCTCACAAGAGATTTCAACAAGTCCCTGCCCAAGACCTTGGAAGAAGCTCTCGAAAGGGCTAAAGCCCACATCCGGGGAGAGGAGGCGGTAGACATTAAAGAACAAAGGAAAAGGGGATCCAGCTGGCGAAGCAATAGTCCAGCTAGAAAAAAAGGGAAACTTCAACTCCTATGACAGGCGGTCAAAGGGTTCAGACCCTCGAAGGTCTGAAGGCCGGAACCCTTCAAGCAGGGAGAAAGGCATAAGTTTCACACCCCTCACGAAGACCCCTCAAGAAATCCTCTCAATGGAAGAAGTCAAGCAAAACTTTCGGCCTCCTAGGCCTCTCCCCAAAAGCAGAAAAAATGAGAACTCCACACAATATTGTGAGTTTCATGAAGAAAAAGGTCACCACACCAATGATTGCTTCCAGCTCAAGAAAAGAATTGAAGAAGCTGTTAAGTCCGGAGAACTCGCTCATTTGGTAAAGGGAGTCCGGGACAAAATGGCTGAAGGAAAAGGCAAGGAAGTCAATATGGTGGATTTTGATGGAAGGGTTCCTCATAAAAGACAGCGGTTGGAAGCTTGGGAGCTTCAGTGTGTCTGTTTCCCCCCAACGGAGAAAGACCCTCTCTCTAGCCCTCTTGTGGTAGAAGCTACTGTAGAAACGTTGCAAACACACAGGGCATACATAGACACTGGGGCAGCTACTGAAATCATGTTCGAAAAATTCTTCAACCGTTTGAGTAATGAAGAACGTTCAAGGCTTCAACCCTCTGGAACCTCCATAAAAGGTATTGTCGATATACCCCTCAAGCCTTTAGGGCAGCTGACACTTAATGTTCGTTTCAGCGAAGGTCAGAAGGAAAGAATCCAACCACTCACCTTTGTGGTTATCAACATACCTTCAAGCTATGATGTAATCATTGGGAGGCCAGGGCAATGTGCATTCTACATGGCCGTGTCTGTTGGCCATGGCACGGTTAAATTTCCCACCGAGAGGGGTATAGCAACCCTTCAACCCTCTCAAGAAGCATACCTGGTTGAAGGTGAAAGTTCCAAAAGTGAAGAAGACAAGCAAAGGCTAATCATAAATCCTAAGTACACTGAACAAAGAATAAGGGTCAATCCAAGCCTTTCACAAGAAACTCTCTCGTATCCTGAAAAGTTGCTAACACATTACAGTGATGTCTTCGCTTGGTGCCCCGAGGACATGACAGGCATTCCTCGGAACATTGCTGAACATGAGTTAAGAATACCACCGGATGTCAAGCCCGTGGTCCAAAAGAAAAGAAGTCTAGCACCTGAGAGAAGCATGGCTGCTTGCCAAGAAGTTGAAAAGCTTGTGTCAGCCGGCATTCTCCGAGAAGTCAAGTACCAATCATGGGTTGCAAACCCGGTCATGGTTAAGAAACCAGACAACTCTTGGAGGATGTGCATAGATTTCAAGGACCTTAATAAGGCTTGCCCTAAGGATTGCTATCCTCTACCAGAAATTGACCTCAAGGTTGACTCCCTCACTGGTTACCCTTTCAAATGCTTTCTTGATGCTTACAAAGGGTATCACCAGATACTCATGAAAGAAGAAGATGAAGAGAAGACAACGTTCCACACTGATAAGGGAATCTTTTGTTACCAAAAGATGCCTTTTGGACTCAAAAACGCTGGAGCAACCTACCAACGTCTAGTAGACAAAGCCTTTACAAGCCAAATTGGTAAAAACATGGAGGCATACGTCGATGACTTGGTAATCAAAAGCAAGACGGAGTATCAAATGCTCGACGACATTCAAGAAACTTTCAAGAATCTCAGAAAGGTTAACATGAAGCTCAACCCTGAAAAATGCTCATTTGGGTTTGAAGAAGGAAAGTTCTTGGGTCACATTGTTGGGAAGCAAAGCATCAAGGCCAACCCAAACAAGGTGAAAGCGGTTCTTGAAACCAAACCACCAAAAACCAAGAAGGAGGTTGAAAGCATAAACGGGAAGCTTGCAGCCTTGAAGCGTTTTACCTCCAAGTTGGCTGAGAGATCTCTACCCTTCTACAAAACGCTCAAGAATTACTCTGATAAGAAGAACTTCAAATGGACCGATGAGGCTGAAGAAGCCTTCAACCTGATGAAACAACATCTCGCTTCCTTACCAGACATCGCAGCTCCTAAAACGGGGGAACTAATTTCAGTCTATTTATCAATTGCTGAAGAGGCCATAAGTGCAGTCCTCGTCATCGAACGGGACAAAGCTCAGGTACCCGTCTATTTCTTCAGCAAAACTCTAAAATTGGCTGAAACCAAATACCCTCCCCTTGAAAAGCTTGCCTTAGCCCTAGTTCAAACAGCTAGAAGGCTTCGAAGGTATTTCCAAGCACATCCTATACAAGTGGTCACTGACCAACCTATTAAGAATGTGCTTGAAAAACCAGAGAATTCGGGAAGACTGGCCAAATGGGCAGTGGAACTAGGTGAACATAACATCACCTACGTCCCACGAAAAGCTATCAAAGCCCAAGTCTTGGCTGATTTTATCGTGGAAATCCCGAACCAAGCAATCACTGAAGTAAACACTACCACCACTGAACCTTCCAACCCTGAAGCCTGGAAGCTTTTTACCGATGGGGCTTCAAGTGTTGAAGGGTCAGGGGCGGGGCTAATTTTGATCAACCCAGAAGGGTTGGAATTCACATATGCTCTCCGTTTTGATTTTCAGACCACCAATAACGAGGCTGAATACGAGGCACTAATAGCTGGCTTAAGGCTGGCTAAAGAAATGAAGGTTGAAAAGCTTGAAGTGTTCACAGATTCGGTGCTAGTCTCAAGCCAAGTAAATGATAGCTACATAGCTAAAGAGCCAAACATGAAAAAATACAGAGAAAAATCCAAGGAGCTGATGAGTACCTTCCAAGCATGCAACATCAAACAGATCCCCAGATCTCAAAACAAAAAGGCTGATGCCCTAAGCAAGCTTGCATCTCTCACTTTCGCCCACCTTACCAAGAAGGTGCTGGTAGAAGTGTTGAAGGCTCCATCAATTGATGAATTGGAGGTTCAAGATGTAGTTACCGAGGAAGATCCAAACTGGATGACTCCCATCAAAAAGTTCCTTAAAAATGGTGAATTACCCAATGATCAAGTAGAAGCTAAAAGGGTTGAAATCAAGGCAAGGCAATACGTACTACAAGGAGAAACCCTTTACAAAAAGGGTTACCTTGCCCCCTTGCTAAGATGTGTTGGTCCTGAGCAAAGTAAGTATTTGATCAAAGAAATTCACGAAGGCATATGTGGAGCTCACTTTGGAGCTAGGTCGGTGGTTGCAAAACTCATGAACCTCGGATATTTCTGGCCCTCAATGCATCGTGATACCACTGAGCAATTGAAGAAATGTGATGCTTGCCAAATTCATGCACCGATACCAAAGAATCCCAAGCATGACCTTGTCCCAATAACCTCGGCATGGCCATTCCATAAATGGGGAATGGACATTGTTGGACCATTCCCCCCAAGCAAAGGAGGAGTAAAATTCTTGCGGGTGGCAATAGATTATTTCACCAAGTGGCCCGAGGTTAAACCACTTGCAAAGATCACAGGCAAACAGGTCATTGACTTTGTTTGGGAAAACATTATTTGCCGTTATGGATTGCCGGGAGTAATTGTCACCAACAATGGGAAGCAATTTGCTGAGAAGCCTTTCAGCGTTTGGTGCAAAGAATACAGAATCAACCATGTTTTCAGCTTAGTGGCTTACCCGTAATCAAACGGTCAGGTGGAAAGGGTAAATCGAAGCATAGTGGAAGGTATCAAGACAAGATTGGGAAGATACGAAAGCAACTGGCTTGAAGAATTGCCTAGTGTCCTATGGGCAATTAGAACAACCGAAAAAACAAGCCATAAGAAAACACCCTATAGTTTGGTATTTGGGTCCGAGGCTGTGATCCCCGCTGAGATAGGAGTTGTAACCCAGCGAATTGTCAACATGGATCCCGAAACAAACCAAAAAGAGACCATGTTGAATTTACAACTCCTAGAGGAAGCACAAGATCAAGCTGCAATCCAAGAAGCCAAATACAAGCAACAAATGGAAGCCTACTACAACAAGAAAGTCAAGAATGAACGATTCAAGCCAGGGGACATGGTCCTCAGAAACAATGAAGCTAGCAAAAAGGAAAATCAAGGAAAGCTTGGCCCAAAATGGGAGGGTCCATATACCATCCTCGAAGCACACAAGGGTGGATCCTACAAGCTAGCAGATTCAGAAGGCAAGAAGCTTCCAAGGCATTGGAATGGCAAAACCCTGAAAAGGTTCCATGTTTAGACAGGAAAGTTTGGTTTGTACCAAAATGTATTTCGAACAACACTATGAACACCTTTTGTAAAGAGCAAGTATTGCTTGAATGAATGAAGCTGTTTTGTCAAACTTGTCTTTCTATCCTAAGACCAGGTTGAGAACCTAGCAAAAAACTCCATGGCAAAGGCCATGTAAGGGGATGAGCTCCCAGGCCACATCGCTCAATAGGTTCAAGGGTTGAATGAGCCTATATAAGGGGTGAGTTCCTAAATCAATACAACTCCATGAGACTTGTTAAGAAAAAATAAAATTGTCTCATAGACGGGTTTGAACAGCCTACACCAAATGTTCCCTAAGCCTTAAAAAATATAACCAAACAGGTTCATAAAGTCAAGTGAAAAACAAAGAAATGATAAGAAGGATAGGTGCTATGTCTTCTTGTTAAAAATACCAAGGCTAAGTGACTGCAGCACTGAACCCTTTAAGGTATAAAAAACATAAGGGCAGCACAAACTCGACAAAGACAAAGTTACAAAAAGACAAAGAAAATCTAAAAGAACAATACAACTTAGACAAAAAATTATAAAGATACAAGCCAAGTCAGATCACAAAACTAAGAAGCCTTCAAGGCTTCAAGCCCCCGGGTAACAACTCGAAACCTCAAAGGCTTCAACCTACTAACAGACAGCCAAAAGGCTTGGAAGGTTAAAGCCAAACAAACTGCCTTAACAAAACAGGCACAAAAACATAACACAAAGAAAATAGTTAAACATCATACCATATCAAAGAAAGCCCTAAAAGGCTTTCAAACACAAGTTAAGGCAAGTCCTAGTAACTTGCAAATTTAACTATTGTTCAAACGGCCATACAGGCCTTAAACACAACTAACAGGAACCTTAAGGGTTCCTGAAAACCTAATATTGTTCAAGTTAACATTACAAACCATAAATTGTTTTTCAGTGCTAAGAAAGCTACGAATTAAGCATCAGCAGAGGACTTGGAAACCCCGGAACCTTCACCTTTGACCCTTTTTGTTTTCTTCAGCTTCTTAGCCTTCACACCCCCATCCCCACCTACCGCTGAAGCCTCCAAGCTTGCATCCTTTGGAGCATCCGGTTGACCCGAAAGGTTGTCATCACTATCTCCCGAGTAGGATCTCTTTTTTGAAAGAGAACCCAAGATCTCAGCACAGACCTTCTCATTAAGGCCTTCCGGTTTTAAGTCCTGCAACACAGTAAGAGGCTTACCAAAACAAGCAGAAACTTGGTGGATATAAGGGTAGGTTAGTCTCTCCATTTGCTCAACGGAGCCTTTAAAGATATCGGAAGCATCAGGCCGAAACAAGGGAGATTGTTCCAAAGGATGACCGGATTCATGAAGCTTATAACCAGCAATGAGGCCTTGGTGTTTCCCCAGGTTGAGCAGCTTAGTATAAACTTCACCAAGGACAGAGTTGAACTCCTTGGAATGTAGAAGGTAAGTAATAACCTGCTGGAAACCTTGCTCAACTAACCACTGATTGTCAGCGGTAGAACGAGCAACTGAAGCTTTCAACCCCTCCTTATCCTTACCAAAAGCCTGCTGTTGAACAAATAAAGCTTCCCGGTCAGCCTTAAGCTTCAACCGATCAGCCTCAAAGCTCTTTTTCAAGTCACTCATCTCAATTTCATGCATCCTAGTCAAATCACTAACCTTCTTGTCCCACGCTGCTTCTTTCTCAGCAAACCCAGCTATCTCCTTTTTCATCACTGTAATTGAAGATTTCATCTTATCTTTCTTCTAGGAAAACTCTTCATATTCTTGCATCCTCTGACGAAAACGAGCAATCCCTTGAGGAAGCATAGCAGCAAGGTTACAAGTGCTCAAAATCATGCGGGACAACATCAAGTCATCATCCATCCCAGCAATGGTCTTATGAACTGAAGGAGGAGCAATGTGACTCAGAGCATCTTCACAAACAGCAGCATCCTTAAAGCTGTCATCATTTTTCACCAACCAATTAGGCACATAAACCTCTTCCGGATCCAACCCTTCAACGTCCCTGCTTGAAGAACCTTGAACAGGGGTAGCAACAACCTTTTTGCCTGAAACCTTCTTACCATGAACAACCAATTCCTTCTCCTTCTCAGCACCCACCTCACCACCTTGATCTTCCGAAGCTTCAATATCATCACTCAAATCCACTGGTTCAGTAGAAGTGGATTGAGGACCAGCCTTCAGCAACCGGCGGGAAGATCGACGGGTTGAAGACTTGGGAGCATGGGACTTAGAAAAACCTTTGACATTGGCAGTACTGATATAACCCGAGCCCTCAAACCTTTGCTCAACAGTCCTAACCACAACATTCTCACCAGGAACAGACGGAACATCCCCAAACACAACATCAGAAGTGTCGTCACTCTTAATGAAATCCAAAGCAGACATGACTACAAATAACAAAACAAAAACACATAAGGCATAAGTCAAGAAAAATGCAAAGAGGGCAAAAAAGGAAAATGCATACCCATGCCACTTCTCATAAGAACCGGACCCCGATCGACATTTCCCCAGATTTTACTAACCCCTAAAAGAACTAGTAAATGTTCAGGAAAGGGACGAACCCTCGAAGGGCATTCCCGGATGGCTTTAAGAAAAACATCATTCAATTCAGATTTAGAAGGCTCCGGATCATTAAGAACGGCATCCGGTTGCCTCCACACCATCTTGAAGGGGACAATAGTATCGGAAACCCAGAAAAAGCGATCCTTCCAAGTCCCAAGTGTTGTAACCATAGACGAAATAAGGCAGGAATCAACCTTGGATGTTTCAAAGGTGAACCAATCGCCATTTTTGGCCAAACGAAAAAACCGGCGAAAAAGTAACAATGAAGGATCATATCCAAGGGCACGACACAAAACCTCAAAATGTAAAACCCTAGCCATACCATTCGGATGAACTTGCCCAAAGGAAACCCGATAATATTCTAACAAATTCAAAACAAAGAAAGAAAAGGGATAACGAAGATTCGAAAACTCAAAGTGACGGCAGTAAAGAGCAATCGAACCAGAGGTCGGTTTATCAACAGGAACATCACAAGCAGGAGCAGTTGGGTTAAACTTTTTATCAATACCATATTCCACACAAAATAAGTCTACCTCCTCTTGTGTTAATCGGGAAAAGGATTTTGCTAAATCCTTACGAGCACCCATTTTTGAAAATATGAAGAGTGTAAGGAAAATGCAAAGGAAACCGAAACTAACCTTGGAAGAGGAAAAGAATTGCAGGAGAAGAACTTGATGGAATTATGTAAAAAGTGAATGAGAAATGCAAATATAAAAGATAATAACCTAAAATAGGGGTAATAATGGCAAACAGTAACTTCTGCAAAACCGCCACCCTATGAACTGCCATACATCAATCAAATCGGCTGTCAGTTATTTAAAATTCAAATATTAACTGCCTACAACCCTTCAAGCCTTCAAGCATCGAACCCTTGAAACCTTTAGGCAATAAAATACACGCATAAAAGTCAGAAGTCTTTGAGCTCATTCCCCAAAAACCTCTGACTTGGGGGGCTGATGACGGGGGTAGCCCAAGACTAAATAAAATGACTAAATATGTAAACGCTCAAAGGGTTAAATGGTTCAGTGGTTGAAAAGCTGTGAGGTGGGGAAAAGCAATGCGGAAACAGTAGCCAGTCACATCCAGGGATTGCTTCACCAACCCACAGCCGCAAAAGCAATGCAGGTCTGCAGAGCACACGCTATTATCCAGGGGTCAAAAGGCTTCAACCCCCGAAAGGGCAAGCCCCTCGCTGCAAGCAAGGACACTAGTCAAATGAATGCCTCTTTGGGAGATGTCTTCTCCTATATAATTGACACTTCATTTACTGAGTTGGGACATTCTTGGCCAGGCCTGTTTCCTTAAACTCTGGTCATTCATATCGAGTACTTGCTTTATGCGAGTTACTCACTTTCACATCCAACACACACATTCCGTTTGCTCCCATATCCGAATCTGAATAAACTTCAGAGGAGGAACTTCAGCAAACAACAACAATAAACTAGTGAACCTCCTTCCACGTCTTGCAAACGTGGGGGGACCCCACGACCTGCGTTAGGCAAAGTTGAACCCTTCAACCCTTTTGCCTAACCAGCCCAGCTACCATCCTTGGTCTCTTATTTGTTGCATCAACAGAGAGCGTTAGCAAAAGTCAATAGAGAAGTGAATGCCCAAACCCAGGAAGCAGTTAATAGACAGTTGGCAGATTTCCATATGCTAGCCACCATCGTAGCAGATCCAAATATTGATCAAATAGCTGAACCACAACCGTCGCCATTATTTCCAACCCAACCAATGGACTTAGAACCTAACCAAGAAAACCAATTCCCCATACCAGCATTTGACCCTAACGAGATACCTAGAATCCCAACACCTAATCCTCTAGAGTATGATCCATAGGAGGATGACAATAGGGTATATCAGGAACTATATCCTCAGGAAGAACCGATACCAAATCCCATAGCATAGTATACCGACCTTAATCCTTTAGATCCATTCTGGAACGACGACAGGTATATTTGAAGTGTGTTAAGCAACCCATACCCATATGGAGAACCCATACCTCGATACCCTGACCTAGTACCAGCACCACTGCCACCCATGAGTGAAGAGAATGTGCAGGAACTTCGCACCTATGGTGAAAAGTTAGTAGAGGAAGGAAATAAGATACGAAAAATAGGAGAGAACCTCGCGTGGAAATATGACGAGCAAGAGATGCAGTATTGGGTGAACGACACCTAATAATATATATATATGTGTGTGTGTGTGTAGTTTGATAAAAAAAATCAACTAAAATAGATGACCTAACATCTATCGATGCATAACTACAAGTGTGTTTAAATTTCAGTTGTAGTTTGTAATCGACGCATATATATATATATATATATATATATATATATATATATATATATATATATATATATATATATATATATATATATGTATAGGGGAAGGTTCAAATGAAAACCACTAGTTATTGTGAAAACTCCAAAACTAATTAAAAAAGCCAAAAAAACATACAATTTTTTTTTGCCTAATAATTTCCGCAGGTTTTTTCATATAAAAAAAATTTTCAAAAAAAAATTGTTTTTTTTTTTGTAGTACACATGTGTAATAATACACATGACATATTACACATGTGTATTATTACACATGTGACACATGTGTACTACAAAATTTTTTTTTTTTTTTTGAAATTTTTTTTTTCATATATAAAAACCAGCGATTTTTATAAAAAAAAAATTTTTTGTGTGTTTTTTAGGCTTTTTTTAATTAGTTTTTGAGTTTTCACAATAAAAGTGGTTTTCATTTGAACCATCCCCTATATATATATAGGACAAAGATCCGCTAGGAACCACCCTTTATTGCGAGAACCAGTGTGAACACAAACAGTAATACCTAAAAAAAATCTAAAAAACACCCAATTTTTTTTTCTTTTTACTATTTTTTTTTTGTAAATATCGCTATATTTTGTTTAAAAAAAAATTTCAAAAAAAAAAAAAATAAAAAAAATTCGAGTAACAGTTGTCCATGCACATGTGCATTTGTATCATTTCTTTGACAAATTCCGTAATTCATTACATATATTAGACAATTGCACTTTCATTTACACTACCACGTGTAATACACTACTTTTTACGTTACCAATATTAGAAATGCACATGTGCATCTATATGTATCAACATGAAATAATGTGTGTTGGTACACTACTTTCTCTTTCATCTATCATTCCATCCATAATACACAAGCATGCACATGTGCATTTTTGTCGTTTATTTGACAAATTCCGTAATTCATTACACATATTAGACAATTGCACTTTCATTTACACTACCATATGTAATACATTACTTTTTACATTACCAATATTAGAAATGCACATGTGCATTTATATGTATCAACATGAAATAAGGTGTTTTGGTACACTACTTTGAATACACTTTCCCTTTCATCTATCATACCATCCATAATACACTACCATTACCTCCTACCATCCATAATACAATACCATTACATCCTACCATCCATAATACAATACCATTACCGATATTTTCACTTTATTACATGTATGTAAACATCATTTATACCATATAATCAACATGTTACATCATAAATTGACAACTATAACCAAACCATCAACCACTAGATATAACTAACCAAAAAACATTTATATGGGCCTACTTCTCCATTCAAAATCACAAACTTTTTGTAGCAAAACACGTTATATCATGGTTATACCTAATGATGCACATGTGCATTTTAAATATTGGTAATGTAAAAAGTAGTGTATTACGAATAGTATTGTAAATTAAAGTGCAATTGTCTATTCCTGATAACGTATTACCGAATTTTTCGAAGTAATGATACATATGCACATGTGCATAGATATCTGTTACTCGAAAAAAAAGTTTTTTTTAATGGTAACGAAATATAGCGAATTTTTTGAAAAAAATATTAAATTTTTTTTTGAGTGCTTTTTTGATTTTTTTTAGAATTTATTTTGTGTTCACATTGGTTCTCGCGGTTCTTGCAATAAGGGTGGTTCTCGCATGAACCTATATATATATATATATATATAAAGAGTAAAAGTCGTAATGTTTGACGTTTTTTTTATCAATTTGTTTGTGTGATTGTTTGCATTAAATCTTATTCTGTGATATTAATACCTGATAAATGTTTACAATCCAGATGAACAATGAAGTAAATCAGGAAAACCAGAATAATGATAATAATGGAAACCAAGTAGATAACAGTGCCATTCAACATATAGTAGGACAAGAAATTATAAATGCTATGCCATATATTATCAAGACTGTTAAAGAAGCAGAAAATAATAAAAACTGTAAGTGGAAGTAAACGACAACCTACTGAACCAAGTCGCAGCATGAATAATGGACCGCTAATCCAAGTACCTATTCCAAAAAGAAGAAGAACCATGTCATATGGTTGTTCTTACAAAGAATTCTGGTCTTGCAAACCAATAGAATTCTCTGGCAATGAAGGAGCCATTGCAGCCTTACAATGGATAGAAAAGACAGAAGCAGTTTAAAAAATAAGCAAATGTGCGGATGAAGATAAGCTTATGTTTGCTTCTAATCTTTTTAAGAATGCAGCTTTAGAATGGTGGAATACTATTCTCCAGTATAGAGGAAGTGACAGAGTTTATAATATGGAATGGACCGACTTTAAGGATATAGTCGAAAGAAAATTATGTCCCCCCTCATGAAAAAGAACAAATCGCTAATAAGTTCTTAAATCTTAAAATGACCGGAATAGACTTCAAAGGTTACACTACCATATTCTTTGAATATGCTAGAATAGTACCAACCTTAGCCTCATCAGAACCAACATTAATCTCTCGTTACATCTAGGGATTAATTAGTGAAATCAGACACATAGTCAAGCAGATAGACCACAAACCATAGAAGAAGCCGTAGAACTAGCTAATACCTTGACTGATGAATTGGTACACACACAAGAAAAGAACCAGAGGAAGAACCTAGCCCAAAGGCTTACCCAAGAATTTCGTTACGGGAATACCTTCCGTGGAAAAGGTACAGGTTCTACTTCTTCACCTTACTGTAAGTACTGCAAAAAGAAGCACTCAGGAAGGTGCTCAATATACTGCAACTTCTGCAAAATATCTAGACACAAGGAAGAAGACTGCAGGAAGAAACCTAGCAATAGGCTATGCTTCAATTGTGGAGAAGCTGGGCATATCAAACCGAACTATCCGAAACTAACTCCAGCAATAACCAACAAAGCTACGACAACAGAAGGACCTAAGAAGAATGCTAGAGCATTTGTTTTGACAGCTGAAGAAGCCAAAATGATTCCGGATGTGATTACCGGTACGTTTTTAGTTAATGATATTTTTGCTAAAGTATTATTTGACTTTGGTGCAAACCAAAGTTTTATCAATACTTCGTTCTGCAAACTTCTCAATCAACCATTAACTAAACTTCAACAAGATTGTCTGGTAGAGACAGCGAATAGAGAATCCATTAAGATAAGTGAAATCCTGCAGGGAGCAAGGATAGAAATTCTCAACCATGATTTTATTGCTAACCTTTACCCAATGAATCTGGCTGGATTTGATATCGTATTAGGAATGGATTGGTTGGTAGCCAATCATGCCAATATTCTATGTGATCAAAAGTCAGTGCAAGTAAGTACACCAAAGGGTGAAAAGATCACAATTAAAGGAGACAAGCCAACCAGGTCCACCAAATTCATCTTTATGATGAAAGCTGCAAGCTATGCAAGGAAAGGAGCCTTAGTATATATAATTTCCATATTTAGTAACACTAAAGGAAGAGAATTAAAAGATATTCCAGTAGTATCTAAATTCTCAGACGTGTTTCCAAAAGAGTTACATGGATTACCGCCAGATAGAGAGGTTGAATTTAGAATTCACCTAATACCAGGAACGGCACCGATTGCCAAGGCACCTTACCAATTAGCACCAATGGAGATGCAGGAACTGAAGAAACAATTGAAAAAACTTCTGGAAAAAGATTTCATACAGCCTAGTTCATCCCTGTGAGGAGCACCAGTTTTGTTTGTCAAGAAAAAGGATGGGTCAATGCGTATGTGCATTGATTATAGGGAATTGAACAAGGTTACGTTAAGAATCGGTACCCACTACCGAGAATCAATGATCTGTTCGATCAACTTCAAGGAGCTCTATTCTTTTCTAAGATCGATTTACGCTCAGGATATCATCAATTGAAAGTACAGGAAGAGGACATTCCTAAAGCTGCTTTCAGAACAAGGTTCGGTCATTATGAATTTACAGTAATGCCATTTGATTTAACCAATGCCCTAGCTGCATTTATGAACATGATGAACATAATATGTAAACCATATCTGGACAAATTCATAATTGTCTTTATAGATGATATTCTTATTTACTCTAAGAGTAAAGAGGATCATGCAGAGCATTTGTTTATACTTCTGAATTTGCTAAGAAAAGAAAAGCTTTACGCTAAATTTTCAAAACGCGAATTCTGGTTACAAGAAGTGCAATTCCTTGGACACCTGGTTAATCATGAAGGAATTTATGTAGATCCCACAAAAATCGAGGCGATTACTAAGTGGAAAGTCCCTGAATCACCGACGGAGGTGAGAAGTTTTCTTGGACTAGCAGGTTATTATAGACGTTTTATTCAAGATTTTTCTAGGATAGCCATTCTCTTAACCAAATTGACCTGCAAATCAATTAAGTTTGAATGGGGACCAAAACAGGAAGAAGCCTTTAAGATTTTAATGCAAAAGTTAACCAACGCACCCATACTCGCGTTACTAGAAGGAACTGAAGATTTGATAGTCTATTGTGACGCTTCTAAGTTAGGTTATGAATGTGTGTTGATGCAACGTCAAAAGGTTATAGCTTATGCCTCTAGACAACTTAAGAATCATGAAGAGAATTATACAACCCATGATCTAGAGTTAGGAGCTAGAATTTTTGCCCTTAAGATTTGGAGACACTATCTTTACGATAGCAAGTTTATTGTCTTCACATATCATAAGAGTCTAAGATATGTTTTTTGGGCAAAAGAAATTAAATATGAGACAGAGACGCTGGATGGAGATTCTTAGTAATTATGATTGTGATATCCAGTATCATGCAGGAAAGGCTAATGTAGTAGCTGATGCTTTAAGTCGAAAGTATCATGAAAAGCCAAAACGAATACGTTCTCTCAAGTTAAATCTGCAGATAGATTTAAATGAGCAAATTAGAGAGATACAGGAAACAGTAATCAAGGATGAGACTGAAAAATTAAGAGGAATGATTAAGGAATTAGAACAAGGAACAGATGGAATTTGAAGATTCCATAAGAAAAGGATCTGGATACCCAAACAGGGAAACCTACGCCACCGAATTTTAGAAGAAGTGTGACATCTGTGTCACTACGACCATCAAACAAATACTAAATCAATGAAATATTGTGTTTCATACTTGGGATTTGTATAAATATGTGTATCATTTGCACATATCAATTCTCGTTCGATTTCGAGCTCTAAATCGCTTTCTGGAAAGTTATACGCGAACCGATGCGTAAACATAATCAGTTTAATGCGACAAACACTCCAGAACAGTGACATAGGCTTAAAATACCTTAAATAACCTTTACATAACTTATAAATAAGTTTTGGAGGGTTTGGTGTGTCGAAATCAAGTTTATTCGATCGCAGGGACTATTTACATCAAATTGCAAAAGTATACCAAATCGAATAGTAACAAACATTCCGGAACTTGATCATAAGTTAAATATACCATAAATATCCCTTACATAGCTTAGAAATAGGCCTTGAGGGGTTCGGTGTGCAAGAAATAAACTTTTTGGTCAAACAGGGACTTAAAGCGTCAAAAAGTGCATAAGTTTGCATTTTCACGCATATCTTACTTTCTGATTATATCCGGACATCAAAAAAATTTTGTAATCATTAAAATATTTTAGTTTAGTGATTGGAATGCAAAAATACCATACGTCGCGTAATTTGGATCTTTTTCGCGTCCGTTCGAGTTTCCACCGTAATTACCAGAACAACACAACCGTACGACCAAACGAACCGACATCCGTGATGTTTTTGAGCATATTTTAAGTTCCCTATACTTTAACTTCATTGTAGAGCCTTGAAATGGGGTTAACGGGGCTTAAACGTGCCAAACAATGCATCGAAAACCAAGTTTTAAGCTTGCAGGGACCATTTTTGACAATCTGTCAAAGATGGCTAGGAGTGGCGAGTAGACTGAGGCCCATGTCTACGTGGCCCATGACAGCACATCAGACAGAAACATTGAATCTGGTCCAATTCAGCTATTCTGATGGTTTTGATCACTGAATTGCAATACCATTTGATTGTTTTTAGTGTCCCCTTGTATTGTAAAACCTTGTGCCCACATGTATGTTCTTGATCAAAGCTCAATTATCAAGAAACAATCCTAATGGTTCTTCGAAATCTATAT
This sequence comes from Helianthus tuberosus, assembly GCA_030545235.1. NCBI lineage: Eukaryota > Viridiplantae > Streptophyta > Magnoliopsida > Asterales > Asteraceae > Helianthus > Helianthus tuberosus. Next base: position 188,361,225 of record CM060406.1, read on the forward strand.
AAACCTAAGCCTTTCATTCATTTTCTGCACACTTGATTCATTTTCTGCTCTAAGTTGAGGTTTAACACTTCATACCTGAGCAATTTGAATCAAGACTTCCTAGCTTGGACCCTTTGTAAGTTTCTTTCATGCTCGTTTATGTTTTTCAAGCGTGAAAGTCAAACAGTGTTTGACTTTCTGCTTTAACCACGAATTGGTCAACACAAAGTTCGTTAGAACTTTGCAACTGATTACCACGTTGATTAGGCGTAGTGACGAGTCATAGTTTCGGTCAAAATGCGTATTTATGCATATTTTGCAACCAAACTATTCTTGGGTATCAAAACCCTTTGTTTTGATATCAAACTTGCTTTCTAACTTAGTTAAACATGTTTTAACATGTTTAACTCGTCACTTTTAGTTTAGTGCTTATATAGGGTCGTAAGATAAGCGGTCTTGACAACCGCTTAGACTTTCAAACCCGACCCGTTTGGTCGATCATTAGGATCCGACCAAACATATTTTGTGACCATAGTTGTATAGGGAATAACCTTCCAAGGTTATACCTTATGGTCACTTCGTTTAGTTAGTTGTATGATAGGTAGTTTATATGCCTTAGGAAAATGACCAAAATGCCCTTTTTGCACATAAATTCATTCTAAGCATATGTAACTTAAATTTTGACATCTAAACTGATTAGGCAACATTATTAGACTTGTTAAGGCATATAATACTTGTCATAGGACTAGTTAGGCGGTCCGAACACGTTTTACACGAACGACCCGTTAAAGTAGCGTAAGCTACCTAAACGAGTCATAATGGGTCATAAGCACTTAGGATAGGTTCCGTTGTAGAATGTAGGCTTTTTTAAACCATATTATATGAGTTCCAACACTCATTTGGTTTACAAGACCTCATTCTATCCGATCTTCCGATTTAGGTCCGGTTTATTAACATAGTTACCTATATTAAGTGCCGATTGATTCCGTGATCCCACTAGCATTGCTTGGTTGTTATTCAAGACTTCTAAGCATTCTCAAGTGAGTACATAGTTCCCCTCTTTTACCGTTTTAAACTGTTTTGGGGTGATTCATATGTGCTAAATGATTTCGAGTTTTCTAAACAAATACTATGGTTTATATTAAACTATCTGATCTATTTGAACTGTTTGAACCATTTGGAACTATTTAATCTATGTGAACTATTTGAACTGTTTGAACCATTTGGAACTATTTGATCTATGTGAACTATTTGAACCATTGGGTTAGGGAAGTGATTAGGTAACGGGGCGGGTGTAATGTGATAAAAGCATGGTGGATACGCCGCTGGTACTTCCTATATATAAGTACTTTTAACACATTACATAACGTTGCGTTATCTAGATCACTTGGTCGAATGTTTTCAAAACAAAGTTACACTACAAGGTTTTCTTAATGATATAAATTATTCGAGTTTTATTACAAAAATGATTTACGATTGATAAACAAATGTTTTGGGTTAAGATTAATGGCTATAAGATTTTATAAACTATAACCAACTTGTTTTGAGTTGGTTAATCATATTGCAAATACCAAACACTTTTCAAACAGGGTTCTCAACTATCAATTTTTGGAGTCTAACGAGGTATTACAATATTGTAAACGAGCCATGAATCCGATACTCACACAAAACCTATGTACTCGCCGGCATTGTTATGCTGACGTATTTTCACATATGTTTCAGGTACCATAGTTGATGATGTTTGATGATGATATTGGTGCATGGTCACATAGGAATGGACGAGGCCTTAGTGACTTAATAACAATGAAAGTCAATTTGTTCATGTTTTGTTTCTAATTTCAATACAATGTAATAAACTTAATTCAATAAAATGAAACTTAAATCCATGTGTTGTGAAACAATGATTCTGTTACGACACTCCCCGACGTTTCCGCCGCGGTTTGCTGTTTTAACGCGGTCGGGGTGTGGCAGAAAAGTTGGTATCAGAGCTCATGGTTATAGGGAATTAAGTTATTAGTGATGCTTTGACCTAGACTATAACCTTCTTAGGACCCTAACACAAGTTATCTTGTGTTTTGTCTTAAAACAATACCGTCGCCTATCTTTAGGTGACAACCACAACAAGAACATAAATTACGAATCTGACTTGAAAACTAATCATCTCTTCTTAGAATATTTGTTATAAGGTTTTGAACCTTCAAAGTTTTCAAAATCTCGTCAAAGTTTGGGTCTTATTAATGTCAACACGTGCAATCTGGAAGGGTGGGTGCATGTATCCCGAGTTTTCTGTCTAAGGATAGAGTGTTCGTACAAATCCACATAATCAGACCAGTCACTCTTACCTGGGAACTCTTGGGGTGAGTATCCACTTATAGGGTAAAGCATGTCTTCGCAATACATTATGAGGACCTATTTACTTTGTTCAGCCTTTGTGCGTCGTTTGTTTGCCTTGTGGTGCGAACGAATGACCATCATCCATGCTTTTTGGTCAGTACTTGTAACTTTCTATCCTTACCCAATGTCACCTCACTCGTTTTCTCTCATGTTTCCTCTTTTAGAATGCCTCCTCGACGTGACAGTCAGATACCTAATGCCGAACTGGCAGCTATCATTACGCAGCAAATGGCTGTTGCACTCCCAAACATCATTGCTCAAGTTAACCAAGCCTTCAATAATAACAATAATGCTCCATGTAACTTCAAAACGTTCAACTCAACTAAGCCATCAAAATTTTCTGGGTCTCAAGGAGCAACTGCACTTCTGCAATGGTTCGAGAGTCTAGAAAGCACCTTCAGGCATGTTCAGTGTCCAAACGAGCGAAAGGTTGAATTCACATCTAGTGTATTTGAGAAACGAGCTTTAACTTGGTGGAATGGTGTAATGAGAGATAGGGGTGCCGATGTAGCACTGGCTCAAACCTGGGAAGAGCTTCGAGCTCTAATGATGAAGGAATTATGTCCTCGTCATGAAATCAGGGCATTGGAAAGGGAATTCGACGATCTTAAGCAAGATAGTGGTGAGCATCGAGCCTACACGGACCGATATGAGGAGCTAAGTCTGTTATGCCCGACCATGGTTATGCCTTTGGATAAGGCAATTGAAAAGTATATTGATGGCCTCCCTGACTCAGTATAAGACATTGTTACTGGTAGCAACCCTACTACGGTTAGATAGGCCATTGAGCTATCCGCTACCTTGACTGAATCTCATATCAGGAAAGGTAAACTTTTCCGAAAAGGCGACAAGAAACCGACCGATGAATCGAAACCAAAGGATGAGCAGACTGAATCCTCCAAGAAGTCAAAGAAGCGAAAGGCTTCTCAGAACTTCACCGTGGTTGCTCACAATGATCAAGTTGTCCCCACCAACCAGCTCAACCCCCTGCTAGGAAGCCATACAACGGAACCGCACCCTTGTGCAACCAATGTAACCTTCATCATCATGCTAGTGTGAAATGCTGCAGATGCCTAAACTGTGGACTTATAGGTCATACAACTAGGGTTTGCCGAGCTGCAGCTGCACCAAATCAAGCTGACAACAATCCTGCTCAAGCTCGTTTTCCACCAGGTTCTTGCTACAACTGTGGCGAAATGGGCCATTTCCGAAACAATTGCCCAAAACTTGCTAATGTGAATCCAGCACAAGGATGAGCATTTGACTGACTGGAAGACGATGCTGTTTAAGAAATAATCGAACCTTATGTATTATTTTCTTTTGTTATCAAGGTCTATGAAACAATTATTTTGGTTTTTCAATAAATCTTTTATTTACATTACGATGTACAAATGTGGTTGCATGTATAAACGACATATCCCCTACAATACCGACGATCAAGGAACCGTGTTCCTTATAAAACAACCTACTCTTAAAATTCTTCCATTTTATGATCTCTTGCGATCTCCACGAAAATCCCAAGTACCCGTTTCTTCCAAGGAAATGACGTACAAGGCGCAAGTTACAACTCTGGACGGATACCCAAAGTACCGCTATAAATCCTTAATAGGGTACCTAAGGGCACTCTCGTAAGCCCTTGACTGGTCTTACATATCATATCTTCCCGATTTCACTATATTTTACGCAGCATATGATTTCAAAAGATTGTGCATGTTTTCAAAAATCTCATACATATTTTCAAAATCATCTCACGTGGTTTTAAAACATTCCATAAAAATGTTTACCTAATATACTTAATACATGATTTCAAAAGCATTACAAAAAGGTTTTCAAAATCATATTTTTAACAATTCCTAGCATAGCTTTCTAAAAACAACTTTGCTCATATGTTTCCTTAACATACGTAGCACGCGATTTCCAAGAACACCCTGCTTCACACGCCGACTTAGCATGCTTAGCACAATGATTTCGAGGATCCGTTCGCTTCATATGTTGTCTAAGCATATCTAGCACCTTGATTTCATAAACACTATACTTCGTATGTGGTCTTAGCATACTTAGTACCAAGTTCCTAAACTCTTCCCGCTATACGAATTCCAAATCCTTAGAGATTCTTCTTCATAATTAGATCCTCGTGGATGTTCAAAGTGCAGAATCAAAGCCCTTAATTGGATTCCTTGTGTACCTTAATTCGAATGTTACGATTCCTTGTAAATGAAATCAAATTCTTATAAGATCATCCTATCTTTACAGATAGATTCTTGAGGACGTTGAAGTCCATCGACTAGGTTCCTGGTGTACCTTGAATACCATGTACAAATCGACAACAAATTAATAACAATTAATAACAAACTAATAACAAATTAATAACCAAGTGAACAATTATGTGCTTATGTGTTTATGTGTTAGCCTAATCAAAGTTATCTCAAGATTTTTCAACAAATTCTATCCCCTTAACATTATGAAACAAACTGTGCGAACTGTACAAGGAATTACGTAATTATGGATGCATACATAATTATGGAATTTAGTGCACAGAAATCACAGCAAGTTTTGTTATGTATCTAAAGTTAACTCTATTCATTTCCATTTCTGATGAAGAACCCGTTGAGGAAAATGAATCATCCATTCATTTTCGCTTCTGAAGAATATCCATCGAGGGAAATGAATATCCTTTAGATTATTCATTCATTTCCATTTCTGACGAAGAACCTGTTGAGGAAAATGAATCATCCATTCATTTTCGCTTCTGAAGAATATCCATCGAGGGAAATGAATATCCTTTCGATTATTCCTTCATTTCCATTTCTGACGAAGAACCCGTTGAGGAAAATGAATCATCCATTCATTTTTGCTTCTGAAGAATATCCATCGAGGGAAATGAATATCCTTTCGATTATTCCTTCATTTCCATTTCTGATGAAGAACCCGTTGAGGAAAATGAATCATCCATTCATTTTCGCTTCTGAAGAATATCCATCGAGGGAAATGAATATCCTTTCGATTATTCCTTCATTTCCATTTCTGACGAAGAACCCATTGAGGAAAATGAATCATCCATTCATTTTCGCTTCTGAAGAATATCTATCGAGGGAAATGAATATCCTTTCGATTATTCATTCATTTCCATTTTTGACGAAGAACCAATTAAGGAAAATGAATCATCCATTCATTTTCGATTCTGAAGAATATCCATCGAGGGAAATGAATATCCTTTCGATTATTCCTTCATTTCCATTTCTGACGAAGAACCCGTTGAGGAAAATGAATCATCCATTCATTTTTGCTTCTGAAGAATATCTATCGAGGGAAATGAATATCCTTTCGATTATTCATTCATTTCCATTTCCGACGAAGAACCAATTAAGGAAAATGAATCATCCATTCATTTTCGCTTCTGAAGAATATCCATCGAGGGAAATGAATATCCTTTCGATTATTCCTTCATTTCCACTTCTGACGAAGAACCCATTGAGGAAAATGAATCATCCATTCATTTTCGCTTCTGAAGAATATCCATCAAGGGAAATGAATATCCTTTCAATTATTCCGTCATTTCCACTTCTGACGAAGTACATGTTGAGGAAAAATGAATCATCCAATCATTTTTCGCTTTAAAGTATATCAACTGGGAAATGACAAGATTATGCCTTGCATATCTTTGATGGGCTACTCTACGCAAATATATGACACCCTAGATTCCATGCAAGACAATTATTTAACACAACGTCACAGGCAGACTCCTACGAATAAAGTTCGGGACGAAATTTCCTAAAGTAGGGGAGACTGTGACATATGTGTCACTACGACCATCAAACAAATACCAAATCAATGAAATATTGTGTTTCATACTTGGGATTTGTATAAATATGTGTATCATTTGCACATATCAATTCTCGTTCGATTTCGGGCTCTAAATCGCTTTCTGGAAAGTTATACGCGAACCGATGCGTAAACATAATTAGTTTAATGCGAAAAACACTCCAGAATAGTGACATAGGCATAACATACCTTAAATAACCTTTACATAACTTAGAAATAAGTTTTGGAGGGTTTGGTGTGTCGAAATCAAGTTTATTCGATCGCAGGGACTATTTGCATCAAATTGCAAAAGTATACCAAATCGAATACTAACGAACATTCTGGAACTTGATCATAAGTTAAACATACCATAAATATCCCTTACATAGCTTAGAAATAGGCCTTGAGGGGTTCGGTGTGCAAGAAATAAACTTTTTGGTCAAACAGGGACTAAAAGCGTCAAAAAGTGCATAAGTTTGCATTTTCGCGCACATCTTACATTCTGATTATATTCGGACATCCAAAAATTTTTGTAATTATTAAAATATTTTAGTTTAGTGATTGGAATGCAAAAATACCATTCGTCGCGTAATTTGGATCGTTTTCGCGTCCGTTCGAGTTTCCGTCGTAATTACCCGAACAACGCAATCGTACGACCAAACGAACCAACATCTGAGATGTTTTTGAGCATATTTTAAGTTCCCTATACTTTAAATTCATTATTGAGCCTTGAAATGGGGTTAACGGGGCTTAAACGTGCCAAAAATGCATCGAAAACCAAGTTTCAAGCTTGCAGGCACCATTTTTGACAATCTTTCAAAGATGGCTAGGAGTGGCGCGTAGACTGAGGCCCATGTCTACGCGGCCCGTGACAACACATCAGACAGAAACATTGAATCTGGTCCAATTCAGCTATTCTGATGGTTTTGATCACTGAATTGCAATACCATTTGATTGTTTTTAGTGTCCCCTTGTATTGTAAAACCTTGTGCCCACATGTATGGTCTGGATCAAAGCTCAATTATCGAGAAACGATCCTAACGGTTCTTCAAAATCTATATAAATCCAAGCCTTTCATTCATTTTCTGCACACTTGATTCATTTTCTGCTCTAAGTTGAGGTTTAACACTTCATACCTGAGCAATTTGAATCAAGACTTCCTAGCTTGGACCCTTTGTAAGTTTCTTTCATGCTCGTTTATGTTTTTCAAGCGTGAAATTCAAACATTGTTTGACTTTCTGCTTTGACCACAAATTGGTCAACACAAAGTTCGTTAGAACTTTGCAACGTGAGCGTAATCACGATGGTTATAGTCCCTTGTGACTATACCTATTGATTACCACGTTGATTAGACGTAGTGACGAGTCATAGTTTCGGTCAAAATGCGTATTTATGCGTATTTTGCAACCAAACTATTCTTGGGTATCAAAACCCTTTGTTTTGATAGCAAACTTGTTTTCTAACTTAGTTAAACATGTTTTAACATGTTTAACTCGTCACTTTTAGTTTAGTGCTTATATAGGGTCGTAAGATAAGCGGTCTTGACAACCGCTTAGACTTTCGAACCCGACCCATTTGGTCGATCATTAGGATCCGACCAAACATATTTTGTGACTATATTTGTATAGGGAATAACCTTCCGAGGTTATACCTTATGGTCACTTCGTTTAGTTAGTTGTATGATAGGTAGTTTATATGCCTTAGGAAAATGACCAAAATGCCCTTTTGCGCATAAATTCATTCTAAGCATATGTAACTTAAATTTTGACATCTAAACTAATTAGGCAACGTTATTAGACTTGTTAAGGCATATAATACTTGTCATAGGACTAGTTAGGCGGTCCGAACGCGTTTTACGCGAACGACCCGTTAAAGTAGCGTAAGCTACCTAAACGAGTCATAATGGGTCATAAGCACTTAGGATAGGTTCCATTGTAGAATGTAGGCTTTGTTAAACCATATTATATGAGTTCCATCACTCATTTGGTTTACAAGACCTCATTCTATCCGATCTTCCGATTTAGGTCCGGTTTATTAACATAGTTACCTATATTAGGTGTCGATTGATTCCGTGATCCCTCTAGCATTGCTTGGTTGTTATTCAATACTTCTAAGCATTCTCAAGTGAGTACATAGTTCCCCTCTTTTACCGTTTTAAACTGTTTTGGGGTGATTCATATGTGCTAAATGATTTCGAGTTTTCTAAACAAATACTATGGTTTATATTAAACTATCTGATCTATTTGAACTGTTTGAACCATTTGGAACTATTTGATCTATGTGAACTATTTGAAATGTTTAAACCATTTGGAACTATTTGATCTATGTGAACTATTTGAACTATTGAACCATTGGGTTAGGGAAGTGATTAGGTAACCGGGGGGGGGGGGGGGTGTAATGTGATAAAAGCATGGTGGATACGCCGCTGGTACTTCCTATATATAAGTGCTTTTAACACATTACATACCGTTGCGTTATCTAGATCACTTGGTCGAATGTTTTCAAAACAAAGTTACACTACAAGGTTTTCTTAATGATATAAATTATTCGAATTTTATTACAAAAATGATTTATGATTGGGGTTATATAAACAAATGTTTTGGGTTAAGATTCATGGCTACAAGATTTTATAAACTATAACCAACTTGTTTTGAGTTGGTTAATCATATTGCAAATACCAAACACTTTTCAAACAGGGTTCTCAACTATCAATTTTTGGAGTCTAACGAGGTATTACAATATTGTAAACGAGCCATGAATCCGGTACTCACACAAAACCTATGTACTCGTCGGCATTTTTATGCTTACGTATTTTCACATATGTTTCAGGTACCATAGTTGATGATGTTTGATGATGATATTGGTGCATGCTCACATAGGAATGGACAAGGCCTTAGTGACTTAATAACAATGAAAGTCAATTTGTTCATGTTTTGTTTCTAATTTCAATACAATGTAATAAACTTAATTCAATAAAACAAAACTTAAATCCATGTGTTGTGAAACAATGATTCTGTTACGACACTCCCCGACGTTTCCGCCGCGGTTTGCTGTTTTAACGCGGTCAGGGTGTGACAAGAAGCCCATAAGTCTAAGTATACGATACATCCTGGTAATGATAAGATGTATCAAGATTTAAGAAAGAATTTTTGGTGGGTAGGAATGAAAAAGGATATAGCAACCTCTGTTGCTAAATGTCTAACATGTTCACAGGTTAAAGCTGAGCATCAAGAACCCTCAGGTTTATTACAGCAATTGGAAATGCCAATATGGAAATGGGAATTGATAACAATGGACTTTGTTACTAAATTACCCAAGACACGAAAAGGTAATGATGCAATTTGGGTGATTGTAGACAGATTAACCAAATCTGCTCATTTCTTACCTATGAAGGAAATTTTCAGTATGGAACAATTAGCCAAGTTATATGTAAATGAAATAGTTTCATTACATGAAATTCCTTTATCTATTGTTTCTGATAGAGATAGCCGTTTTACTTCTCATTTTTGGAAAAGTTTCCAAAAAGCAATGGGAACCAGGATAAATCTAAGCACCGCATATCATCCTCAAACGGACAGACAAAGTGAAAGGGCAATTCAAACAATGGAAGATATGCTTAGAGCCTGTGTAATTGATTTCGTAGGAAATTGGGATGACCATTTACCATTAATAGAATTATCCTACAATAACAGCTATCATACCAGTATAAATGCTGCACCATTTGAAGCACTTTATGGACGAAAGTGTCGAACTCCAGTCTGTTGGGCATAAATTGGAGAAAAGCAACTATCTGGACCAGAGATAGTACAAGAAACAACGGACAAAATTATTCAAGTCAATGAAAGACTAAAAGCAGCACGTGATCGTCAAAAGAGTTATGCAGATAACCGGCGAAAACCGTTGGAATTTCAAGTTGGAGATAAGGTATTATTAAAAGTTTCTCCATGGAAAGGAATAGTCAGATTCGTTAAAAGAGGAAAACTAAGCCCCAGGTATGTTGGACCTTTGGATATTATCAAAAGAATAGGTCCAGTAGTGTAACACCTCGTAAAATAACGTCCAATGATGTATTGACACGTGTAATAAACCCTAATAAAGTCAAACGTTGAATTTAAAGGACTAATTTTTCGAAAAATCAAAAACTTTGATTATAGAAGGACTGGAAATGTTAATATGCTTATTATAAGTCTCTGAATAACATTACATGGTAATCATATTCACAAATGGGCCATTTGTTGCTCAAGAGTAGCCGTTTGCGTAATTAATTAAGAGTTTACGCAATGAAGGGTTAAAAGTGTCAACATGTTAATTCTTACCTCTGAGTGACCTTTTAACAAACCGGGAGCTTCTTGATATTTGATTATACTCTCGGGAATGTCAAGTATTGGCCGTCTAAGGTTTTTATGCCTATAGGGTATATCAGGAACTATATCCTCAGGAAGAACCGATACCAAATCCCATAGCATAGTATACCGACCTTAATCCTTTAGATCCATTCTGGAACGACGACAGGTATATTTGAAGTGTGTTAAGCAACCCATACCCATATGGAGAACCCATACCTCGATACCCTGACCTAGTACCAGCACCACTGCCACCCATGAGTGAAGAGAATGTGCAGGAACTTCGCACCTATGGTGAAAAGTTAGTAGAGGAAGGAAATAAGATACGAAAAATAGGAGAGAACCTCGCGTGGAAATATGACGAGCAAGAGATGCAGTATTGGGTGAACGACACCTAATAATATATATATATATATATATATGTGTGTGTGTGTGTAGTTTGATAAAAAAATCAACTAAAATAGATGACCTAACATCTATCGATGCATAACTACTAGTGTGTTTAAATTTCAGTTGTAGTTTGTAATCGACGCATATATATATATATATATATATATATATATATATATATATGTATAGGGGAAGGTTCAAATGAAAACCACTAGTTATTGTGAAAACTCCAAAACTAATTAAAAAAGCCAAAAAAACATACAATTTTTTTTTGCCTAATAATTTCCGCAGGTTTTTTTATATAAAAAAAATTTTCAAAAAAAAATTGTTTTTTTTTTGTAGTACACATGTGTAATAATACACATGACATATTACACATGTGTATTATTACACATGTGACACATGTGTACTACAAAAATTTTTTTTTTTTTTGAAATTTTTTTTTTCATATATAAAAACCAGCGATTTTTATAAAAAAAAATTTTTTTGTGTGTTTTTTAGGCTTTTTTTAATTAGTTTTTGAGTTTTCACAATAAAAGTGGTTTTCATTTGAACCATCCCCTATATATATATAGGACAAAGATCCGCTAGGAACCACCCTTTATTGCGAGAACCAGTGTGAACACAAACAGTAATACCTAAAAAAAATCTAAAAAACACCCAATTTTTTTTTCTTTTTACTATTTTTTTTTTGTAAAAATCGCTATATTTTGTTTAAAAAAAAATTTCAAAAAAATAAAAATAAAAAAAATTCGAGTAACAGTTGTCCATGCACATGTGCATTTGTATCATTTCTTTGACAAATTCCGTAATTCATTACATATATTAGACAATTGCACTTTCATTTACACTACCACGTGTAATACACTACTTTTTACGTTACCAATATTAGAAATGCACATGTGCATCTATATGTATCAACATGAAATAATGTGTGTTGGTACACTACTTTCTCTTTCATCTATCATTCCATCCATAATACACAAGCATGCACATGTGCATTTTTGTCGTTTATTTGACAAATTCCGTAATTCATTACACATATTAGACAATTGCACTTTCATTTACACTACCATATGTAATACATTACTTTTTACATTACCAATATTAGAAATGCACATGTGCATTTATATGTATCAACATGAAATAAGGTGTTTTGGTACACTACTTTGAATACACTTTCCCTTTCATCTATCATACCATCCATAATACACTACCATTACCTCCTACCATCCATAATACAATACCATTACATCCTACCATCCATAATACAATACCATTACCGATATTTTCACTTTATTACATGTATGTAAACATCATTTATACCATATAATCAACATGTTACATCATAAATTGACAACTATAACCAAACCATCAACCACTAGATATAACTAACCAAAAAACATTTATATGGGCCTACTTCTCCATTCAAAATCACAAACTTTTTGTAGCAAAACACGTTATATCATGGTTATACCTAATGATGCACATGTGCATTTTAAATATTGGTAATGTAAAAAGTAGTGTATTACGAATAGTATTGTAAATTAAAGTGCAATTGTCTATTCCTGATAACGTATTACCGAATTTGTCGAAGTAATGATACATATGCACATGTGCATAGATATCTGTTACTCGAAAAAAAAGTTTTTTTTAATGGTAACGAAATATAGCGAATTTTTTGAAAAAAATATTAAATTTTTTTTTGAGTGCTTTTTTGATTTTTTTTAGAATTTATTTTGTGTTCACATTGGTTCTCGCGGTTCTTGCAATAAGGGTGGTTCTCGCATGAACCTATATATATATATATATATAAAGAGTAAAAGTCGTAATGTTTGACGTTTTTGATCAATTTGTTTGTGTGATTGTTTGCATTAAATCTTATTCTGTGATATTAATACCTGATAAATGTTTACAATCCAGATGAACAATGAAGTAAATCAGGAAAACCAGAATAATGATAATAATGGAAACCAAGTAGATAACAGTGCCATTCAACATATAGTAGGACAAGAAATTATAAATGCTATGCCATATATTATCAAGACTGTTAAAGAAGCAGAAAATAATAAAAACTGTAAGTGGAAGTAAACGACAACCTACTGAACCAAGTCGCAGCATGAATAATGGACCGCTAATCCAAGTACCTATTCCAAAAAGAAGAAGAACCATGTCATATGGTTGTTCTTACAAAGAATTCTGGTCTTGCAAACCAATAGAATTCTCTGGCAATGAAGGAGCCATTGCAGCCTTACAATGGATAGAAAAGACAGAAGCAGTTTAAAAAATAAGCAAATGTGCGGATGAAGATAAGCTTATGTTTGCTTCTAATCTTTTTAAGAATGCAGCTTTAGAATGGTGGAATACTATTCTCCAGTATAGAGGAAGTGACAGAGTTTATAATATGGAATGGACCGACTTTAAGGATATAGTCGAAAGAAAATTATGTCCCCCCTCATGAAAAAGAACAAATCGCTAATAAGTTCTTAAATCTTAAAATGACCGGAATAGACTTCAAAGGTTACACTACCATATTCTTTGAATATGCTAGAATAGTACCAACCTTAGCCTCATCAGAACCAACATTAATCTCTCGTTACATCTAGGGATTAATTAGTGAAATCAGACACATAGTCAAGCAGATAGACCACAAACCATAGAAGAAGCCGTAGAACTAGCTAATACCTTGACTGATGAATTGGTACACACACAAGAAAAGAACCAGAGGAAGAACCTAGCCCAAAGGCTTACCCAAGAATTTCGTTACGGGAATACCTTCCGTGGAAAAGGTACAGGTTCTACTTCTTCACCTTACTGTAAGTACTGCAAAAAGAAGCACTCAGGAAGGTGCTCAATATACTGCAACTTCTGCAAAATATCTAGACACAAGGAAGAAGACTGCAGGAAGAAACCTAGCAATAGGCTATGCTTCAATTGTGGAGAAGCTGGGCATATCAAACCGAACTATCCGAAACTAACTCCAGCAATAACCAACAAAGCTACGACAACAGAAGGACCTAAGAAGAATGCTAGAGCATTTGTTTTGACAGCTGAAGAAGCCAAAATGATTCCGGATGTGATTACCGGTACGTTTTTAGTTAATGATATTTTTGCTAAAGTATTATTTGACTTTGGTGCAAACCAAAGTTTTATCAATACTTCGTTCTGCAAACTTCTCAATCAACCATTAACTAAACTTCAACAAGATTGTCTGGTAGAGACAGCGAATAGAGAATCCATTAAGATAAGTGAAATCCTGCAGGGAGCAAGGATAGAAATTCTCAACCATGATTTTATTGCTAACCTTTACCCAATGAATCTGGCTGGATTTGATATCGTATTAGGAATGGATTGGTTGGTAGCCAATCATGCCAATATTCTATGTGATCAAAAGTCAGTGCAAGTAAGTACACCAAAGGGTGAAAAGATCACAATTAAAGGAGACAAGCCAACCAGGTCCACCAAATTCATCTTTATGATGAAAGCTGCAAGCTATGCAAGGAAAGGAGCCTTAGTATATATAATTTCCATATTTAGTAACACTAAAGGAAGAGAATTAAAAGATATTCTAGTAGTATCTAAATTCTCAGACGTGTTTCCAAAAGAGTTACATGGATTACCGCCAGATAGAGAGGTTGAATTTAGAATTCACCTAATACCAGGAACGGCACCGATTGCCAAGGCACCTTACCAATTAGCACCGATGGAGATGCAGGAACTGAAGAAACAATTGAAAAAACTTCTGGAAAAAGATTTCATACAGCCTAGTTCATCCCTGTGGGGAGCACCAGTCTTGTTTGTCAAGAAAAAGGATGGGTCAATGCGTATGTGCATTGATTATAGGGAATTGAACAAGGTTACGTTAAGAATCGGTACCCACTACCGAGAATCAATGATCTGTTCGATCAACTTCAAGGAGCTCTATTCTTTTCTAAGATCGATTTACGCTCAGGATATCATCAATTGAAAGTACAGGAAGAGGACATTCCTAAAGCTACTTTCAGAACAAGGTTCGGTCATTATGAATTTACAGTAATGCCATTTGATTTAACCAATGCCCTAGCTGCATTTATGAACATGATGAACATAATATGTAAACCATATCTGGACAAATTCATAATTGTCTTTATAGATGATATTCTTATTTACTCTAAGAGTAAAGAGGATCATGCAGAGCATTTGTTTATACTTCTGAATTTGCTAAGAAAAGAAAAGCTTTACGCTAAATTTTCAAAACGCGAATTCTGGTTACAAGAAGTGCAATTCCTTGGACACCTGGTTAATCATGAAGGAATTTATGTAGATCCCACAAAAATCGAGGCGATTACTAAGTGGAAAGTCCCTGAATCACCGACGGAGGTGAGAAGTTTTCTTGGACTAGCAGGTTATTATAGACGTTTTATTCAAGATTTTTCTAGGATAGCCATTCTCTTAACCAAATTGACCTGCAAATCAATTAAGTTTGAATGGGGACCAAAACAGGAAGAAGCCTTTAAGATTTTAATGCCACCCATACTCGCGTTACTAGAAGGAACTGAAGATTTGATAGTCTATTGTGACGCTTCTAAGTTAGGTTATGAATGTGTGTTGATGCAACGTCAAAAGGTTATAGCTTATGCCTCTAGACAACTTAAGAATCATGAAGAGAATTATACAACCCATGATCTAGAGTTAGGAGCTAGAATTTTTGCCCTTAAGATTTGGAGACACTATCTTTACGATAGCAAGTTTATTGTCTTCACATATCATAAGAGTCTAAGATATGTTTTTTGGGCAAAAGAAATTAAATATGAGACAGAGACGCTGGATGGAGATTCTTAGTAATTATGATTGTGATATCCAGTATCATGCAGGAAAGGCTAATGTAGTAGCTGATGCTTTAAGTCGAAAGTATCATGAAAAGCCAAAACGAATACGTTCTCTCAAGTTAAATCTGCAGATAGATTTAAATGAGCAAATTAGAGAGATACAGGAAACAGTAATCAAGGATGAGACTGAAAAATTAAGAGGAATGATTAAGGAATTAGAACAAGGAACAGATGGAATTTGAAGATTCCATAAGAAAAGGATCTGGATACCCAAACAGGGAAACCTACGCCACCGAATTTTAGAAGAAGTGTGACATCTGTGTCACTACGACCATCAAACAAATACTAAATCAATGAAATATTGTGTTTCATACTTGGGATTTGTATAAATATGTGTATCATTTGCACATATCAATTCTCGTTCGATTTCGAGCTCTAAATCGCTTTCTGGAAAGTTATACGCGAACCGATGCGTAAACATAATCAGTTTAATGCGACAAACACTCCAGAACAGTGACATAGGCTTAAAATACCTTAAATAACCTTTACATAACTTATAAATAAGTTTTGGAGGGTTTGGTGTGTCGAAATCAAGTTTATTCGATCGCAGGGACTATTTACATCAAATTGCAAAAGTATACCAAATCGAATAGTAACAAACATTCCGGAACTTGATCATAAGTTAAATATACCATAAATATCCCTTACATAGCTTAGAAATAGGCCTTGAGGGGTTCGGTGTGCAAGAAATAAACTTTTTGGTCAAACAGGGACTTAAAGCGTCAAAAAGTGCATAAGTTTGCATTTTCACGCATATCTTACTTTCTGATTATATCCGGACATCAAAAAAATTTTGTAATCATTAAAATATTTTAGTTTAGTGATTGGAATGCAAAAATACCATACGTCGCGTAATTTGGATCTTTTTCGCGTCCGTTCGAGTTTCCACCGTAATTACCAGAACAACACAACCGTACGACCAAACGAACCGACATCCGTGATGTTTTTGAGCATATTTTAAGTTCCCTATACTTTAACTTCATTGTAGAGCCTTGAAATGGGGTTAACGGGGCTTAAACGTGCCAAACAATGCATCGAAAACCAAGTTTTAAGCTTGCAGGGACCATTTTTGACAATCTGTCAAAGATGGCTAGGAGTGGCGAGTAGACTGAGGCCCATGTCTACGTGGCCCATGACAGCACATCAGACAGAAACATTGAATCTGGTCCAATTCAGCTATTCTGATGGTTTTGATCACTGAATTGCAATACCATTTGATTGTTTTTAGTGTCCCCTTGTATTGTAAAACCTTGTGCCCACATGTATGTTCTTGATCAAAGCTCAATTATCAAGAAACAATCCTAATGGTTCTTCGAAATCTATATAAACCTAAGCCTTTCATTCATTTTCTGCACACTTGATTCATTTTCTGCTCTAAGTTGAGGTTTAACACTTCATACCTGAGCAATTTGAATCAAGACTTCCTAGCTTGGACCCTTTGTAAGTTTCTTTCATGCTCGTTTATGTTTTTCAAGCGTGAAAGTCAAACAGTGTTTGACTTTCTGCTTTAACCACGAATTGGTCAACACAAAGTTCGTTAGAACTTTGCAACTGATTACCACGTTGATTAGGCGTAGTGACGAGTCATAGTTTCGGTCAAAATGCGTATTTATGCATATTTTGCAACCAAACTATTCTTGGGTATCAAAACCCTTTGTTTTGATATCAAACTTGCTTTCTAACTTAGTTAAACATGTTTTAACATGTTTAACTCGTCACTTTTAGTTTAGTGCTTATATAGGGTCGTAAGATAAGCGGTCTTGACAACCGCTTAGACTTTCAAACCCGACCCGTTTGGTCGATCATTAGGATCCGACCAAACATATTTTGTGACCATAGTTGTATAGGGAATAACCTTCCAAGGTTATACCTTATGGTCACTTCGTTTAGTTAGTTGTATGATAGGTAGTTTATATGCCTTAGGAAAATGACCAAAATGCCCTTTTTGCACATAAATTCATTCTAAGCATATGTAACTTAAATTTTGACATCTAAACTGATTAGGCAACATTATTAGACTTGTTAAGGCATATAATACTTGTCATAGGACTAGTTAGGCGGTCCGAACACGTTTTACACGAACGACCCGTTAAAGTAGCGTAAGCTACCTAAACGAGTCATAATGGGTCATAAGCACTTAGGATAGGTTCCGTTGTAGAATGTAGGCTTTTTTAAACCATATTATATGAGTTCCAACACTCATTTGGTTTACAAGACCTCATTCTATCCGATCTTCCGATTTAGGTCCGGTTTATTAACATAGTTACCTATATTAAGTGCCGATTGATTCCGTGATCCCACTAGCATTGCTTGGTTGTTATTCAAGACTTCTAAGCATTCTCAAGTGAGTACATAGTTCCCCTCTTTTACCGTTTTAAACTGTTTTGGGGTGATTCATATGTGCTAAATGATTTCGAGTTTTCTAAACAAATACTATGGTTTATATTAAACTATCTGATCTATTTGAACTGTTTGAACCATTTGGAACTATTTAATCTATGTGAACTATTTGAACTGTTTGAACCATTTGGAACTATTTGATCTATGTGAACTATTTGAACCATTGGGTTAGGGAAGTGATTAGGTAACGGGGCGGGTGTAATGTGATAAAAGCATGGTGGATACGCCGCTGGTACTTCCTATATATAAGTACTTTTAACACATTACATAACGTTGCGTTATCTAGATCACTTGGTCGAATGTTTTCAAAACAAAGTTACACTACAAGGTTTTCTTAATGATATAAATTATTCGAGTTTTATTACAAAAATGATTTACGATTGATAAACAAATGTTTTGGGTTAAGATTAATGGCTATAAGATTTTATAAACTATAACCAACTTGTTTTGAGTTGGTTAATCATATTGCAAATACCAAACACTTTTCAAACAGGGTTCTCAACTATCAATTTTTGGAGTCTAACGAGGTATTACAATATTGTAAACGAGCCATGAATCCGATACTCACACAAAACCTATGTACTCGCCGGCATTGTTATGCTGACGTATTTTCACATATGTTTCAGGTACCATAGTTGATGATGTTTGATGATGATATTGGTGCATGGTCACATAGGAATGGACGAGGCCTTAGTGACTTAATAACAATGAAAGTCAATTTGTTCATGTTTTGTTTCTAATTTCAATACAATGTAATAAACTTAATTCAATAAAATGAAACTTAAATCCATGTGTTGTGAAACAATGATTCTGTTACGACACTCCCCGACGTTTCCGCCGCGGTTTGCTGTTTTAACGCGGTCGGGGTGTGGCAGAAAAGTTGGTATCAGAGCTCATGGTTATAGGGAATTAAGTTATTAGTGATGCTTTGACCTAGACTATAACCTTCCTAGGACCCTAACACAAGTTATCTTGTGTTTTGTCTTAAAACAATACCGTCGCCTATCTTTAGGTGACAACCACAACAAGAACACAAATTACGAATCTGACTTGAAAACTAATCATCTCTTCTTAGAATATTTGTTATAAGGTTTTGAACCTTCAAAGTTTTCAAAATCTCGTCAAAGTTTGGGTCTTATTAATGTCAACACGTGCAATCTGGAAGGGTGGGTGCATGTATCCCGAGTTTTCTGTCTAAGGATAGAGTGTTCGTACAAATCCACATAATCAGACCAGTCACTCTTACCTGGGAACTCTTGGGGTGAGTATCCACTTATAGGGTAAAGCATGTCTTCGCAATACATTATGAGGACCTATTTACTTTGTTCAGCCTTTGTGCGTCGTTTGTTTGCCTTGTGGTGCGAACGAATGACCATCATCCATGCTTTTTGGTCAGTACTTGTAACTTTCTATCCTTACCCAATGTCACCTCACTCGTTTTCTCTCATGTTTCCTCTTTTAGAATGCCTCCTCGACGTGACAGTCAGATACCTAATGCCGAACTGGCAGCTATCATTACGCAGCAAATGGCTGTTGCACTCCCAAACATCATTGCTCAAGTTAACCAAGCCTTCAATAATAACAATAATGCTCCATGTAACTTCAAAACGTTCAACTCAACTAAGCCATCAAAATTTTCTGGGTCTCAAGGAGCAACTGCACTTCTGCAATGGTTCGAGAGTCTAGAAAGCACCTTCAGGCATGTTCAGTGTCCTAACGAGCGAAAGGTTGAATTCACATCTAGTGTATTTGAGAAACGAGCTTTAACTTGGTGGAATGGTGTAATGAGAGATAGGGGTGCCGATGTAGCACTGGCTCAAACCTGGGAAGAGCTTCGAGCTCTAATGATGAAGGAATTATGTCCTCGTCATGAAATCAGGGCATTGGAAAGGGAATTCGACGATCTTAAGCAAGATAGTGGTGAGCATCGAGCCTACACGGACCGATATGAGGAGCTAAGTCTGTTATGCCCGACCATGGTTATGCCTTTGGATAAGGCAATTGAAAAGTATATTGATGGCCTCCCTGACTCAGTATAAGACATTGTTACTGGTAGCAACCCTACTACGGTTAGATAGGCCATTGAGCTATCCGCTACCTTGACTGAATCTCATATCAGGAAAGGTAAACTTTTCCGAAAAGGCGACAAGAAACCGACCGATGAATCGAAACCAAAGGATGAGCAGACTGAATCCTCCAAGAAGTCAAAGAAGCGAAAGGCTTCTCAGAACTTCACCGTGGTTGCTCACAATGATCAAGTTGTCCCCACCAACCAGCTCAACCCCCTGCTAGGAAGCCATACAACGGAACCGCACCCTTGTGCAACCAATGTAACCTTCATCATCATGCTAGTGTGAAATGCTGCAGATGCCTAAACTGTGGACTTATAGGTCATACAACTAGGGTTTGCCGAGCTGCAGCTGCACCAAATCAAGCTGACAACAATCCTGCTCAAGCTCGTTTTCCACCAGGTTCTTGCTACAACTGTGGCGAAATGGGCCATTTCCGAAACAATTGCCCAAAACTTGCTAATGTGAATCCAGCACAAGGATGAGCATTTGACTGACTGGAAGACGATGCTGTTTAAGAAATAATCGAACCTTATGTATTATTTTCTTTTGTTATCAAGGTCTATGAAACAATTATTTTGGTTTTTCAATAAATCTTTTATTTACATTACGATGTACAAATGTGGTTGCATGTATAAACGACATATCCCCTACAATACCGACGATCAAGGAACCGTGTTCCTTATAAAACAACCTACTCTTAAAATTCTTCCATTTTATGATCTCTTGCGATCTCCACGAAAATCCCAAGTACCCGTTTCTTCCAAGGAAATGACGTACAAGGCGCAAGTTACAACTCTGGACGGATACCCAAAGTACCGCTATAAATCCTTAATAGGGTACCTAAGGGCACTCTCGTAAGCCCTTGACTGGTCTTACATATCATATCTTCCCGATTTCACTATATTTTACGCAGCATATGATTTCAAAAGATTGTGCATGTTTTCAAAAATCTCATACATATTTTCAAAATCATCTCACGTGGTTTTAAAACATTCCATAAAAATGTTTACCTAATATACTTAATACATGATTTCAAAAGCATTACAAAAAGGTTTTCAAAATCATATTTTTAACAATTCCTA
This sequence comes from Helianthus tuberosus, assembly GCA_030545235.1. NCBI lineage: Eukaryota > Viridiplantae > Streptophyta > Magnoliopsida > Asterales > Asteraceae > Helianthus > Helianthus tuberosus. The sequence continues at coordinate 188,382,554 of CM060406.1, forward strand.
GCATAGCTTTCTAAAAACAACTTTGCTCATATGTTTCCTTAACATACGTAGCACGCGATTTCCAAGAACACCCTGCTTCACACGCCGACTTAGCATGCTTAGCACAATGATTTCGAGGATCCGTTCGCTTCATATGTTGTCTAAGCATATCTAGCACCTTGATTTCATAAACACTATACTTCGTATGTGGTCTTAGCATACTTAGTACCAAGTTCCTAAACTCTTCCCGCTATACGAATTCCAAATCCTTAGAGATTCTTCTTCATAATTAGATCCTCGTGGATGTTCAAAGTGCAGAATCAAAGCCCTTAATTGGATTCCTTGTGTACCTTAATTCGAATGTTACGATTCCTTGTAAATGAAATCAAATTCTTATAAGATCATCCTATCTTTACAGATAGATTCTTGAGGACGTTGAAGTCCATCGACTAGGTTCCTGGTGTACCTTGAATACCATGTACAAATCGACAACAAATTAATAACAATTAATAACAAACTAATAACAAATTAATAACCAAGTGAACAATTATGTGCTTATGTGTTTATGTGTTAGCCTAATCAAAGTTATCTCAAGATTTTTCAACAAATTCTATCCCCTTAACATTATAAAACAAACTGTGCGAACTGTACAAGGAATTACGTAATTATGGATGCATACATAATTATGGAATTTAGTGCACAGAAATCACAGCAAGTTTTGTTATGTATCTAAAGTTAACTCTATTCATTTCCATTTCTGATGAAGAACCCGTTGAGGAAAATGAATCATCCATTCATTTTCGCTTCTGAAGAATATCCATCGAGGGAAATGAATATCCTTTAGATTATTCATTCATTTCCATTTCTGACGAAGAACCTGTTGAGGAAAATGAATCATCCATTCATTTTCGCTTCTGAAGAATATCCATCGAGGGAAATGAATATCCTTTCGATTATTCCTTCATTTCCATTTCTGACGAAGAACCCGTTGAGGAAAATGAATCATCCATTCATTTTTGCTTCTGAAGAATATCCATCGAGGGAAATGAATATCCTTTCGATTATTCCTTCATTTCCATTTCTGATGAAGAACCCGTTGAGGAAAATGAATCATCCATTCATTTTCGCTTCTGAAGAATATCCATCGAGGGAAATGAATATCCTTTCGATTATTCCTTCATTTCCATTTCTGACGAAGAACCCATTGAGGAAAATGAATCATCCATTCATTTTCGCTTCTGAAGAATATCTATCGAGGGAAATGAATATCCTTTCGATTATTCATTCATTTCCATTTTTGACGAAGAACCAATTAAGGAAAATGAATCATCCATTCATTTTCGATTCTGAAGAATATCCATCGAGGGAAATGAATATCCTTTCGATTATTCCTTCATTTCCATTTCTGACGAAGAACCCGTTGAGGAAAATGAATCATCCATTCATTTTTGCTTCTGAAGAATATCTATCGAGGGAAATGAATATCCTTTCGATTATTCATTCATTTCCATTTCCGACGAAGAACCAATTAAGGAAAATGAATCATCCATTCATTTTCGCTTCTGAAGAATATCCATCGAGGGAAATGAATATCCTTTCGATTATTCCTTCATTTCCACTTCTGACGAAGAACCCATTGAGGAAAATGAATCATCCATTCATTTTCGCTTCTGAAGAATATCCATCAAGGGAAATGAATATCCTTTCAATTATTCCGTCATTTCCACTTCTGACGAAGTACATGTTGAGGAAAAATGAATCATCCAATCATTTTTCGCTTTAAAGTATATCAACTGGGAAATGACAAGATTATGCCTTGCATATCTTTGATGGGCTACTCTACGCAAATATATGACACCCTAGATTCCATGCAAGACAATTATTTAACACAACGTCACAGGCAGACTCCTACGAATAAAGTTCGGGACGAAATTTCCTAAAGTAGGGGAGACTGTGACATATGTGTCACTACGACCATCAAACAAATACCAAATCAATGAAATATTGTGTTTCATACTTGGGATTTGTATAAATATGTGTATCATTTGCACATATCAATTCTCGTTCGATTTCGGGCTCTAAATCGCTTTCTGGAAAGTTATACGCGAACCGATGCGTAAACATAATTAGTTTAATGCGAAAAACACTCCAGAATAGTGACATAGGATAACATACCTTAAATAACCTTTACATAACTTAGAAATAAGTTTTGGAGGGTTTGGTGTGTCGAAATCAAGTTTATTCGATCGCAGGGACTATTTGCATCAAATTGCAAAAGTATACCAAATCGAATACTAACGAACATTCTGGAACTTGATCATAAGTTAAACATACCATAAATATCCCTTACATAGCTTAGAAATAGGCCTTGAGGGGTTCGGTGTGCAAGAAATAAACTTTTTGGTCAAACAGGGACTAAAAGCGTCAAAAAGTGCATAAGTTTGCATTTTCGCGCACATCTTACATTCTGATTATATTCGGACATCCAAAAATTTTTGTAATTATTAAAATATTTTAGTTTAGTGATTGGAATGCAAAAATACCATTCGTCGCGTAATTTGGATCGTTTTCGCGTCCGTTCGAGTTTCCGTCGTAATTACCCGAACAACGCAATCGTACGACCAAACGAACCAACATCTGAGATGTTTTTGAGCATATTTTAAGTTCCCTATACTTTAAATTCATTATTGAGCCTTGAAATGGGGTTAACGGGGCTTAAACGTGCCAAAAATGCATCGAAAACCAAGTTTCAAGCTTGCAGGCACCATTTTTGACAATCTTTCAAAGATGGCTAGGAGTGGCGCGTAGACTGAGGCCCATGTCTACGCAGCCCGTGACAACACATCAGACAAAAACATTGAATCTGGTCCAATTCAGCTATTCTGATGGTTTTGATCACTGAATTGCAATACCATTTGATTGTTTTTAGTGTCCCCTTGTATTGTAAAACCTTGTGCCCACATGTATGGTCTGGATCAAAGCTCAATTATCGAGAAACGATCCTAACGGTTCTTCAAAATCTATATAAATCCAAGCCTTTCATTCATTTTCTGCACACTTGATTCATTTTCTGCTCTAAGTTGAGGTTTAACACTTCATACCTGAGCAATTTGAATCAAGACTTCCTAGCTTGGACCCTTTGTAAGTTTCTTTCATGCTCGTTTATGTTTTTCAAGCGTGAAATTCAAACAGTGTTTGACTTTCTGCTTTGACCACAAATTGGTCAACACAAAGTTCGTTAGAACTTTGCAACGTGAGCGTAATCACGATGGTTATAGTCCCTTGTGACTATACCTATTGATTACCACGTTGATTAGACGTAGTGACGAGTCATAGTTTCGGTCAAAATGCGTATCTATGCGTATTTTGCAACCAAACTATTCTTGGGTATCAAAACCCTTTGTTTTGATAGCAAACTTGTTTTCTAACTTAGTTAAACATGTTTTAACATGTTTAACTCGTCACTTTTAGTTTAGTGCTTATATAGGGTCGTAAGATAAGCGGTCTTGACAACCGCTTAGACTTTCGAACCCGACCCGTTTGGTCGATCATTAGGATCCGACCAAACATATTTTGTGACTATATTTGTATAGGGAATAACCTTCCGAGGTTATACCTTATGGTCACTTCGTTTAGTTAGTTGTATGATAGGTAGTTTATATGCCTTAGGAAAATGACCAAAATGCCCTTTTGCGCATAAATTCATTCTAAGCATATGTAACTTAAATTTTGACATCTAAACTAATTAGGCAACATTATTAGACTTGTTAAAGCATATAATACTTGTCATAGGACTAGTTAGGCGGTCCGAACGCGTTTTACGCGAACGACCCGTTAAAGTAGCGTAAGCTACCTAAACGAGTCATAATGGGTCATAAGCACTTAGGATAGGTTCCATTGTAGAATGTAGGCTTTGTTAAACCATATTATATGAGTTCCAACACTCATTTGGTTTACAAGACCTCATTCTATCCGATCTTCCGATTTAGGTCCGGTTTATTAACATAGTTACCTATATTAGGTGTCGATTGATTCCGTGATCCCTCTAGCATTGCTTGGTTGTTTTTCAATACTTCTAAGCATTCTCAAGTGAGTACATAGTTCCCCTCTTTTACCGTTTTAAACTGTTTTGGGGTGATTCATATGTGCTAAATGATTTCGAGTTTTCTAAACAAATACTATGGTTTATATTAAACTATCTGATCTATTTGAACTGTTTGAACCATTTGGAACTATTTGATCTATGTGAACTATTTGAAATGTTTAAACCATTTGGAACTATTTGATCTATGTGAACTATTTGAACTATTGAACCATTGGGTTAGGGAAGTGATTAGGTAACGGGGGGGGGGGGGGGGGGGTGTAATGTGATAAAAGCATGGTGGATACGCCGCTGGTACTTCCTATATATAAGTGCTTTTAACACATTACATACCGTTGCGTTATCTAGATCACTTGGTCGAATGTTTTCAAAACAAAGTTACACTACAAGGTTTTCTTAATGATATAAATTATTCGAATTTTATTACAAAAATGATTTATGATTGGGGTTATATAAACAAATGTTTTGGGTTAAGATTCATGGCTACAAGATTTTATAAACTATAACCAACTTGTTTTGAGTTGGTTAATCATATTGCAAATACCAAACACTTTTCAAACAGGGTTCTCAACTATCAATTTTTGGAGTCTAACGAGGTATTACAATATTGTAAACGAGCCATGAATCCGGTACTCACACAAAACCTATGTACTCGCCGGCATTTTTATGCTTACGTATTTTCACATATGTTTCAGGTACCATAGTTGATGATGTTTGATGATGATATTGGTGCATGCTCACATAGGAATGGACAAGGCCTTAGTGACTTAATAACAATGAAAGTCAATTTGTTCATGTTTTGTTTCTAATTTCAATACAATGTAATAAACTTAATTCAATAAAACAAAACTTAAATCCATGTGTTGTGAAACAATGATTCTGTTACGACACTCTCCGACGTTTCCGCCGTGGTTTGCTGTTTTAACGCGGTCAGGGTGTGTCAAGAAGCCCATAAGTCTAAGTATACGATACATCCTGGTAATGATAAGATGTATCAAGATTTAAGAAAGAATTTTTGGTGGGTAGGAATGAAAAAGGATATAGCAACCTCTGTTGCTAAATGTCTAACATGTTCACAGGTTAAAGCTGAGCATCAAGAACCCTCAGGTTTATTACAGCAATTGGAAATGCCAATATGGAAATGGGAATTGATAACAATGGACTTTGTTACTAAATTACCCAAGACACGAAAAGGTAATGATGCAATCTGGGTGATTGTAGACAGATTAACCAAATCTGCTCATTTCTTACCTATGAAGGAAATTTTCAGTATGGAACAATTAGCCAAGTTATATGTAAATGAAATAGTTTCATTACATGAAATTCCTTTATCTATTGTTTCTGATAGAGATAGCCGTTTTACTTCTCATTTTTGGAAAAGTTTCCAAAAAGCAATGGGAACCAGGATAAATCTAAGCACCGCATATCATCCTCAAACGGACAGACAAAGTGAAAGGGCAATTCAAACAATGGAAGATATGCTTAGAGCCTGTGTAATTGATTTCGTAGGAAATTGGGATGACCATTTACCATTAATAGAATTATCCTACAATAACAGCTATCATACCAGTATAAATGCTGCACCATTTGAAGCACTTTATGGACGAAAGTGTCGAACTCCAGTCTGTTGGGCATAAATTGGAGAAAAGCAACTATCTGGACCAGAGATAGTACAAGAAACAACGGACAAAATTATTCAAGTCAATGAAAGACTAAAAGCAGCACGTGATCGTCAAAAGAGTTATGCAGATAACCGGCGAAAACCGTTGGAATTTCAAGTTGGAGATAAGGTATTATTAAAAGTTTCTCCATGGAAAGGAATAGTCAGATTCATTAAAAGAGGAAAACTAAGCCCCAGGTATGTTGGACCTTTTGATATTATCAAAAGAATAGGTCCAGTAGTGTAACACCTCGTAAAATAACGTCCAATGATGTATTGACACGTGTAATAAACCCTAATAAAGTCAAACGTTGAATTTAAAGGACTAATTTTTCGAAAAATCAAAAACTTTGATTATAGAAGGACTGGAAATGTTAATATGCTTATTATAAGTCTCTGAATAACATTACATGGTAATCATATTCACAAATGGGCCATTTGTTGCTCAAGAGTAGCCGTTTGCGTAATTAATTAAGAGTTTACGCAATGAAGGGTTAAAAGTGTCAACATGTTAATTCTTACCTCTGAGTGACCTTTTAACAAACCGGGAGCTTCTTGATATTTGATTATACTCTCGGGAATGTCAAGTATTGGCCGTCTAAGGTTTTTATGCCTATAAGTGAAGTTACGCGCAACTTTGCAAGTTAGAGGGACTAAAAGTGTCAATATGTTTAATTATACCTCTGAATGACCTTTTTACGAACCCGAAGCATTATGATCTTTTATAATACTCTCAAGAATGCCTAATATGGATTATATAAGGCTTCGATGCTATTAAACGATGATATGCGCAAGTTTGTGCATTAAAGGGACTAATTGCGTCAAACTGCAAAAGTCAATCGATTCGTATGGTATCGAACCTTCCGGAATATGATCATAAGTTAAACAGGCCCTAAATATCCTTTACATAGCTTAGAAATAGGTTTAGAGGTGTTTGATGCGCAAAAATATACTTATTTGATCAACAGGGACTAAAAGCGTCAAAAAGTGCATAATTTTGCATTTTCGCGCATATCTTACGTTCTGAATATATTCGGACATCCAAAAATTTTTGTAATCATTAAAATATTTTATTTTAGTGATCGGCATGATAAAATCCCATTCTTCGCGTAATTTGGGCCGTTTTTCGCATCCGTTCGTGTTTCGTCGTAATTAGCCGAACAACGCGACCCTACGGCCAAACGAACCGACATCCGACATATTTTTGAGCATGTTTCATGTCCCCTATGTTTAGGCATCCTAGTAGAGCCTTTAAATGAGATTAACGAGCCTTACATGTGTCAGAAACGACATTTATCAAGTTAAGGGACTGTTTCTGTACTTCTGCCAAACTGTGAATCAGAACCAGGGGCCAGGCGGGCCGCGTAAACCCCCCTGGGTTCCCTACACGGGCTGTGTAAACAATCAGACCTGCAAAAACTTGTTTTTCTTGATCAGCAGCTGGTTTCTGGTATTGCACATGGTTTTTCTTCATTCTATTGGCTATTTTGGACACCCATAGATTACCAAAACAATGGGTAATACTTGTACGGTCCAGATTGAATCACGGGTTACGAGAAACGATCCTAACGGTTCTCAAAATCCTATATAAACCCACTTGTTCTTGCTCTCATTTCACACTTGATCTGAATTGTTCTAAGTTGGAGCTTTTGTGCTTCATACCTGAACATCCTAGATCAATTCCATCCTTGCTTGGACCCTTTGTAAGTGTCCTTTCATGCTTAGTTCAATTGTTTGGCTCTTAAAGTCGAAAAGTCAAGCGTTTGTGATAAACGCTTTGACTTTTAAACGGTCAAGCCATTGTTCGCAATGAGCATGGCTACGTGATTGTAATTAGGTAGGTATTAAACCCTCAAAAGGGCACCTCCTAATTACCACGTTTGCTTAGTTAATTGTCAGGTCAAAATAATTTAAATAAAAGTCTAACGAGTCGGTTTTTAAATAAAATTCATAATTAATGATATAAAGGCAATAAAATCAGTTTTGTCACTTTAATAACTTGGTAAATATTAATTGAACATGTCTAGGCATGTTCGACTCGACAATTCTGAGTTTAGGCTCGGTTCGGAACCGAAAGTCGCAAAAGTTGACTTTTGCTTTGACTTTCAGTTCTGACCTGATATAGCTTAGTCTAGATATGCCTTAGGATTCCTTTAGGACCGTATTATATGTTAGTATAACCCTCCGAGGTTATACAACATGGTTCCATAGAAATCATAGTTCATTGCATGTTTCCGTTAAATGGTTAAAAGTTGACCATTATGCCCTTTTGATGTAAAAAGGAAATTTTTGAAAATGTGAGAGGACAAAAACTTTTTTTACCGATTTATAAACTTGTCCTAAAAATTTGACATCAGTTTGAGGTCTAGATTAAGAGTTATGCTCAATAGCGTAAACTGAAAGCTTTTTATTAATTAAACAACATATTTGGCATAAAGCCTATTTAAACCCGAATTTCGACACCAAACTTTTTACCCACTGATGTAATATAATATTTTGGGATTTTTGATGATTTTTATTTATTTTTAAGCTGAGCATAACATAGGGTTTTGCTTTGATTCGGTAATTGTCGGTTATACCCTTTTTGCTAATAAAATGAGTTTTACATAACATTTTGATACCAAACTTTTTGCTACTGATTTTATATGATAAATAAAATATTTTGAACTTTATAAACTGATTAAGAACTCAGACTTCCTTAAATTACCCGAAAATCGCTTAAAACCGACTTTTACACGTTTTAAACGCACAGTATGAGTTAAAACTATTTTTGTCATATAAGACTTAATACCTACTGATGTTTTAAGTAAATTTTTATATTTTAATAGTAAGCAAAAGTTTTGAACTCAGATTTCCAAATTTGACCTTTAAAAGCTTATGTAAAATTACCAAAATGCCCCTACGGTGCATAGTTTGGTTATAAAAAAATAAAATTCACATATATGCATTACCCTACTGATATAACTTATTAAATTAAATATTTTTACTGATCATTTTAGACCAGAACCTCATATTGTCATTTAACCTCTTTTATAATCTTTAAAATGACCAAAATACCCCTACGGGGCTTAAATTGGTTTTAAACTCGTTTCGGGCATAATGGAAGATATCCTACTGATATCACAACATATTTAAGGAATATTAACTTGTGAAACATGTTCATGACTCTTTTGGTTACCCGTTATGCATTTTTCACATTCGGTACGGTTTATGTAACTAGTTTGCATAAATTAACCGAAACGGGACAAACCTGATCCTTTTCACTTCAAAATTCTGAATGTGTTTAGTTTACCCATATTATACAAGTCTCCATACTTGTCGGGTCTAAATCACATCCTAATCCGGTCTTCGCTTAATCTAGCGTTTTGAACCGTAAACCTTCCTTAAAACTAACCGGTCTAAGTTACAACTTAAATAAGACCCGTTAGGAATCTAATAGGCTAATAAAACCTTCATTCTAGATTGAGAGCCCCAGTAGAGGTACTTGTGCTTGCTGATTTGAATATACGGCTGAGAATAAAATTATATTTTAGCTCAGGTAAATACTTTTAACTTATGTTCCCTATACGGGCTTGGGATACGGTATTATGATAATACCGCTTGGTCGGGTATTGAATGTTTTAACTTATTTTCCCTAGCCCGTTTCATTGGGGGTTTAGCCCCGGAGATCAAAGCTAGTGTGAAAGCATCGAGACCTACTGCGTTCAGGTCAGCAGCAGATCTGTCACTATCTCTCACACTTGATGTGGTTAGAAACAAGGATGCCAAAGCTTCTGATGATGGAAAGCATAAAAGGAAGGATGAGAATTCTCATCGCTCCGATAATAAGAAAAAGGGGAACTCTGATCATAAGAAGAGTTCCGGGTTTAAGAAAGACAACCAGCAGTCGGGTGAAAAGACCAGGTGCAAAACCTGTAGGAAATACCACCTCGGGAAATGCAGATTTGAATCTCAGCCTCTACCTTGTGGAATCTGCAAGTCCAAGGAGCATAAAACCTTGGAATGCAAGAAGTTGAAGGACGCAACCTGTTACGGTTGCAACGAAAATGGGCACATTAAGACCAACTGCCCTAAGAATCAGAATAAGCCTGAAGAGGCCAAGAAAACGAATGCAAGAGTCTTCTAGATGAACACCCAAGAGGCAGTACAGAAAGATAACATCATAACAGGTACCTTTCCTTATCAATGATGTTCATGCAGGAATTTGTTTGATTCTGGCACAGATAAGTCCATCATAGACAATAAGAAATGTAAATTGTTGTATCCGCCTATTGGGACTCTAGACATAACGCAAGATAGAATAGGTCGATGATACTTTAGAGATTGCTTCATCATTTTAGATGGATGCTTTATATCCATTAGGAATCACTCTTTTCCAATATCCTTATGGCAAGCTTTCAAGCTATCCAAAATCATCAATATAATCAAGACAAATGTGACATTTTGATCCCCTGTCAAAAAGGTAATGGACTAGGTCCAAACCTTAAATGCCATTGATGGTCCTTATATGGCCTAGGCTAAATATAATTGATATATATTTTAAATAACATCCATTACGAATGTTCGTACTATATTAGCCTGTATGGTTTAATGATACCATGGTTAGTATATGTTAGGTCATCTGGATGATAAATAACGGTTGATGCATTGCAACTAAGTAATTGTTCCATTTGGTGTTAGGAACCAAGTCTCGAGTATGACAAACTTGGATAAGTCAACTGTCAATCGTGCCATTGATGATGCGACGCATGCTAATGATGCTACGATTGTGAACCTCAAAATTGACAAAGATGTTCTCCAAGCTATGATAGACGCAGCTGTTGGAAAGGCTGTAAGAAAGGTCATGAAAAAGTTCAGAGAGCCCAATACTGCTTGTTCCAAATCCCATTCGAAACCACATTTCCTTACTCACGAGGAGGATCTTGTCCATGCCTCGGATGCAAAGAATGAACTGAAAAGGAAAAGGGAGGAAGGTAACTCCCAGACTTCTAAGAAAAAGGGTAAGCTTGAGCTTAAGGAGAACAAACAAAAGTCCAACAAGAAACCTGTATGCAAGACCTGCAAGAAGCGCTATTATGGGAAGTGCAGGTTCGAATCAAAATCCCAATCACAGCCTAGGGCTTGTGGGATCTGCAAATCTAGTAAGCATAAAACATTAGAATGCAAGAAGATAGGAGATGCGACTTGTTACAACTGTAACGAGAAGGGGCATATCAAATCAAATTGCCCAAAATATGCAAAGAAGCTTGAAGAAGTTGAGAAGACCAACGCTAGGGTCTTTCAGATGGGTACAAAAGAGGCCATACACGATGACAATGTTATAACCGGTACGTCCTTATCAATAATGTATATCCAAGGGTATTGTTTGATTCAGGTGCAGATAAGTTGTTTGTGGATAATAAATTTTGTAAGTTATTAAATCTGTCTGTTAGAACCCTAAGCATGAAATATGAAGTAAAATAAATGCTAAGAGTTCTATTTTGAATAGGATACCAATAAATCCTTCATAAATTATAAGTATAGAAAACTTTTAAAACCCTCCATAAAAACCCCAGGGATTAAGTAAGGTGAAGCTTACAGATGAAAATCGTAGGAACCATTTCTTCTGTTCCTGTCAGAAATCCTTAGTCATAAAATTCTAGAGTACCCTCTCTCCAGATGAAGTACGTCAGTATATGTAGTTGATATCCCTTTGGTCTCTATCGATTGCGAATACCAGATGGTATGATAAAAGCGCCATATGAGGATTGGTGTATCTTAATATGTTCCATAGATTGCTTCCATGCCTGATCAGTATGGAGGTTTAATGCATGGAACCACTGAGATATCCCAATGGTCATATTGCACTAAAGTCGGCTGATGGTATTCAAAGAAGATATCCAGAATGGAATTGTCCAAGTAAATGTCTCTGAATAAGGTATCCATGGATTTGTAAGGTAAGTGTATCACTCATCTGACACAAGCAATGATAAATGAACCAGAGCCTAAAATTTGGAAAATCTCTGTAATCTCCTCGTGTCTTGACTATCTTATCCAAAGACTACCCTGTTTACCTCCTAAAACAAGTAGAGTTAAGATTAACATCCCGCTTAGGGCTGTAGTAGCGTGAATTCTCCATGGCAATTAGTACCTCCAACTCGGGAGTAATAGAAACCCTAGTTAGATGAATTTTAAGATAAAGGTTCTTAAAGACTAATTCGTAATTCTAAGAGTTTCAATATTATTAGTTAGGAAAGACGGTTCTCTTGCTTATGCATTGGTTACCGCAACCCTATTTAGGCAACAATTAAGAATCACCATCAGCTGCCCAGGATCGTCGATTTGTTCGACTAACTATAAGGATTAGCTATTCCTTAAGATTTGTTTTAAGCAGTAGTTGGAATAACCATCTCACCTTAAATAAGCTATTTTATAACTAATAGTCGGTATTTAAGTATCAAGGCTGCTCCTTAGGAGACCTTGTATAGATGGAATGTCAAAGGTCCGTTTGATGGACAGAATTTTGGTTAGTCAAATTATCAGGATCTGAAGGATTACCCTGGAAACGACGGATAAGATCATGTAAATTTATGATCGTCTGGAAACTGCCAGTAATCGACAGAAAATCAATGATTGACGAAAGTCGCAAACCTCTTAAGTTCTTGGTAAGAAATAAGATTCAACGGGAAATATCACCCTAAAAGGGTGTGCTGAAATATTAATACAACGAGCTAGAAAAGCTCTGGATGTATAGGATCATTCGAGGAAATCGAATATATCAAGATCAATAGCTTATAAGCTAAAACCTATTTAAGGAGCTTGACGGGAATCAATGAGTCCCACACAAGTGATTTAAGGATATGTTTCGCCGATAAGTCAAGAGCATTGTTGCATATTGATATGCAGACTAACAAAAATTTATGATGTGATGAAAAACCCATATTGATTAAGGATCGACAGGTTAAGAATCTCTGAAAGAAGTATGTGCCTATTGTATAGGTCAACTGAGACGCCCTTATAGGCCCAAATATGCTAAGGAGGTTAAGTCCATGACATGTCAGAAAGTACTTCCATTACCTTAGCAAATCTCGAGGTTGAGATTTCTTTTAAGGGGGTGAGGATGTAACACCTCGTAAAATCACGTCCAATGATGTATTGACACGTGTAATAAAACCTAATAAAGTCAAACGTTGAATTTAAGGGACTAACTTTTCGAAAAATCAAAAACTTTGATTATAGAAGGACTGGAAATGTTAATACGTTATTATAAGTCTCTGAATAACATTACATGGTAATCATATTCACAAATAGGCCATTTGTTGCTCAAGAGTAGCCGTTTGCGTAATTAATTAAGAGTTTGCGCAATGAAGGGTTAAAAGTGTCAACATGTTAATTCTTACCTCTGAGTGACCTTTTAATAAACCTGGAGCTTCATGATATTTGATTATACTCTCGGGAATGCCAAGTATTGGCCGTCTAAGGTTTTTATGCCTATAAGTGAAGTTATGCGCAACTTTGCAAGTTAGAGGGACTAAAAGTGTCAATATGTTTAATTATACCTCTGAATGACCTTTTTACGAACCCGAAGCATTATGATCTTTTATAATACTCTCAAGAATGCCTAATATGGATTATATAAGGCTTCGATGCAATTAAACGATGATATGCGCAAGTTTGTGCATTAAAGGGACTAATTGCGTCAAACTGCAAAAGTCAATCGATTCGTATGGTATCGAACCTTCCGGAATATGATCATAAGCTAAACAGGCCCTAAATATCCTTTACATAGCTTAGAAATAGGTTTAGAGGTGTTTGATGCGCAAAAATAAACTTATTTGATCAACAGGGACTAAAAGCGTCAAAAAGTGCATAAGTTTGCATTTTCGCGCATATCTTACGTTCTGAATATATTCGGACATCCAAAAATTTTTGTAGTCATTAAAATATTTTATTTTAGTGATCGGCATGATAAAATCCCATTCTTCGCGTAATTTGGGTCGTTTTTCGCATCCGTTCGTGTTTCGTCGTAATTAGCCGAACAACGCGACCGTACGGCCAAACGAGCCGACATCCGACATATTTTTGAGCATGTTTCATGTCCCCTATGTTTAGGCATCCTAGTAGAGCCTTGAAATGAGATTAACGGGCCTTACATGTGTCAGAAACGACATTTATCAAGTTCAGGGACTGTTTCTGTACTTCTGCCAAACTGTGAATCAGAACCAGGGGCCAGGCGGGCCGCGTAAACCCCCTGGGTTCCCTACGCGGGCTGTGTAAACAATCAGACCTGCAAAAACTTGTTTTTCTTGATCAGCAGCTGGTTTCTGGTATTGCACATTGTTTTTCTTCATTCTATTGGCTATTTTGGACACCCATAGATTACCAAAACAATGGGTAATACTAGTACGGTCCAGATTGAATCACGGGTTACGAGAAACGATCCTAACGGTTCTCAAAATCCTATATAAACCCACTTGTTCTTGCTCTCATTTCACACTTGATCTGAATTGTTCTAAGTTGGAGCTTTTGTGCTTCATACCTGAACATCCTAGATCAATTCCATCCTTGCTTGGACCCTTTGTAAGTGTCCTTACGTGCTTAGTTCAATTGTTTGGCTCTTAAAGCCGAAAAGTCAAGCGTTTGTGATAAACGCTTTGACTTTTAAACGGTCAAGCCATTATTCGCAACGAGCATGGCTACGTGATCGTAATTAGGTAGGTATTAAATCCTCAAAAGGGCACCTCCTAATTACCACGTTTGCTTAGTTAATTGTCAGGTCAAAATAATTTAAATAAAAGTCTAACGAGTCGGTTTTTAAATAAAATTCATAATTAATGATATAAAGGCAATAAAATCAGTTTTGTCACTTTAATAACTTGGTAAATATTAATTGAACATGTCTAGGCATGTTCGACTCGAGAATTCTGAGTTTAGGCTCGGTTCGGAACCGAAAGTCGCAAAAGTTGACTTTTGCTTTGACTTTCAGTTCTGACCTGATTTAGCTTAGTCTAGATATGCCTTAGGATTCCTTTAGGACCGTATTATATGTTAGTATAACCCTCCGAGGTTATACAACATGGTTCCATAGAAATCCTAGTTCATTGCATGTTTCCGTTAAATGGTTAAAAGTTGACCATTATGCCCTTTTGATGTAAAAAGGAAATTTTTGAAAATGTGAGAGGACAAAAACTTTTTTTACTGATTTATAAACTTGTCCTAAAAATTTGACATCAGTTTGAGGTCTAGATTAAGAGTTATGCTCAATAGCGTAAATTGAAAGCTTTTTATTAATTAAACAACATATTTGGCATAAAGCCTATTTAAAGCCGAATTTCGACACCAAAATTTTTACCCACTGATGTAATATAATATTTTGGGATTTTTGATGATTTTTATTTATTTTTAAGCTGAGCATAACATAGGGTTTTGCTTTGATTCGGTAATTGTCGGTTATACCCTTTTTGCTAATAAAATGAGTTTTACATAACATTTTGATACCAAACTTTTTGCTACTGATTTTATATGATAAATAAAATATTTTGAACTTTATAAACTGATTAAGAACTCAGACTTCCTTAAATAACCCGAAAATCGCTTAAAACCGACTTTTACGCGTTTTAAACGCACAGTATGAGTTAAAACTATTTTTGTCATATAAGACTTAATACCTACTGATGTTTTAAGTAAATTTTTATATTTTAATAGTAAGCAAAATTTTTGAACTCAGATTTCCAAATTTGACCTTTAAAAGCTTATGTAAAATTACCAAAATGCCCCTACGGTGCATAGTTTGGTTATAAAAAAATAAAATTCACATATATGCATTACCCTACTGATATAACTTATTAAATTAAATATTTTTACTGATCATTTTAGACCAGAACCTCATATTGTCATTTAACCTCTTTTATAATCTTTAAAATGACCAAAATACCCCTACGGGGCTTAAATTGGTTTTAAACTCGTTTCGGGCATAATGGAAGATATCCTACTGATATCACAACATATTTAAGGCATATTAACTTGTGAAACATGTTCATGACTCTTTTGGTTACCCGTTATGCATTTTTCGCATTCGGTACGGTTTATGTAACTAGTTTGCATAAATTAACCGAAACGGGACAAACCTGATCCTTTTCACTTCAAAATTATGAATGTGTTTAGTTTACCCATATTATACAAGTCTCCATACTTGTCGGGTCTAAATCACATCCTAATCCGGTCTTCGCTTAATCTAGCGTTTTGAACCGTAAACCTTCCTTAAAACTAACCGGTCTAAGTTACAACTTAAATAAGACCCGTTAGGAATCTAATAGGTTAATAAAACCTTCATTCCAGATTGAGAGCCCCAGTAGAGGTACTTGTGCTTGCTGATTTGAATATACGGCTGAGAATAAAATTATATTTTAGCTCAGGTAAATACTTTTAACTTATTTTCCCTATACGGGCTTGGGATACCGCTTGGTCGGGTATTGAATGTTTAATCGGATTGTGATTAAATTATTGAGGTAACCCGTTTTAATTTGTCTTGTTTGAAATAAAAGCCTTTGGGGGTTAATGACCATGTCCCGGATATCCTTGGCATCATTATTAAGAAATGGCCACGTCTTAAGCACGGGGTGTAGGCATACACCTGATAGTTGCATAAGGGAAACGGTATCTCACTCTCTTGTGGGCCTATACTTGTGGTGTGTCTGTTAATCTTGACTCGGTTTCTAACATCGGGCCCTGAATGTATAACGAACATGTAAATCTGTATACAAGATTATTTTTATATAATTATCCCAAGTTATAAAAGGATATTTGTGCCTTGTGCATTTAAATCAATTTTCATAAATGTTTTCAAAAGAGTCAGTTAATTGTATTTACCAGTGTAAACCGACGTATTTTCCAAAAAAAGAATGTGTTACAGGTACTGTACGTAATTGGCTGGGAGCTCAGGGTGTTAATAAGGAATCTTGCAAGTTCTAGATGTCTAAAGTCTGTTGAACAAGTGTTTATCTTTCTGTTTTGAGATCCGCCTGTGGATCCATCTTACAATCCGTTTGTAATATTGATGTTACTTTTGAATCGGTTTGTAATACTTTTACTTTAGACTTCCGCTGTGCATTGAACTGTGATTATTTGACTATGATGATATCAATTACGTCACGATACTCCCCACCGGGCCCATCGGTAATACGTGGAAATATTGGGGTGTGACAGGTTGGTATCAGAGCCAACATTGAGTGAATTAAACACTAGCCTTTTGTGTTTAATCTCAATGATACAGTAGCACATTCCTTGACCTTCTGAGTCTAGACTTAACATAGGAATACTCTCATCCCTATTTAGTAAAATATTGTTCTCGATTTTATGTATTTTGATTATGCCGTCAAGCAAAGAAGTCGTAAGGGAAATTCCCCACATACGGAGCCTAGAAATGCCGAACTTCGTACCGCGGCTAGGATAAACGTGCAACCAAGGAGAAAACATTCAGAAATTAAGTGAAGAAGAAACTCCTTTTGCTGAACTTCGTTTCCTTCGTAGTCTTTATAAAAACATAATTATCTTTTTAGTCCCTTCGTGGACAACATTATTTCTTTCAAGTCCCGTTTAGGGCAATTATGTACTCATTTTAAAAATTTATTTGAATGTTTTATCTAAATTTCATTTTTATCATTATATATGAATATAATATATGAAATAAATCGAAATATCATTCCTTTTTGTATTTGATCTGCCAGTATATGTTAAAAAGAATCTTAAAGGGTATAACCTAGCTTGTATGTCATTAAAGACCTAGCTATGATGGTAAAAACCTGTTTAAAAGAGATTCAGATCCTTGTTAACACCTGAAAACATGTTAACACTCCTGACAACAGTGATGCGATAAAATCACACTTATCATCTTTATATTGGGAATTTCCAATCCCTTATTCAGCCTAATGATCTGGAATCATGGGTTCAAATCATCAATAAAGATGATTATATATTAAACATCCATTAGTGATGAAGTACCTACGGGCCATGTTTACTGTCCTCTGAGACAAGGAGACAGTTGTAGTCTACGACTCTCTGTCGAGAGAAGGTAATGAACTATGTTCAAGCCTTAATGCCTTGATTCTATAAAATCATGGCTTATGAGGTAAAAACTGTCCTCGTGACAAGGCCATTCGGTCCATTTCAATATCCTTAATAGTTTATAACTGGGATAAAATATAATAAAAATTTAAATAAATCAAATTAACCAATATGGCTTAAGTTACCATGGTTAATGAATTGCCATAAAAGACAATTCCATAATAAACTCCTGAATAAATCATTGTCGTCATTTTATGTAGCAATCAAGCTACATGGCAGAGTCTGAAGAAGTAAACAGTCACCCACTGGAAAACCATGACACTGCCAGAATCAACATAACTGGGGAGGAACTTCAGGCATTGATTGATAATGCTGTTGCTAAAGCAGTGGATAGGCAGCTTAGGGAATTCAGTGGTACACATAGCAAAACCTTACCAGTACCCCATTCTGAATCACACTCTAAGACTCACTCTGAGGCTCACAGTAAGCCACCTTCTAAACATCACGAGTCAAAGAAGGGTGATGCTCAACACTCCTCAAATCAGCATAGTATTCCGTCTAAGAAGATTGTATTCGATCGAGAGCCACGTGTTAGGGGTTGTTCCTATAAGTATTTCGTCTCCTGCAAACCCAGGGATATCACTGGGGAAAAAGGAGCCATTGATTGCATGACGTGGCTAGACGAGATGGATACCGTGGTTGATATCAATGGTTATGCAGAGCAAGATATAGTGAAGTTTGTGTCGCAATCATTTAAAGGAGAAGCTCTAGCTTGGTGGAGGTCATTGATCCAAGCTACTGGAAAGATCCCGTTATATAACATGACTTGGGATCAGTTTGTTGCTTTAATAAAGGATACTTTCTGTCCTCAACATGAAGTTGAGAAGATCGAGACTGACTTCCTGACATTAGTTATGAAAAATTTAGACTGTCAGGCATATCTTACGAGTTTTAATACCATGTCTCGATTGGTTCCTTACTTGGTGACGCCAGAACCAAAATGTATAGCCCGTTTCATTGGGGGTTTAGCCCTGGAGATCAAAGCTAGTGTGAAAGCATCGAGACCTACTACGTTCAGGTCAGCAGCAGATCTGTCACTATCTCTCACACTTGATGTCGTTAGAAACAAGGCTGCCAAAGCTTCTGATGATGGAAAGCATAAAAGGAAGGATGAGAATTCTCATCGCTCCGATAATAAGAAAAAGGGGAACTCTGATCATAAGAAGAGTTCCGGGTTTAAGAAAGACAACCAGCCGTCGGGTGAAAAGACCAGGTGCAAAACCTGTAGGAAATACCACCTCGGGAAATGCAGATTTGAATCTCAGCCTCTACCTTGTGGAATCTGCAAGTCCAAGGAGCATAAAACCTTGGAATGCAAGAAGTTGAAGGACGCAACCTGTTACGGTTGCAACGAAAATGGGCACATTAAGACCAACTGCCCTAAGAATCAGAATAAGCCTGAAGAGGCCAAGAAAACGAATGCATGAGTCTTCCAGATGAACACCCAAGAGGCAGTACAGAAAGATAACATCATAACAGGTACCTTTCCTTATCAATGATGTTCATGCAAGAATTTGTTTGATTCTGGCACAGATAAGTCCATCATGGACAATAAGAAATGTAAATTGTTGTATCCGCCTATTGGGACTCTAGACATAACGCAAGATAGAATAGCTCGATGATACTTTAGAGATTGCTTCATCATTTTAGATGGATGCTTTATATCCATTAGGAATCACTCTTTTCCAATATCCTTATGGCAAGCTTTCAAGCTATCCAAAATCATCAATATAATCAAGACAAATGTGACATTTTGATCCCCTGTCAAAAAGGTAATGGACTAGGTCCAAACCTTAAATGCCATTGATGGTCCTTATATGGCCTAGGCTAAATATAATTGATATATATTTTAAATAACATCCATTACGAATGTTCGCACTATATTAGCCTGTATGGTTTAATGATACCATGGTTAGTATATGTTAGGTCATCCGGATGATAAATAACGGTTGATGCATTGCAACTAAGTAATTGTTCCATTTGGTGTTAGGAACCAAGTCTCGAGTATGACAAACTTGGATAAGCCAACTGTCAATCGCGCCATTGATGATGCGACGCATGCTAATGATGCTACGATTGTGAACCTCAAAATTGACAAAGATGTTCTCCAAGCTATGATAGACGCAGCTGTTGGAAAGGCTGTAAGAAAGGTCGTGAAAAAGTTCAGAGAGCCCAATACTGCTTGTTCCAAATCCCATTCGAAACCACACTTCCTTACTCACGAGGACGATCTTGTCCATGCCTCGGATGCAAAGAATGAACTGAAAAGGAAAAGAGAGGAAGGTAACTCCTAGACTTCTAAGGAAAAGGGTAAGCTTGAGCTTAAGGAGAACAAACAAAAGTCCAACAAGAAACCTGTATGCAAGACCTGCAAGAAGCGCTATTATGGGAAGTGCAGGTTCGAATCAAAATCCTAATCACAGCCTAGGGCTTGTGGGATCTGCAAATCTAGTAAGCATAAAACATTAGAATGCAAGAAGATAGGAGATGCGACTTGTTACAACTGTAACGAGAAGGGGCATATCAAATCAAATTGCCCAAAATATGCAAAGAAGCTTGAAGAAGTTGAGAAGATCAACGCTAGGGTCTTTCAGATGGGTGCAAAAGAGGCCATACAAGATGACAATGTTATAACCGGTACGTCCTTATCAATAATGTATATCCAAGGGTATTGTTTGATTCGGGTGCAGATAAGTTGTTTGTGGATAATAAATTTTGTAAGTTATTAAATCTGTCTGTTAGAACCCTAAGCATGAAATATGGAATAAAATAAATGCTAAGAGTTCTATTTTGAATAGGATACCAATAAATCCTTCATAAATTATAAGTATAGAAAACTTTTAAAACCCTCCATAAAAACCCCAGGGATTAAGTAAGGTGAAGCTTACAGATGAAAATCGTAGGAACCATTTCTTCTGTTCCTGTCAGAAATCCTTAGTCATAAAATTCTAGAGTACCCTCTCTCCAGATGAAGTACGTCAGTATATGTAGTTGATATCCCTTTGATCTCTATCGATTGCGAATACCAGATGGTATGATAAAAGCGCCATATGAGGATTGGTGTATCTTAATATGTTCCATAGATTGCTTCCATGCCTGATCAGTATGGAGGTTTAATGCATGGAACCACTGAGATATCCCAATGGTCATATTGCACTAAAGTCGGCTGATGGTATTCAAAGAAGATATCCAGAATGGAATTGTCCAAGTAAATGTCTCTGAATAAGGTATCCATGGATTTGTAAGGTAAGTGTATCACTCATCTGACACAAGCAATGATAAATGAACCAGTGCCTAAAATTTGGAAAATCTCTGTAATCTCCTCGTGTCTTGTCGGGTCTAAATCACATCCTAATCCGGTCTTCGCTTAATCTAGCGTTTTGAACCGTAAACCTTCCTTAAAACTAACCGGTCTAAGTTACAACTTAAATAAGACCCGTTAGGAATCTAATAGGTTAATAAAACCTTCGTTCCAGATTGAAAGCCCTAGTAGAGGTACTTGTGCTTGCTGATTTGAATATACGACTGAGAATAAAATTACATTTTAGCTAAGGTAAATACTTTTAACTTATTTTCCCTATACGGGCTTGGGATACGGTATTATGATAATACCGCTTGGTCGGGTATTGAATGTTTAATCGGATTGTGATTAAATTATTGAGGTAACCCGTTTTAATCTGTCTTGTTTGAAATAAAAGCCTTTGGGGGTTAATGACCATGTCCCGGATATCCTTGGCATCATTATTAAGAAATGGCCACGTCTTAAGCACGGGGTGTAGGCATACACCTGACAGTTGCATAAGGGAAACGGTATCTCACTCTCTTGTGGGCCTATACTTGTGGTGTATCTGTTAATCTTGACTCGGTTTCTAACATCGGGCTCTGAATGTATAACGAACATGTAAATCTGTATACAAGATTATTTTTATATAATTGTCCCAAGTTATAAAAGGATATTTGTGCCTTGTGCATTTAAATCAATTTTCATAAATGTTTTCAAAAGAGTCAGTTAATTGTATTTACCAGTGTAAACAGACGTATTTTCCAAAAACAGAATGAGTTACAGGTACTGTACGTAATTGGCTGGGAGCTCAGGGCGTTAATAAGGAATCTTGCAAGTTCTAGACGTCTAAAGTCTGTTGAACAAGTGTTTATCTTTCTGTTTTGAGATCCGCCTGTGGATCCATCTTACAATCCGTTTGTAATATTGATGTTAGTTTTGAATCGCTTTGTAATACTTTTACTTTAGACTTCCGCTGTGCATTGAACTGTGATTATTTGACTATGATGATATCAATTACGTCACGATACTCCCCACCGGGCCCACCGATAATACGTGGAAATATTGGGGTGTGACAAGTAGCTTATCAGCTACAACTACCAGAGGAAATGGCAGGAATACATGATGTATTTCATGTATGTAATCTTAAGAAATGCTTAGCAGCCGAGTCATTAGTGATACCTCTTCAGGACATAGAGGTAAATGAGAAACTTAAGTTTGTGGAGAAACCACTGCAGATTGAAGATATAAAGATCAAGAATCTCAAGCACAAGAGACTAGTTCTGGTCAAAGTAAAATGGGATTCTAAGAGAGGGCCAGAATACACTTGGGAGCTCGAATCAGAGATGCAACAGAAATGTAACAACCCTCATTAAAAGTCCTATTTATTTTATTATTTTACCCAATAGGAAACCCTAATTGAGACACCCAAGTAATTCTGCACAAACCCTAAAATTTTCAGAATCATCAGAATCAGGATCAGGGCCCCTAAAACTCAGGGGGGGGTATTCCCTACTCAACGATTATCCTTATAAGTTGCTATAAAAATCGAATTTAATCATTTCGTCGACTCAGCAAGCCTACACACACACGTGGCAAGACTATATCAATTTCGTGTCCCTTACGGACCGTAAGGGATGAGTCTTACGGTTCGTAAGCATGTCAAAATTCGTGTATAAATAGCAGAGATTGGGACTTGAATTCTGGCGATTGAACGACGATAAAATTCAAATTGTACGCAGAGATATCGTCCAAATACTCTAAAAAAACACACGAATCACTAATTAGTATAGCGGGGTGCTGCTACGATACAGGATATTAACTCGATCGCTGCTACGATTCAATGTCCGATCGATGGAAACTATCTGATGGATGTTTAAGCGCTATCCTTTGTCATTTGTCGTGATTACGACAGGATGTTTGAGTACCACCCGAACTCGGGGAATACTATGTCATTCGTTGTGAATCCGATGGATGTTTAAGTGTTGCACTTTGTCATTCGTTGTGAGGGTTTTAATCTCGTGAATTATCATAACTGCTGTATTAGTTAATTACCTAGTTCATGTGCACTAGGTTACAAGGCTAAATCAATAGGCTAAGCTCTGCCTGTATCTGCAATATATCAAGACTTATCTATAGACTAAACTTTGCCTTATGAATCTGCATGTTTATAATGTGAGTCATTCTCTTTTTATCAAATTTGATTTAAAAAGCATGTTTATTTTCAAAGTTATAATTACAGGGATTAAGTCTTTGTAGTCACCATATTACAGCCGGTATGTGGGGTTTTGTATACATTACTTGATAATCTTCACCATTGGACAACGAGTTAGCCAAGGGGTGATATGACCATAGTCACAGACACCATTGGACGAATGGGCCAATGGGTCGAGTGACAAATATTGTGGGTAGTTGGTTGATATAGAAACAATGTAATCACCCTTAATACTGTAAATTATAACAAACAGGTCGTTTTATTAAATAGAATGATTCACTCAGTATTTTCCGCTGACAAAACCTTTTTAAAACGCGTTTCAGGTAATTACAGTAGATTGGAGTAAGAGATGGATACGGCACTGAAAGGCATCAAGAAGTGGCTTATTTATTAATTAAATCAAATTAAGAAATATTGTTTTATGTAATAAAATTTATCTTTATTAAAGCTACCATTGTAAAACATGGGTTTTTCCCATCTATTTAATAAATAAAATCCGGTGTTTTCTAAACTATGATATTTTTCCTAACTCCCGGTCCTGATGAAATTTCCGCTGCAATATTTTTAAAATAATCACCGGTACCACTTGACTGTTCGCGACTCCCGATTCCGTCCAGGGTGGGTCGGGGGCCGTGACAAGAAATATCCACACCTGTTCTAGTAGACCTCAAGGACGAGATCTAAAACAAGGTGGGGAGGATATAACAACCCTCCTAAAACACGTAACACGACCCTAACCGTCCCTAATATATCCCGAATATACGTTAACGGGCTTAAAATACCTTTATATTAATAAAACCAAATAAAACAAATATATGAAGACCTCGCGGGCCGCGACCCGGTCTTCATATGCTGTCGAGGGGCGCGACTCAGTGCCACCAGGTGGCACACCTTGGTGCCACGTGTCCGGTTACACGGCTAAGCTATATCGTTGATTCACCATTGCTAGGACCTACCCTAGGTCTCTCGCAGGCCGCGTAAGAATGAGAGCAGGGGCTCGCGGGCCGCGAGCCGCCATTGTCCAGCACTATAAAACTCAGTTTCAATTCGTTCATTTCTGTTCAATCTCTCTCAACTTCTTAATAGGCAAAACTCTCGAGTATTATACCCCTAAAAAGCGATACTCTTCCTCGTTATAAGTATTACAACCCCCGGTTACGTATTGGTTACTCTACCCGATTGATCTAGGGCTCCGTAACGCATGTCAAGCCTCTGTGATGTGCGTTAGGTGTGATATATCTTTCTTTATATTTTAAGCCCTTTTTAGCACGTTAGTCAAGTTTTAAATTTATAAAACACGATATTCTACTAACGCTAAACACACATATGGGCAAGTGCACCCATCGTGAGCGTAGTATAGCGTTGGTAAGATACCAAGGTCGTCCAAGGACACAAGAGCTTTTAGTACCAGTTTATCCTCAACGTCTAATCAAATCAAAAGTTTTAGAAAAGGTTTTAATCATGAAAAATAAAAACTAAAATGCTGAAAAGCAAAAATAAAAATAAAAACAGATACACAAGATGAATCACTTGGATCCGAGTCGCCTTTAATGTAACCTTTGATGATTTCCGCACTTTTGCACTTTTTAAGAGATTATCTTAGTTATAGTAGTAGGCCCCTCTTTTGAAGGTGACATTACCCTCAACCCAGTGGTTTGAGTTAGTAAGGATACAATCCCAAAGGGTCAGAATATTGGAAGATAATTAATTAAGTTATTAATACGTAATGTGATAGTCCCCTCTTTTGAAGGTGATGTTACCCTCGGCTAAGTGGTTTGAGTCAGCAGGGATACAATCCCAAGTAGCCTGGTTAATGTATTAATAGTAGTCTACATATGAGGGGATCAAGCCATTCGCACCCCCGCCATCCAATACTAGTGGGCATTGAAGGAGGTCCTAGTAAGCTTGACCCAGGTCCTTGCAGGATCTATACACTGAACAAGGCAAGAACCTTACTAAACCATTCCCTTAACCCCCGACCAGGTAGCCAACATATCTCTATATAGACCGTAGAGATATGAATGGTGAAAATATTTTATTTTATATTGACAGTAAAATAATGCCAAGACACCACAGACAAATGATAAGGAAGTTTCACCTTCAACATAAAAAAGTAGTTATTAAAGTCATTAATACAAAACCAAATAAAAAGTGCTAAAAGATTAAAAATCAAAAGTATTACATTAAATGCTTGTCTTCACCAAGTGATGTAAGAGACTTAGGCAAACATGGCCTTTGATTGTCAAGAACTCTTACTATCAATCTTGGATCCCGAGACTACTACACACACTCTAGGTGGATGATGGTGGTGGATGTGGGTGTTGTGATGGTGGTGGAGTGTGGGTGAAGTGGGAGAGAGGTGGTTTGCCAAGGGATGCCTTTGAAGTGAGCCAAGCACCCCTATTTATAGCCTGTATAGAAGCCCGGACACGGCCCCGTGTCTGCTGGACATGGCCCCGTGGCCATCTTCATTCTCTTTCTTCATTAATTGCAATTTGTCTGCATTAGCTCCACACGCCCCCGTGTCCGCTGGGCACGTCCCCGTGTGAAGAAGCGTATCTGTACTATCAAGATTTGCAAGATTCTGCGAATCTTAGCGTTGACCACGGCCCGTGTTGAGCTGGGCACGCCCCCGTGCTGGGAATAGAAGCTTCCATTGCTTTGTCTTTTCTGCAGACACTTGGCCACGCCCCCGTGTCTGCTGGGCACGGGGCCATGGTCAGCCTTCTGATCTTTTACTTTTGCTTGGGAAGATGCTGTCGAGGGGTCGGGCATGCCACGTTTATTCCTTTCCTTTGTATTTATGTTAGATTTTGCTGCATATTTGTTCCTTTTGTTCGTTTAAGCTCATTTGGTCCTGAAAATACAAAAGGAAGACAAAAGCACACTTTTTCCAACATTAGTACTAAAAAGGGTTAGTTTTAGGCCTCATTTGATGTAATTTATATGTTGCATTTTACACACATCAAATACCCCCACACTTGAATCTTTGCTTGTCCTCAAGCAAAACTCTTTATTATGTGGCTTACACACCCAACTGGAATGGGTAGAAGAGAAGTTTTGGGCTTATCTTGAGTGTCGGGAATCCAAGATCTTTATTGGGTTTTATTTTTAGGGTTATTGGATTTTATCACCCTTAACTATTGGCCATAGGCTGCTGCCACCCCCAATTATCACTTTGACGCCCACCACCCCCAACTTAACACTTAGTGTGTTCTGTCAGCAGATCACTAACTTTTGATCCTGTTACTATACTATTGCGGGTGTCCTAAGATCCCTAAAACCTTCCCAAGATCCCTATGACACCTCAAAAAGTGTAGTAACATGATCAATTGTTAGTGATCAGTTAACGACGTGGTAACAGAACACACTAAGTGTTAAGTTGGGGGTGACGGGCGTCAAAGTGATAGTTGAGGGTGACAGCGGCCAATTGCCAATAGTTAGGGGTGATAAAATCTAATAACCCTTATTTTTATGCTATTTACAATCCTATTCGTTATCATTTATTTAGAACATTTCATAAGAGAAATTATTTATTTGGGCATAACATGCCTTTTTTTAAAATTCCATTTATATACAAGTTCACATACCTCATGGGAGATCACTCAACACTTGGCCGAAGTTGTATTTTTGTGAAACACTCGAGACCGGCATGGAACTTACTTCTACCATATGCTTTCCAACCAACCAATCAATCCTCCTCCTTTTTAACTATAAACCTTTGTAAATATCAAGAGGACTTTGGGGTAGGGTTAGGCTTGGGTTAAAGGTAGGTGGTTTTGGGTTAGTGGTTAGTAAAAAGGGCTAATTGCGAAAAAAGCATCGGTCGTCGTAAAACTCTTTATTTTTGTGACTTTTATTCAATCTAAGCACTTTCAAACATTGTTTGTTTATTGCTAGACTTCATCATTTTTTTATAAGGAATCGTCATAAGAAGACCGAGCTTTTTACTAAAATAAAGGGTTTAAAAGAAAAAGGTTTAGGTGAGTAAAGGGTGTTTGTTTTGTGGGTTTAGAAATGAAAGGTTTAGGCTCAAAGGGGTTAACTAGGGGGATTTTGGGTAGGTGAAAATGAAAAACAATGGTGTTGAAAGGAAAATGGGTTAGTTCTAATGCCTCTATCACTTACTTACTTGGGTTTAAGATGGTAAGGACCGGGAATGTATCGTCGAGGCAAGTTCTAGAGTCGTAAGAAATCAAGCGGCTATTCACACAAGAAACGAAAAATGAGCATTTAGTTTAAAGATGTATGCTTGTATGCTCAATAAAGGCTCAAAACTCACTTTTTTATGGGAATGGGTTTATAATGTGATCAAGTATATATAATCAAATTTTAACTAGATTTGTCATGCCTTTTCATAATTTTCTTATGTTGGTTCTTTTTATCACGACGCTATTGGTTGTAAATTTGTAAAAATATAACCTTTTTAGAACTTCTTATTCCCAAATTAAACCAAGACAAGTAAAAAAAACGAAAAGTTTTTGAGAAAAAAGTTTTTTTGGGTGATTAGCGGTTCCAATAGAGTTTTGTGTAAGGCTTGTTATTAGGACTTGAAAAATTCAAGGTTTAGCATCCCCCCCCCCCCCACACTTAAATTACACATTGTCCTCAATGTGTCCAAAAAATAAGTTTCTAGGTTGATTGAATGTGTAAAAAGGTGTTTAAAAACAAAATTTATGTTACTGGGCGTCTGGACACGGGCCCGTGTTGGTCCGGGCACGGCCCCGTGTTCAGATTTCCAGTATCATAATTAATAGAAGGCTGGGCACGGGGGCGTGTTCAGTGAGCACGGCCTCGTGTCCAGTTACCTGAACTGGGCGTTTGCTGCAGATCCTTGGGCACGGGGGAGTGTTGGGGTGGGCACGGCCCCGTGCTGAACTTGCTGTAATGAAGAAAAATTATCGGGAGACTCTGTTTTTGTGCATGGGGTGTGGGTTCAAGTTTCCCTTAGTAACCTCCGCCATTTCGAGTGTGTTTTATTCCTGAAAAGTAAAACTAAACTAGAAAACATAAAAGTAAATCTAAACTAAAACTAAGGATAGTTCCGCGGAATGCCTCCATGGAGCGCCACGTTTATAAGGGTGCTTGGCTAGACCCAAAGCTAGTCATATGTTACCCAAGAGGGATGTTTTGCATCCCATGTTGCACCGTCGGAGAGCATCATCCAAACTTGAGTCTATGACTTTCATGTAATTGACCGGGTCATCGTCTTCTACTCTCTTCCCAACCCCGAACTCCATCTCCTTGTCCCCAACCATCAATGTTAATTTCCCACCATTCATGTCCACCATTGCGTGATAGGTGGCTAGGAATGGTCTTCCTAGAATGAGTGGCACTTCGGTATCTTCCTCCATATCTAATATGACAAAGTCGGCCGTGAAGACAAAGTCTCCGACTTTCACCAATAGATTTTCGGCGACACCTTGTGGATATTTGATAGACTTATCGGCGAGTTGTATGCTCATTTTTGTGGGGATCGTTTTACCTAGTCCGAGTTGGTCAAACATTGATGCGGGCATGAGATTGATGCTAGCCCCAAGATCGGCTAGCGCATTGCGTATGGGTGATTCCCCAATGAAACAAGGGATGGTGAAGCTTCCGGGGTCGATTTTCTTTTACGGGAGTTTGTTGAGTAGCAAGGCTGAGCATTCTTCACTTAAATTAACTAATTGCAATGATTCAATTTTTCTTTTGTGAGTGAGAAAGTCTCTCATAAATTTTGAATATTTAGGCATTTGAGTGAGGACTTCCACAAATGGAAGATTTACATGCAATTGTTTTAGTAAGTTTATGAATTTTGTGAATTGCTCATCGGTCTTTTGGCGAAGTAACCGTCCGGGATATGGTACCGGAGGATTCTTGGGAGGCTCTTGATTTGGTGTAGGAGTCGTTTCTTTTTGGGGTGTTGGTGAAGTTGTGGTTTGATTTGATGGACTCTTGTCGGATGAGGGTAGCGGAGCCTCCTCAGACCCTATGGTACGGTTTCTCAACGTGATGAGATGCACTTGCGCCTTTGGGTTGGTTTTGGTATTGCTGGGTAACATGCCTTGTGGTCTCTTGGAGAAATTTTGAGCTAGTTGATTTAGTTGTTTTTCAATGTTTTGAATACTAGCTTGTTGATTTCTATAGTTCGAATCCAATTGTTGGAATCGATCCGAGTTTTTCTTTTCGGTGTCGGAGATGAGGCGTGAGATAGTATCTTCAAGCCTTTCTCGCCCCCCTTGTTGTTGAGAGAAATTTTGTGACTCATTTCTTGGTTGTTGAAAGTTTGTTCATTGGTTTTGGTTTTGTTGGTTACTACTATTACCGGGCTCTCTCCAACCAAGGTTAGGGTGGTTACGCCATCCTTGGTTGTAGGTACCTGTTGGAGGACCCGACGGCCTAGGTCTATTATCAACGGAGGCCGTTTTTGCCATTTCTAATTTTTTTATTTTTGAAGAAAGGGCCTCGATTTGGGCTTGTAAAGAAGTGCTTTCATCAACCTTATGGGCGCCCGGGGCAATAGATTTTGTGCCTCGGGGAGTGTGCCATTGAAAATTGTTTTGAGCAATTTCCTCAATTTGATTATAAATTTCATTTGGGCGACGATTATCTAGAAGTTCCCTGGAGCAAGAGTCGAGTGTTTGTCTCGTGTGTGGCAACAACCCATTGTAGAAAGTGGACACTTGTTGCCATACCACAAGACCATGATGAGGGCATTTTCTTAATAGCTCCTTGAATCTTTCCCAAGTTTCATATAAGGATTCCCCGTCCTCTTGCGAGTATGTATTAATTTTAGTCATTAGTTTAGCCGTTTTAGAAGGGGGAAAATACTTATATAAAAACTTTTGGGCGAGTTCATCCCAAGTGTTTACCGAACCATTTGGGAGGGTGTTAAGCCAAGCCTTAGCTCAGTCTTATAGGGAAAATGGAAACATTCGAAGGCGGATGGCGTCGTTTGATGCCCCATTGATCCGAAAAGTATCACATATTTCCAAGAAGTTGGTAATATGTAGATGGGGATCTTCGTCCGCAAGCCCATGGAAAGTTGCGGAGTTTTGGAGCATTTGTATCAAATGCGGCCGAAGTTCGAAGTTGTTGGCATCGACATTCGGTGCATTTGTATCTGCATAGGAAGTTCAGGTGTTGCGCCTGGGTTCAAGTCCTGCAATAAAAACAGAAAAGATTGGTGGTCAGACGTCTCACCACGGCCCCGTGTCGGCTGGACACGACCCCGTGGTCGTGGTAACAGTATCTATTTTCTGGATCCCTGTTACTGGAAAGTTCAGCACGGCCCCGTGTTGCACCGGCACGGCCCCGTGTTTACCTTTCTGTAACTCAGAAAATAGAAACTGCCAGTAAGGAGGCTGAGCACGGCCCGTGTCCGACCAGGCACGGCCCCGTGCTGAGCTCTGCAGAAGCTGAAAAATCTAGAAAAATCCTAAAAAAAAAAACAGAAAAATACGAAAAACGATTAGGCCGTTGATTCCTAACTTTCCTAAAATCCTTGTGTCCCCGGCAGCGGCGCCAAAAACTTGATGTGCGTTAGGTGTGATATTTTTCTTTATATTTTAAGCCCTTTTTAAAACGTTAGTCAAGTTTTAAATTTATTAAACACAATATTCTACTAACACTAAACACACATATGGGCAAGTGCACCCATCGTGAGCGTTGTATAGCATTGGTAAGATACCGAGATCGTACAAGGACACAAGAGCTTTTAGTACCGGTTTATTCTCAACGTCTAATCAAATCAAAAGTTTTAGAAAAGGTTTTAATCATGAAAAATAAAAACTAAAATGCTGAAAAATATAAATAAAAATAAAAACAGATACACAAGATGAATCACTTGGCTCCGACTCGCCTTTAATGTAACCTTTGATGATTTCCGCACTTTTGCACTTTTTAAGAGATTATCTTAGTTATAGTAGTAGGCCCCTCTTTTGAAGGCGACGTTACCCTCAACCCAGTGGTTTGAGTCAGCAAGGATACAATCTCAAAGGGTCGGAATATTGGAAGATAATTAATTAAGTTATTAATGCATAATGTGGTAGGCCCCTCTTTTGAAGGTGACGTTACCCTCGGCTAAGTGGTTTGAGTCAGCAGGGATACAATCCCAAGTAGCCGGGTTAATGTATTAATAGTAGTTTACATATGAGGGGATCAAGCCATTCGCACCCCCGTCATCCAATACCAGTGGGTATTGAAGGAGGTCCTAGTAAGCTTGACCCAGGTCCTTGCAGGATCTATACACTGAACAAGGCAAGAACCTTACCAAACCATTCCCTTAACCCCCGACCAGGTAGCCAACATATTTCTATATAGACCGTAGAGATATGAATGGTGAAAATCTTTTATTTTATATAGACAGTAAAATAATGCCAAGACACCACGGACAAATGATAAGGAAGTTTCACCTTCAACATAAGAAACTAGTTATTAAAGTCATTAATACAAAACCAAATAAAAAGTGCGAAAATATTAAAAATCAAAAGTATTAAATTAAATGTTTGTCTTCACCAAGTGATGTAAGAGACTTAGGCAAACATGGCCTTTGATTGTCAAGAACTCTTACTGTCAATCTTGGATCCCGAGACTACTACACACACTCTAGGTGGATGATGGATGATGGTGGTGGATGTGGGTGTTGTGATGGTGGTGGAGTGTGGGTGAAGTGGGAGAGAGGTGGTTTGCCAAGGGATGTCTTTGAAGTGAGCCAAGAACCCCTATTTATAGCCTGTACAGAAGCCCGGACACGGCCCCGTGGCCATCTTCATTCTCTTTCTTCATTAATTGCAATTTGTCTGCATTAGCTCCCCACGCCCCCGTGTCCGCTGGGCATGGCCCCGTGTGCAGAAGCGTATCTGTACTATCAAGAATTGCAAGATTCTGCGAATCTTAGCATTGACCACGACCCGTGTTGAGCTAGGCACGCCCCCATGCTGGGAATAGAAGCTTCCATTGCTTTGTCTTTTCTGCAGACACCTAGCCACGCCCCCGTGTCCGCTAGGCACGGGGCCGTGGTCAGCCTTCTGATATCTTGTTTTTGCTTAGGAAGATGCTGTCGAGGGGTCGGGCATGCCACGTTTATTACTTTCCTTTGTATTTATGTTAGATTTTGCTGCATATTTGTTCCTTTTGTTCATTTAAGCTCATTTGGTCCTGAAAATACAAAAGGAAGACAAAAGCAAACTTTTTCCAACATTAGTACTAAAAAAGGGTTAGTTTTATGACTCATTTGATGTAATTTATATGTTGCATTTTACACACATCACTCTGCCTAACTCAGTTCGTTGGAGTTCTGTCTCGGTAGTATGACTAATGTAAATTGGGTTATCTTACTAACACATGTGCATTGTTTAATTTTAATAGATTATAACCGGGAAAGTCACCTGGAAGCTATAGTATTTTCTAAGTCAGCAATGTGAGTCATTCTCTTTTTCTACCAAACTGTTTTACCAAAACCTCAAATGTTTTAAATTATAATTAACAGTGATTGAGTCTATGTATTCTACAATTACTATCGGTATGTTGGGGTTCTGTATACATTACTTGAAACTTGTTACTGTTGAGAATGGTAGCATGACCACAAGTCAGGATTGACAGTACCGTGGGGGTAATTGGGTAGATATAAACATTGTAATCGCTCTCAATACTGTAAAATTATAAAAGCTTATTTTGATTAAACTGGGATGCACTCACCAGTATTTCTTGCTGATAAAACCTTTTTAAAACGCGTTTCAGGTAACTTAATTTAAAGCTAATAGAAGCCAGCTAGAGAGCACTGAAGGCTTAAAGAAGTGGCTATAAAAGTTACCTAAATAAAAAAGGAGTTTATGTTTTCAATAATTAGGGTTTTATCCCTACGAATGTATTATAAATGGAAACTTGGGGGTTATCCCATTTATTATTTATAAAAGTTTGTGTTTAAAATCTGATAAAGTATTTCCTAACTACGGTCCTGATGTTTAAATTCCGCTGCCAAATGAATAAACACCGATACTGCCGGCTCTGAGTAGCTCGCGGCCGCCCGCCCCCGAGGCAAGCAGGTCCGTCATCTTCAACACCTTTCTATAAATCCTGTAAAAGGAGACATTCAGGAAGATGTAAGTACTGCAACTTCTGCAAAACACCTGGACATAAAGAAGAAGAGTGTAGAAGAAAGACTAACACTAACGTATGCTTCAACTGTGGAGAAGCAGGCGATATCCATCCATACTGCCCAAAGCTAGCAGGAGCACGTGACAACAAGGCAAAAGCAGCAGAAGGACCCAAAAAGAATGCACGAGCTTTTGTACTGACAACACAAGAAGCGGAGATGATTCCCGATGTGATCATCGTTACGTTTCTTGTTCATGACGTCTATGCTAAAGTATTATTTGACTCTGGTACGAACCAAAGTTTTATAAATGCTGCTTTCTGTCAATTACTCAATCAACCCTTAACTAAACTTCACCAAGCCTGTACGGTAGAAACGAAAAATGGAAATTCTATTAGCATACGTGAAATACTTCAAAAAGGGAAGATAGAATTATTAGGACACGAGTTCACAGCCAACCTGCTACCAATGAATCTAGCTTGATTCGATATTGTATTAGGAATGGATTGGTTAGTGGCCAATCATGCGCGAATCTTGTGTGATCAAAATTCTGTTGAGATTCGTATGCCAACAGAAGAAAGGATCACAATCCAGGGTGACAAGCCGATAAAGTCAACAAAATTCATCTCTGTGATGAAAGCTGCAAGCTACGCACGAAAAGGAGGAATAGTGTACATGATCTCTACGATCATTAGTACTAAAGGAAAAGAATTGTAGGATACTTCTATAGTATCAGATTTTTCAGATGTTTTCCCAAAAGAATTACCTGGACCGCCACCTGATCGTGAGGTTGAATTTAGAATTCACATAATACCAGGAACTGTACCGATTGCCAAAGCACCCTATCATCTAGCACCAACGGAGATGCTAGAACTGAAGAATCAACTAGACGAAGTATTGGAAAAAAGTTTCATAAAACCTAGCTCATCGCCTTGGGGAGCACCTGTGTTGTTCGTCAAGAAGAAAGATGGATTGATGCGCATGTGTATCTACTACAGAGAATTGAATAAGGTCACAATTAAAAATCGGTACTCACTACCGAGAATCGATGGTCTATTTGATCAACTCTAGGGAGCTTGATATTTTTCTAAGATAGATTTACGATCTGGTTATCATCAATTGAAAGTACAGGAAGATGATATTCCTAAAACTGCTTTTAGAACAAGATATGGACATTATGAGTTTACAGTCATGCCATTTGGTTTAACAAATGCTCCAACTGCATTTGTGGACATGATGAATAGAATATGTAAACCATACCTGGATAAATTTGTAATTGTCTTCATAGATGATATGCTTATTTATTCCAAGAGTAAGGAAAAGCACGCTAAGCATCTACATATACTTCTAACATTATTGAGAAAAGAAAAGCTTTATGCTAAATTCTCAAAATGTGAGTTCTGGTTACAAGAAGTTAAATTTCTTGGACATTTGATTAATCATGAAGGAATTCATGTGGATCCTACAAAGATCAAGGCAATTAGCAAATGGAAAGTCCCTAATTCACCAACGAAAGTTAGAAGTTTTCTTGGACTGGCAGGATATTATAGACGCTTTATTCAAGATTTTTCCCGGATAGTCATTCCATTAACCAAGTTAACATGCAAATCAATTAAGTTTGAATGGGGACCAAAGCGGGAGGAAACTTTCAAGATTGTAAAGCAAAGATTAACCAATGCACCGATACTTGCTTTACCAGAAGGAACTGAAGATTTTGTAGTATACTGTGATGCATCAAAATCAGGTCTTGGATGTGTGCTAACGCAACGCCAGAAAGTAATTGCTTACGCCTCTAGACAATTGAAGAAACATGAAGAAAACTACACAACGCATGATATGGAATTAGGAGCGATAGTTTTTGCCCTCAAATCAGGAGATATTATCTTTATGGTAGTAAGTTCACTATCTTTACAGATAATAAAAGTTTAAGATATATTTTTGGGCAAAAAGAATTGAACATGAGGCAAAGACGTTAGATGGAGACTCTTAGTGACTACGATTGTGATATTCAATATCACGAAGGTAAAGCTAACATAGTAGCTGATGCTTTAAGTCGTAAGTATCATGAGAAGCAAAGGAAAGTACGCGCTCTCAGATTGAATCTACAGATAGATTTAATGGAACAATTGAAAGATACTCAAGATGCAGCTATCAAGGATGACGCTGAAGGATTAAAAGGAATGATGAAAGAATTAGAAAAAGGAACAGATGAAATTTGAAGATTCCATAAGAAAATAATTTGGTTACCTGTCCAAGGAAATTTACGAAACCGAATTCTGGAGGAAGCTCATAAATCCAAGTATACAATGCATCCTGGAAGTGACAAGATGTATCAAGATCTAAAAAAGAATTTCTGGTGGATAGGAATGAAAAAGGACATAGCAAGTTATGTTTCTAAGTGT
The DNA here is from genome assembly GCA_030545235.1 of Helianthus tuberosus. Taxonomy (NCBI): domain Eukaryota; kingdom Viridiplantae; phylum Streptophyta; class Magnoliopsida; order Asterales; family Asteraceae; genus Helianthus; species Helianthus tuberosus. The sequence goes on from CM060406.1 coordinate 188,418,372, forward strand.
TTAACTTGCTCACAAGTTAAAGCTGAACATCAGAGACCTTCAAGTTTACTTCGGCAATTAGAGATGCCAGTTTGGAAATGGGAATTGATAACAATGGATTTTGTTACCAAACTACCCAAAACACAAAAAGGTAACGACACAATCTGGGTGACTGTGGATCGATTGACTAAGTCTACACATTTCTTACCAATGAAAGAAACCTTCAGTATGGAGCGTTTAACTAAACTGTATGTGGATGAAATAGTCTCATTACATGGAGTCCCTTTATCCATTGTGTCTGACAGAGATAGTTGCTTTACTTCTCATTTTTGGGCAAGTTTCCAAAAAGCCATGGGAACCCAAATAAATTTAAGTACAGCTTATCATCCTTAAACAGATGAACAAAGTGAAAGAACGATTCAGATTTTGGAAGACATGCTTAGAGCCTGTGTGATAGACTTTGGAGGAAGTTGGGACGTGTAACCAATGTTGCAGAAATCGGCCTAGGTGGCCGATTAATCGGCGCCTAGGCGCTAATCGGTGACTTATCGCCTAAATTTAACCAAGTCAGTCAAAAAAATCTGTCATAGTCAAATTCGGTCAAAGTCGGTAAAAGTCGGTCAAAATCGGTCAATAGTACTAATCGGCCTAATCGGGCCCATGTTTTTTGACCTAGTCGGTCAAATATGATGTCAAAATCGGATCGTACTGGGCCAAAATCAAACCAAATCAGTCAAAAAGAAACGAGTTCTTACCTCGATTCGAACCAAAATCGGATCTGAACTCGTTTCCATTGTGCAAAATCGACCCACATTGAAGAACTAATCGATTAGATGAAGCGAAACTGGGCATAGACTTTGTGTTCTTGTGTTGTCTGATGAAAACAATGGAGATGGGGGTAGGAGGCGACTGATAATGAACATGGGTGGGGATTAGGTTATATTAAGTTTAGGTATTTTAACATTTAACCCCCGCTATCTTTTACTAGTTTACATATGGTTCCTAAACTTTTAAATTTATTAATAAAAAGTATAAAGTTATCTCCTAAACTTGTAAATTTATTAACAAAAAGTATAAAGTTATAATATATATATATATATATATATATATAAATAAATCTGTAAAATTATACTTAAAAAGTCCAATCCAATTAATCCCTAGGTGGTACCTCACCGCCCGACTAGCGCCTAGCGCCTTCTACAACATTGTGTGTAGCATTTGTAGTTTTTCAACCGTTGTACAATTTTAATCGTTTTCGTATGTAATAAAATTTTATATTTTATTTATGAAATACGTAATCATGTGATCAAGTAAAACGATATTCATAACACTTCTGGTACAAAATCCAAGTTACATATGCCTTTATACCCTTCATATAGCTTAAATAATAAGTTAGGGGGGTTAAAAATGGCAAACAAGTGAAAATGCAAGTCCGGAGGCCGAAACTTCTAAAAATAGAAACTTATTTATCAGAAGGCCTTACGGACCCTAAGACCTAAAGCCATACGGTCCGTAAGGGGTGCCTAGTTGCAAAATTTTGCTTGTTCACCAAGTTCTGCCATCTATCCTCATTATTTACCACCTAGCACCGAATTTGCCACCTTTTATCTAGTTCAAACACCTCGTTAGACATGTGTTAACATCTAGAGATCATTGCCAACACTTGGCATGATCTTGTTAACATTTTGCAAGTATAAATAGAGGTACATTCACCTCATTTCGACTTGCGCCTTCATTCTTTCTCTTTAATATTCTATTGGAGCTTGCTTCTGATCATAAAGAGGCCTCCTACTGAAGTTATAATCTTCCTTGAACACAAGTAAGTGTTTTCCTTTAGTCTTTTTCATTATTTTGGCTAGTTATGAGCCAAAAGTCAAGCAAATTGACTTTTGCTTTGACTTTCGGTTCTAACCATTTTTGTCAAGTCAAAGTTCAAATTGAACTTTGCAACGTAATCGTAGTAATGAAGGTGTTAATCCACTTTGGTTACACCCTCTGATCATCACGTTTAGTAGGCGAAATGATGAGTCAAACATTTACGAAATAAAAGTAAAAAATGCTTAAAATTTGCATTTTACGACAAAAGTGTTTTTGGGTATTAAACTTAACTTTTTGACACCAAATCAGTTTTGTAACATTATTAGACATGTTTTAACATGTCTAGCTCATCATTTCTAGTTTAGTGCCTGTTCCTTAGTCAAAAGTCGAGCGGTTTGACTTCCGCTTTGACTTTTGAATCTGACCCGTTTGGTCAACATTAGGATCCGACCAAGCCCATTTATATGACCATAATAATATAGGTAATAACCCTCTGAGGTTATACCTTATGGTCATGTCGTTTGGTTAGTCAAATGACGAGTCGACCACATATACTTCCAAAGTGCCAAAAATGCCATTTTTGCACAAAATTAGTTTTAAACATATATGATCATTAGTTTGAATTATAAACTGATCATACAACATAAATAAACATGTTTTGATATATCGGACTCACCATAGGACTCATTCGACCATCCGAACCCGTATTTACGCATATGACCCATTAAAGTGGCGTAAACCACTTTAACAAGTCGTAACGGGTCAAAACACCTTTAGACACTTCCAAATCAGAATGTAAGGTTTAACAAACCATATTATAGGAGATCCTTCACTCGTTTGGTTAATAAACCACATTCTATCCAATCTTCTGATTAAGCCTCGATACACACTAACCTTAATTATCCGACATAATTAGGCAACACTTGAAACATTTTAGTTTTGCATACACAAGACATCTACGCAATCCAAGTGAGTACATAGTTCCCCTCTTTTACGTTTTCTAAATGTTTTAGGGTGATTCATATGTTCCTATCACTATTTCAAGATTTCAAAACTATATGATTTATATACATAGTACCTTATTCAATACATTTACAAAACTTATTTACATATGGTTTACATACACAACATGCTTACATTGTATGAAACTTGATGGTGCGTTGAACATGACAATGATACATTCATTAACTTTGGCCAAGCCGACCGGTAGTATGTTATGGTATCATAGGATTAACAACCTCATTCCCATTTCCTGGGTTTGTTTGGAAGTTTCCTCCGGGAATGACAAAAACTGAGTGACATAATTGATAAACCTTCATTTATAAAGGTTTGTCCGACAGTCAACAAGGCTTGAATGTATTCGCCGACAAACCACACTTGTTTTATACAAAAAGGCAATTGTTTTATACAAGACAAAACATTTTTGTTTAAACAAGACATTTTGTTTACTTAAAACATTTGGTTTATACAAAGACATTTGGTTTACACAAGACAAGTCATTTGGTTGGTTTATACAAGACATGTCATTTGGTTGGTTTATACAAGACAAGTCATTTGGTTGGTTATACAAGATAAGACATTTGGTTGGTTATTACAAAGACATTTGATTATACAAAACAAGACATTTGGTTGGTTATTTCAAAGACACAAATGATTCTTTAAGTTAACCATACATTATTATCTTTTAAATCGAATGATTTCTCATACAGTTTTATAAAAGAAACACCTTTTGTCAAAGATTCATGGCCACAAATATTTACTTATAATATCAACTCTTGAAGTTGGTTAAACCCTTTTTCAACGCAAATTTGTAGCCATGAGTCTTGACCATAAAACCTATGTTACTCACCAGCATTCAATGTTGACTTTATTTTCACATATGTTTCAGGTGCTAATGTGTGACGATTATGAAAGCTTGTTACACTTAGGATCTTGACTCGGGCCTTAGTTTGCTTAAAATAAAGAACAAGTTATTAGTGGTTTTTGTGTTTGTTTTAAATTCTGAAAGACAATGTAATTCAATATTCAATAAAACAAAACTTAAAGTACCATGTGTTGTGAAACAATTTGTAACGTGACCCTCCGACATTTCCATCGCGGGTTGTTTTTATACACGGTCGGGGTGTTACAGGACAATCACTTGTCATAAATATAATTCTCTTACAACAATAGTTATCATATAAGCATCAATGTTGCCCCAGTTGAAGCACTCTACGGACGAAAATGCCGAATGCATATATGTTGGGCAGAGATAGGAGAAAAGCAATTTTCAGGACCTGAGATTGTATAAGAAACAACTGAGAAAATAATTCAAGTCAAGGAAAGACTGAAAACAACATGAGATCGTCAGAAGAGTTATGCAGATAATCGACGAAAGCTATTACAATTTCAAGTTGGAGACAACGTGTTGTTAAAAGTTTCACCTTAAAAAGGAGTCGTCAGATTTGGTAAGAGAGGAAAGTTAAGCCCAAGGTATGTTGGACCATTTAAAATTCTCAAGTGAATTGGCCTAGTATCTTATCAGCTATAATTGCCCGAAGAAATGGCTGGTATACATGACGTATTTCATGTATGTAACCTAAAGAAATGTTTAGCTGATAAATTTTTAATAGTACCTCTTCAAGACATAGAGGTAAGTGAGAGACTGAAATTTGTTGAGAAGCCTCCATAAATTGAAAGATAGGAAAATTAAAAATCTCAAACACAAGAGATTAGTTCTGGTCAAAGTGAAGTGGAATTGAAAAGAGGACCAGAATATACTTGGGAACTAGAATTAGAAATGAAGCGAAAGTATCCTTACTTATTCCAGTAAATCTCGAGGATGAGATTTAAAATAAGGTATGGAGGATGTAACAACCCTTGACAAACACCACAATGAACCATAACCAAGACTCCAAAAACATACAACGAGAACCAACACGAAAAACAAGGGAACCCATATTTTTACTTCGTCGCGCTACACGGCGATATTAGGTTGATCTGGTCGCGTGACGCGACACTCCTATTTTTGACAAAGGACACATGTCAGCCACATGGCAGATCTACAATGTTGACTCATGCCACCTATGCCCTAGTTTAGCCCTTTTACGCTACGCGAAGGTGAAACCTGATATCGGTCGCTCGACGTGACGAGATCAAAAATCAGCTATAAATTGGACGTGAATCTGCATTCAGAACTTGCCCATAATTTTCATTTCTCTCTCGCTCTCTTCTGTACTGCTCTGTTGTTATACCCGATACCCCGAAGCCCTAAACTCTGCTCTGTATTCGGTGTGTTAACCCTGATCACTGCTACGATACCCTGTCCGATCGATCTGAAACCCATCAACGGATGTCAAAGTGCTGCCTAAATAAGGCTATACTTTGTTAACTACGTTGGGATTTTGATCTCGTGATTATCGTTAAAGTTTGAAGTGGGTTAATACACTAATACGTGTTGCATTGTGTGTTTATTAGGAACCCAGGCTTAATACCAGGAGGCTATAGTAATCTAAACCAAAAATCTACAAAGTAAGACATTCTCTTTTTAATCAAATGATTTGCAAAACCCTAAATGTTTTTCAGTTATACTTACGGTGATTAAGTCTTTGTACTCTGAAATTACTGTTGGTATGTGGGGTTTTGTATACACTACTTGATAATCTTCACTATCGGGACTGTCGAATGAGTGATATGACCATAGTCACATCGGAACTGCCACCGAGTGACAAATACTGATTTGATTAATTGAAAGATATAAACAAATGTAAAAACTCTTAATTCTTTAAACTATAACATTGTGTCTTTTATACAAATGAATGAACTCACCAGTATTTTTTGCTGATAAAATGTTTTTAAACGCGTTTCAGGTAACTTTCTGTGAAAGTAAAAGGAACACACTATGAAACACTCAAGGCTTAAATAAAGTGGCTATGTTACCAGAATAAAGAAAAGAAATTATGGTTTTTTCAAAATAGAATTATCCCTGTAAAAACCTTTGTTTATAATATGGGTTTTATCCGAGTTGTTTAATAATAAAACTTTGGTGTTTTACAACTCTGATATTTTCCTAACTATGGTCCTGATGAAATTTTCCGCTTCGAATTTAATAAACACCAGTATCACTGCTGTTATCTGTCACTGGCTCCCACCCAGGGTGGGGTCGGGGGTTGTGACAACTTATATATAAAGTTGGCGTTTATTTGTAGAAAAGACCATACATACCAACTTTCTTCTTCTATTCATCATTTGTTGCAGGTTATTTTAGTCGGCTTGAAAATTCTCCGGTACTAGCAATTTAACTATTTATTCGATAGCACACCTTGCACAACCTCATAGCCAGTCCTGAATTCAGAGCAATATGAAACATGCAAATGTAAAAGTTAAATTACAAATTTACATACATGTGACTTGTTTCGTTTCATTAAATTCATAATTTTTATATGAATCTACTCGTGTGCATGCATAATATACTATATGTTGTTAGTATGGTGGATGATAGTGGAGTCATGGACCACATCATATATATATGGTAGGGTTCCTAAGTGAACCTATAGGTATTTATGAACCAAATGAACTATTATGAGCCATTGATTTTGGATGGTAAGATTGTAAATACTTATAATCTAATTTAGAGGGATTTTTTAAATTAAAGGCATGAAGGTAATTGTTACTTCTTTCTCTATCTAATTAAATATTTAGTTATATTTTCTTTTATCTTTTCTCTCACCAATTAATTAATTTGTTTATTAAAAAAACAATCTTTAACAGATTGTCTACTTATAACACTTATAATTAAAAATTGCTATAGAACTGAATCTACATATATGTATTGTACGTATTACACAATTTAAAAGCATATGTACAGGCTGGTGTACGTATATGTAATCAATGTTGTACCTCTGTGTATCACACTATTGTACACAAGTGTACAAGCTGTTATACGTTTATGTAATCACTGTTGTCGTCCGTGTATTGCATTGTTGTACACGAGTGTAGAGGCTGTTGTATGTACATGTAATCACTGTTATACGTCTGTATATTACATATTGCACACGAGTATGAATAATGAGTTAGAAATTTGTTAAAATCTAAATGATGTTTTGATGAATAATTAGTTAGAATCTTGTTAAAGTTTAAATGATATTTTGAAATTACCAAAAAAGGATTATGTAACTAATTTGGATAACTCCCTAACAAAAAGGAAATAAAATTAATGAATTAAAATTAAGTTTTACAATCCTACCATTTTCATATTAAACTAAATCAATGGCTAGGATAAGTTCACTAAGGTCACAATCAAGGGAGAGGTTCTAGAGTGAACACTTGTGTATTTGTGAATTGAGTGAACAAATCTTGACCATTGATTTATATCATCAAATTGTAGAATACACTAGTGTATTTTGATCATCAAACTCGGGCCATTGATTTACACTTGTGTATTGATAATCAAGGGCTATGATTAGTTCACTAGTGTTCACAATTAAAGAGGTTTTCACTAATGAACCTAACCTTATTATATATAGGATTAGGTTCAAGAGTGAACAATTTCTTGAGAGTGAACTAATCTTGGCCCTTGATCATTTTTTAGATTAAAAGGGTAAGATTGACATTAGCAAAGTATTTTTAATTAAAATCCCTTAACTCTCTCTCTTTCTCTTTATCTTTCTCTCTCTTAAATTAGTCTACAATAACAGCCCTTATATTAAGGGTATGTTTGGCAAAAGTGGCTGGTAGCTAGTAGCTGTAGCTTGTTAGATATATTTGATGTTTGGTAGAGTAGCTGGACCTTTTAATAAAATGTATAAAATGACCAAAATGGACATAACTAAAAATTTAAAGAGTTTGTGCATTAAAAAGTTCATTATCTTTAGAGGTTAAAATAGACATTTTTTCCTAAAAGCTTGTAGCTCCTTCTAAACGCTACTATTAGGGGTATGTTTGGCATGGAGCTTTTTGGAGCTTCTAGTTTTAATCTTTTAAGAAAAAACTCATACTCAATAAAAAGTTTTTTTTTTTGTTGAAGGAGTTTGAAGCTTTTAGGTTAGGAGCTTGAAGCTTTTGATTGAACGCTCCTACTAGTAGCGTTTAGAAGGAGCTACAAGCTTTTAGGGAAAAAATGAATATTTTAACATCTAGAGATAAAGAACCTTTTAATGAAGCTTTTTAAATTTTTAGTTATGTCCATTTTGGTCATTTAATATATTTTATTAAAAGCCCCAGCTACTCTGCCAAATACCAAATATATCTAAAAAGCTACAGCTTCTAGCTACCAGCTTTCAGCCACCAGCTACCAGCTTTCAGTCACCAGCTACTTTTGCCAAACATACCCTAGGAGCGTTCAACCAAAAGTTTCAAGCTCCTAACCTAAAAGCTCCAAGCTCCTTCAACAAACAAGGTTTTTTATTGAGTAGTAGCTTTTTTTTAGAAGCTTAAAGCTAGAAGCTCCTAAAAGCTCCATAACAAACAAGGTTTTTTATCGAAAAGTTCTTAATGAACCTCTTTTAATAACCAGTCAGACCTAAGAAACTACGAATCTCAGAGGGTGTCTTAGGTGCTTCCCAGTTCAAGATGGCTTCAATCTTAGCGGGATCCACCTGGATACCACGCTCACTAACAACATGTCCAAGAAATTGGACTTCGCGAAGCCAGAATTTGCATTTGGAGAACTTAGCATAAAGCTTCTCCTGCTGTAAAAGCTCAAGGATGCACCGAAGATGTTTCTCATGATCGGATTGATTACGAGAATAGATAAGTATGCCGTCTATGAAGACAATGACAAACTTATCTAAGTACGGCTTGCAGACTCTATTCATGAGGTCCATGAATGCTGCAGGTGCATTAGTGAGCCCGAAAGGCATTACTAAGAATTCATAGTGGCTGTATCTGGTTCTGAACGAGGTCTTGGGCACGTCTTCACTTCTAACTTTTAGTTGATGATACCCTGACCTCAAGTCGATCTTTGAGAAGAAGCTGGCCCCTTGCAGTTGATCAAACAAATCATCGATCCTGGGCAAAGGATAACGATTCTTGATCGTTACCTTGTTCAATTCACGGTAATCAATGCACAGTCGAATTGAATCATCCTTCTTCTTCACAAATAGTATAGGAGCTCCCCAAGGTGACGAGCTGGGTTGAATGAAGCCTTTCTCCAACAGTTCAACTAATTGGGCTCTTAGCTCTTTCATTTCAGTCAGCGCTAAACAGTATAGAGCTCGTGCAATCAGTGCAGCTCCAGGCATGATGTCAATCCTAAACTCCACTTACCTCTCAGGAGGTAATCCAGGTAGTTCATCACGGAAGACATCGGGGTAATCAGCGATGACTGGAATGTCTTCTATCTTGGGCTTCGGTTCATCCACTGTCACCTGTGCCATGTAAATGACACATCCGCTCTTCAAGCATTTGGATGCCTTAAGCATAGACACTTGATCAGGCAATCCATAATGTATATCTCCCTGGATGGTGATCATCTCACCGGAAGGGGTTTTAATTTTGACGAGTTTCTTGTCACACGTGATACGCGCTTGGTTATGTGATAACCAATCCATACCCAAAACTACGTCGAACCCCGCCAATTTCATTGGTATAAGAGATAATGAAATAGAATGATTCTTAATGGATGTAGAGCATCCATCAAGAATGGAAGAAGCGGTTTCTATCGTTCCATCGACAAGCTCTACCTCATATTTAATATCTAGAGTTCTTATGGGCAGATTTAATAGTTTACTAAACTTAAGATCTACAAAAGATTTATCTGCACCCGAATCGAATAAAACTCTAGCATAGATGTCGTTTATGAGGAAATTACCTGTTATGACGTTGTCATCATTTACCGCCTGCTTCGCATTCATTTGGAATGCTCTCGCATTCCCTTTCTTAGCCTCATCAGGCTTCTTTTCATTCTTGGGGCAGTTTGTTTTGATGTGCCCCTTTTCATTGCAGCCATAGCAGACCGCGTCCTTCAGATTCTTGCACTCAAGGGTTTTGTGACCCTTCTTCTTGCAGATTCCACAGGGTTTAGCCTGTGGATCCAAGGTGCACTGCCCCCAATGCCTGCGATTGTAGTTCTTGCAGGTGGGCTTCTCGCCTGATCTATCCTGGTTCTTTTTGAACCCAAACCTCCCCTTCTTCTTGTCAAATCTGTGGGAGCTGTCATCCTCCCTCTTTCTCTTACCCTCATCATTGGTCTTTCTAGACCTGCTTCTAATCACATATAGCGTGAGGGATAGAGATAGATCCACAGCGGATCTACAAATAGCAGGCTTTGATGCCTTCACCATTCCCTTTATTTCTTTTGCAGACCACCAATGAAGCGCGCAATGCGTTTGGGTTTAGGTGTAATCAGATATGGAACCAACCTTGACATGGAATTAAAGTCAGTGACATAGCTCCTGCAGTCCAAATTCTTCATTACAAGAGTCTAGAAGTCTGACTCTACCCTCTCCACCTCATGTTGAGGGCAGTAGGTTTCTTTCACGAGGTCCACAAACTTGGACCATGACAGATTATAGAGGGGGATCTTCCCCGTGGATTGCACCAACGCCTTCCACCACGTAAGGGCATCACCCTTGAACGATTGGGACACATACTTCACTATGTCCTCCTTGGCACAACCGCTGATGCACAATGCTTTCCATTTCATCCAACCATTTCATGCAATCAATGGCTCCCTTCTCGCCATTGAAGTCTCTTGGCTTGCAAGATACAAAGTATTTATAAGTGCATCTTTTGGAGGAACGGGGTTCCTGATAAAAATCAATCGTTTTTGATGGTTCACTCTTCGCATTCGATGAGTGAACAAACTCTTCTTTTCGAGATGTATGTGGCTTGGAGTGGGACTTGGAGCGAGTAGCACTCGACTCCTTATAATTTTCAAGAACTTTATATACTGCTTTACTAACTGCAGCATCTATCATGGCCTGAAGATCAGCGCCATTAACGTTTACATTAGCAGCATCGTTTCTGTTGCTGTGTGCTTCGTCGGAATTAACCATCTTTGAAGCTTTAGTACTAAACACCAATAATAACAATTTCTTAGTTGCAATAAATGAATCCTTGTATTTGATGATTAACAAGCCATGGTATTATTAAACCATATCGGCTTTAAATTATAACATTTCTAATGAATGTTATTTTGAAATTATTTCTATATAATTAGCCTAGGTTACAAAGAACCGTCAATGGCTTTAAAATATGACATGGTCCATTATTATTTAGACAGGGGGTCATAAGTCACAACTGTCATTTGTCATATTTGACAATATTAAATAGCACGAAAGCTCGTCTCGAAGGACATTTAAAATATGGCACAAAAGGCCTTGTCACAAGGACATTAAATCATAAACCACGATCTTATTTGATCAAGGGTTTTAAGGCTTGAACATAGTTCTTAACCTTTGGACAGGGAGTCGTAGACTACAACTGTCATCATCATGAAAGACGATATAGCTTGGCCCGTAGGCAAATCAATTGACATCACTAATGGATGTTATAATAATAATAATCATCATCATACTGATGATATTAATCATGATCGTATTGATCATATAGACTATAAAGGCTTGGATATAACCCAAATACCTTGACGACTAGTGTGGTTTCTCAAGCCACTCTGCCAGGAGTGTTAACATTTATGAATGCTAACTAATATTAATTGTCTTAAGAGGGTTTACCAATATAGCCATGTTCGTATGGTCATATGAGCAAGGTTAAACCATTAAGAATATCTTTTGGAATTATTTAGTAGATCGATAAAGTTCGAATAAAATCGAGACGACTGCTTGAACAATGATGTAATGAAATAAATGTATAACGACAATAAATATTAATTCCAAAAGAAAATTTTTCATTAAATTAATTAAGGATTACAAAATTGCCCTAAACGGGTCTTAATTTTTCATAACTAATTGTCCATGTAGGGACTAAGATAAAAACAAGTCCACCCAGGGACTAAATACTGAAATAAAGTGTCCACGCAGGGACTAGTACGAAAATAAAAATGTACACGCATGGACTTAATTTAAATAACAACTACAAGACAAATAAATAAAATCTCCAATCCTCATCCTTCTTTCTTTTAATAAACTTTGTAAGTTTCCTTAAGAATTTATTTGTTTTCCTCTCACCTCTTTCCACTCAACGTTCTATGTCATCTACTCTTCCCAAGGCCTGAGTTAAGGCCTCCATTTTTTGTTGTGGTAATTGTGGTGGTGGTTGTGGTTGTGGGGGTGGGGGAGCAGGATACCAGTACCCATAAGCTGGATATCCAGTTGGATATGTTGGGGGAAATAGGGAAGGATATAAAGCGTTATGTACGATCGCTTCAGCATATGGATCATACGATGGCGCCTGGTAGTTGTAACCCATAGGCGCAGTTGGTTCAAACGGGTTATACCCAGTCGCAGCTGGGTAAGTAGGGAAGGGTTTTCAAAACCCATGGGCGGCGGTGGTTGCGCAAAGGTGGCTAGTGTAGTATCAATCACCGGCGCAGGATTTGAGAGTCCTCCCATTTGGGAATCCTCAGGGATATTGGGATAAGTGCTCGAAGCATGGGGCGAGCTAAAACGCGGGCCCCCACGCACAGACATACATGCGTTTCTTCTCCTCCTTGATGGTTCTGGAGGTGGCGGAGGTGGTTATTCCTCCATTGGTGGTGGCGATTGTTCTACCGCTTGATGCTGTTGTGGTGGAGTGTTATGATAAGAAGGAGTATACTCCCACGTATATTGACCCTACCATTCGGCCCATTCGTCGGGGCCCTGGTAAGGCGATCCCGCATAAGAAGCGGAACCACTCAAAATGTCGATGGGAAGCGTAGGCGTCCCTGATGGCGGCATGATTGGATCTGGATCCTCGTCCACATCCATATCTTGACTTTCGTCATGATGCTCTTCTGGCTCCAACTAGTTTGGACCAGGAGGAGTGTTGATGTAGTCATTTGGGTCAAAATGCCCTTGTGACTGAGAGTGGTGCGAATGATGGGACTCATGTGATTGTTGAGGCCCGAAGGAGTGGTGGTATGAAGGCGAAGTGCTTAAAGAAACGGAGCGCCTCGCAGGTTCCATGGAATGTCTCTAATCTTCATAAGGATCAGAATCAAATGATGCTGATGGGAAACGGCGGTGCGATGGCCCCGCCTGACTAGATGGTAAACCTCGCATTGGACCTTTTCCACGGCCTCGAACTCTTGGCGGCATTTTAATAAGTAACCTGCCAAAAACAAAGAAAACAATATATATAACTTAGAAAAGATTAGGATTAATCCTAGGTCATTTGCCTAGACTCGGAAGTCTAAGGAATGTGCTACTATGTCATTTGAGTTTAAACACAAAAGATTAGTGTTTAATTTACTCAAACGTTGGCTCTGATACCAACCTGTCACACCCCGATATTTCAACCATAAACCGGTGGGCCCGGTGGGAAGTATCGTGACGTAGTTGATATCATCATAGACAATTAAACACAGAATAGCACAGTGGAAGTCTTGGAATAAAATTACTATTACAGACCCAGTGTTCAAACTTCAAAATAATAAATACAGACGGTTGTAAGAAAATGATGTTCAATAGACTTTAGGCATTCAAAGGATTTGCAAGATCCTCTTATTGATACCGAGCAGCTTCCAGCCTATTTCGTATAGTACCTGTAACTTAGTCTTTTGAAAATACGTCAGTTTACACTGATAAATACAATTAACCGACACATTTTAAAAACATTTCCAAAATTGATTTAAGTGCACAAGGCACATGAAAATCTTATATAACTTGGGATAATTAAGAATTTTAATCTTGTACACAGTTTTACATGTTTGTCAATACATATGGGGCCCAGTATAGAAACCGAGACATGATTAACCGATACACCACTTTTAAAACCCATAAAGGAGTTATCCCCAACTTGTGGGTAAAAATATATTTTTAGCATTTGCATCTGTCAGGTGTATGCCTACACCCCGTGCTTAGGTCGTGGCCATTAGTAACTTAAATGAGCCGAGGATATCCAGGACACAGTCGCGTTAACCCGCAATGTTTAAGTTATCAAACAAAACAGGTTAAAACGGGTTATGCAGATTTGATAGCCACAATCTGGCTAAGTGATCCCATACCCGACCAAGCGGTAATGATTTACCGTATCCCAAGCTCGTATAGGGAAAATAAGTTAAAAGCATTTATCTGAGCTAATACTCGATTCAATGCAAGATTTAAATAACTCAGTCGTATAATTCACTAGACAAGTGTAGGTAGCTTTTACCGGAAGGCTCTAGTCTGGAATGACGGTAATATTAACCAATTAGAATGCTAACGGGTCCTATTTAAGTTATAGGCTTAGACAGGCTAGCTTAAAGAATGAAATACGGTACAATAAGCTAGATTAAGCAATGACCGGAATAGAATGTAATTTAGACCCAACAAGTATGAAGACTTGTGTAATGTGGGTAAACTAAGTACATTCTGGAATTTGAAGTTAAAATAATAAGGTTAAACCCGTTTCGGAAAACTTATGTAAACTAGTTACATAAGTTGAACCGTACGCGTATTAGCATTAACGGGTAACCGTATGAGTCATATACAAGTTCCATATGTTATTATACTTAAAACATGTTATAATATCAGTAGGATATCAACATGTATGCCCGTTTAGGTTTTAAAATTGAATTAAGCCTCATAAGGCCGTTTTGGTCATTTTATGACTTATAAAAGGAGCTTGCAAGTAAACTGATGTTATGGTCATAAACATTCTGGAAAAATAGTTAATTTATGATATAATATCAGTAGGATATCAAATATGTGTGGTTTATGCTTTAAGACCAAACTATGCACTCTATGGGCATTTTGGTCATTTCACACATAGTTTTGAGAACTTATTTGGGATTCTGAGTTCATGACTTATACCTACTGTAAAAATATTTAAAATGATTTATAAAATCAGTAGGTAACAAGTCTTGTGTGACACCCCGTGTTTCGAAAGTCAAAGTCAAAGTCAAGATTGAAGTCAAAGGAAGAAAAGATTGCTAATTGCGATCTGTCACACCTTGCCTAACTCCTGTTTTGACTTCTTTGACTTGTAGATAATCTAATTATTTTATCTCATTAGTTGTATTATGTGGAGTACTTGTTAATAATCGAGGTTTAATCGCTAATTATCGCGTGTTTTATCGCATATCGCTTATCGCATCGCAATCGTGCTCGCAACTCGAATTATGCGTTCTGGATATTGTTTTACATGTGTGTGCTACTTATGTGTTACTTATGCATGTTTATTTATATTATGTTTGTGGTAATCAATTGAAACACAACCGCAATGCTATCGCAATCGAATCACAGACGCTAAACGCAAGTTAATTATAGTGACTGTATGATAGATATAGTAGTTGGGATTAATTGTGTAATCTAAAGGGTAAACTATCGCATCGCTCATTTGAAACGCATCGCAAAACCCAACGCACGAAACGAAACGCCAAAACTCAAACGTCAGAGCCACTCGATCGAGCGACTGCTCGATCGGATGGTCAACCGATCGGATTGCCATCCGATCGGACAGCCATCCGATCGGTGACCCACTCGACCTTAGGCACTTTCCTTTTTGGGAAACCCTATAAATACCCCCACTTGTCACATCACTTGATGTGACAGCTCTCTACTCGACCCAGCCGCACTCAAGCTCTATTTCTCTTGATTTCTCGTGATTCTTGTATGTTTTCAACCTAAATCTTGTACTTCTATGATCTACACACACTTCTTCATCATTCTCTCTTTTAAATCTCAACTTTTAACCGTGGAATCAGCGGATTTGAGGTGTTCTAGGATGATGTCATCATGGTGTTCTTATGAACTTCATGTTTTGGCTTCAATCCACCAAGAACAACTTAGATCTGGACGATTTCCTCCTGAATGAACAAAGATCTTGCATAGATATGAACATATTCATGGTGAAAAGGATTGAAAGATGGTTTTCTAACTTCCTTTCAACTCTTTTACACTCAATGCATTTAAAACCGATAGAATCGGAGCTTATTCTGATCTCCTACTCCTTCTTAGTGATGTGTTGGTCCAAGATCTGGATTCTACCAAAGAGACAACCGATTTCGAGTTAAACATGAACAACCATCACGAGCCAGTGAACGGGTCGGATTTGGGTGATTCCTGTTTGGACGGGTCACTGGGGTCTTGACGAGGTTTCTGTTGTTTAGCATGTTTTCACAACGTCTCGATCAAAATTGCAAAACTATCAAAACAACCAAGTATCAAGACCATCAGCTGTTAGGACGGATTGCCGTCTGGTCGGATTGCCATCTGATCGGACAGCCATCCGATCGGCTTGCACCTTGGTCCCACACTTAAACCTTAATTTCATCAAAGGACTAAACGTTGAACGGGTTACCGTCCGATCGGATAGCCATCCGATCGAATGACTACCCGAGCATGACATGTTCAATGCACTATCAGTTCTAGCGGATTGCCACCCGATCGGTAGACCATCCGATTGGATGACAACACTGCTGTGAACTTGTTCTCTGAGAATGTCTCACCAAACGGATCACCGTCCGATCGAACCGCCGTCTGATCGACCGACCTGAAGGGTAGAGATACTTCTCTGTTTTCAAATTGCTACAACGAAAACTTCAAAAGACAAACCATCATACACAAACACATCTTAACCAAGCATGATGTCAATCTGACCAAATGGCCATTCGATCGGATGACCATCCGAACAAATTAACATCCAATCGGATTGCCATCCGATCAGGTTGCTGTTCGACACTTGGTTCCCTTGCATCGTTTTACACGCCGCTTATCGTTTATGCTACCGTTAGCTGTTCATGCTAATCCCACTCTAGCGCTCCCTTCAATCCATTAACTACCATCGCTGTGAGTATACTCGAACCCTTTTTGCTTTACGCACTTTTGGGTGTTACGTACATTACTAATTCTAAATCACATCAAACACACTACGCAATACTTTAACGCTAACCGCTACTGCATGTTATACATGACTCGATGAATGCTTGTTTGTTATGTTTACACATAGATTGCTGTCTACCTACCTTAGCAACGATAGTACTATAGTTTGGACTCAGCACCTGTTCACTCAGGGGTTGTTAAGGACCATTACACACATGATTCGCAGTGGTGAATATGTGTTGCGAACTGCCTTACGCAGTCGACCTGCAGTCATTGGTATTGATAGGATCTTCTCGATAACTTACGTGCTTCACATCACACGTTGTACGTGCTGGTTATGCGTAAACAATTTCGAACCCTATTATACTATCAAACTTGTATACTCACCCTTACACTATGTGTATTGACTTTTACTTTAACGTATGTGGCAGGCGCTTAAGATGCTAGGATGCTTGTTTTGCTGTGTGATGAAATCGAGGCTAGGAAAGAGTCTAGAAACAAACAAACAAATTGTCTATTTTGGAATCTGAGTTGTCGGATCAGTTATGAGACAATTATTTGTAATAACTGTTTTATTTGGATATGTTATGGTATAGGACATGATGTTTTAAGTATCTGGTAATTAATAGTTGTTATGGATACTCATGGACAATCTGTTTCGCTCAGTGCCGCGCCCCGATGATTCCGCCATCGGTTGGGGTGTGACAGATTGGTATCAGAGTCATAACTATAGGGAATTAGGCAAGACTCGACCTAGTCTGGGTCGTTGTCTTAGAAATGACCTAGTCTATAGTTAAGTACCAACAGACCGACTTGTGCATACCCTGTAGGGGTTTTTGTACAAGCTTACCTGCTATATCTCTCTATTCTCGCTGAACACTACATTGCACTCTAATTTTCAAAAATGAACAAGAGATTAGGTGTGAAAACCGCAAACTCTCGACTAAATCACTTGTTCGACTCGCATTTTTACCTATAAACAGGAGAATTTGCGTTGAATCAGGAGTGAAATCCATACTTTGACACAAATTTCCTTTCCTATTTTATCAAAACAGGAACAAAGTTGTTAATTCAGGGGTGAAACCCGAACCTTGATGACTTGTTCCGTACTCTATTTTGTTTTAACAAGACTCCCACCAAAGTCTCGACGGACTCTAACGACTTGAAGTCACACTGTAACTGAAAGGATGCGTGCTGATCGCCCAAAGTCAAGGCGAGAGCACAGTTCCAAAAGTTAAAGTGTGAACCAAAAGTCCTTGTGAATAGTCGAACCACTTTGGGTAGTCAACGTCTATCAGCCGCAGACAATCCATACTTGATTTTTATGTGTTTCGATTCTGAGCTCACAACTGCTGACTCTGATATTTGTCAGTTTTATGAGGATTTTATATGTCTGTGATTTTATTTGTTTATGTGTTTCGATTTTGGTGGGTTATTCGCTTATCGCCATCGCTTTGATCGACACACACAACCCGCACTGCACATCTATCTCAACACGCTAACAAATCATAACTAATGGAGGATAACTGGATGCTATGATACTCGCTGTGTACTCGCTAATCACAATCGCTATTCTCGAACGCTAGCGGACTGTGAATGATAGGTTTCTGTATTCTGACTGCCTCTTGTGCTTCTGTGCTTTACGTACTTATGTGCTTTTGTGCTTATGTGAATGTGTGATTATGTGCCTATGTGTTTAGGTATTACATGATTGTGTTCCTGGGCTTTAGTAATGTTAGACGTGTGAGGTGAGATTCGATTATATTGTGTCTGAGTCCTATGGCGATGTTTGTTGCAGACAATGTCGTCATCTGGATCCCGTCACTCGTGCGCTGCTCGCCGAAACCAGAAAGACAAATGCCTTGCTTCTCTCGTCGCTAAGCAGATAGCGAAAGTCATTCCCCAGATCGTTAGCGACCTACACGAGAATGCTAGCAAGTCTTCTGAAGAGTCTAGGACTGAAACTCCTAAAGCTTCATTTAGCTTCAAGCAGTTCAAAGCTTGCGGACCGAAAGAATTTACTGGCGAAGATGGTCCTACGGCCTTGTTCCAATGGTTTGATTTGATCGAGGTCACCCTGCGCCAGAGTGGCTGTCCTGGTGATCTCCGCACTCTCAATGCAACCAGCGTCTTTCAATCCTGAGCTTTAGATTGGTGGACGGCCGAGAGAAACAAACGCAGAAATGATGCAGCTTACGGTTTGACGTGGGATGA
Source organism: Helianthus tuberosus (assembly GCA_030545235.1). NCBI lineage: Eukaryota > Viridiplantae > Streptophyta > Magnoliopsida > Asterales > Asteraceae > Helianthus > Helianthus tuberosus. The sequence goes on from CM060406.1 coordinate 188,437,265, forward strand.
GTTGAAGGACGTCATGTTGGAAGAGTTCTGCCCTCCCCACGAGCGCCAAAAGTTGGAGGACGGATTCTGGCATATCAAGCAGAAGGATGGTGATAATGCTGCTTTAACTGCTCACTTCAAGCAACTTAGCATAATCTGCCATGATCAAGTTAAGACTCCTGATGTGACGATCAAGAAGTATATCCGAGCTCTGCCAGATTGTGTCGCAGATTTTGTGCAAGCTTCAAAACCAGCAACAATCGAGGAAACTTACCTGCTTGCCGCTGAAATAAATGACAAGCGAGTCAAGTTTGGCTACTGGGATAGCCACCAAGAATCCGCATCAAGCTACCACCGCAACAACCGCTGAAACCGCCGCCACTCCTCAGTCTTCAAAGCCCTCTCGTGTCAAGAGGAAGAACAACAGCAACTCCAGCAACAAGAACTGTGCTGTCACCACTGCTGCCCTGCTCCAAGCTGTGCCAGCTCAGCAGCAGACTCAACACTGCCAGGTCGTGGCACCGGTAACCCAAGCACCGCCGGCAAAGCGTGCTTATACTGGTCCTCATCTGGCCTGCCCGACTTGTACCTATCACCACCCAGTGGGAATCGCCTGCAGATTTTGTGTACATTGCAACATGTACGGCCATTTCACCGCCAACTTCCGTACGGGTCCTCGTCAAGCTCCAGCTCCAACTACAGCTCATCAAGCTCTACTACCTGCTCCTCAAGGCCAACAAGCGGCTCCGGCACCCGCAATCAATGCTAGAGTCTGCTTTGCGTGTGGTGATCCCAACCACTTCGCAAATATGTGCCCGAATCGAGTGGTGAAGCAAGAGCCACAACAGCAGCAGCCTCAGCAACAACAGCAACAAGCAGCTCGCGCTCGAACTTTCAACATTAATGTGCGCCAGGCTCAGGCTGACAACAACGTGGTCAATGGTACGTTCCTTGTGAATGGTATTTATGCTTCATGTTTGTTTGATACTGGAGCCGATAACTATTTTGTATCGTTTGAGTTCGAAAAGCTCCTTAATCGTAAGCGCGCCCATCTGCCCTCGACGTTCGATGTTGAAGTTGCCACCGGAAGAACCGTCGCTGTCAACTCTGTTCTTCGTGATTGTACCCTCGAACTCAACAATCACATCTTTCATATCGACCTTATTCCGATGCAGCTCGGTAGTTTTGATGTCATAGTAGGCATGGACTTTCTTCCCGAAAACCATGCTGAAGTTATTTGCTTCGATAAGATGATTCGATTCTCTCTCGCGAATGGTGATCAACTTTGTGTGTATGGCGAAACTCTCTCGAAAGACCTCAAGCTCATGTCATGTATCCAAGCTAGCAAGTATCTCCGCAAGGAATACAGAGCTTTCTTGGCTAACATTGTAGTAGCGGAGAAGGAAAAGATAGGAAAGACAAAAGTGAAAGACGTTCCTGTTGTTCGTGAATTCCCTAACATTTTTCCTGATGATCTTCCAGGCTTACCTCCGAGTCGTGATATCGACTTTCGCATCAACCTCATTCCTGGAGCAAATCCTGTTGCTAGAGCTCCTTATCGACTCGCTCCGTCCGAAATGCGTGAACTCTCGAGTCAGCTCCAGGAATTTCTTGACAAAGGCTTTATTCACCCTAGCACCTCTCCTTGGGGCGCACCAGTCCTTTTCGTCAAAAAGAAGGATGGGTCGTTCCGGATGTGCATCGACTATCGGGAGTTGAATAAGCTGACAATCAAGAACCGCTATCCTCTACCTCGCATTGATGATTTATTTGACCAGTTACAAGGTGCTATGTGTTTCTCCAAGATCGATCTACACTCAGGCTACCACCAGTTACGCATACAAGAGGAGGATATCCTCAAAACCGCTTTCCGCACACGATACGGCCACTATAAGTTCGTTGTTATGCCTTTTGGTCTAACAAACGCACCCGCGGTTTTCATGGATCTGATGAATCGCGTGTGTAAACCTTTTCTCGACTGCTTCGTCATCGTGTTCATCGATGATATCCTGATCTATTCCAAGTCGAAAAGCGAACATGTGCAACATCTACGGTTGGTTCTCGAGCTACTCCAGGGGAATCGACTCTACGCCAAGTTCTTCAAGTGTGATTTCAAGCTGGAGGAGGTTCAATTCCTTGGTCACATTGTCAATAGTCAAGGTATTCACGTCGATCCTGCGAAGATTGAAGCTGTTAAGAGTTGGGTAACACCTAAGACCCTGTCTGAAGTCCGTTCTTTTCTTGGGCTAGTGGGCTATTATCGCCGATTTATCGAAGGATTCTCAAAAATCGCTGTGCCGCTTACTTCCCTCACGCACAAAGACAGGCCTTTTATTTGGGGAACTGGACAAGAGACTACCTTTCAAAGCCTCAAGCATATGCTTTGCAATGCTCCTGTTCTCACTCTACCCGACGAAAATGATGACTTTATCATCTATTGTGATGCCTCGAACCTTGGCCTTGGTTGGGTTCTCATGCAACGAGACAATGTTATTGCTTACGCATCTCGTCAGCTCAAGATCCACGAGAAGAACTATACAACCCACGACCTCGAGCAAGGCGCAGTTGTTTTTGTGTTGAAGATTTGGTGACACTACGTTTATGATACCAAGTGTACCATCTTCACCAATCATAGGAGCCTACAACATATCTTTGACCAGAATGAACTAAATATGCGTCAACGCCGGTGGGTAGAACTTCTCAACGATTATGACTGTGAGATTCGTTATCATCCTGGCAAAGCAAATGTCGTTGCCGACGCTCTAAGCAGACGGAGCTACTTGCACAACGCCCGTAATATTCAAGCCCAGTATGATCTCGAGACCCTCATTCGCGAAGCCCAACATGCCTGTTTTACCAAACGCACCTTGAAGAAGGAAAGGATTCTCAACGATGGAGCCCAGCTAGTGAATAAGTTAAACTTGATATTCCATTATCTGGACCGAATTTGGATCCCTAAATGGACCGATTTACGACAGATATTGATGGACGAAGCCCACAAGTCTCGATACTCTATTCATCCCGGTGCCGATAAAATGTACCAGGACCTTCGCTACAAGTACTGGTGGCCGAGCATGAAGAGAGATATCGCTCTCTATGTATCGAAGTGCCTGACTTGCTCGAAAGTCAAGGCCGAGCATCAAAGACCCTTTGGCTTACTCATCCAACCCGAGATTCCTATATGGAAATGGGAGAGTATAGCTACGGACTTCATAATGAAACTTCCGCGCACGCCATTAAGTCACGACAGCATCTGGGTTGTCGTTGACCGTTTGACAAAATCTGCTCATTTTCTACCGATACGAGAAGACTATAAGGTAGAAAAATTAGCCTGAATTTACACCAATGAGATCATTTGTCGACATGGGACGCCTCGCGACATCATCTCTGACCGCGACGGTCGGTTTACCTCGCGTCTTTAGGAAACATTTCAATCTGCTCGGTACTACGCTTAATCTAAGTACCGCTTTCCATCCCCAAACCAACGGTCAGACTGAAAGAACGATTCGTACCCTTGAAGACATGCTTCGTTCGTGTGTCATAGATTTCGGTGGTAATTGGGACGCATACTTACCTTTAGTCGAATTCTCGTACAATAACAGTTATCATTCCAGCATTCAAATGGCACCATTTGAGGCATTGTATGGAAGAAGATGTCGATCGCCTATTGTATGGCACAAGATCGGACACTCGCAATTAATCGGTCCTGAGCTATTGCAAGAAACGACTGACAAAATCCTCCAAATTCGAGACAATCTACTGACAGCTCGGAGTCGTTAGAAAAGTTACGCCGATACACGACGCAAGCCCCTTGAATTTGACGTTGGCGACCATGTACTCCTAAAGGTATCACCTTGGAAGGGTGTGGTCAGATTCCGCAAGAGAGGAAAGCTCGCGCCTCGATATGTGGGACCCTTTAAGATTCTGGAAAGGATCGGAAAGGTGGCTTACAGACTCTAACTACCGGAGGAACTTAGCAACGTCCACCCGACTTTCCACGTTTTGAACCTCAGAAAGTGTCTGGCTGAGCATGATTTACACGTCCCACTCAAGGATCTTCAAGTGAACGAAACATTGCACTTCGTGGAGAAGCCTGTCGAGATCATGGACCGCCAAACCAAGCAGCTCCGACGCTCGCGCATTCCCATTGTGAAGGTCCGGTGGGAAGGCAAACGAGGCGCAGAGTTTACTTGGGAACTCAAAAGCGACATGAAGGCGAAGTACCCGCAGTTGTTTGTTATGGCTCTGGCCAAATTTCGGGACGAAATTCCCTTAAGAGGGGGAGGCTGTGACACCCCATGTTTCGAAAGTCAAAGTCAAAGTCAAGATTGAATTCAAAGGAAGAAAAGATTGCTAATTGTGATCTGTCACTCCTTGCTTAACTCCTGTTTTGACTTCTTTGACTTGTAGATACTCTAATTATTTTATCACATTAGTTGTATTATGTGGAGTACTTGTTAATAATTGAGGTTTAATCGCTAATTATCGTGTGTTTATCGCATATCGCTTATCGCATCGCAATTGCACTCGCAACTCGAATTTATGCGTTCTGGATATTGTTTTACGTGTGTGTGCTACTTATGTGTTACTTGTGCATGTTTATTTATATTATATTTGTGGTAATCAATCGAAACACAATCGCAACGCTATCGCAATCGAATCGCAGACGCTAAACCCAAGTTCATTATAGTGATTGTATGATAGATATAGTAGATGGGATTAATTGTGTAATCTAAAGGGTAAACTATCGCATCACTCATTCGAAACACATCGCAAAACCCAACACACAAAACAAAATGCCGAAACTCAAACGTCGGAGCCACTCGATCGAGCGACTGCCATCCGATCGGTGACCCACTCGACCTTAGGCACTTTCCTTTTTGGGAAACCCTATAAATACCCCCACTTATCACATCACTTGATGTGACAGCTCTCTACTCGACCCAGCCGCACTCAAGCTCTATTTCTCTTGATTTCTCGCGATTCTTGTAAGTTTTCAACCTAAATCTTGTACTTCTATGATCTACACACACTTCTTCATCATTCTCTCTTTTAAATCTCAACTTTTAACCGTGGAATCAGCGGATTTGAGGTGTTCTAGGATGATGTCATCATGGTGTTCTTATGAACTTCATGTTTTGGCTTCAATCCACCAAGAACAACTTAGATCTGGATGATTTCCACCTGAATAAACAAAGAACTTTCATAGATCTGAACATATTCATGGTGAAAATGATTGAAATATGGTTTTCTAACTTCCTTTCAACTCTTTTACACTCAATGCATTCAAAACCGATAGAATCAGAGCTTATTCTGATATTCTACTCCTTCTTAGTGATGTGTTGGTTCAAGATATGGATTCTACCAAAGACACAACCGATTTCGGGTTAAACATGAAAAACCATCACGAGCCAGTGAACGGGTCAGATTTGAGTGATTCCTGTTCGGACAGGTTACTAGGGTCTTGACGAGGTTTCTGTTGTTTAGCACGTTATCACAACGTCTTGATGAAAATTGCAAAACTATCGAAACAACCAAGTGTCAAGACGATCAGCCGTTGGGACGGATTGCCGTCCAATCGGATTGCCATCCGATCGGACAGCCATCCGATCGGCTTGCACCTTGGTCCCACACTTAAACCTTTATTTTGATCAAAGGACTAAACGTTGAACGGGTTACCGTCCGATCGGATAGCCATCCGATCGAACGACTACCCGAGCATGAGATGTTTGGAACTTCAACACTTAAACAATTTTCAACATGTTCAATGCACTATCAGTTCTAGCGGATTGCCACCCGATCGGTAGACCATCCGATTAGATGACTACACTGCTGTGAACTTGTTCTCTGAGAATGTCTCACCAAACGGATCACCGTCCAATTGAACCGCCGTCCGATCGATCGACCTGAAGGGTAGAGATACTTCTCTGTTTTCAAAATGCTACAACGAAAACTTCAAAAGATAAACCATCATACACAAACACATCTTAACCAAGCATGATGTCAATCTGACCGAATGGCCATCTGATCAGATGACTGATGTGTGCAAAATGCAACATATAAATTACATCAATTGTGGCATAAAACGAACCCTTTTTAGTACTAATGTTGGAAAAAGTGTGCTTTTGTCTTCCTTTTGTATTTTCAGGATTAAATGAGCTCAAATTAACAAAAGAAGCAAAAAGACAACAAAATCTAACATAAATACAAGAAAAGGAACAAACGTGACATGCCCGACCCCACGACATCATCTTCCCAAGCAAAACAAGAAGACAGAAGACTCAACAAGCCCCGTGCTCAGCCAGCACGGGGGCGTGCCCAAGTGTCAGCAGAAAAGACAAAGTGGTAGAAGCTTTTATTGCCCACCACAGGGCCGTGCTCAGCGGACACGGGGCCGTGGTCAACTATAAGATTCACAGAATCCAGGCAAATCTTGATAGTACAGATATGCTTCTGCACACGGGGTCGTGCTCAGCGGACACGGGGGCGTGGTCAACTAATAAAACAAGCTGCATTAAATGAAGAAAGAGAAGGATGTGGACACGGGGCCGTGCCCGAGCTTCTGTTCAGCCTATAAATAGGAGTGCTTGGCTCAAGCTCAAACCATCCCTTGGCACACCACCTCTCTCACACTTCACCCACCACCCACCACCACCATAACACCATCATCCATTGTCCATCATAGAGTGTGTGAGTCGTCTCGGGATCCAAGATTGATCGTAAGAGTTCTTGACAATCAAGGCCATGTTTGCCTAAGTCTCTTACATCACTTGGTGAAGACAAAGTGTCTAGTGTAATACTTTTTATTTTTAATCTTTTCGCACTTTTTAATTGGTTTTGTATTAATGACTTTAATAACTAGTTTCTTATGTTGAAGGTGATTCTTCCTTATCGTTTGTCCGTGGTGTCTTGGCATTATTTTACTGTCTATATAAAATAAAAGATTTTCACCATTCATATCTCCACGGTCTATATGGAGGTATGTTGGCTACCTGGTCGGGGGTTAAGGGAACGGTTTGGTAAGAGTCTTGCCGTTGTTCAGCGTTTAGAGATCATGCAAGGGACCTGGGTCAAATTTAGTAGGACCTCCTTCAATACTTAACGGTATTGGATGGCGGGGGTCCAAACTCTTTGATCCCCTTATAAGTTAAACTACTATTAATACTATAACCCGGCTATTTAGGACTGTATCCCTGCTGACTCAGACTACTTAGTCGAGGGTAACGTCACCTCCAAAAGAGGGGCCTACCATAATTTGCATTAATAACTTAATTAATTATCTTTCAATAATCCGACCCTTTAGGATTGTATCCTTGCTGACTCAAACTACTGGGTTGAGGGTAGGGGTGTTCAAAAGTATCCGTATCCGAAAATCCGATCCGAAATATCCGATATCCGAATCCGAAATATCCGAAAAATCGGATATCCGAATTTTTCGAATTCGGATTCGGATAGTGATTTTCAAAATTTTCGGATATTTCGGATATCCGAAATATCCGAAAATTTAATTTTCATTTTTTTCGGATATCCGAATATCCGAAGTATCCGAAAATATCCGAAACATCCGAAAAATATCCGAAAATATCCGAAATATCCGAAAAAATATCCGAAATATCTGAAAAATATCCGAAAACTTATATTCGGATATCCGAAATATCCAAAATATCCGTTTCCGAATATGAAAAAAATAATAAAAAATAAAAATTAAACAAAAAGTTGGATTTTCGGATACGGATTCGGATAGTGAAATCTGGTATCCGAAAATTTCGGATATCCGAAATTCGGATATCCAAATTTTCGGATATCCGGTTTTGAACACCCCTAGTTGAGGGTAACGTCACCTTCAAAAGAGGGGCCTACTACAATAACTAAGATAATCTCTTAAATAAGTGCAAAAGTGCGGAATAATCAAAGGTTACACTAAACACGAGTCAGAACCAAGTGATTCATCTTGTCTATCTGTTTTTCTTTTATTTTTATTTTCAGCATTTTTAGTTAGTTTCATTTTTTTTTTCCTTAAAACATTTTTCTAAACCTTTTGATTTGATTAGACGTTGAGGATAAACCGGTACTAAAAGCTCTTGTGTCCTTGGACGACCTCGGTATCTTACCAACACTATACTACGCCCACGATGGGTGCACTTGCCCATATGTGTGTTTAGTGTTAGTAAATATCGTGTTTTATAAATTTAAAACTTGGCTAAAAGGTGTTAAAAAGGGCTTAACATATACATTAAAAACTAATAACACTTCACACGCATCAAGTTTTTGGCGCCGTTGCCGGGGACACAAGGATTTTAAGAAAGTTAGGAATCAACGGCCTAATCGTTTTTTTCTTATTTTCATTTTTTAGGATTTTTCTTAGTTTTTCAGCTTCTGCAGAACTCAGCACGGGTCGTGCCCGCTGAACACGCCCCGTGCCCAATCATTGGAACTGGCAATTCTGTTTCAAGTCAGACAGTAAGCTAAACACGGGGCCGTGCCCACTCAACACGCCCCCGTGCTCAAGATTCAGTTACTGAAAACAGAACCGTAAGATCCCGACGGTTGGTAATTTCTGACACAAACATGAGTGATACTGATACTTTTTACTTTCGGCACTCTTATGGTACGTGGTGTCAATTATTTGGTGGTAACCATAAGGAATTAGAATGTTATTTTCTAAATTATACGCCCCACTATATAGACCCATCGTCTCCTTGTATCCTTAAGAGGGGCGAAAGTAAAAATAATCCCTATCTCTCCCTCGAATGCTCCCAACCAGATTTTCTAAGAGAAATGCTTCTCGATGAATTATTTCAATTAGAAGATCTAATTCTTAATTGGTTAAAAGAACTTAGGAAAGATTTCAATAATCTATCCCAAGACGATAACCAAGAAGAAAGGTTGGGCTCGCATTCAAACAACTTCGTTGTTCCCGACGATACTTCTAACTCTAGTGAGGACTTGAGCGATAGTCGTCCCTGTGTCGATTGTGCCGTGAAGGACTCCCCATCAACATCGTTCGATGCATACATAGACCTGAGCGATTCGGCATACACCTTCTTTAACGAGAGCCCGGGAAAGGGTTGGACTTGTCCACCTACATATATCATAGGAATCACCCTCGCCGACAACCTCTTGCGTTCTCGTCTTAATCTAGATCAACTAAGGTATCTTAGGCACTTTGGGGTTGTTCCATCCAGTAAGGAACCACCTGATCTGAAGAAGTTCCTTGAAAATAGACGAATTCCTTAAGACAGCTTCTAGACACGGGGCCGTGTCCAGGTCAGCACGCCCCCGTGTCCACCCAAAGATTCCCTTCTGATTTTATCAGAATACGGACAAAAATGCGTCAGGATTCCTTCTGCACACGGGGCCGTGTCCAGCCAACACGGGGCCGTGCGCAACGTACTGTCGTTTTCTATAAATGCAGCCAAGAATCCTGCACATTTGAAGCATTCCAAGGACAGAGATTTGGGGGAATATTCTCACATACCATCCTAGGTATTTTCTAAAAAAGAAGTTTCTCAACTATCTTCTTGTCCTTTCCTCTTTTATCCACTATCATCTTCTTCAATTTTTCTTACACCTCCATTAAAGCTTGAAGACTTCCATAATTTCAAGCTTTATTGAGATGTTTGTTAGATTTTGTTCATGGAATCTTGTTCAGAATAAGTTCTACAACAATGTTTTAAGTTGTTTTTGTTCAAAAATGCTTTAAAAATCACAAAAACAAATTAAAACTCCAAGATTCCTTGTTCCTAAATCATGCAGATGTCTGAACACGGGGCCGTGTTCGTTGAACACGGGGCCGTGTCCGAGGTACTGGTCCCATAAAATTGAACTCTTTTCGGTTTGTTTTCTCAGAATGGCAAGCAGAACAAGCGGAAACTCTTCGTCGCATTCCAGAAACAACCAGCAGGGGAGAAGATCATCAACGGTTGAATAATCTCTTGTAAACTATGTTTACGCCTTAAGAGAGGCCCTTGATGAAGTGACATGTGTGGAAGAGGCATTGGTTGACCGTATTAATCATTTAACGGTGGGACTAGAGGGATGTCTTCGAGAGGTCAACCTTTTGCACCAAAGGTTGAACATTCTCGCTTCTCCTCCTTTGGTATCAATCATTACCCAAAGGGCATGGAATGTGGTACCGGAAGTCATCATTCCGGCCGAATGGTACGCCTTACATCCGGAGCCCCCTCGAGACATACTACAAGGGGTTCCGATTGGTGTCACTCCCCCTCCACAAGATGTTGAGGAACATGTAGCCGCCTCCCTTCTCCCGAGGGAGATAGAAGAATGGCTCTAGCAACATCTAAGGGACACCACTCGGCTTGGAGTTCTACAAGACTTTTAGAAACCGGAAAACTATTTCCGGAATTTTGGTTCTTATTGTAGAAGTAGAACTCCTAGGGATGATTTTACGTATCACTTGACCTATCTAATTTAGGATTTTTAACTTTTATTTTCTGCTTTATTTTTCATTTTCTAGGTCTATTATGTAATTCTCTCTATGACTTAATGAATGATGGTTTTAGTTAATTTGGTGTTTGGATGGTGTTGAAATGAATAAAACACACTTGAGATGGCAAAGGATACAAGGGAAACTTGAACCAGCACTCCATGCAGGAAAACAGGACCATCCGACAAAATTTCTTCATTACAGTAAGTTCGGCACGGGCCGTGTCCGCCCAACACGGCCCCGTGCTGCACAGTCTGCAGAAATACCCAGTTCAGGTAAACTGGACACGGGCCGTGTTCACCCAACACGCCCCCGTGTCCAGGCTTCTGTTTCTCTTGATTTAATTTTGTTACTGGCACTTGAACACGGGGCCGTGCCCGGACACCACGGGGCCGTGTTCAGCGCCCAGTAACACAAATTTTTTGCTTTTTCACACCTTTTTACACATTCAATCAACCTAAAAACTTATTTTTGGGACACATTGAGGACAATGTGTAATTTAAGTGTGGGGGGGATGCTAAAACCTTGAATCTTGCAAGTCCTAAATACAAGCCTTACACAAAACTCTATTGGAACCGCTAATCACCCCAATTTTTTTCAAAAATTTTCATTTTTTTTACTTGTCTAGGTTTAACTTGGGAATTTCAAAGTTCTAAAAAGGTTATATTTTTACAAATTTACAACCGATAGCGTCGTGATAAAAAGAACCAACATAAGAAAATTATGAAAAGGCATGGCAAACTTAGTTAAAATTTGATTATATATACTTGATCACATAAAAACCCATTCCCACAAAAGTGAGTTTTGAGCCTTTATTGAGCATACAAATACATATCTTTAAACTAAATGCTCATTTTTCGTTTCTTGTGTGAATAGCCGCTTGGTTCTTACGACTTTAGAACTTGCCACGACGATACATTCCCGGTCCTTACCAACTTAAACCCGAGTAAGTAAATGATGGAGGCATTAGGACTAACCCTTTTTATTTCTACACCATTATTATTATTTTTTTTTACCACCTACCCAAAATCCCCCTAGTTAGCCCCTTTGAGCCTAAACCTTTTCATTTCATAACCCAAACCAAACACCCTTTCACCCACCAAAACCCTTTTTCATTTTTAACCCTTTGTTTTAGTAACTAGCTCGGTTTTTCGAATGACTTTAATAACTAAAAAAAAAATTGTGTTGATGATGAAACAAAATAAAATAAACAAACAAGTTTATCAAAAATAACTTTGTTTGAATAATAGCTTCATCAAAATAAAAGTTACAAAAAAAAAAAGTCTTTCGAAAACCGACGCTTGTTACGCTTTTTCGCCCTTTTCTACTAACCACTAACCACTAACCCAACCACCAACCTTTAACCCAAGCCTAACCCTTCACCCAAAAAGTCCTCTTGATATTTACAAAGGTATATAGTTAAAAAGGAGGAGGATTGATTGCTTGGCAATCCTATGGTAGGAGTAAGTTCCATGCCGCTCTCGAGTGATTCACTAAAATACATCTTCGGCCGAGTGTTGAGTGATCCCCCGTGAGGTATGTGAACTTGTATATAAAGAGAATTTTAAAGAGGCATGTTATGCCCTAATAAGTAATTTATCTTATGAAAAGTTTTAAATAAATCATGACGAATAGGATTGTAAATAAATAAAAATAAAACTTATTAAAGAATCTTGGAAATCCCGACACTCTACGACAAGCCCGAAAACTTTCTCTTCTACCCATTCCATTTGGGTGTGTAAAGCCACATTATAAAGAGTTTTGCTTGAGGACAAGCAAAGATTCAAGTGTGGGGGTATTTGATGTGTGCAAAATGCAACATATAAATTACATCAATTGTGGCATAAAACTAACCCTTTTTAGTACTATTGTTGGAAAAAGTGTGCTTTTGTCTTCCTTTTGTATTTTCAGGATTAAATGAGCTCAAATTAACAAAAGAAGCAAAAAGATAGCAAAATCTAACATAAATACAAGAAAAGGAACAAACGTGACATGCTCGACCCCACGACAGCATCTTCCCAAGCAAAACAAGAAGACAGAAGACTGAACACGCCCCGTGCTCAGCCAGCACGGGGGCGTGCCCAAGTGTCAGCAGAAAAGACAAAGTGGTAGAAGCTTCTATTGCCCACCACGGGGCCATGCTCAGCGGACACGGGGCCGTGGTCAACTATAAGATTCGCAGAATCCAGGCAAATCTTGATAGTACAGATATGCTTCTGCACACGGGGTCGTGCTCAGTGGACACGGGGGCGTGGTCAACTAATAAGACAAGCTGCATTAAATGAAGAAAGAGAAGGATGTGGACACGGGGCCGTGCCCACTGGACACGGGGCCGTGCCCGAGCTTCTGTTCAGCCTATAAATAGGAGTGCTTGGCTCAAGCTCAAACCATCCCTTGGCACACCACCTCTCTCACACTTCACCCACCACCCACCACCACCATAACACCATCATCCATTGTCCATCATAGAGTGTGTGAGTCGTCTCGGGATCCAAGATTGATCGTAAGAGTTCTTGACAATCAAGGCCATGTTTGCCTAAGTCTCTTACATCACTTGGTGAAGACAAAGTGTCTAGTGTAATACTTTTTATTTTTAATCTTTTCGCACTTTTTAATTGGTTTTGTATTAATGACTTTAATAACTAGTTTCTTATGTTGAAGGTGATTCTTCCTTATCGTTTGTCCGTGGTGTCTTGGCATTATTTTACTGTCTATATAAAATAAAAGATTTTCACCATTCATATCTCCACGGTCTATATGGAGGTATGTTGGCTACCTGGTCGGGGGTTAAGGGAACGGTTTGGTAAGAGTCTTGCCGTTGTTCAGCGTTTAGAGATCATGCAAGGGACCTGGGTCAAATTTAGTAGGACCTCCTTCAATACTTAACGGTATTGGATGGCGGGGGTCCAAACTCTTTGATCCCCTTATAAGTTAAACTACTATTAATACTATAACCCGGCTATTTAGGACTGTATCCCTGCTGACTCAGACTACTTAGTCGAGGGTAACGTCACCTCCAAAAGAGGGGCCTACCATAATTTGCATTAATAACTTAATTAATTATCTTTCAATAATCCGACCCTTTAGGATTGTATCCTTGCTGACTCAAACTACTGGGTTGAGGGTAACGTCACCTTCAAAAGAGGGGCCTACTACAATAACTAAGATAATCTCTTAAATACGTGCAAAAGTGCGGAATAATCAAAGGTTACAGTAAACACGAGTCGGAACCAAGTGATTCATCTTGTCTATCTGTTTTTCTTTTATTTTTATTTTCAGCATTTTTAGTTAGTTTCATTTTTTTTTCCTTAAAACATTTTTCTAAACCTTTTGATTGATTAGACGTTGAGGATAAACCGGTACTAAAAGCTCTTGTGTCCTTGGAAGACCTCGGTATCTTACCAACACTATACTACGCCCACGATGGGTGCACTTGCCCATATGTGTGTTTAGTGTTAGTAAATATCGTGTTTTATAAATTTAAAACTTGGCTAAAAAGTGTTAAAAAGGGCTTAACATATACATTAAAAACTAATAACACTTCACACGCATCAATGACCATCTGAATGGATTGACATCCGATCGAATGAGCATCCGATCAGATTGCCATCTGATCGGGTTGCTGTTCGACACTTGGTTCCCTTGCATCGTTTTACGCGCCGCTTATCGTTTATGCTACCGTTAACTGTTCAGGCTAATCCCACTCTAGCCCTCCCTTCAATCCATTAACTACCATCGCTGTGAGTATACTCGAACCCTTTTTGCTTTACACACTTTTGGGTGTTACATGCGTTACTTATTCTAAATCACATCAAACACACTACGCAATACTTTAACGTTAACCGCTGCTGCATGTTATACGTGACTCGATGAATGCTTGTTTGTTATGTTTACACATAGATTGCTGTCTACCTGCCTTAGTAATGATAGTACTATAGTTTGGACTCAGCACCTGTTCACTCAGGGGTTGTTAAGGACCATTACACACATGATTCGCAGTGGTGAATATGTGTTGCGAACTGCCTTACTCATTCGACCCGCAGTCATTGGTATTGATAGGATCTTGTCGATAACTTACGTGCTTCACATCACACGTTGTACGTGCTGGTTATGCGTAAACGATTTCAAACCCTATTATATTATCAAACTTGTATGCTCACCCTTACACTATGTGTATTGACTTTTACTTTAACGTATGTGGCAGGTGCTTAAGATGCTAGGATGCTTGTTTTGCTGTGTGATGAAATCGAGGCTAGGAAAGTGCCTAGAAACAAACAAACAAATTGTCTATTTTGGAATCTGAGTTGTCGGATCAGTATTTGTTTATGAGACAATTATTTGTAATAACTGTTTTATTTGGATATGTTATGGTATGGGACATGACGTTTTAAGTATCTGGTAATTAATAGTTGTTATGGATACTCATGGACAATCTGTTTCGCGCAGTGTCGCACCCCGATGATTCCGCCATAGGATGGGGTGTGACATCTTGGTTCATAAATATGATTTAAAACCATACTATGCAGCTAAACGGCTTCAAAGTCGTTAAATGACAATAATTACGATGGTTAAAGAAATATGATGTTATGACTAGCTTTGAATAATCAAAATATGTTATTTATCATAACATATTAGTAAACAAAAGGTTTGGTATGAATATTATGCTTAAAAACCATTTTATGTGCCATAAGGGCATTATCGTCATTTAAGAGCATTATACAAGGACATGTGCATAAACTCAGTATGTAATCTGACTTGACATACCAAATAATCTTAAATATGATATTACATCAGTATGTAATTGCAACGCTCTGCTTCTTTGTACTTTCCATAAGTAGAAAGCATGGTTCGTATTCTATTTTTGGAAACCTTGTATTCTTGTAATCATCTTTTCGTTGTAAAATCCGAGACTTGGATCATAAATAAAATTCGTATTTCTTACAATTCATGTTTTACATATTCATACTTATTCATACGTTTGAATTCATTATACATATGATAACATATTCGTAAATCTTGCAAGATGTGTTAGATTTACAAACCTTTGTCATACATGTTTAATTCATGCATCTAAGATACTAAATCTCGATCTTCATACTTAATCGTACTTGTTTGTTACTTGTAACGTGTTCTTTTTTTTTTTAATAAAACATGTTTACTTTCATATCATCTATAAGAACATAATGTTTCTACCTTGAAACATGATAAATACATACATTTGGACTTGTAACATGTTAGGTTATACATTGAATATGTTAAATACTTAACATATAACATAAAAATGTGACATTATAAAGTTTAAAAAATAAAAATAAAAAGAATGGCAGCCCAAATCAGCCCCAAAACATCCCTTCTTGGCTGGGTTTTGTGGGCTTATTTCAATGATTAATCGCTTCTAAACACTTCCAAAGCCCAACCCAATAAAACCCTAATCCCTTCCCTATATAATAAGTACTTCCCCATCCTTTATCCCACTTTTACAAGCCTCCAAACACTTCAAAAACCCTCCCAAACTCAGCTGAGTTTCAGCATCAACATCAGGAACTTTCAGCAATAAAAACTGAGTTTTAACTCACTTCCACTTCAATTATCTTCTTGTTTCTTCTTCTACAACACTTGGATAACCTCTAGGAAGGTTCTCATAAGTTTGCTTGGGCAAACTAAGGTGAAACCTCACCATTCTTGAGGTCCAAAGTGCACCTAAATTCTGCTCATTTTTATTTTCATGTTTTGGAAGAAAACTCATGTTTTCTTCATACATTCCTATGTCCTTATGCCACTAATCAAGACTATGATTATGTGTGCTTAAAAAGAAGGTTGTAACATACAAATTCAGATGTTTTAATCCTCTAAACTTTCTGTTTCTAAAAGGGTTTTAACCCACAAGTGATGAATAAGTCTTGAACTTGTGTATGTGTGATTATTTGGATAGCTTGGGCTATCCTACTTACAATCCACACTTCACTTGATGTTTTCTTCTTAGTTAGTTAGTATATTTCATTTCCGTAATAATCCATTCATGACCATCCTTTTTTGTCTTTGACAACTTGTGCATTGGTGAAAATACAAAAGAGGTCTTAGATGGAAGGTTTATCCTCCTACCTCATGCAAGACTTCTATGATAATATTGTTATACTTGATGGACTAAAACTTATGATATATACTATATAGAATATATAATGCCTATAGTAACCGAACCTTTGATGATAATCTAATGATTATTTGTCAAAATACTAAGTTACACCATCTAAGAACTTAGTACTCGTTACGATTCTAATGGGTACTTTAACCCATGAAAACATTCAAACCCCATGGGTTTCATAGTGTCAAAGACGAGTATTAGGTGCTAGATGGTTATTTTCTCATATACTTACTTTCGTTATACTTTTCATCCCAAATTCCTAATCCTCCGTTATCGTCCAACTACTCGTACACCTATGTTTCCTCGTGTAGAAGGACTTGGTGTTTCCTCCTCCTCAACAACCAACAACTCCTCGCGGATTAACAAGTGGAAGCTTGCAAAACTGTGAGTACACTTGACCCATTTTCATTTTAACACTTTTGGGTGCAATATGTTAACCTTATTAAAAATCACAAATACTTTATTCTTTATGCAAATGCACAAAAACAATTCAAATACATGAATGCTATGTTGTTATACTTGATGCATATACTTGGGTGATTCTTATGTGATACTATAGTCATTAGCTTTATACGAGCCTCCATTTAACTTGTATAGCGCTATAGGAGTAATGCACCACCCGAGAATGAAAAGCCATGTTAAATTATATTCTTTATTGCGTAAACAGAGGGTTATCTAGAAATATTTCATGCCATGATATGTTGATCTTGAATAACTTAAGTTGCCATGTGGATTCGTTTTAAACTTTTATACTTATACTTAAACTTGTGTACTCGCCAATACATTTTTGTGTTGAACTATATTTTGTTAACATGTTGTAGGTTGATGAGGTTGAATATGACGAAATCTAGTAGGGACGACACTAGAAACGCACTTAAAATTACTAGATTTTGTACTTTAATTGTTGAACTTGTTGTATTGTTTTCCATGTTGTATTTGAATTTCATGTTGTAACTTGACAATTTTATCTTGATATGAAATCAATTTTGAATTAAATATTGTCGCAATAGCGTTATGTGTGATAAGCAATCTATCTTCGTCCCACTCCGATGATTCCGCATTTGGTTGGGGTGTGATAGATTTGTATCAGAGCCATAACTATAGAGAATTAGGTAGAATTTCCATGTTCGACGTAGTCTATAGTAGGTTCCTTATTTTGACCATTCTTGTTACATGCTTAAAATGTTATTCTTCCTACTTTGCTTCTTTCTCTTCTTTTTGGTCTTAATACTTACATTATGTCTTTCCTAAGACATTTTACACAATACACTTGAAGACTTGAAGACACTCATAATACAAACGAGACGAGTTTACCAAAACAGGCGTGAAACCTACAATTTGGTATACGACTCTCATTCCGCTTATTCTTCTATTTGCACAAAATTACGCCATTAAGTTAGGAGTGAAATCCACATCTTAATGGTAAATTTCCAATTCAAACTCTAGTGGACCCTCGTCAAAGTGTCGAAATTAAATTTTGATCCGACGAGTACCAACCACATTTGGATACAAAATCGTTAAGTTAGGGGTGAAACCCGCATCTTGTTGATTAAGTCCTATTCCTCGATTTTCAGTGTTGCCAAAGTTTTGATTGTTTCAATCGATTAGAGACGTATAGTAACTGGAAGGGTAAGATACCGTTAATCGCTTCTCAATGAGAGTATCTTACCTATAGGCCAAAGCACGTTTCTCTAATTTGAAAGGACTTTCGATTCACTTTAGAGTGGTCAATGTTTCTAAACCCAAAACAATCCTATGTTTTTAGGAGCCTCTCTTTTATGTTATCTCAATTTATATGTGATTTTATACTTGTTACCTCGTTCATTTCAAAACCGTTACATGATTCGCACGTCTCTCGCAATAAAAAACAACAATAATTCTCGTGAACAAACTAAATTTATACTCCTTTTACGCATTCATACGTGTTTATGCTTTGTGAATACTTGTTGAATTCATGCTAATTATGTGAACCATACGTGATACGTCATGCTTATATGCTTATACATGTCAAACTTATTTTGAATTTATGATCAAGTCTCATCCTTTCCTTCTCTTCGTTTCTTAGATGTCTTCTCTAAGCCTCTCCAAGAAGACCAAGAAGGGTAGCTTGAGCACTATGTCGAAAAAGGACTGCATGAAGTTTATGGCCAAGCAGATGGCTAAGGTCATACCTGATATCATCAGCAAAATCAACCCTGACTATCCTCATGGCTCTGTTGACTCGAAGGTGGAAACACCTCGATCGTCATTCCAATTCAAGCAATTCATGGCTTGTAAGCCTCTAGAGTTTACTGGCAAGGATGGCGCCAAAGCCATGATGAATTGGTTCGACGCAATCGAACTCACCTTCCTGTAGAGTGGGTGTCCCGATAATATGCGAACCCTAAACACAACTTTTCCGTTCGAGGGCACTCGAATGGTGGACCTCCGAACGCAACAAAAGGGGAAATGATGTAGCCCACACCTTACCTTGGGACAGCAACTCATGAAGGACCAATTTTGTCCTCCTCACGAGCTCCAAAAATTGGAAAACGAGTTTTGGAACTTGACGCAAAAGGGGAGCGACATCGATGGTCTGATTACCTGCTTCAAGCAACTTAGTGTCCTCTGCCCAGGACAGGTCGACACTGTCCCCAAAGTTGTAGCCAAATTCATCCGTTGTCTCTCACCCTCTTTGGTGATCCCACCTCCGCCTGCCCCAAAACCATTGAAGATGCTTTTCGAATAGCCGCTGAGCTTAACAACAACTGCGTTCTTCATGGAACCTACGATAAGGTTTCGTCGAAGAGTGCACACCAAGCAACCACCGATACCACCACCGCTATTGAACCCTCACCATCTCAGCCAGCCAAGAAAAACAAAGGCAAGAAGCGGAAGGCTTCAAGCCAAAACTGTGCGGTCATCACTCCGCAAAACCCTCAGCCTATCCAAGCAGTAGCCGTTGTTACCCCCGCAACCAACGAACTACCAAAACGAGCCTACACTGGATCTCATCCCCAGTGTACTACCTGTTTATGTCACACCCTGACTTAGGCAGAAGTGTGGGTTATTGGTGTGACATCTTAATACCATAGCATTCAATCATAACAATGCTATATGATAAAAACATGAGATGTTCATCCATTAATTAAGTTTAGAAAATACCACAACATACTTGTCTTGAAAACATCGACACCAAATTAAGTTACAAACAATGACATGTTCAACTGAGTTCATAAAGACTCCACAAAAGACTTTTAATAAAACCTGAGTTTAGAAACATGTATCCCATCCAGGAATAGGATACACCCCCCTAAACTGAACAACCATGGATAACATCTTTTATTTATACGCAGCTTGAAGACACATGCATACACCTGCCAGATCCGTTTAGTTCCCTAAAATACATGTAGTTTAAAAATATCAACAAAAGTTGAGCGAGTTCATGCGTTCGTGAGTATGTATAAAACCTTTGTAAACTGTGTATGTATGTATGTATGTATGTATGTATGTATGTATGTATGTATGTATGTATGTCCCGGTATGATAGCAAACAAGGAAAAGATCACCAATGGTTTGCAAGGCCACTGATATGTGTGACGGTGTAGGAAGACTCAAACCTAGCAAAGTTGTACCGGGCTTTCGGCTGGAAGACATAGTCACCACTATGGGCCACCCTGGCCTCATGGGTGTGGGCTCGCTACACCCAAATAGATCTATCACTCATGCCCCTCGGTCCTTATACGAGGATTAATGGTCCCAAGTATCCGCCTACCCTATCACATGATCTATGGTTCTTTCCTAGGCTAACCATACCAATTGTATCTGTATAAAGTCCTTTTGTAACATGTATTTCATCCCCGAAGTTAATAAACAAAACAGTTTAAAGAAAAGGGGGACATGAACTCACAGTATTGCGTCCTCAGCTCGTAACTCAAACTGTTTTGTTTTGGATAGCGTTCATAACAGTTTAAAGAAAAGGGGGACATGAACTCATGTGTATAGCGTTCATAAGAGTTTCGATTTTTAGTTCTTTGAATGCTATTGATTTGGGTGAAAGTATAAGAATGGACACATGTGTATTTGTTGAATGTTAATTTTCTGAATGCCAATGTATAAGTGTGTACACATGTGTATATTGATGTTAAGCTGATTTGACCTAGATATGATCAGTACACTGCACTTTTTTTTGAACCACATATTAGTTTTGTCCTGTGTACACATGTGTATATACATTTTATTCAACTAAGTAAATCTGTGTACTCATATGTATGTTCCTTGGTACACATTTGCGTACTATGTATGGTCTGGTGTACACTTATGTATTAACTGGGTTTAAGATTATTATAAAGTTCAGGTTTTGTACATTTGTGTATTAACAGTATGTAATTGATTCAGGTGTTAAAATGGCTAATGAAAAAACAGGGCATAATGTTACATTTGTTGATGGAGCAAAATTGATGTGCTCCCATGCTAACACGCTCCGGGATCATAATGGCTAAAGTATGTTGTGAAGATGTGAGTGCTCCCATGCTAACACGCTCCGCGATCAAGTAATGGCTGAAGCGGTTGCATACAACGTGGCGAATATGCTTAATATTTAAAATGCTCCATGTAGAGAACAATATGTTTATGACAATTTTTTTTATTTTAACCATATGTGGTTACGTGGTTAGGTTGGTTTTTGTTTTTATGATGGAAACTGGATGTTTGGTTTAGTTTTATTCTAGTATTGGATTAATTTTTGTGGACTAACTGTATATGTGTAAATCCATCAATACTTTTATTACCTCAATTAATAAGAAAACATCTCTGCTTGTTATTATAACCTGTACAGACCACCGTTTTACAATTGACCCATTCAAGAATCTCTAAAGTACATCTGTGTACTTAACTAGAATAAAACTAAAAAACCATCCAAACAATCAACATGGTGTACACCTGTGTATCGACTGCTTATACACATGTGTACAAAGTGTACAACCTTTTGTTCAGCCCAACTGTTGAATTGATCAAATTACCAGACCCGAATACCCAATCAAAGAATTATGAAGTTTTGAACACCCCATCATTACCAATGGTTTATATTTATAAAGCTGAGATGTGAGTTCAATTAAGGTAATGTATTCACCTACACAATGCACCCATCAAAGCTATTCTTCAAATGGGTGGAAAAACACCTAAAACTCTAAAACCTAAACCCAAAGCGCTAGTGCAATCGCGCAGGAGCTTAAAAAGACGAATTTCCCCTTCGCCATCCAAGTGTTGCTCTACCATTATGTTCTGCATCATCTCATAACGTATGATCCTGTTGATCACGACGTAAATAATTTATGATAATGTGGATTACGAAAATATTGATATATCGGGAACTGAAGGGTAAATTTGGAAATTAGTCGACAAAAGTGTACCAGATCATCTAGGCGAGGCTCCACAAGAACATAAAGTGGTACCCTATTGAGCTTCCAAATACCCTGTTAGAAACAAGAGGTTTATCAAATCATTTATCATCCATTTTACCACCATAAATACAAACAAGTAAACTACCATAAAAAAAGGCTACCTTCACTAGTGGCAACCCAATAACACAAGCACATTCAACAACCTCAGCTCCAGCACGTTCTAGAAATAAAACACGTTCAAACATTATATTATCGGTCTGATCAACATCAAGTAGTATGATTGCAATTAAAGATCAAAAAGATGTAGCCTCTCGTGTTTACCTAAAAGTCGTATGGGTGCTGAGAGGGTCCCACCGGTAGCCACTAGATCATCTACAATCAAAACGCTCTCACCGGGCTGTACAGCCCCGACATGCATCTCTAGACAATCTGTACCATACTCCAGCACATATGCTTCAGATATAACTTCACCTGCACAATCAAATATCATACATAATTCTGAGTTTAAACTTATCAAAAAGAAACACCTTAACTTTATTGATTATAGCTGGGAAAAGTTATTAGCGAATAGATCTAATAATAGTATGCGAAGCGGAACAAATTTGGCAAACTACAAGATTTATGGGTACCTGGCAATTTTCTCGGGTTGCGAAGCGGAACAAATTTAACACCAAAAGTTAGTGCAATTGGAGGACCAAATATATACCCTCTAGCTTCAACTCCTGCACATTAGAATCTTACAGTGAGAAAAACTCTATAATTAGTAACAAGAAACAAGTTTCAGGACTAGTATCCAAATAACTAAATAAACTTATATTTTTAACATAAAAAACTTTTAACAGCCTAACATCGCATAAAAACAGAGCAACATCGCATATAAACATTTTTATGGTTGAAAATCGGATGATTAAACAACTATTACAACTTCAATTTGATATTTATACACCCGATGAACGAAACCCTAACTTTCCGATTTCTTATAATTAAAAAGAAGTAGCAAGCATACACAACTGAAAACGATGTACTGAAAGTAAACTTACCACTGCAGATGGTGTAGATAGAGAACGAGATTGATGTTGATGATGATGATCTGATGATGTTCTAAAACCAAATCGAAGTGTAGGGAGAGAACGAGATTGATGTTGATGATGATGATCTGATGATGTTCTAAAACAAAATCGAAGTGTAGAGAGAGAACGAGATTGATGTTGATGATGATGATCTGATGATGTTCTAAAATAAAATCGAAGTGTAGAGAGAGAACGAGATTGATGTTAAAAAAGATCACGTAAGATATGCAGGGAAATAGGAATTGTAACTACAATTGGTTTATGGAAAGGAATTTAAAAAAAATTATTTAATTACAATCTTGCCCTTTTTATCAAGAATTGAAACCAATGGTTGAGATTAGTTCACAAGGTTCACAACCAAAGATGTTGTTCACTCATGATCCCTATCCTATATATATATATATATATATATATATATATATATATATATATATATATATATATATATATATATATATTTACCCAATTTTATTTATAAAAACAACCTCCAATATTTACATTTTTGTTACAAAAATTATGGCACAGTTTATATTGAAGCCTTATGATCAAAATACACTTGTAAATACTTGTTAGAAAATATTTTTCTAAGTGTTTATATTTTTAGAAAATTTTGCCATAGTTTCCCCTAAAAATGGAGGTGTCCATGCTATTAAAGCATATCATTTTCTTTTCAAAAATCATCACAACAATCAATAATCAATCTACGCTTACCAAGTGCAAAAACTATACAATTTACATAACAACATGAACTTGATCTTTTCGCAAAAACTTGTAGTAACTTAGTAAAGTGTTTAGTGGGTTTAGTTACCCTTCAAAGTACGTTTATTACTTTACAAATCTCATTCTCGAAGGATTTGTGTGTTTAAAACTTGTTAGATGATCCTTCCAAAAATCATTCTTTTGAACTCTTCTTGTAAATAAAGTGCTCTTACACTTATTTTATCACCAAAAATAGTGTACATTTAAACAAGCATCAAGATCTTCTAAAAATCACATTTTGGACTTGGTTCTTTTGGAAAACCACTCATGAATCTTAGATTCATAAGATTACTAGCTCACTTTATTTATTATTTTTCAAGGAATCATCTTATCATTCAAGTTCATGCATATATATGAGGATGATCTTCTTGTATTAACACCTAATCATCCTCTAACTTGCTAGATCATGTGTTTAATCACAATCAAGCAAGCTCCTTATGATGATCAACATCATAAT
The DNA here is from genome assembly GCA_030545235.1 of Helianthus tuberosus. Taxonomy (NCBI): domain Eukaryota; kingdom Viridiplantae; phylum Streptophyta; class Magnoliopsida; order Asterales; family Asteraceae; genus Helianthus; species Helianthus tuberosus. Next base: position 188,461,500 of record CM060406.1, read on the forward strand.
CTCAAGTAAACAACAACAAGTATCATACACATACTTAAACAACACTGTTTCAACAAGATTTCATCATATGTAAGCTTCAAGTTCATGATTTATGTTCATGTCTTTTAGGGTTCTTGTGATTTATAACATAACGCATCTTTTAACAAATCAAAATTAGAAGTATCAAAGGTTAGGAGGATCTTACTACTAGCTCTAAGCTAGGGAAGAACACTTGAAGAAAAAGAGGATGAAAATGGTGGATGAAAGTAATGGATGGAGGTTCTTCAAGATTCAAGAGCACTAAGCTTCACAAGACACTTTCTTACAACTTTGAGAGTGTATGGAATGAGTGGATGGTGGATGTAAGGTGGTGGTGGTGGCGGCACTATGTTAGGCCGAGAGGGAGAGGAAGAGAGTGAGAGAGATGAGTGAAGTTGTGAAGTGTGAAATGAAATGATCTTATGAGATACATGCCATACTTATAATCATCACCTCTCAATATTTTGGCAACTAAATCAATCAAGGATCCAATAAAATAAAGAAACAAATCTTGGGGTATGGTGGTGGGTCCTTGTGACCGTAAATTCCAGGGGGGGGGGGGTAAGTGTAACTTGTAACTTAGTTGGTTACTTACTAGTTAGTTTATAATCCAAAACCAAGTATATAGTTGGTTAAATTAGTTACTAGATATTTTAGTGGGTCCTAAGGTGTTCGGGGATCATGACTAGCTCAAAAATAATTAAACAATGTTTCTAGTATAATTTTGGAGTTTCGGGTAGTGTCTGGTTGTTCGGTTAGACACCGGTTCGTTAAAGGGTCAAGCTATTCCGTTTAATGATCTTTATGTTACTTTTTGTGACACTTTTAATTCCTGAAACTTAGGAAAGCATTCAGGACCATTTAGTCAAATTTTTGCATGTAATTAGCTTGTTAAAAAAGCTGAATTTTGCTGAAAAATGCAGAATTCTGCACTATAAGTGGGTTTTAGGCACTTTCCGGCACTTTATCTATCACCTAGTGACGCAGTTTTATGGTCCTTACTTCCCTACACACCACACTAGTGTAGTACCTTGTCCCTGGCCCATACTGGGTCTCAAAACACTGTCTGTCTATGTACTGAACCCCGTCAGCATATTCCCATTCTATCCGTTAACTGTGCTAACTGTGCTTTGTGCATCACGTATGTCAATAAAGTTTGCATGTGGTAATAAGGTGACATTATGTAATATGTGATGCACATGTAAGTATGATGCAGTAATCAAAAAGCAGTTATGTATAATCCAGCACAGTCATTAAGCATTAATTAATATTAATTAATTGTACGGATACCTGGATTTATGAGGGTTGTCACATTTTCCCCCTGTTAAGAAAATTTCGTCCCGAAATTTAAGTTCTGCTACTAGCTGCAGGGGTCTTGGGGAATAAATGTGGATATTTTTCTTTCATGAGATCCTCACGCTCCCAAGTAAACTCTGGGCCATGACGCGCGTTCCAACGAACCTTGACGAGTTTAACACTACTCCGTCGCGTCTTGTTAACCTTCCAATCAGTAACCTCAATAGGTTCTTTAGTAAAGTGGAGTGTGTCGTCAATGTGGACTTCATCGCAGGTATGACCACTGTTTCTTGAGTTGGACTCTTTTTCAGGTTAGATACATGAAATGTATCATGAACGCCATTCAGTTCTACGGGTAGATCCAACTTGTATGCTATAAGACCAATCCTCTCCAGGATTTTAAACGGTCCAATGTATCGCGGGTTCAACTTCCCACGCTTCCCAAAGCGTGCTACACCCTTCCAGGGTGAAACCTTTAACTAAACATTATCTCCCACTTGAAACTCCAAAGGTTTCCTCCTTTGGTTTGCATAGCTCTTTTGTCTGTCACGAGCCGCTTTGATGCGCTCTCGAATCTGAAAGATCTTATCTGTTGTCTCTTGACCCAATTTGGGACCAACAAGCTGTCTATCACCCGCGTCTGCCCAGCATAACGGTGATCGGCACTTGCGTCCATAGAGAGCTTCAAACGGTGCGGCTTGAATACTCGTATGATAGCTGTTGTTATATGAGAATTCAACCAATGGTAAGTGAGTGTCCCAACTGCCACCCAAATCCATCACGCAAGCTCGTAACATGTCTTCCAACGTTTGTATCGTTCGCTCGCTCTGGCCATCTGTCTGCGGATGGAATGCAGTACTCAGATTCAACTGAGAACCAAAGGCTTCTTGGAAGGATTGCCAAATCCTTGACACAAACCTTCCATCTCTATCAGAAATGATCGAGAGAGGCACTCCATGTCGTGCAACAATCTCTCTCAGGTATAGCTCAGCAAGCTTGCTAGTGTTGTCTTTCTCCTTGATTGGCAAAAAGTGTGCAAATTTGGTCAGACGGTCCACGATTACCCAAATCGTATCGTGACCTCTGGGTGTCCTTGGTAACTTCGTTATAAAGTCAATTGAAATCTGCTCCCATTTCCACATGGGTATTTCGGGTTGTTGCCGAAGACCTGAAGGCTTCTGATATTCGGCCTTTACCTTGGCACAAGTTAAGCATTTGCCAACATACGTTGCAACGTTGCCTTTTAATCTCGGCCACCAATAGAAAACCTTTAAATCTTGGTACATTTTTTCCGATTCTGGATGGATCGAGTACCTTGACTTGTGTGCTTCATCGAAAATAACGTCTCTAAGTCCACCAAAGAGGGGAACCCAAATTCTTCCCAAGAAACATAATGTTCCATCCTCCTTGGGCACCAACTGTTTCTCCATTCCACGAAGATATTCATTCCCAAGATTTTCCTTCTTAAGAGCTTCTCTCTGCGCGGCACGAATGCGCAACGAGAGGTCCGTTTATACAATCATTTCCAAAGCCCTAACCCTTATGGGCTTGATCCTTTCTTTCCGACTCAAGGCATCGACGACCACATTCGCCTTCCCTGGGTGATACTTGATCTCGCAATCATAATCGTTTAGCAGCTTTACCCATCGCCTCTGTCTCATGTTAATTTCTTTCTGATCGAATATATGTTGTAAGCTCTTGTGATCAGTAAAGATTGTGCATCGCGTACCATACAAATAATGTCGCTAGATATTTAATGCAAACACCACCGCGCCTAACTCCAAGTCATGCGTGGTGTAGTTTTTCTCATGGATCTTCAACTGGCATGAAGCATAGGCTATAACCTTCTGTCGCTGCATCAGCACATAGCTTAAACCTTGACGCGAGGCGTCGCAATATACCACGAAGTCGTCAGTGCCTTCGGGTAGGGATAAGATCGATGCATCGCAAAGCTTGTTTTTCAACAACTGGAATGCTTCTTCCTGCTTGTCTCCCCATTCATACTTCTTGTCTTTCTGAGTAAGGGAGGTCAAAGGTTGAGCGATTTTCGAGAAATCCTCAATGAACCTGCGGTAATACCCAACCAAACCTAGGAACTGACGGATCTCGGTTGGCATTTTCGGAGTCTCCCAATTCTTGATTGCCTCGATCTTTGTGGGATCCACATGGATTCCATTTCCATTTACCACGTGACCAAGGAACTGAACTTCACGTAACCAGAACTCGCACTTTGAGAACTTTGCGTACAACTTTTCTTTCTTAAGTAGCTCTAAGATGGCTCTTAGATGTTGCTCATGTTCTTCCTTCGTCTTCGAGTAGATCAAAATATCGTCAATAAACTCAATCACAAACTTATCGAGGTACGGCTTACAAACTCTATTCATCAAATCCATGAATACTGCTGGCGCGTTTGTTAACCCAAACGGCATAACCAGGAACTCGTAATGTCCATATCGAGTTCTGAAGGCCGTCTTTGGAATACTCTCCTCTTGAATTCTCAACTGGTGATAACCTGATCGAAGACCGATCTTGGAGTAACAACTCGAACCTTGTAGTTGATCGAACAGGTCATCAATCCTTGCCAAAGGATACCGATTCTTGATAGTCAATTTGTTTAGCTCGCGGTAGTCTATACACATGCGGAAACTACCGTCTTTCTTCTTTACAAACAGCACAAGAGCTCCCCAAGGCGAGAAGCTTGGTCTGATAAATCCCTTGTCTAAAAGTTCCTGAAGTTGTGTTGACAGCTCTTGCATCTCAGACGGCGCAAGTCGGTAAGGTGCCTTAGCCACAGGCGCAGCGCCTGGGACTAAGTCAATATGGAATTCGACTTGTCTTTGAGGTGCTAATCCTGGCAAGTCTTCGGGGAAGACTTCAGGATATTCCTTTACAACTGGGATATCTTCCAACTTTGGCTCAGCGGCTTCTTTGTCCACAATGTGTGCCAAGAAGGCAACACATCCTTTCTGCAAATATCTACGAGCTTTCAAACAACTGATGATCCTTAAAGGCGTATCGTGCTTCTCCCCATGTACCACAATTGTTTCTCCATTTGCCATCGGAATGCGAATGACCTTCTCGTGACATACAATCTCCACTCGGTTGCTTGATAACCAATCCATCCCGACTACCATGTCGAAGCTTCCCAACTCGACTGGCAGGAGATCAAGCGTAAACTCGTGTTCTCCCAGTTCTATCACGCAACCCCTAATAACTTCATTTGCTTCTACTAGCTTTCCGTTAGCTAGTTCTATTGAATACGGAGTGTCTAGCTTACTTGCTACCAACCCAATTATATTCTTAAATTCTAGCGATACAAAACTATAATCGGCTTCGGTATCAAATAATACAGATGCAAAGCGTTTGTTGATAGGGAACGTACCAGTAACCACATTTGGATCTTGGCGAGCTTCCCTTGCACCAATGTGGAAAACCCTTCCATGAGCTTGGTTGAGTTTTGGGCACTCTCTCTTGAAATGCCCCACATCTCTGCAATTAAAACAACCTGGTCCTCGACCATTACCGTTCCCAATACCACCTTGATTATTATTCGCCCCACGGTTTCCATTACCAGCTTGATTCCCAAAATTACCACGATTTCCGTTACCGCCATTTCCTCCTTGAGGGCGGTTTCCGTATCCATTTCCACCACGGTTGTTGTTACCAAAACCCCTTTGGCCACCACGGCCAGTACCAACCCAGCATGTTTCTTTCGAGTGACCAACTCTTCTACAAGATTCACATTTTCCAGCTCGGCATCGTCCATTGTGATGCAACTGACACGCATCACATTTGGGCAAGGTGCCCATATACCCCTTTCCTTTGGCCTTGGCCGGTGCGTTTGTCTCATCCTTCTTGTTTGTACTGCTGGTGCCTTTCTTAAAATTTGAGAACTTCCGTTTGTTCTCACCCGATGACTCAACGTGAGTCTCTTTCTTCTTCTGGTCAGAAATTGAGAACTTGTTTAACCTGATAGCTTCTTCAGTCAGTGACACGCTCAGATCGATAGCCTCAGTAATGGTTGCAGGCTTTAATGTCGTTACCATACTCATAATCTGAGGTGCCAATCCCCAAATGAAACGCTCGATGCGCTTGTATTCTGGATTAACCATGTAAGGTACCACACGTGACAGATCATGAAACCTTTGCACATACTCGGCGATCTTTGGGCCGTCCATCTTGAGGTTCCAGAATTCTGTTTCCAATTTCTGTATTTCGGCCCTCGAACAGTATTTCTTTCGCATAAGTTCCTTCATCTCAGCCCAGGTTAAAGCGTAGGCTGCTGCCTCTCCCAGAGTTTGGACTTGGAGATTCCACCATGAAAGCGCTCCGTCTAAGAACAATCCGGAGATGTAGGTAACTTGGTGCTCCGGTGCACATTTACTCATTCTTAGCACGGAATCAGTCTTCTCCATCCATCAAACAAAAGCCACAGTACCCCCGGTACCGTCGAAATTCAGCGGTTTACAGTCCAGAAACTGTTTATAGGTACAGCCTGTTTGGGCAACATCATTCGCAGAAAGCATTAGCGATTGCACATGGAATATCCAATTGTAATGTAATGTGTCTTAAGCGACTTAAACATTACCATGCGGTGGGTTGTTCCTTGAGGTACCCCCGCTAGTTTCAGCGTGTGAGGCCTCGTAATCTGCTATGGCTCGTGAAATACGTTCTTGTAACTCGGCCTCAGTAGTGGGCAAGCGAACGTCTCTTCGTGGAGGCATCTTCTATAAGAAGATTGTATTGGTCAGGTCTTATGCATATAAGTATGTAGTATGCGTAAGTAATAACATTTATCAACACAAATGAACACATAACATCCCATGTCATAACATAAACAAGTAATCCAACAACGTATATAATGAGAATGTTGCGATTGAGCTTTCATATATCAAGACCACAAGTACAGTTTTACATGTTCCATAATACATCATACATCAAAAGGGACTATAGGGTCACATCACCCTTGTCCGAATTGTCTAACAAACTACAACAATCAAAAGTCAAAGTCAAAGTGTGGTCTTCAAAAGGCTATGCAATCTGGCTCAATAGCTGCACTCTCACCAAAAGTATGCTATTTGCATAAAACCAAAAACAGCTACGCTGATGGTGGGGGAGGAGGAGGTGGAGGAATGAAAAGCAAACGGCGCACACGCGCTAATTCCTCCTCGAGAGCGTGAACAAGATTTAACAAACAGCTAATCTGCTGCTCCATAGTAAGAAATCGAATATCGAAATCCGGGTAAGGAAATAGTGGAGTAGGTGGGATAGCAAACTGTGATGGACCAGTACCAGGTGGAGGACGCGGGATCCTCTCTAGCTATATGACTCTGCGACTCAACATATCCTGCTGGAGCTGTAACGATAACAGTATATCATCCCTCATGTACCCAATGTGGAAGGGATGGTATGGATCAATAACAGGCATCGTGTTGGGCGAAAACCAAATCAGTGGCTCGCCCGTGGGTGCAGAAGAAGGAGCAGTGTGTGCAAACTGTGGCATGAAATGATCAGATGCTGTCACAGGGGGTATATGACTGGGCTCCTGACTCGATGGTCCTTCCCCTGAATGGGGAGGAGGGATATCCTGAAGAAATGTGATCGGTAGATCTGTGCGGTGTGTGTCTGACTCATGTGCATAAAATGGGGCGATATCAACGGGTTCCTGGGAAGATGCAGGTGGGGGAGTAACGGGTCTAACAAAAGGAGGAAAGTCGTCATCGTCCTCGATCTACCCATTGCGGGTGTGAGCATATCTGGGGTCTACATGGGTAGCAAAAGGGGCACGATCAACAAGTACAGGGATCGGGTCAGGCAAGGGTGGTGCAGAAACAGGTACATCAACTGGGATAAGGTCATGCACAGGCAAAGGGTTGTGAGCAGGTATAGGCTCAGGTGCAATCTCAGGCTCAGGGTCACCTGGAGCATACTCAAGATCAGCGGGTATATCAAAGAGCTGATCGTCAGGAAAGACAGGTGCCTCAAAAGGCTGCTCATCAGGGACAAACTCAATCTCATGATCAGGGTCAAAGTCGTGTGGAAAGATAGGAGAGGCAGGCATCGCTGTGTCAGAATCAGTGTCAGTGGGAAAATGCTGCACGCCCCGTGCATGTAAAGTAGCAGATGATACGGACTCAAATGAATCGGGACCTGAATGGTCAGATGAGATCTCAACGGCAGGAATCTCGACCAACGGAACAGCAATGATATCAGCGACTGGAATCTTGACAAGAGGAACAACAACGTCATCATCGACTGGAATCTCTGCAAGTGGGATGACAACATCATCATCAACCGGAGCCCCACCATCCTGGGCACCCTCAGGGGGACCCTCGATAAAAAGATCGATGTCGTCGTCAGTCATAGCATCAAGAGGCAGATCCTCAAGAGGAAATTCAGCAAGTGGGAAAGGAGCAGGGATCGGAACAAGAGGTAGATCCTCGTCAGGAACACCATCAGCCAGCGGTATATCATCTCCAAAGTCTGGTAAAGCGAAGGGCTGGAAGTCATCAGTGTCATCAGACAGTATATCTGGGTCTCTCTCAGCAGCAGGGGCATGAATATCTGGTGCCGGGACGACCTCATCGTCCGATACGATAGCTATAGGGTCTTCTGTGTCCGATACTCTACTCTCTGAAGATGACATCGTAATGTCTGTAACAAAACAATCACCAGTATGCACATATATCAACAATCATCAAATAAGCATGTAAGTAGTAACAATGTAAGCATGTATGCAATCCTAGTCTTCCCAAGACTATCCCACCCAGCCTCTCAGACTGAACTACTTAGTCTCTCAGACTAAACCTCCCAGTTTCTCAAACTGAACTACCCAGCCTCTCAGGCTAAACCTCCCAGTCTCTCAGACTGCCCAGTCTCTCAGACTGCCCAGTCTCTCAGACTGAACTACCCAGTTAGTCTCTCAGACCAACTCCCCAGTCTCTCAGACTGAATTACCCAGCTAGTCTCTCAGACTAACTCCCCAGTCTCTCAGACTGAATCCCCAGTCTCTCAGACTGAACCCCCAGTCTCTCAGACTGAATTACAAGCATACATTTTGAAAAGTGTCTCGTGTCTTTTATTGTAAAAATATTCGTTTCCTGGATCTGAGTGTTTTGTGTATGCAATAAAAATATGTTGTGAAAACATTTCGTGAGAGCCCTAATGATCGTAGTCTAGACTCGAGAGTGAATCCTAGTTCGCTATGACCTGGCTCTCAAACCAAGCTGTCATACCCTGACTTAGGCGGAAGCGTGGGTTATTGGTGTGACTTCTTAATACATAGCATTCAATCATAACAATGCTATATGATAAAAACATGAGATGTTCATCCATTAATTAAGTTTAGAAAATACCACAACATACTTGTCTTGAAAACATCAACACCAAATTAAGTTACAAACCATGACATGTTCAACTGAGTTCATAAAGACTCCACAAAAGACTTTTAATAAAACCTGAGTTTAGAAACATGTATCCCATCCAGGAATAGGATACACCCCCTAAACTCAACAACCATGGATAACATCTTTTATTTATACGCATCTTGAAGACACATGCATACACCTGCCATATCCGTTTAGTTCCCTGAAATACATGTAGTTTAAAAATATCAACAAAAGTTGAGCGAGTTCATGCGTTCGTGAGTATGTATAAAACCTTTGTAAACTGTGTAAGTATGTATGTATGTATGTATGTCCCGGTATGATAGCAAACAAGGAAAAGATCACCAATGGTTTGCAAGGCCACTGATATGTGTGACGGTGTAGGAAGACTCAAACCTAGCAAAGTTGTACCGGGCTTTCGGCTGGAAGACATAGTCACCACTATGGGCCACCCTGGCCTCATGGGTGTGGGCTCGCTACACCCAAATAGATCTATCACTCATGCCCCTCGGTCCTTATACGAGGATTAATGGTCCCAAGTATCTGCCTACCCTATCACATGATCTATGGTTCTTTCCTAGGCTAACCATACCAATTGTATCTATATAAAGTCCTTTTGTAACATGTATTTCACCACCGAAGTTAATAAACAAAACAGTTTAAAGAAAAGGGGGACATGAACTCACAGTATTGCGTCCTCAGCTCGTAACTCAAACTCTGTCAGCAACCACGACTACCTACAGTGTAATAAAACGTCTATTAGACGAACGGGTCGTGCCTTTGCTTAGTATTAATGTTTTTGAGTTACGTTTCTTATATTATTCCAAGTTATAATTATTTGTCAAAATAATCAATATTTCAACTTAAATTATATTTGGTTTTGGAATAGTTGTTTAAGCAATATTCCTGTAACAATACTTCTCAAGTATTTTATTCTCGTAATTCCTTCCCAAGGATGGGGGTATCTTATACATGTGTTTTCGTAATATTGTATTTGTAATTTCCGAAATAATATATTTCGAAGTCTTACTTTAGAAAATATATTTGTAAACTCATTTTGTCCCAAAAATAATGTATTGTTTAGAAAATATATATTTTTCCAAAAAATCGTATATCTTCAAAATATACTAGGAAAATGTATTTTTATATCCAAAAATAATATATTTCTCCTTGTCCAAAAATATGATACAACTTTGTAATATTTACAAAAATCATATTTTTGTTTCTTGTACCCAAAATAATATTCACCAAAAATATATATGTAACGGTATTGTTTTGGATAGTAAATTTCATGGTACTTTGTTAAGTTATATTATTTTACCCTAAAATAATATAACTATTTCACCGAGTATACAAATAATCACACAAGTGTCTTAATATATATATATATACACATATATTCAATATATATATATTTACCCAATTTTATTTATAAAAACAACCTCCAATATTTACATTTTTGTTACAAAAATTATGGCAAAGTTTATATTGAAGCCTTATGATCAAAATACACTTGTAAATACTTGTTAGAAAATAATTTTCTAAGTGTTTATATTTTTAGAAAATTTTGCCATAGTTTCCCCTAAAAATGGAGATGTCCATGCTATTAAAGCATATCATTTTCTTTTCAAAAATCATCACAACAATCAATAATCAATCTAAGCTTACCAAGTGCAAAAACTATACAATTTACATAACAACATGAACTTGATCTTTTCGCAAAAACTTGTAGTAACTTGGTAAAGTGTTTAGTGGGTTTAGTTACCCTTCAAAGTGCGTTTATTACTTTACAAATCTCATTCTCGAAGGATTTGTGTGTTTACAACTTGTTAGATGATCCTTTCAAAAATCATTCTTTTGAACTCTTCTTGTAAATAAAGTGCTCTTACACTTATTTTATCACCAAAAATAGTGTACATTTAAACAAGCATCAAGATCTTCTAAAAATCACATTTTGGACTTGGTTCTTTTGGAAAACCACTCATGAATCTTAGATTCATAAGATTACTAGCTCACTTTATTTATTATTTTTCAAGGAATCATCTTATCATTCAAGTTCATGCATATATATGAGGATGATCTTCTTGTATTAACACCTAATCATCCTCTAACTTGCTAAATCATGTGTTTAATCACAATCTAGCAAGCTCCTTATGATAATCAACATCATAATCTCAAGTAAACAACAACAAGTATCATACACATACTTAAACAACATTATTTCAACAAGATTTCATCATATGTAAGCTTCAAGTTCATGATTTATGTTCATGTCTTTTAGGGTTCTTGTGATTTATAACATAACGCATCTTTTAACAAATCAAAATTAGAAGTATCAACGGTTAGGAGGATCTTACTACTAGCTCTAAGCTAGGGAAGAACGCTTGAAGAAAAAGATGATGAAAATGGTGGATGAAAGCAATGGATGGAGGTTCTTCGAGATTCAAGAGCACTAAGCTTCACAAGACACCTTCTTACAACTTTGAGAGTGTATGGAATGAGTGGATGGTGGATGTAAGGTGGTGGTGGTGGCGGCACTATGTTAGGCCGAGAGGGAGAGGAAGAGAGTGAGAGAGATGAGTGAAGTTGTGAAGTGTGAAATGAAATGATCTTATGAGATACATGCCATACTTATAATCATCACCTCTCAATATTTTGGCAACTAAATCAAACAAGGATCCAATAAAATAAAGAAACAAATCTTGGGGTATGGTGGTGGGTCCTTGTGACCGTAAATTCCAAGGGGGGGGGGGGTAAAATGTAACTTGTAACTTAGTTGGTTACTTACTAGTTAGTTTATAATCCAAAACCAAGTATATAGTTGGTTCAATTAGTTACTAGATATTTTAGTGGGTTCTAAGGTGTTCGGGGATCATGACTAGCTCAAAAATAATTAAACAATGTTTCTAGTATAATTTTGGTGTTTCGGCTAGTGTCCGGTTGTTCGGTTAGACACCGGTTCGTTAAAGGGTCAAGCTATACCGTTTAATGATCTTTATGTTACTTTTTGTGACACTTTTAATTCCCGACACTTAGGAAAGCATTCAGGACCATTTAGTCAAATTTTTACATGTAATTAGCTTGTTAAAAAGATGAATTTTGCTGGAAAATGCAGAATTCTGCACTGTAAGTGGGTTTTAGGCACTTTCCGGCACTTTATCTATCACCTAGTGACGCAGTTTTATGGTCCTTACTTCCCTACACACCACACTAGTGTAGTACCTTGTCCCTGGCCCATACTGGGTCTCAAAAACACTGTCTGTCTATGTACTGAACCCCGTCAGCATATTCCCGTTCTATCCGTTAACTGTGCTAACTGTGCTTTGTGCATCACGTATGTCAATAAAGTTTGCATGTGGTAATAAGGTGACATTATGTAATATGTGATGCACATGTAAGTATGATGCAGTAATCAGAAAGCAGTTATGTATAATCCAGCACAGTCATTAAGCATTAATTAATATTAATTAATTGTACGGATACCTGGATTTATGAGGGTTGTCACATTCTCCTCCTGTTAAGAAAATTTCGTCCCGAAATTTAAGTTCTGCTACTAGCTGCAGGGGTCTTGGGGAATAAATGTGGATATTTTTCTTTCATGCGATCCTCACGCTCCCAAGTAAACTCTGGGCCGTGACGCGCGTTCCAAGGAACCTTGACGAGTTTAACACTACTCCGTCACGTCTTGTTAACCTTCCAATCAGTAACCTCAACAGGTTCTTCAGTAAAGTGGAATGTGTCGTCAATGTGGACTTCATCGTAGGTATGACCACTGTTTCTTGAGTTGGACTCTTTTTCAGGTTAGATACATGAAATGTATCATGAACGCCATTCATTTCTATGGGTAGATCCAACTTGTATGCTACAAGACCAATCCTCTCCAGGATTTTAAACGGTCCAATGTATCGCGGGTTCAACTTCCCACGCTTCCCAAAGCGTGCTACACCCTTCTAGGGTGAAACCTTTAACAAAACCATATCTCCCATTTGAAACTCCAAAGGTTTCCTTCTTTGGTTTGCATAGCTCTTTTGTCTGTCACGAGCCGCTTTGATGCGCTCTCGAATCTGAAAGATCTTATCTGTTGTCTCTTGAACCAATTCGGGACCAACGAGCTGTCTATCACCTGCGTCTGCCCAGCATAACGGTGATTGGCACTTGCGTCCATAGAGAGCTTCAAACGGTGCGCTTGAATACTCGTATGATAGCTGTTGTTATATGAGAATTCAACCAATGGTAAGTGAGTGTCCCAACTGCCACCCAAATCCATCACGCAAGTTCTCTAAATGTGAATTTTGGTTGAAAGAAGTTCAATTTCTTGGTCATATCCTCAACGAAGTTCGTATTCACATTGACCCTGCTAAAATCAAAGCTGTAAAGAATTGGATTGCACCTAAGGCTCTGTCGGAAATTCATTCGTTTCTTGGTCTAGCTGGTTATTATCGTCGTTTCATCTCCAACTTCTCGAAAATCTCCATTCCTCTTACCTCCTTGACACAAAAAGAGAAACCTTTTGTTTGGGGTCCTGAACAAGAGGAATCTTTCCAAACGCTCGAGGACATGCTTTGTAATGCTCCTATTCTTGCTCTTCCTGATGGTAATGATGACTTCATCGTGAATTGCGATGCTTCAAACCTTAGCCTTGGTTGTTTCCTTATACAACGAGACAAGGTTATCGCTTACGCGTCGAGGCAACTCAAAATACATGAGAAGAACTACACTGCGCACGACCTTGAACTTGGCGCAGTTGTTTTTTCCTTGAAAATATGGTGACACTACCTATATGGTACTAAGTGTGTGGTCTTCACCCCCCATAAGAGCCTTCAACACATCTTCAACCAAGAGGAACTGAACATGCGTCAAGGTCATTGGGTAGAGTTGTTAAACGACTATGACTATGAAATTCGCTACCATCCAGGAAAAGAGAATGTAGTGGCCGACGCTCTTAGTCGTAAAACTCATATGAAGGGTATTCGTTGTCTCCAACTCGTTAACGATCTTCAAAACCGCATTCGTGAAGCCCAATATGCCTCTATTAACGTGGGTAGTCTCTCCATCGAGATACGAGGTGGTATTGAAGAAGATCTTGTGAGTAAATCTGATGATATTCTATACTATCTCAACCGAATCTGGATTCCTAATCGTGATAACCTTCGAGACTTTCTGATGAAGAAGGTACACAAATCGAGATATTCCATTCATCCTGGTGCTGATAAGATGTACCAAGATATGCGTACGTCTTATTGGTGGCCTGGAATGAAGAAAGATATCGCCACCTTCGTTGCAAAATGTCTCACTTGTTCGAAGGTTAAAGCCAAACATCAACGTCCATCTGGCTTGCTCGAACAACCAGAAATTCCTATCTGGAAATGGGAGAGTATTGCAATGTACTTATCACCAAACTCCCTCGTACGTCTTCTGGTCATGACAGTATTTGGGTGATCGTTGATCGATTGACCAAATCAGCTCATTTTCTCCCCATTCATGAAGATTTCAAAGTCGAGAAATTGGCTAGAATCTACACTGATGAGATCATTTGTCATCATGGTATCCCCAATGACATCATTTCCTATCGTGATGGTCACTTTACATCTCGTCTTTGGCAAACCTTTCAATCTGCTATGGGTACTGTTCTAAACCTTAGCACCTCTTTCCATCCTCAGTCTGACGGTCAAACCAAGCGTACTATCCAAACCTTAGAGGATATGCTTCGTTCATGCGTAATCGATTTTGGTGGCAACTGGGACATGCACTTGCCTTTGATTGAATTCTCGTATAATAACAATTATCACGCGAGTATTCAAATGGCACCATTCGAGGCATTGTATGGTCGTAAGTTTGCCGTTCGCCTATTTGTTGGCACGAGATCGGAGAAGTTCAAATCACCAGTCCCTAGCTTATACAAGAGACAACTGACAAGATTTTACAGGTTCGAGACAACTTGCTGAAAGCCAGGATCTGACAAAAGAGTTACGCTGACAAGCGTCGCAAGCCTTTGGAATTCGAGATAGGTGATTTCGTACTTCTCAAGGTATCCCCTTGGAAGGGTGTGGTTTGATTTGGTAACAAAGGGAAACTCGCACCTTGCTACATAGGTCCTTTCAAGATTCTAGAAATGATTGGCAAGGTTGCGTATCGACTGGACCTATCTGAAGAACTCAAAAACGTTCATCCTATCTTCTACGTTTCAAACTTAAAGAAGTGTCTAGCTGAAGAAGGACTTCAAGTTCCACTCGAAGATTTTCAAATCAATGAAACTTTGCATTTCGTTGTGAAACCAGTCGAAATCATTGATCGAGGAGTCAAGCAATTGAGGCGCAGTCGAATTCCTATCATCAAGGTTCTATGGGAAGGAAAACGTGGCGCTGAGTTTACTTGGGAACTCGAAAGTGATATGAAGACTAAGTATCCGGAGTTGTTCGTTACATCTTCCTAAATTTCGGGACGAAATTTCCTAAATGAGGGGAGACTGTAACGCCCTGCTTCTTCGTACTTTCCATAAGTAGAATGCATTGTTCGTATTTCTATTTTTGGAAACCTTGTATTCTTGTAATCGCCTTTTTTTGTATTCTTGTAAAATTCGAGACTTGGATCATAAATAAAATTCGTATTTCTTACAATTCGTGTTTTACATATTCATACTTATTCATACATTTGAATTTATTATACATATGATAACATATTCATAATTCTTGCAAGATGTGTTAAACTTACAAACCTTTGTCATACATGTTTAATTCATGCATATACAATAATCTTGATCTTCATACTTAATCGTACTTGTTTGTTACTTGTAACGCGTTCTTTTTTTTATTAAAACATGTTTACTTTCATATCATCTATAAGAACATAATGTTTCTACCTTGAAACATGATAAATACACACATTTGGACTTGTAACATGTTAGGTTATACATGGAATATGTTAAATACTTAACATATAACATAAATATGTAACATTATAATGTTTAAAAATTAAAAATAAAAAAATGGCAGCCCAAATCAGCGCCAAAACAGCCCTTAATGGCTGGGTTTTGTGGGCTTATTTCAATGATTAACCTCTTCTAAACACTTCCAAAGTCCAATCCAATGAAACCCTAATCGCTTCCCTATATAATAAGCACTTCCCCACCCTTTATCCTACTTTTACAAGCCTCCAAACACTTCAAAAACACTCCCAAACTCAGCTGAGTTTCAGCATCAACATCAGGAACTTTCAGCAACAAAAAGTGAGTTTTAACTCACTTCCACTTCAATTATCTTCTTGTTTTTTCTTCTACAACACTTGAATAACCTCTAGGAAGGTTCTCACAAGTTTCCTTGGGCAAACTAAGGTGAAACCTTACCATTTTTGAGGTCCAAAGTGCACCTAAATTCTGCTCATTTTTATCTTTATGTTTTGGAAGAAAACTCATGTTTTCTTCATACATTCCTATGTCCTTATGCCACTAATCAAGACTATGATTATGTGTGCTTAAAAACAAGGTTGTAACATACAAATTCAAAGGTTTTAATCCTCTAAACCTTATGTTTTTAAAAGGGTTTTAACCCACAAGTGATGAACAAGTCTTGAACATGTGTATGTGTGATTATTTGGATAGCTTGGGCTATCCTACTTACAATCTACACCATCCTTGTTGTCTTTGACAACTTGTGCATTAGCGAAAATACAAAAGAGGTCTTAAATGGAAGGTTTATCCTCCTACCTCATGCATGACTTCTATGATAATCTTGTTATACTTGATGGACTAAAACTTATGATATATACTATATAGAATATATAATGCCTATAGTAACCGGACCTTTGATGATAATCTAATGATTATTTGTCAAAATACAAAGTTACACCATCTAAGAACTTAGTACTCGTTACGATTCTAATGGGTACTTTAACCCATGAAAACATTCAAACCCCCATGGGTTTCATAGTGTCAAAGACGAGTATTAGGTGCTAGATGGTTATTTTCTCATATACTTACTTTCGTTATACTTTTCATCCCAAATTCCTAATCCTCCGTTATCATCCAAATACTCGTACTCCTATGTTTCCTCGTGTAGAAGGACTTGGTGTTTCCTCCTCAACAACCAACAACTACTTGCAGATTAACAAGTGGAAGCTTGCAAAACCGTGAGTGCACTTGACCCATTTTCATTTTAACACTTTTGGGTGTAATATGTTAACCTTATCAAAAATCACAAATACTTTATTCTTTATGCAAATGCATGAAAACAATCCAAATACATGAATGCTATGTTGTTATACTTGATGCATATACTTGGGTGATTCTTATGTGATACTATAGTCATTAGCTTTATACGAGCCTCCATTTAACATGTATAGCGCTATAGGAGTAACGCACCACCCGAGAACGAGAGGTCATGTTAAATTATATTCATTATTGCGTAAACAGAGGGTTGACTAGAAATATTGCATGCCATAATATGTTGATCTTGAACAACTTAAGTTGCCATGTGGATTCGTTTAAAACTTTTATATTTATACTTATACTTATATTTAAACTTGTGTACTCGCCAACACATTTTTGTGTTGAACTATATTTTGTTAACATGTTACAGGTTGATGAGGTTGAATATGACGAAATCTAGTAGGGACGACATTAGAAACGCACTTGAAATTACTAGATTTTGTAGTTTAATTGTTGAACTTGTTGTATTGTTTTCCATGTTGTATTTGAATTTCATGTTGTACCTTGACAATTTTATCATGATATGAAATCAATTTTGAATTAAATATTGTCGCAACAGCGTTATGTGTGATGAGCAATCTATCTTCGTCCCACTCCGATGATTCCGCCATTGGTTGGGGTGTGACAGTAATGAGTCTTGCCAAGAAATTTTGTTTAAAACTCATTTTAGATGTAAAAGGGCATTTTAGTTCTTTTAAAAACATAATTTACGATTATTTATGCAAACTCAGTTTATGACTAGATATAAACATCAAAATATGCTAAACATGTTAACATATCAGAATATAATTCATTTGCATGCTTATTCACGTTAAAAACCTTATTTTTGAACAAAAGGGCATTTTAGTCAAGATTAAGCATAATAACGGAACTTGCAATATAAACTCAGATTACTATATGACCATGTAATATAACCTCAGAGGATTATATTATAATATAATATGGTCATAATGGAAACTTAAAACAGAATGAAACTAATCTAATTCGGTTCAGAACTGAAAGTCAAAGCAGAAGTCAAACTTCGCGACTTTCGGTTGCGAACCGACCCTAAACATGGAATTGACGGTCTGAACATGTTTACTGTAGGATCGTTTTACCGGCCAAATGAGTCAATCAGAGGCAATACACAACTGTTTGAGAGGCAGAATCAAACAAACATCTTAGAATCAGTAAGAAATTGAGTAGAAAACAGAGTATATCACTTTAACACAAGTTTCTCATTAATATTTCACTAGAAAAACCGGCAGCACTTCGGTATACAACTTGTGATTCCGTGCCAAATGAGAAACAAGACTAGCCTATATATAGGCATATGATTTCGCTTGAAATGACACATGTCATTTCAAGCGGAATTACAACTTCTGATTTCGCTTGAAATGACCAAGTGTCATTTCAAGTGGAATTACATCAAAATTCATAAAATTACACTTTAGACCCCTGTAAACCCTATATAAACATGACCTAGACTTAAGACGTAGGCTATAGACATTATGTACCAACAAACTCCCCCTTGGATATTGCCGGAGTCTTCAGTCTGGTCTTCAGCTTTTTACAGTGACTTAAACTTTTCTTCCCTTGGTTTAGGCTTTTTCTTCAGTAACTTCCTAAGCTTCTCGTTCTCTTCAACTGTTTTCTTTTCTTCAGCAGCCATTCTTTGCACCAAAGTATGTCTTAACATGTTGTCTCTATCTTCACATGCCTTCCGTTCTTTCTCAGCCTTCAACTTTTCTTCTTGCTCTATCTTTCGCCATTTAGATGACCATTTGCTCTCAGCGTTGATATTTTTCTGGAAACATATGGATACAACCTTCTTAAATTGCATCGCTTGTTCCCTATCTTCAGCTTTAAAATATATCTTATTCACAAACAAACATTCTATGTCTTTCGCAGAGAAGTTCACCAGCCACAGACGATCATACACAAAGATTTCTCTAACTTCATTTTCAGCCCTGTAAGTGATTACAGCTTCAGTCGACATACAGCTGTAAACCCAACATATAAAACCTTTATAAAACTCTTGTTCAATTTTCGGCACAGGGATATTCTTGATTACTCTAGGCTTCTTTACATGTAAAATTGTCTCTTCAACTCCTGTCACTGGATCTACCCTCTTAACTTTCTTAGGGTAATGAGGCTTCCAGTGCATGAAGTTTTTCAATGATTCATACTTTATCAAACCCCACATAGGCACATCGTTCTTTCTGATTGGATAGTTCAATGTTCTAACCTTTGACAACTCTTCTACATCCCACCAAGGTAGGGATATAACATCATAAAGACGTTCAAAGTATTGCACGCCATATTCTCTTCGAATAGCATATGCATTGACCTGTGGTAGAAAACCCCAACTGATTATATCACCAAGTGACACATCTCTATCTCTTTTGTAGAACTTCAGTGGGCGTTTGAATTTTCTTTCATTACTTTTTCGAAACCATTTCTTTCTTTCTTCCTTCTGGGCATCTTTCACTGAACCATCAAAATTCTTATCTTTCAAAATCTCTTCTACTTTCCTTCTCAGTTAATCGATGTTCTCTTGACTAAAAAATTTGACTAAAGTTGGAAAGTCAGAAGTATCCACATTCACATCCTCTTCATCACTGCAATCTTCGACTTCAACCCTATCATACAAATCAGCATCTTCAACATACTTGTACTGATACTCAGGTTGTTGGTTGATGTCGAACTGATTTAAGTCATCTTCAAAATCAAACTTAAAGTTCGGATCATTAATACGCGTCATTTCCATAATATCATTCATGGTGTAAGTATGCCTGAATTCTCCTTCTTCTACATCAGGCTCTAGACGCAAAATTAACTTCTCAACTTCATCAACACTTTGATCAACATTCTCCACCTCACCATCAGCACTTTCTGGCTCTTCATTAACATTATCATGCATATAATCATCAACATTTCTTTCATTTGATTCTTCAGTAACTTTAACACCAAAAGTACCCTGATCGTCATCATCATTATCATCATTACTATGACTGCTCGCAGAAAATACATCATCGTCTGCATCACCCTTTTCAAGATCATCATCATCCTCATCTGCTTTATTTAAATCATCAATGTCAACATCAACATCGAATACCCCAGAAACTGATGAAATTGGCAGAACAGATAATATTGGTTCTACAATAGGTTCAGATACAACCATTGCCTTTTCAAAAACTTCACCCTCAAGACTTTTACCCTTATCTTTCATCTGAGCATCAATTTCAGCTTGACGTTGAGCTCTAACCTCTTCAATCTTTATTTTATTGAATTTATGTTCAACAGTCTTTCCAAGCATACTCTCTAACACTTTGTTTATCATGTACAACTCATGTTCTTTCTGTGCCTTCACAGCCTCAAGCTCTTTGTTCTTCAATTCGAAATACTTGTTCTGCTCATCTCTGCGTGTCTTTTCTTCTAGCAATTCTGCAATTTGTACTTTCATGACATCAATTTCTGCTTCATCAGCTTCAATCTTTTTCAATAAAGAAGAATTCTCAGCTTTAACTGTTTAACACGTTTTTCAA
This sequence comes from Helianthus tuberosus, assembly GCA_030545235.1. Classification (NCBI taxonomy): domain Eukaryota; kingdom Viridiplantae; phylum Streptophyta; class Magnoliopsida; order Asterales; family Asteraceae; genus Helianthus; species Helianthus tuberosus. The sequence goes on from CM060406.1 coordinate 188,481,929, forward strand.
GCTTCTTCTCTCGATCAACCAATCTTTTATTATCAACCAACACTTCTTCTACTTTCTTTTGCAACTTCTTTACCAGCTCATCATTCACGAAACTGAAATCACCAATGTCTTCAAGAGGAATATTTGGAATATTCGGAAAATTTTTGAAACCAGAAGATCCAGGAGTAGATTGTACTTGTGGTTGAGAAGATGGTGGTGTTTGAAGAATATGAGGTGAAGTGATAATAGGTTGTTGATGTGGTGGAGATAATTGTGGTGGAGGTGATGGTTGTCTTGATGGTGATTGATGTGGTAAAGGTTCAGGTGGTGGTGATGATGGTTTACTGGGTTCCTGAATAGGTTTCTTGTTCAACAAGATCTTCAATGTCTTTTTCACCTTTGGAGTAACAACTTTCTTTCTTGCACCAGCTTTCTTTTTACCACCTGATGATGGAGGTGTTTTAACATCTTCAATATTTTCTTGAGAAGGAATGTACACATCATCATCATCTTTACCACTCCTTTTTCTCTTTTTCTGTTTCTCTTTCTCTACAGCAGACATGACTTTCTTATAACGTTCAGTCTCATCAACTTCATCTTCAGAAGAACTTGTTGTACTTTTGTTAACATCATCATTTTCTTCATCACCAGCTGCTTCTTTCTTTTTAAAATTAAAATCAGTAAGAGATTTCAACAACTTTGTAGACGCATGAGACAAACGAACATCTCCTTCAACATTAATTTCAGTTTTAGCTTCAACTTCAGCTTCAGCTTCAGCTTCCGCTTCAGCTTCCTCCTCTGATTCATCAACAAGCAATGTTTTAGCAGCTTTCTTTTGACGCTTTTTGGGTTGAGAAGACGAACCCTCTTCTACTTGTACTTTAGGAGTAGCTTTCCTGCCCCTCTTTTTCTTTTCTTTTAAGAACCAATCGTTTCGAGTTCCTTTGAATTCTTCAAGTATTTTTAATTCATCTGCATAGCTTTTCTCTTTCAATTCTTCCTCATTTCTCCAGTTCTGATGATTAACAGGATCTGGATCTACATAATTCTTATCCTTGATGAAGCCAAAAAATTCAGCTTTAGTCTTTGGCTCTGGATGATTTGGATGATATCTAGCCAATTGTTTCAAAGAATCATTACTCATGTGAGATAGCACCAACAGATCATTGTTTTCATCTCTTTCAAGGTCAGGATATGCATGATCTAGCATCATTTGAACAAATCTTGGATACACCCAAGTCTTACTCTTTGATATAATGTTCTCAACCATATAATGAAACACGATCTTCGAAAAGTTATACTTCTTGTTCAATACGAGAGCTGTCACCATATTCATTTGATAGTCTCTCATAGCATCATAACCTCCCTTACAATGACTTAGAGCCTGCAGCACCGAGTGAATAAGAAACTTGTATGGCTTTGTAAACTTTGATTTCAAGTAATTAGCACTGTTTAGAGCACCATCATAACCCATCCGCAGCATACAGCCTTTTACCATCCTCTCTGGATATTCTGTCGGAGAGTTTACATCATCAGGAAAATCCAACACTTCAGGGACAAGTGCTTCAGAAATAATAATCGGCTTTTCTTTGCCATTTAGCTCAACAACCGAATTGATCACTTTGCTCTCTTCGTCATAAGTTGCCTTTTCCCAAAAACGTTTGATATGAGATCTAAACACCAGATGTTGATTCGTCAAGGCTTTTTGTATAGGCAACCTTCTCATAAATTCCAGAATACTCCTGAATTCAGACAACTTTGGAATCTTATCCTCATCAAAATCACAACAACTGTTGTGCAATGGATCAAAAATCACATTTGAAGCCTAAAAATCAACACAATACAAATAAATCAAACATTTTGAAAATTTTTCTCATCAAACATCATTCAAGCGAAATCACATATAATATGGAATGACAGTTTGATGCGAAATCACTTGTTTAAAAAAATGTCCATTTCAAACGGAATATCATTTTGAAGCGGAATCCCCATTTGAAGCGGAATACCATTTGAAGCGAAATCAACTGATTTCAAAAGAAATCAGTTTCAAGCGGAATACCATGTTTCAAACGGAATCATGAGCAAATTTTTCAAAAACTTTTCTTATGATGAAATCAATCAACTGGATTTGTTCTATGATAGATTCCGAGCATGTGGGTATTATATATTCTCATTTTAGAACACAAACACAACCTAGATCTAAGTCTGAACTTCCTGTTCATCGTCTTTCATACAGAATCAGTAGATCTGGTTCAATCAAAACCCTAAGATAGTTCTACAACACATTCCAACTACACATATATGATTTACGTTCATTTTAAATCAATATTAAACCCTAGATCTAAGTTTTTTTATCCTGTTCATCGCCGACAAACAAAAAACAGACGGATCTGGGTCAAATTGACCATCAATCTTACCTTTCCCATGATAATAGTTGTACCAACCAACTAAAATCAGATAATCTAACAACAATCGAACAGAGTAACAGCTTAAAAACGAAGGTTTTGGGATTTTGCTTAAAATCGCCAGAGAAGTGTCTTTGAAGCGGAATAAGAACAATGAACCTTTCAAGCGGAATACCCCCGCTATTTATAGACAGTCTTATTCCGCTTGAAAATGACACCAGTAAGTTCAAGCGGAATCACCACTCAAGCGGAATAAGCATTTTCAAGCGAAATTACTTTTTCAAAATTTCAAATTTTTAACTTTTTCAGATTTTACCGACACACCCAGTTAACCAAGTCCAAGTTAATGACCTCAGTCAACTGTTCAGCCTACCAAGTCCAAGTTAATAACCTTGGTTGACCAGTTTATGAAGTTTACTGTCTTTCTGAAACAAATTTTAGTTCAAGTTAATGAACTTTCACACTTTCAAGCGATTACCAATCATTTTTTTTACAATCTTCTGCTTACCCAACCCTCATGATCCAGACATGTTCAGCACACAAGACTTTGATCATCTGATCCCCAACGTCCGTTGTCGAAAATAAGATGAAAAACAAATCTTTTTGGATTTTGAATATGCTAAACAAACAGACAATCTTTTTGGATTTTTGATATGGTAAGCAATAAACTGTACACACTATTTTTGTGAGCGTGTTAAGGGATCATATCAGCTGCCAACGAGATACAAGTACCGTTAAGCTTTAATTACATTTTCAGTATTAAACAGTTTGCATTGATTGCCGATATACTGATCCTCTTAAATTTTCACACAATTTTCAATCTGTTCAGGATACGGATTTAATGTTTTAAGGCTTAACTTTTATATGTGTACCACCTCAGAATATACTCCCGTATCCAGATCCCAATATTCAGTCTTACAAGTGAGTATACCTAGATGATATCTGTAAGGGGTTAAATTGCGATACCGTGAGAGCTCAAGGTCAGAACTTCCGTTCAGCAGAGAGATGACGGTACGACTTTTGGTGGGTCCCCTTTAGAGGATCTTTTCTTCAACAGCACATGATTAGCATTTTTCAATGTTTCATCATTTTTATGCTGAGGGGAGGCTTTTATTTCAAGCAGTGTAAAGTATTCTCCGGGGACTAGGCCATTGCTTCCGCAAAATCAGAAATCCCGGGATAATACCCTAGATATAACTAAGCATAAAGACCTAGTATCTCAGAAAGAGGGACCTTTCAAACAAGATTTCGGGGGTTACCCATATATCCGAGAGATGTTCCCCACGTAAAAGCAAGAAATTTAGGTTTATATCCCGAACAAACCTACTAAATGTATAAAAACCTATCGGCATATCATCTACAAGACTGCTTAACACATTTAACTTTACATTTCTTTAGCGTACTGCACTGTCTAGCTAATGTACTATCATTTCCCCTTTTCACAAACTCATTTTTTACTTTTTCAAATGTTTTTGGATTTTGAAATTTTATCATGTTTTTGTATTTTTCTGCAAACTTTCTCCCCCTAAAAACAAAAACATATTTTTGTGTTTTTGGTTTTTATCAAAAGCAGAAAATAAACTGTACAAAAAAAAAACATGACAACATAACGTGGATCACATCAGATCGCCGTCCTCCTCGGCTTCACACTCAGTTACCCTCCCAGAAACAGATTTTTCATCCCGTTTAATTTCAAAAGATAATTAAATCTTTTTCTATCAAAAGGTTTAGTGTAAAAATCAGCCTTCTGTTCATCGGTGTATATATGTTCGATTCGGATCAACTTCTTCTCGTAGCAATCACGGATGAAGTGATGCCGAATTTCAATATGTTTACCAAGTTATTAAAGTGATAAAACATATTTTATAACATCTACATTATCAGATTTGAATTATTTTAAAAACTGACTGTTTGACTTTTTGATTTTAATAACTTTGACCCGTCAATTGACCAAGCAAACGTGATTCTTAGAAGGTGCCCTTTTGAGGGATTAACACCTACCTAATTACAATCACGTATCCATGTTCGTCCCTAACAATGGCTGGACCATAATGATCTAAACAGAAAGTCAAAGAGTTTATCAAAAAACTTTGACTTTCGGCTTTTAAAAGCCTATAAAATGAAAAGCAGAGGCTAGGGACACTTACAAGGGTCCTAGCTCGAAACTTTAACTGAGGTGGAGTCTTCTTTATGCCAGGAATCTCCAAGAGAGCAAGAGAAGTGAGAAGAGATGTTTTTGAGAGGTGCAAGTAACAATGGCCACCAAGGACCTTTATTTATGGTTAAAGATGAATTCCTTGGATCATGGCAGGTGTTAGAGGAGTTCCAAGATCACCCCAGGTGTCATAGCAGGTGTAAAAACAGGGATTGGATCCACGGTTTCGAGTTTAAGAGTGCATGGTGGTTTTAGTGGTGAACAAGGTTGCAAACCTGTAGCTGTCGTTATCTTTCTGCGCAAACAGCGCTCTCGCGGCACGCGACGGAGACAAGGGGGGTCGGTCGCGGCCCGCGACCCCTTCAATTATCAGCCAAACATTTTCAATGTTTGGCAATTTCGGTCCTTCAACCTTATAACTCAAAAATAGTTTCGTATTTGGCACATTTAGCCCTTCAAGTTAGGTTATAGGTATTCCCGGGAGTATAAACGAACATTATTAAGTTCCGGGTTCGTTAAAAGGTCACTGAGAGGTACAATTAGACATGTTGACGCTTTTAACCCTTCAAATCACAAACTTATGATTCAAATCACAAACGGATTCGTACGTCCAACATGTGGCTCGTTAAAGGATACGAATATCGTAAAAGGTCATTCAGAGGCATAGGTTATGCATGTTGACACTTTTAGTCCCTCCACATACATCTTTTCACTGTTTGGCAACAATAGTCCTTCTTAGTCAACATTTGACTTAATTAGGGTTAAGGATACGTGTCAATACATCATTGGACACGATTTTACAAGGTGTTACAACAATATAATTCATAGTATATTATATGACTAGGATATAATCCCGTTTATTACACGGGCTGAATAAATGATATTTTAAATTTGTAGTAATTTATATCGAAAAAAACAACTTTATGTTGTTTTATATGTATTTATAGCAACGCTTATAAATAATAAACTTTTTAATATTTTAAATAATAATTCTTAGATTTGAAGCATGAACCTTTTGGTTGTGAGACATACACCTTAGACATCAAGATATTATTTTTTGTTTAAATTTATTGTTTCGTTCACTCTATAATATATAATCGTGATGTATATATTTTGTTTTTTATTTATTGTCTCTTTTTTATTAGGAATTTGGTTATTTATATATTGTTTTTTATTTACTATCCTTAGTTATTAGGAATTTAGTTTTTTGATTAGTTTATATAGTATTCATTTAAATAAATCTAAAACTTTGAAATCATTTCCCTCCAATATCTTTGATTAGTAGATAGCGTAGATATAGATATAAATATAATAAGTATTTAACAAAGATGACTAGCAAAAATATATATAAAAGTAATGATTTTTGTAAGTGTCGTTATCGTTCATTAATTGTTAACATCAAATTAAAGACAAACAAAGTTGACGAGGAATAAGTCGAGAAAAGGAATGGAGCCAATAAGGTAAACAAAGACAGAAAAACTAGTAGAATAAAACAAATTGTGTCGGTAATTTAGTACAAAATGACAACATATAATGACGTATCAGTACTACCAATATAATATGATTATTGATTTATTGTATAAAAAGCGACATCTTTAAAACACCCTCATGTCATTTAATTTTTAGCTTTTTGAAAACTTTTATCTCAATTTTATTATGGATTCATAGTATAATATATGATATAAGTATATATATTTGTGTTGTTTTTTTAACTTTTATCTTGTTTTATGGATTTATATCATATAATATATGAATATATGATATAAGTATTTAACGTAGATAAGTAACAAGAATACATAAAACAATAATAATCTTTATACGCAGATAAGTAAGAAGAATATATGAAACAATAATAATCATTATAACTGCGGGTCATCATTTAGTAATCATTAACATCATTTCAAGGAAAAGCAAAAGTTAGCAAGGAATAAGTCGAGATAAGGAATAGAGCCAATAGGGTTAACAAAGATAGAAGAACTATTTGAATAAGACACATTGTTTCGATAACTCAGTATTAAATAACAACATATAATAACTTATAATAACATATCAGTATCAACAATATAATTTTGATTACTTATTTATAATATAACAAAAGTGAGCTCTTAACAATTCCTTCACGTAAATCATGTTCATTCGTGCCTAGGTTTTACGTCTCCTCCAGTAGGATTTGTGTCTCCCCCAATATAAAACAACTCTGAAAACGCCTTCCCTTCCTCCTCCACCTACCGCATACACTTTTGGGAACATTTTTTAGCAAAAATTTATCTCATCCGCGTGAACCCCAAATGTCATTAAAACCCTCACTATGTATCTCATCCACTTGAACCTTAAATGTCATTAAAACCTGCACTAGAGTGCTCTTAGAACCCTTAGTTAAAATGTTTTCCGTAGTACCCTTAGTTAGTTAATGGCAAGAAGTGTATTGAACCACGAAGAGATTGTGGTCAATGTTTAGGTTTAGTTGATTAAACGGGTCGCTTATGGAGTTGAAAGTAATTATGAAACTTGCTTGTTATCTTTAAATTTGATTTGAAAGTTGAACCATAAACTGATTCGAGTGATTATGTTAAACAAATAATAATTGTAACTAGTTTGATGATTATAAAAACGGTTGATTAAGATAAGTTGTAAACAATGTTCTAGAAGCAATCACACATGAGTTTTGGGCACACAAATGATTTGATCAAGTTGAGAACACTAATAATTTCTTGAGTTTGTAAAAAAGCTAATAATTGATCTTAGACATCAACATTCATCAATCAACGGACAAAAGTATGTATATTAATCAAGAAAAACCTATACAAACCCTAATACAAATCAAAATCAACAAAAATTATCATCTCACCATGTTAATGATGAAAGAAAATCTTAACAACCATAAGTTCAGGACAATAATAGCAAGTGATTCATACCATTTTACAATTAAAAGATTACCGAAATGTTTCTATCAAACCATACATGTAAACAAAACCCTAGACTACTTACAATCATTCACCCGGGGATGATTGTGAGGGATAAGCCAAGAATTGTGGTGGAAATCATCATCAAACCTTCAATTTTGGTGTTTTGTTCTTCAATTGGATGATTAGAGTGCTCTAAGATAAGCCAAAAATGATTCAACATGGTTCTAAGGGTCAATTTTATTCAAAAAGATTACCCAAATGTTTCTATCAAACCATACATGTAAACAAAACCCTAGACTACTTACAATCGTTCACTCGGGGATGATTGTGATGGATAAGCCAAGAATTGTGGTGGAAATCATCATCAAATCTTAAATTTTGGTGTTTTGTTCTTCAATTGGATGATTAGAGTGCTCTAAGATAAGCCAAAAATGATTCAACATGGTCCTAAGGGTCAATTTTATTCAAAATTAGCGAAACCCCCAACTTAGCTCGTCTTTAATGGTCAAAATCAAGAATTAAAATGCTGAAACGTCTCGGGGCATCGCCGGAGCATGTATGGGCGTCAACAATGCACCCCAAACTTTCCTACACAACTGCTTGCTGGAAGACGCGAAGAAAAGGACCCAACCGATGTGAAACGTGTCGTTGACACCACTAGGCTCATTGGCGTCTCCAAGAATCATTTTTAGGTTTTCAAAACCGAATATTTGGATTCTTCTCATTGACTTACCCCAAATGCATATATTATAAGTCCGGAAACGTATTTTGTAGCTCAGGCTATGCCCGTATGAACTTTTGACTGTTTATGACGTAGTGTTCAGCTCAGTTTTGCCTCTTTTCTTCAGTTTTCATCCAAATCATTCACAAACACCGCCCAAACCACATTTTGACCTACAAATCATAAACATACTCTAAGTAAACGTGTTCCCTACATACAAACCACTAAAAATCATCAACTAAACACTTTAGATTATCAACTTTAACCCACACATCACTATAGAGGATGTGAATATCTTTTCATAATTTGTTTGTTAATTAAAACCAAACCGTATGCCAATGAGTCCTAGATCACTTGGTTTGGGAGGAGGAAACCCTATGATCTTCCAATGTGGAGGTCATGGGTTCGAGTCCCACTTGGTGCAATTTGCATGCACTTTGTTTCAGGTGGGCCAGGGGTTTACCACAGTGGGTCTTCGGGCGGTGGGTTTCCCCTGGAATGGTAGGCGGGCCTGGTCACCAGGGCTATTTGCGTATGTAGGGCGTGGGTGGACTTTCTCCAATGGGTTTTCCGGGTGGCCAAGCTTGTATAGTATTCGTTCGCCATTCAAAAAAAAAACCAAACCCGTATAATAAATATTTGTCCAAAACACAACCAGATAGATGGTGCAAGAAATGTAAAGAGTTTAAAGTTAGAAAGACAAAACGGAATTTATATATGTTCAAGCGGATATTAATTAATACACTTTACGTCCTTCCCCAATTCTCTAATTGGAAATTACTCCCCTAATCCTTTCTCTTGAATAGAAGAGATCATTGGTAGACAAGCATTTCGCTATATGAAGGTAATGATCACGTTATGCAAGCTCCTACTAGATCAAGGCAGTGGTTACCTTCTTCGTTTCACTAATTACCTTTCTCACTAATTACTAGAAAGTATAGTGATACACCATACAAACTTCTCACTAAGACAATGGTAGTGGTTACCAAACAATTACTACACAAGAATGGAAGAAAAGGAAGTTGTAGGACAGCTCTTCTTTTTTGTTCTTTGGTCTTTGATCTAAAATTTGATGTTATAATATCAAGGGAATTTGAGAGATGTGTATTATATTTGTATTAGAGTGTTTGAACAAAGATGGGTGAAGAATATGATTGGGGGATGAAGGGAATCCGTGGTATAATATTTTTTTTTGAACCTGGTTCATATATGTATATATTTATTTCATACAAAGATTAGTCAAAACACTTTTGACGAATATGTATACATATATACATACATACATACATACATACATGTTAGTTAAATGAACTTTAACTATTGAAAGTATATATATACATTTTAAGGTGACGGAAGCATAGATAACAATACATAAATAATATGAACACTTTTATACCAAGGAGTATCCGCAATGGAACAAGATCACCGACATGCAAACATGAAATAAAAACACAAACCATAGGGGGTTTAGATATACCTTCGGTTACTAAATAACCGGTTGAGACACCGAGGTTCAGCGAATGGGTGCTAGTGAAACAAACTAACGAAACGCGGGTATGAGCTCGGGTAGCGGCGCCCGGCGGCGTCGGCCGGCGATGGCGGCAAGGCGGAGTGGCTCACGGCTTGCGGCGGTGGCGGAAGTTTGTGGGTGTCTTTAAGAGCCTTTTTTAGTTCTTTTAACAACAAACCATACAAGACCCAAAAACCTCAATTAAATAGCACATGGAGGTCTATGCATGTTTGCCAAGTGGCGGACATCCACAATGCATGTGAGACAAGTGGCCAGGGTTCTTTGCATGCGCGATAAGTGGCGTAGCACGGATGCATGCATGACAGGTGGCGAGAGGAGTGTTCTTGTCTCACCCAGTCCATGTACCCGTCTATCAGTTAATACCCATAACAAGTTTATTAATTAACATAAACCCTCTCATGATCATAAATATAATTATGATCCTTTTCGCATATCGTTCTTAATTACAAGTTAAACCAGTTAAGTGGATTTTAGTTCTTTGCCTATGGTATAACTCTTACGGGTCAAGACCCGGTCGGTAGCGTTGACTTATCGAACCGGACACAAATATCCAACAACTCCCACTTGGACGGTCTCTGATAAGATCTCAAAGCAGACAGCCAGCAATGCTCTAGCTACGCATAGTTGCCCCCAACAGGTCATGACACTTTAAAGTCAATAACCAAGGTATCTTCCCCTTAGCAACGGCTTGCTACTTGAAGACAATAGACTTTTGGCAATCGTTTTCATCTATCCTTTCTGTAAAAGACATCAATTGAACATTGAGACATGGATCAGATTCAATCTCACATGGTGTTCAATCATTATCGTTCTCGTTCAAGAATCAAAGTGGTTCAATCAAACACACAGTAAGTTTGGGTAAGGCCTTACACTTCACCAATTTGAATCAACGAGGGCGGTGTGCGTTAAGCGTGATATGATTTTATTAATATTTTAAGTCCGTTTTACGCATTAGTCAAGTTTTAAATTTATAAAACACGATATTATACTAACACTAAACACACACTTGAGCAAGTGCACCCATCGTGAGCATAGTATAGTGTTGGTAAGATACCGAGGTCGTCCAAGGACACAAGAGCTTTTAATACCGGTTTAGCGTCAACCTCTAATCAATCTAATTTTTTGAGAAAAGAGTTTTTACATATGAAAGTAAATCTAAAAATTAAAAGATAAATAAAATGAAAAACAAATAGACAAGATAGAATCACTTGGATCCAACTCATCTTTAATGTACCCTTTGATGATTTTCGCACTTTCGAACTTTTTAAGAGATTATCTTAGTTATAGTAGTAGGCCCCTCTTTTGAAGGCAACGTTACTCTCAACCCAGTGGTTTGAGTCAGCAGGGATACAATCCCAAAGGGTCGGAATATTGAAAGATAATTAAATAAGTTATTAATGCAAAAAGTGGTAGGCCCCTCTTTTGAAGGCGACGTTACCCTCGGCTAAGTGGTTTGAGTCAGCAAGGATACAATCCCAAGAAGCCGGTTTAAAGTTTTAATAGTAGTTTACATATGAGGGTTCAAGCTATTCACACCCCTGCCATCCAATACCCTTGGGGCATTGAAGGAGGTCCTAGTAAGCTTGAACTAAGTCTTCGTAGGATCTATACATTGAACGAGACAAGAACTTTACCAAACCACCCTCCTAACCCCCTTCCAGGCAATTAACGCGCTTTATATAGACTGTAAAGACACGAATGATCGAGTCAATGACATCATGAAGAAATGATAAAGAAAATTCACTTTCAACATAAGAAACTAGTTATTAAAGTCATTAATACAAACCCAATTAAAAAGTGCCGAAAGATTAAAAATCAAAAGTAATACATTAAAGACTTGTCTTCACCAAGTGATGTAAGAGATTAGCCAAACATAGACTTTGATTGACAAGAACTCTTACGATCAATCTTGGATCCCGAGACTACTACACACTCTAAAGATGAAAAATGGATGATGGTGGTGGGTGTTGGTGTTGTAGTAGTGGTGGAGTGGTGGCAAACTGAGAGAGAAGTGGTTTGCCAAGTGATGCCTTTGAAGGGAACCAAGCACCCCTATTTATAGCCTGAACAGATCCCCGACCACGGCCCCGTGTCCAGTGGGCACGGCCTGTGGCCAGCTTTCTTTTCTTCCTTCACTAAATGCAGCTGTCGGCAGGGGGCCCCACACGACTCCGTGGCCTCTGGGCACGGCCCCGTGGTCAACTCTTTGATGTACTATCAAGATTCTTCGAATCTTAGAGTTAACCATGCCCCATGGTGAGCTGGGTAAAGCCCCGTGGTAGGCGTAGAAGCTTCTGCAGAGTTTGTCTTGTTGTGCAGGGTCTGACCACGCCCCATGCCCAGCTGGGCACGGCCCCGTGGTCAGCTTCTGTTTCTTGTTTTTGTCTTGGGAGATGCTGCCGAGGGGTCGGGCATGTCACGTTATTCCTTCTTCTTGTAATTATGTTGGTTTTTGGCCGCTTATTTGTTTCTTTTGTTCTTTTAAGCTCATTTGGTCCTGTAAATTCAAAAGGAAGAAAGAAACACACTTTTTCCAACATTAGTACTTTATGCCTTAATTGAAGTAATTTATATGTTGCATTTTGTACACATCAAAGGGCGCCCCGATGTCTAGCTGTTACATATAATGTAACAGTACAGAATCCCATCTTGACTACATACAACTCCCACTGAACTTCAGAGCTACTCCTAACCAATGCCTTTATAAGTGGCGGTTACGCGAAAGCAGTTGACACTGATCAAAGACTAGTCTTTAGTAAACGAAATTTCTAGTATGTATCTTAGGTCAGAGGATACTAAATGAGTATGCCTAAATCAAAACATCTTATGACTATGATCCATGAAAATGATTTGATGCGAGTTACATCCAGCGTCATTCATAACGAGGCCTGTGAATTTGGAAGTCAACCACTTGAGTCCAAATTCAGAAAAGTCTTAATTCAGAATCGTTCCCACGAGTCTCATCGACTTCGGACAATTTAGAATACATGATTAATGATTAAACGTTCTAAATTCGAACACACATGTAGGATTCAAGAATTGCATTTAACTAGTAAATCAAAATGAATGCAAGAGTACAACTGTTTAATGTTCATACATCCAAATATTAATCAAAACATATCACTAGCTAAGCTAAGTCCAATAGCGTCCATGTGATGGCCATGTCTTTCTTGAGTCATTGGCTTAGTAAACGGGCCAGCTAGGTTTTGATCTGTGTCAATTTTGCTTATAACGATGTCTCCACGTTCCACAATCTCACGTATGTAGTGAAACTTTCTCAAAATGTTCTTGGCTTTGTGATTTGATCTAGGCTCCTTGGCTTGAGCAATAACACCTGTGTTATCACAAAATATCTGGATGGGTTTCATGATACTTGGAAGCACATCGAGATCGGTTATGAACTTCTTCATCCAAGCAACTTCCTTTGCGGCATCCGATGCGGCAATGTACTCAGATTCCGTGGTGGAATCAGCCACTACACTCTGCTTGGAGCTTTTCCACGAGACAGCTTCTCCGTTGAGAGTGAACACGAAAGCCGTTTGTGAGCAAAGGTATCTCGATCAGTTTAAAAACTAGCATCAGTGTAACATTTTACAGTGAGCTCCTCATTGACTCCTCCAAATATTAAAAACATACCTTTTGTCCTTCTCAAGTACTTAAGGATGTTCTTGCCTGCAATCCAGTGGGCAATCCCAGGGCTCTGCTGGCAAAGGCTAGTCAAGCTCAAAGCATACGAGACGTCTGGTTGAGTACATACCATAGCATACATTATAGAACCAATCGTGGAAGCATATGGAACTGCTTCCATTTGCTTTATCTCACGGTCCTCAGAGGGAGCTTGTGATTTTTCCAAGACGGTTCCTTTATTCATTGGAACACCTCCTTTCTTGGAGTTTTCCATCTTGAAGCATCTCATTACTTGATCTATGTATGTGCTCTTAGTTAGCCCAAGAAGTCGCTTAGATATATTCCTATAGATCTTGATTCTTAGAATGTAAGCGGCTTCTCCAAGATCCTTCATTGCAAAGCAAGATCTGAACCAATGTTTAACTTCCTTAAGCATGGGGATGTTGTTTCCAATGATCAATATATCATCTACATACAAGATGAGAAATGATATAGCACTCCCACTAGCCTTTCTGTAAACACAAGGTTCATCTTTGTTCTTGACAAAACCAAACTCTTTGACTTTCTGGTCAAAACGAAGATTCCAGCTACGAGATGCTTGCTTGAGTCCATAAATGGACTTGTTTTGCTTACATGTCCTATTAGGATATTTTGGATCGATAAAACCGTCAGGTTGAACCACATAAACATTTTCAGAAAGATGTCCATTAAGAAAGGTGGTTTTAACATCCATTTGCCAAATTTCGTAATCATAGTACGCAGCTATGGCAAGTAATATCCTGATGAATTTGATCATAGCAAAGGGTAAGAAGGTTTCATCATAGTCGACACCTTGAGTTTGAGCGAAAACTTTCACTACTAGCCGTGCTTTATAGGTTTGTATATTTCCATGCATGTCGGTTTTTCTCTTGAAAACCCATTTGTTCCCTAGTGCCTGAGATTCGGGGGTAGCTCAACCAAGTCCCAGACTTGATTGTCACACATGGATTGCATCTCGACTTCCATGGCCTCTAGCCATTTCGCAGAATCTGGATTAGAAATAGCAGATTTGTAACTAGTAGGCTCGTCATCAGACTCGGCTACTGTCAGGACTTCAGAACTCTCAACATGCCAAAGGTATCTATCGGGTTCTTTACGAGTCCTGATGCTCCTGCGAAGGCTTGTGTTCAAGTCTGATTCGGTATCAACAATTTGTTGTGGTTCAGATGTTCCGACCTCTTCAACGGTTGTTTGTGGTCCTTGAACTTCTTCAAGATCCACTAAGTTACTTCCAATTCCTCGACTAAGAATTTCATCTTCAAGGAATCTTTTAGCCTTCCTTTTGATGGAAATCGTATTTGCATCAGGATGGTAGAAGTAATAACTACTTTGGTTATAGTATCCGACGAAAACAACATTTTCGCCTCGGGGGGTCAAGCTTGTCATCAGAATCACTTGTGATGTAAGCATCACACCCCCATACTCTTAGGTAACTTAAACTCGGCTTAGCCCATGCCATATCTCATATGGAGTTTTGTTTACCTTTTTGGTTAGTGCTAGATTTACGAGTCGAGCAGCAGTCATAAGAGAAAAACCCCAAAATGAGTGAGGAAAATTTGTTCTACACATCATCGATCGAATAGGGTTCAATTTCTCCTTTCACACACGCCATTAAGTTGGGGTGTGCCTCATGGAGTGGGTTGTGAAACTATTCCACGTTCTTTTAGATGATCGAGAAATTATAAGCTGAGGTATTCACTGCCTCAATCTGAGCGAAACATTTTAATCTTTCTATTAAGTTGGTTTTCAACTTCGTTCTGAAACTCTTTGAACCTTGCAAAGGTTTCATGCTTATGCTTCATGAGATAGACATAAGCATATCGACTATAGTCGTCGATGAACGTAACAAAGTATCTCTCGTGATTCCTAGTCATGGTTCTAAAAGGACCACATACATCTGAGTGTATGAGTCCTAGTAGATCACTAGCTCATTCATCAGCATGGGTGAAGGGATCCTTGGTGAGTTTGCCAGCTAAGCATGACTCACAATCATCAAATGAGTCTGCTCCGGTGGATTCAAGAATCCCCTCAGATTTGAGCCATTTTACGCGTGCCTTGCTTATGTGGCCAAGTCTACAATGCCATAGGAATGAATCACTAGTACCATTTTTCTAACGTTTAGAAAGGTGATATATGTTACTGCTAGGTTGAACATCAATTTCATAGATACCGTTTCGAGGTTTAGCCTCAAAATAGTAAATACCAATTAGATAAGCAGAAATAGCAACACCATTAAAAACATATCTAAATCCTTGTTCAAAAAGCAACAAAACTGAAATGATGTTCCTGGTCAAACCAGGTGCAAAAAGACAATTGTTCAAAACAACAACAAAACCAGAAGGACATGTAAGATTAAATGTGCCAGTTTCCATAACTGGGACTCTCTTCCCATCGCCAACGATGAGCTCCATGTCTCCCGGCTTTAGTTTCTTCCACTTGTCAGGCTCTTGCAAGACATTAATGATGTGATAACCACACCCGGTATCAAATACCCAGGTGTTGCTGGAAACAGTGAAAAGCTCAATAACATATATTAGAATAACTGAAGAAGTGCCTTCTCCATTAGCCTTCTTCACTTTGAGCTTGGCAAGATACTCAGGGCAGTTATGTTTCCAGTGCCCCATCTTATTGCACTCATAGCATTGTCGCTCTTCTGGAAGAGGGGCTTTCACAGCTTGTTTGCTCTTGTTGGTGGCAGGTTTGGCAGCAACGGGAGAATTTCCTTTGCTTTTGTTGTTATAACTCTTCTTCTTTATTTTAGGCTTCTTAACACCACCAGATCGAACCATTAACACTTGGTTTACTTTGTTGGAAATGTTCATCTCTACCGTTTTGAGCATCCCATGTAGCTCTGGCACTGTCTTTACCTAGTCATTCATGTTAAAGTTCATAACAAATTGATCATAGTGACTAGAAAGAGAGTTGAGAATGAAGTCAACAGCCATCTCATCTTGGAGAGGATAACCAAGTTTGTTTAATTGGTCAATGTAGCCTTTCATCTTGAGGACATGAGCACTAACTGAGGAACCCTCTTGCATTCTACAGCTTATGAGCTGTTTCATGGTGTCCTGGCGTTCCTGACGGGCTTGTTTATGAAACATGCCTTTGAGTTGCTCAATCATGTCAAAGGTATTCATGTCTTCCATATTCTTCTGAAGATCTAGAGACATGGTGGCTTGCATGAGGCAAGCAACTTCCTGGGCATCTTCTCTATGTTTATCAAAAGCCTTCTTCGCAACCACAGTATTGTTTTCGGGTGCGGTTAGGATCGGGGTTTCCAAAACATAAAGCTTTTTTGCCATTTTGAGAATGATTCTCAAGTTGCGGTGCCACTCAAGAAAATTGGTGTTATTTAGTTTGTCTTTCTCAAGTATGGACTTGAGAGCAAAAGATGAGTTATTTTCAGATGACATCTGTTAAGAAAAAAATATTTTATTAGTATTTTAATGTATTTTCCTTATTTAGTGAGGTGAGACGATAAGGAATGAGAATCCGGTTAGAAGCTCTTTCGAAAGGCAGCTATAGCACGCAACATGAGCAAGAGGTTCAAGCGGATTGACAACGATTGCCAATTGTGAGAAAAGCACAACTCCCGGAGTTTATGAGGCTGCGAGGACAACCTTTTGTCCTTGCATTGATACGTTTGGCCTCATCTATGCCACTTTTGTTCTCGAGACAGCTGGGGCACGTAACACGAGAATAAAAGTAATAGTCGTCCTAAAACGGTCACATGTGGAAGGGTCGGATGTGTCGACGAAGCCCTTACACCTTGGAAGGATAAATGATGTGTTCAAAATACAACATATAAATTACATCAAATGAGGCCTAAAGTCAACCCTTTTGTAGTACTAATGTTGGAAAAAGCTTGCGTTTTTGTTCCTTTTGAATACACAGGGTTAAATGAGCTTAAAAGAACAAAAGAAGCAAAAAGACAGCAAAAACCAACATAAAAGGCTATAAAGAAGGATTGACCAACTTGCCGAGCCCACGTCCACATCCAAACCAAGAAATAACAAAGACAGAAGCTCTGGCACGGGGCCGTGCTCACCTAGCACGGGTCGTGTCCGGTGGGAATTCACTGCAGCAGAAATAGACAACAACAAAAGACAAATTTCAAGCTCAACACAGGGCTGTGCTAAAGCAACATGGGGCGTGGTCAACTCTTGGATTTCCAGAATCTGATAAACTACAGCAAGTACATTGGCCATGTGTCGTGCCGTTGACACACGGGGCCGTGTTAGTACAAGTCTGACAGTGCAGTTAATGTAGAAGAGAGAGACTGATGACCACGGGGCCGTGCCAGGTGGGCACGGGCCGTGTTGGATGTTCTGTTTTCAGCTATAAATAGGGATGCTTGGTTTCACTTCAACTCATCCCTTGGCAAACCACTTCTCTCTCACTTGCCACCACTCCACCACCACTACAAACACCATCATCCACCACCATCATCCATCTTTCCATCTTTAGAGTGTGTGTGTAGTCTTGGGATCCAAGATTGATCGTAAGAATCTTTGTCAAAAAAGGCCATACTTGGCTAAATTCTTACATCACTTGGTGAAGACATATCTTTTATGATTTCCAAACTTTCACTACTTTTTAATTGGGTATGTATTAATGATGTTAATAATTAGTTTTTTTATATTGAAGGTGAATTTACTCAATCATTCTTTATATGTTCGTTGACTCAACATATTTATGTTTTTACGGTCTATATAAAGCATGTTAATTGCCTAGAAGGGGGTTAGAAGGGTGGTTTGGGTAATTCTATGTCTCGTTCAGTGTATAGATCTTGCGAGAACCTGGTTCAAGCCTAGTAACACCTCACGAGTTGGAGCGGGCATTACCCACCACGGGAGAGGTGCAAAAAGCTTGAACCCCTTATTCTTAAACTTTTATTAAAACATTAACCAACCCCGCGAGGACTGTATCCCTGCTGAATCAGACCAATGGGTTGAGGGTGATCGACGCCTTGGAAGAGGGGTCCACCACATTTTGCATTAATAACTTACTTAATTATCTTTCAATAATCCGACTTAGTGGGATTGTATCCTTGCTGACTCAAACCACTAGGTTGAGGGTAACGTCGCCTTAGAAGAGGGGCCTACTATTATAACTAAGATAATCTCTTAAAATGCCCAAAGTGCGGAAATCATCAAAAGGGTACATGAAAGATAAGTTGGATTCAAGTGATTCTTTCTTGTCTATCATTTTTATTTTATTTTTATTTTCTATTTTCATCTTTTTATTAGTTTAAAAATCTTTTCTCAAAAGTTGGTTCGATTAGACGTTGACGATAAGCCGGTACTAAAAGTTCTTGTGCCCTTGGACGACCTCGGTATCTTGCCATCACTATACTACGTCCGCGATGGGTATGCTTGCCCTAGCGTGTGTGTAGAATGATAGTAGAATATCGTGTTTTATAAATTTAAAACTTGAAAAATCGGCGAGTAAAAAGAGCTAAAAATAACTATATATATAAATATATACACACACACACACACCCGCACGCACGTCAATAAACTAGACACCAAGTGTCGTGCTGTGGCTCAACACTGATGGTTCGCATTATACCCCAAGTGTTACTAGTAGTAGGATGGCATAGACCAATGATTTTAATTTTTACCAAATAGGGTCGTTATAGTCGGTTTTAATTTAGATATTAAATTTGCGACATAACCAAAAGGACCATTTCACCTCTCGGGACAATTAGTTTTAGATAACCTATAAAACTAAGTTTGTCGTGACTTGAAATAACCAATTAAAGTTAATAGTGAAGACAATTAAGTTTATGAGTTTTAAAGATGTGAGAAAAACATGTGTTTAAAACTCTAGTGGTTATAAAAATATGCAAGTTGCTAGAACTAGCTTTTACTCGATTTCATTTAAAAAAAACTTTTTTAAGAATGCGTTTTGGTATTAGGTTGAGGTGTAATAACATTTATTAAAGGCAACCATAATAGCAAAAATGAATATGTAAATCATATGGGTATGCATTAAGACTTCGTTTTGGTTTATTTGGTTGTCTTAGCGAAATCCATCGCTTTTATTCAACCAAGTCCTTATTCTTTATTTGACCATCCTTGACGACCTTATTAACTATGAATGATGATTATTATCGTCATCCTTTCTTTACTACGACCAAAGTCAACAACTTTGATCGTCTTTCCGTGTGGGCAATACATTCGTTTCTATGACCCCGCAGGTCATTTCTACTTTGGTTTTACTTGCCCTTTTTGTTAGTCATGGCTTTTTCGGTCATAATGACTTATTTCACGAATTTCCTTGGGTCATTTATTTGCATTTTCATTTACATTTATCCTTGTCCTTTCTCTCGGGCTCGTTATTCTAATGTAATACGCTTCCGTTATCCGGCTTGCTTTAACATTTATTATCAAATATTTTGCTTATTTGATCCGTTTGGGTACCTTTCAATTCGTCCCATTCACCCCATCCTTACTACATCGGACGTAAATGCGTTTATTATAAGAAGTTCATGGTATCATGTGTTTAGTACTTACTTGGCCAGAGTAAGCGATCAACACATGATACACATGACCTTTTTATAATTTTCACATCACGCCCCATGTAAGTAACGTCTCTATTCATTTTCGTATTCATGATTTCATTTGGTAAAACTTTATTTAATTGCTTATAACAATCATTAGTTTTACCCGTTTTATTCTTAAACATATAAAATGTTTTCCTTTTATCAAACTATTATACAATCACATTCGTTAATCTGATCGTTACTTTTCTCAATAGTATTTATATTGAGAATACTTACTTGGATGATTGCTTCCGTCCAAGTTTCTATATACACTAATTTTGTTATTGTTTTGTTATTCACAATCGTGAATAACATATATTTCTACTTAATTTCTTTTGGAAACACATCCTGGATAGGTATCCTAATCAGGTTTTCCAACTTTTTATCCTACATATGCAACAATCAGTCTCTACGTATTTGTTGCATATTATTATTTGTGCAATAAATTTAAAATGTGCACCTGGTAGATGCTTACCCTAATGGGCTTTCCGTGCTATTAACCTTATTAGCTATTGTTACGTGATTTAGGTCCTTGGTGAACATGCTCTACTTGTCATACTTCGGACCGTTCCTCCGTCGTATCCGCAAATTGTTAAACTCTCGCCATCTTTAGATGCGAGTGTCCTTTAACTAAAATGTTTACAAAGATTAGTAACGTCAACATCAATAAACGCCCGTACTATAATACAAGGCTTTCTACTATACGTGTCAACACACGTGATTTCGTTAACTATAACGATCTTTTATCAATGTAATTGGGGCAACGTGTATTACACGATAACCCTTTGTGTTGTTTACAACACTTTAACATGCTAAACCAATAATATAAATATAACTTACCGGATTTTGCGATCAAGTCTCGAACCGAACACTTTACTCTTTAACCTTGAGCTCTGATTACCAATTTGTAAGACCCTTACCTCTATTTATCAATATTCATATAAGTTTCGACAATAAATGTGTATTTACGATTACACATACGTTGAAAATACGGGTTTCTCAAAACTTTTAAGAACTTAAAACATTTCGTCTTAATATAAATATGTCGTCATTCAAATCGTGACGGCGAAGCGTATTGCGGAAGCTTAAATTTCTGATCGTGTTCGGTCCTTCAACGAGCTTGATCTTCATCCGTAAGCTTACTATCGTTCATTTAC
Source organism: Helianthus tuberosus (assembly GCA_030545235.1). Lineage (NCBI taxonomy): Eukaryota > Viridiplantae > Streptophyta > Magnoliopsida > Asterales > Asteraceae > Helianthus > Helianthus tuberosus. The sequence goes on from CM060406.1 coordinate 188,502,996, forward strand.
CTATAATCAAAACCAACTTTTACATTAGTATGAAGGCTTTGAAATTCATTTAAATAAGTTCTTAGCTGTAACAATCATACTTTTATATTCAGATTTGCATACAGCATCTCATTATTTGCATATACATACTTTTTTGTTCAGATTGGCATACAACATCTCATTATTTGCATATACATGCTTTTATATTCAGATTTGCATACAACAACTCAATATTTTCATTGAACATACTTTTATGTTCAGATTTGCATATAGCAGATCGATAATTTTACAAGCCCCCAATTCATTCTAACACTTTACCCCCAATAATATTACTACATACACCCATGGCATTATAGCCTAGTGGTATCTTGGGGTGTGGGATAGACTTACTATGACCATTAGGTCATGGGTTCGATTCTCACAAAGGGGGTTTTCCCAGATTTATTGGGTTTCCTCCTGAATTGGTGTATAGGCATTATTGCCTAGTGGAGATGGATATGATCGGGTGGTTCTGCTGGTGGCACGATGATACTCCAGTGGTCCGTCAGTGATCCAAATTTGCCGTTCAAAAAAAAAAAATATTACTACATACACGACATGATTGAGTGTTTGTGGTCGCATTTTGCCCTTTTATTGCTGCATTTTGCCCAGCTTTGTTATTTCTCAAGTTAAACATAAAAACTTGCATAACTTTCAATTTGCTAATCCTTTTTACACAATTCTCGTTTCTATTCGTCCGTAATACATACGTCTATACGACTAACACTCGGGTTTGCAACAAATCCTGATTTATAAGCTAACGGCTTATAAATCGCTTAGATAATTATCCGAACCGTTTCACTTTAACACTATTGCACATATTTTTGGGGTGTTACAGGAAACACGAAATGAAAACACAAACCAAAGAGGGTTTAGATATACCTTTGGTTAGTAAATAACTGGTTGAGACACCGAGGTTCAGCGAACTGGTTCTAGCGAAACGAACTAACGAAACGCGGGTATGAGCCAGGTTAGGGGCGGCGGCTGGCGACGGCGGCAAGGCGGGGCGGCTCACGGCTTGCAGCGGTGACGGAAGTTTGTGGGTGTATTTGAGAGCCTTTTTTTTGTTCTTTTAACAACAAACCTTGCAAGACCCAAAAACCTCAATTAAATAGCACATGGAGGTCTATAATGCATGTGAGACAAGTGGCCAGGGTTCTTTGCATGCGCGGCAAATGGCGTAGCACGGATGCATGCATGACAAGTGGCGAGAGGAGTGTTCTTGTCTCACCCTGTCCATGTACCCGTCTCTCAGTTAATACTCGCAACAATTTTATTAATTAACATAAACCCGCTCATGATCATAAATATAATTATGATCCGTTTCGCATATCGTTTGTAATTACCAGTTAAACCAGTTAAGTGGATTTTAGTTCGTTGCCTACGGTGTAACTCTTACGAGTCAAGACCCAGTCTATAGCAATGACTTATCAAACCGGACATAAATATCCAACAGGGGAAGTCTCAATTTGTAGACAGAAAACAAAACAAAAGCAAATGGTTATTGAGCAAACCACCGTGGATGGCCTAATCCACTTGTTCACTTGCCTTTGAGTTGTGAACGTTGTTTATTGTCCCATCTATCCTTCCAATACACTTACATCGGATTGTATACTGCCCAAAAGGTGTGCCTAACTCATATCTTGAAAGGTAAGTTCACATGTGAAAATGGCAAGATTTCCTTTTTGTATTTCGTAAAGTGTGGGTGATACCTTCCACAAATGTTTGTGTTTTCCATGTTAAAACGTTATTGGATTCATCAACATATGGAAATATCCACCAATCGATTTCACGTTTCCAATCTTGTTTTGGAAAAATATTTAGTAGCCTAACACATGAGAACAGGATGTTTTTTAAATTTCTAAAAGATACAATCACACATGTTATAGTTGGAGAAGTTTCGGTGAAAAGAAACTTTTTCAAATATACACATTCTTTGCTTTTTTGTCAAAACCTGAAAATTAAACGTAGTTAAACCCTAAATCTCATAATTACATCCGATTTGAGAAAACCAAAAAATACGAACACAAATATAAATCGCAATTCCAATGTAAAGTTCGAGAGACTAACGGTGTGTTCCCGAGTTAAAAATCCCTCCCCTTCCCTTCCCTCCCCTCCCCTCCATGTCTTTCCAAATTGGAAAGACTATTTTCAGGCAAAAAAAACCCCATTTTCCCTCCCCTCCCCTCCCCCTGTTAAATGGATCTCTGGAACACAGCCTAAGAGTCGAGGGAGGAGTGATCGTAGAAAAAGAATCAAATGCAAATCGAATATGGCCAAACCCCACAAAAATTACGTCCCCTTAAACTTGTGAGTTCCAAGCTTCAACTTATTTTTTTAACAATTAAGCGGCCATGGTCGTCACCTTATTTGTTCATTACTGCCAGTGGCGGACCCAGGATATTTTTCCAATGGGGTTCATTATTTTCGGTGTTCAAAATTTTCATAATAAAACATTAAAATTTTCGGGCTGGTCCTCATTCGGGTGGGGTCGGAGCGAGTTTTGAATTAGATTAAAAACACCAGAAAAAAAAAAAGAAACTATACAAAGATCAAACCCATGACCTCTTGTTGGTAAAAAGTGGGTTTTACCAATTATCACTACACCAGGTTTCCTTTTTTTTAATCCGAAGACGAGCCGGAAGTGCGAGCGACTAATTTTCATAAGATTGTGGGTTGTCTTCGTTACTTATTATAGGAATGACAAAAAAGGTTATGTAATAAATAAATGAAATTGGTACCAAATGATAACACATAGGCTAACACCTAAACAATGTTTATTATTCAAGAAATCTGAACTTGAATTATATAACCTAACCTACACAATTAAACTATAAGTAGGATATCGGTTAATTAATTCCACAATAATTGTCAAACAAGTCTCCTACCATAATCCATATAGAAACATGATAATTATCCACTATTCAACTAATAGTTTGATTAATCCATATAGAAACATGATACTTATCTAACTATGTGAGATGGTCAAAATGAATTAAACTAGGTCGGAGGTTCTACTCGTATTCAGTTTTACCTTCTAAGCTAAAAGATTACGAATTAAATTCTAACGAAATGCGTGAAGAGTTAATGTTAACTTTTGACAAGGAACCAAGAAATTATACCGAAGCAAAATCGAAACCGGAATGGGTAATGGCTATGAAAGGTGAGATCGAGTCAACTGAGAAAAATAACATGGAATCTAACTTTTCTACCAAAAGGCGTAAAACCCAACGGGTCGAAGTGGGTGTTTATGATCAAGAGAAACACAAGGTGCGGTTAGTGGCAAAACGTTATGTTCAGCAACCTAGTATTGATTTTGCTGAAGTATTCCCACCAGTAGCTCGACTTGAGACAATACGATTATTGATTGCTCTCGTAGTCGGGAAGGGATGGAAGATTCATTATTTGGATGTAAAAACAACATTTCTTCATGATGATTTAGAGGAACAAGTATATGTTTGTCAAGCAGAGGGATTCGAGAAACCAGGTGAAAATTAGAAAGTGTACAAATTGGCGAAAGCTTTATATGGTCTTAGGCAAGCCCCAAAAGCATGGGATATAAAGCTTGCTGTATTTAGAAGAATATGGGTTTTCATCTATACATGCAAGAAAAAGCGGTTTATTGAAAAGTGGTTGATATTATTTATTTAATTGTTGCGGTTTTATGTTGATGATTTGTTCGTGACAGGAACAAGTGTGGTTTTCATAAACGAGTTGAAGAAAATGATGGCATTATGGTCTGAACCATCGAAATCTTGGTGAGCTAACTTATTACTTAGGTATAGAAGTTTCTCAAGATAAAGATTGTGTGAAATCAAACTAGAAAGCTACACCTTGAATAATTATTGTGTGACGCTGAATTTATGGCAGCTACGGTAACTACATGTTAGGCAATTTGGCTACGAGAGTTACTCGAGGAATTGACGGGATGGGAAAAAACAGAAGGTATTGATTCGGGTTGATAATAAATCAACAATTGCATTATCAAAGAAGCCGGTTTTCTATGGTAGAAGCAAGAATATCCACACTCGTTATCACTTTATTCATGAATGTGTGGAAAACGAATAAGTGGTGGTTTAACATGTTTCTGGAGACAAAGCAGATCCATTAACGAAAGCCTTGGCACGAATCAGATTCAAGGAGATGAGATGGTTACTCGTTGTTGGTGCGTGGGCGGCTCAGAGTAGGAATTTGAGTGCAAGTCGAATCCCTGAATTAATGAATTCCATCACTCACAATATCCAATCAAGTTCCGCCATGTCATCAACCATTATTTCATCACTCACAACTTTTTTTAGTGGCGGTGGTCATCACTCACAACACCCAACAATAAACTCCCACACCCCCTCACATCAATTATCACGGAATGGACATCAACGAGTGGAAAACTCCACGAGTGGTAAAGTTCACGAGTGATGGGAGGTGGTGGCGGCGGTGTGCTAAAGTTTTCCATGAGTGATGGGAGTTCCATCACGCACAACCCCCAGTCCCCTAACTTGTTAGATAATTATTGTGAATTTAATTAATTGTTTCTATAAGGGGGATGATGCATGCTTTTAGGGCATTTTAAAAGCTGATTTTGACTATTGACTTGGCAAAACTAGGACAAGGTGAACAGATGCTTACGTGATAAGGTTTTTATATACAAAATTATGGGTGGTTAGCATATAGAGTGGAATCTATTATATATAATAAACATGATAAATAAGGGTTGATGTGTCATGATATAAGGGCTTGGAAAATGATGTGGCATCACCATAGGCACTCTAGAATTTGGTTTTGGCTCCAAAATTTCGGGTCTTTTTTTCTTTATATGGGCAGACACGGGATCCGGATTTTGACCCGTGTATTTAAATGTTCTAAAACCCTAAATCTGCATCTCTTCCACTGCCTCTTCATTCTTCTCCTTTACGCTGTGATAATCCTTCCTGTTATTCATTCTTTCCCTTCTTCAACTTCTATAATCCATTAACCTCTGTAATTAATGGAGTAAATTCCCAGGTATCGTAATCCCGTTTACTTCTTTTCCTTTTTCTTTTTTGTGTTGTGGATATCTAACCTGGTATAACTCAACTAATAAAATACGTTTCTTTTTTATGAACCCTAGATCTCAATTGTCTTCTTCCTTCTGCTTATACAATCTCAATCCACCACTTCACCTATCCATCCTTCAAACCCTAACATTACAGCACATCAGATCCTCTTTTCATCCTGTTGAAATTGACCGATAATCCTTAGGATCTACAATTCCGTATCTTCAAGGTGAGTTTTAGGATTTGAATTATGTATTTCATATGATTTAGGGTTCGATTCCATATGATAACATATGAAACTTTCGTTTAGGGTTGGATTTTTCATATGATTTATGGTTCGATTCGATATAAAATATTCGTTTAGGGTTTGATTTTTATATGATTTACGGTTTGATTTCATATGACCCCGTCTTAAACATTCAACTGATTTACCAATTTCTTATGGTTTTACGCGGTTGGGAGTTGTTTTTTGGGGTAAAAAATGGAAGTATAATTAAATATAGATGAATGAGGTCAAATGTTTTAATTTTCAAATGAAATCATATACAGCTTCTTTACAATTTTGAAAAACAAAATCTTAATTGTTAATATAATTTGGTTACGAATACCACAGGTCATAAATGAATCCGACTTTCACTTTAGTTTGTTTATTCATATTGGACTTTTATTAAGATATCGATCAACCACTACAGGTATGTTCTTGATCTTCAAATTAACTCCATGTGTAAGAGTATGGTGACGGTGGTGGTAACCGGTAACTGTTATACTTTCTCAAATTTTAAATATTTTTTTGGTTTTGCACTGCTTTTTCCCTGAAAACGTGGTCCAAGAAATAGAAACACCACTTTTTGTAACAAACGCGGCCTATGATTCATGGCAGGTTAGACAAACAGTTCAGTATATATTGCAGTGTTCAGGACATAATATAACGGTTTACTTTTGATGTTTTTTGATACAATTGCGGTTTACATTCTATAGATAAAGAATGCAGTAGCTCCTGGGGTAGTTGATCCTCATGGTAAATGGCACGACTGTAAAATGGATATCGAGCAGTGTTCGTCTGATCAAATTGAGATCATACAAGGTCACTAATCACCCTAAGATAAATCATTATTGTAATTATATAGACAAATGGTGTTTTGGGTCAATCCAACTTTCTCGGGTATCTTGACCTGCACTCTATATTGACTAATGGTTATACTTTTGATTTACAGAATTCAGGTTGGAGTTCATACGCGCATTGGATGGATTTTTTGGCACTTCTTCACCAAGAGGGATGTTTATCAACTCTTGCTATGCCCACTGCCAAACTGAAATACAAGAGACATGGTATATGAGTGATTCACCCATGTTGAGTAACAAGGTAAAGTGGGCCAGCCCGTTTGTTCTCTTATAAGTGAGTCGACTTGAGTTATAATTTCTCGCTGACGGGTCAAACGAGGATAATTAGCTAAAAATAAAAGGTAAAGAATTCATTTTTTTAAATACAAAATTATCATAATAACAGTTTTGGATTCCATATGAAATATTAAGTATTACATATCTACTGAGTGCATTTGATTTTCATTTGATTTTCAATGTTCAACGTGGCATTTGAGGTTCCTATGTTCATGTCTTTTCTATGACATGGTAACCTTTTAGTATTCAGAGCTGGTAGATTTTTTTTCTTTAAATGTTTACATGTATGAGCCTATGCAGGTGGCGTTATGTTGTTGATAGCTTATACTCTGGCAAGAAGACAAGTGGGTATTTAACGTGACATGGGAATGTGAGGCGATTGTACTGTAGCTAAATTTAGTAGCCTCTAATCCTGTGGTTTTGCAACTTGGGGATGGTTTGCAGTTAATTTCATGGTTTTGAGATTAACTAAAGTAGGTCGGTGTTTTGTTGGCTGCATTTCTATGACTTCGATAATTTCCGGGATATGATTCTATGTTTAAGTTGACAAGAAGGTGAGATCTTTGAGTCTATCGGCGGAGCAACTGAGGTTATTATATTCATATCTTTGCTAAGTATGAGTTGGGAATTTCAACTAAAAAAAGAAGGTTAATATATGTGATCTTCATTGTTGCAGGTTCATACACTACATGGGGACATCACATGAAGGTCATGTAAATCTGATATCTTTATTATGGTTTATCCAATGAAAATATCAAGGTAATTTTGCAAGGTTTATGTAGGGATATTAGTTTGATTAACGTGTCTTGACTAGAAAGTCTCTACTATTTGGATTAGTGTGTATAATTCATATATTTTACATATGTTACTACCATGGTTAAAGCTAATGATCCATGCACCTGAAGAAAGTCGCCTTCGAAGTCTCTGTTGGCTTTCGTTCAGACCTTTATATTCTCCAATAAGATCGCAATCTTCTTGAAATCCTATTATCCGTTAGTATTCTTTCAATTAACATGTATATAGCTTAAAACGATTCATATGCTTGATTTAAAAAGATTTTCTTGATTTAAGAAGATTTTCTTGATTTAAGAAGATTTGCAAAGGAGAGCTAATATATATTATGTGTGATTTTTAATATGCAGGTCGGAATGTCAATTACGTTTAAGCAACAGTTGGTCATTTCTACAAACCAACCCTTAAAAATAAAATGCCTGTTCACCTATTGCGAGCAAAACTGTAAGTAAACATTTTTAAATCTACTCAAATAGTATGGATAGTTATAACTTTTTTCCGCCTTTTCCTTGCGGAGATGACAATTTCAATCTATTTACCTTTGAAAGGGTCGAGTTGGGTTGTGTTGTGTTGTATGGTACCTGAAACGTTGGCTATGTCTATAATCACTTAATGTGTCAAATGGGTAAAATAAAAAAGAGCTTAAAAGGTAACGGGATGAATTCGTCCAAAGTTATTTCAATGCTTATAAAGAAAAAAATATATATGATGTTTAAGTTATTTTAATGCACAGTGGTTCTTGCGAATCTTAACATTTCAAGCTGTACCAAAATTTAATTTAATCGTACTTGACCTTTTTCAACCCGTACCCCCCCCCCCCCACCCACACCCCACACACACACACAAAAAAAAATGGTATGAGTGTTTTTTTGGGATATCGGTGATATGCAACATTATGTGGTGTGTTTAAAGTGTGTCTTGTGGCATGAGACTACAATTCATGCGATTTTGTTTGTATGGCGTGAGTTTTTAATTCTGGGTTTGGTTGAGTTTTTAACCTACTACTTGAGAAGATGGCAGGAGCTTATTGATGAACATGGGTCAATATGAGAATGGTAAAAGGAGAGCTAAGGACAGAATCATGGAAATACAAGCACATATTTATCTTAGACTTATTGTGGCGTGCAGATTTAACGAGCACAAATAATGGATGTGTTTTTTCACTTGCAAGCACACATTTACCATAGACTTAGTTTGGTAAGATAATTTGGAATGGGTCCAACTGGTAATCAATTATGGATTTGAAGTAACATATCAAAGGGAAGTTGTTGAAGTTGGAGGCTGATCATCGAAATACATCAAGTTATCAAGATATGATTGTACATGTTTCAAACCATATTGTCAATTAGAGTATTTGATTCATTTAAGATTGATGTGAAACAATTATATAAAGTTTAGTTGATTTTATGATTGAAATAGTGTGATTGTATTAAGAATTATATATACCTAAGTAACTTGGTGCGTTTTTGTCCCAATATCTCAGCAAGCTTAGTATCGACACCAAAGTTTATATTATATAGTATCGACACTAAAGTTTATATTATATATTTAAACACTTATAATTTGGTTGTTGTTTTTTTTTTTGTAGAGGGAACTCAATTTACTAAGGGAAAGGTTTTGGTAACTCGAAGGATATGCATCTTCAAAGAGACTCGACTATCTTTAAATTGTATATCCACTGTATCACTAATTTATGTAACATGAGACTTTGTATTTTATTTTATTTATACACTTGATATTTATCGTAATAGTTTTCTCCAACCCGGGTAGCACCCGGGTGATAACCTAGTATGTTTATATTTGATTTATTCCCATATGTGAGCATTATATATGTCTATGGAGCTCAAAATAGAGTGTGTTTTGTATTTTGAAAAGCATATTTGTATTATGTACAAAAAGAATTAATATAAAAGGCTTGTTTATACGTAAGTAATGATTTACAAAGTGTAGAAACATGTATTTAAAAATACATATATACGAATTATAGAATAATTATATTGCAAGTTTTTAATAGGTGATTTTTTATTTCAAGGAAGCTACGAAATTAAATTAGATCGCTAAACAACTCTAATTTCACGTAATTGTTCATTAAAGGAATACAATGAAACTGTTAAAAGTGCGGAAAGGTCTTTAAAAATTCCAATCAAGGTTTTAGATGAAGGAATTTGGGTTTGAGAGTCGAACAACCAATTGACCACTTAACCAACACTTTGATTCCACTGAAATCATACTAGTTGTAAATCAACATCAAATGGCAGGGCTAAACGAGTTCTTTGTTCTAATACTCAGTTTTGTTTTTTTCTAGTTCGGTCTAGTTTGGTACGATCCAATCTAATTCTAGAATGTCACACACACATACATACTAACTATGTTATACTAAATTCTATTCAACTCAAAATAGTTTTTACCATTGAAAATATGTCAATTTAACAAAACCGGCATAATCTCGTATGTTATTTCTTTTTTTCTTTTTTTTTATTACTAGTTTAGGTATCATTTTAATTGCCATTTTCAATTAGGCCACTAACTTAGAAAAACTATATATTTGGTTCATCCTATTAACGTGAATCTAAGAGTTTGAATAAACCTAATTTTCGTTTGTTAATCAAGTCATCAAACTTTGTCACTACTATCAATAAGGTCACTATTTTTTAATATTTATTTTTCATGACCATAAGAGCTCTTGCCGTTGATCTCATTAGAACTCACAAATACTCTACTAAACAATATGACCAATAACAAGAAGACTCAAGAGTCAAAACGGAATATATATATTAGGGTGGTTTATATATCAATGGAATATAAGTTTAGTGACATGCTTAATATAACAAAATATTATTAGTTTAATAACCCACTTAAAAGATGCTAAAATAAAAGTTAGCATGATGATTGATTTTTCTTTTGATAGGGTACACATCATTTTACACTTAGAATATGTGTACTGGAAGATACAAATAATGTCTTCATCTTTGCAGGTGTGTTGCGTGACATTGGGATTGATCCTGAGGAGAAGAAGAAAAAGCCGCCCAAGAAGAAGAAGAAGGTTATTACCACTGATACTGAGGTAACCAGCAAGAAAGGTGGGAGTAGCCGCGCGACTGCCGGTGCTTCTGAGAAAGGTACTCTACGATTTCGTCAGAGTAACTTGGAGGATTACGTTATTATCAGTGGCTCACTTGAGGGTTTGTCGCGTATAGGCGAGAAGAAAACCGGCGCCGCTGGTTCAAAGAGCTCGGGGAGCGCGGGTTTCCAGAACCCAGATGCTGGTGCTACTCCCTCTTCCATTGCGCTTGATGAGGACGAAGAGGAAGAAGAAGAAGAAGAAGAAGAAGAAGAAGAAGAAGAGCCTGCTGTCAAGTTAATAAGCAGGAAAAGAAGCAGAGAAGAGACTACTGCTGGCGCGTCGGTGGCACATAAGGCTGGGGAAGTCCCAGTGATAGGCAAACAGAGTAGTCTGCGCTCTCTCTACAAATTCTCTCCAGGTTAGTTTTGTTACTTCATGTTTTTTCCTTAATGAAATTTCTTTATAACACTTGGTTTCTGCTGAAGCCAAGAAGAAGACCCCTGAAAAGAAGGGTGTTGAGTTTAAATACATCCAAGAGCCGGCGCAGAAGAGAACCAGGGTTGTGATCAAACCCTTTAAGTCTGCTGGGTTGGAGGTTGAGAAGGAGAAAAAGAAAGCTGCTGAGAAGCCTGTTGATAAGGAAAAAGAGAAAGAGAAGAAGGCTGCAGAAAAACCTGAGGGCGATAAGTCCAAAGAGACCGGGGCCGCTGCTACCACTGCCCATGAGATGGCGCAGGGTCCGGAGGTCGTCCGTATTACGGGGCTTGACCATCCCCTTCATGAGAAAAAGAAAGAAACTGCTCAAGGTAAGGGACCCGATGTTGTGAAGCCGACCAAGCCCGCGCAGGTTGATGCCCCCACCCAGACTGCTCAAGTGACTTCTACTAATGATGGGTCAGCTGCTGTGGCGCAGAAGGAGATATCCGCTGCTGCAGGTGGCGCGAGCTCTGGTGGTGCAGGAGGGTCCATGCCGCAGACTCCTATCGGTCCTAAGGATACCTTAGGCGACATCTATTATAAAACTTACACCGAGGAGGCTCGCGGTGATGCTCCCCACCGAGCTCCCTGGGGCTTGAAGCAGAAGGATATCTTCATGGAGTTCGCTCCTAGCCGGGATTGGTTCTTGAATTCCTTCCCTCCTGGGGAAGTTAACCGGCAAAGGGCGCGATCCCATGACGCCTTGTACCATGCTTATGTGGTTGGAGAAGCCAACACCCGCGCTGCTAACCACCAAATCGTGCGCGAGTGGCGTACGATGGTTAAGGAGCGGGGTGATTGGGAAAAATACCGTGAACGAGTGTTAAGGTAGGTCAAGGATTTTGAGAAGCAGAAGGATTCATTTGCTGAAGAGAAAGCTAAGTTTGAATCAGAGAAGAAATCTGAAGAGTGGGGCCGCGGGGGCTTAAGGAGTAAATTACAAGCTGCTGATGATCTTTTGTCCAAAGAGCGTACGGAGTGGAAAAAGATATGTGAAAAAGATAATCAGCGCATGTATGCAGCTCGCACCAAGATTACCGACCTTGAGGCCCAAAATTCCACATTAACGAAGAAGGTTGAGGATCTTGAAGCTGACAAAGAGCGTGTTGAGGTGCAACAACTTTAGCCCTTTCTTCTTTGTTGTTTTGTACTTGTCAAAATATTATTGAGTTATTATCTCATCCCTCACAGGCCGAGTTGAATGCGCAAGTGGCCAGCAGGGATAAAGACTTGCATGCCAAAGACGTGGAAATTGCCGAGTTGAAACGTCGACTACAAGAGCAAACTAACAAGAGCGAATCCTTGGAAATTGACCTTGAAGCTAAAAGAGTGAAAGCTGTTACTACTGAGGAGGCCAAACAGAAAGCTGAAGAGGCGCGGGATATCAGCACTTCTGCCCTCAACGTAGCGCAGAACAATTACTCCGAAGCCCAAGGCATCGTTGACACGCTTGTCTCGGAGGCTGAATGGATGCGCGGTAGAGGGGTGGTCCTGGTAAGGCTTTCCTCTTTTTAACTTGGGCTTTATTTTTGTTATCTTGGCTTTAACTCAATTGTCTTTTGCTTTTGTAGATGGCTAACTCCATCTTGAATGCTTCTGAGCTGGATGCAGCTGTTGCCGCTCTCATAGATGCCTCACGCGCGGTTGGTTATCGTGGAGGTTATCTGGAGTGTGCACAGCATGTTGAAGAGCCAGTAGGACAGGAGTTCGATGTCAGTCATTGCTCAGTGACCGATCAGGCTGATGCTGCATTAGCCCGCGCTGAAGGGGTTTATGACCATTTATCACTGCCTGTGATGGATTTGGTCGTAGAAGCGCTGAAGCATGACGATTGGTGCCAGCGGCTAAAGGCTATTCTGGACCCCCCAGAAACTGTGGAGTTATCTGATTAAGAAGAAGAACCAGCCGGAGGTGATGGTGATGGGAATGATGACGATGATGGTGGTGATGGTTATGAGTAGTTAGTGTCGATAGGCTTCGTGCCTTGTAATTATTTTTAGATGTTAAATGTAACCCATCGCGCGGTCGCGCTTGCTTGAATCGAACTTACGATGTTTTGGTACTTGTAATTTTTTGTTCTTTCCTTTTTTATGTTAAGTTACAATTATTGCATTGTTGATAAAAACTTTGGTTAAGTTAGGCCGTGGGGTATGGTGGGGCTTGGGTTGGGCTTGGGTTGGGCTGGGGCATTTGTTGACACGTGGAATGGGAGCCCCCCCCACCGCCTGGTTACGTGTCCGCGGGGTATGGCGGGGCGTGGGTTGGGTGCACCGCGTGGCAGAATATTAAAAAAAAATTACAAAAATTTTATAAAAAATCACACAACATTTATAAAAAAAAAAACCTACAACTTCATTAAAATTCAAATTTTGAAAAGTCCGCTATGACGTGGCGGGGTGAGCGAATGGGAGGCAGCCAGCTAGCATGGCCATACCGCCCCACGCCTGGCTTGAAAGCCAAGCCCCAATGGCCACGCCTCAACCCACGCCCCAACCCAAGCCCCATACCCCATGGCCTTAGCGCGAATAAATGTAAGTGTGGCTCGTATGTGAGTGTATTTGCCCGGTCTCGCGCTATGTTCGCGGAGGACCTTGGAGGCGTAACTCGAGAGCTCGTAATTTACTGGAGTGTTTTCGTGCTAATCAAAAGTTTAACATGCATTTGTAACGTAGAAGTCATGATGCTAAAAACAAAAGGCATAAGTCAATGTTTTCATTAAGTAGCTTTCAAACAGGCGCTAGGCCAATCGTACATCATTGAAATAAAGATGGCGTATAGCCAACATAAGTAATAACAAAGGCGCGTAGCCAACATAAGCTGATAAAGGTGCATGGCCGAGAGTAGTCACATGTAATATTTGTGCAATTGCTGCGCGTTCCACGTGCGCGGGATGATGTATCCATCCAGAGTGCGCAACTTGTATGCCCCTTTCCCTAGTACCTCATGTATTAAGTATGGGTCTTCTCATTTGGGTGCTAGCTTCCTGGGGCGTTTAGCGTTGGAGGCTTCATTGTCTCTGAAGACATACTCTCCTGGAGTGAAGGTACAAATACGTACTCTTGCATTGTAGTACCTCTCCAATTGCGTCTTGTAATTGGCCTCTTTGATTCGCGCTATTTCGCATCACTCTTAGAATGTTACATACACCTACATACTAACTATTTTATATTAAATTCTATTCAACTCAAAATAGTTTTTACCAAAATATGTCTATTTAACAAAACCGGCATAATCTCGTATGTTATTTCTTTTTTTTTTTTTTTTATTACTAGTTTAAGTATCATTTTAATTGCCATTTTCAATTAGGCCACTAACTTAGAAAAATTATATATTTGGTTCATCCTATTAACGTGAATCTAAGAGTTTGAATAAACCTAATTTTCGTTTGTTAATCAAGTCATCAAAGTTTGTCACTACTATGAATAAGGTCACTATTTTTAATATTTATTTTTCATGACCATAAGAGCTCTTGCCGTTGATCTCATTAGAACTCACAAATACTCTACTAAACAATATGACCAATAAAAAGAGGGACTCAAGAGTCAAAACGGAATATATATATTAGGGTGGTTTATATATCAATGGAATATAAGTTTAGTGACATGCTTAATATAGCAAAATATTATTAGTTTAATAACCCACTTAAAAGATGCTAAAATAAAAGTTAGCATGATAATTGATTTTTATTTTGAAAGGGTACATATCATTTTACACTTAGAATATGTGTGCTGGAACATACAAATAATGTCATCATCTTTGGGCGTTTTGCACCATATAACAGTCCAGTCAGCAATGAGACATTATGAGGCGTTTTTTCTAAAATGGGTGTAGTGGGAATGTGAGCATTGTGAGACATTATGTTAAAAGGGGTGTAATAGAATTAAATAAAAAAACCATCAAAAAAATGATATTGGCCAAACAAAAAGAAAAATACCGGTCATTGGCCAAACATTTCGAACAAAGACGTTAAAAAAGCACACTCAGGACCATTTTTTGAAAAGAAAACGCTCAAGGGACGGTTTCAAGGCGTTAGGGGGCGTGTTAACTATAAAGAAAAAAAAGGGGAGGAGTGTGAATTGTGATTTCCAAAAGTGGCCCCTAGCCTAGGTTTGCATCCAAAGCTCCCAACCACAAGTGGGAAAAACTTTGATTTTCTATTGGAATTGACACAAAACCAAATCTTGCTCCCATTGTTAGTTGCAATTATCCCAAATTCCAAAACAATCCCCATGAATAGAAGAATCAATCACACAAAACATCAAACAATATCAAAAGATAGAATAGAGAAAAGGAAATGCATGATTTGGACTTGTCCTCATTTGCCCAATCATTTCTATTCTCAAATTCTCTTTTTTTCCTCTATGCTTTTATTCCAATTTGTAATGGTCCACAAACACCACACTCACACACAAACAACAATCAACCATCGTTTCGTATACAACTTTTCTTTACAACTTTTATATACGTAAAAAAACTGAAATGACTAAGTAGTTCATAATTCATTTGTGTGTATGTCGTTAACGAATAATGTTGCTTGCTTACATCAATAATGACTGACGTACTAGGAAATACGATTACATATATAAATCAAAGAATACGAGTTTTATAAAGATTTTAAGTTTCAATTTCAATATGGGTTTTATAAAGTTTTAATCCATTGTTGTGACAAAAAGGTGTCATAATTTGAGATCCACTCATGAATCATGATAACTAAAAGAATCACATGAAATCAACTAACAAGCAACAAAGTTTTATAATGTCATATGCTTACCTTTTGATTTTTTTATTTTTTTTTAAACATGAATTCTTTAATGTTTCCAAATAAAGTTTAAGCTATAGAGTTGTAAATAAACAAAACAAACACAAATGGAGTTATATTTGTGTTCATTCTTATATGTGTTCATTAGGGAAACACATTCATGCATATCTATTTATTTTCACTAAATGTATACATGTATATATAGAAATAGGGCTAGGTTCATTTGTAAAAAAAAAACCCTCTTGATAGTGAATTGTGTGAACTAATCCTAGCCCTTGATTATCAATACACAAGTGTAAATCAATGGTCAAGATTTGATTAAGATTTGATGATGAAATGCACTAGTGTATTTTACGATTTGAGGATTTAAATCAATGGTCAAGATTTGTTCACTCTAGAACCCCACCCGACAGACATATACATCAACAAATATTCAGAAACTTAAATCAAACAAGATATTTTACTAAAGAATGTGAACATAATCATCATGAAAACAAATTTAACCCAAAATAAAGAAAACCATAGAGACTAAATGTCAAAAGAAACATGGAAACTAATAAAGCTTTACACTTTTGATTGATCAAAACCAAACAAACCTTTATATACTTATACTAGATCAACGATCACAAGTATATTTAAGAACAATAACACTAGTAGTAATAATAGAAGCAACAATACAAGATTTAAACAGTAGTAAGACATCCATGAATGCTTGCTTTTTTGCCTTCAAACATCCATATTCATGCTCTTCTCAAGTTAACTTCACCCCTCTCTAAACCCGTGAAATTACCATTCTACCCATGCCATGAGAGACCTCTTCAAACCAAGCATCCATGCTCTACTAAACATGGTTTCACCCATAGTTTGATCAAGTGCACAAAGGATTCTTGCCAATGATCCTTTGTAAAACATCGCGAAGTTACCGTTTTACCATGCGGTAGAGAACCCACTCTCCCCTCACAAGATAACCACATATTATAGCATCAATAAGGTGCACAAAAATTCATATATAACTACACAATAAGATAAGAAAAGAAAAGATAAATAATACTAGTAGTAAAAATGTCAAAAGCTTGTGTTATGTATGCAAGTTGAAAAGTCAAGTTTTTTTAGAGGGGGGGGGGGGGGGGGGGGGGGGGGGGGGTTCATCTATGAGCTCACAAAGTTTTTGATCACATCCATTAAAGTGTAGAAATGCTCATTATTTGGCAAGAAATAGAACCCAATTGTAGCCTTTTTCAAGAACAATAACTCCACTTGTTGCTCTGCCTTCTCCAACCCTTCAACATATGCCAATTGCCAATCTTGAACAAGATCCAATCCAGCCACAACCACCAAACTTTTTGGAAATTTAACCCCTTTTAGATCAACCCCTCTCGGCCCGAATATGTTACACGCTGGATGATCGCGATCTTCCCCTTCCGGCAAAAAAGCCCTCCAATACCAATCCCTATCTTGAACCCTAACAAAATACTTCCCATCGAGTTTGTTCTCCGATTCTTTTCGCTCTTCGCCCCCAAACAACGGGTGCAACAATATGTTCCCTAACACTTCCACACCTGACTCAGCGGCCCGAACCGCCACGTGGTGGGCTATGTTGCCACCGGAGCTATCACCGGCTAAATAAACATGAACTTTAGGGTCTTTACCACTTAAAAGCCATGTTCTTGAATGAACCCATTTGAGGGCTTCCCACCCATCTTCATAAGCACACGGATACCGATGCTCCGGTGACCGGCGGTAGTTTACCGACACGACCACCCCTTTGATCAGGGCGGTGAGACGGCGGCAAAACGTGTCGTAAATCGCGCTATTCGCTGACGAATGAGTGAAGCTTCCACCATGAAAAAAGATTATCACTGGCACAACTTCAGTTGTGCTTAAAGGGTTTTCGAGTTCCAAGATTCCGGCACCCGGTTGCCGGACGGAATCTGATTCCGGTGGGGCACACCGGTAGATTCGGTTGAGGAGACTGGTGGCCCGGTCAACGACATCGAATGAGTACACGCCGTCCACCGGAACCGTGTTGGCGGCCACTTTCCGGTCAAGAAACTCGGCCAGTTCACGGTTGAAGGTGCCGTCCGGTCGCCGGAGCATATTGTAAGCTAACTTGAAGTTGGAAATCAAGATCCATGTGTGCAGGGGAACTACTTTCTGTAAAATAAAAAAAAAAATAAAAAAAATAAAATAAAATTAGAATCAACATATATTTCTGAAAACTAACATCTGGCAACTACAGATTGCTCCCTCAAACACCAATGGATAACAACAAAAACTTTTGGTGACCAGAAATAAAAACAAGAAACCCATTAAAATCTTTGAGAAAATGTTAACAAAAAAAAAAAAAAATAATTAAAGATTTTAGCCACATATTAATGAAAAAGAACCCCCAAACAGAAAATGAAGAAACTTTATCAGATTAAGTTATCAAAAACTTAAAAAAAATAAATAAAGGTTGAAACTTTTAATGTCAAAATCAAAGAAAAAGAATCCCCAAACAGAAATCAAGAAAACTTATCAGATTATGTAATCAAATACTAAAAATAATAAAAAAACGTTGAAACTTTTAATGTCTAAATCAAAGAAATAGAACCCCTAGACAAAAAAGCAAGAAAAATTATCAAGTTAATTGATTAAAATTAAAAATTAATAAAAAAAGGTTGAAACTTTTGGAACCTAAATCAAAGAAAACAAAAACCCAGAAAAAAAAAAACAGAAAGAAATTAACAATTTTTAGTTAAAACTATGAAACCCCATCAAGAATAAAGAAAATGGGAAATATAATTGTTGAAAAGAAACAAAAGTTTATAAAAAAAAACGTGTAAAAAATAAAAACCATCAGGAACAAAACCCCCAAAAGTTTACCCCAAAATCAACCAAGAAGAAAGTAGAATTACCAAAATAATCGAACAAAAGGCATAAAAAATAAAGAAAATATTAACCATTTTGGGAACAACATGACAAACAAACAAAAAAAAAAAAAAAAAAAACAGAGTATAGACAGAGATCAGAGAGTAAGTAACAAACAATACCTTGGCTTCATTCACGTTGATTTCATTACTGCCAGCCATGAATCAATCACCTTTGAATATTTCAAAAAACAACCTTAATTTTCTGGAACAACAAGAAGATTGGCTACAAGACTTAAGACTTAAAAGATCTTGAAAAAGAAGAGTGTTTGACCACACATAACTGATCTTTCATTTCTGGGTGTTTCTGAAACAAGATGAGACACTTGTTGTTGTCTGATGTAAAAAAAGATTAGTGGGTTTGAAGGGGGTGTAGAGAGAGAGAGACTTCTAGAGAGAGAAAGTTTTAGAGAGAGAAAGTTGTAGAGAGAGAGAGGGGTGAGATGGGTGAAGTTTTGCTGGATTGGGGAGGTGGTGGTAAGGTAAGAGTGAAGGATAAGGGAAATGGGTGTGTGTGTGTAGTGTGTGAGAGAGAAAGGTGTTAGAGAGAGAAAGTTGTAGAGAGAGAAAGTGAGGGGGGAGTGGAGTCAAAGAGAAAAGAACACGGTGGTGAACGGAGACGAGAGAGACGACAAAGCAGGCGGCCGAAATGCTGCTTGAAAGTGGGACCCACGTACACACAAACAACACCTAACACTAAAATGGTTTAATAATTTCTTTTTTTGGTTCTAAATTTAACCAAATCTGGTCTACTAACTCTTGAATTTTTATTTTGGGGTTTCTGGAAAATGGAAATAATATTTCTCGATTGGTTTCTGTTATTATATGAGTTTGTAGGATGATTAAAGTTGTGGATATTTCTTTCATCAAAGTTACTCTAAAATATTATTCCCATTTGTATTGTTGTGATTCGGTTATGTATGATTAGTCTGGTTGAGTACTCTTCAATCGTGTTTATTTGGATTGGTCGGTTATGGTGTTGATCGACTGAACTGACAAATCGAATACGTGATTGTGCTATTGTAGTGGCTTTTCTAAAATGTTTTTTTGTTTGTTTTTATAAGATCTTATTTACTAGTCCATTTACTAATTAAATACATTTTTATGGGAGTGAGTACATCTTAAGTGTTTTGTTACAAAAATTATAAAAGAAACCAAAGTTGTGTTACAAAAATGAAAAAAACCATAAAATTTACTATAATAATAATAATAATAAATAAATAAATAAATAAATAAACCAAAAAATAAGTGTTACTATTCCTCACTATTTTTCAAATTAATATAAAAAAATCTAAACTCGTTTAATTTATACAAAAATGAAAAAATCATAAAGTTTACTATGCAAAATAATAATAATAATAATAATAATAATAATAATAATAATAATAACCATATGTCAAGATGAATACATAGTATTTGAACTTATTTTAATTTAATGTGTCCATCTTCGTTTATCATTATCATCAACACAGAAACGTTAGGTAGGTCGGGGCACTTCATGGGCAGGCCTCCCCGGGTTTGAAGCTATGCCAGAACATCGTCGCCATCCTTAGGGGTATGGCTGGCGAGTTCGGCTAGTTAGCTCCACAATCCGCGTGCAATTTACGATTTTGATGTTTTGGTCGGTCTTTTTTTACCGTTGCACCCTCCAATTTGACTGTATACCTTTATTAAAAAAAACAAATTCAAATAATCAATAACTTTCTTTATTGAGTTAAATGCCATTTTAGTCCCTGTGGTTTGGGTCATTTTGCCAGTTTAGTCCAAAGGTTTCATTTTTAACCTGTGGGTCCAAAAAGGTTTCACAGTTGCCGTTTTAGTCCACTGGGTTAACTTTATCCATTTTTTCTGTTAACGAGAAGGCCAATTCAGTAATTTTGTATGTAATTCTGTTAACTAAAAGGGCAATTCAGCCATATAAAATGACCGAATTGGTCTTCTCGTTAATAGAAAAAATGGGTGGAGTTAACCCAGTGGACTAAAATGGCAACGGTGAAACCTTTTTGGACCCACAGGTTAAAAATGAAACCTTTGGACTAAACTGGCAAAATGGTCCAAACCATAGGGACTAAAATGGCATTTAACTCTTCTTTATTCAACCAACCCATTTCATTATTTTAATTTACCCCATCCATATAAACTCTCTCAATTTTATATTTCCATCTACAAAAAAGTCTCTCAATTTTATATTTCCATCTTCAAAAATCTACTCTTAAAATGGCAACGAACACATGGACCGAAGAGGAAGACATCGCGTTGGCTATGTTTTTTGTCACAACCTATCACGAACACTCGTCCACTTGTAGAAGGGCTTCGTTTTGGAACCGAGTGTTCCAACAATTATGTATCCATATAGGTGAGACCACCCGGAAAGTGGATCAATTAAACTCACGTTTCTCGATTATCCGTTTCAAATGTGCAAGATTCCATAGAAGGTTCATGATTGTGGAAATTCCCGACAACGAGCTCTCGGAAATGGAAATTATTCAAGTGGCCTTGTGGACTACAAACACGACTACGACGAGGACTTTGAGCACGTTTCGGCGTGGCAAATTATAAAGATGTACGCTTAAGTTTTATTTTTATGTAATGTTTAGGTTTTATGTTTTTCATGTAATGTTTAGGTTTTATATAATGTTTTAAGTTTTATGTGATGTTTTATGATTTATTTTAATGTAATGTTTAGGTTTTATGTTATATTTGACTTTATTTAACTTAAAAAAAATAGTTTATGACATGGGTAGGTGTCGCCAGTGTTTACTAGCTAATGAGTTCTTTGTGTAAGACTCTTACAACACATGAATATTTTTTATAATATCTTGTGCATTTCTATATTAAAATGCCGATTTTCCAAAAACCCTTCGGTGTAACGACGTTTGCATAGAGTTCAAACCATTAAAACTATATTTACAAAAGTTTAAACATTCAAAAGATGTTTATAAAGTGCTACATAAGTTTTTCAAACAACACAAAAGTGTTTAGTAACAAAAGACATAATTTAATTGCGGAAGCTTCATTCGTGTGCGTGTTCGATTCTCTCGCTAAGCTTGGTCGACATCCAAAAGTTCTTTATTAGATACCTGAAGAAACACTGACCTTGACGGTAGTATCCAATGAGGACTTCAACTATCAGTGATCCGAACGACTAACTGCAAAACAGAAACACCGTTAGGACTCGTTACAGGAATGGGGTTATTCCTGTAACCACCCTCCGGCGTGAGAATAAGTCTCGGTTTTGGGAGTATAAAAGTAGAGAAAGAGGAGAAAGTTGTATGAGAATAAGATGATCAGTACCTTATACGTTTACCTCTATTTATAGTTTATCATTAGGGTTTTTCTTAACTTAGGATGGGCTCCTATAAGTTAGGGATTTGCATGATCTTCCCGAAAAGTTGGAGATTTGGTTGCGTGGCCTATCCATGCAGGATGGAATGTTCTAGAACAAATATTTATAATTATTTATTTATAATAAAATAATAGGTAATGACCGGGTCGGATTATCCGATTTGGGTCATACCTCGTCATGTCCCCCCAGTCCGAAGTTATGAAATGGAATTCATGAGATCGGACTAGAGAGAAAAAAGAAAGTATATCCTATTTAAGGAAAATATTATAGGCTAAAGTGCCATAATGTGTTATGAGAAAATGGCAGCGATGTGATAGGACGTGACGGTTAAGCCATCATCGGGATGACAACTTTGTTTACCCTGCTCTGACGCGTATGTCTGTCCGTTCACCTTTTCGAATTTGAAAAGTTACCGTATAAATAGTACCCCTGTGCACGAGGGTTGAGTTCCATTTTCTCAGAACACCTTCTTTCACTTCCCCTCTTACAAACAAAATTGCCTCTAAAACTGTTGAATCCTCTTCCTCTGTCTCCGCTAGTTCCGAAACCCTGTTCTGCAAATGGGGAGTTGTGTCTTACAACAACCTTGTGCAAGATTACGGGATTAGTGCTGAGTGGAATCCCTTGTTACCATAAAAAACGGACACAACATATCCGTTGAAAGAGGGTAAAATCACGTTATTTAGTGATTTCTTCAAATTCTGCAATTTCCGGTTGCCCATCACCAAATTTTGCAAATCAGTGCTTGATTATTACCGCATTCACATTTCCCAACTGCATCCGCTAGGACTAGTGAAGCTTCGTCAGTTCGAATTTGCTTGTGTGGCTTTAGGGCACGTACCGGAACTCATTGTTTTTAGGGCTTTCTTTGTGCTTGTGTGGAAATCCCCCTTTTTCACTTTTGATCGAAGAGACACTGAGGCTTCTTGTCTGAGGGAAATTCCTACCAGTTCCAGGGACAAGGATTGGAAAAAGAAATTTTTCTACATTGACAACTCTGTAATTCCCGGCGAGATGCATTGGAGAAACATGGGGCCGAAGGACAAAGTTAAAGACGACAGTCCTTCTGAAGATGCTTATATTTCAAATGCCCTATATACAAGATTGTGTGGTCGTCCTTTCGAATGTACAGTAATCCTGGAAGGGGCCCTGGTAATGGCGGGGATGAGTCTGCTGTGGCGTGATATCAAACAGTATCCCTCATTTCGAAAGGATGATGAAGGTATTCATATGCTTTGCTAATCTCGTATTCTGCCATTTTTGAAAATAACACATATGCACTTTTCAGGGGAATGGAGCTTATTTGACTTTGTTGACCCTCCGCGGCATCTGGCGTTGAGGGCCGCAGACTGCGTGCTTGGTGAACAGGAGCCTGATGTGTTAAAAATTCACCTCGATCAGTTTTTGCTACCCGCCCTGCCTGCGGATCCTATCGCCTACATTGCCCCCTTTAGCCTCAGCGGGGGTACTGACACTGTTCATCCAGAGAAGAAACCAACCCGGATAAAGATTACCGGGGGGAAATATATGGCGGCTGGGACGGCCACATCGTCCGCTAGCGGTGCGACGATTACCAAAGGTGATATTGTTACTACAACTGAAATCACAAGCCCCACCCATGTGTTGAAGAAACGAAAGACGTTTATTGCCCCTAAGCTGACTGCGTTTGAAGCCGTGCAAGCCGCCTATGCCATACCAATTGGTATGCGTTTTACATCTTCAGTTTTTGTTATGAATTAGATGTTGTGTGTGACTAAAGTGTGTTTTTAATACAGGGACTACTGGCGCGGTTCAAACTTCACATGTGGCAGCCATGCCCTTGTCATCTGTGGGGGCGGTGCTTCCCATTGCTAGCAGCCAATCAGAGCCTATACCATCGGTGAGTCCGTCTACCACTGTTAGCTGCGCCATGCCGCCACCCGCACTCACCGCTGCTGTAACTGTAACAGCTAGTCCTATTTCCACGCCACTAACTTCCAGTGTCACACCTTCCCCTTTGCTTGATTCTCCTTTGAGTATTTTTTTCCACTATTGGGAAAGAGATTCCTGCCACATCCTCTACTCATGAGGCGACGAGTGCTGGGGACCGTGCCGCTGGTGATACTGGTGGGTCAAGCAGTGGCATTGCTGACGATGGGGCCCGCTTGGGGGATGATCTTTACTTGCCTACCATCAACTGGGATCCCAACAATCGGGATAAGCGCTACCAACCCCAGTGGAAAATTGCAGAGTCTTCTAGGTTGATCTTCCCTCCAGTGGTTCAACACAGGGTCGACCGGGCTTATCCTCCAGCGAAGGTGGCATATGTTGAGGGGCTGAATAATGAGAATTTGATGAATTCTGCTATTGTTGATTCTGTTAATCAACCCCGAAGGCTTACAGAGATCCGGCGTCGGTGGATGCATGACAATAATGAGCTCCACCGGGCCCGGGCCGCTATTGAAGAACTTTCAGATGAGAAATACCGCCTGGAGAGTCAACTTCAAGCCGCTGGATTGAGGGAGAGTCGGTTTGTATCAGAGAAAAACAAGGCCGAGGATAATTTGAAGAGGGTTACTGCCCACCTTGCCGAAGAGCGGCTTATGTGGGCTCGAGACATAGCGGAAAAGGACCGGGTTATCGCTCATGCTAAAAGCGTGCAGGAGGAGCTAGAGCGTAAAGCTGTTAGTGAGGCTCAGAAGGTGAGATCCGAAATGACTGCCCTTGTGGAAAAATTCCGAATTGACACTGATTTTGTGTCGCAGGTTCAGGAACGCTATCAAGCGTTGACCGTTGAGGTAGAAGCTTCGAATGCCAAGGCTCGGGCAAAACAGGCGGAGTTGGAGGAGCGGGAAGGGAAACTTAGGGAACTCCAACAGCGTTGTGATTCCCTTCTCCTTGAACGGAATACACTTACCCAATCTTCCGCTATACGCCTAAAGGAGGTGGAGAGTGCCCTGGAGCAAGCAAATGTTGAAGTGGAGGGCCTAACTAATCAACTGGCCGCTATGCGGGACGACAGGAATTGGTTGATAACCAACGGGCTAGTAGGGGCGTTTGAATACCTTCGCCAATCAGCGCCCTTTACCTCTCTGATAGACCGTCTTTCCACTGCTGCCTACCAATCCGGTCACCATAATGGCGTTTACCAAGGATACTTCGACTGTAAACAATCAGAAAAGATTCCTTCTGATTTTCATGTGACTAGGGGCAAATTTAAGGGTGAAATGCTGATGCATTGGAGGCGGCATACAACGAGCCACTGCCTGGATATGCTGACTTAATGGACAAGGTGAATGAAGAGGGCATCGAATCTCTCCGTATGATGCTGGACCCTGCGGAAGAGTCTGAGGAAGCATAAGTAGTTTTGTTTTGTTCATGTGTCTTAAACATTTGTGTCGTTTGTAATAACATTGTTTAACCTTGGCTTTTGTGAAAATATCTACGTAGCTTGTCAGACATTTAATGCTAATCTCATGATGTATGCAGCCGCCCTTCTTCTGAAGTGTGGCGACTTGACCCGTAATGATTATTTACCATTAATGTTGCTGTCGTCATCTCTGTCAAAACTGTTTGCCCCTCTATAAATTGTGTTTCTTTTTTCCGAAATTGGTAACTAAAAAATATGAGTCGGAGAAGTTATAAGCAAAGACTTTCCGATATTTTCCGACGTTTGGATGCCGCCGATGGTCTGGTTCAACTACAAACTCTGGTAACAAAGTCGATGATTCGGAGGAGAAGAGGACCTAATGCTATTCCTTCCCGGGCGAATCGTGCATGCCAGAGTATTGTTTATGAGGATACTTTACCAGCTGACACTGGCATGGCACCACTATCAGCCGACAATCTGATGCAAATCCTTCCGGCCGATCATGTTCAACGTTGCCGTTTAGTGTACGAACGTCGTCATGGTGGTTATGCTGGAAAAGATTTTGTCAATAACCCGGGGGTGGTAACTCCACCGGTGATTGGAGGATCGACTGATGACTTAACCATTGATCTCCGTGTGCTGGATTGTGGTAAGGTGCTGCATACCCCTGCAGAGGTGATGGCGACCTGTTCCCACAAGTAGGTGTTAGAACATGTTCCTTTTTTGGTTCCCATGCGTTGGTTTTTTAACAATAGGGACAAGTACTTGGTTTTGTGTAAGATAGTTTGTACGTATGTTTTGTTAAAATACCTATCTTTTGGTAGCGGTTGTTGTATCTATCACCAAGATACCCACTTTCAGCGCTGTATATTTTGACCCTATGACTTATGTGTATGAAAATATTTCCGTGTTTAAGGGCACTGTTGTTTACCGCTTTGTGCAATTTGTTTGCGATGGTAAATTTATTGTATTTTTACGTAATGAGATAAAACAAAAGGAAATAACTTTTATTAAACTCAAAACTTAAATGAAAAGAAGCGACATCGCTGCGGATGGATTACACTTGTTTACTGAAAAAAGGAAAGTTTGATCTTGCTATTAGGAGCACGACGTTACAGGTAACATTTTTTCAACTGAGCAATGTTCCAGCTACGCAGTATGGCAGTTCCATCTAGCCTGGACAAACGGTAGGCCCCTTTGCCTAGATCTTCTTGAATAACATAGGGGCCCTCCCAGTTGGGTCCCAGTTTTCCTGTGGGCTCCGCCCTACTGGCTTCATTGTCTCGCATGACATAATCGCCTTCTTTGAAAGTATGTTGTGCCACGCGTTTGTTGTAGTATTTTTCCAATGTCTTTTTGTACTTTGCTTCATTAATGGCGGCGGCTTCACGCCTTTGCTCGAGTACGTCTAGACCCTCCCTTAGCAGCCTATCATTATTATTACCCGTGGTAAGGCGGCGTAGTGATGGCAACCCCACCTCAGTGGGTATCATTGCTTCCATACCATAGGTTAGGCTGAAAGGGGTTTCATTATTACTTGTCTTGGGCATTGTTCGGTGCGCCCATAGGACATTTGGCAGTTCTTCAACCCAGGAGCTCCCCTCAGAGTCCAATCTTCTCTTTACGCCATCTAGCAAACTTCTATTCGCCCGCTCTACCTGGCCGTTCCCTTGGGGATGCGCTACAGATGTGAAAATTTGTTGTATCTGGAGTTCGGCGCACCACTCTTGTAGAACTTTGTCGGTGAACTGTGTTCCGTTGTCGCTTACCAAGTATAGTGGCAATCCGAACCGGCATACTATGTGCTCCCAAAGGAACTTTTTGGCATTTTCCACCGTGATCTTAGCCAAAGGTTTGGCCTCCACCCACTTGGTAAAGTAGTCGATTGCCACAATTAAGTATTTTAACCTTCCGGGTGCCAGCGGGAATGGTCCAACGATATCCACCGCCCATTTTTGAAAAGGCCAGGCCGTGGTGACTGGGATTAGGTTGTTCTTGGGCCTAAGTGTTTGAGGGGCGAATTTCTGACAGCTACGACATTTTCTGAGCTCCTGTACCGCGTCTTCGTGCATCCCGGGCCAATAGTACCCGGCGTTGTGGATTTTAGCTACAACTTCCCGGGGTCCGGCGTGGATGCCGCATATGCCTGCATGAATTTCTTGAATCAAGTACTTAGCTTCTATCGGAGAAACGCCCCGCAGAAGTGGACCCAAGTATGACTTTCGGTATAAAACGCCACCATTTACTTCATACTGCAGCGCCTTTGTTTGTATTTTCTGAGCATCGCCTCTACCGGGGGGCAACTCCCCCTTAGTAAGGAATTTTAACATCGGGGTATACCAGCAAGGTTCTTCCACTGTTACTGCGGAGACGCTCCGGGGCTCAATTGAAGGCGTTTGTAACGTCTTCACTTTGACTTCTTTTTCCATGCCCGAAGTGGCGAGCTTGCTTAAAGCATCCGCTATCTGGTTTTTTCCCCTATGAACGTGGTTGAGCGTGACATTCTCGAAAGAAGCCATGAGCTCCTTTGTTTTTGCTAGGTATCTTGCCATCGATTCATCCTTAGCTTCATACGTCTCATTAACCTGGTTATTAACCAACAAGGAGTCGCCATACGCCTCGACCCGTGTAGCTCCCATAGACTGGGCCATTCTTAAACCAGCAAGTAGCGCTTCATATTCTGCCTCGTTGTTGGAGCATTCGAAGTCAAAGCGTAGGGCATACATTAGTCTAATCTCGTCGGGGCTTATCAGCATTAAGCCCGCCCCATATCCTTTCTCACTCGATGACCCATCAGTGTAAAGTTTCCAGGTCTGTCGGGCAGTGCTAGATTCCGGGGTATCCCGGATGGCGGGGTCCAGTATGGTTTCTCCTTCAGGGATTTCTCTAAGAAATCGGCAATGACCTGCCCTTTGACTGCTGTTCGTTTTCGGTATTCAATATCTAAAGCGCCTATCTCAATCGCCCATTTGGCCAATCTTCCAGAGATTTCCAGCTTGTGCAAAATTTGCTGTAGCGGGTAATTTGTCAAGACTTGTACGCGGTGTGCTTGAAAATATCTTCTCAGTCGCCTAGTGGCGTGTACTAGAGCCAGGACCAATT
Source organism: Helianthus tuberosus (assembly GCA_030545235.1). Lineage (NCBI taxonomy): Eukaryota > Viridiplantae > Streptophyta > Magnoliopsida > Asterales > Asteraceae > Helianthus > Helianthus tuberosus. The sequence goes on from CM060406.1 coordinate 188,531,243, forward strand.
TTTCTAGGGTTGGATACCTCGTTTCTGGTCCCGCCAGTACTCGGCTGATGTAATATATGGGAGTTTGCTTCCCATCTCTTTCCACCATGAGTACCGCGCTTACTGCGATATGGGCTGCTGCCAAATACATTTTTAGTACTTCATTGGGGGATGGCGTTGTAAGCATGGGTAATTTTTCGATAAAACGCTTCATGTCTTGCAGGGCCTCTTCAGCTTCGCCAGTCCATTTGAAATTCTTTTTGTTGAGGCAGTCTTTTAACGTCTTAATGAATGGTAAAGATCTCTCGGCGTGCCTTGCTAAGAATCGATTGATCGCCACTAAACGCCCATTTAACGCTTGCGCTTCTTTCAATGTTCTTGGAGAGGGCATTCGCCTTATAGCGGCTACCTTTTCCGGGTTAGCTTTGAAGCCGTCCCGGGTGACTACCACGCCTAAGAACTTTCCTTCTTCTACCCCAAAAGAACATTTCTTGGGGTTGAGTTTTATGTTGTATTCTCTAAGCTTTTGGAAGGTTTCTTCGATGTCTTCTAACATTTGCTTCTCCTCCCTACTTTTGATCACAAGATCGTCGACGTACACTTCCAGATTTCTGCCGATCTGGGTTTCAAAAGCTTTGTCCATGAGTCGCTGATAAGTTGCCCCGGCGTTTCGCAGACCGAAAGGCATCTTTGTGTAACAAAAAATGCCTACGTCGGTATGAAACGCTGTCTTTTCTTCGTCTTCCTTGGACATTTTGATTTGGTGGTACCCTTTATAGGCGTCCAGAAAGCACTTGTACCTATAGGGGACCAGAGAATCAACCTTGAAGTCCATCTCGGGTAATGGGTACACGTCCTTGGGACATGCTTTATTCAGGTCTTTGAAATCAATGCACATTCGCCATGTGCCGTCTGGCTTTTTTACCATCACCGGGTTTGATAGCCATGTGTGGTACTGTGTTTCTCTGAGGATTCCAGCTTCCACCAACTTTCATACCTCTTTGACGATTGCTGCTTTTTGATCCGGGGCCATACTGCGTTTACCTTGTGCGACCGGCTTGATGCCTGGGAGTGTTGCTAGCTTGTGTTCTGCCTTATCGCGGGGAATTCCTGACATGTCGGAATGTTCGAAGGCAAAAACATCGACATTCCTTTTCAGCAGTGCCTTCAAGTCGTTTTTAACCTCTGGAGAGAGGCTGTCTCCGATGGTAACCGTCTGATCTGGATGACGTGTGCTCAATACCCATCTTTCTGGACCAATAGCTCCGGTGGGGCCTTGGCGATATTTCTTGGTGTTTAATACCTCCCCTATTTTGTCTCGATACACTGTTGCAATGCCCCGCGGAGTAGGGAACTTCATGAAACCTTGCGCCGTTGAGACTATAGCGTCTAATTTACCCAGAGTGAACCTTCCGATGATCACATTGTGGTATGACTCAGCGCGTACCACAAGAAATGTCAGGAGTATGGTTCTTTCCTGGGGCTCTTGTCCGAATGTGACCGGGAAGGTAATTTGACCAATAGGGTCAACTTTTTCCCCTGTGAAACCTTTAATGGGGGCGTGTACTGACTCTAGCAACCTTTTGTCTTCCGGTTGCATTCTGTTGAAACAGTGTTCATAGATGATGTCTTCTGAACTCCCGGTATCGACCAGGATTCGCCTCATGCGGTAATCTCCTACTGCAGCGGATATGATTAGGGCGTCTGTAATGAGGTGCAAATCTTCTATGCGAGGTTCAACGGTCATGGTTGCTAACATCCAGGGTTCGAGCGTGGAGAAACTCCGCTTTGCCCCTTTTCCCTTGTCAGCGTGCACCATATTCAATTCTCGCGGTCTTTTACCCGCCGCTTTGTCGTTTTCTTCCTTGACGACGGGTGGACCTTGCTTGATATCCCTTACTAAGTGTGCCAACTTACCCGCTTTCACAAAATATTCGATCTGCTTTTTCAGCTGAAAACAGTCATTTGTGTCATGGCCGCTCCCTTTGTGGTATTCACAGTATTTACTTGTGTCTTTGTTTGGGTTATCTTTTAGCGGCTTTGGAGGATTAAACTTGAGATTCTCTGAGGCTAGGATCTCTGCCGGTGTCTTGCTTAGGTTAGGGTAGTCGGATCGAGGTTTCGAGGACTCATTCCTTGAGTAGGTGTTTCTTGGCCGGTCATACCGCGAGTCCGTCTTGTCGTTCCTCTGGTATCGGTCTCCTCTACCCCTACCTTTAGAACTCCGCTGTTCTCTATCTTCCTGATTTTTGAGAGCCTCTTTCTTCCTATTGGCCGCGTGACTGGCGGCCACTGCCTTTTCTTGTATGACATAAACTTTAGCTATCCGTAGTATTTCATCAATGGTAGGTGGCACGCCATCTCTCCCATGGAGGGTCCTTAGCAACTCGTCATCGTTTACTCCTTGTAGGAAAGCTCCGCAGGCTAGATCGTTTGTCACGCTCGGGATTGCCAAGCTTTCCTTGTTGAATCTAACAATAAAAATTTCCACCGTTTCATTGTCTCACCGGCGGATATGGAGAAGTTCGTTTCTATCCTTAGTGTGCCTGCGCTGCTGGCTGAACTGTAAGATAAATTTAGATTCCAGGTCTTCGAAACTGTCGATCTCCCCTGTGGGTAGACTATCCCACCAGACCCTAGCTGCGCCCATCAGTGTCTGCACAAACATTTTTGCACCATAGGGGCATAGGCCAACAAGCTACCTCCCCTGCGCTTTTGAATAGGTTAAGATGGTCATCGGGGTCCCCTAGACCATCATATTTGCCTACTGTTTGAGGCATCTTGGGTTTCTCCTTGATAGGAGCTTCTGCTATTCTTCTGGTGAACTTGGATTTGAAAGTTGCATCCACTGGCTTATAAGGTCTAGTGAGTTCATATTCTTCTACATTGATAGGTTGTACTGAAGGGATGATCCCGCCCTGGCCTATACCCTGGGTAGAAGTGGGTAGCGCCGAAGTGATGTTTAACATGGAGCTGGGGCCTCTGCCCTGGGAAAATCTAGGTCTGGATGTATTCCCTCTGTCATAGACGGGTTCCGCTGTTGGCGGGGTTTGGGTGTAAACCGGTTGCGAGGTTGGAAAAGTCCACCATGGCGGCATATAAGCCGCATATGGCGATTGTTGAACATGACTCTGTGTAGTTCCCTGGGGTGTGTATGCTGAGTTACCGTATGGAGGTAAATACCTATATGGAGGTGCGTAATAGTACCCAGGGGAATAAGCTTGATTTCCCGGCGTGACCGGGGCGTTCATGATTCCTGCCGGCATGACCACTGGCTGGTGAGGCGGCGTAGACAGTGCAGCTGTAAGCGCTGCTGAATACAAGGGTGGCATGGCGTAAGTAACTGATGGTTGATAATACTGGGGCATGTTTGCCTGTGGCATGATAGTGCTCGGACTTGCCGATGTAATAACTGGCATAGAGTTAAGACGTGACGTCTGTGCACCAGTGGTTGCCACTGGGGTGAACACGCTGACACCATTTACACTTGGTTCTACTGACTGCAACCGCAGGGAAGTGTAAGGGAATAAATCCGCTTCAGTTGCTCCAGAAGAGGTGGCTATATTGCCCGCAAAACCTGGTGGTGGTCCTTCCGCCTCGAATTCTAGATCAAGCGACCTGGTGACGGCCGGTGAAACCGGCGTAGTGGTGATAGGGCCTGTTCCTACCACCAGATTATTGTTTGTCACTACTTGGCTTGGGGTAACTGCTGCGTTCTGATCACTGGCCATGGGGTTCAAACTAATTGTTACCGAAAAGGTCCCACGGATGGCGCCAATGAAGAAACACTGACCTTGACGGTAGTATCCAATGAGGACTTCAACTATCAGTGATCCGAACGACTAACTGCAAAACAGAAACACCGTTAGGACTCGTTACAGGAATGGGGTTATTCCTGTAACCACCCTCCGGCGTGAGAATAAGTCTCGGTTTTGGGAGTATAAAGTAGAGAAAGAGGAGAAAGTTGTATGAGAATAAGATGATCTGTACCTTATACGTTTACCTCTATTTATAGTTTATCATTAGGGTTTTTCTTAACTTAGGATGGGCTCCTATAAGTTAGGGATTTGCATGATCTTCCCGAAAAGTTGGAGATTTGGTTGCGTGGCCTATCCATGAAGGATGGAATGTTCTAGAACAAATATTTATAATTATTTATTTATAATAAAATAATAGGTAATGACCGGGTCGGATTATCCGATTTGGGTCATACCTCGTCAATACCTATAATCAAAATGGTCATAAACGTTAGTTTTTTGAAAGTTTATAACATATAAAACAAGTCTCCAGTGCAAAATAAGAAATCTTGCAACTTTGGTCAGTTCTAGGACCCGTTGCGTGCCGCGACGGGAATTAAGATAGGTGTCGCGTGACGCGACGCTCGTCGCGGGCAACGATGACAACGGTTGTCCCCCATCGCGTGCGAGGACCATATTTCGACAGAAAGATTATCAGCAAGACTTGCATATTTCCAGCCAAACTAACATTCACCAAAATGACCATAACTTGCTCAATTTTGATCCGATTTACGTCAAGTTTCTTCTTACGTGATCGTAATTCGTTCTTCTATAATATGGAATAAAAATCCGATATCCGGATTAACAAATTCATAACTTTAAGCTATCAGCCTATTAGTATTTCAACTTATTTTGACCCGTTCATGTTTTAAACCTCAATTTTTGTCAAAAATCGCTTTCCGATCTACTCTAATATCACAACAAGGAATATTTCCTATTACTAAGGCGTTAATCATAACCTTTATACGCCCGTTATCTAATAAGTACTATACTTATTTGACCCATTCGATCACTACTAGTGATGCGTGCGAAGTGTCGTATATATTAGGTGTATATTTTAAGCCCTTTTTAACACTTATTTTAGCCAAGTTTTAAATTTATAAAACATGATATTTCACTAACACTAAACACACATATGGGCAAGTGCACCCATCGTTGAGTGTAGTATAGCGTTGGTAAGATACCGAGGTCGTCCAAGGACACAAGAGCTTTTAGTACCGGTTTATCTTCAACGTCTAATCAAAATAAAAAGTTTTAGAAAAAAGGTTTTAAACTAAGAAAAATAAAAACTAACTAAAATGCTGAAAATAAAAATAAAAATAAAAACAGATAGACAAGATGAATCACTTGGTTCCGACTCGTATCTAGTATAACCTTTGATTACTTCCGCACTTTTGCACATAATTAAGAGATTATCTTAGTTATTGTAGTAGGCCCCTCTTTTGAAGGTGACGTTACCCTCACCCCAGTAGTTTGAGTCAGCAAGGATACAATCCTAAAGGGGTGGATTATTGGAAGATAATGAATTAAGTTATTAATGCAGTATTGTGGTAGGCCCCGCTTTTGGCGGTGACGTTACCCTCGGCTAAGTAGTCTGAGTCAGCAGGGATACAGTCCTAAATAGCCGGGTTATAGTATTAATAGTAGTTAACTTATGAGGGGATCAAAGAGTTTGGACCCCCGCCATCCAATACCGTGAAGCATTGAAGGAGGTCCTACTAAATTTGACCCAGGTCCATTGCAGGACCTCTAAACGCTGAACAATGGCAAGACCTTTACCAAACCGTTCCCTTAACCCCCGACCAGGTAGCCAACATACCTCCATATAGACCGTGGAGATATGAATGGTGAAAATCTTTTATTTTATATAGACAGTAAAATAATGCCAAGACACCACGGACAAACGATAAGGAAAGATCACCTTCAACATAAGTAACTAGTTATTAAAGTCATTAATACAAAACCAAATAAAAAGTGCAAAAGATTAGAAATAAAAAGTATTATACTAGACACTTTGTCTTCACCAAGTGATGTAAGAGACTTAGGCAAACATGGCCTTGATTGTCAAGAACTCTTACGATCAATCTTGGATCCCGAGACGACTCACACACTCTACGATGGACAATGGATGATGGTGGTGGATGATGGTGTTGTGATGGTGGTGGGTGGTGGATGAAGTGTGAGAGAGGTGGTGTGCCAAGGGATGAGTTGAAATGAATCCAAGCACTCCTATTTATAGGATGAACAGAGAGCTGGGCACGGCCCCGTGTCCGCTGGACACGGCCCCGTGCCCGTCTGACACTCTCTCTCCTCATTAATTGTAATTCGCAATTACAATTAATGCGCCTGCAGTACTTTCGACACGCCCCCGTGTCCGCTGGGCACGGCCCGTGGTGGGCAATAGAAGCTTCTATAGATTTGTCTTTTCTGCTGCTTCTTGGGCACGGTCCCGTGCTGGCTGAGCACGGGGCGTGTTCAGACTTCTGCCTTCTCTATTTTGCTTTGGAACGTGCCGTTGAGGGGTCGGGCAGTCCACTAATGTTCCTTTCCTTGTATTTATGTTGGATTTAGCTGTCTTTTTGCTTCTTTTGTGTTTTTGAGCTCATTTAATCCTGAAAATACAAAAGGAAGACAAAAACACTCTTTTTCCAATATTAGTACTTAAAAAGGGTTAGTTTTATGCCTTATTTGATGTAATTTATATGTTGCATTTTACACACATCAAATACCCCCACACTTGAACTTTTGCTTGTCCTCAAGCAAAACTCTTTAATATGTGGCTTACACTCCCAAATGGAATAGGTAGAAGAGAAGGTTTTGGGCTTGTCGTAGAGTGTCGGGATGTCCAAGATCTTTTTGGGTTTTATTTTTATTTATTTACAATCCTATTCGTAATGATTTATTTAGAACGTTTCATAGGAGAAATTACTTATTTGGGCATAACATGCCTTTTTAAAATTCCATTTATATACAAGTTCACATACCTCACGGGAGAAATCACTCACACTCGGCCGAAGGTGTATTTTTAGTGAATCACTCGAGAGCGGCATGGAACTTATTCCTACCATAAGCTTGCCAGGCAATCAATCCTCCTCCTTTTTAACTTTTATACCTTTGTAAATATCAAGAGGACTTTGTGGGTTAAGGGTTAGGCTTGGGTTAAAGGTAGGTGGTTGGGTTGGTGGTTAGTGGTTAGTAGAAAAAGGGCGAAAAAGCGTAACAAGTGTCGGTTTTCGTAAGACTTTCTATTTTTTTTTTTATAACTTTTTATTTTGATGAAGCTTTTATTCAAACAAAGTTATTTTTGATGAACTTGTTTGTTTATTTTTCTTTTTGCTTCATCATCAACACAATTTTTTTTTTTTTTGATCATACGAAAAACCGAACTTGTTACTAAAACAAAGGGTTAAAAATGAAAAAGGTTTTGGTGGGTAAAAGGGTTTTTGGTTTGGGTGATGAAATGAAAAGGTTTAGGCTCAAAGGGGCTAACTAGGGGGATTTTTTGGGTAGGTGGTAAAAGAAAAAGAAAAATAATGGTGTAGAAATAAAAAGGGTTAGTCCTAATGCCTCCATCATTTACTTACTCGGGTTTAAGTTGATAAGGACCGGGAATGTATCGTCATGGCAAGTTCTAGAGTTGTAAGAACCAAGCGGCTATTCACACAAGAAACGAAAAATGAGCATTTAGTCTAATGATATGTAATTGTATGCTCAATAAAGGCTCAAAACTCACTTTTGTGGGAATGGGTTTTTATGTGATCAAGTATATATAATCAAATTTTAACTAAGTTTGCCATGCCTTTTCATAATTTTCTTATGTTGGTTCTTTTTATCACTACGCTATCGGTTGTAAATTCGTAAAAATATAACCTTTTTGAGAACTTGAATTTCCCGAGTTAAACCTAGACAAGTAAAAAAAATGAATTTTTTTTTTTTGAAAAAATTTGGGGTGATTAGCGGTTCCAATAGAGTTTTGTGTAAGGCTTGTATTTAGGACTTGCAAAATTCAAGGTTTTAGCATCCCCCCCACACTTAAATTACACATTGTCCTCAATGTGTCCCAAAAATAATTTTTTAGGTTGATTAGATGTGTAAAATCGTGTTTAAAAAGCAAAAATTTGTGTTACTGGGCACTGAACACGGCCCCGTGTTATCCGGGCACGGCCCCGTGTTCAAGTGCCAGTAACAAAATTGAAATAAGAGATATAGAAGTCTGGACACGGGGGCGTGTTGGGTGAACACGGCCCGTGTCCAGTTACCTGAACTGGGCGTTTTCTGCAGGTGGTTCAGCACGGGGCCGTGTTGGTTGGGCACGGCCCGTGTTGAACCTTCTGAACTGGAGAGAATTGTCGGGTTGCCTTGTTCTTGTGCATGAGGTCATTTTTCTCGTTCCCCTTTTCATCCCTAACCACCATGAGTGTGTTTTATTCATTACAAACCATCCAAACCTTAAAACCATCATTTCATTTCATCATAGAGAGAACTTACATGGTCCTAAATTAAACTAGATAAAACAAGGAAATAATAAACCATGGAGTCCTAGCCTTTTACTTTATTTTAATTAGCAAAATTTCCAAGAAGTAATTAATCTTGGTTAAACAAGGCCTTTTTGAACTCCATCTTCCGCGTGCGGTTCTCCTCAAATGTCGGCGAGCCATTCTTCCACCTCCCTTGGAAGGAGAAAAGAAGGCTCATTGGCATTGGGTTGAGGAGTCTCGATTTCCACCGGGATCTCTTGTTGGTGTTCCAAGGTAGGTTCTGCTGGCAAATCTTCCCACCCGGTAGGGTTGTTGATCCCGAGTGCCAAGTTCCAATCCTGCTGAGGAAGGACTGGTTCCATTGGGGGTGCTACAAGAATATTTAACCTCTGGTGCAAGAGGTTAATTTCTTGGAAGCTGCTTTCAAGTCCCATCGTAAGATCGTTAATACGGTCGATTAGGACCTCCTCTACTGAAGTCATTTCGTCGAGAGCCTCCCTTAATGCTATCACATAGTGCACAAGTGTAGCTTCAATGGAGGGTCTTCTTCCTCTTCGGCTGTTTGACGAATGCACAGAAGATGTTTCGCTGTTTTCACTTGACATTCTACGAAAAATAAACTGAAAAAGTTTATTTAAATGAAACAGTTACCGGACACGGCCCCGTGCTCAATGAGCACGGCCCCGTGTTCATCTTTCTGCAGAATTTTGAAGCAAGGAAACTTGGATTTTTAAGTTATTTTCTGAACTTGTGGGGTATTTTTAGCTACTAATAACTTAAAACAATGTTACATAACATGTTTTTACCAAGATTCCTTGAACAAAACTCATTAATCCCTACCACAAAGTTGGAAGAATTCCAAACTTTCAATGGTAGTTCTTGGAGAAAGATGGAGAAGAAGGAGATGGCTAAAAGAGGAAAGGACAAGATGGGTTGTTGGAACCTTCTTTTAGACTTACCTAGGATAGTTTGAGAGAAGATTCCTGCAAATCGCTGCCCCAAGTTGGTCCAAATGTGCAGAATTCTTGGCTGCATTTATAGAAAACGACAGCATCCTGGACACGGCCCCGTGCCCAGTGGACACGGCCCCGTGTGCAGGTGGATTTCTGACACATTTTGTCCGTATTCTGACGTACTGATCAGAATGGAATCTTTTGATGGACACGGGGGCGTGTTGGCTGGACACGGCCCCGTGTCGAGGGACTGTTTTATGAAGTTTTCTAGTTTTTAAGGAACTTGTTAGTATCGGGTGGCTCCTGACTGGTTGGAACAACCCCAAAGTGCCTAAGATACCTTAATTGTCCTAGACTAAGGCGAGAACGCAAGAGGTTGTCGGTGAGGGTAATTCCTATTTTCATTCTAGGTGGACAAGTCCAACCCTTTCCCGGGCTCTTGTTAAAGAAGGTGTATGCCGAATCGCTCAGGTCTATGTATGCACCGAACGAAGTCGATGGAGAGTCCTTCACGGCACAATCGACACAGGGACGACTATCGTCCAAGTCTTTGCTAGGAACGAAGGTATTTTCGGGAGCAACGAGGTTGTCGGAATGCGGTTCCAACATTTCTTCATGGTTATTGTCTTGGGGTGGATCAATAAAATCCTTCCTAAGCTCTTTTAACCAATTCAGAATTAGCTTTTCTAGTTGAAATAACTCATCAAGGAGCATTTCCCCTAGAATATCTGGTTGGGCGCATTCGAGGGAGAAATAGTGCTTATTTTTACTTTCGCCCCTCTTAAGGTTGTAAGAAGTCGGTGGGTCCATGTAGTGGGGCCTATAATTTAGAAAGTAGCATTCTACTTCTTCATGTTTGCCACCACATAACTGACACCACGTACCATAAGAGTGCCGAAAGTAAAAACAATTACTATCACTCATGTTTATGTCAGAAATTACCAACCGCCGGGATCTAACGGTTCTGTTTTCAGCAAGTGAATCTTGGGCACGGGGGCGTGTTGGGTGAGCACGGCCCCGTGTTCAGCTTACTGTCTGACGTAAAACAGGATTGCCAGTTCCAATGATTGAGCACGGGGGCGTGTTCAGCGGGCACGGCCCGTTCTGAGCTCTGCAGAAGCTGAAAAACTAAGAAAATCCTAAAAAAAAATTAAAAGGAAAAATAAAAGATGATTAGGCCGTTGATTCCTAACTTTCTTAAAATCCTTGTGTCCCCGGCAACGGCGCCAAAAACTTGATGCGTGCGAAGTGTCGTATATATTAGGTGTATATTTTAAGCCCTTTTTAACACTTATTTTAGCCAAGTTTTAAATTTATAAAACACGATATTTCACTAACACTAAACACACATATGGGCAAGTGCACCCATCGTTGAGTGTAGTATAGCGTTGGTAAGATACCGAGGTCGTCCAAGGACACAAGAGCTTTTAGTACCGGTTTATCTTCAACGTCTAATCAAAATAAAAAGTTTTAGAAAAAAGGTTTTAAACTAAGAAAAATAAAAACTAACTAAAATGCTGAAAATAAAAATAAAAATAAAAACAGATAGACAAGATGAATCACTTGGTTCCGACTCGTATCTAGTATAACCTTTGATTACTTCCGCACTTTTGCACATAATTAAGAGATTATCTTAGTTATTGTAGTAGGCCCCTCTTTTGAAGGTGACGTTACCCTCACCCCAGTAGTTTGAGTCAGCAAGGATACAATCCTAAAGGGGTGGATTATTGGAAGATAATGAATTAAGTTATTAATGCAGTATTGTGGTAGGCCCCGCTTTTGGCGGTGACGTTACCCTCGGCTAAGTAGTCTGAGTCAGCAGGGATACAGTCCTAAATAGCCGGGTTATAGTATTAATAGTAGTTAACTTATGAGGGGATCAAAGAGTTTGGACCCCCGCCATCCAATACCGTGAAGCATTGAAGGAGGTCCTACTAAATTTGACCCAGGTCCATTGCAGGACCTCTAAACGCTGAACAATGGCAAGACCTTTACCAAACCGTTCCCTTAACCCCCGACCAGGTAGCCAACATACCTCCATATAGACCGTGGAGATATGAATGGTGAAAATCTTTTATTTTATATAGACAGTAAAATAATGCCAAGACACCACGGACAAACGATAAGGAAAGATCACCTTCAACATAAGTAACTAGTTATTAAAGTCATTAATACAAAACCAAATAAAAAGTGCAAAAGATTAGAAATAAAAAGTATTATACTAGACACTTTGTCTTCACCAAGTGATGTAAGAGACTTAGGCAAACATGACCTTGATTGTCAAGAACTCTTACGATCAATCTTGGATCCCGAGACGACTCACACACTCTACGATGGACAATGGATGATGGTGGTGGATGATGGTGTTGTGATGGTGGTGGGTGGTGGATGAAGTGTGAGAGAGGTGGTGTGCCAAGGGATGAGTTGAAATGAATCCAAGCACTCCTATTTATAGGCTGAACAGAGAGCTGGGCACGGCCCCGTGTCCGCTGGACACGGCCCCGTGCCCGTCTGACACTCTCTCTCCTCATTAATTGTAATTCGCAATTACAATTAATGCGCCTGCAGTACTTTCGACACGCCCCCGTGTCCGCTGGGCACGGCCCGTGGTGGGCAATAGAAGCTTCTATAGATTTGTCTTTTCTGCTGCTTCTTGGGCACGGTCCCGTGCTGGCTGAGCACGGGGCGTGTTCAGACTTCTGCCTTCTCTATTTTGCTTTGGAAGGTGCCGTTGAGGGGTCGGGCAGTCCACTAATGTTCCTTTCCTTGTATTTATGTTGGATTTAGCTGTCTTTTTGCTTCTTTTGTGTTTTTGAGCTCATTTAATCCTGAAAATACAAAAGGAAGACAAAAACACTCTTTTTCCAATATTAGTACTTAAAAAGGGTTAGTTTTATGCCTTATTTGATGTAATTTATATGTTGCATTTTACACACATCAACTAGTCGAATCTTCTTTACACAAACTCCTTTATACAGAATCGTGCATTTCTAGTCATACTCAACACCTGAGTTTTGACTTGTATTTTGCGTTCCCGATTCCCGGTTAACGCTTGTAACGACTTGGAATCCATAATATGGGTATCAGTTTGAAGTCTTTAGTCGTGCAACCTTCTCGGTTTACATCAAGACATCAATTTGACCCGTTTAGCTTTCTTAGCGACATCCATCACTTTATATCACCAAAGTTTCATTACTTTGGTTATTTTGACACGTTTGGCATTGTTAGCGAAATCCACCGCTTTCACATTACCAAACATTCGTCATTCGAGTCATTTAAACCCGTTTGACTATTACAGTGAAATCCATCACTTTTACTTTCTAAGTATCGTTAAACTCTTAATTAATTCGTTCGGTTTGTCTATACGAAATCCACCGTTTTAATATCAACCGAACTTCATAATAATTCATTTATCATTCAATATAAATGAACGTAAAATAATTATGAAAATCTACGAAGCAGATAGCCACGTACCTTTAAAGCTTTCCCTTTAAGCGATTATCCTTTCCGCCTTGACTACTCGATGATCCGCCCAAATTGCCAATAGAATTCAATTCGAGTATATCGCTTAGAACTCATGTTTCAATAGTTGACACAAATTGCGTTTAACTAATCAATTAAGTGATTCTTTCATATTTCTCAATATTCCAAGATCACTTAGACATTTTGTTGAACATATTAAGGGCGAGATCATTATACTAACATTATCATGTTCATGATTAAATAGTTAATCATGTTAAATCATCATTTTCATACTCATATGTCAAGAATACCATAAACGACACTTGAACATGCATCATAATAATCAAGTAACACTAATTCATCATTATAATTCAAGTGTTCATCATTTCATTCACAAAACCCATATAACACTTATATGATAATTCTTTCAATCACTAGGTTATTATTTGAATTCATTAAATTCTTATCTAAAACTTGTTCTTAGACTTGTAATCATCCTAATTTTTCCATAACATCATTCATTCTATCAAGAATTTCATGTATGAGGGTTCATAACAAATCAAATCATCACCAAAGATCAAATTTAAACATACCTTGTAATCTCCTAAGTATAGTGATCACTAATTTAACTTGGAGTAGATCTCAAATCAACTTCCTTCTTTGATTTTGGAGAGAAATTGGTGATTTTAGGGTTTAAGAGAAGAACTCGGTTTCTTCTGGGTTTTGATCGAACATGAGAACACACACATACGTGTGTTTTGAAGTTCATCCCTTGTTCAAAAAAAAAACTTTCAATTATGTCAAATCGGGTCCCTCTAATTTTAAGGTTTATAAAATGGGTTAGAATCTCTTGATTCTTTATCCTTTTATAACATATAATTAACTAGGTTAAATATCCCTAGTTTTATTTTCGTAAATTTATAATCAATATAAGTAATTATACATGTATACACACATATATAGTTTAATAATTTTGGGGTGTTACAGGTCTACCCCCTTAAAGAGGATTTCATCCTCGAAATCATAATACGTACCAAATAGGGAAGGGTATAGGCGTCTCATCTCTTCTTCGGGCTCCCAAGTGGTGTCCGATCCCTTCCGATGTTCCCATTTAACATTTACTTGATCGATTTCTTTATTCCTTAAGCTTTTAACTTTTTGGTCAAGAATTTCGATAGGCTTTACGACATAGTTTATCATCTACTTCAATGTCGTCAGCTAAACACTTTCGAAGATGTGAAATGTGAAAAGTGATGTGTGTACTGCTCAATTCTTCCGACAGTTCGAGTCGGTAAGCTACTTTTCCCACACGTTCAATAATTTTAAATGGCCCAATAAACCTTGGGCTCAACTTCCTTTTTTTTCTGAACCGGATGACCCCCTTCCACGGAGATACTTTGAGCATAACTCTATCACCAACCTGAAACTCGATTGGTCTTCGTCTTTTATCAGCGTAAGACTTCTGTCGGTCTTGGGCAGCTTTCAAATGAGCTCGGACCATTTCAATTTTCACATTAGTAGTCCTGACTACATCTTTGTGAGCAAGTTCACGAGGACCCACTTCACCCCAACATACCGGGGTCCGACATTTTCTGCCATAAAGCATTTCATATGGAGCCATTCCAATACTGGAATGATAACTATTGTTATACGAAAATTCAACTAATGGTAGATAGACATCCTAGCTACCTCTAAAATCAATGATACATGCCCGCAGCGTGTCCTTGAGCGTTTGAATTGTTCTTTCGCTTTGCCCTACGGTCTGTGGATGGTTTGCAGTACTAATAAACAAATTAGTACCCATCTGTTCTTGAAAATCACACCAAAAGTTTGAAGTAAACCGAGTATCTCTATCAGACACAATGGACACCAGCACTTCATGGCGAGCTACGATTTCATTCGTATATACTTCCGACATCTTCTCAGATGTATATGTCTCGCGAATCGGAATAAAATGAGCACTCTTTTTCAATCTATCAACTACTACCCAAATGGCGTCGAATCCACGTGTTGTTCTTGGTAGTTTGGTTAATAGATCCATGGTGATATGCTCCCATTTCCACACTGGAATATCTAACTGTTGAAGTTTGCCGTAAGGCTTCTGGTGTTCTCCTTTTACTTGTAAACAAGTTAAGCATTTTTTGACATATTTAGTTATGTCTCTTTTCATTCCGGACCACCAATAGTTTTGTTTCAAGTCTTGGTACATTTTGGTAGCTCTCGGAGGAATAGAATAACGTGACTTGTGAGCTTCATCAAGAAGAAGCTTTTTAATACTACATGTGTTTGGAACCCATATTCTACCGAAACGGGTTTTTAATCCATTATTACCATCCACCAAGTCTTCGAGTTGGCCTACATTTCTTTCCTTTTTCAAATTCTCTTCTTTTACAGCTTCAATTTGTGCCTCTCGGATTCGTTCAAGTAAACCCGAGGTAACTACTAATTGCATCGACCACACCTGAATAGGTGAATATTCTTCTTTTCAGCTTAATGCATCTGCCACTACGTTGGCTTTTCTCGGATGATAGTGAATTTCACAATCATAATCCTTCACCGTCTCTAGCCAACGTCTTTGTCTCATATTCAACTTCTTTTGACCAAAGAAGTACTTGAGACTTTTATGGTCAGTGAAAATAGTGCATTTAACACCAAACAGGTAATGCCTCCAAATTTTTAAGGCAAAAACCACTGCCGCCAATTCAAGGTCGTGTGTTGTATTCTTCTTTTCGTGGACCTTCAATTGTCTTGAAGCATACGTGATCACTTTTCCTTTTTGCATAAGTACACACCCGAGACCAAGCTGGGATGCTTCAGAATATACGACCATGTCTTCAGTTCCATCTGGTAAAGTTAATACCGGTGCACTAGTCAACTTTTCTTTAAGTATTCGAAAGGCATCCTCTTGTGGGCTTCCCCATACGAATTTCTCATCCTTACGGGTCAACTTAGTTATGGCGGCACGATTTTGGAGAAATCTTGTTTAAATCTCCGGTAGTAACCCGTAAGTCCTAGGAAACTCCTAATCTCTGATGGATTCTTCGGAGGTTTCTATTTAGACACAACTTCTATTTTGGACAGGTCCACTGATACCCCGTCGGCACTTATAACATGCCTTAGAAACTGTACCTCGCGTAGCCAAAAGGCACATTTTGAAAATTTCGCATAAAGTCTTTCTCGTTTAAGCGTTTCTAATACTTCACGCAAATGGTGCGCGTGATCCGCTTCGCTCTTTGAATACACGAGAATGTCGTTGATAAATACTATCACCGACTTGTCTAGCATTGGTTTGCAAACGCGATTCATGAGGTCCATGAAAGCCGCAGGTGCATTCGTTAATCCGAAAGACATTACTAGGAATTCGTAATGTCCATAACGCGTTCAGAACGCTGTTTTCGGTATGTCTTCATCTTTCACCTTCAACTGGTGATAACCCAACCTTAAGTCTATCTTTGAAAACCAACTTGCGTCTTGCAACTGATCGAACAAATTGTCGATCCTCGGAAGCGGGTATCGATTCTTTACCGTGAGTTTATTTAACTCCCGGTAATCAATACACATTCGCATGCTTCCGTCTTTCTTCTTTACGAATAATACTGGCGCTCCCCATGGAGAAACGCTAGGTCGAATAAATCCTTTGTCGAGTAAATCTTGCAATTGCGACAATAATTCTTGTAGTTCCGATGGCGCTAATCGGTACGGTGCTTTGGCTACCGGTTTTGCGCCCGGAACTAATTCGATTCCAAACTCCACCTCACGTTCGGGTGGTATCCCTGGTAGATCTTCCGGGAAAACATCTTCAAACTCCCGTACGACTGGTACGTCTTTATTTTCTAGGGTCTCTTTAGTCAAATCATGTTTGTAAGCCAGATACGCCTGACATCTATGTTGAACAAGCTTATAAGCTTCCATAAACGAGCATACTATGGGATTACAACTTTTCTCTCCCATAGATAGTAACATGTTTCCCGCTCGGAGATGTTAGTTGTATCTCCTTACGGTAGCATATTACTTTTGCGTGATATGGAGCTAGCCAATCCATCTCGATTACCACTTGAAATTCTCCCATCAACATGGGAATTAAATCGACGAAGTATTCTTCATCGTCAATGCTCAATTTACAGTTCCAGCACATATCACAAACAATAAAACTTTTATTATTACCTATTTCTACTTCTAGAGGCATAGGTAATTTCGTTAACGTGAATGTAGGGTGTTGAATAAATCGATGTGAAACAAAAGATCTATTCGCATCCATATCAAATAAAATTTGCGTTGGAATTGAATTTACAAGAAATGTACCTGAAACCACATCAGGTTCAACTTTAGCCTCTGCGACCGTTATGTGGAAAGACCTTGCCCTTGACTTCTGGGCGTCAGACTTTGTGTCAGTTGTTTCTTTGTTTCCAACCAATTCCGAACATTCAGACTTCTTATGTCCCGGTTTGTAACATTTATAGCATACCGACACTTTTCCCAGGCAATTAGCAACCACATGTCCAACTTTCCCACAAGTAGGGCATGGTTTGTTCTTAAAATAGCATTCACCCTTATGAGATTTCCCACATTCTTGCACTGAGGTAACCCCCCTTTGATAATTCCTTTCTTCGAAACTTCATTAGGCTTTTGTTTCTTCGCGGGCTTGGATTCACATCCAACACCCTCCTTTCGCCTCTTTCAATATATTTCTTCAGTTCAATCTCTCTTTCGCGTGCGACATTTACGATCTCCGTAAGATGTCCGTATTTTGAGGGAGCCATAAACTCCCGATACTCCGCACTTAACATATTGTAATAATAGTAGATCTTCTGTTCTTCTGTTTGAACTAGCTCATCACAAAATCTGAGCTTATCTAAGAACACTCCAGTAATCTTGTCTATCGACTCGCCTCTCTGCCTTAACTGAATAAACTCTTCTTTGATCCTGTTGATCACGACCTTTAGGCTATGGTGTCTAAATAACGGTGTCTTGAATTCCTCCCACGTCATAATTCTCGTGGCCTCAATTCCTTGTTCCTTTTTCAGATTATCTCACCAATCCTTCACTTGACCTCTTAATTGACCAGTTCCGTACGCCATGAAGTAGGTCTCATCACAATGGGTTCTCTCGAATACCCCTTCTATATCGCTAATCCATCGTTGACAAATGATTGGATCAACTTCACCATTATAGATTGGGGGTTTACATGCCATAAATTTGTTATGTGGACATGCTTTCGATTTACCCTTATCTCTTTCTTGCATGAGACTTTCTATCAATTCACTCATCTTATCATCCACCACCGATAAGATTGTGGTCTGTAGTCTATCGATGAACTGCGGTAGACTAGCTTCTAAAGACTTTCTGACCTCCTCGGAAATCTTATCTTTCATCTCTTCAGTTAGGTGAGATGTCGAATCCCCTCCAGTTGCTCCAGACATTTCTTTAACTGAAATGTCCATAATAGTTAATCAATAACTATTTAATTCATTTCCATTTTGTTACATGGAAATTTATATCCCATACACTTAATCATAAGTGATGTGTTATTCTTTTTCGGTTTGGTCAAGTATATAACTTTCATTACCTTTTATACTTAGTGTATTTCCCGGGTTCGAGTTCGGCTAGTTAGCTCCACAACCTGCGTGACATTTACGATTTCGATGATTTGGTCGGTCTTTTTTTACCGTTGCACCCACCAATTTTACTGTTTACCTTTATTAAAAAATCAAATTCAAATAATCAATAACATTCTTTATTTAACCAACCCATTTCATTATTTTAATTTACCCCATCCACATACGCTCTCTCAATTTTATATTTCCATCTACAAAAAAGTCTCTCAATTTTATATTTCCATCTTCAAAAATCTCCTCTTAAAATGGAAACGAACTCATGGACCGAAGAGGAGGACATCGCGTTGGCTATGTCTTTTGTCACAACCTATCACGAACACTCGTCCACTTGTAGAAGGGTTTCGTTTTGGAACCGAGTGTTCCAACAATTATGTATCCATATAGGTGAGACCACCAGGAAAGTGGATCAATTAAACTCACGTTTCTCGATTTGACCTGTTTTGCTTTCTTAGCGACATCTATCGCTTTATATCACCAAAGTTTCATTACTTTGGTTATTTTGACCCGTTTGGCTTTGTTAGCAAAATCCATCGCTTTCACATTACCAAAAATTCGTCATTCGAGTCATTTTAACCCGTTTGACTATTATAGTGAAATCCATCACTTTTACTTTCTAACGTATCGTTAAACTCTTAATTAATTTGTTCGGTTTGTCTATACGGAATCCACCGTTTTAATATCAACCAAACTTCATAATACTACATTTATCATTCAATATAAATGAACGTAAAATAATAACGCAAATCTACGAAGCATATAGCCACGTACCTTTAAAGCTTTCCCTTTAAGCGGTTATCCGTTCCGCCTTGAATACTCGATGATCCGCCCAAATTGCCTATAGGATTCAATTCGAGTATATCGCTTAGACCTCATGTTTCAATATTTGACACAAATTGCGTTTAACTAATCAATTAAGTGATTCTTTCATATTTCTCAATATTCCAAGATCACTTAGACATTTTGTCGAACATCTTAAGGGCGAGATCATTATACTAATATTATCATGTTCATGATTAATTAGTTAACCATGTTAAATCATCATTTTCATACTCATAGGTTAAGAATACCATAAACGACACTTGAACTTGCATCATAACAATCAAGTAACACTAATTCATCATTATAATTCAAGTGTTCATCATTTCATTCACAAAACCCATATTACACATATATGATAATTCTTTCAATCACTAGGTTATGACATGAATTCATTAAATTCTTATCTAAAACTTGTTCTTAGACTTGTAATCATCCTAATTTTTCCATAACATCATTCATTCTATCAAGAATTTCATGTATGAGTGTTCATAACAAATCAAATCATCACCAAAGATCAAATTTAAACATACCTTGTGATCTTCTAAGTATAGTGATCACTAATTTAACTTGGAATTGATCTCAAATCAACTTCCTTCTTTGATTTTTGAGAGAAATTGGTGATTTTAGGGTTTAAGAGAAGAACTCTGTTTCTTCTTGGGTTTTGATCGAACAGGAGAACACATACATATGTGTGTTTTGAAGTTTATCCCTTGTTTAAAAAAATAACTTTCAATTATGTCAAATTTGATCCGTCTAGTTTTAAGGTTTATAAAATGGGTTAGAATCTCTTGATTCTTTATCCTTTTATAACATATAATTAACTAGGTTAAATATCCCTAGTTTTATTTTTTGTAAATTTATAATCAATATAAGTAATTATACATGTATACACACATATATAGTTTAATATTTTTGGGGTGTTACACTTTGAGTCAAATTTGACATGGCGGGTGTTGGTTGGTTAAACCTTTGAGTGTCCTTTCCTCTCTTATATCTAACTAGTAGGAGAAATCTTTATGTAGTAAGGGTGGAATGGGTGCTCAAACCAAGGGTAGTGGAAAACTTTTCAGTTAGCAAATCACCTCATGTCATGTCAACTCCACTATCCAACTCCCCTTTTGCACTCAAACACTAGGGGTGCTCCTCTCTCCCAAGAAATTAAAAAAAAAATCAAATCAATCTTGAAACAACTCGGTGACTACACACCGATTTTCACAACTCCCCGCAACCCTTGGGTGCCGGCGGCAGTGTGCCCGCGCGGCAACCCAACTCCCCGCAACCACTTACCAAGTACGCCCTTGTAACGCCCCAAAACTTGAATGTTTATATTTGCCACATGTTTCCATATGATAAAACATGAAATAAAATGACTAGGCTATTTAACCTAGTTAAATTATTTAGTCAAAAGAATAAGGAATGAATTTGGGGGCAATTATGAAGGTATGACAAAATTGAGGGACTAAACTTGAAAGAATTGAGTTTAAGTTTTGTATTATCTAGAAAACTCAGTATGTGAGTGTGTGTGTGATGGAGGTACGGACGACACCCATAATGGGGAGAAGGAGAAAACCCTCAATCCAGCCCCTTCAAGTCTAAATTGAAGGTGGAATTCAAGCCAAAATTAATGCATGAACTCGTTTTCAAGATGACCTAGCTCTAGCAAACATGTGGTAAGTTGGGAATCTTATATGAAGTGGGTCATGATCAATCCGTGAAATTGTGTGAAATTAAGCATGAGAATATGTTAGAATCACCATATGGAACACAAATTATGCAAGTTTTAGAGGTCAATTGATAATTTAGAATGAAACCCATGTGTAGGAGTATAAGAATGATTATGATGAACATGTAAATGTTGATATTATGATTATGTTGTAGGTTTTGATAGTAAACATGATTTAGAATTTATGATAATGTGATCTTGTTTAAATAAAATGGTTCATGAGGTGAATTTGGGAAGAACATGCTTAAACTACTTGTACTATGAGCTTAGAAAGTAGTATGCACACCAAGTGTATGATGAAATCTCTAAGTGAAGTTAGAAGATAAAATGTGTATGCAAGAACTTAGTAAATGGGTATAAAGTGTGATAATGGTAAAAGTTGTTAATAAAGATGCATGAAGAATGTGTGATTAATTGAACCCATATGAGTGATCTTGTTGAATTAATGTTTTAGTGGAATTTTGCATTAGTAGATTGTAACTTATGATTAGAGGGTGTAATGCACACCATATGGATTGTTTGCTTTGTCCTAATGGTAAGTTAAGAAGGTAGATGTGAGGCATAGGCAAATCCTAGAAAAAGGGGTAAAGTTGGAATGATGATTATTATTAGTAATGAAGACATGAAGATGCTAGTAGGAACGGAATGGAATGTGTATGTGTATATAATCGGATGATCTTGTAGGTTTACATGTCATACAATATGAGTGTGAAATACAAATGATGTTTATACTATGGTCTACCATATTAAGACGGATTCATGTCCTTAATTTGAATGCATTTATATAAGCTGGACAGTTGACTTTTGAAAGTCAACTATATATAAATGCCATGAATGAGCTTTAGGACATAATTGAATGAGTGTATGTATGCTAATTATGTTATGAATGTGACGACATGTACAGATAGGAGCCATGTCAACATGGACACAATCATGGAAGGGCAACGGGTCAAGGGTAAACACGGAAGCTATGCATGAACTCGGACACACGAGGTAAGTGACTTCCGACTCACTTCTTAGTTTGTATAGGGAGTTATTTAATACCTATGAATGTGGGGAATCATGTATGATTAGGTAATAATTGGAATTGCTAAGGTAAGAATGGTTGTTGTGGTTGAAAGTAGTTAATTACGTCAAAAACAAATTGGTGGAATCAAACGGGTCGAACTTATGTGCATGAGTCGTGAAATGGTAATGTAATTTGTAATGGTTAGGACTCCGAGGTAAGGACTTTTAGTCAGTTATGTAAGGGAAATGTTTTTCGGATTATTAGAAACAAGTTTCATGTGAATCGGATGTGTATTGGCCAAGATATGGTAGTTTTAGTAGTAAAAATCTGAGCTGTGCTGGGCACCAACGTAGCTTACGGCACCCACCGTAGGCTACGGTAGGTGCTGAAGGTCCTTCTTCCACCGTAGGGCAGTAGTTGGTCACCGTAAGGATTTTTATGGCCACCGTAAGCTATGGTAGCCACCGTAGCTTATGGTGGAGGTCAGGTGCAAAGGTAAAGTTTATGAAATTCTTCGTTTTTCTTCGAATTCGGAATCCGTGAACCCATTCTAAGCCTCGTTAAGTATTTATAATGAACCACAACCCTACCAAATGACTTGGTAAGTTACGGGTAAGAATGGAACTCATTTTTACGATCCAAAATGTAATTGAGAGATACTTAAAGCTTTTATGACGTGTGAGTGAGAACGGGATGTGTGAGCGTGTACGTGCGGAAGCGAATTAAGTATGTGGGTGCGTATGTTGATGTATGTAAAATGCAACATATAAATTACATCAAATGAGGCATAAAACTAACCCTTTTTAAGTACTAATATTGGAAAAAGAGTGTTTTTGTCTTCCTTTTGTATTTTCAGGATTAAATGAGCTCAAAAACGCAAAAGAAGCAAAAAGACAGCTAAATCCAACATAAATACAAGAAAAGGAATATTAGTGGACTGCCCGACCCCTCAACGGCACCTTCCAAAGCAAAGTAGAGAAATCAGAAGACTGAACACGCCCCGTGCTCAGCCAGCACGGGGCCGTGCCCAAGAAGCAGCAGAAAAGACAAATCTATAGAAGCTTCTATTGCCCATCACGGGGCCGTGCTTAGCGGACACGGGGGCGTGTCAAAAGTACAGCAGGCGCATTTATTGTAATTGCGAATTACAATTAATGAGGAGAGAGATTGTCAGACGGACACGGGGCCGTGTCCAGCTCTCTGTTCAGCCTATAAATAGGAGTGCTTGGATTCATTTCATCTCATCCCTTGGCACACCACCTCTCTCACACTTCATCCACCACCCACCACCATCACAACACCATCATCCACCACCATCATCCATTGTCCATCGTAGAGTGTGTGAGTCGTCTCGGGATCCAAGATTGATCGTAAGAGTTCTTGACAATCAAGGCCATGTTTGCCTAAGTCTCTTACATCACTTGGTGAAGACAAAGTGTCTAGTATAATACTTTTTATTTCTAATCTTTTGCACTTTTTATTTGGTTTTGTATTAATGACTTTAATAACTAGTTACTTATGTTGAAGGTGATCTTTCCTTATCGTTTGTCCGTGGTGTCTTGGCATTATTTTACTATCTATATAAAATAAAGGATTTTCACCATTCATATCTCCACGGTCTATATGGAGATATGTTGGCTACCTGGTAGGGGGTTAAGGGAACGGTTTCGTAAAGGTCTTACCATTGTTCAGCGTTTAGAGGTCCTGCAATGGACCTGGGTCAAATTTAGTAGGACCTCCTTCAATACTTCACGGTATTGGATGGCGGGGGTCCAAACTCTTTGATCCCCTCATAAGCTAACTACTATTAATACTATAACCCGGCTATTTAGGACTGTATCCCTGCTGACTCAGACTACTTAGCCGAGGGTAACGTCACCGCCAAAAGCGGGGCCTACCACAATACTGCATTAATAACTTAATTCATTATCTTCCAATAATCCACCCTTTTAGGATTGTATCCCTGCTGACTCAAACTACTGGGGTGAGGGTAACGTCACCTTCAAAAGAGGGGCCTACTACAATAACTAAGATAATCTCTTAATTATGTGCAAAAGTGCGGAAATAATCAAAGGTTATACTAGATACGAGTCGGAACCAAGTGATTCATCTTGTCTGTCTGTTTTTATTTTTATTTTTTATTTTCAGCATTTTAGTTAGTTTTTATATTTTCTTAGTTTAAAACATTTTTCTAAATTTTTATTTTGGTTAGACGTTGAGGATAAACCGGTACTAAAAGCTCTTGTGTCCTTGGACGACCTCGGTATCTTACCAACGCTATACTACACTCAACGATGGGTGCACTTGCCCATATGTGTGTTTAGTGTTAGTGAAATATCGTGTTTTATAAATTTAAAACTTGGCTAAAATAAGTGTTAAAAAGGGCTTAAAATATACACCTAATATATATAACACTTTACCGCACATCAAGTTTTTGGCGCCGTTGCCGGGGACACAAGGATTTTAAGAAAGTTAGGAATCAATGGCCTAATCATCTTTTATTTTTCTTTTTATATTTTTAGGATTTTCTTAAGTTTTTCAGCTTCTGCAGAGCTCAGCACGGGCCGTGCTCGGTCAGACACGGGCCGTGCCCAACATCATCACTGGCAGTTTTTATTTTCTGAGTTACAGAGAGCTGAACACGGGGCCGTGTCGGTGCAACACAGGGTCGTGTCCAACTCCCAGTAACTGGGATACAGAAAACGATTACTGTACTTCTGACCACGGGCCGTGTTCACTGAGCACGGGGCCGTGGTGAACATTCTGACCAACGTTCTTTTTTGTTTTTGTTGCAGGATTTGGAACCCAGGCGCCACATTTGAACCTCCTACGTAGTGCATGAGCTCCAGTTCTAGTAGAGACATAAAAGAACCCCTAGAAGAACCCGAGCGCTTTCTCAGAAAAAGACTTAAAGCTAAAAATCAAGAGAAAGCTTCGGGGGACCCACTTCCTATGGCGGACCAACGTACCCTCATGGATTACCTACGGCCTACCGTAGGCAATCTTGGCGCCGCTATCAATGCACCGAATGTCGAGGCCAACAACTTCGAACTTCGGCCGCATTTGATACAAATGCTCCAAAACTCCGCAACTTTCCATGGGCTTGCGGACGAGGATCCCCATCTACATATTACTAACTTCTTAGAAATATGTGATACCTTTCGGATCAATGGAGCATCAAATGACGCCATCCGCCTTCGAATGTTTCCATTTTCACTAAAAGACCGAGCTAAGGCTTGGCTTAACACCCTCCCAGTTGGTTCGGTAAACACTTGGGATGAACTTGCCCAAAAGTTTTTATATAAGTATTTCCCTCCTGCTAAAACGGCTAAATTAATGACTGAAATTAATACATACTCACAAGAGGATGGGGAATCCTTATATGAAACTTGGGAAAGATTCAAGGAGCTTCTAAGAAAGTGTCCTCATCACGGTCTAGCGGTGTGGCAACAAGTATCCACTTTCTACAATGGGTTGTTGCCACACACAAGACAAACACTTGACTCAAGCTCCGGGGGACTCTTAGGTAATCGTCGCCCAAATGAAATATATAACCAAATTGAGGAAATTGCTCAAACCAATTTTCAATGGCACACTCCCCGAGGTAATAAATCTATTGCCCCGGGCGCCCATAAGGTTGATGAAAGCACCTCTTTACAAGCCCAAATCGAGGCCCTCTCTTCAAAAATCAAAAGGCTAGAAATGACAAAAACGGCCTCGGTTATGGCTTGTGAAGGGTGTGGTGGGTCACATGAAAATTGGAGTTGTATGAAAGAATTAGATGAACAAACTGAAACGGTAAACTACATGGATAATAGACCTAGGCCGTCGGGTCCTCCAACGGGTACCTACAACCAAGGATGGCGTAACCACCCAAATCTTGGTTGGAGAGATCCCGGCAATAGTAGTAACCAACAAAACCAACGAACTAATTTTCAACAACCGCAAAATTTTTCTCAACAAGGTGGAAGAGAAAGGCTTGAAGATACTGTATCTCGCCTCATCTCTGACACTGAAAAGAAAAACTCGGATCGATTTCAACAATTGGAATCGAATTTCAGAAATCAACAAGCTAGCATTCAAAACGTTGAAAAACAATTAAATCAACTAGCTCAAAATTTCTCCGAGAGACCACAAGGCGCGTTACCTAGTAATACCGAAACGAACCCGAAGGCACAAGTACATCTCATCACATTAAGAAATCGAACCGTGGGTCCCGAGGATGCTCCATTGCCGCCAAATGAAAGAAGCCATTCTAGCCAGCCTATAACTCCTCCTGCGCCAGAAAAGGCTTCTACACCAAATCAAGAGCCCACCAAGACTCCTCCAATTCCGTACCCCGGTAGGTTAAATCGTCAAAAGACCGATGAGCAATTCGCAAAGTTCGAAAGTTTACTAAAACAATTGCATGTTAATATTCCTTTTATTGAGGTCCTAACCCAAATGCCTAAATATGCAAAATTCATGAGGGATTTCCTCACTCACAAAAGGAAAATTGAATCATTGCAATTAGTTAACTTAGGCGAAGAATGTTCAGCTTTAGTACTCAACAAACTTCCACAAAAGAAAATCGACCCCGGGAGCTTCACAATCCCTTGTTCGATTGGGAAGTCCCCCGTCCGAAATGCTTTAGCCGATCTTGGGGCTAGCATCAACCTCATGCCCACATCAATGTTCAAGCGACTCGGCCTAGGAACAACAAGCCCTACAAAGATGAGCATACAACTCGCCGACAGGTCCGTCAAATTCCCACAAGGTGTCGCCGAAAATCTGCTAGTCAAGGTTGACAAATTCGTCTTTCCAACCGACTTCGTCATCCTAGACATGGAAGAAGACACCGATGTCCCTCTCATCCTCGGGAGACCATTTCTAGCCACCACCCAAGCATTGGTGGATATGAATGACAGAACTCTAACATTGAAGTTTGGGGATGAGGAAGTGAAATTTGAATGTGGAAAGCGAGTAGAGGAGGAAGATCCGGTCAACTACATGAAGGTCATAGACTCAAGCTTGGATGACGCTCTCCGACGGTGTAACATGGGATGCAACACATCCCAATTGAGTAACATATGACCAGGCTTTGGGTCTAGCCAAGGACCCTTATAAACGTGGCGCACCATGGAGGCATTCCACGGAACTATCCTTAGTTTAATTTAGGTTAATTTTTTTTTATGTTTTCTAGTTAGTTTTAATTTTCAGGAATAAAACACACTCATGGTGGTAAAGGATGAAAAGGGGAACGAGAAAAATGAACCCATGCACAAGAACAAGGCAACCCGACAATTCTCTCCATTCCAGATGGTTCAACACGGGCCGTGCCCAACCAACACGGCCCCGTGCCGAACCACCTGCAGAAAAACGCCCAGTTCAGGTACCTGGACACGGGCCGTGTTCACCCAACATACCCCCGTGTCCAGACTTCTGTTTCTCTTATTTTAATTTTGTTACTGGCACTTGAACACGGGGCCGTGCCCGGATAACACGGGGCCGTGTTCAGTGCCCAGTAACACAAATTTTTGCTTTTTAAACACTATTTTACACATCTAATCAACCTAAAAATTTATTTTTGGGACACATTGAGGACAATGTGTAATTTAAGTGTGGGGGGGATGCTAAAACCTTGAATTTTGCAAGTCCTAAATACAAGCCTTACACAAAACTCTATTGGAACCGCTAATCACCCCAAATTTTTTCCAAAAATTCCATTTTTTTTTTACTTGTCTAGGTTTAACTCGGAAAATTCAAGTTCTCAAAAAGGTTATATTTTTACAAATTTACAACCGATAGCGTAGTGATAAAAAGAACCAACATAAGAAAATTATGAAAAGGCATAGCAAACTTATTTAAAATTTGATTATATATACTTGATCACATAAAAAAACCCATTCCCACAAAAGTGAGTTTTGAGCCTTTATTGAGCACACAATTACATATCATTTGACTAAATGCTCATTTTTCGTTTCTTGTGTGAATAGCCGCTTGGTTCTTACGACTCTAGAACTTGCCATGACAATACATTCCCGGTCCTTATCAACTTAAACCCGAGTAAGTAAATGATGGAGGCATTAGGACTAACCCTTTTTATTTCTACACCATTATTTTTCTTTTTCTTTTACCACCTACCCAAAAATCCCCCTAGTTAGCCCCTTTGAGCCTAAACCTTTTCGTTTCATCACCCAAACAAAAACCCTTTTACCCACCAAAACCTTTTTCATTTTTAACCCTTTATTTTAGTAACAAGTTCGGTTCTTCGTAAAAAAAAAAAAAAATGTGTGATAATGATGAAGCAAAAAGAAAATAAACAAACAAGTTAATCAAAAATAACTTAGTTTGAATAAAAGCTTCATCAAAATAAAAAGTTGCAAAAATACGAAAACCGACACTTGTTACGCTTTTAGCCCTTTTTCTACTAACCACTAACCCAACCACCTACCTTTAACCCTAGCCTAACCCTTAACCCACAAAGTCCTCCTGATATCTACAAAGGTATTAAAGTTAAAAAGGAGGAGGATTGATTTCTTGGCAAGCCTATGGTAGGAATAAGTTCCATGCCGCTCTCGAGTGATTCACTAAAAATACACCTTCGGCCGAGTGTGAGTGATTTCCCCGTGAGGTATGTGAACTTGTATATAAATAGAATTTTAAAAAGGCATGTTATGCCCAAATAAGTAATTTCTTCTATGAAAAGTTCTAAATAAATCATTACGAATAGGAGTGTAAATAAATAAAAATAAAACCCAAAAAGATCTTGGAAATCCCGACACTCTACGACAAGCCCAAAACCTTCTCTTCTACCTATTCCATTTGGGAGTGTAAGCCACATATTAAAGAGTTTTGCTTGAGGACAAGCAAAAGTTCAAGTGTGGGGGTATTTGATGTATGTAAAATGCAACATATAAATTACATCAAATGAGGCATAAAACTAACCCTTTTAAGTACTAATATTGGAAAAAGAGTGTTTTTGTCTTCCTTTTGTATTTTCAGGATTAAATGAGCTCAAAAACGCAAAAGAAGCAAAAAGACAGCTAAATCCAACATAAATACAAGAAAAGGAATATTAGTGGACTGCCCGACCCCTCAACGGCACCTTCCAAAGCAAAGTAGAGAAATCAGAAGACTGAACACGCCCCGTGCTCAGCCAGCACGGGGCCGTGCCCAAGAAGCAGCAGAAAAGACAAATCTATAGAAGCTTCTATTGCCCATCACGGGGCCGTGCTCAGCGGACACGGGGGCGTGTCAAAAGTAAAGCAGGCGCATTTATTGTAATTGCGAATTACAATTAATGAGGAGAGAGATTGTCAGACGGACACGGGGCCGTGCCCAGCCGACACGGGGCCGTGTCCAGCTCTCTGTTCAGCCTATAAATAGGAGTGCTTGGATTCATTTCATCTCATCCCTTGGCACACCACCTCTCTCACACTTCATCCACCACCCACCACCATCACAACACCATCATCCACCACCATCATCCATTGTCCATCGTAGAGTGTGTGAGTCGTCTCGGGATCCAAGATTGATCGTAAGAGTTCTTGACAATCAAGGCCATGTTTTCCTAAGTCTCTTACATCACTTGGTGAAGACAAAGTGTCTAGTATAATACTTTTTATTTCTAATCTTTTGCACTTTTTATTTGGTTTTGTATTAATGACTTTAATAACTAGTTACTTATGTTGAAGGTGATCTTTCCTTATCGTTTGTCCGTGGTGTCTTGGCATTATTTTACTGTCTATATAAAATAAAGGATTTTCACCATTCATATCTCCACGGTCTATATGGAGATATGTTGGCTACCTGGTAGGGGGTTAAGGGAACGGTTTGGTAAAGGTCTTGCCATTGTTCAACGTTTAGAGGTCCTGCAATGGACCTGGGTCAAATTTAGTAGGACCTCCTTCAATACTTCACGGTATTGGATGGCGGGGGTCCAAACTCTTTGATCCCCTCATAAGCTAACTACTATTAATACTATAACCCGGCTATTTAGGACTGTATCCCTGCTGACTCAGACTACTTAGCCGAGGGTAACGTCACCGCCAAAAGCGGGGCCTACCACAATACTGCATTAATAACTTAATTCATTATCTTCCAATAATCCACCCTTTTAGGATTGTATCCCTGCTGACTCAAACTACTGGGGTGAGGGTAACGTCACCTTCAAAAGAGGGGCCTACTACAATAACTAAGATAATCTCTTAATTATGTGCAAAAGTGCGGAAATAATCAAAGGTTATACTAGATACGAGTCGGAACCAAGTGATTCATCTTGTCTATCTGTTTTTATTTTTATTTTTTATTTTCAGCATTTTAGTTAGTTTTTATATTTTCTTAGTTTAAAACATTTTTCTAATTTTTTATTTTGGTTAGACGTTGAGGATAAACCGGTACTAAAAGCTCTTGTGTCCTTGGACGACCTCGGTATCTTACCAACGCTATACTACACTCAACGATGGGTGCACTTGCCTATATGTGTGTTTAGTGTTAGTGAAATATCGTGTTTTATAAATTTAAAACTTGGCTAAAATAAGTGTTAAAAAGGGCTTAAAATATACACCTAATATATATAACACTTTACCGCACATCATATGTATAGATTTTAATTTCATTCCTATAACTGAAACTAATAAGTAAAAATGATTGGGAGTGAGTATGTATATAAGTTTAATTGTACATGTTCTATCACATGGAGAATTGTGATTAGGATAAGTCAGCAAATCATATAGTTGTAAGTTTGTATGTATGTATGTGAGTATGTACGTAAGTATGTATGTACGTAAGTATGTATGCATGTATGTATGTATGTATGTATGAAGGTATGAAATGTGTATGAACGTACGTGTGTAGGTACTTATACATGAAGTAGGATTTATTATGCATGAAAGAAATGAACTTGTTTATACACTTATATATATGGCTCTAACATGTTTGAATAGTCACGTAATAATGGTGTGCCTTGAGAATGGAACAGGAATGCAGATATGTAAGTATTGAGCTTTCAACGATTTGATGCTCGGTGTAAAGAATGAACCCAAAGGGATATTGTGTCGGACTTATATAAAATGATAGATTGCCAAATGGTTATGTATATTTTGTGTCTTTATACTAATGTATAAGATGTTACCAATAACTAACGTATCCATTGTGAATGATGACCGCAGGTTGCATGGATGCCATTATCGTTACGTAAGAATATGCGGACGAAGATCGAGATGAGTAGCTCGGATTGTATAGAGGGGTGATTATGTAAATAGTATTCGTATGTTATTCTTGTTACGTCATTATGTAAAAGTAATGTAATAGTCTTTTTAAATGATGTCTTAAAAGCCTTATAAGTATGATAAATTGTTTTAATTAAAATCGGGGGGTCGAAAACGTATATGCCCAAAAATTTCTATACGAAAACTACATACTCTCCACTATTGAGCGAAAAGTTCGAGGGATCGGCTGCCCCCTCCCGCCCCTTAAAAGCTTCGCCCATAGTGCCAAATAACACTTATTGTATTCTTTTCACCTTTGCTTCTATGCACTACACTGTAGGTGTGGTTCCCGGTTCTTTTGATTGCTTAGATGTTTTATTATTTTTTCTAACAAATCTCACCTAAGTTGTATTTTTGAAAAGATAAAAAAAGGTTTTGTTACTGTTTAGAGTCCATTAAATTATAAAATCAAAAGGCATATGATTAATAGATCAAGGTTAGAAAACTTGCAGAAGAATGACATGTAAACGGACAACAAGTTACGTCGCAACCCTCTTTTGGATAGCAAATACAATTCTACCGAAAACAAAACTCTAGTTTTGTGGTGTTTAGAAATTGTTGTGCACGACCCTCTACATTCTGTCCAGGAAACCCACTATTTCAGAAGCAAAGGAACAAAAAGTATCAAAGGCAACGTAAAAGAAGACATGTTGATTCTTAGCACAAGTTTTTCCATGCTTAGCAACTTTCCTTGATTCAACTTTCAACACAGTCTAACCAGGCACAAAACGGTTTTCCCTGAGCCCAATAAGGGGATACCTCGGTAAGGTTCACACAAGCGTGTTTCTCGCTTTCCCGACCGAATAAAGAACATCTGTCGGCCATAGAATGGACCTCCCTTCAAGTTGTATTTAGCGAACACCAAAGCAAATTGTATTTATATAAAAAATAAAAAAATAAAACTTTCTGTGCAGATAACAGGAATACATACAATGTTAGTTTTTCTTTACTAAAATAAAATCACTTAGCATAATATTTTATTAAACTCTATAAAGTTACTAAAACTTAGAGGGGTCAATCTTGACCCAAAGCCTTTCAAGTGGGTCAGTTTGGGTTGTTTTTAAAATTATATGGGTTGGTTTGGGTAAGATATTTTAACTAAATGGGTCACAATGGGTCACTTGAAATTCCATCTTGTTATTTTTGGGTCAAAGCGGGTCGACAACATTAAAGAAATGGGTCGATGTAGGTTAGTGTCTTAAAGAAACGGTGCAGTTTCGGATTTTCGGATCAGAATGGGTTTCGAGCCGGCACAAGTATCCGCACGAGACGGATTACGGCACGAAACAAGTTTTGGATCGGAACGAGTTCAGTTCAAATTGAGTTTCGGGCCGAGATGGGTTTCGGCACGACGCAGGTTTTGGATCGGAACGGGGTCGGTTCGGGTCGGGTTTCGGGCCGACACGAGTTTCCGCACGAGACGAGTTTCGGGTCGGGACAGGTTTCGTACCGTTTTGACCCGTACCAGTACCGTTTCGACGCGAACCGTCTCGACGCGAATCGTTTCGACGCTTTAAGAACTCAAGTTAAGAAGCAGATATATAGCTCACTGAATATATCTTATCAAGGGTAATTTTTGAAAAAAAAAAATAATAATAATCATGGTTCCTTATGAGCATGAGCCAAGACCTTTTGGTCTTTTCGGGAGTGTTTTTGGTTGACATACAGTGTCTAAAATCTACTTAAAAGAATGGTTTGCTAATTTGTTGCTAACCGTTTTGACGGGAACCGTTTCGACTAGAACCGTTTCGACGCGTACTGTTTCGACACGTACCGTTTCGACCCGTACCGTTTCGACGTGAACTGTTTCGACACGAACCGTTTCGACGCGTACCGTTTCGACCCGTACCGTTCGACCAGTACCGTTTCAACCCGAACCGTTTTGACGCGAAAAGTTTCGACCCGAATCGTTTCGACCAGTACCGTTTCGAACAGAACAAAATTGCCCCTTGATGTACAATCTCCTTAAAAAACATTTTTTAACCAACCCGACCAGAAACCCGTTCTGACCCGAACCCGTCCTGACCCGAACCCGTTTTGACCCGAACCAAAACAACCCCTTTTTTAATTGACCCGCTTTGACCCGAACCCGTTTTGACCCGAACCCATTTTGACCCATGACCCGACCCGACCCGACCCAACCCGTTTGCCAGATCTACTAAAACTATTTATATGTGTAAGGTTAAGAGTATTTGCAAGTTGCTTGCACATGTGGTATATTGGTAACTTGATGTATGTGTTGTGTATGTCGTTTTTATTATATTTTTTGCCAACACAAAGTTTTAGTACTATTTTAATTATTAGAATTTATACTAATTATAATTGAGTCCTCTTTTCCTTCATCGTGACTAGAGGTGCACAAACCGGTTAATTTTAATAACCGGTTCGGTTAACCAGTTATACCGGTTAATTTGACTTTTTGACTTTAACCGGTTAATGCTTTAACCGGTTATTACTTTAACCGGTTATTTTTTTAACTGGTCCGGTTAATTACTTTAACCGGTTCGGTTAATTAACCGGTTATTTTCGGTTATTAACCGGTTTTTTTTGCCTTTTTTTTGAATTTTTCGGTTATTTTTTCGGTTAACCGGTCTATCGGTTAAAAAACCGGTTTAAAAGAACCGGTTAATAACCGGTTATTATACTAAACACTTATAACCGGTTACTAACCTACGGTTAAATAACCTATTGAACCGGTTATTCCTAAATCGGTTATTAACCGGTTACGATTTCGGTTAATAACCGGTTACGGTTAATTAACCGGTTATTTTGTGCAACTCTAATCGTGACTGCTGGCTTCTCTTCGACTCTTTCCTTTTTAAGCGGTTTGTATTTAAAAGACCCACAATGAAGGTGTAGAGGGAACCATCGACTAAACAACAACAATAAAAAGATTATAATGTAAATTTTTAAACACTTTTAGGCATTATATCGTTTCACAAATAGTTACCCTTGGTCTCACAATTTAGTTTCTTTAGTTTGGTGTTACGGTTTGGTATAAACATGAAACCAACTAAACTGGCCATAGTTCGAATATATAGCACTTGTGGACGTGTGTGCATCAAGAAGACATTTTATACGACTTAGTCACAAATTATAATCTTTGGATTAAAAGAAACAAAACAAACTAATGATTTTTTTATTTATAAAGTACTTTATTTAAATCAAATTATCGTCATCTCTTTCTAGAATAAAATAAACAACAAATCTTATTGGTTAAGTAAATTAAGTTGGAGATTAATTAGTATCGAATTATAATATATTATATTATTGGTTTAACTTCCCGTGTGTTACATGGGTTGTATAAAGAAAATACTTCTTATAATTGGAATTACATACCATAATCTTGAAGGACGACGACCATGGTCCATGCAATATCACATGTCTACATAAAAGATGTGTCCGTCGAGTTAGTTTTTGACGAAAACATCCTTACGAAGCAGCGTAATAAAGATGTACATTTCTGGCTTTGGTATGATATTGTGGAAGATTTACCTTACCTTAAGAAGTCAAGACTCGAAATAGTTTATTTATGTTTTTATTATTTTTTATATATAACAAACAACGTATATTAACTTGTTAAGGGGCTGTTTGGTAGCCTCTGAATGGTCATTAAGAGGCTACCTCTTAATGGAAACATTAAGAATTTTACCAATGAGAAAGTAGAAAAATGTGGCAGGTGATGATTTACCATTCAGAAGTTACCTCTTAACCATTCAGACTTGAGGTTACCTCTTATTCATTCAGAGGTTTTAAACCATTAAGAGGTAGCATCTGAATGGTCATTAAGAGGCTACCAAACAGCCCCTAAGTAAAACAAGATAATAATATACTTACATAAACAAAATAATACAGTTACGTCGAGTTATTATTTTTTAAATTAAGAAATAACTTTTTTTAGTTACAAATAATGATAACGTTAATTTACCTTAAATAGCAAAACTATCTACAAAATATACATTTACTATATTAACAAAATTCACGTCCTGAGAATTTGGTCCAGTTCCTTCCCTAATGGAGACGCAGGTTCGATTCCCGCTAGCTCCATTTTTGATGGACATCTGGGTGAAGGGACGAATCGGGGCTTTAATCCCGAGTTCGAACCTGACGAGAGGCGAGGATTTATGGATTCCATATGGTTCACGCGCATCAAGGGGTACGGTCTCATGACGTTCATGGAGTCGACCTTGGACATAGCCTCGAGCATGGTGGGTTTACACGTGAGATTCTTTGTCGTTAAAAAAAAATTCACTCGAATTTTTAGAAAACAATAAATGTAGCCAAAATTGATGGAATTTGAAATTTGAATGTTAACAAACGTTAAACACAAATTATTTGAATGTTAACAAACATGTAATTGGATTTAAGGTTTAAAGAAAAAAAGATTGAAAGGAAACGGATTAGTAATTTATGAAACTCGAATTTGATTGAGAGAATAGATGATACGAGATTGAATAACAGGGGAGAGAAAAAGTCTTGAACACCCTTGTTTTTTTTACCGCTCATATTCAGTCAATCCTTCACAATACTTTGCCACGTGGCAATTAGATATTTAAGAGAAAACCATGTGACATAAGATGGTTTTGATTTAGAGTAAATTACAAAACTCGTCCTTTATGTATGTCACTTATATCAAACCGTGTCCTTTATCTTCAATATATTCAAGAAACATACTCGATGTTTGCAAATCCTTACAAGTTATGTCCTTTAGCCCTAACACAGTTAATTTTTATGATTAAATCTGACCTAGTGGACCCCACATGAGGGTATTTTAGTCTTTTTACCATGTCTTTTGTAATTTACTCTAAAATTAATAATCATAATCATCTTCAACATTCACCTGCCACCACACCCTCTCTCTCACACACACCAGCTTTCTCTCACTCTCTCATTGCAAGACCACCACTGCCGTACACCTCAGCAGACCGACCACCACCGCCGTACACCTCAGCAGACCGACCACCACCGCCATATTGTTCTCTCTCACACACACACCAGCTCTATCTCTCTCTAATTGCAAGACCACAACCACCACCAGAATGACCACCACCGCCGTACACACACCCAACTCCGGCGACCAAGAACTCCCACGCCCAACCCTCCCCTCTTACTTTCTCTCGGATCGGAACCCTAGCTGTCGTCCTCTGGTGTGCCGCCGCCTCCTCTGCCACGCGCCGCCGTGCTCCGATTTGTACGCAGATCCACTCGTTTTTGTAACAACCCTTTTTCAGTTCTGATCTTAAACACACATATTCTCTCTTTAAGTTCTCTCTCTCTACAAAACTCTCTCTCTCTACAAATTTGGGTTTTTGATTTTTGTGTGTGGTTTTGTTTAGATATGAATCGTGCAGATTTGGGTTTTTGAAGTTTTTGTGTGTGGTTTTGTTTAGATTTGTTGAGGTGTTTGGAGAGTGTGCAGATTTGGGTTTTTGAAGATGAATCGTGCAAGGTAAGATGGAGTGTATGAGAAAGACTTATCTTGATTTGGGTTTTTGATTTTGTGTGTTGTTTTGTTTAGATATGAATTGGCTGAGGAGTGTGCAGATGATGATGAAAT
This sequence comes from Helianthus tuberosus, assembly GCA_030545235.1. Taxonomy (NCBI): domain Eukaryota; kingdom Viridiplantae; phylum Streptophyta; class Magnoliopsida; order Asterales; family Asteraceae; genus Helianthus; species Helianthus tuberosus. The sequence continues at coordinate 188,567,886 of CM060406.1, forward strand.
AAAGATCTGCGTTCAAAGAGAGAGAGAGAGAGAGAGAGAGAGGAAGATCTGAATTTTTTATAATTTTTTTAGCATTTAGGGTAAAATGACCAATATACCCTCATGTGCTTCTCACGTGACCTGACTTAACTGGGAAAACAAACTAGGTTTAGGGTAAAGGACATAACCTGAATGGTTTTTCAAACATTAAGTATGTTTTCTGAGCTTATTAAAGATAAAGGACATACTTTGTAATAAATGACATACATAAAGGATGAACTTTGTAATTTACTCTTTGATTTATTATAATTTATAGATTATAGATATAGACTATAGATATGATACTTTAAAATGGTTAAGTAAATAAAGGGGGTGTTTGGGATTCCTTTTCAAACTTCATTATTGACTTTTGCAAAAAGTTACAAGGAGTTTGCCAAAGTCACAATCCCTTAGCTTCTTATAAACTTCTTTTAACACATTCAAAAAAGTCATAAGGAGGGTTAAAAGTCACTTTGTCAAACACATTTTTATTTGTAAAAGGTAACAAGTTAATAAGAAGTTTCGGTAAGCAATCCTAAATTAATCATAAGTTGGAGATTAATTAGTATCGTATTATAATACATTATATGTTACTTTAAAAGGCAAGTCGGTATGTAAGGGTATGGCAGATTACAAGTGGGAAAGCATAAGTTACAAGTAACTTATGCATGGATTTTTTGTTTTATTCCATGTCTTTCCTTCTTACATGTCACACCAGTTAATCTATTTTATTAACTGTTAGGTTTAGTTAATCAGTACAGTTCATTCAGGTAGTTTATTAATTTTCAGTTCGATTAATTTAAGTTAATATCAAACCCAAACTTGGGCTAACTTTTTTTTGCATAGAAATACATGTAATAGAGGTATAAATATATGAAAAAGATGTATAAATAAATGAAATTAAGGTAAAAATACATGAAATGGAGGAATAAATTATGCAATACATAAACGGAGGTATAAAAGCTAGAATGTATGAAAATATGAATGGTTTTGTTCAGTTAAGTTATATTCGGTTAACTAAGAATACAATAAAAATCGATTTTCAGTTAATTTGGTTCGGTTTCGATTCATAGTTCGGTTATTGCTGACCCTAGGTTGCGTTATTATAATATACATTACGTAATTATTTACATGTTGGGTAAATTGCGTAATATTTGTGTGTAATTACTTAAATATGGTTGCATAGTTATTTTAACTTTGTGCATAGTTATTTTAAGTTTGTGCATAATTATGGAGCGGATGCATATGCCCCTCGCTTACAAACCACCTGTCGCATTCTATTTAAGCCTATTATTACAAATATTTAAATTATATATAATATATAACGAATATAAACACATTAATTAAGTTAAACATGAAGGGCATGTTTGGCTAAGCTATTTAAAACAACTTATTGACTTATTTGTAAAAGTCAGAATTGAGTGACTTATTGACTTATTAACTTTTTTCTCTCACATACACCCTCATTGCCAAACATCATTTTGCGGCTTATGACTTTTCAAAAAGCCAATAAGTCAATAAGTTGTTTCAAAAAGCTTAGCCAAACATGCCCGAAGCCTTGTAGCTTTAATGTATTGACTTTTTGAGTTTTATTTGGAGCACAAGCTCCCTTCCAAACTTATAATTTGCATAATTGAATTTGGTTGTTTGAGTTCTTAGTTATTTTTTTAAACTTATTTTGTAACTTTTTGATGTATAATGTTTTCTTGTAAATCTGTTAGATTAAATATATTAATTGTATTTAATCAAGTGACTAGTATAATCATATATACTAACTAAATTAGATCAATTTAATATATTATACCTTAAATACTAGTTGGTAATTGTTGATGAACTATATTACCCTTACTAATTAATATAAGGGTTTATCATTGGGAAGATAACTAGAGGGATTTAAGAGTTAAACACTACACATAACATCAAGAAATTCGCCCACCCCCCCCCCCCCCTCTCTCTCCAAAACTAACGAGTTCATCACCTTCAAGAGCTCATAATTCACATCACTAATATACACCCTAAACGGGAACTCGACCAGACTGATAATCTTGTCGTCTACATCTAACCCTGATGGGATTGTTGGCTCATCAGGTACACTTTTACATGTTTTCCATTACATACATACAGAACTCATCAACATGTGGTATTAGAGCATATGTTGCTCAAATCAGTTCTATTTGTGTTCCCTAAATCTCTGGAAAACAAAAGATTTGATGAAAAACGGTGTAACTATGAATTTTCGTTTTTTGTTCATAAGGGATCACGTTTTTTGCATAAAAAATATGGAATAAAAAGGTGTTTTAATATGGTTATGATTTTATAAAATCCAAAATCTTATAAAAATTAAGATCTACAAATTAAAACATGTTTAAGGTTTCGATTCCAGATAAAACTAACTAGAGATTATTCGAAAATATTATTTGTGTTCATCATAAAACTGGAAGAATCACCCTTATTTCCGATGAATCGAAAAAATAGAGTGTGTTTTTCTTAGTTTGATCTAGATTATATCCATTAGAATTTCTAAATTTTGATATAAGTTTATCAGATTAAAGATTTTGAAATCTTTTAATAATCATAATAGATTTAAATTAGGAAACCAAATAAGCATAATCCCTTAAAATATTTTTTGAATTATATCCTTATCACAAGTTGCAATTTGCAGATAAATATGATTTTCAAAAAATAACTCTTGTTTTATATTTTGGGTTCATGTTTTTCAATGTTCACGGTTTTTTATTCCATCAAATTTAAGAGAACTCAGTTTAAGTGAACTCATAAAACTAGAGAACACTTAAACTCAAGAACTCATATGGAACTCAAAACTAAAGATCATTTTCAGGGAACTCAAAACTAGAGAACCCATAGCTAAGAGAACTTGAGAACTCATAAACTAAAATTCAAAACTAGAGAACTCATAATTAAGAGGACTTGAGAACTCTCAAACATAGTGAACCTAAAACTCGAGAACTAATTGTTTTCTCGAGAACTCAATTTTCTGTGAACGAATCTTTTTTCGTAAATCTAACTCCTGCAAACTATTATCGTGAACTGTTAGTCCGATCTGTGCTAACAGGTGGTTTGTTATTAATTAACTTAAAGGTTTTGTAACTACTTAGATAAAATTAAATTTTTACATAACTAAATAGCTTGACTTGAATGAGCTCTTGATATTTCACTTTTCTCCAAACGGTGATGTGTTACATCTACTCTATTGTTCAAGTATAATTAAAAGCTATGTTATTTATGCCTTATAGATAAGAATGTCTCACTTCTGCCCAAATATGATGTGCTACATTCATGTCTAGCATAACTAACTTGTGCGTAATTAAATATAATTGTCACACTTATGCCCAAAGGTGATCTATTACAATTATTTTGCACACATACTTAAATGATTTCATTTCTGCCCAAAGATGATTTGTCTTCGTTTAAGTATAACTTTTAAATAAAAGTCTATTAGTTTGATATTAGTAATAGATATATCACAGTTTTTTCAGATAGTGGTCCTTATATTAATGGTCCTTCATTAATCTAATGATCATACTTTAGTTTGCCTTGCTTGAATGCCCCATAACATTAATCACTACAACATTCTTCTTTAAGTTAGTGTCTCATCTAAATCATCCGCTCTAATTTCAAAACCCAATCTGAGTTTTGCTTCATAAATAGTTTCAATAACATTTAGCTCTCGTTGGTTTTTTATTATTCCTTAAGACATGACATGACAGTCATTTTGCTCTTTCTGATAACAATCATACCGATGAAAACTAGAGCATGACAAATGGGATGAGTTAAACATAATGTCTCATATGATAATCAATAACTCATTTAAATAAAGGATATCACAAAAATTATTCTAGATTCTGTTTTTCCTAAGCCTAGACTATTTTCTTTGGAATAATCTAAAGAACTCCTAAGATGCATGCATTCATTCTAAATTCTAACTATAAATGTTAAATGACATTCGTGAACATCATAATATACAATACCATGACCCATAAAATTAAGGGCTTACAAATGGGAATAAGTACGCTTTCCAGTGCATTACATACTAACTTTTCACTAGTACAATTTGATGCCTTAAGAATCAACTATAACACTCAGAAGTACCAAAGGAAAATGAGTGTGTTGATAACCAACATATGTACAAGGAAAGAAATGCTTGAAACTATAAAATAAGACGTTTTCACCTCACCACCACTAAACCTATAAAGAGGATAGTTCTGATGTCCGAAGATACAATACAAGTATTACTTCCAGGTTTAAGTTCTTCAAAGGAGAACCTCATTGCAAAATTATGTCATTAGACTAGGCATAAGCAATTAAACTATCCATAACTCAAATGAACAACTAGATAAAATAAGTAGTCGCATATTTAATGATATTTAAGTATGTTAACCTTAGTATTTCAATTAACACATGATAGGTTGAGTCTACTTCTATACATTTCCTTAGCAGATGTCAACAAATAACTAACATGAGAGTTAGTGACAAACTTAAATGTTAAGGCTATAAAAATCATAATAAACTGTCTTCAAACTTGACTTTATGATACCTTAAATATTTTGTAGATTAAAATTTAGTATCAATCCTTCAGTTACATTTTGACAGTTATGAGGTTTGCATAACCAAAATAAAGTCACTCATACCTTAAACTCTCATATTATTTTTTATCATTATCCAAATAGAAACATTTAACCTTAGAACTAGATGATACTATACTCGATCACAACTTTGGTTATCATGCAAATGAAAACTTAAAAAAAGAAAAATGAGACTTATAAATTTCATTCAGTGAAACCAAATTTTCATGAGAAATCATGACATGGTTGTGAGGATGAATTTTTTCATCTAAACTCATTCTCAATGATTTTAAATCATGTGTTAGATGCTCTAAACATTATTTGGCTTAAGAAATAAGTATGGGTCCAAAAAAAGTTACATTTCACTGATACTTGTTCTACTTATTTCAAATAAAATATTCAGACATAACTCATTTATCATTTAAAGACTATCTACTTGTATCTAATATGTCTCCTATGGTCCACAGTCTTAAAGAAATCCATTCATATATACTTAACATAACTCCTTTTAAATATGTTCTTACGTTTTCTTATAACATCTGGACAGTAAGGAAATCAAGTCTAACATATGTATAATAGTTTCCCACGTCACATACATCATTGAAACTTTTCTTGCAGCATTCTTAGAGATATCAAAGATCAGTATGAGCATTAAGTGTGTAATCATAACTTGCAAGAGTTACAAGAGGTAGGGAGTGAAAACTTCATATTAACTTAATTTACACCTCCTATATAAGACACTGCCCCTATCTCGTACTTGTTTCCTTGGAATATACTGCTACTCTTACAAAAGTTTCACTATTGCATAAATGTGGGTACATTTAGATCTCTTACCAAAACTAAAAGTAATCCACAACAAGAGAAACTACAATGAGTAACATCATTAACTAGTTTCTCTATTAGAATCTATTTGTCCTCAATTGTTAACCCTAAGCATGTTGGCATGTTGAGTTCCTAAAGACTTCTAAGGTCAGTGGGAGCAGTAAAAATATTTATCATGACTTGCCAAAAATACAAGAGACGGGGGGAGAGAGTCATTAAATTTTACTCCGAATTTAACTCTGATTACACATCTTGTACACTATAATGCACTGATGTGTCCTATCGTAGTGTGTTGGTCTGGTTAATTTAATAACTTTTAGCATGCATTAGGTGGGTTAATTTAAAACTTTTAGACACTTTCACCTAGTTTTAAATTTATAAGAAATGATTATTACTTAGGCTAGACACACACAATAGGCAAGCGTACCTATCGTTTGTAGTAAAGTTTATATAAGAACCAAGTATCGAACCCAAAGGATACGACTTTTTAATAGTTAACTTTAAATTAACAACTAGTTGATTAATTATCTTTTGTTAATTTTGTATTAAAAACTAAACACAAAAGCAAATAATAGATGATTAGTAGAGAATATCATGAGCACGAAGTGTGTTGTTTTGGATCTTCGACCACTTGGGATGAATTATTGTTATGTTATTTGCAAGAGGTGAGGTTAATTAACTCAAAGACCCAGCTCCTAGCTAAGGTTACTGACAAATTTTTATTAGATTTACAATATGTGACTTTAAGGTTAAAATAGAATTAGATCCGATTAAAGATAATTTATTGCCCAATCTTAGATAAATGTCCTTTTTAAGGAACAATCCCTCAATATTGGGTTAGTTACATCCAACTACTCTTCTTTGTTTTACATGGTTCCTATGGCTTGCAATCCTCTATTTGGCAACATACCTTTATCTCACTTCAAAGGTAGCAAGGATATCAAAGTGCTCCACACGGGTGCTAATGAAACTTGTGATTAACTAGGGTGATTGATATTTATTTAACGGACGGCGTTATAAAAATAATATATATATATATATATATTATAACGTAAGTATATAAATACGTATAGTATTTTAACACGGGTTCAGCGACTCTTAGACCGCATCAAGTCTAACATATAGACCGTGTTAGACGAGTCACAAGACCGAGTTTTGGCTAGTCATTGAGGCCTAGCATATAGACTATGCAGGCCAACGATGATATTCTTGATAAACGATGTAATAACCCGAATAATTGTATCGAATCCTAATGCAACACGTGTCAGGAAACTCTCCAAATAATTCCGACATGTGGAAGGAGATGGACAAGTTTCCAAAGTTTCCATTTTTGGAGGTCTCTTATGAACCGCAAGGGGATTAAAATGTTTCATCGCCAGAGGTCCTTACGGACCGCAAGACGTTACTCCTTGTGGTCCACAAGGTGGTCCTGACAGCAGGCAACTAGTTGTCAGCTGCAACTCACCCTTGTGCCACCTCTCCTGCGAAATTGTCATCAATTCTTCTCTTGTAGACATGTGTGTTGTGACTAATCTTCTCCTAAGAGCCTCTGATCACACTCGGCTTGATTATGGAGCCCAGATATTAGTATAAATAGGTTTCAATGTAGCACATTCGATTCACACCGCTTTCAATTCTCAATACTTCCTTTGGAGTTGTTTCTGACCCATAGGAGCCTCCTCCCTTAAGTTCTAAGTGTTTCCTTCATCACTAGTAAGTATTCTTTCGAGCCAATTTCAGTTTATTAGTTTGTTATTAGCTGAAAGTTAAGTAGTTTGACTTTTGCTTTGACTTTCGGTTCTGACCATTTTGGTCAAGTCAAAAGTTAGTCAAACCTTTCCACGTAATCACTATAAAGAAGGTATTAATCCCCTACGATTATAGCCTCTAACCATCACGTTTAGTGGCTAAATGACGAGTTAAACATGTATCAAATAAAAATAAAAAATATAGTTTATGCATTTTACGATGAATGAACTTTTAAGTATTAAAACCATAAGTTTTGACACTATAAAAGTTTATACAACATTATGATACTTATATAATGTCCAACTCGTCACTTTCAGTTTAGCATTCAATTCTAAGTCGAAAATCAAACAGTTAGACTTCTGCTTTAGCTTTCGATTCTGACCTGTTTGGTCAACCATAAAATCCAATCAAACCTGACTATGTGATCACTATAATATAGGGAATAATCCCCTATGACTATACCTTCTAGTCATCACGTTGGGACAGGTAAATTGACGAGTCAAATATATATATTCTTAAAAAGGTCAAAAATGCCCTTTGGCATAAAACCAAATAAAATGGTCCTAAGCTTATGCATTATGCATTCTGACTTCAAGACTGATTTTATAACATCATAAAATGTGTTTTGAGTTATCGGACTCGTCATAGAACCATTCGACCACCTAAACCCACTTTTACGCGCATGATTAGTTATACAAACATAATTTGTATAAACTAGTCGTAACGTGTCAAGTGATTTCAAAACGATTCCAAATTAGAATGTTTGCTTAAATAACCCATATCCAACGAGGCATTGCACTCAGACGGGTATAAACCACATTCTATCCGATTAACGCTTAATCTAGCGGAACCAACCGAAATTCTAAAGTTAACGGATCAAGTTAAAAGACTTACCAATGACCCTGAAGCATTCTAATGGATAATAATTCTGTTCATTTCGGACTACAGAGCCCTCCAGATAATCGTGCCTATGATTAATAAACTCTGAATACGGCTTTGCTACGAGAACCAAATACACTATTTTAGACAGCTAGCAAAGGTAAATACTTTTAGCCACTATTACATTAAAACTTAGGATATGGCATTTCCCATTTGGTACGGGTATCACAAATGGGCAAATGCTTACATATGTGGGTATTTGTTTTAAACTGTTTTGCTTGATAACGCCTTAAACATTTGGGGGTTAATAGTACCGTGTCCGGACGTCCCGACTCATTTAATTGTAAATGGCCATTAAGTGAGGGGTGTAGGCATACTCTTTAGAGTCACAAATAATGTTGGCGTAGATATTGATCACATACTGGTTCCCGAATGTATGACAAGCCTGTAAATCAGTAACAAGGAAATTATCCCAATGAATATTTAAAAGAAAATCTCTTTTAAAAACATTTACTAAAATGTGTCGGTTAATAGTATTTATTAGTGAAAACTGACGTATTTTTAAAGATTAACCACATGTCACGAACCTAAATAAGTAGGCTGGATTCGGTTCGGCTATAAGCTTTAGAATTTGCGACTCCACGGCTAGAGACCTATGATGTCCTAAGTCTATTTTTATTTCGATCTTACTTGTGGAATAATTTGTACCAAACAAAATGCGATAAAGTTTCATTTAATATATTCAAGCTTTTACATTTAATATTTTATCATCCCATCTTCCACTGCCAATTGTGAAATTGTTATCAATCGTCACGCATAAACCCACCGCCTGGGCCCACCGAAAATTGGGATGTGACAAACGAGGGTTGATTACAAGATGTGTTTCCACAAATGGGTCAACCACTTCTCCAAGATCGGATTTCCTTATTGGTATATGGGTTGTTAAACGCCATGAGTGTACTTATAAGCTTCACCTCCTTTGGTTATCAACAACTCCCAAAAGATCAAAGACCAAAACAATCACAAGCTCATTATGAAAGAAGAAGAGAAAAAGAATTATTAAAGACACAACACACCTCTTTTCTAGAGATTAAACAATTAATTTTTGCCAAGCTTCATCTTCAACCAAAGCAACACAAAGGGTTTGGCCAATAATGGCCATAACATTTCCATAAACAATGATTATAGAGTGGATCATAATGGATCAAGTATGATAAGATCAAACAACTTGAAGAAGGTTGTTGATTACAAGTTCTCTCTCTCTCTCTCTCTCTCAAACTAAGCTATTACAAGTGTTTTCTTGGAGTGATCATAAATCCTTTTTGGTATCTCAAGATCAGAGAGTTTGTGTGTGAAACGTGAAAGAGGAGTGGGTGAATGAGATGGTGAAATGGGCAGTCAAGCCCTCTATTTATAGGCTGGAAGTTGCAAGGTGAGCACGAGCTTACCTAGGGGGCATGACCATGCCTGGTGCTGATTCCGGACACTGCTCATCCTTCTTGTTCTTTTCTAGTGTGTTCTGCTGAAATTATGTTATAGGCAAATATGTGCATATGGATGCATGACCGTGTTTGGACAGGTGTCCCAACAAGACTTGAACATGTGGCATTTTGATTGGTTCTCAAAGCTTCCAACATTTGTCTCTTCCTGAGCACGGGGCATGCCTATATAGGCACAGGCGTGCTTGCCTTATGGTGGACTTTGATTGACCATTTGTTGGGTTGACTTGTTGAATTTGTGTTTCTTGGTGTTGTGCACGGTCGTGCCCATAGCCTGGGATGACTGTGCCTATCTAGCAACTTGCTGCTTTCATTAGAATCTTGGATTTTTACTTCGTTTATTCTCGTTTTTCTCTTCTTTTCATCCTGGGACCTTGGAAACCTGCTTTTGTCAAATAGGAACGATTTAGGTAGTATTTACAACTAAAAAGTCATTAAAGTACATAAATTTATGAGTTAATTATGCATTAAAAATATGTATAATTGATGGCACATCATGCACCGACTCTTAAATACTTAGAATCTAATATATTTGAATGTGACAACCTCCCTAACTAAAGCTGAAATGGATGTTGGAAAGTTTACTAGATCCTACCTCTTCTCAATTTAACCATTAGAATCAATCAATAAATCTTCTAAGTGGAATAAAGCTATTATTCGCAAAATTGATTCTATGTGTTAGAATAATGTTTGGGATTTGGCATAGTTACCTATGGGTGTTCATAACTAAATCATAATGCAAACGTTAAGACACTAACACGCATGATTGATTGTTAAAGGTTACACTCAAGAGGGAATAAATTATCAAAGAAACTTCTTACTTGTCTTACAAATGGTTTATTTGAGGATCATTGTTGTTCTAGTAGCTTATAATAATTTAGAGCTACATTAGATGAACATTAAAATAACTTTCCCTAACAACTGACTAACATATTTACATGCTCATATAACAATTTGAAAGTTCTAAACTGAAGGTTAAGAACACTTAGTTTGTAAGTCAATAATATCCATGTATGGGTTAATGCATACATCAAAGTGTGATGAAATCTTAATGCAGTTATTTTCATCAAGAACCAAGTGGATTAATGTACCTAGTTCAAGAACTAAAACAAAGTTGTCCTTATATAGATGCATTATTTTGAAAAGTATATGTTGTATTAGTCAAAGTATTGGTCACACATACTTTGATATGATAGATCTTAGAGATATCTCTTACGTGACATATATCATAACATACTGAGATACACTCAACTGGACATTAGTCTCGTTTCATAAATTTAACATTAAAGGAGTCCTTACACATGTAACAAACCATATTGCTCTTCTTTAGATGATAATAAGATAAATGAGATTATTTCCTTGTGCTTCATTAATTAGAAGCCTTATGCAGGTTCAAGTCTATACTCGTTTAAATATTACTCACAATGCAACACAATAGATATGTCTAGATTAATGTGAATCATCTAATAGAGTATTACAATATTTTTAAATGAAATGAGAGACCATAATTTAAAGAAGTGAGAACTTAAACCGGTTGATTACTCTAACTTTGTTATATTCAAATATAACTAAAAGTCAATTTTGGGTATATCCTTATGTCAGCAGACAAAACTATCTCATAAAGGAGTCATAATTAACTGATAACAACAACCTAAGTTATAATGAGATAATATGTTGATTAATCACAACACAGTTGTCAATAAATGTTGTTGAAATTTTGGGACTCGTCGGTTTATTCACTCCATATAAATCATATATTGAAGACTTACTGTGATAATGACAGCTACCATGTCTAGTCGAATAGTAACAATTCGAGAAGTGTTGCGTTAAATTCCGATACGAAATTACTGTCCGTTTATGAACGAATTGAGGAAACTAAATCTTTGTATCAGATACATTCATGATATGCTCAAAGATCCTATAAATAAAGGTTTATCGCCATAAGTATTATGTAAACGCTTATAATAATGACGGATTTGCTGATGACCATGCATAATTGCATATCGTACTATGGATGATTAATAAATATTTTTTCTCATTGGTTTTGATCTTGTATGTCTCTAAATATGTTCTGCTAACGTAATGACATATAGACAAATATAAATGCAAATCAAATATTTAAAGGGCTTATTTGTAAATTTTGATCATAATTGTTAGGTTTTAAATTGAGGCTGTAGTATGACTAATAGGGTCCGGAGTTGAATAATGACTCAACGGTTGTATTTCTCTGTTACGGTTTTTGGTTTAAAGCTAAAATGAGTATTAACTTCTGGTCAAACCTATCTAATCTATTCATCCTAATAAAGCAATTACTAGGGTGCCACATTGTCACGGCCCCCGTCCCGGTTTTACCCGATACAGGAGTCGTGGGACAGAAATCCCGTGGTATTTATTAATTGAGTTGACAGCGGAAGATTTACAGGATCTTTTAAACTTAAAAATGCCCGATTATTTTATTTCCATAATTTGGGACAAATCCCGTAATTTACAATAGAGGAATTTCACGAGGAAATTCCCTGTTTTACAAAACATGTTTATTTATTTAATTGAGCCACCACTTCAAGCTTTATTAGTGCTCCGTAGCACTTTTCCTTGATTCACAGCAGGTCGCCTGAAACATGTTTAAAATTATTTTATCAGCGAGGAAATACTGGCGAGTCACTCAGTTTACATAAAATGACACATAGTTATGAATTACAGCATAAGAGCGATTACAATGGCAACTATCTTATTTTTATCTAGCGCCATGTCACAGCCTTGTGACGATGGTCATACCACTATTGGGTTCTTTCACCCAAGTAGTGATGATTATCACTGTTAGGTTGATGAACCTAACCGTGAGAAATTAGTAATGTGCACAATACCCCACTTGCCAGTGATTCAAGATAACCACGACTTAATCTCTGTAATTATAACTTTTGAAAATGATTTGAGTATTGTAAAACATTGTTGATAAAAAGAGAATGACTCACATTGCAAGTTTAAACGGGCAGAGTTTAGCCTACTGATAAGCCTTGTAACCTAAATTAAATAGCAATGCATACGAAACTAGGTCAGTAACTTAATACAACATTTACGATAACTCACGAGATTAAAACCCTCACGACGAATGACAAAGTGCAATACTTAAACATCCATCGAATTTATGATGAATGACAAAGTATAGCCCGAGTTTGGGCAGCACTTAAACATCCATCGGATTGGTTTCAATCGATCGGACATTGAATCGTAGCAGCGATCGAGTTAATACCCTGTAGTCGTAGCAGCGTTTCACTACTCTGAATTTCGAATTTAAGCTGTATACTTCGTTTTGAAAGTGAGATTTCGAGCACAGGTGAAAGTCCCATGCACAGGATACTTATAGCCAGATTTTGAGTTTTACGCGGCCCGCGTAAACCTCCTCTTGATTCTTACGCGGCCTGCGAGGGCCCCTATCCTACGTGTAGGCCTGATGTGTCACGAGTTGGGTTGACACGCATGCAACACGTGGCCCGGAAAGCTTATCTGGTCAACATTAAGTTGACGTGGCCCGCATAAGGGTCCGCTTATTATTTACGCGGCCCGCCTGAGAACCAAAAACCTTGTTTTCTTGGTTTTTCATGCACATTAGGGTTTCAGGGGTCCGGGTTTTTACTTACGGGTCGTTTTGGGGCATTTTTGCAGGTCCTTACATCCTCCCCACCTTATTTAAATCTCGTCCTTGAGATTTATTGAAATAAGTGAGGATATTTTCGCTTCATCTCCGATTCTAGCTCCCAGGTGTATTCTGGTCCTCTTTTTGAATCCCACTTGACTTTAACCAGTACCAATCTTTTGTGCTTGAGGAATTTACTCTTTCTGTCTTCTATTTGAAGTGGTTTCTCCACGAACTTCAACTTTTCATTTACCTGTATATCTTGAAGAGGGACTACCAGGGATTCGTCAGATAAACATTTCTTGAGGTTGGATACATGAAACACGTCATGTACCCCAGCTAACTCTTCTGGTAGTTGTAAGCGATATGCAACTGGTCCTATTTTCTGGATTACTGGGAATGGTCCTACGTACCTTGGACTTAGCTTTCCTCTTTTTCCGAATCGGACTACTCCCTTCCAAGGAGAAACTTTCAAGAGTACCCTGTCCCCAACTTGAAATTCTAGTGGCTTGCGTCGATTGTCTGCATAACTTTTCTGGCGATCTCGAGCCGTCTTTAGTCTTTCCTTGATTTGAGTGATCTTGTCGGTGGTTTCTTGCATGATTTCAGGACCTGATAATTGACTTTCTCCTATTTCTACCCAACACACTGGAGTTCTACACTTACGTCCGTAGAGTGCTTCAAACGGGGCAGCTTTAATGCTTGAATGATAACTATTGTTATAGGAGAATTCAATTAAAGGTAAATGGTTGTCCCAGTTTCCTCCAAAATCAATCACACATGCCCTGAGCATGTCTTCCAGGGTTTGGATCGTCCTTTCACTTTGTCCATCTGTTTGAGGATGGTATGCAGTACTTAAATTTAATCGTGTCCCCATGGCTTCCTGGAAACATGTCCAGAAATGTGAAGTGAAACGACTATCCCTGTCCGATACAATGGAGAGTGGAACTCCATGTAAGGATACTACCTCGTCTACGTATAACTTTGCTAACCTTTCCATGCTAAAGGTTTCTTTCATGGGTAGAAAATGGGCTGATTTGGTTAATCGATCCACAATTACCCAAATCGCATCATTACCTTTTCTGGTCTTGGGTAACTTAGTAACAAAGTCCATTGTTATGAGTTCCCATTTCCAAACAGGCATTTCTAATTGTTGTAGTAAACCTGAAGGTTTCTGGTGTTCTGCCTTAACTTGCGAACAAGTTAGACACTTAGATACATATCTAGCTATGTCTTTCTTCATTCCTATCCACCAGAAGTTATTCCTTAAATCTTGGTACATTTTATTATTACCAGGATGCATGGTATACCTAGATTTATGGGCTTCTTCTAAAATCTTATTTCTTAAATTTCCATGCTTAGGTACCCAAATTCTTTTCTTATGGAATCTCCAAATTCCATCACTTCCTTGCTCTAATTCCTTTATTCGTCCTTTCATTCCTTTAGCATCATCCTTGATCGCTGTTTCTTGAATATGCTTCTATTGTTCCATTAAATCTAATTGTAAGCTTAACCTAAGAGCACGAACTCGTCGTTGTTTCTCATGATACTTACGACTTAAGGCATCTGCTACTACATTTACCTTTCCTTCGTGATATTGAATATCACAGTCGTAGTCACTTAGAATCTCCATCCATCTTCTTTGCCTCATGTTTAACTCCTTTTGCCCAAATATATATCTTAAACTCTTATGATCTGTATAGACTGTAAACTTACTGCCATACAGATAGTGTCTCCAAATCTTAAGGGCAAAAATTATCGACCCTAATTCTAAGTCATGAGTCGTATAATTCTCTTCGTGCTTTTTCAATTGCCTTGAAGCATACGCAATTACCTTCTTGCGTTGCATTAGCACACATCCTAATCCTAGCTTAGAAGCATCACAGTAAACTTCAAAATTTTTTGTTCCTTCTGGTAAGGTAAGAATTGGGGCATTAGTTAACATTTGCTTTAAAATCTTAAAAGCCTCATCTTGTCTAGATCCCCATTCAAACTTTACTGCTTTACAGGTTAGCTTAGTTAATGGTACAACTATTTTGGAAAAATCCTTAATAGAACGTCTATAGTATCCGGCTAATCCTATAAAACTTCTAACTTCCATAGCTGATTGCGGGACCTTCCATTTGGTGATCGCTTCTATTTTGGAGGGATCTACGTGAATACCTTCGTGATTCACCATGTGTCCCAAAAATTGTACCTCTTGTAGCCAAAATTCACACTTCGAGAATTTGGCGTAAAGCTTCTCTTTTCTTAACAAAGTTAAGAGTACATGCAGGTGCTCACAATGCTCGTCCTGACTTTTGGAATAAATAAGTATATCATCGATGAAGACAATTATAAATTTATCCAAGTACGGTTTACAGATCCTATTCATCATGTCCATAAATGCTGTCGGAGCATTTGTTAGTCCAAAGGGCATGACTGTAAACTCGTAATGACCATACCTAGTTCTGAAAGCAGTTTTAGGAATGTCTTCTTCCTGTACTTTCAACTGATGGTATCCGGAGCGTAAATCTATCTTAGAAAAATATCTAGCTCCCTGAAGTTGATCAAAAAGATCATCAATCCTAGGTAATGGGTATCGATTCTTAATTGTAACCTTATTTAATTCTCTATAATCAATACACATTTGCATCGAACCATCTTTCTTTTTCACAAACAACACAGGCGCTCCCCACGGGGATGAACTAGGTTGTATAAATCCTTTACTGAGCAATTCATCTAACTGCTTTTTTAGTTCTAACATTTCGGTGGGTGCTAACCGATAAGGTGCCTTAGCTATTGGTGTAGTTCCAGGAATTAGATTAATTCTAAATTCTACTTCCCAATCGGGTGGTAATCCAGGTAGTTCTTCTGGAAATACTTCCGGGTATTCTGATACTACTGGAATTTCCTTAAGTTCCTTACCTTTAGTGTTAATGATTACCGAAATCATATACACTAGTCCTTTTTTTCTTGAATAACTGGCCAATTTCATTACTGAAATGAATTTCATTGGCTTACGTGGACTATCTCCTGTAATCACCACTATTTCTCCTGTGGGTGTATGAATTTCTATGGAATTCTTATCACATAGGATTCGAGCATGGTTGGCTACTAACCAATCCATTCCTAACACAACATCGAATCCGGCTAATTTCGTAGGTAACAGGTTTGCAGAAAATTTATGGCCTGAGAGTTCTATCTTTCCTTCTTGCAAAACCTTATCTATTTTAACAGCATTCCCATCTGCCGTTTCTACTGTAAAAATTTGTCTAAGATGGGTTAAGGGTAGGTTAAGAGCTTGGCAGAATGAAGTATTTATAAAACTTGGTTTGCACCAGATTCAAATAATACTTTTGCATAGATGTCATGAACTAGGAACGTACCAGCTATCATATCAGGGATTAGTTCTGCTTCCTGGGTAGTCAGTTGGAATGCTCTTGCGTTTTTCTTGGTAGTTCCTTCTGCAGGTTTGGCTTTGTTATCAGCTGGTTTGATCAATTTCGGGCAGTCTGGCCGGAAATGCCCAGCTTCTCCACAGTTGAAGCAGATGGTTGATTTCTTTCTTCTGCAGTCTTCTTCTTGGTGCCCTGGGATTTTGCAAAAATTACAATACCCTTTGCATCTTCCAAAATGCTTCCTTTTACAGGTACCGCAGAATGGAGCAGTGGGAGATGGCCCGGTTCCCTTTTTCTTAAAGTTGCTACTATTACCCACACGGAATCCTTGGGTAATCTTTTGAGCCACTTCTTTCTTCCGGTTTTCTTCTTGCGTACGTACCAGTCCGTCTGTCAAAGTGTTGGCTAATTCCACTGCATCGTCAATAGTGCGAGGTCTCGCAGCTTTAACGATATCACGGATTTCACCAATCAAACCCCAAATATAGCGAGAAATAAGTACCAGTTCTGGCGAAGCCAGGGTTGGTACAACTCTAGCATACTCGAAGAATGTCGAAGTATATCCTCGACAGTCTACATCCACCATTCGGTGGTTCAGGAACTTATTTGCCATTTGTTCTTTTTCATATTCGGGACATAATTTTCTTTCCACCAGACTTTTAAATTCTTCCCAATTCATGGCATAAGCCACATCACTCCCTTTGGCTTGTAGTATCATGTTCCACCATTCTAGTGCCCCTTCTTTAAAAAGATTTGACGCATACATGACCTTGTTTTCCTTGGCACATTTACTTATTTTAATTACTGCTTCGGTTTTCTCCAACCAACGCAGTGCAGCCGTTGCCCCCTTCGTTACCTGCAAACTCAATTGGTTTACAGGCAAGAAATTCCTTATAAGTGCAACCAGGCATTGCAGCTTTCATTTTCTTAAGAATTGGGGCTTGCATCCCATCATTATCATTATTATTAATGTTGCCGCCTCCATTTACACTATTACTGAAATTGTCGCCGTGAGTACGTTTGCTGGGAATAATTGGTTGAGTTTCAACTGGATTTCGGGCAGCAGCAAGGATTGCTGGAATAGCATTTGCTATTCCTTGGGCAACGATGTTTTCTATATCTTGCCTATTTAGAAATTGATCTTCATGGTTTTGTTCGGATTGATTAACTTCGTTAATTGGTTCATTGTCAGCATGTTCCATCTGATAATTACCAATATATAAATATGTAAATTATTGGCACAAAATTATTTAATAATTAGTCACAATAACACAATCACACATAAGCATGTCAACACGTATAGCCAAAATTGTCGACTTTGCGACTTCCATTTTTATATATTGTAGTATGCATCAGTACACACTAAATATATTACAAAAGTTTTATTTTTAGTTATTTTTTTATGTGATTATATTTTTATTATTATTATATTATTATTAAATACATACTCCCACAACCACACAATCACAGTCAGCGGGCATTTCAAAAACGACGTTCCCTCTCGTCGTATTTCCATGAGATTCTTTCCCCCACATCCCTAATTCGGTTTCCTGCATCAATCAGCTCCTCGCCAAAGTGACGGAGTTCAGCCAAATTTTCAGAGCTCATAGGTGGGTATAGTGGAGGGTCAAATTGAGGGAAAAAGGTATTAGGGTTATTCAGGAGATTTTGAAATTGCCAGTCGGTAGTCCACCATTCTTCCAGCTCTCCTAGAGGTCGGGGGTGGATAATAGGATCTGGGAAAGCAGGTTCCAGATTGACTAGAAGTTGTGCTTCCGCTGGGTAATCGAAGAGGTTTTCATCGGCAGGTCCGATGGGGTCGCTATCTGCCAGTTGGCGGTCTAGTTCTTCCCAGGGTGGTATTTCCTGGGCTTGCTCTGAACTTTCTCCGATCTCTATTCCTTTGCCTTTATCATGCGGGTCCTCCGTCTTTATAACTTTCTGTGTCGCTGGTCTCTTCCTACGCACACGCCTCCAACCTACAAGTCTTCTTTTCTTTTTCGGCTTAGGTTTTTCTTGAGGTTGGGCTTGGAATACCATTTATTCTTCAGTATCAGCCTGGTAACCAGTGAAGGTACCGGTGGTATCCATATCTGTGGTATGGATAGTAAAATTTTGAAGTGCTTCTGATAGTTCATTCATGCTGTTAGCATACATGAAGAAACACACAAAATTCTAAGTTAAAATTTTGTAAATTAAAATTTTAATAGAATCACAGAATAGCAATCAGAAAAAATTAAGTATTTCTAAATACTTAATTGGCTTAAATCAGTGGCTCTGATACCACATTTTTCTGTCACGGCCCCCGTCCCGGTTTTACCCGATCCAGGAGCCGTGGGTCAGAAATCCCGTGGTATTTATTAATTGAGTTGACAGCGGAAGATTTACAGGATCTTTTAAACTTAAAAATGCCCGATTATTTTATTTCCATAATTTGGGACAAATCCCGTAATTTACAATAGAGGAATTTCACGAGGAAATTCCCTGTTTTACAAAACATGTTTATTTATTTAATTGAGCCACCACTTCAAGCTTTATTAGTGCTCCGTAGCACTTTTCCTTGATTCACAGCAGGTCGCCTGAAACATGTTTAAAATTATTTTATCAGCGGGGAAATACTGGCGAGTCAATCAGTTTACATAAAATGGCACATAGTTATGAATTACAACATAAGAGCGATTACAATTGCTACCATCTTATTTTTATCTGGCGCCGTGTCACAGCCTTGTGACGATGGTCATACCACTATTGGGTTCTTTCACCCAAGTAGTGATGATTATCACTGTTAGGTTGATGAACCTAACCGTGAGAAATTAGTAATGTGCACAATACCCCACTTGCCAGTGATTCAAGATAACCACGACTTAATCCCTGTAACTATAACTTTTGAAAATGATTTGAGTATTGTAAAACATTGTTGATAAAAAGAGAATGACTCACATTGCAAGTTTAAACGGGCAGAGTTTAGCCTACTGATAAGCCTTGTAACCTAAATTAAATAGCAATGCATACGAAACTAGGTCAGTAACTTAATACAACATTTACGATAACTCACGAGATTAAAACCCTCACGACGAATGACAAAGTGCAATACTTAAACATCCATCAAATTTATGACGACTGACAAAGTATAGCCCGAGTTTGGGCAGCACTTAAACATCCATCGGATTGGTTTCAATCGATCGGACATTGAATCGTAGCAGCGATCGAGTTAATACCCTGTAGTCGTAGCAGCGTTTCACTACTCTGAATTTCGAATTTAAGCTGTATACTTCGTTTTGAAAGTGAGATTTCGAGCATAGGTGAAAGTCCCATGCACAGGCTACTTATAGCCAGATTTTTAGTTTTACGCGGCCCGCGTAAACCTCCTCTTGATTCTTACGCGGCCCGCGAGGGCCCCTATCCTACGTGTAGGCCTGATGTGTCACGAGTAGGGTTGACACGCATGCAACACGTGGCCCGAAAAGCTTATTTGGTTAACATTAAGTTGACGCGGCCCGCGTAAGGGTCCGCTTATTGTTTACGCGGCCCGCCTGAGAACCAAAAACCTTGTTTTCTTGGTTTTTCATGCACATTAGGGTTTCAGGGGTCCGGGTTTTTACTTACGGGTTGTTTTGGGGCATTTTTGCAGGTCCTTACACACATGGCATTTATCTAGGGTTCATATGCCATGGCTTTTTTTAGCCTACACAATGCCACGTGGCAATCTCATACCTATACACTCTCTTCACGCGGACCCGTTTTGTGAACTTCGGGTCATTTGTGTATAACGTATTTAAAGTTTATAATCCAAATTCTTCATTTAAACATCGAATTAGGGTTTCTGTCACTCAATTTCTTCTCCGCCGTCCCTGAATATATTCAAAGCAATCTTCAAATCAAGCTTAGTATTGTTTGTTCGGTCACAATCTAGACCAGAAACCCTAATTTCATGGCGAGGCGGTTTACGAACAAACAGGTAAAACCTTGCAATTTTGAAATCAATAGTTTTTCAAAATTCAACATAATCTTCGTCTGTTCATCTTCGCTTTTTGTTCTTGGTTTTGTTTTTTTGTTACAGCAATGAAGGTTAGGGTTCCGACAAGTTGATCTTGAGCAAGTTCACTTTTAATGGTAAGTTTTGGAGTTTTATTTTGCTTATTGTGTTTGATTTTAATAAAAACGTTATTCGAATTGGTAAATATACAAGATTGCTGATTTTTTTAAAGGTGAATGTTGTTGATTAATTAACACTCATTAATCTATCTGAACAAAATTGTCTTTGATTTTAGAAATTGTTGTCGGTTTGTTTATAGTAATGGGAGATTGTTTTGAGTGTAGATAGTGTTTGATCATTGGATGAACTAGCATTTTTAGTTATTCGTCCCTTTATACCCGTCTTATTTTTTTTTTGTAAGAACCAAGTTAGTCTGCTGTCGTAACTTCCTATTCATTGGCCCACTACAGGTTGTTAGGCGTTGTTCATCTCAGTTCGATATCTACAGATAGGGGTGAGCAAGAAAACCGAAATAACCGAACCGTAACCGAATAACCGAAATAACCAAACCGAAAAAACCAAACCGAAACAAAAACCGACGGTTCGGTTTTCGGATTTTTAATAACCGAAAATTTCGGTTCGGTTTTCGGATAAACTTTTTCAATAACCGAAAAAAACCGAACCGAACCGATAAGTTACAATCCATATATTTTTATGTTTAAGTTTAAATTGTTTAAGTGTTTAACCCAATGCTAGTAGAAAACGTTTGTTTTATTCTTGAATGTTAAGTGTTTATAATAAAAACATTATAACTGAAATGATTTATTATTACCTATAAGATATAACAAAATTTAATATAAAAATTAAATTTAATAAAAACTTTGAAGAAACATAAAAAAAGATTAGAAGGTTAGGTTTATATATAAACAATATTAATTAAAGAGGTTAACTATAATAACTTAAATATAAACATATAAAAAGATTGTTATAATATAAATTATACTTTTTATTTTTTGAATCTTATATAATTTTGTTCCAAAAACCGAAATAACCGAAAAACTGAACCGAACCGACGTAAAAACCGAAACCGAAAAAAACCGAAACCGAACGGTTTTTAAAACCCAAAAACCGACATTTCGGTTTCGGTTTTGATTTTACCCAAAAACCGAACCGAACCGTGCACACCCCTATCTACAGAGCTGGTGCAAGTTGCAAGATCAGGTAATTGGAAATTTGTTTGAAAAAAAAACCCTTATATTTTACAAAAAATGATATCAAGTTGCATATCTATTTTTATTCATATTGTGGTTTTTACTTTATATTAAAGTTGGTAATTTGATTTGATTCCAGCCGTTTGTTGCAAGTGAGTTATTGATTAATGTTTTTTTCAAGTGTTCTTATGGTTTGTATATTTATCATCTTCAATCCGAGTTTATTGAACATGTTTTAATCCAGTCTTTTGTACCTTGGTTGGAAATGTTTGCCAGCTCTCAAAATCAAAATGACCGGAATAGCCTTTGATGTGTGTAAAATGCAACATATAAATTACATCAAATGAGGCATAAAACTAACCCTTTTTTAGTACTAATGTTGGAAAAAGCGTGCTTTTGTCTTCCTTTTGAATTTACAGGACCAAATGAGCTTAAACGAGCAAAAGGAACAAATATGCAGCAAAAACTAACATAAATACAAAGAAAAGGAATAAACGTGATATGCCCGACCCCTAGACAGCATCCCCAAGAGCAAAAACAAGAAACAGAAGGCTGACCACTGCCCGTGCCCACTGGACACGGGGGCGTGGTCAGGTGTCTGCAGAAAGGACAAAGCTGTAGAAGCTTCTGCGCCCACCACAGGGGCATGCCCAGCTCAGCACGGGGCGTGGTTAACGCTAAGATTCGCACAATCTTGCAAAATCTTGGTAGTACAGATACGCTTCTGCACACGGGGTCGTGCCTACTGGACACGGGCCGTGTTGAGCCCTATGCCGACAAAAGCAATTAATGAAGGAATAGAAAAGGGATGGCCACAGGGGCGTGTCCACTGGACACGGGGCCGTGGCCGGGCTTCTGCTCAGGCTATAAATAGGGGTGCTTGGCTCACTTCAAAGGCATCCCTTGGCAAACCACCTCTCTCCCACTTTGCCACCACTCCACCACCATCATCCATCATCCACCTTAGAGTGTGTGTAGTAGTCTCGGGATCCAAGATTGATAGTAAATGTTCTTGTCAATCAAAGGCCATGTTTGGCTAAGTCTCTTACATCACTTGGTGAAGTCAAGTCTTTAATGTATTACTTTTGATTTTTAATCTTTTCGCACTTTTTATTTGGTTTTGTATTAATGACTTTAATAACTAGTTTCTTATGTTGAAGGTGAAACTTCTTTATCATTTGTCTGTGGTATCTTGTCATTACTTTACTGTCTATATAAAGTAAAAGATTTACACCATTCATATCTCTACGGTCTATATAGAGATATGTTGGCTACCTGGTAAGAGAAAACGTGAGGACGATAACTCACGACGGTCTGAGAAGAAGTTTAAGGGAACCACAGACCACAAGAAAAAGTTTGGATCTGGCAAGGGTAGTCAGCAAGCAGATGAAAAGCCAAAGTGCAAAACCTGCCAGAAGCGTCACTTTGGAAAATGCAGGTTCGAATCCAAGTCTCAGTCAAAACCATTTGCATGTGGGTTATGCAAATCCAAAGAACACAAGACGATAGAGTGCAAGAAGATAAAAGATGCAACGTGCTATAACTTTAACGAGAAGGGGCACATCAAGTCCAACTGCCCTAAGTATGCCAAAAAGCCTGAAGAAGCCAAAAAGACCAATGCTAGGGTCTTTCGAATGGATGCACGAGAAGCCGTTCAGGATGATAACGTGATAACATGTACCTTCCTTATAAATGATGTTTATGCAAGGGTATTATTTGATTCGGGTGCGGATAAGTCATTTGTAGATGATAAATTTTGTAAGTTGTTGAATTTACCTGTTAAAACCCTAAGCGTGAAATATGAGGTAGAGTTAGCCGATGGTACCATAGATACTGCCTCAACTGTGTTAGATGGATGCTTTATATCCATTAGGAACCGCTCCTTTCCGTTAACCCTACTTCCTTTGAAATCAGCTGGTTTCGACATAGTGATAGGCATGGATTGGTTATTGCATAACCAAGCCCAGATTGTTTGTGACAAGAAACAAGTGGTGATCAAGACTCCGTATGGTGAGCCACTTACCATACAGGGAGATACTCAGT
Source organism: Helianthus tuberosus (assembly GCA_030545235.1). Taxonomy (NCBI): domain Eukaryota; kingdom Viridiplantae; phylum Streptophyta; class Magnoliopsida; order Asterales; family Asteraceae; genus Helianthus; species Helianthus tuberosus. The sequence continues at coordinate 188,591,680 of CM060406.1, forward strand.
ATGGGTTGCCTAAGCAAGTGTCTGTGCATAAGGCGTCAAGGTGTATGAAGAAAGGTTGTGTCATTTACATGGCACAGGTGACTATTGATGAACCAAAACCCAAGGTTGAAGTCATCCCTGTCATCTCTGAATATCCAGAAGTATTTCTTGAAGAACAACCTGGTTTACCCCCGATAGACAAGTGGATTTCAGAATCGACATAATACCTGGAGCAGCACCTGTTGCAAGAGCACCTTACCGGTTAGCCCCAACTGAGGTGAAAGAGTTAAGGACTCAGTTGGATGATTTGTTGACAAAAGGATTTATTAGGCCTAGATCGTCTCCTTGGGGAGCACCGATCCTGTTTGTGAAGAAGAAGGATGGATCGATGCGTCTATGCATCGATTATCGTGAGCTTAACAAGGTCATTATCAAGAACAGATATCCATTTCCCAGGATCGACGATCTGTTCGATCAACTGCAAGGGGCAAATTACTTCTCCAAGATCGACTTGAGGTCAGGCTACCATCAACTGAAGGTTAAAGATGAAGATGTACACAAAATTGCATTTAGGACTCGTTATGGTCATTACGAGTTCTTAGTGATGCCTTTTGGGATCACTAATGCACCAGCAGCGTTCATGGATCTCATGAACCGCGTCTGCAAGCCCTACTTAGATAAATTTGTCATCGTCTTCATCGATGACATTCTTATTTACTCAAAGAATCAGGCTGACCATGAGAAGCACCTTCGTTGTATTCTTTCACTGCTTCAACAAGAGAAACTCTATGCCAAGTTTTCAAAGTGTGAATTTTGGCTTCGGGAAGTCCAGTTTCTTGGACACGTGGTTAGTGAGCGTGGTATCCAGGTGGATCCCGCTAAGATTGAGGCTATTATGAATTGGCAAGAGCCGAAGACGCCCACAGAGATTCGCAGCTTCTTAGGCCTGGAAGGATACTACAGGCGTTTTATTGAAAACTTCTCAAGGATTGCAGCACCCCTAACTTCACTAACCCGCAAGAATATCAAGTTTGATTGGGGTCCTAAGCAGCAAGAATCTTTCGATATTCTTAAACAGAAGTTAAGCAATGCTCCTGTGTTGACATTGCCTGAAGGGATTGAAGAATTTGTGGTTTACTGTGACGCATCACACACGGGCATGGGATGTGTGCTAATGCAGAAGGGTAAAGTTATTGCATATGCTTCTCGACAGTTAAAGGTGCACGAGAAGAATTACACTACCCATGATTTGGAGTTGGGTACCGTTGTATTTGCACTGAAACTGTGGAGACATTATTTATATGGTACCAAGTGTGTGATCTATTCTGATCATAAGAGCCTTCAACATCTGTTTAATCAGAAGGATCTGAACATGAGGCAGCGACGATGGATGGAGACACTGAATGATTATGATTGTGAAATTCGGTACCATCCAGGCAAGGCGAATGTAGTCGCCGATGCCTTAAGTAGAAAGGAGAGGGTGAAGCCCATAAGAATCAATGCCAAGAGCATTGAACTAAAGAACAGTTTGAATGAAAGATTACTAGCCGCTCAGAAGGAAGCCATATTAGAAGCTAACTATCCAAATGAAAAGTTGGGAGTAACGGCTGAGCAGTTATCTTATGGCAAGGATGGAATCCTAAGATTAAATGGACGAATATGGGTTCCAATCTATGGAGGACTACGGGATGTTATCCTTCAAGAAGCCCACAGTTCTAAGTATTCTGTTCATCCTGGAAGTGACAAGATGTACCAGGATTGAAGGCAAATTATTGGTGGATAGGCTTGAAAAAGTCTATAGCTACTTATGTAGCCAAATATTTGACGTGCGTGCAAGTTAAAACTGAACACCAGAAACCGTCAGGTTTGCTACAACAGCCTGAACTTCCCACCTGGAAGTGGGAAACGGTGACTATGGATTTTATCACCAAGTTGCCAAAGGCAAAGCGAGGAAATGATACTATTTGGGTTATAGTGGATAGACTGACCAAGGCATCCTACTTCCTACCTATTAAGGAAACACACAGCTCAGATAAGTTAGCTCAGCTGTACGTGGATGAGATTGTATCACTCCACGGAGTGCCAGTGTCTATCATTTCTGATAGAGATACAAGATACACATCACACTTTTGGAAAAGTTTTCAGCAATCGTTAGGTACTCGATTGAACTTCAGCACTGCATATCATCCTCAGACGGATGGTCAAAGTGAGCGAACAATTCAAACACTGGAAGATATGTTAAGGGCTTGTGTTATTGACTTGGGTGGAAGTTGGGATGATCATCTTCCATTAATCTAATTTTCATACAATAATAGTTATCATTCCAGTATTCAAGCTGCACCATTTGAAGCCTTGTATGGAAGGAAGTGCAGAACGCCCGTTTGTTGGGCAGAAGTTGGAGATGTCCAACTAACAGGACCTGATATAGTCCTGGAGACGACAGATAAGATAGTACAAATACGAGATCATCTCAAAGCTACCAGGGATAGGCAGAAAAGCTACGCAGATAAAAGGCGTAAACCTCTAAAGTTTGAGGTTGGTGACAAAGTGTTACTTAAAGTATCACCCTGGAAGGGAGTGATGCGATTTGGTAAGAAAGGTAAGTTAAGCCCAAGGTATATAGGACGATTCGAGATCATCTAATGTGTCGAAACAGTGGCTTATAAGTTAAACTTGCCTGAAGAGCTCAGTGGTATTCATAATGTATTCCACATCTGCAATCTGAAGAAATGTCTAGCCGATGAATCGCTAGTCATACCACATACGGATGTTCATATTGATGAGAGCCTGAAATTTGTTGAAAAACCTTTGTCGATCGAGGATCGACAGGTTAAGAAGCTTCGAAGGAAGCATGTACCGATTGTAAAGGTTAAATGGGATGCCCGTAGGGGTCCCGAGTACACGTGGGAGGTAGAGTCCACAATGAAAGAGAAGTACCCTCATTTATTTCAGTAAATATCGAGGTCGAGATTTCTTTTAAGGGGGTGAGGATGTAACACCTCATAATTTCATGTCCAATATAATATCGACACGTGTCATGAGCTTTAAACGTGTAAAAGATTACTTATGAGGGACTAAAGTTGACAAACGAAGGATCTACGTGTATAAAAGGATTCAAAGTGTCAACAATGGATAAATATACCTTTCAATAACCCTACACGATGTTTATACCCTTAAACAGGTGAATTATGGATCATACGAAGCAAATTGTGAAAGAAAGTGAGAGATTACAAACTACAGGGGTTAAATGTGTCAACATGTTTAATTTATACCTCTGAGTAACCTTTTAGCAAACCCGAAGCTTTGTAATGATTAATTATGCTCACTAGAATAAGTGATAAAAATTTCACGAGGTTTCGATTCCCTATGAGAAAGTTATGCTAACATTCGTATATGAAGGGTTAAAAGCGTCAAACGTTGACATTTATAACTTTTCGGGTGATCATAAAGTTAACCAAGGACTTAACAAAGTTTGGTTATGTCTTGAAGCCCTTACAAATCAATTTGGAGGGTTAAAAGTGCAAAACAAAAGGTTAAAACCACTTTAAAAAGGACCAGGGACTTAAAATGCAATTCTGTCAAACTTGTAACCTGAACCCGGCCCTCATACCGGCCGCGTAAGACATAAGGGAGTCTTACGCGGGCCGCCTGGGACTGCCAGCGACAGAAAACACCTGCAGGTGTCTGTTTCAGCCTGTTAACCGACTTAAGAGCCTTGTTTTGCATACCAGGGGCTGCACCAACAGATTTTCATGCATAGGGGGCACCTGTAAGCCTCATATAACACCTGTAGACTTGCTTGGCATGATCTAGTTGGATCAAAACTCCTATATAAGAAGCTCTTAGTTGCAAACATTGGGCACTTCACTTGGAAACTTTCATAGCACTTGTTCTGGAGATTCCTGGAGCTCAAGACCAATTCCTAGTGATCATTAGTCGTGCATAGGACTTCATGGACGACTTTTCTATCTTTGGAGATTCATACGACCAATGCCTCGATAACCTTGAACGAATGCTATCCCGATGTGAGGAAACTAATCTCGCCCTTAATTGGGAAAAATGCCATTTCATGGTAACGGAGGGAATAGTACTCGGTCATAAAATCTCAAGCGAAGGAATGGAGGTTGATCGGGCTAAAATAGACACCATTTCCCGATTACCACCCCATCCTCCGTTAGAGCCATCAGAAGTTTCTTAGGGCATGCCGGATTTTATACGGTTTACCAAAGACTTTTATAAAATCTCAAGACCTTTAACAAAATTACTTGAAAAAGATGCACCATTCATCTTTGACAAGGATTGCAACCAAGCATTTCTAACACTAAAAGAAATGCTAGTCAATGCACCTATCATGATAGCGCCTGATTGGAAATTACCTTTCGAAATCATGTGCGATGCAAGTGACTTTGCAGTTGGAGCTGTCTTAGGACAAAGAAAAGATAAGCATTTTCACCCAATATATTACGTTTGTAAAACACTTAACGATGCACAAGAAAATTACACAACAACTGAAAAAGAATTACTAGTTGTGGTATTTGCCTTTTGATAAATTTCTTTCTTATCTTGTTCTTTCTAAAATGATAGTTTATACAAACCATGCAGCCATTCGTTATCTTTTTAAGAAACAGTATGCCAAACCACGTTTAATCAGATGGATTCTACTCTTCCAAGAATTCGACATTGAAATAAAAGACAAAAGAGGAGCAGAAAACACCGCTGCAGATCATCAATGAAAAATTCCCAACGGAGTCCCTAGAAATGGTGGAATACCGAGAAGAACCATGGTACGCCGACTAAGCCAACTACTTAGCTAGTGGGATAGTCGCAAAAGGATGGTCGCATCATCAAAGAAAAAAAATCTTTGCTGATGTAAAGCATTATTTTTGGGAAGATCCTTATCTTTTCAAAATGTGTGCGACCAACTTATCCGACGATGAGTACATGGAGGCGAAGCAAGAAAAATTCTTCGCCATTGTCATGAAGGTCCATACGGAGGACATCATGCTGCCGCTAGAACCGCACGAAAGGTATTTGATTCAGGATTCTATTGGCCAACCATTTTCAAAGACGCTCAAAGTCTTATCAAGACATGGATGCCACAAAATGGCATTCTTGTTTGTGAAATATTTGATGTGTGGGGACTCGACTTTATGGGACCTTTCCCACCGTCAAAAGGAAACAAATATATACTTGTGGCAGTAGATTACTTGTCAAAATGGGCCGAAGCGGAAGCTCTTCCAACAAATGATAGAAGAGTTGTGGTAAGATTCCTGAAACGGTTATTTTCTCGTTTTGGAACTCCAAAAGCATTAATAAGTGATAGGGGTACCCATTTTTGTAATTATCAACTTGAATTTTTTTTAACAAGATATGGGGTCTATCACCGGATCTCAACCACATATCACCCTCAAACAAATGGACAAGCCGAAGTGACTAATCGAGGTTTAAAGAGAATACTTGAAAAAAACGTAGGGTTCAATAAAAAGGAATGGGCCGATAAATTAGACGACGCTTTATGGGCTTTTCGAACCGCGTATAAAACAACCATAGGTACCTCCCCATATAAGCTTGTCTATGGAAAAAGCTGTCATTTGCCAGTCAAAATAGCACACAAAGCCTACTGGGTAATAAAAAACGTAAATTTAGACATAGAAACTGCCGGTAAAAATCGATTTTGTCAATTAAATGAATTAGACGAATAAAGTAATCACACATACTCTAACTCCGAAATTTATAAGGAAAGAATGAAAAATTTGCATGATAAACACATTAAACCTAATGAATTTCGGGTAGGAGATCAAGTTCTATTGTTTAATTCACGACTTCGACTATTTCCCGGTAAATTAAAGTCTAGGTGGTCGGGACCTTTTTCTATCACCCATATTTTTCCACACGGTGCAATTAAAATTAAATCTCGGAATGGAATTCCATTCAAAGTCAATGGACAACGGCTAAAGATATATCAAGGGTTCATTGAGGACGAAGAGGAAGAGATCTCGCTACAAGTAACCGAGGAATAAACAAGGTTTGTGAGCCAACATCATATCTTGTAGGTAATGGACGTCGGGAAAGCTTCTAAAATCGATAAGATTTCTAAAAACCAAGTTTTGGGAAACAGGTCACTCACACGTGCACTAAAAAAATATTCAGTTTTTACCCGCCCACGGGACCGTGTCCGCTGGACACGGGGCCGTGGTCGGCTACTGTCGGGCATAAAAACCCCATTTTCTTCTCATTTTCATTTCACCACGACCTGTTTCCCCCGAAAACTATCTGGTTCAACCGCAAATCTCTGCAGATTTTTACGTCTTTTCTCAATCCTTCGTCAACAAGGTATGATTCTATCATCTTTTGTAGTTAATTTAACGATTTGCATGTAGTTTAACATCAAAAATTTGGGGAAAATCTAGGGTTCATGAACTTGAATCGAACCAAACCTCAATTTTTTTCTTAGATCTATTAGTATTAGTATAGTTGCATGTTATAGGAAGTAAATCAACTGAAGTTGTTTGTGGATTTGCCCAATTTCGAACAAAAACCTCAAACCCTTGTTTTTTAACCGAAAAAGATGAAATTGAAGGAGTAAACGGTTTGATTTCGGAAGAACGGCACTTGGGGTTTCATTTTCAGGGAAAACCACCCCTACTCAACCAAAAATTTTCAAGTTTTCGAAACCGGGTCGAAAAATAGGATTTTTGGGAAACAGACACCTGACCACGGGGTCGTGGTCAGCGAGACGGGGGCGTGGTCAGCAGAATCTGGTTAAACACGGGGCGTGGCCAGTGGCCATGGGGCTGTGTCCAGCTTGCTATTTTCAGTTTTCTTCAAAAATTTATCGTTTCATGCTAATTGTCTTGTATTTTCTTTCAGATGGACAGCAAATTCACAAAGTTGTGGGACAGCTAGACCGTTTCAACACCCTCGTCACGGGTCCACTAAGGGTGGCCCTCTGCACTAGACTCCATACGGTTCACGAATATAGCATGGAGTTCTATAGCACTCTCACGTTCAAAGCTAAAGCAGAGACGTTTGATGGAGAAGAAGTTGAATTCCGTTGTGCTGGGGAAATGCCTTCAATCTCTATTGCACAATTTGGGGTGCAAATTGGTTTATTTTCCGAGGAGGAGGCCGGTGACGAGGAAAACAAGGGTGGTCTCCGTGAGATCTCAGCTAATATGCGTCAAACAGCATGGTCTTAAATCGGGGAAGGTCCATACGATCCTAGCCAAACCAAGAGCTCCCAGTTACGGGACCCCCTCTACCGCTACATTCATAGGGTCCTTAGCAACTCCCTCAGTCAAAGGCGTGATAGCACCAGTGTTGTCAACCTACGTGATCTGACGGTCTTGTACTGCATCCACAATCATGTTCCACTTGATATCCCACACCTGCTCCTCCGAAACATGCATCTGAATCAACTAGCCTCCTCCCCGACACCCATCTTCTTTGGGGGTTAGATCTACCGCCTCTACAAGACCTTCGTTCAAAGAATGCCAAAATCTTTCCGTAAGGGTCCATGGTCGGCTAAGGTGGATCTCATTCAATGTCGTGCAATGGGGATCATCCACGAGGCAGGTGACGGGATGGTCCACTTCCAAACAACTCAGGGGCATGTTTGGAACCCGCAGGAGGCCCTCTTTTTTCACGCCAACCCAATCCGTCCTCCTCCTCAATTTCATGGCCAGCCGGGTTCATCCTCATCTCAAGGGGGTGGTTTCCTAACTTTCAAAGCTTACGTGATCTTTTGTAGGAAAACCTCTTGTGCACCCGCAACACCTACAACATGGCCAGCAACACCTACACCCGGGTTTGAGCAATGGAGCCAACATCTCCGAAATGCAAGATGACATCAGCCACATCCGGGAGCACATGGTGTATCGAGGAGGAGACGATGAAGACAAGGATATGGATTGATTCGGAGGCATTGGAGGTAGAGTGACATCGGATGCAGCTTCTCACAGGTTAACCCCTTTATCCCACGAACAATTAACTGGCCTGCATGCCAAAGTTTGAACAATTTACTTTCTTTAACACTTTTATTTTTCTGCATTTTACTTTTAGTTTGTGTGATGTGGATGATTAACGTTGGTATGTTTAGGATGTTTGCTATATTGTGTGGTGTGGTATTTAAGCAAAACAGGTACCCAGGAAGCATGGAGGCACTAAGTATTAGTGCCACATTAGCCCGGAAACCCAAACCGAAAGCCAAAAACCTGTTTTCATTGATTGCAGACTATTACCATGGGGCCATGCTCAGCCAGCACGCCCCCGTGTCCACTTCCCTGTACCTGTTGTTTGTATGAAAACTGCCCGCCACGGGGTCGTGTCCACCAAGCACGCCCCATGGCCACCTTCTGTAAGTTTCTGTTACTGGCACTCTGACCACGGGGCCGTGCTCAGCCAGCACGAGGCCGTGTCCAGACGCCCAGTAACACTAAACCTTGTTTTTCAAACCCTTGTTACACATTCAATCAACCTAAAAACTTATTTTTGGGACACATTGAGGACAATGTGTAATTTAAGTGTTCGGGGGGGGGGGGGGGGTGCTAAAACCTTGAATTTTGCAAGTCCTAATAACAAGCCTTACACAAAACTCTATTGGAACCGCTAATCACCCCAAAAATTTTCAAAAATTTTCATTTTTTTTACTTGTCTAGGATTAAGTTAGGAATAACAAGTTCTAAAAAGGTTATATTTTTATAAATTTACAACCAATAGCGTCATGATAAAAAGAACCAACATAAGAAAATTATGAAACGGCATAACAAATCTAATTAAAATTTGATTATATATACTTGATCAAATTATAAACCCATTCCCGCAACAAGTGAGTTTTGAGCCTTTATTGAGCATACAAGCATAAATCCTTAAAACTAAATGCTCATTTTTCGTTTCTTGTGTGAAGAGCCGCTTGGTTCTTACGACTCTAGAACTTGCCACGACGATACATTCCCGGTCCTTACCAACTTAAACCTAAGTAAGTAAATGATGGAGGCTTTAGGACTAACCCATTTTCATTTCAACACCATTATTTTTCATTTTCTTTATCACCTACCCAAAATCCCCCTAGTTAACCCCTTTGAGCCTAAACATTTTCATTTCTAAACCCACAAAACAAACACCCTTTTACCCATCAAAACCCTTTTTCTTTTCAACCCTTTGTTTTAGTAAAAAGCTCGGTTATCTTGTGACGTTTCTTTATCAAAAAAAAAAAAAAAAAAGTCTAGCAATAAACAAACAAGTTCCTCAAAAAAACTTTGTTCGAAGATGCTTAGTTGGAATAAAAGTCACAAAAACAAAAAGTTTTACGACGACCGACGCTTTTTACGCTTTTAGCCCTTTTTACAAACCACTAACCAAAACCAAAACCACATACCCATAGCCCAAGCCTAACCCTTTCCAAAGCCCTCTTGATATTTACGAAGGTTTATAGTTAAAAAAGAGGAGGATTGATTGCTTGGCAAGCATATAGTAAGAGTAAGTTCCATACCGGTCTCGAGTGTTTCACAAAAATACATCTTCGGCCGAGTGTTGGGTGATCTCTCGTGACGTATGTGAACTTGTATATAAATGGAATTTTAAAGAGGTATGTTATGCCCAAATAAATAATTTCTCTTATGAAACGTTCTAAATAAATCATAACGAATAGGATTGCAAATAGAATAAAAATAAAACCCAACAACGATCTTGGAATCTCGACACTCAAGACAAGCCCAAAATTTCTCTACTACCCATTCCATTTGAGTGTGTAAGCCACATAATAAAGAGTTTTGCTTGAGGACAAGCAAAGATTCAAGTGTGGGGGTATTTGATGTGTGTAAAATGCAACATATAAATTACATCAATTGAGGCATAAAACCAACCCTTTTTAGTACTAATGTTGGAAAAAAGCGTGCTTTTGTCTTCCTTTTTAATTTACATGACCAAATGAGCTTAAACGAGCAAAAGGAACAAATATGCAGCAAAAAACTAACATAAATACAAAGAAAAGGAATAAACGTGACATGCCCGACCCTCGACAGCATCCCCAAGAGCAAAAACAAGAAACAGCAGGCTGACCACGGCCCGTGCCCACTGGACACGGGGGCGTGGTCAGGTGTCTGCAGAAAGGACAAAACTTTGGAAGTTTCTACGCCCACCATGGGGGCGTGCCCAGCTCAGCACGGGGCGTGCTCAACGCTAAGATCCGTAGAATCTTGAAAAATCTTGGTAGTACAGATACGCTTCTGCACACGGGGCCGTGCCCACTGGACACGAGTCTTGTTGAGCCCTATGCTGACAAAAGCAATTAATGAAGAAAGAGAAAAGGGATGGCCACGGGGGCGTGTCCACTGGACACGGGGCCGTGGCCGGGCTCGTGCTCAGGCTATAAATAGGGGTGCTTGGATCACTTCAAAGGCATCCCTTGGCAAACCACCTCTCTCCCACTTTGCCACCACTCCACCACCACTACAACACCCACATCCACCACCATCATCCATCATCCACCTTAGAGTGTGTGTAGTAGTCTCGGGGTCCAAGATTGATAGTAAGAGTTCTTGTCAATCAAAGGTCATGTTTGGCTAAGTCTCTTACATCACTTGGTGAAGACAAGTCTTTAATGTATTACTTTTGAATTTTAATCTTTTTCGCACTTTTTATTTGGTTTTGTATTAATGACTTTAATAACTAGTTTCTTATGTTGAAGGTGAAACTTTTTTATCATTTGTCCGTGGTGTCTTGGCATTACTTTACTGTCTATATAAAGTAAAAGATTTACACCATTCATATCTCTACGGTCTATATAGAGATATGTTGGCTACCTGGTCGGGGGTTAAGGGAATGGTTTAGTAAGGTTCTTGCCTTGTCAGTGTATAGATCCTGCAAGGACGTGGGTCAAGCTTACCAGGACCTCCTTCAATACCCACTGGTATTGGATGACGGGGGTGTGAATGACTTGATCCCCTCATATGTAAACTACTATTAATACATTAAACCGGCTACTTGGGATTGTATCCCTGCTGACTCAAACCACTTAGCCAAGGTTAACCTCACCTTCAAAAGAGGGGCCTGCGACTTTTCGCATTAATAACTTAATTAATTATCTTTCAATATTCCGACCCTTTGGGATTGTGTTAGTGCATTACGTCTATTGACTTCGTCTTGTATCATGTAATAGTATAGTATAGGATAGGATTTTCAGTGTCCAAGGTGCAAGAAACAAAGTTTAGTGAGTTTACATGAGGTTTAGCTTAAAAGTGACATGTGACATTTTCAAGAGAAACCAGATCAGTCAGGTTTCTCTTGAACTTGTCATGGTCAGCTTCAAGAGAAACCTCCACCACTATATATAGGGCACTTGTTGATTCATTTAGTACGACTTCTGAAATTTGTAACGAAGTGCTGCCAAAGTCTGTTCAGGTTGTAAACAGTGTTATTATCAATATTAGTGACAGATTAAAGAGTATCAAGTTGTTTCCACGTCCGTTTCACTGATTCCGCCTTTGAATCGGATATAAAGCTCTTCTGATCGACTCAGTCGGGTCCAACAACGATCCTACAAGTGGTATCAGAGCTCAGGAAGAAGAGTTTAGCTTGATATCATCGATTCTCTGACTTCTACACCTTCTTTTTCGAATCTGAACAAGTTTTAACGGTCAAAATTGGATCAAATTTTCACAGATTGTGTAAAACTACATATTGACAAACCCTGGAAAGTTTCATTGCAGAATTCGAATTAAAAATGACAAAATTGGACCAAAAAGTAGGTTTCTCTTGAACGAACACATGGGTTTCTCTTGAAAAATCTTGTTGGTTTCTCTTCAAATCGGCTTTCTCTTGAAAAACCTTGTTGGTTTCTCTTCAAATTTGCTTTCTCTTGAAAGTTAATCAGGTTTCTCTTGAAAGTTATTCAGGTTTCTCTTGAATCAGGTTTCTCTTGAAAGTTATTCAGGTTTCTCTTGAAAGTTAATCAGGTTTCGCTTGAAAGTGAAAATTCCGAGTCAAGATCATTTCACATCAATCGAGTGTCATTCTGTTTCAAGATTATTTGATATTGATTGTACTGATTGTGTTTGTTTGATTGTATCTGTTCAGGTTTACATCATGGCTGAAGAATTCTACAACACGTTTTTCAATGCGTTCACATCTGAATCTTCCGAGATTGCAAATGTTACACCAAAAACCATCACGAAAGCAATCAATGAGAATATCAAGCATGATAATTTCTACGGAACACATTCAAAGCCACCAACTTTGGATAGCATTGAAGATTATACATGGTGGAAGGAACGGTTTATTAACTGGGCGAAAACGTATGCTCATGAAAGCTGGTTCTGCCTGGAATATGGATATGAAAAACCAAAAGATGATAAAGGCGAAGATCTTGTATTCAAGAAGTTTTCCAGAGAAGATAAAGCTGAATATGGAGCTGAACAGAGAATGATAGCATTGATCCAGTCAGCAATCAGAAATGATATTTTTGCATTACTAAAACATGATGGGTCATCTAAATCTGTTTGGGAAGCTTTACGAATTAAAGCTGAAAGGGGTAAACAGATTAAAAAGAACAAAATCGCTTTATTAAAGAAAGAATTTGATCTGTTTGATAATATTAAAGGAGAGACAGTGAGACAAATGATTGAGAGATTCTGTCATCTTAAAATTGAATTGGAGAGATTAGAGATAAATAAAACAAGAGAGGAACTTATAGATAAAGTGATTGAAGCGTTACCACGAGCTGATCAGTGGCAAACGTTTGTTTTTATTTTGAAAAATGATGCTTTGTATGATACAATTAATCTTGATGCTTTGTTTGAAAAGATTGAAAGTCATGATCTGGAGCTACAAAAGCAAAACAAGATGACTGATTCTTCACATCAACAGAACGTTGGCTTGTACTACAAAGGCAGTGTGCCTTCTGATAAAGGCGTTGGTTCACCAAAAACAACATTTAGTGGTGAAAAGATGAAAGAACCACCAACAATGTCAACAAGTCATCATTCTGGATATCATTCATCTTCAAAAACAAATTCTGATGAATCTGAAGAAATTCTATGCAACATTGCTCTTAAACTGAAGAATTCTCCTGCATTGAGCATAAATGCAGCAAAGCAGCAAATGAGTTTTCTTGCGTCTGTTTTGGAATCATATGAAGGTCTAGTAGCTGGAAAAATTGGAAACTCCGAATTGACCAAAGAAGACTACAACCAGATTGATCCGGAAGAGATGGAGCTCATTGACATCCGTTGGTGTTTAGCTAGTTGTATTCGCAGAGCTCAAAGGTATATGGAGATTACCGAAAAACAATCACTTGGAGGTGCATCAACAAAGCTTGGATTCGACAAATCCAAAGTGACCTGTTTCAAATGTAAGCAAAAAGGTCATTTCAAGAGAGAATGCACTAATTCTGCAGTTGGTGGAAATGAACATCCTTTCAATGATGATTACTACCGAAAGGCAATCTACCATCGAAGCAGAGAAGAGCCAAAGTTGATTGAAGATAAACCGAAAGAGAAGTCAAGAGCATATGCAGTAATCTATCCTGATGAAGGATTTGACTGGAGCACAGTTTGTCCAGAAGAAGATCGTTTAGAGAATGTTCGTAAAACAGCTCAAGGGAGAGCTATGACAGAAGAAAGAAAGTTTGTTTTTGTTGCTGAGATTCAAGATGAAAACAAAGACAAAGGCACTACTGAAGTCCATAAAGAAAAAGTTGAGATCAAAGAAAAAACTCGAGAAGAGATCTTGAGTGAGAAGACCTACAGAGAAAGAAACGTGGTCTATAACAGAATGGATGACATGCAGGAGGAGTATGAAATGGCTGTCGGTAGCAAAAGATGGGATAAAAAGAGAGAATGCTATTATAACAGAGAAGGAGAACCGGTTGTTCCCAAGAAAGACATAATTTTTGATGATGTTCTTCTCAAAGTCCCGTTGAGAGCTGAATACTATAGAAATGTATTAATAGATGACACATATGCAAAGAGATTTGAAAAGGAGATTAGATATGCTATGTTATCATGTCTGAGAAAAAGGGATGAGGAGAGAATGAAGAAGAATGTTGAAGAAATGGTGAACAATCTGAAGAAAGCTGCTGAAGAGGTTAAAGCAGAAACTGTTGAAGTTGAAGCTGTGAAGGAAATCAAAAGTGAAGACGTTGTTGTGAATGAAGAGGTTGAGAAAGCTGTTACTGAAGAACAGCAGATTGAAAAAGAAGAAAAGAATGAGAATGAGGAAGCTGATAATGTTGGTGATGAAGTCGGTGTTGAAGAAAAGCAGAATGTTGATGAGCAGACAGAGGTTGCTGAAAATATCGAAGTGCCAATCACTGAGGTAAATTCTGATTCTGAAAACTTGAAACTGATTGATCAGTGCAAGAAATGCATGGAACCGTGCAGAACTTGTACTGAAAAAGATGAGCAATTTAGAACAAGAGATCTTGAGTTCACAAAAATTGAAAAGATTTTCAAAGAAAAATGCAAAGAAATGCTAGAAAAAGAAATTTTTTTTAAAGAAAATGATGAGAAACTTTCAGAAAAATGTAACAAATTAGAAAAGGAAAATGAAGTTTTGAAAGAGAATGTTTTGAAAATGACAAATGAATGTGAACAAAAAGAAATTGCTTGTCAAGAAATGAAAAAGGAATATGACTCAATGAAATTATCATATCACATTACGAAAGAGTCATATGAAAAAGTGAAAGACGAAATGAAATATGCTCAATCAAGAATGAATTATCTGTCTGAAACAACCAAAGAGCTTAAACGAATGTATTCTATAAAACAAGATGTTGTTAATTCTTATATTGAGGATGTTACTAAGTTAAAGCGACAGATTGCTGATTTAGAACAGGATAACAACAAGTTAAAAAGTTATCACGTGTCGTCATATGTGCTTGAAAGAATTTTCAATATAAAACCGGGTGAGGGTGAGTCTGAGCAGAACAAGAAAGGTATTGGTTCAGAGTTTCATCAAGTTCCACCACCGGGAAAATTTGCATTTTATGATGAGGAAAAGGTCGAAAAAGCTTTCAACATGGTAGATCAATTGCCAGACAACATTGACATAACCTATTCCAAATCTGATGATTCTCATGATTCAGAGGTGGTAGGTAAAGTCGTTGAAAGTGTGTTGAAAGAAGAGTCGGTTGATACAGGTAAATCTGAATCACAGGATGAAGATGAAGGAAATCTTCATGATGGATATCTGAAAAACAAAAAATCCGAGAAAAATTTGAATGATGATTCAAAAGGATTGGTTTATACCATGATTGGATCGGACAAATTGTTCTTAGATGTTGTATTCCCGATTCAGAATGTGATTTCAGAAAAAGTTGATAAAGTTTTCAAAATGGTTGAGATTGAGAAGTCTGAAATTTCAAAGTTTGCTGGTAAGAGTCATAGAGGTTCGTATAACAAACCTGGTTACAAGAAGAAAAACATGAAGGCTGGTTTGGGTTATAAGAAAAAACAACATCGGAACAAAAATGAGACGCCGAATTTTCAAGAAAAAAATGAGTTTTGTTCAAGGAGGCAGTTTAGAAGAAGAAAAAGAACTCAAAATGAGACAGTCTAATGATGAGTTCTTTGCTAAAAAGAGAAAGCAACAACCACAGGTCAAAGATGTGTCCATGAGAACATGTTTCAAATGTGATAAAAAAGGACATCTTGCACGCAAGTGTCCTAATCTAAAACCTGTGGATGTTGACAAAAAGAAGATTGATGCTGAGAAACAAAAATCTGAGAATGTGAGACAAAGATCAACCAGATTTGACTCAAAACAAACTTGGAGGTACAACACAAACAAGTTTGCTTCGAATCAAAACTGGAAATCAGACCCGAACAGGTTTGATTCTAGACAGACTTGGAATTCTCACACACCCAGATTCAGAACAACTCAAAGTTGGAAAACAACAGTTGATATGTCAAAACCTCAAGAGTTTTGGAAACCAAAAGTTGTTGATCAAAATCAAAATGTTCAAAAAGTTTCACATTTTTACAAACGAGGAACACCAAAAGGTCAAACATGGAGTGTTAAGAAACATGTTGATTTGGTAAAAGATGAGAAAGTTGAAGTTAAAATTGAGAAAGTTTTTGTGAAAAATGACAAAGAATTTCCAGCATTGAATGAAAATTATTGTGTTGAAATGCCTAAGGTTCAACAGACCTGGGCTAAATTGTTCAAGTAATTGAGTAGTTTGTTTATGCAGGTGCTCATGGAATTCAAAGATTGTGAGAATGGAAGTTGGAGCAGCCTGACACAACGAGGAGAGGAGGCTGCTGGATCCTGTGTTGGTTGAAGCAGGAAGTTTATTTTCATTATGTACATAAATAAACAATATTTCAAAAACCCTAAAAATTGAAAAATTTGAAAAACCAAAAATATGTTTGTTTTTTAATTTTTGTCAAAAATTCAAAAATTACAAAATATGTGTTGATTGAATACGCCGAAACCCTCACGGCTGAACAAACATGATTACTTTCATCAGATTGAAAAACGGTTTTCAAACTTTAAAATATCAATGTGTTGTAAATCATGGGGGTGCGTTATATTTTCTGCTTAAAGTGTTATATTTTCTGCAAAACAGAGCATGAGATGCAGAAAATGGATGGCGAGATAAAGCTATCAGTATTGGTTGGCAAATTTTCTTTAAATGATTTTGCATTTTAGGGGGAGAAAAATTGTCAGAAAATACAAAAACATTTGAAATTTTGAAAAAGCCAAAAACATGATAAAAATCAAAAATTGAGTTTTTGCGTAAAAAGAGGAAATGATAGTACATCAGTAGACAGTTACAGTACGCTAAAGAAATGGAAAGTTTAAATGTGTTAAACAGTCTCACCGTGGATGTGTCGGTAGATTTTTATACATTTAGTAAACTTGTTCGGGATATAAACCTAAATTCAAACTTGCTTATTTCGTGGGGAACACTACTTGGATATATAGGTAACCCCTGAAATCTTGTTTGAAAGATTCCTTTTTCTGATATACTAGGTTTTTATACTCAATGATATCTGGGGTATTATTCCGGGACTTCTGCTGAATGGAAGTTCTGACCTAGTCCTTGAATAATACTTTCCGCAAATGCTTGAAATATAGCATCACCCTCAGCATATATGATAAGACAATAAAATTGCTTAGCAATGCTGTTGTAAAAAAGATCCTCTAAAGGGGACACACCCACAAGTTGAGTCATGATCTCTCTGCTGAACGGTAGTTCTGACCTGAGCTCTCATGGTTCTTCATAATTTATTAACCCCTTACAGATATCATTTGTGTTATAATTACCTGTAAGACTGAATATTGGGATCTGGATACGGGAGTATATTCAAGAGGTGGGACACATGAATGAGTTTAAGTTCTTAAAACACCTAATTCGTATCCTGAATCAGTTGAACTTTGTGTGAAAATTTAAGAGGATCAGTATATCGACAATCTAAGTGAATTGTTTAATACTTACTGTGTAACTAAGCTCAACGGTATTTGTGACTTGTCAAAAACTGATATGATCCTCTAACGCGAACTCAAACAAAAATAGTGTCTACGAATATGTTTGTACATATTTCTTTACTGCTTTATATTTTCAGAAAATACAAAAAGATTTTGATTTCTGCTTTATTTTCGACAACTGATATCTGAAATGCTGAGTTTCAAAATCTAAGTAAGCTGATTGTGTTTCTGAAAATAAAACAAGTTCATTAATTTGAAACTTGAATTAAAATCAAAAATTCAAAAACAATTTGTGATATCTCCAAGGTCATTAGTTTGGACTTGGATGATTTACTGTGAGGATTTTGGATATTGGACATTGCCATATCTGTATAGATTGTTGATAGAGGGAGTGTTTTAGAGCCAGGTTATGATTACTGGTAGTTTAGAATGTTGTTACTTATAAATGTATGACTAATTGTAGATAGTCCAGATTACGATCCCGAGAGCAGAGTCTAAGGGGGAGTCTGAAGACAAGCTTGAAGCATGGAAAAGCTTGTAGATGGAAAGCTAGGTGTCGATCCCAAAGCACGGAAGCTTGACGAAAGGGGGAGCCTGAAGCTGCTAGAAGAAGAGAAGGATTGATGGATGCTTATAATGTTACAACTTGGATGAGAAGGCAGAATGATCAAGACTGAAGATGTGTCATGCTGAAAACTAGACACTGAAGACTTCGTCAATATCCGAGGGGGAGTCTGTTAGTGCATTACGTCTATTGACTTCGTCTTGTATCATGTAATAGTATAGGGTAGGATTTTCAGTGTCCAAGGTGCAAGAAACAAAGTTTAGTGAGTTTACATGAGGTTTAGCTTGAAAGTGACATGTGACATTTTCAAGAGAAACCAGATCAGTCAGGTTTCTCTTGAACTTGTCATGGTCAGCTTCAAGAGAAACCTCCACCACTATATATAGGGCACTTGTTGATTCATTTGGTACGACTTCTGAAATTTGTAACGAAGTGCTGCCAAAGTCTGTTCAGGTTGTAAACAGTGTTATTATCAATATTAGTGACAGATTAAAGAGTATCAAGTTGTTTCCACGTCCGTTTCACTGATTCCGCCTTTGAATCGGATATAAAGCTCTTCTGATCGACTCAGTCGGGTCCAACAACGATCCTACAGATTGTATCCTTGCTGACTCAAACCACTGGGTTGAGGGTAACGCCACCTTCAAAAGAGGGACCTACTACTATAACTAAGATAATCTCTTAAAAATTGCAAAAAAAGTACGGAAATCATCAAAGGATACATTAAAGGCGAGTCGGATCCAAGTGATTCATCTTGTCTATCTGTTTTTATTTTATTTTTATTTATGCATTTTTAGTTTTTATTTTCATATTTTAAAAAATCTTTTCTCAAAAATTTTAGTTTGGTTAGACGTTGAGGATAAACCGGTATTAAAAGCTCTTGTGTCCTTGGACGACCTCGGTATCTTACCAACGCTATACTACGCTCACGATGGGTGCACTTGCCCAAGTGTGTGTTTAGTGTAGTAGAAAATCGTGTTTTATAAATTTAAAACTTGACTAATGCGTAATATGGGCTTAAAATATCAATAAAATCATAACCTAAAGGAAAGATGATGATATTGGCATTACAAATACCTAAAGGAAAGGGTTCTTTGTTACTGCCACTGCTGCAAGTAGGTTAAGAATAAATAGGTCAAAACATCTTTTTTATTAAACAGGTCAGTATTATTATGTTTTGCTAAACGGGTCAGATTATAAGAACGTGTATGTTTTGTTGAATTGTAGCTATTGTCATTGAGAAGTGTGGCGCTTAATAGTATGGAAACTAATCTTTTAGGTATCATTTTTTAGCCGAAAAGCACAACTCTAGGAAACGCGTTATTTGATCTTTGGGGTAAATAATCAAAGTTTCATATGAATTGTAGAAGTTTTTAGGGTTGGTTTCGCTCCTTTTTTGCTGCAATATATTGTTTAAAAAGATACTTCAAGATGCAATTGAAGCATTAAGGGTTTCATGCAAGAAGAGGAATCTGTTTTGCGTAGCACGCATCATTGTTCATTTGTATCATTATGTATATGTAGTTTCAAATTTTGACAATGAATTCATACTTGAACTAATATGTGTTTAATTTTTAGACAAAATTATGAATCTACCTATTAAGTTTGCGATAGGTTTTTGGTTCATATCTACTGATGTATCTTTACAATGAATTCATACTTGAACTGATATGCCATTTTTACTTCACGAGAAGCTTTGGTTCATCCTCCAGAACGACGTCTTGCATCTGTTAAACAAGAAGTTTAGACTCCAATTATATCATATTCTTTTAATGAAAATGTAAACGAATATTATAAACTTTCTTTTTTTGTCTTATGTTTTATAAGTATTTGAAATTTCAGGACATTTTTACGTTTAGTTAATATACATTATTCTTCACACACTTTTCATTTGTTAGTATACATGTACAATTAAGTTTCACAAAATTTAAATTTCTGAACCGTGAGTATTCACGGGATTCTTCTTGAAGTTTCAAGCGTTCGTATTTGGACAATCGAGTCTTACTTTGATATGAGAAGTAGTCTTTTCGTACATTCATATTTCAAACTAGAAAAACATATTTCTTACATTTACTTTTCAATACTCTTTTGTTACATTTATAGTACGATGCTTCGTTTTATTTTAATATATAATACTGATTGCCATAATAAGTTCATGCGTACAGTTCGTTTACGGTAAGTAACATAAAACTTTTTTGCCAAAAGTACAAACATATCATTTTTCAACCCTGCGAAATTCGCGGGTATTAGCACTAGTACTCATAATAAATGATTACTCTACCAAATGTGAGATTGTTAGATTAAATATATCAATTGTATTTAATCAAGTGGCCATTATAATCATTTATATTATACTGGATCAAAATAATAAATTATACCTTATTATAATATTAGTTGACAATTGTTGATGAACCATATTACCCTTACTAACTAATAAAGAGTTTCCACTTGGGTGTATTTAAGGACATAACTAGAAAGATTAAAGGGTTAGACACTTCTCTCTATCTAAAACTAACGAGTTCATCACCTTCAAGTAAGGGTGAGTAGGAATCTGAAATAACTGAACCGTAACCGAAATAATCGAGAAAACCGAACCGAAACAAAAAACGACGGTTCGGTTTTCGGATTTTTAATAACCGAAAATTTCGGTTTGGTTTTCAAATAACCATTTTCAAAAACCGAACTGATAAGTTATAATAGTAGGTCTAATGCATACATTTTTATGTTTGAGTTTAAGTTTAAATGTGTAACTTATGCTATAGAAATTATTAATTTATTGTTGAATGTAAGTATTTATAATAAAAATATTAACATGTTTATTTATAACTGAGATGATTTATTAATTGCCTACAAGAAATAACAAAATTTAATATATAAATTAAATAATCTTCAAAATATTATAAAAGAAGATGCCTTAATAAAACTTTAAAGAAACATAAAAATTGATTAGAAGGATAAAGATAAAGATTATTGATAACAATATATTAATTATTAAAATTAAAAGATTTTGATGATAAGAATAAAGGTAACTGATAACCATATACTAATTAATAAAACTAAAAACTATATATTAACGTTCTTATTATTTAAAACAATAAAGATAGTTTTAATTGTTTATATAAAAGTTTATAATCTTTATCTTTATTTACTATCTAATAACCGACGGGTAGAAACTGATGAAGAATTGGATTCAATTAAGAATTATTTCCAAATTTCAATCAATCACAAGTAGTTCAAAAGGAGCAAAAAAAAAAATATTTGTTGTTAATTCCTCTGCTATTACTATACTAACACAATTAAATATGAAAGTAAAACTATAACATGATACATGAAAATTAAAAAAATTAACATTTCTTTTTTCTTTTAACGTTTTGTTTTACTTTTTCCGCTTATTAATAACTATTTAATTTAAAATTTCATCGATTTAACCATGCGTAATACTTAAGTGTCTAACCTATTAATAAATAAATAAAAAACAAAGTAACATGTTAACTTGTGTAATACACAAGCTTCTAACCTAATAATAAATAAATAAATAAATAAATAAATAAATAAATAACAAAGTAAAATGTTATAATACATCAAAGTTCATTTTTTCAAAAACATATCTTGATGACCATATGTATTAACCAATTATATTATACTTAATCAACTCGTGTAATACACGTATTTATTCAACCCAAGCAATACACGTTTTTAAAGATGTAACTTTTTTATTATCTTATATATAAAGTTATATTTATTCAACCCGTGTAAACACGGGGTTATAACCTAGTAAAATTATATATTAATGTGTAAAGCATGATTTTAAAAATAATAAAAAATTAAAATTATACATATTAATTTCAACTGATGATAAACAGTATCATTAATTTTAAATATATTAAAGTGTGTTGTCTCTAATTGGTGTAAATTTAATTTCATGTAGCTTGGTTGTTAGTGGCCGCCCCGTTTCGTGGGTTGGTCGTTTTTAATGAAGTTTACATTTAAAAAAAGGACTTTTCATGTCTTGTCTTATTGATCTTTTAATCAATTAAAATAATACAATAAAAGTAATCAAAACTGAAAAAACAAACAATACCAATAAAACAATTATAAAATGTGTAATGGTTAACGCCATTTACTGCCCTTTCAATCATTACTTTCCGTTTCGTTTTCTATCATTTGGGGAATATACTAGAAACGTATCTCCCTATTCATGCCCTGATAATGCCCAGATGGATGGTGTTGTAGGCGTTATCAAGCCCCTTTACGCCCATATAATACCCATTACGCATGGCCTTAAAGTGTGTATTCTCCTTTGTTCAACATAGCGATTTATATGAAATATATTTTGAGTCTTTCTAATCCCTTTCTAACCATGTTCTTATTAAATTTTAATACTAAAACTCTTTGGTTTTTATTTATTCAATTAAATGCCTTTTTAAAAAAACTACGATTTATGATTTTCTATAAACTTTTATAAAATTTGAATATACCAATATGTCGTACTTATTTTTATCTACGTTTCATTGAAAGTTTTGTTTAAAATCGAAGTGTCAAATATAATTTACCTTTTTTTTTGTTTTTTTATCATGACTAACTAATACCGTGCAAACAGCTTCTGTAACGATATAGATTATAGAGTATCTTTTTTATATTGTAAGCTATAACAAGTGTTGGTCCCAACAATATCGGTATAACGTCTATTCCAACCGATCAAGATACTCACTTTTATGGCTTTTCATTGATGTAAAACTCATGTCGGTATATTTTTTGGCATATAATACCTAATTTGGGTTTTATCTTTCGGTTGCTGTAATGAGTGCCGGTAGCGTACCGATATTCTAATGAACTGAACTGATACCGATCGAATTTCCAGCGCGATGCGCGGGGAGAATTCCACTATTGATATATTAAATAAGAACTCAAAGAAAATAACTAAAAACCTAACACTATGTTCCCGAGTCTCATTTAACAGGGGGGGGGGAGAAAAATTTTCTCTCCTAATCTCTCTAATTTGGGAGGATGAATATATGGTCATATTTTCTTCTATTTTCCCTCATTTTCCCTCCCCCTGTTAAATGAAACTCGGGAACATGGTTTTTTATATTTTCATCTCTTTTCACTCCCCTCCCCTCCCCTCCCCTGTTAAATGAGACTCGGGAAAATAGTCATCAAAATGCGTAACGAATGTACCATATTATCAAATGGTCCTTCAATTATTCTGAAAGTTGCAAATGTTGTATTTAGTTTTATTTTCAAAAAAGTTTGAACGTTTTTGTAAAGAAATCCCTATTAACAACTTTTTTTTTTTTTGAACGGCGCCTATTAACAACTTAACAAGTGGCTATCGCGTGAAAGCAACTACAAAAAAATACCGTTGCCGTATTCAATGACGTACAATCGTACATCATCACCATCATTATATTTATTTTCGGATCCATTAACTATCTTCTTTGAATTGTGTAATAAAAATTTTTATTAACAAAACTTCAATTCCATGGTCCCAAACAATCCATTACAAAGTTTAATGCTAAGTGTACCTTATAAATTATTAAGTGATAGAACGGTTTCAATATTATTTTAAAAAAAATCATTCACATTTTTAACTATAAAAGTTATGACGTTCTAAAAAAATAGAATAATTAGGAGATACGTTTAGCGGTGTCAATCGTGTCAGGTTGAAAATTTTCAACTCTAACCCGACCCATATTTTTATTCATGTTGTGTCTCGTCGAACCTATTTAAATTCACGTCGTTCTCGGGTAGATCCGGTTTTTGATTATTTGTGATTTTAACCAATAACTAGTGACTTTGTAACCGTTTAAATAGTCCATTACTCTGACTTAAGTGATTTTGTATTTTATTTTTTGTAAATTGGTACAGTTTAATTAATTTTTTTTTTGTTTTTGTTAATCTCAACTAGGGTTTATATATTTAACTCGATATTAGAAAAAGCGAATGAAAATTATTCGACAATTAGTTAATAAAATAGTTCAATAGGAAAAATTAACATCTCCTTTGAAAGTTAACGAGCTTTGTTCTTATTCGATAGGAACTCTTAGACCATGTGTAATGGTTTATGCCCTCTAAGGGGCATTTTTTGCGAAATCAATATTATAATGTCCCTAAAAAAATGTGTAAAGCTTATTGCCAATTTCATTTAATACTTACCATTTTTTTCCCTTCTCTTTGGGCATTATTCTAGAAATGCCCCTCACTTTTCATGCACCTATAATGCCCAAAGGGATGGTGCTCGGGGCATTATCAAACTCTTTTATGCCCCTATAATGCCTATTACGCATGGCCTTATGGTGCAAGTCAATCCTTAAGGTGTGTGATATTAAGATTTTTTTCCTTTAAAGCATGGCTTTATAAACTGTCAACTTACGTTAGAATCTATCTATCATGGTTATTATCATTTTTTTACGGCAAAGGTTACATTTATCCTACTTCTACTTTTAAACTACACTAATAATTAAATATTAATTCTACTTCTACCTTAAAATATATCTATTATGGTTATCATCAATTAGTATATTTACAAACATAAAGGACGGTAAAACTGTAATTTACCTTTTACTATATAGTAGTTACTATTCATATGGATGCTTTTTTAATAGAGTTAATAGCCAAAATGGTCTCTGAGGTTTGCTCACTTTTTGCCACTTTAGTCCAAAATCCAAAATTTTTAAATCTGGGTCCCTGAGGTTTGCATTTTGTTGCCATTTTAGTCCAAATTTCAAAAACCCCTTTTTTGAGTGTTGAAACCTGATTGTTTTGTCTTTTTGTGTAGGGGCATTTTGGTCATTCTGATTTACTCTTCTAATAAATTAAAAGAAAATTAATTATATATTACTCTCTCTCTCTCTCTCTCTTAGTTCTCTCTCTCTCTACACCAGTCATCTCCACCAACACCGTCCTCATCTCCACCCACCAACACTGCCATCTCCACAACCACCACTACCACCACCAAACATCGCCATCTCCACTATACCCACGAATCCTTTCCAACACCCCACTAACCTTTTAATCCAATCAATCAAATTCTCTGCATCCATTTAAAATATTATGTGATAAAGTTCATGTCTTTTAACCCAATCACATCGATTCAATCTGAGTGTTCAGATCCATCATTTGAAATTTTGAACAAGTTGCAGGTCAAATTGTTGGTTGAATGCACGGTTGCAGGTCAAACATCATCTGAACCGTGCCCGTCGATGCAACACCACATCGATTCATCATTGAATATACTCATTGATTGATAAAGATTCACCGCTATCTCTCAAATTCTTCCCAAAAAATGGGTGTATGCATCAGCAAAAGCAAGAATTCATCAAGAACTGAAGTGGGTATTACTTACAATCACAGATCTGATGAGCCAAACATTGTGTACACCAAATCACCAGCTCCAGCAGACCAAATTCCACCAAAGAAATCACCACGACCACCACCCAGCCCCAAAAGGGTATTCAAATCGATGGTCTGTACCGCCACACCGCCATCACCGCCAGAGCTTTGAAGAAGATGTGTTTGAAGGTTTGGAGAAGAGGTGGAGCCGGTGTGAAGACAGGAGCTTTAAGGTCAACGCCAGTGGGTTGTATGAAGACGGAGAACGATGCTGACGCCGGTGGAGCCTCTCTCCGACTTCCTCTCTGACGCCGGTGGAGCCTCTCTCCGACTTCCTCTCTGAAGTTTTGGGTGTTAATGGGGAAGATGAATCCTTAAATAGGGTGATTTATTTAGTTTACTCTATTATTTTTAATCAATATCGAGTTAAAATAAAAACAAAAATGACCAAAATACCCCTTTAGAAAAGGACAAAAAAACAGTTTTTTTTTTGTGAAATCTGATCTGATTTCAGTTTTGGACTAAAATGGCAACAAAATGCAAACCTCAGGGACCCAGATTTAAAAATTTTGGATTTTAGACTAAAGTGGCAAAAGTGAGCAAACCTCAGGGACCATTTTGGCTATTAACTCTTTTTAATATATAGATTTTTCCTTTAAAGCATGGCTTTATAAACTGTCAACTTACGTTAGAATCTATCTATCATGGTTATTATCATTTTTTTACGGCAAATGTTACATTTATCCTACTTCTACTTTTAAATTACACTAATAATTAAATATTAATTCTACTTCTACCTTAAAATATATCTATTATGGTTATCATCAATTAGTATATTTACAAACATAAAGGACGGTAAAACTGTAATTTACCTTTTACTATATAGTAGTTACTATTCATATGGATGCTTTTTTAATATATAGATAATGGTTAGAGGAAAAACTAAATATATATATTTTCTAAAAACTCTTAAAAGGGTTGTGAAGTTAACCCACTTAGCATACACACCGTGTTAATATTAACTCATTTATCAAATATGTCATGTTCAAGTTATCCTGTTTAAAGTAGGTGGTGTCAGCTATAACCCAAAATTTGTTTTTTCGTTTCGTGTCATAATTTCCATCCCGGACGTTATCTAGTATCTCAGGGCTGGTCTGTTAGGCTTATCAATCTATGCACGAGCTTATGACCACCAAAAATTAAGTGTCTCCAATTTTTAGTAAAGTTTTCCCTATTGTATATGTATTAGACCTAAATTAAAGTAAAACTAAACCATGTTTTTTTTAATTAAGTTGCATAGATAAAAATTTGTTTAGGAAAAAAAAACCCATATTCAAAATTAAACCATAGACATAACTGCAGTCTGCAGCAACCATCGACCACTCGATCTCATCCGAATTCATCGAATCAGCGCCTAGAATCCCTAAAACTGGGGCGCAGTTATCGTTCCCGCTTCCCATTGCAACTTACTCTTTCGATTTTCTAGGTTATGGGCTATCACTAATGGTAGTCACTCATGGCGTCGGGTCGTCAGGATTGGAGGAGAATTTATGGGCAAAATTAGGGCTAATTACTCAACGTAGGTTAACTTTAGCAGGTAATTTTTCTATTAATCTCTATATGTTATGCAAAAGTGCCTCCACTTCGTAGTGTGTTAGGGTCTACTAAAACTTTGTAACGGCCCTGTAGTATCTGATTTTCATTATTTATGTGTAATATATAAAAAAAGTGACTCTGGTATACCATGCATGTTCAAAAAGTAAACCGCCTAAAAAATCCTAAATCTTTCACATTTACGATAGCATATTTTATATAAAAAAATGTCATGCGTTATGGTAAGAAACCTTGTAAACACGTGTGTAGTTTTAAAGCATGTGTCAAGTATTTGTGACTTGCAGAAGAAAAAAATGAACACTAGGTATGTGGAGATCTAGGCGAGAAGGTTCAAAAGTCGATTGAAGTTGATTACACACATTTATTTTTATTGATACTAAGGGGTTATTTGGTAGCCTTTTAATGTTTTCATTAAGAGAATTTCTAAATCAGTAAGAGGTAGGAGTATTTGGGTCACAATAATAAAACTTTTAAATGATTCCGATGACATCTTAATGATTAAGGTAGTATTTGGTATACAGGAATGAGAAGGGGAATGAAATTGATCATTACGATAGAATAAATAAAAGAGTGTTTGGTTGGTCAATGGAATGGAATCACTTATTCCATAAGCCATTCCATTCCCTCAAAATCATTTCATCCACCCCCATTCCATTCCCTTAAAATCATTCCATCCACCCCTCATGTTTTTTTCCATTTCATCATCTCTTCTACCATTCATCAACACAACCCACCACCTTTGCCACCACCCACCACCGACGCCATGGCCGCCTCCACCCGTGACCCGTCACCACCTCGACAGCCACCGCCGCCACCGCCACCACCCGACGTCGTTGCCACCCACCACTGCCACCAACCACCACCACCGCCAACGCCACTTGCCTCCACCACCCACCACCAACCACCATCGCGGCCTCTACCCGCAACCCGTCACCGCCTCTACCGCCACCCCAACAGCCACCACCGCTGCCGTTGCCACCCACCACTGCCACCGCCACCCACCACTGCCACCGCCACCGCCACCAACCACCACCAACTCCAACTCCAACGCCACTTGTCACCATCACCCACCACCACTGTCGACGCCACAACCACCGCCACCCCCAACCACCATCGCCATCGCCACCAACCACCACCGACGGCCGCTGCCACTGCCACCCCGGTGCCCACCCGTCGTCGCCCGCCGCCACCACCCATCACCGCCTCCGCCACCTATAACCACCCACAATCACTACCATCGACCACCACCACTCACCGTTGATTTTATTCATTTGTTTTTCTTACCTACCAAACAATACAATAATAATTCATTACATTCTCACATGGTAACCAAACAAGACATAGAATGGTAATGATCAATTACATTATCACATGGTAACCAAACAAGACGTAGAATGGTAATGATCAATTCATTCGTTTTTCTTACCTACTATTAGGGCTGTAAACGAGCCGAGTCGAGCCGAGCTAGACCCAGCTCGAGCTCGGCTCGAACTCAATTCGAGCTGGCTCGGCTCGAGCTCGAATTTCAAATCGAGCTGAGATCTGAGGCTCGAGCTCGACTCGATTAGAATTCGAGCTAGCTCGGCTCGGCTCGATCTAGCTCGAAATAACAAAAAACCACAAAATTTACTACTTAAAAAACCCTTAAAAATGAATTTCTTCATAGACTAAGGGCCATAATTGCCATTTAGTTTAACCATATGGCTAAATATGCAAGTACAAATAGTTAATTCACTTTGTACATTGTCTTTACCTTCTTTTATAGGGGAAATACTCCCTTAGTTTTGGTTTTCTAAGCGATGTGGGACAAAAAAATGAAGGATGTAAACCTTATCGAGCGAGTTTCGAGCGAGCTGCGAGCCACGAGTTTTTTGAACACCCCTACCTACTATTGACACCCAACTTTTTGCTATTTGCACAAAGTGATGTGACATTAACAAATTTATATTTGTGTTTTTTTTATAACTTCCGATATATAATGTTTTATTAAAAAAACAATATGGTTTTGCGATGTCCTTGTTTTTATCTACGTTTTGGTATAAATTTAATAAAAACGGAGCCGTATCAAATATAACGTTTTATAAATTGTTATAAAATTTTATATTCCGTTTTTTTATAAAATTTATATGAAAACGTAGATAAAAATAAGCACATCGCAAAACTATATTTGTTTTTAATAAAAAGATTATATATCGGAAGTTATAAAAGAAAAAAACACAAATATGGATTTGTTAATGTCACGTCACTTGGTGCAAATAGCAAAAAGTTTGGTGCAAATAGATGTTGATCAGTTCTGTTTACATATAATGGAAAACATAAATAACATAACTGTTATAGCAGACAGGCCAGCAGAGAATCCAGTCAGAGATGCAGCCATTGAGTTTGACAAACTTGTCAGGATGATCTGGTTACTCATTAGGGTGTAAGATTATGATGGTGATGAAATCGAAACAAGGGAGGTTTCGATATGGAGAGAGAGCCGAAATGATGTTATGTGTTATTAGGGTTTGTGTAAATTGTGTAACCATTAAACTCTCTAATAATCTCCTTATATATACACCCAAGAGGAAACCTAATTAGTTAATAAGGGTAATATAAATGAATATAATGATCAAAATATTATAATAATTATATATTTAATCTCACATTCTCCCACTTAGCCGAGTAATCATTTATCATGAGTATTAGATGAGCCTGGCCAGGAGTTAACACTCATTTTAGCCTTAAACCAAGAACTATAGCAGAGAAATACAACCGTTGAATCATCATTCGACTCAGGACCCCCATTAGTCATACTATAGTCTCAGTTTAAAACCTAACAATTATGATCAAAATATGCATAAGCCCTTTAGCGTTTGATTTGTATTTATATTTGTCTATATGTCATTACTCCGGCAGAACATATGTTAGAGACATACAAAAATCAAACTGAGGAAATGTTATTAATTAAAACATAAGCTAGTACAATATGCCATTAAATAAGGTCTTTAGTAAGTCCCATATTCGATACATGTTCTTCGAAAACTTTAGGTGGGAGACCTTTAGTCATCAGATCCGCAAGCATATCTTTAGTACTAATATACTCAATACAAAGATTATTTTCCTCAACTCTTTCACGTACGAACAAATATTTTGTATCGAGATATAAACCAGCTCCATTCGAACTGTTACTGTTCGAGAAACTAACGACAGCTGAGTTATCATAGTAAAGCTTCAATGGTCTAGAAATGGAATTAACGATTTTGAGTCCAGTGATCAGATTTCTAAGCAACATTCCATGACAGGTTGCGTTGAAAACATCGATATATATTATGCCATCATTGTGGAAGTTGTGGTTAACTGTTGTTTATGACTCTTCCATGAGATAGGTCTGCCTGCTAACATAAAGATATAGCCCGAAGTGGATTTTTTTGTCATCTTTGCATTTGGCAAAGTCAGAATCAGAATAACCTACCACTTCTAAGTGATCACTTTTTCTATAAGTCAGTTTATAGTCTTTCGTCCTTGCAGATATCTAAAGACCTTCTTAGCTGCTTTCCAGTGATCTAGGCCAGGATTAGTCTGATAACGGGCTAGCATTCCAGCAATATAAGCGATATCTGGGCGAGTACAGACTTGGGCATACATCAGGCTCCCGACTACTGACGCGTAAGGTATCTCTCTCATTTGCTCCTTTTCAACCTCTGTTGTCGGACACTGGAATGAAAACATCTCCCTTAACTACTGGAGCGACTGAGGGTTTGCATTGTTGCATGTTGTAACGTGTAAGGACACGATCTATGTAAGTCTTTTGAGACAATCCTAAGATCCCTTTGTGTCTATCTCAGTGAATTTCGATGCCAATGACGTAAGAAGCATCTCCGAGATCCTTCATGTCGAAGTTATGCGAGAGTAACCGCTTCGACTCATGCAACATATCTAAACTATTACTTGCCAATAGAATATCATCTACGTAAAGGACAAGTATAGTAAAGTTGCTCCCACTCATCTTGAGGTAGGTGCATTGATCCACTTGATTCTTCATAAAACCTTATCTCTCCATGACTTCATCAAACTTGAGGTACCGTTGACGTGATGCTTGTTTTAACCCATAAATGGATTTCTTCAACTTACAGACTAGATGCTCCTGACCTTCAGGTTTAAAGCCTTCAGGTTGTTTCATGTAAACATCTTCGTCTAAGTCTCCGTTAAGGAAAACAGTTTTGACGTCCATCTGATGCAGCTCTAAATCAAAATGAGCTACTAGGGCCATAACGATCCTTAATGAATCTTTACAAGAGACAGGTGAAAACGTCTCTTGATAATCAATTCCCTCTTTCTGAGTATAGACCTTTGCAACCAATCTCGCTTTGTAGCGTTCAACGTTCCCATTCGGATCCAGTTTTGTTTTGAACACCCATTTGCATCCTACAGGTTTAACACTATTGGGTAATTCAACCAAATCCCAAACATCATTTTTCTTCATGGATTCAAGCTCATCAATCATTGCTTTGTTCCATTCAGAAGACTGATCACTGCTAATGGCTTCATTATAAGAGATAGGATCATTGAGCTTTCCAGCATCCATTTCAGTCAGGTAGGTAACATAATCATCCCAATTAGTAGGCTGTATTTGCCTAAATGACCTCTTGAGTTGATTATCGGGTTCAGCGTTGTCTTGGTTTTGAGTGTTTGATGTGCCTTCGTTATGAGGTATAATGGGTTCTGATTGTGGAGATGGAATTTGTGCAGTAGCTTCAGGTGCAGTTGCAGTTGTTGCATTGGGTACAAGAGGAGTAAACGGAGTAATGGTAAGTGACGAGTCTCCCCCCCCCCCCCCCCCGCGTCTTGTACTTCTTGCAATTCTTCGTAAGGATTGGTACTGCTCCCATTGACCTTGAAATACTCCAGGAACGCAGCACGCTTGGTTTCAACAATACGGGTGATATGGGAAGGATAATAGAAACGATAACCCTTTGAGTGATCAGGATACCCGATAAAGAATCAGGTAACTGTTTTAGGGTCAAGTTTCCTTAGGAAAGGATTATAGAGTTTTGCTTCAGCAATGCAGCCCCATACTTTCATATATTTAAGACTCGGTTTCCTTCCTGTCCAAAGTTCATAAGGAGTTTCAGGGACAGACTTAGAAGGAACTCTATTGAGTATATGAACAGTTTCTTTTAACGCTTCAGTCCAGAGGAATAATGGTAAATTAGTGTTGGCTAACATACTGCGCACCATGTTCATAAGGGTACGATTTCTTCGTTCAGCGACACCGTTCTGCTGAGGTGTACCTGGCATGGTGTATTAGTTCACAATCCCCTAGCCTTTACAAAACTCATAAAATGGACCAGGAGCTTGACCCACATCAGTATGTCTTCCATAATATTCACCGCCTCTATCTGATCTGACAACTTTAATCTGACGATCTAATTGCTTTTCAACTTCAGCTTTATAATCTTTAAAAATTGTACGAGATTCAGATTTTTCCTTAATGAGGTACAAGTACATGTAACAAGAATAATCATCAATGAAAGTGATAAATGAAGTATGTCCTGTTATGCCAGCGATTTGGTAGGGACCACGAATGTCAGTATGAATGAGTTCTAATAAATTAGAGCTCCTAGTGGCACCTTTCTTATTCGCTAGTGTCATTTTGCCTTTAAGACATTTGACACATGTTCCAAAATCAGTGAAATCGAGAGGAGGTAAGACTTCATCCTTTACGAGACGATTTAATCGTTCTCTTGAGATGTGGCCTAAACGTTGATGCCGCAACATAGATGAGGTTTCTAAGTCTCGATTATGTTTCATCTTTGTGAGTGATTCATTAATATTATATGACAACAAAGATTTGGAAAAATTATCATCTAGTTCTAATCTATAGAGACCACCATCTAGAATGCCAGTACCATAAAACAACGGAATCATAAAGAATAGAGAGTTTGCGATGACCATGCGAAACAACAAAACCGTCCATGCTTTGGTCCTGATACAAGGTTCCGAGTTACCTCAGGAACATATAAGGTATCGTAAAGTTTGATACATAAACCAGTTTTCAAAAATAATTGTAATGTTCATATGGCCTTCACTTCTAATTCCCGATCATCCCCAACTTTAAGTTTTCTTTGGTTTCTTCCCAGCTTCCGGATTGAAAGGAATCCCTGAGTAGAGTTGGTTACATGAACCATAGAACCAGAATCAAACCACCAAGAATTAGCAGGAACATTTAAATTAAAGGACTCAAGTATCATGAAAAAATCGTTACCTTTCTTAGCCAGTCACTCCTTGAAGTCAGGGCATTCCTTTTGCTTATGTCATGTTTTCTTACAGAACTTGCAGTAGGGTTTGCCTAAGGAGCTCTTAGAGCTGGAAGGTGCACTTGTATTAGGATTGGGCCTTTGGACTTTGGAAGCATCTTTTCTTTGATAATTGTTCTTCCTCTTCTTAGAGTTGGAGGTGGTGAAGTTAGCAACATCAGTAGTGCGGTCCATCTTCATACGCTCTTCCTTCTGTACGCACATAGCGACCAGCTCACTCATCGTCCATTTGTCCTTCTGAGTGTTGTAATTGATCTTGAATGCTTCATAGGATGAACGAAGCGAAGTGATGATGAAGTGAACAAGAAAACCATCACTGATTTCCATCTCTAGCCCTTTCAACTTATTGGCCATGTCATGCATCATCATGATGTGTTCGCAAATGCCGCTCCTCCCATCATACTTAGTTGTCACCAGCTTGAGAATAAGAGTACTAACGTGTGCGTTTGATGTCCCCTTGAATTGTGCCTCCACAGAAGCCAGGTAGTTTTTAGCATCCTTAGAATAAGGAATAGCTCCTCTAATTGCATTGTGTATGGACTGCTTCATGAACATGAGAGACATGCGATTACACCTAGTCCATTTTTCATGAATTATTTGCTCAACAGCAGTACTTTGAGGAGTAAGGTCCGCTGGCTTATTCTCTCTTAGAGCACAATCGAAGTCTAGCAATCCAAGTGTAAGCATGAGGGCATCCTTCCATGCAGCAAAGTTATCACCAGTCAAAGGTGGAATCCCGCAATTGGGTGCTGATAGTGGAAATAAGATGAGCGAATTATGATACTAATCAAGAAGTCCTAATGTGATCTAAGGGCATGTTATACTAAGGCAGGCATAAATAATGACCATTTTAATTATGAAGCTGTGATATTGTCTATTACTAACATCAAAATAATAGACTTAGTTAAAATTATACTTAAACGAAGACAAATCAGCTTTGGCCAGAAGTGTAATTGTCACGACCCCCGACCCCACCCTGGACGGAATCGAGAGCCGCGAACCAGTTCAGTGGTACCGGTGGTTATTTTGAAAAGTAGTGCAGCGGAAATTTCATAAGGACCGTGAGTTAGGAAAAATATCAGAGTTTAGAAAACACCGGATTTTATTTATTAAATAGATGGGATAAACCCATGTTTTTAAAGGTGGCTTTAATATGGGATAAACCCGAATACGTAAAACAACTTTTCTTAATTTAATTTAATTGATAAATTAAGCCACTTCTGTAAGCCTTTTGGTGCTGTATCCAACTCTTATTCCGATCTACTGTAATTACCTGAAACGCATTTTTAAAAACATTTGGTCAGCAGGAAATACTGGTGAATTCATTCAATTTGTACAAAAATGACACATAGTTATAAATTACAGCATAAGAGCGATTACAATGGCTACTATCTTATTTTTTATCTGGCGCCGTGTCACACCCTGGTGACGATGGTCATACCACTATTGGGTCCTTTCACCCAAGTAGTGATGATTATCACTGTTAGGTTGATGAACCTAACCGTGAGAAATTAGTAATGTGCACAATACCCCACTTGCCAATGATTCAAGATAGCCACGACTTAATCCTTGTAATTATAACTTTTGAAAATAAATGGAGTATTGTAAAATATTGTTGATAAAAAGAGAATGACTCACATTATAAGCATGCAGTATTGATTTAACAAGCTTCTTGATTCTACTCCTTCTGATAATTAAGCATATACTTTATTGTTTTGAACCTTCTGATGATTAAGCATCCATTTTGATTGTAAGAGTATGGTGTAGAGTTTCGGGTAGTTAAACATTTAGTTTAACAGAGTGGAATACGTATTAGTGTAAAACCACAAACCTAACGATGGTCACGAGATCAGAACCTTAACGAAATTCACAAAGTATAGTCTTGTTTAGACAGCACTTTGGCATTCGTTTAACGAAATTCACTAAGTATAGTCTTGTTTAGACAACACTTTGGCATTTGTTTAACGAAATTCACAAAGTATAGTCTTGTTTAGACATCACTTTGGCATTCGTTTAACGAAATTCACAAAGTACAGCACTTTGGCATTCGTTAGTTGGTTCCCGAATCGATCGGACAGAACATCGCATTGGTGATTATTGATTAGAACACCAACGTATAGAGAGAAGAATAGAAGGAATGAGCAAAGAAAAATGAATCCTAAGCTTCCTATTTATAGGTAGGAAATATGAAATTTCTAGGAAACTTCATATAGCTTTTCTAGGAAGTTACCTATACATTTTCTAGGAAGCTTCCTACCATATATATATCTTCTTATACCTTCCTTGCACCTTCCTTTGATATTATCTATCTCATATATATTTATTTTCATGTATATCTATTTAGGTGTTTAATTTACTTACTTAATTAATCTTACTTAGCTTAATTAATCTCGCTTAGCTTAATTAATGTTGCTTAACTGATTAATTAATCCTACTTAACTTAATTAATCATACTTAACTGATTAATTAATCTTACTTAGCTGATTAAGTTTAACTTATCTATTAAGGTTTCTTAACTGCTAAGTTATCTTAACTACTAAGTTTACTTAACTACTAAGTTTTCCTTAACTATTAAGTTTACTTAATCGCTAAGTATTCTATCTTAGTAGTTCCCTGGTTACAAGTTCTAATTTCTAGATACAATGGAACTCGTATTAGTGTATTAACTTAATTCAACTTTAACGATAATCACGAGATCGAAACCCTCACAACGAATGACAAAGTATAGCCAAATATTGGCAGCACTTAAACATCCATTGGATCGGTTTTAATCGATCGAATAAAGTATCGTTCCAGTGATTAGAGTTATTACCTTAATACGGGCAGAGTTTCGGGATTTAGAAGGTATAATCCCGAGCTATTATTTACTATAATAAAAGCTGAAGGAAAGAATAGAATTGAGTAATTTGAAACGTAGCAGTGATCGAGTTAATACCGTGGATTCGTAGCAGCGTCTTGACACCGAAAAACTCATTTTCAGCAGAATATGACCGTTTTGAGACTGAGATTTCGAACACAGAAGCAAGTCCCATGCACAGGCTACTTATAGCAACATTTTAGGTTTTACGCGGCCCGCGTAAACCTTAACATGAATCTTACGCGGCCCGCGAGGGCCATAAAGGCGGCAGTAGGGTTTGCTGAGTCATCGGTGGTCTTGACACGTGGACGACACGTGTCCCTTAAGCTTATCCGGAGACTTTCAAGTTGTCGCGGCCCGCGAAGCCTTACCTTATGGCTTACGCGGCCCGCGTGAAATCCAATTTTCTTGATTTCTTGATTTTTCATGCTCATTAGGGTTTCAGGGGTCCGGGTTTTCACTTACTGGTCGATTTGGGACATTTTTGCAGGTCCTTACATCCTCCCCACCTTGTTTTAAATCTCGTCCTTGAGATTTGGGCTACGATATCTCTTTTAGAGTTATGTCACGTTGTAGTCAATAAGAATAGTTTTAAGATGAATACGTGTTTTACAATAAATAGGGCTCACTGGTTCAACTGGATTAGTTCAAGAAGTTGATGTCAAATGAATGAGATGAAATGATATAGTTTCTAAGGTGATTAGGTTCAAGTGAATGTTTACAAGTTGTGAATGATTTTTAGAAACAATAGAATTCACTTTTAATAGAAAATTTACTTTGATTGTCAACTGAGGAAGACTCAGAATCAACAAGCTCGAATGAAATAGAAGTACGAAAATGATTTGTTAACTGAGAAAAATCAATGGGTTGACATTTATCGAATTACAAGGATACACCGATATACAACAGATTTTTAGTGTATCATTGTCTTAACACATAGTTGTATTAAGACCATTTTCAAGGATGAGTCAAGCGAAAGGTATATATAGATTAGCTCAAGCTACAAGTTTATACCGACGCCACAAGGTGTCGTAGTAATCGAAATAATAATAGCGGTGACTGGACGAGTTCACCGTGTTTTAAATCAAATGAAGTAAGTCTGAATGTTTGTTTCAAACAATTCTAGTAGGATTTCCGATTGAAAATGAAACAATTGAATAATGTTTTTCGATTGAAAAAATCAAGAAATGCTCGATCAATGTTGAAGGAACTGTTAAGAGATATACTGAGATATGACATGAATTTGTGTATCATTATCTTAACACCTGATTCTGTTAAGATTACTTGAATATGATAAACCAACAAAGCGGACTCAATATAAATAATTAAATCCGTATATGATGTGTGCAACGAGATTAGCGCAAGCTTCAGATTTGTGAAAACGTCACCACAAGGTGATCGTGATTAAAGAAATGATTCAATGAAGTCGAAGACCAAACAAGCATGTTATGGTTCAAGAGAATTGAAGTGCTTGTTGGGATTATTTCGAAGATGATGGCTTCAATTCATTATATGGGACTTTGAATTGAATACGTAATGCGAGGAAGTTCAAACAATTGAACTTGGTTAAAACAAAACGAGTTCATGTATCAATAAGAAAGTTCTGACATGGTCACAACAAAACCATGTATGCCATTAAAAAAAGAAAATTGAGTTTTTCAAGAAATTCATTGACTCGATATCAAAGAGTCATCGGTTTGCAAAAACGCGGTTTACAATGCAAAGATCAAGTATAGCGGAATGATATGTGAGTTTTAATAAAACAACAAATTGGAATGAAGCCCTCCTATGGTCTTCATAATTCAAACTAACCACATGCGCGACAAACAGTGCATGTGTAGCGTGTGGATTTACCAAGAAATGAAACAACCAAATAAATATTCGCGATTATGAAAGAAATCCTCATGATGACCATTAGGAGAGTAGAAATATAAAAGTCTATTTACTATGTGCAGAGGTCTGAATTTTAACAAAAGGAATTTAAGAATTTTATCTGGATTTTTTTTTTTTGCGTGATAACTGGTGTTAAGTGACATTACTAGGGAATGTCGAATAAAATGAAATAGGGGGATTGTAAAGGTATGTGACTTCTTTTGCAGCGTCAAGAATTGGATTAAACTATGCACCGATTGTTGTGAAATCTTGTTCTATCGTACCTTAGCAAGATTCATGTTGTTTGTAGGATCACGTAGCCAAGTGCTGCTTTTTGATTAGTACTTCTTCCACTGACGGGATTCGCATTGGTGTCGTCGTGCCCAATTATATTTTCCAAAGGTCTTTCCTTGAAAGTCGTGTGTGATATACTTCGACGTCTGTGGACGTATAATTTAAGTTTCATGTGTTTTCTTGTGCACTAGCACAACTTTACATGCTTCTTACTTGCGTTAATAGTCTATGGTAACGCATTAGAAATTCTTATACTTTTGATGGCGTCCCAACTTAAAGGGTTTCCATTGTTTATATAGTCGCACGAGTTACGAGGTAGACAATCAAACGAAATAATGTTTGATATCGGAATTATAGATATATGTAAGAGATTCCTGATAAAGAAATCTAGAATTATTATTGACACTTATGTTCGTGATTTATTTTAAATTGTCCATCGTTATGGCTTTTGGAATTCCTTATAGATATACATATCTATATAATCATTCATACCATTCATATGGTCAATGTATTTAACAGATTCATATTTCCAAAAACAAGTCAGATATCAGGTCATGTACTATTTAGGGAAATCTTGTCACTTGTTTGACATATTATATACCCCGTCTTATCCGGTTCTCGCCGGAGAGGTAACCCCATTATATCCAGACAAGCTGGAGAGTCTGCTACACCATACCCAGTCTTGCCGGAGAAGAAATTTGTATTTCCCATAAATAGTATTTTTTTCAAGATTTTAAAAGTGCCTCTTTTATTAAGGCTTTCATCTAGAATCAAGGAAATTTGTATTCCCATAACATATCTTATTCTAGACCAATTAGTATCAATAAGCAGGAATTAACAGCAATTAAGTGTTATTGCTTATTTATCGTACTTTGCAATGTTCTAATCATTATTCTTACGGCATACCAATATCTATCACATTATACTAATACAAGTAATTAGCTCATCTTGAAGCTCATATTAAGGCATCTTTCCTAAGTTCAAGTCTAAATACTATCCTGAGTGCTACCAGAAAATATCAAGTTCCTAACTCTTTGTTTAAACTTAGGTATTTTATTACAAAACCTAATTGCTTAAACAAGTTGCTCTGATACCACTTCTGTCACGACCCCCGACCCCACCCTGGACGGAATCGAGAGCCGCGAACCAGTTCAGTGGTACCGGTGGTTATTTTGAAAAGTAGTGCAGCGGAAATTTCATCAGGACCGTGAGTTAGGAAAAATATCAGAGTTTAGAAAACACCGGATTTTATTTATTAAATAGATGGGATAAACCCATGTTTTTAAAGGTAGCTTTAATATGGGATAAACCCGAATACATAAAACAACTTTTCTTAATTTAATTTAATTGATAAATTAAGCCACTTCTGTAAGCCTTTTGGTGCTGTATCCAACTCTTATTCCGATCTACTGTAATTACCTGAAACGCGTTTTTAAAAACATTTGGTCAGCAGGAAATACTGGTGAATTCATTCAATTTGTACAAAAATGACACATAGTT
This sequence comes from Helianthus tuberosus, assembly GCA_030545235.1. Lineage (NCBI taxonomy): Eukaryota > Viridiplantae > Streptophyta > Magnoliopsida > Asterales > Asteraceae > Helianthus > Helianthus tuberosus. Next base: position 188,631,422 of record CM060406.1, read on the forward strand.
ATAAATTACAGCATAAGAGCGATTACAATGGCTACTATCTTATTTTTATCTGGCGCCGTGTCACACCCTGGTGACGATGGTCATACCACTATTGGGTCCTTTCACCCAAGTAGTGATGATTATCACTGTTAGGTTGATGAACCTAACCGTGAGAAATTAGTAATGTGCACAATACCCCACTTGCCAGTGATTCAAGATAACCACGACTTAATCCCTGTAATTATAACTTTTGAAAATAAATTGAGTATTGTAAAATATTGTTGATAAAAAGAGAATGACTCACATTATAAGCATGCAGTATTGATTTAACAAGCTTCTTGATTCTACTCCTTCTGGTAATTAAGCATATACTTTATTGTTTTGAACCTTCTGATGATTAAGCATCCATTTTGATTGTAAGAGTATGGTGTAGAGTTTTGGGTAGTTAAACATTTAGTTTAACAGAGTGGAATACGTATTAGTGTAAAACCACATCAAACCTAACGATGGTCACGAGATCAGAACCTTAACGAAATTCACAAAGTATAGTCTTGTTTAGACAGGACTTTGGCATTTGTTTAACGAAATTCACAAAGTATAGTCTTGTTTAGACAGCAGTTTGGCATTCGTTTAACGAAATTCACAAAGTATAGTCTTGTTTAGACAGCACTTTGGCATTCGTTTAACGAAATTCACAAAGTACAACACTTTGGCATTCGTTTAACGAAATTCACAAAGTACAGCACTTTGGCATTCGTTAGTTGGTTCCCGAATCGATCGGACAGAACATTGCATTGGTGATTATTGGTTAGAACACCAACGTGTAGAGAGAAGAATAGAAGGAATGAGCAAAGAAAAATGAATCCTAAGCTTCCTATTTATAGGTAGGAAATATGAAATTTCTAGGAAACTTCATATAGCTTTTCTAGGAAGTTACCTATACATTTTCTAGGAAGCTTCCTACCCATATATATATCTTCTTATACTTTCCTTGCACCTTCCTTTGATATTATCTATCTCATATATATTTATTTTCATGTATATCTATTTAGGTGTTTAATTTACTTACTTAATTAATCTTACTTAGCTTAATTAATCTCGCTTAGCTTAATTAATCTCGCTTAGCTTAATTAATCTCGCTTAACTGATTAATTAATCCTACTTAACTTAATTAATCATACTTAACTGATTAATTAATCTTACTTAGCTGATTAAGTTTAACTTATCTATTAAGGTTTCTTAACCGCTAAGTTATCTTAACTACTAAGTTTACTTAACTACTAAGTTTTACTTAACTATTAAGTTTACTTAATCGCTAAGTATTCTATCTTAGTAGTTCCCTGGTTACAAGTTCTAATTTCTAGATACAATGGAACTCGTATTAGTGTATTAACTTAATTCAACTTTAACGATAATCACGAGATCGAAACCCTCACAACGAATGACAAAGTATAGCCAAATATTGGCAGCACTTAAACATCCATTGGATTGGTTTTAATCGATCGGATAAAGTATCGTTCCAGTGATTAGAGTTATTACCTTAATACGGGCAGAGTTTCGGGATTTAGAAGGTATAATCCCGAGCTATTATTTACTATAATAAAAGCTTAAGGAAAGAAAATAATTGAGTAGTTTGAAACGTAGCAGTGATCGAGTTAATACCGTGGATTCGTAGCAGCGTCTTGACACCGAAAAACTCATTTTCAGCAGAATATGACCGTTTTGAGACTGAGATTTCGAACACAGAAGCAAGTCCCATGCACAGGCTACTTATAGCAACATTTTAGGTTTTACGCGGCCCGCGTAAACCTTAACATGAATCTTACGCGACCCGCGAGGGCCATAAAGGCGGCAGTAGGGTTTGCTGAGTCATCGGTGGTCTTGACACGTGGACGACACGTGTCCCTTAAGCTTATCCGGAGACTTTCAAGTTGTCGCGGCTCGCGAAGCCTTACCTTATGGCTTACGCGGCCTGCGTGAAATCCAATTTTCTTTACTTCTTGGTTTTTCATGCTCATTAGGGTTTCAGGGGTCCGGGTTTTCACTTACGGGTCGATTTGGGACATTTTTGTAGGTCCTTAAAGTAATCATTTAAGTATGTGTGCAAAGTAATCGTGACAAATCAGCTTTGGCCAAAAATGAGACAATCACTTTAGTTATGCACTTGTCAAGTATGCTAGACATAAATGAATTAAATCAGCTTTGGCCAGAAATTAAGACATTTCACGTTTGTAATGCATACTCAACATAGCTTTTATAATATTTGAACAATAAATAGATGCATCAAATCAGCTTTGGCCAGAAATGATACATCAGAAGCTCATTCAAGTTAAGCTATTTTGGTTTTGTAAAAAGTTATCTGATTCTGATTAGGTAATTAAGTGTTTACAAAACCAAGTATTTAATAGCAAACCACCTATTAGCGCGGATCGAACTTAGTTATGAGATCTCGAGCAAGTTATGAGGTCTCGTGTCGCAACCTTATGGTCTCGATTCGAAGCCTTATGGTCTCGAGTCGCAGCCTTATGGTCTCGAGTCGCAGCCTTATGGTCTTGAGTCACTGTCGCAACCCCCGATCCCTAATTCCCGGGAACGGGCGGACGCGATCTCAGAGTTTCGGTGGTATCAGGTTATTAAATCTCGCAGCGGAATTTACATCAGGACCGTAGTTAGGAAATGTTTATCAGAGTAAAACCACCTCATTTACTATTAATAATCACATGGGTAAAACCCAAGTTTCTTGTTACAATACATTTATAGGGACAAACCCTATTTTATTGAATTTAAAACATCGTTTATTAGGTAACTTTTATAGCTACATTTTCCCCAAGCCTTCAGTACTCTACAGCTGGCTTCCATTAATTGGCTGTTCACATTGTTTTACCTGTAACGCGTTTTAAAAACATTTGTTAGTCGGAAATACTGGTGAGTGAATCCCAGTTTAATTAAGAAACATTTTATTAATTAAAACAGTATTGAGAGCGATCACATTGTTTATTTCTACACAATTACTCATTCAGTATTTGCCACTCGACCGGATCTATGGCTATGGTCAAATTACCCATTGGCTAACTCGTCGTCCAATGGTAATGCATTGTCATTCCGACATACTACTACTACTCGTAGTAATAAATTTTATATACAAAACCCCATAATACCGACAGTAATTGAAGAACTACAAAGACTCAATCACCGCTTAATCACATTTGTAAAACAATTAAGGTTTTGTAAAACATTCCAAAAAGGTTAACAAAAAGAGGATAAACTCACATTGCTGTCTTAGGCTTTTCGTAAGGGTTTCCTGGATATAATCTATAATTTATACAAATGTATATTGGTAAGTACCATAACCCTTTGAAAATATTAATGATACCCTCCCCGAGACGGCATTCCAACAACTACGTCGGGCAGAACCACGACAGTTGTTACGGAACCCTAAATCAATCGGGCAGCGTAACTATTACGAAACTGGGGTTATAATACTTACAACGGAGCAGAACCTCGCTAATTAGGGGTATAATACCCGACTATAATGCCTCTAATTCAGAAAGTGAGATTGAGAATTGAAATGTGAGCGACGGAAATTGAAACCCGATGCCTGCTATTTATAGTTGTGATATACGACTTTTAGGCGGCCCGCGTAAGGTAAGGCTAAGCCTTACGCGGCCCGCGTCAACACACGGTCAACCTATAGCTCATCCGGATCACCACTAGACTTGACACGATGTCGACACGTGTCGGCTCAGGATGTATCCGCGTATAACGATCTCTCGCGGCCCGCGTCGACTAAACATAATGCTTACGCGGCCCGCTTTAACTAAAGAAATCAGCTGAGTCAAATCCAGTCTTGATACGGCCCGCGTGAGATGTTGGGGTGGGTCTACGCGGCCCGCCTCAGCCCTATATTTCATGTTTTTGATTTATTTTAAATACTCTAACGTATTTCGGGCTCGGTTTTCACATACGGGGTGTAATTAAAGACATATAAGGGTATTTTAAAATATACTAGAGTGTCGGAAATATTATGAGGATGTTGGTTTTACCGAGGGTTGTTACAGTCGCACCCTTATGGTCTCGAGTCGCAACCTTATGGTCTCGAGTCGAAACCTTTTGGTCTCGAGTCGCAACCTTATGGTCTCGAGTCGCAACCTTATGGTCTCGAGTCGCAACGTTATGGTCTCGAGTAATAACCTTATGGTCTCGAGTCGCAACCTTATGGTCTCGAGTTGTAACCTTATGGTCTCGAGTCGTTAAGGGTGATATCGAACCTACTGTTAACAACTGTTATTGTGAAAATAACTGAAAGCTCGAAATTTTAGGGATTGTGGGATAGTGTTTCCTGTTTTATTGTTGATCTAAACTTATCAAAGATTTCAAAAATTATAACTTGATTATCTTTTTAACAGTTTTCGAAGTTTTTAAAAGATAAAATTCAGATCAAAGCAGTAAAACATCCACTAATCCAAATTATATTCCAAAACTTAAGGAATTTTCGAGTTTTCTTAGAACAAGTGATGAACCCTAGAAAATTAAAACATAATTCTGGGATCCGAAACCTGAGTTTTAAGACTTATGTTCACAGATTTCGGACATTAATTTACCCATTATGATTTCGAGTCAATTTATTAAACATCCTTTTCCGAAAACAGTGATTCGACACAAATAGACTCGAAACAGCCGTGATTTTATAAGGCTTTAAAAATATCTGTTATCCAGATTTTAATCCCAGAATAATGGATACGAAAACAGAACTGATTTATCAACATATGCTCTGATACCACATGTTGATCAGTTCTGTTTAAATATAATGGAAAACATAAATAACATACCTGTTACAGCAGACAGGCCAGCAGAGAATCCAATCAGAGATGCAGCCATTGATGTTGACATACTTGTCAGGATGATCTGGTTCCTCCTTAGAGTGAAAGATTATGATGGTGATGAAATCGAAACAAGGGAGGTTTCGATATGGAGAGAGAGCCGAAATTGATGTTATGTGTTATTAGGGTTTGTGTAAATTGTGTACCCCTTAAACTCTCTAATAATCTCCTTATATATACACCCAAGAGGAAACCTAATTAGTTAATAAGGGTAATATGGTCCATCAACAATTACCAACTAATTATTAATAGGTTATTAATATATTTTGATCTATATAATATAAATGATTATAATGGCTACAAGATTAAATATTATAATAATTATATATTTAATCTCACAATAGAATCACCCGTTATAAAGGGGAAAATTGTAACTACTATCTGATTTTCCATAATTTTGTTAAAATTGAGGGATTAAAGTATAATAAGATGAGAAGATTAAAATGTAATTATTATTTAAATACTAATTAACCCTATTTTAGATATAAATGTAATGTAAGAAAAAAGTTTTTATTTTTTGGGTATTTTAAAATATTAACTTCATTCCTTATATATTATAACTAGGTTAGAACCCCGTGTATTACACGGGTTTACTAAATATAATTTTATATATTAAATAATAAAAATAATATATCCTTAAAAAACTCGTGTATTGTATGGATTTAACAAATGTACCTTATATACCAAATAATAATAAAAAAAGTTATATCTTTAAAAATCTTGTGTAATACATGTGTTAAATAAATGTAATTTTGTATAGTAAATAATAAAAAAAATTATTTTTTAAAACCCTATGTATTACACGTGTTGAATAAACCTAATTTTATGTACCAAATAAGAAAAAAAGTTGTATCATAAAAAACTATTGATAACATATTAATACAAAGTTTGGCTTTCGTGATAATAAGAAAAAGTTATAGCATAAAAAAACAAACGATTTCGTTATAGGGAAGCGTTCTCTTGCAAAATGGCTAATGAAAAAACTTAGTTATATGAAAAATATATCTATCTGTAAAGACACCAAGTACCTATACTTAATATGTTTAAGTTTTTTAAAAGATATGAGAACTTATGAATGCACTATACGTATCTGTAAACACAAAAAGTAACATTCGCCATTGAAAAAATTAATAAAGAGAGTGAATCAACATAATGGCATGGATAATGTTCGATAAAATTTGAATGGAAGATTTAAAAATTTTAATGGATTAAATTATCTTTAAATCATTAGGCAACAAACAATCATGAATTATTCAAATATTGAACAAAAGATATTATCACAGTTAAATAATATTTATAAAAAAACTCAAATTTTGATAGCCTCGTTGATTGACACGTGTCCCTAAAGAGGTTTCTTTTATTATATGTATAGATATAGATATAATATAGATATAGATGACTCAAATCTATTCTCACTATTTTTACAATTAAGTTTTAAAGTTTGAAGACTTTTAAAAATCCATTAACAAGTAGTCTATCGCGTGAAAGCAACTCAAAGGAAATACCGTTGCCGTATTCAATCACGTACAATCGTACATCATCACCATCTTTATATTCATTAACTATCCTCTTTGAATTATGTAATAAAGTTTTCATTAACAAAACTTCAATTCCATGGTCCCAAACAATCCATTTCAAAGTTTAATACTAATTATACCTTATAAATTATTATTATTATTTTTTTTAATTCTTTATTTTTTTTTTAATAGAAGGTTAGAGCAAATTACAAATCATGGGTTGGTAGACGGGCAACAAGCTGCGCCGTCACCCCCTTTTGAATTGCAAATCCTACTCGGCTAAACACATAACTATGGCCTACAGACACTGTCGCATGCGCAAGTGCTGCCTTTTGAACCCGCTTCAAGAAACCGGACGCCACAGGGGCCAGACAACCAAAGGTATCGAACGCGAAAGGAAGGAAGGCATGTTGATTATCTATGCAGGCCTGCTCGTGCTTGGATATTTTCCCCGCCTCAGCCTTCCGTGCCGCTTGCCCTGAAACAAAACCACTGCCCCTGAAACCGGCAAGAGGCGACACCCCCGTGAGATCAATGCAAGCATGCTTACCCCCGGACCATCCAAAAACCAGCACATCGGCCAATTCTGTAACATTCATATTTTTATAACTATTAAAAAGGAAGTTCTAAAAAGTAGAATAATTAGGAAGTAATCAATTCAATGGTGCCAATTCTGTCGGGTTGTAATTCTTTAATACTAACCTAGCTCATATTTATTCGTGTCGTGTCAAGCCCATTTAAATTCATGTCGTATTCGGGTCAACCCATTTATGATTATTTGTGAATTTGAGTAATAACTAGTGACTTCGTAACAGTTTAAACAGCTAATCACTCCGACTCGAATGATTTTTTTATTTTTTATTTTTGTAATTGATGTGGTTTAATTAATTGTATATTTGAGGGGACACTGTTCACACTCTATAATTTTATTTAATATATTTTGAATGTGGTTGTAAGTGGAAGAGTGCAAAAAAAGTAATAATAAAGGTATAAAAAGTATTATTTAATTGAAAGAAGAGAGAATATATGGTTGTTTCTAGTGTAATTATATGTATAAATGGTGGAATCAATGTTTTAAAAGCCGGTTTTTATTTCATACCTGGTTGGGCTCTGAAATGGTCCAACCGGTTGATCCGGGTGGTTTAACCAGGTTACTAGTTAACCCTTTAATTCCATAAAATATAAATTTATCTCAAAAAATAATCCAATCTTAATTAAGATTTATGTAACTAATCATGGTTTTATCTACAACTATTTTCTTGTAAAGTATTATGCATTTTAAGAGCATTTTTATTACTTATAAACAATAATACATTGGACGATGTAGGTAACAGTTTCAACAACGATAAAATATTGGAATGGGGGCAGCATGTTAGTTACCGGAAATATGGAAGGTCAATGTTAACTTAATATCGTATTTTATTATAGTTAAAAAAATCAAATTTTAAAATAATACAAACCGGTTCAACGGTTCTAACCAGTAGAACCGGATTTACCACTGGTATATAAGACATACCATACTCAGGTTCTACCATCCTTTATCATACCAGACCCGTGTCCAGTATCAAATTTAACCGATATAACTGACCTGTTCATACCGTTATTTAAAACATTGGATGGAAAGGATATGAATGCTCTAAATACAGAAAAAAATATATGAAAAAAGATAATATAATTATGATATAAATGGCATTAAAACAATTTCATTTATGTGATAGACCGTATATGATATGGAATATGTGGAAGAAAGACAAAAGGTTGAAAAAGACGTAGTGAGAGCTTATAAATGACAAATGCTTATCCGCGTGTGGCCGACGCTAAGTCACGTGGCGACAAGATACACTCCCTTTTTGCTTTTCTTTTTTCTCATATATCCACCAAAAATTAAAGAAAAAACAATAATCAATCATTCACCCTTTATCATTTATTTTTAGAATTAATTGGACCATCAACGTATTAGCATCAAATCCATCATTTCATATTTTATGCATTATATGCCTAGTCGGAAAGTAATTTTAGTTTTTTATTGGTTCGGATATTAACTTATTTGGTTTTGATTTCTTTTTTGGTACTAACCGAAACCAAAGTGACCCGAATTAGAAATGTGTTTAATTGAACCAAATTAAACGATTATACGGGTTATTATTTGGTTTATTTGATTGAACTCTATTTGTTTATCCGAATAAGAAATATTCGTGGAACCGAAAACTGATTAAGCAATTCGGATATGGTTAGGAACCGAATAATCAAAAAAGATTTGGGCTTGGTTTTCTGGCTATAAATACGGTTTGGTTTTTGGTTGTTTACGGTTATGAATAATTTTGTACACTCCTAGACTTTGTCTCGTCTAATGTGGCCCATTAGGTCTAGCTCGACTTGATCGGTGGATGGTGGTCTTCGAGTCTTCAACCTCAAGACCCTTTTACCGAGTCATTTTGATGTTGGCAGGTCAAAGCCAGGTTAGACGGATGAACATCCCAAACATATAAAAAAAAATCTTAGGATTCAAAACCTCATTATTTTATATATCATTGAAATCATCATAGAATCTAAAGTGTTAAATGAAGAAAATTACATTTTATAAAATATTGGATGGAATGTTTAAATTTCACCGTAATTTTAAATTTTAACATATATATTATAATCTATTATGAAACTAGGTTAAAACTCGTATATAATAATCGTTAGAATCTAAAGTGTTAAATGTAGTAAAATACATTTTATAAAATATTGGATGGAATGTTTAAATTTCACCGTAATTTTAAATTTTAACACATATAATATAATATATTATGAAACTTGGTTAAAACTCGTATAGTACACTAGTTGAAAAAATAAAATATAAAGTAGAATTAATTATAAAAATAGTCCTTGTGGTTTATTGAAAGTAACGCCTTTGAGTACTAACTTATTTTTTTAACAAGTTCAGGTTCTATTGTTTCGATTTTGTAATACCTTTGAGTATTAAGGCTAACTTTCGTTAGTTTTTCTGTTGAATCAACATAAAATGACTAAAATACCCTTATATAATTTTTTGTTAGTACTCAAAGATGTTACTTTCAATAAACCACAAAGACTATCTGGGTAATTAACTCTAAAAAATTTAAAAACTCATTATATTTGTAAAAAACATATTATAAAATATGCCACATAAAATATTTAATAATTATATTCCTAAAATTAATATATATTACCAAATGTCTATTAGAATTACATTGTCAAAAAAGACCCTTACTTCAAGTACAGTCTAATTGTATTTATGTTTAGATAAGATATCGACCCGTGTCTTACACGAGCTTGATGATTATTCAACACAAATAAATAAGATTAGAAAGAAAGTTATTTTTTGTTGTGTTAATATTATATTATACTAGGTTATAGACTCGTGTATTAAAAGAGTTTAATGATAATTTGACATTAATAAATAAGATCAGAAACAAAATTATTTTTTGGATTCCATTGATATTTTGGAAAAATAAATGAAAATTAATGCATAAGTAATTGATATTAAAAAAATATTGACGTTTTATTTTTTGATTAAACAGTTTGTATAACATATGTTAAATATTATTGAATAACTTTAATCGCATACACTTACTTTTTATTTAATATCAAATGTGAAATAAACACTTTTTTACATAAAAAGTTACAAATGAATAGTAACTAATATTTAGAAAAACATTTATTTTTTATATAATGGTTAATAAGTTTCTGTAACCTATCTTAAACATTATTAATTTAATTATTAAAAGGTAACTTTTATATTTAATGTGAAATATATATTAAATATATTCTTTTAACATAAAACGATTACAAATTATAGTTTATAAAGAATATAAACTTAACCTATTTGTAACATAATTAAGCTAAACGCAACATTATTTGATAAATATAAATCTAAACTTTTTATATTAAAAAATTGCACTGAATATTTACAAAATTGAAAAAGCTTTTTTATAAAAAAGTTACAAAAGTATGGATAACTTATCTAAACATAAATACAATTATATTATATTTGAAGTATGGGCCATTTTTTGATAACGTAATTTTAATAGACATTTGGTAATATATATTAATTGTAGGTGTATAAATATTAAATATTTTTAGAGTTAATTGCCATTTTAGTCCCTGTGGTTTGCGCCATTTTGCCACTTTAGTCCAAAGGTTTGATTTTTAACATCCGGATCCAAAAAGGTTTCATCGTTGCCATTTTAGTCCAACTAACTTAACCCCATCCGTTCACCTCTGTTAAGTCAGGGGCAATTTGGTCATTTCTCTTATTATTTTAATGAAACCTTTTTATTTAAAGTTAATATATAGATATATCAATTCAGTTAATACAAACCGTAAACATAGTCTCTCTCTGAGAACTCTCTTTCTATGAACCACCACCGCGTTGCCATCTCTACACCACCTAAAACCACCATCACCTAAAACTACTCCTGCTAGTTCCTCTTATCCGACGGCCACCAAGTTCCACTAATAACAACCATCTCCTGATGGTTCCTCATCTTATATAAACCCTAAACATAACAATGAATCAATCACAAACCACAAACAACAACTATAGAGAATATTAACAACACTTCATTTCAATCTCTCTGATATCCAATGGCTCGTACCAAACAAACCGCAAGGAAATCCACTGGAGGAAAGGCACCGAGAAAGCAACTGGCAACAAAAGCAGCAAGGAAGTCGGCACCGGCGACCGGAGGAGTGAAGAAGCCGCACCGTTCCAGAGGTTTGTGAGAGAAATTGCTCATGATTTTAAGACAGAACTGCGCCCCACCAACAACATCGTAGATCTGAATCGCCTTTCTCTCTCTGTCTCTAAACCTCGTGGGTAGCCGATTTATGCCCTTACGAAACTTGGAGAGGTAAATTAAGCCACTTGAGTTTCGCCGGAGCTCGCAAGATGACGGTGGGTCACCGGATCTAACCACCGTCGTCGCTTGATCTTTGTTAAAATCCCCCACAAAAAGAAACAGGTGTGGTCACGAGCCACCACAGTCCCTAACATGCGGTTATCATCGTGGTAACTAGAATGGTGGTGGTGGTGTGGTGGTGGTGTGGCTGGAGGTGTGTGAGAGAGAGGAAGAGAGATGAAGTTGTGTGTGTATCTTTTTTATGAAAATAACATATATATATATATATATATATATATAAAACTGATTAAATGGGTAGGTTTAATAAAATTAGGAAAAGACCAAATTACCCCTGACTTAACAAAGGTGAATAGATGGAGTTAAGTCAGTTGGACCAAAATGACAACGATGAAACCTTTTTGGATCCAGATGTTAAAAATCAAACCTTTGGACTAAAATGGCAAAATGGCCCAAACCACATGGACTAAAATGGCAATTAACTCATATTTTTATGTAGCATGTTTTATGATATTTTTTTTTGCAAATATAATGAGATTTTTTTAGAGTTAATTACACAGATAGTCCTTTTGATTTATTGAAAGTAACATCTTTGAGTACTAACAGAAAGTTATATAAGGGTATTTTAGTCATTTTGTGTTGATTTAACAGAAAAACTAACGAAAGTTAACCTTAATACTCAAAGGTGTTACAAAATCGAAACTATAGAACCTGAACCTGTTAAAAAAAATTATTACTCAAAGGCGTTACTTTCAATAAACCACAAGGATTATCTGTGTAATTAACTATGTAAAGTAACTATTAATGAAGATTATGAATTATTAAATGAAATAGAGTAAATTGCCAAAATGGTCCCTGAGGTTTAATCACTTTTGCCACTTTAGTCCAAAACTCAAACCTTTTGAATCTAGGTCCATGTGGTTTCAATTTTGTTGCCATTTTCATCCAAAATCAAAATCTGGTCAGATTTTTCAGTTAACATCTAATTTTTTTCTGTCGTTTTCCTCCCTTTTAATGAAGAGCAAAGTAGTCTTTTAACGTTTTATTATAACAAATTAAAAACATGGACTATTTTGCCCTTTACTAAAAGGGATGAAAAAGACAGAATAACTGGATGTTAACTGAAATATCTGACCAGCTTTTGATTTTGGATGAAAATGGCAACAAAATTGAAACCACAGGGACCAATATTCAAAAAGTTTGAGTTTTGGACTAAAGTGGCAAAAGTGACCAAACCTCAGGGACCATTTTAGCAGTTTACTCAATGAAATATTGAGATAAGCTTATCCCAAACCCATCAGGTTCTATCGGGTAAACACCCGTCGGGTATCTGGTACACCCGTGGATTACAGATAAACCCGTTAATCCAAAAAAAAAATACCCTTTGGGTATACCTGACCCATATCCGTCGTCGGTTATCTATCGAGTAAATACTAATCAATTACATTTAATATTATCACTATAGAAATACATCAAGTAACTACAATGTATAAGAAATAATGTATACCTAAATGTATATAAAAATACTCAGATGCATAAATGAAAAAAGTAGCGTATGCCAATTTTTGACAATTGTTAGCATAAGATAACAAATTGACAATTTAGACATTCCATAATAGTTGCACTAAAAGATTACAAAAAGCCAATGTATGAAATTCGGTAACTTTTCAGTTACCTTAATAAAAAAACGAAAAAAAATTAGATGTATTATATGTATACATATTTTAAAAAATAAATAAATTGTATCGGGTATATTAAAGGGTAAACTTATCGGGTAAACGGATATATCATCAAACTCTAAACCCGCGAATTAAAAAAAAATTAATCCCAAATATTTTAGTTTCGAGTTTACCCATCGGGTTAAGCTTTAGTTGCCATCCCTACCTTTAGGTTTAACAAAAATAATCATTTTCCTCTAAGAAATTAAAAAAAAAAAACATCAATTTACCTCTAAAAGTTTCATCAATTGTTTCATTCATGTTAGTGCAGTATGTCTATCGCCTCCGTCGTCTCAAGATCGTAGCTGAAACAGTTTATTTCGAGGATAATGAGGAATCTCATTAAAGCCCCTTGGCCTATAAATAGGAACCTAAGGTGTTAGGTTTAGAACTTTTGGAGACTTTTGGAATTTGCTACATTTGAGAAGATAGGAGCTAGAGAAAGAAAGTAGAGAGAGAAAGGCAAAAGGTGATTCGTGGTGCTTTGTACGATTTCATATTTTTCAATAGAATCACAGATTGAGTACGTCTCGTGTGTTCAGTCACGTTCGTGTACGGATTCCGCACGTCACACGTTCGGTTCGCAATCGTTTCGGAGTCAAAACCGGTCCTAACAAGTGGTATCAGAGCAGGAGCTCGATTGCACGGATCAAACACACAATTACGCACACAAATTCAGCAGATTCAGATTCAAATTTCACTCAGATTTGTCAAATTTCTTCATCTTTACATTTCTTCACGTTTTCGACCGAAAATCGTCAAATTAAACGAGTTTTAACGGTTCAAAATTGCTGATTTTTGAATATGTTGTGCGAAACTATCTGATCTACAAGCCTACAAATTTTCAGAACTTAACTCTAAGTAATTTGGGAGAAATCTTGAATTTTTGGTTCGAAAAAGTTGGGATATGTTTGCTGTTGATGTTGAAGTTCATATGGATGCCAACTGATCGGCCAGCTGACCGATCGGCTAGCTAACCGTTCCAAACTAAACATTGCAATTCATTTAAAAAACTTTGACTTGTTGACTGCTGTTCGATCGAACAGCTGTCCGAACCAAAGTATTCTTTGCAAAATTCATTTAATTGTTGACTTTGACTTGCCAGCCGATCGGCTAGCATCTCTGGCCGAACGGTCAGCAAGCCGTACCACACTTTACACTGCACTTCATTAAAAAGTGTTTGACTTTGTTGACTGCTGACCGATCGGACAGCAGTCCGATCGAGCGTCTGTCCGTTCCATTGTCACACTTACAATTCATTAAAAAACTTTGACTTGTTGACCTGACCGATCGGACAGCAGTCTGATCGAACACTTGTCCGTTCCACTGCCATACATTTAAAGTGTTGACTTTGTTTGACCTAACCGATCGGATAGCTGGCCGAACGGCTAGCATACCAACCGATCGGTCGGCAATACGTGTCATTAGGTCAACATATTCTGCAATTGTTCAGTCAACTGTTCTAGATCTTCGTTAATAACAATATCAGTTTGCATGTGTAGTTGATAAGTTGTCGGTCACTTTAATTATTTAAATCAGTTTCTCATGTGCGTGAATAAGAGATGTTGACAGTTTGCATGTGATAAGCATATCATTAAAGTCAATCTACATGTGAATTGTCAGTTCACTATCATTTGAGGTCCAATAGAATTAAAACTTGATTAATTGTTGTCGGCAAGAGATAAGTGTCAAAGTCTCATACTGCCACCCGATCGGTCAAGCTTTTTGTCGTCTTGTGCCTTCAATTGAACACGCTAGCCGATCGGACAACATTTTTGTCGTGTAGTGTCAACCGATCGAACAGAGGGCCGAACGGACAACCAACCGATTCAATATACAATCCTGTCTGATCGAACAGCTTTCCCAACCGATCGAACAGCACCCTGCCCGATCGAACAGCCTTCCCGTCCGATCGAACAGCTTTCCCGTCCGATCGAACAGCTTTTCCACCCGATCGGACAGCACTGGTCATTGTCACTATTGACTTGTGTTGACCCACTCGATCGGATACCCGTCCGATTCAAGTTGTTTGATAAGTTTTTGAACTGATCGTTTGTTTGCGTGATTAAGGTTTCAGGTGATTTGAAGCGATTCGAAGTGATAAACAAAGCAAAAATCTAAGGAACGAAAAATTCAAGAAGCATTTCGAAGATGTCGGAAATTGGCGAAGAGTTTTATAACGCATTTTATAATGCGTTTACGTCAGAAGATACTCCAATAACTCCAAATAAAGCTACAAAAGTGATATCGGAGAGTTTGAATCATGATAAAGTGTACGGAAATCATCAGAGACCACCA
This sequence comes from Helianthus tuberosus, assembly GCA_030545235.1. Classification (NCBI taxonomy): domain Eukaryota; kingdom Viridiplantae; phylum Streptophyta; class Magnoliopsida; order Asterales; family Asteraceae; genus Helianthus; species Helianthus tuberosus. The sequence continues at coordinate 188,646,697 of CM060406.1, forward strand.
ATGCTCATGAATATCGAAGATTATCACTGGTGGTATGAAAGATTTGAAAACTGGGTGCAAGCTTATGCATATGATAGCAGGGTTTGTTTGACCATAGGATATGAAAAACCAAGAAATGAAAAACGTGAATTGATCACACTTAAAGATTTCACAGCAGATGATAAAAAGGAACAATCAGCTGAACTGAGAATGAAAACTTTACTTCAACAATCAATCAGAGAGGATATTTTCTCATTACTTCAGTATGGTGAAACTTCTAAGTCAATCTGGGAAGCATTAAAGTTGAAAGCTGAAGGTGGGAAAGATATCATGAAAAACAAAATATCGCTGTTAAAGAAAGAGTTTGACTTATTTAGATGCATGAAGAACGAAACAGTTCGTCAAATGATAGAACGATTCTGTCATCTGAAGATTGAAATGGAAAGGTTTGGAATCCACAAAGGGAGAGAAGAAATGGTGGATAAACTAGTTGAGGCATTACCACATGAAGAAGATTGGAAAACTTATGTGATAGTGTTGAAAAATGATGATAAATTTGATACGATGACGTTAGACACTCTAATTGAAAAAATAGAGGGACATGATCTATTGATTGAAAAACAAAACAAAGTGTCTAGTTCGAATTATCAACAGAATGTTGGTTTGTACTATCGCAGAGGGATGTTACAAAACATTGAATCTCCAAGGATCAAAACTGGTTTTAGTGCTGAAAAGAATGGTGATTCATCAAAGAACACGTCTTCAAGTTATGATCCAGGATATCACTCCTCATCTGCATCAGGATCGTCAAAATCAGATTCAAATTTTGATTGGAAAAATTCTCCACTTCTGAACAATGAGTTTGCTCAATAGCACATGAGCTTTTTAGCTTCTATTCTGGTATCTTATGAAGGTTTAATTGCAGGTAAGATCGGAAATCCAAAAATGACAAAAGAGGATTACGATCAAGTGGATCCAGAAGAAATGGAACTCATGGATATTCGCTGGTGCATGGCGAGCGTCATTCGAAGAGCTCAAAGATTCATGGAGATTACTGGCAAAAGATGCTTGGATGGTCCGGAAATGAAGATAGGTTTTGACAAGAACAAAGTCACCTGTTTCAAGTGTAAACAAAAGGGGCACTTCAAGAGAGAATGCACAAACAACAAAGCCGATGATAGCGTGAATCCTTTCTATGAAGATTACTACAAAAAGGCCATTTATCATAAGAATAACGAGCAGCCAACTAGAAAGTAGATTGAAGAAGGATCTTCTAAAGAGAAGAGAGTTGTTTTGTCACTGCGTGATCAAAGTGAAGCTAGTTTAGATTATGAAAGATCTAAAAAATCTGTGTTTGAAATTTTTGATTGGGATAAAAACTTCTATGAAACAGAAGGACCCAGATTCATAATTCATGATGATGAAGGGTATGATTGGAGTCAACATGACAAGGAAAATGGAAAAGCCAAGGCCATGGTTGCTGAAATAAAACAAAGCCGTGAAGAAAGGCATGCTCGTCTTAGACTGGATGATGTGTATGATGCTTACAAAGAAGCAACACTAGCAGGCAGGTGGAGCAAAGAAAAGGAATGTTACGTTGATCCTCAAGGAAACCCGACGGTTGATCCTAAGAAGGTTGACCTTGAAGCATTAGTTGCAGCTATACCTACTGTAAGTGTGTGGTGCAAAGGCCTTAGGGAGATTCCAAGGTATAAAGAGCAGGTTGAAGAAGGCATTCGAAAGGTGATATTTTCTAGTCTGGAAAAGAAGAAGAAGACATTTGAAGAGATTGTGAATGAGAGTGAGAAATTGGTGAATGAGGTGAAGAAAACTGATGAAAAGGTTGAGGAAGCTGTTGAAGAGAAACAGCAGGTGTTTGAGGAAGTTCAGAATCCACAAGCGAACGAAACCACAGTGCCAATCACTGAGGTAACTACTCAAACTGATACTTCTGATCAAATTGATAATAAAGCTGAACAACAGTGCAAGAAATGCATGGAAACATGCAGTGCTTGTACTAAAAAAGATGAAAAGTTTAAAATAAAAGACATAGAATTCACTAAAATAGAAAAGATTTTTAAAGATAAATGTCACGAAATGATTGAAAATGAAAAGTTTTTGAAACAAGAAAATGAAAAGTTAAAACAAAAATGTGATGATCTTGAAAAAGAAAATAAAATACTGAAAGAAAAGTGTTCAGCTGTTTGCAATGAATGTGTTCCAAAAGATAAAACAATTCAAGAGTTGCAAAAAGAATATGATGGAATGAAATTGTCATATCATACTGTAAAAGAAGCGTATGAAACTTTGAAAAGTAAAGTCAAAAGTTTAGATGATAGATTGTGTGCTTGTCAGAGAAACACTAAATTTCTTGAAGCCAGATTTGCAGGAAAACAAAAGGTTTTAAATCAATATATTGATGATGTAGCTAAGCTTAAACAAGAATTGGCAGATAAAGAAAAGTTGGTCAATAAATTGCAAAGTTACCATGTGTCTTCATACATTCTGGAACGTATTTTCAACATCACACCCGATGGGAAAGAGTCAGAAAAGAACAAAAAGGGAATTGGGTCTGAATACCATCAGGTTCCACCACCGTTGGAGAATAATTATACATTCTATGATGGCGAAAAGGTGGAAAAAGCAATAAACATGGTTGACCAGTTACCCGACAACATCGATGTGACTTACACCAAATCTGATGACATCAGTGATTCAGAGGTGGTCGGTAAGGTTGTTGAAAGTGTTCTAGCAGAGGACTCTACCAAAATAGATAAGTCTGAATCACAAGATGAAAATGAGGGAAGTTTTCATGATAGTTATCTTAAACACTCAAAATCTGAAAAAGTTGTGAATGATGATTCAAAAGGATTGGTCTATACCATGATTGGATCAGACAAACTATTTTCGGATAATGAATTCCCAATTCAAAATGTGATTTCAGATAAAATCAACAAAGTTTTCAAAATGGTAGAGATTCAAAAGTCTGAAATTCCAAAATTTGCTGGAAAAGGTCAGAAAACTTTTTATAACAAACCTGGTAACAAAAAGAAAAACATGAAGGCTGGGTTGGGTTATAAAAAGAAACATAATTGGAAAAGAAATGTAACACCAAATTATCAGGAAAAGATGAAATTTGTTCACGGAACAAGTTCTGAAGAAGAGAAAGAACCTCCAATTTAGACGACAGTCTAATAAAGATTTCTATGCTCAAAAGAAAAAGCAACAACAACAGGTTAAAGATGTGTCCAAGAGAACATGCTTCAAGTGTGATCAAATTGGACATCTCAGTCGAAATTGTCCAAATCGTAAACCTGTTGGTGTTGAAATGAAAAAGAAGTCTGATGTTGTGAATCAGAAGTCAACCAAGTTTGATTCAAAGCAAACTTGGAAGCCGAAAATGTCAAAGGCTGACTCACAACAAACATGGAAATCGGTGACACCCAGATTTGAACAACACAAAATTGGAAAACAACAGTTGATGCAACAAAACCAAACCGGTTTTGGAAACCAAAAGTTGTTGTTCAAAATCAAAATGTTCAAAATGAAACACATTTTTACAAAAGAGGTTGTAACAACCCTCAAGGAAACCGACACCCTCGAATATTTTCCGACACCCTAATATATTTTACATGTCTCAATATGTCTTTAGATACACCCCGTATGTGAAAACCGAGCCCGAAATATAGTATAGCATTAAGAATAAATTAAAAACAAGAAATATAGGGCTGAGGCGGGCCGCGTAAACCCACCCCAAACCCTTACGCGGGTGGTATCAAGGCCTAAAGCTGATTTAGTGATTTCTTAAGTTGATACGGGCCGCGTAAGCTTAAGCTCACTCTTACGCGGGCCGCTAGAGATCATGATACGCGGATACACCCAGAGGCCGACACGTGTCGTTATCGTGGCAGTCTAGAGAATGACCGGGACAAGCTACTGAGTTGACCAGGGTTGACGCGGGCCGCGTAACCCTGGCCTGTGACTTACGCGGGGCGCGTGAGGACCAGATTACACAACTATATAAGAAGGCCATCAGACTTCGTTTTTCGTCGCTCACATCTCAATTCTCAATCTAAATTTCTGTAGTAGGCATATTATAGTCGGGTATTATACCCCTAATTAGCGAGGCTCTGCTCCGTTGTAAGTATTATAACCCCCGGTTTCATAATAGTTACGCTGCCCGATTGATTTAGGATTCCGTAACAACTGTCGTGGTTCTGCCCGACGTAGTTGTTGGAATACCGTCTCGGGGAGGGTATCATTAATATTTTCAAAGGGTTATGATACTAACCAATGTACATTTGTATAAACTATAGATTTTCACCAGGAAACCCTTACGGAAAATCTAAGATAGCAATGTGAGTAATCTCCTTTTTGTGTCAACTGTTTTTATAAAACCTCAATTGTTTTATATTATATTACCAGTATGTGAGTCGTGTAATTCTTCAATTATCGCCGGTATTATGGGGTTTTGTATACATTACTTGATAACCTTCACAATTGGACGACGAGTAGCCAATGTGTGATATGACCATAGCCATAGATACGGTCGGGTGGCAAGTACTGAATGGGTAATTGTGTAGATATAAACATTGTAATCGCTCTCAATACTGTGGTAATTGATAAAATGTTTTTGATTAAATTGGGATTCACTCACCAGTATTTCCCATTGACAAATATTTTTAAAACATGTTTCAGGTAACACAATGTGAAAGCCAACTGGGAAAAAGCCAGCTCGCGAGCACTGACGGCTTGGAAAATAAGTGCCTATAAAAGTTATCTAAAACACGATGTTTTAAAATTCAATAAAATAGGGTTGGTCCCTATAAATGTATTGTAATAAGAAACTTGGGTTTTGCCCATGTGTTTATTAATATTAAATATGGTGGTTTTACTCCGATAAACATTTCCTAACTACGGTCCTGATGTAACTTCCGCTGCAAGATTAATCAACTGATACCACCGAAACTCTGAGCTCGCGTCCGCCCGTTCCCGGGACAGATAAGGGATCGGGGGTTGCGACAGAAGGGGGTATCAGAGCCTAGCCACTGGTCTAAGCCAAAGAAGTGTTCTGCTGACACTTAAAGTTATATTTTGTGTTAGGAAATAAATTATGGAAATACGTGCATAACTGTAATTATTGTTATATGTTATTTAACTATCTGTTAGTTTACATTATGAGTAAGAAAAGAATTTCGGATATCTATCGTCAATTAGGTAGATCACCAAAAGATAAGGATACCTCATTTCAACCAAAATTCCTTAGACTCAAATTACGATCCCTGGTGTGATAACAATAGGGACTATGTACAATGTTACCCAATACATGAAGACATACCCATGTAAAACCTAGGAGCCTACCCAGGTTTGGACCCTCTAGATCCCTATTACCATGATGTATACTTTAGGGAAATTTTAGAAGATCCTTATCGAATCCAGGCACCTACACCCCATATCAGTAAACCGCATCCCAGATTCCGAACCCAGTTCTAGAACCTGCAACCCCAATGAATGCAGAAAACGTACAAGAACTTAGGACATTTGGTAAGGAAAATCTAGAAAGTAGTAAGAGAATGAGACAAGTGGGAAAGCGACTCGTATGGAAATACGATGAGCGCAATATGAATTTCTGAATAAATCCGTATCCGTAGATATGATGACAGAAATGGTAATAGTAATTATAATAATAAAATAAATATGTGTACGGATGCCTATTATTATTTATTTCATTCGGTATTGTAATTTTTAATTTCAGTACTAATGTGTAATAGATAAATAGAGTAAAATCATAATGATCGACGCTTTTGGTTAAATTACGTATCATGTGATTTGCTATATTAAATATTATTCTATGATATTAATATTTGGTAGATGTTTAAAAATTCAGATGGCCGACGAAGTAAATCAAGGAAATCTGAATAATGATAACCAGAGTAACATTAACTTGGTTAATGAGAATCCTAGTCTCAATAACAATGGAAACCAAGTGGATAATAGTGCTATCCAACACATAGTAGCACAAGGAATTATAGATGCAATGCCATTTATTCTTCAAACTGTTAAGGATGCTGATAACAAGAGTAAACATAGCAGTAAGCGACCAATTGAACCAGAACACAGCGTGAACAATGGACCCGTACTTCAAGCGCCCATTCCCAAAAGAAGAAGAACCATGCCTTATGGTTGTTCTTACAAAGAATTCTGTTCCTGCAAACCAATGGAATTCTCAGGCAACGAAGAGGCCATTGCAACCCTACGCTGGATAGAGAAAACTGAGGCAGTCTTAAGAATAAGCAAGTGTGTAGAAGAAGATAAAATAATGTTTGCTTCCAATCTGTTTAAAAACTCAGCCTTAGAATGGTGGAACACTATCCTCCAAACTAAGGGAATCGATAGAACTTACAATATGGAATGGGAGGAGTTTAAGGACAAGGTAGAAAGGAAATTCTGCCCACCCAATGAAAAGGAACAAATAGCAAACAAATTCCTAAACCTTAGGATGACTGGTGTAGATAGTAAGGGATACACTAAAATATTCTTTGAATATGCTAGAATAGAATAGTGCCAACTCTTGCTTCACCAGAACCAGTGTTAATCTCCCGTTATATCTGGGGATTAATTGGAGAGATAAGACATGTAGTCAAGGCAGCTAGACCTTAAACCATAGAAGAAGCTGTAGAACTAGCAAATACATTGACTGATGAGTTAGTCCGTACCCGAGAGGAGGATCAGAGAAGGAACCTAACCCAAAAGCATACACAAGAATTTCGTTCTGGAAATTTTAATCGTGAGAAAGATATAGGCTCTACCTCTGCACCCTACTGTAGGTATTGCAAAAGAAAGCATTCGGGAAGATGCTTCATATACTGTAACTTCTGCAAAATATCGGGACACAAGGAAGAAGATTGCAGGAAGAAAAACAGCAGGATATGCTATAACTACAGAGAACAAGGTCACATCAAGCCAAATTGTCCAAAATTAGCTCCAGCTCCAGACAACAAGAACACTAAAAATGCTAGAGCATTTGTTCTAACGGCAGAAGAAGCGAAAATGATCCCGGATATGATCACTGGTATGTTTTTAGTTAAATGATATTTTTGCTAAAGTGTTATTTGACTCTGGTGCAAACCAAAGTTTTATTAATACTTCGTGTTGCAAATTTCTAAATCAGTCATTAACTAAACTACCACAAGAATGCTTAGTAGAGACAGCCAATGGAGAAACCGTTAGGATTTCTGAAATCTTGCAGGGAGCAAGCATAGAAATTTTAAATCAGAAATTTATTACAAATCTTTTTCCCAATGAATCTGGTAGGATTTGATATTGTATTAGGAATGGATTGGTTAATAGCCAATAAAAGCCAGTAATTTATGTGATCAAAAGTCAATTCAAGTAAATTTACCAACGGGTCAAATGATCACAATTAAAGGAGATAAGCCCTCTAGATCCACGAAATTCATCTTTGTGATGAAAACTGCAAGTTATATAAGAAAATGTACTATAGTGTATTTGAATTCCTTAATCACTAACACTAAAGGAAAAGCCAATATAGTGGCAAATGCTTTAAGCCGGAAGTATCATGAAAAACCAAAAAGGGTACGTTCTCTTAAATTAAATCTGCAAGTAGATTTAAATGATCAGATAAGAGAAGCACAAGAATCAGTAATCAAGGATGATTCTGAAAAATTAAAAGGTATGCTAAAAGAATTGGAACAAGGGATAGATGAAATTTGGAGATTCCATAAAAAGAGAATGTGGATACCTAAATTAGGAAATCTACGTCATTGTATATTAAAAGAAGCCCATAAGTCTAAGTATACAATGCATCCAGGAAGTGACAAAATGTATCAGGATTTAAGGAAAAAATTTCTGGTGGATAGGAATGAAAAAGGATTTAGCAGCCTATGTTTCTAAAAGTTTAACATGTTTACAAGTCAAAGCTGAACATCAGAAACCCTTAGGTTTGTTACAACAGTTAGAAATGCCCTTTGATAACAATGGATTTTGTTACTAAATTACCCAAAACAAGGAAAGGTAATGATACAAGGAAACATTCGGTATGGAAAAATTAGTTAAATTATATGTAAATGAAGTAATTTCATTACATGGGATACCTTTATCAATTATTTCTGATAGAGATAGTCGTTTTATTTCTCATTTTTGATCAAGTTTCCAAAAAGGCAATGAGAACTAAGTTAAATTTAAGCACAGTTTATCATCTTCAAATGGACAGACAAAGCGAAAGAATAATTCAAACAATGGAGGACATGCTTAAGAGCTTGTGTAATTGATTTCGGAGGTAATTGGGATGATCACTTACCTTTAATAAGCATTTTCTTATAATAGTCATCACACAAGTATTAATGCTGCACCATTCGAAGCACTTTATGGACAAAAGTGCCAAACCCCAGTCTGTTGGGCAGAAATTGGGGAAAAGCAAGTATCTGGACCTGAGATAGTGCAGGAAACAACTGACAAGATCATTCAAATCAAGAATCTCAAGCATAAGAGATTAGTTCTAGTCAAAGTGAAGTGGGACTCCAAAAAGAGGACCTGAGTACACATAGGAACTTGAATCTGAAATGCAACAAAAATATTCACACTTGTTCCAATAGATCTCGAGGACGAGCTCTAAAACAAGGTGGGGAGAATGTAACAACCCTCAAGAAAACTGACACCCTCGAATATTTTCTGACACCCTAATATATTTTACATGTCTCAATATGTCTTTACATACACCCCGTATGTGAAAACCGAGCCCGAAATATAGTATAGCATTAAGAATAAATTAAAAACAAGAAATATAGGGCTGAGGCGGGCCGCGTAAACCCACCCCAAACCCTTACGCGGGTGGTATCAAGGCCTAAAGCTGATTTAGTGATTTCTTAAGTTGATACGGGCCGCGTAAGCTTAAGCTCACTCTTACGCGGGCCGCTAGAGATCATGATACGCGGATACACCTAGAGGCCGACACGTATCGTTATCGTGGCGGTCTAGAGAATGACCAGGACAAGCTACTGAGTTGACCAGGGTTGACGCGGGCCGCGTAACCCTGGCCTGTGACTTACGCGGGGCGCGAGAGGACCAGATTACACAACTATATAAGAAGGCCATCAGACTTCGTTTTTCATCGCTCACATCTCAATTCTCAATCTAAATTTCTGTAGTAGGCATATTATAGTCGGGTATTATACCCCTAATTAGCGAGGCTCTGCTCCGTTGTAAGTATTATAACCCCCGGCTTCATAATAGTTACGCTGCCCGACTGATTTAGGATTCCATAACAACTGTCGTGGTTCTGCCCGACGTAGTTGTTGGAATACCGTCTCGGGGAGGGTATCATTAATATTTTCAAAGGGTTATGATACTAACCAATGTACATTTGTATAAATTATAGATTTTCACCAGGAAACCCTTACGGAAAATCTAAGATAGCAATGTGAGTAATCTCCTTTTTGTGTCAACTGTTTTTATAAAACCTCAATTGTTTTATATTATATTACCAGTATGTGAGTCGTGTAATTCTTCAATTATCGCCGGTATTATGGGGTTTTGTATACATTACTTGATAACCTTCACAATTAGACGACGAGTAGCCAATGTGTGATATGACCATAGCCATAGATACGGTCGAGTGGCAAGTACTGAATGGGTAATTGTGTAGATATAAACATTGTAATCGCTCTCAATACTGTGGTAATTGATAAAATGTTTTTGATTAAATTGGGATTCACTCACCAGTATTTCCCACTGACAAATATTTTTAAAACATGTTTCAGGTAACACAATGTGAAAGCCAACTGGGAAAAAGCCAGCTCGCGAGCACTGACGGCTTGGAAAATAAGTGGCTATAAAAGTTATCTAAAACACGATGTTTTAAAATTCAATAAAATAGGGTTGGTCCCTATAAATGTATTGTAATAAGAAACTTGGGTTTTGCCCATGTGTTTATTAATATTAAATATGGTGGTTTTACTCTGATAAACATTTCCTAACTACGGTCCTGATGTAACTTCCGCTGCAAGATTAATCAACTGTTACCACCAAAACTCTGAGCTCGCGTCCGCCCGTTCCCGGGACAGATAAGGGATCGGGGGTTGCGACAGAGGTGCTCCGAAAGGACAAACTTGGGTGGAAAAGAAACAAACGGCTTCTGTGAGTGATAATCGGAATGAAACTTCATTTGTGAAGAATGATAAAAATTTTCCGAAGTTGAATGAAACGTATTGTGTTGAAATGCCTAAGGTCAAACAGACCTGGGCTAACTTGTTCAAGTAATTGAGTAAATTTGAATGTGCAGGCTCTCAAGAATTTTGAAAAATACCAAGATGGAGATGAGAGCAGCCTGGCTCGAGGAGAGGAGGCTGCTGAACGCTGCAACTGAATCAGGGAGTTTGTTCGTTTCTGTACATAAATAAACCATATCTCAAAAACCCTAAAAATTGAAAAATTTAAAAACCAAAAATATGTTTTTATTTTGTCAAAAATTGAAACATCAAAAATATGTTTGTTTTTAAGTTTGTCAAAAATCTAAAAATTAAAATTTTCAAAAATATGTTGAGTGAATACGCCGAAACCCTCACGGCTGAACAAACATGATTAATTTCACAAGATTGAAAAACGGTTTTCAAACTGTAAAATATCAATGTGTTGTAAATCATGGGGGTATGTTATATTTTTTGCAAATCAGTGCACGAAAAGCAGAAAATGGATAGCGAGACGAAGCTATCAGTATCGGTTTGTCAATTTTTCTTTAAATGTTTTGAATTTTAGGGGGAGTAAAAATTTCAGAAAATCCAAAAACATTAGAAAATTTGAAAAAGTCAAAAACATGATAAAATTCAAAAAGAGTTTTGTGTAAACCAAGGAAATGATAGTACATCAGTAGACAATCACGGTACGCTAAAGAAATGGAATGTTAAATGTGATAAACGGTCTCACTGATGATGTGCCAGTATATTTTTACACGCTTAGTAGATTGTTTTCGAGATATAAATCTAAATATCATACTTACTTATCTCGTGGGGAACATCTCTCGGATATATGGGTAACCCCCGAAATCTTGTTTGAAAGACCCCTCTTTCTGAGATACTAGGTCTTTATGCTTAGTGATATCTGGGGTATTATCCCGGGACTTCTGATTTTGCGGAAGCAATGGCCTAGTCCCCGTATAATACTTTCCGCTTGTTTGAAATATAGCATCGCCCTCAGCATAAAAAATGATGAAACATTGAAAAATGCTAATCAAGTGCTGTTGAAGAAAAGATTCTCTAAAGGGAACACATCTAAAGTCGAACCGTCATCTCTTTGCTGAACGGAAGTTCTGACCTGAGCTCTCACGGTCTCGCAATTTAACCCTTTACAGATATCATCTAGGTATACTCACCTGTAAGACTGAATATTAGGATCTAGATACGGGAGTATATTCTGAGGTGGGACACGCGAATAAGTTTAAGTTCTTAAAACACTAATCCGTATCTCAAATCAATTGAACTTTGTGTGAAAATTTAAGTGGATCAGTATACTGACAATCTAAGTGAATCGTTTAGAACTTAAAGTGTTAAAAGCTCAACGGTGCTAGTGATTTGTCATAAACTGATATGATCCTCTGACACGAACTCAAACAAAAATATTGTCTGTAAATATGTTTGTAAATATTTCTTTACTGCTTTATATTTCAGAAAAATACAAAAAGATTTTGATTTCACTTTATTTTCGACAACCGATGTCTGGGATGCTGAGTTTCAAAATCCGAGTATGCTGATCGTGTTTCTGAAAATAAAACAAGTTCATTAATTTGAAACTTGAAGTTTTAAAATCAAAAATAAAAAACAGTTTGTGATATATCCAAGGTCATTTAAGTTGGACTTGGATGATTAACTGTGAGGGATTTGGATGCTTAGATTGTTAAAATCTGTTGAAAAGAGCCAGTTTTCGATCGTGGATACTTAATACTGCCAAATCTATGAAGATTGTTGAGAGAGAGAGAGAGAGAGTATCAAGTATTTCTGAATATATTCATATTATTATATCTTAGAGCCAGAATCTTGATTTAGAAAGTTTAATCGAGCCAGGTCACGAATCTTGGAAAACCGAAAATGCTTTCATTGTTAAAATTTTAGCTTATGCTGAGAGAGCCAGGGTTTTCAGTCCTGGATGATCAAAATGTTTTTACTTATAAATGTTTGAGGATTGCAGATGATTTACCAGACTACGATCCCGACAGCCGAGTCTAAGGGGGAGTCTGAAGACGAGCTCAACGCAAGGGGAAGCGTGCAAGGAGCCAGGTATCTTTCCCGGAAGAGCTTGTAACCGGAAAGCCAGGTGTCGATCCCAAAGCACGGAAGCTTGACGAAAGGGGGAGCCTGAAGAGTTTACCGAAAGGGGGAGCTGAAGCTGAAAACAGATCCACCGGGATTCTGTTCAAGCAAGAGGGAGTCTACATTGATGAAAAAGTGTTAAAGCTTCAAGAAGACTCAGTGAGAGAGAGAAAGACAAGACGCTATGAGTTTGACTAAATGATTAAGATTGACTGCGGCAATATCCAAGGGGGAGTCTGTTAGTGCAGTATGTCTATCGCCTCCGTCATCTCAAGATCGTAGCTGAAACAGTTTATTTCGAGTGCTTATATTGTTATATTGTAGTAAAAGGCAAGGTGGCATTTCTGTAATAATGAGGAATCTCATTAAAGCCCCTTGGCCTATAAATAGGAACCTAAGGTGTTAGGTTTAGAACTTTTGGAGACTTTTGCAATTTGCTACATTTGAGAAGATAGGAGCTAGAGAAAGAAAGTAGAGAGGGAAATGCAAAAGGTGATTCGTGGTGCTTTGTACGATTTCATATTTTTCAATAGAATCACAGATTGAGTACGTCTCGTGTGTTCGGTCACGTTCGTGTACGGATTCCGCACGTCACACGTTCGGTTCGCAATCATTTCGGAGTCAAAACCGGTCCTAACAATTCATATACATACCACTAACATCAATTTTCCCAGTTAAGTCTAACCCATGTGTGTCATGTGAGAAATGGATGTTGTTAGTGATTTGGATAAAAGTTAAACAACTAAACAAACTTTTAGAGGTAAATCGATGTTTTTAATCTGTTAATTTTGTAAAAACTCAGGAAACAAAATTGAATTTAACTCTTTGTGAGTTACGTATAAGTAACTGCTTTAAGAAATATTTATATAATGATATATTAAACGTTTATTAATAAAATTTAGAAATTGACTTTTTAAAAACTTTAAATTAATAAATAGAATATGAATGGGTGAAATAAGAGAAGCAGAACAAAGTTTTTAGATTTACATAATTGTGACACGTGACAGAACAAGTTACTTATTGTTTTTTGCAAGGTCTCAAACCCTTCATATATCAAAACATAGTTCTTAAACTGACATATGTCATACAACAACAACAGAAAACATCAAATATCCAAAACATCATGTCAATTGTTTTATACATTACAATCAAGGTCATAAATTAACAAACTAAGGTTGAAAGGATGCTAGAATTCTGGTTAAGGTATTCTTCAATCTATGTCAAGGTGATCTCATATCAATTACCAATACAGTTCTACACTTGAATTACAATGCTACATTAACAGAATTTTAAAATGGACTTCCACCTACAATCCTATACCCTCATCACCGGGAACCACCATCACCATAACATATGATCTCCGTTGTCGCTTCTTTAGCCACTACAACCGTCCCTCTTCACCTCTCGACATCGCTTGTGTCTACCCTCCACCAAAGCCTAACTCCTAATCGTCGATCAACCACGTAGAGAAACACTAACCACCCACACCACCATTCCCCACTGCTTATTCCATCACCATCGCAACCACCTAACTTAAGAACCCTAACTTTCGTCGTTATTCACCCAATCGAACACCCACCACTACGTCCGCCTCCAAGCACATACAATGGTTGCTGATGAAATACATCTTGATAAAGCCAACCAGAACAACAACTTGTACATAAATGATGGGGGAGAAATATGTTTCAAGTAAATGATTCGAACCAGGTAGTGGTGAGACTACTTGAAACAAGTTTGTATAAAACTTTTAGCAGGTAGCAAGTAAATGATTCGAACTAGATTTTCTATAAATTGAATTAGGGTTTGTATAAATAGGGGAAATGGAAAATAATAGGGTGGCTTTAATAAAATGTTTAATTAAAATAATAGGGGGAATGACAAAATTGTCCCTGATTAACTGAGGTCAATGGATAATGTTAAGTCAGTTGGACTAAAATAACAATGCTAAAAACTTTTGGGACCCACAGACGATAAATGAAACATTTAGACTAAAGTTGCAAAATGGCTCAAACCACATGAACTAAGGCTATGGGGTATGGTTTTCCTTCCCTCATTGTCCACCTCAGCACCACATCACTCTCTCTTCCATCTCTGCATCCTTCCCCCAAGTAGGGGTGGGATTCCCCTTCCATTTTTTTATATTTTTATTTAATCTATTTATTTATAAATAATATTTTATTCGTTTAATTTGTTAAAATAAAAATAACTAAGCATATTTTAAATTTAAATTAAACTTTAAAACATTAACATAGATAACTAAAAACAAAAATGAGGTGTCTTTTTAAAATTAAAACCAAATTCTAAGGTGTATTATTTAAAATTAAAACAAACTTGAGGAGTTTGCAAGTTACAAAAACAAAGTTGAGGGGTTTGGAAGTTAAAAAATAAACTTGAGGGGTTTAGAAATTAAAAAAAGAGTAAAATGCACGGATAGTCCCTATGGTTTTGCAAAATAACATCTATAGTCCGCAACTTTTGGAAATTACACCAGTGCTCCCTGTGATTTGACAGTTTGTTACTCGGATAGTCCTTGGAGTGGATGTCCGTTAGTTTTGTATGTTAAGTGGATGTGAAATGACAAAATTACCCTTCATCTTCTCCACTCTATAAAAACCAAACCCTAACTCTACACACCTGCAACCCATAGCAACGGCTGCGCCGCTCGTCCTCTCGTCTCCGTCCAGCCATTCGAATCCGACATGGCCACCGTCGGAGCCACCATCCCCCACCCCCACGTCATGAAAGCCTCCATCCGTCCCGACATCGTCAACTTCGTTCACTCCAACATTTCAAAGAATTATCGCCAACCCTACGCCGTCAGCCGTAAAGCCGACCACCAGACCTCTGCCGAGTCATGGGGAACCGGATGTGCTGTGTCGCGTATTCCTCGTGTTCTTGGTGGCGGTACTCATCGTCTTCCTCGTGTTCTTGTCGTTGCGTCGCTTGTGATGGCCCGTGGACACCAGATCGAGACCGTTCAGGACCTGCCATTGGTGGTCATTGATTTTGTTGAAGGTGTTGAGAAGACGAAGACTGCTCTTCAGGTTTTGAAGCAGATCAGAGCTTATTCTAATGCTGAAAATGAGAGAAATGTGGGGGGTGGGTGGTGTTGGGGTGGGGTTGTTTTGTTTTTATAGAGTGGAGAAGATGAAGGGTAATTTTGTCATTTCACATCCACTTAACGGAGAAAACTAACAGACATCCACTCCAGGGACTATCCGAGTAACAAATTGTCAAACCACACGGAGCACCAAAGTAATTTCCAAAATTTAAGGACTATAGGTGTTATTTTGTAAAACCACAGGGACTATTAGTGCATTTTACTCTTAAAAAAATAAACCCTTCTTCATCTTCCTAATACCTCCTTCTTCATCTTCCTATACCTGCAAAAAACAAAAAAAACAAAAAATAGTTAACAAAAAACATAGTATAGCAAAAAAGAAAAAGAGTTAATTATATAGTCAGTCCTTGTGGTTTGCACAAAATAACATACTTAGGTACTAATAGTTTAAAATCACCTTTTAGGGTATTAACTTTTCATTTTGTAACGTTTGGAGGTATTAACTTCTAGGGTATTGAAGAAACAAAGAATCGTGTTTAGGCCGGAGCCTGTAAACGAGGGTTTGGATCTTGTGAGAGAACTTGAAAAACAGTCCTGCAAAACAGAAAACCGTTAGGCTCGCCGCAGAGATGGGAGGGCCCCTCTGCGACCACCCTCCGGCGTGAGGATAAGTATTGGTAGAGAGAGAAAGTAGAGAGAGAAAGTGAGGACGAAGGTTCAGAAAATCGTACTTGGCTTTGTACTTGATGGGGTATTTATAGTAGTCAACTGAGATGACATCATCCGTCCAGACGCACTTGAATGGAGGTTCGTCTTCGGAGGTTTTTGACATGGGACGGACATGTTTCGGACGTTCGTCCTAATGGAGTCTTGTTCGTCCTCGGACATGTATCTTCAAGTCCCCCAGTTTGGTAAGTCATTTAGTAAAGACTTGGCAAACTATTATTTCAAATTTTTTTGTCTTACTCGGATGACGTGTCGCTGCGGGAGTGATTTTGAATTGATGACGTGGCGTATTTTGAATGGTGTGGGTGACCTTCATTATCTTGACCGTCAGTCACCTACCGGTGACGGTAGCAAAACCCGCGTTGGGAATTGTGAGAAGTGACGGTTGACGTGATAGCCCCCAACCGACTTACTTTTTTCCTATATATTGGGTTTTTACCACCTCATTTTTACCCCTTCTTCTTCTCCTTTTTTCATCTCTGCTGTTATCCTCTTTATTCTCCTCTTCTTCTTCAAAGAAAAGGTGCGTCCCTTTCCTTTTTATTTAGTAAAAGTATGGCTCCTGGAAAGGACAATCTATCGGAGAGCGTGAGCGTGCTTACCCAACGTCAGTTGGATAAGTTTATTAGGGATTATAGGATTCCTTTAGATCTTCACCCGATCCTTCCTTCCGAAAGGGAAGCCATATATCCGTTCCGTCAAGGGAAGTTTCCCTTTTATACTCGCGTCTGTAATTTCGCGAATTATAGGGTTCCTTTCTCTCGTTTTTTGATTAGGGTTTTACAGTTTTTTAGGGTTCATATTTGTCAGGTTAACCCGTTCGGTCTTAGCCGGATCAACCACTTTGAAATTTCTTGCCGAGCCTTAGATCAGAAGCCGGACTTAAATGTTTTTCGATATTTTTACGAATTCATCTCGGCCGGGGACTGGTATACATTTGCACACCGGAAGAACGTCCCTTCCCCGTCTTCCAATGAGCGATCTAGTTTAAAAAATTGGAAAGACAATTTCTTCTGGCTAGATGACCGCTGTCTACCGGAGGACATGGGGTGGCGTTTTAAAGACCAGACGATGTCCTTTGATCTTGGTGACGATTTTGTTTTTAACAAGAGTTTAGTCCGTGCCTTATTTGAGCACCAATCCCCCATCCGTCCTCTTCCCGAGCATTTCCTTTGGTTAGGTCGAGTTAGTTTTTCCTGGGCCCAAGGGGATAAGGATTGGCCGATTATTCGCCGAAAGCGTGATCGTAAGTTTCGGCCCTTTTCGTCCCCTTCGGCACCATTACTTGTTTATTTTACTAACTTTGATTTTGCTTTGGGGATGCAGGTACCACAATGTCTCTTCTTGATGCCTTAAAAGTTCCGAACATGGATGTTTTGGACTTTGATTTCGGAGAACAGGGCGCGGAGGATGTGCCCTTTATGAAGCAAGTGGCTCCTTCGGCCCAACCAATTCGTCCGGAGGTGACTCAAAATGTGATCGAGCCTTCCGCTGCAGAAGCAACTTCTTCTATTCCTCAGGATGTACCTGAACAAGTTGCTGCCGGGGCTACGTCCTCCATTTCATTATCTTTAAAGGATGTAGAGGGTTCGTCCGGATCACGAACTGGCAAAAAACCTACCCTTGATGATGTTGATAGTGACACGGAGTTCCGCACTCTGGATGAGGCTTTACAATATCGACCCTCTTTAAAGAGCCAGGGTGTTACGTCGGGTGTAGATCTATCAGGTGTTGTTCTGAAGGCTCGTTCTCATAAGAGGAAGAAAAATGAGCCGGTTCAGATTCGTGCTACCGATCCTCTTCCACTGCCAACGTCGAAGAAGGCAAAGAAAGGTTCTCGTTCCGAAGGTAATGTGATGGAAGAACTGGACGAACATCTTACCGGAGGTAAGTTTTCTAGGGAAGAAGCCGCATTGGCTCGTAATAAACCGACTCCTGTCTATTCAGGTGGCTTTGTTCCCGATAGTGAGGTGGAGAGCATGGAAGTGGAGAATCCGGTGGACACGGATAAGGGTACAACTCATAGTGAGCCGAAGGTGGTGACTTTTTCAGGTATGCGTTCGGGTTCATCCTTGGGTCCGGACTGCTTTATAGATGATGAGGAAGATCAAGTGTCTTCTCTTTCCTCATCGTGGTTCGGACCTGAGTTGATGTCCTTTTTTCGATATGCAGATTTGTTTTCGGATGACATGGATATCGACCCAGCAATTGCTGAAGAAAAGTTTATTCCTGATTGGGATATCCGAAACAAAGACTCGGTGATGGATACCTTGGTGGCCAGGACTATGCTTTTTAACATAAATACTCCGATAGACCATGCAAGGAGCCGGAGGATGAAGAATCCAGATCTGGGGGCTGCGGTTCTGACTAACCAAGCCCAATCAAACATCTTTGTGACGGAGCTATACCGTAGGTGGGTGGAAGCGGAGTCGGGTAAGGAGGATTTGGAGAAAGAAACCCGTTCTTTGAAACGGAGGGTTATTAAAACCTCGGATGCGGAGAAGAAAATTACTCAACTAAACCAGGATCTGCAGACTCAGCAGGAGAAGGTTAAGTCCTTGACTGCCCAGAATCAATCGTCCCAAGCGACTGCTGCTGCTGCCGCGGAAGATAGGGACAAGATCTCTTCGGAGTTTAAGGCATTTTCCGAATCAATGAAACAGAAGGATGAAGAGCATAAGGTGGTTTTGGCGAACATGGAGGATTCTCTTAATAAGGCGCGTCTTGCTTATGAAAGCATGATGGCTGGTACGTCTTTTTTTTTTTTTTTTTTTTCTGGTTTAACTTGTTTCTTGGTTCTCCTGTTTTTCTAACACTTTTTCCAGAACGGGACGCGCTTAAATCAGGCGAAGCTGATTTGAAGGAACGCATAGAGGAGATGAAAGGGCGCGAGGAAGAAATGGGGGCGGAGAATGTTTCTTTGAAAGCCAAAGTGGAAGATCTTCAGGAGACGAAGGTTTGGATGCTTTCGGAGGGAGCTCAGCTTTTGGCTAAAAACATTCACAAGGGTCCGGAGATGACTGCCGCAGTGGCTGGAGTTAATAATGCAATGAGTGCGGTGGGCATCAACTCCGGTGTACATGCTGGTTACGTACATGCTTTGCAGAAGAAGACCGCTTATAAGGATGTTCCGATTCTGAATCGCAATGCTACGGAGGAGCTGAAGGCGGCCGTTACCTGCTTTGATACTCTTAGATTTCCGGTGATAGAAGACCTTCCGAAGCTTGTCGGTGCGCCACTTTCTGAAATTAAAAAAGCTCTTCGTTTTGCAAACGATGATTCTTCGAATGAGTAAGGTGGCCATGCCCGGCTTCTTGGGGTATGCACCTGGGAAGTTTAAAATTGATTCAGTTTTTTGGAAGGTGGACATGTCCGGTAACTTGGGGCATGCACCTTATGTGGGATGAATGTAATGATGCTTTTACCGATGTTTGAACAATTATCCTTTGTAAATGACTATGTAACTTCCGGTTTATACAAGTCCGGTTAGTTTTTTTGATGTAAACACTTGCTTATTCATGCGTCCATGTTATGTGTTTTGCATTTCTTATTTTTCTAGAACGTTCATTTTAAAATACGGATCCGATTTGTCTTGATTTTGTTAGGATAATTTTTTAAGTGAAGGAAAAGTACGGACAAGGCCAGTTCGTCTTTCCTTTTAGGGTTAGCACCCCTAGTTCGGCCGAAAATTATACTTGTTGCAACGTTGTTAAAGATAGAAAATTTCATTCTATTTTCTTTTCCGGAGTTTTATGCTTCTCCGATTGACATAGTAAAAACATTTTATGCAATCCGTGGGTAAGACCCTCCACGGTTTTTTGGAATTTATAATTCGTTCGGTGCGGGTATATCCATCCGCGTTACATGGAAATAAAAAGAGTGACGGTGGCCGTAGCTCCGTATTACAGTCTTATTTAAAGATAAGAAACTTTTTAAAGAAAACATTTCTTCAGGTGAACTCCGTTCCAGGTGCGTGGTATGATGGTTCCGTCCATTTTCTTGAGTGTGTATGCACCGTCTCTTCCCGCAGTGTTAATCAGGTAAGGACCTTCCCACTTTGGTGCCATTTTTCCGGAGCCTTCTACCAAACTCGCTTCGTTACTCCGCATGACGTAGTCCCCGACTTTGAACCGAACCTCCTTCACCTTTGAGTTGTAATGCTTTTCCAACTCTTGTTTATATTTCGCCTCTCGGATCGCTGCGAGCTCTCTTCTTTCTTCGGCTAGATCCAGGTTCAGAAGGAGTTCCTGTTCATTTTCTTCTTGACTCAGCTGCATGCGGGGAGTGGGTATCCCTACCTCAGCGGGAATAACTGCTTCGGTGCCGTATGTCAAGCTGAAGGGAGTTTCCCTGTTGCTCGTTTTCAGCATCGTTCGATGTGCCCATAGAACGTGCGGGAGTTCATCCGCCCATGAAACACCTTCCTTCCCCAAGCGCTTCTTGATGCCTTCCACGATGCTGCGGTTGGCTCTTTCAACTTGTCCGTTAGCTTGGGGGTGGGCTACCGAAGCAAAATTCTGTTCGATACACATTCTTTCACACCATGACTTGAACGGTTTTTCGGCGAACTGTTTCCCGTTATCGCTGACTATGCACATCGGCATTCCGTATCTACACACTATGTTTTCCCATACAAACCTCAGCACTTGCTCCCCTGTGATGGTCCGGAGGGGTTTGGCCTCGACCCATTTTGTAAAATAATCAATGGCAACCAACAGGAATCTCACCCCTCCGGTGGAAACAGGGAAAGGACCCACAATGTCAATCCCCCATTTCTGAAAAGGCCATGCCGATGTTACCGGAACGAGGTTGTTCTTGGCTCGATGGCTAACGGGAGCGTGCCTTTGGCAATCTTCACATGATTGAAGTTCATTTACCGCGCTCTGATGCATACCCGGCCAGAAATATCCGGCATTCATCACTTTTGCTATGACCATCCTGGGTCCGGCATGGATGCCACATATTCCCCAGTGGATTTCTCTTATGACGTAACTGGCTTCTTCTGGCGCTAAGCATTTTAAGAGCGGACCTAAAAAAGGTCTTTCGGTAAAGTTGCCCATTATGAATCTGATACTGAAGCGCTTTGACTTTTAACTTCCGAGCCTGAGCTTTGTCTTCCGGGAGTTTTCCTTCTTTCAAGTAATCCACGATCGGAGTCATCCAGGATTTTTCAATTACAGAAACTGACATGACCGATTCCGTCTGCTGGATGGCCGGGGCTTGCAAGGTTTCAACTAGGACTTCTTTTGATAGATGACAAAATGCTACGGATGCGAGTTTACTCAAGGCATCGGCCTTTTTGTTTTTACTCCGCGGAATGTGTACTATCTTGCAAGAATCAAAAGAGGAGATCAAACTATTTACTTGCTGGAGATACCGAACCATGTTATCCTCTCGGGCTTCGTAATCTCCACTGACTTGATTTGCTACCAACAATGAATCAACATGTGCTAACACGGAGGTTGCTCCGGCTTTGGCTGCGGTTTGGAGACCTGCAAGGAGAGCCTCGTATTCTGCTTCATTATTTGAAGTTTTGAATTCGAATCGTAGGGCATAAGTGTACTCTATCCCTTCTGGATCAATAAGGATTAGCCCTGCCCCCGATCCTTCTTTGCTGGAGGCTCCATCCGTATATAAGTTCCATACCCTTGGTAGGGCGGACTTTTCTTTGGTGCTTTCTCCGGTTGGAACCTCCGTGAGGAAATCTGCCACCGCCTGGCCTTTTACCGGTCCTCTGGTGCGATAAGTGATGTCGAAAGCGCTGAGTTCAATTGCCCATTTAGTTAGACGTCCGGAGACCTCTGGCTTTCTAAGAATTTGTTGGATCTGGAGATCAGTCTGTACTTCTATATTGAAAGCTTGGAAGTATCTTCGGAGGCGTCTAGAGGCATGTACCAAGGCAAGTGCCAATTTTTCGATCATCGGGTACCGGGTTTCATAATCTTTCAAGATGCGGCTTACGTAGTAGACCGGGATTTGTGCTTGATTCCGATGCACAACAAGCACTGCACTTATGGCAAAATGAGAAGCGGAGAGATACACCGTGACGGTTTCTCCTGTAACCGGAGCGGTCAGGGTTGGTAAGGACCCAAGACAAACTTTTAATTCCTGGAACGCCGAGTCAGCCTCCGGTGTCCATTCTATTTGACCTTTTCCGGTTCGCTTTTTTAAGACATTCATGAAAGGAATAGAACGATCTGCCGCCTTTGAGACGAAACGATGGAGAGCAACGAGCTTCCCGTTCAGCGACTGAATTTCTTTGACAGTTTTAGGGGGTTGCATGGAGACTACCGCTCTGATTTTGTCCGGATGTGCCTTGATTCCGGACTGAGTTATCCATACACCGAGAAATTTCCCCTCTTCTAGGCCGAAAGAGCATTTTTTGGGATTGAGTTTAAGATTGATACTCCGAAGTCTGGTGAAGGTTTCGAGAATATCATCGATCATGTTATCTTCGGCCTGGCTTTTTATGACCAGGTCGTCTACGTAGATTTCCAAGTTTCTTCCGATCTGATCCTTGAACGCTTTATCCATCAACCTTTGATACGTGGCTCCGGCGTTTTTCAACCCAAACGGCATTTTGGTATAACAATAAAGCCCTTCATTGGTTACGAACGCTGTCTTATCCTCATCTTCCGAGGCCATCTGTATCTGATGATAGCCTTTGTATGCATCCAAGAAGCATTTAAGGCGGAAGCTGGATAGGGAATCAATCTTTAGGTCGATCTCTGGCAAGGGATAACAATCCTTCGGACATGCGTTGTTTAGATCGGAAAAATCCACGCACATTCTCCAGGTTTTATCTTTCTTGGTTACCATTACTGGGTTAGAAACCCAGGTCTGGTAACGTACTTCCCGGATGATTCCGGCATTTAACAATTTTCGCACATCCTCGGAGATTGCCTTGTTTCGAGCTGGAGCCATGTTTCTTTTTCTTTGAGCCACTGGCTTTGCCGAATGTGATACTTTCAGCTTGTGTTCAGCTAAACATCGAGGAACTCCCACCATATCGGAGGTTTGCCAGGCAAATACATCGAGAGAATTAGATAAAAGGTTCCACAACTTCTTTTTGGTACGTTCGGGTAGTTGAGCTCCGACTGAAATTTTTTGCTCCGGGAAGTGCGGATGAATAGCCCATTCTTCTGTGAGGAGGTTCGGAGGTTTGTCAGTACCCTTGCTTTGTCGTATTTCGGCTACGCAGATCGTTGATTCGGAGTGCAGAGTTGCCACTCCTGCTTCGGTGGGGAATTTCAACGATCCGTGAATGGTAGAACTGATGATACCGAAGGCGCACATACCAGGCCTCCCTAAAATAACATTGTGAACGGACCTTGCTTCTACTACCAGATACGTCAAGCTGACTGTTCGGAACATATCTCCGTTTCCCAATGTTGTTGGCAAAGTAATTTGCCCTATGGGCTGTACCACCTCGCCGGAGAAACTTACCAACGGCATTGAAACTTGAATCAATTTTGCCTTGGTTTGTGGGGCTAGCTGTTGAAAACACTGCTTGTACATGATTTCAGTGGCACTTCCGCTATCAACATAGATCCTCCGGACCTTGTGACCCGCTATGATTGCAGACACTATGATTGGTCCGTCCTTGATTTCTTCCGGATTGATAGGTGGGAAGGCAATGGGTTGCTGCATCCAAGCAGCCATGTGGTGGCTGGATCGCTTGATGCCTTGATTATCTGCTCTTCTGATCATACAAATTGCTGGCTGATTGTTCGGGTTGTCTCCCGAATTTCCCGAAGATTTTCCTTCCTTTACTTCTTTCACAAGGTGCGACAGCTTTCCGGACCGCACCGCTTTTTCTATTTCTTGTTTCAGGGACCAGCAATCATCTGTGTTGTGACCTCGAGCGTGATGGTATTCACAGTACGTTTTGGAATTCTTATCACCCGGGTTTCGGAGCTTTGGTGGAGCAGGGAAGTTTGCACCTTCCGCACTGAGAATTTCGCTGGGGGTTTTGGAAAGATCTGACAAGTTGTAAAACCTTGACCCGGAACTTCTTCCACGTGGAGGTCTGTCATTCCTGCTGTAGGGGTGCGAACGTCCCCTATTCCCAGATGGGTTTTTATCAAACACCGACCCACCGTTTTTCTTCCAAGAAGACATTTTATGGTCTGACTCCGGAGCTGGGTTGCATGCGTTTTTGCCCCGAGCAAAGGCTCTGGCTCGCTCCATGAGTACTTCCATTGTCTTTGGGAGATTTTCATGTAGTTTTTCGACCAACTGATTGTTCCGGACACCGTGACAGAATCCGGAGATCCTCAGCTGATCAACTACTCCACTAATCTGCATACTCTCCCGGTTAAACCGGTCAATGAAACTATCCAGAGATTCTCCGTCCTTTCTCCGAATGTTGTGAACTTCGGTGATTTCTTTGGAGTAATGCCTTTGCTGGCTGAAATTTTGGAGAAATAATCTTCGGAATTCTTCAAAATCGTTTATCTCACCTTCATTCAGCGCATCAAACCACACTCGAGCAGCTCCGGTGAGTGTTTGTGCGAACATAAAACACCATGCTGGCATCGGCCACTGTTCTACTCGTGCGGCTCCATCGAAATCAAACATATGATCATCTGGATCAGTTGTGCCATCATATTTTTTTTACTGTGGTTGGCATTTTGAGCTTCGGAGGAAGCTTGGCATGTGTGATGCGGGCGCTAAACTTTGACTTGGCAGTCATGGAAACTGGGTGATATGGTTTAGTGAGTTCCGGATCATTAACTACGTCCATCTGTGCTTCCTTTCATATAGCCATTGCTGGCGAGGGTCCGGACGATCCCTGGACATACCCAGTGTTAATTTCTAAGGTGACAACTGTGGAAAAAGTTGGAGAGGTAAACATCGTAGGACCCATGGTCCTGATCGGAGTTTCTTCTTGAAATAACCTGGTTCGTAAACCGAGGATTTGTTCATCTCTAGCTTGTTGCGCCTTCAATCGTCGCAGAAGGCTTGCATTTTTGGAGAGAAACTCCGCGTCAAACTCGGATGTTTGCGAAGTAGGAATTAGAACAAAAGGCAAGGTTGTTCCCGGTCCTGAGCTTAAAGCAGCTGAGGTTATGGAAACAGTACTTGCTGGTGCTGTAACTTGTGTACTAGCAGTTGTAGATCCCAGATTCACAGAACCTGAGGCCGCCATTTGTCAGTTCTTTGCTCAAGAAATTCACCGGAGTGAAGGACTAAGAGCTTTGAGATCGGATGGCGCCAATTGAAGAACCAAAGAATCGTGTTTAGGCCGGAGCCTGTAAACGAGGGTTTGGATCTTGTGAGAGAACTTGAAAAACAGTCCTGCAAAACAGAAAACCGTTAGGCTCGCCGCAGAGATGGGAGGGCCCCTCTGCGACCACCCTCCGGCGTGAGGATAAGTATTGGTAGAGAGAGAAAGTAGAGAGAGAAAGTGAGGACGAAGGTTCAGAAAATCGTACTTGGCTTTGTACTTGATGGGGTATTTATAGTAGTCAACTGAGATGACATCATCCGTCCAGACGCACTTGAATGGAGGTTCGTCTTCGGAGGTTTTTGACATGGGACGGACATGTTTCGGACGTTCGTCCTAATGGAGTCTTGTTCGTCCTCGGACATGTATCTTCAGGTATTAACATAGCTAGTTCCTGTGGTTTGCACAAAATAATATACTTAGGTACTAGTAGTTTAACAAACAATTAACATTAATACCTTCAAACGTTACAAAATGAAAAGTTAATACCCTAAAAGGTGATTTTAAACTATTAGTAGTTAAGTATGTTACTTTATGCAAACCACAGGGATTAACTATGTAATTAACTCCAAAAAAATCAATAACCAAATATAAAATACAAATACAAGTTCATCGGGGAGATCAGGGGATTTTCCCCTCTTGCACCGAAGGTTGGACAAGGTCCTTCTCCACGTCTGCATCCCGTTTGCTTTCCCGAACTCACACTCGAAAGTCTAAAATGGTATTTTACTCTTAAAATAACACAAGAAACTCTTGTTTTTAGAGTCTGTTTCTATTCTATGCTTTTCAAAAATATTATCACCATCACCGGCTTAAAGTTATTGTTTAATGAACCACAATTTAAAAGATAACACAATAAACTCTTGTTTTCACAGTCTGTTTCTATTCTATACTTTTCTAACATATTATCATCATCACCGTCTTAATTGTTTTCACAGTCTGTTTCTATTCTATACTTTTCTAACATATTATCACCATCACCGTCTTAAAGTTATTGTTTAATGAACCACACTTTATGATTATACTAAAAGACAATAAATATATAATCAGAAATTACATTATTATAAAACCATTTATTATTACTCTATATAGAAAAATAAAAAAATATCTGTATTTTTCATAATACCGGTTACATAACATAATATATCATTAATTTAAACTAGCAAAAAAAAAATGATTTTTTTTTTAAAAAGTGTGATTGAAATAATATTATAACAATCATAAAGCAATTATTATTTTCTTTAGTTTTAACGTGATAATATACAAACACCCCTATAATCTTATTTTCACATCCCCTAAGGTATATGGGCCGTATAAGGTTATATGGTCCGTATAGAATGATTTTGCACAGAATTAAATGCAGTGGAAAATGGTGATATTAAAACACGGTACACTGCATGTAAACACAATGGCTTTGTGATGCAAGGATCTTCGAATGAGGTATGTACGTTAAATTTCATTAAATGATACTCTAATTCATCTGTTAGGTACCGGATGGAGTCCTTTCGTGGTCTAATCATATCAACTATGTAAGAAAGAGAGAGACGTTTAAGTACGAATCCTACAGCTGCATTTGGAACAAGAAGTCCAACAATTCATTCATTATCTATTGTTGTCTCAATGCACACAGCACGCATTCGTTGTTGGGCTTTGCGGGCCTGTTCATAGCTAGGGTTCAGAATGCTTGAATATGGTGATATTAGAAAAGGAAAAACACTACCATATGTGAACCCTCCAGAAGAAATCGCAGGCTGATACATAAACCCTATATGATTCCCCCCACCTCGTACGGCACATTCTTTTATTTTGAATTTTTATTTACTTCATACCCCACCACGTTATCTAAAGAATTACTAAAATTTATTAAACGGTTGTTAGGTTTTACACCCGATGATCGTCTGTTAACTACCGGACGGAGTACTTTCGTGGTCTAATCATACCAAGTATTCACTACATGGAGCAGGTAACGGTTTGTTGGGTTGTTTGTAGCTAGGATTCAGAATGCTTGAATATGGTGATATTAGAACACTGCACACTCCATGTAAACACAGTGGCGTTGTGATGGGAACCACAGATTCGTGTGTTGCAGTTTGGAAAGATGACCGTATACAGATCTGATATTGAAATTTGTGAGCCTTCAAATTATTCTCAGACAATTCCTAACAACTGTCCATGTGAAAGTTAGGGTTTGTTGGGTTGTTTATAGCTAGAGTTCAGAATGCTTGAAGCATATTATATAACTTTTTAGATGGTGTTTGTAAGGTTTAATTGCCTTGTGTAACTTTGATTGACATCTATCATTGACATCTATATACGGAATGAGATTCTTCGAGAACTAGAAAACGAGAAAATACGGAACGAGATTATTCGAGAATTAGAAAAGGAGAAAATACGGAACGAGATTCTTCGAGAACAAGCAAAAGGAGAAAATACGGAACGAGATTCTTCCACTAATTAGTCAGCAGTCATTACCTCTTAATGAACTTGAATTCACAAAATGATGAGTAATGTAAGGAGAAGCGTTGAGATTCAAGGATTAAGACGCCATAATGAGCAGTTGGTCGATGACATGATTGATAAAATGCGGAAATGTTGCATAGTTCATTTAGTTTCTGTTTGGCACCTTCAATCTCCGTTGCATAATTCATTTAGTTTCTGTTTGGCCCCTTCAACTTCCGTTGCATAATTC
This sequence comes from Helianthus tuberosus, assembly GCA_030545235.1. Lineage (NCBI taxonomy): Eukaryota > Viridiplantae > Streptophyta > Magnoliopsida > Asterales > Asteraceae > Helianthus > Helianthus tuberosus. Next base: position 188,674,701 of record CM060406.1, read on the forward strand.
ATTTAGTTTCTGTTTGGCACCTTCAATCTCTGTTGCATAATTCATTTAGTTTATGTTTGGCACCTTCAATCTTCGTTGCATAATTCATTTAATTTCTATTTGACATCTTCAATCTCCGTTGCATGATTCATTTAGTTTTTGTTTGGCACCTTTGCCAACCATGTATGTGGCAAGTTAAATCCACAATCAATGTATAGAGCAGTAGCAACAGATTCAACAATATCGCTGATCTGGAATTGGAGAACCATTGTGTCTAATCATATCAACTATTCACTATAAGTTTTGTGTCTAATCATCATATCAACTATTCAGTATAAGTTTTTAGATGGTGTTTCTAAGGTTTGTAACAAGTTTGCTGCTAATTGTACTGGAACTCATTTAACATCTCACTTCCCTTTAATCATCATAACCAATAACCTTCACCTTTTCACCGTCACTGCTGACAAATTGCAAGAGTATACGACCCGTATAAAGTGATACAGGTCGTATACAACGTTTTTAATTTTTTATCCGATCGTATACTCCACATACGAGCACTGTTTTGTGTCTTGTATACGGGCCGTATAATGTTATACGACTCATATACAATTAACCAACTTTATTTTTTAATTAGTATATGTGGAATTGACGAAAACGCAGTAACGATGAGGATTTAGAACTACGAACTTTGTTGTAGTTAGTTAATAACTTTTTTGAAATAAATGGGTAGATAAACAAAGTCATAAGCAGACTTATTACCACCATTATTGAGCCTCCTATTCTCAAGTTCACAATGAAGGTTCTGAAAATTGAAGGAAAAGGACTTTGTTATGGTTTGGTTGCTGTAAAAGCTCATATTTTACTACGTCGTTGATTAATCCAAGAAAAGAGTAAAAAAGATGAAATGAGGCGTGTTATGTTGGAATCTGAGGTTGAAAATTTGAAGTAAAATGTCTCAACCCCCGGCCCCTAATTACTTGGGAACGGACGGCTGCGAACCAGTATCAGTGGTATCGATGTTTATCAATTTGGCAGCGGAATTTACATCAGGACCCTCGTTAGGAAATATTTTATCAGAGTAAAATACCACATTTTTATAATAGTAAATACATGGAAAATTCCCAAGTTTCCATTACAAACATGTTTATAGGGATAAACCCTAATTTATTGAATTAAAACATCTTCTTTGTTTAGGTAACTTTTATAACCACGTTTCCAAGCCTTCAGTGCTGTCTAGCTGGCTTCTATTTGGCTTTCACATTTTGTTACCTGCAACGCATTTTAAAAACATTTTATCAGCAAGAAATACTGGCAAGTGAATCCCAGTTTAATCAACATAGGTTTTATCATTTTATAGCATTGAGGGCAATCTCGCAATTACATTTGTTTATATTTCTACCTTAATTACCACCCAAGGTATTGTCAATCCATTACTGGTGGTAATGTTACTACTCATAGTGTCGTAACAAATTTTGTATACAAAACCCCAACATACCGACGATAATTGTAGAATTACAAATACTCAACCACTGTTAATTATAATGTAAAACAATTGACGTTTTGTAAAAAAGTTTATAATAGAATTTACAAAAAGAGGATAAACTCATTTTGCTACTTTAGGTATTTTCCTTGTGACTTCCCAGTTATAATCTAATAAATTAAACAATGCACACGTGTTAGTATAATAACCCAATTTACATTAGTTATACCCTCCCTGACACAGAACTCCAACGACTGAGTCAGGCAGAGCCTCGACATGCGTTACGGAGCACTAGATCAATCGGGCATCGTATCTAATACGTAACCGGGGGTTATGATGCTTACATCGAGGCAGAGCTTCGCTATTTAGGGGGGTATTACACCCGATATTAATTCTAATATTCAGAATTTTGAGAGAGAGAATCGATTGTGAGCGAATTCGAGTTGAATGACGATGCCCTCTATTTATAGGGCTGTTCGGCGAGTTTCTCGCGCCCCGCGACGGAGACAAGGGGGGCTTTCGCGACCCACGAGCTAGGTTGGCTAGGGCCTAGCCTTGGCCAGTCACCGGTGTAGCATGTCCGTGTGTCGTGCCCCGTGGCACGCTAGGGTTCCGCCACCCACTAGTCGCTCGCGCCTCGCGACGGACCAAGGGGGGTCTGTCGCGCCTCGCCAGAGCCCCTCGAATTTTGTTTCTATTTAATTTTTATTAAAATAAAGTATTTAGGGCCCACTTTTCATATAAAGGGTGTATTTTAGGGCGTATAGGGGTGTTATAAGTATTTTAGGAGGGTTGTTATATCATCCCCACCTTGTTTTAGAACTTGTCCTTGAGGTCTACTGGAACAGGTGTGGATATTTCCTCCGCATCTCTGATTCAAGCTCCCAAGTGTACTCTGGTCCTCTCTTGGAATCCCATTTCACTTTGACTAGAACTAATCTCTTGTGTTTGAGGTTCTTGATCTTTCTGTCTTCAATCTGTAGAGGCTTCTCTACAAACTTAAGCTTTTCATTTACCTCTATGTCCTCAAGAGGTATTACTAATTATTCATCAGCTAAGCATTTCTTGAGATTACATACATGAAATACATCATGTATTCCTGCCATTTCCTTTGGCAGTTGTAGCTGATAAGCTACTGGTCCTATTCTTCCAATAATCTCAAAAGGTCCAACATACCTGGGGCCTAGCTTTCCCCTCTTGATGAATCTAACTACTCCTTTCCAAGGAGAAACCTTTAATAGTACTTTATCTCCTACTTGAAATTCCAATGGCTTTCGCCTGTTATCAGCATACTCTTCCGATGATCGCGTGCTGCTTTTAGTCTATCCTTGACTTGAATAATCTTGTCTGTTGTTTCTTGTACTATTTCTGGTCCAGACAGTTGTTTTTCTCCAATTTCTGCCCAACAGACTGGAGTTCGGCACTTTCGTCCATAAAGTGCTTCGAATGGTGCAGCATTAATGCTGTCATGATAGCTGTTATTATAGGAAAATTCTATTAATGGTAAATGATTGTAACGCCCGTCTCAATTAATCAAGATTTTAATAATAAAATACACATTTTAATGCTAAAATGTGACTTTACAAAAACTTGTCATACCAACATTCCCATATGCTTGCAACATTTCAAAAACATATTTAAGTGTTTACATAATTCACTTATAACGAAACAAATCAAGATTTGATGCTAACGTGTGTTCGGTTGTTGCTCGACACTTGATCTTCATCCGGGACTCTCGACATTCACCTATGATCAAAACCAACTTAGAAGTCAGTTTTGATAGTTAAATAACAAGCACAACAAGGTAATTCGGTCAAATAATCAAAATAAACAAAATAATAAAAAATTTCAAGAATTTAGCCCGTCGCCGCGCGCCACGGAAAACTCTTTTGGCCGTGGCGCGACGCCACGGCTTCATTTTGACAGAATGTTTTGCATCAGTTGCTGCATATTCCCAGCCAAGCTTGATTTTACGAAAACGAGCATAACTCTTTCGTTATTGATCCGATTTACACGAATCTTTTTCCTACGTGATCGTAATTTAATTCTCCATCACATGGAGTTAAAATCCGACATCCGGATTAAATAAATTTGAGATTTTTAAGCCTTCGACTTATTATCTTTTTACTAAATTTTGACCCGTCTATGTGTTTATCAAACAAACATCTTTGTTTGAGCCCCATTTTTCACGAACCCTTTATCTCCAACATTGTCTATCCTATTAGGTTCCAGTCACGGGTTCCTACGCATTATTTACCCATTTTACTTATAATCTTACTTTGACCCATTAAGGGTATTTATGTCCCTTTTAAGCATAATCACGCCCATTTCTCGTATGCCTCATAATTTCAACCATTCATATTGATTGGTCTTCCACCACAACCATGATTGTGGTGGATTTAATGTAATAGACTATTTATTCCGAGTTTTTATCCCTCGGATATGCCATTCTATGGCAAGACGCATTTAAGGCATTCAACCCTTGAAAGTTTATGCCTTCAAATCTTATACGCATCTAAAGGTTACAAAATCATAATATAAGTTTCTAAACAACCTCTAAGGGTTGTTTACCCGGTTTACCCATCAAGGGCTTTATGGTCAATTTTAGTCCCTTATTTACGACGAAGGACTTTCGCTAATATTTGACCAAAATATCGCTTTTTAAGTATAATTATAAATATGCGAACCTGGCCCGGGTCAAGAATTAGACCAGATTTATACCTTGCTTTTATTATCATAATTTCTATAGCGACGAAATCATCCGAATTGCTAATCGTTCCTATTAACATAAGGCTCGACAACCACATTAGTCGATATTGTCAAATGGTGTTACCACCACCATTTGACCCGTTTGGCCTATACGGCCAAACCTTTACATGTATAGCAAAAACATGGTTTTTTAATCCCCAATTTGCCCATCCGACCCATTTCGGATTTTCCTTTCCTTAATTCCTTTCCGTACTTATTTAGCCCATTACGGCTTACGCCATGGGTACCTTTTTAACTTCGGTTTACATTAGTCAACACTTGACCAAATTCCATTTTTACCCTTTTTCTTAATGTTAGATTACATTACAAGGTAATCTTATCGAAAACTCATAATTTCTTAGTCCTTTCATGACCAAGTTACCATTTCGCCCTTTTACCATAACCCATGGTTTTTGTTGTTTATATTAGTCCGACCTGCATCAATTGCGTCAGAAATCGACGTTTCCCGTATTATATTTATCGCAATTATACTCAATAAATAAGGAAATATTCTACTAGGGGGTGTAAGTTTCACTTACCTCACCCGGTTTACGCTTCTCCTCTCGTACTTGATTTATTTGACCGCTTCTTTCCCAAGCCTCCACCTAGCTCGTTTAAGCGTCAAACTATTGTCAATCATTTACAAGGCGGTTAAATTAGTCATTTAACAATCACGACTATTCCACCTCACTTATTTTCTATGTCGAAGCTACTATTCGACTTCATGATTAGTTAACTTAGTTTATCAAAGTTAATTTTCAATCACATGGTTTACAACATTAAGTCTAAATCGACATGATGTCTAGAACCCTTATCACTTCATATTACGCATAATTGCCATATCTTTCAAATACGCGTTTTCACTCTAAATTTCTACACTTTAGTTCTCATTTAGGTATTTTAACAAACACCTAATGTGCATAATTTTTACATATTTACTAACTAGTTCATAACTAGTTATTTTTACCAAGATTTACATCAAAATCAACCCTCTATGTCTAGCGTTCATGAGCTACAACTAGAACTTATATCATAACATCAATATTCATCAATTTAACACTCTAATCCGAGTATATTATCGTAAAACCCACCTAGCACATAATAGGGTAATTATCAAATCCCTAGTTTTGACACCAATTCATCAAGTTTTCAACTAGGGTTTGTTTCTAAACATGAATTTCATCACTACAACGCTCATAGATTCATTATTCATTCCAGAATTTCGACTATGATTTCTCATCATAGTTTCAAAGTATCACTAAATAGCAAAATTCAACATACCTTGTAATCCCCAAGACTAGGTAATCACGAATTTGTGTTCATGCATATGATTTGGGCTGGATTTGACCTTCAATTTGTTGATTTTGCTGAAGTTAGGGTTTGAGCCCTTTGTTCTTGCTTCTGGTCGATCGAACACACACACATGTGTGTGTGTGTTTTGATTTTTATTATTGTTTTAATTAAAACATTTCCTAAGTTGCCCACTTTTAGTCACTCATATTTAGAAGTTTTATAAAGAGGGTTAAAATCTTGATCTTTATTCATTCACTTAATTACACATAAATAACTAGGTTAATTATTCCTAGTTAACTTAGTAGATTCCGGGGTTATAACCCGTTTCATTCTAAGTCCCGTTAACTCGGGCCTTTCATAACTTTATTTTCTCATAAACATTCCTTCACCCATTTTTATTTAACATTAGATATATTTATTTAGAAACCATAATATTCACCGGGTAAATTTTACCACTAACGGTACTTTACCCGTCTTTTAGTATTAATGTGGTTTGATTACCAAACCCGTTTTCGGGGTGTTACAAGTCTACCCCCCCTTAGAGAGGTTTCGTCCCCGAAACCTTTCTCACGTTCTTTATTAGTTTAGATCATCCGAACCTTAGTTTCGGTGATCTCTTGAGCATTGCTCGCACATAATACTCTTACCAGGGAAGTATGTTAATGTGTTTTGGTTTTAAAACGTATGACGTATACTCCTTCCACGTGTAAGGCCTCGTAGGCCATTACCTTCAGCTTGTATTTCTTATTTTAGTCACGTATTTGACCGAGTTGTCATCTAATCACTCGGTTGTATTTATTTTCAACATGTTTACTTCAAGCAAATCTTATTTCAACAGGCATTTTGTATAAGCCGTAACACTATTCCGACTTTGAAAGGTTTTACCGGCTAGACTGATTAGTCGCCGTCACTTTATACCCTGTCATGCGGGTATATCTTATTGCCAACCCGACCTTTTGCGTGTTTTTCTGATTTCATATCTCATAACTCACGTTACGACGTGAGTATATTCTATATCACTTTTGTAACCGTGATCACATCACGTCATGTTTAAGTCTATTTCGACTTTTCATTATCGAAATCTTTCCTTCGAATGTATCGCCTTGCACCTATCGGTGTTAGGATCTATATTCCTTGATATTAATCATTTTCTGAATTTGTTTCATAATATTCACATTTGTTAAAACATTATTTCTCACTAAAATTGTATTTTAGTTTCACATTTTCTCTTTAACTCATGTCAATTCCAAGGAATTAACGTCCAAGGGTTTATCCCCCTCCGTCGTCATTTCGGTAATGACTTCACCCATTTTTGTGACGTAATACAATTTAAATAATTGTGAATTCTTTAGTCATTTTTACTTGTTTAAATATTTTAGTGAAATTCTTCACTTTTGTCAACCAGACCCTTCACAATCTCTTCGCTTTTAACCCATTTAATTAACTTAGCGAAACCCATCACTTTTATACTAACTTTATCTCCCGTTATTATTTTACGCGGGATGTTACAACTAGTTTCCTTGTTTTATACTATTGACCCGTAGGTTATTTCACTTAGACTCGTAGGCTATTACTTTAGATTTTCACCTTTTTACCTTATTAAGGTGAGACCCCAACAATTCGTTTCTTTCTATTTGTGACCCGAAGGTCTTTTTGGTCCCGTAGACCCTAGCATCATTTATAATCTCCTAGGTTATGATAATCCCGTAGATCATCTTTTATTCAAGTCTTTATTTAAAGGTATATACATTTATATATATGTATATGGCATTAAGGCGCCCTTTTATGTTCAAAATCATTTATTTTCGCTTCGGTATTTCCTTTGACCTTGACTGTAGTCTAAGGCTATATAAGTTTTCCTTCGGACAAATTTTCCGACTTTATGACTTCTCACATCATTTATGCGTTGGTTCATCTTATGCTCACTATTATCCAGTTTACATATATTCGTATTTGATTATGTCCCATTACCGGGCTCATTATTCTTTTGCTTTTAATGCTACCGTTATCCCGCTTGCGCTTACTCATGCCATCCGGCATTATATTATATTCAACCCGTTTGATTTATTCATGTGAAATTTTATCATTTATGGATGTCAAACTTCATTCTTTGTTCGACCCGTTCAACTTTAAAATAGTTGAACATAATTTATCAAAATTTCTATTTACATCATCTTGTCGTCTTTTAGTCATGACTCAAAACCCGAGTCTTTTAACTTTCCATCCGAGTTCCCGTTTCTCGGTCTACGCATGTGTTTAAATCCTTACCCATCAAACGAGTGTTTTACCAAAGTCGTTATTATTGCAACCCTTCCGGTATGCATTAAGACTTCGCTTCACTTTTATATTCCGACTTTGTCCTCAATTTTGACGTTTTACAAAAACATCCCGTTAAGAGACATATTTGCATTCTCCAGGTTCGAGTGTAAGTACACCCTCTCCCCATGCATATCTTAATCCTTTTACATATTTGCATTCTCCCGGTTCGAGTGTAAGTACACCCCCTCCCAATGCATATCTTAATCATTTTACATTTTTGCATTCTCCTGGTTCGAGTGTAAATACACTCCCTCCCAATGCATATCTTAATCATTTTACTTATTTGCATGCTCCGGGTTCGAGTGTAAGTACACCCCCTCCCAATGCATATCTTAATCATTTTACATTAATCTTTGTCCCTTCACTCGTGCTCATTATCCTAATGTAATACGCTTCCGTCACCCGGCTGTGCGTTTACATTATTATCAAATATTTTGCTCATTTGATTCATTTGGGTACTTTTTAATTTGTCCCACTCACCCCGTCCTTACTACATCAGATGTAAGCAGGTCCATCATAAAAAGTTCATGGTACCACGTGCTCACCACTTACTTGGCCAGAGTAAGCGATCAATACCTGGTATACATGACCTTCTTATAACTTTCACATTACACCCCATGTTAGTAATGCCTCTATTTGTTTCTCTTGGAAACATTATCCTGGATAGATTTTCTACTCGGGTTTTTCCAAGTTTTTAATCTACATATGCAACTTTCAATCTCTATGTATTTGTTGCATATTACTATTTATGCAATTAAGTTTAAAATGTGCACCTGGTAATGCTTGCCCTAACGGGCTTCTCTTGCCATTAGCCTTGTTCGCGATCTCTACGCGATTTAGGTCCTTGATGAGCATACTCTTTGGACCGTTCCTCTGTCAAATCCGCGATTTGTTAAACTCTCGCTATCTTCATATGCGAGTGTCCTTCAACTAAAACATTTACAACAGTTAGTAATTTTGACATTAATGGATGCCCGTATTATAATACAAGGCTTTTCTACTATACGCATCAACGCGTGTAATTTCGTTGACTATATCTACTCTATATCGTTTTTATTGGTGTAACGTGTATTACACGATAACCATATGTGTTGTTCTCAACACTTTAATCATACTAAACCATTGATATACATGTACTTACCGGATTTGCGATCAAGCCTCGAACCGAACACACATTATTCTTTAACTATGAGCTCTGATTACCAACTTGTAACGCCCGTCTCAATTAATCAAGATTTTAATAATAAAATACACATTTTAATGCTAAATGTGACTTTACAAAAACTTGTCATACCAACATTCCCATATGCTTACAACATTTAAAAAACATATTTATAAGTGTTTACATAATTCACTTATAACGAAACAAATCAAGATTTGATGCGGAAGCTTCATTTAATGTGTGTTCGGCTGTTGCTCGACACTTGATCTTCATCCGGGACTCTCGACATTCACCTATGATCAAAACCAACTTAGAAGTCAGTTTTGATAGTTAAATAACAAGTACAACAAGGTAATTGGGTCAAATAATCAAAATAAACAAAATAATCAAAAATTTCAAGAATTTAGCCCGTTGCCGCGCGCCACGGCAAACCCTTTTGGCCGTGGCGCGACGCCACGGCTTCATTTTGACTGTATGTTTTGCATCAGTTGCTGCATATTCCCAGCCAAGCTTGATTTTACGAAAACGAGCATAACTCTTTCGTTATTGATCCGATTTACACGTTTCTTTTTCCTACGTGATCGTAATTTAATTCTCCATCACATGGAGTTAAAAGCCGACATCTGGATTAAATAAATTTGAGATTTTTAAGCCTTCGACTTATTATCTTTTTACTAAATTTTGACCCGTCTATGTGTTTATCAAACAAACATGTTTGTTTGACCCCCATTTTTCACGAACCCGTTATCTCCAACATTGTCTATCATATTAGGTCCCAGTTAAGGGTTCCTACGCATTATTTACCCATTTTACTTATAATCTTACTTTGACCCATTAAGGGTATTTATGTCCCTTTTAAGCATAATCACGCCCATTTCTCGTATGCCTCATAATTTCAACCATTCATATTGATTGGTCTTCCACCACAACCATGATTGTGGTGGATTTAATGTAATAGACTATTTATTCCGAGTTTTTATCCCTTGGATATGCCATTCTATGGCAAGACGCATTTAAGGCATTCAACCCTTGAAATTTTATGCCTTCAAATCTTATACGCATCTAAAGGTTACAAAATCGTAATATAAGTTTCTAAACAACCTCTAAGGGTTGTTTACCCGGTTTACCCATCAAGGGCTTTATGGTCAATTTTAGTCCCTTATTTACGACGAAGGACTTTCGCTAATATTTGACCAAAATATCGCTTTTTAAGTATAATTATAAATATGCGTACCTGGCCCGGGTCAACAATTAGACCCGATTTATACCTTGCTTTTATTATCACAATTTCTATAGCGACGAAATCATCCGAATTGCTAATCGTTCCTATTAACATAAGGCTCGACAACTACATTAGTCGATATTGTCAAATGGTGTTACCACCACCATTTGACCAGTTTGGCCTATACGCCAAACCTTTACATGTATAGCAAAAACATGGTTTTTTAATCACCAATTTGCCCATCCGACCCATTTCGGATTTTTCCTTTCCTTAATTCCTTTCCGTACTTATTTAGCCCATTACGGCTTATGCCATGAGTACCTTTTTAACTTCGGTTTACATTAGTCAACACTTGACCAAATTCCATTTTTACCCTTTTTCTTAATGTTAGATCACATTACAAGGTAATCTTATCGAAAACTCATAATTTCTTAGTCCTTTCATGACCAAGTTACCATTTCGCCCTTTTACCATAACCCATGGTTTTTGTTGTTTATATTAGTCTGACCCGCACCAATTGCGTCAGAAATCGATGTTTCCCGTATTATATTTATCGCATTTATACTCAATAAATAAGCAAATATTCTACAAGGGGGTGTAAGTTTCACTTACCTCTCATCCGGTTTACACTTCTCCTCTCGTACTTGATTTATTTGACCGCTTCTTTCCCAAGCCTCCACCTAGCTCGTTTAAGCGTCAAACTATTGTCAATTATTTACAAGGCGGTTAAATTAGTCATTTAACAATCACGACTATTCCACCTCACTTTTTTCTTTGTCGAAGCTACTATTCGACTTCATGATTAGTTAACTTAGTTTATCAAAGTTAACTATTTTCAATCACATGGTTTACAACATTAAGTCTAAATCGACATGATGTCTAGAACCCTTTTCACTTCATATTACGCATAATTGCCATATCATTCAAATACGCGTTTTCATTCTAAATTTCTACACTTTAGTTCTCATTTAGGTATTTTAACAAACACCTAATGTGCATAATTTTTACATATTTACTAACTAGTTCATAACTAGTTATTTTTACCAAGATTTACATCAAAATCAACCCTCTATGTCTAGCGTTCATGAGCTACAACTAGAACTTAGATCATAACATCAATATTCATCAATTTAACACTCTAATCCAAGTGTTCATCATATTATCATAAAACCCACCTAGCACATAATAGGTTAATTATCAAATCCCTAGTTTTGACACCAATTCATCAAGTTTTCAACTAGGGTTTGTTTCTAAACATGAATTTCATCACTACAACGCTCATAGATTCATTATTCATTCCAGAATTTTGACTATGATTTCTCATCATAGTTTCAAAGTATCACTAAATAGCAAAATTCAACATACCTTGTAATCCCCAAGACTAGGTAATCACGAATTTGTGTTCATGCATCTGATTTGGGCTGGATTTGACCTTCAATTTGTTGATTTTGCTGAAGTTAGGGTTTGAGCCCTTTGTTCTTGCTTCTGGTCGATCGAAAACATTTCCTAAGTTGCCCACTTTTAGTCCCTCATATTTAGAAGTTTTATAAAGAGGGTTAAAATCTTGATCTTTATTCATTCACTTGATTACACATAAATAACTAGGTTAATTATTCCTAGTTAACTTAGTAGATTCCGGGGTTATAACCCGTTTCATTCTAAGTCCCGTTAACTCGGGCCTTTCATAACTTTATTTTATCATAAACATTCCTTCACCCCTTTTTATTTAACATTAGATCTATTTATTTAGAAACCATAATATTCACAGGGTAAATTTTACCACTAACGGTACTTTACCCGTCTTTTAGTATTAACGTGGTTTGATTACCAAACCCGTTTTCGGGGTGTTACAATGATTATCCCAATTTCCTCCGAAATCAATTACACAAGCTCTAAGCATATCTTCCATTGTCTGAATTGTCCTTTCGCTTTGTCCGTCCGTTTGAGGATGATAAGCTGTGCTTATATTTAACTTGGTTCCCATTGCTTTTTGGAAACTTGTCTAAAAAATAAGAAGTAAAGCGGCTATCTCTATCAGAAATAATAGATAAAGGAATTCCATGTAATGAAACTATTTCATTTACATACAACTTGGCTAAATGTTCCATACTGAAAGTTTCCTTCATCGGTAAGAAATGAGCCGACTTGGTCAATCTATCTCCAATCACCCAGATTGTATCATTACCTTTTCGTGTCTTGGGTAATTTGGTATCAAAATCCATTGTTATCAATTCCCATTTCCATACAGGCATTTCTAATTGCTGCAATAAGCCTGAGGGTTTCTGATGTTCAGCTTTAACTTTGGAACAGGTTAGACACTTGGCAACATAAGCTGGTACAACCTTTTTCATTCATTCCTATCCACCAAAAATTCTTTCTTAAGTCTTGATAGATCTTATCACTTCCAGGATGTATCGTGTACTTAGACTTATGGGCTTCTTCTAGAATTTGGTGGCGTAGATTTCCTCGTTTGGGTATCCAAATTCTTTTCTAATGGAGTCTCCAAATTCCATCTGTTCCTTGTTCTAATTCCTTAATCATTCATTTCAATTTCTCAGTATCATCCTTGATTACTGATTCTTATACGACTCTAATTTGTTCATCTAAATCTATCAGCAGATTTAATTTATGAGAACGTAAATTTCTTGGCTTATCTTGATACTTTCGACTTAAAGCATCTGCTACTACGTTAGCCTTTCCTGCATGATACTGGATATTACAATCATAATCACTAAGAATTTCCATCCAGCGTCTTTGTCTCATATTTAACTCTTTTTGCCCGAAAACATATCTTAAACTCTTATGATCGATGAAAATGGTGAACTTACTACCGTAAAGATAATGTCTCCAAATTTTAAGGGCAAAAATTATGGCTCCTAATTCTAGATCATGGGTTGAATAATTCTCTTCATGATTCGTAAGTTTTCTAGAGGCATAGGCTATAACCTTTTGACGTTGCATCAACACACATCCATGACCTAACTTAGAAGCGCCACAATAGACTACAAAGTCTTCAGTTCCTTCTGGTAACGCTGGTATGGGTGCGTTGGTTAATCTTTGCTTAAGAATTCTAAAGGCTTCTTCTTGTTTTGGTCCCCATTCAAACTTAATTGATTTACAGGTCAGTTTTGTTAAAGGAATGGCTATTCTAGAAAAATCTCGGATAAACCGTTTATAATAACCGGCTAGTCCTAGAAAACTTCTAACCTCCGTTGGTGACTCAGTGGTTTTCCATTTAGTAATTGCCTCGATCTTTGTGGGATCTACATGAATTCCTTCATGATTGACTATATGTCCAAGAAATTGCACTTCTTCTAACCAAAATTCACATTTTGAAAATTTAGCATAAAGCTTTTCTTTTCTCAATAATGTAAGGAGTGCATGCAGATGCGCTGCATGTTCCTCTTTACTCTTGGAGTAAATGAGAATATCATCTATAAAGACAACTATGAATTTATCCAGATGTGGCTTACATATTCTGTTCATCATGTCCATAAATGCGACTGGTGTATTGGTTAAACCAAATGGCATGACGGTAAATTCATAATGGCCATAACTTGTTCTGAAGGCAGTTTTAGGAATGTCCTCTTCCTGTACCTTCAATTGATGATATCCTGAGCATAAGTCGATCTTAGAAAAGAATCGAGCTCCTTGCAGTTAATCAAACAGATCATCTATTCTTGGTAATGGGTACCGATTTTTAATCGTGACCTTGTTCAACTCTCGGTAATCAATGCACATACGCATTGACCCATCTTTCTTCTTGACAAACAGGATTGGTGCTCCCCATGGCGATGAGCTAGGCTGTATGAATCCTTTCTCCAAAAGTTCATCTAACTGTTTCTTCAGTTCTTGCTTCTCTGCGGGTGCCAAACGGTAAGGTGCTTTGGAAATCGGTGTTGTTCCTGGTAGCAGGTGAATTCTGAATTCGACTTCCCTGTTTGACGGTAGTCCAGGTAATTCTTCTGGAAATACATTGGAGAATTGAGATACTACGGGAATATCTTTCAATTCCTCTCCTTTAGTGTTAATGATTATGGAAATCATATACACTAGTGACCCTTTTCTTGCATAACTTGCTGTTTTCATCACAGAGATGAATTTCGTGGATCGAGATGACTTATCTCCTTTAATTGTGATCTTTTCACATTTTGGTGAATTTACTTGGATTGACTTTTGATCACATAGAATACTGGCTTTATTGGCTATTAACCAATCCATTCCTAACACAATATCAAATTTTGCCAAATTCATTGGGTAAAGATTTGCAATAAAATTATGGTTTAAAATTTCTATTCTTGCTCCCTGCAAGATTTCAGTAATCTTAATGGATTCTCCATTTGCCGTTTCTACTAGGCATTCTTGTTGGAGTTTAGTTAATGGTTGATTGAGAAGTTTGCAAAATGAAGTATTAATAAAACTTTGGTTCGCACCAGAGTCAAATAATACTTTAGCAAAAACATCATTAACTAAAAATGTACCGGCAATCACGTCCGGAATCATCTTGGCTTCTTCTGCTGTCAGAACAAATGCCCTAGCATTCTTAGTTGTCTTGTTGTTCATGGCTAGAGCTAGTTTCGGACAGTTCGGCTTGATATGCCCTTTTTCTCCACAATTGAAGCATACTCCATTACTGGGTTTCTTCTTACAGTCTTCTTCCTTATGTCCTTGTATCTTGCAGAAATTGCAGTACGTGGAGCATCTTCCTGAATGCTTCTTCTTGCAGGCCTTACAATAAGGTGCAGAAGTAGAACCTACATTCTTCCCACGGTTGGAATTACCGTAGCGAAATTCCTGGGTAAGCTTTTGGACTAGGTTCTTCCTCTGGTTTTCTTCTTGCGTACGTACTAGTTCATCAGTCAAGGTATTTGCTAGTTCTACAGCTTCTTCTATGGTTTGTGGTCTAGTTGCCTTGACTACGTGTCTAATCTCACTGATTAATCCCCAGATGTAACGGGAGATTAATACTGGTTCTAGTGAAGCTAGGGTTGGCACTATTCTAGCATATTCAAAGAATACGGTAGTGTAACCCTAACAGTCTACTCCAGCCATTCTATGTTTTAAGAATTTATTAGCTATCTGTTCTTTTTCATTGGGAGGACATAATTTCCTTTCAACCATATTCTTAAACTCAGTCCATTCCATATTATAGACTCTGTCACTTCCCCGAGACTGGAGAATAGTGTTCCACCATTCTAGAGCTGCATTCTTAAAAAGATTGGAAGCAAACATGATTTTATCTTCTTCTGTACACTTGCTTATTTTTAAGACTGCCTCAGTCTTTTCTATCCAGCGTAGAGCTGCAATGGCTCCTTCATTTCCCGAGAATTCTATTGGTTTACAAGACAAGAATTCTTTGTAAGAACAACCTGTAGGTCCCCTTGTCGTATGGATCTTAACAGAATTTTCAATCCAATCAAGAGTGTGGAATCCTCTTGATCAGAATATTGCAGAATTGAGTAGAAACAGTAATTCACAATCAAACCGGGTTTCAATTGATTATCAATGACAAGAATTACAATCAATCAAAACCCTAACAACCCAAATTCGTCCAAGACCTAATGCCTCTCACGAATTCTCTCTCAAACACTGTTTTGGCTGATTAACCTGAACCCTAAAGCAAAGCCTTGTTTATATAACACAAGGTTGCTACTTGGGCTAGGGATTCCTACATGGGCAAGCCCAATTCGTCCCCCTAGACCCAATGTGGGTTTTGTTTAGCCTAAACTCTATTATTCCACTAATACAAAGCTAAACCCGCTAACTGTTTATCGTTTAACTAATTACAAGATATCCAAAGACCAAATCTAAGCTGTTGTCACAAATATGCACCAACAAACTCCCCCTTGACAATAGCTTCATAAAATAACTTTGTCTTCAGTCATCTTGCAATCTTCATGTAATCTTGCACTGTCTTTGGTCTTTAGATAGCTTCAGCTTTAACAGCTTTTGTCAGTAACAGACTCCCCCTAAGCTGATGCATCCAATCACCAAATCTTCAAAACGTTAGCACTTGAGTAAACTCCAGTTCAGCATTTGTAAAGCAATCTTCAAACTTTTCAACTTTGTCTGCAATGTAGAAAGGAGGTTCTACCATGCATCCAATCAAACTGTCATCTTCACAGCAACTTCTCAGCAACATAGCAACATACTGCTTCAATCTGTATACTACAAAACAAACATCTCGAGAAACCATAAGAATTTTTCAACAAAGTTGAATAAATTGTTATTATCCAAGAGATTATATCACAGATTAAGCATTTTCAATTTATCACCAACACGCAATTTTTTTTAATCACACACCCTATAACCCGCATGATTTAAAATTTTGAACTCACTTTCTAACACCGTCTCCCCCTATCAGTAACAATTCCTCCAAGAATAACAGTTTTCCGTACATTAAGAATTTTAAACAGAAAAAGACACTATTTTTGTATTTTTTATATTTTCTGAAAGCAAGTAAATAACAAAAGCAATAAACACTCTATTTTTGTGAGAATCACCGGTAAGAAGATCATATCAGCACAATCAAATTGTTTCACACTATTAGATAATTCTTTATTTAATTTTTCGTGAAAAGCAGTCCAAGACGATTACCAGTATGTTCGTCCACTTAAACAAAATGCATGAACATTTCAAGTACCATTAACGTATGATACATTAAGGTAATTTTATTACTGATATATTAGTGTGTCCCACTTCAGGATATACCCCCGCGATCAAGGTATGCACAAAGATTCATTGTAGTAGGTGAGTATACTGAATTCATCCGTTTTATTTTTCAACGTTTAGATAATTGGTGATCAGGTCAGTACTTCCGTACAGCAAAGAAACCAAAATATCTAACGAGGGCTAAGACAAATACCATTTTTGGTACGATTTATGCTTTTTGCACTTTTTGAATGACTCTCTAGGAGAGCTTCTTCATTTATGGGATTTGGCATTTTTTGCTCTTTTAAGATATCCTGGTTGTGCCTAGGTCAGCATGTATCTGGGTGCAGCAGAAGGACAACCCTGATATCCCCAGATGAAATAACAGTATAAAGACCCAAAACCTCAGATTTTGGCAATCTATCAACGCAAGATTTAAGGTCATTAAACCATACACCACTGATGTGTTCCCCACTCATACACAATTCATTTAGGTTTATATCACATTGGTAAGTTGATTATTTCATGCTTTTTGCCTACTGGTACATCATATGATGAAGCTGCTATCACACTTAAGCAATTTAAGGTCATTTTCAGTGTGACAGTCTAACTTGCTGATGTACTATCATTTCTTCTTTTTCACTCAGTGATAACTCATTTTTGATTTTCTATTTTTCATTTTTTCAATGTTTTTGGATTTTGTGGTTTTCTATTTTTTATTTTTTTTATTTTTAAGAAAACAATAAAATATTTACAAAAATTCTTATGAAAAACCAGTTATTCAGGATTCCTCATCCCGTTGAGTTCGACTAAATGTTCAAAGCGAGCCCTGTCAAAAGCTTTAGTATAAAGATCTGCCAGGTTATCTAGTGTGTCGACTCGATGTAATTCAATTAGTCTCTTTTCAGCACAATCCCGTATAAAATGATGACGAATGTCAATATGTTTTGTGCGACTGTGTTTTACGGGATTATTTGTTATAGAAATTGTGGCATTATTGTCTATCATAATAGGAGTACGAGTGAAATCCAAACCGTAATCACGCATTTGCTGTTGTATCCAGAGAACCTGAGAGCAGCAGCTACCCGCAGCAATATATTCAGCTTCACACATAGAGGTAGACACACAAGATTGCTTCTTGCATTGCCAAGACACAATCCTGCCTCCTAAGAACTGACAACCACCAGTTGTAGACTTTCTGTTTGACTTGCATCCCCCAAAGTCTGAGTCAGTGTAAGCGACAAAATTCAGATCACTATCAGCTGGATACCACAACCCAAGTTTAGGTTTCCCCTTCAAGTAACGAAGAATACACTTCACTGCTTTCATGTGTGACTCTTTTGGATTAGCCTGATATCTGGTACACAGACATACTGCAAACATGATGTCAGGTCTTGAAGCAGTCAAGTACATTAGAGAACCAATCATTGCCCAGTATTGAGTTGGATCAACATCTTCAGTACTTTCATGATCTGGGCCAAGATTGTGATTTTTGCAAATGGGTGTGTTAAAAGTAGCGCAATCCTCCATTTTGAATCGAGACAAAATGTCATACACATACTTTGTTTGATGAATAAACATCCCATCCTCCTTCTGTCAACTTGTAATCCCAGAAAGTAAGACAGCTCACCCGTAGCGCTTATTTCGAACTTGCTCTTCATCACCTGCTCAAACTCTTTACACTTATTTTCATCAGATGAACCAAAGATGATGTCATCCACGTACACCTGTACCAGTAGAAAATCTTCCTTCTTCCTCTTAATGAAAAGTGTACTGTCAATCTGACCTCTTTCAAAACCATTCTTGATCAGATGTGTAGACGGTCTCTCGTACCACGCCCTGGGCGCTTGATGTAATCCATACAAAGCCTTATCAAGTTTGTAAACTCAATCTGGATAATCAGGATCAACGAACCCATCTGGTTGTGAGACATACACCACTTCTTGGACTTTCCCGTAAAGAAATGCACTCTTCACGTCTAGTTGGTAAACTTTAAAGCCCTTGAATGATGCGAAGGTTAGGAACAACCGAATTGCTTCCAACCTTGCCACTGGTGCAAACACTTCATTGTAATCAATCCCTTCTTGCTGATTGAAACCTTTTACCACCAATCGAGCCTTGTTTCGCGTTACAATTCCTCTTTCATCATTCTTGCACCTAAATACCCATTTAGTGCCTATCTCTCTTTCACCTTTAGGAAGGTCAACTAACTCCCAAACCTTCAACTTTGCAAACTGTGCCAATTCCTCTTGCATAGCTTCAACCCATGAATTGTCTTTAAGAGCCATATGAATGTTCTTCGGCTCCTCTTGGGAAATAAAGCAACTATACAAGCACTCGTTCACAATCCCAGTCTTCTCAATCGAAACAAATAAACCAGAATTCGCTGCTATGCTTCTTCTCGTCTGAACACCTGCAGTAGGATCTCCAAGTATCATGTCAACTGGATGATCTCTATTTACTCGTGTAGTAGCAACGGTATCAACTTCAAGATTATCACCCAGGTTTGATCCAATCTCCCCCTGAATATTCTGATCTGCAAACGGATTAATGAACTCCTCCCCCTGAATGGGTTTAGAGTCACTATCGCTTGAGTCAGGATCAGCACCTTGGGAAGTTTCCGGAGCATCTGTCATATCAACGTTCGATCTAGGCATGAACTCGCCTTCATCGTCTTCACTTATCACTGTTTGAATCAGTTGAGATTCATCTACATCAGAAAACTCCGGAATATTAAATGATTTAAAAATGCTTTCATAATCATATAATATAGCAGGTCCATTCGTTGATTGTTGAGGTTTGTATGTAGTAATTTCAACATTAAAAACAACCTCAATTTTACCAGTTTTTAGATTAAAAACCCTTTTATTCGCTGTGCCAGGTACGTAACCTAGAAAGTAGCCTTCGTCAGCCACTTCACCAAATTTTTGTTTATCTTTATTTCGCACAATGGTGCAGGGTAATCCAAATGGTTCAAAGCCTTTCAAGTTTGGTTTTTCGTTAAACATTAATTCATGACAAGTTTTGTTAAAACGTTTAACAGTCAAAACTTTGTTTAGGACATAGCAAGCTATATTCATAGCTTCTCCCCAGAAAAGAACTGGTAGCTTTGAATCTGAAAGCATAGTCCTAGCGGCTTCAATCAACATCCTATTTTTCCTCTCAGCAACTCCATTCTGTTGAGGGGTATAAGGAGCAGAATATTGATGTTCTATTCCCTTTCGAAGACAGTAGAGATCCAGGATTCGATTCTTGAACTCCGTGCCATTATCACTCCTTATCCTCTTGATCCTTGCATTATGGACGTTTTCCAATTTTGTAAAAAGATCTATCAACATTTCTGCTGTCTCATCTTTTGTACCTAAAAAGAAAACCCATGAATAACGTGAGTAATCATCTGTGACAACAAGACAATAGTATTTTCCACCTATGCTCCTCACGTTTACTGGACCGAATAAATCCATGTGAAGTAATTCATAAGGGGCATCTATGAAATTTACTGTTTTTGATTTGTGAGGTTTCTTATGTTGTTTTCCCTTTTGACATGGAAGACATTTATCTTCCACGTGAAACCTCTGCATTGGAACCCCTTTCACTAGTTCATTTTTAATAATATAGTTCATTTTGCGATAGTGAATATTGGCCATGCGTCTGTGCCACAACATTGATTCAGCTTCAGATGCTTTTGATAGTAAACACGCCACTACAGCAGTTGGATCCTTAGCACCCATGTCCATGACAAAAGTGTCATTTCTCCTTGGCGCTCTCATTACTATCCAATCGTCCGGAATCACCAAACCTGGTTTCAACACTAATGCTTCATTCTTGGTAAAATGGACCGAGTGACCCTTGTCGCAGACTTGTGACACGCTCATCAGATTGTGTTTAAGCTGCTCAACATAGTTCACTTTGTCCAGTGTGATCTTCCCATTGGTCACTTTTCCTCGTCCTGTAATTTTACCGCCTTTAGCACCCGCAAAGTTCACCTTTCCACCATCATAATCTTCAAACTCAGTTAACAATCTCGCATCCCCCGTCATGTGCCTGGAGCAGCCACTATCAACATACCATAAGTTGATAATCCTCCTTAGCAGCTCCTGCACACACCAACCAAAAGATTAGTTAGATTGGGGGACCCAAGCCTTAATGGTCTTGGGTCGTCCAAATTCACCAACTACTGGAACATCCATCCAATATCCATTACTCCTAATTGGAGTCTTGGATCTCAGACCTGTTGATGGAATTTGATTTTGATTTCCACTAGGTCTTTGGTCCTGAGGGTTCCTAAATGTGTTTGGACTATTTGACCTTTGAAAATTTTGATTTTGGTACGTTGAATTTTGATTCCAAGAAGCATGATTGTTGTAATTTCTAAAGCCATTGTTATAAAAAGTTCGACCACCATTATTTTGGTATCGATTTTAATATTGACCTTGACTCCTGAAATTATTTGAATTATAATTGTTCATTCTTGGTGAACTGCTTCTAGGTCTTTCATATATGCCTGATGTAGATTCAGGCTGAAATCTTGGTTGATTTCTTTGAAAACGAGGAACTTGTGGAGTTCCTTTTTCAGCCTTATCTACACCAACAACAACATTTTCTGGTTGCTTAGGTGCTGACTTCTTTGGAGAGTTGGACTCTCTCTCCTTTTTATCACCACTCTTCTCTGGTGACTTCTCTCTCTTCCTCTCACTAACTTGTGCTTCATTCTTTTTGTTAGGACAGCAGCTAGCTACATGTCCTTTGGTGTGACATTTGAAGCACGGTCTCTTTTTCCGTAGACTTCTTATCTGAAGCCTTTGAACTAGATTCAGGTTTTGATGATGATGCCTTAGAAGGATTTGGTTCAGTTTGCTTAGTTTCAGAATTTTCTTTGTTCTTGTTTTTAGCAAACTCTACATTAGATTCGTTTTCAATAACAGCTGTTTCGTTTTTCATATCACTTCCTTGAACAAAATTAACCCTTTTAACAAAAGTTGGATTTTTATTCTTAGGATGTGATGTTTTCTTTTTCAAAACAGGTTTGCTGTTATTATCCTTCTCAGCATCAGCACTCTCAGACACATTTCCTTGACTCGATGTGGAACTACTTGGTGATGTTGACACAAAGTCCATGAGCTCATCTTCATTAGGCAAGAAAGAATAGTCATGACTAACAGGAGGTGGAACTTCATTGAAACCATGGAATCCCACACTAGTTTTGTCATTACTTTTCTTCAAGCCACCCATCATATGTTTCATTACAAAAGTAGAGTCCCTGAATTGGCCTAATTTCTTTACAAGTTCAACAATTTTGAGTTGTGCATCTGACAACTCTTTGCATTTTTCAGAAATCTCTTTTGTTTTCTCAGCCATCATTTCATGAGCTAAGTCTATGACTTGAAGTTTTTCATTTAATTTGCAGGTTAAAGCTTCAATTTCACTTTCATAACCGTTTATCTTCTTCAAGTATAAAGATTCGTTTCTTTTAGCAAAAAAGTTTGATTCTTTAATGTTAGACATCTCGCTTACCAGACTTTGGTTTTGAGTTGACAACCTGTCTACCTCACCCTGTAGTTCATGACATTTTAAACACACAGAATTGGATTGTACCTCTCCTGTTTGTTTGTCAAGATTTGCCATTAGCGCTGCAAGTTGAGCTTCCAATCTTTTGTATTTAGCTTCCTTTTCTTCAGCTTCCTTTTCATGGTTAGACTTTTGCTTTTCTTCTTCAGCATTTGTTGTCTGATCAGCCTAATCTACCCCAGCTTCACTTTTCTTCTCAACTTCAGCATCATCTACTGTAGCTTCACTTTTCTTCTCAACTTCAGCATCATCTACTGTAGCTTCTCCATCATCAACTGGTAAAATTTCTGCCATGAATGCCAGAGTGACATTGTCATCATTTTCCAAGTGAACACTCCAGTCATATGAACCTTCTCTAGCTGTAGAGATCAGCGCTCTCGAGTTAGAGTTGTTTGATGCATTCCTATTGTTTGAACTCTGACTCGAAGTCTCCTGCTTTTGTTTTTGACATTCCCTGGCGAAATGCCCATAACTTTGACAGTTGAAGCATCTCACTTTGGTCTTATCGAAACCAACAGTCTTTCCTATAAACTTCCTTCCTGTTCGGTTCATAAATCTCTTCACTCATCTAGTAATCATGGCCATTTGCCATTGCAAATCCATATCTTCAAGATCATCAGGGTCAATCTGATCGTAATCTTCATCTAAAGTGGCAGGATAAGATATATTCCCCTGAATGTAGTTTTCATATGAAGCAACAAATGAAGCAAGTAGAGCAAGATGCTCTTCTGCAGACTTAACACTCATAGGCATCGACTTAACACCACTCTGCTTAGAAGCTGATGTTCTCTTGGCTCCTGTTGATCCTCCTGAAGCAGCTACAAAACACACATCACCATCCTCATTCACTGTGACCTGCTCATTCTCACATGATAGAAACGCAGTAGCAGAGTCGCAAGAAGCGTTGTGAGATGAAGAAGATGTAAGCCCATTGTAAACCCCTGGATCTTGAACCTGATCATATCCAGTGTCTTTCTTCTTCATACTAAGCTCATAAGCTCTCAGCTTTCCTACCACTTCTTCAAGCTCTTTTGTCTCATAATCTGCTTCTCCCTTGATCATGAGAGTGTAGACATCCCACTTAGTAGGTAAAGCATCGAGCAGCTTGTCATTCTTTTCTACGTCAGTGTAGCATTCTATTTCATAATTTTCCATTTCCGACATCAGATGGTTGTATAGAGTGATGATGTCCTCAAGTGACTCGTGTTTCATGTACTTGAAAACAGCGAACTGCTTCTTCAGTAGATCAATTTTGTTTTTCTTGACATCTGCATTTCCCGCATATCGCTTTTCTAATGCATCCCACATATCCTTTGAATTAGTGTACTTCTTGAAGGTATGCTTGATGCTGTCAGGTAAGGACATTTTTATTGCTGCCAAGGCTCTCTTTTCAGCCTCATACATCTTTATATCAGCCTCTTGCATGTTCACATAGGCTGTTCTACGTGGTCTGCCCTCAAAGTCGTGAGTAGGGTTTGTGTACCCATCTTCAATACATATCCACATACGTGTGTCCTGATATTCAACGAAAGATTGAAAACGATCCTTCCATGTCAAATAATTTTCCACCTTCATCATCTTAGGCGGTTTATTGGTAGTGCCAACTTCATGCTCCATTTTCAAAAGCTCATTCAAAGTAGACATGTTCGACATTTTAAACGTTGCAGACTGATAAAACCGTACAAAGTATCTCCGAAAAAATTGGTTACTAAATTACACCGTTAGAATCGTCTCAAAAAGACGAATCCAATGATATATAATGTCGAAAACCGAATTCGGGATTTTCCACGAAAACGTGAATTTTTTGTCCTAAAAATGCAAGGAATTTAACGGTGCAGACGGTTTTGTCAAACGAACTTGGATCACTTTCTATTCACGAAAACGTGAATTTTTTCTTACGCTTGCCAGAAAATATTCCACCACTTTAATTATGCTATTAATTTCGCTCAACAGGTCAATTTCGCTGGTTAGTTTATTATTCAATTTCGCTGGTCTAGTTCGCGTAAAGGTCAATTTCGCTGCCAAGTCCACTGTTCAATTTCGCTTCCAAAATCGCTGGTCTATTTCGCTATTACGACGTCCAGTAAAGTCGCCGAACACCGTGATAATTTCGTTGAGGAAAATTATACGGTTACCAAAGTCGCCTTTGGATTTAATTTCGCCGATAAAATCGCTGGTCAGTTAATTTCGCAGGTCACACAAATTCGTTGATCCAGTAAATTCGGAAACTTAATCTCTTCGAAATTCTGAAGATTTTATCTCCTCTCCAACATAAATCTGCAAAATCAAACTACCTAATCAACACAATATTTTCGAAAATTATGAAGAACTGATCGAAAAAACACGAAGAACACGAAGAACAGTCTTCGAATCTTCAAGTCTTTCAGCCAACAACTTTTCCAGAATCGACAAAAACTTTCCTAAAATCCTGCAAAACAGCAACCAAACAAAGCAGAAGATCAAAACAGCCAAAAATTTCAAAAATTTTTATCAAACCAACAAAAAATTTTGTAACCCTAATTGTCAGGTTTAAAAAAAATTTCAAAAAAAAAAACTCCCTGTTTCTGCCAATCACAATTCTGAACCGAGCCTTCAAGAGCCTAATGCTCTGATACCAATTGTAGGTCCCCTTGTCGTATGGATCTTAATAGAATTGTCAATCCAATCAAGAGTGCGGAATCCTCTTGATCAGAATATTGCAGAATTGAGTAGAAACAGTAATTCACAATCAAACCGGGTTTCTATTGATTATCAATCACAAGAATTACAATCAATCAAAACCCTAACAACCCAAATTCATCCAAGACCTAATGCCTCTCATGAATTATCTCTCAAACACTATTTTGGCTGATTAACCTAAACCCTAAAGCAAAGCCTTGTTTATATAACACAAGGTTGCTACTTGGGCTAGGGATTCCTGCATGGGCAAGCCCAATTCGTCCCCCTAGACCCAATGTGGGTTTTGTTTAGCCCAAACTCTATTATTCCACTAATACAAAGCTAAACCCGCTAACTGTTTATCGTTTAACTAATTACAAGATATCCAAAGACCAAATTTAAGCTGTTGTCACAAATATGCACCAACACAACCATAAGACATGGTTCTTCTTCTTTTTGGAATTGGCAATTGAAGTAACGGTCCATTGTTTACGCTGTGACTGGGTTCAGTAGGTGGTCGTTTACTTCCATTGTTACTTTTATTATTTTCTGCTTCCTTAACTGTCTTGATAATATTGGCATAGCGTCTATAATCCCTTGTGCCACTATGTGTTGGACGGTATTGTTATCTATTTGATTGTCGTTATTATCGTTATTCGGGTTTTCTTGATTCACTTCGTTGTCCATCTAGATTATAAACATTTACCAAATATTAATATCACAAAACATGATTTAACGCGAACAATCACATAAACCAACACATTGATCAAAATCATCGTGCATTGCGACATTTACTCTATTTTATATATATATGCATATATTAAAAACTGTAACTGAAATACAATACTAGTTATGCATCAGTAGCTATTGGATTATCTATTTTAGTGGATATATTATTATTATTATTATTATTATTATATTTTTTTCTACTACACATATATATATTTTGTTATTATTATTATTATTATTATTATTATTATTATTATTATTATTATTATTATTATTATTATTATTACTAGTGGGGGTTCATCCAATACTGCATATTACGCTCGTCGTACTTCCAAACGAGCCTCTCCCCTATTTGCCTTATTCGTTCACTTTCATCTAACAACTCCTTACCAAAAGTGCGGAGTTCATGCGCGTTTTCGGTATTCATGGGTGGTGCAGGTGCTGGTATTGGGTCAGGGTACTAGGGCATTGGTTCTTCATACGGGTATGGGTTCTCTAGGATCTCCCGAATATACTGGTCGTTATCCCAATATGGATCTAGAGGGTCAAGGTTAGGATAAGGTGCTACTGGGTTCGGAATGAGCTCCTCCTGTGGGTGAAGTTCTGGGTAATCTCTATGATCATCCTCCCATGGGTCATAATTTGGAGGATGGGGTGCTGGAATTCTAGGGATTTAGTTTGGATCGAAGGCAAGTGCGGGAATCTGGTCTCTTGGATTAGGTTCTATTTCCATGGGTTGAGTTGGGAACAAGAGTAGTGGCTGTGGTGCAATAATTTGTTCTAAGTTTGGATCTGCGGCTGTGGTAGCTAGTATGTGGAAATTGGCCAATCGTCTATTGATTATATCCTGATTCTGGGCATTCATCTCCCTATTTGTAGCTGCTAAAGCCTTCTGCTGCTGTAACTTCCTCATTCTTTTCCTACGCTCGTGAGCTCCCCGACTGAACCATCCTCTCTTTTTGGTAGGGAATGGCTCTTCGGATTGCGCTTTGAATATGAAAATCCCCTCTTCTGTGTCAGCTGAATACCCCGAGGGGGTAGGCTGGGAAGAAGTTCCTTCATCTCTAGGAGAACTAAACAGTTGACGATAAGCGTCTGACGGACCTTGATCACTCATACTGTAAACTAACAAATTGTCAAATAACACAAAACAATAATATACATATATGCACATAGTCACATGGATTATTTCCTAACAAAATGGATAAAATTTTGGTGTCAGGAGAACACTTCTGTGGTTGAAATCAGTGGCTGTAGCTCTGATACCACTCTCTGTCGCAACCCCCAGCCCCTAATTACTTGGGAACGGGCGGCCGCGAACCAGTATCAGTGGTATCGATTTATCAGTTTGGCAGCGGAATTTACATCAGGACCGTAGTTAGGAAATATTTTATCAGAGTAAAATACCACATTTTTATAATGGTAAATACATGGGAAATTCCCAAGTTTCCATTACAAACATGTATATAGGGATAAACCCTAATTTATTGAATTAAAACATCTTCTTTATTTAGGTAACTTTTATAGCCACTTTTCCAAGCCTTCAGTGCTGTCCAGCTGGCTTCTATTTGTCTTTCACATTTTGTTACCTGAAACCCGTTTTAAAAACATTTTATCAGCAAGAAATACTGGCGAGTGAATCCCAGTTTAATCAAAATAGGTTTTATCATTTTATAGCATTGAGGGCGATCTCGCAATTACATTTGTTTATATTTCTACCTTAATTGCCACCCACGGTACTGTCAATACTTGACTGGTGGTAATGTTACTACTCACAGTGTAGTAACAAATTTTGTATACAAAACCCCAACATACCGACGATAATTGTAGAATTACAAATACTTAATCACTGTTAATTATAATGTAAAACAATTGAGGTTTTGTAAAACAGTTTATAAAAGAATTTACAAAAAGAGGATAAACTCACTTTGCTACTTTAGGTATTTCCCTTGTGACTTCCTAGTTATAATCTAATAAATTAAACAATGCACACATGTTAGTATAATAACCCAATTTACATTTGTTATACCCTCCCCAAGACAGAACTCCAACGACTGAGTCAGACAGAGCCTCGACATGCGTTACGGAGCACTAGATCAATCGGACATCGTATCTAATACGTAACCGGGGGTTATGATGCTTACATCGAGGCAGAGCTTCGCTATTTAGGGGGGTATTACACCCGATATTAATTCTAATATTCAGAATTTTGAGAGAGAGAATCGATTGTGAGCGAATTCGAGTTGAATGCGATGCCCGCTATTTATAGGGCTGTTCGGCGAGTTTCTCGCGACCTGCGACGGAGACAAGGGGGCTTTCGCAACCTGCGAGCTAGGCTGGCTAAGGCCTAGCCTTGGCCAGTCACCGGTGTAGCTTGTCCGTGTGTCGTGCCACGTGGCACGCTAGGGTTCCGCCACCCACTAGTCGCTCGCGCCCCGCGACGGACCAAGGGGGTTCTGTCGCGCCCCGCCAGAGCCCGTCGAATTTTGTTTTTATTTAATTTTATTAAAATAAAGTATTTGGGGACCACTTTTCGTATACGGGGTGTATTTTAGGGCGTATAGGGGTGTTATAAGTATTTTAGGAGGGTTATTATATAAAACATTTATATTTGCAAGTAAAACATTTAACATCTCATTAACGCAAATGCAATACTTACAATTAACCAGTTGTAAAAGAAAACTGAAACCAGCTTTTGCATTCGTAAACTTGATAGCAACTTCTTGCTTAAACAATGTTCTGATATGATAGATAAATTGCGGAAATGTTGCATAAAGCATTTAGTTTCTGGAATTGGAGAACCGTTGTGTCTAATTATATCAACTATCGTGATAAGTTTCTGTTGAAGTGCAAGAACGAGTATGAAGATAAGTTAAAGATAAGTCAAGAACAAAGAAAAACACTTGAAGGAAAGCAAGAACTTGGAAGTATTACTTGATTTGTAGCTATAATGTACTAAAGTTGGTTTGTAATGAATGGAAATGTGTTGACTTTTGTTGAAATGAACTCGAGCATATCCGCGCCATGGTCTTCCTAAATAAGTTGTGTCGTTTCCAATAATATAGTGATATTATCAAGAGTTTGTATCAATAACTTCCATATCCCCTTGGTAGTTGTTACCATATGACACATGATAAAAGCGATTCTCTAGACAATCTGGGATTATGTTCCGTTTTAGGGTTTCTTCATCACCTGTAACAATGTCGATAAATGTTGATCGGAACACGCCGCTTAAATCGGATGATGAGCTAATTTGATTGTGAAATAAATATGAAGGATGAGATATCGACAGTTAGCTCGAAGAAGTTTGAGTTTAGCTAATCATATCAACTATTCATTACATAGGTTGTCGCCATTACTTCTTAATGAACTCGAATTCACGAAATGTTGCATAATTCATTTAGTTTCTATTTGGCACCTTCAATCTCCGTTGCTTCATTAAATAATATTACGGAATCTTATTGAACATGACCAAACCATCCATGTATGTTGCAAGTTAAATCCACAATCAATGGATAGAGCTGTAGGAACAAATTCAACTAAGTTATATACGTCCCGTATAAAGTTGTGCGGGTCATATACAACCTTTTTAATTTTTTATTCGATCGTATACTCAACATACGAGCACTGTTTATGTCTTGTATATGGGTCGTATAATGTTATACGACCCGTATACAATTATCCAACTTTCTTTGTAAGTAACTTTATTTGATAAGATAGTGTAAGAAACCTCCTTGAGTCTTGTGTTTAGAACTACCAACCTTGGTTTGAGTTAGTTAATAACTTTTTTTTAAATCAACGGGCAGATAACGATGTCATAAGCAGACTTGTTACCACCATTGTTGAGTTTCCTAATCTCAAGTTCATAATGAAGGTTTTGAAAATTGAAGGAAAAGGACTTTGTTATGGTTGAGGGAAAAGGAGAACTAGATTTGTTGTTACCATATCCATTATCCCCTTGGTAGTTGTTACCATATTCATTATCCCCCTTGGTAGTTGTTACCATATCTATCCATTGCCCCCCTAGTAGTTGTTACTATAACAACCCTAAAAAATGCCCTAAAACACCCCGTAATAAAAAAACCGAGCCTACGTAACGTTATTTTAATTGAAAATGAAAAAAATAAAATTTAAACGTCTGTCGCGTGGCGCGACAGATTTCGTTAAACCGGTCTCGGGGCGCGACAGCCCCATAACTTGCCGAACACCCCTGTTGACACGTGTCCTCCACGTGTTGGACCTACCTGATGACTAGGCAACCCTAGCCGTAGCTAGGGGCCCTCACGGGCCGTGAAAGGGGGACCCTAGGACGGTCGCGGGGCGCGACGAAGTCTGAAATCACCTATAAATTGAGTAGTTCAGCGACAATTCAAATTCGTTCATGTCTCTTTCTCTCTCAGGCTTTCTAGCACGAAAATAATAGTTATAATACCCCTAAAATCACGAAGCTCCGCCCCGTTGTAAATATTTTAACCCCTGATCACTGATTCAATACTCTGTCCGATTGATCTGGAACCCAGCAACTGATGCCAAAGCGCTGCCTGATAAAGGCTATGCTTTGTAAACTAAGTTGGGATTCTGTCTCGTGACGTATTGATAAAGTTGAATTTGGTTATTATACTAGCCCGGGTGCATTGTATATTTTTAATAGGAACTCAAGAAAATTATCAGAAAATATTTCCAGGAAGCTTATAGAAAAACATAAGTTTACAATGTGACTCATTCTCCTTTTTCTCACATTATTGTGAGCCATTTTATTTAAAATGCTTTACAAAACCCTAAATGTTTATCAAGTTATAATTACAGTGATTAAGTTTTTGTATTCTGCAATTACTATCGGTATGTGGGGTTACGTATACATTACTTGACACTCGTTACTATTGGACAAAGAGTTAGCCAATAGTAGCATGACCACAAGCACGGGGGAATTGTGCCCTAGTAGCAATACTGTATGAAGAATTGTTAGATATAAACAAATGTAAAAACTCTTGATGCTGTAAAGATATAACAATGTGTCTTTTTATAAAATGGAATGTACTCACCAGTATTTCTTGCTGATAAAATATTTTTAAAACGCATTTCAGGTAACTTGATGTGAAGCTATTAAGAAGCCAGCTATGGAGCACTGAAGGCCTAAAGAAAGTGGCTATAAAGTTACCTAAATAAAAGAATAAAATTATGTTTTTAGCAACAAGGGTTTATCCCTATAAATACAATATAAATGGAATATGGGTTTTAGCCCATTTGTTTAATATAAAAATTTGGTGTTTTGCAAACTCTGAATTTATTTCCTAACTATGATCCTGATGTTTTAATTCCACTGCCAAATTGATAAACACCGATACCCCTTGACTGGTTCACAGCTCCTGCTCCCGAGGTGGGGCCCCGGGGATTGCGATAGAAGATTGTATCAGAGCCACTGGTTTAAGCCATTTAGATGTCGTTTCAAATACCTAAATTTTAAACAATTGGGTTAGGAAATATAAATAACTTATGTGTTATTTTGTGTAAATATGTATATTCTGATTTTATGTTATTTTGACAATTTTTTAGTTCATAGTATGAGTGATCAGAATACATCCGACGCTTATCGTCACCTGTCCCACTCTCCAATGGATGAAGGACCATCCGAGTTAGGCTCAGGATACGTAGCCGATTTAGAAGAAACATTTGTTTTTAGAGCTAAATCTGAGGAAGCATTCCCACCTAAGAAAAGAGGATGGGTTAGTAAAGAGGTAAAGAATAAGGAAGATCCAAAAACAACAAGCAACAATAACCATAGCTGAAGAAACTGCCCAAATTCCAGTAACTTTACCTCTGTGGGAGGAACTGGATAGGAGATTAGCCAACCTTGACAAGCTCCAAATTGCAGAAAATATTCTTGATCTTAACCATGTAGCAGCATCAGAACCACAGCTATTACCTCCATACCCAGAACAACCCATAGCACCCGAGCCTATGTACCCAGAACCAAACCAGGAAAACCCACTGCCAATTCTAGCTTTTAACCCAAACGAAATACCCAGGTTACCAGCACCAAACCCATTAGAACAATGGTGGACCAATGACTGGGCATTTCAAGATCTAGTAAACGACCCATATCCCTACATGCCATATGGAGAACCCGAACCAATTTACAACGAGCCCATACCAGCCCAAATGCCACCCATGAATCAGGAAAATGTAGAAGAACTTCGCCATTATGGTGAAGAACTGATTGAGGAAGGAAACATCATACGTCAAATAGGGGAGAATCTCGTCTGGAAATATGACGAGAGGGAAATGCAATATTAGAAAACAACCGCCTAATATATATATATATATATATATATATATATATATATAGTGGGGATCCTGCGGAAAGTGTGTTTTTCCTAGAAAGTCTAGGAAGTGATCTGGGCCATCCAATGGGTGTGTTTAATGGTTTAGATCATCTTGGTGGCATTTTGGTAATATATGTTTCTTAAAAATAGGATTATTTAATTAATCAGGGGTAGACATGTCATTTAGCTTGTTTTAAATATGGAAATAACTGTCATTCCATAAACCACCCCACATTTCTTGTGATTTTCTCTCTCTCTCTCTCTCTCTCCCTTTCTCTCTTTTCTCTCTTCCTTCTATCCTTAATGAAGAAACACAGCGTCAAGAAATCCTCCAGCATTACCAGCATGAATGCTAAAACACAACTGTATTAATCTGCTTGCTGTTAAAACACAAAGTCAAGAAATCCTCTAACATTACCAGCATGGATGGTAAAACACGGCGTCAAGAAATCCTCCAGCATTACCAGCATGACTGCTAAAACACAACGATATTAATCTACTTGATGTTAAAATACAATGTCAAGAAATCCTCCAGCATTACCACTATGGATGGTAAAACACAGCGTCAAGAAATCCTCCAGCATTACCAACATGAATGCTAAAACACAACTGTATTAATCTGCTTGCTGTTAAAACACAATGTCAAGAAATCCTCCAGCATTACCAGCATGGATGGTAAAACACAGCGTCAAGAAATCCTCCAGCAATACCAACATGAATGCTAAAACACAACTGTATTAATCTGCTTGCTGTTAAAACACAATGTCAAGAAATCCTCCAGCATTACCAGCATGAATGGTAAAACACATCGTCAAGAAATCCTCCAGCATTACCAGCATGATTGCTAAAACACCACGGTATTAATCTGCTTGCTGTTAAACACAATGTCAAGAAATCATCCAGCGTTACCAACATGAATGCTTGCTGTTAAAACACAATGTCAAGAAATCCTCCATCAGTACCAGCATGAATGGTAAAACACAACGTCAAGAAAATCCTCCTTCTAAAACACAACTGTATTAATCTCCTACTTTTTTTTGAATTTACAGAGAAAATTATTACCAAGAAGGTGATCATGTGTACCCGAGGCTCAAGAAATGCATACAAAAGGGCGCTTGCAACGTGGGCCCGATGGGTATAGGAGAACGTCGACATCAATAAAATCATCTTTTGTTCCGTTTACATCTTACTATGTTTCGAAACCACCATTCAGAAAATCATAAATCATGGAGAAACAGTTTCCATATTCTTATGCATTGTTAGTTAATGAGAGATAAAATTCCAAAAATAAAATAAAATGTCAAATTACACAAGTGCCCTTTTAGTTAAAATCCCTCCATGCCACGTGTCACATTCTTATTGCTTCCTAGACTTTCTAGAAAAAACCCACTTTCTACCCAACTCCTCCTCTATCTATATACGTATTTTCTTTTACTTTGATAATATATATATATATATATATATATATATATATATACATATATGTATCCTCTAAAAATGTAATATATATATATATATATATATATCACCTATATATGTATCGATGCATAAATACTAGCGTTTAAATTCCTGTTATAGTTCGTAGTTGATGCATATATATGAAAAAGAGTAAAATTCGCAATGCTCGACGATTTTGGTTCAATATGCTTGAGTATTGTTTGTTTAATTTATTCTGTGATATTAATACCTGACAATGTTTACAATTCAGATTTCGAACAAAGTAAATCAGGAAGTCCGGAATAATAATGATAACGGAAACCAAGCGGATAAAAGTGCTATAGAACATATAGTAGCTCAGGGAATCATAGATGCCATGCCATTTATCATCGATGCTATTAATAAAAAGGCAAAAAATAATAACTCCATAATAGGCGATAAACGTACGCCCACTAAGCCAGGTCCCAGCGTGAATGGAAATCATGGACTACTTATCCAAGCTCCAATTCCAAAAAGAAGGAGAACCATCTCATATGGTTGTTCTTATAAGGAATTCTTATCATGCAAACCGATAGAATTCTCAAGCAATGAAGGAGCCATTTCAGCTTTGCGATGGATAGAAAAGACAGAAGCAGTCTTAAAGATAAGTAAATGTGCAACTAAGGATAAGATCATGTATGCTTCTAATCTGTTCAAGAATGCAGCATTAGAATGGTGGAATACCATTCTAAAATCCAGGGGAAGTGACATAGTTTACAACATGGAATGGAACATCTTTAAGGAAATAGTTGAAAGGAAATTCTATCCTCCTCATGAAAAGGAACAGATTGCTAATAAATTCCTAAATCATAGAATGATTGGGGTAGATTGCAGGGAATATACTGCCATATTCTTTGAATATGCAAGGATAGTGCCAACCCTAGCCACACCAGAACCAGTATTAATCTCCCATTACATGTGGGGAATAATCAATGCGATCAGAAATATAGTCAAGGCAGCTAGACCACAAACCATAGAAGAAGCAGTAGAACTTGCTAACACTCTGACAGATGAATTGCTACGCACACAAGAGGAAAGCCAGAAAAAGAACCTAGCTCAAAGGATTACCCACGAACTACGTTATGGTAATTCCTATCGTGGGAAAGGAACAGGTTCATCTTCTTCACCTTTCTGTAAATTTTGTAAGAAAAAGCATTCAGGAAAATGCGCAAGGTATTGTAACTTCTGCAAGAAATCAGGGCATAAGGAAGAAGAATGTAGAACCAAAGCTAACATTAAAATATACTACAATTGCGGAGAAGCTGGCCATATCAAGCCAAACTGCCCAAAATTAGCTCCAGCAGCAGACAACAAAGCAAAGGTAACAGAAGGACCCAAGAAAAATGCCAGAGCATTTGTTCTGACAGCCGAAGAAGCTAAGCTGATCCCTGATGTGATTTTCGGTATGTTACTAGTTAATGATGTTTATGCTAAAGTATTATTGACTCTGGTGCAAACCAAAGTTTTATAAATACTTCTTTCTGCAAACTTCTCAATCAACCATTAACTAAACTTCACCAAGACTGTCTGGTGGAAATGGAAAATGGAATTTCTATCAAAATAAGCGAAATCCTTCAAGAAGGAAAGATAGAAATTTTAAGTCATAACTTTACTGCTAACCTCTTACCAATGGATCTAGCTGGATTCGATGTTGTTTTATTGTGACTAATATTCTGACTTTGTTCTGACTTTGTTTGTTTTATTGTGACCAGGATGCCGGATCAAGATATTGGTAACATCCTGATACGATATCCTGGTAGTAGCTAATTAACCCACGTGCAGGTTGAAAGGTGCAAGTCTCTAACGTTCAAGTGGACTTCTTCTCCTCAAGACTCGGGCAAATCAGTTGGATTATAGACGTTGAAGCCGGAAGACGTAGACTGCAACGTTCACATATGGAATATTCGCTGAATCCCAGAATAATAGGATAGTTAGTTAGTTTCTTTTACTATAAAAAGGATTGATCGGATCAGATTAAGGCACATAATCTCCCGTACACTCTTTCTCTCTAGCTGCAAACAATCACTACGCACTTACACTTGTATTCGAATTACATTGTAACACTTAGTTGATCCGCATCATATCCTGCACTGTATCCTGACATTCGAAGCAATAAGAAGAACAAGGCAGCTGCGATTGTCAGCTCCCGAGGTTTTATGCCGATGATCTAGATTGATCAAGGGCTTTCCTCGTATATCCCATGTCACCCCTTTACTTTCTGCTCATTGTTTGGTTATAGATATAGCTCAATATCCTGAGCCGTATCCTGAAAACTATTTTTGCAAACAACTTAATTAACATATTTTTGAACACATTCTCTTAGCACACTACCTCACTTAACTAATTTGATCACTTAATTGCTTCGGTAATTTTTGACCAAAACAATTTGGCGCCCACCGTGGGGCAAGTGGTGCTATTTCTACTAAAAGCTTTTGCAAAATCGTTACTTGGTTTTCTATTTTCAAAACTTTTTGCTACACTTTTTTCAATGGCCTCGAGATCAAACATAAGCTCTTCCACCGTGTCTGCTACAACCTCTGCAACAATTGGTTCGGTGCTTCCACCACCTCCTCCGAGATCGCAAGCCTCTTCTCAAGGAACTGAAATTCATGTAGCTCGGGATGTTATCCCCGCTCGCAATATTCAGGGATCCGGTCCTGTTTTGGCCTCTAATGAAGAAATTCTAAATTTGTTTGGTAGTGTACAGGAACAGATGAGGCAGTAGCAGGGGACCAACCAGATGCTGATGAGAGAGATACAACTCTTGAAATCCATCTCAAGCAGGCCTGCTGAGGATACTGTCACTCCCTTGCAACCCAGAGCTTTGAACTTCAGCTCTGCAGTATATACTGAAGATAACAGGGGGAATATTGTGCCTAGCCATTCCCAGAATCATACTCCTTAGATACCCTCTTCAGTCAGGGTGTCAACTGTGAGAAGCTCAGGATATGCTTCAGGATATGGCCAGGATCCTCAGACTGGTAACGTATCTAATAATAATAATACTTTTGCTACTAACAGTATTGGATCTTTGCAGTATGCAGGTATGACATCAGCATTTTCTAGGGAGCTTCAGAAATTGAAGGACATGATATCCAGTGTACCTGGGGTGGTCCAGCCAATCCCAGAAGTATCCCAAGACAGCCACAGGATATCCCGGTTCGCGTATCCCATTTGTGATGCTGAAATCCCAAAAAGATTTCAGACCCCCAACATGAAGCTCTATGACGGAACTACGGATCCTGAGGAGCATATTGCCCAATATAGGGAAAGGATGGAAATCAACCCTATCCCTCCGGATCTCAAGGAAGCATGCCTATGCAAGGGTTTTGGTTCTACCTTAACAGGATCAGCCTTAAAATGGCTCTTAAACGTTCCTCCTCACTTAATTACTTCATTTGCTCATTTGGTTAATTTATTTATATTGTGGGTGGAATTTTCTAACCTATATCCTGAAATTATATCCTGACTTTATATGTCTATTTTCGCTGCCAGGATACTGGACCAGGATATTGGTAACATCCTGCGAGGGTATCCTGCGTGCTGTTAACGATTTGCTTTGGCTGTAAGGTACAAACGGTCACGAGGCTTGGTCTCCCTGAAGAATAGGTCAAGGTGGTTACAAGAAAGACGTTGGAAGCTTGGAGAAGGGGTTTACAACGGTCAAAAGGGAATATTCGTAGGATCCTGGAATAATAGGGGAATATCCCGGATTTTTAGCATAGTTTGTTATTTTTCTTTTACTATAAATAGGCGGATCGGATCAGATTAAGGCACACACTTTCACTCACACTCTTTCTCTCTGCTGCAAACAATCACTACACGCAAACACTTGTACTTGTATTACATTGTAACACCTAGTTGATCCGCATCACATCTCGCACTGTATCCTGATATTCGAAGTAATATAAGAACAAGGCAGCTGCGATTGTCAGCTCCCGAGGTTTTATGCCGGCGATCTAGAAAGATCAAGGGCTTTCCTCGTACATCTCGTGCCAATTTTTACTTTACTTGCATTTCGTTTACAAATTGATATAGTTCTGTATCCCGGAACTATATCCTGAAACTGTTTACATTTTCAACAAAGTTAACACATTTTTACAAGTCTACATAGCACACTACCTCACAAACTGAGTTTGATCACTAAATTGCATCGGTAATTTTTGACCAAAACAATTTGGCGCTCATCGTGGGGCAAGTGGTGCTATTTTTAATCAATACTTTGTTAAAATCATTACTCGGTTTTCTGTTTTCGAAATTCTTTTCAAAACTATTTCTATTGGCTTCTCAATCGAATTTGAACTCTTCTTGCATGTCTGTTTCAATCTCTGCTGCTGCTGGTTCATTACCTCCTCCACCTTCACAAGTTCAAACTTTTCAGAGGAGAAATGAAAGCCACACACCAAGAGAAATTCCTGCTGCTCAGAATGTTTCTAGATCCGGAAATTTAGGGAGAACCCATATCCTTGCTTCTAATGACGAAATTTTGTCTTTGTTTGGTAAGTATATAGGAACAAATGAAGAGGCAGCAAGAAACTAACCAGACGATCATGAAGGATATACAACTCTTGAAGTCAAACTCCAGGAAACCTGTGGAGGATACAACTACTCCTCTACAGCCCAGGATGCTGAACTTTAGTTCAGCAACATTTACCGAGGATAATCAAGGCAACATGATGCCGAGTCAGTCCCGGAGCAACATGCTGGAGATACCATCATCCGCCAGGATATCGACTGTGAGGGATCCAGGATATGGCCCAGGATATGGCAAAAGTCAACAGGCTGGTAACATGTTTGCCAATATCAGTATCCCTGCTACTAATAATTCTGATTCTTTGCAGGATATAGGTGTAATACCAGCATTGACCAGGGAACTTCAAAAATTGAAGGATCTGATATCAAGTGTTCCTGAAGTAGTGCAGCCTATACCGGAAGTATCCCAGGATAGTCACAGGATATCCCGATTTGCTCATCCAATTTGTGATGCTGAGATTCTAAAAAGATTCCAGACTTCCAGCATGCAGTTGTATGATGGGACGACAGATCCTGAGGAGCATATTTCCCAGTATAGGGAAAGGATGGAAATAAATCCAATCCCACCAGAACTTAAGGAAGCATGCTTATGCAAAGGCTTCGGTTCAACTTTAACAGGATCGGCCTTAAAATGGCTTTTAAATGTTCCACCTTATTCAAT
Source organism: Helianthus tuberosus (assembly GCA_030545235.1). Classification (NCBI taxonomy): domain Eukaryota; kingdom Viridiplantae; phylum Streptophyta; class Magnoliopsida; order Asterales; family Asteraceae; genus Helianthus; species Helianthus tuberosus. The sequence goes on from CM060406.1 coordinate 188,713,503, forward strand.
TACATCCTTTTCTCATTTAGTTAATTTGTTTATCAGTCAAACTTCTTGTAGCAGGAGCTTTAAGAAACTAACAAGTGATCTTTACAGGATAACACAAGGATCACAAGAATCCCTAAGGGATTATGTTAACAAATTTAGTAGAGAATCCCTGGATATCCCGAATCTTGATGTTGCTACGGCAGTACAAGCGTTCAAAATGGGGTTACGGAAGGATTGTCAATTTTATCAGGATCTTGTAATAAATCCTTGCAGGAATTTAGATGAAGCTCGGAATAGGGCTTTGAGATACATAAGGCTTGAATATGACAAGAAAATGCATGAGAGGATGAACACATCTTCAACATATGAATTGACAAATAGGAAGTCAGAATCTTCTTATAAACAGTATCGTTCAAATCCATATGCTAGGAACAATAATAAGAGAGTGAATGTTGTTGAAGATGAGGACGATGAAGAATATCCTGAAACCTCAGAGTATTGTTTTTCTGTAAATGTTCCTGAGTTAATGTATGCTATGCAGGGACTGGGGGACAAAGCTAGGTGACCGAAAAAGAATCCAAGGAATACAGATTGGAAGGATAAATCTAAATAATGTGCCTTCCATGAAGACTTTGGGCACATGACAGATGATTGCATAGCCTTGAGAAAGGAGATAAGCTACTTGCTGAGCAAAGGATACTTGAAAGGATTCCTCGGTAGAAAGAAGAAAGCTCAGGATACTGACCAGGATCCTGAGAGAGCTGTATCTCCACCACTAGATGCCAAGATAATTAACTTTATCTCCGGGGGATCTGACATATGAGGAACATCTTACTCTACAGCTAAGAGGCATGCCAGGAAGGCTAAGGAGGAAATAAGAGATAAGCCCACAAGGATGACCATGCTTACGGATGATAAAGTCATTACTTGGTAAAGGGTCACGAAGGTCAGCAGTATCCTGTCTATTATGTTAGTAAAAGTTTACTAAATGCTGAGACTAGATATTCACACTTAGAAAAATTGATATTAGCCTTAGTTATGGCGTCAACAAAACTTAGACATTATTTTGAGATGCATAGGATTCATGTTAAAACTAATTATCCTGTTAAAAATGTGCTTAGGAAACCCGAGATGTCGGGTAGAATAGCTAAGTGGTCAGTAAAATTAAGTGCCTATGATCTAGTATATGAACCTAGAAATGCCATAAAGTCTCAGGCTTTAGCTGACTTTGTGGCTGATATCAGTAGTGATATTCAAAATGAAGTAGACCTAGAAGTGCAACAACTAGGGGAAAACCTAGAATTCTGGACATTACATACTGATGGTGCATCCAACATAAGAGGTGTAGGATTAGGAATACTACTAAAATCGCCATAGGGGGACATATTACCCCAGGCTATTAGATGTGAATTTCCTTCCACTAATAATGAAGCTGAGTATGAAGCTCTGATAGCAGGATTAGAATTGGCTAAAAACATGAATATTAGATGTTTACAAGTATATGTTGATTCCCTGTTGATTACTAACCATTTCAATGGATCTTATGCAGTAAAAGGTAGAAAGTTAGCTGAATATCTTGAAATTGTTAAAAAATTAGCAGGATATTTTGAAATTTTTACACTTGAACAGGTACCAAGAGAAAAGAATGCTGAAGCTGACGCTCTAGCAAACTTAGGATCTACTGTCAGGATACCAGAGGGAACTCAGATACCAATAGTGCACATCTTGTATCCTGCAATGGAACATTTCAAATCTCAGGATAAAGAAGTAGCATGTATCCAGGATCCTGGTGATGGATATCCTGAGAAGGATCCTGAATCCTGGATGACTCCAATTGTGAAGTATCTTCAAGAAGGAGATATCCCAAAGGATGCAAATCCTAAGGCTTTTAGGATGAAGGTATCTCGTTTTACTATTATAAATAATGTTTGTATAAGAAATCCCTTGCAGGTCCGTACCTAAGGTGCTTGGAAGATCCTGAAACCAAGGAGGTACTTCAGGATATACACGAAGGAGACTGTTGCAACCATACTGGGGGCAGATCTCTGTTCTCGAAGGCGTTGAGAACAGGATATTACTGGCCGACCATGAGAAAGGATGTCGCGGAGTATGCTCGGAAATGCGATGCATGTCAAAGACACGGCAACATCATGCATCAGCCTGCAGAACCATTATATCCTATCGTATCCCCTTGGCCGTTTATGAAATGGGTATGGATATAGTAGGAAAGCTTCCAAAGGCTCCAGGAGGAAAGGTTTTCATGTTGGCAATGACGGATTATTTCTCCAAGTGGGTTGAAGCAGAAGCCTTTGTCCAAGTTAGAGATCAAGAAGTGGTATCCTTCATAAAGAGGAATATCCTGACAAGATTCGGAGTACCGGCCGAGATAATTTGTGATAATGGATCCCAATTTATCAGCAAAAGAACTACTGATTTTTGCAAAAGTTGGGGAATTAAGATGATCACGTCAACACCAGTGCATCCTCAAGCAAATGGACAAGCAGAATCCTCGAACAAGATAATCGTCAACAACTTAAAGAGGTTAGGTGCCAAAAAAGGAAAATGGGCAGAGGAACTACCATTTGTACTATGGGCTGATAGAACAACTGTGAAGAATGCTACTGGGCAAACCCCATTTTCTTTGGTATTTGGGGCAGAAGCAGTGATCCCGACAGAAATGGTGATACCGACAGCTAGATCAAGCCTACGGGATCCTGAATCAAATCCTAAAATCTTATGTCAAGAACTGGATATTGTTGATGAAACAAGAGATGCAGCAAAGCTAAGGATGGCGGCATACCAGCAGAGGATAGCCAAGTCTTATAACAAAAATATAAGGACAAGGAGATTCAAAGTTGGGGATTGGGTGTTAAGAAAAGCTTTTCAGAATACAACCAACCCTGCCGATGGAAAATTAGCTCCAAAATGGGAAGGACCCTATGAAAATGAGTCAGAATCTGGGAAAGGAGCATACCGACTCAAGAATATGGAGGGGGATATGCTACCAAGATCCTGGAATGCTATACAAGTGAGTTTAGAATTTAATTTCTAACTCATAATGGTACGAACTCTATAACTTATTTATATTTTTGATATTATCTTTTATTTTGATACCCAATACTAACTTAAGCATCGGAGGGGTGTTAGCCAAGCTAACACCCACCTTAGTTTAAAGGTGTTTTGCAGAATATGCTTTGGGATATAGCTCCAGGATACACACTCGGGATACTTCGAAAGATTAGAGGATTGGCCCCCTCTCTCACGTTTAAGGGATCCTGATCCCTTCACAGGTTTAAAGGTATTCACCTTTCTCATGAATTGGGTTTAAACACCCCGCCTGGAGTGCAAGTTATCCAGGGATAGTTCAAGGTGGCGGGACCAGTTCATGTAAAAGTGGCTGACAATTTCGTTACTGTTGGCTATACCCTGGATCCTTAAGGTATATGAGGATTGATCACCCTCTCTCACGAAAGGGTATTTTCATACTCTCTAAGGTTTAAAGGTTATCACCTTTCTAAGTCTTGGAGTTTATACACTCCCGCCTGTAGCGCATGAAAATTTGGGATTTTCCCCAGGATTAAAGGTTTTCACCTTTCTAAGTTTTGGGGTTTCCACACCCTCGCCTGTAGCGCACGAAACGTGGGTAAAATCCCCAGTAAAACTCAAAGACTTAAAGGTTTTCACCTTTTCAAGTCTTGAGGTTCTTATACTCTGGCTTAAATGCCTGGAAAAAGGGTTTAGTCCCAATAAAATACAAAGTTTTTGGATAATCCCAAAGTATATTTTCAAAAAACATAATCATTTACAAGTCTACATAAATTTTTGAAAAAATATTGCTAAGTTTAAACAACTGGTTGAAGAATTGCTAAAGGATCATATCCTGGTACAACATACTGGTCCTGCACAGACAGGGGACATCCCACTACAAGAAATATGGGTGTTTACCCACACATAATTTACCTACATATGTAAATGTGTGGGTAACTACCTACACATGTTTGTATATGTGTGGGTAGTGGTTAATGATATCTTTTCACAATAACTAACACTTAATATATGTAGGTAGTATGTTTTAGCCACACTTGGCGATGGTAATTACCCACACATGTAACAAATTTTCCTTATGTGTAGGTATATTATCTACATATATGTAAAAACACCAAATATGTGTTGGTAATTGATTATGTTTACCAACACATAATATTTGTAAATAAATATGTAGATATATTATGTAAGTAAAATCCTATTATATAATTTGAAAATGACATGGAAAATAAACACCTACACATATTAAAAATGTACACTATATGTAGATATTGGATAGATACAAACAAGTTAGTTTCTATTAAACAAGGTTACATAAACTATAGGGGCTTATTATGACATTTTGTGAAACTACAAGTTGAGGGACCTATTTGTCATTCTTTGAAACTTGCTTAATAAGTTTGCTTTTAAAGTTTAGGGACTAAATTGTCATTATTGAAACTATATAAATACAGGGGTTAAAAGTACTATTCTTGCAAACTACAAGTCTAGGGTCCTTTATAACATTTTTAAAACTTATTTATAAAGGAAATAAATATAGCTTATTTTATTTTAAAGTCTAGGGTTCATATAGTCATTTTCTAAAGTTAAACTTTAGGGGCCATTAGTGCCATTTTTAAACTATAATTAACTAAAAACACTAACTGAGTTAGTGTTTTAATAAAGGATTCCTTCAACATAACTTAACTTAGTTAGTCTTATTAACTGAACTAAACAGGGACCTTTTGTGTCACTTTTCAAAGCACAGGGACCAAACCGTCAAAACTGAAACTTGAGGGGGGCAAAGTGTAAATTTTCAAAATACTGAATAAAAAGGGGGTCTCCTGTGCATGAGAACCGGCCCCTTCAAGATTCGAACTCGCGACCTTTTTCTTAACAAACGACATCGTAACCACTCGGCCGGGCATGCCACATCCGTTTATATCTATAGGGGCTTATTATGACATTTTGTGAAACTACAAGTTGAGGGACCTATTTGTCATTCTTTGAAACTTGCTTAATAAGTTTGCTTTTAAAGTTTAGGGACTAAATTGTCATTATTGAAACTATATAAATACGGGGGTTAAAAGTACTATTCTTGCAAACTACAAGTCTAGGGTCCTTTATAACATTTTTAAAACTTATTTATAAAGGAAATAAATATAGCTTATTTTATTTTAAAGTCTAGGGTTCATATAGTCATTTTCTAAAGTTAAACTTTAGGGGCCATTAGTGCCATTTTTAAACTATAATTAACTAAAAACACTAACTGAGTTAGTGTTTTAATAAAGGATTCCTTCAACATAACTTAACTTAGTTAGTCTTATTAACTGAACTAAACAGGGACCTTTTGTGTCACTTTTCAAAGCACAGGGACCAAACCGTCAAAACTGAAACTTGAGGGGGGGCAAAGTGTAAATTTTCAAAATACTGAATAAAAAGGGGGTCTCCTATGCATGAGAACCGGCCCCTTCAAGATTCGAACTCGCGGCCTTTTTCTTAACAAACGACATCGTAACCACTCGGCCGGGCATGCCACATCCGTTTATATCTTGATTCTTATTTCCTATATATACTAATTAGGATTTTTATATTTATATTAATTATATTCTGAAAATAAAAAAGGATTTAATCCCAAATTGAACCGCCCCAAGCGGGACTCGAACCCGGGCATGTCCGGACACAACCAAGCGCCCAAACCACTTGAACCACTTCACCACATGTGTTAAGTTTCAGAATGCATTATATATATAATGAGTTTAATTAAATCAGTTTTACACTTATAAATATAGTTTAAATTAATTATGTAACTATATAATTTTTATCCAGAATTATTTTAATTCAGTAATACTAAAGTTCAATAATTAAAAATGGTATTTTTAATTATTCAGATTTAATATAATTATTTTTGATAATTAATTATATAATTATCACAATATTTCTTTTAAACAAAATATTATTCATTTAATATTATGTCGGTAGCTTGCGAAGGCTTCCGGCCAATATCGTGTTTGGCCGGGTTATCGCCCCTTCATAGCGTCAACGACGCTTGTGACGAAGGCTTCCGGCCAATATCGTGTTTGGCCGGTGGGGTTGGGGTTATATATATAGGGGATGTTGACTGTTGGGGGTTGGGGTGACCACTTGGTTTGGCTAAACGGTTACAATTTAAAATTCAAACACCCCGCTATGACATGGCCAACAAAGCGAATAGGAGGCCGCCACATCGGATCGCTAGCCCGCCCCACGCCCGGCTTCAAACCCAAGCCCCAAGCTAAGTGGTCACCCTGCTAAAACCCAAGCCCCAAGCTAAGTGGTCACCCAACTAAAATTCAGTCCTAAATAAATTTTGGGGGGAAACTTATTGGTTACTGAAATTCAGTCCTAAATAAAATTATGCTTTTACCCCCAGCTAAAATTTACAATTTTCACCTCGGTTAAAAATTACGATATCACCCTCAAATTCAAAATTATGTTTTTGCCCCTAGTGCAAAATAAAAAGATGGTTTTCCCCTAGCTAAAAAAAATAGGATTTTACCCTCGGGAAATTTTTTTTTGATTTTTCTCTCAAGTAAAAATGAAAATATGACTTTGCCCTCAACTCAACATCGTGTGAATGAGCTGCCTAACACTCTTTTTACTTTTTTCTTTCTAGCAAAACTATATGAGGAGGTATGGTACCAAATCTCGCGTCAGCATGACTGCGAGTGACCATTAACCCTATCAAAAACCCCCAACACTAAGAACTTACCTGCAACCGCACGGACGTGCGCAAACACATGTACAGCAGTCCAATCTGTCTAGTGATAAAAAGACACCTTAAGTACGAAGACCGATGTTACACATAGCGATGCGGCCTAGCACCGCATCGTTTGAACATTTCCGTCACGACAAGGGATCTAGACAATTGTAACAGACACAAGCAACAATGCGGCATAGCAACGCATCCCGCACATATCATGGATGAATCAACCAACGCGGGAACAACATCAGTGACCGCAAGCAGCGATGCGGCCTCGCACCGCATCCTGCCTACAAGACAAGATCTGACACTACAGTACAAGTGGTATGGGGGACATTCCCCTGTCAGTCCACGTGGTATGGGGGACATTCCCCTATCAATCCACGTGTGTGCAACAGTCTGACACCACAGCAAGTCACGTGGCATTACCACCGCGCTAACAAGTCTGACACACGTGCAAAAAGCTGTACGATGTCGGACTAACTACTCAATTACCCTCCTCCACTCCTCGGCTATAAAAGCATACCCCAAACCAGGTTTGAGGTATCTCCACTCTCAACTTTCACTATTCACTACAATCACACTTTGCTTCCTAAGCACATTACTGATTCCCACGCCGGAGAGTGGTAACAAGGAGCACCCCCCACCCCATTCTCCTTGTTACGAGTCACGGTTTGTTTGACTTGTGCAGGAATTAACCAATAGACGACCCAGCCAGGGACCCTCGGAAAGAAGGGATTAACCTTACTTGACGAGACTAGTAAATTAACCCCACTCGGTTAACCATTGTTCCATCACTATAGTACTGTTTTTTTTAATTGGTTGAGAATTATTCGGTTATCGCCCCGCAACGCGGGCGGGGCATCACCTAGTTATGATACATTAGGTAAATATATTATTTTATATTTTTTAAAAAAATAGTTTTCTTTTTTATTTAAATGAATGATTATATATTTAAACTATTATAAATTGATTAATTATATTAAATAAAAATATATTTTTGGAGATAAACTTATTGGTTATTTTGGATCAGGTTCTCCCCCCTAGTTTACTCCCAAAATTTTAGATCTCCCCCCTCTTTTACTTTCCCCAAAATTTTAGATCTCCCTCTCTTTTTTACTCACAAACACAGGCAACCGATCAGATCTTGTTCCTCTCATCTCCTTTATTCCTTTTTGAGACAACCAAATATTCAGAAGCACACACCAGACACCCTCTCAACTCTCTCGATCTCTCCCTCTGATTAAACCACACCAGCGACGAGCCACCACTATCGGCCGTCTTCCAGCAAGCTACTCCGACAACACCAGCCGCATCCCTTTTCTCCTCTTTTCCCTGCAGATTCCGGTGACCAGAGCCGTGTCTCCGGTGCCTCTCGTCTTCTCTAGCAGATCTACGACAAGACAACGATACCCACCGGACAAGCACCCCACCCCTTCTTCGTTGTGTGTAACCGACCGCCACCACCATGTTTGGCGGTGGTGCGATGACGAAGCAAAGAGAGAAAGGGATAGACTAAGAAGAGAGAGACGAGAAGAGGAGAGAGAGAGCAGAGAGAGAGAAACAGCGGCGGTGGCGGTGGAACGTCACAGCGGCAGCAGTCACACCGGCAACCGGAAACGTGGGTATCAGCGACTGTTGGAAGTGATTCCGGTGAGAGTTTCTTTACTTTCTGGGTAAACACTCGTTTGAACACGTTTGTCAATCAGAGCTCTAACAATCAGAGCTCTAAACCGCAGAAGAGGAATAATAATCCAGGTGTTCGTGTTATTCATGGCAAGATTTACGACTCTCAGAACGGGACTCCTTGTCATCAAGTATGTTTGATTTGATTTCATTTGATTGTGTAGTGTAATTATTGTGACAGTGTTTATGTTTTGGGATTATATACTGTGTTTTAGGGTTTTCATGATTTTATTTGATATGAGGTAGGTGTTTAACGTTTTTTATGATTTGTGATTGAGATTGAGATTGTTTAAGCTGTGTTTTTAGGTTTAGATTAATGTTTGAAGTTTTGTTAGGACGTGTAGGCGAATTTGAAGTGATTTGAAATGAATATGAGATATGTGTTTGTACTATGTTCTAGATGGGAGTTGTGTTGACTTTTAGAGTCAAACTTTATTAATCACAGAGCAAAAGAATTTGTTAGTACTAATTGTCATGGTTGTAAAAATCACTAGCGCTACCGAGTACCGACTAGCTATTAATCAGAATTAATGATTATTTGGATTGGAAATTTATATGTAATTTTTCAAACTTATATATATGTTCTTCAAGCGCTTGGTTCTAATTGCTAAATGATCAGTTCAGTTTGCATTCAGTCTTGTGTTATTTCTATTATTAATCTGTAATTTGTTGCATTCTTTTTGTAGTGCCGACAGAAGACCTATGTTGTATATGTTAACTGCAAGAACCAAGCAAAGGGTAAGCCATGTAACATCAAGTATTGTCGCACATGCCTCTTGAACAGGTTAGTTTTTCTCTGCTGTTTTTAACACTTTTATCAAACTATATGTTGGTTATTACTTCAAGTTTTTTGGATTTTTGGAGAATATGATTACTGGTTAAAAAATATTACTTCAAATTATTGATATATATGCTTTATCTTAACCATCAACATCCCGCGGCAAAGTGCGGGTTAGCGTCAACTCGTTGGATACAAAGTTGATTTAAAGTGCTTGGATTCACCCATTATGATGATAATTAAACAAAGTTTGTTTGTTGATTACTATGAATATGAGCCTCTTTACTAGAATGTTGGTAACTATTAGTTATGTAAGCACTGTGCCCTTTGGAAAAGTTAAAGCCGGAACTAACTATTGCAAGTATTTCTATTTGCTCTATCACAAAATCCTTTATTTTGTCATATTAAACCTGCAACCAGTCTTTATAAACTCCTTCATTGTAATAGCCCTATTAAATTTGTCATATTTACTATAATTCACATGAACTAACTGTTAACTCAAGTCAATTGAACCCTTTTTCTACCTACGCCTCATACAGGGATGCAAATATACTTACTAAATCTCACTATATATATATGGATGTTGCCCATTCTACCCCTTAGGTTTTTGCTAGAACAGTGATTTGCCGAGATTTGGATGTTGTTACACGTGTTACGCGTACTGATGGTTTGGACTGCATTACTTTTGAAGGTTTCCTTGCATTTGTGTTTTGTAAATATTCTTTTTTTCCGTGCCTTTATTTCTGTCAAGTTTATTCTTCATCTTTACAGGTGATCAAGTTAGCAAAAAGGGTGGATTTTATGATAAAAAGGCGTTCAACACTGAAGTTTATGAACATCATTCGACAAAATGTTGTGTCAATCACTGCAAAGGAAACCGAACTCTAGAATGTCAGATCCGAGGATTGCTTACAACCACTTGATGAACTGGAGCTGGCTTTACTTAGAGGAATCTTACAAAGGGTAAGCTCGTTTCTGTTAATTTTCATGGCATGCACCTGTAGACATATTTTTTTTTTTTGCATTTTAAACTAGCTAACGTAGTTGAAAATCAGCGAACACGTAAAAATAAACTGTATTACTTGCTTGTCGTACTATCTTTGTTTATTCCTGATTTGTTGCAGGTAGAAGTCCAAATTAATTTTGAGAAAAGAAGAGGTCATGGAATCTTATCTCTGCTGCATCCGAAATTCAGCGGTGGTGTTGGGAGAAGCTCTAGACATGGCTGCTAGATGGAGCGGTTACGTTGTTAGTAGCAAACATGATACTTTCTTTCAACTTCTTGCTATATGTTACCCATTCATGTTTTGTTTTTAAGCTACATATACATATACATAAAAAGTAACCAGGTTGGTAACTGTGCAGAAATTGCCAGGCTTGTTTTGTGAACTACTGATCCAGCCCTTCAGTTCAGATCAAAGGTGAACTCACTCTTTATTGTTTATGTATATAAACCATATTCTTCTTTTTAGATATTAATCTTCCATTTTGGTAGGATCTGTTTATGCAAAACATACAGTCAGTGGGGATAGCTGCTGACCTGTCGGGAGTGGTGCTCAGGTGATGCAGGGTAGCGGCTAGGGCTCTACTAGGATTCGGTGTCAGCTATGGTTGTGCTATTTATAAGTTAATATCAATGGTCAAGATCCAACTCTTGATTACCTTGTTAAGTTGACATGCCTTTTGATTATTTATGATTTTACTTCATTGTAGTTTACATTTGTTTCGTGTATTAATCAAATTGGCACTTTGTTTCATGTATTAATCAATGGTGACGTTTGTGACATTATGTATGATTTTACTGCCTTTTAGTTTACATTTGTTTCAACACATATAAAGATCAATACCAAAACATCTTCAACATTTACCTACACATAATATTATTTTTACCTACATATAAGATTACTTTTACCTACACATAATATTACTTTTACCTACACATATATTCATGCCATGTCATCCGTCACGCTAGATGCCATGTCACCTGCCACGTCGGATGCCACATCACCTGCCACGTCGGATGCCACATCACTTGCCACGTCACCTGCCACATTAGATGCCACGTCACCTGCATTCTAAATAAATTGTTGTACTTTTAGCCACACATATAAATGTCTTTTAGCCACACATATATGTGCTATATACCTACACATAACTTATGTGTGGGTAATGGCCTATATCCACAGTCACGAGCCTACACATCATAACACTTAGTTTATGTGTAGGTAAAGACAACTACCAACATATAATATGCTTTTATCCACACATACTATGTGTGGGTGAAGACCCAAATTTCTTGTAGTGTCCGTGATAGAACATGACGTATGCTGATACTATATCCTACCGGGGACATTTATGCTGGAGCAAGAAGGAAACCTATGCCAACACTATATCCCACTAAGGCATTGTGAGGAACTCAAAGGATCAAGTTTGGGCATAATTCGCCAAGTATCCTGGACTGGGGACACCTTCGGTGGAATGGTTGCGAAAGGACTGGAATGAAAGGATTGAGATGTCTTCTGTTTCGGTATGATCTTTCCTATTTTTGTTCTTTAAAAAACCTTATCTAGATTGTCTAAATTTCTGAAACTATATTATAACACTTATGAGTATCCTGATCGGGATATGTTCTCAGGATATATTCTCAAGATGTATTCTCAGGATATATTTCAGGATACTTGGATGGAAAATTGAAACTATGTTCAAATCAAACTACTGTTATCAAAACAAGCTTTGCAAAATAAAAATGAACCATCCTTTTTCTTTGAAAACTTTATCGAAATTGTTTGAGTTGTAAGAACTCTATTTGGCAAAAATCTTGGCAGGATATCTGCGGGTAACCTGATCAAGATATTTTCAGGACATTTGGTCAGGACATTTGAAATATTACACTAAGTTTGGAACATTGAAGTCATATTCAAACTAAGCAATGCATAACAAGAATAGAAAAAGGACAACGATAGATAAGGTCATAAAAAGATTATATTGTTAACATAGCAAAAGTTTGTGCTTTTGGTTTCGTCTCAAATCGAGACCCATCCGCCAAAAGCACAAATTCGTTTTTTGCCATACTTACTTAACAATTGAAGGCTTCATCTTGGAACCCAAGATACCTCCCCCTTCAATCGTTAGAATGTTCAAAATTAAGCATACTAATTGATGATCAAGGGCTTCATCCTGAAACTCAGGATCCCTCCACCGTTGGTCATCATATTGTACTAATGTCTAAAGTGCAGGAAAGTAAATCGTTCAACATGCAAGAAAAAGAAAAGTGTTCAACAACCAACAACCATTGAACTTAAAAAAGCGGGCTCCGGCTTAGGCATAAAAATCCATCATCGCTCACTTTGCCACCCGCTCACGGGGTAGCGCACCAGATCCACCATCACCAGCTTCTTCCGCCGTCTCACCCGCCTTGGAGGATTCGCCAATCTCCGGCTTGGCAGGATACGTCACAGGACTGCAACCAAGATCCTTCAGTTTCTTCTCCCAGACATCAACGGTCCAGGTTGGGCATTTAAAGCCCGCTATCCTGGCTTCATAAGCCATCTTAAGCCTGGCCTGAAGGAGGGAAACTATGACGGAACCCTTGAGGCCATCCCTGAATGAAGCCATATCTTGCTTATGTTGGACCTCGGCGACAACCAGCTCGATCTCAGTGGCCTTCTTCACTGCAGCTTCGGCATCCAGAGTCACATTTTTTTAACTTATCTTCTTAATGTTGTGACATGGCTGCAACGATCTTCCCCTGATCCACGATAGTGATCTTAGCTTTCTTCAACTTGGCCTCTGAGATCTTCACTGTTTCACAAGCTTCGGTGTAGAGATGCGTCAGACGCTCAAGACCCTACAAAACAGAACTCAGGTATTGTTAATATAATCTAACCAGGGTATCGATTCAGCATATGTGTGCAGGATATAGGATAAGGACATTTACCTGGTTAAGGAAAAAGTCGTGAAATGGCTAGATTCCATGAAACCAAGGTTCTCGTAGGAAAAGACTTCAGCGATGACAAGCGAATCAGATTCTTTCCTCTTACGGGAACTAGAAGCACGGAGCTTCGCTGCTGAGGAAGGCTTGGGCATGGCTGCAGGTTTAGAACTAGTTGAAGGCTTGGATGCTATGGAAGGCTTGGAGCTAGGCTCTTTCTTTACTGGAACGGTTGCCGGGAAACTGTTAAGCTCTTCTAGATCGAAAATTGGAACAAGTTTGCTAGAATCTACATAAAAGGGAAGTAATTTCAATTTTTATATGTTAATACATCAACTAACCAAACATGTGCAGAAATGCATTTAGAACAAACATCCTTACCCGACGTATTGGAGGATGAATGCTAACTTGAACTTGAGTGACTAAGCCAAAAAACAAACCCACTCAGCTGAAGAAAAATCTGACCGGATGTTCCAATCAAATGGTCGGATGACGTACCATCAGGGAAGGCTCCAGAGGCACGTAGAGCGGCCATGTCGGCATTATCAAAATTGCAAACCTCTTTCTCGGGCTTGCCAAGCAGATTGTGTGCCATGAAGGTTGGCTTGGAGTCGCCGGAGCATGAACGAGTGCGTTTTGCCATGAGATCGGAGACGACGGAAAAGATGCACAAAGAAAGAATAGAGAGAGAGGGAATACCTGAATGGTCCGGTACAATGTGATAATTAACAAGAAGAAAGTAGAAGATATAGGGCGAAGATAGCTAACTATGAGAAATACTAGCCTTGAAAGCTATATCAGGTCACATCACATCTCTATCCATTAAGACTTCAGATAACGTCGGAAAAATACATCTGTTAAGATCAAAGGATCCCAACAGCTATATTTTTGGGGACAATTGTTGTGGGTGGAATTTTCTAACCTATATCCCGAAATTATATCCTGACTTTATATGTCTATTTTCGCTGCCAGGATACTGGACCAGGATATTGGTAACATCCTGCGAGGGTATCCTGCGTGCTGTTAACGATTTGCTTTGGCTGCAAGGTACAAACGGTCATGAGGCTTGGTCTCCCTGAAGAATAGGTCAAGGTGGTTACAAGAAAGACGTTGGAAGCTTGGAGAAGGGGTTTACAATGGTCAAAAGGGAATATTCGCAGGATCCCGGAATAATAGGGGAATATCCCGGATTTTTAGCATAGTTTGTTATTTTTCTTTTACTATAAATAGGTGGATCGGATCAGATTAAGGCACACACTTTCACTCACACTCTTTCTCTCTGCTGCAAACAATCACTACACGCAAACACTTGTACTTGTATTACATTGTAACACCTAGTTGATCCGCATCACATCTCGCACTGTATCCTGATATTCGAAGTAATAGAAGAACAAGGCAGCTGCGATTGTCAGCTCCCGAGGTTTTATGCCGGCGATCTAGAAAGATTAAGGGCTTTCCTCGTACATCTCTGTGACAACTCGAATTTCCGACGTTCTTTAATTGCATTTAATGCACGTTGACTTTGACTATATGGTTGTGTGATGATATAACCTAGTGTGTTTGCATGGTTATGTGTGATTGTATAACTTGCGTACTGTTTGTAAAACTTAAACTGCTTAGAACCCGACGAAACACAAGGCTGTTTCGCCATAACCCGTTCCGACGAAACAGGCTGTTTCGCCATGAACACTCCGACGAAACAGAAGTCTGTTTCGCCGGCCCAGTAACTCACGAAGCCCAGCTTGGGCCCAGAACGTTATTCTGCGTATTATTACGTAAAACATCATCATTTTACGCTTTCTATCAACATAACCGAAACCCTAGAGCTCTCTCACTGTAACGGCGAACTAGAACCCACCGGAAACCCTTGTGCGATCAAACCATCATCTCGGTTAGTAGATTTATGTGTCTTGATTTATCGTTCATCCGTGTACGTGTTTATGTGTCATGTGATTCTGCTTGATGATGTATATCCGAAACTGATACATGTTAAATATTAGGGTTCTTGTATGAGGATGATGATATAGATTTCGTTATGCATGATGTAGTCGGATATGATAAAGCTATGCGAAACTTATTACAACCGAATGCTAGGTTCTGGATATTTTATTATGGTTTGATTCTGAATACACATTAGTATCTTGATAGGGATCGATAATATGATGTTGTATGTTAATCGATATGTTGAACACATGACCTAGGGTTCATGCTAGACGTTAAGAACTGTGATGCTTAGGTTATAATGATGTTATGATGAATTCTGTGAACAATGATTGCTGTGTAATTGATGATTTGCTGATGACGGCTGCTAGCTTGATTAGGGTTTCTGTGTATTTTCGTAACTGCTGTAACTGTGTCTACGAATCAGACATTCGATGAAACAGGAATCTCGGCGAAACAGAATGTGTTTCGCCAAGAGTCGTCGACGAATCAGAGTCCTGTTTCGCCGAACAAGGCCACGACGAAACTGAAGGTGTTTCGTCAATAATGTGTTTCGCCACTATGTGTGTTTCGCCAACCCACTTGTTTCGCCAACTTATGTGTTTCGCCATATATGTGTTTCGCCGAGCTGTGCAGTAACCTGAGTTATTTCTGTTAAGTGTTAACTGGACTATTTAACTGCTGTTAAGTGTAGCCATCTTGTATATGATTGTGATTACGTGCTACATGTTTATACGTACATAACTTGGACACAAACTGATTTCACATACATGCATACTTTAGGACGTGATTGATTATTTGCGAGCATACACTTAGCATACCGAGCAAACCAAGGTGAGTTCACACAAGCCAAGGCATGGGGTTCCCAGGGGGGAATGGGGATTTGATGATTACTGTACGTACATAGATAACAGAACCTACTGCTAGACTAGTAACACTTATTGAACGATCTTCGCACACCTGCCAAGGACATTGGCCGCGATATTATGACTGTCTTCGCACACCTGCCAAGGACATTGGCCGCGAACTGAATTTACAACATCATCGCACACCTGCCAAGGACATTGGCCGCGATACGAACAAACCTAGTCTAGAAAACTTGGGGAAAGACCTTCCCCAACATCTTCGCACACCTGCCAAGGACATTGGCCGCGATGGAAACTAATATGATGCATTGTGACGAACGAACATACTACTACTCACACTATACTGTTACTGAACTATTAACTGTGAACTCGCTCAACTAGTTGTTGACTCTCTCTTGCATGCCTTGCAGGACCTTAGGTACATATGGAGCTTGCACAGGAAGGAGCAGGTCGTTGTGGGATTCGGATCGTAGACGACATTTGAACTTATAACTTACTTTGGGTTTTCATTATTATGCTTCCGCTACTTAAACAATGTTTGGTTATGAACATCAGTCATGTCAAGATGAATCATGTTTATTCTATTTTATACATTTAAATACTATGTTTGATATGATTGATGGCTTGATCCTGGTCAGTCACGCCTCCAAGCGGTGATACTTCGCGGGTGGATTTTGGGGGTGTGACAGATTGGTATCAGAGCCATTGGTTATAGAGAACTTGGTTTTAATAAAAGGGAAAACGATTTTGTTAAAACCAGAACAGTGCTCTCAACGATCCACAACGACGCTTCGCTCCACGTGCAAGGCTCAACATCATAGGTATTACTATTCATGATACTTTACCTACATGCTAGAACTACATAGACCTTTGCTTGTGGTATGCTTAGATTACATTGTTTACTATTCGTTACTGCTTGAGAACGCTTATATGCTCACACTCTTCTGTCATCGCACGATTCGCGATCCTCTCTGACTTATGCTATCTTTACTATGAAGATCATGTCTGGACGTATCAACATGACTCAGGACCAGTTGACGGCCCTCATTAACGAACGAGTTACTGCGGCAGTTGCAGCCGCACAAGCAGGAGGTATACCCTGCAGTTACAACTCACACTAGGATCCTTAGATCCTACATTCTTAAATCAACTCTCGTGTTTAAACTTGTCCTAATTCTTAACACAGCAGGTCAAGCACCTGTTTGCACTTTCAAGACTTTCATGGACTGTCGTCCATCCACTTTCAGCGGCACTGAAGGAGCCGTAGGTCTCCTGCACTGGTTTGAAAAGATAGAGTCTGTGTTTGAGATGTGTGAATGCCCTGAGGCACGCAGGGTGAAATATGCTACCGGTACCCTCGAGGGTTTAGCCCTCACATGGTGGAAAGCTCAGGTCCAAATCCTGGGGTTGGTTGCTGCTAACGCCACCCCATGGAACAATTTCAAAGAGATGATCAAGGAAGAATACTGCAGTCGAGATGATATTCATAAGCTGGAAGTCGAGTTTTTCAACCTCAAGATGACGGGGTCTGAGATCGAAGCGTATACCAAGAGGTCGAATGAGCTTGCATTACTGTGTCCTACTCTGGTGGACAAGCGTATTGAACTTTATCTTAAGGGTCTGGTGCCAGAGATCCAAAGTCATGTGACTTCAGCAAATCATGCTACTTACCAGCAGGTTGTTCAGCTGGCTCACCGTCTCACTGATCAGGCGGTGGAGCAAAACAGGTTGCCTAAACGCATCAGCGCTACTGCTACTGCTACCACTTCGGTTACTCCTGCTACTCCCAGCGATAATAAGAGGAAATAGGAGGGGGATTCTAGCAAGGGTTCAGCTACTGTTCAGTCTCAAGCTCAGCAACGCAAAACAAATGACCACCAGAGTTCGAATCAGCAATCATCAGGTGGTCAAGGGCAGAGTGGATATCGGGGAATTCACCCATGGTGTAGAAGGTGCAACAAACACCACAGTGGAAGATGCCGCAGGGAACAGTGTCAAAGATGCCTCAAGATGGATCATGAGGCTAAGGATTGTAGAAGCGTACGGCCAGCAAATCAGAACCAGCAACAACAACCACCTGCTCCACGAAACCAGCCTCAGCAGCAGCAGCAGGGAAACAGGGGATGCTACCAGTGTGGGGCTGAAGGTCATTACAAGCGTGATTTCCCTCAATTGAATCAAAACCAGAACCAGAACAATAACAACAACAACAATCAGGGCAACGGGAACAACAACAACGGTGGGAACAATAACAACAACGGTGCTAGAGGCCGTATGTTTGTGATCGGTCAGGGTGATGCCAGGAATGATCCCAACGTGGTTATGGGTAAGTTTCTTCTTGACGACTTTTATGTTACTGTACTATTTGATTCTGGTGCGGATACAAGTTACATGTCTCTAAAAGCTAGTGAAATGTTAAAACGTGCACCAACTTTCTTAAACACCAAACATGTCGTAGAGTTAGCTAACGGTAAAAGCCTAGAGGCCACGCACATAGTTAAAGGGTGTAATCTTATCCTCACTGATCAGACTTTCTCCATTGATCTCATTCCTATACCCTTGGGTAGCTTCGACGTCGTCATTGGTATGGATTGGTTATCCCAACAACAAGCGGAGATTTTATGCAAAGAAAAAGTTATTCGTATTCCTCGGTCGGGCAAGGAACCTCTCGAAGTTCAAGGCGACAAGAGTGGTGTCGTGAGTGGCATCATCTCCTTTTTGAAGGCTCAGAAGTGTTTACGCAAGGGGCACACTGCTATACTAGCACTCGTTACAGATACCTCGAAGAAAGAGAAAAAGATTGAAGATTTTCCTGTAGTACGTGACTTTCCTCAAGTGTTTCCTGAGGAATTACCTGGGTTACCGCCTCATCGTCAAGTTGAATTCCAGATCGAGCTCGCTCCAGGAGCAGCACCTATAGCTAGAGCACCTTATCGTTTAGCTCCAACTGAATTGGAAGAACTGTCGAAGCAACTACAAGAACTCTTGGAAAAGGGTTTTATACGTCCTAGCTCTTCGCCCTGGGGAGCTCCAGTGTTATTCGTAAAGAAGAAGGACGGTACGTTCAGGATGTGTATAGACTACCGTGAACTCAACAAGGTGACGATCAAGAATCGTTATCCTCTTCCGCCCATAGATGATTTATTCGACCAGCTGCAAGGGTCGAGCTACTACTCCAAAATAGACTTAAGGTCAGGGTACCATCAGCTGAGAGTCCGGGACGAGGACGTCTCTAAAACAGCATTTAGAACCCGCTACGGCCACTTCGAGTTTATGGTCATGCCATTCGGGCTAACGAACGCGCCTGCCGTATTTATGGATCTTATGAACAGGGTGTGCAAACCTTATCTCGACAAGTTCGTCATTGTTTTCATAGACGACATCCTGATTTACTCGAAGAGTCGGGAGGAACACGAACAGCACTTACGACTTATACTGGAACTTCTACGAACGGAACAGCTATACGCTAAGTTTTCTAAATGTGACTTTTGGCTTCGTGAAGTCCACTTCTTAGGCCACGTGGTAAACAAAGATGGGATCCATGTAGATCCATCCAAGGTAGATTCGATCAAGAATTGGCCTGCGCCTCGTACACCAACGGAAATACGCCAATTTTTGGGTTTGGCGGGTTATTACAGACGTTTCATCAAAGACTTCTCAAAGATTGCTCAGCCGCTTACACTGTTGACGCAGAAGGGTGTTGTTTATCGTTGGGGTAACGCACAGGAAACAGCGTTTCAGCACTTAAAGGATAGACTATGTAGCGCACCTATCCTCTCACTGCCTGAAGGCACGGACGATTTCGTAGTCTACTGCGACGCATCTATCCAAGGTCTTGGATGTGTATTGATGCAGAGGGATAAAGTTATTGCTTATGCTTCGCGCCAACTTAAGGTTCACGAACGGAACTACACTACACACGACCTAGAGCTGGGAGCGGTCGTCTTTGCACTCAAGATATGGCGACACTACTTGTACGGTACCAAATGTGCAATCTACACTGATCACAGAAGCCTCGAACATATCTTCAAACAGAAAGAACTGAATATGCGACAGCGACGATGGGTCGAACTGCTAAACGACTACGAATGCTCAATCAGGTACCACCCAGGCAAAGCCAATGTTGTGGCTGACGCCCTCAGCCGAAAGGACACCGCGCCTAAGCGCGTACGAGCTTTACAACTCACCATACAGTCTAGCCTTCCTTCCCAGATACGAGATGCTCAGATAGAAGCATTGAAACCAGAAAATGTCAGGGCTGAAGCCCTACGCGGCTCAAGACAACGTTTAGAACAGAAGGAAGATGGTGCTTACTACGTTACGGGACGCATTTGGGTTCCACTTTATGGCAACTTACGTGAGCTAGTGATGGATGAAGCTCATAAGTCTCGCTACTCGGTACACCCTGGTTCGGATAAAATGTACCACGATATCAGAACTACATACTGGTGGCCTAGCATGAAGGCCCACATAGCCACATACGTTAGCAAATGCTTGACTTGTGCGAGAGTCAAGGCAGAATATCAGAAACCGTCAGGACCACTCCAACAACCTGAGATACCACAATGGAAATGGGAACAGATTTCCATGGATTTTGTTACTGGCTTACCTAGATCTCAGCGCGGAAACGATACTATTTGGGTGATCGTGGATCGGCTCACTAAGTCTGCTCACTTCCTGGCAATCAAGGAAACGGATAAGTTCTCCACACTAGCAGACATATATCTTAAAGAAGTGGTCTCGAGGCACGGTGTGCCCACTTCCATCATCTCTGATCGTGACGCACGTTTTACTTCAGAACTGTGGCAAGCAATGCATAAATCGTTTGGCTCTCGTTTAGACATGAGCACAGCTTATCACCCTCAGACAGATGGGCAGTCTGAGCGCACTATTCAAACTCTGGAAGACATGCTTCGGGCGTGCGTAATTGACTTTGGCAATGGTTGGGAGAAACATCTGCCACTCGTGGAATTTTCATACAATAACAGCTACCACACCAGCATTAAGGCTGCACCATTCGAGGCATTGTACGGGCGTAAATGCCGATCACCTCTCTGTTGGGCAGAGGTGGGAGATAGTCAAATCACAGGTCCAGAAATGGTAGTCGATACTACAGAAAAGATTGCACAAATACGACAACGCATGGCGGCAGCACGCGACCGTCAGAAAGCATACGCCGATTTAGACAGGAAACCACTCGAGTTCCAAGTTGGGGATCGAGTGCTACTCAAAGTTTCACCCTGGAAGGGTGTGGTTCGTTTTGGAAAACGCAGTAAACTTAATCCACGATATGTAGGACCTTTCGAGGTTATTGAGAAAATAGGCAAAGTGGCTTACAGATTGAACTTACCACCTGAACTCAGTGCGGTTCACAACGTCTTTCATGTGTCGAATCTGAAGAAATGTACGTCAGATGAGGCCCACGTAGTTCCCTTGAAGGAACTCACTATCGACGAGCGGTTGCACTTCGTCGAAGAACCTGTTGAAATCACGGACCGGGATGTTAAGGTCCTCAAGAACACGAGAATCCCTCTTGTACGAGTTCGTTGGAACTCCCGCCGCGGCCCAGAGTTCACCTGGGAGCGTGAAGATCAAATGGAACTCAAGTATCCCCAGTTATTCGAAAACCAAGCAACTACTACTGAGGCTGAAGCTACCAATGCTGAATTTCGGGACGAAATTCCAAATCAACGGGGGGATAATGTGACACCCCAAGAAAACCAGTAACCTTCGCAAACCTGCTCAGGGGAGCCGCGATACAATACAGGTAAACAACGTCGTACTACTAGCTTACTCAGTAACTGCATGCTAAATTTCGGGACGAAATTTCTTTCAAGTTGGGGATAATGTGACAACTCGAATTTCCGACGTTCTTTAATTGCATTTAATGCACGTTGACTTTGACTATATGGTTGTGTGATGATATAACCTAGTGTGTTTGCATGGTTATGTGTGATTGTATAACTTGCGTACTGTTTGTAAAACTTAAACTGCTTAGAACCCGACGAAACACAAGGCTGTTTCGCCATAACCCGTTCCGACGAAACAGGCTGTTTCGCCATGAACACTCCGACGAAACAGAAGTCTGTTTCGCCGGCCCAGTAACTCACGAAGCCCAGCTTGGGCCCAGAACGTTATTCTGCGTATTATTACGTAAAACATCATCATTTTACGCTTTCTATCAACATAACCGAAACCCTAGAGCTCTCTCACTGTAACGGCGAACTAGAACCCACCGGAAACCCTTGTGCGATCAAACCATCATCTCGGTTAGTAGATTTATGTGTCTTGATTTATCGTTCATCCGTGTACGTGTTTATGTGTCATGTGATTCTGCTTGATGATGTATATCCGAAACTGATACATGTTAAATATTAGGGTTCTTGTATGAGGATGATGATATAGATTTCGTTATGCATGATGTAGTCGGATATGATAAAGCTATGCGAAACTTATTACAACCGAATGCTAGGTTCTGGATATTTTATTATGGTTTGATTCTGAATACACATTAGTATCTTGATAGGGATCGATAATATGATGTTGTATGTTAATCGATATGTTGAACACATGACCTAGGGTTCATGCTAGACGTTAAGAACTGTGATGCTTAGGTTATAATGATGTTATGATGAATTCTGTGAACAATGATTGCTGTGTAATTGATGATTTGCTGATGACGGCTGCTAGCTTGATTAGGGTTTCTGTGTATTTTCGTAACTGCTGTAACTGTGTCTACGAATCAGACATTCGACGAAACAGGAATCTCGGCGAAACAGAATGTGTTTCGCCAAGAGTCGTCGACGAATCAGAGTCCTGTTTCGCCGAACAAGGCCACGACGAAACTGAAGGTGTTTCGTCAATAATGTGTTTCGCCACTATGTGTGTTTCGCCAACCCACTTGTTTCGCCAACTTATGTGTTTCGCCATATATGTGTTTCGCCGAGCTGTGCAGTAACCTGAGTTATTTCTGTTAAGTGTTAACTGGACTATTTAACTGCTGTTAAGTGTAGCCATCTTGTATATGATTGTGATTACGTGCTACATGTTTATACGTACATAACTTGGACACAAACTGATTTCACATACATGCATACTTTAGGACGTGATTGATTATTTGCGAGCATACACTTAGCATACCGAGCAAACCAAGGTGAGTTCACACAAGCCAAGGCATGGGGTTCCCAGGGGGGAATGGGGATTTGATGATTACTGTACGTACATAGATAACAGAACCTACTGCTAGACTAGTAACACTTATTGAACGATCTTCGCACACCTGCCAAGGACATTGGCCGCGATATTATGACTGTCTTCGCACACCTGCCAAGGACATTGGCCGCGAACTGAATTTACAACATCATCGCACACCTGCCAAGGACATTGGCCGCGATACGAACAAACCTAGTCTAGAAAACTTGGGGAAAGACCTTCCCCAACATCTTCGCACACCTGCCAAGGACATTGGCCGCGATGGAAACTAATATGATGCATTGTGACGAACGAACATACTACTACTCACACTATACTGTTACTGAACTATTAACTGTGAACTCGCTCAACTAGTTGTTGACTCTCTCTTGCATGCCTTGCAGGACCTTAGGTACATATGGAGCTTGCACAGGAAGGAGCAGGTCGTTGTGGGATTCGGATCGTAGACGACATTTGAACTTATAACTTACTTTGGGTTTTCATTATTATGCTTCCGCTACTTAAACAATGTTTGGTTATGAACATCAGTCATGTCAAGATGAATCATGTTTATTCTATTTTATACATTTAAATACTATGTTTGATATGATTGATGGCTTGATCCTGGTCAGTCACGCCTCCAAGCGGTGATACTCCGCGGGTGGATTTTGGGGGTGTGACAATCTCGTGTCAATTTTTACTTTACTTGCATTTCGTTTACAAATTGATATAGTTCTGTATCCCGGAACTATATCCTGAAACTGTTTACATTTTCAACAAAGTTAACACATTTTTACAAGTTTACATAGCACACTACCTCACAAACTGAGTTTGATCACTAAATTGCTTCGGTAATTTTTGACCAAAACAATTTAATAGTAAATTTTCTTGCAGCCGAAGTTTTGAGAAATTAACCAGTGATCTTTACAGGATAACTCAAGGACCTCAGGAATCCTTGAGGGATTATGTGAACAAATTTAGCCGGGAATCCTTAGATATCCCGCATCTTGATGTTGCAACAGCTGTGCAGGCTTTCAAGATGGGGTTGCAAAAGGATTCTCAATTTTACAAGGATCTTGTAATGAATCCCTGCAGGAATCTGGATGAAGCTCGTAACAAGGCTTTAAGATATATTCGGTTGGAGGATGACAAAAATATGCAAGAGAGGATGAATTCGTCAACAACCTATGAGTCGACCAACAGGAAATCAGAATCCTCGTATAAACCATATCGCTCTAAGCCATATGGCAGAAATGACAGCAAAAAGTGAATGCTGTTGAAGACGAGGATCCTGAGGAGTATCCTGAGTTGTCTGAATATTGTTTCTCTGTTAATATACCTGAACTGATGTATGCTATGCAGGGTTTAGGAGATAAAGCAAGATGGCCCCGGAAGAATCAACAAAAAGCTGATTGGAAGGATAAAGGTCAGGATCCTGAGAAGGATCCTGAACGAGCGGCATCACCTCCTGCGGATGCCAAAATAATTAACTTTATTTCAGGAGGATCCGACATCTGCGGCACATCATATTCTGCGGCAAAAAGGCACGCAAAGGAAGCCAAAGCAGAGAGGGGAGATAAGCCAACCAGGATGTCAACCCTCACAACTGACAAAGTGATCACGTTCGATAGCGATGACAGGGATACCGTCCAGGATCCTCACCATGATGCTCTGGTAATAACATTATATGTTGCTAACCATTTTGTGCGCAGGATACTGGTGGATAATGGCAGCTCCGTCAACATAATTCAGCTGGAAACGTTGAAGAGGATGAATGTATCCCCGATGGACATTACTTTGAAATCCACTGTGCTTGTTGGTTTTAGTGGAGACGCCCGGAATACAGTAGGAGAGATAAAGTTGACCATGTATGTTGAAGGGTCAACTCAATGCAACGCTTCTGTGTGATGGACTCCCTATCCTGCTATAATATCATATTGGGTAGGCCGTGGATCCATGATATGAAAGCTGTGCCGTCAACCTATCATCAATGCATCAAGATCCCTACACCTTGGGGGGTTGTCAAGGTGGACAGTGATCAGCAGGAAGCAAAGGAGTGTTACTCATCCTCGATGAAATCCTCAACCAAGCCTAATGTAGCATAGCAATTAAAGATACGGGCCCAGGATATCGTGGAAGCTTCGGAGCAGGATGTAAAGAAAATTATCCTGGATCAGGATAATCCAGATATCTCGGTGCTCGTGGGAACCAATATCCCTCAGGATATTGAAGATCAACTGACTAACTTTTTGAAATGCAGGATGTCAACGTTCGCGTGGAAGCACGAGGATATGACAGGCATTTCCAAGGATATTATAACTCATAAACTCGATATTGACAGGTCATTCAAGCCTGTCCAACAAAAGAGAAGGAAATTTGCTCCGGGGCGAAATATGATTATTCAGGAAGAAGTAGAGAGGTTATTGAAATCCAAAGTGATCTGAGAGGTCAAGTTTCCAAGATGGCTAGCAAATGTAGTTGTAGTACAGAAGAAAAATGGGAAATGGAGAGTTTGTGTATATTACACAGACTTGAACAAAGCTTGTCCCAAAGACCCATTTCCTCTTCCTCATATTGACTCAATGGTGGATGCTACTGCCGGCCATGAGATGTTAACCTTCATGGATGCATCCTCAGGATTCCAGCAGATCCAAATGGAACCTTCAGACTAGGAGGATACTGCCTTCATGACACCAACAGGTATTTATTGTTATACTGCTATGCCTTTTGGTTTAAAAAATGCAGGTGCAACATACCAAAGATTGGTGAAGATGATGTTCAAAGACAAGCTGGGGGACACCATGGAGGTATACATTGATGATATGGTGGTAAAATCTAAGAAGGCTGAGGATCACCTCCAGGATATTAAGGGAGCATTTGATATCCTGGACCAATACAACATGAAGCTAAATCCTGCCAAATGCCATTTTGGAGTGGGAGCAGGAAAGTTTCTAGGATACATGGTGACCAAAAAGGGGATAGAAGCAAGCCCGGAGCAGATAAAAGCTATCTTAGATATTAAGTTACCTTCAAATATGAAAGATGTTCAAAGATTAACAGGGCGAGTAGCAGCATTAAACAGATTTATCTCAAGATCCTCGGAAAAATGCAAGGAATTTTATGATATCCTGAAGAATAATAAGAAATTCGAATGAGGAGAGAAGCATGAAGCAGCCTTGCAGGATTTGAAGCAGTATCTCTCGACCGCACCTCTATTGATGAAGCCTGAGGATGGTGAACCATTATCCCTGTATCTTGCAGTATCAGGGAATGCAGTAAGTGCTGTCCTTGTAAAGGATCATGAAGGTCAGCAGTATCCTGTCTATTATATTAGTAAAAGTTTATTAGATGCTGAAACTAGATATTCTCATTTAGAAAAATTGATATTGGCCCTAGTTATGGCATCAACAAAACTTAGACATTATTTTGAAACACATAGGATTCATGTTAAAACTAACTATCCTGTTAAAAATGTGCTTAGGAAACCCGAGATGTCAGGTGTTAGGGGAGGATTTTCCATAGATCAGTGATCCCCAATTACTGTCGTGCTTAGGGATCCTCAATTCTGTTTGAATTAGTGATCCTCGGAGAGTATTGTAGGATCAGGATCCAGGATCATCATAAGGATCCTTACACTAACGATTGTCTGCTTTGAATATGATGTTGTTTTGCAGGAGTACGTGCTTGGACTTGGTCTTGGCGATATTCCTGGAGCATATTCCCTATTTATTCCGGACGTGCTTGCCTAATATGGACGTTATGGAGTTCGTGGAAGACTTGCATGAAATGCGGATAGTTAGTTAGCTTAGATATTTTCTAAATTTAAAAGGGGGTAGCAAGCTAGATTAGAACACTTGACTATTTTTGGCTAAACACACACACTCGTAACTGCTCTCATCAGCTCTTGACAGTTTGCTTGGCGATTACACACTTTTTTGCACATTACACTCTAGTGATCCTTGTAACTAGCTCGCTATCATCCAAAGTTGTAATACATTTTCT
This sequence comes from Helianthus tuberosus, assembly GCA_030545235.1. Classification (NCBI taxonomy): domain Eukaryota; kingdom Viridiplantae; phylum Streptophyta; class Magnoliopsida; order Asterales; family Asteraceae; genus Helianthus; species Helianthus tuberosus. The sequence goes on from CM060406.1 coordinate 188,740,643, forward strand.
GTTTAATCTGAGTTGGTGATCGGTAGTTTCCATCACCCGAGGTTTTTTATGCCGGAGATCAACTCTTTATCAAGGGCTTTTTCCTCGTATAAATCTTTGTGTCATTTGTTCATTACACTTTTGAGTGATCCTTAGTATTGTTCATTGATTCAAGCATCACACCTCACAACAGAAAGTTTGGTTGCATTATCTTAGCTTGATTTTTGACCAAAACAGTTTGGTGCCCACCGTGGGGCAATTGGTGCTTCGTTCTTGAGAAATTATTGTTCTTGTGATCATTTCGGTTCATTACAACCAAGCAGATGGCTTCTTCAGCAAAGAACACATCAAGCTCTATGCCGGCAATCAGTTCTTCACAAGGCGTTCCTCCTTTGCCTCCACCACCTTCTAGATCCCAGAAGAATGCTGAAAATGCTGCGAAGAGACAAACCCCCATTTTTCCAAAACCACCAACTTCTTCTATTTCCTCTAATCCTACTAATAATGATCTTTTTACTCTGATTTTGCAGATGAGGGATCACATGCAAGAGCAGGACAAAACCAATGAAAGGATCCTCCAGGAGATTGGTGATATCAAGAAACAGAAGAAATCAGTGGAGGATCACTCTCCTCTGATGCCAAGGTCCTTGAATTTTGACACTCCGGTTGTAACTACCCTACAATCGGCAGTTCCGGGCATCCAGTATCAAAGTGGTCCATCGGAAAGGCGTTATGGAACAGCAACTATAAGTCAAGCATTTAGCTCTCATTTCCAGCCTCAAGGATCCTATTCTCAGCCATCGAGATCCTCTTCTCAGCATCAGGGATCCTTCGTCAGCTCAGGCGGATATTTGGGAATGCACACAGTTCAAGGATCCTCCCAGGTTCAAGGATCCTCCCAGGTCCAAGGATCCTCCCAGGCCCAAGGATCCTCTCAGGCCCAAGGATTCTCTATCGTTCCAGGATCCTTTCAGGTTCAAGGATCCTCTCAGCCCCAAGGATCCTTTCAGGTTTGAGGATCCTCTCAGGTTCAAGGATCCAACATCTTTCAGGATCAAGGATTCTTAAGGAGTATGTAGCCTCCAAGCTCGGATGTTCATCAAGGAGACTTCATACCAATGCAGACCATTGCTTCCTCTGGTCCTTCAATCATACCAGAACCCCATCAATAAGGATTCACATCCGGAATTCCAAACATGAATCCCATGGGAGGTAACACTTTCAATAATTCATATAACACTAACCATGGCTCTATGCAGGATACAGGTATCAATCAAGCTATGGCTAGGGAATTACAGAAGCTTAAGGATATGATATCCAGTGTTCCAGGAGTGGTCAAGCCCATTCCTGAGATTGCAGACGGTAGCCATAGGATATCTCGTTTTGCACCACCCTTATGTGATGCTGAGATACCCAAAAGATTCCAGATACCATCCATGAAGCTGTATGATGGTTCAACGGATCCAGAGGAGCATGTAGCTCAATACAGGGAGAGGATGGAGATCAATCCAATACCTGAGAGGTTAAAAGAAGCATGTCTATGCAAGGGATTTGGATCCACACTCACAGGATTTGCTCTTAAATGGCTGCTAAGTCTTCCCCCTTATTCTATTACTTCATTTGCTAATCTAGTTAATCTGTTTAATTGTCAATTCTCTTGTAGTAGAAAATTTGAACGATTAACTAGTGATCTATACAGAGTAACACAAGGTCAAAATGAATCACTTAGAGATTACATCACTAAGTTTAGTAAAGAATCCTTAGATATCCCTAACCTGGATATAGCTACGGCTGTGGAAGCCTTTAAAATGGGTTTGCTCAGGGATTCATTATTCTATGATGATCTTGTTATGACCCCATGTAGGAATCTTGATGAAGTAAGAACCAGGGCCCTTAGGTTCATCCGTTTAGAGGATGACAAAAGGATCCAGGAGAGATTGACAGGATCCTCAAAGCAGGAGAAGCAAGGATCCTACTTTAAGAATAACAAGTTTAAGTCCTACAATAAATTTGACAACCAGAACGTGCATGCAGTGGAACAGGAAGAGGATGATGAGGATTATCCTCCCATTTCTGAATACTGTTTTTCTGTTGATAACAATGAACTAATTCTTGCAATGCAGAATCTAGCTGAGAAAGCTAGGTGGCCAAGGTAAAGTGATAAACCAGCTGCTACAAAGGACAAGTCCAAATGGTGTGCATATCATGAGGATTTTGGGCATCTCACTGAAGAGCGTATTGCATTAAGAAATGAAATTGGTTACTTGTTAAGTAAGGGGCATTTGAAGGAAATGCCCCTTTGTTGGTAGTTTGAAATTCACAAGCTATGAAATTGGTTACTTGTTAAGTAAGGGGCATTTTAGCTTGATTTTTGACCAAAACATCAGGTAGGATGGCTAAATGGTCAGTAAAATTAAGTGCTTATGATCTAATATATGAGCCTAGAAATGCCATAAAGTTTCAGGCCTTAGCTGACTTTGTGGCTGATTTCAGTAGTGATATTCAAAATGAAGTAGACCTAGAAGTGCAACAACTAGGGGAAAACTTAGAATCCTGGATATTACATACTGATGGTGCATCCAACATAAGAGGTGTAGGTTTGGGCATACTACTAAAATCGCCACAAGGGGACATATTACCCCAGGCTATTAGATGTGTGTTTCCTGCCACTAATACTGAAGCAGAATATGAAGCTTTAATTGCAGGATTAGAATTAGCTAAAGAGCATGAATATCAAGAGTTTGCGAGTATATGTCGATTCCTTGTTAATTACTAATCATTTTAATGGATCCTATGCAGTTAAAGGTGAGAAATTGATCGAGTATCTCGAAATTCTCAAAAAATTAGCAGGATATTTCGATGTTTTTACACTTGAACAGGTACCAAGAGAGGATAACGCTGAAGCTGATGCCTTGGCAAATCTAGGATCATCAGTCAGGATACCAGAGGGAACCCAAATACCAATACTTCACATCCTATATCCTGTTGTGGATCTCTTCAAGACTCAGGATAAGGAGGTAACAAGCATTCAGAATCCTTGTCATGATCCTGATGAGGATACTAAATCCTGAATGGCTCCTATCATGAGATATCTCAAGGAAGGACTCATCCCTAAGGATGAAAATCCTAAGGCATTTAGAATGAAGGTATCACGATTCACCATTATAAATAATGTTTTGTACAAGAAATCCCTTGCAGGACCATACCTGAGATGCTTGGAGGGCCCCGAAACCAAAGAAGTGCTTCAGGATATACACGAAGGGGATTGTGGTAACCATTCTGGGAGCAGGTCGTTATTCTCAAAGGTATTAAGTACATGATACTATTGGCCGACGATGAGGAAAGATGCTACAGAATATGCTCGAAGATGTGATGCATGTCAAAGGCACAGTAACATATTGCACCAACCTGCTGAGCCACTTTATCCTATCGCTTCCCCTTGGCCATTCATGAAGTGGGGAATGGATATAGTAGGGAAATTGCCAAAGGCTCCAGGAGGAAAAGTCTTCATGCTGGCAATGACTGATTATTTCTCCAAATGGGTTGAAGCTGAAGCATTTGTTCAAGTTAGAGATCAAGAAGTAGTATCCTTCATTAAAAGGAATATCCTGACCAGATTTGGAGTACCAGCTGAGATAATTTGTGACAATGGTTCTTAGTTTATAAGTAAGAGGACTACAGATTTTTGTAAAAGTTGGGGAATCAAAATGATCACATCCACACTGGTACATCCTCAAGCAAATGGACAAGCAGAATCCTCAAACAAGATAATTGTCAACAATTTAAAGAAAAGGCTTGGAGCTAAGAAGGGAGGATGGGCAGAAGAATTACCCTTTGTTTTATGGGCTGATAGAATGACAGTAAAAAGTGCAACTGGCCAAACCCCATTTTCCATAGTATTTGGAGCAGAGGCTGTGATCCCGACAGAAATGGTGATACCTACGGCGAGATCGAACCTTCAGTATCCTGAGCAGTATCCTGAAGCCCTATGCCAAGAATTGGATACCATTGATGATTCAAGAGATGCAGCAAAGCTAAGGATAGCAGCATATCAACAGAGGATATCCAGAGCATATAACAAGAATATAAGGACTAGAAGGTTTCAAGTTGGAGATTGGGTATTAAGAAAAGCTTTTCAAAATACTACTAATCCTGCTATGGAAAGTTGGCTCCAAAGTGGGAAGGGCCTTATGAGATTGAATCAGAATCAGGGAAAGGAGCATACCGACTCAAGAATATGGAGGGGGATATGCTACCAAGATCCTGGAATGCTATACACCTAAAGCTCTATTTCAAGTGAGTTTAGAATTTAATTTCTAACTCAGAATGGTATGAATTCTATCTCTTTTAATGCACTTGATATTATTTATTCTTTTGAACCCAATACTGACTTAAGCATCGGAGGGGTGTTAGCCAGGCTAACACCCACCTTAGTTTACAATTGTTTTACAGTATATGCTTTGGGATATGACTCCAGGATACACACTCGGGATACTTCGAAAGATTAGAGGATTGGCCCCCTCTCTCACGTTTAAGGGATCCTGATCCCTTCAAAGGTTTAAAGGTAGTCTCGGGATATGACTGGGGATATTCCTAAAACCCTAAATCCTACCGGAAGTCAACCATCTCTTAGGAAGGTCAAAACCCCTGTCAATGGAGTCCCTTTTACAAAAAAGAATTTTCGTCTCCATTTATCCTCGTTCTTGGTAGCTTTAAGAATGAGAGGATCTTTGGAGATAGAAAAAAGGAGGAACCGACTGGAACCATGGGATCTTAGATGATAGGCCATTGGAAGATCTTCAATGCACAAGTTAGGCATGTGACGAGCTTTGATCTGCTCCAGGGTGACTAATACACGCCAAACCATGGGCATGGTTTGGGCGAAGCTAAGGCCAGTAAGTTCGAAAAATCGAGATATGAAGGCTGAAAATGGATACTTGTAGGATCGTTTGCATGACCAAACGAGTCATTCAGAAGAGATCTCGTCCAATACGAAAGGCGGAAACAGACGTATCGGAGTTATTTCAACTGGATTACACTTAGAATCACTTAATTGTCTCTTGTATTGCTATCAGATCATTTTACAATGTTGTCGACACTTCGGCAGAGCTTCGCTACCGGAATCGAAACATTACAAATGATTTGAACAAGGCACCTATTTATAGGGAATCCCATTTCGCACGAAACAGTTCACACGAAATGGACTTCTCGTTTCGTACGAAATGGCCAGTGCCATTTCGTGCGAAATGGGTACAACATCCATTTCGTGCGAAATGGATACATCCTATATCTTTCTTATTTTTCTCGTACAACGTGCCCTGATCTATCTAATCTAATAAAAGACTCGATACAAGACGAAGTCGACAGACATAAGCACCAACAGACTCCCCCTTGGATGTTGACGAAGTCTTCAGTGTCGAGTCTTCGGTATGTCACATCTTCAATCTTTATCAGTCTTCGAGCTCTCTCCAAAATATTCTCCATTGTAAGCATCCTCAATCAATCTCTTTCTCTCTCTTCCAGAATCTCAACCTGTCTCTATCTTCTCTTGATCAGATCTCTTGATTCCTTAAGTACTTCACAGGCTCAGAAACGTCTCCTGGCTCTCCGTAGCAACAAGATCTGTAACCTGGCTTTAACATCTTCAGCATCAGCATCTTGCGTGGACAGGAGGATTCAAACCTGGCTTTTTCCCAGTCAAACTCCCTCTTGAATGTCTTCAGACTCCCCCTTTCAATAAGCTGGGATCGCAGTCTGGAATTCACAGTCTTTGGATCAGAAGCCTGGCTCTTATAACTTTCACAGATTCTAAAATCGTAACCTGGCTCAAACTCTGCTCAGGCTTAATGCAAAAAGTCCACAGGAATCGGAACCTAGCTTTCGCATATCTTTCTGGAGTCGAAACCTGGCTGCTACTACCTGCACAAACTCTACCTCAAAATAAATTTCACAAATTCAACAATTTGACAAATTTACACATCACTTGCAGGTATCGTTCAAAATGATTTAACATTTATAATCTCTGATAATCACTTGTAAGAATAATTTTTTCATTTTTCAAAACTCACTCTCCCAACCCTGCTGTTCGTCATGCTTAGCACTCGGAATTTTGAAAATCAGCTTTTCAACATCGGTTGTCGAAAATAAGATGAACTAAAATCTTTTTGAATTTTCAAAATTTATGCTAAAACACTCCGAAAATCTTTTTGGATTTTTGTCTAAATGGAAAGCAGTAAAGAAATATTTACAAACAATATTTTTGTGAGTTTGTGTAAGAGGATCATATCAATTTTTGAGACAAATTACTAGCACCGTTGAGCTTTAAACACTTTAAGTTCTAAACGATTCACTTAGATTGTCAGTATACTGATCCACTTAAATTTTCACACAAAGTTCAACTGTTTCGAGATACGAGATTAATGTTTTAGAGACTTAAACTTATTCGCGTGTCCCACCTCAGAATATACTCCCGTATCCAGACTCCTATATTCAGTCTTACAGGTGAATGTACACTAATGATATCTGTAAGGGGTTAAATGCGAGACCATGAGAGCTCAGGCTATTGCTTCCGCAAAATCAGAGAGATGATGGTTCGCTTTTCGGTGGGTCCCCTTTGGGGATCTTCTTTACAACAGCACATGATTAGCATTTTTCAATGTTTCATCATTTTTTATGCTGAGGGCGAGCTTTAAGATTAAAGCAATGCAAAGTATTATACGAGGACTAGGCTATTGCTCCCGCAAAATCAGAAGTCCTGGAATAATACCCCAGATATCACCACGCACAAAGACCTAGTATGTTAGAAATAGACAGCCCTTCAAACAAGATTTCGGGGGTTACCCATATATCCGAGAGATGTTCCCCACGAGATAAGCAAGTTTGATATTTAGGTTTATATCTCGAATACAATCTACTAAGCGTGTAAAAACCTACTGGCATATCATCAGTGAGACCGTTTATCACATTTTAACTTTCCAATTCTTTAGCATGCTGTGATCGTCTACTGATGTACTATCATTTCCTCTTTTTCACAACAAAACTCATTTTTGACTTTTATCATGTTTTTGGCTTTTTCAAATTTTCTAATGTTTTTGGATTTTCTGAAAAATTTCTTACTCCCCCTAAAATTCAAAACCATTTAAAGAAAATTTGAAAACAAACTGTACAAATAAAGTGACAACTGTTGTGAATTGCTTCAAATCGCCATCCACTTGGCTTAAACAATTCAGAACTCCCCCTGACAACAAACTATTTTCCCATTATGATTTCAAAACACTTAAGTTTGTTTTAATCAAAATGGTTTTTCTGGAAAATTAGTTTTGTTGATTTCATAAACCACTTGTAGGTTAGGGGATTCATTCATCACTTTGTTTTCTCAACCATTTGTATGAAAGTTAAATCAAGTTCAACTTAATGACCTTGAATAACCACTTGTAGGTGAAAACCACTTCTTTCAATCACTTTTAGGTTCACTTATCAACCATACCATTTGCAAATAGAAATATGACAATGTTCAAGAAAACTACCACTTGTAGGACGAAATATCACAGAAGTGAATTTCTCAAGAAAGATGCCGATTCCTGCTCCATGATTACCAACTTGGAAGCTCCGGCAAGTCCAGAGTTTAGTCATGATAGGTTCTATCCCAGTTACTAACCTGGGATGACCCATCTTCATCTGGTTTCCTTGTTTTCTTTTCATAAAATTCCTTTACCACTTTGACCTTCCCGTCAATCATTTTTCCAAAAATATTTTAAACTGTGGGGTTAAAGGCTTTTTCAACATCAAATTCTTTCTTTTCATAAAAGAATTGATTTGAAATTTCAACTTTTCCAATTTTTGATTTTAAATTTTCAGCCCGCAATGGTGGAAAATTTGCATCATCCAATGGTGGAACTGAATTTTCACTTTTTAACACAACTTGTGGCTCCTCTGACTTTGACGAGTCAGATTCATCACCAGAAAATAGCTCCTTTGATTTTGACGAATCAGAATCATTGCTAGAACTATCATCTGATTTCTTAACAACCCACCTTTGATTGTTAAGATTCACTTTTCTTTTGTAAAAGCTTTTTGAACATTCACCAACCTCAAACTTTGAATTTTTGAAAACTTTAAATTGTTTGATTGGTGGTTCATTTTCAACCATTTTTTCTTTCAGTTTTTCAGAGACCCCCTGTTTTGTTTGGATTGCCTTTGGACAATTCCTGGCAATATGACCAACTGTTTTGCATTGAAAACAGGTTCTTGTCTCCTTCTTATGAGCAGCTTCATTCTTCATTTCCTCTTGCTTCTTAGCAAGGAATTCTTTGTTTGTCTGTTTTCTGAACACTTGCTCTTTTTCCTCTTCAGATGATGTTTCTGAAACAAAAACAGTTTTTGGTTATAAGTTTTCTCATTTTTATGATTTTTTGGTGGAATAAAACCTAATCCTTTCTTTTTGAAATTACCGTTATGGTTTGGTTTCTTTTGAAAACCTGAACCAGAACTGTAACCTTTTTTCTTGTTTAACCTTTGTTGAACTCTTGAGGTGTAAGATTTAGGTTTTTCAGCAAGATTTACATCTTTTATTTCAGAAATATTAATTTCTGTTAGTTTGAAAACCTTGCTAATCATTTCAGTTTTAACACCTCTTATTGAAAAATTTTCATCAGAATATAATTTGTCAGAATCATTCAAAGTATATGCTACTTTGAATGTTTCGTCATTCAAATTATTTTGCGATAACAGAAAATCTTTATTGTAAACCCGTTTGTCCTTTTTGACTGATGGACTTGAAGTGTCGGACTCAGACTTTGACTCTGATTTTGACTCCTCCGTTTCATCTTTATCCAACACCTGATCGGCCACTTTCTTTACTAACTCGGCCTCATGATCAGTGTCAGATGATGTAAAAGTGACATCAATGTTATTTGGCAAGTTATCTGAAGACTCAGATTCCCACTGTAAGTTGGTTGCCTTTTTTACTCTTTCTGAATTTGGATTTCATGGAGAATATCCATTTTCAAGCGGGGGTGGACACTTATTATAGCCAAAACTTTGTTTCTTACCAGAATTCTTCACTTCAGTATCTTCTTTTTCAAATGCCTTCATGCCTTCCACTGTAGGATAAATCCTGTCAATCACATAAGAAGAACATGAGTAACTTTTCAATAATTTGTTTACTCTCTCAGTTTCGATTCTCTGAGTTTCTAGCTTCTGTTCAAGCTCAGCACACATATCAATGTAATAATTGACCATTTCCTGCTTTATCATGTATGCTCCATTAAGTGTCTTCATGGCTGTAGCTTGTTCACTGCTTGACTCGTTATATTGATTCATGGATTTGTTTAAGACATCATATGATTCTTTTAACCTGTTCATGTTGTGAATCAACTCATTGTTGTTCTTTTTCAGAGTCTCACAGTTTTCACAATCTTCAGACACCTTTTCTGCATCAGCCTCCTTTTTAATTTCGAAAGCTGGAACTTCTTTAACCTTTATCACTCGGACCTCTTCTTCATCATTTTTACCTTTCATTCTTTCTGCATCTCTCTCAGCTAGAAATTGTAAGTGCTCTTTCCTTTTATCTGCCCAATAATCATCATCACTATCATTTTGTTTTTTCACCTTCTGGTTTGCCACTCGAGCCCTTTCAGCATCTCTTTCTGCTAAATATTTTAAGTGCTCTTTCATACTATCTGCCCAATACGAATTATCATCATCACTGTCTTTAACAACTTGAGCAACAAAAGCTTTAGCCTTTAAGATCTCTTCATCCGGACAATATTTATCCCAGCAAAAACCTTCTGGCAATCTTTCATCCTCTTGATCTATTATACCATAACAAGCTTTTCTTGATGACTCCTCGATTGCCTTTTTAGCATGAGCAGTTTGTGGTTCTTGTTGATACAGCTGTTGAGCAACTTGATGATAAATTGCTTTCCGATAATAATCATTGTTTCCAAAAGGATTTTGAGCTCCACTTGCTTCATGGTTTGTGCATTCTCGCTTGAAATGCCCTTTTTCCCTGCAACGAAAACAAGTAACTTTAGATTTATCAAATCCTAAAGTAGAAACATAAGCATCACGGAAATCATCTCTTCCCGTAATCTGTTTAAATTTCTCAGCTCTTCTCAACACACTAGCCAAACACCACTTTATATCCATTAACTCCATCTCTTCAGCATCGATCTGATCGTAATCCTCTTTTGTCAACATTGGATTTCCGATCCTTCCTGCAACCAAACTCCCATAAGATTCTAACACAGTCACCAACAAAGACATATGACTTTTGGCTACTTCTTCAGAGTAATTTTGATCATTCTCAAGATTTAGTGCAATGTTGCATTGTAGAACTTTGCCACTCTTTGTTGCTGAAAAATTTGGATCGAACGATGGATATGAAGAGAATCCAGTTTTGCTACTTGATCCCTGAGATGAACTTCCAGACGAGCTTTTTGCATTGAAAGCAGTTTCAATCTTTGGTGCAATGTTGGTCTTATCACTAACACCACCTTTGTAATACAAACCAATGTCTTGTTCACCATCATAGTTCTCCATTCTTGCTATCTTTCGTTGTTCCATCTCTTGAGCTTCGAGTTGTTCAATAAAATCGCTCAGCGTTAGATTGTCAAATTCAGGTTTATTTTTCAACATCATAAGATACGTGCCCCAAACATCATGTGGCAACACATCGGCCAACTTTTCAATCAATTCTTCTTTATCTTTATCGATGTTCAATCTTTTCATATTTTTCACCAAATTGCAATATCTTTCTATAATCTGCTTGGTGTTTTCAGTTTTTAGTCCACGAAAAAGGTCAAATTCTTTTTTCAAAAGCGACATTTTGTTCTTGATCATTTCTTTACTTCCAACAAACTTTGATTTTAATTCTTTCCATTTCGAATGAGCACTTCCGTTGTGTTGAAGTAAAATCAAGATTTCTTCCTTAATAGCTTGCTGTAAGAGACTAACCATCAATTTTTCATTTTTGTATTTCTTTTTCTCATCAACATCTAGATCTCTAATGTCAACTTTCTGTCCGTTGTCCTTAACCGGTCTAATATATCGAAATTCAGTATATTCCCATGCATCTATGTAATATGCTTGAACCCAATTTTCAAAACGTTCCGCCCATCCACTATACTCCTCAATACTCATAAGCTTAGGCGGTTTATGTGTGGTACCCGTTTCATTTTCTAGCATCGTATTCTGAGTAATAGTGATCGGGCTAGCAAAGGCATTGTAGAACTCGTTTTCCATGATTCGGTATCAAAAATTCACAAAATCAGGCTTTCAAACGAAATGAATTTCTTCAAGTGAAATGAACCCTGTTCAAACGAAATGAACCTTTCAAGCGAAATGGACCCTGTTCAAACGAAATGAACCTATTCCTCCCAATTTATACGAAATGGAATGAAGTTTCAAATGAAATGGCACTTTGGTACGAAATGAAGCCTGTTTCATACGAAATGGAAATCTGATGTACTGTTTCAAGCGAAATGGTCTTTGGAGCGAAATGAAGGTCCGTTTCGTGCGAAATGGAAGCAAAGTCAAAACGATCTGGTATCCATTTCGTGCAAAATGGAGCTGACGTCACACTTTCGAAAAATTTTTGATAAAATTGATCAAGTTTTACTTCGATTTTAGGTCTATTTCTTTCAAGGGTTTGTTAAAACAGTGTTTCGCACGTTATATGAGAAAATCAAAACATTTTATCCGTGAAATCGTGTTTAATTTTGAAAAATGTGAAGAAAGTGAGTAGAAATTAGAAATTTTTGGTGAAAAACGGCTGAAATGGTAAGAACTCTTCTTCCTGAGCTCTGATACCACTTGTAGGATCGTTTGCACGACCAAACGAGTCGTTCAGAAGAGATCTCATCCAATACGAAAGGCGGAAACAGACGTATCAGAGTTATTTCAGCTGGATTACACTTAGAATCACTTTAATTGTCTCTTGTATTGATATCAGATCGTTTTACAATGCTGTAGACACTTCGGCAGAGCTTCGCTACCGAAATCGAAACATTACAAATGATTTGAACAAGGGACCTATTTATAGGGAATCCCATTTCGCACGAAACAGTTCACACGAAATGGACTTCTCATTTCGTACGAAATGGCTACAACATCCATTTCGTGCGAAATGGATACATCCTATATCTTTCTTATTTTTCTCGTACAACGTGCCCTGATCTATCTAATCTAATACAAGACTCGATACAAGACGAAGTCGACAGACATAAGCACCAACAATACTAAAGCCCTATGGAGAAAGGATAAGCAAAAAAGCATACCCACTCGTCGGAACAAAAATCCGATCGGACCTCTCGGTAAAACGGACGGAAGATTGCTCCGGCAGGGAAGGCACCAGAGGCTCGTAAGGCCGCGATATCGGCATTATCGAATAAACACACCTCTTTTGAGGGTTCTTTTAGCAGGTTCTGGTTATGAAAAGTAGGAGAGGAGTCCGCCGTTTGGGATCTAGTTCGGGCAGCCATGGAAAATCTCAACCAAGAAACGAGCGATTTAAACAAAGAAAGAAAAACAGGAGGGGAAAAGGAAATACCTGAAATTCGCTTGAAGAAGTGATGATCATAATGCTGATTGAGCCAGCTAAATAGAGGCAGAATATAGGGGGGCAAAGAGTAAATATCACCTTGGAAGTTGCACAAAGTCACATCAATCGTCACTTCAACTTAATGACCCCGATTTAAGAGATAAAAAAATATATCCGTTGGAATACCAACAGATATATTTTGGGGACAATTTTTATGGGTGATTTTCTGCCCATATATCCTGACTAATATTCTGACTTTGTTTGTTTTATTGTGACCAGGATGCCGGATCAAGATATTGGTAACATCCTGATACGATATCCTGGTAGTAGCTAATTAACCCACGTGCAGGTTGAAAGGTGCAAGTCTCTAACGTTCAAGTGGACTTCTTCTCCTCAAGACTCGGGCAAATCAGTTGGATTATAGACGTTGAAGCCGGAAGACGTGGACTGCAACGTTCACATATGGAATATTCGCTGAATCCCGGAATAATAGGATAGTTAGCTAGTTTCTTTTACTATAAAAAGGATTGATCGGATCAGATTAAGGCACACAATCTCCCGTACACTCTTTCTCTCTAGCTGCAAACAATCACTACGCACTTACACTTGTATTCGAATTACATTGTAACACTTAGTTGATCCGCATCATATCCTGCACTGTATCCTGACATTCGAAGCAATAAGAAGAACAAGGCAGCTGCGATTGTCAGCTCCCGAGGTTTTGTGCCGGCGATCTAGATTGATTAAGGGTTTTCCTCGTATATCCCGTGTCACCCCTTTACTTTCTGCTCATTGTTTGGTTATAGATATAGCTCAATATCCTGAGCCGTATCCTGAAAACTGTTTTTGCAAACAACTTAATTAACATGTTTTTTAACACATTCTCTTAGCACACTACCTCACTTAACTAATTTGATCACTTAATTGCTTCGGTAATTTTTGACCAAAACACATACCTGGATAAATTCATAATTGTCTTTATAGATTATATATTAATTTACTCCAGAAGGAAGGAAGAACATGCGGAATATTTGCACATACTTCTGACATGGTTGGAAAAAAAAGCTTTATGCTAAATTCTCAAAATGTGAATTCTGGTTGCAAGAAGTGCAATTTCTTGGACACTTAGTTAATCATGACGGAATTCATGTAGACCCTACAAAGATCGAAGTTATTACCAAATGGAAAGTCCCAGAATCACCAACAGAAGTAAGAAGTTTTTTGGACTGGCAGGATATTATAGGCGTTTCATTCAAAATTTTCTAGAATAGCCATTCCCTTAACCAAATTAACTTGCAAGTCAGTTAAGTTTGAATGGGGACCAAAACAAGAGGAAGCTTTCAAGATTTTGAAGTAAAGATTAACTAACGCACCAATACTTGCCTCGCCAGAAGGAACCAAAGACTTTGTAGTCTATTGTGATGCATCTAAGTTAGGATTTGGATGTGTGTTGATGCAACGTTAAAAGGTAATTGCTTATGCCTCCAAACAACTTAAGAATCATGAAAAAAAATATACAACACATGATCTAGAGTTAGGAGCGATAATTTTTGCCCTTAAGATTTGGAGACATTACCTATATGGTAGCAGGTTCATTGTCTTCATAGATCATAAGAGTTTAAGGTATAATTTCAAGAAAAAGGAATTAAACATGAGGCAAAGAAGTTGGATGGAAATCCTTAGTGATTACGATTGTGATATCGAGTATCATACAGGAAAATCTAACGTAGTAGCTGATGCTTTAAGTCGTAAGTACCATGAGAAGCCAAAAAGAGTATGTGCTCTCATGTTAAACCTGCATTTAGATTTAAATGAACAATTGAAAAAGATATAGGAAACAGCAATCAAGGATGATGTTGAAGGTTTGAAAGGAATGATTAAAGAATTAGAAAAAGGAGCAGATGGAATTTGGAGATTCCATAAGAAAAGGATTTGGATACCTATCCAGTGGAACCTACGAAGCCGAATTCTAGAAGAAGCTCATAAGTCCAAGTATACGATGCATCCTGGAAGTGACAAGATGTATCAAGACTTAAGGAAAAAAATTTGGTGGATAGGATTGAAAAAGGATATAGCAAGTTATGTTGCTAGATGTTTAACCTGCTCACAAGTTAAAGCTGTACATCAGAAACCTTCAGGATTACTGCAACAATTAGAAATGCCAATTTGGAAATGGGAATTGATAACAATGGATTTTGTTACCAAATTACCCAAGACACAAAAAGGTAATGACACAATCTGGGTGATTGTAGACAGATTGACTAAATCTACCCATTTCTTACCAATGAAAGAAACTTTCAGTATGGAACAATTAGCTAAGCTGTATGTAAATGAGATAGTTTCATTACATGGAATTTCATTATCTATTGTGTCTGATAGAGACAATCGTTTTACTTCTCATTTTTGGACAAGTTTCCAAAAAGCAATGGGAACCAGATTAAATCTAAGTACAACCTATTATCCTCAAACAGATGGACAAAGTGAAAGGACAATCCAAACGACGGAAGATATGCTTAGAGCCTTTGTGATAGATTTTGGAGGAAATCGGGATGACCACTTACCTTTAATAGAATTTTCTTACAACAACAACTATCATACAAGCATCAATGCTGCACCATTAGAAGCACTCTATGGACGAAAATGCCGAACACCTGTATCTTGGGCAGAAATTGGAGAAAAGCAACTGTCCGGACCTGAAATTGTACAAGAAACAACTGCCAAAATTATTCAAGTCAAGGAGAGACTGGAAGCAGCACGAGACCGTCAAAAGAGCTATGCAGATAACAGACGTAAACCATTGGAATTTCAAGTTGGAGATAAGGTACTATTGAAAGTCTCCCATGGAAAGGAATTGTGAGATTTGGAAAGAAAGGAAAGCTAAGCCCAATGTATGTTGGACCTTTTAAGATTATTAAACGAATAGGGCCACTAGCTTATCAGCTGCAGTTACCAGAAGAAATAGCAGGAATACATGATGTATTTCTTGTATGTAACCTCAAGAAATTCTTAGCAGATGAATCATTGGTAATACCTCTTCAAGACATAGAGGTAAATGAGAAGCTTAAGTTTGTAGAAAAGCCCATACAGATTGAAGATAGAAAGATCAAGAATCTCAAGCGTAAGAGATTAGTTCTGGTCAAAGTGAAATGGGATTCGAAGAGAGGATCCGAGTACAAATAGGAGTTAGAATCTGAAATGATAAGGAAGTATCCTTACTGTTCCAGTGAATCTCGAGGACGAGATTTAAAACAAGGTAGGGAGGATATAACAACCCTCAAAAATGCCCTAAAACACCCCGTAATAAAAAACCGAGCCTATGTAACATTGTTTTAATCGAAAAAGAAAAAATAAAATTTAAACGTCTGTCGCGTGGCGCGACAGACTTCGTTAAACCGGTCGCGGGGCGCGACGACCCCATAACTTGCCGGACACCCCTATTGACACGTGTCCTTCACGTGTTGGACCTACCTGATGACTAGGCAACCCTAGCCGTAGTTAGGGGGCCCTCGCGAGCCACGACAGGGGGACCCTGGGCCGGTCGTGGGGAGCGACAAAGTCCGAAATCACCTATAAATTGAGCAGTTCAGCAGCAATTCAAATTCGTTCATGTCTCTTTCTCTCTCAGACTTTCTTGCATGAAAATAATAGTTATAATACCCCTAAAATCACGAAGCTTTGCCTCGTTGTAAGTATTTTAACCCCTGATCCCTGATTCGATACTCTGTCCAATCGATCTGGAACCCAGCAACTGATGCCAAAGCGCTGCCTGATAAAGGCTATGCTTTGTAAACTTAGTTGGGATTCTGTCTCGTGACGTATTGATAAAGTTGAATTGGGTTATTATACTAACACGCATGCATTGTATATTTTTAATAGGAACTCAAGAAAATTATCATAAAATATTTCCAGGAAGCTTATAGAAAAACATAAGTTTACAATGTGAGTCACTCTCCTTTTTCTCACATTATTGTGAGCCATTTTATTTAAAATGCTCTACAAAACCCTAAATGTTTATCAAGTTACAATTACAGTGATTAAGTTTTTTTATTCTGCAATTACTATCGGTATGTGGGGTTTTGTATACATTACTTGACACTCGTTACTATTGGACAAAGAGTTAGCCAATAGTAGCATGACCACAAGCACGGGGGAATTGTGCCCCAGTAGCAATATTGTTTGAAGAATTGTTAGATATAAACAAATGTAAAAACTCTTGATGCTGTAAAGATATAACAATGTGTCTTTTTATAAAATGGAATGTACTCGCCAGTATTTCTTGCTGATAAATATTTTTAAAACGCGTTTCAGGTAACTTGATGTGAAGTTATTAAGAAGCCAGCTATGGAGCACTGAAGGCTTAAAGAAAGTGGCTATAAAGTTACCTAAATAAAAGAATAAAATTATGTTTTCAGCAACTAGGGTTTATCCCTATAAATACAATATAAATGGAATATGTGTTTTAGCCCATTTGTTTAATATAAAATTTTGGTCTTTTGCAAACTCTGAATTTATTTCCTAACTACGATCCTGATGTTTTAATTTCGCTGCCAAATTGATAAACACTGATACCACTTGACTGGTTCACAGCTCCCGTTCCCAGGGTGGGATCGGGGATTGTGATAGTTACCATATCTATCCATTATCCCCTAGATTTCGTTAGGGTATAGTTGTAATTCTCCCAATATCAGGCCCATCGTTTACCATGGAATGCATCCTTAAATTTGATAGCAGCAATATGGTGATATTAGAACACTGTACACTACATGTAAACACAAGGGCTTTGTGATGATATGTTATAAATTGGGAACCACATATTCGTGTGTTGCAGTTTGGAAAGATGACCGAATACAGATCTAAATAACCGATACAGCCCATTTATAACCCAACTTAAATCTCGTAACTGTGAATCTCTTCCCTCCAAAACCACCACCTTGTTGCGTATGGTCATCAACATACCACCAAACTCAAACAAACCACCAAACTAGGACATCAACATCAATTGATGTCCAATTGACGAACATGAATGTGCTAAATGAGATTTATTTAAAAGTAAAAAGAAAAATGAAACCAGTTTTCCTTGATAGCAGAAGCCGTTCGATTTGATGGTTCTGAACACAAGTTTTCTTTTTGAGCCTGATGGATGTCCATTATCTCAACGCTTCTCCTTACATTACTGATCCGGAATTGGAGAATCGTTGTGTATTTGCTTACTGATTGTTGAAATCGAAGAAAAGAGTAAAAAAAGATGAAATGAGGCGTGTTAACGCAAATGAAATACTTACAATTAACCAACATACATTTATTGTGGATTTAACTTGCAACATACATCAAAGCTTCATGCAGCCAAGAGTGCTTTGTTAATTTTAATGAAGCAACGAAGATTGAAGGTGCCAAACAGAAACTAAATGAATTATGCAACATATCCATATCCCATTGGTAGTTGTTACCATATCAATTGATGTCCAATTGACGAACACGAATGTGCAAAATAGGATTTATTTAAAAGTAAAAGAAAACTGAAACCAGTTTTCCTTGATAGCAGAAGATGTTCGATTTGATGGTTCTGAACACTACATAGACTGCTAGATCGAATGGTCCTTATTGACGTAGACAAACGACCAATTAATAAACATTAAGCACCTGCAAGATATACACGAAAGTTATTGACGCATACTCTTGATAATCATTGTGAACTTGAGAACAGGAAGCTCAAACAAACCACCAAACTAGGACATCAACATCAATTGATGTCCAATTGACGAACACGAATGTGTGAAATGGGATTTATTTCAAAGTAAAAAGAAAACTGAAACCCGTTTTCCTTGATAGCAGAAACCAGTTCGATTTGATGGTTCTGAACAATATATAGACTGCCAGATCGAAACCCGAAGGTGTTTTACCCGTAAATACCGATACAGTACCGATACTAGTACCGAAAAACGGGGAAAATGAAAACCGGTACTGGTACCGAATATACCTGATACGGTTCGGTACCGATACCCGGTACCAAATGCTCATCCCTAGTGTCAACTATGATGTGGTGTTAGAGTAAAATGAAAACTCCAATGAGTTGTAAAAACTTAGAGAACTCGGCCTTACGAAAGATTTTTAATTTTTTTACCAAAAATTCTAAGAAAATTAACTTTTCCAGAAAAAAAGCCTAGTTTTTTTTATTTACAACACCTGTAAATGTCGTAAAATGTTGATGTCGTCAGATTTTTACAACAACTATAAGGGCTGAAAACGCCACTTCATTTTTCTACAGTCATCTTTGTAACGTTTTAATCTGGGGGTGAGCAAAAAATTGGGGCAAAACTCGCACGGAAAGGCCAAGTTTTTTAAGTTCTCACAACTCGTAAGAGTTTTCTCTTGATCCGAATCCCTGTGTAAAACCTTTAAAATTAAATTTGTTAAACGTCATTTTAGTCCATGTGGTTTTGGTCATTTTGTCAGTTAAGTCCAAAGGTTTCATTTTTCGTCTATGGGTCCAAAAAGGTTTCACCGTTACCATTTTAGTACCCTGGTTAACCTCATCCATTTTTTATGTTAACGAGAAAGACAATTCGGTCATTTTATATGGCCGAATTGTCCTTCTAGTAAACAGAATTACATATAAAATGACCGAATTGTTATTCCCGTTAACAGAAAAAATGGATGAAATTAACCCAGTGAACTAAAATGACAACAGGGTGAAACCTTTTTGGACTCACAGACAAAAAATGAAACATTGAACTAAACTGACGAAATGACTCAAAACACAAGGACTAAAATGATATTCAACTCTTGCTATATATTTACTAACAATTATTAAAAAAATAATTTCAAAGATTGAGTGTTAGACGAATCAACCGGAGACATTGTATTAGGTTGGTTGTGGTGAATTTGGACACATTATTTGTCTTATTAGCAGGTGGTTGTGCATGTGCCACACGCTTTCTCTATACACCTCATCCTATGTTCGATATTATCTTATTCTACTCGTTTAAAATAAATTATTATAAATTATATTCCTTTTACTGGAAAAAAAAACAATATGTTCATTTTGTTTTAGTTACTTTGTAACTAAAACTACTAAATTAAATTACCAATATCAAATATTTATTATTAGTATCATTAAATTCAAAGTAATTATCTAATTTTAAGATATCATTAAGTTTCTAATTCTACTAATAATTGTATAGGTATTGAAATCAGCTTAACATTTAACCACTTATCATAGTATCTTTCTAACTTATCTTTCAAACACTACTTACAGTTACAACTACTTAAGTGTAACCTTCAACTTATTCTCTCTTATGTTACATCAACAAAACATTACTTATAGAAATGTATTAAAAGATTATGTGTAATGAGCTAACATTTAGCTAATGTGGAAGGATGTCGACATGGCGTAAGTCATAGGGGCGAAGTTTCATAAGGATAGAAGGCTCCCCTCTGATTTTTTGCTCATAGTGTTAATTTATTGATTATTTTGTATGTAAAATATTGAAACCAACCAGTGAAATTTCTTTTGCTTTTTTAAGTTTTTTAATTTATTTCATTTAAATAACATTTTAATGGGTGGTTAGTAGTTAGTACGCAGAGTCAGATTGAACATTTGTGAAATCATTAAACATTTTCATATGCTTACAATGGTGATTTCATTAGGGGTGTTCATCGAATCGAATATCGAATTTTCGAATTATTAGAATAATTTTTATTTTCCATTGAATTCGAATTCGATTCGAATTCGATTAAAACCTATCAAATTTGTATTCGAATAAAAAACTCAATTCGTATTCGATTAAAAATTCGAATTCGAATCGAATTCGAATAATTCGATTTGATTCAGATTCTTTTAAAACATATAAAAAACTATCAAAATGAAACATAAATTTTAAAGCAGTCATAAACCACGATATCACATTAAAAAGTTCAAAATAAAGTACCATAAGTCTAAAATTCAAAACGAGAAATTGGGAATAACCACTCCACATTACAAGTTAATATTTTTAGAGTTAAAAATCTATTGATAAATTTGTTACTTTTTTAGTTATGGGTCATGTAGTTGGTTTGGTAATGGGTTATTTTATACTTGTAATAAATTTTAAAAATAATTTATAGTATAGCCCAATAAAAGTTATATATGTATTATATATAAAAATAATAAAAAAGTTTATAATTTTTATTCGAATTTCGAATCAAATCGAATTTGAAATTATAAATTCGTATTCGATTCGTATTCAATTTACTTGACTCGAATTGAATCGAATTCGAATTCAAATTCTTATATTCGAAACGAATTCTTGATAATCAAATTTCAAATTTTTCGAATTCGAAACGAATTCTGAACACCCTTACATTTCATTCCGTCTCTTGTTTTTGCATACCAAACGTTAACTAAAGCTGAAAATGAGCAAGTGAATTCTTGACTACATTGCACATTAAGTATTTTTATACTTAACCTTTTTATGTATTTTTTTATATTAAACGTGTCCGTTATCTTTAAATTCAAAGAAGACGCAATGATTTAAAGCAAAATAAGAAATAAAGGCAAACAATAATAGATGGGGTTTTGGAAGGTAGTGGAGTGTTTGTCATGTTGTGGCGATTAGGTCAATTTCCACACAACCCCAATAAACTTTCTATATCTGTCCAAATTATTTTATTGATTAATTAATTTTATACACACATTTGTACTACAGTTTCAATACAAAAGACAAGACATATTCATGGTTTTTCTAGTTTAAATTATTTATTTTTATTAGTTTAATAAAGTTATTTCTGTTTATATTATTGTTAATTACATCATATATTCTTTATACTGTTTCAATAAAGATTACAACGTATACTCAATAACTTTTTTTTAAATGGCGTATTCTTAATAACTTAAATATAAAGTTTATATTTTTAGATGGAAAACTAACATCTTCTTAAATACAATACATATACCTTTGAGGATTTGAATCATCCATCTTTTATATAAAGGAAGGGCATCTGAACATTATAGAGGAATACAAGAATGAAAATTCACTTTAGTTGAAGAAACTTTAGAAACTCTATGAAACGAACCATTTTCTATACAAAAATTTGAGCATGTAAGGCTATGGGGTATACTTTTATGCCCCTTAACTACACTAGGCGTCACATCACCTACTTGATCATCTTTCACTTCACCTCACAACAAGGAAATGGTTCAACCTCTATTAATTCCCCTTAAATTAATTAAAATACATATATATATATATATATGTGTGTGTGTGTGTGTATGGAAAGGATCATGAGAAAACTACATCTAAATGAGAAAACTAGAAAACTAACTAAAAAAAGCCTAAAAAAAAAGCTAAAAAACATACCAATTTTTTTTTACAATTTTTTATAAAAAAAATCGCTAGTTTTTATGCATGGAAAAAAAATTGTTGTACTGCACATGTGCATTATATGTGTACTACACATGTGCACTATATCCGTAATAGTGCACATGTGTAATACAAAAAAAAAATTATTTTATTTTTTGAAATTTTTTTCCATGCATAAAAACTAGCGATCTTGTTATAAAAATTAAAAAAAAAAATTGGTATGTTTTTTAGGTTTTTTTAGTTAGTTTTTTGGTTTTCTCATTTAAACTAGTTTTCTCATGATCCATCCCATATATATATATAGCATGTTGTGTGTGTGTAAATTTTGCAATGTTTGATTCTCTCCCTCTCTCTCCTAGTTAACTTCTTAACATATGAAGTTTTTAATGTCTCTTAACACCCTTCAGGGGCGGTATGACAAGTGTTAACGGATGCCAACTAGGATTAACACCTATGGATGTTAGAGTATACCAAGTGGCCTAATATTCATATTTTTAAGACATTTGAGCCAAAAGAAAAAAAGCGTTGAATAAATTAAAAAAATAAATAAGGTTTTTAGTTACGTATGTAACAACGATGTTAATCCTTCGACGCTTTTTGTTATTCAAAACACTTGAAAATATGTATATTACATGCCCTATTTTTTTATAAAAAAAATGTTATATAGAGTTTTTACAAGTTTTTTTTTTTTTGGTAAAGGGTTACCCCGGTAAATTTTATAAATCAACCAAATAAGTACAAGGGTGTGCCAAAAGGGACACACCTACTAGACTTGGCATACCAAGACTAGGAAAACACAAACACAACCAATATGCGTACAAAAAACAAACACCAAAATCCTCAAAAAGACAGCCAAGTATCAAAAGCACACGAGATCCGATCACTGAATTAAACTTCTAGCCCGGGTCTTCCTCCTCGTCATTAGTATAAATCCTCCAAGCCTTCAAAATCATTTTACGGCAAGCCTCCTCGCGGAACTTGAACCCCATTAGCTTCAAACGAACTGTGTTCTTGATCATCTCCGTCACCGTTTCAGCCGTGTGATGATTGTGAGAGAACAGTCTATTATTTCTTTCTTGCCATATAGTAAGTAGAGGCCGCAATCACCAGCTTACAAACAATTATGTCCATCTTCTTTGATGTAGCCGTGTGTTCCATCCAAGCGATAATGGAAAGCCAAGAATCATCAACATTCTCCAAGCTTACCATCCTTTTGACATTATTCCAAACTTGCGACGCAAAGGCACATTGAAAGAACAGGTGATCTCGATAATCTCGATCATACTTACAAAGAGGACAACACATAAGCCTCAAGTTCGTTTCACTTCCTACTTCCCAACTAGTAAGACGATCTTGAGTTTTGAGCTTGTTTCTGATCACCAACCACATATGAAATGAGTGTCTCGGGATACATTGTGAGAACCATACCATGTTGGTCCATATAACTGTACCACCCCGGGCCCTAATGTTATTCCACACTTCCTTTGAACTGAAGTAACCATCTTTGCCTTCCAAGTCTTTCCAAGTGAGTTTGTCGTCTACATTATGAACAAGATTTGGAAGTTGTAGATTTATTAAAACCGGATATAAATCATACCAAGCTTGAGGCCATCTCCATTGACCCGAATCATCCACAAGATCCGCAACAGAGGATTGCATATTGAATCCCGCATTAGCGATAACTCTCGGAGAAATGAAAGATCGGATCGGACTCCAAATGACACCAATTATCACACCATGCATTAGTTTGAGCACCACTTTGGATAGACATACCAATGTACGGACGCACCAAGTTTCGGATGGACAAAATCTTCCGCCATCCCCAGCTTATGCTACCCCTACACGGAACATCCCAAAAGCACCTACCCTTTAGCTTATAAGAATGAATCCACTGAACCCATAGAGAGTACCTGTTCGAGATTATACTCCGGATGTGGTTTGCCATGAGGGCCTTATTAACATCCATAACACTCCTTATACCCAAACCTCCCTCGCTTTTAGGCAAGCACACATCGTACCAAGCCACTTTAGCTCGAATTCTACCATGAGAGCCTGCATTCCATAGAAACCGACGCATCCTTTTCTCCAACTCTGAAATGACACGAGCTGGAAGAATGAAAACAGAGGCCCAGTATATATGCATAGAAGATAAAACCGAGTTTATAAGCTAAAGGCGACCCGCAAAAGACAATGACTTAGTCATCCAGTTGGTAATTTTGCTCTCTATACGGTCAATCAGAATTTTACAATCTTTAAAGATGAGCTTAGTGGATATAAGAGGCACTCCAAGATACCGAACCGGGATACTACCTTCTTGGAAAGGCATCACTTCAGAACTCTATATATTTTTTGTCAACTCAAGTGGGTTTTTATTCTAGCCCTTCCAATATAGATAGATAGATATAGGATAAGGATCATTTCAGAACTCTATATAATTGCAAAAGTTACAGAACTTCTAATAAATAATCATTCTACATATATGTTTTATATTTAACATTGTTTAAGGGTATTTTTTTAATCATTTGTTACGATTCCATGTGTGTTAATGTGACAACTCGTACTTTTGACCCTAATGATCGGAAAGGGTTACACATCTTAAAATATTTATTATTATTATTATTATTATTATTATTATTATTATTATAGTTTAAATGATAAATTAATTACGACAAGCGAAACAAGTTTAACTCAGGTTTTTATCGCGTCATTTATTATTATTAGAGTTAATTATTGTTTTCATCCCTGTGGTTTGTCAAAAATCACTATGTCGGTCCATTAGTTTAAAAATTGCGATTTCAGTCCATGTGGTTTCACTTTCGTAACCATTTCAGTCCCTGTGGTTTCACTTTCGTAACCATTTCAATCCATTATTCTGTTAAGTACATGGACTGAAATGGTTACGAGGTGAACTGAAATGGTTACGAAAGTGAAACCACAGGGACTGAAATCGTAATTTTTAAACTAATGGACTGAAATATTAATTTTTAACAAAGCACAGGGACGAAAACAGTAATTAACTCTTATTATTATTACTTTGGTTTGGTTAACTTTGCAAAACGAAGGATCTGTGTGTCACTCTATAAAGTTATGTTGATAACTTCTTGTCCAAGTTTGAGAATTGGAAAACTTGGAGGACTCATTGTAACGCCCAGCGTCCCTAAACCTTAGGCAGTTGTCAGATTTAGTCCCTGAACTTTATCTAATTGGCAACTCTGGTCCCTGTACAAGTTTATGTGTGACATTTTGATGAGTTAGTAATCTATAATGTTTGGAGTGTCTAATTCTATATGCTTGGAATGCTTAACCCCATATTTGGAATGCCTAAATCTATATTTGGAATGCTTAAATCTATATTTGGAATGCCTAAATCTATGTTGGAATGCCTAATTCTATGCTTGAATGTCTAAATCTATGATTGGAATGTCTAAATCTATATTTGGTGCCTGACTCTTGAGACTCGTGAAACCTGATTCTTGGTGAACCGAGAGACTGGAGTTGTGTCACTGGCGGAATCTATTAACCTTTGAAAGACTTTTGTTGATTAAAATGTAATCTAGTATACGCAACGCTTAATCTTACACGCGAGAACAGGATCACGGGAAGGATGGATTGGCCAGAGTGGCAATCCGATTGGATGACCACCCGATCGAGTGGCCACTCAATCGAGTTGCCACCTGATCCATGCACACCTTCACCCTTTCCCACTCTCCTCCACACTATAAATAGGCATGTCACATCACTTTATTCCCTGATGTGACAGCCTTGTTCGACCAGACACACGCACACTACAAATCTTCATTTTCCCGTCGATTTCGATACGTTTTAAGCTAGATCCTTGTACTTTCTTGATCTACACTTCATTCTCTACGTGATTCACCTTTGAAATCACACTTTTCACCGTGAAATCTCTCAGATCTGAGACCTTACGGATGATGTCATCATGGCGGCTGTACAAATCGTTATATGAGGTCATTCTTGGTAAGATCTAGCCGAGATCTAAGGGATTCCATGTATTTTTCATCAAATCTAAGCTAGATCTAGGATTTTTCATAATAAAACTTGTGTTATTTTCATCTCTTCTTCAAATTTTCACTTTATACGGGTGAATCCGACTCCGAACAGGCTGTAGACTTGATTAATAGTCTGGAGTCGGCTTAGAGATGGATTTCTACCGGAGAATGACGGCCGGAATATGAATTCTGACATGAACACTATCGCAGACAGTTAACTGATCGGAATGGGGTGGTTCCCACCCGATCAAAACGGTTGTGTGCCGATAAGTTTACCATTGTCCCAATACATACCGCGTCGTCATCGTTAATCTTGAAACTTAGAAATGTTACAAGTTAGGAACGAGACAAGGATCACTTGATCGAGCGGCGACCCGATCGGATAGCCATCCGATCGAACAGCCACCCGATCGGGTGACACTAGCCTCGTGACCCTTCAAACTTGAAACTTGGAACCCTTGAGCGAGTGGCAACTCGATCGGATAGCCACCCGATCGAGCAGCCACCCGATCAGAGGAACCAAAGCACTTAATACTTGGATCGGGTGACAACCCGATCGGACAGCCACCCGATCGACTAGCAATCCGATCGGATAGCCATCCGATCGGACAACCATCCATTCTGGTGACTGTTTCCGACACTTTGCGTAATCTCGTTACTCTGCCCGACTCTTATTTGTTGTAATCTAATCAGGCTAATTTTCAAAGAGCTCCCTTTGATCCAATAACGGTCTATACCGTTAAGCAAATACTGTGAGTATACTCGATCCCTTTTTGCTTTAAACTTTGGGATGTAACATGTATTCTATAAACTACAATACTTGAGACTTTGCAAACTAAACTCTATCCTACGTGTATGTGAAAACTTGTGCATTCTAGTATTCTATTTCGTGCTTTGTGACGTTTAATCCAGGGTGTGTAGTTCCGCCTTAACAATAGTAGCGCTATAGGGGGTGCACCTCTCCCATTATTCTCAGGGGGTATTGTTAGGAGGATTCTAGTTTACCTTGAGTCTTGGGTAAACACTAAAGCATCGGGATACTTGGGCTATCACTGCGTGGACTGCGACACTAGCACGGCTGATAACCAAGTACATCAATGGTCTACCACCTGCCATGCAAAATTCAATCGAAGCAGCTCAACTTGACACTATTGAAGAAGTCTATCGCCTAGAAGCAAGTTTGAACAACAACCGTGTGCGTGATAAACAGTTTGCTACTCCTGCTACCTCTAAGTCTGCAAATCAAGTCACCCAGCAGTCAAGTGGCAGTAAAAACAAAAAAAGGAAATCTCAGGGTTCAGGATGCAATGCTATTGTTCCTACTGCAAACCCTGCTGCTAAACCTGCTCCTGCTACTGCTGCTGCTAACCCTGCTATTCCAGAAGTTAAGAAACAGTACACAGGGTCTTACCCCAAGTGTGCAACTTGCAACTTCCATCATCCTACTATTTCTGCATGTCATCTGTGTACCAACTGTAATCGCTATGGTCACACGACTCCCTACTGTCATCAAGCTAACCCTGCACAGCCAGCTCAGCAAGCCCCAACTCAGGCAGTTCAAGCAGCTCTTCCAGCTCCTCTATAGAATCCCAAGCCGGTCAATGTTGTTCGTGCATGTTTCCAGTGTGAAGATACTACTCATCTGCGTAATCGTTGCCCCCAGCTGAACCAAGAAAAATAGGCAGCCGCTCGTGGACGAGCATTCAATCTCAATACTAACCAGGCTCGCAACAACAATGATGTGGTGAATGGTATGTTTCCCGTTAATAACCTTTACGCTTCGATCCTATTTGATACTGGTGCCGATAAAAGCTTTGTGTTCGTGGAATTTGAGTCTTTGATAAACTGTACACGCTCTAAGTTACCTGAGTCGTTCTCTATTGAGGTCGCCAATGGTAAGTCGATTCTTCCCTGACTCTTAACGATCACGTATTCTCTATTGATCTCATACCCATGCGTTTGGGTAGTTTTGATGTCATTATCGGTATGGATTGGTTGCGTAAGAACCATGCCAAGATTGTTTGTCATGATAAGCTTGTTCGTCTTCCTCTTCCTTCTGGTGATACTTTGAACATCTATGGAGACCGACCTTCAAAGGGACTAAGGTTGATGTCATGCACACAAGCAAGCAGATGCTTACGTAAACGGAACTTTGCCTTCTTGGCCCACGTGGTGGAACAAAAGGGCAAAGGGAAGAACATAAGCGATGTTCCAGTGGTGTGTGACATCACTGATGTCTTTCCTGAAGATCTTCCTGGTCTTCCTCCTCCTAGAACCGTTGACTTTCGCATTGATCTCTTACCTGGCGCGACCCCGGTCGCTAAGGCTCCTTACCGTCTTGCACCTTCCGAGATGCAAGAGTTATCCAGTCAGCTACAGGAACTGCTTGATAAAGGTTTTATTCGTCCAAGCGCCTCTCCGTGGGGTGCTCCTATTTTATTTGTCAAGAAGAAAGATGGTTCATTTCGTATGTGTATCGACTATCGAGAGCTAAATAAGCTTACCGTGAAGAATCGTTACCCGTTACCTCGTATTGATGATTTGTTCGACCAACTACAAGGCGCGTCCTGTTTCTCTAAAATCGATCTCTGATCTAGATATCATCAGTTGCGTGTCCTCGAAGATGATATTCCAAAAACCGCTTTTCGTACTCGATATGGACACTACGAGTTCGTGGTTATGCCTTTTGGGCTGACCAACGCACCCGCTGTGTTCATGGACCTCATGAATCGTGTGTGCAAACCCTATTTGGATCGTTTTGTTATAGTCTTTATTGATGATATCTTGATTTATTCTAAGACTAAAGCTGATCATGCACGACACTTACGCTTGATGCTTGAACTCTTACGTGGTGAACGCCTATATGCTAGATTTTCTAAGTGTAAGTTTTGGATTGATGAAGTACAATTTCTTGGTCATGTTGTTAGTAGGCAGGGCATTCATGTTGACCCATCTAAAATCGAAGCCGTGAAGAATTGGAGTACGCCCAAATCCGCATCCGAAATTCGTTCTTTTCTAGGATTGGCTGGTTATTACCGCCGATTCATTTCGGACTTTTCTAAAATTGTTGTTCCCCTTACTTCATTAACTCAAAAGGAGAAACCTTTTGTTTGGGGTCCCGAACAAGAGAAATCCTTTCAAACTCTTAAGACTCTTTTGTGTAATGCCCCTGTTCTTACTCTCCCTGATGGGAATGATGATTTCGTGGTATATTGCGATGCCTCAAACCGTGGATTGGGCTGTGTGCTCATGCAGCGGGACAAGGTTATTGCTTATGCTTCTCGTCAACTCAAGGTGCATGAGAAAAACTATACTACTCACGATCTGGAGCTTGGTGCAGTTGTGTTTGCGTTAAAGATATGGCGACACTACTTGTATGGTACTAAGTGCGTGGTTTTCACTGACCATAGAAGTCTTCAATATATCTTCGACCAAAAAGAGCTGAACATGTGACAGAGACGTTGGGTGGAATTGCTTAACGACTACGACTGCGAAATTCGCTACCATCCTGGCAAGGCGAATGTAGTGGCCGATGCTCTTAGTCGTAAAACTCATGTGAATGCTATTCGCATCTCTAATGACCTCCGTGCATGTATTCGTGACGCCCAGTATTCATCAGCAAATGAAGGAAGTCTAGAAGAAGAGGTCCACGGTGCCAGGATTGATCAGCTTGAAACTAAACCTAACTGACTGCAGTATTACCTCAATCGCATCTGGATGCCGGATCGCGATAATATCCGTGAGCTCATTATGAAAGAGGCCCACAAATCCCATTACTCCATTCATCCGGGCGCTGATAAGATGTACCATGATCTGCGTACAACATATTGGTGGCCTAGCATGAAAAGGGACATTGTTGTATATGTTTAAAAATGCCTTACTTGTACGAAAGTAAGGCTGAACATCAACGCCCTTCAGGACTCTTAAAGCAACCCAAAATCCCAGTCTGGAAATGGGATAGTATCGCTATGGACTTTATTACTAAGTTACCTCGAACACCTTCTGGTCACGATAGTATCTGGGTGATAGTTGATCGTTTGACCAAATCTGCCCATTTTCTTCCTATTCGTGAAGATTACAGGGTGGAGAAACTTGCTCGAATTTATACTGATGAGATTATATGCCGTCATGCCATACCTCTTGACATAATCTCGGACCGCGATGGTCGTTTTACTTCACGTCTTTGGCAAACCTTCCAATCCGCTATGGGTACTCACTTGAATCTTAGCACGACCTTCCATCCTTAAACGGACGGACAGACCCAGCATACTATTCAGACCCTAGAGGATATGCTCCGTTCTTGTGTCATCGAATTTGGTGGTAACTAGGATGCACATTTACCATTGATTGAGTTCTCGTACAACAACATCTATCATTCCAGTATTCAGATGGCTCCTTTCTAAGCTCTGTACGGCCGCAAGTGCCGATCTCCTCTCAGCTGGCACGAGATTGGTGACAAGCAGTTTACTGGCCCGGAAATAATTCAAGAGACAACGGATAAGATTCTTCAGATCCGTGATAGCTTGATCAAGGCTAGGATCAGACAAAAGAGTTATGTTGATGTTAGGCGTAGGCCTCTGAATTTGATGTTGGTGACCGAGTTCTCCTCAGGGTATCTCCCTGGAAGGGAGTAGTTCGTTTTGGAAAAAAAGGGAAAGCTCGCTCCTCGCTATGTGGGTCCTTTCAAGATTCTCGAAAGGATTGGCAAGGTGGCGTACAGACTCGACTTGCCACAAGAACTAAACAATGTGCATCCAGTGTTCCACGTATCTAATCTACGTAAATGTCTAGCCGACGAGGAACTTCAGGTTCCACTTGAGGACTTGCAAATAAATGAAGCTGTGCAATTTGTGGAGAAACCAGTCGACATCATGGATCAAGCTGTCAAGCGTCTGAGGCGCAGAAAAATTCCCATTGTTAAGGTTCGATGGGAAGGAAAGTGTGGCGCCGAATTCACTTGGGAATTGAAAAGTGACATGAAGGCCAAGTATCCGCAGCTCTTCGAGCAGTCTTCTTCTAAGATTTCGGGAACGAAATATCCTAAAGGAGGGGAGACTGTAACGCCCAGCGTCCCTAAACCTTAGGCAGTTGTCAGATTTAGTCCCTGAACTTTATCTAATTGGCAAGTCTGGTCCCTGTACTAGTTTATGTGTGACATTTTGATGAGTTGGTAATCTATAATGTTTGGAGTGTCTAATTCTATATGCTTGGAATGCCTAACCCCATATTTGGAATGCCTAAATCTATATTTGGAATGCCTAAATCTATGTTGGAATGCCTAATTCTATGCTTGAATGTCTAAATCTATGATTGGAATGTCTAAATCTATATTTGGTGCCTGACTCTTGAGACTCGTGAAACTTGATTCTTGGTGAAACGAGAGACTCGAGTTGTGTCACTGGCGGAATCTATTAACCTTTGAAAGACTTTTGGTGATTAAAATGTAATCTAGTCTTCTATTACCAAATAATACACAACGCTTAATCTTACACGCGAGAACAGGATCACGGGAAGGATGGATTGGCCAGAATGGTAATCCAATCGGATGACCACCCGATCGGATGACCGCTCGATCGGATGACCACCCGATCGGATGACCACCCGATCGAGTGGCCACTCGATCGAGTTGCCCCCCGATCCATGCATACCTTCACCCTTTCCCACTCTCCTCCACACTATAAATAGGCCTTTCACATCACTTTATTCCCTGCTGTGACAGCCTTGTTCGACCAGACGCACGCACACTACAAATCTTCAATTTCCCGTCGATTTCGGTACGTTTTAAGCTAGATCCTTGTACTTTCTTGATCTACACTTCATTCTCTACGTGATTCACCTTTGAAATCACACTTTTCACCGTGAAATCACTCAAATCTGAGACCTTATGGATGAGGGCATCATGGCGGCTGTACAAATCGTTATATGAGGTCATGCTTGGTAAGCTCTAGCCGAGATCTAAGGGATTCCATGTATTTTTCATCAAATCTAAGCTAGATCTAGGATTTTTCATAATAAAACTTGTGTTATTTTCATCTCTTCTTCAAACTTTCACTTTATACGGGTGAATCCGACTCCGAACAGGCTATAGACTTGATTAATAGTCTGGAGTCGGCTTAGAGATGGATTTCTACCGGAGAATGACGGTCGGAATATGAATTCTGACATGAACACTATCGCAGACAGTTAACTGATCGGAATGAGGTGGTTCCCACCCGATCAGAACGGCTGTGTGCCGATAAGTTTACCATTGTCCCAATACATACCGCGTCGTCATCGTTAATCTTGAAACTTAGAAATTTTACAAGTTAGGAACGAGACAAGGATCACTTGATCGAGCGGCGACCCGATCGGATAGCTATCCGATCGAACAACCACTCGATTGGGTGACACTAGCCTCGTGACCCTTCAAACTTGAAACTTGGAACCCTTGAGCGAGTGGCAACTCGATCGGATAGCCACCCGATCGAGCAGCCACCCGATCAGAGGAACCAAAGCACTTAATACCTGGATCGGGTGACAACCCGATCGGACAGCCACCCGTTCCACTATCACACTAAGCCACCCGATCGACTAGAAATCCGATCGGATAGCCATCCGATCGGACAACCATCCGATCCGATGACTGTTTCCGACACTTTGCGTAATCTCGTTACTCTGCCCGACTCTTATTTGTTGTAATCTAATCAGACTAATTCTCAAAGAGCTCCCTTTGATCCAATAACGGTCTATACCATTAAGCAATCACTGTGAGTATACTCGATCCCTTTTTGCTTTAAACTTTGGGATGTAACATGTATTCTATAAACTACAATACTTGAGACTTTGCAAACTAAACTCTATCCTACGTGTATGTGAAAACTTGTGCATTCTAGTATTCTATTTTGTGCTATGTGACGTTTAATCCAGGGTGTGTAGTTCCGCCTTAACAATAGTAGCGCTATAGGGGGTGCACCTCTCCCATTATTCTCAGGGGGTATTGTTAGGAGGATTCTAGTTTACCTTGAGTCTTGGGTAAACACTAAAGCATCGGGATACTTGGGCTATAACTGCGTGGACTGCGACACTAGCACGGCTGAAACTATTTTATTGCTTACATTGTGGATATGAGTTGTTTTAATCTATTATTCTATATTCAAACTTGTATACTCGCCAATACTTTTGTATTGATATTTTAATACATGTTGCAGGATGATAGGTTGCTTCGAAACACATGGAAATCAAGCTAGGAGATGCCTAGAAACGTCGCGTAGTTAATTTAGTCATTTGAACAATTTGAACAACGTTGTTATGTTTTGGTACTTGTTATTTGTGGTTGATGTTTTAGACAAATGCTATGAAAATCAATTTAACTTCTATTGCAATATCTAGTGTTATGAATGTGACAACTCGAGTTTCTGAGATTCCATCTTCGCATTATTGCACGTTAATTGTTTAGATTGTTTGTTTACACGACTTGTTTGTTCACAAATGTACACGTTTGTAATATGTTAAATCGTATTGTGATTTATATTATTTATATGGTGTGCATTAAGGGTGTATGTAATATATGTTTTGTATTAGTGACATGCTTAATATCAATAAATTGGAACCTTTGGCCGAAATCACCCCCTAGCCGAAAACACCCTTACTCACGAAAACATTTCCTGATGAAAACACATATGTGTTTTCGTCCACCTTGTGACCAACGAAATCAGGAATGGGCTTTGGCCCAGTAGCGAACAACTATAAGGTTTTGATAATAACCTTTACGTTAGAGATTAATCTGAAAACCCTAACCACTTCTCTTCCCTCATCTTTGTGCGACGGCAACTGCAAGACTTCAACCTTTTCCCTTCAATCAATCTTGTGATCTATCATCTCGGTTAGTTGCACTGTTGTTTGAATTATGCATGATTTCATGTCTGTATGTATACGTTAGATTGAATAACGGATGTTATGTGATTATGTTATGTTTCACCATGAATGGTCTGATGATGGTATGGTGATCTTGATTTCACAATGATTTGGCTGGTTCTTAGGATTTCATGAATTGGTTGGATCGAATGGATTGGTATGATAGGGGTTCTTATATTTTTGTTAATACCGATGATACTGTTATGATGATAAGATGTTAGATAGTTAGCAGATTAGGGTTCTAATTGTATGCGTATGTGATTACTGAAACGATCTTAACCATCTGCTACTTTTGTGTAATGATTGAATGACGGTTTAATGTGAGAGATGTAACTGTCAGGGTGTAACTAGGGTTGCTGGGTTTGCGTAACAGTTAATGATGAAAACACAGGGATCACGAAAACACCATAGTCAGACGAAAACACCTTGTGTTTTCATCACAGCCCGTACTCAACGAAAACTCTAGTGTTTTCGTCCAAAAGGGGATTTCGCCCAACTAGTATTTTCGCCAGTTAAGGGATTTCGCCAAATATGTGTGATTTCGTCAAGCGTGCTGATATGGTTACTCTGTTAAGTTGTTTACTTAGTTAAGTCATTAACCCTGTTAGTATGTAACTCTGTTAAAGTTATGCATTTAACCCTGTTAAGTATGTAACTTTTATGGCATGTCAGCTCTGTTAGTTGATTAACACTGTTAATTATTATTCCCTGTTAAGCAAGATAATCCTGTTAAGTTGGCTAACGTTGCTAAGTATGCTAGCCTTATTAAACTGCTAACCCTGTCAAGCATGTTAATGAATAACTATGTTAGATTAAACTGCACAAGACATTTATGAGAAGCATGAATTGTATGAATGTGATTAACTATTTGTGATCCATGATGTTAATTGCTAAACACACTCTGTGATAATGATTTGCATGTGAAACTTTACGAACACGAACTAATTGGATATACGTGCACACTATAGGACTTGACTGATTTCTTGTGAGCACATAAGTTAGCATACCGAGCAAACCAAGGTGAGTTCATACTCTATTCAAGGCATGGGATTCCCAAGGGTTGGGAATGGGTTAAAGAACGGAACGGTAACTACAAACTTGCGTATTCCCCACACAACAGGATACGTACGACCATAAGACCATCACTCTATCATTTGAAGTCCCTCATTTATCGACTTAATCACCGAGGCCTATGGCGAGCGGGTCATTAGTAGATAGCGCTATTAGGTTTAACAAACCTCACACCGTGTCGTCCGAACGGGCATGTACTAATGGACTATGGGCAAAGGGTCAATGCTGATAGACATTGACTTAGGGCACCTCTTACATTTTCGTAGCAGTCGATACGCGTGGTCTAGTAACACATGGGAAGCCCCTACTTATCTTCGCAAACATGTCTGGGAGACCGCGATATGAATTAATACGATACATGGTTTACAGAACGAACATATGATTTACGAAATGAATGCTATAACTAAACAACCAACTGTGAACTAGCTCAACTTTGTTGTTGATTCGTTGCTACATGCCTTGCAGGTCGTTAGGTACTCATGGAGCTTGCACAGGGAGGCGCGGTCGTTGTGGGACATGGCAGTGTGTGCCATGCTAAAAACATTACTTTATTTCGTACTTAATACTTACATTGGGTTTTACAATTATGCTTCCGCTAAACACTTAACTACGTTTTTGATTTGAAACACCTTTCATATTGTGTGGTTGAATTTTACTTAATACTTGTTATGTTCAATATGATTGGTGGCTTGATCCTGGTCAGTCACGCCTCCAAGCGGTGATACTCCGCGCGTGGATTTTGGGGGTGTGACAGATTGGTATCAGAGCCATTGGTTATAGTGAACTTGGTTTTAATAAAGGAAAAAAAAAGTTTTTGTTAAAACCAGACTATAACCTAAACAGTGCTCAACGATCCACAACGACGCCTCGCTCCACGTGCAAGACTCGACATTCTAGGTGATAAGATTTATGCTTACATTGCCTACTTGCTAGTTACATAGAACTTTGCTCGTGGTATGCTTAGATAAACGTAACAACTATTGTTTGAAAACACACGTGTGCTTACTCTCTTCTGTCATCGCACTTTCGCGAACCTCTCTCACTCATGTTTCCTTTGATATGAAGATCATGAGTGGACGAGTTAACATGACTCAAGCCCAGTTGGCGGCTTTGATCACTGAACAAGTTACTGCAGCACTCACAGCTGCCCAGGCAGGAGGTATAGCCTGCCATCACAACTTACTCTAGGATCCTTAGATCCTACTTTCGTAAACCAACACTTGTGCTTAATTTTGTTTACTCTTACGCACACGACAGGTCAACACGCTCAGCCTCCTGTATGCACGTTCAAGACTTTTATGGACTGTCGTCCTAGTACTTTCAGTGGCACTGAAGGAGCCGTTGGACTCCTCCACTGGTTCGAGAATCTCGAATCGGTCTTCGAGATGTGTGAATGCCCTGAGGCTCGTAGGGTGAAGTACGCCACCGGTACTCTCGAAGGCACTGTGCTAACTTGGTGGAACGCGCAAGTTCAGATGCTGGGGCTGGCAGCTGCTAATGCCACCCCATGGAATGATTTTAAGGAACTGATCAAACGTGAATACTGTAGTTGTGATGACATCCACAAACTGGAAGTGGAGTTCTTTAACCTGAAGATGACGGGGTCAGAGATAGAAGCGTACACGAAACGATCCAACGAACTGGCAGTGTTATGTCCAACTATGGTGGATCCTCCCATCAAACGCATTGAGCTGTACCTCAAAGGCTTAGTACCAGAGATTCAAAGTCATGTGACTTCTGCCAACCTTGCTACTATCCAAGATGTTACTCGTCTTGCTCATCGTCTCTCAGACCACGCAGTGGAACAGAACAAGCTGCCTAAACGTATTGGTGCTGCTACTACTGTTACTACTTCTGCTACTCCCAGTGATAACAAGAGAAAGTGGGATGGAACCTCCAGCAAGGGTTCAACTTCAGTTCAGTCTCAGGCACAGCAATGAAAGACTGATGACTATCAGAGCCCTGGTTAGCAATCTTCTGGTAGTCAAGGGCAGGGTGGATATCGAGGAAACCACCCAAAGTGCAACAAGTGCAACAGGCACCACAGTGGTCAGTGCAACAGGGGTCGTTGCCAGAGGTGTCTCAAGATGGGTCATGAAGCTAAGGATTGCAGGAGCTCACGACCTACGAATCAGAACCAACAACAACAACCACCAGCTCCACAGAATCAGCAGCGACAGTGAGGTAACAAGGGATGCTTTCAGTGTGGTGCTGAAGGCCACTTCAAGCGGGACTGCCCCCAGTTAAAACAGAATCAGAACAACAACAACAATAATCAGGGAAACGGAAACAACAATGGGGGTAACAACGGGGGAAACGATGGAAACAATGGTGCCAGGGGTCGAGTATTCGTGTTAGGTCAGGGTGACGCAAGGAATGATCCTAACGTGGTGATGGGTAAGTTCCTTATCGACGACTTTTATGTTACTGTTTTATTTGATTCGGGTGCCGATACCAGTTATGTGTCTCTAAAAGTTAGTCAAATGTTGAAACGTACACCAACTTCCTTAAACACCAAACATGTCGTAGAGTTAGCAAATGGTAAAAGTTTAGAGGCCACACACATAGTTAAGGGTTGTAATCTCGTCTTAGCTGGTCAGACTTTCTCTATCGATATCATTCCTATAGTTCTGGGTTGTTTCGACATCGTCATTGGGATGGATTGGTTGTCCCAACAGCAAGCAGAGATCTTATGCAAAGAGAAGATTGTTCGTATTCCCCGTTCTGGCAAAGAACCTCTCGAAATTCAAGGCGACAAGAGTGGTGCTGTAGTGGGCATCATCTCCTTCCTTAAGGCCCAGAAGTGTTTGCAAAAGGGCCACACCGCTATCTTAGCACTTGTTACAGACACATCAATGAAAGAGAAGAAGATAGAGGATATTCCAGTTGTACGCGACTTTCCTCAAGTGTTTCCTGAGGATTTACCTGGGCTACCGCCTCATCGCCAGGTCGAATTCCAAATCGAGCTAGCTCCTGGAGCAGCACCCATAGCTCGAGCACCTTATCGCTTAGCTCCAACCGAATTGGAAGAACTTTCCAAGCAATTGCAAGAACTCCTGGATAAGGGTTTTATTCGTCCTAGCTCTTCGCCCTGGGGAGCTCCCGTGTTGTTTGTAAAGAAGAAAGACGGTACCTTCCGTATGTGCGTAGATTACCGTGAATTAAACAAGGTGACTGTAAAGAATCGCTATCCTCTTCCACGCATTGACGACTTGTTCGACCAGCTGCAAGGGTCGAGCTACTATTCATAGATTGATCTAAGGTCAGGCTACCATCAACTGAGAGTCCGGGACGAGGACGTCTCCAAAACAGCATTCAGAACATGCTACAGCCATTACAAGTTTCTGGTCATGCCATTCGGGTTAACAAACGCGCCTGCAGTCTTCATGGATCTTATGAACAGAGTGTGCAAGCCTTACCTGGACAAGTTCGTTATTGTTTTCATCGATGACATCCTGATCTATTCGAAGAGTCAGGAGGAACACTAGCACCATTTATGACTCATTTTGGAACTCCTTCGAGCAGAACAGCTGTACGCCAAGTTTTCAAAATGCGACTTCTGGCTTCGTGAAGTCCACTTTCTAGGCCACGTGGTAAACAAGGATGGGATTCATGTTGATCCATCCAAGGTAGACTCGATTAAGAACTAGCCTGCACCGCGTACACCAACGAAAATTCGCCAATTCTTGGGTTTGGCAGGTTACTACAGGAGGTTCATCAAGGATTTTTCCAAGATTGCGCAACCTCTCACTTTATTAACTCAGAAAGGAGTCACTTACCGTTGGGGTGAGACACAAGAATCTGCATTTCAGCACCTAAAGGATAGGCTCAGTAGCGCACCTATTCTTTCATTGCCAGAGGGTACAGACGATTTCATGGTTTATTGCGACGCATCCATTCAGGGTCTTGGATGTGTGTTGAGGCAACGTGACAAGGTTATAGCCTACGCATCACGCCAACTTAAAGTTCATGAAAGAAACTACACTACACATGATCTAGAGCTGGGAGCTGTTATTTTCGCGCTCAAGATATGGAGACATTACCTTTACGGTACCAAGTGCACCATCTACACCGATCACAGGAGTCTCGAGCATATCTTCAAGCAGAAAGAGTTGAACATGCGACAACGTCGATGGGTCGAGCTACTGAACGATTACTAATGTGCCATAAAGTACCATCTGGGCAAAGCCAATGTGGTGGCCGATGCCCTCAGTCGAAAGGATACTACGCCTAGGCGTGTGCGAGCATTACAACTCACCATCCAATCTAGTCTTCCTTCACAGATATGAGATGCTCAGGTAGAAGCATTGAAACCAGAAAACGTCAGGGCTGAAGCTCTACGCGGCTCAAGGCAACGGTTAGAACAAAAGGAAGACGGCACCTATTACGTGACAGGACGCATCTGGGTCCCACACTATGGAAACCTACGCGAACTTGTAATGGATGAAGCACATAAGTCTCGCTACTCAGTACATCCTGGTTCGGATAAGATGTACCATGATCTCAGAACTACGTATTGGTGGCCTAGCATGAAAGCTCACATAGCAACTTACGTTAGCAAATGTTTGACTTGTGCGAGAGTCAAGACCGAATACCAGAAACCATCAGGCCTACTCCAACAACCAGAGATACCACAATGGAAATGGGAGCAAATTTCCACGGATTTCGTTACTGGCCTGCCTAGATCTCAACGTGGAAATGATACTATTTGGGTGATCGTGGATTGACTCACAAAATCTGCACACTTTTTGGCTATTAAGGAAACGGATAAGTTCTCCACACTAGCAGATGTCTACCTTAAAGAAGTTGTCCCGAGGCACGGGGTGCCAACCTCTATTATCTCTGATCATGATGCACGTTTCACTTCAGAACTTTGGCAAGCGATGCACAAATCTTTTGGCTCTCGGTTAGACATGAGCACAGCTTACCATCCGCAAACAGATGGGCAGTCTGAACGCACCATCCAAACTCTAGAAGATATGCTTCGGGCATGTGTAATCGATTTCGGCAACGGCTGGGAAAAACATCTCCCGTTAGTGGAGTTTTCGTATAACAACAGTTACCACACCAGCATTCAAGCCGCTCCATTTGAGGCATTGTACGGGCGTAAATGCCGATCACCTCTTTGTTGGGCAGAGGTGGGTGATAGTCAGATCACGGGTCCAGAACTTGTAGTAGACGCAACGGAAAGAATTGCTCAGATACGACAACGCATGGCGGCAGCTCGCGACCGTCAGAAAGCCTACGCAAACAAGCGCCGGAAACCACTCGAGTTCCAAGTTGGGGATCGAGTGCTACTCAAAGTTTCACCCCGGAAAGGTGTGGTTCGTTTTGGCAAACGGGGCAAGCTCAATCCGCGGTATGTCGAACCGTTCAAAATCATTGAGAAAATAGGCAAGGTGGCCTACAAACTAAATCTGCCCGCAGAACTCAGTGCAGTTCACAACGTTTTTCACGTGTTGAATCTGAAGAAGTGCCTGTCAGATGAGACCCTCATAGTTCCTTTGAAGGAGCTCACTATCGACGATCAGTTGCGATTCGTCAAGGAACCAGTAGAAATCACAGACCGAGACGTTAATGTCCTCAAGCACACCAGAATACCTCTTGTTCGAGTTCGTTGGAACTCCCGTCGTGGCCCAGAGTTTACCTGGGAATGAGAAGATCAAATGAAACTCAAGTATCCCCAGTTATTCAGAAACAGTGTAACCATTACTGAGGCTGAAGCTACTACAGAATTTTGGGACGAAATTCCAAATCAACGGGGGGATGATGTGACACCCCAGGAAAATCAGTAAACTACACAACATAACTAGCTTCCTCAGTAACCGCATGCTAAATTTCGGGACGAAACTTCTTTCAAGTTGGGGATAATGTGACAACTCGAGTTTCTGAGATTCCATCTTCGCATTATTGCACGTTAATTGTTTAGATTGTTTGTTTACACGACTTGTTTGTTCACAACTGTACACGTTTGTAATATGTTAAATCGTATTGTGATTTATATGATTTATATGGTGTGCATTAAGGGTGTATGTAATATATCTTTTGTATTAGTGACATGCTTAATATCAACAAATTGGAACCTTTGGCCGAAATCACCCCCCTAACCGAAAACACCCTCACTCACGAAAACATTTCCTGATGAAAACACATATGTGTTTTCGTCCACCTTGTGACCAACGAAATCAGGAATGGGCTTCGGCCCAGTAGCGAACAACTATAAGGTTTTGATAATAACCTTTACGTTAGAGATTAATCTGAAAACCCTAACCACTTCTCTTCCCTCATCTTTGTGCGACGGCAACTGCAAGACTTCAACCTTTTCCCTTCAATTAATCTTGTGATCTATCATCTCGGTTAGTTGCACTGTTGTTTGAATTATGCATGATTTCATGTCTGTATGTATACGTTAGATTGAATAACGGATGTTATGTGATTATGTTATGTTTCACCATGAATGGTCTGATGATGGTATGGTGATCTTGATTTCATAATGATTTGGCTGGTTCTTAGGATTTCATGAATTGGTTGGATCGAATGGATTGGTATGTTAGGGGTTCTTATATTTTTGTTAATACCGATGATACTGTTATGATGATAAGATGTTAGATAGTTAGCTGATTAGGGTTCTAATTGTATGCGTATGTGATTACTGAAACGATCTTAACCATCTGCTACTTTTGTGTAATGATTGAATGACGGTTTAATGTGAGAGATGTAACTGTCAGGGTGTAACAAGGATTGCTGGGTTTGCGTAATAGTTAATGATGAAAACACAGGGATCACGAAAACACCACAGTCAGACGAAAACACCTTGTGTTTTCGTCACACCCCATACTCAACGAAAACTCTAGTGTTTTCGTCCAAAAGGGGATTTCGCCCAACTAGTGTTTTCGCTAGTTAAGGGATTTCGCCAAATATGTGTGATTTCGTCAAGCGTGCTGATATGGTTACTCTGTTAAGTTGTTTACTTAGTTAAGTCATTAACCCTGTTAGTATGTAACTCTGTTAAAGTTATGCAGTTAACCCTGTTAAGTATGTAACTCTTATGGCATGTCAGCTCTGTTAGTTAATTAACACTGTTAATTATTATTCCCTGTTAAGCAAGATAATCCTGTTAAGTTGGCTAACATTGCTAAGTATGCTAGCCTTATTAAACTGCTAACTCTATCAAGCATGTTAATGAATAACTATGTTAGATTAAACTGCACAAGACATTTATGAGAAGCATGAATTGTATGAATGTGATTAACTGTTTGTGATCCATGATGTTAATTGCTAAACACACTCTGTGATAATGATTTGCATGTGAAACTTTACGAACACGAACTAATTGGATATACGTGCACACTATAGGACTTGACTGATTTCTTGTGAGCACATAAGTTAGCATACCGAGCAAACCAAGGTGAGTTCACACTCTATCCAAGGCATGGGATTCCCAAGGGTTGGGAATGGGTTAAAGAACGGAACGGTAACTACAAACTTGCGTATTCCCCACACAACAGGATACGTACGACCATAAGACCATCACTCTATCATTTGAAGTCCCTCATTTATCGACTTAATCGCCGAGGCCTATGGCGAGCGGGTCATTAGTAGATAGCGCTATTAGGTTTAACAAACCTCACACCGTGTCGTCCGAACGGGCGTGTACTAATGGACTATGGGCAAAGGGTCAATGCTGATAGACATTGACTTAGGGCACCTCTTACATTTTCGTAGCAGTCGATACGCGTGGTCTAGTGACACATGGGAAGCCCCCACTTATCTTCGCAAACATGTCTGGGAGACCGCGATACGAATTAATACGATACATGGTTTACAGAACGAACATATGATTTACGAAACGAATGCTATAACTAAACAACCAACTGTGAACTTGCTCAACTTTGTTGTTGATTCGTTGCTACATGCCTTGCAGGTCGTTAGGTACTCATGGAGCTTGCACAGGGAGGCGCGGTCGTTGTGGGACATGGCAGTGTGTTCCATGCTAAAAACATTACTTTATTTCGTACTTAATACTTACATTGGGTTTTACAATTATGCTTCCGCTAAACACTTAACTACGTTTTTGATTTGAAACACGTTTCATATTGTGTGGTTGAATTTTACTTAATACTTGTTATGTTCAATATGATTGGTGGCTTGATCCTGGTCAGTCACGCCTCCAAGCGGTGATACTCCGCGTGAGGATTTTGGGGGTGTGACAATGAAGTCTCATGAGCAATCTGAACGCTTAGTGCTCACACCCCGATGTTTCCGCCATCGGTTGGGGTGTGACACTCATTGTGCATTTACCATAGTTGTGTTTTAAAAAATATATATAAATAAAACCAAACCCAACCCTAGGTCGCCTTATCCCATACATCGACCTCTCTCCCTCTCTCTCTAGAAAACTCAAGAAAAAGCTAGGAAAACTCAGATCTAGAACAGCTGGAGACGGTGGTTCTAACAGTGGGTTAGTGGCTGGTGGTGGTGGTTCGAACGGCTGGTGGTGGTGACAACTTTAATTCCCCTTTCAACTTCTTCTTATAAATACCAAAACTCCTCTGGTCCGATCTCCACAATCAAATTCACCTAGGGTTTCTTATCAGTTTTTGTGATCGAAATTGATGGTGGAGGTTGAGATCAAAAGCAGGAAGCATGCTAATGGCGGTGATAAGAAGACAAACAACA
Source organism: Helianthus tuberosus (assembly GCA_030545235.1). Taxonomy (NCBI): domain Eukaryota; kingdom Viridiplantae; phylum Streptophyta; class Magnoliopsida; order Asterales; family Asteraceae; genus Helianthus; species Helianthus tuberosus. The sequence goes on from CM060406.1 coordinate 188,784,154, forward strand.
ACCGGATATGGCGGTGGACAGTTTGTTGGAGCTCTGATTACGGCTTTACTTGCTACATCTCTATCTCCGTGACGACATCCTCACAAGTTCTCCCTCATTTACTCACCTTGCTATTGTTCTAAGGTTTTATTCTCTTTCTGTATGTTGTTTTATACACATATGTGTGTGTGTGTGTGTTTGAATATGCTTGATGCAAATTCACGGAAGTTTTTGATACACACAAACAGACTTGAAGTTTTTGAGTCGTGATGAAGTTCGAATTTTGTAATCTGTTTCTACAATTGATTGTTCTTACTTCATGCGTATATAATTTGCAAATTATGATTGTATTACTGTATATGCTATTGAGTCTGAGTTAGTTACAGTTAGTTAGTTTGTTATAGGTTGTGTATATAAATGTTTTTATGTAATTTGTGGTAATTGGTTGCTAATTTAAACAGATAAATTGCATCATTGTGACTAGTGTTTGTGTATTTTTGTAAAAAAGGGAAATTTAGATGTTTTGGTAGATGTGTTTGTTGTAACGTCTAACACGGTTATGCATATGACAGCCTGATGGTCAAATGCCAAGTGACAAAACCGTTGGAGGCGATGACGATAACTTCAACACTTTCTTAGGTGAAATCGGTGGTGGGAAACATGTTCTGCGTGTCTTCTTTGTTGATCTTGAACCCACTGTTATCAATGAAGTGAGGACTAGAACATACCGTCAGCTTTTTCAACCTGAGCAAATCATCAGAAGGAAAGAAGATGCCGCCAACAACTTTGCCCGTGGCCACTATACTAGTAAACAAGCTGACCATTCTTTAGGCTCCTTTTTTTATTATGGGTTCATATGTTTCTCATAAATGTTTTTGTGGTGCAGTTGGAAAAGAGATTGTTGACTTGTGCCTTTACCGTATCCGCAAGCTTGCTGACAACTACACCGGTCTCCTGGGCTTCTTAGTGTTCAATGCTGTCGGTGGAGGAACTGGTTCTGGTCTCGGTTCTCTTCTGTTCGAGCATCTGTCGGTTGACTATGGGAAAAAGTCAAAGCTTGGGTTCACTGTGTATCCTTCATCCCAAGTCTCAACTTCAGTCGGGTTCAATGTTACAGATCTTGATAGCAAGTGGTGGTTCGAATCCTGTTGACAGCTGGAAGGTATTGAATCCTCTTATTTGATTTTTTAGGATTTGACAGTTTTGACTTTTTGTTGGGGCTTTTGAATTTTATTTTTATGAGATTATTGGTTTATATTTTGAAATATAGGTATTAGGAGTGTTCATAGTCCGGTTTCAAAACCGTGAAACTGTCTAAACCGATCATCGGTTTTGTTTACGGTCAGTGTTCTTTTTTTATTTTCGGCCGGTTGGTTTCAAATGTTTTAAATCATAACAAACGGTAGAATGTAAAAAAGATTTACGGTCGGTTTCAAATGTTTAAAATGTTGTTTTACGGTCAGTGTTCTTTTTGTTACATACGTTTGTATGTTGTTGAATGTAAAAAGATTTTTTTGCGTACCGTGTCAAATGTAAAAAATATTTTTTTACATATGGTAAAAAAAATTACTTGTGACTTTACAGTCGACATTTAAAAAAAACTACGTGTGACTTTTACGTTTAGACATTTAAAAAAACATTACATTCTACACTATGCGCTAATTTTTTTTTTGACATTCGACACCAGGTTATATGATGTAAAAAATATTTTCGTAAAAGTCAACGTAAGAGTATTTTACATTCAATGTAAAAAATATCTTTTACATTCGATTATTTTTTTTTTTTTGCAAATGTTGATGTAAAAATATTTTACGTTCGATGTAAAAACTTTTTTTACATCAAATGTAAAAAATATTTTGTAAAAATGTTACACTAGAAATACGATGTAAAAACAATTGTGTTTTTTGTGTTCATGTGGGAAACGACGACATAGATTTTTGTGTAAAGACAGAGGTAAAATACATTTACATCGTTGCACTATCTAAGAAATTCTTTTTTATACTTGTGTTCTTAGGTGTTGCGGTGTCTTTGGCGAACGAGGACGATGAAGTATCATAGTGTTGCGTGTTTTTTTTTTTTTTGTGTATTGTACATGTTGCACCCAAAGTGATTAAAATGAAAATGGGATCGAGTATACTCACGGTTTTGCAAGTAGTTTCCACAAACGTGAGATAATCGTCTTGAGAGGTTGGAGCACCAAATTATCCTAACAAGGATGAATAAGGTGTGTAAGTACAAGGATCTAGAAGTTGGAATGTAATTGGGATTTGAATAAGAATGAATAATAATAATAACATATGAAAATACATAAAACTATTATCTTGACTAAACACTCACTTTGGACACTATTAATTTATGTGTGTATGAAATAATTAAAGAGATACTTGAATATTAGTTTAGAGATGTAAATGAGACATAAAGAGTAACTTATCAATTAAAATCTATATGTATAGAGATACTAATAATTATATAAACTTGTTATATAACTATATGTAATATCACCTATAATATAATAATGTTATTATAAGCATAAGTAAGTCTAATTATATAAAAAAATCCATAATCTCATAATTAGTTAATTAGTAGGTTGTTTATGGTAAATAGATGGAGAAAGGAATGATTAGACTAATTAAATTTAGAAAATTAAATTAGTTGAATTACTAAAAATATATATATATATATATATATATATATATATATATATATATATATATATATATATATATATATATATATATATTATTTTAGAGTTAATTACTGTTTTCGTTCTTGTGGTTTGTCAAAAATCACTATTTTAGTCCATTAGTTTAAAAATTGCGATTTCAGTCCATGTGGTTTCACTTTCGTAACCATTTCAGTCTCCGTGGTTTCACTTTCGTAACCATTTCAATCCATTATTCTATTAAGTACATGGACTGAAATAGTTACAAGGTGGTCTGAAATGGTTACGAAAGTGAAACCACAGGGACTGAAATCGCAAATTTTAAACTAATGGACCGAAATAGCGATTTTTGACAAACCACAAGGACAAAAACAGTAATTAACTCTTTATTTTATGTCTAATTATATTTACTATAATATTTACATGTTTACATGTTCTAAGATGAAAAGTGGAATTTTGGTTTGGTTTTCGAAAATTATAAAAAATAGATGCAAAATGTTCACGCAAGTAGGTAAATAGTGGAATTTGCATCCTAATCATTACAAGTGCCTACCTTAACATAAGATCACTCAAACATTTGGTTAGTTTGGTGTCTTGGTTTGGTTTTGGCGAATTAGCCCAAACAGGTCAAAGAAGTGCGTGAACATGAAAGTAAAAGCATAATGTAAATGTTAGAAGTTAGGTACGACATGACTGTAAATTGTTAGAAGTTAGACAAGACATAAATGTAAATGGTTAGTGGTTAGTGTATTAGTTTAATCATATAATAAAGAGTTACACGATATTAAGATAGGCATTTTAATAATTGATCATGGTTAGTAATGTAAGATGGAAATGACATAATTAAAGATTAAAAAAAACATGTAAAAGAAAACCCAAGATTGATCCTTATTTTGGTGATGCACCATCTTTGTTTACCATGGTAAACATTTGGTGACATTCCACAGGGATTTCTCCAATATGGGGAAGTATGAAAACACAAAGAAAAACAAGAAGAAGGGAAGAAGGTGAAAGGAGATAGAACTCACTTTCAACTTTCAAGAGGGAAGAATAATTCTTTGAGAAATGACAAAGAAAAGTGGTGGAATGAGTGGGTATTTATAGGTAAGAGATTAGGGTTTAAGGTGGTGAAAGAAATATGAAAAGTTGAAAATTGGCCCATCTGTATATTTTTTAATTATTTTTTTGGGCCTTAAGTTATGGGCTTCTTTGTTTTATGCATTTCTTTTTAGTTTCTAACATAATTTATAAACATAGATTGATTGGGTCTCGAATATCGAATTTACACAATATAAGTCGGTTTTCGAATGATTTGAACATGTTTTGATGATTATATGAATACACCTATGTTTGATTGAACAATTATTGAGAGAAAAAAATATATAAAAATAAAATAAATTCCATTATGATCATAAGTCTCGGATTACAATTGTTGAATACGAGAACACAGAAATAATAATTACGGAGTGTTACATGACTTTGGCTTTATTTATTTTTATGTTGAAATTAGGGAAGGAATGCAAAAAGGTAAGACGTTGACGAGTTATATTTTGTAAATAAAATTTACAACCGGGGTGTAAAAAAAGTTTACAATCGTGATATAAAGAAGGTTTAAATTTTTTAACATGGGCATAAAAAGTTCATAACCGGGGCGTAAAAAAATACGACCGGGGCGTAAAAAAAATTACGACCGGGGCGTAAAAAAAGTTTACAACCGGGGGCGTAAAAAAGTTTGCAACTTGTACGTAAAAAAATTTTACGTCAACCTTTACACGAGTACAAGCGTGAAAAAACTTCTATGTAAAAAAAAAACAGTTTACATTCTACACCATGTGTAAAAAAATTTTTGACACTCTACACCATACATAAAAAAAAACATTTACGTGTGACCTGTCACACCCTGGCTTTTGCGGAAGCGTGGGTTTATTTGGTGTGACTTCTCAATACCATAGCAATAATCATAACAATGCTATATGATAAAAAAAAAATACGAGATGTACATCCATTAATTTAAGTGAGAAAATATCACAACATCATTGTTTAGAAACATCGACACATAAAAAAAAATACGAGATGTACATCCATTAATTTAAGTGAGAAAATATCACAACATCATTGTTTAGAAACATCGACACTTGAAATAAGTTACAATCCATAACTTGTTTAAAACGTTTTCATAAGACACCAAAAGACTTTAGATAAGACGAGGGTTAGAGATATGTAACCCGTCCAGGAATAGGTTACACTTCTCAAACTCCACAACTTTGGATGACATCTTTTATTCAACGCAGCTAGACACATGCATACCCTGCCAGATCCGCTAATTCCCTGAAATACATGTAGTTTGAAAAATCAACAAAAAGTTGAGCGAGTTCATAGTTTGTTTGTAAAAGATTTGAAATAAATCTTTTAAATAACCGGTTTGTGAAATAGTATTGAGAAAACGAGTTTAGAAATCATTTTCTTGCCAAGTTACATGGAAACTTTGTATTTGTAAGGCATTATGTTTGTAAAACCATGTATTTGTAAACTCTCGTATTTGCAATGTTCGTATAACCATCAATGCCCACCCTGACTTTGACTTCATGCCCGCATAATCCTATGCTTTGAATTTGTATAAAACATGGTATTTAATTTGTGTAAATCAAGTATTTCTATAAGTATGTATGTCCCTTGTATGTAGCAATAAGGAAAAAGAGATCACCAATGGGTTGCAAAGCCAATGGTATGTGTGAAATGGTGCAGGAAGACTCAAACCTAGCAAATTTGTACCGGGCTTCCGGCTGTAAGACATAGTCACCTCTATGGGCCGCCCCGGCCTCATGGGTGTGGGCTCGCTACACCCAAATAGATCTAATCTATCACTCATGTCCCTCGGTCCTACGACGAGGATTAATGGCCTTAAGTGTTGTGCCCACCACTCACATGATCTAAGTAGTATGCCCTCCTTACGCTAACCATACCATATATAAAAATGTCTGTAATAATTGTAACATGTATTTTACCCCAGTCTCTAAGACTGAACCTCCCCAGCCTCTAAGGCTGAACCTCCCCAGCCTCTAAGGCTGAACCTCCCCAGCCTCTAATGCTGAACCTCCCCAACCTCTAAGACTGAACCTAGACCCAATATTATCACCAGACGATCACATCCCTAGTCATGAAAATCATTCACATTTCGATAATACGCATTTGTTTTGTAAAAAACCGGTATATTTAATATAATCCATTCATAAACCATTTGAGTTCCTCGAAAATCCATTCGTAATATGATTTAGAAATATGAGTTTTCGTTCGTTCAAAAGCTTTGTATGTTCTTGCACAACGTGCTTTGTCTAAAAATATGCAGTCTTTGTTCATCGAGAACTTTGTGTGTTTTCTGCAAAACGTGCATGTCTTTCCACCCCGAAAATATTTATAAAAAAAATGTAAAACCGTAAAAAGATGGGGTTATGAACTCACCTTGATAGCGAATAAGTCCAACAAGTATGCAAATGTGAGAGTTCTTGGAAATAATATTCCACATCACTCTAATTGATTGAACATGCAACAATATGGAATATGTATCAACAAAAATGTTTAATTTGATAATTGGAAATCCTAAATCTATAGGATTCGGTAGTGTTTTGTTTAAATTGTAATTATGGGATTTGGATAACCTAGCAAGAGGACTTGGAAAATGAATATGATGAAATTAATTATTTATGAAAAATATTTATTTATCTTAAATAATAAAATTGTTTTATAAATAAAACAGTTGTTTTCGTATTTTTATAAAATGTAACAGGGATTAATAGTAATAATAAAAATTATAACAAGTACTAAATGTGTGTAAACAAAAGAATAAAAAATATTGAGGTTGCCCGGGTTCGAACTTAGGTCTGCATGTTTACCACACACACACAACCACTGGGCTAGGCTTGGTGGTTTGTGTTTAAGTTTAGATTATTTAAAATAAATATTGAAAACAATTCTGGTCATCTTCCCCAATTCAATTCAAGTCAACAGAAAAGTCAACAACTTCAATTCTCGATCAAATCCGGTTTATATCCAGATTAACTTTGGGGAAACATTGTATAAGCATAAATGAACTAATTGAAACAATAAAAACGAACCGGTATCGTCTGGAACGGTGTATCGACTAAATCCGGCGAGTGACAGTTCCGGCGAGAGTTGCAGGTTCGAATTCCAGTGTTTTCGAGCTGTTTAAGTGAGTTTGAATGGTGTACGAGTTTAATGGAGGTCTGAGGAACTTATATAGGGGTCCAATTCGATCTCAGATTCGACAAAAATCAGTGGAATTTATCCACTTTTATTTTTTTATAAAAAAAGTCCGATTATATTCGGTTTGGCACGGAATTATGTCGAATAAGTGGTTCAATGGGTTGGCAATTGGGTTGGGAACATGGTGGGGATGATTTCGGATCAATTAAACAAAGATTAGTGGAACAGATCGAAATCCGGCAACTGGTATGGGTTTCAGATTTGATTTATAATATTTAATTATAGATAGTGTATATAAGGAATTAAAATCCATATCCTAACAGCTCCTATTAGGAGGATAAACTGGTTAAGACGTTACGGTTATACACGAGTGACTCGAGTTCGATCCGCACTGAGGGCCGGTCCGATACAGAAGGACCCCCTTTTTAAATCCGATTTTTGATATTTACACTTTGGCCCCTGTAGTTTCAGTTTGTACAAAAATAGTCCCTGAACTTTTGAAAAGTTACAATAACAGCCCCTATACTTTCATAAAAAAATACATAATTGGTCCCTGAAGTTTCTAAAATTTACACAAATGGTCCCTGTACTGTTCAGTTAAGTCTACTAACTGAGTTAATGTTTAAAGAAGAAAACCTTTATATGAAAGTTAACCCGGTTAGACTATTAAGTTAAAATAGTTTCAATAATGACCATAATAGTCCCTGGAGTATGAGTTTCATAAAATGACCAAATGGTCCCTAGACTTTTATTTCAAAAATATATTTATTTCTTTTTATAAAATAAGTTTCAAAAATTACAAAAAGAACCCTAAACTTGTAGTTTGAAATAATTGCACTTTAACCCTTGTATTTATATAGTTTCAAAAATGACAATTTAGTCCTTGGACTTAAAAAGTAATAGATTCCTAGCAGGTTTCAAAGAATGTCAAATAGGTCCTTATAGTTTACGTGGTATTGTAACAACAAATTTTGAAATTATCCACGTGTTCGTGTCGGTATAAGTACGTATGAGTATAAAGCAAGTATGTTCAAATACATTCCATTGTAAGCCAAACAATTACAAGTGTGAAAACCAGGGTGGTTACACGACCTTACATTCGGCATCTGAAAAAAAACATTGACAATCGACACTCGTGCATAAATCGGATTCCGTTCTTGTACATATCCAGTTTGATTTTTCGTTAGCTTATTTCTTCGAAAAAATGGTGCTATATAAAAGCTATGTTTTTTTTCTTTTGATTTCGCAGGGTGTTGGGCTTTATAGTTAAAGACGAGGATAACACACAAGTGAAGAACGAGTTAGGTTTATTTTTTTGGCACAAGTTTTGTGATTTTTACATCAATGTAAATATGTGTTATATTTTTTATGGACGACGAACTAGGTGTTTTAATGTAAGTATGTATTATATTTTTGATTCAATATTTTTCTTATTTTGATTTGATAGACCTGAGATATATAAACCTAATTGACAAAAAATTAATGCAAAATAACCAAATAACCCTTTTCATAATTAAAAACTATTTTCCCAAAAGTCAAACTAAGTATTGCATAATTATTGCTTTACTTTATTTAATCTTAGCCACTTAAACATGAATGATCAAGGGTTGAGAATGGTTTCTACGGTTCTCACAACTCAATGTGGTTCTCATTTTACCCAACATATATATAAAGAGAAAGAGAGAGAGAGAGAGAGAGATTAACGTACAAAACCACCTTATCGTGCGATGCGTACGCGAACATCTTAACCGCACATCTAATCTAATCTAGACCTTCAATTGAACGCGGTGACATAATAGTATCTAAGTTTGCATAATCATGCACATTATTGCATAATTACACATGGGTTGGGTTAAACCTTAACTACGCATGTTATTTGCATAATTACACATGAGTTGGTTAACCATAATTACGCACGTTATTTGTTGGTCACATATCTTCGCACGAATAAGGAGGTATTGTATTTTTAAACTTTTCTCTCTCTATATATATGTGTGTGTGTGTGTGTGAAGGTTCCATGCAAAACAATAAATATTGCGAGAACACGCAGAATAAAATGAATCACCCATATTTTCAATCCTAAAAGCCTAAATTAATAAATGAAAATGTTACAAATGTAAGATTTATTATTTCTCACGCAAGAATTCAAAATAAAATATGGAAAAGGTTTAGTTTTTATATAACCTACACGTGTATGTAGGCTAGGTATAGGTAAAAATATATGGTTTTTTCTGTATCTAAATCTAAATGTTAATAAAAAACTCCATCTAATGCCACATGGCATTCTCTCTCACAATCTCTCATTTTTTATTTATATGTTATTTAATAGATAATATATTAATAGAATTTAATCAAACTCACCTCCTTCAATTTAAATTATTAGAAAATTAGTTATCTTTGTCTTTTATCTTTTTCTATTATTATCAAAGTTATAGTTCATGTCATTGATTAATTTTCATTTGGTTTTTATTATTATTATCCTTTTCCATTTTTGAGGTGTTGTATTTCTTTTGAAGATAACTTTATTATATACTTATTTTCCTACTTTTAGCTATTTTATTTTTAGCGTAGTAGTTCACCGTGAAAATTTTTATGGGTTTTCATATTTGTTTATATCTTATCAATACAAGATAAATAATACAAATTACATCGTAACAAAATTTACGTATAAGTTTTCTATACTTTTAGAAGAACAAATCTTACTTGTACACGATTTTAAAGAATGTCACGTGTCAACATTATATCATCCCTAAAAAATCGTTTCTAATCAAAATTAATTTTTTTTTAAATCGTGTTAATATCATATAGTGACAATATTGCTTATTTTAAAATCGTTACCTTAAAAAATATCCGCTCCTACATCAAATATATTTTTAATTTATAACTTGCAATGATAATGATGTATTGAAACTTACTAAAAACTATTAATTTCTATTATATTATAATAGTAATAATAATGATACTTTTGAACAAATTACTGAAAAAATGCAGAATCTATAAATTTTTAAGTATTATGATATACAACATGGTAAGTTTGAAACAAATTTTAAGTTGGCATAGAGAATAATCAAATGTAAACCCAAGTATGAGTTTAAATATTTTTTTCATATTTAATCATGTTACATTATTTAACAATTTAATCTTTTTATTAAAAAAAAACTTTTAAGTTTATCAGTATAGCTTAACACTCTATTAATATAGCCTAACAGTTTTTTAAATTATACGTGAGACAAGAAAGATTAATTTGTATTATAAAATAAAGGAAAATAAACTTACGGGTTATAAAAATATGTTTTCAGTGTTTGACTACACGATGTAAAAATAATAGCAAAACTTTCTAATTATTGATAATTAAACACTTTAAAAGCAGATTTGTATTGATTACTATGAGCAAAATATTGTAAGTTTTTGAGATGATTATCATGTATATCTACTTATCTTATTGTGTTGTGCAAAAAAATAGTTTTCATTATTTAAATCGTGTAATACATGGGACTGTATAGTTTTTATTATTTAAATAGTGTAATACATGAGACTGTAATCTAATATATAATATACATATGAGTGTAACAACATAAAATTTTAAAAATATGAACCAGTAATCCCTATATTTAGTGATTTCGAGTTGTTTTTTTGTTCTTATAATAATTAGTGTTTTGTAATGATCCTTAATGGTGGCAAAAGTGATGGGTTGGACAGGTTTGGGTCATGGGTTAGGATGACTTTAAATCCTGATGTTTTGTCTTTTTCCTCAAAGGTAAATTAGTCATTATAACTTTATTATAACTCATTATTAATTAAAATAATAAAACTAAATAAAAGGATAGTGAACATCAGGATTGCAATGAATTAATCATAATAAAACCCAAGGAAATCAACATCAAAACCCCACCTTTTTTAATTTTTAATCTGTTCTTTCTCTATATGTTTGCATATAAAGTGAGAAAGATAAAAGTACACTACCATCATCAATGGATCTTGGAGCATCATCTAATCCTTTAACAAACACTTCATCTTTGATTACAGCATCTGCAATCACACTTCCTTCTCTACATCTCTAATGTCTTCTCCTAATTCTTCTAATTTAAGGTATGCATCATCATCCTCTTCATCTAACCCTTCTTGTAACCCCGTTAGTACCTATCTTGTTGTTTAAGAATACAACTGAATTGACCATTTTTAGCATCTTATATTGTGTTTTACCACTTCTTTCTTGTAAAGTTTTAATCTTTTCTACTTTTCTTGAAGAAATAATGTTGTTTGCATCACATATGACATGTTCTTCGTTTTATCAGCCTCTGTTTAGGTACTTTTAGTTTTTTTTTTTTTTTTTTTGGATGTTGTTATTTCAAGATTTTGGCAAATGAGTTTCTTTCTTTTTTATTAAATTTGCAAAATTCATGAGGGTTTGGAGTAAATCTTGAATAATTTATGCATTCTCAACATGGGTCTGTTCTTAATTGTCATAATCAGGTTTGGAATTGATTTGAACTAGAAGATTGAGTCGCGCGTGTTGCGCCGCGGCCAACGAAATTGACATGTTGTTGATCAGATTCGCATTTACAATGTGTTAAAGATGTTTTTGTCGATTAAGTCTGTATTACTATCTTATACAAATAAGTAATTCACCAAATAATCTCAATATAATTAATGGTATCATAATTACTACGTTACATGACTTGTATCCATATAAATAACCTATCGTATTAAGCTCCCCGTGTTGCGACGGGGTGTAAAACCGTGACAAATAGCACCAATGCCACACTATAGCCAACGACCACCAACATTGAAATTGCGGCGTCTTAATGTGGAAAAATTAGACCGACATATAAAAATAGAAAATAATAACTAACTCGATTTAGGACTCGCATGTTGTGACGAACATATTAAACATGGAAAAAATAAACGACGTAAACACACTGAACCACACACGTATGTTGCCCCATGTTAACTCGCAAAATTTAGAACGAAGCGTATAACAAAACGTAAAATCGTTAAACTACACACACATACATTGTGCCGTGTTAAGTCGCAAAATTTATATCTAAACGTAAAACGAAAAATTTGGCAAAATATAAAAAACATAGGGGATCAAAGTTGAAAGTAAAAAGGTTGTGAGGTTAAATTGGAAAAACTAAAAACTTTTGGGTTAAAACTACAAAATCAAGTAGTTTTGGGTTTAAAGTGAAACACCAATTTTTTTTAAAAAAAAAATTCCCCAAAACATAGGGTATAACACCACTAAGCATCATGTACAAATCCACTATGCATAAACATCCTCCACAAAACACACTTTAAGCATGAGATACAACCAACTAATGCCCATTTATGTTACAAATTAATATGCATAGACATCCTCCACTAAACACACTTTAAGCATGAGATAAAACCAACTAATGCCTATCTATGTTACAAATTAATATGCATAAACATCCTCACAAAACACACTTGAAGCATGAGATACAACCAAGTCATGCTCATTTATATTACAAATTAATAGTATATAAATGTTGATAAGAAGTTCAAGAACTTGACCAATTTGGGGAAGATAAAGATAGTTCTCTGTGTTTTTATTTAGTTTTATTATTTTAATTAATAATGAGTTATAATAAAGTTATAATGACCAATTTACCCCTGAGAAAAAGTATAAAACATCATGATTTGATTTGAGGATTACGGGCTAACTTCACTTTTGGACCAGAATGGCAAAAAACATGAAAGCACAGGGACCCAAATGCAAAAGGTTTGAGATTTGAACTAAAAGTGGTAAAACAGCCAAACCTCTGGACCAAAATAGTAGTTTACTCTAGGATAAGTATGGGTTAGGATGTGATAATTAAAGGTTAATATGAGTTTGGGTAAATATTGGTTAGACTTTTGATGATGATAGGCAAAACTAAAACATATAAAATTAATAAAAACAAAAAAAAATTTAAAATTTAAAAAATAAAAAAACAAATTTGAAAAAACAAATAAATAAAATCTGAAAAATAAAAAAAATTAAAAAATGTTAAAAGAATAAAAAATAAGAAAAAATAAAAAGTAAAAAGCAATTTTTTTTAAAAATCCAAAAAATAAAAAATAAGAAAAAAAAGTAAAAATCACAAAAAAAACAAAAAATTCAGAAAAATAAAAATCAGGAAAAACTAAAAAATTTTAAAATCTGTAAAAGATAAAAAATGTTAAAAATAAAAAAAACAAGAAAAAATTAAAAATTAAAAAAAAATCAAAAAATTTAAAAAAAGCAAAACTCCTCAAAAAATAAAAATTAGAAAAAACTAAAAAATTTTAAAAACTGTAAAAAATAAAAAAAAAGTTAAAAAATAAGAAAAAATTAAAAAATTAAAAAAAATCCAAAAAATAAACAAATTTAAAAAATCCAAAAAAGAAGAAAAATTTAAAAAATAAAAAAAAAATATAAAAAACTAAAAAGAAAAAAACTTTTTTTTTGTTTTTTTTTTTTTTGAATTTTTTGATTTTTTGGGATTTCTATGTTTTTAAAAAAAAAAATTATTTTTTGGATTTTTTTAATTTTTTACTTTTACTTTTTCTTTAGGTTTTTTATTTTTTAAGATTTTTTTAAAACTTTTTAGTTGTTTTTTTATTTTTCTGTTTTTTTTTTATTTTTCTGGATTTTTTGATTTTTTTGAGATTTTTTTTTTATTTTTTGGATTTTTTTAATGTAGGATCGAATAGCGACCTGAATGAGTCGTTCGGAAGAGTTCTTAGACTATACGAAAGGCGGAAACAGACGTGTAGACTCGAAACAGCTTGATTCACAGTTTAACCTTCTCGTATATTGATTTAACAGCAATTACAGTCACAAGGAATACCGGCAGCACCTCGGAATCAAATCTGAAATCTTGTTACAAATGACAAGAACACTACCCTGTATATAGCCTACCTAGTTCGCTTGAAACATACAAGACTAGTTCAAGCGAACCATTCAAGCGGACTACTCACAATTCTGATTCAAGCGAACTACATGAACTTTTGTCTTATATGAACATTTAAATTCGTATGTTGTTGCACATGATGATGTCACTTGTGATGTCACATATATGATGTCACATATATGATGACACGCTTGTTCAGATCCGCAACAAAACCCAGACTCGATATAAGACTAAGTCGACAGATGAATGCACCAACATTTAATTTTTTACTTTTTCTTTAGTTTTTTTTTTTACTTTTTATATTTTTTACATTTTTTAAAAATTTTCTAGTTGGTTTTTATTTTTCTGAATTTTTTGATTGGGTAAATTACGCTTTTCATCCTTTGTGTTTGTATGATATTGCAATGGATAACCTTTAACTTCAATAATTACAGTCGCAATCCTTTATTTGTAAAACCCATTACACCCTACGTCCTTTAACCCTAACCTGGTTAAGATTTTCAGTTAATTATAGCATTTGCCTTGCAGATGAGGGTAGTTTAGTAATTTTACTAATATCCTTAAAATATATTATTACAACCAGGATTTAACCATGGTTAGCTATCACTCTGATATGTCAGATTTGCCCCAGCTATGGATTAAATTCCAAACACAAACAGGCACGTATAGTTGGATCAAACTCACAATCAAAACATAAGCGATTAGTTTTCTAGGCAAAAGATCAAATACAAATAATCTTAACATACTAAACATACAAATTGAAGGAAAACTAAAAAAGACAATGTGGCATTTTTGTAATTACCACCAACTATCAAAGTTACTATACAAATGTGAACTCAACCAAAAATAGCTAAAAAACACAATTATTTTTTAATATTTTTTTATAAAAAAATTGCTACATTTTGTTAGCAAAAAAAAAATTTTTTTTTTTGCTGCTACTAAAAGTAGCGATTTTTTAATAAAAAATGTTAAAAAATTAAATAAAATAATTTGTGTGTTTTTTTATTTTTTTAGATTTTTTGGGGGTTTAGTTTTTAGCATTTTATCTTGGGTGAGGGGGGGGGGGGGTGTTAGGTTTATGGGGGGTTTAGGTTTTTTTTGGGGGGGGGGGGGTGGGGGGTTAGATTTTTTTTAGGTTTTTGGGGGGTGGGGGGGGGGGGTTAGGTTTTTTTAGGGTTTTGGGGTGTGGGGGGGGGGGGGTTTAGGATTTTTTTTTTTTGGGGGGGGGGGGGTTAGGTTTTTTTTAGGTTTTTTAGGTATATTTGTAGAGTAACTTTGATAGTTATTGATAATTACAAAAATGCCACCTTGTCTTTTTGAGTTTTACTTCAATTTGTATGTTTAGTATGTTAAGATTATTTGTACAAGAACTTTCCCCTAGTTTTCTAAATGAAACCAACAAAACAATACATGTGTAATAAATCACCCAATTCAAGTTCACACAGCTCACATATATCCTTACCATTAGTTAACCATTTCTTTTGTTAGTGCACTATGTATGTGGACTTCGTCTTGTATCGAGTCATATAATAGGATAGGATAAACCAGAGCTCGGTTGCTAGAAACTGATATTTGAGTGTTTATTAGTGATTTCGCTTGAAATAGCCAAAGGCCATTTCAAACGAAATTAACAATGTTAATTCCAATTGAAATGACACTTGGTCATTTCAAACGAAATCAGAACACTATAAATAGGTGAGCTTGGTTTGTCATTTGAAACGGAATTAACTTTTCTGATTCGGTAACGAAGTGCTGCCGAATTGTCTCCAGGTTGTAAATTGTTGTTATATCAATAATAGAGACATTTAAATTGAATCGAGCATCCGTTTCATTGATTCCGCCTTTGATCCGGATAAATACTCTTCTGAACGACTCATTCAGGTCGCACAACGATCCTACAAGTGGTATCAGAGCTCAGGAGGAAGAGTTCAGCTTGATTTCGTCAGTTTTCTTAATTCTACACCTTCTTTTTCAAAATTCATAAGATTTTACGGACAAAATGGATTGAATTTCATACAGGTAATGCGAAACAGTGTTCTAACAAAGCCTTGAAAGAATTGGACTGAAAATCAACTTAAAACTTGATAAAATTGGTAATTTCGCTTGAAAATCTGTTCGGACATGATGACATCAGTATAATTTCGTTTGAAATAGCTTGCTAATTTCGTTTGAAATCAGTGTTAATTCCGTGTGAAGAGGGTATTTCGCACCAGATTGGTAATTCCGTTTGAAAGGTTCACACGAAATCAGTTATTCCGCTTCAAAGTGTAATTCCATTTGAAGTCATGATTTCGCTTTAAATTGTGATTTTGTTTGTAGTTGTCATTCAGGTGATTCCGTTTGAACAGGTTATTTCGTACTAAAGTGATTCCGTTTGAGATCTAATTCCGTTTGAAGATCACTATTTCGTTTGAAAGTGGATATTTTGCTTCAAGATCATTTCAAGTCAACCGAGTGTTAGTCTGTTTCAAGTTGTTTGATATTGTTTAAACTGATTGTGTTTGTTTGATTGTTGTTTCTAGGAAATTAAAGAAGTTCTCATCATGGCCGAAGAATTCTACAATACCTTCTACAACGCATTAACATCAGAATCTTCCGAAACTACAACTGTTACACCAAAAACCATAACAAAAGCAATAAATGAGAACATTAAACATGATAACTTTTACGGCACACATTCAAAACCACCAACTCTTGAAAGTATTGAAGACTATACATGGTGGAAAGAACGGTTTCTCAACTGGGCAAAAGCCTCTGCACACGAGAGCTGGTTCTGTTTGGAATTTGGTTATAAAAGGCCGTCCGATGATAAAGGAGAAGATCTCCCTCTAAAAGGTTTATCAAAAGAAGACAAATTAGAATTCTCAGCTGAACAGAGAATGATTGCCTTGATCCAGTCATCAATCAGAAATGACATGTTTGCGTTACTACAACATGATGGGTCATCAAAATCTATCTGGGAAGCTTTACGGGTAAAAGCTGAGGGGGATAAACAAATCAAGAAAAATAAAATTGCTTTATTAAAGAAAGAATTTGATTTGTTTGACAGTTTAAAAGGTGAATCAGTTAGACAAATGATAGAGAGATTTGGTCATCTAAAAATTGAACTTGATCATTTTGGCATTGTAAAAACTCGAGAAGAAATAATTGATAAGATCATAGAAGCGTTACCACGAGCTGATCAGTGGCAAACGTTTGTATTCATATTGAAAAATGATGCTTTATATGATACAATTTCTCTTGATGTCTTGATAGAAAAGATAGAAAGTCATGAGCTTGAATTGCAGAAACAAAACAAGATGAGCAGTTTTTCACACCAACAGAATGTTGGTCTATATTACAAAGGTAATTTACCTTTGGTGAAAGTTGGAGAAACACCAAAGACAGCATTTAGTGGTGAGAGAACAAAAGAACCTCAGAAAAGCTCATCAAGTTACAATCGGGGTTATCATTCATTTTCTTCAAAAGCTAATTCTGAAGAATCAGAGGAGATACTGTGCAACATTGCTCTCAAGTTGAAAAATTATCCTGCTATGAGCATCAATGCAGCCAAATAGCAAATGAGTTTCCTTGCATCTATTCTGGAATCGTATGAAGGTCTAGTTGCAGGCAAAATTGGTAATTCAGAATTAACCAAAGAAGACTACGACCAGATTGATCCGGAAGAGATGGAACTCATTAACATTCAATGGTGCTTGGCAAGTTGCATCCACAGAGCTCAAAGATATATGGAGATTACTGGAAAGCAGTGTATCGGTGGTCCATCAACAAAACTTGGATTTGATAAATCCAAAGTGACCTGCTTCAAATGTAAGCAAAAAGGTCATTTCAAGAGAGAATGCAACAATTCTGCAGTTGGTGGAAATGAACATCCGTTCAATGATGATTATTACCGAAAGGCAATCTACCACCGAAGCAAAGAAGAGCCGAAAATGATTGAAGATAAACCCAGAGATAAGTCAAGAGCTTGTGCAGTAATCCATGATGATGAAGGATTTGATTGGATCCAGATTCTTCCAGAAGAAGATCGTGTTGATAATCGAGTTACAGCTCATGGAAGAAGTACATCAAAGAGCAAACATTATGTTTTTCTTGCTAAAATAAAAGAGGAAAACATAGAAGATGCCGAAATCAAAGAGAAAACCAGAGAAGAGATTCTGAATGAGAAAACATGCAGAGAAAGAAGCATTGCTTGGAACATAATGGATGATATGCAAGAAGAGTATGAAGATGCTGTGAGTAATAAGAGATGGGATAAGAAACGAGAGTGCTATGTCAACAGAAATGGAGAACCCGTTGTTCCCAAAAAGGACATAGTTTATGATGATGTTCTTCTAGTAATTCCTCTATCCATCGAATACTATACAAATGTTGGAAAAGACAAAACTTATGTGAAGAAGTTTGAAAAACTCTTAAGAGATGTCATGACTTCAAGCTTGAGGAAGAGGGATGAAGAAAGAATGAAGAAGAATGTTGAGTGTATGGTTAAAGAGTTGAAGAAGGTAGCTGAAGAAGTGAAAGAAGAAGTTGTTGTGAATGAAGAAGTTGTGAAAGAAGCAGTTACTGAAAAACTGCAGGTTGAAGAAGCTGAGAAGAAGGTTGAAAGTTCAATTGAAGTAGTAGAAAATGAGAGTTTGGAAGTTGATGGTGATGTTGGTGATGAAATTGGTGTTGAAGAAAAACAAAAGAATGATGCTGATCAGACAGAGATTGCAGAAAACACCGAGGTGCCAATCACTGAGGTAAATTCTGATTCTGAAATCTCAAAAACTGTTGAACAGTGCAAGAAATGCATGGAACCATGCAGTGCTTGTACTGAAAAAGATGAAAAGTTCAGAACAAGAGATCTTGAATTTACCAAAATAGAAGAAGTTTTCAAAAATAAATACAAAGAAATGTTTGAAAATGAAAATGTTTTGAAAGATAATGAGGAAAAACTTTTGAAAAAATGTAAAAAATTAGAAAAAGAAAATGAAGTTTTGAAAGAAAATGTTTTGAAAAAGACAGAAGAATGTGATCAAAAAGAAAATCTTTGTCAAGAAATGAAAAAGGAATATGATTCAATAAAATTGGCATATCACATTACAAAAGAGTCATATGAAAAAGTGAAAAGTGAAATGAAATTTGCTCAATCAAGATTGAATTACTGTTCTGAAACAACTAATATGCTTAAGCGACAGTATGAAATAAAGCAACAAGTTGTAAACTCTTACATTGAGGATGTTGCTAAGCTAAAGCGTCAGATTGCTGATTTAGAACAGGATAACAACAAGTTAAAAAGTTATCACGTGTCGTCATATGTGCTTGAAAGAATTTTCAACATAAAACCGGATGGAAAAGATTCTGAGCAAAACAAGAAAGGCATTGGCTCAGAATTTCATCAAGTTCCACCACCGGAAAAGTTTTCATTTTATGATGATGAAAAGGTCGAAAAAGCTTTCAACATGGTAGATCAATTGCCAGATAATATTGATGTAACCTATTCCAAATCTGATGATTCTAGTGATTCAGAGGTGGTAGGTAAAGTCGTTGAAAGTGTGTTGAAAGAAGAGTCGGTTGATACAGGTAAATCTGAATCACAGGATGAAAATGAAGGTAATTTTCATGATGGATATCTGAAAAACTCAAAATTTAAGAAAAATTTGAATGATGATTCAAAAGGATTGGTTTATACCATGATTGGATCGGACAAATTATTTTTAGATGTTGTATTCCCGATTCAGAATGTGATTTCAGATAAAATTGATAAGGTTTTCAAAATGGTTGAAATTGAAAAATCTGAAATTTCAAAGTTTGCTGGAAAGAGTCACAAAACTTTTTATAACAAACCTGGTTACAAGAAGAAAAACATGAAGGCTGGGTTAGGTTATAAGAAGAAACAAAGTCGAAATAAAAATGAAAAGTCGAATTATCAGACAAAGATGAATTTTGTTCACGGAACAAGTTTATAAGAAGAGAAAGAATTCCAATTTAGACGACAGTCTAATGAAGAGTTCTATGCTCAAAAGAAAAGGCAACAACCACAGGTCAAAGATGTGTCCCAGAGAACATGTTTCAAATGTGATCAAACAGGACATCTTGCACGCAAGTGTCCAAATCTGAAACCTGTTGATGTTGAGAAACAGAAATCTGAGGATGTGAAACAAAAGTCAAACAGATTTGATTCAAAACAAACTTGGAGGTACAACACAAACAAGTTTGTTTCGAACCAAACTTGGAAATCAAACTCAAATAGGTTCGATTCTAGACAGACCTGGAATTTTCACACACCTAGATTAAAAACAACTGTTGACACAACAAAAACAAAACAGTTTTGGAAATCAAATGTTGTTCAAAATAAAAATATTCAAAAAGAGTCACATTTTTACAAACGAGGTACTCCGAAAGGTCAAACATGGAGTATTAAGAAACAAATGACTTCGGTAAATGATGAAAAAGTTGAAGTCAAAGTTGAAACAGTCTTTGTTCAGAATGACAAAGATTTTCCAAAGCTAAATGATGCATATTGTGTTGAAATGCCTAAGGTCCAACAGACCTGGGCTAACTTGTTCAAGTGATTGAATTAGTTGAATGTGCAGGTGCTCAAGAAATCTGAAGATTGTGAATATGGAAATAAGAGTAGCCTGGCACAAGAAGAGGAGAAGGCTGCTGAACCATGTGTTGGTTGAAACAGGGAGTTTGTTTGATTTCTGTACATAAATAAACAATATTTCAAAAACCCTAAAAATTGAAAAATTTAAAAACCAAAAATATGTTTTTATTTTGTCAAACTTTTTGAAAAATCAAAAATATGTTTGTTTTTAAATTTGTCAAAAATCCAAAAATTCAAAAATATGTTGCTTGAATATGCCGAAACCATCACGGCGGAACAAACATGATTAATTTCACAAGATTGAAAAACGGTTTTCAAGCTGTAAAATATCAATGTGTTGTAAATCATGGGGGTAATTGCTGCTTTACATGTTATATTTTCTGCAAAACAGAGCACGAAAAGCAGAAAATGGATGGCGAAGCTATCAGTATCGGGTTGTCAAATTTTCTTTAAATGATTTTGCATTTTAGGGGGAGTAATATTTGTCAGAAAATCCAAAAACATTTGAAAAAGCCAAAAACATGATAAAATTTGAAAAAGAGTTTTTGTGTAAAAAGATGAAATGATAGTACATCAGTAGACAGTTACAGTATGCTAAAGAAATGTAATGTTTTTTATAGTGTTAAACAGTCTCACTGATGATATGCCGATAGGTTTTTATACATTTAGTAAACTTTTTCGGGATATAAACTTAAATTCAAACTTGCTTGTTTCGTGGGGAACACTACTTTGATATATAGGTAACCCCTGAAATCTTGTTTGAAAGGTCCCTCTTTCTGAGATACTAGGTCTTTATGCTTAGTGATATCTGGGGTATTATCCCGGGACTTCTGATTTTGCAGAAGCAATGGCCTAGTCCTCGTATAATACTTTCTGCTTGCTTGAAATATAAGCACACCCTCAGCATAAAAAATGATGAAACATTGCAAAATGCTAATCATGTACTGTTGAAGAAAAGATTCTCTAAAGAAAACACCTAAATTCGAACCGTCATCTCTTTGCTGAACGGAAATTCTGACCTGAGCTCTCACGGCCCTCGCATTTAACCCTTTACAGATATCATCTAGGTATACTCACCTATAAGACTGAATATTGGGATCTGGATACGGGAGTATATTCAAGAGGTGGGACACATGAATAAGTTTAAGTTCTTAATACACCTAATTCGTATCCTGAATCAGTTGAAATTTGTGTGAAAATTTAAGTGGATCAATATATCGACAATCTAAGTGAATTGTTTAATTCTTAATGTGTAACTAAGCTCAACGGTACTTGTGATTTGTCATAAACTGATATGATCCTCTAACGCAAACTCAAACAAAAATATTGTACGTAAATATGTTTGTAAATATTTCTTTACTGCTTTATGTTTCAGAAAAATATAAAAAGATTTTGATTTCTGCTTTATTTTCGACAACCGATGTCTGGGATGCTAGGTTTCAAAATCTCAGTATGCTGATTGTGTTTCTGAAAAATAAAACAAGTTCATTAATTTGAAACTTGAAGTTTTAAATTCAAAAATCAAAAACAGTTTGTGATATCTCCAAGGTCATTAAGTTGAACTTGGATGATTAACTGTGAGGGATTTGGATGCTTTTATTGTTAAAATCTGTTGAATAAAGCCAGGTTACGATTCCTGGAAAATTGAAATTGCTTTTATTGTAAAATTGTTCATAAGATAAAAGAGCCAGGTCATTTAATCCTGGATGTTCAAAATGTTATTTCTTATAAATGTATGAGATTTGCAGATATTGTACCAGACTACGATCCCGACAGCCGAGTATAAGGGGGAGTCTGAAGACGAGCTCAAAGCAAGGGGGAGCTTGTAACCGGAAAGCAAGGTGTCGATCCCTAAAGCACGGAAGCTTGACGAAAGGGGGAGCCTGAAGAAAGTGTTTCTAAAGGATGTTAATGTTAGAGCCAGAATAAGATCCTGGTATAACATTCAAAGATAGAAGCTGATCAATGAAGAAAGATTGATGGATGCTTACAATGTAAGACAATTTGGTAAGAGTTTGAAGACTGATCAAGACTGAAGATGTGTCATGATAAAGACTCGACACTGAAGACTTCGTCAACATCCAAGGGGGAGTCTGTTAGTGCACTATGTCTGTGGACTTCGTCTTGTATCGAGTCATATAATAGGATAGGATAAACCAGAGCTCGGTTGCTAAAAACTGAGATTTGAGTGTTTATTAGTGATTTCGCTTGAAACAGCCAAAGGCCATTTCAAACGAAATTAACAATGTTAATTCCGTTTGAAATGACACTTGGTCATTTCAAACGAAATCAGAACACTATAAATAGGTGAGCTTGGTTTGTCATTTGAAACGGAATTAACTTTTCTGATTCGGTAACGAAGTGCTGCCGAATTGTCTCCAGGTTGTAAATTGCTGTTATATCAATAATAGAGACATTTAAATTGAATTGAGCATCCGTTTCATTGATTCCGCCTTTGATCCGGATAAAAACTCTTCTGAACGACTCATTCAGGTCGCACAACGATCCTACATCTTTTGATGTGAACACCACTATCAGTATCCACAATGTCATTTATCTCCCCTACTTTCAATGCATATGTCGCTTCCTCAAATGAATCTGCATCAAAGTTAGACAACAACCAATGTTTGTATCAACATCCTCAACTCACCCACCACTTTAATCCACTCAATTTCTCACCAATTCAACCTCAATTTCATCCAAATTGAAATCCCAAACAGAGCATACGTTATTCAACCACGATGATGTAGAAACCTTCAAGGAGTCATAATCATCGCAAGATCACCTTCATCGTATACGTTTCTGAAACTGACAGATTTCCTCTCCTCTCACAGGACTCTCTCTTTCTTTTATTTGTCTATCTCTCTCTAGTCCTGTCTCTCGTTCTCTCTCTGCTTAATGTGAAAGGAAGCAAGTGGATATGGAGATTATTGGTGGTTTGCCGGACCTGGTGATTCCATGGTGTGGTTGTGGTGGTTTTCGTTCAACTGATTTGAAGGTCTAGGGTTTCAACTTTAAAGATTGAAGAAGATACATAAAAATAAATGGGGGTGGGCCGGAGATTTATACTAATGTTTTTTATAATTTAATTAGATTGGGGTAAAAAGACACAAAAGCCCTCATGTTCAAGGCACATGTCATATTTAACTGAAATTTTTAATCAGGTTAGAGTTAAAGGACGTAGGGAAGTGTTTTTCAAATAAAGGATTGTAACTGTAATTATTGAAGTTAAAGGGTATCCACTGCAATCCGATACAAATATAAAGGACGAAAAATGTAATTTACCCTTTTTGATTTTTTTTTGGGGGATTTTTAAGATTTTTTGGTCTTTTTGATTTTTTTGATTTTTTAAATTTTTTTTCAATTTTTTTTACCTTTTTCTTTAGTTTTTTGATTTTTTAACATTGTTTTATTTTTTACATTTTCTTTAAAATTTTGTAGTTGTTTTTTATTTTTCTGAAATTTTTTATTTTTTGGGATTTTTTACTTTTTTTATTTTTTGGATTTTTTAAATTTTTTACTTTTTTCTGATTTTTTCTTTTTTATTTTTTAACATTTTTTTTATTTGTTGCATTTTTTCAAAAAAAAATTCTGAATTTTTTATTTTTTTTTTTTTTGGGATTTTTATTTTTATTTTTTGGATTTTTTGAAATTTTAATAGATTTTTTTTATTTATTTTTTTAATTTTTTTGTTGTGAAGTCAACGTCTACGAACACTCGAATAGAACGCAGAATCTGATTGTGAAGCTCCTTTAGAGTTACCTACTTACCATGTGTAACTAGTTTAATACCCGTCCGGTGGACGGGTTATGTTAATTTAATATATACTAACTATATAATGAACCTATATTGCACACAAAATTAAACAACGTGACAAACAAAAGCAACATCTTTTAATTCATAAAAGGAAAACGAACATCAACAATTTACAACCACAAAATGATAAAAAGTAAAATTGATAGAGGACTGAAACATGAAATAGTGTCATTTTGATGCAAAAGTAAATGGTAGGCCAAACACATGCGTGGTAAAATACATAACATGGGTGGAATGTTTATTAACATTCGAACGTGGTTTACTGACTCAATCTCTCCAAGTTAACACATATGACTTGCATAGTCAACCGCTCGATGCATAATGAATTGATTACTTTTAACATGCACTAACCCGTTTGCTGCTTTAACTCAATATTTCCCGTCTACAAAAATGTTAAGCTATTGTTGATCAATTTAATTAATTAATACAATCACAATTTAGGTCACTCTGACTAAAATTTTTATTTGATTCAAAAATCATAATTATACACTTTAATATTTTAGTCATCACAGAAAATAGTTTTAGTTGTTATTAGCCTATGCGGTATGGTGACGGTCCTCCCTTGGAGGATGATCCGCCACGTAGGCGTCACATCATAGTCCCTTAGAGGATGATCCGCCATGGTAAAACACTGGAAATAGGAGGATGATCCTATCCCACCATCTTAATTTTTTTTAAGTAGCTGGGTGATCTCCTTGAAGAGCTCTTCATTAAAAGTAGAAAAGACCTTCAAATCCTTCACAAGAATTTCAACAGCTTTTGCTCTGTCGTTCCTGAAATTATAGACTCAAATTTTCAATAAAACAGACTAACAACAGAAAAGAGCTCTGGTCCAACGATGTGGTGTATAAATATAGTATTAGATGTGCCTATCAAGAGCTTCCAGGTACTTTTGTTTCCTTAATTCAAAGAATATCTTCATCGAGTAACGATTGTCTTCAACCTTTGTGAACCCACGTAAGTACTTCTCAACCTCATCCCATTCACCAGCTTGAACTTGTTCCTCAAAATATTTCATATTGAAGTAAAAAAGATGATTCTTGTTCCAACATACACACGTTTAATTTACATAAGTACCATATGCATATCAATTGATCAACTGGATTTTCAAGATACATGTGGAAATGAGGCAAGAACCACTGGCTGAACAAAAGTTACAAGCAATCCATGGGGATTAAAGACGCATGCAACCTAAAAAAAGTATATTATAAAGAAAATACACTCACTTGTGTACAGTACCCTTGAATTTTTCTTCATCCAAGAATTGAAGGATTAGGAAAACTAATTACCGACTTAAGGATGACATGGCTCCCGCTTCGGGTACCCCCAACCACTCCAGCGCTAATGTTAGTTATAACCAGCACAACTTGTAAATAATAAATCAGTTCCAAAAAACAACACCCTGTAATCTACAATTTGTGAGATCAGTATCTTCAGTTGAATATCATTGGTGCAGCTTATCACAATTGCTCCCAAATTTCAAGAGCAAAACACTTTTTGCTTACAGTATTCTGCAACAAAGCTGAATCATACAAGTTAGTTCCCCTGATTTCTTAATTTCTCAAATTCTTCACTACAATAACAATTTATATTTCAATACCAAAATAAGCCTCATTGAGCTCAAATTTAAGTAATATCCTAAAGTGTAATATCCATACTCATCCATATCATTCATAATTCCAAAAAATTATAATAATAATAATAATAATAATAATAAAAATAATGTAATCACGAAACAGAAACAGAACAAATTCATCAAAAACTTACTCATGAGCCACAAAATTTCAAAATTAACTTCATACA
This sequence comes from Helianthus tuberosus, assembly GCA_030545235.1. NCBI lineage: Eukaryota > Viridiplantae > Streptophyta > Magnoliopsida > Asterales > Asteraceae > Helianthus > Helianthus tuberosus. The sequence continues at coordinate 188,810,123 of CM060406.1, forward strand.
GATCATAAACAACACACATCTGAATCCAAAACCACATCGAAACAGAACAAATTCATCAAAAACTTACTCACGAAGCCGCAAAACTTCGAAATTAGGGTTTGTAACTTTGTTCGGAACACCAGCAACTTCCTCACTCTTTCTACAAGCACCGCATCGAAACAGAACAAATTCAGCAAACGATCAGACGGTAGAAATAAACGGTTAAAATATGGGCGTTTATTGGTGTGTGAGAGAGGGGGAAGACTGTCCTAAACGTCGAGACCCCGACGTTGGCGACGAAGCTGGACCGGCAGAGGGCATGAAATGGAGAGGGGGTGGCGCTGTACCGGGACGCGGCAGGTACGAACCCCGTACCGCATAGCCTTATAATATATTTTAACCATTTAGAGGTGTTAAAGAGTAAAATTCCATATCATTTTATCCATTTCCGGTCCAATCTAGTCTTTAATGTTTTAAAACGAAATAAAGTCAGATTACATATGATTCCAAGAAAAAATACACCTCAAAGTGAATTCATTATATATGATTTTTTTTAAATTCAGCATCCTTTGCCTTCTTTGCATCTCTTTCATGCCAGTTGCTTCTTCTCCTCACATGTTAAAGTTCCAGTTGTCATATTTATCTTGAAATTATAGATATCATACCAAAAATGGCATTTCCATTTGACCTAATAAATCAAAATTCTATCTTATTTGTTGTATAAACATTATATTCCCACTGCCATTATGAAAGTATCGCTCACCATCAAATTAATTATTTTTTGCACCCACAATTGGAGATCCCTCAATCTGCAATAAGTAAATTTGGCAAGATTAATAACACCACAACATTTTTACAAAGTAGTATGAAAATTTGCATATTGTAATTACCTTACAAGAAAAGAGGTTAAGAGAACAACCATCTTCTTATTGTGTATTTCAACCTGTTTGACCCATTTTCATACCATCTATATCTTCCAAGTTTTGCCCCATTGTCCCATTTAACAACCCTTATCAGAACAAATGTCATGTCTGTAGATTGTGATATCAACAATAGTAACACGAAAAATTGTGGTTTTATCATAAAGAACAGTGGAATGGCAACAAAAAAAATACTATCCCTATGTAGCAAGAGAAGATAAATGCAATAAATTAATAGCTAAAAACGTGCAGTCAAAATAATAGAATTTCAAAAGTACCTGCTAAGGATGAAAAAAGTTTGCCTGGTGTAGTCGCCAAGTAACCTGTATCGATTGCTATTGCATCTGCCATTTTTATTTAAGTTTCACTCCACTGGTGTTTTCACGAGTTCCTGTGGAACCCACTTGAGCCAAGCAGTAACTATGGTTTGATGTGGTGTATTTTGCAGCAGACAGAAAATAAATAAAGCTATTTAAAAACTACACCGACTATAGCTCCACCCACGAATTTTCTAAATAAAACCAAGAAAGTAGTCACAAAACGAATGTCTTTAGATTGTAATATCAACAATGGTGACACAAAAAAAGTATGATTTGTACACATAACACCTCAATTAGGTTGGTCAGTTCGAAGCAACAAAACAGGGCAAACCTCATTGTCATTGACTCGCTCGATCCCTGAGATCATTAGTTCATCACCTGCTTTTCAAGCAACACATACATACATACCATGATTACATATGTGAAATTGAATCCCACCATGATTTGGACAAGCACCAGATCCAACATATTTTTTGATCATCGAACTTGCTTTCTGGTCAAAAACTTGTTTGTTGTACTTCGTTCTCTACACATTGCAACATATACAGTGATCAGTATTTTACATATCACTATGTCTATCACTGGCAATATAGAAACAAATTATATGATGAATACTCACTCACAGCTTCACACATTAGTCTATCATCATGGAAAGTAGTTCATTCAATAATAGCCCAATGTTTGTGAGAACAGTGTAAATATTAAGAGATGGCTGCCATGCACTCTAGATCAGACAATCATTTAAAACTTAGATAAATCATAGTAAAAAAATTTCAATTAGCAGATTTCTTAAGGTAATTGACCAACCAACTCACCTTTTTAGGGAGGTTAAGAATATCAAACGTTAGCATTTGCTCATTCGAAGGGAGGGATGGAGAAGAGTGTGTGACAACTCCAAGCTCATCCCCAAAGCCTAATGCAGTCACCACTGGTCCATCAAGAGAAACAACATACCTCCGCAACAAAAAAAAAAAAAAAAAAAAAAAAAAAAAAAAAAAAAAACATAAGTTTACTATGAAATTATAACAACTCAAACAACATAAGTTTACCATGAAATGATGTGCCTCCTGTAGAACACACATGGGAAGAATTCAGGATGAAAAATGTCCCAATTTCCTGGAAAGGAAATAAAATAAAACTGTTGGATATTTATCGTATATTTCTATCAGAATTCGTGGTACGTGTAGAAATATATAAAAAGAACACATCAATTTTGCATCAAAACTAATTGGAACGGACGGAATGGATACATATTATAAACCCGAACTAATCTTATAATCAAAGATCAACCTATAAATATGAAACTATACCTTCACCGAGCTAATTTACTTTGTAAGCGATGTATGAACAAAACCTAAATATCAGCAGATTATACGCATGTTACCGCCGTGGAAATTAAACAACCTGCATAAAGAAAATGATGCATATTTAGCAATGCTAACCCTAAATTTTCCAATTTGGGTGTAACCCAAATGAATGCTTCTCTGGCTTTTAATCAAATCATTTTCAGATCCTGTCAAAAAACATCGTAAATGCAAATTCACTATACGTAAGGCTCAAAAAAGAGATTGCTCTTACCAAAGCATGAATCCCGAATCATCAATAACTTGAACGAATAATCAAATTCTGATCCCGAAGAAGAATCCATGATGCCGAAGAACGAAAAAAACCCTAAAAATCCATTATGTTAGCATCTAGAGTAAAAATTGTGAATAAAGAGAGAAAGATCGAGATAATACCGGTTTTATTAGGAGCAAGAATCAAGAAAATAGGATATCTGTGATGCAAGTTTTGGGATGCCAAATGAGGGAGTGCGATGATGATGCTGGCAAGTCTGATATGCGTTCTTGAGGTTGTCAGCAAGAAACCATTTATAACCTACTTAAACTGCAGGATTGATAACCCTGAAATACGGACAAAGAGGGGAGAGTGGGGAGTTATTTGGTAACCTACTTAAAACTGCAGATTAACTGCTCTAGAATCAGTTATTTTTATGAGTTTAAAGGGCTGAGATTTAATCTCAGCATGATCCAATGGTGGATATTGTGGATATTGATTTAAGAGTTAGTTAGACTTGATAGGAACAATATATATATATAATATCCATTCTGGCCTACGAATTATTTTAATAGATATCTTACAACACATTCTGACTCTTTCTTAATTATTTTCCCACTCATCCTGACCCATCTTTATTTTTAAAATGGTCTAAAATAACCCAAAATACCTAAATGAGTTTTTATTGCAGGTCTGGTCCTTATCTTATATATATTAAAAGAAAATTACAAAGGCATCCAAATTCTATTTATTTTTTAACACGTGGGTTTAAACTTAACACTAAATGATGAATTATATGTCAATTCAAATTAATATAGTGATTTCATATGCTTTTATTTATTATATTTATATTTAAAAAACCTAGAATATATTTTCAATTAAATCCTTTCTTTTACTTTTTTACTGTATTTATATAATTCAATGTAAAATATACTTTAATAATTTGTAAATCATCAAAGATGTTTGAGTAAGTACATCATCAAAGATGTTCGAGTAAGTTGCAACGCACTATTTGAATTTTCTTTTGTTTTTATAGAACTAAAACTGATATCCGGGGTTGGTTTTTTAACGTAATCTGAGCGTACTGATTTTTTTTGGAACTGTTTATCGATCAAACTGTTAGTGCAGTTGTCTGTCGACTTCATCTTCGTTCGAGTCTTAGATTAAATCTGATAGATTAGAGCGCGTAAAACGAGTAATGGGATTATAGGTAATTCCGCTCGAAATGACACAAAGTCATTTCAAGCGAAATCAGGTGGATAATTCAAGCGAAATCTTGAATGTTATTTCGCTTGAATGGTATTTCGCTTGAGATGTAATTCTGCTTGAAGCATGTTCAAGCGGAATCACATGCCTATAAATAGTCCCTCAAGCGAGATCAGTTGTAATCTTCATGTTTCCGACGCCGAAGTCCTGTCGAAGTGTCTACGTGCTGTAAATTGCTTCTAGATCAATAAACCAGACAGTTAATAGTGAATACAAGCTAAAAAAAGACAGAATCAATGAATTCCGCCTCTGATTCTGTCTGAGCACTCTTCTGATTGACTCGTTAGGTCATTTCACGATCCTACATGTGGTATCAGAGCTCAGGAGGAAGAGTTCTTACCGTTTAGCTCGTTTTCGCTGGAAAATTCTGATTTCTACACCTTCTTTTCAAAATTAATCAAGTTTTCACGGTTAAAATGGACTGATTTTCACATATAGTGTGCGAAACATTGAATTAACAAACCCTTGAAAGTTTGAGACTCAAATTCAGTCAAAAAGTGACAAAATTGGACCAAAAAGGTAATTCCGCTTGAACGAACAAACAGTATTTCAAGCGAAATCAGCAGGTTAATTCCGCTTAAAATCATATTTCGCTTGAAAATTTCATCTTATTTCGCTTGAAATAGGTGATTTCACTTCAAAGGTATAATTTCGCTTGAAAGTTTTCAAGCGAAATAACTGATTTCGCTTCAAATTAGTTATTCCGCTTCAAAACCTTATTTCGCTTGAGAGGTATTACATTTCAAAGAATAATTTCGTTTGAACATATTGTTTTGAAAAATGGCAAAAATGTTTGATGAAACAGAAAACTATTATTTTGAAAGATTTAATAATTGGCATCGAGGGTTTATAGATGATAGTTATAGAAATGTGAAGAAGGTTGGTTGGGAGAAAAGGTTTAAATACTTTGTGTGTTTGAAAAATGAAAATTTGGATGATCTAGCAAACCGATATACAGTCTTAATTGAACATTTGAAAGAACATGAGATAAGACTGTCAGATACTGAAAAAGTATCAAAGTTTGCTGATGCATTACCAGTAGAGTGGGATGAATTTTTGGAAAATCTAAAAAAGGATTCTAGTTTTTCAAAGTTATATCTAAAAGAGTTTATCAACAAACTTAAAAATTATGAGTATGAAAATGAAAAGAAAAAGGAAGAGTTGATAAATGAAATGAAAAAGAATTTGATGAAAGTGGGTTTAAATGTGATTCTTGAAATGAAAAGAAGAATTAGTGTATGTCTTGCTGCAAAAAGTAATTTGATATACGATAACAAGAGGGGTTGTTATATTGATGAGAATGCGAATCCTCTTGATTTTGTTAAAAATTTTTGTGCAGGAACATACAAGATAGAGGAAAAGGAAATCTCAAAGAATGAAGAATCAAAAAAGCTTGGATCTTCAAATTCTGAATCTGTGTGCTCTAAATGTGTTCAATTTGGAGCTGACAATGTTAAACTCTTGAAGGATTTGGAGAGTTTGACATTGGAGATCAAAAATTTGAAGGATGAAAAGAATTCTGATGAAAAACAGATTCCTGAGATGTGTTCAAAGTGTGAAAAATCCGTATCAGACAATGCCAAACTCTTGAATGATGTAGAGAGTTTGACATTAGAAAACAAAATTTTGAAAGAAAAAGAAAAGGATTTTCAAAGTCAAATGAAGATTTTAGAAGATGAAAAATCTGTTATTTTTAAAAATAATCTTGAAAAACATATTGAAATAAATTCTCATCTTCAGAAAATCATTCGACTTGAAAATGAAGCTGAAACTGCTCGAAATAAAATTGATGAGCTTGAGAAGAGATTGAACGGTTTTGTGAAACCAGATTATATTTGTCCAAAACCTATCAATTCAGTTTCAATAAGTGACAATGTCACAAATTTTGACAAAGTCAAAATTGAAGATTGTGATGAGAAAACTGATGATGAAGTTGAAAAAAGAAAAATATTTTTGAAATTAAATGAAATGTTTCAAGAAACTGTTTTACATTCTACTGAGAAAGGTGAATGCTCAACGCAAAAACCTGTAAAGAAGAATGAGGAACAAAAACAAAAAGATAAAAAAACGAAAAAACTTCAAAAAGAAAATAAAAGCTCATCAGTTCAATCATCCAATCATAATAAAAAAACCACAAAAATTGGAAAATCAAAACTCAAAAATTGTTGGTAATAAGTGGTGCAGGTTTGACCACAGTGCTCAAAAGGCAAATCCAGCAAACAAGAGGAGAAATGATTATCACCAAGCCAAACAGTGCTATGATCTGAATGTTTGGACTGAAAGTGGTGATTGGTACGATAACAGAGTGTGTTACACTTGTGGTGTGAAAGGACACATTGCTGTTAACTGCCAAAGTAGGAAGTTTGAGACAAGAAGATGCTTTGAATGCCATATCAAAGGTCACATTGCCAGAGAATGCCCAATCAGATCAAAGGGAAGATCGAGGGCTGAATCTCAGAAAATGGCAAAGAAACCAGTCAATGTCAAGCCCAAAGAACAGAAAGTTCAAGAACCTAAAGTTCAAGTACAGAAAGTTCACAAACAGAAAGTTAAGCTTTCGCAATGGTAGAAAGACAGACTGAGAAAGAAGAGAAAGAAGGCGAGAGAGTATCTCGAAAGGATTTTGTCCTCGGATACAACTGGTAAAACAGATAAAAGTTCTGATAAATCGTCTTGCTCGCCAAAGAATGACAAATTAAGCAAAATGAATTCATCAGATACAAATCTGAGGACGAAAGGGGAAAGAAGAAGAAGAAAGTTGGTGGCAATGAATCTGTTTCTTCGGAAACAAAGGAGCCACATGTTGGTAATGAATCTGACTCATCAAAGTCAGACAAACCAAGTCCAGGCAATGAATCTGGTGTGGTAAAGCCAGAAGAGCCATGTGTTGAGGTAAAAGTTGAGAATTCTGGTCTAACAATGGATGATGCAAATTTCCACCATTGTTGAACAAGAATTCAAAATCACCCAAGAACTGTCAGGCTTGGGTGAATCTGTTTAAATGAAAAACCTGACTTGCCGAAGCTTCCAGGTTGGTAAGTGTGGAGCAGGTATCGGCACATTTCTTGAGAAATTCACGAAAGTGATTTCGACTTAAAAGTGGTAAATCAGGGACATTAAGTTGTACTTGATTTTCTATAAGTGATTGTGATGTTTGAGGATTGATCTTAAAAATGTTAGTTTTTACAAGTGGTTGAAGAAAACAAGGTGATGAATGATCCCCATGTTTGAGAAATGACTCACAAAACTTATTTTCCGGAAAAACCATTTTGATTAAAACAAACTTAGGTGTTTTGAAATCACTTTGGGAAAATGTTTTGTTGTCAGGGGGAGTTCTGATTGTTTAAGCCAAGTGAATGGAGAATTGAAGTAATTCTCATCATGTTGTCATTTTACCCTGTACAGTTTGTTCTCAAATTTTCTCAGAATATCAAAATTTAAACATATTTTGATTTTAGGGGGAGTAGAAATTTTAAAAAAAATTATAAAATTTGAAAATTCCAAAAACATTGAAAAATGCAAAAATGAGTTTTGTTGTAAAAAAGAGGAAATGATAGTAGATCAGTTGGACTGTCACAGCATGCTAAAGAAATGTAAAGTCTAAATGTGATAAATGGTCTCACTAAAGATGTGACGATAGGCTTAGCTAGACTAGTAGATTTGCGAGAATGATACAAACCTAAAATGAAAAAGCCTAGTTCTAGTGGGAAACATGGTCAAAAGCATAGTACTTAGTTTTGTCCTTCTTGATTGTGTGCCTACTCGGTAATCGCTGATTGTCGAAAGACATAAAACTGGTTAAGTTTGTGAATTTTCACAACTTTGCTAAAAAGTCGCTGTGATTGTGCATTTTTTTTGCGAAGATTTAAACTTGTTTTTATTTCTTTATTTTGTTTAAGCATTAGACATCCTCTGCGTATACGTGAGTATCGAACTGGATGTTAGTGCCTAAACGTTCTGCGTTATTTTCTTTGGTGTTTCGTTTAAGCTTTGGATCACCTCTGCGTATACGTGAGTATCGATCTGGTGGTTAAAGCCTAAACAACTTCAACTTGTTTTATTTTTCTTATTTTGTTTAAACATTGGACTTTCTCTGCGTATCGAAAGATCGACCTGATTGTTAATGTTTAAACATTCTGCGTTGTTTTTGCACAAATCACAGTTGATAAAAGTTTAAAAGTATTACTTGAGTTAGTGTATTGCATGATGAGGGGATATGCTGAGATCGTGGGGTCCATAAGAATTTAGTGCAAAATTAATATACCTTAACGTATCGGTAAGCATTTCGAAAGTTTTTAGATTGAGTTTAAGTGGACAACAATATCGTCAATCAATGTGAATCGTTTTGAACTGAAAATGATTAAAGCTTAACGGTGCTAGTGATTTGTCTCGAAAACTGATACGATCCTCTTTCGCAAACTCACAAAAACATTGTTTTTAAATATTTCATTTCTGCATTTAAATTCTGTTCTTGCATTTATGTTTCATATTTTGAAAAATCCAAAAAGATTTTCAACAACTGATGTTGAAGAGCTGATATTCAAAATTCCAAGTGCTAAACAGGATGAACAGGGTTGGGAGTGTATGCTGAAGTGAAGTAATTTGTTTTGAGAAAAAAGTTAAGATTAGTTAATCAAGGTCATTAATTTGAACTTGATGTAACTATTATGATTGAATGGTTTCAATCAGTAAGTTTTTCTTATTGATTTAAGTAAAAACTTATGTGGATTGTAAGAAAATTTGTGCAGGAGTTGAGCTGAACAGAGTTAAAGCCAGGATGTGATCTCAAGGTGATAGCCAATTCCAGACAGAGATCCCAGCATGATGAAAGGGGGAGTCTGACGAGGTTAGAGCCAAAGAGAAGATCCTGGTACATGCTAAGAAAGAAAGAAGACCGATCAAGATTGAAGAGTCATTATGATGAAGACTCTCACTGAAGATTCCATCAACATTCAAGGGGGAGTCTGTTAGTGCAATTGTCTGTCGACTTCATCTTCGTTCGAGTCTTAGATTAAATCTGATAGATTAGAGCGCGTAAAACGAGTAATGGGATTATAGGTAATTCTGCTCGAAATGACACAAAGTCATTTCAAGCGAAATCAGGTGGATAATTCAAGCGAAATCTTGAATGTTATTTCGCTTGAATGGTATTTCGCTTGAGATGTAATTCCGCTTGAAGCATGTTCAAGCGGAATCACATGCCTATAAATAGTCCCTCAAGCGAGATCAGTTGTAATCTTCATGTTTCTGGTACTGAAGTGCTGCCGACGTGTCATTTGATCTGTAAAGTGATTATAATCAATAAACAAGACGATTAATAGTGAAACAAGCTGTTTTCCACGTCTGTTTCTTTGTTTCCGCCTTTGAAACAGACTAGAGCTCTTCTGATTGACTCGTTTAGGTCACGTTTCGATCCTACAAGTGGTATCAGAGCATTTTCGATATAAAATATGCATAAAACGTATTATATTTGACATGACTCATTTTCGATATAAATTACGTCAAAACGTAAACAAATTTGAGTTTATATCGAAACATACATAAAAATAAGCACGTAAAACTCGAGGGGGTCAAAATGTCATTACGTCGAAACGTAAACAAATTTGAATATATACCGACACATACATAAATGCCAAAACGTATACCAACTGAGAACATCAATAAAAATAAGCATCAAAATGTCTATATATGACATAATTTATGAAACGTAAAGCAACTTGAGTTTATACAATCAAATGAAAATGGATTATGTTTGACATGACTTGTTTTTTGAAAAAGAAATTACGTCTAAACGTAAACAAACCTGAATTTATACCGACACACACATCAAAGTAAGCACGTAAAACTCAAGGGGTTCAAAATTTCATTTAATAAAGTTTTAGAAAGTTAAGGGTTTAAGTTCAAGATTAAAAGAAAAAAACCAAAAGAAAACAAAAGTCAAAAATACTGTAGCTATCTAGTCAACAAATTATATATATATATATATATATATATATATATATATAAATGGTAGGGTTCTAGAGTGAACAAAGTGAACAGATCTTGACCCTTCACTTCTTAGATGATGAGATTTAATGGTAATGACAATTTGGTAAATATTTTATAAAATATAACCAGTAAATATGGTGGATATGGGCATTAATGTAAATGTATACTAAATCTAATTTTGTAAATATCACAATCTCTCTCATAAAAATACCAAAATTTCAGTTGCATTATCTCTGTAACCAAACAGCGAATTAGGGTTCTTCATCAAAATCGATCGGTGATTTACAAGTTCGTCGTCTCTGTAACCGGCGATTAATAGCTTCCACTGTCAATTCTTCTCTCTCCTTTTTAATCCCACCGTCGAATAATAGCTACGACCGTCGATTCTTCGCTATCCCTTTTAATCCCACCGGCGATTGATAAAATGTGCTATATATCGGCGTTTTCATTCACCGAAATCCCACTAAAGGTACGAGTCATTAGTGTATACCTTCTTAGCCGATTCTGTATAATATAGTGTTCCATTTGTGGGTTTTGATGAAGATAGTTCTGATTTCATCAATACATCTTTAATTTTTTTTTAATTATGGTGTTGATTTAACAAATTAGTGGATTTTGCTCTGTTTTATGAGATGTTGCTCTGTTCGTTGGCTGTACACATATGTATTATAGTTGGTTTTGTGATATCTCATAAGGTTGTGTGTATTGGTTGTGTAAAGGCGTTAATGTACACTTGTGTATTATACTGATTGATATTGAATTGGGGGTAAAAATTTTATAACAAAGTGTACAGTGGGTTGTACACATATGTATACTCTGTTTTTTTCGATTTACTCTGTTTTTTGGGTTATATTTTTATGAAGGTTTATTAATAAACTTGGTTGTACGCATATGTACAGGAAATTTTTTAATTAGTCTACAACCTGGGTTGTACACTATGTACGAATGTGTATAAGAAGTCGAGACATAGGTGTGCAAAAGGTTGTTTATTTGTACCTGGGTTGTACACTATGTATATAAGTTGCTGCCTTGATGTTTACTCAGACCGCACGAGCCCGTAATGATAAGGTTTGTGGAGACTGTTTGACCTTTGACCAGCCTGCCTTGCGTGCCCTCTTGGCCAGAACACGGTATGCTATCTATTCCCCAATTTCTAGTTTATATGTTTGTGTAGGGGTAGTTTAGACCTTATGTTTGCAGGTGCAATTTGGTTATTTATTATGTTTGTTGTTAGGAGCTATATGGATAATTATTTGTTGTTATGTATTTGCATACTCGAAGAATTTTTTCTAAGAGATATAATATATACAAATTTATACATGTAATGACACTACAAACTTCTAACAACAAAAATATAATAAATGACAAAAGTGCCCTTGCACACATAAGGTCTGTTTTGAACCTGGATTGCATTTCTTTTAGTTCCCCTTATAAACATATTAGAATTGAATAAAAAATATTGATCAAATAGTTTTTGCGGGTGAGACCAATTCGACCCATATTAAAACTGGTCGATTTTTATAAAAACCCATTTTGACCCGTTACATAACGTGCTAGAACCGCTCACCCTTCCACAGAACCACCCACCCTATCACCTCTAGGTAGATATGAATTTTCTTTACATTAAATATTTTGTTATTACGTATTAGCCATGGTGCTATTTTATATTATAGTTTTACTAAAGTAACAAGGCGTTGGGCCAAAAGGAAAAGAGAAAAATGCTCATTTTGCTGAGGAAGTTCTAGTAAATGGAAATTTGATGTTATAATCACAAACTTATAGCAATATTTCTTGGATTATCTATATATTATTTACATTTTTAAATATTTTGGGGTTTAGGTAATGGGGATGCTAATATATTAATAAATTGGATTATTAAGGACTTATGTACATACTGTACACAAGGTTTAAAGATAGTGTACACTTATGTAATGCACTGTTGTGTACATGTGTACATACTGTTGTACACAGGTGAACATACCAATGTACACCAGAGTATAAACTATATTATCCATAAGTATTAATGTGACAGTAAAAGTATTTAATTTTATGGAGCATGTGCAGGCAAATGGTGTTTCAAACCAAAGGTCGAATAGGGCTGGATATGACGATGTTGAGCGTGTGGAATAGGGCCGGATGTGACGCTAGTTTATAAAACATTGCTAGATATTTTGTTTAGAAGTCGGTAGACAGTTTTTATTGTTGAAACTATGTTTGTGATGCACAATTCGAGTTTTTATTTACTGCTTTGTGTTTTTTTTTTCGTGTTTTGGACGTTTTGATGGCCTGTGTATGATGTTTAATCGTTAAAAGATATCTCGACTGGGATTTTGTATATTGAGTTTGTGGCGACTTGCAGCATTAGCGGCACTTTTTTGACCATTAACGACCATCCTTTAGTGGCGACATGTGTCATTTTGTTGATTATCTTTTGGGTTTTCGGTTACAATTAAGGTTAAAATTGTTTGTGGGACTGAATCTCACTTGGGTTTGATTCAGTAAAACCATATATTTAGGAGCCTAAGAAACACACATAGAATATAATACAAATTCATTGATAAATATGTCGCAAAAGATTAAAATGTGAGGCATTCTACAATCACAACATGATCAAGAAACTCATTCTAAACTTCTTGGATCTCATCCAATGCATAGTTGTTGGTTGAGACGTTTGCATAGTTCACTTTGTTAAACCTCACAACAACAGGGTACCGAGTTTTTGGGTCCTGCACATCATAGCATTTGATATCCACATAAGCATCAAAATATACACTAAGTTAACACATTAATCATACACATGACACATATATGTTATAAATTTTACCTGGTCAACAATCATAACTGATCCCGCTCCTTTGACCCAGTATGACTCATTCCTAAGAATTCTCACCTGTGTCCACAAGATAATATTATCAACCACTTAACTTTCTATTACATATCTATTGAATCAAACTACAATGCTATACTAATCAGTATATCTAGATTCTCACAAACAAAGATACATAAAAACAAACCTATATCATAACACTAAATTATTGCAAGAACAAAGCGAACAAACCTAAATCGTTCATTTTTTTAATCTTTCGTATTTCTTAAATACATGTACGTGCATAAAAAGCCATCAAAATAACTCCAAAATACACAAGCGTTTAACATAAAGGCAGAATTTTTATGAACCCAAAAAACAGAGTATACATATGTGTATAATCGAATGAACCCAAAAAACAGAGTATACATATGTGTACAACTAACTGTAAATAGACTAAATCAGAAAAACAAACTACACAAAAAAGACATGATTAACTTATAACCAACAACTAAAACACAAAAAATTCAACAATTCAAGCTTTTTTGTACCAAAATATAAACTTCAAACCCGAGATTCAACTTGAATAAAAATAAGAGATAAACCAAGAAACCTAAACACAATCGGACATAAATCAGAGCAAGATGAAACCATTACGTGCATTATTGTGTACCTTGATTACTTAAGAGAGCAGCAAAGGAGGGTCAATTTTTGTTCTTTGGCGATAGCAGATTTTGCGTCTTGGATATTGGATTCAGGGATTCATTAATATTTGAGTTTACCATCAGATGCTGGAGAGCGGAGGGAGTAGAAGGGTTTAATGTTATCGGTGGATTCACAGTAGATGAGGCTGGGGTCGGCGTCGGCGGCGGAAGAAAGGTGGTGATCAGTGAAAAAAGCTTGAGGGATGGTAACTGAATGTTGATTGATCAGATGGCTAGAGAGCAGAGGGAGTAGAAGGGTTTAATGTTATCGATGGATTCACAGTAGATGAGGTTGTGGTCGGCTCCAGCGGCGGAAGAGAGGTGGCGATCAGTGAAAAAAAGGGTGAGGGATCAACGTAATGTTTGGTAACTGATTGTTGATTGTGATAAATCTCAATAAAAATTGATATATAATTTAAGAAATAAAAGTAACTTTATATGTTTAATGACAATCCTACCCCTTATCATCTTAAACAAAATCAAGGGTCAAGATCTGTTCACACAGTTCACAAACAAGGATGTTGTTCACTCATGAACCTAACCCTATATATATATGTAGAGGTTCCTGTAAAAAAGGTTTTTTTATGAGAAAGAATCTACACCATTAGATATTTGCTCTAATGGTTGAGATTAATAGGGACCAAATTATAAATTGTCTTTTATTATTTTGGACTGAATTGAAAATTGTAGGGGTAAAAGAGTCTTTATATTCATGTGAAAATAGGAAACTGTATCTTCATATGCAAACCAGTTACTAAAACCCTACAAATTAGCGAATCATGACAGGAACCTCTATCTCTGTCGCTTTTCTTCCGCCAATCTAAATCATCGACGTCTCTGCCGCTCTCTTCCGTGGCTCCGGATCATCGAAATCTCCACCGCTCCGAATCATCGACATCTCCGAATCAGAGACTGTACAGAGGCGGCGCCGGCCACCTCTCCCCGACGGCGGCGGCGGAGAGACAGTGGTGGTGCCGGCAGTGGAACGACGAGGGTTGTAGTGTTATACAGAGCTATAAAATGGTAATATGGTGTTATATACCATTCATAGTGTTTTATAGTCATTTGTAATGTTATATCTTGTTTTGTAGTGTTATAAACTATTGAATGGTGTTTTGTAGTGTGTTTAATAGTGTTATATACTTATTAAATGGTGTTATATACTTATTGAATGGTGTTATATATGTGTTGAATTGTGGTTGCAGTGTTATTCGTACTGTTTTTGTAGAGATCTTTTAAAAAATCATGTTCCTATAAATAAGGTGGCGGTTAAGGAAGGTTTTGAATTAATTGAATCAATGATAAAATTATTTGTTTACCCTTTTGTATTAATTAAAATTGAGGACACATGTCATCTCCACAATATTTCTCACACTTTTAACGTTTTTTATAATAACCTTACCCTATATATATATATATATATATATAGGATTAGGTTCAAGAGTGAACACTAGTGTAGTTTGCGAACGGAGCGAATTAATCCTGGCATACATGTGTGTAGATCAACGGCTAGAATTTGATGATGAAATACTCTAGTGTATTTTACGATTTGATGATGAAATCCTAGCCATCCACTTGTGTAAATCAATGGCCAAGATTTGTTCACTCAGTTCACAAATACACTATTGTTCACTCCAGAGCCCCACCCTATATATATATATATATATATAGAGAGAGAGAGAGAGAGAGAGGATTAGGTTCAAGAGTGAACAACTTCTTAAGAGTGAACTGAGTGAACTAATCTTGGCCCTT
This sequence comes from Helianthus tuberosus, assembly GCA_030545235.1. Taxonomy (NCBI): domain Eukaryota; kingdom Viridiplantae; phylum Streptophyta; class Magnoliopsida; order Asterales; family Asteraceae; genus Helianthus; species Helianthus tuberosus. The sequence continues at coordinate 188,825,415 of CM060406.1, forward strand.
GATCATTTTTTAGATTAAAAGAGTAAGATTGACATTAACCAAGTATGTTTAATTAAAATCCCTTAATTTTCTCATCTCTTAACTCTCTCTCTCTCATTTTTAATTATTTCTCCATTATTTTAATTATAAGAAATTGAAGGGCTTTAAATTTTGGTAGACCATAATGGATTACAACATTATCATTCTACATCTTCAGCTCATATGTTGAAGTTGATTAATGAATATTGCAAGTATTCTTATCACTCAAGAAGATGATAAAAACGAAACTATTATTTTTTTTCTATGTTTTTTTTGGAATTATTATGTTTACAAATTATTTAATTTTCAAATATTCGTAGCGCTCATTTCTTTATCAATAGATTTTGTTTTGATTTTAACTTAAATATTGTTTTTCTTTTATTATCCGTATATATAGATATCATAATATATTGTTTTTAACTTTTTATAATGTCGCAACCCCCGCCCCCTATCTGTCCTGGGAACGGGCGGCCGCAAGACCAGTTTTGGTGGTATCATTTTGTTTATCAATTTGGCAGCGGAAATTTCATCAGGACCGGGGTTAGGAAATGTTTATCAGAGTAAATACCACACTTTAATAATATTAAACATATTGGGATAAAATCCAAGTTTTCATTACAAACATTTTCAAAGGGAAAATCCCTATTTTATTGAATAAAACATCTTCTTTTATTTAGGTAACTTTTATAGCCACTTTTCCAAGCCTTCAGTGCTGTCCAGCTGGCTTCTAGTTGGCTTTCACATTTTGTTACCTGAAACGCGTTTAAAAATATTTTGTCAGTGGGAAATACTGGTGAGTGAACCCCAGTTTAATCAAGAATATTTTTATTCATTAACAGTATTGAGAGCAATCACATTGTTTATTTCTACACAATTACTCATTCAGTATTGTCAATCCTGACTGGTGGGTCATATTACACATTGGCTAACTCGTTGTCCAATGGTAACGTGTTCCACATTTTGTATACAAAACCCCAACATACCGGCAGTAATTGAATAACTACAAAGACTCAATCACTGCTTAATCACATTGTAAAACATTTAAGGTTTTATAAAAACAATTTACAAAAAGGAGATTACTCACATTGCTGACTTAGGTTTCTTCTAAGGTTTCCTGGTGATTATCTATAATTTACACAATGCACACGCGTTAGTATAATAACCCTTTATATTTACATTAGTAATACCCTCCCCGAGATGGCATTCCAACGACTACGTCGGGCAGAACCTCGACAGCCGTTACGAAACCCTGGATCAATCGGGCAGCGTATCTAATACGTAACCGGGGTTATGATACTTACATCGGGGCAGAACTTCGTTAATTAGGGGGGTATTATGCCCGGAAATTATGTTATCTATTCAAAAATTCGTTGAGAGAGAAAGAGACTGAGCGATTTGGGACTGAAGCCCGAGTTCCCCATTTATAGGGCCTGAAATCGGGTTTCTCGCGGCCCGCGTAGACCTAAGGGTCGTCTTACGCGGCCCGCGTAGTAGGGTGTCTAGGCCGTAGCTGATCCGGGTCACGAGTATAGGTCCAACACGTGCTGCCACGTGTCAACACCGGGTGATGCCTCGTTTTGCCCTGCGAGAGCCTCATTTATCTTGTTTTTAATTAATTTTTAATAATATAATGTAAGTTGGGCTCGATTTTCACATACGGGGTATATTTAGAGACATATAAGGGTATTTTAAAATATATTAGGGTGTCAGAAAAATTCAGGAGGGTTGTTATATCCTCCCTACCTTGTTTTAGAACTCGTCCTCGAGATCTACTGGAACAAGTGTGGATATTTCTTTTGAATTTCTGATTCAAGCTACCATGTGTATTCTGGTCCTCTTTTAGAGTCCCACTTCACTTTGACCAGAACTAATCTCTTGTGTTTGAGGTTCTTAACTTTCTTGTCTTCAATCTGTAGACGCTTCTCTACAAACTTTAACTGTTCATTTACCTTTATATCCTTAAGAGGTACTACTAGTGATTCATCAGCTAAACACTTCTTGAGATTAGACACATGAAATACATCATGTATTCCTGCCATTTCCTCTGGCAGTTGTAGCTGATAGGCTACAGGTCCTATTTTTCTAATAATATCAAAAGGTCCAACATACTTGGGGCTTAGCTTTCCTCTTTTGATGAATCTTACCACTCTTTTCCAAGGAGAGACTTTCAATAACACTTTATCTCCTACTGGAAATTCCAATGGCTTTCGTCTGTTATCAGCATAACTCTTTTGTCGATCACGTGCTGCTTTCAGTCGTTCCTTGACTTGAATAATCTTGTCTATTGTTTCTTATACTATCTCGAGTCAAGATAGTTGCTTTTCTCCAATTTCTGCCCAACAGACTGGTGTTCGGCACTTTCGTCCATAAAGTGCTTCGAATGGTGCAACATTGATACTTGTATGATAACTGTTATTATAAGAAAATTCTATCAATGGTAAATGATCGTCCCAATTACCTCCGAAATCAGTTACACAAGCTCTAAGCATGTCTTCCATTGTCTGAATCGTCCTTTCGCTTTGTCTGTCCATTTGAGGATGATAAGCGGTGCTTAAATTCAACTTGGTTCCCATGGCTTTTTGGAAACTTGTCCAAAAATGAGAGGTAAAGCGACTATCTCTGTCAGAAACAATTGATAGAGGAATTCCATGTAATGAAACTATTTCATTTACATATAATTTAGCTAACTTTTCCATACTGAAAGTTTCTTTCATTGGTAGGAATGAGCTGACTTGGTTAGCCTGTCTACAATCACCCAGATTGTATCATTACCTTTTCTTGTTTTGGGTAATTTGGTAACAAAATCCATTGTTATTAATTCCTATTTCCAAACAGGCATTTCTAACTGTTGCAATAAACCTGAGGGTTTCTGATGTTCAGCTTTAACTTGTGAACAAGTTAAACACTTTGCAACATATGCTGCTATATCCTTTTTCATTCCTATCCACCAAAAATTCTTCCTTAAGTCCTGATACATCTTATCATTTCCAGGATGCATCGTATACTTAGACTTATGGGTTTCTTCTAATATATGGTGGCGTAGGTTTCCTAATTTAGGTATCCACATTCTTTTCTTATGGAATCTCCAAATTCCATCTTTTCCTTTTTCTAATTCCTTAATCATTCCTTTCAGTTTCTCAGTATCATCCTTGATTACTAATTCTTGTGCCTTTCTAATCTGATCATTTAAATCTACTTGCAGATTTAACTTAAGAGAACGTACTCATTTTGGCTTTTCATGATACTTCCGACTTAAAGCATCAGCTACTACGTTTGCCTTTCTTGTATGATACTAGATATTACAATCAAAATCACTAAGTATCTCCATCCAGTGTCTTTGTCTCATATTCAACTCCTTTTGCCCAAAAACATACCTTAAACTCTTATGGTCGGTGAATATGGTAAACTTACTACCGTATAGGTAATGTCTCCAAATTTTAAGGGCAAAAATTATAGCTCCTAATTCCAAATCATGGGTTGAGTAATTCTCTTCATGATTCTTAAGTTGTCTAGACGCGTAAGCTATAACCTTTTGACGTTGAATTAATACACATCCATAACCTAACTTAGAAGCGTCACAATAGATTACAAAATCTTCAGTTCCTTCTGGTAACGCTAGTATGGGTGCATGGGTTAATCTTTGCTTAAGAATTCTAAAGGCTTCTTCTTGTTTTAGTCCCCGTTCAAACTTAACTGATTTACAGTAGTTAAGGGAATGGATATTCTAGAAAAATCTCGAATAAACCTTCTATAATAACCGGCCAATCCTAAGAAACTTCTAACCTCAGTTGGTGACTCAGGGGTTTTCCACTTGGTAATCGCCTCGATCTTGGTGGGATCTACATTAATTCCTTCATGATTGACTAAATGTCCAAGAAATTGTACCTGTTCTAACCAAAACTCACACTTCGAAAACTTAGCATAAAGCTTTTCTTTTCTCAATAAACTTAGAAGTGCGTGCAAATGCTTTGCATGATCTTCCTTGCTTTTGGAAAAAATAAGAATATAATCTACAAAGACAATTATGAATTTATCCAAATATGGCTTACATATTCGGTTCATCATGTCCATAAATGCAGCTGGGGCATTGGTTAAACCAAATGGCATGACAGTAAATTCATAATGGCCATACCTTGCTCTGAAAGCGGTCTTAGGAATGTCCTCTTCCTGTACCTTTAATTGATGATATCCTAACCTTAAATCGATTTTAGAGAAAAATCGTGCTCCTTGCAATTGATCAAACAGATCATCGATTCTTGGTAATGGATACCGATTCTCAATCGTGACTTTGTTCAATTCGCGGTAGTCAATGCATTGATCCGTCCTTCTTTTTAACGAATAATATCGGTGCTCCCCATGGCGATGACCTTGGCTGTATGAATCCATTTTCCAACATTCATCTAATTGTTTCTTCAGTTCCTGCATTTCTGCGGGTGCCAAACGGTAGGGTGCTTTGGCAATTGGTGCGGTTCCTGGTATCAAATGGATTCTGAATTCAACTTCTCTATCTGGAGGTTGTCCTGGTAGCTCTTCTGGAAATACATCTGAATACTGGGATACTACTGGAATATCCTTTAATTCTTTTCCTTTAGTGTTAGTGATTATAGAAATCAAATACACTAATGATCCTTTCCTTATATAACTTGTTGTTTTCATCACAGAGATGAACTTTGTGGATTTTAAGGTTTTATTTCCTTTAATTGTGATCTTTTCACCCCTGGGTGAATTTACTTGAATTGACTTTTGATCACATAAAATACTGGCTTTATTGGCTATTAACCAATCCATTCCTAATACAACATCAAATCCTGCCAGATTCATTGGGTAAAGGTTTGCAATAAATTTCTGATTTAAAATTTATATTCTTGCTCCCTGCAAGATCTCAAAAATCCTAATGGTTTCCCCATTTGCTGTCTCTACTAGACATTCTTGTGGGAGTTTAGTTAATGATTGATTAAGAAGTTTGCAGAATGAAGTATTAATAAAACTTTGGTTCGCACCAGAGTCAAATAATACTTTAGCAAAAACATCATTAACTAAAAACGTACTAGTGATCACATCCGGGATCATCTTTGCTTCTTCTGCAGTCAGAACAAATGCTCTAGCATTTTTAGTATTCTTGGTGTTCGTAGCTGGAGCTAGCTTTGGACAGTTAGGCTTGATATGACCTTGTTCTCCGCAGTTGTAGCATATCCTGTTGTTAGGCTTTTTCCTGCAGTCTTCCTCCTTGTGTCCAGATATTTTGCAAAAGTTACAGTATATGGAACATCTTCCTGAATGCTTCCTTTTGCAATATTTAAAGTAGGGTGCCGAGGTAGAACCTACATTTCTCCCACGGTTAGAATTTTCAGAACGGAATTCCAGGGTAAGCTTCTGGGTTAGGTTCCTCCTTTGATCCTCTTCTCGAGTACGGACTAACTCAACTGTCAAGGTGTTGGCTAGTTCTACTGCTTCTTCTATGGTTTGAGGTCTAGCTGCCTTGACTACATGTCTAATCTCTCCAATTAATCCCCAGATGTAACGGGAGATTAAAACTGGTTCAGGTGAAGCAAGGGTTGGTACTATTCGGGCATATTCAAAGAATAATGTCGTATAACCCTTACTATCTATCCCAATCATCCTAAGGTTTAGAAATTTGTTTGCTATCTGTTCTTTTTCATTAGGAGGGCAGAATTTCCTTTCTACCATGTTTTTAAACTCCTCCCATTCCATATTGTAAGTTCTATCACTTCCCCTAGACTGGAGGATTGTGTTCCACCATTCTAGTGCTGAATTCTTAAACAGATTGGAAGCAAACATTATCTTATCCTCTTCCGCACATTTACTTATTCTTAAGACTGCCTCAGTCTTTTCTATCCAGCATAGAGATGCAACGGCCCCTTCATTGCCCGAGAATTCCATTGGTTTACAAGACCAGAATTCTTTATAAGAACAACCGTAAGACACGGTTCTTCTTCTTTTGGGAATGGGCACTTGAAGTACGGGTCCATTGTTTACGCTGTTTTCAGGTTCAGAAGGTCGTTTGCTATCATGCTTACTTTTATTTTCCGCTTCCTTAACCGTTTTGATAATATATGGCATCGCATCTATTATTCCTTGTGCCACTATATGCTGCATGGCACTGTTATCCACTTGGTTTCCATTGTTGTTGTTCGGGTTTTCGTTATCCAAGTTAATATTACTCTGGTTATCATTATTCTGGCTTTCCTGATTTACTTCGTCATCCATCTGAATTTTAAACATTTATCAATTATTAATATCACAAAATAATTAATAATTTAGGCAACCACCACACAACACACATATTGGTCAAAAGCGTCGAGCATTGCGACTTACTCTTTTCTATTATAGTATGCGTCAAATACACACTAAGACTGGAATTAAAAATTACAATACTACTATGCATCGCTAACCACGAAGTGGTCTATACTACAACATATATTATAATTACATATATATATATATATATATTTCATACAAACATATTATATATTATTATTATATTATTATTATTACAAACTACACCATTACTTTCACTGATCTGGATTCATCCAGTAATCCATATTGCGCTCGTCGTACTTCCAGACGAGTCGCTCTCCTACCTGTCTCATCCTTTCGCTACTCTCTAAAATCTCTTCTCCGAAAGTTCGGAACTCATGCACATTTTCTGCACTCATTGGGGGTGCAGGTGCTGGTACTGGGTCTGGGTTGTGACAACCCAAGCTTTCAAGGTCTTCACCCGACACGCTACTTGTTCCGCAACTGCGTTTTCATAATTCATTGCGTTGTAGTACGTGCACCCTTGTTATTTGATTAATGGATTGTTATATTGTTTGGTTAGATAATATAAACTTGGTAATATAAACTTGATATAAACCTATGAACTGTTAAAGCATACTCGACGAAACACTTGGGTGTTTCGCCACAAACCAAACTCGACGAAACATTTGGTGTTTCGCCATCACACTTGGGTATTTCGTCGTATGGGCCGAAGGCCCAGATGAGGCCCAGTAATGGTTAGATAATAATATTGTTTTGTTTTCACACAATTAGTACGTAAGGCGTCAGTTATCAAACCCTAGTTCTCTCTACACCTAGTGACGGCAACAAACTCTTTACGAAACACCACCTTCTCTGTTCGATTTTCCCTAAGCACGTATTCGGTGTTCTAGCACGAGACTACATTCTATCTCAGTTAGTCGGTTTGTACCCACGTTAACTATTGATTGTTTATGTTATTATGTGCTAGGGTTAACTCTTGATTGTTTATGTTATGTGACGAATCCGTATGAATTGTTATGTTGTGAGAAACTGGAATTGCTCATGATTATTCGTTGATGAACTCATGTTAGATTACCGATAGATCTGATGATTAGGACTTGTTGAGTGGCGTGACCACTGATTTCATTGCTAATTGTTGAAACGTTGTTTAGGGTTGCCATGAACACGAACGGTACTCGATTTGAAGCCTGCTAGGTTTGATGATTGATTATACGTAAACAGGTTTGACAAAATGATAACCCTGAATGATGATTGTTCATAACTAGCATGTGAGATTATCATGTAATCTGTTGATTAGATCTGGTAGGGAAAACTGTTGAAGGTGTGCATACGTTACGGCCGATATTAAGGAAACTGTAACTGACTGAATATACTATGACGAAAAACATCTCGGCGAAAGACTAAGTCTTTCGTCGACCAGACTCCGATGAAACACTAGGGTGTTTCGTCACCTGTACTCTCGGCGAAAGACAGACTTTCGTCAGTAGGGTCTTTCGCCATTGGGACCTTTGCTGTGTGGGAATTCGTTGTAACAGTAAGTGGATAATGTGCTACATTACTTGACAATTGTACTTGTTGCATGATATCGAGACTATTTAGAAATGAGGAACTGGTATAGGCTGGTATGAGTTGTTGTATGTACATTGTCTGACATGAATAGTCAATGCAACTGTAAGCGTTATTGCGAGATATACACAGTGTTAATGCGTGATATGTACCTGAGGTGTGGATTGTTGAGTTAAACAAAAACTGTGTAACCTTGTGAAGTAATCTACTACGAAACTTATAATATTGTTAACCACGATAGGGTTGGTTGATTAACTGGAACGGGTAACTTAACAAACCGAGCAAACCAAGGTGAGTTCACTGCTTTTTCTCCAAGCGTGCGTCCCGGGGAGGGACATCTGGTAATCGTTCTGGGGAGGAACGTCGGGTTAGTGGGATGTTGGTTATTACACTCATTTCTATCATAAGTCCCCTTACATATACCGATTAGTTGCCGGGGAGGCAACGGGGTTATTAGTTGATAGCGCTATTAGGTTTGGCACCCTCACACCCTTACCGGGGAGGACGGTCATGAACTAATTACCTTAACCACTTGACCAATGTGTGATAGAGCATTGGGGTTTGGGCAAATAAATCTAGAGCCATCTGCGGTAATCGAGTTAATAACAACATTAAATCAAATCATTGAAATGTTTTACACTCAAAACTGGTAACTAAAACGTGTTAATAAACTTTGAACTCACCAGCGTCGTCTGACACACTTGTCTGCATGCTTGCAGGTCGTTAGATTCTTGATTATGGACTTGCTATCTGGAAGTGCTGGAGTGGTCATGGGTCGAGACTCATGAATACTCGCTTCGTTGATTATGAACACATGTTTTGAAACAATTGATTTACATTTTACATTATGCTTCCGCTGAACGTTTACTTGGGTTTAACTTATGACTTGGATTTATATTTTGAAATGAATGGAATGTTTTATTTAAATATTATGTGTAGTTCAATGTGATTGGTGGCTTGGATCCTGGTACGTCACACGTCCCACGGTGATTCCGCATGTGGTATTTTGGGGGTGTGACAGTTTGGTATCAGAGCCACTGGTTATAGTGAACTAGGTTTTAAAACGTTTTTATAAAACCAGACTATAATCGAACAACTTCGAAAATCGACCATGACACTCAGCTCCAGATTGCAAGGTTCGTCTTCTGTTTACTTTATGCATTACTTGCTTTGTAGTTACACACACACGACTTGCATGAAACAACATATTTGATACCTTGATGAGATTACCTGTGCTGCATGTCTTGGTGGAGCTAGATAGTGTGGCACTACCCTTCGACTCTTGTGATTATTAATTCTATGATGCCTTCCGTTTTACTATTTGAATGTGGGGGAAACTTTTAACGCAAGTTAAGAGGCACTGAGATAAACATGCAAATTGCCTTATTATTATGGGTGCACACATAATAATAACGTGAGGTGCATGTGAGTCCCAGTGAGGCTTAACGAGTGTGCGAAGGGTTCTGCCCTATTGTTTGGCGTAAACTTTGTAGTTGTAGATGTCAACGTGAGATTTGACTCCTACCTTATCTCGATTCTTAAACTTGTTCCCTCTCCTTATTTAGAATCATGAGTGGACGAGGCCATGGACGTGGACATATCGCGATGACTCAGGCTGAGTTGACAAATCTGATTAACACCCGTGTGGCTGAGGCATTAGCAGCCTATCAAGCTGGTACGATATGTGCCAAATCTTCTTTATTCTTGTGTCGCGTACACAACTCTTACCCTTGTGTTGTTGATGTGTGTTAGGTCGTATAGTTTTTAATGTATATTTTTAGCCCTTTTTAACACTTTAGTCATGTTTTAAATTTATAAAACACGATATTCTACTAACACTAAACACACATATGGGCAAGTGCACCCATCGTGAGCGTAGTATAGTGTTGGTAAGATACCGAGGTCGTCCAATGACACAAGAGCTTTTAATACCGGTTTATCCTCAACGTCTAATCAAATCAAAAATTTAGAAAAAGGTTTTTAAACAAGAAAATAAAACTAACTAAAAATGTTGAAAATAAAAATAAAAACAGATAGACAAAATGAATCACTTGGATCCGACTCGCCTTTAGTGACCTTTGATTATTTCTGCACTTTTGCACTTTTTAAGAGATTATCTTAGTTATTGTAGTAGGCCCCTCTTTTGAAGGTGACGTTACCCTCAACCCAGTAGTTTGAGTCAGCAAGGATACAATCCTAAAGGGTTGGATTATTGAAAGATAATTAATTAAGTTATTAATGCATAATGTGGTAGGCCCCTCTTTTGAAGGTGACGTTACCCTCGGCTAAGTAGTCTAAGTCAGCAGGGATACAGTCCTAAGTAGCCGGGTTAAAGTTTTAATAGTAGTTTACATATGAGGGGATCAAGGAGTTTGGACCCCCGCCATCCAATACCAGTGGGTATTGAAGGAGGTCCTACTAAACTTGACCCAGGTCCTTGCAGGATCTATACACTGAACAAGGCAAGACGCTTACCAAACCATTCCCTTAACCCCCGACCAGGTAGCCAACATATCTCCATATAGACCGTGGAGATATGAATGGTGTAAATCTTTTATTTTATATAGACAGTAAAATAACGCCAAGACACCACGGACAAATGATAAGGAAGTTTCACCTTCAACATAAGAAACTAGTTATTAAAGTCATTAATACATAACCAAATAAAAAGTGCGAGAAGATTAAAAATAAAAAGTATTACACTAAATGCTTGTCTTCACCAAGTGATGTAAGAGACTTAGGCAAACTTGGCCTTTGATTGTCAAGAACTCTTACTATCAATCTTGGATCCCAAGACTACTACACACACTCTATGATGGATGATGGATGATGGATGATGGTGTTGTGGTGGCGGTGGAGTGTGGGTGAAGTGGGAGAGAGGTGGTTTGCCAAGGGATGGTTTGCAAATGAGCCAAGCACCCCTATTTATAGCCTGCACAGAAGCCCGGACACGGCCCCGTGTCCACCCATCTTCTCTTTCTTCATTAAATGCAGTTTGTCTGCATTAGTTGACCACGCCCCCGTGTCCGCTGGGCACGACCCCGTGTGCAGAAGCGTATCTGTACTATCAAGATTTTCCTAGATTCTGCGAATCTTAGAGTTGACCACGGCCCCGTGTCCGCTGGACACGCCCCCGTGGTGGGTGATAGAAGCTTCTACAACTTTGTCTTTTCTGCAGACACTTGGGCACGTCCCCGTGCTCATTGAGCACGGGGCATGTTCAGCCTGTTGTTCTCTTGTTTTTTGCTTGGGAGGATGCTGTCGAGGGGGTCGGGCATGCCACGTTTATTCCTTTTCTTGTATTTATGTTAGATTTAGCTGCCTTTTTGCTTCTTTTGTTCATTTGAGCTCATTTAATCCTGAAAATACAAAAGGAAGACAAAAACACACTTTTTCCAACATTAGTACTAAAAAATGGTTAGTTTTATGCCACATTTGATGTAATTTATATGTTGCATTTTGCGCACATCAAATACCCCCACACTTGAATCTTTGTTTGTCCTCAAGCAAAACTCTTTATAATGTGGCTTACACTCCCAAATGGAATGGGTAGAAGAGAAGGTTTTCGGACTTGTCATCGAGTGTCGGGATTTCCAAGATTCTTTATTAAGTTTTATTTTTAATTATTTACAATCCTACTCGTCATGATTTATTTAAAACATTACATAAGATAAATTACTTATTAGGGCATAACATGCCTTTTTAAAATTCCATTTATATACAAGTTCACATAACTCACGGGGGATCACTCAACACTCGGCCGAAAATGTATTTTTGTGAAACACTCGAGAGCGGCATGGAACTTATTTCTACCATAAGCTTGTCAAGCAATCAATCCTCCTCCTTTTTAACTATATACCTTTGTAAATATCAAAAGGGCGAAAGGCGTAAAAAGCGTCGATTTTCATAAGACTTTATTTTTATGACTTTTTTATTCTAATGAAGCAATTTTTCAAACAAAATTCTTTATGATAACCTTGTTTGTTTATTTATTTTGGCTTCATTATCATCATTTTTTTTTTATAAGGAAGTCATAAGAAAACCGAGCTTTGTTACTAAAATAAAGGGTTTAAAATGAAAAAGGGTTTTGGTGGGTAAAATGGTGTTTGTTTTGGGTTAAGAAATGAAAAGGTTTAGGCTCAAAGGGGGTTAACTAGGGGGACTTTGGGTAGGTGGTAAAAAAAAGGAAAAATAATGGTGTTGAAAGAAAAAAAGGGAAGTCCTAATGCCTCCATCATTTACTTACTTGGGTTTAAGTTGGTAAGGACCGAGAATGTATCGTCATGGCAAGTTCTAGAGTTGTAAGAACCAAGCGGCTATTCACACAAGAAACGAAAAATGAGCATTTAGTTTAAAGATGTATATTTGTATGCTCAATAAAGGCTCAATACCACACTTTTATAATATTAAACATATTGGGATAAAACCCAAGTTTTCATTACAAACATTTTCAAAGGGAAAATCCCTACTTTATTGAATAAAACATCTTCTTTTATTTAGGTAACTTTTATAGCCACTTTTCCAAGCCTTCAGTGCTGTCCAGCTGGCTTCTAGTTGGCTTTCCCATTTTGTTACCTGAAACACGTTTAAAAATATTTTGTCAGTGGGAAATACTGGTGAGTGAATCCCAGTTTAATCAAGAAGAATTTTATTCATTAACAGTATTGAGAGCAATCACATTGTTTATTTCTACACAATTACTCATTCAGTATTGTCAATCCTGACTGGTGGGTCATATTACACATTGGCTAACTCGTTGTCCAATGGTAACGTGTTCCACATTTTGTATACAAAACCCCAACATACCGGCGGTAATTGAAGAACTACAAAGACTCAATCACTGCTTAATCACATTGTAAAACATTTAAGGTTTTGTAAAAACAATTTACAAAAAGGAGATTACTCACATTGCTGACTTAGGTTTCTTCTAAGGTTTCCTGGTGATTATCTATAATTTACACAATGCACACGCGTTAGTATAATAACCCTTTATATTTACATTAGTAATACCCTCCCCGAGACGGCATTCCAACGACTACGTCGGGTAGAACCTCGACAGCTGTTACGGAACCCTGGATCAATCGGGCAACGTATCTAATACGTAACCGGGGTTATGATACTTACATCGGGGCAGAACTTCGTTAATTAGGGGGGTATTATGCCCGGAAATTATGTTATCTATTCAGAAATTCGTTGAGAGAGAAAGAGACTGAGCGATTTGGGACTGAAGCCCGAGCTCCCCATTTATAGGGCCTGAAATCGGGTTTCTCGCGGCCCGCGTAGACAAGGGTCGTCTTACGCGGCCCGCGTAGTAGGGTGTCTAGGCCTTAGCTGATCCGGGTCACGAGTATAGGTCCAACACGTGCTGCCACATGTCAACACCGGGTGATGCCTCGTTTTTGATCGCTCGCGGCCCGCGTAGGCAGTAGCCAAAAGCTACGCGCCCCGCGAGAGCCTCATTTTTCTTGTTTTTAATTAATTTTTAATAATATAATGTAATTTGGGCTCGGTTTTCACATACGGGGTATATTTAGAGACATATAAGGGTATTTTAAAATATATTAGGGTGTCAGAAAAATTCAGGAGGGTTGTTATATATAATTTTCAATAAATATTGAAGATTTTCTCTGAGATTGAAACTGTAATTATTTTTGGGCATTAACTTTTTTTGATATGATGAAGTTACTTATTTTTGCTTACATGTGACTTGTTTCGTTTTCATTAATTTCATAATTTTTATATAAATCTACTCGTGTGTATGCATAATATATTATATGTTGTTAATATACACATATGTAACCATTTTTTAATATAGTACACTGATGTATAAAAGTTTGTACACATGTGTATAAACTAACAATTGTGTATCTTGTATAAACTAATTGTTAGCGATACTGTACACATGTGTATAAATTAACGACTGTGTATCTCGTATAAACTGATAGTTTGCGAGACTGTACACATATGTATACACTAACAGCTGTGTATCTTGTATATACGGAAACTAGCGAGATTTTAGGGATTTTGATTATATTGTTTAATAAATGCAATTTACAAAAGACGCAAATACCCTTATGTCATTTATTTTAAAGGGAAATTACAACATTTTAATTACAATCTTGCCATTGTTTAAAAATCTCTAGATTATGTAATCCCATGGCCCAGATTAGTTCACACAGTTCACTCTTAACCTAGTGTATGAGACGTATTAAAGCATCCACAGTGTATAAACTTCATTTGGACGTTCGTCTCTTTCGCCACATCATCCAGCCAAGGCGAAAACATCAACATTGTGAGTGTACTCTTGTCACGCATTAATATATTGAACATGTGTGCTAGAAGCCTATGTGAGTTATATGACATTATGACTATTTATGTGTGTTCTTGTCAAGCATTAATATATTGCACTATGTGTGCTAGAAGCTTGTATGAGTTATATGACATTATGACTATTTATGTGTTAAATGAAAATGAGTTGCGTTTGTAGGATGACAAACATGTCAAACCTGATATGAATATGAAATTCTGACTCGAACCTGAACGCGACATATTTTTACGAGTTGACAAGAACACGGGTTCTTTCAACTGAATTTTTATTTCAGGTTATCTCTTTTGCATATCCATATTTAAAAAAAAAAATCACAAATACGAGTGTGTGTATATAGAATAACAATAAGTGTGTGTATGCAGAATAACTATGTTTAAGTTATAAAAAAAATCACAATAAGTGTGTGTATGCAGAATAACTATGTTTAAGTTATAAAATTAATACCCATTACAGTTTTTTTTTAACTTAACATAAATAACCAAATTAGGGTATCAAGTGTTTTAAAAACAAATTAGAGTAAACTGTTACTTTGGTCGTTGTGGTTTATAACACATTGCTATTTTTTACAAATTTTAAATGTCTTATAAATTACACACCAACATTTCAGATTATTGCAATTTCATTCCATCATACTAACTCCATCCACATTGCAATTAGTTCCAGGTCACATGCTTCGCATGTGATGGGCATTTTTGCAGAATAAAAAGGCGTATCGGATATCTTGAGGATAGATGGTTCAACGATAGATGTATATCATATATAATTGAGAAATTTTAGACTTAGCTTTTGCAGTTGCAACTTGAAAACGCCCTGATTCACAAACTCACAAAGTGCTTTGTAACAAGCAACATCTCTTGTATATACGGACGGTAGCATATCGACTTTTGAGTCAGTTTAGAAGTCATACAATCCAAACTCTGAGGAAGACAGACTTTTAGGTGCTGATATCGGAATGTAGGTTGGATACATGTATGTCATGGTTATAACTTATAACTTATTCAAAAAAATGCCTATCACATGCGAATCATTTGACCTGGAACTAACTGCAATGTGGATGAGTTAGTATAGTGGACTAAAATTGCAATAATTTGAAATTTTGGTGTTTAATTTGCAAAATATTTCAAATTTGTAAAAAATAGCAATGTGTTATAAAACACGGGGACCAAAACAATAATTCGCTCAACAAATTATCTCTAAAAAATTGTACAAATTGCTATTCAAATTATTCAATTTGATTTATTCTCCATCTTATCTTTTGTCTTTAACAAACAACTTTTGCAAATTATTCGGTAGCATGAATAATCATTTTAGTAAACGGGTTAAAAAAATTAATCTGAGTAAAACACGAGTTTCTAACCTAGTTAATATTAATAAAAAAATAATATATACTAAAAGAATTTTCAAAAGACAACGGAAAAGTATATCATTCAATTTCAAACACACTTGATGATGAGGACAACGGACAAAGATAAGAAATCATATTCATGTAATGGTTTCATCATGAAACTTTATGAATAGGTGTTGCTTTAAGTCATATTACGACAAAAGAATTGGTGTAGTATATATTCCATAACCCTATGTTTTTAAAAGTTTAGATGTTTAAATTTACACGTGAAACAACATTGTTATCATAGCGGACCTAGCCTTTGGCCAGGGTGGACGGCCGCACCCCTTGAAAAAAAACTTTAGTGTATATTTTAGGCAAAAAACCTGACCGCACCCCTTGAAAATATGGTTGAACACCTCATCCGCACCCCCAACAAATAATTTTTGGGTCTACCACTGATTGTTATTCTCATAATAAAAGTTCTAATTCATTCTTAGATTATGACATGAGAATAAGTAGTGTATGTAACTAGTGAGATTACTCGCGCTACGCTGCGGGGTTTCATTCGATATCTATTCTGGTTTAATGTAACAACCAAACGAAAGAAATAAACTCAAAAGAATATTGACACATTTTTTACATCAATCGAAAACCATAAAAATAAATTTAAATTGGACAGCGAGATAGACTGATTTTAAATTAATTGTAAATGAAAAATTAAACGTTATCTTAAATATAACTTCAATAAAAAAGGAAAATAAAACTAAAACACTAAACATAAAGAAAAGTATAGAATTAGAAATAATAAAGTCTAAAAAAAATCAAGGAAGAAAAAAAGTATATAAAAATAAGCATAGAAACGTGTTATATTTGAGTTGACATATCGGTTTTCGTAAATGTAATATAATAGATATAATAACATACAACTATGTATATACTAAATACGTGTATAATTCGATTATAATCTAATCTAATCTAACTACTATAATAAAAGAAACCAACTTTTGGACACGTGTCATTCATTGAAGGTATCCTCAAATCTATATTTATCTAAATAAATAAATAATAAATTAATATTAAATCTTATAATATTTTTATAAAATATTATCCTCAAATATAAACTGTTAATTTAATATACTTTTAAAGCAAATATCTCTCTTATCTACTTATCTTATATTAAATATATAAATAATAAATTAATATTAAATGTTATCCTAATTTATTAAAAATATAACTTTTTTTTATTATTTGGTATACAAAATTATGTTTATTCAACTCGTGTAAAACGCGGGGCTTTAAGGATATAATTTCTTTTTTTATTTGGTAGATTTTTCAACCCGACTATACACGGGTTTTTTAAAGATACGACGTTTTTAGTATTTAATATACAAAATTATATTTATTTAGGATATAATTTTTTTATTATTTGGTAGATTTTTCAACCTGACTATACACGGGTTTTTTTAAAGATACGACGTTTTTAGTATTTAATATACAAAATTACATTTATTTAATCTGTGTAATACACATGGTTTTTAAAAATATAACTCTTTTTAGATCTATTCAACACGTGTAATATACATGGTTTTTAAGGATGTAATTTTTTATTATTTGGTAGATTTATTCAACCCAATTATACACTGGTTTTTTAAAGTTATGACGATTTTAGTATTTAGTATACAAAATTACATTTATTTAATCGGTGTAATACACATGGTTTTTTAAGATATAACTTTTTTTATTATTTGATATATAAAATTACATTTATTTAACCCGTACAATATACAGGATTCATAAATACATATCTTTTTATTATTTAATATATAAAATTACATTTATTCAACCCGTGTAATACACGGGGTTCTAACCTAGTATACATTAAACAAAAGAAACAGAAAAAAAATTAACAAATAATGGCCACAAGTTCAAAATCAACCAATGAGAGTGTGTCATGTCAAAGTGGTAAACTATGCTCAAAAGTGTTGGCAATGGTTAGACACACTTCATGAATTGGTAAACTATTTAAAAAAAAAGGAAAAATGTGTGATTGGTTGAGATGGCATGAACCCCACCCCACACACCCCCTCTCTCTCCTACCCTCCCTCTCCCCGCATCGGCAACCCATCACCGAATTGGCAAACTTTGAGTGGTAAACTTATGTTGGCGGTGGTGTTGCCAATTGGTAAACTAAGTTTACCACACTTTGCTGCACCCCACTCCGTATACCCTAACTACCTTTTGAAACCGATAACTAATTTAATCAGAATTGAGATCTTAATGACATGTAAATGAGGTGTTAAAGGTGTCACTAGTTAATAAGAAATCTAACTCAATGCACACAACCTTGGCTATAAAAACGTCTAAGTGGCATCCTTTTTATAAACGCTCTATTGATCAGCCGCCCGCCCCGATGGTGAGATGATTTTAAACTTATTAGAGTAAATTACGTTTTTGACCTCTGTGGTTATATCACTTTTACTATGTTAGCCCAAAAAAAGAATTTTTAACATATCTGCCCCCATGGTCTATAAGTCTAACCATTTTGGCCTCCATGATCTCTAGACTTAGGGGCCAAATTGGTTAGTTATAGAGAACATGGGGGCAGGTATGCTAAAAATTCTTATTTTGGGCTAATATAGTAAAAGGGATATAACCATAGGGGCTAAAAACGTAATTTACTCAACTTATTAATATAGAAACTTGTATAATTTACGTGTTGTTTAACTTATAAAAAATATTGTAGATTAAAACAGTAGGAACTTATACAATTCATAAATATATAAACTTATTAAACTTTTATAATATAAACTAGTATTAAGCCACTGCGTTGCAGCGGTTGTCATAAAACTGTGTTAAGTAGTAAAAATGCTATACCATTGCCAGCGACCACCAACACCGGAGAAGCTCGTAAAAACAAAATAAATAAAAACGGGAAAAAATAATGCCGAGCGAAAAGCAGACGTAAAATCTTTGAATCACGCACGTTCGTTGCTGAGAAATTAAATCGAAACGTAAAACACAGAAAAAAATAACTAAGTCAATCCAGGACCCGCTTGTTGGACGAACTTGTCAAATGCAGAAAAATAGATGTGACTCGACGGGCCAGTCAAACGGAAAAAAATATACGAAAAAATGTTGAACCCCACACGCACGTTACGGTGCGTTAACTCACAAAATTTAGAATGAAACGAAAAACTTGGGAAAAATGAAAAGTATGGTGGACCAAAATTGAAAATAAAAAAGAGTTGGGATTAAATTGCAAAAGATGGAAAACTTTGGGTTAAAAGTAAAAAAAAAAACAAAGGGTCTAAATTGTAAAATTGAAGTTATTTATTAATTTTAGATAAAGATAAGGATAAAAATAAGTGATATCTATATATTGGTTATTAATTAATATTAATATTAAAAGAATTTATTAAATAAATATAAATAAAATTTATAAGGTTGAAGGAGAGAATGCCATGTGACATTATTTGAAGTTTTTATTATAAGATAGATTATAATGATAGGTGAAAGATTGAAACAACCACTTTTCCTGATTATAAAACATTAGAAATATATTCTATTGCATTTTTATTTTAGTTATTAGTTATGTAATATTTAAGCGTTGTTATATATAATTATTCAATATCAAAAACTTAATAGTTTATTATAATAAGGGTTATTGGATTTTATCACCTCTAACTATTGGCTATTAGCCGCTGCCACCCCCAACTATCACTTGAACGCCCGCCACCCCCAACTTAACACTTACTTTGTTCTGGCACCACGTCGTTAACTGATCACTAACTTTTGAGCTTGTTACTATACTTTTGGGGGTGTCCAAAGATCCCTAAAACCTTCCTAAGATCCCTATGACACCCCCAAAAGTATAAAAAAACATCAAAAGTTAGTGATCAGTTAACGACGTGGTGACAGAACACACTAAGTGTAAAGTTGGGGGTGACGGGCATCAAAGTGATAGTTGAGGGTGGCAACGGCCAATAGCCAAAAGTTGGGGTGATTAAATCCAATAACCCTTATAATAAGGGTCCTAATATTAACACATGGCAAAAACTTATTTACACATGGTGTATACGGGCCGTATAATGTTATACGGCTCGTATAGAATTTAAAAAACTAACAAAGTCTGTGCCAGCAGACTTTATCAGTTTTTTTAATTCCATACGGGCCGTATAACAGTATACGGCCCGTATACACCATGTGTAAATAATTTGCCTGGTCGTATACAATGTATACGAACGTGTATACGGGCCGTATACTTTTATACGGCCCGTATTCTTCGAAAATTAGATTTTCTCAAAGTATTTAAGGGATTTAAGGTGTCAATCACACGAGACATTTTACAGTCGTGAGGTGCTCAAACCTTTCTAAAAGTAGAAAAAAATAAAACATTAACAAGTAACAAGATTGAAGAACAAAAAAACGTGTCGTATGACTGTAATAAAACGAAAGCTATCAACGCGGGATTACGGGCATGGTGTTATTCTTTATTTAATATTTACAGAATAAAAGGAAGGGTGAGGCATTTGATGAGAGTTGTAAGGAGTCTGAGTGATGTGCTAAATGTGGTTAAATAAAAACTACTAAAATTAACCTAATCTAAACACTCTAAGCTTTAAATTTATAAACTTAGACTCGATCTAAAACTAAACCACGCAACCGGCAAGTGTACCGATCAATGCAGTATAGCTACAGTAAGTCCGAGTATCGAACCCACGAGACTCTCTAATTACGCTAATTAGACTCTATCTAGACCTAGACAGACACAGACTCTAACTGTTTAATTGGTTGGGGGGGGGGGGGGGGGTACGGAAAATCTAAGGAAATCTATATTAAACTACTAAATTAACTAAAGCTAGACTAAAGACGAATGAAGACTAAGGGCTTTTCTTATATGGAGAGCGAGACCACCTAGACAAGAATCCTGGATTGTTTTTAAAGACTTACCTATTAAGTTAAATGCATGAATTATGGAACCGGGATCTTAAAGTACTAAACCTATTAAGAACCAACTAAGCCCCTCGACCCTTCTCAAGGAGAAACATGTGGAACTACCTAGGCTGTTAATCCTACCGGTTATTAGACGTCTTTCCAGTTGTCTAATTATTGTGTAAGTACCTTAATGTTGACCTACTCTTTTCCAATCATAGATCTAGGGTAGTTTGAATTAATTAACTTGACTTGATAGACTAATAAACCGACGGGGCAACTAAGACACAACCTTTTCCAAGGACTATCTAAAGCAATTCGTCGGGTAAGACCTACCAATAGCCCCTCACTTTCCAGGTATTAGGACTAGCAGAACACTAAAACCTAGCAAATTACTGACAGTTACTTCTAAGGTTATCCGCGCAGTTTCACCCTAAAGTGTTAAGATTTCTTACGTGATATAGACGCTCACCAAAATCCTAAACCCTAGTATGACTCAATGTTGTGATATAGACCGTCACTAAGAATCATACGAAGCTAATGACAATAATAAACCAAGTTAAAGTACGCATGTGCATCAAATCAATAAAACAAACTCTTTACCAAACACAATCAATCCATAACATTCATGCAAATAACAATAACGAAAAAGATAAAAACTTCATATCAATCCATTCATCAAGTCTAAGTGGCTTAAATGTTTAGCCAAGCATGGTTTTAAAAACAAATAAACAAAGTTTCAAACAAGAATTCATCGATACTAAACAAGAAAAAAATAGAGAACTAAAGAAATCGAGTAACAAAACCCGGTAATCCCTTGCTCTCCAAGCTTCCTGCTCGATCCTGATGATTCCCGCAAAACAAGCTTGAACTTCCGCCCCTTATGATGTTGTTCGTGCGTCTGATGATGTTTGCCTCCCATATTCTATGTGCCGCCCCCTCTGATATTCTCTTATAATAATGTGCGGCCTCCTGATGTGCGGTGATGTTGCCTCCTTTTCCAAGTTTTCGATTTTTTATAATATATGTTGACTAGGGAAATAAATAATAACAAAGGCCCCTATATTCCACTTTCATATTCACATGACATTTGATGGGCTGGAACAGTTTTTTTTTTGCGGCCCAAGTGATACACAGTCCGATATTCCATTTGATATTTGTGCATGAGTGCATCAAGGCTAATATTGATTTAAAAGCCCACATTCATTCATTATTTACGTGAATTGCCAACATGAGGCTTTTTTTTTATTTTTTTCTCTTTTCAATATATAATGATAATATAGCAGCTTCTTCCGTCTGACGGGTATTTTAGCAGCTCAAACTTTCTGCAACAGAAAATAGCTACAATTTTACTTTTGTCTCTGGCGTCCTCACTCTGTCCAACTGGCTGGTTATTTTCATATTACTCTTTTTCGCTTCATTTGCACCAGGACCTGCCAAAACACATAATAATATAATATAACACTTAAACTAAATAAAACTTATACAATAATTATACAATCTACACTGGACAAATATGCGTATTTTACCCCACATCAAATATCACCACACTTAACCTTTTTTCGTCCTCGAAAAAGAATTATGCAATGGAATCAGAGATGAATAGATACTCGGGTCAAAAGCATATGTATATTTTATTAAAACCAAAACTTGCGTTAGCCGCGATTGCGAATATAATTGTCCCTTTAAACCCGAATCCAATCTCAAGCCCTTATCATGTGAATTTAATTTAAGTGCGGTCAGTCTACCTAGGGTCTCACGCTAGAATCTACAGTCCACCTACTCCCGCCTCAAGCTTATAGAACTAAAGGAACGATCACTGAACCAATTCCCAACCGTCTTATATCAAAACCAAGAGAATTTACAATCAAATTTTTTTTCTTTTTCCATTTTTTTTCACTGCTTTTCTTTTTTTTTCTTTTCTAACGAGCGTAGACGTTGCTTTCCCTAACCAAGAGGCAATCCGGCTGTAGAGTCGCTATCCCCAACTCGGATTACTTAAGTTTCGGTACTTTTTTTCTTTTCTTTGCAAGGTCGATTTCACACACCCTAGCGGTAATTCGGTTGTAGAGTCGCTATCCCCCAACCCAAACTACATAGGAATGCATTACTTTCATTTAGTTTCTAGCTCATCATTTTTTTCTATATTTTTTTTTCATGATCACAAACTCTAACGGTTTTAACTTATAACGGTGCCCCTTATACTCTTATTGGCAGTTTTAATTTCCCATATCTCCCAGATGAAAACCCACTAGCAGACCGACAATTAAGGTGTATTAACTCAAAGGGACTTAAAACCAAACCCGGGCCTATTCACATATCCCTAACTAGACACAAACCCGACTTAATTAATCTCATATTATCATTATTTGAACCCAAACAAAAATCCATCTTTTCTATCTTTTTCCGTTTTAATATGCAAACTTCTTATTTCAAAAGACATTTTCTGATTTTTCAATTTTTTTTTGTTTTTAATTTTTTGATTTTTTATTATTTTTTTTTTGTTTTTCAATTTTTTTATGACTCAAGACTCTACTAACTAGACACTAAACGATAGTTTCCCATCCTCACATTTAAACTCTACATTGGCCTCAATGTAGGATGGAAACTGACTCAAAAAACTAAAAATAAATAAGAAATAAAAGACAAAAGGCAAATCGGAAAGGACTTAGCTGGTAATATAACGCATAAGCTCCAAAACTCTCGTCCAATCCAGCTCGATCGTATAGCATTTCGGTCGCGATCGGCTTTAACACTGACTGACATGCTTGGTAAAATGCCTGATATTTGCTGAACAGCTCCAAAATCACCCGAATGGAAATTGAGTACGGGTTGTACATATTCAAACCTGCATAAACAAAGACAAGCAAAAACCAAAGCAGTACCGACTCTAAAAAAAACGACTTAAAAACTACTAACTAAGACTCAATATACAAAACTATGACTCTATACAAACTCTATAAAACCTCCCCACACTTGAATTTAATCAGGAGGTTTCTCTTTTATCTGAACCCGGTCTAACCCATTTAATTCCACCCGGTCTTCAAACACATTTAAAAATATTATAGTGGAATTATTAAAGAATTTTAAATATTTAACCGGTTTGAAATACCAAAATTTGAACTTACCTGGCAGGAGCCGCTGAAACACGATCCCAGGTGTTCTTCTCATTGCCTTCTCCCATGGTTTTGAACTTTTACTCGCATTTGCTATCAGTACCACGGGCCAGCTGTGGTGTTCTTTCTCTTCCACCACCACTTCTTCTTTGGGAAGATCCCCACACTTAATTTCTACGTGCGGTGTGGGTTCACTTATTTTCTCGGGTTTACCTTCTAGTAGGGCTTCAAAATTTGCTAAATCACCTAATGGATCAAATTCCCCTACTTGTCCAGATTCTGATAAACCTTCTAACTCTCCTAAAAACTCATCTTCCCAACTTAACACTTTTTTCTCTAGTTCAACTTCTACCTCGTCATCAAATATACTCTCCAAAGAATCACCTAAATCTAATTCCTCTTCAACATCTACTTCCTTAACTAATGATTCTTGGTAGATTCGCCACTCTTCTACTTCTTCCACACTCTCTCTCAATATCCCGCAATTAGCCATTTGCATCATAGTCTCCTCTTCTTCACAACCAAAATCAATGATGCCCTTATTCTCCGTTTCTTCTACTTCTTCTAATTTCCTAGACATTTCTTCTACTGAACATCGAATGTCTGAGAGTATAGACTGCTGATTTTGAAACAGGACTTCATGTTCTTGAATCATTTTCTGAGTAGTCTCATCCGTAGCTACCAGTTGAACTAACAACCCCATTATCCTATCCAGCTGGTCCTGATCATAGACTTCAGAATTTTGTTGTTGGGGCTGGTAATACGGTTCCTCATACAGGTACGAGGAATACCCCTGTGAAAAATATGGCTGCGGCTGCACATATGGGTTAGCATAATAATGTGCAGAGGACCCCTCATATTGTGGGCACTTAACAGTAAAATGAGGTCCTCCATAAATTTCACACATATTCACAAGACTCAAGAAAAATAAAAGACACGGACAATTAGACACCTACGACTCAATATACAAAAACAAGTAGCACGTATAATGTCAATTAAGTCTATCAAAGCTAATAAACGCAATTACCAAGAGTCCCCGGCAACGGCGCCAAAAACTTGATGTGCTAGATTAGGTTAATTTTAGTAGTTTTTATTTAACCACATTTAGCACATCAAGACCTAGACAGACACAGACTCTAACTGTTTAATTGGTTGGGGGGGGGGTACGGAAAATCTAAGAAAATCTATATTAAACTACTAAATTAACTAAAGCTAGACTAAAGACGAATGAAGACTAAGGGCTTTTCTTATATGGAGAGCGAGACCACCTAGACAAGAATCCTGGATTGTTTTTAAAGACTTACCTATTAAGTTAAATGCATGAATTATGGAACCGGGATCTTAAAGTACTAAACCTATTAAGAACCAACTAAGCCCCTCGACCCTTCTCAAGGAGAAACCTGTGGAACTACCTAGGCTGTTAATCCTACCGGTTATTAGACGCCTTTCCAGTTGTCTAATTATTGTGTAAGTACCTTAATGTTGACATACTCTTTTCCAATCATAGATCTAGGGTAGTTTGAATTAATTAACTTGACTTGATAGACTAATAAACCGACGGGGCAACTAAGACACAACATTTTCCAAGGACTATCTAAAGCAATTCGTCGGGTAAGACCTACCAATAGCCCCTCACTTTCCAGGTATTGGGACTAGCAGAACACTAAAACCTAGCAAATTACTGACAGTTACTTCTAAGGTTATCCGCGCAGTTTCACCCTAAAGAGTTAAGATTTCTTACGTGATATAGACGCTCACCAAAATCCTAAACCCTAGTATGACTCTATGTTGTGATATAGACCGTCACTAAGAATCATACGAAGCAAATGTCAATAATAAACCAAGTTAAAGTACGCATGTGCATCAAATCAATAAAACAAACTCTTTACCAAACACAATCAATCCATAACATTCATGCAAATAACGAAAAAGATAAAAACTTCATATCAATCCATTCATCAAGTCTAAGTGGCTTAAATGTTTAGCCAAGCATGGTTTTAAAAACAAATAAACAAAGTTTCAAACAAGAATTCATCGATACTAAACAAGAAAAAAATAGAGAACTAAAGAAATCGAGTAACAAAACCCGGTAATCCCTTGCTCTCCAAGCTTCCTGCTCGATCCTGATGATTCCCGCAAAACAAGCTTGAACTTCCGCCCCTTATGATGTTGTTCGTGCGTCTGATGATGTTTGCCTCCAATATTCTATGTGCCGCCCCCTCTGATATTCTCTTATAATAATGTGCGGCCTCCTGATGTGCGGTGATGTTGCCTCCTTTTCCAAGTTTTCGATTTTTTATAATATATGTTGACTAGGGAAATAAATAATAACAAAGGCCCCTATATTCCACTTTCATATTCACATGACATTTGATGGGCTGGAACAGTTTTTTTTTTTGCGGCCCAAGTGATACACAGTCCGATATCCCATTTGATATTTGTGCATGAGTGCATCAAGGCTAATATTGATTTAAAAGCCCACATTCATTCATTATTTACGTGAATTGCCAACATGAGGCTTTTTTTTTTATTTTTTTCTCTTTTCAATATATAATGATAATATAGCAGCTTCTTCCGTCTGACGGGTATTTTAGCAGCTCAAACTTTCTGCAACAGAAAATAGCTACAATTTTACTTCCGTCCCTGGCGTCCTTACTCTGTCCAACTGGCTGGTTATTTCCATATTACTCTTTTTCGCTCCATTTGCACCAGGACCTGCCAAAACACATAGTAATATAATATAACACTTAAACTAAATAAAAATAAATAAAACTTATACAATAATTATACAATCTACACTGGATAAATATGTGTATTTTACCCCACATCACTGAGTCTTCGGTTTCATCAGCCTGTACCGAAGAAACCAAATTCGCAACAATGAGTCTGAGTCCATTGTTGTTCGTGAATGTTTCGAATCATCATAGAAGACGTGTCGGGTTCTTCTGCTAGTGGTCGGGCTTCCAATGCTCACACATGGTGATAAACAACGCTGATATGAACACAAACCAACTGCTTTATCTTTAGTCGTCGGGAAAACTTTTCCTCAGGGGAGGGTGAGTAGTATGAGTCTGAGTCCATTGTGGTTCGTGAATGTTTCGAATCATCATAGAAGACTATCAGGATTTTGTTGGTTTGTTTCAAGGTAGGGTTTAGAATATTTGAAGTATTCTTGGTTCAATACCAACTCTTCTGAAAGACAAGAATACAACGTTCATGTATCACAAGGAATGACCGATCTAAGGCAGAGAACCTGATTCAGATACACAAATTCATCACCGGTTTCTACAGCACAAGCACATACACAGTTAGGGTTTAGAATGTTTGAACTATTCGGATTTTGTTGGTTTGTCGGGTTCTATAACTACAATCCTTCCAACATTATTGAAAATTAACGTAAACACTGCATTCGAAGATCCTTGCATTGGATACAATTTGTTGGAAAAACCTGACACGTCTTCTGCTAGTTACTCTTTTCTTCGATTTCAACAAATCTTTCATGGTCTTAAGTGATGGACAATTGGTTAAAAGATGTAGAAGAGTTTGTGTAGAGATCTTTACATAAATCAAGCATGGTTTCTCGACAAATGAAGTATTATCTGACAAAACTCAAAACAATTGTAATCTTCCCAGTAATCATCCATAACAAGGGTGAGCTCGTGTATTAGACCCTGGCGCAGCAACAAAACTTGGTGTAAATCATTCATGTCCATGTTTTTCCTTGTACTTGCTACGTCAGATGTTAGCTCGGAAGTTCTATTACACAAAGTAAACTGAAGGCTTGGAATATTGGTCCACTTGTATCTCCATTCCCTAGAGAGAATACTTGTCCTTGCTGCCTCTTCGGTTGGTAAAAGACATAGGATGGTTTCTAATACAGGCTCTTTTAGAGAAGCATTGGGATTCAAGGGTTTATGAGTCAAAGTTAACATTCAGATTCAGATTCAGAAAGCAGATGATTTTGTACTTGGTTTATTCTCTTTAATCTATTAGAACGATCCTTGTTTTGTCACGTACATGCGTTTAATTCCCAACATCCTTGTTTTGTCATGTACATTTCGTAAGAAACTTCTCGTGCACTGAACCTTCAGTTGTGTACGCAAATTCACCACCGGTTTCTACAGCACAAGCACATACACCAGTTTCCAAGTAGGGTTTAGAATGTTTGAAGGAAATGTTGGTTCAATATAAACTCATCTTTAGTAGTGTTTGTTTCCAGTTAGGGTTTAGAATGTTTGAAGTATTTTTGGATCAACAGAAATAACTGAAATAACAGCTATGTTGGTTCGGTTGAGTTATTTTCCGACTGTTTCAGTTATGATTCAATAAATAATATCTGATTGAGAAGCACTAAAACGGTTGCGGTTGTCTAATTGAGGGTTACTCTGTTATATACATCAACAAATCATTGGTTTAATACCAACTGCTCGAAATCCCTTTCGTTTTTTGGATCGTTCTAATAGATTAAAGAGAATAAACCAATTTTTACCATTTTTTACCATAAGAATACGGGTCGTATACAATTATACGGCCCGTATACACGAAGTTAAAAAAAATTACCGGATCGTATACAATGTATACGATCTGTGTATACGGGCCGTATACTATTATAAGGATCGTATACTATGGGTAAAAAATGATTGTATCAGACTCTCTCCCCCTCCTTTTCTCTCTCTGACAACCCTAGACCCAAACCACCGCAATCCACCACGTTCTACGAAAAAAAAAACATCATCTGTTCATCATTGTTCTTGAAGATGAAGATGAAGAAACGAGGGTTTATTCTCTTTAATCTATTAGAACGATCCTTGTCTTGAGAACCTGATTCTGATTTAAACAATGCACGAAGATCCTTGAATTAGACACAATTTGATGGAATTTGTGGATCAACAGAAATAACTGAAATAACTCGCCATTCTCTTGCACCTGTATACATTGATTGTGGATTTAACTTGCAAGAATTGGGTTCGTCGCATGATAGAAGATACATATCGTCCGTTCAAGTTGAGCTTCCTGATGCAATTTGTTGGAAATTGTGGATTTCGGTTGGTTCAGATCTCGGAAGTACTGAACAACAGAAATAACAGCTTCGGTTTCATCAACCGGCTTTGAAAACCCGAGGGAATATACGAAGAAACTGTTGGAATTTGTGGATTTCGGTTGGTTCAGAAACTTAACAAGAGAAACAACTAAAAAAAATACAACTGATTACTCGGTCGAATAATGGCCAATAATACGTTCATTATTTTCACAGTGGTGCCAATGTCCTACTACTACAATCCTTCCAACGCCTGATTCCGATACGGGCCCACAAGAGTTGAGAAAGAATTGGGTCCGTCGCATGATAGAAGATACATATCGTCCGTTCAAGTTGAGCTTCCTGATACATATCGTTCGTAAGAAACTTTTCGTGCACTGAACCTTCAGTTGTGTACCCTTCAATCTTCTTGAATATTTTTCTAACTTTATGCTTGCATCCACCACAGTTGTAACACCCCGAAAACGGGTTTGGTAATCAATCTCCATTAATACTAAAAGACGGGTAAAGTACCGTTAGTAGTAAAAATAACCTGGTAAATATTTGGATTTAAATAAGAAATTCTAATATTAAATACAAGCGAATCAAAATTTTAAGGAATTGAGTTTATAAGAGCCCGAGTTAACGGGACTTAAAATAAACCGGGTTATAACTCCCGGGACCCACTAAGTAACTAGGAATATCAACCTAGTTAGTTAAGTGTTTTAAGAATAATAAGAAAACTTGGTTAAAACACCCTTTATAAAACTTGAATAAGTGGAGGGACCAAAGTTGACAAAGAACTTAAATGGTTTTTAATTTATTAAAAATAAAACACCACAACACACACTATAGTGTGTGTTCTGGTCGAGATTTCCACAGGAGAAAAATGGGTTCTCTACATTGAACCCTAGCATACACAAAATCAATCAAATTGAAGGCCAAATCGGGCTCGAATCAAAGGCACGAATACATACAAATGATCACCAGGTCGAGGGGATCAAGAGGTATGTAAAATTTTGTTGTTACATGAAGTTGTAAAAATTGGATGAACATCACTATATGCGATTTTGGTATGAATCGTAGAAATTAGGACTGAATTAGTGATGTATACATGTTTAGTAACAAAACCCTAAGTGAAAATCATGCATAACATGGTATGAATTGAATGATTGAATAAATTCCCACACTAGGCTAAGTGGGTATTAGTCATAAGATGGATTTGATGATATGATTATGATTAGAATCAAAATCATCATGCATGTTAAGTAATCAGGAAATACTTAAACAATTTGCAAGTTTGAGTATTTGATCATAAGTGACAGTGGTTGAATTTTGATGTTAATCTTGGTAAAAATGACTAGTTATGAACTAGTTAGCAAATGTGTAGAATTATGCCCATTAGGTGTTTGTTAAAATGACTAAATGAGAAGTAAAGTGTTGAAATTCAAGTGAAACGCGTAATTGGCAAGCTTGACTAATTACATGATATATGGGATAAAACGGGTTCTAATCATAATGTTGATTTGCCTTAATCGTGCATATTATATGATTAAAGGTAGTTGACTTTAGAAAGTCAAACAAACCTATGATGAAGTCGAATAGAAGTTTCGACATAAGATCCGTAAGATGAAATAGTCATAATAATGATGACTAATCTAACCATCTTACGAATTATGATGCAAGTTTGACTCTTGACAAGCTAGATGGAGGCTTGGGGAAAGAAGCGGGTCAAACGGATCGTATACGCGGAAAAGAGCATAATCCGGATACAAGGTAAGTAAAGCTTACACTCTAATTATTTAATTTATGATGTTCCGACACGGCAAGTGCGGTCCAGAACAAAAGACAATGGTCATAAATCATGTTTAATGGATAAAAAGGAGCTAATGCGGTTAATTAGTCATGAAATGACTAAAAGATAACGAGTTTTTAAATGGTTACCTTATAAGGTAAACCATTGCAAATAATAAGGGTAAAATGGTACTTTGGTCACTTGTTGACAATAACCGTTAAATTGGGGAAAGACACGTTATAGCATGGGTTATAATGGGTCAAAGAAATCAATAGATGATTTACAAGTAGAACGACTATACGGTGTAAACCGGAGTTAGTCATATGGATAAGATGGTAATAAATACCATCTCATAGAGTTTCATGGTCCTTTAGACCAAACGGGTCAAAAGGTGAAATTATCATCCTTTGACAATATCGACTAATGGTTTGTTGAGCTATATGATTATAGGAATAAATATCAGATGGATATGTACATCGCTATTGCTTAGCGGCTACTAAGGCAAGGTATCGAAACGGGTCAATATATTGATCCGAGCCAGGTTTGTATAATGATTCAACTCATCATGTAGAACTT
Source organism: Helianthus tuberosus (assembly GCA_030545235.1). Classification (NCBI taxonomy): domain Eukaryota; kingdom Viridiplantae; phylum Streptophyta; class Magnoliopsida; order Asterales; family Asteraceae; genus Helianthus; species Helianthus tuberosus. The sequence continues at coordinate 188,856,372 of CM060406.1, forward strand.
GAGGTTCTTTAAGAGTTAGACAAGGATAAAATATAGATATTCGGTTATCTTTGCGGTAAACCGAATAAGTTGAGTTACGATTATGGTATTCTAGAAATATAATAGTTTCTAAACAAGATTATAGTTTTAAAAGTGGGATTTTGGTCGAACATGGCTTTAAAAGTCCTTCGTCGTAATAGGAGGGGTAAAAGTGACCAAAATGCCCTTATAAGTGAAATTGAGCAAACGACCCTTAAGGGTTGTTTAGAAATGAGAATTATGATCAAGCAAATACTTTGAATAAGTATAAAAAGTGAAAGGGGTAAATCTTGGGTCAAATGACTCTATATGGGTCCTTGACGTAAAATGATACTCCGAGGGGTAAAACTCGGAACATATAGATATCCTCATTAATTCCATCACACATATAGTTGTGGTGGAAGATTACTTGATAAGAAATGTAGGATTACAATGCTAGAAAGGAATGAAAGCGATTTTAAGCTTAAAAGTGCTTAAATACCCTTAATGGGTCAAAATAAGCATTTAAGCGTAAACGGGTTTTTATTATATATGAAACCCATGATTTGAGATTAATATGATAGGAGATATTGAAATTATGAATTTCATGAGTTTAAAGATCAAATAAACATGTTTGTGTGATAAAATCATGAACGAGTCAAAATTTGGTAAAAAGGGTAGTAAGCCGAAGACTTAAAAGTCTGAAATTTTGTTAATCCGGATGTCGGATTTTAACTCCATAAGATGGAGAATTAAATTACGGTCACGTAGGAAAAATAATCGTGTAAAACGGATCAAAAACGAGAAAGTTATGCTCGTTTCCGTAAAATCCGGTCGTGCTGAGAATATGCAGCAACCAGCAGCAACAATCTGTCGAAACAAGACCGTGGCGTAGCGCCACGGCCAGGCATGAAACCCGTCGCGCGACGCGACGGGTGGTGGCGTCGCGCCACGGCCATGGTCGCGCGCGGCGACGACCTAAATGCTGAAAATTTTGATTTTTCTCGTTTATTTCGAATATTTGACCCGATTAACCTGTAGTACTTGTTATTTAACTATCAAAACTGACTTCTAAGTTGGTTTTGATCATAGGTGAATGTCGAGAGTCCCGGATGAAGATCAAGTGGCGAGCAAGAACCGAACACACGCTAAATGAAGCTTCCGCGTCAAATCTTGAGTTGTTTGCTAAAAGTGAATTATGTAAACATTTATAAACATGTACTTTTTGAAATGTTGTAAACTATGGGAATGTTAGCATATCAAGTTTATTTTTTTTTGTAAAGACACATTTTAGCATATAAAATGTGTATCTTATTAATAAAATCCTGATTTATAAGACGGGCGTTACAAGTTGGTAATCAGAGCTCCAGGTTAAAAGAGTAAAGCGTGTTCGGTTCGAGGCTTGATCGCAAATCCGGTAAGTACATGTATGTTAATGGTTTAGGGGATTTATAGTGTTGTAAACAACACATAGGGTTATCGTGTAATACACGTTACCCTAATTAAAATGATTGATATAGTTGACGAAAATACGCGCGTTGACGCGTATAGTAGAAAAAGCCTTGTATTATAATACGGGCGATTATTGAAGTTGATATTATTAACTCTTGTAAATGTTTTAGTTGAAGAACACTCACATCTAAAGATAGCGGGAGTCTAACAAATTGCGGACTTGACGGAGGAACGGTCCAAAGTACGACAAGTAGAACATACTCACCAAGGACCTAAATCGCGTAGCGATCGCGAACAAGGCTAACGGCAAGAAAAGCCTGTCAGGGCAAGCGTTACCAGGTGCACATTTTAAATTTAATTGCACATATAGTAATATGCAACAGATACGTAGAGATTGAAAGTTGCATATGTAGATTGAAAACTTGGAAAAACCCGAATAGAAAACCTATCCGAGATATTGTTTCCAAGAGAAACGAATAGAGGCATTACTTACGTGGGGTGTAATGTGAAAATTATAAAAAGGTCATGTATACCAGGTGTTGATCGCTTACTCTGGCCAAGTAAGTGGTGAGCACGTGGTACCATGAACTTTTTATGATGGACATGCTTACATCCAATGTAGTAAGGACGGGGTTAGCGGGACAAATTAAAAAGTACCCAAATGAATCAGATATGCAAAATATTTGATAATAATGTAAACGCACAGCCGAGTGACGGAAGCGTATTATATTAGGATAATGAGCCCGAGGGAAGGGACAAAGAAACATGTAAAATGATTAAAGTACACACTGGGAAGGGGGTGTACTTACGCTCAAACCCGGAGAATGCAAACATGTAAAATGATTAAAGTACGCACTGGGAAGGGGTGTACTTACACTCGAACCCGGAGAATGCAAACATGTAAAATGATTAAAGTACGCACTGGGAGGGGGTGTACTTACACTCGAACCCGGAGAATGCAAACATGTAAAATGATTAAAATACGCACTGGGGGGTGTACTTACACTCGAACCCGGAGAATGCAAACATGTAAAATGATTAAAATACGCACTGGGAGGGGGTGTACTTACACTCGAACCCGGAGAATGCAAACATGTAAAATGATTAAAGTACGCACTGGGAGGGGGTGTACTTACACTCGAACCCGAAGAATGCAAACATGTAAAATGATTAAAGTACGCACTGGGAAAGGGGTGTACTTACGCTCGAACCCGGAGAATGCAAACATGTAAAATGATCAAGATATGCATTGGGAGGGAGTGTACTCACATTCGAACCCGGAAAATGCGAATATGTCTCTTAACGGGTCGTTTTTGTAAAACGTCAAAGTTGAGGACAAAGTCGGAATATAAAAGTGAAGCGAGGTCTTAATGCATACCGGGAGGGTTGCAATAATAACGACTTCGGTAAAACACCCGGTTGATGGGTAGGAATTTAAACACATGTGTAAACCAAGAGACGTGAACGCGGGTTGAAAATCAAAAGACTTGGATTATGAATTATGACTATAAAATTTCGTAAATAGAAATTTTGAATAATATGTTCAACCATTTGAGGTTGAACGGGTTGAATAAAGAATAAAGTTGATTGATTATAAGCGATGGATTTCACACTAACAAGTCAAACAGGTTGAATACAATATAACGCCGAATGGCACAAATAAGCGCTAGCCAGATGAAGGTAGCGTTAAATGCAAGAGAATAATGAACCCGGTAACGGGATATAACCAAATAAGAATATATGCAAACCAAATAACAGTAAGCATAAGAAGAACTGACGCTTAAATGACGTGAGAAGTCATAAAGTCGGAAAATTTTCTGAAAGAAAACAATTGTAGCCACGAAACTACAATCAAGGTTAACGGAACCTAAGCTTGAAACCAAATGATTCTTCAAAAAAAAAACAGGGTGCCTTGACACCAAACATGTATTTTAAGAATAACATGAGTAAGGAATGATCTACGGGATCAACATAACCTTTAGGGTTATAAACATATGAAAGGTCTACGAGACTAAAACGACCCACGGATCATGATTAAAAGAAATTATAAGGACTTCGCCTTAAAGAGGTGAAAGTCTAATCAAAATAGCCCATAAGGCTAAGTGATAAAACCTACGGGTTAATTAGATAAAGTGAGGGAATAAGTTGAGAATCCTCGCATACAAAACAGACCGTAAAAGAATAAATTTTGGACTGTCAATATCCCGGTATGGATAATTGACATAAGTTAAAGAGAAGATGCTAAACTAAAACTTCAGTTTTGGTAAGAAATAACGTTTTTACAAATATGAATTCTGATAGACATATAGATAGTAAGCATGAAGGATATAAGTCTTGACACTAATAGGTGCAAGACTATATATTCGAAAAGTGAGATTTTTGAAAATAAAAGGTTGATATAAAATTTGGCATGACGTGACATGATTACGGTCAAAAAGTGTAATGTGAAGTATAATCACATTAGAGCCGAGCGACGAATATTGCTAAGTTAACTAAACTAGTGGAAATAACGAGATTATGTTATTTCAAGTTGCATTATGTCGTATGAGATACGTAGATGATTAGTAACCAAAAAGATATTATCATACTTTTCTGGTAATACTAACAATTGGTTAAAATATGAGCAATGCTCAATTGATTATCGAGATCAAATGCATGGAGTTAAACTCGATAAATCATGTAAAAAAAGGTTTCGAGGATGAAACTTCTTTAAGGGGGGTAGACTTGTAACACCCCGAAAACGGGTTTGGTAATCAAACTCCGTTAATACTAAAAGATGGGTAAAGTACCGTTAGTAGTAAAAATAACCCGGTAAATATTTGGATTTAAATAAGAAATCCTAATATTAAATACAAGCGAATCAAAGTTTTAAGGAATTGAGTTTATAAGAGCCCGAGTTAACGGGACTTAAAATAAACCGGGTTATAACTCCCGGGACCCACTAAGTAACTAGGAATATCAACCTAGTTAGTTAAGTGTTTTAAGAATAATAAGAAACCTTGCTTAAAACACCCTTTATAAAACTTGAATAAGTGGAGGGACCAAAGTTGACAAAGAACTTAAATGGTTTTTAATTTTTTAAAAATAAAACACCACAACACACACTATAGTGTGTGTTCTGGTCGAGATTTCCACAGGAGAAAAAGGGGTTCTCTACATTGAACCCTAGCATACACAAAATCAATCAAATTGAAGGCCAAAGCGGGCTCGAATCAAAGGCACGAATACATACAAATGATCACCATTTCGAGGGGATCAAGAGGTATGTAAAATTTTGTTGTTACATGAAGTTGTAAAAATTGGATGAACATCACTATATGCCATTTTGGTATGAATCGAAGAAATTAGGACTGAATTAGTGATGTATACATGTTTAGTAACAAAACCCTAAGTGAAAATCATGCATAACATGATATGAATTGAATGATTGAATAAATTCCCACACTAGGCTAAGTGGGTATTAGTCATAAGATGGATTTGATGATATGATTATGATTAGAATCATCATGCATGTTAAGTAATCAGGAAATACTTAAACAATTTGCAAGTTTGAGTATTTGATCATAAGTGATAGTGGTTGAATTTTGATGTTAATCTTGGTAAAAATGACTAGTTATGAACTAGTTAGCAAATGTGTAGAATTATGCCCATTAGGTGTTTGTTAAAATGCCTAAATGAGAAGTAAAATGTTGAAATTCAAGTGAAACGCGTAATTGGAAAGCTTGACTAATTACATGAGATATGGGATAAAACGGGTTCTAATCATAATGTTGATTTGCCTTAATCGTGCATATTATATGATTAAAGGTAGTTGACTTTAGAAAGTCAAACAAACCTATGATGAAGTCGAATAGAAGTTTCGACATAAGATCCGTAAGATGAAATAGTCATAATAATGATGACTAATCTAACCATCTTATGAATTATGATGCTAGTTTGACTCTTGACAAGCTAGATGGAGGCTTGGGGAAAGAAGCGGGTCAAACGGATCGTATAAACGGAAAAGAGCATAATAAGTGTACAAGGTAAGTAAAGCTTACACTCTAATTATTTAATACCTATTGGTTTGATAGGTCGTGAATAGTAAGTCTTGTTTAATTTATGATGTTCCGACATGGCAAGTGCGGTCCGGAACAAAAGACAATGGTCATAAATCATGTTTAATGGATAAAAAGGAGCTAATGCGGTTAATTAGTCATGAAATGACTAAAAGATAACGAGTTTTTAAATGGTTACCTTATAAGGTAAACCATTGCAAATAATAAGGGTAAAATGGTACTTTGGTCACTTGTTGACAATATCGACTAATGGTTTGTTGAGCTATATGATTATAGGAATAAATATCAGATGGATATGTACATCGCTATTGCTTAGCGGCTACTAAGGCAAGGTATCGAAACGGGTCAATATATTGATCCGAGCCATGTTTGTATAACGATTCAACTCATCATGTAGAACTTGAGGTTCTTTAAGAGTTAGACAAGGATAAAATATAGATATTCGGTTATCTTTGCGGTAAACCGAATAAGTTGAGTTATGATTATGGTATTCTAGAAATATAATACTTTCTAAACAAGATTATAGTTTTAAAAGTGGGATTTTGGTCGAACAAGGCTTTAAAAGTCCTTCGTCATAATAGGAGGGGTAAAAGTGACCAAAATGCCCTTATAAGTGAAATTGAGCAAACGACCCTTAAGGGTTGTTTAGAAATGAGAATTATGATCAAGCAAATACTTTGAATAAGTATAAAAAGTGAAAGGGGTAAATCTTGGGTCAAATGACTCTATATGGGTCCTTGCCGTAAAATGATACTTCGAGGGGTAAAACTCGGAACATATAGATATCCTCATTAATTCCACCACACATATAGTTGTGGTGGAAGATTACTTGATAAGAAATGTTGGATTACAATGCTAGAAAGGAATGAAAGCGATTTTAAGCTTAAAAGTGCTTAAATACCCTTAATGGGTTAAAATAAGCATTTAAGCGTAAACGGGTTTTTATTATATAAGAAACCCGTGATTTGAGATTAATATGATAGGAGATATTGAAATTATGAATTTCATGAGTTTAAAGATCAAATAAACATGTTTGTGTGATAAAATCATGAACGGGTCAAAATTTGGTAAAAATGGTAGTAAGCCGAAGACTTAAAAGTCTGAAATTTTGTTAATCCGGATGTCAGATTTTAACTCCATAAGATGGAGAATTAAATTACGGTCATGTAGGAAAAAGACTCGTGTAAAATGGATCAAAAACGAGAAAGTTATGCTCGTTTCCGTAAAATCCGGTCGTGCTGAGAATATGCAGCAACCAGCAGCAACAATCTGTCGAAACAAGACCGTGGCGTAGCGCCACGGCCAGGCATGAAACCCGTCGCGCGACGCGACGGGTGGTGGCGTCGCGCCACGGCCATGGTCGCGCGCGGCGACGGCCTAAATGCTGAAAATTTTGATTTTTCTCGTTTATTTCGAATATTTGACCCGATTAACCTGTAGTACTTGTTATTTAACTATCAAAACTGACTTCTAAGTTGGTTTTGATCATAGGTGAATGTCGAGAGTCCCGAATGAAGATCAAGTGGCGAGCAAGAACCGAACACACGCTAAATGAAGCTTCCGCGTCAAATCTTGAGTTATTTGCTAAAAGTGAATTATGTAAACATTTATAAACATGTACTTTTTGAAATGTTGTAAACTATGGGAATGTTAGCATATCAAGTTTATTTTTTTGTAAAGACACATTTTAGCATATAAAATGTGTATCTTATTAATAAAATCCTGATTTATAAGACGGGCGTTACAACAGTGAATATTAACTTTGAGTGAAAGAGTTTGGAAACCGGACGGAATAATCGTCGACGTCGTCGCTGGGGTTTTTTCTCTTCCGGTTACCAGGCCTATCATCTTCGTCTACGTTTAGTTTCCTCAACGAAGAACCATCAGCCATTATATGCCCTTTTTCCTTTGGTTTTCTGGTTGATTTTGAGAAAGAGAGAAAGAGAGACAGGAGAGGGTGAGGGTTTTGAATTGATTCATGCGCTCAAGTTTCAAGTACTGGAGTGAAAGATTTGTTGGAATTTGTGGATCAACAGAAATAACTGAATACAACCGGTCAAATCACACACTATATAAAGTGTAAACCTATCGTGTGTTGTAGTTTGGAAAGATGACCGAATAGAGATCTGAATCAATATTTACGTCTGATGTCCAAGTTTGATCACATTTGACTTTGTTCTTCGTTTTTTGGATCGTTCTAATAGATTAAATAGAATAAACCATTTTTTACCCTAAGAATACGGGCCGTATACTATTATACGGCCCGTATACACCATGTGAAAAAAAATTACCAGATCATTTTTTACCCTTTAAATACGGGCCGTATACAATTATACGGCCGTATACAGCATGTGAAAAAAAATTTAACCGATCGTATACAATGTATACGATGATTGTATACGGGCCGTATAATATTATATGGCCCGTATAATATGGGTAAAAATTGGTAAAAAACGGTTTATTCTCTTTAATCTATTAGAACGATCCTTGTAATCATCAACCGGCTTTGAACGAGTGTATAACACTCGTAATCCTCAACCGGTGTAACACCTCATAAAATCATACCCAATAAAATAAGGACACGTGTCATGTAGTACAAACGTGTTATGAAAAACGGATCCAGATAAAGATGTACGGTAGGATTTAAAAGCGTCGATATGTTAATTTATACCTCTGAACGACCTATTAATAAATCCCTAACCATGATATACTTAATCAACATCTAAAAGATGTAAATAAATCTGGTTGTCCTAAATAATAAATTGATTATAACCTAAAACATGGATCCAATGTGAATTCTCGGTATTTTCGACATTTTAAAACCTCCCACAAGATCCAAAATGTGTAAGTGCATGCAAAGCATGCAAAGTCTGAGCACTTGGTCCCTCTACTGAAAAGGAAAGCATAAGATTCAGACTTGTAAGAAATGCATGGTCAAAGCTTGGAAGTTTATAAATTTTTGGATTCTGGTCGTCGGATACGGACCGTATGGCCTTAGGCTTACGGTCCGCAAGCCTTGCAACTGGGCGATTTAAGCAAGGGTCCGTTACGGACCGCATCTGTTTAAACATACGGTCCGCAAGAGGAGCATACGGACCGCAAGGACTTCTGCTTACGGTCCGTAAGCCAGTCGCTGGCAGCAGAAATTGGACAGCTGCCTGTTCAGCAGGTTACACCGCCTTATATGGATGGTTTTCGAAAACAGGGACCTTGCAACTGGTATTTAGCAACATAGGGACACCTGGGATCATCCCATAACATTAGTAGAGTGGCTTGGCATGATCTTGTGCATTTGGGTTCACTATATAAAGGAATGGAAGTTGCAACATTTTGTTCACTCCAACACTCACTTGGAAGCATTGCTCTGGAGCTTCTCTGGACTTCAAAAAATTTTCTTAAAGTCCCTAATCATACTTAGGACCTTTGTAAGTGTCCTTAATCCTTCTTAATTCAGTTTAGCTTAGTTAATTAGCTAAAAGTCAAACCGTCGTAATTAAGGTTTGACTTCGAGATTAATTAAAACGTGTTCAGTCAAATCTCGAATTAAAAGTACCTATAAGTAGGTAATTATGTGGGTAATAAACCCTTAAAAGGGTATTCTCTGATTCCCATTCTAAGTAGGTCAAATGTCGGGTCAAATCTAAACTTAAAAAGTCAACAGAAAGCTTGTTTTCAAATTAGCACACAATTAGCAATGTAGAAGACATGCAACCTGTTTTATCATTAATATAACTTGGTAATTAATGTAAGAACATGTCTAAACATGTTCAACCCGACAATTTTCAGTTTAGACTCGGTTCGGAACCGAAAGGCGCATAATTTGACTTTTGCATTGACTTTCGATTCTGACCCATTGTAGCATGTTTTAGAAATGCCTTAGAGCCCTATTAGGACCAGGTTTCATGTTAGTATAACCCTCTGTGATTATACGCCTTGGTTCAATAGTTATCCGATTCATATACATGTTCCCGTTAATTGCTTAAATGTTGACTATTATGCCCATATGACCTTAAAACATGAATTTTGAAAATGTAAAAGAATAGAAACCTTAGTTACTAATTTATAAACTTGTACCTAAAGTTTCACAACAGTTTGAGGTCTAGATTAAGAGTTATGCTCAATAGCGTAATTAGAAAGCTTTTATTAATTAAATGGCGTAATTAGCATATAGCCTATCTAAACCCGACTTTTGATACCAAACTTTTTACTCACTGATAGAAAATAATATTTTGGGATTTTTGAATATTTTTAATAAATTTTAGGCTGAGCATAACATAGGGTTGTAGCTTAAATTCGGTTATTACCGGTTTTACCCTTTTGAGCTATAAAATGAGTTTTACAAATCTTTTTGACCCCAAACCTTTTGCTACTGATTTTATATGATAAATAAATTATTTTAAACCTTCTGGATTAATAAAAATATCACCTTTCTTTATAGAACCCGGAAATGACTCCAACTCGTCTTTTTAAGCATTTTAACGCATGGTATGCATCAAAACTATTTTAAACATATAAGGTTGGATGCCTACTGATATTTTAAGTAAACTATTATATTGTAACAGTGAGCAAAAGATTTTAAACTCAGGTTTCCAGTTTTGACCTTTTAGGCTTAGGTGAAATTACCAAAATGCCCTTCCGGTGCATAGTATGGTTAGAAATGATAAATTTCACATGTAGGTTATACCCTACTGATATAACTTAGTAAACTAAGTATTTTTACTGATTACATCAGACCCGAAACTTAGATTTATATTAGATCTCTTTTATAACCTTTTAAATGACCAAAATGCCCCTACGGGGCATAGTTTGAGTTTAAATCCATTTCGGGCATAATAGAAGATATCTTACTGATGTCACAACATATTTAAGGCATATTAACTAGGGAACCCTGTATATGACTCATGTGGTTACTCGTTACGCACTTTTCGCGTTCGGATCGGCTTATGTAACTAGTTTGCATATATTAGCCGAAACGGGTCAAACCTTATCATTTTAATCTAAAAATCTAGAATGTGTTTAGTTTACCCATATTATACAAGCCTTCAAACTTGTCGGGACTAAATCACATTCTATTCCGGTCTTCGCTTACTCATGCGTTTGAACCGTATCTTCCTTTAAAACTAACCGGTCTAAGTAAAGCTTAATTAAAGACCCGTTAGAAATCTAATAGGTTATTAAAAACCTTCGTTCCAGATATAGGAGCCCAGTAAAAGCTATCTGTACTTGCTGATTTGATATACGGCTGGGATTGAATTTATATTTAGCTCAGGTAAATACTTTTAACTTATTTTCCCTATACGGGCTTGGGGTACGGTATATAAAATACCGTTTGGTCGGGCATTGCATCTTTAATTGTATGAAGGTTAAATAATTGAAATGTCCGGTTTGAAAATGTTTTGTTTGCTTAAAGCCTTTGGGGGGTTAATGACCATGTCCCGGATATCCTTGGCATCATTTTACGAAATGGCCACGACCTAAGCACGGGGTGTAGGCGTACACCCGTCAGTGCCTAAATAAATAATGTGGTTTGTCTATTGATCTTTAACCCGGCACGAACCGGGCTACTGAACGCATAAGAAACACGTAATTCTTTTACAAGTATTATATTCAAATAATTATCCCAAGTTATAAAAAGTTTTGTGCCATGTGCATTCAAATCAATTTTTAAACCTTTTCAAAATGAGTCAGTTAAATTGTATTTACCAGTGTAAACTGACGTATTTTCCCAAAAAGGTTAAGTGCAGGTACTACTCGTAATAGGCTGGCCTCTCCTTAGCATCAATAAGAGTCTCGCAAGCTTGGATGCGTTTAAGTCTGTTGAACAAGTTTCCTCTTTATTTTGATCCGCCTGTGGATCTGTTTCAACTGTGTTGTGATACTTAAATATTACACTTCTATTCAGTTAAAATAATGTCTATCTTTTGCTTCCACTGTGCATCTAAATATTGTGTTGTTTTACTATGATGATATCAACTACGTTACGATACTCCCCACCGGGCCCACCGGTAATACGTGGAAATATCAGGGTGTGACAGGTTGGTATCAGAGCCAACACTGAGTGAATTAAACACTAGCCTTTTGTGTTTAATCTCAGTTACGTAATTGCACATTCCTCAAATTGTTGAGTCTAGACAAAGAACATAGGACAAATCCTTATTTTTGTTTTATTTTTGTCTTTTATATTTTTCTTTGTTGTTATCTGTGTTTATGTTGACAGGATTAAATATGCCGCCAAGATTCTTTAGGAGAACGGGAAAGGCACCTATAACAGGCCATGACCATGAGTCCGGGCCGTCTCAAAGACGAACCTCACCTATCAACATGCGTACAAGTCCCCAGGGGGACTGGAGGGCACATCTACAGCCAGCGAGGTGGTCAGTCTCGTTGAGCTCGTCACCGTCTTACCTTCACTCTTTTGGACCCCATTCAAAAAATGAGCCCGAAAACCCACAGCCTTCATTTATCCCTCTTCAGAGGTCCAACTCCCGTCACTCCTTTGATAACCCGTCACACATCTTTCGTAGCCGGTTCAACCCGGCCAACTACCTCGAGGAACCAGTGGGTGTTAACCCAATGGGACCTGAAGATCACTTTTCCGGAGATCACGCCATGGATATGGACGAGGATACCGACCCTACCGAACCACCGATCGGTACCCCCACACATCCCATAGAAATTTCTGATGGGTCATCTTTTCAGGGATCACCCTACCGTAGTCCTGACAGCTACCAAACGAGATTCAATCAGTATGAATGGTATTTTACACCTTCTTACCATTCATCGCCGCACCAGCAGCAGCAGCAGCAACAGGATCCTTCTGGGGATTCACGTTTCGTGGCAGTTACCCCGCCACCACCACCACCTCAGCAACAGCATCCTGAGCCACCGAGGCGAAGGAGAACGAACGCACGGATGTCCGTGCAAGGAAGAGGAGTGCATATCAGCACCCCTCAACCATCGAGTGGCAGCCACTACCCGCCACTCCAAGAAGACTAACAGATGGGGGGACCTTCAAACCCCAACCCGGAAGTGAACTCTGTACCTGTTGTGCCGCCACCATTGGGCTTTGACAACCCAATTCCCACGTATGCTGGCCCAGCAACATATAATCCCTTTGAGCAGCCGGCTCACACCAGCTTCAATTATGCTGAGATCGACCCATACCTGGCGGCGTGGAACTACAATGCTCTTAACCCCGAAGGACCCTACGGAACTCCTTGGGGAGTTGGATACCCAGCTTATGGATACCAACAACAGCCGCCTCTTCGACCTCCACATCAGCCCCAGCCGCAGATACCTCAGTTTTCCCCGCCAGAACGGGAGGAAATTCTCCAAAGGTTAGATCAGGTTGAGCGAGAAGTTCACAGAGATCGCAGGAAACGACAAGGTTTCTTCAAGGGATTGGCAGGTTTAATAAAAGGAAAAAGCAAAAAGGACCATTGAATCCTTTAGTTGTTGGTTGTATTTCCTTATTTTCAGTTGAGCCCCTACGTGGGCCTGTTTTTCTGTTTTAACCCCTGCGTGGGTATGTTTTTGGTTGTTAAGCCCCTGCGTGGGCACGTCTTTCCGTCGACCCCTGCGTGGGTATGTGGTGTTGTTTAGCCCCTGCGCGGGCATGTTATTTCATTTGGAAGTCCCGTTCAGGGCGGACTCGTATTTTAAATTCATGTGGTGAAATGGTTAAATTTAAATTTTTATTTTTACATGCATGAACAAAAATATAAAATAAATAATAACAATATTTTTACAAGATCTATCATTATATTAAAATGATAAAATCTAAAGGGACAAGACCTAGCCTTTGTGTCACCTTAAGACAGGGCCAAGACGGCAGTTCCCCAATTAGATTCGGATCCTTATCAACATCTCAATTTAAAAATTGTTCTGCGTTAAATGTTAAAAAGAATCTTAAAAGGTAAAACCTAGCTTGTATGTCATAATAAGACCTGGCCAATATGGTAAAACCTGTTTTAAAAGATTCAAATCTCTGTTAACATCTGCAAACATGTTAACATTCTTGGCTAATGTGATCCGCAAAATCACACATGTCACCCTTATGTTGAATTATCTCAATTCCTTATTATTATTTAAACCTCCGATTGTGATGTAATGCCTAGGGGCTATAATTATTGTCATATAAGACAAAAGACAGTGGTAGCCTACAAGTCCCTGTCAAGAAAAGGTAACGAATTTTGATTCAAACCTTAATACCTCGATTCTGTAAAATCCTGGTTTATAAATTAAATCTGTCCACGCGACTAGGCCTTTGGTGCTATTATTAACTTATAATTTAGGATTATGATAAAGATCCTGAATAATTATATATTTAACAAATTAACTAAAATGGCTATTAAAACCATGGTTAATAAATTGTCAAAAACAATAAAACTGTATAAGCTTCTATATAAACCTTGCCTTATTTTCTTTATGTAGCAATTAAAGCTACATGGCTAAGTCAAAAGAGGTAAACAGCCATTCGGTGGACAACCATGAAAATACTAAGATACATGTGACCGGTGCAGAGCTGCAAGCATTAGTAGATAATGCTGTTACAAGAGCTATAAAGCGGCAGTATAATGAATCTAGAGGGACTCGAAGTAGGACCCTATCTGCACCGCATTCCAAGCCTAAGACTCATTCAGAGGCTCATAGCAAGCCACCCTCTAAGAAAGATGAGCCAAAGAAAGATGATGATCGACATTCATCTAATCAAAACAGTGTTCCATCAAAAAGGATAGTGCTTGATGATAAACCACGTACCAAGTCCTGTACCTATAAGTACTTTGTTTCCTGCAAACCCCGGGATTTCACGGGGGAGAAAGGAGTAATAGATTGTATGACCTGGTTGATGAGATGGACACGGTAGTTGACATCAGCGGTTGTGCTGAAAAGGATGTAATGAAGTATGTATCCCAATCGTTCAAGGGAGAGGCACTAGCATGGTGGAAGTCTCTCATTCAAGCTGCCGGAAAGATTCCGCTCTACAATCTGTCATGGGATCAATTCGTTGCTCTCATTAAGGAGAATTATTGCCCGCAGCATGAGATTGAAAGAATTGAATCAGATTTCTTATCGTTGGTGATGAAGAATTTAGATTGTCAAGCTTACCTCACCAGTTTCAATACCCTGTCTAGGCTGGTTCCATATCTCGTAACCCCAGAACCCAAAAGGATTGCTTGCTTCATTGGGGGTTTAGCCCCAGAAATCAAAGCCAGAGTTAAGGCGTCCAGACCTGCTACTTTTAGATCAGCAGCTGATCTATCTCTGTCTCTTAACTTGGACGCGGTCAGGCTAAGATCGCTAAGAAACACTGATGCTGAGAAAAGGAAGCGTGAGGATGATAACTCACGGTGATCAGATAAGAGACATAGGGGAAATAATGACCACAAGAAGGGTTCTGGAACCAAGAAAGATGGTCATCAGTCGGGAGATAAGCCCAAATGTAAAATCTGCAAGAAACAACATTTCGGGAAGTGCAGATATGAGTCGAAATCCCAGTCACAGCCGAGGGCATGTGGGATTTGCAAGTCTTCTGAGCACAAGACCTTAGACTGTAAGAAAATCAAGGATGCTACGTGCTATAGCTGCAATGAGAAAGGGCATATCAGATCCAACTGCCCAAAACTTGCAAAGAAGACTGAGTATGGGAAGAAGACCAATGCAAGGGTCTTCCGAATGGATGCAAAGGAAGCTGTTCAGGACGACAATGTGATCACAGGTACCTTCCGCATAAATGATGTCTATGCAAGAGTACTTTTTGATTCAGGAGCTGATAAGTCATTTGTAGATAATAAGTTTTGCAAATTGCTGAATTTACCTGTTAAAACCCTAAGTGTGAAATATGAGGTAGAATTAGCTGATGGTACCTTAGAAACCGCGTCAACCGTGTTAGATGGATGCTGCATATCCATTAGGAACCACTCTTTCCCATTGTCCCTACTTCCTTTGAAGTTAGCCGGTTTTGACATAGTTATAGGTATGGATTGGTTATCTCATAACCAAGCCCAGATAGTGTGCAACAAGAAGCAAGTGGTGATCAAGACTCCATCTGGTGAGCCACTCACCATTCAGGGAGATACCCGGTATGGACTGCCTGAGCAAGTGTCTATGCTCAAGGCATCTAGATGTTTGAAGAAGGGTTGTGTCATTTATATGGCACATGTAACTATTGATGAGCAGAAAACCAAGATTGAAGATATTCCAGTCATTTCTGAATATCCTGAAGTATTCCCTGAAGAACTACCTGGTTTGGCACCAGATAGGCAAGTAGAGTTCAGAATTGACATCATCCCTGGAGCAGCACCTGTTGCGAGAGCGCCTTATAGGTTGGCACCAACAGAGATGAAGGAATTGAAGACACAACTAGATGAATTGCTAGCCAAAGGTTTCATTAGACCTAGTTCGTCTCCTTGGGGAGCGCCAATCCTATTTGTCAAGAAGAAGGATGGGTTGATGTGTCTGTGCATCGATTACCGTGAGCTTAATAAGGTCACTATCAAGAATAGGTATCCTTTGCCCAGGATCGACGATCTGTTCAATCAATTGCAAGGGGCAAGCTATTTTTCTAAGATCGATTTGAGGTCAGGTTATCATCAATTGAAGGTTAAAGAAGAAGATGTATACAAGACTGCATTTAGGACTCGTTATGGTCATTACGAGTTCCTAGTGATGCCTTTTGGGCTCACTAATGCACCTGCAGCATTCATGGATCTCATGAATCGCGTCTGCAAGCCTTACTTGGATAAATTTGTCATCGTTTTCATCGACGACATTCTCATTTACTCGAAAAGCCAAGCTGACCATGAGAAGCATCTCATTTGCATTCTTAAGCTACTTCAACAAGAAAAGCTCTATGCCAAATTTTCAAAGTGTGAATTTTGGCTTCGAGAAGTCCAATTCCTTGGACATGTTGTTAGTGAGCGTGGTATCCAAGTGGATCCCGCTAAGATTGAAGCTATTATGAACTGGCAAGAGCCGAAGACGCCTACGGAGATTCGCAGCTTTCTAGGACTAGCAGGATACTATAGGCAATTTATTGAAAATTTCTCGAGAATTGCAGCACCCCTAACTCTACTCACCCGCAAGAATAGCAAGTTTGATTGGGGGCCTAAGCAGCAAGAATCTTTCGATATTTTGAAGCAGAAGTTGAGCAACGCTCCTGTGTTGACGTTGCCTGATGGAATTGATGAATTTGTAGTATATTGTGATGCATCACACACCGGATTGGGCTGTGTGCTTATGCAGAAAGGCAAGGTCATTGCCTATGCTTCATGACAGTTAAAGGTGCACGAGAAGAATTACACCACCCATGACTTGGAACTGGGTGCCGTTGTATTTGCACTAAAACTGTGGAGACATTACTTGTATGGAACCAAGTGTGTGATCTATTCTGATCACAAGAGCCTTTAACATCTGTTCAATTAGAAGGACTTGAACATGAGACAGCGACGTTGGATGGAAACTTTGAATGATTATGACTGTGAGATAAGATACCATCCAGGCAAGGCAAATGTGGTTGTCGATGCCTTAAGTCGAAAGGAAAGAGTGAAGCCTATAAGAATCAATGCCAAGAGCATTGAGATAAAGAATAGTTTGAACGAAAGGTTGTTAGCTGCACAGAAGGAAGCTGTGTTGGAAGCTAACTATCCTGATGAAAAGCTAGGAGTAACTGAAGAGCAGTTATCCTATGATAAGGACGGAATCCTGAGATTAAATGGACGAATTTGGGTTCCAGTTTATGGAGGACTTCGGGATGTTATCCTCCAGGAAGCCCACAGTTCCAAATATTTCGTTCATCCTGGAGGTGATAAGATGTACCAGGATCTAAAGGCAAACTATTGGTGGATAGGTTTGAAAAAGTCTATAGCTGCCTATGTAGCTAAATGTTTGACGTGCGCGCAAGTCAAGGCTGAACACCAAAAGTCGTCAGGTTTGCTACAACAACCTGAGCTTCCCACATGGAAGTGGGAGATGGTGACAATAGATTTCATCACCAAGTTGCCAAAGACGAAGAAAGGAAATGATACTATATGGGTGATAGTAGATAGACTGACTAAGTCAGCACATTTCCTACCCATTAAGGAGACTTATAGCTCCGACATGTTAGCCCAATTGTACGTAGATAAGATTGTATCTCTGCATGGCGTACCAGTGTCAATTATCTCTGACAGAGATACCAGATACACATCACATTTTTGGAAAAGTTTCCAACAATCTTTGGGCACGCGTTTAAATTTTAGTACGGCTTACCATCCTCAGACGGACGGGCAGAGTGAGCGTACCATCCAAACTTTGGAAGACATGCTTCGTGCATGTGTGATTGATTTAGGTGGTAGTTGGGATAACCACCTGCCATTGATCGAGTTCTCCTATAATAATAGCTACCATACCAGCATTCAGGTTGCGCCTTTTGAGGCATTATATGGTAGAAAATGCAGAACACCTATTTGTTGGGCGGAAGTAGGAGAAGTTCAGTTATCAGGACCTGACATGGTCTTTGAAACGACGGACAAGATTGTCCAAATTCGTGACCGCCTGAAAGCTGCCAGGGATAGGCAGAAAAGTTATGCTAATAAAAGGCGAAAACCTCTCAAGTTTGAGGTTGGTGATAAAGTTTTACTCAAAGTGTCACCCTGAAAGGGAGTAATGCGGTTTGGAAAGAAAGGTAAGTTAAGCCCAAGGTATATAGGAACATTCAAGATTATCGAATGTGTTGGGTCAGTGGCTTATAAGCTAAACTTGCCTGAAGAGCTCAGTGGTATTCACAATGTATTCCACATCTGCAATCTGAAGAAATGTCTAGCAGATGAATCGCTAGTCATACCACACACGGATGTGCACATAGATGAGAGTTTGAAATTTGTGGAAAAACCTTTGTCAATCGAGGATCGACGGGTTAAGAAGCTTCGGAGGAAGCATGTACCTATTGTAAAGGTCAAATGGGATGCCCGCAGAGGTCCCGAATATACATGGGAGGTAGAGTCTACCATGAAAGAAAAATACCCTTATTTGTTTCAGTAAATCTCTAGGTCGAGATTTCTTTTAAGGGGGTGAGGATGTAACACCTCATAAAATCATACCCAATAAAATAAGGACACGTGTCATGTAGTACAAACGTGTTATGAAAAACGGATCCAGATAAAGATGTACGGTAGGATTTAAAAGCGTCGATATGTTAATTTATACCTCTGAACGACCTATTAATAAATCCCTAACCATGATATACTTAATCAACATCTAAAAGATGTAAATAAATCTGGTTGTCCTAAATAATAAATTGATTATAACCTAAAACATGGATCCAATGTGAATTCTCGGTATTTTCAACATTTTAAAACCTCCCACAAGATCCAAAATGTGTAAGTGCATGCAAAGCATGCAAAGTCTGAGCACTTGGTCCCTCTACTGAAAAGGAAAGCATAAGATTCGGACTTGTAAGAAATGCATGGTCAAAGCTTGGAAGTTTACAATTTTTTGGATTCTGGTCGTCGGATACGGACCGTATGGCCTTAGGCTTACGGTCCGCAAGCCTTGCAACTGGGCGATTTAAGCAAGGGTCGGTTACGGACCGCATCTGTTTAAACATACGGTCCGCAAGAGGAGCATACGGACCGCAAGGACTTCTGCTTATGATCCGTAAGCCAGTCACTGGCAGCAGAAATTGGACAGCTGCCTGTTCAGCAGGTTACACCGCCTTATATGGATGGTTTTCGAAAATAGGGACCTTGAAACTGGTATTTAGCAACATAGGGACACCTGGGATCATCCCATAACATTAGTAGAGTGGCTTGGCATGATCTTGTGCATTTGGGTTCACTATATAAAGGAATGGAAGTTGCAACATTTTGTTCACTCCAACACTCACTTGGAAGCATTGCTCTGGAGCTTCTCTGGACTTCAACAAATTTTCTTAAAGTCCCTAATCATACTTAGGACCTTTGTAAGTGTCCTTAATCCTTCTTAATTCAGTTTAGCTTAGTTAATTAGCTAAAAGTCAAACCGTCGTAATTAAGGTTTGACTTCGAGATTAATTAAAATGTGTTCAGTCAAATCTCGAATTAAAAGTACCTATAAGTAGGTAATTATGTGGGTAATAAACCCTTAAAAGGGTATTCTCTGATTCCCACTCTAAGTAGGTCAAATGTCGGGTCAAACCTAAACTTAAAAAGTCAACAGAAAGCTTGTTTTCAAATTAGCACATAATTAGCAATGTAGAAGACATGCAACCTGTTTTATCATTAATATAACTTGGTAATTAATGTAAGAACATGTCTAAACATGTTCAACCCGACAATTTTCAGTTTAGACTCGGTTCGGAACTGAAAGGCGCATAATTTGACTTTTGCATTGACTTTCGATTCTGACCCATTGTAGCATGTTTTAGAAATGCCTTAGAGCCCTATTAGGACCAATTTTCATGTTAGTATAACCCTCTGTGATTATACACCTTGGTTCAATAGTTATCCGATTCATATACATGTTCCCGTTAATTGCTTAAATGTTGACTATTATGCCCATATGACCTTAAAACATGAATTTTGAAAATGTAAAAGAATAGAAACCTTAGTTACTGATTTATAAACTTGTACCTAAAGTTTCACAACAGTTTGAGGTCTAGATTAAGAGTTATGCTCAATAGCGTAATTAGAAAGCTTTTATTAATTAAATGGCGTAATTAGCATATAGCCTATCTAAACCCGACTTTTGATACCAAAATTTTTACTCACTAATAGAAAATAATATTTTGAGATTTTTGAAGATTTTTAATAAATTTTAGGCTGAGCATAACATAGGGTTGTAGCTTAAATTCGGTTATTGCCGGTTTTACCCTTTTGAGCTAAAAAATGAGTTTTACAAATCTTTTTGACCCCAAACCTTTTGCTACTGATTTTATATGATAAATAAATTATTTTAAACCTTTTGGATTAATAAAAATATCAGCTTTCTTTATAGAACCCGGAAATGACTCCAAATCGTCTTTTTAAGCATTTTAACGCATGGTATGCATCAAAACTATTTTAAACATATAAGGTTGGTTGCCTACTGATATTTTAAGTAAACTATTATATTGTAACAGTGAGCAAAAGATTTTAAACTCAGGTTTCCATTTTTGACCTTTTAGACTTAGGTGAAATTACCAAAATGCCCTTCCGGTGCATAGTATGGTTAGAAATGATAAATTTCACATGTAGGTTATACCCTACTGATATAACTTAGTAAACTAAGTATTTTTACTGATTACATCAGACCCGAAACTCAGATTTATATTAAATCTCTTTTATAACCTTTTAAATGACCAAAATGCCCCTACGGGGCATAGTTTGAGTTTAAATTCATTTCGGGCATAATAGAAGATATCTTACTGATGTCACAATATATTTAAGGCATATTAACTAGGGAACCCTATATATGACTCATGTGGTTACTCGTTACGCACTTTTCGCGTTCGGATCGGCTTATGTAACTAGTTTGCATATATTAGCCGAAACGGGTCAAACCTTATCATTTTAATCTAAAAATCCAGAATGTGTTTAGTTTACCCATATTATACAAGCCTTCAAACTTGTCGGGACTAAATCACATTCTATTCCGGTCTTCGCTTATTCATGCGTTTGAACCGTATCTTCCTTTAAAACTAACCGGTCTAAGTGAAGCTTAATTAAAGACCCGTTAGAAATCTAATAGGTTATTAAAAACCTTCGTTCCAGATATAGGAGCCCAGTAAAAGCTATTTGTACTTGCTGATTTGATATACGGTTGGGATTGAATTTATATTTAGCTCAGGTAAATACTTTTAACTTATTTTCCCTATACGGGCTTGGGATACGGTATATAAAATACCGTTTGGTCGGGCATTGCATCTTTAATTGTATGAAGGTTAAATCATTGAAATGTCCCGTTTGAAAATGTTTTGTTTGCTTAAAGCCTTTGGGGGGGTTAATGACTATGTCCCGGATATCCTTGGCATCATTTTACGAAATGGCCACGACCTAAGCACGGGGTGTAGGCGTACACCCGTCAGTTCCTAAATAAATAATGTGGTGTGTCTATTGATCTTTAACCTGGCACGAACCGGGCTACTGAACGCATAAGAAATATGTAATTCTTTTACAAGTATTATATTCAAATAATTATCCCAAGTTATAAAAAGTTTTGTGCCATGTGCATTCAAATCAATTTTTAAACCTTTTCAAAATGAGTCAGTTAAATTGTATTTACCAGTGTAAAATGACGTATTTTCCCAAAAAGGTTAAGTGCAGGTACTACTCGTAATAGGCTGGCCTCTCCTTAGCATCAATAAGAGTCTCTCAAGCTTGGATGCGTTTAAGTCTGTTGAACAAGTTTCCTCTTTATTTTGATCCGCCTGTGGATCTGTTTCAACTGTGTTGTGATACTTAAATATTACACTTTTATTCAGTTAAAATAATGTCTATCTTTTGCTTCCGCGGTGCATTTAAATATTGTGTTGTTTGACTATGATGATATCAACTACGTCACGATACTCCCCACCGGGCCCACCGGTAATACGTGGAAATATCGGGGTGTGACAACCGGCTTTGAAACCAGACAGAATCTACGAAGAAACTGTTGGAATTTGTGGATTTCGGTTGGTTCAGAAACTTAACAAGAGAAGCAACTAACACAAAGTATCTCGATATGGTTGGTGTAAAAGCTCACATTTTACTACGTTGACCATGTTTTTTAACAAATCATCTGCTTCCTGAATCTGAATCTGAAAGTTAACTAGACCCCTCAAGTTGTCATTCATAACAACTAAGCGTTTGGAGAAGAGTATGTTGATATAGGAGAGTTGATGCAATTTTCCAAGCATTTTATCGTGTGTTGTAATTTTAATGAAGCAATGAAGATTGAATATGCAAACTGCATCCGTCTTCTGTTATGATTCGAAACATTCCGAATAACTAGCAGAACCTGACACGTCTTCTGTGATGATTCGAAACATTCCGAATAACTAGCAGAAGAACCCGACACGTCTTCTGCTAGTTACTCTTTTCTTCGATTTCAACGAGGCAACTTTCCTTATCACCCGAACCGGTGATTTCTTATCCATACTATTCTTCATAGCCATATTCCCACTCACAAGTTGTTGATCTTTGGGTGGTGATTTACTCCTGAACAAACCATGCCCACCTTGACCAGAATAGATAAACGTATCACTCGATCCGCTTACATTCGAATAACGCTGAGAATCCACAACGCTTATGGCCAGATTCTTTCCTTCAATCTTGGCAAAATCAATGCCTGCTTGTTTACTGAACAACCGAGATAACAACTCCGGTATTTATCACCAACTCATCTTTAGTAGTGTTTGTTTGAGAACCTGATTCAGATACACAACGGTCTCTTTGCTTCGTCCACTAGAACTATTTGTGTATGCATTCTTTTGGTAGTTAACAACGCTAATTAGAAAAAAATCTGTAAAATTAATCATATCGATTGCTATAACAGGATGGATGTGACACACACAGATAGATAAGCTGTCACAGTTGTCATGACTGTTTGTCGGGTTTCTAATGCTCACACAGGGTGATAAACAACGCTGATACAAACACATGTGTTTCGAAAATAGGCTTTGTTCTTGGTTTAATTAAGTTACACGTAACATCTAGTTATATTCAGATTTAAACAATGCCCGCCTCAACTGAGATAACAGACATCCATCAAGCTCAAAAAGAAAACTTGTGTTTCCCATAGTCACAAAAGATTGCGGTTTGTATTTCGCATAGCCACCGTTTCCGTAGTAAAAAACGGTTGCTGTTTGCACATTCAATCTTCAATACTTCATTAAAATACCACTAGTAGAAGAACCCGACACGTCTTCATGTTACGGAGAATGTTCTAGAAATTGAAGGAAAAGGAAAAGATTTGTTGAAATCGAATTTGACAACTATGACAGCTTATTAAAAGTAGCAATCACCTCCAATCATTTCATGGTCAAATCACACACTATAAAGTTTAAAGTTATCGTGTGTTGTAGTTTGGAAAGATGACCGAATAGAGATCTGAATAACAAACTGTGGAGAACTTGTTTGTGTCGGGTTCTTCTGCTAGTTACTCGATCAACGGACTGATCGGTAACGTTACTCTACTTGTGCGCCGATTTAAGCGGCGTGTTCAGATCAACGTTGTTAAAGGTGATGAAGAGTTTAGAAACGCTAGAATGATGGTGTTTTTACTGGAAAAAACGTGATACTTGAAAAAACATCCTTATATACGGCCCGTATACAGTTATACGGCCCGTATACATTTGGTAACATCAAAAACCTCCCAAAATAAATCTATTGAGCCGTATACGTTTTACAAATCGTATAAACGTGTATATGGCTCGTATAACATTATACGGGCCGTATATAATAAAATCAAAAAAACATTCTCTGTGCATTTTCCTATTAAAAAACATTCTATACGGGCCGTATATTTGTATACGACCCGTATACACTAGGGGATGTGAAAATAAGATATAGAGGGTGTGGGAACAAGGGGAGCCTGTAATAATAACTAGCCTAATTATAGAAAATAAATATGAAATATGGTGAAATTGTGTAAATGGCATGACGTTTATGTTTATGAATGATGTACATTGCAGTGAAAATAAGTATGTTTTTAAGTGATAAAAAAGTACAAAAGTGACAATTTAAAAACCGTAAAATTTGCGATATTTTGTTCTCCTCTCCTGTAAATAAAGAATAGAAGAAGATGTTATCTTCTTCAAATTTCCATGGTTTAGACTTTAGGGTTTGAAGAGTTCATATTTAGTGAGAAGCAAAATATCGATATTTTTCTTCTTTAAATATGTAAATCAATGGGAAAAAAACTAAAAATTGAATATTCTTTAATAAAACACACTAGATAAGGAATAATAAATTGAAAAATAATATATAAATGCGCATCCGGGGAATCGAACCCCGGTCAGTACCGTGGGAGGGTACTATGATACCACTACACTAGATGCGCTCTTTTGTTATTTAAGCTGACATTTTAAATTTTTAATGGGGATAAAGGTTGCCAGCAGTAATCGAAGTTTAAAATACACAAGTGACCCATGATTCATGGGTATAATTTTATATACCGTACGACATGTGTATATATTTAAATGCTTTTTCAAACATGGGAAAATGATAATTAACTTTCATCACAATAAAATAAAATAAATAACAAATCTATTCATATATTTACGAAATATTTGTGTAAAAATGAGAACAATATCAAATATATAAAATAATAGGATGAGTAAATTACGTTTTTGGCCCCTGTGGTTATATCAGTTTTACTATATTGGCCCAAAATAAGATTTTTTAACAGATTTGCCCTCATGGTCCCTATAACTAACTTTTTTGGCCCCTAAATCTAACCAAACCCCAACTCAGGTTAATTTATTGGTCACATGTTTAGCACATGATGTCTAATTTGGTGATTTTACCTCCCTCTATAAATAAAACCCTAAACCCCTGTTTTTTCACTTCATCTTCTTCATTAAATATAGACACCCACCGCCGGCCATTAATTTGGTCATCTTCTTCATTTTACCTCTCTCTACTATCTCTCTCTGTACACATATACACACATCTGTAGAAATATAGACACCCACCGCCGGCCATATCTAATAAGAACATACGTGAACGGGATTTGACTGTGCTGAAAAACATCAATAAGAGCGACGATTGGTGAAGGGGATTTGACTGTGCTGAAAAAATCAACAATCCGCCGGACCACGACACAAAAAACCCACCGCCGGCCATATCCGGCGAAACCTGAAACTTCCGGTGGTGGTTGATATTCTTCTTCGTGAAGAACAAACCGTCGCCTCGCTGCTCTAATTGGCCTATCTCTCTCTCTCGCGCTCCCTCTCTAGATCCGCCACCAGATCTTGCCGATTTGTGGTTAGTAAAAAAAATGACCTGATGTGTCTCTTTCTTGTGTCTTTCTTGCCTAATTGTTGAACCTGCTGTTGATTCAAAAGACAGTGGCCATTTTAATTTATGAACCTTTTGTTCATCAAAACCATATTAATCTTCAACTTCAAAACTTCAGAACTGAGATCTGGAACTTTAGATCGGTGGATTGATTTAGGGTTTATAAGTGGGTTGTTGTGGTGGTTTGGTGGTTACGGTTGCGTGGGGATGTCGGAAAGTGGGTGGTGGCGGTGGTGTATGCTGGTGGTGGAGTATGGTGGTGGAGAGAGTATTTATACAGACGTGTAAGCAAGTGGGTCAAGTGGGTGGTGGCAAGTGGGTGGTGGCGGTGGTGTATGCTGGTGGTGGAGTATGGTGGTGGAGAAGAAGATGATTTAATTAAGAAGATGAAGTGAAAAAACAGGGTTTTATTTATAGAGGGAGGTAAAATGACCAAATTAGACATCATGTGCTAAACATGTGACCAATAAATTAACTTGAGTTGGGGTTTGGTTAGATTTAGGGGCCAAAAAGGTTAGTTATAGGGACCATGAGGGCAAATCTGTTAAAAAATCTTATTTTGGGCCAATATAGTAAAACTGATATAACCACAGGGGCCAAAAACGTAATTTACTCTAATAGGATATAATAGGAAGTTTATTTGGGTAGTAAGCCTAGGAAGTAATCTTGACCATCCATTTACTTAATAAAGGGCTAAGATTAAATGAGTGAAATTGAAGGAAAAAAAAGAGGCGCGTGGGTTTGTCTAGGGCATTCTAGTCAATCCAAGGCAATAGTTTCTCTCTCCTCCAATTCCCCCCCCCCCCAATTTTTTAAACGTTAATAACTCTTTCATACGACATTATTTTTTCATAAAAATTGCACCAAAAAAACGAGTGTTTTTTATCTTTAAAACGAGTATACTATTGCTATATTTTCGAAAAAAAATTCGAAAACCCAGTTGCGTAAAACGCAATGGAAAAAAAAACCTAAAAAATGACATTTTTCTAAAACGCAATGCACCAAAAACACAAAGAAATGTCTTATTTGTAAAACGCAATGGCCAGAAAACACAAAAAAATGTCTTATTTCTAAAACGCAATAGTCTAAAAACATAAAAGAAAGTGTACTTTCTAAAACGCAATGGACTGAAAACACATAAAAATGTGTTTTACCTAAAACGCAATGCACAAAAAACACAAACAAATGTCTTATTTCTAAAACGCAGTGGCCAGAAAACACTTAAAATGTCTGTTTTCTAAACCGCAATGGACAGAAAACACATAAAAATGTGTTTTACCTAAAACGCAATGCACAAAAAACACAAATAAATGTCTTATTTATAAAACGCAATGGCCAGAAAACACTTAAAAATGTCTCATTTCTAAAACGCAATGGCCTAAAAAAACAAAAGAAAGTGTTCTCTCTAAAACGCAATGGACTGAGAAAACCTAAAAATGTGTTTTACCTAAAACGCAATGACTAAAAACACTTCAAAAATGTGTTTTTCTAAAACGCAATGACTAAAAACACTTCAAAAATGTATTTTTCTAAAACGCAATGGCCAGAAAACACATAAAAATGTCTTAGTTCTAAAACGCAATGGCATAAAAACACCAAAGAAAGTGTTATCTCTAAAACGCATTGAACCAGGACAATAGTTTTGTCTGTGAATTGTCTGAACCAGGAATGCAGTTCTAAAACGCAAGCCAGGGGCTCTGCCCCTTGGACCCCGCCAGGGGCTGCCACCCCTTGGACCCTGCTACCAGGGGCGCTGCCCCCGGATCCCCGCCAAGATCGTAAAACGCAACGACTAAATAAAAAACACAGATCGTAAAAATGAAATTAAAGAATTTCTTACATGGATCGAAGCCGATTTCTTCAACGATTGACGAAATTTGAATGATAGAAACACTTATCAGCGATCGAATCGAACGTATCGAGTGATTATCTTCAAAATCACGGGAAAAAACGAGATTTTGAATGAAATTAAACTGGGTTTTCTTCAAAAAAAAAAAAACTGAAGAACACGTTGATCGGTGTTTGAATCATTGATTGATGACGAAAATCGCACTATAATGTAGTGATTATTGAGATAGTAAGTGAAGAAAAGGTTGAAGATGGTGAGTTTTGAAAATGGTGGGTTTTGAAGTTACTGGGGAGAAGAAGAAATGATACGATTGACTAAAATACCATTTCTCTTTATTTTAAATTTTGCCACATGTCATAATCCTATTGCTTCCTATCCTTCCTAGCCAAAATAAACTTTCTATTTGATCCTCACCCTATAAAATAAATAATTTATAAGGCACTTAATACTAAACAAATATAGGGAGTTAAAATTGTGGATAATCATCATCATCATTATGATAATAAACAAAAACAACAAGAAAAAGTATAGTGTTTAAATGACTAAGTGTATTTAAAACTGAATGCACTATATTGTAACTTTAAAATTAGCATGCTTAAATCTATAGACCTTTATAAAGCATCTCCTATGTCTAAAAACGTAATTTCCATCCTTTTTTTAAGATGGCATACCAAAAGCTAGAACAAATTCCTATATTTTTACACTTTTCTTCCTTTTCTACCCTTATAACCCTTATAGAAGCCTAATTTTTTTTTACCATTTTCTTCGGTTACTACCATTATTCTTCCCTATCATTAGTTCAAGGTCCATTTGATGTACACAACCGCAAGTTCAAAGACACTGAAGGGGTTGTGGAAATTTATGAGCGGTTAATGTCATTATTCAACTCTCCTGAGATTCTTCGTGTTCCTTTCTTTAGGCAAGAAGCGTCTTAGTATCTCCAACCCTAAAGCACACAACCACACACAACTACATCTCTTTCTTCTAAACCCTGAATCAAAACCATTATTGGCACCAGGGGATTCTCTTTGGGATGGGGGAATCGTTGGGTCTTCGCATTGATAGCAACAACCGACGGTGACCAAAGGAGTGTCTATGCATAACATCGTTTTCCATTCAAACACTGTTGAAGGAGCAAACCGTGACCAAAGACGCCGGTGATATGGTTTTTTCGTGACGATGAATTGGCGGAGGACTCGAAACCGGTGACTTATCAGGTTATGGGTAACGGTTTTATGAACCCTAAATATGCCATTGATGTTTTATAACATTGTTTAAATATTCTTTAAATTGGGATCCAAATAAACTTATTAAGAACCGATTGGATCT
Organism: Helianthus tuberosus; assembly: GCA_030545235.1. Taxonomy (NCBI): domain Eukaryota; kingdom Viridiplantae; phylum Streptophyta; class Magnoliopsida; order Asterales; family Asteraceae; genus Helianthus; species Helianthus tuberosus. The sequence continues at coordinate 188,884,991 of CM060406.1, forward strand.
TCGTTTTAGAGTTTGTTTTAATGATCTTCAATGATCACGGATAGAATAGTGTAATGTACATGATTTGAAATATCTAATTGCAGGTTAAGCCTCCAGCCAGATTGGCATGATTTTGTTTGAATCACAACATGGCTAATAAGGACTTTAACTCATTTGTAAAACAATGAATCTTTTACAATGAAGGTGTATTAGTTACTGATCAAATATCCAGATCCTCTGTTCATATGTTTATTCCAACTTGGTTGTTTTGTCTTGATATTTTTTATTGACATGGTCTTATGTTTACAGTGAAACTATGTCTGGAGTTTTATCAAACAAGCAATAAAAGCAAACCGACTCAGATTTTTAGTATTCAGGTATTAGTATTTTCAGTTCTTTTATGATCAAAATTTGCATCGTCTTCACATGCTTTTATGAAATTCTCTTCAGGGATGGAGTGAATCTCAGTTTAATCAACTTCTGAATTATGAGTTAGATCAAATGATCAAAGTTTTCTATTGTGATGAAATTCATGATTGTTACAGGTTATTTGTATTATTTGTTACACCGAGCAGCCGGTATATTTATGTTCTTCATCACCAGCCCTAAATCAACTTGTTTCTCATCAAACAGGTGCTATAGCAATTACATTGGCCAATCCAACTGATTTAGTGAAAGTACGGCTTCAAGCTGAAGGTAAGTTGCCACCTGGCACACCACGGCGCTACACTGGTGCTCTCAATGCCTACTACACTTTAATCAAGGAGGTAAGTTTCTTACTTTTTCGTATCACCATATTTTTCCCTATAATTAGAAATGACAAAACAGATGGATTGACCCAAAAAACTTTCTATCCAAAAAATTATAAATACTTTTGAGTTTTAAGTTTGTATATAAACAGATTATTACAATAATACTATAGCTTTTTGAATAAAGCGATTTAATAGGCTGTGTGCCTTAAATAATAATAATTTGGGCTACTTTTGGCCCATTAGAGATGAATTATAATGCGAATAGAATTATCGTCTCTACCTATAACTGTTCATGTACAAACAACATAATCAGGAAGGGGTGGTGGCACTTTGGACTGCTCTGGGCCCAAATATTGCTAGAAATGCTACTGTTAATGCTGCAGAAGTCGCAAGCTATGATCACATCAAACAGGTTAAATTATCTCAAGTCTTTTTATTTATTTTGTCTGAAATATGTGCTATCTTTACTTTCTTACTTCTTTATGTTCTTGTTATTGGTTCAACCTTTGTAGGTCATTTTAAATATTCCAGGGTTCACGGACGATGCATTCACCCATCTACTCGCTGGTTTAGGTGCGGGGTTCTTTGCAGTATTGGTTGGTTCACTTGTTGATGTGGTAAAGTCCTTGTTTTTATGCTAAATTGGTTTATATTTTCATATAGTTTGATCCGTCCGTGGTGTGTTTCCAGAAATATGCAATTTGATTTTTGAGCCCAAAATACCAGTTACTAACTTCAATTTGATAAATATCGAAATGGCTGGGTTGGGTAATGGGTTAAAATATGTAATTTTAATCCGGTTGGACTTGGTTGATCCGTTAAACTTCTTTTGTTCCTAAAGCTGAACGTGAATGGGCTGCTGTTGAAAATGCTACAAAGGAAGTCAGACAAAGAATGATGGTTAAGGCCCACAAAGAGGTTTCTAAAGCTTCTGTCATGAATAATTCATCTTCTGACAAAATAGGATGATGGAAAGGACGGTATGTGTTTCCTTTTTTCTTCGTTATTAAATAACGGGTTTATAAATTTTTACAAAGTTAATCACTCATTAATTTTGTATATATATTTAGGCTAAAGCACTTGCAGAAAAAGAGAACAGAGATCTACATGCACAAAAGGAACAAGCTTAGAGAATGCTGGGAGAAATGTAACATAGAACAATTTCCATCTTCTTATTATTTATACTTTTTATCTTTATATTTTTGTATCCAATTTTGTTTCAGGTTTAGGCGAGAATCTTGATGTTGATATCAAACGGCGGTAAAAAAGGGAACTTGTGAGCATTGCTTTTAACACTTAAATATGTACGTAAATCTTTCTACTCAAACCCAAGGATTGTGCTTCTTTATGACAATCTCATCTTTTCGGATGTCTAGAACATTGATCCCATGGATGCGGTCGTAATAGGAAGCGGTAAAGTGATTAACTACTTAACCCTTTGAAGAATGTTGCTTGCTTTAGTCACTGCTTGGTTAAAAGAAAGATATGGTTTGATGAGAAGGTAAATAAAAAATCATAAACGTATAAACCGCCTGTCATTTCGACATTTTTAATTCAAATTTTGGTTTTTTAACCCCAGCTATAAGATAATGTTTCAAACTTTAGGTCACATTCAAATGAGTATGCTTAGCAAATTCTGTCCGGCATCTCGTTTCTTCTGGAACAGATCTGTCCGTGATCCTGCTCCAAATTCTTTTAACGGTATAACTTAGGCACTTAGCCTTGTTATTTGTTAACAAGTAATTTTCACCGGTTATATGATGTACCTTTATTTTGATAGTCAAATTAATGTTGGCTTTGCATGATTTCAGGCATGAAGAAAAAACCTGATCGTCTTGATTCACTCATATCCTATTCTGGGGTGAGGGAGGATGTGAAATTATCGTTTGGATGGAACATTGAGTATGTCGAAGACCAATGTGTTGAGGAAGTCGATGGTACTAGCGCCTTGGAAGGATATGTAGGAGAGTACTTTTATTCAGCCGATGATGCTACGTACAAGATTGGTATCAAGGCAGAGATGAGGATGGGTTCCGCAGAGTTAAAGCTGGATGTTCCCAAGTTGAAAGGACAAAAAAGTGTGTTCAATGTTAAGGTCAATGTTACAGAGTAGTCTTTTAAGTAGTTAATTTATGCATTTGCTTTTTTGTTCTTTGGATATTTGATCTCAGTTGCATGAATGGCCCTTAATTCTGAATCTACGTACAATGCTTGCAGTTTATTCTTATTTGTAGTCACCATTTTTCTATGATATGTTTTTATGTTATGAAATTCTAATACTACTTGTTACAAGTTTTTTCAAATTTATATGAAAGATATAACTTACAAGCTTATATGTTACTGGATACAAGTTTATGCTATTTCGTTATCCGCCCAGGCAAGTATTTGTTGCGGGGAAATTGTGTTTTTGGTTTTGGTTTCCGAGAGCACGATACAGGTTCTCGAGAAGGGTTGTGATAGAGTTTTATTAAGACTTTACATCTAAGACTAAGTCAATAAGAATATGTATGTAGTTTAAATATTGTAACGTTTTATTCATTAATTGAATGATGTTTGATTTTAGTTGAGTTGAGTTGGGGTGTGTTACATTAAACTACAAACTAAGGTATTACTGAATTTATTTATGTGATTCATAAGCTAACCTAACATAAAACTAACCTAACATAAAATAATATAATTAATAAACTAACGAAAATTTACGACCCCGCCGCAACGCGCGGGTTTCCCACTAGTCACTTGTATAATGTTCTCAAACAACTTGTACCTTGTGAGGTAGTGTTTATACCAACAATCACTTTTAATACACATCCATAACAGGTTAGAAACCCGTGTATTACACGGATTGAGTAAAAGAAATTTTAAATAGTTAGTAATGAAAATTTAGAAATTATAAAACGATATTTTAAGAAAATACACGATTGACTTTTTTTTAATTAACTTCACATATATTTACTTACTTAAGAACAAAAATATGCTAAGGGCCCTTTTGGTTCGCATAATTTTTTTTAAAGGAATTGGAATTAATTCCAATCGAATTTTGTATTGTGTTTAGTTCATAAATTGGTAAATGAAATTGTAATGGTTACAAACTAAAAAGACAATTTGCCCTCGTCTCTTTTAAAGCAATGAAGAATGAAAATGTGAGACTATTTTGGTAATTGAGAACATTTCAATGGAAATTTTAGAATTCCTTGTCAAATAGAAATGATTGTTAAATTCCTTTAATTGATGGAATTTATTGGAATGTTTTCCAATTCCATTTTTATTAAAACCAACCAAACATGATTCTTGATGTTTTCCCATTACAATTGCAATTTCTTTGAAATCCATGAACCAAACGACCCCTAAGATTTCCTGCTAAACTGAATTCCATTAAAATCTCTATCAAGTGTATGAGTACTTAGTAGTATACCAAGATGTTGTTGAAGTCTTAGATACTTGACTTCTTATGAAGATTTACCTGTTTAAATGTTTATTCCAATAATTTGAAATTTAGTTTAAAGATTGGGAAAGCGTTAAGCATTGAGGGGGGGTTGCCAAAATTTGATCCATCAAAGGTTTAAAGAAGGGGAAAGGGTTAATAATAAAGGGAGGGGTGTGAAATTGACAAAAAAATCATCACATGTTTTGCATATAAGAATACTTAACAAGAAAAATAAACTGGGTTTGTGTTCAATGTTGAAACTTACAAGAAAACATAAAGCAAAATGTTGATTTGCGTGCTTTTTAAACCAAAAGGTTGAAGCCTACAATTATAAGCATACATAACGGACCTTTTCTATAAACTTGTCTAAGATAAATCTCAATGACAAGACGCTATTCCATTTAGATCACTCACTGAAATCGAAATGTGTCATCCTCCCCTCTTGAATGTGTAAAGCTAATTCACTAGTTACCACAACTAGGTGTAGGGATTGATTCTGAAAATGTATTCAATCAAACAACTGAACGTCTACTATACATAAGTATGTTTTTGTTGTAAGATTAAATATATTATGTTTAATATTTAATCTAGTAGCCATTATAATCATTTACATTATATAGATCAAAATATATAACAACCTATTAAATAATTAGTTGGTAATTGTTGATGGACCATATTACCCTTATTAACTAATTAGGTTTCCTCTTGGGTGCTTATATAAGGAGAATTATGTAGAGGTTAAAAGGTTACACACTTAGACATAACCTAATTAGCATAACATCAATCGGCCTCTTCTCCATAACTGAATCCCATATTCGGTTCTCACCATCATCAGTCAGCACCCTAAGGAGGAACCAGATCACACTGACAACTATGTCGAACTCGATGTCATCTTCTCTGACTGGATTCTCCACTGCACTGTCTGCTGTAACAGGTATGTTTTTCATGTTTTCCATTATGATTAAACAGAACTGATCCAACATGTGGTATCAGAGCATATGTTGATTAGTCAGTTCTGTTTTCATATCCATCAATTCTGGGATAGAAATCTGGAAAACGGAATTTTGATAATTTAACAAACCTAACAGTCGGTATCGAGTCATAAAGATCCACTCGAGATCTCTGTTTCGAGGAAAAGAATTCGTTTTAAATGTCTCGAAATCAAAACGTGTAAACTTATAACCGAAATCTGTTTTAGAAAAGCCTTAAAATTCAGGTTTCGGGTTCCAGAATTTATGTTTTATTTTTTAGGGTTCATCATGTTCTTAGGAAAAATTCGAAAATTCCTTTATATTTTGGAATGTAATTAGGATTGATGAGTGTTTTTTCCTGTTTGATCCAACTTTATCTTTTAAGTTTATTCGAAAACTGTTAAAAGGATATACAGTTATAATTTTCGAAATCTTGATAAATTTAGATCAACAATAAAATAGGAAACACTATCACACAATCCCTTAAATTTCGAATTTTCAATTATGTTTTGCATTAACAGCTGTTAACAGGAAGTTTCGAGGTCCTTTTCATCAAGCCGAGACCAAGATCTCGACTCGAGACCACGAGATCTCGACTCAAAATCATAAAGGTTCTCAAATTATTCACAACTCGAGACAACGATTTCGACTCGAGACCATAAGGTCTTGACTCGAGACCACTAAGGTTTCGACTAAGGGCTTCAATCTTCACAACTCGAGACCATGGTTGCGACTCGAGACCTCATAAGGAGTCGAGATCTCATAATTCACAGCAGTCGAGACCATGATTGTGACTCGAGACACTGAGGTTGCGACTCGAGACCTTAATGAGTCGAGACCTCATAATGATGAGTCGAGACTTGACTCGAGATCTCATAACTGAGTCGAGATCTCACTCAAAAACTCATTATTTTAGTTCGATCCGCGCTAACAGGTGGTTTGCTATTAAATAATTGGTTTTTGTAATTACTTAGTTAATTAATCAGAATCAGATAATGTTTTACAAAACCAAAATGGCTTAACTTGAATGAGCTTTTGATGTATCATTTCTGGCCAAAGCTGATTTGATACATCTACTTATCATCCAAGTATTACAAAAGCTATGTTAAGTGTGCATCATAAACATGAATGTCTTAATATCTGGCCAAAGCTGATTTAATTCTTCATAGATGGCATACTTAACAAGTGCATAACTAAAGTGATTGTCTCAATTTCTGGCCAAAGCTGATTTGTTACAACCACTTTGCACACATGCTTAAATGATTACACTTCTGGCCAAAGCTGATTTGTCTTCGTTTAAGTAGAATTTTAACTAAGTCTATTATTTTTGATGTTAGTAATAGACAATATCACAGCTTCATAATGTAAAATGGTCATTATTTATGCCTGCCTTAGTTTAACGTGCCCTAGATCACATTAGGACTTATTCCTTAGTATCATAACTTGCTCATCTTATTTCCACTATCAGCGCCCAATTGCGGGATTCCACCTTTGACTGGTGATAACTTTGTTGCATGGAAGGATGCTCTCATGCTTACGCTTGGATTGCTGGACTTTGACTATGCTCTAAGAGAGGATAAGCCAGCGGACCTTACTCCACAAAGTACTGCTGCTCAGCAGTTAACTCATGAAAAGTGGACTAGGTGTAACCGCATGTCTCTCATGTTCATGAAGCAGTCCATAAGCAATGTAATCAGGGGAGCTATTCCTGATTCTGAAGATGTTAAAGCCTACTTGGCTTCTGTGGAGGCGCAGTTCAAGGGGACGTCTAAAGCACATGCTAGTACTCTTATTCTCAAGCTGGTGACAACTAAGTATGATGGGAGGAGCGGCATTCGCGAGCATATCATGACGATGAATGACATGGCCAATAAGCTGAAGGGGCTGGAAATGGAAATCAGTGATGGTTTCCTCGTTCATTTCATCATTACTTCGCTTCCTTCGTCCTTTGAAGCATTCAAGATCAATTACAACACTCAGAAGGACAAATGGACGATGAGTGAGCTGGTCGCTATGTGCGTACAGGAGGAAGAGCGTATGAGGATGGATCGCACTACTGATGTTGCTAACTTCACCAACTCCAACTCTAAGAAAAGGAAGAACAATCATCAGAGGAAGGATGCTTCAAAAGTCCAAAGGCCCAATCCTAATACAAGTGCACCTTCCAGCTCTAAGAACTCCTTAGGCAGAATCCACTGCAAGTTCTGCAAAAAGGCAGGACACATGCAGAAGGAATGCCCAGACTTTAAGGAGTGGCTGGCTAAGAAAGATAACGATTATTTTATGATACTTGAGTCCTATAATTCAAGTGTTCCTGCTAATTCTTGGTGGTTTGATTCTGGTTCTATGGTTCATGTTACCAATTCAACTCAGGGATTCCTTACAATCCGGAAGCTGGAAAGAAACCAAAGAACGCTTAAGGTTGGGGATGATCGAGAATTAGAAGTGAAGGCCATTGGAACATTACAATTATTTATGAAAACTAGTTTATGTATTAAACTTTATGATACCTTATATGTTCCTGAGGTAACTCGGAACCTTGTATCAGGACCAAAGTTAGACATGGACGGTTTTATTGTTTCCCATGGTCATCGCAAACTCTCTATCCTCTATGATTCTGTTCTTTATGGTACTGGTATTCTGGATGGTGGTCTCTATAGATTAGAACTAGATGATAATTTTTCCAAATCTTTGTTGTCATATAACATTAATGAATCACTCACAAAGATGAAAGAGAAACGAGACTTAGAGACTTCATCCATGTTGTGGCATCAACGTTTAGGCCACATCTCAATAGAACGATTAAATCGTCTCGTAAAGGATGAAGTTTTACCTCCTCTCAATTTCTCTGATTTTGGAACATGTGTCAAATGTCTTAAAGGTAAAATGACATTAGCGAATAAGAAAGGTGCCACTAGGAGCTCTAATTTATTAGAACTCATTCACACTGACATTAGTGGTCCCTACCAAATCGCTGGTATAACAGGACATACTTCATTTATCACTTTTATTGATGATCATTCACACTGACATTAGTGGTCCCTACCAAATCGCTGGTATAACATGACATACTTTATTTATCACTTTTATTGATGATCATTCTCGTTATATGTACTTGTATCTTATTAAGGAGAAATCTGAATCTCTTGCAACTTTTAAAGATTATAAGGCTGAAGTTGAAAAGCAATTAGATCATCAGATTAAAGTTGTGAGATCAGATAGAGGCGGTGAATATTATGGAAGACATACTGATGTGGGTCAAGCTCCTGGTCCATTTTATGAGTTTTGTAAGGGCCAGGGGATTGTGAACCAATACACCATGCCTGGTACACCTCAGCAGAATGGTGTTGCTGAACGAAGAAATCGTACCCTTATGAACATGGTGCGCAGTATGTTAGCCAACACTAATTTACCATTATTCCTCTGGACTGAAGCGTTAAAAACAGCTGTTCATATACTCAATAGAGTTCCTTCTAAGTCTGTCCCTAAAACTCCTTATGAACTTTGGACAGGAAGGAAACCGAGTCTTAAATATATGAAAGTATGGGGCTGTATTGCTGAAGCAAAACTTTACAATCCTTTCTTAAGGAAACTTGACCCTAAAACAGTTACCTGTTTCTTTATCGGGTATCCTGATAATTCAAAGGGTTATCGTTTCTATTGTCCTTCTCATGTCACCCGTATTGTTGAAACCAAGCGTGTTGCGTTCCTGGAGGATTTCAAGGTCAGTGGGAGCAGTACCAACCCTTATGAAGAATTACAAGAAGTACAAGACGTGGGGGGGGGGGGGGGAGACTCGTCGCTTACCATTACTCCGATTACTCCTCTTGTACCCAATGCAACTACTGCACCTGAAGCTACTGCACCAACTCCAAATTTACCTCTACAATCAGAACCCATTATACCTCATGACGAAGGCACATCAAACGCTCAAAACCAAGACAACGCTGAACCCGATAATCCACTCAGGAGGTCATTTAGGCAAAGAAGGCCTACTAATTGGGATGATTATGTTACCTACCTGACTGAAATGGATCCCGGAAAGCTCAATGATCCTATCTCTTATAATGAAGCCATTAGCAGTGATCAGTCTTCTGAATGGAACAAAGCGATGATTGATGAGCTTGAATCCATGAAGAAAAATGACGTTTGGGATTTGGTAGAATTACCCAACGGTGTCAAACCCGTAGGATGTAAATGGGTGTTCAAAACAAATCTGGATCCGAATGGGAACGTTGAACGCTACAAAGCGAGATTGGTTGCAAAGGGCTACACTCAGAAAGAGGGAATTGATTATCAAGAGACGTTTTCACCTGTCTCTCGTAAAGATTCATTAAGGATCGTCATGGCCCTAGTAGCTCATTTTGATTTAGAGTTGCATCAGATGGACGTTAAAACCGTTTTTCTTAACGGAGACATAGACGAAGATGTTTACATGAAACAACCTGAAGGCTTTAAACCTGAAGGTCAGGAGCATCTAGTCTGTAAGTTGAAGAAATCCATTTACGGGTTAAAACAAGCATCACGTCAGTGGTACCTCAAGTTTGATGAAGTCATGAAGAAACAAGGTTTTATGAAGAATCAAGTGGATCAATGCACCTACCTCAAGATGAGTGGGAGCAACTTTACTATACTTGTCCTTTACGTAGATGATATTCTATTGGCAAGTAATAGTTTAGACATGTTGCATGAGTCAAAGCGGTTACTCTCGCATAACTTCGACATGAAGGATCTCGGAGATGCTTCTTACGTCATTGGCATCGAAATTCACCGAGATAGACACAAAGGGATCTTAGGATTGTCTCAAAAGACTTACATAGATCGTGTCCTTACACGTTATAACATGCAATAGTGCAAACCCTCCGTCGCTCCAGTAGTTAAGGGAGATGTTTTCGGTTCATTCCAGTGTCCGACAACAGAGGTTGAGAAGGAGCAAATGAGCCAGATACCTTACGCGTCAGTAGTCGGGAGGCTGATGTATGCTCAAGTCTGTACTCGCCCAGATATCGCTTATATTGCTAGAATGCTAGGCCGTTATCAGACTAATCCTGGCCTAGATCACTGGAAAGTAGCTAAGAAGGTACTTCGATGTCTGCAAGGGACGAAAGACTATAAACTAACTTATAGAAGAAGTGATCATTTAGAAGTGGTGGGCTATTCTGATTCTGACTTTGCCAAATGCAAATATGACAAGAAATCCACTCCAGGCTATATCTTTATGTTAGCAGGCGGCCCTATCTTATGGAAGAGTCATAAACAACAGTTGACCACAACTTTCACAATGATGGCAGAGTACATTGCTGTTTATAACGCAACCTGTCATGGAATGTTGCTTAGAAATCTGATCGCTAGACTCAAAATCGTTAATTCCATTTCTAGACCATTGAAGCTTTACTGTGATAACTCAGCTGCCGTTAGTTTCTCGAACAGTAACAGTTCGACTGGAGCTGGTTTATATCTCGATACAAAATATCTGTTCGTACGTGAACGAGTTGAGGAAAATAATCTTTGTATCGAGTATATTAGTACTAAAGATATGCTTGCGGATCCGATGACTAAAGGTCTCCCTCCTAAGGTTTACGAAGAACATGTTCGGAATATGGGATTTAGTAAAGACCTTATTTAAGCATATTGTACTAGCTTATGTTTTATGATTAATGAAATTTCCTCAGTTTGATTTTGTATGTCTCTTAGAATATGTTCAACCGGTATAATGGCATATAGACAAATAAAGTTACAAATCAAACAAAGGGCTTATGCGTATTTTGATCATGACGATTAGGTTTTAAATTAAGGCTATAGTATGACTAATGGGGGTCCCGAGTCGCATAATGATTCAACGGCTGTATTTCTCTGCTATAGTACTTGTTTAAAGCTAAAATGAGTGTTAACTCCTGATCAGGCTTATCTAATACTCATAGTAAATGATTACTCGGCTAAGTGGGAGAATGTAAGATTAAATATATTATGTTTAATATTTAATCTAGTAGCCATTATAATCATTTACATTATATAGATCAAAATATATAACAACCTATTAAATAATTAGTTGGTAATTGTTGATGGACCATATTACCCTTATTAACTAATTAGGTTTCCTCTTGGGTGCTTATATAAGGAGAATTATGTAGAGGTTAAAAGGTTACACACTTAGACATAACCTAATTAGCATAACATCAATCGGCCTCTTCTCCATAACTGAATCCCCTATTCGGTTCTCACCATCATCAGTCAGCACCCTAAGGAGGAACCAGATCAAACTGACAACTATGTCGAACTCGATGTCATCTTCTCTGACTGGATTCTCCACTGCACTATCTGCTGTAACAGGTATGTTTTTCATGTTTTCCATTATGATTAAACAGAAGTGATCCAACATTTGTATGATGATTTGAGTATTTTCATGTGTTTAGCATATATGTTGTAAAACACACTATATGATAACATCCAAAGTTGGAGAACTCGCTAGTCGGCCGGTGAGGTGGGAACCAACGACTACTTGAGATTACTCGGAATTAATCGGCATTAATCGGATTGGATTTTATATGTAATTTTCAATTTTATGTATACATATACACATTTTTATAGGTAACTATTTTAAGTAGCTAGGTTTTAAATCTTACTCAACTCATTTTTTTAAGTATACAAGGTTAATTGTTGGAATTTACATGGTTTGGTTGGAAACTGGCCGGAATTTAGAGGTTTTGGCTGGAATATACAGGTTTTTTGCCAGAATCTGGCCGGAATCGCCGATTTTTGGCTGTCCGACTAGGCCGACTAGATCTGACTAGGCCCGACTAGCGATTAATGGACTGATTAACAAAAATTTACTCAGTTACTGGCCGACTAACGATTAATCGCCACATAGTCGCGATTTTTACAGCATTAACATCACATCTACACTTCTATTAGTTAGAAAACAAGGTGTCTGATTGCATATTAAAAAAAAGTGTGTTGATTATTTATGACCACAATGTGCCACTCCCCTTTTTCAGTTAAAGTCATTAAGTAACAAGATACCTTATTGTAGCATGCGATTTCCCATCATCACATGTGTTAGATAATGTTTTGACTATGCAACTTTTTAGTCTATGAAATCTGAAGCTAGGTGTGATTATTATAGTTTTTAGTTTTTGTTTGATATCAGATCTAAAATCAATCAATCTTTCACAACGCTATTATTTTTAAAGCGTCACCCACATATTCTTTATGAGGAATTCGACACTCGGGTTACCCTAGCTAACTTACGCATATAAATTTTAAACTCTTTTATTTTTATTTATCACAATTTCAACACACATCAATTACCCATATTAATTCAATTATTCAAGTTCAATTTTATTCTCAAATTACAAACTACAAATTACTAAGCTACTAGCATTCCCATTTATAGCAATAGTTTAGATTATCTGTAGCGAGTAAGCACCCATGTCCACATCAACTGAGAGGGGCGTTAAACATAACCACTATAGATGATGCTATAGGGGCTGACGGTAGGTTATTAACCCGGCGTAAGAAAGATGTTATATTAAACACCTTTTTTTAACCAATCAAACAATTACACGTCACACTCTTTTTATTTCCTTCTACTTTATACAATCATCATCATACTCAATAAACCCAGTATCCCACCAATAGTAAAACTAAGGTAGGGTCTGAGAAGGGTAAGATGTAGACAACCTTACCTCAACTCGTTAAGAATAGAGAGACTGCTTCCAGTGAGACCTCCGACTCGATTGTAGTTTTGCATCAAGCCTTGTCTTTTGTCTATCAACGCCACCAAATGATTCATGATTAACCATCTCCCTCTTTTAACGTTATTTTCACGAAATTAGTAAAATAACGTTAAAAATAGTGCATTATCACTTTTGCCCCCCGAGCGCCCACACATATATACATTATATGCGCATAGCGTTAGCGGAATCAGTATTAATAAACTACCTACTTATACATTTCCAAAGTTAAAGGAATAGTGCCAGGCAGCTTGCCTGACACTTTCCTATTGGCTCAACCAATTTTTAATTTAATTTTATTCCCAATTTAAAATTACGCTTTCGTCCTTCGTTTAAAATTACGTTCTTGCCCCCAGCTCAAAATAAAATTATAATTTTGCCCCTAGCTAAAATTACGTTTTCGCCTCAGCTCAAAATAAAATTATAATTTTGCCCTTAGCTCAAAATTACGCTTTTGCCATCGATTCAAAAACTCATTTTTAATTTTGTTCCCAGTTTAAAATTACGGTTTCACCCTCCGTTTAAAATTACGTTTTTCCCCCAGTTCAAAATAAAATGTTGTTTTTCTCTCTAGCTCAAAATTACGATTCTGCCTCAGCTCAAAATTACGTTTTTGCCTCCAGTTCAAAATAAAATTATGTTTTCCCCTAGCTCAAAATTATTAGCTGTCTGTCACTTCCCTATTGGACCAACTCATTTTTATTTAATTTTATTCCCAGTTTAAAATTATGCTTCCGTCCTTCCTTTAAAATTACGTTTTTGCCCCCAGCTCAAAATAAAATTATAATTTTGCCCTAGCTCAAAATACGCTTTTGCCCTCTGTTCAAAAACTTTTTTTTTAATTTTGTTCCCGGTTTAAAATTACGGTTTCGTCCTCCGTTTAAAATTACGTTTTTGCCCCCAGTTAAAAATAAAATGTTGTTTTTTCCTCTAGCTCAAAATTACGATTCTGCCCTCAGCTCAAAATTACGTTTTTGCCCACAGTTCAAAATAAAATTATGTTTTCCCCCCTAACTCAAAATTATGATTTTGCTCTCAGTTTAAAATCATGATTTCGCCTCCTGTTCAAAATATAATTCCGATTTTGCCCTATGTACAGACATACATGTTATGAGAGAGAAATATTCGGCTTATTGCCTCGCAACGCGAGCGGGGCAAAAACTAGTTAATTACACTTTTGAGAGAAAAAAAATATTTTTACACCATAACTATGCATTTTAGTCCTCTCAACTAAAGTGATTGAACTCAGATGAACACGAAACCCTATTCATATCCAGTGTGCTTCAGGTAATTCAAAACCTCCATTATCACTGTTCAATTGACCTAATTACGCTTCAAATTTCCTTCAATCAGAGCTCTGTTTGTAGACGATGATATAATTTGTTCCGGTAGTTCATCTCGCATATGTTTATTGCTTCAATTGATTAACCGGTTTGTTCGTTTCGTTTATTATCGTTTCTAGCCCTAGAAATACATATTCTCTAACTGTTTATGATTCTATCTTCTCGAATTCGTTGTTTATTAAGCTTATTTTGTTTAGATAAACTAGTGAACATGCAACTTGATGGATTGGATTGATGATAATCTGTTTTGATATTGTTATAGTTTTTGTAAAGTGTGATTAGTTGGTTGAATTAGCTTATGGATGGAATAGATGATTTGGATTTCCGGTTTGTCGAATTCGAGTTTGACTTTTGATGTTATAGACTAAGGGGCTGTTTGTTTAGCTCTTAATGAGGCTCTTAATGGTTCAGACTTCTTACTGGTTCAGCACTTAATGGTTCAGACTTTTTGTTTCTCGAGCAGATGTCTGAATGGTTAAGACATTTGCCTCTGAATGGTTAAGTTTTATATTGGGTCTGAATGGTTAAGACCTCTAATCTGAATTGGTCAGACATTTGCCTCTGAACGGTTAAGCATTATACTGGCTCTTAATGGTTCAGACCTCTTACTAGTTCAGCACTTAATGGTTCAGACCTCTTACTGATTCAGCACTTAACCACTCAGAAGTTGCCAAACAGCCCCTAAGTGGAGTTATGTTATGGATTATTGAAATTGTATGGAAAAAGGATACCTAGATTGAAATTTACTGTAGGTTAATAATGTAAAGGTGTTTGTGATAAGTTTATAAGGTATACATAATCGTCCTCGAATCTGGAATTACTATCTTATGGAGGGAGTAGATGATGTAGACTTTAGGTCTATCGGATTCATATCGAACACATGGGAGTTTGACTTTTACTGTTTTAGACTAAGTGGAGTTATCTTATGCATTCTTGAAATCGTATGGAAAAAATAATGCGTATTTTGAAATTTAATACAGATTAACAATATAAAGGTGTTTGTGATAAGTTTCTAATGAATGCATAATCGTCCTGAAGTCTGGAATTACTATCTTTGGAAGGGACGATTCGTATGTGTGAGAATTGGGATATGAATATACGTTATTATGGTTATATTCGTCGATTTGGTGGTTGCTAAGTTTTTGTAGTTTGGATAAACCAGTGAGCATGCCACTTGATGGATTGATGGGCATCTGTATGATATTGTTTCAGCTTCTGTAATGCATGATTCGTCGTTGAATCAGCTTATGGAGTGAGTAGACGATTAGACTTCAGGTCAATGGAATTCATATCGAACATGAGAGTTTGACTTTTGATGTTACATACTAAGTCGAATTATGTCAAGCATTCTTGAAATTGTTTGGTTAAATGATATCTAGACTGAATGTTACTACATATTATAAAAATAAAGGGGTTTGTGATTAACTTTGTAAGGAATACATAATCATCTTCGAGTCTGTAATTACTATATTAGGAAAGGGGCAATTGGTATTTGCGAATTGTGATATGTATATATGATACGATATATTGTTTGCAGGAGTGATATGAAGGAGCACAGTGTAACGCTTTATGCTATTCTAAGACACAAAGTGATTACAGTCGCAAAGTGTTTATGTTAAAATGTTCTTTAGGGCTTGGAACACTGCCATAGGCGACATGGGTTACGCTCTCAGTAGATTGGAAATAGACCCTGATTATTCCGACAGTGAATCGTCTCCCGTTGGAGATGAAACCGACTGTCCCCGATCTTCATCACAGAACGATTTGGATCATGAAGTTGCTCAACTAACAAAGATGAAGTCAGCACCCCATAAAAGATTAAAGCAGGTTGTTCCACGAAGAGAGGAAGTTACGGTTTCGCCCGTGAAGATGTTAGCGGGTAGAGAAGGGAATTATTCTGGTCGAGGACGTTTTTCTGCAGCAGATCGTTGTCATATGTTAAACAAATATTTGCCTGTTAAAGGTCCTTCTATTGTTGACCAGTTGACTACCCGGGCTTATGTGTCACAATTTTCAAATGATGGTTCCCTTTTTGTTGCTGCATTTCAGGTATTCTTGCTTTTTGTTCTATTTTTAAAGTTATCATAAATTAGACTCAAATTAAAGTGAATTTTGTGTCAAGAACAAGAATATTGTAGTTTATTAGGGTTAAGACTTTCGTCAGAAGTAGGAGCTACTGTATGTTTAGGCTGCAAACGAGCCAAACGAACACGGACTAGACCTTGTTCGTGTTCGTTTGTTAAGAAATACATGTGTTCACGAACTGTTCATTAACACTTACCGAACGAAATTTTATGTTCGTGTTCGTTTGTTAAAGAAATGAACTTGTTCGTGTTCGTTTGTTAATGTTAGGCAACAAACGAAACCGAACGTTCATGAACACACACTAATGATCACAAGCACAAATGGAAACACACGAACACAAAGAAGCGTTCATGAATAGAATATAAATACAGTGACACTTATTAAATATTTTATTCGTCATTTTGAAATTTGAAGTATTTAAATAAAATATAAAAACTAAAAGCACTAATGAACTATCGAACACGATCGAACATAAACGAACACGTTACCGAACGTTCACGAATATAAATGAATGAACGCAGCCTCTGTTCATGTTTGTTCATTTAACTAAACGAACGAAATTTCTTGTTCGTGTTCGTTTGTTTAATAAACGAGTGAACACAAAGAACTTCCCGCCGAACAGTTCACGAATTGTTTGCTGAACGTTTGGTTCGTCTGAAGCCCCATGTATGTTCTAAACTGGTAGAATTTTATCCTATTTAACAGGGAAGCCATATTAAAGTTTATAATGCTGAAATGGGGTGGAAACTTCAGAAGAATATTGTTGCTAAAAGCTTGCGATGGACGGTTACTGATACAGCCCTTTCACCAGATAAACGTTTCCTGGTGAGTTTTTTTTCCCTTAAATATAAACATTATATTGCTACTTGCAGGTTTATGCCTTTTAACTGATTATAGAATTTCTTTCAATTACAAAACCAGTTCGTTCAGATTTATTAGTTTTAATGATCTGTAAGGTATAGACAATTATATTGCTACTTGCAGGTTTATGCGACCATGTCTCCTATTGTCAACATTGTTAATATTGGATCTGCTGCAACAGAGTCTCATGCAAATGTAACGGTATGACTAATGAACTACTTTATAACTATCACTCATTTGATTCAGCTATTAAGTGCACAATAGCGTGTGATTTTCGATAACGATGATTTGGAAATTTTCAGGAGATACATGAAGGCTTAGATTTTTCTAGTGACGATGAAGTTGGATTTTCATTTGGAATTTTTTCTGTAAAATTTTCTAATGATGGCAGAGAGCTTGTAGTTGGAAGTAGTGATGATTCAATTTATGTTTATGATGTTGAAGCAAACAAACTTTCCCTTCGAATTCAAGCACATACGGTAATACCATCATTAGCAATTTTAAGCGTGCATTCATTCACTACATTTTTTATTTTTATTTGTCTTTTGTACACAAGTATTGTTTTCGATTAAAACCTTACATGTATGCACAATTAGTTGTGTTGCTGATTACACAATGTTGTTACATAATGCAGTCAGATGTAAACAGTGTATGCTTTGCCGATGAAGCCAGCCATCTGATATATTCTGGGAGTGATGATAATCTCTGCAAGGTAAATTCTTATAAGTTATATCCGGTTTTTAGATGTTTGTCATCAATAATAGATAATTTTTGCATTCGAGTAAAATGCCATTTTCGTCCCTGAGGTTTGGCCAGTTTTGCGACTTTCGTCCAAAGGTTCGTTTCTCCGCATCTGGATCCAAAATTTTTGAAATCTTGCTAATTTCATCCATCTCGTTAATTCCATTCATTTTTCTCCGTTAACTCAGGGGTATTTTTGTCTTTTTAGTTTACTTAAAGGGCATTTATGTCTTTTGAATACTTGTTCATTATGCTAAATGCTTGTGCAAAAAGTGAAAAAGACCGAATTGCCCTTTAAGTTAACAAAAAAGACAGAAATACCCCTGACTTAATGAAGAAAAATGGATAGAGTTAACAGGCCGGATGAAGATGGCAAGATTTCAAACATTTTGGATCCAGATGCGGAAAAACAAACCTTTGGACGGAAGTCGCAAAACTAGTCAAACCTCAGGGACGAAAATTACATTTTACTCTTTGCATTTGGAAATCCTTACAACTCAGATTTGTTTTCTTAAATGGACGGAATCATGGAAATATTAATACTTCTCTTTAGGGAGATAGATGCAAATATTAGTATTGAGAATTTTGGACTTTCAGGTGTGGGACAGACGTTGCTTGAGATCAAGAGGAAAACCAGCTGGAGTCCTAATGGGGCATCTAGAAGGAATTACGTTTCTTGACAGCCGTAACGATGGTCGTTATTTCATTTCAAATGGAAAAGATCAGACAATTAAGCTTTGGGATATCCGAAAAATGTCCTCTAATGCCACTCGGTATGTTAATGTCATAATATCCTATTATTTGTTAACATATACGTTATCTCTACACAACGTTATATCTTTATAGTCATTGGAAACGTAATGTGCATAAACACTCTAGTCAACTTGTTTGACTTTCCTTGAAATAAATACTCTATTATTATGAAAAAAACGTGAAGAGTAAATTGCCAAAATCGTCCCTGAGGTTTGGGCATGTTTGCCATTTTCATCCAAAACAACTTTTTTGTACAATATAGTCCTTCACTTTTGGGAGCTTTTGCCATTTTCATCCAAACATCTAATTTGCTTTATTTTTTCTATCAAACATTTGGATGAAAATGGCAAAAAATCCCAAATCTCAGGGACGATTTTGGCAAAAAAGTGTCTGACATTTGGATGAAAATGACAAAAAATCCCAAAAGTAAAGGACTATATGGTACAAAAAAGTTGTTTTGGATGAAAATGGCAAACATGCCCAAACCTCAGGTGGACGATTTTGGCAATTTACTCAAATGTGAATAAAGATCATGACAATTAATATTTAATTGATAGGTTGATGATGGTCTTTTCAAAGTATGCTTTATCTAGGTTGTTATAGTTTTTTCAAATTATTACATTATAATTTATAAATGCATATAATTACAATATGTAATGCTTTCTTTTATTCCTACTTCAGCACTCCTGCGTTTAGGAATTACGAATGGGATTATAGATGGATGGACTACCCGCTCAGGGCAAGAAATGTAAAGCATCCATGTGATCAGTCTGTTACCACATATAAAGGGCATTCAGTATTGCGTACACTTATACGCTGCTATTTTTCACCAGAATATAGGTAATTAACTAACTATATCAATTTTGCAGAATATTTGCTCTGTAATGGACCTTAACAGAATATTTGTTCATAATTTTGCAGCACTGGCCAGAAGTACATTTATACTGGATCTCATGATTATTGTGTTTATATATATGATTTGGTAAGTATCATGCTCAGAAAACTGCAATTATCTACATTTGACATGTTTAGGACATTGGCAACTTTAGAACGTGTAACCCATGACCCATTTCAATTTTAGCAAATCCTCTACATTTGACCCGTTTATGAATAAAACACAACCCAAAACAATTGTTTCCATGTTAACGGGTCATTTAACCATTTTCAGGTGAGCGGGGCTCAGGTTGCCAGACTTGTGCACCATAAATCAACAGTTAGAGACTGCAGTTGGCACCCATATTATCCAACACTCGTTAGTTCTTCATTTGATGGAGATATTGCAAAGTGGGAATTCCCTGGTAACGGAGAGAACCCGATTCCCATGAATAATAATAGGCCCCGCAGAAGATATATCGAATAAATATTCTGCAAAATAAAGCTTGTAAGATGTTTTTGTCACTTGAACAAAGTAACTTAAGTAACAAGTGAATTGAGGAAATGACTTTCTGGTGTTGTGCAGTACATGCCAATCTTTGTGATTAGTTTCATTAAATCCAATAGAAAAGATTGTATATAAACTTTATATTGTAAGCTATTTTTTTCACAGGTGTAACTGAATATATGTGGCCGTGTGTATATATTTATGGTATGCGTTCAATACAAAATTAATTTTAAGTAGACACTAGGTCTAAATAACTTTCCATCAATGAAGATGAAAGACGCTCTTTGGTTAGGAAGAATCTCTGAATCTTCTAAAACTAAAAGTAAAACTATGTCTAGAGGTGAGACTTCGTCGAGTGGCAGCAAAGATGTGGAAAGCAGTAACATAGGAGACACTAATGATCAGTCAGTAGCCGAGGAAGCCGCTTCGACGATTAAGATCGGTGAAGCTGTTGGCTTTCGGGTCTCTGATTATGGTGATAGGGTCATGAGACATATCAGAGAGGCACAGGCGACAGTTCAGTCTCAATGAATTTTGTCACAGCTAACATCAGGGGGGCAGGTGACTCCAGCAAGGCGGAGCACATTAGGAAACTCAAACGGAATAATAAACTAGGATTCATCGCTATTCAAGAAACACAGATGTCGAACTCCTCGAGCATACAGGTCAGTAATTTTTGGGATAACACCCACTTTGATTTTGACACTATTGAAGCTACTGGGAGATCGGGGGGTTTACTCAACATCTGGGATCCTGGGCTCTTTGCTAAAAAGAAGACTGTGAAAAACAGACACTTTTTGGCCACTATGGGGGAACTGTGTAACGGTGGGGGTGAAATTTCGGTCGTAAATATCTACGCACCTCACGACCAGAACCAGAAAAAACAGCTCTGGGTAGACTTACTGGCTATGATGAGATCCCACTCTGGCTCATGGATTTTTCTTGGTGACTTTAATTGTGTGAGAGAACCCAACGAAAGAAAAAATTCCAGATTCAACAAACAAGAGGCAGATGACTTCAACTCCTTCATCAATGAAGGAGGTTTGGCGGAATACTCCATGCTGGGGTGTGCTTTTACATATGTAACGGATGACGGTTTAAAGTTTAGCAAAATTGATCGGGTACTAGTATGTCACTCTTTTCTATCTTTGTGGCCTTCGGCAAAACTGTTAGGGCTATCGAGATATAAATCGGATCATAGACCGCTACTCTTGCTATGCTCCGACGTATTTTTCGGTAAGCCACCCTTTCGTTTTTTCAACTCGTGGTTAAAAGAGAATGGGCTAGCTGAGATTGTGAAGAAGGCGTACGATGAAGTCACACACATCTATCCTCCAGACAAACTATTGGCAGCAAGACTGAAAGCGATTAAAACTGCTATAAAACCTTGGTGCGATAAGATAAGAAATAGGGACAGTAAATTGCTAAAGGAGCTTCAAAAAAAGGTGGATGATATGGATTTGAAAGCTGAATCTGTTGCGTTAAGCGAACAGGAGGTATGTGAAAGAGACTCGTGGTTAAAAAAGTTAAATGAATTGGACGATAATAGGCTGGCAGATCTCAAACAAAGGGCGAAAGTTAAATGGGCGGTAGAAGGGGATGAAAACACAGCATTTTTTCATGGCGTTATTAACGGACATCGGAAAAATAATAGGATTAATGGGCTGAATTTTGATGGGGTTTGGATATCACAACCAGAGGAGCTTAAAGTAAATATTAAAAGGTATTACGAATCCATTTTCACTGAACAAGAAGTCGATAGACCAAAATTCAGTAACAGTGGTTTCAAAGTTCTAACTTTGCATCAGTCCGCCATGCTAGTTAGAAGATTTTCTAAAGAGGAAATAAAAGAAGCTGTATGGAGTTGTGGGGGAGACAAAACACCGGGTCCCGATGGCCTTACCTTCAAGTTCCTTAAGAATTTTTGGGACTTGTTCGAAAAGGACTTTGAATCGACTCTTGAGTACTTTTATGTTCATGGCAAGCTGAACCGGGGATGTAACTCGAGCTTCATTTCACTCATTCCCAAAACAAAAGATCCTCAAACGATCCATAATTTTAGACCGATCAGCTTGATTGGTTGCATTTCGAAAGTTGTGACCAAAATTCTAGCGACTAGACTCAAAAAAGTCATGGATTTCTTGGTTAGCGATGTACAAACGGCTTACATCGAAGGGCGAAGTATTCTTGAAGGACCGTTAATCATCAACGAACTCATCTCTTGGGCAAAAAGCAGTAAAAAGAAAATGATGTTGTTTAAAGTGGACTTTGAGAAAGCTTTTGACTCAATAAGTTGGGAATTCCTAGTCTCGGTCTTAGCTCAAATGGGGTTTCCGGCTCTCTGGAGGAAATGGGTGATGGGAGTATTACAAACGGCTAGAACATCGGTTTTAGTTAACGGGTCACCCACTCTGGAATTCGAAATACATAGGGGGGGTCAGACAAGGGGATCCGTTATCTCCACTCTTATTCATCTTGGCGATGGAAGCGCATATAGCTACCAAAAATGCGGTTGACTTGGGGATTTTCAAAGGAATCACAACACCGGTAGCAGGTCCTTGCGTGTCACATCTTCTTTACGCTGACGACGCACTATTTGTGGGAGAATGGTCGGAAGAAAATTTCCACAACCTCGCCAGGCTCCTTAGATGTTTTCACTTATCCTCGGGCTTAAAAGTTAATTTTTTAAAAAGCAAAGTGTTTGGTGTTGGTGTGGGAAGTGAGGAGGTCTCGCATTTGGCTTCGATACTAGGATGTGAAAAAGGTTCGATACCGTTTAACTATTTAGGCCATCCGGTTGGCTCTAACATGGGATTGGTGAAGAATTGGAAACCGGTCATAGACAGATTTGTCAACAAACTCTCATTATGGAAGGCGCGGACACTATCATTTGGGGGACGAACAACTCTTGTGAAAGCTGTCTTAGGTAATCTTACAACTTACTACTTTTCTTTATTTAATGCTCCTGTACATGTCATTAAATATCTAGAAAAGTTAAGGCGTAAATTCCTATGGGGAGGATGTATGGATAAACAGAAGATGTGTTGGGTCCCTTGGTTTAAGGTTGTAGCACCTAAACAACAGGGAGGTTTAGGTGTTGGCAGCCTAGCTTCAATGAATAAAGCGATGATGGTAAAATGGATAGTGAAATTGAGAAATGAATCATCACACCTCTGGGCGAAAGTTATAATGGCGATACATGGTAGGAGACACTTTCATACACCTATTCCAATAAAGAGTTCGGTATGCGGTGTATGGAAGAACATTGTGCAGCTGGGAAGGAGTTCGAATGTCACGCTATCCGATGTACAAAATAGATTGGAGGTGAAACTGGGCTGTGGTAACAAAACATTTTTGGCTAGACAAGTGGGTAGGTGATTTCTCACCAAGGGATCGTTTTCCTACTCTTTTTGCACTACAATATGATAAATCTTGCCTAGTTCAGCATCGATATACCATTACAAATGGGCTTATCTCGTGGAGTTGGGGCGGCGATTCTCTGGTTACTCATTCAGAGACAGCCATCCTATGGGAAGAATGTGTAAAAATGTTAGAACAAGTAAAAATTGAGAAGAAATCAGACATGTGGCTTTGGAAACAGGAGGAAAAATAGGATTTATTCAAAGTAAGCGATTTTCGATACGAACTTGATGGTATAAATTTGATCCCGGAAACACAAGTCCTGAAATGGCTCAATTGGATACCGAAGAAAATAAATTGTTTCCTATGGCGAGCGGTGCTGGATCGATTACCAACTAGAGATGCTTTGGCTTTAAGAAACATATATATCCCATCGGTCGCATGTGCGTTATGTAATTCAGCCACTGAATCATTGGATCATCTATTGATCTCATGTCAATATGCTCATCTAATTTGGACGGCGGTCTCGTTATGGGTAAAAATACCCCTACCGAGATATCTACTGAGTTTGGTGGAGCTAATGGAACACATCGAATCTTACAGTTTGTCACAAGGAAAAAAGAAGGCGGTCTATCTCATAATCGCGGCAACATGCTGGATATTATGGCGGATAAGAAACAATTTAATCTTCAACGGGAAAACAACCAACGTATCAAGGGCGGTCGGTGACATCAAGGCCATTTCGTTCTTATGGATCAAAACAAGAGCTGGAAAACTGAATTTGGAATGGCAGGAATGGAGTGAATTCAGAGGTTTCATATAATGTTTTAAAGTTCCTTTTGGTTTCTTCTTTGTATTTCCTTTCTGTTGTTGTACTGTACCAATGTCTTAGCACCTTGCTAAGGCTATCTGTTTCTGCCATCTATTTATAAATACCGCCTTTTATCAAAAAAAATTAAATAATGTACAAGTGTTTACGTGGTTAGCAGAGGATCATTTGAGAAGAAAAAGAACAAGTGGTACAATATTAAAACATTAAATATGAACATTAAATTGGTTGTAAGTCGGATTCTCTCCCCTTCAAATACTTGGGGTTGACTGTCGGTGCTAATATGAACAGGATATACAACTGGGGGCCGGTTATGGACACGTTTAGAAAGCGTCTTGCTATGTGGAAATCGTCTCTTCTTTCGATAGGCGGGAGAGTTACTATTATCAAATTTGTCATGGAAAGTCTTCCAACGTATTATTTCTCGTTATACAAAGCTCCTACAAAGGTTATTAATGCTCTGAAATCGTTGATAAAAGTTTTTCTTTGGGGAGGGGCAAGCGATACGAGAAAGATGCATTGGGTGGCTTGGGATCGTGTGACTTTACCCAAAAAGCTCGGTGGGATCGGCTTAAATAATTTAAAGGATATCAACGTGGCGCTCCTGACTAAGTGGGGATGGCGGCACAAAACGGGGAGTTATGGAGAAAGGTCATTAGTGCTATTCATAAGAGTAGGACGAACTGGGATTGTATTCCTTTCAATAAGTCAGTGGGTGGCGTTTGTGGTAATATTGCTAAGGTCTTTGTCAAAACCAAGATTAATGGGGATCCGCTTAGAAACTGCTTCAACGGAATAGTGGGCAATGGGACTGAGATCATGTTCTGGCTCGATCCTTGGCTCGTTGATGAACCGCTTAGGACTAAGTTCCCTGGTCTTTTCAACCTCAAGGCAGACAAGCGTTGTCTGTTAGTGATCGTCTCAGGGCTGTTAATGAGGATCAGAACCCGACTTGGTCTTGGTCCTGGCAGCCATTGGCCACCGAGTACGCGGGGGGGGGGGGGGGGATTTTCGGATTCTTTGCTCTCTGTTGAACGAAGTGACCCTTTCACATAGGGAGGATCGGTGGAGCTGGGTGGGGGGGGGGGGGTGATTTTTTGGTTGGGGCAGTCAAGTCTCTGTTTAGGTTCGGCCTTGACACGAGTAACATGTACATTATGCAATGGATTAGATGGGTTCCTATGAAGTGCAATATTTTTGTTTGGCGGGCAAGCATGGGAAAGATTCCGACAAAAGCTGCTCTTAGAAGGAGGAATATTCAGATCGAAGATATCAACTGTTCTATGTGTAATTATGGGGAAGAGACGGTTGACCACATTTTCACGGCATGTCCGGTTTCAGCGGTAGTGTGGCAACATATTAGTTCGTGGTGCAAAGTGCCGAACATCTTCGCATTATGTTTCATCGATTTATTGGAAGCTGTCGACAACCGGGGTTTATCGGAAGTCAAGGAGTTAGTCAAAGGTATAATTATGATCGGTTGCTGGAGTATTTGGCGTGCGAGAAACAACCTCAAGTTTTCGGGGATACCGATCCGCGTCGAAAACATTATTTGTGAGATAAAATCTTTGGGTTTTCTATGGTATTCGAATAGATCTAGGAGTAGAAGTATATCATGGGATAATTGGTGTAAGTTTTGTTAATATGTAGTTTGTGGTTGTTCTGTGCTGTCCCGTTTTGGGTTAGCTTGTTGTTCTAATGAAGTTTACAGTTCAAAAAAAATATTAAATAGTTTTTCTCACATCTCATTTATTGTTACTTTTTACTAATTAAGTAGTCATAAACACTATCATCCTCCACATTAGTTTTTTTTCTCACACATCAAAATTTATCATACACATCTCAAAATTTATCCTACACATATTGAAATTTGTCTTACACAACTTGTAATTTATCCTACACGCCTCATAATTTATCCTACGCTATGCGATTATGTCAAATCCCTTAAAGATGCCATGTGTGTGGTGTGTTGTGCAAAGGGTCGGACCCGACTCGACCCAGACCCACCAGAACTGTAAACCCTTTTGTTGATGAAATTGAGAACCAAGAATCGAACCTTAGAAGGCTATATGGTTCCGGGTCCTAGAGGTTAGGTAAAGGGTCCAATAGGCTAGAACCTTTTTATGGAAGCCTTTGAAGGGTTACATCTTCCCATTCTTTAAACATGTTCGTCAAAGAATTCCTCCATATGGTTTCAACAATAGCTCATGAGCTTCCCTTTATAAGTCACTTTTCGTTTCTATGCTTGCCTTTTAGTAACAGTTTTATCATTCTCATCACTCGAAACATTACGCGAATCCATTATGTATACATCACAAAACAAAGATACATGTGTATATATACATCAGATCATAACATATCCAATTAAATAAACTCTAGTAATCCAAAACTATGTAATCAGACTATACCATAATCTGTGGTGTGTTTGCTTTTATTTTTGTTACAAATACATACATATAAATACATTAGAGCAACATATGTAAATATATACTTCAAATTTAGATTATATATATATATATAATGTAATATATCGCATCTATACATATACATCTAGCTGGAAAATATTTCACCAAAGATACATTGTTATTCTTTAAAATAATATTTTTAATATTATATTAACATCAAGTGAAATCGATTACGTAAAATAGCGAAGAGACGAAAGAAAAGTATTTGTTCTATTTTTTGCGTTGTCTATACATATCTATTGGACCATTTCTATAAATTGTAGGGTTTTTTTATATTAAAAAAGGTTTAGGTTGAAGGTTCTCGCGGGTCAAGTTTAAGCGTACCTCTAGCCACATTAGCTGTGGCGGCTTCGTCACCCGTCTGGCGAAGCAATGGCCGCGCCGCTTGTCCTCGCAGGTGGCTCTGGATATGACCGTCACACACCAGGTTGATCCGGTAGGTAGGGCCACAACAGTCTCGATGAAGATTGCTCACGAGGTGTTACCGGACAAGGTATGGGTGATTTGGTCATTTGATGCGGGACGTATCGAGTGGTACTCAGGGCAGCCACTGCCGAGGGAGGCGGGCAAGGGGCCGAGGGAGGCGGGCCAGGGGGCGAGGGAGGCGAGAGTGATGGTGAGGGTGACGGGGGTGAAGGAGGTGAGGGAGAGGGAGGCGGGGTACGGGGGCAGTTCATATCACACCCCAACCGATGGCGGAAACATCGGGGCATGGCACTGAGCGAAACAGATTGTCCAGAAGTTTCCATAACAATTATCATTACCAATTAATTTAAAGTAACATGTCCCATACCATGTCTTAAAAGGCAAACAAATTATTACATACAAATCTAGTCAAGTAGTTCTGTTCCGACAACTCAGATTTATACATAGATAGTTTATTTATTGCTTTCTAGGACCTCTTTTCCTAGCTTCGATTTCATCACAGCACAGAGAGCATCCTAGACCTTTCCTTGCCTCAAGTTCACAGCAAGCTAAGCATATAAACAACTTAAGCACCTGTCACATACGTTAAAGTAACAGTCAATACACATAGTGTAAAGGTGAGCATACAAGTTTGATAATAGCATATAGAGTTCGAAAGCGTTACACATAACCAGCACGTACACAGAGTGAAATGAGGCATGTTAGTTATCGATATGAACCTATCGATACCAATGACTACGGGTTAACTGCCAAAGGCAGTTTGTAATACATGATCAGCACTGTAATCCATGCAAATAATTGTCCTTAACAACCCCCGCGTGAGCGGGTGCTGAGTCCAAACTATAGTACTATCGTTGCTAAGGCAGGTAGATAGCATTCCATGTGTAAACATAACAAACAAGCATTCATTAAGTCACGTATAACATGCGATAACGGTTAGCGTTAAAAGTATTGCGTAGTGTGTTCGATGTGATTTAGATTAAGTAACGTATGTAACACCCAAAAGTGCGTAAAGCAAAAAGGGATCGAGTATACTCACAACGATTGATGGATTGGAGGGAGCGCTAGAGAGTAGGGTTAGCCTGAATAGATTGATAGCATAACGATAAGTGACGCGTAAAACGGTGTCGGGTACAAGTGAGTCGGACAGCAGTTCGGTCGGATGGTAATCTGATCGGACGGCCAGTCGTGCGAGTGGTAATCCATTCGGACAGTAGTCCGGTCGGACACTAGTCCGGTCGGATGACTGTTCGAATGGATTGTTTCTTCCCTTGAGAAGGATGTGTTTGTGTATGATGGCTTGACTTTTGAAGTTTTCGTTGTAGTATTTGGAAAACGTTGAAGTATCTCTACCTTTCAGGTCGGTCGATCGGACGGTCGTCCGATCGGACGGTGACTCGAGTGGCGAGGTTACTCAGTGAGAATAAATCCACAGCAGGGCGGTCACTCGGTCAGATGTCCATTCGACCGGGTGGCAACCCTGATATTGAACATGTTGAAAATTGTTTAAGATTTAAAATGAATCAAGATGCAACCCGATCGGACGGTGGGTCGAGCGGGTGGCAACCCAGTTGGACAGCAGTCCGATCGGATGACATGATCGTGCAGTTACTTGATCTTGCTTGAAGTTATCAAAACTAACTTTTAGGTTGGTTTTGATCACAGGTGAATATCGAAGTACCCGGACGAAGATCAAGCGACGAGAAAGAACCGAACACATGAAGAAGAAGCTTCCGCACGTTGTTTCGTCGAAATTTTTAAACGACAAACTAAACTACATTATGTTGTTCTAAACTTTAAATTGTAAAAGTTTTAATAAACCCGTACTTTGTAATGTATATGTGCTCTTAATCACATGTTTATTATCGTAAATTATACGAAAATCGTTAAATAATATTAAGGGTGTTACAAAGTTGTACAACACCATGAATTACTTTGGAGAACTTTCTCTTTCTAGACTTTCTCCTTAAATAACTGCGGGTACTTCGTCTTCATGTCGCTTTCGAGTTCCCAAGTGAACTCTGCGCCTCGTTTGCCTTCCCATCGGACTTTCACGATAGGAATGCGCGAGCGTCTGAGCTGCTTGGTTTGGCGATCCATGATTTTGACAGGCTTCTCCACGAAGTGTAATGTTTCGTTCACCTGAAGGTCATCGAGAGAAACATGTAAGTCGTGGTCGGCTAGGCATTTTCAGAGGTTTGACACGTGGAAAGTCGGGTGGACGTTACTAAGTTCCTCCGGTAGTTCGAGTCTGTAGGCGACTTTTCCGATCCTTTCCAGAATCTTAAAAGGTCCAACATATCGAGGAGCGAGCTTTCCTTTCTTGCCGAATCGGACCACACCCTTCCAAGGTGATACCTTTAGGAGTACATAGTCACCAACGTCAAATTCAAGGGGCTTGCGTCGTCTATCGGCATAACTTCTCTGTCGATTCCGAGATTTCACCAGGTTGTCTCGAATTTGGAAAATTCTGTCTGTCATTTCTTGTAATAGCTTGGGACTGGTTAATTGCGAATGGCCGATCTCGTGCCACACAATAGGCGATCGACATCTTCTTCCGTATAAAGCCTCGAATGGTGCCATTTGAATGCTGGAATGATAGCTGTTGTTATATGAGAATTCGACTAACGGCAGGTATTTATCCCAATTACCACCGAAGTCTATGACACACGAACGGAGCATGTCTTCAAGAGTACGAATCGTTCTTTCAGTCTGACCGTCGGTTTGAGGGTGGAAAGCGGTACTTAGATTTAGCGATGTACCGAGTGCCGTTTGAAACGTTTCCCATAGTCGCGAGGTAAACCGAGCATCACGATCAGAGATGATGTCGCGAGCCGTCCCATGATTACAAATGATCTCGTCGGTGTAGATTCGGGCTAATCGTTCTACCTTGTAGTCTTCCCGTATTGGCAAAAAGTGAGCTGATTTAGTCAAACGGTCAACCACAACCCAAATGCTGTCGTGACCTGATGACGTGTGTGGTAGCTTTGTTATGAAGTCCATAGCTATACTCTGCCACTTCCACATGGGGATCGGTGGTTAATCGAGTAAGCCAGAGGGTCTTTGATGTTCAGCCTTGACTCTCGCACAGGTCAGGCATTTTCCAACATAGAGAGCAATATCCCTTTTCATGCCCGGCTACCAGTAATTATAATGACGGTCCTGGTACATTTTGTCGGCACCGGGGTGAATAGAATACCGGGATTTGTGGGCTTCGTCCATCAGAATCTGTCGCAAATCGGTCCGTTTAGGGATCCAAATTCGGTCCAGAAAGTGGAATATCCCATTCTACTTGCTCACAAGCTGGGCTCCATCTTGGTAGATTCTTTCTTTCTTCAGAGTGCGTTCGTTGAAACACGCGTGCTGAGCTTCGCGGATGAGGGATTCGAGATCGTACTGGGCTTGAACATTACGAGTGCTAAGCAGATAGCTCCGCCTGCTGAGTGCCTCGGCAACAACATTTACTTTGCCTGGGTGATAACGAATCTCACAGTCGTAATCGTTGAGAAGTTCTACCCATCGGCGTTGACGCATATTAAGTTCCTTCTGATCAAAGATATGTTGTAGGCTCCTATGATCGGTGAAGATCGTACACTTGGTACCGTACAGGTAGTGTCGCCAAATCTTTAACGCAAAAACAATTGCGCCTAGCTTGAGGTCATGGGTTGTATAGTTCTTCTCGTGGATTTTGAGCTGACAAGATGCGTAAGCTATAACCATGTCCCGCTGCATAAGGATGCAACCAAGACCAAGGTTGGAAGCATCATAGTAGACAATGAAATCATTGTTTCCGTCAGGCAATGTGAGAACGGGAGCATTGCAAAGCATGTGTTTAAGGGTTTTGAAAGCAGACTCCTATTTGGTTCCCCAAACAAAAGGTTTGTCTTTATGCGTGAGAGCGGTAAGTGGTACTGCGATCTTTGAAAATCCTTCGATAAATCGTCGATAATAGCCCGCCAGTCCGAGAAAAGAACAGACTTCAGATGGGTTCTTAGGTGTAATCCAACTCTTAACGGCTTCAATCTTCGCAGGGTCGACATGAATACCTTGACTATTAACAATGTGACCCAGAAACTGAACCTCCTCCAACCAGAATTCACACTTGGAGAACTTGGCGTAGAGTTGATTCCCCTGGAGTAGCTCGAGAACCAAACGTAGATGTTGCGCGTGTTCGGTTTTTGATTTGGAATAGATCAAGACATCGTCGATGAATACGATGACGAAACGGTCGAGATATGGTTTACACATGCGATTCATCAGATCTATGAAAACCGCAGGTGCGTTGGTTAAACCAAAGGGCATAACAAAGAGTTCGTAGTGGCCGTATCGAGTGCAGAACGCGGTTTTGGGTATATCCTCCTCTTGAATACGTAGTTGGTCATATCCTGAGCGTAGATCTATCTTCGAGAAGCACGTAGCGCCTTGTAGTTGGTCAAACAAACCATCGATGCGAGGTAGTGGATAGCGGTTCTTGATAGTTAACTTATTCAATTCCCGATAGTCGATGCACATCCTGTACGACCCATCCTTCTTTTTGACGAAAAGGACTGGCGCGCCCCAAGGAGAGGTGCTCGGGCGAATGAAGCCTTTCTCAAGTAATTCTTGGAGTTGGTTTGAAAGTTCACGCATTTCAGACGGCGCAAGTCGATAAGGAGCTTTGGCAATAGGGTTGGCTCCAGGAATAAGGTCGATACGAAAGTCGATATCACGACTTGGCGGTAATCCGGGAAGATCCTCTGGAAAAACATTAGGAAATTCTCGAGCCACAGGAACGTCTTTCACTTCCTTATTCTCTTTCTTTTCCTTCTCCGCTACCACAATGTTAGCCAAGAAAGCCCTGTATTCCTTGCGGAGATACTTGCTAGCTTGAACACATGACATGAGCTTGAGACCTTTCGAAACAGTTTCACCATATACACATAATAAATCACCATTCGCAAGCGAGAATCGGATCATCTTGTCGAAGCACACAACTTCAGCATGGTTTTCGCGAAGAAAGTCCATGCCTACTATGACGTCAAAACTTCCGAGTTGCATCAGAATAAGGTCGATTGGGAAGATGTGATTGTTGAGCTTGAGAGTACAATCACGAAGTACAGAATTAACGACGACAGTTCTTCCGGTAGCGACTTCAACATCGAACGTCGAGGAGAGATGAGAGCGCTTACGACTAAGGAGTTTCTCGAATTCGAACGACACAAAGCAATTATCGGCTCCAGTATCAAATAAACACGAAGCATAAATACCATTCACAAGGAACGTACCATTAACTACGTTGTTGTCGGCTTGGGCTTGACGCACGTTGATGTTGAAAGTTCGTGCGCGTGCTGCTTGTTGTTGCTGCTGCTGGGGCTCTTGTTTCACGACCCTGTTTAGGCACTTGTTGGTGAAATGGTTAGGATCGCCACATGCAAAGCAGGCTCTGGTGTTGACCGCGGGTGCCGGAGGAGCTTGTTGACCCTGAGGGGCGGTGTGCAGAGCTTGATGAATAGGAGCTTGTCGAATACGGCAGTTGGTAGTGAAATGGCCGTACATATTGCAATGAGCACAGAAATGGCAAGCAATGGCAGTCGGGTGGTGGTAGGTACAAGTAGGGCAGAGTGGGTGTGGCCCAGTGTATGCACGCTTAGCAGGCGGTGCATTTGCCATTGGCGCCGCTACTTGACGCTGTTGGGCTGGTACAACTTGAATCGGTGCAGCAGTGATCGCACAGTTCTTGTTGCTGGAGCTGTTCTTCCTCTTGTTGCTCGATGAGGTGGTGGTTTCAGCAGTTGGTGTGGCGGTGGTAGCTTGATGCTGGTGCTTCGAAGTTTTATCCCAGACACTGGCCTTAACCCGCTTGTCATTGATTTCAGCAGCCAGTAGATAAGTTTCCTCAATCGTCGTAGTCTTAGCCGCTTGAACGAAATCAGCAACACAGTCAGGCAGGGCTCGGATATACTTCATGATTGTCATGTCTGGAGTCTTGACCTAATCGGGACAAATGATGCTGAGCTGTTTGAAGCGAGCAGTGAGCGCAACATTTTCACCATCCTTTTGCTGTATGTGCCAAAATTCATCCTCTAGCTTCTGACGTTCATGAGGAGGGCAAAATTTTTCCAGCATGACTTCTTTGAGCTCGTCCCACGACAGACCATAGGCTGCATCGTTCCCTCGCTTGTTCCTCTCGACCGTCCACCAATCTAGTGCACGGGACTGGAAAACGCCGGTAGCATTCAGAGTTCGGAGGTTATCGGGGCAACCACTCTGTCATAGCGTGACCTCAATGGAATCAAACCATTGGAATAGTGCAGTAGGACCTCCCTCGCCAGTGAATTCTTTTGGCCCACACGACTTGAATTGCTTGAAATTGAAGGCTTTGGTGGTAGTATTAGGAGCTTCGGTCCTTGATTCCTCAGATGATTTGCTGACATTCTCGTAAACATCACTCACGGCCTTTGCTACACTTTTAGCGATGATAGCAGCAAGGCGTTTGTCTCTCTTTTCTTGACGAGAAAGTAGGGGATGACGGGATCCAGATGACATTTTCTGCAACAGACATCGTCACAGGACTCAACACATTGTATTCGAATCTCACCTCACACATCTAATGTTTACTAAAGCTCAGGAACACATACATCACGTAAACACGTAGTCACGTAATCACTGATTCATAAAACACAGAAGCACATAAGCACGTAGAACACATAAGCACCTACTCATTTAGTTACAAGATGTAGTCAGAATACAGAAACCTATTATTCAAAGTCTGCGAGTGTTCGAATATAACGTTCATGTTTTAGTATGTCAAGTAGCGTAGTATTAGTGTGTACCATATCCTAAGATCGTCCACAATCTAGCGATTTGTTGGCGTTTTGAGATAGAAATGCAGTGCGAGTCGTGCATGTCGATCGATGTGAAAACAAAATTGAGCAAGTTTCCCAAAATTTAAACACATAAACAGGTAAATTCACCTATAAAGACATCAAATCAACGAGTCATCAGAGTCAACAGTTGCGGGCTCAGAATCGAAACATATAAAAATCGAGGAATGGATCGTCTGCGGCTATTAGACATTGACTAACCAAAGTGGTTCGACTATTCATGTGGACTTGTCGTGCACGCTTGACCTACCGGGCAATGCCTTTGCCTCGATTCTTGGGCGTTGGGCACGCATCTCGTTAGTCATATCGTGACTTCAGGTCGTTGGAGTCCATCGAGACTTTGGTGAGAGTTTTGTAAAATGGACGGAACAAGTCGTCAAAGTTAGGGTTTCACACCTATCTTAACAACTTCGTCCCTGTTTTAATAAAATAGAGGAGATTATTCATCAAAATACGGATTTCACTCCTGATTTGGCATAATTCCCCCCGTTTGTAAATAAAACGCGGGTTGATTAGCAACTTCAGTCGAGAATTTACGGTTTTCACACCTAATCTTGACTTAGTTACTCTTTCATAGTTGAAAATTCGAGTGCAGTGATAGTGTAGCATAAGCGAGAATATCGAGAGATAAGCTCGTACATAATCCCTACCGGATATGCACAAGTCGGTCTGTTGGTTCCTAACTATAGTCTAGGTCTCTGAGACATCAACCCGGACTAGGTCGTGTCTTGCCTAATTCCCTATAGTTATGGCTCTGATACCAATCTGTCACACCCCAACCGATGGCGGAAACATCAGGGCATGGCACTGAGCGAAACAGATTGTCCAGAAGTTTCCATAACAATTATCATTACTATTCAATTTAAAATAACATGTCCCATACCATGTCTCAAACAGTAAACAAATTATTACAGATAAAGTCTAGGCAAATCATTTTGTTCTGACAACTCAGATTAAAATAAAGCAATTGTTTATCTGCTTCTAGAGACCCTAGACTTATTTACTACAGACAACTATTTGTTGGGCTCTAAAGCTTTATCCTAGCTTCAAATTCCTACCAGATGTGCATCCTAAGTACCTGTCACATACGTTAAAATAAAGTCAATACATATAATGTAAAGGTGAGCATACAAGTTTGATATTAGGATATAAAGTTCGAATTCGTTTACGCATAACAAGCACGTACACATAGGGAAATGAAGCACGTTAGTTATCGACATAGATCCATCGATACCAATGACTGCGGGTTGACTGCCAGATGCAGTTCGCAATACATGATTTCCACCATAACCATGCAAGTAATTGTCCTTAACAACCCCCGCGAACAGGTGCTGAGTCCAAACTATAGTACTATCATTGCTAAGGCAGGTAGACAACATTCCATGTGTAAATATAACAAACAAGCATTCATAAGCCACGTATAACATGCATTAACGGTTAGCGTTCAAATAGTATTGAGTAGTTTGTTTGATGTGATTTGAATAGTTGTAACATATGTAACACCCAAAAGTGCATAAAGCAAAAAGGGATCGAGTATATTCACAGCGGTTGATGGATTGAAGGAAGCGCTTAGCGAGTAGGGTTAGCCTGAATAGTTTGATAGCATAACGATAAGTGACACGTAAAACGATGCAAAGTGTGAATGGATCGGACAGCAGTTCGGTCGGATGGTAATCCAATCGGACGGCTAATCGTGCGGATAACAATCCGTTCGGACGGTAGTCCGGTCGGATGACTATTCGAGTGGATTGTTTCTTCCTATGAGATGAATGTGTTTGTGTATGATGGCTTGACTTTTGAAGTTTTCGTTGTAGCATTTGAAAACATTGAAGTATCTTTACCCTTCAGGTCGGTCGATCGGACGGCTGTTCGATCGGCCGGCAACCCGATCGGTTAGGTATTTTTAGCAAGACAAGTTCTCAGCAGGGTGTCACCTAATCGGATGGCTGTTCGATCGGGTGGCACTCCTAGTGCATCGAACATGTTGAAAAATCGATTAAGTGTTGAAGCATAGTATCTCATGATCCGAAGAGTAATCCGATCGGACAGTAGTCCGATCGAACATCAGTTCATTCAATACTAGTCTTCAAAATAAATTGATTAAGTATGGGACCATGTGTTAACCGATCGGCTGGCCAGTCGATCGACTGACTGTCCGATCGGCTGGCTGTCCGTTCGGACAGCAGTCCGATCGGTCAGCACCCTGACCTGATCAGCCTATTCGTTTAACACTTGGTTGTTCTGATTGTTTGTCGTTTTATTGAGGTATTTTTACAACGAGTTGAACCATAGGTCCCTCTTCCTTACTTGGTTCCCCTGGTTGGACAGGAATCACCCAAATCCGGCCAGTGAACTGTTTGGAACGGAGTTTAACGTTTAACCCGAAATCGGTTAACCTCGTGGATAGAATCCGGATCTTGAGCCATGCAACCACCGGAGTGATTCGTAAGCCGGCACAGGCTCCGTTTCTATCGGGTTGAAGGCATTGAGTGAAAAAGAGTTGAAAGAAAGTTGGGAAATCCATCTTTCAATCCTTTTCACCATGTATATGTTTAGATCTATGAAAGATCTTTGTTTGTTTATGTGGAAATCGGCTAGATCCAGGTTATTCTTGGTGGATTGAGGCCAAAACATGAAGTTCTTCAAGAACCCATGATGACATCATCCTAGAACACTTGAATCTTGATGATTTCACGGTTAAAAGTTAAGATTTGAAAGATAGAAAGGTGTAGGAGTGCGTGTAGATCAAGAGAGTACAAGGTTTAGGACGAAGTCTTACCGGGATCGAGAGGAATCTGAGAAAAGGATGAGCTGAGCGTGCTGGTCGGACAGAGGTTTCCAAAAGTGGAAAGGATGACAATGACATGGCTATTTATAGGATGCCAAATGAGGAAAGTGCTGGCCGATCGGCCAGGCAGCTCGATCGGACAGCCTGTCCGATCGGACTGCAGCCCGATCGGCTGGCTGTTCGATCGGCTGGTAGCCTGATCGATCAGCTGCACGTTTCGAGTGTTCGGTGCGACGAATTTTGATATTTCGATTTCGGTTGCGAGCGGTTCGATACGATAAGTTTCCTAGTCAAATTACTTTTAATCCCAACCACTCATATCTCGCACTATCCCTTCTCCACTAATTATCATAGTTCGATTATGATTTGAGTTCGATGTCGATTTCGTTCGATTGCATTTCGAGTTTCGATTGATTTCCACAACATACAAAATTAAACATGCGCAGGTAACACGTAAGGCACACACACACGTATAACAATATTCCAAATGCGTATTTCGAGTTGAGATTTGATTCGATGTCGATTGGATTATTTAGCTTTATCGCATTGTTACTTCCAATAATTCACAGTCGTAGGTCGATTAGGTTGCGAATATCACACGTCGATTATTGTAATTATAGACACTTACTCCACATAATAGCTAAAATAAAAGAAATCTATTATTAGTCGGTTGCGCGAAATTGGTCGTTGACTTTGACCTTGACTACTTGAAAACACGGGTTGTTACAGGGTCGTCCATAATTTAGCGATTTATCAGCGTTTTGAGATAGAAATGCAGTGCGAGTCGTGCGTGTCGATTGAAGTGAAAGTAAAAATCGAACGAGTCTCCAAAATTTAAACACATAAATAGGTAAACACGCATACAGGCACAATAAATCGACGAATCATCAGAGTCAGCAGTTGCGGGCTCAGAATCGAAACACATAAAAATCGAGAAATAGATCGTCTGCGGCTATTAGACATTGACTGACCAAAGTGATTTTACTATTCTCAAGGACTTGTCGTACACACTTTGACCTTCAGGACTGTGCTTCTGCCTCGATTCTTGGGCGTTTGGCACGCATCCCTTAGTCATATCGCGACTTCAGGTCGTTGGAGTCCGTCGAGACTTTGGTGAGAGTTTTGGAAAACCAAGTAAAAGTCGGAATCAAGTCGTCAAGGTTAGGGTTTCACCCCTGGCTTAACAACTCCTTTCTTGTTTTGATAAAATAGATGAGAATTATACGTCAAAGTATGGATTTCACTCCTGGTTCAATGCAAATCCTTGTATTTATAGATGAAAATGCGAGGCGAACAAGCAATTTGGTCGAGAGTTTGCGGTTTTCACACCTAATCCCGAGTCGGTCTGTTGGCTCCTAACTATAGACTAGGTCTCTAAGACATCGACCCGGACTAGGTCGAGTCTTGCCTAATTCCCTATAGTTATGGCTCTGATACCAATCTGTCACACCCCAACCGATGGCGGAAACATCGGGGCATGGCACTGAGCGAAACAGATTGTCCAGAAGTTTCCATAACAATTATCATTACCAATTAATTTAAAGTAACATGTCCCATACCATGTCTTAAAAGGCAAACAAATTAATACAGACAAATCTAGTCAAGTAGTTCTATTCCGACAACTCAGATTTATACATAGATAGTTTATTTATTGGTTTCTAGGACCTCTTTTCCTAGCTTCGATTTCATCACAGCACAGAGAGCATCCTAGACCTTTCCTTGCCTCAAGTTCACAGCAAGCTAAGCATATAAACAACTTAAGCACCTGTCACATACGTTAAAGTAACAGTCAATACACATAGTGTAAAGGTGAGCATACAAGTTTGATAATAGCATATAGAGTTCGAAAGCGTTACACATAACCAGCACGTACACAGAGTGAAATGAGGCATGTTAGTTATCGATATGAACCTATCGATACCAATGACTACGGGTTGACTGCCCAAGGCAGTTCGTAATACATGATCAGCACTGTAATCCATGCAAATAATTGTCCTTAACAACCCCCGCGTGAGCGGGTGCTGAGTCCAAACTATAGTACTATCGTTGCTAAGGCAGGTAGATAGCATTCCATGTGTAAACATAACAAACAAGCATTCATTAAGTCACGTATAACATGCGATAACGGTTAGCGTTCAAAGTATTGCGTAGTGTGTTCGATGTAATTTAGATTAAGTAACGTATGTAACACCCAATAGTGCGTAAAGCAAAACGGGATCGAGTATACTCACAGCGATTGACGGATTAAAGGGAGTGCTATAGAGTAGGGTTAGCCTGAATAGATTGATAGCATAACGATAAGTGACGCGTAAAACGGTGTCAGATACAAGTGAGTCGGACAGCAGTTCGGTCGGATGATAATCCGATCGGACGGCCAGTCGTGCAAGTGGTAATCCGTTCAGACAGTAGTCCGATCGGACAACAGTCCGTTCGGATGACTGTTCGAGTGGATTGTTTCTTCCCTTGAGAAGGATGTGATTGTGTATGATGGCTTGACTTTTGAAGTTTTCGTTGTAGTATTTGGAAAACATTGAAGTATCTCTACCTTTCAGGTCGGTCGATCGGACGGTCGTCCGATCGGACGGTGACTCGAGTGGCGAGGTTACTCAGTGAGAACAAATCCGCAGCAGGGCGGTCACTCGGTCGGATGTCCATTCGACCGGGTGGCAACCCTGATACTGAACATGTTGAAAATTGTTTAAGATTTAAAATGAATCAAGATGCAACCCGATCGGACGGTGGGTCGAGCGGGTGGCAACCCGGTTGGACAGCAGTCCAGTCGGATGACTTGATCGTGCTGTTACTTGATCTTGCTTGAAGTGTTGTAACTTGTGCGAGACGTTGTGATGACTGGTTTAAACAATGGGAACCCAATCTCGTCCCAATGACCTGACCGAACAGGAATCACCCTAGTCCGACGGTGCACGGTCCGAGACGGTTGTTCATGTTCAAACCCGAAATCACTATCCTTTAGATGGAACTCGGATCTAGCACTGATACATCACTACGAACGAGTAGACGTTCAGTAGTAGTTCTGATTCCCACCAGGTTTGAGTGCATTGAGTGTAAAAAAGTTGAAAGAAAGTTGGAAAACCATCTTTCACCACTTTTCATTGTGAGTTTGTTTAGATCTATGAAAGATCTTTGTTTGTTTATGTGGAAATCGGTTAGATCTAAGTTGTTCTTGGTAGATTGAGGCCAAAACATGAAGTTCTTCAAGAACACATGATGACGTCATCCTGGAACACCTTGAATCTAGGTGATTTCATGGTTAAAAGTTAAGATTCAAAAGATAGAAAGGTGTAGGAGTGCGTGTAGATTAAGAAAGTACATGATTTAGGACGAGATCTTACCGGAATTGAGAGAAATCGAAGAAAAAGCGAGGTTAGAGCACGGGTCGGACGTCACTTGCCAAAAGTAGAAAGAATGAAATGACAAGGGGTATTTATAGGATTTCCAAAATGGAAAGGGCTGGTCGGTCAGATAGCATCTCGCCCGGGTGGCAGTTCGGCCGAGTGGCTCCTTTGTCGGATGGCACCTCGCCCAGGTGGCAGCCCGGTTGGATGGCAATCCGGCCGGCTGGCACCTGGTTCGGGTGCTCGGCGCGACGAGTTTTGCCGTTTCGATTTCGATTGCGAGTGTTGCGATGCGGTTCGGGTGAGCGATGCGATAGAGTTTCCTATTCAAATTACTTTTAATCCCAACTATTCATATCTCGCACTATCTCTTCTCCACCAATTATCATACTGTTTCGATTGCGATTGAGTTCGATTGCGTTTCGATTGATTACCACACATAGCATAAATAAACATGCACAAGTAACACGTAAGGCACACTCACACATATAACAATAACCAAAATGCGTAAATTCTAGTTGCGAGTTCGATTGCGATTTGATGTTGATTAAATTAGATTGATTAGCGTTTAGTTGACTTTATCGCATTGTTACTTCCTATAGTTCACAGTCGTAAGTCGATTATATAGCGAATGACACACGTCGATTCCTGCGATTATTGACACTTACTCCACATAATACAACTAAAGCAAAAATAAAATAGACTAATTACAAGTCAAAGAAGTCAAAACAGGAATTGAGCAAGGAGTGACAGATCGCAATTAGCAATCTTTCTTCCTTTGACTTCAATCTTGACTTTGACTTTCGAAACACAGGGTGTTACAGTTCATGCCGCGGTCAACAGATCGCTGATGGGTGTGGAGGATGTACAAGTTGATCACCCGTACGAGCGACGGAGCGTGAGACCACGTGTGATGCCTCCACCAAGGGTCGAGGAGAGACTGACTCAGGTCGAGTCGGTTGTAGCTGTTGTACTGGTGGACGTATCCCATATACAGAGCGACGTATAGTGGATGGTCGAGGCGATTATTGCTATGCATTCTGGCGCGCCCCTACCTCCATGAGCTAGCGCTACACCACCACCACCACTATCGCCGTAGCTGCTTATTGTATATTGGTTTTGTTGTTTTACATTTGAAACATTGTAAATATTAATCTTATGTTTACATTTTGTCTTGTTTGTTTAATAATTGTTATCGTATTGTTTATCATATGTACATGTTTTGCTTATCCGATATATATAAAAAATAATACGGCAAATACTATTGTAACATAGACGTTTCACATAATAAAGTGGAAAATTATTCAACGTTATTAGTACGTTTAATTACAAACTCGTAACATAATCCAATATATCTAAATAATACGGCAAACGCTGTCTAAACAATTACTAAAACTTAATAAATGGTTGTTCGGTTTCACACAAAAAAATTATATACGGGTCGTATAACATTATACGGCCCGTATACAATTGTTAAAAACCCAAAAACCTGATAAAATCTCACAAAAAACACATTAGGTCATATAACATTATATTGCTCGTTTACAATACGGCTCGTATAATGTTATACGACCAGTATACATGTAAAAAAAACAAAAAAAAAACATTCCACTGCATTTATTTATGTGCAACAACTTTCTATACGGGTTGTATAATGTTATACAGCCCGTATACATCTAGGGATGTGAAAATAAGAAAATAGGGGTGTGAGAATAGAAGAACCCATTTAAAATTGTTGTTTAATGGCGTTTTGGTGTTAGGGCGACGGTGTTAAGGGTGGCGGCGCAGGTGGGTGGTTGTGGTGTTAGGGGCGGCGGTGCTGGCGGATGGCGGGTGGTTGAGGTGGTGGATGGTGATAGAGAGATAACATTTATATTTCTGGGCAACAACTTTCTATACAGGTCGTATAATGTTATACGGCCCGTATACATCTAGGGATGTGAAAATAAGAAAATAGGGGTGTGAGAATAGAAGAACCCATTTAAAATCGTTGTTTAATGGCGTTTTGGTGTTAGGGCGGCGGTGTTAAGGGGTGGCGGCGTAGGTGAGTGGTTGTGGTGTTAGGGGCGGCGGTGCTGGCGGATGGCGGGTGGTTGAGGTGGTGGGTGGTGATAGAGAGATAACATTTTAATTTATTTAAAATGGTTAAGTATATAAGTTATTTACATATTTAGTCATTTCAGGTAAAATGACAAAAAAAACCCTCACATGCAAGTCACATGATCTGATTTAACAAGAAAATCTGACTGGGTTACGGCTAAAGGACAAGACGTGCAACAATTTTCCCTATAAAGGGCAAAATCTGTCAAGATTCGTTGAAAAGGACACCACCTGAAAAAGGGTATCAAGATAAAGGACAAAACGTGTAATTTTTCCTTTTTTTATCTTCAAACAAGATACATCATCTAAAAAAGAATGAATTACAAGTTTTTTCCTTTATCTTTATACTCAATTTCAGACGATGTCCGTTGTCTTTAAAATTGATGAGTTTTGTACTTAATGTTTTAAAATACTGCACGTTATGTCCGTTAACCCTAACCCAGTTAGAATTTTCTTGTTATATCTGGTCATGTGTCTTTCACCGTTACAAGGACTATTGTATAAATATTTAATAACCAGGGACTAATAGTGTAAAAAACTATATATAATATAAATAAAGAAAACTACTCTTATTCTTACCGGAACCACAAAACCCAAAAGCCCCAATCGGGTAAACTTGCCGGAAGACAACCCAAAAATGCAGTCAATCGTGACGGAGATCGTATGTTATCTGGTTCATGAGATCGACGGTGGCGATACGATGGCGGAGCGTGACGGGTAAGTTTCAGGTGGAACAGAGGTGGCGGCGCGAGTTCGGAAGCGATTGTAGGTTTTTCCTGTAACATCCCAAAAACGGGTTTGGTAATCAAACCACGTTAATAGTAAAGACGGGTAAAATACCGTTAGTGGTAAAAATTAACCCGATAAATATTAGGAATTTAAATAAATAAACTTAATATTAACTGAAAGAGGATAAATACTTTGAGAAGACAAAGTTTATAAAAAGGGACCCGAGTTAACGTGACATAAAATAAACGGGTTACAACTCCCGAAACTAACTAAGTTAACTAGGAATAATCAACCTAGTTAATTAAAAGTCTCATAATGGTATGTGAGTGGGTTAAAAACACCTAGAGTAAGAACCTGACAATAATTGAGGGGCCAAAGGTGTTAAAAAGCAAACTAGTTTTTAATTAAAAATAATAATAATAATAATACCACACACTGGTGTGGGGATCAAACAGAACCAAGGGGGGCGACCAGGGGTTTCTCCACAAACCCTAATTCTCATAAAATCCTCCAAATTGAAGCTCAAATCAAGCCCGAATCATCTGCATGTTTACAAATTTGTGATCACCTAGTCGTGGGGATCATAAGGTATGTAAAAATTTGATGATTCGTGAAGTTGCAAAATTTGAGTTAGCATCATAATTCGCGAATTATGTAAGGATTAGAGGAGCTATGGCTAAGTTAGTGATGTACACATGCTTAGGAACTAAACCCTAAGTGAAAATCATACATATGATGCTATGACTTGAATGATTTGGTGATTACCTATATGTGTGTTAAATGGGTGTTGTAGAATGATGAAGAACACTAGAAATTTGATTATAAATTGAGTGTTATTTAGTTACATCAGGTGAATCTAGATGTTATTATGCATACTAGATATATTAAACTTGCAAGAATTGTTTAATCTTGGCTAAATAGTTAGTCATGAAACTTGATTTTTGATTTAGTGAAATTATGCCCACTATGTGTTTGTTAAAATGCCTAAACGAAGCTAAAATGTTGAAATTCCATGTAAAGTGTGCATTTGAATATGTTGATAGATCAATTGACTTTTAGGAAGTCAAACTAACCAATGATTTAATCGAGTGATAAAGTCGACATAAGACCCGTTAGATGGAGTAGTCATAATTGATAATGACTAATCTAACCATCTTATGAATTATGATGATAGTTTGGCGCCTAACGAGCTAGGTGGAAGCTTGATGAGTGAGCGGGTCAAACGAATCAAGAAGGAAAGGAAAAGCGTAATTTGGATGCGAGGTAAGTAAAGCTTACGCCCCTTTTCATTATTTACAAATTACATAATTGCAAGTATTGTATATGAATGCTACTGAGTGGTTGGTATAGGATGTTCCGACACGATTCAATGAGAGTCGGAA
The DNA here is from genome assembly GCA_030545235.1 of Helianthus tuberosus. Classification (NCBI taxonomy): domain Eukaryota; kingdom Viridiplantae; phylum Streptophyta; class Magnoliopsida; order Asterales; family Asteraceae; genus Helianthus; species Helianthus tuberosus. The sequence continues at coordinate 188,929,312 of CM060406.1, forward strand.
CGAGGGGAAAATGGTAAGAAATCATGAGTTATGGTAAAAGGGGTAAAATGGTAAATTAGTCATGTAATGACGAACAAATAAAAAACGGTTTTTAAGCAAAACGAGTTCAAGGGAAAACCGGGATAGGTTTAAAGGGATGGAATGGTAATTAAATACCATCTCATGCGGACAAATGGTCAATTAGACTAAATGGGTCAAATGGTGTTGTTAACACCATTTGACAATAACAATTGACAATCGTTTGTTGAGTTTTGTAATCACAGGAAATAACATAAGCTTGCGTTGCTTTAACTAGAATGATTTAAAGCAAAAGTTATGTAAACGGGTCAGTACTTTGACCCGGGCCGGGTACGCATAAATAAGCTTTTAGTTAAACATACAATTTTTGGTCAAATATTTAGCGAAAGTCCCTGTCGTAAAGTGAGGGACTAAAGTTAACCAAAACACCCTTGAAGGGTATATTGGGTAAACAACCCATAGGTGTTGTTTAGGAACTTGTATTAAGATTAGGGAATCATTAAATATGAATAAAAGTCATAGGATTACACATTCGAGGGTCAAATGCTCAAAAATGGTCATTTGCGTAAAATGACCAACCGATGGGTAAAATTGGGAAAAATATGTTCATTATGTTAAATCCACCACAAAATAGTTGTGGTGGAATATTTGTAGTTAATTAGACATGGAAAATTTTGTAGTGTCAAAAGAAAAGCACAAGTTCTAGACTAAAATGCGTAAATACCCTTAACGGGTCAAAATAAGCATACGAGCGAAAACGGGTTTAAATTGTGTAAGAAACCTGTGACTAGAACCTATTATGATAGATAACATTAGTTTGAAGAGGTGCGTGTGAAATAAGGATCAAACAAATATGTTTGCTTGATAAAATGCATAAACGGGTTAAAATTCGACAAAAAGGTAATGAGTCGAGGGCTTTGAAGTCTCAAAAATTTCTTATGTTGGATGTAGGATTTTAACTCCATAAGATGGAGAATTAAATTACGGACGCGTAGGAAAAAGAATCGCGTAAAACGGATTAAAAACGAGAGAGTTATGCTCGTTTCCGTGAAATCGGGTTATGCTGGGAATATGCAGCAACATAATAAGAACATTCTGCCAAAAAGGTGTGACGCCTAGCCCCCCCTGAACCTGAAAAATGTTTAATTTTGTTTGTTTGACCCATATAACTTGTTTAAACTTGTTATTTAACTATCAAAACTAACTTTTAAGTTGGTTTTGATCATAGGTGATTGCCAAGAGTGCCCGGATGAAGATCAAGCTCGAAGAAGAACCAAACACGATAAAGTTAAAAGTTTCCGCGTGGCGTTTCGTCGTATCTTTTAAACGACGAATTCAATTACATTAAGTTGTTCTATATTGTTTTTTTTAAACTGTAAAAGTTTTAGTAAACTCGTATTGTCATACTTACGTGTAATCGTATAAACATGTATTTTTACGAAACTTATATAAAATATTGTATTAAACAAGCAAGGGTGTTACATTTCGTTGCTGGCATATGTGGACAATTGTTATTATGGATGATGGACGATTGTTATTATGGGCGGTGGGAAGGTGAGTGATGTGCTAAATGTGGTCAAATAAAACTATCTAATATTAACCTAAATTAGACACTCTAAGCTTTAAATTTATAAACTTAGACTCTATCTAAACCTAAACCACACAACCGGCAAGTGTACCGATCAATGCAGTATAGCTAAAGTAAGTCCGAGTATCAAACCCACGAGACTCTCTAATTACGTTAACTAGATCTAGACCTAGACTGACATGGACGCGACACTAACCATTTTATATTTAGGGGGGGTGTTCTAAATATCCTAAAATTGCAAATTAAATTAAATTAATTAACTAAAATTAACTAGCACGAATTAACTTGGGTTTTAACTCAGTTGATGGAACCGACTGTCTAGACTGGATTCCTGCTTTATTATAGTAATGACTTTATTATGTTTATTAATTATTATGGAACCGGGATCTTAATATACTAAACCTACTGAGATACCTAACAAGCCCCTCGACCCTTCTCAAGGTGAAACTTATGGAACTCTAAATAGGCTGTTATGACTACAGGTTACTAGACTCCTTCACAGGTTATCTAGGTTTCTAAAAGTACCCTAATTCGATTCACTCCCTCACGGGTAATAAACCTAGGATAAGTTTGGAATTTCAGTTTAACTTGTTAGACAACTATAACTACGGAAACTAGTTCAGACTCCTCACAGATATCCTACCTAGCAATTTAATGACGAAGACCTAACAATAATTTCGCACCTCACAGCTATTGAAATTAGTAGAACACTTTAATTTATTAAATTACCAATTATTACTTCTAAGGTGTATTGAGCAATTAACTCTAAAGATTATAAATTTATTCCGTGATATAGACACTCACCAAAACTTATAACCTAGTATGAATTTATTCCGTGATATAGATAGTCACCAAAATTCATACGAAGCAACAAACGATAATAAAACAATTTAAAGCACGCATATACATTAAACCGAAATAACAAACCGACTACTTTTATCAACAATCCATAAATAACTAATTAAACATAATAAAAATCAAAACTTATTAATCCATCATCCAAGTCCAGGCAGTAAAAGAAAATTTCCCAAGCAAAGTCATGAAAACAATAAACACAAGAGTAATTTTAATTGCAAGAGACATGATTAAAGAATAAGAAACAAAGAATAAGGAATCTAAATGATGCAAAGATGATCCGGACGGCCTCCTCAGCTTCCAATCTTCAACCCGTAGCTTCAAGCTCTTAAAACCGCTCCAAAAGCTCCAAACTTTGACTGATTTTCGTTCCCAATTGTTGTGAATTCGTCTAGGGTTGTCTGGGATTGATTATGGTTAAGTATGGGCTTAAATGGGGCTTAAATATAAAGCTTTCCGCGCAAATTAGGATAAGCGTCGCGTCGCGCGACCTTTATATGGGTCATCCGTCGCGTTTGTCTAAGGACCTGCGTACTGAGAATACGGTTTCGGCCATAACTTCTTCGTTTCAACTCCGTATTCTTCACCGATTTCTCCTACAGGTTCGTAATTCAATTCTATATCTTCTCATCTTATCAAATATCCATTTTCATTTCATGAAAATCCTTCACTAATCCCAAACCTCCTCCCGGGTGCTCGTTTCTTCAACGTTTCAGCTCGTTTTCACTCCCGGGACCCTCCAAAGCACACAAGACACCATAATATACAAAACCAATGATAAAATGACACGAAACAACTCAAATTATTATACAAACTATACATAGAAACAGATGTAATTTGCATTACATCGGTGAGTTGTATTTCCATTGCTGGCATATGTGGACGATTGTTATTACTGTGATAAATCTCAAGTATTAAAGGAAATCGCAACTCTTTATATGGATGGAATTATGGAATTATAAAAGTAAAGGAAATTGAAACTTCAAATGGATGGAATAGAAGTGGTATTAAAAATTAAATGACGTATTGTCATTGCTTTACCCATTTCACTTTACGTACTTTTCCATAATTGCAGCTTGTGAAGGGTTCTTGGTGGTGACAGGTTAGGGCATATTCACACAGTACCATCAATTTTAAAGACTGAAGTGTTGCAGTCAAAGTGGAGTGGTGGTGACTGTGGTGGTTGGTGGTGACCGATGGTGGCTAGAGGTGGTGAAGTGAAGAGAGAGAGAGAGAGAGATAGGGGTATATTATGTATGCATAATAATACATTATTTGACTAAAATACCCTTGTGTTACCTGATTTAACAGAAAAAATTAACTAGGTTAGGGGTAAAGGACATGTCGTGCAAGATTTGGTAACAATAAGTACAGAGCTCGTCAATTTTAAAGATAAAGAACACCGCCTGAAATTTGGTACAAAAATAAAGGACAAAACTTGCAATTCACTCTTTGAAAAATGTCTTTAATACTTGAGAGATTGTCGTTGTTGTTATCGGTTGATGAAGTGCGATCTGGATGCAGAAACAGAATATGGAGATGAAGTCTGCAGAGAGAGAGAGAGAGAGAGAGAAAGGAAGGGAGAGAGAGAGAGCGTATAAAATGATATAAGTTGTTACACAATAGTCCTTACATATAACTTATTAACACAATAGTCCCTGGAGAAATGAAATGACAAAAATGCCCTCATGTGCGGAGCACATGACCATAATTAAAGAAAAAATTTAACTAGGTTAGGGCTAAAAGACGTAACATGCAAGATTATGTAACATAAAGTACAAAACCCGTCAATTTTAAAGGCAAAAGACACCGCCTGCAATTTAATGTAAAAATAAAAACAAAACTTATAATTTACACTTAAAATAAACTAGATATCATCATATTATTGATTAATTTTTTAAAGCCATTAAAAGATTTTATAGTTTCATCAAACCCAATTATAAACTAACTTTTTCAATTATGAATCATTCGAATACTTAAAATAATATACCTGTTAGATTTTTTTTATTATATGAAACCTTTTACAAAAAAAAGGTATTACTAACTCTTGACTAGCTCTTTGTTTTTGAATTTTGACTAGCTCTTGACCCATTTTTTACTAACTAAAGGGTTACAAGAGCCGTTCATTTCGCAACCACCGATATGTTGAGATCAATTACGATTTACGAAGGGTTGGGTTCAATTGACAAAGCTATTGAAGTTAATGTGTTGCTCTTTTTGAGGTTAATGGTTCGAGTCCTTCTAAAGACGGATTTGGTGTAATTTAAGTTGTTAAAAAATTACGACTTATGAATTGAAAATCGTTTTAAATACGGTACTATTTATTCTATAAATTGATTAGAACTGAAATGGATGTAAATTCTTTTATATATATTTATTCTTAAAATAAAGCATGCACAAGGGTTAAAAGAAAATAAAAATAAAAAATTCTGGGTATATTGTTTGGGTAAATAATGCCGAATATTTTGGGTTTTGGGTATGCCCGTCGAGCTCTGGTATTTTTTGTCATCCCTACATGTGCATATACACTATATGCATATGCGAAGGTGTAATTTTTTTTTTTCAATTTTACAAAATATTTTTGGAGAGAGAAGATAGAATAAGAACATAAGTTAGAGAAAAAAAATATACCATTTGTTTCTTATTTTATCATTTTTATTGAAGAATGTGTACACTGGATTGTGTGCTTCTCGACATTCTAACATAATATTGGTTCTGAAATGAATCCACCATACGAGGTTGTCAATGATATTTATATTGGTTTTTTGGTTAACGGAACCATTTTCCCAATCATATTTTTCATAAGAATGAGATGAGTAATCAATAAATCAACAATCTCTATTCAAGTGGCAATATGTTGTTATTTACATTAACAAATCACAATCTCGAAAGATTATTCTTTGTTAAAAACGGATGACTAGTTAATTGAATAAAAAGCCGATCAACCATTTTTATGTGGTTTGGTTTAGGTTTAAGAAATTACCAAACTGGTCTTATCTTATTCCAACCCTACCATCTACAACTTTCTTATTGGTGAGACTTACTGGATTCAGTTATTGTTGTTGTTTGCAAGCCGATCTTATCGGTTAAACAAAAACCCAGTCAATCATGAGTGTATACTCCTAACGAATGAACGAGTTATTGATATGCTTTATCAGAAGAGTTAAAATGTCATTTTAGTCCCTGTGGTTGGCCATTTTGCGAGTTTAGTTCAATGGTTTGAAACGTTGTCATTTTAGTCCAAATTGTTTCAAGTGTTGTCATTTTAGTCCTGAAACGTTGTCGTTTTAGTCCAAATTGTTTCAAATGTTGTCATTTTAGTCCACTGAGTTAACTTCATCCATTTTTTCTGTCAACGAGAAGGGCAATTCGGTCATTTTATATGACCGAATTGTCCTTCTAGTTAACAGAATTACATATAAAAATGACCGAATTATCATTCTTGTTAACAGAAAATATGGATGAAGTTAACCCAGTGGACTAAAGTGCTAACGTTTGAAACTATTTGGACTAAAACAACATTTCAAACCTTTAGACTAAACTGACAAAATAACTCAAACCTTATAGACTAAAATGATATCTAACTCTTATCACAAATAATGAAATAGATTATACATTTATATTGTTTAATATATCATGAATTATTATGTTATATAGTGCAAATCTAAACCTATGATAAAAGTTGAGAAAACAAATCTTAAACTCGAACATGAATTCAAACGCAGCAGTTGAGGCCCACCACTATAGTCAAACCATGCAAGTATTATAAGCTGAAAAAGGACCCCTCGTGGCCTCATTCCATACACATTAATGTATTTAAAAAAAATGTGAATTAAAAAAAAAAGAACGGAAACCCATGAAAAAAGCTAAAAAAAATTCAAACTTGACTTTATCAAAAAGTTTGAACCCACAGTGACAGATGAGTCTGAGATGAGCTTGAATACCTTATTTTGACTTTTAGTTATTATTTTGCGATTAAAATACAAGGAAACTTCTAATATATTACTTGGAGAAAAATGCCCGGATAGTCCCTGTAGTTTCGCATTTTTTCACCTATAGTCTTCAACTTTATAAAATTACCTGAATAGTCCCCAACTTTTCATCTTTTGTTCCCGGATAGTCCCTGGGTCTAACTTCAGTTTGTTTTCTCTGTTAAGTGGGTGTGAAATGACCAATTTACCCTTTCCTTTAAAAGGCCAAACCACAGGGACTATCCGGACATCTTCTACATTTTTAGAGAAAAACCCCACCACCACACTTCATCTTCAACCTCCACCCACCATCACCCTCCTCCACCCTCCACCATCACCTTCTTCTCTGCAATTTTCTTTGAAGAAACCCTAAAACACCCAAGTCACCTCACACCCCCCTCATCACCTCTGTCTCTCTCTCTCGGTAGTCACCCTAAAATACCCAACACGATTGGTCCGAACCAGATCGTGTCGCCACCTAACTCCGCCGCTCTCTCTCTCTCTCCTCGGTTCTACTCTCGATTTTGTTCTCTCTGTTCTTCGTCGCCGAAAAAGAAGGAACCGAGGTGGTGTCGGTGTTGTGTGGTCGCCGGTTAATAAACAGGGGAGGGGGTGGGGTGGTGTGTGGCGTATTGTCAGAGGGGGTGTCTTGCCCGAGGAACTGAACCGCCGATAGCCGTCGGCTCCGCCGGTAACTCCGGTCGCCGAACTGGATCACAGAGAGGGAGAGAGTAAAAGTTTGGTCAGTCAACTTGTGTGTGTGAGGGTATGTTTGGTTTGGGTTACGTATGTGTGGGTATGTAAAGGATGTAGGGTTTTCTTCATGGATAAGATGATGTCTTTGTTGTTTGTATGTGTCTGGAGTTGAGTTTGAGAGACATGGAGAAACCGATAGAAAAAGTGAGGTGACTTGGGTGTGAGGTGACTTGGGTGTTTTAGGGTTTCTTCAAAGAAAATTGTAGAGAAGAAGGTGATGGTGGAGGGTGGAGGAGGGTGATGGTGGGTGGAGGTTGAAGATGAAGTATGGTGGTGGGGTTTTTCTCTAAAAATGTAGAAGATGCCCGGATAGTCCCTATGGTTTGGCCTTTTAAAAGAAAGGGTAAATTGGTCATTTCGCACCCACTTAACAGAGAAAACAAACTGAAGTTAAACCCAGGGACTATTCGGGAACAAAAAAATGAAAAGTTGGGGACTATTCAGGTAATTTTAGAAAGTTGGGGACTATAGGTGAAAAAATGCGAAACCACAGGGACTATCCAGGCATTTTTCTCTATTACTTGTTTTCCCTATAAACATTGTTTGCATATATGTACCTAGTTATATGACTATATCTGTTTATTGTGTTTTAGAATATATGTAACGGATTAGGATAAATACAAAGGCTCCTAATTGTAAGAATGATACAAATGCTTCTAAAAAAACACACTACAAAAAAAAAACCCTAAACACCCACCATCACCCACCCAAATATATATATATATATATATATATAAGGTTCATGCGAGAACCACCTTTATTGCGAGAACCGCGAGTACCAATGTGAACACAACCTAAAATAGCTAAAAAAAACCTAAAAATACCTAACCCCCCCTCCCCCAACCTAAATGCTAAAAACTAAAACCCCAAAAAAACCCCAAAAAAACCTAAAAAAAACCTAACCCCCCCCCCCTCCCCCAAAAACCTAAACCCCCCTCCCCCACCCCCCAAAAACCTAAACCCCCCCCCCCCCCCCAAGCAAAAATGCTAAAAACTAAACCTCCAAAAAATCAAAAAAAAAAATCCAAAATTTGTTTTTTTATATTTTTTATGTTAAAATCGCTACTTTTAGTAGCAAAAAAAAAAATTTTTTGGCTACTAAAAGTAGCGATTTTTTTTATAAAAAATATTAAATAAAAAATTTGTGTGTTTTTTAGGCATTTTTTTGTTGTGTTCACATTGGTTCTCGCGGTTCTCGCAATAAAGGGTGGTTCCTAACGGATCGTTGTCCTATATATATATATATATAGAGCGGTTAACATACAAAAACCCTTATCATACTTCACGTACGCGACAATACTGACCATCAGATCAACTTATCACGCACGGATAAGTAATCACGCAAGTATCAATTATCACGCATGGGCATCAAATTAACGTGCGTGATTTGTACATGTTTGCGTAATAATACACAAAAAATGCTCCCATGCGTGATTAGGTTTCCAATTATAACGTGCGTGATTTTCAAATGCACTTGAATAATTTGGTCGTGTACGTTATGTAGGTTAAGCCGTAATGTACATTATACTTTATATATATATATGTATATATATATAGAGGCCGGTTATCATACAATATGCCTAATCGTACAATACGTACGCTATAACCACGGCCGTCGGATCATCTCAAATAACCCCCGTGTTTAACTATTAAATTAATCAAATAAACATATATATATGAAACCGCCAAGGTTAAAATCGTCCATTATGAAATAAAAAACCATGGTAATCAGCAAACAAAACCTCAAAATCATAACGTAAGATTCTTAATAAAAAACGTAATGGAAAATATAACAATTACTCAAAAAATGATCGATTCCTATTCACCATATCCTTCTGCGAATTGAACTTCTGAAGAATTTGGAAATTCAGAACTGAAACAAAACGATGGACCGACTATCGAAGAAGATGATGCAGGGTGAAAATAAAAAAGAAAGGGTGTGTTTTTTTTGTACAATTTGCGAATTCATATAACATTATATGCGAAAACACTAAAGGTGTAATATAAGGTGCGAATTCATGACAATACACATGCAATTACAATTAAAAGTTAATAGTCTTTGAAATTTCATATAATTTGCGAATTCATGCTTTAACACGTGCGATTTCAGTAAAAAAGAATTATCTCCTGATTTCTTAAAGTTTGCGAATTTGTTTATGTTTCAAATGCGATTTTGAATAAAACACTGCAAATACTTTCAAATTACTGTCCTAAAAATGCAAAAAAAAAAAAAATTAACGAATCTTAGAAACTAAATTAGAAGTATTTTATAATAAAAAAAAAACTTAATTTATTATCGATGTGACTGTAATTTGAGATGTAATGATCAATTTTACAATAAATACTACTGAACTTACCACCCTACCTACATAATAAATTTACTATATTAATATAAAAAACTCAGATACAACTAACTTCCATATTAAGACATACATAGAACAAACACAAACAGACCAAAAAAATGGCATCTGAAGATGATGAAAAAATCAAAAACATTGCAATCAAAGAGCTATTGTCAACTCGCATGTTGACAGAACTAAGCACTGATGTCAACTCTTCTCATCTTGTTCTTGATGTGCAGGGCAAAATTCTTGAACAAATCAAGAAAAATCAAGATATATGGGAACGCCTACTTCAAGAACCACCATCAAGCTTCAAGGACAGAGCTTTGGAACACATAAAGGAGCAATCTCGAGCTGATGACTTAGCCTTCTCTTTCCTGACAGATGCTTTAAACACTGTGAAGGAGAAGATGGAGTTCAGCTCTTCTGAACGTGACAAAATCTTTGCTTCAAGTAACTAAATTCTCTTTTTAATCGTTTTGTGGCTGTGGCTGTGTTAGACAATAACAACTATATTTATATTTGGTGTACATGTTTTGAACACATATTATGTTTGCTTATGTCACACCCCGAAATTATCAGAGTTGGCGTGACTGGACTGGTATCTTCATTGCACAGCGGAAGCAAATAAGCAAAGACTTCTAGAAACTGAACGCCTGCTAAGTACTCAAATTCTCGATGGTAATCCTATTCCAACCGTTCCATTGTTTGAAAAGTAACCTGAGAAAGAACATGCGAGAAAAATCAACATAATGTTGAGCGAGTTCATAGTTTGTTTGTAAAAGATTTGAAATAAATCTTTTGAGTTGTGAAAGGTTTGAAATAAATCTTTGGAATAACCGGTTTTTGAAATAATAATGAGAAAATGAATTTAAAAATCATTTTCTTGCCAAGTTATATGGAAACGTTGTGTTTGTAACACGTTATGTTCATAAAACCATGTATTTGTAAAGCCTTGTATTTGTAATGTTCGCATACCGTCAATGCCCACCCTGACTTTGACTCCTTTCCCGCATAATCATGTGCTTTGAATTTTGTATAAAACATGGTATTTTAATTTGTATGAACAAGTAGTTTCGTAAATATATATGTCCCTGGTATGTAGCAAATAAGGGAATTGAGATCACCAATGGTTTGCAAGGCCACTGATATATGTGAAGTGCAAGTAGGGAGACTCAAACCTAGCAGATTTCGCCATGGCATTAGTATGTGGACAAAGTCACCCCGAGGTCCGTTTCTAGTTTGGCCTGGGGCTGGGCTCGCTACACCCAGATAGATCTATCGCTCCTGTCCCTCGGTCCTACCATGAGGACTAATGGCCTCATGTTGCTCCTACCCACTCACATGATCTAAGTAGTAAACCTCCTTACGCTAACCATACCATGTGTAAAAATGTCTGTTAAAAAATTGTAACATGTATTCTACCCCAGCCTCTAAGGATGATCCTCCCCAGCCACTAAGGCTGGCCTCCCCAGCCACTAAGGCTGGCTCCTCATTCTCTATATATATCATTGCCAAACGATCCATCCCTAGTCATGAAAATTATTCATTTTGATAATACACCTTTGTTTTGTAAAAACCGGTATGTTTAGTATAAACCTTTTGTAAATCATTTGAGTTCCTTGAAATCCCTTCGTAATATGATTTAGAAATACGAGTTTTGCGTTTGTTCAAAACTTTGTATGTTTTTGCAAAACGTGCATGTCTTTCCACCCCGAAAACATTTACAAAACTGTAAAACAGTAAAGAGTGGGGTTATGAACTCACCTGAATATTCCTGTGCAAAGCTAGCTAATTTACGACTTCGTGATGTCGTTTCCAAGACGAGACTCGCTAGCGTGCATTCTACAATATTCCTAACACGGAATATCTTATAAGTTTCTAAATAAACGTAGTAACTAACTACGTGTCACCGAGCTCTACCAAATCGTTAATCGAATGATTCGACGATAAGTCATTAACTTAACGAAAATAATTAAGTTATACTTGTTAAGTCTCGTTTAATGTCAGTAGCAATTTAATAAGTCTTGAAAAAGACTTAGTTTCCGAGAGACTTAAAATGAATAAATATTTATATAAAAATATATAAATATATCGTTGTAAGTGCGTAAGCCGTCCCGAGTAGTCGTACGTGTATAAAAGAATATTTCTACGAAAATATCATATAACAAACTCGTATCATATATCGCGTTTCGTATGAAAATAATATATAATAACTTGTATTATATATATCACGTCTTGTGTACATTTGCCAAAAATATACGTATATGCCGTCTGGGCGTATAAAATAAATATGAAGAGTTATATTTATTTTATAAAGAAATCGTCGAGTTGTTTTGTTTGAAAATAAATATAAACCATATTTATTTTTGTAAAAGATTTCGCGTTGTACGACATTTAGAATAAATATATAAGTATATTTATTTTGTAAAAGTATACGAGTTGACGACGTTCGAAATAAATATAGCATTATATTTATTTGTAAAAGCGTTTGGAATTATCAAGGCTTGAAGTATTATAAACTCGAATTCCGCTAAGCGTCGTTTTTGAAATATAATACGTGTCGTGTTTAAGGTTTTTTTTTTTTCTCGAAGAACGGGCAGAGTTTCCTTTATTTTTGGACGGCCCTGACAACTAAAGTGTCGTTATTTTTATCAAAAAGCAACCAATATTCAATCAACAATATATCAATTTGACAAATATTTCATAAAATGTAAAATATAATCATGTCGGTTCGAGCTCGTTATCACGCATAATTAAAATATGGAATAGTTAATGAAAATAATCGCGGTTTAAACCATTACCCAAATCGCTCGTTGTTATGTTAACTGAGTTGACCGGCTGACCGAGTTAACCGGGTTGACCGAGTTGACTCGCTGAGTTGACTGGGCTGACTCAGTTTGACTGAGTTGGGCCGGATCGAGCCGAAATGCACTGAGTTGAGCCGAGCCCGTCTCCGAAGCCGCTGACTGAGTTGACTCGGTTGACCGAGTCAACCGAAACCGGGACTGAATCTGAGCCAAAACTGATCCACGATCGAACCGCCTGACCGAACCGAAACCCGTTGACTGTCTTGTACCGGGAACCCGAACCGAGTTAACTAGAACCAGAACCAAAACTCGACTTGCTGAACCGGACCCTGAACAGACGCGAGTCTGACACGAACAAAACCACCAGCAGATTAAGAACATCATCATCTTCGACCAATCAGCAGCAATCACCATCCTTTAACATCAAAACCGACAGGATACGAAAAAGATCGGGACTTACCGTGAACTCACCGGATAATGTCAAGTACCGCCTGAATCGGGACAGGGACCGCCGGTTAAAATAACCGACCGTCGGATAATGGAGCCGACCACCGGTCCGCCGTTTCTTTCTCTCTTCCTCGGTCTCTCTTTCTCGTCTTCTCGTCCGCCACCCGATGCCACCCCCCACAGCGCCGTCGGCCGTGGGGTTCCGTTACACCGCCGCGAGCCGCCACCGGTGATGGTGGCTGGCCGATCTTCATCCAGCAGGGATAGGGGATCGAAAGTGTAGCAGGGGTTTCTTTTGTGTGTGATGTTGTTGCTGGATAATCATTAAGAGAGAAACAAGATAGATCTTGGTGTGTTTATGTAAGTAATATCGAGAGGGAGAGGGTAAATGTGAGAGATGGATAGGATTTGTGTGTTGTTTGTCTGTGTGTTAAATAGAGCAAGAGCACTCTCAAGGTCTTTTATGTATTTAAGTTAGCTTCAGGTCAAATCTTTTATCCAATGACCTAAAATCTCTTGGATAGATTTATTGAGATTTATGAGATTTTGCATGATTCTCTAAATCTGGTAGAGATTTACTAGGATTTTGTAGGGATTTAGTAGATCCCGATAAGATTTTGTAGGGATCTACACATTATGCGTAGGTTTAGGCTTGTGGATTTTGGGCTTGGGCCCAGGGCCTACAAGCTCAATCCCCGTGTATAAGTGGCCTGTAATTCCTACGAGACCCGTTGTCGAATCCAGAACTCCGTTTAACGTCAAAAATTAAAATACACAAAAACACGGTCGGTAGTCGTTGTTTGCACGCCCGTTCGTTGATTACGGTAATAATCGCGAAAAATTGTATCGTTGCCGTCTTCTCCGTTTTTCGATCCGGTTTCGACTGTAGTCAATAAAATTTAATTACGAAGCTAAAACATATCGTAAAAATTTAATATTTGTAGGCGTTGTTAGTATTTCGTCCGGTTTCGTTTCGTTATCGCCGGTTTCTCTGTAACCCACCGTTTGCGCATTGTAAAGACGGATAGACGTTCCCAGGCACTCCAAAGGCCTAATTAAGTCAAATTCGCGCTGTAACCACTATTTATTATCGTGTTAAACACCTGTTAATCACGTAATTAAGAGCCGTAAATCACGGGTTGTCACATTCTCCCCCTGTTACAGAAATTTCGTCCTCGAAATTTAGACTATGTTATCTCCTCAGAATTGTGTTGTTCGCAGGTAAGTCCGAATAATAACAAAGTGAATGACCGCGTAATCGAAACAAGACTTAATGACACAGTCACCAGTGCGACTAAGTTAACAAGGATCCAACAATGAACAAGAACTTCGACCAATCGAATTCCATATGATTGTTTACAACGTGTAAATGAGTTCTAGAAGCAATAACATCCACTGGATGAACTTAGAATCAACAATCTCAAATGTAATAGTTTGCATGAAACGCTCGATCGTGATCAGCGCAAGCTGCAAGTCATACCGACGCCACAAGGTGTCGCAATGAATGAAACAATTCAATAATAGGGGTGATCGAACAAGTATCACCTGTGTTTTGCATGAAACGCTCAATCATGATTAGCCCAAGCTACAAGTTTGTACTGACACCACAAGGTGTCGTAGTGATTCAAATAATTCAATAATAGCGGTGATCAAACAAATCCACCGTGTTTGAAGTCAAATGAAAGCGTAATGAAGTAAATATGAATGTTTGTTCCAACAGACATCAAAGAATTTTCAATTGAAGATGGAACACCAAAGAATTACTGTTTCGATCGAAGAGGAAGGAGCAATGAATATCGCAAGACTTTCGATTGATAATGAAAGAAACGTTAGTAGGTACACCGGAATATAAAATGAATTTGTGTACCATTGTCTTAACACACTATTGTATTAAGACTGTTTAACTATGATAAATCGAAGCGGATTTAAAACAAATAAATAAATAATTAATTAAATCCGTGCATGAGATGCGTAAACGAGTCTAGCGCAAGCTTCAAACTAATGAAAATCACCATCACAAGGTGTCGAAATCAACAATTTAATGGAGTCGAATACCAAACAAGTTTACCACGACTCGGAACAAATGAAGTGTTCGTTAAAAATTGATTTGGATATGATGCTTCCAATACATCATATGGTGTCTCGAATCGAATAAGTGTAATGAGCAAGTTCAAACAATTGAACTTGGTTTTAGCGCAATCCGACAATAGATATATGTATCGATAAGAAAACTTTAGGCATGGTTACAACGAAAAACCATGTATGTAACTTGTAAAGAAATGATCGTGATACAATGACCATTAAGAGGAGTAGAGATACGAAAATCTACTCAGTAAGTGTGAAATTCGAAATTTCAATAAAAGAAATTTGAGGACTTTACCTGGGGTTTCGTGTGACGACCAATTGTTAGGTGACATTACCATGGAATGTCGAACATAGCATATTCGTCGTTAGTTAGGTAGGGGGGGGGGGGAAATGTGGAGACAATCGTCTTCTCCCTGGCGTGATTCGTGTCGTTGCAGGATCGTGTGACAAGTTGTCGTTTCCTGATCGTTAGTTCTCCTGCTGACAGGAATCTAGCGTCGTCATTAAATTTGCGTCATCGTTCCTTCCCAAAGGCCTTGCCTCGATAGTCGTATGTGTTGTACTTCAACCTCCAGTGATGTATAGCTTAAGTTTCACGTATACCTGTGCACTACCGTTGTGTGCCGCGTAGAAGGTGATGTACCCCGACATCCGTTGACGTAGAAATTGAGTTCCATGTATTCTCGTGCGCTAGTGTTTTGTTTTGCGTAGAATGTGATGTACTCCGACATCCGTTGACGTAGAAATTGAGTTCCATGTATTCTCGTGCGCTAGTGTTTTGTTTTGCGTAGAATGTGATGTACTCCGACATCCGTTGACGTAAAGATTGAGTTGCATATATTCTTGTGCACTCGTTTTGTTATGCGTAGGCTGCCTGCTCGGGAAGTTAAAATATCACAGACAATATGGGTAATGTGTGCCCGAGTTAATATTCGCGGTTCCTACGTGATGGCTTTTAATAAACACACACATGCGCAAATAATCAATCATATAACCGAATGCACATGTTAGTCACCAATAAGCAATCAAGTAATTCCCCTAGTCCCACTAGTCTATCCTCCCAGCTTCTCAGACTGAACTTCCTAGTCACACTAGACTATCCTCCCAGCCTCTCAGACTGACTTCCTTTTCCGAAGGTCTTAAATGCATGTTTCCTAAACTCTCAGAGTGTTTGGTACTGTATGTAATTGTTTCGTGTACCGTGTGTAAAACACCACAATAGCGTATGTTTGAAAACAAAATTTTTGACTGTTTGTTTTTCGGCAACGGTTGGAGACCATATTCGAGTACTATGCGTTCTGTATGTATTCGACGTTTTAATAATCTACGTTCCCAGGGGAAAGTGAGGTTAGAGCCTAGGTATTTCTTCAGAAAACCCTATTCGCTGTAACATATAGCTCTGATACCAATCTGTCACACCCCGAAATTATCAGAGCTGGCGTGACTGGACTGGTATCTTCATTGTACAGCGGAAGCAAATAAGCAAAGACTTCTAGAAACTGAACGCCTGCTAAGTACTCGAATTCTCGATGGTAATCCTATTCCAACCGTTCCATTGTTTGAAAAGTAACCTGAGAAAGAACATGCGAGAAAAATCAACATAATGTTGAGCGAGTTCATAGTTTGTTTGTAAAAGATTTGAAATAAATCTTTTGAGTTGTGAAAGGTTTGAAATAAATCTTTGGAATAACCGGTTTTTGAAATAATAATGAGAAAATGAATTTAAAAATCATTTTCTTGCCAAGTTATATGGAAACGTTGTGTTTGTAACACGTTATGTTCATAAAACCATGTATTTGTAAAGCCTTGTATTTGTAATGTTCGCATACCGTCAATGCCCACCCTGACTTTGACTCCTTTCCTGCATAATCATGTGCTTTGAATTTTGTATAAAACATGGTATTTTAATTTGTATGAACAAGTAGTTTCGTAAATATATATGTCCCTGGTATGTAGCAAATAAGGGAATTGAGATCACCAATGGTTTGCAAGGCCACTGATATATATGTGAAGTGCAAGTAGGGAGACTCAAACCTAGCAGATTTCGCCACGGCATTAGTATGTGGACAAAGTCACCCCGAGGTCCGTTTCTAGTTTGGCCTGGGGTTGGGCTCGCTACACCCAGATAGATCTATCACTCTTGTCCCTCGGTCCTACCATGAGGACTAATGGCCTCATGTTGCTCCTACCCACTCACATGATCTAAGTAGTAAACCTCCTTACGCTAACCATACCATGTGTAAAAATGTCTGTTAAAAAATTGTAACATGTATTCTACCCCAGCCTCTAAGGCTGATCCTCCCCAGCCACTAAGGCTGGCCTCCCCAGCCACTAAGGCTGGCTCCTCATTCTCTATATATATCATTGCCAAACGATCCATCCCTAGTCATGAAAATTATTCATTTTGATAATACACCTTTGTTTTGTAAAAACCGGTATGTTTAGTATAAACCTTTCGTAAATCATTTGAGTTCCTTGAAATCCCTTCGTAATATGATTTAGAAATACGAGTTTTGCGTTTGTTCAAAACTTTGTATGTTTTTGCAAAACGTGCATGTCTTTCCACCCCGAAAACATTTACAAAACTGTAAAACAGTAAAGAGTGGGGTTATGAACTCACCTGAATATTCATGTGCAAAGCTAGCTAATTTATGACTTCGTGATGTCGTTTCCAAGACGAGACTCGCTAGCGTGCATTCTACAATATTCCTAACACGGAATATCTTATAAGTTTCTAAATAAACGTAGTAACTAACTACGTGTCACCGAGCTCTACCAAATCGTTAATCGAATGATTCGACGATAAGTCATTAACTTAACGAAAATAATTAAGTTATACTTGTTAAGTCTCGTTTAATGTCAGTAGCAATTTAATAAGTCTTGAAAAAGACTTAGTTTCCGAGAGACTTAAAATGAATAAATATTTATATAAAAATATATAAATATATCGTTGTAAGTGCGTTAGCCGTCCCGAGTAGTCGTACGTGTATAAAAGAATATTTCTACGAAAATATCATATAACAAACTCGTATCATATATCGCGTTTCGTAAGAAAATAATATATAATAACTTGTATTATATATATCACGTCTTGTGTACATTTGCCAAAAATATACGTATATGCCGTCTGGGCGTATAAAATAAATATGAAGAGTTATATTTATTTTATAAAGAAATCGTCGAGTTGTTTTGTTTGAAAATAAATATAAACCATATTTATTTTTGTAAAAGATTTCGCGTTGTACGACATTTAGAATAAATATATAACTATATTTATTTTGTAAAAGTATACGAGTTGACGACGTTCGAAATAAATATAGCATTATATTTATTTGTAAAAGCGTTTGGAATTATCAAGGCTTGAAGTATTATAAACTCGAATTCCGTTAAGCGTCGTTTTTGAAATATAATACGTGTCGTGTTTAAGGTTTTTTTTTTCTCGAAGAACGGGCAGAGTTTCCTTTATTTTTGGACGGCCCTGACAACTAAAGTGTCGTTATTTTTATCAAAAAGCAACCAATATTCAATCAACAATATATCAATTTGACAAATATTTCATAAAATGTAAAATATAATCATGTCGGTTCGAGCTCGTTATCACGCATAATTAAAATAAGGAATAGTTAATGAAAATAATCGCGGTTTAAACCATTACCCAAATCGCTCGTTGTTATGTTAACTGAGTTGACCGGCTGACCGAGTCAACCGGGTTGACCGAGTTGACTCGCTGAGTTGACTGGGCTGACTCAGTTTGACTGAGTTGGGCCGGATCGAGCCGAAATGCACTGAGTTGAGCCGAGCCCGTCTCCAAAGCCGCTGACTGAGTTGACTCGGTTGACCGAGTCAACCGAAACCGGGACTGAATCTGAGCCAAAACTGATCCACGATCGAACCGCCTGACCGAACCGAAACCCGTTGACTGTCTTGTACCGGGAACCCGAACCGAGTTAACTAGAACCAGAACCAAAACTCGACTTGCTGAACCGGACCCTGAACAGACGCGAGTCTGACACGAACAAAACCACCAGCAGATTAAGAACATCATCATCTTCGACCAATCAGCAGCAATCACCATCCTTTAACATCAAAACCGACAGGATACGAAAAAGATCGGGACTTACCGTGAACTCACCGGATAATGTCAAGTACCGCCTGAATCGGGACAGGGACCGCCGGTTAAAATAACCGACCGTCGGATAATGGAGCCGACCACCGGTCCGCCGTTTCTTTCTCTCTTCCTCGGTCTCTCTTTCTCGTCTTCTCGTCCGCCACCCGATGCCACCCCCCACAGCGCCGTCGGCCGTGGGGTTCCGTTACACCGCCGCGAGCCGCCACCGGTGATGGTGGCTGGCCGATCTTCATCCAGCAGGGATAGGGGATCGAAAGTGTAGCAGGGGTTTCTTTTGTGTGTGATGTTGTTGCTGGATAATCATTAAGAGAGAAACAAGATAGATCTTGGTGTGTTTATGTAAGTAATATCGAGAGGGAGAGGGTAAATGTGAGAGATGGATAGGATTTGTGTGTTGTTTGTCTGTGTGTTAAATAGAGCAAGAGCACTCTCAAGGTCTTTTATGTATTTAAGTTAGCTTCAGGTCAAATCTTTTATCCAATGACCTAAAATCTCTTGGATAGATTTATTGAGATTTATGAGATTTTGCATGATTCTCTAAATCTGGTAGAGATTTACTAGGATTTTGTAGGGATTTAGTAGATCCCGATAAGATTTTGTAGGGATCTACACATTATGCGTAGGTTTAGGCTTGTGGATTTTGGGCTTGGGCCCAGGGCCTACAAGCTCAATCCCCGTGTATAAGTGGCCTGTAATTCCTACGAGACCCGTTGTCGAATCCAGAACTCCGTTTAACGTCAAAAATTAAAATACACAAAAACACGGTCGGTAGTCGTTGTTTGTACGCCCGTTCGTTGATTACGGTAATAATCGCGAAAAATTGTATCGTTGCCATCTTCTCCGTTTTTCGATCCGGTTTCGACTGTAGTCAATAAAATTTAATTACGAAGCTAAAACATATTGTAAAAATTTAATATTTGTAGGCGTTGTTAGTATTTCGTCCGGTTTCGTTTCGTTATCGCCGGTTTCTCTGTAACCCACCGTTTGCGCATTGTAAAGACGGATAGACGTTCCCAGGCACTCCAAAGGCCTAATTAAGTCAAATTCGCGCTGTAACCACTATTTATTATCGTGTTAAACACCTGTTAATCACGTAATTAAGAGCTGTAAATCACGGGTTGTCACAGCTTATAAATATTATATCGCATGAATGATATTGTCATCTGTCACATAAAAAACAAGTGAAATCGCATATACTAAAAGTGAAATCGCATGTACTAAAAGTGTTAGATAACTCAAAATCGCATGTACTAAAAGTGAAATCGCATGTAAGAAATATTATAAACTGAAGCAAATAAAATCGCATGTTTATATACTAAAATCGTATGAGAAAATGATATAAACAAATGAATACAAAATCGCATGTGTTTCGTATGAATTCACATGTACATTTAGAAAAAACTACTCATCCTCATCATCTTCTGAAACCTCCTCCCACTGATCTTCTTCTTCAGATCCATCATCACTACTACCACTGTAATCTTCAAACTAATCTTCCTCTTTGTCGTCTTCAACCTCATTGTCTTTGTCTCTGGGAACATTTTCAATCTGGACGCCCTTCATCTTCTTTTTTTGCTGTTTACCTTGTTGTTTGGCTTTCAGAATCTTGCAAGTACGAATATCATGACCTATTACATTGCATACGCTACATGTCCTTGACCTTTTCCCTTTGCAGCTGATCATTTGTTCATTCTTAGATTTAATCCTTTTATGCGAGCCGCGACCTTTGTTTCTTATACCAGCCGGCACACGGACAGTAGGAGGAGCATTAGTTACTGGTTGTTGATAACCAATCAACATTGAAAATCGGTCAAATTTTGGATCAAGTTGCTTGGTTATGCGACTCTGATCAACTCTCTCTTTAAGCTGCATCATTTGATCCCTCACTAAAACAAGTTGATCAAGGTCAGAAATCAAATTGCTAACCAAATACTCCCCTGTGTGGATGATTTCACGAGCAATCCGTTTAGCCTTGTGTTGCACATCCTTGCCACCCACATTTAGATTGTACTTCACATTTAACTCATTCGGCACCACATCCTTCGTCCATCTCTTCGTAACATTGTTTGGTATTTCTTTAACACCAAACATCTTGAAAAGAAAATAGATGTGTTTGCATAGCAGCCCATACTGCTCAAAACGCAAACAGCTACACTGTGCAGTTACATCATTTTCAAGATTCTTGAACCACACCTAGGAAAAACAAAAAAAAAAGTATATTAAAAATTAAAATCGCATGTGTAACATAACAATTTCGCATGTCTAAAAAATCATGTAAATGAATAAAATTTAAAATCGCATGACAAAACCAAAATCGCATATTTCAGGATCATCATCTGAAAAAAAAATCGCATGTAGGTTATCAAAAAATCGCATGTTTGAAATATATATGCTATAGTACCTCCAATAAACCATCTCCGTGGGCTTTAAAGTCCTTCAACAATATCCTGATCTGTGGACCCTCTATTTTGGTGTCCATCGGCAGACATTCAGAAATTGTACCATAAATCTTTAATTGCTGATCAAAGAATATAGACCTTGTGAATCTCTTAGCAACATCTTTTTTCCAAAGAAGTTTCGCTCCAATCAGCAGGCTCAGTATATCTTGAAATGTGATCATTCTTTCTATGATTAAACCTTTGGACATCCATTGCACCATCAAAATGATTCATAAACTCTACAAGAGTGAGTTGTGAATTAGACATCTGGCAGAAAAAATGGTTCTCACTCTCTGATCTTGAAGTTGTTCTCATAAGTCCCGACATTGGCTCGTGCCGGTAAAAAGCCTGAATCCACATGGATCTCATCACAAACATATCATCAATCCATTTGTTTTCTGTGAGACCGAACTCAATCATCACCAACTTCCACTGTCTCTCGAATTCTTCGGGCTCAATGGAATCTGTCCATACAATGTCTCACATCCTCCTTTTAAACTCATCGTTATTGCACAACTCGTGTCCAACCTATAACAATAAATGCTTTTTATATCAGCCTATAACATGATATAAAAAACATAACGCTAATGAAAGACAGTATAGCATGCTATACCTTATCTACCACTTTTTTCATTATGTGCCACATGCACAATCTGTGTCTGCTGATAGGGAAAACCTCCTCAATAGCCTGTTTCATAGCAGGGTCTTGATCCGTCACTACAACGTTTGGCTGCCGACCAAATGACTTTAAGAATGAATTCAGAAGCCATTTATATGATTCAATGCTCTCCGATGCCAACAACCCAGCTCTAAGCGTTACATTTCGACAGTGGTTGTTGATGCGTGCGAAGTGTTACTTATTTTAGGTGTATATTTTAAGCCCTTTTTAACACTTATTTTAGCCAAGTTTTAAATTTATAAAACACGATATTTCACTAACACTAAACACACATATGGGCAAGTGCACCCATCGTTGAGTGTAGTATAGCGTTGGTAAGATACCGAGGTCGTCCAAGGACACAAGAGCTTTTAGTACCGGTTTATCCTCAACGTCTAACCAAAATAAAAGTTTAGAAAAATGTTTTAAACTAAGAAAAATAAAACTAACTAAAATGCTGAAAATAAAAATAAAAGAAAAAACAGATAGACAAGATGAATCACTTGGTTCCGACTCGTATCTAGTATAACCTTTGATTATTTCCGCACTTTTGCACATAATTAAGAGATTATCTTAGTTATTGTAGTAGGCCCCTCTTTTGAAGGCGACGTTATCCTCACCCCAGTAGTTTGAGTCAGCAGGGATACAATCCAAAAAGGGTGGATTATTGGAAGATAATGAATTAAGTTATTAATGCAGTATTGTGGTAGGCCCCGCTTTTGGCGGTGACGTTACCCTCGGCTAAGTAGTCTGAGTCAGCAGGGATACAGTCCTAAATAGCCGGGTTATAGTATTAATAGTAGTTAACTTATGAGGGGATCAAAGAGTTTGGACCCCCGCCATCCAATATCGTGAAGTATTGAAGGAGGTCCTACTAAATTTGACCCAGGTCCATTGCAGGACCTCTAAACGCTGAACAATGGCAAGACCTTTACCAAACCGTTCCCTTAACCCCCTACCAGGTAGCCAACATATCTCCATATAGACCGTGGAGATATGAATGGTGAAAATCCTTTATTTTATATAGACAGTAAAATAATGCCAAGACACCACGGACAAACGAAAAGGAAAGATCACCTTCAACATAAGTAACTAGTTATTAAAGTCATTAATACAAAACCAAATAAAAAGTGCAAAAGATTAGAAATAAAAAGTATTATACTAGACACTTTGTCTTCACCAAGTGATGTAAGAGACTTAGGCAAACATGGCCTTGATTGTCAAGAACTCTTACGATCAATCTTGGATCCCGAGACGACTCACACACTCTACGATGGACAATGGATGATGGTGGTGGATGATGGTGTTGTGATGGTGGTGGGTGGTGGATGAAGTGTGAGAGAGGTGGTGTGCCAAGGGATGAGATGAAATGAATCCAAGCACTCCTATTTATAGGCTGAACAGAGAGCTGGACACGGCCCCGTGTCCGCTGGGCACGGCCCCGTGTCCGTCTGACAATCTCTCTCCTCATTAATTGTAATTCGCAATTACAATAAATGCGCCTGCTGTACTTTCGACACGCCCCCGTGTCCGCTGAGCACGGCCCCGTGGTGGGCAATAGAAGCTTCTATAGGTTTGTCTTTTCTGCTGCTTCTTGGGCACGGCCCCGTGCTGGCTGAGCACGGGGCGTGTTCAGTCTTCTGTTTTCTCTATTTTGCTTTGGAAGGTGCCGTTGAGGGTTCGGGCAGTCCACTAATATTCCTTTTCTTGTATTTATGTTGGATTTAGCTGTCTTTTTGCTTCTTTTGCGTTTTTGAGCTCATTTAATCCTGAAAATACAAAAGGAAGACAAAAACACTCTTTTTCCAATATTAGTACTTAAAAAGGGTTAGTTTTATGCCTCATTTGATGTAATTTATATGTTGCATTTTACACACATCAAATACCCCCACACTTGAACTTTTGCTTGTCCTCAAGCAAAACTCTTTAATATGTGGCTTACACTCCCAAATGGAATAGGTAGAAGAGAAGGTTTTGGGCTTGTCGTAGAGTGTCGGGATTTCCAAGATCTTTTTGGGTTTTATTTTTATTTATTTACACTCCTATTCGTAATGATTTATTTAGAACTTTTCATAAAAGAAATTACTTATTTGGGCATAACATGCCTTTTTAAAATTCTATTTATATACAAGTTCACATACCTCGCGGGGAAATCACTCACACTCGGCCGAAGGTGTATTTTTAGTGAATCACTCGAGAGCGGCATGGAACTTATTCCTACCATAGGCTTGCCAAGAAATCAATCCTCCTCCTTTTTAACTTTTATACCTTTGTAGATATCAAGAGGACTTTGTGGGTTAAGGGTTAGGCTAGGGTTAAAGGTAGGTGGTTGTGTTAGTGGTTAGTAGAAAAAGGGCTAAAAGCGTAACAAGTGTCGGTTTTCGTATTTTTGCAACTTTTTATTTTGATGAAGCTTTTATTCAAACTAAGTTATTTTTGATTAACTTGTTTGTTTATTTTCTTTTTGCTTCATCATTATCACACATTTTTTTTTTTTTAAGTAACTAGTTATTAAAGTCATTAATACAAAACCAAATAAAAAGTGCAAAAGATTAGAAATAAAAAGTATTATACTAGACACTTTGTCTTCACCAAGTGATGTAAGAGACTTAGGCAAACATGGCCTTGATTGTCAAGAACTCTTACGATCAATCTTGGATCCCGAGACGACTCACACACTCTACGATGGACAATGGATGATGGTGGTGGATGATGGTGTTGTGATGGTGGTGGGTGGTGGATGAAGTGTGAGAGAGGTGGTGTGCCAAGGGATGAGATGAAATGAATCCAAGCACTCCTATTTATAGGCTGAACAGAGAGCTGGACACGGCCCCGTGTCCGCTGGGCACGGCCCCGTGTCCGTCTGACAATCTCTCTCCTCATTAATTGTAATTCGCAATTACAATAAATGCGCCTGCTGTACTTTCGACACGCCCCCGTGTCCGCTGAGCACGGCCCCGTGGTGGGCAATAGAAGCTTCTATAGGTTTGTCTTTTCTGCTGCTTCTTGGGCACGGCCCCGTGCTGGCTGAGCACGGGGCGTGTTCAGTCTTCTGTTTTCTCTATTTTGCTTTGGAAGGTGCCGTTGAGGGTTCGGGCAGTCCACTAATATTCCTTTTCTTGTATTTATGTTGGATTTAGCTGTCTTTTTGCTTCTTTTGCGTTTTTGAGCTCATTTAATCCTGAAAATACAAAAGGAAGACAAAAACACTCTTTTTCCAATATTAGTACTTAAAAAGGGTTAGTTTTATGCCTCATTTGATGTAATTTATATGTTGCATTTTACACACATCAGTTGTCAATGCAAGTGAACGGAACAAACACCATCTTGTACCTGAACAAACACATGCGAAAACACAATTAAAACATGCGAAAAAGACAGGTATCACATGCGAAAACAAAGAGTATAACATGCGATATACTCAACATCAATTCTTCAACATGTCTACACATGCGATATTACAAAGCTCATGAAGACATATAACATGCGAAAATTAGTAAAAACATGTTTGTCTTGAAAAACTTACCTGTTTGTCTTGAAAGTTGCATCGAACGATATCACATCCCCAAATTCCATATAGTTAAGCTTGCATAAACCATCAGCCCAGAACAAACCAGTTAACCGTTTGTCATCATCAACAGAATATTCAAACGAATAATCAGCTAAATACTGTTTTTTATCAGTCATCCTATTAATCACCATGTCAGCGTCATATTCTCCTATATAGCTGTTAATTCGCTTCCTAAAATTTTTGCAATCATCAACCGTGGCACCAACGTTCTCGAAACCACCATAACGTTTCCTCATTATATGGAAAGCTTTGACAGGACCAAGGTTTAAAGTGCCTAGTTCCCTGACCAACTCCTCCTGGACATCTGACAATTGTGTGTAAGCTGGCAACATGTGAATATCATCTTGGCATACAAACTTATGATTATGGCCATCAACAAATCTCTTTACTGTATATAATCTACCATCCACAGTGCAAATCATAAGTTGAGCTTTGCATCCAGTTCTAATAGTCCCCATGTTCCTTGTTTTGAATTGCTTTTTTGACTTCAAACGATCGTCAATACACAGTGGCTTATGTCCCTCTTTAGAACAAACAAAATACTTAGTTTTGATTATACCACCACTGTGTACTTCACCACCTTTCCGAATAGAAAAACCAGCTAACTTAGCATATGATTGGTAAAACGCATATGCTTGTTCAATAGAGATAAATTGCATTCCAACAACAGGTGTAGCTGATGCTTGAACCTCCGGAGTGTAAACCCTTTCATCTACAAGAACAAAAATCAGAAAACAAAAACACGTGCGAATTATCGGACTAGTACATGCGACATATTAATTCCATCATAAAAGAACAAACACACATGCGAACTGTATGAACAATAATATGCGAAAATAATGATTTTGATTAATCTGTTTTATATATGCGATTTATTATACCATAACATGCGAAAATGCATAAAGAAAAAAATCAAATGCGAATTGTAAGAGTAATAACATGCGAATTTGTGCATGTTGCTTTCATATCAAAAATATAATCAACATTCAAACTTCAAAAAACATGCTACGATTAAGCAAAAAAACAAGTATACGAACAATTTAGAGATCTGAATTAACATAATTACCATTAAAAAAGTTGTTTACAGCACTTGTATTTGCAATTGGATTTGGATTTGCAGGTGGCGGATTTAAAACATCCTCAATTGAAACTCTCTGATATGCAGATAATTGAGCATGATCACCTGCAATTGGATTTGGATTTGCAGGTGGCGGATTTAAAACATCCTCAATCGAAACTCTCGGATATGCAGATAATTGAGCATGATCACCGATCGGTCGAGTTTCTTCAAAATCAACATCTCTTCGTCCAGTGCTGCTTTGTGGATCCATCGAAAAAAAACAATTGAATGAAACCCTAACACAGAAGAACGAAAACTGCAATTTGAGAATTATGAAAAATTTGAAACTGATTCGAATGATAATTACCGGGATATTAGTGTAACGAACATCTCGCTGATTGAATGAAGAGACGAATTTGCCCTTAGATGATTGAATTAATTGTCTGATTTAACCTTATTAAAGAAAAACTGAATCAGGACACGTGTACGGCTCAAATTCTGGCGTATGTAATGTACGATAACCATATTTGTACCATACTCTTTACATACATACATATATATATATATATATATATATAGAGAGAGAGAGAGAGAGCGGTTAACATACATTATGAGTAATCGTACTTCACGTACGCGATAATACTGGCCGTCAGATCCATGCGTGATTATTTTCAGTTTCAAATTCATGCGTGATTATTTTTCAGTGTTTGATACATGAGTCATTTGCGTGATTATTTAACACATGCGTAATTACTTCAGTGGCTTATTATACACATGCGTGATTATTTTATCCATGCGTGATAATCACAAAAAACTGATCCATGCGTGATAATCTGCTCCATGCATGATTATGACACAAAATCTGACGGTTAGTATTGTCGCGTACGTGAAGTATGATTAGGGCCTTTGTACATTATACTTTCTCTCTCTCTCTCTCTCTCTCTATATATATATATATATATATATATATATATATATGTAGGGGAAGGTTCATTGGGGAACACTAAAAAAGTGGGGAACAGCGGGGAACCGGCTCAAACGAACTCCGATTGGACTCATTCCAGCGGCGTTGGAACCGGATCGTCGAACCCTAACTAAGATCTCTTAACCCTAAATCCTAACTCCTAAACTCTAAACCCTAAAGTTGAAAAATAAGGCTAAAACCTAAGCTAAACCGTAAAATCTGAACTATAAACCCTAAAAGCTAAACCCTAAAGGCTAAACCTAAAGCTAAACCCTATAGCTAAGCCCTAAAGCTAAACCCTAAACCCTAAACCCTAAACCCTAAAGCTAAACTCAAAACCCTAAAGCTAAACATTAAAGTTAAACCCTAAGGCTAAACCCTAAAGCTAAACCCTAAAAGCCAAACCCTAATATATTTAGAGTTTAGGGGTTATGATTTAGGGTTTAGGGTTAAGAGATCCTAGTTAGGGTTTGACGAGACGGTTCCAACGCCGCTGGAATGAGTCCAATCGGAGTTTGTTTGAGTCGGTTCCCCACTGTTCCCCACTTTTTTAGTGTTCCCCAATGAACCTCACACTATATATATATATATTTGTTGGGGGGGGGGGGGGGGAGGGGTTTAGGTTTTTGGGTGGTGGTGGGGTGGGGGTGGGTGTTTAGGTTTTGGGTGGTGGTGTAGTGGGTTTATGTTTTAGGTTATTGGACACTTGTCACTCTATAAATCCTTCTTACACTTTTTTGCAATTAGGAGTCTTTGTAGAATAAGTGGCTGTTTGTTTATCTCTTAATAGGCTTCTTAATGGTTCAGACCTCTTACTGGTTCAACACTTAGGTGCTGTTTGTTTTTGCTTAAAACCTTTGCAAAGAGCTTATGTCTGCAGGCGGGCAGACATAAGACCTTACAGACTGTTTTTTTTTAAGATCTACAAATGGCTTCTTTCATCTTAAATAAAAAGCTATGAACATAAGCTTCAAACATCTGCAGACACCCTCTTCTCCTTCCAGCCACCTCCTCTGCCACCACCTCTACCTCCACCTCCGACTCCACCACCTCCGACACCACCTCCTTCGACACCACCTCCACCCTCACATCCCCGCCACCACCACATCTACACCACCACTCTCCACAGACCTGCATAAGAGGGAAAGAAGAGAGAGAGAGACCGTAGAGAGAGAGAGAGAGGGAGCGGCAGGAGAGAGAGAGGGAAAGAAGAGAGAGATCGGCGGTGGTGGGTTTGATGTTCTTCATCTTCAAACAAAACCCCCAAATCGAACGAAGAGAGAGATCGACGGTGGTGCTTGGCTTCGCGGTGGTGCTTGACGGTGGTGGCAGAGGAGGTGCTTGACGGGGGTGGTGCTTGACGGTGGAGTGGGGGCTAGGGTTTGCGGTGGTGCTTGGCTTCGCGGCAGGAGCTAGGGTTTGCGGTGGTTGTTGGTTGTGGTGGTGGAAGGTGGACGGTGGAGGAGGTGGTGGCGGATGGTTGTGGTGGTGGTGGTAGATGAAGCAGAGAGAGGACTGAGGAGTGTTGTGTGTTTGTGTGTGTTGTGTGTGTGGTTTTTGTAGAAGTAAAAAAAAAAA
Source organism: Helianthus tuberosus (assembly GCA_030545235.1). NCBI lineage: Eukaryota > Viridiplantae > Streptophyta > Magnoliopsida > Asterales > Asteraceae > Helianthus > Helianthus tuberosus. The sequence continues at coordinate 188,958,582 of CM060406.1, forward strand.
AAAAACAAACCCTCTTCTCCTTGCAGACTGCAGATCTTTGGTCCACCTCTTCTCATGCAGATGCCTGCAGATGTGGTCCGCAGACTGCAGACCTTTTACATCTGAAAAAACAAACACCACCTTAATGGTTCAGATTGTTTGTTTAGCAAGCAGGTGTCTGAATGGTTCAGACATTTGCCTCTGAATGGTTAAGCATTATACAGAGTCTGAATGGTTAAGACCTCTAATCTGAATAGGTCAGACGTTTGCCTCTAAATGGTTAAGCATTATACTGGCTCTTAATGGTTCAAACATCTTACGGGTTCAGCACTTAATGGTTCAGACCTCTTATTGATTCAGCCCTTAACCATTCAGAAGTTGCCAAACAGCCCCTAACTTAACCCTATAAGTAACACTATAACTATAAGAATAGTTTAATTCACAATAATTTAAACGAATAAATGAGTTTAATAAGCCACTCCAAGCATTTTGTGTAGTAGAATACCGTATACGAGGATAATTGGATAAACAATAATACAAAACTTTATATACCATTTGTTGTATAACAAAAGGTACAAAGCAGTGAACAAAAAGGTAGTAAAAAGGAAATCTGGAAAAAACAGAAAGAGAAGAATGACACAGGCTTGTGTTTGATAACAACTTTTTAAACACGTTTAGGGTTTAATATAATTTGTCTTTTAAGGTACAACACTAACTACACTAATAGCACTCATAGTGCCTACTTACGGTATGCACATATAGTGTATATATGTGTGGGTGTCCGAGGAGCCAAAAAGAAATTGCACTTCTTTTAATGTTATTTTATTAATTTCGTGAAAATAACGTTAAAAGCGGCGGAGGGTTAATCATACATCATGTGGTGGCGTTGATAGCCGAAAGACAAGGGAATACATGCACCAATTGATCTTTGTCCCGGTTGCTAAAGGCTTGATGCAAAACTACTATCAAGCCAGATGTATCACTAGAAACAACATCTCTATTCCTATGGGGTAAAGGTAAGGCTGCCTACATCTTAATTTCGTCAGACCTTAACCTAACTTTGCTAGTGATGTGATTTACTGAGTGGTAAATTTGTTTCAGTATTCCAATATAAAAACTAGGTCGTCAAAACCCGACTTGCACGAAAGCCTAGCATTCATTTCTACAATCGCAAATACACACGAGTTTGATTTTTTTAAGTCATATATACCAAATGTAGACATGCCACAATAAAGGTGTTTTGGCACCTATAAAACCTTTCAAGTTTACTCGCATACGCATGTGAAACAAGCTTTCACTTATTTTTATGTTTCAAGCTCATTGTGAATTCAGATGAAGGAGAACACAAATTTATAAATCATTAGATACACACTGAGATTAATATATATAAATATACAGTGAGGTAGCCGTTCAAAAAAAAAAAAGACACTGAGATTAATAATAATAAATAAATAAAGAATAAGAAAGTTGTAAATATGACGTGACAAGATATAAACAAACGTACTAAAACAAGAGAAACAAACGAAAACAGCACAAAGCATAATGGCTCTCGCCACCAACTCCCACATGGTTTACCCCCTCAATAATCTCTATTTTTCTACATGTTTTCTCTTGAAAATACGATTATACGAGGGTAAAGTAGTAAAAAGTTTATCATATTTTATTAGAAATAAAATCCTTATAATATATTATTTGTTATATTAGGAAGGCAAAGTTAATAACTGTATTATCATATTTTATTAAATAGAAAATGAAAATAGGGTATTTTATGAGGGTAGATTGGTAACGTGTTTATTATAATTTATTAAAAAGAAGGTCATATTTTTTTTTTTTATTATTCAATTCAATTTTCCACCAAAAAACTTACCAAGTTACATCAAAATAGAAGGTAGACGGGCAACAAGCTGCGCCGCCACCCCTTCAATTTCATCATAATTTCTGCGTCCAAACTCACCATTCTCCTCAATAGTTTTTGAAACTATTAATCCAAACGACCACCACACCCCACCACCCACAACCACCGTACACCCTCTCTCGTTCCAAAGTTTGCTACTTTCCTCATTCACACTTCAATTTCCGGTTCCGGTACCCTTTAATCTTTGTGTACCCAAACCCTCAGCTGCCTCAATCCTTTATTTTCTTTTTTCTTTTTTCAAAACAATTCCACTCATTTAACCTACTGTTTGCAGCTTAGGGACCGATTTCTTGACCCACCAGGTGTTCGATCAAATGCCTCTATGAAGTGATTGTTTTGGAAAACTTGTTTTTTTAGCAATCTGGTGAAGTGGGTATTGGTTAAGGCGATTTGATCTTGTAATTCGGATTCGATTGTGTTAATCTTTAATGTTTTGTTGGGTTGCTAATCTTTAACTACCAGCCATGGGGTAAGGGGTTATGTGGGGCATCATTTAGAGGGTGGGCAACTCGCGGTTGCTGCCCTCCTTCGTCTTGTATAGGGTTTTACTAGTGTTCTATCCCTCACAACTCATCTCGAGTTCGGTGAATTGTTTGTGTGTTTTTTCTTCAGTGGCAGCTAACATACGCGCATGGCTCCTACGAGGAGGGGTCGAAACGTTCAGTCAAGGGGCCCTGTGCAGGGCTCTGCTTGTGGTTTAAGGACCTGCCCTTTCAAATTTTTCCACGAATGTAAAGATGGCAAACCAGGGTCTGGGGGTTTTTTCCGCATACTTGAACACATGCAAAGCACCCACCTTAAGACAGAAAACCGAAGGCTATCTTTGAAGGAGGCTATTTCCAAGGACTTGGACCTTTTTTTAGATGTTGGGGAAGTTCTTAGGGCAGCGGATAAATGGTTATGTGGAAGGTGCATGGTGATGCATGCACTCACTAGAGGGTGCAAGCATGATGATGAGGTTGTATCGTTTGCCACGGTCTCGGGGGATGTGGAAGATTTCATTGTTGGGATTCGGAAACCATGTCAAGTGGTGGTTGACACAAATCCACGTCATCCAGTAGGGCTTGGGGGTGATGTTAACCTCATCGAACGTGTTTTTTCCCTCCCTATTCAGACTGTTAAAAGCATTCCCCCAGTTGTCGGTTGGCGTTTGCTCAAGTTTTAACAGGTGCTTTGCGTAAAGTGGTGGCGGCGCCAGGATCGGTCGACAATTGGGTCCAATTGCTTTTGCTACCACGTTGCACCTTGCGGGTGGTCAGACCATCCTCCAGACAAGAGCGGAGATCACGGAACAGGAAATCTCTGCAGTGTAGTAACATCTTGCACGCGCTTGCTGTTTGGAAAGATGGGTCTGGGTTTAATGATTTGGTCTCTTCCCTATTAGATAGCGTAGGGGAAGTGAGGGCTCCTAGGGAAGAATGCAGGAGAGAGGAAAACAATGAAAGGGACCCTAATATTAAGCAATGTCTTCGGAAAGTTAGGGATGGACATTTCACGGCTGCGGTTAAGGTCCTTTGCTCTAGTGGAGTTGCCCCTCTAGGTGATTCGACCTTGAAAGCTCTTATTGATAAACACCCTGTGGTGGCGCCCCCGTCCTTGCCTTCCAACCCTTTGGCCCAACCCACTGTTGTTGTTGATGGAGAGTGTGTGCTCAAATGTATTCGATCCTTTCCTAAAGGGACGTCTTGTGGTAGGGACGGGATGCGGGCCCAACACCTGTTAGATGCTATTGGTGGCGATGGCTCAGTGACTTCCTCAGGTTTGCTTACGAGCATTACTGAAGTTGTAAACTTATGGCTTGGGGGATCTTGACCTAAGGTGCTTGCTGAGTTTGTTGCCTCGGCCCCCCTCACCCCTTTATTGAAGCCTGATAAGAGAATTCGTCCTATTGCTGTGGGGGGTATTTGGCGAAGGTTAGTTTCCAAGGTTGCGATGAAAAAGGTCGGGAAAGACATGGCCCAGTACCTGGGAGACTTTCAATTTGGGGTGGGTATGCCAAATGGGGCAGAGGCGGTGCTTCACAGTGCGAACTGGTTTCTCAACTCCTTTCATGCAGATGGTTCCTTGGCCTTGCTTACTGTGGACTTCTCTAATGCTTTCAGCACGGTCGACCGCACAGCCTTCCTCCAAGAGGTTCATCAGCGTTGCCCGTCAATCTATCGGTGGGTCCAATTTCTTTACGCCCAGCCTGCTAGGTTGTATGTTGGTAACGAGTGTATTGGGGCTACTACCGGAGTGCAACAAGGAGATCCCTTGGGGCCCCTTCTTTTTGCCCTTGTCTTACACCCTCTTATTCTCCGGGTTCAGAACCGCTGTAACCTCCTGTTTCATGCTTGGTACTTGGATGATGGGATGATTATCGGCAACGCGTCTGAGGTTGCTAAGGCCTTAGACATCATCACTGTCACACCCCGAAATATCAGAGCGTTGGCGTGACTGGACTGGTATCTTCATTGCACAGCGGAAGCAAATAAGCTAAGTCTTTTAGAAAATGAACGCCCACTAAGTACTCGACTCCACATGGTTCTCCTATTCCAACCTTGCCTTGTCTTAGAAATGCAACCTGAGAAAGAAACATGCGAAAAAGTCAACATAAAGTTGAGCGAGTTCATAGTTTGTTTGTAAAAGATTTGAAATAAATCTTTTTGAATAACCGGTTTTTGAAGTATTGTTGAGAAAACGAATTAAAATCATTTTCTTGTCATGTTATACAGAAACTTTGTATGAAAACATGGTATGTGTCTTGTATAAATCAAGTTTTCATATATAAATCAAGTATTCATGTGTACACCACGTACTTATGTATAATTCAGGTTTTTCTTGAGTACCCCACGCACTCAAGTATAATTCAGGTTTTTCTTGAGTACCCCACGTACTCAAGTATAATTCCCGTTTTCTTGAGTACCCCACGTACTTCAAGTTATAAATCAAGTTTTTCTTGAGTACCCCACGTACTTCAAGTTATAAATCAAGTTTTTCTTTAGTACCCCACGTACTTCAAGTTATAAATCAAGTTTTTCTTGAGTACCCCACGTACTTCAAGTATTAATCAAGTTTTAGTATGGTATGAATTTTATGTAAATACAGTATTCCTGTAAGTATCAGGATTATTAATGGGTTGCAAAGCCATTAACATGTGACACGACATAGGAAGTCACCAAACCTTAGGCATTTAATTGGTATATTCTGAGACACAAAAGCACTACTCGATTCTCGCCCTCACCGAGAGTGTGGCTGCCCGGCACCCGTTAGATCTAACCTTTTGTTCTGCGGTCTAGGTATATTGTTGATTAATGGTGCTTCTGTACCCTATTCGTGACACGATTTCTCGCATCATTTCTCATAACGCCTCATACTTGGTTCTCGTCCTCACCAAGTGCGTTTCTCGTATTCTTATATCTCGTCACACTTGGTTCTCGTCCTCACCAAGTGTGCTTCTTGTATTTTTATTATACCATTTGTATACATTTTAACATTTGTATTTTGTAAACTCTTGTATTTGTATTTTCCCGTAGTTTATAAAACTAGAATCTCGTGTGTATGCATATTTCGAAAAATACGCTTGTTTAAAAAAAACCGGTATAAAACATAAGCTTTTCGTAAACCATTTGTGTCATTTAAACTTGCTTGTAAAATGGTTTAGAAATATGTAATTCTTGTATGCTTTGCAAAAAGTGCATGTCTTTCCACCCCAAAAACATTTATAAAAATGTAAAACCGTAAAAGGTGGGGTTATGAACTCACCTGAATATTCTTGTGCAAGGCTAGCTATATACGACTTCGTGATGTCGTTTCCAAGACGTGACTTGCTATCGTGCATTCTACAATATTCCTAACACGGAATATCTAATAAGTTTCTAAATAACGCAGTAACTAACTACGTGTAATCGAGCTCTACCGAATCGTTGACCGAACGATATGACGGTAAATTGTCAACTTAAAAGAAGCGAAGAAGTTATACTTGTTAGCTCGTTTTAAGAAGTCGTATGTTGATATAAAGGAATATTCGTATGAAAGTAATATATAATAAACTCGTATTATATATTGCGTCTTGTGTATATTTGCCAAAAATATACGTATGTGCCGTCTAGGCGTATAAAATAAATATAACAGTTATATTTATTTTGTAAAAGAATCGTCGACTTGTATTGGAAAATAAATATATAACTATATTTATTTATAAAAGGATTCGAGTTCGTTTGAAATAAATATAATAATAACTATATTTATTTTTGTTGTCGAAATAATTTCCGTATCGTTGTTCTCGTAAGTTGTAAGTCGTTGTCGAAAGTTATACTCTATATTTGTATCTCGTTTTATTAAAGTCGCTTTTCAATAAAACATGTTTTGCTTTTACCAGTTTTCTCGAAAAACGGGCAGAGTTTCCTCTGTTTTTGGATGCCCCCGACAAGTTGTCGTTATTTTTCAAAATTCAACAATAACTCAATGCTATGTAGACGACAATATATAATTTCATCAAAATGACAAAACATAAATAAATCACCAAATGTCTAACGATGGTTCGAGCTCGTTCACAAAATAATTAAAATTACGTAAATATTAAACGTATCGTCAATCTTTACCAAATCTTTCGCGTCGAGTCGTTAACTGAGTTGACCGAGTCAACCGGGTTGACTCGCTGAGTTGACCGGGTTGACTCGCTGAGTTGACCGAGTCGACTCGGGTTGACCGAGTCGACTCGGTTTGACCGCGAAACTGAGCTTGTCTGCTGCTGACCGGGTTTGACTGAACCCGAACCGATCTGTTGACTGAGTTGACTCGCTGAGTCGGCTTGGTTTAACCGAGTCGACCCGAACCCGAAATTCTGCCTCGACCCGAACCATTGACCGAACCGAGAGTCCGAACCACACTATAATACTCGCACTGCGGCTGAATCTGACCGAGTGGACTCGTGATTTGTCCACTGTTGCCCCGAGTCGCCACAGACAGCCACCACTACTGTCGTTAGTCCCCACCTTCATAATCTAACATCATTTCCAGCAACAAAATCCATCATCATCATCTGATAGCAAGAAACAGTTGAAAGGAAGGACTTACCGAAGAAACTCGCCGGATAAAGTCAAGGACAGCCGGTCTGAGACGCCGACCACCGGTCCGAGACGTCGACCGCCGCACACGGCGGTTCTGCCGCCTAATCCGCCATCTCTCTCTCCCGTCCTTGTCTCTTTCATCGTCTCTCTCTCTCTCCTCTGCCCTATCGCCGCCGTAGCCACCACCATCCGGTGGTGGCCGGCCGTTTACCATCGCGTAACAGGGGGCTGCGGTTGTTGTAGATGTCGGCTGGGGTGGGTGTGCGTGGCCGGTGAAGTTGCCGGCGATCAGATGTAGCGAGAGGGAGAGAACAAAGGTCTGTGGTGATGTTTGTGAAGAGGAGAAGGTTCTATTTGTGAAGAATCTGATTTCTATGTGTTTGTTTATGTGAAGAGAGTAGTGAAGTAGGGTTTTTAGCTTGAAGGAGAAAGATGAGTGCAGACATTTGTGTGCGTGTGTAAATAATATGCAGACAATGAACTTTGAGAGAGTGGGGAGGTGATTTATAGAAGGGATGAGTTCTATTGTCTTTTATGTATTCAGTCTACATTCAGGTCAAACATTTTACATGGTTACATGTTTTATCCAATGACCTAAAATCTCTTAGTAGAGATTTATTGTAGATTTCATTAGATCTTGATGAGATTACTCAGATTTTGTTAGGATTTTTAAGAAATAGATCTAATTATGTGCAGGTTTAGGTTTGTGGGTTTTGGGCTTGGGCCCAGGGCCCACAAGCCCATCTTATGTGTAAGTGGCCCGTAAATCCTACGAGACCCGATATCGCGACCCAAACTTCATGGGCATAAAATATTCGTGTAACATCCATATTTGTCGGCGTCGTCAGTATTTTGTACGGTATCAGTCCGTTGTCGCGTAATATTCAGCATATTTTCTGTAAATCACCACACGCGCACTGTATATTCGAATAAACGTTCCTGGGCACTCCAAGGGCCTGGTTAAGTTAATTAGCGTCGTAAACACTATTTATTATCGCGTAATCACCTGTTAATCACGTAATTAAGGGCGTAAATTACCGTTTGTCACAATCACCGAGGAGGGGCCATCTCTGGGGCTTTATCTCAACATTAAGAAAACAGAGGTTTTTTGGCCAACATGCGATGGGCGGAAAAGTCAGGACGGGCTTTTCCTGAGAGGGATTGGTAGACCAGAGAGAGGGGTTAAACTCCTTGGTGGAGCTGTTAGCCGTGATCCTAGCTTTATTGAGGAGTTGGCAGGGCGGCGAGCCTCGGGGGCGGTTGAGCTCATGAAACTCTTGCCCTGCCTTAGGGATCCCCAATGTGAACTCCTTCTGCTAAGGTCGTGCATGGGGGTTGCTAAGTTACTTTTTGGGTTGCGGACTTGTCAACCCCATTTGATGGAAGATGCGATATTTCGGTTCGATGATGGCCTCAGGGAGGCTATAGAAGACATAGTCGTGGGTGGCGGCCCCTTCTTTGGTGACCTCCAGTGGCGTCTGGCATCTCTGCCAATGCGCCTCGGTGGGTTGGGCCTTCTTTCAGCTCGAGATGTTGGGGCTTATGCCTTTGTAGCGTCTAGGGCTCAGTCTTGGGAACTACAGGATCATATCCTTCGAAATAGTGGGGTCGTCGGGCTTGACTCGGATTATCAGCAGGCGCTCGAACGTTTAAATGTCTCTCTCCCAGACTTGGATATTAGCGGTTTCTCTAATAAGGACACCGCCCCCTCGAAGCCACAAAAAACTTTGGCGAATGCTCTGTTTAGCAAAATCGCTCAAAGCCTGGGAGAAGTTTTTTATTTGTCATCCCGCCAGAAGGCGGTGTTTGAGTGCCTGAAGGGTCCCCATGCTCAGGATTTCTTGACCGTTATCCCGATTGAGGGGTTGGGACAATGCATGTCTGCAGTAGAATACAGAGCCATTCTCAAATATCGGTTGATGATCCCTATGTACCAGGAAGATGAAACCTGCCCGATATGCCGTAAAGCTTGTATGGATAAATACGGGAAACACGCAGTTCATTGTAAAGATCTCCCTGGATTCAAATATCGGCATGACTGGGTTCGGGATGCCTTGTGGGACATCCTAAGAAGAGCTGGGATTTCTGCTAAGAAAGAGGCTCATGTGAATTTTCTCACGGACCCTATGGAAGGGAGATCTACTCTGCGACCAGCGGATCTGCTTGTCTTTGGCTGGGCTGGGGGGAAACATGCTTCTGTGGACCTTACGGGAGTTTCCCCTTTGGTTGGTTTAAGGGAAAACGGGTTTGTAGCTGGACAAGCAGCAAGAAAGGCAGAATCAAAGAAAGTGGATAAACACGCTAAAGCTTGCTCAGAGAATCAACATGTCTTTGTCCCTTTTGCCTTTGATACATTTGGCTCCCTAGCGCCAGAAGCTATCCGCTTTTTGACCAGGGTCCAACGGGTTATCCACAGCAATTGTTCAACCCCAGGCGGGCCAGGGGTTTGTCTTTGGAAGGTTAGGGTTTGCAATTCAGAAAGAGGTGGCGGCGCAGCTTGTTGCCCGTCATAAAATTGATTATCTTTATTCTGTTTATACATAAGTTTAAGGTCGGATATCTTTTTTATTTCTATAATAATGAAATATACGAAATTTTTCGTGCATATGGTTGATCTTAATATCGTCATAAATTTCTTGACATATACAGACGATGTCATGACCACACAACATAACTCGTCCACTGGACGGATATTAAACTAGTTTTAGTTTATTTGTATCAGGCTATTAATAAGTAACCGACTCAATGTTAGAAAAACCAGACCTTTTGTTATTTTAAAATATTTTGGCATCTTTCTAGACATATTTGATATTAATGAAAAAAGATATGTACTTGAACAACATATAGAGTAAGTCTAATAAAACATCATCATTGTGTTCTTATGTGGCCTCTTAAATGCATTATTCCATAACTATAAAACATGACAAACACCAGTTTCTACATAATTAGTCATGTTATCAATTAAACATGACTAATCACAAAGCAATCAATATGATCCAAACAAAAAGCCGTTTCAGAACCGTCATGTCAACATTTACATTTTTTTAAAGGTGTGAATTATTCGCGAATGTCGGGAGGTCTAACACACATTATCTTAACCGGGTCTGCGCTAGAGAGCCCCCTCGCACAATAGATCCCCAATTTAAACCCCTCAATGAGAAACCCTTATCACCCAGACTCGAACTTGAAACCTGGAGAGGAAAACTCACCGGACCCACCATAGGTGGAACTTAAATACCCGTGGTCACCACTAGAGCACTAGTGATGGTTACGTCAACATTTACATAAAGTGATGGATCAAAAAAGTTGTGAGTCGAAAAGTTTAAAGAAGAGGATAAAACATTTACATAAAATCAGCTAAAAGATTTTTTTAACTTTTAGAAGCGTGTAAATTTATTATAGCAACGTTATCTATAACTAGATGAACACGACCTCTAAAACAGATCCAGAAATCAGAGCTATCAACACGAGAGAGAGAGAGTCGAAAGACTAATGAAATGAAACCCTAGAAGTTTCCTTTTATATTTGGTGCACAAGGTTTTAGAGCATTCACATCCCTTCCTCTAGTTTTATGTGAGTGAGTTCTGCATATTATAAAAAGTGGTTGTGAGTGGAGAAGAGAGAAAATGTTACTGTTCATCTGTAAATTTATGGGACACTGTTCACCCCTATTAATTTTTTAATATTTATTGAAAGTGATTGTGAGAGAAGGAGCGAGAGAAAAAATAATGATAAATGTATAAGAAAAATGTTATTTAATTAAAAATAAAAGAGAAAAGATAATGGGTTTTTAATATAACTAGTTTATTTTCCGCCCTCGCGTTGCGGCGGGGACCCAATGACTACAAAACGCTAGTCAGTAACGACAAGTAAATACTGAATATCAAAACATAAATAAAAATGTCGTGAAAAGGATAGTCACCCCGTCCTAAAAAAAAACGATTTTAAATAACCTAATATATAATAATAGGACCCACAAGTCCTACACGTTGGAAATTCGGTTGTTTTCAGTTCAGTTATTACGGTGCTAACACATTAAAATATGGATGAGCTCAGTACCGGTAACAGTACTAAAAGTACCAATCCGAAAAATCATCGAAATTAGGTACCGGCACCGAAAATGCTCGGTACAATACGGTATGGTATTTGAAGATAAAAATCAATAAATACATGTATGGTGCTAGACCGGTGTCAAACCGAAAGTAACGACTTTGAAAACGCGAAAGGTGGGTACCAAATTGGTACAAAAAATGATTTGGTATAGTAAATTTGGTACCAATACGATACCGGTTTGATTACAGGATTTGATACGATTTGCTCATCAATAATCTAAATATCCAAGTTAATTTTACATGCTACAATTCATTTATTACAGAAAAAGACAAAAAATAAAGCAAAATAAATTGTTGTGTATATAAAACCTCATTCAAACGAAATACAGTTTACTTACTGTGTGTATGAAAAGTAATCTAAACGGTGCAATTACTTGCATTGCTACATTACTACAGGATTTCATAAGTTCGGTACAAAATCCCCAAAAGTGGGTACCGTTACCGAATATACCTGGTACGGTACGGCTCGGTACCGGTACTGGTACAGCACCGACATTTGAGGTTAAAAACCGACGAATACCGGTGCCGAAAATACACCTGGTTTGGTAAATTTGATACCGGTACCAGTACCCGATACCAAATATACTATTCATTCTATCTTTATTACTATTCAATAAATTTGGTACCAATACGATACCGGTTTGATTACAGGATTTGATACGATTTGCTCATCAATAATCTAAATATCCAAGTTAATTTTACATGCTACAATTCATTTATTACAGAAAAAGACAAAAAATAAAGCAAAATAAATTGTTGTGTATATAAAACCTCATTCAAACGAAATACAGTTTACTTACTGTGTGTATGAAAAGTAATCTAAACGGTGCAATTACTTGCATTGCTACATTACTACAGGATTTCATAAGTTCGGTACAAAATCCCCAAAAGTGGGTACCGTTACCGAATATACCTGGTACGGTACGGCTCGGTACCGGTACTGGTACAGCACCGACATTTGAGGTTAAAAACCGACGAATACCGGTGCCGAAAATACACCTGGTTTGGTAAATTTGATACCGGTACCAGTACCCGATACCAAATATACTATTCATTCTATCTTTATTACTATTCAATAAATTTGGTACCAATACGATACCGGTTTGATTACAGGATTTGATACGATTTGCTCATCAATAATCTAAATATCCAAGTTAATTTTACATGCTACAATTCATTTATTACAGAAAAAGACAAAAAATAAAGCAAAATAAATTGTTGTGTATATAAAACCTCATTCAAACGAAATACAGTTTACTTACTGTGTGTATGAAAAGTAATCAAAACGGTGCAATTACTTGCATTGCTACATTACTACAGGATTTGATAAACTCGGTACGAAATCCCTAAAAGTGGGTACCGGTACCGAATATACCTGGTACGGTACGGCTCGGTACCGGTACTGGTACAGCACCGACATTTAAAAACCGACGAATACTAGTGCCGAAAATACACCTGGTTCGGTAAATTTGATACCGGTACCAGATACCAAATATACTATTCATTCTATCTTTATTACTATTCAAGCCGTTTTGTTTACTATTCATTGAAGTAGGTTTTTAATATATAGGTAAATGGTCATGTTAAATGTGAAAATAAAGCGTTGCTATGAAGATGTCACAAAGGCAAGAGTATTTTCACCTCTCACACTTAATAAGAATTTGATGATCACTTTCCATTATTATCGAAACACTCATGTCAGCGTCACATCAGATTCCACTATATTTTTACGTTTTATCTACTTTAGGGAGCGTTGTTTCACTTTCTAATGCAACTTCCATTGCCACGCCAATTTTATTTTTATAAATACTTTTATTTTAACGATTAAGATAATTAATATATATTAAACTAATTTATAAAACCTGAACTTTCTTTCTTGTTTTCTTTTGGAATATTGGATTTTAATAATCCAAACTTTCACCCATTGGCCGGCAACGGACCCAACTTCAAAAATAACCGGTGGTGGTCACAACTTTTCGTATATTGTAAACCAATGGACTTTTACTAAAAAAAACCTTAATTTCTTTTTGTCTCCTTATCCTTTTCGGTTTAATAAAGGTCCATTGGTTTACATTATACGAAAAAGTTGCCGAAAAGGATAAGGAGACAAAAAGAAATTAAGGTTTTTTTTAGTAAAAGTCCATTGGTTTACAATATACGAAAAGTTGGGACCACCACCGGTTATTTTTGAAGTTGGGTCCGTTGCCGGCCAATGGGTGAAAGTTTGGATTATTAAAATCCAATATTCCTTTTCTTTTTTCAATTTTATAACTTTCGTATCTTAGTTTTCTTTTACAAAATCTAAATACGTGATATAACTATTTTTGAAAACGGTCTAAGCTGATACCCACTGAAAAGAAATTATTAATTGTTTTTAATACAAAAACTAAATATTTTTTCATTTAAAATTTATTAAAATTTAGGTCGCTCTGCCACGGAGCGCGGCTACAAGTGTGTAATAACCAACTTAGTGATTAATATTCAAGTTTTTTGATGTGAACATAACAATCATATTCCAAAAGGCCGTTCGAATAAACTTGATACAAAAAAATCAATCATAACTGGTATACAAAACTTATTCCAATAAATTATAATCATATATACAACACAATAAATAAAACTACAAGAGTAAAATTCCAATTTTACCCAATGTTTTAAAAACCGGTTCAAACCGGCCGGTTTTACGGGTTAAACGGTTCGGTAGAACCGGTTAAACCGTTAGTACACTCGGTTGAACCGCCAGATACACCTGGTTAAACCCTTTCTCTTAGCCAAATTCGATACGATATAAACACCGGATTTTAAAACATTGATTTTACCCTTTCCATTGCATGCACTGCGACGCCGGTCGGGTCTTCTGTGTCCCGGCTTCAACCGGGCACGAGGTCTGAACCGGTGGAACCATACAATTATACTGTAAACACAACAAACTACTCATCGGGATCGCTGCGGTCGGGTTCATCGGAACCGCCGTCAAAAAATTATGTTGCAAGTACAACAACTCAACCTCTCCAGCCAACAACCGGTCCACCAATGCGGTTGGAACCGAACCGGTGAACCGGTTATTATTAAGGTAAAGATTCTGTACGCTTGAGAACAATGGAGACACTTCTCCGTACAACATGTTATGGCTCAGATCAACGGTCTGGATCACAACTTCATTAAACGGCTGAACCGGCCCAGAAAACATATTCCGCTCAAGTTGAAGGTTACTAATCGGGAAACTGAAAACCGAACTGGGTATTGGACCGGTAAACCGGTTCAAACTCAAATCCAAATAATTCAAACGGTTCAGTTGAGATAATAAAACATCAACCGGTCCAGAAAACCGGTTCCAAGAAAGAGAAAGATATTGTAACGAAGAAGGTAAAAAACCGGGAGGTACTGAACCGGACAAATTATTATGTTTAAGGTCCAACCGGGTTAGAATTTGAGAAACAAAAGCCGGTATTGAACCGGATAACCGGTTATGACACATAACGACGTTAGTTAACGCCGGTAAGTTTCCGACGGCCCACGGAACATTTCCGGTGAGCTGATTATAACTCAGATCAAGCGTCCTCAACCCAGTAAGCTCCCCCCACGTCGCCGGCATCTCGCCGGAGAGAAAATTCCGGCTGATTCCGATAAACCGGAGATTTTTCAACTCCGATAAAGTCGCGGGAATCGCACCCATGACCCGACCGGGCACAAGTGTAAATTCAACAAGATTTTTTAATTTTCCAATGTCCAGATGAAGTCGTCCGGACAGACCAGGCGTGCTAGCGCGCGGGTCTCCGAGGTTTAATGTAACAACTCGTTGGCCCGCGCAGAACACGCCTGGGAAGTTACAGGGATCGGAAGTGAAGTCCCATGAAGAAAAGAAGGTGGAACCAGGCATGTCTTGTAGTGATTTTTTGATGGATTGTAGTGCTAAAAAATCAATGGGGTGCAATAGTGCTAATGAATATTGAATGAAGAATGTGGTTGTAATCAGTAGAAATATTTTGTGTGTGATCCCCATTGTCATAAATTGGGTAAAGTGAAAGAAGAATGAAGAAAGAATATACAATGGAAAGGTTGATGGAAGTGATAAAGTGTTACTGACTTTGTGGGAATGAAGCCATATACATATTTGTTGATGTATATGTGTGTCTGTTTGATAATGATTAAAATAACAGTTTTGTTTATGTATTATTGTTTTTTTGTTTGGTTAGCTACTTAGCTTAGGTTCGGGAGATATATATCAACGGTTGTCCGAGCCTACGTGGTGTCAGATGAAGAGTATGTTTAAGCCTATATGGCTATATGGTACAAAGTGTATGCTTCTCTCCTTGGCTTATTTGGGTTTCGTCTTGTGGTTTGTTACGGTAGAGAGTGTTCATCTCTTGTGGTGGTACAAGGGCTGTCAAATGGCAATCGACGGCATGGTTTTCGAGGGGAACGTCCAAACCAAACTCTTAAGCCAACGTGGGCTAATTAAGACAACATAGTCTGGCCGGAGTAGGACAATGAGGCTCTTCAATTTGGGAGTGCGATAGCCTAATATAAAAAAATTGCTGTTTTAAAAAACAAAACGCGGTTTCAAACAATCCATAAAAGCTTTTATTATACAAATTAAATAAAAATAATGTATACAAGCTTTCATTATTCAAATTAAATAAAAATAATGTATATTATATAAACGCTTATTATAAATTATATCTCCAACACGTGCATTGATTGGTGAAAAGCTTCATAGTAATTTATTGACATCTTTTACTATCAACTATATTGAATATTCAATTGACACGTTAACGGTTTTGCTCACTATCTTTTTGACTATCAGTCATTCAGTCTCAATCTTTTTTAACTGTGAACTAAATTACAAGATAAATATTCTAAGATTCCCTTAATCTAGCAAATGTATTCCTTCATTCATAGCGGTCAGAGTTGGATGCATACTCGAGCCACTAAGCCACAAGTTCCGGAGAAAACTCACTCGCCTGAAGGCCCACTGCGGTAAAACACGGTTCGGCTCGGTTTCGAACTAGCGACCTCCAGAGACGCCTAGTTCTAAACTTCATTGCCACCACCAATGTCCTTCAAAGTGATGCTAGTGAGAGTTGAACTTGACCACTAGAGCAACTTGTTAGGACACTATCAGTCTCATCTATATATAATTTTTTGAGCTTGTAAACTTAATAATATAAAGTTTAAATACAATTTTTTGAGCTTGTAAACTAGTTTTACATATAAAAAAGTCAATGATTTTTTTTATTAATATTTTAAAAGTCCCTGAGAGTGGAGGAGAGAGAAAATATAGTGATAAAGTTTAAAAAATATTATTTAATTGAAAATGAGAGAAAAATAATAACTTGAGTTAAATGCTTGGTTGGTCCCTGTGGTTTTCAAAAATTGCAGACTTGGTCCCAGTGGTTTACTAATTACACGCGTGGTCCCAAAAGTTGTCAAAAATGCACTCGGTTGGTCCCCAGCCCTAACATCAGTTAAAATTCTCAGTTAAGTCCATGTTAAATGACCAAAATACCCTTGAACAATTAAAAACCTAAAACTAAGAATTAAAAAAACAGTATATAACCTCTGCATCATCTTCATCACCATCATCATCTTCATCAACCCACCACCACCACCTCCATCGTCACCTTCAACCCACCACCACCTCCACCGTCACCTTCAACCCCCCACCACCACCTCATTTTGAGATTTAATGGAATCAGACACCCTTGGAGAAAAAACCGACCACCAAGCTTACAGTTGACAACAACTATGAAGACCACTCATATTTCAACATCTTCAAACTCAAGATTCATAATTTGGGCTTATTAATGGGAGAATAGAATTACCCAGATGTAAAATTTGAAATTTAATACAATAAATAGGATTTAAGAATCTTACATTACGAATTCCTCTGTTACAATGCAAGAATCCTCTTGAAAACCTTGCGCAGATCTAGGGCAATTGCGTGAGTTGAATACAGCAACAATTGTTATGAATTTCGGTAACTTATTGAAGTTGATTTGGTTAATTTAATCACCGACTAGACCCCTTGGAACCGAACACAACTGAAGAGATTTGATGATTTATCGGAGTGTTTGAATACTTGTGAATTTCCCTTTTTTTTTCTTTGTTCTCTGAAGAAATTGATGAATCGGAAGCTGCTGTTGGTGGTTAATATGTTTCGGAAGTAGAATTGCAAAGGTTCCAGATCCACTCAATTTCACATTCTTATTCGTGAAATCCACACTCCTGATCAAAAAATCATAAAACGCACCTGATCTGGGTTAAACCACCAACGATTTGTGCATCCAAACCCTAGATCTGGGTCAAATCACGAACATCGGTTACCAGGGAGGGGATGATTTAGGGTTCTTGTCATAAATCTGGAATTCTGAAATCGTGTCTGGTGCTTGTTTTCCACCGCCTGTGCCTCCACCGCCGCCGCCGTAAGCGACGGCGCTACCTCCGTTCCACCATCTTCTCCGATCTCTTCTCTCTCTTGTCGTCTCTCTCCTCTATCTTCGCTTCTGATCTCCGTCGCCGGAAAAGAACGAGAGACAGAGATGGGGTGTGGGTTTGTGATGAAGATGATGATAGTGATGAAGATGATGGTGATGAAGATGACCTGGTGATGAAGTTGATGATGGGTTTAACCAAGTCAAAAGTAAAACTAAACAAAAATTATAAAGAGAGTTAATAAGCAAGGGTATTTTGGTCATTTAACATAGACTTAACTGAAAATTTTAACTGATGTTAGGGTTGGGGACCAACCGAGTGCATTTTTGACAACTTTTGGGACCACGCGTGTAATTAGTAAACCACTGGGACCAAGTCTGCAATTTTTGAAAACCACAGGGACCAACCAAGCATTTAACTCTAATAACTTTTAGTGTAATTAAAGAAATGAGAATAATCAATGTGAATGCTCTTAGGGTGTAGGGGGCGTCACGCCGTCACCCGGGGAAGGCAAACGGTAACAAGTCACCGGACGTGAACACCACCTCCAACCCCGGTGATCTTCTGAAGCATTCACCGCTTGTTTCCCCTTCTTTTCTTTTTTTTTTTTTTTTGACCGTTGCAACAACCCCAACGGTTACAATGCCGTTTAACTCTATAAAAAAAACATGACATTTTAATATTTAAACACAACCATTCACAAACTATTTCTCACAAACCATTCACAACCAAACAACACAAACAAAACACCCAATGGATAAACAAAAAAGGAATATTGGATTTTAATAATCCAAACTTTCACCAATTGGCCGGCAACGGACCCAACTTCAAAAGTAACCGGTGGTGGTCCCAACTTTTCATATATTATTATTATTATTATTATTATTATTATTATTATTATTATTATTATTTTTCTCCTTTTATACTGAGGCTTGCTTTTGTTTTCTCTAAATTGCTCTCTATTATAAAGAATAGGACTAAGTGATATTTTGAATGGTTTCTATAAATTGTTCTCTAAAATTTTGATATAGAGTATATATTGGGTGTGGGATAAGAATGCTACAAGGATTGTTTTCAAGGGTGAGGATCAAATAGGAAGTTTATTTTGGTTAGGAATTGTAGGAAGCAATAGGATTATGACATGTGACAACATTTAAAATAAAGAGAAAATGTATTTTAGTCAATCCAACCCTTTCTTCTTCTTCTTTCTTCTCCCCAGTAACTTCAAAACCCACCATCTTCAACCATTTCTTCACTTACTATCTCAATAATCACTACATTATAGTGCGATTTTCGTCACCAATCAATGATTCAAACACCCGATCAACGTGTTCTTCAGCTTTTTTTTGAAGAAAACCCAATTTAATTTCATTCAAAATCTTGTTTTTCCCGTGATTTTGAAAATAATCACTCAATCCGTTCGATTCGATCGTTGATAAGTGTTTCTATCATTCAAATTTCGTCAATCGTTGAAGAAATCGGTTTCGATCCATGTAAGAAGTTCTTTAATTTCATTTTAACGATCTGGGTTTCTGATTTAGTCATTGCGTTTTACGATCTTGACGGGGGTCCGGGGGCAGCGCCCCTGGTAGCAGGGTCCCAGGGGCGACAGCCCCTGGCGGGGTCCAAGGGGCAGAGCCCCTGGCTAGGGTTGAGCTGCATTCGTAAACTGCATTGGTTCAGACAATTCACAGCACAGACAATTCACAGCACAAACAAAACTATGTCCTGGTTCAATGCGTTTTAGAGAGCACTTTCTTTGGTGTTTTTAGGCAATTGCGTTTTAGAACTAAGCAATTTTTATGTGTTTTATGTCCATTGCGTTTTAGAAAAACACATTCTTGAAGTGTTTTTAGTCATTGCGTTTTAGGTAAAACACATTTTTAGGAGTTTTCAGTCAATTGAGTTTTAGAGAGAACACTTTCTTTTGTTTTTTTTGGCCATTGCGTTTTAGAAAGGAGACATTTTTAAGTGTTTTCTGGCCATTGCGTTTTACAAATAAGACATTTCTTTGTGTTTTTTGTGCATTGCGTTTTAGGTAGAACACTTTTTTATGTGTTTTCAGTCCATTGCGTTTTAGAAAACAGACATTTTAAGTGTTTTCTGGCCATTGCGTTTTAGAAATAAGACATTTGTTTGTGTTTTTTGTGCATTGCGTTTTAGGTAAAACATATTTTTATGTGTTTTTAGTCCATTGCGTTTTAGAAAGTACATTTTCTTTTGAGTTTTTAGGCTATTGCGTTTTAGAAATAAGACATTTCTTTGTGTTTTCTGGCCATTGCGTTTTACAAATAAGACATTTCTTTGTGTTTTTTGTGCATTGCGTTTTAGGTAGAACACTTTTTTATGTGTTTTCAGTCCATTGCGTTTTAGAAAACAGACATTTTAAGTGTTTTCTGGCCATTGCGTTTTAGAAATAAGACATTTGTTTGTGTTTTTTGTGCATTGCGTTTTAGGTAAAACATATTTTTATGTGTTTTTAGTCCATTGCGTTTTAGAAAGTACATTTTCTTTTGAGTTTTTAGGCTATTGCGTTTTAGAAATAAGACATTTCTTTGTGTTTTCTGGCCATTGCGTTTTACAAATAAGACATTTCTTTGTGTTTTTTGTGCATTGCGTTTTAGAAAAAATGTCATTTTTTAGGGTTTTTTTTCCATTGCGTTTTAGATTTTTTTTTTCGAAAATATAGCAATAGTATAATCGTTTTAAAGATAAAAAAACGCTCGTTTTTTTTGTGAAATTTTTATAAAAAAATAATGTTGTATGAAAGTGTTATTAACGTTTAAAAAATAGGGGGGAATTGGAGGAGAGAGAAACTATTGGCTTGGATTGACTAGAATACCCCTAAACAAACTCACGCGCCTCTTTTCTTCCCTTTAATTTCCCTGATTTAATCTTAGCCCTTGATTAACTAAATGGATGGTCAAGATCACTTCCTAGCCTTCTTAGCCAAATAAACTTCCTATCATATCTCCACCCTTGTTTTCAAACTAGTGTTGTGTTTATCGGTAGATATCCCTAAGACAGTAACACTTCAATATTATTAATCTTTGCTTTTTAAACAAGAAACATATCGACACATTATCCTTCAAGAAAGCGGTGCAAGGGTAAAATTACCTCCCCTTTAACAGAGGTCTTATGTTCGAATTCAGCTTTCACTATTTTTCAGTCTTTAACCCCCTTAAAGGCCACATACTAAGCATAAAGTAGTTTTATTGCTTAGCAAGGTATTGGTGGGGTCTCGTAAGTTTTCCAGTAACAGGTTCTAATGATTAACGAAAAAAATATATACAAACAGATCTATTATATACATTTTGTAGAGAACTTTCACATTGACCACATCTACACAAGCAAGCTTAGAAAGTGAGTGCATGAGTGAACCAAATAAGACCTGTTCCCCTTTGAACCAATACCAGACCCCCAACATAACCATAAAATCTGTCATTTATTCACAAATATACATGAGAAAAAGAAGAAAAAAGGGAGAGATGATCACATACAAGTATACAAGGTTCTGACTTGATGAATTTGAATGCATCTTGCAAGCAATTAACCTGTTGACATAATATTATTGTTTCAGTTTTGACTTAGGGTTGCCTTTGGTTGTCAAATACAACAAATTATTCTGAAAATGTGAATAGAATGATAGAACTGTTGATGATGAATATGGAAAGTACAAACAGCAAATTAGGTGGGTGGTAATTGCCTAACTGGTCAAAAGGGTAAATGTTTATTGGGGTCAAAATCATAGTCACAGAATGAATTCGCTCTAAAAGAGGCGAATTTCATTTTGGTACGTTTCGTACCATACGGAATTCGTATGCGTATAATACGGTACTAATTCGTGAATTCGCTCCCTCAATTCAGCGCATCATGCTATTCAATTCTTTGAATTTCCTTTCAATTCACTGAATTTTGTTTGCCCACTAGCGAATTTTTAGGTTCAATACGTATTAGGGTTGGATTCGGAGGGAATACGTATGCTAATACGTACAATTGGCGGGCTTGTGAAAAAGCGGGAAAAAACAGAAATATCGTATTGACGTTTCCATAATTCTAACCAATTACCAAAATCTAGAAATCTAGAATCAATGTATATTTCATCCTCAATTTCACACCTTCAAATGGCTTTTGGCAACTTTATGTTTATGTTTTCTATTTGCTAATATGAATATTGGATTTTGATCATTTGGATTTATGAAATTAGTAAATCATGTATCATTACAAAAAAAAAAAAAAAAAAAAAAAAACAAAACAAAAAAAAACAAATAAAAAAAATAGTATATATTTAGAGAGAGTCAATATAGTTTTTCATGTTGCCACCATTTTACAGATAATAGAAAGCTATTTGCATATAATGATAATAAGGTGAAAGCAAGTTACCTTTTGGTGTAATAACCCAATTTTTAATGCTTAAAACCCAGTTACTTATCTATTTAAAAGGTTAGTTATTATTGAGATAGAGTAAAGTAATGGTCCCCGGTGTTTACCAAAATTTTGGATTTAGTAGCTTTTCAAAAGTACACGAATGGTCCCTGTGGTTTGCACTTTGTAACACATTTAGTCCTCAGCCAACAAATCTAAAGGTTTTAGCATGTTCACGTTAGGGACTAAATGTGTTACAAAGTGCAAACTACAGGGACCATCCATGTACTTTTGGAAAAAGCTGAGGACTAAATGTGTTTCAAAGTGCAAACCACATATTTTGGTTTAAAACCATTTTGACCCATTACCAAATCCGTCATCTTGACCCATTAACCAACCCGCCAATTTACCACCTCTAGTAACAGGTTTAAATGCAAAAGTCAAACTGCGTATTTACCTTCTTCAGAAAGGTCAAACATGCCACCAAGCAATTCATCCTCTTCCCCATCATTCTCTTGTCTTCCATCATATTCACCATAATCAATTGAACCGCCAGTTAGCTTCCCGTCACCATCAGGTTCAACCACCTTACAATAACCCTCCTGAAAACACCCTTCAAAATCCACCGATTTCTTCACCCCAGTAGGCAGCTCCTCAAAATCGAAAGGGTCGGTGGTCAACAAAGGCGTGCTCATAATTCTACCACCACTCTTTCCTATAGTTTGACAAGTAGCGGTTTTGCATATCTCTGAAGGGGAAAATGCTGGTTCTTTAGGGTTTTGGTAGCTTCTTGGGTCATGATAAAGTTCATTCAGGGTGCAACTGTTCGACGTACTAGATTTCCCACAATTCACTGGATCAAGATCGAGCAAATGCTCAATTCTTCGGGATGATCCTGAAATTAAGTTTTAAAAATAAATAAATAAATAAATATACACGATATGGATGATGTAACGAAGTGAAACAAGCATGTAAGAAACCAAATTAAACAAAACAAGGTGAAACAAACATGGTCACATGATGGGCCTGTTCCAACTGAAAAACTGATACATGAACTAAGAAAATGTAAAGGCAGTAATTTAGACCTGTTCTATGCAAAAATGGTTCGATCTGGGTTAAATTCATCTCTAATGGGTCAAATGAAAAACCCTTAGCTAAAAATGAAATGACAAATCAAGAGGAATCCTAAGAGAAATACATGCTAATTGAGAAATTTGAGAAGCATTCTAAACCACACATTTTCTCTAAGCCAAAAAAAAAAAAATTTTTACTGCTAATCGCACCTTTTTAAGTTTTTTTTTAATTATACAAATGTGTATATTGTCAATTTTGAAACTATACATATGTGTATATTATTAAAAATATATGTACGATACTTACTTTTCAATTTTAAACACGTATTTACACATATGTGCACTAGAAAAAACATTTTCAGAATCATAATCTTCCTTTATATACATATATGTACAATACTTATTTTAAAATTTTAAACACGTATATACACATATGTATAATTAAAAATTGGCAACATACACATGCGTATAATTCCCAAAAAAAATTAACAAATAAATTTAACAGTATAAAGGGCGATTTGGCCAAATTTTTTTTTTACATTTTTGGGGAAAATGTGTGGTCCAGAATGCTTCTCACGTTTCTCAATTACCCTAGTGCTTCTCACATGATTCTAACCCTATAATCATATATATATAACATGTTAACTATTTATAAAATTTGAAAAAAAAAAGATAAAAAAGTTGATGGTGGGTCAACCCAACCTAATTCACCCGAACCTGTATTTACCCATTACCCAACTTGCCTGACCTGCCCATTTTGCCACTTCTAGAAAACCGAGACCTGGAGGCTTGGCACAAAATAATGTAACTTCTATTTTTTTAGAAACAAGAAATTACAACTTATGTCAAGGCACTTGAACCTTTACATGCAAATTCGGTTTTCTTATGTGAGGCTTTATGACAAATTGACATGTTCAGAATGTTAATCAATTAATATTGACCATATACTTTATCTTTAATTATACCTCCATCCGAGCTTTCAGTGGAGCTAACAGACGCTGGCTGCGAGAGACAGATAACAGATTCATCACTGGCCTTCTCTCTATACTGACCAGACTCACCGGGATTTTTTCTGGCAGAATATGCTCTGCAAAAAAAGTCATCAAGATAGTCAAATTAAAACAACATGATACGAACCCATGGGTCGACCCATGTCTTGTGGGCAGCTCCAGATGGGTATTTGACCCATTTAATTATCTGCAGCAATGAGTTTTGGGGGGAACGGTTCTGGGAGCAAGTAGTGGGCAGTTTCTAGCAGTTAATTACCTTCTTTTCTTTTATGTTAAATAAGGCAGAATAGGTAATGTTTCAGATGTCGATGTTTTATATAAAATTAGGGTTCTAACTTCTAAACCTTTGTTTCTGGAGATTAACCCATCTCGAATTGGGTCTTTTATCTTGTAATATTTCAGTTTTCAGCAATTAAATCTATCAATTACTTTTGTTTGAGTTCTGGGTTCTATCACAACACCAAGCAGCATTTAGTACATATAGTCCCTTGAAAAGTTTAACGCATGCTGCCTAAAATGGATGGAAAAGCGTACATTGTCTAAAGTGTGATCAAGAGTAGAAGGCGTCACAAGTACAGTTTATGAAGTTCAAATAAATGGGCATTACCTGTCATCCCAGCCTGATTTAATGCTATTGAAATGGTCAAAAACAGGCAGCAAATCCTTTCTTCTTATGTCCACTTCATAACAAGGTATGTTCTCAATCAGAGCCTCTCCATCTGCAAATCCTTCCACATTTGCAGATTTCATCACATAAAAATGTACCTGCACCAAAAAGAAGTTTGAGTTTAATACCAAATAGAGAATGGTATTAAGGAGGCTTTTGTTCGCTGAATTTCATACATAAAAAATGGAATATGTCAAGGAGTTGGAATCAGCAGGAATAAAATGGAATTGATTCCATTTGCCCATGCGTTTTGTAATGTTCTGGTTTGACCATGCATTTACTAGCAAAGTATTTGCCTTTTGGTGCACCATTCACTTTGGTAATTGTACCTGGTAATGGCCCAGTCTGGTAATTTAAGTTTTGTGTAATGGGCTAATATGGTAATCCGCTCATTTGATTGATTGAACAGGTAATGTGGCACCTAAAGCCAACAATGTGCTTGTGTGTAACTTTTCTGCTGATTTGCCATTTTTACTAAATAAAAATGATGACTTGGAAACTATATATTTTACTTTTTTTTCCTTCAGTTATTATTATTACTTTGCTGCTGTTAAATAAAGATGATGATTGGAAAGAAATCATCATAATTTTGTTGGATAAATACCTTTTTAAAATTATGACTTACAAAAGAAATTTTCATAATAGCAGAATCTAGAGAAAGTAACCTAATTTAAAAAATTATACAAGAATACCAAATCATAAATAATTGAACACTTTTAAAAAAAGAACCCAATTTTTATTTCACATTGTTAATAAAAATGTCATGTCCACACTATTAATTAAAGAAGAGTAAAGTACACAGATGGTCCTTGTGGTTTATCAAAATTTTGGATTTGGTCCTTAGCTTTCCAAAAGTACACAGATGGTCCCTGTGGTTTGCACTTTGTAACGCATTTAGTCCCTAACTTTTTCCAAAAGTACATGGATGGTCCCTATGGTTTGTACTTTGTAACGCATTTAGTCCCTAACTTGGACATGCTAAAACCTTTAGATATGTTGGCTGGGGACTAAATGCGTTACAAAGTGCAAACCACAGGGACCATCCGTATACTTTTGGAAAGCTAGGGACTAAATCCAATATTTTGGTGAACCACAGGGACCATCCATGTACTTTACTCATTAAAGAAAATGCCACTTGTTGCTCTTTACTGGTTCAATCGGTAGCCTACAGACTAAACTAGCCCGTCTACCTAAGCTTACAACCAACCAGCCGGGGACATAAACAAGTATATTTACCAAAATGGACCAGCATGTTACTATTTAAACTATCCTTCATACCTTTGCATTTTGCCACAACGGTAATCTTCCAGAATTTATTTGCACCTCAGCATTCGACAGAAACAAATGGGCTCTATCATTTTGCTTTACCGAATCATTTTCCACCAGCTTTTGACCTCCAACACAAACATTATATATCGACGTTGCAGATATGCATTCCTCCCTTTCTGGAAAATCCAGTCTTCTAGAAACTTGCCACCACTGACAAGGCTCAAATATCAGACCTAACTCATCATCTTGGCCTGGTTGATATGAAACGGGTTGAGTTTGTGACCCAACATCAATTTGTTGAACCCCCACTGAAGGAAGAAGTTCGTATTGAACTACGTATCCAGAAGGAGTATAAACTAGCAGATATTCTAGAGAGTTGACCTTTTTAGACATATTCTGATTACGGTAAGTTGTAGAATTGTGAAAAACCGAAGCAACTGAACCAGAGAGCATGCTTGTCTTTCCCAAAAAAGAAGCGGTGTTGCTAACAGAATTAAGAAATCCTGAATTGTTATTTTTTATCCTACCCACTACTGAAAGGGTAAGGGGATGAGGTGGCGGTAACGGCTGTTCGTCTATGACAAATGATGGAGTTGACCACCATGGCAGAGACTGAACTGGGTTGACTGCCCGACTGTGGGACCTTTGAAACCGATAGCCCGTTTCACCACCAAAGGGTGATAGAGCAAACACGTGACACGTACCCTTGGATGATACAATGGAAATCCACTGACAGTAACAACTGAAGCTTATGTCTTGGATAACCTGTCAAACAAATTACAAATAATACAAAGTATGAAGTCGAAAATTAGAATAAAGTATGAACTTGAAAATTAAAGATGGCAAAATGGGCGGGTTGAGTGCAAGGTAACAAATTAGGAAGGCGTGTAAATTTTTGGTATCGCTGAGATTAGGTTTGACCCACATGGACTTTAATACATAATTCGCGCGTTAGAAATGACAACGAAATCTATATTACTACCACTACTACTATTATTATTAAATTATATGAATACGACGATTTAGGATATTTCATGCATTAAAAATACACCCAAGTTGACTTTTGACCCATTCGACTCATTTCCTTCCTAGCTAGTTTAATATATTCAGAGTAAAATGTCATTTTCGTCCCTGAGGTTTGGCAAGTTTTGCGACTTTCGTCCAAAGGTTTGTTTTTTCGCATTTGGATCCAAAAGGTTTGAAGTCTTGCCAT
Source organism: Helianthus tuberosus (assembly GCA_030545235.1). Taxonomy (NCBI): domain Eukaryota; kingdom Viridiplantae; phylum Streptophyta; class Magnoliopsida; order Asterales; family Asteraceae; genus Helianthus; species Helianthus tuberosus. The sequence goes on from CM060406.1 coordinate 188,985,671, forward strand.
TTTCATCCAGCTCGTTAACTCCATCCATTTTCTCCGTTAAGTCAGGGGTATTTCCGTCTTTTCTGTTAACTTAAAGGGCAATTCGATCTTTTTCACTTTATGTACAAGCATTTAACATAATGTACAAGTATTCAAAATACCCTTAATGTATTCAAAATGCCCTTACTAAACAAGAAACAAAAACAAGTAGGTATAAAGACAAACACTCCTGACTTAACGAAGAAAAATGGATGGAGTTAACGAGCCAGATGAAAATGGCAAGATCTCAAACCTTTTGGATCCAAATGCGGAAAAACAAACCTTTGGACGAAAGTTGTAAAACTGGCCAAACCTTAGGGACGAAAATGGCATTTTACTCTTATATTTATCTATATAATATAAGCAAAAATTAACCCCTTCATAAGTGAATAGGTTGAAAATGCCACCTCTAGGCTGTATGAACGTGAATACTCTTTGAATGACTCTTGACCCATTGGACTTGTTTCCTTTTTAGCAAAATTTTGTCATTTTACCCGTTTGACCTGTTAGGGATAATATATAGGGAGACATTTTGCACATCACCAAAATATACTCATACACAACTACGCTTGTGTGACGTTGTACAATGTGTTATTTATGGTGTATGGTGTATGAATAAATTTTGGTGGTGTACAAATCACCTCCCCTAACCCAAAGTGAACCTTGTACAGGGTAATGGATCAACGATTGCACGTCTAGACAAAATCATACTGTGATGAATAGATGTATAGAGTATACTTACAGCTGATGTTATGCCACGGTGAAGCTTGTAAAGCAGCACATGAGAAGAATTCCAATCATGGATTTGATTGCTAGAAGTGTTGCGGGTACAAGGTATAATTCGAAAGATATTTACATTATTACCATGTATTGACGCTGTTACCAGAAGGGTCCCGCTTGGATCAAAACATAAGGCAGACAGTGGACTGGAATGAGCTCTAAACTGTGATATAACTGTATTTGAGATGACATCTTTCACAATGACCTGCACCAATTATAGAATCAGAAAATAGAAATTCTACAAGCTTTTATGTCAAAAGATGAAGTAGATTTATATAATATGATACTCTATATGGATCAATTCTTTACTAATATTATTATTGTAAGACGTACATTTGCACAAGAATTTTAGAAAGTGAAACGGCTTAAGGACTGACCATTCCAGCATTATCTACTTCTGAAGAAGAATTCTTAACTTTCCAGTTTGGATTTGAATTTGCAGGGGATATTGGACGGTCTTGGAGCATATCTGGGTAATACTTAGAGATTGTTTTATATCCTTTGTCACCTAGGGTTATTATTCCTGCAGCCAACTGTTTGCTTGATTCCATTGCATAACGAGCCACCAAAGAACCATTGCTGGGTGAGGTTGACGGGCTAATACCAGGAGTAAGGTTCTTCGGGCTTAAATGGCCCGTGTTAGATACAAGCAGTTTGTTTGAAGCATAAGCTAACCACCGTGGACCCACGGCTAATGGACCATACCCAAAGTTAACTCCAACCATTCCTTGGCCTCCAGACCGAGGAACCGGATACGTGGGTACAGTGAATTTATGCTCAAGTGTGACCGCATCTAAGCAGTGTATCTATCACATATAAGATATAACATATATAAAATTAACATAAAATAAGACATAAGTGCAATGTCAGAAAATGTCTGAATGAATTAACATGTTACCTCCTTTTCAAGACCAATACAAACTATCAGAGGACTGCATCTGACCATAAAAACAGTTGACCTGAACCTGAGAACCTTCACGTAACAATTGGACTTGAGAGAATAAAACCGCACAGCAGTAGGAGAGTCCACCAAGCTTCCTGACTGAGCCATCACTGAACCATCCCTACCCGGTTGACTCAAATAGGTTCGATTTTGACCCAGCCCCGACCTGGTGGGTTCATCGCCAGCAACCACCATTAGTAATGGATGTAACTGTAAGAACTTTTCATTGGCGTCAAATTTTGTAGGCAAATGCAGCAATTGTAAGAAAGTGACGGGCGCGTCACGCTTTGAAACAAGCTCAGTAAAATCAGAAGCATCCTCAACGTCAATAACTTGAAAACCAGTCTGATAACCAAGCAATAAGACATGTCTGAAGGAAGCAGGACCAATTTCTAATCTGTCAAAGCCGGCCCATATTACCTGGTTTACATTAAAATGTTAAGATAGATACCTTCATGCATCTAAAAATAGGAATGAGTTATTGCAAGACTTAACAAATTGGACAATAATTATGTGGTTAGTTGGTTCACACATATTTAAAGCATTAATTAACAAGAGTCAATACACTTTCCCATTAATGCTAATAATAGATCAGATGCAATAAGTTTTTGGTCACAAGCATAACACTGTTGACTTTTGTGAATCAACATAGAGAAATTGCTTTTGGCACAAGCATAACACTGTTGCCTTTTGTTAATCAACACAAAGATATACTATGTTTGCCTCCAAACAGTACAAATACCAATACCTTAATATAATATAGGAGCTCTTCAACGTCTTTTATTATGGACCGTTGCAAATATAATATAATATATTCTGTAACTAATCACCAAATTTATGGAATTCCATAAATTTTATTAATAACACATTCTTAATATATTATGATAACCTTGGTTTAAAAAAGCGCGAAGCGCTCCGAAGCGTTTTGGTTCCAAAAGCTTTAAGCGAAGCTTCAAGCGCGAAGCAAGAGCTTCACGTATACGAAGCGCTCCATATTATATATAATTATATATAATGTTAATTTTATATATATGTATAAAAAATAGCTATCCATATTATATATATGTATTTTATAATGTTAATTTTGTACTTTTATGCATAAATTAAAAAGTTTAAGGACCAAATGTAAACTACTGAAGATAGAGGGGGTTAAATGTTTAAATAGAAAAACTATCTTTACACTTTTTAAGTAAAAAGTTAGAAGTTTCAGGGACTGAATGTAAACTAATGAAAGATAGAGGGGTTAAATGTTTAAAAAACCTTAACTTATAAAAACCCTAAAAGCCTAAAAGACAGATACGCAGCCGCTCTCAGCATCTCTCTTCTTCTTCCCCCTTCTTCCTGGTTTCCGGCTGAAAGCAACTCCGTCGCCGGAATTTGTCGCCGGATTTCACATAGGAAGTCGCTATATCGTCGATATAAGGTCGATATGTACCTTGTAAAGACTGTTGGGCTTAAAAAATGGCCCAAATGTGACCTGATTGGGCTGAAGCGTCGCTTCAAACCATCATCGCTTCGCGCTTAAAGCTCGCTTCACATCGCTTCACGTAATGTAACGCTTCAGACCCAAAAAAGTGTTTTTTCCAGCGCTTCAGCGCTTCACGCTCTCTTTAAGCGCGCTTTTTTAAACACAGATGATAACTACTGTTATTGTGGCTATGGTGCCTTCTATATCAACATTCAAATTGCATTGTTTCTCCCTAATACAAGTTACAGAAGAAGGTTTAAGCAATAGTTTTCAAAAATCAGCACTCACGGACCATAGTATACATGTATCGATTTTTGCATCATGCATTTATAGATTTATATTACTTTTTTTTAACAACTCCTAGATTTTCTAGGATAAATACACCACAACCTACACCTTGCAGGAATTGAAACCCTCCACCTTTATAATTCTATTGCCCTACTATGCACAATAAACATGAAATGTACTGGTAAATTCTCGAATTAATTATAATCAATTTTCTAGGATTTATATTACTTGAGTAGGAGTTGGCTACAAAGCCAATATTTCCTACAAAGTGTAGGAAACCATTAGAGAGTGACATGTGGCAATTAGGTTTTTTAACAAAAAGGGCATTACGGTAACTTGATAATTATTTTATTTATGGAATTTATTTATTATTAACTAACTCATGAGAATTTTAAGGAAACTTAATATCTCCTTGATTTCGTATTGGAGGTTATCAAAATTACTGAGGTTATCATTCCATGAGAGTTTCATATTCTTCTTATTAAATAAATTGCCTGATAAAAAATAATGGCTTCAAATACAATTGTTGATTGCAGCGATGGTAAATACAATACGATTAGTTTTTTTAATCATTTGTTTAACAATGAACATGTTAAGGGGTTTAATTTTCAACAAGTTCTTGACGATGTGTTTTACCAGTTAAAAGGTTAATGTTAATGTGTTATAATTCCCTTGGTATTAAATGTTGTTTTAATTAATGAAACACAGTTCACTGGGAGATATTGGTATTGTGTTTTAGTAGTTAACAGTTAATACATGCTCACCTATTGTCTAGCATGCTACAAGTTTATCATGACGTGTTTTATTTCCTGTACTATGATCAAACTTTAAAAAACAACACTGTCTTCAACAAAACATATTGGATACATCTATATGCATGATTTAATCACAATGTAGCTTTAACACATCCATCCTTAAAACAATATCAATGTAAATAACACTGTCTTGACACTGTGTTTTATCAGTTTCTTCATGCTGTGTTTTATCAGTTTCTAGTTTCTTCATATTGTGTTTCAATCCGAATTTGTTATCTTGATCCATGATTCTAGCTATTTTTGGTATGAAAGAGGGTTTTCTATAATTGGTTTTAGAGAGAGAGGGAAAATCGCGAGATTGTAGGGGCGTGTGTTATTTATGACAGTTATCTGATTGATTTAAAACACGTAAAATGACAAGACTACCCCTAACCTATTATGACAATTAATTAATGACACACAAATATTACAAAAATGCCACTGACTTGATCTCAACCATTAAACACACCCATCGGATGGCTCAGATCGCTTCCTATACTTTGTAGGAAAAACACACTTTGCGCAAGAACCCTACTCTATATTACTTATACACGAATATTATCGAGATTCGTGTACTTACTATATCACTCTATTGCCCTACCATGCACGATAAACATGAAATGAACTTGTAACTTCTCAAATTAGTAATGAAATGTACTTGTAAGTTCTGGAATTAGCTACAATCGATTTTCTAGGATTTATACTACTTATACACGAATATTATCGAGATTCCAATACTTACTATATCATTCTATAACCCAACTATGTGCAATAAACATGAAATGAACTTGTAACTTCTCGAATTAGCTGTAAGTTCTCGAATTAGTCATAATCGATTTCTAGGATTTATATTACTTAAACATGAATATTATCGAGATTCCATTACTTACTATATCATTCATTGTCCTACTATGCACGATAAACATGAAGTGTACTTGTAAGTTCTGGAATTAGATATAATCAATTTTCAAGGATTTATATTACTTATACACGAGAATTATCTGGATTCGAATACTTACTATATCATTCTATTGCCCTACTATGCACGGTAAACGTGAAATGTACTTGTACGTTCTCGAATTAGTTATAATCGATTTTCTACGATTAATACTACTTATACATGAATATTATCGAATTCAAATACTTACTATATTATTCTATCACTCTATAATGCACGACAAACATGTAATGCACTTCTAAGTTCTCGAATTAGTTATAATTGATTTTCTACGATTTATACTACTTGTACACGAATATTATCGAGATTCCAATACTTACTATGCACAATAGACATAAAATAAACTTTTAACTCTAATTAGTTATAACCACACATAACCGTAATTAACAAACACAACGATACTAAAATACTTGTTTCTTTCAATTATACAACCAAAACTATTTGATTTTCTAGAATTTATACTAGTTATACATGAATATTATCGAGATTCCAATACTTACTATATCGTTCTATTGCCCTGCTATGCACGATAAACGTGAAATGTACTTGTAAGTTCTCGAATTAGTTATAACCGCGCACGTACCGTAATTAACAGATTTGCTTCATTCAATCATGCAACCAAAACTATACGATTTTCTAGGATTTATGTTACTTATACACGAATATTATTCAGATTCATTCCAGTGCTTACTATATCATTCTATAATCCTACTATGCACGATAAACATGAAATAAACTTGTAACTTCTCAAATATTAGTTATAACAAACACAACGATCCTAACAGAGCTGTTTCATTCAATCATACAACCAAAACTACTTAGCAAACAGTTGATTAACACATGAAAATGAACTTGTAACTTCTCAAAAATTAGTTATAACCGTAATTAACAAGCATAACGATACTAAAACAGTTATTTCATTCAATTAACACATGAAAAGCAGTTAAAATCGATCAAAAACAAAATAATAGCAACAAACACCTGATCTCGCTGATCATCAGCAGACGCTGCAATCGAAGCAGCAACAGACGCACCGGCGGAACGAACGACGGTGCTAGCATTAGTAGAAACAGTTCGAATACAGGAAGATATAATCTTCAAGGAATTAGGTAACAATCCGGTGTTCTTCACCTTGGATTTCTTCATCCTCCGCCAACTGCCACCACCGTCACCACCGCCGTAGCTAGGTTATGAAGCGTGATCATCCGAGAGCGTAATCGAGTCGATTGTTGATGCGTGAAAGTAACCGCTAGTGTGTGTTCTTGGTTTAGGTTTGACTTGAAGAAGAAGAAGATGTTGTTGTTCCCAAATTTTGCGCTGCTCAAAGCCTCTGATTTTGAGTTGATTTCTAGTAAAGTAGGATTAAACTTCAATTTTTAAATAACTGGATATACATACATATAAATATTATTATAATATTATAAACTAGTGGGTTGCACCCGTGCTCTTGCGGCGGGGCGACATAATTTTTAATGAAAACGTAGACGCAATAGTAAAAATAACGTTAATGGCATGAATTCGTTTGATATTGGTTCGGTTCATTAAGATACCCACACTTACCGAAAGAGAAACAAAAAAAACGAGTCATGATACGACCAAAAAATACCAAGATGTGTTTACGTCGATCGAAAAAATAAAAACGAATATCAATTTCGGTACTGACGTTGTTCGGTCAGTATTAGACCGTTCGTTTTGTTACATATGCAACACCAGGTTCGATTGAAACTTAAAAAAGAAAAAACCAAAAAATAGAAAAGAAAAAGGAAAGACGAAAAAAAATCACAAAAGACAAAAGTCATAAAATGACAAAAATCACTCTAGCTAAGAAGTATATATATATATATATATATATATTAAAATTAATACATTAAAGGAGAGACTGTCATGTGGCATTATTAGAAGTCTTTTATTAGTATTAGATACAAGATCTATTATCTATTATATATAATAAATGAAAGTTATTTAGGTCACGTGTTAGTAGATTAGGGTATCGTTTTTCCCCTTTTCCCGCCCAACAGTACCACTGCCCTTTTATTCTCACCTTTTAACAAACCCTACTTCATTATTCTCCTTCACCTTTCCATTCAAGATCCCCTTTCTTTCTGTTGTTGATCCTTCTCCTTCTTCACATTTTCATCTCCTCAACAACGTCCGGCAGAGGTTACTTCTATTGGATACATCTGCGTTTGAAACCCTAAATCATGTACCGTTGAGTAGTTGAAGAACAGAGTATTCATGTAAGATCTATTTTCTCCTTCAGAAATTTTATTTGGTTTTATCTATTTTCTCATACTGAACACGATGAACCGTTTTGTACCCTCAGAAGAAGAAAAAACTCTCCTAGGGTTTCTTATCGTACACGATGAACCCTTTTTTACAAGCTTCTCTTAATCGGTGACACTGGTATGAATAACTCTTTTTGTAGCTTTTGATTTTTGTCTTTTATTTGTTATTGTTTATTCAGATGCTTGCTTTGTTGTATCATGTGATTACGAGTAGATTGATTTTGATATGTTTGTAGTTTTTGTTTTTCACAATCTATTTGGTTGATTTATTCACCCATGTTAGTAATGTTGGATGCTCCTATGTTTCTTGATCCTCTGTTTTTATTCCAACTTTCATACTATTATTATAGCAATCCAAGAAGAATATATAGATTTTATGCTTATTATTATTATTATATAGAGTTTGTTGATTAGAAGTAACCTCTGGCAGATCGTTGTTGGGGAGATGGAAATGTGAAAGAGAAGAAGAAGGACGGTAAATTCATTGTTGGATTGTTTATGTAGTTAACTAAGTTGAGTAGCTTTACTACTCAGATACAGAGAAGTTTTTGAGATTGTTTTCACACTTTATTATTTTTGCAGCAAGTTCTACTTCATTATTCATGTGGCAACTTTATATTTGCAGGCTTGTGAACTAAGGTTGGTTGTTACTTAATTTGTATTTACTTTAATGATTTTCAGTTTCATGAAGTCATTGTTTAGAAATTGATTTTGTTTTCAGGTTTGTTGATAGGTGATACCAGCCCAAAAGTTTAAGCTTCATCGCTTTTTGTTATTCGGTATGGTACTCATTTACAGCCCCACTTTCAATGAGGTTGTTTTAGTCATGTATTTGATTTTTGCCCTTTTGTTTACAAATGAAGTTAGGGAGAGTCGAATTAAGATGGCGGAGCGGAAGACAATCTCAGTTGAGTAGAGGAATTTTAGTGCATGATTGAGATCAGTCGGACCCATGTATTGTAAGTCATTGAATATTTTAATCTTACAATCAGTTTTACTTTGTTTTTTAAGAAGGTGCTGTTGTCATGGACATCAAGGTGATTTCACATGCCTCGAAGTTGTATTTTTGGTGTAGAGCAATTGCATAAAAACTAATATGTGAGTTTTTGGAGTAATAATATAGTTAAATCTCTTCTTTTGCCATATAATTGTCACATCATCTTCTTCCTTCTTCATTGCACAACACCAAGGTCCTCAATTGGTCTGATTTATTTTTTGGTATTCGTAACATTTTGATTTACCGTTTATTGATGCATTGGTTCATTTGTAATCACTTGCAGATCACCCGTCATCTTAATTTGAGCAATTAACGGAGTTTTCTTAAACAACACCGTAAGTTTCGTTCACTAATCCATGCATTGTTAATTCCACATGTTTTTTTTATTCTTAATCGTTGATTCTGTTTCAGGTACACTTTTTGCTGTTAGTTCCATGTGTTTTTTTCAGATTAATTGTTGGTTTATATATATTGGTTTTGTTTGGATGAAAAGGGAAAACGTTCGAGACGTTTGATCTTAGAACCGAAGAAAAGATAGCGGACATTGTTGAAGGAGATAAAGATGATGTTGATCTGGCTGTTGAAGCTACACGTTGATCCACAATAAGCACTGCCCATCTAAGTTTCCTCCAATGGCAGTGGTTATAACAAGTTAATAAGGCAAAGCACTGATCTGCCTATCAACTGTTGGATATAAAGACTGTTGTACACAAAGACTGATGAAGATCATCCACTGTTGAAGACCAAAGTACTCATGAAGACCAAAGCTCTGTTGAAGACAATCACTGATGAACCAAAGGCCTGATCAACCAAACGTCAACCATTGCCCAACAACAACAGTGGTTCAGCATCAACAGCAGTTATTCTACCTTTGTTTATGTTAACAGTGTTTATATGTAACATTATTTATCACATCAGTGTTTTATAGTATGTTAGGTTGTTAGATGCCATCACCTCAGTGTTTATAAGTAACAGTATTTATGACATCAGTGTTTATATGTAACAGTGTTTATCACAACAATGTTTATATGTAACAGTATTTATCACATCACCTTAGTGGTTTGATCTGTACTATAAATTAAACAGTTGTTTGATCTTTATACTAATAAAAATAAAAATGAAGTACACTTGGATGATTATTAAGCTCCTCATTTTGATTGTTTGTGTATAGTATTCTTGAAATTGGTCCTTTTTTGCAAACAGTTGTTTAAGGTCAAACATTTGTTTAAGGCCAAACATATGTTTATGGCCAAACATCTGTTTAAGGTCAAACTTCTGTTTAAGTCCAGACAACTGATATATAAGGCCAAACATCTGTTTAAGCCCCAACATCTGTTTAAGTCTAAACAGATGTTTAACCAGATCCATTTTCTTCTCATCTTTTAATACTCTTCAAAATAGTTAACAATGATAGTTTTAACTAATCCTTAAAAGTATGTTACAACTACTGTGTTTGTTCAAAGATCTGATTGTTAAAAGTTATCCACTGCTGAAAGACAACATCTGTTTCTTCATTCTTCATGTTGACCATTGATTGACCAAACATCAGTGTTTCAATCCCTGTTGGCTATCCACTGATAGTAAAAAAACAGCCACTGCTCACATTCTTACTGTTGACATCCACTGATATTGACCATCAGTGGTTTCCCTAAAGAACAGCCACTGCTCACATTTTTATTATTGATAGGTTTAATTAGTGATAGAATGAAATTATCAAAAGAAAACTAGAATTACAATGAAATTGCCATTTTACCTAATCATTACATTCCAATGAGATAAGAGTTCCTCCAACATTGTTTTCATGATAAAAATTAAAGTTAAAATAAAAAATAAAAAAATACTGTCGATGACAATTTGTTGCAAATCAAATCAGTAATTAATGCTAATTTCTTGAGCTTTGGACATTGAAAATTTTCAAAATGTTAATTTCAAATTGACGGTTATTATCTCTTAATTAAAGTTAAAATAAAAATTAGAAAAGTCATCATGACAATTGCTTTAAAATCAAATCAGTAATTACTGATAATATCAATAAGTTTTGAAATTCAAAATATGCAAAATGGTAATTTAAAATTTACGTTCTTTTTTTTTTTTCCTACTTTGCATATTGTCACACCCCAACCGATGGCGGAAACATCGGGGTGCGAGCACTAAGCGTTCAGATTGCTCATGAGATTCCATAATACTAGATATTTCAATAAAATTTAAGTAGATTTCATAACCATTGTCTAAAATCAAACATCAACCACAGATAGCAAGTGCCAACATAACAAACATTGTTTCAAGTGTCTAAATTGACTAGGTTTCTAAGCAATTCGTAGCTTGTTTCCCATGCATTCCAAAGCAACCTATTAGCCTGCAACAGGTATTAAAATATCAATACAAAAGTATTGGCGAGTATACAAGTTTGATAATAGAATAATACATTAAAACACTCATATCCACAATGTAAGTATAAAAATAGTTTCAGCCGTGCTAGTGTCGCAGTCCATGTAGTGATAGCCCAAGTATCTCGATGCTTTAGTGTTTACCCAAGACTCAAGATAAACTAGAATCCTCCTAACAATACCCCCTGAGAATAATGGGAGAGGTGCACCCCCTATAGCGCTACTATTGCTAAGGCGGAACTACACACCCTGGATTAAACGTCACTTAGCACAAATAGAATACTAGAATGCACAAGTTTTCACCAACATAGAGGATAGAGTTTAGATTGTAAAAGATTCAAGTTTATATAGAATACATGTTACACCCCAAGGTTTAAAAGTAAAAAGGGGATCGAGTATACTCACGGTGATTACTCAACAGTCGCAACTGTTATTGTATCAAAGGGAGCTCTTTTAGAATAGCTTGATTAGATTTCAATAGGATAAGGGTCAGCGAAATAACGAGATTGAATATAATGTCGGAAGCTGTCACTGGATCGGATGGCTGTCCGATCGGATGGCTGTCCGATCGGATGGCTATCCGATCGGATTGCGAGCCGAGTGGTGACATGCGTGTAAGGAAACGGATGGCCATCCGATCGGGTGCTTAGAATTTGGAAAATAGGGTGGCTTCCCGATCGGACGGCTGTTCGATCGGGTTGCCACTCGATCCGAATGATTAGTACCTTGGGCATCTGAATCGGATGGCTGTCTGATCGGGTTGCCATTCGATCAAGACTTCTAATTTTGAAAAGTTACTAAGTGTGAAAGATTTCAAGCAAGTGTCACCTGATATGGTGGCTGTCCGATCTGATTGTTGTCCGATCGGGTTGCCGCTCGATCGGGTGACCCTTGTTCTTGTTTACCATTTTGTAAAATTTCTAAGTTTCAAGCTTAATGGTAACGGCACGGCACGTACTGTGACAACAGCAACCTTATTAGTACACAGTCATTCTGATCGGGTGGGAATCACCCCTGTCCGATCAGTCGTCTATCCGTAATAAGTTTATGTCGGAATCCGTTCCATGCTCGTCTTCACTGGTAAGAACTCAGATCCAAGCCGACTCTAGACTATTTATCAAGTCTACAGTCCATTTAGACTCAGTTTCCACCGATTTAAAGTAAAAGTTTGAGGAAAAAGATGAAGGTACTCAAGTTTTACATGAAAAAGTCTAAATTTAGCTTAGATTTAGTGTGAAGACGCATGAAATATATTAGATCTGAGCAAGATCTTGCTCAGAATGACATTACATGACAGTTTGTACAAACCCTCATGATGACATCACCCTCAAGAACTCAGATCCGAGAGATTTCACAGTGAAAAGGGTGATTTCAAGTGAGAAACACGTAAAGGATGATGTGTAGAACGAGAAAGTACAAGGATCTAGCGCAAAACGTACCGAAGTCAGCAAGAAAATGGAGAAAAGTGGCGTATGTGCGTATGAGTCGAGCAGGGCTGTCACATCAGTGAAAGACTAATGTGACAGCTGCTATTTATAGCGTGGAAGTGTGAGAAAAGGATAAGGTGCACACGGGTCGGGTGGCAGTGCGATCGGATGGTCACCTGTCACACCCCGATATTTCCACGTATTATCGGTGGACCCGGTGGGGAGTATCGTGACGTACTTGATATCATCGTAGTTAAACAACACAATTTAAATGCACAACGGAAGCAAAAGATGAATCAAATTACAAACCGAATAAAAAGTAATATCAAAGTATTACAAACGGACTGTAAATGATCCACAGGCGGATCAAAAGTTAAAAAGGATCATTGTTCAACAGATTTTAACATCTAAGCTTGCAAGACTTGTTTAATGATGCCAGGAGTAACCAGCCTATTCCGTCTAGTACCTGCACTTATCCTTTTTGGAAAAATACGTCAGTTTACACTGGTAAATACAATTAACTGACTCATTTTGAAAAGAGTTTAAGAAAATTGATTTAATTGCACAAGGCACAAAAGTTCTTTTATAACTTGGGACAATTATTTAAAAATAATCTTGTATACAGTTTTACTTATTTGTCGTCCGTCGGGGCCGGTTAGAAGAGCCGGACAGGATTAACTGACACGCCACAGGCATAATGCCCACAAGGTTAATTCCTTAAAGTGGGTTACCAGTTTTTACATATGCAGCTGTCAGGTGTATGCCACACCCCGTGCTTAGGTCGTGGCCATTTCAATGAATGATGCCAAGGATATCCGGGACATGGTCGTTAACCCCCCCAAGGGCCATATACCAAATAAAACAAATTAAAACGGGTTATGTAAATATATTAATCACAATCTGATTTAAACAACTACATACCCGACCAAGCGGTATTATTATAATACCGTATCCCAAGCCCGTATAGGGAAAATAAGTTGAAAGTATTTACCTGAGCAAGTATATATCACAAACAGCGAGTGTAAGTAGCTTTTACCGGGCTCCTAATCTGGAACGAAGGTTTTTAATAACCTATTAGATTCCTAACGAGTCTTAATTAAGCCTAGACTTAGACTGGTTAGTTTTAAAGGAAGATACGGTTCAAAACGCACGATTAGGCGAAGACCGGATTAGAATGTGTTTTAGACCCGACAAGTTTGTATACTTGTATAATATGGGTAAACTAAACACATTCTGGATTTTGAGATAAAAATGATAAGGTTTGACCCGTTTCGGCTAATTTATGCAAACTAGTTACATAAACCGCACCGAACGCGAATAATGCATACGGGTAACCAAATGAGTCATGAACAGGTTTCCTAAGTTAATATTCCTTAAACATGTTGTGATATCAGTAGGATCCCTTCCATTATACCCAAAGCGAATTTAAACTCAAATTATGTCCCGTAGGGGTTGATGTGTTGAAAATGCAACATATAAATTTCATCAATTGAGGCATAAAACTAACCCTTTTTTAGTACTAATGTTGGAAAAAGTGTGCTTTTGTCTTCCTTTTGTATTTTCAGGATTAAATGAGCTCAAATTCACAAAAGAAGCAAAAAGACATCAAAAATCTAACATAAATACAAGAAAAGGAACAAGACGTGACATGCCCGACCCCACGACAGCATATTCCCAAGCAAAACAAGACAACAGAAGACTGAACACGCCCCGTGCTCAGCCAGCACGGGGGCGTGCCCAAGTGTCAGCAGAAAAGACAAAGTGGTAGAAGCTTCTATTGCCCACCACGGGGCCGTGCTCAGCGGACACGGGGCCGTGGTCAACTATAAGATTCGCACAATCCAGCAAATCTGCATAGTACAAAGATTCTTCTGCACCACGGGGTCGTGCTCAGCGGACACGGGGGCGTGGTCAACTAAAAAGACAAAACTGCATTAAATGAAGAAAGAGAAGGATGTGGACACGGGGCCGTGCCCACTGGACACGGGGCCGTGCCCGAGCTTCTGTTAAGCCTATAAATAGAAGTGCTTGGCTCAAGCTCAAACCATCCCTTGGCACACCACCTCTCTCACACTTCACCCACCACCCACCACCACCATAACACCATCATCCACCACCATCATCCATTGTCCATCGTAGAGTGTGTGAGTCGTCTCGGGATCCAAGATTGATCGTAAGAGTTCTTGACAATCAAGGCCATGTTTGCCTAAGTCTCTTACATCACTTGGTGAAGACAAAGTGTCTAGTGTAATACTTTTTATTTCTAATCTTTTGCACTTTTTACTTGGTTTTGTATTAATGACTTTAATAACTAGTTGCTTATGTTGAAGGTGATCTTTCCTTATCCTTTGTCCGTGGTGTCTTGGCATTATTTTACTGTCTATATAAAATAAAAGATTTTCACCATTCATATCTCCACGGTCTATATGGAGGTATGTTGGCTACCTGGTCGGGGGTTAAGGGAACGGTTTGGTAAAGGTCTTGCCATTGTTCAGCGTTTAGAGGTCCTGCAATGGACCTGGGTCAAATTTAGTAGGACCTCCTTCAATACTTAACGGTGTTGGATGGCGGGGGTCCAAACTCTTTGATCCCCTCATAAGTTAACTACTATTAATACTATAACCCGGCTATTTAGGACTGTATCCCTGCTGACTCAGACTACTTAGTCGAGGGTAACGTCACCTCCAAAAGAGGGGCCTACCATAATTTGCATTAATAACTTAATTAATTATCTTCCAATAATCCACCCTTTTAGGATTGTATCCTTGCTGACTCAAACTACTGGGGTGAGGGTAACGTCACCTTCAAAAGAGGGGCCTACTACAATAACTAAAATAATCTCTTAAAATAGTGCAAAAGTGCGGAAATAATCAAATGTTACACTAGATACGAGTCGGAACCAAGTGATTCATCTTGTCTATCTGTTTTTCTTTTTATTTTTACTTTTCAGCATTTTTAGTTAGTTTTTATTTTTCTTAGTCTAAAACATTTTTCTAAACTTTTTATTTTGATTAGACGTTGAGGATAAACCGGTACTAAAAGCTCTTGTGTCCTTGGACGACCTCGGTATCTTACCAACACTATACTACACTCACGATGGGTGCACTTGCCCATATGTGTGTCTAGTGTTAGTAAATATCGTGTTTTATAAATTTAAAACTTGACTAAAAAGTGTTAAAGGGGCTTAAAACATACACCTAATATATATAACACTACAACACGCATCAGGGTATTTTAGTCATTTTAAAGCTTATAAAAGAGTTTAAATATAATTTTGAGTTTCAGGTCTGATATATTCAGTAAAAATACTTATTTTTATAGGTCATAACAGTAGGGTATGGCATATATGTGAAATTTACCTTTTATAACCAAACTATGCACCGTAGGGGCATTTTGGTAATTTCACATAAGCTTTAAAGGTCAAAATTTGAAATATGAGTTTAAAACTTTTGCTTACTGTTAAAGTATAAAAATTTTACTAAAACATCAGTAGGTATTAAGTCTTATATGAGAAAAATGGTTTTAATACATACTATGCGTTTTAAACGCGTAAAAAGACGGTTTTAAGCGATTTCCAGGTTTTTAAAGAAAAGCTGATATTTTTTATCATTCCAGAAGACTCAAAATATTTTATTTATTATTTAAAATCAGTAGCAAAAGGTTTGGTATCAAAATATTATGTAAAACTCATTTTATAGGCCAAGAGGGCAAAACCGACAATTACCGAATCAAAGCTATAACCCTATGTTATGCTCAGCCTAAAAATAAATAAAAATCTTCAAAAATCCCAAAATATTATTTTACATCAGTAGGTAAAAAGTTTGGTATCAAAAATTGGGTTGAGATAGGCTTTATGCTAATTACGCCGTTTAATTAATAAAAAACTTTCTAATTACGCTATTGAGCATAACTCTTAATCTAGACCTCAAACTGATGTGAAAATTTAGGGACATGTTTATAAATCAGTAATAAAGATTATTGTCCTCTCACATTTTCAAAATTCTTGTTTTAAGGTCAAAAGGGCATATTGGTCAACATTTAGGCATATAACGGAAACATGCATATGAATCGGATAACTAATGAACCAAGTTGTATAATCACAGAGGGTTATACTAACATGTAACCTGGTCCTAATAAAGCTCTAAGGCATTTCTAAAATATGCTCTAATGGGTCAGAACAGAAAGTCAAAGCAAAAGTCCACTTATGCGACTTTCGGTTCCGAACCGAGCTTATACTGAAAATTGTCAGGTTGAACATGCTTAGACATGTTCTTACATTAATTACCAAATTATATGAATGATAAAACAAGTTGCATGGCTTCTACATTGTTAATTATGTGTTTATTTGAAAAATTGCTTTCTGTTGACTTTTTCTAATCAAGTTTGACCCGACAATTGACCTAGTTAGAGTGGGAATCAGAGGGTGCCCTTTTAAGGGTTTATTGCCCACATAATTACCAACTTATAGGTACTTTCAATTCGAGAATTGACTGGACCATTAGTGATTAATCACTAAGTCAAACCTTAATTATGACGGGTTTGACTTTAGGCCATTAAACTAATAAAACTGAATTAAGAGAGGTTAAGGACACTTACTGAAGTCCTATGCACGACTAAGGATCCTTAGGAGGTGGTCTTGAGCTCCAGGAATCTCCAGAACAAGTGTTTGAAAGTTTTCAAGTGAAGTGCTCAATTGTTGCAACAATGAGCTCTATATATAGCCAAGGAAGGGTTATGGAGATTGCTACAGGTTTTATGGCAACTCTAGAGATGAAAACAAGTGTCTAGGGACGTGTTTCAAGAAGCTAGAGGGTGGCAAACTCGCGGAATTTAACAAACATGCAAACAACATTTTCTGAGCTGGCAGTCCGTCGCGTCGCGCGACGGAGGAGTGCCTCAGGTGGTGGCGCAGCGCCAGGGGGTTACCAGCCAAACAAGTTTCAAAAATGACATTTTCACCCCCTGGACCTTCTAAAGCGTAATTTCTTCCATTTTAAGCACTTTTAACCCATGAAATTTATATTTCTATGATCCATGAGATATAACCAATCATCATTAGGTCTGTTTTCGTTAAACGATAACCGAAAACACAAGTTTTGCCTCGTTGACGCTTTAAAAACCTTAATTATGAAAGTTAGCGTATCTTTCTCATACGATATCGAAACCTTGTGAAATTTTTACCACTTATGCTTGGGAGTATAATTAATCATTACAAGGCTCCGGGTTCGCTAAAAGGTCACTCAGAGGTATAACTTAAACATGTTGACACTTTCAACCCTTGCGTCTTGTAAACTTTCACATTCTTCCACAAACGGTTTCATATGCTTCATGATACATTCGTTTTAAGGTTATAAACATCGTGTAGAGTTATTAAAAGTCATGATTATCAAATGTTGACACTTTGTATCCTTATATACATATACTTTCTTCGTT
The DNA here is from genome assembly GCA_030545235.1 of Helianthus tuberosus. Classification (NCBI taxonomy): domain Eukaryota; kingdom Viridiplantae; phylum Streptophyta; class Magnoliopsida; order Asterales; family Asteraceae; genus Helianthus; species Helianthus tuberosus. Next base: position 189,003,449 of record CM060406.1, read on the forward strand.
TGTCAACTTTAGTCCCTCATAATCAATCCGTTACACGTTTAAAGTCCATGACACGTGTCGATACTATATTGGACATGATTTTACGAGGTGTTACATCCTCACCCCCTTAAAAGAAATCTCGACCTTGAGATTTACTGAAATAAATGAGGGTACTTCTCTTTCATTGTGGACTCTACCTCCCACGTATACTCGGGACCTCTACGGGCATCCCATTTAACCTTTACAATCGGTACATGCTTCCTTCGAAGCTTCTTAACCTGTCGATCCTCGATCGACAAAGGTTTTTCAACAAATTTCAGGCTCTCATCTATGTGCACATCCGTATGCGGTATGACTAGTGATTCATCAGCTAGACATTTCTTCAGATTGCAGATGTGGAATAAATTATGAATACCACTGAGCTCTTCAGGCAGGTTTAACTTATAAGCCACTGTTCCGACGCATTCGATGATCTCGAATGGTCCTATATATCTTGGGCTTAACTTGCCTTTCTTACCAAATCTCATTACTCCTTTCCAGGGTGACACTTTCAGTAATACTTTGTCACCAACCTCGAACTTTAGAGGTTTACGCCTTTTATTTGCGTAGCTTTTCTGCCTATCCCTGGCAGCTTTGAGACGATCTCGTATCTGTACAATCTTATTTGTCATCTCTAGGACTATATCAGGTCCTATTAGTTGGACATCTCCAACTTCTGCCCAACAAACGGGCATTCTGCATTTTCTTCCATATAAAGCTTCAAATGGTGCAGCTTGAATACTGGAATGATAGCTATTATTATATGAAAATTCGATCAATGGAAGATGATCATCCCAACTTCCTCCTAAGTCAATAACACAAGCTCGTAGCATATCTTCGAGTGTCTGAATAGTACGCTCGCTCTGACCATCCGTATGAGGATGATATGCTGTGTTGAAATTCAATCGAGTGCCTAGGGATTGCTGAAAGCTTTTCCAAAAATGCGATGTATACCTCGTATCCCTATCAGAGATGATAGACACTGGCACTCCGTGGAGAGATACAATCTCGTCCACGTATAGCTGAGCTAACTTATCTGAGCTGTGTGTTTCCTTAATAGGTAAGAAGTGGGCTGACTTAGTCAGTCTATCCACTATAACCCAAATAGTATCATTTCCTCGTTTAGTCTTTGGCAACTTGGTGATAAAATCCATAGTCACCATTTCCCACTTCCAGGTGGGAAGTTCAGGCTGTTGTAGCAAACCTGATGGCTTTTGGTGCTCAGCTTTAACTTGTGCGCACGTCAAACATTTGGCTACATAGGTAGCTATAGACTTCTTCAAGCCTATCCACCAATAATTTGCCTTCAAATCCTGGTACATCTTGTCACTTCCAGGATGAACGGAATACTTAGAATTGTAGGCTTCTTGGAGGATAACATCCCGTAGTCCTCCATAGATTGGAACCCATATTCGTCCATTTAATCTTAGGATTCCATCCTTACCATATGATAACTGTTCTGCAGTGACTCCCAGTTTTTCATTTGGATAGTTAGCTTCTAACATGGCTTCCTTCTGCGCGGCTAGCAGTCTATCACTCAAACTGTTCTTTAATTCAATGCTCTTGGCATTGATTCTTATAGGCTTAATCCTTTCTTTTCTACTCAATGCGTCGGCGACTACATTCGCCTTGCCTGGATGGTACCAGATTTCACAATCATAATCATTCAGTGTCTCCATCCATCGACGCTGCCTCATGTTCAGATCCTTCTGATTGAACAAGGGTTGAAGGCTCTTGTGATCAGAATAGATCACACACTTGGTACCATACAAATAATGCCTCCATAGCTTTAGTGCAAATACTACAGCACCCAACTCCAAGTCGTGGGTGGTGTAATTCTTCTCGTGCACTTTTAGTTGTCGGGAAGCATAGGCAATAACCTTGCCTTTCTGCATGAGCACACACCCCATACCAGTGTGTGATGCGTCGCAGTATACTACAAATTCTTCTATTCCATCAGGCAATGTCAATACGGGAGCATTGCTCAGTTTCTGCTTAAGTATATCAAACGATTCTTGTTGCTTAGGACCCCAATCAAACTTAATATTCTTTCTAGTCAACGAAGTTAGGGGTGCTGCAATCCTTGAGAAATTCTCAATAAAACGTCTGTAATATCCTGCCAGTCCCTAAAAGCTACAAATCTCTGTGGGCGTCTTTGGCTCTTGCCAATTCATGACAGCTTCAACCTTAGCGGGATCCACCTGGATACCACGCTCACTAACCACGTGTCCAAGAAACTGGAATTCACGAAGCCAAAATTCACACTTTGAAAACTTGGCATAGAGTTTCTCTTGTTGAAGCAGTGAAAGGATACAACGAAGGTGCTTCTCATGGTCAGCTTGATTCTTTGAGTAAATAAGATTATCATCGATGAAGACGATGACAAATTTACCCAAGTAGGGCTTGCAGACGCAGTTCATGAGATCCATGAACGCTGCTGGTGCATTAGTGAGCCCAAAAGGCATCACGAAGAACTCATAATGACCATAACGAGTCCTAAATGCAGTCTTGTACACATCTTCATCTCTAACCTTCAACTGATGGTAACCTGACCTCAAGTCAATCTTGGAGAAGTAACTTGCTCCTTGGAGCTGATCGAACAGATCGTCGATCCTGGGCAATGGATATATGTTTTTAATTGTAACCTTGTTCAGTTCTCGATAATCGATGCATAGACGCATGGATCCATCTTTCTTCTTTACAAACAGAATCGGTGCTCCCCAGGGGGATGAGTTAGGTCTAATAAATCCTTTTGCCAACAAATCATCCAACTGAGTTCTCAACTCTTTCATCTCAGTTGGGGCTAACCGGTAAGGTGCTCTTGCAACAGGTGCTGCTCCAGGTATAATGTCGATTCTGAACTCCACTTGCCTATCTGGTGGTAAACCAGGTAGTTCTTCAGGGAATACTTCTGGATATTCAGAAATGACAGGGATTTCTTCAACCTTGGGCTTCTGTTCATCAATAGTTACCTGTGCCATATAAATGACACAACCATTCTTCAAACACCTCGATGCCTTGAGCATAGACACTTGCTCAGGCAACCCATACTGAGTGTCTCCCTGTATGGTAAGTGGCTCACCATACGGAGTCTTGATTACCACTTGCTTCTTGTTACATAAAATCTGGGCTTGGTTATGAGATAACCAATCCATGCCTATTACTATGTCGAAACCAGCTAATTTCAAAGGAAGTAAGGATAACGGAAAAGAGTGGTTCCTAATGGATATAAAACATCCATCTAACACAGTTGAGGCTGTCTCTAAGGTACCATCAGCCAATTCTACCTCATATTTCACGCTTAGGGTTTTAACAGGTAAATTCAGCAACTTACAAAACTTATCATCTACAAATGACTTATCCGCGCCCGAATCAAATAACACCCTTGCATAAACATCATTTATAAGAAAGGTACCTGTTATCACATTATCATCCTAAACAGCTTCTCGTGCATCCATTCGAAAGACCCTTGCATTGGTCTTTTTGACTTCTTCAGGCTTTTTGGCATATTTAGGGCAGTTGGTCTTGATGTGCCCCTTTTCATTACAGTTATAGCACGTTGCATCCTTAATTTTCTTGCAGTCTAATGTCTTGTGCTCCTTGGATTTGCATAACCCACATGCAGACGGTTTTGACTGGGACTTGGATTCAAACCTGCATTTTCCAAAGTGACGTTTCTGGCAGGTTTTGCACTTTGGCTTCTCATCTACTTGTTGACTACCCTTGCCAGACCCAAACTTCTTTTTATGGTCTGTGTTTCCCTTATGCTTCTTCTCAGACCGCCGTGAGTTATCATCCTCATGTTTTCTCTTACTTTCTTCTGAGTTCTTAAGCGATCTCAGCCTGACCGCATCCAAAGTAGGGGACAAAGATAGATCAGCTGCCGACCTAAAAGTAGCAGGTCAGGATGCCTTTACACTGGCTTTGATCTCTAGGGCTAAACCCCCAATGAAACGAGCTATTCGCTTGGGCTCCGGTGTCACTAAATATGGAACCAGTCGATACATGGTATTAAAGCTAGTAAGGTAAGTCTGACAGTCTAGGTTTTTCATCACCAGAGATAAGAAGTCGGACTCAATCTTTTCAACCTCATGCTGAGGGCAGTAATTCTCTTTGATGAGTTCAACAAACTGATCCCAAGACAGATTGTACAATGGAATCTTCCCAGTAGCCTGGATTAGAGACCTCCATCAGGCTAGTGCTTCTTCTTTAAATGACCGAGATACATACTTCACAACATCCCTATCAGCGCAACCACTGATGTCAACTACGGTGTCCATCTCGTCTAGCCACGTCATGCATTCGATAGCTCCTTTTTCCCCAGTGAAATCTCGGGGTTTACAGGATATGAAATACTTATAGGAACAACCCCTAATACGTGGCTCTTGATCGAGTACAATCTTCCTCGACGGAACACTATGCTGATTTGATGAGTGTCGGTCATCATCCTTCTTTGATGGTGGCTTACTATGAGCCTCTGAGTGAGTCTTAGGTTTAGAATGGGGTACAGATGAGGCCTTGCTTCGAGTACCACTTGACTCATTTAATTGCATATCTATGGCCTTGGTAACAGCATTATCAATCAATGCTTGAAGTTCCGCACCAGTTACGTTGATCCTGGTGGTATCATGATTTTCCCTTGGGTGACTGTTGATTTCTTCAGACTTTGCCATGTAGCTTGATGGCTACATAAATTGATGACAATTATTTATTCAGAAGTCTAATACAGTAATATCATTCTTGATGATTTATTAACCATGGTATTAATAACCATATTGGTTAATTTGTTAAATATTATTCATTCAGGATTTTTATTATAATAATCCCTTGTTTTAATTAAATTATAATAATAGCATAAAAAGGCCAAGTCACAAGGACAATTTAAATTATAAGCCATGATTTTATAGAATCAAGGCATTAAGGCTTGAACATAGTTCATTACCTTTTCTTGACAGGGAGTCGTAGACCACCATTGTCTTTAGTCTTATATGACAATGATTATGGCCCATAGGCATTACATCACAAATGGATGTTTAATAATAAAGAAGGAATTGGAATAATCCAATATAAGAATGACACGTGTGATTTTACAAATCACCTCAGCCAGGAATGTTAACATGTTTTCAGATGTTAACAAGGATTTGAACCTTTTTAAACAGGTTTACCATCATGGCCAGGTCTTATAATGACATGCAGGCTAGGTTATACCCTTTAAGGTTCTTATTTAATATTTAAAGGAAAGGAATGACATATTTTGGATTTATTTATTTCTTACATATTACATTTATGCATATAATGACAAAATAAATTTTAAATGATAACATGCCACTAATAATTTAAAAAGAGTACATATTGCCCTAAACGGGTCTTTAGCTGAAATAACTTGCCCACGCAGGGGCTAAACAGAAATGACATGCCCACGCAGGGGCTAAACTGGAAATACAAGTCCTTGCAGGGACTGAATACAGAAATAGATGTCCACGTAGGGACTGATTGCAGAAACAGATGTCCACGCAGGGACTTGATTGAATAATAAAGAAATACAATAAACAAATAAAGGATTTAATGATCCTTTTTGCTCTTCCCCTTGATTAAGCTTGCCAAACCTTTAAGAAATCCACGGTTGTTCCTACGCTCTTCTTGGACCTCCCGCTCAACCTGGCTTAACCTTTCGAGAACCTCCTGTTGTCGCTCTGGTGGTATCAATTGTGGCTGCGGCGGCTGCTGATGCTGCAGAGGTTAAGGAGGTGGCGGGTATTGGTACCCATACGGTGGATACCCAACCTGATATGGGACTCCAAAGGGCCCCTCGGGATGAAAAGCATTGTAGTTCGCCGCTACCAGGTATGGGTCAGCCTCGGCGTAGTTGTAGTTAGTATGGGCCGGCTGCTCGAAAGGGTTATACGCCGATACACCGGCGTACGTAGGAATTGGGTTGTTATAGCCCACTGGTGGCGGTGCGACTGGAGCAGACTGACTTCAGAAACAGGGTCCGAAGGCCCACCCATTTGTGGGTCCTCGTATAGTGGCGGGTAATGGCTGCCACTTGAATGCTGAGGGGTACTGATACAGACTCCCCCTCGCACAAACATCCATGCGGTTGATCTCCTACGCCTCGGTGGTTCCGGAGGCTGTTGCTGCACTGGTGGTTGTGGCGGTGGAGTAACCGCTACAAAGCGCGAATCCTCCAAGGGATCCTGCTGCTGCTGCTGCGGTGATGAGTGGTAACTGGGAGTAAACACCCAGTCGTATTGAGCAAATCATGCCTGATAGCTGTCGGGACAACTATAAGGTGATCCAAGAAAGGGTGACCCATCCGAAATCTCGATGGGGTGCGTAGGTGTTCCAGTTGGTGGCTCAGCAGGTTCCGGATCCTCTTCCATATCCATGGAGAAATGGTCCTCCGGTCCCAACGGGTTATAACCCATTGGCTCTTCAATTAGGTTTGCCGGGTTGAACCGGCTTTGGAAGTAGGGTGTTGGGTCATTGAAAGGTGAGTTGGGGTTTTGCAGGGGTATGAACGAGTGATGTGAGTTATGGGGCTCGTTCTCCGACTGAGGCCCGAAAGAATTTAGGTAAGAAGGTGAGGAGCTCAGCGAGACTGAACGCCTCGCGGGTTCTACATGGGTCCTCCAGTTTTCCTGAGGGCTTTTGCTTAATGAGTCTGATGGAGTTCGCCGGTGTGAAGGCCCGGCCTCGTGATCGTTGGGGGCGACGAATGGCCCCTTGCCTCTACCTCTTCCTCAGATTCTGGGCGGCATTCTTGAAGATCCTGTTCAAAACAAACAAAGGACACAACAAAGAAAAATAAAGGACAAAATTAAAGTAAAACAAATTTGGATTAGTCCTAAGTTCTTTGTCTAGACTCGAAAGTTGAGGAATGTGCAAACTGTGTCATTGAGATTAAACACAAAAGGCTAGTGTTTAATTCACTCAATGTTGGCTCTGATACCAACCTGTCACACCCCGATATTTCCACGTATTACCGGTGGGCCCGGTGGGGAGTATCGTGACGTAGTTGATATCATCGTAGTCAAACAACACAATTTAAATGCACAGCGGAAGCAAAAGATGAATCAAATTACAAACCGAATAAAAAGTAATATCAAAGTATTACAAACGGACTGTAAAGGATCCACAAGGCGGATCAAAAGTTAAAAAGGATCACTGTTCAACAGATTTTAACATCTAAGCTTGCAAGACTTGTTTAATGATGCCAGGAGTAACCAGCCTATTCCGTCTAGTACCTGCACTTATCCTTTTTGTAAAAATACGTCAGTTTACACTGGTAAATACAATTAACTGACTCATTTTGAAAAGAGTTTAAGAAAATTGATTTAATTGCACAAGGCACAAAAGTTCTTTTATAACTTGGGACAATTATTTAAAAATAATCTTGTATACAGTTTTACTTATTTGTCGTCTGTAAGGGCCGGTTAGAAGAGCCGGACAGGATTAACTGACATGCCACAGGCATAATGCCCACAAGGTTAATTCCTTAAAGTGGGTTACCAGTTTTTACATATGCAGCTGTCAGTTGTATGCCACACCCCGTGCTTAGGTCGTGGCCATTTCAATGAATGATGCCAAGGATATCTGGGACATGGTCGTTAACCCCCCAAGGGCCATATACCAAATAAAACAGATTAAAACGGGTTATGTAAATATATTAATCACAATCCGATTTAAACAACTACATACCCGACCAAGGGGTATTATTATAATACCGTATCCCAAGCCCGTATTGGGAAAATAAGTTAAAAGTATTTACCTGAGCAAGTATATATCACAAACAGCGAGTGTAAGTAGCTTTTACCGGGCTCCTAATCTGGAACAAAGGTTTTTAATAACCTATTAGATTCCTAACGGGTCTTAATTAAGCCTAGACTTAGACTAGTTAGTTTTAAAGGAAGATACGGTTCAAAACGCACGATTAGGCGAAGACCGGATTAGAATGTGTTTTAGACCCGACAAGTTTGTATACTTGTATAATATGGGTAAACTAAACACATTCTGGATTTTGAGATAAAAATGATAAGGTTTGACCCGTTTCGGCTAATTTATGCAAACTAGTTACATAAACCGCACCGAACGCGAATAATGCATACGGGTAACCAAATGAGTCATGAACAGGTTTCCTAAGTTAATATGCCTTAAACATGTTGTGATATCAGTAGGATCCCTTCCATTATGCCCAAAGCGAATTTAAACTCAAATTATGTCCTGTAGGGGTATTTTGGTCATTTTAAAGCTTATAAAAGAGTTTAAATATAAATCTGAGTTTCAGGTCTAATATATTCAGTAAAAATGCTTATTTTTATAGGTCATAACAGTAGGGTATGGCATATATGTGAAATTTACCTTTTATAACCAAACTATGCACCGTAGGGGCATTTTGGTAATTTCACATAAGCTTTAAAGGTCAAAATTTGAAATCTGAGTTTAAAACTTTTTCTTACTGTTAAAGTATAAAAATTTTCTTAAAACATCAGTAGGTATTAAATCTTATATGAGAAAAATGGTTTTAATACATACTATGCGTTTTAAACGCGTAAAAAGACGGTTTTAAGTGATTTCCGGGTTTTTAAAGGAAAGCTGATATTTTTATCATTCCAGAAGACTCAAAATATTTTATTTATTATTTAAAATCAGTAGCAAAAGGTTTGGTATCAAAATATTATGTAAAACTCATTTTATAGGCCAAAAGTGCATAACCGACAATTACCCTATGTTATGCTCAGCCTAAAAATAAATAAAAATCTTCAAAAATCCCAAACTATCATTTTACATCAGTAGGTAAAAAGTTTGGTATCAAAAATTGGGTTTAGATAGGCTTTATGCTAATTACGCCGTTTAATTAATAAAATGCTTTCTAATTACGCTATTGAGCATAATTCTTAATCTAGACCTCAAACTGATGTGAAAATTTAGGGACATGTTTATAAATTAGTAATAAAGATTATTGTCCTCTCACATTTTCAAAATTCTTGTTTTAAGTTCAAAAGGGAATAAAGGTCAACATTTAGGCATATAACGGAAACATGCATATGAATCGGATAACTAATGAACCAAGTTGTATAATCACAGAGGGTTATACTAACATGTAACCTGGTCCGAATAAAGCTCTAAGGCATTTATGAAATATGCTCTAATGGGTCAGAACTGAAAGTCAAAGCAAAAGTCCACTTATGCGACTTTCGGTTCCGAACCGAGCTTGTACTGAAAATTGTCGGGTGGAACATGCTTAGACATGTTCTTACATTAATTACCAAGTTATATGAATGATAAAACAAGTTGCATGGCTTCTACATTGTTAATTATGTGTTTATTTGAAAAATTGCTTTCTGTTGACTTTTTCTAATCAAGTTTGACCCGACAATTGACCTAGTTAGAGTGGGAATAAAAGGGTGCCCTTTTAAGGGTTTATTGCCCACATAATTACCAATTTATAGGTACTTTCAATTCGAGAATTGACTGGACCATTAGTGATTAATCACTAAGTCAAACCTTAATTACGACGGGTTTGACTTTAGGCCATTAAACTAATAAAACTGAATTAAGAGAGGTTAAGGACACTTACTGAAGTCCTATGCACGACTAAGGGTTCTTAGGAAGTGGTCTTAAGCTCCAGGAATCTCCAGAACAAGTGTTTAAAAGTTTTCAAGTGAAGTGCTCAATTGTTGCAACAATGAGCTCTATATATAGCCAAGGAAGAGTCATGGAGATTGCTACAGGTGTTATGGCAACTCTAGAGATGAAAACAAGTGTCTAGGGACGTGTTTCAAGCAGCTAGAGGGTGGCAAACTCGCGGAATTTAGCAAACATGCAAGCTACCACGTCCAAATAACATTTTATGAGTTGGCAGTCCGTCGCGTCATGCGACGGAGGAGTGCCTCAGGTGGTGGCGCAGCGCCAGGGGGTAGGGGACCAGCCAAACAAGTTTCAAAAATGACATTTTCACCCCTGGACCTTCTAAAGCGTAATTTCTTCCATTTTAAGCACTTTTAACCCATGAAATTTATATTTCTATGATCCATGAGATATAACCAATCATCATTAGGTCCGGTTTCATTAAACGATAACGAAAAACATAAGTTTTGCCTCGTTGACGCTTTTAACCCCTTAATTACGAAAGTTAGCGTATCTTTCTCATACGATATCGAAACCTTGTGAAATTTTTACCACTTATTCTTGGGAGTATAATTAATCGTTACAAGGCTCCGGGTTCGCGAAAAGGTCACTCAGAGGTATAACTTAAACATGTTGACACTTTCAACCCTCGCATCTTGTAAACTTTCACATTCTTCCACAAACGGTTTCATATGCTTCATGATACATTCGTTTTAAGGTTATAAACATCGTGTAGAGTTTTTAAAAGGCATGATTATCAAATGTTGACACTTTGTATCCTTATATACATATACTTTCTTCGTTTGTCAACTTTAGTCCCTCATAATCAATCCGTTACACGTTTAAAGTCCATGACACGTGTCGATACTATATTGGACATCATTTTACGAGGTGTTACATCACCTGATCGGATGGTCATCCGGTCGGGTGGCAATCCTATCGGATTGCCACTCTGGCCAATCCCACCTTTCCGTGTTCTCGCTTCTGATTCGTTTTGCGAGTTAGATTAGGCGTTACGTATTATTTTAGTAATGGAATATCTAGATTACAACTTATACGTCAAAAGTTTTCAAGATTAATAGATTCCGCCAGTGACAAGGCTCTAGTCTCTCGTTCAACCAAGAATCAAGTTTCACGAGTCTAAAGAGTCAAGCACCAAATAGATTTAGACATTCCAAACATAGATTTAGGCATTCCATCATAGATTTAGACACTCCAACATAAGTGTAGGCATTCTAGATATAGAATTAGGCATTCCAGGCATATAGATATAGACGTTCCCAAGATATAGACATTCCACACGTAGATTTAGGCACTTCAAGTATATAACATAGACTTTCACATAGATTAGGGGCTTAAAATGTCAATTAGACAAACTTCAGGGACTAATCTTGACAAGACCCTAAAGTTTAGGGACGCTGGGCATTACAGTCTCCCCTCCTTTAGGAGATTTCGTCCCTGAAATCTTAGATGAAGACTGCTCGAAGAGCTGCAGATACTTGGTCTTCATATCACTTTTCAATTCCCAAGAGAATTCGGCACCACGCTTTCCTTCCCATCGAACCTTAACAATGGGAATTTTGCTGCGCCTTAGACGCTTGACAGCTTGATCCATGATTTCGACCGGTTTCTCCACAAATTGAACAACTTCATTTATTTGTAAGTCCTCAAGGGGAACCTGAAGTTTGGACACGTGGAACACTGGGTGCACATTGTTTAGTTCATGTGGCAAGTCGAGTCTGTACGCCACCTTGCCAATCTTTTCAAGTATCACGAAAGGACCCACATAGCGAGGAGCGAGCTTTCCCTTCTTACCAAAACGAACTACCCCCTTCCAGGGAGATACCCTGAGTAGAACTCGGTCACCAATAGCAAATTCCAGAGGCTTGCGCCTTTTATCAGCATAGCTCTTTTGCCTGCTCCTAGCCTTGATCAAGTTATCACGGATTTGAAGAATCTTATCCGTCGTTTCTTGAATAATCTCAGGGCCAGTGAACTGCTTTTCCCCAACCTCATGCCAGCTGAGAGGAGATCGGTATTTTCGTCCGTACAAAGCTTCGAAGGGAGCCATCTGAATACTGGAATGATAGCTATTGTTGTATGAGAATTCTATCAATTGGTAAATGTACATCCTAGTTACTACCAAAGTCGATGACACAAGAACGGAGCATGTCCTCTAGGGTTTGAATAGTACGCTCGGTCTGTCCATCCGTCTGAGGATGAAAGGCCGTGCTAAGATTCAAGTGCGAACCCATAGCGGACTGAAATGTTTGCCAAAGACGCGAAGTAAAACGACCATCACGGTCAGAGATCATGTCAAGGGGAACGCCATGACGGCATATAATCTCGTCGGTATAGATCTTAGTAAGTTTCTCCACTTTATAATCTTCGCGAATAGGAAGAAAGTGGGCTGATTTAGTCAGGCGGTCAATGATAACCCAAATACTATCATGACCGGCGGGTGTACGGGGTAACTTAGTAATAAAGTCCATAGCAAGACTATCTCAGTTCCAAACGGGGATTTTAGGTTGCTCTAAAAGTCCAGAGGGACGCTGATGTTCAGTTTTCACCTTCAGGCAGGTGAGGCATTTTGAGACATATGTAGCAATGTCCCTATTCATGCCAGGCCACCAATAAGTCATACGCAAATCCTGGTATATCTTATCAGCGCCTGGATGAATAGAGTAACGGGATTTATGAGCCTCCTTCATAATGAGCTCACGGAGATTATCGCGATCTGGCACCCAGATACGATTCAGGTAATACTGCAATCCGTTAGGTTTAGTTTTAAGCTGGTCCATCCTGGCGCCGTGGATTTCTTCTTCTAGACTTCCTTCATTAGCTGATGAATACTGAGCGTCACGAATATATGCATGGAGGTCATTAGAGATACGAATAGCATTCACATGAGTTTTATGACTCAGAGCATCGGCTACTACATTCGCCATGCCAGGATGGTAGCGAATTTCGCAGTCGTAGTCGTTAAGTAATTCCACCCAACGTCTTTGTCGCATGTTCAGTTCTTTTTGGTCGAAGATATGTTGCAGACTTCTATGGTCAGTGAAAACCACGCACTTAGTACCATACAAGTAGTGTCGCCATATCTTTAACGCAAACAAAACTGCACCAAGCTCCAGATCGTAAGTAGTGTAGTTTTTCTCATGCACCTTGAGTTGACGAGAGGCGTATGCAATGACCTTGTCCCGCTGCATGAGCACGCAACCCAAGCCTCGGTTCGAGGCATCACAATACACCACAAAGTCGTTATTCCCATCGGGTAAGGTTAAAACAAGAGCATTGCACAAAAGGTTCTTAAGGGTTTGAAAGGATTTCTCTTGTTCAGGACCCCAAACAAAAGGTTTCTCCTTTTGGGTTAGAGTAGCAAGAGGAACCGCGATGTTTGAGAAATCTGCGATGAACCGGCGGTAATAACCCGCCAGTCCCAAGAAGGAACGTATTTCAGATAAAGACTTAGGCGTACTCCAATTCTTACTGCCTCAATCTTAGAAGGGTCAACATGTATACCCTGACTACTAACAATATGACCAAGAAATTGCACTTTATCAATCCAAAACTCACACTTAGAGAATTTAGCATACAGACGTTCACCACGTAAAAGTTCGAGCATAAGGCGCAGATGGCGAGCATGATCTGCCTTAGATTTAGAATAAATAAGGATATCATCAATAAAGACTATAACAAAACGGTTTAAATAGGGTTTACAAACACGATTCATAAGGTCCATGAACACTGCAGGTGCGTTGGTCAAGCCAAAAGGCATGACCACAAACTCGTAGTGCCCATATCGAGTGCGAAACGCAGTCTTAGGAATATCATCTTCGAGAACACGCAACTGATGATATCCAGATCGAAGATCGATCTTAGAGAAACAGGACGCTCCTTGTAGTTGGTCGAACAAATCATCAATGCGAGGTAAAGGGTAACGATTCTTCACGGTCAGGTTGTTAAGTTCACGGTAGTCGATGCACATACGAAAAGAGCCATCTTTCTTCTTGACAAATAAAATGGGAGCACCCCACGGAGAGGTACTCGGACGAATAAAGCCCTTTTCGAGTAATTCCTGTAGTTGGCTAGATAACTCCTGCATCTCGGAAGGTGCAATACGATAGGGAGCCCTGGCGACAGGAGACGCACCAGGTACGAGATCAATACGAAATTCGACGGATCTAGGAGGAGGTAGACCAGGTAAATCCTCGGGAAAAACATCAAGGAAATCACCCACAACCGGAACATCGTTTATGTTCTTCCCCTTGCCCTTTTGTTCCACCACGTGGGCCAAGAAGGCAGGGTTCCGTTAACTTAAACTTCTGCTATCATGTGTGCATGACATCAGCCTTAGTCCTTTTGAAGGTCGGTCTCCATAGACATTCAAAACATCGCCAGACGACAGAGGAAGACGAACAAGCTTATCATCACAAACAAACAATCTCGGCATGGTTCTTACGCAACCAATCCATACCGATAATGACATCAAAACTTCCCAAATGCATGTGTATGAGATCAATAGAGAATACGTGATTGTTAAGAGTCAGGGAACAATCACGTACAATAGAGTTAACAAGAATCGACTTACCATTGGCGAACTCAACAGAGAACGACTCTGGTAACTTAGAGCGTGTACAATTCATCAAAGACTCAAATTCCACGGACACAAAACTTCTATCAGCACCAGTATCAAATAGGATCGAAGCATAAAGGTTATTAACGAGAAACATACCATTCACCACGTCATTGTTGTTGCGAGCCTGATTAGCATTGAGATTGAATGCTCGTCCACGAGCGGCTGCTTGTTGGTCTTGGTTTAGCTGAGAGCAACGATTACGAAGATGCGTAGTATCTCCACACTGGAAGCATGCACGAACAACATTGACCGGCTTAGGGTTTTGTAGAGGGGCTGGAGGTGCTGGTAAAGCTGCCTGAGCTGGGGCTTGCTGAGCTTGCTGGGCTTGCTGAGCTAGATTACCTTGGCGACAGTAGGGAGTCGTGTGACCATAGCGGTTGTAGTTGGTGCACAGACGACATGCAGAAGAAGTAGGGTGATGAAAATTGCAAGGTGCACACTTGGGATAAGACCCAGTGTATTGCTTCTTAGCTTCGGGAGCAGCAGCACTAGCAGCAGCAGGAGTAGGAACAGGTTTTGCAGCAGGGATAATAGCATTACATCCCGAACCCTGAGATTTCCTCTTCTTGTTCTTGCTGCCACTTGGCTGTTGGGTAACCTGGTTAGCAGACCTTGAAGGAGCAGGGGTAGCAAACTGCTTATCACGCACTCGATTGTTGTTGAGACTAGCTGCCAGACGGTAGACTTCCTAAATAGTGTCGAGTTGAGCTGCTTCGATTAAATCTCGCATAGCAGGAGGTAGACAATTGATGTACTTGGTTATCATCCGCTTGGGAGTAGAAACCAAGTGAGGAACGATCAAACTCAGCTGCTTGAATCGGGTAGTATAAGCCAGGTTATCGTCACCAACCTGCTTCAGATGCCAAAACTCTTCTTCAAGCTTGAGTTGTTCATGAGGAGGGCAGAACTCGAGCATCATGAGTTCTCGCACCTCAGTCCATGGAAGAGCATAGGATTCTTCATTAGAACGAATGTTCCTCTCATTCGACCACCACTCCAATGCTCTGCCTTGGAACATTCTCGTTGCACTCCTAGTTTTCAAATGATCTGGGCACTTGCTGTTAATGAAGGTAACCTTGATGCTATCGAACCACTAGAGCATAGCAGTCACCCCTTCACTGCCCGTGAAATGCTTAGGATTGCAAGAGATGAAATGTTTGTAGTTGAACTTAGCAGACCCTTGCTTTTCGGTCTTTGAGTCTGCAGAGGATGGATGGAGTGTTGGATCCCTGGAGCTCAGAGACGATCTTTGGCACGACTCGAGCAATCTGGTCGGCCATGAAAGACATCATCTTCTTTTGAGACTTCTCCCTGGATTTCCTGAGAGTTTCGGAGAGCTTTCGAGAAGACATCCTAGAGATCCAACAAGAGGATCATTAAGTCTAGATTAATATAGATCATCATAGATTCACACGCGATAGACTAAGAATCAAGATTCACATGGATTTACATAGATACCACAACCCGACAACCTTCGTATGATGCGTTGTACGGAGCTTGGCAACAAGTCAGAAATGCTTATATATAGGAAGTACCATCGGCGTATCCACCACGCTTCGGGCACATCGCTTCTGCCCCGTGGTTATATATAGGATAGAGTTTAGATTGCAAAAGATTCAAGTTTATATAGAATACATGTTACACCCCAAGGTTTAAAAGTAAAAAGGGGATCGAGTATACTCACAGTGATTACTCAACAGTCGCAACTGTTATTGGATCAAAGGGAGCTCTTTTAGAATAGCCTGATTAGATTTCAATAGGATAAAGGTCGGCGAAATAACGAGATTGAATATAATGTCGAAAGCTGTCACTGGATCAGATGGCTGTCTGATCGGGTGGCTATCCGATCGGATTGCCAGCCGAGTGGTGACATGCGTGTAAGGAAACGGATGGCTGCCCGATCGGATGGCCATATGATCGGGTTGCCACTTGGCTTAGAATTTGGAAAATAGGGTGGCTGCCCGATCAGACGGCTGTTCGATCGGGTTGCCACTCGATCTGAATGATTAGTACCTTGGGCATCTGAATCGGATGGCTGCTTGATCGGGCGGCTATCCGATCGGGTTGCCATTCGATCAAGACTTCCAATTTTGAAAAGTTACTAAGTGTGAAAGATTTCAAGCAAGTGTCACCTGATAGGGTGGCTGTCCGATCGGGTTGCCGCTCGATCGGGTGACCCTTGTTCTTGTTTACCATTTTGTAAAATTTCTAAGTTTCAAGCTTAATGGTGACGGCACGGCACGTACTGTGACAACAGCAACCTTATTAGTACACAGTCGTTCTGATCGGGTGGGAATCACCCCTGTCCGATCAGTCGTCTGTCCGTAATAAGTTTATATCGGAATCCGTTCCATGCTCATCTTCACTAGTAAGAACTCAGATCCAAGCTGACTCTAGACTATTTATCAAGTCTACAGTCCATTTAGACTCAGTTTCCACCGATTTAAAGTAAAAGTTTGAGGAAAAAGATTAAGGTACTCAAGTTTTACATGAAAAAGTCTAAATTTAGCTTAGATTTAGTGTGAAGATGCATGAAATATCTTAGATCTGAGCTAGATCTTGCTCAGAATGACATCACATGGCAGTTTATACAAACCCTCATGATGACATCACCCTCAAGACCTCAGATCCGAGAGATTTCACGGTGAAAAGGGTGATTTCAAGTGAGAATCACGTAGAGGATGATGTGTAGAACGAGAAAGTACAAGGATCTAGCGCAAAACGTACCGAAGTCAGCAAGAAAATGGAGAAAAGTGGCGTGTGTGCTTATGAGTCGAGCAGGGCTGTCACATTAGTGAAAGACTGATGTGACAGCTGCTATTTATAGTGTGGAAGTGTGAGAAAAGGATAAGGTGCACACAGGTCGGGTGGTAGTCCGATCTGATGGTCACCTGATCGGATGGTCATCCGGTCGGGTGGCAATCCGGTCGGGTGGCAATCCGATCGGATTGCCACTCTGGCCGATCCCACCTTTCCTTGTTCCCGCTTCTGATTCGTTTTGCGAGTTAGATTAGGCGTTATGTATTATTTGAGTAATGGAATAACTAGATTACAACTTATACGTCAAA
Source organism: Helianthus tuberosus (assembly GCA_030545235.1). NCBI lineage: Eukaryota > Viridiplantae > Streptophyta > Magnoliopsida > Asterales > Asteraceae > Helianthus > Helianthus tuberosus. The sequence continues at coordinate 189,020,807 of CM060406.1, forward strand.
AGTTTACAAGATTAATAGATTCCGCCAGTGACAAGGCTCGAGTCTCTCGTTCAACCAAGAATCAAGTTTCACGAGTCTAAAGAGTCAAGCACCAAATAGATTTAGACATTCCAAACATATATTTAGGCATTACATTATAGATTTAGACACTCCAACATAAGTTTAGGCATTCTAGATATAGAATTAGGCATTCTAGGCATATAGATATAGACATTCCTAAGATATAGACATTCCACACGTAGATTTAGGCACTTCAAGTATATAACATAGACTTTCACATAGATTAGGGGCTTAAAATATCAATTAGACAAACTTCAGGGACTAATCTTGACAAGACCCTAAAGTTTAGGGACGCTGGGCGTTACACATATCATTTCTAATATTTAATTACTTTAATAAAGCAGGATATAAGGATATGCACTACTTACCTTTCAAAACCCATTTGCCATTGCATTCAATCTAAATTGTGAATGGAGAATCGGTAAGCTTGAATTCCATATATCAGTGGTAACTTTTTTATGAACATCCATGCTAATTGTATTATCATATTACGTTTATCAATAGATATATTTTACTTATTGTTTTTTGTATGTACAGTCTTCAAATGGAGGGAGCAGAGGTTAGCATGCTTAACGATCTTAATACATTCTCAAATAACTATTCGATCAGAGTGAAGACTGTTACCATGTCAAGGAAGATGATGAATCAAAACAAAAATGAAACATATCGCCTTGATATGATCATCATGGATGAGATGGTATTGTATATATTTGTCTTATAATTTTTTTTTGGATGTTTCATCTTATAACACGTTTTTTTTTATTTAATCGGATGTTTCATATTGTTAGGGAACTATGATACAAGGCAGCTGTCTGCATAAGATGCTAGACAGATTCAATGATTTCCTTCAGCTCGATCAATGTCTTCTTATCACCAAACCGTCTCTTGCTGCTAATAAGTCCTCTGCTAAGTATACCAACAGAAATGACAAAATATCTCTGTATTTCTATACTTCTTTTGAGAAATGCCTTGACTGGTGTGGACCGAAATACCGTTTTAATTTCGTTAACCTCAAGGATGTTGTTCAAAATAAAATTGAAGTTAATACAGTTATTGGTATGTAAATCACTATATGATATATATGTACTGTTTTATCTTATTGTTTTTTTTTTTTTTTTTCATGTTATCGCTTCTTAATGCTGTTTTCTTTTAACAATATATTTTTGTTTATAGATTGGATTGGTTATGTGGAAGTATGTTTCAATCTAGAGGATACAACAAAGAAGGATGGGAGCAAGGGCAAGAGGCTTAATCTTAGAGTTGAAGACCTTGAGTGAGTTCTTTTTATCAAGTTGTTGCATTTTGACGTTTAAAGCATGACAAGGTTGGTTGATGTTATTATGTTTTATGTTAAGATTTTAGAGGTCAAAAGTGTCCGGTTACTTTGTGGGATGCTTTTGCTATTGACATGTTTGCTTACATGAATGATAAGAAACGAGAGAAACATGTTGTTATCCTTTGTCATTTTGGTATGGTCAACCTTTACAAAGGTACAATTTAAACTTAATTAGTTTAATTTTTATTTATTTAGTAATTTATATTTATATTTATATTTATTTATATGTTTTAATTTTGACACTGTTTATATTGATCTACATATGGTTTTATTTTTAAATTCAGGCAAGCGTGGAGTTGCAAACGGGTTTGACCTTAGCAGACTTTTTATTGACACTGACATTGAAGAGATATCCTCTTTTAGGAAGAGGTATAGTTAGTAATATGCATATAAACATTAAACAGTATTATTTTGATTTTACATTTACTTTTTACGTTTTAATTTGATCACATGAATCTGTTTAGGTATGTAGAGAAAATTTCTGCTTCATCTTCATCAAATAAGCATGTTGGTTCTTACGTTATCTCAAGTGTTGAAGATGAGTACCTTAATAACCCTGATTTTATGCTTATTGGTTTCCTTGGAACAATATCAACGGTGTGTATTTTCTTATAAGTATTTTACATACTGAGTTTTTTTATAGTCTTTTCTAAGGATTATTATCTTTGTTTCATATCGATAGACAAAGAAGGTTTTGGTTCTTGGCACAATCACAGCCATATGCACTGATAAACTTTGGTATTACAATGGTTGTAACCACTGTAAGTCCAGTGTTGAGGAAAGATTTGTAACGAAAGATAATGTGGATGGTTCATTTGATGTTGATGATACAAAAGCTTTGGTGTGTACAAATGATAAATGTGAAGCAGTTGACATCTATTCTATTCTGCGGTTTGAGATTACAGTTTTATTTCCTTATACTAAATACTAATATGAACCACACTTCTGTTATTAGTAATACTAATGTTTTCATTTGTTTTTAACTTTGATAGCTTCAAGATACCTATCAGGGTGCAAGACTCTTCCGGTACTGTGTCTTTGACAACAAGATTCTTAAGAAATCTGCCAAAGAGTTACTTGCAATCCAAGATCAGGTAATAAATACATGCATTCAGTTATTTGGCCATGTAGTAAATATAATTTAAAATTAATTTTTATAAAATTGTAGGTTCTCAATTTGAGAATCATTGTGCTCGTAGTAATTTATATTAATTTTTATAAAATCATAGGTTGTTAATTCTGGAGAGATACCGAACCCATATCCTGAGATTTTTGACACATTGATTGGAAAGAAGTATGCGTTCATCATAAATGTTAAAGACTATAACATTGAGCATCAGGTTGAAAACTATGGTATTGCAATGGCCACTAACGATGATGATATCCTTGCTACGCTCTATGCCAAATTCAATCTTAACCAGGTTTAAATCTTCACTATGTCATTCTTTTCATTTTATATTCATATCGTTTTGAAACAGATTTATACTATTGTGTGTATTTTATGTTACTGTGTATTATGTACATAAAGCATGAGCAGTCCGAATCGTTGGATGTTCCAGATTCCTGCAGTTTGTCTACTCCTGTTGACCTTATGAAGGTAATATAAGAATTTGGTTATTTGTACTAATTTTTTCGAAACATTGATACTTATTCTCTTTTTGTATCAGGATGAGATGTCATGCAGCGGTGACAATGTTACACCTGCATCCAAAGCACTCGTGGGCAATAACAATTCCTCTTCTGACGAAACAAAACGTAATATTCGTGAAGTGTGCGACGTAGATGATGCATTAGGTTGTTCCTCGACAAAGCGCCGCATGAGTGATGAACTGTCTCAGGATGAAGATGTTGGTGTTTCGAAGCTTTTGATTCCGAAGATTGAAAAATAGTTTTCTCTGTCTTTTCGAAAACATTTACGTATTGATTTCATATGCTTTTGCCACGTTGAACTTATGGTTTTCGTTTTATTGGTTTTTGGTGTTTGGTGCTGTTATGTTTTGGACTGATTGTGTGGTTTTGAATTGCCTAAAACTTATCTGGTTATTATACTGTTTTGTTCTAATATTATAATGAGTATGACCTTTCTTTGCATATTATGATGTATATGTTAAATAAATATTGGGATGTTCAATATTCAATATTTATGTTTAAAACTTATGTGTATGAAGAGAAGCAACAATTTATAATATATATATATATATATATTGTATAAACCCAAATAACAATTTTTTTATCTACAAACATTTGTAATTTTTAAGCATTTCTAATTTTATCATCTTATCTCATAATTTATATAGGATTATCAATGGATGTGGTTGTTCTTTATTGGTTTTTACCGTTATTCCTGGCCACTAAGGTTTAATAAGTATCCGTCATATATTACAGTTTTTAAAAAATATTTAATTTGTGCCTTTTTCTCCCATTAATTTATATAAATCATTTCATTCAATAGCTTATTTATATACTTCAAATTTTGTCTAAGTGATTCCAAGTAGGGTGTTGAGAAAAACTGTAACCAAGTAAGAAGCGTAAACCGAAACACATTTTATTCATTTTTTTTGTTCGGTTTATGGATCCACGTTTTATTTTATTTGTTTTGTTTGGTTTATTTAGATAACTGAAAAATAAACCGTTTAACTTAATTATTTATTAAATAAAGATAATAATATTTTATAAATCATATACAAATAAACCATAAACCTAACTGATGAACACCCGATTTACATTCTACAAAGATTACAAAATTTGTTGTTAATGTTTTCTAAATGTAATAGATTTCTTGAAATAATTAATTCAATAATTTGAAACAATTCTGTTTTGCTTTTCATGAAATGATTTTTAATTAGAAAATTATAAAATGGAATATTATAATTTATAGAGGATATGTGAATCCCTAGGTATGACATATTATAATTCAAAATTTAAAAATCACTGTTTGCTTCTATTTTTTTAATGTTCCTGATCTTTTATTCTTTCTTCTTTTGAATCCTTCTTATTCTCTCACGTATGCAATGTCAAAAAATTCACGTTCATCTTCTACGGCTGCTAATTCATCTCAACGAAATTTACACAGTAAGTGAAATGCTAACTTCTTAACTCATAATTTTCCAAAATAAAATCAGATTTCAGATTGAAATGATAATTCTACTTGGTTTTTTTGTAGGTCCTCTTATGAGAACTCCTCTTTCAGATATCTCAAATAGATCTCCTCTTTCAGATATCACAAATGGTAATAGCTCTTGAATTTGCTTATAAGTATACTTTTTTCCGTTTTATGTAACCCAAGGGGACTGATTCTTGTGTTTCGTACATATCATACTTTCTCTGTTATTCAGTCACTTCACCGGTTGAAATGCGTAAACTTCGAAAATTAATACTTGATAATAAGAAATCAAAGAATGCATCCTCATCATCAACGACTTTTCGTAACATCTTTTCTGTCAATGCAAATTTGTTGGTATGTTCTGATACTACAAACCAACATATGTACTCTATTGCACGTCGAGCAGTTAGAAATGCTACTGGTTCTTTAATTTCAACTACACCAGGTTTGTGTTTTATTTCTTTATTATTTCTTTTGATAAATACGTTATTAAACAACATACGTGTACTAACATGTATGTTTAAATATTGAATGTTCAGATAATGGCATAAACATAGGTACACCGTTAGATAGCAACCGTCGATATTCCATTACTTCTAGCGTCATTAGCAATAACAATCAGCCTATATTGGGTAATACCTCTATCCTTACACGACTGTCTTCTGGTAAACGTAACCTCCAGCGCAAGAAACGTGATACTACTCCTGTACCTATGTTGAATTTGGATTCAGATGAAGACGATGTGTTTTTGTGCACTGATGAAGATCCTTATAAAGGGATATCTAAAGATTTTAATCTATTTTACTGTTTTAGGACATATGTTGTATGCCACCTGTATTATAACTATCAATCATTTTTTAACAGATTATTTGGACCATGGTGACCAAGTGCTTACATGTCAGGTTTGTAGTGCAAAGTTATAGACATCAGAAGGTGGAAAAGGTCGTTTAACTATAAATAAGCTATGTTATAGTATATGTTGTGGGTATGGTAAAGTTCAGCTACCGTCTTTAAAGGATGCACATCCGTCTTATCAAGTTTTGTTTTCTTCCTCAAATGTAAAAAGCAAGTTCTTCCAGAAGAACATAAGATGATACAACTCTATGTTCTCTTTTACATCTATGGGTGGAAATGTTGATTCTAATATCAACAAGGGCAATGCTCCGTTTATATATCGTATCAGTGGCCAAAACTATCATTGTATGGGTAGTCTCAAACCCCCAGATGGAAATGAAGCTAAGTTTTGTCAGCTATACATACATGATACCAAAAATGAAATAACAAACAGACAGGCATTATTCATGTACGAGTGATTTCTAAGTTCCATTTTTATTCTGTTAAAGAATAACTAGAAATTGAACCATTAGTAGTTCACTATCAGTTGTTAAGTAGCATCAGAGTTTTAATCACTAGCAGTGCTTACAAGGTTTCCATCAGCTGTTTGACTTAACAGTAGTTTGCTTTATTCATTCTAAATTCATCAGTGGTTGTAGGTAAACTGAAATGTTACTTTTTTTCAACATATTCTAAAAGTTTTAGGTTGGTATCAGCAGTTGTTAACCACCGCTCTTCCTTAACATTTAATCCTTAATCACTGATTCTTTATCCACTGCTTACTACAACAGCAGTTGTTAACCATCTGTAGTTCACTATCAGTTGTTAAGTACCATCAGTGTTTTAATCACTAGCAGTGCTTACAAGGTTTGCATCAGCTGTTTGACTTAACAATAATTTGCTTTATTCATTCTAAATTCATCAGTGGTTGTAGGTAAACATAAATGTTACTTTTTCTCAACATATTCTATAAGTTTTGGGCTGGTATCAGCATTTGTTAACCACTGCTCTTCCTTAACACTTAATCCTTAATCACTGATTCTCTATCCACTGCTTACTACAACAGCAGTTGTTAACCATCAGTAGTTCACTATCAGTTGTTAAGTACCATCAGTGTTTTAATAACTAGCAGTGCTTACAAGGTTTCCATATACTGTTTGACTTAGTACTAAACAGTGGTTTGGTTTATTCAATCTAAACTCATCAGTTGTTGTAGGTAAACTGAAATGTTACTTTTCTCAACATATTGTTTAAGTTTTTATAAAACGAGATACTATTATAGTTATGTTAATGTTTTGTTGTTTTTTTCTTTTAACAACAAAAGAACCAAACCTTCATCGCCTACTGATAAAGAACTTGATGTCGAAATGATAGAGTATTTGAGGGCTTTATTAGATTCACAAAATATGTTGGTTAAGACATATAGGATGGTCAAAGACCATTTTCACCAATCTCCAGAGGCCAACCTTAGTCTGCGACTTATTTATAAAAGAGAAAAAGACGGCAGGACATATAACTTACCCACCACATCTGAAGTTGCTGCTTTGATTGTCGGAGACATAGATAAAGCTATAGACCATCGTGATATTGTTGTCGAAACTCGGTCGGGAATGCTCCAGCGTATTAGCGAATTACACCCATCGTATCTTGCTTTGCAATATCCGTTACCTTTGCCATATGGTGATGATGGTTATAGAGTTGATATTCCTCATAGAGATTTTATATCCACACAAAAGAAAATAAAACCAAAGTGCACAATGAGAGAATTTTTTTCATATAGGATCCAGGATAGAACTTATGGATTTTCCTTAATTTTAAATGGGCGAAGGTTGTTACAACAGTTTTTGGTTGATGCGTACACAATGATTGAGAGCGAAAGACTAAAGTACATCCGGAGGCAACAAGCGAACCTTCGCTCTGAAACATTTAAAAATCTTCAAAAGAATAAATCTAAAGGTAAGGAAGTTTTAACAGATACTGAAAAACCTGTTATACTTCCTTCTTCATTTACTGGTGGTGCAAGATTCATGCAACAAAATTACCTCGATGCAATGGCCTTATGTAAGTGGTATGGGTACCCTGATTTCTTCATAACTATAACGTGTAATCCTAAGTGGCCAGAAGTAAAAAGATTTCTAAAAGATTCAACCATCAAAGCCGAAGACAGGCCTGACATATTGTGTCGATTGTTTAAAATGAAGCTTGATTCCTTACTCAAAGATTTGAAGGATTCTAAGTATTTCGGTGAGATTAACGCTGGTATGTTATTTCGTTTTCACATCTTATCCTCTGATATATATTTTGTAATCAAGGTTATCAACTACTAAATCTATTTATTTTTCCTTTTTATTTAGTTGTTTATATAGTAGAATTTCAAAAGCGTGGTCTTCCTCATGCACATATATGCTTATTCATGAAGGTCGATCACAAACTTCCAACCATAGATCACATAGATCCATTTATTTCTGCTGAGATTCCCGATAAAAAAGAAGATCCTGAACTTTATTCTCTTGTGACTGATTATATGATTCATGGTCCGTGTGGGAATGCTAATTTGAATTGTCCTTGCATGGTTGATAAAAGATGTTCAAAAAACTTTCTGAATAAATTCACACCACATACAACTATTGATTCAAGTGGTTTTCCTGTATACAGAAGAAGAGATTCAGGTCATACAGTTATAAAATCTGGTGTTAGATTAGACAACAGAAATGTTGTTCCTTATAACAAAAGGCTTTTGAAAAGATATCAAGCACACATTAATGTTGAATGGTGTAATCAAGCCGGTTCAGTGAAATATTTGTTCAAGTACATTAACAAAGGCCCTGATATGGCTACTGCGGTAGTTTCTGGTAATACAAATTCAACCATTAAGGAAAAGCCAAAAGACAAGATCAAGGAGTATTATGATTGTAGATATATTTCAGCGTTTGAGGCATCCTGGAGAATATTCTCTAATGAGGTTTATTATAGGTATCCTGCTGTTATGAGGCTTCCCTTTCATTTACCGGGGAAACAAAATGTTGTGTATGATACGGATGACGATATTGATAATGTTTTAAGCAAGCCTTCTATTGCTTCTTCAATATTTGTGCAATGGATGAAGTTGAACGAGACAAATGAATATGCTAGAAAGCTGACTTATGTTGAGTTTCCTTTCAAATTTGTTTGGATACTTAAAGATAGATGTTGGCAGGTACGTAAGTCGTACCAGTGTGTTGGCCGGATTCATTCTGTATCTCCTACATTGGGCGAACCTTATTTTTTGAGGATACTACTCAATAAAGTTAAAGGGCCTATATCATTCGAGGAGATACGTACAGTTAACGGTCAATTATTCCCGACTTTTAGAGATGCTTGCTATGCGATGGGACTCTTAGATGATGACAATGAATACGTTGAGGCCATTAAAGAAGCAAGTTTTGAAGGACATGCTGGGTATCTCCGAGCGTTATTTGCTACCCTGCTTTTGTCAAATACTCTTTCATGGCCAGAATTTGTTTGGGAGAACACATGGAAATACTTAGCTGATGATATTGTTTATAGACGTCAAAAAGAAACAAATATTTCAGGTTCTGATCTATCTTTTTTATTTCACATACGACATTTCGATTTTTTAATTAATAATGTTAATTTTTTGATTTGTTAAGTTTAGTGCTTCCTGAATATCAGATTAAGAACCTTACTCTGTTGAAAATTGAAAACTATTTAATTTCCAATGGTTCATCATTACAAAGGTTCGTCACTATGCCGTACCCTGATGACGATTCCTTACATGATGCTTCTAATCGTCTGATCAATGAAGAGCTGTCACATGACCTAGATGAAGTACAAGCTGAGTTTAACAGGTTGCATCAATATCTTACAGATGAACAACGAGCGGTTTTTGACGAAATAATGGAAGCAGTTGTAGGCCGTAAAGGAGGCCTTTTTTTGTCTATGGTTACAGTGGAACTGGAAAAACCTTCTTATGGAAGACTTTGGCTTCAGCTGTTCGATGTAGAAATGGAATAGTTTTAAATGTTGCTTCAAGTGGTATTGCTTCGTTATTACTTTCCCGTGGAAGGACAACTCATTCTCGGTTACCCCATTAATCTAACAAAGGATTCAATGTGCAATATTAAGCCAAATAGTGATATTGCTAGATTATTAAAGGAAACCCAATTAATCATACGGGACGAAGCACCGATGGTACACAAACATGCCTTTAAGGCTTTAGATAGGACGATGACCAACGTATTTTCGAAAGGTAGGAGTATTCGTTCAGATATTCCTTTTGGAGGTAAAGTTATTGTATTTGGTGGTGACTTTAGACAAATCCTACCTGTTATTCCTAATGGTACTAGACAAGAAATTGTTAGTGCATCTTTAAGCTCTTCATATATATGGTCAAAATGCAGACTGTTACGGCTGACTAAAAACATGCGTCTAACTATTGGAGCTGAAAGTTCAAATATGGAGTCTATCATAGAATTTGCAAAATGGCTTATTGATATTGGTGAAGGAAACGTTGGAGATGATAATGATGGTGAAGCCATTATAGAGATACCAGATGATCTACTAATCACCGATATTTGTGACCCGATACAAAGTTTAATTGACTTTGTATATCCTTCAATTATTGAACAATTTGGGATTCCTGGATTTTTTTCGGAGCGAGCAATTCTAGCACCCAAAGATGAGGTAGTTCATGAAATTAACGATCGATTGCTTTCGTTATTTCTTGGTGATGCGAAAGAGTATCTGAGTTCTGATAGTATATGTCAAACTGAACAAATTCTTGATTCTTTTCAAGAAAGCTTATACTCAATAGAAAATTTGAATGCTCTTAAGATTTCTGGCTTGCCTAATCACAGATTAGTTCTTAAAGTTGGTGTTCCTGTGACGCTTCTTCGAAACATTGATCAACAGAAAGGGTTATGTAACGGTACAAGGCTTCAAATTACTTTTCTTGGTAAACGAGTTATAGAAGCTGAAGTAATATCTGGTGGTAACATTGGCACGAGAGTTTTTATTCCAAGGATTAATATGATCCCGTCTGACAAAAAAATACCTTTTCAATTTCAACGAAGACAATTTCCTTTATCAGTTTATTTTGCCATGACAATTAACAAGAGTCAAGGACAATCGTTATCAAAGGTTGGTCTTTATTTGAAAGATCCTGTCTTCACTCATGGTCAGTTATACGTTGCATTATCAAGGGTCAAGACCAGAGAAGGCGCTAATACTAATATTCGACGCTGATGGAAAACCAACAAATAAGACTTCTAATGTCGTTTACAAAGAAGTTTTTACTAGCTTGTAATCATTGTTTTTTCTGAGTTTTAATATCCACCGTTCTAAGTATAGTTGTATATATTTTTTCTTAATTACTATTTTGTTTAAACTTTATTTTGTTTAAACTTTATAAACTCTATTGTGTTTTGCATCTCAGAACCATGTGTGATAAATTTATTAATAAGTAATTTACAACGCAGATAATTTTGAAGATCCCCGTGTTCACTGTCAATATGGAAGAAAATTATACCAGATTTGGACTGCATAAGAGGCTACGAACTTATCAATTTCAAACCTACACCAGCCAAAAACTGTTTGACCAAAGTCAAACCACTGTTTGACCAATGTCAAACGACTGTTTGCAAATATATGATTCTTAGTGGTTCAAAACTCTGTTTTACCAAAGTTAAAACACTGTTTGACCAAAGTTAAAACGCTGTTTGGTCAAAGTTTGTTTGACCAAAGTCAAACTACTTATGTTAAAAGCTAATTATAATAGATAAAACTAGATTTTCACCCGGGATTGCTTCCCAAGCTCAAGAAACTTACTTATGTTAAAAGATAATTATGATTAATACATGATTTAAAGCATAGAAAAAATATGATATATTAATGGTTTTGCTATAAGAAAAATTATTTTTCTTTGTTAATGTGAATACCAAATCAATTCAACTAATCATCCACTTTACTCTTGTATCTCAATGTAAATGTAAATATCAAATTCAATAAGGGGTGTATGTGTAAATATTTTTCATCAGTTGAAAATATGGGAAAACGAAAACACAACCGTCATTATTTCTTTAGCATCATTACACATCAAACATCTATCATCTCTTCTTTCAAAAATCTCTTCTTCCCAGTCATTTTCTTTATTGTTTTTTCTTCAGCAACTGGTATGTACATTCATATTGTAATGAACTTTATAGTGTGATCTTAATTCAAATCCTATCTTGCTACAAATATGATTTTAAACGTTTATTGCTATACATTCAAGAAGGGTTTAGTTAGGTGTTTGAATCATTTCTTGAGAACATGTTAAAATAGTTATTATTTGCAGAAAATTTTTAACTCATACTCTGTTTCTATGATTAATTTCAGTAGATGCCCTGTTAATACAAAAAGTTAATGTTCATCTTCGAAGCCAACTTTTTAATATCAATCTTTTAACATCTTTACTGATTCAGGTTTTATTATGTATACTACATTTGTCAAGTTTCTTGATAACCCAGAATCTTTGAAACAGGTATGACATGTTTTTATATACATAATTTATTTTTATTGAGATATATATTTAACAGTTGTTATGGTTTATATTTTCTTACACTACTTAAAAATTATATACAGGATGTACCTATAGCCTTTGCTAATCAAAAGTGGGGAGATTGTTGGCAAAAAAATAAGTTGCGAATCTATCATGAGTCTGGTAAAAAATGGGTTGTGAGGGTCAGAACAGAAAAAATTCAACGCCAATAATAATTAACGATTGGGACAGTGTTGTTAAAGATCTAAATCTGCCAAGGGATACTTTGTTGGTTTTCAGACCGTTAGGTGATTTTGGGCTTGAACTTTCATGTTTTGTTGATGGCATGTGTGGTGAATCTTATTTCACGTTTAATCGTTATGCAAGATTTGGTTTTATGGTATGACTATTGATCTTAACTTGAATTCTTTTTCATCTTAAACGTGTCAACACTTATCCTCATAAGTTACATACTTCACATATAGTATTCATTATTTTTAATTTTATGCAGGTAATCGAAGACTGCTTCATTAAACAATTTTACGTAAACAGCCCACCAAGTGGCAAATTTCAAATCTGTTATAAGGGTTCCTATTGGAATGTTGAGGCGTCTAAGGTTGATACCAACTTTGTATTTGCTAGAGGATGGTCGGAAATGTGCAACGATGTTGGGATACTTGAGGATGATTTGCTTGTGTTTAGCAGAATTGATGATGTTGTTTTTGAGGTAGTAGTTTATAGAGATGAGACTGAGATTTGCTTTTCGAAGAAACCTGAATCTGACGATGATAGTGTACTTGAGATATCGAAGGCTGATTATGTTGAGAATGTATTCAAGGTACGTATGTATTTAGCATTAGTAGTAAAAGTTTTAATTATTTTAGCATTATATTAATTATTTCATTAATGTTGACCAGGACATCTATGAGGATGAAGAAGTTGTGTCTGTAGGTGAAGGAAGAACCGTTACTCAGGTACTTACTAAATTATTAAAATTATTTATTTTTAATTTAACACATATAAGAATTTAATGTTTTTACAACTATTAGTAATGCTGTTTACTGATGTTATATTTATCCAATAATGTATTATTTAGAAGAAGTTACCAATCAATGCCGAATGCACGTCGAAGACACGCATGTCTTCACGAATGAACAAAACCCAAGATGTAAGTTTACCATCTTAAAGATTGTTATATTACTATGATTATTAAAGTTACTCTATGACAACACCTTAAGAAGAAATGTAAAGTTACTTCTAAGAGAAATGAGACAGTCAAGAATAGGACTAAGGGAAATGTTGTCTTACCTGTCGACACAAGTGATCATATTGGATGTTCTTCATCTGTTTATAAAGTTAAGGTATCTATACTCGCCACTTAATTAGTATATGTTATATAAACTGTTTTTTTGTGCATATATTCAACATTCCTTTAATTCACATGTATATGTTTACTTTTTCATCAAGGGGAAGAGAGCCGCCAACGTTCAGAAAAAGCTTAACCGTAGAAATAAGATTACAAAAACTGCAAAAAAAAAAAAAAACATTCTGGACATCTTCTCGACCCTGAGTTCTTTTATTTTGATCACAAAAGAGACTATAGGCTGGTATACCTTTTTTATAACAAACTAATGATTTATGTTTATTTGTCTGACTATTATTTTTTTTCCACACAATACATGTAGCGTCTTCCTGCTGAAGTTGCCAGACGAGCAAGTCTTTCTGTTGATCTTCATCCTTTGAAAGTTCAAAACATGGTTGGAGTTGTGGAGGTTTATGATGTTAAGTCGGAGTTAAATGAATTGAAGCCACGTTATGCGTTGGACGGTTGGCGAAAGTTTATGACTGAGAATAACTTGAGGTTTGCTGATATATTGCACTTCACATACGTTTCTTCGCAACAGAAGATCGTACTAAATCAAGTTACCTCAGTTTAACGACATTTAAGTATGTTCTGATTTCAGATATTATGACTGTGAATTTTTTGATTGTGATGTTGTATGTTTTTTTTTAAATTATTAACTTGATGTTTTGTTGCTATGTATGGCTAACATGATAAAACACTGTTATTAGCACTTTATAGTTTATATATAGATGATATCATGATTCTTTTTGCTAATAGTAACTACAATTAGTAGAAACTTGGTTTATTAATCGCAAATGTGACACTATTATGCATTTATGGGTTTATGAATTCAGAATAATGGATGGATATATATGATTGTATTTGGCATGATGATGTTGTGTTTCATGTTGTAAAAACCAGGGAATTGTCAGATAATAGATTACTTTGCCCGATTAGATTATGTGTTAAATTATAGTTCTTTAAGTCATTGTTTCATTTTCTTGATTTCTATGTAATTTGTAAAGAAGTACAATAACAAAAAAGTGGTTTGAACATCTGTTTGCCTTTTGGTCAATAGTTAATGGAAACCCATGTTAGGTTGAACAGTGTTTTGAAGAGGAAAACAGTGTGAGAAGACAGTAGATCTGATTAAGTTAAACATCTGTTCAGGCTTAAACAGATGTTTGGCTTTTTATATCAGAGGTTTGGACTTAAACAGTTGTTTGACCTTAAACAGATGTTTGGCCATAAACAGATGTTTTGCCTTAAACAGATGTTTGGCCTTCTACATCAGATATTTGGACTTAAACAGATGTTTGACCTTAAACAGATGTTTGGCCATAAACACATGTTTGGCCTTAAACCAAACATTTGTTTAAGGTCAACATCTGTTTGACTATTGGTCAACATCTGATTGACTTTTGGTCAACATCTGTTTGAATTTTGGTCAACATCTTATTTAGTATTCAACAGAACTTTGAATAACTCAACATCTGTTTAATTCGTTGTTTCGTTTTCTTGAATTCTTTGTAATTTTGTAAAGAAGTACAAAAACAAACATTTTTACAAAATCCCAAATCACCCTATCATGTAAGTGCATTGAAGTAAAAGTGGAAATGATATTATTCATGTGGTCCTGTTGTGCTTTTGTTTGACCTCTAATATGAGTTCATGATCTAATCCGGTGATTTGAAGACATTGTTGTTGAATCGAATGAGATGCTTGATGTAATGTGGTCGTATTAATAACAAATAGTAATTAATATAACTAAGTTTCCCGAGCCCGGGAAGCAATCCCGGGTAATAACCTAGTATTATAATAAGCAAATGGTGTGAAAACACAATAGGATATATGTTCATGGACTTTTGGAATTAAAATGGTTTTGAGTTGTATAAGGTAGTTATTACTTTTTTGGTGTTTATAGTCTGGTTTTGATGGTTTTAAATAAAATCATAAGTTAAAGCTAGTAGTGATTTTTCATGATAAAAAATCGTAACTGAATTACAATTACTAACAATTTAGTTTTAGGATCAGGCTTTATTAGGTTTTTATATAGATGGATATGGTATGTATTAATTAAATAAAAGTGTCAAGATAGAAGTTGCAAAAACTTAATTAGTTTGTTTATAATGCAAACTTAACACATGATGCAAAAAAAAAAGTTTAAAAAAGTTGTCCGTACAAAACAACCAGAATACAAAGCCACAAATAAAGTACATTTTTTTTAAACTTGTATAGTGTTCTAAGCTTAAGATAGAATACAGATAGATAGACCTCAACAACTCCACATTAAAGTTCAAATATTACGCCCTGTTTATGTACGTTTTATTTTAACTAATTTTTAACTCCTAAAGATAAAATACAAATATCTAATCACTATAAATCTAATTACGGTGATAGTACTATAAATCTAATTACGGTCTGTTCCATGGAAACTAAACATTCGTTACAGTTTTGAAAATTTGCAACCGATTAGCATAAAGTAAAACAAAAAAACCACCCATGTAGCCAAACTGATGAACGATTTGAGCGGTTTCACGCTTGAAACCGAACCATTGATACCCCTAATAGCAACATTTGTGTGTTCCATTATATGTTTCACATAATGTGACCTACTAATACCTACTAACAAGGGATCAGATGCAGTTTGCATTGGACAGTTACGTTCAAGAGGGTTAAAGATAGAAAACTAGTGAAAGTTAGATTCGAGAGTAAATTGCAATTTTCGTCTATGTGGTTTGCTTGAATTAACACCTTCAGTTAACTTCTAACACCTCGCGTCCTTGACGTTCCATATCCTAACACAAATCGTCCCTCTGACTGACGGTGGTTCAAGAATCTGTTAGTCCCCCCACCCACCCACACACGTGCCTCGTGGTCATTTCAGTTCGTTTATCCGCCCTCAATTCGTTTAAACCCATATCAGGATTGCTAAAAAGTATGAACAAACATCAAGAGTTATTGACTACAAGAGCATATGAAGCAAGAAGGCTAAAGATTATTGACGTGGTTCGGTGTACTTACAAAAGATAGTTAATTTTAGGATGTTGTATGCACTAGTTCAAGATTTAATATTTATAAAAACATGATATAATACGATCACACTACAACTCATGTTGGGCAAGTGCACCCATCATGTCGTAATATAGTGATAGTAAGATATCGAGGTCGTCAAAGGATACACAAGTTTTAGTATCGAGTCGTCGATAACGTCTAGTCAAGTCCAAAAGTTGAGTTTTTTTTTTAAATGAATAAATAAAAATAAAAGAAAATAAATGGCTCAATAGGAAAATAAAAGGCTAGTAATCAATGATAGGAAAAGTGGTATTTAGGATCAACATACCTCTTAATACTTCGTTAAGTAGCTCAGACCATGGGGTTGCAAGGGCTCGATTGTCAGACGGGGGACTATGTGTGTAAATGCGTATTATTGTGTAGTTCTTTTTTAGGGACCCTAGCACACTCAACCATATCGCTTTTTATCAGTAAGGAAATGCCACTCAAGGTGGGTATAGTATCAAGTAATTATATAATTTAAGGGATTTATATTACTTGTCTCTATTTAGTCCGTCGGTGAGTCGTGAATTCCCCTAAGGTAGTTATATATAAATCAAGTCCTTTATACTTTGGTGTTATCTCCGCGCAAAGGCAAGATCTTACCCAACCCGAAGTCCCATCCAAAACCTTTAACCTTCTCTAACAGCATCAACATGTTTTGACTCTACGTAGACATAGAAAACATGAACGATCCAAGTTAATGGCATCGCAAGATTGTTGGTAGAGTTTAAGGATTAGACAGAAACTCTAATGATCCAAGTGACTTGTGACACCATTATTTCACTGACTTTCAAAAAAATGTTTAATCAGTTAAAGTCATTAACACACACTCACACATTACTTACCCATGATCTTTCTTAGTTTGCTTGACATCAAGAGCGTAAGTTTCCCCCAAACACCCTCAAGAATCTAGCAAAAAATGGCCATGGAAGAAGATATGATCAAACTTGAAAACATTATATAAATTATAAAAAGCTTGATTACACTATTGATTCTTGAGTTTTTTCTAATGATTAGAGGGAGTGAGGTAGAAGAAAAGTGTGTAGTGGAGAAGAAGGGAGAAAATGAGCAAGGAAAAATGGTGGATTGAAGCGCGATTTATAGGCAGGCTGCTGGCCAGACACGAGGCATTCCTGGATCACACGGGTCATGCCTGGCTAGGTGACCGGTGGTTCCCGGTACCCGAGGCATAAGGCATGTCTCGTTAGCACGGGTCGTGGTCAACTTTGTAGGTCCCACAGGTGATGTGTGATTGAAAACTGATGTTTTATTGTATGTAAAGTTTGTGTTTTTACATAAACTTGAGTTTCAAATTGCCTACTTTGATGTGATTTGTGTTTTTTGCAGGTTAACGAAGTTTAAAGAGCATTTTGGAGCTTTACGGAGCATCGGGACAATTGACGGATCAACCGGACACGCGAAATAACAAAATCAGAAAAACAGGTTTTAGAGGGCTAGCCGGCGACGCCCTAGTAGCCAGTCAGCAATGCTCTTCAGGAAGCCTCGTCGGCAGAACTTGTGCATAGATAACATGTTAGCACGTCCGGAGAAAAATTGAGGCTAGGCAACGCATCAGCGACGCCCCCTTTGCTCGTCGACGACGCCTTCTCCATATTGTTAACACTGAAATGTTGGTTTGACTTGTTTTTTTACCAAAAATTGAATGGGGATAAGAGGAGTTACGAGTTTTGAATGATATCAACACATCTTGGAGCTATCTTTCATGATCTCCTTCACATATAACTTTTCCCTAACCTAACCTCGATCATCTCTAACCCTCACCATTCCACCATCATCTTCATCCATACACACTCACCATCAAAACCCTAACCGTAACCTTCATCATTCCTCCAAGACTCAAGATCATGGCTCGGTGTTCATGTTATCATCCGGTTATCGCGTTCCTTTAACCATGAGCGGCTAGTCTCCTCGAGTTCACCCCGATGTAGATTGTTGTAAGATTTTCTAGGGTTTATACATTTATGTTTAGTTTGATTTTGTGACAAGTTGTTTAGTATTTGAAACCTTTGATAATTGTATTGCATTTGTTTCGAATTCGTAAATTGTCGAGTGATGATAAAATTTGACTTTGCGAAATGGTTATGTGCAATTATGCCTTATCTTAGGTTAGGATTTACATGTTCTTGGTAAAGAAGCGCATTGCGGTCCGTTGTCTATGACATTGATAGCTTTTGGTACCGAAGCCACGTGACACTAAATTCGTTAATCACTATATACAACTGAATAAAGTTAAAACGTGTAAGAACCCTAGGTTTTGCAATTATCGAACCGGCTGTGATCCTTGTTCCCAATTCTTGTTTTCAATCAAGTAATCCTGTTTTGGCAATAATTAATATAATCAATTTTTTTATAGTTAATAGCAATTGTCGGTTTACTCCGACACCTTTTTCAACCAACCAAACAAAAAAAATTAGCAAGCTTCATAAGTATTTTGTACACTTGTTTATAAATAATTTAGACAATCGAACAACTAGTGTGATACTGACCACATGCTCTTCATGGATACGATACTCGACTTACCCTAGCTACCTAGGTTAATTGAGTTTTTGACTAATCGGGATGACACGGTTTGTCAACGAGATCTTCCAAGTCTTCCAAAAGCTTTTCTTTGTCTTGTACTGCCAAGGCACAGGGCGTGCCTGACTTTTTTACCTGATCTTTGCATGGTGGGCTTTTGGAGGTGTCTGCTGGTGTCAGGATCTGAGGCATGGGGCGTTTCTGGCGAGGCATGGGGCGTGTCTAGACAATTTCTTCTATTTTTCACTGTATTTCCCCCGGTTTTGCTTCCTTTGTTAATCTTGGGTTATTTTGGTCCTAAAAATTCAATATAAAACAATTTAAGTCTATTTTGAACATTTCATTAACAAAATATATTAAAAATGGGTAATATTTTGATATAAAACATGTAGATTTTTGCTCATATCGATTATACTAGGTTTAAGTTGGTGTTTCTTTGTATTGTACTTAATTTCTGTTGGTCAGTTTAGTTGTAAAGGTCAAATGTTGACCAATTCAATGCAATTGTTCTTGTTAAATACTTTAAGTTGAATAATGAAATGAATGTAGTTTGCTGGTTTTGAACTGGTTTGGTAACTTAATTAAAAATAATACACAGTACATTAAAATTACATGGATAGTGCTTGCATACAGTTTAAACCTAATGACATACACAAGTATCCAAACATCATTATTTCCAATGACAATCATCATTTGACTAGTCTAAGCCTGCATCCGTGTATGGATTATGGAAGTAGTACTCAACTTACTTATTTGAATTGTTGTAATCCCAACCCTTTTTCAGTACTTCACTGTCATAATTGTCATATGGATTATGGTTATCAGGTTCTACCTCTGTTTGTTTATCTTTATCAATTACCCCTATTGTTTAGCTTCATCAATTGGTGCTTATTTTTCTTGCACAACTATTGGTTTTCCCTCTTCAACTATTGTGGCAGAAGGTTCATTAACTTTTTGATCCATTTTTTACTTGGTTTATGGTCTAAATGGGAATCAAACAAGATATATAGTAGTGAAGAAATTTTACGATTATACAGTTTTGCATAAACTTGCAGAACATTAATAACTTTGTGACCCGTTTAACCGTTATTTTCCTCAATGACCATTTTACCTTTTTAACTGTTATAGACATCTGACCCAAATGCATACCCAAGTCACCTATTTAAAATACCTGGAGACCCAGTGACCATAGTAGCATGCCCAAATGACCATTCACCATACTTGCAGACCCACTTTTTGCATGCTAAACCCAAATGACCATTGACCATACCTATTTAAATGGTAAACCCACTGTTTGCAGACCCAAAGTTATCTATTTAAACTCATTTGTAGACCCAATAACCCAATGACCCACTGCTTACAGACCCAATGACCATGCATGCATACCAAATGACCAAACGACACTTTAATCTGACAAAGGTTCACTTAGTAACAAACCATATAACCTGATCCAGACCAAATGATCATTAAATCTGATAAGAATTCAACTATGCAAATTGTTTTGGTCAAAAATCAATCTAAGGATAATGTAACCAAATCTGTTTGTGAGGCAAAGTGCTTGTATGAATATAATGAATACAAAACTTGAAATGTAGATGAAACACAAGGATTAGTACAAGGAAAATCACTTAATCACTAGTAGATCGCCGACATAAAAACCTCGGGTGGTGAAAACTATCAACCACCGAGTATATTAGCTAACAAAATCAAATACAACTTCGGAAGTTGATCAAGCTTGGTACAATGTTGAATGTGTGTTTGCCAAGAGTGTTTTGTATGCTTAGTGTGTATGTGTGTATATTCGTATATATGACTTGATCAACCCCTTTGAAAATAAAGATAATAATAAAGTACAAAAATCATGCTAGAACCATGTCTTCTTGTCGCAACCCCTGCCCCCCTATCTGTCCCGGGAAAAGGCGGCCGCGAGACCAGTTTTGGTGGTATCGATGTTTATCAATTTGGCAGCGGAAATTTCATCAGGACCGTAGTTAGGAAATATTTATCAGAGTAAATACCACACTTTTATAATATTAAACATATTGGGATAAAACCCAAGTTTTTCATTACAACCATTTTCATAGGGAAATCCCTATTTTATTGAATAAAACATCTTCTTTTATTTAGGTAACTTTTATAGCCACTTTTCCAAGCCTTCAGTGTTGTCCAGCTGGCTTATAGTTGGCTTTCACATTTTGTTACCCGAAACGCGTTTAAAAACATTTTGTCAGTGGGAAATACTGGTGAGTGAATCCCAGTTTAATCAAGAAGAGTTTTATCAATTTTCACAGTATTGAGAGCGATTACAATGTTTATGTCTACACAATTACTCATTCAGTACTGTCAATCCTGACTGGTGGGTCATATTACACATTGGCTAACTGGTTGTCCAATGATAACGTGTTCCACATTTTGTATACAAAACCCCAACATACCGGCAATAATTGAAGAACTACAAAGACTCAATCACTGCTTAATCGCATTGTAAAACATTCAAGGTTTTGTAAAAACAGTTTACAAAAAGGAGATTACTCACATTGCTGTCTTAGACTTCTTTTAAGGGTTTCCTGGTAGTTATCTATTAATTACACAAATGTACATATGTTAGTATAATAACCCTTAATATTTACATTAGTAATACTCTCCGCGAGACGGCATTCCAACGACTACGTCGGGCAGAACCACGACAGCCGTTACGGAACCCTGGATCAATCGGGCAGCGTATCTAATACATAACCGGGGTTATAATACTTACAACGGAGCAGAACTTCGTTAATTAGGGGGGTATTATGCCCGAAAATTATATTATCTATGCAGAAATTTTGAGAGAGAAAGAAATGTGAGCGACGGAGGCCCTAGCTCCCATTATATAGGGGCTGAAATCAGGATCCTCGCGGCCCGCGTAGACCAAACGCGTAGTAGGGGTGGTAGGGCCTAGCTGATTCGGGTCAGCATCCTAGCTTTGATGTGTGGCTGCCACGTGGCAGCCCAGGGTCTTGCCTCGTTGACGATCGCTCGCGGCCCGCGTAGGAGGTAGCCAAAGGCTACGCGCCCCGCGACAGCCTCAATTTTCTAGTTTTTATTTTATTTTTAATGATATATCATATTTTGGGCTTGGTTTTCACATACGGGGTATATTTTAGGACATATAGGGATATTTTAAAATATATTAGTTTGTTGAAAATATTTTAGGAGGGTCGTTACACTTCTCCCCATAACCGTTGTGGAATAAGCACGTGCAACCTTGTAACTACTTCTTAGCGAGATTCCAGCTTAGACTTAGTCCACCACTTAGTGTACATGCATATAAACATAAGAAAATATCGAGAATAATCATTAGTAACCATAGTAAACATTAAGGATCCTTGATCCTCTGAGGTCCAGTATTACAAATTAAGGATACTTTATCCAGAATATGCCTTAGGATATGGGATCCATAATAAATAAAAATTAGGCCCTAACACAAATGACCACTAAACCTAATGCAGACCAAATAACCATATAAATCTGAAAATTAACCATTAAATCTGAGAAATGACCATTTAAAAATCACAATTGATCATTAAACCTACAAATAACATAAAAACATAAAGGTTGCATACATTATTCACCTAGAATACATATTGTTCAAAGAGTTTAAAAGTAGACCATAACTATCACACCCCAACCGATGGCGGAAACATCAGAGTGAGACGAAAACGAGATTGCTCATTGCATCATAACACTAAATGTGACAATAATTTAATTTCAATTGCATAAATTCTAAATGAATACATTGTTTCAAACAAATACAATCAAAAGAGTAGCAAACATAACATGAAACATAGAATAGTTTATTTGTTTAGGTGTGTATCTAAGTCCACCCTAACTTTGTTTCTTCACATTGTCATCTATCGACCTGCAACATGTATTAAAATATGATCAACAGATATGTTGGCGAGTATGCAAGTTCGATACATAGCATAATAATGAAAAATGTTTTAACTGTACTCATATCTAACATGATAAATGTATACAAGATACTAACATGCTGTACTAGTGTAAATTATATGTCAAACCAGAGTTTAACGCCATGGTGATTACCCAACATTGCCGAGACAAAGAGGGTGTAATGGTGTTTACTTAGCAATACCACAAGAATACGGGCGGGGCGTTAATCCTATAGCGCTATAATTGTTAAGGTAGACTTGCAAAGTTAATGAGTTTATAGACACAATGTAAACACAGAATATGAGTTTAACAAGTATAACAAGTTTCATGTTTAATGGTAGATAAAGTATGACTGATAAACATGTTTAATTGTGACTGCGTGTTTTTGTATATAAGTACATGTTACACCCAAAGTGTTTAAAAATGAAATGAGATCGAGTATACTCACGGTTTTGCAAGTGGTTTCCACAAACGTGAGATGATCGTCTTGAGAAGTTGAAGCACCAATTTATCCTAACAAGGATGAACAAGCTTTGTAAGTACAACGATTTAGAAGTTGGAATGTAAATGGGATTTGAATAAGAAATAAATAAATAGATAAATAATAATAATAATAATAATAATATATGAAAATACATAAAAATATTATCTTAACTAAACACTCACTTTGAACACTATTAATTTATGTGTATTTCATGGGTACTATTTCACCCACTAGAAGTCCAAGTGTGAGGAATTTAGTCTAAGATAAATATTTACCTTTGCACACAACTTTCCACCATAAATTGGTTGGTGTCATGGCTAGGTTTAATATTTATATATCTTTAGTATATAATAATAAATAATGGATTGACAATGATAATTAGATTGTAAGCCTAGACAAGTAAATAACAAAAACTAAAGGAGTTAGTACTTTTATATATTTTTAGTTTGTAATTATAATTAATGAATTGGTAACAATGATGTAATTGTAAAACTAAATAAGTAAATGATAAAATTAAAAAAAATAAGTAGTATGATTAGAAGAGTTAGTAGTTAGTAGCATGGTTAAAGAGTTAGCATGGGTTAGTAATGTTAGACATGGTAATAATATGTTAGTTAATAATAGTATCTAGGTCAGGCATGAATGATAATAATAATAGTAAGTTAGATAATATAATAGTAATTACCAATGTGTTAGTAATGTAATGACCATGTTATAGAGGTAGGATAAATATCATCCATTGTACCCTTTTGTTACACCAAGAATCATCAACTTAGGTGATGATCTTGGTTGGTCATGTATAAAATATAAATGATATACAATAATGAAAGGTTGAAAGTTATAAAATAAAACCCAAGATTGGTCCTTATTTTGGTGATGCACCATCTTTGTTTACCATGGTAAACATTTGGTGACATTCCATAAGGATTTCTCCAATATGGGGAAGTATGAAAACACAAAGAAAAACAAGAAGAAGAGAAGAAGGTGAAAGGAGATGGAACTCACTTTCAAGAGCAAGGAAGAATTCTTTGAGAAATGACAAAGAAAAGTGGTGAAAAGGGTATGATATTTATAGGTGAGAGATTAGGGTTTAAGGTGGTGAAAAAAATATATAAAGTTGAAAATTGGCCCATTAATATATATATATATATATTATTTTGGGCATAATGTCATGGGCTTGTTTGTTTTATGCATTTCTTTTTTGTTATTTGTATAAAGTTTAGTTTCTAACATAATTTATAAACATAGTATGACATAATAGTTGATTGATCGGGTCTTTAATATCGAATTTACACAACATAAGTTGGTTTTTGAATGATTTAAACGTGTCTTGATGATTATATAAATAACACCTATGTTTGATTGAACAATTATTGAGAGAGAAAAATAAATAAATACAATGAATTCCATTAGGATCATAAGTCTCGGATTACAATGGTTAAATACGAAAACATACAATAATTGTGGAATGTTACAATCTCCCCTACTTTAGGAAATTTCGTCCTCGAAATTTAATTGGAAGATTGAATGAAGAGATGTGGATGCTTGGTCTTCATTTCGCTCTTGACTTCCCGAGTGAATTCAACGCCGTGCTTTCTTTCCCATCTAACCTTGACTATGGGAATTCTGTTACGCAAGTTGTTTGGTTCCTCGATCCATGATTTCGACCGATTTTTCCACAAAATGGAGAGTGTCGTTGATTTGCAAATCGTCGATCAGGACTCGAAGTCCTTCGTCAGCTAGGCACCTCTTGAGATTTGAAAAGTGAAACGTTGGGTGAACGTTGCTAAGTTCTTGAGGTAAATCAAGACAGTATACCACTTTGCCAATCCTCTCGAGTATCTTGAAAGGACCAACAAAGCATGGAGCAAGCTTTACCTTTTTACCAAAACGGATCACTCCTTTCCAAGGAGAGGCTTTGAGAAGTACTTGAGCACCAACATTGAACTCCAAAGGTTTGCGACGTTTATCTGCGTGGCTCTTTTGTCTGCTTCTAGCCTTGAGGAGGTTGTTGGGGATTTGAAGGATCTTATCTGTCATTTCTTGAATAAGCTCAGGGCTAGTAATTTGAGCATCGTCAATTTCGTGCCAACAAATAGGAGATCGGCACTTGCGACCATATAGTGCTTCAAAAGGAGCCATTTGAATACTGGAGTGATAGCTGTTGTGTACGAGAACTCGATCAAAGGTAAATGTACATCCCAATTGCCACCAAAGTAACACAAGAATGAAGCATGCCCTCTAGGGTTTAGATAATAAGTCCATCCATTTGAGGATGAAAAGTCGTACTGAGATTTAAGTGAGTACCTATAGCGGTTTGGAATGTTTGCCAAAGGCACGAAGTGAAATGACCATCGCGGTCTGAGATGATGTCAATGTGGATACCATGACGACATATGAATTCATCCGTGTAGATTCGAGCTAGTTTCTCAACTTTGAAATCCTCAAGAATAGGGAGGAAGTGAGCGGATTTGGTTAGACGGTCAATGATAACCCAAATGCTATCATGACCAGAAGGAGTTCGAGAAAGTTTGGTTATGAAGTCCATGGCAATGCTATCCTACTTCCAAACTGGGATTTCTAGTTGTTCGAATAAACCAGAAGGACGCTGATGCTCGGCCTTGACTTTCGAGCAAGTGAGTCATTTTGAAACAAAGGTGGCAATGTCTTTCTTCATACCAGGCCACCAATAGGACGTACGAAGATCATGGTACATCTTATCAGCACCGGGATAAATAAAGTATCGTGATTTTTGCGCCTCCTTCATTATGAGTTTACGAAATTCATCACGATTTGGCACCCAAACGCGATCGAGGTAGTATTGGAATCCATCGGATTTCATCATGAGTTGGTTTTTAGCACCACACTTCATCTCGTTATACATGTTTGCTGTGACAACTGGCACTTTTCCATGTGTTCCGTACAATAATAAACAGTAATCTGTGCTTTAATGACTGTGCATGATTGAATTAACAAGATGAATGAATTTCTGATTACTGTCATATACATACAAAGGCATTTCATGTTGCAAGATTGTTCATCATTATTACCTGCAACACAATATGGTACAATTAGTGCACGAAACAAAGTTAGCACAGTTATCAGACAAACTAGAAGTACTGACAGAAGTTCAGCACTTAGACAGACGTGATGTTAAGACACAGAATGAGCCCGAAACCAAGAGTTACACTAGAATAGTGTGTAGGAAAGTAGGGATCATAAAACTGCTTACCTAGTGATGATTTAGGTGCCGGAAAGTGTCAGAAACACACTAAAATTGCAGAATTCTGCAGAAATAACCAAATTCAGCAATTTTCAGCATTTTAATAACTAAATATAATGCAGAAATGTGGTTTAATGGTCCAGAATATCTTCCTAGGCGTCGGGAACCAAAACTGTCATAAAAGACAACATAAAGCACACTAAACTGCGCAATTCAGCACTTTAACGAACCGGTAACCAACCGAACAACCGACACTACCCGAAACACCAAATTTCCACTAGAAGCATTGTTTTAGTGTTACGAAGCTAGTTATGGTCCCCGAACATCACAATTCATCCTAAAACATTATAACACCTAAAACACTAAACTTTACACTTAACACCTAACTAGATTAACTAACTTACATTTACAACCCAACTATACACCCCCCCACTTACGGTTACAAACATGGGTCCCACCCCATGATTTTATTCCAATTGTTTATGTGATTTGTAGATTACTTCTGAAACACAATGACCATTAGACAACATGTTGTTGGAAAGATTTATTTATAACCTACAAGTTCCATACTTTAACTCATTTTCACAACTTCAAACCTTCATCACTCCTTCTTCTTCTCTCCTTGTTCACGGCTCAACATACACACCACACCACACCACTTCCATTTTCAATCAATTAGCAAGCAATCAAAGGTGATCTAGAGGTGGAAGGAGCTTAATTAGGAAGCTTGAAAGCATTGGAACTTGAAGGACCACTTCCTAGAGCTTTTATCCACCTTCTTTATCATCTTCTTCAACTTGATTTCTTCCCTAGCCCTTGTGCTAGTAGTAAGGCTCTAACAACTTGTTTTTACTTCTCATTTTGATGGTTAAAAGAATATGCAAGTTGTTAAACATGAAGATCATGAAAGAACAAGAAGATAACTTTTCACATAAGGCTTGAAATCATAATAATATATGTTGTTTTAGTGTATGTGTGAATCTTGATTGTTGATTTCTTGTGTTTATGATGTTAAACATCATAAGAAGTTTGCTAGATTGTGATTAAACACATGATCTAGCAAGTGAGAGGATGAATCTTGTGAAAAACAAGATGATCATCTTTTATGTTTCTCATGAACTTGAAAATGAGGATGATTTTGTGTATGATGAAGTATGATGCATGTTAAAAGTCTTGTAAATGGATGATTATAAAACTAATTTTCTCAAGAAATCAAGTTTATTTACAAGATTTACATAATCATGATTTTTAAAGAAACTAATCATATTTTTTGGTGTTAAATCAAGACTAGAAGCATGTTGTTAACAAGAACAATACAAGAAAAATCATCTTTAGAAAATCTTCAAGTAAGTTGTAAAGGACTAAATTTTACAAGAAGGTGATTTATAAACAAATAACCACATTTTTAAGGGTAACTAAACCTACTAAATAACATACTAAGTTACTACAACTTTTTACAAAATTTCAAGTTCATGTCAAAGTGTAAATTGCAAATTTAAAGCATATGGTAAGTCTTGGATGAATTGTTGTTGATTGATGATAATTTTAAAAGAAAATGATATGCATATTAAAGCATGGAAACCTCCATTTTTAGGGGGAAACTGTGGCAAAAATTTTCTAGAATTTAAACACTTAGAAAAATATTTTTAAAACAAGTGTTTATAAGTAAATTTAAACCATGGTTTTTCATATAAAATTTGCCATAAATTTTGTTACAAAAATTACAAATATTGGAGGTTGATTTTTGATAAATAAAAGTGACTAAGTATATATTTAGGAAAATATATTTAGAAGTCACAAGTTGTGTGTTACTTGTATATTATGTGTATTAATTATATTATTTTAGGACTTGAAATAATATAACTTACCAAAATACCAAAAATTGTAATACAAAAATAATGCCAAAATTCTAAGAAAACAAATATATAATTTATACCCGAATATTGGACAAACCGAACAAGGAATATAGATTACCTATATATATTCCGGAATTAAGTTTATATATATTTTGGCAAATAAGTTAAACGGTATTTTGGAAGCCAAAGAAACGGAAATTATAATTTTTGCAAGTGTTACAAAAATATATCATATTTTTGTCAAAAAGAAAATACATTATTTTTGAATAAAGAAAATATGTATATATTTTATTGAATTATTAGAAGATATATTATTTCAAAGAAAATAAATGTTTTCTTAAACAAATTTAGAATATATTATTTTTGGGTGAAAATGGATTATAAATATTTTCTAAAATAATCTTGAAAATATATTATTTTTGTGGTTTATATGAAAATATAATTATTTTTGCCAAGAAAAGATTTATAGATAATTTTCTATAAAAGTTTTCTTAAAATACATACATTTTAAAAATATGAAGTGGTGATTTTATTTGATTCAAAATAATATTCCGGAAAATTTAATACAAAATTAAGTATAGGAATACTTAATTAATACAAGAAAATACGTATTCTCGTACGTACAAATACACACCAGAATACACCACAAATACTTGGCAAAATACACAAATATAATTATACCCATACTTGGGAAATATCCATGAAAAGAATTACAGAACGAACTAAGGCAGACATATATTATTCTGACAATATTCCAAATAAATGGATGAATATAATTTAAGTTAAAATATTGTTATTTTAACTAATAATTATATACTTTGAAATTATATAGTGTACATCAAAGATGTAACTCAAAGTATACCAAGACTTCCAAAATAAGTCTTAATGAACAACTAAGACAAAGAGGCGTTGCACGACCTAAACGTCTAATAAAACATGGCACGGGTGTAGGTAGTTGTACGACTCGTAGGAGGACATTTGAATATACGTGACAGCTGGACGCAAACTTGTGAGTTCATGTCCCCCTTTTCTCTTAACTGTTTTTGGATTTATAACTCTCGGGGGTGAAATACATGTTACATATGTTTCAAAGGTATGATTTGGCTATGAAATGAACTATTAGATCATGTGAGCATAGGCTGAAATTGAAATGCCAATAACTCTCATAAGAAACATGGACAAAGGTTAGATCTAACGGGTACGGCCGAGCCCCACTCATGTGTCACACCCTGTCTTTTGCGAAAGCGTATGATGTGTGACTGGTTTAATATCATTGCATTCAATCGTAATAAACAACTACATGATTAAAACAATGTTCATCCATTCATAAAATTTGAGTATTACAAACACTTGTTATTTAAGTTTTAAAACACAACCTCCGTCTAGGTTACAAATCAACAAAAGTGGATGACATCTAAACTTGGAGTTTACTTCTTGTTACGACACTTGCGCCCAAGATCCATCCTGTTACCTGAAATACATGTAATTTTGGAAAACATCAACATAAAGTTGAGCGAGTTCATGCGTCTTGTTTGTGTACTGTAATTCTTGTAAATCTTTGAGAAACTCCTTTGTAAACAGGTATGAAACGTGTGTATGAACATGAATGTTTTACAAGGACTTTAAGGCACAGGGAGCACTCGTACTGGCTCCTTTAAGGCATGTGAGGACATAGGGAGCATTAGCTCCTTTAAAGCATGTGAGGACATAGGGAGCATTAGTTTTGGCTCCTTTAAGGCATGGGGAGTACTTGTTACGACTCCTTGTATGTGTCGATTTCCCTCGACTGTGTCGATTAATCCTCGACTGTGTCGATTAACCTCGACTGGGACTCTGAAGCACTTCTAGGTACTAGTTTTGACCATGAGTGGGGTTCGGCCGTACCCGTTAGATCTAACCCTCGTCCCTAATTATGTATTAATGGCATTTCTGTATTTAGTCTATGCTCACATGATCTAGTATTTCATAGGCATTTCTTATAACGCATCATACTTGGTACTCGTTCTCACCAAGAGTGCTTCTTGTTTTTGTATCATACCATTTGTAAACATTGTAACATTTGTAACATGTATTTCACCCCCGAGAGTTATAAAACCAAAAAAGTTAAAGAAAAGGGGGAGCATGAACTCACAAATTTGCGTTCCTTGCATCGTAAACTTCACCGGATTTGCTAAATTAACGTCGTGACCTATACGTGTTTTCTTAACGTTAGTCACTAGACTTGTATCGCGCAAGTACAAGTTACTATCTTTTGTATATATTTTCTTGTGTTAAAAATAATTTATATTTTTAACTATGTGTCTTACTTATATTATTTTCTCAAAAATAAATATAAGTTTCTTGTATTTTGCACCCGAATTATGTATCTTGTATGTGTATTTTTGTATTTTGTTACAAAAATTATGGCGAGGTTTATATTCGAAGAGCATAGTTTAGAACACACTAGCAAACATTTGTCTAGAAAATATTTACTAAGTGTTAGGATTTTCAGAAAATTTCGCCATAGTCTCCTTTGTAAATGGAGGTGTCCATGCTAAGTAGCATATCATTTTCTTTAACATATAACGCGTTAGATCGTTCTCAAATAACCAACCCGACATGTGGACATGCACAGTACTACTTATATCATTTCAGTTTTAATATACAAACCGGGGCTGTTTTCGGGCATTTTAATAAAATAGTTATCTTTTTTCCAAAAATTTCCAAATTTTTACAGAATGTCTTATACGGTCCAAATATTATTGTGTAAAAATATCGGGGTCCAGTTCATTACCAATATTTTATAAAAATTTATTTACCAGACTGCAATCAGATTTGTCGCTTTCTGATTGCAGTTTACGAATTAATTCATCTAAAATTTATCGTGAGTCCGATTGACGAAATTCCAGTGGGAGAATTACTAAGACAACAGTGGTCATCTACAGTACAATTTTCATGAGCTGATTCAACATGGGTTTCAAGTTATGACTAAAAACATATCACCCATTTACTGCAGTAAAAACTCAGCTTTAGCTGCTGTTACAGAACGGGTCTTTAAAAATAGTAATCGACCTCAAAAAAATATGATTCCAGTGCCATTTGCTTCGTTTTTCAAAATTACATAATTTAGATTTCAGAAAATCAGTTTTTCGAGTTATAATGATCAGTTTACAGCCAGTTGAAGTTGGCTGAAAACACTAATCAGCATGCTTCTTTATAGTTTAAACGCCACTAAAAGGTACCCATACGATCACCATTCTTTCTAATAACAATTTATATCATATCATAAGTCCTTTACATCAGGTTTTTGTTTATTTAACTTAGATTTATCATGTATCATCATCTCTCATCTCATGATTGACGGGTGGTCCGTAGGACAACCCTTAAGTGCCTTAAAAAGATTAAAATCCCATGATTTACACGTTTAATTGTTTGAACTTGGTAACTACTAGTTGTTTGGACGTGCAGGTGCAAATGGAGCATAAAAGGGAAAGAATTTGGAGCATCAATAAAAAATCAAATTTTGGAATTGAATAATTAAGAGGATAGCATAATAGAGGACGAAATTACGAGAACGTAGGCGAAAACGGTGAAGAAAACGGAGTTGAAACGAAAAAGTTATGCTGAAAACAAGTTTTCAACATTGCCTGCTGTAAGACAGAAGACAAGGACCGTATGACTTGGCTGCTCGCCGTAAGCTACGGCCCTATGGCGTAGCTTACGGCACCGACTGATCCAATTTTGTAACTTGTGCATTTATTGGTCATTTGATGGGGTTTTTATGGGGTCTAATCATGTTTTTCGGTTACTATTCACTTGTGGACGAATTTTGGCTAATTCTTGGAGAGTAGAGCTTGAAGAACACTATCCTAATCTTTAGTTTTGTTGCTTTGATCTTGATGAACAATAATACACTTGTGATGATGTTGTTTCAAGCCATGAGTGGCTAAGTACTCTATGATCATCTTTGGTGGAAGGTTTTGTAAGACTTTATGCTTGATTTTTATATTTCTAGAATAAAAATTTCTTCTTTATTGAATTGCTTGTTATGGTGTGTGATTGATTGCTAGTAAATTGTTGATTCTTGTGCTAAACTAATTAGAAACCATACGTTCTTGGTGCTGTTGGCAATCGAGATATCATGGGTATAGTTAGGCTTGGGTAAGGGTTGATTGATCATCGGGTAACAACCTCACGTTCTAGGAATCTGAGTACTTAGTTCCCTTTCATCACTGCAACTAATCACACATGAACTATGTCTATGTAGTTCTTTCTAGTGGAATGATAGCATAAATGTTAAAGCAAAACGAACTGAAGATGATCATTTGTCTCTAATTTGTTTACAACCAAAACTTTTCTCTTGCAACTTATTTAGTTAATTTTAGTTTTAAAACCAATCCAATCAAATCAACTCTTGAATCTTAATTTATTTGCAATTAGATTAATTTAGTCAAGTAAGATACTCTAGCAAATAACACATTTTCCACAAACTCCCTGTGTTCGATACCCACTTGCCACTATCTATTTAGTAGTAATTGGATTAAATTTGTTTGTGACCGCGACATCACGTCAAATTTTGGCGCCGTTGCCGGGGAGTAGTGCCCAACGTGTGTTATTTTGTGTATTAGTTTTGAAAATTAAAAAAAAAGTAAAAAAAAATAAATAATTAAAAACCTAAAAAGATTTCCTTTTATGTTCTTGATTTACACATGGTAGTTGAGTTGTGTTGTGCAGGATGACAGTGCATTACACAGATTTCAGCTTCTCTACGTGTATATTGTGCGGGGGTCCACGTCATCCATGTATCGGTTGCCATGAGGCCCACTAAAGGAGGGCACATGGAAAACCGGTGTCTTATGTTTCACAGCTTCCACCTCCATCATACGTTGATGATTATGAATCAGAAATGGAGGATGATTATTACTCGGATGGATATGATCGGGACGAGGATGTTTATTATGAGACAAGGACGGATGGTCTATGTTTTTGTTGCGGTCGCGATCACACTTATGATTATGATGTGTGCACGGTGTATTCAGAAAATCCAAAGTATTGGAATAAAAAAATGATGGATGCGCTCATCTTAAGACCGTATCAGGGATATCGACAATGTCATCCCGAAGAGTATTCTGAGCCCGAAGGTGTTTATACTTATCAGACCGAGAAGGAGAAAGAGCTTGCTATATTGGAAGTAACTTTGTCCAAACTCGAGCAGTATTTATCAGCACCGAACCTTTCCGATGAAGACTGAATCAGCTGTTTAGTTTCTAAGTGTCAAAATTTAAAAATGAAGATTGAAATAGAACAACGCCTCTCACCATTACCTGATGATATTAGAGACTATTCGCACATGAAGGAGGAGGTTGTGGAGGATAATACCACACCAATGAGTCCTTTATCGGATGAAGAGTCACTAGTGGATCAGATAGTGTGTGCAGATTATGAGGCAGAACAGTCTGATGAGATGAATATGTACACCGAACCTCTTCCCATATCAGGCATTCAAAATAACAAATGTGGGGAAGAGAGTTCGAGGAAGAAGATGAGGAGGGTGAAACTACAAGACATCAGGGTACATATCATGAAGGGGATTAGCAAAGGCCGCAGGTGCAGTCTGAACATGCTAATTATACTGACAAACCTATGGAGATGGCATGTAAATTTCTGGGCATTCGTTGGAAATGTTTTGGGTAAGTGTGCATTGAGACCACCATAACGCATATCAGGTATGGTCTGGCTGAAGACCTTTAAACTTAGCGCTCTCGGGAGGCAGCCCGAGGATGTAGAGTATTGTATTCGTGTCTTTTGTTTTGTTTTGTTTTGTTTTGGTGTTGTGTTTGTGTTTTGGCAGGTTACTATGTTTCAATCCTCGCGGATGCAACGATTCAAGTGTGGGGATGTTTGGCAACAACCCCGTTGAGATATCAGCGAATCCAAGAGATGTTTATGTTCCTGTCCGATTACTACAGCTGCATCACTACCAACACTGCTGATTTACTGATTAGGTCGTGTCTTGTTCTCATTTTGTGCACCTTTGTATATATTCATGTTTAAGTTTATGGTTGGGCGGTTGGGTGGTGTTTTGATGTGTTTGTTTGATGGGTTGTGAAAGTTGGTGGTGTTTTAGTAAGCAAAATATTTATATATATAGAATAAAAAAAACAAAAAGAAATTTGGGGTTTGGGAGTATTAGCGAAAGCTAATGTTTTTGGGTAAAAGCGATTTTCCCCTCAAAATCATACATTGGGGCAATGTATCCCAAGTGTGGGGATGGGGGGAAATTTTTTAGAATTTAAAAAATTGTGAAATCAAGCGAAAAATTGTCGAAATTTGAACACTTGATATTGTTCCACTTGACATACCGACACCCTTTTCTAGTCCTTTCTTGGTGAGAGTTGGAGCCACATATGATTATTAAAGATGTTTTCTTTGTTTTGAGTGGCGGTGTGTGGCTTGTGTTAATAGAACTTGTGTACGAATTCTTGCCAAATCCTAGAGTTAGCATGCTTGTGAAAATGATAGGGGACTTTTAGGTAGCCTCGTCTAGATGTGTGAGAGTGTGGGATTGGTGTGTTGGACCTCATACGTTACATATATGAGCTTGGTTTGTGAGGGGTGGGGGTTTGGTCTTTAGAAAGCCATGTTTGAGCCTTATACCATTCGGTTGCGACCCAAACCTACTTCTTACAAAAACTTTACCTATTGAGACGACCCAGTTTAGGAATTTAGTTTGTGATTGTTGATGTTCTTATATATATTGTTGAGTTCTATGCTTAAAAAAAAAAAGAAGAAGAAAGAAAAAAAAGAGGAAAAAATATGAGAAAAATACAAAAAGAAGGATTTAGTTGCAATAGTAGTTGAAAATGTTGATGAAGTTGTGTATATAGTTGATGTTTGCTTTGTTTAGTAGTAGAAATAAAAACCGGGTCAAATCAATGAGCTACTTTCACATTCCCATTATTTCCTACCTTTACACATAGCCTCGTTACAACCCATAAGTCTTTTTGATTCATAAGCATGCTAAATATTTGATAGGAGGAAACTTGATTTGTATACAAGCTTATTGTCGCACAATCATACACTTGCATTGAGCGTGTTAGCACAATGTTGCTAATATTACTTGTCACCGAGAGTTGTTGTGAGGGGTGTGTCTTGCGGTGTGATAAAAAAGTTAGTAAAAGGACGATACATTTTAGCTTGATTTGCATGTTGATCGCTTGTGGTTTTGAAATGGTTTTTGAATAGGTTGCTTGGGACAAGCAACGAGTAAGTGTGGGGATGTGACGGGTGGTCCGTAGGACAACCCTTAAGTGCCTTAAAAAGATTAAAATCCCATGCTTTACATGTTTAATTGTTTGAACTTGGTAACTACTAGTTGTTTGGACGTGCAGGTGCAAATGGAGCATAAAAGGGAAAGAATTTGGAGCATCAATAAAAATCAAATTTTGGAATTGAAGAATTAAGAGGATAGCATGATAGAGGACTAAATTACGAGAACGTAGGCGAAAACGGTGAAGAAAACGGAGTTGAAACGAAAAAGTTATGCTGAAAACAAGTTTTCAACATTGCCTGCTGTAAGACAGAAGACAAGGACCGTATGACTTGGCTGCTCGCCGTAAGCTACGGCCCTATGGCGTAGCTTACGGCGCCGACTGATCCAATTTTGTAACTTGTGCATTTATTGGTCATTTGATGGGGTTTTTATGGGGTCTAATCATGTTTTTCGGTTACTATTCACTTGTGGACGAATTTTGGCTAATTCTTGGAGACTAGAGCTTGAAGAACACTATCCTAATCTTTAGTTTTGTTGCTTTGATCTTGATGAACAATAATACTCTTGTGATGATGTTGTTTCAAGCCATGAGTGGCTAAGTACTCTATGATCATCTTTGGTGGAAGGTTTTGTAAGACTTTATGCTTGATTTTTATATTTCTAGAATAACAATTTCTTCTTTATTGAATTGCTTGTTATGGTGTGTGATTGATTGCTAGTAAATTGTTGATTCTTGTGCTAAACTAATTAGAAACCATACGTTCTTGGTGCCGTTGGCAATCGAGATATCATGGGTATAGTTAGGCTTGGGTAAGGGTTGATTGATCATCGGGTAACAACCTCACGTTCTAGGAATCTGAGTACTTAGTTCCCTTTCATCACTGCAACTAATCACACATGAACTATGTCTATGTAGTTCTTTCTAGTGGAATGATAGCATAAATGTTAAAGCAAAACCAACTGAAGATGATCATTTGTCTCTAATTTATTTACAACCAAAACTTTTCTCTTGCAACTTATTTAGTTAATTTTAGTTTTAAAACCAATCCAATCAAATCAACTCTTGAATCTTAATTTATTTGCAATTAGATTAATTTAGTCAAGTAAGATACTCTATCAAATAACACATTTTCCACAAACTCCCTGTGTTCGATACCCACTTGCCACTATCTATTTAGTAGTAATTGGATTAAATTTGATTGTGACCGCGACATCACGTCAACGATCTTTATGTAGAGCTTTATGTTTAAATCTTTTATGTTCAAGTTTCTTGTTCTTGTTTCTTTAGTGTTTTGAACACAAGTATCATACTACGATGTTTAGCCATAAAAACAAGATGAACAAGGGTTTGACAAGAACTTACTACTAGCACAAGGCTAGGGTAGAATCTAGTGAAGATGATGATGAGAAAAGATGACGAAGAAGCAAGAAACAAAGCTCCCTTGATGCTCCACAAGTAGCCAGCCTTCTTATATCAACCTTAAAGCTTGAATATGACTTGAATATGGAGGTTGATGTTGGTGGAATGGTGGTGGTGTTGGCGGTGGTAGTGTGGCCGAGAGAGGGAGAGAGAGAGTGAGTGAGGAGTGTGATCTTTGAAGTGATGATTAAGATCAAGAGTTCCATACTTATAAAGATGTGTTCTCATCTTATGGACACTTACACAAGTAACATCTAATAAACAATTGGAATTAAATCAAGTTAGAGATTATGTAGTATGGTGTGAAAATTGTGTGGGTCCACAAGGGGAACCAAATTCGGTTTTAGGGGGGGTTGGTTGTAAGTTGCAAGATCTTATAATATCCTAACATAATCAAAACGAATCCAAGAAGATCAAGTGAATATCTTGGTAAGATATTGGGTGATTTAGTAAGATTTCACAAATCAAAAGTGGGTCCACCCCTTGTGACCGTGAATCAATATGGGGGGGGGGGGGCAAAGTGTAATTTTTCAACTTCTAATTTTAATAACAAGTTAGTTTACAAGTGTAGCCTTTAGGGACTTGTATGTTATTATGTTATACAAGGTGTTATGGTGTTCCGGGATCACGACCAGCCCAGAAATAAGTAAACAATGTGTTTGGCAAAAATTTAGTGTCCCGGGTAATGTCCGGTCATTCGGTTGGATACCGTTCCGTTAAAGTGTTTAACTCGTCCGTTTAGTGTCTTTCTTGTTCCCTTTTGCAACCCTTTCAATTCCCGACACTTAGGGAAATATTCTGGATGATAAAACGTAAATTTTGCATAATATTTTGGGGTTAAAAAGCTGATTATAGCTGAATTTAGTAAAATTCTGCACTTAAAGTGCGTTTCGGGTGCTTTTTAGTGCGTATTTTAGTCTCCAGAAAGTCTATATGTTAACCCTTGTATGTACTCTGGGGTTTTAATGTATTCTTGTCATTGTACCTACACCTAGGCTCCAATTTTATTGTCTGATTGCTTTCTGCAGAGTTGTTGGCATATTGTGTTTTACAGGTGAGTTTACTAGTATTTCTGACGCAATGCTCTTGTTAATGCATAAAGCAATATTTTGTAGTATAAAACGTGCATGAATTCACTTGCATGGAATTCAGAAACTTATTTGTCTGGTAACGGTGCCAATTCTGTTCTGTGTATCATTGGAATTATCTCGTGTTGCATGTCGCAACGAATAAAGTCTTGTATCATGAAATGCCATTGTATGTATATAACAGTAATCAATAATTCATTTGTCTTGTAAACTAGATCATGCACAATTATTTAAGCACATATCACTGTTCAATTAGTGTACGGAATGTACGGAAAAGTGACGGTTGTCACATCATGGTCCCAATGTGACCACTTAGAGTGCTTTAGTGTCCCAGTCGAGGTGATTCAACAACGGTCAAGGGGATTTGACACATTCAAGGTGATTTGAAACAGTCAAGGGGATTTGACACAGTCAAGGTGATTTGACACAGTCGAGGGGATTCGACACCGATAACTGTCTACTCGGGATGAGTACTCCCTATGTCCTCACATACATTAATGTCCTTGCAAAACATTAATTGATCTGTTCACGGACGCTTTCATACCTGTTTTCAAAGGAGTCTCTCAAATGTTTACAAGTTTATCAGTACTCATACAAAACGCATGAACTCGCTCAACTTTTGTTGATGTTTTCAAAATTACATGTATTTCAGGGAACAAGTGGGATCTTGGGCACTGGTGTTATTTCTGGATGTAAATTTCAAGTTTAGATGTCATCCACTTTTGTTGGTTTGTAACTTAATCAGAGGTTGTGTTGTTTGAAACTTAAATGACTGGTGTTTGTAATGTTTTGAACTTTATGAATGGATGAACATCATTTTGATCATATAGTTGATTATTATAATCGAATGCAATTAGAACCAATCAAGTCACACGCATACGCTTCCGCAAAAGTCAGGGTGTGACATTTGCTTCATTGAAGGACACAAACTGAGCTTCACGAATATGATTGTGAAGATCACTAACGACTTAAGAACAACGGATGCTGTTAACATGAGATTTGCGACTAAGAGCGTCGGCCATGGCATTCGCCTTGCCAGGGTGGTAGCGAATCTCGCAGTCGTAGTTGTTAAGTAATTCCACCCAACAACGTTGACGCATGTTTAGCTCTTTTTGGTTAAAGATGTGTTGTAGGCTCTTATGGTCAGTGAATATCACACATTTTGTACCATATAGGTAGTGTCACCATATCTTCAATGCAAAAACAAATGCGCCAAGTTCGAGATCGTGAGTAGTATAGTTTTTCTCCTGTATCTTTAGCTGTCTCGAAGCATACGCGATAACCCTGTCCCGTTGCATGAGAACACAACCAAGACCTCGGTTAGATGCATCGCAATATACTATGAAATCATCGTTGCCATCAGGAAGAGCGAGGATAGGAGCATTGCAAAGCAAGTCCTTGAGCATTTGAAAATATTCCTCTTGTCTGGGTCCCCAAACAAAAGGTTTCTCTTTCTGAGTTAACAACGTGAGGGGAATGGTGATTTTTGAAAAGTTTGAGATGAATCGTCGGTAGTAACCCGCCAATCCTAAAAAAGAACGAATTTCAGACGGAGATTTAGGCATGATCCAATTCTTCACTGCTTCGATCTTTGAGGGGTCTACATGAATTACTTTTTCACTCACGACATGTCCAAAAAATTGAACTTCTTTGATCCAAAACTCACACTTCGAAAACTTTGCGTATAGACGTTTGCCACATAGGAGTTCAAGAATGGGGTGCAAATGACGTTCATGTTCGGCTTGAGTTTTCGAATAAATGAAAATTTCGTCAATGAACATAATCACAAAACGGTCCAAATAAGGTTTACACACGCGGTTCATTAGATCCATGAAGACTGCAGGTGCATTGGTCAAACCAAAAGGCATGCCACGAACTCGTAGTGACCATATCGAGTGCGAAACGCGGTTTTAAGGAGATAGCCTGAACAAAGATCGATCTTGGAAAAGCACATTGCGCCTTGGAGTGATAAAAAAGGTCATCGATGCGAGGGAGAGGGTAACGGTTTTTTACAGTGTGTTTATTAAGCTCACGATAATCGATACACATGCGGAACGAACCATCCTTCTTCTTGATGAACAACACAGTAGTGCCCCAAGGAGAAGTACTTGGGCATATGAAACCTTTATCAAGAAACTCTTGAAGTTGACTTGACAACTCTTGCATCTCAGAGGGTGCAAGACGATAAGGAGCTTTAGCAACGGGTGTAGAACCAGGGATGAGATCAATGTGAAAATCAACAGATTGAGATGGAGGAGGACCATGCAGATCTTTAGGAAAGACGTTCTGAAAATCACGTACAACTGGAACATCACTTATGCTCTTTCCCTTGCCTTTTTCTTCCACCATGTGGGCTAAAAAAGCAAGGTACTATTTACGTAAGTACTTGTTCGCTTATGTGCATGACATAAGGTTAAGTCTTCTTGAAGGACTGTCTCCATAGACATGCAAAGTATTGCCAGAAGGAAGAGGCAAACAAACGAATTTCTCGTGACAAGCGATTTCAGCATGGTTCTTACGAAGCCAATCCATGCCTACTATGATATCGAAGCTACCCAATTGCATGGGTATATGATTGATAGGAAAGATGTGATTGTTGAGGGTGAGAAAACAACCGCGAAGAATGGAATCAACGGTGATAGACTTGCCATTGGCAACTTCGATTGTGAGTGACTTGGGGAGTTTAGAGCGTGCACAATTTAACATGGATTCGAATTCAACGGACACAAAGCTTTTGTCCGCGCTAGTATCAAATAGCATAGAAGCATAAATGTCATTAACAAGAAACGTACCATTCACGACTTCATTGTCGTTCTGAGCTTGATTTGCATTAATGTTGAAATCACGCCTACGAGGCGCTTGTTGTTGCTGCTCCTGAGTAAGCTGAGGGCACTGAGGATGAAGATGAGTAATGTCTCCACACTTGTAGCAGGCTCTGACATTGTTGGCTGGCTTTGGGTTTTGAGGAGCATGTTGAACTTGATTGCCTTATGGTGTAGGACCACTGCAACATATGGCAGCTGTATGCCCAAACCGATTGCACGTGGTGCAATAGTGGCATGCGGTGTTTGCAGGGTGATGGTAGTGACAAGTATTACACTTGGGATGCGTCTCAGTGTAAGTCTTTCTTGTGATTTCAGGTGTGGTAGGATTTGGGGTTGCAACAGGGTTGCAGCAGGGGTAATTTCTCCAATATGGGGAAGTATGAAAACACAAAGAAAAAGAAGAAGAAGAGAAGAAGGTGAAAGGAGATGGAACTTACTTTCAAGAGCAAGGAAAAATTCTTTGAGAAATGACAAAGAAAAGTGGTGAAAAGGGTGTGATATTTATAAGTGAGAGATTAGGGTTTAAGGTGGTGAAATAAATATATAAAGTTGAAAATTGGCCCATTAATATATATTTTTTATTTTTGGGCATAATTTCATGGGCTTGTTTGTTTTATGCATTTCTTTTTTATTATTTGTATAAATTTTAGTTTCTAACATAATTTATAAACATAGTATGACACAATAGTTGATTGATTGGGCAGTCGGTTTTTGAATGATTTAAACGTGTCTTGATGATTATATGAATAACACCTATGTTTGATTGAACAATTATGGAGAGAGAAAAATGAATAAATATAATGAATTCCACTAGGATCATTAGACTCGGATTACAGTGGTTGAATACAAAAACATACAATAATTGCGGAATGTTACAGTCTCCCCTACTTTAGAAAATTTCGTCCTCAAAATTTAAGTGGAGAAGAGATGTGGATGCTTGGTCTTCATTTTGCTCTCGAGTTCCAAGTGAAGTCAGCGCCGCGCTTTCTTTCCCATCAAACCTTGACTTTGGGAATTCTCTGTGCCTAAGTTGTTTGGTTCTTCGATCCATGATTTCAACCAGTTTTTCCACAAAATGAAGAGTGTCGTTGATTTGCAAATCGCCGATCGGGACTCGAAGCCTTCGTCAGCTAGGAACCTCTTGAGATTTGAAACGTGAAATGTTGGGTGAACGTTGCTAAGTTCTTGAGGTAAATCGAGACGGTATGCCACTTTGCCAATCCTCTCGAGTATTTTGAAAGGACCAACAAAGCGTGGAACAAGCTTTACCTCTTTACCAAAACGGATCACT
The DNA here is from genome assembly GCA_030545235.1 of Helianthus tuberosus. Taxonomy (NCBI): domain Eukaryota; kingdom Viridiplantae; phylum Streptophyta; class Magnoliopsida; order Asterales; family Asteraceae; genus Helianthus; species Helianthus tuberosus. Next base: position 189,062,966 of record CM060406.1, read on the forward strand.
CTTTTCCAAGGAGAGGCTTTGAGAAGTACTTGATCGCCAACATTGAATTCCAAAGGTTTTCGACAGTTTATCTGCGTAGCTCTTTTGTCTTCTTCTATACTTGAGGAGGTTGTCGCGGATTTGAAGGATCTTATCCGTCGTTTCTTGAATAAACTCAGGGACAGTAATTTGAGTGTCGCCAATTTTGAGCCAACAAATAGGAGATTGGCACTTGTGACCATATAGTGCTTCAAAATGAGCCATTTGAATACTGGAGTGATAGGTGTTGTTGTACGGGAACTTGATCAAAGGTAAATGTACATCCCAATTGCCACCAAATTCGATAACACAGGAACAAAGCATGTCCTCTGGGGTTTGGATAGTACGTTCAGTCTGTCCATCCGTTTGAGGATGAAAAGCCATATTGAGATTTAAGTGAGTACCCATAGCGGTTTGGAATGTTTACCAAAGGCGCGAAATGAAACGACCATCGTGGTCGGAGATGATGTCAATGGGGATACCATGACGACATATGACTTCATCCATGTAGATTCGAGCTAGTTTCTCAACTTTGAAATCCTCACGAATGGGGAAGAAGTGAGCGGATTTGGTCAGGCGGTCAATGATCACCCAAATGCTATCATGACCAGAAGTAGTGCGAGATTAGGGTTTAAGGTGGTGAAAGAAATATGGAAAGTTGAAAATTTGCCCATTTATATAAATATTTTTTATTTTTGGGCCTAATGTCATTGGCTTGTTTGTTTTATGCATTTCTTTTTTGTTATTCGTATAAATTTTAGTTTCTAATATAATTTATAAACATAGTATGACACAATAGTTGATTGATTGGGTCTCGAATATCGAATTTACACAACACAAGTCGGTTTTTGAATGATTTATTTGTGTCTAGATGATTATATGAATAACACCTATGTTTGTTGAACACTTATTGAGAGAGAAAAATAAATAAATATAATGAATTCCATCAGGATCATATGTCTTGGATTACAATGGTTGAATACGAAAACATACAATAATTGCGGAATGTTACAATAACATTGTTCACCACCATTACTTTAACAAAAAAATGCATCATAACATCAAAAGGTAGCATCCGAATGATAAATGCAACTTGATTATTGACTTGGTTATGGAGTTGATTATGACGCAACATGTGACTAAACTTCACCGTTGTAACTTATGGAGTTGTGACCCTATTGTCCAACTTCTTCTATCTCAGTAGTTAACTTTCTCCTCATCATCTTGGGCCTACCAACTTGCTCAATGTGGTTAGGCATAGAAATGGTCTCCAAATATCTTTACTATTTATTGGCTCAAGATTGTTCATGTACAATATCTTCCATGTATCCGACCAATAAACTTCATCAACCTACCTACCTTTTTGGTATTCCAACATCATACACATGCTGGGGCATTGTAACAACTCCCAAAACACCTTACAAGGACCCCTGATCGAAACCACGGATTTGTATGGCGCGAACCCGTACAAAAAACAAAGAAATTAGTAACTGGACTCCTAGGAGGCACGCGGGGGATACCGCTAAATCTTCCTCGACACGTGGGGGAGTGCTAGGACACGTGTCACCCGAGCGCGACGTGTGGCAAGGCTACACGTGTGACAAAGTCTGTCTAGGCAAAATAGGTGGCCCAGGCGACAAGCGTGGGTGTCCCCGGTTCCTGTCGCGACACGCGGGAGGGTCCAAATGGACCTATAAATGCAGTGGCTTAGGACATAAGATTTTGCACCAGTTCAATTGAATTTTGATGAACTTTCACTCTCGTTCTCCGTCCTTCTTGCATTATACCCCTAATTCTATGAAACTGTGCCCTGTTGTAAGTGTTTAACCCTGGTCACTGATTCGATACCCTGTCCGATCGATCTGAAACCCAGCAACGGATGCCAAAGTGCTGCCTGAATAAGGCTATGCTTTGTTAACTACGTTGCGATTTTGATCTCGTGACGTATCGTTAAAGTTTGAATTGGGTTGATGCACTGACACGTGTTGCATTGTATTTTTATTAGCAACCCAAGATTAGCACCAGGAAGCTTTAATCTAAAACCCTAAATCTACAAAGTGAGTCATTCTTTCTTTTTACCAAATGCATTTCAAAACCCTAAATGTTTTTTAGTTATACTTACAGTGATTAAGTTTTTGTATTCTGAAATTACTACCAGTATGTGTTTTTTTGTATACACTACTTGATAATCTTCACTGTTGGACGAAAGTTAGCCAATGAGTGATATGACCACCGTCACATCGGAACTGCCACTATGTGACAAATACTAATCTAGTATTTGATAGATATAAACAATGTAATCACTCTTGATGCTGTAAAATTATAACAATGTGTCTTTTTATAAGTGAATGAACTCACCAGTATTTTTCGCTGATAAAATGTTTTCAAACGCGTTTCAGGTAACTTACTGTGAAGGTAATAGAAACCCGCTATGGAGCACTAAAGGCTTAAATAAAGTGGTTATGATTACCTGAATAAAAAGAAGAAATTTATGTTTTATAAACTAGGGTTTATCCCTATAAAAATATTTGATTGCAATATGGGTTTTATCCCATTTGTTTAATATTAAAATTTGGTGTTTTACTAACTCTGAAATATTTTCTAACTACGATCCTGATGATAATTTCCGCTAAATATTTAATAAACACCGATACCACCTGTAGCTGCGTTCACGGCTCCCGCCCAGGGTGTGGTCGGGGGACGTGACAACCCTGTCCCATAGCATTGCAACGCATGTTTGTAGGGCATGACAATCAACTCTCGTCCCGTACAAGTGCATGTATTGGCCTCAGTATTAACATGTTTTTTTAATAAAGTATAATTTTAATATAGTCAAATTGTTTTTCATATATACTCCTTATAGAAAAAATCATTTTCTTTCACTTTACCTTCAAAAACAATGTTTTAATTCGTACTTATAACATATTAATATAAGAGTTAATTGCCATTTTCGTCCCTGTGGTTTGGTCACTTTGGCCATTTCAGTCCATTTTTCAAAAATGCGCGATTTTCCTCCCCGACGTTCTGGAAAGGTGCCAATTCAGTCCAAAAATCATAACCCAGTTAAGTCGGTTTGTAAATAAGGACTGATTGTGTAAATTTGTAACATAAAGGACCATTTAAGTAAAATGTATAAATATTAATATAATTATAAAATATATAATATATATATATATATATAATGTATACACACCGCCGCCGGAACCACCACCATCAACGTCATCATCTGTTATCATCATCATCGATTCAGGGTCGGAGAGAGAGAGAGATAACGACGAGAGAGAGAGAAGGAGGCGGGAGAGAGAACTGGCGACGGTGGGGGTACCGTTTTTCCGGTGAGTTGCAGGCGGCGGCAGTGAGAGAACCGCCGCCGGAACCACCACCATCAACGTCATCATCTGTTATCATCATCATCGATCATCATCGACCTTCATCATCATCATCGCGATCTTCATCATCATCATCAGACCTTCATCACCACTGTCGTCGCCTGCAACTCACCGGAAAAACGGCACCCCCACCGTCGCCGGTTCTCTCTCCCGCCTCCTTCTCTCTCTCTCTCCCTCTCTCGTCGTTATCTCTCTCTCTCCGACTTTCTCCCTCTCTCTTCTGAACCGGAACCGGAGCTCCGTGTGAACTGAATCGATGATGATGATAACAGATGATGACGTTGATGGTGGTGGTTCCGGCGGCGGCGGTGGTGACCACCGGAGCTCCGGTTCCGGCGGCGGTGGTGACCACCGGAGCTCCGGTTCCGGCGGCGGTGTGTATACATTATATATATATATATATATATATATATATATATATATATTATATTTTATAATTATATTAATATTTATACATTTTACTTAAATGGTCCTTTATGTTACAAATTTACACAATCAGTCCTTATTTACAAACCGACTTAACTGGGTTATGATTTTTGGACTGAAATGGCACCTTTCCAGAACGTCGGGGAGGAAAATGGCGCATTTTTGAAAAATGGACTGAAATGGCCAAAGTGACCAAACCGCAGGGACGAAAATGGTAGTTAACTCTTAATTAAGTTATTAATGCATAATGTGGTAGGCCCCTCTTTTGAAGGTGACGTTACCCTCAGCTAAGTAGTTTAAGTCAGCAGGGATACAATCCTAAATAGCCGGGTTAAAGTTTTAATAGTAGTTTACATATGAGGGGGTCAAGGAGTTCGGACCCCCGCCATCCAATACCAGTGGGTATTGAAGGAGGTCCTACTAAACTTGACCCAGGTCCCTGCAGGATCTATACACTGAACAAGGCAAGACGCTTACCAAACCATTCCCTTAACCCCCGACCAGGTAGCCAACATATCTCCATATAGACCGTGGAGATATGAATGGTGTAAATCTTTTATTTTATATAGACAGTAAAATAACGCCAAGACACCACGGACAAATGATAAGGAAGTTTCACCTTCAACATAAGAAACTAGTTATTAAAGTCATTAATACATAACCAAATAAAAAGTGCGAAAAGATTAAAAATAAAAAGTATTACACTAAATGCTTGTCTTCACCAGGTGATGTAAGAGACTTAGGCAAACATGGCCTTTGATTGTCAAGAACTCTTACGATCAATCTTGGATCCCGAGACTACTCACACACTCTATGATGGATGATGGATGATGGATGTGGGTTGTGATGGTGGTGGTGGGTGGGTGAAGTGTGAGAGAGGTGGTTTGCCAAGGGATGATTTGCAAGTGAGCCAAGCACCCCTATTTATAGCATGCACAGAAGCCCGGACACGGTCCCGTGTCCATTGGGCACGGCCCCGTGTCCACCCATCTTCTCTTTCTTCATTAATTAAAGTTTGTCTGTATTAGTTGACCATCCCCCCCCCCCCCCCCGTGTCCGCTGGGCATGACCCCGTGTGCAGAAGATATATGTACTATCAAGATTTGCCTAGATTTTGCGAATCTTAGCGTTGACCACGGCCCCGTGTCCGATGGCCACGCCCCCGTATTGGGAAATAGAAGCTTCTACAGCTTTGTCTTTTCTGCAGACACTTGGGCACGCCCCCGTGTTCATTGAGCACGGGGCGTGTTCAGCCTTCTGATGTCTTTTTTTGCTTGGGAAGATGCTGTCGAGTGGTCGGGTATGCCACGTTTATTCCTTTTCTTGTATTATTGTTAGATTTGGCTACATTTTTGCTTCTTTTATTCCTTTAAGCTCATTTAACCCTAAAAATACAAAAGGAAGACAAAAACACACTTTTTCCAACATTAGTACTAAAAAAGGGTTAGTTTTATGCCACATTTGATGTACTTTATATGTTGCATTTTGCACACATCAAGCACTCACTTGGTGGAATGGTATTATGAGAGACCGAGGTGCCGATGTAGCAATGGAACTGACGTGGGAAGAATTTAAAGATCTTATGAAGAAAGAATTCTGCCCACGAAGTGAAATAAGGGCACTTGAAAACGTATTTTATCATCTAAAACAAGATAGTGGGGAAAATCGTGCCTACACTGACCGATTTAAACAGTTAAGCCTACTTTACCCCACTATGGTCACACCTTTGGATCGGGCCATTGAGAAATACATTGATGGCCTACCTGATCTTGTCCAAGACATTGCCACTGGCAGCCAAGCTGCAACGCTTAGGGAGGCTAAGGAATTCGCCGCTATCTTAACTGACTCCCGGGTTAGAAAAGGTAAACTATTTCGAAAAGGAAACAAGAAACAAAACACCGAAACTACTAATGGAAATTCGAAAAGAACAAAGGCCGAATCTTCTAAAAATTCTAAGAAGCGTAAGGCTTCAAAGAATTTTGCAATTCCTGCACCTCTTCCATTAAACTCAGTACCCTTTAAGGGATTTTATCGTGGAAAGAAACCTCAGTGCAATCATTGCAACTATCATCACGCAATAAATTCTCCTTGTCGCCAGTGTACAATCTGTGGTCTATTTGGACATCTAGTTGTGACCTGTCGTATCCAGAACCGAGCCGCCCCTACTCAGACTCGCCCTAGAGCATGTTTCAATTGTGGTGATTTAAATCATTTCAAGCGAAACTGCCCCAAGCTTGCCAATGCTAATGGATGAGTGTTCAAATACATTTTGCTTAGTGTGTTAACTTAGCATACCTAGCACATGATTTGAAAACATTTTCTTGATATGCTTACATTATGATGACAATGCATTATTAGTATATGTTTCATTCTACCTGTTTGGTTGGTATGAAACATATATATAAACCTTTGTACTAGAAGAAAATACCTACTACTAAATTTGTGGTATGCAAAACAAGTAGTGCTATCATTGCTAGTATGAAACACGATTCGATTTGACAGATGTTATGTTGTGACTATGTTTATTTGATTTAGACGATAGTTCGACCTTAATATTTGTTTACCCTTGCTTAACGAGAGGAGCTATGTAGACCATGCGACGAAACGAGTAATTATGGGTGCACACTTAATTATGAGATTCGACGCATGAGAATCATAGTAAGCCTTGTTAAGTATGGTGGCATAAAACCTAGAGTGATTAAGGTAACGGGAGGAGTATGATGCGATAAGAACATGGTAGATACGTCGATGGTACTTCCTATACATAAGTGTTCTTATTGTGTTATTCTTCAGAACGTTGCTAAGATCACTTGGTGATTTTATGTTATCTTGGGCCATTATGTGATTATGTGCTTATTTGATATTTTTGTGATTATTTACAATGGACGACGACGAGTACATCCATTAACTCAAATCGAGCCGACCGGGAGTATATTATGGTGTTAAAGATGACGATCTTGATACCATAGGTATGTTGACCCGTCTCCTATGCATGAGATGCTCATGGTACATGGGATGTACCTCGTGGGACGTTAGAAACCGTGTACGTGTAGGGCTTGAATGTACACCCCTTTGTTTGCTAGGAATTACACTAAGAGCTTAGTATAACATAGTGCCATACTCAAACGATTTTTGAACTGGTTGATTTTTTCTTTAAATTCACAAGTTTCAAAGGGTTGAATACCTTGAGATACTTTGAATATCCCAAATCACATTTTGAATCCCCTAAAATTTCCAACACCAAATGATGCTCCGCATCTTTGGGATCTAGCAATTTGCTTATCCATCAGTTGTTTCAATTTTACTCTACGGTTCATTCGAATAAATTTCGGGACGAAATTTCCTAAAGTAGGGGAGACTGTGATACTTGTGCTCCGTAAACACCGCACGATGCAGGAAAATATCTTTTATCAAGAAACAATGTGTTTTTGGTCTCGATGTTTGCTTTTGATGTTTTACAATTTCACGTTTTGATTCTAGTTCGATTTCAAGCTTTAAATCGCTTTCTAGAAAGTTATACGCAAACTGATGCGTAAGATAACCGGTGTGTACGGACACATACTAATATATAAAAATATCAACGTCGCAAAGTCGATAATTTTGGCTATATATGTTGACGTGATTATGTGTGATTGTTTATTGTGTTTGGTTGTTATCCATTTTGTGCTAATAAGTTATATATATTAATTACCAGATGGAACACGCTGGTAATGAACCAGTTAACGAGGTTAACCAATCCGAGCAAAACAATGAGGACCATTTTCTGAATAAACAAGACATAGAAAACATCGTTGCTTAGGGAATAGCCAATGCTATTCCAGCAATTCTTGCTGCTGCCCGAAATCCAGTTGATCCTCAACCAATTATTCCTAGCAAACGTACTCATGAAGACAACTTCAGTAATAGCGTAAATGGATGCGGCAACATTAACAATAACGATGATGTGATGCAGGCCCCAATTCTTAAAAGAATGAAAGCTGCAACGCCTGGTTGCACTTACAAGGAATTTCTTGCCTGTAAACCTGTTGAATTTGCAGGCAATGAAGGGGCGACTGCTGCACTGCTTTGGTTGGAGAAAACCGAGGCAGTAATTAAAATAAGTAAATGTGCCGAGGAGGATAAAGTCATGTATGCTTCTCATCTTTTCAAGGAAGAAGCATTAGAATGGTGGAATACGGTATTACAAGCTAAGGGAAGTAACATGGCCTATGCCATGAATTGGGAAGAATTTAAGCATTTGGTGGAAAGGAAATTATGCCCTGAATATGAAAAAAAACAAATGGCGAACAAATTCCTGAGCCACCGAATGGTGGATGTGGACTGCCGAGGGTATACTTCGAAGTTTTTCGAATATGCTCGAATTATGCCTACTCTGGCTTCTCCAGAACCGGTACTTATTTCTCGATACATTTGGGGTTTAATTAGCGAGATCCGGGATATTGTCAAAGTTGCGAGACCCCGCACGATCGATGATGTGGTGGAATTAGCCAACACTTTGACTGACGGACTGGTGCGTATGCGAGAAGAAAATAGGAAGAAGGAATTAGCTCAGAAAATTACCCAAGGATTTCGTGTGGATAATAATAGCAATTTCAAGAAAAGAGGAACTGGGCAATCTTCCACTCCGCCGTTCTGCAGAAACTGTAAAAAGAAACATTTCGGAAAATGTAATGAAACCTGCAACTTCTGCAAAGCTATAGGATATCGTGAAGAAGATTGCAGAAGGAAAACAAAGATCTGCTACAACTGTGGAGAAGCAGGGCATTTTAGACCAGAATGCCCTAAATTGGTTAAACCAGCAGATAACAAGGCCAAACCTGCTGAAGGAACTAACAAGAAGAACGTAAGAGCCTGCCAATTGACCACGCAGGAAGCTGAACTGATTCCTGACGTAATAGCTGGTACGTTCTTAGTTCACAACGTTTATGCAAAAGTATTATTCGACTCTGGTGCAAACCAAAGTTTTATAAATACTTCTTTCTGCCATGCTCTTAAGCTACCCTTAACCAAACTCAGGCAAATTTATACAGTAGAAACGGCAGACGGGAATTCTGTTAATATAGATACGGTTTTGCAAAACGAAAATATAGAACTTTCAGGTCATAAATTTTCTGCAAACTTATTACCCATGTATTTAGCTGGATTCGATGTTGTATTAGGAATGGATTGGTTAGTAGCCAACCATGCTCGAATCCTCTGTGATAAGAATTACATAGAAATCCGTGCACCCACAGGAGAAGTAATTATGATTACTGGGGATAAGCCGCGAAAACCAATGAAGTTCATTTCGGTAATGAAAGTTGCTACTTATGAACGAAAGCAAGGAATAGTGTATATGATTTCGGTAATCATTAGCACTAAGTAGTATCAGAATACTCGGATGTATTCCCAGAAGAACTACCAGGATTACCACCAGATAGGGAGGTAGAATTTAGAATTCATCTGATTCCGGGAATTTCACCCATAGCCAAAGCACCCTATCGATTAGGACCCACTGAAATGTTAGAACTGAAAAAGCAATTAGATGAATTGTTTGTAAAGAAGAAAGACGGTTCAATGCGAATGTGTATCGATTATAGGGAATTGAATAATGTTACAATTAAGAATCGATACCCATTACCTAGGATTGATGATCTTTTCGATCAACTTCAAGGAGCTAGATATTTTTCTAAGATAGATTTACGCTCCGGATATCATCAATTGAAGGTACAAGAAGAAGACATACCTAAAACTGCCTTCAGAACTAGGTATGGTCATTACGAGTTTACAATCATGCCCTTTGGACTAACAAATGCTCCTGCAGCATTCATGGACATGATGAATAGAATCTGTAAACCGTACTTGGATAAATTTGTAATTGTCTTTATCGACGATATACTTATTTATTCCAAAAGTCAGGACGAGCATTGTGAACACTTGCATGCTCTCTTAACTTTGTTAAGAAAAGAGAAGCTTTACACCAAATTCTCGAAGTGTGAATTTTGGCTACAAGAGGTACAATTTTTAGGACACATGGTGAATCACGAAGGTATTCACGTAGATCCCTCCAAGATAGAAGCAATCACCAAATGGAAGGTCCCGCAATCAGCTACGGAAGTTAGAAGTTTTCTAGGATTAGCTGGGTATTATAGACGCTTCATTAAAGATTTTTCTAAGATAGTTGTGCCATTAACTAAGCTAACCTGTAAAACAGTTAAGTCTGAATGGGGACCTAAGCAAGAAGAAGCTTTTAGGATTTTAAAACAAAGGTTAACAAACACCCCAATTCTTGCCTTACCAGAAGGGACAGAAGATTTTAAAGTTTACTGTGATGCTTCTAAGAGCATTCACATCCAATCCACTAAAAATATAAATACATTCCACTAAAAAACAACTCCTATATCAATATATTTCTACTAAAAACAAATATTTTTTCTCTCTCCTTTTCAATATATATTACATTTTTCTCTCTCCTTCACTCACAACCACTTTCAATATATATTAAAAAATTATAGTGGGTGAACAGTGTCCCCCCAAATATACAGATAAACAGTAATATTTTCTCTCTCCTCCACTCACAACCACTTTTTATACCCTTTACATTTTAAAAACCCCACACTCACAATATGATGCCTTGGATGTGAATGCTCTAAGCTAGGATTAGGATGTGTGTTGATGCAACGCAAAAAGGTAATTGCATATGCATCAAGGCAATTGAAAAAGCACGAAGAAAACTATACAACACATGACTTAGAATTAGGGTCGATAATTTTTGCCCTTAAGATTTGGAGGCACTATCTGTATGGCAGTAAGTTTACAGTCTATACAGATCATAAAAGTTTAAGATATATATTTGGGCAAAAAGAATTAAACATGAGGCAAAGAAGATGGATGAAAATTCTAAGTGACTACGACTGTGATATTCAATATCATGAAGGAAAGGCAAATGTAGTAGCAGATGCCCTAAGTCGTAAGTATCATGAAAAGCAAAAGCGAGTTCGTGCTCTTAGATTAAGTTTACAATTAGACTTAATGGAACAACTGAAGAATGTTCAAGAAACAGCAATCAAGGATGATGCTGAAGGAATGAAGGGAAGAATAAAAGAATTAGAGCAAGGAAGTGATGGAATTTAGAGATTCCACAAAAGAAGGATTTGGGTACCTACGCAAGGGGATTTAAGAAATAAAATTTTAGAGGAAGCCCATAAATCTAGGTATACCATGCATCCGGGAAATAATAAGATGTACCAAGATTTAAGAAATAATTTCTGGTGGATAGGAATGAAAAAGGACATAGCTAGATATGTATCTAAGTGTCTAACTTGTTCACAAGTTAAGGCAGAACACCAGAAACCTTTAGGATTACTCCAACAATTAGAAATGCCTGTATGGAAATGGGAACTAATAACCATGGACTTCGTTACTAAGTTACCCAAAACCAGAAAATGTAATGACGTAATTTGGGTAATTGTGGATCGATTAACCAAATCAGCTCATTTTCTACCCATGAAGGAGACCTTTAGCATGGAAAGGTTAGCCAAATTATACGTAGACGAAGTAGTATCCTTACATGGAGTCCCACTCTCTATTGTATCGGATAGAGATAGTCGTTTCACTTCACATTTCTAGACTAGTTTTAAAGAAGCCATGGGGACGCGATTAAATTTAAGTACAGCTTACCATCCCCAAACAGATGGACAAAGTGAAAGGACGATCCAAACCCTGGAAGACATGCTCAGGGCATGTGTGATAGATTTTGGTGGAAACTGGGATGACCATCTACCCTTAATTGAATTCTCCTATAATAATAGTTATCATGCAAGCATTGAAGCTGCCCCATTCGAAGCACTGTATGGACGAAAGTGCAGAACTCCAGTTTGTTGGGCAGAAATAGGAGAAAGCCAATTATCAGGTCCCGAAATCGTATAAGAAACCACCGACAAGATCACTCAAATTAAGGAAAGACTGAAAACGGCTCGAGATCGCCAAAAGAGTTATGCAGACAATCGGCGTAAGCCACTGGAATTTCAAGTTGGAGACAATGTACTCTTAAAAGTTTCTCCTTGGAAAGGAGTGGTTTGGTTCGGTAAGAAAGGAAAGCTAAGTCCAAGATACATAGGACCATTCCCAGTAATCCAGCGGATAGGACCGGTTGCCTATCGTTAACAACTACCAGAAGAGTTAGCTGGGGTACATGACGTATTTCATGTATCCAACCTCAAGAAATGTCTATCTGACGAATCCCTGGTAGTACCTCTTCAAGATATAGAGGTCAATGAAAAGTTAAAATTTGTTGAGAAGCCACTGCAGATAGAAGACAGAAAGGTCAAATTTCTCAAGCACAAACGACTAGTACTGGTCAAAGTCAAATGGGATTCAAAGAGAGGACCTGAATACACTTGGGAACTGGAATCAGAGATGAAGCGAAAATATCCCTACTTGTTCCAGTAAATCTCGAGGACGAGATTTTAATAAGGTGGGGAGGATGTAACAACTCTTATCAAAAATTACTATTTCTTATTTTATTTTATTTTTGCCCAATAGGCAACCCTAATTGAGACCCCCAAGTAATATTGCATGACCCTTAAAATTTTCAGAACAGTTGGAACTAGGATCAGGGCCCCTAAAACTCAGGGGGGGTATTCCCTAATTGGTATTATCTACACAGTTTGTTGTAGAAATCGAATTTTATCAAACCGCTGACTCACCCAGGCTAGAAATACACGAGGCTACCCTATGCTAGAGGGGGTGCCCTCGCGCCACGCGCCAGGCTCTCCCGCCACGCGAGGGAGCCAATTTTCCAGTATAAATTCAGGGGCTTGGCACTTGCATTTTGGCGTTGGTTTGACGTAAAAACTCATTTCGTACATTGAGATATCGTCTGTTTACTTCAAAACACACACACAGCACGAAATTATGCCGCGATAACAGGGTAATAACTCGATCACTGCTACGATTTAATGTCAGATCGATAAAAACCAATCCGATGGATGTTTAAGTGCTGCCTGTAATTGGGCTATACCTTTGTCATTCGTCGTGAAGGTTTTGATCTCGTGAGTTGTCGTAAAAGTTGTATTAAGTTACTGACCTGGTTTTCGTGTGCATTGTTATTTGAATTAGGTTAACCAGGCTAAAATCAGTAGGCTAAACGCTGCCCATCTAAACTTGCAATGTGAGTCATTCTCTTTTTATCAAATTGTTTCCAAAATCCTATTTACTTTCAAAGTTATAATTACAGGGATTAAGTCTTTGTAATCTTCAATTACTGCCGGTATGTGGGGTTTTGTATACATTACTTGATACCCATCACCATTGGACAACGAGATAGCCAATGGGTGATCTGACCATAATCACAGATTCGGTCGAGTGACAAATACCGATTTGGGGTAATTGATTGATAGAAACAATGTAATCACCCATAATACTGTATATTATAACAATGTGTCCTTTTGTGCAACTTGAATGACTCGCCAGTATTTCTCTGCTGATAAAACCTTTTTAAAACATGTTTCAGCTGATCTGCTGTGATCCAGGAAAAGTGTCGTGTAGCACTGCAAGCTTGAGAAGTGGCTCAATAAAATAAATAAATATGTTCTGTAAAACAGGGAATTTCCTTGTGAAATTCCTTTACTGTAAATTATGGGGTTTGTCCCAAATTATGAAATAAAATAAATTGGGCATTTTCAAGTTTTAAAAGATCCTTTTAAAAATTCCGCTGCCAACTCAAATAATAATTACCACAGGTTTCTGTCCCGCGGTTCCTGGACCGGGTAAAACCGGGCCGGGGGCCGTGACAAAAGTGGTCAATTTCTTCTCTTGTATCGGGTGGTTCATCTTCATCTTCAATTAGGGGGTCATTAATTCCGAATGGGTATTTCATTGAACGCTCAAGATCGACACTTTTTTTAAATGCCCCTAATTGAATAGATAGATTGTTGTACTTCCGGTTTCTCAAAGCTTCGTGGGTTTTTACAAAGGGTCGTCCCAACACTAGAGGAGAGTCATCAAGGATGACCAAGTCGGTTGGGATTACCATTTGGTTGGTTTGGACCAAGACATCCTCAACTATCCCTTTTGATTTTATTACTTTCCGATTGGATAGAAAAATGGGTATTTGAAGTGGAGAAAAATCACCAATACTTAATTTTTCGAAAATATAGTTTGGCATTATATTAACACAAAGATCTTTATCGATTGTGATATTACTAATAAAAGAATTTTGAAAAAAAAAAATGGAACCGGTGTAATGTTAATTTCAAATGGATCTTCTTTTATTAGCGAAGTTTGATCATTTGTTAACTTAATGCTTACCGTTTCGTCAATTTTAGTGTTAGTGTTTAACTCTTTTAAAAACTTAGCATGAGTGGGAACTAAACAATGATTTTCGAAAGAAGGTGATAAGAGATTAATTTCTTCAAAATTAGACTCTTCTTGAATTTTAACGTTACCGGACTCACCTTTTTCGTTGTTTAAATCATGTGTCGGTTTTTCACTTACTTGTTCTTCCATTTTTACATTTTCAACTATCTCTTTTTTATTCAATTATTCTCTTGCGCGGGACTCCTCTTCCCTTGCGCGAGATTCTTTTATGCATCGTTCAATAGTTTTAATTTTTTTCTATTATCCTATCGGCTATGTCGGTGATAGAGTAAGGATCGGGATCCTCAAAGCTTGAATCCGGATGTTCGATCCTTTGTTCCTCATAATACTCATAGGAAGTAGATGGTTCACACCATTGTTCTTCATTGTAAGTATATGATGGATAAGGGTCGTAATTTTGTTCTTCATAATACTCATATGAGGTGGGTTGTTCACGCCATGGTTCCTCATAATAAGCATGTGAAGGTGGTGGCTCATATCTTGATTCCTCAAAGTATGGGTATGAAGGCTCATACCTTGGTTCTTCAAAATATGAGTATGAGGGAGGAGGTTCATACCTTGGGTCTTCATAGGATGTGTATGAAGTTGATGGCTCGTACCTGGGCTCCTCATAGTAGGTGTATGAAGTGGATGGTTCAAAGAGGTCACGATGTTGTACCGAGTGAGGGTTACCACAAATGGTGCAATAGTCTTCCCTATAATCATCCTCCTCATAGGTGTAGTTGTAATCTCCTGAGTATTGATCCATAAGAATCACTCAGCAGACCACAACAGAGTCTCGATACCAGAAAACAAAAATAAAAATGGAAACAGATGCTGGACACGGCCCCGTGTTCAGTGAGCACGGCCCGTGTTCAGATCTGTATATGGGCATTTTAATAAAAGTGACTGGTTTTGTGAAGCACGGGGCGTGTTCAGTGAGCATGGGGCATGTTCAGTGAGCACGGCCCCGTGTTCGGACTCTTTAACTGGGTGTTTTATAAAAAAAATGCAGCACGGCCCCGTGTTCAGGCTACTGTAAATGCAAAAACTAACTAAAATGCAGAAAAATGTGCGCGTTTAAAAAAAATGTTTTGAAAAATTGATTAGGCCGTCGATTTTAAGCTTTCTTAAAATCCTTGTGTCCCCCGCAGCGGCGCCAAAAACTTGATGCGTGTGAGTGTTGCATAGTTTTTTAAGTATATTTTAAGCCCTTTTTAACACTTTAGCCAAGTTTTAAATTTATAAAACACGATATTTACTAACACTAAACACACATATGGGCAAGTGCACCCATCGTGAGCATAGTATAGTGTTGGTAAGATACCGAGGTCGTCCAAGGACACAAGAGCTTTTAGTACCGGTTTATCCTCAACGTCTAATCAAATAAAAAATTTAAGAAAAGGTTTTAAAAACAAGAAAATAAAACTAACTAAAAATACTGAAAATAAAAATAAAAACAGATAGACAAGATGAATCACTTGGATCCTACTCGCCTTTAGTGTAACCTTTGATTATTTTCGCACTTTTGCACTTTTTAAGAGATTATCTTAGTTATAGTAGTAGGCCCCTCTTTTGAAGGTGACGTTACCCTCAACCTAGCAGTTTGAGTCAGCAAGGATACAATCCTAAAGGGCTGGATTATTGAAAGATAATTAATTAAGGAGTTAACTGCCATTTTCGTCCCTGTGGTTTGGTCACTTTGGCCATTTCAGTCCAATTTTTCAAAAATGCGCCATTTTCCTCCCCGACATTCTGGAAAGGTGCCATTTCAGTCCAAAAATCATAACCCAGTTAAGTCGGTTTGTAAATAAGGACTGATTGTGTAAATTTGTAACATAAAGGACCATTTAAGTAAAATGTATAAATATTAATATAATTATAAAATATATAATATATATATATATAATGTATACACACCGCCGTCGGAACCGGAGCTCCGGTGGTCACCATCGCCGCCGCCGGAACCACCACCATCAACGTCATCGTCTGTTATCATCATCATCGATTCAGGGTCGGAGAGAGAGAGAGAGATAACGACGAGAGAGAGAGAGAGAGAGAGAGAAGGAGGCGGGAGAGAGAACCGGCGACGGTGGGGGTGCCGTTTTCCGGTGAGTTGCAGGCGGCGGCAGTGAGAGAACCGCCGCCGGAACCACCACCATCAACGTCATCATCGTCATCATCTGTTATCATCATCATCGACCTTCATCATCATCATC
Organism: Helianthus tuberosus; assembly: GCA_030545235.1. Classification (NCBI taxonomy): domain Eukaryota; kingdom Viridiplantae; phylum Streptophyta; class Magnoliopsida; order Asterales; family Asteraceae; genus Helianthus; species Helianthus tuberosus. Next base: position 189,079,356 of record CM060406.1, read on the forward strand.
GCGATCTTCATCATCATCATCAGACCTTCATCACCACTGCCGCCGCCTGCAACTCACCGGAAAAACGGCACCCCCACCGTCGCCGGTTCTCTCTCCTGCCTCCTTCTCTCTCTCTCTCTCTCTCTCTCTCTCTCTCTCTCTCTCTCTCTCTCGTCGTTATCTCTCTCTCTCTCTCTCTCTCCGACTTTCTCCCTCTCTCGTCTGAACCGGAACCGGAGCTCCGTGTGAACTGAATCGATGATGATGATAACAGATGATGACGATGATGACGTTGATGGTGGTGGTTCCGGCGGCGGCGGTGGTGACCACCGGAGCTCCGGTTCCGGCGGCGGTGTGTATACATTATATATATATATATATATATATATATATATATATATATATATATATATATATATTTTATAATTATATTAATATTTATACATTTTACTTAAATGGTCCTTTATGTTACAAATTTACACAATCAGTCCTTATTTACAAACCGACTTAACTGGGTTATGATTTTTGGACTGAAATGGCACCTTTCCAGAATGTCGGGGAGGAAAATGGCGCATTTTTTAAAAATGGACTGAAATGGCCAAAGTGACCAAACCACAGGGACGAAAATGGCAGTTAACTCTTTATTAATTGTCTATATCTTTTTTGTGAATAAAATGGTTAGAAAACGGACAACTGATATATTACTTTATTCCATTTTGTGTGGTAATCTTTCTAATAATATAATTTTAACATACTATAAAATAAAAAGGAAAGGGTATAATAAAAGAAACTAGGAATTTTCCACCATGCGTTACGGCGGAGAATTCACGTACAAACCAAATGGGTAAATACCAATGTAAAGCTACAAAATATAAATGTGTGAAACATCCAAACACTAAATAAAATGTAAGAAATAGAAGAAAACCATGCGAATGTAGATAAAATATCCCACGCATTGCAACGGTATGTCACGTCGTATATTAAACACAAGGAAAACTGATGTTGTTTCGCGTGCAATCAAATGGCTCAAGAACAATTGATTAATCAAAGACGATAAATCAAACCAAATGTTCAAAGAACAAAGTTATTTTATAATAATCAAATAAAAAACTCCTCAAATAATAAACCCCAGATCCTCTTATAGTTGAGTAAACTAAATAATTTAAAACCAAAATATTAGGAAACTAAATAAAATTCAAATAACAAAATACAAGTTTTGATTATTTCCAAAGAAGTCGCCATCCACGGGTCGCCCATGGGTTCGAGTCCGGTTTAAGTTACTGGGCCAGATGCTCCTCCATCATACTCCCCGACTTAAAAAAACTCGCCCTCGAGTTTTGCTTTCAGACCAAAGCCACCTGGATCAAAAGGAACATCAATTCGTGTCCCATTTATTATTAATATCACACCCTAAACATCTTAACTTCACGGGTCATCTCGACCGACTTGGAACCTATACCAGTTGGATCGAATGAAACACTAAACCATCTCCTGTTCACTAAAGAATTGACCTGATCAAATATTTCAAAACCCTGGAACTTCCAAGGAGAACGAGTAGCATTTGTATTGACGAAAAAAGGGATGATGGTGAACTGATTATGATTATCTAACCGTTGGGCTTTAGAAGTCGACACTCCAACAAGCAATATATTTTCATGCAACTCCATGTAATCTCCCGAACAATTGCTCCAACAAGCAATATATTTTCATACAAATGTGATAATTTTATAGATAGACTTGTAGTATAGGTTGATGCTTGAGCTTTCTTAGCAATAACTGATCTACTTTCTAAGCAAATGACTCATCGAATAATCTTTTAATCTTACTCATGGCTTCACATATAATGTTGTTAGATATGACTCGGATGCCGCCACTTCAGCGAATTTCTTACGCAAGTATGGACTTATAGGTAATATTTTCAATATTTATAGAGAATCTGTTCAAGATAAAATAAAATATTGTAATGTTATAGAAGTTTTGAACAACTTGCAAGAGTAATAAAAATTGATAATATAAATAAATTTAAACCTTTTTTGATTTGCATTTGTCACTGCAGGAGAACTCAAACTGAATATTGAATGCAACCATGCTACTTTATCCGGGCACAGGTATGTGCTTTATATGTGTCGTATTTTATATCAAATTATAAGTTGACTGTTTGACTTTTAACGCGGTTGTTTTCTTTTAGTTGCCATCATGAACTTGAAACTGCAAGAATCACTGGTTTGCTAGCCAATATCGATGCCAACACCGGTGACCCTCAAGTCGGTATGATTTGGAGCCATAGTTGTTAATATGGAATAGCGACAAATAGCGATAAGGTACCGATATGCTACATAGCGAATAGCGATAAATAGCGGGTGCTATTTTATAAATAGAGATACACTATAGTTTTTTTTAAAAAAAAATTATATGTATATTATATCAAAATACACTGGTATATACACTCTATTTTAGATGTATATTTAACAAAAATCTAGAAATCCAGCTTTTTATAGCTATATTTAATTTCTATTTATATAAAAAACTAAATAAAATATCGCTATAACCCTAATAACGAGCCTAGACCTATACCCTACGTAGCGCGCTATAGCGATCGCTACGCTTGCTATTGACAATTATGTTTGGAGCTACTTATGCTTTAATTATATTTTAAACTATGTTGGTGTGGTTGTTCAAACTTTGACAATATGTTCATGATTTATAACAGGTTGGGATACAGATCAGTTTTTGATGGATGTCAAGAAGCCACTTTGGTTATGTTTGGTGTTATTAAAAACGTAAGAATATTTTCATCTTTCGTAAATGCAATGATTTACTAATCCTCAATTCCATGAAATTGCAGCGTTTGACTTTCATATAGTTAAAGAAAATTCTTTGACTATTCGTCAAAATATAGGAATACACTTCAATAAAGTCAAAACGTACTAACATAGGAATCTTTAAAATCTTCATCAACTTATGAGTGTAGTTGACTTCTATTTTTTTTACTATTATAGGGTGGACTTTGGCCTGAATGTAGTTGACTTCTATTTTATTTTACTATTACAGGGTGGACTTTCGCCTGGAGGATTATTTGTCTGCCAGCTGTGGCAAAATGTTCATTAGTTGATTGTTGATTATTGGTTATTGATTATTTATTCCAACTCCTACAAGAATATTTTACAAGCATTTAACTTTGACATGTATGTTCTATAGGTTATTTACCGAAACCAAGCTGATACCAGGTTGACGGAAAGCTTTATGCTATGACTTTTTGCAGTTAGTACCAATGATGTAGATGCACTTTTCGGACAATTAGGTTATTGAGTGAATCTTATTACAGATGTGTTGAAGTTTGTTCAGAGAATAGTCAATCTTATGATAGTAGTGGTGAAGTTTGTTCGGAGTATATGCCAAGACACTCTGTTTAGGTCGGTTGGCCTTTTTTTTGCTTCTTAAATTTCTTGCAAGAATTTGAATTTACTTTTTCTTAACTTTATTTGGGTTAACTGAGTTGTTTCTAATATGATGTTTATAGGAACCATGCTAATAACCACTAAGAGGCGAAAAGCTATCTGGGCGATTTATGGTGAGGATCTTCATTCATTATGTAACAAGTTTATGTATCGGTATGTCTAAATGATGGATACAAATGTGAAAATTTTCTAGATAGACTTGTGGTATAGGTTGATGCTTGAGCTTTCTTAGCAATATCTGATCATAATGAGTTTGTACCGTTGAGCTATCTTTTTGGATTTTTATAAAATATTTTGATCAACAGAAGTTGTTGCTTAGAGTAAGGGGGTTATTGATAATGCTGAGCGGCCCATAATAAGTAGTAGCCCGTTTATGTCGGGTTTGTAATATGTCAAAAGTCAAAACGTTGTCAAGTGATGATCATTTTGGTTCGGGCAAGGACAAGTCGAATTAATAAATGCAAGAATATGGTAATAGAGATGGAGAATGGGATGTATGGGGTTTACAGAAGTAAATAAAATTTAGAGATAAATTTAGAAAAACATGATTTTTAGTTGAGTTATAGAGAAGAAGATAAAGATTTGGATGAGATAGAAAGTGGTTATTCACATATAAGGATTTGAATCATTTGTTATGTGTTTTTTTCAATTTATGTGTTTTTACACGACATTAAATTTCAGCAAAAATAATTTGTTTTCTTTTTTGAAACCGCATTTAAAGCGGACATTAGCTAGTAAGGGAATATGATGCAAAGGAATAAAAATAAACAATAACTAGAAACTCGGATTGTTGATATAGAAAATGAACCAATCAAAAGGGAATATGTCAACATAAAGATGTCTTGGACGTTCTTCTAATTCGGTGTGATGGCTACCACATGTATCTATAGTTATTATTTATTTATTTATTTAATATATATAATTTAAAAGTTGGTATGAATAAGGAATGAAATTTTTTAAGTAATTGTTTTAATCTTTTATAATATTTTATTCATCATATGAATATAAAGTACCCATTAATAGTGAATATATTTTTTTAAGTAATTGTTGTTTTAATTGAAAGTGGGTATGAATAGGGAATTGAATTTTTTAAGTTTTATTCATCATATCAATATAAAGTGTCCATGAATGGTGAATGTATTTTTTTTAAAAATTGTTTTAATTTTCTATAATATTTTATTTATCATGTATTTGATATTTTTTCTATTTGTAATTGTCTTAAATTTTTTTATAAAATTTTATTCATCATACGAATACAAAGTCCCCATGAATAATGAATGCATTTTTTAAGTAATTGGTTTAATTTTTACAACATTTTATTCATCATGTATTTGATATATTTTTTTCTAATAACATACGTTCTACGTTTATGTTTTTTCAACTTTGCGATATAAATTTTACAGAAAACGGATATTCTGTCATTATCATACCAAACCAAACCGAACCAAGACCAAACAAACAATATATATCGATACCACTATTTATTTAATTGATTTTGCTTTCGGTAAACTGACATCATATCGCTACCATACCGTACTGATCAACATGGTACTTGTCCCTGTATTCATTTTTATGGTTTCCTGTTTAATAACGGATTCCTTGCCACTACCGTAGTGAACGGAACCAAAACGGATCAAACAACATCGGTACCTGTACCTGTATTTTTTATTGTTTTTGTTTCCGATAAACTGACACCGTATTACTACCATACATTACCGAACAACATCGGTATTGGTACCTATATTCATTTTTATGCTTTCCGATTTCGATAATTTTGTTTATAAAATTTTGTCTGCAATGACAAACGAATATCGGTATCAGTTCCGCAAACATATTTTTAGTACTTATATACTCAATACAAAGATTATTTTCCTCAACTCGCTCACGTACGAACAAGTACTTTGTATCGAGATATAAACCAACTTCAGTCGAACTGTCATTGTTCGAGAAACTTACAGGAACTGAGTTATCACAATAAAGTTTCAACGGTTTAGAAATGGAATTAACTATTTTGAGTCTAGTGATCAGATTCTTAAGCAACATTCCATTACAGACTGTTGTTTATGACTCTTCCATGAAATAGGTCCGCCTCCTAACATAAAGATATAGCCCGAAGTGGGTTTCTTGGCATCTTTGCATTTAGCAAAGTCAGAATCAGAATAGCCTACCACTTCTAAATGATCACTTCTTCTATAAGGCAGTTTATAGTCTTTCGTCCCCCGCAGATATCGAAGTACTTTCTTAGTTGCTTTCCAGTGATCTAGGCCAACATTATTTTCATAACGACCTATCATTCCAGCAATATAAGCGATATCTGGGCGAATACAGACTTGAGCATACATCAGGCTCCCGACCACTGACACATAAGATATGTGGCTCATTTGCTCTTTTTCAACCTCTATTTTTGGACATTGGAATGAACAAAAAACATGTCCCTTAACTACTGGAGCGACTGAGGGTTTGCAGTGTTACATGTTGTAGCGTGTAAATACACGATCTATGTGGGCCCTTTCAGTTAATAAGTAAATAAATGCTTTCCTCGTTCAGGGCAACAACGGTATGCTAGGCACAGTAAACTAAAATAACCAACGGGTAAAAGACAATGATAAATTTAACGTCTAATACAAACTAAGTAAATAAATGCTTACCTCGTTCAGGTCTAGCAACAACGGTTCATTGTAATAAGAACGAAATCCGAACACGTCCTCCTCCGCGTGATCATCTTTTACTCTCTCATCATAAGAATCAGGGACAACAGACTCCTCCTAAAACAACTGCGTGGTAAGTATTTGATAAACAAAATAAGTTAACAAATACTATACCACACTGCTTTCTGGAATAAACGTGCTCATGTTGTTGTCAGACGACTTGCCAAAAATGTAATTGAGGTCGAACCAAGACATGGTGGAATCGATTGTTGAACGAAAGAAAGAAGAGAAGAAGAAACAATGTTCCCTTCGTCTCCTTCGTCATTTATAAATCCAGAAAGTTGATTTCATTTTTCACAGACCAATACGGGTCGTATAGCCCTGTACGATCCGTATGGTGCTGATGTAATATCACATCCGTCACTTTCTGTCACTGTTGAGTGACTGATGGACAACCTCGTATATAATACGAGTCATATAGCCCTATACGATGCGTATAGGGTTTGCACGTGACGACAATGTCAGCCTTTGACTGACCTTGGGAATTGTTATCCGCGAGTCGTATAGACCTATAGGACCCGTATGAAGGTGTCGATTTAATTTGTCCCGATGTGCCAATAATACGACCCTTATGTTATCCTTATTTCTACCACATTCATTGTGTTCGTGTATTTCATGTACTTTCAAAATCATTGGAAGATTTTGTTAGCATGACGTGAAACAACACACAAACCCAAGTAGCATTGTTGATCTTGAAAGAGTCGTGCAAATAAGGGCGACAATTCATGATACGACCCGCAACATGATACGAAGCAAAAATGAAAATAATGAGGGATTGGGTTGTAATGTCTAAACCATGTCTAATGAACAAGATATGGATTAGGTTGACCTATTTTAACCTAAACGGGACAACTTGTTTAACAAGTCATCTCGTCAACCCTTTCAAACTTAAAAAAAAAAAAAAAGATTTGGTAAAGTCAACCTACCAACTCATTTACGACCCCTATAAGGCTTTAACCCACTTATTACAGCACACCATTCAACTTGTTCATAGCTTGGTTACAACCCGCTAACCCGTTTAGTATAGACGAGGCACAATTACATTTACACAAAGGCCTTTGAACTTTGAAGATCAACTGATGGTAAATTTAATGAAGGAAACGATAGATTGTTCAATGAAAGATGGTTTTTGATAGCACTACAATATTATTTTTGTCAAACATGCATATGAAAGGTGAACAAGTTGCAATAATGAAAACATTGAAAGATGAAAGTGATACTCAAGTAAAGTCCCAAACATACCTTAACTCAAGTAAAACTCAGCTAAAGTACCAAATTGCCTCTATATAGACCTAGGCTAAAAGGCTTGTTAAGAGTATTACGTTAAATTAACATATTTGCCCATGACCATAAGTTTCTTTTTCCATGTATAGTTTATCCTTAACGAAAACTAGTTTCTTTAGAGAAGAGTTGAATTTAGAACAACCAATTATAGAGACCTCAATCAAGTCCATTGTGTAGGTCTGCCATCAAGCTTAACGGGATTGAGATTTAACAAGTGAAGGGCGTTATAGTCTTTTTGCCTTGTAGAAAGCATAAGCCAGTAATAACGGGATTGAGAAGCTATAAAATGGAAAATGCACCAATGGGTTCATCTCATAAGCCTTCATTAGAGCCCAACAGTTCTGCACACAGAAGATAAAAACAGGAAAACATAAGCAAAATTATCCATAATTGACGCGTTAAAATGTGACTGCAATACAATATTGTCAAAATAGTGATCGAAATATATGAATTGGCATTAAATATAGACTTTCCGTGACTTGGCTTGTTCCTTTCTTGGCTAACCTATTTGATTTGATATGTTTGAGATAAAACACATTTTTTTCTGCTTCACTTACATATATAGTTTTAGAAATTACTTCATTATTATAATAATTATGACCCATTTATTTATGAATGGGCAAATCAGAGATATGTTTTATATCAAAACAGAACGTTCAACTATAAGAGAAGCAGGTCAAACAGGTTAGCTTAAAGTCAATCTTAAAACCTCCTCATAAATCCTTCTTATTATTTGTAACCATAATAAACACAATTATTTATAGAAAAAACAAAAAAAAATGCTAACTTCCCATTCTTGGAACCTCTAGTTGTAGCTCTAAAGACATTTGCTTGTGTAATGCATTTAGATTTTCCTCTAGTAGTGTTATAGTTGAAGGTCAAATGATACTTACCTTAAAATGTTTCCAACAAACCGCCAGAGAGAAAATTACAAGTATACCCCTAGCCCATTTACGCAACATCCAGCCACTTACGTTGTGATCTTTTGACCTAGATTCTCCATCATCATCATCATCATCTCTTTTCTTTCCAGAAAGTGAACAAACATGATCTTGATACACTGCTCTCTCAGCAGCCAGTGCCCCAATTATACCAACAGCTGGTAATACCACAAAATAGATATGAGGAATAACAATTACCATTATATCCGGGAATCCGATAAACTCCAAACTTTTTAAATCATCAAAATTCACCACCCACCCTTTATATGTCATGTATCCCCTATCACTGTGACCTCCATTACTGAAAACTTGACCTGAAATCCATGGACATAGTACAAGGTACAACAAGTATGCTAACATTAAATTCCACAAAAACGGGATACTATCCAGCTCAGCAAAAACCCATGTCAAACCGTTTATAACCCCTTTATTCGCCTTGAAGTATTTGTATGTGTAGTGTTTTTTCGAAACAGAAATGATGATTTTGGGTAGAATAAGAATGATGAAAACAAATAAATAGAATGACCAAAATATCGGGTAGTATAGTTCCGCCCATTGACACCCCATGACAAAAAACTCCTTCCATGTCCATGACAGGTCAGCACGTAACCCATTTAACGAAAAAGGCATCAATTCGGTTGAAACTGTTACACCGTTGTTATCAACTGCTTGGATTTCTAGCCAATATCTACTAGGAGATGGATCCACAAATGCTTCTGAGTTCCATGGGGCAGTGTATAAGTTATCATTTTTACTCATGGAAGCTTCTAGAACCACCATATCACGGCGGCTAGAGTCGTATATTTTCACCTTAACGGATGCGATGATAGCTGATGAAAAAACTAGGGCTCTGATATGAGATGTATCCTCCGTTGATTGAAATTTATATTTATTCAACATATACCGGGAATCCAATGGATAAGTAGGCAATATCAAAATTTCTTTGGATCCCGCCTTTAAATCTGTGTCGAGGAAGGATACACGACCTTTATCGATTGCCAAAAGGCGAATAGCTCGAGTTTTCCTCCAGTCACCCATCTCCAGTTCCCAAAAGTCATTGACCTTTTTTGATGTACCCTTTGGATGCATATTTAGTTGGATGAGGTTGCTGCTATCCGTTTCTTGATGATGTCGTTTCAAATTCTTACCGAATCTTGAATGAAGATGGCCACACAGGTAAGCGGTTACGGATTGGTTGAGGAAAATCTGTTGTAGGTTATTTTTAGAGCTTGTGGGTGCAGAAAATGAAAGTGGAAAATGGCCGAAGGTGATCTTGGTTGATGATGTGGAATCCCATCGGGAGAGATGAGAGTTTAAATCCGTTAAGAGTTGGTCAGTTGGATGCCCAAAGAGATTTGTGGGTCCCCGTAATCCAGTAGACATTGTGGTGTCGAATGAAACAAACACAACATTCCGGGTGCTAGTCTGAAGAGAAAATAGAAATAAGTTGAATGAGTAAAGAGTATAGTATTTAGTTAAGGAAATTGCCTGCCTGCAGAGTAACGGTGTTGACAGATTGACTTCTTCCGAGCTGAGCAGTGATGCTATAGTTTGAAAAAAAGTCAAATGCCGTGGGCAGACCAAAATTATCATGATTTCCCCTGAGATCATAAAAGATGCTTCTATCGAGGCCGCTCTTTGTTACAACATTCTCCATTGTCTTTTGGTATTCCACCCACTCTTGTTCATTCTGCTTCATTGTTAAATGATCCTTGCTTTTACCATCTGCTGGTGGTGACAGACAAAAACCTTCCTTGAAATAAATAAATGAATAAATAAAATCAGAAAGAAAGAAGATATTACCAGTGAGATCGCCGGTGATTAAGACGAGTGAAGGGGTGAGCATGGAAAGAGTGCGAGTCACATATTCCTGGAAATCAGAAGCTCTCTCGGGATGATGAACACTAAAATGAAGATCAGATAGCTGAACAATCCACACCACATCATTCTCCCCCTTTATAACTTGTCTGCTGCTACCGCTACAACTACAATTGCAGCACAACAATAACAGCAGGATCCACACTTTCATATCCATATAATTCTTCAGGGGATTTAAGCGTGTAGAGGCAGTAATTCTGACCCGTTCTATGTTAAAATGGTTCGATCTGGGTTAAATTCATCTCTAACGGGTCAAATGAAAAACCCTAGCTAAAAATGAAATAAGTTGAACAGATCAAGGGGATAGAAAATTCCCCTTGTTGTACTTAAATGCTTACAACCTCCTAAATCATTTTATTCAAATAACATAGCTTTATAATCATATATATAACATGTTAACCATTTATAAAATTCGAAAAAATGAACAAAAGTTGGTGGTGGATCAACCCGGACCTGTATTACCCAACTTGTCTGACCTGCCCATTTTGCAACCTATAGAAAATCAAGATCTGGAGGCTTGGTACAAAATAATGTAACCTCTATTTATTTAGAAACAAGAAATTATAACTTATGTCAAGACACTTGAACCTTTACATGCAAATTCGTTTTTCTTATGTGAGGCTTTATGACAAATTGACATGTTCAGAATGCTAGTCAATTAATATTGACCATATAATGTATCTTTAATTATACCTCCATCCGAGCTTTCAGTGAAGCTAACAGACGCTGGCTTCGAGAGACAGATGACAGATTCATCACCAGACTCACCGGGATTTTTTCTGGCAGAATATGCTCTGCAGAAAAAAGTCATCAAGAAAGTCAAATCAAAACAAAACTTTTGAATACTTCGGTGGCCTACATATACATTATCGCTTGAAAAAGTTTAATACATGCTTCCTATTTTGTATAGAAAATAATACATTGTCTAAAGTGTGATCAAGAGTTAAAGGCGTCCCGTCACAATTACAGCTTATGAAGTTAAAATAAATGGTCATTACCTGTCATCCCAGCCTGATTTAATGCTATTGAAATGGTCAAAAACAGGCAGTAAATCCTTTCTTCTTATGTCCACTTCATAACAAGGTATGTTCTCAATCAGAGCCTCTCCATCTGCATATCCTTCCACATTTGCAGATTTCATCACATAAAAATGTACCTGCACCAAAAAGAAGTTTGAATTACATACGTAAGGAATAGAATATCGAGCAGGGGGTCTCACTAGAAGCAACCTCTCTATTCCTACGGGGTAGAGGTAAGGTTGTCTACATCTTACCCTCCTCAGACCCTACTTTTGCTTTGCTATTGGTGGGATTTACTGAGTATGATGATGATGACGTAAGGAATAGAATATGCCAAGGAATGGAATCAGCATAATACAAAAGGAATTGATTCCATTTGCCCATGCAGGTTGTAATGTTCTGGTTTGACTTTGACCATGCATATACTAGGTCAAACGTCATAAAATAGCAACGTATTTGCCTCTTGGTGCACCGTCCACTTTGGTAATTATACTTGGTAACGGCCCGTAGTTTAAGTTTTGTGTAATGTGCTAACATGGCAATCCACTAATTTGATTGATTGAACAGGTATTCTGTTGATATGGCATTTTTATTGTGATGGTGTAAAATACAATATTCCTTAACGTGCGATGGTACGATATGAAATTACGCATGTTATAAAACTCAAAACCCTAATCACGCATGAACAAAAAATCATAATCACGCATGAAGAATAACCATAATCAATGGTTTAGAAATGGAATTAACTATTTTGAGTCTAGTGATCAGATTCTTAAGCAACATTCCATGACAGGTTGCGTTATAAACAACAATGTACTCTGCCATAATTGTGAAAGTTGTGGTTAACTGTTGTTTATGACTCCTCCATGAAATAGGTCCGCCTCCTAACATAAAGACATAGCCCGAAGTGGGTTTCTTGTCATCTTTGCATTTAGCAAAGTCAGAATCAGAATAGCCTACCACTTCTAAATGATCACTTCTTCTATAAGTCAGTTTATAGTCTTTCGTTCCTTGCAGATATCGAAGTACTTTCTTAGCTGCTTTCCAGTGATCTAGGCCAGGATTAGTTTGATAACGACCTATCATTCCAGCAATATAAGCGATATCTGGGCGAGTATAGACTTGAGCATACATCAGGCTCCCAACTACCGACGCATAAGATATGTGGCTCATTTGCTCCTTTTCAACCTCTATTTTTGGACATTGGAATGAACCAAAAACATATCCCTTAACTACCGGAGCGACTGAGGGTTTGCAGTGTTACCTGTTGTAGCGTGTAAGGACACGACCTATGTGGGCCCTTTGAGATAATCCTAAGATCCCTTTATATTACTTATACACGAATATTATTCAGATTCATTCCAGTGCTTACTATATCATTCTATAACCCTACTATGCATGATAAACATGAAATAAACTTGTAACTTCTCAAATATTAGTTATAACTTATAACAAACACAACGATCCTAACAAAGCTGTTTCATTCAATCATACAACCAAAACTACTTAGCAAACAGTTGATTAACACATGAAAATGAACTTGTAACTTCTCAAAAATTAGTTATAACCGCACATAACCGTAATTAACAAGCATAACTAGACCTGGCAAACGGGTCGGGTCGGGTCATGGGTCAAAACGGGTCAATTATAAAAAAGGGTTGTTTTGGTTCGGGTGGGAACGGGTCCGGGTCAGAACGGGTTTCGGGTCGGGTCGGGTCAGTTTTTTTTTTTTAATGGTGATGACTAATATGCGTTAATTATTCATATACTAATGGGGTTGTGTTATTCTCATGTTACTTTGGGTCGGGTCGGGTCAGTTTTTTATTTTATTTTTTTTTTATTATTTTATTTTTTTTGATAATTTAGCGTCACCTGAAACAGTTGCACTATTTCCTGCAGATGATGCTGAAGCACATAGTTGTTAATGGAGAATAGCGAGTTAGTGACAAATAGTGATAAGGTGCCTATATGCTACATAGCAATAGCGATAAATAGCGAGCGGCTGTTTTGCAAATAGCAATACACTAAATTTTTTTTTTTTATATGTATATTATATCAAAATACCCTGGTATATATACTATTTTACATGTATATTTAACAAAAACCTAAAATCCAGCTATTTATAGCTATATTTAATTGCTATTTATATAAAAAAACAAAAAAAATAAAATAAAATGTCGCTATCTATCGCTACAACCCTAATAGCGAGCGTAGACCTATACGCTACGTAGCGCGCTATAGTGATCGCTACGCTTGCCATTGACAACTATGCTGAAGCAGATGCATTATTGTCACCTGAAACAGTTACACCATTGGCTGCAGATGGTTCTGAGTCGTGTAGTGACGATGAAAATATAATTCGCAATTCATGAATAACTATAGACAGATAAAGAACCAGCAGCAACAGCTTACCTTCCATCTTTCTACCAAACTCATGAATAATCCAGCAACTTAAATTAAATTCCATATATAACATAAACCAAATTCGATACCAATAACCTGGCAACTAATTCTTCTAGTTCTTCAAACTCAAATCAACCAAATTGAATAATAATTCTAAGCAACAAACTGAAGTCAAAATCTTAATCAAATCAGAACAAGTTCATAGTTGACAATGGAGGGTCATAGTTATTATTAACTTATTATCAAATGTATCTACACCCCATCAAATTCACCCACAAATAACTCAATTAGCTCATGAAACAGATGAACATATAGAAAATAACATATAAACCAAATCTAACTACAAACCACCACAATTTGAAATGTACCCGGTCATGCAGTAATATCTCGTTGGTTTTGTCTCACGTGGGGTTATCATCTTATGTGTTTGAATTGTTTTATTTTATTTGATGTGTTTGATTAAGTCTTTATGTTAGTAGTGTTTCCTGTTTATTTGCATATGTAGTCCTATATGAGGATCGTTGCTTTCATTATGAAAGGATATGAATGAAAATTAGTCTAAATATCTCTCTAAAATTCTTTCTAGTTTTCTATATATTTTTTGGCCATTCGGTTGTACCGATTGGAACCACAACACAATTCATCCTCTCCCATCGCCTACATCACTTACCAACACCATCACCTTCATCATCCAAATCCGACGCCTGAACCCGACTCCCACCACCCGTCCCACCCGACACTTTACTCGCCACAGTCTCAACAACCCGAGACGAACACATCTCCATCTGACAAACCCGAACCGCCACAAATAATCTCTCGGGCAACACCTACTCTTGAGCCTCAACAACAAACCCCATATCAATCATAACCGCAGTCACACACCCTAATGCCAGGTGCAAAATAGCCTTTTCTAACAAACACGCGGAATAGTTTCCAACCGTCGCCTAAAATAAATATAACTAGATTTGGCAATTTAAACCCATTGTGTTATAACGGGTCAAATTTGTAAGCCTAAAATATTAGCTAAAAAAGAAACAGATCAAATTTCCAGTCTAGAACTCACTCCACAGTCAAGCGTTTACAACTTCCTATATGGGGAAGGTTCATTGGGGAACACTAAAAAAGTGGGGAACAGCGGGGAACCGACTCAAACGAACTCCGATTGGACTCATTCCAGCGGCGTTGTAACAGGCTCGTCGAACCCTAACTAGGATCTCTTAACCCTAAATCCTAACTCCTAAACTCTAAACCCTAAAGCTAAAAAATAAGGCTAAAACCTAAGCTAAACCGTAAAATCTAAACTATAAACCCTAAAAGCTAAACCTAAAGGTAAACACTAAAGCTAAACCCTAAAAGCCAAACCCTAATATATTTAGGGTTTAGGGGTTATGATTTAGGGTTAAGAGATCCTAGTTAGGGTTCAACGAGCTGGTTCCAATGCCGCTGGAATGAGTCCAATCGGAGTTCGTTTGAGTCGGTTCCCCACTGTTCCCCAATGAACCTCACACCTTCCTATATTGTTATATCCAAGATCTTGAATATTCAAAGCATTAAACACAGTTTTAATCTAATAAAGTTTAAGCTTAATTCATGAAAATGACCGACAAAACAACAAATTCACAATCTTCAGAATGCTCGTTTCGACCCGTTTCTATTTGCTCTCCTTTTGTTCATTTTTTTTTTTTTTGTATAATTTCATAATAAATAAGCATGAGCAAAAATCTATAAAAGTTTGTCAACAAACACTTATAGTATCTTTAAGATAGCAAATCACAAGGTAAATGTAGCAATCTGAAAGCACAACTTCAACAAAATAAAAAAAAATGTCTAAATTTCATAATCACTGCTTCTGATAACACATGCAAAATCGCAAATGAGGGCAAACTAGTTGAATCGATTTTCTTAATCTGAATTTGACCAGTCAAATACATGATAATCCTCAATTAAATTTAGGGAATTATATGGAGCCCTAATCTAAGAAATGATCGCAAATGAAATGAAAATGTTTAAGAATAAAGTTATGATGATACCTTCACCGGAAAAGGATGATTAATCGAAGACTGATGAAGTGATGATGTTCAGTCGTTCAGACGGCGGAGGGTGGGGGGTTTGTGGCGGAGGAGACGGTGGGGGGTTTGTGGCAGAGAAGACGGCGGAGCAATAGACGCACCGGCGGAACGACCCGTAATTCTAATTTAATAGACCCTTTTTTGTCTGACCTAAAACAAATTTTTTTTTTTGAACGGCAACATCTATATATAAATACTAGTCATTTACCCGCGCGATGCGGCGGGGGTGACGATTTACAATAGGATACTCGTTTATCCTTAGTTTATCAGTCGTCTCGTGATATATTGTATAGTACTTAAGTTAGATTTCTTATTCGTGACATGTTGGCACTCATTTTTCTGTTGGTTTGTCGATTCCTTGGTGATATACTTTTGTTAATGTTTTTAGATGTTAGTTTATCAATCTTTCCATCTAATCAATCATAAGTACATAATGTGTTAACCATAATTCATTAATCGATACAAATACGAAATGCAATATGCTGAACATTATAAATTTGCTAACAAAATTACAACGATAAACATTAATCGATAAAAAATAAAATTTATAAATTTGCTAACAATAATTATAACATCATCCTGTCCGGTTCTGCATAGAAACGTATAGGACAAGATACCAACGCTTTGGGTTGCTCGTCTATAAGATAATAATAACAAATAACATCATCATGTCCGGTTCTGCATAGAAATGTATAGGACAAGAGACCAACGCTTTGGGTTGCTCGTCTACAAGATAATAATAACAAATAACATCATCCTGTCCGGTTTTGCGTTGAAGAATCAAACAGCATTAAAACAGCACCTATTCCGAGATGAACGGCTGAAAACAATCGCTGATGTTGCGGCAACGACAACTTGCAATGCGATACTCGTTTAATAGGTGGCGGCGGTGATGGTTTTGGGGGGTGGGGGCACAAATTTTCCTTAATTTCGCCTAAAATATCGCCTTTTTGAGTATCGGTTGTGTGACTCCCTAACTTATCTTCGGGACGCGCCACGTGTCAAAATTACACAAAACACCAAGTAAAGGTTTGCAAAGTCTGTTCGTTATTGAGGGTTAACTATGCTAAGTTTACTTAACCAGAACTGATGGTCAGATAATTAGCATGGGTGAGTTTAGTGTCGGTTTCAATTAAGTTTTCTTTTAGGGTTTTTTTTTCGGTTGATAATTCTAAAAAGGAATGGCTTTTAAGGAAGGGCTATATGTTGGCTTTTAGAAAAAAAAATTAATTAAAGATGGTGACTTTAACAATAAATTATTACAGTTTCTTCACGAAAGACATTTAAATTTTAATTGGTTTTGCATTGTATTCAGTAAGTAATATTGGAGTTGGAACTTAGTTGTTTGTTCTTCACAGAATAAAACAAGGTAAGTATGGTTGGTGCCTACATTTCTTGATCACATAAGCTTCACATGGATAAGAACTCAAATCAGCATGTAAAATTTTGAGGATGACATTGACATCTCAACAACTGCTAGTTAAAATCAACAGATAAGCATTTCTCATGCGTGTGATTCACATAGTGTTTTTCGGACGCACACACAAAAGCGCCCCCCAAGTTCAGTATTTAAAATGTAACTGGATGGATTTGAGTCAGAATGGGCCAACTTAAAAAATAACCATTTTGGTTCAGACCATGACGTGCATATCTAAATAATGATTAATTCGGGTAAGGACGGGCCAACTTATATAAAGATTATTTTTGGTTTGGGTATGGATGGGCTGACTATAAAGATGATTTTTGGTTCGGGTAAGGATGGGCCGATTAAAAAATGAGTATTTTTGGTACCAAACAGTAAAAATGCAGCTGAAAACCAAATTTCCAATCCAATATTATTCAATCCGCACAACACAACTTCAAAATTTAAAAAAAAAATATCTTAGTTTTTTAAAGGTACCCTCACTAAATCTGAACTTCTATTCATTCACGAACTCATATAACATGAAAAATATCTTAACAACAGTTTTCCAATAACATTAGAAACTGCCACATGTATTTACCTGTTTTATAACTTCTGTGATTCACTGATCAAGCTGTGGAGTGGCTGAGGCTTGAAATCCTGCTCCAGCAACCGCAATGTCGACATTTAGGTACGCAACAACTTTCGATGCTAACATTTCTCTGTTTTCTTCAACCCATTCCGTCGATCCAATCTTAAAAAAAAAAAAAAACAAATTTTATAAATATTAAAAAAAATAACAAAGATTTGTGTTAAGAGAGATAGAGACCAATCCATATTCTTCTGCATCCCAATTGCAAAAGATAATCGTCCTTCGCGGTTTCCAACCTTTCCGCAGCTTCTCAAATCTTTCAGCAACCTGCATTTTATGTAATGATCACAAAAAAATTATATAAAGGTGTGCCCGGTGTGACACATGCTAAAAATTTGTACTATGTGTAGAGGCGACAGTTTCGACATGTTTTATGAAAAAACAGGTTTCTTGTCTCGAACGGGTACATTGTGTAATTTCTGTAAAAAAAAAAAAAAGTAATCAACATATATTATTTAGTTATATAATTTGAGAAAATAAAAGAAAAGTTTGTTCAGGTTGGAGTGTTGCACCGACTCGGTGTGACACATGCTAAAAAAGTACTCGTTTTGACTGACCCAGCCCACTTATTTCGCCACCAAATATGTGTGAGATGGGTTTACCTCAAGCAGGGCAGCAGTGCCGCTGTTGGGATCAACAGCTCCAAATGTCCAAGCATCCCGTCAACTGCATCCTTTGGAAAGCTGGGTTCGGGTGCTTTCTCTACACAAACGGATTCACTCACGTGAGGACCGGATTCATTTTCACCAACATGCCCGTTTTCAACAGACACAACACCTTCAAATGTTGAAAACCCTGAAGCGGAGAACACAGTAATCAGCCAACAACATTTAAGCTTTCACCTATTTTATCGGATTGCAAGAATCAAGCTTTAAGGGCTCCATAAACACCAATTTGCAAATACTAAGGAAAAAAATACAACCAAAAACTTCTAGAAATAATTTATCTCGAATCAAGTAAGGAATCGGGTCACTTTCACGCAGCCTCCAGCATAACTTGATTTCAATATGAATCACACACTTCAATATTTGCCAATTCATTAAACACAGTATATTATACCCAAAGTTCCATTCAGCACAAGCATATGGGCCTATTCTGAGACGAACATACAGTCCAGCCTCCTTAATTAGGTTAATGAACTTAACCAGATCATACTGTCTTCAAAATAATACTGAAAAAAAAAAAACATGAAAGTTAATAAACAAAAAAATAATTCCTTTCCCTTGAAGAAACACAGTTTAAAAAAAAATAAAAAAATAAATACTCACTTTACCAGGTTGTGGTTCATGCCCATTCCAGAAAACATAAGTCTGAATAACATCCAGAACTCCTTCTTTAGCATTCTGAATGAGATCTGGCCACATCTGAAACATAAAAAAACACAAAACACATAAAAAAACACAAAACACATAAAAAAGCCTTTAAATTTAAACAAAAATAAATCTACTTACAAATAAACCATAGATCTGGCCAGATCTTCCACCCACAACCACCATCGTTGACGAACCCACAACCAAACGGAAGATCTGAAACATTACCCAGATTAGATTCAAATAACAAAAAAAAAAAAAAAAAAGATATGGTAAAAAGAAAGGTACCCTACAGTCAAACCAGTAGATCTGGTGTCGGATCTACTGAGATAGTGTCGGATCTTGAAGCCACCAGGAAAGAAGCCATAGAAATCGATCTGGTGTCGGATCTGGTGTCGAATCTGCTGAGATAGCGTCGGATCTACAGAGTTGCATGGGATTAAAAAAAGGGATGTAGAAGAACAGTGATCAAGTTGCATGGGATTAAAAAAAGGAGGCAGTTTTAACATTTAAAGGCATGTGATACGTTCATAGTCCGGTTTACTTATAGAAGAAAATCAGTAGGTTCTAGAAACTCATTAGGAGCAATTAGCTCAAAGACATCTAAATCGTTGAATACGATTCTGAACTTGGTTTTAAAAAGCGCCTGATCACTGAGGTGCAGGCACTGGGGCTTTTTCGCTCAGTGCCTAGAGTAAATACAAGAAGCGATCAAAAGGCGCAGGTTTTAGGGGTTTTGGGGGGCCTTTTTGGCCTGAGGCGTTTTTATGCAGAAAAATGTTGTACTTTGGATTTTTTGGCTTGTACATGTAGGTAAAATGGTATAAAAACTTTATTTACAGTTATATTTTGGGTAAAGGAAGCTAAATCATATAATATATATGTTAATAAATTATATAATCACGTTGCGCCTCGGGTACGAAAAGCCCACCACTTTTGCGAATTGCACCTCGGTTTTAGACCTCGTCGCTTTTGTGAGCCCATCGCTTTTTAAAACCAAGGTTCTGAAATAATGTTACATGAAGCATTCAGATGTACCAGTTAACATAAACAATTTTACAATTTAGTGTCTGTGAATTAATTGACATGTTGATGAAGTTTTTTGAGAAAAGTTGATGAAGTCACATCTATGGAAGACCGGTAGGTTCAAATAGCAACTAAAATAAAAGTAAAACAAAGTAAGATTTTACTCAAATTCTGCTCAAACACCAAGCTTATGATGTTCGGCTGTTTGAGAACTTGAGAGTCACAAATATCTGAATGTCTGGTTTAATAATAATAATGCAACCACAAGGACACTAAAATAGAAGAAAGCACCAGTCATTTAAGATTTTAAGTGAACAGATCAATAAAATTATTCTTCAATACTCACCTTTTTGAAGCCAGCTATTAAGCTAGCAGAAACCCAGCCCTGTTCGTCCATGTTTCGCCTCAAGTATGTATCTCTAACCAAGTTCTCATTACTGCAATGAAACAGTAGCCGTCAAATCCTCAGCTAGGTTCTAGTAATATAAAAAAACAACATTTGTTTTCCATTTGATAACGTACCTGAAATAGTAATCAATTTGGCTCACTATGTTAGCAATCAACACGGGATCAGAATAATACATTGGGGATAACGGTGCACCAAACGGCATCAACACGCAATCAACACGCCCCATGCTTCCGCGCCACCCATCCGTCCCAATCCTCCCACACGCCCCATGCTTTCGCTCATGCCACCATAACCCCACTGCAAAACATTTGTTGACATTACTAATTTTCTTCATTAATAGCATACCATCATCATTTGAAATATTCTTACATCATCAAAATCCAAGCTTCCATACATTCTGCCGTAAGCTCGCATGGGGCTATAGCCTCCGTACGCTGGTTCAGGTGGGTTGTCCAAATAGTGGCTGCTGCCTCCGCTTGAACCACCGTCATCAACAAGTGTAGCTTAATCTATTGCTACCTGTAATCCATCAAACATTTATCACAAAAAACAACTCGCCTGATTAAATAGGTGTACATAATATTACAAATTCAAAACCAATATATTCTATCAAGTACCTGTTGTCTACAAATCTCGTGTGACATTCATGAAACACGATCTGCAACACCATCCTCAGCAAAGGTCACAAAACCAAACCCCCTTGTGACCAGATCTCTTAGGGTCCTACATTCAGTAGGCAATTAAATTAAAGTATAAATAAGTAAAAGAGTAAAACCCCATTTTCGTCCCCGAGGTTTGGCCAGTTTTGCGACATCTGCATGTTACCTTAGGTGTTGGCGTTGCTCTGTCAACCACCACATCTGAACCCCCAAGTTCATGGGTTTCAGACATGAGATCATCCACAGAATCTGTAACAAAAGATTCAACAAGTTAATTAATTACCAGATGTCAAAATGATTATTCAGTCTCAAGTGAATTACCAGCATTTGCGAAAGTTATAAAACCATTTCCACGATGGCCCTTGGTACTTGGATCCTATGCAGTTAATCTCGGTGATATATCGGTCTCAAATGTCGGTCAAAATATCGGCACCGATATTATCGGCGATAGTGACCAATATTTGACCGATATATCACCGAGATTTGACCGATATAACCGATATATCACCGATATTTGACCGATATAATCGATATATCACCGATATATCACTGAATTATTAGTATTAAATTGCTATATATATAAATTCTACATTGTATTAAAATCACCGATATCCCACCGATATCTCACCGAGATAACACATATATCACCACTCAGCCATTCAACCCATTTCAATATGAAAGAAAGAAATGTTTATTCATAACAGATACTTAAAGTTCGGCAGAATATCTTCTAAAAAACAAGGAATATCTTCGAAAAAACAGATTTGCAGCATTTTCTTCTATTGGGTTGGCCAACTTTCGACTCGACTTCCTCCACGTTCCCTTTAGCCGCAGCGAGCTTCTTCTGCTCGTATTGAATCATTTTCATAATCAAATTACAAAACAAACACACAAAATGCACCGAATCATTCACCAGAACAGAATACGTAATCTTCTTAAACGTCTCCAACGGCATACTCGGATCCACCAGCCTATAATCAAACACTCAAATCCTTAAGTCTACACTTAAATTCAAACATTCATCATAATTCGTAATCCATAATTCATTAACAACACAAAATGACAACACTAACCTACAATAAGAATCTACAACCTAGTAGCTTCCAAAATCACAGAACTCTTCCTTTCAGTATCAAAAATCATCACACAATCCGGCCGATTAACCGAGGTCAAATTAAACTTCTGATTCCTGGACCGAAACTTAACAAGAGTTTAAAACAACACATTAAGACATCAAATTAATAACTTTACTCAGGTTTTCATAAAAAAAAAACATGATATTAAGAGCACTTTTAGCTAAATATAGGTAAATAAAAACACAAAATCAACTGGCATACCGAAAGAAAATAACAAAAAAATTAACTACTTTTTACTTGTTTATACGTTGAGGAGATAAAGCATGATCAGGAAGGAGTGGATGATGAGAGTCTTGTTCGTTTACAACCCTCCTATCAACACGTAGATAAATCCCAGTCAGTCTCTTTCTGTTTCCCCTACTGTAACTTATCCATCACACAAAATGATTCATAATTTATCTCCAAAATCAAAAACCCTAAAAAAGAGGGAAAACTGTAAATAAAGAGCACTCACAAGAAGATCTGTGCTTAAAACCTGTTTGTGAAGAATATGTCAACCATCTGAGGAACCCAACACATATCTTAAAGTATTACAAAGATCTAACTCAAATAACAAACAAAAATAGTAGGTATAGGTAAAAAACGGTACTAAGAGGTCAAACCCAGACGATCTGGTGTCGGATAGAGAGAAATTCACGATCTAGTGTCATTGAGAAAGCCTTGATCTTGAATTGTATGGGGAAACCCTAGATCTGAACCGCTGGAGAGAAAGCGATGGGGGCAGATGTTTTGCAATTGAAAAAACCCTAAATGAGATTCAACTTGGATCATCGTTTTTCACCTTGTGGTCTTCTTGGTACCGTGAAGTTTGTAGGGTTTCTTGAGAGAGAATGGCTCTGAGATTTGATTTTGAAAAGACAGGAAGAGTATTGGGAAGTGGGGATGAGCGGGGATTCAAAAATTTTCGAAAAAAAGGATTGGCCGCCCAAAAGAAGTTTTCAACACATCCATGCTTTAAAGGTTGTACATTAGGCTTCAAAGGCTTGTAAAGTGGCAAATGACCATTTCTATCCTTCCTATATGCTTTATAAAGTAGTATAGATAGACCCAGCAAGCAGCTGGGAAACAAGCTTACAACAGTTCCGAAATCTCAAACGAAACCCATTTTTCCCAAGCAAGGGATTTGAGGTTGGACCTATAGCTACACCAGACAAAAACATCTTCTTTAATGTTGTCTAAGATCCTACTCATCGGAATGAAGTTGCCCTTGAACACCATAGCATTCCTTGCCTCCCATATTCTCCAGATAGACGCGAGAACTGCTGTGTTCACGATCTTCTTCCACCTTTTTGACCCAACTTGAGTGTCAGCATACTTGAAGATTTCCGGCACCGTGTTTGCATCAACCGAAAATTGTATACCCAGCCATCTGAAAACGTTCCACCACGTTGTTCTGGCCCAGAGACAGCCGACAAAAACATGGTTGGAGTCTTCGGTTTCTAAGCCACACCTGCGCACACCTGGTTCAGAATCCCACAATTCCTTCTAGCCAACGCTTCTTTGCTCGCAACCTTCCCGTCCCAGGCTCTCCAAGCTAAAAAGTTGGCTTTTAAGGTAGCCCAAGAATTCCAGCAAAGCATTATATCTTGCTCGGTTGCTTCAGTCAAACCTGCAAGATCAAGCCGCACCATCTTTGTGGAGTAACCGAGCTCGAGATCATTATCCCATCTCCACTCATCGTCTTTATCCAAAACATTTACGTTCTGAATCAAGCTCATGATATTTCCGGCTTGGGTCCATTCCGTGGCTGAGTTTGGGTCCCTAATCCAGTTCCAGCACCAGTTAAGACTGGTCCCGACCTGAGAGTAGCAATCACTCACCATCGCCTCTTTATCCGCAGCCAAGCGGTATATATCTGGGAAGATGCATTTCAGCGGGCTCAAACCCACCCAAATGTCTTTCCAAAACAGAGTTTTCTGCCCATTCCCCATCGTGCACTTCAGCTTATCTTCCACACAGATGCCTTCCTTGCGAAAAACCTCACCCATAGTGGCGATGTCCTTCCATATTCCGCACACAGATTTATTCAAGGGGATCATTTTATCATTCCTTTTATTTCTATGAATTTCGTTGATAGCTTTGGCCCAAAGTTGGTCGTCCTTAATTCTCCACCACCATTTCAGCAGCATGGCTAGGTTGAAGTCCTTGATACTTCCAATGCCAGCACCTCCCATTTTTTTCGGTTTCATCATCCTCTCCCATGCTACCCATCTAACTTTATTCCGTGTTCCATTCTTTCCCCAAACGAACGCCCTTCTAATCCCATCCAGGGTTTGGATGACTTTAGTTGGGGCTTTAAATAAGGATAAGTAGTACGATGGGAGACTTCCAAGGACCGACTTGGCTAAGCTGACCCTCCCCGCAAAAGACAAGGTTCTAGCTTTCCATGCTGACAATTTCTTGTTAAATCTATCCACTACTGGCTGCCAAAATTTAATCCTTTTCATGTTGGCGCCTATAGGAAGGCCGAGATACATGAAAGGGAATTTCCCAACCCCGCAATTTATCTTATTGGCTAATCTTTCAATTTCCCCGTCCTCAACCCCGACCCCAAATAAATGGCTCTTCTGAAGATTCACCTTCAAGCCGGACACTAAGCTGAAGCATCTAAGGAGCCGGTTAATTCCGAGGATATTCTGCTCCGACCATTCACCGATAAAAATGGCGTCGTCCGCATAGAAGAGATGGGAAATAATTGGCCCATTACTTGAAAGTTTAATCCCTTGAAATAGACCAATATTTATCGCCCTCGTCATTAGCATATCCAAGACTTCCATGGCTAAAATGAAAAGGAAAGGCGCCATAGGGTCCCCTTGTCTAAGGCCTCTCTTGAAATTGAATTCCTTAGAAGGAGACCCATTGACCAAAACAGACCCTCTCCCTGACATAAGGCACCCTTTAATCCATTTAATCCATAGATCTGGAAATTTCATACATTCAAGGACCTTAATCAAAAATTTCCAGTTAATAGAATCATAGGCTTTCTCGAAGTCGATTTTGAAGATCAAGAGCTTACTCTTCTTCTTCCGAGCCCACGAGATCATCTCGCTCACCACCAGTGGTCCGTCAAGAATGTTTCGGCCCCCGATAAAAGCGGATTGGGAGGTAGAGACTAAGGATCTCAACACACCTTTTAGCCGAAGGGCTAGAATCTTCGAGATAATTTTGTAAATGGACCCAATGAGCGAGATGGGGCGGTACTGCGAGACCTCTTGCGGATCGGTTACTTTTGGGATTAAGGCAATGAACGAGGAATTGCTTCCGACTTCAAATTTCCCAGTAGAGAAAAATTCTGCCATCATGTTCATGACAAATGGCTCGAGTTTCGCCCAGTAATGTTTATAGAATTTAAAAGAAAAACCGTCTGGGCCCGGGGCCTTGCTTCCTCCACATTTTTTTACCGCCCTCTTAACCTCAGCTAACGAGAACGGCTGAACAAGCTCAGAAGTCTGCTCAACTGAAAGCTTTTTCAGTCCAAAATCGGTAAACGTTGGTCTCCTCCTGATAGGCTCAGCGAATTTCTTTTTAAACCACTTCAACATACCATCTTTGACACCACTTGGATCCGTAACCCACGCCCCATCGATACGCACCCCATTAATCCTATTTGCCGCCCTGTTCGCGTTGATAATGCCATGGAAAAAGGCACTATTTTCGTTACCGAATTTGACCCACTTCACTCGAGCCTTTTGTTGAAGTTCTTTAACTTTTGCCACCCTACATTTCTTTAGCTCAAGTCTTAAGCCTGCCCTTGTCTTCCTTTCATTCGCATCTAAACTTCTTTTCTCCGCTTCAGTTTCAAGCCTCTCCAAATCCTTGGAGATCTTCTCCTGTCTAACCACTTCCTCATCTCTGGTCTTGGATCTCCATTGCTTGATTTCTCCTTTGACCCCTTTCAGCAGAGCCAATAACGTCTTCATCCCCCCGCACCCGTGCCCCACTTTAGAAATGCCAGCTTCCACCGCCATGTCTAGGCCTTCCATCCCCACCCAATGATTGAAGAACTTAAATGGAGGCGGACCGAAGTCCACACCCAAACAAGTTAGGAGGACAGGTCTGTGATCAGATGGCCCCCAGGGGAGGGCGACCAGGTTTGCGTTAGGCCATCTCTGAATAAACTCATGACAAACAAAGATGCGGTCCAGCTTACTCAGCCTTACCCCATCATCAGACATATAAGTGAATTTTCCCCCAATCATCTGATACTCAAGCAACCCTGCATCCCGAATAAAGCTATTAAAATTCAAGGCATAGTTAACGTCGAACCTGGAGTTCAGTCTCTCGTCTTCCGCCCGCACGTCATTAAAGTCTCCTAAAGCCACCCATATCCCCGGCCAGTTACTTTTTAAGTCAGTGATTTCTCCCCAAAGAGCACGTCTTTTGGCTTGATCGTTAGGCGCGTATACATTCAGAATGTTCACTTGATCGTTTACCCCCACAATGTCTCCACTGGTAAGCAAGTAGTATTGTCCCTTAACAACTGACTTCATGCGGAAAAATCCTGGGTCCCAAATGGAGAAAACCCCACCGGACCTTCCCACCGCATCCACAGATTCTACCTCCATCGGCCCTCTCCCCCAGAATCTACCCAAATCAGCCACCGACAGCCCACTAGAGTGAGATTCTTGAACCGCGATAAAGGAAGCCCTATGTTTTCTTTTAACATCACGCACCCAACCCGGTTTATCTAACCCGGAGATCCCCCTTGCATTGATGGTCAAGAAATTCATGATGTCACAGTTTTCTCCATTTCACCCTGAACTTCTTTGGCCAATCTATTCTCGAAACCTTCCAATCCGATACCCAAGCATTCTCCAAAATATTTTGTGACCTCCACTTCCGGTACGAAATGAGCATTTTGAGAGGCTGTGTTCGCTGAACAGTGGCCCTCCACTGTAGCCAATTGTTTCTTGTTCCTTTTGGTCGTTGACTCTTTTCTCCTCTTGGCAGAGCCTTCCACACCATCAGTAAAGGTATTCACCTTATCATGAGTAACTCTCTTCCTTTTTGATTGGTTTAAAGTAGAGGAGTCTCTAATTATTTGGCTTAGGTCAAAGGGGTCATCGTCTTCCCCACCAGGCTTGTTTAGGTCTGGAGTATTAAAAACTTGGGCCGGCCCAGTTCTTTTGGTCTTCTTCCTCAGATGTTGTGAATTGGGCTCAAACGATCCAGGGTTGGGCCTTGAATCAAAAAAGAAACAGTCTGACACATGCAAGGCATTGGGCCCACCATTCAGCATGTGCTCCCCCTCCTCACAGTTAATAGAGTGGTCCCCCCCTGCATGCGCCGCCTCATGATTGTTCTGACCTCCTAGGTCAGCCAAACTATCTTCTCTCATGTTCCCCATGCAGAACTTTTGGTGTTCCGCCCGTTCGTTTCCATGCACGTTTCCTTCCTTAATGTGAATATCCGGTGACCGCTCCGGCGAGGTCTGGGTAAACGGATTATTACCCGGGGCCTCCAATTTGGAGATCTCCGGCTTCCATCCTTCATTTGTCTCCTGCACCCAGACGGAAAAGATGTTGTCTTTCCACATCACCTTCATTTTCGCATCAATTTTAGCCCCTGTAGTGACCAGGACTGCCATAACGTCACTAGAAACATCCTTATTATCAACGGAGGCCTCCGATTTTTGTATTAGCCGACCCACTCTTTCTCCAATTCTGTTAAGAACGTGGTTATCCCATAGACAAAGAGGAATTCCCGTTATCCTAATCCAAGCGATTCTATCGAAAACCAATGGATTGCCTTCCCAAATGTACAGTCTAGAAAACCACCTCTTCCAAAAATCGAACTGCAGCTTCTGGAAGTCCTCAGCCAGCTCTCTTGATGGGAAAGTAAGCATAAGCTTTAGGCCACCTACGTATCTCACTTGCACCTCTTTAGGAAAATCATCTATCGTAACTTGCCTCAACTCCTCCAAGGTTTTTAGGTCAAACGCCTCCCCAATAAGGGATTTGTTCTCCCAGTCTCCTTTCGCATTCGTGTTCATCGGAGGCAAGTGAATGAGCGAGCTCACAGGCTCCAAATTCCCCCTTCCAACGACCGCATCTCGGAATGAACCCCCCTTAGCTTCTGCCACCATATGCGAGCCCTCATTACTCTCCGTAGTTATCTTTGTGGTAGTTGTAGCTGGTGCCAGTTTGGCGGTTGATTGGCAAACCCCCGTGTCCTTACTAGCCTCCCGGGTCTGCGCCCTACTCCCATCCTTCAAGAATTTGGCCACCTTAACCGCCACCACAGCCCCGTCCACTCTGACATCTGAAAGAGTCATACACCATCTTTCAACGTCGTTGGTCCTGGATAGCCTCAGGAAGCCAAAACGGTTCCCTGCTCCGTCCCTTTTCCGTGGAACGAAAGCATCCTCCAGGTTGTCAAAGTGCTGAAACGCCTCCCATAATCTAGGTGTATTACAGCTCTCCGGTAAGTTAGACACAAAGAACGTGGTCGTGTTCCTCAGTCTCTCTTCTTTTCGGGCCGCTGCCCTAGCTTCCTTAACTGACCTTCTACTCTGAACATCGTGCCAACGGTTCCCTTGGTATTCTCTCTTGTCGAGCTCACCTCTTTTCTCCTCTCTCCTGCTCCTCAGGTCATGGATTTGGTCGGCGTGAGGCCTCTGGTGTCGAAAGGTTTCTCTCCCCCTCCCCATAGAGGACATTTGAATAATCACATATTATTGTAAGGTTTTAAATTTGGGTTGCTTATATTGACCTAAAACAACTTATTCTAGTTTTTAAATGGTTAAAACTGACCCATATAATAGTTTTTAAATGGAAAGCAGTTAAATCGATCAAAAACAAAATAAAATAACAATAAGAGCATCTACTGTTCACTTTTTATTTCATATTAGGTTTATTTATTTAAATCCTAATATTTACCGGGTTAATTTTACCACTAAAGGTACTTTACCCGTCTTTTAGTACTAACGTGGTTTGATTACCAAACCCGTTTTCAGGGTGTTACAGTTAGTTTCCTTTTCAGCCCCAACTTTGTTATAGTTTTCTTCTTACCTCAAAACTTTATCAAATTTTATCTTTACCCTTTCTTAGCCCTTAAGTTTAGGAAATGAAATTTTTAACCACTTAACTTTTTATGAACTTTGTAAATGCCACCTTGACCCCCTCGAGAGTTTTTGACTTGACGATATAAATTCGAGTTAGTCGGGTCGCATATAATACGTTATGATTGTACGATATAACTTCAATTTGCGTTAGATTTTGATCCAATCGCAATGCAAGTATAGGATACATTGAGTTCAATCGGATATGTCGGAACGTGCATTTTCATGTGGTTAACACATCACATAACGCTTGGACTAATCCGTTCGATATTTGCGAAGTACCCGCGCTTCAACGCGCACTGGGCTTGTTACTAGTTATACTTGTTTACTAGGTTAACTTGTCATTTTTTGTTTTTTCATGTTGATTTTTCTTTAAAATTTAGTAATTTTTTTAATTGGCCCATTTGGTTATGAGATAAAGGGTTTTGCTACATTTGGATATTAAATCCTCTGCTGCTGCATTTGGTCTCTGGGTTTGTAGAATGTATTTGTTTTAAGATTCTTTTAATAAAAGATTCTTGTAACACCATAATGTTTGTCATCAAACTTGTCTTTTTTTATGTGGTTATGTCTTTGTGTTTTATTGTTGTAGCTAGCTAACCAAATTAAGTTAATTGGGCCATTGGTTTACTTTTTTTTCTTTTTCTAAGGCTGGACGGTATCATGGTAGTGGCCTCTTCGGGGAATTGTTTTCACCAATCGGTGAATGATTGCCGCCCCCTAATCGGTGAGCGGTGAGTGTCTTGTTCAGTGTATAGTCACATATTGTTTGAGTGTGATTGATTGAGGAATATAGCCGCTACCTATCCGTTGGAACTAGCCGTTTATAAAAAAAAAAGAAAAAAAAGAACATTTTCTTTATAAAAACAACACCATTTTTCACCATTCTCTTCTCCATCCAACTATTTTCTAAAAAAATTCACTTCATTCATTTTTCACTTTTGTCTTCTAAAAATGGATGATATACAACCACTATTCATTCCAATTGATATTAGTGAAGACGATGATTCTTCCTCAAGCGATAGTAGTTTATTTTTTTTCCAAAATCTTATTAACAAAGCCGCCGAACTGGAAGACACAGGTACTTCTAGAAAAAGGAAATCTGTCCGTCGAGATCGAGAGAAATGTCACGAAACCTTATGAGAGATTATTTTGTCGAGGAGCCCATATTCAACGAAGAGGTTTTTCGTCATAGGTTTCGTATGTCGAAAATGTTGTTTTTAAAAATTGTGAGTGACGTGCAAGCGAACAACTCGTGGTTTCAAGAGACCCTGGATCGACTTTGAAGAAGAGTCTTACACCGATGCAAAAAGTTACGTCGGTGATTAAGCAACTTGCAACCGGTAACCCTCCAGACGAGTATTTAAATATGTCCGAAAGGACTTCCCGTGAATGTCTAGAAAATTTTTGCGAAACAGTATATAATTTATACGCTTTCGAGTTTTTACGTAGACCTACTAGCCATGACGTTGCGCTCTTGTACCAAGCTCATGAGGAGAAACATCACCTTCCTGGGATGTTGGGTAGTCTTGATTGTACACATTTTGTTTGGAGAATGTGTCCAAAGGAGTTGCGGGGTCAATATATGAGAGGGATCACAGTCACCCGACAGTTATGCTCGAAGCGGTGGCCTCTCAAGATTTGTGGATTTGGCATGCTTTTTGTGGTCCGCCAGGTTCACAAAACAACATCGATGTGCTCTAACAATCTCCGTTATTTCTTACTCAATGAAATAGATGTCACACCCCAACCGATGGAGGAAACATCGGGGCGTGGCACTGAGCGAAACAGATTGTCCAGAAGTTTCCATAACAACTATAATTACCAAATATTTAAGCAACATGTCCCATACCATGTCATAAATGATATCATAATTATTACAGACAAGATCTAGCCAAATTGTTCTGTTCCGACAACTCAGATTTCAAAATACAGACAATTGTTTATTTGTTTCTAGACCTTTCCTAGCCTCGATTTCACAGCAAGCTAAACATATAAGCATCCTAAGCACATGTCACATACGTTAAAGTAAAAGTCAGTACACATAGTGTAAAGGTGAGCATACAAGTTTAATAGATATAATAGAGTTCGAAATCGTTACGCATAACCAGCACGTACACAGTGTGAAATGAAGCATGTAAGTTATCGACATGAACCTATCAATACCAATGACTGCGGGTTGACTGCCCAAGGCAATTCGTAATACACACTCACCACTGTGAGCCATGTAACAAATTGTCCTTAACAACCCCTGAGTGAACAGGTGCTGAGTCCAAACAAATAGTATTATCGTTGCTAAGGCAGGTAGACAGCATTCCATGTGTAAACATAACAAACAAGAATTCATTAAGTCACGTATAACATGCGGTAACGGTTAGCGTTAAAGTATAGCGTAGTGTGTTCGATGTGATTTTGAATAAGTAACGTATGTAACACCCAAAAGTGCATAAAGCAAAAGGGGATCGAGTATACTCACAGCGATTGAATGGATTGAAGGGAGCGCTTAGAGCGGATAATAGCCTGAACAGTTATCGATAACATAAGCGAAAGTTCGGCGCGTAAAATAGTGTGAAGTGTCAGTGGGTCGAACAGCAATCCGGTCGGATGGCAATCCGATCGGATAGCCGGTCGTTCGGGTGACAATCCGTTCGGACGGTCGTCCGATCTGGTGACCGTTCGAGTGGACTGTTACCTCGTTTGGGATGGATGTGTTTGTGTATGATGGCTTGCCTTTTGAAGTTTTCGTTGTAGCATTTTGAAAACATAGAAGTATCTCTACCTTTCAGGTCGGTCGATCGAACGACCGTTCGATCTGATGACGAACCGATTAGTTGGACACTTTAGTGAGAACAAGTTCACAGCAGTTTGTCACTCGATCGGATGGTAGTCCGATCGGGTGGCAACCCTTGTGCATTGAACATGTTGAAAATTGTTTAAGTGTTGAAGTCAGGACATTACATGGCCGAGTGACAATCCGATCGGGTGGTAATCCGATCGAACAGTAGTTCGTTCAACGTTCACAACTTCATATGTTTGAAATAGATGTTAAGTGTGGGGCCAAGGTGCAAGCCGATCGGGTGGCAATCCGATCGGGTGGCAATCCGATCGGGTGATAATCCGATCGGACAGCAGTCCGATCGGGCGACACTCCGTCCTGGTCGGCCTGATCGTCTCACACTTGGTTGTTTTCGATGGTTTGTAGTTTTATCGAGACGGTGTGACAGCGTGCTAATCAACCGAACCCCATCTTGACCCAAGTGACCCAGTCGAACAGGAATCACCCAAGTTCAACCAGTTAACCGGTTCGAGACGGTTGTTCTTGGTTAACCCGAAGTCGGTTGTCTCGTTGGTAGGATTCAGATCTTGAACCAACACATCACCAAGAAAGTGTAGAAGGTTAAAGCAAGGTCCGATCCCATCGGTTTTGAATGCAATGAGTGTAAAAGAGGTGAAAGAAAGTTAGAAACCATCTTTCAATCCTTTTTCACCATGAATATGTTTAGATCTACGAAAGATGTTTGTTTATTTGTGTGGAAATCGTTCAGATCCAAGTTGTTCTTGGTGGATTGAAGCCAAAACATGAAGTTCATAAGAACACCATGATGAAATCATCCTAGAACACCTCAAAACTAGTGATTTCATGGTTAAAAGTTAAGATTTAAAAGATAGAAAGGTGTAGGAGTGCGTGTAGATTTAGAAAGTACAAGATTTAGGTTGAATACTTACAAGAATCGCGAGAAATCTGAAGAAAAGTGGGCAAGAAGAGCTGGTCGGACGAGATGTGCAGAAATGGTAAGTTTGTGATGTGAACAGGGGTATTTATAGGGTTTCCATAAAAGGAAAGGGGGAGGAGAGGCTGGTCGATCGGATAGTAACCCGATCGGGTGACTTCTCGATCGAGTGGCACCCCGATCGGGTGGCAGCCCGATCGGCTGGCCACTCGGTTGGTGTGCAAGGCGCGACGAGTTTTGCTGTTTCGATTACGATTGCGAGCGTTGCGATGCGATAGAGTTTCCTAGTCAAATTACTTTTAATCCCAACTACTATATCAACATAAAATCATCCTTATTTCATATTCGTTTAGCGTTTGCGTTTCGATTGCGATTGAGTTTCGATTAATCACCACACATAAACATAATTAAACATGCACAAGTAACACATAAAGGGCACACACACATACAAGAACAATAACCAGAATGCGTAAATTCGAGTTGCGAGTGCGATTGCGATAAGCGATAAATGGATTAAACATGCGATTAATATACGATTATTAATAGATACTCCACATAATACAACTAAATCGATAATAAAATTAGACTAATTACAAGTCAAAGAAGTCAAAACAGGAATTGAGCAAGGAGTGACAGATCGCTATTTAGCAATCTTGTCTCTCTTTGACTTCAATCTTGACTTTGACTTTCGAAACACGGGGTGTTACAATAGAACTGCACCAAATGCCCATTTTACGTGAACAACCACTTGTACAAACGTGGATACTATCTTACCGATGGAATCTACCCTACTTGATACGTGTTTGTGAAATCATTTCCGTATCCTCACATTGTGAAAGAAAATAAGTTCAAGAGGCAACACGAGGCGGCAAGAAAAGACATGGAATGGGCTTTTGGTGTTTTAAAGGCAAAATGGCGTATACTTAGTCGACCGATGCATGCTATGAGTGTTAAAAAAATTAGGAGTGTCATATATGCGTGCATTATTATGCATAATATGATTCTAAAAGACGACGAAAACGCGATTGCACTAGTACATATTCGGGATCCTCGAGTCAAGCCCGTTTTCGAAGACACTGTTTATAACGAGCTCATTGATGAAGATACGCATTATAGACTAAAATATGATCTTGTGGAGCATCTTCGAGAACAAGATTTATCCCACCTTTTGGCGGATTCCGAATGACGAATAGTTAAACTAGGTTTTTTTTTTTAATTTATTTTTATATTTTAATGTCATGTTATTTGTTTTAATTTTATGTAATGTGTTTTTTAATTAAAAGTACTTTTATTTAGTTTAAATATGTTTTATTTATTTATGAATAATTTCTAGAAATAAAAAATATATAACTCAAACACCCTAATTGTGTTTGAACCATTGCCAGTGATTGAGTGCAAAATGAGGAGTGGAATGGGGACTTGACATGACATGATATTATTGGCTAGAGAATAACTCAAACACACTAAAGTGATTGAACGACTCCCTCCACCCTAAATATGCATACATAATTAGAAATTCAAGAAACTGGAATATTAATAAATTAAAGTTTGCATAAACTAGAAACTGTTAAAAGAATTTACTTTATAATATATTCAATCTTGTTTGGAGGGGACGGTGTAAATAAATGTGATTTGTGATTTGTGATTTGTGATTAGTTAGATACAAATGAAGTGATAAAAGAAGAAAAAGCAAATGTGTGTTTGGTTGAAAGTGATTATGCGATAGGAACCAATGCTGTTTGAAGTTGTAATATTCAATAATATAACCAGTACATAAAATGAGCAAAAGGTATGTTAAAAAAGACGGCTAAAAGTCATAAAAAACTTATACTTGATACATTGAAGTCATAAATGGATTGGTGAAGTTGCCATAAATGTCAAAGAGGGGCCGATGATTGACACTGACCGACAAAAGAGAGCAGTTATAGAAAAGGACATTGGCAGAGCTAAGGCTACTCGATATGGGTGAGACTCATCCTTGGAGTATGACCTTTCACGTTAGTGTCACGTAGGATGAGTGTGAGGATAGGGCAAAGAGGATGAATGTAAGGAAATGACGGATGTGTCTAAAATATATATGTATATGTTGCATGTATGTGTGTGTGTAAGAAGATGCAACAATTGTAGGACAACCGTTCACAAAATAAATAAAATAACAATTTTATTTATTAATATTCTGATTACAATACATAAAGAAGAACTGAACTAAACTGAAAGTAAATACAATACAAGAAATGTAAATTAAACTAAGTACAAGTTACAAAAAGAAAGAAGAAAGAAAACATAAAACAACGGTGACTGAGGCATGTGAAGATCAAGCTTCCCTTAAAACAGATTTCGGGCCACCCAGGTGAACCCGTCTGTTTCCCAGGGTACAACAGCCTAAGCAGATTGTACTGCCGGGATTAGCCTAGCACCTGAAAGGATACCTGAAACAAGAGTGCGCAGAGATGCAAAGTTAGGAAATTCGTTTGATTTGTGTGTTGTATGAACCATACGATTTCAGTACTGTATCTCTAAAACAAAGCACAAAGCTTTGTATATATACTGGTTAGAATTCGAAATCATAACTGTATATTGAATGCACCATTCAATTCTAGAATTCAATAGCACAATGAATGAATTCTGTAACTCATCATTTGACTGGTGGAATTTGAACAGTCTCTAGCTGACAACACCAGGCCAAGACGCATCTAAAAAAATACTAAAGACGTCTCCAAAGCACCACATTGCGCCCATCGCCCTCGTCCCGGGCCCGGGCGCGTGTCGGGTGCTTCGCACCCTCCTGGTTACCACTGGGTGTGAGTTGTCATACAAGAATACATTCGTGTAGAGAATTCTAATTATAAATCCACAAAAGATTTATCTCTCCACCTATGTGTGACAAGCTCAATTTCCCACATGTTTATGGCTCCAACACACAAACTTAAAGCACAAGATCTCTCATTCATCTTGGCTTAATTATTAAATAATCATTATATTAACTCATAATATAATATTATTTATAAATTTCCAACAACAATTTTGTCCTTTACCTCTCGTCTCCAATGTCGCACCCCTGCCGTTCGTTCAGCACTACGACGAGCCTACCCGGGTTGGTGTGGGGGGGCGTCGCCGATGCTCGACAGGGCTGGACATTCTCCACACTGTGAAGCCCAAGGGAATTGAATATGAGTATACAAACGTTCACATGGCTTTTAGCCTTTTTTTCAAATTTGTAAGACCACCCGTAGTGGGGCGTGGTTTTTAAAAAAAATTGAAAAAAAACGCCCCAAAACGCCCCTCCCCCCACTACACCGGGCGTTATCCGGCGTTTTTTTGGAAAAATTTGTTGTCCGGCGTTTTATTTAAAACGCTTAATTTGGTTTGTATGATGGTTGACTGGCCAATCATTTTTGAGCTAGTGTCTGACAACTTTTGAAAATAGTACCCACATGGTCACTTTTGGCCAATCACTTTTGAGCTACCCACATGGTCACTTTTGACAACTTTATTTAAAACTTTTTTTTTTTGCATTAAAAATAATATGGGCGTTATTGGAATAATGCCCCACTACACCATTTTTGCAATAATGTCCCATGCTGACTGGGATGACACGTGTCGAATAATGCCCCATGATGGAGGCTTATTTTGTTCCACCACTACGGGTGTTCTAAGTGTAAATGCCGGCCTTGCCTTGTGTGTATATATATAATATTATTACCAACTCTAATTCTAAA
This sequence comes from Helianthus tuberosus, assembly GCA_030545235.1. Lineage (NCBI taxonomy): Eukaryota > Viridiplantae > Streptophyta > Magnoliopsida > Asterales > Asteraceae > Helianthus > Helianthus tuberosus. The sequence goes on from CM060406.1 coordinate 189,116,199, forward strand.
ATAGAATGAATATACAATGAATACAGAATCGATTCTAAATGGAACTGGAACAGATTCAATTTCTTACGTTATTTGTTTCAACTAAAGAAAAACTGAAATTGAATCAAAATCGTCAGTTCATCTCCTTTCTAAACATTATGTAGTTATGATATTTTACATGTTTTATGTTCCAACTCCACTGATAATTATAACAATAAAACACACTGTAGGCTTCATAGAACCCCTTTAAAATGTCTAATTCCATCTTTTTTTTTCTTTTCCAATTTTAATACATCCTACTAAACCGTTCGTATTTAAATAGTTAAATACACCTCATGTCAATATTAAAGTAAAATCGTGTGATTATTTTTCCAAGTAACACCAAAATGAAAAAGCAAACAGAATAACAATAAACTAATTACGTTATAACAAAGCCATGTGTCTTACACCCTATCGTCCGATTTAAGCCACCACGACGTCGTATTACCCCTGCTATACACCGTTGCCGGAATCTTTATACTCTACTATACCCCCATGCTTCACCACTAGTACACCCCGCTTTACCACTTGTACCTTCATGGCGGTCCACCACCACCTACTTTTCCTCCTTTCCTTACTCATTCTCCCTCTCTCCACCACCAGCAACCACCACCGGACTCTCCTCCAAAACGGCAACGTTTCATGTCCACTAAACTTTCAACTAATCCGCCGCCTCGTCGGCTCCAACCGCCCTAACCTCGACATTCCAAGCGCCTGCCGCTACGCTCAACAAGGTCTCCAGCTAGTAGAATCCGACTACCTCCGCCGCACAAACTCCTTCGTCCCGCCGTTGACCACCGCAGAGCCATGCTGGCGTGACTACCAAACCCTAGCCGAAGACTTCTACCCTAACTTCGACCTCCGTCGCAATTGTGGCTTCAATACAAGCTGGATCGCCGTTCCAGGTTGCATGAACATAACTAACCGTCAACAATTCGAACAAATTGTTAACGGATCGTTGCTTGCTCCGGTACTTACGGCGTGTAATCAGTCACTTTCTGGCTCCTCTTGCACGTCCTGCACTGTCGCGCTTTCGAATCTTCAAGCGTCGTATTTGAACGGAGATTCCGTCGGAAACCTAACGAACTGCCGTGCGTATCCGTTTATTTACGCCGCGGCTTTCGTTAACTCTCTCGGTCCTACCGATAGAGATACGTCTGTCTGTTTGTTTTCGCTTGATATCGATTTCGCTAAGTCGAAAAACAAGTACAAAACGATTGTTATTGTTATCGTTATCGTTGCAGTTATTGTTGCAGTTGTTGGATCCTCATTTTTGGTTGGATTTTGGTACTATAGGAGGAAAAAGGTTGAGAGATTGAATCGAGTTAGAAGAAATAGAGATAGAATACCAGAAACTAGTACTGTCTCGGCTTTGGATTCGATTAGCGGAAGCACAACGTTGATTAAGTTCAGTATTGATGATATCAAAGAGGCTACTAGAAATTTCGCCAGAGAGAATATAATTGGGAGAGGAGGTTATGGAAATGTGTACAAAGGTGTGTTACTTGATGATTCTGAAGTTGCGTTGAAACGGTTTAAAAACTGTTCAGCTGCGGGTGATGCGAGTTTTACTCATGAAGTTGAAGTGATCGCGAGTGTTCGCCATGTGAATCTTGTGGCTTTGAGAGGATACTGCATAGCTACCACGCGGTTTGAAGGTTATCAACGGATTATTGTTACGGATTTGGTTAAGAATGGGAGTTTGTATGATCATTTGTTTGGGAATCAATCGGGTCGGAGTAACCTAAGTTGGCCGATTCGTAGGAAAATCGCGTTGGGTATGGCTTGTGGGTTGGCTTATTTGCACCTGGGAGCCCAGCCCGCGATCATTCATAGAGATATAAAAGCTAGTAACATTCTTTTAGATGAAAATTTCGAGGCTAAGGTTGCTGATTTTGGGCTGGCTAAGTTTGCACCCGAGGGTGCGACGCATTTGAGCACTCGGGTAGCTGGTACTATGGGCTATGTTGCCCCGGAGTACGCGTTATACGGTCAGTTGACAGAAAGGAGTGATGTTTATAGTTTTGGAGTTGTGTTGTTAGAACTTTTAAGTGGGAAAAAGGCTCTGTTATCGGTTGGGGATGATCAGCCAGTTCTTTTAGCTGATTGGGCATGGTCAATGGTGCGAAACGGTACGCCTTTAGAAGTTATTGATTCTGGTATGGCGGAGTGTGGTCCACCCGAGACCATGGAGAAGTATGTGTTGGTGGCGGTTCTTTCTTCTCACCCGCAGTTATACGCTCGGCCTACAATGGATCAAGTTTTGAAAATGTTAGATACGGATTTAGCGGTTCCTTCGATACCAGAAAGACCGATACCGCTTGTAGCGGGAATCGAGGATATTGAGAGATCCATTAGTGAAAGTGGGTCAGGTCACTTGTCTACTCCTAGAGGGTATCAGACGTATGCAATTGAGATGGATGGGCGGTCAGCCGCCAACAAGGAGGTAGTGGAGGAGGAAGAGGAAGAGGAGGATGAGAAAGCCCGTCTTTCGGGTGGAAGATAACACCCGGAGGACCTACGGTTTCTCGTGTTTTCAATCTTTTTTTTTCCTTTTGGTGAGTTGAATCTTACACTTGTATATTATGAGGTACATTAGGATTCCATGGGCTATTCAGTTCTTGCATTGATTTCCACTTTGGTTTAATTGTAAAATTAATTGAGAGGGAACATGTCAAATTTTTGACCATCAAATATATAGGGTTTTTTTTCCAACAATTATTGTGCTTATTGAAATAACTAGGAAAGATGTTTGTAAAGGTCAAAACTCAAAAGTCCAAACAAATGATGACACAATGTTATCCAATGTACTAATGACAGTCCTTGTGTTTAATTTGGGTATTATTACGTATCCATTTATACTCTCCTCCACTACAGCTACTGCCATCCCTGGTGGGACCGGTTGGGCCGCCCAGCCCCGCCCTTCTTCTCTCCTTCCGTCCTCTCACTTTATAATCGAGTTGTGTGTTATGAGCATGGTTGCAGAAATCGGCCTAGGCGGCCGATTAATCGGCGCCTAGGCGCTAGGCGGTCATCTACTGCCTAATTTTGAGCTAGGCGGTCAATTAATCGGTCATGGTCAAAAATCGGTCAAAATCGGTCCTAGGCGGTCAAAAATCGGATTAATCGGACAATATTAGTCGGTCAAAATCGATCAAAATCGGTCCTGGGCGGTTCTAGGCGGTCCTAGGCGGTCAAAATTGGTCAAAATCGATCAAAATCAAACCATACTATCTGAAACTTGAAGTATTTATGTGAATTTTGAAGTATTATTTTTATATTATTGGGTATATATATATAATTTTGAAAAAATACATATAAAAATCCCATTCCGATTAATCCCGATTAATCCCTAGGCTGTACCTCACCGCCCGACTAGCGCCTAGCGCCTTCTACAACATTGGTTATGAGGTTTCAAACGTTTGTTTTTTATTTTAAGTGGTTAGGCCGTTGATGTTGAGTTTTGTGACGATTGGGGCGTCGATTTGTGAATATATAGCACATTCAAAAGTTGGTGATGTGATTAATTAGGGTTGTAGTCTTGCCATGTTTGGTAGTGAAGTGTGGTAGTAAGAGGTTGGTAATGGTGATGCAGGTAGGATATAAACAACTCGATACTTCGATTTAGCTAATATTGATGAAATTTATGGGTTGAACGGCTAACTATGGATTTAGGAAACGAAAAAGCGAACTACACCGACCAGGTTGGGTGGGTCCGCCCAGTTTGACGGTTGGAATAGATCTATTTATTTTTAATTAATAAAATTGGCTATAAGTTAGATTATACTGAGTATATTGTTTAATAGAAATCATAATAATACATATACATGACTATATAGTAAAAAAATAAAAAAGAGATAAATAATAAATGCTAAGTGGAGCTAAAAGGTACTAGCTCCTGGGCGGTGCAATACCGTGGAAACTTGAGCTGGAGCTGGAGGAAAATATTGTCTATTCGCAACCAAGTTCGTCCTTACATATGGAAGTCCGTCCAGAGCGGAAAACAAACGAATGCTTGGAGTGACAATTGGTGTTTATGTAGCCCTCTTCGGTCCTTTATAACTCCGAGATCTATAGCAAATGATGGGTTTAATCTCAACACTACGGTGGCTGAGCTTGTTGCTGAAGACGGCCAATGGAGATGGCCACAGGCTTGGTATGATATTTATCTGGTGCTCATAAATGTTGATACTCCTCAGTTACTTAATGATACGGATGATAGGATTCGTTGGAAAGACCTTGAAGGTAAACTCTATCACTTCCGATCTTGGGAGGCATGGAATAACCTTCGAACTAGGGATAATAAGGTTGCATGGGTTGACTCGGTTTGATTCAGTCAATGTATACCGAGGCACTCGTTTCACTTGTGGCTGGTAATCAAGAACAAGCTGAAGACGCAGGATCGACTGGCGATTTGGGAAGCGGGTAGTGCTACTAACTTAAACCTCATGTGTTGTCCTCTTTGCAGATATGACCGGGATTCTAGAGACCATCTCTTCTTCCAATGTTCCTATGCTACTAAAGTCTGGGAAGTTGTAAAGAAAATGGTTGATATGGGGGGTGTTAATAATACATGGAGTTCGATCATGCAGTGGATGGAACAGAGTGCAAATGCAAGGGACCTAGACCAAATAGTTTGCAGGATTCTTATCGCGGTCGCTACATACTTTATTTGGCAAGAGAGGAACAACAGATTATTCTCTCAAGTCCAACGGAGTGCAGATATGCTTTCTCAAGTTATCATTAACACGGTGCGGCTTAAACTTATGGGATTCAAGATTGGTAGAGATCCGAAGCAAAGGAAGATTTTGGATAGATGGCAGATCTCTTTGAAGAACATGGATATTGATCCGGGCTAGGGCGGATACATTTGTTATTTTTCTTTTTGTGTCGGGCTATGTTGTTGGATTGTCTTATGTTGTTTGACTTGTGCGTGGTCACGGGTTTTGTTTTTGGTCTTGTTTCCTAGTCTTGGTATGCCAAGTCTAGTAGTGTGTGTCGACGTCATGGCACACCCTGTTTTTATTTGTTAGTTGATATATAAAAATTCACCGGGGTAACCCCTTTACCCAAATAAATGCTAAGTGGTCCAGTTGAGAAAAAAAAAGTTTCGGCACTTGCCAGATTTATACAAAATACTCATCATTTAATGTTAGTTTTTAACTGTATTAGACCATGCGTAGTGGTAAGGGTGAATAATGCCCCCACCCTTGGGGGTTTTCCGCCATGTGGCAGTACAGTCAGCAAGGGGCATTATTGAGCGTTTTTCAAAAATGGGTGTAGTGAGGATGTGGGTATTATGTTAAAAGGGTGTAGAGAATTAAATAAAAATAAAAAACCCAACAAAAAGCTATTGGCCAAGGAAAAGGAAGATTAAATGTGATTGGTCCTTCAAATTTGGACATAGCATTATTTAAAAAACGCCTAAATGTGATTGGTCATTCAAATTTGGACATAACATTATTTAAAAAACGCCTAGGGGGAATTTTTTTATCAATAACGCCCAATAATACCCAGATGGGTGGGGAGGAGGCGTGTTTGGGCGTGATTGAGGGCAAATTTTGAAAAAATCACTTGCACTACGCATGGTCTTAGAGAAATGGATGAATATAACATTTTTTGTGAAACTTAAGTTGAGAAAAAAAAAAGGTTTTTAGACGAACAAAAATACACAAACCTCAAGGACAATTTTATCAGTTTACTCAAAATCATATTACAAATCGAGACTACATGTGTAACATCTAATATTTAAAAAAAAAATTAATATTAAAGAAAATATATCAACAAATCCGTGTCATTTCTTAATGTTTCATATTTAACGTTCAAGTCGTCTACCCTTCATTTTTAACTTTTGCAACGGTAATTTTAAGTTTTATTTTCCGATTATCAGTTTAAGTTTTAAATTTTTTTGTTATATAAAAAAAATAAACTCGACCAAAATTCTATTCAATATTCATTAGACGTCAATATGCATCCTTAGATGGCTAAATTATTGTATCACTTGAGAATTCGACTTAGAATTGATTAGCGATCATAAAGATAAATCTTTAAGGATGGTGTCGTGATAACTGATAAACACTTTATTCTCCTCTTTAAGACAAGTCTCAAGTCTTAATTTAACTTTGACTAGTTTTATGAAAGACATATGCCTAACACAAGTTGTAGTTTATCTAATCTCGATGATTAATAAGGGTGAGAGGGGCACTCCCCTCTTAGGGGAGTTCCCTCTCTTACGCACACCCAATCAGGTTATGCCTCGTCAACTCCCCTCTTAAACTCCCCTCACACCCCAATTTGATGGCGGCACTCCCCTATTAAGTGACTTGTTTTTTTATTAAAAAAAAAAGAAAATAATTGATTGGTTGAAAATGAGGGTGGCCCCACCATCTCCTCTCTCCTTCTTCGGTGAACAAGCCCCGAACACCCTCCCCGATTTGGGTCCCCGCATGGATGGCGGCACCCTTCCCGCACGGCAAACAAACCCCCCGCATGGGGTCACCGAGGGTACCCCCCTCACCCTAAGGGCATAATCAAGACTGGACAAACTTACAATCCTTAATTTCGATAGCTTTATTGGGGATCAAAGGTAATCAAACTTTTGATTTTAGTTGCCTCTCATCTATAACCACAATATAGCCTCTAAAATTGAGATCTAAAAGTATTCACAATTAAGTCTTCTTCTCTATCTTTATAATTACACTAAAAACACTATATTTTTTATTTTTTTAATTAAATAATATTTTTATATCTTTATCATTACATTTTCTCTCTCCTCCATTCACAACCACTTTAAAAAAATATTAAAAAATTCGAGAGGTGAACGGTATCACCTCCAAAGTTACTGGTGAACAGTAACTTTTTTATCTCTCCTTCACTCACAACAATTTATAAGAGCATTCAAAATCTGTCCCCAAAATTCTGCGAGCGAGGTTTTTATATTATGAAGTGATTGTAGGTGGTTGAAAGTAGTTGTGAGAAAAAAAGAGTGAATATGTTACTGTTCATCTGTAAAATTGAGGGGACATTGTTCACCTTTTATAATTTTTTAATATATTTTGAAAAGTGTTTGTGAGTGGATGAGAGAGAAAATGTAATGATAAAAGTATAAAAATATTATTTAATTGAAAAGAGAGAAAATATAGTTGTTTTTAATGAAATTATAAGGGTGAATGGGGTGCTCCTCACGTGGGGAGTATTCCCCACTTTGCCACAACCAATCAGGTTATTCCATGTCAACTCCCCTCTTAAGTCCTCATTTTGCACTCAAACGTTGGCATCACTCCACTCACACAATTATTTTTTTATAAAAAAAAAAGAAAAAAATATGATTGGTGGAAAAAGGGTGGACCCACATTAACAACCAATCACCCCCTCTCTCTCCTCTCTCTCAATCGGTGAGCACACACCGAGCTAAACACTCCCCGCGCGGTAAAATTTTGTTGGTGGCGGTGTACCCGCACGACAAAGACACTCCCCGCATGAGGTCACCGAAGGTGCCCCGTGCACCCTAAGGTAAAAATTATGGAAAGGATGTGAATGCCCTAACCACCTAATAAGAGGTTTGACTCACAATAATACAGATTGTGAATACTCTAAGAGGGTATTAATATATATCAATAATAATGACAAAAAAAGCCCTCTACAAATTTAGTATTATTAGTTATTTAATTTTAAATGATTAAGTTGATATCAACAATAAAGACAATAAAGCACAACTGGAAATTGAGTAAACTGATTGCAAGTTGCAGTAAACAACGATTCCTTTCCATGATATTTGTCAAATTAAAAGAGTTAATTAATCGTGTAAAATAGCAAAATTTCTTGATTGTATTATTATTTTAGATTTATATATATAACAAACTTGAAGCTTGTTTGTATTATTATTTTAAATATATATATAACAAACATGGCCGGCTCTGAAGGTGGGCGGAGAGAACCACCGGCCAGGGCCATATATTTCGAATGACACGTTATTTTTAAAAAACTCCGATATGTATGTGTAAAAATAAATAAATTAATAGGTATACCCATACAAACACCAACATAGGCCCATTTACAAAACTATTTTTATGGTTTAGCTTAGTTATTAGCCCATTGACATTAGATTTAGACCTTTAGTGAGCCCAATACCCAATTTCGTTAAGGCCTAAGGGCAAGTTTTTTCGAGCTCGAACAGAGTACCTGAATTCTCAGGGCCGGCCCTGATAACAAACTTGAAACTCTTTGTGAAGCTGTGAATAATGTTTTTTTATGGTTGTTGTAATGTTTTTTTTCTTTCATTTGTTTTGTTTTGTCGTGATTTTCTATGCGTTTTACGCTAGTTTGTGGTATAAGGTTGTGTTTGCCTTTGTCTACGCTTTACGTCAGGTGGCGGTATAAATTCACTTTTTTATTTTATGATTATTCCTGGGTTTGGTCGTCGTTTGCTTTTACTTAGCACAGTTTTATGACCCGCTCGTCCGCAATGCGGGGGGTCAACATCGGTAGCGGTACTGTATTCATTTTTATATAATATAATTTATTTTACCCAGACGGGTTTTGATAAATTAGATATTGAGTTTCCAAAGTTCGTAGTTGTAGAGTTCTTGGCAAGAGCTGGGTTAGATAGTTTCCTTATCTTCTTATCCTCCATGATGGGAGAGTTTTGACTTAAGGATGGTACCAAGGGACGGAATCCTATGCCAGAGCACACCGATATCCTTGCAGTGGTGTGACCTTTTGCTGCTACTGCTGCTCAATTAGCTTGTGGGGTATCACCGGAGTATCCATTAGATGTTGGAGACTTCAGGTTGATGATATGGGGTATTTGGAAAATACAACTGGCTAAAATGTTGGTTCTATTAGTTGGGTATATGGGGGTGTGTCAACGGGAACTGGCAAAAGAAGTATTATTCGGTGTCAAGTTTCAGCATCCTCGGGTCGGAGTCATCGTCAGAGCAACGTAGTTCGCCATATGGAACTCCGAACTACTCAAGAGTAGAGGTTATTGTGGTCCGCGACCAATCATAGGTCCTTTTCCTCATCCGCGACGTCGACGACACTTTTGTAAAATATTTATATAATTAAAACCAATAACTATATATATAGATAAGAGTAGTCTTAGGTTAAGTCTTGACTGGGAGTTTCTTAAGGAATCCGCGATTGTGATATTTGAGTTTAGACACAAAAGGCTAGTGGTTAAATCTCTCAAATTGTAACTCTAATACCAACCTGTAACATCCCGTTGTGGGATTTACTTGATACGGGAAAAATGGAAGTTGTAGTTTGGGTCCGAGATGTCAAAGACCAAACTAGAAGGATCCTAAAATCTAGGATTTACATTAATTCAAAATATTAACCATGTAATTGGATGAAATAAAGCTCAAAGAACTTTTAAAATAAGCTTGGAAGTAACATCATTAATTTAGTAGAAATACCATTCGGTTGAATTGGAAAACTAGATGGGGTTTAAAAAAATGTAGTTGGGGGTGTCAAAAACCAAACTACAAGGGTTATTTATATAATTTAAACCATTTGGTTATAAACCTAACTAGATATGAAGGCAAACTCATTTTATAAGTTAACAAAAAGAACTACACTAGATAAATAACAAAAAAAAAAAAAAAAACAGAATTCGAGCTAAAAGTGAAAATTACCAAACTATAAGGGCTAAAAATGTAAATTAGCCAAACCTAATTATTTTCCAGCCAGTATTTTGTAGGAAGGGATCTATTTGGTATGTGGTATGTTAATGAGAACTAAATATGACTATAAATGGGAGTTTTAACAAAAAAGGGCTAAAACCCCAATTAGAGGGACTTAAAATGTTATATTGACAAACTTAACCAAAATTCTGGTTTAACTAAGGGAGGTGACTGAAATTGGAAGCCCTAAATCAGATTGAAATCTCCACTTTTGGCTAGGGTTCTTGTAACACCCCGTGTTTCGAAAGTCAAAGTCAAGATTGAAGTCAAAGGGAGACAAGATTGCTAATTACGATCTGTCACTCCTTGCTCAATTCTTGTTTTGACTTATTTGACTTGTAGATAGTCTATTTTATGCCTTACGTTAGTTGTATTATGTGGAGTACTTATTAATAATTGAGGTTTATTCGATATTTATCGCTTGTTTTATCGATTTATCGCTATCGCAATCGCAACTCGAATTACGCGTTCTGGATATGGTTATACGTGTGTGTGTGCCTTATGTGTTACTTGTGCATGTTTATTTATGTTATGTGGTGGTGATTAATCGAAACGCAATCGAAACTCAATCACAATCGAATCGCAAGCGCTAAACGCAAGTCAATTAAGGATGATTGTATGTTGATATAGTAGTTGGGATTAAAAGTAATTTGACTAGGAAACTCTATCGCATCGAAACGCTCGCATTCGCAATCGAAACGGCAAAACTCGTCGCACCGAACACTCGAACCAAGTGGTTAATCGACCAAGTGACCAGCCGATCGACCAGCCGTTCGATCAAGCTGCCGCTCGATCGGCTAGCCGTTCGATCGGGCTGCCACTCGATCGACCCGCCCTTTCCACTTTGGGAAACCCTATAAATACCTCACTTGTTACTACTTTTGGTAAGTGACATCTCTCTGCTCGAACCAGCCACACTCAAGCTTCTTTTCTCCGATTTCTCTCGAATCTTGTAAGTTTTCAACCTAATCTTTGTACTTTCTTGATCTACACACACTCCTACACCTTTCTATCTTTTGAATCTTAACTTTTAACCGTGAAATCACTAGATTTGAGGTGTCCTAGGATGATGTCATCATGGTGTTCTTGAGAACCTCATGTTTTGACTTCAATCCACCAAGAACAACTTGGATCTGAACGGTTTCCACATAAATTAACAAAGATCTTTCATAGATCTGAACATAATCAAGGTAAAAAGGATTGAAAGATGGTTTTCTAACTTCCTTTCAACAATTTTACACTCAATGCACTCAAAACCGTTAGAATCGGAGCTTGTACCAACTTTCTACTCATTCTTGTGGCTGTGTTGATTTAAGATCTGGATTCTATCCACGAGACTACCGATTTCGGGTTAAACATGGAACACCGTCTCGAACAGTTAACTGGTCGGATTTGGGTGATTCATGTCCGATCAGGAGTACCTAGTATTGATGAGGTTTTTGTTGCTTAACACGTTATCAAAACATCTCGATAAATCGACAAACTATCAAAATGACCAATGAAGAAGACAACCGGGACACCAGAACGGAGTGCCGCCCGATCGGACTGTTGTCCGATCGGATTGTCACCCGATCGGGTGGTCACCCGATCGACTTGCACCCTGGCCCCACACTCGACTTTTATTTTCAAACTTGAGGGATGAACATTGAACGAAGTGCTGCTCGATCGGATTACCACCCGATCGGACTACCACTTGACCATTTAATGATCAGACTTCAATACTTAAACAATTTTCAAACATGTTCAATAACAACGGACTGCCATCCGATCGGACTACCGTCCGATCGAGTGGCAAACTGCTGTGAACTGTTCTCACTAAAGTGTCCAACCGACCGGTGTAACACCTCGAAAATTCATGTCCTATAATGTGTTGACACGTGTCATATGTTTGAACGTGTGAAAGAATGTTATAAAAGGATTTAAAGTTGACAATCATGGAAAGTATGTGAAAATACGAGTTCTAAATGTCAACAGTGAATAAATATATTGTACATTAACCCTACATGATGCTCATACCTTCAAACGAATAAATCATGGATCATACGAAGCTAAATATGAAAGAAAGTGAGAGATTACAAACTACAGGGGTTAAATGTGTCAACATGTTTAAGTTATACCTCTGAGTGACCTTTTGACAAACCCGAAGCTTTGTAACGGTTAATTATGCTCACTAGAATGCATGATAAAAATTTCATAAAGTTTCGTAATCGTATGAGAAAGTTATGATCAAATTCGTATGTGAGGGGTTAAAAGCGTCAACGATGAAGTTTAGGACTTTTCGGGTGACAATAAAGTTAACCGAGGACTAAACAAAGTGGGTAAATGTCTTAAAGCCCTTATAAGTCAATTTGGAGGGGTCAAAGTGCAATAAATAAAGTCGTAGCAAAGTTCCCAAGAGCCAAGGACCAAAGCGTAAAAAATCAAAATTTGAGATTTGATCAGAAGAGGCCTCGCGCCACGCGAAGGCCCGGGGGGGGGGGGGGGGGGGCTACGCGTGCCGCAAAGGCCTGTCTGTTCCGAATTCTTTGGGTTCTTGTCTACCATAGCTCTTGTAACCGACTTTAATCCGATTTTCCTCATATTGGACGACCCCTAGACATTTAGGGACACTTGTTAGTGATCAAACATCAATGGTAGCCCTTGTTGTCAATGATCTAAGTGCTTTTGAGCACTATATAAAGGGCCAAGGTTGCAACCATTTTTCTCACACCTTCCATCTGCACTTTGGATCATTTCTGGAGCTCAAGATTTCTCTCTAAGCTTCACAAATCGTGCATAGGACTTCAGTAAGTTTGCTTAACCTTTCTTAGTTAAGTTTTTGCTTAAAAGTCAAACCGTCGTAATTAACGGTTGACTTAGCGATTAATCACTAATGGTCCAGTGATTAGTCGAATTGAAAGTAGTTATAAGTTGGTAATTATGTGGGCATTAAACCCTTAAAAGGGCACCCTCTGATTCCCACTCTAATTAGGTCAAATGTCGGGTCAAACTTGTTATTAAAAAGTCAACAGGATACTTATTTTCTAATTTATGCATAATTAGCAATGTAGAACACATACAACCTGTTTAATCATTAATATAACTTGGTAATTAGTGTAAGAACATGTCTAAACATGTTCAACCCGACAATTTTATGTTTAGACCCGGTTCAGAACCGAAAGTCGCAAAGCTTTGACTTTTGCTTTGACTTCATTTCTGACCCGTTTTGGTATGTTTTAGAAATACCTTAGAGCTTTAATTGGACTAGGTTACATGCTAGTATAACCCTCTGTGATTATACACCTTGGTTCATTAGTTATCCAATTAATATGCATGATTCCGTTAATTGCTCATATGTTGACCATTATGCCCTTTTCACCATAAAACGTGATTTTTGAAAATGTAAAAGAGTAGAAACCTTAGTTACTGAAATATAAACTTGTACCCAAAGTTTGACATCAGTTTGAGGTGTAGTTTGAGAGTTATGCACATTAGCGTAAAATGAAAGCTTTATGTTAATTAAACGGCGTAATTAGCGTATAGCCTATTTAAACTCACTTTTTGATATCAAACTTTTTACCCACTGATGTAATATATTATTTTGGAATTTTTGAAGATTTTTAATTAATTTTAGGCTGAGCATAACTTATAGTCATAGGCTTAATCCGGTAATTGTCGTTTTTGCCCTTACGGGCTATAAAATGAGTTTTACATATCTAATTGACTCCAAACCTTTTGCTACTGATTACACATGATAAATAAATTATTTTAAGCCTTCTGGAATAATAAAAATATCAGCTTTATGTATAGAACCCGGAAATGGCTTCTAATCGCCTTTTTAAGCGTTTTTAACGCATAGTATGTACTAGAACTATTTTGAACATACAAGGGTTGATACCTACTGATATTTTGGGTAAATTATAATATTTTAACAGTAAGAAAAAGTTGTTTAACTCAGACTTCAGTTTTGAGCTTTACGGCTTATGTGAAATTACCAAAATGCCCCTACGGTGCATAGCTTGGTTATAATTGATAAATTTCACATATATGCTTTACCCTACTGTTATAACTTAGTAAACTAAGTATTTTTGCTGATTATATCAGACCTGTGACTCAGGTTAATACTTAGACTCTTTTACAACCTTGTAAATGACCAAACTACCCTTACGGGGCATAGTTTGTGTTTAAATTCGTTTCGGGCATAATAAAAGCTAACTTACTGATGTCGCAACATATTTGATGCATATTAACTTAGGAAACCTGTATATGGCTCTAATAATTACCCGTTACGCCTCTTGCGCGTTCGGTTCGGTTTATGTAACTAGTTTGCATAAATTAGCCGAAACGGGTCAAACCTTATCGATTTTATCTCAAAATCCAGAATGTGTATAATATACCCATATTAAACAAGTCTTCAAACTTGTCGGGTCTAAATCACATTCTATTCCGGTCTTCGCTTAATCGTGCGTACGAACCGTATCTTTGAAACTAACCGGTCTAAGCTTAAGCTTAATTAAAGACCCGTTAGGATTCTAATAGGTTATTATAAACCTTCGTTCGAGATTAGGAGGACCAGTAAAAGCTACTTGCATTTGCTTATTGTGATTATTACTTTGCTCAGGTAAATACTCTTAACTTATTTTCCCTATACGGGCTTGGGTTACGGTATATAAAATACCGCTTGGTCGGGCATCAAATCTTCCATCGTTTGGTGGTTAATTGAATAATTTGATCGGCCCGTTTAAATTGTTTTGTTTGCTTAAAGCCTTTGGGAGGTTAATGACCATGTCCCAGATATCCTTGGCATCATTTTACGAAATGGCCACGACCTAAGCGCGGAGTGTAGGCGTACACTCGTCAGTGCATAAATAGATTATGTGGTGTGTCTATTGATCTTTAACCCGGCATGACCCGGGCTACTGAACGCATAAGTAACATGTAATTCTTTTACGAGATTATATATTTAAATAATTATCCCAAGTTATAAAATGTTTGTGCCATGTGCATCCAAATCAATTTTTAATCATTTTTAAATGAGTCAGTTGATTGTATTTACCAGTGTAAACTGACGTATTTTCCCAAAAAGATTAAATGCAGGTACTAAGCGTAACAGGCTGGATTCTCTCCTTAGCATCAATAAAGAGTCTCGCAAGCTTAAGATGCCTATCGTCTGTTGAACTACTGTTTCCTATTTATTTCGATCCGTCTGTGGATAAACTTTCAACTGTTTGTGATACACGATATTACAATATTTTATTCGGTTGAAATATATCTTTCAATTGCTTCCGCTGTGCATTTAAATATTGTGTTGTTTGCCTATTATGTTGCCAACCACGTCACGATACTCCCCACCGGGCCCACCGGTGACACGTGGAATTCGGGGTGTGACAACCGGGTTGTCGTCCGATTGAACGGTCGTTCGATCGATCGACCTGAAAGGTAGAAATACTCCTAAGTTTTCAAAATGCTACAACGAAAACTTCAAAAGTCAAACTATCATACACAAACACATCCTTCCCAAAGGAAGTAACAATCCACTCGAAAGGTCACCCGATCGGATGACCATTCGAGCGGACTGTCACCCGAACGACCGGCCGCCCGAACGGACTGCCATCCGATCGGACTGCTGTTCGACCCACTGTCACTTGTTTCATTTTACGCGTCGCTTATCGTTATGCTATCAATCTGTTCAGGTTAACCTTACTCTCTAGCGCTCCTTTCAATCCACCAATCGCCGTGAGTATACTCGATCCCTTTTGCTTTACGCACTTTTGGGTGTTACATACGTTACATATTCTAAATCACATCAAACACACTACGCAATACTTTAATCGCTAACCAATTACCGCATGTTATACGTGACTTAATGAATGCTTGTTTGTTATGTTTACACATGGAATGCTGTCTACCTGCCTTAGCAACGATAGTACTATTTGTTTGGACTCAGCACCTGTTCACTCAGGGGTTGTTCAGGACAATTTGTTACATGGCTCACAGTGGTGAGTGTGTATTACGAACTGCCTTGGGCAGTCAACCCGCAGTCATTGGTATCGATAGGTTCATGTCAATAACTAACATGCCTCATTTTACACTGTGTACGTCCTGGTTATGCGTAACGATTTCGAACTCTATTATACCTATTAAACTTGTATGCTCACCTTTACACTATGTGTGTTGACCTTTACTTTAACGTATGTGACAGGTGCTTAGGATGCTTATTTGCTTAGCTTGCTTTGAAATCGAGGCTAGGAAAGACCTAGAACAATAAACAATTGTCTGTAATAAAAATCTGAGTTGTCGGAACAGAACAATTTGACTAGATCTTGCCTGTAATAATTATGTTATCTTTTATGACATGGTATGGGACATGTTGCTTTAAATAATTGGTAATTATAGTTGTTATGGAAACTTCTGGACAATCTGTTTCGCTCAGTGCCACGCCCCGATGTTTCCGCCATCGGTTGGGGTGTGACAGATTGGTATCAGAGCCATAACTATAGGGAATTAGGCAAGACACGACCTAGTCCGGGTCGATGTCTTAGAGATGACCTAGTCTATCGTTAGGAACCAACAGACCGACTTGTGCATATCCGGTAGGGATTTTGTACGAGGTTACTGCTATTTCTCGCTATTCTCGCCTACGTTGCACTATCACTGCACTTTAGTTTCAAAGAATGGACGAGTGATTGGGCCGAGATTAGGTGTGAAAACCGCAAACTCTCGACCAAATTTGCCTGTTCGCCTCGCATTTTCATCTATAAACACGAGAAATTACGTTGAATCAGGAGTGAAATCCATACTTTGACGCATAATTCTCTTTTATTTTATTAAAACAGGAACGACGTTGTTAGGACAAGGGTGAAACCCGAACCTTGGCGACTTGTTCCGACCTTTACTTGGTTTTACAAAACTCCCACCAAAGTCTCGACGGACTCCAATGACTTAAAGTCACGATATGACTGGAGGGATATGTGCCAATCGCCCAGATTCGAGGCTAGAGCACAGTCCCAAAGGCCAAAGTGTGTACCAAGAGTCTCTGTGAATAGTCGAATCACTTTGGCTAGTCGATGTCTAAATAGCCACAGACGATCCATTTCTCGATTTTTATGTGTTCGATTCTAAGCTCGCTACTGTCGACTCTGATATTTCGACGTTTTACGAGAATTTTACGTGTTTTATGTGGTTTATGCTTATCTGTTAGCGTTTTGAGGTACTACTGGTTTCGATCTAACGTCTTGTTGCTTTCGCTAAACACACAACACACTGCACAACCGCTGACAAATCGCTACTACATGAGGAACAACCTTACGCCATGTTGATTGCTATGTTATTCGCTTATGCTATACTACTCGCTATAATATTCGTGATCGCTATACTCAAACGCTCGCGGACCCCGAATAATAGGTTTCTGTATTCTGATTGCCTCTTGAGATTATGTGCTTATGTGCTTCTGTGATTCTGTGCCATACGTGCTTATGTGTTTCTGTGCTTATGTGAATCTGTGACTATGTGCTTATATGTTTATTTGATACATGTTTCACTGCGTTCCTGAGCTTTAGTAGTATTAGACGTGTGAGGTGAGATTCGATTATGTTATGTCTGAGATCCAAGACAATTTCTGTTGCAGACAATGTCAACTGGATCCTCATCTGGACCCCGTCACCCACGAATTACTCACCAAGAACAGAGAGACAAACGCCTTGCTGCTCTCATCGCTAAGCAAGTGGCAAAGGTAGTTCCTCAGATCGTGAGTGAAATATACGAGAATGTGAGCAAATCATCCGAGGAGTCCAGAACCGAAGCTCCTAAAGCTACTCCCAAGACTGCTTTCAGCTTCAAGCAGTTCAAAGCTTGTGGTCCAAAGGAATTTACTGGCGAAGATGGCCCAACGGCTATGTTTCAAAGGTTTGATTCCGTCGAAGTCACTCTGCGCCAGAGTGGATGTCCTGAAAATCTCCGTACTTTAAATGCTACCGGTGTCTTCCAGTCCCGTGCACTAGACTGGTGGACGGCCGAGAGGAACAAACGCGGAAATGACGCAGCCTATGAGCTGATGTGGGAAGAGCCGAAGGCCATTATGATGGATGAATTATGCCCTCCCCATGAACGCCAAAAGCTGGAGGACGAATTCTGGCATATCAAGCAGAAGGATGGAGAGAACGCAGCTCTGACTGCTCGCTTTAAGCAGCTCAGTATTATCTGTCCCGATCAAGTGAAGACGCCCGAGATGACAATCAAGAAGTACATTCGAGCCCTACCAGACTGTGTTGCGGATTTTGTGCATGCTACAAAACCAGCAACAATCGAGGAGACTTACTTGCTTGCCACTGAAATCAATGACAAGAGAGTAAAAGCTGGCTTTTGGGATAAAGCTTCGAAGAACTTGCATCAAGCCACCGCCGTACCGCCCACTGAAACTGCCGCCGCTCAATCATCAAAATCCTCACGCCGCAAGAAGAAGAACAACAACAGCAGCTCCAGCAACAAGAATTATGCTATCACTACCACTGCTGCTCCACTTCAAGCCGTACCAGCTCAGCAGCAATCTCAGCACCGATCAGCACCAGTTATCTATGCACCGCCTGCAAAGCGTGCATACACTGGTCCCCACCCTGCCTGCTCGACATGTACTTACCATCACCCGGTTGGTATCGCCTGCCGATTCTGCGTGCACTGCAATATGTATGGCCACTTCACTGCTAATTGCCGTACTGGTCCCCGACAAGCACCAGCTCAAGCCACTGCTTATCAAGCTCTACTTCCAGCTCCTCAAGGCCAACAGGTAGCTCAGGCACCCGCGATCAACGCCAGAGTCTGCTTCGCGTGTGGTGATCCCAACCACTTCGCGAACATGTGCCCGAACAGGGTTGTGAAACAAGAGCCTCAGCAACAGCAACAGCTACAGCCTCAACAGTAACAACAACAAATCGCCTGCGCCAGAATTTTCAACATCAATGCGCGCCAAGCCCAGGCTGACAACAATGTGGTTAATGGTACGTTTCTCGTGAATGGTATTTATGCTTCATGTTTGTTTGATACTGGAGCCGATAACTGTTTTGTGTCGTTCGAATTCGAGAAGCTCCTTAGTCGTAAGCGCTCTCATCTCCCCTCAACGTTCGATGTCGAAGTCTCCACCGGAAGAACTGTCGCCGTCAATTCTGTTCTTCGTGATTGTACACTTGAGTTCAACAATCACATTTTCCCAATCGACCTTATTCCGATGCAACTCGAAAGTTTTGACATCATAGTAGGCATGGACTTTCTTCGTGAAAACCATGCTGAAGTTGTGTGCTTCAATAAGATGATTCGATTCTCGCACGCAAATGGTGATGTATTGTGTGTTTATGGCGAAACTGCTTCGAAAGGTCTCAAGCTCATGTCATGTGTCCAAGCTAGCAAGTATCTCCACAAGGAATACAAAGCTTTCTTGGCTAACATTGTAGTAGCGGAGAAGGAAAAGAAAGGAAAGACAGAGGTGAAAGATGTTCCCGTGGTTCGTGACTTTCCGAATGTGTTTCCTGATGATCTTCAAGGACTACCGCCAAGTCGTGATATTGACTTTCGTATCGACCTCATTCCTGGAGCAAACCCTATTGCTAAAGCTCCTTACCGACTCGCTTCATCCGAAATGCGTGAACTCTCGAGTCAGCTCCAGGAACTACTTAATAAAGGCTTCATTCGCCCGAGCACCTCTCCTTGGGGCGCGCCAGTCCTTTTCGTCAAAAAGAAGGACAGGTCGTTCAGCTACAAGGTGCTACATGTTTCTCCAAGATCGATCTACGCTCAGACTATCACCAGTTACGCATTCAAGAGGAAGATATACCTAAAACCGCTTTTCGCACTCGATACGGCCACTATGGGTTCGTTGTTATGCCTTTTGGTTTAACCAACGCACCCGCGGTTTTCATGGATCTGATGAATCGTGTGTGTAAACCTTATCTCGACCGCTTCGTCATCGTGTTCATCGATGATGTCTTGATCTATTCCAAGTCGAAAGCCGAACACGCGCAACATCTACGTTTGGTTCTCGAGCTACTCCAAGGGAATCGACTCTATGCCAAGTTCTCCAAGTGCGAATTTTGGCTGGAGGAGGTTCAATTCCTCGGTCATATTGTCAATAGTCAAGGTATTCACGTCGATCCCGCGAAGATTGAAGCCGTTAAGAGTTGGATTACACCTAAGAACCCATCTGAAGTCCGTTCTTTTCTCGGATTAGCGGGCTATTATCGAGGATTTATCGAAGGGTTCTCAAAAATCGCTGTGCCGCTTACCGCTTTCACTCATAAAGACAAGCCTTTTGTTTGGGAAACTGAACAAGAGTCTGCCTTCCAGACCCTCAAGCACATGCTTTGCAATGCTCCCGTTCTCACATTGCCCGACGGAAACGACGACTTTATTGTTTATTGTGATGCTTTTAACCTTGGTCTTGGTTGTGTCCTCATGCAACGAGACAAGGTCATTGCATACGCATCTCGTCAGCTCAAAATCCACGAGAAGAACTATACAACCCATGATCTCGAGCTAGGCGCAGTTGTTTTTGCGTTAAAGATTTGGCGACACTACCTGTATGGTACCAAGTGTACGATCTTCACCGATCATAGGAGCCTACAACATATCTTTGACCAGAAGGAACTTAATATGCGTCAACGCCGATGGGTAGAATTTCTCAACGATTACGACTGTGAGATTCGTTATCACCCAGGCAAAGCAAATGTCGTTGCCGACGCCCTCAGCAGACGGAGCTATCTGCTCAGCATTCGTGATGTCCAAGCCCAATACGATCTCGAAACCTCATCCGCGAAGCCCATCATGCAAGTTTTAATGAACGCACTCTGAAGAAGGAAAGAATCTATCACGATGGAGCCCAGCTTGTGAATAAGTCGAATGGGATATTCCACTTCCTGGACTGAATTTGGATCCCTAAACGGACCAATTTGCGACAGATATTGATGGACGAAGCCCACAAATCCTGGTATTCTATTCATCCCGGTGCCGATAAAATGTACCAGGACCTTCACTACAAGTACTGGTGGCCGGGCATGAAGAGGGATATCGCTCTCTACGTTGGGAAGTGCCTGACTTGCTCGAAAGTTAAGGCTGAACATCAAAGACCCTCTGGCTTACTCGAACAACCCCGATCCCTATGTGGAAGTGGGAGAGTATAGCTATGGACTTCATAACAAAGCTCCCGCGCACGCCATCAGGTCACGACAGCATCTGGGTTGTTGTTGACTGTTTGACCAAATCAGCTCACTTTTTTCCAATACGGGAAGACTACAAGGTAGAACGATTAGCCCGAATCTACACCAATGAGATCATTTGTCGACATGGGATGCCTCGCGACATCATCTCTGACCGTGATGCTCGGTTTACCTCGCGACTGTGGGAAATGTTTCACGCGGCTCTCGGTACTACGCTTAATCTGAGTACCGCATTCCACCCTCAAACCGACGGTCAGACTGAGAGAGCAATCCGTACTCTTGAAGACATGCTCCGTTCGTGTGTCATAGATTTCGGTGGTAATTGGGACACTTACCTGCCGTTAGTCGAATTCTCGTATAACAACAGTTATCATTCCAGCATTCAAATGGCACCGTTTGAGGCTTTATACGGAAGGAGATGTCGATCGCCTATTGTGTGGCACGAGATCGGGCACTCGCAATTAACGGGTCCTGAGCTACTACCAGAAACGACTGAAAAAGTCCTCCAAATCCGAGACAACCTGCTGAAAGCTCGAAGTCGACAGAAAAGTTACACCGATAGACGACGCAAGCCCCTTGAATTTGACGTTGGTGACTACGTACTCCTAAAGGTATCACCTTGGAAGGGTGTGGTCAGATTCGGCAAGAAAGGGAAACTAGCGCCTCGATATGTTGGACCTTTTAAGATTCTGGAAAGTATCGGAAAAGTCGCCTACAGACTCGAACTACCGGAGGAGCTTAGTATCGTTCACCCGACTTTCCATGTTTCGAACCTATGAAAGTGCCTGGCTGAACATGATTTAATTGTGCCTCTTGATGATCTCCAAATAAAAGAAACACTACACTTCGTGGAGAATCCTATCGAAATCATGGACCGCCAAACCAAGCAGCTCAGACGCTCGCGCATTCCTATTGTGAAAGTTCGATGGGAAGGCAAACGGGGCGCAGAGTTCACTTGGGAACTCGAAAGCGACATGAAGGCGAAGTACCCGTAGTTGTTTGTTACGGCTTCGACCTAATTTCGGGACGAAAATCCCTCAACTAGGGGAGGCTGTAACACCCCGTGTTTCGAAAGTCAAAGTCAAAGTCAAGATTGAAGTCAAAGGGAGATAAGATTGCTAATTACGATTTGTCACTCCTTGCTCAATTCCTGTTTTGACTTCTTTGACTTGTAGATAGTCTATTTTATGCCTTACGTTTGTTGTATTATGTGGAGTACTTATTAATAATCGAGGTTTATTCGATATTTATCGCTTGTTTTATCGATTTATCGCTATCGCAATCGCACTCGCAGCTCGAATTACGCGTTCTGGATATGGTTATACGTGTGTGTGTGCCTTATGTGTTACTTGTGCATGTTTATTTATGTTATGTGGTGGTGATTAATCGAAACTCAATCGCAATCGAATCGCAAGTGTTAAACGCAAGTCAATTAAGGATGATTGTATGTTGATATAGTAGTTGGGATTAAAAGTAATTTGACTAGGAAAATCTATCGCATCGAAACGCTCGCATTCGCAATCGAAACGACAAAACTCGTCGCACCGAACACTCGAACCAAGTGGTTAATCGACCAAGCGACCAGCCGTTCGATCAAGCTGCTGCTCGATCGGCCAGCCACTCGATCGACCCGCCCTTTCGACTTTCGGAAACCCAATAAATACCTCACTTGTTACTACTTTTGGTAAGTGACATCTCTCTGCTCGAACCAGCCACACTCAAGCTTCTTTTCTCTAATTTCTCTCAAATCTTGTAAGTTTTCAACCTAATCTTTGTACTTTCTTGATCTATACGCACTCCTACACCTTTCTATCTTTTGAATCTTAACTTTTAACCGTGAAATCACTAGATTTGAGGTGTCCTAGGATGATGTCATAATGGTGTTCTTGAGAACCTCATGTTTTGACTTCAATCCACCAAGAACAACTTGGATCTGAACGGTTTCCACATAAATTGACAAAGATCTTTCATAGATCTGAACATAATCAAGGTAAAAAGGATTGAAAGATGGTTTTCTAACTTCCTTTCAACTCTTTTACACTCAATGCACTCAAAACCGATAGAATCGGAGCTTGTACCAACTTTCTACTCATTCTTGTGGCTGTGTTGGTTCAAGATCTGGATTCTATCCACGAGACTACCGATTTCGGGTTAAACATGGAACACCGTCTCGAATAGTTAATTGGTCGGATTTGGGTGATTCCTGTCCGATCAGGAGTACCAAGTATTGACGAGGTTTTTGTTGCTTAACACGTTATCAAAACATCTCGATAAATCGACAAACTATCAAAATGACCAAGGAAGAAGACGACCGGGACACCAGAACGGAGTGCCGCCCTATCGGACTGCTGTCCGATCGGATTGTCACCCGATCGGGTGGTCACCCGATCGACTTGCACCCTGGCCCCACACTCGACTTTTATTTTCAAACTTGAGGGATGAACATTGAACGAAGTGCTTCCCGATCGGATTACCACCCGATCGGACTACCACTTGACCATGTAATGATCATACTTCAATACTTAAACAATTTTCAAACATGTTCAATAACAACGGACTGCCATCCGATCGGACTACCGTCCGATCGAGTGACAAACTGCTGTGAACTGTTCTCACTAAAGTGTCCAACCGACCGGGTTGTCGTTCGATCGAACGGTCATTCGATCGATCAACCTGAAAGGTAGAGATACTCCTAAGTTTTCAAAATGCTACAACGAAAACTTCAAAAGTCAAACTATCACACATAAACACATCCTTCCCAAAGGAAGTAACAATCCACTCGAAAGGTCACCCGATCGGATGACCATTCGAGTGGACTGTCACCCGAACGACCGGCCGCCCGAACGGACTGCCATCCGATCGGACTGCTGTTCGACCCACTGTCACTTGTTTCGTTTTACGCGTCGCTTATCATTATGCTATCAATCTGTTCATGCTAACCTTACTCTCTAGCGCTCCCTTCAATCCACCAATCGCTGTGAGTATACTCGATCCCTTTTTGCTTTACGCACTTTTGGGTGTTACATACGTTACATATTCTAAATCACATCAAACACACTACGCAATACTTTAATCGCTAACCAATTACCGCATGTTATACGTGACTTAATGAATGCTTGTTTGTTATGTTTACACATGGAATGCTGTCTACCTGCCTTAGCAACGATAATACTATTTGTTTGGACTCAGCACCTGTTCACTCAGGGTTGTTAAGGACAATTTGTTACATGGCTCACAGTGGTGAGTGTGTATTACGAACTGCCTTGGGCAGTCAACCCGCAGTCATTTGTATCGATAGGTTCATGTCGATAACTAACATGCCTCATTTTACACTATTTACGTGCTGGTTATGCGTAACGATTTCAAACTCTATTATACCTATTAAACTTGTATGCTCACCTTTACACTATGTGTATTGACCTTTACTTTAACGTATGTGACAGCTGCTTAGGATGCTTATTTGCTTAGCTTCCTGTGAAATCGAGGTTAGGAAAGACCTAGAACAATAAACAATTGTCGGTAATAAAAATCTGAGTTGTCGGAACAGAACAATTTGACTAGATCTTGCCTGTAATAATTATGTTATCTTTTATGACATGGTATGGGACATGTTGCTTTAAATAATTGGTAATTATAGTTGTTATGGAAACTTCTGGACAATCTGTTTCGCTCAGTGCCACGCCCCGATGTTTCCGCCATCGGTTGGGGTGTGGCAGTTCTTATACATCCATATCTAACACAAGATCAAAGATGAAATCCAAAAGATATGATAATGAATGTTGGATTTGAGCTGCAAAGTAGAATGGATAAGTATCTTCAAGCAAGGTATGATTATACAACCCCACAAATCTGAATGTGGATGTTATTATGTGCTCTAGACATGGAATTGCTTTTTCTTATTAATTTCCTTATGTTTCTATGCTAATGTGTTGGAATATTGATTAACAAAGATTAATTAGTTACTAATCTTAAAGAATCATGGTTCATGAATGCTAACGGTGGAATTAAGTAGGCTATGTATGTTTGACTTGGATCTTTTATTAGGATACACATCAAGTGTTTGTAGAAATGCCGCTAAGAAAGTGAAAGTTAGAATTTGTTGAAGTTGAATTAGTTGTTGGCATGTTTTTGAAAATTCGTGTAAAATCAGAGAATTTCATGTAAATATGAGACTTGTATGCTTAGAAAGCCCTTTGAGTTAATTCTATCTCATGTTTGAACATAAAGACTTGGTTTGAATGTTAAACGGGTCAAAATACATGGTTTTTAGCAACAAGTTAGAACTTTCAGCAATGCTGATTGAAAGAATTTATGATGGTGACCTGTTTTTGAAAAAAATCATATAAAATTAAATGTAGCTCGGTTTAAGGCGTAAGATATATGGTTGGAAAGCTATCAGAGGCTGCGACGTTTTATACTTGAACATGTTGAACTAATTCAGATTGTACAGGGGTGAAAATGGGGCAAGAACAAGTGTTGCACAAAAAGTGCAGTAGTGAAAAAAATGTGTTTCATGAACTTAACACCAATGATTGTCTAGATACCCATTGCCTAAACACTAAATGTTGTTTTTGGATGAATGATTACAATTGTTAAGGTTTGTTTAAAATGTTTATATGTATAAGAATGGATTATGCAAGTATTCACTTAAATAAGTCAAACGTATTAACTATTTAGTCAATAATCTAGTAAAGAAGTATTATTGTAGATGAATACAAGAGAAAGTAAGTGGATTATTATCAATGTATTTGAATTGCTTGTACAACCACAAGGTGTATGTATTCTAATGATTTAAGGAATGAACTTGTTGCCAAGCTAGGTGTGGCAAAGCTTGGAAGACAACATGGTGAACAAGTGGAAATGATGACGGCTTTCGTACGAGCCAAGGTGAGTGGTTAATTCTTCTGTATAGGGGATGTTAAATCACATTGTTTATCTTGTTAAATACTTTGTATGCTATTGTGGTTGTTGTTCATTGGTAAGTATGGAAGTGATAAAAGAATCTTACTCTAGTAATTCTTAAAGTAGGTTTTAAAACTCATGTAGTACTTGTCTATGTTCTAGATTGATTATAGGTTTTTGCATGTGTCAAACCTATGAGGTGTTGGTAGGAAGTGTACTTGGTTTTCTAATCCATGTATTGTGTTTTGTTTTGTTTTGTTTTGTTTTGTTTTGTTTTGTTTTGTTTTGTTTTGACCAAGTTAGTTGGATGTATGAGTGGTAATTCAACAAAATAAATATGATATTAGATCGTTTGCAAATATGTGTTTGGAATGTATGGACCAACTTGATTATGGATAGTATGATTACATATTGAGTATCAAGATGCAGGTTTCGTGAGGAGACTAAGGACGGATTTTGGACATAAAAGTTTATCAAATGTGGTAAGAAATAATTGTATGATTTTGAATGTAACTTGTTATAAGAGGTAAAGGTTAAGCGTATATTTCCTTGATTATAGTGGGATACATGTGATATACCATTCACTTAGATTTGCTAATGATGTGTTGTATGTGTTCTCAGATATACGGGTATTGAAGCTAAAATTTATGACATTGAAGATCGAGTCTGAAGTTTGGATTGTACGAGTTAGGCAAGGATTAGTTGGTTCATTAAGTAGATTATGAACACTCTTTAAGGAAGAATTGTAACACCTAGTTAATAGTCTTAAAGAAATACAATTGGCAATTGATATTAAGTGTAAATTGTTAAAAGATTTTTAGGGTCCAATTCCCGCTGCTAAATAAATATAGGAATCTTGTTTTCAAACTAGGGTGTTACACAACCTGTCACACCCTGATTTCCGGTGGGCCCGGAACTTGGGGTATGTGCGTGACGATTGATATTAGTTATCACATTTGGCAGCGGAAGATGAAATTAAAGTAAATAAATAAAGTAAAAGATTGAAATTAATAATTAAATTTGTACAAACTGTTCGTACAAAAATATCCACATGCGGATCGAATATAAAATGAGACTTTAGACTAATATGGTCTTTTCCGTGGAGTTGCAAATTCCAATATCTAAAGACCAAGCAGCTCCAGTCTATTCCGTACTTGTTAATAACCTGCGCTTAGTCTTTTGAAAATACGTCAACTTTCGCCGGTAAATAAAATTAACCAACTCTTTTGAAAAAAATTCAAAAATGTATTTGATACCATTTTGTATATCATATTTAAATAACTTGGGACAAACTATATCTCTTGTTACCAGTTTTACATGCTTGTCAATACATATGGGGACCAGAAACTAAACAACGGTACACGATTAATCGACACACCACATTTTCGAAATCATATAATATGGCATTAGCGTCCGTCAGGTGTATGCCTATACCCCACGCTTAGGGCATGGCCATTTGCAATTAAATGAGTCATGGATATCCTGTACACGGTCGTATTAACCCCCAATGTTTAAGTTATCAAGCAAAACGGATTAAAACGGGTTACTTAAATTTTAGACATCATTCACCCATGATTTAATACCAGACCAAGCGGCTAGTGTCGTATCCCAAGCCCTTATAAAAGGAAAATAGGCTAAGAGTTTTTACCTATGCTAATCTTTACAAATTAAAGGTTTTAACCACAACCGTTAATCAAAAAACTAATACAGGCGTAATTTACTGGAGGCTCCTAGTCTGGAATGAACGAAACTATGATCTGTTCGAATGTTAACGGGTCTAAACAAGTCATTTGACTTTGACCGGTTAAGTTAAATGATAAGGTACGGTTCGCTAGATTAAGCGTTGACCGGATAGAATGTGGTTTATACCCTTCCGAGTACGAGGACTCGTATAATATGGGTTAAACAATAAAAAATTCTGATTAGAGCTGAATTGGAAAGGTTTTCATCCGATTTGGCTAGATTATATATTTTATTTCATTCAAACTAGACGTACGCGCATATGCGGTATCGAGTGGTCTAATAGGTCTATGACAAGTCCATAGTGCCAAAACATATTTCATATTTTTATAAACTCAGTTTCAAAGTCAGATTACAAGTTTATTTGGTTTTAAAACCAGTTTTAGGCCACAAGGGCAATTTCGGCATTTTTAGGCATATTATATGTACTTTAACATAAAACCTGTCAAACTATATGATCAAATGGTATAACCTCAGAGGGTTATTCCATACACTATTATGATCATATAACAACCCTTAATCATACTCTAAACATGACCAGTCAGAATCGAAAGTCAAAGTAGAAGTCAAACTGTTGGACTTTCGGTTGCGAAACTAGCTCTAAGCAGGAAATAACGAGTTGGACATGATTAAACATGTCCTAATATGTTTTATGAACTGTTATAATGTCAAAAATTAAGGTTTCGATACTTTGGAACTCAATTAGCATATTACAAAAATCTGCGTTTTGACTTTTATATAATAAAATGTTGACTCGCCATTTCATTTACTTTACGTGATCTTCAGAGGGTGCATTCACAAGGGATTGACTGTAACACCCCGTGTTTTGAAAGTCAAAGTCAAAGTCAAGATTGAAGTCAAAGGAAGACAAGATTGCTAATTGCGATCTGTCTCTCCTTGCTCAATTCCTGTTTTGACTTCTTTGACTTATAAGATAGTCTTTTTATGCTCTTACGTTAGTTGTATTATGTGGAGTACTTATTAATAATCGAGGTTTCATCACTAATTATCGATATTTATCGCTTATCTCTTATCGCAATCACATTTGCAACTCGAACTTCGTGTTCTGGGTATTGTTTTATGTGTGTGTGCTTTTATATGTTACGTGTGCATGTTTATTTATGTTTATGTTGTGGTGATTAATCGAAATGCAATCGAAACTCAATCGCAATTGAATCGCAAATGCTAAACGCAAGTTAAACTAGGATGCTTGTATGTTGATATAGTAGTTGGGATTAAAAGTAATTTGAATGAGAAACTCTATCGCATCGCAACGCTCTAAACACGAATCAAAATCGCAAAACTCCTCGCGCCGTGCACTTGAGTCGATGTTGGCAGCTCTCTCTCTGCCCTACTCGTTCCAGCCGCTATTTCTTCAGATTTCTCGCGATTCTTGTAAGTTTTCCACCTAAATCTTGTACTTTCTTGATCTACACGCACTCCTACACCTTTCTGTCTTTTGAATCTTAACTTTTAACCGTGAAATCACTAGATTTGAGGTGTTCTAGGATGATGCCGTCATGGTGTTCTTGAGAACCTCATGTTTTGGCTTCAATCCACCAAGAACAACCTAGATCTAACCGATTTCCACATAAACAAACAAAGATCTTGCATAGATCTGAACATGTTCATAGTGAAAAAGGATTGAAAGATGGTTTCAAACTTTCTTTCAACTCTTTTACACTCAATGCAATCAAAACCGATAGAATTGGACTTTGTTCTAACCTTCTACTCCTTCTTGGTGATGTGTTGGCTCAAGATCTGAGTTCTACCAACGAGACAACCGATTTTGGGTTAAGCATGAACCACCGTCACGAACCTGTGAACGGGTCGGATTTGGGTGATTCCTGTTCGACCGGGTCACTAAGTCTTGACGAGGTTCTGTTGTTTAGCACGTTATCAAATCGTCTCGAGAAAACGACAAACTATCAAAACAACCAAGGAAGAAGGCGACCAGGTCATCTGGGACGGATTGCCGTCCGATCGGATTGCCACCCGACCGGACAGTCACCCGATCGGATTGCACCTTGGGTCCCACACTTAACTTTTTATTTCAACATTTTGAGGTTTGAAACATCGAACGGATTGCCGTCCGATCGGATTGTCACCCGATCGGACTACCACCCGACCATGTGATGTTAGGACTTCAACACTTAAACAATTTTTAACATGTTCAGTGTATGATGAGTTCTAAATGGATTGCCACCCGATCGGATTGCAATCCGATCGAGTGACAAACTGCTGTGAACTAGTTCTCACTGAAGTGTCCTACCAATCGGATTGTCGCCCGATCGGACCGTCGTTCGATCGATCGACCTGGAAGGTAGAGATACTACTCTGTTTTCATAATGCTACAATGAAAACTTCAAAAGACAAGCCATCATACACAAACACATCCCTCCCAAACGAGGTGACAATCCAATTGAGTGGCCACCCGATCGGGCGACCACCCGAACGGATTGTCATCCGATCGACCGGCCACTCGATCGGATTGCCACCCGATCGGATTACCGTCCGATCCAATGACACTCTACACTGTTTTACGCACCGCTTATCGTTTATGCTATCGTTCTAATCAGGCTAATCTCGCTCTAAGCGCTCCCTTCAATCCATCATCGCTGTGAATATACTCGAACCATTTTTGCTTTACGCACTTTTGGGTGTTACATACGTTACTTATATTAAATCACATCGAAAACACTACGTAATTACTTTAACGCTAACCGTTACCGCATGTTATACGTGACTTAATGAATGCTTCTTTGTTATGTTTACACATGGAATGCTGTCTACCTGCCTTAGCAACGATAGTACTATAGTTTGGACTCAGCACCTGTTCATTCAGGGGTTGTTAAGGACAATTTGTTACATGGCTCACAGTGGTGAGTGTGTATTACGAACTGCCTTGGGCAGTCAACCCACAGTCATTGGTATCGATAGGTTCATGTCGATAACTAACGTGCTTCATTTCGCATTGTGTACGTGCTGGTGATGCGTAATCGATTTTGAACTCTATTATATGCTTGGCTTGCTGTGAAATCGAGGCTAGGAAAGGTCTAGAAACAAATAAACGAATTGTCTGTATTTGAAATCTAAGTTGTCGGAACAGAACAATTTGACTGGATTTTTGTTTGTAATAATTGTAATACTTTTTTATGTCATGGTATGGGACATGATGCTTTAAATAATGGGAAATTATAGTTGTTATGGAAACTTCTGGACAATCTGTTTCGCTCAGTGCCACGCCCCGATGTTTCCGCCATCGGTTGGGGTGTGACATTAACACCTTCATTATTACGATCACCTAGCCAAGTTCAATTCAAACTTTGACTTGACCGAAATGGTCAGAACCGAAAGTCAACGCAAAAGTCAATTTGCTTGACTTTCGGCTAATAACTAGCCTAGGAATGAAAAGAAAACTAAGAAGAACACTTACAAGTGTTCAAGAAGAAGACTAAACTTTAGAAAAGGAGGCCTCTTAGTCTAGAAGCAGCTCCAAATGATAGAAGGAAAGAAAATGTGAAGGTGCAAGTTTGAATGGCTCATGGAGGCCTCTATTTATACTTGCACAATGATCATGAGATGATGCCCCCTGTTAGCAAAGCTCCCAAGGTGTTGATTAGTGTCCACATAGGTGGAGGAAGCAGGGAGAAGGTGGCAATTTACGAGAAATGTGGCACAACCTGCAAGTTGCAGCTGCCAGCAAGCAGAATCTGCGAGCGACACCCCTTTTGGACCATAAGGGGTTGGTTACGGTTCGTAAGGGACCATGCATGCCCATAGTTTGTTTAAATGCCTTTCGGTCCGTAAGGCTATAGCTTGCGATCTGTAAGAGACCGTCAGAAGCCATAATTTTGGCATTTTATCACATTTGATCCCTCAACTTGTATCATCTTCCATTTTTTTATGAAATTGGTCCCTCACCTCCAACATATCTGGAATATTTGAGAGTTAATCGGACACGTGTTGCCACATTAATCGATTAAAATTTCCGAGGTGTCACACTCGCCCTTTTTTATCCACTTCAACTTGGACATGCCATCAGCAGCAGACATCCGAAGAACGTAAGATTCAAGGTTGCGCGTTACTAAATCAGTTAGATCGTTGAGTGTTAAGGTGGGTTTGTGGAGGTGCACGGTGGGGGGTTGTGACGTTCTGTGATTTGCAGGTTGCACACCAATGGATGTATGATTTGTGGATCTGGGATGCTCTGTGATTGGCAGAACTGGATGCTTTACGGGAGTTATGGTGATGATGGTGGATGGTGATGTTTAACAGGTGGCCATGGGGTGAAATGGTGGTGATGCGGTTGTGTATGACAGTTGGTGTTTGTTGGATGTGGGTGGTGGCTTTAGGTCGTATGCCAGCGATGAAGGTGTACGGAGTAAAGAAGATTGTTGAGGATGGTGGTTTTGATGTTTCCAGTAGTGGATGGTGGTTGTAGGTTGCCGGGTGGTGGGTGGTGGGTTTCAATGGTTTTAAATCGAAGTGAGTGACGCCGGAGTGGTGGTTTGACAGAGGTGGTGGTCGGGAGAAGGTTTCAGGTGGTGAAAGAGAAGAGGGTTGTAAGAAGATGAAGAAGGTTTCTAGCGGGTCCCATTTTTTATATTTAAATAATAGTGGTGGGCCTCACTTATCTTTATAAATAATTAATTAATGCTTTATTTTTTTAATGAAGAGTAATTTGGTCATTTCACTCCCACTTAACTAAGAAAACTAACCTCTATCCGCTTCAGGGACTATCCGAGAATGAATGTTCAAAAGTTGGGGACTATAGCTGTAATTTTAGAAGTGTAAAGACTATAAGTGAAAACGGAGTAAACCACAGGGACTGTCTGGAAATTTTTCTCTAATAATATTTATCACTATATATAGATTATTTCATACCAATTTTTTTTACACCAACTCATTCAAGCTCTTTTAGTTTCTTATTAAAATACTCTCCAACATTAAAAAAGCCATGGATTCAAACAAGCCAAACAACTCGAGTCGAAACCTGTTCTCGTCACCCGGCTACAGTCCACCAGTTGATCCGAATTGGTCTCTTTGAAATTTTCTTTTTCGGGTTTTCCAACAAGCCCCCAATGCTTTCACCCAATTGAACCAAATCCTAATGCGAGTCCCGTTTAACATGCCATTTCAACCACAACTACAATCACCACCACCATAGGACCGTCTTAGCCGGTAGATGACGAGGTTGAAGAATTCGTGCCCAAAACGCAACCCCAAACTTACAAATGGAAAAAAATAAGCAATGGGTACGTGAACGTGCTAAGCAAGGCGCCACACCGAAACAAATTCCATGAAGAAAAATCGAGGAGGAGACATTGGCTAAGGCGTGGGTTGCTACTCAAAATGCTTAATAGTTAGTAAATCTTATTAGGAATATATATATATATAGATGTAAGAAATATATATATATATAGATGTAAGAAATATATATATATATATATATATATATATTCTTGTTACTAATATTTATTACATTTATAAAATGTAGGTAACAACCAAACCAGATAAAGTTTTTGGATGGAAGTAGTTGCAAAATTCCATTCGATTATGGAGCAAGGTCCGTATCGAGAGATCGATTCTATCTCTTCCAAGTTTCGAAAGACGAATACGACGGTCCAAAACTTTTGTAGGTTTTATAACAATTTGTATGCACATCGTCCAAGTGGGTTGAACGGATGACATTTCAAAAAGGCGATGCGTAAATACGAAGATGAATATAGGCATCCTTTCCCACACGTCCGGACATGAGATGTTTTGAGGAAATCTAGCAAGTGGGTGCCGGTTCCACACGAGGTTGCAACCGCTAAATGGTCTAAAACTTCGGAGACTGGAAGTTACAGCATGGGAGACTCGGACGACCGTTGTCAAATAAATATACATGACGAGCCAGAATTTGCCGATGATATAAATGAAATTCCAGAGGCGTAACGTCCCATAGGGAGGGACAAGGCCAAAAAGGAGGTGACTGCAAAAAAACAAGCCACATCGGGGAGCAGTTTGAAAATAGAAGATTTAATGGCTCAATTCAAAGCATTCACCGAGGTCGAAGCCGAAAAGGTAAGAGTGAAAAAACATGAAGTCGACGAATGGCTTAAGTTGAAACTAGAAGCGACACAAATAAAGGAATGAAAGATAATGACAACAGACATCAACGCGTATTCGAAAGAAGTGTAAAAAATGAAAGAAAAAATCGCAAAAAATGGAGTTCCTAGTTTTTTAAATTTCAGTATTTTTTTACGATTTTTTTTTAATTTTAAGCAATCTTGTATTTTTTTAAGTTAAGCCCTTTTTGCTTAAGCTTAGGTTTTTTTTAATACAATATATAGGGCTGTCCAAAAAGCTTGCGGCTCGGAGCTCGCTCGGAAAAAGCTCGCTCGATATGTCTCTATTTTTATATACATGTAATATATTACAAAAAGTAATTATTATTTACATGTATTTAGGCTTCTAGTTTGAGATCTTTGACATATTTAAAAGTTGATTGCCTTGCTAATGAACAAATATTATATTTACTTGAAATATAAAAATTATTTTGCGTTGTTGAACGTGATTTTGGCTTGTAATGTATTAGGTTGGACTTATTTTGAATATGTTATTTTAAAGTATTGAATAATATTTTAGAATATTGAAATTTGAGAGCTATGTATTAATTTTTATTTTTAAAATCGAGCCAAACCAAACTGAGCCGAGTCAGCTCGGTTTAAAACCAAGCCGAGCCCGAGCTTAGATTTTCAGTTCGGTTTCAAATCCGAGCCGAGCCAGCTCGGTTTATAATAGAGCCGAGCCCGAGGTTGCCCTAGCTCGGCT
The DNA here is from genome assembly GCA_030545235.1 of Helianthus tuberosus. NCBI lineage: Eukaryota > Viridiplantae > Streptophyta > Magnoliopsida > Asterales > Asteraceae > Helianthus > Helianthus tuberosus. The sequence goes on from CM060406.1 coordinate 189,150,541, forward strand.
CGGCTCATGAACAACCCTAGCAATGTAAGCTATATTATTAATTTTAGTATTTAACTTAATTTTACTTTTATATGCGTTGAATATTAGTTAACAAAAAAATGACTCTTCACTTACATCTCAAGCCCATCACTTAGATGAGGTGATAATGCCCGATGATGTGGCCGCTTAAGTGATGACTATCATAAGTGGCCAAATCAAAAAGTATAAGTTAGGAATTTTCATAGGCAAGGAGATCCGAAAAGTTCGGAGACGGCGATTATGGCGAATTAGGGTTTTCTTCTTCTTCTTCAACATGACGGGTAGGGGAAAATACAACGTAGATCAGTGGTATGATGTTCCGATTAAGACAAGGAACCGGAATAAACAACAACAAGGTAATAAAGACTTGGAATCGATCGTCAAGTTCTTCGTTTCAAACTTGCCGCCTAAATGCTCTTCGAAGGATTTGGTGGCTGCTCTCAATGGCTTCGGTGAGATCCACGGTACGTACATCGCTAGAAAATACGATAAACTGGGTAAGAGATTTGGTTTTGTTTCATTTAAGAAAGGAAGGAATATGGGGGATTTGGAAAACAATCTTAAGGACGTTTGGATTGGGAGCTATAAGCTATATATAGTTTTGGCTAGGTTTGTTGATGGTGTTGATTTGCTTAGTAAAAGGGATCCTATTTGGAAGCCGGTTTCGAATAACAATGTCAATGAAGATACCATGCACGTAGATACACAGGATGATCCTGTGGACATTAACGTTGGCTCTTCGGTTGATGCGGGAAGATCGTTTAGAGACGCTCTTTTGAATAAAGAAACTGTTGAGGAGAAGGTTGTAGTGAATGTGGACGATCACAGCATGGCTTTTAGTCATTGGTTTCATTGCTCTTTAGTTGGTAGGGTGCATGGGCTGCATGACTTCTCACGTTTGAGAAGCTATGTTGAAGACAATTTCCAGATTAAATGTTCTATCAAATATGTGGGTGGTTTGCAAGTATTATTGATTTTTGAGAATAAGGAGGAGGCTAAAGTGGTTTTAGAAAAGGAGGAGCAATGGAAAGAATTGTTTGTATCCTTGGCTGTTTGGGAGGGACAAGACTTGGAGAGTGAACGTATAGCTTGGCTTAAGATCTATGGTGTGCCACTTTGTATCTCCTCGCTTGATGTTTTTGATAATATCGCTTCAAAATTCGGTACAGTTATTCAAAACGCACAATTTCCTGAGAATGGTGATGACTTATCTTATGCCTTTGGTGGAGTTTTATGTAAAAGATCGGACAGAATTCAGAAGCAGGTCGCTTTAAAGTGGAAAGGAAAAACGTTTTCGGTGTTCGTTGAGGAAGACGTTGAAGAATGGAGTCCGGACTGTATTGTTGAGACTGAAGACGACGTAGATGTTGATAATCAGGACGAGGAGATGAATTTTGGGGCTGAGTTGGACAACACGGGTCAACATGAGCACGTCGTTTCCTCAGAACAACAGTGTACGGATTCGGGGATGCAAGAAGTGGATCCTAATTTATTCTCAGAAGGTTGGAAAGATTGCAATTCTAGAAGAAAGAAGGGTGGTTTCGTCAGGAATAAAGCGGATAGAAGTAAGTCTAACTCGCCCTCGGGAGTTGAACGACCTAAAAAAACGTATTAGGGATGCTAACAATCCGTACGATATTGATCGGTTCATTTTTAATGTGGGCGACTCGGTTCTTTCTGAGAACAGGGTTGCTCCCTCGGGTGGTTCGGATGATGTTTATCTTACTCCAGATTTAAACGGGGTTACTGTGGGATTCGAAGAGGGTGAAGTCCAGGCTGGTACAGACCATGTTAGTGAAGAAGTGAATGGTACCATATTGATGGCTGATATGGTCGGGGTCATAAATGTAGAAACTTTCGAAGCTGTTTTGGAAAAATCTATTATTGAAGAAGGCTTACAAACCGGTTGTAAATGAATGTGTTGTCCGTTAATATCCGTGGGTTGGGTAGACAAGACAAAAGTTCGTGGATTCGGGGTTTAAAAGTAGTAAACGAAGTGGATTTCATTATGTTACAAGAAACACAGTTCGGTTCGTTAGACGGTATAAATGTTGGGGCTTTCTGGGGTAATAATGCTTTCGAGTATGATTGGGTTGGCTCTTCGGGTCGTTCGGGAGGGCTTTTATCTATTTGGGATCCTTGTAAGTTTGATATGATTTCAGTGGAGAAGCAACGTAATTTTCTTAGTGTGCATGGCTTAGCTAAAGAGTCTTGAAAGGAAATGGTGTTTGTTAACATTTATGCTCCACAAAAGTTAACTGATAAGCGACAACTTTGGCGTGATCTTGAGCGTCATATTGTGGTAGATGATCGTTTTTGGATTGTTGGGGGGGGGGGATTTCAATTGCGTCAGAGATAGATCGGAAAGACGGAATTCTAAATTCTTTGCGTCAGTTAGCTATGAATTTAATGAATTCATTGATAAAGTGGGCTTACATGAATTTCATTTGAAAGGGAGAAAGTTCACTTTCGTCGCGGGTAACAAATGTAGTCGAATTGATCGTATCTTTCTCTCTTGGAATGGGTTTAACGAATGGTCACATGCGGAATACAGGGCTCTTGCTAGGGATAAATCGGACCATAGCCCGTTGATCTTGAAGGTGGTTGCGCGTAATTTTGGAGCGAAGCCTTTTAGATTTTTTAATTCTTGGTTATCTATGGGGGACTTGGAAGAAGTGGTAGTTAACGCGATTAAATACTTCAATGGTAACGGCCCTCCTGATGTCATGTTGATGCTAAAGTTCAAGAAGATTCGACAAGCTATTGTTGAGTGGAGGAAGAAGATTACGGTTTCTGAACTAGAAGAGGAACTCAATTTAAAACAAGATCTTTTGGAATTGGATGCTCTTGTTGAGGATAGAGACCTTACGGAAGCCGAACAACGGGTTTACGAAGAAGCTACTAAGAAAGCACAAGAGTTGGAAATGAACAAAATGAAAGACATTCGTCAAAAAGCTAGGGTTCGTTGGGCGAAAGACGGAGACGAGAACTCGACTTTTTTTCACGAGGTGGTTAATAAACGGAAAGCTTGTAATAGCATTCCGGGTTTGATGATTAACGGGTCGTGGGTGCATAAGCCGTCGGAAGTTAGAAAAGAAGTGTTCTAATTTTTCAAGCGCCGATTTATGGAGGATGTATCGGTTCGGCCGGATCTTTCTTGTGTTGGTTTAAAAGAGCTCTCCGATATTGACGCGACTGTATTGGTGAAACCATTTGAAGAAAAAGAAATAAAAGCGGATGTGTTTGATTGTGGTAGCGATAAAGCTCCGGGTCCGGATGGTTTCAATTTCCGGTTCATTAAACGGTTTTGGAATCTATTTGTGGATGATTTTGTGGCTATTTTGCATTACTTTGCGGAGCATGGCATAATCAACAGGGGGGTTAATTCTTCTTTTGTGACGCTTATTCCTAAGGTTAACGACCCGACCAATCTTGGTGAATATAGACCGATAACTCTTATCGGGGTTATTAGTAAGGTGATCTCGAAGATTCTCGCTAATAGGCTCAAAGTGGTGATGGGTAAACTTACTTTTGAGACGCAATCTGCGTTTCTTTCTGGGAGGTATATTCTTGATGGTCTTTTGATTATTAGCGAAATATTGTCTTGGGCTAAAAGGAGTGGAAAAGAGCTATTTCTTTTCAAAATCGATTTCGAGAAAGCCTATGATAACGTTAACTGGGATTTCTTATTATCGGTCATGCGTCAAATGAAATTTCCAGAAGTGTGGTGCAATTGGATTAGAGGTATTTTAACTTCGGCCCGATTGTCTATCTTGGTGAATGGTTCTCCGACCTTTGAATTTAATTGTGAAAAAGGCATTCGCCAAGGGGATCCCATTTCTCCGTTCTTATTCATTATTGTAATGGAGGCACTATCTAATATGATTCGCAAAGCATGCGCTGGTGGAGCTTTTAATGGGGTTCGGCTTCCTAACGGTGGTCCGAAAATCTCTCATCTTTTGTATGCAGACGATGCGATGGTTATGGGAGAGTGGTCCGATTTTAATTTCAAAGCGTTGACGAGAATTCTGCGATTGTTCCATTTGTGTTCCGGGCTTAGAATAAATTTGCATAAATCTACTCTGTTCGGGATTGGTAAAGATTCGGACGAAATTGCTCTTAAGGCCGGTGGTTTGGGTTGTAGACCGGGTGCGACGCCTTTCAAATATTTGGGTATTCTTGTGGGCGCCAACATGAATCGGGTCAATAACTGGGAAGAGATTATAGAGGTGTTTAATAAAAGGTTGTCGAGGTGGAAGGCTAGTATTTTATCCATTGCTGGTAGAGTCACGCTTATTACTTCGGTTTTAGAAAGCCTTCCCTTGTACTATTTCTCTTTATATAAGGCCCCGGTGACGGTGATTAATAAGCTTGAAGCGATTACGAGGAGATTTCTTTGGGGAGGTAACGAAGATAAAAATAAGATACATTGGGTGGCTTGGGATGTAGTCACTAAGCCTAAGCAACAAGGAGGGTTGGGGATCAAAAAGTTCGATGAATGCAATAATGCCATGATTTTAAAATGGTTGTGGCGTTATCGGGTAGAACAAGACGCTTTGTGGAGGAAAACGATTGATGCAATTCATGGTTTGGCTAGAAGGTGGGAACCGATTCCGTTTAATAAAAGGTTTCCAGGTACATGGTGCAAGATTGTTAATTTCGGTACTCGTTTTAAGGCCCATGGTAAGAACTTTATTGAAACGGTTATTGGTAGAATTGGTAATGGAAAATCGGTGCGCTTTTGGTTAGACCCTTGGTTTGAAGACGGTACCTTGAAGACGTTGTTCCCGGACCTTTTTAGACTTGAGCGAGACAAATTTTGCTTAGTCGAAGACAGGTTTGAGCTGGTCGGTCAAAGGTGGATGGTTAGATGGAGTTGGAGGTCATATCCTAGTTCTATGGAGGAGAGAAATCAACTTATTAACTTGCACAGAAAGATTGCGGATACTTATCTTGTTGAGGAAAATGACAAGTGGTCTTGGGTCTTTGCTGCAGATTCGTTGTTCTCTGTTAAAGAGGCTCGAAGGTGGATTCAAGGTGATATGCAAAATCAAGTTCTAGAGGTGTTTAAATGGAGCAAATGGATTCCTAGTAAATGTAACATGTTTATGTGGCGGGTCTTTTTGGATAGGATTCCGACTCTTAGTGCTCTTCGCAAAAGAAATATCAATGTGGGGAATGGGTTGTGTATTTTGTGTGGCGAAGTCGAGGAGACTACGGATCATTTATTCTCAGCGTGCAGGTTCATTACGGGTGTTTGGCTTGGTATCGCTTCTTGGTGCAAGATTGCCCCATTGTTTCTCTTCTCAGCCAAGGATGTGTTAAGTGTTACAGACTTCATGGCGATCTCCGATTCGAAGAAAGAAGTGGTCTACGGAATTCTGATATTGGCTTGCTGGCGTGTTTGGAAGGCTAGAAACGATAAAGTTTTTTCTAATTTAGACACGGAAGTGGTTAAGATAGTTTCGGATGTTAAGTCCTTGGGGTATTTATGGTTTAAGAGTAGAAGTAAGAGAGGTTCGATAGATTGGAAATGTTGGTGTAATTTTTGTTTTTATTTGATGTAATTCGTTTTCGGCGGCTTATCTCTGTCTTGGAGATTTTGCCGGTTCCGTGTTGTTAATGAAAGTTGCCTTAAAAAAAAAAAATAAGTGGCCAAATCAAATCTAATCTAATCATGAATTGTTATTTAATTCCAAAATCAAAATGATAACCCAAGTCCCAAACAGTTTATATTTAAATATACCTCACGTGAACCTTCAAACGAAAACGTGCAATTATTTTTTTTTTATACATAACCAACATAAACAATTACACATAACGCGATCCATAACACCAAAGCCATGTGCCTTGCACCCAGAAATTTAACACACCGATGTATGTATGTCTCCTTGCAGTCAACACCATTACTAGTACATTCATGTTCATGCATCTGTGTCAAATTTTAATCGCACGAACAGAATATCCTTACAACCGTCTATCGAACAGATTATCATACCGATTAGATATTAAAAAGCCAACAAGATCTAACAGGAATCTTTGTACAAAAAAAAAAAAAAAAAAACTCTGGATCTCTGGTTAATGTTTTGAGAGGGTTCTAAATGGATAGGGGTGAGAAAACTTGAGTGACTAATGACTTGAAGAAAGGAAGTTCTTTATATAGGAAACCCGGAGACAAAAGCTTGACCCGATCCATCCGCAACTCATTCAGCACCAGACTTCCAGCCCATTAAGGGGCGGTTTGGTAGCCTCTTAATGACTATTCAGATGCTACCTCTTAATAGTTTAAAACCTCTGAATGAATAAGAGGTAACCTCAAGTCTGAATGGTTAAGAGGTGACCTCTGAATGGTAAGTCATCACATGTCACATTTTTCTACCTTCTCATTGGTAAAATTCTTAATGGTTCCATTAAGAGGTAGCCTCTTAATAACCATTCAGAGGCTCCATTAGCTCCTAGCTGGCTAGCTTATCTCCAAGCCCATTAGTCATACAAAAACATACACACCAAATAAACTAAGTTAGAAAACATAACACAACTATATTTAACATGCAAGTGTGTCTTTCAACATAACATGCAACTATATCTTTTAACAATTTGTTTTGCTTATTTTCTTAACCAATTTTCCTCTCTCCATCACCACCACCCACCATCACCACCATCGGACCCTGCTTCAAAACGGCAACGTTTCATGTCCACTCAACTTTACCTTAGTCGGGTCCAACAGCCCGCCTCTAGACTCTCCAAACGTCTCCCGTTACGCTCGACAAGGTCTCCGGCTAACGCAAGCTGATAATTACCTCCGTCGTACAAACTCCTTCGAGCTCCCATTGCACACAACCGACTCGTGTTGGCGTTCGTTGACCCAAGACTTTCACCTGAACGTTTACCTACGTCGAACCTGCGGGTTTCGACGCAAACTGGATCACCATTCCACGTTGAATGAATATAAATAACCGCCAACAGTTTGAAACAACCGTCAACAAATCGTTGCTCAACACTGTTCTTTCAACTTGTAACTGGTCAACGTCGGGTGCTCGTGCGTGCACCATCACGCTTTATAATCTCCAGGAATCGTTTGTGAACGGAAGCTTAACCAACTGCCAGGCTTATCCGTTTAGCCAAAACGATTATCATCCAGCGGCGGAACTAGTCCAAAAATTTAGGGGTCTCTCAATTTTTTATTTTTGAGTAAACTTCCGTTTTACTCCCTGTGGTTTGGTCACTTTAACGGTTTTGCCCCAAACTTTTAAAAATAGCCATTTTACTCCCTGATGTTACGTCTTTTTCTCTAATTTGCACCACGGGTCTAACTCCATCCAAAGTCTCTGTTAATTTGAAGGGTATTTTGGTAATATTATATATATTAAAAAAAGCTATTAATCTCTCTCTCTTTCTCATCTCACCCTCATCTCCTCTCTGCTAACTTCGCCGGAACCCTAACGCCGCCGCCGCCGTCACCTGACGGCTACATCAAACCACCACTCCACCGCCCTACGTTGACCTAAAACGCCGCAACAAACCTCCGTCCCAACCTCCCCCCCCAAAATCGTTTCCCAAAACCTCCGTCCCGAAACCCCCAAATCGTTTACCGGAAAAATACGTCACCGGAGAACTCACCACAGTCATCTTCAACCTCATGTTGTCATTAGCATCACCGCCTGACTCACCGTCGAAACCCACAGCCACCGTCGCCGTGAGCGGCGGCGCCATCGCGCGGTCCATCATTCCTTCTCCTATGTGTCTCTCTCTCTCTGGTCTTCCGTCTCGATCTCTGATTTCTCTCTTTCGTCTCGTTGCCGGAAGAAACCAGGGTGCGGGTGTGGTGTGTGTGTGCCGGAGACATGAGATGAAGGGGAGGTTGAGGGGTTTAGGTGGGTGTGCGACTGCATAAGATCCGTCGCCGGGATTACAGCCAGCACCGGCTCCGCCGGTCGCCGGAATTGCAGGAAAGTCGTGACAGAGGCAGGTGTGAGGTGCAACTGGGTTGTGAAGAAGAAAGAGAAAGAAAGCATACGCAGGGAGAAGGAGAGAGGAAAGAGGAAAGAGATTGTGTGTGGGTGTTTTTTTATACTATAAATATAATATATTTATATGTAGAATTACTAAATTATCCTTACTCTTATATATAAATTACCAAAATACCCTCCAATGTAACATACATTTCTAATGGAAATGTCTATTTTTAAAGGTTTGGGGCAAAACCGTTAAAGTGACCAAACCACAGGGAGCAAAACGAAAGTTTACTCTTTATTTTTTAGACCAGGGGTATCCTTTGTATAACGGAGACGAAGTTGAGGGGTATTTTTACGCTGCGGAAATGGAGTTAAGGGGTATTTTTACACTACGGAGATGGGGTTGAGGGGTAGCCTGTGCTACCCCTACTAACATTCTAAGTCCGCCCCTATAATATCATCGTTATCGTTGTGGTAATCGTTGTTGTTGTTGTTGTTGTTGCGGTTATTGTGATTGGATTGTGGGATTATCGGAGAAAGAAACCGAGTCGAAACAGGAAAACAAGAAGTAATTTGGATGAAATTACTGGAAGCACTACGTTGATTAAGTTCAGTATTGATGATATCAAAGAGGCTCCTAGAAATTTCGCCAGAGAGAACATGACTGGTAAACCGACGTAAAATCGTTGAATCACGCACGCCTGTTGCGGCGTGTTAATGCGAAGAAATTAGACAGAAACGTAAAACACAGAAAATAATAATTAAGTCGATCTAGGACCCGCACGTTGCGACGAACTTGTCAAGCAGAGAAAAATACTGTCATACGGGAAAAAAACAGACGAAAAATATTGAACCCCACACGCACATTGCGGCGTGTTAAATCGCAAAATTTAGAACAAAACGTAAAACGAAAAACTTGCGAAAGATGAAAAGTATGAGGGACCAATTTGAAAATAAAAAAGTATTGGGGTTGAATTGTAAAAGATGAAAAACTTTGAATAAAAAGTAATAAAGTCATTGGGGTTAAAATTCAAAAGATAAAACCTTTAGGTTAAAAGTGGAAAATACAAATTTTTTTTTTTTTTGAAAAACTCCCGATGCATGTTTTCAACAACATGAAGAAGAAAGTATTGCTTATTAATAGTTTGGATGGTTCTGAAGTTGCATTTAAACGGTTTAAAAACTGTTCAGCTCCGTGTGATGCGTGTCACAAATACATGGATCTAAAGAAGAAACTGATTATTATTCTTAACACAGTTGAATCCAGTCAATATAGAAACAACTGAAGATGAAACAAACACAATAATCTCTCAGCAAATCACCAATACAATGATCTGCACTCTCTAAAACGGATCTAAGTTATGAACACTCGATCTCAACACAAGGTCTATACCAAACCCTAAGAGAGAAAATACAACAGAGAGATCAATGAACTGAGAGAAAAAAAAATTAGTGTTATGAATGAACAATCCGATATGAAGACGAGACTTATTTTCTATGCGCTGAACTAATCAACTTCTCCGGGTATCCAGGTATCCAGCCATCCAGCCCATTAGCAGCAATTGTCAAGTCCAGTCAAGTCCAAGCCCACTCCAAAGTTGTTGTCTGGTTCAAGCCAAGCCCAACTCCAAATACATGTAACAAAACAAAAAAACAAAAACATAAACATAAAGATAAACTTAGGTTATAAAAATATAAAACTGAAAATATAATATATACTTTTTAACAATGCGAGTTTCACACACGAGGTTGAAGTGATCGCGAGTGTTCGCCATGTGAATCTTGTGGCTTTGAGAGGATACTGCATAGCTACCACGCGTTTGAAGGTTATCAACGGATTATTGTTACGGATTTAGTTAAGAATGGGAGTCTGTATTGTATGATCATTTGTTTGGGAATCAATCGGCCCGTGCTAACCTAAGTTGGCTGATTCATAGAAATATCGTGATAGGTGTGGCTCGAGGGTGGGCTTATTTGCATCGGGCATAGAGATATAAAAGCTAGTAACATTCTTTTAGATGAAAATTTTGAGGCTAAGGTTGCTGATTTTGGGCTGGCTAAGTTTTCACCTGAGGGTGCGACGCATTTGAGCACTCGCATAGCCGGTTCAATGGGCTATGTTGCCCCAGAGTACGCGTTATACGGTCAGTTAACAGAAAGGAGTGATGTTTACAGCTTTGGGGTTGTGTTGTTAGAACTTCTAAGTGGGAAAAAGGCTCTTTTAGCGGTTGCGGATGATCAACCGGCTCTTTTAGCCAATTGGGCGTGGTCAATGATGTAAAACGGTACGCCTTTAGAAGTTATTGATGATAGTATGGCGGAATGTGGTTCACCCGAGACCATGGAGAAGTACGTGTTGGTGGTGGTTCTTTCTTCTCATCCGCAATTATATGCCCGGCATACAATGGATCAAGTTTTGAAAATGCTAGATACGGATTTACCGGTTCCTTCAATACCTGAAAGACAGATACCGCTTGTAGCGGGACTTGAGGATATTGAGAGATCCATTAGTGATAGCTGGTCGCGTCAATTGTCTACTCCTAGAGGGTATCAGGCGTATGCAATTGAGATGGATGGGCGGTCAGCTGCCAACGAGGAGGATGAGAAAGCCGTCTTTCGGGTGGAAGATAACACCCTGCAGATGGTACAGTTTCGTGTTTTTTATTTTGTTCCAATTGGGTTCTTCACTTGTATATATAATCTGAAGATTTTGAGTTGAATCTTACTTACACTTGTATATTATCAGGTATTCATGGGCTATTCAGTCTATGCAATACTTTCCTTTTTGATTCATTAATGATTGTAAAATCAATTGAGAGTGACATGTTCAATTTTTAACCATCAAATATATAGGCTTTTTTGTTTTTATAACATTAATTGTGCTTGATAAAATAGGGAAAATCACCTAAGTGGCCAAGTTGACTACAAAGATTATCAAAGTAGCAGTCAAATTTGTTAGATTACTAACGCAGGAGGACGAAAATGGCGCAACAGAAAAGATGGAAATGCAGATTGAGAGACAGAGAAGGAAGATGGAAGAAAACTGAAATTTTTGAATGGCGCAGGAGACTAAGGGGTGGCGCAGGAGATTCTCGTTGTCGACCTATATGGCGCAGGAGCAGGCTACCTAGGCTTGAAAAAGAAAGGTGGCACACAGGAAGGTGTACCGCGCCATATGGCGTAGTAGATGAAAATTAATGTCGCAAGAAGCTTAGATGCGCAGGAAGAGAGCTGGTGGCGCAGGATGGCTATTTTAGTAATTCTAGAAAGTTATGGTTATTATCTTAATTATCTTGGTAAAAAAGGTTAATTTAGTGATTTTCCCAATGAAATAACTAAGAAAGATGTTTGTAAATAGGTCAAAAGTCAAAACAAATAATGACACAATGTATTTATGACCATCCTTGTGTTTAATTTGGGTATTGTGACATACACATTTATACTCTCCTCTACGACCACTACTATCATTGCTAGTGAGACCCCGTCAGACCGCCCCACCACTCTCTCCTCCTTCGGTCCTATAACGCCTTACGTGCTCGCTCAACACATTTAGAAGTGTTTTGAGGGTCCGCGATAGTAGGCTCGTGGTTGAAGAAGATTAGAGGTGGATGTTAAATTGTTAATTAAAAAGTTACTAGCGAAGGACTATTTAATTAATCATTTAAAAAATTAGTTTCAAATGAATTGAAACAAAGAAAATAAAGGTATAAACAAAGGAGCACAACTATCACATAAGAGGATTTTCCACAGAGAAAAAAAATATCTGTTATTACAGAAAATATATCAACATATCCACTCATTAGTCATTTCTTAGTGTTTCATATTTTACATAAATTCATCTACCATTCATTTTTAACTTTAGCAACTGTAAAACTTAACTTTTGTTTTTCGATTATTAGGTTAAGTTTTGAATTCGTTCGTTATATAAAAGAAAAAAGAAAAAAAGAAACTCGACCAAAATACGCTCAATGTTCATTACACATCAAAATGAATCGTTAGATGGCTTATATTGTTGTAGCGCTTGAGAATTCGACTTAGAATAGATTAGTGATCGTAAGGATAAACCTTAATGGGTTGTGTCATGATAAGCACTATATTCCCCTTCGTAAAATAGGTATCGGGTTTGAATTTAACTTCTACCGGTTTCATGAAAGCCATTTGCACAACACATGTTGCAATTTACATAATGTTGTTGATTTACAAGGATAAATCAATATTTAGATCGGACAAAAGCCAGCCACAGACAAATCATGGTCACATTAAAAGCCTAAATCTAGATATAATTGTAGTTAAAACTTATGATTTATAAGACACAACTTGCCTCTCATCTATGAGGACAATGTAGCCTGTAAAATTGAGGTCTAAAAGGGTATTAGTTTAATATATGTACAAAAAATGACAAACAAAAAACCTCTGCAAATTTAGTATTAGTTATTTCATAATTTTAAATGATGATAAGTTAATATCAACTATAAAGACAATAAAACACAGCTGGAAATTGAGTTAACTAATTGCTAGTTGCAATTACCAACGATTCCTTTCCTAGATATTTCTCAAACTTAATCAAAATCTTATGATAACATAAAACGAAACTATAGCGATATACTTTCAAATTTTTACTAAAATACTTTTATTTCATCAGCAAGTGTATTTTAATATATGAAGTTAAGATCTCGTACAAACCTTGTCTTATTTAAAAACATTAAGAATAGATTTTAACTTGATTTATTGAATTAAGGACTAAGATTGATTTCACATCATTACTAACAATAACTATACTATTTAATGGGTGTTTTAGTCATTTTCTCAGTGTGAACCGGGTGGGTGCGGGGAAGGCACCGGTGAACGGATTTGCCGCGCGGCAACACTGCCGCCGACCCTCACAACCCAGGTGATTGAGTAAATAAGCGGTGAGTGTTTACCGCATAGGGGAAGAAGAGGGGAAGGAAAGAGAGAGTTGAATAATGGTGGGGCCCACTCTTTTCAACCAATCACAATTTTTTCTTTGTTTTTTATATTTAAAAGAGTAAACTTCCGTTTTAATCCCTGTGGTTTGGTCGTTTTAACGGTTTTGCCTTAATCCTTTAAAAATAGTCATTTTACTCCCTGATGTTTCGGTTTTGTCGTCATTTTGCTCCACGGGCTTAACTCCATCCATATTGTATGTTAACTGAAAGAGTATTTTGGTAATTACAATATAAAATAAGGGTACTTTGGTAATTTGTTTTAACGGGTTTTTATTGAGATTTGGGTGGCTTGTTCGAAGGAGACAAGGGTTTCAAACACGACTGTTCAACAGCGGGTGGTTGTGGCTGGTGGTAGTCGACGGAAAATGGTGTTCGGGTGGTGGTGATGGTGGTATGTGGTGGCACCGGGGTGGTGGGTGGCACGGGGTGCCGGTGATGTTAGGTGGTGGGTGGTGAGTGTAGAAGAGAGAGAAAGGGAGATCTTGTAGAGAGAGAGAAAGAGTGAGTAGAGACTGTGTATTTGTTGTGTGTATACTTTACATTTAAATACAAATTACGAAAGTATCCTTATTTTATATTTGTAATTACCAAAATACCCTTTCAGTTAACATACAATATTAATGGAGTTAAGGCCGTGGAGCAAACTGGCGACAAAACTGAAACATCAAGGAGTAAAATGGTTATTTTTGAAGTATTGAGGCAAAACCGTTAAACCGACCAAAGCACAGGGAGCAAAGCAGAAGTTTACTCTAATTAAAAAAAAATAGTTTACCCTTTCTCAAAAGAGGTGACCACCCCTTATGTTTTAGTGCAAGAGTGGACTTAGAGAGAGGAATTGACATGACAAGATGTGATTGGGTAGATGAAGAGTTTACCTCTCCTCAAGAGTTGACCACCCCTTTCAGACTCATTCTCCATTAAGTACTAATTCCATCTAGTTTTTAAAACTAAAATAACATTTATATACTTTATTGTTTGATTAAAATACATTATCATAAAATCAAACATTTTTTATCTTTAATATGAATATTATTGCTATACTTTTTTTTAAATGAAATTTTTTTATAAAAGTTGCAAAATAGTGTTTTATAACTATGCTAATAAGTATAACTAACACATATATAAGCAACACATTAATTTCTATAATCAGCAAATACATATATAATTATAACCAACACATACGTAAACGATTATAACAAGTACATAATTTATATAAGCAAAACATGAATTTTATAACCAGCACATACGTATATAATCATAACCAGCACATATACAAGTGACACATGAATTTGTATAATCAGCACATGAATGTGAAACTGCTTCCATAATTTTAGGAAATTTTAGAAATCAACTTCAAAAAAAATACAAAAAATGTTCTTTATACATGAATTAGAGGGATGACACGTAACATGTTGTGAATGGTTCTTACTGTTTTTAAAACAAGATAACGTTTGTATATGATCTTACCACTTAATCTATGTTCACATAACAAGTATATTACCTGATCACATAATATTTATATTACTTATTAATAATATTATGATTTTTTTTTAAATTGGTGATATAACACGTCTAGAGATGAAATACAAATGGGTTTTAACATACAAAATACCCTTAACGTAAGAACTGAAAGAGAGATTTTTTTTTTGAAATATTTTTCTCTACTACTTAAGAATGATGTTTAATTTCAAAATGTAAAAAAAAGTTCGTGATTTTATAGTAGTGGAGTAATAATTGTTGGTTAATTATAATTACTCTACAAAATTACATAATTACTCTACTAGTGTAAAATTGCGATTTTTTTTAATTCTAAGGCTAAAATAAGTGCTTAATAAGTAGGGGAAAAAAAATCCCTCATTCACTTCTTACGTTAAGGGTATTTTTTATGTTAAGACCCATTTGTACAATAACTTAACCCATAACATTACTAATCAGCAAGATATTAAAAAAATAATCAAAAGAAACACTAACACCCAATACAAAGTTAGTGTTATGAATATCACATAGAGTTTACCATGTAGATCAAGATTTACCTCTAAGATTTTACCCAAGCAAGTGGATGAACTCTTTGTCAAACTTATGGGTAACCTTGTCTACTAAATAGTTAATCTTGTCCACCAAATAGTTAACCTTGTCCACCAAATAGTTAATATTTTTGTAGTATAAATACTAGCTCAAGATAGAAGGAAAAATGCACCTCATGTATACACTTTTATAAGTTATACAACTCTCTTCTTCTTTCTCTTATAACATTTCTAAAGTTCTTAAAGTTTTAGCACTAATCTTGTGTTAATCCTTGTTATATTATAACACGTTATCAGTACGAGGCTCTAGCCAAGGAAACGTTCAAGCAATTATAATCAAAGTAAGCATTTGATTAATATATAAACTATAATTGTTATGATAAACTAATACCAGTGCAGATGTATCTTACGATGGATATACGATCGTTGTTGGACTACAAAAACGTAACATGTCTTTTTATGTATCGTGGGATTGTTTTCCTTTAGGAGACCCTGTTATCCAGACACTCCTATCATAAAAACAATTAAGTCCCATACTTAAAAAATGAAAAATAAAATAAAGAGACTGAAAGACTTGATAGCACTTGTATTTATTTATGCATCTAACTTTTATTTATACGCACATACTAACATTTAATTTAGAGTTTACATTCATGTATACTAACATTTTTATTCTTATTACTAGAGGGAAGGCCCGTGCGATGCACGGCATGACCGACAGTTAGTGTCCTTCATTGTGTTGTGTGTTTAGGAAAAATGTTTATGTATGGATAAAAGATAATTAGCCAAAAGACAATGTAAGAGAAGCCATACAAAACGTGATAAGAGTTTGTACCATAAACTGGCCTCACAAAATTTAAGACGTGCATAGCACAGGAAAATTGCCAAGTCTAAAAAAATACATTACAGGGGAAAACTTAAAGGAGTTCATAAAGCCTCCTTTTTTATTCAATAATCAACGAAATTTTCTGTTGCTAATGCATGACCATGCAGCCGGCGTTCCCCTTAGCTACCCACAGAACCATCTGAATCAGAATCTTCATAATTAGGGCTGTGAAAAAGAAGGGAAATGTTAGGCTGAACCTTAGATTCGATGATCTATGTATTTCCATTATTTTGCACTAAAAAATTGAAAGAATGTAACTATGTTCAAGTAAATTCTCATCTATGAACCACAGTTCAAACTCGTTGAAAATCAATTAATTCCATTTAGCTATTTGGCATGTAAAAACAGGGGGAAGAACATAATCTAACGATTTAACTTAAGTATCCAAACGAAATAAACATATCAAGTCGAAAAACACATATCAAAACCGGTGGTGTCATTGTAGTCATAAAGAAATAAACATGATGTTTGTAGCATGTATTATTAAATTTTGAACATTTTCTAAAACACAATACAAATGGACAGGTAGTTACGTGGTTCATGGAATTTCGTAATTCAAAAGTATGTATACAAACTTACATGTACTTGCTGACTGTTTCTTTGAGCTTAACCGGTGTTGGAATTGTCATCACCCCTTTACCCTTCCTAGTCATGGGAGTAGGAGTGGTAGATCCAACGGATTGATAGTTGGTTTCGTCTGGGAGCACACGTTTGCAGTTGAAACTCTCAAAGGCCCCATGATGGTAGTATGTGGATGTATCAACTTGGATGGTTCGGGTGGTGCCTATAAGTGAATGTAAGCAGTTTGGGAGCGTTGAGATGTTACCGTTACAGGTCCGTATCATGACTGGTGTGAAGCTATCCTGGTTGATTGCGGAAGAAACGGTGTAGATGTGCGAGAGACCCGATTCCACATTGAGTATAGACTGAGCAGTGGTGCTTGTTAGAAGTTGTGCAGTGTCATCGAAGCACACGATGACCACATCAGCCGTGGAATCGACCACATCAAGCTGAAGATGGAATCTGTTGAAATATTTTTTTTTATTCAGATGTGAAAATGTGTAAAGACGTTTGCCAATGCACATAACTATAGAATACGAAAGACGAACCTTGCTCGGGGAAACATAACTGGGTTTTCACAGCCTTCACACCACAACTCCCCGTGATCATGCGATACACCTTTCATGCATTTTCCTCCTCCACACATAAGTCTGAACCACTCTTCGCTATTACGTACGCCTTTAATCACCACACGGCAATTGAACTCAGCATTCTGCATGGATTAGAAGAAAAACGTTCAATGTATGGATAATAATAATGCTGGGGGAAACATTCGACATTATACAAAGTGTTGATACCATGTGTTTCTTATTTTCACGACCATGCTTTAATATTTCTTCAACAGTTGCCAGACTTTCTGTACAGTTACCAACAGCAGTAGTTTTCTTCATGTTTGCAGGGGTCTTTCGATATTCAGACACAGGTTGTATAATGAAAGGTAGGATGCTTGAATATGGCTGTGTATTTATAGAGACATGATAAGTAGCCTCTTGGGATGACCTATGGCAGTTTTCATTTTAATGGAAGTTAAAAAGCAAAGATGTTACAATATTTGAATATGAGAATGTGAAGGTGCTTACACATCTAGTTGCATTAATGATAACCAATAATAATAATTTGATGTTATGGAAGTTGAATATGAGGAGTCTATACAGATATAAAACTATATTATTAAATCTATATAAATCTATAAATCTATATCAGTCTATATAAATATCCCCTATATGCAGATAATATATATAGATATATACATATATATACACGCACATAATTAGATATGCATACCAAGGGAAAACCAACCTCATATGATATATAACCGGCTGGAGCCACCAAACAAACTGTAGATAATGGTCTCATGAATCTGAGATCATAAAAACCGAAACATTTCCAACCAATTAAATTCTGAACGGGAAAAGACAGGATGTGTAAGATGATTCAAAACTAACCGTGTGATAATACGCCAAAGTCTACTAAAACGAAGCACAATTTGAAGAGTTGAAGCAACAATAGCAGTAGCTCCTTGAGTCCCTGTCATAATCCTCTCAATTTTCTATATAATCATCAGCATGTGGAAGTCAATTGGTGGTAATATTGAACTAAGCACTATAAGTTTTATAAAAGGCTGATGTGCAAGTGTGTAACCACCTTTTGAGGTTACACAGTGTCACTATGTTGACCGTCCAAAATGATTGAAACAATAGTAGGCACGAAAGTGTATGACCCCCCCTCCCCCTACAAAACGACAGATGGCGACCGTGTCAAAATACGTGTTTGTGTCAATAGTAATAATTTGATGTTATGGAAGTTGAGTATGAGGAGCGTATACATTTATAAATGAACATTATTAAATCTATATAAATCTATATCAATGTATATACATATCCCCTGTATGAAGATAATATATATATATATACACGCACATATTTAGATATGCATACCAAGGTAAAACCAAGCTCTTATGATGTATAACCGTTTAGAGCCACCAATGAAACTGCAGATAATGGTTTCATGAATCTGAAATCATAAAAACAGAAACATTTCCAACCAATTAAATTCTGAATTGTAAAAGATAGAATATGTAAGATGATTCAGAGCTAACCGTGTGGCATTACGCCAAAGCCAAGTAAAACGAAGCACAATTTGAAGAGTTGAAGCAACAATAACAGTAGTTCCTTAAGTCCCTCTCATAATCCTCTAAATTTTCTATATAAGCATCAACATGTGGGAGTCAATTGGATGTAATATTGAGCGAAACACTATAAGTTTTATAAAAGGTTAATGTGCAAGGGTGTAACCACTTCTTGAGGTTCCACGGTGTCGCTATATTGACCAGCCAGAATGATTTAAACAGTAGTAGGCACGAAAGACTATGACACCCCCCCCCCACAAAACGACAGATGGCAACCGTCTCCAAATACGTGTTTGTGTCAATGTGTTCAAACCAGCTACAAACAATAGTTTTTGATGCATCGTTGTTTTTTCAACCTAAAATAGACAAATAAACCAACCATCCCATGTCCCTGAATAAAATTAAGATAAGCTAAGAAATATCAAAGAATATGAGTTTTCAAAATTTAGTGGAAGCTGTAAACACTTACATTCCCACCACTTGTGGCACAAAAGTAGCTGGCGCGCTATCGTTATTGGCAGACTATGTGGATAGCTGGTTGCCAGCTGTTGTGTTTGGAACGGACCAAAAAAAATGGGTTTAGGACATGCATTACTTATTATGTTGGATTAACGGCGATAAAGATGATAAAAGCTGCTTGCCATAATCTGAGGCAATCCAATGTCAACACATTTAGTAACCTACAGAACGTTAAGGAAGCATATAAAACAAATTTTTTTAGGCATAATTAGCAGCAATCTATATACATATCCCCTATATGCAGATAATATATATATACAGACGCACATATTTATATATGCATATTAAGGGCAAATCAAGCTCATACAATCCAACCTCAACACATTTAGCAACCTTGAGGGTCAACGATGTCGCTATATTGACCAGCCAAAATGATTGAAATAGTTACGGGCACGAAAGCGTATGACCCCCCCCCCCCCAATGACAGCTGGCAACCGTGGCCCAAGATGCGCTTGTGTAAATGTGTCCAAACCAGCAACAAACAACAGTTTTTGAATCATCGGTGCCTTTTCTTCCTAAAATATACAAATAAACCAATCAGCACATGTATCGGAATAAAATTAACAAACAAAAAACTAAGAAATTAAAAAGACTACCAGTTTTCAAAATTTAATGGAAGCTATAAAGACTTACATTCCCACCACCTGTGGCGCATAAATAGCTGTTGCGGTGGCGTTACTGGCAGAATACGGGGATAGTTGGTCGTCGGAGGGCAGATGCATAATACTCATCGTGGTACGTATATAGCTGTTGTGTCTGGGACAGAACAAACAAAAAAAATGGGTTTAGGGTATGCATCAGTTATTATGTTGGATTAACAGCAATAAAGGCGATAAAAGTTTCTTGGTGGTCCAAAAAATTACGGTATGGCAAGTATTGTTTATTGTGTCTGATCTGATGTCGCCAAATTGTTAAACGTTTCTTTATAAACGATGTTTCTGGTATGGTTTTTCATGCTACCGTTGCCATCCCCGACGATGACAATCTTTAAACCTTCAGGTGTCGTAACCCTTGAAAGCGCGACATATAGCTGACCATGGCTAAACACAGGTCGGGGCAAATACAGACCAACGACTTTTAATGATTGCCCTTGACTTTTATTAATGGTCATTGCATAGCATGGTTTCACTGGGAACTGGCGTCTTTTCATAATAAATGGCCATTTTGATTTCGTGGATGAAAGGGTTATCCTCGGTATTAATGCAGTATCTCCACGATTAGACCCAGTAAGTATTCTAGCCTTGATAACAAATTTCCCAAGGTCTGTTATAATAAGGCGGGTGCCATTACATAATCCTTGCGAGGGGTTCACATTTCTTAAAAGCATGATAGGGAGGCCTTCTTTTAAATGCAAAGCGTGCGGTGGCATACCTGACAATGTAAAATAATTAAAGAATTTAACTGGCCACATTTTTTTTGCCTGTAACTAATATTTTAGTTCCGGGGGGGGGGGGGGGGGTGGGGGGTACCTGGGAATGTCAAAGCGTTTAGGAATTCAGACGGATAGAGCTGTTCCTGTTCTAATACATCCGTGGACGCGCGACATATCTCATCAGAACTCTTGTAGGTCTTTGTGGTCCGTATCAGTTGTGCAAACATGTAATCATTGATTTCGTCCGCGTCTATATTGCGCGGGGTTAGTATTGCTCTTTCACATAAATAATCGTCATCAACCTGCCTTTCTGTAAACGACGGGAAGACAGTGTTAACAATCGATTCCACAGGAAGGCCACAACCATCTACGATGAACCTGGTGGGTATCTCGATCCAGGTTGGCTCATCCTCACCTTCTTTGGTCTTTGAAGGAACAATTCCATCGCCGATTTCTAACAACCATTTGTTGAAACGTTGCCTATCCATGTCTAGCACACCTGCTGAGGTGTATTCGTTGACACGCATACTACGGTGGAGGTTGAAGAGTTTACAACTTTTCCACAGATACGATTTATTTATGCATGCCTAAACAACATCTTCTCTTTTTCCTTTTGGGATGACGGGCAGGATTTGTCTGAAATCACCACCAAGCAAAACAGGCATGCCACCAAACATGCGTTCCCTGTTTGCGTAGGCAGGAAACCCCAAGATATCTCTAAGTGTTTTATCAAGTGCTTCAAAAGCATATTTTTGCATCATTGGTGCTTCGTCCCAGATGATTAACCTTACCTCTTGTAACAGGTGTGCCAATTGGGTATTTTGTTTGATGGCACACGTGCTATTGTGAAGTAATTCTAAAGGGATAGCGAAGCGGCTATGAGCTGTCCGACCACCGGGTAATAGAAGGGACGCGATACCTGATGTGCAGAGATAGGTAAAGTGAGTAAAAAATGGAGTTGCGTACGCGACCACATACATTATGTTGCACAAGAATAATAATACAACATTTCAAAATTATTTTTTTACCTGAAGATGCAACCGCAAGGGCAATCATGCCCATAGATCTTAAGCGTGACAGAATGGCTTTGTACAGGAACGTCTTGCCTGTCCCACCCGGACCATACACGAAATAGAACCCGCCTTTTCGAGCGGTAACAGAATCAATGACTGTGTCGTATATGACCGTTTGTTCTGTGTTCAGTGATGCATATAATCGATCGTGTTCGTCTGTCATCTTTTTTTTATTGTAACTCAACTCTTCCCTAATTAGACGATTATCCATCTTATCGAGGAGCGACGTATCCGGTTGGGGCATATCTGTGAAATCCGATAACGATTTTCCATTTTTCTCCAATAGTTCATTTAGTTCGATCAGGCAGTAGTTCTTAAGCTGGTCGTCAGATAAATGTAACCCTGGGAACATGAAGAGCCTACGTTTCAGGTACAAAATATCATCAGATAGTATCTCCCAATTTTGTGCCCAGAGTTGCGCCGGGCGATTCACTTCGCAAAACAACAACATGGTAACAAACAATTCCCGTAGTTGGGAACCGGACGCCCATAATTTAGCCTCTGACAGGGCGTCATTCCACTCCTTGTCATCATTAAGCAAGCCATACGCATAGCAGGCTTCTTTGAACGTTGCATATACGACTCCGTCGACCGTTTTTATTTCTTCGAAACTTCGAGGCCCTCTCACAATTCCCAACAACATTCTTAGATAATACTTTGGCCCAGCTGCTGGATTGCAATACACAATCCGCCCAATGGCTGTCCGCTCCAACCGCTTTTTCCATACCTTGTTATCCTCTTGCCACACATACCTTGTTGGTATCTCGGCGTACGTTAACTCTCTTGCCACTTCATCTCTGTTGTTTAGCGCAAACCATTGGGTGAACATCGTGTCTCGTATCCCGTCCCGGTTTAACAGGGCCGGCAAGCTGTCTGAATCACGTAACGCGAGCAGATGTTGATTAGGTGTATGGAACGTTAGTTTCATGACGGATGGGAATGAGTAATGTATAGGAAATGCAAGCATTCTCCACACAGCTTCACATGGTGATAAGTACCGGCAATCTAGATAGTTTTTAATCTCATCAACCTTAACAATCTGTTGTGTACGCTTTTCACCGTTATTGCCAATGTTTTCCTGAACAACCATTGTAGCCCTGTCTGGCCCCTTGTTTAAGTATTTAAACAGGTATTTTATCGCTCGGGATTGGTTGCACCATTCAACATTGATGTGCGATTCGTACTTTAAGAGGAGGTAGCGGTTGTATAGGACGACAAACCGGTTGTCAAGCTTCGTTTTTCCCTTCTTAAAGAAGATCTTGGTATCTCGTCGGCGATAAACCGGGTAACCGTCTTCGTCAATTGTTGTTTCTCGGTAAAATGGTTTCGGAAAGTGTTTCATGCATTTTCCATCTGTTGTACACGGAGCACTGCGCGCATCATTCCCACATGGGCCGTGCAACATGTAATCTGTTACAGCCTTATAGCCGGATGGATCGTCAATTTCCGATGGGATCTCTGCAGAAATCAAATCATCTATGCCAGCCGGCGTGCGAGACTCGGCAGAATGTTCAAGCCACAACAAAAGGTGCGCGTGTGGTAGGCCTCGTTTTTTAAACTCAATTGTATAAACAACTGTATATAACCAAGGGAACAAAGATTGAAGTCAGCAAGGGGAAAAGGGGAAAATTAGAAAGTTTAAAAAGGTTAGTATTTGTGGGAGAATTGATACCAAAAGAAAGAGGCGAGGCATTACAAACTTTACCTGCTTGGCAGCTGCCAAAGATTTGTTTCTTCATAATATCTTCAATCAAGGAGGTCAGCTTTAGCTTAAAAACGCGTGATACAACATCTGCACGGTCATGAGACTTTTGACCTGGTATGAGAGACACCATGTCTTCGATTTCAGGCCATTTTGGGTTAGCTGTAAACGTTACAAACAGGTCGGGGTTCCCAAAAGTACGGCACAGAGCCATGGCGTCTTGGTAATTTTGGATCATATATCTTGGACTGCCCGTAAAGGTTGCCGGTAAAACTATACGTTGCCCGATAGCCTTAGCATTTGTATCCCCACGCGTCACAGCGTCACAGACATTATGATAGAGCTCAACGCGTAGCTCATTTTGGTTATTCCTCATCCAGCGCAACCTTTGTTCTTCGATAGCTGCATATGAGTCAACTAAATACTGTTGGAATAAACGACCGCCTCTTAACAGGGTGGTGCCTTCGTTATTGCGATAATGGATTCTGTAGCAGTAGTATTCCCGCATTGTGACACATTGTCGTTTAGTCGCCCGACGTCCGGTGTTGTCATGGTAGTGTATTCGTTCGTGGAACCCGGTCTCTCCGTACGGAAACAACAACGGATATTGCAAAGGCATGTAAAGCTGATGTAATTCTGATATGCGTTGAAGCGCGCCGTGCTTTGTGCTAACGATAACATCACGTGGTTCAGTGTTGTCCCCAAAGTCGTTTGTAATAAGAACAGCAACTTCAGACACATTAGGGTAGTTGTATTGTGGATTGTTTATTATTTGGCCAAGTAAGCGTAGTTGACAATTGTTTCTTTCATTTTGATTGCACCAGTCACGTGCCATGCGGAAGGCGGTAGCCAAAGGACTGTGGGTGTCTAACATTCTGATGAGGGACGCAACAATTGCTTCATCACATTTGTCGTGACAATGGGTCTGGCCAAACAAAGCAGTTATACGGTTTTTAACTTCGTTTTGCGTGTCGTAGAAATACAGCTGAGCATATCTTGGTTGCTCACCTTCTACTGGCAACATGGAGCCTATTCGGTGGTAGTTCTGCCCACTTATTCGGAAGGTGTATAGGCTTCGACCACTGTTTATAGCATGATCAATCTTTCCCCCAAATGATGTGAAACAGAACATGCTATTGTAAACTCTAATATGTTCTCTGAATCTAAGTGTCGCCGGGTCGTTATAATCAAGTAATGATCTTAATGGTTCAGGCGGATCTAGAAGGCGAGCAAGCAAAACCTTGCCATCCTGGCAGCACGAAGAGAAAGTTGTCCCATCAGACGACTTTGTATTTTTATTCCTCTCTTCATACCACATGATCGCCGCACAATTATGGCACGTGAAGGTTGGACGGCCAAGGTTCTGGTACCTAACATGCGCACCTATGATATTTGTAGCAGGAAAGCTTAGCACAACGCACGATTTAGAGTAGCGTATCAAACAGCATAGTAAAGCCAGACGCAAAAGGGAGCAAAACGTGCATGGCAAGAAACAGGGCCGGAAAATACCTGTTGATGCAAACGCTGCCCTACGTGGGGTGCGAACACGAATACCTGGTAACATATTAAAATATGACAATGTTATTCCTACGTTGCATGATAGACAGGTCGAAGGATAGTCGGGTAAAGGGCAGGGATGGTGGTTTACATTCTGTTTTTTTAGGCCGAGAAGGGCGCATGCGTGATGGGCCCGCTACGCTTTGGTGAGAATTCCGTGTAGTGCAGGAAATATTGTCTGGAAAAACGTAATAGTTACGGAAATGATAAAAGGACAGTAGTAAACATCGTAGATAACGTTGCAGACCTTGGGCAGATACGGAGGGAGAATCTGTTGTTGGTGGACATAAAGCAGGCTGCATCTGCATTGCATCGCTCCGCATGGCGTTTTTACCTGTAACATATGTTTTAAAACAACTATTATGTAGGGCTCGTAGCGGGCTGAGGGATAATGTAAGCGTGCAATCCAGAAAGTATGAATAGGCGTACTGCGACCCAGAGGGACGTGCATGAGGAAATATGGGGACGACCTTTTATTGATTCTCTTGTGCACACTTTAGCGCCAGGACCAGTGGTCACTGTAACAGTTGGTGGTTGTATTTGAGTGCAACCTGCAAGAGGTACAAACATGCAGATAGGATAAACGCAACATAGTAGGTAGAAAACTTATAAATAACTGACTAAGAAAGTAAATTCCAATCCATTGCGTGCGGCTTTATAGCGGAGACATCAAAATTGGAGTGGCTAAACTGTTTGCAGCCTAGTTAGAGTTGTAATTTGAGCGGGCACGCATGTCGGTAAGTGGACATTATGGCTAAAAGGTTCCGTTTTTATGAACAGTATAACTAACCTGCGTTGGGGTCAGCAGAGGAAGTAGTTGCATCTATGGTAGTTAGGGTAGGCCCACAGTATGTCACGACCTTCCCACTAAGACCCACATAACTACGATTTTGTATATGGATAGAATGTTTGCTACCCACGATGCTAGAATCGTTGCAGCTGTTAAGCAATGCAAGGCCAAAATATGTTTGTATCTGTCCATCAGGCAACGTATGGGAACAACGACGGGCCTGTATCGAATTACTAACCACATCAGGAGCAGTAGGCCATAACCTGCAAACCTCGTCTTTTATGAGGGAACAGGATGGGATAGAATTTAGTATTTAAAAATCCATATGCGGGGTCGGGGGTAACACTGCAATTAAAAGTCTCATACCTCTGTTTGTTCCAGGCTGTTCAATCAGTTTTAGCCCACAAACGTATTGGACCAACCCGTTAGGCAAACCACGTGAATATGCATGAAAGGCGAAAGAGGCTTCGAGCATCACAAAGGGGCGTACAGCCATCTGTATGTTGCATACAATGTTACATAATACATCGTCCAAAATGAAGCATTCATATATGTCCCCGCCCGGGGGGGGGGGGGGGTTAAAACAAAGTAAGTTGCTGTCAAGGAAAAGGCATAGTATATACAGCAAAATAATTCTTAAAGAATGCATGCTAAAGCTGGTGTAAATATTATATTTATTGTTGGCCGCGCGCCTGTTTTTTTTACCAAAATAACATATACAGGCACAATCGGTCAGAAAAGGTCGTAGGTGGTTAGGTCTTTGTGTAGCTCAAGTCATAATTTGATTATTTCGTTGTTGTTTGTAATGCAGTCTTCTACGTAAGTGCTCACGAACGTTGTATAGTGACACGGTCATCGCTTGTATATTTGCATTTATCTATATGATTTATTCAACATTTTAGATAAAAATTCATGTAAGTGTTATATGATTCTAAAACTTTTTGTTACGTTGTTCATTGGTATTATTCTATTGGAGTATGCATGATTCCGAACAAACATTTATAGAACCCTTTTACAGTGATTGGAAGTTATATGTGACTTTAAAGATGTAACAAAAGGGTTGGGTAAACGTATTTGGTAGCGTATGTTCCGAGGTGGCATATTATGATCCTATTTGGACTATACCATCCCTTTTTAGGCGGAGTATCTTTATGCGATGTAAATACGTGGCTGAATTGTTTTAAGAATTTCAGAGAGGCTGGTAAGGCGTGAAAATTACATATATTGCACAATAGTAAAGCAGCACAGTTTTGGTGTGGGCACAAGTCATATATTTCGCCACATTATTTGAATCCATAAAAGAAAAAGTCACAAGAACGCAAACACTTGAAGAAAATGAGAAATGACCACCGCCATATCAGTGAGAGCCCTTCTTAGCATCCCCACTATTGTCGACCACACCGGTAACATGCGCACGATCAACGGACACCCCCTCATCATCGTTATCCGATTCTTCAAGGTAGCTGCAAAGAAAGATGGAAACGTATGTATTGGCGCAAAGTTCCAACATGTAAACATTTGAAACAGGGGACAATTGGCAGGTGTAACTTACAGTTTTCTAAGTTTGCGTCCAGTTCCGGGTGTCGGAGGTGGGAGGCTCGAACCACGCTTTGGGGAGTCAGATGGTATGGCACCCAAATCCGACGTGACACACTTAACGTTCCCATCTGTATCATCCAAACCAGGGCCGACAATCTTCGCACAATTGAAGCTCTCATATTCTCCATAACGGTAGTATGTGTGGCTCTTTATCTCAAAAGTGTGTTTTGTTCCAATAAGGGATTCGAGGGCAGAGGGTAATATGGGAGCATCTATAGAAGTATCCTGCATACCAAATACAAACCAGAAAAGTTATCGCACCAATTTCACATATGCTTCAAAATCATCTTGTAATGGGGAGTGCGCATACATTTAGCTGTTCCTCTACTAAGGATTTTGCGGTCCTCTTGACCAACTGCTCAGCAACTTCATCAAAGATGGTGACAACGGTGCTCATCGTTCCATCAGTTACATCCGCTTGAATCCGAAACCTAGCAGGGTAAAGTAGATCAATAATAATGGTAGTACGGGGACAAAATTGTTTGGTGGCGAAGGTAGAAGGGTATCAAATCACCCTGGACAATAAATAATCATCGCATCATATCGGTAGGGGAACAAAGTCATGAAGTTGGGCATGAGATGTTGAAGTGTATACCTCGTCCTTGGATAGTCAACCTTCGATTTGCACGCCTTGCAAATGAAGTAACCGCCCTCTCTTGTTAGTCCCCTACGACATTGGCTCCCGGAACACGCGAAAAGATACCAGCTGTTCTTGGTTCTAATAGACGCAATCTCTACAACGTTCCGGAAAAGGATGGCCTACAACGAACAAAAACACAATTAGGCACATGGACAGGTTGTGTCGGGGAGGGTAATCCCTATTTCCATACATTTGATAGATTAGGCAGTTCTGTTTAGTAGGAGATTAATAAAAAAAATAAGAACCCTAGATGTTTTTTTTTGTTTTTTTTTTTTATGATAAAAAGCTGAAGAAATGAGATTGGTATGATCCCAACGGTGGTGGGTCACAATGGTGGTGGGGTGGCGCCGGCGGTAGCGGTGGTGGTAAATCTTGGAATTTAAAGCATACGCTAATTATGTTCTTGTTTATTTTATACAGAATAATGGTTGCCTGCACATACTCTGGGCACTGGTCATTTTCTGATGTTTTAATCTAAGAACGGCGAAGGTGGAATGATTTATTCATTAACTTATACTAACTTTTAAAATAGTAAAAGATTATAAAAAACAAAGCAGGATATGGGTGTTTATTAAATTACATTCAATAAAATGTAGTATGCATGAATGGTTTTAATGCAGAGTGTGTGTAGTAGTTCAGTACTCATTCCCCCGACCAACCAAAGCGAGGACCACCAGGCTGCCGTTACCATAACATCAACGTACACTTTCTCAAATATATATTGCTGAACCTATGAAAAAGGTCTTGTTTGATTTAATTTGTAACTTTCAACCAATCATTAGGGTGGGTTAAAGCTCATAAAGTCGGTTAATCATTTCTTTTAGTTTATTGGTAGCTGCCGAGGACAGTTTTTTTTAGAAAAGGGTTTGAGGAGTGCGTTGGGTAAAGTACTGGGTTACTGGTTGAAGCGGTATAATGGGAGAGACGTATGCAAACAGCCAGTTGGGATGAATACCTTTTTTTTGGATTTGTCAGCACGAACTCTGTCCATAAGCTCTTGTAGAGTACCAACACTTACAACTTCCTCGGTGACTAGATCGCTAGCATCTCCAATAGGAACACAGCAGGGAAGCATAGTTTCATATTCAGCCAGAGCAATAAACGTATAAAAATAGATAATTAAAGTGTGTGCGACAAAGGCTGTAACAGTACCTGACAGACGACTTAAAAGTCTGCTGTGCGGGAACCTCGGAGGAATCAATGAGAATAGTTGACGATGAACTGGACAAACCGAGGACACCTGCATTATCTTAAGTTAGGTGAAGTTTATTCAAGTAGTACGCATCATAATTTACGCGTCGGAAAACAATCGTACCCAGGTAAAACTTTGCGCTCATGGAAGTCAGGATTAGACAATAGACAGCCGGGTTTTCGTCCTTCTTCTTAATCATAACATCACCGAGATCACCCCACAGCGTCACTCTAACCCGGCGATTGCTGGGAGAATTTTGAAAAGGTAAAAAATTTAAAGGGTTAGGTTAGGGAAAAAGAAAGAACAAACAGGCAATAAGGATTAGGTACATACCGTTCGTTGGTTAAATTGAACTCAACCGCGCGAGCACCAGATGATTTCACAGTCTGCGGCCCCACCTCAGTAACATATCCGATAACATCTGCAGTGCAACGAAAATTAGCCTGAATTATAAATATGTCCAATAGCCTAACTGAGCCAATTTTGAGCCAAATTCGACTGAGTAAACTAATTTATTCGGTTTAGTTAGTTGATCGAACCGGTTATTGTCTAGTGTATTCGCTTTCATTTAGTTTGGTTATCCGAATATGCAAGGTTTGTGGAACCCGGATTCTGAATTTATATTCAAACACGGCTAGGGGGTGAACTGTAAACCGGATTCACCGTTCGTTCAGTTATTTCTCGTACGGACAGCTTCAATTGGTTTTTGGCTTTTCTGTTTCAATGATTTGTGTGCAAGTGAATTTTTACCTAGAAGAATAACGTTTACATATTCCAACTCCCAAGAGAATTTCTAATGCATTCGAAGGTAGAAGGAGAAACAACGTATCACGACAGAGTAGATGCTATTCTACACCAGATAGTCATTACTCTTTGTAGATTCGTAAAGCAAAATGGTTCTTACGTTTAAATTTCCAACCCGTTTGGCCCATTACTTGGCCCGTTTACTATGCACATGTTTTACATTGAGGTAGTAGGCTTTGTAGATTTTAAGAATAAAATGATTTTCAACCCAGGTGAGCCCTTTCGGATGGGTCGAAGGATAATCTAGAGGTAGAAACGGGTGGTTCCCACCAGTTTATGTGGACAGACATCAAAGCCTTACTAACACCAATGGAACACCCGACTTTTACTATTTTTCAATGTTATACACTCTATGTGGATTCCCTTTTATTTCTCTCAGCCCGTTATAGCAGTCTACAAACTAAATAAAAGATCAGTTTCATACTATGTGGGGTTACTACTGGTTTTCGAGCCTGATTTCCCCCGCAAAACCGTTACACCAACATGAGGAGAGTAAACATACCTACAAAGTACTTGCCCTCTGTTGGTTCGAGTTCCTCAAACGCCGTAAGTAAGAACGGGTAGCGCGTAAATGAACCACCGGCATCGTCAACCTTCTTAACTACCGTGGAGCCATTTAACCCGATAACAAAGGGGTTGTCTTTCAGGATCCGGTATTGATCGGTGCGTTGGACTACAAAACCCTTGAGAAAATATACCCCACCCTCTTTTAGCTTGTCAAAGAAGTAATGTGCAATGTTATTCCGGGCGGTACAATGCATGACACCTCCATGCGTAAACCAAACAGTAGACTTTCAATAACGATGAGACTCGTAAAAGGGAAAGGGTATGGGGGTTAAAAGGGTGATAGTTACCTTTATATCACTGACGACATAGTCAGTGCTCATGAAGCGCCCATTGACACTTGTGACGTCCACTTTCTGCAAACCATAACCGTGATGGGGTCGGTACTCCCTTCACGGAGGTCAGCAAGGTCCAATTGGTTGCCAACACCAATTCCTGATGTATTAACACTGACAGAGCTAGACATGACAGTAGTTTAACAACTCTGAATATGGGTGAACAACAATAGGGAGGGTGGAGGTCATATAATAGAAAGTAAGACCATTCACCTTCCTAGGAAGAAATTGGGTAATTATCAATGCAATTAAAACCTACCGTAAATTGCCCCATTGAATGTTCATGCAATTGTGGTATATAAAAGGCCTCATTAATCAATATCCCTAGCTAAAACCCTAAAATCTATACATAAATTATTCTTAAATAATATGGTATAATGCGACAATTTTAATAGTATGAAGAATCATTACCTGTCCACAATAATTCCAAGAATTAATATCACCTGAAGTTTCTTGAACAACCAAAGAACCAACAATGGTGTATACCCGCAACAGGAAGAAGATATACATATACTTCACCTGAAGAAATTAGAACCCAAAACACCAAGGGTAAATAATTAGAACCCAAAACACCAAGGGTAAATAACCGACTAATAATTAGAAACCAAAACACCAAGGGTAAATAAAGAAATTAGCAAGCTGGTTTACGGATGTTGAACACAAAAACACCTAATCGACTTACAGATGAACAATAAACAAAAAATCACAACGAATTAATTCATAATATCAAAACTTAAATCATCAAATCAGACCAAATATAAAACACTCAAATTAACCCAACTAATTTCTTCACTACATATTCAAAAGACCAAAACAAAAATTTGAACTGAACATGTAAGATCAAACGAAATCAGAAAGTACCATTTTTAAACGAATCGCACCATCGTCAGTGGTTTAGGGTTCAGTGTCGCCACATTCAAGCGTGCATCACTGACGTCGAGTACCGCCTTCGCACACATCAGCGACTTCATTTCCTTCGGAGATTGAGGCATATCGTGGTAGTGATTGAGGTAAACGGAGATTAGGGTTTCAAAAAGTCGAACCGTGAGAAAGACAGATGATGCCAGATTGGGGATTTCCCTTAGAATTCGTCGAGGAGGGATTTGGTTTTGAAGATGGATTCTCCATCTTCAAAAGTCGAACTGTGAGAAAGACAGATGATGACAGATTGGGGATTTCCTTTAGAATTCGTCGAGGAGGGGTTTGGTTGTGGAAGATGGATTCTCCATCTTCAGAGATTGAGAGAACCCTAATTAAAAGGGATAACGGGGATGGAGGGAGATTATGATTTTGTATTATATTATTTTAATCAATTTTATTTTAAGAATTGCATTTAAAACATCATAAATTAGGCTTTAAAATAGAAGATATAACTAAATTTTAGATTATATATAGATTATACATCCTAATTTTATATCTTATAAAATAACATTTCCTTAATACATCATTTATTATATATACATATACATATACATATACATATACATATACATATACATATATATATAACCGTTGTACAACGGCTATAAAACGGTAATATAACCGTTACAAAACGGTTATAATTTACCACTATAAATAACCAATTATCAATCTCATTTTTTCCACAGCAAACACTCTTCTTCTCAAAGTTATTCAAGAAAAATTTTCGAAGATGATTCACCCGGTTTTAATATTGGCCGGCATAATATTAATATTGTTGCCGACCTTAATATATGAGCTTCCACCTCATCTTTTTAGTGCTTATGTATTCATTTATTTGTTTATAGCTGTACCTTTGTATGTTATCTCATTTTTAATGAGTATTTAGATTTTAATATTTATCTTATTTATGTTTAGCAACAAAATGGCAAACATCGCAAAAATTGAATTCCCGGCTCTTAATAT
This sequence comes from Helianthus tuberosus, assembly GCA_030545235.1. Taxonomy (NCBI): domain Eukaryota; kingdom Viridiplantae; phylum Streptophyta; class Magnoliopsida; order Asterales; family Asteraceae; genus Helianthus; species Helianthus tuberosus. The sequence continues at coordinate 189,183,111 of CM060406.1, forward strand.
CACCGGAGAAAATTATATGCCGTGGACGGCACATGTTAAGCGACATCTCAAGTCAATGGGTGTTTTGGAAACGATAACGGAGTGGAACGAATGTAGCGATCAAGACAAGGCAAGAGCCGATGTCTTCTTCCATAAACACATTGATGAGATGTTGCAATTTGAATATTCAAATTTTGAGGATCCATACGTTTTGTGGGAAGATTTAAAAAGCAGATTTGATAATCAAAGGGAAGTTTTACTTCCCACTGCTAGAGATGAATGGAACAATCTCAGGTTCCAAGATTTTAAAAAGGTGAATGAATACACCTCCGCTTTGTTCAGGATATGCTCAACGCTCCGATTCTGTGGGCAAACTGTTACAGAGGAAGATATGTTGGAGAAAACTTTCTCCACATTTCATGCATCAAATATAAACTTGCAACAACAATATCGGTTGCAAAGGTTTCAAAGATATTCTGATCTAAATTCATTTCTCCTCGTAGCAGAGAAAAACAATGAGCTACTAATGAAAAATCATCAAGCTCGTCCCACTGGATTAGCCATTCCAGAAGCAAATGTTGTTATTAATGATGATACTAAAGACTCTAGAAGAAAATGGGGACGAGGCCGTGGCCGTGGCCATTTTGGTAAAGGTAATGGTCGCAATTATTCCTTCAAAAGAAATAATAATTTCTGAGGTAATTCCCATGGTCGTGGACGTGGTCGCGGTCGTGGTCGAAATCAAAGAACCCCCAATTACCACACTGCACAAAATACCAATCCCAACCAGTATAACAAAAGGAATGAAGCTGGTAGGTCCGAAAACAATGGCACTTCTTGTTTCAGATGTGGAAGTGCAAACCATTGGTCAAAGGCTTGTCGTACACCTTCACATTTATGTGAACTTTACCAAGCCTCTCTCAAAAGAAAAGAAAAGGAGATGAACCATGTGGATAATTTTAATGATATCAACGTCGAACTGAATGTCGCCGACTTTAACAATAACATGGAACTCTGAAACGAATGTTGCTAAACCATAATAATTATATGCAACAATTATGTAATTTCCTTTATTATAAGTATCTTTATTATGTTTCAGTAGTCTTTCTTTTCATGTAACGTTTTCAACTAATAAATAAACTTCTTATTATAAAATAATTCACAATGCCTTCGTTATACACTTATTATTATTTCTCTTTATATTTTCAAGATTAAAATGAATACCACTGGAGCACAAGAGCAGACAAATGATGCAGATATATGTATAGCGGATAGTGGAGCCACACACACTATACTTAAATCTAAGAAATATTTTTATGAGTTGAAACCAATAAAAGGAACCGTTGATACAATATCAGGTCCTACAAACTTGATAGAAGGAGTGGGAAAAGCTAATTTAATATTACCAAATGGTACAAAGCTCTTAATAGAGAATGCTTTATTTTCCCCAAAATCAACAAGAAACTTGTTGAGTTTCAAAAACATATATCATAACGTATATGATACTCAGTCAAGGACTGTTGATAATAAGAAATATTTACACATCATGAGCAAAGACCATATATTGGAAAAACTGCCAATGCTCCACTCTGGTTTGCATTATACACACATTAATGTGCCTCAAGCACATATGGCAGTAAAGGAAAGTTCTTGTGATCCTGAGACATTTAACTTATGGCATGACAGACTAGGCCATCCAGGATCTACAATGATGAAAAGAATTATTGAAAACACACATGGACATCCATTGAAATATCAAAAGATCCCCCAATCAGATAAAATGCCTCTATGTACCTCTTGTTCACTTGGAAAACTAATTACAAGGCCTTCGTCCTTAAAAGTTGACAAGGAATCACCAATGTTTCTTGAAAGAATTCAAGGTGATATATGTGGACCAATTCATCCACCATGTGGACCGTTTAGATATTTCATGGTCTTGATAGATGCATCCAGCAGATAGTCTCATGTCTCTTTATTATCAACTCGTAATATTGCCTTTGCAAAATTTCTTGCTCAAATTATCAAACTACGAGCACATTTCCCTGATTACACTGTTAAAAGGGTGAGACTTGATAATGCTGGTGAATTTACATCACATGCTTTTAATGATTATTGCATGTCTGTGGGAATTGTTGTCGAACACCCTGTTGCTTATGTACACACACAAAATGGCTTAGCTGAATCATTGATCAAACGTTTATAGCTAATCGCTAGACCATTAATAATGAGAACAAAACTTCCTGTGTCAGTTTGGGGTCATGCAATTTTACATGCTGGATCACTGATTCGTGTGAGACCAAGTGCAAATCATAAGTACTCCCCATTACAACTTGTTTTTGGCAATGAGCCAGACATTTCCCACCTTAAAATTTTTGGGTGTGCAGTTTATGTTCCAATTGCACCACCACAACGCACAAAAAATGGGACCTCAAAGAAGGTTGGAAATATAGGTTGGATATGAAACAGCCTCCATCATACGATATCTTGAACCTTTAACAGGTGACGTATTTAAAGCCCGTTTTGATGACTTCCGTTTTAACGAGGCAATGTTCCCAGCATTAGGGGGAGAAAATAAAAAAACGAGAAAATGATGTCTCATGGTGTGTGCCTTCATTGTCTCATCTTGATCCAAGAACAAAACAATGTGAGACAGAGGTTCAAAAGATAATACACTTGCAAAACATTGCAAATCAATTGTCTGATGCTTTTACTGATACAGATAGAGTTACTAAATCTCATATACCAGCTGCTAATGCTCCAGCTCGAGTTGAGATCCCAAGTAAGGCAATAGATAATAAGATAGCTCATGAATCTCAAAAACGTTTAAAACGTGGAAGACCAATCGGTTCAAAGGATAAGAATCCACGAAAAAGAAAAGCACTTGTAAAAGAAATTGACCACAAAGAGAATGATCTTGATAAAACAGTAAATACTGAAACCACTCATGAGAAAGATGTTGATGATACTAACAAAGAGATATCAATCAACTATGGTCATACACATATCATATGGAACCGATATGAAATGGAAAATATTGATGAGATATTTTCTTATTCTATAGCAAGTGACATCATGGGTGGAGATGATGATCCTGAACCAAAATCTGTCAATGATTGTCAAAATAGACATGACTGGGATAAATGGAAAGGCGCTATGCAAGCTAAATTAGATTCACTCAACAAACGAAAGGTTTTTGGGTCTATTGTTGTTACACCTAAGGCTGTAAAGCCTGTAGGGTATAAATGAGTTTTCGTACAAAAACAAAATGAGAAAAATGAGGTTACAAGATATAAAGCGAGACTTGTAGCTCAAGGTTTTTCACAAAGGCCAGGGATTGACTATGAAGAAACATATTCTCCCGTTATGGATGCAATAACCTTTAGATACTTAATCAGCTTAGCAGTTTCTAAAAAGTTAGAAATGCGTCTTATGGATGTTGTTACAGCTTACTTGTATGGATCACTTGATAGTGACATCTATATGAAAGTTCCTGAAGGATTTAAACTTCCTGAAGCGTTAAGTTCAAAACCCAAAGAAATGTATTCGATCAAATTACAAAGATCTTTATATGGGTTGAAACAATCTGGAAGGATGTGGTACAATCGTTTGAGCGACTATTTGACAAGTAAAGGTTATACAAATAATCTTATCTGTCCATGTGTCTTTATTAAGAAGACAACATCAGGATATGTGATCATAGTTGTATATGTTGATGACCTAAATATAATTGGGAGGCAAAAAGAAATTCATGAAGCAATTATTCTTTTAAAGAAAGAATTTGAAATGAAAGACCTTGGAAAAACCAAATATTGTCTTGGTTTACAAATTGAACATATGAGCAATGGCATATTGTCTTGGTTTACAAATTGAACATATGAGCAATGGCATACTTGTGCATCAAACGAATTATACTAAAAAGCTGTTGAAACGTTTCAATATGGACAAGGCAAATCCTTTAAGCACTCCAATGGTCGTTAGGTCACTTAATGTCGAAAATGATCCATTTCGTCCTTGTGAGGACAACGAAGAAGTTCTTGGTCCAGAAGTACCATACCTCAGTGCAATTGGAGCACTTATGTATCTTACGAATTGTACGAGACCTGACATTTCTTTTGCAGTGAACTTGTTGTCAAGATTTAGTTCAGCTCCTACTAAAAGGCAATGGAATGGGATTAAACATATCTTTCGATATCTTCGAGGCACTGTTGATTTAGGCTTGTTTTATCCAACGATTCAAAAGAAGGGTTAGTTGGTTATGCAGATGCAGGTTATTTATCTGATCCTCATAAAGCAAAATCTCAAACTGGATATGTATTTATGAACGGAGGAACTGCGATTTCATGGCGTTCTCAGAAACAAACACTTGTCGCAACATCCTCAAATCATGCTGAAGTCATTGCACTACATGAAGCTTCAAGAGAATGTGTATGGCTAAGATCTATGTCACAACACATAGTGACTTCTTGTGGGCTAGAGAAAGATCGAAGTCCAACTCCTATCCATGAAGATAATACCGCCTGTGTCTCTCAAATGAAAGAAGGGTATATCAAAAGTGATAGAACAAAACATATACTACCAAGATTCTTTGCATATACTCGGGACCTTATTAAAGACAATCAGGTCGAGATGAGATATGTCCAATCCAGCAATAATTCAGTCGATCTTTTCACAAAAGCACTACCTACAGCAACTTTCAGGAAACATGTTCATGAAATTGGCATGCGTCATGTACAGAGAATGTGATTCTTTGCAAATTGCAAACTTGAGGGGGAGCTATAGACTGCACTCTTTTTCCCTTAGCTAATGTTTTTTCCCACTGGGTTTTTCTTTAGCACGGTTTTTAATGAGGCAGTACTTAAAGACCCCGAAGTTTGCAAAGTGTCATCCAAGGGGGAGTGTTATGAATATCACATAGAGTTTACCATGTAGATCAAGATTTACCTCTAAGATTTTACCCAAGCAAGTGGATGAACTCTTTGTCAAACTTATGGGTAACCTTGTCTACTAAATAGTTAATCTTGTCCACCAAATAGTTAACCTTGTCCACCAAATAGTTAATCTTTTTGTAGTATAAATACTAGCTCAAGATAGAAGGAAAAATGCACCTCATGTATACACTTTTATAAGTTATACAACTCTCTTCTTCTTTCTCTTATAACATTTCTAAAGTTCTTAAAGTTTTAGCACTAATCTTGTGTTAATCCTTGTTATATTATAACAGTTAGATCACAAAATTGAAATTACAACAAGAGCTCCGATATATACTAAAGAACTTTCCACAATTGATGATTCAAAGAAAACCCAAGAAGTTGATTTCATCCACAATCTTGTGTGGAGAAATAGGCTTTCGCTGAAGATGAAGTCATTTCTTGAACGGCAAAGACACTACAAGGCAAAGAGACGGAGAACATACACAAAGTTTACTCAATGAATGAGAATAGGAGTTGAAAAGAAGCAGATCGAGAGTGCCATAAATGGTCGATGTAGCAAACAATGGTAGTTTACACCAATAATGTAACCAAACCATGATTGTGACGTCATAATTGACAAGAAGATGAGTTCACGTCGATCCCTCTTTTTGTTTTTTGAACGGTAAATTTGGATCACTGACTGGAGTATTATCGTTTCACCAGTGGAACTACAAGATAATATCCATCTCCATTAGGCAATAATGCTTATACACCAAATCAGGGGGAAACCCAATAAATCTGGGGAAAAATCCTCTGGTGGGAATCAAACCCGACCTAATGGTCACTTATCCCACCCTCAAGATGCCACTAAGCTATAATGTCTCGATCCTTCTTTTCACCAAGGAATCCATAGTCAATATTTTATCAAGGAGAGCCCGTCATGCAAAACTTTTATTTTCTGTAGAATTGAATTTGCTATTCAAAACGGGTTTCGGCGCAGCTTGTTGTCCGTTTACTGTCATTTTTATCTAATTTTTCTATCGTTAATTGAATATCATGATTATAAGTTATTCCAACAACAGAAGACCCATTCGAAGGAATCGTATCATCCTTGATGGCATGCCGAATGGTGGAGGTAGCAAAAGTAGAACCGTTAATTAGATGGCCGAGATTAAGAGACATTCTAAATCACTATATCCATAAAAAAAAGACTTGACCGCAATTGAAGATAGTCAACTCTTCAATTGTGACGTTGGTAAAAAGTGTTTAAAATGTGAGAAGGGTAAGAAGTGTTCTAAACCATTGGATATTTGATCTAATGGTTTAGATCAATAGGGTATAAAAATGTAAATTATGTTTTAATTAGAAGGACCTTATGTAAAATTGAAGGGCAATAGTGTCTTTTCCAATGTTTCAAATATGGTAACCGTATCCTACACAACCAAAACCCCCATCAATCTCCTAAAAACCAGCGAAGTTCCCGTAAAAGCTAAATTCTTCTATTTCCTTCAATATAACCACAGAGCAGACAACCTAGAAGTGTTTTAAAGGTAATCGGAGAACATTCTTCTTCGCGTAATTCCCGTTGAAGTCAAGGGTTTTAAATTTCAATAATCGCATCACATTCTTGTTCGATTAACAGTAAAATTGAGAATCAAACGAGTGTTTTATGGATTCAAACAAAGGAACGAGGAAGCCATCGGGTTCGAAGAGGAAGCGAGAAGCAGCAATTTCGAAACCAGGTTAGTGTTTTATTGTTGATTTGATGTTCGGTACAGTGTATGGTTGTCAAATGGTGTCTATTGATGTTTGTGATGTTCTTAACAACCCGGTTAGCAGCTTTAGGGTTTTATTTAGGGTTTTATTGGGTTTTATTTGTGATGTAGATATTGTGATAGTGTCATATTAGTAGAATGTAACCATATAACAAATGTAGTGTTATATGCAAGAAAGAAGGGTGTTTTAATGGGGGTTTTATTTTTAAATCGGTCTGTGGTGTGTTAATGGTTTTTGATGATTGAAGGGTGTTTTAATTGGGGTTTCACAAATGCAGTATCTTTTCCAGTGTTATATGCTAGAATGAAGGTGTTTTAATGGGTTTTGATGAATGTGTTGTTCTTAACAATTATGAGTAGATGGTGTCTGTTGATCACCATATTGCATATAACACTACCATTCTGATGTAGATGGTGTCTTCTGATCACCTTATTTAAATAACACTACAAGTCTGATGTTGATATAGTGTTATATGTAGATGGTGGCTGTTGATCACCATCTTGCATATAACACTACAAGTCTGATGTTTACATAGTGTTATATGTAGATGGTGGTTGTTGATCACCATATTGCATATAACACTACAAGTCTGATGTTTACTAAGTGTTATATGTAGATGGGGTCTGTTGATCACCTTATTGCATATAACACTACAAGTACCTTCAGTTGATGGTGTATATTGATCAATACTTTTGAATAAATTATAGTTCTTTATAAACCAAAATGTATAGTTATAATTTGGATTTCACGGTTCGATAACTAATTGTAAGAGCATTTACTTTTAGTCCGGAGAAGCGGCCGAATACCCAGATTCAAAATGGGAAAGGGATTCCATAACACAGTTGGACAAAGCATCATGTTGAGCGATTCGGATAATGATAACATAATGGAAGAAGGTATATATAAAATACAAAACTACGCATGTAAAAAACAGTTTGATGGACACTTTAGTTTTAGTAATTTGTTATGCAATATCACGTTTTGTCGGAATTCTTGCACCGTGTATCACCAAATATAGGACACTTTAATTTTAGTAATTTGTTGGTTTATAATAACAAAATGTGTTCGATTTGCAGCTACAACATCACCCGCTGCGAACAACGATGACGACTTCGAGTCACCGCTTCCAGTACCATTCGCAGAAGGTAAGAAGTTTATTATTCTAATTAACTGTCAGTGTTTTTCGTATGATTGGGAGCATAGTATAACATGCATAAATGTTTATTTTAGTTTCAAAAAAACAACATACAGCATCTGATACAACACACCGTGTCTCCGCCGACGACGACTTCGTGACGCAACCACCACACAAATCAATCTGGTAACTTTGCCCAAAAAAATTGAAACCAAAGTTATCAGTGTTTTCATTTCATTGTAAATATAGTCTAACTGATGTGAATATATGGGTTCCAGCTGACAAATCACAGCCGGTCCACGACGATGTTGACAAAGAACCACAACAACCCGGCAACGGAAAAAGACGTAAGTCAACAGCGGCTAGGAGGAAGTCGACGAGACCACCGGCGTCATTTCCATCAAAAAAATATGAGCCCTTCACCGGGCCAAAAATTAAACTGAAGACGTCTTCGGAGAACCTTGTTACATTGGTCAACAACTTGAATAAACCACAAAAAAAGAAGGTCATAGAAATGGGATTCGGTGCATTGCTGAATTTCAACATACGACATGTACCGACGCGGCTTGCATATTGGTTGGCAAACAACTATGACGACAACGCATGAGTGTTGAACTTTGGCGAAACCCGTGTACGGATCACATCAAATTTGGTGAATAAAATATTCGGAATACCGAACGGGGTTATAAAGATTGTAGAAAAAATAAGAGCATGGGACAGCAATCCAGTTGTAAAAGAATGGAGGGACCAGTTCAATGATTATACCAAAGTGTCGCCACTCGGGCTGAAGGACATGATGGTTGCAGACACTTCAAGTGACCGGGTGTTTGAATTGAACCGGTTGGTGTTGTATAATACTATGCTTGGGGAGATAAGCGCATGCAACACGGTTAATTAGTGATTCCTGGGATGCGTGGACCGAAATGTTAAAATATCGAGCTTTGATTGGAGCAGCTACATGACAACCTGTTTAGAACGCACGGCGAATGCATGGAACCGGAAGAGGAATGACCCTTTTAGAGGCCCGATCGTGTTACTAGCGGTATGTGACTCTACTCTATTGTTCCTCATAGGAAACTGAAAAACAACATGCATAAAACACCACAAACACTTTATATAACAACAGAAAATTGGTTACATCAGCTACATTGCATAAAAAACCATTAAAGTCTTTTAAAACACTATTACACTATGTTACTATGTATAACACTACAGTCACATGTAATAGATTACAAACAAGTCTGTTTGGAACAATACATTTGATATACTGTATGTAAAAGCATATAAAACACTACAATCATTATAAAACACTACATTTACAAACAGTTCACTATGTAAAACACTACATTCACTTGTATAACACTACAATCAGCATGCATAACCCTTTACATGGCTACATAATTCTTAAAAATGAATGCTTATATGTGCGGGCTGCATACGCGTACGACCGTATGGATGTTTTGAAGTGTGATAAGAAAGGATCCAAACCGATTGAGTTGATAGATGACGCGATGCTCGACGAACTGCTCGGAAAGCTTGACGACATACTTTGGGCAGACCACATAAAGCATAACACCCCAATGATACCTAAAATTCATGTAGATGAAGATAAGCTGAGGAGTGAAAAGGTTAAGAAGATACCTGAAGACAAAAAATCATCATCCACCAACACTAAAAAAGTTGAAACGGCAGCTGAAAAAAGTGCGGAAGACAATGTGGATGGGGGCAACGAAGACTACGGACCGTACGATGAAGGGGACGATGACCACCTGGGAATATTCAAACATTGCAAAAATTATCTGTTGTGGCAGACAAGTACACAGGAGTTGCGGTTTGTAGTTGGGGCAGACGGCGAGTTTCGGGTCCCAATGGTATCACAGTATGGGACGCCGCCCGTCTACTCACAGGAAGAAAAAGAAAGTGAAGAGGTACATGACTTGATAACCTTTTTAACGTTTGGTATGATATCATACCTATTTATAATTATATACATCTGACAACGGTTTGAATGTCACTATATAATTTGGTTAACAGGATCAGGCGCAAATTCTGGATGATGCATTTAAGGAATTTGAAGATTGCATTGAGAAGGTCAAAATTACACTGACGAAAGCTTTACGTTTGCACCCAAACAGTGAAATGATATTGAGTAGGAAAGCGTCATGGATTGCGATGGTCCGCAAACATCTGAAGGACGTTGCGGATGATGAGGAAGGCGATGTTGTGTCAGATAAAACCCCCACACCTGTCAAAAACACTGGACTGTTGACTCAAGGTAATCAATCTCCTTTCTCGCCCATGAATTCATCATTTTGCGCAGAAGTGGATCAACTGATATCTGCAATACAATCCATACGACACCCAGGCACACGATCGAAAGCTAAGGGCATCCAACCAGTAAACTTGCAAAGTGAACTGGACAACGTCGCAACAACGTCAAGTATACGTGACACTGAAAAGGAAGGAAATGCCTTATTGCAATATAAACTCCGGAGGCCAAAAAGAAACACCAATCTTCCGGATGCGCTGAGGTCACCATACGTGCAGCGTGTGGTTTCATTAACAGATAAACGGGAACAATTGGAATCTACATTGGCTAGCTGTATACTCAGCGCAACGGGAAACAAATGGTAAGTATCGACAACACTCAAAAATTAAATAATTGAACGAATCTGCTTGCGAATTAATGATTGTATTTCGTGTTATTACATAAGGATGTTATATTCGATTGCCCAGCAGGTGTCTCGATTTTGAGAGGCTCGTTTGAGACGATCTACCCGGAATTATGCTTGGATGCAGATATTATATCAGCATGGGCTGCAATCCTTAACCACGAGGAGCGGTTAAGGGCACCGGGTACCCCCGCGAGGCTGTTTTGCAATGCCGGAATGTTGGTAAGGCACTTTTCACACTTTATAAACACTATTTGATAATGTAGGACAGTATATAACACTACAACACTAAAAAAAATAGAACACAATGTAACAATGTGTATAACTAAACAGCACTTTAAAACAATTTATATAACACTATAAGAACAGTATTTTACATAATATAACACTATAACACTAAAAAGAATTTAGAACAACTGTATAACACTATATAACAAGCTGGTACATTAAAAATCACTAAATAAAAAAACAGGATAAGCATATAACACTATGTAATAATGTGTATAACTAAACAACACTTTAAAACAACTTCTATAACACTATAAGAACAGTATATTACATAATATAACACTATAACACTAATAAGAATTTAGAAAAGCTATATAACACTATATAACAAGCTGGTACATTAAAAATCACTAAATATGAAAATAGGATAAGCATATAACACTATGTAATAATGTGTAAAACTACATAGCAATTTAAATAAAAGAAAAAACTATTTATAACACTATAGGTTGCATTCAATGATCATATGTATCCTATGAAACTAAATATTATGCCTTTGTAAAACTAAACCAACTTATAACACTACAACACCATGTAACAATACAAAACAGTTTTTGAATATCGTCAAAATATCAAAGGGACCGAGGAACTTAAATCAACTATTATCTGTGATTTATTATAAAACAGGTGACAACTGATTTTGAAGGGACCGAGGAACACAGAATCTCGAAGTTCTGTAGCGGGATGGAAGCAATATTAGGCCAGACAGATAGCATGGACATCAGAAACTTCCAAATGGTATTCGTGCCGGTGCTGCATAATAAACACTACATTCTAGTGTTCTTTAATCTAGCACAATACCAAATATTGGTGATCGACAATATCGAGGGTGATGTCCCTATCAACATACGATACAGCGGCTACGTAGAAAAAATTGTAAGAACACTAACAGTAAAATAATAGTTGACATACAATATCTATAACTTTTAAAAAACCCCATTTGACGTCGTAAATTCTACAGATCAATGCATTCTGCTCGTATGTCAAAAACCACTCGCCTGCTATCGCTAAAAAACTGCGATCAACATCACCGGTTAGTCTGAAGTTCCCATGGCAAACATTGTATAACGGAACAGATTGTGGAATATTCGTCATGCGTCATATGGAGACTTTTAAAGGTGTTATTGTAATTATCGTTTAATTACTAAAGTTGAAACGGGCATGTACGCTAATTTGATTTGTATTTCTATTCACTAGGGACAAGTGTGCGCGAATGGAACTGCGGGCTATCGCCAGAGCGAGACATCACGGGGGAGGTGTTGAAATATCAATTGTAGGATCGTTGTACGACCTGAATGAGTCGATCAGAAGAGTTTTAATCCATATCAAAGGCGGAATCAATGATACGAACTTGATTACAGCTTGATTCTTCCTAATTATCTTGATTTTATTGATTTTATTGATTTCAAAGCTTTACAGATCAGTTGACAATTTGGCAGCACATCGGCTCTGAAATCCGGATTGTTAGAAATGACAACCATTCTCCACTATATATAGAGGATCCATTTCGTACGAAATGACCATGACTCATTTCGTGCGAAATGATTTTGTTCCATTTCGTACGAAATGGTTCTTGTTAATTTCGTGCGAAATGACCCTTTGACATACAAAACCTAATTTCTAGCCTATTGAGCACTGGTTTATCCTATCTAGGTACAAGACTCGATAAAAATGAAGTTAACAGACATTTATGCACCAACAGACTCCCCCTTGGATGTTGACGAAGTCTTCGGCATCGAGTCTTCAGTCTTGATCAGTCTTTCCTTTCTTTCCAAATGGTTTGACACTGTAAGCATCCTCCAATCTCTATCAGCATCAGCAGCTAGCACTCGAACTTGGCTTTAACAATCTTCAAACTCCCCCTTTGAATGTTGATCCAGAAACTGTTAGACTCCCCCTCTCAATAAGCTGGGATCGCAGTCTTGAATAGCTCTCGTTCTTGACTCGTATTCTGGCTCAAACTTTGTTCAAACTTAGCCACGGGGATATCGCTTTGCTGCTTTCACAAGTTCAAACTTGTTCCCTGCTTCTCAGAAATTTGACATTATAATCTATTCTTCTTTTCGACTTCATTTGTTATTTTTATCAGTTTTTAATAATCCACTTAAGTATCTAGGTCCAAATTAATGACCCTAGGCACTTAATTTGTCTACAAAGTCCAACTTAATGACCTTGGTTGACTCAAGACAAAACAAAACTGACTTTTGTTCAACATTTTTCAAATCATTATTCTGAAAATTACAAGTTTCAACTTAATGAACTTGTTTTGACTTTTCATATCCATTGGTTTAACAAAATAAGCTCCCAACTCTTCTATCCAGCTCAGAAACTTCTTGCATCTACTTCAAACTGCGAGTCTGAAGATCAGCTTTCCACTTTGGTTTGTCGGAAGAAATAAAGCAGAAATGTAAAATCTTTTTGGATTTTTAATAAAGTTTCTAGACTAGAATGCTAAACAGAAATAAAATGCAGTAAATGTAAACAATTTACAAACATATTTTTGGTGAGCGTGTTAGGGAATCATATCAGCTGTCGACAAATCACATGTACCGTTAAGCTTTGATTTCATACTCAGAATTAAACAATTCGCTTAGATTGTCGATATACTGATCCACTTAAGTTCTCACACAAATTTCAATCTGTTCAGGATACGAATTAAGTGTTTTAGAGACTTAGCTTATACGCGTGTACCACCTCAGAATATACTCCCGTATCCAGACTACTATATTCAGTCTTACAGGTGAGTGCACACTAGTAATATCTGTAAGGGGTTAAGTGTTGAGGCCATGAGAGCTCAGGCTATTGCTTCCGCAAAATCAGAGAGATGATGGCTAAACTTTAGGTGGGTCCCCTTTGGGGATCTTCTTTTACAACAGCACATGATTAGCATTTTTCAATGTTTCATCATTTTTTATGCTGAGGGAGGGCTTTATGAATAAAGCAATGCAAAGTATTATACGAGGACTAGGCTATTGCTCCCGCAAAATCAGAAGTCCAGGTATAATACCCCAGATATTACCACGTACAAAGACCTAGTATGTCAGAAATAGAGCCTTTCAAACAGGATTTCAGGGGTTACCTATATATCCGAGAGATGTTCCCCACGTAACAGCAAGTTGTGATTTAGGTTTATATCCCGAACAAACCTACTAAATGTGTAAAAACCTACCGGCATATCATCAGCGATACTGCTTAACACATTTAAACTTTACATTTCTTTAGCATATTGCAACTGTCAAGCTGATGTACTATCATTTTCCCTTTTTACACAAGCCCTTTTTCCATTTTCTATTGTTTTTGGATTTTGAAATTTCTCATGTTTTTTGTATTTTTGAAATTTTTTTTATTGTTTTTATATTTTCTGAAAAAAAATATAACCTATCTCCCCCTAAATACCAAAACAAGTAAAAAATCGACAAACCATTGCAGATTGCTTTTCAACATCATCTACAGTGGTACCTTCATCTACGCCAATGATCCCCTCCGCAACCGATAGTAACTTCATACCATTAAGTTTCAAAAGATATTGAAAACGAGTTTTGTCAAATGCTTTGGTATGTAAGTCAGCTTTTTGTTCATCGGTGTGGATTTTTTCTATTCGTATCAACTTCTTCTCGAAACAGTCTCGGATGAAGTGATGACGAATTTCAATGTGTTTCGTTTTAGCGTGATGAACAGGATTTTTTATTATGTTTATAGCTGCCTCATTATCAACAAAGATAGGGGTGTTAAGAAATTGCAAACCGTAGTCTCGCATCTGTTGCTGGATCCACAAGATCTGAGAGCAGCAACTGCTAGTAGATACATATTCGGCTTCACATGTGGATAAAGCGACAGAGGTCTGCTTCTTGCATTGCCAGGTGACCAATCGTGGTCCGAAAAACTAGCACCCCGCTGTTGTTGACTTAGCGTTAACTTTGCAGCATCCGAAATCAGAATCAGAATAACCTTCGAGCGTGAAATCGCCTTCTTTTGGATACCACAACCCCAGTGATGGAGTTCCTTTCAGGTAGCGCAATATCCGTTTCACAATCACCATATGCGAAGCTCTGGGGCTTGACTGAAACCGCGCTACGAGGCAGGTTGGATACATGATATCGGGTCTAGAAGCTGTCAAGTACATCAGCGATCCGATCATGGAGCGATACATCGTTTCATCCACGTTCTCTCCGGTGAGATCAGGATTTATCCCATGGTTCGTCGCTAATGGGGTGGAAGCTGGAGTAGTCCCAGACATCCCAAATTTCTCTAAGATATCATGAACATACTTCGTCTGATGTATGAAAATTCCCTTGGGCAATTGATCAACCTGAAGCCCCAAGAAGAATTTCATCTCACCCATCGATGACATTTCAAATTTTTGCTTCATAACTCTTTCAAAATCTTTGCACAGATCTTCATTTGTTGACCCAAATATGATGTCGTCCACGTATATTTGAACTATCAGAAGATGTCCGTCGACTTCTTTGGTGAAGAGAGTGGCATCCACTTTTCCACGGATGAAGCTGTTGGCAAGCAGATGTTGAGACAATGTCTCGTACCAGGCTCTCGGGGCCTGGTGTAAACCATACAGCGCTTTATCTAGTAAATAAACCTTGTCTTTGTGGATTGGGTCGGTGAAGCCCGGTGGCTGTCCGACATATACCTCCTCTTTTACCTTCGCGTAGAGAAAAACCGATTTAACATCTAGCTGATAAACTTTAAAACCTTTCCAAGATGCAAATGCTAGGAAGATTCTGATCGCTTCAAGTCTAGCAATGGGAGCATATACTTCGGTGAAATCTATACCCTCCTGCTGACTAAAGCCCTGGACTACGAGTCGAGCTTTGTTTCGAATAATAACCCCTCGATCACCCCTCTTGCACTTACACACCCACTTGGTGTTTATCTTCCTGTGACCATCAGGCAAGTCTACCAATTTCCACACTCCCAATTTCTCAAATTGACTCAGCTCCTCCTGCATTGCGTTGACCCAAGAATCTTCAGTTAGTGCTTCCTTATATGTTCTCGGTTCAATCTGCGAAATGAAACAACTAAGTGAAAACTCTATTTGTATAGGAGCAACTGTAGAATAAAAACAAGTAAGGCCTTGGTCAATTTGTCGTCTGGTGCGGACGCCTGATTGCAACTCTCCAATAATCAGCTCTTCTGGATGGTACGAAAGAGTTCTCGGCATAACCTCGCCTGGAACATCTACCTCGTCTTCCAAATTTGTGACATTCTGATTTGCACCTTGTTCACTGACTGGAATTATTTGACTTGAAATCTGGATCTGCTCCCCCTTAGATGTGACAACCCGGATAATTAGGGTTAGCATTGCTTGAAATCCCATAACTTTTAGCGTGTGTCTCTATGTTTATTTGCTTATGATTACGTGTGTTTTAACTGATTAACTATACATGAAATTGTAAACATGTTTGTGTGTCGTACAACTGATTTAGAGAACCAACTCTTAGCACGTAAATGAGTCTAATTGGATCACATTTAGGTTGGGCTTGGTACCGAACACCTTTATGCATTGGATTTACATGTGGGCTTGGTAGAGCCCAAATGGATTATTACTTTGGGGCCGGCTAGGAGTTCTAGCTTTTATACACACACATGAAGGCACGTAAGATTATAACTCAAACATACTCAAACCCTAGGTTCTCCGGGGCGTACGACAGCAGTAGCAACCCCCCCCCCTCCGAGATAGCATCTTGTTCGGTCAGATTATTGGTTAGTGATTCTTACATGCGACATTCATACTTGTGTGGTATGGTTCATATGTGATATTGAAGGCGTGACATTCATATGTGATTAATTATTTGTGATGATGTGTGAGATTATTATACGATCATGTGAATTGGTGATGGTTATTATTAATTGATATAGGGTCGCATAGTTCATATTAATAAGTATGTATGGAATGAAAGTGATCACAGAATGTTCGAATAGTATTGTTTATCAATGAATTAAATGGTTTACATAGTAAATTGCAATCATGTGAAACATTAAAAGGTTGTTGAAGCTTTAATGAGATTAGAATTGTAATCATGTGGTCATGTGATTGAGGGGATCGAGATAGTGGGACGGTCCATAGGGTTTTGAGAGGGTGATTAGATTGATAAGTTGATTTCTGATTTGATGACACGTGACCTTTGTAAACAATGAAGGAAGGTATTTGATGTTAACATATATTCTTGAAAGATTGGTTGTTTGTGCATACATCAGACTTTAATGGATTGCCCATCATTAAGCCTAAATGGGTATATTATTCATTGATTAATTGTTGTAAACTATTGTGCATAATATGTGCTAAGGGAACCGATTATGGTTTGGATTTTTATTATGGATTGTTAAATCCGTGGCGTCGTATTAATTGATGATGATGATTTTCGGTAAAATGACTTGAGTGTTAAAAGAATGATATAAAGGTAATAAGTGTAATCGGCTGTTACATGATTTGGAATAGAGTATTATTTAAATGGTTGCTAACCTTAATTATAAAGAGGTCTAGATAGGATGATTATAAACATATATGGAATATGCATGAATGAATGACTGAAGTGATGATTGTTAATGAATAATCTTGTTAGAGTAAACTGGGAAATCTACTATGTGAAGCGTGAATTGTGTGAACTTGAATAACTGTTTACGTGTTATTTGATGTTAACTATCCAGTACACTTAGTGACTTCGATTGCATGTGAAAATTTACCAACATGAACTGACTGTGTATACATGCATACTCTAGGCTTTGATTGATTGTTTGCGAGCACATAGTTTAGCATACCGAGCAAACCAAGGTGAGTTCACACTTTCTACAAAGCATGGGATTCCCAGGGGTTGGGAATGGGTTAAGGAAGATGGATTCCTCGTCCTTTCTTGGGTAGGACAGTACGGGTTCAGGAATATAATTCCTCGTCCTCTTGGACAGTTTTCACTAGACCAAAACTCTATCACGAAGTTCCTCCTTTTTATATCGACTTAATCTCCGGGCCAATGTCGAGCGGGTCATTAGTTAGATAGCGCTATTTAGGTTTGACAAGCCTCACACCGTGCCGCAGAGGACGGGCGTGAACTAATGGATCTGGGCACGTCAATGATGATAGACATTGACAGTTCAGGGCACATAAACATGACTACAGTCAGCAGTCGATATGGTAACGAGTTGTAAGACCCGTCTCTATTAATCAATATTATAATATTAAACCCGCATTTTATACGAAAATGCAAGCTTACAAAAACTTTTCCAAGTTAAACTTCTTACATAATTTAAAACATTCCAAAATATAATTTCAAGTGTTTACAATATCCACTTTTAAGCTAGAACAAAATAAGATCGTTGCGGAAGGTTCGAGACATGTGTTCGGTTCTCCTTTCTTGCTTGATCCTCATCCGGAGTTCCATAAGACATTCCTAAAATCAAAACCAACATAAAAGTTAGTTTTGACAGTTTCACAACAAGTTATAAACATATTTCCATCTAATTCATTCATCCATTTTTCAAAATTCTTGTTTCCATCGAATTCAAATTTCCGGTTCTTAAACCGAATTATTTGACCCGTTATGGGTATTTATGTCAAAACTATAATTTTAGCAACTCTTATTTCCTCCAACCATAATCTATATTATGGTTGGTACATGTACCCTTCACGAGAGTATCATTCCTTGTGCGTACCTGGCACGCGTCAACATTGACTCGTTTTTAATACATTGCATTACCTTTCGCCAACCTTGGCAAAACATGCTCATACTATCCGCTTGCCTGTATTTGTAACACTTAACAATACATAATATTACCAATCATCATTTATATTGTTATAAAACTTCTTACCAAGTATTGAGTCAAAACTAAGTGTTTAAGACCCCTAAACAATTTCTGCAAGTACGGACCTGCTTGCTGTCAACAACTATTTTGTTGACAAAACGTCCGTGAAAACCACATTAAACAACTTCCGAAAAATTTATAAAAATTACCAATCATCATTTATATTGTTATACCACTTCTGACCAAATATTGAGTCAAAACTAAGTGTTTAAGCCCTCGAAACAATTTCTGCAAATACGGACCTGCTTGCTGTCAATAACTATTTTGTTGACAAAACGTCCGCGAAAACCACGTTAAACAACTTCCGAAAAATTTATAAAAAATACCAATCATCATTTATATTGTTATACCACTTCTGACCAAATATTGAGTCGAAACTAAGTGTTTAAGGCCTCGAAACAATTTCTGCAAATACGGACCTGCTTGTTGTCAACAACTATTTTGTTGACAAAACGTCCGCAAAAACCATGTTAAACAACTTCCGAAAGATTTATAAAAGTTACCAATCATAATTTTTGTTGTTATACAACTTCTGACCACATATGGAGTCAAAATTAAGTGTTTAAGACCCCGAAACAGTTTTGCAAATAACGGAACTGTTTGCTATCAATAACTATTTTATCGACAAAATGCCGCGAAAACCATTCCATTTTATTATTCACAATGCTATCCATTATACAAGTAAGTATTCTATCCTAGAAGGTGTAAGCTTTACTTACCTCGCATCCAAATTACGCTTTTCTTCTCCTTCTTGATTCGTTTGTTCCGCTTCCTCATCCAAGCTTCCACCTAGCTTCCAACACTTCAACTAGTTCGAGCGATTATCAAAGCTAACTTATTTATTAATTTCACAAGAACTAAGGGTCCTCATCTATTAGTGAAACCCGTTTCGTCATATCATTAGCATTCACCCGAACACCTAATATAATCGAGTTCTATATATCAACTAGTAGATATCATGATTTCAAACATCCATATTCATGAAATAAATTACCAATTTCATTACAACATCGAAGACCCATTTCGAATCATGTATGGTCAAGTACTCAAACTTGAAATTTGTTTAAGTACCTTGCCTTTACTATCAAATATGATGATTCTAATCACTAGTTAGGCACTAACATCATCATATTACAAGAACCCACTTAGGTCATGCTTGATTAGTTGACTAATCACTAGTTCATGGCACAAATTCAACAAGTTTGCACCTAGGGTTTTGTTCCTAGACTTATACTCAAATCAATTTCACTAAAACCTTCAACTTTCATGCAAGAATTTCGTTCATGCATGATTATCAAAATTTCAAAATATCACCAAAATATAAATTTCGACATACCTTACGATCCCCTTGACTTGGTGATCGTTTACTTATATTCAAATCCGAATTTGGCCTTCGATTGATCCTTCAATTTGAAGATTTGGTTGAGTTAGGGTTTCACCCTTTTTTTGTCTCCTGATGTTCGATCCAGAACACACACTTGGTGTGTGTGTTTTGTTTTAAATTTTCTTTTAATAATTAAACTTCCAAGTTTTTCCCACTTTGGTCCCTTATGTTTAGTTAGTTATGAAGTAGGTCACAACCTACTTAATTCCAACATTATCTCTTTTTACTAACTAGGTTAAAAATTCCTAGTTAACTTAGTGGGTTCGGGGAAAGTATAACCCGTTTTATTTTAAGTCCCATTAACCCGGGCTTCTTACAAACTTTGTTTTTCTCTAAAAATGTATTCTTCTTTTTAATTAATATTTAGGATTATTTATTTAAATCCTAATATTCACCGGGTTAAATTTTACCAGTGACGGTATTTCACCCGTTCATTAATATTAACGTGGTTTAGCTATCAGACCCGTTTTCGGGGTGTTACAAGTCTACCCCCTTAAAGAGGTTTCGTCCTCGAAACCTTTCTTACATAATCCCCGCAGATTCCACGTTAATCCTGACATGATAAGCACTTCTATTAAGTTATAATTACTATTTTTACCTTAAATGGTCTTTATGACTAGACTTACTAGTCACCGGCTGCTTTATACCCCGTTACTCGGGATACCATATTTCCTTTCCGGCCTTATATGTGTTTATGACCTCCTATCCTGTAACTCACGTTACTACGTGATTATATTCTATATCACTTTCGTGACCGTGCTCGCATTGCATTCACGTCATGTTTAAGTTTATATAAACTTTTCATTATCAAAAGCTTCTTTTGAACGTATCGTCTTACACCTATCGGTGTTAAGACCTATATCGTCTAGTATCGACCATTTTCTAATTTCTCTCATAATATTCATATTCGTTAAAACGTTGTCTCTTACGGAAACTGAATTTTAGTTTAACGTTTTCTCTTTAACTTATGTCAATCACTTATATCGAGGAATTGACGATCAAGAATTTATCCCTTCCCGTTATTATTTATGCGGGAGTCGTAACTAGTTCCCGTGCTATACCTAAGTGACCCGCACGTTCTTTCACTTAGCCTCATAGGCTATTTCTATAGGCCTTCACCCTTTTTTGACAAGGCCCTTATAGTTCATTTCTTTTTATTCGTGACCCGAGGGTCATTCGGTCTCGTAGACCTTCACACTGCTTACTACTAAAGGTTTTGGTGATCTCGTAGATCATCCCCTTACTTATTTCGTTCTAAAAAAAATATACTTTCTGTCAAGGCACCCTTTTTAAGTTTGGCAATCATTCATTTTCTTTCTTGAATTTTATTGACCTTGACCATAGTCTAAGGCTACATTCATTTTCTTTTGGACTAATCTTCCGACTCTATGACTTCTTACGTCATTTACACGTCGGTTTATTCTACGCTAACCGTTACCCGGTTCATACCTATATTTCTTTACAACCCGTTACTCGGGTCCTTTATCTTTATGATTTTAACTCTCCTGTTTCACTAGTTTGCGTTTTTCCTTTTTATGTTCTTTTATGACCCATCACATAGGTTCATCAATATTTCGCGCTTCCATTACTCGGTTCGCGCTTACTTGCACTATCAAGTATTTGTACTTTATTTGGCCGGTTCGACATATTCATGTGAAATCCATCACTAATGACAGCCAAACTCCATTCTATATTTAGCTCGTTCAACTTCGAAATAGTTGAACATTACTAACAAAATTTTGTTTGCGAGATTTTTTTATTCTTTTAGTCATAACTCATAATCCGAGTCTTTTGACTTTCTAATTTGCGTTCCCGTCTCTTGGTTTACGCATATTCTCAAAATCCTACCCATCTATCGGGTATCTTTACCAAAGTTATCTTCAAAGTAACCGTTCTGATATGGTTTAGACTTCGTTTTAATTTATTTGGTCGTCTTAGCGAAATCCATCGCTTTTATTAAACCAAGTCCTCATTCTTTATTTATTTTGTTTGACTTGTTCGTGTGAATTTCATCACTTATGACAGTCAAACTTTATTCCTATGCCTTAACATTCTCATTAGTCGGTCTGTAATTTCATTTACTTTCATCTTTGTCCCTTCTCTCGGGCTCGTTATTCTAACGTAATACGCTTCCGTCATCAGGCTTGCGTTTACGTTTATTATCAAACATCTTGCTTATGTGATTCATTTGGGTACCTTTTTAGTTCGTCCCATTCAACCCGTCCTTATTACAACGGACGTAAATGTGTCCATCATAAGAAGTTCATGGTATCATGTGTTCACTACTTACTTGGCCAGAGTAAGCGGTCAACTCATGACACACGTGACCTTTTTATAATTTTCACATCACGCCCTATGTAAGTAACGCCTCTGTTTATTTCTATATCTTTGATTTCATTCCATAAAACTTTATTTAAATGCTAAACGACAATCATTAGTTTTACTTGTTTTGTCATTGAATAAAAAATGTTTTCTTTCTATCAAACTATTATGTAATCAATTCGTTAATGTGATCTCTACTTTTCTCATTAGTATAAGATTGAGAATTATTCACTTGGATAATTACTCCCGTCCAAGTTTCCACATAAACTAACTCTATTATTGTCTCGTTATTCACAATCGTGAATAACGCATATTTCTACTAAATTTTCTCTTGGAAACATCATCCTGAATAGGTGTCTTATTCAGGTTTTCCAAGTTTTATTCTACGTATGCAACAGTTATTCTCTACGTGTTTGTTGCATATTGCTATTTGTGCGATTAAATTTAAAACGTGCACCTGGTAATGCTTGCCCTAACGGGCTTTCCTTGCCATTAGCCCTGTTTGCGTTCGTTATGCGATTTAGGTCCTTGGTGAGCATGCTCTGCTTGTCATACTTTGTACCATTCCTTTGTCAAATCCGCAATTTGTTACACTCCCGCTATCTTCAGATGCGAGTGTCCTTCAACTAAAACATTTATAAAAGTTAGTAATTTCGAATTTAATGAAGGCCCGTATTATAATATAAGGCTTTTCTACTATACGTGTCAACACACGTAATTTCATTCACTATATCGATCCTTTATTGATTTGATTGATGTAACGTGTATTACACGATAACCCTATGTGTTGTTCACAACACTTTAATCATACTAAACCATTAATATACATGCACTTACCGGATTTGCGATCAAGCCTCGAACCGAACACACTTTACTCTTGAACCATGAGCTCTGATACCAACTTGTAAGACCCGTCTCTATTAATCAATATTATAATATTAAACCCGCATTTTATAGGAAAATGCAAGCTTACAAAAACTTTTCCAAGTTAAACTTCTTACATAATTTAAAACATTCCAAAATATAATTTCAAGTGTTTACAATATCCACTTTTAAGCTAAAACAAAATAAGATCGTTGCGGAAGCTTCGAGACATGTGTTCGGTTCTCCTTTCTTGCTTGATCCTCATCCGGAGTTCCATAAGACATTCCTAAAATCAAAACCAACATAAAAGTTAGTTTTGACAGTTTCACAACAAGTTATAAACATATTTCCATCTAATTCTTTCATCCATTATTCGAAATTCTTGTTTCCATCGAATTCAAATTTCCGGTTCTTAAACCGAATTATTTGACCCGTTATGGGTATTTATGTCAAAACTATAATTTTAGCAACTCTTATTAAAAAAAACAAAACTCTTATTTCCTCCAACCATAATCTATATTATGGTTGGTACATATACCCTTCACGAGAGTATCATTCCTTGTGCGTACCTGGCACGCGTCAACATTGACTCGTTTTTAATACATTGCATTACCTTTCGCCAACCTTGGCAAAACATGCTCATACTATCCGCTTGCCTGTATTTGTAACACTTAACAATACATAATATTACCAATCATCATTTATATTGTTATAAAACTTCTTACCAAGTATTGAGTCAAAACTAAGTGTTTAAGACCCCTAAACAATTTCTGCAAGTACGGACCTGCTTGCTGTCAACAACTATTTTGTTGACAAAACGTCCGTGAAAACCACATTAAACAACTTCCGAAAAATTTATAAAAATTACCAATCATCATTTATATTGTTATACCACTTCTGACCAAATATTGAGTCAAAACTAAGTGTTTAAGCCCTCGAAACAATTTCTGCAAATACGGACCTGCTTGCTGTCAATAACTATTTTGTTGACAAAACGTCCACGAAAACCACGTTAAACAACTTCCGAAAAATTTATAAAAAATACCAATCATCATTTATATTGTTATACCACTTCTGACCAAATATTGAGTCGAAACTAAGTGTTTAAGGCCTCGAAACAATTTTTGCAAATACGGACCTGCTTGTTGTCAACAACTATTTTGTTGACAAAACGTCCGCAAAAACCATGTTAAACAACTTCCGAAAGATTTATAAAAATTACCAATCATAATTTTTGTTGTTATACAACTTCTGACCACATATGGAGTCAAAACTAAGTGTTTAAGACCCCGAAACAGTTTTGCAAATAACGGAACTGTTTGCTATCAATAACTATTTTATCGACAAAATGCCCGCGAAAACCATTCCATTTTATTATTCACAATGCTATCCATTATACAAGTAAGTATTCTATCCTAGAAGGTGTAAGCTTTACTTACCTCGCATCCAAATTACGCTTTTCTTCTCCTTCTTGATTCGTTTGTCCCGCTTCCTCATCCAAGCTTCCACCTAGCTTGTTAAGCGTCAAACTATCATCATCGTTTACAAGGTGGTTAGTTTAATCATAATTTAGTACGATTATTCCACCTTACGCGTTTTATATCCAAAATTATCATTCATCGTATTCTAGGTCAGTTTGACTTTTTAAAAGTCAAATGCCCATTAGTATATAAAATGCACATTCAAGTTCATTACTAGTTTAGGCATTCACAATTTACCCGGTAGGCGTTCTTTTAAGCCACCGTTTTAACTAATCTTTTAACCTGGTTCATTATAATTCCAACACTTCAACTAGTTCGAGCGATTATCAAAGCTAACTTATTTATTAATTTCACAAGAACTAAGGGTCCTCATCTATTAGTGAAACCCGTTTCGTCATATCATTAGCATTCACCCGAACACCTAATATAATCGAGTTCTATATATCAACTAGTAGATATCATGATTTCAAACATCCATATTCATGAAATAAATTACCAATTTCATTACAACATCGAAGACCCATTTCGAATCATGTATGGTCAAGTACTCAAACTTGAAATTTGTTTAAGTACCTTGCCTTTACTATCAAATATGATGATTCTAATCACTAGTTAGGCACTAACATCATCATATTACAAGAACCCACTTAGGTCATGCTTGATTAGTTGACTAATCACTAGTTCATGGCACAAATTCAACAAGTTTGCACCTAGGGTTTTGTTCCTAGACTTATACTCAAATCAATTTCACTAAAACCTTCAACTTTCATGCAAGAATTTCGTTCATGCATGATTATCAAAATTTCAAAATATCACCAAAATATAAATTTCGACATACCTTACGATCCCCTTGACTTGGTGATCGTTTACTTATATTCAAATCCGAATTTGGCCTTCGATTGATCCTTCAATTTGAAGATTTGGTTGAGTTAGGGTTTCACCCTTTTTTTGTCTCCTGATGTTCGATCCAGAACACACACTTGGTGTGTGTGTTTTGTTTTAAATTTTCTTTTAATAATTAAACTTCCAAGTTTTTCCCACTTTGGTCCCTTATGTTTAGTTAGTTATGAAGTAGGTCACAACCTACTTAATTCCAACATTATCTCTTTTTACTAGCTAGGTTAAAAATTCCTAGTTAACTTAGTGGGTTCGGGGAAAGTATAACCCGTTTTATTTTAAGTCCCATTAACCCGGGCTTCTTACAAACTTTGTTTTTCTCTAAAAATTTATTCTTCTTTTTAATTAATATTTAGGATTATTTATTTAAATCCTAATATTCACCGGGTTAAATTTTACCACTGACGGTATTTCACCCGTTCATTAATATTAACGTGGTTTGGCTATCGGACCCGTTTTCGGGGTGTTACACGAGTCTAGTAGTATATACACGGGGTAGCCCCCACGGTTGAATAGCCAGAGTAAACGGGATTTAAACAGAATACGTTTTCAACTATGGGGTAACCCCTACGGCAGGATGCCAGCTAAAGTAAACTGTTTTTGGAACAACTTAAAACAAACACCCAACTGTGAACTCGCTCAACTTTGTTGTTGACTCGTTACTACATGCTTTGCAGGTCATTAGGTTCTTAGCTGGAGCTTGCATGGGGAAGAGTCGTTGTGGGACATGGACAGCTGTGTGCCATGTTTAACATTGAAATGTTTACACTTATGTTTTGGTTTTAAACATTATGCTTCCGCTTGCAACTTAAACTGTTTTAATTTGGACACCAATTATATTGTGTTGGATTTTATGTTTACTTATATGCTTGTTCAATATGATTGGTGGCTTGATCCTGGTCAGTCACGCCTCCAAGCGGTGATACTCCGCAGGTGGATTTTGGGGGTGTGACAGATTGGTATCAGAGCCATTGGTTATAGAGAACTTGGTTTTAATAAAGGAAAACGTTTTTGTTAAAACCAGACTATAACCTGAACAGTGCTCAACGATCCACAACGACGCTTCGCTCCACGTGCAAGACTCGACATTCTAGGTGATATGGATTATGTTATATTGCCTACTTGCTAGTTATACAACATTGCTCATGGTATGATTAATTAGTATAACAACTGTTGCTTGAACCCTGTGTGCTTACTCTCTTCTGTCACTCCACACTTACGCACATTCGCGAAACCTTTCCTACTTGAGTTTACTTTGATGTGAAGATCATGAGTGGACGTGTGAACCTAACTCAAGCCCAGCTGACGGCTCTTATTAGCAAACAAGTTACGGCAGCACTCCCAGCCGCTCAGGCAGGAGGTATAAGCTGCTATTCCGAACCTATCCTAGGATGTTAGATCCTACTCTCATGACCCAACTCTCGCACTTAACCCTGTCTTTTCCTCCTCGCGCAACAAGGTCAGAATGCTCTGCCACCTGTTTGCACATTCAAAATCTTCATGGACTGTCGTCCTAGTACTTTTAGTGGCACTGAAGGGGCCGTTGGACTCCTCCACTGGTTCGAGAAGCTCGAATCGGTCTTCGAAATGTGTGAATGCCCTGAGGCTCGTAGGGTGAAGTATGCCACTGGTACCCTCGAAGGCGTTGCTTTGACTTGGTGGAACGCACAAGTACAAATGTTGGGGCGGGTAGCTGCCAATGCCACACCCTGGAACGACTTTAAGGAACTGATCAAGCAGGAATACTGTAGTCGCGATGACATCCACAAGCTGGAAATAGAGTTCTTTAACCTGAAGATGACGGGGTCAGAGATAGAAGCGTACACGAAACGATCCAACGAACTGGCAGTGTTATGTCCAACTAGGGTGGATCCTCCCATCAAGCGCATTGAGCTGCACCTCAAGGGCCTAGTACCAGAAATTCAAAGCCATGTGACTACTGCAAACCTTGCTACCATCCAGGATGTTACCTGTCTTGCTCATCGTTTCACAGACCAGGCAGTGGAACAGAACAAGCTGCCTAAGCATATTGGTGCTACTACTGTTACTACTTCTGCTACTCCCAGCGACAACAAGCGTAAGTGGGATGGAACTTCAAGCAAAGGTTCAACTTCTGTTCAATCTCAATCGCAGCAGAGAAGGACTGACGACTACAAGAGCCCTAGTCAGCAATCATCTGGTAGTCAAAGTCAAGGAAGGTACAGGGGAAATCACCCCAAATGCAATCGCTGTAACCTACACCACAGTGGGCCATGCACCAGAGGTAACTGTCATCGGTGCAACAAGCCAGGCCACGCCGCAAAGGATTGCAGAA
Organism: Helianthus tuberosus; assembly: GCA_030545235.1. NCBI lineage: Eukaryota > Viridiplantae > Streptophyta > Magnoliopsida > Asterales > Asteraceae > Helianthus > Helianthus tuberosus. The sequence goes on from CM060406.1 coordinate 189,210,945, forward strand.
GTTTATACCCCGCAAACCAGAATCGTCAGCAACAACAAGCCCCACAACGCCAGCAGCAGCAGCAGCAAGTCATCAACAAAGGGTGCTTTCAGTGTGGAGCTGAAGGCCACTTCAAGAGAGATTGTCCCCAACTGAATAACAACAACAACAATAATAACCAGGGGAATGGGAACAACGGGGGTAACAACGGCAATGGTGCCAGGGGTCGAGTGTTCGTGATTGGTCAGGGTGATGTTAGGAATGACCCCAACGTTGTGATGGTTTCGACATCGTTATTGGTCTGGATTGGCTACCTCAATATCGAGCAGAGGTTCTCTGCAATGAGAAGAACGTCCGTGTTCCTCGTACAGGTGATGAACCTCTTACGATTCGTGGCGACAAGAGCGATGCTGTGGTGAGCATCATCTCTTTCCTTAAGGCCCAAAGGTGTTTACGAAAGGGCCACACTGCTATCTTGGCTCTCGTTACGGACACCTTGAAGAAATAGAAGAAGATGGAAGATTTTCTGATCGTACGTGACTATCCTGAGGTATTTCCTGAGGAACTACCTGGCCTTCCGCCTCATCGTCAAGTCGAGTTTCAAATCGAGCTAACTCTTGGAGCCGCACCAATAGCTCGTGCACCGTATCGCCTAGCTCCATCAGAGTTGGAAGAACTCTCTACGCAACTACAAGAACTCTTGGATAAGGGTTTTATTCGTCCTAGCTCTTCGCCATGGGGAGCTCCAGTGCTATTCGTGAAAAAGAAAGACGGTACCTTCAGAATGTGCATCGACTATCGCGAGCTCAACAAGGTGACAGTGAAGAATCGCTATCCTCTTCCACGCATTGATGACCTATTCGACCAGCTGCAAGGGTCGAGCTTTTACTCGAAGATTGATTTGAGATCGGGATATCACCAGCTGAGAGTCTGAGAAGAGGACGTCTCCAAAATAGCCTTTAGAACTCGTTATGGACACTACGAGTTTTTGGTCATGCCTTTTGGGCTGACAAACACACCTGCGGTCTTCATGGACCTTATGAATAGAGTGTGCAAGCCTTACCTGGACAAATTCGTCATAGTTTTCATCGACGACATCCTGATCTATTCTAAGAGTCAGGAGGAACACGAGCAGCATCTATGACTTATATTGGAACTCCTCCGAACAGAACTGTTGTACGCTAAGTTTTCGAAATGCGAATTTTGTCTTCGTGAAGTCCACTTTCTAGGCCACGTGGTAAACAAGGATGGGATACACGTTGATCCATCCAAGGTAGACTCGATTAAGGACTGACCTGCACCTAGAACACCAACGGAAATCCGCCAATTCTTGGGTTTGGCGGGCTATTACAGAAGGTTTATCAAGGATTTCTCCAAGATTGCGCAACCACTCACCTCACTAACTCAGAAAGGCGTCACCTATCGTTGGGGTGATGCACAGGAAACGGCGTTTCAGCACTTAAAGGATAGACTTTGTAGCGCACCTGTCCTCTCATTGCCTAAAGGCACAGACGACTTTGTGGTTTATTGCGATGCATCCATTCAGGGACTTGGATGTGTGCTGATGCAACGTGACAAAGTTATTGCGTACGCCTCACGCCAACTTAAAGTTCATGAAAGGAAATACACAACACATGACTTGGAATTGGGGGCAGTGGTTTTTGCTCTTAAGATATGGAGACATTACCTGTACGGTACCAGGTGCACCATTTACACCGATCACAGGAGTCTCGAGCATATCTTCAAGCAAAAGGAGTTGAACATGCGTCAACGACGGTGGGTTGAACTTTTGAACGATTACGAATGCGCTATCAGGTACCATCCGAGCAAAGCCAACGTGGTGGCCGACGCCCTCAGTCGAAAAGATACTACGCCTAAGCGCGTGCGAGCTTTACAACTCACTATTCAGTCTAGTCTTCCTACACAGATACGAGAAGCTCAGGTAGAAGCTTTGAAACCAGAAAACTTCAGGGCTGAAGCCCTACGCGGCTCAAGGCAACGGTTAGAACAAAAGGAAGACGGCGCCTACTACGTAACAGGACGCATTTGGGTCCCACTCTATGGCAACCTACGAGAGCTTGTGATGGATGAAGCTCATAAGTCTCGTTACTCAGTACATCCTGGTTCAGATAAAATGTACCACGACTTGAAAACTACATACTGGTGGCCTAGCATGAAAGCTCACATAGCAACATACGTTAGCAAGTGCTTGACTTGTGCGAGAGTCAAGACGGAATACCAGAAACCCTCAGGCCTACTCCAACAACCAGAGATACCACAATGGAAATGGGAGCAAATTTCCATGGATTTTGTTACTGGCCTGCCTAGATCTCAACGGGGGAATGATACTGTTTGGGTGATCGTGGATCGACTCACAAAGTCTGCACACTTCTTGGCTATCAAGGAAACGGATAAGTTCTCCACTTTAGCAGACGTTTACCTGAAGGAAGTGGTTTTGAGGCACGGGGTGCCAACCTCTATTATTTCCTATCGTGATGCACGTTTCACTTCAGAACTTTGGCAAGCGATGCACAAATCCTTCGGCTCACGATTACACATGAGTACAGCTTATCACCCTCAGACGGATGGGCAGTCTGAGCGCACTATTCAAACTTTAGAAGACATGCTTCGGGCGTGTGTAATTGTGTAACACCCAGCGTGTGTAATTGTGTAACACCCCGAAAACGGGTTTGGTAATCAAAATCTGTTGATGCTAAAACACGGGTAAAATACCGTTAGCGGTAAAGGTAACCCGGTAAATATTAGGATTTAAAATAAATAAACCTAATATTCAATAAAACGAGAGTAAATGCTTTTAAGGAAATAAAGTTTATAAGAAGCCTGAATTAACGGGACTTAAAATAATCTGAGTCATAATTCCCCGAACCCACTAAGTTAACTAGGAATATTTAACCTAGTTAATAAGTGGGAGTAGTGTTAGAAATAGTTAGATTGTGGCCTACTTAATAACTAACCAAATATGAGGGACCAAACTGAGATATCTTGAAAATGGTTTTAATAAAAAAAAATAACACAACACACACTAAAAGTGTGTGTGTGCGTGCGTAGGATGGCCAGGAGAAAGCTCCCATGGAGCTCTAGCCCTAAATCCAACAAATCTCTCAAATTGAAGCTCAAATCAAACCCAAATCGTCTGCATGTTTACAAATTCGTGATCACCTAGTCATGGGGATTACAAGGTATGTTGAATTTTATGATTTGGTGATACTTTGAGATTATGATGAACAATCATAATCAAAATTCTGGAATGAATGTTGAATCTATGAGTGTTATTGTGATTATATCTTGGTTTAGAAACAAACCCTAGTAGAAAATTTGATGAATTGTTGTCAAAACTAGGGATTTGGTAATTACCCTATTATGTGCTAAGTGGGTTTTATGTTAATATGATGAACACTCAGATTAGAATGTAAGATTGATGAGTATTGAGGTTATGATATAAGTTCTAGATGTAATTCATGAACACTAGACTTTGAGGTTTGAATGTGTTGATGTTAACCATGGTAAAGATAACTAGTTATGAACTAGTTAGTAAATATGTAAAATTATGCACACTAGGTGTTTGTTAAAATGCCTAAATGAAAACTAAAGTGTTGAAATTAGAGCGAAACGCGTATTTGAATGATATGGCGATTACGCGTAATATGAAGTGATAAGGGTTCTAAATATTGTGTTGATTTAGACTTAATGTTGTAAACCTTGTGATTTAAAGTAGTTAACCTTAATAAGCTAAGTTAACTAATCATGACGTCGAATAGTAGTTTCGACATATGAAATAAGTGAGATGGAATAGTCGTGATTAATTATGACTAATCTAACCATCTTACAATTTACAATGATAGTTTGACGATTAACAAGCTAGGTGAAAGCTTGGAAACGAAGCGGGTCAAACGAAGCAGGAATGACGGAAAGGCATAATTTGGAAGTAAAGTAAGTATGTCTTACACTAGTCTTATATTTTAGAATATTCTCTTATCATTTTAGTTACGAATAAGATAAATACATAGTTGAGGTATGATGTTCCGGCGAGTAGACGTACGGAACAAGATAGTCGAGCATGACAAGAAACCATGTTGATGGTTTAAAAGGAGTTAAATCGGTAATTCGATCATTTTATGACAAATGGAAAATAAACTTTTAAATGGTTACCTTATAGGGTAAACCAAAACAAACAATAAGGGTAAAATGGTAAATTGGTCACGCATTGACCATAACTATTGGTTTTAAAGGACACTTATGAAGTAAGCCTTAATAGGCCAAAAGGTGTTAAGAAATGAATTTTAGGTAAAATGACCGCACGATGTGAATCGGAGCGAGTCATATAGTCGAGATGAAAATACATGTCGTCTCGCTAATATAATCGGTCATTTAGACCAAACGGGTCAAAAGGTGAAATTATCACCCTTTGACAATATCGACTAACGGGTTGTCGAGTGGAATGATTTTAGGGAATAAATAGCACATGGATGTTTACGGAACTATCTTTTAGCCGCCACTAAGGCAAGGTATTGAAACGGGTCAATATATTGATCCGAGCCAGGTATGTATAATAACACAACTCATCATGTAGAATTTGGTGTTCTATAAGAGTTAGACAAGGTTAAAATATAGATATTCGGTTATCTTTTAGGTAAACCGAATAAATTGAGTTAAGATTATAGTGTTTTAGAAGCACATGGGTTTACAAACAAGATTTATAGTTAAAAGGTCGGATTTTGAGTCAAACAAGTATTTAAAGGTCCTTGTAGTAAAAGAAGGGTGAAAATTGACCAAATTGCCCTTGTAAGCTAATTCGAACGAACGACCTTTAAAGGTGGTTCGGAAACGAGTTTTAGGATTAAATAAATGCTTAGAATGAGTATGGGGATTACAAGGATGTAGGATTTTAACTCCATAAGATGGAGGACTAAATTACGGACGCGTAGGAAAAAGAATCGGGTAAAACGGATCAATAACGAAGAAGTTATGGCCGTTTCCGTGAAAACTGGCATAGCTGAAACTGAGCTGCAGACCTGCTGGAAAAGTGCCTCCCCCGCGCCACGCGAGGGAGCAACATGGCGCCGTCACGTGGCGCGAAAGAACCCCTTTTTGTTGAAAAATTTGTATTTCAATCAGTTCAGCTTCCTGGACTCGTTTTGACACGTTTTAAACTACGTATGACTGATTCAATTCATGTTTTATGGATTGTAGGTATATTTACAGTACCGGAGGATGATCAAGCTCAACGATGAACCGAACACGATTAAGTTACAAGCTTCCGCACTATGTATCGTTGTTATGTTAAATGACGAAACTCACACATGTTATGTTGTATAGTTCTAATTCTGTAAAAGTTTTAATGAACCCGTATTTTCAATGTATTTGAAATCATAATTACCCGTTTATTTTCATAAATTATACGAAAACCTTTAAATAATAATAAGGGTGTTACAAGTTGGTATCAGAGCTCAAGGTTGTTGACAAATGTGTTCGGTTCGAGGCTTGATCGCAAATCCGGTAAGTACATGTATATCAAAGGTTTAGTACGATTAAAGTGTTGAGAACAACGCATATGGTTATCGTGTAATACACGTTACACCAATAAAAACGATATAGAATAGATATAGTCAACGAAATTACACGCGTTGATGCGTATAGTAGAAAAGCCTTGTATTATAATACGGGCATCCTTTAATGTTGAAATTACTAACTGTTGTATATGCTTTAGTTGAAGGACACTCGCATATGAGGATAGCGAGAGTTTAACAAATCGCAGATTTGACAGAGGAACGGTCCAAAGAGTATGCTCATCAAGGACCTAAATCGCGTAACGGTCGCGAACAAGGCTAATGGCAAGAGAAGCCCGTTAGGGCAAGCATTACCAGGTGCACACTTTAAATTTAATTGCATAAATAGTAATATGCAACAAATAAGTAGAATTTGAAAGTTGCATATGTAGATTAAAAACTTGGAAAAACCCGAATAGAAAATGTATTCGGGATATTGTTTCCAAAAGAAACAAATAGAGGCATTACTTACATAGGGCGTGATGTGAAAACTATAAAAAGGTCATGCGTGTCATGTGTTAATCGCTTACTCTGGCCAAGTAAGTAGTGGCATATGATACCATGAACTTCTTATAGCGGACACATTTACATCTGATGTAGTAAGGGTGGGGTGAATGAGACTAACTTAAATAGTACCCAAATGAATCAAAGAAGTAAGATGTTTGATAGTAAACGTAAACGTAAGTCGGATGACGGAAACGTATTACGTGAGAATAACGAGCCCGAGAGAAGGGACAAGGATCAAGTAAAAAGAAAATACAGACCGACCAATGGGAATGCTAAGGCATAGGGATAAAAGTTGACTGTCACAAGTGATGAACTTCACACGGACAAGTCAAACAAATTAAATAAAGAATTAAGGACACGATTGAATAAAAGCGATGGGTTTCGCTAAGACGACCAAATAAGTTAAAACGAAGTCTAAAATCATATCAGAATTATTATTTTGAAAATGACTTCGATAAGGATACCCGATAGATGGGTATGATTTTAAGAATATGCGTAACCCAATAGACGCGAACGCGGATTAGAAAGTCAAAAGACTCGGATGATGGGTCATGACTAAAAGATGATAAGATTTTGCAAACAGAAATTTTTGATAGTTACGTTCAACTATTTTAAGATGATTTTCGGGATCATCATAACTTATGATATTATAAATAATGCTAAGGTCTACGGGACCAAAAAGACCTTCGGGTCACAAATAGAAGGAAACGAACTGTTGGGTCTCACCTCAAAAAGGTGAAAAAAATATAAAGAAATAGCCTATGAGGTTAAGTGAAGGAACCTACGGGACAATAGTGTAAGGTGAGGGAACTTGTTACGATTCCCCGCGTAAAACGAGAACGGAAAACAATAAATTATGGGTTGTCAATTTCCTTGATATGAGTAATTGACATAGTTAAAGAGAAAAACGTTAGACTAAAATTCAGTTGTAGTAAGAAATAATATTTTTACAAATATAAATTCCGATAGGAAATTGAATAGTAAGCATGAAAGATTCAAGTCTTGACGCTGATAGGCGCAAGACAATATATTCGAAAAGTGATCTTTTCGAAAATGAAAGGTAGATATATAAATTAAACATGATGCGACACGATCACGGTTAGGAAATGCAATGTGAAGTAGAATCGCATTATAACCAAGCGAGCGGTAAAAAGTAACTGGACTAATAAGTCTAGTTAGTGAGACCGGTGAAGGTCAGCAATTCAAATCGAGAAATTTGGTTTGCTCGTAAACGGAGGATTCGGAGTAACTGAACCGAATAAATGAATTTGAAAACAAAAGAAATAGTTTCTAAAAGTGAAAGATTTCACTAAAGACCTTTAAACGGGTCAAGGTAACGGATTCACAAAGAGTTCGATAATATATATAAAAGCGATGGATATCGCTAAGTTAACTAAACTAGTAGAAATAACGGAATTACGTTATTTCAAGTTACATTATGTCGTATGAGGTACGTAGATGTTCTGTAACCAAAGAGATATTACCATAATTCTTCTGGTAATACTAACAATTGGTTAAAGTATGAGTAATGCTTAAAAGATTACTCAGGTCAAACGCATTGAGTTTAGAACTCGATGAACTATGTAAGAAAGGTTTCGAGGACGAAACCTCTTTAAGGGGGGTAGACTTGTAACACCCCGAAAACGGGTTTGGTAATCAAACTCTGTTGATGCTAAAACACGGGTAAAATACCGTTAGCGGTAAAGGTAACCCGGTAAATATTAGGATTTAAAATAAATAAACCTAATATTCAATAAAACGAGAGTAAATGCTTTTAAGGAAATAAAGTTTATAAGAAGCCTGAATTAACGGGACTTAAAATAAACTGAGTCATAATTCCCCGAACCCACTAAGTTAACTAGGAATATTTAACCTAGTTAATAAGTGGGAGTAGTGTTAGAAATAGTTAGATTGTGGCCTACTTAATAACTAACCAAATATGAGGGACCAAACTGAGATATCTTGAAAATGGTTTTAATAAAAAAAAATAACACAACACACACTAAAAGTGTGTGTGTGCGTGCGTAGGATGGCCAGGAGAAAGCTCCCATGGAGCTCTAGCCCTAAATCCAACAAATCTCTCAAATTGAAGCTCAAATCAAACCCAAATCGTCTGCATGTTTACAAATTCGTGATCACCTAGTCATGGGGATTACAAGGTATGTTGAATTTTATGATTTGGTGATACTTTGAGATTATGATGAACAATCATAATCAAAATTCTGGAATGAATGTTGAATCTATGAGTGTTATTGTGATTATATCTTGGTTTAGAAACAAACCCTAGTAGAAAATTTGATGAATTGTTGTCAAAACTAGGGATTTGGTAATTACCCTATTATGTGCTAAGTGGGTTTTATGTTAATATGATGAACACTCAGATTAGAATGTAAGATTGATGAGTATTGAGGTTATGATATAAGTTCTAGATGTAATTCATGAACACTAGACTTTGAGGTTTGAATGTGTTGATGTTAACCATGGTAAAGATAACTAGTTATGAACTAGTTAGTAAATATGTAAAATTATGCACACTAGGTGTTTGTTAAAATGCCTAAATGAAAACTAAAGTGTTGAAATTAGAGCGAAACGCGTATTTGAATGATATGGCGATTACGCGTAATATGAAGTGATAAGGGTTCTAAATATTGTGTTGATTTAGACTTAATGTTGTAAACCTTGTGATTTAAAGTAGTTAACCTTAATAAGCTAAGTTAACTAATCATGAAGTCGAATAGTAGTTTCGACATATGAAATAAGTGAGATGGAATAGTCGTGATTAATTATGACTAATCTAACCATCTTACAATTTACAATGATAGTTTGACGATTAACAAGCTAGGTGAAAGCTTGGAAACGAAGCGGGTCAAACGAAGCAGGAATGACGGAAAGGCATAATTTGGAAGTAAGGTAAGTATGGCTTCCACTAGTCTTATATTTTAGAATATTCTCTTATCGTTTTAGTTACGAATAAGATAAATACATAGTTGAGGTATGATGTTCCGGCGAGTAGACGTACGGAACAAGATAGTCGAGCATGACAAGAAACCATGTTGATGGTTTAAAAGGAGTTAAATCGGTAATTCGATCATTTTATGACAAATGGAAAATAAACTTTTAAATGGTTACCTTATAGGGTAAACCAAAACAAACAATAAGGGTAAAATGGTAAATTGGTCACGCATTGACCATAACTATTGGTTTTAAAGGACACTTATGAAGTAAGCCTTAATAGGCCAAAAGGTGTTAAGAAATGAATTTTAGGTAAAATGACCGCACGATGTGAATCGGAGCGAGTCATATAGTCGAGATGAAAATACATGTCGTCTCGCTAATATAATCGGTCATTTAGACCAAACGGGTCAAAAGGTGAAATTATCACCCTTTGACAATATCGACTAACGGGTTGTCGAGTGGAATGATTTTAGGGAATAAATAGCACATGGATGTTTACGGCGCTATCTTTTAGCCGCCACTAAGGCAAGGTATTGAAACGGGTCAATATATTGATCCGAGCCAGGTATGTATAATAACACAACTCATCATGTAGAATTTGGTGTTCTATAAGAGTTAGACAAGGTTAAAATATAGATATTCGGTTATCTTTTAGGTAAACCGAATAAATTGAGTTAAGATTATAGTTTTTTAGAAGCACATGGGTTTACAAACAAGATTTATAGTTAAAAGGTCGGATTTTGAGTCAAACAAGTATTTAAAGGTCCTTGTAGTAAAAGAAGGGTGAAAATTGACCAAATTGCCCTTGTAAGCTAATTCGAACGAACGACCTTTAAAGGTGGTTCGGAAACGAGTTTTAGGATTAAATAAATTCTTAGAATGAGTATGGGTAGTGAAAGATGTAAATTCTTGGGTCGAAAGACTTTATATGAATCTTTGCCGTAAAATGATAATCCGAGGGGTAAAACTCGGAACATATAGATATCCACATTAAACACAACACACATATAGTTGTAGTGGAAGATTACTTGATAAGAAATGTAGGAATAAGATGCTAGAAATGAATGAAAGCGATTTCATGCTTTAAAGTGCTTAAAATACCCTTAACGGGTCAAAATAAGCATACGAGCGAAAACGGGTTTAAATTGTGTAATAAACCTATGATTAGAACCTAATATGGTAGGTAACATTAATTTGAAGAAGTGTATGAGATATAGGAATAAAACAAATACATTTGTTTGATAAAATGCATAAACGGGTTAAAATTCGGTAAAAAGGTAACGAGTCGAAGGCTTAGAAGTCTCAAAATTTCTTATGTTGGATGTAGGATTTTAACTCCATAAGATGGAGGACTAAATTACGGACGCGTAGGAAAAAGAATCGGGTAAAACGGATCAATAACGAAGAAGTTATGGCCGTTTCCGTGAAAACTGGCATAGCTGAAACTGAGCTGCAGACCTGCTGGAAAAGTGCCTCCCCCGCGCCACGCGAGGGAGCAACATGGCGCCGTCACGTGGCGCGAAAGAACCCCTTTTTGTTGAAAAATTTGTATTTCAATCAGTTCAGCTTCCTGGACTCGTTTTGACACGTTTTAAACTACGTATGACTGATTCAATTCATGTTTTATGGATTGTAGGTATATTTACAGTACCGGAGGATGATCAAGCTCAACGATGAACCGAACACGATTAAGTTACAAGCTTCCGCACTATGTATCGTTGTTATGTTAAATGACGAAACTCACACATGTTATGTTGTATAGTTCTAATTCTGTAAAAGTTTTAATGAACCCGTATTTTCAATGTATTTGAAATCATAATTACCCGTTTATTTTCGTAAATTATACGAAAACCTTTAAATAATAATAAGGGTGTTACAAATTGACTTTGGCAACGGCTGGGAAAAGCATCTGCCCCTTGTGGAATTTTCGTACAATAACAGCTACCACACCAGCATTAAAGCTGCTCCGTTTGAGGCATTGTACGGGGGTAAATGTCGGTCACCTCTTTGTTGGGCAGAGGTGGGTGATAGTCAGATCACGGGCCCAGAACTTGTAGTAGATGTCGCAACCCCCGATCCCTTATTCCCGGGAACGGGCGGACGCGATCTCAGTTGTGGTGGTATCAGGTTATTTAATCTCGCAGCGGAATTTTCATCAGGACCGTAGTTAGGAAATGTTTATCAGAGTAAAACACCATATTTTATATTAATAATCACATGGATAAAATCCAAGTTTCTTATTACAATACATTTATAGGGATAAACCCTATCTTATTTAATTTAAAACATCGTTTATTAGGTAACTTTTATAGCCACATTATTCCCAAGCCTTTAGTGCTCTCCAGCTGGCTTTCTACTAGTTGGCTGTCACATTGGGTTACCTGACACGCGTTTTAAAAACATTTGTCAGTCGGAAATACTGGCGAGTGAATCCCAGTTTAATCAAGAAACATTTTATTGATTAAAACAGTATCGAGGACGATTACAATGTTTATGTCTACACAATTACTCCATATGGTACTATCAATCCACTGACTTGTGGGTCATATTACACATTGGCTAACTCATTGTCCCAATGGTAACGTACTGTCATCCTCGACTTACTACTCACAGTGTAGTAAATTTTGTATACAAAACCCCAACATACCGGCAGTAATTGAAGACTACAAAGACTTAATCACCGCTTAATCACATTGTAAAACATTTAAGGTTTTGTAAATTATTCCAAAAACATTAACAAAAAGAGGATAAACTCACTTTACTATCTTAGGCTTCTTGTATGGGTTTCCTGGGTATAATCTATAATTTATACAAATGTACATTGGTTAGTATCATAACCCTTTGAAATTATTTAATGATACCCTCCCCGAGACGGCATTCCAACAACTACGTCGGGCAGAACCACGACAGTTGTTACGGAACCCTAAATCAATCAGGCAGAGTAACTATTATGAAACTGGGGTTATAATACTTACAACGGAGCAGAACCTCGCTAATTAGGGGGTATAATACTTGCAAAATATGCCTAATAACAGAGAATTCGAGATTGAGAATTGAGAATGAGCGACGGAAATTGAAACCCGTGGCCTCCTTTATATAGTTGCTGATATTGACTCTCAGGCGGCCCGCGTAAGGTAAGGCTAAGCCTTACGCGGCCCGCGTCAACACCGGTCAACATAATAGCTTAGCTGGGTCAGCTTGTAGACTTGCCACGATGTCGACACGTGTCGGCATCTGGTGTATCCACGTTTTATGAGTCCTCGCGGCCTGCGTAAGATTGAGGTGAGGTCTGACGTGCTTGTCGTGGTACACGCAAATTTAATCCAATTACAACTAATTAGCTAGCGGTAAGTGGGTATCGAACACAGGGAGTTTGTGGAATATGTGTTATCTCAATGTATGTCTAACTAACTAGATTAATCTAAATTGCAAGAAATGTAAATTTCAATGTTTGGGTTGATTGGTTTTAATTATCTAGAATTACTAAATTAGAATACAAATCAAAGTCAAGTTTTGTAACAAGATAAGAAGGTAGTGATCATCCCGAGTTTCAGGTTTTAAGTGACAATCAAGGTTTATGTTCAACTGGAAAGAACTACATAGACATAGCTCATGCAAGATCAATTGTTTGTGATGAAATGGAACTAAGTACTCGGATTCCTAGAACGCGAGGTTGTTACCCGATGACCAATCAACATATATCCAACCCTAATCCCTCCCATGATATCTCGATTGCCAACGGCACCAAGAACGTATGGTTTAGAACTATGATCAAACATACATCAACAATTTACAAACACCCAATCAAACACCATAATAAACTAACAACACATGCACAGTTTAATATTCCAGAAATTAAAGAACAAACATAATTGTCACAAATAAAACATTACACTCAAGACGATCACCAAGCAAACCTAGCCGCTCATAGTGTCGTGAATTGTCATAACAATCAAACCTTTGTCCAATGGAATAATAAACAAACTCTCCATGTTTAGACCACTCAAGAACACAAGAAGATAGCCAAAAATCGCCCCTAAACTCCCCCAAAACCGTCCACCATGATTGGATTTGAAAAGACACAATAAAACATCATAAAATAGGGCAGTTACACTTTTCCTCGCTGACTCTACCGTAAATTACGCTACCACCGTAAGTTATGGTGGCTTCAGCATGCAATTTTGTTTTCAGCATAACTTTCTCGTTTCAACTCCGTTTTCTTCGCCGTTTTCGCCCACGTTCTCGTAATTTCATCCCCTATCATGTCATCATCTTAATTCTTCAATTCCAATAATTGATTTTTTTCATTTATTTTCCGTATTCCATCCATTTTAAGCTCCATTTGTACCTGAAACACAAACAACCGTAGTTATCTAATTCTAGAAAATTACCTGATTAAATGTAGGATTTTAATATCGTTTATACCACTTAAGGGTTGTCCTACGGACTACCCGTCACATCCCCACACTTAACCGTTGCTTGCCCCAAGCAACCGATTCAAAAACTATTTCAAAACCACAAGCGATCAACATGCAAACCAAGCTAAAATGTATCGTCCTTTTACTAACTTTCAATCATACCACAAGACACACCCCTCACAAAAACTCTCGGTGACAAGAAATATTAGCACATAATGCTAAACCACTCAATGCGTGTGTGTGTTTGTGCGACAATAAGCTTGTATAAAAATCAAGTTTCCTCCTATTGAGTATTTAGCATGCTTATGAATCAAAATGACTTACGGTTTGTAACGGGGCTAGGTGCAAAGGTAGGAAAATGGTGGAATATATATGCGAGAGCTAATTGATTTGACCCGGTTTTTATTTCTACCACTAAACAAAGCAACCATCAAATATATACACAACTTCTTCAACATTCTCAACTACTATTGCAACCAATCACTTCTTTTTGTATTTTTCTCATATATTTTTTTTTCTTTTCTTTTCTTTCCTCTTTTTTTTTTTCATATAAGATATAACAACTCACACAATATACAAAAACATCAACATTCACAACTGGACTCCTAAACCGGGTCATCTCAAAAGGTAAAGTTTTGTAGAAAGTAGGTTCGGGTCACAACCGAATGGTATAAGGCTCAAACATGGCTTTCTAAAGACCAAACCCCCACCCCTCACAATACCAAGCTCATATATGTAACGTATGAGGTCCAACCCACCAATCCCACACTCTCACACGTCTAGACGAGGCTACCTAAAAGTCCCCTATCATTTTCAAAAGCATGCTAACTCTAGGATTTAACAAGAATTCGTACACAAGTTCTATTAACACAATAAACACACCGCCACTCAAAACAAAGAAAGCATCATTAATAATCATATGTGGCTCAAACTCTCACCAATAAAAGACTAGAAATGGGTGTCGGTGTGTCAAGTGGAACAATATCAAGTTTTCAAATTTTGACAATTTTCGCTTGTCTTTACAAAAAATTTTAAAATTCTCAAAGAAAATTCCCCTCATCCCCACACTTGGGATACATTGTCCCAATGTATGGTTTTGAGGGAAAGATCGCTTCTAACCAAAAACATTAGCTTTCGCTAATACTCTCAAATCCCAATTTTTTTTTTAATTCTAATTATTAAAAACACCACCAATTCCTTCACAACCCAAAAACTAAACACATCAAAACACCACCCAACCGCCCAACCAAAAACTTAAACAAGAATATATACAAAGGTGCACAAGATGAGAACAAGACACGACCTGATTAGTAAATCAACAGTGTTGGTAGTGATGCAGCTGCGGTAATCGAACCGGTTCAAAAACATCTCTTAGATTCGCCGATATCTCAACAGGGATGTTGCCAAACATCCCCACACTTGAATCATTGCATCCGCGAGGGTTGAAACGTAATAACCTGCCAAAACACAAACACAACACCAAAACAAAACCAAACAAAGCAAAACAAAACAAAACAAAACAAAACACAAATACAATACTCTACATCCTCGGGCTGCCTCCCGAGAGCGCTAAGTTTAAAGGTCTTCAGCCAGACCATACCTGATATGCGTTATGGTGGTCTTAATGCACACTTACCCGCAACATTTCCAACAAATGCCCGGAAATTTACATGCCATCTCCATAGATTTGTCAGTATATTTAGCATGTCAAAGCTGCTCCTGCGGGCTTTGCTAGTCCACTTCATGACATATACCTTAATGTCTGGTAGTTTCACCCTTCTCATCTTGTTCCTCGAACCCTCTTCCCCACACTTGTTAATTTGAATCATTGATATGGGAAGAGATTCGGTACACATATCCATCTCATCAGCCTGCTCTACCTCATAATCTGCACACATCATCTGATCTACAAGTGACTCTTCATCAGATAAAGGACTCATTGGTGTGGTATTATCCTCCACAACCTCCTCCTTCATGTGAGAATAATCTCTAATATAGTCAGGTAATGGTGAGAGGCGTTCTTCTATCTCTATCTTCATTTTTAAAGTATGACACTTAGAAACTAAGCAGCTGATTCGGTCTTCATCGGACAGGTTGGGTGTTGCTAAATATTGCTCAAGTTTGGACAAAGTTACTTCCAATACAGCAAGCTCTTTCTCCACCTCGGTCTCATAAACATAAACACCCTCGGGCTCGGAATATTCTTCGGGATGATATTGTCGATATCCCTGATACAGTCTATAGATGCGCGCATCCATCATCTTTTTATCCCAATACTTCGGGTTTTCCGAATACACCGTGCACACATCATAATCATAAGTGTGATCGCGACCACAACAAAAACATAGACCATCCATCCTTGCCTCATAATAAACTTCCTCGTCCCAATCGTATCCATATGAATAATAGTCATCCTCCATTTCTGATTCATAATCATCAACGTATGATGGACGTGGAAGCTGTGAAACATAAGACACCGGTTTTCCATGTGCCCTCATGTAGTGAGCCTCGTGGCAACCAATACATGGATGTCGTGGACCCCCGCACAATCTACACGTAAATAAGCTGAAATTTGTGTAATGCCCTGTCATCCTGCACAACACAACTCAACTACCAAGTGTAAATCATGAACATAAAAGAAATCTTTTTGGGTTTTTTTTTTCAAACTAATACACAAGATAACACACGTTGTGCACTACTCCCCGGCAACGGCGCCAAAATTTGACGTGCTTGTCGTGGTACACGCAAATTTAATCCAATTACAACTAATTAGCTAGCGGTAAGTGGGTATCGAACACAGGGAGTTTGTGGAATATGTGTTATCTCAATGTATGTCTAACTAACTAGATTAATCTAAATTGCAAGAAATGTAAATTTCAATGTTTGGGTTGATTGGTTTTAATTATCTAGAATTACTAAATTAGAATACAAATCAAAGTCAAGTTTTGTAACAAGATAAGAAGGTAGTGATCATCCCGAGTTTCAGGTTTTAAGTGACAATCAAGGTTTATGTTCAACTGGAAAGAACTACATAGACATAGCTCATGCAAGATCAATTGTTTGTGATGAAAGGGAACTAAGTACTCGGATTCCTAGAACGTGAGGTTGTTACCCGATGACCAATCAACATATATCCAACCCTAATCCCTCCCATGATATCTCGATTGCCAACGGCACCAAGAACGTATGGTTTAGAACTATGATCAAACATACATCAACAATTTCCAAACACCCAATCAAACACCATAATAAACTAACAACACATGCACAGTTTAATATTCCAGAAATTAAAGAACAAACATAATTGTCACAAATAAAACCTTACACTCAAGACGATCACCAAGCAAACCTAGCCGCTCATAGTGTCGTGAATTGTCATAACAATCAAACCTTTGTCCAATGGAATAATAAACAAAGTCTCCATGTTTAGACCACTCAAGAACACAAGAAGATAGCCAAAAATCGCCCCTAAACTCCCCCAAAACCGTCCACCATGATTGGATTTGAAAAGACACAATAAAACATCATAAAATAGGGCAGTTACACTTTTCCTCGCTGACTCTACCGTAAATTACGCTACCACCGTAAGTTATGGTGGCTTCAGCATGCAATTTTGTTTTCAGCATAACTTTCTCGTTTCAACTCCGTTTTCTTCGCCGTTTTCGCCCACGTTCTCGTAATTTCATCCCCTATCATGTTATCATCTTAATTCTTCAATTCCAATAATTGATTTTTTTTTCATTTATTTTCCGTATTCCATCCATTTTAAGCTCCATTTGTACCTGAAACACAAACAACCGTAGTTATCTAATTCTAGACAATTACCTGATTAAATGTAGGATTTTAATATCGTTTATACCACTTAAGGGTTGTCCTACGGACTACCCGTCAAGGTCCTACGCGGCCCGCCTCATCTCATAATTCAGGTTTTTATTTTATTTTTATAAACTATAATGTATTTCGGGCTCGGTTTTCACATAAGGGGTGTAATATAAGACACATAAGGATATTGTAAGATATAATAGGGTATACAAAATATAATGAGGGTGTTGGTTTTACCGAGGGTTGTTACAGTAGACACAACAGAAAGGATTGCTCAGATACGACAACGAATGGCGGCAGCTTGTGACCGTCAGAAAAGCTACGCCGATAAGGGCAGGAAACCACTCGAGTTCCAGGTTGGGGATCGAGTGCTACTCAAAGTCTCACCCTGGAAGGGTGTTGTTCGTTTTGGCAAACGAGGCAAACTTAACCCACGATACGTCAGACCTTTTGAAATCATAGAGAAAATAGGCAGGGTGGCCTACAAACTGAACTTACCAGCAGAACTCAGTGGAGTTCACAACGTTTTCCACGTGTTGAATCTGAAGAAGTGTCTGTCAGATGAGACCCTCATAGTTCCTTTGAAGGAGCTCACTATCGACGATCAGCTGCGATTCGTCGAGGAACCAGTTGAAATCATGGACCGGGATGTTAAGGTCATCAAGCGTACTAGAATTCCTCTCGTTCGAGTTCGTTGGAACTCACGTCGTGGCCCAGAGTTCACATGGGAACGCGAATATCAACTGAAACAAAAGTATCCCCAATTGTTCGCAAACAGTACAACCACTACTGAGGCTGAAGCTACTGCGGAATTTCGGGACGAAATTCCAGATCAACGGGGGGAGGATGTGACACCCCAGGAAAACCAGGAAAACCACGCAACTTAACTAGCTTCCTCAGTGAGCACGTGCTAAATTTCGGGACGAAATTTCTTTCAAGTTGGGGATGATGTGACAACCCGGATAATTAGGGTTAGCATTGCTTGAAATCCCACAACTTTTAGCGTGTGTCTCTATGTTTATTTGCTTATGATTACGTGTGTTTTAACTGATTAACTATACATGAAATTGTAAACATGTTTGTGTGTCGTACAACTGATTTAGAGAACCAACTCTTAGCACGTAAATGAGTCTAATTGGATCACATTTAGGTTGGGCTTGGTACCGAACACCTTTATGCATTGGATTTACGTGTGGGCTTGGTAGAGCCCAAATAGATTATTACTTTGGGGCCGGCTAGGAGTTCTAGCTTTTATACACACACATGAAGGCACGTAAGATTATAACTCAAACATACTCAAACCCTAGGTTCTCCGGGGCGTACGACAGCAGTAGCAACCCCCCCCCCCCTCCGAGATAGCATCTTGTTCGGTCAGATTATTGGTTAGTGATTCTTACCTGCGACATTCATACTTGTGTGGTATGGTTCATATGTGATATTGAAGGCGTGACATTCATATGTGATTAATTATTTAAGATGATGTGTGAGATTATTATACGATCATGTGAATTGGTGATGGTTATTATTTATTGATATAGGGTCGCATAGTTCATATTAATAAGTATGTATGGAATGAAGGTGATCACAGAGTGTTCGAATAGTATTGTTTATCAATGAATTAAATGGTTTACATAGTAAATTGCAATCATGTGAAACATTAAAAGGTTGTTGAAGCTTTAATGAGATTAGAATTGTAATCATGTGGTCATGTGATTGAGGGGATCGAGATAGTGGGATGGTCCATAGGGTTTTGAGAGGGTGATTAGATTGATAAGTTGATTTCTGATTTGATGACACGTGACCTTTGTAAACAATGAAGGAAGGTATTTGATGTTAACATATATTCTTGAAAGATTGGTTGTTTGTGCATACATCAGACTTTAATGGATTGCCCATCATTAAGCCTAAATGGGTATATTATTCATTGATTAATTGTTGTAAACTATTGTGCATAATATGTGCTAAGGGAACCGATTATGGTTTGGATTTTTATTATGGATTGTTAAATCCGTGGCGTCGTATTAATTGATGATGATGATTTTCGGTAAAATGACTTGAGTGTTAAAAGAATGATATAAAGGTAATAAGTGTAATCGGCTGTAACATGATTTGGAATAGAGTATTATTTAAATGGTTGCTAACCTTAATTATAAAGAGGTCTAGATAGGATGATTATAAACATATATGGAATATGCATGAATGAATGACTGAAGTGATGATTGTTAATGAATAATCTTGTTAGAGTAAACTGGGAAATCTACTATGTGAAGCGTGAATTATGTGAACTTGAATAACTGTTTACGTGTTATTTGATGTTAACTATCCAGTACACTTAGTGACTTCGATTGCATGTGAAACTTTACCAACATGAACTGACTGTGTATACATGCATACTCTAGGCTTTGATTGATTGTTTGCGAGCACATAGTTTAGCATACCGAGCAAACCAAGGTGAGTTCACACTTTCTACAAAGCATGGGATTCCCAGGGGTTGGGAATGGGTTAAGGAAGATGGATTCCTCGTCCTTTCTTGGGTAGGACAGTACGGGTTCAGGAATATAATTCCTCGTCCTCTTGGACAGTTTTCACTAGACCAAAACTCTATCACGAAGTCCCTCCTTTTTATATCGACTTAATCGCCGGGCCAATGGCGAGCGGGTCATTAGTTAGATAGCGCTATTTAGGTTTGACAAGCCTCAAACTGTGCCGCAGAGGACGGGCGTGAACTAATGGATCTGGGCACGTCAATGATGATAGACATTGACAGTTCAGGGCACATAAACATGACTACAGTCAGCAGTCGATATGGTAACGAGTCTAGTAGTATATACATGGGGTAGCCCCCACGGCCGAAGAGCCAGATAATTAAACATGGGGTAGCCCCCACGGCTGAATAGCCAGAGTAAACGGGATTTAAACAGAATACGTTTTCAACTATGGGGTAACCCCCACGGCAGGATGCCACCTAAAGGAAACTGTTTTTGGAACAACTTAAAACAAACACCTAACTGTGAACTCGCTCAACTTTGTTGTTGACTCGTTACTACATGCTTTGCAGGTCATTAGGTTCTTAGCTGGAGCTTGCATGGGGAAGAGTCGTTGTGAGACATGGACAGCTGTGTGCCATGTTTAACATTGAAATGTTTACACTTATGTTTTGGTTTTAAACATTATGCTTCCGCTTGCAACTTAAACTGTTTTAATTTGGACACCAGTTATATTGTGTTGGATTTTATGTTTACTTACATGCTTGTTCAATATGATTGGTGGCTTGATCCTGGTCAGTCACGCCTCCAAGCGGTGATACTCCGCAGGTGGATTTTGGGGGTGTGACAGAATCTGAATCACCACGATCGAATATAGGTCTATCATCAGATTCTAGATTATCGTTGACTGCCATCTGATTGTCAAGAGTTTGCTGAATATCATCATGTTCTCCAGCATTACTTGGACCGGCTTCATCATCATTGGAAGCTTGATTTTGGCGTCTAGATGACTCAGCTGGGAATCTTTCTTGTGATGCTTCATATTCTCTCAGAATATCCAACTCGTCAAAGAAATCTTGTTCTTCTTCTATGTCGAATGAATCCCACAGAGTATCATAATTGAAACGCCATGAGTCGCCGGGATTCTGAGGTGGCATTGTATAACTTTGACACTCAACATTATGTGCTTCGATGATCCGCTTCAAGCTTGGAACAAAGACTCTTTTCAATGGACTTACATAACTAACGAAAATTCCTTCGATGCTCTTTGGACCAAATTTACCATAAGGTTCTCGAACAGTACAGGGAGACCCAAACGGTTCCAGATACTTCAGATTAGGTTTGCGGTTGTTGATCAGCTCGAAACATGTCTTGTTGAATTTCTTCACTGTAAGAACCCGGTTGAGTGTATAGCAAGCGGCTGACACTGCTTCTGCCCAAAAGTTGACTGGTAATTTCGAATCAGCAAGCATCGTCCTGGCCGTTTCAATTAGCGTCCTGTTCTTTCTTTCAGCTACTCCATTTTGTTGTGGAGTATAAGGAGCACTAAATTCTTGCAATATATCTCTCTCATCACAATACTCTTCCATTTTGTTGTTCTTAAACTCTGTACCGTTGTCACTCCTGATTCTTCTTATTCGAGTTTGGTACAAGTATTCAATTTTTCTGAACAACGTCATCAAACTCTCATATGTCTCATCTTTTGTCTTCAGAAATGATACCCACGAAAATCTCGAGTAGTCGTCTGTTACTACTAGACAATAAAGATCACCAGTTATGCTTTTGACGTTCATTGGACCAAAAAGATCCATATGAAGTCTCTCTAACGGTCTTGAGACTGAGTTAACTTTCTTTTGAGGATGTGATTTCTTCTTTTACTTGCCTTTGACACAACTAATGCACTCCCCTTCAAGATGAAAACCTTTCAAATGAACACCAATTACTAAGTCGTTATGCACCAGATGATTCATTTTTCGCAGGTGAATGTGGCCCATCTTTCGATGCCACAATTGCGATTCTTTTTTCGTTGCTCTTGACATAAAGCAGTGAGCCTGACCCGTGGTAGTAGTGGCTACGGTCATATCCAACACGTACAGATCATTGACTCTAGGAGCTCTCATGATAACCCACTCTTCGGGAACAACAAACCCTGGTTTCAATATCAAAAATTCCTTATCCGTAAAGTGCGTTGTATACATACGATCACAAATCTGAGAAATACTCAGAAGATTGTTTTCAAGCTCGGCGATGTAGTTTACTCTTTCAAACGTGACAATACCATTCGATAAAGTTCCTTCACCAACTATTCGACCACCTTGATTTCCTGCAAATCCCACATATCCTCCATTAAACCCTCGAACATCGTACAGTAGGGTCTTCTTCCCCGTCATGTGCCGAGAAGCTCCACTATCCATAATCCAACGTGAAACGGATCTTGGAAGCTCCTGCACATATCACAAACACTTAGTTAGATTTTGATGCCACCCAAGCCTCTTTTGACTCAGGTAGCTTGACTTTGAGGTGAGTTTTTGCAGTGTATAGTGGCGGAAAATTTTTGTCATTCATCTTTAAGCTCTCTTCAGACCCAATCTCAACCTCTTTGTATAAAAAGAAAATAATTTTTAGGAGGTTGATCAGATGATTGGTCTTTCTTTGGTACATACTTCTTCTCAGAAACAATAGACTTTTGTTTCTCAAGTTTCTCACAGTAATCCAAAGGAATATTCATCTTTACCGGAGTGGTAGAGGATGATTGTTTTTCCGTCTCATAAACCTTTGGTTTTGGAGAACTTGATTTCTTTTCAACTGATTTTGGCTTCCATGCTTGTTGAGACGAAGCAACCCGTTTGTAAAATTTGTCAGTTTTAGTTACCACATTCTTTACGGATTCAGTTTTGAATTTGGTGTTATCATTTTTCAAAACTTTCTTCTCAACAATCATTGGAGCTTTGCCTTTTGAATCAACTTTCCTTTTCTGACTTTCAACAACTTCAAACTTATGCTTTAAGTTGGTGCACTTTCGTGCAATGTGTCCAACTTGATTGCATTTAAAGCATGTTCGGGTGTCAACTACCCGATTTGTGCCTTCGGTCTGAGGTTGTGAGGCCTTCTTTTCAAAAAACTCTTCATTTGATTTTGGAAAAATCTCAGATTCTTGCTCGGAATGAGAACTCGAGCTTTTTACAAACACCTTTTTCTCTACAAACTTCTTGTTTTGAAAGTTCCTTCTTTGATAAATCTTACCACCCTGATATCCACCCGACCATCTGTTTTGGTTGTTGTTAGAAAAACACAGCGGTACAACAGGTTTTTTGTAGTAAGCTTTATCTTTTTCAAAGTTTAATTGCCTCTTGGAACGTTTCAAACCTTCAATTTCACAAACATCAATTTTGACCAACTTGAACACATTTTTCAATTTATCAACATTCACATTCTCTAAAGGAAATTCAAGATCCGAATACAACTTATCCGATCCCGACGTTTTGTACATCACAAGATTAGGTTCTTCACTTAAGTTGTTTTTGGATGTTGATTTCGGAATATATTTGTCCAAGAAACATTCTTCATCCTCAGTTGAGTCACTTTCAGATTTCAAAACACTTTCAACCATACTTTTAACAACTTCGGACTGAACACTATCTTCATCGGATGATGAAGTGAATGTGACGTCAATTGATTCTGGAAGTTTAACCTCATTTATTTCATTATCATTAACCAACCCGGACTTTTTCTTTGAAAAATTATTTAATACTGGTGGTGGAACCTGATGATACCCAACCCCAGTTCCGTCCGAATAAACGTCTTCGCCAGCTTTGTTCTTCCCAATTGGTTTAGGAACGATATGTTGAAGAACAAAACTTGCGGAGTTGTAACTATTGAGTTTCAGATTGATGTGTTCATTTTCAATCTTAGCTTCCTGAAACTGAAGCTTTAGATTAGCAATCTCATCCAACTGTTGGTTGATTTGCCTCTCTTTCGACTGAAGTACTCCTGTCAGTTGGAGATTTTCTTTGATTATTTTATCATTTCTTTCATCAGAATCTTTTGTCGTTCTTTTTAGCTTCTCATAATTTTCCAAAATTTGACGGTTTTCATGAATTAACTTTTCATTTTCTTTCCTGATTCGTTCTACGTCAATTTTATCATTTTCAAGTTTATCAGTTAATTCTTTTATTCGATCATTTGAAGCTTTTACCAATTTATCACGACTTAAGATCTGATTTTCAACTTCTCTGACTCTTTCTGCCAGTTCTTCAGTCTTTTTACCACTGAGATAAGCATGTGTGCTACAAACCTTGCAGTCTTTCATGCAATTTTTGCAGTCACTTTCACTTTTGGCTTTATCAGTCTTACCTGACTCATTTGTTGAATCATTAGAACTGACCTTGCTCTTTGACTCAGTTCTGGATTTAGAATCTACCTCTAACTCTTTCGCTGCAAGAACTTTTTCAGCCATTTTCTTTAGATTTTCTGCTGTAAATTCTTTCGTTGTGTCGATTATCCCATCATCGATCGTTTTCGACTGTAGCTCCTTTTCTTTCTCTTCTTCTTTGCTTCCCCACCACAATTTTTGATTTGCTTCTTCCTCTTCTGCTATTTGCTCGATCAGAGTCTCAACTAGAAGTGTTGATGGTTCCACAAGTATATTTCCCTTAGGATCCAAATAGCATTCTCTGTCAGCGTCCCAACTCTTCGCGCTTTTTGCTTCTTTCCATGAACGAAAATGTCTGTCTTTCATTGTTAGAGCTAACATCTTCCTGTTTACATATTTTACTTCCTCTGATCGTGTATCTTTGAAAGGAACGATTTTTGCCACGAAGGCATATCCCACTGCATCTTCTTCCGGCAACTCGTCACTCCAATCATATCCCTCATCGTCATGGATAACAGCTAATGCTCTCGACTTTTCTTTGGGAGCATCTTCTATCTGCTTCATTCTGGGAGATTCTGCTTTGTTTTGATGATAGATGGCTCTTTTGTAATAATCTTCACGGAAAGGGTTGGCCGTTTCATCAGCGGCTGCATTTCGACATTCTCGTTTAAAGTGCCCTTTTTGCTTGCACTTGAAACATGTAACCTTCGATTTATCAAAACCTAGCTTCGTTGAAGGTCCGCCAATGGAATGTCTGCATGTTATCTCCATGAATCTTTGAGCCCTTCTGACCGCACTCGCCATACACCATCTTATATCAATTAACTCCATCTCTTCAGGGTCTATTTGATCATAATCTTCCTTGGTGAGATTGGTGTTTCAGATCTTTCCAGCGACAAGGCTCTCATATGATTCCAAGACAGATGCCAAAAACACCATTTGCTGCTTGGCGGATTCTTCACTGAAGTTTTGTGCATTTTTGAGGTCAACTGCAATATTGCACTGGAACAAATTTTTCGGAACTGATTGACTTGGAGAAGTTGAAGATGATCCTCCATGATAACCACTGCTTGGACTTTCTTGATTTGACATGTTTGAATTTTCTGCTGAGAAGGCAGTTTTCGGGGACACAGTTTTAGGAATCATACTTCCTCGATAATATAAATCAACATTTTGCTGATACGAGGAATTATTGACTTTGTTCATTTTTCTGATCTCCAATTCATGACTCTCCAACCTTTCGATTAGTAAATCAACTGTCAGATCAGTCGACTTCACTGTGTTCTTTATCATTAAAGCAAAGTACTGCCAGTCTTTCTCATCAGGCAGTGAGTCAAACAACTTATCAACCAATTCTTCCTGAGAATACACAATATCATATCTTGCAAGTTCCAGCTTTAAGTGACCAAATCTTTCTATCATCTTTGACAGACTCTCATTTTTCAAACACCCAAACAAATCGAATTCTTTTCTCAACAGCTTTTTCTTGTTTTTAACAATTTCGGCACCACCCACACATTTCATCTTTAATTTCTCCCAAAGATCTCTGGAATCTTTGTATTCAATCAATGATATAATATCATCTCTCACTGACTGATGAAGTAAAGCGATGCATTTATGTTCCGCAATGAAATTCTCTTGTGGAGTATCTGTTAAGTTCTCATACCCACACATTTCATCTTTAATTTCTCCCAAAGATCTCTGGAATCTTTGTATTCAATCAATGATATAATATCATCTCTCACTGACTGATGAAGTAAAGCGATGCATTTCTGTTCCGCAATGAAATTCTCTTGTGGAGTATCTATTAAGTTCTCATAGTCAGTTCTTCCGATGTTAAAACCAGTTTTCAAACTCTTCCAACTTTGATATGCAAATGCCTGTAGCCATTCCTCAAATCTGCTAGCCCATCTGTTGTAATCCGCTATGGCCATTGGCTTGGGCGGTTTGTTGTAGGTGCCGTAGGCATTATCAACACTCAAAGAATCAGCAATGGTTTTCTTCGGACTCGGATTTGGTGCATTTTCATTTGTATTGCTGGTTGTGCCATCTCCTGAACTGCTAGTGTAAGCAAACATGTTACTAAAAGGATTGAGAAAATCGTCCTCCATCTTGATGTACCTGAAACAATCAACAAACGCTTAGACAAATTTTTGTGATTTTAGAAACAATTTCAAACGAAATGTATCCAAGCGAAATGGATCAATCTTCAAGCGAAATGAGTCCTCAAGTGGAATGAATTTCACGTGAAATGAACTTCAAGCGAGATGAACTTTCAAACGGAATGGAACTTTCACACGAAATAGTCTCTTTTCACGCGAAATGGTCTTCACATGAAAAGGTCTTCAAACGAAATGCACTTTGGTACGAAACGGATGACTATTTCGTACGAAATGAAGTCTACAAGGTTGATTCCGTGCGAAATGAGATATTCAAGGTCGATTCCGTGCGAAATGAAGATCCAGATGTTGATTTCGTGTGAAATGAAGTTCTCAAAGTCGATTCCGTGCGAAATGAAGTTCTCAATTCGTACGAAATGATGCTGACATCATCATATCGGCCACAATTTTGTCAAATTGATCTGGTTTTAGGTTGATTTTAGGTCCAATTCTTTCAAGGATTCGTTAAAACTGTGTTTTACGTGATATATGTGAAATTCAAGCCATTTTAACCGTTAAATTTTAAAAATTGTGAAGAAGAATGAGTAGAAGTGAGAAATTCTGGTGAAAACAAGCTGAATCGGTATGAACACTTCCTCCTGAGCTCTGATACCACTTGTAGGATCGTTGTATGACCTGAATGAGTCGATCAGAAGAGTTTTAATCCATATCAAAGGCGGAATCAATGATACGAACTTGATTACAGCTTGATTCTTCCTAATTATCTTGATTTTATTGATTTCAAAGCTTTACAGATCAGTTGACAATTTGGCAGCACCTCGGCTCTGAAATCCGGATTGTTACAAATGACAACCATGCTCCACTATATATAGAGGATCCATTTCGTACGAAATGACCATGACTCATTTCGTGCGAAATGGTTTTGTTCCATTTCGTACGAAATGGTTCTTGTTCATTTCGTGCGAAATGACCCTTTGACATACAAAACCTAATTTCTAGCCTATTGAGCACTGGTTTATCCTATCTAGGTACAAGACTCGATAAAAACGAAGTTAACAGACATTTATGCACCAACATCAATCGAAAGAACTATGTGACTTGCGAATAAAGTACTTATCAAAAATCTTGTTAAGTGACATAAACTCACTGCGATCTAAGATGGAGAAAGAAGTACATGAGTACGCAAATTTGAGTGAAGATGAAAGAATGGAAAATGCTAAACTGCAAAGGAAATGATCGAGTTACGATTGAATGAAGAATAGCACATAGTTTCGTTACAACTGATAATGTTTTGATACATGTCTTATTTTAGATATTAGCCTGGTGGCCTGGTTCTGATATGTTTTGATACATGTTTTAATTTAGATATTAGACTGGTTTCATTTTGTCTGGTAAACGGAACACACTGTACAAAGTGATGGTAATGGTCTATTTTCTATAATATAACACAATAATTCAGTATAAAACACTGCAGGTATAATGTGACAACATGTAAGTGTTTGATTCATGTTATTATTGTTGTGGTAGTTGAAACTATAATATAACACTACATTTAAATATAAAACACTATATTATAAAAAAAGAATTCATTTAAATCAATTTAAAAAAATGACAATTTCTTTTCATCTTGACAACCTACAAATTTATAAAATATAACACTATAATTAAATATAAAACACTATAAGTAAATGTAAGACTTTAAACTAACTGTATATCACAATAACACCGTGTCTAATACTGCATATAATACAGATTACCAGCATGGTCACATTTGATTCATGTTATGTGAAATCGAACCTATAATATAACACTACAATTCAATATAAAACACTATATTTAGAATATGATAAACGAATTTAAGAAAAAACAACGTAAAAAACATTATGTTTCCCATTCATGGCCAACATGAAAGAAAAGACAAGTTCAAAATCTATAAACTCCAACACAAGGAATCCAACAAAAAATTAAACGTCATTAAAAAAATAGAAAATATAACTCAAGTTTGCATAATTTAGTAATCAACTTCTCCTGCTCTTCATCTTCCAGCTCCTCTTCGTCATCTCCTTCACTCGCCGCATCTTCTAGCTCCTCTTCGTCATCTCCTTCACCCGCCTCTTCATCACTTTCTGAGGAGTCGTCGTTATTTTCCCTTGCCGGGTACGAGCAGGTACGTATATTATGCCCCCGACGTTTGCAATTGCTACATTCACGACCCTTTTTTTCTTGACAGATTGAATAATGGCAATTTCACGATTACTCTTCATTCTCGAAGGCTTGCCCATACCTTTAAATCTAGTGGTTTTCGGCATGCGAACAGTTACAGGTGTTTCTTAGGTGTATCCAGTTATTTCAGCAAACCTATCGCGACGACTCCTAGGGGGTGCGTTTACGACTGCCTGATCAGCCGTCGATTGATACTGGACAACATGGTCCCTGAAAGCGCACAACGCATCAAAGTTATGAACCAACCTGTTAATAAGAGACTCGGCTGACCTTGTTATCTCCCGTACAACACCATTAACTTGCTGGTACCGATCATCACTTTCACTAATCCCTAATATCGCTCCAGGAGCACTATTAGGAACAGCTTCCCTGGTCCACCGTCGCATTATATACCTTTCAGGGAACTGCCTGATATCAAGAAACCGCAAAACGCAAAAAATGTGCGCGCACAAAAGCCCAAACTGTTCATACCTATTGCATGAACAACTTATGTCTAGCTGCCGCATCATAACCTAATACATAAAAACAAAAAAAAATGAGAACAAAAATATATACTCAATTAAAACTATAAGATAAAACACCATGTACAAGAAAAATTATAAACAAACAATTGTTACCTTCTATGGTTACCTGAAAAAATGTAGTACACGTTTGAGAAAAGTCCTTCACAGAGAAGTTCACAAAGTTATCCTCTATTTCATCCCATTTTCCAATACCACACTTGTGAATGGCTGTCTGAATTTCAAGTTGCGCATCGAAGAAAATTGTCCGTGTGTATATGTTTGCCGCCTGTTGTTCTAAGACAAACTCTTTTGCAATATTTGGGGGTTCGTGTGCCTAGTATCGTGATCATTCTTCCTGTGCTCGTGTCTTTGGGCTTCAATTGCAGAGTCAAAATGCCCCAAGAATTCAACAAGCGTACAGTTCGGGTTGCAAAACTGCCCAAAGAAATGGTTCTCACTCTCCGAAAGTGATGAAGTACGCATCAGCCCAGACATGTGTTCATCACGATAGTACGCATGGATCCATGTATCCCTAATCTGATAAATTGACTGTAACCATTCATGATTCACCAAATCAAAATCAGCCAATATAACACCTCATTCGGTTTCAAACTGTTCGGGTAGTAATGCATCAGTCCAAACAATATCACACAACCTCTTCTTAAAATCGGTGCTATTGCATAGGTTGGCGCCAACCTAATAAACAACGAGTCAACAATAAAAAAATTAAATATACAAAATACATGATAAAACATTATATAAAAGTAAAACAACATCGATAAACAAAAAACGACATATTCAGATATAAAAAAGTACAAAAAACCAACAAAAGAATTCCATTAAAACAATAAACGTCGTAAACAATAATTTTGGTATTTAATAAACCTTGGTAGTAAGTTTGTCCATTATATGCCACATGCAAAGCATGTGCCTACTTTCAGGCCAAGTATCTTGAATAGCTTTCCTCATCGCTGGGTCTTGATCAGTTACAATCACAGGTGGTGCGCGCCCAAATGCCTGCCGAAATGCGTTAAGCAACCAGCTATATGTTTCGGCAGTTTCATTACCTATTATAGCAGCACCCAAGGTAACATTACGATAGTGATTGTCAACGCCGGTAAAAGGTACGAACATCATATTGTACCTACAAAAAAAACTGGTGTGATAACTGATTTGATATTGTAAAATCCATACAAGTGTAAAAACATAAAACAACCTACATTATTTAAATAAATAAATTGAAATTAAAACACTATAAGTATGAGATAAAGTTAACGAGTCTTTTCATGCATATCACACTACACTAAAAACATTATCATGGTGATAAAACACTATGATATAGATCTATTATGGATGTAATGAATCTAAAAATAAAGGTAGGATACGAACTTGTTACGACGATAAGTAGCATCGAAGGACACAACATCCCCAAACATATGAAAATTTGTCTTTGTATCTCCATCGGCCCAGAACAACGCACGTAAAACGCCATCGTCAGTTGTTAGGTATTCCGTAGAGAAATTGGGCATAAATTATTTCTTCCTTCTTAGGCGTTTAATAACCATGTCAGCATCGTACTCAGCTATATACCTATTTAAGTCTCTCTTGAAGTTTTTGAAGTCAACTTTAGTGGCACCTACCTTGTCAAAACCTCCATAAAGAGTCCTCATAATTTTAAACGCTCTAACTGGACCAACGTTTATGGCACTCAAAGCATTCACGGCTTCTTCCTGTACGTAATTGATTCCTCTGTTTTCAGGAAGCAGGTACTTGTCATCTTCAGCAACAAATGAGTGATTATGCGACTCCTCGAAGTAATAAACCTCGTAAAGATTATCCGGGGTTAACTTAACCCGAATGCACGCTTCACATCTGGTCCTTATAGAAGGAACCCTGCGAGTAATCTTAGACTTCGAGTTATCATTAGAACTACCGGCTTCCTGAGTCGAGTCAATCGCCTTAAAGGGTTTAGTACCCTCTTTTGAGCATAGGAACCATTTATTATGTATGACACCCTTTCGAGGCTCATATTGAGTACCCTTCCTAGCTGTGAAACCTCCCGCCTTAGCATATCTTTGGTAAAAAAGAAAGGCATTTTCGAGCGAATCAAACGTCATATGCATCTGAGGTTTAATCGAATCATCGACATCTGGTATAAATGTCCTCCTTCCAGAATTTGGGGACACCTGAACATTACCAACGGGCTGGTATGTAGGGATATCTACAACAAAAAATCGACACATCAGTCGTTTATAAAACAGTGATAACAACATGTTTCTGAATTTGATAAAACACTATATGAAGATATAACACTATCTGTTTACTGTAAAGACACTATACAGCTTAATTAACAATAATCTTTTGATTTAAAACACTTAATAATAATAAAACACTATGAACCATAAAATTAAGATGTTGGTGGGGGATAAAACACTATGAAAAGAAACTAAGATGCCTGTACATAATATAACACTATTGATTGTGAATAAAAACACTATACATCTAAATATAAAAAAAAATAACTATGTTAATGATAAAACACTACAAAAACTTACCCTAACACAATTCAATGTATAAAACACTATGAAGGGAAATTAAGATGTGTGAATAGAATATAACACTATTGATCATGTATATGAGACTATACATCTAAATATCAAAAAAAATAAAAAAAAATAACTCTCTTAATTATAAAACACTACAAAAACTTACCCTAAACAATTCAATGTATAAAACACTATGAAGGGAAATTAAGATGTGTGAACAGAATATAACACTATTGATCATGCATATAACACTATACATCTAAAAATAAAAAAATAAAAAAACATGATCAAGATAAAACACTAAAAGAACAACTTACCCTAAACAACTTAATCTATAAAACACTACATACACACAAAATCAAAGAATACTAATAACCTGTAACACGGCATACTAAAAAAAACGTCGAACATATAACACTACTTATCGGAACATGATAACTCTTAACAGATTAAATTACTATGATACACATGTACCTGCATCGCCGGATTCCATTGAAATTGATATAAAACACCAGAATCGAAGAAGGGCGCAGAAGGTAAACAACTGTATTGTCTCTGGCGATTTCATAAGACTTCTTGTATTTATAATTGATGAAGAATGATACGTAGATAACAATCGTATTGGATCTTGCAAAAAAATACAAAATTCGAATCAATCCCTAAACAATCTCATCGCCAGTTTAGTTTTTTTTTTTTTTTTTTTTTTTTTTTTTTTTTTTTTTTTTTTTGCAGTTATCTTGAAAATCAATTAATTGATAAGAATGGACAATTACTAATATACCCTTTTGAATTAATTAAGATAAGAGACACTTGTCATTTCCAAATTATTTCTTACACTTCTCACAAAAGTTGGACTTTGTACAGGATCCTCTACCTATATATTATTATTATTACTATTACTATTACTATTACTATTACTATTAAAACGGTCTTTATTCTATAAGCAACTAACCCTATATAAAACCAAACCAACCCACATGCACATGCTAATTGTATAATAGTTACTAATATAACATTCATCGCTCTGAGCTTTGAAAAATACTAAGACAAGCATGTTATTGTCATGTTGTATATCATCTAGCTGTCAATAATATTCATCAATAAAACAAACTATGTTGTTGCTTCACCTTCATATATATAAAGTCTGCTACTTCAGTAACACACAACTAGCTTGCATTTGCATATCTTTCTTCACTAAATCCATAGGAAAAGCGAGATCATGGCTCAAGACAAGATACAAACTCCACTTGTGGCTCAAACAATCGATGAAAAACACGAAAGCAACAAATCGAGCAACTTCATGGTTTATCTCACCACATTTGTCGCTGTTTGTGGTTCTTTCGCCTTTGGATCATGTGTAAGTACTATAAAATGACTAATATGTACTAGAACCGCGCGTAGAGCTAATTATCATTATTGATGTTATGTTTACTAGGCGGGTTACTCGTCCCCTACTCAATCGTCCATCACGCAAGATCTGAATCTGTCACTAGCCGAGGTTAGCGCGAATTTTAGCCCCAAACGATCATGATCATAATGTTAATAGAGTTTAAATTTACATTGGCATTTCTTCAGTATTCGTTATTTGGCTCAATCTTGACATTTGGTGCTATGATCGGTGCAATAACAAGTGGACCGATTGCTGATTTCGTTGGTCGAAAAGGGGTAAGTAGGTTTGATCTTTTGCTAGTTTCGACTCATTGATAGGTTGATTTGTAAAAAAAAAAAAAAATCATGATAATTAGCTAAATGAGTCCTTAAAGTAGTCAAAGAGGTCCATGGTCATCCAAATTAAAATGTATATTATATGCTAGAAATGAGTATTTTATTTTTTTTATTAAAATTGATTGTTAATGATGTAAGACATTTCTTTTAATCTTACTTATATATTTAAGATAGATAAAATAAAAACCATAAAAAAATGCTATTGGCCAAAGATATAGTTCAAGGCGTTAAGAAAAACACGCTTCACCCATTTTTTTTCAAAAAAAAAAGCCGCAGGGGGCGCTTACCGGGGGTTTTTGGGCGTTTTTTTTTTTTTTTTGGAAAAAACGCCAAAAAACCCCCACTACAGGTGGTCTTAGTATGAGTTTATCAAATTTACTTTGAGGGGATGAAACAACTTGATCTATCATGTATGTATGTGTTAACATATATGAAACATGGAGCTAGTAACTTTGAATATGCATTAACAGGCGTTAAGGATATCAAGTGCTTTTTGTTCTGCCGGATGGCTAGCGATTTACTTTACAGAGGTACGTATGTTTATCAAGTCGTGTTCTTAACCAGTTTATGTTCTTGTCGGATTAAACGGAAGAGATTTTTATGCTTATGATAGGGGCTTGTGGTGTTAGATATGGGAAGATTAGCAACAGGATACGGGATGGGAGTGTTTTCGTATGTAGTACCTGTGTTCATAGCGGAAATTGCTCCAAAAAACCTACGAGGCATGTTGACAGCAGCGAATCAGGTAACGCGCCATATATAGCACATGTCAAAGTTCAGATATATATAACATATGCAAATTGTGATAATGTATCAACATGACAATATGCATATGCAGCTTATGATTTGTGCAGCAGTGTCGCTTTCCTTCGTGATCGGGGCGGTGATACAATGGAGGATCTTGGCATTGATAGGTAACTATAATAGTTAAAATACAATGACAAAATGGTTTGAGTTTAGAACACCTTTCAAAATGGGTCGGGTCGGGTTTGGTTGGGTTGGGTTGGGTTGAGGACTGCTATGTGTGATTTTTTTAAAAATTTATAAAAATTATTAATATATTATGATTGATTATAACCTATTGTATTTTTAGCTATAATAGTAGAAATTAAAATGACATTCTCTTTAAAATTATATTCTAGATATTTTTTCAAAATTATATTATATTCTAGCTACTTTTTTTAATTATAAATATTAATATTAATATTAATGTATTATGATTGATTTTAAGAGAAGATGATCTATATAATCTTCAATTCACACATAGTATGATTTTAAACTATTTCATCTTTAGCAATTTTTTTAGATTTTACTCATTATTTAATCAGTTATCTATGTCAATAGTGATGAATAATATAAGTCGTACATATGATTTCAGGGATGGTTCCATGCGTTGTTTTGGTGATCGGATTGTTTTTCGTACCTGAGTCGCCAAGATGGTTGGTAAGATATACTTCTTTACGGTGTTAGATTAAGAAAAAAAGGTTCACGACAGCTAAAAATTGAAAAAAACATAAGAGTCAGTCGAGGGTCACGTGTCAACATTAGTGGTTTTGTCAATACGGGTTGACATGTCATGTTGCATTGCATTGTAATGAGTTGATTAAAACACTTTTTATCCATTTTCTTTACAAATAAGAAACGTAATATATACGAGTTAACTATACTTCACAAGTAACTGAGTCAAAATTGTCGTCTACAACAAACGTGTAGGCTAAGACAGGAAACCAAAAACAGTTTTGGGTTGCGCTTAGGAAACTTCGAGGGAAAAATGCTGATATATCTGAAGAGGCCGATGAAATCCAGGTTCGTGTTCGTGTTAACCTGTTTCACAAATAACTATCAACTTTAACCGACCCTTTGCGCCCATGATCTCATTTTACCTCATCGGATTGAACCCACAACCTCATATTACGTAATTGTTTGTAGGATTACATAGAAACTCTAGAAAAGCTACCCAAAACCAAACTATGGGATCTTTTCCAAAAAAGATACTCAAGATCTGTCATTGTAAGTACATCTTGTTACAAAGTATTATTAGGAAGGCTTCAAATAATGACATTTTCTTTTTTTTTTTTTTTTTTTTTGGTTTGTGATGTGAAGATAGGCGTCGGGTTAATGGTTTGTCAACAATTTGGAGGAATCAACGGTATCTGTTTCTACACGAGTAGCATTTTCGAGTCTGCAGGTATATACAACCATCGATACATTCAACTCGTATTTCAATACGAAGTCATAATGTGACACTTAGGCCATGTCATGCTCTTTGGGCTCGGAAGCAAATAATAAACTTAGGGTCTTTTCGTCATTCTTTTTTTGTTTTTGATCCTATGATTCCTCTATCATCTATACGCGTGCATTAATAAACCACATACCGTGGCTAAGAAGAGTCCCAACGTAACTATACATAACTTTTTTTTAGAATTTTCAGGATTTGGGGTCCAAAGCCCTTGCTTTATTTCACTTCCCTTGAGCCTCCTAGTTAGGAAAATCATGTATTGTTACACAATAGATATACTGACCACAAATAGCACCAACGTGTTTTGGGAGTTGCGAACAAGAGAGAATTTCCGAGTTAAGCGTGATTGGGAGAGATGAATTTAGGCTAACCTTTTTCGGAAGTTTTCACCTGAGTAACCATAAATAAATTTGTGAGCTCTCTATGGGCGAAACACACTATATTGACAGGGGCGAAGTATAGAAGGGGCGGGGGGACCCCCCGAACTTTTCGCTCAGTAGTGTTATATATGTAGTTTTCGTATAGAAATTTTTGGATATATATGTTTTCGACCCCCCGGTTCTATAGACATTTTTGGGTATATAGGTTTTCGACCCCGGACCCCCCGTCATTTGGGTCAAGCTTCGCCACTGTATATTGATAAGTATGAGGGATCATATGTTAGAGATAACTTACCGCACTTTGTGATTTTCAGGATTTCCTGGTGATCTTGGAACGATAATCTACGCGTTACTACAAATAGTGGTTACCGCGTTAAACGCACTTTTTCTAGACAAAGCCGGTAGAAAGCCGCTTTTATTGGTAACAAGAACACATCCAACGCACAACACTAAACAACATAAATACATTTTGTTTCGTATACTAAACACCGACGCTTTTTAACTACATTTTTCAAGGTTTCGGCGACTGGATTGGTTTTGGGATGTTTGATGACAGCACTCTCGTTCTACTTAAAGGTAATCGTCCATTTGTTAATATCGTTTATACTTCATTATTAATCTTTCTAATACATGTTAATTATATTGTATAATGTCATCTCATGTTATGATCAGACTTATGAAATTGGACTCTCAACAGTACCAGCACTTGCAGTTACAGGCATTTTGGTAATTATAAACATCATTCAAAAATCCAAACTATTTACTTTTTTACCATATTGTCACATAGTTACAAGAGCAATTTTGGAACTTTCCAAAATTCCAGAGTCTTGTGATTATTATAGGCGGGACGTGACAATATGCTCTTAACAACGCTTTAAAAATATCATTTACTAACTAAAAGTTTTGTTGAAATGTATATATAGTTGTATATAGTCTCGTTTTCAGCCGGAATGGGAGCGATTCCATGGGTTATAATGTCCGAGGTAATCTAACATCGATACCATTTTGTTTTGGTTTATCTAAAGTAGTAGAGATTTTACTACCGCGCAAAGAATGTCTTTAACTTCGGCACGTATGATCATTTTGTATTTAGGTATTCCCGATCAACATAAAAGGAGCGGCTGGGAGCCTCGCGACTTTGGTGAACTGGTTTGGTGCATGGGCAATCTCGTTCACTTTCAATTTTCTCTTGAGTTGGAGCTCATATGGTAAGATAACACGACAAACATATCTCATATTCAGTGAGCAGTGGCGGGCCTATATTTTTGTTACTGGTATCAGTGACTCAGTGTATAACTCTACGAAATGTGTGGTAAATCGGTGTCACTCAAGGGTTGGTTACACATATTACACATAAAAAACGAGTATTGGATAATATATAACATACATGAGATCAATTTAAGCTAAAAAAATATTATATTATATTAATAGTTAATAGTGGAACCTCATGTCAAGTTGTCAACCATATGTGACAATAACTTTTTTGTGACAGTTTACGGTAATATATACCGTCCAGAGGACCAATTTAGTCACGTTTTCATGTTTCAATTGAACACTTTCCGTATGTTCACATACAACAGAATTTTTCTGTCAGAAATGATTAGTTTTCTTGTTTGCTTGCTTATAGGGACATTCATCATTTACGCCGCGATAAACGCGGGTGCAATTGTGTTTGTGATAAAGATGGTACCTGAAACAAAGGGAAGAACACTAGAACAGATACAAGCTGCCATTAATGGCTAGAAACGATGCTAGATAGATATAATAAAAAGTTTTTTAGGTCTTGTTTCAATTTCATTTTTTAAGTGGTAAGTTGTTGAATAATGTTGTGGTTTTCATTTTTTTTTTTTTTTTTAGTTTTCCCGTAGTGCCTTTGAGAAAAGATTCAGATAGAAAATCCGTAAATTCAATTTAGATATCTTTATATGCCTATGTCATTTTTAATGTGCAATATTCATTTCAATATATATTTTACCGGATCCAAAACCTTTTTTTTTTTTTTTTACTGATGTCACGTTTTAAAAATGTTCACTGAAGTGATATCACATGTTAGATAATTGAGAAAAATGCCCGGATAGTTCCTATGGTTTGCCATTTTTTCACCTTTAGTCCTTAACTTTCTAAAATTATAGCTATAGTCCCCAACTTTTGCAATTTCGTTCCCGGATAGTCCCTAGGCTTAACATCAGTTACTTTTCTCAGTTAAGAGTGTGAAATGACAAAAATACCCTTACTAGAAAAACAAAATAACTTAATCGCCACATCATTTACTTTTCGTCACCCCACATCTTTTTCCTACCCTTAACCCTACCCTCATCTTTTTTCCCTGTTCTCTCTCAAGTCTGAAATCAAAAACATAATTCATCGGTTCTAAAATCCGATTGCTTCATATTTTCATGTTCATCTTCAACCGCCATTGCTGAGCTCATTAAGAAACACCAAGAACACAGAAATTTTTGGGTATATACATTACCGTCAGAGATCTCAAGCTTCGCCACTGCACGTGACACCATTACGGTCTATGTATATCACAAGATAAAAAAGCTTTTGTTTAAATTGTGACACCGTAGGGAAATCCGATATCGACCGTAGAAATGAGATATGATGGGTTTATAAGAAATGTCAAGCTTTAAATACCACGTTGAACACATTGGTTGTGAATGAGATAAAAGCTCCGTAGTTCCGACAAATTGGATAATGTTGATGGATAGGAGGGTTGGATGTTACACTAATGGTATATTTTGTGTTTGTCAAACCGATCAACCAAAAAGTCTCATGCTTAAGTCTTTGAAATACCACTTATTACGTCTTAATACAAAAATAAACTAATCAAAATTATTGTAGTAAACAAGATGAAGAAGGGCCGAAGGGGGACGCAATAAGCCCAGCAAAGTATCCAAGCGTCGGTCGGCAGATTATGTGGCCCAGAAAGGCATCTTCAACCCAATAAAGTCATCAAATGGGCCTTTCGGTTACTTGTAGTTGTAGGCTTGTAGCAATAAACCAATAATGAAAATAGAAGAAAAAGAAAATAAAAAAAGAAACCCCCTTTGACGTGTTTTAAATTAGAGTAACATATCGAGGTTTGACTAACTTCGCGACTTTCGTCTAAAGGTTTATTTTTACGCATCTGGATTCAAATGTTTAAAATCTTATCATTTTCACCCGGCTCGTTAAATTTATCCATTTTTTTTCCATTAATTCAGAGGTATTTCCGTCTTTTTTGTTAACTTAAAAGGCAATTCTGTCTTTTTAATTATATGTATAAGTATTCAAAATCTTTTAAGTTAACAAAAAGACAAAAATACTCCTAACGTAACAGAGAAAAGATAGATAGGGTTAACGACCTGAATGAAAATGGCAAGATTTTAAACCTTTTGGATTCAGATGCGAAAAAACAAACATTTAGACGAAAGTCGCAAGACTGGTCAAACCTCAAAGACAAAAATAAAGTTTTACTCTTTAAATTATTTTAAGCTCTGTTTAAGAATAATTGATAAATTTTGAAAAAAGTGTAAACAGGTGACAGTAAAGTCAGGGGAAATTACAAAACTGTTAATAAAATTTTAGACTCTAAATACGTGTTTTAAATTATTTTAAGCTATGTCTTAAAATGTGATAAATTCTATATCCTAACAATTTCAAAGGGGTTCAACAGCAGCTTTTTTTTTTTTTTTTTTGTCTTTATTATTTTTCTTTAAACTTTTACCCCTT
This sequence comes from Helianthus tuberosus, assembly GCA_030545235.1. Taxonomy (NCBI): domain Eukaryota; kingdom Viridiplantae; phylum Streptophyta; class Magnoliopsida; order Asterales; family Asteraceae; genus Helianthus; species Helianthus tuberosus. The sequence goes on from CM060406.1 coordinate 189,250,501, forward strand.
TAACTTTCAGTGTTAACAATTTCAACCTCTTAACTTTCTAAAAATTTTGTAATCAAGCTTTACGTGTTTATTTTTATGTACGCATTTCTATAAATTTAAATTGATTTACATTTAGACGTAAATTTTTCCCGTTAATAAGTTGAGTCAAATAAAATATATTCCTTATGCTTATTATTATGTACATTTTCTGTTGGTTTACGTTTGGATGTAATTTTTTTCTATAAATGAGCCGGTTAAAATATAATATGTTTTCATGCTTATTTTTATGTACGTATTCAAATGGTCTACGTTTTGACGTAAATTTTGTTCGGAAACACGTCGAGTAAAATATAATACGTTTTCATTAAACGCTCTAAATTCGAGTCACTTTACGTTTCAATACGCCACAACACGCCTTACGTGCTTATTTTTATGCACGCGTTGCTATAAATTTAAGTTGGTTTATGATTCGACGTAAATTTTCTTCGGAAATATGTGTCAAATATAATTCGTTTTCATGCTTATTTTTATGTATGTTTTCAATTGGTCTACGCTTTAACACAAATTACAATTAGCAAGTTATGTGGATAACGTTTTTATCCTATTAACTTTTTTGTTTCTTTCTTGATTTTTTTCTGGACTTTATTATTTTTATTTTTTAGTTTTCTTTATGTTTAGTGTTTTAGTTTTAGGTTTCTTTTCATTAAAGCTATATTTAAGATAACATTTACGTTTCCATTTACAATTAATTTAAAATCAATTCGTCCTGCTGTCCAATTTATTTTTATGGTTTTCGGTTGATCTAAAACATGTGTCGATATTCTTTTGAGCATATTTCTTTCGGTTTGTATACTGAACCAAAATAGATATCGACCGAAACCCCGCAGCGTAGCGCGGGTATTCCTACTAGTTTTGAAAAAAGGGTAAACAGGTGACAGTAAAGTTAGGAAATATAGGGCCCTCTTATTTACACATACCCTATATCTTATTTTCACACCCCCTATTGTATACGGGCTGTATAAAGTTATACGGTCCGTATAGAATGTTTTTTAATAGAAAAATACGCAGGGAATGTTTTTTTGATTTTACTATATACGGCCCGTATATAGTTATACGAGCCGTATACATGTGTATACGATTTGTAAAACATATACGGCTCAATGGATTTATTTTATGAGGTTTTTGATGTTACCAAATGTATACGGGCCGTATAACTGTACACGGCCCGGATATAAGGATGTTTTTCCAAGTATCACATTTTTTCCAGTAAAAACACAATCATTCTAGGGTTTCTAAACTCTTCATCACCTTTAACAATGTCGATAAACATTGATCGGAACACGCCGCTTAAATCGGAGCACAAGTAGAGTAACGTTACCGATCAGTCCGTTGATGGAAACCTTAGCGATCGCAGAGATCTTCGTGTTCGTTATTTATCGATTCTGATAGTTATCGGCGGGGATGGGTACAGAAACCACCAAGGGTGATAATGGATTGGTTACAAAAACCACTAACAGAAGAACCCGACACAAACAAGTTCTCCACAGTTTGTTATTCAGATCTCTATTCGGTCATCTTTCCAAACTACAACACACGATAACTTTAAACTTTATATTGTGTGATTTGACCAGGAAAGGATTGGAGGTGATTTCTACTTTTAATAAGCTGTCACAGTTGTCAAATTCGTTGCGTGCATTCATATTGTTGATACAACAACAGGTAATGAACGAATTATTGGACTTCTTGTTCCAAATGCAGTTGTAGGATTCGTACTTAAAGGTCTCTCTAAAATATGCAACCGAGACCGCCTTGTTAATTTTAATAAAGCAATGAATATTGAAGAACCGTTGTGTATCTGAATCAGGTTCTCAAACAACCACCACTAAAGATGAGTTGGTATTGAACCAAGAATATGAAGATCACGGTGCAGACACATGGGAAGAAAGTCATTGGACTGCCGCAGTTGAAGTCAAATGTGATCAAACTTGGACATCAGACGTAAATCTTGAAGCAAATATGTGGTTCCCAATAGGTTACAGAAACCACTAGCAGAAGAACCCGACACGTCTTCTATCTAGTCTAAAACTTGAAAATGGATATGATCGTGTCACGATCTTTATCTATCATGTCATCGACCAACTGCTCGAAATCTCTTTCGTTTCTCATGTTAGGGATAATGTTCTCGAAATTGAAGGAAAAGGAAAAATGGTTGCTGATGTCTGAGAATTAAACGCATGTACGTGATAAAACAAGGATCGTTCTAATAGATTAAAGATATTAAACAGTGTTAAATTCGTTGCGGGTTGGTTTTGGGAAGATTTGTTGAAAAGGTGTTTTGGTAGGTTGAAAGAAGGGGTTTACGGTGTTTTGTTAGGTTGAAAGAGGTGAATGGTCTTGAAAGATTTGTTGAAATCGAAGAAAAGAGTAACTAGCAGAAGACGTGTCGAGTTCTTCTGCTAGTTATTCGGAATGTTTCGAATCATCACAAAAGACGTGTCGGGTTTGTATTTCCCATAGCCACCGTTTCCGTAGTAAAAATGTAACACCCGTATTACAATAACACGATTTATAACATTTAACACGCATTTGTTACAAAAATATGAGCTTTCAAAACACTTTGTTGGGTTTATGATCATACATGATCAAAGTATTCTAGTCATCACCCTACTAGTTTAAAACCTTCAAAATGTAATTTCAAGAGTTTACATATTAACTAAAACAAAATAGATCAATGCGGAAGCTTGTTCGGTATGTTCGGTTCTTGAGTGTCGCTTGATCTTCATCCAGGGTCTTGTAACATATACCTACATTCATAACCCACTTAAAAATTAGTTTAGAGGCTTGAATGATCAATTAAACATGGTTCTTATGTGAAAATATGAAAGAAAACGACTTTGGCCTGAACTGGGAGTCCTCGCGGGGCGCGACACATTAGAGGGTATTCTCTCGCGGGCCGCGACATGTGTCGCGTCACGCGACGCTTACATGGTCTAGCCGTCGCGTAGCGCGACGGCCCACTTTTTCCAGAATGTTTGTTCCTTTGAGCTGCAGATGCCCAGCTCCGAATTTAAACCAAGTTTCAACTTTAAAATTTCATAACTTGTGTTTTACGAGTCCGTTTTAGGTGATTCTTTTTCCTACATGACCGTAATTAAATTACGGACCCGTTTCTCATCATTGTTCACATAAAAATCCGATTTATAGGCAGTGGGCCTATAAATCCACTTTTTGATTATTCGACCCGTTTGTTTGTAAATTATGCAACCCGTTTATTATTATCACCAGTTTTCGCACGACTTTCACCCAATCCCGGGTTTACCAAACACTAGTGCTTTACTACCATCTTGTGGTATGCGCGCGTATTAGCATTATGCTTGCTTATTCATAATCCAAGCATATGCATCAAAGCAACTTTTTTTACAATTTTACCATGCTAAAGTTCTGATCCGTATCCAAGGGCTTATTTGCGTCAAGTTTAGCATGTCCGTTTCACGGCTTACGCGTTCAACTATTAAATCAGTTAGTGATAAGCAACTTACTTCAACATTTTAAGATTTGACCTTGTTTGACCCATTTGGTTGTCTAATGGAACCCACCATTTCTATGACAAGCCAAACATTATTCCAACCAATATTTTGACCCGTTTTATTTGTCTAGTGAGCTCCGTCACTTTAACGACAATACGGATTCGCCATTAATGCTATTTCTGATTCAACAAGCTATACTCATTATTTAGATACAATGTAACGAAACCATAGTTACGTACATTCAAGCCACTTCAATTTCAACCGATTATGCAACATTGTTTGACCCGTTGGGTTGTCGAGTGATAGCCATCACTTCAAAGACAAGCCAAACTAAATTATACCATTGATTTGGCCTGTTCGATTGTCGAGTGAGCTTCGTCACTTCAATGACATATCAAACTTAGTTTATCCGTTTATTTTGACCCGTTTGGTTTGTCGAGTGAACTTCGTCACTTCTAAGACTTACCAAACTCGAGTATAACACTACATTTCCATTAACATTTCTAAGAACAATATTTATGCATGATGTGGAATAAGTAGTTCAAATAATTAAACTAAAATAACCTTAAATTTAGACTCAAGTAATAAAAATCTACACTCTCTAACTTGACTAAACTACTCACCGGCAAGTGAACCGGTCGACTCTAGCAAAGAAAAGCAAGTCCGGATGTCGAACCCACAAGGACTCTAATTAATTACGTTAACGACTTTATTTAAACTAGATACTGACACGACTTAACAATTGTTGTGTTTTAAGGGGGGTTTTACTAAAATCCTAAAATTGAAATTAAAATGAAACTAGACTAAGACACGAATAAGAACTAAGGTTTGATTCAGATGAGATTAACGACTACCTAGGCTTGAATCCAGTTTAACTATGATTGGACTTCTAACGATATTATTGTTGTATGGAATCGGGATCGTGAAGTACTAAACCCTAAGGTATTTCAAGCTAAGACTTCCCGACCCTTCTCAGGAAGAAACCTAGGAAACCCTACAAGGCTGTTGTGAACACCGATTGTTAGACTTCCTCTCAGTCCTCTAACGACTCTGAAAGTGCCCTAATACGACTATCTACCTCTCAGCGCGATAATCTAAGGCAATCCAATATTCTAACTTGGTTTATTAGACACAAATGCAATTAGGGAACTAAAACCGACTTCTCTCAAAACCTGTCTTAGCTATATATTGCACTGAGACCTAATAACTAACTCGAGCCTCTCAGCGACAAGTTAAGCAGAATACCTAATTCTAATTGTATTTTAATTACTGTTTCTAAGGCTATTGGCCAATTTACCCAAAGATCACCCGAACCCGCAAAGAATCGAATAATCAACACAAAATTATTATGTGAAAGACATTCACCAAAATCTATGTGAAACAGTAAATAATCAACAATCAAAAGTAAATACGCACACGCACCAAATCAGAAATTCTAGAACAATTTACTTTCAAAGATCAATCCATAACAAACAATAGAAACCGTTAAAAATCCAAACTTGATTAAACTATCATCTTACCTAGGTAGTAACGAAGGTTTTAGCCAAGAAACATGACGTCTAAAATAAACAAAGCAAGTTCAAAACAAGAATTCATCGGAAAAGTATTGAAACACAAAAATAAAGAAAACCGGGAGATAAGACCCGAACAATCTTCGTTCCTACGCTCCAAGCTTCAACCGTATGATTCCCGCAAGCTAAAGCACTCCGAAATACTCGAAATCTGCTCCAAAATTCGCCTAGGGTTTCTTTGATTCGTAAGTTGTTATGGATGATGATTACCTTTTCATTATATACGAAACTCTAGTGCCGAACAAATAAAATCCGCCAGTTAACTCTGTCGCGTCGCGCGACGGGGAAAGTCAATCACGGTGGCGCGACGCCAGCATGTCCCAAATCAGCTTTTCTTCGTTGTTTGTTGGCGCTACGCGACGGTCTTCCAGAAACCCCGTGGCGCGACGCCACGGGCAGTTTTTCACAGAATCTTGCTTAAAAATCCAGCTTTAACTTCATAAAAACTTCAACAAATAATTCTAACTCTTTAAAGCTGGTTCCAGGACTTAATGTTTCAGCAATGTAGCTCGTTTTTGCTCCTTTTTCAGCAACTTTATGTATCGAGACCTGGAAAACACAAATATGATCAATAGCACGTAATTCTAAATAAAACTAAACTATAAATAACGATAAATTGTACAAACTATACACGAATAAAGGATGTATTTTGCAATACATCAAATATCCCCACACTTGCTCTTTTTTCGTTCTCGAAAAAGAATTATGCAACGGAATCATAGATAAACAGTCACTTGGGTCAAAAATTATTTATATCTTATTAAAACCAAAACTTGCGTTAGCCGCGATTGCGAATATACTTATCCCTTTAAACCCGAATCCAATCCTAAACCCTTATCATGTCAATTTAATTTAAGTGCGGTCAGTCTACCTAGGGTCTCACACTAGAATCTACAGTCTACCTACTCCCACCTCAAGCTTATAGGACTAAAGGAATGATCATTGGACCAATTCTCAACCGTCTTATATCAAAACCGAGAAAGTTTACAATCAGATTTTTTTCTTTTTCCATTTTTTTCCGCTTTTCTCTTTTTTTTCATGAGCTTAGACGATGCTTTCCCTAACCAAGAGGCAATCCGGCTGTAGAGTCGCTATCCCCAACTCGGATTACTTAAGCTTCGGTACTTTTTTTACTTTTCTTCGCACGGTCTATTTCACACACCATAGCGGTAATCCGGCTGTAGAGTCGCTATCCCCAGCCCAGACTACATAGGAATGCACTACTTTCATTTAGTTTCTAGCTCACTTTTTGTTCTATTTTTTTTCTATTTTTCGCATGATCACAAACTCTAATAGCTTTAACTTATAACGGTGCCCCTTATACTATTATCGGCAATTTTGATTTCCCATATCTCTCAGGCGAAAACCCACTAGCAGACCGACTATTAAGGTATATTAGCTCAAAGGGACTTAAAACCAAACCTGGGCCTATCCACATATCCCTAACTAGACGCAAGCTCGATTTATTATAATCTCATATTATTATTATTTGAACCCAAGCAAAAATTCACCTTTTCTATCATTTTCCGTTTTAAATATGCAAACTTCTCATATCGAAGGACATTTTTTCTGATTTTTCGATTTTTTTGGATTTTTCGATTTTTTTGGATTTTTCAAAATTTTTTAATTTTTTTGTATTTTTCAATATAAGACTCGATTATTTACATGTATCCCATCCCCACACTTAAAGATTGCATTGTCCCTAATGCAAGAATGGAAATACGACTCAACTACCTAAAAATAACTACTAGACTACTAACGAACTAACTAAATAAATAACGAACTAACGACGAAATAAATAAATAAAATACAACAACAAAAAGGGAAATGACTTAGCTGATATGTGAGACTGTCAAAGTTCCAGTCATTTCCACATAAGCCCTCCAATTCAAAACGTGCTCAGCAAAGAACTCTAACCTCGGACACACGAACGAAAGCGGCTAATACAATCAACCTATCTGAATCAAACAAACTACCAAAACATATCATATATATATATCAAAATCATCAGTAGTTCATCAGTTCCAACATCAACCAACCCAACCTCCCTGACCAACCTGTTTAAAGTGTATAAATATCAGTACAGACCAAAAGTATAAGTATCAAAAACAGCATAAAAGAAAAATAATCAAACAAAAGATATAGTAATCAGCTGCTGCTCCTGCATCCTCATGCTATCCCCACACTACTCCTCATCACTGCTCTCCTCCTGCCCAGCTGCACCACTACTCTCTCCAAATACCTGGAATGGAGGCTCCGGATCAACTCTCGCACCAGCACCAGCACCAGCCGGGCCCTCCTGCTGCCTCGGCTGGAAATAATCCGGGATCCTCATACTGTGAACGGTCATCATGTAACGGAGAGCGTCATCCTGCCTCGACTGACCCAACTGAAGTGCCTCAATCAAATGTTCCAGCCTGTCAAATCTCTGCTCCACATAGCCAGAGAGTGACTCCAAAGTAAGAGGCTCAGGTGGAGGCTGCCTCCTCGGATATTGACGTGCTGGCCGCTCGTGTCTCTGCGGTGGCCGCTGCCTATGTGTCGGCTCAATCTGAATCATGACATCCTCAGCCGGATGTCCCTGTGGCGGCTGCACCTATGGACCCTGTCTGATCGGCTCCCAGCCGTAGGGCTCCTGCCATGACACTATCCCCGCTTGCTGCAACTCCTTCAACCCAAAAGTTACTGTCTTGGGCCCCTCGCGTAGAAATTCGGGGACATACTTGGTCAAAACCCCCAAATTTGTTGCAATCCTAGTAATATAGGGGCCCATATCCAAACCAGCTCGAATACCACCTCGACGACCTCTACTAAAAGAATCTGCTAAGACAGTAGCCAGATTCATCTCCCTATTCTGCACTCTACACATCAGAACAAACAGCTCAATCCAATTCGCTTTGTTCTCCCCAGACTTCCGACCCACAAGTGTAGTAGATAAAATCTTCAGCACATATCTATAAACCGGGTTACGAACTGAAGTAATCAGGTTCGTAGTCGCGAACGGATGATCAGAAATCATACTCCAGAACTCCTTCAACTCAGTCGCACCAACCCCAAAATCCCTAGGCTTAGTATAAGCACCCCTCAAGCTAGTAACAAACTCCGGCCTCTTCACCTCCTCCTCAATATACAACCCTGAAACTATAGCAAACCTCGGCACATTCATCTCATACACCTGCCTACCTAGGCTAAACGACACAGTTGTGCCCTGCTCGAACTTACCCTCCTTATGCGCCCAAGTGCTATGAAACTCTAGCACCAGCTCCTCATATTTAGGCTCTATACAATCCATCGCCCTTACCAACCTCGGACCTAAAAGGTCCCTTACCTCCTGTTCAGAGCCTATTTCCCTTAACCACAACCAATCTATCACCCTGTGCTGGAGTAGTTCAGTATCATTCAACTTATCATATTTGTTCCATTCTGATGTCATCGACTCAAATTTAAGAAACGGGTGATCATCTCTATGCATTTTCTGATCCGGAATAAAGTTATAAGACGATTGATATTTGATTTTTCTCAGTTTCGGATCATCGGCAGCTATTTGAATGATCGGTGTTTCCTGAGGGACCGGGTCCTGCTGAGGCGGATCCTGTTGCGGTGCCGACTAACCCACGACCCTTTTCTGGGTCCTACCGCTCCTTGAACTACTAGCCATGCCTGCAAAACAGATAAAATCAAAACAAAACAGGCAGACAGTCAGTCATAGCAAACTATTTTTGGTATTTTTAATTTTTATAATTTTTTTGTATTTTTTTTTTAATTTTTTATATTTTTTTTGGATTTTTATAATTTTTTTCGAAAAAGAAAGAACAGCCGTATAGCATTTCATTCGCGGCTGATTCTAAAACAAACGGGTTACTTTTTTACAATTGCTAAGTGATAGTTAAACTCGCCCGAATGGAGATTGAGTGCGGGCGAGCTTAAACCACTTGTACGTGCAAATAAACCCAAACAGGACTAACTACTACTAAAACTATGCTAAAAAACGACACAAAGACGACGCGAAAACACTAAACTAGACTCAGTGTACACTACCCCCCATCGGCACTTTTAATTGTCCCAATTAAGAGCCAAAGTGCCAAACAATGACATTGAAGTCCAATCCGCTTAAAAATTCATTTGCTTTTTTAGTAGTTTTAAAACAAATTTAGCGTCGAAAAAGTCCGCCTAATTAAAGGAGGTTTCTTTCGTATGCAAAAATTTACTTTTAAAATGCAAAATCAGAACTTCACCTATCAATGTATCATACCCAACCATTCAAATATCAAGCAAAACAATTTCAACACGAACCCGACTAACATACCCAATACTAATTTGAGTGTAAACCAATGAATCCCCACACTCAAATTTTCAATCCCTTCACTAAAATCTGTCAAACATAACAATCATATCCCAACCCGAGCCATCCGCAATCCTATAAAAACCAACTACAAGACCAACTCGACACACAAGACTCAAAGCTGACCCGACAAAGACTCGACTGGAATTAAACCATGACCAATAACCTGACCCACGACCCAACTGACTCAACAACTCGATTGAACCGACTAAAATTAACTCGACTCAAACAAAAACTTGACTGCTGACAGACCTGACACAACCTATGAACCAACTCGCCTAAGCTGACTCAATAAACCCAGCCAAAAACTCGACCCGATTAATCTGACTCAGACCTACTCGAAACATACGACTTGATTGACTCAATCAACTGACCCGAACACTCGATATCTAACCTGAGAAAAAGATGAGACCTAATAAGAACTCGTAAACTAACTCAATAAGAGTCACCAACTGACTCGACACTAATCAATCATCAAGCTCAATAGTGACTCAACCAAAAAAAAACTCAACTCACTAATACTTACGGACCCAACACACTCCGACTCGACACAACTAGGACTCACGGACCCAACATCAAAGAATACAAACCTAACAAACAAAAAACACACTCAACAATGATTCGCAACATACTAAAGCTGAAAATATTACAAGAAATCGTACCTGGATCGTTGAACTATGCAAGAAAAGATGAAATTTTCGAGTTGAGGTAGGTCCCGAATCGATGAAATATAGCGGCCGGATGACAAAAAATCCTTAGGGGTTTTGTTCGGGGTGAAAATAAGGTCACAGGGGTGGTATCTCGGGATAAAATGGTGGGATTTTGTGTAGTTATGGAGGTTTAATGGAGGAGATATGGTGGTATAAGGGTTTCGGCGGAGGGGGTGTGAGATGAAAATGATTTTGTAATTTTTGGGGATAGCTGGCAATCAAAAAAGGGTTTAATTCAATTTTAATTCAGTCGCGTCATGCCACCGTATACGGTCTTGTCCGTGGCACGACGCCACGGACTGGTTCAGTGAAAAGGCTCAACTAAATTGGGGGGGGGGGGGGGGTTCAAAACGTTGTTGGTGAACCTAATGGTGGCGCTGCGCCACCAACAATGCATTTCACGGTGGCGCGACGCAACGGACATTTTTCAACAGAATTTCTCGTCAATTTTTGAGTTTTGGGACTTAGAAAATTTTCCAACTTTCTCCAAACCTTCCCCAAACCATCCCAAATTTTTTCTAAGTATGGGACTTACCTGGAATGACTTTTTCTTCGCATTTTCAGCTCTTCAAGGGTACGTTTCCTGCAAAATTTCTCAAACACACAAAACACAAACACGAAAAACTACGAGAAATACAAAAAATAACGAAATTTACAAGCGGTACATACTCTACAAATGAAGCTTTTGCAACTCACTGTTCGGTGAAGGTGGGTAGGTCCTCTAGAGGAATTTCTTCCTCTTCGGTAGTATCAATGGGACCTCCCAAGTAATGTTTCAAGCGATGACCGTTAACTTTCCACACACCTTTATCGACTTCATCATATAACTCAACGGTACCGTATGGAAACACCTTCTTTACCACATACGGTCCGCTCCATCTTGATTTCAACTTCCCCGCTATCAATTTCAACCTTGAATTGAATAAGAGCACTCTATCACCTACCTTAAACTCCTTCAATCCTCGCAATTTCCTATCATGCAACGCCTTAGTTTTTTCCTTGATACTCCAAGATCGTTCATAGGCGGCATCCCTCAAAGCTTCCAACTCATGAATTTGGAAGAACCTCCTTCTTGCGGCTTCGGTAAGGTCAAGGTTAACGGTTTTCAACGCCCACAAAGCTCTATGTTCTAACTCTACTGGGAGATGGCATGTTTTTCCATATATAATCATGAAGGGTGTCGTTCCTAACGGTGTTTTGTAGGCGGTGCGGAATGCCCACAAAGCGTCGTCGAGCTTTTCCGACCAATCCTTTCTACTTTTTCCTACCATTTTCTCTAAGATTCTCTTCACCCCTCGATTAGCATTCTCTACTTGGCCACTAGTTTGCGGGTGGTATCCGGTGGAAAGACGATGTGTCGCAACCCCCGATCCCTTATCTGTCCCGGGAACGGGCGGACGCGAGCTCAGAGTTTCGGTGGTATCAGTTGGTTAATTTGGCAGCGGAATTTACATCAGGACCGTAGTTAGGAAATGTTTATCAGAGTAAAACCACCATATTTAATATTAATAATCATATGGGCAAAACCCAAGTTTCTTATTACAATACGTTTATAGGGATAAACCCTATTTTATTGAATTTAAAACATCGTCTTTTAGGTAACTTTTATAGCCACATTTTTCCTAAGCCTTCAGTGCTCTCCAGCTGGCTTTTTACTAATTGGTTGTCACATTGTATTACCTGAAACGCGTTTTAAAAACATTTGTCAGTGGGAAATACTGGTGAGTGAATCCCAGTTTAATCAAGAAAATTTTTATTAATTAAAACAGTATTGAGAGCTATCACATTGTTTATTTCTACACAATTACTCATTCAGTACTCTCAATCTTGACTTGTGGGTCATATTACACATTGGCTAACTCATTGTCCAATGGTAACGTACTGTCATCCCGACTTACTACTCGCAGTAGTAAATTTTGTATACAAAACCCCAACATACCGGCAGTAATTGAAGAACTACAAAGACTCAATCACCGCTTAATCACATTGTAAAACAATTAAGGTTTTGTAAAACATTACAAAAAAAGTTAACAAAAATTGGATAAACTCACATTGCTATCTTAGACTTTGCGTAAGGGTTTCCTGGATATAATCTATAATTTTCAAAAATGTACATAGGTTAGTATCATAACCCTTTGAAAATATTAATGATACCCTCCCCGAGACGGTATTCCAACAACTACGTCGGGCAGAACCACGACAGTTGTTACGAAACCCTAAATCAATCGGGCAGCGTATCTACTACGAAACTGGGGTTATAATACTTACAATGGAGCAGAACCTCGCTAATTAGGGGGTATAATACCAGCTTTCTATGCCTAATATTCAGAAATTGTGATTGAGAAATGAAAAATGAACGAACTGAATTGAAGCCCGATGCGTTCTTTATATAGTTGCTGAACCGGACTCTTACGCGGCCCGCGTAGAAGATAAGCGGGGCTTACGCGGCCCGCGTTGACTTCGGGTCAACGTGTAGCTCGTCCGGATCAGCATATAGACTCGACACGATGATGACACATGTCGGCCTGGGGTGTTGCCATGTTGTTGATCTCACGCGGCCCGCATAAAATTGAGATGGGGTTCACGCGGCCCGCCTGAACTTAAGAAATCAAACGGAATCAGGTTCTAACCTTTATACCGCCCGCGTGAGTGTTGGGGTGGGTCTACGCGGCCCACCTCAGCTTAAAAATCAGATTTTATATTTTATTTTTAATGCTATACTGCATTTCGGGCTCGGTTTTCACATACGGGGTGTATTTAAAGACATATTGGGATATTTTAAGATATAATAGGGTGTTGAAATTTATTCGAGAGTGTCGATTTTATTGAGGGTTGTTACATCCTCCCCACCTTGTTTTAGAGCTCGTCCTCGAGATCTACTTGAATAAGTACGGATATTTCCTTTGCATTTCTGATTCAAGCTCCCATGTGTACTCAGGTCCTCTTTTGGAGTCCCACTTTTCTTTAACCAGAACTAGTCTCTTATGTTTGAGGTTCTTGATTTTCCTGTCTTCAATTTGTAGAGGTCTTTCTACAAACTTGAGTTGTTCATTTATCTCTATATCCTTAAGGGGTACTATTAGTGATTCATCAGCTAAACACTTTTTGAGATTTGATACATGAAATACATCATGTATTCCTGCCATTTCCTCTGGAAGTTGTAGCTGATAGGCTACAGGTCCTATTCTTCTAATAATTTCAAAAGGTCCAACATACCTGGGACTTAGCTTTCCCCTTTTGATGAATCTTACTACTCCTTTCCAAGGAGAGACCTTTAATAATACTTTATCTCCTACTTGAAATTCTAATGGTTTGCGTCGGTTATCAGCATAGCTCTTCTGTCGATCACGTGCTGTTTTTAGTCGTTCCTTGACTTGAATAATCTTGTCGGTTGTTTCTTGCACTATCTCAGGTCCAGATAGTTGCTTTTCCCCAATTTCTGCCCAACAGACTGGGGTTCGGCACTTTCGTCCATAAAGTGCTTCGAATGGTGCAGCATTGATACTTGTGTGATAACTATTATTATAAGAAAATTCTATTAAAGGTAAGTGATCATCCCAATTACCTCCAAAATCAATTACGCAAGCTCTAAGCATATCCTCCATTGTCTGAATTCTCCTTTCACTTTGTCCGTCCGTTTGAGGATGATAAGCTGTGCTTAGTTTTAACTTGGTTCCCATTGCCTTTTGGAAACTTGACCAAAAATGAGAGGTAAATCGACTATCCCTATTAGAAACAATTGATAAAGGAATTCCATGTAAAGAAACAATTTCATTTACATATAACTTAGCTAACTGTTCCATACTGAAAGTTTCTTTCTTTGGTAAGAAATGAGCTGACTTGGTTAGTCTATCTACAACCACCCAGATTGTATCATTACCTTTCTTTGTTTTGGGTAATTTAGTAAAAAAATCCATTGTTATCAATTCCCATTTCCACACTGGCATTTCTAACTGTTGTAGAAATCCTGAGGGTTTCTGGTGTTCAGCTTTAACTTGTGAACAAGTTAAACATTTAGAAACATAGGCTGCTATGTCCTTTTTCATTCCTATCCACCAGAAATTTTTCCTTAAATCCTGGTACATTTTATCATTTCCTGGATGCATCGTATATTTAGATTTATGGGCTTCTTCTAAAATACGATAACGTAGGTTTCCTAATTTAGGTATCCACATTCTCTTCTCATGGAATCTCCAAATTCCATCTGTTCCTTGTTCTAATTCTTTTAGCATACCTTTTAATTTTTCAGTATCATCCTTGATTACTGATTCTTGTGCTATTCTAATTTGCTCATTTAAATCTACTTGTAGATTTAATTTAAGAGAACGTACCCTTTTTGGCTTTTCATGATACTTTCAGCTTAAAGCATCTGCTACTACATTTGCTTTTCCTTCATGATACTGGATATCACAATCATAATCACTAAGCATTTCCATCCAGCGTCTTTGTCTCATATTCAACTCCTTTTGCTTGAAAACATACCTTAAACTCTTATGATCAGTGAATATGGTAAACTTACTACCATAAAGGTAATGTCTCCAAATCTTAAGAGCGAAAATTATAGCTCCTAGTTCTAGATCATGGGTTGAATAATTCTCTTCATGATTCTTAAGTTGTCTAGATGCGTAAGCTATAACCTTTTGTCGTTGCATCAATACACATCCATAACCTAATTTGGAAGCGTCACAATAGACTACAAAATCTCCAGTTCCTTCTGGTAACGCTAATATGGGCGTATGGGTTAATATTTGCTTAATAATTATAAAAGCTTCTTCTTGTTTTAATCCCCATTCAAACTTAACAGATTTACAGGTTAGCTTAGTTAAGGGAATGACTATTCTAGAAAAATCTTGAATAAATCTTCTATAATAACCGGCCAATCCTAAGAAACTTCTAACCTCAGTTGGTGACTCAGGGGTTTTCCATTTAGTAATTGCCTCGATCTTTGTGGGATCTACATGAATTCCTTCATGATTGACTAGGTGTCCAAGAAATTGTACATGTTCTAACCAAAATTCGCATTTAGAAAATTTAGCATAAAGCTTTTCCTTCCTTAATAAACTTAAAAGAGCGTACAAATGTTTTGCATGATCCTCTTTATTCTTAGAGTAAATTAGAATATCATCTATGAAAATGATTATAAATTTATCCAAATACGGCTCACATATTCGGTTCATCATGTCCATAAATGCAGCTGGGGCATTGGTTAAACCAAATGGCATGACAGTAAATTCATAATGGCCATACCTTGTCCTGAATGCGGTTTTAGGAATATCCTCTTCCTGTACCTTTAATTGATGATATCCTGACCTTAAATCGATTTTAGAGAAAAATCGAGCTCCTTGCAGTTGATCGAACATATCATCGATTCTTGGTAATGGGTACCGATTCTTAATCGTGACCTTGTTTAATTCACGGTAGTCAATGCACATACGCATTGATCCGTCCTTCTTTTTAACAAATAAGATTGGTGCTCCCCACGGCGATGAACTTGGCTGTATGAATCATTTTTCCAACAATTCGTCTAATTGTTTCTTCAGTTCCTGCATTTCTGCAGGTGCCAAACGATAAGGTGCTTTGGCAATCGGTGTCGTTCCTGGTATTAAATGGATTCTGAATTCAACTTCTCTATCTGGAGGTTGCCCTGGCAATTCTTCTGGAAATACATCTGAAAACTGATATACTACTGGAATATCTTTTAAATCCTTTCCTTCAGTGTTAGTGATTATAGAAATCAAATACACTATAGAACCTTTTCTTATATAACATGCAGTTTTCATCACAGAGATAAATTTTGTGGATCTAGATGGTTGATCTCCTTTAATTGTGATCGTTTTACCTTTTGGTGAATTTACTTGAATTGACTTTTGATCACATAAAATACTGGCTTTATTGGCTATTAACCAATCCATTCATAAAACAACATCAAATCCTGCCTGATTCATGGGATAAAGGTTTGCAATAAATTTCTGATTTAAAATTTATATGCTTGCTCCCTGCAAGATTTCAGAAATTCTAACGGTTTCTCCATTAGCTGTCTCTACTAAACATTCTTGTGGTAGTTTAGTTAATGACTGATTTAGAAATTTGCAAAATGATGTATTAATAAAACTTTGGTTTGCACTAGAGTCAAATAATACTTTAGCAAAAACATCATTAACTAAAAACGTACCAGCTATGACATCTGGAATCATCTTGGCTTCATCTGCAGTCAGAACAAATGCTCTAGCATTTTGAGTATTCTTGTTGTTTGTAACTGGAGCTAATTTCGGGAAATTAGGCTTGATATGACCTTGTTCTCCGCAGTTGTAACATATCCTGTTATTAGCTTTCTTCCTGCAATTTTCCTCCTTGTGTCCCGATATTTTGCAAAAGTTACAATATACGGAGCATCTTCCTGAATGCTTTCTTTTGCAATTCTTACAGTAAGGTGCAGAGGTAGAACCTATATTTTTCCCACGATTAAAATTTCCAGAACAAAATTCTTGTGTGAGCTTTTGGGTTAGATTCCTTCTTTGATCCTCTTCTCGGGTACGAATTAATTCATCTGTCAAAGTATTGGCTAGTTCTAAAGCTTCTTCTATGGTTTGAGGTCTAGCTGCCTTGACTACATGTCTAATCTCTCCAATTAATCCCCAAATATAACGGGAGATTAACACTGGTTCTGGTGAAGCAAGAGTTGGCACTATTCTAGCATATTCGAAGAATAATTTAGTGTATCCCTTACTATCCACACCAGTCATCCTAAGATTTAGGAATTTGTTTGCTATCTGTTCCTTTTCATTGGGTGGGCAGAATTTCCTTTCTACCTTGTTCTTAAATTCTTCCCATTCCATATTGTAGGTTCTATCACTTCCTCTTGATTGGAGGATAGTGTTCCACCATTCTAGTGCTGAATTCTTAAACAGATTAGAAGCAAACAATATCTTATCTTCTTCAGCACACTTGCTTATTCTTAAGACTGCCTCAGTTTTCTCTATCCAGCGTAGGGTTGCAATGGCTCCTTCGTTTCCCGAGAATTCCATTGGTTTACAAGACCAGAATTCTTTATAAGAACAACCGTAAGACATGGTTCTTCTCCTTTTGGGAATGGGCAATTGAAGTAAAGGTCCATTGTTTACACTGTTTTCGGGTTCGATGGGTCGCTTACTGATATGCTTACTTTTATTATTCGCTTCTTGAATAGTTTGAATAATAAATGGCATTGCATCTATGATTCCTTGTGCCACTGTATGTTGAACAACACTATTATCCATTTGGTTTCCATTGTTATTGATGCTTGGATTCTCATTAACCACGTTAATGTTACTCTGGTTATCATTATTCAGATTTCCTTGATTTCCTTCGTCAGCCATCTGAATTTTAAACATTTACCCCGTATTAATATCACAAAATAATATTAATATAGTCAATCACATGACACGCATTTTTGCCAAAAGCGTCGATCATTGCGACTTGTACTCTATTCATATACTATTATGCATCTATTACATACTAGTACTGAAATAAAAATTACAATACCAACAGAAATAGAATCACACTAATAGTAATAGGCATCCGTACACACATATTTTATTTTATTTTATTTTATTTTATATTATATTATTATTACTATTACCATCTCCTCCATCACATCTATGGATATGGATTTATCCAAAAATCCATATTGCGCTCATCGTATTTCCATACGAGACGCTCTCCCACCTGTCTCATTCTCTCACTGCTTTCTAAAATTTCCTCCCCAAAAGTCCTAAGTTCTTGCACGTTTTCTGCACTCATTGGGGGTGCAGGTTCTAGGACTGGGTTCGGAATCTGGGGTGCGTGTTCTTGATATAGGGGTGAAAGTGCCGGAAATCGGTAAGGATCTTCTAAGATCTCCCTGATGTAGTTATCATGCTAATAGGGATCTAAAGGGTCCATACCTGGATAGGCTTCTATATTCTGTATGGGTGTGTCTTCATGTATCGGGTAACGTTGCACAAAGTCCCTATTGTCGTCCCACCATGGGTCATAATTTGGGTCTAGAGGATTTGGTGCTTGTACCCTAGGGATTTCCTCTGGGTTGAAGTCATGCATCTCCACTTGGTTTTCAGGGTTTTCTATCTCCATGGGTTGATCTGGGATTAGTGGTTGTGGGGCTACTAGTTGTTCCAGACTTGGGTCAGCAGCAGTTGTAGCTAGGATATGGAAATTGGCTAGGCTTCTATTAAGCATATCCTGTGTATGGGCATCTGTCTTTCGCTTAACGGCTGCTAAGGCTCTTTGCTGTTGCAACTTTCGCATTCTTTTCCTACGTGCAAAGGCTTCCTTACTGAACCATCCTCGTTTCTTATGAGGGAATGGCTCTTCTGACTGAGCTTTGAAAGCAAACATTCCTTCTTCCTGATCAGCAGAATACCCCGAAAGGGCAGGCTGTGATGAGGTACCTTCACTCCTAGGTGAATCAGACAACTGACGACACATGTCTGAGGCTCCTTGATCACTCATACTGTAAACTAACAAATAGTCAAATAACACATAACAAATAAATACAGTTATGCACGTATTTCTGTAATTTATTTCCTAACACAAAATTTAGAATTTAAGACTCAGCAGAACACTTCTTTGGCTTAGACCAGTGGCTAGGCTCTGATACCACGATCTGTCGCAACCCCCGATCCCTTATCTGTCCCGGGAACGGGCGGACGCGAGCTCAGAGTTTCGGTGGTATCAGTTGGTTAATTTGGTAGCGGAATTTACATCAGGACCGTAGTTAGGAAATGTTTATCAGAGTAAAACCACCATATTTAATATTAATAATCATCTGGGAAAAAACCCAAGTTTCTTATTACAATACGTTTATAGGGATAAACCCTATTTTATTGAATTTAAAACATCGTCTTTTAGGTAACTTTTATAGCCACATTTTTCCCAAGCCTTCTGTGCTCTCCAGCTGGCTTTTTACTAATTGGCTGTCACATTGTGTTACCTGAAACGCGTTTTAAAAACATTTGTCAGTGGGAAATACTGGTGAGTGAATCCCAGTTTAATCAAGAAATATTTTATCAATTAAAACAGTATTGAGAGCGATCACATTGTTTATTTCTATACAATTACCCATTCAGTACTGTCAATCCTGACTTGTGGGTCATATTACACATTGTCTAACTCATTGTCCAATGGTAACGTACTGTCATCCCGACTTACTACTCGCAGTAGTAAACTTTGTATACAAAACCCCAACATACCGGCAGTAATTGAAGAACTACAAAGACTCAATCACCGCTTAATCACATTGTAAAACAATTAAGGTTTTGTAAAACATTACAAAAAAAGTTAACAAAAATTGGATAAACTCACATTGCTATCTTAGACTTTGCGTAAGGGTTTCCTGGATATAATCTATAATTTTCACAAATGTACATAGGTTAGTATCATAACCCTTTGAAAATATTAATGATACCCTCCCCGAGACGGTATTCCAACAACTACGTCGGGCAGAACCACGACAGTTGTTACGAAACCCTAAATCAATCGGGCAGCGTATCTACTACGAAACTGGGGTTATAATACTTACAACGGAGCAGAACCTCGCTAATTAGGGGGTATAATACCAGCTTTCTATGCCTAATATTCAGAAATTGTGATTGAGAAATGAAAAATGAACGAACTGAATTGAATCCCGATGCGTTCTTTATATAGTTGTTGAACTGGACTCTTACGCGGCCTGCGTAGAAGATAAGGGGGGCTTACGCGGCCCACGTTGACTTCGGGTCAACGTGTAGCTCGTCCGGATCAGCATATAGACTCGACACGATGATGACACGTGTCGGCCTGGGGTGTTGCCATGTTGTTGATCTCACGCGGCCCGCGTAAAATTGAGATGGGGTTCACGCGGCCCTCCTGAACTTAAGAAATCAAATGGAATCAGATTCTAACCTTTATACCGCCCGCGTGAGTGTTGGGGTGGGTCTACGTGGCCCGCCTCAGCTTAAAAATCAGATTTTATATTTTATTTTTAATGCTATACTGCATTTCGGGCTCGGTTTTCACATACGGGGTGTATTTAAAGACATATTGGGATATTTTAAGATATAATAGGGTGTCGGAATTTATTCGAGAATGTCGATTTTATTGAGGGTTGTTACACAATGAGTGACACCGTAGCGAGCAAGTGCCTTTTCCATGGCGGAATTGCAAAAATGCGTACCACGGTCACTTATTATAGCTTTAGGGACTCCAAAACGTGTGAATAACTTTTTAAGGAATCTTACCACCACTCGGGCATCATTAGTGGGCAAAGCTTGAGCTTCCACCCACTTTGAGACATATTCAATGGCCATGAGGATGTACCTATTCCCACTCGAGGATGGGAAAGGTCCCATGAAATCAATACCCCAAACGTCAAAGATTTCAAGAACTTGGCTAGGATTTTGGGGCATTTCATCCTTGGATGAGATGTTGCCGGTACGTTGGCAACGGTCACATGTCCTAACAAACTCTACGGCATCCTTAACTACCCTTGGCCAATAGAAGCCACTATCAAAAACCTTTTGTGCCGTCACGTTTGGCCCGTGATGGCCTCCCGTTAAGCCCTCGTGCACATGTCTAAGGATGTCTAACCCATCCTCCTTTGAAACACATCTCCTAAGCACTCTATCTCCACCTATCCTAAATAGGTACGGGTCATCCCAAATGTACTTCTTAGCATCCCTAAGAAGCTTTTTTCTTTGTTGGTAAGACATACCCCTCACAAGATCTCCGGTCGCTAAATAATTTGCCAAGTCCGAAAACCATGGCAAACCCTCTACCTCGGCACTAACAAAGTCTATTGTTTCGTGAGAAAAAGTGTCTCCTATGGAATCCTTACGAACTTCCTCTCTCTTAGGATCCTCTAAACATGACAAATGGTCGGCGCCACGTTTTCCGCTCCCTTTTTATCCTTAATTTCTATATCGAACTCGGAGAGCAAAAGAATCCATCTAATGAGGCATGGCTTCGCGTCTTTCTTTTGGAATAGAAAGCGCAAAGCGGCATGGTCGGTGAACACGGTGGTTTTGGAAAGCACGAGATATGAGCGAAACTTATCAAACGCAAACACTACAGCTAAGAGCTCTTTTTCCGTGGTGGTATAGTTCTCTTGAGCATCATTCAAAGTTTTGCCCGCGTAGTAGATTGGATGAAAGTGTTTATCGACTCTTTGACCTAAGACCGCACCTACGTCATAATCACTTGCATCGCACATGAGCTCGAAAGGCAAGCTCCAATCGGGCGAAACAAGGATAGGGGCACTAACGAGTTTCTCCTTCAAGAGATCAAAAGCCTTGATGCACTCTTCGTCGAAGACGAAAGGCACATCTTTCTCTAAAATTCGGGTCATTGGGCGCGTAATCTTAGAAAAATCCTTTATGAAACGCCTATAAAAGCCCGCATGACCTAGGAAGCTACAAACAGACTTGACACTAGTAGGTGGAGGAAATCTACTTATGGTATCTATCTTGGCCCTATCCACCTCTATTCCCTCTCTAGACACCTTATGACCTAGGACAATCCCCTCCGTCACCATAAAGTGACACTTCTCCTAATTCAACATAAGGTTCGTTTCTATGCATCTCTTAAGCATCCTATCAAGATTTAGAAGACATTGGTCGAAAGTAGTGACATAAACCGAGAAGTCATCCATGAAAACCTCCATAGAAGTCTCAAGCATGTCTTGGAATATAGCAACCATGCATCTTTGGAATGTAGCCCGAGCGTTGCATAACCGGAAAGGCATGTGGCGATACGCATAAGTGCAGTAAGGGCATGTGAACGTCATTTTATCTTGATCCTCCGGTGCAATGGGGATTTGAAAATAACCCGAAAATCCATCGAGAAAACAATAGAATTGTTGACCCGCTAGACGCTCCAACATTTGGTCAATGAATGGCAAGGGGAAATGGTCTTTCCGGGTGGCGTCATTTAACTTTCGGTAGTCTATGCATACACGCCAACCGGTAACGGTACGAGAAGGGATTAATTCGTTCTTTTCATTCATGATCACCGTCAACCCACCCTTCTTTGGGACGACTTGGGTCGGGCTAACCCATGGTGAATCGGAAATAGGGTATATCACCCCGGCATCTAACAACTTAAGCACTTCCTTCTTAACAACCTCTTGCATGTTTGGATTTAGGCGCCGTTGAGGTTGCACCACCGGCTTATAGTCATCTTCCATGAGTATCCGATGGGTACAATAGGCGGGGCTTATGCCCTTGATATCCGAAAGTCGCCATGCAATGGCTTCCCTATTCTCTCTCAACACCTCTAACAACCTACCCTTCTCTCCCTCCTCTAACTTAGACGAAATAATGACGGGAAAATCAGACCCCTCACCTAAAAACACATACTCTAAGTGGGACGGGAGAACTTTAAGTTCTAGTGGGGCGGGTTTCTCTAAAGGTGTACTCTCACTCTCACTTTTGACATCACTCAATTCTAGCACTTCGGGGACCCACACATTCTCCTCTACTTCCTCACTCTCACTCACAACCTCCTCTACCTTCTCAACTACCTCATCTAAATTACTCTCAACTAAATCGGCTCCACTAATATAGTCAAAGCAATGGTCGACACATGATAGGAAAGATTCTATGAAATAGACCGAATGACAAGGACTACTAAGATCATCAGAACCACTAGGATGTTCCATGTAGCGTGCTATCTCGAAAGTAACTCTCTCCTCGCCGACTTGGAGTGTGATTTTCCCATCGAAGACATCGATGATAGCCTTGGCGGTACACAAGAATGGGCGTCCTAGAATGATAGGAACCTTCTCGTCGGCTTCCATATCAAGAACAACAAAGTCTACGGGAAAGACGAATTTATCCACTTTGACTAGAATGTCTTCGATTATACCCCGTGGATACTTCACTGATCTATCGGCTAGAGACAAAGACATACGTGTAGGGGACAACTCTCCTAGTCCTAACCTCTCATACATGGAATATGGCATTAGGTTTATACTCGCTCCTAGATCGGCTAGGGCCCTACACTCGGTATCACTCCCAAACAAGCACGGGATGGTAAAAAGGCCCGGATCCATCAATTTTCCGGGACCTTGTTCAAGACTACGGCTGAACACCCTCCACTATGGGGGATGTTACAAACCTCTCCTAACCTATCCTTACGTTTTAGAAGATCCTTTAAAAATTTTGCATATTTAGGCATCGATTGAAGGGCTTCTATGAAAGGAAGGTTGATTCTAAGTTGTTTAAAGATCTCTAAAAATTTCCCGTACTCTTTGGAATAGGTTTGGTTTTTAAGACGGGAAGGAAATGGAGCACGGGAAATATCAACATTGGATGATGGAACAACTTGAATGGGCCTTTTTTCTACACTCTTTTCACTTGAAGGCCCCCTGGTGTGTGCGGTACTTGCTGGGATTAACCTAGGTTGCACTTTACCGGGAGCCTCCATTTCAATCTCTTCATCTACGGGCTCCTCATCTTCTATCTCAACACTCTCGGGTCTCACTACCTCTCCTAAGGTCCTACCACTACGGGTCGAAATTGCCTTCAAAGTGCCAGAAGGGTTGGGCTTTGTGTTGCCCGAAAATTGACCGGGAGGTCGTTCTTGCAACTGGTGTGCAATATCCCCAACTTGCCTTTGAAGATCTAGGAAATTCGAGTGGTTATTCTTTAGGAAAGTAGTGTGTTCTTCTAAGGTACGTTGGGTAGCCTGATCCTTAACCACTAGCTGGGTAAGAAGGTCCTCTATCCTAGATAGACTATTATTTGACCCCTCATTCTTAGGTGGAACCTCTTGGTTTGACCCCTCACCTCTGAATTGTGCACCTGAACCTGAACTAGCAAATTGACCTGTTTGACCCGACCCCCCACTAGAATAGAAACCTGGCCCCCTGCTTTGATATTGACCTGATGGAAAACCAGGGGGTTACCTGAAGAGCGATAACTATTAGCACGCCAATTGGAGTTACTATTATTGAACGGGTTCGTTGGACCCCTATTTTGACCTGCTATGTACTCTACCTGTTCTAGGGTGAGTGTTGGGCAATCTACAGTGTCATGACCACCTCTACAAACTTTGCACCTATCGACCTTCTTCTTAATTTTTAGCAACTCCTTGGTGATATAGTCGAGTTGAGATACTACCTTTGAGTCTAAAACGACTTGATTTACTCCTCAAGAAGATGAGGAAGTAATCATAGGATTGGAATTCCTACTGGTAGCACTATGATCTATATCAGCATGAGCGAAGCTCTCAAAGAGATCATTGCAGTCAACCACAGTTTTCTTTCCCATTAGATGGCCTCCTGCAGATGTGTCGAATCGGGCATTGCACTCAGGGGTGAGACCATTGTAAAATTTTTCTACTAAAGCCTAATCCGACAGCCCATGTTGGGAACAACGCGAGAGTAAAGTTTGAAACCTCTCCCATGCTAAGTGATATGGTTCGTCAGGCTCCATTCTGAATGAATGGATCTGATCTTGAAGGCGAGAGGCCTTCGCGGGTGGGAAATACCTAGCAAGGAAGGCATCCCTAAGTCCAGCCCAAGTAGTATAAGTACCTGCTGGCTGCGAATCGAGCCATGTGGCTGCGCGACCAGCAAGCAAAAAGGGGAAGACTTGGAGAAAGCGGGCATCAAGATTAACACCTTCGATGCTGAAGGTGCTACACAGTCGGGTGAGACGGTTGATATGTGCAGGCGCATCCTCATCATCACGACCATGGAACTGACAAGAGTTATTAATAGCGGTCATGATGTATGAGGGAATTTGCCAGGACTTGTCATTGGTGATTTCAGGGATGGTGATGGGTGAATTTTTGGTAAAACCTGAGGTGGAATGGTGGTGGACAGTTTGGTTATCGGCCATTTGGTGAACTGGTAGTGGACTATGGTGACGGGAGGGTGGTAGGGAGTTGTGGGGTGATGACTTCGGGGTGAAGTCATAGTTTGGTGGTTTAGATTGTAGTGTAGAGTCAGAAGGGGCTGTAGATGAAGTTGAAGATTTTCGAACCTGAAAACTAGGTGTGGAGAAGGTAGACTTGTTGATCGGCGGCTTCACTGGTCCCTGCGAACGCGTGTGGGGCATGAACTTCAAAACCGAGAACAAACAAGTAAGACGACTCCAACAAAAAAACTCTAAAAATAAAAAGACACTAAAATTACTTGGACTCCTACGACTCACAAACACACAAAAAGAACGTAACGATATCAGTTGAAATCCAAACAAAGTAATTAACGCAATTGCCAAGAGTCCCCGGCAACGGCGCCAAAAACTTGATGTGGAATAAGTAGTTCAAATATTTAAACTAAAACAACCCTAAATTTAGACTCAAGTAATAAAAATCTAGACTCTCTAACTTGACTAAACTACTCACCGGCAAGTGAACCGGTCGACTCTAGCAAAGAAAAGCAAGTCCGGATGTCGAACCCACAAGGACTCTAATTAATTAGGTTAACGACTTTATTAAACTAGACCCTGACACGACTTAACAATTGTTGTGTTTTAAGGGGGGTTTTACTAAAATCCTAAAATTGAAATTAAAATGAAACTAGACTAAGACACGAATAAGAACTAAGGTTTGATTCAGATGAGATTAACGACTACCTAGTCTTGAATCCAGTTTAACTATGATTGGACTTCTCAGCGACAAGTTAAGCACAATACCTAATTCTAATTGTATTTTAATTACTGTTTCTAAGGCTATTGGCTAATTTACCCAAAGATCACCCGAACCCACAAAGAATCGAATAATCAACACAAATTTATTATGTGAAAGACATTCACCAAAATCTATGTGAAACAGTAAATAATCAACAATCAAAAGTAAATACGCACACGCACCAAATCAGAAATTCTAGAACAATTTACTTTCAAAGATCAATCCATAACAAACAATAGAAACCGTTAAAAATCCAAACTTGATTAAACTATCATCTTGCCTAGGTAGTAACGAAGGTTTTAGCCAAGAAACATGACGTCTAAAATAAACAAAGCAAGTTCAAAACAAGAATTCATCGGAAAAGTATTGAAACACAAAAATAAAGAAAACCGGGAGATAAGACCCGAACAATCTTCGTTCCTACGCTCCAAGCTTTAACCGTATGATTCCCGCAAGCTAAAGCACTCCGAAATACTCGAAATCTGCTCCAAAATTCGCCTAGGGTTTCTTTGATTCGTAAGTTGTTAATGATGATGATTACCTTTTCATTATATACGAAACCCTAGTGCCGAACAAATAAAAAATCCGCCAGTTAACCCCGTCGCGTCGCGCGACGGGGAAAGTCAATCACGGTGGCGCGACGCCAGCATGTCCCAAATCAGCTTTTCTTCGTTGTTTGTTGGCGCTACGCAACGGTCTTCCAGAAACCCCGTGGCGCGACGCCGCGGGCAGTTTTACACAGAATCTTGCTTAAAAATCCAGCTTTAACTTCATAAAAACTTAAACAAATAATTCTAACTCTTTAAAGCTGGTTCCAGGACTTAATGTTTCAGGAATGTAGCTCGTTTTTGCTCCTTTTTCAGCAAATTTATGTATCGAGACCTGGAAAATGCAAATATGATCAATAGCACGTAATTCTAAATAAAACTAAACTATAAATAACGATAAATTGTACAAACTATACACGAATAAAGGATGTATTTTGCAATACATCAACGCATAATGTAACGAAACTAAAAGTTGCGTACCTTCAAGGCTTTCCTTTCAAGCGCGTATCGCCCCCGGCTTGTCCGCTCGAAACTCGGTTTCCTTGCCTATAGAGTTCAATCATAGATGTTTAGAACTCTATTCATAACACATAAAGCATAATTCACCATATTAATCAAATATGCGTTTTTAGTCCGATTTTCAACATTTATCTTCTCTTAGGCATTATATCAAACACCTAAAGTGCATAATTTTATACTATTAACAATTAAGTCAATGACTAACTATTTAGCCAAGATTAAACATCATTTTACAAGTTCATGTCTAATTTTTCACATCAACATTACGGATTTACTTCATAGAGCTCTAATACACTAGATTAACAACCATAATTCTAGTGTTTAACACGTTTCAACAAAACCCACTAAACACACATGGTGGATATTCATGAATTTCATAATTTAAACACTAATTCAACAAGATAATGACTAGGGTTTACTCCTAGACATGATTTCATCCCTAATTTCATCCAAACTTCAACCAATCAAGTTCAGATTTCGATTTCACAAGTTTATCAAGAATTTGAGATGAAACCAAATTGACAATTTTTGATATACCTTATGATCACTTCACTGAGGTGATCACTAATCTATGCTTGGATTTCGATTTGGGCTTGATTTCCCCTTTCAATTTGGTGAATTCTTGGAATTTAGGGTTTGAGCTCTAGAAGCTCCTGTGGAGATCGCAGGAACACACGTATGTGTGTGTTTTTGTTGAGTTAATTTTGTTTTAATCAAAACTTTACTACATTTGCCCATAATTAGTCCCTCCACTTTATGCAAGTTATTTAAAGGGTATTTTAACCAACTTGTTCTCATTATTTCAAGACTTATGATTAACTAGGTTATTTACTCCTAGTTATTTTATCTTGACCGTAACCAATATTTAATTTATAATATGGATCTATATTTTTGGGGTGTTACAAAAAAACAGATGCGGTTTGCACATTCAACCTTCATTGCTTCATTAAAATTAACAACCTGATTCGGATCATCTTTCGTAGTGTTTGTTTGACAACCTGATTCAGATTTAAACAATGGATGCCTCATTTAATCTTGTTTACTCATTTTGTCGATTTCAACAAATCTTTTCAACAATCAGTAAGCAAATACACAACTTGATTCAGATCTCTATTCGTTCATCTTTCCAAACTACAACACACGATAAGTTTACACTTTATAGTGTGTAATTTGACCAGTTGTCAAATTCGTTGCGTGCATTCATATTGTTTAGACGACAACAGATAATGAACGGATTGTTGGACTTCTTGTTCCAAATGCAGTTGTAGGATCCGTACTTAAAGGTATCTCTAAAATATGCAACCGAGACCGCCTAGTTAACTTTCAGATTCAGATTCAGGAAGCAGATGATTTGTCAAAAGACATTGCAGACTGACAGGTGCAGGTTATGTCAGGTTATGATTTGTACGTAGTTTAATATCTTTAATCTATTAGAACGATCCTTGTTTTGTCATGTACATGCATTTAATTCCCAAACATCATTACAAATTCCACGTTTAATTCCCGAATGCATTTACTTCTCGCAGGTATAACACATAGTCAATGTAGTAAAATGTGAGCTTTTACACCAACCATATCGATATTCTAGTTCTCCTTTTCCTTCAATGATTAATTTGTAAATATATGAATAAGATACCTTCGAGATACTTCGTGTTAGTTTGATTTGACTTTTGAAAGTTGAAAAAAACTAAACCGAACCAACATAGTGGAAGGTGCATGTCTGCAAAAGGTGCAAGAGAATGGCGAGTAATCAGTTGTATTTTTTCAGTTTTGTTTCTTATTGGCCATTATTCGACCGAGTAATCAGTTGTATTTTTTCAGACAAAACAAGGATCGTTCTAATAGATTAAAGAGAATAAACCACGTATTAAATATAATATTTTTTACCATTTTTACCCTAACAATACGGGCTTTATACTCTTATACGACCCGTATAAAATCATCGTATACATTGTATACGACCCGGTAAAAATTTTTCACATGGTGTATACGGACCGTATAAGTTTATACGGCCCGTATATAACTAAATAAACTGACAAAATCCGAATACTGAAAAACATTCTAAACCCTAACTGTGTATGTGCTTGTGCTGTAGAAACCGGTGATGAATTTGTGTACACAACTGAACGTTCAGTACAATTTTCCAACTCATCTTTAGTGAATTCTGTAAGGATGCATTTCACGGTAAACGATGCAGCTGATATAATCAAAGCTGTTATTTCGGTTGTTCAGTACTTCCGAGACGATTCAAGTGAGTCCTATGAAGCAAGTGTCTGTCTATTCAATTGAGAGGAATCATTGCATTACATCCCCACTGTGTATTTGCTTACTGATCTGGAATTGGAGAACCGTTGTGTATCTGAATCAGGTTCTCAAACAAACACTACTAAAGATGAGTTGGTATTGAACCAACAAAATCCGAATACAAAAAAACCGACATTCCTTCAAACATTCTAAATCCTACCTGGAAACAAGTGGTTGTAATGACGGGACCCTTGATTTGAAACGCAATCGTTTGTGACTATGGGAAACACAAGTTTTCTTTTTGAGCTTGATGGATGTCCGTTATCTCAACGCTTCTCTTTACATTACTGATCTGGATTTGAAGAACCGTTGTGTATTTGCTTATTGATCTGGAATTGGAGAACCATTGTGTATCTGAATCAGGTTCTCAAACAAACACTACTAAAGATGAGTTGGTATTGAACCAACAAAATCCGAATACTGAAAAACCGACATTCCTTCAAACATTCTAAACCCTACCTGGAAACAAACCAACAAAAGTTTGCTGGCAAGAATCTTTTTTCACATGGTATTGAACTAAGAATATGAAGATCAATAAAGATGAATTGGTATTAAACCATGAATATGAATATCAATAAATGTGAGTTGGTATCTAACTAAACCCATCGTATTCAAATACCAACAGGTTGGTTTTGGGAAGAAAAGAAGAGGTTTAAGGTGTTTTGGTAGGTTGAAAGAGGTGAATGATGTTCAAAGATTTGTTGATATATATATCAGAGTAACCCTCACTCTCAGTCATATCTATAGAGAGAGTTGGGAAACAAATATACCTTCAACCATTCTAAATCCTAGCTGGAAACAAACCAACAAAATCCGAATACTAAAAAACATCAACAACCATTTTTCCTTTTCCTTCAATTTCGAGAACATTCTCCCTGTGTATGTACTTGTGTAGTAGAAACCGGTGGTAAATTTGCATACACAACTGAAGGTACAGTGCACGAAAAGTTTCTTACGAAATGTACGTGACAAAACAAGGATGTTTGGGGATTAAACGCATGTACGTGACAAAACAAGGATCGTTCTAATAGATTAAAGATATTAAACCACGTACAAATCATTTGCTTCCTGAATCTGAAAGTTAACTTTGACTCATAAACCCTTGAATCCCAATGCTTCTCTAAAAAAATTTGTTTCTTTCCTTTTCATGAGGTAAAACCGGTTTCAACATCAAGGGTTGTTTTTCACCCTGTGTGAGCATTTGAAGCCCGACAAACAGTCTTGCAATTACGTCTTCAATCGAGACCGCATTGTTAATTTTAATGATGATTCGAAACATTTCGAATAACTAGCAGAAGAACCCGACACGTCTTCTACGTTGATTTGAAACATTCACGAACCACAATGGACTCGGACTCATACTACTCACCCTCCCCTGAGGAAAAGTTTTCCCGACGACTCAAAATAAAGAAGTTGGTTTGTGTTCATATCAGCGTTGTTTATCACCCTGTGTGAGCATTGGAAGCCCGACCACTAGTAGAAGAACCCGATACGTCTTCTTAATCAGATGATAATGTAACAACCCGCACTTTCGTGCGTTGTTACTACTCGATATACTCGTTACGCCTAGCACCAGAGATTCGGATCATAATGTAACTATATCGCATACATCGCGATTCGAAGGATAATCGCATATTTTCGCAATACATTATCACGATATCAAACTACAAACACTAACACTCACGACGACATTGAGTGAGGACCTATTCTACCCTCCTCGATGGCCGTGATGTGTCGAAACGCAGACAATTAACGCTAACAAGGACTTTCGGGTGAGTGCTACAGCTCTAGTCGTCGTGACGATGATGACAATACGAGTGGGTGGTACCCCGTCAGTCATTGTGGCACAACACACAATAACATTCACGATGACATCAAGAAAGGACCTATACTACCCTCATTGATGGTCGTAAGACGTCGCTAATAATCGCACACTCAAAACGAAAACCGATTGATATATCGAAACTTGGGAATATGGATACGTAAATACGACCCCTAGTGATATATATACATATATAATAATGATATAAATTAACTATAGAAAGCACGTACTCCAAAAACTATCGCAACGCTCGAAAAACGGAGATTTTCCCCGCGCCGGAGTGGCCATCCGAATGGACAGCCTCATCCGAACGGATGGGCCATCCAACCCAGTAACTCCCTTCTCCTCATTTTGCCTATAAATAGCATGTCACATCACTGTTCAAGTGATGTGACAGCTCCCACTCGACCAAGCACGCTCCAGGACCCTTTTCTCTCAATTCCTCGCGATTCCGGTAAGATTTCAACCTAAAAACTTGTACTTCTATAATCTACACTCAATTCTATATCATTCTGTCTTTCAAAACTCGAATTCTAACTGTGAAATCTACTGATTTGAGGTGTTTTAAGGTGATGTCACCAAGACTTCATATGAACTTCAAGTTGTGACCTCATCCCACCATAAACGACTCAGATCTGGGTGATTTCCACATGTTTTGATAACAAATCTCACCTAAATCTATGTATTTAACCAAGGAACTGTGCGATTTCGAGTTAACCATGAGAAACCGTCAAGAACGGCCAGATCTGATGGAACGGGGTGGTTCCCGGCCGTTAGAACGGGTCAGAACTGATAGAATTTCAATTGTTAATGCGAAATTACGCTGTCCCAGTAAAACCGCATGTAATCCTTCCAAAAACATTCGAAAATAGTTGATCAGAACGATAAAATAGACACGTCATCCGAACGAATCATGTGTCATCCGAACGGACCACATGTCATCCGATCGGATCACATGTCATCCGAACGGATAACATATCATCCGAACGGATGACAGCAAACAGACCAAGTCAACACGTTATCCGACCGGATGGGATTATATGTCATCCGATCCATTGAACTGTCATCCGACCGGATGGGTTATCCGACCGGATGGGCTAATATGTCATCCGATCCATTGAACTGTCATCCGACCGGATGGGTTATCCGACCAGATGGGATTATATGTCATCCGATCCATTGACTGTCATCCGACCGGATGGGATTATATGTCATCCGATCCGTTAAACTGTTATCCGACCGGATGGGCTATCCGACCGGATGGACCCTATCCGACTGGATAACTACCATACAATGCTACTTTCCGCTTAAACCGCTCACCGTTTAACGCAGACGTACTCTTAACCGATCCAATCAAATTGTGCCATCGCTAAACACGCGCGGTGAGTATACTTGAACCCTTTTTAATCGCATTTTGGGTGTAACATATGTTTCTAACAAATCGAACTTATCAAACGAATTATTCAATAAATCGGATTATCACTTGCGAATAACTGTTATGCATAGATATACGTGATGCTAGTTGCATATGTGCTAGGGCTTATACTCGCGACGTCCCACCACGACTAGTATAGTACTATTGCGCCCGACGGGGTCTTGTTTGCCATCGCATATTCGAGCATCGAGGACTTAGTTGGTAGTATCAGCTTTTTGAGTATATATGTCGTGTGTTACGTTTATGCATGTGGAAATTCGCTACGCTTTTTATCTATTATGCTATACATATCAAACCTGTATACTCGCCAATACTTTTGTATTGAAAAATATTTTAACGTATGTTACAGGTTAGATCGCAGACTATTTCAAATCAAGCTAGGAAGTCTAGAAACTCAACTAAAATCTAGGTTGTCGGATTTGTATTGTTAGAGAGGACAAGAAATCTGTGATAACTTATGTGATTGTATTAACTGTTAGTATTGGATAGCGAATGTGCTAAATATTATCGCAATATAGTTGTTATGGATTCTCTTGAGCAATCTGATTCGCCTAGTGACGCGCCCCGATGATTCCGCCATCGGTTGGGGTGTGACAGATTGGTATCGGAGTCATAACTATAGGGAATTAGGCAAGACTCGACCTAGTCCGGGTCGACGTCTTAGAAATTGACCTAGTCTATAGTCTAAGTACTAACAGGCCGACTCGTACGAACCCGGTAGGGTTGTATCGGGCCTACTTGATACTCTCGATCGAAATTGCTAAAAGCTACAACTTTGTGAGAACACCGCGTACTACAGCTTCGCACAAAGAAGCCTTTCCTAAGGCCGGAATACTACTTAGCCTTTCCTAAGGCTGACACAATACACATGTTTTCGAAAATACTCGCATAACGAAACCAGGTGACCCAGTCGAGACCAGGTGTGAAAACCAAGAACTCTCGACGAGATCGCTCATTCAGCGCATTTTCTAACACAAGAACTTTTCATCGAGTTAGGAGTGACATCCACACCTCGACGAAAGTCTCCATTTCGAAATCTAGTGGAACTCACGAATTTATTCAGAAAGCATAACCACAATTAGGAACGAAGCTGTTAAGTCAGGGGAGAAACCCGTACCTTAACAAGCCGTTCCACTCTCTATAAGTTGGTTTTCAAAAAAGCTCTCACCAAGGACTCGACTAACACGATAACTCGAGCCACGCAATGACTAGGAAGACAAATGCCATGAGGTGCATCCCAGTGGAAGCATGAAGTCTTCTAGGTCAACACGCATGCTCCAACTTGTTGAATATAGTTGGGCTACCTTGGGTAGTCGACGCCTA
Source organism: Helianthus tuberosus (assembly GCA_030545235.1). Classification (NCBI taxonomy): domain Eukaryota; kingdom Viridiplantae; phylum Streptophyta; class Magnoliopsida; order Asterales; family Asteraceae; genus Helianthus; species Helianthus tuberosus. The sequence goes on from CM060406.1 coordinate 189,284,229, forward strand.
AACACCCAAGGCACTCTAACATACGAACTGCCGACTTTACAAGTGGTTGGAACTTACTTACGTTTTGAAACTTTACGCTTTATCGATTTCTCGATTTAACGATTTTCACTCCATGTTTTATAAACGCACAAATCGCACAGCCATCGCAATCTAAAACGAAACCCGAATGTTCGCAACAAAACTAATGCATAACCTATCGCCTTCGCTCTCGCTTTCTCACCTCAACGCGTCCTTGCATATTCTAAGCCGACATGTATGTGTATGATTACAAACTACATTTATATAAGTATATATATATATACGTATAAACAACGAGTCATTGTGTGAGAACTTAGGAACTTCGTGTCTCCTATATGGCTCCTATGTGATTTGCATTACTATTATAATATCGAATCAAGTTTTGAACGCGCTCAATCACAACGCAAAACTCAAAAATCATTATGATCGAATCTCATTCCAAGTCTCTTCCTGTCTAGATGCCTTCCAACGACTCTACCTCGAGACGAACAGCTAGGAGAAGAACCAAACGAAGCACCGATAAGTGGATTGCATCACTTGTGACCAAGGAAGTGGTCAAGCTCATTCCTCAAATTGTCGCTCGAGTGCACTCTCTCAGCAACTCTCGAGCCTCGGAAGACTCCAAGACGGAAGCGCCGCAATCTGCTTTTCTTTACAAACACTTCAAAGCCTGTGACCCGATGGAATTCACGGGTGAAGGAGGTGTGACCCAACTACTCCAGTGGTTCGATTCTGTCGAAGTTACCCTTCGTCAAAGTGGGTGTCCCGATAATTTCCGTACTACTTGCGCTACCGGAGTATTTCAATCACGAGCACTCGACTGGTGGACCGCCGAACGTAACAAACGTGGGATCTCCGCAGCTTACGCTCTCTCTTGGAATGAGCTGAAAGAGCTCATGAAGAAAGAATATTGTCCTCCTCACGAAATTCAGAAGCTGGAAGACGAATTCTGGAAAATCAAGCAAATCGAAAGTGACAACGCTGGCTACACCGCAAGGTTCAAACAGCTTATCATAATCTGCCCAAGTCATGTCAACACTTCAGAAAAAGCCATTTCGAAGTACATTCGCGGCTTGCCTGAGTGTGTGGGTGATTTTGTCGAAGCTGCAAGACCTGCTACCATCGAAGAAACCTACCGCTTAGCCGCAGAAATCAACAATAAACGACTCCTGGAAGGATTTTTCTCCAAGAACCCTGTCAAACAAACTTATCAAGCGATCGTCGTAAACTCTTCAGACGAATCTGCTGACGATCCTTCGGACGAATTCGCTGACGATTCCTCTGACGGATCTGCCGACGATTCTTCTGATGACTCTGCCGACGGTTCTTCCAACGAATCAGTCAAAGATTCTGCAAGTGAGTCCTCCGACGAATCCTCCAACGACGACGCCTCTTCGCAAGACACCGACAGACCCAGCCACAAACGAAGGATCTCAAGCCCGAGCTCATCAACAACCGAACTGCCGCAGCCGAAGCCTCTTCAAACAGTCCCGGTATTTCCAAAACGAGCGTACACTGGAGCTCATCCCCAGTGTTACTCATGCACCTATCATCATCCAGTTGGGGCTGACTGTCGCTATTGCAGTAACTGCAATCGTTACGGTCACTTCACCCGCAACTGCCACATCGAACCGCGAACTTGAGTACAACAACAACAGCTCCAGCAAAAGTCTTCAGCATCAAACATCTAGCAAGAGTAGGATAAAGTTGTAATGATATGATTTTCGACGTTAATTTCTAAGTTTTGACCATACTCTATTACTCGATGTTGCCATTATGCGTAACATTAACTCTCGTTTTCGTTTTCTCTTCCACTCTCTAATCGTCGCACTTAGACTAGATTCACACGCATACTATATACTATATCACGAAATAATATGTTTTACCCTCACTACACTCTTAGAACGAGGTATGATATACGTGCAAGGAATGATTAATCACGGGTGCACACGGGATTACTTGGGTCAGTGCACGGAGTTCGTAGTAAATTCTAAGGTGCCATAAGCGTTACGACGAAGTATGACACCAAACCATGGGATCTAAGTAGTAGGGGTCAAGCAAGGTGTGCTTTATCGTACTACCGAAGTTCCGTGAAGAAAGTGCCATGTGGAGTTGAACGTTATTAGACCTATTATACTATTGTGATTATTTTCAACACACTACACTTAATCGCAAGGCGTAACAACCCGCATCATCGCGAGACTTGTCGTAAGTCTGCAAACGCAGTGCGATCGCCTCATCGATGGACTCTGGGAGTCTACCTCGCAGGGCAATTGCATCGACGCAAGACTGGTCGTAAGTCTGTTGCAACGAATCTCATCAAATACATAAACGCTCATGACATTGTTGAGTGAGGACCTATTCTACCCTCCTCGATAACCATGATGCGTCGCAACGTGACGTTAAGCTTATTCGAAACAAAACTCGGCTAATCGCAATCGCTTATCATGCGTATCTCGCAATCTCTATCGCTTATTATGTGAATCTATGTCGTTTGTTGTGTATCAATCTATCGCTATACTGTTGTCTGTGATATTTGTGTTAAGTTAGCACGCATGACCTCGCTTCACGAGATGAAGCTCATATGATTAAAGCAAGGTGTTTTAGTCATATCAGCGGGCTTTTGTGGAAAAAGGCCATGTGGGGTCTGATGGTAGTAAACTCTGTGTTGTTAATCAATCAAATCAAATCGCATAAATCGCGTATACCTCCATCGCTTGCACGCAACAACTGCCGATTATCGTAATTCGTTTATCGCCGCCGTCATTACTGGTGTTGTGTTGTGTTATTCGCTTAAATCATCTAATCGCTTATCGCTTATCGTGTATAGTCTACAGCTTATTCGTGTATCGCATACCGCTTATCGCTCGCTTGGTGTTCATTGCAGTCTGTGTGGTATTAGTACACATGACACCGCTTCACGAGGCAAAACTAACCTGGTTAAACATAGTGTTTCATCATGTTAGCAAACTCTCGTGGAAACGTGCCATGTGGGTTTAATGTGGAATCAAATCGAAAACGCGCTATTCGCTTATCGCTTATCGCTCGACTCCTACCCAGACACAACACATAAATGTTTTGTGTCATCAGGCTACTCGCGCGCGCTGTTGTAGCTACGTTCGCAATTTAACTCGCCGGCTTAACCTATTCGATTCTATCTTATACTCGGTCCGACTTCCTATCGATTGGGCCAAGTAAGCGCAATTCTATCCGTGTCGTATCGACGCACATGACACCGCCTCACGAAACGGAGATAATATGGGAGAAACATGGTGGATACGCCGCTGGTACTTCCTATATATAAATGTTTCAATCATATTAACGAACTTCCGTGGGAAGGTGCCAAGTGGGGCTCGATGCTAAATTGTCTTTTTCAAATGGTTAAAACTGATTTTTCTAAAACTTTTATTAAAACCATGGGACAAGTGAAATTCCTCACAATGTGGAGGTAACATCGAACCAGCTTAACTCCATGTCCAAGGGGAGCTTTCATGAGTCCAATTTTTCCTTAAAACCTTTTGCAAAATCAAAAACAAAACTTTCTTGAGACGTCGGTTCAACATCAAGTTCAGCTGAACCCATGCCGTAGGAGAGTTTTCGTAACCTCAGTTGTCATCTTCGAATTCCTTAAAACGTGTAGCACCTAAACTTCCTTGCAACGTTGGTTAACATCGACTCAGTTGGCCATACGTAAAAGGAAACTTTTCGAGATTTCCATCCAAAATTCTTTTTGAATATCTAAAAATGAACGTTTCTTGTAACGTTGGTTAACGATCGACTCAGTTAATTCTACGTCATGAGAAACCTTTCAAGTTCTTTAAAGTTTCAATCGCATCAAACTAACGAATTCCCACGACACGAGGTACTTTGGAACGCCAACTCATGGGATATTACTTTTGTCTTTACGTCGCCTTCTCGCCATCGCAATCGATCTCTCTTATTCGAAGCACTCTCGCTTGTCAACTCACGGTCAAATAACTCGCTGTACTGCTACTTATGCAAGGTCAACTCTCAGAAATCTACCTATTGGATTAATTTCGGGATGAAATTTCCTAAAGCAGGGGAGACTGTAACAACCCGCACTTTCGTGCGTTGTTACTACTCGATATACTCGTTACGCCTAGCACCAGAGATTCGGATCATAATGTAACTATATCGCATACATCGCGATTCGAAGGATAATCGCATATTTTCGCAATACATTATCACGATATCAAACTACAAACACTAACACTCACGACGACATTGAGTGAGGACCTATTCTACCCTCCTCGATGGCCGTGATGTGTCGAAACGCAGACAATTAACGCTAACAAGGACTTTCGGGTGAGTGCTACAGCTCTAGTCGTCGTGACGATGATGACAATACGAGTGGGTGGTACCCCGTCAGTCATTGTGGCACAACACACAATAACATTCACGATGACATCAAGAAAGGACCTATACTACCCTCATTGATGGTCGTAAGACGTCGCTAATAATCGCACACTCAAAACGAAAACCGATTGATATATCGAAACTTGGGAATATGGATACGTAAATACGACCCCTAGTGATATATATACATATATAATAATGATATAAATTAACTATAGAAAGCACGTACTCCAAAAACTATCGCAACGCTCGAAAAACGGAGATTTTCCCCGCGCCGGAGTGGCCATCCGAATGGACAGCCTCATCCGAACGGATGGGCCATCCAACCCAGTAACTCCCTTCTCCTCATTTTGCCTATAAATAGCATGTCACATCACTGTTCAAGTGATGTGACAGCTCCCACTCGACCAAGCACGCTCCAGGACCCTTTTCTCTCAATTCCTCGCGATTCCGGTAAGATTTCAACCTAAAAACTTGTACTTCTATGATCTACACTCAATTCTATATCATTCTGTCTTTCAAAACTCGAATTCTAACTGTGAAATCTACTGATTTGAGGTGTTTTAAGGTGATGTCACCAAGAGTTCATATGAACTTCAAGTTGTGACCTCATCCCACCATAAACGACTCAGATCTAGGTGATTTCCACATGTTTTGATAACAAATCTCACCTAAATCTATGTATTTAACCAAGGAACTGTGCGATTTCGAGTTAACCATGAGAAACCGTCAAGAACGGCCAGATCTGATGGAACGGGGTGGTTCCCGGCAGTTAGAACGGGTCAGAACTGATAGAATTTCAATTGTTAATGCGAAATTACGCTGTCCCAGTAAAACCGCATGTAATCCTTCCAAAAACACTCGAAAACAGTTGATCAGAACGATAAAATAGACACGTCATCCGAACGAATCATGTGTCATCCGAACGGACCACATGTCATCCGATCGGATCACATGTCATCCGAACGGATAACATATCATCCGAACGGATGACAGCAAACAGACCAAGTCAACACGTTATCCGACCGGATGGGATTATATGTCATCCGATCCATTGAACTGTCATCCGACCGGATGGGTTATCCGACCGAATGGGCTAATATGTCATCCGATCCATTGAACTGTCATCCGACCGGATGGGTTATCCGACCAGATGGGATTATATGTCATCCGATCCATTGACTGTCATCCGACCGGATGGGATTATATGTCATCCGATCCGTTAAACTGTTATCCGACCGGATGGGCTATCCGACCGGATGGACCCTATCCGACTGGATAACTACCATACAATGCTACTTTCCGCTTAAACCGCTCACCGTTTAACGCAGACGTACTCTTAACCGATCCAATCAAATTGTGCCATCGCTAAACACGCGCGGTGAGTATACTTGAACCCTTTTTAATCGCATTTTGGGTGTAACATACGTTTCTAACAAATCGAACTTATCAAACGAATTATTCAATAAATCGGATTATCACTTGCGAATAACTGTTATGCATAGATATACGTGATGCTAGTTGCATATGTGCTAGGGCTTATACTCGTGACGTCCCACCACGACTAGTATAGTACTATTGCGCCCGACGGGGTCTAGTTTGCCATCGCATATTCGAGCATCGAGGACTTAGTTGGTAGTATCAGCTTTGTGAGTATATATGTCGTGTGTTACGTTTATGCATGTGGAAATTCGCTAAGCTTTTTATCTATTATGCTATACATATCAAACCTGTATACTCGCCAATACTTTTGTATTGACAAATATTTTAACGTATGTTGCAGGTTAGATCGCAGGCTATTTCAAATCAAGCTAGGAAGTCTAGAAACTCAACTAAAATCTAGGTTGTCGGATTTGTATTGTTCGAGAGGACAAGAAATCTGTGATAACTTATGTGATTGTATTAACTGTTACTATGGGATAACGAATGTGCTAAATATTATCGCAATATAGTTGTTATGGATTCTCTTGAGCAATCTGATTCGCCTAGTGTCGCGCCCCGATGATTCCGCCATCGGTTGGGGTGTGATAGATAACAACTAGCTAGGACTAGACCCCTCAAGTTGCCATTCATAACAACTAAGCGGCGTTTTCCGATCAACGTTTATCGGCGTTTTCATTATTGCGAATTTGGTTTCTTCGGTACAGGCTGATCAACCGTCCGGAGAAGAGTATGTTGATATAGGAGAGTTGATGCAATTTTCCAACTCGTCTTTAGTGGTTTCTGTAAGGTTGCATTTCACGGTAAACGATGCAGCTGATGAAACCGAAGCTGTTTTTTCGATTGTTCAGTACTTCCGAGACGATTCAAGTGAGTCCTATGTAGCAAGTGTCTGTCTATTCAATTGAGAGGAATCATTGCATTACATCCCCGTTGAAAACAAGTGGTTGTAATGACGGGACCCTTGATTTGAAACGAAATCGTTTATGACTATGGGAAACACAAGTTTTCTTTTTGAGCTTGATGGATGTTCGTTATCTCAACGCTTCTCCTTACATTACTGATCTGGAATTGGAGAACCGTTGTGTATTTGCTTACTGATCTGGAATTGGAGAACCGTTGTGTATTTGCTTACCGATCTGGAATTGGAGAACCGTTGTGTGTCTGAATCAGGTTCTCAAACAAACACTACGTACCCTTCCTTTTATTATGTAAATATTAAATAAAGAATAACACCATGCCCGTAACCGTACGTACCCTTCCTACTAAAGATGAGTTGGTATTGAACCAACAAAATCCAAATACTGAAAAACCGACATTCCTTCAACCATTCTAAACCCTAGCTGGAAACAAACCAACAAAATCCGAATACTGAAAAACATCAGCAACCATTTTTCCTTTTCCTTCAATTTTGAGAACATTCTCCCTAACATGATAAAACTGCTTATTTTGCTAGTGGGTTTTATAACTCAAACTTAACGTTGCTATTCAGATTCAGATTCAGGAAGACATGTCGGCTTCCGTACCCATCCCCGCGTTGATAGCTTCCGTTTTATTACAGTCATACGACGCGGCTTTTTGTTCTTCAATCTTTGTTACTTGTTAATGTTTTATTTTTTTCTACTTTTAGAAAGGTTTGACCACCTCACGACTGTATGATAAAACCGCTTATTTTGCTAGTGTGTTTTATAAGTCAAAGTTAACGTTGCTATTCAGATTCAGATGCAAGAAGACATGTCGGCTTCCGTACACATCCCCGCGTTGATAGCTTCCATTTTATTACAGTCATACGACACGGCTTTTTGTTCTTCAATCTTTGTTACTTGTTAATGTTTTATATTTTTCTACTTTTAGAAATGTTTGACCACCTCACGACTGTAAAATGTCTCGTGTGATTGGCACCTTAAACCCCTTATATACTTTGAGAAAAATCCAATTTTCGAGGAATACGGGTCGTATAACATTATACGGCCCGTATACTATGTTCGTATACATTGTATACGACCATGTAACTTATTTTCACATGGTGTATACGGGCCATAGTTTTTTCCATATGTTAATATTAGGACCCGAAATATATTATACTTTTGTTAACCTTTACCTTTTTAGTAGGGGTGTGCAAAAAACCGAATTAACCGAACCATAACCGAATTAACCGACAAAACCGAACCGAAAAAACCGAACCAAATAAAAAACCAGTGGGTCGGTTAATGGATTTTTTGAAAACCGAAAGTAGCGGGTCGGTTATGGTTATCATTTTTTCCATACCCACCATAACCGAACTGAACCGACATGTAATAAATCTTTGTAGGATTTATGACTTTTCACCATATTTTTAATATTTGATGTTTTTGACAGAATATTTTTAGTACTTATGGGTTTTTCATATCATTTTGTGATTTGGTTGAATGTTTATTTGAATTTATGCAATGTATCATATCACTTTATCTGAATATTCGATAATAATAATTGGTATTAATATTATAAATTATATATATGTTTTTAATACTATGTAATATACTAATATATACAAATATGCAATAACAATTTATTTTATGTTAAAAAAAATTAAATTATTTTTAGATAAGCTAAATACACGGTTAACCACCCATAACCGACCCGCTATAACCATCAAAACCGAATAACCATAACCACCATAACCGATCGGTTATGGTTATGGTTATCTAATAACCGACATCGCGTTTATGGTTATGGTTTTTGGTAAAAACCGACCCATGCACACCACTACTTTTTAGTTTACATGGTAGGGTCATCTTAGACAAGAATTTACTTCTATAAGTAAATAAACAGATATAATAAATTTTTTGTATCCCCTTCATATATCACAGATCAGCATAAATGTCTTCGCATTTATAAACTTACTTTCTTTGTAGGATTACAAAAATTACAAGATCTCAAAAAGAAAAAGGATTTTTTAAAACTGCTATATTTTTTTTCAAAATTAATGCAGATATTTTTTAACTAAAGTAAACGGGTTTATAACTTCAATTTGTATATTAATTAGTTCACACACATCAAAACTTTGTTTATGTTATAGCCGATTACTGCATAGTTGTGTTGGGAAACAAACATGGCTTATAGTTTATTTCAAACCTATTATTAATAAACAATGCTACCTGTTGTATTGTTGTATCTTAGAACACAATTTTTACTACAAAACTAAAGTACAATGTACTTGCATTTAGGAATACTGATTTGTTTGGTAAAACTAAAAACACACTTGCTTTCTTTTCTTTTCTTTTTTTTTTTTTTTTGAATTACGAATGAATTCTTCAAATTAGCTACTAGCCAAATTCACCACATCGGGATACATTCGCCTCCGAATCGGGGAAAGCCCACACCTAGGGCTGAAGCCCGTGAACACTTGTCCGGAGGCATGACAATGCGGTAAGGTAAAACTCGCTCAATTTAAAGATCGAACTAGTAATCGCTGTCTACTCGCCTAGTCTCTCAAATGGTGTTGTGTCACTTAAAACATCGTGTCTCTCCATTATCACTTCACTACTAGCTCATTGGTCACTTACTATTTGTTTGTCTTTTTTTTTAAGGGCCAACAAAATAAATCCTGAGCACTCTCATGGCACCCATTAGACAAACGGAGTATTCCGATAGTAACCCAAGTCTACATAACTTTGTTTATTTGTTTTGCATTGCTTCTATCTATCAGACAAACGGAGTATTCCGATAGTAACCCAAGTCTACATAACTTTGTTTATTTGTTTTGCATTGCTTCTATCTATGATCTAAAAAAAATCAGTTTCCAAAAAATTAAAAACGTATACATGTTCTCATCTCTTTAGTCGTAAACAATTCGAAGATATCAATACCAGACATTGCATCATACTTCAGCATCCTTTCACTCAACTTTCCGATCATATCGACCGTCGCATAGGCGGCCCTGCCGCCTGCTCTCCTCCACGTTGATCATCATTCAACAACCACATCTTCAGTCTTCCATTTCTCCCCGGACTCCTCACCAGCTGTGGCGACTTATCCGGCACCATAAACATCTGTAACCGTCCATTCTCTCTAACCGTCACAAGCTCAAATCTCGGCCGTCCGTTCACATTCAAACTCGATAAACCTGGCGGCAAATCGCACTTCACTTCCTCTTCATCCTCTCTCATTAATCCACTCCGTTCCGGCGAATTCGCCACCTCCGATTTCAACTTTTCCGCCGACGTCGTTTCGTTTCCAAACCCTAGGTTATCAGTTTCCGGCAATGTCACCGGATTTTGATCGGTTTGGTTGTCCTGATGGCCGGACCGGTGTGGTGGAAGAGAATCTCCGGCGGTGGAAGTCATGCCGGCGTGAGTATGTATTGGTTGGTGAACATGGTAGTGATGAAGGTGATAAGTGAAAGTTTTTGATATGGTTATAAAGTGATAATCTGGATATAATTGCAGTCATAACTATTGACTTTTAATTGCCAAATACTCATCTTTTGAGAAATAGATTTCTGAAGGTAACTGATTTCCTTCTTTGGTTGCATGAGAATCGAAATTTAATTAAAACGTTTTTTATCTGCTTTTTTTTTTTTTTGAATTTATTTGAAATTTAAAATAAAATAAAAAAAAACTAAGACACGTGTGAATGGAGCATTTTAAATAAAATCAAACACCGGAAATTACTATATTAACTCTGGTTAGTGTATAACGAGAATCGATTAACATGTGTAGTGGTTGGGGTGAATAATGTCCCATATTTGGGCGTTGTCCGTCACGTGTTGTCCTAGTCTGCAAAGGGGCGTTAATCTAAAATGGGTGTAGTGGGGATATGGGCATTATGTTAAAAGGGGTGTAAAGAATTAAATAAATAAAAAAACCATGGAAAAAATTGATTGGACAAAGAATAGAAATATGAAGGGTGATTGGACAAACAAATGGGGGCAAGGGCGTGGAAAATAGCACGCCTCAACTGATTTGGACCAAAAAAACGCCCACGGGGGCGGAGGTGGTGGCGTGCTCCGGCGTTGTTGGGCAAAAAAACGCCCGAAATATACACCACTACGGGTGGTCTAAAAGCTCAAACTGAGACGAGTTTAGACGAGAACAAGCTTGAGTTTGGGCTTCAGTTACTGATTTTGAGCCAGCTCCCAAGCCTGTTTTATATATTTTTTTTATCTAATACATGCATAAAAATTATAAATGTATATAAATTAATTTTTTATATGATAAACGAGCAAAGCCGAAGTTGAGCTCAAGCTTTAGATTTAGAGCTCGAAAGGAAGGAAGCTCGAGCTCGCGTAAGTTAAACGAGCCGAGTTTGAGTATAACGGTGAGGGGGTGCATGCCTAATCCCTTTAGGCATTGGCGTAGCTTAGTGGGGGCGCGAAGGGGCAGTCGACCCCCCGAACTTTTCGCTCAGTGGTGGAGAGTATGTAGTTTTTGTATAGAAATTTTTGGGTATATACGTTTTTTACCCCCCGGTTTTATAGAAATTTTTGGGTATATACGTTTTCAACCCCCAGTCGGAAATCTCAAGCTTCGCCACTGCTTAGAAAGTCCTTTCAGGGTTGAGACCGTAAGATCAAGTGATCAACATATTGTTGTGGTGTGTATTCGTTAGAAACGTTGGAAGTTTTTGTTGTAGTAGCGGAATAGGGACTTGGATAAATGGGTTTGGGTTCTATCCAAGCTCATCTTTTGAACTAGTTGTTCATGTAATAGTGAGTAAAATTAGTGTAAAGCTTATAAAACAAAAGCGGGGATAGCTCAGTTGGGAGAGCGTCAGACTGAAGATCTGAAGGTCACGTGTTCGATCCACGTTCACCGCAATCTTTTTTCGCTGCTTGATGTTTTTGAACCTGCTAGGCTTTTGCTTTGGGCTTGGTTCAACTTCAAGCTGCACTACATAATATCCTCATTTTCATTTAGTTTGTTCCTCTTTGGCCTTTATAGACTAATAACAATTCACAATTTTAAGCTTACAGATTGCTACTAAAACACTGTTAACTAGCTAGAAAGAAAGAAGAAGACTTAATGCCTAACCCAGAGGCGGGGTCATATCGCGTGGTTCCGCCGGTGATTTAAGTGTTAGAAGAAGTCATCTTTGGGCATGAGGAGGTAGATGTTTTTGTGGTTTTCTTGATCCACCACTCCATGTTAAGAAAACCCGGGTGCCACCACGAGGCAGACGTCTTGGGGTTAGGACCATTAGACAGACCGGGGCTAACATCAGCAGTTGTGGTGCACCCAGGACAGCACCCCATTTAGAGACATCATTGATTGGGTTAAGGGTTGCACTTGGTGTTGGGCCATTTGGCTGCGACATGGTCATATCCTCGGTTGGCGATGACGACGGAATCTTTTCGTACCAGACTTTGAAAAATGCGATGCGGATTCTCTTAGTTGGAGATTGACACGTGGCATGCCTAGCCATGTCAGCACTGTTTCCCCTCATCACTAACCTGTGGGAGTTATATAAGGTTCTGTCAAGGAATATTCGATGTAGTGGTTGCAATTTCGACCCGTTTGCTAAAACAAAGGTTGATTAGGTAGTGTATTAATTCAGACGGGCCAAATCAACAAAGTTAGCTAAAAGGGAGCCGGTCGATTAGGATTGAGTTTTGTTTCGAATGAGCAAAATCTAGCTATAAGGGAACTTGTCGATTAGGGTTGTGTTTTAATTCTAACGAGTTGACGTCACCCGCGCGTTGCAGCGGGATGTTGATTAAGAATTTTTAGTATCACTTTCCTTAAGTTTATTCAAAACGTTATTTTCTTGTTGCTTTATCCCTAGCCTAGAAAACAATGACAATAACGAAATCCTATGCTACTGTCAGGTTTTATATAATACCCTGAACAAATCATATCCGAATGGCGAATACGTATACCTATGACTTCGAATTTTGAACAAAGTAACTTAGACGATAAATTAAGATGAATTTAATATAATAAATAAAATTTCAATTTTTTATTAAAACTCAAGGGGTCAAAATAATATTTTACAAAGTTTTTAAAAAAAAAATATGTAAAACCCACACTATGCAGTAAGGTTTCGATTGGCATAAATTCGGTTCAAAACAACTCATGTATTCGGTATAGTCATTAAAAGAAAATTGTTTAAAAGGATCCATTTAGAATAAAAATTATCAATTTACCAACGGTTCCGTTAAAAATTTTGTATGTATATATAATATAATCAGTGGCGAAGCTTGACCCGAATGACGGGGGGTCGAAAACGTATATACCAAAAAAATCTATAGAACCGGGGGGTCGAAAACGTATATACCCAAAAATTTCTTTACGAAAACTACATATATAACAGTACTGAGCGAAAAGTTCGGGGGGTCGGGCGCCCCCTCCCGCCCCTTCTATACTTCGCCCCTGAATATAATGGGTCCAATCAACAAAGTTAGTTAAAAGGGAACCAGTCAATTAATAACGGGCCAATCAACGACTAGGTCGATTAGGGTTTTGTTTATAAAGTGATAATCTCAGTCAGGGCCGTCTCCAAGAGTGTTAAAAAAATTGGGCCACGGGCAAGACAATAAGTTGGGCTCTCTCCTTATAATATAAACTCATCAATTATATATTAAGAAACCACAATACGATGATAACTTTAATAAAATAAACAAAAATAAGAAGAAAAAAATAGTGTAGGAAAATAATCGAACTTATTTAAACGAATCGTCCGGCTCAGCTAACGTTTTTAAATAAAACCATTTGCAACAGCTACATCACCCATAAACATCAGATAGCTAAAAAATCAAACATCCAAGATCCCTACAAGTAATATTGCTAGCAACAAGATTTACTAATTTCACCGATAAGCATCAAAATATGAGCATAAAACTCTAGTATTAATTTAGGGACAACTTAAATTTAATGTGTAAAAGATAGAATATGAAAAGTTGTATCACAAACAAAAATTTCTGAAACTAGGAAATAAATAAAAAAACTCAAAGGCCAACCGGCCAGCTACAGAAAATGAAAAAAAAATAGGTAGAAAAAAAGGGCAAAACCAATAATCGAACACACAACTTTTCGTAACTAAACTCAAAAAAACCAGTTAACTAAACTCAAAAAAACCAGTTGGAATGCTCACTATTGGATTTTATGGTGCAGTTCCATATTATTCATGTAATATACATAACAAAATTTTATATTTTGGGCCCCTTTTAGTTTTGGGCCTCGGCCATTGCCCGGGCTGCCCAGTCCAATAACCGGGCCTGATCTCAGTCGATTGGTGCTAAGCCAAGCCTTCACCAATATGATTTCTTCGTTTTCCGTCCAGTCCGCCATTTGATTGAAAAGAGATTGTGTAGTGTTTAAAAAACGAGCTTTAGTTTCTAGCTCGGTTGTAACAACCATAACAACTTGATATATTATAAATTTATAATATATTGTTTTTAAGTTGCATGAGAAAGTTCTAGTCAGAATATCTATCTATACTTTCTATAAAAGGAGAAATCTCAGTAACATAAGAAAAGCTGATGTGTCAGCTAGAGAGCATATCCAACAAGGTTTTTCTTATGTCATTATTACATCATAAAGTCTAATATATAAATCACTTTAATTTGATTTCAAACCACTGTCTTGTGTATTCAAATGGTCTGGCCCACATTCCAAAGGGCAAACCACTGCCTTGTGTATTCAAATGTTGAAGGTCTGGCCCACATTCCAAAGGGCAAACAACTGCCCTTCTATAAGAAAGTAGAAGATGTTAGCATTGGCAACGTATACCTAGCAGCAGATGTTTTGAAATTGCGGGTAATTTGAAATTCAAAATGCATGGGGATATGTAATTTTCAATTAATGCATGTCACTCACTCACTTCTGTCAATTATCTTCTTATATAAACGTGTTCTCTACTTTTGTATTTTCAAACCACATTTCTAATGTATCTCTCCCTCAAATCCCTTCTTCTCAATATCGGCATTTGTTCATAAAGGATAACAGAAAACTGAAGCTCTCTCTGTCCCACTTTCAGAAAATTTTTTGGGGATATGTGGTTTGCCTTGATCATGGTAATGTGATATATATGATTATGTTTGTTTTTGTTTTTTATTTTTACTAAAGTTTTGTTATCTGAGTTATGACTAAATGATGACTGTGAATGATCTGCTGCAGATGATGATGATGATTGTTCTACGGTTGTTTCCAGTGTCATTGTTTCAACATCGTTAAAGTATGTGTTTTTTGCTACTCCAGTTTTGAAATTTTGAATTCTTAATTTTGAAGTGATATACTCTAATTCTCGCTTTATATTTCAGTCTAATCACAGTTGTTTGAAATTCATACAATCTACCGCGGGTTATTATAGGTTTGTATTAAAAGAAGCATAAAGTTAAATTAAACATAAAGAAAGATTATTAATAATGTACATTTAAAAAAATTGCTTATGACTAAATGATGATTATATATATGATTTTGGGCAGATGATGATGATGTAGAACCCGCAGTAGTTCCTACTAAACGCAAGAAAGGATCTGCTACTGCTGTAAGATAAGATTTTATCTTACTAGAGTAATGGTCTTTCCTGCCTTTTTTGTATTAAAAGAAGCATAAAGTTTGGTTTAAAGCAGCTCTTTATGAACAAAGTTAAGGATTACGTATATGAGGACAGGGCTACTCTTCAACAGCTGAAGAAGTGTTTTCATGTACTGCATCTTGATCTGTTCACGAGAGATCAGGTTTCTAGAAACCTGATGTTGATGCATTGAGTACTTCTGTGGAGTTCATGGCGATTGTCGAAGATATACATTGATGGAGTTTAAAGCTAAAAGCACTAAATTTTAAGCTAAAAGCACTAAATTTTGGCTGTTAGGTTCGTAAATTTCTTGGTGGTGTTGTTAGATTTTAAAGTTTCGTTGTAATTTTAAGCTGAATAAGTATTATTATGTAATTTTTAATATCATCTGATTATTGCGGATCGGTACTTTTGATGTAAAAGTGAAATTGTCTCTGAGTTTAATTAGATTATGTTGATATTGTATCAATTTCTGTTAGTGTATAGAGAACATCTGCTCTAAATCATCATCTGCTGATCTAACGGCTGTTTGACTTGCTACTGTTGCCAACATCTGTTGTTGCCTAATAGAGCTTTTCGAAGAATTTCCTCCTCTCAATTGCCAACATCTGTTGTTGCCAACATATGTTTGACTTGCTACTGTTGGAAACAGGAGAGGCTTTAACAGATGTTCGCAATATCTTTGTATTCCAAATGAATAGATTTTTTATCTGAGTTATGACTAAATGATGATTGCTGATGTGTCAATTTTTTATCTGAGTTAAAATACATTTAATTTCAAACTACTGCTCTATATTTAAATGTCAAAGGTCTGGCCCACATTCAAGAGTGCAAACTACTGCCCATAGCCAAGAAAGTATAACTTAGCAGATGTTTCATTTGGCAAACATATACCATAGCAGTGGTTTTGAAATTGCCGGTAATTTCAAATTCAAAATGCCTTGGGATATGTACTTTGCAATTATGCACGTCACTCAATCACTTCTGTCTTATGGTAAAGGCGTCTTACAGGTAAATGAATAGGTTAATTGTAATTATAATAACGTGTTTAATTTTATATTGTTCCCATGTAAATGCATTAAAAGCCTAACGAGTGTCGCATCATATTCTTTCGTCTGACGATGTATTTAGTCATAACCGCCTTCATTGGGTATATAAAATACATTGGGCAGAGGTTTTGATCATTACCGTTTTCATCCATCTACTTAATCATCTTCAAAAGTTTGTTGACGAGATTTTCACAAGGCTCTCTGCAGAATGGAAAAATATGGGTTTCAAGTGATTGTTGACGAGATTTTCACAAGGCTCTCTGCAGAAGATATTGGCCGTTTCAAATGTCTTTCCAAGAATTTTTATAGGGAATTGTCAAGTCATGCATTTCAGATGATGCATGCTCTCCGAAGTGGAGATTCAGTACAAAAGAAACTACTATCCTTTAAAGACACGTCAATTGTCATTGACGACGTAGTTGCTGGTAGTTTGGATGTTGTTAGAAGCAAAACCTTAAGTTTTCCTAACAATGTCCACCCTAGCTTCTTACGTATTCTATCGTCATTTAATGGTTTGTTGTTAGTTTGCAATGAAGGGATTTGCTGTCAGTTGATTCTTTGGAATCCAACTACCAGGCGCTATAAGGTTTTGTGTGATGACTACTTCAATTACAATCATCATCGAAACTCTGATACTGGTGGAATTTATTTTGATCAGTTCAATGATCTGAAAGTCTTGAACATCAGATGTTACCGTAATGTAACTACTGCTTGTGTTTACTCACGACGTCATGAGTCATGGAGAACAATAAATTTCGGTAGCGTAAACAATTATGGTTCAAGTGGTTATTCATGGTCTACAGGAGTTTATGCTGATAAAACCATATATTTTATGGTTTCAAATTATTGGTATCCACTAGGTGAGAGGAACATCGTTGCTTTTGATGTTCTGAGTGAGACTTTCAGAATGCTTCGTTTTCCAGAGAGTATTGTAGTCAATCCTTGCCAAGGGCATTTTTTGACCATCGCAAAGAGGCTGCATTTGATTGTTATTGGAAAGTCTGCTGAGCTAACTGCTGATTTGCTCAGATATGAAAAAGAAGGCTGGATGAAGGTGTTTGTTTTCAATAAACCTCGTGTAGTTGATTATGTAGATAGGTGCCGAAGGACTAATATAATTGAAGACAACAAATGGCTGATAACAAGCATCTGGGGGGATATGATTGAAGTTGATCTGAGCAACGAACTTCTGAAATACCTCCAACATGTTGACAACTACAATGGTCCGAAAGGAGCTTTACTTATCGAGACTACTGTTTCACCAATTGATTAGGAATTAGGATCCTGTATTTTATTGAATGTTATTTGCTGTTTTGACAATTGTATTTTTTATATAATTAGTTGTGCTAAAATTATTAATCATGTTTGTTATTTAAATTAAGTAAATGAATATTGATGTTTGAGAGTGTAAAAGCTTGTAATATTGGCAAAGGTCTGTTTAAATGATCAAAGCTCTGTTATTGGGAACAGATGTTTCAAAATAAAACAATGGTTGATACATCTGTTGCTTGGGTTAACAGATGGATGAACATTGTATGATGTTTGACACTTGTAGTTTTTATATAATTAGTTGTGTTAAAATTATTAACCATGTTTGTTATTTAAATTAAGTAAATAAATATTTAGGTTTGAGAGTGTAAAAGCTTGTAATATTGGCAAAGGTATGTTTAAATGATCAAAGCTCTGTTATTAGGAACATATGTTTTAAAATAAAACAGATGTTTGGAACTACTATTAAGAAAACTGTGGTTGAAACCGCTGTTTGGTTAAAATGGTGGTTTAAAACCACTGTTGGGTTAAAATAGTGTTTTGTGGAGGTTGAAGGGGATTGAAATGACTGTTGGGTTAAAATATAGTTTTTTTGGAGAATGAACATGCTTGAACTACTGTTTATATAATGACTGTTGTTAAAGCTCGGTGTTTTAATCCACTGATAGGCTATCCACTGATAGTTATAGTCAGCTACTGTTTTCATTTTCATCACTGTAAACTACTGATATTGATTCATCAGTGGTTTCCTAACAACTGTCATCCATTATTCATCAGAGGTTGTGACGTGGACAGTACTTAGCCGTCAGATCTTTGTATGCTGTTTCACGCATTGATTTGGAATTAGTATGTTGTATTCTATTGATTGTTGTTTGTTGTTTTGAACTTTGTTTATTATATAGTTGCCTCTGTTTGACACTTGTAGTTTTTATATAATTAGTTGTGTTAAAATTATTAACCATGTTTGTTATTTAAATTAAGTAAATAAATATTTTAGGTTTGAGAGTGTAAAAGCTTGTAATATTGGCAAAGGTATGTTTAAATGATCAAAGCTCTGTTATCGGGAACAGATGTTTGAAAATAAAACAGTGGTTGGTACATCTGTTGACTTTGGTCAACAGATGGATGAAAACAGATGTTTGGAACTACTGTTGAGAAAACTGTGGTTGAAACCGCTGTTTGGTTAAAACGGTGGTTTAAAACCAGTGTTGGGTTAAAATAGTGTTTTGTGGAGGTTGAAGGAGATTGAAACGACTGATGGGTTAAATATTGTTTTTTTGGAGAAGGAACATGCTTGAACCACTGTTTATATAATGACTGTTGTTAAAGGTCAGTGTTTTAATTCACTGATAGGCTATCCACTCATAGTTATAGTCAGTTACTGTTTTCATTTTCAGCACTGTAAACTACTTATATTGATTCATCAGAGGTTCTCACGTGGACAGTACTTAGCCGTCAGATCTTTTGTAACCGCTGCCACATCAGCATTCACTTTTTCCACCTATAAAACCCTGATCAAAGTCGAATTCAAAAGCAGTTTTCATCAAATTCTCTCAAATCACTCATCTTCTTCCTTCGTTCTTAACTACCTTTGATTTATCATGGATCTTCCATTCAAAACCCGTCATAACTGCGTGTGTACACTTGCAAAAACAAATCAAAACACAGGTTTTCATTCCGTGATTGACGCACTTTCATCTTCAAAGTACAAAACTTTGTTGACCTGCAATGAAACCATATACCTGGATACCCAACGAGAGTTCTGGAAAAATGCAAAGCTTGAAACTAAGGACAAAAAGACCTTAGCTATTACTTCATCAATAAGGGGAATTCCAGAGGTCATCACACCTCAAACCATTTCAGACGTTTTTGAAATCAATGATCTTACAGGTAAAAGCTCTTTCCCAAAAACAGAGTACCAAATTGATTTCATTGAGAAAGGGTATGAAGAAGAAATGAAAAAGGATACTTTACAAAAGGGCAGTTTTCCACCTGCTCCGAGGTTTTTATTCCATACCCTCCTCATGTGTGTGTCAAATAAAACAACAGCTTTTAATGAAATAACATTGAAAATCCAATACCGGGGCTATGCTATCATGGCTGAAGAAAATTTTAACTACTCTCAGGAGATTTTCAATGATATGGTTAAGAATGTTAATAAAAAATCATTTTTATTGTTTCCAAGGTTTTTAAGTTTTTATCTTCAAAATAAATTTTCAAAGGATAATGCACATGTGCTTATCCAAGGAAATCCTATTCAAATAAACAGTCTAACTTCTGGAACATTCACAAGGCTGTCAAAACTTTCAAAAACACAAACAGAGGTACCTGAGCAGAATTTAGCAGCAACAACTGCTCCTCAGGCCCCTGCTGTTGAGCCCACTGCTCCTGGTGATCACAGAATATAACAACTCTAAACCGACACCCTTATAAATTTTCCGACACCCTAATATATTTTAAAATATCCCAATATGTCCAAAAATACACCCCATACGTGAAAACGGGCCCCGAATACCTTAAATATTATTAAAATTAATTAAAAATGAAGTTTTTAGGGTTGAGGCGGGCCGCGTAGCCCTTGGGCTAAACCTTACGCGGGCCGCGTGAAGGTGAAAGCTGGCTGAACCCTGGGCCGCCACGTGGCCCAACACATGCCGAGCCTACTAGCTGATCCGGATGGCCTATGCCGTTGACCAGAGTTGACGCAGGCCGCGTAGGCCTTTGCCTACTCTTACGCGGGCCGCGTAAAAGTCGAATTCAGGCCCTATAAATTGATTTGCTCGGATCTTCAGTCAGTTCGTCCCAAATATTTCTTTCTCACTCGAAATCTTAATAGTAGAAGCAATACTCGGGTATTATACCCCCCTAAATAACGAAGTTCTGCTCCGTTGTAAGTATCATAACCCCTGGATACGTATTAGATACTCTGCCCGATTGATCTAGGATTCCGTAACGGCTGTCGTGGTTCTGCCCGACGTAGTCGTTGGAATGCCGTCTCGGGGAGGGTATTACTAATGTTAAAATGGGTTATTATACTAACACGTGTGCTTTTGTGTAAATTATAGATAATTTTCAGGAAACCCTAAAGGATAATCTAAGACAGCAATGTGAGTTGATCCGCTTTTTGTAAACTTTTTTTACAAAACCTCATACGATTAATTATATATTAAGCAGTTATTGAGTATTTGTAAGGATACAATTATCATGGGTATGTTGGGGTTTTGTATACAAAATTTGTTACTGGAGGGGTAACATTTCCACAAGTCGGGTCTGACAATACCACGGGTGATAATTGATTTGACTTGGAAACAAATATAATTGCGAGATCGCCCTCAATACTGTACAATGGTTTTTATTAAAACTTGATTAAACTGGGATTCACTCACCAGTATTTTCCACTGACAAAATGTTTTTAAACGCGTTTCAGGTAACAAATTGTGAAAGCCAAATAGAAGCCAGCTGGACAGCACTGAAGGCTTAGAAAAGTGGCAATAAAGTTACCTAAAATAAAATAGATGTTTTTATTAAATAAAATAGGATTTATTCCTATGAAAATATGTGTACTGCAAACTTGGGTTTTATCCCATGTGTTTAATGTTATGAAAATGTGGTATTTTACTCTGATCAAATATTTCCTAACTACGGTCCTGATGAAAATTCCGCTGCCAAATTAGACAAACACGCGATACCACCGAAACTGGCTCGCGGCCGCCCGTTCCCGGGGATTAGGGATCGGGGGTTGCGACAGAAGGTGGTATCAGAGCTAAGCCACTGATTCAGCCACAGAAGTGTTCTGCTGACATCAAAATTTAAAGTGTTAGGAAATAAATTACGGAAATACGTGCATAGTTGTATTTCTTGTTATGTGTTATTTGACTATTTGATAGTTTACAGTATGAGCGACCAAGGACCATCTGACGCGTACCGTCAATTGTCTGGTTCGCCTAGAAGCGAAGGCACCTCCTCTTCTCAGCCTGCCCTCTCAGGGTACTCTGCTGATACGGAAGAAGGAATATTCGTGTTTAAGGCTAAATCCGAGGAGCCATTCTCTCAGAAAAAGAGAGGATGGTTCAGTTGAGGGGCACACGAGCGTAGAAAGCGTATGATAAAGTTACAAGACCAGAGAGCACTAGCAGCAGCCAAAAGAGAAACCGATGCCTATGCCCAGGAAATGATTAATAGGGGTATAGCCAACATCCACATCCTAGCCACCACTGCAGCTGACCCTAACCTGGAACAAATGATAGCACCCCAACCACAACCACCAATTCCTGACCAACCGATGGAAATACAAAGCCCTGAAAATCAAGTAGAAATGCATGATTTCGACCCGGAGGAAATACCTAGGGTACCTGCACCAAATCCCTTAAACCCAAATTACGACCCATGGTGGGATGACAATAGGGACTATGTGCAACGTTACCCGATACATGAAGATATGCCCATGCCAAACATAGGAGCCTACCCAGGTTTGGATCCTTTAGATCCCAATTACCACGATGTATTTATTAGGGAGATTTTAGAAAATTCTTACCAATTCCAGGCCCCTACACCTCCGTACCAGGAACCCGCATCCCAGATTCCGAACCCAATCCTAGAACCTGCACCCCCAATGAGTGCAGACAATGTACAAGAACTTAGGACATTTGGTGAGGAAATTTTAGAGAGTAGTGAACGAATGAGACAGGTGGGAGAGCGACTCGTCTGGAAGTATGACGAGCGCAATATGGATTTCTGGATGAATCCATATCCATGAATGTGATGGTAGAGACGGTAGTAATAATAATAATAATAAATAATAAAATAATATAATATGTGTGTATGTGTATGAAAAAAAAACTACGGATGCCTACTACTAGTAGTGTAACTTTAAATTTCAGTCGGTATTGTAATTTTAATTTTAGTACTGGTGTGTAATAGATGCATATTATATGAATAGAGTAAAGTCGCAATGATCGACGCTTTTGACCAAAATGCGTGTCATGTGATTTACTATATTAAATATTATTTTGTGATATTAATATGTGGTAAATGTTTAAAATTCAGATGGCCGACGAAAGAAATCAAGAAAATCTGAATAACGATAACCAGAGTAACATTAACTTGGTTAATGAAAATCCAAGCATCAATAACAACGGAAACCAAGTGGATAATAGTGCTATCCAACACATAGTGGCACAAGGAATCATAGATGCAATGCCATTTATTATTCAAACGGTTCAGGAAGTGAATAATAAAAGTAAACATAGCAGTAAGCGACCAATTGAACCAGAACACAGCATGAACAATGGACCCGTACTTCAAGTGCCCATTCCCAAAAGAAGAAGGACCATGCCTTATGGTTGTTCTTACAAAGAATTCTGGTCCTGCAAACCAATAGAATTCTTGGGCAATGAAGGACCCATTGCAACTCTACGCTGGATAGAAAAGACTGAGGCAGTTTTAAAAATAAGCAAGTGTGCGGAAGAAGACAAAATAATGTTTGCTTCTAATCTGTTTAAGAACTCAGCCTTAGAATGGTGGAACACTATCCTCCAATCAAGAGGAAGTGATAGGGTATACAACATGGAATGGGAAGAAGTTAAGAATATGGTAGAAAGGAAATTCTGCCCTCCCAATGAAAAAGAACAGATAGCGAATAAGTTTCTGAACCTTAGGATGACAGGGGTAGATAGTAAGGGGTATACTACTACATTATTTGAATATGCTAGAATAGTACCAACCCTTGCATCACCTGAACCAGTATTAATCTCCCGTTACATCTGGGGATTAATTGGAGAAATTAGACATATAGTCAAGGCAGCTAGACCTCAAACTATAGAAGAAGCTGTAGAACTAGCAAACACCTTGACAGATGAATTAATCCGTACTAGAGAAGAAGACCAGAGGAGAAACCTAACCCAAAGGCTTACCCAAGAATTCCGTTCTGGGAATTACAACCGTAGGAATATGGGTTCTACCTCTGCACCATTCTGCAAGGTCTGCAAGAAAAAGCATTCGGGAAAATGCTCCACTCATTGCAATTTCTGCAAGGCACCCGTACACAAGGAAGAAGATTGCAGAAGAAAATCCAGTAATGGACTGTGCTTCAACTGTGGAGAAAAAGGTCACATCAAGCCAAACTGTCCGAAATTGGCTCCAGTTGCGAACAACAGGAACACTAAAAATGCTAGAGCATTCGTTCTAACTGCAGATGAAGCCAAGATGATTCAGGACGTTATAGCCGGTACGTTTTTAGTTAATGATGTTTTTGCTAAAGTATTATTTGACTCTGGTGCAAACCAAAGTTTTATTAATACTTCGTTTTGCAAACTTCTAAATCAATCATTAACTAAACTACCACAAGAGTGTCTAGTTGAGACAGCGAATGGAGAAACAGTTAGGATTTCTGAAATCTTGCAGGGAGCAAGAATAGAGTTTTTAAATCAAAAGTTTATGGCAAACCTGTATCCCATGAATCTGGCAGGATTTGATGTCGTTTTAGGAATGGATTGGTTAATAGCCAATAAAGCCAGTATTCTATGTGATCAAAAGTCAATTCAAGTAAATTCACCAAAGGGTGAAAAGATCATAATTAAAGGAGATAAACCATCTAGATCCACAAAATTCATCTCTGTGATGAAAACTGCAAACTATATAAGAAAAGGATCTATAATGTATTTGATTTCTATAATCACTAACACTAAAGGAAAAGAACTAAAAGACATTCCAGTAGTGTCTCAGTTTTCAGATATATTTCCAGAAGAATTACCAGGATTACCACCAGACAGAGAAGTTGAATTCAAAATTCACCTGCTACCAGGAACAGCACCAATTGCCAAAGCACCTTACCGTTTGGCACCCACAGAAATGCAGAAACTGAAGAAACAATTAGACGAATTACTGGAAAAAGGATTCATACAGCCGAGCTCATCGCCATGGGGAGTGCCAATTTTATTAGTTAAAAAGAAGGACGGATCAATGCGTATGTGCATTGACTACCATGAATTGAACAAGGTCACAATTAAAAATCGGTACCCATTACCAAGAATCGATGATCTGTTCGATCAACTGCAAGGAGCTCGATTTTTCTCTAAAATCGATTTAAGATCAGGATATCATCAATTAAAGGTACAGGAAGAGGATATTCCTAAAACCGCATTTAGAACCAGGTATGGTCATTATGAATTTACTGTCATGCCATTTGGTTTAACCAATGCCCCAGCCGCATTTATGGACATGATGAACCGAATATGTAAGCCATATTTGGATAAATTCATAATTGCCTTCATAGATGATATTCTAATTTACTCTAAGAATAAAGAGGAACATGCAAAGCATTTGTACGCACTTCTAAGTCTATTAAGAAAGGAAAAGCTTTATGCTAAATTTTCAAAGTGCGAGTTTTGGTTAGAACAGGTACAATTTCTTGGACATATAGTCAATCATGAAGGAATTCATGTGGATCCAACAAAGATCGAGACGATTACCAAATGGAAAACCCCTGAATCACCAACCGAGGTTAGAAGTTTCTTAGGATTGGCCGGTTATTATAGAAGATTTATTCGAGACTTTTCTAGAATAGCCATTCCTTTAACTAAGTTAATCTGTAAATCCATTAAGTTTGAATGGGGACCAAAGCAAGAAGAAGCATTTAGAATTCTTAAACAAAGATTAACTAATACACCCATACTAGCGTTACCAGAAGGAACTGAAGACTTTGTAGTCTATTGTGACGCCTCCAAACTAGGTATGGATGTGTATTAATGCAACGCCAAAAGGTTATAGCCTATGCGTCTAGACAACTTAAGAATCATGAAGAGAATTATTCAACCCATGATCTAGAATTAGGAGCCATAATTTTGCCCTTAAGATTTGGAGACATTACCTTTATGGTAGTAAGTTTACCATATTCACTGATCATAAGAGTTTAAGGTATGTTTTCGGGCAAAAGGAATTGAATATGAGACAAAGACGCTGGATGGAGATGCTTAGTGATTATGATTGTGATATCCAGTATCATGAAGGAAAGGCAAATATAGTGGCTGATGCTTTAAGTCGAAAATATCATGAAAAGCCAAAAAGGGTACGTTCTCTTAAATTAAATCTACAAGTAGATTTAAATGATCAAATCAGAAAAGCACAAGAATCAGTAATCAAGGATGATACTGAAAAACTAAAAGGTATGATTAAGGAATTAGAACAAGGAACAAATGGAATTTGGAGATTCCATGAAAAGAGAATGTGGATACCTAAATTAGGAAACCTACGTCATCGTATATTAGAAGAAGCCCATAAATCTAAATATACAATGCATCCTGGAAATGATAAGATGTACCAAGATTTAAGAAAGAATTTCTGGTGGATAGGAATGAAAAAGGACATAGCAGCCTATGTTTCTAAATGTTTAACTTGTTCACAAGTTAAAGCTGAACACCAGAAACCCTCAGGTTTATTGCAACAGTTAGAAATGCCAGTATGGAAATGGGAATTGATAACAATGGATTTTGTTACCAAATTACCCAAAACAAAAAAAGGTAATGATACAATCTGGGTGATTGTAGACAGACTAACTAAATCAGCTCATTTCCTACCAATGAAGGAAACTTTTAGTGTGGAACAATTAGCTAAATTATATGTAAATGAAATAGTTTCATTACATGGAATTCCTTTTTAAACCAAGTTCACTATAACCAATGGCTCTGATACCAATCTGTCACACCCCCAGAATCCACAAGCGGAGTATCACCGCATGGAGGCGTGACATGACCAGGATCAACCCACCAATCATATTGAACAACGTAACTAAGTAAATAAAACCAACCACAATATAATTGGTGTTCAAAAGAAAGTAACCAACTTTAAGTTAACAGCAGAAGCATAAATTGTAAAACCCAAACATAAGTAATAAGTTCATAAAGTTTAAAAGTTTGACATGGGACTCAACAGTCCATGTCCCACAATGACCACTCCTCCCTGTGCAAGCTCCATAAGCACCTAACGACTTGCAAGGCATGTAACAACGAGTCAACAACGAAGTTGAGCGAGTTCACAGTTGGTTGTTTAGTTTTACAAGTTTGTTTTGAAAACAATAAGTTGTTTCGTAAACTACAAGTTAACCAGTATCTTTGTTTTCCCCAAACCATATCCATAATCAGTGGGGGCTTCCCCATGTGAACCACTAGACCGTTACCATATCGACTACTGACGAAAGTAAGTTGTGCCCTAAGTCAATGTCTATCATCATTGACTGTTTGCCATGATCCATTAGTACACGCCCGTCCTACCGGCACGGTGTGAGGTTTGTCAAACCTAATAGCGCCATTAACTAATGACCCGCTCGCCATCGGCCTCGGCGATTAAGTCGATATAAAATGAGGGACTTAATGATAGAGTTTTGTCTAGTAAGTTTAAGGTTGTTGTCCTACCCAAGGAGGATGAACGTACGTATTCTACCCAAGGAGAATATGTAGGATTAATATTGGCATCCTACCCATGGAGGATGGTGGTACATATCCTACCCAAGGAGGATATGCAGGTTCCGTTTTAGTTCTTTAAGCCATTCCCAACCACCGGGAATCCCATGCCTTAGAAAGAGTGTGAACTCACCTTTGGTTACTCGGTTGAACTCTTAAAATAGCTAACGGTCAGAGTTGGTCAATCGTGTCCTAATATGATTACCATTTAGTTTGTTAATAGTTTTAAATAAAACACAAAGTTCCTACACACATCTATCACATACCACACACTCACGTTAACATTTCACGCCCGTATAAACATCCCATCTATACCCATTCAAAAGCAAACATACGATATTGCACATAACACTTTCATTGACATATAACACGTTAGATCATTCTCAGATAACCTACCCGACATTTAGACACGCAAATTATTACTTATGTTGTTTCAGCTTTAACATTCAAAACTGGATTGTTTTCGGGAATTTTAATAAAATAGTTAACTTACTCCAAAAATTCCCAAATTTTTACAGAATGTTTTAAACGATCCAAATATTATTGTGTAAAAATATCGGAATCCAATTCATTATCAATATTTTATAAAAAAATCATTTACCGGACTGCAATCAGATTCATCACTTTCTGACTGCAGTCCACGGAATAATTCATTTAAAATTCATCGTAAGTCCGATTGATGAAATTCCAGTGGGAGAATTACAACGACATCAGTGGTCATCTACAGTACAAATTTCATGAGCCAATTCTACACATATTTCAAGTTATGATGAAAAACATAACACACAGTTTCTGCAGTAAAAACGCAGCTTTTGCTGCTGTACAAAACGGACCTTTAAAATTAGTAAACGACCTCAAAAAAATATGATTCTAGTGCCATTTGATTCGTTTTTCGAAAACACATAATTTAGACTTCAGAAAATCAATTTTTCGATTTATAACGGTCCGTTTACAGCCAACTAAAGTTGGCTGTAAATGTTACTCAGCATGCTGTTAATCGCTTAAACGTTACTAAAACACGCACATATGATCACAACACCTTCTAACAAGTTCCATATGATGATCAACATCATATTATCAAGAAATCAACAATCAAGTGCCATGCATGTATTTAACAACATTATTTTAACAAGATTTCATCATATTTCATCTTTATGTTTCAAGATTTAAGTGCAAGTCTTTTAGTGTTCTTGTGATTCATAACAATATATATCTTTTTAACAAGCAAAATAAGAAGTACAATTTAGTAGCAAGAGGCTTACAACTAGCTCAAAGGCTAGGGAAGATCACTAGAAAAAGATGATGAAAGATGGTGAATGAATGCAAGTAAGAGAGCTCCTTGATGATCCACAAGCTTCAAGCTCCAAGAATCACCTTCTAACACTTGAATTAAGCTTGGAAATGGTTGTATGGTGGTGACAAGGTGGTGGTGGTGGCGGCACCTTCTATGGCCGAGAGGGAGAGAGAGGAGTTGAGGGAGTGGGGTGATCTTGTGAGATGTGAAATGATATGGAGAGATCTTTGTGATCTAAGGAGCCATACATATAAAGATCTCATACAATATTATTGCAAGGGTATCAAGCAAGATATCAAATAAAATATTGAAGTAAAATCTAGTGTGGGGTCCCTACTTGGGGCCGTAAATGGCAATGGGGGGGGGGGGGGGGGGTTAAGTGAAACTTTTGATGGTAAGTAGGTAAGTAATAGTTCAAATCCAAGTATAAGATTACATGTTTTAGTTAGTAGGTATCTAGTGGGTGTTATGGTGTACGGGGATCATAACTAGCCAAGAAATAATTAAACAATGTTTCTTGCAATATTTTGGTGTTCCGGGTAATGTCCGGTTGTTCGGTTAGATACCGTTTCGTTAAAGTGCTAAGTTATTCCGTATAGTGTCTTTTATGTAACTATTTGTAACACTTTTAAATCTCAACACTTAGGAAAGCATACAGGACCATTTAGTCAATTTTCTGCACAAGACTAGTATGTTAAAAAGCTGAATTTTGCCGAAGCATGCAGAAATCATAAAGCAGTTACATCATCAGTTGTAATTAAGCACAATTTAATATTAATTAATTGTACGGATACATGTAATTACGAGGGTTGTCACAGGGATAGCCGTTTTACCTCTCATTTTTGGGCAAGTTTCCAAAAAGCAATGGGAACCAAGTTAAATCTAAGCACAACTTATCATCCTCAAACAGACGGACAAAGCGAAAGAACGATTCAAACAATGGAAGACATGCTTAGAGCTTGTGTAATTGATTTCGGAGGTAATTGGGACGATCACTTACCTTTAATAGAATTTTCTTATAATAACAGTTATCACACAAGTATCAACGATGCACCATTCGAAGCACTTTATGGACGAAAGTGCCGAACCCCAGTCTGTTGGGCAGAAATTGGGGAAAAGCAACTATCTGGACCTGAGATAGTGCAGGAGACAACCGACAAGATCATTCAAGTCAAGGAACGACTAAAAACAGCAGGTGATCGACAAAAGAGCTATGCTGACAACCGACGAAAACCATTGGAATTTCAAGTAGGAGACAAAGTATTGTTGAAAAGACAAAGTATTGTTGAAAGTCTCTCCTTGGAAAGGAGTGGTAAGATTCATCAAACGAGGAAAGCTAAGTCCCAGGTATATTGGACTTTTTAAGATTATTAGAAAAATAGGACCTGTAGCCTATCAGCTACAATTGCCAGAGGAAATGGCAGGAATACATGATGTATTTCATGTATCTAATCTCAAGAAATGCTTAGCTGATGAATCACTAATGGTACCTCTTAAGGATATAGAGGTAAATGAACAACACAAATTCGTAGAAAGGCCTCTACAGATTGAAGACAGGAAAGTCAAGAACCTCAAGCATAAGAGATTAGTTCTGGTCAAAGTGAAGTGGGACTCCAAAAGAGGACCTGAGTACACATGGGAGCTTGAATCTGAAATACAAAGGAAATATTCGCACTTGTTCCAGTAGATCTCGAGGACGAGCTCTAAAACAAGGTGGGGAGGATATAACAACTCTAAACCGACACCCTTATAAATTTTCCGACACCCTAATATATTTTAAAATATCCCAATATGTCCAAAAATACACCCCATACGTGAAAACGGGCCCCGAATACCTTAAATATTATTAAAATTAATTAAAAATGAAGTTTTTAGGGTTGAGGCGGGCCGCGTAGCCCTTGGGCTAAACCTTACGCGGGCCGCGTGAAGGTGAAAGCTGGCTGAACCCTGGGCCGCCACGTGGCCCAACACATGTCGAGCCTACTAGCTGATCCGGATCGCCTATGCCGTTGACCAGAGTTGACGCGGGCCGCGTAGGCCTTTGCCTACTCTTACGCGGGCCGCGTAAAAGTCGAATTCAGGCCCTATAAATTGATTTGCTCAGATCTTCAGTCAGTTCGTCCCAAATCTTTCTTTCTCACTCGAAATCTTAATAGTAGAAGCAATACTCGGGTATTATACCCCCCTAAATAACGAATTTCTGCTCCGTTGTAAGTATCATAACCCCTGGATACGTATTAGATACTCTGCCCGATTGATCTAGGATTCCGTAACGGTTGTCGTGGTTCTGCCCGACGTAGTCGTTGGAATGCCGTCTCGGGGAGGGTATTACTAATGTTAAAATGGGTTATTATACTAACATGTGTGCTTTTGTGTAAATTATAGATAATTCTCAGGAAACCCTAAAGGATAATCTAAGACAGCAATGTGAGTTGATCCGCTTTTTGTAAACTTTTTTTACAAAACCTCATACGATTAATTATATATTAAGCAGTTATTGAGTATTTGTAAGGATACAATTATCGTGGGTATGTTGGGGTTTTGAATACAAAATTTGTTACTGGAGGGGTAACATTTCCACAAGTCGGGTCTGACAATATCACGGGTGATAATTGATTTAACTTGGAAACAAATATAATTGCGACATCGCCCTCAATACTGTACAATGGCTTTTATTAAAACTTGATTAAACTGGGATTCACTCACCAGTATTTTCCACTGACAAAATGTTTTTAAACGCGTTTCAGGTAACAAATTGTGAAAGCCAAATAGAAGCCAGCTGGACAGCACTGAAGGATTGGAAAAGTGGCAATAAAGTTACCTAAAATAAAATAGATGTTTTTATTAAATAAAATAGGATTTATTCCTATGAAAATGTGTGTACTGCAAACTTGGGTTTTATCCCATGTGTTTAATGTTATGAAAATGTGGTATTTTACTCTGATCAAATATTTCCAAACTACGGTCCTGATGAAAATTCCGCTGCCAAATTAGACAAACACGCGATACCACCGAAACTGGCTCGCGGCCGCCCGTTCCCGGGGATTAGGGATCGGGGGTTGCGACACAGAAGCAAAACCCCTGCTGTGAAACCCACACCAAAAAGACCAAAAAGAAAACTATCCAAAAGCCCCCCAAACCCACCAAAAAGGTGACTCTGGAAGATGAGATCCCAGAGGTAACACTTGTGACAACACAAAAGTCACCTGAAACCACTGCTGCTACTTCCTCACAGCAGATGGAAGAAAGATCTCAACCTGAGCCTAAAACTCCTCCTGCATCCTCTCAAAATGATCAGGTTGTATCAACAGGGACATCACAATATGAAGGAATGGATTCACTTGAATCTATATTCGATAGCCCAGCTCTCGGGTCAAATTCTCTTTCTACCCCTATCTTCACTGCCCAACTCCCACTATCAATGATACCTTGGTTGGATGCACTTGATATTGCCCAGATAAAAATCAGTTCTTCTCAATCACCTGTCAATGAGAATATACCACAAGTGACTGAGTCTGGTGTTTCTATCTCTGCTAACCCACCAACAGTTGAGGTGGCTACACTGCAGGAATTACAAGTAATTCCTGTCAGTAGTTCAAGTGGAGCAGCTACTACAGGTGTTGGACCCACTGGTTTACACCTGGACAGTAGTTTCATTAGTGAGACTCCCTTGAAGGCAATTTCTTCTTTGGGAACCATAGTGTCCACTGGTGTGTTTCCATTATACACTGGTGACCTTAAAATGGTAAGCTCTGCTGAAGAAAGAAGTCCCCAGTACCGAGAACAAGGGGCATCAGTGGATGATTTTTAGGAAACTTTTCCTAAGTCAACCACTGATACAACCACCACTGGTGGGAAATCAGATGATCCCATTAACTTGGGTGATGGTTTAAAATACAAAGAATTGACGGAGAGGGTTGATAAACTTGACACATCTGTTGCAGAAATCAAAACTATGCTGCAACAGTTGTTACAAGCTCAAAAGGCTACACCCACTGCTGCACCATCTGCAACATCTGCTCCATCCCCTGCTGAGCTATGGCATCTGTTTCAACATCTGCTTCACAAACAAAGACAATATGCAGATCAACAGCATGAAGTTCAACTTCAAATGGTCAGAAATGTCATGGAAGCTAGATACAAAGATACTCAAGTAGGTATCAAAGCCATTAAAGCTCATCTGCTTCAAACCACTGGCACTGCTCCTCCTTCAATCATCTATGTTGAAAATCCTGATGATGTCAAAAAGTGGGAGAAAACTAAAGGGAAGAAGGGAAAAGAATATGGTTTATACATGCCACCAGAACGAATGTCCAAACTTGTGGTAGAAATCCCAAGGCCAGATGGTTCCAAAAAGGTTGATGAGACTCAAAATGCATTTGCTGCATTAAAGGCAAACATGAAAGAGTCAATGGAAATAAAAGGGTCTAAAAGGTTTGAGGAGGAGAAGAAAGTTTTGATGAAAAAAGAAGAGCAGGGTACCTTTAAACCTAAAAGAAGACAGCCTACCAGAAAAGTAAGCCAACCCAAAACCACACCATCCAAAACCACCAAACAAACTCCTCAAATCTCCAAAAGTTCCTCTAATCAAACCTCCAAACCAACAGATGTTAAAACACATGTTGTATCAACAGTTGTTGGTACTTCAGTTGTTTCAGCAGATGTTATCTCAACAACTGCCATCACTGCTACATTAACCCACACTCAATCCACTGCCATACCAAAAACAATATCACCACCACAAAAACTACATGTCAAAAAGCAGAAAACAACAGTGGTTTAAACACCAGTTGTTTCAACAGCTGTTAGTCAGATACTAACTACTTCAATCACTGCCACTCAACCCATAAATACACCACCAACTTCTCCAAAGCACAAAAGAAGAAAGATAACAAACATTGTACTGGAAGATGACACTTCCCCAACTCTAACATCTACACAACCACTGTCCCTTGTCACCATTCCAAACCCTGTTCCATTATCTTCAGTTCAATCCTTCAATCAAAACACTGCCATTGTCCCTGCAGGAGTACAATATCCTCTAGATCTTCCAGCAGTCAGGGAGGAAATCAAATCCTTCTACTCTGAAGATGATCCTGAAAAGAGGAAACTCCCATCTGTTCAAGGTTATCCTTTGCCAAGAAATATAGAAGAATATCTCAAATTAAAGGCCCAACAAGCAGAGGATATATCTAGAAGAGATACAGAGGGAAAGTCTGACAAAGAGATTCAAAGAAATTATCAATACCTGCTCACCAAAGTTAGAACTTTAGAGCAGTTCTCAAAAGTGTTTTGTCAAAAATTATCAGAAAAAGATGATGAAAGCATGAGAAATGACTATCTTGAATACATAATGGCATACAAGAAGTACAGGGCAGAAAAGTATCAATACAAAGAATGGACCATCAGTAAACTGCAAGAGGAGACCGCCAGAATTCAAAAGATGATTCAAGACAAGGTAAAGCAAACTCCTCCAGTTTGGGCCAATTACAAGAAAAATGTACCAGAAAGGACCTTGAAACTGAAAAGAATGAAAGAAGAGCTGATAACTGTTGATTATGGGTCAAGGAACCAGGTTACAAGGTGGAGAGAAGAAAAGGTATTAGCTACCTACAAAAATTTGGAAGAGTTAAGGAAGAGAGATCCCACTGCTCCTAAAAAGCCTGATTATCAGGAGACCCACTGCTCCACATGCTAGCATCCTTTATCGAAGAAGGAAAGAAAATCAGATGGATGAATTAACAAAAGAAGACAAGGCTCAAGAAGAATACATCATCAAAATGGTTCTTCAGACATTTATGGAAGAAAAACAAGACTCGGCACAATCTAAACTTAAGTTTTTATACTCTAAACTTTAAGTATTTACCGACTGACTTATTTATTTATTTTATTTATAAGTCTATATAAATATAACTATACTCATCTTTATATTTGTTATGCATGGTTTTCTAAGAAACGACTCGTGTTTGCACACGGGTCTTACCGCTAGTACTATATAATAAAAGAAACTATTTGGGGACACTTGTCATCATATCAGGTCATGTCTTATGGATAATTATTATTTTAATTTAATCTCTTCTAATTAATTATAGATAACTCTCATACTAAATATTATTTAGTTTAATAACTTATAGATAATTATTATTTAGTTTAATCTCTTCTAATTAATTGTAGATAATTCTCCTACTAAATATTATTTTGTTTAATCTCTTCTACTTAACTATAGATAATTATTATTTAGTTTAAATTTAATGTATACTTCTCATTTATAATATTATTTATTTGATTTTTTATATCATATGACAGACACCTACTTTTTATTTGTAATATACAAATTTACTCTTATTCTTTTCGATGATGTAAGTATCTCTAATAAACTTTAAACTTTTTACCATAGTATGTATAATGCTAGACATAAAATCAAAAAACATTTTGGATGGCATCAATAACTTAAGACATGATATAATTATATGTATAATATGGATTTTTTAATAAAATAATACCAAACAAAATTAAAAATATAAA
This sequence comes from Helianthus tuberosus, assembly GCA_030545235.1. Lineage (NCBI taxonomy): Eukaryota > Viridiplantae > Streptophyta > Magnoliopsida > Asterales > Asteraceae > Helianthus > Helianthus tuberosus. Next base: position 189,319,151 of record CM060406.1, read on the forward strand.
ATCATTGATTTTACTAATAATAGCAAAGTATTACTTTTTTAAATTAGATTTATTACGGGTTGTTTTAAATATAATTTATATTTTATCACTCAAGTGGTTGCTTATTTGTTTATTGAATAACATGTTTGACCGTTGAATCTTCTTTTCAATAATCATCTCCGCAATCATCATATCCATCGCGTACCGAGTATATCCATTAGTTTTTTTAAATATAATTTTCTTATTATTTGGTATTTCAACCCGTGTATTACACGTGGTTTTAAAGATATAACTTTTTTTATTATTTGGTATATACAATTGCATTTATTCAACCCGTACAATATGGTTTTTATAGATATAACTTTTTATTATTTAATATATAAAATTACATTTATTCAACCCGTGCAATAAAAGAGGTTTTGAAAGATATATTGTTTTATTATTTAGTACCATAAAATTCATTTATTTAACCCGTGTAATACACGGGGTTATAACCTAGTTTTTTTACTAAAAGAATCTCCAAGGCGCGTTTCTGAACCAAAACACATCATCCAGACTTGGTTCGAAATTGTGGGCTTGCTTTGGAGGCATCGAGCCATGGAGTCCGCATGTGTTGGTCCGCTAGACCGGACTCAATCCAGATTTAAGACGTGGGGACGCCACACACACATACATTGTTTTTTAGTATATTGAATTGTGAATGAATACTAAGTCAAACGAAACAAAACATTACAATCTTTCACAAGGAGGCATAATCACATAAAGGAGGAGATGATCACAACCTGACCACCTTGTTCCACCTCGGTGCCGCCTGGCCTTATTTCGCGGTGCTGAAGTGTTTACATATAGCCTTATTTAGAGGGATCAACACCAGATGTACTTCTCAACCTTAGTTTTGTTCGGTTAATATAACTAGAAAACATGCCGTTGAAGCTTTCGCGCCTAGAAACCGTTCGTTCGGCTGATACATTCGAAGGAGCTCTCATTTTCTTCTTTGTATTGTCAATATAGCTATTGTACTTCTCTTCACTAAAAGTGTTGTTCGCGCTCAACTCCTTCCCACCACCTCCGGTTTTCTTGATGTTACTAGACGAAAAGCGCACAAACCTTTTAGTCGGTTTTGCCTCATGGGGAGAAAAAGACTCGGGTTTTGGGGTCGTTATCGTTTCACCGGGAACGGGTGGGTGTGGGTTCATGGTTGGAGGTTTAGTGGTTGGTGGTGAAGGGTTTGGTATGTTGGTTTTGGGATTGGGTGAAGTTCTACGTGAAAAACCAAAGGTGAGTTTGGATATTTTATCATATGAGCTTCTAGCAAAACTTTTGTTTGAGTGATCTTTAGCCATTAGGTTCAAGAAAGTAGTGATTTGAGGGATTTTGGTAACAATGTGTGGCTATTTAATAGGGAATTAAAGTGGTATTTGATGCTAAAAATCAATAATTGAATTAAAATCACCTTTTTGATCATTTGATTAATAGGTATCAAGTGGTTTGACTTCGATTTGTGTCTAAGGTGTGATATTAAGTAATATTTATGGGTCGATTTGATTTTAAGTAATAGTTAGAAACGGTAAAGAAAAGTCGTTTAAACTGACTGAAAATCATCCAAATCAACTTTTAATCCATACAGACTCTTAAATCGTTTACTTGGATTTAGATTATTATTGCAATAATATATTGTTTTTAATGGGTGCTTGGGATTCTTTATTTAAAAATAAATAACTTCTGTAGAAAAAAAACGTGTCACCTTAAAAGGTAGATATGATTTTTTCATAAATAGTCAATTTGAAATAGTATTGGGTAATGGAATGGAATGGACTAGTGAATGCAATGGATCACTACGATTCCATGTCAGGTTATCATATGAGAATGGAATGAATTATTATTGTGTATTGTTTGATAGGCAAGAAATACGAAGGAATAAAATAGGCGGTGAGTGGTGGTGGTCGGTGGTAGTGATAGGTAGCGGTGGTGGGTGGTGGTGGCGGCGGCACCGGATGACGGTGGTGACGGTGGTGGGTGGCGGCAATGGTGGTGGCCATCGGTGGTGGTTGGTGGTAGCGGAGGCGGCGGTGGGTGGCAATGGCATCAGGTGGGTGGCGGCGGTGAGACATCATCATCATCATACTCAGTAAATCCCAGTAAACTTATTAGATAATACATCATCATCGTATTTCGTAAATCTCACCAATAGCAAAGCTAAAGTAGGTCTGGGGAGGGTAAGATGTAGACAACCTTACCTCTACCCCGTAAGAATAAAGAGGTTACTTTCAGTGAGACCCCCGGCTCGAAACTTATTAGATAAGCACATACTATTTATCCAAACACTTTTAAAAAAAAAAAAAGTACACCATAAAGTAGCATCATGCAGTTATTGTTTTAACTATTAACCCATCCCAAACATCCCTAGTTATACACCTTCCAAAAGTAGACAAAACATTATGTATACAAACTCTACACTATCGGACAAAGCCCGTATATGCCCATTTTGACCCGAATCACTTGACACATTAGGTAAGCTCAACCAATTGATTAAGAGTTAAGATTCCTGCTTTAATGGCAGATATAATATAATTAAAGCTTAAATTTCTATCTAATGTTTGTTTATTAGCCTAATGGGCATCGGTTATAAAGGATCATATTCGATTTTCTCCCTTTTATTGTGCCACAACTAGTTAATGCAGAATCAGATTCTAAGAAAGCCTTCCACAAGAGTCTGAATTTAACCACAAAAGTTGGAGAATATATAAAAGAGTTCATGTTCAAAAACCGGAAATTTAAATTTATCGATTTGCGGCTACTTTGTTGCTTGTACAGTTGTACATCATCGCCATCCCAACAATTTCCATGAACTAAATGTTACTAATTGAATACGAAAAGAATCTGCAACAGAAAATAAACAAAGCAAAAGAGACAGTAACAATGAACCGGGCTTGTGTTTGACACAATTCCCTTAAACAGATTCGCGGTCTGTTCCCAGGGTACCCCGGTTCGAAGCAGCAACAGTGCACTGCCGGACTTGAACACTTGCCTGAAATGAAACAGGAGATGTTGAAGAGACTGAGAGAGAAGAAGCTGTTGTTGGTAAACATAATTGGGTTCTCATCATCATTGATCCATTATTGCAACAAATTAAAACAGGTATAATGGTCATGAGTCCCGAGTGTAAAAACTGCCTCACGTGGGCTCGGGTTTTTGGAGCTGCATTCGTGTCCGCAAGACGTGCGGGCACACACGAGTTCTCAACCAAATGCATGAATATGGGTCTTTTATAAACTGTTATGGGTCTTTTCGGGTAATGTTTTTATAGTCAAAGGGTTAGACCGGGTCATTTAAAAGATGCAGAAACTAATCCACGGGTCAAATTGGGTTGGCAAAGTTAAATCCACGGGTTAAATTGGGTTGGCAAAGTTAAATCCACAGGTTAAATTGGGTTGGCAAAGTTAAATCCACGGGTCATTTAGGGTTGCGAAACAAACCACGGGTGAACAAAAATCCCTCGTTGATCAAATGATTCAGTTTAGGTAGGTTCCGGATTTTATCGAGTAGGGCCGGGTGAACCTGGATTTAAATCTTAGGGCATGGACCCGATAAATACCCGACAGATAGAGTCGGGCATGGAACTGAGTTCGAATAGTAATAGTCGGGGTTTTTAATACCCAGTGTCGGGATTTCTTTCGAGTAGGGTATAACATCCACCACCTCTAAAAAATGGTAGCATACATGATTGCGGTTAACACGGTATCTTCTTTTTTTTTTTTTTTTTTTTTTTGAACGGCCAACAGAATCAATCCCGAGCACTCTCAGGGCACCCACTGGACAAACGGAGTACTCCGAGAGTAACCCGAGTCCACCACCAATTCCGGGGAAAACCCAGTAACCCACCCGCCCGTAGGCATGACGGTGAAATTACTAGTAAAACTCGTTTGTCTCAAGGATCCAACCCAGATTTCCCTGGATCTCCTATCATTGCCCACCAATGCCTCACTCTGCACCAAGTGGGAGTTGAACCTGCATCTCTCAAGAGAAATGCAAGTCTTCCACCACTTGATCTAGATATCATTGGCAATACGGTATCTTCTAATATGCTTAATTGAACTCTAGACTTTATATCAAATCAAGCATGAGATGTATGTCACAAAGTTAACAACCATATAAAGTATAAACAAGATAGCAAGTATATATTCACTTACAAAATTGCGACTTTTTGAATATATTATTAACCAATAAGAGAGAATATTAGTTACATTTATAATAAAGCTTTCGTGTGTGACCTAAAGTTATTTTTATAAAACATATATTTACACATGTGGGTAAAGAGAAGAATCTGAAAAAATGGAAATATATAACTACTAATATGGAAGAGATATTAAAGTTATTATTAGGTGTGACATAAGGCTTTCAACTCATATGCTAAAGTTACTTTATGAAATATATACATTTACACATGTGGGTAAAGAGAAGAATCTGAAAAGATGGAGATATAGTAATTTCTAATATACAAGTTATGCTAAATGTTGGTTCTAGTTATCAAGAAGATGAAAAACAACCGGGTTGTTCACCGGCAAAATCTGTTAAATATAAATACACACAACTCGCAAAACCGCTTATTAGATACACGGTCAAAAGAAAGTACAAATTATGACTTTCACAGTTGTCAAATAGACAATTTCTCAGTGACGGTAGGTCTTCACCACCTGCGTGATTCGACTTCGACATAGTGGACAACTTGTCAAGTGTGACGAACATGTCACGCAGCAGCACATATGACCACACCTGTAAAAAAACATAGCGCGTTTCTTCTATAAAATATGATTTTATATTAAAATGTAGAGTAAATTGTCATTTTAGTCCCTGAGTTTTTGTCCAAATTGTCATTTTAGTCCAAATAGTTTTCTTTTCTCTTCTGGGTCTCTAACTTTTCCTTTTTCTTGCCATTTTGATCACATTGCCCAACTTAGTCTAAAAACCAGGTTATAACCAAGGGTATTTTTGGCATTAAATTATTATGAGGTTTACAAATTATGTTGTAAACTACCCCTGGTTATCACTACACAACAGTTATGCCAAAAATACCCCTGGTTATAACCATATTTTTAGACTGAGTTAGGCAATGTGATCAAAATAACAAGAAAATGAAAAAGTCAGGGACCCAGAGGAGAAAAAAAACTATTTGGACTAAAATGGCAATTTGGACCAAACCTCAGGGACTAAAATGGCAATTTACTCTAAAATGTAGATAACATATTTTGATGTGGTAATGCAAAAAAGAAAAAGAAAATAGTCCTAAAAATCTGGATGAATATTAGCTCCATCTTTTTAAAACAGTAAAGCTACAGGTGCCCTGAGGCGTGATGTATATGCAGCAAAATGGTCCGGGATCAAACAGGCAACTTTTCGGGAGGGTCAACATTTATTAGTCCGGTTTATTAATTTTGTTTATAGTTTTTACATCAAGTACAATTAAAAAAAAGTACCCAAATAATAAAGCAAATTTAGGAGGTTGTAATATCTTAAAGACCCGTTTAAACTTGACCCGTTTTCCAACTTCACAAGTTTGACCGCCCTTAGTTTTTTGATAGGGGTGTAAACAAGCTCAAAGGCTCAAGAGCTACTCGGGATCGGCTCGGCTAAAAGCTCAAACGAGCCGAGCTACTCGGGATCGGCTCGATTAAAAGCTCAAACGAGCCGAGCCTTAACGAGCTTGAGCCTGAAATACAGCTCGTTTGGTTATCGAACCCGGGTCGAGCTTGAAATACAAAGCTCTTTTAGGCTCGCGAGCCTACGAGCCCATAAGATTTAAACTAATAACATAGGTGAACCGAGCTCGAGCCGAGCTTTGGCTCGTTTAAGCGATATTGAAGAGAGATCGAGCCGAGATTTTAGCTCGTTTGAGATTGTTCTCAAAATAGCTCGAGCCAAGCTCGAGCTTTAGGTTTTACTCGTAAGCCGAGCTCGAGCTCAAATAAGTAGACTCGAACCGAGATAAGCTCGAGGCCTCGAGCTTCATAAAAACATGACAAGCCGAGCCCGAGCCTAGTCGGCCCAGCTCGTTTACACCCCTAGTTTTTTAAGACTTAAATGTACAATGAGAAGGGATGCTTTTAGAAAACTTACGGGACAAAAACAGAATTGTACTCCTGCTCAAGGCATATAACACATATATCAGGCATTTGTCCGTCTTTTCGGGTGCCATTGACTCCAAATTCTGCTTTACCATTTGAACCTGATGATTGTTTAGGTAGGTTTTCGGAGATTTTTTTGGGGGGTGGGGTGTTAGGATATAAAAGTTTAATTCTGAAGAAACTAAACTATTAAAATCTAAAACAGAGCAACTGACCTTCGGTGTCTGAAGTTGGTCTTTTGGCTGCAGCATCAAGAACTCTGCATAACAAATAAAAAATATTCACTTCAATTTAAAATCTTAAAATTTAGTAGAGCGGAGAAAAAACAAAAGATGAATAACACTTGTGGTGAACCCATTATAGATTTTTACCAAAATCCACATAACAGTACCGCATGTTTTGATTATCCAAATGATAATAGAATTAACACAAATATAATAATAATAATTAACTACCATATATATAATGTTATATTTTATATTGAATACGAATGAAATATGCCCACATTCACAAAACTAGGATAGAATACTACTTGACGCCTACTTTCAAAATTTTAAACACACGACATCAAGTATGACATTTACAGCCTGGAAATTAGCTTTTAAAACCCTTAAACGGCACATAGCAACTATAAAGTTTCATCCTAGAATCTAGAACTTATTGCCATAACAAAATCAGGAATAATTTTCCAAATTCAAAGCAATGTTGTGTAAACGACTTGCAAATAACGAAAATGGAGAGTGTGTGTGTGTGTGTACACATACATACATACACTAAATTGTAATAAGCATTAGGCCTCTCATTTTAAGAGTGCTTATGTTTTACTTTAAGACTACATTAAATGTTAATCAGTTCTATAGTTCGTTATAAAATCACAATTAATACATGACTACATTCCCTAGTCAACAAACATGAAGCTTTTTACAACCATTTAAGTTTGTTTTTTAACTATATAAAAATAATATTACATATAAATATGGTAATGACAAAATCTTATATAATTCTATAAATAAAATAAAAAAAAATTGTTACTGACCTTTTTATTTATGTGTCGACTAAATACTGTCCTAACAAAATGGCATCAATCATCTAACCAGAAATATACAGATGCTCGATTCAATAAAAAGTAACAAGCTATATTGTATTTAAAAGCATACAAGTTCCCAAAATACATTAAAATGATAGTAAAATAACTACCTTTTCTTTATTTCCCAGTGACGTTTTCTTTCCGTAATGTATTGAAAAGCTTGCTTAGCAATCAAATAAAAACCAAATGCAGCAAAACCCACTGAAGCATACTTGTACCACCTGAAAAGAGCAAGAAGTCAGTACAAAGATGTAGAGACAAAAAGTTGATGCTATAAGAAATACGAAAGCAGCTTCACGTGGTTGAAAACACCTTTTTATCAACTATTTTTTCAAATAGTGTGTTAATCATGATGACAGTTATAATCCAATCAAAGCTTTTGAATTAACTAGCTTAGGAAGTGGTATGCATTAAAAATAGACTTCAGGTGTAGGGCTGTAAACGAACCGAACGTTCAGCGAACAGTTCGTGAACCGTTCGGCGGGAAGTTCGTTTATGTTCATTCGTTTAATAAACGAACAAACATGAACAAGAAATTCCGTTCAATTAGTTAAATGAACGAACATGAACAGAGGTCTCGTTCGTTCGATTGTGTTCGTGAATGTTTGGTAAGGTGTTCGTGAACGTGTTTGTGAACATTCGTTGATTTGCGTTCGTTTATGTTCGTATGTTTGTGTTTTAATTGAAGATCTTTGTACTTTCTTATATTTTATTTGTACTTTTTATATTATTAAACTTTTATTTATTTTATTACCCTAACAATTAAACTAGGAAACCCACTTTCCCCTTGTTTATGCATCATTCCCCTTTCATTTCTTATTATTTACATCGGCGAATACAACCGACCTCCGTTCCACAATAAGGGATTCAAGTTCGAGTGCTACTCTTTGGGCCATCTATCTTTATCATTCGTCGCGTTCGCCAAATTTATTTGTGTTCGTTTGTGTTCGTGAACCGTTCGCAAACACGCTCATTTCCTTAATGAGCGAACACGAACATAAAATCTCGTTCGGTAAGTGTTCATGAACACATTTATTTCCTTAACGAACGAACACGAATAAGGCCTTGTTCGTGTTCGTTCGGTTCGTTTACAACCCTATTCAGGTGACTGTCAACTCGTTTCACTTGTTCGACCCTTTTTGACTCATTCCCCTTTAAGTTAAAAAAGATTCAACAATATGATATAAAACACACCCGAATCGACTACATGAGTTGAAAATTGAAATTGCCGCATCTCTAAAGAAGGATAAAGCAATATATGAACAAGTATATATATGCATGATGAACGAATTAAATACACTTTAACTGACAATAGATCACCTGGCCCATTTCCCGAGATTTGCAATGAGTTGATCGATGGTTTTATGAGAGACGTAGAATGGACCTTTGAGGGGTCGCTGGATCCGAACGGTTCCAATGTCATCTTTAATAGCCTGCATTATATTAGAACAACGATGTTATCAATCTATGAGCAAAATATTTATGTGAATTTATGTCCCAAAATCCAAATGGGTCAATTCACTATTTTGTGCCCCACTGGGTCATTAAAGGGTGGTGTTGAACTGCTGTGTCCAGTTTAGGTTATTATGACTATTGTTGTATATAGGACTAACATTTTTATGTACAAATTTTTGTACACGTGTGATAATTTCTTTATCAAATAAATAATAAGATGATTATTAACAAAACAATTCAAAATAAAATAACTGTCATTGTATTCAACCACAAGATGTTAAATTTATACATATGAATGTTAGTTACATACATAAAGATAAAGGATTAAGGTTCTATAAAAAAACTAATTTAAAAAACATAATAATGTACAAATAAACCAAAAAAGAAGAGTTTCTCACTAGTATAAAACCACCATACCTCACCCACAACAGTTAATGGAGTGCCTGTTGGTAGAACACGTTCAATTCGCTTGACTCCAAGCATCTTCAAAACAATACGATATTTTATGTAAGTCGTAACTAAAACCATGAACTTATTAGCATGCTTAAGTGTATGTGAGTGTAATAAATTAACAAATTCCATACTTTAAGACCTTGCAGATAGTCTAATGTTCCACGAACAAGCGATCTTCCTGATTCCTCAAACACTTCACTTCCAACGGTTAATACCAAACCAGCGGCACCGCGAGCTCCAACAACGTATACACGAGCACTTCCATCATCCTAACGCAAAATGATCAAGAATTGAGAAAAAAACTGCAAACCATTTATATGTGAAAATGGGTTTGTTGGTGGGTCAACCGCCCTATAATTTAAGTCTGCCGATTTTGATTTGTTACCCGCCCTACCCGATCCATCCAACTAATTGTCTTGAATTATCGAAGATAAATCCATCCCAATAAACTTCAATATGCTCACAGGAGGTTCAGGCATTAAGACTTTTTTGGGTTTTTTTTTTTTTTTTTTGCATATAAATATATAATACCAACATACTTTTTCATATATCCCCTTTTAGCCTTTGTACTCTTTTTTTTTAAATCTGAGACTCTGAGTGCTTAAAGATGACTTTGTGTCCTGTTTTGGTCATATTGTATACTTGTATGCAATGTCAAAAATATATACTTTTCATATAAAAATGTTAAATTTAATAATAAAACGTTAAGCTTACATATAACTTTAAATTTTATAAGAATATGTAAATTTACAAATGACAGAAACAGTACACAAAGTCACAAACCATCTTTTAGTGACTCAACACTCGCATGTATAAAAGAAAGTACAATAACTAAAATGGCACAATTGAAAAATGGTATGCTAATAATTTTTGAAAGAGTACTCTTTTGATAATAGCTTTAACGATCATTGTTTATATAAAAAAAATTACGAAATGCAAAAAGAAAAATGAAGCAAAGGAAGTGTTTTTAGGTCAATCCAACAAGTTATTCAAATTTACACCAAGGGGGTTCTGGCATTAAGATTGTACTAATATGACTAAAAAGAAAACAAGTCAAATGTGTCAAACTATTTAACGGCTCTGACCCCCAAATTATAACGAAGCGTTTAAATCCCTCCTAAATTTGCTCTATTCAAAAAAATCGGATCATCTTCTTAACAAAACCTTGTGTAATCATATTGATATATCGATTACTTATAAAATTCAAAATAATGTTGAGCGAAGTAAAAAAACACAGTTTTGGTGGGCCAAGCATTGCTCACCAGGTACCACGGAACCTCTTTACACATTGATAGCATCAGTGCAGAGTCTTGAATCCATGAACCAGCATCATTATGTTTCAAAAAGTGCTGTTCTGCCTGCAAATGGTAATAGACTAATAGAGTAAGTAGCATGTTATCAGCTTACGCATAAAACGTTGAAAAATGTAAAGAAAAAATTACAAATAATAATGATAACCGAGCGTATGCACTACTTACCGTTTCCTCCACAATAACTCCTCGCAAACCACTATACTCGCAATTAATTGGAGTATCTGAACTGACTCTACCAGATATTGTCACAACAAAAGGCAACACTTTGTTTGCAGCTTCTAGTAGTTGTGCTGAAATGAAAAGAACATGTTTTTCATTAATTAAATGCCAAAACTTTCATCACTCTCTTATGATGTTTCCAAGCATACAGTTTTGTGTAGTAACTAATTTATTACTTTCAATATTAAAAGACGCCAAAAAAACTTATAGTACATCGATTTATTTCCTACAATGTATGAGTGGTACTTTACCATTGATAAATTTGATTGAAAAGGAAAAGGCTTTAACTTTATTTCATAATTAGAGTGCACATTGAATAGAATAAAGAAGTTAAACCTAATACTAATGAACATTTAATCAACACAAATGTGAAAGAAATGTGAAACCCAAAGCAAATCCCACATTTGGCTCAATAATAAATGTCCAACTTCAAATACCACCAACACGCTTTGGTCATGTGATAAGAACTCCACAATCAAGCGCGCTTAGGTGGCAGGACAGGCAACCTAACGGAAAGGTTCCACTTTCCACTCATGCAACCATAAACAAAGCGGGTAGGGCTGTAAACGAACCGCACGAACACGAACAAGGTCTTGTTCGTGTTCGTTCATTAATGTGTTCACGAACGGTTCATGAACACTTACCGAACGAGATTTTCTGTTCGTGTTGGTTCATTAAGGATATGAACATGTTCACGAACTATTCCCGAACACAAACGAACACAAATAAAATTGGCGAAGGCGACTAAGACAGTAAGACTAGAAATGAATGTCGGACAGAGCAACGCTATAACTTGAAGTCCTGATAGTGGAATGGAGGTCGATGTATTCATCGATGTGAATAATGAGGAAGTAAAGAGGAACGGTGTAAAAACAAGGTAGTAATAGGATTTCCTATTTTAATTGTTAGGGTAATAAATTAAATGATATAAATGTACAAAATCTTTCATGAACAACATAAACAAAGTCGTAAATGAATGAATATTTATGAACACATTACCGAACGTTCACCAACACAATCGAACGAACGAGAGCTTTGTTCATGTTGGTTCATTTAACTAATCGAACGAAATTTCTTGTTCATGTTCATTCATTTGTTAAACGAACGAACGTAAACGAACTTCCAGCCGAACGGTTCACCAGCTGTTCGTTGAACGTTCAGTTCGTTTACATCCCTAAAAGCGGTTAATATTCGTATCAAAGTAACTACTACACTTGCCGTTAAAACTTTCTAATTATTCAATCTAAAACCACCTAACCCATTTCTAAAGGTAATCAAATTAATAATTTTGAACCAAAACACTAAACCCATAAGAAAAATCAAGAAACTAACCCAAATCTTTCAACTGATTTACTCGAGTCACCGATTTAAGAACCTCTGCATCCCTACAAACACCAATCAACCAACAAAAACAACAAATTAAACAAAACCCACATAAAAGGCACCAGCAAATAACCAAATTACAAATTTAATCATGTAATAATAATAATAAATTAATAATATTACTTTCCGCTACTTCTGCCAAGCAGATAAAGAGCAGCAGCACTCAAACAACAAGTAACTCCACCCCAAGGAACCATAATATTATAGCTAGTGTACCAAACCGATTAACGGAATTTATGTTTTGAACATTGGAGAATGAACATAGGGCTTGACGGAGAATGACGTGAGTTTCGAGTTACGGGGAAAATTGGGGATGAAATTAGGGGTTTTTTTTTGGATTTAATGGTTGATTTAGAAAAGGGAGACGTGTGTGAGAGAGATCCTGAAGTGCTACTACTGGTTGTGAATCTTGATGAAGTCGAGGGGAGATTGTGGGAGTTTAGTTAATGGAAGTACATGTAGGATGATGTACAATACAATTTGTTTATGATATCTAGTGGGTATAGATAGGGTGTCTTCTAAACCAAATTTTATTAAATTAGGTAAAAAAAAAAAACAAGGTTCCAGACTAGGGATGAACGTGATACCGGTACTGAAAAACGTCAAAACTGGGTACCGGTACTGAAATATTCGGTTTGACACGGCACCGGTATTTGAAGGTAAAAATCAGTATTTTACTGGTACCGAAAATGCCAAAAAGTGGATACCGGTACCAACAAAAATCGGTACATGAAATTCGGTCCCAGCCAAATGTGCGATTCGATACGGTACCGGTATTTGAAGGTAATCAGTATTTTACCGATACCGATATTGAAAATGCCAAAAAGTGGGTATTGGTACAAACAAAAATCGATACAGGAAATTCGGTCCCAGCCAAATGCTTATCCCTATTACAGACATGTGTGCACCAAATTTTATTAAATAAAAAATAACCAGAGAAAAGCAAGGTTACAGAGACCCGTGTATTATACAAGTTGGGTATAAAAAATGATGCAATGAAAACAATAATAATAACAAATAATTATATAATTTACAAGTCTATTAATACAAATTAGAGTTAATTACATAGTTAGTCCATGTGGTTTGCACAAAATAACATACTTAGGTACTAATAGTTTAAAATCACCTTCTAGGGTATTAACTTTTCATTTTGTAACGTTTGGAGGTATTAACTTCTAAGGTAGTAACATAGGTAGTCCCTGTGGTTTGCACAAAATAACATACTTAGGTACTAACAGAATGTGATTTTAAGCCTACAAATAAGCTTAATACCCCCAAACGTTAAAAAATGAAAAGTTAATACCCTAGAATGTTATTTTAAACTATTAGTACCTAAGTATGTTACTTTGTGCAAACTACAGGGACTAACTATGTAATTAACTCTACAAATTACAAATCTCTAAAATCTTCTTTGTAGATAACATTAAATGTCCTGCTCGGAATATTTCCATCTTTATCAACAATTAATTGTTCAAGTTCATCTCAACTTTTGACTTTGGAAAAAGCCCAGACTATGTGAAAACACTGGTTATTCTATAAATAAACCAACTCTGAATAGCGATTGTTCGTGAATTTTTATTTATTGTTATCGCGAAACAACCAGCGAGAAAAGATTGTCTTCTTTTATCTCCTGTATTACATTGTGCTGAATAAATGATACAATGTGAAATGAAAAGGTATGCATATTTTTATTGAATTTTATAAATTATTTTTTGCCAATTTGATTTTTCTTAAGTTGCGCGTTTTCTTATTTAATCTAAACAATCTAATAGTAAACTTGTTATTAAAGAAGAATTATATCAGGAGTATTTTAAATCATAAAATTAAATTTATAACTAATAACGTAAATTAGTTTGTAAATAATTTATGCATGACTTTAAATTTGAAACTATATCAATTACTATAAAATACGATATAGAATATTTGACTTACTAAAAATTTTGGTATTCGTTATTAGAAATCAAGAAAGAATTATTTACACATTTTATAAATTTTAATAAGTGATATCCAGATACTAGATACTGATTATGTCACACCCGGTCAGAGGTGGAAGCACGAGGTGTGATCGTGATTGATTCTTATTGCAAACGAATTAGCAAACATTCTATATGATTAAAATAAACTCCAAATGCCTTGCATAGTTTCAAGTTTCAAACATTAGTTAAATAAAGTGTAAATCACTTCAAAATAAACAGGTTTTAAAAGTTTGCAGTACATTCCAAATTCTAAAAGATATAGGATTTATTCCTCATGTCACTGCAAGGAGGCGGGATATGATGGAAAATCCTATAAAAGTGGCATGGAGTGAGGACGCATGACTTCTTTAAGCAAAAACTCGCAAAGTTTTACACTAATTTCCTAAAATACATGTAAGTTTGAAAAACGTCAACAAAGTTGGTGTTGTATAAAATGTATACTCGTAAAATGTGAGATGTATTTGTATGAAATGTGGTATGTAACGTAAGAGAAATCAAGATCATTAATGTTTTGCAAGGACATTAATATGTGTGACGACATAGGAAGCATCCAAACCTAGGCGATTTATGTGTCGATTACCCTTCGACTGGGACAAAAAAGCACTCTTCTGTGTGGGTCAATGTGGACCAAGAGTGGGGCTTCCAATACCCAATAGATCTACCATTTCCGTTCCTTGGTCTAAACTTAGATTAAGGGTGCTTACGTATCCCCTATTCGCACATGATCTGTTGTATCATTCCTTAGTCTAACATACCATTTTTACATGTGTTTTCCCCAAAAGTTTAGAAAACTAGAAAACGTTTAAAAAAGGGGACATGAACTCATTGTTTTGCATCTTCGTGCGTACTACTTCACCGGTAATCTCCTTGGGTCGCGACGTAACCTATAAGTGTTCTACATAAGTTAATAATCTAAACTTGTGATTTACTATGTACAAGTTATCCATCTTGTTTCATGTATACGTTTTGTCTTAGATGTATATGTTCTTGAGTTGTTAATATATAATTTACAGAATATATATAGTTTTATATACGTGTGAGTTGTGTTAACGGATCTAGTTCCTCTTGCGGCTTCGTGCCTTGCATGAGTAAGATGTGCATGTCCGAGACATGTGTGGGTCGTGCCCATTATAGTCGGGTCTCACCCGTTCGTCGCTTTATCATTAATTTAAATTGTATTTTCTTTTTATAATTATATATATTTTTGTTCTCAAATATATATATATATATATATACATATATTGAATTTTTGTATATGATATGTATTAAAAATAAAGTTGGTGCATATATCGTATGTCCGCCACTGTGCGAATAGGCTAGATATTGTGTGTGTTGAATATTGTATAGAATAGTGTGAAATCCGTACCGAACTGAAAGGTTTTGTGGTGTAACAGTTCCTTCGTACGAAGGGAGTCCCTTCGTACGAAGGGAGTCCCTTCGTACGAAAGGACCATAGGTGGGTTTGTACGAAGGTATGATGCCTATATATATGGGTGTTGGGGTCTTGTGTTGGACAAGCTTTTGGTTCCCTGAGGGGAGATGTTATCCAACTGGTTTCGCGGGTATGTAACTTCCTATCAGTAATAGAAACCAGATTAAATTGGCTTGTTCGGTGTTGATTCTACTTCTACTCCTTTCTTAACGATAATATCTCACCGAATCGGTTATCTCGGGACCAAAACCCCGTCAAACATGCCGGATCTTGGAATCTCAATTGGTATCAGAGCTACGGTACTGATTCAATCAATCTTACAGTTGATTGAATCACCTACGCTTATTATTTTTGGATTTTGAGGAGGTTTTGACGTAAAACATCGAATAAACAGCAAACTGAAGGTCAATTCACAGATAGATTTTGAAATTGAAGACATAATTATGTTCGTGATTGATTTTCGCACAATCCTGTGAAGTTTCATCATGAAATTCGCAGAAATAAAGATTCTGGATCAAAAAATGTGATTGAGAGTGTTCTTGAGGAATCAACCTCTCTGGTACGAATGCACAACTTCGTACGAAGGGACCATGTTCGTACGAAGGGACCATGTTCGTACGAAGGGACCTCCTATTTGTTCAGAATGTCAGTTCGTTCCAAATCAGCCCATTCGTACGAATGGAATAGGTTCGTACAAATGAGCAAATGCCTAAAAAAGGCATTTTTTGATCGCAATGACGAGGTGAGTCTCCAAGAAAAAAATTAGTGTTTGAAAATTTTTTCGAGTTTTTAACACCCAAGCTGGGTTATTCAGGGACACTGTCCGGGTCTTCAGCGAACAGATTTGATGATGCAATCATGGATTGTGGAAATTAGTGTGGTAGTCATGATACTGGTGTAGAATGTTTATCATCTGGGTTATCTGACTACTAATGGGCCGTAACGTAAAATCCGCAATGATGAAAAACTGACATTTTGGAGCAAAACTGTCAAATTTTGTGTCACACCCCAACCGATGGCGGAAACATCGGGGCGCGACACTGAGCGAAACAGATTGTCCAAGAGAATCCATAACAACTATTAAATTACCAAATGTTTAGCGTTCACGTCCCATACCATAAACATATAAGATAAAAATAGTTATTACAGATATTGTTCTCAAAACAAATATTGTTCCGACAACTCGGATTTTACTAGATTACTTTGTTTCTAGACTCCATCCTAGCTTGGTTCTGATGTGTGCGGTCGTGTATATGTATTTGAGTATATTTTTAGCCCTTTTTAACACTTTAGTCAAGTTTTAAATTTATAAAACACGATATTTTACTAACACTAAACACACATATGGGCAAGTGCACCCATCATGAGCATAGTATAGCGTTGGTAAGATACCGAGGTCGTCCAAGGACACAAGAGCTTTTAGTACCGGTTTATCCTCAACGTCTAATCAAATCAAAAATTTAGAAAAAGGTTTTAAACATGAAAATAAAAACTAAAAATGCTGAAAATAAAAATAAAAATAAAACAGATAGACAAGATGAATCACTTGGATCCGACTCGCCTTTAGTGTAACCTTTGATGTTTTCCGCACTTTTCCACTTTTTAAGAGATTATCTTAGTTATAGTAGTAGGCCCCTCTTTTGAAGGTGACGTTACCCTCAATCCAGTAGTTTGAGTCAGCAAGGATACAATCCTAAAGGGTTGGATTATTGGAAGATAATTAATTAAGTTATTAATGCGTAATGTGGTAGGCCCCTCTTTTGAAGGTGACGTTACCCTCGGCTAAGTGGTTTGAGTCAGCAGGGATACAATCCCAAGTAGCCGGGTTAATGTATTAATAGTAGTTTACATATGAGGGGATCAAGCCATTCGTACCCCCGCCATCCAATACCAGTGGGTATTGAAGGAGGTCATAGTAAGCTTGACCCAGGTCCTTGCAGGATCTATAAACTGAACAAGGCAAGAACCTTACCAAACATTCCCTTAACCCCCGACCAGGTAGCCAACATATCTCCATATAGACCGTGGAGATATGAATGGTGTAAATCTTTTATTTTATATAGACAGTAAAATAACGCCAAGACACCACGGACAAATGATAAGGAAGTTTCATCTTCAACATAAGAAACTAGTTATTAAAGACATTAATACAAAACCAAATAAAAAGTGCAAAAAGATTAAAAAAACAAAAGTATTACACTAAATGCTTGTCTTCACCAAGTGATGTAAGAGATTTAGGTAAACATGGCATTTGATTGTCAAGAACTCTTACTATCAATCTTGGATCCCGAGACTACTACACACACTCTATGATGGATGATGGATGATGGTGGTGGATGTGGGTGTTGTGATGGTGGTGGAGTGTGGGTGAAGTGGGAGAGAGGTGGTTTGTCAAGGGATGCCTTTGAAATGAACCAAGAACCCCTATTTATAGCCTGCACAGAAGCCCGGACACGGCCCCGTGTCCATTGGGCACGGCCCCGTGTCCATCCACTTTCTCTTTCTTCATTTAATGCAGTTTGTCTGTATTAGTTGACCACGCCCCCGTGTCCGCTGGGCACGACCCCGTGTGCAGAAGCGTATCTGTACTATCAAGATTTGCTTGGATTCTGCGAATCTTAGCATTGACCACGGCCGTGTGGAGCTGGGCACGCCCCCGTGTTGGGAAATAGAAGCTTCTACAACTTTGTCTTTTCTGCAGACACTTGGGCACGCCCCCGTGTCCGCTGGGCATGGGGCGTGTTCAGCCTTCTGAAATCTTGTTTTTGCTTGGGAATATGCTGTCGAGGGGTCGGGCATGCCACGTTTATTCCTTTTGCTTGTATTTGTGTTAGATTTAGCTGCATTTTTGCTTCTTTTGTTCATTTGAGCTCATTTAATCCTGAAAATACAAAAGGAAGACAAAAGCACACTTTTTCCAACATTAGTACTAAAAAGGGTTAGTTTTATGCCTCATTTGATGTAATTTATATGTTGCATTTTACACACATCAAATACCCCCACACTTGAATCTTTGCTTGTCCTCAAGCAAAACTCTTTTTAATGTGGCTTACACACCCAAATGGAATGGGTAGAAGAGAAGGTTTTGGGCTTGTCTTTGAGTGTCGGGATTCCAAGATCTTTATTAGGTTTTATTTTTATGTTATTTACAATCCTATTCGTTATTATTTATTTAGAACATTACATAAGAGAAATTACTTATTTGGGCATAACATGCCTTTTTAAAATTCCATTTATATACAAGTTCACATACCTCACGGGAGATCACTCAACACTCGGCCGAAGACGTATTTTTGTGAAACACTCGAGACCGGCATGGAACTTACTTCTACCATATGCTTGCCAAGCAATCAATCCTCCTCCTTTTTAACCATAAACCGTTGTAAATATCAAGAGGACTTTGGGGAAGGGTTAGGCTTGGGTTAAAGGTAGGTGGTTTGGGTTAGTGGTTAATAGAAAAGGGCGAAAGGCGTAAAAAGCGTCGGTTTTCGTAAAACATTTTGTTTTTGTGACTTTTTATTCAAACGAAGCATTTTTTTTCAAACCAAGTTTCTTTTGAGGAACTTGTTTACTTATTGCTATACTTCATCATATTTTTTTTTTATAAGGAATGTCACAAGAAAACCAAGTTTTTTACTAAAATAAAGGGTTTAAAATAAAAAGGGTTTTGGTGGGTAAAGGGTGTTTGTTTTGAGGGTTAAGAAATGAAAAGGTTTAGGCTCAAAGGGGTTAACTAGGGGGATTTTTGGGTAGGTGGTAAAAAAAAGAAAAATAATGGTATTGAAATAAAAAAGGTTAGTCCTAATGCCTCCATCATTTACTTATTTGGGTTTAAGTTGGTAAGGACCGGGAATGTATCGTCATGGTAAGTTCTAGAGTCGTAAGAAACCAAGCGGCTATTCACACAAGAAACGAAAAAATGAGCATTTAGTTAAAGATGTGTATTTGTATGCTCAATAAAGACTCAAAACTCACTTTTTGTGGGAATGGGTTTTTAATGTGATCAAGTATATATTATCAAATTTTAACTAGATTTGTCATGCCGTTTCATAATTTTCTTATGTTGGTTCTTTTTATCATGATGCTATCGGTTGTAAATTTGTAAAAGTATAACCTTTTTAGAACTTGTTATTCCCAATTTAAACCAAGATAAGTAAAAAAAATGAAAAATTTTTGAAAAAAATTGGGGTGTTTAGCGGTTCCAATAGAGTTTTGTGTAAGGCTTGTAATTAGGACTTTGCAAAATTCAAGGTTTTAGCATCCCCCCCCCCCACACTTAAATCACACATTGTCCTCAATGTGTCCCAAAAATAAGTTTTTAGGTTGATTGAATGTGTAAAAGGTGTGTTTAAAGCAAAAATTTATGTTACTGGGCAGCTGGACACGGCCCCGTGTCAGATGAGCACGGCCCCGTGGTCAGATTGCCAGTAACGAGAACTTACAGAAGGTGGACACGGGGGCGTGTCTGGTGAACACAACCCCGTGTTGGGCAAAAGTCTGCATAATTTAGACAAACAACAGGTCTGGGCGGTGGGCACGGGGGCGTGTCGGCTGGACACGACCCCGTGTGGACAATCTGCAAATAGTTAAAACATGTTTCTTCTTTCGGTTCTGCTGTCCCGACTTTAGTAGCACTAATTTTTAGTTCTTTAAGCCTTGTAGGTACCTATTTTACTAATAAATACCACACCAAATAATAACAAACATCCTAATTTACCAAAGTTTCATCATCCACATCACAAGTTAAAAAGAAAAGAAATGCAAGAAATTAAAAAGTGTTAAGGGAAGTAAATTGTTCATCAAATGGCACGCAGGCCACGAAATTGTTTTTGAGATAAAGGGGTTAACCTGTGAGACCTCCAACCATGTGCTGCTACCTCCAACTCCTCTCGCTCAATCCATGTCCTCGTCTTCATCATCATCCCCTCCGTGGCCCACCATATACTCCCAAATGTTTCCAATATCATCCTTCATGTCGGAGATATTTCTTTCTATTGCTCCGACCTGGGCGTATGTGTTGCTGGCCATGTTGTAGGTGTTCCTGGTGCACATAAGATTTTCCTTCAATAAATCATGTAAGCTCTGAAAGTTAGGAAAACCACCTCCTTGAGAGGAGGATTGACCCGGATCACCGTGGTGCTGGTAGTGGTACTGGGGAGGAGGACGGATGTGTGGAGCGTGGAGGACTAGAGCTTCTTGAGGGTTCCATGCATGCCCTTGAACTGTTGGAAAACTGACCGTCCCGTCTTCCGCTTCATAGATCAGGTTCATGGAGCGGCAAATGACCATGTCCACTTTCCCCGACCACGGTCCCTTGTGAAAGGACCTTGGCATCCGCATAAAGTGTTTGAAAAGGCGGTAAATCCACCCTCCAAACAGGATAGGATTCAGGGGAGTAGCAAGCTGGTTCAAGTGCATGTTTCGGAGTAGCAGGTATGGAACATCAAGGTTGACACGATTGTGAATGCAATGGAGAACTAGCAGATCACGCAACCCTACAACACCACCACTGTCGTGTCTCTGGCAGAGAGAGTAGCTGAGAACCCTGTGGATGTAGCGGTAAAGAGGATCTCTAAATTGTGTGCTCTTAGTTCGGCTCGGGTTATAGAGACCCTCCCCAATTTGAGGCCAAGCAGTTTGGCGTTGATTTTCTGGAAGCTCGCGGAGACCGCCGGTATTCTCTTCATCCCCAGCATCCTCTTCCGCGTACAACCCTACTATTGCCCCAAATTGTGCGACGGAGATCGAGTACAAGGTCCCTCCACAACGGAACTCTACCCCATCATTGTCAAACGGATCCTCTCTTGGCTTAAGGACAAACGTGCTGTAAAATTCCATATTGTATTCATGCACGGAGTGAAGCCGAGTGCAAAGAGCCACTCGTAGCGGGCCGCTGACAATGTTGTTGAAGCGGTCTATTTGGTTCACTGCTTCAAGAGTGTCCATGCACACTTGTCTGTGATTCTCTTCAGGCCTAGTCCTTAGCACATCATACCGCGCTTGAGCAGTCAACTCACTTGCGTTGAATCTGGTAAATTTCTTGGCCATCTGAAAGAAAACACACCAAACAATTAGTACGAAACAGTGAAATTTTCGAGGAACACCGAAAGCAGTCGGCTGAACACGCCCCCGTGTTCAGCGGACACGCCCCATGTTGGACTGATTTTGGCTGGACACGACCCCGTGCTCGCTGAGCACGACCCCGTGTCCAGGCATCTGTTTCTCAAAATTCTCATTTTTCGACCCGGTCCCGAAAACTTGAAAATTTTTGGTCCAGTAGGGGCGGTTTTCCCCGAAAATGAAACCCCAAGTGTCGTTTTTCCCAAAACAAACCGTTTACCCCTTCAATTTTATCTTTTTCGGTTCAAAAACAAGGGTTTGGGGTTTTTGTGAGAAATCGAGCAAATCTAGAAACAATACAAGTTGATTTACTTCCTATAACATGTATTTGTTGGGATTGAACCCTACCAGAGGAACAGATAATTAAAGCCAAAACTGGATCAGAGCAGTGGATCCAGAATAAGCAGATGTTTTGTACAAGTCTCTCCCCTTGAAAGGGTTTCAACATCTGCTGACCTCCTATCTACTGATCGTGCAAACTGCTGACCTACAAACTGCTGATCAAGTAAAGGCCTGATGAAAGACTAAAGCTCTGCTGCTCAATCTACTGCCTTGAGTCAAGCACTGCTGATCCGGACAAGTGCTGCTGGGTTCACAGCCGTGGAAGGATGCAGCAGTTATTTAGATGTCTTATATGTAATGAAATGTAATAGCAGTAGTTAGCATAGCAGTTTTTGTATTGATCAGAGGTTAGAGTTTGTTAGGAGGTTAGATGTCACTTTCATGGTGACGTCAACTTAGATGCTCAGTGGTTTGCTAGTGCCTATAAATAGAACAGTGCTCTGTACTGTTCTATTAGCTCTTTGCAAAATCGTCTTCTCTGCACGAACAAACACTGAGCTCTGGCTGAGGGGGAGTTTGTATTCAACATTGCATTGTAATCGTAATTGAAATAAATTCAATCTTTCGGTTCTTTGTGAAAAATGTTTGATCAAAGCAATTCTCTCGTTTGATTGTGTGTAAAGTTTGTTTCCATCTTAATTCCACTGCACAACTCATCCATCTTCATCTTATTTCAAACGTGAAAACACAATCAATACCAAACTCAGATCCAACAATTGGTATCAGAGCTTGGACAGTCAAATTTGATTTAACAATCATTTTGACATAAATAGTTCAGATCATAATCGTTGATATCGATAGTTTGTTCGTTTTTGTTGAAAAACAGAGCAATGTTTAATCACCATTAAAGTTGATTAATCAGTGTCTGTAAAACAACCAGGATGACGTCACAATCACAAGATGATAAGAATAACATTGGCTCGCTTTTTAAACCACCCATGCTTAAACCTAATGAATACAACATCTGGGAGAGAAGGATGGGCCACATCCTTGCTCAACAGAACACTGGATGTTGGAGGTCTGTTGTTTTTGGTCCCCATGTTCCTATGGTGCCAAGTGCTGAGGATGCAAAGAAGTTCGTTCCTAAACCAACTGAAAACTATACTGAAACTGATTTTCAAAAGTTCGAACTCGATGCCAAAGCATTTAGCATCATAGCATCTGCATTACCAAATGAGATCTATGCTGGACTGTTACATTGTAACAGTGCCAAAGAGCTATGGGATGCATTGAAGGAACAATTTGGGGGAACTGAAGAAGTTATTGAAAACAATAGGGAAATTCTGAATCAGCAGTATGAAACCTTCTGTCACATTAAGGGTGAATCATTGACCCAACAGTTTGAACGTTTTAGCTGTCTCATCAGTGAGCTAAGGCTTGTTAAAGTTGAAATTCCAAAATCAACACAAAATAGCAGGTTTCTTAGATCACTACCTGATAAATGGGACACAATTGCATTTGTGACTAGAAACTCAGCTGAGTTCAAAGATCTGACCCTGACCCAACTTCATGGTAGACTCCTGACCTATGAAAGGGAGTTAAACCAGAAAAAGAAGTTGCAAGAGTCTGGCAAAGTTGCTGATGATTATTCATTCGGTAGCACAGCTCTTTTGGGTCAGGAAGAATCTGGTAGCAGTGGTAAGGATCAGGGTTATGATCACTTCATTGATATAACTGCTGGTGGAAATTTTAACAACCCTGATCCTCACTCTGCAAATTATGCTTTTACTGCTAATTGTGAAAACCAGATGTCAGATAATTTGTGCTTTGAACTCAATGATTTGCAACACTTTGATCCCACTGACTTAGAAGATATGGACATTTTGCATCAATTGGCTTTGCTTAGTGTAAGAACAAGCAAATTCTACAAAAGAACAAGGAGAAAATTCCCAGGGCTACATGGGAATCTAAGGGTGGGGTTGGATAAATCAAAAATTAAGTCTTACAAGTGCAATAGGCTAGGTCATTTTGCTAGGGAATGCAGGAGTCAAACCATTGGTCCAATAATCACTCATCCCAGCTCAAACCCTAGACCACAACAGCAAAGCACTGTTCACTATACCCAATATACCCCTGCAGCCCATGTTAACACTGCTCACTATGTTGCAACCCCTGTGCCTATGCATTATGTCCAAACCACTGTTCCACAAATTCAGTATGTTCAAACCCCTGTCCCCCAGGCACAAGTGCAACCTGTTGCACCTCAAACCGCTGCTCCAGCAGTGGTACAACCGGATCAGCAAAGCTTTTTCACTCAAGGCTTTGTTGACTGGAGCAGCATGCCTGATGAGCTTGGTGATGAAAATTTTGCACTCTATGCTTTTAATGAACCCTCTAATGATGAATTTTGTTTGATGGCATTAGAGTTATTAGCAGAGGGGGTAGAGACTGAAGGTGAACAGCTAAGTGATGAAACAGTGGATGAGGTGACTGAAGCAGTTGTTAATGCAGTTGCTGGTGAACTGCTGCTGGGAGAAAATTCAGAAACCCTGATTGAACCACTGACAGATCCCTGGTCCAAAGAGGACAAAGGAGAAGAGGAAGAGAATAGAGCAGGTGAGAAGGAAGTAAGAGCTGATGATGAAGAAATCATCAATGTGATTGTGCCATGATGGCTGCTGCCAAGGTATCACCTCAAGTTCTTGAAAAACTGTGTTCAGACAATTGCATTATTGCTTTTGCTAACATCAAAGAGGTAAATGAAAACCTTAGGGATAAAATCTTAACTGATGAAGTCAAATTTGAAAGGTCTTTAAAAGAACTTAAAAACAAATTGACTGAAAAAGAGAAAGAGATCAGCAGTCTTAAAGAAGAGCAGAGCATAACCAAAACTCAACTCCAAACTATGGTAGAAAAATACCAAGTTTGCAAAAAGGAGTTGGAGTCCACCCAGATCACCTGTGAAAAATGGGTGGAATCATGCAAAGGGTATGAGGTTATGCTTGAAAAACAGATTAAAAGCAATGTGAAATTTGGTGTTGGTTATAGAAAATATGATGATGAATACACTGCTTTTGAAAAATCTGTTCAAACCACTGATGTAACCACTGAGTTCATCCCCACAAACAAGAATGGCCAAGAAGTGAAAATCACTGATAAACTTGGGAACAAAATCACACTTGACAGACCAATGGGATCCTCTACTTTTGAGGAGATTGAGAAATACCAGTTTAAACCCACTTGGTCTGATGAGTGTGACATTCTTGAAAATTTCAAACCCATGGACTTTACAACCACCGATGGTGTTAAAGCTCCAAAAGCAAAAGTCATTCCTCTTAAGGACATCCCAACAGAGGTTAAAAACTCTGTTGCAAAGGAGTCTGAAAAGAGAAAGAAGAGAGAAAAGATCAATAACTTGTTCTGTGAATTCTGTGAAAAGAGAAACCATCTAACAAAAGACTGTTTTCATCTAAAAGCATATGATCTAAACAGAACAAGTGTCATTGTTCCTGCTGAAAGCTGCACCATCTGTGGTAAAACAAACCACAAAACTCAAGCATGTGTGTATCTCAAAAACTTTGATGTGAAAAAGAATGAATACATTGCTAAAACATCCTTGAGTCCATCAACATCATCTGTCAAATTCACCAAGAACCAACCACTGTTTGTGCCAGTTCAAACAGCTGTCACAAAACAGCTGAACCAAACATCTGTCAAAAGAGATGTTCAAGTTACTGATGCACCACCTGCCAATCAGTTCAGAAAAGGCAAGGAACAATAGTCTTACCAAAGGATTCCACACGTTTATGAGACCTACAAAAGGCCTTTTAAACCTAAAGTGAACAAGCATCCTTTTGGGTACCAACAGGTGATTGGGCAAAACCCACAACAGTGGTTAGAAAGAAACAGTCCTAAAACTGTCCAAACCCCTGACCTAACCACTGTCCATCAATCTGCATCCATCCCAGACACTGTTGAGACCCCGTCCAAAGCCTTATTGGCTTTGGAAACCCTAATGAACTAATCCTTTTACTTCATGTGCAGGGAGCTTCTGCCTGCTTAGATAGCCTCTGGTATGTTGATAGTGGAGGCTCCAGGCACATGACTGGATTTAAAGCCCTACTCAAAGATTTCAAAATTCATGGAGGGGGTGATATATCCTTTGGGAATAACAGTAAAGGGAAAGTTCTTGGGTCTGGTACAGTACAGTCTGGCAATGTAAAATTTGAAAATGTCAATCTGATAGACAGTCTAAAATTCAACCTCCTGAGTGTTTCACAAATGAGTGACAAGGGGTATGGGTCATTCTTCACAAAGGAGTGTTGTAGGATTGTTGGACCAGAAATGGTCAAAAAGATTGAAGCAATAATAAACACTGGAAAAACAAAATTTGTTGCTCAAAGAAGTGGCAATGTTTATGTTGTTGATATGTCAAAAGAGTGTCCCAGAGCTGATGCCTGTCTGTTCTCAGCTGCCTCTAACAAAGAGACAGAACTTTGGCACAGAAGACTGGGGCACACAAATCTCAAGACAATCACAGAAATTTCAAAAAATGGCCTTGTAAGAGGCTTGCCACAAAAATTGTTTTCATGTCCTGAGCACTGTGTTTCCTGCTTAAAAGGAAAACAGCATAAAAGCTCTTTTAAGTCCATTGAAGAGTCCAAAACAACCCAGTGTTTGCAAATGCTGCACATGGATTTGTTTGGCCCAGTTCAAGTCATGAGTCTAAAGAAGAAGAGATATTGTCTGGTTATTATTGATGACTTTTCTAGGTTTACATGGACTTTCTTTTTACACTCAAAAGATGAGACTGCAGGCATTTTGCAAGACTTTGTGACACAGGTTGAAAAGCAATTTGACCTTCCAGTAAAAGTCTTCAGGAGTGACAATGGCACAGAATTTAAAAATAAGGAGTTGGATGCCTTCTGTGTGAAGAAATGGATTGTAAGGCAGTACAACATCCCTAGAACACCAGAGCAAAATGGGGTAGTTGAAAGAAAGAACAGAACTTTGATTGAGGCTGCCAGAACCATGCTTGCTGATTCAGGTTTGCCATTAACTTTTTGGGCAGAGGCGGTAAACACTGCTTGCTATGTCCAAAACAGAGTTTTAATAAACCCCAGGCATAAAAAGACTGCTTATGAAATTCTGTATAAAATCAAACCACTGATCTCATACTTCAAGGTATTTGGCTGCCCATGCTTTATTTTGAACTTAAAAGATTCCATTTCAAAATTTGCAGCCAAAGTAGATGGTGGTTATCATCTGGGATACTCAACCACTGCCAAGGCCTACAAAGTGTTTAATACACGGACCAAAGCAGTGGAGGAGACCTTGAATGTAAAGTTCAATGAACTTTCATCAATGAAAATCCCAGCTAATCCTGCAGATCTGTTTGATCTTGAAAAATTCACTTTTGAAAATACTGCTGTCAAGACTAACAGTGCAGGTCCATCAGAGGATTCAACACCAGACTATGAGTATGAAATCATCATCCCTCAAAGGTCTGTCAAAATGGGAAGAGCATCAGATGTTCAAAACAGCTGTCAAAGCTCAACCACTGCTACCTCAACAGTTGTTGACCAAAGTAGCCCCTTAACCACTGCTTCCACATCATCAAGCACTGTTGATAAAAGTCCCCAAACAGTGGATCAAAGTCAGCATGTGTCCACACCATTACCTCCTATTCCACCACCTTTTGAAGCCACTGCTGGATCATCAAAGTCACCAGCAGTGGTTAGCTCAGATGATACACATTTGCAGCCTTCACCAACAAATGCCATCATTCCATACCAAGGAGATTTAATCTTCTTGAGATCTCATCCACCTGATCAAATCATTGGCAACATAAATGAAGGGGTGCTCACAAGAAGCCAAACCCAAAACATTTGTCTTTTTGCTGGTTTTCTATCATTCCATCAGCCAGTCAAGTACCAAGAGGCACTGAAAGACAACAGCTGGGCAGAAGCCATGCAAGAGAAGCTCCAACAGTTTAAAAGACAACAAGTATGGGAGCTTGTATCACTGCCAGAAGAGGTTAGCCCCATTGGCACAAAGTGGGTCTTCAAAAACAAAACTGATGAAAGGGGTATTGTTGTCAAGAATAAAGCCAGGCTTGTGGTTCAAGGTTACAGACAGGAAGAGGGGATTGATTATGATGAAACATTTGCCCCTGTAGCAAGATTGGAAGCTATAAGACTGTTCCTAGCCTTTGCTGTCAACCACAACATGAAGGTGTTTCAAATGGATATCAAAAGTGCTTTCCTCTATGGTACAATTCAAGAAGAGGTGTATGTTTGTCAACCTCCAGGCTTTGAGGATCCATTTTATCCAGATCATGTCTACAGGCTAAACAAAGCTCTTGTATGGCTTGAAACAAGCACCCAGGGCCTGGTATGAAACTCTTTCCACCTTTCTACTCTCAAATGGTTTCAAAAGTGGTACCATTGATAAAACACTGTTTCTTAAATGGAGAGGGAAGGATTTAATGATTGTCCAAATCTATGTGGATGACATTATTTTTGGAAGCACATGTAACAAAATGTGTGAAGAGTTTAGGGAACTCATGACAACTGAGTTTGAAATGAGTGCAATGGGTGAGCTGCAATGCTTTCTTGGTCTCCAAGTTCAGCAAATGCAAAATGGAACTTTCATTCATCAAAGCAAATATGCTAAAGAACTTTTGAATAAATTTGATATGAATGATTGTAAACCGTGCAGCACACCCATGGCAACAAATAAGCTGGTCATGTCTGATGAAAAGGATGAGCTGATTGACCAAACTCTTTATAGAAGCATGATTGGGTCTCTTTTGTACCTAACTGCATCTAGGCCAGACATCATGTTTGCAACATGTGTTTGTGCAAGAAGTCAATCAGCCCCTAGAAAATCCAACCTTATTGCTGTAAAAAGGATATTCAGATACATAAAAAGTGCTCCCACACTTGGTATCTGGTATCCAACTAATGGGAATATCAAGCTTTCAGGATTTTCAGACAGTGACTTTGCTGGATGTAACACCACAAGGAAGTCCACATCAGGAGGGTGCCAGTTTCTAGGTGATTGCTTAGTTTCATGGCAAAGCAAAAAGCAAGCAGCTGTTTCAACATCCACTGCTGAAGCTGAATACATTGCTGCTGCAAGCTGTACAGCCCAACTCCTGTGGCTTCAAAATCAGTTGCTGGATTTTGGTATCACTGCCTTAAAGACACCACTCATGTTGGATAGCCAGGCAGCAGAAAATATCATCAAAAATCCAGTTTCCCATTCAACCACCAAACACATCGACATCAGACATCACTTTGTGAGGGATTGCTATGAAAAAGGTTTGATTTCTCTGCATCATGTTCCAACTAAAGACCAGCTGGCAGATGTGCTCACAAAAGCACTAGATACTGCCACCTTTGAAAGCTTGGTTTCTAGAATTGGCATGCTAAACATGGAATAACAAGCAAAATCTTGTTCTTCTATGCATAAAAGCATTAAAATGTTTTCAGAAAATCAAAAATCCATCCTTAAAAATAGCTAAAAATGAAGTTTTCATTAAAATCCTTAAAAGTCTGCCATAACCACTGCTTGTTCAAAAGTCTGCTCTACTTCAAAATGTCTGTCCACTGCTGAAAGCCATCCCTTGTTCTCTCATTTCCTTGATAAACTCTGTTGTTCAAAAGCAGTGTCTTATCCACTGATAGTGAAAATCATCCACTGCTTCCATTTGTTACCGTTGAAACCACTGCCTTCATCAGTATCTTTCATAAAAGTACTGTCCTTAATTTCACCAGGGGTTGGCATGTGGGCAGTACATAGTGGTCAGACCTTTTGTAACCGCTGCCACGTCAGCATTCACTTTTTCACTATAAAACCCCCACTTCACACCAAAACAGGGTTTTACTGTCGAATTGAATTCTCAAAAATTCTCTTCTCAAAGCAGTTTTTCTTCAAATTCCTTCACAACTTTCTTCGATCATCATCTCCAAAATGACAAAATCGAAGTCATCTGCAAAACCCACTTCCAAATCAACATCAAAACAAGCCTCTCAAAAGGCAAAACCCACTGAAATTCCACACAAACCATCTCACAATCTTCTGGGTCTTCTCACAAAACCCGGCACCACAAATATCTTCGACTCCATCCTTGCTACCATATCTGCATCAAAGTACAAAACTTTGTTAACAGTAGATGCACCAATTTACTTGACAACCCAAAGAGAGTTTTGGAAGAATGCAACCCTTGAAAAACAAGGAGACACTGTAATAGCCATCATTTCTTCTCTAAAGGGTAAAGCCGTCAAGATTACACCACAATCAATTTCAGAGGTCTTTCAACTCGATGATCAGGAAGGTACAATTTCTTTTCCCAAAAACGAGTTAAAAAATGATTTTCTGGAAAGAGGGTATAATGCAGAAGTAAAAAAGGACACCTTACAAAAAGGTTACTTCCCTTCTGCAACAAGATTTTTATTTCATACCCTCTTAATGTGTGTTTCAAACAAAACCACTGCTTTTAATGAAATACCATTAAAAATTCAAAATCTGGGATATGCTATCCTTCAAGGAGAAAATTTTAATTATTCTCGGGAAATTTTTAATGATCTGGTTAAAAATGTTGAAACAAAATCATTCTTACTGTTTCCCAGGTTTTTAAGCTATTATTTTGAAAAGAAATTCAGTAAGGATGATATTGCTGTAATAAACCAAAGTGACTCTTTACAAATGCACAGCTTAACTGCTGAAACTTTTACAAGAATATCAACACCTTGCAAAACACAGGCAGAGGTGTCTGAGCAGAATTTAGCAGCTACCACTGCTCCTCAGGTATCTGCTGCTGAGCCCACTGCTCAAGGTGAACAAAGTAGCAACACAACTGCTTTGAAACCCACACCTAAAATCACCAAAAAGCCACAGAAAAAGAAAACTCAAAAACCCCCAAACCTATCAAAAAGGCAACTCTGGAGGATGAGATAACAGAGCAACTGCCTGTGACAGCACAAAAGTCACAAGAAACCACTGCTGCTTCTTCCTCACAACAGTTGGTACAAATATCTCAACCCATAGCCGAAACCCCTCCTGTTTCTTCTCAAAAAGAACAGGTTGTACATATAGGGACACCACATTATGATGCTCTGGATTCACTTGTTTCCATCATCCACAGCCCAATGCCCGAGGCAAATTCTTTTTCTACACCAATGAAGGGGTAAGGTCCCAAAAACCTCATAATAAGTACTTGGGACCATACCACAACCTTGCCTTTTAATCTTTTAACCTTGCGCGGCCGCGCAATGGTCTTGCAAAAGGAAGAAACAGTCAGCAGTCTATAGTCGCGCGCCCAAAGGAAATCATAAATCCTTGAGCCTTCTCCCGTTAGCAAAGGATGAAAATCCTAAAATAAACACTTCCGCTTAAATATCCAAACTTGGATATTATTTTACCCAGACTTGGGATTTAGTCTTTTAGCTGTCTCCACACAATAAAGTGCCACACCAGATTACAGCAGTAATCTTCTAGAAGAAAAACAACCGTGCACCACCAAGACGGTTATAACCGTCTGGACACGTGTCACCATCTCAGGTGTCCCTGAAATCACAACGAAAGCATGCAATTGGAGAGTAATCTCCACTTAATCACTTTACACGTGGCAAATCCCCGGCCTTCGATCTAAACCACGATCTGTGTGCTCTCACGTCGGATCAAGGAGCTTGACGGAAGGAAATGTAACCGCTTACGGGGTTAGCATCTTCCGTCAACTTTTCACTAACGGGTTTTCCCGCCTAAAACGACTCCCGGCTATAAATATGAGAAGCAACCCAGGTATGAATTCAAGTTACACACACTTCTCAAATACATCTTCTTCTTCATTACCCATACTTATTCTCACACCGGAGCCGGGTCAAGGAGAGAACCCTCTTCTCCCCTTGGCGAGGCTAACGGTGCTCTTTTTTGCAGAATTATCGGAGAAGAAGATCAGTCGTACCTGAATCAATCGAGAGGAAACTAACCTTTTTATGCGGATTCAAACCCCCTAGATATCTCGGTTCCGACCATTTATCTAGTGTTTCTTCATTGGCGCCCACCGATTCCTCTGTTTTTTCAGTTTTCATCTCGTTTCGATTCAGTTATTTTCATCCTCTGTTTTGCACATGGCAGAGAATTCATTATCCCACCCATCAGATCCCCGATCTGAATTCAAAGGTTCTACAACCCAAAACACTCAGATTAACGAAATCATGGGAGAAAACAGAAACAACGGTCATTCAGATAGGGAGAATTTCTCAGATCTAATCATAGAAAGATCCCCAGAACATTGGTTCAACAGATGCCAAGCTGCTTTAAACACAATCGTTATGCAAATCGCCAGATCTGAGTTCCCAAACATCAGATCTGGTGAAGAAATCAACACTGCAGTATTGGACCCACCAACACCATGTCGGGGGGACATCCAATCTAGTCGTACCATTGAAATACAATCCAGAAATAGCAGCCATCAGAAAGTTGAACCAAAACAAATAAACATGATTCAAGGAGGTCCGTCACGAAGGGCAAACAAATGAAGCTATGACCAACATTGGAGGGAACAACAAGTCGTGTTTCCTGTTGTCCCTGGAGGCCCACAGGAAGAGCGACCAGTAATTATCACTGGCGTCTTCGGCCACTATCGAACGGACTATATGTTTATAGATCCGGGAAGTTCGATGGACATCATATACGAGCAATGCTTCAAACAGCTGGACCCAGAAGACAAAGCACGCCTAGAACCGGTCGATTTTCCCCTCACCGGATTCTGCAATGAAGTTGTATTCCCATTAGGGCAGATAGCTTTCCCTGTGACTTTATCGGATGGCGAGCATTCACGAACAGTCACAGTCAATTTCATGGTCATGCCGGCAACATCACGCCATGATGTCCTGCTCGGAAGAAGGTCACAAAGAGAATTTAGCATGATCACTTCTATCCCACATGCTGCATGCGGATTTCCAACGGAAACTGGAGTTGCAATTCTATACTTAAGCAAAGAAGTCATGTACGTGGACGACGAGCCACCGGCAAAAGTAGTCAAACCTTCGGCATCAAACGAACCGGAAAAATGGGTCCTGAACAACGAATACCCAGAACAGACCATCCTACTAGGACATGCCATTTCACCGACAACACGAATACAACTAAAAGAATTGTTGACCAACAACAAAGATATATTCGCATGGTGCCCAGCAGACATGACTGGGGTTCCACGCGACATAGCGCAACATTGCTTGAATATCAAGCCATCAGCAGAACCTGTTGCTCAGGGAAGGCGCAACTTTAGTGAAGAAAAAGCAAAAGCTATGGATGAGCAAGTGACAGAACTACTTGATGCGGGAATCTTGCGCGAAGTAAAATACCATACATGGGTTGCCAATCCAGTAATGGTACAAAAACATAGTGGCGGATGGAGAATGTGCGTCGACTTCAAAAACCTGAATAAAGCATGCCCAAAAGATTGCTACGCGCTTCCGGAGATAGACAAGAAAGTCGACTCTCTAGCATCATTCAGATGGAAGTGCTTTCTCGACTGTTATAAGGGTTATCATCAGGTCCAGATGAAGGAAGAAGAGGAAGACAAAACCGCATTCCGCACAGATAAAGGCATCTTCTGCTACACCAAAATGCCTTTCGGCCTGCGCAACGCAGGCGCAACTTACCAACGCTTAATGGACACAGTTTTCAGCGGAGATATTGGCAAGACTGTCGAAGTATACATGGATGACCTCGTCATCATGAGCCATGAGGAAGACACAATGCTCAACAATATTCAGCGCACGTTCGACTCTTTGCGCAACGTGAACTTAAAACTTAACCCGACAAAATGCTCCTTCGGCATGGAAGAAGGAAAATTTTTGGGTTTTATAGTCACAAGAGACGGTTTTAAAGTTAATCCAGAAAAAGTGCAGGCCATCCAGCTAATGCCATCACCTGCAACAGTAAAAGAAATGCAAAGGCTCGCCGGGCGTTTAGCAGCCTTGAACAGATTCTTGGCTAATCACGCGGCAAAGTCTTATCCATTCATCAGCACGCTGCGAAACTGCGCAAAGAAAACTGACTTTCAATGGACATCTGAAGCAGAAGCAGCATTCAAACAAATGAAAGAATGTTTAATCCAGCTGCCAACGCTGACCGCGCCAAAAGAAAAAGAACCACTGATTTTATATCTATCTGCTGCGGAAGTAGCGGTTGGTGCTGTATTGATGGTAGAACGCGAAAACATTCAGACTCCAATCTACTATATAAGCAAAATGCTCACCGGCCCAGAAACTCGTTACTCGATGATAGAAAAACTAGTCCTCGCACTAGTACACGCGTCACGGCGCCTACGCAGATATTTTTCGGGCCACGTCATCACAGTTCTCACCAATTATCATTTGGGCCAAATCTTATCCAAACCCGACGTAGCGGGAAGGTTGGCTAAATGGGCCATTGAGCTGGGAGGATACAATATCTTCTACAGGCCAAGACCAACAATCAAAGGGCAAGTTCTAGCAGATTTTGCCACCGAAGTTCCCATCGACAAAGTTCAAGAGTGCGAAGCAATCCAGAACCCTATACCCGTTTTTGACGATAGAGTCTGGACCTTACACATAGATGGCGCTTCCAATGACGACGGAGCAGGGGCAGGTCTCCGACTAGTCAGCCCAGACAATCACGAACTCACATATGCCATACGCTTAGACTTCCGAAGCACCAACAACGAAGCAGAATACGAAGCGTTTTTAGCAGGCCTTCGTTTAGCGCTCAAAATGGGGGCAAGAAACCTCGAAGCTAATGTTGATTCAAAACTGGTAGCTGAACAAGTTAATGTGCATTACGATGCAAAGGGAGAAGCTATGGCGTTATACTTAGAACAAGCGCAGATATTAATTGGCCAGTTCCAAACGTTTAAAGTCAACCATATAAACAGAAGTGAAAACAAACATGCGGACGCATTGAGCAAATTGGCTGCAACCAGCTTTAAGCACTTAGCAAAAGAAGTGCGCATAGAGGTACTGTCCAATCCCTCCGTTCCTCTCAAGCAAGTCAACATTATAGAGATCGGAAGTCCGTCCTGGATGTCCCCGATCATTTTGTACCTACAGCACGGGAAACTCCCAGAAGAAAAAGCAGAAGCTAGGAAAATTCAGAATAAAGCAATAAACTACGAAATGGCGGACGGCATTCTATACAGAAATTCATTCATGGGACCATTACTCAGATGCGTTGACAAGACAGACGCGCAATACCTGATCAGAGAAATCCATGAAGGCCTATGCGGGATACACGCCGGACCGCGCATGGTCGTAGCCAAAATAATGAGCGCAGGATACTACTGGCCAGGAATGCACATGGACGCAGTAGAAATACTACGAAAATGTACAGCATGCCAACGCCACGCACCAAAGACGC
Organism: Helianthus tuberosus; assembly: GCA_030545235.1. Classification (NCBI taxonomy): domain Eukaryota; kingdom Viridiplantae; phylum Streptophyta; class Magnoliopsida; order Asterales; family Asteraceae; genus Helianthus; species Helianthus tuberosus. The sequence goes on from CM060406.1 coordinate 189,354,382, forward strand.
TCCGACCAAAAAATCCGCTAGTACCTGTCACGTCTGCCTGGCCATTCCAACAATGAGGCATCGATCTTGTCGGCCCATTTCCTGACGCGCCAGGCGCAGTAAAATTCATCATCGTGGCGGTCGATTACTTCACCAAATGGGTGGAAGCTAAAGCTTTGGCTTCAACAACAGCAATGGTGATCCGCAAATTTATATGGGAACACATCATTTGCAGGTTTGGGTTACCATTGCGCATTATCTCTGACAATGGCACAAACTTCGCCTCAGAAGATCTCCGAAAATGGTTCAAAGAAATGAAGATCGAGCATAACTTTGCCTCCGTCGCGCATCCACAAGCAAACGGTCAGGTAGAAAGTGTAAACAAACAGATCGTCGACGGCATAAAAGCACGGCTTGGGACAGCACACAGAGGGTGGGTCGACGAACTCCCCAGCATCCTGTGGGCACATCGAACAATGCCAAAGACTAGAACAGGAGAAACTCCGTTCAGCCTAGTCTATGGGTCTGAAGCAGTAATTCCAGCCGAAATCGGCCTACCGTCACCGCGCATGATAGCCATGGAAAAACAGAACAATGAACAAGAGCGAAGAATGGATTTAAACCTTCTTGAAGAAAGGCGCGAGAACGCAGCCATCACAGAAGCAAGGTACAAATCCAAACTCGAAAAATATTACAACGCGCGCGTACGCGTATGCACATTTGTTCCAGGTGATTTCGTCTTGCGCGACAACGAGGCATCAAACGCCGAAAGACCAGGCAAATTAGCGCCAAAATGGGAAGGAGCATACATCATCAATGAGGTCCTAGGCAAAGGGGCATATACCCTAAAAAGAATTGATGGGACTCTAGTTCCACGCACCTGGAACGCGCAACAGTTGTGCAGGTGTTACATATGAACTAGTCTGCAAAAGCGGAAGAACATACAGACAATGTATTTCTTTATTATCCCTTGTATTGCGAGCCTTGAGCTCTCATCAGTACAAACATCATCTTTACCTATGTCACTGTTTGTTACAAATTGCATGTAATTTCTTTGGTTCGCGCGAAAACAATATGGTCAAACATTGTACGCCTCATGAACAGTCTGAACAAGGCAAACTAATACGCCTTTTGGACAAACGTTCACACATGAGCACAATACCATTTCTCATTCGCCCTACATACCCCAAAGCAATTAAACACATGCAACGTATTGTAAAAACATACACAGACAGTACATAATAAACATACATATCATTAAGTGTAACATAAACACTTCATAACAAGATCATGGCAATGATCTTCAAAAACTCTAGTACCAAGACTAGAATGTTCACAAAACAAAAGGAAATCATGTTTCCATACTAACTGGTAGCAGGACATTCAAACGACAGCCATTCACAAACAATCACGACAGTGATTTTCAAAACATTTTCGATAAACCAGCAAAAACATCAAAAAAGGAATATACAATTCCCAAATCTAACCTAATCAACGGAAGGGTTTTCGTCAACGACAGTCACCGGAACCTCACGACGCTTCTTCCGGCGATAATAAACAAGACGACATTCACCTCTTTTGATCATCGGGAAACGGGACATCAGTCTCTCAACGGATAGCACACCGTCCTCCTTACAAACAGGACCGGCAACAGTCGAAGGATCAGAGTCGACCGGCTTTTTTCCCTTAACCGTCAACGGCGTAGACCGGGCAAGCAGTAAGAGGCTTTCAGCAGTTTCATAGAATCTCAAAACGTCAAGAAGGCGACGGGTACGGAAAGAACCTTTCATCCTCATATTCTTCAAAGTTAAGAAAAGGAAATAACCATTCCCTAAATATATAAAGGAGGAGCAAGGCTCCGGGAAAAGAAAAACTAGATCCCCATGATTAACTGTCAGAAAGATATCACATCCAAACGGCGCTACAGGAACAGGAGTCATATCCCCATTAATAAGGTCTGACAAGCGCCACTACAAATCCCAAGACAAAGAGGAAAAATACCCACTCTTACTGCCAACTGACGTCATCAAGCGTCAAGGTATGATTACAATTTCCCTTAAAAACTCTTTTTTAATAAAATTAAATCTTCTCATAGAAGATTCTCTATTTTTCGCGCCCAAAAGCATTTCCTTCACATAAGTCTAGTGCTCCACTTATTTGCATAAATGCAACACTAGACTGGGGGGACTTGAAGGGGTAAGGTCCCAAAAACCTCATAATAAGTACTTGGGACCATACCACAACCTTGCCTTTTAATCTTTTAACCTTGCGCGGCCGCGCAATGGTCTTGCAAAAGGAAGAAACAGTCAGCAGTCTATAGTCGCGCGCCCAAAGGAAATCATAAATACTTGCACCTTCTCCCGTTAGCAAAGGATGAAAATCCTAAAATAAACACTTCCGCTTAAATATCCAGACTTGGATATTATTTTACCCAGACTTGGGATTTAGTCTTTCAGCTGTCTCCACACAATAAAGTGCCACACCAGATTACAGCAGTAATCTTCTAGAAGAAAAACAAACGTGCACCACCAAGACGGTTATAACCGTCTGGACACGTGTCACCGTCTCAGGTGTCCCTGAAATCACAACGAAAGCATGCAATTGGAGAGTAATCTCCACTTAATCACTTTACACGTGGCAAATCCCCGGCCTTCGATCTAAACCACGATCCGTGTGCTCTCACGTCGGATCAAGGAGCTTGACGGAAGGAAATGTAACCGCTTACGGGGTTAGCATCTTCCGTCAACTTTTCACTAACGGGTTTTCCCGCCTAAAACGACTCCCGGCTATAAATATGAGAAGCAACCCAGGTATGAATTCAAGTTACACACACTTCTCAAATACATCTTCTTTTTCATTACCCATACTTATTCTCACACCGGAGTCGGGTCAAGGAGAGAACCCTCTTCTCCCCTTGGCGAGGCTAACGGTGCTCTTTTTTGCAGAATTATCGGAGAAGAAGATCAGTCGTACCTGAATCAATCGAGAGGAAACTAACCTTTTTATGCGGATTCAAACCCCCTAGATATCTCGGTTCCGACCATTTATCTAGTGTTTCTTCAACCAACCATCACATCCACAATTCCCCCACCAACTAAACTTCTGTTGGATGTACTTGATTTGAACCAGGCACTAACCAGTCCTTCTCACTCACCTATCAATGAGAATATACCTCAACAAATGACTGGGTCTGATGTATCAATCTTTGCTAACCCACCAACACAACCTGAGGAGGTTACACCCCTTGAGTTACAAGTAACTCTTGGTGGTAATCCAAGTGAAGCAGCCACTACAAGTGCTGAACCCACTGGTTTGCACTTGGACAGTGGTTACATCAATAAGACTTCCTTGGAGGCAATTCCTTACATAGCACCTCTGCCAACCACCAGTGGATTTGTTTTAACCACTGGCAACATCAAAAGGTTGTCAAGTGTTGAAGGAAGAAGACCCCAGTACCAAGAAAAAGGGGCATCAGTGGTTAATGTTTGGAGTACACTCCCTACCTCAACCACTGATAAAACCACTGCTAGTCGGAAATCAGATGATCCCATTAAATTGGGTGATGGTTTAAAATATATGGATTTGACGGAACGAGTTGACAAACTGGATACAGCTGTTGCAGATATAAAAGACATGCTACAACAGTTGTTGAAAGTACAAAAGATGCAATCCACTGTTGTTCCACCTCAAGCACCTGCTCCACCACAAGCACCTGCTGCAAATGAGCTCTGGAATCTATTTCAACCTTTTCTCCAGCAACAAAAACAAATGGCTGATCAGCAACATGACATACATGTACAAAAGCTGAGAAACATTATGGAGTCTAGGTTCAAGAACACTCAAGCAGACATCAAGGCACTCAAGGCCCACATCTTCAATACCACTGGCACTGCTCCTCCAACTGTACTTTTCATTGATCAATTACCCCCAGATAATGCCAAAAAGGGGGAGAAAATTCAGGAGTGGATAAGGAAGGGAATAGATGATGGTCTTTACATTGAACCAGAAAGGGATGCTATGACCAGAAAAATTCCTTTGCCAGATGGTAGCAAAAAGGTTGATGCTACTCAAGAAGCACTTGATGAAGGAGTAGAAAGTGTAAAAAGAGATAGAGCGGCAAAGGATATTTCAAGGTGGAATGAGGAGAAAAGAGCTTACATGGAGCTAAATGCGCAGGGTTGTCCTGGGCTAAAGGATGTTCAAAATCCTGTGCCAAAAAGAAATCTCACTACAAAAGTGAGGAAACCTAAGTCCACACCATCCAGACTCACAAAGCATACTTCAAAACCACTATCCAAAAGCCTCCAGCATCAATCCTCCATCCAAACAGCTGTTGTAACTTCTGCTGTATCAAACTACTGTTGGTACTTCAGAGGTTTCAACATCTGTTATCACTTCAACACACACCACTTCAACACACACCACAACCACTGCCTTACCACCACCACCATCACCACCAAAAACAATCTCACCACCATCTCCTCCTGCCAAAAAGCAGAAGACAACAGATGTTACAACATCTGCTGTAATGACAACAGTGGTTGAAACACCAGTTGTTTCAACAGCTGTTAGTCAATCACAAACCACTGCCACTCAAATCACCACCACTGATCCACCCAAAGCATCATCAGTCCCTCCTCAAACAAAAAGGAGAAGACTAATCCTGAAAGATGATGACACTTCACCACCACAAACATCTTCAAAATCTTTGTCACTTGTTACAATACCCAAGCCTGTTCCTCTCTCATCAGCACAAGTTCAACAGCCCTTAGCTCCTGCAGGTGTTCAATTTCCTCTTGAGCTCATAGCAGTCAGAGAAGAAATCAAGTCCTTTTATTATGAGGATGACCCTGCTAAAAGGAGATTGCCATCAGTTAAAGGATATCCCAGGCCTAACAATATTGAAGAATACTTGAAAATCAAGGTTAAGCAAGCAGAGGATATCTCAAAAAGAAATACACAAGGGAAATCTGATAGGGAAATATAGCAGAACTATCAATACTTGCTCACACAAGTCAGATCCCTGGAACAGTTTGCAAAAAATGTATGTCAACAAATTTCAGAAAGAGCAGATGAAACTCTAAGAAAAGACTACATTGAAAGCATCATGGCAACAAAGAAGTACAAGGGAGAAAAGCACATGTACAAGGAGTGGACCATTCCTGAGCTTGAGCAAGAAGCAGCCAGGATTCAAGAAATGATAAAGAATAAGGTCAAACACACTCCTCCAGAATGGTCTAAGTACAAAAAGAATGTGCCTGAAAAATCACTTGAGCTGAAGAGAATGAAAGAGGAACTGGTTGCTGCTGATTATGGGTCTAAACATCAAGTGGCAAGATGGAAAGAAGATGTAGTCAGGGCCACCTACAAAAGGTTGGAGGAACTAAGAAAGAAAGATCCCACTGTTCCACAAAAACCTGACTATCCTGAAGCAGAGGTTTTAAAAAGACCATCTAAACTGCAAATCAGGAGAGCCACTGCTCCAGCTGGTGCAGCCATCTATAAAAGAAGGCCACACAAACAGTTGGGTGGTGAAACCATCCAAGAGCTGATAAAAGGAGATGCCCTTGTAAAAGAAGGGATAAAGAAAATGATTATAGAAACTCTTGGTTTGGATCAAACTACAAGTACTGCTCAGTCAGTCATGAATAGGCCAGCTTCACCAAATACCTCATCCAATAAAAATCTCCCAAGAAACCCATCAGGCTCAAAAGTACTAAAGTGGGAAACTGACAAACAGACCCATGTATTGACTATGTTCAGGTCTGATGGAGAAGTGAAGAAAATATCAAGGGAACAAGCACTTGGCCTAAGTCTTGAAGATTTGCAGGATCTCCTTGATCTTCCACTTAATAGGGATGATGATGACGCAGATGCCTTAACCTTTGAACTACAACTTAAAGGGCAAATAAGGGAACTGTTGATGAGGCAATAAAGTTCCACAATAATGAAGAGTTTTGGCATTATCTGTTCCAGGGGGAGATTGTTGGGATTGAACCCTACCAGAGGAACAGATAATTAAAGCCAAAACTGGATCAGAGCAGTGGATCCAGAATAAGCAGATGTTTTGTACAAGTCTCTCCCCTTGAAAGTGGTTTCAACATCTGTTAACCTCCTATCTACTGATCGTGCAAACTGCTGACCTACAAACTGCTGATCAAGTAAAGGCCTGATGAAAGACTAAAGCTCTGCTGCTCAATCTACTACCTTGAGTCAAGCACTGCTGATCCGGACAAGTGCTGCTGGGTTCACAGCCGTGGAAGGATGCAACAGTTATTTAGATGTCTTATATGTAATGAAATGTAATAGCAGTAGTTAGCATATCAGTGTTTGTATTGATCAGAGGTTAGAGTTTGTTAGGAAGTTAGATGTCACTTTCATGGTGACGTCAGCTTAGATGCTCAGTGGTTTGCTAGTGCCTATAAATAGAACAGTGCTCTGTACTGTTCTATTAGCTCTTTGCAAAATCGTCTTCTCTGCACGAACAAACACTGAGCTCTGGCTGAGGGAGAGTTTGTATTCAACATTGCATTGTAATCGTAATTGAAATAAATTCAATCTTTCGGTTCTTTGTGAAAAATGTTTGATCAAAGCAATTCTCTCGTTTGATTGTGTGTAAAGTTTGTTTCCATCTTAATTCTGCTGCACAACTCATCCATCTTCATCTTATTTCAAACGTGAAAACACAATCAATACCAAACTCAGATCCAACAGTATTTATACTAATGCTAACAGATTTATGCAAAAAATTGAGGTTCGATCCGGTTCAAGTTGAAGAACCCTAGATTTTTCCCCAAATTTTGATGTTAAACTACATGCAAGTACTTAATCTAACTAGTCATAAGGATAGAATCATACCTTGACGTTGTTAGAAGAAGGGGAAATGTTAAAATATACGGAAAAATTCACCGGAACCAGAGAGTTTTTGGGGAAACGGGGCGTGTGGAATGAATAAACTGATTGAAAAAGGGGGTTTTATCCCGACAGTTGCGCGGACACGGCCCCATGCTCGCTGAGCACGGCCCCGTGGGCGGGCAATTTTAATTTTTTTAAGTGCTCGTGTGAGTGCCCTGTTTCCCAAAACTTGGTTTTAGAAATCTTACCGATTTAGATGTTTTCCCGATGTTCATAACTTACCAGGTATGATGTTGATGCTTGAACCTTTGTTTCATTCTTCGACCGTTTGAAGCGAGATTTCTTCCTCTTCATCCTCAATGAATCCTTGATACAGCTTAAGCCATTGGCCATTGACTTTGAATGGAATTCCATTCCGAGATTTAATTTCGACTGCACCGTGTGGGAAAATATAGGTGATGGAAAAAGGTCCTGACCACCTAGACTTCAATTTACCAGGAAATAATCGAAGTCGTGAATTAAACAATAGAACTTAATCTCCTACCCGAAATTCATTAGGTTTAATGTGTTTATCATGCAAATTTTTCATTCTTTCCTTATAAATTTCGGAGTTAGAGTATGCATAATTCCTTAATTCGTCTAATTCATTTAATTGGCAAAATCGATTTTTAACGCCAATTTCTAAGTCTAAGTTTACATTTTTAATTGCCGTGTAGGCCTTGTATGCTATTTCTACCGGCAAATGACAACTTTTTCCATAGACTAGCTTATATGGGGTTGTACCTATTGTTGTTTTGTACGCTGTTCGAAAAGCCCATAAAGCATCGTCTAATTTATCGGCCCATTCTTTTTTATTTAGCCCTGCGGTTTTTTCAAGTATTCTCTTTAAACCTCTATTAGTCACTTCGGCTTGTCCCTTTGTTTGAGGATGATATGTCGTTGAGACCCGATGATAGACCCCATACCTTGTTAAGATTTTTTCAAGTAGATGGTTACAAAAATGGGTACCTCTATCACTTATTAAAGCTTTTGGTGTTCCAAAACGAGAGAGTAATCTTTTCAGAAATCTTACCACGAATCTTCCATCGTTGGTTGGAAGTGCCTCGGCCTCGGCCCATTTAGACAAGTAGTCTACCGCCACAAGTATATATTTGTTTCCTTTTGATGGTGGGAAATGTCCCATAAAGTCGAGTCCCCACACATCAAAAATTTCACAAACAAGAATGCCATTTTGTGGCATTTCGTTTTTGGAAGAAATATTACCTGTTCTTTGGCAAGCGTCACATGTCTTGACAAGACTTTGGGCGTCTTTGTAAATGGTTGGCCCATAAAACCCTGAATCAAATACCTTTCGTGCGGTACTAGAGGCACCATGATGTCCTCCGTATGGACCTTCATGACAATGGCAGAGAATTCTTCTTGCTTCATTACCATGTACGCATCAATGGATGAGTTGATCAGCACACATTTTGAAAAGATAAGGATCTTCCCAAAAATAATGCTTTGCATCGGCAAAGAATTTCTTTCTTTGATGATGTGGCCATCCTTTTACGACTATACCGCTAGCTAGGTAGTTAGCATAGTCAGCGTACCATGGCTCTTCTCGGTATTCCACCTTTTCCAGGGACTCCGTTGGGAATTTTTTCATTGATTTGCTTGTACCTGGTTGCCTCCAAAGCTGGGTCTTCCAAGCGCGAAAGATGATCTGCTGCGGTGTTTTCTGCTCCTCTTTTGTCTTTTATTTCAATGTCAAATTCTTGGAGTAGAATCCACCGAATCAAACGTGGTTTAGCATCCTGTTTCTTGAAGAGATACCGGATGGCTACATGATATGTATAAACTATCGTTTTAGAAAGAACAAGATAAGAACGAAATTTATCAAAAGCAAATACCACGGCTAGTAATTCCTTTTCTGTTGTTGTATAATTTTCTTGTGCATCATTAAGGGTTTTACTAGCGTAATAAATTGGGTGAAAATGCTTATCTTTTCTTTGTCCCAAGACGGCTCCAACTGCAAAGTCACTTGCATCACACATGATTTCGAAAGGTAATTTCCAATCAGGCGCTATCATGATAGGTGCATTGACTAGCATTTCCTTTAGTATTAGAAATGCTTGATTGCAATCCTTGTCAAAGATTAAAGGGGCATCTTTTTCAAGTAATTTTGTTAGAGGCCTTGAGATTTTGGAAAAGTCTTTGATAAACCGCCTATAAAATCCGGCATGCCCTAGGAAACTTCTGATAGCTCTAACGGAGGATGGGGGTGGTAATCGAGAAATAGTGTCTATTTTTGCTCGATCTACCTCCATTCCTTCGCTTGAGATTTTGTGACCGAGTACTATTCCCTCCGTTACCATGAAATGGCATTTTTCCCAGTTAAGGGCGAGGTTAGTTTCCTCACATCGGGATAGCATTCATTCAAGGTTATCGAGACATTGGTCGTATGAATCTCCAAAGAAAGAAAAGGCGTCCATGAAGACTTCCATTGTCTTTTCTATCATGTCATGGAAGATTGCCACCATGCAACGTTGGAAGGTTACAGGGGTATTACATAGACCAAAAGGCATGCGTCGATAAGCAAAAGTTCCATAGGGACATGTGAATGTTGTCTTTTCTTGGTCTTCGAGTGCTATCGGAATTTGAAAGTAACCTGAAAAACCATCTAAGAAACAATAAAATTTGTGACCGGATAATCTTTCTAGCATTTGATCAATATAAGGCAAGTGATCTTTCCTTGTTGCCTCATTTAATCGACGATAATCTATACATACCCTCCATCCGGTGACAGTTCTTGTTGGTATTAATTCATTTTTCTCATTGGTTATTACCGTCATACCTCTTTTCTTTGGAACTACTTGGACGGGACTTACCCAAGGACTATCGGAGATTGGGTAAATGAGTCTGGCGTCAAGTAATTTGATGACTTCGTTTTTAACCACTTCTTGTACATTTGGATTTACTCTACGTTGTGGTTGTATTACCGATTTATAGTCATCATTAATTAAAATTTTGTGCGTGCACATGGAAGGACCTTGTTGGACCGTGTCGTGACCCTAAACGATCAGTTGAGCAAGTTCATCATCACGTATAAAGGCGGAATCAGTATACGTAATGTTACAGCAGCTTTCCTATTCAAATCCTTCACTTTATTAGCTTTCTGAGATAATTTTGACAGAGTTTCGTTACAATGCTAATGATCAGGTCTCGCTCAAATGAACACATACATGAGGTATTTATAGATGGCTGATTTCGCTTTTATGGCATGTCCATAAAAGCGGAATCACTTGTAACTGATTTCGCTTTTATGTCATGACCACAAAAGCGAAATCACCTTGACATAAAAGCGAACCCCCTAGTAACCTATGGTCACATAAGCGAAATCACTAACTTATATGCACACATAAGCGAAATACCTATCTAGACCTTGTACATATAAGTGAAATTACAATATAAACCCTAAACTTGACTTTCTTGACTTAAGACTTGATGTAGATGAAGTCAACAGACATTCTTGTGCACCAACAGACTCCCCCTTGGATGTTGACGTAATTTTCAGCTTCTGAGTCTTCAGTCTTAGTCTTTTCTCTAACTCTCTGTCGTCTCATCATAAGCACTCTATCTTCACAGGTTTCAGGATCTTGTCCTCCTGGCTCTAACTTCCATCTTCCCTTTGAATGTTGATCCAGACTCCCCCTTTCACAGACTCCTCCTCTCGATATGCTAGAATCTGAGAAATCTGGTTCAAGCTTTGACATTTAACTTCCATTGGGAATAATGAAGTTTACAACCTGTTAACCTGCACATCCTCTACCTCAACATAAGTTTTACAAATTTATAACAATTGAATTTAGTAAACTTACTGGTAGAAACCATTCATTCACCAATCATACTAGTTATATCAAGTTCAAATGAATGACCTTGATTAACTAAAACACACAATCTTTCAAAACATTTGTATATGACATTCAAAGTTTTCAACATATTCTCCCAACCCAATTCATCATGTTTAGCACTTGGAATTTTGAATATCAGCTCTTCAACATCAGTTGTCGAAAATCTTTTTGAATTTTGATTTTAAAGAAATGCAGTAAACAAATATGTACAAATAATATTTTTGTGAGTTTGTGTAAGAGAATCATATCAGTTCATGAAACAAATCACTAGCACCGTTAAGCTTTAAACATGTTAAGTTTTAAACGATTCACTTAGATTGTCAGTATATTGATCCACTTAAATTTTCACACAAAGTTCAACTGCTTCGAGATACGAATTTAATGTCTTAGATACTTAAACTTATTCGCGTATCCCACCTCAGAATATACTCCCGTATCCAGATCTCAATATTCAGTCTTACAGGTAATTATAACACAAATGATATCTGTAAGGGGTTAATAATTTATGAAGAATCATGAGAGCTCAGGTCAGAACTACCGTTCAGCAGAGAGATCATGACTCAACTTGTAGGTGTGTCCCCTTTAGAGGATCTTTTTTACAACAGCATTGCTAAGCAATTTTATTGTCTTATCATTTATGCTGAGGGTGATGCTATGTTTCAAGCATTTGCAGAAAGTATTATTCGAGGACTAGGTCAGAACCACCGTTCAGCAGAAGTCCCGGAATAATACCCCAGATATCACTGAGTATAAAGACCTGTATATCAGAATACGAAACCTTTCAAACGAGATTTCGGGAGTTACCCATATATCCGAGAGATGTTACCCACGATATAAGCAAGTTTGAAATTTAGGTTTATATCTCGTCACAATTTACTAAATGTGCAAAAACCTACTGACACATCATCAGTGAGACCGTTTATCACATTTGACATTTCATATCTTTAGCATGCTGTGATAGTTCACTGATTTACTATCATTTCCTCTTTTTCACAACAAAACTCATTTTTGCTTTTCAAATTTTCTAATTTTTTTAAAATAAATTTTTCTCCCCCTAAAATCAAAATATGTTTCAATTTTGATTTTCAAGGAAAATTTGAAAACAAACTATACAAGAAACGTGACAAACTGATATCAAATCACTTCAATTCGCCATCCACTTGGCATAAACAATCAGAACTCCCCCTGACAACAAACTATTTTCCCATTAAGATTTCAAAACACTTAAGTTTGTTTTAATCAAAATGGTTTTTCCGGAAAATTAGTTTTGTTGAACTAACAAACCACTTGTTGGTTAGGGGATTACTTCATCACTTTGTTCTCCTTTAACCATTTTGAAAGATATAACAGTTCAAGATCCTTGTCAACAACAAACACTAGTAGAAAATCAAGTACAACTTAATGTCCCTGATTTACCACTTGTAAATCGAAATATCACAGTTACCAACCTGTGAATTTCTCAAGAAATGTGCCGATACCTGCTTCACACTTACCAACCTGGAAGCTCCGGCAAGTCAGGTTTTTCTATTTGAAAAGTTTCACCCAAGCCTGACCAGCCTTGGGTGATTTTGAATTCTTGTTCAACAATGATGGAAAATTTGCATCATCCATTGTTAAACCTGAATTCTCAGATTTTACCTCAACACTAGGCTCTTCTGGCTTTGACGAACCAGAATCATTGCCTGCACATGGCTTGTCTGACTTTGACCTGTCAGATTCATTGCCTGATGGTGGCTTGTCTGACTTTGACACATCAGATTCATCGCCGACCATTTTCTTCTTTTCCTTTTTCTCTTTTGTCCTCAGATTTGCATCTGAAGAATTCAATTTACTTGGCTTTGCAGTCGAGTGAGTTGATTCATCAGAACTTTTCTTCAATCTGTCCGGTGAACCTGAAGACAGAATTTTCTCCAGATACTCTCTCGCCTTCTTCCTTTTCTTTCGCAGTCTGTCTTTCTGCCCCTTTGAAAGTTTAACTTTCTTTTCTTGAATTATCTGATCCTGAACTTTAGGTTTTAGAACCTTCTGTTCATGGGGCTTGACGTTGACTGGTTTCTTTGCTATCCTTTGATAATCAGCCCTCGATCGTGCCGTTGATCTCATTGGACAATCTTTGGCAATATGTCCTCTAATATGACAATTATAGCATCTTCTTGTTTCAAAATTCCAATTCTGGCAGTTAACAGCAATGTGTCCTCTAACACCACAGGTGTAGCACACTCTGTTATCGTACCATTCACCACTTTCACACCATATGCTTAGATCATAACATTGTCTGGCTTTGTGGTAATCATCACTCTTCTTGAAAACCGATTTTGGCTTTGAAACACTGTGGTCAAACCTGCACCACTTATTACCAACACTTTTTGAGTTTTCAATTTTAATTTTTTTTTTATTTTTGATAATGATTGGATGACTTATCTGATGAGCTTTTATTTTCATATTTAGGATTTTTCAAATTTTTATCTTTTTGTTTCTGTTCTACACTCTTCTTAACAGGTTTTTGTTTAGAACATTCACCTGTTTCAGTAGATTGCAAAACAGTATTTTTAAATTTTTCTTGTAAATCTAAAAATATTTTTCTTTTCTTTTCTTTTTCATCATCAGATATTTCATCACAATCTTCAATTTTGACTTTGTCAAAATTTGTGACATTGTCACTTATTGGACCAGAATTGATTGGTTTTGGACAAATATGTGATGCAGAAGTCACAAAACCTTTCAATTTATTCTCAAGCTCGGTAATTTTATTTCGAGCAATTTCAGCTTCATTTTCAAGCCGAATGATTTTCTGAAGATGAGAATTTATTTCAATATGTTTTTCAAGATTATTGTTAAAAATAACAGACTTTTCATCTTCTAAAACCTTCATTTGACTTTGAAAATCTTTTTCTTTTTCTTTTAACACTTCATTTTCCAATTTTATCCAAGAAACGTTTTCATTTTCAATTTTGATTTTTCCAAAATCTTTTTCTTTTTCTTTAAAATTTTTGTTTTCTAATGACAAACTCTCAACATTCTCCAAAAGTTTGTCATTTTCAGATCTCAGTTTTCCACAGTTCAAGCGCAACTCCAGAATCTGTTCATCATCAGATTTCTTCTCGTCTTTCAAAGCTTTGTTTTCCAATGTCAAATTCTCCACATTCTTCAGAAGTTTGACATTGTCTGTTTCTGATTTTTCGCATTTCGAGCATTTTCCATTCATCTCTCCATTATCAGCTTCTTTCTTTGTTTCCTTCATGTATGTTCCTGCACAGAAAATTTTAACAAAATCAAGAGGATTCATATTTTCATCAATATAGCAACCCCTCTTAATATCGTATCTCATAACATTTTTTGCTGCAAGACACACAGTGATTCGTTTTCTCATTTCAATGATCACATCCAAATCTATCTTTCCTGATTCTCCTTTTATTTCATCCAATAACTCCCTTTTTCTTGAATCTTTATGACCCCTCTGATTTGTTATTGTATTGATGAAACTTCTTAAATCAAAGCGTGATAAACTAGAATCCCGTCTCAGTCCATTCACGAATTTCTCCCATTCCAAAGGTAAAGCATCAACAAATTTTGAGATTCTTTCATCATTTGAATGATATATCTTATGTTTCTCTAACTTGATGATTAGATCATAAAACCTTTCTTTCAACTCTTCCACAGATTCATTCCTCTTACATAAAAAATTTTCCCATCTTTTAATATAAACATCCTTATCACCTAATCTCTCACGCCAAGATTCACAAACCCAATCATTTAAATTTTCAAAGTTTTTGTTTTCCTTTTCGTCAAACATTTTGATTTCTTGTTATTTGTGCGTTGTAGAACACCTCGAATCACCTGCAAGATTATCAAACACTTAGACAAATTTTCCGAAATTTTGTCAAATACTGACACTGAAGCGAAATCAGTCAGATTGACTGATAAGCGAAATCACTTAAAGTGACACAAAAGCGGAATCTGATTTGTCCGTATAAGCGAAATCAGAATGTCACTAAAAGCGAAATCAGATGTAAAGTGTCCGTAAAAGCGAAATCACATGTAAAGTGTACGTAAAAGCGAAATCACATGTAAAATGTACGTAAAAGCGAAATCACATGTAAAGTGTACGTAAAAGCGAAATCACATGTAAAGTGTACGTAAAAGCGAAATCACTTTTAACACTATATGTACACAAAAGCGGAATCACTTTTTAACATTCGATGTACACAAAAGCGGAATCAAGTGATGTAATCAGCTGATGTACGTAAAAGCGGAATCAGCTGATAACCAATTTTCACCAAGTTTTAATTCGAATTACAATCTGAAACTTTCAAGGGTTGTAATACTCTTAAAACCGATCACAATGATATGATTTTTGTTCAATTTTGACCGCTGAATCGTTTCAGATCTGAAGATGAAGTTCCGGTTCGAAAACAAATCGAGATTTTGTTAAAATTGATTGAGTTTTAGTATGTTTTAAGATCTGATATTGTTAAGGATTGATTAATAACTATTTTCGCTCACAATACTTGAGATTCAAGCCATTTTGTCCGAATTAACTTGTTTAATCCGAAAAAATTAAAAGAGAAATTGAGTAGAAAGATGAGAATAGTGTCGAATCGGCTGATGTAGTATGAACTCCTCGTCCTGAAGCTCTGATACCACTTGTTGGACCGTGTCGTGACCCTAAACGATCAGTTGAGCAAGTTCATCATCACGTATAAAGGCGGAATCAGTATACGTAACGTTACAGCAGCTTTCCTATTCAAATCCTTCACTTTATTAGCTTTCTGAGATAATTTTGACAGAGTTTCGTTACAATGCTAATGATCAGGTCTCGCTCAAATGAACACATACATGAGGTATTTATAGATGGCTGATTTCGCTTTTATGGCATGTCCATAAAAGCGGAATCACTTGTAACTGATTTCGCTTTTATGTCATGACCACAAAAGCGAAATCACCTTGACATAAAAGCGAACCCCCTAGTAACCTATGGTCACATAAGCGAAATCACTAACTTATATGCACACATAAGCGAAATACCTATCTAGACCTTGTACATATAAGTGAAATTACAATATAAACCCTAAACTTGACTTTCTTGACTTAAGACTTGATGTAGATGAAGTTAACAGACATTCTTGTGCACCAACAGACTTATGCCTTTAATATCTACAAGCTTCCAAGCGATCGCATTTTTGTGTTTTTTCAAAAGTGTAATTAATTTTTCTTTTTCTAAACTAGTTAATTTTGACGAAATAATTACAGGTGATTTACCATCTTTGTCTAGAAAAGCATATTCCAAACCTTTCGGAAGTTCTTTGAGCGGTATTTGGGAGACTCATTACTTGGTTGCTCATTTCAATCAAGAACCACAAAGGTTTGTTCTATGGCGACCTCTTCTTCAACAAAGTGGTCAATTTCTTCTCTTGTATCGGGTGGTTCATCTTCATCTTCAATTAGGGGGTCATTGTTGCCGAATGGATATTTCATTGAACGCTCAAGATCGACACTCTTTTTAAATGCCCCTAATTGAATAGATAAATTGTTGTACTTCCGGTTTTTCAAGGCTTCGTGGGTCTTTACAAAAGGTCATCCCAACACTAGAGGAGCGTCATCAAGGATGACAAAGTCGGTTGGGATTACCAATTGATTTGTTTGGACCAAGACATCTGTGACAACTCGTATAAATCCCTGAACATTTCGTTTTACTGTGTAATTACATGTACGTTAAATGAATTGAATTTTGTGATTTATTTTATTTGATCGATGGTGTGCTTAGTAATGTGTAATGTGAATTATGTGAAACGAAACCCGACACTGAAATATTGGAATATGATATTTTGTGAATCGAAGCATTGTAAAATATTATTTCGCGATACGCATCGTTTTAATTAATTATTTCGGTTATCTTGCAAAATCGTCGCTTAGTGCGCAACCGTTACCTATTAAAAACCCAACCCAAACCCACCCCTCCTCTCCTTGCGCCACATATAGGCCCAACCCCAACCCAAGTCCCCTTATTTGAAACATTAGGCCCAAACCCACACTTCTTGTTCCTTGTAGCCCATTAGCCCAACTTTCTTGGGTTTTAACTATATGTAGGAGACTTTGGGAATAAGTAATCAAAAACCAAAACCCTAATTCCCCTTGTGATCGTCGACCAGAGGAAGACCCCCTCCCCCCTGCGAAAATCTAACCCTATTTCAGCTTCTTGATTCGCCTTTCACTTTCGTGTAATCCATTCTCTTGCTCTAAGGTTAGTATTCTTGATTGAATTGTGATTCATGGTGTGATTTTGGTAGAAACTTGGCTGTGAATTTTTAGTAAAATTCTAGGGTTTTGATGTTATATGATTTATTTCGGTTAAGAATGCGATTTGTTGAAGTAATCGATAGTATATATGCACATATGATCATGGGCTGCGTTTTTATGAAAAATCATGATATGTTATGGCTAGGGTTTTTTGATTTTGATATGGTTAGATGATAATTGATGATTAACATGTTGTAAGTTGTTATTAGGAAGAGTTGAGATCGTTTACACGTGTTTTGGTGTTGTTTAATTGTAAAACTGCATGTTGATTGATGAAAACAGCCAACTTCAGTTGGCTGTAAACGGACCGTTATAAATCGAAAAATTGATTTTATGAAGTCTAAGTTATATTATTTCGAAAAATGAATCAAATGGCACTGGAATCATAATTTTTTGAGGTCGCTTGCTATTTTTAAAGGTCCGTTTTGTACAGCAGCAAAAGCTGCGTTTTTTCTGCAGAAAGTGTGTGTTATGTTTTTCATCATAACTTGAAACCTGGATAGAGTTAGGTCACAAAATTGATACTGTAGATGGCCACTGATGTCATTGTAATTCTCCAACGGGAATTTCGTCAATCGGACTTACGATGAATTTTAGATGAATTTTTCTGTGGATTGCAGTTAGAAAGTGACGAATCTGATTGCAGCCCGGTAAATGATTTTTATAAAACAATTGGTGATGAATTGGATCCCTATATTTTTACAAAATAATATTTGGATCGTTTTAAACATTCTGTAAAATTTTGGGAATTTTTGGAATAAGTTAACTATTTTATTAAAATAGCCGAAAACAGCCCAGTTTTGGATGTTAAAGCTGAAACAATATAAGTAGTGATTTGCGTGTCTAAATGTCGGTTAGGTTATCTGATAATGATCCAACTTGTTATATGTTAAAGAAAGTGTTATGTGAAGTATGGTGTGCTTGCTCTTGAGTAGTTATAGGTGGAATGTGTTTATGGGCGTGAACTGTCAAAGTAGGTGCATGTTATGTGGTAGATGCGTGTAGGAACTTTGTGCTCTATTTGAAACCACTAATTGACTAAATGGTAATCATACTAGGACGTGATTGACCAACCCTGACTGTTAGCTATTTTAAGAGTCCAACCGAGCAACCAAAGGTGAGTTCACACTTTCTTCAAAGCATGGGATTCCCGGTGGATTGGGAATGGGTTAAGTAACAACTGTCCCCCTTAGGTGGGATGTATTTGGAATGGGTTAAGTAACAACTGTCCCCCTTAGGTGGGATGTAATCTGCATATTCTCCTTGGGTAGAATACGTACCTCGGTCCTCCTTAGGTAGGACAGCAACCTAAAACTTACTAGAAAAAACTCTATCATGAAGTCCCTCATTTTTATATCGACTTAATAGCCGGGCCAATGGCGAACGGGTCATTAGTTAAATAGCACTATTAGGTCTTACAAGCCTCACACCGTGCCACAGAGGACGGGAGTGGACTAATGTACTTGGGCACTTGTCAATGATGATAGACATTGACGCAGGGCACATAAACATGACTTACGTCAGTAGTCGATATGGTAACGGGTCTAGTGGTTTACAACATGGGGAAGCCCCCGCGGTAAATGGTTTTGGGAATATGGAACTGGATAACTTTTGGTTTTTGAAACAACTTAACTACTTATGGTTTTTGGAACAACATTAAAACGGACAACCAACTGTGAACTCGCCAACCTTTTTGTTGACACGTTACCACATGCTTTGCAGGTCGTTAGGTTATTTGCTGGAGCTTGCATGGGGAAGGAGTCATTGTGGGACATGAACCATTGTGTGTTCATGATAAACTTATAAAACGTTTAACTTATATTTTGGTTTTCAACTTATGCTTCCGCTGACTTTTTAAATTTGGTTTTGGACTTTGGTTTGGTGAACCTTAAAACGTCTAGCTGCATTGGTTTTACTTTAATTTGTTTAATGTTTATTAAGATTGGTGGTATGATCCTGGTCAGTCACACGCCTCGCGGGAATACTCCGCTTGTGGATTTTGAGGGTGTGACAACATCCTCAACTACCCCTATTGATTTTATTATTTTCCGATTAGATAGAAAAATGAGTATTTGAAGTGGAGAAAAATCACCAATACTTAATTTTTCGAAAATGTAGTTTGGCATTATATTAACACAAAGATCTTTATCAATTGTAATATTACTAATAAAGGAATTTTGAAAAAAACATGGAACCGGTGTAATGTTAATTTCAAATGGATCTTCTTTTATTAGCACAGTTTGATCATTTGTTAACTTAATGCTTACCTTTTCGTCAATTTTAGTGTTAGTGTTTAACACTTTTAAAAATTTAGCATGAGTTGGTACTAAAAAATGATTTTCGAAAGAAGGTGACAAGAGATTAATTTCTTTAAAATTAGACTCTTCTTGAATTTTAACGTTATCGGACTCACCTTTTTCGTTGTTTAACTCATGTGTTGGCTTTTCACTTATTTGTTCTTCCATTTTTACATTTTCAACTATCTCTTCTTTATTACAAGTTAATTCTTCCCTTGCGAGGGACCCCTCTTCCCTTGCGCGGGATTCTTTTATGCAGCGCTCGATAGTTTTAATGTGTTCTATTATCTTATCGGCTATATGGGTGATAGAGTAAGGATCTGAATCCTCAAAGCTTGAATCCGGATGTTCGATCCTTGGTTCCTCATAATACTCATATGAAGTAGATGGTTCACACCATTGTTCCTCATTGTAAGTATATGATGGATAAGGGTCGTAACTTTGTTCTTCATAATACTCATATGAGGTGGGTTGTTCACGCCATGGTTCCTCATAGTAAGCATATGAAGGTGGAGGCTCATATCTTGGTTCCTCAAAGTATGAGTATGAAGGCTCATACATTGGTTCATCAAAATATGAGTATGAGGGAGAAGGTTCATACCTTGGGTCTTCATAGGATGTGTATGAAGTTGATGGCTCGTACCTGGGCTCCTCATAATAGGTGTATGAAGCGGATGGTTGAAATAAGTCACAATATTGTACCGAGTGAGGGTTACCACAAATGGTACAATAGTCTTCCCTATAATCATCCTCCTCATAGGTGTAGTTGTAATCTCCTGAGTATTGATCCATAAGAATCACTCAGCAGACCACAACAGAGTCTCGAGACCAGAAAACAAAAATAAAAACGGGAACAGAGGCTGGACACGGCCCCGTGTTCAGTGTGCACGGCCCGTGTTCAGGTTCTGTATCTGGGCGTTTTAATAAAAGTGACTGGTTTTGTGCAGCACGGGGGCGTGTTCAATGAGCACGACCCCATTTTCAGACTCTGTATCTGGGAGTTTTGTAAAAAAAATGTGCAGCACGGCCCCATGTTCAGTGAGCACGGCTCGTGTTAAATCTACTGTAAATGCAAAAACTAACAAAAATGCAGAAAATGTGCGCGCGGTTTTAAAAAGGTTTTGAAAAACTGATTAGGCCGTCGATTTTAAGCTTTCTTAAAATCCTTGTGTCCCCGGAAACGGCGCCAAAAACTTGATGTGTGCGGTCGTGTATATATATTTAAGTATATTTTTAGCCCTTTTTAACACTTTAGTCGAGTTTTAAATTTATAAAACACGATATTTTACTAACACTAAACATACATATGGGTAAGTGCACCTATCGTGAGCGTAGTATAGCGTTGGTAAGATACCGAGGTCGTCCAAGGACACAAGAGCTTTTAGTACCGGATTATCCTCAGCGTCTAATCAAATCAAAAATTTAGAAAAAAAAAGTTTTTAAACATGAAAATAAAATCTAAAAATGTTGAAAATAAAAATAAAAATAAAACAGATAGACAAGATGAATCACTTGGATCCGACTCGCCTTTAGTGTAACCTTTGATGTTTTCCGCACTTTTGCACTTTTTAAGAGATTATCTTAGTTATAGTAGTAGACCCCTCTTTTGAAGGTGACGTTACCCTCAACCCAGTAGTTTGAGTCAGCAAGGATACAATCCTAAAGGGTTTGATTATTGGAAGATAATTAATTAAGTTATTAATGCGTAATGTGGTAGGCCCCTCTTTTGAAGGTGACGTTACCCTCGGCTAAGTGGTTTGAGTCAGCAGGGATACAATCCCAAGTAGCCGGGTTAATATATTAATAGTAGTTTACATATGAGGGGATCAAGCCATTCGCACCCCCGCCATCCAATACCAGTGGGTATTGAAGGAGGTCCTAGTAAGCTTGACCCAGGTCCTTGCAGGATCTATACACTGAACAAGGCAAGAACCTTACCAAACCATTCCCTTAACCCCCGACCAGGTAGCCAACATATCTCCATATAGACCGTGGAGATATGAATTGTGTAAATCTTTTATTTTATATAGACAGTAAAATAACGCCAAGACACCACGGACAAATGATAAGGAAGTTTCACTTTCAACATAAGAAACTAGTTATTAAAGACATTAATACAAAACCAAATAAAAAGTGCGAAAAGATTAAAAAACAAAAGTATTACACTAAATGCTTGTTTTCACCAAGTGATGTAAGAGACTTAGGCAAACATGGCCTTTGATTGTCAAGAACTCTTACTATCAATCTTGGATCCCGAGACTACTACACACACTCTATGATGGATGATGGATGATGGTGGTGGATGTGGGTGTTGTGATGGTGGTGGAGTGGAATAGAGGTGGTTTGTCAAGGGATGCCTTTGAAATGAACCAAGCACCCCTATTTATAGCCTGTACAGAAGCCCAGACACGGCCCCGTGTCCATCCACTTTCTCTTTCTTCATTTAATGCAGTTTGTCTGTATTAGTTAACCACGCCCCCATGTCCGCTGGGCACGGCCCCATATGCAGAAGCGTATCTGTACTATCAAGATTTGCTTGGATTCTGCGAATCTTAGCATTGACCACGGCCGTGTGGAGCTGGGCACGCCCCCGTGTTGGGAAATAGAAGCTTCTACAACTTTGTCTTTTCTGCAGACACTTGGGCACACCCCCGTTTCCGCTGGGCACGGGGCGTGTTCAGCCTTCTGAAATCTTGTTTTTGCTTGGGAATATGCTGTCGAGGGGTCGGGCATGCCACGTTTATTCCTTTTCTTGTATTTGTGTTAGATTTAGCTGCATTTTTGCTTCTTTTATTCATTTGAGCTCATTTAATCCTGAAAATACAAAAGGAAGACAAAAGCACACTTTTTCCAACATTAGTACTAAAAAGGGTTAGTTTTATGCCTCATTTGATGTAATTTATATGTTGCATTTTACACACATCAACTTTCAAAAGTCGGGTTGTTACATTCTGGGTATAGTTCGAGTTTTTCATAGATAAGAGTGGACTGAATTGCTCAATTTGAGGGGGAATTCAGTGATAAGACGTCAGAATTTGCAAAAATGAGGGGGAATAAAAATTTCATATTGAAATTCTAGCATTTTTGAAATTCGTGACGATGCAACAGTATTCGGGTGGTTCTGACTTCAGTATTGTCTAAAGATACATAGGATCTGGATTTGTGAATTCGTGATCATAGGAAGTTCAGACTCAATAGATCAGGGTCAGATGTCTTAGGGTTTGAGTCCCAAGTCTTCGTCAAGTCGATCAACAGGATTAGCATCGGGAGATGATACTTATAAGATATCATAGACGTGTGATAGTCTAAAGTGTCAGAATGGTTAATCTTCGAGCAGATGAATTATTTTTCAAACTAACCGCTGGAGAATTATGATGTTTGTTGGTTAAGTTGATGTCAGAACAAGCGGAGAAGACTATACATCTGTTATCATGACTGAAGAGGAAGAATGTGAATTTGATCGTCGATGAATGTTTCTGAGATCTAAATGTGTTACCAGATGATTCGATATCCGATGAAGATTTGCTGATTGTGGAGAATACCGTTTACACGGATCAATCATTCAAGAAGGTGCTTAAAGGTGATCACGGAAAACAGGATTTCAGATTTTCGGGGGTAATCACATATTTGAAGTTAACCAGTGGGGTGTTCAAAGTTTCTATCAATTGCCGGTTGGGTTTTTGGACATTAATAAGATCAAGCAGGCGGAATGCGCGATCGATGGTGCTGAAATGATATATAAAAAACCGAACGGGGATGTGGTTAAAGCTGAAACAAAGAAGCTGCATTGATTAGTTTCAAGTTGATGATTATTCGTGAAGATTGCAGTTGAGCAAATCAGAGGAGGAGTCGTGAACTGTGCAAACAAAGACTTGAAGATTTATTTCATGGGGAATGTGTGTATAATATTGTCAAAGCAAACCCGGATCATCAATCAAAGGGGAATTTATTGAAGATTTCAAGATGCCTGATTGAAGTTGCAGGATATTCAAAACACGGCTCTAGGTTTTCAAAGATACAATTCGACAGTGACGGCCAAGGGGGAATCTGTTGGTGCATATATCGTATGTTCGCCACTGTGCGAATAGGCTAGATAGAGTGTTTGTTGAATATTTTATAGAATAGTGTGAAATCCGTATCGAACTGAAAGGTTTTGTGATGTAACAGTTCCTTCGTACGAAGGGAGTTCCTTCGTACGAAGGGAGTCCCTTCGTACGAACGGACACATTAGTTAGTTTGTACGAAGCCACAAGACACAACCGTTTCGTATGAAGGGACCATAGGTGGGTTCGTACGAAGGCATGATGTGTGTGTATATATATATATATATATATATATATATATGGGTGTTGGGGTCTTGTGTTGGACAAGCTTTTGGTTCCCTGATGGGAGATGTTGTCCAACTGATTTCGCGGGTATGTAACTTCTTATCAGTAATAGAAACCAGATTAAATCGACTTGTTCGGTGTTTATTTTACTTCTACTCCTTTCTTATCGATAATATCTCACCGAATCGGTTATCTCGGGACCAAAACTCCATCAAACCTGCCGGATCCTGGAATCTCAAATAAACGTTATATTTTTAACTTATCCTTGTAAATGTAATTCTGTATTATTTGTGTAGTCTTGCCCTTGTATTTTTTTGACCAAGTCGAAGTAGATGTCTACTTGTATTTATCTCCCCAAAATAAATATAAGTGAATTGTTAGGGGGAGGTTCATTTGAGAAGAATCTTCTTATAAGAAGAAAAATAAATTAATCTAGGCCCTATATTTTTTTGATCAATGGTTGTGAATCAAGATATAATTTTATCTACTTTTAATTAATGCTTTAATTAATAAGGGTATGATAGACATTTTGATGTAAAATATTAATAAATATCATAAAGAGTTACTCAAATCTAATTAATGCCACCATAATTTCCTCCTTCATCACCATTAATACACCAATTTTATTAGAAATGACAAAACTATTTAAAAATGTTGGGTCCTACACATATTTTATTATGAGTCAGCAAAATTATTTAAAAATGTTAGGGTCCTACACATTTTGTACCTTACACCAAAACATTGTCTTTATGGTGCAGGAAACAATGTTTTTATGGTGTAGGAGACGTTGAATATGTAGGATCATGTGCATGATTGTTTTTATTGTGTAAGATGCAAAACTATTTTATAGGATAACTCATTAAATAATTAGGGTTCATTAATTTGAATAACATAAATAAATGATAGACTCATTAAATGATTTGTTCAAATTACCTATGTACCCTTTATTATTTTTATTCTTAATTTGTAATTTCTTCTCATTTGAACTCTCCACTTGTTAAATAATATTTCTAATATTATTTTTAGTATAAATATACTTGTATGGTTATTTGCATAACTTGTCATGTTTACCAAATGTATACTTAGGCAAGTATACATGTTTTTGTGTAATACTCATGTATTTTTTTTATTAATGACAAGAATCATTTCTTGTAATTTTTATACTTTTCCAGAAATTATATTTCTTAAAAATAATATATCTCTAAGACTTGCTTGTAATATATATATATATATATATATATATATTATCATTTGTCTGATTTTATATAATTTCCACTAATTCTAGTAAATATATATATATATTTTGTTGTTTACATATATATTTGTCCATGTAGTTGTCCGATTGTCCAAAGTCCATGAATTTAATAAGGGATATATATATATATAGGGTCAGGATTTAGAAAAAAATGGTGAAAAGTGTGAGAACAATTAGAGCGGTTATGGATCGTCCGATCAAAACAATCCATGGACTAGATTGGCGCGGTGGCGTTTTCGTAAATAACACCAATTCTATTAAGTGGATGCGCTTCATTAAGGGTAAAAGGGTCTTTAGACTTCTCTACCAAAAACGCCAAACTCATGAATAAAACGCCATTACGGGCCAAAACACATCCTATATAAACAAAACATCTCAGACATTCATTAAACACACCCCGAACCGCAAACGCCATATTTACTACTATATAACATTCTTTTTAGAAACGCCAAAAAACCCAAAATATCAAACACACCAAACTCAAAAACGCCATATTTTACTATATACCAATCATCTTAGAAAACGCCAAAAAACTCAAACATCAAAGATTCCAATCGACGTTTCTTTTAGATACACTATTTTCTCAGTAAAACGCCAAAAATCACAAACATCGTTTCTTGTATATTCAATATTTTTCTACGCGAAGTTTCGCATAATGCATTCTTAGCTTAGGGGTGTAACTCTGTCACACCCTGACATTTGCGGAAGCGTGATTATGGTGTGACTTTCTTAATACCATTGCATTCAATCATAACAACAACTATATGATAAAACCATAGATTTATCATCCATTAAATAAGTTTGAAAACATCACAACAACATTATTTAAACATAGACTTCAAATTCAAGTTTTTACAAACCATACGAATTGTTTATGAGTTTCACTAAGGACTCATCAAAAGATATTAAATAAAACCAAGGTTTGGAAGACGTGTCTCGTCCAGGAATAAGACACCCAAACCAAACCTCAAAACCATGGATGACATCTTTATTCATAACGCAGCATGAAACTTCCAACGCCCGCCAGATCCACTTACTAATTCCCTGAAATACATGTATTTTGAAAAACATCAACAAAAGTTAAGCGAGTTCGTATGTTTGTTTGTGTGTATGATTAAACCTTTGAAACCATTGTAAGTATGTATGTAAGTTTGTAAATCCCGGTATGAAAGCAACAAGGAAAAACATATCAACAATGGTTTACAAGGCCATTGATATGTGTGACGTGATGCAGGAAAGCTCAAACCTAGCAAATTTTGCACCGGGCTTCCGGCTGTAAGACATAGTCTACCCATGGGCCAACCCTGGTCCAACATGGGTGGGGCTCGCTACACCCAAATAGATCTATCACTCATGTCCCTCGGTCCTACAATGAGGATTGATGGCCTTAAGCGTTATACCCACCACTCACATGATCTAGGTGTACCCTTCCTTAGCTAACCATACCAAATAATAACGTTTGTAAACAGTTGTAACATGTACTTCACCCCCGAAGTTATAAAACTGAAAACAGTTAAAAGAAAATGGGGAACACGAAACTAACAGTCTTGCATCTTCAATAATCGTAACTCGAACTTCTTCGGTGAACACGACTACCTACAACGTACTAATGTCTATTAGACGAACGGGCCGTGCCTTGATTTAGTATTACGTTTCTGAGTTACGTTTCTTTTGATATTATTCCAAGTTATATAATTATTTGTTAAAATAATTAATATTTTAACTTAAATTTTATTTATAAATTTTGGAATAATTGTTAAACAACATTTTTGTAATAACACTTCCCAAGTATTTATACTTGTATTTCCTTCCCAAGGATGGGGGTATCTTATACATGTGTATTTTTGCTATGTTTTGGGGTCGTATTCCGATGTGTATTTATACGTGTGAGAATACGTATTTTATTGTATTTATTAAGTATCCTCATACTTAATTTTACATTAATTATTCCGGAATATTATCTTTAATAAATATCCAATATATATTTCCAAAATATATATTTCAAGAAATATTACTTAGAAAAATTATTTATAATTTTTCTTTTGGCAAAAATATTTGTAGTTCCAAAATAATATATTTTCAAGTCTAACTTAGAAAATATTTATAAATTTATTTTTATCCAAAAATAATGTATTTCAAGTTTACTCAATAAAATATATATTTTTTCCAAAAATAATGTATCTTCTAATAATTCCAAGGAAAATATATATATATTTATGCTTGTCAAAAATGCTATATTTTTCCTTTGTCAAAATATGATATACTCTTGAAGTAATTGTGAAAATCGTATTTTCATTCCTTTGTATCCAAAATATACTTTGTGAACATATTTTCCGGAATATTTTGTAAGTTGCATTTCTTGTTTGGTTCGCCAATATTTTGTGTGTAACTTGTATGCTTATTCCTTGGGATTTTGGTAATATTTTGGATTGTAATCCTTGGTGTTTTGATGTGTTATATTATTTTAAGTCCTAAAATAACATATCTATTACACAAAGTATACAAATAATCACACACATGTGCCTTCTAAATATATATATACTAAATATATATTTAGCCACTTTTATTTATAAAAACCAACCTCCAATATTTGTATTTTTGTAACCAAAATTTATGGCAAAGTTTATGTAACAATTTATGGTTTAAAATACGCTTTGTAAATATTTGTTTGAAAATATTTTTCTAAGTGTTTATATTTTTAGAAAATTTTGCCATAGTTTCCCCTAAAAATGGAGGTTTCCATGCTTTCAAGCATATCATTTTCTTTTGTAAAATCATCACAATCAATTTACAATCAACTCTAAACAACTTACACTTACCAACTTTGCCAAAACCATGCTTAATCTATCACTTCATGAACTTGAAAGTTTAGGAAAATTTGTAGTAACTTGGTAGTGTGTTTACTAAGTTTAGTTACCCTTTAAAGTGTGGTTGTTTATTTAAAAACTTCATTCTTGAAGGATTTAGATGTTTACAACTTGTAATCATGTTTAATAAAAATGTTTCTTTATGAAATTTTCTTGTTACACAAGTGTTTCTACACTTGTTTAACCACCAAAAATAGTGTTTGTTCAAGTAAGAACCAAGTTTTAACAAAACTTATATTTTAACTTGGTTTCTTTAGAATAATCCATGAAACATTTAGATCTACAAGATTATCAATATACTTTGATCATTACTTTACAAGAAAACATTATGTTTCTTTCAAGTTCATGCTTTATGTGTGGATGATCCATCATCCTACAACAATTTCTATTCTCACATCTTGCTAGATTATTTTTTCAATCATGATCTAGCAAGATCATATGATGATCAACATCATTTCTACAAACAATCAATGATCAACAAGCATAACAACTCATATTCATCAAGATTACTTCACATTTTAAGCTTATGTTCATATTTACTTCTCATGATCTTTAGTGTTCTTCAAGATTATATACTTGTAAGTTGTAACATCTTTTAACCTACTAAAATAGAAGTAAAATGGAGTGTACAAGGATCTTACCACTAGCTCAAGGCTAGGGATGATTCAAGTGTAGAAAGTGAGTGGATAAAAGCAAGCAAGAGAGGTCCTTCAAGATCCAAAGGCACCAAGCTTCCTTATATGAACTTTATCACCCTTGTATGTGCTTAGAATGGATGAGATTGGATGGATGATGGTGATGGTGGGTGTTATGGGCGATTTTCTGCTCATATATCCTGGCTAATATTCTAACTATGTTTCTTTTGTTGTGATCAGGATACTGGATTAGGATATTGGTAACATCCTGATGCGATATCATGGTAGTAACTAATTAACCACGTGCAGATTAAGGAGTGCAAGTCTCTAACGTTCAGCTGGACTTCTTCTCCTCAAGACTCGGGCAAATCAGTTGGATTATAGACGTTGAAGCCGGAAGACGTGGACTGCAACGTTCACTTGTGGAATATTTGCTGAATCCCTGAATAATAGGATAGTTAGTTGGTTACTTTTACTATAAAAGGGATTGATCGGATCAGATTAGGGACACAATCTTTCGCACACTCTTTCTCTCTAGTTGCAAACAATCACTACACACTTACACTTGTATTCGAAATACATTGTAATACTTAGTTGATCCGTATCATATCCTGCACTGTATCCTGACATTTGAAGCAATAAGAAGAACAAGGCAGCTGCGATTGTCAGCTCCCGAGGTTTTGTGCCGGCGATCTAGATTGATCAAGGGCTTTCCTCGTACATCCTGTGTCACCCTTTACATTTTTGCTCATTTTTTGATCATAGATACAGCTCGATATCCTGAGCCGTATCCTGAAAACTGTTTTTGCAAACAACTTAATTAGCATATTTTCAACACACATTTTTAGCACACTACCTCACTTAACTAATTTGATCACTTAATTGCTTCGGTAATTTTTTACCAAAACAATTTGGCGTCCACCGTGGGGCAAGTGGTTCTATTTCTACTAAAATTTTTTGCAAAATCGCTACTTGGTTTTCTGTTTTCAAAACTTTTTGCTACACTGTTTTCAATGGCCTCGAGATCAAACATGAGCTCTTCCACCGTGTCTGTTACAACCTCTGCAACAATTGGTTCGGTGCTTCCACCACCTCCTCCGAGAACGCAAGCCTCTTCACAAGGAACTGAAATTCATGTGGCTCGGGATGTTATCCCCGTTCGCAATATTCAGGGATCTGGTCCTGTTTTGGCTTCTAATGAAGAAATTCTGAATTTGTTTGGTAGTGTACAGGAACAGATGAGGCAGCAGCAGGAAACTAATCAGATGCTGATGAGAGAGATACAACTCTTGAAATCCGGCTCAAGCAGGCCTGCTGAAGATACTGTCACTCCCTTGCAACCCAGGGCTTTGAACTTCAGTTCTGCAGTTTATACTGAGGATAACTGGGGGAATATTGTACCTAGCCATTCCCAGAATCATACTCCTGAGATACCCTCTTCAGTCAGAGTGTCAACTGTGAGAAGCTCAGGATATGCTTCGGGATATGGCCAGAATCCTCAGACTGG
Source organism: Helianthus tuberosus (assembly GCA_030545235.1). Lineage (NCBI taxonomy): Eukaryota > Viridiplantae > Streptophyta > Magnoliopsida > Asterales > Asteraceae > Helianthus > Helianthus tuberosus. Next base: position 189,384,295 of record CM060406.1, read on the forward strand.
TAATGTATATAATAATAATAATAATAATAATAATAATAATAATAATACTGTTGCTACTAACGGTGTTGGATCTTTGCAGGATGGAGGTGTGACATCAACATTTTCTAGGGAGCTTCAGAAATTGAAAGACATGATATCCAGTGTACCTGGGGTGGTCCAGCCAATTCCAGAAGTGTCCCAGGACAGCCACAGGATATCCCGGTTTGCATATCCTATTTGTGATGCTGAAATCCCAAAAAGATTTCAAACCCCCAACATGAAGCTCTATGACGGAACTACGGATCCTGAAGAGCATATTGCTCAGTATAGGGAAAGGATGGAAATTAACCTAATCCCTCCAGATCTCAAGGAAGCATGCCTCTGCAAGGGTTTTGGTTCTACCTTAACAGGATCAGCCTTGAAATGGCTCTTAAACGTTCCTCCTCACTCAATTACTTCATTTGCTCATTTAGTTAATTTATTTAATAGTCAATTTTCTTGCAGCCGGAGTTTTGAGAAACTAACCAGTGATCTTTACAGGATAACTTAAGGACCTCAGGAATCCTTGAGGGATTATGTGAACAAGTTTAGTCGGGAATCCTTGGATATCCCACATCTTGATGTTGCAACAGCCGTGCAGGCTTTCAAGATGGGATTACAAAAAGATTCTCAATTTTATCAGGATCTTGTAATGAACCCCTGCAGAAATCTGGACAAAGCTCGTAACATGGCTTTAAGATACATTCGGCTGGAGGATGACAAAAAGATGCAAGAGAGGATGAATTCGTCCATAACCTATGAGTCAACCAACAGGAAATCAGAATCCTCGTATAAACCATATCGCTCTAAGCCATATGGCAGAAATGACAACAAAAAAGTGAATGTTGTTGAAGACGAGGATCCTGAGGAGTATCCTGAGTTGTCTGAATATTATTTTTCTATTAATATACCTGAACTAATGTATGCTATGCAGGGTTTAGGAGACAAAGCAAGATGGCCCCGAAAAAATCAACAAAAAGCTGATTGGAAGGATAAGTCCAAATGGTGTGCCTTCCATGAGGATTTCGGACATGTTACTGGGGATTGCATCGCTTTGAGGAAAGAAATAAGCTATCTCTTGAGCAAGGGATATCTGAAGGACCTCTTGGGAAGAAAGAAGAATAAGGGTCAGGATCCTGAGAAGGATCCTGAGCGAGCAGCATCACCTCCTGCGGATGCGAAAATAATTAACTTTATTTCAGGAGGATCCAACATTTGCGGGACGTCATACTCTGCGGCAAAAAGGCACGCGAAGGAAGCCAAGGCAGAAAGGGGAGATAAGACGACTAGGATGTCAACCCTCACAACTGATAAAGTGATCACGTTCGATAACGATGACAGGGATAATGTACAGGATCCTCATCATGATGCTTTGGTAATAACGTTATATGTTTCTAACCATTTTGTGCGCAGGATATTAGTGGATAATGGCAGCTTAGTCAACATAATTCAGCTGGAAACGTTGAAGAAGATGAATGTATCCCCGATGGATATTACTTCGAAGTCCACTGTGCTCGTTGGTTTCAGTGGAGAAGCCAGGAATACCGTAGGAGAGATAAAGTTGCCTGTGTATGTTGAAGGGGTCAACTCAATGCAGCGCTTTTGTGTCATGGACTCTTTATCCTGCTATAATATTATATTAGGTAGGCCTTGGATCCATGATATGAAAGCTGTTCCATCAACCTACCATCAATGCATCAAGACCCCTACCACTTGGGGAGTTGTCAAGGTGGAAAGTGATCAACAGGAAGCGAAGGAGTGTTATTCTTCTTCAATGAAACCCTCAACAAAGCCTAGTGCAGCATAGCAATTAAAGATGCGATGCCAAGATATCATGGAGGCTTCAGAACAGGATGTAAAGAAAGTTATCCTGGATCAGGATAATTCGGATATCTCGGTGCTCGTAGGAACCAATATCCCTCAGGATATTGAAAACCAATTGACTAACTTTTTGAAATGCAGGATGTCAACATTCGCGTGGAAACACGAGGATATGACAGGAATTTCCAAGGATATTATAACTCACAAGCTCGGAATTGATAGGTCTTTCAAGCCTGTCCAGCAGAAACGAAGAAAATTTGCTCCAGAACGGAACGCTATCATTCAGGAGGAAGTTGAAAGATTATTAAAGAGCAAGATGATTAGGGAAGTGAAGTTTCCTAAATGGCTGGCAAATGTAGTTGTGGTGCAAAAGAAAAACGGGAAATGGAGAGTCTGTGTAGATTACACAGACTTGAACAAAGCTTGTCCCAAAGACCCGTTTCCTCTACCTCATAGCGATTCAATGGTGGATGCTACTGCTGGTCACGAGATGCTAACCTTCATGGATGCCTCCTCAGGATTCCAACAGATCCAGATGGAACCCTCGGATCAGGAGGATACTGCCTTCATGACACCAACAGGTATTTATTGTTATACTGCTATGCCTTTTGGTTTGAAAAATGCAGGTGCAACATACCAGAGATTGGTAAACATGATGTTTAAAGACAAACTGGGGGACACCATGGAGGTGTACATCGATGATATGGTAGTAAAATCCAAGAAGGCTGAGGATCACCTCCAGGATATTAAGGGAGCATTTGATATCCTGGACCAGTACAACATGAAATTAAATCCTGCTAAATGCCATTTTGGAGTGGGGGCTGGAAAGTTTCTAGGATACATGGTGACGAAAAGGGGGATAGAGGCAAGCCCGGAGCAGATTAAAGCTATCTTGGATATCAAGTCACCTTCAAATATGAAAGATGTTCAACGATTAACAGGGCGAGTAGCAGCATTGAACAGATTTATCTCAAGATCCTCGGAAAAATGCAAGGAATTTTATGATATCCTGAAGAAGAATAAGAAATTCGAATGGGGAGAGAAGCATGAGGCAGCCTTGCAGGATTTGAAGCAGTATCTTTCAACCGCACCTCTATTGATGAAGCCTGATGATGGTGAACCATTATCCCTGTATCTTGCAGTATCAGGGAATGCAGTAAGTGTTGTTCTTGTAAAGGATCATGAAGGTCAGCAGTATCCTGTTTATTATGTTAGTAAAAGTTTATTAGATGCTGAAACTAGATATTCTCATTTAGAGAAATTAATATTAGCCCTAGTTATGGCATCAACGAAACTTAGACATTATTTTGAAACACATAGGATTCATGTTAAAACCAACTATCCTGTAAAAAATGTGCTTAGGAAACCTGAGATGTCAGGTAGGATGGCTAAATGGTCAGTGAAATTAAGTGCATATGATCTAGTATATGAACCTAGAAATGCCATAAAGTCTCAGGCTTTAGCTGACTTTGTGGCTGATTTCAGTAGTGATATTCAAAATGAAGTAGACCTAGAAGTGCAACAACTAGGAGAAAATATAGAATCTTGGATACTATATACTGATGGTGCATCTAATGTAAGAGGTGTAGGTTTGGGTATACTACTAAAATCGCCACAGGGGGAAATATTACCCCAGGCTATTAGATGTGAGTTTCCTGCCACTAATAATGAAGCAGAATATGAAGCTTTAATTGCAGGATTAGAATTAGCTAAGAGCATGAATATCAAGGGTTTACAAGTATTTGTTGATTCCTTGTTAATTACTAATCATTTTAATGGGACCTATGCAGTTAAAGGTGAAAAGTTGATCGAGTATCTCGAAATTCTCAAAAAATTAGCAGGATATTTTGATATTTTTACACTTGAAAAGGTACCAAGAGAGGATAATGCTGAAGCTGATGCCTTGGCAAATCTAGGATCATCAGTCAGGATACCGAAGGGGACCCAAATACCAATATTACATATCCTGTACCCTGCGACGGATCCTCAGGATAAGGAGGTAGTAAGTGTTCAGGATCCTGATGATGAGTATCCCGAGGAGGATCCTAAGTCCTGGACGGCTCCAATCATGAGATATCTCGAGGAAGGACACATCCCAAAGGATTAAAATCCTAAGGCCTTTAGAATGAAGGTATCACGATTCACTATTATAAATAATGTTTTGTATAAGAAATCTCTTGCAGGACCATATCTGAGGTGCTTGGAGGATCCCGAAACTAAAGAAGTGCTTCAGGATATACACGAAGGGGATTGTGGTAACCATACTGGGGGCAGGTCGTTATTCTCAAAGGTATTAAGAACAGGATATTATTGGCCGACAATGAGAAAAGATGCTGCAGAGTATGCTCGAAGATGTGATGCATGTCAAAGATACAGTAATATATTACATCAACCTGCTGAGCCACTTTATCCTATCGCTTCCCCTTGGCCATTCATGAACTGGGGAATGGATATAGTAGGAAAATTGCCAAAGGCTCCAGGAGGAAAGGTCTTCATGCTGGCAATGACTGATTATTTCTCTAAGTGGGTTGAAGCTGAACATTTGTTCAAGTTAGAGACCAAGAAGTAGTATCCTTCATAAAAAGGAATATCCTGACCAGGTTTGGAATACCAGCTGAGATAATTTGTGACAATGGATCTCAGTTTATAAGTAAGAGGACTACTGACTTTTGCAAGAGTTGGGGAATCAAAATGATCACATCCACACCGGTACATCCTCAAGCAAATGGATAAGCAGAATCCTCAAACAAGATAATTGTCAACAATTTGAAGAAAAGGCTTGGAGCTAAGAAGGGAAGATGGGCAGAAGAATTACCCTTTGTTTTATGGGCTGATAGAACAACGGTAAAAAGTGCAACTGGCCAAACCCCGTTTTCCTTGGTATTTGGAGTAGAAGCGGTGATCCCGACAGAAATGGTGATACCTACGGTGTTAGGATCGGCGACACGATCAAACGAGTCGATCAGAAGAGTTCTCGGACCAAATTAGAGGTGGAATTCATTGATTTGATCTTCATTCAGCTTGTATTGCACTTAGACTCACTTAAACTGTCTCTTGTATTGATTACACAACATTTTACAGGCTGGAGACACTTCGGCAGAGCTTCACTACCGGAATCAGAAAGTTACAAATGAAAGACCCAAGACCCCTATTTATAGAGCACCCACTTCGCACGAACCAGTATACCCAGTTCGCACGAACTGGTTTAGCCCAGTTCGCACGAACTGCCAGTTCGTACGAACTGGTCTGTTTCGTGCTAATTCCTGTTTTTCTCATACTACGTGTCTTGGTCTATCTAATCTATTACATGACTCGATACAAGACGAAGTCAACAGACATATGCACCAACAGACTCCCCCTTGGATGTTGACGAGTCTTCAGTACGAGTCTTCAGTATGTCGAGTCTTCAGACTTGATCAGTCTTGTTGCTCTTTCCAAAGTATTCTCCATTGTAAGCATCCTTCAATCTCTCTCTTCTTTTATCTCTCTCTTTTTCTTCCAGAATCTCAATCTGGCTCTATCCTTTCTTACAATTTCCCAAAATCACAACCTGACTCTTCAAATTCTCTTGATCAGGTCTCTTGATTCTGTAAGCTTTTCACAGGTTCGGAAATAACTCCTGGCTCTTCGTAGCAACAGGATCTGGAACCTGGCTTTAACGTCTTCAGACTCCCCCTTTCGATAAGCTGGGATCGTAGCCTGGCATAACATTTTCACAGGTTCAGGAACGATTCCTGGCTCTAATCTGCATCTGCTCATGCGGAAAAATCTTCAGGATTCGAACCCTAGCTCTTTCAAAGCTTTTACCTGCACAAACTCTACCCAAAACATAAGTTTTTTATGTATAACAATTTTAATCTCTGATAAACCACTTGAATTTGTAACACCCAAATTTTAATCATTTAATCATTTCAAAATCATTTTTCATTTCAAACAAACTCTCCCAACCCACTGTTGTTCATCATGTTTAGCACTCGGAATTTTGAAAATCAGCTTTTCAACATTAGTTGTCGAAAATAAGATGAAATAAAATCTTTTTGATTTTTCAAAATTTTATACTAAAACACATTCTTTTTTTGGATTTTTGTTTTAATGAAAATTAGTAAAGAAATATTTACAGACAATATTTTTGTGAGTTTGCGTAAGAGGATCATATCAGTTTTTGACAAATCACTAGCACCGTTGACCTTTTTAGACTTTAAGTTCTAAACGATTCACTTAGATTGTCAGTATACTGATCCACTTAAATTTTCACACAAAGTTCAATTGATTCGAGATACGAGATTAGTGTTTTAATGGACTTAAACTTATTCGCGTGTCCCACCTCAGAATATACTCCCGTATCCAGACTCCTATATTCAGTCTTACAGGTGAATGTACACTAATGATATCTGTAAAAGGGTAAATGCGAGGCCATGAGAGCTCAGGCTATTGCTTCCGCAAAATCAGAGAGATGATGGCTCGACTTTAGGTGGGTCCCCCTTGGGGATCTTCTTTTCAACAGCACATGATTAGCATTTTTCAATGTTTCATCATTTTTTATGCTGAGGGTGGGCTTTATGATTAAAGCAGTGCAGAGTATTATACGAGGACTAGGCTATTGCTCCCGCAAAATCAGAAGTCCTGGTATAATACCCCAGATATCATCACGTACAAAGACCTAGTATGCCAGAAATAGAAAGCCCTTCAAACAAGATTTCAGGGGTTACCTATATATCCGAGAGATGTTCCCCACGAAATAAGTAAGCATCTGATATTTAGGTTTATATCTCGAAAACAATCTACTAAGCGTGTAAAAACCTACTGGCATATCTTTAGTGAGACCGTTTATCACATTTTAACTTTCCAATTCTTTAGCGTACTGTGATTGTCTACTGATGTACTATCATTTCCTCTTTTTCACAACAAAACTCATTTTGATTTTATCATGTTTTTGGCTTTTTCAAATTTTCTGATGTTTTTGGATTTTCTGAAAAATCTTACTCCCCCTAAAATTCAAAATCATTTAAAGAAAATTTGACAAACCGATGTGAATTACTTCAATTCGCCATCCACTTGGCATAAACAATCAGAACTCCCCCTGACAACAAGCTATTTTCCCATTATGATTTCAAAACACTTAAGTTTGTTTTAATCAAATGGTTTTTCCGGAAAATTAGTTTTGTTGATACCATTTGTAAGATCGGGGATTCATTCATCACTTTGTTTTTTCAACCACTTGTAAAAACATTTTTCCTTTTCTTTAATCACTTGAATGAAAGATACATCAAGTTCAACTTAATGACCTTGATTAACCACTTGTAGGTTCTTATCAACAATACCACTTGTAAAATGAAATATAACAATTTTGAATTTCCCAAGAAAGATGCCGATTCATGCTCCACGATTACCAACTTGGGAGCTCCGGCAAGTCAGGTTTTTCAGTTATAGAGATTCTCCCAAGCCTGACGGTCCTTGGGAGATTCCGAGTCATCATCACTCGGTTTCTTTCCTTTCTTTTTCTTTTCATAAAATTCCTTTACCCCTTTGACCTTCCCGTCAACCATTTTTCTAAAAATATTTTGAACTTTAGGGTTAAAGGCTTTTTCAATATCAAATTCTTTCTTTTCAGAAAAGAATTGATTCAAAATTTCTATTTTTCCAACTTTTGATATTAAATTTTCAGCCCGCAATGGTGGAAAGTTTGCATCATCCAATGGCGGAACTGAATTTTCTTCTTTAAGATCAACTTGTGGCTCCTCTGACTTTGACGAGTCAGATTCATCGCCAGAAAGTAGCTCCTCTGATTTTGTCGAATCAGAATCATTGCCAGAACTATCTTCTGATTTCTTAACAACCCACGTTTGATTATTAAGATTTGTTCTTCTCTTGTAAAAACGTTTTGAACACTCACCAACCTCAAATTTTGAATTTTTAAACACATTAAATTGTTTGGTTGGTGGTTCAGTTTTATCAACAACTTTTTCTTTCATTTTTTCAGAAACTCCCTGTTTTGTTTTGGTTGCCTTTGGACAGATACAAGCGATGTGACCAACTTCGTTGCATTGATAACAGGTTCTTGTCTCTGACGTGATTGTCGTGGTCACGCAAATTTAATCCCAATAACAACTATATAGATAGCGGTAAGTGGGTATCGAACACAGGGAGTTTGTGGAATATGTGTTATCTCAATGTATGTCTAACTAACTAGATTAATCTAAATTGGAAGAAATGTAAATTTCAATGTTTGAGTTGTTTGGTTTTAATTATCTAGAATTACTAAATTAGAATACAAATCAAAGTCAAGTTTTGTAACAAGATAAGAGGATAGTGATCATCCCGAGTTTCAAGTTTTAAGTGACAACTAACGTTCATGTTCAACTGGAAAGAACCACATAGACATGGCTCATGTAAGATCAATTGTTTGTGATGAAAGGGAACTAAGTACTCGGATTCCTAGAACGCGAGGTTGTTACCCGATGACCAATCAACACATATCCAACCCTAATCCCTCCCATGATATCTCGATTGCCAACGGCACCAAGAACGTATGGTTTAGAACTATGATCAAACACACATTAACAATTTACAAACAATCAATCAAACACCATAATAAACTAACAACACATGCACAGTCTAATATTCCAGAAATTGAAGAACAAGCATAATTGTCACAAATAAAACCTTACATCCGAGACGATCACCAAACAAACCTAGCCGCTCATAGTGTTATGAAACATCATCACAATCGAACCTTTGTTTATTGGAATCAAACACAAAGTCTTCATGTTTTGAACACTCAAGAACACCAAAAGAGAGCCAAGAATCGCCCCTCTCCCCTCCCAAAACCGTCAATGATGAGTTATATGAAAAGACACCCAAAAACCAACTTAAATGTGGCAGTTACGGATTGGCTCGCTGAAACCACCGTAAATTACGGCTCCACCGTAAATTACGGTGGACATAAAAGTATTACGGCTCAAATCTTCTGATTTACGGTGGCCACCAATTGATTCTCAGGTCCACCGTAAATTACGGTAGGACCGTAATTTACGGTGACAACCTAAGTGTTGTTCTTTCAATCTCGGCCCGTGTGTGTTGACTGATAATGTTGTCGCTGCCACTATTCTTGTGCCTCACATACTCACATGTGCCGCCAAAAAGGGTCCAAACATGTGCCAATCTCACGTCCAGGCTGCCTCCAAAAGTCTTCGTAACTTATGTGCCGCCCACTATTTAATAATGATGATGTTGAATTCTAAATGATTATGTTGTTGTTGACTTGCTGTTAACATGACTCCCCAACAAATCCAAAGATGTGCCTTTATTTAATGTCCACATGAAGCCCACTAAGCTTGTACGACGGTGGCCACTATGGCGGCCCAATCCACCAAGTCCACGTGAGGTCTTTGACTGCTCCAATCCAAAAGATGATGATGATGTTCGCTAATGTTGATGATGAATTGATATTATTCCTGCCATGATGTCACGTGATGTTGCTGCTTCCTTGTTCACATGTGCCGCCCCATTTTCACTTGTGATGGCCCAATCACAAGTCTCCATGTGCAGCCCACAACTCCAAGAAAATATGTATGCTGCCATGTATCAAGTCCAAATCGTCCCACGTGTGATATTTATGATGATATATCTCGATATATGGATGATAATAATGAGAAGTCACATGATAAACTTTTTGTCTTGATGGCTGCCTTCATAAAACCCATGTAATGTAAGTGTGCCTCTAAAAAGTCAATTCCCAATTCATGTGACTTCAGGAATGCACAGCAACTTATGTCAAATATGCTGGACTATATTTTGCTGAATATTACTTTCATTTAATTATCATGAAGGCATATTTTATGCACTTAAGTACCTGCAAAACCAAACAACTCGTAGTTACTAAGTTCAAGCAAATAATCAAGTAAAGCATGGAATTTTAATCTTTTTAAACCACTTACGGGTTGTCCTACGGACCACCCGTCACATCCCCACACTTACCCGTTGCTTGTCCCAAGCAACTCATTCAAAAACTATTCACGAACACAAGCGATCAATTATGCAAACCAAGCTAAATGTGCCGTCCTTTTACTAACTTTCAATCATACCACAAGACACACCACTCACAAGAACTCTCGGTGACAAGAATTATTAGCATAATGCTAAACCACTCAATGCGCGTGTGTGTATGTGCGACAATAAGCTTGTATACAAATCAAGTTTCCTCCTATTGAGTATTTAGCATGCTTTAAAATCAAAGAGACTTGCGGGTTGCAACGGGGCTAGGTGTAAAGGTAGGAAAATGGTGGAATACATATGAAAGAGCTAATTGATTTGACCCGGTTTTTATTTCTACCACTACAAAGCAAACACCAAAAATAAATACAAAGCTTCTTATCATTCTCAACTCTATTGCAACTAAATACTTCTTTTTGTATTTTTCATATTTTTCTCTTTTTTTTTTTTTTTCTTCTTCTCTTTTTTTTTTTTTTTTCATAACATATCAAACTCAACAATATATACAAGAACATCAATACTACATACTAAATCTCCTAAACCGGGTCATCTCAAAAGGTACAATTTTGTAGGAAGTAGGCTCGGGTCACAATCGAATGGTCTAAGGCTCAACATGGCTTTCTAAGGACCAAACCCCCACCCCTCAAAATACCAAGCTCATATATGTAACGTATGAGGTCCAACCCACCAATCCCGCACTCTCACACATCTAGACGAGGCTTCCTAAAAGTCTCCCTATCATTTTCAAAAGCATGCTAATTCTAGGATTTAACAAGTATTCACACACAAGTTCTATTAACACACAACACACACCGCCACTCAAAACAAAGAAAGTATCATTAATAATCATATGTGGCTCAAATCCTCACCAAGAAAAGACTAGGAATGGGTGTCGGTGTGTCAAATGGCACAATATCAAGTTTTCAAATTTTAACAATTTTCGCTTGGGTTTACAAAATTTTTAAAACTCTCAAAAATTTCCCCCATCCCCACACTTGGGATACATTGTCCCAATGTATGGTTTTGAAGGAAAGATCGCTTCTAACAAAAAACATTAGCTTTCGCTAATACTCTCAAATCCCAAATTTCTTTTTGGATTTTTCATTTTTTATTTTTTTTTATTTTTTAAACAAAAGCAAACTAATAAACTAACAATATTTCAAAGCTAAAGAACATGACAAGTCTAAGGAAAAAGTACATTGACCTGGTAAAGTTTGGCACAACAGATATTGTAAAATTATCCAATTTCCTTTCACCACCTTTACACAAATATCCGCACATCTTCCCCACACTTGAGTGTTGCCACGGCCCTGAAACATAGAAAGATAAAAACAACAAGATCAATAAAAACCCCGGGTTGCCTCCCGAGCAGCGCTAAGTTTCGAGTCTTCAGCCAGACCGTGCCACCACCATTTATGGTGGCTCAAAGAATCGGTTCCTATCACCTCCCCTGCTGTAGCTTGTCATTGGGCAAAATGCATCCGTCTCATTTTGACTCGGTGGGTAATCAAATACGTTCCTGCTTGAACCCATATGTGTTTCTTCACGGTCCGGTGGGTGCTTTTTTCTCATTCGTGGTAACACATTTTTCATACAATCACTAGACTCACCATCCTTCCTCTCAATGGACTCATAACTAATCACTCTAGTTTGAACATCAAAGGACAACTTACGGTTCTTTTCGGTCATGGTAATAATTCCTTCTCTACAATCAATTTGAGCATTTGCCGTATAGAGAAACGGTCGACCTAAAATCACCCTTTGTTGTGATGCCATGTTGGTAGAAGCATAGTCCAAAACTAGAAAATCCACCGGGTATTCAAACTCTCCCAACTGAATTTTAACATTCCTAACCATTCCCCGTGGACGCCTCCAACTTCCATCCGCCAAGCTCACCATGGTGTCTATACCTTCAAGTGGACCAAAGTCGTACATATCGTATAGATCGCTTGGTAGCACACTCATGCTTGCCCCGTAGTCCAACAATGCGTGAGGGATTTTTAATTTTCCCACACGGATAGGCACGATTGGCGCTTCACACTCTTTATCATTCTCGACTTTGGCATCTTTTTCCAAACCTGCATTCACTTGACACGAAGAAGTTAGCAATGTTTCATTAAATTCGTTATTTGGAACGGTGCTTACCACATTGATGTTAATGCTTTTTATGTTCTTAGGATTTGGCACTGTATCACTTGGTAGTTGGCCTTTTGCTTTCTTTAACATCGCCACGTCACTTGCAAGTTGACCCATTTGAGTGGTCAACGATTGGATGCTTTTGTCACGAACCTCGTCCTTTTGCATCCGAACCTCATCACGTTGGTTCATTCGTTGCATTTCACTTTGCATTGCCTTCAACATCTCCATCATCTCATTTCCACCCGAAGAGCTTTGACCCGTTTGATATTGCCTTTGAAATCCTTGGTTTCCTTGGAAATTCGGGTTAGCTTGATTAGAAGGATTCCCATAGCGAAAATTTGGGTGGTTCCTCAACCCGGGGTGGTAAGTGTTAGAATTCATATTGTTGTAATTTCTACCACCCCCTCCTTGACCTTGACCTTGAATAGCATGCACCTCTTCATATTGCCCTTCCAACATCCCTTGGCAATTTTCAGCCGCATGACCTATCTCATTACACAAAGCACAAACATCATAAATTTGGTTAGTGGTTTGAACATTACCATCATCTATGGCGTGCACTTGCGGTCGGTTAGTGGTCGGTCGGGCTCTTCTTGAGGCTTGAGCTTTCCTCTTTGATGTAGTTGCCATGCTTTCCAAGAACTCCCAATCATCATTCTCATAGTTTGTTCCAAAAGTTCCACCGGTGATAGACATCAAATCACGTGCATCTTCGGCACTCAACCCCTCGTGAAAGGCATTCATCAACTCCCACAACTCAATTCCATGGTGAGGGCAATTTTTAATCATCATATTGAAACGCTCGAATGCCTCATGAAACATCTCACCATGTTGTTGTTGGAAGCTTCTCAACCCCTTTCTTGCATCGTTGGTCTTTTGGGCGGTGTAAAACTCATCCAAGAAGGTTTGTTGCATCTCCCCCCATGTATATATGGATGCCGAAGGTAACGTGTAGAACCATTTTTTCGCCTTCTCTTCCAAAGAAAATTGGAACAAAACCAATTTGATATCGTCGGCTGAAAATCCTTGACTCCCAAGAGTATTGCAAATGGAGTCATAGGCCTCTAGATGGAAATACGGCTCTTCCGTTGCTAGCCCTTTGTATTTTGGCAAACTTTGCAAGGAATTCGTTCTTACTTCAAATGTTCTCCCTTGGTTGTTGTGAGGGATAACCACCGGTGAAGGGTTTTGAGTAATGATTGGCCTGAAATGTGCTTCTATTCCCCGTGCTTGTTCCCTAAGATGCCTTCTTGGAACACCCAATCGACCCCTTGGACGAATAGGACCCATAGGTCTTGGTATATGCCCTTGTGGTGCGATTGGTTGTTGAAATTGTTGTTGGGGCATCGGTGGGTATTGAATCGGCCTTTGAAATTGCGGTTGTACATTTTGTGGCCGAATGTGTTGCAAAGGAATAGGGCGTTGTATCGGTGGCCCTTGTGACCTCGGCCGTATGTGTTGTGGTATGAGTTGTTGTTGTGGAATCCCACCAACACTTGACATTCCTTGAGATTGACTTTGCAAATACCCAAACTCCCCTTGATCACCATAACCTCCATAACCGTACCCATCATCATCATACCCCTCAAATTCTTCAAATCCCTCATCATAACCATCTCCTTGAATTCCCGAAGTTTGCCCAAATGGGATGGTCGAATACTGAAAACCCGATTGTTGTGGTTGTGGTCTAAAAGATGAAGTAGTATGCACAATAGTTGAATTGGGTGCAATTGTGAAGGTGGATGATGATTGACCCGTAGTTGGGGGAAAGAAGTGGGATAATGGTGGGATTGTGGTGGATGGATTGTAGGTGATGGTAGGCTCAGTTTGAGTGGTGATTGGTTGGGTGACATTGGATGGTGTAAATTCAGCGGTGGTATTAGGTAATGTGGTGTTTGGTGATGGTTGGGTGGAAGTAGGTATAAAGGATGAAGTCGTTTGACCCGTTGTAGGTGGAATTTGAGAATCAGCCATGATGTTTCTAGGTGTGATGGGTGAAGTGGGTGAACCAATGATTCTGTTTTCGCGTAATAAAACTCGGTTTTGCCTTAGTGTTCTTTCGATTTCCGGATCAAATGACAATGGTGACGCTTTGTGAGAGCCTCTAGTATGCATGCACCTGTAGAACCTGCACACTAAACACACCAGTGTAAACCCGAAAATAACAAAGCAAAACTAACAAACTGACACACGTTGCGCACTACTCCCCGGCAGCGGCGCCAAAATTTGACGTGATTGTCGTGGTCACGCAAATTTAATCCCAATAACAACTATATAGATAGCGGTAAGTGGGTATCGAACACAGGGAGTTTGTGGAATATGTGTTATCTCAATGTATGTCTAACTAACTAGATTAATCTAAATTGCAAGAAATGTAAATTTCAATGTTTGAGTTGTTTGGTTTTAATTATCTAGAATTACTAAATTAGAATACAAATCAAAGTCAAGTTTTGTAACAAGATAAGAGGATAGTGATCATCCCGAGTTTCAAGTTTTAAGTGACAACTAACGTTCATGTTCAACTGGAAAGAACCACATAGACATGGCTCATGTAAGATCAATTGTTTGTGATGAAAGGGAACTAAGTACTCGGATTCCTAGAACGCGAGGTTGTTACCCGATGACCAATCAACACATATCCAACCCTAATCCCTCCCATGATATCTCGATTGCCAACGGCACCAAGAACGTATGGTTTAGAACTATGATCAAACACACATTAACAATTTACAAACAATCAATCAAACACCATAATAAACTAACAACACATGCACAGTCTAATATTCCAGAAATTGAAGAACAAGCATAATTGTCACAAATAAAACCTTACATCCGAGACGATCACCAAACAAACCTAGCCGCTCATAGTGTTATGAAACATCATCACAATCGAACCTTTGTTTATTGGAATCAAACACAAAGTCTTCATGTTTTGAACACTCAAGAACACCAAAAGAGAGCCAAGAATCGCCCCTCTCCCCTCCCAAAACCGTCAATGATGAGTTATATGAAAAGACACCCAAAAACCAACTTAAATGTGGCAGTTACGGATTGGCTCGCTGAAACCACCGTAAATTACGGCTCCACCGTAAATTACGGCTCCACCGTAAATTACGGTGGACATAAAAGTATTACGGCTCAAATCTTCTGATTTACGGTGGCCACCAATTGATTCTCAGGTCCACCGTAAATTACGGTAGGACCGTAATTTACGGTGACAACCTAAGTGTTGTTCTTTCAATCTCGGCCCGTGTGTGTTGACTGATAATGTTGTCGCTGCCACTATTCTTGTGCCTCACATACTCACATGTGCCGCCAAAAAGGGTCCAAACATGTGCCAATCTCACGTCCAGGCTGCCTCCAAAAGTCTTCGTAACTTATGTGCCGCCCACTATTTAATAATGATGATGTTGAATTCTAAATGATTATGTTGTTGTTGACTTGCTGTTAACATGACTCCCCAACAAATCCAAAGATGTGCCTTTATTTAATGTCCACATGAAGCCCACTAAGCTTGTACGACGGTGGCCACTATGGCGGCCCAATCCACCAAGTCCACGTGAGGTCTTTGACTGCTCCAATCCAAAAGATGATGATGATGTTCGCTAATGTTGATGATGAATTGATATTATTCCTGCCATGATGTCACGTGATGTTGCTGCTTCCTTGTTCACATGTGCCGCCCCATTTTCACTTGTGATGGCCCAATCACAAGTCTCCATGTGCAGCCCACAACTCCAAGAAAATATGTATGCTGCCATGTATCAAGTCCAAATCGTCCCACGTGTGATATTTATGATGATGGATCATGTGAATGTGATGATGTTGATTTAATTATGTTGTTGACTGATGTCTGCTTTTTATGATGATATATCTCGATATATGGATGATAATAATGAGAAGTCACATGATAAACTTTTTGTCTTGATGGCTGCCTTCATAAAACCCATGTAATGTAAGTGTGCCTCTAAAAAGTCAATTCCCAATTCATGTGACTTCAGGAATGCACAGCAACTTATGTCAAATATGCTGGACTATATTTTGCTGAATATTACTTTCATTTAATTATCATGAAGGCATATTTTATGCACTTAAGTACCTGCAAAACCAAACAACTCGTAGTTACTAAGTTCAAGCAAATAATCAAGTAAAGCATGGAATTTTAATCTTTTTAAACCACTTAAGGGTTGTCCTACGGACCACCCGTCAGTCTCCTTTTTCTAAACAATATCATTCTTCACTTCCTCTTGCTTCTTAGCAAGGAATTCTTTGTTCGTCTGCTTTCTGAACAAATTTTCTTTCTCTTCTTCAGATGATGTTCCTGAAACAAATTCAATTTTTTATTTATAAATTTTCTCATTTTTATAATTTTCTGGTGGAATAAAACCTAAACCTTTCTTTTTGAAATTACCGTTATGGTTTGGTTTCTTTTGATAACCCGAACCAGAACTGTAACCTTTTTTTCTTGTTTAACCTTTGTTGAACTCTTGAGGTGTACTTTTTAGGTTTTTCAGTAAGATTTACATATTTTATTTCAGAAATATTAATTGCTGTTAATTTGAAAACCTTGTTGATCATTTCAGTTTTAACACCTCTTATTGGAAATTCTTCATCAGAAAATAATTTGTCAGAGTCATTCAAAGTAAATGCTACTTTGAATGTTTCATCATTCAAATTATTTTGTGACATCAGAAAATCTTTATTGTAAACCCTTTTGCCCTTTTCGACTGTCGGACTTGACGTGTCAGACTTTGACTTTGATTCTGACTCCTCAGTTTCATCTTTATCCAACACCTGATCGACCACTTTCTTTATTAACTCAGACTCATGATCAGTGTCGGACGATGTGAATGTGACATCAATATTATCTGGCAATCCATCTGAAGGTTCAGACTCCCACGTTAAATTGGTTGCCTTTTTGACTCTTTCTGAATTAGGATTTCCTGGAGAATATCCATTTTCAAGAGGCGGTGGACACTTGGTATAATCAGTACTGTGTTTCTTACCAGTATCCTTTACTTCAGTATCCTCATCTTCAAACGCTTTCATGCCTTCTACTGTAGGATAAATCCTATCAATCACATAAGAAGCACATGAGTAACTTCTCAATAACCTGTTTACCCTTTCAGTTTCTATCCTTTGGGTTTTCAATTTTTGTTCAAGTACAACACATTTCTCAATGTAATTATTGATGATTTTCTGCTTTGTCATGAACGCTCCATTGAGTGTCTTCATAGCTGTTGCTTGTTCACTGCTTGACTCGTTATATTGATTCATAGCTTTGTTTAAAACATCATAAGATTCTTTCAGTCTGTTCATGTTATGAATCAATTTGTTGTTGTGTTTTTTCACAGTATCACAATTTTCACATTTCTCAGGCATCTTTTTTGCATCAACTTCCTTCTCAATCTTGAAAGCTGGAATTTCTTTAACCTGCTTCTTAATCACTCGAACATCATCATCACTGTCATCTTGTTTTTTAATTTTCTTCTTTATCACTCGAACATTTTCATCATCACTGTCATCTTTCTCAGCTTGTCTTTCTTTGAGCTCTTTCATTTTACCTGCATAATACGAATTATCATCATCACTATCATCTTGTTTTTTTAACCTTTGCTGCCTTATGATTCTTCTTTTTCGCAGCTTGTTTTTCTTTTGTTTTACCTGCAAAAAACAAATCATCATCATCACTATCAATTAAAAAATTTCTTTGATAATTTTTAAGTTTTCGAATTTCTTCGGCATCACTATCTTCAACGACTGGTGCTTTTCTTGAAGCCCTATTTGTTGAAACTGGTTCTTCTTATTTCTTTTTCGGACTTTTTTCTTCTTCAGCAGTTGAATCATCAAAAATTTGAGCAATAAATGCCTTAGGCTTTGAGATATTTTCAACTGGACAATATTTGTCCCAGCTAAAACCTTCTGGCAATCTTTCATCATCTTGATCTATCAAACCATAACAAGCTCTTCTCTTTGATGGTTCTTCGATCATTTCCTTCTTAGCATGTGAAGTTTGTGGCGATTGTTGTTAATTCGGAGCAACTTGATGATAAATCGCTTTTCGATAATAATCGTTGTTGCCGAATGGATTTTGTGCTCCACTTGGTTCACGATTTGTACATTCTCGTTTAAAGTGCACTTTCTCCCTGCAACGAAAACAAGTAACTTTAGTTTTATCAAAACCTAAAGTAGAAACATTCGCATCACGAAAATCATCTCTTCCAGTAATTTGTTTAAATTTCTCAGCTCTTCTCAATACGCTAGCCAAACACCACTTAATATCCATTAATTCCATCTCCTCAGCATCAATCTGATCGTAATCCTCTTTTGTCAACATTGGATTTCCGATCCTTCCTGCAACTAAACTCTCATAAGATTCTAAAACGGTCACCAACAAAGACATATGACCTTTAGCTACTTCTTCAGAGAAATTCTGACTGTTCTGAAGCTGTAATGCAATGTTATAGTTTAGCACTTGACCTTTACCATCGTAAGATGTTGCCGAAAAATTTGGATCAAATGATGGATATGAAGAAAATTCATTATTGTTGTTCGATCCTCGAGAAGATCCTCCAGAAGAACTTTTTGCATTAAAAGCAGTTTCAATCTTTGGTGCAATGTTGGTCTTATCACTAGTACCTCCTTTGTAATACAGACCAATGTCTTGTTCACCATTAAAGTCCTTCATTCTCGCCATCTTTCGTTGTTCCATCTCTTGAACTTCGAGTTTTTCAATAAACTTGCTCAATGTTAGATTGTCAAACTCATCATTTTTCTTCAACATCATAAGATACGTGCCCCAAACATCTTGTGGCAACGCATCGGCCAACTTTTCAATCCATTCTTCATTATCTTTCTTGATGTTCAATCTCTTCATGTTAACCACCAAATTGCAATATCTTTCTATAATCTGCTTGGTGTTTTCAGTTTTTAATCCACGAAATAAATCAAATTCTTTCTTCAAAAGCGATTTTTTGTTCTTGATCATGTCTTGACTTCCAACAAACTTTGTTTTTAGTGCTTTCCATATTGAGTGTGCACTTCCGTTGTGTTGTAATAAAATCAATATTTCTTCCTTAATAGCTTGCTGCAATATACTGATCATCATCTTTTCACTTTTGTATTTCTTTTTCTCATCAATACTTAGATCTTTAATAGCAACATCCTCTCCGTCATCATTAACCGGTCTAATATATCGTTGTTCAACACATTCCCATGCATCTAAGTAATTTTCTTGAACCCAATTTTCGAAACGCTCCTCCCATCCACTATACTCCTCGATATTCATGAGCTTAGGCGGTTTTTGCATAGTGCCCATTTCATTTTCTAACATCGCATTCTGAGTCATAGTGATCGGAGTTGCAAATGCGTTGTAAAATTCGTTTTCCGTGATTTGATTTTGAAAATTTCACAAACTCAGAATTTCAAACGAACTGGAGACTTGAAACGAACTGGATGTTTCAAACGAACTGACACTGGTGCGATCTGGAATTACTCTCTTCGTGCGAACTGATGAATCTCAAACGACCTAAGTATTCTCAAACGACTTCGTACGAACTGGATTGATTTTCAAACGACCTGGAACAAAAACTTCAAACCGTGCGATCTGGACTCACTCCGTGCGAGCTGGAGGTTCAATTCGTGCGAACTGATCTTTGTTCCACGCGAACTGGTCAAGTTACAAACGATCTGGATACTTCGTGCGGACTGAGACAACAATTTCACACGACCTGGATAAAATTCCAAGTGAAGTGACAATTTCACGCGATCTGAGTTACTTTGTGCGATGTGAATAATCAGCTCGTGCAAACTGGATACATTTTCACACGAACTGGAGAGCAACTCATGCGAACTGATGATGATGTCACACGATCGGATATGTTTTTGATAAAATTGATCAAGTTTTAGGTCGATTTTAGGTCTGATTCTTTCAAGGATTGATTAAAACAGTGTTTCGCTTGTTATATGTGAAAATCAGTCCATTTTATCCGTGAAATCTTGATTAATTTGATGAAAAAGTATAGAAGTGTGAGTAGAAGTGAGTAGAAATCAGAATTCTAGTGAAAAATAGCTGAAATGGTAAGAACTCTTCCTCCTGAGCTCTGATACCACTTGTTAGGATCGGTGACACGATCAAACGTGTCGATCAGAAGAGTTCTCAGACCAAATCAGAGGCGGAATTCATTGATTTGATCTTCATTCAGCTTGTATTGCACTTAGACTCACTTAAACTGTTTCTTGTATTGATTACACAACGTTTTACAGGCTGGAGACACTTCGGCAGAGCTTCGCTACCGGAATCAGAAAGTTACAAATGAAAGACCCAAGACCCCTATTTATAGAGCACCCACTTCGCATGAACCAGTATACCCAGTTCGCATGAACTGGTTTAGCCCAGTTCGCATGAACTACCAGTTTGTACGAACTGGTCTGTTTCGTGCTAATTCCCGTTTTTCTCGTACTACATGTCTTGGTCTATCTAATCTATTACATGACTCGATACAAGACGAAGTCAACAGACATATGCACCAACATACGGCAAGATCCAATCTTCGGGATCCTGAGCAGAATGCTGAAGCCCTTTGCCAGGAATTGGATACTATTGATGAAACAAGAGATACGGCAAAGCTAAGAATGGTAGCATATCAATAGAGGATATCCAGAGCATATAACAAGAATATAAGGACTAGAAGGTTCCAGGTTGGAGATTGGGTATTGAGAAAGGCTTTTCAGAATACTACTAATCCTGCTGATGGAAAGTTGGCTCCGAAGTGGGAAGGACCCTATG
Organism: Helianthus tuberosus; assembly: GCA_030545235.1. NCBI lineage: Eukaryota > Viridiplantae > Streptophyta > Magnoliopsida > Asterales > Asteraceae > Helianthus > Helianthus tuberosus. Next base: position 189,405,053 of record CM060406.1, read on the forward strand.
AGATTGAATCAGAATCAGGAAAAGGAGCATACCGACTCAAGAATATGGAGGGGGATATGCTACCAAGATCCTGGAATGCTATACATCTAAAGCTCTATTTCAAGTGAGTTTAGAATTTAATTTCTAACTCAGGATGGTATGAATTCTATCTCTTTTAATTTGTTTGATATTGTTTATTCTTTTGAACCTAATACTGACTTAAGCATCGGAGGGGTGTTAGCCAAGCTAACACCCACCTTAGTTTACGATTGTTTTGCAGTATATGCTTCGGGATATAGCTCCAGGATACACACTCAGGATACTTCGAAAGATTAGAGGATTGGTCCCCTCTCTCACGTTTAAGGGATCCTGATCCCTTCACTGGTTTAAAGGTATTCACCTTTCTCTCGAATTGGGTTTAAACACCCCGCCTGGAGCGCAAGTTATCCAGGGATAGTTCAAGATAGCAGGACCAGTCCATGTAAAAGTGGCTGACAATTTCATTATTGTTGGCTATATCCTAGATCCTAAAGGTATATGAGGATTGACCACCCTCTCTCACGGAAGGGTATTTTCATACTCTCTAAGGTTTAAAGGTTATCACATTTCTAAGTCTTGGAGTTTATACACTCCCGGCTGTAGCGCATGAAAATTTGGGTTTATCCCTAGGATACTAAGGATTTATCTCCAGTACACTTTAGGGTTTATCCCCTGTAACACAAGAACTGTTCAAACAGTTGGAACTGATGTTCAGAAAATTTCTAAGTGTTTAAACACTTTATGCACAGGGGACATTCCTTCTGAGGCGATTGTATAAAGCTCAAAGGATCAAATTTGGACCTAGTGTACTGAGTATCTCGGACTGGGGACATCTTAGTGGAAAAAAATGCAAAAGGATTGAAGCTCGAAAATAGGGTTACATTCTATTCCTGGTATGATCTTTCCTTTGTAAACCTTATATAAGTCATTTGAACTTTTGAAACTATGTTTGAAAAAGGCTTAAATATCCTGCTTAGGATATATTCTTAGGATATATTCTCAAAATGTGTTTTCGGAATATATCTCAGGATATTTGGTTGGAATATTTGGGATATAATACTTGGGTTGAAAACTAAAACTCTAGTCAAACAAGTATTATCAAAACGAACTTTGTAAAATAAACTGTCTTGTTTTCTTTAAAAACTCTATCTAATTTATTTGAGTTGTAAAAACCCTATTTGATGAAAGTCTTTATAGGATATTTGTGAGTATATTCATCATGATATTTTCAACAAATATTCGTACTAATTTAGGAAAGCTGAAATTTAAACTAAGCAATGCATAACAAAAAAATGAAGGGCAACAGCAAATCAGTCAAAAGGAGGTTATATTATTAACATATCAAAAGTTATGCTTTTGGTTTCACCTCAAACCGAGGCCCATCCACCAAAAGCACGATTAGTTCCTTACCATATTTACTTAACAGTTGAAGGTTTCGTCTCAAACCGAGACCCATCCACCTCCAACTATTATATTATTCAAAACAGGTTATACTAATTGATGACCAAGGGCTTCATCCTGAAACCCAGGACCCATCCACCTTTGGACATCATATTGTCTTAATGCAGGAAAGTAAATTGTTCAAAGACGGGAAAAGTAAATTGTTTAACAGACCACAACCATCAAATCTAAAAAAAGTGTGCTCCGACCTTGGCACATACATCCATCATCGCCCACTTCGCTGCCTCTAAGGGGCAGCTCCTTCTTCCATCATGACCTCGTCGGCAGCATCCTTCCCAGCATTCGCAGCATCATCACCACCAGCATCCCTCGGAACGTCAGCATCATCCACCTTCTCGGCCACCTCAGCAGGCTCCTCCGCTGTGGACTGTGCAGGGGGCTCCACAGGATTACCACCAAGATCTTTCAGCTTCATCTCCCAAGCCTTGATATTCCATGAAGGACATTCAAAGCCCATAGCCATAGCTTCATAAGCCATTTTCAGTCTGGCCTGGAGGAGGGAGATGACAACAGAATTCTTAAGGCTTTCCCGGTATGAAGCCATGTCCTGCTCATGTTGAACTTGGGCAGGATCGGACTTGGCTTGAGCCTCGTGGGTGACCTTCTGGATGGCAGACTGGTGCTCTTGGACCATTGCCTTGTATTTAGCTTCGTAATGCTCCGATTTAGCGGTGGCAACCGCTGCTTGGTCCACAATGGTGGCTTCAGCCTTTTTCAGCTTACTCTCTAGCATGACGTTCGAGCCACATGCGTCTTCGTAGAGGAATACCAGACGTTTGAGACCCTGCAAAATAAGAAAACATGTATTAACCTTAATAAACATTTATAACCAGCATATGGTGTAGGATATAGGTCAAGCATACGAACCTGGTTGAGGAAGCCGGTCATGAACTTGTTGGATTCTGTAAACCCATAGTTCTCAAACGGGAATACATGGGGAGCAGCAGGGTAGTCTGCTTCTTTCCTCTTCCGGGAGTTGGAGGCTCGGGTTTTGGATGCTGGGGGAGCCTTGGGTGCGGTGGCGGTTTTCGAATTGGTAGGCTTGGGAGTTACGGCTGGATTCGGATTGGTCTCTTGCTTAGCAGGGGCAAGGCTAGAATAACTGTCCAACTCGTCGAGCTGGAAGCCTTCAAGGTTGATGACCGACACTGTACAAAGGGATAAATGTTTAATTCTTAACACTTATACACTATAATCAATCTAATCATATACTTACCAGACATTTCTGAATTTGATTGTTGACTTGAGCTTATGAGAGACAGGGAGAAGGTTCTTTCACTGGCAGGAAGTCGATAGATCTCTTTGATCTTAGGCTCCGATTCTGCGCTTGGGAGTGCTAGGTCTCTGAAATTCGCTGCACAAAATATTAGGATATCTGTCAAGGATATAGTTTAAGGATATATTTGGGGATATTCCTAAAACCCTAAATCCTACCCGAGGTCAACCATCTAACTGGCAGGTCAAAACCCTTGTCAATAGACTCCCTTTTAACGAAAAAGAACTTTCGTTGCCACTGATCTTCATTCTTAGTGGCCTTGAGAATTAGGGGGTTCTTGGAGGTGGAGAACAAAAGAAAGCGGCTGTTGCCATGGGATCTCAGTCGATATGATATCGGAAGGTCTTCGATGCATAGGTCAGGGCAATGATGAGATTTAATTTGGTTTAACACCATTAAAACTCGCCACACCATTGGCATAGTTTGAGCATAACTGAGGCCGGTAAGTTCGAAGAAACGGGAGATGAAGGGTGGAAATGGATACCGGAGTCCCAAGGAAAAGGGATAGACGAAAAAGCAGACCCACTCATTTGATGCTGCATCTGATCGGACCTCCCGATCGAAAGGGCGAATGACCACTCCGGCAGGAAAGGCACCGGAATCCTTCAAAGCGACGATGTCAGCATTATTGAAAGAACAAATCTCTTTTTCTGGTTCTAGGATAAGGTTTTGACTCATGAGGGTTGGGACCGTCTCGTTTGAACGTGATCTTGTTCGTCATGCCATGAGAGGTATCGACCAAGAAACAAGAAATTCAAGAAAAGAAAAACAGAGAAGAGAGAAAGGAAATACCTGGAAAATGGCTTGGAAAGTGATGATCATGATGCTGAATAAATCAGCTAAATAAGGGGCTGAGTATAGGGGGTAAAGAGTAAATATCGCGTTGGAAGTTGCACCAAGTCACATCAAGCGTCGTTTCGGTTTATTAACCTCGATTTAAGAGATAAGATTAAAAACATATCCGTTGGAATTGGTATACCAATAGATAAATTTTTGGGGACAATTGTTATGGGCGATTTTTTGCTCATATATCCTGGCTAATATTCTAACTATGTTTCTTTTGTTGTGATCAGGATATTGGTAACATCCTGATGCGATATCCTGGTAGTAACTAATTAACCACGTGCAGATTAAGGAGTGCAAGTCTCTAACGTTCAGCTGGACATCTTCTCCTCAAGACTCGGGCAAATCAGTTGGATTATAGACGTTGAAGCCAGAAGACGTGGACTGCAACGTTCACTTGTGGAATATTCGCTGAATCCCGGAATAATAGGATAGTTAGTTGGTTACTTTTACTATAAAAGGGATTGATCGGATCAGATTAGGGACACAATCTTTCGCACACTCTTTCTCTCTAGTTGCAAACAATCACTACACACTTACACTTGTATTCGAAATACATTGTAACACTTAGTTGATACGTATCATATCCTGCACTGTATCCTGACATTTGAAGCAATAAGAAGAACAAGGCAGCTGCGATTGTCAGCTCCCGAGGTTTTGTGTCGGCGATCTAGATTGATCAAGGGCTTTCCTCGTACATCCTGTGTCACCCTTTACATTTTCGATCATTGTTTGATCATAGATACAGCTCGATATCCTGAGCCGTATCCTGAAAACTATTTTTGCAAACAACTTAATTAGCATATTTTCAACACACATTTTTAGCACACTACCTCACTTAACTAAATTGATCACTTAATTGATTCGGTAATTTTTGACCAAAACAGTGGGGGTGCTTGTGTTCGGCCGAGAACAAGAGCAAGGGAGGAAGAAGGAGTGGTGTGTGTTAGTGTGTGTGAGATAATGAATTCATAACCTCCCATGTATACTTATAACCCATTTAGAGACCTTAACCTTTGAGTAATATGTTTCAATTGTGCCAACAAGATCCATTATAATATTGAAAGAAAATCAAGAGCGGGGCCCATGTTGGGGTCGTCCACTAGGTGGGGGGTCTAGCTTAGGTTTTAACTATTTAGTTTCAATCTAGTTGAAATTCAAGTATCAATTACGTGTTTCAGTTATTAGATATTTTTAGGAGGTGTTATGATGTTCAGGGATCATAACTAGCTTGGAATTATTAAAACAGTGCTTCTAGTGTAATTTTGATGTTTCGGGTAGTGTCCGGTTGTTCGGTTGGATACTGGTTTGTTAAGGTGCTAAACTTGCAGTTTAGTGTGCTTTATGTACCCTTTTGTGACACTTTTGATTCCCGACATTTAGAAAAGCATTCAGGACCATTTAACCATGTTTCCGCATAATATTAGTGTGTTAAAATGTTGATTTATGCTGAATTTGCTGAATTCAGCACTTTATGTGAGTTTTAGGCACTTTCCGGCACTTAAACTATCACCTAGAAAAGTAGTTTTGGGATCCTCACTTCCCTACACACTATACTAGTGTAGTACTTGGTTTCTGGCTCATACTGTGTCTCAATGCACTGTTTGTCTATCTGCTGAGTTCTATCAGCATTTTCCTGATTTATCAGATAACTGTGCTAACTGTACTTAATGCATCATTTGAGGCAATATAGCTTACATGCAATATTGGTATGACATTTGACAATGTATGATGCACATGTTTTGTGTATGGCAGTAATCAGAATGCAGAAAAATGTAAATTCAGCACAGTCATTAAGCACTAATCAAGATTAATTAATTGTACGGATACCTGGATTTTTGACAGTTGTCACATTCTCCCCCTGTTAAGAAAATTTTGTCCTGAAATTTTAAGCTCTACTACTAGCTGCAGGGGTGTTAGGGAATAAGTGCAGGTACCTAGCTTTCATGCGGTCTTCACGCTCCCAAGTAAACTCTGGGCCGTGACGTGCGTTCCATCGAACCTTAACAAGTTTGACACTACTCCTTCGGGTCTTGTTAACTTTCCAATCCGTAACCTCAACCGGTTCTTCGGTGAAGTGGAGTGTGTCGTCAATGTGAACTTCGTCGGCAGAAATAACCACCGTTTCCTGTGTTGGACTCTTCTTGAGATTAGATACATGGAATGTATCATGAACACCATTAAGTTCCGTAGGTAGTTCCAACTTGTATGCTAGAGGACCAATCCTTTCCAGGATCTTAAACGGTCCAATGAATCGTGGGTTTAACTTTCCACGCTTCCCAAAACGTGCCACACCTTTCCACGGTGAGACTTTTAACAGAACCATATCTCCCACTTCAAATTCTAAAGGTTTCCTTCTTTGGTCCGCATAGCTCTTTTGCCGATCACGAGCCGCTTTAATGCGCTCTCGGATCTGTATGATCTTATCTGTCGTTTCTTGAACCAACTCGGGACCAACTAGCTGTCTATCGCCTGCATCTGCCCAGCATAACGGCGATCGACACTTGCGTCCGTAAAGAGCTTCAAACGGTGCAGCTTGAATGCTTGTATGGTAGCTGTTGTTATAAGAGAACTCAACCAAAGGTTGGTGAGTGTCCCAACTGCCACCCAAGTCCATTACACAAGCTCGTAACATGTCTTCAAGCGTCTAAATTGTTCTCTCGCTCTGACCATCCGTCTGTGGATGAAAGGCAGTACTCAAATTCAGCTGAGAACCAAACGCTTCCTGAAAAGATTGCCAAATCCTTAACACAAATCTTCCGTCTCTGTCAGAAATAATCGAGATAGGCACTCCATGACGTTCTACTATCTCCCTTAGGTATAGCTCAACTAGCTTACCAGTGTTATCCTTCCCTCTGATCGACAGAAAGTGGGCAGATTTTGTTAGACGGTCTATGATTACCCAAATCGTGTCATGACCTCTGGGTGTCTTTGGTAACTTCGTTATAAAATCCATTGATATCTGCTCCCACTTCCACATGGGTATTTCAGGTTGCTGCAGAAGACCTGAAGGCTTCTGATATTCGGCCTTTACTTTGGCACAGGTTAAGCACTTTCCAACATAAGTTGCAACATCTCCTTTCAATCTCGGTGTAGGATCGTATTCGGACCCGAAATGAGTCGATCAGAGGCGTTCTACTCAAAATGAAAGGCGGAAACAGACATAATGAGTTGAATTCAGCAAGATATCACTTTTAACTGTCGTTTATATTGATCTGGAACAGTTTTACAACAAGACGACACTTCGACAGAGCTTCGCCGTCGGAAACACACATACAAGACTTACTTGAAATGAAATCAGGTCAAAGCTATATAAAGGCTAAGTAATTCCGCTTGAACAGACTCAAGCGGAATCAAGGTTCAAACGAAATAGCATTCAAACGGAATCAGCTGCTTCAAACGAAATTAGCAAACTGATTTCGCTTGAACTGTGCATGCTCATTTCAAACGGAATTACTCTATGTAATTTCATTTGAACTTGCCATTTGACCTATTTCCTCATTTTTCGTGCCCTGATTAATCTAATACAATGCAAGACTCGATACAAGACGAAGTCGACAGACGCATGCACCAACAGACTCCCCCTCGAATGTTGACGAGTCTTAAGTGTCGAGTCTTCAACGTCTTCAGCCTTTATCAGTCTGAACGTGTAAGCATCCTCAAACTTTATCTCTTTCTCCTCTTCAGCATCAACCGATTTCTCTCGAACAATCTTATCTACTCGGATGTCTTCAGACTCCCCCTTTTCGATTTGCTAGGATCGCAGTCTGGCTTGTGGAAATCTCAGAGTCTTCAGGTATCGGAACCTGGCTCTCTATCACACAGAATCAACTAACCTGCACATTCTCTACCCAAAAATAAATTTCACAAATTTAACAATTTACAAATTTATATACAGACTCCCCTCAAATTTAACCAGAAAGATTTATCAATGATAGAAACCTCAGATAACCACTTGTACCGAAAAATATTAAAAAACTTTTCTCATTTAAAACAAGCTCCCCCTCACCACATGCTCATCATGTTTAGCACTTGGAATTTGAAAATCAGCTCTCCAACATCAGTTGTCGAAAATCTTTTTGAATTTTTTAAACTTTATGCTATAACACACTGAAAATCTTTTTGGATTTTTGAATGAAATGAAATGCAGTAAAGAAATATTTATAGACAATATTTTTGTGAGTTTGTGTAAGAGGATCATATCAGTTTTTGACAAGTCACAAGTACCGTTGAGCTTAGTTACACATTAAGAATTAAACAATTCACTTAGATTGCCAATATACTGATCCACTTAAATTCTCACACAAATTTCAACTGATTCAGGATATGAATTAGGTGTATTAAGGACTTAAACTCATTCATGTGTCCCACCTCTTGAATATTCTCCCGTATCCAGATCCCAATATTCAGTCTTACAGGTGAGTATACCACAGATGATATCTGTAAGGGGTTAATTGCGAAATCGTGAGAGCTCAGGTCAGAACTTCCGTTCAGCAGAGAGATGACGGCTCGACTTTTGGTGTGTCCCCTTTAGAGGATCTTTTTTACAACAGCATTGATTAGAAATTTTATTGTCTTATCATTTTATGCTGAGGGCGGCGCTATATTTCAAGCAAGCAGAAAGTATTCTCCGGGGACTAGGCCATTGCTTCCGCAAAATCAGAAGTCCCGGGATAATACCCCAGATATCACTGAGCATAAAGACCTAGTATCTCAGAAAGAGGGACCTTTCAAACGAGATTTCAGGGGTTACCTATATATCCAAGTAGTGTTCCCCACGAAATAAGCAAGTTTGAATTTAAGTTTATATCCCGAAAAAGCTTACTAAATGTGTAAAAACCTATCGGCATATCATCAGTGAGACTGTTTAACACTATTTAAACATTACATTTCTTTAGCATACTGTAACTGTCTACTGATGTACTATCATTTCCCCTTCTTTGACACCAAACCTCATTTTTGTATTTTATCATGTTTTTGTCTTTTTCAAATTTTCAAATGTTTTTGGATTTTCTGAAAATTTTTACTCCCCCTAAAATGCAAACACATTTAAGGAAATTTGAAAACAAACTGTACAAGTAAATTGACAACTGATATCAAATCGCTTCAAATCGCCATCCACTTGGCATAAACAATCAGAACTCCCCCTTACAACAAACTATTTTCTCATTATGATTTCAAAACACTTAAGTTTGTTTTAACCAAAATGATTTTTCCGGAAAATAAGTTTTGTTGATTTTATCACTTGTAAAGTTCAGGGATAAACTCATCACATTGTTTCTTTTCTCTTTTCAATATAATAAACCCCATATATTTTTTAACTATTTGTAGAAAATCAAGTACAACTTAATGTCCCTGATTTACCACTTGTAAGTCGAAATCACTTTCATAAATTTCTCAAGAAAGATGCCAATACCTGCTCCACACTTACCAACCTGGGAGCTCCGGCAAGTCATACTTATCACTTATGAAAAACTGCCATCCAAGCTTCACCAAACTTGGATGTTTCCTTCTCAACTTCTCTTGGGTAGTAAGATGCCTTCTTTGTTTCATAAAAATCTTTTACCCCTTTGGCCTTTCCCTCGACCATTTTCCCAATCATCTTTTTAACATTTCCATTAAAAGCTTTTTCAATATCAAATTCATTCTTTTCAGAATAAAATTGATTTGAGATTTCAACTTTTCCAACTTTTGATTTAAAATTCTCAGCCCTCAATGGTGGAAAATGAACATCATCCATTGGAGGTACTGAGTTTTCATCTTTTAACTCAACTTGTGGCTCATCTAACTTTGTGGAGTTAGATTCATCGCCAAATTTCTCAATAAACTTCTTAACAACCCACATTTGGTTGTCATTAGCTTTCTTTTTGTAAAAATGAGTCGTTGAGCATTCACCAACTTCATATGTTGAATTTTCAAAAATTTTAAATTTTTCTGTTGGTAGCTCATTTTTCTCAACAACTTTTCTTTTGAGTTTCTTAGAGACTTCCTGTTTTGTTTTTGATGCTTGAGAACAGTTCCATGCAATGTGACCAGCTTCATTGCACTTGTAACATGTTCTTGTCTCCTTTCTTTGATTAGCTCCATTCTTCACATTCTCTTGCTTCTTGGCAAGGAATTCTTTGTTTGATTGCTTCCAGAATGGGCTTTTTGCTTCTTCTTCCGAGCTTGTTCCTGAAACAAATGTCATTTTTTATTTAAAATCTCGGACATATTTTTCATTTTTATAATTTTCTGGAGGAATAAAACCTAAACCTTTCTTTTTTGAAATTACCGTTATGGTTTGGTTTCTTTTGAAAACCAGAACCAGAACCGTAACCTTTTTTCTTGTTTAATCGTTGTTGAACTCTTGAAGTGTATTTTTTAGGTTTTTCAGTAAGATTTACATCTTTTATTTCAGAAATATTGATTTCTGTTAGTTTGAAAACCTTTTTGATCTTTTCAAAATTAACACTTCTTATTGGAAATTCCTTATCAGAATATAATTTGTCTGAATCAATCAATGTATATGCCACTTTGATTGCTTCGTCATTCAAATTAGATTTTGATAACAAGAATTCTTTACTGTACACCCGTTTAATTGACGACTTTTGACTGTTGACCGACGAACTCGAACTTTTGATGGACGAACTTGAACACCCAGACTCGGACTTTGACTCAGACTTTAACTCCGATTCCTCATCTGTATCCAACACCTGATCGACCACTTTTTTTATTAACTCGGACTCATGATCAGTGTCAGACGATGTAAAAACCACATCAATGTTTTCTGGTAATTCATCGGTTATATCGGACTTTAACTTTATATTGACCGCTTTTTCGACTTGCTCCTCATTCGGTTTTCTAGGAGAATACCCTTCCCAAATCGGAGGCGGACACTTGTTATAACTAGCACTCTGTTTCTTACCAGTATCCTTCTTCTTTTGCTTCTCATCTTTTTGAAATGCTTCAAAACCTGCAACAGTTGGATAAATTCGATCAATAAGATAATCAGAACTAGAATAACTCTATAATAAACGTCTAATTCTCTCATTTTCAATCTTTTCTGTCTCCAACTCCTGCTGCAACTTTGCACATTCTTCAATGTAATGATTAATAGCCTTCTGCTTTGTCATCATTACAGCATTCATCATGGTCAATGCATCTTCTCTTTCTGAATTAGTCTTTTGTAGACCAGTAACTATTCTGTTTAGCACATCGTAAGATTCTTTCACATAGTTTAGATTGAACAATAATTGTTCTTTCATTTTTTCTATCTCACTCAATTTCTCATCTTTTTCTGCACATTGCTTGCAAGATTCTAAACACTTTGAGCAAGACTTGATGACTTCCACAATCTTTTCAACTTCAACGATCTTCTCAACCTCAATCACTGGTTCAGCTTTAGTCACCTTCTCAGCTTTAACTTCTTCATTTTGAACAGTCTTTTCTTTTTGATCAACACTTTTACACTTCATTTTCTTTTGTTCTCTTGCTTCTTGTCTCTCCTTCAGTTTCTCCAATCGATCTGCAAAATAAAATTGAAAACTTTCAGGAGATAGATGAGTTTTTGCAATATTAATATGTCTTTCTTCCTCATCATCACCACTGTCATCAGTTGGTGATTGATCAAAATCTATCGCTTTTTCAGAACTATCATCTGAAGAACCAGAATCAGATGGTGTTTGATCAAAATCTAATGCTCTTTCGGAACTTTCATCTGAATAACCAGAATCAGTTGATGTTTGATCAACAACAGTTGTTTCTTCTGAACTTTCATCGGATGAAACAGATTCTTCTTCTTGTTTCTTCTCATAAACACCAATTGCTTTCATCCACTCTGTAAACAAATTCGGTTCTTGAACTATCTTCGCAATGAAAGCTTTAAAATTCCCATTCTCATCCGCAAACATATCCCAGTTGAACCCTTCAGGTAATTTTTCATCATCTTGGGTTATTAAACATGCTTTACTGTCAGCTGATATATATTTATTCCAATTGAAACCTGGAGCCATTTTCTCATCATCTTGATCAATGATACCAGAATAAGCTTTCTTATTTGTATCTTCGATCATTTTCCCATGAGCAGTTTGTGTTTCTTTTTGTTGATATGGTTGATGAGCAACTTGTTGATATATGGCTTTCCGATAGTAGTCATCTTTTCCAAATGGATTCTTTGCTCCACTAGCCTCTTGATTTTTGCATTCTCTTTTAAAATGACATTTCTCCCGGCATCGAAAACAAGTAACTTTAGATTTATCAAAACCCAAAGTAGACACATGTGCATCCAGAAAATCATTTCTCCCTGTGATCATTTTAAACTTTTCTGCTCTTCTCAAGACACTAGCTAGACACCATTTGATGTCCAGGAGTTCCATTTCTTCAGCGTCTATCTGATCGTAATCCTCTTTCGTCAGCATAGGATTTCCGATCCTTCCTGCAACCAAACCTTCATAGGATTGTAGCACAGTTGCAGGTAACGCCATGTGATCTTTTGCAATTTCTTCAGAAAAACTTTGAACATCTGGAAGATTCAATGCAATGTTGCACTGTATCACACAACCGTTTCCACTTTTTGAGCTTTGAGAATGAAAACTTGAAGTTGAACTCTTCGGATTAACACTTGGATATGAAGAAAATCCACTGCTGTTATTTGGACTTTGTTTAACATTTTCTGATGAGTTTGCAGCACTAAACGCAGTTTGAATTTTCGGACTCATTTCAACCTCTTGAACATTGCCTTTGTAGTACATTTTCACATCTTGTTTACCACTTGGATTACTCATCCTCGCAATCTTCTGTTGTTCAAGATCTTGACCCTCAATCTTCTCAATGAACTGAGAAATCGTCAAATCATCATAAACTCCAGTATTTTTTAAGATCATAAAAAATGTACCCCATTCTTTTTGAGGTAAAGCATCAGCTAATTTATCGACACATTCTTCTTTGTCTTTGGTTATGCTTAACAACGACATAGAACGCACTAAGTGGCAGTATCTTTCAATCAACTTCTTTGTATCTTCCCCTGGCAGACTTGTGAATAGATCAAATTCTTTCTTAAGTAATGACTTTTTACTTTTGATCATATTTTCACTTCCCTCAAACTTGATTTTAAGAGCATCCCAAATTGATTTTGAAGTTTTGTCATGTTGAAGCATGTAAGTCCCGTTTAACCGGATCTTTCAATGATATCAAACAACCTATTGATTGTGCGGAATCCAATCAATAGGTGATTCAAGAAATAAGATGAAAACAAACAAGAACAAACCGAAACTGAAGAACACACCGAATCACTTTCAACACTTGCACACGATTCTATTACTTGAAAAGCAAAACCGTCTGGTACAAGCGTCTTTACCACCAAATCGCCTCTCTCTAGCTCTCTAGAAGTTGTAACAATGAAGTTCACACCCTAAAACAAGTTGAAAACTTGTTTATATACATAGACAAGCCCACTTCCCACATGGACTTCCCTTGGGCCTGCTTGGCCCACATGGCCTATAGCTTGGCCCAATTGACCTATAAAGGTCCACAACCTAATATAAACTAACCCAGTAAAGCCCAGTTCGTAACCATAACCCGTTGTGTTAATTTGATGCGTCAGTCTCACACTTTAGGGCCTAACAATCTCCCCCTAGACTGATGCCATCAAATTGTCTTCATAGCATGAATTCAGCAACGTCTTCAACGAAGTCTATGGTTGACGCTTTGCTGCAGATGTTGTGGAAGTTCTTGACTTCTGAACTCTCAGCACTGGGTCTCTTTTCTTCAGCTCTTGTGGTTAGCTTCGTATCAGGATCTCGATCAGCATTTGCTTGAAAATCTTGTCAAAAAGAATGTGAGGGAAGGATTCTCAACAGCTCTTTTCTTCTTCAATCTTTGTCTTTCAAGCAGGTTCACGGTACTTCTTCAAATGTACTTTCACTGTCAGACGGCGTTTCGTATCCGGTTCTTCTGACTCAGGTACATCTTGCTGTTGTGCTGCTTCAGGCTTCGTCAGCAACTAACAGCATCTCAGTCTTCATCAACCCCTGTTCTTGATTGAAATCAAGTTCTGCACATGCTCACAAACTCATAAGCAGACATTTCTTATGCAACAGGGAGAGTACCATATGAACACTAGGTACATCCAAGTACTTATACTCAGATTTCACAATTTAAATTCTTTCAACTTTTGATGATCAGTCAAATCTTCAAGAAAGGTTACATTTTTAATTTTAAGACAAATAAATAAACACTTTATTTTTGGATTTTTGGTTTTATAGAAAACAAGACACTATTTTTGTATTTTTGAATTTTTCAAATTTTAAGAACTAAAAACAAATAAAAACCCAAAATATAAACAACTACCATAATATACAATTACAATTGCAATGGGATCAAAATTCGTTCTCAGGCAGACTAAGGAACACTTTTCAGTACGAGCCTAAACAAACTGGTCTATGCGATTGCCAATATATTTGTCCACTTAAACTTTAATGCTCAACTTTTAATTTTTCAACTTCGTGATATGCTTAAGGTAATATTATACTATTATACCCGTGTGTCCCATTCCAAGGCATACCCCCGCGATCAAGGTAAGCACAACGATTCATCGTAGCAGGTGAGTATACTGATGTCATCCTTTAAGATATCCTGACTGTGTCTAGGTCTGCAGATAATCTGTTTAATCATGTTTTGATTTCTTAACAATGAACACCCAAATAAATACTAATCAAATCCTGGAAATATAAACAGCACACTCTATCATGCAAGTATCTTCCCTACCACATATTTCACAAGTCCAATCCAGATTTCTGAAATCTTAACTGGGAATAGGTTGAGAAGAGAATAGAATAGATCTTTTGCAGAGATGATATAATATACAGATCAAATGAGTTTTTCTCAGTTTGATATAGGTTTCTTGGGTTTCTTTTGGGCACTTGAGGGCCTCTTTCGGGTGTATAATTGATCTACAGAGCGACAACGTACAGCTAGGTCAGCATGTATCTGGATGCAGCAGAAGCTGACGTTGCCTAGCACCTCCAGGTCAGCATATATCTGGATGCAGCAGAGGAGGTACACGACTTTTTTCAGAGAAGATTTCAGAATCAGATCAAAATTGTGTGTATCGGGACAACATACAGACATTCAAATAGAAATGAGCTAATTCCAAGTGACTTTCTTTCTTGGGTTCATGTACAATTTTAGTTCTGAATAGAAGGACAGCCAAGATATCCCTGGATGATTCAACAATATAAAGACCCGAAACCTCAGATGTTGGCTATCTATCAACGCAAGATTTAAGACCATAAAATCATACGCCGTTGGTATGTTACCCACATGGTACATAGTTCGTTATGTTTATATCACTTAGTATCTTTTATCATTTTGAGCGTCAAGCCTATCGACATATCGCAGTAGATCCTAGTCTTTTCAGCTATGGCACCTTACATGTGTTAGTCAAACCCTTTAACACGAACATTTATTTCACTTCCCATATCATGCAATCTTTCTTTTTGGCTTTTTCATTTTTCAAATGTTTTTGTATTTTTCTCATTTTCTCCCCCTAAAACAATACATATTTACAGCAAACTCTTTTTGTATTTTCTGAGTTTTCTCCCCCTAAACTCTATATCTATCTATATGTTCCTCTCCCCCCCCCCCCTAAATTTGTGCATAAATCTTGTATTTTTGCGCAAATTTACCATTTACTAGAGAAAGGACACTCTATGTACAAAATAATGAACTAAGAAAGAGAAAAGAAAATATATTTTTTTTAAACCGTTCTGTCATCAGATTGAAGACTAATCAATATTCAAATCAAAGTACTGAATTTAAAACGGTACCTTTTGCTGATCATTTCTTACTTCTCTAATCTCCTCCAAAGGAAACATATCATCTGTAAAAAAAATTGAACTTTTTGCAACAGTGAAATGTTACCCGTTTTTATCTCTGGAACAACCGCTATCAACATTCCAGAGATTGTCAACAGCTCCTCCTTGGTTGTTCCTGAAAGGTAAGGAGATTAATAAGACATGGGTACCCAGGCCATCGTGGTCCTGGGATTTCCTGAAGCATCAAAGTAAGACACTTCCTTCAAACACAAGTCCCCTTTCGTTTCAAGGATTGGAGACATTGCTGCTTTGGATTTGGGTTTCCAAATCTGTTTCGGTTTAACAAATGTGTTTGTTGCCTTCGGTTGAGCAACTTTAGCTAATTCAGGCTTGTTAGTTTTAGAAAAACATTTTTGTTCCTGAGAAGCTTTCCGTTTGTTTTTGGCAGCGTTCCAATCCCCATCAGAGGGTTTAACCTTGGGATTCACATTCTTCATTGCCTTAGGTGATGATACCTTCATAGGCTTAGAATGATAGTTATCCTTTGGTGTAACCTTCCGATTTTGAGCATAATACGGTTCATAGGGACGATTTGTGCAGTTTCGAGCAATGTGACCAGCAATGCCGCAATTGAAGCATGTTTGTCTCTTTACGTAGAAGGCATTCTGATCAGCTTGTGTAGCTCTTGCAGGCCGTGAAGGACGAACCGGTCCTTTCTGTGCTTGTTTGTGTTGCACATTTCCCGCAGACGAAGATGAATTGGGATGTCTGTACTTGTCGTTTGCAGGGGCCTTCTGTGGTGATGATTTCTTTTGATTCTTCTTGATTTGTTTAGACTGCAAGTCTTGTTCAGAAATCTCACCAGTCTTTTCGAAAGCTTTGTTAGCACAATCAAATGCATATTTCTCACATTTGCCATTACTGACTGGCTTAACAAAAGCATTTTTCACGTCACGGGCCTTTTGAGGACTATTGCTGCCCGTTGAGGACTGTGGAGAGCCTGCTTGTATTTGATGTTTAGGCTTCATCTTTCCGCGTCCTTTACTTGCTTGATTCGGCTCTTGTTGCTTAATCTGAACCTTTTCATTACTAACAGAAGGGTCAGATTGTACAGCTTGCGCACTTGGAGCCTTGTTCACGTCAGTTTTCTCTTCATCAGCTTTGGTAGGATCAGAGAGTTCTGGTTTATCAGATGTAACACCATAAACTTCAGCAGAATCATTAGACGAGTTATCAGCACATGAGTGAGTGTTGGCATTTCGTTGCACTTTTGGACAATGAACACAATTTCTAGCAATGTGTCCAGGAATTCCACAGTTGAAACATGTCTGTCGTTTCAATGTATGGAGATTCTGAGAGCTAGCAGCATTAGCTGATTTGATGGTTCTAGATGACCGAGCTTGCGTTGCCTGTGTTCCATGTGCCTTATCTGAGTTCTTCTGTACCTGTTGATCAGAACTAGCACAAGCATGAGATGTAGACGGATGATGAGATTCATCCTTCTCACTTTTATCATGATCATTTTGAAAAACCGGTGTTTCAGTTTCATCTTTATTTTCAGAAACATTTTTCGGTGACTGTTCATTTATTTCAACTCCCTTTTCTTCTTTAATAGATTCAGATTCAGTTTCAATTTTAGAACAAGTTGAAATTTCATCAACACATTTTTCGTCTGAGTTTGATAATGGTTCCTTTTCAACCTCGGTTTCCAATGGGGTCCCACTAGGTTCAACATTAGGGACGTCCACTGAGACCGATTCAGAAGAAGAATCAGAACACTGTTGATTTTCTTGAGAAGAAGTTTCAGTGGTTTCACTGAATGTATCCTGAGGGACCTCACCTGTCACACTATCATCAGCTGAAGAGTTAGAAACATTAGAATCACAATTTTCAGCTACTGAAAAACATCCATCATCACACACATTATTCAAAGATTCAACACAAGCATTCACAGTTTTGCCCGAAACATAACTATGAAACGAGTTCAAAAACGATTGTCCAAACACACAACCAGAATCAGTTTTATCAAAAGTAGGTTTAGAAACATCAGAATCTAAAGGTGGTTCATTCCCAAATATATCTCCCCATCTTACTTCAGGTACTTCATCTGCACATGATGAAGAAACGTTAGGATCAAAAGTACCTTTGGAAACAAAACTAACTGGTTTAACCACCTGTTTTTCAGCAGGTCTGACATTTACTGATGACTTACAGTTTTTGGGACCATAAGTCATTTTGTTTTCGTTCAGCATCTCCTCCTCCGTCATAGGTAAATAAGTATAATTGTCATTGTAAGGAGGAGGAGCCTGATTAAAACCCAATCCCAACCCTTTTCTTTTCTGATATGCTAGCTGTTGATTACACAAATTCTCGACCAATTTGCTGGAGGAATCAAATTTTTTAATATTTAGCTCATTTATTTGATATTTATCTCTAACATCCTCCAGTTCTTTAGTCACATTGCATAATTTTTCCTTTACCATGATGAGTTGGGCTGTTGCTACACTAACATCATCCTTGAGTTGGATGATGTCTTTTCGCTGAGCTTCTATTTTCTCTTTAAAAAGTTTTTCGTTATTAGCCAAAGTAAAATTTTTCCTTTTAATGTCATTGTAGTCTTCAATTAGCTCAGCGTTGTGTATTCTATAGGCTTCAACTCGTTCTCTACATTCAGGAGTACAGAAAACAGAAATTATCTCTTCTTTGGTAATTTCTTGAGCCACTGGTTTGTGAAACATGAATGCCATAATTTCAGTGGGTGGTTGATACTTTTGTTCTTCTCCTCAAAACACAAACCAAACGAGAACCCGTGTACTCGCTAACTCAAACCCTTTGCACGCGAATGAACCCACTTTCTGAACCGCGCCTCAAAAACCTGTTAAAACTTATCACAACCAAACAAACAAACCTTTTTTTTATTATTTTTATTTAACCCCTTTTTATTGTAAAAGAAAACTTATTATTATTATTAATATATTATAATTAATGATTATGCAATGATGATCCAATGATTGATATGATAATTATTATAATTATTATTATTATTATTATATTAAAAACAAAATGAAACTGAACTGTCTTCTTCGCAAAACAATACCGAAACCCTAATTGTAAATCTCAGACGCCACAACCTACAACGATAACGGAACGGTGAACAACGATGATTTTATAAAGGTGATCAGGTTGAAGAAGGTGATGAGCGAGATGGTGTAATGAAGATGGTAAGCGGTGATGAATGATCGATGAAGATGGTGTAATGTTTGCGGCGGAGTTAACAGGTACTGACGATGCGATGTCCGATGAAGATGGAGAAAAACAGTGACAATGACTGGTAATAAGATGTGGAGATGACTCGAAAATGGTTGTGAGTCAGAACGGTGATTGCGACTCGGAATCACTATGAGACTCGAAACCAGAACAGACGCTAACTCGAGACCTTGACAACTCGAAACCTCTGTGATCTTGTAGCTGACAATGATGGTTGCGACTGGTGAGGAGGTTATCACTCGAAACGTCTGTCGAAACCTGTTGAGTCGGAATGATGAAGTCGGAATCGGAACTCGAAACAGTGAGAGATGGTGACTCGGAATTGAACAACTCGAGACCTTGAATGATGAAGTGGAAGACTCGAGACTGTTGCTGTT
The DNA here is from genome assembly GCA_030545235.1 of Helianthus tuberosus. NCBI lineage: Eukaryota > Viridiplantae > Streptophyta > Magnoliopsida > Asterales > Asteraceae > Helianthus > Helianthus tuberosus. The sequence continues at coordinate 189,424,090 of CM060406.1, forward strand.
GTGTCGAAACCGGGGAAGACGATGACTCGAGACCAGGATAATGATGATGACTCGAGACTGTGATAATGATGATCGGCTGTGAGGACCCGAGACCCTGTGTGACTCGAGACCAATTGAAGAAGGTGAGTCGAGACCTGTTGTAGAGATGTTGAAGACTCGAGACCAATGATGATTGAATGGACAGAAGATGTGGTGAGTCGAAACCGTGGAGATGGGACTCGAGACCTGTGGAGAGCTTCTTTGCACAAGAATGACTCGAAACCAAATGATGGAAAGTGACTCGAGACCTTTGAAAATTTGATATTTTTTTTTATAAGTGTTTCGAAAAGATAGTGATTTCCTCTATCTTTCAACAATTTCAAAACCAAAACAGATTTCCAAAACTTAACTTTCCTAAAACTTTGGGATTTTTCTAAAATAAAGAATTTTTAAAACTTTTAAAGATTGGAAATAATCCCAATAACAGAATTACGAATAGATCAAATAGCAAAATATGATGAGTTTTCAATAAAAACTGATGAATATTACGAAGAACGCGAAGAACACGATGAATGTTCTTGATGATTTTTAACAAAAACTTCAAAATCTTGAATCTTTGATATCACACCGAGCCTAGAAACAGGTTCTAATGGCTTTGATACCACTTGTAAGTCCCGTTTAACCGGATCTTTCAATGATATCAAACAACCTATTGATTGTGCGGAATCCAATCAATAGGTGATTCAAGAAATAAGATGAAAACAAACAAGAACAAACCTAAACTGAAGAACACACCGAATCACTTTCAACACTTGCACACGATTCTATTACTTGAAAAGCAAAACCGTCTGGTACAAGCATCTTTACCACCAAATCGCCTCTCTCTAGCTCTCTAGAAGTTGTAACAATGAAGTTCACACCCTAAAACAAGTTGAAAACTTGTTTATATACATAGACAAGCCCACTTCCCACATGGACTTCCCTTGGGCCTGCTTGGCCCACATGGCCTATAGATTGGCCCAATTGACCTATAAAGGTCCACAACCTAATATAAACTAACCCAGTAAAGCCCAGTTCGTAACCATAACCCGTTGTGTTAATTTGATGCGTCAGTCTCACACTTTAGGGCCTAACAAAGCAATACAAAGATGTCTTCTTTAATAGCTTGCTGAAGTAGACTAATCATCATCTTTTCAGCTCTGTACATGTCTCGTTCTTTATCAGTGAATTCAGAAATTTCTTTCTCAACTTGCAGATCAGTACGCGGTAGTACATATTTTTTCAAAATACACTCCCAATATCTCAAGTGATTGGCTTGAACCCAGTTCTCAAACCGATCTTTCCATCCGTAATACTCCTCAGTGCTCATTAGTTTCGGGGGTTTTTGCGTAGTTCCAGTCTCATTTTCCAAGTTCATGTTTTGAGCAATGGTAGCCGGAGTAGTTGGGGATGTTGCAAATGCGTTGTAAAATTCTTCACTCATGATTCGGTAAACGTTTTCACAAACACAGTCACTTTCAAGCGGAATAAGGTTTCAAACGGAATTACTTCCAAGCGAGACTAAGCTTCAATCGAAATCACCTGCAAACAACTTCAAGTGAGATTAAGATTTCAAGCGGGATTAGTATTTCAAGCGAAATCACCTGATTTCGTTTGAATTTCAAGCGGAATAACAGGTTGAAGCGGAATCACTGATTTCGTTTCAAACTTTCAAGCGTAATAACCTTTTTCAAGCGGAATCATGTATTCCGTTTGAAATGACAGCAACTTTTCAAGCGGAATTAAAAGATTCGTTCAAGCAAAATTAGAACTTTTGTTCATTTTTGTCATTTTTAAGCTGAATTTTGGTCTGATTTTCTCAAGGGTTTGTTAAAACACTGTTTCGCTTATGTTGTGAAAAATTTAGACCATTTTATCCGTGAAAAGTTGTTCAATTCAGAAAAGAAGGTGTAGAAGTAAGAAAATAAGATAAAATCAAGCTGAAATCTGCAGAACTCCTCCTCCTGAGCTCTGATACCACTTGAAGGATCGTATTCGGACCCGAAATGAGTCGATCAGAGGCGTTCTACTCAAAATGAAAGGTGGAAACAGACATAATGAGTTGAATTCAGCAAGATATCACTTTTAACTGTCGTTTATATTGATCTGGAACAGTTTTACAACAAGACGACACTTCGACAGAGCTTCGCCGTCGGAAACACACATACAAGACTTACTTGAAACGAAATCAGGTCAAAGCTATTTATAGGCTAAGTAATTCCGCTTGAACAGACTCAAGTGGAATCAAGGTTCAAACGAAATAGCATTCAAACGGAATCAGCTGCTTCAAACGAAATTAGCAAACTGATTTCGCTTGAACTGTGCATGCTCATTTCAAACGGAATTACTCTATGTAATTTTGTTTGAACTTGCCATTTGACCTATTTCCTCATTTTCCGTGCCCTGATTAATCTAATACAATGCAAGACTCGATACAAGACGAAGTCGACAGACGCATGCACCAACACTCGGCCACCAGTAGTAATCCTTCAAATCCTGGTACATCTTATCCGATCCTGGGTGGATCGAGTACCTCGACTTGTGAGCTTCATCAAAAATCACGTCTCTAAGACCACCAAAGAGGGGAACCCAAATTCGTCCCATAAAACACAAAGTTCCTTCCCCATTGGGTACCAACTGGTTCTCCATCCCATGGAGATATTCATCCTTAAGATTTTCCCTTTTTGAGAGCTTCTCTCTGCGCAACACGAATGCGCAACGAGAGGTCTGTCTGTATAATCATCTCCAAGGCGCTAACCCTTATGGGCTTAATCCTCTCTTTTCGACTCAAGGCATCTGCCACCACATTCGCCTTTCCTGGGTGATATTTGATTTCATAATCATAATTGTTTAACAACTCAACCCATCGTCGTTGTCTCATGTTAAGCTCTTTCTGATCGAATATGTGTTGTAAGCTCTTGGGATCAGTAAAGCTCGTGCATCGGGTGCCATACAAATAATGTCGCCAAATCTTCAATGCAAACACCACTGCGCCTAACTCCAAGTCGTGCGTGGTGTAGTTCTTCTCATGAACCTTTAGCTGACGCGAAGCATAAGCGATAACCTTCTGTCGTTGCATCAGCACACAACCCAATCCCTGATGCGAGGCGTCACAGTACACCACGAAGTCATCGGTGCCTTCGGGTAGGGATAAAATAGGTGCATCGCAAAGCTTGTTCTTAAGCAGCTGAAAAGCTTCTTCTTGTTTATCTCCCCATTCGTACTTCTTGTCCTTTTGAGTAAGGGAGGTCAGCGGTTGAGCGATCTTAGAAAAATCCTCAATGAATCTGCGATAATACCCTGCCAAACCCAAAAACTGTCGAATCTCGGTTGGCGTCTTCGGAGTTTCCCAATTCTTAATCGCCTCGACCTTGGTGGGATCCACATGGATTCCATCCTTATTTACCACATGACCGAGGAACTGTACTTCACGCAACCAGAACTCGCACTTTGAGAACTTTGCGTATAATTTCTCCTTCTTGAGCAGCTCTAAAATGGTTCTAAGGTGTTGATCATGCTCTTCCTTCTTGTCCTTTTGAGTAAGGGAGGTCAGCGGTTCTAGTTCGCTACAATCGAAGCTCTGATACCAAGCTGTCACACCCTGACGTTTGCGGAAGCATGATTATGGTGTGACTTTCTTAATACCATTGCATTCAATCATAACAACAACTATATGATAAAACCATAGATTTTTCATCCATTAAATAAGTTTGAAAACATCACAACAACATTGTTTAAACATAGACTTCAAATTCAAGTTTTTACAAACCATATGAATTGTTTATGAGTTTCACTAAGGACTCATCAAAAGATATTAAATAAAACCAAGGTTTGGAAGACGTGTCTCGTTCAGGAATAAGACACCCAAACCAAACCTCAAAACCATGGATGACATCTTTATTCATAACGCAGCATGAAACTTCCAACGCCCGCCAGATCCACTTACTAATTCCCTGAAATACATGTATTTTGAAAAACATCAACAAAAGTTGAGCAAGTTCGTGTGTTTGTTTGTGTGTATGATTAAACCTTTGAAACCATTGTAAGTATGTATGTAAGTTTGTAAATCCCGGTATGAAAGCAACAAGGAAAAACAGATCACCAATGGTTTGCAAGGCCATTGATATGTGTGACGTGATGCAGGAAAGCTCAAACCTAGCAAATTTTGCACCGGGCTTCCGGCTGTAAGACATAGTCTACCCATGGGCCAACCCTGGTCCAACATGGGCGGGGCTCGCTACACCCAAATAGATCTATCACTCATGTCCCTCGGTCCTACAACGAGGATTGATGGCCTTAAGCGTTATACCCACCACTCACATGATCTAGGTGTACCCTTCCTTAGCTAACCATACCAAATAATAACGTTTGTAAACAGTTGTAACATGTACTTCACCCCCGAAGTTATAAAACTGAAAATAGTTAAAAGAAAAGGGGGAACACGAAACTCACAGTCTTGCGTCTTCAATAATCGTAACTCGAACTTCTTCGGTGAACACGACTACCTACAACGTACTAATGTCTATCAGACAAACGGGCCGTGCCTTGACTTAGTATTACGTTTCTGAGTTACGTTTCTTTTGATATTATTCCAAGTTATATAATTATTTGTTAAAATAATTAATATTTTAACTTAAATTATATTTATAAATTTTGGAATAATTGTTAAACAACATTTTTGTAATAATACTTCCCAAGTATTTATACTTGTATTTCCTTCCCAAGGATGGGGGTATCTTACACATGTGTATTTTTGCCATGTTTTGGGGTCGTATTCCGGTGTGTATTTATACGTGTGAGAATACGTATTTTATTGTATTTATTAAGTATCCTCATACTTAATTTTACATTAATTATTCCGGAATATTATCTTTAATAAATATCCAATATATATTTCCAAAATATATATTTCAAGAAATATTACTTAGAAAAATTATTTATAATTTTTCTTTTGGCAAAAATATTTGTAGTTCCAAAATAATATATTTTCAAGTCTAACTTAGAAAATATTTATAAATTTATTTTTATCCAAAAATAATGTATTTCAAGTTTACTCAATAAAATATATATTTTTCCCAAAAATAATATATCTTCTAATAATTCCAAGGAAAATATATATATATATATGCTTGTCAAAAATGCTATATTTTTCCTTTGTCAAAATATGATATACTCTTGAAGTAATTGTGAAAATCGTATTTTCATTCCTTTGTATCCAAAATATCATTTACCAAAATATACCTTGTGAACATATTTTCCGGAATATTTTGTAAGTTACATTTCTTGTTTGGTTCGCCAATATTTTGTGTGTAACTTGTATGCTTATTCCTTGGGATTTTGGTAATATTTTGGATTGTAATCCTTTGTGTTTTGATGTGTTATATTATTTGAAGTCCTAAAATAACATATCTATTACACAAAGTATACAAATAATCACACACATGTGTCTTCAAAATATATATATACTAAATATATATTTAGCCACTTTTATTTATAAAAACCAACCTCCAATATTTGTATTTTTGTAACCAAAATTTATGGCAAAGTTTATGTAACAATTTATGGTTTAAAATACACTTTGTAAATATTTGTTTGAAAATATTTTTCTAAGTGTTTATATTTTTTAAAAAATTTTGTAAAATCATCACAATCAATTTACAATCAAATCTAAACAACTTACACTTACCAACTTTGCCAAAACCATGCTTAATCTACCACTTCATGAACTTGAAAGTTTATGAAAATTTGTAGTAACTTGGTAGTGTGTTTAGTAAGTTTAGTTACCCTTTAAAGTGTGGTTGTTTATTTAAAAACTTCATTCTTGAAGGATTTAGATGTTTACAACTTGTAATCATGTTTAATAAAAATGTTTCTTTATGAAATTTTCTTATTACACAAGTGTTTCTACACTTGTTTAACCACCAAAAATAGTGTTTGTTCAAGTAAGAACCAAGTTTTAACAAAACTTATATTTTAACTTGGTTTCTTTAGAATAATCCATGAAACATTTAGATCTACAAGATTAACAATATACTTTGATCATTACTTTACAAGAAAACATTATGTTTCTTTCAAGTTCATGCTTTATGTGTGGATGACCCATCATCCTACAACAATTTCTATTCTCACATCTTGCTAGATTATGTTTTCAATCATGGTCTAGCAAGATCATATGATGATCAACATCATTTCTACAAGCAATCAATGATCAACAAGCATAACAACTCATATTCATCAAGATTACTTCACATTTTAAGCTTATGTTCATATTTACTTCTCATGATCTTTAGTGTTCTTCAAGATTATATACTTGTAACATCTTTTAACCTACTAAAATAGAAGTAAAATGGAGTGTATAAGGATCTTACCACTAGCTCAAGGCTAGGGATGATTCAAGTGTAGAAAGTGAGTGGATAAAAGCAAGTAAGAGAGGTCCTTCAAGATCCAAAGCCACCAAGCTTCCTTGTATGAACTTTATCACCCTTGTATGTGCTTAGAATGGATGAGATTGGATGGATGATGGTGATGGTGGGGGTGCTTGTGTTCGGTCGAGAACAAGAGCAAGGGAGGAAGAAGGAGTGGTGTGTGTTAGGGGTGAGCAAATTAACCGCCATAACCGATAACCGAACCATAACCGACATAACCGAACCACTAATAACCGATAACCAATATAACCAATGGTTATGGTTATGAAACTTTGTATAACCTCTCAATCGGTTATGGTTATGGTTATGAAGCTTTGGTTAACCGATATAACCGAAACCAAACCGAACTTGTGATGTTAACTTTACATAATGGATTTGTGTTTTACAAAACCATATAGAGGGTTTTTACTAAAATAAAAGTATGTTAATAACAAAATAATCTTGATGTAGATGCCATTTATTTTGATAAAGAACTAAGGTGTTATGGCCATAATTGTTTTTGTTTGAGAATTACCTTATTAAAAAGAACCCTAAATCGGTAGTTTAACCAAAAAGTTTAGTCTCCGTTATCTTATAAAATAGGCTCAAGCTAAGTTCAAGTCATGCACAACCCTATTTATTTCAAACCTTGTTTGGTTACCTAACCGAAATTAACCAAAACCGAACCATAACCGACTTCATAACCGATTAACCGTAACCAAAGTTTGGTTATGGTTATGAATACCAAAACTCCATAACCGAACTAGCGGTTATGGTTATGGTTAATAGTAAAAACCGAACCAAACCGACCCATGCACACCCCTAGTGTGTGTTAGTGTGTGTGAGATAATGAATTCATAACCTCCCACGTATACTTATAACCCATTTAGAGACCTTAACCTTTGAGTAATATGTTTCAATTGTGCCAACAAGATCCATTATAATATTGAAAGAAAATCAAGAGTGGGGCCCATGTTGGGGCCGTCCACTAGGTGGGGGGGTCTAGCTTAGGTTTTAACTATTTAGTTTCAATCTAGTTGAAATTCAAGTATCGATTACGTGTTTCAGTTATTAGATATTTTTAGGAGGTGTTATGATGTTCGGGGATCATAACTAGCTTGGAAATATTAAAACAGTGCTTCTAGTGTAATTTTGATGTTTCGGGTAGTGTCCGGTTGTTCGGTTGGATACTTGTTTGTTAAGGTGCTAAACTTACAGTTTAGTGTGCTTTATGTACCCTTTTGTGACACTTTTGATTCCCGACACTTAGAAAAGCATTCAGAACCATTTAACCATGTTTCTGCATAATATTAGTGTGTTAAAATGCTTATTTATGCTGAATTTGCTGAATTCAGCACTTTATGTGAGTTTTAGGCACTTTCCGGCACTTAAACTATCACCTAGAAAAGTAGTTTTGGGATCCTTACTTCTCTACACACTATACTAGTGTAGTACTTGGTTTCTGGCTCATACTGTGTCTCAATGCACTGTTTGTCTATGTGCTGAGTTCTATCAGCATTTTCCTGATTTATCAGATAACTGTGCTAACTGTAATTAATGCATCATTTGAGGCAATATAGCTTACATGCAATATTGGTATGACATTTGACAATGTATGATGCACATGTTTTGTGTATGGCAGTAATCAGAATGCAGAAAAATGTAAGTTCAGCACAGTCATTAAGCACTAATCAAGATTAATTAATTGTACGGATACCTGGATTTTTGACAGTTGTTACAAACTCAATAACAATTTGCTGCATGAGATGGACAAATCTTCAAGAAAAAGATGCTGGTGTCAGACTTATGTCATTTTTTGTGCTTTGTTGTTGATGAATTTTTGAATGGCATTAAGAGGCGGATAACACTGATGAGTGGTTTGAAGATAAAGATGAACTTCAAACAAAAAACTCACGTCATTTTGTCCATCCAAACGACCACAAAAAAGCTACTTCAACATCAAAAAAACAATATGAAGCATACCAAAGTCAAACCGCCAGTGAACATGTTTCAAAGAAGAAAGAGACTGCTGACAGTGAAGATCTGGAAGATCATTGTTTCTATTTTTTTTAATCTTCTTTTTCAGTTTTTTGTTATGTATTTTTCAGCTAAGAACAAAATACATTATTTTAACAAAAACGCCACACAGAGAAAATGCTTGTGAAACGCCATCATGCCATAAAACGTCAAAAACTTACAAACTATAATAAAATTACTTTGGACAAGTGTTATTAAATACTCAAAAAAACGCCAAAAACTGCGTAACGCCATTAAAAAACGCCAAACTTGGAAGATGGGGCGTCTATCACCCTAAACTCATAAAAATCTGAACAAAAACAGTAAAAATACACACAGTAACTTAAAAGACGGTTACTTTATTAATATCATTTATTATAATAAAATCTCACCTAAACTACACGCCAAAAGCATCCTATAAGAGACGTCTCTGCACAATCAATTGATCACACCCAAAAACAACGCCATGTTTCCTAGAAACCACTCACTTTAAAAACGCCAAAGAAATAGTTAAAAAACCACATATGGGAAACCTCGTTTCTTCTATATTGAGTATTGTTCTGAATGAAGTTTCACTAAATGGATTCTTCTCTGAGGTGGGTATCTCTATAAGTTTTTGCTGAATGAGATGGAAAAATATTCAAGAAAAAGAGACTGATGACACTGATATGTCATCATGTCACTTTGTTCTTGATGGATATATTGATGGCATGAAGGGATCAATACCAGTGTAAAAAATGCTATTTTGGACTCCATTATTATAATAGCATTCAAGCAGGCGTTGATCTTCAACATGTCACCAAACAAGAATATATCAAAACAAAATACAGAATGCCAGTAAAAATAGGCTTCTTCTAAAGACGAGCATTATGTAGGAAAATTAGCATCTAGGTAAGGTATTCAAAAAGGTTCAAAACGCCAAAAAGGTTCAAGAAGAAGAGGCTGGTGACAATGAAGATTTGGATGAGAAATTAGATTAGATTTTTTTTTCATTTTCTATTGATTGTTATCTAATTATCTGTTGTTTATTATCTAATTCTCTACTAATAAAAAAATTGAGTATAAAACGCCAAAAACTACAAACATCAAAACGTCTGATAGTATGAAAACTGTGAGAACGGATGCTAGCAAAGCACATTGTTGCTATATAAAACGCCAAAAAATGTCAAACAATGTATTATTAGAAAACAACACTAATTGACAGATGAAACTGAACGAAACAATAACTGCAAACAGTAAAAATGAAGAGACAGAAACATTATTGCTAAACATTTATTATATTAAAAGCCACTACATGGGAAATTGAATTTATTTATCTTTTCAAAATGCCATAATTGTTTGTCACATTATATGCCTGCATCCTACATGGCACAACAATTGATAAAAAAAAATACACATAAAGAAAATCACTGATGTTTTTTACCGCAAAAAACAAATATCTACCTGGCCGCAAAAAAAAACTCATTATATAAGTACAACAGCTAAACAAAAGCTTCACACTCCACACATTCACTAAAAATGCCACATCTTGTCTAAAACGTCATATAATTTAAAAAAATGGTACATGTTATTGCTTGGAGGTTTGAGAGGTCAGGGGACGTTTCGTCATTAAGTTCTCTGACAGGAGAAGGGTGAAAGTCAAAACAATCAAAGCCATACTTAGTTAAACGCCAAAATATTTACTATGCTCCTGGTCTAAAAACAATAAAAACGCCATGTATTTGTTAAATGCCAAAAAATGGAGAGATGTTGTGAAGCGCGTTAAAAAAAGAATATGAAAGGACAAAAAAGCCCCTTCGCCCTTCACTATGTCGCGTGCCACGTGTTAGGCCAGGATCCGTTCTCACCGTTCTCACACTTTAGGGCGTTTTCTCCTGATCCTGTACCTATATATATACATATGTGTGTGTGTGTTTTGGTATTTTTTTATCCAAACTCCCATGTGTGGGTAATTCATGTGTGTATTATACTTGAATATTTACTTGTATATTTTAAGAGTATTTTGTATTCATACTCCTTGGGAGTATTTAGTGTATTTCATTTCCTACATGTACACTAATATATAATACACATAATATACACATAACATGTAATTTTGGATAGGGGTGTGCAAAAAACCGAATTAGTCGAACCATAACCGAATTAACCGACAAAACCGAACCGAAAAAACCAAACCAAATAAAAACCGCTGTGTCGGTTAATGATTTTTTTGAAAACCGAAAGTAGCGGGTCGGTTATGGTTATCGTTTTTTCCATACTCACCATAACTAAACCGAACCGACATGTAATAAATTTTTGTAGGATTTAGGACTTTTCACCATATTTTTAATATTTGATGTTTTTGACTGAAGATTTTAGTACTTATGGGGTTTTCATATCATTTTTTGGTTTTGTTTGAATGTTTATTTGAATTTATGAAATGTATCATATCACTTTATTTGAATATTCGATAATAATTGGTATTGATATTATAGATTATATGTATTCTGTAATACTATGTAATATACTAATATATACAAATATACAATAACAATTTATTCCATGTTAAAAAATAAGCTATTTCTAGCTAAGCTAAATACACGGTTAACCACCCATAACCAACCCACTATAACCATCAAAACCAAATAACTATAACCACCATAACCGATCGGTTATGGTTATGGTTATGGTTATCCAATAACCGACATCGCGGTTATGGTTATGGTTTTTGATCAAAATCGACCCAAACCGACCCATGCACACCCCTAATTTTGGAGACAACTAAATATATTTTTTCCTAAATATATATACTTATACTTGTTTTAAATCTTTAAGAAAACTCTATTTCTTAACTTATATTTTGGTATAAAATTAGGGAAAACCATGTTTAACTTCCTTACACATTTTATTAGTAAAAAGTTTTGCAAAAATTATATTTTTCCAAGTGTCAAAAATTTATAAAAATTTTATCATAGTTTCCTCTAGATTTAGGAGTTTTCTCATGTTTAAAACATGTGTTAATGTATTCAAAACTCAACAAATCATCCAACAAGTTTTTAACAAGACTTTTATGTAGCAAACTTTTCCAACATATATGTATATGAACTTGTAACCACATATACATGTAGATCCATGTATTTCTTATGTAAATCACCATTTAAACAAGTTTATGTCAACTTTGAAAACAAAACTTTTCAAGAACAAAGTTTATCAACATGATCTTCTCATACTTTTACTAGTTTATGTTAACTTTAAAAACATAATCTTTCAAGAACAAAGTTTACTAGTAAGATCTTTACATGATACAATTTCTAAAAATCATTTTGGTGGCATTTTCAAGTTCATAACATTATGGTGATGGATCTTGCTAGATCTAACAATTTTATTTTAGATCTATGCTTTTAACATAATGATAACAAGATCACTAGTTCATAACAACCAACTTACATGATCTAGCACATAAACAACTTAAACATTCAAGTAAACTTGTATTTTTAGTGTTCTTTTATGTTTACCAAGTCTTTTATGATGAGCTTCAAGATGGATCTTCGTGTATTTTATAAACAACATGAAATGTGAAGATGCACAAGGTGTTAGTGGACCTACTACTAGCACTTGTGGCTAGGGAAGAAAACAAGAAGAGCAAGAAGATGAAGATGATGCAAAGATGGTGGATAAAAGCTCTCCAAGGTGGTCCTTGAGTTTCCAAGACTTGTAACCTTCTTTGATAGACTTGAGACACCTTTGGGAATGCTTGAAATGGCTTGGAGATGAAAGAAAAATGGAGGTGAAGGTGGGGTGTTGTTGGCCGAAAATATGGGGGAAGAAGAGAGAGTTCTGTGTGTTTGGTTTGTCTTGAAATGGAGTGATAAGGTGTAGATAAGGAGCATGACCCATTGTGTTATAAATTCCCATCAAAAGATTAACCAAAGGTTTAAGAAAGAAGCATCTTTGACCAAACTATGTGTTGGTCAACTTGGAAACCATGTGGGTCCCCTATGGGGACGGTTACACGAGGGGGGGGGGGGGGAGATGATCAAAATTGAAAGTTGAAGGTAATAAGTGTAAGTTAGAGGTTTTATTATATATTAAATAGGTTTAAGTGTTTTTAAGTGTTTTGAGATTAGATGTTTGCTTGTCTTCAACAGATGTTATGATTTAGGGGGTGTTTGTTTTTTCTTCAAACATCTTCAAGGGAGCTGATGTCTGCAGGCGCGCAGACGTTACCCTTGAAGACTGTTTGTTTTTTTCTTTCAATCAGATCTAAAAATGGCTTTTTTTCAGCTTAAAAAAAATGCTATGACACCCTTTCTTCAAACATCTTCACAAAAAACCCTCCTCCCTCGTATACGTTCTGAACTCAAATTTTAACCTAAACTCCCCACCACCACTCTCTCGGCCATTTCACTCCTCATCCCCTCAACCCTAAAAAAGAACACGTATCTCCGTTCTTTCTCAACTCCACGTCGCTGCACACTCTCCCTCACAATCCAGGCTTCGCAACTTCGCATCAACCGTCCCTTGTTTCGCCAGCGGCCACCTTCTTATTCTGTCCGGCCTTCTCGCTCCGGCCAAGCCCTCGTTCCACTCGTAACGAGCCTCCATCGTCTCCTCCTTCTAAGGTAAGAATTAGGTAGCATGTTCAATTTGGTTTGTAATTAGGTTATTTTTTTGTGATGTTGTGCAAGTTTGATGAACTGATGTGCAGTATTAGCCTATTCGGTAGCATGTTCAATTTTTTACCTCTCACTATTTGGTTTGTAATTAGGTTATTTTTGTCTGATGTCGTGAAAGTATGATGTGATTTAAGGGGGTGTTTGGGATTGGTTATTTTAGCCAACTTATTGATTTTGGAAAATAAAAGAAAGTTCATGTAGTTTGTACAGACGGTATCAATTTATAAAAACAAACAGTCTTATATTTTCAGCTTGAAGAGCTTCAGACCACATCTTCAGTTGCAGACATGAAAACAGACGAAATCAGCTTGCAGACAATTTATGTCTGCAAAAACAAACAGCACCTTAGGTGTTTAAGATTCACTGTCTCTGGGGAGATAATTGCTTCATCAACTGTTTATTTCTTGATCTCTGTGTCATGTTTTGGCTTTTAGATATCATTTGTTCTTTTGTAGGTCTAACAATCCCCCCTATAAAAGAAGATGCCAAAACAGATGTTTATTGATCAAGTTTTATTTCTCATCAATTGTTCTCTTATCTGACCTTTGAATTGTAATTCAAAGTCTAGAGAAACAGTATCTTATGGGTCCCCCTCCAGTGGCAGACTTATTATGTCTTGCAGATCTTCAATTTTCAGCACATAAGCACTTTTCATCGAGATCTTCACCACCATTCCACTAGCCTTGAGTAAGGTCAATTCATGGGTATCTTTGTTTGATTTCCATTTTAGAATTGTAAGGTTATAAGGATTTGCTGGGACCAGAGTTATTACAGATGAGTTTGGAGATACTGGTCTTCCCATGATAGTATCAACTAGATCTTCTTTCCTGGTTTATTTCTTCTTTTCAAATTTTTTTGTTTAAAAATTCCCTCGCAGCTCTTGATATGTTTTTGCTGATGGGAACTCAGAGGGTTCAACCAAAGTTTTTATGGGAAAATCTAGTTGTTCATACTCTGGCTTTCTTGGTAATGAGGGATCCTTGTCTCTTTTGATTTCCAACTGTTTGTAGTTTTCAAGGGTTGCTGACTCATTCCATTTTGCCAATGTTTTATGGGAACTCAGAAGGTTCAACCAGAGTTTTTATGGCTCATTCCATTTTGCCAATGTTTTATGGAAACTAAGAAGGTTCAACCAGAGTTTTTATGGGAAAATCTAGTTGTTTATATATCTATACTATATTACAATGCACGAGAGAGATAGACATTTTAAGATACCCAAAAAATAAGAACTTTTTTCCTCTTGATTTATAAATACACCCCTAAAATGAGGGTAAATTGGTCTTTTTAAACAACAGTTAGATTTTTGCCCCATCTTATTACACTTAAATCCCTTAGTTTTATTATGGGTAATTAGTTACACTTTCCCTCTCCACAACAAACTTATTACTATTTTACGTATTCTTGTCATATCTTATAAACTATAATGTTTAAAAAAATCCAAAAGTACTGTTATGACCTACTTATTTTTGTCGACGTTTCGATAGTTGTCTTGGTCAGTATTGACATGTGGGTTAAAAGGTACAAGTAGAAGATGTCTTAGTTTACAAGTGAGTAAGCCCAACGTACTTAGTCATTATTCCATAATGTTTAATAGCTATAGATTCCCAGTAAAATATTGCTATAGTTTTTTTAATTAAAAAATTGATATGTTACGTGATTAACAGTGTCTAAGGGTGAGTAACAACTGAATCGCTATCCGAAACCGAACCGAAATCAAACAAAAACTGAATTAACCGAAAATTAATTAACCAAAAACGGTTATGGATTATTTTGTACCCTCATTTAACCAAAATTACCTGAACTGAACCATTCATATTTTCATATATTTCTAACTTTTATACCTCAGTTCATGTATTTCATATTTATACCCCAATTTTATGTATTTATACCTTCATTTCAAGTAACTATACATCCATTTCATGTATTTATACCTAAATTTCATGTATTTTTAATCAAAAGTTTTTGCCCAAATTTGGTTTTGCTATTAACCAAAATTAAACGAATCAAACCAAAAACCTTAAATCTAACTGAATAAACCAAATCGATTGACTAAAAACGGTTTGGTTAATAAAATAGACTAATCGATGATCTCGATTTCGGTTGAGGATAATAATCTAACCAACCGAACAATGCACATTGTGGCAATGTCTATGTTTCCAGACGCATCGCACGTGCACCTATCGGTTATTAACAAAAATCGGTTATCGGTAAGCAATAACTAAATCATTAACCTAAACCAAACCGAAATCAACCAAAAACTAAATTAACTAAAAACTAAAAACCGAAATAACCAAAAACCGGTTATCAAAATTTTTTTACTCTCGTTTAACCAAAATTAGCTGAACCGAACTAAATCATTCATATTTTCATATATTTTTAGCTTTTATACCTCCAATTCATATATTTCATATTTTATATCTCAATTTCATATATTTATACTTTCATTTCATGTATATACCACAATTTCATATATTTCTAAACAAAAGTTTTAGCCCAACTTTAAGTTTTGCTATTAACTGAAGTCAAATAAACTAAACGAAAAACTGTCAATCTAACCGAATAAACCGAAGTGATTAACTGAAAACCGATTAGTTAATAAAATAGACTAACTGATGACTTTGGTTTCGACTTCGGTTGAGGACAATAACCAAACTGACCGAACCATGCACAACACAATGAAATGGATTACCCGATTACTACGCTTTTGATGTATATCCATCCCAATGATGCTACAATAAATATTATATGAATAAGAAAACTACAAAAACGAGTATCGCAATACGATGTGTCACTCCCGCCATATCACATGAGCATCCTACTAATACTATTTGTTTGTCTGCTGTGTGTTTTAAAGCTACAGGTCTCTCTCGAGGTAGTTTCTTTATTCCTCAAAAGCATATATATATTTCTCGCGTATATCCTATCTCTTCTAAGCTATACTATAACAACCCTCCTGAATTTTTCTGACGCCCTAATATATATTAAAATATTCCTATATGTCCTAAAATACACCCCGTATGTGAAAACCGAGCCCAAAATACGTTATAACATTAAAAATTAAATAAAAACAAGATTTTTAAGTCGCTCGCGGGCCGCGTAGCCTATGGCCACGTCTTACGCGGGGCGCGACAGCTCCAAGGCGGGGCGACACCCGGTTCCAACACGTGTCACGATCGTATCGAAGCTACATGTCAAGTCAGCAAGGCTAGGGCCTACCCTAGTCTCTCTCGCGGGCCGTGTAGCCCCTTGCTACATCTTACACGGGCCGCGTAAAACCCAAAATCAGCTCCTGTATAATGGGAGCTCGGGCCTTCAGTTTCCGTCGCTCAATTCTCACTTTCTCTCTCGAATTACTATATAGTAGGCACTATACTCGGGTATAATATCCCCCTAAATTAACGAAGTTCTGCCCCGATGTAAGTATTATAACCCCGGTTACGTATTAGATACGCTGCCCGATTGATCCAGGGTTCCGTAACGGCTGTCGTGGTTCTGCCCGACGTAGTCGTTGGAATGCCGTCTCGGGGAGGGTATAACTAATGTAAATATAAAGGGTTATTATACTAACGCGTGTGCATTGTGTAAATTATAGATAATCACCAGGAAACCATAGAAGAAACCTAAGACAGCAATGTGAGTAATCTACTTTTTGTAAATTGTTTTTACAAAACCTTAATTATTTTACAATGTGATTAAGCAGTGATTGAGTCTTTGTAGTTCTTCAATTACTGCCGGTATGTTGGGGTTTTGTATACAAAATGTGGAACATGTTACCATTGGACAAAGAGTTAGCCAATGTGTAATATGGCCCACCGGTCAGGATTGACAATACTGAATGAGTAATTGTGTAGAAATAAACAATGTGATTGCTCTCAATACTGTTAATGGATAAAATCTTCTTGATTAAACTGGGATTCACTCACCAGTGTTTCCCACTGACAAAATGTTTTAAACGCGTTTCAGGTAACAAAATGTGAAAGCCAACTAGAAGCCAGCTGAACAGCACTGAAGGCTTGGAAAAGTGGCTATAAAAGTTACCTAAATAAAAGAAGATGTTTTATTCAATAAAATAGGGATTTTCCCTATGAAAATATTTGTAATGAAAACTTGGGTTTTATCCCAATATGTTTAATATTATAAAAGTGTGGTATTTACTCTGATAAACATTTCCTAACTACGGTCCTGATGAAATTTCCGCTGCCAAAATGATAAACAAAATGATACCACCAAAACTGGTCTCGCGGCCGCCCGTTCCCGGGACAGATAGGGGGCGGGGGTTGCGACAGAAGGTGGTATCAGAGCTAAGCCACTGATTCAGCCACAGAAGTGTTCTGCTGACACCTAAATATTATTCAAATTGTTAGGAAATTAATTATGGAAATACGTGCATAATTGTATTTTATTGTTGTGTGTTATTTGACTATTTGTTAGTTTACAGTATGAGTGATCAAGGACCCTCAGACGTTTATGGTCAGTTGTCCGATTCACCTAGGAGTGAAGGTACTTCCTCACAGCCTGCCCTCTCTGGGTATTCAGCTGACCAGGAAGAAGGGATGTTTGTCTTTAAGGCTCAGTCTGAAGAGCCATTCCCTCAGAAAAAGAGAGGATGGTTCAGTAAGGGAGCATTCGAGCTTTAAACGTGTCATGAGCTTTAAACGTGTTACAAATTGAATATGAGGGGCTAAAGTTGACAAACGAAGAAAGTATATGTATATAAGGATTCAAAGTGTCAACATTTGATAATTATGCCTTTTAACAACCCTACACGATGTTTATACCCTTAAAACGAATGTATCATGAAGCATATGAAACCGTTTGTGGAAGAATGTGAAAGTTTACAAGACGCGAGGGTTAAAAGTGTCAACATGTTTAAGTTATACCTCTGAGTGACCTTTTAGCGAACTCGGAGCCTTGTAATGATTAATTATACTCCCAAGAATAAGTGGTAAAAATTTCACAAGGTTTCGATATCGTATGAGGAAGATACGTTAACTTTCGTAATTAAGGGGTTAAAAGCGTCAACGAGGCAAAACTTGCGTTTTCGGTTACCGTTTAACGAAACCGAACCTAACGATGTTTGGTTATACATCATGGATCACAAAAATATAAATTATATGGGTTAAATGTGCTTAAAATGGAAATTATCTCGTTTTAAAAGGTTCAGGGGGTGAAAACAACAAGTTTGAAACTTGAATTGCTGGTAAGCTGGGTGCTGGCGCTGCGCCACCAACTTCACTCTCTGCCGTCGCACGACGCGACGGCATGCCAGATCAGCAAAAATTGTTTTAACGTGGCGGCTTGCATGTTTGCTAAATTCCGCGAGTTTGCCACCCTCTAGCTGCTATAAACACGTCCCTTGACACTTGTTTTCATCTCCAGAGTTGCCACAACACATGTATCAATCTCCATGATCCTTCCATGGCTATAAATAAGCCCATTGTTGCAATTTGTGAACTTACACTTTCACATTTCCTTGTTCTAACTCTCTGGAGCATTCTTGGCACTTAAGAAGCCTTTTCTCTGTTCTAATCTCGTGCTAAGGACCATTGTAAGTCATCTTAGCTTCTGTAATTATGTTTTATTAGTTTAATAGCCTAAAGTCAAACCCGTCGTAATTAAGGTTTGACTTAGTGATTAATCACTAATGGTCCAGTCAATTCTCGAATTTAAAGTACCTATGAGTTGGTAATTATGTGGGTAATAAACCCTTAAAATGGCACTCTCTGATTCCCACTCTAACTAGGTCAATTGTCGGGTCAAACTTGATTATAAAAAGTCTACAGAAAGCTAAAATTCAAATAAAAGCATAATTAACAATGTAGAAGCCATGAAACCTGTTTTATCACTTGTATAACTTGGTAATTAATGTAAGAACATGTCTAAACATGTTCAGCCCGACAATTTTCAGTTTAAGCTCGGTTCGGAACCGAAAGTCGCAAAAGTAGACTTTTGCTTTGACTTTCAGTTCTGACCCAATGTAGCATATTTTAGAAATGCCTTAGAACTCTATTAGGACCAGGTTATAGGTTAGTGTAACCCTCTGAGGTTATACAACTTGGTTCATTAGTTATTTGATTCATGTACATGTTTCCGTTATATGCCTAAATATTGACCATGATGCCCTTTTTACCTTAAAACGAGATTTTTGAAAATGTGAGAGGACAAAAACCTTTATTACTGATTTATAAACTTTCCCTAAAAATTTGACATCAGTTTGAGGTCTAGATTAGGAGTTATGCTCAATATCGTAATTAATAAGCTTTTTATTAATTAAACGGCGTAATTAGCATAAAGCCTATCTAAACCCAAATTTTGAAACCAAACTTTTTACCCACTGATGTAATATAATATTTTGGTATTTTTGAAGATTTTTAATTATTTTTAAGCTGAGCATAACATAGGGTTCTTGCTTTAATTCGGTAATTGTCGGTTATGCCCTTTTCTTGAATAAAATGGGTTTTACATAACATATTGATACCAAACTTTTTGCTACTGATTTTATATGATAAATAAAATATTTTGAACTTTATAAACTGATCAAAAACTCAGATTTCGTATTTAAACCCGAAAATCGCTTAAAACCGACTTTTACGCGTTTTAAGCGCATAGTATGAGTTAAAACTATTTTTGGCATATGAAACTTAATACCTACTGATGTTTTAAGTAAATTTTTATAATTAAACAGTAAGCAAAATTTTTGAACTCAGAATTCTAATTTAGACCTTTAAGGCTTATGTGAAATTACCAAAATGCCCCTACGGTGCATAGTTTGGTTATAAAAGATAAATTTCACATATATACAATACCCTACTGTTACAACCTATAAAAATAAATATTTTTACTGATTATATCAGACCTGAAACTCAGATTAATATTTAAACTCTTTTATAACCTTTAAATTGACCAAAATACCCCTACGGGGCATAATTTGAGTTTAAATCCATTTTGGGCATAATGGAAGGTATCTTACTGATATCACAACATATTTAAGGCATATTAACTTAGGAAACCTGTTCATGACTCATTTGGTTACCCGTAACGCATTATTCGCGTTCGGTGCGGTTTATGTAACTAGTTTGCATAAATAGCCGAAACGAGTCAAACCTTATCGTTTTTATCTCAAAATCCAGAATGTGTTTAGTTTACCCATATTATACAAGTATACAAACTTTTCGGGTCTAAACCACATTCTATTCCGGTCTTCGCTTAATCATGCGTTTCGAACCGTGTATCTTCCTTTAAAACTAACTGGTCTAAGTTTAGACTTAATTAAGACCCGTTAGGAATCTAATAGGTTATTAAAACCTTCGTTCCAGATTAGGAGACCAGTAAAAGATACTTGCACTCGCTGATTGTGATATATACTTGCTCAGGTAAATACTTTTAACTTATTTTCCCTTATACGGGCTTGGGGTACGGTATATAAAATACCGCTTGGTCAGGCGTTGAATTTTTAATCATATAAAGGTTAATTTATTGAGATAACCCGTTTAAACTATTATGTTTGCTTAAAGCCTTTGGGGGGTTAATGACCATGTCCCGGATATCCTTGGCATCATTCATTGAAATGGCCACGACCTAAGCACGGGGTGTAGGCATACACCTGACGGTGCATATATATAAAAAGGTATAACCGCTTGTTCGAGAATAACTCAATGCGGGACTATATCATGTGGTGTGTCTATTAATCTTTAACCCGGTATTCAGCTCGGGCTACTGAACGTATAACGAACATGTAATTCTTTTACAAGTTTATATATAAATAATTATCCCAAGTTATAAAAGATTATTTTGTGCCTTGTGCATTCAAATCAATTTTCTTAAACATTTTCAAAATGAGTCGGTTAATTGTATTTACCAGTGTAAACTGACGTATTTTCCAAAAGGCTAAGTGCAGGTACTAAACGGAATAGGCTGGCTACTCCTAGCATCAATAAAGAGTCTTGCAAGCTTAGATGTTATAAATCTGCTGAACAATATTTCTTTTTACTTTGATCCGCCTGTGGATCCTTTACAACCGTTTTGTAATAAATGATATTACTTTCATTCAGTTTGTAATGATTTTATCTTTCGACTTCCGCTGTGTATATAAATTGTGATAAATTGTCTATGATGATATCAACTACGTCACGATACTCCCCACAGGGCCCACCGGCAATACGTGGAAATATCGGGGTGTGACAGGTTGGTATCAGAGCCAACATTGAGTGAATTAAACACTAGCCTTTTGTGCTTAATCTCAATGACACAGTTGCACATTCCTCGACTTCCGAGTCTAGGCTTGAACTAGGAATAATCTCATCCTTAATAGGTATATATTATTTTTGATAATTGTGCATTTCAGGAACATGTCACCGAGTAAGGTTGCCATTGCTGGAAGATCCGTACCACAGCTCGAATAATCGTACGCCCAGTATGGAGGAAGGATCTTTTTGGACCCATTCCCAAAATCAAACCAAATGAAACCATTAACCATGTTCCAACCTCCTTACCTGAGACTTTTGAAACTTCAATTGAGAAGCCGACGTCAGAGGAGCCCATACTAGCAGTCCCTGAGGCTCCCACTCCGAAAATGATACCTATGGACCCAAATGATCCATATTTCTTACCTCCAAGTCTTGGAATCCCAAACTTGGATTATACATGTCCTAACCCTATCCGTGATCCATATTATTTGCTAACCATAAAATCCTTGGATTTCCACTTCTGTTAAGGTCCCTAGTGTGGAGGATTTCGACTACCCGTCAAAACCTTCAGTAACCATACCGCACACAGTGAACCAAGGAGGAGACTCTCAGGACTAAGATGAAGAAGAAACTTCTTTTGTTGTATTTCTTTTCCCTAATAGTCCTTATAAGGACATAATTATCTTTTAGTCCCTTCGTGGACAATGTTATTTCCTTCAAGTCCCGTTAAGGGCAATTATGTACTCCTTTTAAAATTTATTGGAGTGATTTGTTTAAATTTCATTTTTATCATTATATACGAACATAATATATGAAATAAATCGAAATATCATTTCTTTTGTAATTGATCTGCCAATATATGTTAAAAAGAATCTTAAAGGGTATAACCTAGCTTGCATGTCATTAAGGACCTAGCTATGATGGTAAAACCTGTTTAAAAGAGATTCAGATCCTTGTTAACATCTGAAAACATGTTAACACTCCTGGCAACAGTGATGCGATAAAATCACACTTGTCA
Organism: Helianthus tuberosus; assembly: GCA_030545235.1. Taxonomy (NCBI): domain Eukaryota; kingdom Viridiplantae; phylum Streptophyta; class Magnoliopsida; order Asterales; family Asteraceae; genus Helianthus; species Helianthus tuberosus. The sequence continues at coordinate 189,446,387 of CM060406.1, forward strand.
TCCATAAAGTGGGAATTTCCAACCCCCTTATCTAGCCTAGTAATTTAGAAATCATGGCTTAAATCATCAAATAAAGATGATCACATTATAAACATCCATTAGTGATGAAGTGCCTACGGGCTAAACTTGTTGTCCAATAAGACAACGACAGTGGTGGTCTTTGACCCCTTGTCTAAAGATGTCGGACTACGTCCAAGCATATTAGTCTGTATGATCAATGCGATCTTGACTAATATCATCAGATAAGATGATCATATAATAAACATCCCTAAAGTGATGAAATGCCTACGGGCCATAATTATTGTCCTAAAGGACTAAATACATTTGTAGTCTACGACTCCCTGTCAAGAAAAAGGTAATGAACTATGATTCAAGCCTTAGTACCTCGATCCTATAAGATCTTGACTTATAATTTGAATGTGTCCATGTGACTTGGCCTTTTGTGCCATTATTATATTTAATTATAACTAAGGATTATTGATGAAAAATCCTGAATGAAATAATTAATAAATTAACCAAAATGGTTCTTTAATACCATGGTTAATAAATTAATAAGATGACAAATCTATTATAAACCTCTAAGAAATCATTGTCATCATTTTATGTAGCAATCAAGCTACATGGCAGAGTCTGAAGAAGTCAACAGTTATCCAAGGGAGAATCATGATACTACTAGGATCAATGTAACTGGTGCGGAACTTCAAGCATTGATTGATAATGTTGTTACCAAGGCCATAGATAGGCAGTTTAATGAGTCAAGTGGCACTCGAAGCAATACCTCATTTGTACCCCATTCTAAACCTAAGACTCACTCTGAGGCTCATAGTAAGCCACCTCCTAAACATGATGGATCAATGAGGGATGGCGATCATCACTCCTCAAATCAGCATAGTGTTCCGTCGAAGAAGATTGAGCTCAAACAAGAACCACGTGGTAAGTCCTGTACATATAAGTATTTTGTCTCCTGCAAACCCAGGGATTTCACTGGGGAAAAAGGGGCTATTGACTGCATGACGTGGTTAGATGAGATGGACACTGTGGTTGATATCAGCGGATGCGCTGATAAGGATGTTGTGAAATTTGTATCACAATCGTTTAAAGGTGAAGCACTAGCTTGGTGGAGGTCTTTGATCCAAGCTACTGGAAAAGTCCATTTGTATGGCATGTCTTGGGAGCAGTTCGTTACTCTCATCAAAGAAAATTACTGCCCTCAACATGAGGTTGAGAAGATCGAGACCGACTTCCTGACATTAGTTATGAAGAATTTAGACTGTCAGGCGTACCTTACGAGTTTTAATACCATGTCTCGATTGGTTCCATATTTGGTGACACCGGAACCAAAACGGATAGCCCGTTTCATTGGGGGTTTAGCCCCGGAGATCAAAGTCAGTGTGAAGGCATCTCGACCGACTACCTTTAGATCTGTAGCCGATTTAGCACTATCGCTTACCCTTGATGCGGTCAGGCAGAGATCGCTGAGAAATTCTGATATTGTGAAGAGGAAACGTGAGGATGAAAACTCACACCGATCAGACAAGAAACACAAAGGGAACTCTGATCACAAAAAGAGTTCCGAGTTTCGAAAAGATGATCAACAGTCGGGCGAGAAGCCCAAATGCAAAATCTATAAGAAGCGCCATTTGGGGAGGTGCAGATACGAGTCAAAATCCCAATCACAGCTGAGGGCTTGTGGGATTTGTAAGTCAAGTGAGCACAAGACGATAGAGTGCAAGAAGATAAAGGATGCAACGTGCTATAACTGTAATGAAAAGGGGCACATCAAGTCCAACTGCCCAAAGTATGCCAAGAAACCCGAGGAAGGGAAAAAGACCAATGCTAGGGTCTTTCAGATGAATGCACGTGAAGCGGTGCAGGATGATAACGTGATAACAGGTACCTTCCTTATTAATGATGTCTTTACAAGGGTTTTATTTGATTCGGGTGCAGATAAGTCATTTGTTGATAATAAGTTTTGTAAATTACTAAATCTGCCTGTTAAGACCCTAAGCATGAAGTATGAAGTAGAGTTGGTCGATGGCACCATAGGAACTGCCTCAACTATATTAGATGGATGCTTTATATCCATTAGGAACCACTCTTTTCCGATATCCTTGCTTCCTTTGAAATTAGCTGGTTTCGACAAAGTGATAGGTATGGATTGGTTATCACATAACCAAGCCCAGATTGTTTGTGATAAGAAACAAGTGGTGATCAAGACTCCGTATGGTGAGCCACTTACCATACAAGGAGATACTCAGTATGGGTTGCCTAAGCAAGTGTCTGTGCTTAAGGCATCAAGGTGTTTAAAGAAAGGTTGTGTGGCACAAGTAACTATTGATGAACTAAAACCGAAGATTGAAGACATCTCTATCTTTGCTGAATACCCTGCTGTATTCCCTGAAGAACTACCTGGTTTACCCCCAGATAGGCAAGTGGAGTTCAGAATCGACATAATACCTGGAGCAGCACCTGTTGCAAGAGCACCTTACCGGTTGGCCCCGACTGAGATGAAGGAGTTGAGAACTCAGTTGGATGATTTGTTGGCAAAAGGATTTATTAGACCTAGCTCATCTCCTTGGGGAGCACCTATTCTATTTGTTAAGAAGAAAGATGGATCAATGCGGTTGTGCATTGATTATCGTGAGCTAAACAAGGTTACAATCAAGAACAGATATCCATTGCCCAGGATCGACGATCTGTTTGATCAACTGCAAGGGGCAAGTTACTTTTCCAAGATCGATTTGAGATCAGGTTACCATCAGCTGAAGGTTAGAGATGAAGATGTGCACAAGACCGCATTCAGAACTTGATATGGTCACTACGAGTTCTTAGTGATGCCTTTCGGGCTCACTAATGCACCAGCAGCATTCATGGACCTCATGAATCGCGTTTGCAAACCCTACTTGGACAAGTTTGTCATTGTCTTCATTGATGACATTCTTATTTATTCGAAAAATCAGGCTGATCATGAGAAGCATCTTCGTTGTATTCTTAAACTTCTGCAACAAGAAAAGCTTTACACCAAGTTTTCAAAGTGTGAATTTTGGCTTCGGGAAGTCCAACTCCTTGGACATATGGTTAGTGAGCATGGTATCCAGGTGGATCCCGCTAAGATTGAAGCTATCATGAATTGGCAAGAGCCGAAGACGCCCACAGAGATTCGCAGCTTCTTAGGTCTGGCAGGATACTACAGGTGTTTTATTGAGAATTTCTCAAGGATCGCAGCACCCCTAACTTCGTTGACTAGAAAGAATATTAAGTTTGATTGGGGTCCTAAGCAACAAGAATCCTTCGATATTCTTAAACAGAAGTTAAGCAATGCTCCTGTGTTGACATTGCCTGAAGGGATTGAAGAATTTGTGGTTTACTGCGACGCATCGCACACTGGCATGGGATGTGTGCTAATGCAGAAAAGGTAAAGTTATTGCATACGCTTCCTGACAATTAAAAGAGCACGAGAAGAATTACACCACCCATGATTTGGAGTTGGGTGCCGTTGTGTTTGCACTAAAACTTTGGAGGCATTATCTATATGTTACCAAATGTGTGATCTATTCTGATCACAAGAGCCTTCAACATTTGTTTAATCAGAAGGACTTAAACATGAGACAGCGTCGATGGATGGAGACTTTGAATGACTATGTTTGTGAAATCCGATACCATCCAGGCAAGGCGAATGTGGTCGCTGATGCCTTAAGTAGGAAGGAAAGGGTTAAGCCCATTAGAATCAATGCCAAGAGCATTGAATTGAAGAACAGCTTGAATGAAAGAGTGCTAGCCGCTCAGAAAGAAGCTGTATTAGAAGCCAACTACCCAAATGAGAAGTTGGGAGTCACTGCTGAACATTTATCATATGGCAAGGATGGAATCCTAAGATTGAATGGACGAATATGGGTTCCAATCTATGGAGGACTTCGGGATGTTATCCTTCAAGAAGCCCACAGTTCTAAGTATTCTGTTCATCCTGGAAGTGATAAGATGTACCAGGATTTGAAGGCAAATTATTGGTGGATAGGCTTGAAGAAGTCTATAGCCACTTATGTGGCCAAATGTCTGACATGTGCTCAAGTTAAGGCAGAACACCAGAAGCCGTCAGGTTTGCTGCAACAGCCTGAACTTCCCACCTGGAAGTGGGAAATGGTGACTATGGATTTTATCACCAAGTTACCAAAGACAAAGCGAGGAAATGGTACTATTTGGGTTATAGTGGATAGATTGACTACGACAAGCTTCAACCTGAAAACTTGTTTTCAGCATAACTTTTTCGTTTCAACTTCGTTTTCTTCACCGTTTTCGCCTACGTTCTCGTAATTTCATCCTCTATCATGTGATATTCTTAGTTCTTCCATTCCAATATTTTATTTTTTCATTGATGCTCCAAATTCCTTCCCTTTTAAGCTCCATTTGCACCTGCACGTCCAAACAACTAGTAGTTACCAAGTTCAAACAATTAAACGTGTAAAGTATGGGATTTTAATCTTTTTAATGCACTTAAGGGTTGTCCTACGGACCACCTGTCACATCCCCACACTTACCCGTTGCTTGTCCCAAGCAACCCATTCAAAAACCATTTCAAAACCATAAGCGATCAATATGCAAACCAAGCTAAAATGTATCGTCCTTTTACTAACTTTTTATCACACCACAAGACACACCCCTCACAACAACTCTCGGTGACAAGAAATATTAGCACATTATTCTAAAACACTCAATGCACGTGTGTGATTGTGCGACAATAAGCATGTATACAAATCAAATCTCCTCCTATCAAATATTTAGCATGCTTATGAATCAAAAGGACATTTGGGTTGTAACGGGGCTATGTGTAAAGGTAGGAAATAGTGGGAATGTGAAAGTAACTCATTGATTCGACCCGGTTTTTATTTCTACTACTAAACAAAGCAAACATCAACTATATACACAACTTCTTCAACATCTCAACTACTATTGCAACTAAATACTTCTTTTTGTATTTTTCTCAGATTTTTCTCTTTTTTTTTTCTTTTCTTTTCTTTTTTTATATAACACATAAAACTCAACAATATATACAAGAACATCAATAATCATAACTAAACTCCTAAACCGGGTCGTCTCAATAGGTAAGGTTTTGCAGGAAGTAGGTTTGGGTCGCAACCGAATGGTATAAGGCTCAAACATGGCTTTCTAAAGACCAAACCCCCACCCCTCACAAACCAAGCTCATATATGTAACGTATGAGGTCCAACCCACCAATCCCACACTCTCACACATCTAGACGAGGCTACCTAAAAGTCCCCTATCATTTTCACAAGCATGCTAACTCTAGGATTTGGCAAGAATTCGTACACAAGTTCTATTAACACAAGCCACACACCGCCACTCAAAACAAAGAAAACATCTTTAATAATCATATGTGGCTCAAACTCTCACCAAGAAAGGACTAGAAATGGGTGTCGGTATGTCAAGTGGAACAATATCAAGTGTTCAAATTTCGACAATTTTTCGCTTGATTTCACAATTTTTTAAAATTCTCAAAAATTTCCCCCATCCCCATACTTGGGATACATTGTCCCAACGTATGATTTTGAGGGGAATATCGCTTTTACCCAAAAACATTAGCTTTCGCTAATACTCTCAAACCCCAAATTTCTTTTTGTTTTTTTTATTCTATATATATAAATATTTTGCTTACTAAAACACCACCAACTTTCACAACCCATCAAACAAACACATCAAAACACCACCCAACCGCCCAACCATAAACTTAAACATGAATAAATACAAAGGTGCACAAAATGAGAACAAGACACGACCTGATCAGTAAATCAGCAGTGTTGGTAGTGATGCAGCTGCAGTAATCGGACAGGAATATAAACATCTCTTGGATTCGCTGATATCTCAACGGGGATGTTGCCAAACATCCCCACACTTGAATCGTTGCATCCGCGAGGATTGAAACGTAGTAACCTGCCAAAACACAAACACAACACCAAAACAAAACAAAACAAAACACAAAACACAAAACACGAATACAATACTCTACATCCTCGGGCTGCCTCCCGAGAGCACTAAGTTTAAAGGTCTTCATCCAGACCATACCTGATATACGTTATGGTGGTCTCAATGCACACTTACCCAAAACATTTCCAACGAATGCCCGGAAATTTACATGCCATCTCCATAGGTTTGTCAGTATAATTGGCATATTCAGACTGCACCTGCGGCCTTTGCTAATCCCCTTCATGATATGTACCCTGGTGTCTTGTAGTTTCACCCTCCTCATCTTATTCCTCGAACTCTCTTCCCCACACTTGTTATTTTGAATGCCTGATATGGGAAGAGGTTCGGTATACATATTCATCTCATCAGACTGTTCTGCCTCATAATCTGCACACACTATCTGATCCACCAGTGACTCTTCATCCGATAAAGGACTCATTGGTGTGGTATTATCCTCCACAACCTCCTCCTTCATGTGCGAATAGTCTCTAATATCATCAGGTAATGGTGAGAGGCGTTGTTCTATTTCAATCTTCATTTTTAAATTTTGAAACTTAGAAACTAAACAGCTGATTCGGTCTTCATCGGAAAGGTTCGGTGCTGATAAATACTGCTCGAGTTTAGACAAAGTTACTTCTAATATAGCAAGCTCTTTCTCCTCCTCGGTCTGATAAGTATAAACACCTTCGGGCTCAGAATACTCTTCGGGATGACATTGTCGATATCCCTGATACGGTCTTAAGATGCGCGCATCCATCATTTTTTATTCCAATACTTTGGGTTTTCTGAATACACCGTGCACACATCATAATCATAAGTGTGATCGCGACCGCAACAAAAACATAGACCATCCATCCTTCTCTCATAATAAACATCCTCGTCCCGATCATATCCATCCGAGTAATAATCATCCTCCATTTCTGATTCATAATCATCAACGCATGATGGAAGTGGAAGCTGTGAAACATAAGGCACCGGTTTTCCATGTGCCCTCCTGTAGTGGGCCTCATGGCAACCGATACACGGATGACGTGGACCCCCGCACAATATACACGTAGAGAAGCTGAAATCTGTGTAATGCACTGTCATCCTGCACAACACAACTCAACTACCATGTGTAAATCAAAAACATAAATAAAAGGAAATCTTTTTGGGTTTTTAATTATTATTTTTTTAACTTTTTTTAATTTTCAAAACTAATACACAAAATAACACACGTTGCGCACTACTCCCCGGCAGCGGCGCCAAAATTTGACGTGATGTCATGGTCACAATCAAATTTAATCCAATTACTACTAAATAGATAGTGGCAAGTGGGTATCGAACACAGGGAGTTTGTGGAATATGTGTTATTTGAAGGTTTATCTAAGTTGACTAAAATTAAACCAATTGCAATGAAAGTAAAATTCAAGAGTTGGTTTGGTTGATTGAGTTTTAAAAACTAAATAACTATTCTAATTTGCAAAATGAAAGTTTTGGTTTGTAAACAATTTAGAGACAAATGACCATCTTTAGTTTCCGGTTTGCTTCGACGTTTATGCTATCATTCCACTAGAAAGAACTACATAGACAGTTCATGTGTGATTACTTGTTGTGATAAAAGGGAACTAAGTACTCAGATTCCTAGAACGTGAGGTTGTTACCCGATGACCATTTAACCCTTACCCAATCCAAATTCTACCCATGATATCTCGATTGCCAACGGCACCAAGAACGTATGGTTTCAAACTAGATTAACATAAGAATCAACAATTTACAAACAATCAGTCACACACCATAACAAATAAATCATAAAGACAAAGTTTGTTATTCTAGAAATAAGGAATTCAAGCACAAAGTCTTACATAACCTTCAACCAAAGATGATCACCATAAGTTTAGCCACTCATGACTTGGACAATCATCATCACATACATATCAATGTTCATAGGGATTAAAAACACTTACAAGATGTTTAGGAATTGTTTCCAAGCACCAAGAACACCCAAAATCGTCTCTAGAACAGTTGGTAACCGAATGGGATTGATTGGCCATGAAAAGACACCATAAATCCGCATTAAAAGGTGGAAGTTACACATTTACGCAGGTCAGCGCCGTAAGCTACGGTGGCCACCGTAGCTTACGGTGGCTTGGAATGGCTTACGGTGGGTTAAAACTGGCTTACGGTGACAATTTTTGTCAGTCGGCGCCGTAAGCTACGGCCCTTGCCGTAGCTTACGGCAAGCTTCAACCTGAAAACTTGTTTTCAGCATAACTTTTTCGTTTCAACTCCGTTTTCTTCACCGTTTTCGCCTATGTTCTCGTAATTTCATCCTCTATCATGTGATATTCTTAGTTCTTCCCTTCCAATATTTTATTTTTTCATTGATGCTCCAAATTCCTTCCCTTTTAAGCTCCATTTGCACCTGCACGTCCAAACAACTAGTAGTTACCAAGTTCAAACAATTAAACGTGTAAAGTATGGGATTTTAATCTTTTTAATGCACTTAAGGGTTGTCCTACGGACCACCCGTCACATCCCCACACTTACCCGTTGCTTGTCCCAAGCAACCCTTTCAGAAACCATTTCAAAACCACAAGCGATTAATATGCAAACCAAGCTAAAATGTATCGTCCTTTTACTAACTTTTTATCACACCACAAGACACACCCCTCATAACAACTCTCGGTGACAAGAAATATTAGCACATTATTCTAAAACACTCAATGCACGTGTGTGATTGTGCGACAATAAGCGTGTATACAAATCAAATCTCCTCCTATCAAATATTTAGCATGCTTATGAATCAAAAGGACATTCGGGTTGTAACGGGGCTATGTGTAAAGGTAGGAAATAGTGGGAATGTGAAAGTAGCTCATTGATTCGACCCGGTTTTTATTTCTACTACTAAACAAAGCAAACATCAACTATATACACAACTTCTTCAACATCTCAACTACTATTGCAACTAAATACTTTTTTTTGTATTTTTCTCATATTTTTCTCTCTTTTTTTTTTTTTTTTTTTATATAACACATAAAACTCAACAATATATACAAGAACATCAATAATCACAACTAAACTCCTAAACCGGGTCGTCTCAATAGGTAAGGTTTTGCAGGAAGTAGGTTTGGGTCGCAACCGAATGGTATAAGGCTCAAACATGGCTTTCTAAAGACCAAACCCCCACCCCTCACAAACCAAGCTCATATATGTAACGTATGAGGTCCAACCCACCAATCCCACACTCTCACACATCTAGACGAGGCTACCTAAAAGTCCCCTATCATTTTCACAAGCATGCTAACTCTAGGATTTGGCAAGAATTCGTACACAAGTTCTATTAACACAAGCCACACACCGCCACTAAAAACAAAGAAAACATCTTTAATAATCATATGTGGCTCAAACTCTCACCAAGAAAGGACTAGAAATGGGTGTCGGTATGTCAAGTGGAACAATATCAAGTGTTCAAATTTCGATAATTTTTCGCTTGATTTCACAATTTTTTAAAATTCTCAAAAATTTCCCCCCATCCCCACACTTGGGATATATTGTCCCAATGTATGATTTTGAGGGGAAGATCCCAAAAACATTAGCTTTCGCTAATACTCTCAAACCCCACATTTCTTTTTGTTTTTTTATTCTATATATATAAATATTTTGCTTACTAAAACACCACCAACTTTCACAACCCATCAAACAAACATATCAAAACACCACCCAACCGCCCAACCATAAACTTAAACATGAATAAATACAAAGGTGCACAAAATGAGAACAAGACACGACCTGATCAGTAAATCAGCAGTGTTGGTAGTGATGCAGCTGCAGTAATCGGACAGGAACATAAACATCTCTTGGATTCGCTGATATCTCAACGGGGATGTTGCCAAACATCCCCACACTTGAATCGTTGCATCCGCGAGGATTGAAATGTAGTAACCTGCCAAAACACAAACACAACACCAAAACAAAACAAAACAAAACACAAAACACAAAACACGAATACAATACTCTACATCCTTGGGCTGCCTCCCGAGAGCGCTAAGTTTAAAGGTCTTCAGCCAGACCATACCTGATATGCGTTATGGTGGTCTCAATGCACACTTACCCAAAACATTTCCAACGAATGCCCGGAAATTTACATGCCATCTCCATAGGTTTGTCAGTATAATTGGCATGTTCAGACTGCACCTGCGGCCTTTGCTAATCCCCTTCATGATATGTACCCTGATGTCTTGTAGTTTCACCCTCCTCATCTTCTTCCTCGAACTCTCTTCCCCACGCTTGTTATTTTGAATGCTTGCTATGGGAAGAGGTTCGGTATACATATTCATCTTATCAGATTGTTCTGCCTCATAATCTGCACACACTATCTGATCCACCAGTGACTCTTCATCCGATAAAGGACTCATTGGTGTGGTATTATCCTCCACAACCTCCTCCTTCATGTGCGAATAGTCTCTAATATCATCAGGTAATGGTGAGAGGCGTTGTTCTATTTCAATCTTCATTTTTAAATTTTGAAACTTATAAACTAAACAGCTGATTCGGTCTACATCGGAAAGGTTCGGTGCTGATAAATAATGCTCGAGTTTGGACAAAGTTACTTCCAATATAGCAAGCTCTTTCTCCTCCTCGGTCTGATAAGTATAAACACCTTCGGGCTCAGAATACTCTTCGGGATGACATTGTCGATATCCCGATGCGTGCATCAATCATTTTTTTATTCCAATACTTTGGGTTTTCTGAATACACCGTGCACACATCATAATCATAAGTGTGATCACGACCGCAACAAAAACATAGACCATCCATCCTTGTCTCATAATAAACATCCTCGTCCCGATCATATCCATCCGAGTAATAATCATCCTCCATTTCTGATTCATAATCATCAACGTATGATGGAGGTGGAAGCTGTGAAACATAAGACACCGGTTTTCCATGTGCCCTCCTGTAGTGGGCCTCATGGCAACCGATACATGGATGACGTGGACCCCCGCACAATATACGCATAGAGAAGCTGAAATCTGTGTAATGCACTGTCATCCTGCACAACACAACTCAACTACCATGTGTAAATCAAGAACATAAAAGGAAATCTTTTTGGGTTTTTAATTATTTATTTTTTTTTAACTTTTTTTTAATTTTCAAAACTAATACACAAAATAACACACATTGCGCACTACTCCCCGGCAGCGGCGCCAAAATTTGACGTGATGTCGTGGTCACAATCAAATTTAATCCAATTACTACTAAATAGATAGTGGCAAGTGGGTATCGAACACAGGGAGTTTGTGGAATATGTGTTATTTGAAGGTTTATCTAAGTTGACTAAAATTAAACCAATTGCAATGAAAGTAAAATTCAAGAGTTGGTTTGGTTGATTGAGTTTTAAAAACTAAATTACTATTCTAATTTGCAAAATGAAAGTTTTGGTTTGTAAACAATTTAGATACAAATGACCATCTTTAGTTTCCGGTTTGCTTCGACGTTTATGCTATCATTCCACTAGAAAGAACTACATAGACATAGTTCATGTGTGATTACTTGTTGTGATAAAAGGGAACTAAGTACTCAGATTCCTAGAACATGAGGTTGTTACCCGATGACCAATTAACCCTTACCCAATCCTAATTCTACCCATGATATCTCGATTGCCAACGGCACCAATAACGTATGGTTTCAAACTAGATTAACATAAGAATCAACAATTTACAAACAATCAATCACACACCATAACAAATAAATCATAAAGACAAAGTTTGTTATTTTAGAAATAAGGAATTCAAGCACAAAGTCTTACATAACATTCAACCAAAGATGATCACCATAAGTTTAGCCACTCATGACTTGGACAATCATCATCACATACATATCAATGTTCATAGGGATTAAAAACACTAACAAGATGTTTAGGAATTGTTTCCAAGCACCAAGAACACCCAAAATCGTCTCTAGAACAGTTGGTAACCGAATAGGATTGATTGGCCATGAAAAGACACCATAAATCCGCATTAAAAGGTAGAACTTACACATTTATGCATGTCAGCGCCGTAAGCTACGGTTATGGTGGCTTGGAATGGCTTACGGTGGGTTAAAACTGGCTTAAGGTGACAATTTTTGTCAGTCGGCGCCGTAAGCTACGGCCCTTGCCGTAGCTTACGGCAAGCTTCAACCTGAAAACTTGTTTTCAGCATAACTTTTTCGTTTCAACTCCGTTTTCTTCACCGTTTTCGCCTACGTTCTCGTATTTTCATCCTCTATCATGTGATATTCTTAGTTATTCCATTCCAATATTTTATTTTTTCATTGATGCTCCAAATTCCTTCCCTTTTAAGCTTCATTTGCACCTGCACGTCCAAACAACTAGTAGTTACCAAGTTCAAACAATTAAACATGTAAAGCATGGGATTTTAATCTTTTTAATGCACTTAAGGGTTGTCCTACGGACCACCCGTCACATCCCCACACTTACCCGTTGCTTGTCCCAAGCAACCCTTTCAAAAACCATTTCAAAACCACAAGCGATCAATATGCAAACCAAGCTAAAATGTATCGTCTTTTTACTAACTTTTTATCACACCACAAGACACACCCCTCACAACAACTCTCGGTGACAAGAAATATTAGCACATTATTCTAAAACACTCAATGCACGTGTGTGATTGTGCGACAATAAACGTGTATACAAATCAAATCTCCTCCTATCAAATATTTAGCATGCTTATGAATCAAAAGGACATTTGGGTTGTAACGGGGCTATGTGTAAAGGTAGGAAATAGTGGGAATGTGAAAGTAGCTCATTGATTCGACCCGGTTTTTATTTCTACTACTAAACAAAGCAAACATCAACTATATACACAACTTCTTCAACATCTCAACTACTATTGCAACTAAATACTTCTTTTTGTATTTTTCTCATATTTTTCTCTCTTTTTTTTCTTTTTTTTTTTATGTAACACATAAAACTCAACAATATATACAAGAACATCAATAATCACAACTAAACTCCTAAACCGGGTCGTCTCAATAGGTAAGGTTTTGCAGGAAGTAGGTTTGGGTCGCAACCGAATGGTATAAGGCTCAAACATGGCTTTCTAAAGACCAAACCCCCACCCCTCACAAACCAAGCTCATATATGTAACGTATGAGGTCCAACCCACCAATCCCACACTCTCACACATCTAGACGAGGCTACCTAAAAGTCCCCTATCATTTTCACAAGCATGCTAACTCTAGGATTTGGCAAGAATTCGTACACAAGTTCTATTAACACAAGCCACACACCGCCACTCAAAACAAAGAAAACATCTTTAATAATCATATGTGGCTCAAACTCTCACCAAGAAAGGACTAGAAATGGGTGTCGGTATGTCAAGTGGAACAATATCAAGTGTTCAAATTTCGACAATTTTTCGCTTGATTTCACAATTTTTTAAAATTCTCAAAAATTTCCCCCCATCCCCACACTTGGGATATATTGTCCCAATGTATGATTTTGAGGGGAAGATCGCTTTTACCCAAAAACATTAGCTTTCGCTAATACTCTCAAACCCCACATTTCTTTTTGTTTTTTTTATTCTATATATATAAATATTTTGCTTACTAAAACACCACCAACTTTCACAACCCATCAAACAAACATATCAAAACCCCACCCAACCGCCCAACCATAAACTTAAACATGAATAAATACAAAGGTGCACAAAATGAGAACAAGACACGACCTGATCAGTAAATCAGCAGTGTTGGTAGTGATGCAGCTGCTGTAATCGGACAGGAACATAAACATCTCTTGGATTCGCTGATATCTCAACGGGGATGTTGCCAAACATCCCCACACTTGAATCGTTGCATCCGCGAGGATTGAAATGTAGTAACCTGCCAAAACACAAACACAACACCAAAACAAAACAAAACAAAACAAAACACAAAACACAAAACACGAATACAATACTCTACATCCTCGGGATGCCTCCCGAGAGCGCTAAGTTTAAAGGTCTTCAGCCAGACCATACCTGATATGCGTTATGGTGGTCTCAATGCACACTTACCCAAAACATTTCCAACGAATGCCCGGAAATTTACATGCCATCTCCATAGGTTTGTTGGTATAATTGGCATGTTCAGACTGCACCTGCGGCCTTTGCTAATCCCCTTCATGATATGTACCCTGATGTCTTGTAGTTTCACCCTCCTCATCTTCTTCCTCGAACTCTCTTCCCCACACTTGTTATTTTGAATGCTTGCTATGGGAAGAGGTTCGGTATACATATTCATCTTATCAGACTGTTCTGCCTCATAATCTGCACACACTATCTGATCCACCAGTGACTCTTCATCCGATAAAGGACTCATTGGTGTGGTATTATCCTCCACAACCTCCTCCTTCATGTGCGAATAGTCTCTAATATCATCAGGTAATGGTGAGAGGCGTTGTTCTATTTCAATCTTCATTTTTAAACTTTGAAACTTAGAAACTAAACAACTGATTCGGTCTACATCGGAAAGGTTCGGTGCTGATAAATACTGCTCGAGTTTGGACAAAGTTACTTCCAATATAGCAAGCTCTTTCTCCTCCTCGGTCTGATAAGTATAAATACCTTCGGGCTCAGAATACTCTTCGGGATGACATTGTTGATATCCCTGATACGGTCTTAAGATGCGTGCATCCATCATTTTTTTATTCCAATACTTTGGGTTTTCTGAATACACCGTGCACACATCATAATCATAAGTGTGATCACGACCGCAACAAAAACATAGACCATCCGTCCTTGTCTCATAATAAACATCCTCGTCCCGATCATATCCATCCGAGTAATAATCATCCTCCATTTCTGATTCATAATCATCAACGTATGATGGAGGTGGAAGCTGTGAAACATAAGACACCGGTTTTCCATGTGCCCTCCTGTAGTGGGCCTCATGGCAACCGATACATGGATGACGTGGACCCCCGCACAATATACACATAGAGAAGCTGAAATCTGTGTAATGCACTGTCATCCTGCCATGTGTAAATCAAGAACATAAAAGGAAATCTTTTTGGGTTTTTAATTATTTATTTTTTTTAACTTTTTTTTAATTTTCAAAACTAATACACAAAATAACACACATTGCGCACTACTCCCCGGCAGCGGCGCCAAAATTTGACGTGATGTCGTGGTCACAATCAAATTTAATCCAATTACTACTAAATAGATAGTGGCAAGTGGGTATCGAACACAGGGAGTTTGTGGAATATGTGTTATTTGAAGGTTTATCTAAGTTGACTAAAATTAAACCAATTGCAATGAAAGTAAAATTCAAGAGTTGGTTTGGTTGATTGAGTTTTAAAAACTAAATTACTATTCTAATTTGCAAAATGAAAGTTTTGGTTTGTAAACAATTTAGATACAAATGACCATCTTTAGTTTCCGGTTTGCTTCGACGTTTATGCTATCATTCCACTAGAAAGAACTACATAGACATAGTTCATGTGTGATTACTTGTTGTGATAAAAGGGAACTAAGTACTCAGATTCCTAGAACATGAGGTTGTTACCCGATGACCAATTAACCCTTACCCAATCCTAATTCTACCCATGATATCTCGATTGCCAACGGCACCAATAACGTATGGTTTCAAACTAGATTAACATAAGAATCAACAATTTTCAATCACACACCATAACAAATAAATCATAAAGGCAAAGTTTGTTATTCTAGAAATAAGGAATTCAAGCACAAAATCTTACATAACCTTCAACCAAAGATGATCACCATAAGTTTAGCCACTCATGACTTGGACAATCATCATCACATACATATCAATGTTCATAGGGATTAAAAACACTAACAAGATGTTTAGGAATTGTTTCCAAGCACCAAGAACACCCAAAATCGTCTCTAGAACAGTTGGTAACCGAATAGGATTGATTGGCCATGAAAAGACACCATAAATCCGCATTAAAAGGTAGAACTTACACATTTATGCATGTCAGCGCCGTAAGCTACGGTGGCCACCGTAGCTTACGGTGGCTTGGAATGGCTTACGGTGGGTTAAAACTGGCTTACGGTGACAATTTTTGTAAGTCGGAGCCGTAAGTTACGGCCCTTGTCGTAGCTTACGGCAAGCTTCAACCTGAAAACTTGTTTTCAGCATAACTTTTTCGTTTCAACTCCGTTTTCTTCACCGTTTTCGCCTACGTTCTCGTAATTTCATCCTCTATCATGTGATATTCTTAGTTCTTCCATTCCAATATTTTATTTTTTCATTGATGCTCCAAATTCCTTCCCTTTTAAGCTCCATTTGCACCTGCACGCCCAAACAACTAGTAGTTACCAAGTTCAAACAATTAAACGTGTAAAGCATGGGATTTTAATCTTTTTAATGCACTTAAGGGTTGTCCTACGGACCACCCGTCAGTAATGCGTTTTGGCAAGAAAGGCAAGTTAAGCCCAAGATATATAGGACCATTCGAGATCATCGAATGTGTCGGAACAGTGGCTTATAAGTTAAATTTGCCTGAAGAGCTCAGTGGTATTCATAATGTATTCCACATCTGCAATCTGAAGAAATGTCTAGCTGATGAATCACTAGTCATACCACATACGGATGTGCACATAGATGAGAGCCTGAAGTTTGTTGAGAAACCTTTTTCGATTGAGGATCGACAGGTTAAGAAGCTTCGAAGGAAGCAGGTACCAATTGTAAAGGTTAAATGGGATGCCCGTAGAGGTCCCGAGTATACGTGGGAGGTAGAGTCCACAATGAAAGAGAAGTACCCTCATTTATTTCAGTAAATCTCGAGGTCGAGATTTCTTTTAAGGGGGTGAGGATGTAACACCTCGTAAAAATCATGTCCAATATAGTATCGACACGTGTCATGAGCTTTAAACGTGTTACAAATTGAATATGAGGGACTAAAGTTGACAAACGAAGAAAGTATATGTATATAAGGATTCAAAGTGTCAACATTTGATAATTATGCCTTTTAACAACCCTACACGATCTTTATACCCTTAAAACGAATGTATCATGAAGCATATGAAACCGTTTGTGGAAGAATGTGAAAGTTTACAAGACGCGAGGGTTAAAAGTGTCAACATGTTTAAGTTATACCTCTGAGTGACCTTTTAGTGAACCCGGAGCCTTGTAACGATTAATTATACTCCCAATAATAAGTGGTAAAAATTTCACAAGGTTTCGATATCGTATGAGGAAGATACGTTAACTTTCGTAATTAAGGGGTTAAAAGCGTCAACGAGGCAAAACTTGCGTTTTCGGTTACCGTTTAACGAAACCAGACCTAACGATGTTTGGTTATACATCATGGATCACAAAAATATAAATTATAAGGGTTAAATGTGCTTAAAATGGAAATTATCACGTTTTAAAAGGTTCAGGGGGTGAAAACAACAAGTTTGAAACTTGAATTGCTGGTAAGCTGGGTGCTGGCGCTGCGCCACCAACTTCACTCTCTGCCGTCGCACGACGGGACGGCATGCCAGATCATCAAAAATTGTTTTAACGTGGCAGCTTGCATGTTTGCTAAATTCCGCGAGTTTGCCACCCTCTAGCTGCTATAAACACGTCCCTTGACACTTGTTTTCATCTCCAGAGTTGCCACAACACATGTATCAATCTCCATGATCCTTCCATGGCTATAAATAAGCCCATTGTTGCAATTTGTGAACTTACACTTTCACATTTCCTTGTTCTAACTCTCTGGAGCATTCTTGGCACTTAAGAAGCCTTTTCTCTGTTCTAATCTCGTGCTAAGGACCATTGTAAGTCATCTTAGCTTCTGTAATTATGTTTTATTAGTTTAATAGCCTAAAGTCAAACCCGTCGTAATTAAGGTTTGACTTAGTGATTAATCACTAATGGTCCAGTCAATTCTCGAATTTAAAGTACCTATGAGTTGGTAATTATGTGGGTAATAAACCCTTAAAATGGCACTCTCTGATTCCCACTCTAACTAGGTCAATTGTCGGGTCAAACTTGATTATAAAAAGTCTACAGAAAGCTAAAATTCAAATAAAAGCATAATTAACAATGTAGAAGCCATGAAACCTGTTTTATCACTTGTATAACTTGGTAATTAATGTAAGAACATGTCTAAACATGTTCAACCCGACAATTTTCAGTTTAAGCTCGGTTCGGAACCGAAAGTCGCAAAAGTAGACTTTTGCTTTGACTTTCAGTTCTGACCCAATGTAGCATATTTTATAAATGCCTTAGAACTCTATTAGGACCAGGTTATAGGTTAGTGTAACCCTCTGAGGTTATACAACTTGGTTCATTAGTTATTCGATTCATGTACATGTTTCCGTTATATGCCTAAATATTGACCATAATGCCCTTTTTACCTTAAAATGAGATTTTTGAAAATGTGAGAGGACAAAAACCTTTATTACTGATTTATAAACTTGTCCTAAAAATTTTACATCAGTTTGAGGTCTAGATTAGGAGTTATGCTCAATATCGTAATTAAGAAGCTTTTTATTAATTAAACGGCGTAATTAGCATAAAGCCTATCTAAACCCAAATTTTGACACCAAACTTTTTACCCACTGATGTAATATAATATTTTGGGATTTTTGAAGATTTTAAATTATTTTTAAGCTGAGCATAACATAGGGTTCTTGCTTTAATTCGGTAATTGTCGGTTATGCCCTTTTCTTGAATAAAATGGGTTTTACATAACATATTGATACCAAACTTTTTGCTACTGATTTTATATGATAAATAAAATATTTTGAACTTTATAAACTGATCAAAAACTCAGATTTCGTATTTAAACCCGAAAATCGCTTAAAACCGACTTTTACGTGTTTTAAGCGCATAGTATGAGTTAAAACTATTTTTGGCATATGAAACTTAATACCTACTGATGTTTTAAGTAAATTTTTATAATTAAACAGTAAGCAAAATTTTTGAACTCAGAATTCTAATTTTGACCTTTAAGGCTTATGTGAAATTACCAAAATGCCCATACGGTGCATAGTTTGGTTATAAAAGATAAATTTCACATATATACAATACCCTACTGTTATGACCTATAAAAATAAATATTTTTACTGATTATATCAGACCTGAAACTCAGATTAATATTTAAACTCTTTTATAACCTTTAAATTGACCAAAATACCCCTACGGGGCATAATTTGAGTTTAAATCCATTTTGGGCATAATGGAAGGTATCTTACTGATATCACAACATATTTAAGGCATATTAACTTAGGAAACCTGTTCATGACTCGTTTGGTTACCCGTAACGCATTATTCACGTTCGGTGCGGTTTACGTAACTAGTTTGCATAAATTAGCCGAAACGGGTAAAACCTTATCGTTTTTATCTCAAAATCCAGAATGTGTTTAGTTTACCCATATTATACAAGTATACAAACTTGCCGGGTCTAAACCACATTCTATTCCGGTCTTCGCTTAATCATGCGTTTCGAACCGTGTATCTTCCTTTAAAACTAACCGGTCTAAGTTTAGACTTAATTAAGACCCGTTAGGAATCTAATAGGTGATTAAAACCTTCGTTCCAGATTAGGAGACCAGTAAAAGATACTTGCACTCGCTGATTGTGATATATACTTGCTCAGGTAAATACTTTTAACTTATTTTCCCTTATACGGGCTTGGGGTACGATATATAAAATACCGCTTGGTCGGGAATTGAATTTTTAATTATATAAAGGTTAATTTATTGAGATGACCCGTTTAAACTGTTATGTTTGCTTAAAGCCTTTGGGGGGTTTATGACCATGTCCCGGATATCCTTGGCATCATTCATTAAAATGGCCACGACCTAAGCACGGGGTGTAGGCATACACCTGACGGTGCATATATATAAAAGGTATAACCGCTTGTTCGAGAATAACTCGACGCGAGACTATATCATGTGGTGTGTCTATTAATCTTTAACCCGGTATTCAGCCCGGGCTACTGAACGTATAACGAACATGTAATTCTTTTACAAGTTTATATATAAATAATTATCCCAAGTTATAAAAGATTATTTTGTGCCTTGTGCATTCAAATCAATTTTCTTAAACATTTTCAAAATGAGTCGGTTAATTGTATTTACCAGTGTAAACTGACGTATTTTCCAAAAGGCTAAGTGCAGGTACTAAACGGAATAGGCTGGCTACTCCTAGCATCAATAAATAGTCTTGCAAGCTTAGATGTTATAAATCTGCTGAACAATATTTCTTTTTACTTTGATCCGCCTGTGGATCCTTTACAACCGTTTTGTAATAAATGATATTACTTTCATTCGGTTTGTAATGATTTTATCTTTCGACTTCCGCTGTGTATATAAACTGTGATAAATTGTCTATGATGATATAAACTACGTCACGATACTCCCCACCGGGCCCATCGGCAATACGTGGAAATATCGGGGTGTGACAGGTTGGTATCAGAGCCAACATTGAGTGAATTAAACACTAGCCTTTTGTGTTTAATCTCAATGACACTGTTGCACATTCCTCGACTTCCGAGTCTAGGCTTGAACTAGGAATAATCTCATCCTTAATAGGTATATATTATTTTCGATAATTGTGCATTTCAGGAACATGTCACCGAGTAAGGCTGCCATTGGTGGAAGTTCTTCAAACCCGAAATTTAAGAGTGGTAAGATCCGTACCACAGCTCGAATAATCGTACGCCCAGTATGGAGGAAGGATCTTTTTGGACCCATTCCCAAAATCAAACCAAACGAAACCATTAACCATGTTCCAACCTCCTTACCTGAGACTTTTGAAACTTCAATTGAGAAGCCGACGTCAGAGGAGCCCATACTAGCAGTCCCTGAGGCTCCCACTCCGAAAATGATACATATGGACCCAAATGATCCATATTTCTTACCTCCAAGTCTTGGAATCCCAAAATTGGATTATACCTGTCCTGACCCTATCTGTGATCCATATTATTTGCTAACCATAAAATCCTTGGATTTCCACTTCTGTTAAGGTCCCTAGTGTGGAGGATTTCGACTACCCGCCAAAACCTTTAGTAACCATACCGCACACAGTGAACCAAGGAGGAGACTCTCAGGACTAAGATGAAGAAGAAACTTCTTTTGTTGTATTTCTTTTCCCTAATAGTCCTTATAAGGACATAATTATCTTTTAGTCCCTTCGTGGACAATGTTATTTCCTTCAAGTCCCGTTAAGGGCAATTATGTACTCCTTTTAAAATTTATTGGAGTGATTTGTTTAAATTTCATTTTTATCATTATATACGAACATAATATAAGAAATAAATCGAAATATCATTTCTTTTGTAATTGATCTGCCAATATATATTAAAAAGAATCTTAAAGGGTATAACCTAGCTTGCATGTCATTAAGGACCTAGCTATGATGGTAAAACCTGTTTAAAAGAGATTCAGATCCTTGTTAACATCTGAAAACATGTTAACACTCCTGGCAACAGTGATGCGATAAAATCACACTTGTAATCCTTAAAGTGGGAATTTCCAACCCCCTTATCTAGCCTAGTAATTTAGAAATCATGGCTTAAATCATCAAATAAAGATGATCACATTATAAACATCCATTAGTGATGAAGTGCCTACGGGCTAAACTTGTTGTCCAATAAGACAACGACAGTGGTGGTCTTGACCCCCTGTCTAAAGATGTCGGACTACGTCCAAGCATAATAGTCTGTATGATCAATGCGATCTTGACTAATATCATCAGATAAGATGATCATATAATAAACATCCCTAAAGTGATGAAATGCCTACGGGCCATAATTATTGTCCTAAAGGACTAAAGACAGTTGTAGTCTACGACTCCCTGTCAAGAAAAAGGTAATGAACTATGATTCAAGCCTTAGTACCTCGATCCTATAAGATCTTGACTTATAATTTGAATGTGTCCATGTGACTTGGCCTTTTGTGCCATTATTATATTTAATTATAACTAAGGATTATTGATGAAAAATCCTGAATGAAATACTTAATAAATTAACCAAAATGGTTCTTTAATACCATGGTTAATAAATTAATAAGATGACAAATCTATTATAAACTTCTAAGAAATAATTGTCATCATTTTATGTAGCAATCAAGCTACATGGCAGAGTCTGAAGAAGTCAACAGTCATCCAAGGGAGAATCATGAAACTACTAGGATCAATGTAACTGGTGCGGAACTTCAAGCATTGATTGATAATGTTGTTACCAAGGCCATAGATAGGCAGTTTAATGAGTCAAGTGGTACTCGAAGCAAGACCTCATCTGTACCCCATTCTAAACTTAAGACTCACTCTGAGGCTCATAGTAAGCCACCTCCTAAACATGATGGATCAAGGAGGGATGGCGATCATCACTCCTCAAATCAGCATAGTGTTCCGTCGAAGAAGATTGAGCTCAAACAAGAACCATGTGGTAAGTCCTGTACATATAAGTATTTTGTCTCCTGCAAACCCAGGGATTTCACTGGGGAAAAAGGGGCTATTGACTGCATGACGTGGTTAGACGAGATGGACACCGTGGTTGATATCAGCGGATGCGCTGATAAGGATGTTGTGAAATTTGTATCACAGTCGTTTAAAGGTGAAGCACCAGCTTGGTGGAGGTCTTTGATCCAAGCTACTGGAAAAGTCCATTTGTATGGCATGTCTTGGGGGCAGTTCGTTACTCTCATCAAAGAAAATTACTGCCCTCAACATGAGGTTGAGAAGATCGAGACCGACTTCCTGACATTAGTTATGAAGAATTTAGACTGTCAGGCGTACCTTACGAGTTTTAATACCATGTCTCGATTGGTTCCATATTTGGTGACACCGGAACCAAAACGGATAGCCCGTTTCATTGGGGGTTTAGCCCCGGAGATCAAAGTCAGTGTGAAGGCATCTCGACCGACTACCTTTAGATCTGTAGCCGATCTGGCACTATCGCTTACCCTTGATGCGGTCAGGCAGAGATCGCTGAGAAATTCTGATATTGTGAAGAGGAAACGTGAGGATGAAAACTCACACCGATCAGACAAGAAACACAAAGGGAACTCTGATCACAAGAAGAGTTTTGGGTTTAGAAAAGATGATCAACATTCGGGCGAGAAGCCCAAATGCAAAATCTGTAAGAAGCGCCATTTGGGGAGGTGCAGATACGAGTCAAAATCCCAATCACAGCTGAGGGCTTGTGGGATTTGTAAGTCAAGTGAGCACAAGATGATAGAGTGCAAGAAGATAAAGGATGCAATGTGCTATAACTGTAATGAAAAGGGGCACATCAAGTCCAACTGCCCAAAGTATGCCAAGAAACCCGAGGAAGGGAAAAAGACCAATGCTAGGGTCTTTCAGATGAATGCACGTGAAGCGGTGCAGGATGATAACGTGATAACAGGTACCTTCCTTATTAATGATGTCTTTGCAAGGGTTTTATTTGATTCAGGTGCAGATAAGTCATTTGTTGATAATAAGTTTTGTAAATTACTAAATATGCCTGTTAAGACCCTAAGCATGAAGTATGAAGTAGAGTTGGCCGATGGCACCATAGGAACTGCCTCAACTATATTAGATGGATGCTTTATATCCATTAGGAACCACTATTTTCCGTTATCCTTGCTTCCTTTGAAATTAGCTGGTTTCGACATAGTGATAGGCATGGATTGGTTATCACATAACCAAGCCCAGATTGTTTGTGATAAGAAACAAGTGGTGATCAAGACTTCGTATGGTGAGCCACTTACCATACAAGGAGATACTCAGTATGGGTTGCCTAAGCAAGTGTCTGTGCTTAAGGCATCAAGATGTTTAAAGAAAGGTTGTGTCATCTACATGGCATAAGTAACTATTGATGAACTAAAACCAAAGATTGAAGACATCCCTATCATTGCTGAATACCCTGATGTATTCCCTGAAGAACTACCTGGTTTACCCCCAGATAGGCAAGTGGAGTTCAGAATCGACATAATACCTGGAGCAGCACCTGTTGCAAGAGCCCCTTACCGGTTGGCCCCGACTGAGATGAAGGAGTTAAGAACTCAGTTGGATGATTTGTTGGCAAAAGGATTTATTAGACCTAGCTCATCTCCTTGGGGAGCACCTATTCTATTTGTTAAGAAGAAAGATGGATCAATGTGGTTGTGCATTGATTATCGTGAGCTAAACAAGGTTACAATCAAGAACATATATCCATTGCCCAGGATCGATGATCTGTTTGATCAACTGCAAGGGGTAAGTTACTTTTCCAAGATCGATTTGAGATCAGGTTACCATCAGCTGAAGGTTAGAGATGAAGATGTGCACAAAACTGCATTCAGAACTCGATATGGTCACTACGAGTTCTTAGTGATGCCTTTCGGGCTCACTAATGCACCAGCAACATTCATGGACCTCATGAATCGCGTTTGCAAACCCTACTTGGACAAGTTTGTCATTGTCTTCATTGATGACATTCTTATTTATTCGAAAAATCAGGCTGATCATAAGAAGCATCTTCGTTGTATTCTTAAACTTCTGCAATAAGAAAAGCTTTACGCCAAGTTTTCAAAGTGTGAATTTTGGCTTCGAGAAGTCCAATTCCTTGGACATATGGTTAGTGAGCGTGGTATCCAGGTGGATCCCGCTAAGATTGAAGCTATCATGAATTGGCAAGAGCCGAAGACGCCCACAGAGATTCGCAGCTTCTTAGGTCTGGCAGGATACTACAGGCGTTTTAGTGAGACTTTCTCAAGGATCGCAGCACCCCAAACTTCGTTGACTAGAAAGAATATTAAGTTTGATTGGGGTCCTAAGCAACAAGAATCCTTCGATATTCTTAAACAGAAGTTAAGCAATGCTTCTGTGTTGACATTGCCTAAAGGGATTGAAGAATTTGTGGTTTACTGCGACGCATCGCACACTGGCATGGGATGTGTGCTAATGCAGAAAGGTAAAGTTATTGCATACGCTTCCCGACAATTAAAAGTGCACGAGAAGAATTACACCACCCACGATTTGGAGTTGGGTGCCGTTGTGTTTGCACTAAAACTTTGGAGGCATTATCTATATGGTACCAAATGTGTGATCTATTCTGATCACAAGAGCCTTCAATATTTGTTTAATCAGAAGGACTTAAACATGAGACAGCGTCGATGGATGGAGACTTTGAATGACTATGATTGTGAAATCCGATACCATCCAGGCAAGGAGAATGTGGTCGCTGATGCCTTAAGTAGGAAAGAAAGGGTTAAGCCCATTAGAATCAATGCCAAGAGCATTGAATTGAAGAACAGCTTGAATGAAAGAGTGCTAGCCGCTCAGAAAGAAGATGTATTAGAAGCCAACTACCCAAATGAGAAGTTGGGAGTCACTGCTGAACAGTTATCATATGGCAAGGATGGAATCCTAAGATTGAATGGACGAATATGGGTTCTGATCTATGGAGGACTTCGAGATGTTATCCTTCAAGAAGCCCACAGTTCTAAGTATTATGTTCATCCTGGAAGTGATAAGATGTACCAGGATTTAAAGGCAAATTATTGGTGGATAGGCTTGAAGAAGTCTATAGCCACTTATGTGGCCAAATGTCTGACATGTGCTCAAGTTAAGGCAGAACACCAGAAGCCGTCAGGTTTGCTGCAACAGCCTGAACTTCCCACCTGGAAGTGGGAAATGGTGACTATGGATTTTATCACCAAGTTACCAAAGACAAAGCAAGGAAATGATACTATTTGGGTTATAGTGGATAGATTGACTAAGTCAGCCCACTTCTTACCTATTAGGGAAAAACACAGCTCAGATAAGTTAGCTCAGCTATACGTGGACGAGATTGTATCTCTCCACGGAGTGCCAGTGTCTATCATCTCTGATAGGGATACGAGGTATACGTCGCATTTCTGGAAAAGCTTTCAGCAATCCCTAGGCACTCGATTGAACTTCAGCACAGCATATCATCCTCAGACGGATGGTCAAAGTGAACGCACTATACAAACACTCGAGGATATGCTACGAGCTTGTGTTATTGACTTAGGAGGAAGTTGGGATGATCATCTTCCATTTATTGAATTCTCATACAACAATAGCTATCATTCCAGTATTCAAGCTGCACCTTTTGAAGCTTTGTATGGAAGAAAATGCAGAACGCCCATTTGTTGGGCAGAAGTTGGAGATGTCCAACTCACAGGACCTGATATAGTCCTGGAGACGACAGACAAGATTGTACAGATAAGAGATCGTCTCAAAGCTGCCAGGGATAGGCAGAAAAGCTACGCAGATAAAAGGCGTAAACCTCTAAAATTCGAGGTTGGTGACAAAGTGTTACTGAAAGTATCACCCTGGAAAGGGGTAATGCGTTTTGGCAAGAAAGGCAAGTTAAGCCCAAGATATATAGGACCATTCGAGATCATCGAATGTGTCGGAACAGTGGCTTATAAGTTAAATTTGCATGAAGAGCTCAGTGGTATTCATAATGTATTCCACATCTGCAATCTGAAGAAATGTCTAGCTGATGAATCACTAGTCATACCACATACGGATGTGCACATAGATGAGAGCCTGAAGTTTGTTGAGAAACCTTTGTCGATTGAGGATCGACAGGTTAAGAAGCTTCGAAGGAAGCAGGTACCAATTGTAAAGGTTAAATGGGATGCCCGTAGAGGTCCCGAGTATACGTGGGAGGTAGAGTCCACAATGAAAGAGAAGTACCCTCATTTATTTCAGTAAATCTCGAGGTCGAGATTTCTTTTAAGGGGGTGAGGATGTAACACCTCGTAAAAATCATGTCCAATATAGTATCGACACGTGTCATGAGCTTTAAACGTGTTACAAATTGAATATGAGGGACTAAAGTTGACAAACGAAGAAAGTATATGTATATAAGGATTCAAAGTGTCAACATTTGATAATTATGCCTTTTAACAACCCTACACGATCTTTATACCCTTAAAACGAATGTATCATGAAGCATATGAAACCGTTTGTGGAAGAATGTGAAAGTTTACAAGACGCGAGGGTTAAAAGTGTCAACATGTTTAAGTTATACCTCTGAGTGACCTTTTAGTGAACCCGGAGCCTTGTAACGATTAATTATACTCCCAATAATAAGTGGTAAAAATTTCACAAGGTTTCGATATCGTATGAGGAAGATACGTTAACTTTCGTAATTAAGGGGTTAAAAGCGTCAACGAGGCAAAACTTGCGTTTTCGGTTACCGTTTAACGAAACCAGACCTAACGATGTTTGGTTATACATCATGGATCACAAAAATATAAATTATAAGGGTTAAATGTGCTTAAAATGGAAATTATCACGTTTTAAAAGGTTCAGGGGGTGAAAACAACAAGTTTGAAACTTGAATTGCTGGTAAGCTGGGTGCTGGCGCTGCGCCACCAACTTCACTCTCTGCCGTCGCACGACGCGACGGCATGCCAGACCAGCAAAAATTGTTTTAACGTGGCAGCTTGCATGTTTGCTAAATTCCGCGAGTTTGCCACCCTCTAGCTGCTATAAACACGTCCCTTGACACTTGTTTTCATCTCCAGAGTTGCCACAACACATGTATCAATCTCCATGATCCTTCCATGGCTATAAATAAGCCCATTGTTGCAATTTGTGAACTTACACTTTCACATTTCCTTGTTCTAACTCTCTGGAGCATTCTTGGCACTTAAGAAGCCTTTTCTCTGTTCTAATCTCGTGCTAAGGACCATTGTAAGTCATCTTAGCTTCTGTAATTATGTTTTATTAGTTTAATAGCCTAAAGTCAAACCCGTCGTAATTAAGGTTTGACTTAGTGATTAATCACTAATGGTCCAGTCAATTCTCGAATTTAAAGTACCTATGAGTTGGTAATTATGTGGGTAAAAAACCCTTAAAATGGCACTCTCTGATTCCCACTCTAACTAGGTCAATTGTCGGGTCAAACTTGATTATAAAAAGTCTACAGAAAGCTAAAATTCAAATAAAAGCATAATTAACAATGTAGAAGCCATGAAACCTGTTTTATCACTTGTATAACTTGGTAATTAATGTAAGAACATGTCTAAACATGTTCAACCCGACAATTTTCAGTTTAAGCTCGGTTCGGAACCGAAAGTCGCAAAAGTAGACTTTTGCTTTGACTTTCAGTTCTGACCCAATGTAGCATATTTTATAAATGCCTTAGAACTCTATTAGGACCAGGTTATAGGTTAGTGTAACCCTCTGAGGTTATACAACTTGGTTCATTAGTTATTCGATTCATGTACATGTTTCCGTTATATGCCTAAATATTGACCATAATGCCCTTTTTACCTTAAAATGAGATTTTTGAAAATGTGAGAGGACAAAAACCTTTATTACTGATTTATAAACTTGTCCTAAAAATTTGACATCAGTTTGAGGTCTAGATTAGGAGTTATGCTCAATATCGTAATTAAGAAGCTTTTTATTAATTAAACGGCGTAATTAGCATAAAGCCTATCTAAACCTAAATTTTGACACCAAACTTTTTACCCACTGATGTAATATAATATTTTGGGATTTTTGAAGATTTTAAATTATTTTTAAGCTGAGCATAACATAGGGTTCTTGCTTTAATTCGGTAATTGTCGGTTATGCCCTTTTCTTGAATAAAATGGGTTTTACATAACATATTGATACCAAACTTTTTGCTACTGATTTTATATGATAAATAAAATATTTTGAACTTTATAAACTGATCAAAAACTCAGATTTCGTATTTAAACCCGAAAATCGCTTAAAACCGACTTTTACGCGTTTTAAGCGCATAGTATGAGTTAAAACTATTTTTGGCATATGAAACTTAATACCTACTGATGTTTTAAGTAAATTTTTATAATTAAACAGTAAGCAAAATTTTTGAACTCAGAATTCTAATTTTGACCTTTAAGGCTTATGTGAAATTACCAAAATGCCCATACGGTGCATAGTTTGGTTATAAAAGATAAATTTCACATATATACAATACCCTACTGTTATGACCTATAAAAATAAATATTTTTACTGATTATATCAGACCTGAAACTCAGATTAATATTTAAACTCTTTTATAACCTTTAAATTGACCAAAATACCCCTACGGGGCATAATTTGAGTTTAAATCCATTTTGGGCATAATGGAAGGTATCTTACTGATATCACAACATATTTAAGGCATATTAACTTTGGAAACCTGTTCATGACTCATTTGGTTACCCGTAACGCATTATTCGCGTTCGGTGCGGTTTATGTAACTAGTTTGCATAAATTAGCCGAAACGGGTCAAACCTTATCGTTTTTATCTCAAAATCCAGAATGTGTTTAGTTTACCCATATTATACAAGTATACAAACTTGTCGGGTCTAAACCACATTCTATTCCGGTCTTCGCTTAATCATGTGTTTCGATCCGTGTATCTTCCTTTAAAACTAACCGGTCTAAGTTTAGACTTAATTAAGACCCGTTAGGAATCTAATAGGTTATTAAAACCTTCGTTCCAGATTAGGAGACCAGTAAAAGATACTTGTACTCGCTGATTGTGATATATACTTGCTCAGGTAAATACTTTTAACTTATTTTCCCTTATACGGGCTTGGGGTACGGTATATAAAATACCGCTTGGTCGGGCGTTGAATTTTTAATCATATAAAGGTTAATTTATTGAGATGACCCGTTTAAACTGTTATGTTTGCTTAAAGCCTTTGGGGGGTTAATGACCATGTCCCGGATATCCTTGGCATCATTCATTGAAATGGCCACGACCTAAGCACGGGGTGTAGGCATACACCTGACGATGCATATATTTAAAAAGGTATAACTGCTTGTTCGAGAATAACTCGACGCGGGACTATATCATGTGGTGTGTCTATTAATCTTTAACCCGGTATTCAGCCCGGGCTACTGAACGTATAACGAACATGTAATTCTTTTACAAGTTTATATATAAATAATTATCCCAAGTTATAAAAGATTATTTTGTGCCTTGTGCATTCAAATCAATTTTCTTAAACATTTTCAAAATGAGTCGGTTAATTGTATTTACCAGTGTAAACTGACGTATTTCCAAAAGGCTAAGTGCAGGTACTAAACCGAATAGGATGGCTACTCCTAGCATCAATAAAGAGTCTTGCAAGCTTAGATGTTATAAATCTGCTGAACAATATTTCTTTTTACTTTGATCCGCCTATGGATCCTTTACAACCGTTTTGTAATAAATGATATTACTTTCATTCGGTTTGTAATGATTTTATCTTTCGACTTCCGCTGTGTATATAAACTGTGATAAATTGTCTATGATGATATCAACTACGTCACGATACTCCCCACCGGGCCCACCGGCAATACGTGGAAATATCGGGGTGTGACAGGACCCTCTAGATCCCTACTACTACGATAACGATGAATACATTAGGGAGATCTTAGAGAATCCGTACCCTCAGGAGGATCCCATGCCCCAGTACCCAGACCCAGTACCAGCACCTGCACCCCCAATGAGTGTAGAAAATGTGCATGAGCTCCGAACTTTCGGAGAAGAGATTTTAGAAAGTATTGAGAGGATGAGGCAGGTAGGAGAGCGACTCGTCTGGAAGTACGACGAGCGCAATATGGATTACTGGATGAATCCAGATCAGTGAAGGTGATGGTGGAGTTGGTAATAATAATAATAATAATATAATATATAATATGTTTGTATGAAATATATATATATATATATATATATATATATAATATATGTATAATAATAATATATGTTGTAGTATATACCACTTCGTGGTTAACGATGCATAGTAGTGTTGTAATTTTAATTCCAGTCTTAGTGTGTATTTGATGCATGCTATAATAGAAAAGAGTAAGTCGTAATGCTCGACGCTTTTGACCAATATGTGTATGATTGTTGCCTAAATTATTAATTATTTTGTGATATTAATAACTGATAAATGTTTAAAAATTCAGATGGACGACGAAGTAAATCAGGAAAACCAGAATAATGATAACCAGAGTAACATTAACCTGGATAATGAAAACCCGAACAACAACAATAATGGAAACCAAGTGGATAACAGTGCCATGCAACATATAGTGGCACAAGGGATAATAGATGCGATGCCATATATAATCAAAACGGTTAAGGAAGCGGAAAATAAAAGTAAGCATGATAGTAAACGACCCTCCGAACCTGAAAACAGCGTAAACAATGGACCCGTACTTCAAGTGCCCATTTCCAAAAGAAGAAGAACCGTGTCTTACGGTTGTTCTTATAAAGAATTCTGGTCTTGTAAACCAATGGAATTCTCGGGCAATGAAGGGGCCATTGCATCTCTACGCTGGATAGAAAAGACTGAGGCAGTCTTAAGGATAAGTAAATGCGAGGAAGAGGATAAGATAATGTTTGCTTCCAATCTGTTTAAGAATTCAACACTAGAATGGTGGAACACTATCCTCCAGTCGAGGGGAAGTGATAGAACTTACAATATGGAATGGGAGGAGTTTAAAAACATGGTAGAAAAGAAATTCTGCCCTCCTAATGAAAAAGAACAGATAGCAAACAAATTTCTAAACCTTAGGATGATTGGAGTAGATAGTAAGGGTTATACTACATTATTCTTTGAATATGCCCGAATAGTACCAACCCTTGCTTCACCTGAACCAGCATTAATCTTCCGTTACATCTGGGGATTAATTGGAGAGATTAGACATGTAGTCAAGGCAGCTAGACCCCAAACCATAAAAGAAGCAGTAGAACTAGCCAACACCTTGACAAATGAATTAGTCCGTACGCGAGAAGAGGATCAAAGGAGGAACCTAACCCAGAAGATTACTCAAGAATTCCGTTCTGGAAATTCTAACCGTGGGAAAAATGTAGGTTCTACCTCTGTACCCTACTGTAAGTATTGCAAAAGGAAGCATTCAGGAAGATGCTCCATATACTGTAACTTTTGCAAAATATCCGGACACAAAGAAGAAGACTGCAGGAAAAAGCCTAACAACAGAATATGCTACAATTGCGGAGAACAAGGTCATATCAAGCCTAACTGTCCAAAGCTAGCTCCAGCTACGACTACCAAGAATACTAAAAATGCTAGAGCATTTGTTCTGACTGCAGAAGAAGCAAAGATGATCCCGGATGTGATCACCGGTACGTTTTTAGTTAATGATGTTTTTGCTAAAGTATTATTTGACTCTGGTGCGAACCAAAGTTTTATTAATACTTCATTTTGCAAACTTCTAAATCAATCATTAACTAAACTCCCACAAGAATGTCTAGTAGAGACAGCAAATGGGGAAACCATTAAAATTTCTGAAATCTTGCAGGGAGCAAGAATAGAAATTTTAAATCATAAATTTATTGCAAACCTTTACCCAATGAATCTGGCAGGATTTGATGTTGTGTTAGGAATGGATTGGTTAATAGCCAATAAAGCCAGTATTTTATGTGATCAAAAGTCAATCAAGTGAATTCACCAAGAGGTGAAAAGATCACAATTAAAGGAAATAAAACCTCTAAATCCACCAAGTTCATCTCTGTGATGGAAACAACAAGTTATATAAGGAAAGGATCATTAGTGTATTTGATTTCTATAATCACTAACACTAAAGGAAAAGAATTAAAGGATATTCCAGTAGTATCCCAATTTTCAGATGTATTTCCAGAAGAGCTACCAGGGCAACCTCCAGACAGGGAAGTTGAATTCAGAATCCACTTAATACCAGGAACCGCACCAATTGCCAAAGCACCTTACCGTTTGGCACCCACAGAAATGCAAGAGCTGAAGAAACAATTAGATGAATTATTGGCGAAGGGATTCATACAACCAAGCTCATCGCCATGGGGAGCACCGATTTTATTCGTTAAAAAGAAGGACGGATCAATGCGAATGTGCATTGACTACCGCGAATTGAATAAAGTCATGATTAAGAATCGGTATCCATTACCAAGAATCGATGATCTGTTTGATCAATTGCAAGGAGCACGATTTTTCTCTAAAATCGATTTAAGGTCAGGATATCATCAATTAAAGGTACAGGAAGAGGACATTCCTAAGACCACTTTCAGAATAAGGTATGGCCATTATGAATTTACTATCATGCCATTTGGTTTAACCAATGCTCCAACTGCATTCATGGACATGATGAACCGAATATGTAAGCCATATTTGGATAAATTCATAATTGTCTTTATAGATGATATTCTTATTTATTCTAAAAGCAAAGAGGAACATGCAGCGCATCTGCATGCACTTCTAAGTTTACTGAGAAAAGAAAAGCCTTATGCTAAGTTTTCGAAGTGTGAGTTTTGGTTAGAACAGGTACAATTTCTTGGACATCTAGTTAATCATGAAGGAATTCATGTAGATCCCACCAAGATCGAGGCAATTACCAAATGGAAAACCCATGAGTCACCAACTGAGGTTAGAAGTTTCTTAGGATTGGCCGGTTATTATAGAAGGTTTATTCGAGATTTTTCTAGAATAGCCATTCCCTTAACTAAGTTAACCTGTAAATCCGTTAAGTTTGAATGGGGACCAAAACAAGAAGAAGCCTTTAAAATTCTTAAGCAAAGATTAACCCATGCACCCATACTAGCGTTACCAGAAGGAACTGAAGATTTTGTAATCTATTGTGACGCTTCTAAGTTAGGTTATGGATGTGTATTAATGCAACGTCAAAAGGTTATAGCTTACGCTTCTAGACAACTTAAGAATCATGAAGAGAATTATTCAACCCATGATCTAGAATTAGGAACTATAATTTTTGCTCTTAAAATTTGGAGACATTACCTTTATGGTAGTAAGTTTACCATATTCACCGACCATAAGAGTTTAAGGTATGTTTTTGAGCAAAATGAATTGAATATGAGACAAAGACGCTGGATGGAGATACTTAGTGATTTTGATTGTAATATCCAGTATCACGCAGGGAAGGCAAATGTAGTAGCCGATGCTTTAAGTCAAAAGTATCATGAAAAGCCAAAAAGAGTACGTTCTCTTAAGTTAAATCTGCAAGTAGATTTAAATGATTAGATTAGAAAAGCACAAGAATCAGTAATCAAGGATGATACTGAAAAATTAAAAGGAATGATTAAGGAATTAGAACAAAGAACAGATGGAATTTGGA
Source organism: Helianthus tuberosus (assembly GCA_030545235.1). Classification (NCBI taxonomy): domain Eukaryota; kingdom Viridiplantae; phylum Streptophyta; class Magnoliopsida; order Asterales; family Asteraceae; genus Helianthus; species Helianthus tuberosus. The sequence continues at coordinate 189,480,380 of CM060406.1, forward strand.
GATTCCATAAGAAAAGAATGTGGATACCTAAATTAGGAAACCTACGCCACCGTATATTAGAAGAAGCCCATAAGTCTAAGTATACGATGCATCCTGGAAGTGATAAGATGTATCAGGACTTAAGAAAGAATTTATGGTGGATAGGAATGAAAAACGATATAGCAGCATATGTTGCAAAGTGTTTAACCTGTTCACAAGTTAAAGCTGAACATCAGAAATCCTCAGGTTTATTGCAACAATTAGAAATGCCTGTTTGGAAATGGGAATTGATAACAATGGATTTTGTTACTAAATTACCCAAAACAAGAAAAGGTAATGATACAATCTGGGTGATTGTAGACAGACTAACCAAGTCAGCTCATTTCCTACCAATGAAAGAAACTTTCAGTATGGAACAGTTAGCTAAATTATATGTAAATGAAATAGTTTCATTACATGGAATTCCTCTATCAATTGTTTCTGACAGAGATAGTCGTTTTACCTCTCATTTTTGGACAAGTTTCCAAAAAGCCATGGGAACCAAGTTGAATCTAGGCACCGCTTATCATCCTCAAATGGACGGACAAAGCGAAATGACAATTCAGACAATGGAAGACATGCTTAGAGCTTGTGTAATTGATTTCGGAGGTAATTGGGACGATCATTTACCATTGATAGAATTTTCTTATAATAACAGTTATCATACAAGTATCAATGCTGCACCATTCGAAGCACTTTATGGACGAAAGTGCCGAACTCCAGTCTGTTGGGCAGAAATTGGAGAAAAGCAACTATCTGGACCCGAGATAGTACAAGAAACAACAGACAAGATCATTCAAGTCAAAGAACGACTGAAAGCAGCACGTCATCGACAAAAGAGTTATGCTGATAACCAACGAAAGCCCTTGGAATTTCAGGTCGGAGATAAAGTGTTATTAAAAGTCTCTCCTTGGAAAGGAGTGGTAAGATTCATCAAAAGGGGAAGGCTAAGCCCAAGGTATGTTGGACCTTTTGAGATTATTAGAAAAATAGGACCTGTAGCCTATCAGCTACAACTGCAAGAGGAAATGGCAGGAATACATAATGTATTTCATGTATCTAATCTCAAGAAATGCTTTGGTGATGAATCGCTAATAGTACATCTTAAGGATGTAGAGGTAAATGAGCAGTTAAAGTTTGTAGAGAATCCTCTACAGATTGAAGACAGGAAAGTTAAGAACCTCAAGCATAAGAGATTAGTTCTGGTCAAAGTGAAATGGGACTCCAAAAGAGGACCAGAATACACATGGGAGCTTGAATCAGAAATGCAAAGGAAATATCCGCACCTATTCCAGTAGATCTCGAGGACGAGCTCTAAAACAAGGTGGGGAGGATATAACAACCCTCCTAAATTTTTCTGACGCCCTAATATATATTAAAATATTTATATATGTCCTAAAATACACCCCGTATGTGAAAACCGAGCCCAAAATACGTTATAACATTAAAAATTAAATAAAAACAATATTTTTAAGTCGCTCGCGGGCCGCGTAGCCTATGGCCACGTCTTACGCGGGGCGCAACAGCTCCAAGGCGGGGTGACACCCGGTGCCGACACGTGTCACGATCGTGTCGAAGCTACGTGTCAAGTCAGCAAGGCTAGGGCCTACCCTAGTCTCTCTCGCGGGCCGCGTAGCCCCTTACTACGTCTTACGTGGGCCGCGTAAAACCCAAAATCAGCTCCTATATAATGGGAGCTCGGGCCTTCAGTTTCCGTCGCTCAATTCTCACTTTCTCTCTCGAATTACTATATAGTAGGCACTATACTCGGGTATAATATCCCCCTAAATTAAATAAGTTCTGCCCCGATGTAAGTATTATAACCCCGGTTACGTATTAGATACGTTGCCCGATTGATCCAGGGTTCCGTAACGGCTGTCGTGGTTCTGCCCGACGTAGTCGTTGGAATGCCGTCTCGGGGAGGGTATAACTAATGTAAATATAAAGGGTTATTATACTAACGCGTGTGCATTGTGTAAATTATAGATAATCACCAGGAAACCTTAGAAGAAACCTAAGACAACAATGTGAGTAATCTCCTTTTTGTAAATTGTTTTTACAAAACCTCAATTATTTTACAATGTGATTAAGCAATGATTGAGTCTTTGTAGTTCTTCAATTACTACCGATATGTTGGGGTTTTGTATACAAAATGTGGAACACGTTACCATTGGACAAAGAGTTAGCCAATGTGTAATATGACCCACCAGTCAGGATTGACAATACTGAATGAGTAATTGTGTAGAAATAAACAATGTGATTGCTCTCAATACTTTTAATGGATAAAAATCTTCTTGATTAAACTGGGATTCACTCACCAGTATTTCCCACTGACAAAATGTTTTAAACGCGTTTCAGGTAACAAAATGTGAAAGCCAACTAGAAGCCAGCTGGACAGCACTGAAGGTTTGGAAAAGTGGCTATAAAAGTTACCTAAATAAAAGAAGATGTTTTATTCAATAAAATAGGGATTTTCCCTATGAAAATGTTTGTAATGAAAACTTGGGTTTTATCCCAATATGTTTAATATTATAAAAGTGTGGTATTTACTCTGATAAACATTTCCTAACTACGGTCCTGATGAAATTTCCGCTGCCAAAATGATAAACAAAATGATACCACCAAAACTGGTCTCGCGGCCACCCGTTCCCGGGACAGATAGGGGGCGGGGGTTGCGACATATACCGATAACTTTATATATTTCTTGCGTCTATTATATCTCTTCTAAGCTCTACCGATAACTTTATAAATAAAAAGTATTGAGTACGGTTGTTGTTGTTGTATCTTTAGTGGTTCCGTCTTGAGCTAGGGTTGTTCACGAGCCGGACCGAACCGATCAGACCTTTGCTCGTGCTCAGTTTGTTTCCAAACCGATCCGAACCGAACCGAGCGTTTTTTCAACTGAGCCAAAGTCGAGCGAGCGTCTTTCGATCCGAACATTTTTCGAACGAACGTCGAGCGAGCATCGAGCGTCGCAGAATAAACAAGGAAAGCGACGATGGTAGTGCTAGTTATTAGAATAAAGTGCAGTTTTCGTCCCTGATGTTTCGTCCAATAGAAAACAAGTAAAAATTTAACAAATAACAAGGAATACAAAAACACTCAACTAGTTCTATCGAGATTAACTAAGCGGGAAGATAAATCGTCGACCGATTGAAACATACCCTTGTTCTATCGGAAGTTTGAAATTGAATGAATTGATTGAAGCAAAACCCTTACGAGTTGGCGTATTAGCGAGTGGCAATGGAGAAATCGAATAACGATGGCCAATTGGGGGGGGGGGGTTGATTAGGGTCTCGCACTTCTGAATCAAATGGCGGGTTGAGACTTGAGTATTGATCGACGCTTCACATTTTAGTATTTGAAATTTTGACTCAATTACTCAAATGAACATTTAAGTATTGGATGATGAACTATTGGTATTGGATTTCAATTCTAATTACTTAAATGAGCTCTATTTGGATCTTGGACCAAACATTGTTAATGTTGGTCTCTAGTCATTTAATTAAAAATGATATACACACAAACACAAATATATATGTGTGTGTGTGTGTATATATATATATATATAGGAAGGTTAACGTACATTACGGCTTAACGTACATCACGAACGACAGGTAATTACGCACGTTCATTTTAAAATCACGCACGTTATAACTAAAAAAATCCAAAATCACGCATGTTGAAACACAATAATCACACATGTTATAGAACAAATCACGCACGTTGTTGTACGTGAAGTACGTTAAGCCGTAATGTACGATATACTTTTTCTATATATATATATATATATATATATATATATATATATACTAGCCGTTTACCCGCGCGATGCGGCGGGGAAACATATCACTTTGGTTGATGAGTTTAGGGTGCGGAACCATACCAGGTAGCCTTAACAATTACTTAATTTATAATCGTCGTCGGACAACAAAACTTTTTATTACTTTGCTTTCCAAAAAACAAGTTTAACACCTACTGCCCAAGTTTCTAAGATGAATGATCCAATTTTCAAAATAGTGCTTAAAACAAAGTATTGAAATTTATTGATAATGATTGATAACTTTAGTTTAAGGGTGACTAAACATACCCTACATAAGAGGGATATTACTTTTTTAATGGGAAAGGCTCACCAAGTGTGAGATAAGAGGTTACGTTTAACAACACCCCTTTAACACTCATGTTATTTTCTTACGTATAAAGACTTATCTTCTACACTATAGTTGGTTGACAGTTGAAACAGAAGTGCACTGAAAGAAGTATAACACCAAATAAAAACTTAAAACATAACATTAGCAATTACTTGTATCTTGTGAAGCATAACTTTCAGCATCTATTATTTATCCATAAGTAAAATCAACAAAAAAAATTCATCTGAACTGTTATAGTTCTAAACCAAGAGACAAAAAAACCCCAAGACATGCATAGAAGATAAGTTTTAAGCACCTTAAAAATCTAATAAAACATTGTTACACCCTTGATGTAAGAGGCAGCAAAGCTACATGCAACAATTGATTCCAAAATCCATGTATGCCCAACAACCCGCGACCCGCATTCTTGCGCTACACCTTCCACCGCTCGATAACAATTGATCCTTCGTCTCACTGATTGTGCCTCCGGCAGTCTTTACCAAGTTTAAGAGATCGCTCTTGAAAGCTTGAACGAAATCACCAACAAAATAAAACTTCATGTTTTTGAAAAGTTTCGGAGCCTGCAAAAACGTAACGTTCATGGTCACCAACATGTCATGATTCCGCTTAAAGTAAAAAGTTATCAGTCTTACATTACTTAGAGCTCTTAACCTCCCTGCTGTGGGCCCACCGGAACAACCATGTGTATCTAAACGTACTTCGTATGGTTCTTCATTCACAACACATCCAACATCTACACACACCTTTAACCCTGAAAAAATAAAATGCTAATATCACATTCATGTTAATTTGGACTTGTAAAATCGTAAGATCGACGGCTGAGATTAAAAGCTGCACATTCCATTGTAACAACCCATTTTCCGTTCAAAATAGCCATGAGAACTTTCAATGTTCTTGTGCATGCGCCATTTGCATCTGTGGCAGCGATCACATGTGTGACGTTATCTTTCCAGTACTTTGACACTAATGCTCCGTTAGTTCTCGCAAAGTCAACCATCATAAACTGCATTTCAGAAGTCAACTATTAGAAAAAAACATAAACGCGTGAATTTATATAATTTCGGTTAAAAATAAGTTGTTTTGCGCATTAACCTTTTGTTCTGCAGAGAGAGCTGAACCACATAACACCAAATTCTTTCCACCATCTTGCAACGTTGTGCAACGATTCACATTTGTAGATATTCTGCAGTCAGGACAGAAAAAAGTGTTACTAACTAATTAAAAGAAATTAAGTATTCGAAAATAAATACTCACGTTTTTTCAGTGACTTGTTTCTTGGCTTTTGACTTTTTTCTTTCGGAAATTTGTGAGAAACATCAAACATGGTTGGGACACAACAAGAAAAAAACAAACAATTTAGAAAACAATGAACATGATTATAAGTTTATTAACACCAAAACCGGCACGTGTGCATAAATATTTACTTACAGAATCCCATCTGCAATCAGGGATGTCGTATGCACACGGCACATGGTAAGTTCGTTGGCATGATTTCATGTAGCACCCAAGAACGGCTCCCTTTTTACCGCAACTGGTGCATTTTAGCTTGCTAGCCCTTGCGACTTCCGACTCTAAATTCTTGAATGTTCCTTTATGGAAGTAAATCTGAGGAGCCCTGCAATTGTAAATGTCATAGGTAAATATTCATCAAATTAATATTTTTCCCTGTTCTTGAGGATACCAACACGACCAGTGTTGCGTCCACCGGTAACCATCACGACATTCCCAACATTGAACTTGAAGAAATCAACAATCTTGTTTGATTCCAAGTCGAGTTTGATTGTGTCGTTAGCTTTGATGAGAGGATCTGGGTAGCGAATGGATCGACCGTCATAGGTGTTGATGTAAGGAATCCCTTTTGAACCAAACTGGACAGAGCGAACCTTGCAAAACTTGAACTGCAAAAAAAAAAATGACTTACTTCACAACTTGAAAGAAAACACACTATTAAAGAAAACTAACAAAAGCCACAAGCTGGCTCTGTATAATACAAAAACTGAAACACCAGAACAACATAAAGCTTTAGTGAGACACACATGTAAAAATCCTAATTTGTAGACAATTTTAATTAAAAAAGAATGAATTTGTCTATTGTGCTTCAAGTATACTAACAAGTTGCAGCTGGTACCTGAAACCAGGCTATCCATGCACATAATATATAATTATAAATGTCATAAACTTGTTAAAAAGATTATAAACGTATAAAGTGTGACCATGAAATGAGAAAACTTACTTGGGGAGGAATGAACGTAGGCTGAGCTTGACCGTAAAACATTTGTTGACCCATACCAGGACCGCTAGGAGGAAACATTGGCATGCGAGGAGCTCTAGCTGGCGCCATTGCAATTGAACGCATCTGTGAAAATTGTGCCTGCATGCATATAATATAAAAATATCATATTTCTTTCGATTTTATGCGTCCCCGGTTATAATGTAAAAGACATAACTACCAACAAACCTGCAATCGTGCCCTTCTATCTTCTTTGCGTTGCGCAAGTGCTACATAAAGAGGCTTGCCAACGATCATCTTGCCATTCATCTTGCACCAAAACAGAAAACGTTTTAATCAACTTGCACCAAAATAAACATCAAAATGTGAGCATAGTAAATTAATATAATTATATATATATATATATATGTATGCTTACAGCTCTAGAAGCTTCAGCAGAAGTAGAAAACGCAACAAAACCTGAACCTTTGCTAGTTCCGTTAGGATCTCTCATGACCTGTTTATAAAAAAACAACAAAATATAACTCCCAGTTCATAAACTTCGTTAGTGTATAAGTCTCTAGTGCTTTCTGATAAACATACCTTGCAGGAAGTTATAGTACCGAAAGGCGCAAAGTACTCCCTGAGACTTTCATCGGTCACCGTATCATCTAAATTCTTTACATACAAGTTTAACCCCTGTGATTTGTCCACCGCCTCCTTCATACTCTGCTCAAAATTCTGTTTCAACTCCAGTTCCCGTTCATTCTTTTTTTGCGCTTTCCCGACAAAACATTCTTTTTCATCAAACTTCTGTCCGTTAAGGCCTTCTACTGCTTTAGCAGCATCTTCGGTACTCTCAAAGTTAACAAACCAAAACATTTGGAGTTACCGTCAGCGTCCCTCATCACAACCGCACTGGTGATCGTTCCATATTCACTAAACGCCTTTTGTAAATCCTCATCGGTTGTTGATTCAGAGAGGTTTTTAACGAAGACGTTAGTGAATTTGGTCTTGTCGAAAGCTAGTTCGCGTTCTTGATTGCGTAAGGGCCAACATACACTTTTTGGTCGTTCAAAAGCATGCCGTTGAGTTTCTCGATAGCTTGTTGTGCGGATTCCTCAGTGTCGTACTGCACAAACCCGTAGCCCTTTGACTGACCGGTTGAATCGGTAGCGATCTTGCAAGAGAGAATGTTGTCGAATGTAGAGAAGGTGTCGTGTAGGGCTTTTTGGTCAATTGCTTTATCCAAATTCTGCATCAGTAAACGACACAGAAGATCGATTAGTATAAAATACAATACATCTGTGTAGAATTAATGTTTAGATACCTTGATAAAGATATTCCCAGAGCCACTTTTGCGCACACTGGGATCCCTATGAGAATACATTATCCTGATTGATTTTCCATTGAGGGGTGAAATTCAGCACCTCTATAGCCCTTGCAGCTGTCATTAACACGCATAAAGAGTAAAAAAACACCTCACAAGTTCTAATCACTCAAGAAGGTATAACAAAACAATAACCAAAGTTGATATATCAACCATAATTTTGACACAACTTTGTTATAAATTAAGCCCTTAAAAGCAATCAAATTACTAATACAACTTAAAACTCTTTTGACATTCAAATAATTCAACAGCTGAGTAGTAGCTAATAATGTCACATAATCATATCAAAATGAAAACCAAGAGAAAAGAACTATTTAAATAACTTGATCCACCGATGCGGCGCATTTACGGCTGCAAACGCAGCAGCAAACGGCTGTGTTTTTACACCCATTTGCTGCTGCGTTTTTGCAGCCGTTGAACGGCGTGTTTACGGCTGCAAATGCAGCAGCAAACGGCTGCGTTTTTACACCCGTTTGCTGCTGCGTTTGTAGCCGTAATTGCGTCGTTAAACGGCTGTGTTTTTGCAGCCGTTTGCTGCCATTTAACGGCGCGTTAACAGCTGCAAACGCAGCAGCAAACGGGTGTAAAAACGCAGTTAATTGCTGCCACGTTTGCAGCCGTTTAACGGCGCGTCTACGGCTGCAAACGCAACAGCAAACAGGTGTAAAAACGAAGTCGTTTGCTGCCGCGTTTGCAGCCGTTTAACGGCGCGCTTACGGCTACAAACGTAACATTCAAGACAGCCTTCATAGGACAAAAATGTAATTAGACATTACGTGATGAGTGATAAAAAAAGTTATGGTGGACGTGGGTTTACAGGCGGAATTCCAGATTGAAGGGCCAGCTCAGCTGCTGCTAAGGCGGTCAATGGTGTGAGCTCAGAGGGCTTTATGACCACAGTACAGCCACAGGCAAAAGCAGGGCCAACCTTGCGAGCAATCATTGCGATGGAGAAATTACATGGAGTGATTGACCAACCGGCTGCAAGTTATTGGAATCAGCAGGGCCAACCTTGCGAGCAATCATTGCGATGGAGAAATATAACAACGTTTTCGCGTTCGTGTAAATCACACCAGTCTTGCTTTTCATTTTCTACATTGGAGTTAACATCAAGATAAATAAAGTTAAGAAAGATACACCGATATAATCTTCGGTTCACGATCTGAATTACACTCCAACCATGACCATGCAACCGGCAAACATGGGTCGCCACCTTCTTGAGCCGAATCCGACAACTTGTAACCCGATACCAAACTTGCAGCCACAACTCCTATAAATAATTAAAAAAACAAAAAAATAAGATTTTTAAAATAATTGTTAGACAAATTTAATCTAAAAAAACTTAGTTTACTTACAAATCGTTACAGGAATCCATGATCGGTTATCAAACGCTGATAAAAGTATTGTTAGGAGGCTACGAGTTGCTGCTCGGTTGCTCTCAAAAGCAGCCAAAAACTCCTTGTACTGAACTAATACAGAAATTGATTGCAGAAGTAGATCTCTTAGTTCTGTGCTTGATATTCTCGGGTCGCTGAAATGGGTAACCACAAAAGTAACCTGAATAAAAAAACATCGAAAACATTAGTTTATACGTAAATAGTTTATATCCATAGTTATAAACTTACAAACATTGAAAAAGAGGAACGTACAAATGAACCAAGTCCTTGTTTTATAAACATTCCTGTAGAGACAAAAGGAGGATCACTCTTTCGCAAAACATGAAAACAATCAACCTGCAAAGCAAGATAAAGAGGGTTTAATAACCTCAAAATATTTTTGGGTAACGCAAAAAAGTGAAAGTTTATATTATGAGGGTTTAATGGCGTACCAGAGTTTCTAAATAAAATTCAGGCACATAACTGAAAACCAAATCCATTTTGCTAAGAACCAGAAGCAACTGAGAAATGCAAATACATGCTGCATACATTCCCCTTTGTTTCCAACTGGCAAAAAGAGAGACATGGTACCTACGATACAAACATGGATACGAATTTAATAAATAAAAGAGTAAAATGTTATTTTCGTCCCTGAGGTTTGGCAAAGATCAACTCGTAAGAAACAACTTATAATTATGTAACAAAACACCATGATATAATACAAACTATTAAAGCTTCAAAATAATAACTCCCTCCCAACATAGTTATTCCAAATACATTCAAAATCAACAAAGAACTTTAGATTCATAATTTGAACATCAATAATAACAAATTTCACAGCAACAGAATAAGATCATAAAATAACTCAAGCAGCAGCAAAAAATTCCTCAACAAAACGCGTTAAATCAATCTAGATATACTTACCAAAACATCATTACTCATCAAATCAAAATAAAAACTATATAACCATAACAATAATTCCTCTAATTCACATAACAACAACTTAAAACTATAAAACGCACAGAAACAACTTAACCTAACACCAGAACATCACAATAACACAGATCTCGTAAACCTAAACAATAACATTCATAACATAGTGCAAATTTACCAAAAACAGAAGCCAATAAACAGATTTCTGAGCATCCACAACCGTCTAAACCATCAAACCGAAGATCTCTGCCACCGGAGCACCGGAAACGACGTCGTAGAGTCTCTCAACCTCCATTCTCGGTTTCCATCAGAAAAACAGTAAAAAAGTAAAAAAGTTAGGGCTCGTAGACTACAAAGTTTTGTCAACCAAAATCGTCAAAAATGACCTTAGATATGAGAAAATATTCAACAAAAAAGAAAAGATAAACCTACCTTGCTTACTACGCAGATCTGAAGAAGAAGAACAAGAAGAAACAAACACATATCTGAAGAGGAATCGTAGACTTGAAGAGAAACAAACTCTTATGTGAGGAGAAACAAACCCTAGATCTGAATCGCCAGAGAGAGAGAGAGAGAGAGGGGATGAGAGGCGGATAAAATGAGAGGATGAGAGAAACCCTAGTTTGATATGTGGTGTCCGCGTGTTTTGATTGAGTGAAAGGGTATAATTGGAAACTGAAGTTCAATGGTGCTTAAAAGACTTGTACAACATGCTTTAGGGGTGTTTTAAGGAAATTTTTATGGACTTTAAGAAGTCCTTTGGATATGTATATATATATAGTATAGATATTAAAAAATTATCGAGCCAACCGAGCCGAACCGAACTGAGGGAACCTTTGCTCGTGCTCGGTTCGTTTACAAACCGAACCGATCTGAACCAAGCATTTTTTTAATAGAGCTGAATCAAACAAGCAAATTCCGAGCATTTTCCGAACGAGCATCGAACGAGCGTCGAACCCGAACAATTTGAAGAGCCCTATCTTGAACATATAATACACCGAAAAATTATACCCTCCCCTCACCAATTCTAAAAAACAAAAAAATAAATAAAAATACTGTACACGTAACACCGGTCGTAAAACTCGTACCCATCTTTCCATATAATTGGTCCATATGTTACGCCGCCCGCCACCGTACCGGTGGGTCACGGTGCCTTTAATTTTCTTTACCCCTTTTCACACTCCAACGACCTTCCTCACTCCGTTCATTTCGTGTCATTCAAACCTTACAACCACCAACAACCCCAAACCCTAGCTCCGCTACGGAGCAAACCATGGCGGTTACCGTTCCGGCCACCACAAACATGTGGGACGGAGTGCTAGAAATGACCAAATCTGCTCAAATTAAAGGCGTTGATCCGTTGATGTGGGCGGTTGAGCTCTCGTCGACGCTGTTATCGGCCGGAGTGTCCATGCCGTCAACTAAGGTCGCTGAATTGCTCGTTTCGCACATCTGTTGGTCCAATAATGTGCCGATTGCGTGGAAGTTTCTCGAAAAAGCGCTTTCGATTAGAGTTGTGCCGCCAATGCTTGTTCTCGCGCTACTTTCTAACAGGTTTTGTTTGTTTTTACTGGTTTGGTTGATTTTAGTGATGATGGAGCAGTTGTTGTGTTAATTTTGGTGTATTTAGAGAATTAGAGCTTTTTTTTCTAACAGGTTTTGTTCGTGTTTACTGTTTAGTTGATTTTTGTGATGATAGAGTGGTTGTGGTGTGTTTAGAGCTTATATTCAACAGGTTTTGCTTGTGTTTACTGTTTACTGATTTATTTAGTTGATTTTAGGAATGATAAGAATAGTTGTGGTGTTAATTTTGGTGTATTTAGAGGTTTTGTCCAACAGGTTTTGTTAGTGTTTACCGATTTAGATGATTTTAGTGACGATAGAGTAGTTGTGGTGTGTTAAGAGGTTTTGTCTAACAGGTTTTGTTCGTGTTTACTGATTCGGTTGATTTTAATGATGATAGACTAGTTGTGTTAATTTTGGTGTATTTAGAGCTTCTGTCTGACAGGTTTTGTTCGTGTTTACTGATTTAGTTGATTTTAGTAATGATATGAGTAGTTTTGGTGTTAAATTTGGTGTATAAGTGAGATCAAGATTGTGATGCTAGTTTGAGTTTGTTTTATAATCTACAAGGACAGGTAGACGGTTTAGTAAGTTGAACTTTGTGATTCACTTTTAGATACTGCTATGGAAATGGTTAGCATGTTCTGGATGATTGGTTGATTGTTTACCTACCATTAGTACACAATAGCGTTGCCGAAATGGAAGAAGAAGGTTACTTTTCATTTCTAAGGGGCTGTTTGAGTGTGCTAGTTAAAACTTAAAAGTGATTTTTTTTAATTGGCTTTGAATTGGATTATCTTTTTGTTATGAAACATGGTAAATGAAAATGAAATTGTTTTCTATTGATGTGTATGGCGACTTATGGTTATTTAATAAGGGTATACGAGTTATTCTACTATATTTTTCTGATAATCAGTTTTGCTTTAGTAAATATGAAATTGATTACTTGATGCCCAAAAAGAAGGCAAAAGCAGATAATTCAATCATAGTTGTTAGCAGCATCATAGCGGGCGCTATAGCGTGGCGAGGCGGCTATATGCCGCTACAAGGTACTTCTTGACCACATAGCGACCTCCGGCGGCGAATTTCGACGTCGGTGCTACTTTCTGTTGGAAACCGGGGAGACGAAGATAGCGAACCAGGAAGAAGAAGATAGCGGCTGATAATGCTTGTTTTAAACTTTTAGGGTTAAATAAGTTTAGGTATCATAACATTTAACCCCTCTATCTTTCACTAGTTTACATTTAGTCCCTAAAACTTGTAATCTTTTACATAAAAAGTGTTAAATTAGTTTGTGTATTTAAACATTAACCCCCTCTATCTTCACTATTTTACATTTGGTCTTTAAACTTATATATTTATACATAAAAAGTATAAAATTAACATTACATATATATAAGTTACAAATAGGTAATTTTTTTTTAATTTTTAAATTTTCTACTACATTATTGCTAAACACGAAATAGCAAGCGCTATTTCGTCGCTATCGCTACGTAGCATATAGAGCTATTCGCTACCGACAGCTATGAATTCAATAGATAATCAGATAGTTAAGCTGAAATGCAAATCTTACTTCCTAGAAGTATAGCTTTTTCTCAGGCTTGTAGAAGAACATTCAGGTACCTGCTATAGCCTATAGGTTCATAATAGGTGGTTTTTATAATGTTGTGTTTACACGCTATATAGTTTGTACTATGTAGTGAAGGTTCTTGTACAATATAGTTATTTGTTTGTTTAAAATGTTTTTTTGTTATCATAGAGTAATCTCAAGTCGAAGAAGCCATCCTGCTGCCTACAGGCTTTATTTAGAGCTCCTTAAAAGACATATTTTTCCATTGGCTACTGAAGTTAACGGTTCAAACTATCACAAGTAAGATTCTTATCCCCATGTAGGCTGGAAATAACCTCTGCTTTTAGAATATAGTTTGTATGGAGTCTACTGTTGTTATTTAAAGCGATTTTAAATATTGCATTTCTTGTGTGTCTTTTATGCATATGTAACTTGAAAATTTGACAGTCTTTTATGTAATTGCAGGATCATGGAATCTATAGATGATGCTCTTCACCTCAACCAGATATTTGGTTTCCATTCCAGTGAACCTGGGCTTGTTTTGGTTGAATTTTTATTTTCAGTTGTGTGGGAGCTACTTGATGCCTCACTCGACGATGAAAACTTGCTGGAACTAGTACCTGAAAAGAAATCTCTATGGCCAATCAAATCACAAGACATGGACATCGATGATCATAATAATTATGGAGAAAATAAAGTTGATTATCACCAGGGGCTATACAAAATGAATACCATAACAGCCATTGAGATAATTGGAGAAATTTTTCGTAATAAAGTAACTTTCAGAATTTTGCACTTGGCACGCCGGAATATGTAAGGAACAAGTGTCAAAAATGTATTTCTATTTTGGTTTTAAGTTGCGTGATGCGCTCCAATGCGTTTGGTTTTAAAAATCTGATGCGCGATGCGTGATGCACGTTGCGAGCGCATCACGTATGCGATGTGCTCTTTATAAAAAAATACTAAAAAATTATTTATACATAACAACTTATAAAAACATACTTAAACTAAAACGACTGACATAATAAGAAGATAATAGTTGTGCTCAGAGTTATCAAAAGCGAGCGCTTTTGGTGCCTAGGCGCTTTTTCTGGGCGATTCGCATTTACTGCGCTTATAGTTCCTGGGTAATAACAGCGCAGCTTAATTCTTCCCATGCGTAATTAATGATTTATGCTTTTTATTTTTTTTAATTGGTAATTTCCACTTTTTTCTGCAGTATTTATAGGGCTTTAAGTTTAAACAGTTGATATCAGTTTATTATCACATTTTTCAGTTCGAATTATCAAATTATTCAGTTCGCATTATCAAGATTATTCAGTTCGCGTTATCAAGATTATTCAGTTCGTGTTATCAAGATTATTCAGTTCTTTTGGCTTTCAAGTTTTACTCATTATTACTTTAGTGAACCTTTTGTTTTCGAGTTTGAGCATTTTGGTTTTAAGTATTTTGTTATCTGATACTTTTTAAGTGCTATGAACATTTTGGTTTTAGGTATTTTGTTATCTGAGACTTTTTAAGTGCTAGTATGAACATTATTGTTTTGGTTTTGAGTACTTTATTCCCTTAATGAACTTTTTAATATTTTTATTTAAGTGCGCTTTTTTTTTTCTCGGGCCCACGCTTTTTTTGCGCCTATCGCCTAGGCCCTAATCGGAGCCTATGCGCCTAGAGTGCACTTCGCGCCTTTAATGACTATGGTTGTGCTCTTTTGGTTCAAATCAAGCATAATAAAATGTTTCTAGAACCACAATAAGTGTTTAGGAACCATAATGGTCCAAATGAAGCATACTAAAATAATAATTATTAAAAAAACCCAACCCATTTCATAAAATCTGGAAAAAACATAACAAATAATGTTGCGTGAGTCGGAGCGCATTATCCGACGGGCGCATTATGCGAAATCGGCACAATGTTCTCGCGTCATGTAAACGCAACGCATCAGCTGTGGCGATGCGCTCTCATCAGCGCATCGGGCGCATCACAGCACATTTTAAAACCAAGATTTCTATATTTTGACCCATTTTCTAACAATTGGGTATTAGGGTGGATTCAGGTTATGTTTTTCAAGCAGACAGAAAACAAAGTGTCTTTAACACCATTAAGTCTTCGTTTTCTTTTCATAAGATGGCTTAGTATTGAGACGTTAGAAATTGGTTTAATTATATTAATTGTTTATAGAAAGTAACATTTTGGATGAAAAATGTTTCGTGTCAAACCAATCAGTTTCTACTTGTGGAAATATATTTGTTTTGACCAGAACTGGCAATTTTGGCACTTATATTTGTACATTTAGACTTTTGGTGCTTTAGATGGCTTAGTATTGAAACATTATAAATTGGTTTAATCATATTTTATACATTTTAATTGTTTATAGAAAGTAACATTTTGGATGGAAAATGTTTCTTGTCAAACCATTAGTGTAGTCCTTTTCCTGATTATATGGTTGACATGAGTCATATCTGATCTGTATTTTTATTTTATTTCTATTCATAACTTCTGAATCTATACTTTTAGGCCTGCACACTGGGGATCTTTTGTGCAACACTTGAGGCTGCTTGTCGGAAACTCCACGGCTTTAAGAAATTCGAAAGATATTACTCCTGAGGCTCTTTTGCAGTTAACATCTGATAACCGTGTACTACTATCTAAGGAATGTAAAACATCATCTCTGCAACAGTTCCATGCAGTAATGGCTTCTGGATCACTTGTATCATCTGCAGGGCAAAGTTATGGTGCTTGCCGTTCGGCTATTTGGCTTCCAATTGATTTATTTCTTGAAGACACCATGGATGGATTTGTAGTGGCTACTACCAGTGCTGCTGAAACTCTTACCGGTAAATTTAATTTTAAGTTCCACATTATCACATATATAATATATCTCATTTGTAATGCCATGTTAACAAATGGATTTGTATTTTAGATCTCCTGAAAGCTCATCAGGCAATTACTCAGGCCTCTTGGCAGGACACTTTTCTTGGCTTATGGATTGCAGCTTTGCGACTTGTACAAAGGGTAAACACGCATAACCGTACATATACCTATAAATAATATATAAGTATGTATGTATATACGTTTGTCTTTTTTTTATATACATTTCACCAGGATCAAATGAGAAACAAAATATTCGTGAGAAGTAATCTGATTTACTACTTCTAACATCAATTCACAATTTTATGAGTCTTCTCAAATATATATAATTGTGAAATAATGTTACATAATTAATGAATCCGTTTGTTTTCCACGTTTCTCATGAAAATTTGGTTTCTTTCTCACTGGCTCCTAAGCCCATATTTGTAAATATAGATGTGTGTGTATACACACTCATTTATGTACTGTATACACACTTATATAACACAGATTGCATATTTTATTTCTGAGATCTGACTAAAGGGATGTTCTAGTGTGTTGAGTAGAACAGGTGTAAAAGAGGCATTTCACAAGTTTAACAAGTTTATTTATTGTATTTTTTTACATGACCAATTAATTAGGTCAAGGCATTCTAATAATTTTGGTAGACTTCCCGAATGTGTAGGTTTTCATTGTCAATTCAGCGTACTTTGATGTCTCATAGTTGTTTTTCCTTTTTTTTAATTTGGTTCTTTAGGAAGGGGAAGCTGCCGATGGTCCAATACCTCGCCTTGATACATGTTTATGCCTACTATTATGCACAACAACTCTTGCAGTTGGTAATATTATTGATGAAGAGGAGAACGCTTTGCTTGAGGAAAATGATCATAAAAAAATGCATCAAGGGAATGAAACGCAGGCTCTTGGAAACTGTCGCAAAAGCCTAGTTTCTAGTTTACAACAATTGGGTGATTTTGAAGGTTTATTGATACCACCATCGTCAGTTACTTCTATAGCAAATCAAGCAGCCGCAAAAGCTATTTTGGTTGCCTCCGGTATATCGGTTGGAAGTGGTTACCTTGATGGTGTTAGCTTAAATGATATGCCAAACACTTGTGGTGAGTAATTTCTTCTAAGTTCTATCTTACATTCTTACTGTTTCTTCTTTATTCTTTATGAGGTATTTATCTTTCATCAGTGTTAGAGGTGGCAAATACCACCCAATTACTTATAAATGGGTTAATATGGGTTTTGTTTTTTCTCAAACGAGTCAGATAGGTAAAATAAGAAACTTTGCCTTAAAGGAAACGTCCAATTTGTATTTTTAATCCATAAGACATTGTAATTCATTTCAATTCAAAGTTTACATGTATTGAGCAATCTCTTCTTACTTTATTTCTTCTGTTTTCTTTTTGAGGTATTTGTCTTGCATCAATATTAGTGATAAAAGATAGTCAAAATGAAACGAGTCAAATTGTCGAGCGGGTCAAAAGTCACCCAGTTTGTATCATCAATGCTTAAAACCTCCCAAATTATTGTCTACCAACATGTGTTGAAATGATATAACTTCTATGGTTAGGATTTGGCTACAAAGTCAAAATATCCTAAAAAGTGTGAGAAGCCAGAAAAGTGTGACATGTGGCAATTCTTAATAATTAGGGTAAAGGGTATAAGAGTAAATTGGACAATTCCTGCAAAATGAAACACTGTACCTGCAAAATAAAACACCATGTACTCTTTGTTAACATATAAAACACAACATGATGAACCCTTTGTTACATGCAAAATAAAATACCATCTACTTGCTACAAATAAAACACCATGGAATAAAAACACCTAGTTGAAACGTAATTTTTTCAACATATATATAGCAATACGGTACTCATATTAAAGATGAAAAAACTCTTGTTATTAGGTGTAATTTTGTTTAAAAAATTACGTATAAAAATTATTGACGGTTTAATAAAAAACGGGGGAAACTTGCATGTGACTTGCATGTTGGTTTCTGAATTTAAGACATGCTGAATTTACCTTTATACCCTTAATCCAAGAAATCAATCAATCAACATATATTACAAAATTGCCACTCTTTTAATCTCATCCATGAATTATTCTAATCTAAAGGCCCACATCACTTCTTACACTTTTTAGGAAAAAACACACTTTGTAGCTGAACCTCACTCTTTCTATAATCGTATTTTGCATGCTAGCTACTTATAAAACTAAAAGTTTGGACGGTGACCGACCCATACTAAAATACAAATTTGACCGTTTCCCAATCTGCTTTATCCACCCATCTTACCTTGTCTAATTAAAAGAAATGCTATCATAAGTGTTCTGATCGTATATTGAGATGAATATGCGTCCTTCTGTGTCCCCGAGTCTTCTGTATCATAAGCTGTAACCTGTCTCCATGTCTTATTTTAATTGTACACGTTGATACTTGTATTGTTTGGTCATGATTGGACATTTAATTGCAGCCGGAAACTTGAGGCATCTTATTGTAGAAGCTTGTATTGCAAGGAATCTTTTAGACACATCAGCATATTTATGGCCTGGGTATGTCAAGGGACACAGTAACCAAATACCTCGTAACATTTCTGGTCAAATGACTGGCTGGTCAACATTGATGAAGGGGACTCCTTTGACTTCTCAAATGATGCATACTTTGGTTTCAACACCAGCTTCAAGGTATGCTCACACCTTTTATTGATAGTACTGATTATATATTTTTAAGTTTCTAACCCTATGCAAACAGACGACAGACAAGAACGTTGCATAGAGGTAGGTTAATTGGTTTCGGATTTGATAGGGGATGTTTGGATGCGTGTTTTGAAACTGATTATGTGATATTGAATAATCAGAATCAGATAACCAATCATATAATAGAACGCGATGCAGATATGGTGTTTTGATGTGCTTTGGCTCCCTGAGTGTTAGGCAAATCCTCATATATTTACGTAACTAATGATGTTAATGAATTAATGACCAAGAAGGATATTTTATATATTTGTTAAGATATATAATCAGTCATAGTAATAATTTTTACCAATATTATATTTAATGTTAGATTTCCAGAATTCTGAATTTTAGGGTTTCTAAGAATGATGAAGATTTGTTCATAAAAATGAATTGATAAATCGAAAATGTTGATGTACAGAAACATATATATCGAATACATTAAGCGGTGGTAACCGCCCTTTCTAACTTATACTAAAAAATATAATAATAATAATTTTAATACTATCTAGCTTATAACAATATATATTTATATATCTAACACCCTCCCGTAAGCTAGATCATTTCAGATTCATGTGCAGTAGATCCTTCAAACGCATAAAGTCCTTCGGTTGTAAAGCTTTTGTCATGATGTCCGCCATTTGATCTTTCGTTGCACAGAAAATGACTGCTACTTCTCCCTTCTTGATCAAGTCCCTAATAAAATGATACTTGACTCTAATGTGCTTACTTTTACCATGATATACAGGATCTCTGGCCAGGCAGATAGTTGACTTGTTGTCACAAAATATTGGAATGGAGTAGTCCTGTTTCCCTTCCAGATCATTTAGAATCCCTTTAATCCATAGTGCTTGACATCCGGTTAGAGACAAAGCCATATACTCTGCTTCAGTTGAAGATAGTGCTACCACTTTTTGCTTCTTTGATTGCCACGATACGGGACCAGATCCTAAATGAAAAATATATCCAGAGGTGCTCTTACTATCATCTATGTTCCCAGCATAGTCGCTATCACTGAATCCCACTAGTTGTTTCTTTCCTCCTTTCGAGTATGTAATTCCTTGCTCCTGGGTCCCTTTGATATATTTCAGTATGCGTTTTGCTGCTTCCCAATGACTTTTCTTTGGATTTTCCATGAATCTACTTATTTTGCTAACTGCGAACATAATGTCTGGTCTCGTATTCGTTAAATACATTAAACTTCCGACTAGACTACGATATACCCTCTCATCAACGAAATCTTCTGGATCGTCTTTAGATAATTTTAATCCATACTCCATCGGTGTGGAGACCGTGTTGCATGATGTCATTCTGAACTTCTCTAATAGGCTCCTCATGTACTTCTTTTGTGAAAGAATGATATTTCCATTCTCATACGAAACTTCTATGCCAAGGAAATAGTGCAGACGTCCCATATCCGTCATTTCGAATTCCTTTTTCATTGATTCCTTGAATTCTGAAATTAATCTCATCGAGCTACTTGCTAAAATCAAGTCATCTACATATAGACATATTACTAACTTTCCTTCATTCGTGTCCTTGATGTAAAGTGTATGTTCATAAATGCATTTCTTAAACTTGTTTTGGACGAAATAAGCATCTATTCGACTATACCATGCTCTTGGGGCTTGTTTTAAGCCATATAGAGCCCGTTTGAGGTGACATACCTTTTTCTCCTCTCCTTTTTGAACATAGCCTTGAGGTTGTTCAATATAAACTTGCTCCTCTAATTTACCGTTTAAGAAAGCAGTTTTAACGTCCATTTGGTGAAGGTGCCATCCATGATGAGCTGCAAGAGCCAATACTAATCTAACCGTTTCAAACCTGATTACAGGAGCGAATACTTCTTGATAATCTATCCCGTATTTCTGCTTATATCCCTTTACCACTAATCTGGCCTTATACTTGTCTACATTCCCCTTTTCATCATACTTTGTTTTGTAGATCCACTTTACACCAATAGGTTTTTGATGTATTGGAGGATCTACAAGTTCCCAGGTCTGATTCTTGTGAATCGATTCTATTTCTTTATCCATTGCTTCCTTCCATCTTGAGTCTTTGCTGGCTTCTTCATATGACGTTGGATCTGCACTTGTATAGAGAACAATGTTTACAACTTGATTATCATTATATTTCTGTTGCACTTCTTCTTCAGTCAGAGCTCTAGAATTTCGATATACATTGTTAAGACTTTTAGTGCGAATAACTTCATTTTCTGAATCTGATGATGATGAATTAGTTTCATGCTCTTGCATATGTTCGGCTGCTGAAGACTCCTCGTTGTGCAGATTCTGATTCTCTCCTGGATTTGGTTCTTCGTTTGCTTGGGGTATTGAGACATTCGGTTGTGACTGTTCGGTTGATACAGATTCTTCTTGGGTATTACTAGGATCATTGTGAGCTTGAGTTTGGCTTTCTTCATTGTCGGTTACAACAAACGGAATGTCATCTGATTCAGAATCTAAGATCCATCTTTTGCTTTCATCAAATACTACATCTCGGCTGATGATGATCTTATTCGTTTGTGGATTGTACAATTTGTAACCTTTGCTATTTTCGCTATACCCAACGAAAACAGTTTTTTCTGTTTTCTTATTCAGTTTATCACGACGTTGTTTAGGTACATGAGCATATGCCAGACAACCGAATACTTTAAGGTGCTCCACATTGGGTTTGTTCCCATTCCATGCTTCGTAGGGAGTAATATTTGGCCTAGTCTTTGTTACTGTTCGGTTTAAAATGTATGTAGCACATGCTACGGCTTCTGCCCAATAACAATTTGGTAACTCCTTGGCATTCATCATGCTTCTGCTCAGTTCCATCAATGTTCTGTTTTTCCTTTCGGCTACCCCATTTTGCTGGGGGGAATAGCTATTAGTAAGTTGATGCCGTATACCATTTAATTTCAGATACTCTTGAAATGCATTGCTGCAATACTCTCCACCTCGATCTGATCTTAGTGTTTTAACTAAGTGATCTGATTGTCTCTCGTTCAAGGCTTTAAATGTCTTGAAATAATTCAATGCCTCTGACTTATATTTTAAAAAAAATACCCATGTTTTTCTTGTGTAATCATCGATAAAGGTGATAAAATACCTGCATCCTCCTATCGACTCAGTTCTCATTGGTCCACATATGTCTGAGTGCACCAGTTGTAAAGGTTTGCTAGCTTGCCATGTTGCTTTTCTTGGAAACACTTTCTTTGTTTGCTTTCCTGAGATACATCCCTCACATATGCTTTCTTGTTTCATAATTTTAGGCAATCCGAAGACAAGACCTTTATTTTCCATGTTAATTAGTGTGTCCACATTCACATGACCATATCGTTTGTGCCACAGAATTGATGTGTCTTTTGTTGTCATAGTCATTGCGAGGTTTATATCACTGTCGAGGTGAAGAGGGAACATCTTATTACTCGTCATTCTAATTTCTCCGATGACTTCACTTTCTGCATCTTTTATGATACATCGATCCTTTTGAAATAAAATCGTATACCCTTTATTTATCAGTTGCCCTACGCTCAAAAGATTATGTTTTAAACCTTTCACGTAAAATACGTTGGGTATTTTCCGAGTTCGTCCTTTGATAGAAACAGACACTTCTCCGCTACCGATTACTTCTAGCCTTTTATCATCGCCTGTTCTCACTTCTTTCTTTAGCGATTCATCCAGATTGATAAATAGATCCCTGCTTCCTGTCATATGATTACTACAGCCGCTGTCAAGATACCAGCAATCATCTTTGACTGCTTCCTCCATATTGAAGATCATGAACATCGTATCTTCATGTTCATCAATATCATCGTCTTTATGTATCAAGGCGTTATCCGGCTTCTCACTCTCATCCTTACGCTTGCAAAACTTGGCTGTATGTCCAAGTCTTTGACAATTGTAACATCTAATGGAATTCCAGTTTCGACCCTTCCCTTTACTGCGTCCCCTCCCTGCTCCATCATTCCGAGTTTGTTTATATCTATCTTGGATAGAGTTTTGTACTTGGAATGCATGTTCTATCGGAGCATCATCATAACGCTTTAATCTCAGTTCATGAGATTGAAGAATTCCCATCAATTCTTCAGTCGAAACATCCCCTAAGTTTTTCGTTTCTTCTATTGTAATCACTACTGACTCGAAGTTTCGAGTCAAACTACGCAGGATCTTCACTACTATTTGTTGTTCACTAATATTATCTTCATTCATTCGTAACTGATTTACTATTAATATCGTTCTATTAAAATATTCTTCAATTGATTCCCCTTCTTTCATATTAAGTGCATCGAATTCACAACGTAGAGATTGAAGTTTGATTGTTTTTACCCGATTTTCTCCTCTGTAGGATTTGTGTAAGATATCCCATGCTTCTTTTGATGTTTTTGCAAGTGCGATTCGTTCGAATATTGTGTCGTTTACTGACTGAAAGATGATATGTAACGCTCGTTTATCCTTCTTGACTGATTCTCGGTGTGTTGCAGTCGCCTCCTCCGTGGGATTTGTACCCAGTTCTTTAATTCCTTCATCAATGATATTCCACAGTTCTTGTGATTCGAATAAAACTTTGATTTGAATGTGCCAGTGATAATAATTCTGGCCGGTGAGTTTGGGGATTTGTGTTTGAATTCCTTGTGCCTGATTCATACTTTGATTGTTTCAAACTTTGCGATTTCGCGGATACGATCGATGTGGCTCTGATACCACTTTGTTAGATTTCCAGAATTCTGAATTTTAGGGTTTCTAAGAATGATGAAGATTTGTTCATAAAAATGAATTGATAAATCGAAAATGTTGATGTACAGAAACATATATATCGAATACATTAAGCGGTGGTAACCGCCCTTTCTAACTTATACTAAAAAATATAATAATAATAATTTTAATACTATCTAGCTTATAACAATATATATTTATATATCTAACATTTAAAAATACCAAAAAGATCAATATACAATTCAACGGAATTGCTTCATTTGACCGTTTCTTATTGGTTTTTGATCAGTAGATGAAGAAAACTGGTAATCAGAATCAAAATCACTTTATCCAAACACTAAAAACTGATTATTGTGGCTTGGATTCGCAATTATCAGATAATCACTTATGTCCAAACACGTAAAAAGAATGGGAAAATGAGTTAAAAGTTGCCCCCAATGTTGTATTCAATGCATAAAACCTCCAATATCATTTTATTAATATATTCAAACTTCTATTAAATAATATAACCTTTGTAATTAAATTGTCTGTCTAAACCAAGTATTGTGCACCCCTATTATATGAGCTCTGAAGTGTTTTGGGTTAGGCTCACCTGACTTGTCTGACCTGTCCATTCCGCCACTTCTATGTTATTTTTACCATAGTTATTAAAGGCGTTAGGCGCATAGTTGTCAATAGTGGTCGCTATGGTCGCTATAGCGAATAGCATAGCGTAGAGGTCGAAGGTCGCTACAAGGTATGTAGCCATTAAATAGCGGGATTTTTGTTATTATTTTTATTTTTTAAATATAAATAGCGATTTAATATAGCTATAAAATAGCTGAATTTTAGGTTTTTGTTAAATATACATGTAAAATAGCATATATACCGGGGTATCTTGATATAATATACATATAAATTCTTTTCTAGTGTATCGCTATTTATCGCTATTCGACATGTAGCATATAGGTTACCTTATCGCTATTTGTCGCTATTCGCCATTAACAACTATGGTTAGGCGATTTCAAGGCGCATAGGTCTCGCCTGTGGCCTAGGCGCAAAAAAGTTCAGGCCTGATTAAAAAAAAGCGCACAATAAAAAAAACTTAAAAATATCTTTATATAATAGAAAGTTAATACTATTCTTCAAATAAAATAAAACTAAAGCTATTATATAGCATTTTATATCGTCTATTTAGTACCAAAAGTTATAAATGCGTAGAAAACTAGTTTTCGTTAGATAAAAGTATGAAATCTAGCTGGAATCTTGCCAGAATTTAAAGAATTTGGCCGGAAACTCTCCGGAATATGGGGAATCTCACTGTAATATGCGCATGAACCATCACCTGGAGAATTAAAGCGCAATTGCCTTGACATAAGGCGCAATTGCCTTGACATAAGGCGCAATTGCCTCGCCTTGCTAGGAAATTGGGCCTAGGCGCAAGAGGCGATGGCTTTTAACAACTATGATTTTTACTTATGAGCAAGATCAAATAATTCTGTTACCTTGTATTATACCATTTTCTTGCATTATCAGCAGACAGTATGCATTACTACCATGTATGTAAATAACTAAATAAATAGGCTCGTGTAATTTTCATATTGTAAGCTGTGGTTTAGCAACTGAATTTAAGCTTTTGGATTGAATGGAAGCTTAGCAGAAATAGAGAAAATATACGGAATTGCAATCAATGGCACAGAAGAAGAGAAGATTTTTGCTGCAACTGTCTTATGTGGAGCATCACTAATTCGCGGATGGAACATACAGGTGGTTATTTCTCAGTTCTCACTCATGGATTTTTTGTTCTTTCTTAGAGTTGTCAATTTGTCTCAATTTCTTTTGAATGGGACTCGACGTTATGCTTAAAGGGAACATTCAAATGGGTTGAACGGTCGAAACTCGAAAGTAGCCCCAAGTGTATTTTAATGCATAAAACTTCTTAAATCAGTTTACTCACAAATATGGATTGATATTGAAATAAAAGAAATGTTACTACTTTTTAATCATTTGATACACTAATTGGTTATGCAATATTTACAATTTTGGGGGAAAAATGCTTCAACCTGACCCATTACATTTCTAGTATTTTACTCAACTTGCCTATTTTGCTATGCATTCCTTCAGCTCCTGACTTTTTGCAGTTTAACTTTTAAGCCCTTTTGTTGAAAATGTTAACAGGAACATACTGGATTCTTCATTATTAAGCTGTTATCACCTCCAATTCCTGTGGATTATTCAGGGAATGAAAGCCATTTGATTGTTTATGCTCCCCTTCTCAACGTTCTTCTTATGGGAATATCAACTATCGACTGTGTACAGATTTTTTCCCTACATGGTTTGGTAAGTACACTTTTGCTGAGGCTATCTTTTATATATTCCATTTTTTTTTTTCTTATACTGGGTTTCATCTTTAGCCTACCCTAACTTCTTTTGGATAGAGGACTTGAAATTAGATTTGTGTTTTATCTCTAAAGCTATCACCAATGCAAGGTGCTAAATGCATCCATAAATGCGTCCAGTCAGCTGCCACATCTAATTTATACAAATGCACCAAAAACACTCATTTTCTCTCCAACCCTACAAACACTCTTACCAATATTTGCATTTTCACAACATCACCACATCTTACATTTTATTTTTAATAGTCAATTTTTTGTTGTTTATAGTTAAAGTAATTTTTTCTATTTTCACATTATAAAAATATATTTATAATAAATAACTATGATTGTAATCATTAATTGTAATTGAAATAATTAAATATAATTAAAATAAGTGAATATAATTAAGACAACCAAATAGATTCTTAAACGTTTAGGTATTGAAACTAAAAAATTAAACATCACGTGATAAATAGAGGTGTGTGCTGTTGAAAGATAAATAAAAAAGAAGCTTTTTTTTTTCTCTATAATCCATGTAAATGTTGAGGACATGGGAAAAATCAAAAGAGATTTTTTTAAGGCAGGGTGACCACATTCCACATTTAAGCGCACGTAGCTGCGCGTGGTTTTGCAAAAGGCATCCTTCATCAACACATTCCACATTAAATCATGTTTGGCGGACTAGTTATTCGTAAAAATGATTTTTGGACAAGTGTTACGGCTTGACTCACTCGTACGAGATTACACAATGTGAGCAGATCACATAGATCGACTGATCGAGTGAACCATACAATATTCTTGCACTTATTTGTCTTGTACTTGTTCGTGGGTGTTTATTTGGGTCAGATCTTCTGATAGTTTATTAATGAATCTGTGTAAAAATTTGGTTTCGAATGTAAGTTATCTAGGTTTTAAATTAGATTCTGTTCCATATTTTTGGAAAAATATGCGGAGGATGAATAGTTGTTTGAAAATCAGTTTTTAAAGCTTTGTTTGAAGTTTTCATAACCTGGATCTTAATTTGGGTAAAAGAGATGTATTATAAAGAAAAGGATAAATGAGTGAAGATGAATATAATGTAGGGTTTAAGAATGAGAATGTGAAAGATAATGGCAATTTGAAATCTCAAAAAGTCCCTCGGGGCTTAGCGGTTATACTAACCGGCAGTGGGACCCCCAAATCCTCAACAAGCTTAAAATACACGGACTAAAGGTGTAATTTCTGAAATTCAGTGAGTAGTTCCATAATTTTCTATATACCACAGCTATCTGTTTTAGTAATTCACTTCCAAGTTTTATGCCACTACTTTGGATTTGTTCTAACGCATATGCTATTTTTTCAGGCTCCACATCTTGCTGCTGTATTAATGCCCCTATGTGAGGTGTTTGGATCATGTCCACCGGCAGTTTCATGGACTCTCCCAAACGGGGAACATTTATCGCCCCTTTCTGTATTCTCAAACGCGTTTATTCTTCTTTTAAAACTATGGAGATTTCACCAGCCACCTCTTGACCATTTCATGGGTGATGTCACTCCTGTAGGATCTCAACTAAATCCCGAGTTACTCTTGCTGGCACACAATTACCCACAAAATAATCAAAAAGCCCGAAGAGGACATTTTAGCAATCTGTCATCCACAGAACCAATATTCTTGGATTCTTTTCCAAAACTAACATTTTGGTACCGACAACACCAAGCGTGTATAGCTTCAACCTTATCTGATCTTAAACCTGGTACTTCTGTGTACCAGATTTTTGATGCGCTTTTGAACATGATGTTTAGAAATACTAAAGCTGGTCAGTCGTTAAGTCATTCTGCATCTGGAAGTAGCAATTCGTGTGGGTCCATACCTGAGGATTGTGCCAGTCGACTTAAACTTCCTGCTTGGGAGATTCTTGAAGCTGTTCCTTTTGTGCTTGATGCTGCTTTGACTGCTTGTGCACATGGAAATTTGTCTCCCCCTGAACTTATTACAGGTTTGCGTTTTTTTATTAAAGCATCTACATAAACAAAAAACAAACGTACCCAGTAGGCCAGTATTATGGCAGTAAACAAACCGAACGTTCAGCGAACAATTCGTGAACCGTTTGGCGGGAAGTTCGTTTATGTTTGTTCCTTTAATAAATGAACAAACACGAACAAGAAATTTGGTCCGTTAAGTTAAACAAACGAACATGAACAGAGGCTGCGGTCGTTTGTTTATGTTCGTGAACGTTCGGTGATGTGTTCATTTATGTTCACTCGTTTATGTTCATTTGTGTATGTTCATTTAAAGGTTTTCTTATGTTTTATTTTATTAGTTTTAATTTAAAAATTTGAAACCATAGTTAAAATGTATGTCTCCGCCAACATCCCTGATTTGACCATTGCAATTTCAGTTTGTGTTAAAGCTTGAGAAACTTCTTAATTTTTGTGTTAATTATGTTTATGATAATTATGCCAACTATGTTCGGATAGCTATGTTAAGTATTTGTTTATTTTTGGTGGATTTTTCATAATCTTTCATATGAAAAATGCGGATTTTGTTTATATATATAACGTTCGTTTGTGTTCATTTATGTTCATGAACATTTGTTTGTGTTTGTTTACATTCAGTAAGTGTTCACGCACAGTTCATGAACATGTTCATTTCCTTAATCAACGAACACGCAAGAAATCTCGTTCGGTAAGCGTTCGTGAACTGTTCATGATTATGTTCATTCCTTAATGAACGAACACGGACATGGTCTTGTTCGTGTTTGTTCGATTCGTTTACAGCCCTAGCCAGTATAATTCCACTCATAACTGTGTAAATATCTGATTAATTATATTGATGTGAATGTGAATGTGAATAATAATCTCAGGACTCAGAGAACTTGCTATTTTTCTTCCTGCATCAATGGCAACTGTTGTAAGTTACCTTTCAGCAGAAACAACGCGTGGTCTCTGGAAGCCAGCTTCTATGAACGGGACTGATTGGCCAAGTCCTGCAGCCAGTTTAGCCATGGTCGAGAATAACATCAATCAAATATTGTCCGCCACTGGAGTTGATGTTCCAAGCTTATCTGCAGGTATCGCTTTTCAAAAATTACCTTGTCTTTAGAACGCATGGTATTAGGGGTATGCAAAACTCGGTCCTTACTGACAAACGAACCGGGGACAGGGCCAAGAACCAGCTATGTTCGGCTCTGCTCCACATTTTTTAGAGTAAAATGCCATTTCCGTCCCTGAGGTTTGGCCAGTTTTGCGACTTCCGTCCAAAGGTTTGTTTTTGGCCAGTAAAATGCCATCGCTGGTTACCATGCCTGGTTTGGGGCTGAAACCAAACTGATTCAAGTCAGTTTTGTTCTTGGTTTGGTTTTTTTCTTTTTGGTTTCAGTCCCGTTCCAGCCCATTGCACAGATCTATCTTTTAGTTTGTATATAACATTCTAACTTCATGTTAATAACACATTTCTTCCTTGCAGGGGGAACCATTCCAACTCTTCCTTTACCCCTAGCTGCCTTAGTAAGCCTCACAATAACTTACAAAGTTGACCGGGTCTCTGAATCTGTTCTAAACCTAGCCGCCCCAGCCTTAAACACCCTCGGTGCGAGCTGCCCGTGGCCATGCATGGCCATCATATCTGCACTTTGGGTCCAAAAAGCCAAACGTTGGACCGATTATCTCATTTTCTCCGCCTCACGAACCGTCTTCCACCACAACAGTAACGCGGTGGTCCAGCTTCTTAAGATGTGTTTCAAATCAGCAATCGCCCAACCACCTGTCTTTTCCAGCGGTTGTGTTGGTGGTCTTCTTGGTCACGGGTTCGGCTCCCACAGTTCAGGCGGGATTTATCCTGTGGCCCCTGGTATTCTCTACTTACGGGTTCACCGTAGTGTTGGAGATGTCATGTTCATGACTGAAGAAATTGTGTCATTGTTAATGCATACGGTCAAAGATATTGTGTCTACTGATGTACCGCTTGAAAAACTAAAAAAGCCCAACGGGCTTGTGATGAGATATGGTGAGGTTTCTTTATCTGCAGCCATGACTCGTATCAAACAAGCAGCCTCACTGGGAGCGTCATTAGTTTGGTTAACGGGCCGGTTAAATTTAATACAATCTTTACTTAAAGAAACGTTACCTTCATGGTTTATATCGGGCCATAAATCTGATCAAATCAAAGGTGATTCGGGCGGGATGATCGGGATGCTAATGGGTTATGCTTTAGCATATTTTGCGGTTCTTTCTGGGGCGTTTGGTTGGGGCGTGGAGCCTGTTTCTTTGTATTGTAAAAAACGGCCCGTCATTCTTGGGCTCCACTTGGAGTTCATGGCAAGTGCACTTGACGGGAAGATTTCACTCGGGTGTAATAAAGCCACGTGGAGGGCTTATGTGTCGGGGTTTGTGAGCTTGATGGTGACGTGCGCACCGAAATGGGCAATGGAGGTTGATGTGGCGGTTTTGAAGAGCTTAAGCAGGGGACTACGGAAGTGGGATGAGGAAGAACTGGCTTTGACTTTGCTTGAGATTTCTGGGGTGAATGCCATGGGTTCAGCTGCTGAAATGATTGTTGAATCTTTTTGTTTAGGGGACTGTATTTTGAAGTAGATTTAATTTGTGTACATATAAGCGGGTTTTGGCTCCCGGACGCTTGTGGTCATAGTGACAAGTCGGTTACCACATTCCGAACAGATTGTTAGTTAAACATGAGTAGAAACATAGTAAGATCTACATGTGATATGGTAGTTTCTTTTGCCTTGCCTCTAACTCGAGCCAGTGAACGAGTTGGTTTGTGTATTTTCTTTAATTATTGATGATTTTGTATCCTCCTTTCCATAGAAGTCCTAAGTAACATATTAAGAACATATCATGCATACCATAATAGTGTCCAACTGTCTATACATAAATATACAAGGAGTCGGTATATTTGAGCAAAGTCCCAAAGAATAAGTTACTAGAGAAGGTTTTTAATTTTATATCCAAAAGAATGAGTTACTAGAGTTGAATCAACTTGAGTTTATGTATAAGCGAGCTACCTTTTACTTGAACTAGGCTCGGACATTCATATGAGCTATCGAACTTGAGCAAATCCGGCTCAAGTATTCAACGAGCAAATTTATAATCGACGAGTGTACAACCCTAGAAAAGAACATTGGAATTGAAGACTGTCTCTCTACCAACCGAGCCTATACCATATCTGAACAAGGCAGCAAAAATGCCACGACTCGTCGACTGGTTATCATCATCTTGGTCAACCTTCAAACCCATGGATAAAATTTTGCTTTGAGAAACCATTAAAAGATAAAGTGAACTTGGATCATCATGATTTGTTTCTTCAGTGAAACTATAAAACTATACATAGGTTGAATGCCTTGTTTTAAGTTATTTTTGTTTTCAACAGCTTTTGTATGGTTCTTGAAAATATTATTTGATTTGCAAGGATGTATAGTGGTTCTAATGGATGTTAACGCATTTATCGTATGTCTCTTCCCAATCTTCAGCTGAGAGTTAGTTTTCACTATATGTGGGTGCGTGTGAAGCATTTGGGGAACACTCGGCCCTAAATGGGAGGGAGCAATGTTCTCGCACCAACTTGATTGTATCTTGTGGTTTAGCACCAGAGACAATAGATCACTTGCTTGTATCTTGCTACCCGGCAAAAGAGGTATGGTTAGTTGGTTACAAATTAGTCGACGGTGTAAAGTCCCATAGATCATGGAGCCCTAGGTTCGTGAAGTTTTGGAGTTCCCATAGTGGTTACAAGTCTCATCTGCCCATAAGAAGATGCTATATTCTTGACATCCATGTGCGTATTTGAATAGCAAGGAATGGAAAAGTCTACAATACGAAGGTGATGTGCCCCTCAAAATCAATGCCAATTTAATCTTTTAGTTATACGTTTTTTTTTTTAACGCCAGTGTTGTAGAAATCGCTAGTCAGGGCCGGCTCTTGGGCCGACTAATCCGTGCCGTCGCCTGAGGCCCAAATTTTCAAAGGGCCCAAAAGGTTTTATAAGTTTTTATATATATATCTTAAATTATATATTTAGTATATGTATCCATTTGTTATGCAAAAAAATGTTGGTGGTGAAGTGGAAAAACCATCCTAAGATAATATAGAGGTCTCAAGTTGAAGTCTTCCTCCACCACTAAGGTTTTATTTTTTTAATTCATTTCCCCTTAACCACAATTTTTGGCCCAATTCTTTCTGTCGCCCGAGGCCCAAATTTTTTTGTGAGTTCTCAGGGACGGCTCTGTCGCTAGTAGCTAGTCGGAAGGTAGGCTGGGGACTAGCGATTAATTGTGATTAATCGACGCCTAGTGGAGATTTTTACAACCATACTTAACGCTAATTTTTAGAACATATACCATTGCGGCGCGCTTTTCATTATCAAGGTTTCAATGAATTTAACCATGTCAATGTTAAGGGTGTAAGGGGCACTCCTCTAAGTGGGGAGTGACCTCTCTTACCCACAACCAATCAGCACGCGCCACGTCAACTCCCCACTTAACTCCCCCCACACCCTCAATTTGATGGCGGCACTCCTCTCTTGGGGGACTTGTTTTTTTAATTAAGTTGAAAAAATCAAAAAGAAAAAAAAGGAAAATAACTTGATTGGTTGAAAATCTGGTGGGCCACCTCTCCCTCTCTCCCTTCATGCGGTAACTAGTCGCCGAAATCCATCCCCTCCATGCGGTGAAAGATGATGGCGGCACCTCCTCCCCGCGCGGCATCTCGTCCCCGACCCCATTCACCGAGTACGCCCCGGACACCCTAATGCTGCAATGTACGGACCCCACCAACTAGTCAATTTTTTTAAAAAACAAGTAGACTTTATAAAGCTAACATTAGGAAGAGTTTTATACACACACCTATAAACTTGTCAGTTATCATGTATACTCAGTTCGAACTTAAAATATTATATTATATATACCTTTAAAAGTTAGTTAAAATATCAAATCTACCACTCATTAAAAGCAATTCAAAAAATGACCATTTACGTTTATTTTTCTGAAGCCTTATAATTTCTTATACCCATATATAAGCTTAGGGTTATGATCATATACAAAGTGCAAAATAAATGAGAAGGATCAGAAGAATTCTAGTCGATTGACTTTAGATTTGGAGGGTTAGAATTAGTTTTAAGGAAAAATTAGTAAAAAGACAAAGGGAATATGATCTAGTTGTTTTCTTTCTCTCCACATATACACATGTCAAATCTCTGATCATTTTAAAATGTCCATAACTTTTTTGATACGATATATATTTTTTTAAATAGAAATCACTATAATAACGATCATTTTTTATCTTTAATATAACTATGATATTGCTTTATAAAACTAAAACAAAAATTTATATATTGAGTTTTCTATACATTGTGTTAAAGGTTCTGGTTATTGTGTTTTTCAACTGTGTTTTAGTCATTACTTTTTTTTACTAAGGTTTCTATACATTATGTTATTTTTTATCAGAACTTATAACACAATTTTATTTTGGGTTCTGTCAATTCTGTTTTTATTATCAAAACCTATAACACAATGTTTGACATCGTGAAGATAATGTTATATCTGAGTTTTTTTAGTTGGGTGAGTTCTCTATACATTGTGTTATAAGTTCTGTCATTATTGTGTTGTTCATTGAGTTTTTTTAGTTGGGTGAGTTCTCTATACATCTGGCGCCCACAGAATGTTTAAATGCCTTACGGACCGTAAGGCTATGGCTTACGGTCCGTAAGGGACCGCCAGAGGCCAAAACTTTGGCATTTTGGCACATTTGACCCTCCACTGTCCATCTTCCATATAATGTACAACTTTGGTCCCTCTCGTTCAACTTAACGTGATTATTTGAGAGTTAAATGAACATGTGTTGTCATATTATTTGTCATAAATTTCCTAGGTGTTACATATCATTTGCTCTGTTTCGCCGCAACGCGCGATGTCAACAAATCTAGTATATATTGTTT
Source organism: Helianthus tuberosus (assembly GCA_030545235.1). Classification (NCBI taxonomy): domain Eukaryota; kingdom Viridiplantae; phylum Streptophyta; class Magnoliopsida; order Asterales; family Asteraceae; genus Helianthus; species Helianthus tuberosus. The sequence continues at coordinate 189,514,166 of CM060406.1, forward strand.
TTGAAGAACGATGAATAGTGATTTTAAATTATATGATAATATATATTTTTTAAGATTTTATTATTTAAGTATTATAATACTTTATTATTATATTTACTTTTAACATATTTCTCTCTTTTTTTTAAATCATATACCTTTTCTCATTTACTTTTTGTTTTTAATAATTATTTTTTACAATATATTTCCTTTATCAATTAATTTATTTTTCATTATTAACTTGCCTTCGTTAATTTGTTTTCTAAAAACTTAAGTACGTAATTGTGTTTATTTTTTTTCCTGAATATTCTAATCTAAAGTGTTGTTAAAAATGAAGTTGTATTCGTATTAGAGTATTTATTTGGTATCGTTTTACGGGACGATGATAATCTGAATTGATTCTGACGGTTTGTATTTTTAAACAACATGCTTCATTTTCAAATTCAAATAACGTTTGTTTAACATTATTATTTGCTTCGTTTCGCTGCACCGTACGACGTAAATATAACAACTCTCCTAAAATCCTTAAAACACCCCTATACGCCCTAAAATACACCCCGTATACGAAAAGTGGGCCCCAAATACCTTAATTTTACAAAAAAATCAAATAAAACAAGAATTAGGGGGCGCTCGCGGGGCGCGACCCCCTTGAGATAAGCTGTCGGGGAGGCGGACTCTCGTAATGCCACGTGGCCCAACGCGTGGTGAAGCTAGCTCGTGACTGGCCAAGGCTAGGCCCTAGCCAGCCTAGCTCGCGGGGCACGAGGAAGTGTCGATCAGGCCCTATAAATGGAGGCCATCGGCTTCAGTTGAGAAATCGTTCAAATCAAAAATCTCTCTCAAAATTCTGAATAGTAATTATAATTCTCGGGCATTATACCCACTAAATAATGAAGCTCTGCCGTGATGTAAGTATCATAACCGCCGGTTACGTATTAGTTACACTGCCCGATTGATCTAGTGCTCCGTAACGCATGTCGAGGCTCTGCCTGACTCAGTCGTTGGAGTTCTGTCTCGGGGAGGGTATAACTAATGTAAATTTGGGTTATTATACTAACACGTGTGCATTGTTTAACTTAATAGATTATAAACAGGAAGTCACAAGGAAATACCTAAATTAGCAATGTGAGTTAATTCTTCTTTTTGTAAACTGTTTTTACAAAACCTCAATTGTTTTACATTATAATTAACAGTGATTGAGTATTTGTAAATCTACAATTATCGTCGGTATGTTGGGGTTTTGTATACATAACTTGTTGCCACACTAAGAGTAGTAACATTACCACAAGTCAGGATTGACAGTACCGTGTGTGGTAATTAAAGTAGATATATACAAATGTAATTGCGGGTTGCCCTCAATGCTGTAAAATGATAAAACTTGTTTTGATTAAACTGGGATTCACTCACCAGTATTTTCCACTGACAAAAATGTTTTAAACGCGTTTCAGGTAACAAAATGTGAAAGCCAAAATAGAAGCCAGCTGGATAGCACTGAAGGCTTGGAAAAGTGGCTATAAAAGTTACCTAAATAAATAAGAAGTTTTATTTTAATAAATTAGGGTTTATCCCTATAAACGTGTTGTAATGAAAACTTGGGTTTTTCCCATTATTATTATTATTATTATTATTATTATTATTATTATTATTATTATAAAAATGTGGTGTTTTTTTTTACTCTGATAAACTATTTCCTAACTACGGTCCTGATGTAAATTCCGCTGCCAAATTAAATAAACACCGATACCACCCGCTCTGAGTGCTCGCGACCGCCCGCCTTCTGGGTGTCACACCCCAACCGATGGCGGAAACATCGGAGTGAGATGAAATAGATTGCAAGAGACTTCATAACACTATTTGTGACAAGTATTTAAGTAATAAATTTTCATTTCATTTCTAAAGAGTCAATTACAAGGATTTGAAACAATTACAACATGAATGATGAAATACAATACAATAAGAATACAAATTAAAGTGTGTATCTAATTATCCTACTAGATTCCATGCATCACCAACATCATCGCTAAACCTGCAACATGTTTTAAAAGTGTAGTTCAATACAAAAAGTATTGGCGAGTATACAAGTTTGGTGCGTAGTATATAAGTATAAAGATAATAAGGAACAATCCACATGGCAAACCTAGTTATCAAGATTAACGTATTAAACTGGCATGCGATTAACAAGTCAACCCTCTGTTTACGCAAGTATGAATGAATAAACCTAACATGACCTCTCGTTCACGGGCGGTGACAAGTTAATCACATAAGAATCACCCAGAAAACACGAATCAAGCATAACAAATAGTAAGCATGTATTGGATTGTTTGTTTATGTTTTGCATAAGAATATGTATACTAAGTGTGTTTTGTATATAAAAACATGTTACACCCAAAAGTGTGAAAACGGTAAAATGGGTCAAGTATACTCACAAAATTGCTAAGTCTTCCGATTATCCAAGTATCATACGCATTCAAAAGACGTATTAATCGTAAGTTTCACGTGTTTGCAAGTTTAACACAAAGTTTCCAAGGATTATGAATGTAGTATCAATTGTTTCACGAATTCAAGCGTATGATCAAGTATGAAGTATGTATATAACGAATTTAAAGAAATACGAATTTTATTTATGATTCAAGTCTCAGACTTTACAACGATTACAACGAAAGGACGATTACAAGAACACAAGACTTCCAAAAAATGGAAATACAAACGAGACTTTCTATTTATGGAAAGTACGCAAAAGCAGGGCGTTACAGTCTCCCCTCCTTTAGGAAATTTCGTCCCGAAATTTATTCAAGGGGAAGACTTGAAGAGTTTTGGCAAAAAGGTGATTATTCAGAATTGAGACTTGAAAATTTTCGAAACGTAAAAAGTAAGGGATTTTGAAGAACGACAAGATAAATTTGTAAAGGAGTTCGTTTGTCTAATATTGATTTAAGGTAATTGAAAACGTATAGGTGTGTATATGGGTAAAGCGAGTTTAAACAAGTTTGAAAATCTTACATTGGATGCGTATTAACATGTGTCGTATTAGGAAGGAAAATTTTGTACAAGACGGTTTGTATTTTGATGGAAAGTGAGGTAGTTTGCATAGGAATTTTTAAGGATAGTATAAAATCGTACATTTGTAAAAATTATTTATTGAGAGGAACGAGAAGGTTTGGTAAATAAAGTGATAACGGTCTACTAAGTATGTTTACACAAGAATAAAGAATAGAAGACCTTTTTAAAGGTGAAGAGATAAGTTAGGGTTCGATGTTTTAAACCGATGTGATTGTGAACGAGGTTCGTATAAGAGGACAAGGAATAATGGAGAATAATGAGAGTATAAAAGTGAACGATTTACTCTTAATGAATGCAAGTATAAGATTGGCATAAATATTGGATAGACGAGAGTAGTGTGCCAAGAATGAAGTCTCGTCGTGGATAATTGGATATAATGCGTTTGTGAGTTGTTTGAAGTTTGTATTAGGTCCAAAAAGGTCTGCAAAACACCGAATTTCTCATGGCACGTTTTACGAAAGTTTGGTAACGTGGTGAAAACACTTATATATAGGAAGTACCAGCGGCGTATCCACCATGTTTTGACCATGTTACGTCCGCCTCGTTATTCGGTGTCATGTTACGTTTCGTGTCTTACCATACACAGTAGTACACTCTATGGTTTTCATATGCCTATCACTATAATCCCGTGTGCACCCGCGATTATTTTGATCGTCGCATGATCCGCATAGCTTATACTAATTGTGTATGAATCAGGGTATACATAATTTAAAATATGAGAATGTGTACGTATAAGAATGTAGCATATAAGCAAGTCCATGCTTAAGTATGTATGGGACCCACGTAAGCGAATCCCTCGGATTACGCTCTCGTACGGGTACGAATGTATGAATCATGAGTATGAATGAAAGTATGAGCATAAGTATAAGTTTAAGTATGAATATGCACGTAAGTATGAGTATAAACATAAAACGTATGAGTAGTATGAGTATAAGTATAAGCATAAAATGTATTGTCATGAGTATGAGTATGAGTGTAGGTACGAATAATAAAATTTGTGTATATAGTATGTGTTGGAACATAACAGGTTTAAGCGTATAAAAACGTTCCAAAAGGTTGAGTATGTAAATATGAACGATATAAATGAAATTGTCGCGAGATATCGACTAAAACGTGTACGAGGAAATGCATGTATAGTTGTTTAAGCGAAACGTGGAGTTTATCGAATCAAAAATAGATTGAGTTTGATTGGGAAGGTAGAATATCGTTTGTATATGTAAGAGAATATAAAGTACTCATTGGTTATGCATAACGTATTTTGTAATGAATGGAAATGCTACTTTTGTTTTTAAAGGAGTTTACGTAAGTTGAAGATTGTCGGTCCCCATGAAGTGCTCTTGCTCACGTGTTCTAAAATGACGAATTGAGCGGTGTAGGAAAAGGTTTTCGAAAATAATGAGTTCGTTTCATTTGCATCAAAACAAGAAATTTTGAATTTTGGAGGATCTTGTGAAAACGTTGATCCTTAGAAAAGAAATTTAGCAAAATGGACTTAGTGATCATTGAAAAGAGTTTTAACAAATGATTCGTTGATGTTGAAAAGAGTCTTTGGTAAAACAATCGTATAATATCTATAAGGTCTTATAAGTATATGAGAAAGTTGGTTTGAATTCCAATTGAGAATGAAAGTCTTTAGTATGGTGATATAACGTGAGTGTGTTTTAGTGATTAAGTCGAATATGAAATTTTGTGGGCATTGGATTTATTGGGCCGACTAAATTGATAAGTAGCATTTCGTGGGATTGTGAAAATCAAGAAATGAGCGTTTACGGTATTATTAAGAATTTCGTGGGTGTGAGAGAATGTGAAATTAGATTGTAGGATAAGGAGTAGGTTTAAATAGACAATGCATGTTGAGACGAATAAGAATTTGACTAATAATAATCAATTTGGGTATAAACGTGATAATGTGTACGTAATAAGGTTTATTAAAAGTGAGTCTTGGTAACGATCACCTATGTAAGGGAATCACCCCTAACTCGTTGGTGAGGTCGTTGTAAGATGAGAAAAGGAACGGAGTTAGTCGTCAAGGTTAGGAAATCACTCCTATCTTGACGATATGCCTCCATTTATTGTTTACAAGGGATATAAATAAAATTATGTGAAATCATGTATGTGAATAATGTATAAATGCATGAAAATGTATTAGTACGATATACGCGTAAAAGTGAAATCTCAAAATAATTCGAATTCGAAAAAGAGGGAATTGTATCATAAATGATCGAGAATAATAAAACGTAAATTTGATTAAAACTTGGATGGTTCCAAAACGGAACGTTGACTAACCAAAGTGGTCGAAAAGTCTTTTGAATTTGAGAAGCATGCTTTGGCCTAATAGGTGGTATACTCTCGCCGACACGTCGGTTAACGGTATTAACCCTTCCGGTTACTACATGTCCCAATTCAATCGAAAATTCGAGACTTGGCGGGATTTGTAAAAATCAAGGAGTGGGACTAGTCGACAAGATGCGGGTTTCACCCCTAACTTGACGATTTCGTACCCTAAGTGTGGTTGGTACTCGTCGGGTCAAAATTTAATTTCGACACGTTGACGAGGGTTCACTAGAATTTGAAATTGAAATTCTTCATCAAGATGAGGACTTCACTCCTAACTTGATGAGGAATCTCGTGTAAAAAGAATAGGTAGATTGAGAGTCGTTCACCAAATTGTGGGTTTCACGCCTATTTTGGTGAAGTTGTCTCGTTTGTATAATACGAGTGTTTGCGGATTTAGAATAGTCGAGTAAAATGTATGAGGAAAAGCGTATGTTGAAGATTAAACAAACAAGTATAAACATGTCAAGAATGGCACATAAAGAATGAAATATTAAAACAAATATTAACACATAATGAAACATGTATTAACACATAAGAATAGCATGTCAAGTATGATACATAAGGATATAACGACATCTATGTTTAAAAGGCTCAAAGAGAATAAATAAGAAACACATAAAATGGCATGCATGTAGTTTCAAACAAAACATAAGAATAAGGCTCTAAAACTATAGAATAGGTAAAAGCATTCTTACTTTTCCTAATTCCCTATAGTTATGACTCTGATACCAATCTGTCACACCCCAACCGATGGCGAAAACATCTGAGTGAGATGAAATAGATTGCAAGAGACTTCATAACACTATTTGTGACAAGTATTTAAGTAATAAATTTTCCTTTCCTTTCTAAAGAGTCAATTACAAGGATTTGAAACAATTACAACATGAATGATGAAATACAATACAATAAGAATACAAATTAAAGTGTGTATCTAAGTATCCTACTAGATTCCACGCATCACCAACATCATCACTAAACCTGCAACATGTTTTAAAAGTGTAGTTCAATACAAAAAGTATTGGCGAGTATACAAGTTTGGTGCGTAGTATATAAGTATAAAGATAATAAGGAACAATCCACATGGCAAACCTAGTTATCAAGATTAACATATTAAACTGGCATGCGATTAACAAGTCAACCCTCTGTTTACGCAAGTATGAATGAATATACCTAACATGACCTCTCGTTCACGGGCGGTGCGTTACTCCTATAGCGCTATACATGTTAAGTGGAGGCTTGTACGAAACTAATGACAAGTTAATCACATAAGAATCACCCAGAAAACATGAATCAAGCATAACAAATAGTAAGCATGTATTGGATTGTTTGTTTATGTTTTGCATAAGAATATGTATACTAAGTGTGTTTTGTATATAAAAACATGTTACACCCAAAAGTGTGAAAACGGTAAAATGGGTCAAGTATACTCACAAAATTGCTAAGTCTTCCGATTATCCAAGTATCATACGCATTCAAAAGACGTATTAATCGTAAGTTCCACGTGTTTGCAAGTTTAACACAAAGTTTCCAAGGATTATGAATGTAGTATCAATTGTTTCACGAATTCAAGCGTATGCTCACGTATAAAGTATGTATAACACGAATTTAAAGAAATACGAATTTTATTTATGATTCAAGTCTCAGACTTTACAACGATTACAACGAAAGGACAATTACAAGAACACAAGACTTCCAAAAATGGAAATACAAACGAGACTTTCTATTTATGGAAAATACGCAAAAGCAGGGCGTTACACCGGGACAGGGGTCGGGGGTTGCGACAGTTAACGAACCTAGTTTATATGAATAATGCATAATGCTATCAAATGAATTTATTATTTAATTTAATTGTGAAACAAATATTTGAGGACACGTGTAAGCATTTTTTTTATATTTAATTATTTATAACTACTAGCTATTTTAATAACTATTTTAAAAAAATTCATTAAAAGTTAACCATGCTATTTGCTTAAATATAACGAGCAAACTAGAGTCTCCACACATTGGTGTACCTACACTAGTAATCACTAATCAGGATGAGATTGCACAAGTTGTTGTTGACCGTCTCATCCAACGCAAAAAAAAAAAAAAAAAAAAAAAAAAGCAAAAAAGTTGTGGGTTATTAAATTGGACCTAGTGTTGTCTTAGAAGTTTGTAGATTATTAGTTTGCTTGTCTATTTTTTTTTAAAAGTAAACTTCATTCACAAACAGCCGGCCCAAATCGAGCCGACCTAAAAAACACCACAAGAGTCAAGAAAATTACATATTTACAAAAGACACCCACTCCTCCCAGGAAATCCCTTTATGCTTAGATCTATTCGAAAACCATAAGAAACCTAGAGCCTTAACTTCGCTAATGATACCGTCAATCCTAACCGGAGTATTGGAAAAAATCAGGTTGTTCCTAGCACGCCAAAGGCTCCAACAAGTGATGATAATTAAACCTTGAACCGCCTCCTTCTTCTTACCCGATGACGAGAGATCCTTCTGTAAACAAAGAAGGTCTTTAATAGAGAACGCATAGATACCGGGGATCCTACACCACTGGCTAACTGCATTCCAAACAATAGATGAAACATAACAAGCCGTAAATAGGTGCTCGGCGGTCTCTTCAGCAGAAAAACACAGCGGACATGACGGCTCTCCTTGCAAAATATTTCTCTTCTTTAACGCTACCTTAGTCGGGATTTTTTCCATTTCCGCTCTCCACAAATGGATATTGCATTTATCGGGAACCCACTCGCACCAATCCATAACAAAACTATGACTCACAAGCCTATCCAAATAGCACAAACGCTTGACAGACTTGACCGAAAATATACCTTCATTATGAGGAGACCATCGCCACTTGTCTTGTCTATCGACGATCAGGACCGAACCAAGAATGTTGTGAAGCTGCTGCAGGTCCGAAATCAGCACTGGGTCAGACAAGACCGATTTCCAGTGCCAAAAAAACTCCAATCCCGAACCAATACTTTTCACTCTATCCGCAACAAAACATTTTTTCTCAGCCTCCATGCGAAAAAGACCGGGGAATTTCAACTTGAGCGGTTCACTAATGATCCAAGGATCAAGCCAAAAGTGAATACTTTCCCCGTTGCCGACCGCTCCCTGAATATAATTTCTAAGAACAGAACCACCAACTTTACTGTAAATCAACACTTTAACAATGTTATTCCATACACCTTTCAGCGATTTCTTTATCGGGAAGCCTTCCCAGCTAACCCGACTATGGTGAAACGCAACAATTATTTTTCTCCAGTAACAATTGACTTCAGATTTATATCGCCATCCCCATTTGGAAAGGAGCGAAATATTAACCTCCGATAATTTGTTAAGAACCAAACCCCCATCCTTTTTATGCAGCGTCACCCGGTCCCAAGCAACCCAATACGTTTTCCTTTCTTCTATAGAACCACCCCATGAGAATTTTTTAATCATGGACTCCAAATCGGAAATAACCTTCTTAGGAGCTTTATACAAAGAGAAATAGTAACACAGTAAGCTCTCCAAGACCGCTTTTATAATAACAACCCTTCCCCCGATAGATAACAGGTTCGATTTCCATTTAGCCAACCGATTCCGAAAAATGTCATACACAGGCTGCCAATTTCTGATTCGATTCATATTCGCCCCCACATTAAGACCAAGGTATTTGAATGGGAGAACATCCGGTTTGCATCCCACCTTGCTTGCCATAATATTGGTTTCCTCAACCCCCACTCCAATACCATATAGATTGGACTTTTCAATGTTGATTTTAAGTCCCGAACACAAAAAGAAGCACCGAAGCACTCTCACAATATTAACCACTTCAGCCTTGGACCATTCACCCACCACAATAGAATCATCCGCGTACAATAAGTGTGTAATAACCGGCCCATTGTTAGGGGTAGCAATACCTTTAATCAAATCGGCATTTCTAGCTCTATTTAACATACACGAAAGGGCTTCCATAACGACTAAGAACAGAAACGGAGAAAGCGGGTCTCCCTGTCTCATACCTTTCTCACATCTGAACAGGAACGTAGGGGCTCCGTTAACAAGCACAGATGAAGAGGCCGACTTCAGAATTCCAAACACCCATTTACACCACAAAACCGGGAAACCCATTTGAGAAAGAATACTGATGACGAAGTTCCAATTAACGTTGTCGTAGGCTTTATCAAAATCGATCTTTAGGAAAAACGCTTTCAATTTGCTCTTTTTGATCCACGAAATAAGCTCATTGATAATAAGAGGACCGTCCAGAATGTATCTTCCTTTTAAAAAAGCAGACTGAGAATCCGAAATAACACTCTCCAGAACCATCCTCATCCTATTTGCCAAAACTTTGGAAATGACCTTGCTTATAACCCCGACCAAATTTATTGGTCTATAGTTGATCAACGAAACCGGATCAGGGATTTTAGCAATAAGAGTAATGAACGACGCCCCACAACCATCATTGATCACTCCATGAGCATGAAACCACTCGAAAATCCTGACAAAGTCCTCTTTAAAAATTTCCAAAAAATGCTTGATGAATCTGAAATTGAACCCATCTGGACCAGGGGACCGATCATCCCCACACTCAAAAACCGCATTTTTAATTTCAGATTCGGAAAACGGCTCCACTAACAGAAAACTTTCAGCTTCGGATATTTTTTTGATGTTGAAGCACGAGAGATTTGGCCTGATCTTCAAACTTTCTTTAAATTTATCACGAAAGAACGAGAACACCATCTTCTTGATCTTTGACGGTTTGGTACACCACTCGCCATCAATATTAAATCCGTGAATGTTATTTGCCGCCTTCCTATTATTAACCAAAGCATGAAAAAATTTAGTGTTCTCATCACCGTCAATGGCCCACTTCAAACGCCCTTTTTGTTTAATATCCACTCTTTTTCTAAAGTCGATATCTTGAATAATTTTCCTGTTCTCAGTCATTATCCATTCTTCTTCTTCTGAAAGATCCCTCAATTCCATTTCCTCTTCCAATTTTTCCAGCTCCGAAAGAGCATTTTTCTCGCTTTCCTTTTCTTTGAGTAAAAATTCATCCCTCCACGACTTAAGAGCAGACCTGATACGAGCCAGGTCATTTTTAGTTTGCTTGTCTATGCATTACGGTAAATGTTTTTTCATTTATGATTTTAGTGTAATTGATCATTTTTATATGATTGAATTTGTAATTTAAAGTAGAGGAATCTAAGTCAAATTACAATAATACAAATTAGTAAATATATAAGTTCGTTAAGAAAAAAAAAATACACTTATGAGTTGATTGGATAAAAAGGGTTGACATGTTATTGATCAACTAATCTTTTAAAGTTCTTTTTTTTTTTTTTACTTTATATTCAATCAGCATATTATTATTTTTGTTTAGTTTTTGTATCCAATCAACTCATAATAGTTTTTTTTTTTCATTTCTTAACTAACTTATATATTATAATTTTTCTCTTTTATTTTTTTTAATAAAAACCATGTTGTCAATTCATCATCTCGGGTCTATTCACACACGCCCTTAGTCTATTTAAACACTCCAAAGCGCCCCGCTATGGCCAAAGCGGGGCGCTTTGGTGTAAAGTCAACAGACAAGGTCTGACAGGTTCAGTCCTTGTCTGTTGACTTTACATCAAAGCGCCCCGCTTTGGCCTAAGCTCGGCGCTTTGGTTTTTTTTTTTTCCAAAGCGCCCCGCTTTGGCCTAAGCTCGGCGCTTTGGTTTTTTTTTTTTTTTTTTTACATTTTGGGCGTATTTTTGACTGGTGACTGGTCTACGTTTAAGTTCAAATTTTACATTTTTGGTCCAAATTTTACAATATTTAATTTGTTTGTGCACATATATCTAAAGGTGAAGTCCCATCTCAATATTTTGCTTTTCTACATGTTAGCATTTGGTTTTTGTTGAAAGTTTATGCAAAAATTTGTGATCGGAAATTTTATCGGTGGCCGGTAAACTCAAAAACTCATCGAAACTGTTGGTGTTCTTCATAGTGTTCATAATATTCTTCATAAAAATATCTATGTTTGATCTGTTTATTATTTAAGTTTAGGTGTTTGTTGAGTATAATATATTTGTTTGACATTTGTGAGTGGTTGTTTACTAGAAAATTGTGAATGGCAGACAAAGCATGGTATTGCATGTGATGGATATAACTTTGTGTCAGAAAGATAATACTTGTTTATGTTTAAATGCCTAACAGCTGGTGACCATTATAAACACAAACCCATATAGCCGAAATCACTTCCTTCATCAACGAAATCACTTAACTTTGGTCAATATCATATTTTTCTCTCTTGTATTGTCCCATCATTTTTTTGCAATTTAATTAAAAGTAATAAACTATTAAGATAAAAAGAAAAACGATAAACATAAAGGTAAGAAAGTGTTACAATTTTCAAATAATTTTCATGTTTGGTTCACATTAGAAATTTCTAGTGGGTTTATCAATGGGTTGTAATATTGTGATAATGTACAAACCACGAAAATATTGAGTACGTTTGTGTTTGTTCAATATATGCGTTACATCACGTTAAAAACCGAATGTCACCGACACGACCCAATCAGATTCAATACGCACTTGTATGACCCAAAATGACAATATACATCATAATACTACAATTAATGAAAAAATACGTCATGTACATGTACGGTAGGCGGCTGATACACATAAAACTACTCATAGGAGTACTTGTGCTTTCAAACCAAAATGATACGATATAATGGAATACGGCATCACACGTAACCGATTTGATCCGGAACTTGCAGTATAGTCCATATATATTAAAAAATGATGTATAACGGAAAAAACGTAAAATTTAGACTGTTATCGACGCGTTTGTGAATTAAAAACAATTTTAAAAAATTTAAAAAAGGGCCAAAGCGCAGCGCTTTGACCTAAGAGGGGCGTTTTGCCCAAAAAAAAAAAAAAAAAAAAAAAAAAAAACACCAAAGCGCCGCTCTATGGCCAAAGCGCGGCGCTTTGATGTAAAGTCAACAGACAAAGCCTGACAGGCTCAGTTCTTGTCGGTTGACTTTACACCAAAGCGCCCCGCTTTGGCCATAGCGCGGCGCTTTGGGTGTGAAAATAATTTTCTCCGTGTGTAAATAGCATGACCCTTTAATATACAAAGCTTCTACGAACTAAATCCAAATGTCTCATAGGGAATTAGGGATGACATGAGCTAAACTTGCAAGGTGGATAAACCTATCGAGTTTTCAATTGTGCACATGGTTAGGGTAGGGTAGGGTGTAAATTTTATAAGACTATACGTAATGGGGCGGCATGTGAGGGCGGTATGCCCCATAGCGCCGCCATAACCTCCCGCACACCAAAACGAGGGGCGCCATGTTTCAGAAATTTGGGGGAGGCGGTATAATTATCGCAGGGTTATGGGGGAATCTTTCAAAATTTGGACCAATCAAATTTAAGCAAGGTTTTTTATAATTAATTAATAAAATTGTAAATTAATAATTAGGTAATGATGGGTAGGGGCGTTATGACTACGGGCTCAAGTGATATAACGCCCCATAAAGCCCCTGTGTGACGTGGCACGACACGTGTCGCATAACGCCCCACAAGGGGCTTTATGACTACGGATGGCCTAAGGATGTACAAAGTCCGATTCTATTGGTTTTGAAAAAAAAAAAAGTTAAAGCCAAACCTTCAACTAAGGTTTCAACGAATAATAAACCAAACCAGTTTAGATGAGTGGATTGACCAGACCAGACCGATAGTTTTACCAGAGGTCCAGTCTTGATGGTTCGAACCAACTTTTCTCGAAAATGTCATAAAAATCATAAAAAACAAACATGAAACAAACAATCTAGAAACAGGTCAAAAGCTAAAGTGCAAATATCTCAACAACATCCAAACACGACCAACAACCTAAATTCGGAAATGTCCAAGAATCCTAAAAAAAATATTCCTTTTTAATCAAACCTTTTTCGTCCCAAGTCACCACCTCTACGTGTCCTCCACCATACACAACCACGTGTCCCACATTCCCAGATATTTTTCTCAAACGCGGCAATCAATCCCTCCTACACCACCACGTTACCCCCCCCCCCCCCCACAGATCTTTTCGAGCAACCAACTTTTAACATCCTCCGGGACACGTGTCCTCATATACTCCACGTGTACCCATTCCTCCAATCACATCCCTCCACGTTCATAACCTTAAAAAACAAGAATCCGATTAACTATTGATCCTCCACTAACCACAGGACACGTATAACAATCCATTACATTGTTCTGCAATATATATAACCTTTCATTCTTCCAATTCGCAAATCAAAATCAAAAAAAAAAAAAAAAATCTTCGATATAAATTCAATTCACTTGCTTCACATTAGGTTGCGTACATTTAAAACACTTTTTGAACAATAAAACAAAGTCTTTTATTTTATTTTATTTTATTTTATTTTATTTTATTTTAATGAGTGCGAATCAGAGACCGCGGCTGACGCTGAATCCGTCAGCCAGCGGGGGATCCGGTTCTTGTGAAGAACCGGATTTTTTCAACGAAAGGGTGCTGTTGTTAGTAATGGAGTCAATAAAATGGGACGTGAGAGTCCTCTGTGTGACGGCGTCAGTCTGCCGTAGGCTTCAGGCGATGGCGAAGCGGTTATTATGGCGGGAGCTTTGTTTATTCCGTGCGCCGAGGATAACGGAGTCGTTATCTAACGGCGTACATAGCAGCCGGATGTCTGGCGGGTGGCAAGCGTTGGCTAAATTGTTGTTTTTCTGTGGTGGGTGTAATTCGAGCCGGCATTTTGTGATGCCCCGGTCTAAACCGGGGCATTTTGTGACGGAATCCCGGTTTTCGAAAACGTCCGGTCGGAGTTTTTTGGTGAAACGGTGTCGTAACGATTTGTTGTTTGTGAGTGATCCGTGTGAACACCGGTTTGGAGACAGAGAGGATGACTTAGGGGTTTTTCGAGGGGTATTTCGGGGATTTCGTGAGTCGATGACACGTGCGTGTTTGATAGCGAGACAAGTGGCGTTAGAAGAGAATGAGAGGTGTCCGTACTGTGGTGCACGTGTTTGGAGCATGACTACAGCCGGCTTGGTTCCGAGAAACGCGGCTAAGCGGCTCGGTTCGTATGACGGCGCGCTCGAGTATTTTGTGTGTGTGAATGGGCACCTGCATGGCACGTGCTGGTTGGCTCCGTTGTCGTCTGATGAAGGAACCAACGGCCAGGATGAAATGAACGGTAGTGATGGGACTGGAAATAGTTCTGGTGATGATCGGACGGTCACAAATGGGTTCCATGATGATGGTTTTAATGGTCGTCGCACCTGATTAGAATTTCTACGGGGGAATGTCTTTGTTTCCAGAGCAGATGTTTATTATTCCAGACCTCTAGTATGTTGATGTAAAGGTGAATCTCTGTCTTTAGCCATTATGCCTCTGGAAAAGGAAGGTTTTGAGTGTGGGTGTGTTGCTATGAAGTGGAGACCAGGGTTTGTAATACATCTAACGCTTATTAGTTATTCCCTTTGTACCATTTGACAATTTTGCCTATTCCATTTGTACCATTTGACTCTCATTATTTTGTACCATTTGACTTTTACTTTTTGATTTACCTTCTTTTTTGTAGAGTTAAGTTATGGATCCAATATTTTTGTTTGAAGGGAAAGTTGATTTTATATTGATCACATGGTGGTAGCAAGATATAATATATACCTTAAATAGAGATTACTCAATACATAAGATTCATTATATTGAAAATTTTCCACATAGGACATTCCATTGACCCATGTTTCCGTTTCCCTTTATGATTTCTTATCATCTTAACATTCTATATATATATATATATATATACAGTGGCGAAGCTTGAAAATTTTCACCGGGGGGTCGGAAGGTAACGGACCTAAAAAAATTTTTCTATCACGTAGTTTCGAGGTGTATGTTCGGGTCGGACGTCGGTGATTCGATTCGGGTCGGGTCAAACATTAATATCAAATAAAAAACGTTCTCAAACATTAAAACGTAAACAATGTTTAACAAACAAACGAACAAAGACACCAAAACATTAAAAATGAGAGAGGAAGGTGGGTACCCGATTCAACAAGTTTAGGGCAAAAATTCGGACCAATTTCACCCATAATTTCAACCTAAATCACATATTTGCAGCCCTAAATTAAACCTACATATAAAAACATATACCTTTAACCTAGAAGTCGAACAAGAGTACAAGACCACAACAACGAGCAACGTTTTGGCTTCTGTTCTCGAACAAGAAGCTGAAGTTGAACAGTTCTAGAACTTGCGTTTTTCCCCCCTTCTGCAGTTCTGGTTTGTGGCTTCTGTTCTTCTGGTCGATGTCCCAAAGTAAACGAATTTGGGTTTTTTTTATAGGGTGGGCTTTTAAGTTGGGCTATATAATGATTTGATTTGGGTTATATAATATACATTATGGTATTCTACCAAATATAATGATTTGGGCTATAATATTTGGGCTAATTAAATATTTTATTATTTGGGCTATATAAATAAAAAAAAAATTAAAATCTGGGGGTCGAAAACGTATATATCTATTTTTTTTATAAAACCGGGGGGTCGAAAACGTATATACCTACAAAATCCTATACGAAACGTACATATATAATACTAATGACCGAAAAGTTCGGGGGGTCGGGCGCCCCTCCCCGCCCCTTAAATCCTACGCCCTTGTATATATATATGGGAGAATTATTTTGAAAACGCTAAATATTGCGAGAACCGTGAGAACGAATGAAAAAACCAATCAAAACCGATTTTTTTTTAATATAAACCTCATTGTAATAAAAATACAACATCAAAAAAGAATTTAAAACATCAAATAATTCATTTCTCCTCTCAAAATCACTCTTACTAGATTTTTTACACATGTGTAAATTTTCTTTATTTACGAATTCACGAAAATTTAAACATGTAAATTTAATTTCTAACATTGTATTCGAATAATAATTATAAGTGTAAAAAGAAATTTTGAATTCGAATTGTTTTTGACCAAGTTCTCGTGGTTTTTTTTCATTCGTTCTCACGGTTCTCGCGATATTTAGCGTTCTCATTTAACCCTATCTTATATATATATATATATAGGGTAGGGATCCTAAGAGAAGTCCACCATATTTGAGAAACTTGAGAAACAATTTGGACCACACATTTTCCCTAAGCAAAAAATGCAAAAAAAAAAAAAAAAAGTGAAAAAAATGCAATTTTTTTTTTTTTTTGGAAAAATCGTAGCTTTTTCTTTAAGGATTAAATTTTTTTTTATTTTTTTTTAAAATATATTTTTTTTTTGGATTTATACACATGTGTATATTGTTAATCTTTTAACTATACATATATGTATATTGTCAATTATACATATATGTATATACATGTTTAAAATTGAAAAAATATGTGTTATAAATCTTAAACCTTATACCATAAACACTAAAGCTAAACCTTAATGCTAAACCCTAAACCCTAAAGCTAAACCCTAATTCTAAACCCTAATGCTAAACCCTAATTCTAAACCCTAAAGCTAAACCCTAATGCTAAACCCTAAAGCTAAAGCTAAACCCTTAATGCTAAACCCTAATGCAAACCCTAAAGATAAAGCTAAACCCAAAAGTTAAAGCTAAACCCTAATGCTAAACCCAAAAGTTAAAGCTAAACCCTAATGCTAAACCCAAAAGCTAAACCCTAATGCTAAACTTTAAATACTACTGCTAAACCCTAATGCTAAACCCTAAAGCATAAAGCTAAACCCTAAACCCTAATGCTAAACCCTAAATATTAATGCTAAACCCTAAATAACACTTATTTTTTAATTTTAAACATGTATATACATATATGTATAATTGACAATATATATATATATGTATAGTTAAAAGATTAACAATATACACATTTGTATAAATCACAAATTTAAAAAAAATAAATAAATAAATAAATAAAAAATTAAATCCTTAAAGAAAAAGCTACGATTTTTCCAAAAAAAAAAATTGCGTTTTTTTACTTTTTTTTTTTTGCATTTTTTTGTTTAGAGAAAATGTGTGGTCCAGAATGCTTCTCAAGTTTCTCAAATAGCCTACTACTTCTCACATGATCCTTATCCTATATATATATATATATAGAGGTAGAGGATCCTGTACATTAATTCAGAAGTGTGAGAAGTGTATCATAACACCATATATAACACTATATAACACCATATAAACATAGTATAACACTATGTAACACCATATAACACCATATAACACTATGTAACACTATATAACAAATATAACACTATATTTTGTCTGATAACACGTCTATGATAGATGTATAGTGTTATATATTGTTATATAGTGTTATATAGGGTTACATGGTATTATATGGTGTTACATAGTGTTATACGGTGTTTATATGGTGTTATATAGAGTTATATATAGTGTTATAATACACTTCTCACACTTCTGAATTAATGTACACTATCCCTACCCTATATATATATATATATATATATATAGGATAAAGATCCGTTAGGAACCACCTCTTATTGCGAGAACCAATGTGAACGCAACAAAAAATGCCTAAAAATAGCTAAAAAACACACAAAATTTTTTATTTTTTTTTTAATATTTTTTATAACAAAATCGCTACTTTTCGTAGCAAAAAAAAAAAAAAAAAAAAATTTTTTTAAAAATTTTTTTTTTTTTTTTTAATTTTTTTTTTTTTTTTTTTTTTGGCTTTTAAAAGTAGCGATTTTAACATAAAAAATATTAAAAAAATCAAAAAAAATTTTTTATATTTTTTTTTTATTTTTTTAGATTTTTTTAGATTTTTTTAGGTTTTTTGGGGGTTTAGTTTTTAGCTTTTTAGCTTGGGGGGGGGGGGGGGTTAGGTTTTTGGGGGGGGTGGGGGAGGGGGGTTTAGGTTTTTGGGTTGGGGGGGGGGTTAGGTTTTTTTTAGGTTTTTTTGGGGGGTTTAGTTTTTAATATTTAACTTTGGGGGGGGGGGGGGGGGTTAGGTTTTTTTTGGGGGGGGGGGGGGGGTGGGGGTTAGGTTTTTTAGGTTTTTTTTAGGTTTTTTAGCTATTTTAGGTTGTGTTCACATTGGTTCTCGCGGTTCTCGCAATAAAGGTGGTTCTCGCATGAACCTTACCCTATATATATATATATATATATATATGGTAAGGTTATTGTAAAAAAGACCAAAAGTGTGAGAAAGGTAAGAAAAAATCTCAGGCATTAGATCTAAATTAATTGAAAAGGGTAAACAAGTAATTTTATCATTAATTCAATTAATTAAAAACTTCCCATAACCGTCACCTTAATTATAGGAAGTATATAACACCATTCAGCAAGTATATAACACCATTCAGCAAGTATATAACACCATTCAACATTCAGCAAATATATAACACCATTCAATAAGTATATAACACCATTCAGCAAGTATATAACACCATTCAGCATTCAGCAAGTATATAACACCATTCAACAAGTATATAACACCATTCAGCAAGTATATAACACCATTCAGCAAGTATATAACACCATTCAGCAAGTATATAAACCATTCAGCAAGTATATAACACCATTCAGCAAGTATATAACACCATTCATTGACTAAACATCTGATCGAAACATATTTTTTTTCTCTATATAAGTATAGCAATATGGTACTCATATTAAAGATAAAAAAACGCTCGTTATTATGGTGTAATTTAAAAAAAAAAGTTACGTATAAAAAGTTATTGACGTTTAAAAAAGACGGGGGGAAGTTACATGTGCATTACCTAATTTCTAGTGGGTATAAAAGACTATATTGCCCCTAGATATTTCAAATCAGTCCAAATTATTGAAAATATTTTATAATTTGGTCCCTATTGATCTCAACCATTAGATCAAAAGATCTAATGGCTGAGATTCTTTCTTACCTTTCTCACACTTTAGGCCTTTTTTACAGGATCTTCTACCTATATATATATATATAGGGTGTAGTTCATTTCAGAACTCTAAATAACTACAGAACTTTCAGAACACCTAATAAACAATCATTTTATATATAAGTTTTTGTATTTAGGATCTTTTTATCATCTATTATATGTATTTCTTTGATTACATACATGTTAAAAGTAGTTTACATATGTTTAATTGTCAAAATTATATATATGTGTCATAACTAATTACATATATGTAAAAAAACTAGTTTACACATGTGTAATTATAAAATTAGAACTCTAAATAACTACAGAACTTTCAGAACTCCTAATAAACAATCATTTTATATATAAGTTTTTGTATTTAGGATCTTTTTATCATCTATTATATGTATTTCTTTGATTACATACATGTTAAAAGTAGTTTACATATGTTTAATTGTCAAAATTATATATATGTGTCATAACTAATTACATATATGTAAAAAAACTAGTTTACATATGTGTAATTATAAAATTACATATAAAAAATGATAAGATTACTCGTAACATGTATGTAATCGTAAAAATACACATAATAAATGATAAAATTATCCTAAACATAATAATATATAAATAAAAAGATTGTTTATTAGGAGTTCTGCGAGTTCTGTAAATATTTATGGTTCTGAAATGATCCTGGCCCTATATATATATATGTGTGTGTGTGTGTGTGTGTGTATTTTTACGATTACATACATGTTAAGAGTAATTTTATCATTTTTTATATGTAATTTTATACTTACACATATGTAAACTAGTTTTTTTACATATATGTAATTAGTTATGACACATATATATAATTTTGGCACTTAAACATATGTAAACTACTTTTAACATGTATATAATCAAAGAAATACATATAATAGATGATAAAAAGATCCTAAATACAAAAATTTATATATAAAATGATTGTTTATTAGGAGTTCTGAAAGTTCTATGGTTATTTAGAGTTCTGAAATGAACTCAACCCTATATATATATATATATATATAGGGGAGGGTTATCTTGAGAACGCTAAATATTGCTAGAACCGTGAGAACGAATGAAAAAACCAATCAAAACCATTTTTTTCAATACAACCCACATTGTAATTAAAATACAACATCAAATAGTTCATTTATCCTCTCAAATCATTCTTATTAGATTTTTTACACATGTGTAAATATAACAAATTTACACATGTGTAAATGGCAAAGTTAAACATGTGTAAATTTTCTTTATTTACGAATTAACGTAAATTTGAAGGAGTAAATTTAATTGCTAATATTATATTCAAATAATAATGATAAGTGTAAAAAGAATTTTTGAATTTGAATTGTTTTTTACCAAGTTCTCGTGGTTTTTTTATTCGTTCTCACGGTTCTCGCAATATTTAGCGTTTTCATTTAAAGCATCCCCCATATATATATATATATATATATATATATATATATATATATATATATATATATATATATATATATATATATATATATAGTAGAGATCCTAAGAGAAGTCCACCCTATTTGAGAAATTTGTGAAACATTCTGGATCACAAATTTTCCCTAAGCTTTTCGTAACATACACATAGTATAGTTTAAAATTGACTATATACATATGTGTATAATTCAAATACACATATGTATATAGTTAATTTTAAACCATACATATGTGATAATAGCTAAACAAATGTTCGCAGTTATTCCTACCATCGTTGTTTAAGTTCAATAGGCGCTCAACGCCAACGCCTCCACGAATCAGATCGAAGAGGCTGAAGCCGAATCGTCATCACACGATAACAACCACCATAGCAGTGAAACCAACCAAAACTATGTCATACCGGCCTTTCCGCTAAACCAAGTGGCCCCTAATCCTCCACCTGATAGATTACCTTATCGGAGACATTTTCCACAGTGCCCTACATGTCGAAAACATCACCCAGTCAACTCTCTGTGTCGCATTTTCACTTATTATGGACATTATGGTCACTTTGTCGACACTTGCTGACGCTATAGACCTCAAACAGAACCACCTATGGCTCTATACAATGCACAACTCGTGACTCCTCCATTTGACCAACCAAACACCCACCTTATGATCCAGTCGTATGTCCAACCATGTGAGTGCAGTATGTCTATCACTTCCATCAATCACGTATCGTAGCTTAATCAGATGAGACAAGACTGGTGCTGAACAGAGCAAATCATAAAGTGGATGTGTGTTGTGTCACACCCTGTCTTTTGCGGAAGCGTATGTGTGTGACTTGATCAGTTTTCATTGCATTCGATCATAACAAACAACTACATGCATTAAATTAAACGATGTTCATCCATACACAATTTAAAACATTACAAACACCAGTATTAAGTTAATATTACAACCCAACATAAGTTAAAAAGTTCCATCAAAGGACTTGTTTAAACAAAAGATAAGCTTCACGAGGCTTTGTGTTCTATATCCCATCAAGGATGGGATATACAAACCAAACCCTCCAAAACATGGATGACATCTAGACTTGAAACTCAAAAACTTGTAGACAATGCTGCACCAAGATCCATTTATCTTCCTGAAATACATGTAAGTTAAAAAATCAACAAAAGTTGAGCGAATTCATGCGTTTTATGTGTATGCGCATCAAATGAGTCTCAAAAACATTTGAAAGTTTAGTTGTAAGTCGGTATGTAAAGCGTCTATGAACACGTTGATCATTAATGTTTTGCAAGGACATTAATATAAGTGATGACATGGGAAGTACTCAACCCGAGTAGACGATTTTTAGTGTCGAATCACCTCGACTGGGACACAACAACACTCTAAGTGGTCACCCATGGACCGTGAGTGGGGCTCGCCCGTACCCATTAGATCTAACCTTTGTTTCGTGGTCCTTAAAAGGATTAATGGCACTTCAGTTTCAACATATGCTCACATGATCTAATAGTTCATTCCTTAGCTAAATCATACCCAAGTTGACATGTATTTCACCCCCGAAAGTTATAAATCCGGAAACATTTAAGAGAAAAGGGGGACAAGGACTCACAAATTTGCGTCTGAAGTCTCGTGCACTCAAAGTTGTTATCCACGGGTCGTATCACTACGTACACACGTGCTATGTTTCACTAGACACTTAGGTCGTGTAATGACTCTTAGCCTTAATCATTTATTAAGACTTATTTTGGAATGTTGGTATTCTTTGAGTTACACCCTCGGTGTATGTTGTATATATAATTTTATAATTATATATGTAACGCCCTGCGTCCCTAAACTTTTAACTTTTGGCAAGTCTAGTCCTTATACTATTGAAACTTAACTATGTTAGACTATTTGTGAAACTTGAATCTTATGAAACTTTGAATCTATACACTTTGATGCTTTGAAACTTGACTCTTGATGCTTGATACTAATGAATCTTGATTCTTGGTGAAACTTGACACTCGATACTTGATTCTTGACTCTTGATACTTATTGAACGAGACTCTTGATACTTATGGAACGAGAAACTTGACTAAACTAGAAACTTGAAACTTTACACGTATTAGCTAGCTTGTGTAGACTTGAAACATGGAAACTTTTATGTTAGTTATACAACCTTGTCATAAGATGATATTACACAATAATACACAACGCAACGCTTAATCTAGCTCGCAAAACGAATTGAAATCAGAAACCTAGCAAAACGAATCTCGGCTGTCCGAATGGACATCCGATCAGATGACCATCCGATCGGAAGGCCATTCGACCGAACGGCCATCCGACCCAGCACATTGCACCGCCTTATTCTCCCTCGGACTATAAATACCCCTGTCACATCACTTGATGTGACAGGCTCCTCTGACCAGCACGCTCTCCGACTTTCTCAAGCACTTTTCTTTGATTTTCAAGCGATTCTTGTAAGTTTTCTCCAGGATTCTTGTACAACTATCATCTTTCGTACTTTTTAACTAGATTCTTCATCAAAATCACACTCTTCACCATGAAATCACTGAGATTTGGGCTCTTGAGGATGACGTCATCATGGTTGTTTGTACAATCGGTTATGTGATGTCATTCCGTCAAGATCTAGTCCGGATCTAAGAGATTTCTACACGTTTTACTACGAATCTTTACATAATCTAAAAATTTTCGATTAATTTCATGCTTTCTTAACTTATCTACTCAAACAAGGTGAAATCTGGAACCAAAACAGGTCGAGGACTTGTTCCTTAGTCTGGAGTCGGCTCGATAACAGATTTCCACCAGAGAGATGACCAAATTACGGATCAGACATGAAACTCTGTCAAGAACAGTCATCCGATCAAACGGGGTGATTCCCATCCGATCAGACGAGCTGAAACTTAATGGGGTTCCATTGTTTTGATACGTTACCGTGTCATCTTCGTTAAACTAGAACTTAGAAGCTTTTACAAAAGGTTCAAAGGAGAAAGATTATGGCAGTCAAACGACCGTCCGAACGGATGGCCGTCCAGACGAATGACCTTCCGGCCCTGTGACTATCCTTTGTAACTCTCAATACTTAAGATATTTGAATCAGGATTTTTGAACTATGAGACTTTTACTCAAACAGTCATCTGACCGGATGACCATCCGGTCGAACGACTTGAACTTACGCTACAACGAAATCTTCAAAAGTTGAAACATTTTGCAAACACATCACTGATCATCTGACCGGATGGCCATCCGATCAGATGACCATCCATCCAGAGGGTCTGATTATCATTACAATTGTTGTTTTACAGGACACTATGAACTCGACACATGAAACTTTACCAGTTCACAAACACACTACTGATCGGACGACCGTCCGATCGGAGGGGTCTCATCTGGGTCGAATGGTCATCCGACCGGATGACCATCTGTCCGGATGACCATCCGATCCGGACACCTGTCAGACACTTTTATTCGTTGATTCGACTTTCTGTTCAACGCTTACGCTGTTAAACTATAATCAGGCTAACCCCAGAGCTCCATTCGATCCAACTAGTTGGTGTTGATACTTAGCACCCACTGTGAGTATACTCGATCCCTTTTTGTTTTTAAAACTTTTGGGATGCAACATGTATTCTATGAACTTGACACTTGAAACTTATTTGAAATATACTCTATCCGCTGTAAACATGAGACTTGATACTTGTGAAACTTGAGACTTTTTATGATATGTGAACGTTTAATCCTTGTGTGTAGTTCCGCCTTAACAATGGTAGCGCTATAGGGGTAATGCACCTCCCCGTTAGTCTTTGGGGTATTGTTAGGAGGAGACATTTTTGCTTCCCTTGAGTCTTGGGGAAGTGGTTAACGCATTGGAAACTTAGGCTATCACTTGGACTGCGTTTAATAGCATGGTGAAACTTGTTATTTGTGGTTATGCTGGATATGAGTTTTTGGAACGTTTTAACTACTACGCTACTACGTACTAAAAGTTGTATACTCGCCAACATTTTGTTGATATATTTTAATACATGTTGGAGGTTGATAGTAGCTGAAGAAACAAGAAACTTGCTAGGATGCTACTTAGAAACACATCGTAGCTAATTTAGGAACTCTTGAACAATATTTGGAATGTTTTGTATTTGGTGTTTTGTGGTTGTGAAACTTGATGCTTAGACAATGTTTTGAAAATTTATTTAATCTATATTGAAACTATTAGTGTTATGGAAACTCATGATGTCACACCCCGATATTTCCACATATGACCGGTGGGCCCGGCGGGGAGTATCGTGACGTAGTTGATATCATCATAGTCAATACACACAATATAATAGCACATCGGAAGTCTGGGTGAATAAACTATTACAAACCATACTGTCTGAGTGTTCGAGTTTATGAATGTACAGACTGGAATGTAATAAGATCCACAGGCGGATCATAAATAAATACAAAGAAAACAAAATAACAGACTGCAGGCATCTTATGGATTTGCAAGATCCTCTATTGATACCCTATAGCTCCAGCCTATTTTGAGAGGTACCTGTCAATCAGTCTTTAAGAAAATACGTCAGTTTACACTGGTAAATACAATTAACTGACTCATTTTGAAAATATTTATGAAAATTGATTTAGGTGCACATGGCACAAATCATTTATAACTTGGGACAATTATTTAAAGATAATCTTGTATACCGGTTTATATGTTTGTCATACAATTGGGGCCGATTGTAAGCCGGTCGTGATTAACCGACTCACCACTTATAGAACCCACAAAGGAGTTATCCCAACATGTGGGTTTATATATATTATTTAGCATTTGCATCTGTCAGGTGTATGCCTACACCCCGCGCATAAGTCGTGGCCATTTTCAAACGAAATGAGCCGAGGATATCCAGGACACGGTCGTATTAACCCCTAATGTTTATGTTATCAAACAAGACAGATTAAAACGGGTTATGTAAATTTATTAATCACAATCCGATTAAATGATTTCATACCCGACCAAGTGGTATTATTATAATACCATATCCCAAGCCCGTATAGGAAAATAAGTTAACAGTATTTACCTGATGCTAGCAGTATAATCTTAAAGCTTTTCAAAGGCACCTTCTACCGGAAGCTATTTAATCTGTATATAAGGTTTATTAACCTATTAGGATGCTAACGGGTCTATAATTAAGTCAAGGACTTAGACCGGCTAGCTAGAAAGAAACCTTACGGTTCTAAACGCTAGATTAAGCGGAGACCGGAACAGAATGAGGTTTAGACCCGACAAGCTTGGATACTTGTACAATATGGGTAAACTAAACACATTCTGGAAATTGAGAACTTAATGATAAGGTTTGACCCGTTTCGACTATATTATGTAAACTAGTCACATAAGCCGATCCGAACGTGTAATCACGTAACGGGTCTCCAAATAAATTATATACAGGTCTTAATCATTATTATGCTCAAAATATGTTAATACATCAGTAAGATGTTAACACACATGCCCAAAAAGTAATTTAAACCAAAATAAGTCCCATAAGGGCATTTTGGTAATTTTAATGTCCATAAAAGAGTTTAATTGTGCAACTGAGTTTCAGGTCTGATTAGATCAGTAAAAATATGTATTTTTATAAGTTATAACAGTAGGATACTTTATATATGTGAAAATTATTTTATATAACCAAACTATGTCCCGTAGGGGCATTTTGGTAACTTTTACATAGGCCTTAAAGGTCAAAATATGCTTCTGAGTTTAAAAACTTTATCTTACTGTATAGATATATAAATTAGCTTTAAACATCAGTGGATAATAAGTTTCATATGTCAAAATTAGTTTTAACTCAAACTAGATGCTTAAAATGCTTAAAAGTCGGTTTAAAGGGGTATTCGGGTTAAAATAGGAAATCTGAGTTTTTGATCAGTTCATAAAGTTCAAAATACTTTATTTATCATATGAAATCAGTAGCAAAAGATTTGGCACTAAAAAGTTATGTAAAACTCATTTTATGCATGAAAAGGGTAAAACCGACAATTACCGAAATCAAGCTATAATCCTATGTTATGCTCAGCCTAAAAATAATTAAAAATCTTTAAAAATCCCAAAATATTATTTTACATCAGTAGGTAAGAAGTTTGGTGTCAAAAATCGAGTTTAGATAGGCTTCATGTTAATTAAGCTTTTTAATTACTAAAAAGTTCCTAAATTACGCTATTGAGCATAACTCAAATTCTAGACCTCCAATTGATACTAAACTTTTAGGACATGTCTAAATATCAGTAGCAAAGGTGTTAGTCCAATCACATTGTTAAAAATCTCAGTTGTATGTAAAAAGGGCGTTTATGGCATTATTAAGCATAATTACGATTAAGTGTATATAATTCAAACCACTAGTCACCATGCAATATAACTCCAGGGGGTTATACTACTAAGTAATGTGGTCCTAATGGAAGCTTAAAACATGGGAGAATTAAGCTTGAACGGGTCAGAACTGAAAGTCAAAGCAAAAGTCAAGCTTTTGCGACTTTCGGTTATAAACTGCCCTTAGACTATTAATTGTCGGGTTAGGACTGATAAAACATGATTTAATATTAATTACCAAGTCATTGGAATGTTGAAATATAATTTAGAACCTTTGGTTTATTAATTTTAATCATTTTCAAGCATTCTGCCCAGTTTGACTTTTTGTCAAACTATTTTGACCCGACAATTGACCAGTCAAACGAGATAATTAGGAGGTGCCCTCTTAAGGGTTAATCACCTACACTAATGTGGTCTTAAAACCACTTTCAATTTGATCAGTGGTTAAGCCACATGTAATTAAAACGAAAGTCAAACTAATTTTACGATAAGTTTGACTTTAGAGTAATTAAGCTAATTTAAATGACTAAACAAGTAATTAGAGGCTTACTTAAGGTCCTAGCAAACTTTTCTACACTTGATTATCCTCTTCTTACTGATGGAAGCTCCAGAGCAAGTCCCACAAGTGAATGTTGCAAATGTGTGTCAAGAACTCATGAACTAAGCTTTCTTATATAGTGAACTCAAGAGCTTAAGATCTTGCCAAAATAGTCTATAGGTGTTGTAAGAGTATTTGGAGTTGTGGGCTTCCTGGAGGATCACATCTCGGAGTCCTCCATGAATAGGAACCCAAATCCTACCGTTCATTTTAAGGATTCCATCCTTTCCAGGTGCTAACTGCTCAGCAGTTATTCCTAACTTTTCATTTGGAAAGTTATCTTCCAATACAGCATCCTTCTGTGCAGCTAATATTCTTTCATTTAGACTATTCCTCAACTCAATGCTCTTGGCATTGATCCTAATTGGTTTAATCCTTTCCTTTCGGCTTAGAGCATCTGCGACCACATTCGCTTTACCAGGATGGTAGCGAATTTCGCAATCATAGTCGTTTAAGGTTTCCATCCAACGGCGTTGTCTCATATTCAGTTCTTTTTGATTGAATAAATGTTGGAGACTTTTGTGATCCGAGTAGATCACACATTTAGTTCCATATAAATAATGCCTCCATAACTTAAGTGCGAATACAACGGCACCTAACTCCAAATCGTGAGTGGTGTAATTTTTCTCATGCACTTTTAGTTGTCGGGATGCATAGGCAATCACCTTGCCTCGCTGCATGAGCACACAACCCATACCGGTGTGTGAAGCATCACAGTATACAACAAACTCTTCAATTCCTTCAGGTAGAGTTAGCACCGGAGCATTGCTCAATTTCTCCTTAAGAATCTCAAAGGATTCTTGTTGTTTTGGACCCCAATCAAACTTAACTTTCTTACGGGTCAAAGAAGTTAATGGCGCTGCTATTCTTGAGAAGTTCTCAATGAATTTTCTATAATACCCCGCTAAACCTAGAAAGCTACATATTTCGGTTGGAGTCTTGGGTGCTTCCCAATTCATTACGGCTTCTATCTTAGCGGGATCTACTTGGATACCTTGTTCATTGACAACATGTCCAAGAAATTGGACTTCGCGAAGCCAAAACTCGCATTTGGAGAATTTTGCATATAGTTTCTCCTGTCGAAGTAATCCTAGAATGCATCAAAGATGCTTCTCGTGATCTATTTGATTACGAGAGTAGATAAGTATGTCATCTATGAAGACAATGACAAACTTATCTAAGTATGGCTTGCAAACTCTATTCATGAGGTCCATGAATGCTGCTGGCGCATTAGTGAGCCCAAAAGGCATCACTAGGAACTCGAAATGTCCATATCTTGTTCTGAAGGCCGTTTTTGGTACATCTTCAGTTCTAACTTTGAGTTGATGATACCCAGATCTTAAGTCAATTTTTGAGAAGTAGCTTGCCCCTTGGAGTTGATCGAACAAGTCGTCGATCCTGGGCAAGGGATAACGATTCTTGATCGTTACCTTATTCAATTCTCGATAATCAATGCATAAACGCATTGATCCATCATTCTTTTTCACGAATAGTATTGGAGCTCCCCAGGGGGAAGAACTAGGTTGTATGAAACCTTTCTCCAATAGTTCATCCAATTGAGTTCTGAGCTCTTTCATTTCTGTAGGTGCTAGACGATACGGAGCTCGTGCTATAGGCGCTGATCCTGGGAGAATGTCTATCCTGAATTCTACTTGCCTCTCAGGAGGTAATCCAGGTAACTCATCAGGAAAGACATCAGGATATTCAGAGATAATCGGAATATCTTCAATTTTAGGCTTAGGATCATTCACAGTCACTTGTGCCATGTAAATGACACACCCACTTTTCATACACTGTGCCAACTTAAGAATAGACACATTGCTGGGCAATCCGTATTGCGTATCTCCCTGAATGGTGACTGATTCACCAGAAGGGGTTTTGATAATGACTAGCTTTTTGTCACAGGCAATTTGGGCTTGGTTATACGACAGCAAATCCATGCCTAAAACTATATCAAACCCAGCCAATTTCATTGGCAAAAGAGATAGCGGGATGGAATGATTCTTAATGAATATAGAACATCCATCCAGAAGAGTGGAAGCTGTTTCTAAGGTACCATCAGCAAGTTCTACCTCGTATTTTATGTCTAGAGTCTTAATAGGCAGATTCAATAACTTACAGAACTTATGGTCTACAAAAGACTTATCAGCACCAGAATCAAATAAGACTCTAGCATAATTATTATTGACGAGGAAGGTACCTGTTATGACGTTCTCATCATTCACCGCTTCCCTCACTTGCATCTGAAAGACTCTCGCGTTGTTCTTCTTTGCCTCTTCAGGCTTCTTTGCATTCTTGGGGCAATTGGTTTTAATGTGCCCCTTTTCATTGCAACCATAGCAGGTTGCATCCTTTATATTTCGGCACTCAACAGACTTGTGCCCCTTCTTCTTACAGATCCCACATGGTTTGGCCTGTGGGTCTTGGTTGCATTTCCCAAAATGTATTTTGTTACAAGTCTTACACCTGGGCTTGTCATTCGAATGCCCCTTCTTGGAACCAGAGTTCCCTTTTCCCTTTTTGTTCGATTGGGGAGACTTGTCTTCCTCTCGTTTCCTCTTCCCTTCATCGCTCGCCTTCTTCGCCCTACTCCTCACAATATCCAAAGTGAGGGATAAGGATAGATCCACAACGGATCTATAAGTGGCTGGCTTTGAAGCCTTAACATTTCCCTTTACTTCAGGGGCCAAGCCACCAATGAAACGCGCGATGCGTTTGGGTTCAGGAGTGACTAAATATGGTACCAATCTTGACATCGAGTTGAAACTAGTCACATAGGACCTACAGTCCAGATCCTTCATCACTAAGGTGAGGAAATCTGATTCAATCCTCTCAACCTCGTGTTGAGGGCAGTAAGTGTCTTTCACAAGATCTACAAACTTCTCCCAAGAAAGATTATACAGATGAACCTTTCCGGTAGACTGCACTAGGGCTTTCCACCAGGTAAGGGCATCACCCTTGAACGATTGTGATACAAACATAACCACATCCTCCTTAGCACATCCGCTGATGTCTATTACGGTCTCCATCTCATCTAACCATATCATGCAATCAATTGCATCTTTTTCTCCCGTAAAATCTCTAGGCTTACAGGAGACAAAGTACTTGTAGGTACAACCCTTAGCATACCTAGGAGTCGGCTTGAGGACTATCTGCCTCTTGGGTTCACTACCCTGGTTAGATGAGTGCTGAGACTCACTTTTCTTATTAGTATGGGGTTGAGAATGAGACTTTAAATGAGTTTGAGACCTAATGACACTAGGTTCTTTAAACTTGGCATCTACCGCTTGTGAAACTGCTGCGGTGATCATTGCTTGCAGATCAGCACCAGTGATATTAATCCTGGTGTTGTTGCCTTCTGTAGGATGACTGTTTGCTTCATCCGAGCCAGCCATCTCTGAATACTATATCAAACATAGATGATATATTTAAATTATGCATTAAATCATCATATTGATGATTAGATGGTCATGGTATTATTAAACCATATAGACCAGAAATTTATAATAATCAAAGGAATAAGCATATATACCAAGTTCGTCTCGAAGGACATTTAAATAGCTTAGAAAGCTTGTCACAGGAACGATTAAATTATAATCAACGATCCTTTGGATCAGCGATCGTTTAAGGGTCGAACAAAGTTCATCGCCTTTTTGACAAGAAGTTTACAAATAGAACTTTCTTTGTCATTACTACACCTTTGCTTATAAGCATACATCTCTAATGGATGTTATGGTGTATACATCATATTGATATTTACTAGTCATGATTAGTATTGATCATATGGGCTAAATTAGTGGCTTGGAAAAATCCAAGTATATTAGGAAGATTGTGTGATTTTTCGTACCGCACAATTCAAGATTGTTAACATGTTTTCAGATGTTAACAGAGAGTCATATCTTAAAAAGGTTATACCATCATAGCCATTTAATACTTTGGCTAGGTTATACCTCTAAGAGTTTTTCGTAGGCAGTTTAAACAAAAAAAAAATGAAGTAGTATGATATAACAAATTATATATTTGAAAACAAAATAACTGCATTAAAATCGTGAAACGATTACAATGTCGCCCGAAAAGGGACTTAGAGAAAATAACACAACTAACTGCCCACGCAGGGGCTGATGAAAATACTGAAAAACACTGCCCACGCAGGGGCATACTGAAACAGAAATAAGTCCGCGCAGGGACTTGATACATGAAAACAAAATAAACGTCCTCGCAGGGACTTTATTACATAACAAACAAAACAACACCACCCAACATCACCCTATTTTTTCTTGCCTTTGAGAAGGTTCATAAGGCCTTTAACAAAACCGTTGTGCTTTTTCTTATTTTCGTGAGCCTTATGTTCAACCCTCTCTAACCTCTCTAAAATCTCTTGAGTTTGCTGCTGCTGATACGGAGGAGGTTGTTGGTATGGCAGGTATTGAGAATCCTGCGCCGGGTATCCTGTGGGATAACCCGGAGGGTAAGAAGAAGGGTAAAGATGATGGTATTGGGCAGCTGTGAGATACGGGTCATGAGCTCCATAATCAGATGGATAACCAGATGGGTTATACCCGGATGATCCTGGGTATGTTGGGATCGGGTTGTCAAAACCCAACGGTGGCTGAAGTGGTGCGTGTGAAACCGGCGGAAGGTTAGCTTCCGTCACCGTGCGTGATGATTCTCCCAACTAAGGATCTTCTGGGATAGGAGGATACGAACTCGAGCCACGAGGAGATGCAAACTGTGGTCCCCCACGTACCGACATCCTAGCATTTCTCCCTCGCCTTGGCGGTGCGGGAGGTTGTTGAGGTGGATCCTCAACTGGCAAGGGTGGTGGGGTAACAGCCCTAAGTTGTGGTTCATCCAAGGGAGGTTGGACAGGTGAGCTATGGTATGAAGGCGTGAAAAACCAGTCATACTGAACCATCCTCTCCTGGAATGAGTCGGGCCCCTTGTACGGTGATCCTACAAATGGAGAACCGCTAGAGATACTTATCGGGTGCCCTGGCGTTCCTGTTTGCAAATCCGGGTCTGGGTCGTCATCCATCTCCATTTCCTGAGAAAAGTGATCCTCAGGTCCCAAAGGGTGTAGCCCAAAAAGTCGTTAACATAAGCGTTGGGATTGAATTGTGAAGGTGAGTAAGTGGAATCTGATTGGTGAAAAGGATGAGATTGGTAAGAATGGTATGATTGGTTGGATTGATGAGTTCCCAACGAAAGGGGAGAATGATGGGGTTCGTTTGGAATGGGCATCCCAAAATAAGGAGGGTCTGATGGTGATAACCCCAGCGAGACAGAATGTCTTGCTGGTTGATAGCTATGACTCAAATCCTTGGAATCGGAGCCGGAAAGCGAGTCAGATGGGGTACGCATGTGAGAGGGTCCGGAGCTACTAGAGGGTTCTCCACGCATGGGTCCCTTTCCTCGTCCTCTTAGTCTCGGTGGCATTTTCCTGTCAAAACAAGTAAATATAATAAAGCAATAAAAGGAAAGTTAAGAGTAAAATCCTAGGTCACTTGCCTAGACTCGAGAGTCTAAGGAATGTGCTTATTGTGTCATTGAGATTAAACACAAAGGCTAGTGTTTAATTCACTCAATGTTGGCTCTGATACCAACCTGTCACACCCCGATATTTCCACATATGACCGGTGGGCCCGGCGGGGAGTATCGTGACGTAGTTGATATCATCATAGTCAATACACACAATATAATAGCACAGCGGAAGTCTGGGTGAATAAACTATTACAAACCATACCGTCTGAGTGTTCGAGTTTATGAATGTACAGACTGGAATGTAATAAGATCCACAGGCGGATCATAAATAAATACAAAGAAAACAAAATAACAGACTGCAGGCATCTTATGGATTTGCAAGATCCTCTATTGATACCCTATAGCTCCAGCCTATTTCGAGAGGTACCTGTCAATCAGTCTTTAAGAAAATACGTAAGTTTACACTGGTAAATACAATTAACTGACTCATTTTGAAAATATTTATGAAAATTGATTTAGGTTCACATGGCACAAATCATTTATAACTTGGGACAATTATTTAAAGATAATCTTGTATACCGGTTTATATGTTTGTCATACAATTGGGGCCGGTTGTAAGCCGGTCGTGATTAATCGACTCACCACTTATAGAACCCACAAAGGAGTTATCCCCAACATGTGGGTTTATATATATTATTTAGCATTTGCATCTGTCAGGTGTATGCCTACACCCCGTGCATAAGTCGTGGCCATTTTCAAACGAAATGAGCCGAGGATATCCAGGACACGGTCGTATTAACCCCCAATGTTTATGTTATCAAACAAGACAGATTAAAACGGGTTATGTAAATTTATTAATCACAATCCGATTAAATAATTTCATACCCGACCAAGTGGTATTATTATAATACCATATCCCAAGCCCGTATAGGAAAATAAGTTAACAGTATTTACCTGATGCTAGCAGTATAATCTTAAAGCTTTTCAAAGGCACCTTCTACCGGAAGCTATTTAATCTGTATATAAGGTTTATTAACCTATTAGGATGCTAACGGGTCTTTAATTAAGTCAAGGACTTAGACCGGCTAGCTAGAAAGAAACCTTACGGTTCTAAATGCTAGATTAAGCGGAGACCGGAACAGAATGAGGTTTAGACCCGACAAGCTTGGATACTTATACAATATGGGTAAACTAAACACATTCTGGAAATTGAGAACTTAATGATAAGGTTTGACCCGTTTCGACTATATTATGTAAACTAGTCACATAAGCCGATCCGAACGTGTAATCACGTAACGGGTCTCCAAATAAATTATATACAGGTCTTAATCATTATTATGCTCAAAATATGTTAATACATCAGTAAGATGTTAACACACATGCCCAAAAAGTAATTTAAACCAAAATAAGTCCCATAAGGGCATTTTGGTAATTTTAATGTCCATAAAAGAGTTTAATTGTGCAACTGAGTTTCAGGTCTGATTAGATCAGTAAAAATATGTATTTTTATAAGTTATAACAGTAGGATACTTTATATATGTGAAAATTATTTTATATAACCAAACTATGTCCCGTAGGGGCATTTTGGTAACTTTTACATAGGCCTTAAAGGTCAAAATATGCTTCTGAGTTTAAAAACTTTATCTTACTGTATAGATATATAAATTAGCTTTAAACATCAGTGGATAATAAGTTTCATATGTCAAAATTAGTTTTAACTCAAACTAGATGCTTAAAATGCTTAAAAGTCGGTTTAAAGGGGTATTCGGGTTAAAATAGGAAATCTGAGTTTTTGATCAGTTCATAAAGTTCAAAATACTTTATTTATCATATGAAATCAGTAGCAAAAGATTTGGCACTAAAAAGTTATGTAAAACTCATTTTATGCATGAAAAGGGTAAAACCGACAATTACCGAAATCAAGCTATAATCCTATGTTATGCTCAGCCTAAAAATAATTAAAAATCTTTAAAAATCCCAAAATATTATTTTACATCAGTAGGTAAGAAGTTTGGTGTCAAAAATCGAGTTTAGATAGGCTTCATGTTAATTAAGCTTTTTAATTACTAAAAAGTTCCTAAATTACGCTATTGAGCATAACTCAAATTCTAGACCTCCAATTGATACTAAACTTTTAGGATATGTCTAAATATCAGTAGCAAAGGTGTTAGTCCAATCACATTGTTAAAAATCTCAGTTGTATGTAAAAAGGGCGTTTATGGCATTATTAAGCATAATTACGATTAAGTGTATATAATTCAAACCACTAGTCACCATGCAATATAACTCCAGGGGGTTATACTACTAAGTAATGTGGTCCTAATGGAAGCTTAAAACATGGGAGAATTAATCTTGAACGGGTCAGAACTGAAAGTCAAAGCAAAAGTCAAGCTTTTGCGACTTTCGGTTATAAACTGCCCTTAGACTATTAATTGTCGGGTTAGGACTGATAAAACATGATTTAATATTAATTACCAAGTCATTGGAATGTTGAAATATAATTTAGAACCTTTGGTTTATTAATTTTAATCATTTTCAAGCATTCTGCCCAGTTTGACTTTTTGTCAAACTATTTTGACCCGACAATTGACCAGTCAAACGAGATAATTAGGAGGTGCCCTCTTAAGGGTTAATCACCTACACTAATGTGGTCTTAAAACCACTTTCAATTTGATCAGTGGTTAAGCCACATGTAATTAAAACGAAAGTCAAACTAATTTTACGATAAGTTTGACTTTAGAGTAATTAAGCTAATTTAAATGACTAAACAAGTAATTAGAGGCTTACTTAAGGTCCTAGCAAATTTTTCTACACTTGATTATCCTCTTCTTACTGATGGAAGCTCCAGAGCAAGTCCTGTCACACCCTGGCTTTGCGGAAGCGTGGTTAATATGGTGTGACTTCTTAATACCATAGCTTAATCATAACAAAGCTATATGAAGTAAAATCATGCAAGATCATCCGTTTGATTAAGTTTAAAACCAGAGTAACATACCATTGTCTTAAAGACTTACAACACCGTAACACAAAACATTGTCTTGAACAACATAAACAGTAACATGAAATAAACGCAGTCTAAGATCTGTGACTTGTCCAGGAAAGAGTCACATTTCCTAAACTGGGATGACCTTGGAACCCTTATGCAGCGGGAAAACATAACATACCGTGCCAGATCCTGTTAATTTCCTGAAATACATGTAAGTTGAAAAATCAACAATAATGTTGAGCGAGTTCATGTGTAAGCGAGTATGTAAAACACTTGTAAGTATAAAAGTTCCCTGGTATGTAGCAGTGTAAGGAAAAGAGATCACCAATGGTTTGCAAGGCCATTAGCATGTTGTGAAATGCAAGTAGGAAGACTCAACCTAGCCGATTTATGCGTCGGGCACAAAGTCACTCAAGGTCCGTTCTGTTGGTCCTCTTAGAGGTCCGTTCTGTTGGGCCTAGAGTTGGGCTCGCTACACCCAGATAGATCTACCGTTTACGTCCCTCGGTGTTTCTGCCTACCCATTCACATGATCTAAGTAGTAAACCTCCTTACGTTAACCATACCATGTAATAAGTACTTGTAAACAAAGTAACATGTATTTCACCCCCGCAGTTAAGAAAACTGAAAACAGTTAGAGAAAAGGGGGACATGAACTCACAGTCAGTGCGTCTCTACCAAGTACTCCAAATCAGAAAGCTGCGCGACGACCTACAAGTGCTAATTCTATTAGACGGACGGCCGTGCCTTAGCTTTATAGTTAAATCTTTGGGAAATAGTTAGGCAACTATTTCGTGTTTACGTTCTGTATATACTTGGTAGTTAATCTCCTTCCCAAGGATGGGGGATTCAATACATGTGCGTTCAAATATATTTCCGTAAGTGCGTAAGTTACGTTTTAACAATCGAGTGGTAATGTAATTACCGATGTAACTTATATATTTATGGTGAAAGCGTTCGTATTATTTTGGATTCGTTAACGTTCGTAAATATTATTTTTACTCTAAAAATAATATTTATGTATTTTCACAAAATAATCATAAACAGTGTGTGAAAATATATATTTATCACGTTAAATTTTGTGAAAATCCCACCTCCGAATATTTAGTAAATAAGGTCATGGCGAAATTTATATTTCGAAAACATGTCAAAATAATTCTAACACTTGTAATGTAAATAGTTCTAAGTGTTAGGTTTTTAGAAAAATTTCGCCAGAGTTTCCTCTGTAACTGGAGGTGGCCACGCTTTCAAGCGTATCATTTTCTTTAACAAAACAACTCAACAATTTTCTTTATTTGATCAGAACAACTTTTATCACAACAACAAATCAACATATGTGTAATTTGCCAAAAATTACATGAACTTGTAGTTTTCCCAAAACTGTGGTATAAATCCCTCAAATTTAGTAGATCTTCATATAAGATAATTTGATCCTGTAAAAACCTCGTTTTTAGAGAAAATCCATCTTTACAACTTCCCGTCATCTTTTACAAAAATTGTTATTTTGTCGGATCTTTTCATTTCACAAGTGTTTACACACTTGTGGTTTATAAAATCATGCTTGTTAGTATAGAATCTATCTTTTAAAATACATGATTTCCTTGATACGTGGTTCTTTGAAAATACCACTTGCAGATGCGTAGATCCGCTAGTTTTAAACACTATGGTACAAGTTAAAACACTTTTACACAAGTAAAACATTTTTACACAAGTTCATGTTTCATGTGTGGTAGAGTTTCACCCTTTTAACCCTTGTATTACTCAAAACAAGCTTATGTTAAGATCCATGATCTTACTAAACCGGGTTAAACGATGATCCGAGCTACCACAACATAGATCGGGTCTAAATAATCACAACTTTCAATTACTACAACATTTACACAACATACAAGCTATTAACCACCATTTTTGTGTTTTTAGTAAACTTTAAAGCATCAACTTGTAAGTTTCCAAGTTTTAACCGATACAATTCCTTTTATCCATTTTAGATTAGTTCAAATATGAGTTCTAAGCATTATACCTCTAGCTCAAGGCTAGGGAAGGATCTTGACGAAAATGGCGTGGATAAAAGCTAAAGAAGGAGGTCCTTCGCGTTCCGCTTGCTCCAAGACTCCTTATACGCGATCCTTATCACTTGTATGGACTTGAAATGGCAAGATCAAAAACCGAAAATGGATGTGTGGGGAGGGGGGGTGTTCGGCCGAGAGTGAAAGGGAGCAAGAGAGAGGGGTGTGAAGTCTGTTGTGTTGTGTAATGATCTCTTGTGTTTAGGCTCATACTTATAGATAATTCTAATGTGTATTATCCAATGGTCATTGTGTTAATTAGATATTAGACAAGTTAGATCTAGCAAATCTTGCAAGGACAAGATATGTCCCCTTGGGGACGGTTTCGGTTAGGAGGGGGGGGGGTATCTAGTCCACTTCCAACTAGATAGTAAGTATTAGTTAGGTTAAGTTAAGTAATTAACTCGGTTACTTGTGTATAGTATGTTAAAGCGGGTGTTAGGGTGTACGGGGACCCTAACTGGCTCAGAAAAAGATAAATAGTGAAAATAACAATATTCTCATGTTCCGGGTATAGTCCGGTTGTTCGGTTGGATAGTAATCCGTTAAAGTGCTTAATAAAGCTTAAAGTGTCGTTATAAATACATTTAGTGACACAATTTATTCCTGACACTTTGGAAAGTGTCTAGTGTTATTTTTCTCATGTTTTGGCACTTTATTAGCTTACTAAAAGCTGAATTATTTTTGTAAAGTGCTGAGTTTTGTACTTAGAGTACGTTTTAGGCACATCCAGTCACTGTGACTTATCCCTAGAGACGCAGTTCCACAACCCTTATATCCCTACACTCACTACTAGTGTAGCAAAACATTTCAGGCTCTTACAGGCCTTAGAGGCAGTGTTTGCCTGATGCTGGCTTTATCAGCATGTTCAATAGGTTATCCGTGTATTGTGCTACTGTGCTTTTTGTGCATCATGGTTGTCACTAGGGTTTCGCATGTAAATAATGTAGTGACGATAAGCAAAGTATGATGCAAGTAAGTACATGTATCAGATATCAAGTAGCAGTTCATCAGCTAGTTCAAACAAGCACAGTAATTAAGCAGTAATTAATCATTAATTAAGTCGTACGGATACCTGGTTTGGTGAGGGTTGTCACATTCTCCCCCCGTTAAATAAATTTCGTCCCGAAATTTAAGTTCTGCTACTAGATGCAGGGTTCTTAGGAAAAAGGTGGGGGTATTTCTCTTTCATCCGGTCCTCACGCTCCCAGGTGAACTCAGGACCATGTCTGGCATTCCAGCGAACTTTGACGAGTTTGACACTGCTCCGGCGGGTCTTGTTTACTTTCCAATCCGTGACCTCAACAGGTTCTTCAACGAAGTGGAGCGTGTCGTCAACATGAATCTCGTCGGTGGGAATAGCAACGGTAACTTGAGTTGGACTTTTCTTTAGATTGGATACATGAAATGTATCGTGAACAGAATGGAGTTCAGCAGGTAGGTCCAACTTGTATGCTACTAGTCCTATTCTTTCCAGAATTCTGAAAGGACCAATGTAGCGCGGATTTAACTTCCCACGCTTTCCAAAGCGTGCCACCCCCTTCCAGGGTGAAACTTTCAATAACACCATCTCTCCAACTTGGAATTCCACATGCTTCCGGTTTGGATCCGCATAGGCCTTTTGTCGGTGGCGAGCTGCTTCGATGCGTTTAAGAATTTGCGCAATTTTGTCTGTCGTCTCTTGGACGATTTCGGGACCAGCAAGCTGCCTATCACCTGCGTCAGCCCAACATAAGGGTGATCGGCACTTGCGTCCGTAAAGGGCTTCAAATGGCGCGACACCAATACTGGTGTGGTAGCTGTTGTTGTACAAAAATTCGACCAAAGGCAAATGCTTATCCCAGCTACCGCCCAAATCTATAACACACGCTCTCAGCATGTCTTCCAAAGTCTGTATCGTTCGCTCGCTCTGGCCGTCAGTTTGCGGATGAAACGCAGTGCTCAGATTCAATTGTGAGCCAAAGGCTTCTTGGAAGGATTGCCATATCCTTGACACAAACCTTCCGTCTCTATCAGAGATGATTGAGAGAGGTACTCCATGGCGCGCGACGATCTCTCTCATGTAAATTTCAGCCAATTTGCTAGTGTTATCCTTCTCTCTGATAGGTAAGAAGTGTGCTGACTTCGTTAATCGATCCACTATCACCCAGATAGTGTCATGGCCTCTTGGCGTTCTTGGCAATTTCGTAATGAAATCCATGGAGATTTGTTCCCATTTCCACTTGGGAATCTCAGGTTGTTGCAGAAGTCCTGAAGGCTTCTGGTATTCCGCTTTAACCTTAGCGCACGTTAAACATTTGCTCACGTAAACAGCAACATCGCCTTTCATCCTAGGCCACCAATAGTAATCTTTGAGATCCTGGTACATCTTATCCGCTCCAGGATGGATAGAGTACCGCGACTTGTGAGCTTCATAAAAAATAACTTTCCTTAAATCACCAAACAGAGGAACCCAAATCCTTTTCTCGAAGCATAACGTTCCTTCCTCGTTTGGTACCAATAGTTTCTCCATTCCAAGGAGATATTCTTCTTCAAGATTCCTTTCCTTGAGAGCTTCTTTCTGCGCGGCACGAATGCGCAAGGAAAGATCGGTTTGGATAATCATTTCTAAAGCCCTAACCCTTATGGGCTTGATCCTCTCTTTCCGACTTAGGGCATCGGCGACCACATTCGCCTTCCCTGGATGATACTTTATCTCGCAGTCGTAGTCGTTCAGCAATTCAACCCAACGTCTTTGCCTCATATTCAACTCCTTCTGGTTGAATATGTGCTGTAGGCTCTTGTGATCTGTAAAAATTGTACACTTTGTACCATAAAGGTAGTGTCTCCAGATCTTCAGTGCAAAAACCACTGCGCCAAGTTCCAAATCATGTGTGGTATAGTTCTTTTCGTGCACTTTCAATTAACGCGATGCGTAAGCAATAACCTTCTGGCGTTGCATCAACACACAACCCAATCCTTGACGCGAAGCGTCACAGTATACCACAAAATCATCTGTACCTTCCGGTAGTGCTAAGATTGGCGCATTGCAGAGCTTATCCTTCAGTATCTGAAATGCTTCCTCCTGTTTGATTTCCCAATCAAACTTCTTATCTTTCTGCGTGAGGAGCGTCAATGGTTGAGCGATTTTTGAAAAATCCTCAATGAACCTTCGATAGTAGCCAGCCAAACCCAAGAATTGTCGAATCTCGGTTGGCGTCTTAGGCGTTTCCCAATTCTTGATCGCCTCGATCTTTGTGGGATCAACATGGATTCCGTTTCCATTAACCACATGTCCAAGGAACTGGACTTCGCGTAGCCAAAATTCGCACTTGGAGAATTTGGCATACAACTATTCCTTCTTTAGCAGCTCCAAAATAATTCTTAGATGCTGTTCGTGCTCGGCCTTCGTCTTTGAGTAAATCAAGATGTCGTCGATGAACACAATCACGAACTTGTCCAAGTACGGCTTGCAAACTCTATTCATCAAATCCATAAAGACTGCAGGTGCGTTTGTCAAACCAAACGGCATAACAAGGAACTCGTAGTGTCCATATCGAGTTCTGAAGGCTGTCTTCGGGACACTTTCCTCTTGTATCCTTAACTGATGGTATCCAGATCGAAGATCGATCTTTGAATAAAAGCTTGAACCTTGAAGTTGGTCGAACAGATCATCAATTCTTGGCAGGGGATACCTATTCTTGATCGTCAGCTTGTTCAATTCTCTGTAGTCAATACACATACGGAAACTACCGTCCTTCTTCTTGACAAACAGGACTGGAGCTCCCCAAGGCGAGAAGCTTGGTCGGATAAAACCCTTGTCTAACAACTCTTGGAGTTGTGTCGACAGTTCCTGCATCTCAGACGGAGCAAGTCTGTACGGTGCCTTAGCCACAGGCGCGGCGCCTGGAACTAAATCGATGTGAAACTCTACTTGCCTCTGAGGTGGCAGTCCCGGCAAGTCTTCTGGGAAGACTTCTGAATATTCCCTTACGACAGGGATGTCTTCGATTCTTGGCTCAGCAGCCTTCTTATCCACAATGTGTGCCAGGAAAGCAACACATCCTTTCTGCAAACACTTCCTTGCTTTCAAGCAGCTGATAATCCTCAACGGCATCTCACGCTTCTCTCCATGAACAACAATGGTCTCACCATCATCGGTTGGGATACGAACAACCTTTTCGTGACATACTATCTCAGCCTTGTTGCCTGATAACCAATCCATTCCTACTACCACGTTGAAGCTTCCCAACTGGACTGGTAGCAGATCCAGAGCAAACTCACGTTCTCCTAATTCGATCACACAACCTCTGATAACTTCATTGGCTTCTACTAACTTACCATTGGCCAATTCGATTGAGTAGGGAATGTCTAACTTATTAGCGGCTAAACCAAGCATATTCTTAAATTCTAACGACACGAAGCTATAATCGGCACCAGTATCAAATAAAACGGATGCATAGCGTTGATTTACAGGGAACGTACCAGTAACGACATTGGGGTCCTGGCGTGCTTCCCTTGCTTCGAGTTGGAACACTCTTCCACGGGCTTGGTTTAAGTCTGGGCAGTTCTTCTTAAAATGCCCGATATCACCGCAGTGAAAACACCCAAGTCTTTGCCCGTTTCCACCAGCTTGATCATTCCTCTGATTACGATTCACGGCGCCCGCTTGGTT
The DNA here is from genome assembly GCA_030545235.1 of Helianthus tuberosus. Taxonomy (NCBI): domain Eukaryota; kingdom Viridiplantae; phylum Streptophyta; class Magnoliopsida; order Asterales; family Asteraceae; genus Helianthus; species Helianthus tuberosus. The sequence continues at coordinate 189,557,003 of CM060406.1, forward strand.
AGTATTGTTGCCTCGATTCTCGTTACCTCCATAGTTTCCTTGTGGGCGATTTCCATTCCCACCCCGGTTGTAACTTCTGTTTCCTAATCCTCCCTGGCCTCCCTGACCAGTAGTGGCCCAACAAGTGTCCTTCGAGTGGCCACGTTTCCCACATGCTTCACATACTTTTGGCCCGCAATGACCAGAATGGTGGCGCTGGCAGGTGTTGCATTTGGGCTGGGTGCCCATGTATCCCTTTCCTTTCTTTCCTCTACCAGCTGTATCCTGCGCTGGTATGTCTGCTCCTCCTTTCTTAACCGCCACACTGGCGCCCTGCTTGAAGTTCGAGAACTTCCGTTTGTTACCTCCTGATGACTCGACATGAGTCTCTGCCTTCTTCGCCTTGATCTCATCAAACTTGTTCAAACGAATAGCCTCCTCAGTGAGAGCTACGCTCAAATCAATCGCCTCAGTAATGGTCGCAGGCTTGGATGAGGTTACCATGCTTATGATTTGAGGAGCTAGTCCCCAAATGAAACGTTCAATTCTCTTGAACTCAGGAGTGACCATGTAGGGTACCACATGCGATAAGTCATGGAACCTTTGAACGTACTCTGCTATCTTTGGACCGTCCATTTTCAAGTGCCAGAACTCGGTCTCCAATCGCTGGATTTCTGCGCGGGAACAGTACTTTTTGCGCATAAGTTCTTTCAGTTCGGTCGAGGTAAGCGCGTAGGCAGCAGCTTCGCCTAGTGTCTGTACTTGCAGATTCCACCAAGAGAGGGCTCCATCTAGAAACAGCCCTGAGATATAGGTGACTTGCTGATCCAGCGCGCACTTGCTCATGCGAAGAACAGATTCGGTTTTCTCAGCCCAACGAACAAAGGCGACAACACCTCCAGTGCCATCAAAGTTTACGGGCTTGCAGTCTAAGAACTGCTTGTAGGTGCATCCGTGAGGTGGATTGTTGTTGCCATTGTTATTCGTGCTGCTTCCGCTGGGTCCTCCTTGTGAAGCGGCGTATTGTGCGATGGCAGCAGTGATAATTTGCTGGAGTTCTACCTCATTGGTAGGCATGCGTGTCTCATGTCTCGGCGGCATCTTCTAAAAGATGGTTTACGTTGGTCAGGTCATAGCAAGTAAAATGTACGTAAGTATACAACAATATCAACCCATAACATCTCATGTTATCAATCGCATAACATCTCATGTTATAAATAGATCACCCATATTGATAGCTTCTGCAATGGTTGAGGGCTTTGAGGTAGTAACCATACCCCTGATCTGGGGTGCAAGTGTCCAAATGATTCGTTCAATCCTTTTGAACTCCAGTTTGACTAAGTAGGGGGGCGACCCTAGATAAGTCGTGCGATCGCTTGGACAAGTTCAGGAATTTCTGGTTCGTCCATTTTCAAATTCCTGAACTCCACCTCAAGCTTCTAAATTCCAGTCCTAATACAACATTTCTTCTCAATCGTTTCCTTGAGCTCGTCCCAGCTCAGTGCATAAGCAGCGTCTGTGCCAGGGGTCTGAACCTGGAGGTTCCATTAAGAGAGTGTGCCATCTAGAAATATCCCCGAGATATAGGTAACACTCTGTTGGGGCGAACAGTTACTCATTCTTAGAATGGAGTCGGTCTTTTCGGACCAACGAACAAATGCAACGGCGCCTCCTGTTCCGTCGAAGTTCAAAGGCTTGCAGTTCAGGAACTGTTTATAGGTGCAGCCAGTTGGAGGGTTATTTCCAGTAATGCCATCGTTGTACTTAGAGCGGAGGGCTTTATGTCGTGCATTTATCTGTGAGATGCGTTCTTTGCAGCTCGGCTTCTGTCCTTGGCAACGTACTGGTGTTTGTGTCACGTCTGGGTGACATTCCCTTTTGTCGAAGTGGTGTGAAGCGGGTTAGACAACGTTTCAATTGTCTACGAGGTATATAGCAACATAAGCCATCAGGTAGTCACCCAAATTTCACACGCAAATATACTCAATGTATGAGTGGGGAAAATAAATTTCTGAGCCTTCACATAGGCTTGCCAATTTGGCTTGTTGCTTGTAATAGAATGAACTCGAGGCTACATCGCCTCGCCTTGGTCATTCGTGTTTTAGATATTTCCTGCTACATTGGTTTTCATTAGCTTGACCCGCAGAGTCCACCAGGATTTCTGTGCACTACAAGTCGTTATTACGTGGGCCCCCGTAATAATAAATTGTCTTGCACAGTTACCCCAAATTTTCTCTCGTCCAAGCAGATGATCAATCAAGGAGCAACAGCAGGTGCATCGGTATGAACAGGGTCATGCTCCAATGCGGGGTCAGGAGCAACGCCTGGCTCAGGGGCCACGGCTGGCTCCGGATCAAAAACTCCATCTCAAGATCAGCTGGATCAACAAACACAGGGGGTTACAGGATCCTCCAAGGGCTGGTCTAAGTGTATGAACTCAATGTCATGGTCTGGGTCAAAACCAGGTGGAAAAACAGAATCGTCCTCAATATCGCGATCAAACTCAAATCTGTGTGCGGGATCCGGTGCAGCTGATGATGCCATATCAGGGTCGGCGTCGTGTGAGTGGTGCTGCATTCCCTGTATGTGCGAAGATGCGGATGTCAGAAGCTCAAATGAGTCTGGGATAGGGGAATGGACATGAGTTTCCCCTACAGGAGCGTCCGCATGCAGTAGTCTAATACCAGCAGCAATAGGGCCCTGCCCTCGAATGGGTCCTCCTCCAGTAGATCATTATCGTCGTCAGAGGCCACGTCGGGAGGGGGGCATATCAACAACAGGACAAGCGGCAAGGGGGCAAATTCCCAACAAGATGGCCATCAGTAGGCTCTGCTACGACTTCAGGTAGCGCAAAAGGGCTGAAAGTCGTCATTGTCTGTGCCGGTAGTATCGGAAATGTACACCTCGTGCTTCGATGAAACTATGTCGTCTGATACTATGGCCATGGGATTCGTAGTGTCCATCTTTCTAGTACATGATGAAAGCATGACGTTTGTAGCACAAGAACATATACGTATGATAATCAATCATATAATCATATAAACATGTTAGTCAATCAAATAATTCTCCTAGTCTCACTAGCCAATTTCTCCCAGTCTTTAAGACTGCTCTATCCTCCACCTCGACCTCTTAGATCGAGCCTCGGTCCCCTTGACCGAGCCTCAGCCTTCATGACTGAGCCTACTCTTCCTAGCCTCACTAGCCAACTACCTCGGTTACCTAGACCGAGCCTCGATCCTCCAGACCGAGCCTCAGCCCTCCAGGCTGAGCCTATAATAAATCAACGTGCTCAACTACCTCGGTCACCTAGACCGAGCCTCGATCCTCCAGACCGAGCCTCAGCCCTCCAGGCTGAGCCTATAATAAATGTGCTCAACATTTGTTTGTAAAAAGTTTTGGATCTGGACTTAAGTGGTATGCAGAAAAATGTTTTCGTGAGAGCCCTAGTGATCATAGTCTAGACTCGAGAAAGAATCCTAGTTCGCTATGAACCTGGCTCTGATACCAAGCTGTCACACCCTGGCTTTGCGGAAGCGTGGTTAATTTGGTGTGACTTCTTAATACCATAGCTTAATCATAACAAAGCTATATGAAGTAAAATCATGCAAGATCATCCGTTTGATTAAGTTTAAAACCAGAGTAATATACCATTGTCTTAAAGACTTATAACACCGTAACACAAAACATTGTCTTGAACAACATAAACAGTAACATGAAATAAACGCAGTCTAAGATCTGTGACTTGTCCAGGAAAGAGTCACATTTCCTAAACTGGGATGACCTTGGAACCCTTATGCAGCGGGAAAACATAACATACCGTGCCAGATCCTGTTAATTTCCTGAAATACATGTAAGTTGAAAAATCAACAATAATGTTGAGCGAGTTCATGTGTAAGCGAGTATGTAAAACACTTGTAAGTATAAAAGTTCCCTGGTATGTAGCAGTGTAAGGAAAAGAGATCACCAATGGTTTGCAAGGCCATTAGCATGTTGTGAAATGCAAGTAGGAAGACTCAACCTAGCCGATTTATGCGTCGGGCACAAAGTCACTCAAGGTCCGTTCTGTTGGTCCTCTTAGAGGTCCGTTCTGTTGGGCCTAGAGTTGGGCTCGCTACACCCAGATAGATCTACCGCTTACGTCCCTCGGTGTTTCTGCCTACCCATTCACATGATCTAAGTAGTAAACCTCCTTACGTTAACCATACCATGTAATAAGTACTTGTAAACAAAGTAACATGTATTTCACCCCCGCAGTTAAGAAAACTGAAAACAGTTAGAGAAAAGGGGGACATGAACTCACAGTCAGTGCGTCTCTACCAAGTACTCCAAATCAGAAAGCTGCGCGACGACCTACAAGTGCTAATTCTATTAGACGGACGGCCGTGCCTTAGCTTTATAGTTAAATCTTTGGGAAATAGTTAGGCAACTATTTCGTGTTTACGTTCTGTATATACTTGGTAGTTAATCTCCTTCCCAAGGATGGGGGATTCAATACATGTGCGTTCAAATATATTTCCGTAAGTGCGTAAGTTACGTTTTAACAATCGAGTGGTAATGTAATTACCGATGTAACTTATATATTTATGGTGAAAGCGTTCGTATTATTTTGGATTCGTTAACGTTCGTAAATATTATTTTTACTCTAAAAATAATATTTATGTATTTTCACAAAATAATCATAAACAGTGTGTGAAAATATATATTTATCACGTTAAATTTTGTGAAAATCCCACCTCCGAATATTTAGTAAATAAGGTCATGGCGAAATTTATATTTCGAAAACATGTCAAAATAGTTCTAACACTTGTAATGTAAATAGTTCTAAGTGTTAGGTTTTTAGAAAAATTTCGCCAGAGTTTCCTCTGTAACTGGAGGTGGCCACGCTTTCAAGCGTATCATTTTCTTTAACAAAACAACTCAACAATTTTCTTTATTTGATCAGAACAACTTTTATCACAACAACAAATCAACATATGTGTAATTTGCCAAAAATTACATGAACTTGTAGTTTTCCCAAAACTGTGGTATAAATCCCTCAAATTTAGTAGATCTTCATATAAGATAATTTGATCCTGTAAAAACCTCGTTTTTAGAGAAAATCCATCTTTACAACTTCCCGTCATCTTTTACAAAAATTGTTATTTTGTCGGATCTTTTCATTTCACAAGTGTTTACACACTTGTGGTTTATAAAATCATGCTTGTTAGTATAGAATCTATCTTTTAAAATACATGATTTCCTTGATACGTGGTTCTTTGAAAATACCACTTGCAGATGCGTAGATCCGCTAGTTTTAAACACTATGGTACAAGTTAAAACACTTTTACACAAGTAAAACATTTTTACACAAGTTCATGTTTCATGTGTGGTAGAGTTTCACCCTTTTAACCCTTGTATTACTCAAAACAAGCTTATGTTAAGATCCATGATCTTACTAAACCGGGTTAAACGATGATCCGAGCTACCACAACATAGATCGGGTCTAAATAATCACAACTTTCAATTACTACAACATTTACACAACATACAAGCTATTAACCACCATTTTTGTGTTTTTAGTAAACTTTAAAGCATCAACTTGTAAGTTTCCGAGTTTTAACCGATACAATTCCTTTTATCCATTTTAGATTAGTTCAAATATGAGTTCTAAGCATTATACCTCTAGCTCAAGGCTAGGGAAGGATCTTGACGAAAATGGCGTGGATAAAAGCTAAAGAAGGAGGTCCTTCGCGTTCCGCTTGCTCCAAGACTCCTTATACGCGATCCTTATCACTTGTATGGACTTGAAATGGCAAGATAAAAAACCGAAAATGGATGTGTGGGGAGGGGGGTGTTCGGCCGAGAGTGAAAGGGAGCAAGAGAGAGGGGTGTGAAGTCTGTTGTGTTGTGTAATGATCTCTTGTGTTTAGGCTCATACTTATAGATAATTCTAATGTGTATTATCCAATGGTCATTGTGTTAATTAGATATTAGACAAGTTAGATCTAGCAAATCTTGCAAGGACAAGATATGTCCCCTTGGGGACGGTTTCGGTTAGGAGGGGGGTATCTAGTCCACTTCCAACTAGATAGTAAGTATTAGTTAGGTTAAGTAATTAACTCGGTTACTTGTGTATAGTATGTTAAAGCGGGTGTTAGGGTGTACGGGGACCCTAACTGGCTCAGAAAAAGATAAATAGTGAAAATAACAATATTCTCATGTTCCGGGTATAGTCCGGTTGTTCGGTTGGATAGTAATCCGTTAAAGTGCTTAATAAAGCTTAAAGTGTCGTTATAAATACATTTAGTGACACAATTTATTCCTGACACTTTGGAAAGTGTCTAGTGTTATTTTTCTCATGTTTTGGCACTTTATTAGCTTACTAAAAGCTGAATTATTTTTGTAAAGTGCTGAGTTTTGTACTTAGAGTACGTTTTAGGCACATCCAGTCACTGTGACTTATCCCTAGAGACGCAGTTCCACAACCCTTATATCCCTACACTCACTACTAGTGTAGCAAAACATTTCAGGCTCTTACAGGCCTTAGAGGCAGTGTTTGCCTGATGCTGGCTTTATCAGCATGTTCAATAGGTTATCCGTGTATTGTGCTACTGTGCTTTTTGTGCATCATGGTTGTCACTAGGGTTTCGCATGTAAATAATGTAGTGACGATAAGCAAAGTATGATGCAAGTAAGTACATGTATCAGATATCAAGTAGCAGTTCATCAGCTAGTTCAAACAAGCACAGTAATTAAGCAGTAATTAATCATTAATTAAGTCGTACGGATACCTGGTTTGGTGAGGGTTGTCACAAGTCCCACAAGTGAATGTTGCAAATGTGTGTCAAGAACTCATGAACTAAGCTTTCTTATATAGTGAACTCAAGAGCTTAAGATCTTGCCAAAATAGTCTATAGGTGTTGTAAGATCATCCCAGATGTACCTAAGATGCTAAAAACCGCCTATAGAGTCCCTGATTTTCGAATACTACTGAAATAAGGCGGTGCAACCGGTTATACAGGCAGCTGTCCTGAAAAACGCCCAGATGCAGGCCTTGCGCACCGTTACATTCTGGGTGTTGCGGTGCGTAAGCCTTCGCCAGAGGACAAAAGTTTGTTTTAATTGAGGCTGTGACCATGCAACACTTACATCTCCGAATCTCTTGCATTTTAATCAGAATGGGGACCATCTTTTCAGCCATTGCATGTCTAGGCATGCACTTACCATTTTGGCACCTTGTGGGAGGTTTAAGTTGACGGAAATACCAAGAATTTCACATTGGATCCATGTCCAAGGTTGTAACTAATTTAATATTTAGGATGGCCAGATTTATAATCATAATTCAGATGCATATCTTGGTTAAGGATTTATTAATAGGTCGCTCAGAGGTATATTTTAACATGTCGACATTTTTAAATCCTACCGTACATCTTTATCTGGATCCGTATTTATAACACGTTTGCATACATGACACGTGTCTTTATTTTCTTGGACATGAATTTCCGAGGTGTTACACATGAGCAATCTGAACGCTTAGTACCGCGCCCCGATGTTTCCGCCATCGGTTGGGGTGTGACAGATTGGTATCAGAGCCATAACTATAGGGAATTAGGGAAAGTAGGAATGCTTTGCCTAGTCTATAGTTCTAGAAATCTTGACTCTTATATGTTGTTTAAGACTTATGCATTCTACCGTACTTGCTTCCTAGCAACACATTTCCTGTTAAACTTACATGTCTTTCCTAAGGCTAACACAATACACACTTGGATGCTTTGAAAACGCTTCTACGCAGTGTTTGTATCTTGCACGAGATTTACCCTCAAGGCAGGAGTGACATCCGAACCTTGATGGGAAAATTCCATATTATATTCTAGTAGGTCTTATCTTTTGATAAGTACCGACACTATTGGGGTACGAAGTTGTCAAGTTAGAGGTGAAACTCATACCTTGATAACTAGTCCCACTCTTTGATTTTCTGTCTCGCCAAAGTCTTGAAATTCCCAATCAATTAGGAACGTGAAATGATCGAAAGGACAAATATCGTAGGCCTAACATCGATGACGAATTTGTCTAAGTATGTCAAGGCACGTTGCCTCAATTCGAAAGGGGGTTCGATTCACTTTGGTTAGTCGACGTTCCTCTACTCGGAACAATCCTATGTTTTATGAGCCTATCTTTTTATGTTATCTCGAATTTTACATGTGGTTTTAAACTTGATTCTTTGATTCGTTTCGAGACTTTCACACAAATCACACGTATCTCCGCAATCTAAAACAATAATCATAATCTCTCAGGATCGAACTAAATTTATGATACTTTATTCGTATAATAAACTACGTGGGAATCTTGATTGAACTATGGGAAACATGATTGAACGTGATGCTATGTGAAACTACTTGTTTAATCTCTGTGGAATGTGTTGTTGTGGGTAGCAAAACACTATACGTAACATGGCACCGAATGACGAGACAAAAGTAACATGGACGAAACATGGTGGATACGCCGCTGGTACTTACTATATATAAGTGTTTCCAATATGTTACCAACTTTCGTAACACGTGCCATGCGAAATCTAGCGTTTTGCAGGCCGGTGATGAGAATGTTGAACATTAAGCTATGTGAACTACCTGACTGATCTGTGTGTATACAAGTGATGGAGTAAATTGTTACGAGTGGTAAAACACGACACGTATCAAGACACTGAAGGACGAGACGGACATGACATGCCCGAAACATGGTGGATACGCCGCTGGTACTTCCTATATATAAGTGTTTCTGACATGCTACCGAACTTTCGTAACACGTGCCATGCGAAAGTCGTGGGTTTGCGGACTTGTGGTGAGAATATGGAATCTTTGTGAAACTTTTTGAACGTTTTGTGACGCTTGAAACTTGAGTCTTTATGTGATTGTGTGTGAAACTATATACTACGAGATTTTATGAACTAGACTTATACGGTCCTTTTCTTGGATCTATAGATGTCTTCCCGTAAACTATCCAACTCTCTCAAGAAAGCCAAAACCAACTCTTAGAAGAAAATGATGTCTTTCATGGCCGATCAGATTGCTCCCATCGTGCCAAAGATTGTCACTGAGATCCAGGGTTCAAACACTCCTCCCTCCTCTGTTGACTCTAAGACAGAGAAAGTAAAGCCTACAAAGTTCAACTACAAACACTTTGTCTCTTGCAACCCTAAGCCTTTCACGGGCAGTTATGGGGTGCCTGCTATGCTAAAATGGTTCGACAGCATCGAGGTTACCTTTATGTAACAACCCTCGGTAAAACTGACACCCTTATAATATTTCTAACACTATAGTATATTTTAGAATGTCCCAATATGTCTTTAATTACACCTCGTATGTGAAAACCAAGCCCGAAATATGTTATAACATATAAAATAAATTAAAAACAATAAATATTAAGCTGAGGCGGGCCACGTAGACCCACCCCAAGCTTTCACGCGGCCGGTATAAGGGCTAAAACCTGACTCCATTGACTTCTTAAGTTCAGGCGGGCCGCGTAAGCCTTAGCTTACATTTACGCGGGCCGCGTAGGATCAAGATAGTGGCACAACCCGGTGTTGACACGTGTCGTGCAACGTGTTGAACCTAGTCATGACCCGGATCAGCTACGCCTAGACCCCTAAGCCACGCGGGCCGCGTAAGCCTTCGCTTACCTTTACGCGGGCCGCGAGAGGACGAGATATCAGCACTATATAAGAAGGCCATCGGGTTTCACTTTCCGTCGCTCATTTCTTTCTTTCTAAACTAATTTATGAAGTTATAAGCATAATAGTCGGGTATTATACCCCTAATTAGCGAGGTTCTGCTCCGTTGTAAGTATTATAACCCCGGTTTCATAGTAGAAACGCTGCCCGATTGATTTAGGGTTCCGTAACAATTGTCGTGGTTCTGCCCGACGTAGTTGTTGGAATGCCGTCTCGGGGAGGGTATCATTAATATTTTCAAAGGATTATGATACTAACCAATGTACATTTGTATAAATTATAGATTATATCCAGGAAACCCTTACGCGAAGTCTAAGATAGCAATGTGAGTTTATCCTCTTTTTGTTAACCTTTTTGGAATATTTTACAAAACCTTAATTGTTTTACAATGTGATTAAGTGGTGATTGAGTCTTTGAAATTCTTCAATTACTGCCAGTATGTGGGGTTTTGTATACAAAATTTACGACTTGCGAGTAGTAAGTCAGTACGATAGTACGTTACAATTGGACAACGAGTGAGCCAATGTGTAACTTGACCATAGCCACAGATCCGGTCGAGTGGCAAGTACTGAATGAGTAATTGTGTAGAAATAAACAATGTGATCGCTCTCAATACTGTTTTAATTAATAAATTGTTTCTTGATTAAACTGGGATTCTGTGACAACCCGAATTTCCGACATTCTTTATTCGCATTTAATGCACGTTGACTTTGACTAAATAGTTGTGATATGATAAATGCATTGTGTTTGCTTGATTATGTGTTTGATTGTATAACATGTCGTGAAACATAAACTGCTTAACATAAGATAGAACCCGACGAAACACAAGTGTGTTTCGCCATAACCATTCCCGACGAAACAGGATATGTTTCGCCGTATACGACTCGACGAAACAAGCTGTTTCGCCGAGCCCAGATCTGCCGAAGCCCAGCTTGGGCCCAGAACGTTATTCTGCGTATTTTTACGTAAAACATCATCATTTTACACTTTCTATCAACACGACCGAAACCCTAGAGCTCTCTCACTGTGACGGCGAACTAGAACCCACCGGAAATCCTTGTGCGATCAAACCCTCATCTCGGTTAGTAGATTATGTGTCTTGATTGATCATTCATCCGTGTACGTACTTATGTGTCATGTGATTCTGCTTTGATGTTGTATATTTGAAATCGATACATGTTAAATATTAGGGTTCTTGTTATGATGATGATGATACGAATTTCGATATGAATATGGTACTCGGATAAATGGTTTTAATGCGAAACTTAATATGATTGAATACTCGGTTCTGGATGTTGTTATTATGATCTGATTCTGAATGCAAGTTAGTATCTTGATAGGGTGCAATGATATGATGTTGTATGTTGATAGGTTATACACATAAACTAGGGTTTATGCTAGACAATGACTCTTGGATGATTGATTTTATGATGATTCGATATGCACGTTAACCTTCGTATGATTTCTGTTATTGATGACGGCTGCTAGAATGATTAGGGTTTATGTGTTATTCGCATCTGCTGTAACTGATGTCTGCGAAACAGACATCCGACGAAACAGGACTCTCGGCGAAACAGAATGTGTTTCGCCAAGAGTCATCAACGAATTAGAATCCTGTTTCGCCAAACAAGGTCACGACGAAACAGAACGTGTTTCGTCAAATATGTGTTTCGCCAACTTACGTGTTTCGCCATATATGTGTTTCGCCGAGCTGTGCAGTAACTTGGGTTAATTCTGTTAAGTGTTAACTGGAATATTTAACTGCTGTTAAGTGTAACCATCTTGTAGATGATTGTGATTACGTGTTACATGTTTATACGTGCACAACTTGAACACAAACTGATTTCACATACGTGCATACTTTAGGACGTGATTGATTACTTGCGAGCATACACTTAGCATACCGAGCAAACCAAGGTGAGTTCACACAGCCAAGGCATGGGATTCCCAGGATGGGAATGGGTTGGATTATTTATTCGTTCAATTTATGGAACTTAGATATATGATTCCCGGTAGAGGAAGGATTATGGATAAGAACAGACTAGACTGGTTATACTAATTTAAACGATCTTCGCACACACGCCAAGGGTCGGCCGCGATATTATGACAATCTTCGCACACATGCCTAGAAAGGGCCGCGAACTATATACTTTAATCTTCGCAAACATGCCAGGAAGGGCCGCGATACTACTATACCTAGTCTAGCAAACATGGGAAATCCCCACTATACTTCGCAAACATGCCTAGAGGGCCGCGATAAGATACATACGATACATGACTACTAAATGAACATACGAACTACACTATGAACACTATAACTAAACAAACTCACTGTGAACTCGCTCAACTAGTTGTTGACTCTCTGTTACATGCCTTGCAGGACCTTAGGTACTTATGGAGCTTGCACGGGAGGCACGGTCGTTGTGGGCACAGATTGTGGATGTTATGAACAACACTTAAACATTTGAATTACTACTTATGATTGGGTTTATTTATGCTTCCGCTAAACGTTGAATTTACACTTATGTTTTGAACACCTTTCATGTTGGTTTGGTTGTTTTACATTTAATATTTACTATGTTCAATATGATTGGTGGCTTGATCCTGGTCAGTCACGCCTCCAAGCGGTGATACTCCGCAGGTGGATTTTGGGGGTGTGACAGATTGGTATCAGAGCCATTGGTTATAGAGAACTCGGTTTTAATAAGGGAAAAACGTTTTTATTAAAACCAGACTATAACCAGTACAGTGCTCAACGATCCACAACGACGCCTCGCTCCACGTGCAAGACTCAACATCCTAGGTAATAAGGTTTATGTTTATTGCCTACTTGCTAGAATTACATAGAACTTTGCTCGTGGTATGCTTAGATTTCATTGTTTACTATTCGTTACTGCTTGAGAACGCTTATATGCTCACACTCTTCTGTCATCGCACGATTCGCGATCCTCTCTGACTTATGCTATCTTTACTATGAAGATCATGTCTGGACGTATCAACATGACACAAGCCCAATTGACGGCTCTCATCGCTGAACAAGTTACTGCGGCAGTTGCAGCCGCACAAGCAGGAGGTATACCCTGCAGTTGAAACTCACACTAGGGTCCTTAGATCCTACATTCCTAAACCAACTCTTGTGCTAAAATTTTTGTTTACTCTTACGCACACAACAGGTCAAGCACCTGTTTGCACTTTCAAAACGTTCATGGACTGTCGTCCCAGTACTTTCAGCGGCACGGAGGGAGCAGTCGGACTCCTCCACTGGTTTGAAAAGATCGAGACTGTATTCGAAATGTGTGAATGCCCTGAGGCACGCAGGGTGAAGTATGCCACCGGTACCCTAGAGGGTTTAGCTCTCACATGGTGGAAAGCTCAGGTGCAAATGCTGGGGTTGGTTGCTGCTAACGCTACCCCATGGAACAACTTTAAGGAAATGATCAAAGAAGAATATTGCAGCAGGGATGATATTCATAAGCTGGAGGTCGAGTTTTTCAATCTCAAGATGAAGGGGTCAGAGATTGAGGCATACACCAAAAGATCTAATGAACTTGCTCTATTGTGTCCTACGATGGTGGACCCTCCAATCAAGCGAATCGAACTGTTCCTCAAGGGTCTAGTGCCAGAGATCCAGAGTCACGTCACTTCAGCAAATCTCGCCACTTATCAGCAGGTTGTACAACTGGCTCACCGTCTCACGGATCAGGCGGTGGAGCAGAACAAGTTGCCTGAACGCATCAGCACTACTACTACCGCTACTACTCCGGTCACTCCTGCTACTCTCAGTGACAACAAGCGGAAATGGGAGGGAGATTCCAGCAAAGGTTCAGCCATAGTTCAGTCCCAGGCTCAGCAACGCAAGACTAATGACTACCAGAGCCCAAGTCAGCAAACTTCTGGTGGGCAGAGACAGAGTGGTTATCGGGGAAATCATCCACTGTGTAACAGGTGCTACAAACATCACAGTGGGCAGTGTCGCAAGGCCTACTGTCAGAGATGTCTCAAAAACGGGCACGAAGCTAAAGATTGCAGGAGTTCACGACCTGCGAATCAGAACCAGCAACAACAGCCACCTGCTCCACGAAACCAGCCACAGCAGCAGCAGCATGGAAATAGGGGATGCTACCAGTGTGGGGCTGAAGGTCATTTCAAGCGGGATTGCCCTCAGTTAAACCAGAACCAGAACAATAATAACAACAACAATCAGGGTAATGGGAACAACAACAACGGTGGGAACAACAACAACAATGGTGCTAGAGGCCGTATGTTTGTGATCGGGCAGGGTGATGCCAGGAATGATCCCAACGTGGTTATGGGTAAGTTTCTCCTTGACGACTTTTATGTTACTGTACTATTTGATTCTGGTGCGGATACAAGTTACATGTCCCTAAAAGCTAGTGAAATGTTAAAACGTGCACCAACTCCCTTAAACACCAAACATGTTGTAGAGTTAGCTAACGGTAAAAGTCTAGAGGCCACACACATAGTTAAAGGGTGTAATCTTATCCTCGCTGGTCAGACTTTCTCCATTGATCTCATTCCTATAACCTTGGGTAGCTTTGACGTCGTCATTGGTATGGATTGGTTATCTCAACAACAAGCGGAGATTTTATGCAAAGAAAAAGTTATCCGTATTCCTCGGTCGGGCAAGGAACCTCTCGAAGTTCAAGGCGACAAGACTGGTGTCGTGAGTGGCATCATTTCCTTCTTGAAGGCTCAGAAGTGTCTGCGCAAGGGTCACACAGCTGTTCTAGCTCTCGTCACTGATACCTCGAAGAAAGAGAAAAAGATTGAAGATATTCCTGTAGTACGTGACTTTCCTCAAGTGTTTCCTGAGGAATTACCTGGGTTACCGCCTCATCGTCAAGTCGAATTCCAGATCGAGCTCGCTCCAGGAGCAGCGCCCATAGCTCGAGCACCTTATCGTCTAGCTCCAACTGAATTAGAAGAACTGTCAAAACAGCTACAAGAACTCTTGGAAAAGGGTTTTATACGTCCTAGCTCTTCGCCTTGGGGAGCTCCAGTGTTATTCGTAAAGAAGAAAGACGGTACGTTCAGGATGTGTATAGACTACCGTGAACTCAACAAGGTGACAATCAAGAATCGTTATCCTCTTCCGCGCATAGATGATTTATTCGACCAGCTGCAAGGGTCGAGCTACTACTCCAAGATAGACTTAAGGTCAGGATATCACCAGCTGAGAGTCCGGGATGAGGACGTCTCCAAGACAGCGTTTAGAACTCGTTACGGCCACTACGAGTTTATGGTCATGCCATTCGGGCTAACAAACGCGCCTGCCGTATTTATGGATCTTATGAACAGGGTGTGCAAACCCTATCTCGATAAGTTCTTCATTGTTTTCATCGACGACATCCTGATTTATTCGAAAAGTCAGGAGGAACACGAGCAGCACTTACGACTTATACTGGAACTTCTACGAACGGAACAGCTATACGCTAAGTTTTCCAAATGTGACTTCTGGCTTCGTGAAGTCCACTTTTTAGGCCACGTGGTAAACAAGGATGGGATTCATGTCGATCCATCCAAGGTAGATTCGATCAAGAACTGGCCTGCGCCTCGTACACCAACAGAAATACGCCAATTCTTGGGTTTGGCGGGTTATTACAGACGATTCATCAAAGACTTCTCGAAGATTGCTCAGCCGCTTACGCTACTGACACAGAAGGGTGTTGTTTATCGTTGGGGCAATGCACAGGAAACAGCGTTTCAATACTTAAAGGATAGACTCTGTAGCGCACCTATCCTCTCACTGCCTGAAGGCACGGACGATTTCGTAGTCTACTGCGACGCATCCATCCAAGGTCTTGGATGTGTATTGATGCAGAGGGATAAAGTTATAGCTTATGCTTCGCGCCAGCTTAAGATCCACGAACGAAACTACACTACGCATGATTTAGAGCTGGGAGCGGTTGTTTTTGCGCTTAAGATATGGCGACACTACTTGTACGGTACCAAATGTGCAATCTACACTGATCACAGAAGCCTCGAACATATCTTCAAACAGAAAGAGCTGAATATGCGACAGCGACGATGGGTCGAACTGCTAAACGACTACGAATGCTCAATCAGGTACCACCCAGGCAAGGCCAATGTTGTGGCTGACGCTCTCAGTCGAAAAGACACTGCGCCTAAGCGTGTTCGAGCCTTACAACTCACCATACAGTCTAGCCTTCCTTCCCAGATACGAGATGCTCAGATAGAAGCATTGAAACCAGACAACGTCAGGGCTGAAGCCCTACGCGGCTCAAGGCAACGATTAGAACAAAGGGCAGACGGCGCTTATTACGTAACAGGACGCATTTGGGTTCCACTGTACGGCAACTTACGCGAGCTAGTAATGGATGAAGCTCACAAGTCTCGCTACTCGGTACATCCTGGTTCGGATAAAATGTACCACGACATCAAAACTACATATTGGTGGCCTAGCATGAAGGCCCACATAGCCACATACGTTAGTAAATGCTTGACTTGTGCGAGAGTCAAGGCAGAATACCAGAAACCGTCAGGACCACTACAACAACCTGAGATACCACAGTGGAAATGGGAGCAAATTTCCATGGATTTTGTTACTGGCCTACCTAGATCTCAGCGCGGAAATGATACTATTTGGGTGATCGTGGATCGACTCACAAAGTCTGCTCACTTCTTGGCCATCAAAGAAACAGACAAGTTCTCTACCTTGGCAGACATCTACTTGAAAGAAGTGGTCTCCAGGCACGGTGTGCCAACCTCTATCATCTCTGATCGAGACGCACGTTTTACGTCAGAACTGTGGCAAGCAATGCATAAATCTTTTGGCTCTCGTTTAGACATGAGCACAGCGTATCATCCTCAGACCGATGGGCAGTCTGAGCGCACTATTCAAACTCTAGAAGACATGCTTCGGGCGTGCGTAATTGACTTTGGCAATGGTTGGGAAAAACATTTGCCACTTGTGGAATTTTCATACAATAACAGCTACCACACAAGCATTAAAGCTGCACCATTCGAGGCATTGTACGGCCGTAAGTGCCGGTCACCTCTCTGTTGGGCAGAGGTGGGGGAAAGTCAAATCACGGGTCCAGAAATGGTAGTCTATACTACAGAAAAGATTGCACAAATACGACAACGCATGGCGGCAGCTCGCGACCGTCAGAAAGCATACGCTGATTTAGACAGGAAACTACTCGAATTCCAAGTTGGGGATCGAGCGCTACTTAAAGTTTCACCCTGGAAGGGTGTGGTTCGTTTTGGCAAACGCGGCAAACTAAATCCACGATATGTTGGACCTTTCGAGGTTATTGAGAAAATAGGCAAAGTGGCCTACAGATTGAACTTACCACCTGAACTCAGTGCAGTTCACAACGTCTTTCACGTGTCGAATCTGAAGAAATGTACGTCAGACGAGACCCACGTAGTTCCCTTGAAGGAACTCACTATTGACGAACGGTTGAACTTCGTCGAGGAACCTGTTGAAATCACGGACCGGGATGTTAAGGTCCTCAAGAACACGAGAATCCCTCTTGTACGAGTTCGTTGGAACTCCCGCCGCGGCCCAGAGTTCACCTGGGAGCACGAAGATCAAATGGAACTCAAATATCCCCAGTTATTCGGAAACCAAGCAACCACTACTGAGGCTGAAGCTACCAATGCAGAATTTCGGGACGAAATTCCAAATCAACGGGGGGATAATGTGACACCCCAAGAAAACCAGTAATCTTCGCAAACATGCTCAGGGGAGCCGCGATACAATTCAGGTAAACAACGTCACACCATTAGCTTTCCTCAGTAACTGCATGCTAAATTTCGGGACGAAATTTCTTTCAAGTTGGGGATAATGTGACAACCCGAATTTCCGACATTCTTTATTCGCATTTAATGCACGTTGACTTTGACTAAATAGTTGTGATATGATAAATGCATTGTGTTTGCTTGATTATGTGTTTGATTGTATAACATGTCGTGAAACATAAACTGCTTAACATAAGATAGAACCCGACGAAACACAAGTGTGTTTCGCCATAACCATTCCCGACGAAACAGGATATGTTTCGCCGTATACGACTCGACGAAACAAGCTGTTTCGCCGAGCCCAGATCTGCCGAAGCCCAGCTTGGGCCCAGAACGTTATTCTGCGTATTTTTACGTAAAACATCATCATTTTACACTTTCTATCAACACGACCGAAACCCTAGAGCTCTCTCACTGTGACGGCGAACTAGAACCCACCGGAAATCCTTGTGCGATCAAACCCTCATCTCGGTTAGTAGATTATGTGTCTTGATTGATCATTCATCCGTGTACGTACTTATGTGTCATGTGATTCTGCTTTGATGTTGTATATTTGAAATCGATACATGTTAAATATTAGGGTTCTTGTTATGATGATGATGATACGAATTTCGATATGAATATGGTACTCGGATAAATGGTTTTAATGCGAAACTTAATATGATTGAATACTCGGTTCTGGATGTTGTTATTATGATCTGATTCTGAATGCAAGTTAGTATCTTGATAGGGTGCAATGATATGATGTTGTATGTTGATAGGTTATACACATAAACTAGGGTTTATGCTAGACAATGACTCTTGGATGATTGATTTTATGATGATTCGATATGCACGTTAACCTTCGTATGATTTCTGTTATTGATGACGGCTGCTAGAATGATTAGGGTTTATGTGTTATTCGCATCTGCTGTAACTGATGTCTGCGAAACAGACATCCGACGAAACAGGACTCTCGGCGAAACAGAATGTGTTTCGCCAAGAGTCATCAACGAATTAGAATCCTGTTTCGCCAAACAAGGTCACGACGAAACAGAACGTGTTTCGTCAAATATGTGTTTCGCCAACTTACGTGTTTCGCCATATATGTGTTTCGCCGAGCTGTGCAGTAACTTGGGTTAATTCTGTTAAGTGTTAACTGGAATATTTAACTGCTGTTAAGTGTAACCATCTTGTAGATGATTGTGATTACGTGTTACATGTTTATACGTGCACAACTTGAACACAAACTGATTTCACATACGTGCATACTTTAGGACGTGATTGATTACTTGCGAGCATACACTTAGCATACCGAGCAAACCAAGGTGAGTTCACACAGCCAAGGCATGGGATTCCCAGGATGGGAATGGGTTGGATTATTTATTCGTTCAATTTATGGAACTTAGATATATGATTCCCGGTAGAGGAAGGATTATGGATAAGAACAGACTAGACTGGTTATACTAATTTAAACGATCTTCGCACACACGCCAAGGGTCGGCCGCGATATTATGACAATCTTCGCACACATGCCTAGAAAGGGCCGCGAACTATATACTTTAATCTTCGCAAACATGCCAGGAAGGGCCGCGATACTACTATACCTAGTCTAGCAAACATGGGAAATCCCCACTATACTTCGCAAACATGCCTAGAGGGCCGCGATAAGATACATACGATACATGACTACTAAATGAACATACGAACTACACTATGAACACTATAACTAAACAAACTCACTGTGAACTCGCTCAACTAGTTGTTGACTCTCTGTTACATGCCTTGCAGGACCTTAGGTACTTATGGAGCTTGCACGGGAGGCACGGTCGTTGTGGGCATAGATTGTGGATGTTATGAACAACACTTAAACATTTGAATTACTACTTATGATTGGGTTTATTTATGCTTCCGCTAAACGTTGAATTTACACTTATGTTTTGAACACCTTTCATGTTGGTTTGGTTGTTTTACATTTAATATTTACTATGTTCAATATGATTGGTGGCTTGATCCTGGTCAGTCACGCCTCCAAGCGGTGATACTCCGCAGGTGGATTTTGGGGGTGTGACAGATTCACTCACCAGTATTTCCGACTGACAAATGTTTTTAAAACGCGTTACAGGTAACACAATGTGACAGCCAATTAAAGCCAGCTGGAGAGCACTGAAGGCTTGGGAAAAATGTGGCTATAAAAGTTACCTAATAAACGATGTTTTAAATTCAATAAAATAGGGTTTGTCCCTATAAAAGTATTGTAATAAGAAACTTGGGTTTTGCCCATGTGTTGATTTACATCAATTATGGTGGTTTTACTCTGATAAACATTTCCTAACTACGGTCCTGATGTAAATTCCGCTGCAAGATTAATCAACTGATACCACCAAACTCTGAGCTCGCGTCCGCCCGTTTCCGGGACAGATAAGGGATCGGGGGTTGCGACAGAAGGTGGTATCAGAGCCTAGCCACTGGTCTGAGCCAAAGAAGTGTTCTGCTGACACTTAAATTCTAAATTTTGTGTTAGGAAATAAATTATGGAAATACGTGCATAACTGTAATTATTTGTTATGTGTTATTTGACTATTTGTTAGTTTACAGTATGAGTGATCAAGGACCCTCAGACATGAGTCGTCAGTTGTCTGATTCACCTAAGAGTGAAGGTACTTCTTCACAGCCTGCCCTTTCTGGGTATTCTGCTGATCAGGAAGAAGGAGTGTTTGCTTTTAAAGCTCAGTCAGAAGAGCCATTCCCTCATAAGAAACGAGGATGGTTCAGTAAGGAAGCCTTTGCTCGTAGGAAGAGAATGCGAAAGTTGCAACAGCAAAGAATTCTAGCAGCCGCTAAGCGAAAAACAGATGCCAATACACAGGATATGCTTAATAGAAGCCTAGCCAATTTTCATATCCTAGCTACAACTGCTGCTGACCCAAGTCTGGAACAATTAGTAGTACCCCAACCACAACTACAAATCCCAAACCAACCCATGGAAATAGAAAACCCTGAAAACCAAGTGGAGATGCATGACTTCAACCCAGAAGAAATCCCGAGGATACCTGCGCCAAACCCCCTAGATCCAAATTACGACCCCTGGTGGGACGATAATAGGGACTTTGTGCAACGTTACCCTATTCATGAAGACACACCCATAGGAGCCTATCCAGGTGTGGACCCTTTAGATCCCTATTACCACGATGAATATATTAGGGAAATTTTAGAAGATCCTTACCGATTTCAGGCATTTTCACCCCCATATCAGGAACCCGCACCCCAGATTCCGAACCCAGTCCGAGAACCTGCACCCCCAATGAGTGCAGAAAATGTCCAAGAACTTAGGACTTTTGGGGAAGAAATTTTAGAAAGCAGTGAGAGAATGCGTCAGGTGGGAGAGCGTCTTGTATGGAAATACGATGAACGCAATATGGATTTTTGGATAAATCCATATCCGTAATATGATGGAGGAAACGGTAGTAATAATAATATAATATAATAAAATAAAAATAAAATAAAATATGTGTGTACGGATGCATATTACTATTAGTGTGATTCTATTTTATGTTGGTATTGTAATTTTTATTTCAGTACTAGTGTGTAATAGATGCATAATAGTATATGAATAGAGTAAAAGTAGCAATGATCTACGTTTTTTGCTAGATTGCGTATCATGTGATTAACTATAGTAAATATTATCTTGTGATATTAATTACTGGTAAATGTTTAAAATTCAGATGGCCGACGAAGGAAATCAAGGAAATCTGAATAATGATAACCAGAGTAACATTAACGTGGTTAATGAGAATCCAAGTGTCAATAACAATGAAAATCAAGTGGATAATAGTGCTATCCAACACATAGTGGCACAAGGAATTATAGATGCAATGCCATTTATTCTTCAAACGGTTCAAGAAGCAAATAATAAAAGTAAACATAGCAGTAAGCGACCAATTGAACCGGAACACAGCGTGAACAATGGACCAGTACTTCAATTGCCCATTCCCAAAAGAAGAAGAACCGTGTCTTACGGTTGTTCATATAAAGAATTCTGGTCTTGTAAACCAATGGAATTCTCGGGGCAACGAAGGGGCCATTGCAACCTTACGCTGGATAGAGAAGACTGAGGCAGTCTTAAGGATAAGTAAGTGTGCTGAAGAAGATAAGATACTGTTTGCTTCTAATTTATTTAAGAATTCAGCACTAGAATGGTGGAACACTATCCTCCAATCAAGAGGAAGTGATAGAACTTACAATATGGAATGGGAAGAATTTAAGAACAAGGTAGAAAGGAAATTATGCCCACCCAATGAAAAGGAACAAATAGCAAACAAATTCCTAAATCTTAGGATGAATGGAGTGGATAGTAAGGGATACACTAAAATATTCTTCGAATATGCTAGAATAGTGCCAACCCTTGCTTCACCAGAACCGGTGTTAATCTCACGCTATATTTGGGGATTAATTGGGGAGATAAGACACGTAGTCAAGGCAGCTAGACCTCAAACCATAGAAGAAGCCGTAGAACTAACAAATACCTTAACAGATGAATTAGTCCGTACCCGAGAAGAGGATCAAAGAAGGAACCTAACCCAAAAGCTCACACAAGAATTTCGTTCTGGAAATTTTAATCGTGGGAAAAATGTAGGTTCTACCTCTGCACCCTACTGTAGGTATTGCAAAAGAAAGCATTTAGGAAGATGCTCCATATACTGTAACTTTTGCAAAATATCAGGACACAAGGAAGAAAATTGCAGGAAGAAGGCTAACATTCGGATATGTTACAACTGCGAAGAACAAGGCCATATCAAGCTTAATTGTCCAAAATTAGCTCCAACTCCAGACAACAAGAATACTAAAATTGCTAGAGCATTTGTTCTGACTGCAGATGAAGCTAAGATGATTCCAGATGTTATAACTGGTACGTTTTTAGTTAATGATATTTTTGCTAAAGTATTATTTGACTCTGGTGTAAACCAAAGTTTTATTAATACATCGTTTTGCAAATTTTTAAATCAATCATTAACTAAACTACCACAAGAATGCTTAGTAGAGACAGCCAATGGAGAAACCGTTAGAATTTCTGAAATTTTGCAGGGAGCAAGCATAGAGATTTTAAATCAGAAATTTATTGCAAACATTTATCCCATGAATCTGACAGGATTCGATGTTGTTTTAGGAATGGATTGGTTAATAGCCAATAAAGCCAGTATTTTATGTGATCAAAATTCAATACAAGTAAATTCACCAAAAGGTAAAACGATCACAATTAAAGGAGATAAGCCATTTAGATCCACGAAATTCATCTCTGTGATGAAATCTGCAAGTTATGTAAGAAAAGGTTCTATAGTGTATTTGATTTCCATAATCACTAACACTAAAGGAAAGGATTTAAAAGATATTCCAGTAGTATCTCAGTTTTCAGATGTATTTCCAGAAGAATTGCCAGGGCAACCTCCAGATAGAGAAGTTGAATTCAGAATCCATTTAATACCAGGAACAACACCGATTGCCAAAGCACCTTACCGTTTGGCACCTGCAGAAATGCAAGAATTAAAGAAACAATTAGATGAATTGTTGGAGAAAGAATTCATACAACCAAGTTCGTCGCCATGGGGAGCGCCGATACTGTTTGTTAAAAAGAAAGACGGATCAATGCGTATGTGCATTGATTACCGTGAATTAAACAAAGTCACGATTAAGAATCGGTACCCATTACCGAGAATCGATGATCTGTTTGATCAGCTACAAGGAGCTCGATTTTTCTCTAAAATCGATTTAAGGTCAGGATATCATCAATTAAAGGTACAGGAAGAGGACATTCGTAAGACCGCATTTAGAACAAGGTATGGTCATTATGAATTTACTGTCATGCCATTTGGTTTAACCAATGCCCCAGCTGCATTTATGGACATGATGAACCGAATATGTAAGCCATATTTGGATAAATTCATAATTGTCTTCATAGATGACATTCTCATTTATTCTAAGAATAAAGAGGATCATGCAAAACATTTGCACGCACTTTTAAGTCTATTAAGAAAGGAAAAGCTTTATGCAAAATTTTTTAAGTGCGAATTTTGGTTAGAACAGGTACAATTCCTTGGACATTTAGTCAATCATGAAGGAATTCATGTAGATCCAACAAAAATCGAGGCAATCACTAAATGGAAAACCCCTGAGTCACCAACCGAGGTTAGAAGTTTCTTAGGATTGGCCGGTTATTATAGAAGATTCATTCGAGATTTCTCTAGAATAGCCATTCCCTTAACTAAGCTAACCTGTAAATCTGTTAAGTTTGAATGGGGATTAAAACAAGAAGAAGCCTTTAGAATCCTTAAGCAAAGATTAACCCATACACCCGTACTAGCATTACCAGAAGGAGCTGAAGACTTTGTAGTCTATTGTGATGCTTCTAAATTAGGTTATGGATGTGTATTGATGCAACGCCAAAAGGTTATAGCTTATGCATCTAGGCAACTTAAGAATCATGAAGAGAATTATTCAACACATGATTTAGAATTAGGAGCTATAATTTTTGCTCTTAAAATTTGGAGACATTACCTTTATGGTAATAAGTTTACCATATTCACTGATCATAAGAGTTTAAGGTATGTTTCAAGCAAAAAGAGTTGAATATGAGACAAAGACGCTGGATGGAATTGCTTAATGACTATGATTGTGATATCCAGTATCATGAAGGAAAAGCAAATGTAGTGGCAGATGCTTTAAGCCGAAAATATCATGAAAAGCCAAAAAGGGTACGTTCTCTTAGATTAAATCTGCAAGTAGATTTAAATGATCAGATAAGAGAAGCACAAGAATCAGTAATCAAGGATGATTCTGAGAAATTAAAAGGTATGCTAAAAGAATTGGAACAAGGAATAGATGGAATTTGGAGATTCCATAAAAAGAGAATGTGGATACCTAAATTAGGAAATCTACGTCATCGTATATTAGAAGAAGCCCATAAGTCTAAGTATACGATGCATCCAGGAAATGATAAAATGTACCAGGATTTAAGGAAAAAATTCTGGTGGATAGGAATGAAAAAGGACATAGCAGCCTATGTTTCTAAATGTTTAACTTGCTCACAAGTTAAAGCTGAACACCAGAAACCCTCAGGTTTGTTACAGCAATTAGAAATGCCGGTGTGGAAATGGGAATTGATAACAATGGATTTTGTTACTAAATTACCCAAAACTAAGAAAGGAAATGATACAATCTGGGTGATTGTAGATAGGCTAACCAAGTCAGCTCATTTCCTACCAATGAAAGAAACTTTCAGTATGGAACAATTAGCTAAACTATATGTAAATGAAATTATTTCTTTACATGGCATTCCTTTATCAATTGTTTCTGATAGGGATAGTCGATTTA
Organism: Helianthus tuberosus; assembly: GCA_030545235.1. NCBI lineage: Eukaryota > Viridiplantae > Streptophyta > Magnoliopsida > Asterales > Asteraceae > Helianthus > Helianthus tuberosus. The sequence continues at coordinate 189,581,823 of CM060406.1, forward strand.
CCTCTTATTTTTGGTCAAGTTTCCAAAAGGCAATGGGAACCAAGCTAAAACTAAGCACGGCTTATCATCCTCAAACGGATGGACAAAGTGAAAGGACAATTCAGACAATGGAGGACATGCTTAGAGCTTGTGTAATTGATTTTGGAGGTAATTGGGATGATCATTTACCTTTAATAGAATTTTCCTATAATAATAGTTATCACACAAGTATCAATGCTGCACCATTCGAAGTACTTTATAGACGAAAGTGCCGAACCCCAGTCTGTTGGGCAGAAATTGGGGAAAAGCAACTATCTGGACCTGAGATAGTACAAGAAACAACCGACAAGATCATTCAAGTTAAGGAACGACTAAAAGCAGCACGTGATCGACAGAAAAGTTATGCTGATAACCGACGCAAGCCATTAGAATTTCAAGCAGGAGATAAAGTATTGTTAAAAGTCTCTCCTTGGAAAGGAATAGTAAGATTCATCAAACGGGGAAAGCTAAGTCCCAGGTATGTTGGACCTTTTGAGATTATTAGAAGAATAGGACCTGTAGCCTATCAGCTACAACTGCCAGAGGAAATGGCAGGAATACATGATGTATTTCATGTATCTAATCTTAAAAAATGTTTAGCTGATGAATCACTGTTAATACCTCTTAAGGATATAAAGGTAAATGAACAACTCAAATTTGTAGAAAGACCTCTACAAATTGAAGACAGGAAAGTCAAGAATCTCAAGCACAAAAGACTAGTTCTGGTCAAAGTGAAGCGGGACTCCAAAAGAGGACCTGAGTACACATGGGAGCTTGAATCTGAAATGCAAAAGAAATATCCGCATTTGTTCCAGTAGATCTCGAGGACGAGCTCTAAAACAAGGTGGGGAGAATGTAACAACCCTCGGTAAAACCGACACCCTTATAATATTTCTAACACTATAGTATATTTTAGAATGTCCCAATATGTCTTTAATCACACCTCGTATGTGAAAACCAAGCCCGAAATATGTTATAACATATAAAATAAGTTAAAAACAATAAATATTAAGCTGAGGCGGGCCGCGTAGACCCACCCCAAGCTTTCACGCGGCCGGTATAAGGGCTAAAACCTGACTCCGTTGACTTCTTAAGTTCAGGCGGGCCGCGTAAGCCTTAGCTTACATTTACGCGGGCCGCGTAGGATCATGATAGTGGCGCAACCCGGTGTTGACACGTGTCGTGCAACGTGTTGAACCTAGTCATGACCCGGATCAGCTACGCCTAGACCCCTAAGCCACGCGGGCCGCGTAAGCCTTCGCTTACCTTTACGCGGGCCGCGAGAGGACGAGATATCAGCACTATATAAGAAGGCCATCGGGTTTCACTTTCCGTCGCTCATTTCTTTCTTTCTAAACGAATTTCTGAAGTTATAAGCATAATAGTCGGGTATTATACCCCTAATTAGCGAGGTTCTACTCCGTTGTAAGTATTATAACCCCAGTTTCATAGTAGAAACGCTGCCTGATTGATTTAGGGTTCCGTAACAACTGTCGTGGTTCTGCCCGACGTAGTTGTTGGAATGCCGTCTCGGGGAGGGTATCATTAATATTTTCAAAGGGTTATGATACTAACCAATGTACATTTGTATAAATTATAGATTATATCCAGGAAACCCTTACGCGAAGTCTAAGATAGCAATGTGAGTTTATCCTCTTTTTGTTAACCTTTTTGGAATGTTTTACAAAACCTTAATTGTTTTACAATGTGATTAAGCGGTGATTGAGTCTTTGAAATTCTTCAATTACTGCCAGTATGTGGGGTTTTGTATACAAAATTTACGACTTGCGAGTAGTAAGTCAGTACGATAGTACGTTACAATTGGACAACGAGTGAGCCAATGTGTAACTTGACCATAGCCACAGATCCGGTCGAGTGGCAAGTACTGAATGAGTAATTGTGTAGAAATAAACAATGTGATCGCTCTCAATACTGTTTTAATTAATAAATTGTTTCTTGATTAAACTGGGATTCACTCACCAGTATTTCCGACTGACAAATGTTTTTAAAACGCGTTACAGGTAACACAATGTGACAGCCAATTAAAGCCAGCTGGAGAGCACTGAAGGCTTGGAAAAAATGTGGCTATAAAAGTTACCTAATAAACGATGTTTTAAATTCAATAAAATAGGGTTTGTCCCTATAAAAGTATTGTAATAAGAAACTTGGGTTTTGCCCATGTGTTGATTTATATCAATTATGGTGGTTTTACTCTGATAAACATTTCCTAACTACGGTCCTGATGTAAATTCCGTTGCAAGATTAATCAACTGATACCACCAAACTCTGAGCTCGCGTCCGCCCGTTCCCGGGACAGATAAGGGATCAGGGGTTGCGATACTTCATCAACAGCGAGTGCCCAGAACACTTAAAGACTAGTAGTGCAATTGGCATGTTTCAAGGCAGATCTCTAGAATGGTGGGCAAACGAGAGAAACATCCGCTCCGACGAGGAAGCTTTTGCTCTTCCATGGCCCGAGGTGCGAGAATTGATGATGCTCGAATTATGCCCTCCCCATGAACAGCTGAAGCTTAAGGAAGAGTTCTGGCACCTCAAGGAGGCTGGAGACGACAACTTGGCTTACACTATCCGCTTTAAGCAACAAAGCATAACTGTGCCTCACTTGGTTTCTACTCCGAAGCGCATGATAACCAAGTACATCAATGGTTTACCTCCTGCCATGCGTGATTCGATTGAAGCAGCTCAGCTAGGAACTACTGAAGAAGTTTACCATCTTGCAGCAAGTTTGAACAACAACAGTGTCCGTGACAAACAGTTTGGAAACTCTGCTCCCTCGAAATCAGCAAACCAAGTTACCCAGTAGCCTAGTGGGAACAGAAACAAGAAACGAAAGTCTCAGGGTTCTGGCTGCAATTCCATTGTCCCTGTTACGAATGCGAACCCTGCAGGCAATGCTATTGTGCCTGCTGCTGCTGCTGCTAACCCTACGGCTCTGGAAAACAAGAAGCCGTACACTGGAGTGCATCCCAAGTGTGCGACTTGTAACTATTATCATCCGATTACCTCTGCTTGCCGTCTGTGTACCAACTGCAATCGCTATGGTCACACAACTCCCTACTGCCGTCAAGCCAACCAAGCCCAGCAAGCACCAGCTCAGGCAGCTCTACCAGCTCTCCCAGCTCCTCCGCAGAATCCCAGACCGGTCAACAATGTTCGTGCATGCTACAAGTGTGGAGACACTACTCATCTCTGTAACCAGTGTCCTCAGCTGAATCAGGAGCAACAACCAGCCGCTCGGGGGCGAGCGTTCAACCTCAATGCAAACCAGGCCCGTAACGAGAATGATGTCGTTAATGGTACGTTTCTCGTCAATAATCTTTACGCTTCGATACTATTTGATACTGGTGCCGACAGAAGCTTCGTGGCCGTAGAATTTGAATCTTTGTTAAACTGTGCACGCTCAAAACTACCTAAGTCATTCTCTATTGAGATTACCGATGGTAAGTCTATTCTAGTTGATTCTATTCTCAGTGGTTGTTCCCTGACTCTTAGCGAATCATGCCGAAATCTCCTGTCACGAGAAGTACGTTCGTCTTCCTCTCCCGTCCGGTGATATTTTGCACGTCTATGGAGACCGACCTTCTAGAGGACTGAAGTTGATGTCATGCACTCAAGCGAGCCGGTGCTTATGTAAACAGTACTTTGCCTTCTTGGACCACGTAGTGGAACAAAAGGGCAAGAGAAAGAACCTAAGCTATGTTCCAATAGTGTGTGATTTCCCTGATGTCTTTCCCGAAGATCTTCCTGGTCTTCCTCCTCCAAGATCTGTTGATTTTCGTATTGATCTCATACCTGGTGCGACTCCTGTCGCCAAGGCTCCTTACAGACTTGCACCTTCTGAGATGCAAGAACTATCCAGTCAACTACAAGAATTGCTCGACAAAGGCTTTATACATCCAAGTACCTCCCCGTGGGGTGCTCCTGTGTTATTTGTCAAGAAGAAAGATGGGTCGTTTCGTATATGTATCGGCTACCGAGAGCTTAATAAACTCACTGTTAAGAATCATTATCCTCTCCCTCGTATCGACGATCTATTTGACCAACTACAAGGCGCGTCCTGTTTCTCGAAAATCGACCTTCGATCTGGTTATCATCAACTCCGTATTCTCGAAGATGATATCCCCAAAACTGCGTTTCGTACCCGTTATGGGCACTACGAGTTTGTGGTTATGCCTTTTGGCTTGACCAACGCACCCGTCGTGTTCATGGATCTTATGAATCGTGTTTGTAAACCTTACTTGGATCGTTTTGTGATAGTCTTTATTGATGACATTCTTATTTATTCGAAAACTAGAGCTGATCATGAACGTCATTTACGCTTGATGCTAGAACTTTTACGTGGTGAACGCTTATACGCTAAGTTTTCTAAGTGTGAGTTTTGGATCGATGAAGTACAATTTCACCGGCACGTTGTTAGCAAACAAGGTATTCATGTTGACCCTTCTAAAATCGACGCTGTGAAGAACTGGAGTACACCTAAATCTGCATCTGAGATTCGTTTCTTCCTAGGATTGGCGGGTTATTACCGTCGATTCATCTTGGACTTTTCAAAGATCGTCGTTCCTCTTACTTCCTTGACTCAGAAAGAGAAACCTTTTGCTTGGGGTTCCGAGCAAGAGGAATCCTTTCAAACTCTTAAGAATCTTCTTTGTAATGCTCATGTGCTTGCTCTCCCTGATGGGAATGACGATTTTGTGGTATATTGTTACGCCTCGAACCGTGGCTTGGGCTGTGTGCTCATGTAACGGGATAAGGTCATCGCTTATGCCTCCCGACAACTCATAATACATGAGAAAAATTATACTACCCACGATTTAGAGCTTGGCACGGTTGTTTTTGCGTTAAAGATCTGGCAACACTACCTATATGGGACTAAGTGTGTGGTTTTCACTGATCATAAGAGCCTGCAGCATATCTTTAACCAAAAGGAACTGAATATGTGTCAGCGACGATTGGTGGAATTGCTTAACGGCTACGACTGCGAGATTCGCTATCATCCTGGCAAGGCGAATGTCGTGGCCGATGCTCTTAGTCGTAAGACTCATGTTAATACTATCCGTTGCTTTCACATCTCTAGCAATCTTCATACTTGTATCCGCGAAGCTCAATACTCATCCGCCAACGAAGGTAGTCTAATCGTAGAAATACGAGGCGCTACTATGGACCAACTTGTGACGAAGTCTGATGGACTTCAATACTACCTCAATCGCATCTGGGTGCCAGATCGCGACAATCTTTGTGAGCTCATTATGAATAAGGCTAAAAAATCTCGATACTCTATTCATCCAGGTGCTGATAAGATGTACCATGACTTGCGTATGACTTATTGGTGGCCTGGTATGAAAAAGGACATTGCTGCATACGTCTCCAAATGCCTTACCTGCACAAAGGTAAAGGCTGAACATCAGCGTCCTTCAGGTCTCCTTGAACAACCCGAAATCCCTGTTTGGAAATGGGATAGTCTCGCTATGGACTTTATAACTAAACTACCTCGAACGCCCACCGATCATGATAGTATTTGGGTAATCATTGACCGTCTAACTAAGTCAGCCCACTTTCTTCCAATTCGTGAGGATTTCAAAGTGGAGAAACTTGCTAGAATCTACACTGATGAAATCATATGTCGTCATGGTATACCCATTGACATTATTTCTGACCACGATGGTCGTTTCACTTCCCCTCTTTGTCAAACATTCCAATCCTCTATGGGTTCTCATTTGAATCTTAGTACGGCTTTTCATCCCCAAACGGATGGACAGACCGAACGCACTATTCAAACCCTAGAGGATATGCTCCGTTCTTGTGTCATCGACTTTGGTGGTAACTGGGATGTACATTTACCATTGATTGAGTTCTCGTACAACAACAGCTATCATTCCAATATTCAGATGGCTCCTTTCGAAGCTTTATACGGTCGCAAGTGCCGATCTCTTCTCAGTTGGCATGAGATTGGTGACAAGCAACTAACTGGCCCTGAGATCATTCAAGAGACGACGGATCAGATTCTTCAGATCCGCGATAACTTGATCAAGGCTAGGAGCAGACAAAAGAGCTATGCTGATAAAGGCGTAAGCCTCTGGAATTTGATGCTGGAGATCGAGTACTGCTCAAGGTATCTCCCTGGAAGGGAGTAGTTCGTTTTGGTAAGAAGGGAAAGCTCGCTCCTCGCTATGTGGGTCCTTTCACGATACTCGAAAGGATTGGCAAGGTGGCGTACCGACTCAACCTGCCACAGGTACTTAACAATGTACATCCGGTGTTCCACGTACTTAACAATTTATAGAAATTATCTATAAATTGGATTTAGTAAAATAGGTATATACCCACATATATCTCAAAAATAATATTTTTTTAAGATCAAAGTTAGAAAAAAAATATATCTTTAGTTTTCACCAAAATCATATATTTTTGAGTTATTTATGAAAATATATATTTTCTTATACTCCAAAAATAATATATTTTCAAGTTTGACAAAATATGATATATTCTCATAATAATTGTAGAAATTCATACTTTGTCGTTTGTTCGGTTTCGAGAATACCGTTTACCAAGTTTGTCAAGATACGAATTAAATTTCTGGAATATTTATATATATAGTCCAAAGTGTCCATTGTCCGAATCGTCCAATATTTGTGTGTAAGTTATATATTTATTTTCTTGTGATTTTTGTAATTCTTCAAATTACAACTTTTAGTATTTTGGTGTGGTATATTATTTTTCAAGTTCCTAATTTTTAGTATAACTAATACAAATAATATACACATAGCACATAATTTTTGTGACTTCTAAATATATATTTTCCTAAATATATATACTTAGTCATTTTTATTCTTGAAAATCAACCTCCATTACTTGTAATTTTTATAACAAAAATTATGGCAAATTTTTATATTTAAAACCATGATCCAAAATCACTTGTAAACACTTGTTTAAACATATTTTTCTAAGTGTTGAATTTCTACAAAAAATTTGTCATAGTTTCCTTTGAAAATGGAGGTTTCCATGCTTATAGCATATCATTTTCTTTTTCAAAAATTCACCAACAATCATCAACAATCATACTACAACTTACCATAAGCCCTAAAATACATTTCTCATAAAGTCATGAACTTGAATTTTTATAGAATCTTGTAGTATTTTAACATAGTGTTTAACCTGATTTACTAACACTAAAAACATGGTTTTTATTTCATAAAACTCATTTTTACAAAATTTCCATCTTCACAACTTGTAACTCACTTTTACAAAAATTCATCTTCTTGAAATTTTCATGTCTTCTACACTTTAATGGTTCCATTTTCACACATAAAGTAAGTTTATTTTCTTTCAAAACTCAAAACCATGTTCTTTGTAAGTAAACTTTTGTTTTCTTGAAACTTTCATGTTTGAAATCTCATACTTTTATAATCTACAACTTGTAGGAACCATCATTCTTCACAAAATCAAGTTTATTTTCAAGTTCATACTTAACATAAAGGATGATTAACATGGATCTTTCAAGATCCATCCTCATACTTGCTAGATCATGTTTTAAATCATCATCTAGCAAGCTTTTATGTGGTGTGTAACACCATACACTCAAGAAATCAACAAACAGGTTCATCACATACATTAAACAACTTAGATCCTTATGATCTTGAGTTTTATTCTTATGTTCATCTTCTTGTTTTGGTATGATCTTTAGATTTTTAGTTACACGTCTACTTTAACCACTAAAACAAGAGATAAAAACATGATCAAGAACACTTACTACTAGCACAAAGGCTAGGGATGAACAAGATGAAAGATGAAGAAGAAAAGTGGTGGTTAATAGCTCCTTAAGGTGGTCCTTCAACTCCTCTTGCTTGCTACCTTCTTAACTATGCTTGATTCACCTTAGAACACCCTTGGATTATGTTGGAGGATGAAGAAAAAATGGAGATGGATTGGGGGTGCTTGGGCCGTAGCTAGGGAGGAAGGAGGAGAAGGTTTTTGTGAGTTTGAATTTTGAGAAGATGATAAGTGATGAAACCTAAGGCTCATGGTCTTTTTATCCACCAACATCAAATTACACAAGAGATATTATGTTTAATATCTCTTAACATTATCCATTTTAATATTCAAAAGGGGGAGGGCCCACAACATCAGCCTCATTGGGGGGGGGGGGGGGTAACTAGTTTAATTTCAATTGTTAGTTGGTTAATTAGTTAGGATGTAAGTGTTTAGTTAGGGGTTTAAGTGTGTTTAGGGGTTTTTGATGTGCAATAAGGTGTTTAATGATAAAAACTAGTCTTATGACATTAAAACAATGTTCCTAGTTTATTTTTGGTGTTTCAGGTAGTGTCCGGTTGTTCGTTCGGTTATCGGTTCGTTAAGGTGCTAAATTGCGCAGTTTTGTGAGTTATGAAGTGCTTTTTATGACAGTTTGCATTCCCGACACTTTACAAGTTATTCTGGACATCTAAGCCTTATTTCTGCACAATATTTTGATGTTCATTTGCCGATTTTTGCTGAATTTTGTAGAATTCTGCATTTAGAGTGTGTTTCTGGTACTTTTTAATGTTCATTCGTCACTCGGAAGGCAGTTTCATAACCCTTACTTTCCTACATGGAGTTCTAGTATAAACTTTGGTTCTGAGCCTCAATCTGTGTCCTAACTGATGTTTGTCTGAGTACTGAACTCCTGTCAGTACTACTAGTTTATCCGATAATTGTGCTAGTTTCGTTCTGTGCACTAACTTAAATTGTTTCGAGTTGCATTTAACAATAATAAGTAACTGGTGTGTGTAAAATGCAACATATAAATTACATCAAATGAGGCATAAAACTAACCCTTTTTTAGTACTAATGTTGGAAAAGTGTGCTTTTGTCTTCCTTTTGTATTTTTAGGACTAAATGAGCTTAAATGAACAAAAGGAACAAATATGCAGCAAAAACTAACATAAATGCAAAGAAAAGGAATAAAAGTGGTATGCTCGGCCCCTCTACAGCATCTCCCCAAGCAAAAACAAGAAAAAGAAGGTTGACCACGGCCCTGTGCCCAGCGAACACGGGGGCGTGGTCAGGTGTCTGCATAAAATGACAAAGTTGTAGAAGCTTCTATTCCCAGCACGGGGGCGTGCCCAGCTCAACACGGGGCATGGTCAACGCTAAGATTCGCAAAATCTTGCAAATCTTTATAGTACATATACGCTTCTACACACGGGGACGTGCCCAGTGAACACGGGGGTGTGTGGAGCCTAATGTAGACAATTGTAATTAATGAAGAAAGAGAAAGAGGATGGCCACGGGGCCGTGTCCAGCGGGAACGGGGCCGTCGCTAGAGTTTTGTTCAGGCTATAAATAGGGGTGCTTGGTTCACTTCAAATGCATCCCTTGGCAAACCACCTCTCTCCCACTTCACCACCACTCCACCACCACTACAACACCCACATCCACCTCCATCATCCATCATCCACCTTAGAGTGTGTGTAGTAGTCTCGGGATCCAAGATTGATAGTAAGAGTTCGTGTCAATCAAAGGCCATGTTTGGCTAAGTCTCTTACATCACTTGGTGAAGACAAGCATTTAATGTAATACTTTTGATTTTTAATCTTTTCGCACTTTTTATTTGGTTTTGTATTAATGACTTTAATACCTAGTTTCTTATGTTGAAGGTGAAACTTTTTTATCATTTGTCCGTGGTGTCTTGGCATTACTTTACTGTCTATATAAAGTAAAAGATTTTCACCATTCATATCTCTACGGTCTATATAGAGATATGTTGCCTACCTGGTCAGGGGTTAAGGGAATGGTTTAGTAAGATTCTTGCCTTGTTCAGTGTATAGATCCTGCAAGGACCTGGGTCAAGCTTACTAGGACCTCCTTCAATACCCAGTAGTATTGGATGGCGGGGTGCGAATGGCTTGATCCCCTCATATGTAAACTACTATTAATACATTAACCCGACTACTTGGGATTGTATCCCTGCTGACTCAAACCACTTAGCCGAGGGTAACGTCGCCTGCAAAATAGGGGCCTACCACTTTACGCATTTGTGACAACTCGTATTTCAGAACATATTTATGTGCTTAATGTAACGTATGTGAACTTGGCATGATTATCTGATATGTTGATTTAATGAATGTTATGAGATTTCATGTTTGTAATATGTGAATTTATGTATGTATATATATGATGTAGGGTAAAATACACATATTTGTCCCGTGTAGATTGTATAATTTTTGTATAGTTTTTATTTAATATTTTTAGTTTTTAGTGTTGTATTATATTATATTGTGGTGGGACAGGTTCTGTGCAAATGGAGCGAAAACGAGTAATATGGAAATGACCTGCTAGTTGGCCAGAGTAGAATGCCAGTGACCGGAGTAAAATTTGCGCTATTTTCTGTGATTGGACCAGGCCCACTATATCTATATTATAAAAGTTTGCCAATTACAAAAGTCAAGGGGCCGGCCCACTAATGAAAATTAAAACAGGCTAATTGTGTTTTGAGGTATCATGGGACGCAAGTGATTACATCAGTTGGACGGTTATATATCAAATCTTGGGAAGCAAATTAGAGGGAGGAGAATTATTAAGGCGGCTATAGTGTTGGGCCGAAGCCCATATGTACTTGGACGTGAAGGAGGCAACATCGAATACATATATTAGAGGATCAGTCGCAGAAGGGAGGACGGGAGAATATATACAACATCAGACGGCTCGGACTCAGGAAGACAGCAATGCCACCATTACGAAACTTGGAGTTCTTGGACTGTTTTGGAGGCTGATTGGAGCAGTTTAGAGCATTCTGGACGCGTGGAATCATCGAGTAACATCTTGGAAGCATTCGGGAGTGGAGAAAACGGGTTTAATCATCTTATTCTCTTGTTTTCGTTTGTTAAAACCTTGTTACATGATGAATTCTGTTTTTACATTGATTGATATTGCGTTTTTGACAATGTTTCTTGGCTAAACTTCATATACTACCTAGGTTAATGACAATAGCTTAATAAAGTTTGGATCTTTATTTGATTTTTAGCGTGGTTGTGGTTATTCTTGTATTGTAAAAGCTTTGGGAATCTACCTTGGTGCATATGCGTGTTTGACAATTGTTTTATTATTGTTTATTGCTTCATATAACTCTTGGTGACGGTCTTTATCACATAATAGGGTTGTATTAGGGTTTCTTGATTTAGGTGACGGTCTTTATCACATAATAAATCATTAATCCTTTAGGGTGAAAATAGCTTAAGTAACCTTAGAAGTAATATTCGGTAATTCAATAAAATCAAGTGTGCTGCTAGACTCGTCGCGGAAAGGCTCGAGGATATTAATAGGTCTAGGTTTGGTTATAAGTCCTTAACATTCCATAGCTTATTAAACCAAGATTAGAACCCATTGCTGCTTTAGACGTTCGCGCGGCAAAGTAGAGCGTCTTATATAGGCACTTTCAAGAAACTAGAGGACGGAAAAGAAATCTAGAAAACCGGTAAGCATAACAGCCTAGGTAGTGCCACAAGAATCGCCTTGAGAGTGTTTGAGGGGCTTAGTGGTGTCTTAATAGGTTTAGCATCTTAAGATCCCGGTTCCACACCACAAAATTATCAAATAGAGATCCATTCTGAGTTAGCTTGCGTCTAGCCTAGGTAGTCTTCATCCATCACTGGTCAAAGTCTTCATTAGAGTTCGTGTTAGTCTTTTAGCTAATCTAGTTCGTCATTACTTGCATTCTTAGGATTTTTAGAAAACCCCCCCAATCAATAAACATTTAGTTAAGTCCGTGTCAGTCTCAGTCTAGATAGAGTCGTTAGCGTAATCAGTAGAGTCTCTTGGGTTCGATACTCGGACTTCCTTAGGCTATACTACATTGATCGGTACACTTGCCGATTGTGTGGTTTAGGGTTTAGAGAGTCTTAGTTTTATAAATTTAAAGCTTAGAGAGTCTAGAATTAGGGTAAATTTAGTTGTTTTAATTAACCCGTTTTCAGCACATCAATATACATATGACTCGGATCGCACAACATAACCCGATCGCACAAGCCTTTGGGCTTTCATTCCACACCACAGTTGGTCCACACTACTTGTACTCGAATCAAGAGGGCAGCCCAAGTTAGGGTTCGGCCCACTCCCCATTCTCCTTTTATTTGCGCACACATATCCATTGTGGGGTTGGTTTCTCATAAGTTAGCAAACCCAAGAATACACACAAAACCCTAATCTCCCTTCTCTCTCTAACCCGACGGCAGTAACACCCTCTTGTCCTTGACGCTTTTGATTCGGATCATCCTTGATCTATCTTCAAACCGGTTAGTGTTTCATGGTTATTATTTTGTGAAATGATATTGTGATTCATATGGTTACATACAACGATTTACAAATGATATACGATTGAATGAATGACTGTATGATTGTCTTGCATAATGATTTAGGGTGTTTGTAATAGAACCATTAGTGTTATATGTTCATGAGATTAAATGATAATCGGCCCACATGTATGTTGTAATAGATCGATATAGGGTTTGATGATACTATGATTTGAATGGTGGTATAAAACTGAAAATCATGTTAATCGGCTGTGGTGTAATCGGATTCGGATGATTAGGATGTTTTGTCAAGAGTTTGCATGATAAGTATTATGATATTAAGGTTTATATGAATTAGATGATAAAACCCTTGTGTAATCGATGATGTGCATGATCTAAAACTGTTAATTGTATTGATTGATTTTGGTAAAGAAGGAAACTATTGAATGATATAACTAAATAGCATAAGTTTCGGATATTTGAACCAGTCGCACAAGTTCTCCCGGTCGCACAAGATCAGGCCACACAAGACCTGATCTGATCGCACAAGGTGCATCGCACAAGCCGGGTACTGTCACATTAAGCACAGTGTACAACTAAGATAAGCATGATCGCACAAGACTTGTGGATCGCACAAGAAGGTGCCGATCGCACAAGGCTTGGCCACACACTCACTGTTGGACTTCATTATGTAGATTGGGCCTTAAAGCCCAAATGTTAGTCACACAAGATTGATTGGATCGCACAAGTTAAACTATTTGCTAAATTGTTGGGCCGCACAAGTCTTGGATTGTTTATATTATTTGGGCCGGGTTTATGGCTGATCGCACAACCCATTGTGGATCGCACAAGTTGTGCTGATCGCACAATAGGTTGGGCCGGCTAATCATGTTGGGCTTTGTTATTTACTTGTCTGATATCGTTTACGTGTGTACCATGTGTTCGTAACTTGCTATCTCTGTGTAAACATACGTGCACTATGTAGACCTAGACCTGACTTGTATGGTAACCATGTTAGGACGTGGTTGACCTCTAGCAGCTCGATTGACCTTTACTTATCTGCCGAGCTAACCTAAGGTGAGTTCACACTTTCTACAAAGCATGGGATTCCCAGGGGTTGGGAATGGGTTAAGGAATATGGATTCCTCGTCCTTCTTGGGTAGGACAGTACGGGTTCAGGAATATAATTCCTCGTCCTCATGGACAGTTAATTTCACTAGACCAAAACTCTATCACGAAGTCCCTCCTTTTTATATCGACTTAATCGACGGGCCAATGGCGAGCGGGTCATTAGTTAGATAGCGCTATTTAGGTCTGACAAGCCTCACACCGTGCCGCAGAGGACGGGTGTGAACTAATGGACTATGGCACGTCAATGATGATATACATTGACAGTTCAGGGCACATAAACATGACTATAGTCAGCAGTCGATATGGTAACGAGTATAGTAGTATATACATGGGGTAGCCCTCACGGCCAGAGAGCCAGATAATTAAACATGGGGTAGCCCCCACGGCTGGGTAGCCCCCACGGCTTGATAGCCAGAGTGAACGGGATTAAACAAAACACGTTTTTCAACTATGGGGTAACCCCCCCACGGCAGGGATGCCAGTTAAAGGAAACTGTTTTTGGAACAACTTAAAACGAACACCCAGCTGTGAACTCGCTCAACATTGCTGTTGACTCGTTACTACATGCTTTGCAGGTGAATAGGTTTAGCAGGAGCTTACATGGGGAAGAGTCGTTGTGGAGCATGGACATTGAGTGTTCATGATGAACTTAAACATTATTTACTTATGCTTTGGTTTTAGACATTATGCTTCCGCTTGCAACTTAAACTATGTTTTGTTTGGACACCAATTGTATTGGTGGGATTTTTATAATTACTTACATGCTTGTTCAATATGATTGGTGGCTGGATCCTGGTCAGTCACGCCTCCAAGCGGTGATACTCCGCGTGTAGATTTTGGGGGTGTGACAGATTGGTATCAGAGCCATTGGTTATAGTGAACTTGGTTTTAATAAGGGAAAAAGTGTTTGTTAAAACCAGACTATAACCTGAACAGTGCTCAACGATCCACAACGACGCTTCGCTCCACGTGCAAGGCTCAACATTCTAGGTGGTATGATTTATGTTTATATTGCCTACTTGCTAGATTATATAGAACTTTGCTTATGGTATGCTTAGATAAGCGTAGCAAGGATAGTTTGAAAACACATGTGTGCTTACTCTCTTCTGTCATCGCACTTTCACGAACCTCTCTCACTCATGTTTTCCTTGATATGAAGATCATGAGTGGACGCGTTAACATGACACAAGCCCAGTTGACGGCTCTGATTAACCAACAAGTTGCTGCGGCACTTGCAGCCGCACAAGCAGGAGGTATACCCTGCAGTCTAAACTCATTCTAGGATCTTTAGGTCCTACTCCCGTGAACCAACCTTTGTGTTAAACTTTGTCCTTTCTTACTCTCACGGCAGGTCAACCTGCACGACCCCCTGTGAGCACTTTCAAGACCTTTATGGACTGTCAACCTAGTACCTTTAGTGGCACCGAAGGAGCGATAGGTCTCCTACACTGGATTCGTAGGATCGAATCTGCATTCGAAGAAAGTGAAAGCCCTACCAGCAAACGAGTAGAGTACACTGTTGGTACCTTGCAAGGGAAAGCGTATTCTTGGTGGAACACACAAGTTCAGATGCTCGGATTGGCGGATGTGAATGCCACCCCCTGGAGCGACTTCAAGGATTTGATCAAGGAGGAATTCTGTCACCCGGACGACATTCTAAAACTTGAAATAGAGTATTATGGTTTGAAGATGGAAGGATCAAAGATTGAGGCATACACAAAAAGATCCAACGACTTGGCTGCCCTATGTCCTAACTTGTCACAACCCATTTCTAGACGAATCGAGCTATACCTCAGAGGCTTAGCCCTGGAAATCCAAGGGTCTGTAATTGCGGCCAACCTTTCCACAATCCAGCAAGTCGTTCGTTTGGCGCACCAGCTCACTGATCAGGCAGTGGAAGAGGGCAAGTTGCCCAAGCGTAACTCTTCCAATGCAAATGCTCTTATTAATACCAAGCATATATGGGGTGATCACCAGGGTGAGGGTCGTAGCTCTATACAACAGGACCCGCACGGGAAACTCGTACAGCAGGGGCTGAACTACCAAAATCAAGGGGGATACCTTGGGAATAAGCCGAAATGCCGCAAGTGCCATCGACACCACGGCGGGTCACGTGCGGGATCGCGTGGCCCTCGATGCAAGAAGATGGGACATATGGCTAGAGATTGCAGGGGCCCATATCCTGCAAACCGGAACCAGCAGCAGCAGGGAAGCAAAAACGGGTGTTTTCGTTGTGGGGCTGAAGACCATCTCAAGAGGAACTGTCCGCAGATGAGGCAGAAGCGTGACAACAACAACAACCAAGGCAAAGGGAACAATAACGGACACCATAATGATAACCACAGGGCTGGTAAGCGTGAGTTCCTGAATGGGCAAGGAGAAGAAAGAAACAACCCAAACGTTGTGACGGGTAAGTTCCTACCAGACAATTTCTCTGTTTCTGTTTTATTTGATTCGAGTGCCGATACTAGCTACGTGTCCTTAAAAGTTGGTCAAATGCTTAAGCGTACCCCAACACTTTTGAACACCAAGCACACTATAGAGTTAGCTAACGGTAAGAGTTTAGAGGCCACACACGTAGTCAAGGGTTGTAACCTTGTTCTTGCTAATCAGACCTTCTCCATCGACCTCATTCCTATCGTCCTGGGTAGTTTCGACGTTGTCATTGGGATGGATTGGTTATCCCAACACTGAGCAGAGATTCTTTGCAACGAGAAGATTGTCCGTATTCCTTATTCAGGTGATGAACCTCTCATGATTCGTGGTGACAAGAGGGGTGCTGTTGAGAGCATCATCTCTTTCCTTAAGGCCCAGAAGTGTTTGCGAAAGGGCCACACTGCTATTTTGGCTCTCGTTACTGACACCTCAAAGAAGAAGATAGAAGATTTTCCGATCGTACGTGAGGTATTCCCTGAGGAATTACCTGGTCTTCCGCCTCATCGCCAGGTCGAATTTCAAATCGAGCTAGCTCCTGGAGCAGCGCTTATAGCTCGAGCACCTTATCGTTTAGCCCCATCAGAACTAGAAGAGATGTCCACGCAACTACAAGAGCTGTTGAATAAGGGTTTTATTCGTCCTAGCTCTTCGCCATGGGGAGCTCCAGTGCTATTTGTGAAGAAGAAAGATGGTACCTTCAGAATGTGTATAGACTACCGTGAGCCCAACAAGGTGACGGTGAAGAATCGTTATCCTCTTCCACGCATTGATGACCTGTTCGACCAGTTGCAAGGGTCGAGCTTTTACTCGAAGATTGATTTGAGATCGGGATATCACCAGCTGAGAGTCCGAGAAGAGGACGTCTCCAAAACAGCCTTTAGGACTCGTTATGGACACTACGAGTTTTTGGTCATGCCTTTTGGACTGACAAACGCACCTGCGGTTTTCATGGACCTTATGAATCGAGTGTGCAAGCCTTACTTAGACAAGTTCATTATAGTATTCATTGACGACATCCTGATCTATTCTAAGAGTCAGGAGGAACACGAGCAGCATTTACGACTTATTTTGGAACTCCTTCGAACAGAACAGCTTTATGCAAAGTTCTCGAAATGCGACTTCTGACTTCGTGAAGTCCATTTCCTAGGCCACGTGGTAAACAAGGATGGGATCCATGTTGATCCATCCAAGGTAGACTCGATCAAGAACTGGCCTGCACCTAGAACACCAACAGAAATTCGCCAATTCTTGGGCTTGGCAGGTTACTACAGAAAGTTTATCAAGGATTTCTCCAAGATTGCGCAACCTCTCACCTCACTAACTCAGAAAGGTGTCACCTATCGTTGGGGTGATACACAGGAAACGGTGTTTCAGCACTTAAAGGATAGACTTTGCAGCGCACCTATCCTCTCATTGCCTGAAGGCACAGTCGATTTTGTGGTTTATTGTGACGCATCCATTCAGGGACTTGGATGTGTGCTGATGCAACGTGACAAGGTCATTGCTTATGCGTCACGTCAACTTAAGATTCAGGAATGGAACTATACTACGCATGATTTGGAGCTGGTAGCTGTTGTTTTCGCACTCAAGATATGGAGACATTACCTGTACGGTACCAGGTGCACCATTTACACCGATCACAGGAGTCTCGAGCATATCTTCAAACAGAAGGAGTTGAACATGCGTCAACGTTGATGGGTTGAGCTATTGAACGATTACGAATGTGCCATCAAGTACCATCCAGGCAAAGCCAATGTTGTGGCTGACGCCCTCAGTCGAAAGGACACTACGCCTAAGCGCGTGCGAGCATTACAACTCACCATTCAATCTAGTCTTCCTTCCCAGATACGAGATGCTCAGGTAGAATAATTGAAACCAGAGAACGTCAGGGCTGAAGCCCTACGTGGCTCAAGGCAATGGTTAGAACAAAAGGAAGATGGTGCTTACTATGTAACGGGATGCATTTGGGTCCCACTCTATGGCAACCTACGAGAGCTTGTGATGGATGAGGCACACAAGTCTCGCTACTCAGTACATCCTGGTTCAGATAAGATGTACCACGACTTGAAAACTACGTATTGGTGGCCTAGCATGAAGGCCCACATAGCAACTTACGTCAGCAAGTGTTTGACTTGTGCAAGAGTCAAAACTGAATACCAGAAACCCTCAGGCCTACTCCAACAACCAGAGATTCCACAATGGAAATGGGAGCAAATTTCCATGGATTTTGTTACTGGCCTGCCTAGATCTCAACGTGGAAATGATACTATTTGGGTGATCGTGGATTGACTCACAAAGTCTGCACACTTCATGGCTATCAAAGAAACGGATAAGTTCTCCACTCTAGCAGACGTATATCTTAAGGAAGTTGTCTCGAGGCACGGGGTGCCCACCTCCATTATCTCTGATCGCGATGCACGTTTTACTTCTGAACTGTGGCAAGCAATGCACAAGTCCTTTAGCTCACATTTAGATATGAGCACAGCTTATCACCCGCAAACGAATGGGCAGTCTGAACGCACCATCCAGACCCTTGAAGACATGCTTAGGGCATGTGTGATTGACTTTGGCAATGGTTGGGAAAGACATCTGCCACTAGTGGAATTCTCGTATAATAACAGTTACCACACCACCATTCAGGCCGCTCCATTTGAGGCATTGTACGGGCGTAAATGCCGACCACCTCTTTGTTGGGCAGAGGTGGGGGATAGTCAGATCACTGGCCCAGAACTTGTGGTAGACACAACAGAACGGATTGCTCAAATACGACAACGAATGGCGGCAGCTCGTGACCGTTAGAAAAGCTACACCGATAAAGGCAGGAAACCACTCGAGTTCCAGGTTGGGGATCGAGTGCTACTCAAAGTTTCACCCTGGAAGGGTGTGGTTCGTTTTGGCAAACGAGGCAAACTTAACCCACGATATGTTGGACCATTCGACATCATAGAGAAAATAGGCAAGGTGGCCTACAAACTGAACTTACCAACAGAATCAGTGCAGTTCACACGTATTTCACAACTGATTCATCGAGGAACCAGTTGAAATCACGGACCGGGACATTAAGGTCCTCAAGCGCACTAGAATACCTCTCGTTCAAGTTCGTTGGAACTCCCGACGCGGCCCAGAGTTCACCTGGGAACGCAAAGACCAAATGAAACAAAAGTATCCCCAACTATTCGCAAACAGTACAACCACTACTGAGGCTGAAGCTACTACGGAATTTCGTCCCGAAATTCCAGATCAACGGGGGGAGGATGTGACACCCCAGGAAAACCATGCAACTTAACTAGCTTCCTCAGTGAGTACGTACCAAATTTCGGGACGAAATTTCTTTCAACTTGGGGATAATGTGACAACTCGTATTTCAGAACCTATTTATGTGCTTAATGTAACGTATGTGAACTTGGCATGATTATCTGATATGTTGATTTAATGAATGTTATGAGATTTCATGTTTGTAATATGTGAATTTATGTATGTATATATACATATGACTCGGATCGCACAACATAACCCGATCGCACAAGCCTTTGGGCTTTCATTCCACACCACAGTTGGTCCACACTACTTGTACTCGAATCAAGAGGGCAGCCCAAGTTAGGGTTCGGCCCACTCCCCATTCTCCTTTTATTTGCGCACACATATCCATTGTGGGGTTGGTTTCTCATAAGTTAGCAAACCCAAGAATACACACAAAACCCTAATCTCCCTTCTCTCTCTAACCCGACGGTAGTAACACCCTCTTGTCCTTGAAGCTTTTGATTTGGATCATCCTTTATCTATCTTCAAACCGGTTAGTGTTTCATGGTTATTATTTTGTGAAATGATATTGTGATTCATATGGTTACATACAACGATTTACAAATGATATACGATTAAATGAATGACTGTATGATTGTCTTGCATAATGATTTAGGGTGTTTGTAATAGAACCATTAGTGTTATATGTTCATGAGATTAAATGATAATCGGCCCACATGTATGTTGTAATAGATCGATATAGGGTTTGATGATACTATGATTTGAATGGTGGTATAAAACTGAAAAGCATGTTAATCGGCCGTGGTGTAATCGGATTCGGATGATTAGGATGTTTTGTCAAGAGTTTGCATGATAAGTATTATGATATTAAGGTTTATATGAATTAGATGATAAAACCCTTGTATGATCGATGATGTGCATGATCTAAAACTGTTAATTGTATTGATTGATTTTGGTAAAGAAGGAAACTATTGAATGATATAACTAAATAGCATAAGTTTCGGATATTTGAACCAGTCGCACAAGTTCTCTCGGTCGCACAAGATCAGGTCACACAAGACCTGATCTGATCACACAAGGTGCATCGCACAAGGTGCATCGCACAAGCCGGGTACTGTCACATTAAGCACAGTGTACAACTAAGATAAGCATAATCGCACAAGACTTGTGGATCGCACAAGAAGGTGCCGATCGCACAAGGCTTGGCTACACACTCACTGTTGGACTTCATTATGTAGATTGGGCCTTAAAGCCCAAATGTTAGTCGCACAAGATTGATTGGATCGCACAAGTTAAACTATTTGCTAAATTGTTGGGCCGCACAAGTCTTGGATTGTTTATATTATTTGGGCCGGGTTTATGGCTGATCGCACAACCCATTGTGGATCGCACAAGTTGTGCTGATCGCACAATAGGTTGGGCCGGCTAATCATGTTGGGCTTTGTTATTTACTTGTCTGATATCGTTTACGTGTGTACCATGTATTCGTAACTTGCTATCTCTGTGTAAACATACGTGCACTATGTAGACCTAGACCTGACTTGTATGGTAACCATGTTAGGACGTGGTTGACCTCTAGCAGCTCGATTGACCTTTACTTATCTGCCGAGCTAACCTAAGGTGAGTTCACACTTTCTACAAAGCATGGGATTCCCAGGGGTTGGGAATGGGTTAAGGAATATGGATTCCTCGTCCTTCTTGGGTAGGACAGTCCGGGTTCAGGAATATAATTCCTCGTCCTCATGGACAGTTAATTTCACTAGACCAAAACTCTATCACGAAGTCCCTCCTTTTTATATCGACTTAATCGCCGAGCCAATGGCGAGCGGGTCATTAGTTAGATAGCGCTATTTAGGTCTGACAAGCCTCACACCGTGCCGCAGAGGACGGGCGTGAACTAATGGACTATGGCACGTCAATGATGATAGACATTGACAGTTCAGGGCACATAAACATGACTACAGTCAGCAGTCGATATGGTAACGAGTCTAGTAGTATATACATGGGGTAGCCCCCACGACCAGAGAGCCAGATAATTAAACATGGGGTAGCCCCCACGGCTGGATAGCCAGAGTGAACGGGATTAAACAAAACACGTTTTTCAACTATGGGGTAACCCCCCCACGGCAGGGATGCCAGTTAAAGGAAACTGTTTTTGGAACAACTTAAAACGAACACCCAGCTGTGAACTCGCTCAACATTGCTGTTGACTCGGTACTACATGCTTTGCAGGTCAATAGGTTTAGCAGGAGCTTGCATGGGGAAGAGTCGTTGTGGAGCATGGACATTGAGTGTTCATGATGAACTTAAACATTATTTACTTATGCTTTGGTTTTAGACATTATGCTTCCGCTTGCAACTTAAACTATGTTTTGTTTGGACACCAATTGTATTGCTGGGATTTTTATAATTACTTACATGCTTGTTCAATATGATTGGTGGCTGGATCCTGGTCAGTCACGCCTCCAAGCGGTGATACTCCGCGTGTGGATTTTGGGGGTGTGACAGCATTAATAACTTAATTAATTATCTTTCAATACTCCAACCCTTTGGGATTGTATCATTGCTGACTCAAACCACTGGGCTGAGGGTAACGTCACCTTCAGAAGAGGGGCCTACTACTATAACTAAGATAATCTCTTTAAAAGTGCAAAAGTGCGGAAATCATCAAAGGTTACATTAAAGGCGAGTCAGATCCAAGTGATTCATCTTGTCTATCTGTTTTTATTTTTATTTTCAGCATTTTAGTTTTATTTTTCATGTTTAAAAACCTTTTCTAAAAATTTTGATTTGATTAGACGTTGAGGATAAACCGGTACTAAAAGCTCTTGTGTCCTTGGACGACCTCGGTATCTTACCAACGCTATATTACGCTCACGATGGGTGCACTTGCCCATATGTATGTTTAGTGTTAGTAGAATATTGTGTTTTATAAATTAAAAACTTGACTAATGTGTAAAATGGGCTTAAAATATTAATAAAAATATAACACACTCTACACACATCAGTAACATACATCATGTAATGTATTTGTGAGCCTTTTGGAAGTAAATCATGAAATCATTCATATCATAAGTTCAACATGCACAACCATTTATTACAAATTACAGTTCACATCGTACGGAATTTCATGAAAAATGCCAGTTGTCACATGTTGAAGACCATTCGTACGAATGGGTATATAGTCCATCCGTACGAATCAGTGTTACAAGTCCATCCGTAACATTTAAGAAGTGCATTCGTACGAATGCAGGTTTAGTCCATTCATAGATTTGTCCATCCGGACGAGTGCATCCGTATGAATGGAGGCCCATTCGTACATACAAACTTACGGATGGGCATGTAGTATAAATGCCTAGCTTGTCTGGTTTATTTGGTATCTTTGTGACTTTGGAGGGGAAACTCTTGTCGTTTGTTTTCGTGGTTCTGTACTTGTCAATATCAATAGAAAACAACTTTTAATTACATCTTTGTCTTCAATCTACAGACGTACTTGGATTCCGCACAAGATACGTGTTCTACGCATTCAACGGCTAAGGAGATCCTCGGAGCGAATTCACAAGTGGTATCAGAGCGGGTGATTGTTTGCACGGATTAAAGACACAAAGATTCAAGCTTCGTCATCAAATTCAGAGATATATTTCATCATCTTCTTCATATCTTCTTCTACTCATCTTCTACTCATTATTTTTGAACTTAAAACTCAGATATACAAAGATTTCAAGGTTAAAATTAGCTAATTTTTGAATATGTTTTGTGAAAACCAGTTTTACTCAATCCTAGAAAGTTTCAGATCAAAATTCTAACAAAATCATCATCAAGTCATTGAAAAACATGGTTGTTCGTGTTCAGATGTGTTCGTACGGATACACATTTGCCCATTCGTCCGGATAGACTTTATTACACTTTCGAACGGATAGACTGTGTTGCTCATTCGGACGAATCCACACTTCCCTGTTCGGATGAATCTACAAGTTTACATTTGGACGGATCCACTTAGGTCCATCTGTACGAATCAGGAATCAGTTTTAAAATGATATTATATCAGTAGATTCGTACGAATCTACTCAAGATCGATTCGTACGAACCCACGTTTCCACATTCGTACGAACCGATTTGTTTAATTTTCAAAGTTGATCCAAGTGTTTGGTAATTGTTTGCAGGAATCATGGAAGAGGAATTTTATAATGAGTTTTACAATGCATTTACAACTGAAGCAACACCCGTGACAAAGACTGCTTCGAGTGTTATTTCCGAGAGTTTGAACTATGATAATGTTTACAGAAATCATCAAAAGCCACAAAAACTAATGAATGTAGAAGATTATCATTGGTGGAGCAGTAGATTTGAAAACTGGGTAAAGGCTTATGCTTATGATAGTTGGATTATGTTAACTTTTGTATTAATGACTTTAATACCTAGTTTCTTATATTGAAGGTGAAACTTCTTTATCATTTGTCAATGGTGTCTTGGAATTACTTTACTGTCTATATAAAGTAAAAGATTTTCACCATTCATATCTCTACGGTCTATATAGAGATATGTTGGCTACCTGGTCGGGGGTTAAGGGAATGGTTTAGTAAGGTTCTTGCCTTGTTCAGTGTATAGATCCTGCAAGGACCTGGGTCAAGCTTACTAGGACCACCTTCAATACCCACTGGTATTGGATGGCGGGGGTGCGAATGGCTTGATCCCCTCATATGTAAACTACTATTAATACATTAACCCGGCTACTTGGGATTGTATCCCTGCTGACTCAAACCACTTAGCCGAGGGTAACGTCGCCTTCAAAAGAGGGGCCTACCACTTTACGCATTAATAACTTAATTAATTATCTTTCAATATTCCAACCCTTTGGGATTGTATCCTTGCTGACTCAAACCACTGGGTTGAGGGTAACGTCACCTTCAAAAGAGGGGCCTACTACTATAACTAAGATAATCTCTTAAAAAGTGCAAAAGTGCGGAAATCATCAAAGGTTACATTAAAGGCGAGTCGGATCCAAGTGATTCATCTTGTCAATCTGTTTTTATTTTTATTTTTATTATCATCATTTTAGTTTTATTTTTCATGTTTAAAAACCTTTTCTAAAAATTTTGATTTGATTAGACGTTGAGGATAAACCGGTACTAAAAGCTCTTGTGTCCTTGGACGACCTCGGTATCTTACCAACGCTATACTACGCTCACGATGGGTGCACTTGCCCATTTGTGTGTTTAGTGTTAGTAGAATATCGTGTTTTATAAACTTAAAACTTGACTAATGTGTAAAATGGGCTTAAAATATTAATAAAAATATAACACACTCTACACGCATCAGTAACATACATCAAGTAATGTATTTGTGAGCCTTTTGGAAGTAAATCATGAAATCATTCATATCATAATTTCAACATGCACAACCATATTTTACAAATTACAGTTCACATCATACGGAATTACATGAAAAATGCCAGTTGTCACATGTTGAAGACCATTCGTACGAATGGACATATAGTCCATCCGTACGAATCAGCGTTACAAGTCCATCCGTAACATTTAAGAAGTGCATTCGTACGAATGCAGGTTTAGTCCATTCATAGATTTGTCCATCCGGATGAGTGCATCCGTACAAATGGAGGCCCATTCATACATACATACTTACGGATGGGCATGTAGTATAAATGCCTAGCTTGTCTGGTTCATTTGGTATCTTTGTGACTTAAGAGGGGAAACTCTTGTCGTTTGTTTTCGTGGTTCTGTACTTGTCAATATCAATAGAAAACAAATTTTAATTACATCTTTGTGGTCAATCTGCACATGTACTTGGATTCCGCACAAGATACGTGTTCTACGCACTCAACGGTTAAGGAATCGATTCCCGGAGCAAATTCACAAGTGGTATCAGAGTGGGTGATTGTTTGCACGGATTGAAGACACAAAGATTCAAGCTTCGTCATCAAATTCAGAGATATATTTCATCATCTTCTTCATATCTTCTTCTACTCATCTTCTACTCATTATTTTTGAACTTAAAACTCAGATCTACAAAGATTTCACGGTTAAAATTGGCTAATTTTTGAACATGTTTTGTGAAAACCAGTTTTACTTAATCCTAGAAATTTTCAGATCAAAATTCTAACAAAGTCATCATCAAATCATTGAAAAACATGGTTGTTCGTGTTCAGATGTGTTCGTACGGATACACATTTGCCCATTCGTCCAGATAGACTGTATTACACATTCGGACGGATAGACTGTGTTGCTCATTCGGACGAATCCACACTTCCCCATTCGGATGAATCTACAAGTTTACATTCGGACGGATCCACTTAGGTCCATCCGTACGAATCAGGAATCAGTTTTAAAATCATATTATATCAGTAGATTCGTACGAATCTACTCAAGATCGATTCATACGAACCCACGATTCCACATTCGTACGAACCGAGTTGTTTAATTTTAAAAGTTGATCCAAGTGTTTGGTAATTGTTTGCAGGAATCATGGAAGAGGAATTTTATAATGAGTTTTACAGTGCATTTACAACTGAAGCAACACCCGTGACAAAGACTCCTTCGAGTGTTATTTCCGAGAGTTTGAACTATGATAATGTTTACAGAAATCATCAAAAGCCACCAAAACTAATGAATGTAGAAGATTATCATTGGTGGAGCAGTAGATTTGAAAACTGGGCAAAGGCTTATGCTTATGATAGTTGGGTTATGTTAACTTTTGGATATGAAAAACTGACAAACGATAAACATGAACTACTTCGTATTAAAGAATTTTCAGATAATGATAAAAAGGATCACTTTAATGAACTAAGAATGGTAACATTATTACAACAATCTGTTAGAGAGGATATTCTTTTCTTACTTCAACATGGTGAAACGTACAAGTCAATGTGGGAAGCACTGAAAGTGAAATCCGAAGGTGGAAATGACATCAAGAAGAACAAAATTTTTTGTTGTAAAAAGAGTTTGATCTATTAGGATGCATGAAATGAGAAACTGTCTGAAAAATGATAGAAAGATTTTGTCATTTGAAAATCGAGCTAGAGAGGTTTAGAATCAAGAAAGACAGAGAAGAGATTATCGACAAACTAATCAAGGTATTACCAGACGTTGATGATTGGAAAACGTTTGTGATGGTTTTGAAAAATGATGCCAAGTTTGATGAAATCACTTTGGATGGTTTGATTGAAAAACTTGAAGGTCATGATCTAGAGTTACAGAAACAAAACAAATGATCAGTTCAAGTTATCAGCAGAATGTCGATTTGTATTATCGGAGAACTATGCTGATGAACAATCAGGCACCAAAGATCAGTATGACATTTAGTGTTGACAACACTGGTTTCTTCAAAGAGCAAATATCCAAGCTATGATTCTGGATATCATTCATCTTCTGCATCATCCAAATCCAATTCGAATCAGAATTGGAAAGATTCTCCAAACTTGAATACTAATTTTGCTAAGCAGCATATGAGTTTCTTGGCTTCTGTTCTGCAATCTTACGAAAGTTTGGTCGCAGGAAAGATCGGCAATCCAAATATGAGAAAGGAGGATTAGGACTTACGGGTGGTCCGTAGGACAACCCTTAAGTGCCTTAAAAAGATAAAAATCCCATGCTATACATGGTAATTGCTTGAACTTGGTAACCACTAGATGTTTGGATTTGCAGGCGTTAAAGTGATCAAGATGCGGGTTTTAGGAAGTCTAGATGGGTGTTAGAAGTTGGCGGATATCAGGTTGGAGTAATCAAAGTGCAATAAAGGAAACACGAAGAAACATTCCAGTCAGCGCCGTAACCTACGGTCCTTACCGTAGGTTACGGCCCCAACTCTCTCAAAATACCACCGCCGTAGGACAGAAGAGACTCGCCGTAAAGGAATAATGGGCGCCGTAAGCTACGTTACCCGCCGTAGCTTACGGCGCTATGTTGACTTTTTGGACTTTGCTGACCGCCGTAAGCTACGGCGCTTACCGTAGCTTACGGCGCCGACTGAGCCACTTTGTAACTTCCAAATTTATTACAAATTTCAAGGGGATTTATGGTGTCCTATCATATGTTTTTCGGTTATCATCACTTTGGAGACAATTTTTGGTGCACTTTGGAGCTTGAAGACTATCTTTAATCCTTTGGTTCATGTTTTTAACTTGTTTGAAGATTAAGATTTGTTTGAGAATGATGTTTCAAGCCATGAGTGGCTAAATACTTTGTGACTATCTTTGGTTGAAGGTTTGCATGAGACTTTATGTTTGATTTCTTATTTCTAGAATAACAAACTTCATCTTTATGATTTATTTGTTATGGTGTGTGATTGATTGTTAGTAAATTGTTGATTCTTATGCTAATCTAGTTTGAAATCATACGTTCTTGGTGCCGTTGGCAATCGAGATATCATGGGTAGAATTAGGCTTGGGTAAGGGTTAATTGATCATCGGGTAACAACCTCACGTTCTAGGAATCTGAGTACTTAGTTCCCATTCATCACTGCAATTAATCACACATGAACTATGTCTATGTAGTTCTTCCTAGTGGAAAGATAACATAAATGTCAAAGCAAACCGGAAACTAAAGATGGTCATTTGTCTTTAATTTGTTTACAACCAACACTTTCATTTTGCAATTATAATAGTAATTTTAGTTTTAAAATCAATTCAATCAAATCAACTCTTGAAATTTACTTTAATTGCATTTAGTTTAATTTTAGTTAACTTAGAGAAACACTTCAAATAACACATATTCCACAAACTCCCTGTGTTCGATACCCACTTGCCACTATCTATTTAGTAGTATTTGGATTAAATTTGATTGTGACCACGACATCACGTCAAATTTTGGCGCCGTTGTCGGGGAGTAGTGCGCAACGTGTGTTATTTTTGATCCTTTTTAGGTTTGTTATTTTTCTGGTTTACGCTGGGTGTGTTAGTGTGCAGGTATTTACAGGTGCATGCGTACTATGAGCTCTCACAAGCTATCACCATTGGCATTTGATCCAGAGATTGAACGAACTTTGAGAGGAAATAGAATCTTGTTAAGGGAAAACAAAATCAGCGGTTCACCAACAACACCAACTACACCAATTACACCACTTAGATACATGGATCCACCGCCACCACCACCCACTACGGGTGAGCCTATACACCCATTCATACCATCATCCACACAACCTTCACCAAATACCACCATGCCTATCACCACTACCGACCTCACTCCACCACATGATGTTACACCCACCAACATTACATCACCTATTACTACCCAAGTTGAACCTACACATACCTTTAACCCTGCTACTACAATTCCATCATTTTCCCATTTCTTCCCAGCTTCGGGTCAATCATCTTCAACCTATCCATTACCACAAAGTTCAACTGTTGTTCATGCTACTTCATCATTTAGACCACCGAACCAATCGGGTTTTCAATACCCATCCTTTCCATTTGGGCAATCATCGGGTATAGGAGGAGATGGATATTATGAAGGGTATGAAGAAGAGTTTGAGGGATATGAAGAAGATGGATTTTATTATGAGGGTGATGGAGGTAATTTGGGACCTCAAGGAGAAGTGGGTCAACAAAGTCAACCATTACAAAGAATTCAAGATACGGGTAGGATACTGGTTGGGGTACAACATGTTCGGCCTCAAGGGCCACAATTGCAATGTCCTACACCGATACAACAAATTCGTCCGCAAAACGTACAACATCAATTCCAAAGGCCAATTCAACACCCACCGATGCCACAACATCAATTTCAACCACCATTTGCACCTCAAGGGCCTATGCAAAGGCCAATGGGTCCTATTCGTCCAAGAGCTCGGTTGGGTGTACCAAGAAGACATCTTCGAGAACATGCAAGAGGCATTGAAGCACATTTTAGACCGGTAATCACTCATAATCTTTCACCGGTAGTCATTCCTCACAATGATCAAGGGAGGACATTTGAAGTGAGAACCAATTCATTAAAAAGCTTGCCAAAATATAAGGGTCTAGCAACGGAGGAGCCTTACTTTCATTTGGAGGCTTATGACTCGATTTGCAACACTCTTGGGAGTCAAGGATTTTCGGCCGATGATGTCAAATTGGTACTATTCCAATTTTATTTGGAAGATAAGGCGAAAAAGTGGTTCTACACATTACCTTCAGCATCTATCTATACACGGGCGGAGATGCAACAAATTTTCTTAGATGAATTTTACACTGCTCAAAAGACCAATGATGCTAGGAAGGGGTTGAGAAGTTTTCAACAACAACAAGGTGAAATGTTCCATGAGGCCTTTGAACGTTTCAACATGATGATCAAGAATTGTCCTCATCATGGAATAGAGTTATGGGAATTGATGAATGCTTTCCATGAGGGGTTAAGTGCCGAAGATGCTCGTGATTTAATGTCCATCACAATGGTACTTTTGGTACAAACTACGAGCATGACGATTGGGAATTTTTGGAGCAAATGGCAATCACATCAAAAAGAAAAGCTCAAGCATCAAGGAGAGCACGACCGGCCATTACCCGAACTCAAGTGCATGCGGTAGACGATGGTAATGTTCAAACTTCTAATCAAATTTATGATGTTTGTGCAATTTGTAATGAGATAGGGCATGCGGCTGAAAATTGCCAAAGAGGTGAAGGGCAATATGAAGAAGTTAATGCTTTACAAGGGCAAGGAGGGGGTGGTAGAAATTACAACATGAATTCTAACACTTACCACCCCGGGTTGAGAAACCACCCAAATTTTCGGTACGGGAATCCTTCAAATCAAGCTAACCCGAATTTTCAAGGAAGTCAAGGTAACTTTGGTTCGCGTCAACCTTACAATAATCAAGGTGGATATCGAGGTGGAAACAATGAAGGGTACCAAAGACAACATCAAACGGGTCAAGAGCAAGGGGGTCTTCGGGTGGAAACGAGATGATGGAAATGTTAAAGAACATGCAAGCGGAGATGCAAAAGAGATATCAAATGGATGATGCGCGCAGGCAAAAGGATGAGGCCCGTGACAAAGCAATTCAAACTTTGACCACCCAAATGGGTCAACTCGTAACCGAAGTGGCGGACTTGAAAAAAGGTAAAGGTCAAGTACCAAGCGACACTAAGGTAAACCCGTCTCATAATTCTTCTAGAGGTAACAATGTTAATATTCATCATGTAAGTGTTTTGAGAAGTGGGAAAGAGTACAAAACCAATCCTTCACCGGATTTGGTTGATGGGGTGGTTGAGGACATAACGGGTCAAGAGAGTGAGGAAGAAAATGAAACACCTAACAATTCTTCTAAAAAACCCAATTTTGAAAAACCCGTTAATACTGAAGAAATTAAAAATAAAAATGAGGAAGGGGGATCTAGTCAAGTACCATTTCCCTCGGCTTTATTAGATCCGGGTAAGAAAATTTTTATTTCAAAACGGGGTCCTCAAAAGGAAGAAATGTGGGAGGTTTTCAAACAGGTTAAAATTAATCTTCCTTTACTTGAAGCAATAAAACAGGTACCCGCTTACGCCAAGTTTTTAAAAGAATTATGTACTCAAAAGAGGCAACAAAAAGTGCCTAAATTGGTTGACTTGACGGAGCGGGTAAGCGCGGTTTTGAAAGGAGATCTTCCTCCTAAGATACAAGATCTGGGAACGTCTCTTATTAATATTCAAGTTGGGAATTTTCAAACTGCAAGGGCGTTACTAGATCTTGGGGCCGGAGTAAGCGTCTTACCGGGGGGGTTATATGACCAATACGACTTTGATCCATTGAAACGGGTCGAAACAACGGTGGTATTAGCCGATTTGTCTCATAAACTTCCTCGGGGTATTGTGCGGGATGTGATAGTTAAAGTTGATGAATTTTATTATCCCGTTGATTTTCTTGTGTTAGATTACTCATCCGCGGACCCAATTCAACAACAAAATGTTTTTTTGGGTCGGCCATTTTTGAACACCGCACATGCCGTAATTGATTGTCGATATGGTACGGTCGACATGACGTTCGGTAGTAGAAAAATGAGATTAAATGTTTTTACTAACGGTGCTAATTCTTTTAATGGTGATGAGTGTTTTCTAGCAGATTTTATAGATGGATACGACTGGAAGGAGTATGAAGAAGAGATTTTGGATTCGTGTTTGTGTGATGTTTCTTTGCAGGTTCACGCATGTGCGTTGGAAGTGGAAGAGAAGGAGCAAGAGGCTCTGGCGGTGAAAGAAGGAAGACCGCCATGGACCCACCAAACGGAGAATTTACCGGTGGGAATTGATTCGGGTACAAAACCTTCTCTAGAGTGTCCACCAAATGTGGAGTTGAAGGAGCTACCAAAGCACTTGAAATATGCATTCTTGGGGGAGAATGACACCTTACTGGTGATCATTGCTTCCAACTTGACGGTAGCTCAAGATGAGGAATTGTTGCGGGTTTTGAAGGCTAATAAGGCGGCAATTGGATGGATGATAGCTGACTTGAAAGGTATTAGTCCGTCCATTGTCATGCATAAGATTATCACAAGTGAAGATGCAAAGCCAACCCGTGAAACACAAAGAAGGTTGAACCCGAACTTGAGAGAGGTGGTAAAGAAGGAGGTTATAAAGTGGTTGGATGCGGGGATTATCTATCCCATTTCAGACAATGCGTGGGTAAGTCCGACTCAGGTAGTGCCTAAAAAGTCCGGCATCCAGGTAATAAAAGATGAACAAGGCGAGCAAATTGCCACCCGACCAGTCACCGGGTGGTGAGTTTGCATTGATTATAGAAAATTAAACGCCGCGACCTCCATGGACCATTTCCCGTTACCCTTCATTGACCAAATAATTGAAAAACTTTCGGGTTAAAAATACTATTGTTTTTTGGATGGGTATTCGGGATATAACCAAATTGCTATTCACCCGGACGACCAACACAAAACCACGTTTACATGTCCATATGGCACATTTGCTTTTCGGAGAATACCGTTTGGACTATGTAACGCCCCGGCCACCTTCCAAAGATGTATGATGAGTATATTTTCGGACATGGTCGGGGAATCTCTTGAAGTGTTTATCAAACTTGGTGCTAAGTTGGGAAAAAGTCACTTTATGGTTCAAGAGGGTATTGTGTTGGGTCATGTGATATCGAACCGGGGAATGGAGGTAGACAAAGCAAAAATTCGGGTAATTTCATCTCTACCCCCACCAAAGAATGTTAAGGGGGTGAGATCATTTTTGGGACACGTGGGGTTCTATAGAAGATTTATTAAGGGTTTTAGTGTAATTACAAAACCTTTATGTAACTTATTATTAAAAGATGTTCC
Organism: Helianthus tuberosus; assembly: GCA_030545235.1. NCBI lineage: Eukaryota > Viridiplantae > Streptophyta > Magnoliopsida > Asterales > Asteraceae > Helianthus > Helianthus tuberosus. Next base: position 189,614,207 of record CM060406.1, read on the forward strand.
ATTTGATTTTACTGACGAATGTTTGCAAGCGTTTCATGTGTTGAAGGAACAGTTGGTGAAGGCTCCTATCTTACAACCACCGGATTGGTCAAAGCCGTTTGAGATTATGTGTGATGCTAGCGACATGACCATTGGAGCGGTTTTTGGTCAAAGAGTTGATAAGAAGCCGGTGGTGATCTATTATGCAAGTAAAGCTTTGTCCGAGGCGCAACTGAATTACACCACATCCGAGAAAGAATTATTAGCGGTGGTGTATGCCTTGGACAAGTTTAGATCATACATTTGGGGGAGCAAGGTGATCGTGTATTCGGATCATAGCGCGGTCTGATATTTGATGGAAAAGAAGGACGCAAAGCCCCGGTTGATTCAATGGGTGCTTTTGTTGCAAGAGTTTGATTTGGAGATTCGGGACAAAAAGGGTTGTGAAAATGTTGTTGCGGATCACTTGTCCCGGATCCCATTGGAAGGTGTTGATGACCCGAGCGAGATTAATGAACGGTTTCTCGATGATCAATTGTTGGCCGTTTCCATTTTTGTTGCACCTTGGTATGCCCACTATGTGAACTATTTGGCCAAGGGTGCAATTCCAAATCATTGGACGAAGAAGAGAAGACAACAATTTCTAAGCCAAGTCAAACAATACATTTGGGATGAACCGGATTTATTTAAAATTGGACCCGATCAAGTGATAAGAAGGTGTGTTCCCGAAACCGAAGTACTAGAGATTTTGACCCATGCTCATGCATCGCCATGTGGAGGGCATTTTAGTGGGAACAAAACGGGTTATCGGGTATTGTCATGTGGGTTTTATTGGCCCACAATTTTTAAGGATTCTTGCGAGTTTTCCCGGAATTGCATAAATTGTCAAAAAGTGGGAAGCATATCAAAGCGGGATGAAATGCCTTTACAACCAATTTTGGTGGTTGAGGTGTTTGATGTTTGGGGAATAGACTTCATGGGTCCTTTCCCAAATTCGAATGGGTTTTTGTACATATTGGTTGCGGTTGATTATGTTACGAAGTGGATAGAAGCTATTGCTACAAGAACCAATGATCATTCCGTTGTGTGCAAGTTTGTGCAATCAAATATTTTCGCTCGATTCGGTGTACCAAGGGTGATAATAAGTGATGGTGGTTCACACTTTAAGAATTTTAATTTTGGGAAATTGCTAAAAAGATACAATGTGAACCACTGAGTTGCTACACCGTACCATCCGCAAACAAGTGGACAAGTCGAAGTGTCCAACCGTCAAATCAAAGAAATTCTCATGAAGACGGTGCGTACAGATAGGAAGGATTGGTCAAGTAAACTTGACGATGCGTTGTGGGCATACCGGACGGCCTACAAAACTCCAATTGGTACTACCCCTTATCGGATGGTGTATGGGAAGGGGTGCCATCTACCAATGGAGTTAGCACATCGAGCGCATTGGGCTATCAAAACTGTTAATGCGGATTATGATGAAGCGGGTCGAGTGAGAAAGCTTCAACTAAGCGAAATTGAGGAGATTAGAGATGAAGCATACGAATGTGCATCCGCTTACAAAGACAAACTGAAGAAAGTTCATGATGCAAAGTTAAGAAAGAAGAACTTCGAAGTGGGTCAAAAAGTGTGGTTGTACAATTCGAGGTTGAAGATGTTCGCGGGAAAACTCAAGAGTAAATGGATGGGTCCTTATGTCATCCAAAGAGTGGGGAGATTTGGAGATGTCGATATTCAAGATGAGCAAACCAATAAGCAACAAACAATGAACGGGCATCGGCTCAAACCGTATTTGGAAGGCAACGACATCAACAATCTTGAGCTTGACAAAGTGGGTTACATTCTACGCCCACTTGATGACGAGGAAGCATGAGAGGCCCAGGTTTGGTGTTTGTACATAGGTAGTTTAGTTTGTTTGTTCCGCTTTTGAATAATTACCGCATCCGTTTCAAACTTGTGTTCGAAACAAGTGTGGGGAAGTTTTTACGAATTTCCCGAACATAGTGTTGAGGACAACACGGGTTTTTAACAGGGGGTAGGGTTAATAATTTTCATGTTTAAAAAAAATCTAAAAGCCATAAAAATTATAAATTTAGAAAAGCTAAAAAAAATACAAAACACAAAAATTTGTAAATTGTCGAAGCCAAGTTGCCCAGTGGCCGCCGTAAGCTACGGCCAGGGGCTTAGCTTACGGTGGCAATGGTGTAAAAAAATCCCCTACGGTCTTCATAAACTGCCTTACGGAGGTGTTTTTGGTCCAGTTACCGCCGTAGCCTACGGCTACCGTAACCTACGGCGGTAGCCGTAGGCTACGACGCCGAGGTAGTCAAAAGCGGGGCCCAAAAGTTGCTTGTCGGCGTTTTTATAAAAAAAACCGAAAACAAAAATAATAATAATAATAATAAACGAATTTAATTATAATAAAACTCATTAATCCACCATCCACACAATCGATCATTAATCCCCAACCACATATCATCTTCTTCACCTTCTTCCTCTAGAACCCTAACCCATTTTCACCTTCAAAACTTCATATCTCTCTCAAATCTTAACCGAATCCAGTGATTTTTGGGTCCATTTTGGGTGAAATTTCACAAGGAATTCAGATTTATACTCATATCTCGAAGATTCCTTTGTTTGGTGGTCTGATTTGAGCAAAAAGTGGGCCGAAAATTTGGTTTTTTTTTGTGGGTTTTTGTTTAAACTTGAGGTGCTTGTTAATTTCGTCATTCACAAGGTCAATGTATGCAATTTCCTTTCATTCTTTGAAGTACATTGCGTTTTGTAAGTTTCCATTCTTGTTTTTGTGACAACCCGGATAATTAAGGTTAGCATTGCTTGAAATCCCACAACTTTTAGCGTGTGTCTCTATGTTTATCTGCCCATCTCGTGCACCACTAAATGATTGCGTGTGTTTAACTGATTAGCTATACATGAAATTGTTAAACGCGTTTGTGTGTCGTTCAATTTATTTAGAGAACCAAATGGGTTGTGCCGCAAAACTCACTTAACACACACACACTTTGGGCCGGAGGCCACACCCCGCTTATTCTATCTTAAGCCCACGTAAATGAGACTTGGGCCGGCCATGGTGTGCGCACATAATAGGTTGTATGTGTGGCTCCTTGTGTTACATCAGGCCCAAACCGAGACTCCTCTCCCCATTATTTACGTGCATTATGTATAAGGTTTCTCAACTTCTTGCAAACCCTAGTGCCCTATCCCCTCTTCAAACAATGGCAGTAGACCCCTATCATCGAGGCATCCATCAAGGCATCCATCAGGGCATCATATTATTCAGTCGAGCCCCTGGTTAGTAGATTCGAACTTATGTTAGTTCTTAATTGTTTGATCTTGTTATGTGCAAACTTGATTGTATATGTATGATCTATAGAAAGTGGATGTGTATGAATCTGATTTAAATGATTAGTAAGAATATTAAGGCTTGTGAGTTTGAATGTTCGATTTCCGATGATGGCTGATGAAGTTTGATGTAACAGTTGGATTATGTGATGTTGTTATATGGTGATTAGTTGCTAGTAAATAATTGGGGTTTGATATGTAAAACAGTTTGACTTTTGTGATCATAATAAATCCCATTCTTTTTGTATATATATGCGTGTAGTAATATATGATCGATGATGTGCTCATCCCTTGTCACGTGAATCTCTTGATGTGTGTGATCATCGAACCATTAATTCGCACTCTTCGAGTCTGTTGTATGCGTTGGCTATATTTGTAAATATAATATATGTGCATGTCAATGCTGAACTAAAGATCACGTGATATTACTGATTAGTTGCAATCACATATGTTGTTGTTAGATCATGTAATCATTGATTGTTTTGATGGCCCATGTGAGCACAAAAGACAATTCAAGCAGCCACTTAGATAAGCACTAATTGGATTTGGCCCAATCAAATTTTAGAATAAATTGGTTCAATCACTAATGCTGAATTAGAATGATATAACATGTGTGCATGTTATTAATGCCGAATAAGAATGTGAATGAGCCGCACTATTGGACTTGAAATATGATCATGTGGAACTGATATGGATGTCAGATCATGTGCGCATAACTATTGGATCAATGTTAGTATTATTATTGTTGAACCAAATTGCATGGGCATTTAATTATATAACTTAGTATATGGTGTTCAAATTTTGATCAAGTTACCGTACATACTAAATTAAATATAGATATGGAGTGGTAGATGATAAAGGTCATAATATGCTTGTTTATTATGGTTAGAATATGTGACATAAAGATCAAAGCTTCTTAGTGGGCCGCACACCCTAATGAGACTGGTTATAATTGCTAGACCGCACACTATAGACTATGCCAAACACTCCTGTATTGGATTATAAGCTAGTTGGTCCACACACCTTGTGTTATACATTTGGCTATTTAAACTATTGTTAATTATATACACCATACGTGTACTCATGTGATGTGTGTACCTTGTATGCTACTTGATTTGTAATGTGTGCTAATACGTGAAATACTTGTATGCGAATCTGATTAAAACTTGGTAACCCTAAATAGGACGTGGTTGATCAAAACTGTTAAACAAGTAAACTATCTGTCGAGCAAATCGAGGTGAGTTCACACACTTTCTAAGGCATGGGATTCCCGGTGGTTGGGAATGGGTTAAAGAATTAAAACGGAACCTACATATCCTCCTTGGGTATGATATGTACGGCCATCCTCCATGGGTAGGATGCCAATATTAATCCTGCGTATTCTCCTTGGGTAGAATACGTACGTTCGTCCTCCTTGGGTAGGACAACAACCTTAAACTACTAGCCAAAACTCTATCACCTAAGTCCCTCATTTTATATCTACTTAATCGCCGAGGCCGATGGCGAGCGGGTCATTAGTTAATAGCGCTATTAGGTTTGACAAACCTCACACTGTGCCGGTCGGACGGGCGTGTACTAATGGATCATGGCAAACTGTCAATGATGATAGACATTGACGTAGGGCATAACTATTGTTCGTCAGTCGTCGATATGGTAACGGTCTAGTGGTTCACATGGGGAAGCCCCCACTGATTTTGGATATGGTTTGGGAAACAAAGATACTGGTTAACTCGTGGTTTACGAAACAACTTATGGTTTTCAAAACAAACTTGTAAAACTAAACAACCAACTGTGAACTCGCTCAACTTTGTTGTTGGCTCGTTGTTACATGCCTTGCAGGCCTTTAGGTGCATATTAATTGGAACTTGCTGTCTAGGAGGCTGGAGTGGTCATGGGTCGAGATACAGGGAAACGCGAGACGAACTTAATGGCTTTCGCACACTTGGTTTATGAATTTCTTAATTAATGTATTATGCTTCCGCTGAACGTTAAATAATGTTTTGTAACACTTCTATCAATAATAAATGAAAGTTTTATTTGGAATAATTGTTATGAGTTCCACATGATTGGTGGCTTGGATCCTGGTATGTCACACGCCTAACAGGGACATTCCCTAGGTGGTATTTTGGGGGTGTGACAGTTTTTGCTTACACACTTGCTTGTAGATGATAGATGATAGGATTTTGGTGAACCATTGAATGTTTAGGTATAAATGTAGATGATGTCTAGTGAAATTTTTTGGAAAATTTCTGATTTGTAGAGACATCATGCCGAATTTTTGTTTGAAAGGATAAATCTTTGGTGTTATACATTTATACCCATAACATAAAGCAAGTGTGGGGAAGTTTGTGAAGTTGAATTAACATGAATTTTTGTGTGTGGTTTGTGAATGTGTAGGATATGGTGACAACAAAGGATAAAGCGGGAGCAAGTTCATCTAGTCAACCTCAAGGGAAAGAACAACCAAAGAGGAGGAGGTTGACACGGGTTGGTGACCCGGATTCGGAGGAAGATGCTCCTCCACGGGGTCCAAAACCAGATTGGACATCCGGTTCACTACTAGATCAACCCGAGGAATGGCGAGAGGACTTGTTTCATGAGCAAATGAATAAGTTGAAGCAAAGGAGTGAGGCTTTTATTTGTAAGAAGGAGATCCGGGAAGTTGATTTTGGGTCGTTTGGGATAACGGCTAAGTTTAAGGCATTGGGTTGGGAGGCGGCTTTAAAGTGCTATGATAATGAAGTGAAGAAAATGTATGATGTTCGAATTCAAGAGTGGATGGCTACACTTGAATGTCCCCCGTTTAAGGCCCCAAGTAAGATGAAGCTTATCGGATGGAGTAACGGGGTGAAGGTTGAGATGTCATACGACTCATTGCGCCGCATTGCAAAGTTTGATAGTAAATCTTCGAATGAGTACATTTATCCAAGCCTTAAAGATCTTTACCATGAGCCCGACAAACACCCTCAATGGCCCAAAACGACTGATGAAGAGGTTAGTGGAGATGACGACTACCGTGAGGACACATTCACGGTTGATGTTCCGATGGGGGGCACTGGCCCAAGTGGTGTTTATGGAGCAGGAGCACAGTCGGGGTATGTGGGTAGTGCATTTGACTATGCACAACATCCCTATAATCCTTATTGGGCTCACACGGGGGATATGGGCCAGATAATTGAGCAGAGGCGACCACCCACTTTTGGTGAGTGGACTGAACCCAATCAAATACTCTTCGATCAACAGACTTATATGGGGGCCAGCATGGAGAGAGCTCTTAAACAGAGCTATGACAGGAATGAACAATGGAATCGAGCTCATATGTATGCCCACCATGAAGAAGTGAACAACCGATACTTGGATGACCGCCAGAGACGCTTACATGATCAGTGGCATGCGGGTCAACCACTCGAAGCGGACCCGCCAGTTGTGGATTATACTACATTGCCGCCATACGATGGTAGTGTGTCGTATCCCACCCCACCATTGCACCATTCTCAATGGGTGGATCCACACACCATGGGTCATCAGCAGGCGAGTCAAGGGGGTGATCAAGGAAGCAGCAGCAGTAGCGGAGCATTTGGGTTTGGCGAATGGAATGACATGATGACTTCCATTTTTGGACCTCCGCAGCCAAAGTACTATTGATCAGGTCGTGTTTCACTCCCTTGTATATTTGTGTATATTTTTCATGTCTTATGTTATGGTTGGGAGGTCGGGTGGTGTTTGAATGTTTTATGTGATTTATGGGATGTGCTAGTGGTGGTGTGTTTTAATTTTCATAAAAAAATAAATAAAAAATACAAAAAGAAATTTGGGGTTTGAGAGTATTAGCGAAAGCTAATGTTTTTGGATAAAAGCGATCTTCCCTTCAAAACCATACATTGGGACAATGTATCCCAAGTGTGGGGATGAGGGGAAATTTTTGAGAAATTTAAAAAATTTTGTGAAATCGAGCGAAAAATTGTCGGAATTTGAACACTTGATATTGTTCCACTTGACACACCGACACGCCTTTCTAGTCATTTCTTGGTGAGTGTTTGAGCCACATATGATTATTAAAGATACTTTCTTTGTTTTGAGTGGCGGTGTGTGTATTGTGTTAATAGAACTTGTGTACGAATTCTTGTTAAATCCTAGAGTTAGCATGCTTGTGAAAATGATTGGGGACTTTTAGGTAGCCTCGTCTAGATGTGTGAGAATGTGGGAATTGGGGGTTGGACCTCATACTTTACATATATAAGCTTGGTATTGTGATGGGAGGGGGTTTGGTCTTTAGAAAGCCATGTTTGAGCCATATACCATTCGGTTGTGACCCAAACCTACTTCCTACAAAACTTTACCTATTGAGATGACCCGGTTTAGGAGTTTTGTTTGTGATTGTTGATGTTCTTGTATATAGTGTTGAGTTTTATGTTAAAAAAATAGAGAAAAGAAAAGAAAAAAAAAGAAAAATATGAGAAAAATACAAAAAGAAGTATTTAGTTGCAATAGTAGTTGAGAAGTTGTGAATATAGTTGATGTTTGCTATGTTTAGTAGTAGAAATAAAAGCCGGGTCAAATCAATTAGCTACTTGCATATATATCCCACCATTTTCCTACCTTTACACATAGCCCCGTTACAACCCGTAAGTTCTTTTTGATTCATAGGCATGCTAAATATTTGATAGAAACTTGATTTTTATACAAGCTTATTGTCGCACGATCACACACATGCATCGAGTGTTTTAGCATTATGTGCTAATATTTCTTGTCACCGAGAGTTTTATGAGGGGTGTGTCTTGCGGTATGTTAAAAGGTTAGTAGAAGGATGGTACATTTTAGCTTGGTTTGCATAATTGATCGATTATGGTTATGTAATGGTTTTTGAATGGGTTGCTTGGGACAAGCAACGGGTAAGTGTGAGGATGTGACAGGTGGTCCGTAGGACAACCCTTAAGTGCCTTAAAAAGATAAAAATCCCATGCTATACACGGTAATTGCTTGAACTTGGTTACCACTAGATATTTGGATTTGCAGGCGTTAAAGTGATCAAGATGCGGGTTTTAGGAAGCTTAGATGGATGTTAGAAGTTGGCGGAAACCTAGTTGGAGTAATCAAAGTGCAATAAAGGAAACAAGAAGAAACATTCCAGTCAGCGCCGTAACCTACGGTTCTTACCGTAGGTTACGGCCCCAACTCTCTCAAAATACCACCGCCGTAAGCTACGGTACCCGGCATAGCTTACGGTGCTATGTTGACTTTTTGGACTTTGCTGACCGCCGTAAGCTACGGCGTTTACTGTAGCTTACGGCGCCGCCTGAGCCACTTTGTAACTTCCACATTTATTACGAATTTCAAGGGGATTTATGGTGTCCTATCATATGTTTTTCGGTTGTCATCACTTTGGAGATAATTTTTGGTGCACTTTGGAGCTTGAAGACTATCTTTAATCCTTTGGTTCATGTTTTTAACTTGTTTGAATATTAAGATTTGTTTGAGAATGATGTTTCAAGCCATGAGTGGCTAAATACTTTGTGACTATCTTTGGTTGAAGGTTTGCATGAGACTTTATGTTTGATTTCTTATTTCTAGAATAACAAACTTCATCTTTATGATTTATTTGTTATGGTGTGTGATTGATTGTTAGTAAATTGTTGATTCTTATGCTAATCTAGTTTGAAATCATACGTTCTTGGTGCCGTTGGCAATCGGGATATCATGGGTAGAATTAGGCTTGGGTAAGGGTTAATTGATCATCTGGTAACAACCTCACGTTCTAGGAATCTGAGTACTTAGTTCCCTTTCATCACTGCAATTAATCACACATGAACTATGTCTATGTAGTTCTTTCTAGTGGAATGATATCATAAATGTCAAAGCAAACCGGAAACTAAAGCTGGTCATTTGTCTTTAATTTGTTTACAACCAACACTTTCATTTTGCAATTATAATAGTAATTTTAGTTTAAAATCAATTCAATCAAATCAACTCTTGAAATTTACTTTAATTGCATTTAGTTTAATTTTAGTTAACTTAGAGAAACACTTCAAATAACACATATTCCACAAATTCCCTGTGTTCGATACCCACTTGCCACTATCTATTTAGTAGTATTTGGATTAAATTTGATTGTGACCACGACATCACGTCAAGGACCAGGTAGATCCGGAGGAAATGGAGCTCAAGGATATTAGGTGGTTGATGCGCGTGTGGTGTGATATATATTTAAGTATATTTTTAGCCCTTTTTACACGTTAGTCAAGTTTTAAATTTATAAAACACGATATTTTACTAACACCAAACGCACATATGGGCAAGTGCACCCATCGTGAGTGTAGTATAGTGTTGGCAAGATACCGAGGTCGTCTAAGGACACAAGAGCTTTTAATACCGGTTTATCCTCAACGTCTAATCAAATCAAAAGTTTGGAAAAAGGTTTTAAACTAGAAAAATAAAAACTAACTAAAATGCTGAAAAATAAAATAAAATAAAAACAGATAGACAAGATGAATCACTTGGATCTGACTCGTGTTTAGTGTAACCTTTGATTATTTCCGCACTCTTGCACTTTTTAAGAGATTATCTTAGTTATTGTAGTAGGCCCCTCTTTTGAAGGTGACGTTACCCTCAACCCAGTAGTTTGAGTCAGCAATGATACAATCCTAAAGGGTTGGATTATTGAAAGATAATTAATTAAGTTATTAATGCATAATGTGGTAGGCCCCTCTTTTGAAGGTGACGTTACCCTCGGCTAAGTAGTCTAAGTCAGCAGGGATACAGTCCTAAGTAGCCGGGTTAAAGTTTTAATAGTAGCTTACATATGAGGGGATCAAAGAGTTTGGACCCCCGCCATCCAATACCGGTGGGTATTGAAGGAGATCCTACTAAATTTGACCCAGGTCCTTGCAGGATCTATACACTGAACAAGGCAAGACTCTTACCAAACCGTTCCCTTAACCCCCGACCAGGTAGCCAACATATCTCCATATAGACCGTGGAGATATGAATGGTGAAAATCTTTTATTTTATATAGACAGTAAAATAATGCCAAGACACCACGGACAAACGATAAGGAAGACTCACCTTCAACATAAGAAACTAGTTATTAAAGTCATTAATACATAACCAAATAAAAAGTGCGAAAAGATTAAAAATAAAAAGTATTACACTAGACACTTGTCTTCACCAAGTGATGTAAGAGACTTAGGCAAACATGGCCTTTGATTGTCAAGAACTCTTACGATCAATCTTGGATCCCGAGACTACTCACACACTCTATGATGGATGATGGTGGTGGATGATGGTGTTGTGGTGGTGGTGGAGTGTGGGTGAAGTGTGAGAGAGGTGGTGTGCCAAGGGATGGTTTGTAAATGAGCCTAGCACCCCTATTTATAGGCTGAACAAAAGCTCGGGCACGGCCCCGTGTCCACCCTCCTTCTATTTCTTCATTAATTGCAGTTTGTCTGCATTAGTTGACCACACCCCCGTGTCCGCTGGGCACGACCCCGTGTGCAGAAGCGTATCTGTACTATCAAGATTTCCCTAGATTCTGCGAATCTTAGAGTTGACCACGGCCCCGTGTCCGGTGGGCACGCCCACGTGGTGGGTGATAGAAGCTTCTACAACTTTGTCTTTTCTGCAGACACTTGGGCACGCCCCCGTGCTCATTGAGCACGGAGCGTGTTCAGCCTTCTGTCTTCTTGTTTTTGCTTGGGAAGATGCTGTCGGGGGGTCGGGCATGCCACATTTGTTCCTTTTCTTGTATTTGTGTTAGATTTAGCTGTCTTTTTTGCTTCTTTTGTTCATTTGAGCTCATTTAATCCTGAAAATACAAAAGGAAGACAAAAACACACTTTTTCCAACATTAGTACTAAAAAAGGGTTAGTTTTATGCCACATTTGATGTAATTTATATGTTGGATTTTGCGCACATCAAATACCCCCACACTTGAATCTTTGCTTGTCCTCAAGCAAAACTCTTTATAATGTGGCTTTACACTCCCAAATGGAATGGGTAGAAGAGAAGGTTTTTGGGCTTGTCATAGAGTGTCGGGATTTCCAAGATTCTTTATTAAGTTTATTTTTATTTATTTACAATCCTATTCGTCATGATTTATTTAAAACATTACACAAGCTAAATTACTTATTAGGGCATAACATGCCTTTTTAAAATTTCATTTATATACAAGTTCACATACCTCACGGGGGATCACTCAACACTCGGCCGAAGATGTATTTTAGTGAATCACTCGAGAGCGGCATGAAACTTACTCCTACCATAAGCTTGCCAAGCAATCAATCCTCCTCCTTTTTAACTATATACCTTTGTAAATATCAAGAGTACTTTTGGGTGAAGGGTAGGCTTGGGTTAAAGGTAGGTGGTTGGGTTAGTGGTTAGTAAAAGGGCGAAAGGCGTAAAAAGCGTCGGTTTTCGTAAGACTTTTTATTTTTGAAATTTTTATTTTGATGAAGCCATTATTCAAACAAAGTTATTTTTGATAAACTTGTTTGTTTATTTCTTTTTGCTTCATCATCATCAAAAAAAAATTTATAAGGAAGTTATAAGCAAAACCGAGCTCGTTACTAAAACAAAAGGGTTAAAAATAAAAAGGGTTTTGGTGGGTAAAAGGGGTGTTTTGTTTTGGGTTATGAAATGAAAAGGTTTAGGCTCAAAAGGGTTAACTAGGGGGATTTTGGGTAGGTGGTAAAAAAAAAAAAGAAAAATAATGGTGTAGAAATAAAAAGGGTTAGTCCTAATGCCTCCATCATTTACTTACTCGGGTTTAAGTTGGTAAGGACCAGGAATGTATTGTCGTGGCAAGTTCTAGAGTCGTAAGAACCAAGCGGCTATTCACACAAGAAACGAAAAATGAGCATTTAGTTTAAAGATATGTATTTGTATGTTCAATAAAGGCTCAAAACTCACTTTTTGTGGGAATAGGTTTTTATGTGATCAATTATATATAATCAAATTTTAACTAAACTTGTCATGCCGTTTCATAATTTTCTTATGTTGGTTCTTTTTATCACGATGCTATCGGTTGTAAATTTGTAAAAATATAACCTTTTTAGAACTTGAATTTCCCAAATTAAACCTAGACAAGTAAAAAAAATGAAGAATTTTTGAAAAATTTGGGGTGATTAGCTGTTCCAATAGAGTTTTGTGTAAGGCTTGTGATTAGGACTTGCAAGATTCAAGGTTTTAGCATCCCCCCCCCCCACACTTAAATTACACATTGTCCTCAATGTGTCCCAAAAATAAGTTTTTAGGTTAATTGAATGTGTAAAAAGGTGTGAAAAAAAAAACAAAAATTTATGTTACTGGGCGACTGGACACGGCCCCGTGTCAGATGGACACGACCCCGTGGTCAGAGTGCCAGTAACGATCACTTACAGAAGGTGAACACGGGGGCATGTCGGCTGAGCACGTCCCCGTGTCTGGCAAAAATCTGCAGATTTTTAACAAACAGCAGGTCTGGGGCTATGGGCACGGGGGCGTGTCAGCTGGACACGACCCCGTGTAGACAATCTGCAAAGGTGAAAAACAGGTTTTTGGCTTCGGTTTTCCTGCTCTGGCTTTAGTAGCACTAATATTTAGTGCTCTAAGCCTCGTATGTATCTGTTTCATCAATAAACACTACACCAAACCATAACAAGCATCCTAAATTACCATAGTTCAAAACATCCACATCACAAAGTTAAAAAGAAAAAATGCAGAAAATAAAAAGAGTTAAAGGAAGTAAATTGTTCAACACACGGCACGCAGGCTGGAAATTGTTCATAAGAAAAGAGGGTTAACCTGTGGGATCACCAACCAGCTGCTCCTACCTCCTTCCGCCTAGTCCATGTCCTCGTCTTCATCATCACCTCCTCCTCCGTGCCCCGCCATGTACTCCCGGATGTTCCCAATGTCATCCTGAATGTCGGAGATGTTTCTCTCAATTGTTCCCACCCGGGCGTACGTGTTGCTTGCCAAGTTATAGGTGTTCCTGGTGCACATGAGGTTTTCCTGCAATAAGTCATGTAAGCTTTGAAAATTAGGAAAACCGCCTCCTTCTGAGGAGGATTGGCCCGGATCACCATGGGGCTGGTACTGGTACTGAGGAGGTGGTTGAAGGTGTGGAGCGTGAAGGACGAGTGCCTCTTGCGGGTTCCATGCATGCCCCTGGACTCTTTGGAAGCTAACTGTCCCGTCTTCGGCTTCATAAATCAAGTTCATGGAGCGGCAGATGTGTATGTCCACTCTTCCCGACCATGGGCTCTTTTGGAAAGACCTGGGCATGTTCACGAAATGCTTGAAGAGACGGTATATCCATCCTCCAAAGAAGATAGGGGTTGGTGGAGTAGCTAGCCGGTTCCAATGCATGTTTCGGAGCAGGAGGTACGGAACATCGAGGTATGTGCGGGTATGAATGCAATGAAGGAACCCCCAGATCTCTTAACCCTACAACGCCACTGTTGTCATGCCTTTGGCTAAGAGAGTAAGTGAGGACCCTATGGATGTAACGGTAAAGAGGGTGCCTCAGCTTAGTGCTCTTAGTGCTGCTTGGGTTGTAGTGTCCTTCTCCTATCTGAGCCCAAGCAGCTTGGCGCTCGTTTTCTGACAATTTTTGCAACCCTGCAGTGTTCTCTTCATTACCCGCATCTTCCTCCGTATACAACCCAACTATCGACCCAAACTGTGCCATCGAAATCGAATACTTAGTCCCTCCACATTGGAATTCTACCCCAACATTATCAAAGGGGTCGCATCTTGAATTGAACACGAATGTGCTATAGAATTCCAGATTATACTCGTGGACTGAGCGAAGTCGAGTGGTTAGGGCGGCTCTTAGTGGGCCGGTAACGAGGTTGTTAAACCGGTCAAGTTGGTTCACTGTTGCTAAAAGATCCATGCACACTTGTCGTGGGTATTCCTCCGGCCTGGTTCGAAGCACATCGTATCTTGCTTTTGCATCCAACTCATTTGCATTGAACCTTGTGAATTTCTTGGACATCTGAAAGAATAAACCAAACAATTAGTATGAAACAGTGAAATTTTTCGGAGAAAACTGAAAACAGTCGGCTGAACACGGCCCAGTGTTCAGGGGACACGCCCCATGTTGGTCAGAAAATAGCTGGACACGCCCCCGTGCTCAGCGAGCACGACCCCGTGTCCAGACGTCTGTTTCCCAAAAATTCCATTTTTCGACCCGGTCCCGAAAACTTGAAAATTTTTGGTCCAGTAGGGGTGGTTTCCCCCGAAAATGAAACCCCAAGTGCCGTTTTTCCCAAAACAAACCGTTTACCACTTCGATTTTATCTTTTTCGGTTCAAAAACAAGGGTTTGGGGTTTTTGTGAGAAATCGGGCAAATCTATGAACAATACAAGTGGATTTACTTCCTATAACATGAATCTAAACTAATGCTAACAGATTTATGCAAAAATTTGAGGTTCGATCCGGATAAAGTTTAAGAACCCTAGATTTTCCCCAACTTTTTGATGTTTTAACTACATGCAAATGCCTAATCTAACTACTAATGATGATAGAATCATACCTTGATGTTGTTAGAAGTAGAGGAGACGTCGAAATCTTGCAGAAAAATCGCCTGAACCAGAGAGTTTTCGGGGAAACGGGGCGTGTAGAAATGAAGAAACTGTTTGGAAAAGGGGTTTTATCCCGACAGTTGCGCGGACACGGCCCCGTGGGCGGGCAACTTTAAAAAAAAAAAATTTAGTGCTCGTGTGAGTGCCCTTATTTCCCAAAAAAAAACTTGGTTAGAAGACTTACCGATTTAGATGTCAACCCATTTGTTCGTAACTTACCAGGTATGATGTTGATGCTTTTATTCTTTGACCGTTTGAAGCGAGATTTCTTCCTCCTCATCCTCAATGAATCCTTGATAGAGCTTCAGCCGTTGACTATTGACTTTGAATGGAATTCCATTCCGAGATTTAATTTCTACTGCACCGTGTGGAAAAACATGGATGATGGAAAAAGGTCCTGACCACCTAGACTTTAATTTACCAGGAAACAATCGCAGTCGTGAATTAAACAACAGAACTTAATCTCCTACTTGAAATTCATTAGGTTTAATGTGTTTGTCATGCAAGTTTTTCATTCTTTCCTTATAAATTTCAGAGTTTGAGTATGCATAATTCCTTAATTCGTCTAATTCATTTAATTGACAGAATCGATTTTTACCGGCAAATTCTAAATCTAAGTTTACATTTTTAATTGCCCAGTAGGCTTTGTGAGCTATTTCTACTGGAAAATGACAACTTTTTCCATAGACGAGCTTATATGGGGTCGTACCTATTGTTGTTTTATAAGCAGTTCGAAAAGCCCATAAAGCATCATCTAATTTATCGGCCCATTCCTTTTTATTTAACCCTGCGGTTTTTTCGAGTATTCGTTTTAAACCTCTATTAGTCACTTCGGCTTGTCCGTTTGTTTGAGGGTGATAAGCTGTTGAGACCCTGTGATAGACCCCATATCTTGTTAAAAAAATTTCAAGTTGATGGTTGCAAAAATGGGTACCTCTATCACTTATTAATGCTTTAGGTGTTCCAAAACGAGAGAATAAATTTTTCAGAAATCTTACCACGACTCTTCCATCATTTGTTGGAAGTGCCTCGGCCTCGGCCCATTTAGACTAGTAATCTATTGCCACAAGTATATATTTGTTTCCTTTTGATGGTGGGAAAGGTCCCATAAAGTCGAGTCCCACACATCAAAAATTTCACAAACAAGAATGCCATTTTGTGGCATTTCATTTTTGGAAGAAATATTACCTGATCTTTGGCAAGCGTCACATGTCTTAACAAGACTTTGGGCGTCTTTGTAAATGGTTGGCCAATAAAATCCTGAATCAAATACCTTTCGTGCGGTACTAGCGGCACCATGATGTCCTCCGTATGGACCTTAATGACAATGGCGGAGAATTCTTCTTGCTTCGCTACCATGTAAGCATCGTCGGATGAGTTGGTCGGCACACATTTTGAAAAGATAAGGATCTTCCCAAAAATAATGCTTCACATTAGCAAAGAATTTCTTTCTTTGATGATGTGGCCAACCTTTTGCGACTATACCGCTAGCTAGGTAGTTAGCATAGTCGGCATACCATGGCTCTTCCCTGTATTCCCCTATTTCTAGGGACTCCGTTGGAAATTTTTCATTGATTTGCTCGTCCCTGGTTGCCTCCAAAGCTGGGTCTTCTAAGCGCGAAAGATGATCCGCTGCGGTGTTTTCTGCTCCTCTTTTGTCTTTGATTTCAATATCAAATTCTTGTAGGAGTAGAATCCACCGAATCAAACGCGGGTTGGCGTCCTGTTTTTTGAAGAGATATCAAATGGCTACATGATCTGTATAGACTATTGTTTTAGAAAGAACAAGATAAGAACGAAATTTATCAAAAGCAAATACCACAGCTAGTAATTCTTTTTCAGTTGTTGTGTAATTTTCTTGTGCATCGTTAAGTGTTTTACTAGCATAATAAATTGGGTGAAAATGCTTTTCTTTTCTTTGTCCTAAGACGGCTCCAACTGCAAAGTCACTTGCATCACACATGATTTTGAAAGGTAATTTTCAATCAGGCGCTATCATGATAGGTGCATTGACTAGCATTTCCTTTAGGGTTAGAAATGCTTGATTGCAATCCTTGACAAAGATGAAAGGGGCATCTTTTTCAAGTAATTTTGTTAGAGGCCTTGAGATTTTAGAAAAGTCTTTGATAAACCGTCTATAAAATCCGGCATGCCCTAGGAAACTTCTTATTGCTCTAACGGAGGATGGGGGTGGTAATCGAGAAATAGTGTCTATTTTGGCTCGATCGACCTCTATTCCTTCGCTTGAGATTTTATGACCGAGTACTATTCCCTCCGTTACCATGAAATGACATTTTTCCCAGTTAAGGGCGAGGTTAGTTTCCTCACATCGGGATAGCATTCGTTCAAGGTTATCGAGGCATTGGTCGTATGAATCCCCAAAGATAGAAAAGTCGTCCATGAAGACTTCCATTGTCTTTTCTATCATGTCATGGAATATGGCCACCATACAATGTTGAAAGGTTGCGGGGGCATTACATAGACCAAATGGCATGCGTCGATAAGCAAAAGTTCCATAGGGACATGTGAATGTTGTCTTTTCTTGGTCTTCAGGTGCTATCGGGATTTGAAAGTAACCTGAAAAACCATCCAAGAAAAAGTAAAATTTATGACCGGATAATCTTTCTAGCATTTGATCAATGAAGGGCAAAGGAAAGTGATCTTTCCTTGTTGCTTCATTTAACCGTCTATAATCTATACATACCCTCCAACCTGTGACGGTTCTCGTTGTTATTAGTTCATTCTTTTCGTTAGTTATTACCGTCATACCTCCTTTCTTTGGAACTACTTGAACGGGACTTACCCAAGGACTATCGGAGATAGGATAAATAAGTCCGGCGTTAAGTAGTTTAATGACTTCATTTTTAACCACTTCTTGTACATTTGGATTTACTCTACGTTGTGGTTGTATTACTGATTTGTATTCATCATTCATTAAAATTTTGTGCGTGCACATGGAAGGACTTATGCCTTTAATATCTACAAGCTTCTAAGCGATTGCATTTTTGTGTTTTTTCAAGAGTTTAATTAATTTTTCTTTTTCTAAACTACTTAATTTAGACGAAATAATTACAGTTGATTTACCATCTTTGTCTAGAAAAGCATATTCCAAACCTTTTGGAAGTTCTTTGAGCTCAAGAGGTGGGTCTTTAGGAGACTCCTTATTTGATTGCTCATTTTGATCAAGAACTTTAAAAGTTTGTTCTATGGCGACCTCTTCTTCAACAAAGTGGTCAATCTTTTCACTTGTATCGGGTGGTTCATCTTCATCTTCAATTAGGGGGTCATTATTGCCGAATGGATATTTCATTGATCGCTCAAGATCGATACTCTTTTTAAATGCCCCTAATTGAATAGATAGATTGTTGTACTTCCGGTTTTTCAAAGCTTCGTGGGTTTTTACAAAAGGTCGTCCCAACACTAGAGGAGCGTCATCGAGGATGACAAAGTCGGTTGGGATTACCATTTGATTTGTTTGAACCAAGAAATCCTCAACTACACCGATTGATTTTATTACTTTCCGATTAGATAGAAAAATGGGTATTTGAAGTGGAGAAAAATCACTAATACTTAATTTTTCGAAAATCTAGTTGGGCACTATATTAAGACAAAGATCTTTATCAATCGTGACATTACTAATAAAGGAGTTTTGAAAAAAACATGGAACCGGTTTAATGTTGATTTCAAATGGGTCTTCTTTTATTAGCGAAGTTTGATCATTTGTTAACTTAATGCTTACCGTTTCGTCAATTTTTGTGTTAGTGTTTAACTCTTTTAAAAACTTAGCATGAGTGGGAACTAAACAATGATTTTCAAAAGAAGGCGACAAGAGATTAATTTCTTCAAAATTAGACTCTTCTTGAATTTTAACGTTGACGGACTCACCTTTTTCATTGTTTAACTCATGTGTCAGTTTTTCACTTATTTGTTCTTCCATTTTTACACTTTCAACTATCTTTTCTTTATTTAATTCTTCTCTTGCGCGGGACTCCTCTTCCCTTGCGCGAGATTCTTTTATGTAACGCTCGATAGTTTTAAGGTGTTCTAGTATCCTATCGGTTACGTCGGTGATAGAATAAGGATCGGGATTTTCAAAGCTTGAATCCGGATGTTCGATCCTTTGTTCCTCATAATACCCATATGAAGTAGATGGTTCACACCATTGCTCTTCATTGTAAGTATATGATGGATAAGGGTCGTAATTTTGTTCTTCATAATACTCATATGAGGTGGGTTGTTCACGCCATGGTTCCTCATAATAAGTATATGAAGGTGGAGGCTCATATCTTGGTTCCTTAAAGTATGAGTATGAAGGCTCATACCTTGGTTCATCAAAATATGAGTATGAGGGAGAAGGTTCATACCTTTGGTCTTCATAGGATATGTATGAAGTTGATGGCTCGTACCTGGGCTCCTCATAGTAGGTGTATGAAGTGGATGGTTGAATTAAGTCACAATATTGAACCGAGTGTGGGTTACCACAATTAGTGCAATAGTTTTCCCTATAATCATCCTCCTCATAGGTGTAGTTGTAACCTCCTGAGTATTGATCCATAAGAATCACTCAGCAGACCACAACAACGTCTCGAGACCAGAAAACAAAAATAAAAACGGAAACATAGGCTGGACACGGCCCCGTGTACAGAATCTGTATCTGGGCGTTTGAATTAAAGTTAATGGTTTCGTTGAGCACGGGGCGTGTTCAGTGAGCACGGCCCCGTGTTCAGGCTACTGTAAATGCAAATCTAACTAAAATGCAGAAAAAAATGCGTGCGTTTTAAAAAGGTTTTAAAAAACTGATTAGGCCGTCGATTTTAAGCTTTCTTAAAATCCTTGTGTCCCCGGCAACGGCGCCAAAAACTTGATGCGCGTGTGGTGTGATATATATTTAAGTATATTTTTAGCCCTTTTTACACGTTAGTCAAGTTTTAAATTTATAAAACACGATATTTTACTAACACCAAACACACATATGGGCAAGTGCACCCATCGTGAGTGTAGTATAGTGTTGGCAAGATACCGAGGTCGTCCAAGGACACAAGAGCCTTTAATACCGGTTTATCCTCAACGTCTAATCAAATAAAAAGTTTAGAAAAATGTTTTAAACTAGAAAAATAAAAACTAACTAAAATGCTGAAAAATAAAATAAAATAAAAACAGATAGACAAGATGAATCACTTAGATCCGACTCGTGTTTAGTGTAACCTTTGATTATTTCCGCATTTTTGCACTTTTTAAGAGATTATCTTAGTTATTGTAGTAGGCCCCTCTTTTGAAGGTGACGTTACCCTCAACCCAGTAGTTTGAGTCAGCAAGGATACAATCCTAAAGGGTTGGATTATTGAAAGATAATTAATTAAGTTATTAATGCATAATATGGTAGGCCCCTCTTTTGAAGGTGACGTTACCCTCGGCTAAGTAGTCTGAGTCAGCAGGGATACAGTCTCAAGTAGCCGGGTTAAAGTTTTAATAGTAGCTTACATATGAGGGGATCAAAGAGTTTGGACCCCCGCCATCCAATACCGGTGGGTATTGAAGGAGATCCTACTAAATTTGACCCAGGTCCTTGCAGGATCTATACACTGAACAAGGCAAGACTCTTACCAAACCGTTCCCTTAACCCCCGACCAGGTAGCCGACATATCTCCATATAGACCGTGGAGATATGAATGGTGAAAATCTTTTATTTTATATAGACAGTAAAATAATGCCAAGACACCACGGACAAACGATAAGGAAGACTCACCTTCAACATAAGAAACTAGTTATTAAAGTCATTAATACATAACCAAATAAAAAGTGCGAAAAGATTAAAAATAAAAAGTATTACACTAGACACTTGTCTTCACCAAGTGATGTAAGAGACTTAGGCAAACATGGCCTTTGATTGTCAAGAACTCTTACGATTAATCTTGGATCCCGAGACTACTCACACACTCTATGATGGATGATGGTGGTGGATGATGGTGTTGTGGTGGTGGTGGAGTGTGGGTGAAGTGTGAGAGAGGTGGTGTGCCAAGGGATGGTTTGCAAATGAGCCAAGCACCCCTATTTATAGGCTGAACAGAAGCTCGGGCAAGGCCCCGTGTCCATTGGGCACGACCCCGTGTCCACCCTCCTTCTCTTTCTTCATTAATTGCAGTTTGTCTGCATTAGTTGACCACACCCCCGTGTCCGCTGGGCACGACCCCGCGTGCAGAAGCGTATCTGTACTATCAAGATTTCCCCAGATTCTACGAATCTTAGAGTTGACCACGGCCCCGTGTCCGGTGGGCACGCCCCCGTGGTGGGTGATAGAAGCTTCTACAGCTTTGTCTTTTCTGCAGACACTTGGGCACGCCCCCATGCTCATTGAGCACGGGGCTTGTTCAACCTTCTGTCTTCTTGTTTTTGCTTGGGAAGATGTTGTCGGGGGGTCGGGCATGCCACGTTTGTTCCTTTTCTTGTATTTGTGTTAGATTTAGCTGCCTTTTTGCTTCTTTTGTCCATTTGAGCTCATTTAATCCTGAAAATACAAAAGGAAGACAAAAACACACTTTTTCCAACATTAGTACTAAAAAATGGTTAGTTTTATGCCACATTTGATGTAATTTATATGTTGAATTTTGCGTACATCAGTGGTGTATGGCTAGCGTAATCAGGAGGGCTCAACGTTTTATGGAGATCACTGGGAGAAAATGTCTTGAAGGTCCTGATATGAAGCTGGGATTCGACAAAGCTAAGGTCACTTGTTTCAAGTGCAAACAAAAAGGACATTTCAAAAGAGAGTGTACCAATCGTGAAGCTGATGATAGTGCGAATCCATTTCATGAAGATTATTATAAGAAAGCTATCTATCTGTTAGGTCATTTGAGACCGTTGGTACTTGTTTTAGATGGTTCTGGATTGTTTTGGTTAAGTTTATTAAGCTTTAGAAAGTCTAGGGGCTTATTTTGTAATTTCATGAAACTAGAATTCCTGACTTGGTGTAGTTAAGATTCCAGCAAATTTATAAATTTGCTGGCAAGTCAGGCACTATATATAGCCCAAGCATTGTAACCTAGCCAAGCTTTTGGCTCTTGAATGAATATTGGTGTTGTTACATTCTTGTGTTGATTTTGTGTGCTCAAATCAGTATTCCAAGGTGCTTTATTGATTCATATACTTGTTTGGATTCAATACAACACTTGTTGTATTCATCAATCCACTAGCTTCATCTTCATTCTTGATTGTTCTTAACTTTTTCATAGTTCAAACACTTAATCAATAGGTGTTTTGGACTAAAACAACCAACCACTGTGATCCAGATTGATTTTGGGATTTACAATTTGGTATCAGAGCCTTAGTGCTCTTGGTTGTTGTGTTTTTGTTAAGATTTTTCAAAGTTTTGAAGGTTTTTCAAAATTTCAAGGTTTTTCAAAATTTTGGACTTAAAATGGATTGATTTGGTGTGTTTAATCGATAGGTTGTTGTTAATCTGTGATTAGGGAGTCATTTTGGACATCTTGATGCATCAAAACATGGTTTTTGAGTCATTTTTTAGTGTTTAGGGGGTTTTAGTTCGTGTTAAACCCTCTGGTTGGCGAAGATAATCTTGAGTATAGCGAAGATAAATTTGAAGCCAGCGAATTTATTTTGAAGCCAGCGAAATTATTTTGAAGCCAGCGAAATTATTTTGAAGCCAGCGAAATTATTTTTGAAGCCAGCGAAATTATTTTTGAAGCCAGCGAAATTATTTTGAAGCCAGCAAAATTATTTTGAATTCAGCAAATTTAACTTGAATATCGCAAAATTAACAGTTTTGCCGATCAAACACAAGCAAAATTGTTAATTACCGGCGAAATAGCGTCATTGACCCTTGAGCGAAATTATCGAAGGCGACTTCGAGAACCGTGATAGCGAACCACAGCGTTCTTATCACGGTAATCAGTGGAATTAACCTAACTATTGTCTGTGTTGTGTTTTGTCAGCGGAATTATCGTGTTCGCTCGTGCAGGACTCCTTATAGCACCAGCGAAGGTTGAGGATCTGTCAGCGAAGTTGATCAGGATTCTTCGGTCATCGGCGAATTTAATTTTATCACCGGTTTTCTGTGACTTGTCAGCGAAATTACCTTCTGATCAGCTCCATTTTGTCTAAAACAAGCAAAGATGTCGTTGAATCAACTAAGTCCAATTGCTCAAGCGGAACTTGAGACTGGAACCACCACTCGACCACCAAAGTTGAAAGGTGCTGAAGACTTTAGCACTTGGAAAACTCGCATTCAATCGTTCTTCGAGTACACGGACTACAATCTGTGGCTCTCTGTCACCGCTGGACCCCACATTCCAACGGTCGTTCGAGGAGATGCAATAGTTGCCAACAATGATGCAACTACCTTTACTGATGAAGACAAGGCTCTTATCCAACGCGATCGTCGTGCTCATGCTGCCTTAACCATGGCTCTGTCAACTGATGACTGTAACATGTTTGAAAAATACAGAGCTGCAAATGAACTCTGGCTCGCTTTGATCGAATATTACGAGGGAAACGAAGAACTGATTGAGAGCAAAAGAATCATGGTGCAGAAGCAATACGACATGTTTTGTGGAATTCGTGGAGAAAGCCTTTCCGATCATATCAGTCGCTTTCGGAATATGATGACCAAGATGAAGAAGGCAGGAAATCCTATCACTAACCGTGCTGCCATAAAGAAGCTTTTGGACTCACTTACAAAGGAATGGAGCCTGAAGTGCATGATGATCAAAAGGGATTTCCTCGACAATCCAAATCCTGTCACTCTGACCGATTTGATCAACACTTTAAAGGCTTTTGAAATGGATGTTAACAAACGAGAAATGAATACGACTGGTTACACCCCAAAGCCTGCTCAGACTTCTGCAGGATTGAAGAACGTGGCACTTCTTGCATCTGAAGGTGTCAGTCAACAAGCTTCAGACACGACCTACTTCAATGCTTCCGCAAGCGCATCAAAGGCTCCACGGTCCAGTGAAAAGACAGTTGTGCTCGGTGAAACTCATGCTGAAGAGAATGTTGAAGTAGAGGAACAAGTTCACAAAGCACTCATGGCAAAAATCTCGAGCGAGTCTTTATCTTCATCGTCAAAACCCACCGAGAAACAGGCTATGGGAATCTCAAAAGGAGATGATGCTACCGACAAGGGTCTGAAGAGTATTTTCACTTCCTCCGAGCCTGAGAAAGACAAGAAGGCTGAAGAAGCTGTGAAGACCACAGAGCCGGTTCAGAAAGAAACAACTTCTGTGAAGGAAGAGAAAGCGAAAGCCTCAGCTGCGGCCATGAAAACCGAATCCTCAAAAGAAAAGGCGGACAAAGACTTGGTAAACAGCATTCCACATAACTTTAAAGTAAAGTTATGCACACCAGCATGCGTTGATGTCGTGGCACATTACAAGTCTCTTAATCTAGAATTTGAGAGACAAAAGGACAAAGCCTTAAAAATGAACAACGAACTTAAATTGAACGAGGCCGCATATCAGAGAAAGTTGAATTCAACTTTAGCTGAAATGCAAACTCTAAAAGAATTTGTGATTAGAAAAGATCTTATCATTAACGATCTCACAGATAGACTAGAAAAGGCTTTGAACGAAAAGAATAAATTGCAAATTATCATCGATAAATGGAATGTCAGTCAAAAGGCCTTTACTGACATCAAAAACTGCCAACGACCAACGTATGTAAAAGACGGGATCGGGTACAAGGATAGGCAAGGAAATGAAAGAAAACTTTTTCTTCCTCCACATAGCAAAAACTATGTGCCTATACCAACTCCTCATCCCGAAAATGATCTCATTGATGAAAAGGCCTCTGTAGAACAAAACAATTCTTGTGAAAACGAAACAACCGCTAACTTTTCTAAAAGTAATGCAGATCCAATTATGTGTAAAGAAGATGTGTGCGATGAGAATGGAGACTGCGGTGGTTCAAAAATAGGAATAGGCTATTCAGGCGACAGTTATTCCACTGTTAACTGGTTCGCCTGGAACTGTGATAAGAGAAACAATATTCGGGATGACTGTAATGGCCGTGTGCCTAAATTTAAATCTTCGGATGACTGTAAGGGCCATGCGCCTACATTTGAGACCCGTGATCGTGAACATGTTATGTCTGAATGTCATGATTTAAATTCTGCATTTTGTGATGATAAAATTCTTTGTGAATCTCCTGTATTTGTGCCAGAATTGAAAAAGAATAGCTTTGGAAAATTCCTCACAGAGGAAATTCCAGAATTTATTCCATCTCGAACAGGTATGACAGATTCAGAAAAGAAAGTCACTGAAGATCACTGCAATCAAGACTCAAGCATCGCTGCCTCAGAAGATGAAAAGGAGACTTCAAATTCCGAAGATGAGCAAAAATCAGAAACCTCAAGTGAAGATCGAACAACAGATGGAGAAAGCTTTAAATTCTCAAGTGAAGAAACCCCGAAAACCTCAAGTGAAGATCAAACAACAAATGATGAAAGCTCTGAATGTTCAAGTGTTGAGATAATTGAAGACCAAGACTCAGAAAGTTCTGACAAAGATCAAGAATTAGAAAATTCAGGTGAAGATCAAAGTGAAGATCAAAGCTCCGAAGATTCAAGTGAAGAAATTACAGACGAGACAAATGAAGATCAAAGCTCAGAAAATTCAAGTGAAGATCAAGTATCGGAAATTTCATCAGACCCCGACAATGATGATGACTCTTCAGAAGATGAAAGCCGTATAGACAAGAAAATGAAGAAAGTCAAAAGCTCAAGCTGCAAGGATTCATCATCATCAGACAACATCTCATGCAGATCAAGACTTTCATCACATACCTTACCCTCTAACACATCAACCTCCAAAAGAAAAAGAGCTAATTGCAAACGATGTTTTCGTTGTGGTCGTTTAGGACATACAGTGAAACATTGCAAATGCAAGAAATTTTCCGAACCTGAAAATAATTTCGTCAAAAATTTCACTGAGCAGTTTTATAATCTTAAGAAAACAGTCAAAAACTTAGTTAACTCAACTTGTTTTTGGACACAAAAAGAAAACGTTGTGATTCAAAATCATGATAGATTAAAATTGAAGCAAGTATGGGTTCCAAAAACTAACTAACTTGTATTTTTTTGTTGTAGACTAGAATAAAATTGCGTTGGGTGGTGATGGAGCTCATTAGACACATGATGAATCTTCAAAGGGCTTCTCAAGAACTTGAAACTCGTCGATGATGAAGTTGTATCGCTTACCGATGTTCAAAAAGGAGGCAAGCTAGTTGTACATTGGACGCAATTATTCTAAGAAGATATTCTCTATGCTTCAGATTCGTGCTAGAATCCTATGAGCGCATCAGAAGTCTGTGACAAAGGAATGTCAGCTCCATTCAACGATGTAGAATGCGTCTAACTACACAGCTTCCCACAACAAAAAGCCGACATCCCCACAGAAATCTTCAAAATAGACCCGTATCAACCAGATTGGTAACCTGGTTGGAAATGGTTGATTTCCTTGAGTGGAAATGGTTGATTTCCTTGAGTGGAAATGAATCTTGATGTCCAAAAGCTTTCGTAAATACTCTATCTTTTGTTCATTTTTTTTTGTTAAAAAAAAAAAAAAAAAAAAAAACAACAACAACAACAACAACGTTTGTTGAAAGTAAAACAAGTATCGTTAAACGTTGCCCACCAAAAAGATTTTCTGCAATATTTAAAATTTCATTTTCGGGGCAAATGGACTCTTGAAAATAACACTTTTAGGGGGGATATTTCAGAAAATCAGATGCTTGTGTCTGACTCCTGTTGGAGGAAATGATAGAAAATTGCTAACACTTTGTCTTTTCTTAAAAAAAAAAAAAAAAAAAAAAAAAAAAAGAAATCGGGGTACCAAGCAACGACGTGTCAGTAGATTCAGCAACACCGACGAGTAAACTGCTGTTAAGGAGCAAAACATAACGTCTACACAAGGATTCTGGCTTTTCTCAGGCATTACGCATCTTGTGGGTAACACGTTGCGGCATATGGCTTAATG
Source organism: Helianthus tuberosus (assembly GCA_030545235.1). Lineage (NCBI taxonomy): Eukaryota > Viridiplantae > Streptophyta > Magnoliopsida > Asterales > Asteraceae > Helianthus > Helianthus tuberosus. Next base: position 189,641,107 of record CM060406.1, read on the forward strand.
GTCTTAAATCTTGCGCTGATAGATTGCCAAAATCTGAGATCTCGGGTCTTTATATTGGTTTTCATTCGGGGGTATCATAGTTGGTCTTCTGCTGCATCCAGATACATGCTGACCTAGAACTTCTATGATATCCTTTCATAATAAGTGCCTTAAAAAAAAAAAAAAAAAAAAAAAAAAAAAAAGGGCCAAACCCTTTCATAATAAGCGCCAAATTTTGGCCAATACCTTCAGATGGATTAGTTCTGGTCTCTCTGCTGTACGGAAGTACTGACCTGTTCACCAAACTATCTGTCTTAGCCCTCGGTAGTTCTTGGAATCTCTGTTGTACGAAAGTACAGACCTGATCTCCGCTCTACCGTTGAAAAGAATGAAAACAATATACTCACCTGTTATGAGGAATCTTTGCGCATACCTTGATCGCGGGGGTATGTCCTGATGTGGGACTCACGGGCGTAATGATTCTATTCTCAATAGCTTGTGTGGGGGCCATTGAAGACTTGTCAATATTACCGAAAACATGATAAAAGCGCTCTCCGAAGGCATGTTGAAAGAAGGATGCATGGATTTAAGTGGACAAACATACTGGCAGTTTTTCTTGTGCCTTGTTTCACTAATAATAATAATATATAAGAAATTGACAGGTGTTGGCAATATGATCTTCTGCAGGTAAATTGACGAGCGTCAAAAGAAAAAGGAAATCAGTGAAAAAGGAACCTCCCGGTTTGAAAAATGAATTTCGAAGTCCAAAATTATCCAAGTTTTGACATTTTGTAAATATTTTCTAAGTGTTTATGTAGTTTTAAGATAACATGGGCATGATTTTCGAGAAAGTTTGAAATTTTCGAGCGTTTTAATTATGACTCGTATATAATCCGATGCTATTAACATAATCTGACTGACGTATTTATCTAAATTTCAAAAATATGTAGTGTTCTTACCTGCATACTTGACTGCGCCTTTGTATATATTCTTATTTCTTTCATTACTACTTATATCCTAAATATAGCATTATAGCATTATCTAACCTTCTCATTTTGCAATCCAGGTCTCACTTAGCTCGTTTGTGTGTTTCAGAATACAAGAACTATTAGAAACGAGATCAAGAGAAACGGGATGGTGTAGGATTGAAGATATATTTTGCATATGTTCTCTTTGAAGTCTCTCACACGGAAACGAAGAACAAGATATTGAAGAAGATCCCCAACAGGTTGCAAAAAGCAGAGACAAGCGAAAGAAAAGGCGGGGTGATTCGGCACTACAAGCTGATCTTAAGACGCAATCTTTACCTGCGTAGGGATACACGTGGGCTGTGAGAAAGGTGAAAGAAAGAAAGAAAGACTGAGATAATGGAGATCTTATTTAAAAATTGAAGAACATGAGGAGTGTGATGAAGGTTGAGAGAAGAAAGAAGCTATCATCAATCACCTGCTCCAAAAGTCATGAATCGTTCATCAGAATCAGAAGTTCGAGAGATTCAATCTCCGGTGTCATCCACATACAATGTCACAATAGGGGGCGCAAGTGAAGCTGATAACAAGCAAACTCCATCATAGCACAACGTGGGAAAAGACACAGCAAATCCTGAAACCAGAGTCAAAGAATGAAGACGCTCAAGTACGCAACGGTCTAGGGGGAATATTGTTAGACCATTTTGAGACCGTCGGTACTTGAGTCGCTTAGGGTCTGAAACGCTAAACAAGAATGAAGAACGATCAAGTACGCAACGGTCTAGGGGGAATATTGTTAGGTCATTTGAGACCGTTGGTACTTGTTTTAGATGGTTCTGGATTGTTTTGGTTAAGTTTATTAAGCTTTAGAAAGTCTAGGGGCTTATTTTGTAATTTCATGAAACTAGAATTCCTGACTTGGTGTAGTTAAGATTCCAGCAAATTTATAAATTTGCTGGCAAGTCAGGCACTATATATAGCCCAAGCATTGTAACCTAGCCAAGCTTTTGGCTCTTGAATGAATATTGGTGTTGTTACATTCTTGTGTTGATTTTGTGTGCTCAAATCAGTATTCCAAGGTGCTTTATTGATTCATATACTTGTTTGGATTCAATACAACACTTGTTGTATTCATCAATCCACTAGCTTCATCTTCATTCTTGATTGTTCTTAACTTTTTCATAGTTCAAACACTTAATCAATAGGTGTTTTGGACTAAAACAACCAACCACTGTGATCCAGATTGATTTTGGGATTTACACTATCATCGCACAAATGAGCCGCCAACAAAAGCAAATCAAAAGCAGATCGAAGAAGGTCCATCTAAAGAAAGAAAGCAAGCCTTGATAACGGTTCAAGAGGATGCAGGTTTCAATTGGAACAAATATATTCTAAAAGAGAAACTTGCTTTGGTTGCTGAGATAAGACAGAGCCGAGAGGAACGTCATGCACGAATGGAATTGAGCAAAGTGTATGAGATATTCACGGAAGCAAAAAGTGCAAATATATGGGATGGTGAGAGAGAATGCTTTGTAGATCCTCAAGGAAATCCGATAGTTAACCCACAAAAGGTAAATTTTGAAGCTCTTGTTGTTGCTATTCCAACTGCAGGAGTATGGGCTTCAGGGATCAGAGAGAATCCGAACTACAGGAAAGAAGTAGAGGAGAGCATAAGAAGGGTAATCTATGCTGGTGTCGAGAAGAAGAAGAAGAAGAAGATTGTAGAGGAAATTGTTGATGAAAGCCAGAAGATGGTGGATGAGTTGAAGAAAACAACAGAAAAAGCTGGTGATGAGAAGCTGAAAAGTTCAACAGAGGAAGTTTTTCCTGAAAAACAACAAATGATTAAAGAAGATCAGAATCAGATGGCAAAAGAAGCCACGGTTCCAAAAACTGAGGTAATCACTAAAACTGAATCTTCTATATCATCAAATAAAATTGAAATCAAAACTGAAGAGCAGTGCAGGAAATGCATGGAAACATGTAGTGCCTGTACTAAGAAGGATGAAAATTTAAGATCCATAAATATTGAGTTCACTAAAATAGAACATATTTTTAAAGAAAAATGTATCGAAATGCTTGAAAATGAAAAAATTTTGAAATAAAAAGAAGAAGAGCTGACACAGAAATGTGATTGTCTTGAAAAAGAAAACAAAGTTTTAAAACAAAAGTGTTCAGCTGATTGCAACGAATGTGTTCAAAAAGATAAAATTATTCAAGAATTGCAAAAAGAATATGATGGAATGAAGTTATCATATCATACTGTAAAAGAAGCTTATGAAACTTTGAAGAGTAAAGTTAAAAGTCTGGATGATAGATTGTCAGCATGTTTAAAAACAACCAAACTTGATGAAGCCAGATATGAAGGAAAACAACGGGTTTTAAATCAATATATTGATGAAGTTGCTAAACTTAAACAAGAATTAGCTGAAAAAGAAAAATTAGTTAATAAACTTCAAATTTATCATGCTTCTTCATACATTCTGGAACGAATTTTCAGCATCACACCAGATGGTAAAGAGTCTGAAAAGAACAAAAAGGGAATTGGGTCAGAATATCATCAGGTTCCACCACCGTTGGAGAATAATTATACATTCTATGATAACAAAAAGGTGGAAAGAGCAATAAATATGGATGACCAATTACCTGACAACATCGATGTGACTTACACCAAATCTGATGATCTTGGTGATTCAGAGGTGGTAGGTAAGGTTGTTGAAAGCGTTCTAACAGAGGAGTCTACCAAAACCGATAAGTCCGAATCACATGATGAAGATGAGGAGAGTTTTCACAAAAAAATATATTAAAAATTCAAAATCTCAGAAAGATGTGAATAATGATCCAATAGGATTGGCATATACCATGATTGGATTGGACAAACTATTCTCAGATATTGAATTTCTGATTCAGAATGTGTTGTCGGACAAGATTGACAAAGTTTTTAAATTGGTAGAAATAGAGAAAGCTGAAATTGAAAAATTTGAGCAAGAAAATTTTTTATAACAAACCTAGTTACAAGAAGAAAAACATGAAGGCTGGGTTGGGTTATAAAAAGAAACTAAATCAAAGAAAACGGGCTGAAAAGATAAACTTTCAGAAAAAGAAGAACTTTGTTCACGAAACAAGTTCTGGGAAGAAAAAGAACTCCAATTGAGACAATAGTCTAATGAAGAGTTCTATGCTCAGAAAAAACAACATCAGGTTAAAGATGTTTCAAAGAAAACGTGCTTTAAATGTGATCAAACTGGACATGTTGGTCGCAAATGTCCAAATCTGAAGCCTGTTGATGTTGTGAAGAAGAAAATTGAGATTGAAAATCAGAAGTCAACCAAGTTTGAATCAAAACAAACTTGGAAACCGAAATTAAAGACACCCAAAGATGAGTCTAAATAGATTTGGAAACCAAAGATTGATTTATCAAAATCAAAACAAAATTAGAAACCAAAAATTTCTAAGTTTGAATCAAACCAAATCTAGAAACTTAAAAATGAGTTGTCAAAAAGAAACGTTCAAACTGATTCAAGATTTTATCAAAAGAATGTTTCAAATGGACAAATTTGGGTTGTCAAGAAACAAAAGACTTCTGTGAGTGACAAACGGAAAATCGATTCAACCAAGAAGGTTGAAAATAAGAATGAAAAAGTTTTTGTTCAAAATGACAGATTTTCTGAAGCTTAACAATTCATATTGTGTCACAATACCCAAGGTTAAACAGACCTGGGTTGCATTATTCAAGTAATTGGGTTAGTTGAATATGCAGGTGCTCCTGAATACAGCTGAATGTCAACACGAGGAGTGGAGCAGCTTGGCACCGGAGGTGGCAGGTCCCTGCAAGTAAAAAACAGGGAGTTTATTTGTTTTTGTATATAAATAAGCCATAAATCAAAAACCCTAAAAATAGAAATATTTAAAAACTAAAAATATGCTTTTATTTTGTCAAAAAAAATTGAAAAATGGAAAAATATGTTGATTGAATACGCCGAAACCCTCACGGCTGAATAAACATGATTTAATTCACGAGCGATTGAAAATGGTTTTAACATTGTTAAAAAATCAGTGTGTTGTAAATCAAGGGGGTACTTTCTGCATCACATGCCAAGCAAAAATGGATGGCAAGACGAAGCTATCTATATCGGGTTGTCAAATTTTCCTTAAATGTTTTGGATTTTAGGGGGAGTAAAAATTTTGAAAATACAAAAACATTTGAAAATTTGAAAAAGCCAAAAAACATGAGAAAACTTAAAATGAGTTTTTGTGTAAAAAGAGGAAATGATAGTACATCAGTAGACAATCACAGCATGCTAAAGAAATGGAAAGTCAAATGCGATAAACGGTCTCACTGATAATATGCCAATAGGTTTTTACACACTTATATTGATTTCGAGATATAAACCTAAATATCAATAGCTTACTTATCTCGTGGGGAACATCTCTCGGATATATGGACTTGGTACTCCGAAATCTCGTTTGAGTGGTTGCCTAATTCTGAGATACTAGGTCTTTATACTTATTGATATTTGGGGTATTATACTTGGTCTTCTGATTTTGCGTCAGCAATGGCCTAGACCTTGTATAATACTTTGCGTGCTTAAAAAAGCTTTCGCTCTACATAAAAATTGAGAAAATATCGAAAGACATATATCAAGTGCGGTTGTAAAGAAGATCCCTAAGTGGGACACACATTAAGTCGAGCCTTCATCTCTTTGACTGAACGGTAGTTCATACCTGAGCTCTTAAGGCCTCGCACTAACCCAAAGTACAAATATCAATATAGTATATTCACCTGTAAGACTGAATCTAGGAAATCTTGATACGGGAGTATATTCTGAGATGGGACACGCGAATAAGTTAAGTGCTTAAAACATTAAATCTCGTATTTCGAATCAGTTGAAGTTTGTGTAAAAATTTAAGTTGGATTAGTATACTGACAATCTAAGTGAATCGTTTAGAACTTAAAGTGTTTATAGCTCAATGGTGCTAGTGATTTGTCATAAACTGATATGATCCTCTAACGCAAGCTCAAACAAAAATATTGTCTGTAAATATTTCTTTATTGCTTTTCATTAAAGATAAATCACAAAAAGATTTTGAGTGTGTTTTAGCATAAACTTTGAAAAAGCCAAAAAGATTTTGTTTCTACTTTAGTTTCGACAACCGATGTCTGAAAGCTGAGTTTCAAAGTCTAAGTGTGCTGAACATGTCTCGAAAAATAAACAAGTTCATTAATTTGAAACTTGAGGTTTTTAATCGAAAAATCTAAAAACAGTTTGTGAAATCTCCAAGGTCATTAATTTGGACTTGGAAGATTATCAGAGAGGGTTTTGGATGCTTAACTGTCAGATATAGAGTTATTTGATAGGGGGAGTAGAGTCGGGAAATTCTTGGAGTTTACATATTGTTACATCTATGCATAGAGCCAGGTTACCGATTCTGGGAGACCTAAAAGTGTTCACTGTTAAATATTCGTGTTTAGAGCTAGGTTCTCAATCTTGGACCTAAATTGTCAAATATTTTACAAGTGGTTCAAATTGTTTACTTTTTCAGATGATAAGCCAGATAACGATCCCGATAGCTGAGACTAAGAGAGAGTCTGAGGAAAAGCTCAAAGTAAAGGGGAGCTTGCTTACAATCGAAGAGCCAGGTGACTATCCTGGAGGAGAAACTGAAGAGAGAGAGTTTGCTGAAAGGGGGAGCAGCTGAAGCTGTAAGCAGATCCAAGGGGAGTCTATTAGAGTAAAAGGGAGAGTTTGTGGTGCTGAAGATGTCAACACTTCTAGAAGACTCAGAGAGAGATAGAACGCTACAAGATTGACTGCAATAAGATCCAAGGGGGTATGTTAGAGTAAAAGGGAGAGTCTGTGGTGCTGCAGATGTCAACACTTCTAGAAGACTTAGAGAGAGATAGAAAGCTACGAGGTTGACTGCAGTAATATCCAAGGGGGAGTCTATGAGTGCAGTATGTCTATCACTTCCGTCAATCACGTATCATAGCTTAATCAGATGAGACAAGACTGGTGCTGAACAGAGCAAATCATAAAGTGGATGTGTGTTGAAGACCATTCATACGAATGGACATATAGTCCATCCTTACGAATCAGCGTTACAAGTCCATCCGTAAACAAGGAGTCCATCCGTAACATTTAAGAAGTGCATTCGTACGAATGCAGGTTTAGTCCATTCATAGATTTGTCCATCCGGACGAGTGTATCCGTACGAACGGAGGCCCATTTGTACATATATACTTACGGATGGGCATGTAGTATAAATGCCTAGCTTGTCTTGTTCATTTGGTATCTTTGTGACTTAAGAGGGGAAACTCTTGTCGTTTGTTTTCGTGGTTCTGTACTTGTCAAATCTCAATAGAAAACAACTTTTAGTTACATCTTTGTGTTCAATCTACACACGTACTTGGATTCTGCACAAGATACGTGTTCTACGCATTCAACGGTTAAGGAATCGATCCTCGGAGCGAATTCACAAACCAAACACTCTACTTATGGATCAACCGACTGTACCGTATGACACCCAATTCGTTCCTTACGATCGAGTCATTCAAGCCAACCCAGTAAACAAAGATAACTAGAAGGCATGCAGATGAACACTCAACACCAATTCAGTTCAAGACAACAATGATGCGGTCGGCAGCGCGACAAAGTTTTTATGCTATGAGTTAAACTTGGATAAGACATTTCGTGTTTGACCTTGTACGAATTAGTTTAAAACAAATAAAAACTGTTATGATTTTCGAATACAAGTGTAATGATGCGATCTTTGGTAGTATGTTTTAAATCCTAACGAGTCGTCTATTACGACTTAAATGTCTCAACCTTAACCACTTTCGTAACCTGTGCCCAGAGATCGCTAAATTCGAGTCGAGGGTGCACAGTGACGTTAAAAGTTTCTGATCTAACAAATTTGGTTATATAAAAAAATCGTAATAAAATAAAATAGATATTTTTATTAAATTTGAGATGAAAGTACCATGTAGACGCTTAGTCGCTATTGAATTTGTGGATGTCATTAGTTGCTTAAATCAAGGCTTTTTATCACCCTAATAAAATTTGATTGAATGCTTTGATTGTTAGACCATCTGTAGTGTGTGTGGGGACCCTTGGGTGTTTTGTGTCATGTGGAGGTCCAGTCAGTATGTGGACATTGTGGGGGATTATGTTAAAAGGGGCGTAGTGGGGCTTAAAATCTTGTGGGGAATTATAATCTAGTAGAATTTAATAAAAAGTAAAAATAAAAACCGTAAAAAATGCTATGGCCAAAGATAAAGAAGAAGGCGTGGAAAATAGAACGCTCTGGAGGTTTTTTTTGAAAAAAAGCCCAGGGGGCGGTCTAGGGGCATTGTTTGGCGTTTTTTAGGGAAAAACGCCAAAAAAACACCACTACGGGTGGCCTTATGTAGTTTAATTGCATATCTAACGTCCAGGGGTGGTCTAGGGGCATTGTTTGGTGTTTTTTAGGGAAAAAAACGCCAAAAAACCCCCAATACGGGTGGTCTTATGTAGTTTAATTGCATATCTAATTCAAACTGTATACATAATTTTAGTTGATGAGTTTCATTCAGTGGATTTCTTCCGGTTTGCAACTTGTATTATTATTATTATTACTAGGTTCTTTTTACGCCGCGTGTTACCGCGAAACGAAGCAAATAATAATGTAAAATAAACGTTATTTGAAAATGTAGCATGTTATTTAGAAAGTTCAGATGATATCATCGTACTATATTACGATACCAAATAAATACTTTATTTGGAATATAAATTCGTTTTTAATAAAACTTATACTGTTCGGGGGTAAAATTAAACAAAACTACGTACTTAAGCTTAAAAAATAACGAACTTAAGTTGTTAAAGAAATATCAAATTAATTGAGAAAGCAAAGATGAATTAAAAAAATATATTAAAACAAAAATAAACGATAAAGGAAATATGGTTTTAGAAAAGAAAAAAAATGAAAATACGTTAAAAAGTAAATATAATAATAAAAGGAAAAATTGAAAATATGTTAAAAGTTAAAGTGATTATTAAAAATAATATATTGATATAATAAAATATTAAAAAGCTACATATTATTTTAAATTTAAATTTACTATTCATGGTAGCTCGTAAAAAATATATATAAAATATATATAAAATTTACTATTCATGGTAGCTCGTAATCAAATATATATAAAATTGTTGTTTTTTTTCTTTTATTATTGATAACTTGTTTAATTTATTTTTGGAAAGCTAGTTTATTATTTTTATGTGTTTCATATAATCAATGTTTTAAAAATTGGTTTTTAAATTAAACTGTATTAGGCTAAAAAATGGTTCAACCGGTTGAACCAGATTGTACCGAGCGGTTCAACTGGGTTGATTAGTTAACTCTATAATTTCATAAATTACAACATCAACTCAAAATTTAATCCAAAAAATGCATGATTACATATTATAAGATAATAAAAAAGCTAATCCATAATAAAAAATAATCCAAAAGATAATTGAAAATCATTCAGTTTTCCAACAAGCTCTTTTAAATGAAAGTTTACAATTTTTTTAGCCATTTGAGTGTTGAGGCCATGTTTGAATGAGCTTATTTTATCTCCTTATGACTTACTGACTTTTTGAAAAAAGAGTTTTTGTGAAATGATGTTTGGGTAATAATGTGAAAAGAAACTTTTTAGGCATTAAAAGTCGAAATGAAAAAGTCATTTGGTTGTGACTTTTCCAAAAAGAGATAAGGATGTTAAAAAGTCAATAAGGAGAAATGAAAAAACTTATCCAAACATGCCCTAAACATGCGCTAAATAATCAAGTTCATGATCGCATAAAAGATAAAATTCACTATTATCGCTATCCTCATCAACTAGAGGATAACTATTTTCGTTTTATACAATATTAAATAAATAAGAAGTTTTAGTTACGAATAATTATAATATATAAAAATTACGTAAGATAACTAACATGTATAATAAAAATAAGTAACAACCCAAACTAAAATAACCTTAGCCCGGTACCGGTATTACGTTTCAAACCGGTATACCGGATTTTACCGCCGGTACAAACTTTATGCCGTTTCACTTATTTACCAGGGTGTTTTGTACTGGATTTACATCTGGAAACGGTAATACCGGTATAACCGGCCGGTATTTACCGGTTTTTAAAACACTGCATATAATAGCATTCACTAAAGCTTCCTCATACACTTTTTAAAGTTAAGGTAAATATCTAAAAATCATTTTTTTCATTTCACGTTAGAACCATGATATCTATTACTCATTTATAATTTAAAAAAAATCACTACAATAACTTTTTATATGTGAAGCCAACTATCAGATTATTGGGAGTATAAAAAAAGAAAATATAATAAAATAAATGCTTCTAAGTAAAATAAAAATAAAAATGATAGATGTGAGAGAATTTTTAAAATGAGAAAATGTTGGAGATGCTGCAAAGATTCTAAGGGTGAAGTGAGTCGTTCAATCATTTAGGGTGTTTGAGTTATTTTTTAGCCAATAATATCATGTCATGTCAAGTCCTCATTTTGCACTTAATCACTGGTAATGGTTCAAACACATGGAGAGTGATAAAGAATTTATAAAAAAAATTGTGATTGGTTGAAAATGGTAGGGCCCACTATTCACCCTCTCTCTCCCACCTCTCCCTCTTCTTCACGGAATCGATGAATGCACACCGCAAACACCACTCCCCACTCACCGATTGAAGGCTGGCAACCACTCACCGCAAGGTAAAACTCTTCCCCGCTATGACCCCGTCCGCCCTAAGGACTCAATATAACCAAAACTGTGTAATCAAACCGGAACCATATTGTTGATAGCCGTTTGGTTTAATACGATTTTAAATTTTAACTGTTTGGTTTCGGTTTTCAATAATAAAACTGTCAAAACCAGACCGAGAGTAACCCTAGTATTAACTCAGGAATCTATTAGACCAAAGGGTATGGGCCTCGTCTCCGGCCCGTACCCCTCGTCCTGGATCGTCCCACACCGCCCCCCGCAGGTCCGTCGCGGCGCCTGCGTCTCCTTGGAGACGTTGGAGACGGGGTGACTTTTTCAAAATGTGAGGCCCCCTTCAACGGTAACATGCCAAATTTAAAAAAAAAATTCACCCCCACCACTATATATTCAACCTTTTTACCTCATTTTTTTTTACCAAAAACCCCCACTTTTCACCCCATTTTTATAAAAAAATTTCTCCCAACCTTAAAAAAATATGGATCCCTGCAACCCAAATAATCCCAACTCAAGTTCACTCCCGTTTTCGTCACCCGGCTACACACCCGTCATGGAAAACTCTTTTGCAGGTTACCAACAAATGCCCAACGCTTTCAACCAACGAAACCAATACTCTATGCAACAACCCAACATTCCGTTCAACCAAATGCAAATGCAAGCAAACCCACAAACATTCAACATGCCATATCAACAAATGCAAATGCAGCAGCTAATGCAAAACCCGCTAAATATGCCATATCAACCACCGCCACAAGCACGTCCAACACAAATCGAGGAAGAAGATGATGACGTAGAGGTTGTGCCAGAAACGCAACCTCAACCTTCAAAAAAGAAAAATACAAATGGAAAAAGTAAAAAATATGACGCAGCCGTCAAACAACAACAACGGCCATGGTCAAAGATTGAGGAAGAGGCGTTGACGAAGTCATATATTGGGTCGTCAAAGAATCCTATAGTCGGTAAAAATTAATTTTTTTGTACATTATATTATGAATCGGGATCAGGAGAGAATGACTAAAAGTGTGAGAACGGTGAGAACGGATCCTGGCCCATCACGTGGCTGGGAGCGCTAATTGTTATGCCGGGGTACGATTATCATTGTCCACTTCCCGCTAAACAATGCCGTTATGATTTCTTTGCCCCAAAATAATTAAATATATATGGCGTTTTCATCTCTATGCTAGTTTATATGGCGTTTTTTTTAAAGCGTATTTTTTACGAATGGCGTTTGTGTTTTAATGGTGTTTTCACCTTTATGCTTGTTTTTTCATGGCGTTTTTTTTTAAAAGTATTTTTTTTACGAATGACGTTTATGTTTTAATGGCGTTTTTTTGATTTCCTATAGATTTTGGCGTTTTTGTGTTTTCTACTTGTCTTAATTTAGTTTTTTTAACCCTTTTTTTAATGTTGTTTATGTTTTAAATGGTTACTTTTTGTTAATTTTTCTAATCATGGCGTTTTCTTTGATTTCCCCAAATACGGTAGGAGATCACACAACCAAACATGTAGATGTAACAATGTAAAGAGTAAAACACGATAGTCAACATTAAAATACATGGCGTTTAGCTAATCTACATATTCTAACATTCGTTTTGCTATTCTCTCGTCTGCTTTGTCAAACAACTTACGTATTCTTTCTCCCCCATAAGCCATGAATGTATTTAGACAACTTGTCAGTAGTTTTAAGTTTTCATTTTCGCTATGAAATAGGATTTTTCCAATGTATTTTACCCTTAGTTCATTTAGCTGTTTTTGTTGGAGTTGATTTGGGGCATCTTCTGTTGCCAAACCACTTTTCCAACTAGCTATATCCCCCATGTATGTTTCCATATGCCTCATTGCGAAAATCCCACAGTCGATGACGTTAGACTTTGTCCTCCAATCCATCTTTTGTCTGACAACCTTCGCCTTGCTCATGATCTTATGCTTTGGGTGATTTTTAATACGTAAGTAGTTTGCAAAAGCTCCGTGCTGCAGTTTTCACATTTTTTTTGCATATATTAGTTTGGCGTTTTGTTAACATAGTTCCTATATTCAAAGTTTTTAAGAAACTTACCAATTTTTCCACCCATCCTTCATACTTTTTTTTATGCTGACGTTATCCCCTACACCGCTGTTGTCCAATATATCAACTCTTTTGTGTTTCATGTTGAAGCAGACAACATAGAAATGTCTTTCCCAGATTATTGGCACGAAGACTAGTTCATAATCGTTGATGGTTTTATGTTTCTTGTCTCCTTTGAAACGTGTGTTTTTCAGAACAGTTTCCATGTTTCTGTTGAATTCATTGTTTCGTGCATCTTCTGTTGTCGTTTTGTAGTATGCCGGAGTATTCTGTAATATTGAGTACCACATAATTAAACAAAACAATGTACTATTATAATTTTATCAAATTTATATAGCAAAAGAGTTACCAGCAGTATTTCTGTGCAGAATAACCTTGAGGGTGATTCATGAGCCTTGTATCTTTCTTCATAGTTCAGGATATGTGCCCAACTTAGAATAATTGAGACGTGTGCTTGAAATCCTGGTTTCATGGTCTCACAGATCACCCTCATGAGAAACTTTTCTCCCATCTTAAACAGCTCAGTTCTAAAAAAAACATCATTTGGCGTTTTAGTTATACAAACTCATTTTATTATAATTCATGGCGTTTTGATTGTTTTTGCATGCATATTCTCAAGTAAACGTTATTGATGGATAGTTTGGCGTTTTAATTTTAGTTCTCCCATCTTGATAGCTCAGTTCTAAAAAAACATCATTTGGCGTTTTAGTTATACAAACTTATTCTATTATAATGCATGGCGTTTTGATTGTTTTTGCATGCATATTCTCAAGTAAACGTTATGAATGGATAGTTTGGAGTTTTATTTTTAGCTGTTCTCCCATCTTGAACAACTCAGTTCTAAAAAAAACATCATTTGGCGTTTTAGGTATACAAACTCATTCTATTATAATGCATGGCTTTTGATTGTTTTTGCATGCATATTCTCAAGTAAACGTTATGAATGGAAAGTTTGGCGTTTTATTTTGAGAGAAGTGTACATACTCATAATCGCCGATTCCAGTGAAGATGTATGTGGAAAGGTTATTTTCAGCGTTTGTCCTTTTTTCATGTATCACCACTTGCCTCCTTAGATAAGGTGACATGCCTTGCTCAATTTTTTATCTCTCTTCTCCTCTTCAGCTACATTCTTTTTTTTTTTGTATTTTTATCTTCTTCATCATCTTTATTAACTTTTTCATCACCAGGCAGCTCTTCAGGGTTTAAAATTTTATTTTCTTGCATCAGCTTTGTGATGTCTGGAGTGTTGTCCTCATCACCTTTCTCCTGCACATCTGATATGTTTGGCGTTTTTGGTGGTGATGTGTTGATGGCGTTTTCATCATGGGGTTTATTTGGTGTCTCTTCCTCTTCAAAACTTTTCAAGAGGTTTTTCTCAGATGTAGTTGGTGGCTGTTCATATGGCGTTTTATCAAACACTGCTCCTTCTTGGTCAACACTTTTGTTCACCATCTCCCCTTCAGTTTTTTTCTTTTTTAGTGTTGAATGCCTGACTGTCTTTTGTTTCTGTCGTGGCGATGTTTGGTGTCTTATCAAATACAGGCATTTTTGGGGTCTCTTCAGCAGGTTGCAGATGTTTTTTTATTGCTTTAATTGCTTCATCCACCATCTTTGAATTGTCAAGACCTTCCTTAATATCAATCATTTGTTTTAGATCTTGTCCTGGCAGCTCCAAAATCTCGGCAATATTCCTCTTAATTATTTTTCCCCATTGTATCTTGAAATGTGATATTCAAGTGTCTTGAAATCACAACTCCACCTCTCAATATCGTTTTCGTTTTCATCTTCATCTGATGATGTAGTATCCTCTTCATCATCATAGATGGGGGCTGTTGTAGCATTCGAGGGTTCGGCGTTTTGTTCTATTGCCACATCCCTTGTATCCCCTTCTCCTTCCCCTTCTTTTTCTCCTTTTCCTTCTCTTTCTGCATCCCCTTCACCATTCCCTTCGCACTCCCCTTCCTCTTCTTCTTCTCCTTCCTCTTTTCCTTTTCCTTCTCCTTCTCCTTCTTCTTTTCCTTTTCCTTCATTTTCATCTTCAATGGCGTTTTCATGAACTATTTCCACTTACATGGCGTTTTCATCAACTGTTTCCACTTCAATGGCGTTTTCAATTCCAGCCATCTCCTTCTCCCTTTCTTCTTCATTTTCACATCCTTCCTCTCCTTGTTCTTCATTTTCAAATTCTTTGGCGTTTTCATGAACTGTTTGCTCTTTAATGTCGTTTTCTTTTTCAGCCATCTCCTTTTCCCCTTCTTGTTCATTTTCATCTCCTAGTACCACCTCATTTCCATCCTCAGTTTCTTGTGTATCTTCTTCTGTTTCAGCTGGCATTTCTTTGGAGTTTTCATCAACAAATTTTGAGATGTTCTCCAACAATGTCATATATTGTGAGTATTTAATGTGTACCAGGATGCTGTTTGGGTATTCAGTCTTTGACTGTTTTAACAATGCGCTCATTTTATTGTAACAGTCTTCTAATTCTTTGTATGCTCCATCCAATTTATCAGTCATTTCCTGTTATATTAAATAAAAGGATTTTGTTTATCATTGTGTTTTTTTTTTTAAATTTATTATTTGAACAACATACCTCTTCAGGTTCTTTGTTTTGTTATTCTTCATCAGCAAAAATGTTGTCATACTGTGTTACTTCTCTGATAAGAGCATGGTTTCCTGATGCAGAAACTTCAAACATCGTTTCCCGGCTTTCTATATCCTCATTCACCATACTTTGAAGTGAAGCCTCTTCATCATCATTATAGGCATGGCGTTTTATTTTATGGCGTTTTAATAGTATAATAAACATAACTATGATACATTTATGACGTTTTATAAATAAATATTATAGATGTTGAACAACTCAATAACAGTTAATGGCGTTTATCACAGAATCCATACATTTTTGGGCGTTTAGTAACAAAGCTATGACAGGATTCATGTGTTGTGGCCTTTAGTAACAAACGATACATATTTTGGCGTTTTGACAACAAAGTATGAAAGTGTATTTTTACATCACGAAAAGTAACATTTGTGTACCATGTCCTCTTATTGTCTTCTTTCTTTGCTCATTTGTTTTTTAGCGTTTTGGAGCAGATGACCCATCCTCTTCCCCCTTGTAGAAACTGCAATTTTTTGTTAAAATTAGAACGCCAAAAGCACCATAAACTAGCACAATGTAAATCGAAGTTAACTCCCTATGTTTTTTTCCTGTGGATCTTGTTTGATCTTTCGACGCCATAGTTTTTGTTGATTCGCGTTTTCTAGGGTTTTCGCGTTTTACGTTGGTTTTGGGGAGGTTTTTCTAGGAAGTATATATGTTTCGGTCAGGTTTTGATGTGTTTGTATATGGACATTTACCTTTTTGCCCTTATGGAAGCGCGCCACACTAATAAAAGTGATGTTATTTACTAAAATGTCATCGCCTCATTTAGTCCGTAGATTGTTTTGATATGACGGTTCCTAATCGTTCTCACCGTTCTCACACTTTTAGTCGTTCTCTCTAAATCCCGACCCATTATATTATTATTGTTATTAAATATTATTTGTACATTATATTTTTGTTAGAAAATATTATTATTGTTACCAACATTTATTTGTACACTATATTTTTCTAACAAAATATTAGTATTGTTACTAACTTGTAGGTAACAATCAAGCAAGCGATGGGTTTTGGCAAGAAACCCTTGATATATTCTACACGATTATGGAACAAGGCGAGTACAGAACCGTTGATTCTATCGGCTCCAAGTGGCGCAAGATGAATACGTTGATCCAACGCTTTTGTGGGTTTTATAACCAAACGCTCATCAACAAACCGAGTGGGTGGAACAACGAAAATGTTTTCAATGAAGCGTTGCGTTTATACGAAAATGAACATAAAACTTCTTTCCCACATGTCCGTGCTTGGCAAGTTGTAAAGGATAATCCAAAATGGGCGGTGACTCCAAATGAGGATGCAAGCGCGAAACGAGCAACCAAATGGTCTAAAACTTCCGAGTTAGTAAGTTATAGCGTTGGAGGCTCAACCGGTCGTTGCCAAATAAATATCAACGACGAGCCCGAGTATGACGAGGAGCCAATTGGAGAGGAAGAACGTCCCCCAGGAAGGGACAAAAGTAAAAAGATAGCGGCTGAAAAAAGGAAACACGCCGCATCAGGAAGTGGTGGTGGTTCGAAGTTGGAAGGTATTATGGCCGAGTTGAAAGCATTCAACCAACCTTTACCGAGACGCAAACCGAGAAGGTAAAGGTGAAGAAACGACAAGCCGAGGAGAAGCAAAGGAGGCAAGAAGAAGTAAAACAGTTGGAGGAATGTAAAATAATGACCACCGACCTTAGCGAATATCCCGAGGAACACCGTCACATCTTACAAATGATGAAGGAAAAAATTAGGAAAAAATGGAGTGGGGGAGTGTAGTTTTTTTTTAAATGTAATTTTAGGTTTTTTTTAAGTGTGTTTTTTTTTTAGTTTTTATTTAAATGTAACTTTAGGTTTTTTTTTAAGTGTGTTGTTTTTTTTTTTAGTTTTTATTTAAAGGAAAATTGGTTTTAAATAAACCAACATTTGTCCCGTTGGTAAATAATAATATTACCTACGTAATTGTTATACAATAATCCTACCTATCAATATGTTGGTACTCAATGAACTTCCGTTAATTTTTTTTTAACTGAAGTTAATTTTTAAGTTTTATTTATTATACAAAAAGTCCCTTTAGTTGTAATTTACTAGTTTTAACTATTTTATAAAACAAAAAAAAACCTCAAGGGACTGTAATTTACTAGTTTTAAAATAGTTAAAACTAGTAAATTACAACTACATGGACTGTTTGTGTAATAAATAAAACTTAAAAACTAACTTCAGTTAAAAAAAATTAACGGAAGTTCATTGAGTACCAACATGTTGATAGGTAGGATTATTGTATACAAATTATATAGGTAAGATTATTATTTACCAACGGGACAAATGTTGGTTTATTAAAAACCAATTTTCCTTATTTAAATATAACTTTAGGTTTTTATTTAAATGTAAGGTTTTTTATTTTAATTTACTTTGTTTTAATTAATTAATTAAATAAAAAATAATAATAAAAAAAGGGGGGGAGGACTATCCACCACACCCTTGGGTAGTCCCCAAGGGGATGGTCCTCCACCATTGCTGGGTTGGCGCCTATATAATGAATGGTGCCTTCAGAGACTATCCAAACCATACCCTATGGTCTTATAGGTCCACCAGATCATCGTACATTAGCACATCAACATACGACTAAGGCTAGAGGGTATGGTGATGGTCCTCCAAGGGAGGATGATCCGCCACGTAGGCGCTACGTCATAGTCCTCCCAAGGATGGTTCATCCCACAAAACTAAAGGGTATGGGAGGATAATCATACCCCACCACTATGTACAAGTAGTAATGTGTAATGTACAAATCACAAACAAAGGGGGCCCACCAGATTGGATCGTCTTGAACGTCCAAAGCTCGACGTGAAAGACGGTGACGGGGGGCGGGATGCCATGCTGCCGGCGCCATTCCTAGCCGGGTATGGGGACGTAACCCATACCCACCAGCCTAAAGATTCTTCTATCTTATTTGTCTTCTTCCCAATAATAATACTAGGGTCCCATAATACTATCTATCTCTCTCTCTCTGCAATATAATATAACCAACCAACAGTGTTTCATCTGCGTAGTTGACTTGCAAATCAAGTCAAAGATATGAACGATCTGGACGAATTCGACATAATCATCATCGGTGCAGGCGTCATGGGCAGCTCAGCCGCATATCAAGCAGCTAAATCCGGTCACAAAACCCTACTTCTCGAGCAGTTTGACTTCCTACACAACCGCGGATCATCCCACGGTGAATCTCGAACAATTCGAGCAACTTACCCTGAACCATACTATACTCGAATGGTGATTGAATCTGAGAAGTTGTGGAAAGAGACTGAGTTGGAAATCGGTTACAACGTTTACTTCAAGACACAACAGTTGGAGTTAGGTCCTAAGGAGAGGAGTTCTCTGGCTGCGGTTATTGATAACTGCGAAAAACAGTTGATTCAGTACCGGATTCTTGATCGTGAACAGGCGAACGAGTGTTTCTCGGTTGAGATTCCGGATGATTGGATTGCGGTTGTGTCGGAGCTTGGTGGTGTGTTGAAACCTACTAAGGCAGTTGCTATGTTTCAGACGCTAGCGATTAAGCATGGAGCAGTGCTTAAAGATAAAATGGAAATTGTTGATGTTGAGAGAGATGAAGATAGAGGTTGTTATCTCTCATTTGAAAAGTAGTTTAGTTATTGACGTTTTATCTTTATCATTTTTATCATTAGGGGTGTTCTTCGAGTTTTTTAATCGGGTTTCGGGTTTTTCAGGTTTTTAAAGCTAAATATTTTTAACCCGATAACCAAACCATTCTAGGTTCAGGTTCTTTGGTGTTCGGGTTTAGAATGGGTCGGGTTAGATTAGTTATTAGCGAACACTATAAAAACGATTTTGTAAAACAGCTCTTGTATGTCGTTGAGAATGGAGGATGTCGAAGATATAGAATGTATTATGTATGTTGTGATTTAAAACTTTTAGAAATTAGAGATATGGATGGATTTCGTGATTTAAAATTTTTAGAAGAGGGTGATGTAAAAAATTTAGAAGATATGGTTTGCTACATAACGGAATAGGAAAGGATTATTAAGTCCTTTTATAAGATATGGCTATATCTAGAACATATAGTGTATTGTACAATTAAGCTTAACGTACGTTGTGAATTTATAACATGCGGATTTTGGGTATACAACATGCAGTTTTTTGGATGGGAGGTAAATTCGCATGTACGTGAAAAAAAAATCCGCATTTTAAAAGAAATAGTCGCATGTTGGAAAAAAAACAAATCGCATGTTGATTAAAAAAATTGCATGTTATTCACAGCGTACGCAGCGTACATTAAGCCCAATTGTACATTAAGCTATTTCGGGTTTTTCGGGTTAAACCGATTACCAATTATTCAACCCGTTAACCAATCCATAGAACTATATTCGGGTTTGGGTTTACAGTTATTTGGTTACGGGTTCTTCAGGTTTCGTCTACTTCGGGTTCGATTGACTTCGGTTTCGGGTATCGGTTAAAAAAGACAGCCCTAGTTAGGGTTGTGCAAAAAAACCGAATCATATTTTGTAACCGGAGAAAAACCAAACTGAATCGTGAATTCAGTTTTGGGTTCGGTTATCAGTTCTACAAATCTTGCTTATACGGATACCCGAACCGAGTTCAATTGAGTAAAAAGAATTATAACTGTATAATCCGAAGAAATCGGTTGAATTCGTTTCGATTAGACACATTTCTAATTCGGATTTGTTTGGTTTCGGTTAGGTTAAAAAAAACCAAAACTGAATAAACCGATACCAAACCGATGAACACCCTTGACATTAGTTGGTTAGCGTTATCATTATCATTTTCTGCTTTTCATTAGCATCTAATTTTACATATTAATCACCAATTAGTGTTGTTCTCTCTTTTGAATTCTTTCAAGGTGGAGTTTTAGTGAGTAGCAGATTGGGGGAGAAGTTTAGGGGGAAGAAATGTGTGATCACAGCAGGAGCATGGGTGAGTAAACTGGTTTAAAAGATGAGCAATGGGCGCGTGATTTTGCCGATACAACCTTGGAAATAACTGTGTTTTACTGGAAGATTAAAGAAGGTAAAGAGGTTGACTTCACCATAGGAGCAGGTTTTCCAACGTTTTCGAGCTATGGTGAGCCTTCTATCTATGGAACACCGGCGTTGGAGTTCCCGGATCTGATCAAAATCCTGGTACATGGTGGCGCGGAATGTGATCCAGATAAGAGGACATGGGGGGCTGCAGAAGGGACAGCAAAGGTTGTTGGATATTTGAAAGAATGGATCAAATCAAGATTTGGTGACCGAATCAATTGGGAAGATGGACCGGTTATGACTCAGTCGTGCTTGTATTCGATGACGCCGGATGAGGATTACATAATGGATTTCTTGGGTGGCGAGTTTAATGAAGATGTGGTGGTTGCTGGTGGATTTTCTGGTCATGGGTTCAAAGTGGCTCCGGTCGTTGGGCGGATGTTGGTGGATTTGGCTATTGGAGGGGCCGCGGCTGCGGTGCAACGAGATGAAGAGTTCAAACATTTTAAGGTGGGAAGATTTGAAGGAAATCCTGGAGGAAATGTTAAAACGTTTTGAAGACCAAGTTCGCCTTTACACTATGTTCCCGAGTTCACTTAAAGAAAGGAATTGAAAGTTAATTTATCTAAAAAAATATTTATAAAGTTTAATGATTATGTGAACTTTTATCTTGTTGTAATGTAATGTAATATATGTATCATGGTTGTTGTTCCTTTTTTTTTGGACTGTTCTAAAAGTTTTTTTTACCCGATATGTATACTTATATAGAACTGGCTGAGTTACATCAATATCGCAGATAAGCGAGCAACAAGCTGCGCCGCTACCCCTTTCTGAATAGCAAACCCTAGCCTATTAATGTTCCTTAGTAAAAAAAGGTTTAGCTTTGGTTGTAGTTTGATTGCTAAACTTGTGATTCTGCAAAATTATGTTGCAGGAATGTGCTATTTATGTGCATTGTTTGATGCAATAGGTTTCTTATAGAAGATTGTACAACGGTGTTTTTATTAGAAACTAAATGAATGATTTACAAATAAAAAAACCCGAGTAATTACGAATAACTAGTGGGATATTCCGCGCTTCACGGCGGACTTTCGATCGATATCGGTTTGGTAAGTCACAACATCGTTACGATACCGGGACTCGAGATAGCAACCGAAAGAGATATAAATGAGCACTGGCATTGGTACTGATGTTGTCCAAACACCATCTGTTTTGGCACGGTAACGGCCTAAATATCAACACGTGTTTTTCGTCGATCGAAAATCTTAATTTACTTTGAAAAGGCCATATACTGGCATCGGATCTGATAATACCAATAATAGTACCGCTATTACTCTCTTTTAAATAAAAACGTATTTACAACAATTCTATTTAACTATCTAAAAAATAAATAAAAGAAAGCGTTATTGTAACTAATGGTTGCAAATAAAGAATTGTAAATTAATACAAGGAATAATATATTCTTATTTTCTTTTATAATAGGTATAATCGACAAATAAAGGGAAAAATATGTGAAGGTAGCATAATATTTAATATATTTTATACATGTCATTCATATATAAAAAAAAATACTAGGTTTAAAGAAGTTCGACGCGTTGCGGCGATTTTTTTTTTGTTATTTAGTCTGTGTTTACATGTGTTTTGAAATCACTACGAGTGTGTTGCGAACGGAAGTGCTGACAAGAATAAAAAGAAAATATAGAAAAAAACATTAAAAGATAACCGAAAGAAATTCAACCAAAAAAGTTGTATGGTAACGATGTTGTTCGTATGAAACCCTTGGTCAGAGATGAACAAATTGTTCTGGGTACCGGTTCCAAATTGGCCGAACCGAAAGATCTTAAGTACCAATTCGGTACCGACTTTTGGCATTCCTGGTACCGGTTCACTACCGTTTTTTACCTTTATATACCGGTACTGTAACCGGTATTTTCGGTATCAGCACCGATTCTGTATCGGTTGGCACCGAGCTCATCCCTACCTCTGAAACTAAAAAAAAATTAAAAAAAAAAATTAAAAGTTGAAGAAAATCAACAAAAAAAGTTGTACGATACCGTTGTTCGTACGATAACCGTGATCAGGGATGAGCAAATGGTACCGGGTAGCAGCACTGAATTTCCCGAACCAAAAGATTTCCAATATCAATTTGGCACCAACTTTTGACGTTTTCTGTATTAGTGTCGGATTTTACCTTCATGTACTGATACCGAATAGGACCGTCCCGGTATTTTCAATACCAATACTGGTTCTATACCGGTTGACCCCAAGCTTATTCTAATCTCTGATATGAAAAAAAAAAGATTAAAGTTAAAAAGTAAAGAAAAAAACTATTATTATAATATTAAAATAATAAAAGTTTTAAAAAAACTATATATTATTATAATATTAAAATCAATAATAATAATTTCCTTTATTAATATATAGTAATAGTAATATATGATATTTTTGTATCTCATATGGGTATATGTGATTGTGTTTATGAGTCACCTACAAATCAATATAATTTCTTTTTTTTTTAATGGCGTATGGTTAGTATGTTGTTAGCCAGGTAAGTAGTTAGTATTAAAATCCCCTTTGCCTGAAATTGAACCCAGGACTTCTAAGAGAAACAAAGCTTCTCATCTCCCCCTTGACCACTAGACCAAGAGAACATTAGTAAATCACTTAAATTTTTATTGTAGCCAACAACTTCTTCAATTATATGTAGGGGTTGGTTAACGTACAATTTGTGTTAACGTATGTTGCGTATGAGATTGAGTTACAATATGCAAACTTTATTTTTCACATGCGATTTTTTTTATAACATGCTATATTTTCAGTTTCAACGTGCGACTTTTTATATTTTAGAACATGCGAATTTTTAGTTATAAAGTTTATAACGTACGAACTTCAAATCTTGTAAGCTCGTACGATAAGGAATATATAATAATTTCTCATCCTCTCCCACACATGGGTAGGCCCAAATATTGACCCATTGGATCATGGTACCTGATAAGCATGTCATAACATGAACCACGTGCGCATTATCACAAATAGAATCAGTCCAGCAACCAACTGTAAAGATTCACCTCTCTATTATTTGTCTCTTGTCTCTTCGAAACTGCCAAATCCCCATCTCTTTCTCTCTCTATATAATAATCCAACCAAGTTTGTATATATACGTAGAATTCCGGTTTGCAACTTGCATTATTATTATTTTTTTGGATAATAATCTATCCAACTTTGTATATATACGTAGAATTCCAGTTTGCAACTTGTATTATTATTTATTATTTTTTTGGACAATAATCTGTCCAATTTTGTATATACACGGAGAATTCTGCTTTGCAACTTGTATTATTATTTATTTTTTTGGACAATAATTTGTCCAATTTTGTATATACACGGAGAATTCCGGTTTGCAACTTGTATTATTTATGTTTTTGACAACTTGTTTTTATTTATTTTTAGGCAGCTTGTTTATTATTACTTTTTTTATTTTATGCATTTCATACAAGGGCTCATAAAACCTAAACTGTGTAATCAAACTGTAACCAAACCGTTTGTAACGATTCAGTTTTAAATTTTAACGATATGATTTTAGTTTTGGATAATAAAAAAGTGTTATGTTTTCAGGACCAGACCGGAGGTCGACCCGATCGCCTTACGGGGTCAAAGGTCGGACCGGTCCAACCGGTTTGACCGGATTTAAAACCCGGATTACGTTATAAATTATATAAAAATATATATAAAATGTAGAAAAAAAACCACACCAACCACATCATATTTTTTGAAATTCCATTATCACCCTTAAAACCAACCCAAAAATAAAAAGCAGGTTACACACTAAAAAACATATTTTTAACTCTAGCACCAAATTATTTACATGGTTTTCTATTTAGAGATTTCATGCGAATTCAACATATGTATGTAACTAGTTTTTACCTCGTCCGCGTTGCAAGGCAATAAGCTGAATATATTTCTCTCTCATAATATGTATGTCTGTACAGAGGGCAAAATCGTAAATTATATTTTGAACCAGAGGCAAAATCATAATTTTAAACTGAGAGCAAAATCATAATTTTGAGCTAGGGGAAAAACATAATTTTATTTTGAACTGTGGGCAAAAACCTAATTTTGAGCTGAGGGCAAAATCGTAATTTTGAGCTAGAGGAAAAAACAACATTTTATTTTGAACTGGGTGCAAAAACGTAATTTTAAACGGAGGGCGAAACCGTAATTTGAAACTGGGAACAAAATTAAAAGTGAGTTTTTAAACCGATGGCAAAAGAGTAATTTTGAACTAGGGGCAAAAGTATAATTTTATTTTGAGTTGAGGGCAAAAACGTAATTTTAAACAAAGGACGAAAGCGTAATTTTAAACTGAAAATAAAATTAAATTAAAAAAATTGATCCAATAGGGAAGTGTCAGGCAAGTTGTCTGACACTATTCCCCTAACTTAGAAATGTATATGTAGGAAATAGATTATTAGAAAATTAAAATGAATAGTTTAATAATTGTTTAGCCAAAGTATATTATTATGTAGAAATTTACGGTTGTTGATTGCAACCCATAAGACCATGCGTAGTTGTTAGCTCAATAATGCCCCCACCATGGGGCGTTTTCTGTCATGTGGCAGTCCAGTCAGCATTGGGGCATTATTGGGCGTTATTGCAAAAGTACCGTAGTGGGAATAATGCCCAATAACACCCCTTCCAATCATTACACAATTATTATTTTTAATTAAAAACTTAAAATACTTTATTAAATTAAAAAAAATACAAAACTAGAAATAAAAAAACCAGAAAAAAGTAAAAAAAAATAAATAAATTACATTGCCAAAATCTAATTAAAACTAATTAAAACTTTAGGGACTGAAATGCAAAATCATTTTTTAAGGACTTTTGAAGTTTAAATCCTTTTTTTTAATACAATCAAAATGCAGGAACTGAAATGAAAAATCATCTTCTTCTTCCTTTCACCCAAACAACCTCCTGCAACTTTTGTTTTTTTAAATCACCTTCTAATTAAAACTAACGCCATCACTATCCTCTCATCAAAGCTGGCCCACTGTAAAAATTGTTTACTCTCTTTCCAAAGCACAAACGCCATCACTATCCTCTCATCAAACTACTCTTTCCAGCATCACTCTGTTCCCGAGTCTCATTTAACAGGAGGAGAGGAAATAAAATAGATGAAAATATGAAAAAACCATGTTCCTGAGATTTTTTAAGGATAGAAGGGGAGGGAAAATGAGGGAAAAGTGAAGAAAATTTGTACCTATATTTATCCTCTCAAATCGGAGAGATAATGAGATAAAATCTTATTAATTACTAAATTACCCTCATATCTAATTAAAATGTTTTATGTTTAAAGGGTATAATGGTAAAATTGTTTCTTTATTTTCTTTTCCTTTCTAACTCGGGAACACATAAAATGCTTGATTTTTTGCTCTTTTCTTTTACTTTTCATTTAAACTTGGGAACACGAAAAAAATCACATATTTTTCCTTCCTTTTCTCTCTTAATTCATTTATTTCCTTACTCTACCCTGTTAAATGGGACTAAGAAAAGTCTCTCCTCTCTTTCTATCACCACCACCACCCGGTGACCACCACCACCAACGCCATCACCACCCTCTCATCAAACTACGTTCTTCTGACTTCTCTTTATCTCTCTGAAGCCACCTGCCACCGTGCACCTCCTTGAAAATCCGGCCTCCTTTCTGCCATCATAGCCCAATTTGTTGACCGGGAATGACAAAGATCTGGCTGATTTAGCCACATCCGGCCCGACCCTTACGTGACGACCCGCCGGCCCGACCTCCGGGTCACTGCAGAAACAGGTTAAAGGGCTGAACCGGCCCGGTGGTGTTTCCGGATCCCGAGCCGGCCCGGTCCGGTTTTAAAAACTATCCGTTTTGACTGCAGCTTAATACTATTATTATACTAACTCTGCGAAGAATCTATTTGAGGCCCACCAGATCAGCGTGCATTATCTCATCAACAACGTGCGTAGTAACAAACTTCAACAGATACTACAGATTCCTTTTATCTCTTATTTGTCTTCTTCAGTTTCACCAATCCTCATACTCTCTCTCTCTACACTTTCTCTCTCTATAGTCCCCAACCCTTGGAATCAAGATATGAACCAATTCGACATAATCATCATCGGTGCAGGCGTCATGGGAAGCTCAGCTGCATATCAAGCAGCTAAATCCGGTCACAAAACCTTACTTCTCGAGCAGTTCGACTTCCTACACTACCGCGGATCATCCCACGGTGAATCTCGAACAATTCGAGCAACTTACCCCGAACCATACTATACTCGAATGGTGATTGAATCTGAGAAGCTGTGGAAAGAGACTGAGTTGGAAATCGGTTACAACGTTTACTTTAAGACGCAACACTTGGACTTAGGTCCTAAGGAGAGTACTTCTCTGGTTGCGGTTATTGATAACTGCGAAAAACAGTTGATTCAGTACCGGATTCTTGATCGTGAACAAGCGAACGAGTGTTTCTCGGTTGAGATTCCGGAAGATTGGATTGCGGTTGTGTCGGAGCTTGGTGGTGTGTTGAAACCTACTAAGGCAGTTGCTATGTTTCAAACACTAGCGATTAAGCATGGAGCAGTGCTCAAGGATAAGATGGAAATTGTGGATGTTGAGACAGATGAAGATAGAGGTATACCCAAAACTTGAAGCAGTTTGGATGAGTATACCTGATGGGTATTGGGCCGAGTATGGGTATGGAAAAAGTATTTTGCGGGTATGGGACGGGTATGGTATTAGATGATACCCGACCTAATTACCCGAAACTATACACTCGTTTACCCTAAATGGTGTTTGGGATTACGTTTTGAACTGATTATTTGATTATTGCGTTTGTAAAACATAAATAATATAAAAAAGTGTTCGGATTAAAAAGTGATTATCTGCCTCCAAAACTCAGTTTTGGAGAAGCATGTACGTACCTGCATGCTTTTTGAAAACGCAGTTTTGAAAACGCATAATCTATTTTGAAAACGAAACACCAAACACCCCCTAAGTATTCATATATGTCAGTAATCTTTCATTCTTGTAACTTTACTATTTGAAAAATAAATTTTCTATTTGAAATATATATTTTGATGACATTATTCATATTTATATGCAATGAAATATAAAATTATTTTTTAAATTTAATATTATAATATATATACACACATTTTTAAATATATCAAATATTATGATGGTGATGGTGATATATATGTTATTTATCATAATTTAATGTATTATATATAGATTTTTAAAACATAAAATTACAAAGGAAAGTAAATACATATATATATATATATATATACACACATACATGAAAATCCCAACGGGTATACCCGATACCTGCGGGTATGTCCGATATCCGACGGGTAATGGGCCGGGTATGAGACAAAATTTTACAACCGGGTATGTGTATGGGTATGGGACTAACTATACACGGCCCATTGCCATCCCTAAAAAGGCTAGCCGGGGCAAAAAAGAATTACAAGACAAGACATTGTTATTGAAAACTAGAATAACAGAATTTATTTAAGAATACGAAGTTTCCAAATGGAAATTACAACGAGATAGAAGGTAATCGGGCAACAAGCTGCGCCGCTTTGAAAATACGAAGTTTCCGACGGGTAGTGGGTCGGGTATTGTACAAGATTTTACAACCGGGTATGAGTATGGGATTAGCAATACCCGATCCATACTCGGCCCATTATCATCCCTAAAAAGGCTAGCCAGGGCACAAAAAAGAATTACATGACATGACATTGTTATTGAAAATTGGAATAAACGAATTTATTTGAAATATTAAGTTTCCAAATGGAAATTACATCGAGATAGAAGGTAATCGGGTAACAAGTTGCGCCGCTACCCTTTTTTGAATAACAAAACTAATAACAAGTTTAAACAAATAGCCACACTGAATCGTGAATTCAGTTTTTGTCATTTCGGTTCGGTTATCGGTTCCACAAATAACCGGACCGAATTCAATCAAATAAACTGAATAATAACAGGTTTAAACAAATAACCAAACTGTATAACCCGAAGAAATTGCTTGAATTCGGTTCGGTTAAGACACATACATGTCTAATTCAGTTTTGTTTAATTTTCGGTTAGGTCAAAAATTATTCAAAACCGAATAAACCAATATCCGAACCAATGAACACCCTGTCATTGATTAGCATTGTCATTGTCATTTTCTGCTTTTCAGTGGCATCTAATTTTCGGTTATTCAACACAGAAATATTAATCACCAATTAGTGTTGTTCTCTCTTTTGAATTCTTTCAAGGTGGAGTTTTAGTAAGTAGCAGATTGGGGGAGAAGTTTTGGGGAAAGAAATGTGTGATCACAGCAGGAGCATGGGTGAGTAAACTGGTTCAAAAGGTTAGCAATGGGCGCGTGATTTTGCCGATACAACCAATAGAAACAACTGTGTTTTACTGGAAAATTAAACAAGGTAAGGAGACTGATTTCACCATAGGAGCAGGCTTTCCATCATTTGCAAGCTATGGCGAGCCTTATATCTATGGAACACCGGCATTGGAGTTCCCCGATCTGATCAAAATTGCGGTTCATGGTGGCCGAGAATGTGATCCAGATAAGAGGACATGGGGGGCTGCAGTTGGAGGTGCAGAAGGGACAGCAAAGCTTGTTGGATATCTAAAAGAATGGATCAAATCAAGATTTGGTGACCGAATCATTTGGGAAGATGGGCCAGTTATGACTCAGTCTTGCATGTATTCGATAACACCGGATGAGGATTACATAATTGATTTCTTGGGTGGTGAGTTTAACGAAGATGTGGTTGTTGCTGGTGGATTTTCCGGTCATGGGTTTAAGATGGCTCCGGTCGTTGGGCAGATATTGGTGGATTTGGCTATTGGTGGGACCACGGCTGCAGCGCAACGAGATGAAGAGATCAAACATTTTAAAGTTGGAAGATTTGAAGGAAACCCAGGAGGCAATTTTAAACGTTTTGGAGACCAAGTTCGCCTTAGGTAGGCAAGATTGTATTTACATGAAAATTAATTTATCTAAAAAATTTATTTATACAGTTTATTGATTTGGTGAACTTTCATTTGATTGTAATATTTGTATCATGGTTGTTACTTTGCTAAACTCTAGATTCCAGGAACTTATGATTGTTTGTTCAAGGCCATAAAAGTAGTCCAATACTTTCATTCTTTCGTTGATGAAAATACATACTTGACGTAAGTTCTGGTAACAGAAGGTTACTAGTAAAACTAGGTATATTCAGAACAGTCCAGTTTTTGGTCAATGGGTCAAAAAATCCATATTGGTCCAAACCGATTTAGGCATGGGATGAGTCAAATGGATAAATGACCCTAATATTTATACATATGCAGTCCAGGCCGAACCAGATTCAGTGGTTTTGAGCAGTTACGCTTCCAGTCTTCAACGTGTAGCATCAAAGTAACTGTAAAGAAGCAACAAGTATGCTTCAGTTTTGAACCAGTAAAGATAACCAGAATATACTGCCAATATCAGGTTTAAATTAAGCAACACTACAAACAAATGACGACTAAAATACATTAACCAGTTTGGCTAAAAACACGAATATAACGTTACAAAAACAAAATGTTGCAGACATATTGCACCGGAAGAGTGTCAGTAGCTTTGACTGCATCCTGATGATGTGTGTTCACTTGATTAAATAAGCATTTACACGGGAATTATGCATCTTGGTTTCTTCTAGAAGATTGTACAACGATATTTTGTAATATGTTTCTGTGCACTGTTTGATGCAATAGGTTTCTTCTAGAAGATTGTACAACGGTATTTTGTAACAAGCCAGTAGAATGGTCTCTTAATAAGATTAAAGAAAATTTATACAATGGTCCTCAACATGTGTGTCACCTTGGTCTCCAAAAGTCAGGAGCTGCAACATAAAAAAAAGATTAGTTAAATAAAAGAAAAAAAGTGCAAATCTAAACGCGTATAAAGCAAACAAGTTGTTTAATCAAGCCATCCCAAGCATCCCTTAAACATTAAAAAATGGATTAATACAAGAACACGGACAAACCTCTAGTAGCCGACATATGAACAGATGCTTCGGGGTATGATCTATGAGGTGTCATATCTCTATGATTTGGAGGTCTTACTGGATAATGCCAGTTGTTACTGGATATTGGAGGTTCACAATGTGGGCCTGCATACATATTGGGAGGATACCGTCCTCTGGGACCATCAGGATGACATGGACCTGTTAACAGCACCAAACATTCAAAAACACGAATACTCGTTACAAAATAACGTATCTGAGAATTCAAAAGTTATCACTAAGGCCAGTTTAGAATCAAAACAACTTTTGAGTGGACCCAACTATCAATTTAATTTCCTATATGCCAATAATGGCTAAGAAAAACTTGCTCAAAATTGTAAAATGACAAAATCCCCCTAAGTTTAACGTTTCGTCGCTTCTAATGACAAAAAATACCTTAAAGCTACAAAACGTTTTTACCGATTCATAAAGGTTGTTTCGGTTGCTTTTTGTCATTTTTAAAAATCGAGGTTTGACTGAAGCTTCAAACGAAGTCAGTCATTTTACAACTTTCAAGCAATTTTTTTCGGGTAATCGATATAACAAACTGAAATTTGGGTTTTGTTTATGCTGATTCTTGTTAGTGCATATGTACAATTCTTGCATATAAACCTTGCTAAAAATTGTAAAATGGACATAAACGCCCCTGGTTTTTTATGTTTTTGCTACTCCCAGAGTTTGAATCTGCTCAAATATGCTTTAAAAATCTATATTTACTTGATTAGTAAAATTCAAAGGGAATTTTGTCATTTTTACAACTCTAGATGTGACACAAGCTTTAAATCTAAGAGCATTTGGCCATTTAAAAAAAATCAATATATTTTTTAAACCAGAATTGGCTTAAACCAAAAAAAAAAAAGATTTAGGTGTTCCAAAATTTGGGTGGCAAATGTATGCATTACTCCAAAAATCAGTAACTGAATTACATAAAATCAAGATTTTTACCAGAGAACGGAGGGGGTGGAAAGCGCCAGCTGTCATCCTGCGGGGGTACATGCATTCGGTCATGATCACTATGAAAGTTACCAGTATCTGTACCGTTGACAAAATGGAATCTGCCAGGATATGATGGAGGTGGAATTTCCCTACACGGTTGATCTGATTGAAAATACGAGAACTGAGATGAAGGGGCCGGGTGTGGCGGCCTTAGGTGCACGTTACTGGCGGCTTGAACAGGTGGACGAGAGACGCCAAAAGAGCAGGAATTTGACGATTCTGGTACTTCAGAAGGATGGTAATGAACTGATAAAGCAGCAGTCGATTGCGGTGAATCATCACTACCATTCTGCATTGTCAAGTGCAAATTAGATGTCAAATACACAATCAGCTAGCCAAAAAGTAAAGTTGGCAAAATGAGTGGATTGAACCAAAGAATACAAGTTTTGATGCATTAAGAGATAAAAACACATCATGTTTTCTTTGACTAAACGACAGAACTGATGGCCGAAGAGCTTGTCAAGACAGTTGATTTTGGGTACCGGTCAAAATGAATCGAGTTGGGTTTACCCAAAACACGTACTGTCCAAATCTGTTTACTTTATTGTAAATATTTAGTGTCAAATATACTTTCCAAAACTTAGTAAGTAGTAACTCAAAAATAACTTTCTGAATACAAAATTTAGAAGGTTTTATACCTTACAAGTTATAAATAGTTAAATACCATCTGGGTGAGTTTTCACCCGTTGAACCCATTTCTTTTTAATCGCATTGTATTTACTCGTTTGACCAGTTGGCTAAAAACCATATCAGAAGCTATGTTGTCAAAAGCGCAAAAAGCGCGCGCCTAGGCGCCCGGGCGCAGCGAGGCGCACCTATAGCGCCTGGTGGTAGCCTAGGCGCAAAAAATGGGCTTTTTTGAAAAAAGCCCTGCTGAGGCGCAAAAAGGCACGCGCCTAGGCGCAAAAACAGTGCTGAGGCGCAGTGGATAAGCAGGAAAACTGAAAAAAATGAAACCGACTATTAGCTACATGGTCTTAAATGGCATATATAATAGTTTTTTTAATTTTATATGTGGAATCTTATTTATTTTCAAAGCATAACATATTTTTTATATTTTTTTTCTCTATGTGCGCTTTTCTTAAAAAAGCCCACGCTTTTTTTGCGCCTTGCGCCTAGGCTCTGGGCGAGGCCGATGCGCCTCGCCTGCGCCTTGCGTCTTTGACAACATAGATCAGAAGTCACCCCATCCACAAAGAAAAGGGTCAAAATCGTCACCTCTAGTTCAAAACAATATTGAAAAATAAATATCAAAACCCACCTCGCTAGATAATGGAAGAGGTGCAGGAAGGGTGGCTGAAGGTGTTGGAAGAGTGTCTGGAGGTGGTGTAGTAATTGAAACTGGCGGTGGAGGCGGCGGAGGAAGGGCAACATGAGGTAGTGGAGGTGGAGGAAGGGTGGCGGGAGGAGGTGGTGGTGGAAAAGAAGCATGAGGTGGAGGAGAATTCGGCAGAGGCGGAGAAGGGGGCAAATCTATCGGTAATGGAGGCAACTGTTGTTGGAGTTGATGCTGGGATGCCTCTGCAGCTTTTGCCACATCAGCAGTTACTGTAACATCACCTTCACAAGTAGGGGCCACATCTTCCATTTCAAGTTCACCGTCAACATCCTCCAATACATGCGTATGCTTCTCTGATGAAGGTGTAGGAACCTTATCACCATCACAAATCTCAGGATCTCTTTCAGGAGTTACAGCCTCAAAACCCTCTGCGTCAGAATCACTTTCTTCTTTTTCATCTTTCAGCATTGTTGGCATACAGAAACCAGATAACTGTATACTTGAATTGCTAAATGCCAATAAAACAAAACAAAAAAAAAGATTATGAATTGATTTATCATTTATCTAGCTACTTAGCAAATACAAACAAAATAAAATAATTGTGTACCTTCCATATTCATCAACTAGCATGCCCTCAACTTCCCTAACTGGATCATCAAAGGCCCGTTCATTCCTAAAGGGCCGACGAGAATTACTGATTCGAGAAGATAAATTGTTGAGGGAGTCGAGCTCACGAATATAGTGACGGATCATTGGTTCTGGAAGGATCTTTCTTTCTTGCCACAGCTTCAAAACCTACCCAACAATACAAATATAAGATTAGAAAGTTCCGCAGTATCTGTTGAAATGAGTCGTCTTTAGTGATGGATTCGAGTAATTGGTTGATGTGGATCTTGGTTGAGACTAGTCATTTTTCGTGCGGTTGAAACGGACTAGGCGGAAAAAAGGTATTTATTAATTATGATTAAGAAAACAATAATATCACAATAAAAATCCAAATATTTGAATGGAATGATATATGAAGCTGTACGGATTAATAAAAACTAGTATTTTGACCCACCGCGGGTTGCGGCGGCGTCGAAACTTAAAGTAACTCGAATATATACCGTCAAATATTTGATCCGACTTGTTTCCGAACAAAATTTTCGTCAAAACGTTGACCAACAGAAAACGCACTGAAAAATAAGCACGAAAACGTATTATATTTAACCTGACTCATTACCGAGAAATAAGAGTTAATTACCGTTTTCATCCTTGTCGTTTGTCAAAAATCACTATTTCAGTCCATTAGTTTAAAAATTGCGATTTCAGTCCCTGTGGTTTCACTTTTGTAACCATTTATGCCCACCTCGTAACCATTTCAGTCCCTATACTAACAGAATAAATGGATTGAAATGGTTACGAAAGTGAAACCAAAGGGACTGAAATGGTTACGAAAGTGAAACCACAGGGACTGAAATCGCAATTTTTAAGCTAATAGACTGAAATAGTGATTTTTGACAAACCACAGGAACGAAAACAGTAATTAACTCGAGAAAAAATTATGTCGAAATTAGTAAGAAAATGGTAATGTACTTAAAAGTAAGCATGTAAGAAAATAGTGTTTTAAAGTTAAGAAACAGTACCACGTGTTGTGGCGGCGGCCAAACGTAAGGTAACTCGAAGTTATACCGCCTAGTAAAAACGTGTTATATTTAACCCGACTCGTTTCCGAACCAAATTCATGTCAAAAAGTAGGCTAACAGGAAATGTATTATATTCGACCCACGTACATAATGATAGGCACGAAAACATATTATATTTGACCAAGTAAAACTCGAGATGACATTTTACAAAGTTTTTAAAAAGTTGAGGTGGTATAAATGCCAATACTGAAAGTTAAGGAATTGAGGTATACAAAAAGACAAAAACTAAAAAAAAAAAAAAGAAGAAAACTTCAAGACAAAAAAAATAATAAACAAATAAACCTTGACATTGGCTATAGTAGAAAAGCTTCCCTCAATTGTTATATATATATATATAATATAAGCAAGTCCAATAAGCTGCCTAATCATATGATGATGAGGATGACAACTATGATAATAATAACAATAACAACATGAATAGTAAAGTACGATATCTAAGAAAGAACAGGCTTGCCTTTAAGCACTGCCTACGGTTTTCAAGAGCACTGCTCCCTGGAGGAGCAGCAGCCAACAATAACCGTGGTAGCACTGCTTGAATAGCTGAAGGATACAAACCGCCCACATCACCTGAAACACAAATTATCATATCACTTTTAGAAGATAGTGTGGGAAATATAACAATATAAAGACAGGATATATGCATAAAGTAGAAACAGCTTCACACTTTTCATCAATATTACCAACAAACTTTGAATTAGGCACAAAACATAAACCATCTTACATTTCGTTATTCATTTTTGCAACCAAATATCCACTTTATTACCGATTGCAGGACCAAATAACGTGGTCAGCTGCTAGCAACTAAACTTTATGTTGACTTTTTCAAAACTGTTGGCAATGGCATGCCATCTTATTCGTCAACATATGTCATATGTGGTCTCTGACAAGACATTTAGTAATTACTTTTAAGCCTACAATATTAGCTAATATATCATTTTTATGAACTTCAGTTATAAAACTTTAGTTATTTTTCTAGTAAGTTTTTTTTTCATATGTGGCAGGGCATCAATCAGTACAGCATCAGCAATTTACAGGTAAAATTAGCTGAATGAGATTGACTGCTAAAATCAGTATCAAATAGTGTCAACGTTTGTTTTCATTTTGTGTAATTTGCCCATAATAAAGACAACGATTGTTACATTAGTACTGAAACCAACAGATGTAACTAATTACCTCTAAGCCCTCGTGAACATTGTGCAATAGAATCGACAAGAAAGAACAAGTCCACCCGTTTATGTAAACTTGATTCAGCTTCCAAACAACGAGCAATAGTCTCCACCACCTAGATTTAAAACAATTGCATTTAAATTACCAAAAACAATATTACTACAGTAGCCCGATCAATGCATGTAAATTACACAAAAATATGGATATAATACCTTGACAGCAATGCCAAATTTAGCACAGTCAATGGCGATACGAGTAGCCCGATCAATGCTTTTTTTGGTCCGAGTTAGCGCCCCAAGACTTGCCTCAAAGGAAGTTAAAGAAGCGTTTGCTTCTGAGATAGTGCTCCATTTTTCGCCAGTGTGTGTTGTTTTTTCATGCACATTGGGACTAGAACAGCCACTGTTTTCAAGTAAATTACTATTACATGACGTGGATATGGTGTAGCAAATTGAAGAATTATTGGGCGGTGAGGCTCGTGACACATCAGCTGAGCCTAACAGCTCAGTCAGACTGGAGGGTGTCCGAGTACCTGACACACTTTTATGGCTCGTTTCATCTTCAGAGATATGAGTTGAATGAAATAGTTCAGAATCCGGGTCAACGGTCAATTCTTTCACGCTAGCAAGAGATGGAGAGCCGTCTACTTCCATTATTGACTTTTTGGTTCCTTCAGCATCTTCAACTCTAAAACAAATTCCAACAATGAAGTTAATAAAGACTAGATGCAACCAGAACAACAAATATGAGAAGTAACAAAAAAAGAACTAGTTGACCACCAGGGCTGCAAACGAACCGAACGAACACCGTTCGCTAAGAAAATTTATGTGTTCGTTAAGAACTAGTTGACCACTAGGGCTGCAAAAAATCAAAACCCCAATGAACCTATCGAACGCAAAAGAACACGTTACCGAACGTTCACGAATGAATTCGACCTTTGTTCATGTTTGTTCATTTAACTACCGACCACTATACGACATCTAAACCCATTTGTATGAAAACGAGTCTAATTCAGACTGTATGTTATCGGTAGCGGGTCGAACAAGTAAAATAAAAAAAATATATACATAATTACTAGGAAGAAAAAGTTCAAACTTGTCTAACGTGTCAAAATCGCCCAAAAAGTATACAAATGCTTACAGTGTCCTAAATCGTTTATTTCAAAGAACCTATAAAGTTACTTTGGTGATATAGTTTTAGAATCATACTTGATGCATGTATTATTTAGAAAATTCAGAATATTTTGGCGGGTCAGTCCAATCTGTCAGACCTGTTTTGACCCATTATTTAACCTGCCAATTTTGACCTATTTTAAACCCTCTTTTAACACTTATTAACCATAAGCAAACAGTATTGCATTAGATATGTATTAACTACTTACATTGCATTATCAATGACATCATCTTGAATTGGATGGTCCACAATATTGCAGCTTTTTTGGGGAGAAGAACGCAACAAAGTGACATCATCATGTGAAACAATTCCATTTTCCAAATTACTTGAAACAGGATCTGAACTCCACCCAGACCCAGAAACATCAGATGGATCTTTTTTTAACTCAGGAGAAGACTCTTTCTTCTCAAGATCATCTGATGAAGGTTTTGGGTTTACTGAGCCTGCTACTGTTGCAACCGCTTCAGTAAAAGAATCCAGCATAACATAATCTTTATCATCAGCCACTTCCACTGGCTTTTGTTCCGGGCTACTTGTTCTAGAAGGCTGACTGCATGTGTCAAGCTCGTCAATCGTCTCATTATGTTCAACTGGTGAAGATATGTTACTACTGCTATCGGCGTCTTTACTCTCCAAATTTCCGTTAATAATTGTCTTCATGGTAGATGGCCCACCAGGAGAACCTTGCTTATCTTCTGTCACATAAGCCGACATAGCTTCAAGAGCCCGATGTAGTCTTTTGGATGGTGGTAAAGCAGCTTCATCTGTGGTTCGACCCATTCGAACCCGAGCCCGTTTCACTAAAGGCAGGTGCTCATCACCATCTTCCTTCGAATACTTTCCAATAACAGAATTCTGAATGGATTCGGTCGGATCCGTTTTGTCAACTTTATCAATGAATTCACGTTTTCTACTTGGCTTTCTTTTCTTCTTAGTAATCACCGCTTTATTTTGAAATTCAAGCGTCTGACTCAACTTCATATCATACTCATTGTCCATAACAGTGTTATAATCAGATTGTACACAGTTTCCCTCATTTAAATTCTTGGAATCAGAATCAACAGTCGCAATTTCAGAACTGTTTTCTTCTGGACTTGCATTTGAACCCGGTTCATCAGATGAACCCGGTGACGTCCTGACCCTTTTTGTCCTTTTTTGTGGCCCGTCTCGTGATAAGCTCAATGAATTACCATTATTCAGTACAGCATCTTCTTTTACCGAACTTCTTGACCTTCGAGCAGAAAGTGCCAGATTATTAGAATATTTCTTTCTGGAGTATGTTGTCGGTAAAGGTGCTTTCTTCACCGCCAAATTACCATTATGCCACTCAGACGTTATTTTGTCATCATTATTAGGTTCTAAAGAATCTGAGATTTTTGGGCACGAATCAACAGTAGGTGTGACAGCCTCATCCTTTGGCGCTGAGCTGGCGACACATTCCTCGGACTTGACCCCATTCGTTGAAGCAATTTGACCGTTTATATTATTGACATTATTAGATTGCTCTTGTTTTTTTAATTCCTCATGACTATAGATAATTTCCCTAACAGCACGAA
Organism: Helianthus tuberosus; assembly: GCA_030545235.1. Classification (NCBI taxonomy): domain Eukaryota; kingdom Viridiplantae; phylum Streptophyta; class Magnoliopsida; order Asterales; family Asteraceae; genus Helianthus; species Helianthus tuberosus. Next base: position 189,679,428 of record CM060406.1, read on the forward strand.
GAAAATCGGCACCTTTACCATGACGCTTATTCATAAGAGATTCTTTTTTCTCTTCAGTAAAAGCCTCGACATCGGTTGGATTGCAGAATGCTCTGCAAAGAGAGATAATAGTTACTTACAAATTAGTTAATCAAAATACTAGAAGTAACCACAAAATGATAGAAATACCAAACGAAGGGCAAACAAGACAAACATGTTAAGCAGATTGGGAAACGAGTCAAATAGTCAGGCCGAACAAACAAAAACACATTTTTCCAAATACACAATAGGCCCAAAGGCCTGCGCGATTTAACAAGTGTAGTATATGGCTATATGGTACAAACCCTAGAAGTGTATAGTTTCCACTCAATGTAACTTGTTTCCATGATGATCATCTTCAATGGTTAGATGAACAGATTCTGCTAATATGATAAATTAGGGTAAAATAACGACTTTGAATAATCAATTTCATTATATACTTGAAGCACTCACAAATGTAGCACGGGGACTCCATTTATGTGGCCGTACCCGTCTCGGGTACTTGTCGGGGACGGAAACACCATGGGTACTCGTCGGGGACGTTTCCTAAACGTTTCCAATGTCGGGGACGTATCTGGCAGAAGTATCCAGCCCGTTTCCATTTATTTTTAGGGTTTTTAGATTTTTACCCTTTCAAATTCCACAACAGGCCATTAAATAAATAGACCTATCATATTCGGTTTCTCTAATCTTTAAACTCTCAAGTCTCATCATCTCTAATTCTCTATCGATTGCCGATCTCTTACTAGATGAACCGGAATTTGAAAAAGATTTGATTATTGATAATTAATTACCTTTGGAAGGTGTAGTATTTTTGGAATTTGTTTAATGTATTTTTATTTTTTTATATTTTTTATTGCCGTACCCGTATCTTGGAATTTTGAGTTTTGCCGTTCCTCGTTACCGTATCGTCCCCGTACCCCGATCCCGTACCTGTTCCAGTGCTACTTAGATCGCATCACACCTGAGAAGACGCGCTTTTCACACCAGAAAATGAGATTACCTAATCACCCATTCCTTTAACCAAATTTGATAAACTTCTAACCCCATCTCACACGACATATATCCTTTTATTACAAGAACGGCTTTTTTTTGGACATTTTATCCGTTAGCTTCTATATTTTTAAGCCATTTATTGGAACTTCAAAACACAAAAGCAGGCTCAAACACTATCCTCTACAGCATGTCTTAATACAGCTGATTATTAACTCCGATTATTAGATATCACGTAATCACTTTCTAAATGCACATCCTAAAAGTAAATGTAACCTTGGACCGTTTATTATTTCACAAGTAATGAAAAACTTTAACTATTGTAATCATGTGATCATCGTATGGTGATCGAAATGAACTCACTTGCACAATTAAGTGTGTGACTCTGATTGACATAAATAAACTTAAAAGTAAATGTGTTTGCTTTTGAAATCAACATAAATACACATGTCAAACATCTATGCAACTTGAACAGGGCGAGTATCATCATGCTTGAATAACTACACAGTACACACTAATGTGTAGATTGTAGAGTTCACGTAATAATGGCTAGAGTCCAGTCCAGGATGCAATTTGTATATATAACAAAAGATAAAGCTCAAACGATCTGTTCGTAAAAGCAAGACATGCATAAAACAAAAAAAAAACACAGGTATGTCAAGGTTTTGCTTCAGCACAACTTACTGTGTTCTCAGGTTTTTGAAGAAAAGTGAAAAGAAAAGAGAGAAATAAAAATACACACACACATATATATATGTTGTCAAAAGCCCTTCGAGCGCGCACCTAGGCCCTCAGGTAAGGAGCACAGAAAACGCCTTGCTGCCATCCAGGCGCTCTGGCAACCTTCATAACAGATTTCGATGAGATACCGGCCAAATCCTACAAATTCCAGTCAAATGCAAATTCGGGCAAATTATGCAAATTCCAAGCAAACTGGTGTGAAACATCCAAAAATGGCCTGAAACCAGCTCTAAAGAAGCCTAAAACACGTCTAAACCCCAAAAATAATGCTATGTGCCTTGCCTATCTCGGGGCCTCGTTTTTAAGCGCCTGGCTCCCAAGGCTCACCCTTTGCCCCTTGCGCCTTATCTTTGACAACTACTATAAATATATATATCATAGTTGTCAATAGCGAATAGCGGTAAATTGCGAAAAGCTCCCTATATGCTACGTAGCGATAGCGAAGAAATAGTGCCCACTATTTAATGTTTAGCAAATAGCGATAAAGTGGTAGAAAATTTAAGTAATATTTTACATGTATATTTAATCAAAAAGTGCTAAAATACACCATCACTAATCATCTAAATACGCTTCTGTTTTCGATTTTGAAACAAAAAAGAAACCCTAACGGGCATCGCTATTTACATTTATCAAAAAATAAAAATTACGGGAACGTCGCCATTTGTCGCTAAACGCCCTATAGTGCCATATGGGCGCATCGCTACATAGCGAGCGCTATAGCCGCTATTGACAACATGAAAACTTTCTAAGATGTTCAAAAAGTAAAGTGCTACCTAGGTTTTCCTTCTCTCAAAGAATGCACATTGACAATTACCTATGACTTCGAAAGTTGAACTTCAAAGCCTTGAGGCTTGAATAAAGCCGAGTCAATTGTATGATCACTTAAAGAATAGAGAAAAATAAAGCTTTTATATCGCTTATGGCTGCTGGTGAAAAAGCAATGTCAATATTGAAAGTCCATTATTCAGTTCGAACACATGAAATACCACAAAGACAATGAAAAGGTGTCAATACTAAATATCTACTATTTTGCATTACTGTCACTATCTTCTAGACGCCTAGACCTGGCCTTGTGCGCCTTTGACAACAAGTATACTACATACCACATCTATGGTTCAACTTCCTACCAGAGTACCAGTGTGTCCCCTTGTAATTCCCTCAAGCGTCAAAAAAATTATAAGCGATTGCCAATTTACCACATTTAGGTTCATTGATGTGGGTTGAAACTGTAAGCCTAAGTGATTGCTTCAAACTTACTACAGTTTTCAACACAGTATAACTGAATAGTTGTGAAACATTATAATGATTATTAAATATGAAGAATTCAATGAAATTATAAGCATCATGTTCATAAGAACCGAATTAGTATAAGATTGTAGATGAAGCAGATAAAGAATTAATGAATAACAGGGATAAATTAATCATGTTTGAGAGGTCGATCAGCTTTCCCACAATTTACTTTCAAGAGGTGAACCAAAATGATTTCAAAATCAATGATCAAAGTATGCATGACAATATTACAACCCTAAAGCCATGTTTTATAGATTGAATATATCTATCCTAGTGTAACTCTAATCCATAATCTTTATCTAAAATAAAACATCTCTTAAATAATAAAACGATACTGAGACAAACCAAATAAAATGCATTACAACTTTTCTCCTAATGAACAAAATTGTATCACATGTTTTGTGCAGCAATCTCAATGGCATGCTAGTCGTCAAGGCAAGAGACCCCAATTTGAAAAGGCAACCAGAAAACTGAGCTTTCGTAGTCAATAAAGCATAAAGTTAGTTGTGTGTATAAGATTCAACATTTCAACAGAAGTATTATATAGTACAGCAACTCAAACTCATTTAGTAAACTCTTCGTAAAAATAGCTTCTTTGTCAAATAACGAATCTTCACTGCAGCACTTGTAAGCATCAAAACTTATACAAAAAACTTTATATCTCAAAATTTATGACAACATATAAATGTAAGTTAGCTGATCCACTCAAGTCCCTAAGCTACATACACCGTACCTAAAAAGGAATTTAGCAATGGTGTCATTCAAGAACTTTTAGTGAGTATAACGATATATCTCTCCACCCAGCCTATTAACTTCAAAGCCTATTCTTCTAAGAACAAAGCATCATAAAAATGTTATTTCACTTTATTTTTAATGCAAACTGTCTGACACAGACTGAGCTAAGAAAAATGGATGCTCTCAATCCATCAAGTAGTATCTGAGTGATGACATTTAGTGACAACTGACAACAATAAAAAAAACTTGCAAGAGATGTTACCTGTCTGAGATTAACACCAACAATAGATCTAAAACGACAAAATAAACTCCCAAAAAGTAAACTCACATTTGCTGTGTTCCAAAGAAGAAGACTAGAACTTTCTTCCAGTCAACAGAGTACCCCCACTTTTCTGGCTCACTAACCTGCAATCAAACATACATAATGACAATAAGCACAAATTTCATGAATCATAATCCTAAAGCCCTCCTAAGTTCCTTACAAAAAAAAAAAAAAAAGAAATCACGAAACCTCAAGCATATCGATTTACGGGTTAAGTTATTCTACAAAGGTTCCTAATTGTAAGAAGTGTAAGAAAGCTTTATAGAGTGACAAGTATCCAAGAACCTAAAACCTAAACACACTACACCTCCACCCGAGGGGGGGGGGGGGGGGTGGAGGTTTAGGTTTTTGGGTGGTGGTTGGTGTTTAAGTTTTTTTTTTTTTTTTGTGTAGTGGGTTTATTTTTAGTAGCCTTTGTACACTTCTTATTTTTAGGAGCCTTTGTATTTGATCCTAATCCATCGATTTACATATAAAAAATACTCCCTTTTATACCAATACAACTTTTTGTTGAAAATATAGAACCCGGTATTCTCGGAATTTATCAAAATTTGTGGTTAGAATCTAAAAACAGTTCTTTCATCTTTCACATCTCATTCAATTAACCCTAACTAATGCAAAATCTATTCAACAAGTCAACAACTAATGGATCAGTCAAACAAAGTTAGAACAAGTACAAGAAATACCAATTCCAAAGGTCCAATAATTGCCAAGGAAAAAATAGAGAATAGTTCATCATCAACAACAACTCATTCAATTAACCCTAACCAAATGCAAATCAACTCTAGAAACATTCACAAAAACAAAAATCAACAACCATACCGTAGCAGGCCAAGCAGGAAATCCTTTCATCTTAGCAAGCACAAGATCCCCAACCTTCCACTTCCGGCAAGCGGCTGCAGCCGCCGCGGCTTTACTGGCACCTTTTCTCCGGCTCGGCGCCATACGAAAACAACACAATAACAAACCTACCGCCTCAAATCAATCAAATCACAACCATACATACAGATAATGAAACTTAACATAAACAATAAACGCATAAAGCTATAAGCTAATCATCAACTGTAATTCGAACGCCCTAGGGTTTGCTAACACAACTAAATGACGAAACAGTGTATAAATTAACACTGAATTTGTATGTGAAAACCTATTATAATTAAAATTGATAGCAACTGTAATTGATTACTAATTTAGAGCACAATTCAATGTGTGTTATGATACAATGAAACCCTAACTAAAATGGTGAATAAGGGGTTTGTTTGTGTGGGTTCTGGTGAAGAGAGGATTCACATACGGAGAGAGACAGCTATGAATTTGGTGTGGATTAGGGGGTGAGGCTATTGTGCGCCGGGTGCGTAGAATTGGGTAGGAGTGCGTGTATTGGGCTAACGTGAGCGGTGATGTGGTGTGGATATGGGTGCCAGCATCACGTGGCCTACCGACTCGTGATGATTATGGATAAAGTGCGTGACTGCGTGCAGTCCCGGAAGATTCGTGTGGGCCTAAGGGGATTATGGGCTGGTTGAGATAGGAATTTAGCTTGAGGGCCCATTTGGATTAAAGAAAAGTGGATGTCTTGTGCTTTTTTAATCAACTAACTAATAATGGGATTCCCTACGTTACGTGGCGGGAATTTAGTCGGTATCGATTATGTTCGTTATGATACCGGCACTTGAATAAACATCGTCACATGTTTTACATTGATCGAAAACATTGAAAACGAATATTGGTTAGGTTCGTTAACGTACCGACACTCGTTTATAGTCTCCGATACCAAAGAATACTCTAACTTAAATGCAACTTTCTTGTCAACAAAATTTATCCCGCATGTCTGAATAATTTAAACACGTGCATGTGTTAGAGCTTTTTTAAAAAAATAAATTTAAGAAACATGAGTACATCAGTTTCAATATTATATAGTAATAAACTTTAACTCTATTAATAACTCACTTAACTTACTTTTTTTTTTTTTGAACGGCGATATTTCTACAACAGGCGATAGAGATCGCACCTACCCTATAACTCGGGTAGGCCCCTCCGCCCCACTCCGGCAACCAAGGCTATGTTGTCTTAACCGGGCCCACGCTTGGTGCATCAGAGTTTGGCTAGGGCGTTCCCCGAGAAAATTTCCAGCCCACTGCCCACCCGATTTACCGGGAGCGTGTAGTTGCACCCTCCACAAGAGCCAGGGACTCTCTGGAGTAAATGCACTGTAATAGAAAACTCGGGGCGGCTCCCGGGTTTCGAACCAACTGGCCCTCCACCCGTTCATTGCCATTCCCCCAAATGTGATGAAAGTGGGGATCGAACTTGGCCATCCTAGGATAAACCAAATCCTTTCCACCACTCCACCACAAGTGGAGGATACTCACTTAACTTACTTAGTATAAGCATTTGAATATATTGATATATTTTTTTTCCAAACCTATCTTATATATACTGCGTGATAGAACCATAATTTAAATGCTAACTTGTTTAAGAAATAAAGGTACTCCGTAAAAATCAATTAAATAGGCTATGAAAACTAACATACTATAAAGGATTTGATATAATAATATTTTTGTCACTCAATTAAATAGAAATTTAAATCGTATGTTAGTTTTCATGATAATTTAAATCCTTTATATTATGTTAGTTTTCATAGCAATAATATAATGAATTTTAATAAATACAAATAGTTTAGTGATCTTCCTAGGACAATAATATGTTAGTTTTCCTAGCAATATAATGAATTACTATATGATAGTAAAAGAAGTGAATGAACAGTGTTTTAAGTCTTTGATGTGAATGGACAATTTGGGCGGTTCTTCACACGTCACCCCGCTTCTTTCCTAATCACCTCCCTTTTTACCCATTTTCTCCCCCACCGCCTGCTTTGGATCATCCAGGACTTCCACCACCGGTTTCGATCTCAACACACATAAACCCAGATGTTAGTTCCCATATTGATGATGTTTATTCTTGATTTGATTTGGTTCATGTAGCCATGAAATCTCACATGACGCTACACAACCGTTTCCAATATCCCCAAATTCTTAATTATAGGGATGCGATTCATAAATCATAATCTTGATTCTTTTGTTTCGTGCTTGAGAATCTCCACGATGATTCCGATTACAATTGTTCAACGAGCCACCACTTTTGACGATTATTAACACTCTTACCAAAACGCGAGTTGTCGGAACCCTAATTTTCTGTCACCAGCAGGTACGATTAGCAACTTGCGTCATTTTATTGTGTGTGTGTGTGTGTGTGTTTTTGTAGTTTTATGATATGAAATCTGTTTATATTGTTGAATTAATGGATTAAACTTATTATGATACGAAATCCGACGATATTCTTGAACCTGTTTGTGCTTTTGTAGGTGGATGTGATGGAGAGAAACGCATGCCTACACGTCGCCAGCGGTCATGTTCGGCCGCCTTAGGTGGCGTGTGTGTTGCGGCGTTGTCTTCTTGGGTCAGTGACAGTGAGAGTGTGATAGAGAGAGAAAACAGTGATGAGAAAGTTGGGTAAAGGATTAAGTTTGATTGTTTCAAAATGGCGGTCTGGTTATTCTCAAGGTTTTGATCGCTTTGTTCTTCACGGTGGTAAGTTACATACACTTTCTGATTTAGTTTTTGTTCTTCATGGTTTGATTCAAGTTGTTGTTGTTGTTTGATTCGGTCACTATTCTTTGGATTTGTTTTTCAAGGTCCTATATCGTTGATAAAAAATCAAATCATATTTGTTGTTTGATATATCTATTAATAACACAACTTAAATGAATAGAATTTTGAGTCGTGGTTCGATTTAAATGGGCAATTTGGGCAGTTCTTCACACGTCACCCGCTTCTTTCCCATTTCGTGATACCGTATTCGTGTCACTAGGTTAATCACGGTTCTGTGACTTGTGTTTGGCTCTGTTGTATTACTGTTCGAATTTGGGAAATGAAATTTGGATTTGGTTCTGTACCGGCAGATAGATTGAAAACAATCAAGTCTAGCCCTATTTAAATATATGAGTCTAAACCCATTGAATGTGGTTCGGTTGGGACTGACTTCGATCCGGTAACCAGAATGGGGACTGTTTGTTAGTTAGTCATTGTTTTTGCAACACCTGTTGCAGCCATTATTAACCCAGTTGTATTTACCGGACCTGTTGGAATTAAGGGTATATGATACTGAAAGTTATATTCGGCCATTACGTCCCAAGTTCGTTTGTCGGCTATGATGACTTTGGTAAAAAAAATAGGTCTGATGTTGCATAGCAAGGATGGCGAGTGCACTGTTTGCTACTAGCAACCTGTTATGCAGCCATCAGAACCTCAATACCGATTCTGAGCCATCAATTACAAGTCATTAACAAACCAAAACGAGTTCCGGTTCCGTAACCAACCTCGTTAAAGTGGGTGAATCATCCGTATAAACGCATCGGTAGAAAATGGAAAAAACGGTTTCATGTAACTTTAATGACTACAATTGGCGGTCGTTGGGGTGTTGTGATGTCAACAAACCCCAGATTTTCTGAACCTAAACCCAATCAAATATGTTAAGAAAGAGTTTATTCAATAAAGTACTAAAATCTTTTTTCATCCTCACAAATTGATCGAATTTAGAAGCAATTCATATCTGATGACTTGCTTATGTGTGATTATAATTGAGTTTTGACACTTGAAGTTATGAAGTTTGGGTTTAAATGATTAATGTCACAACCCCCGATCCCTTATCTGTCCCGGGAACGGGCGGCCGTGAACTCAGAGTTTCGGTGGTATCATTCAATTAATTTGGCAGCGGAATTTACATCAGGACCGTAGTTAGGAAATATTTTATCAGAGTAAAACCACCATATTTGATATTCATAAACACATGGGCAAAACCCAAGTTTCTTATTACAATACACTTATAGGGACAAACCCTATTTTATTGAATTTAAAACATCTTGTTTTAGATAACTTTTATAGCCACTTATTTTCCAAGCCGTCAGTGCTCTCGAGCTGGCTTTTTCCCAGTTGGCTTTCACATTGTGTTACCTGAAACATGTTTTAAAAATATTTTGTCAGCGGGAAATACTGGTGAGTGAATCCCAATTTAATCAAAACAAGTTTTATCAATTACCACAGTATTGAGAGCGATTACAATGTTTATATCTACACAATTACCCATTCAGTACTTGCCACTCGACCGTATCTATGGCTATGGTCATATTACACATTGGCTACTCGTCGTCCAATTGTGAAGGTTATCAAGTAATGTATACACAACCCCATAATACCGGCGATAATTGAAGAATTACACGACTCACATACTGGTAATATGATAATAACAATTTAAGTTTTATAAAAACAGTTGACACAAAAAGGAGATTACTCACATTGCTATCTTAGGCTTCTCGTAAGGGTTTCCTGGATATAATCTATAATTTATACAAATGTACATTGATTAGTACCATAACCCTTTGAAATTATTAATAATACCCTCCCCGAGACGGCATTCCAATAACTACGTCGGGCAGAACCACGACAGTTATTACGGAACCCTAAATCAATCGGGCAGCGTAACTATTATGAAACCGGGGTTATAATACTTACAACGGAGCAGAACCTCGCTAATTAGGGGTATAATACCCAACTATAATCTCTACTACTTCAGAAATTCGTTTAGAAAGAAAGATGTGAGCGAACAGAAATGAAATCCGATGCCTGCTATTTATAATGCTGATATATGGTCCTCACGCGGCCCGCGTGAAAGACAGTCAAACCTAAAGCGGGCCGCGTCAACATAAGTCAACGCGATAGCTTAGCCCGGTCATCAACTAGGTTTGACACGATCACGACACGTGTCAGCTTCTCAGGGTATCAGCGTTTCACACACGCTCGCGGCCCGCATTAACTTAACCTAATCCTAAAGCGGCCCGCATTGGCTTAAAGAAGTCAGCGGAGTCAATGTCCGGTTTGATACGGCCCGCGTAATATTTGAGGTGGGTTCCACGCGGCCCGCCTCAGCTCTAAATTTAGATTTTTATTTTATTTTTATAAACTATAACATAATACGGGCTCGGTTTTCGCATACGGGGTGTAATATAATACATATAAGGGTAAATTAAGATATAATGGGGTGTCGGAAAATATTCGAGGGTGTTGGTTTTCTTGAGGGTTGTTACATTCTCCCCACCTTGTTTAGAGCTCGTCCTCGAGATCTATTGGAACAAGTGTAGATATTTTCTTTTCATTGGGTAAATATGTGTAATAAACTCATGGTTTAGAATTTCTATTCTTGCTTCCTGCAAGATTTCAGATTTCTTAATGGTTTCTCCATTGGCTGTCTCTACTAGACATACTTGTGGTAGTTTAGTTAATGACTGATTTGCAAAACGAAGTATTAATAAAACTTTAGTTTGCACCGGAGTTAAATAATACTGTAGCAAAATATCATTAACTAAAACATACCAGCTATAACTTCTGGGATCATATTGGCTTCTTCTGCAGTCAGAACAAATGCTCTAGCATTTCTAGTATTCTTGTTATCTGTGGCTGGAGCTAATTTTGGACAGTTTGGCTTGATGTGACCTTGTTCTCCGCAGTTATAGCATATCCTGTTGTTTTTCTTCCTGCAGTCTTCTTCCTTGTGTCCTGATATTTTGCAGAAGTCACAATATATAGGGCATCTTCCAGAATGCTTTCTCTTGCAATACCTACAGTAGGGTGCAGAGGTAGAGTCTATATTTTTCTCATGATTAGAATTTCCAGAGTGAAATTCTTGTGTAAGCTTCTGGGTTAGGTTCCTTCTCTGATCTTCTTCTCGGGTACGAACTAATTCATCAGTCAAGGTATTGGCTAGTTCTACAGCTTCTTCTATAGTTTGTGGTCTAGTTGCCTTGACTACATGTCTTATCTCTCCAATTAATCCCCAGATATAACGGGAAATTAACACCGGTTCTGGTGAAGCAAGAGTTGGCACTATTCTAGCATATTCGAAGAATAACTTAGTATACCCTTTGCTATCCACACCGGTCATCCTAAGATTTAGGAATTTGTTTGCTATTTGTTCCTTTTCATTGGGTGGGCAGAATTTCCTTTCTACCTTGTCCTTAAACTCCTCCCATTCCATATTATAAGTTCTATCAATTCCCTTAGTTTGGAGGATAGTGTTCCACCATTCTAAGGCTGAGTTCTTAAACAGATTAGAAGCAAACAGTATTTTATCTTCTTCTGCGCATTTGCTTATTCTTAAGACTGCCTCAGTCTTCTCTATCCAGCGTAAGGTTGCAATGGCCTCTTCATTGCCCGAGAATTCCATTGGTTTGCAGGACCAGAATTCTTTATAAGAACAACCATAAGGCATGGTTCTTCTTCTTTTGGGAATAGGCATTTGAAATATGGGTCCATTGTTCACGCTGTGGTTTGGTTCAACAGGTCGCTTGCTGCTATGTTTACTTTTATTATTCGCTTCTTGAACAGTTTGAATAATAAATGGCATAGCATCTATAATTCCCTGTGCTACTATATGTTGAATAGCACTATTATTCACTTGGTTTCCGTTGTTATTGTTCACATTCTCATTATTCAGATTATCGTCATTCTGAATATTATCATTCTGGATTTCCGGGTTATTATCCAAATTGACTTGATTTTCTTGGTCGGCCATCTGAATTTTAAATATCTATCAAATATTAATATCATAGAATAATATAATAAATCACATAGTACGTAATTTTAGTCAAAAATGTCGATCATTGCGATTTTACTCTTTTCATATACTTATGCGTCTATTACACACTAGTACAGAAATAAAGATTACAATACTAACAGAAAATAAAATAGTAGTATGCATCCGTACACACATATTTTATTTTATTATATTATTTACTATTACCGTTTTTGCCATCACATCTACAGATATGGATTTATTAAAATTTCATATTATGCTCATCGTATTTTCCATACGAGTTGCTCTCCCATCTTTCTTATTCTCTTACTATCTTCTAAGATTTCCTCCCCAAAAGTCCTAAGTTCTTGGACATTTTCTGCACTCATTGGGGTTGCAGGTTCTAGGACTGGTTTTGTGATTTAACTTATAAGTTAGCATTTACTGCTACAGTAGCTAACATATAGAGATTTGCCCATTTTTCGTCTAATTTATCTTCCCAAGGTGGGTTACTGTCTATTTTCTGGGTTTTCTGAGACTTTTTCATGTTTTCTTGACTTTTTCTAAGAATCCGGCTTCTTTTACTAGATGTAAGTGGATTTTCATACTGTACTTTACGGACAAATATTCCTTCCTCAATATCTGCTGAATATTCTGAGAAATTTGTTTGGGATGAACTTCCCTTTTCTTTGGGTGAACTATCTAGTTTATGATAGATGTCCGAAATTCTTTTCTTACTCATACTGTAAACTAACAAATAGTTAAATAACATATAATAATTATAATTATGCATGTATTTTCATAATTTATTTCCTAACACAAAATATAACTTTAAGTGTCAGCAGAACACTTCTTTGGCTTGAACCAGTGGCTAGGCTCTGATACCACCTTCTGTCACAACCCCCGATCCCTTATCTGTCCCGGGAACGGGCGGCCGTGAACTCAGAGTTTCGGTGGTATCATTCAATTAATTTGGCAGCGGAATTTACATCAGGACCGTAGTTAGGAAATATTTTATCAGAGTAAAACCACCATATTTGATATTCATAAACACATGGGCAAAACCCAAGTTTCTTATTACAATACACTTATAGGGACAAACCCTATTTTATTGAATTTAAAACATCTTGTTTTAGATAACTTTTATAGCCACTTATTTTCCAAGCCGTCAGTGCTCTCGAGCTGGCTTTTTCCCAGTTGGCTTTCACATTGTGTTACCTGAAACATGTTTTAAAAATATTTTGTCAGCGGGAAATACTGGTGAGTGAATCCCAATTTAATCAAAACAAGTTTTATCAATTACCACAGTATTGAGAGCGATTACAATGTTTATATCTACACAATTACCCATTCAGTACTTGCCACTCGACCGTATCTATGGCTATGGTCATATTACACATTGGCTACTCGTCGTCCAATTGTGAAGGTTATCAAGTAATGTATACACAACCCCATAATACCGGCGATAATTGAAGAATTACACGACTCACATACTGGTAATATGATAATAACAATTTAAGTTTTATAAAAACAGTTGACACAAAAAGGAGATTACTCACATTGCTATCTTAGGCTTCTTGTAAGGGTTTCCTGGATATAATCTATAATTTATACAAATGTACATTGATTAGTACCATAACCCTTTGAAATTATTAATAATACCATCCCCGAGACGGCATTCCAATAACTACGTCGGGCAGAACCACGACAGTTATTACGGAACCCTAAATCAATCGGGCAGCGTAACTATTATGAAACCGGGGTTATAATACTTACAACGGAGCAGAACCTCGCTAATTAGGGGTATAATACCCAACTATAATCTCTACTACTTCAGAAATTCGTTTAGAAAGAAAGATGTGAGCGAACAGAAATGAAATCCGATGCCTGCTATTTATAATGCTGATATATGGTCCTCACGCGGCCCGCGTGAAAGACAGTCAAACCTAAAGCGGGCCGCGTCAACATAAGTCAACGCGATAGCTTAGCCCGGTCATCAACTAGGTTTGACACGATCACGACACGTGTCAGCTTCTCAGGGTATCAGCGTTTCACACACGCTCGCGGCCCGCATTAACTTAACCTAATCCTAAAGCGGCCCGCATTGGCTTAAAGAAGTCAGCGGAGTCAATGTCCGGTTTGATACGGCCCGCGTAATATTTGAGGTGGGTTCCACGCGGCCCGCCTCAGCTCTAAATTTAGATTTTTATTTTATTTTTATAAACTATAACATAATACGGGCTCGGTTTTCGCATACGGGGTGTAATATAATACATATAAGGGTAAATTAAGATATAATGGGGTGTCGGAAAATATTCGAGGGTGTTGGTTTTCTTGAGGGTTGTTACATTCTCCCCACCTTGTTTAGAGCTCGTCCTCGAGATCTATTGGAACAAGTGTAGATATTTTCTTTTCATTGGGTAAATATGTGTAATAAACTCATGGTTTAGAATTTCTATTCTTGCTTCCTGCAAGATTTCAGATTTCTTAATGGTTTCTCCATTGGCTGTCTCTACTAGACATACTTGTGGTAGTTTAGTTAATGACTGATTTGCAAAACGAAGTATTAATAAAACTTTAGTTTGCACCGGAGTTAAATAATACTGTAGCAAAATATCATTAACTAAAACATACCAGCTATAACTTCTGGGATCATATTGGCTTCTTCTGCAGTCAGAACAAATGCTCTAGCATTTCTAGTATTCTTGTTATCTGTGGCTGGAGCTAATTTTGGACAGTTTGGCTTGATGTGACCTTGTTCTCCGCAGTTATAGCATATCCTGTTGTTTTTCTTCCTGCAGTCTTCTTCCTTGTGTCCTGATATTTTGCAGAAGTCACAATATATAGGGCATCTTCCAGAATGCTTTCTCTTGCAATACCTACAGTAGGGTGCAGAGGTAGAGTCTATATTTTTCTCATGATTAGAATTTCCAGAGTGAAATTCTTGTGTAAGCTTCTGGGTTAGGTTCCTTCTCTGATCTTCTTCTCGGGTACGAACTAATTCATCAGTCAAGGTATTGGCTAGTTCTACAGCTTCTTCTATAGTTTGTGGTCTAGTTGCCTTGACTACATGTCTTATCTCTCCAATTAATCCCCAGATATAACGGGAAATTAACACCGGTTCTGGTGAAGCAAGAGTTGGCACTATTCTAGCATATTCGAAGAATAACTTAGTATACCCTTTGCTATCCACACCGGTCATCCTAAGATTTAGGAATTTGTTTGCTATTTGTTCCTTTTCATTGGGTGGGCAGAATTTCCTTTCTACCTTGTCCTTAAACTCCTCCCATTCCATATTATAAGTTCTATCAATTCCCTTAGTTTGGAGGATAGTGTTCCACCATTCTAAGGCTGAGTTCTTAAACAGATTAGAAGCAAACAGTATTTTATCTTCTTCTGCGCATTTGCTTATTCTTAAGACTGCCTCAGTCTTCTCTATCCAGCGTAAGGTTGCAATGGCCTCTTCATTGCCCGAGAATTCCATTGGTTTGCAGGACCAGAATTCTTTATAAGAACAACCATAAGGCATGGTTCTTCTTCTTTTGGGAATAGGCATTTGAAATATGGGTCCATTGTTCACGCTGTGGTTTGGTTCAACAGGTCGCTTGCTGCTATGTTTACTTTTATTATTCGCTTCTTGAACAGTTTGAATAATAAATGGCATAGCATCTATAATTCCCTGTGCTACTATATGTTGAATAGCACTATTATTCACTTGGTTTCCGTTGTTATTGTTCACATTCTCATTATTCAGATTATCGTCATTCTGAATATTATCATTCTGGATTTCCGGGTTATTATCCAAATTGACTTGATTTTCTTGGTCGGCCATCTGAATTTTAAATATCTATCAAATATTAATATCATAGAATAATATAATAAATCACATAGTACGTAATTTTAGTCAAAAATGTCGATCATTGCGATTTTACTCTTTTCATATACTTATGCGTCTATTACACACTAGTACAGAAATAAAGATTACAATACTAACAGAAAATAAAATAGTAGTATGCATCCGTACACACATATTTTATTTTATTATATTATTTACTATTACCGTTTTTGCCATCACATCTACAGATATGGATTTATTAAAATTTCATATTATGCTCATCGTATTTTCCATACGAGTTGCTCTCCCATCTTTCTTATTCTCTTACTATCTTCTAAGATTTCCTCCCCAAAAGTCCTAAGTTCTTGGACATTTTCTGCACTCATTGGGGTTGCAGGTTCTAGGACTGGTTTTGTGATTTAACTTATAAGTTAGCATTTACTGCTACAGTAGCTAACATATAGAGATTTGCCCATTTTTCGTCTAATTTATCTTCCCAAGGTGGGTTACTGTCTATTTTCTGGGTTTTCTGAGACTTTTTCATGTTTTCTTGACTTTTTCTAAGAATCCGGCTTCTTTTACTAGATGTAAGTGGATTTTCATACTGTACTTTACGGACAAATATTCCTTCCTCAATATCTGCTGAATATTCTGAGAAATTTGTTTGGGATGAACTTCCCTTTTCTTTGGGTGAACTATCTAGTTTATGATAGATGTCCGAAATTCTTTTCTTACTCATACTGTAAACTAACAAATAGTCAAATAACATATAATAATTATAATTATGCATGTATTTTCATAATTTATTTCCTAACACAAAATATAACTTTAAGTGTCAGCAGAACACTTCTTTGGCTTGAACCAGTGGCTAGGCTCTGATACCACCTTCTGTCACAACCCCCGATCCCTTATCTGTCCCGGGAACGGGCGGCCGTGAACTCAGAGTTTCGGTGGTATCATTCAATTAATTTGGCAGCGGAATTTACATCAGGACCGTAGTTAAGAAATATTTTATCAGAGTAAAACCACCATATTTGATATTCATAAACACATGGGCAAAACCCAAGTTTCTTATTACAATACACTTATAGGGACAAACCCTATTTTATTGAATTTAAAACATCTTGTTTTAGATAACTTTTATAGCCACTTATTTTCCAAGCCGTCAGTGCTCTCGAGCTGGCTTTTTCCCAGTTGGCTTTCACATTGTGTTACCTGAAACATGTTTTAAAAATATTTTGTCAGCGGGAAATACTGGTGAGTGAATCCCAATTTAATCAAAACAAGTTTTATCAATTACCACAGTATTGAGAGCGATTACAATGTTTATATCTACACAATTACCCATTCAGTACTTGCCACTCGACCGTATCTATGGCTATGGTCATATCACACATTGGCTACTCGTCGTCCAATTGTGAAGGTTATCAAGTAATGTATACACAACCCCATAATACCGGCGATAATTGAAGAATTACACGACTCACATACTGGTAATATGATAATAACAATTTAAGTTTTATAAAAACAGTTGACACAAAAAGGAGATTACTCACATTGCTATCTTAGGCTTCTCGTAAGGGTTTCCTGGATATAATCTATAATTTATACAAATGTACATTGATTAGTACCATAACCCTTTGAAATTATTAATAATACCCTCCCCGAGACGGCATTCCAATAACTACGTCGGGCAGAACCACGACAGTTATTACGGAACCCTAAATCAATCGGGCAGCGTAACTATTATGAAACCGGGGTTATAATACTTACAACGGAGCAGAACCTCGCTAATTAGGGGTATAATACCCAACTATAATCTCTACTACTTCAGAAATTCGTTTAGAAAGAAAGATGTGAGCGAACAGAAATGAAATCCGATGCCTGCTATTTATAATGCTGATATATGGTCCTCACGCGGCCCGCGTGAAAGTCAGTCAAACCTAAAGCGGGCTGCGTCAACATAAGTCAACGCGATAGCTTAGCCCGGTCATCAACTAGGTTTGACACGATCACGACACGTGTCAGCTTCTCAGGGTATCAGCGTTTCACACACGCTCGCGGCCCGCATTAACTTAACCTAATCCTAAAGCGGCCCGCATTGGCTTAAAGAAGTCAGCGGAGTCAATGTCCGGTTTGATACGGCCCGCGTAATATTTGAGGTGGGTTCCACGCGGCCCGCCTCAGCTCTAAATTTAGATTTTTATTTTATTTTTATAAACTATAACATAATACGGGCTCGGTTTTCGCATACGGGGTGTAATATAATACATATAAGGGTAAATTAAGATATAATGGGGTGTCGGAAAATATTCGAGGGTGTTGGTTTTCTTGAGGGTTGTTACAATTAAGATTGATGGGATTGTTGTTGAAGTGTGGGGGTGGTAAGTGTGTGTGGGCATTAGTATTTGTTTATCAATCTGTTTTCGAAAACAATGGATCACATAAGTTGGCTGCGGCTGAAGAAGTCATTGGAGAAATGCCCCACTGATGAAAGCTCGGGCGAATCCATGTCTTCTTATTCTGATAGATTCTCTGGTGATTAGGTACATTCAGTTCATCAATCACGTTCTCATTTTCATTTTCGCAGTACAATTACCATAACTGGTAGCACAATTTACATCATTATCCCAATGTCAAGTTTACCTGTTTGAGAGTCAAAACAGATTTCTTATGTATCTAAATATATAACAATGTTTACTCGACATGATGACATTTGCATGGGCAATGTACGAAAGGCACAATATATTGATGAATTGAGTTAGGATGTAAGGGTTTATTATTTCATATGGGAGTATGAATTTGAATATAACAAGTTCATTTTTGGCTTTCAAAACTAAAAGTATTCAATAATGGAACACTACTATGAGAGCTCTTGATTTACTTTGCTCTTACAGAATGTGAACATGTTATTAATGCAATCGCATATGGGAAGAACATTTTGAATTTTCACTGGTATAGTGGTATGTGTTTAACACTTAGTTTTGTTATGAAAACCTCTTTAGAGGCTTCAGGCATGAATTTATAACTAAACTACTCCGTCCATTGTGAAATCAAACTCCGCTTTTGACTTTTAAGATTTAAATGACATGTATTTTGACTCCAAACTTAAATGATGCATACTTATTTTATATTTTCATTATGATATCCGGGTTTTCTAATATTTTATTTGTTGGCTAAAATAAATATTGGAATTACAGAGGATGGAGGCGGAATAGGCGGAATGTATTCGGGTGAACTTGAGATAATCAACAAGTAAAACTACACCATTGTCCGGAGCAATGTAAATCCTTTTCCAACACTTCTCACGTTATTGGGTGTTTTAGAGGTTAATCGGTTTGCCAATATATACGGGTGAAGGCATTAGCGTCATTACCGCCACAAAGAAGACTAGGTACCATACGCATGAAGAAAAAAACTTTTGTGTTCTATGTTAAAACCGTACTATAATTCACACCAGCAACTTTTGCGTATAAACCTCATTGGCATAAGCAAAATGTTCACATCGAGAATGATTTGGTTTAGCGCGCGTTGCGGTTTAGCGCGCCGCAACGCGCGCGTGGGTATAAACCTAGTTTTAATAAATACGAATAGCTTAGTGATCCTCCTATGATATACTTAAGAGAAATCATTAACCAACAATATGAAATCCATCATGGCAAATATACCCATAAAAAAGTTTTCCTATAACTCATTTGGCCCACAAATGACACAAATGAACCAACAAACCAAATCACCAATACTACAACTCCATTTGGGTTCATACTCCCGAATTGAAAACTTAATCTTCTTTGAAGCCACATTTGACCCAACTAATACACCTATTATTCTATCAATCTATGCATCATAATTCTATTCTAACAATCTATACATCATAGTTCTATGCTTATTAAAATCATAGTGGTTGAAAACAATCCAAACCGATTGAATGCCCAAACACATGATTGCTATAACTCTTCACCCTCAAATCCACCTACAATATATTTATCCCATTTAGTTCTAATATATTCATTTAGGTTTGATTTCAATTTTTAACAGAAAGTTTTAAAAAAAAAATTAGCCCATGCCGAAGGTTTTGGTTTGACGGATATATGAATAAACCGAACCAAATGGCCACCAATAACGAAACCGAATGGTTTTAAAATCCCCTTAACCATAATTTTGGTTTCGGTGGCGGTTAAGACTAAAAACCCAACAACCCAACGCGGGCACCCCACTAGTAATTTAATATAGAACATCTAGTTTGACCACCTGTTTGACCACCTTCTAATCCTCAGCTGTTTTCCATGGTAAAAGAAGATGAAAGATAATTCTTTTTATTATTTTTCAATTCTGAACGATTACAAAGAGATCCTTCTTATAAGGATTCTAAAAAGGAAAAAAAAGATAGGCATTCCTAACAAGCATCCCACTAATATCGTAATTGATTTACTTGACTAATTTATTTAGGGAAATTATTATTTGACTTATCTCAACACTCCCCCTCAAGTTGTGTAGTGGGATCTCCAATACCCAACTTGCATAGAACCGAATTAAAAACCTTCCCTGTAACAGCCTTGGTCAGAATATCAGCTAGTTGCTCTTCAGATTTTATATAGGGAAGCTCCACAGTACCATCTTCAAGTTTCTCTTTTATGAAATGTCGGTCGACCTCCACATGTTTTGTTCTGTCGTGTTGAACAGGATTCTCTGAAATGCTTATGGCAGCCTTATTATCACAGAACAGTCGAGTTGGAAGCTTTATAGGAAAGCCGATTTCCTTCATCAGTTTCTTAAGCCACAAAATCTCTGTAATCCCTTTAACAATTCCTCTAAATTCTGATTCTGCACTGGAAAAGGAGACCACCTTTTGTTTTTTACTTTTCCAAGTGACAAGGTTACCTCCTAGCAAGGTAAAAAATCCAGAGGTTGACCGCCTATCGTTTAGATTACTCGCCCAATCAGCATCTGTAAAAACCTCCACACTTAGGGGCTGTTTGGTAGCCTCTAAATGGTCATTAAGAGGCTACCTCTTAATGGAACCATTAAGAATTTTACCAATGAGAAGGTAGAAGAATGTGACATGTGATGATTTACCATTCAGAGGTTACCTCTTAACCATTCAGACTTGAGGTTACCTCTTATTCATTCAGAGGTTTTAAACCATTAAGAGGTAGCATCTGAATGATCATTAAGAGGCTACCAAACAGCCCCTTAGATGTCCACTCTTGTTGAATACAATACCCCTTCCAGGAGTGCCTTTAAGATACTGAATTATCCTCATGACCGCTTCCATATGCTCCTTTTGAGGTTGATGCATAAATTGACTTACTACTCCAACCGCATAGGCAATGTCAGGTCTGGTGTGAGCCAAGTAAATTAATTTCCCAACCAATCTCTGGTACCTTTCTTTGTTTGCTGGCTTAGCTCCTTCATTCATCTTAAGATTATGGTTTACTATAATAGGAGTATCAACAGGCTTGCAATCTACCATTCCAGTTTCTGCCAGCAAATCGAGTATATATTTCTTTTGAGAAATAAAAATTCCTTCCTTTGATCGTAGAACTTCAATCCCTAAGAAATATTTCAACCCGCCAAGATCCTTCATTTCAAATTCTTTAAAGAGATTCTTTTGTAGCTGAGCAATTTCTTCTTTATCATTTCCTGTAATGATCATGTCATCGACATATATGATCAGACAAGTGACTAATTCTCCCCTCCTTTTGAAGAATAAGGTATGGTCAGCATTGCTTTGTCTATATCCATATTTTTTCATAGCCATTGTAAACTTTCCAAACCAGGCCCGTGGAGACTGTTTCAAGCCATACAAGGCTTTCTTAAGCCTACAAACTTCATTCTTATTGAATTCATCCGAGAAACCAGGTGGAGCCTCCATATATACCTCTTCCTTTAAATCTCCATGAAGAAACGCATTTTTAACATCAAATTGGTGAAGAGGCCACTCTTTGTTTGCGGCTATTGACAATAAAACTCTGATAGTATCAATTTTAGCAACAGGCGAGAAGGTTTCAGAGTAATCGATACCATAAGTTTGTGTGTATCCTTTTGCCACTAGTCTTGCTTTATATCGTTCAATTGTTCCATCGACTTTGTATTTAACAGTGAAGACCCACCTGCACCCAACCGGTTTCTTACCTTCAGGTAACACACACTTTTCCCATGTGTTGTTTTTCTGAAGAGCTTTCATCTCTGTGCTCATAGCTTCTCGCCATTCAAGTTTTTCACTTGCTTCCTGAACCGTTCTAGGAATATTTTCTGAGAGGAGAGTGACAAAGAAAGCTTTTGCGGATTCACCAACTCTCCCCCTGTCTCCATCAATTGGGTATTTAGATTCATGTTTCTTATGTTCCGGAGAGAATCGGTTTGGTGGGACACCTCTATTTTTCCTTGGAGGTAAAACACGAGCCTCTGGTTTTTCAGATTCAGTTTTCTCAGGTTCCTTTTCCTCTTCTTCTAGCTCTTTTTCTCGAACTGGACTATCATTATTAGTATTTAAAACATCATCATATTGAGTTTCACTTACCTCTTGTTGGACATCTTCCGAGGTCGGTTCACTGGTAGTGCGAACTGGCCTGTCAGCCCCTCCTATGTTGGCTGTGAGAGACTCGGTGGCTCCATCTACCTGCTCTGTCGGAACATCCTCAAGACAACTCAACCAATCTAGAGATTCACTAGCCCTCTCCCCCTGAATTCTAGGTTGGTTGGCAAAGTAGAATTCAGACTCCAACCATTCACAATCCATAGTGACATGGATGCGACGAGACACTGGATTATAACACCGGTACCCTATCTGATGTGGACCATACCCTACAAAAACACATTTTTCTACACATGGACCCAGTTTATGTCTATGAGTTTTGTGAATGTGAATAAAAACAGAGCACCCAAAAATACGTGGTGGCAGTGTTAAGACAGAAGGGATAGTAACTTGGCTTTCAAGAGTTTTTAGAGGGGTGTTATGTCCTAGAATTTGAGTAGGAAGACGATTAAGGAGATAAACTGATGTGGCAACTGTTTCGGGCCAAAACGACTATGGGACTTGGGATTCAATCATCATAGCACGAGTTTTTTCTAGTAAAATTCTGTTTCTTCGTTCCACAACACCATTTTGTTGAGGTGTGTTAGAACATGATGTTTGATGAATGAGCCCATGTTCTTGGATAAAGCCTTTCATGGTCTGATTTACAAATTCTCCACCGTTGTCGGAGCGAAGAATCTGTATTTTCTTTTTGAATTGGGTTTGAACCATTTTATAAAATATAAAGAATTTTTCTGGCAATTCTGATTTATGTTTCATAAAGTATACCCAAGTCATACGAGAGAAATCATCAACAAATAACACAAAATATTGGAACTGATTATTCTTAGAATTTGGTGCAGGACCCCAAACATCTGAATGAACTAATGAAAAAGCGGAATCAACTCTTGTGTTACTTGGATTAAAAGAAACTCTATGGTTTTTAGCAAGAATGCAAGTCTCACACTTCATACAAGTGGATTTATTCAAAAAAAAGACTCAGAAATAATAATTTAAGATAACCAAACGAAGGATGACCTAAACGACGGTGCCATAACCAAAGTTGTCTGTCAGCCGTTCCATGAGTAAGCATGGCATGTCCCTGGTAAGTCACCTCATCAACATAGTAAAGGCCTCCTCGCTCAGTACCACGCCCAATTATCTCCCTCGTAAGAATGTCCTGTAAGATACAAAAGGATGGATACATTAGAACCACGCAATTCAGCTCCTTTGTAACTTGACTAATAGACAATAGTTTTGAGGATAGTGTTGGAATAAAAAGACAATTTTTTAGCTTCATATTTTTTGAGAATTCAATGGCACCTCGCCCTTTAACCTCAACACGTTCTCCACTTGCAGTTTCAATATACGATTTTGATGATGATCCTAAGTTCAAAAAATCATTCGGATCATATGTCATTGTATCAGTAGCTCCACAGTAAAAAATCCAGCCTGTTGTTTTTTTAGACCAGGAATGAATGACTGAGCCTGATACAGTTTAGTGGCATCTTTTCTAATTTCAAAACAAGCAGGTTTAAAAAATTTGGGATTGGTAATAGAAGGGTTTGGGGTGTAACTTCCAAACCCTTTACCTGTTTCCTCCATATTTGCCATTCCAATAGCCGCACCTCCAAATCCAGACACAGGTATCGTCGGTTTATCGCCGAATCCTAATCCTCCAGCAGTAGCTTTTTCTCCGGTATCCTGTTCTCCAACAGCAACAACCGCTTTACTCTTTTGCCTTGGTTTCTCCCACCAATCAGGGTAGCCCACAAGTCTGAAGCACGTTTCCTTAGTGTGTTTCTTCATATTACAATTGGTGCAAAAGAGTTTCGATTTATCTTCTTTCTCCTTCTTTTGTGATTCTGATCGAAATTTATTTTTTCCGGCTGATCCGCGAGCAACCAGCCCTAACCCGATTTCAGACGGCTCGGATGAGGATGACGCTGTTTGTAAAATATTGAGTCTTGCAACTTCCCTGCGTATAGTTGCATACGCAGTTTCAACTGAAGGAAGAGGGTCTCGCTTCAAAATGTCTCACTTGATTGGTTCCAGTTTATCATCTATAGCAATCAACAATTGGTACAATCTTTGTTCCTGAATTTTCTTATTATAAATTTGTATATCTCCGGGCTCCGTCATTGGGTTTGGATCTCTTCGGTCAATCGTCATCCAGATATTTTGTAGCTTGTTCCAACATTCTTCTAATGTATTTTTCCCTTGTCTCAATGAATTGGCCTTCTTATGAAGATCAAAAATCTGCAAAGAGTCGGTTCCGGACCCGTATGTGACTGCTAACCCGTCCCAAAGAGCTTTAGCCGTCGGGTATTGTGAAACACTGTTAACAAGACTCGATTCAATATTCTGAATCAACCATGTAAACACACATTGATCATCTTGTTCCCATCGCCCATAGGCTGGATTTGTTTTTGATGGTGGTGTCGGTTCTCCTGTAAGATGAGAACCTTTCCCCCTACCACCGATTGCCTTCTTCATGATAGTAGCCCATAGAGAGTAGTTATCTCCACCAAGCTTTATCCCAATCGACAAACTTTCAGAATTTGTAGGTTGTGCTCCAAGGCCGTTCCTAAGCAAGGCTGCGATTTGCAGTGTTAAATCATCTGGTATGGCCAAACTTTTATCTGCTTTGTCGCCAGATTGTTGTATTGCAGGTTGAAGGGTTTTTTCTCGGTTTTAGATCAAGAGGAAGGGTAATTGATTTCCCAGAATCATAAACCATGCTCTGATACCATGTTTTCCATGGTAAAAGAAGATGATAATTCTTTTTATTATTTTTCAATTCTGAACGATTACAAAGAGATCCTTCTTAAAAGGATTCTAAAAAGAAAAAAAAAAGAAAAAGAAAAGTTAGGCATTCCTAACAAGCATCCCACTAATATCGTAATTGATTTACTTGACTAATTTATTTAGGGAAATTATTATTTGACTTATCTCAACATCAGCGACAAGGAATTATTCCATTGGATCTTTAGAATTGTGTTCCAACATCAATCTCCATCAACTATGATCATGCGAGTCACCCCAGCACAACTTATTTGAATGATTTGATTTCATGATATTTATTTAATTCTAACACTTCACATTTGCTATAGATTAATATATATATTTGTAGTCATGGGTGTTGGTGAATACTAAAAATGTTTTAATCTTATGTTGTTTGAACTCTGAAAGATGAACTATTCTAACTTGATAATTGCATCATTTTTGTTAATAATTAACTTAGTTAGGGAAGAGGGTGCATTTGATGGAGGTACCCACGCAAAGGCGGATCTATGGGTGTTTTGGGGGTTCCCGGAAACTCGCTCGGTTTGGAGAAAAATGGAAAAAAATTAATGAAAACCTTGTATGATTTAGAAAAATTAGTGAGAATCTACCAAAAGAAACCTAGTGGAAAAAAATCCTGAATTCATCACTATAGCTGCTACTGCTACTGTTGTACCTGTAAGGCTATAACTTACAACATTGTTAAACAATAGTAGTCTTTGTATAAAACCCAAATTAACTTGAATGTGATCATGCTTTAGTTAATTAAATAAATTACAATTAATCGTTTTAGTTTGTTTAAATGCTTAACTATTCATCAAGCCAACTATCAATAATTTAATTTCCTTTTGTGTTTAATGATTAACGTAATTTAAAGTGTAATCCACAATTTTTTTTGTTGAGTGGACACTCTACCTGCCCTAATTGATATAAGGTACAAAAGATCATACTTTATTACTTCACATAATTGGACTACAACTCAATGTTTTGGTTTGCTTAAATATTCATTAAGCCAATTATCCAAACAATTAGTTTCTGTTTGGTATAAAGTAATGAAATGAAAAAGAGAATAAAATAGACTAAGGAATGGAATGGGTAATTGAATGAAATGATTCATTCCATTTTATTTGATGTCTTGTTACCCATACGTGAATATAATGAATCGTTACTTTGTAGAGTTTTATAGAAAAAAAAAATACGAGTAATGAAATACAATTAATAAAAAGAGTAAATTGCCATTTTAGTCCCTGAGGTTTGTCCAAATTTGCCATTTTAGTCCAAATACTTTTTTTTCGCCTCTGGGTCCCTGACTTTTTTCTTTTGTTGCCATTTTGATCATTTTCACTAACTCCGTTCAAATAGGTCAGTTAACTCAGGGGTATTTTAGTCAGATTACATGTGTTTTATTATTTTGCCATTTTCATCCACCTCTTTTAAAATAACCTTTTTTTTCTTTAAAAAGTTATATATAAATATGTAATAATAATAATAATATAACTTATTATATATACATACATGTATATCTATTATATACACACCAACCCCAGTATACCACCATCAGTCCACCACCGTCGCACATATGCCACCGCATCATAGCCTCCTCCACTAACCGTCGACATCACCGCCTCCACCCACTCCCACCACCACCAATCCACCATAAAAATCAAACGTGTTCGAACTTGAACGGTCAGAATCGCATATCCGGCGAGCTCTAGGGTTTCGATGACGGTTTTATCCCCTCCGATCTTCCTCTTCCCTCCGCACCTGGCGTGTGAGTACTCCAAACCCTAGAATTTAACATTCTCGTTTTGTTGATTCGGAATCAAATTTGTTCTTCTTGTTTACAGATTTAAATTAGGGGATGAACAAACTGATCCAGCGAGGCGGCGATGTTTAAAGTCGGAGTCGTGTCGGTTGATTTGTCTGATGAGGTTGAGGTCGTTGTTGATGGTTCTAAGGTTTAGGATTTGGTCGTTGTTGTGGACTAAGGAAGAAGGTGGTAGAGCGGTGAGGGTTTGGCCGGCGGTCTTGGGTGGATGTTTGTTCAACGGTAGAGTTAGAGAGAAGTGGTAGAGACACACATAGAGGGAGTGATTTGGGGGTTTTGTCACAGATCTGAAAGTGGGATTCTATAATCGTTATTCCAGTTGTTTTCCGATGGGATTAGAGGTGATGGCAGCACACAGTGAGGGGATGATGATGGAGGTGTTTGGAGAGACATGATGGTATTGAATGGTGATGATGCACTGATATTGCTGGATGATGATGGTGATGCATAAATCAAGAAAACAAAATTAATGGTTTCTTTTTTTGGTTTTTTATTACTTTGAATAAAATATATGAATGGAAATGTATTTTTTGTATATGTAAAAGAGTTTTTTATTAATTAAAGAGTTCCTTTATGTATAGTATTATTTTGTTTTATTTTTCTAAATTAAAAGGTTTATATAAAAGATGAAAAAGCTGGATGAAAATGGCAAGTAACAAACTATTTAGTGAACTTTCAGAATTACCCCTGCTTAACTGAGGTTTTTTTGACAGAGTTAATGAAATTGATCAAAATGGCAACAAAAGGGAAAAGTCAGGGACCCAAAAGCGAAAAAAAAAGTATTTGGACTAAAATGGCAAATTTAGACAAACCTCAGGGACTAAAATGGCAATTTACTCTAATAAAAACGATAAAAATATAATTGTCCTAATAATAATAATAGTAATACAAATATATAATAATAATAATAATAAAAATAAAAATAAAAATCTATCTATCTATTATACTAAATGAATTCTCTTAGGCCACATGGGCTATTCTTAGCCAATCATTTTGATGATGTGGACAATGTCTTTGGCTAGAGAATTCAGACTGAGCGGCAATCCTTTTCCCTCACACGTACTCTACAATCATTCCATTCTAAATATTAAACCCTAATTTCATAATTTCATTCCTTCATCTATGCTCCTTTTCAATCTGGTTCTCTATCTAAATCTCACAATTTTTCTAAATCCATATCCATTGATCGTTCCTATAACCCTAATTTGGTTGTGTGTATAAATTTGCAGGATTCATCGGAGTAATGATTTCTCTCTGGTTCTCTCTCTAAACGTGTCTTGCTGTTGGATCCCTTATTATGTTGATTTCTTGGGCTATAAAAGTTGCTGAAGCACCTAATACTGATATGGAGTTCTGGAAATCGATTGTACCTGGCCCATACTCACTTCAAAAATCCCTATATCTCAAGCATTCGAACTCTCATCCAGGTATGTTAATCATTGATATAGGTGTAGAATTGTCGAATCGTTTCTGATTTTGTCGTTCAATCCAACCACGTAAAAGTGATTCGATTTTCAAATGGTTTGCGTGTCTAATTTACTAGGTTTTTTTTTTACCCGAGTTACACACAAACGGAAAACGAGAGCTGAGTCCTACAACAACTATGGAGTCTTCATCATCATCGGCGGCTGAGTGGATGTTAATGAACAACGTCATGTTTATGTTTCGTGCCCTAATTTTGATTTTGTTATGATAGTTTTGTGTTTTGATTTGATGAAAGTGATATGTTTTGTGAGTGTCTATTCATATACATATAAATTATAATTGAAATCTGAAACAGCCATTTGTGAGTGTCTATTCTAATTTTTGTGAATTTATTCTTATTTGATTTTCAGAGAGTAATTTGAAAGCTTCGGGAGTGGTTAGCAATAATTCAATCCAGTCATGGGTTAGTACTTTTATAACTTTAATTTGATTCTATACATGTTATTTTCAGTTTGTTGTTTGTATTTTGATGGATTGTATTTTGATTTTTAATCGACAATGGAACAGGAGGCTTTTCACTGGTAGATGACGACGGTTGTGGTAGGGTGAATGGAGAAAGCAACCATCTCAATTTTTTCATTAGGGTTTTTCTTTAAATCTTCTCAGCATCTCACGGATTAAGGTTAGTATACAAGTTCATAAGTTATAGTTCATCTAATTGAACTTTCTATTATCCGAATCCACTAAGTTGTGTGATTCAGATTAGGGTATATTCTTTGATATATTGTGATGTTAAATTGTCTAATGTTGATATATTCTTTGATAAAAATTTTTATGGTCAACATGACCTAAACTGATCCTCTCATTTTTAGGTCTTTTCATGCGATTTTAATAAATTATTTTTTTGTATTGATGTGTATGGTTTTGATTTACAATGGTGGGACTCGGATTATCGTATGAAAGTCCGTATTGAATCAGCAAGAGCCTATCATTCATTGTTCATATGCATAACATATAAGTAGAGGTTTTGACATGTATAATTACTATAACTAACAGAATTATAACTTGCAGGTTTTTACGGGAGAGATTTGTTAAACAGAAAATTACATTACTTACAAATGATTTAGTTTTGCGGGAGAGATTTGTTACAACTGATTAAATTGGTAGAAGGTTGATATGATATCTGAAGCTTAATTGTTATATTTATTACTAGGTTGTAGACCTAAATGTATTTTGTTGTTTATTTGGAGAATCTGAATTCATTAGTGTCATAATGAAGTCTTGCATCTTAAATGGTTTAATATATTTATTGGTATATATTTGCATGGTGCTATTTGAAGCTGTTGAATTGTATTCAAATGTGGATTTATACATTAAAATTGAACTGGTGGTTGGATTTTGCCATATATATATATATATATATATATATATATATATATATATATACTAGTGGGAAACCCGCGCGTTGCGGCGGAGTCACAAATACAGGGTGGGAACATAATTCAAACCCACCAGCACCAACTTGAAGGTAAGCCACCCACTGCTTTCTCTTGGTGTCATCTTTGTACAAGTACATTGTGTCAAAACGAGCTCCTGTTAGGAACACCATGGTCCTGAGAGAAAGGGCGATGTCCATTTCTCTAGCAAAGGATATCCATCCGAACCCACCATTGTAAGGCCCACGTCTTGTAACTTCCAATTTATCGATTAGTTCCATGGCCTTCACCTGCATCAGATAGGAATTTTCATGGGTATGGGTCGCCTCGGGTTATTTTTTATCCGGTTAAAAGTCCAAGAGTTGAAAAATAACTAAATGCTGAAAAATAACTAAAAAGGAAATGGGTTAAAAGTCCCAAAAATTTATTTTTAATGTATTAAACTTCATTAACCGTATATTCAGAAAAAAAATACAACTGGATAAACTTGACCGGACGTGTTTCAAAAAATATAGAAAAATGACCCCAACCTGTTTTAACCTGTTACCCAACCCGTTTATATTGCAATATATAGAAGCCAATGGTATGAAGAGCGAACCTTTGGAGCACCAATAACAGTTCCAACTGGAAGTGCAGCAGAAAGGGCGTCCCAGCAAGTCAGATTATCGAGCAACTCCCCAGTCACCTTTAAGAACCAAAAGGGAGCCATAACGATTCAAGATTATCGATAGATTGTTGTTGTAATAGAAAAAAATATGAAACAACAAACAAAATAATAGTGTCTTACGGTGGAACTAATATGCATCACATGGGAGTACTGTTCAACGGTCATAAGCTTTTCCACATTAACCGAATCAGGTTTCATGACCTAAATCCGAGTTGCATTAAGAAAGTAAACATTTTAAATAATTATAAACTACGAAAGCATATTAAATAAAAAAGCCAAACTAACCTTTCCGACATCGTTCCTCCCTAAGTCAACCGGCATGATGTGTTCCGCACATTGCTTTTCATCACTTAACAGCATCTTCTCCAACTGTTTGTCCTCATCCAGAGTCCTTCTTCTTCTTACGGTCCCGGCTAAAGGTCGGTTAACAACTGTATTCTGTCAAAAAAAAGAATATATAGTTCATAAATCTTTTTGATAATTTACAATAATAGAAATGAAATGCCTATATATACATAAAAGAAGTAAATTGAAATTATAGATTTCAGACGAGTCATAATTTCTAGGCTTGAACCGACCAAGATACACCCCCGAGCCTGACAACATGAAACGACATAAGGAGTTAAGTAAAAAAAATAACTGGAAAAGTTAAATTTATGAATAATGTAAATGTACCTGCAAATAAGTCATGTATGGACTTGGATTCACGACTCTTAGCGCGTGATAAATCTCGAAAGGATCTGCGAACGTTCGGCGTTCAAAACGCTGACTTAAAACAATCTGGTAAATATCACCTGCAAGAATGTGTTCTTTCGCTTGCAATACTGTTGACTTGTATTCGTCACTGGTCATGCTCGACTGGGTTAAAGGAGTTCCGAATTGTTGGGTGCTTAATTCAACAAAAGCAGGGAGCTAACTTTGGCCTAATGATTGAGAACTAAGTAAGGATTATGAAACAACCAGGATGTTATAGAGAAGATAAGTCACTTACAGATCACAATCGTGTACTTTAGACGCCAATATTTCCAAACGTTTGACTCCATCTTTGTAAGCTTCTTCGGTAGATGAATACTGGTCAAGCCTTACCCAGTGAATTATATATGCTTTCTGAAGATTAAAATTATTTATCAAAAAGATACATAATCAATGATGGAAAAAATTGTATATAACTATCATATATGCACCTTCTGCACATGATCGAAAACGATCACATCTTCATACAATCCAAGATGAATGTCAGCTAGATTCCTGTCATCTTTTGGTGCATCTATAAACAAGAGTTTCTTCTTTTCTACATAGCGAACGGTGTCATATGAAAAGTAACCAACCCAGCCACCTGTTCATGATTACAAATTATACATTGTAAACAAAGCAAGCATAGCATTTATTTTCCAGTTTATTTATCGTAAGATCGATCATACCGCAAAATGTATCAGGAAGTTCATCAAGAAGCTGAGGTTTACCCCTTTCTCTAACCTTAGCTGAAAAAACTTCAATTTCCATCCAAACACTTATACCACCCGTTTTGTCTCAATTGATAATTTTTGCCACCTGTTTCATCACAAATATGTCCTTTTGTCCCATTCATGAAGACTTCTAAAGAACCTCTGGCTGATGTTTCGTACCATTAATACCTGTAAGACTTCTAAGGGCATTCATTTATCGCACCTTTGAAATTACACACTATTTTATACGGTGCGACCGTAAAATATTTAGAGTGTTCAACTATAAGTGTTCAAGTACCAATAAATGTAAAGTATTTAGAGTGTCAACATGGTATACATCAAAATCAAGAAGTAGGAAAAAAAACACACTTGTGACGGGTCGAAAGAACCCAAAAATACTTTATCGGTTCTTAATAAGACACTTGTAACGGGTCAACTGAACCCAAACATATAAGAAAAGTAAGAACGAGGTGTCTATACACATACCATACGGTTGTGACGGTTCCTGAAACTGAAATACCATACGAAAGGACTCATCATGACATGACAGGATTGCCGGTGTGTCATTATTTTATATAATGATCAAGAAATCTAGAAATGGAAGAAAATGAGATTAAAATAACATTCTCAAAAATAAACTTCAAAATAATTAATATATTAACAAACATTTAACATCAGTGGTTGTCTTGTATTCATTCATCTGTAAAAAAAAATCTTAAAAAATATTACGTTCATGAAAAAAAAGAAACCGGATAAAAGAAACAAAAGAATTGACAAAACTATATATCACAACCAATATGAGCATGATGTTAAACATCAATTAGGTACCCAATCTCGATTTCACACTCCTTCATACCTATAAAGACAAAATCCACACACATCAAAATTGTAATTTTTGAAGAGAAAGAACCCTAATTCTTTACTTTAAAAATAGCTACAGCAAGAGAGGTACCAAAGATATGTGAGATGAAACTGAAGCCTTTGAACACCCATTTGAGTTTGGTTCTCAGGTCAAGCTTCGCAACGTCTATCTCATAGGAGTGGGATGTTGAAGTTGAAGCAGACACACAGATGGCGTACGGCGGATGGGGAAAGCGGGATCGGGAGCCAGGGCGAGGTGATGGAATCGGAACCGATGGAATTCGTTAAGCGTAGAAACAGAGAATGTCAATTTAACAATTAAAGGGCTGATGGGGATTTGAAAGGATGAAGACGGTTTCTCTTCATGATTTAAATGCGGAATTCATTGTGGTACCACATTCAATTGAGCCAAACGAAAGTTGAATCGATTACACAACTCCATGAAGAAGAAACAGAAGGAATCATTGAAACCGCATTGAATTAGGGGCATATTTGGGAGTGTGGATGAAAAATTTGGGAAACAAGAACATGACCTGGTATGAGCGTCTTAAAAATATAGTTGGAAATTACATCTCTATCCTAGCAAGTTATTCTACAAAGACTTCTAATTGTAAGAAGTGTAAGAAGGATTTATAGAGTGATAAGTGTACAATAACCTAAAACTAAACCCACTACATCACCACCAAAAACCTAAACCCCCCCACCCCCCCCCCCCCCCCCAAAAAAAAAAAAAAACAAAAAAAAAAAACTATACCTCACCAAAAAAACCCCAAAAAAACCTAACCCCCCCCCCCCCCCCCAAAAAAAAAAACCTAAAAAAACCTAACCCCCCCCACCCCCCAAAAACCTAAAAAAAATATAAAAAAAACTAAACACCCACCCCCACCACCACCACCACCACCACCCAAAAACCTAAACCCCCACCCCCTCGGAAAAAAAAAAAAAATTTTTTTTTTTTTTTTTGGGTGGGTGATGTGGGGTGGGGGGGGGGGGGGTGGGGGGGTTGGTGGTGGTGGATGTTTAAGGTTTTTTTTTTTTTTTTTTTAGTGGGTTTTTTTGTGTAGTGGGTTTTTTAGGTTATTGGACACTTGTCACTCTATAAATCCTTCTTACACTTCTTACAATTAGGATCCTTTGTATTTGATCATAATCCTATAAAGTATTATAGATATATTGCATTCTAGATTTAATCTTTGAAGTATTATATTGCACACTAAGTAATGTAAGTATTTTTGACCCGCAAATATTTTCCGTTGCTGAGCTAAAATTTGGATCTACCGCTGGTTGGACACAAGCTTTTTGTGAGCATAATACGAGATCACTTGCCTTTAGCAGCTAAACTGTGGTGAGCATGGGCTGGGTTGCAAAGCTTAAAGAAGAGTTCATGGTGAATAAAAGGTTTCAAGCTCTAATTTTCGATCAGGTAACATCGTCTTTCAAGCTAACTTATCTATGCCCTATTATATGCTTTCTTATGATTGTATTAGCCTTTATTTTTGTGGATTTCCCATCAGTTGGTTATTTGTTTCTTCTAACCCTTTTCAGGCTTCAATTGAATATTCATGATATTGAACAGAACCTTATACACCCAGTTTGTTTCTTTACATGGCCAAATTAAAATTTGTTGGGCTGTTGAAGTTCCTGGTTGATGCTGGATTATATGAAACTAAATAAGAAGCCGCTAAGATGGAGGAGGTTCTTGGTCGAATCAAGCAGGTGTGTTTTAATTATGTTTCCGATCTTAAGGAGTAATTGTTGTTATTAAGTTTTAACTGTATACATAAATCTTTAATCTATTATATCAGTTTAACATTAAGGGAGTTTTGTTAACCATTAGTTGGTTTTGAATGATTTTTCTACAAAACTCATATACTGCGGACACATAGTATGCTTTAGAAGGAAATTTTCCAGTTTTCGTCTTTCATAGCGTCAAATCATTTGTTGAGTTGATTAAAAAGCCTCGAGTGATAATCCTATTGGTTAAGGTTGGGGCCTTGTTGATTACACAATCTAAACGTTGTCCATTGTACCTTGGGATCAGTGTTTGGAGTGGTGAAGAGATGGATCATCACTAATGCCTGGTGGGTCCATTTACTTTGCATGTTTACCAAATTGTTTTTTATCCGTTTGAATAAATAATAACCAGAACTTAACCATACATAAACAGATTAAAGTTGCCACCACCAATGGGTTAATTTGAGTTATTCAAGTGATCACTTCTCACATGACTTTCTGTTACGTTCTGTTTAAAACCAATCGGGTCCTAAGAGATCAAGATGTGATGATCTCGAGGTACTCTTTCCCTTTTTTTTTCTTTTGTTTATGATTTATATACTATCTATAACCTGTAGCATGTGTCTTCTTTCTCATGGTGGCTACTTTGAATATTTGCTCACCCATGAATATCAATTTTTTTTATTGAGACACTCATATAAGAACTGGACAAAAGTCTTGCAAGTTAATATTATCATCTCAATTCTCAACTCAATTGATCATCTGTAATAACAATCTAAACCTAATTCTGTGTCGTTTTGTTGTTTTTGCTTTTTTCAATAAGATTGTTAGGTTTTTGTGAGTGACGGGTGGTCCGTAGGACAACCCTTAAATGAGCTAAATACGTGCATATCCCATATTTTACACGGTTATGTATCGTGAATGTGATAACTACGAGTGTTTGTGGTGTTACAGGTTAATCGGGTTAAATTGGCAAAGTTAGAGTGTTTGGTGATGAAGCGGAACTACCAAAGATAATAGTCAAGACATCGCACATTAAACGGGACTTGTTCGGGTCTAAGTGTCATTTGAGGAAAGTTAGTATTGTGAAAAGAGTGAAGTTGGGATATACGGTGGACACAAATAACACACCAATGAAGACCGTAGCTTACGGCCATGAAACGTAGGCTACGGTGTAGATATTCTGGTTCCAACAGTATAAACAAACCGTAACTTAC
Organism: Helianthus tuberosus; assembly: GCA_030545235.1. Classification (NCBI taxonomy): domain Eukaryota; kingdom Viridiplantae; phylum Streptophyta; class Magnoliopsida; order Asterales; family Asteraceae; genus Helianthus; species Helianthus tuberosus. The sequence continues at coordinate 189,714,902 of CM060406.1, forward strand.
GGTTTTTGACCTTGACTTACGGTTAGAAAAAAGGATCACACGCTGACTTGGAGCAGCCGATGACATCACATCATCATTAATCCTCACGTAAATTGTGGTGGATTTTGGAAGGGATTTATTTTATTCTCAATGCTCAACATCACATGATCAAAAAATCCCATCAACAATATAATTGATCTGGGCGGCACACGTGTACAGGAGGGTTTTGAGAAGTCAACATGCACATGGGGAACTTGGGAGGAATGATATAGAAAAAATCATCAATTAATGGTAGACTGTGGGCTGTATATCATTCACGTGCACATGCGATGGTAGGAAGGAAAAAAATATCAACATCATCATCATAGTTGGCGGCACATCTTGGATTCTTGGAGGATTGTTATTGGGCCGCTGAGACATAAATTAAGGGGGCTGCTTGTTGGATAATTAGTGGGCGGCAACATATGACAAACATTGGGAATAGATGAAATAAGTGGAATTACTTTGAGGAGATAAAAATATTCATCCACTAATTAAAGGGGCAGCCATATTGACGAGGAGATACATATTCACGCTGACATCAATGGACATTAATTCTTTTGTTGGCCTTTGTAACTTAAGCATTAATTGGTCAGGTTGATGGGTTTTGATGTCTCTAATGATGATTTTTCGGTTACATACAACATGTAGAGACAAAAAGTGGTTTTTTTTGGGGCGGGAGGACATTCTCGAATGGTTTTTTTTTCTTAGGTTTTTTTTTATTTTTTATTTTTCTTTGGGGAAGATGGAGACTTGGTGGAGGATGGTTGTTGAAGCCATGAATGTCTAAACTCTTTATGGTCATCTTTAGTTGAAGGTTGGTAGAGACAATTGTGCTTGATTTCATATTTCTAGAATGGTAAATTGAATTTATGTTTTATTTATCATGGTGTGTTCTTATTTGCTTGTAAATTGTTGATGCTTATGATTATTCTATTTTGAAACCATACGTTCTTGGTGCCGTTGGCAATCGAGATATCATGGGTAGAACTAGGATCGGGTAAGGGTCAATTGGTCATCGGGTAACAACCTCACGTTCTAGGAATCTGAGTACTTAGTTCCCTTTTATCACAACAAGTAATTGCACATGAACTATGTCTATGTAGTTTTTTCTAGTGAATGATAGCACAAATGTTGAAGCAAACCGGAAATCTAGGGTGATCCTTTGTCTCTAATTTGTCTACAATCAAAATTTTCTCTTGCAATTTAATTAGTTAAATTTAGTTTTAAAATCAATCCAATCAAACCAACTCTTGAATTTTACTTTTATTTGCAATTAGATTAATTTAGTCAAGTTAGATAATCGTCTAAATAACACATATTCCACAAACTCCCTGTGTTCGATACCCACTTACCGCTATCTACTTAGTAGTAATTGGATTAAATTTGCGTGTACCTACGACATCACGTCAGTGAGATTACGTCGTTTTGTTGTTTTTGCTTTTTTAATCAGATTCAATAAGATTATTAGGTTTTTGTGAGATTACGATTGAGGAATTGTGTTTGGATTGGCATCGGGATTGATTCATGGAGAAATCGATGAGAGATTGAGGAAAATGATGCCGTAATTAGCGGTTGATTGTCGAACGACGTCGTATGGAGCAGTTTCTTCGAGTGGATTTTGGTATGTTGCCTCATCAGGGTATTTTTTATATTATTTTTATTGTGTATTTATCATAGTTATTGGATTTAACCATTCAGTGTTGAATTCGAAGGGTTTTTTAAAACCTTTTTTTATCTATTAATGGTTATCGATTGTGTATTCATCATAGTGATTGAATTTACCCTAAAACAACCGGTTGTTATTGTCCAATTTTATGTTGAATGTGTATCTTTATATCTCGTGTTTCAACTTTAGAGTTCAGTGAAATCGATTAGCGTACGCCGGAGGTTTGCTGGAACCGTTACAAGGTGGCTGGCGATGCAGATGAAATGGAGGTAAGTGGCGCTTTCTACTATGGTGCTTTCATATGTAGATATCATATTATATCGATTTCATCTTTAAAGTAACCAGGTTTTGAATCAAATGGAGGTAAGTGGCATTTTCTAAAGACCCGTGCACAACCCTAGCCCTCCAGCGAACTGTGGCAATCCTTGCTGACGTTGGTATTTCCTCTGGTCGCGTTTGTTTGCGTAGCCACCATGCTACTTCTCTGCCCGTTTATTTCAACGATCATCGTTTATATCTGGTACCATCTTCTCTCCTCTTTGTTTCAATAGGTGTGTTTTTTCACTTCAATTAGTCATGTTTTTATTTTAACTTGATTAAATAAGGACTAATTGAAACCCACGTAGTATTTGTTAGGATTTACTACGGTATTTTCATTTCATATCAAGTATTTATATGTCCGTAGGAGTTACTTGGTTTTAGTCATGTATGTATTGTATATATCTATGTAATGCTTCACATCTGAACATCTGATTTGGTGACTGAAATCTAAGAAAATTGTGAGAGCTTCATTAAAGATAAATAATGTACCCAGGTTTGAGAGCTCATGCAAGGAAAAAAAAACTTTTATTAACGTCAAGCAGTATGGTTTTTTATGTAAACGTTTTGTTTGGTGTAGTGTCTTACGAATAGATCTTAAGAAATTTGGTTTTTTGATTTACTTTTCGAGATTTACAGATGACAATACGAGATGCCCTGAACTCTACTCTTGACTGTAGATCCTTAATGTTTATGTTATGGGAGAAAATTCAAATTAGGGTATATTCTTTGATATATTGTGATGTTAAATTGTCTAATGTTAGTAGGAAACAAGGCCGACTTGCGCCATTTGCGCGTAGTCCCCACTGAGGGGGCAAAAACGTTTGCGGAAAAGGAGAATACGTACTTTATGGAAACGTTAGCTCTCGAGGTGTTGAATGTTGAAACCACATTCACAGAGGTTCTTACACAAATACATCAGGTTGTGAGCCGAAAAGAAAAGCACTTGAAGCAGGTGATGATACTTCAGCTCTGCCTAAAGGTCAAACCATTAATGTTGGGTCAAAGGATGATGTTAAGAAAGTTGGTTTCTGCTCTGCTTAAGAATATGTTAAATTATCTGAGTAAGTATCCTCTGTTTCAAATTATTTGGTCCATTTGTGTTTTTATATTTAGGATTTGAGACAATAATCTTGAAGTACATTTGATCATTTTAGGTTCAAGACTATTAAGTAACTTTACCACTTTTTAACTGTTTTTGCCTACTAATTAATTACTTGCACAGTTAATTTTTTCAAAGATGCTGGTGAAGTTGTTGAGCTCCCGGCTTGCCTTGAGAGATGGTCGATTTACAGATTATGCGCAACTTAAAAGGTTTATTTTAATCTCTTTCTTTATTTTTTTAGTTAAATTACTGTTTGTTTTTTCAAACTAAGTGGCATAATTCTATTTGCAGGCCCTTGAACTCAATATTGAGTTATTACTCGACCATGCTGTGAGGTTTAATTTAGTAAAGGAAAAGGGTTCTTACACTCCTGGGTACTGATTCTTTCTTATTAAGATTTCATATCTAATTAAAAGTTACAACATGAATTGACTACTGAAAATTTATTATTATTATGTTTTCTCGACCGTGCCGTGAGACTTGATTTAGCAAAGGAAAAAGGTGCTTACACTCCCGGGTACTGATTCTTTCTTATTAAGATTTCATATCTGATTAAAAGTTACAACATGAATCGACGATTTTAAATGAGGTGTGAAATACAGCCTGAAACCCAAAAAACTGTCGCTAACTTCGCTATACATCGCTAAGGCCCATATAGCGACACTTGGTCGCATGGCTACATAGCGGTCGATATATCCGCTATTCAACCACGTAAATTGTCGTGTTCTTGCTTTTATTTTCAATGGTTTGTGCATCTTGTGGGTTGGTTTTCGCTGCGCCGCTTGAATCGTTAACAGTCAGTGGTATTTGTGTAGCACTGGCCTTGAATCATCTTGAATTTATGTGGGAAAATGTGCTTTCTATCCAAGATCCATTGTTATATTTTATTGATTTTGGAATTTAAAGATTGGTTGGATTGAAAAGATTTTTCCAGTTTTGGTATTATCTGCGATTAGTTATAGATTTCATTTGGCCCTAATTATATTGTCAATTATAAAGAAACTACACTGATTGATCTTTAGGTACCGTGCAATCACAAGTGCATACTACAGAGGAGCTGTTGGGGCACTGGTAGTGTATGACACATCACGCCACGTCACTTTTGAGAACGTCGATAGATGGTTAAAAGAGCTTCGCGATCACACTGACCCAAACATTGTGATAATGTTAGTAGGAAACAAGGCCGACTTGCGCCATTTGCGCACAGTCCCCACTGAGGAGGCAAAAACGTTTGTGGAAAAGGAGAACACGTACTTTATGGAAACGTCAACTCTCGAGGCGTTGAATGTTGAAACCGCATTCACAGAGGTTCTTACACAAATAAATTAGGTTGTGAGCCGAAAAGCACTTGAAGGAGGTGATGATCCTTCAGCTCTGCCTAAAGGTCAAACCATTAATGTTGGGTCAAAGGATGATGTTAAGAAAGTTGGTTGCTGCTCTGCTTAAGAATATGTTAAGTTATATGAGTAAGTATCCTCTGTTTCAAATTATTTGGTCCATTTGTGTTTTTATATTTAGGATTTGAGACAATTTTCTTGAAGTAGATTTGATCATTTTGGGTTCAAGACTATTAAGTAACATATGCAATTTCTATGATTCTTTTTGTAATATCAAAGAGTTTCTTTATATGACATTAATCGATTCGATAAACCGTTTTACCGTTGTTCCATGTGTTTGCTTTTTCGTTGTATGAGTATTGGTAATTGGTAAACTCCAAGCGTCTAGATTTTGTAAGATGCTATGATTAAAAGATGTTTAGGAAATATTCACTCGATCCTTAGTTAAAAAAGGTATTTGGGTCCCAAAAGCCAGACCCTATCAATAGCTTCGCTATAAAGGGGTTGAGATCGATGATTACTTTGACCAGTTTAATATGTTTTGGATCAACAATGGAGATTAAGAGCATGTAAATTTGCAGGGACTCGAATAAACACATGGATGACACACAAAATACACACACTTATACATGGCGTACATAAAAACCTATTTGTAGGTGGGGTTTGGCAGGATTTATATATGCTGAAAGTGCCAGCTTTCTAATAATCCCCATTAATCCACCACGCCGTTCTGACTTGATCCATACATTAAAAATCCTACGATAATTACATTTCGGTCATTTCAAATTTTATGTCAACATTGTTAAATATTATATAATTAACTTTGAGTAATCCGCGAAACTCGCGGGTTCTTAAACTATATTTACATATATATATAACTTATATTAAAAAAAATTCTAAATAGTTCATATAACATATATTTGATTATTTACATTTTCTATTAGGTTAAATAAAAAAAAGTTAAACTGAGATAACTCTATTAGTTTACAGGGCAACCCAAAATCTAAGTGAGTGCCTCCTTCGTTAACTGGTCGTATGTTTCGCAATGACAATCAACAAAAGTCAAAGGTAGTCACTTTCTAGAGTTGGTTTGTACTTGAAACAACCCGTACTCTCTCATGGTCAATTGTATGTTGCTTTATCAAGGGTAAAAACATGAGATGGAGTGAAAATACCAATACTTGACAACGACAAACCTACAGATAAAACAACTAATGTGGTTTATAAAGAGATTTTTCAACGAATTGTGATCGTTGCATATTCATCTATTTCAATTTGTCGTTGTAATCTAATATATTCGTTTGTGTTTTAACGTGTATAAAAGTATAATATTTAATGTCAGCGGTAGCGGTATTAATGAAGAAATTTCTTTTACCAACCCGTGTAACACACGGGATCTAAAGCTAGTACTATATAATAAAAGAAACCAATGGATGGACACTTGTCATTATTCTAGACTATCCTTAATTATAGATAATAATTATTTAATTTAAATTATTAAATAATAATTAAATTAATATAAATCTTTTATACAAAAATAATATCGCATAACATGTTTTGCCACATATATTCGGTATTCTAAACCGACCCCAAAGAGAAACACAAATTGGATGTTGATAGATTTTCTAATTTATATTTAATATAAATAATAACTAGGTTATAACCCTGTGTATTACACGAGTTGAATAAATAAACTTTATATACTAAATAATAAAACAATATATCTTTAAAAACAACATTTATTGCATGGGTTGAATAGATGTAATTTTATATATTAAATAATTAAAAGTTATATCTATTAGAATCATATTGTACGGGTTGAATAAATGTAATTTTATATACCAAATAATAAAAAAGTTATATCTTTAAAACCACGTGTATTACATGAGTTAAATAAAGGTAATATTGTTTACCAAATAATAAAAAAAATTATATCTTTAAAAACTCTCGTGTATTACATGGATTGAATAAATATAATTTTATATACCAAATAATAAGAAAATTATATTTAAAAAAAACTAATGGATAAAAATAAAAATAAAAAACCATTTTGATTTAGAAAGATTTTTTTAACAATAGATAAACCCGTGTATTACACAGGGTTTTTAAAGATATAACTTTTTTTATTATTTGCTATATAAAATTAGATTTATTCAACCCGTACAATACACAGAGTTTTTTTAAAATATAATTTTTTTTATTATTTAGTATATAAAATTACGTTTTTTCACCCGTGAATACACAGGGTTTTCTAAAAATATAACTTTTTATTATTTGTTATATAAAATTACGTTTATTCAAACCGCACAATACACGAGGTTCTTAAAAATATAACTTTTTATTATTTAATATATAAAATTATATTTACTCAACACGTGTTATAAAAGATGTTTTAAAAAATATATTATTTTTCTATTTACTATATAAAATTACATTTATTAAACCCGTGTAATACACGGGGTTCTAACCTAGTACAATATATAGTAGTAATGAACCATCCTCTAAATACTCCATCTGAAGCCTAGCTAACATGGTATTTTTCATTTTTTTTTTAAATTATTCGTACATTAAATATCCAACCAAGACAAAACAATAAGAAATTATGTAGCATTTGGCTCAATGGCATTGATAAATTATTCTAAATCAAGTGGCAAGGTTCAAGCCCTATTATTAAGTGTATTTAGGTGATGTACAATGCCTAAAATCAAATATTTTACATACATATATATATAGATGATTAAAAAAATACAAGGAATGAATATATACATATCTTTTAAACCATCGTTTATTTATTTATATTGAAAAATAAAGATGGAGGGGTGTGAGGACAATTGAGGCGATTCCAAATGTAGAAATTGGTTCCTCAAAAATGATCGATCATCTTGTTCACAATTCATTCGAATTCCAAACATGGGCACATCCGCATCCGTCCTCGAACAATCATCAGTTCATGATTTCACAGTCAAGGTTTTCTCCATCATCATCATCCAATGTTTCCTTCTTCTTCGAATATCGATTTTGAACGTTAAATATTTATCGCGATATATTTCAGGATAGCACGGGAAAGGACGTCAATCTTAGCATCTACAAAGGGAAAGTCCTTCTCATTGTCAATGTTGCTTCCAAATGGTTCGTGTTTGTGTTTTCCATCGTATTCGTTTGGTTTCATTGTTGGATTTCGATTATGTTTTGGTTTTTGTTTATGATGCAACAGTGGATTAACGAATTCGAATTACACGCAACTTACCGAGATTTATAGGAAATACAGGGATAGAGGTATTCATATCTAACATTTTTTTGCATGAAATTTTCTTCTCATGTCATGAAAATTTTAGTATAAAAGATATAAAGTTAGATTTTCTTTTTATGTTTGTTAAAATGTGGAAACAAACGTCTCGACCAAATGTATGCTAGGGGCGTGTTTTTAACATGATACGAACTTAACACGAAATTCCTCGATTAGATTTAGTATAAACATATACGGGTGTTTCGATGTGAACCCACGAATATGTTTAACTAAACAATACGGGTTTGGGTCAACCTGACGGATTGTCTTGTTTGTTTTATTATTCTTTAAGATGTGTTTTATGTTATGGTAAAACCTAAAAGTAAAACAAAAAAATTAACTTTTAAACATAGATACTTTTAGCGCAGTTATTTTTAATATTAATTAATTTGTGATTTTAGAGTATATTAGTGTGCAAAAGAAACAAAATAAACGAGCTAAACGTGTTATGTTCGTGTCAACCTATGAATATGCATGTCGTGTTTGGGTTCTTGCGATCTTCATGTTTTTGGGTGGGTCATGTCCCAATTCGTATGGGGTTTAGCCTGTGAATACGATCAGCTTGCCAACCAAGTTAAAGAAATGTAACTTTTGTTTACATTAAATTAGAAAGAAAAAAAAAAAAAAAAACTAAACTGCAGTAGTCAAAAAATTGAAAATTTGAATAATCTTACCTTTTATGGCCTTTTCTATTTTCCTTATCTTCAGTTCAATTTATACCCTATGATTATTTTTGATGTAATTTATGGTTTACTACTTTACCATCTGATACACTTATGAACAAACAATAAAGTAAAGGTGCTTCCTGTGTGTACTAGGGGCAGTGGCGGATCCAGTAATTTTTTTCTAATGGGTTCCAGTTTCTTAGATACTTGGATTTTTTACACCCAAACGATAGAATTTCCGGGTCGGTCGTTGTTTGGGTCGGGTCAGGATGATTTATTGAGCTTGGAACCTTTAAAAAAAGATAAATAAATAACAAAACAACACATGTCTAAGCACAAAGGGAGAAATTGAGTAAATCAAAAGAGTTAAAGTGTTTATATTACATTAAAATTATGCTTGCTAATTGATAGGGTATCACACAATTTACATCCTATGTTTAATAATAATAATAATGGTGGTTTAATTTCAGCACAATTACACATTCATTTTAACATTTTAATAGTGTATTTGTTGTTTTTATTGTCAATTTTGTTTTAAAAACCTTTGTTTTCATTTGGATTAAAAATAAAAACACAAAAAACGACTTGTATTAGGCTTGAACCTATGACCTCTTTGTTAGTAAACAAGGGATTAACCACCACAACAACTTTGCTTTTCATACTATGGGGTCCAACTAAATATTCTTATGGGGTCCTTAAAAAAATTAATATACCAGATCTACTAATTTGTTTTAAAAAATTGGGGTCTGGGGACCCCCAACTCAGTCTATGTGGGTCTGCACCTGCTAGGGGGGTTTGGAATTACTTTTCATAAACATAATTGTCTTCTAAACATACAATAGTGAATTTTGAATAACCAACTTTCTAAATGTTTATTTCCCTACTTCCATCACACTAGATACATATATTGTTTTTATTGATGAATCTAAGATACGACCGATCATTTTTTTCATCTAGTATATCTAACGGCGATAAAAACAATTTCTAAATAGTTAGCAACTTCTAAACTGTTAGTGGTTCTTATTTGAACCCCTCGAAAAACTTCCAGATAAATGCACTTAAACACAAAGATGGTCTCTCTCCACATACATATATATGTGTGTGAGCGAAAGACCATATTTGTGTATGTACATTTATCTGAGAGTTTTTGGATGCGTTGAAGAAGTATCCTGATTATGATATTTTAATTATCAAGGCCAAATTAATCAAATTTGGAAAATATGCTAGAAGTTGATAAAAGAAAACTGATTATTGAACATAAATGTAAAACTACCTATCTACAACATAAATGATATAACTATGATTGTTGATTGTTGAAGCAGGTTTCGAGATATTGGCATTCCCGTGCAATCAATTCTTGCAACAAGAACCAGGGACGATAGAAGAGACTGTCCAGTTTGTCTGTGAGAGGTTCAAGGCCGAATACCCGATCTTTGCAAAAGTAATATGCCACTGATTCTTGGGTTTTCATTTTCATGTTACGAGTCATAAGTAGAGGTGTAAACGAGTCAACTTGAGTTCAAACTGGCTTAAGATTGGCTCGTTGAGATTAACAAAGCTTAAGCTCAACTCGTCTTAAGCTCTATAACAAAAGATTAAGCTCGGCTCATTTATTGTTTATTAATTAATTATAAAATCATCTTACTGATATACATATATAATTATTTCTATACATATTTACAATTATATTTTTTATATACAATGTTGATATATGAAGCCCAGCTTTATGTGAGCTGATCTTAACTAACTTACGAGCGGCTTGGTTTGTTCACACCCCTAAACTAGTGGGGTTCACCACAACGAACTATAGCTAGAATATTAAGAATATCGACCTAACCTAGTTCAACATCAGACCAAGGTTTTGAACTAGTTGGGTCCCTATCCGAATATGGAATATGTTGGGTCCAGTTTTCTTCTAACAAGGCCCTTTGAGCTCTTTTGTGTTATGGGTCCGGACCTATTATATGTTTGTTTACTGGATTCATTCAGGTGAAAGTCAACGGGAGTAACACTGAACCATTATACAAGTACTTGAAAGCAAATGGAGGTGGACTTATGGGGACTACAATCAAATGGAACTTCACAAAGTTTCTTATTAACAAGAAAGGAGAAGTGATACGTCGATATGGAGCTAGGACTGAACCATCGTCAATTGAGGTAATTCAACTATTAACACAAGTGTTCATCTGTTGGGGTTTCGGTTCCCTCGGTTTGAGTTGAAACCAAACATAACCGAAACCAAACCTAATAATAATTATTTGGTTTTAAAAAGTTTTAAAACCAAATAATTCAGTTTGGTTTTAAAAAGTTTTAAGTCCAATTTGAAATGAATACTGAACATCCAAATTTTAACAAGATGGGTGTTCATTGGTTTGAATTTCAGGTTCCTCGGTTTTTATAATGGGCAAAATATTTAATGGAATGTATAATATGAACATCCATCGCCCAATACATGCAATTCGGGGTCTTGGTTTTAGCGTGTTAAGTATTATCTCAAAAATAATTTGAAACTCAAAATATGAGCTAGGATGTATAGAAGTCGATGGTAACAAAGACATTAATCTTTTTATTGAATGATTTTAATAAGGGATAGCACCCCTATTTATATAACAATAGCAACATGAAAGAAAAGGAATAAAATCAAACCTAAATAAAACCCAAAAATATGCTCTGCTCTATAGAGCATATGCTTTGTTCTATAACATAACATGTTCTGCTCTATAGAGCATATGGGTTATGGGTCAAATTCCGATACTCCCCCTTAAGTTGGGGTGTGTAAGTTGATAACACCCAAATTGTAGTTGTGGTGCTCCTAACCCCTTTGTTGATAACACCCAAATTGTAGTTGTGGTGCTCCTAACCCCTTTGTGAAAGGAGGATATCCTAGAAAAACCCCATGTCTCCCCCTGTAGGTCCGGCTAGGGGAGGATCTAGTCGCCTAATCCTTGTATACTAACCAACCCGGTTGTGCGGAATCCAACCGAGATAGCAAACCGAGATAAAACACGCAATAACACGACACGCAAAGTTCAACGATTAACACCACTTGTATTAAACGTATGAAAGGTCCAGTTACAGCTCAATGTTTACAAATCTATCTTGCAAACTCTCTCTAACAGTGTGTGTGTGTGTTTTCTGCTCTAAGTGTTCTCTCCTGTCCAACTAACTAAAAGAACACAACACACGGGTATTTATACCCAAACACAGCAGGTCTGGTCGAAGGATCAGGCAAACTGGTCGAACGATCATCTGTCGACCAGACATAGCTCGAAGGATCCATATGTACCACGAAAGATGGGATCTTTCGTGGTCCATCTATCGAATGCTATCTATCGAGCTCATCATCGAAGGATATAAGTGATCCTTCGATGGCACATCCTTCGACCCTAACAACTTACAAACATAATGTTGACTGTTTGGCCAAGTCAAACCGGAGGATGGTTGACTTGGACAAACTTACAAGACTAACAAAGACATCGTTCAGTAACAAGACAAAATACAGACAAAGTACAGACACAAGTGCACCAACAAACTCCCCCTTGGCTGTAGCTTTGTCTCGATCTTCGAGATAGTTTTGTCTTGATCTTCATTCTTGTAGGTCCTTCGTGTCTTTAAGTCTTTGACTTCTTTTCAAGTCTTCAATGTCGGAGGATCTTTAAAGTCTTCACGTCTTGAAAGCAGAAAGTGTACCAACAAACTCCCCGTTTTATGTAGGAAGTGTGTTGACAAACTCCCCCTTAACATAAGCTCCCCCTTGAGTTATGCTCGTGAAATACTTGTTCTTTATGAAGTGAGATCCTTGTGGTATTGATGATGGTCAGCGGCAACTCGATCATCTTCATCACTTGAGTGCCTTCACGTCGTGTCTTCATTCCGAAGCTTGTCATCGACCATGTTCTCCTAGCCTTTAGAATCTGCACATGCAAGAAATCTAAACGCATAATGAGAACAACCGCTTGGAATATAGTAAACATAGACAAACGACACACGTGTGACCATTGTTTAAACAAACACCGTCCGACAGTTTGAAAGTTTAATAAATTTGTCAATTTGAGTTTTTAACTTTCAACACTTGCAAATTTCGACCGTTTATGAAGATTTAGTCATTTTCGGTTTTCGTTCAGGTTTCAGGTAACGAAGACTTGAGCTCCAACATCGTACGATCGAAAATAAAATAGAAATAAAATCTTTTTGGCTTTTATAAAGTTTATATTAAAACACACTTAAAATCTTTTTAGTATTTTTGAACATTTCAAATGTAAAGACTGAAAGCAGTAAATAAATATATACAAACATTCTTTTTGCGAGTTTCGAGGGTAAGAGAATCATATCAGTGTACGGTCATGCCAAAACGCTCTTGTTGTTCAATTAGATAACATTAAGATAAGCATCCTATAACAATTATCGGTATTGTTGTCCACTTAAGCTCAACTTATCAGATGAAATCATGGCGAGGGGATACGTTAAGGTATGATTTATACTTACCGACCGGTGTTCATCCACATCACGACACATTCCCGTATCAAGGTATGCACGAGGGTTCATCTTACCGGTGAGTATACCGATTATCATCTGTTTGACCGTATATGATGTGAGATTCTCACTTATTTTGATTGAAAACAAGCCCTATGTGATAGAATCACTTATTGATGAGGAACTTGATTTTCGATGCATGAGGGCACAGGAGCAAGTCCGTGAACAGGTCAGTACTTTCATACAGCAGAGAGACGAACTTGACACCCGGATGAATGTGTGATATATTATCACTTATTTGTTTGGACATGTGATTGTTGATCACTTATTGAGGTCGTATGCAGTATGTACACGTATGTATAGTATCATGGAAGATCTAGACTTGCGTCCCCGTTGTTTCTTCGGTAAAAGATACAACCATGATACCCAGATGATAAGCAGCATAAAGACCGAATATCTCAGAACCTCGGCAATCTCTCAAACGAAATTTCGGTACTAAGACCATATGCCAATGAATGGTTCCCACCCAATCTTCAGTCGGATTTAAGTTTATATCACCCTGCACACTTTAAAATGATTGTGAGCCTACCGATACATCTTATATAGAGCTGCTTATCGTTTTTCATTTAAGGTTTAAAGAGGTTTAGACAGACCACTGATGTACTATCACTTTCTCTTTTTCTCGCCAGGAAACTCATTTTTGCTTTTCTACTGTTTTTGTGTTTTTGAAAATTTTCGATGTTTTTGGATTTTCAAATTTTTGGATTTACTCCCCCTAAAATCAATAAACTAAGACAAATTTAAAAACACAAAGGTATTTTAAAAAAAATGATTTTCCGATGTGGATTACTCTTGCTTGACCTTAATGCCGTTTACCAATAATAAGTAGTCAAATCTTGATTTGTCAAAAGCTTTGGTAAAAAGGTCGGCACGTTGGTCATCGGTGTGGACGTAAGCAACATCGATTAGCTTTTTCTCAAAGCAATCACGTATGAAGTGATACTTAATATCGATGTGCTTAGTCTTTGAATGCTGCACAGGATTTTTAGTGATCTGTAAGGCAGCAGAATTATCAACGTAAATAGGAGTAGTTAGGAATTCAAAACCATAATCACGCATTTGTTGTTGGATCCATAGAACTTGGGAGCAACAACTTGAGGCAGCAATGTATTCAGCTTCGCATGTTGATGTAGCGACGCACGTCTGCTTCTTGCACTGCCATGTGACTAGGCGATTTCCCAAAAACTGACATCCAGCCGTTGTGGATTTGCCGTCGATTTTGCATCCGCCAAAATCAGAATCACTGAATGCGATCAAGTCAAAGTTATTATCCCTAGGGTACCATAGACCGGTGTCAGGGTAACCCTTCAAATAACGAAAAATCCTTTTTACAGCTGCAAGATGTGAGGCCTTCGGGTTCACTTGATATCTGGCAAGCAGGCACGTTGGGTACATTATATCTGGTCTTGATGCTGTGAGGTACATAAGAGATCCGATCATCGCGCGGTAGTATGAGGGGCTAGTATCTTGACCCTTCAAGTCTGGAGTAATTCCGTGATTTTGCGGCAATGGGGTACCAATGGGCGTTGCATCAGACATCTGGAACCGGCTCAAGATGTCACCAACATATTTAGTCTGATGGATGAATATCCCAGACTCAGTTTGTTGTACTTGTAGGCCCAAAAAGAAGGTCATTTCCCCCATAGCACTCATCTCGAATTTATCCTGCATAACACGCTCGAAATCCCTACACAAAACATCATTAGTAGAACCAAAAATAATATCATCAACGTATACCTGTACCAGAAGAAGATCTCCATCTTGTTCTTTGATGAAAAGAGTACAATCGATAAGACCTCTGCGAAATCCATTCTCCAGCAGATAATTAGATAAGGTTGCGTACCAAGCTCGCGGTGCTTGATGAAGACCATAGAGAGCTTTGTTGAGCAACCAAACCCGATCGGGATGGATAGGATCTTCAAAACCTGGAGGCTGTTCGACGTACACCTCTTCTTCTATCACACCATGTAAGAATGCACTTTTCACGTCCATCTGGTATACCTTGAAACCTTTGAATGAGGCATAAGCCAGAAAAATCCGAATGGCTTCTAGACGTGCAACAGGTGCATATACTTCGTTGTAGTCGATCCCTTCAATCTGACGAAAACCTTGAACGACTAGCCTTGCTTTGTTCCGGATAACGATCCCACGGTCATCCTTTTTGCATTTAAACACCCAACGGGTACCAATCTTCTTGTAACCAGCAGGTTTCTCTACGAGTTTCCAGACACCAAGCTTCTGGAATTGTTGCAGTTCTTCCTGCATTGCTTCAACCCATGAGCTATCTTTCAAAGCATCTTTCCAAGTTCTTGGCTCTTCCTGTGAGACATAACACGCGAAAGACCAATCATTTTGTTGACCAGACTCTCGGATAGTTGCATACAAGCCTGCATTGTTGTTGTTCCGCAACATGTTTCTTGTTTGAACGCCACTTTGTACATTTCCGATGATGTTTTGTTGAGGATGGGTATTATGAATCCTTGTTTCTGGATTATCTTGAACTGGAATATTTGTACCCAGATTGTTGAGATTGAGATCAACAATCAATTCAAGGCCCGGAATTGAAGAAGAGGATGATCCAGTAGCTTCAGCTGTTTTAGGGACATCCACTGGAGGTGTACCTTCTGAAGTACCATGTACTGCTGCTGTTGGTCCTTGATCTGCATCAAGAAATTCGTCATCCTCTGAAGATTCGTTCAATTCGGAAGCATCTTGAAAATCCTCATTGTCGAGAGCATTATTGTTCACTGAAGATGGTTCTTGATTGCCAATAATGGGACGAACCAACGGTGAATCTGTTGCATTATCGTTCTCGAAAAACATCCTTGCCGCAGCATTTTCTTCAACTGCTTCAACATTGATCGAATTGAAAAAGTCATCGTACTCAAACATCCAAGGCTGACCAGGATTTCTAACTGGTAAAGTGTGCCTTTGTACTCTGACTTCAGACCATTCCTCGACCCTTTTAGTCTCTAGATTCCAGACTCTTAAGTTTGGGGTGGAATACCCAAGAAAGTATCCCTCAATTGCTCTTGCCCCAAACTTTCCATTAGGATCGATTATCGTGCAAGGAGCTCCAAACGGTTCAAGATATGACAAGTCAGGTTTCCGTTTGTTAATAAGCTCAAAGCAGGTCTTGTTGTGCCTTTTGACTGTAAGGACTCGGTTCAACGTATAGCATGCAGAGGACACAGCTTCAGTCCAGAATGGAATGGGCAGTTGCGACTCTACCAACATAGTCCTAGCAGTCTCGATCAATGTGCGGTTTTTACGTTCAGCGACGCCATTCTGTTGAGGAGTATAAGCTGCACTAAATTCGTGAAGAATACCTTTTGAAGTGCAAAACTCCGCCATGGCATGATTTTTGAATTCAGTACCATTGTCGCTACGTATCCGCCTAACCTTCAAGTTATATAGATTCTCAATCTGAATGATCAAATTTTTGATAATACCGAAGGTTTCACTCTTATGTGCCATGAACGCCACCCAAGAAAATCTTGAATAATCATCAGTAATCACGAGGCAATATTGATCATTCCTAATGCTTTTGTGCTTGACAGGACTGAACAAATCCATGTGCAAACGTTCAAGAGGAACAGCCACCGAGTTGACTTTCTTTGTAGGGTGTCGCTTCTTCGTTTGTTTTCCTTTTTGACACGAGACACAGACGTCTTGAAGATGAAAGTTTTTAAGCGGAACACCATTCACCAATTCATTTGATACCAAATGATTCATTTTGCGTAAGTGAATGTGACCCATTCGTCTGTGCCAAGAGATTGTGTCTTTTTCTGTGGCTTTAGAAACGAAACAAGTTGCTTGTGCAGATGTTGTGATAGCTTGGCTCATATCAAGGACATACAGATCATTTATCCTTGGAGCCGACAAGAGAATCCATTCTTTTGGAATTTTGAAGCCGGGTTTCAGCACATAACATCCATTAGCATCAAAGTGTACTGAGAACTGCTTATCGCAAATTTGAGAAACACTAAGAAGATTGTGATCAAGTTGTTGCACAAAGTTGATCTTATCAAAGCTAACAACCCCGTTGGAAATCATTCCTTCACCCGTTATATATCCGCCCTTATCTCCAGCAAAAGCAACATAACCTCCTCTAATAGATTTGACGTCGTAGAGAAGCTTCATGTCGCCTGTCATGTGCCTGGATGCCCCACTATCAACAATCCAATGACTACTGATAGTTCCTCCTGGAACACCCTGCACATAAACTCAATCGATTAGTTGGAGATGGGGACCCAAGCCATTGTGGTCTTGGGTCTTCCATTTTTATCAACAACAATAACTTCCACCTTTTGATGATTCGGAAATTGTGATGGTCCCCCTGATTCAGTAACCGTTTTTGGTTTCCAAGTCTGTTTTGTTATACCAGTGTTATTCTTTAAAAACTTAACTTCATGATTGTCTGAAGTTTTTAAATTGTTTGGTTTGACAGAAACAGATTGTTTTTGAGCCACATCGGTTTTAATTGCTTTTTCAATTTTCTTGACCTGTTGGCGTTTCTGTTTCTTTTCCCTTTCTCTTATGAGTCGAGGATCTTGTTTTACAGAAACAGATCGCTTGTGGTCAGTTGGGCCACGGGGATCATCAACTATGCCTTTTTGTTTATGAAGATACGGGCAATTTCGAACAATATGCCCGATTGTTCCACATTCAAAACATGATCTTCGTTCAACAAACCCCGAAGTATCATGTGGTCGTCTTGCCGATGATGAACTTTGTGATCCCGAGGTACTAGGTTTTGAACAACTTGGTTCATTCCTTTTCATCACAGTTGCTTTTTGGACAAAATCTAAATTAGATTGATTTTCAAACTTTGTAATTTTGTCCGTTCCCTTCGATTTCACAAAGTTCACATTCTTCTTCTTCTTCTGATTCAGCTTCTTTTGACTTCGAGTCGGTGCCTTACCTTTGGGTTTGGTATGATTTTGCTGGGTTTGCACTGTTGGTAATTTCTTATTCCCAAATTGTTTTCTGACTTCAGCCTTTAGGATAGGAGGACACTGTGTGACTGTAACATGTGGTCCTGTCTTTCCCAAAAACTTATTTGTTGAATTCTCAAAGACTTTACAGATTAACGATTGATTAACATTCTTAATGGGAAAATCTTTGTCTGAATAAATTTTATCATCACCAACAAGAGTGTACAGCAAATCCACACTCTCCGACTCTTTTGCTGATGTGGACTCGGTTGGAACAGTCTTAGCAGGTTTTGTGGGAGGATCACATAGGATATGATTCTCAAGAGGTATGTCCTCTTCTTTGATTACTGCATCAGACTTTTCCGAATCAGTATCATCAGACTCATCATCAGAAGAATCAGTATCCTCAATCACAACTGGAGGATCCTGATTCTGTTCAGCAGTTACAAATGTATCTGCTGACACATCTGAATCCGACGATACTTCTTTCTTGTATCCGAGCCCTGCTGCAAATTCCTCAACGTCCAAAGGAACAGATGGCTCAAAGTGAGTCCTATACTCCTCATCAGGCAAAGCATCAAAATTGTTTCTCACGGGTGGTGGACATTTCTTATAGCCTATGCATGTGACATCCCGTTTCTCCTTTTGAACATCAATGATGTGATCCAACACATAGCTAGAACTCAAATAACTGTCTAACTTGAGTCGGATCGCCTCACTTTCTGTTTTAACACAAGCCATTTCTTTTTGCATAACCTCAAGACGAGTTATATACAGGTTAATGTCAGTTTGTTTTCTGGAAACCATTTTTGTCAACTCTGTTTTATCTTTCTTTAGCGTTTCAATCATTGACTTAAATTCCTTTTCATGGTTTTCATAAAACATATTGGCTTCAGTGCACTTTGAAAGATCAACGGTCAATTTCTGATTGTGAATAAATGTCACATCATATTTCTCTTGCAAAGCCTCGTGTTTGCTTTGCAATTCACACCACCTATCATTCACAGAAACATGTTTGTCTTGCAAGTCAAACAAACTAGCTTGTAAAGCATCATGTTTGCCTTGCAACTCAGACATGTTTGCATCCAAATCAGCACATCTAGCATGCAATCTATCACAATTATCACAGCTAACAGAAG
Organism: Helianthus tuberosus; assembly: GCA_030545235.1. Lineage (NCBI taxonomy): Eukaryota > Viridiplantae > Streptophyta > Magnoliopsida > Asterales > Asteraceae > Helianthus > Helianthus tuberosus. The sequence continues at coordinate 189,733,909 of CM060406.1, forward strand.
TGGGTTCATCGACACATACCTGACTTGATGAACTGTCGACATTAGCCATAAAGGCTGAATGGAGAGAAGACGAAGAATAAGCAGCTTGATCCACCAAAATAGATCTTCTATCAGTTCCTGCTGCAACTTCCTCCAATAGCTCATCAATATTTGCATCGACTGACACACTTGATGTGTCATCATCTTCTTGATCATTTCCTGAACCCGAGGACTCTTCATCTGAACTTCCACTGTAGCCTGAGCTGTTTTCATCTTCAGAAGACTCATCACCATTGGTGGAAGATTCTCCACCACTGGTGTGTTTAAGATCCTTGACAATTTCAGTAAAACAAGCTGTTCCATCTGGAGCATCGTTTCCCAACTGAATAGACCAATCACAACCTTCATCTACTTGAACCACAAGTGCCTGGTTGGCATTTGATGGTCCTGCTTGAGTCTGGTTGTTAGCAGGCACCAATGTGCGAACATTGTTCCTAGTCTGGTTCTGCTGGTTGCCTTGACCTCTGAAAGGATTCTGGTTTCCATGCTGGGATGGTCTTGTACATTCACGCTTGAAATGACCACGTTCCCCACAGTTGAAACATTTAACAGCTTGCTTGTCGAACCCATACTTGGTGTCTTTCTTGCTTTCCAAGCTGGTTCGGCCCGTTCTTTCCATGAAATCCTTTGCTCGCCTAACAGCACTGGCAAAGGCCCACTTAATATCCATCATCTCCATCTCTTCCTTGTCTATCTGCTGATAGTCTTCTTGAGTCAGATTAATGTTGCCAATCTGACCTTCTACTAAACCACAGTATGCGCTCACCAAAGTGTTCAGCAGCTCCATGTGTTCCTTAGCTACTTCCACACTGACTTTCGAGAAGCTTGAGGTGTCGAGTCGTACTGTATTTGGCTTTGATTGTTGACCAGCAGATGATGTGCTTCCATAACAAGCTTTCTGTTGAGGAGGAAGAGGATTCCCGTACATATCTGTTGGTACGGTCGATTGAGGAGGAAGTGGATTCCCATACATGTCTGTTGTTGCGGGAGATCGAACTGGTAAAGGATTTCCGAACATATCAGTTGGTCTGAGAGGTCGTTGCTGTTGTGGTGCTGATTGAGGGACTGGTTCCAGCAGATTTCCATACATGTCTGTCTTTGGAGGCACCGGAACTTGGATAGTATTGCCATACATATCTGTGCTAGTCACAAAGGCTGTTTGAATTGGGGCATGTGAAGACGGTTTTGTAGAAGTACTAGAAGTTCCAAAATACATTTCAGGATTTTGAGGCACGGGAATTCTTTTTGCCTTCAGAGTTTCTTCCTGATTCTTGTTTTCTAGAATTTGAACAAAGTCGTTGAAGCTTGTTGTAGCCAAAGTACCATTGTACTTCATGATTTCCAAGAATGTATTCCACTGAGGTGGCAATGCATCTGCAAACCTTTTCACAATCTCTACAGGAGTTGTAACAACCCCAAAATTTGTCAATTCAGTCAACAGATGATTGAATCGACTTGTCAAATCACCCAACGACTCATTCTCCATACAAGTAAAACCATCAAACTCTTTCTTCAGTAGTTCTTTTCTCAATTGACGTGTCGCTTCATTTCCCACGCCCCTTGTCTTCAACGCGTCCCACAACCTTTTTGTAGTCTTGTAACTGACGAACTGATGATAAATATCTTTACTCAATGCTTGAGTAAGAATGGCATACGCCTTCTTTTCCAAATCATAGATCTTCTTTTGATCTTCTGTGAGGTCTGCAAACGTAGCAGCAGATGATGCAGCAACCTCTATTGTTTGATCAAAATCTGTGATGAACCGCAACCACAATTCTGTATTTTGGCCAAGAACGTATGTATGAAATCTATCAATCCATCCTGGATATTCATACAAGTGCATCAACTTTGGAGGTCTATTCAAACTTCCAGTTTCGCTTTCGCTTAAAAGAATGCTTTGAACACTTGGAACTTGATTTGATACAAATGCCCATTGACCGGTAGAAATTGCATTAGCTTGAGAAGATGCCGGTGCGGAAGATGACGGAGTACCAAAATACATATCTGTATTTACCAAAGTATTCCACCTTGGATTCATTTTTGATCAATGACCACCCGAAAGATACCTGTCGAAAGACTTGAAAAACACAAACTGTTAAACACAAACCGACTAATGATCGAAAGATCAACACCTGTTTGAAGGATCAACAGTGTTCGAAAGATCACTGTTGAGTTTCGAGCAAAGTTTTCGAAGGATTCTCCAACCGAAGGATCCTTATCCTTCGAAAAAGGACTGTACACCGAAAGATGAACACGAAAGATGACTTCGAAAGACTCCCCAGTCGAAGGATCCTAGTCTTTCGAAAATGAGCAGTGGATCGAAAGATATATGTTTCGAAGAGATTCCTTGGAACGAAAGATAAGTCTCACACTTCGAAGGATGCTCGAAGGATAACTATCTGTCGAACCTCCTTTGGTCGAAAGATTATCTTTCGACTTCGAAGGATATCCTTCGATCTTACTGACACAGTTGACAAATGTGACAGGTTGGTGAAAAGTTGACGGGTTGGTGAGAACTTTCGGCAGAAAGTATGTTCAGACCATATCTTTCAGGTCTGAACATGCAGGTTTTTCACCAACCGGGTAATGATCAAATATTTTAATCAAAAAACAACTCCCAACACACAAACAAGTTTGATATTCAAATTTTAAAGATCAAAAGGTGTAATATTATGAAGAACACATGAATATCGGTTGAAGATATGAAGAACAAAACCAGAAATATGAATATTTCTGCAAACCGACAACAAACCAAAACCGTTTATGCTTGAAACTTCACTAAAAACCTATTTTTAACATGTGATAATGAAAAGTGATAAGGTTTTTATAAGAACAAACAGCAAAAACAGCAAGATTTCCAGAAAATATGAGCTTTAAACACCCCGAAAACACTCGGTTTTAACAAGGAGAAGAGCCAAGGCTCTGATACCACTTGTAGGTTCGGCTAGGGGAGGATCTAGTCGCCTAATCCTTGTATACTAACCAACCCGGTTGTGCGGAATCCAACCGAGATAGCAAACCGAGATAAAACACGCAATAACACGACACGCAAAGTTCAACGATTAACACCACTTGTATTAAACGTATGAAAGGTCCAGTTACAGCTCAATGTTTACAAATCTATCTTGCAAACTCTCTCTAACAGTGTGTGTGTGTGTTTTCTGCTCTAAGTGTTCTCTCCTGTCCAACTAACTAAAAGAACACAACACACGGGTATTTATACCCAAACACAGCAGGTCTGGTCGAAGGATCAGGCAAACTGGTCGAACGATCATCTATCGACCAGACATAGCTCGAAGGATCCATATGTACCATGAAAGATGGGATCTTTCGTGGTCCATCTATCGAATGCTATCTATCGAGCTCATCATCGAAGGATATAAGTGATCCTTCGATGGCACATCCTTCGACCCTAACAACTTACAAACATAATGTTGACTGTTTGGCCAAGTCAAACCGGAGGATGGTTGACTTGGACAAACTTACAAGACTAACAAAGACATCGTTCAGTAACAAGACAAAATACAGACAAAGTACAGACACAAGTGCACCAACACCCCCTCATCTCAAACTTATCCCCTCCGGTATTGGTGCTTCTATGATATGCTACCGAAAACACGCATAAAATCATAATCAGGCTTTTGGTTGTGTAGTAACTTAAAAGGAGATTTATTCCTATCACACTAGAGGGTGATTGATAACATAAGCAGCGATTAGCACCCCCCCCCCCCAAGAAAAACCTCTTAGGCAAAGTTGCCTCAAATCTTAAGGTGTGTGACATTTCTAAGAGGTGTCGATGTTTTCTTTCAACGACACCGTTTTGTTGAGGTGCGTGTGGGCACGTAGTTTCTAGTAAAATTCCTGATGCAATTCCTCTTGCAAATCAAGTTGGTTCAACAACAATCAGAAGAACTAAGCAAATAAACTTTTATAAAAAAACCCACCAAAGTTTTCCATTGCAAACAATGAATATAAAAGTCTTCCAGATCCCAGGAATCAACTAATAAACTCCCAGCAGATAAAACATAACAAACTTAAAAAAAAAGATAAACTAAAATTCCAATAAACTGAAATAAATGAATAAACGGATAATCCCCTGCAAATTAACGTCCAACAGTTGAACCCAGCTGCAACTTTTCAGCCTGGGTCGGGTTCCAGCCTCGGGTCAGATACGGTTGTTGGGTCTGAGTCATTTGCATCATTCCCCCCTCTTCAAAAGGACTCGTCCTCGAGTCAAACAGATCATCCTCCTCTGGCATAAACGGTAAGAGATCAGCAACATTAAAAGTGGTAGAAACATTATAATGACCTGGTAAGTCAACTTTGTAAGTATTATCGTTGATGCGTTTGAGAATATTAAATGGACCATCAGCTCTTGGCTACAACTTGCCAAAACGACCCACTGGGAAATGACCCTTACTTAGATGGATCCAAACAATATCTCCTTCCTGGAACACTACCTTTTTTCGACGCGGATTCGCACGCCTCTGATAGACAATGTTGTTGTTCTCAATTTGATCTTTCACTTGCTTGTGTATCAGTTTAATATGTTTTGAACGCTCCTCTCCCTTGGCATTAAAATGTTCAGAAGCCGGTAGCGGTGTGAGATCTAAAGGTATGAAAGGGTTTCTGCCATAAAACCAAAAAAGGACTCATGCCGGTGGACCTGTGAGCTGACCTGTTGTAAGCGAATTCTACTTGGGGAAGAATCACATCCCATTGACCGGGATTATTACCAACAAGGTTGTGTAGTAGATTACCCAAACTACAGTTTATAACCTCGGTTTGCCCATCACTCTGTGGATGGTGGGCACTGCTAAAGTGAAGACGAGAACCTAAGCGTTTCCACAATGTTCTCCAAAAATGACCGACAAACTTGACATCCCTATCTGAAGTTAAAGACTTTGGTACCCCATGTAGTTTAACTATCTCATCAAAATATAGGCGAGCAACTGGCTAGCATCGTATGTCTTGGCACACGGAACAAAATGTGCCATTTTTTAGAACCGATCGACTACCACCATAATCGAATCTTTTTGAAGTTGAGTACGTGGAAGACCCACAACGAAATCCAAACTAACATCCTCCCATGGACCCTCCGGAACTTGCAATGGAGTATAAAGGCTGGCGTTGGAATGGTGAGACTTTGCGACATGGCACATACGATACCTGTCTATAATACGTGCAACATCCATCTGAGGCCAAATAAACCGTTCTTGCACTAACTTGAGACTTTTGTCTCGCCCAAAATGACCTCCCAACCCTCCTTGATGACTCTCTAAGATAATAGCATCCCGTAAAGAACACTTTGGGACGCACAAACGTCTTCCTCGAAACAAGAACCCATTGTGGAGTGTGTACCCATCAGTAGGGACTGCTTGACTGCCCTTCCACGCTTCAGAAAAGTCCGGGTCATCGTGATAAAGACCACGAAACACATAAAACCCATCAACCTGAACCCATAGAGAAGTCACAAGAGAGCGACGCCTACTCTGGGCATCCGCTACGGTATTTGTTACGCCCGCCTTATGCTTAATAACGAAAGAGAAATCTTGTAAATATTCAACCCATTTGGCACGACGGGGGTTGAGTTTATGTTGCCCATTAATAAAACGTAAAGCTTGATGATCTGAGTACAAGATAAACTCACCGGGTAATAAATAGTCTCTCTAATTTTCAAGGCTGCGAACAATTGCGTAAAATTCTTTGTCATACGTGCTATATTTCTGTTTTGCTTCGTTTAACTTTTCACTAAAAAAAAGCGTTTGGTCTGTTTTCTTGACTAAGAACACCCCCAATGCCAAACCTAGAAGCATCACACTCAACCTGGAATATAAGCAGAAAATTTGGGAAAGTTAAAACAGGGGCTTGCGTGACTCGTTTCTTCAGTTCTTTAAACGCTTGGTTAGCGGCTTTAGTCCGCACAAAAGTATGTCCCTTTGAACAATACGTCATAGGTGCAACAATAGAACTAAAATTTCTAATAAAAAGGCGATAAAAAGAAGCCAACCCATGAAAACTACGAACCTCATGAACCGAAGTGGGAGTAGGCCAAGAAGTAATGGCGTCAATATTTGATTCATCCATACGAATACCTTGTTTGGAGACGAGGAAGCCCAAAAACAGAACCTCAGAAGACAAAAAGTGGCATTTGGCCCGATTGGCGTATAACTTCTGATGTTGTAAAATAGCGAAAACCCGATGAAGGTGTTGTGGGACATCTTGACTATATACCAAAATATCGTCGAAATAAACGACACAATGGCCAATAAGCGTTTTGAACACTTGATTCATTAACCTCATAAAGGTGCTCGGACCATTCGAAAGGCCGAAAGGCATGACCATCCACTCATAAAGTCCATCCCGGGTTTTAAACGTTGTTTTCCATTCCTCATCCGGACGCATCCGGATTTGATGATAACCATTGCGAAGGTCAATCTTGTAGAAAACCGAGGCCCCATGTAGTTGGTCAAGTAAGTCTTCAAACGGTGGTATTGGGAATCGATTTGATAGTAATTTTATTAACGACTCTACTATCAATACACATCCGATACGCCCCACCTGGTTTCGGTACTAAGAGAGCCGGAACAGCACAAGGACTCATGCTTTCTCTAATGAGGCCCTTGTCTAAAAGCTCGGTGACTTGGCGCTGCAACTCCGCAAATTCTTTTAGATTCATCCGGTATGCAGGCTTGTTAGGGATGACTGCTCCTGGTGCAAAGTCAAGGCAATGTTGAACTTCACGTATTAGAGGTAATCCCGAGGGTATTTTAGCTGGAAAAACGTCTTTGAATTCATCAAGGAGAGGCTGTACTTCGGCTGGGGTGGAATCGGCTGGGCTGTTTTGTTCCAAAATGATCAGGGAAAAAATCAAAAAAGGAGGGGTGTATCTTGTGAAGTCTATAAACGCTGATTTAGAAAGAATTACAGCTTCGGTATTCATCTCTCAGCTATCGAGAGGGGCAAGTACTACATTAACACCGTTTTTCTTAAATGAGTACGTGTTTCGGAAGGCATCGTGTTTTGTTCGCCTATCGTATTGCCACGGTCGTCCCAATAACACGTGACATGCATCCATGGGGATGACTCACCAAACCTCATCTGAATACTTATTACCAAACCTCATCTGAATACTTATTACCAATTGAAAATTTCACCAGACATCGTTGGGTAACTTTCATGACATTCCTTTTTTTCAACCAAGTCAATTGGTACGGATCTGGGTTGAGCCCTAGCTTTTCGACCATACTCATAGCCACCATATTCTCATAGCTTCCCCTGTCAATAATAATCGTACAAATCTTCCCTTTTGAAGTGCAACGGGTGCGAAAAAATATTATTTCGAAGCCATAAAGTATCGTCAAGGATAGGGGTTTGAGAAACATTGATAACCCGTTGAGTGATTAGTATTTCACCCTTGTCAGGGTAAACAATTTCATCAATTAGATCAGCATCACCTTCCTGGTCTGAGTCGGATTGTGGAAATGTTTCTTCAGTGAAAGTAACCGGGTGTTTGTTTGGACATTCCCTAGTAAAATGTCCAAGCCCATGACATTTAAAACAACGCTTGAGACATGATGAGCTGGTGGAAGAACCCGCAGAACCTCCCAGGGTCTCAGCTTTGATTGGGCTTATTTGGTTCCCGGTGAGGAAATGACGAACCCACGAGAGTTCTCGACTTTGATTGGGCCGAGTTTAGGGGGGGTACTCTTGGGTTTCACTTTGAGTTGTTTCTCTACCTTTAGAGCCAATTAACACACGTCATTAAAACTACAGTAAGATTGAAGCTGAACCACGTCTGCAATATCGGGGCGTAAGGCCTCTAAAAGTCTAGCAATTACCTGTTCATCTTCCTCTTCTGCACTACATCGCATTCTCAACCTATCAAAATCAGCAATCAAATCCTCAACGGTAGAGGTCCGTTGGGATAAGTTATGATATTACAAAAAGGCCTCTTGTCGGTAATTAGCGGGTAAAAATTTTTCAGGTAATAACTTCTTCATTTTAACCCAAGTTTTCACCTTTGATCGTCCTTCTAGAACCCTTTTTTTCTTTGTATGATCCCACCATAATGAAGCAGACTTACGTAATTTAATAGCAACCAGTTTTACCTTGTAACTGTCGGGGATGTCTTTCAGATAAAAAATGTGTTCCACTGTGCTGAGCTAATCAATGAATTCGTCAGGTTGTACTCGCCCGTCAAATTCTGGAATTTCAACTTTGATTCCCATGCCTCGGAGTGGATCCGCTTCATAGGCTTCAAAGTGTCAGCCTGATCGGCCAAAAGGGTACCGTCGCCCTCTCCGTACTCCCGGAATATGGACTTATTGCCGGATCCCACATAACGTTCTTCGTGCTGCAACTCTAGGTCCCGGACCCATTGTTGTAGCCTCGCAATCTCTCCAATATCACGTGGGTCTCTCCTTTCCTCCTCGTTGCCTCGGCCGGCGTCCCTACGAGGGCTCCGTTGAACTTCTGCTGAGCTCTGATAATCTCCACGTCCTGCCATTGAACTTCTGCTGAGCTCTGATACCAACTGATGCAATTCCTCTTGCAAATCAAGTTGGTTCAACAACAATCAGAATAACTAAGCAAATATAAACTTCTATAAAAAAACAAACCAAAGTTTTCCATTGCAAACAACCAATATAAAAGTCTTCCAGATCCTAGGAATCAGCTAACAAACTCCCAGCAGATAAAACATAACAAACTTAAAAAAACGATAAACTAAAATTCAAATAAACTGAAATAAATGAATAAACGGATAAACGGATAACCCCCTGCAAATTAAACAGTTGCGAACCTAGCTGCAACTCTTCGGCCTGGGTCGGGTTCCAGCCTAGGGTCATTACGGTTGCCGGGTTGGGTCATTTGCATCGATTCCATTTTCTTTATAAAAGGATAACATTTCATTAGATGTGAACTCCCCGCCATTATCACATCTAATCCTTTTAACATCTTTTCCAAACTATGTTTTCACCATTTTATGAAAATACGTCAGACAATCACCAATCACCTGCTTCATGTTTAAATTTTAAGAGGAATAACCATACTGCCCGACTAAAATCGTCAACAATTGTTAAAAAGTAGCTCGCCAACTTGGAATATATCCAGACAACATACTTCAGACAATCACCTGCTTCATGTTTTGACTCGTACTAAAGCATTACCCTTTCCAATCCATTTTCATATAAACCCGTATTTTTCAAGCTTAATTGTTGTAACTTATTTATAAAAACATAGACAACATTTGCATGGGTTAATTTGCTACAGTTTTGTAATGCAGGTTGACATTGAGAAGGCATTAGAAGAGCCTGAAGAAAACCAAGGGAAATAATAGGACAATATATATATATATATATATATTATATTCTATAATCTAATTATACACCAAAAATCCCTCACCCTAAACTTGTTTATAGTATACCAAATAGATCATAATTTGATGAGATGACATTTCAAGTATTTAAAGTCTTGACTGGTTTAAGAATTATCTAATCAAGCGTTCGATTTGAAACTCGATCATTCAATGTGGTAATGAAAGTACCAAACTGGATAGTATCAGCAGTAGTAAGATGTTAGCGCTTTGACAAACGGACAAAGATCGCTCTTAAATTTTTTACGGTTTTACCTATTTCGCTTTTGATCATCCTTTCATATGGTCAGATTTAACCATTACAACAGGGGTGGGTTGTCTGGCAATTGGTACATTTCAACAGCAAAATCAATATGATCAGTTACATGCAATATACAAACTATGAAATTGGCAAAACTTTACGGGTTATGCCAGTGGCGAAGCTTGAGATTTCCTACCGAGGGGGCGGATGTCACCAGACCTAAAAATTTCTATAAAACCAGAGGGGTCGAAAACGTATATACCCAAAAATTTCTATACGAAAACTACATAATCTCCACTACTAAGCGAAAAGTTCGGGGGGTCGACCGCCCCCTCCCCGCCCCATAAAAGGTTCGCCCATGGCTGATTGGGTAATGGGTCAAACCAAATTCGGGCTTAAACAAGTTGTTTTTTTAGTGTGGGTTCAAATGGGCCAAGTAGGTTGGGTTAACACTTGACACTTTTTGTCTAAATTTATTATATTTATTCATTATTATCTTTAAAAATCGAAAACCTAAAACTTGACTAAGTTGAAAAGTTGTTAGCCTTTAAAAAAATATTACTGTAATAAATTGTTTTTATAATAATTCACGCGATGGGTCAAACTAGCAAAACTGAATGAATCTTTTAAGTAACATGTTACGTCTCCTTACAGAGGTGTCAGGTTTTATCCTGAGCTCATCCGGATTTTCGTCCCATCGTGTGTTACAGCAGAGAGTGTTCAGCTGTTGTGTAGCACAATGACTGTCAAGTAGCAGTTGACAGTATGGTTTCCCGGGGGAACGCCCAAGCCAAATTCTGAAGCCAGCATGGGTCCGGTTAAGACAACATAGTCTTGCTAGAGTGGGGCAACGGACCTCTCCAATTTGAGGAGTGCGGTAGGATAATACTAGAAAGTCGGCGTTCTAAAAAAAAGTAGCATGTTACTTGTAAACCTCCAAATTAATTTATTAGAGATACATGATCGTTGTTGTAATAATAGTTTTATTATAATATAAGTCCCAATCGACAATCAAACGAAGAACACGAATGTGAATGGAATAACTCTTCAAGAACTTTTATTATAACCAAGAAAATATAACTCAAAGAACTTGATTACAATAACTCTCAAACTATAACTCGGTCCTAACTTGGTGACCATGACATTACTATATTAATTATAACACAATTAAGAAACTTAACCAGTTTAACCTATTTGTCAAATTTGGTCCCTCAAGTTCACCAACTTGTGACTTGAAGTCCGCAAATTACCAACAAAAGTGGGTCAACATGCCCCATTTTGACTTGTTACCCGTCCCGCCTATTTTAACCAACAGGTGCTTAAGTGCTACTGATTATGTCCCTCTTTTCAAATATAAGTCTGTTTAAGTTAAACTGCTTCCGAAATATGACTTATGCATTATGGATAGGGCTGGCAATTCTGACAAGAACACGATAACACGACACGAACCTACACGAAGTTAACAGGTTTCGTGTGTAACCTTAACAGGTTTCGTGTCTATAACAGGTCGACACGATAAGACCTGTTTAATTTCGTTCCGTGTTCGTGTTTACCTATTTCGTGTTCGTGTCTTAACAGATCATGTTCGTGTCTTAACAGGTCGTGTCAGACACGATATGACCTGTTAAGACTTAAGACCATTATATAATACATGTTAAGACCTGTTAATGGCTAAATATTAGATATATAGTAACAGGTCGTGTTCGTGTCTTAACAGGTTCTATTATACATTGGTAATTTTTTCGTGTCTTAACAGGTCGTTTCGTATTACCTGTTTATTATCAGGTTCGTGTTTGAAAAATCTGACACGATAAGATTTCATGTCGTGTTCGTGTTTACATGTTTCGGGTTCGTGTCTTATCGTGTTTGGGTCTTAACAGGTTGGGTTGACACGATATACCAGCCCGAACATAATGAATAAGGTGGAGTGGTAACTAAGCAGATATATAACAAAATTCTATTTTTTTAAGCAGGAACTAGCAGATATATAACAAAATTCTAATTTTTATATATAACCTTTTAATTTCACAATATCATATTTTATTTATTTATTTTTATTTTTTACCCTTTCAAAACAAAAAAAATATATATAATTTACTTCACCCATAATAAATAACATAAAATCATGTTACTCTGAGATGATTCACAGTAATAACTTCATTTTATTGTTTGTTTATCAAGTAGTAAAACAAACTGATTTTTTCATTTACTATAAAATAGGTAACATGACAAGTAAGAGTTTTTAAATGATAAATAAACTGAGTCCGTGCTTGCCTAAGCTCAAGTTTGGCTCGTTTCAAGCTGTATATCTTGTTAGACAAGTATAGTTAAATATATATAAGCTAGATATAATATATGATTATGTTACTTATTAGATTAGATAATAATTAGAGTTATATGTCTTATTTATTTATTATTTGGGGCGGTTATCACATGTATACCCCGGATACATACATATACATTCAGATGTATCTTTTTCGGTTTTTATCAATTCATTTATGAACAAAAGAGATCTGCAGAACCCTAATTACATTCGTATACTGCAAGGAATTCCAACATAGTGGTATCAGAGCCACAACGATCCGAACATCGTTCCAACTGTATTCACGAAGAATCAAACGAAGATGAATCAAACACAGGGAATTCAAACCCAAATTCCTAAACTTACTGGACAAAATTATTACCACTGGCATATTCAAATGAAAGTGTTACTCGAATCCCAAGAGTTATGGAACATCGTTGAAGATGGATATCAAGAGTTGGGAAATAATCCAACGAATGAAGCCAATACTGCATACCGAGAGTCAATCAAAAGAGATAAACGTGCTCTGCACATAATATTTCAATCGGTAAATGATACCGTATTCGAGAGGATCGCTATGGCAAATTCATCAAAGGAGGCCTGGAATATTCTACATAAATCGTACAGAGGAGAAAATCGGGTAAAAACTGTAAGACTTCAAACTCTTAGATGTGAATTTGATGCGTTGAACATGAAAGATGGGGAATCTGTTGAAGAATATTTCAATAGAATAACCCTAATAGTGAATCAGTTAAGAATGAACGAAGAAAAGATTAGTGAACAACGAATTGTAGAAAAAATTCTACGTAGCATGACTCGAAATTTTGAGTCGGTTGTAATCACTGTAGAGGAAACTAAGAATTTAGAAGATGTTTCCACCGAAGAATTAATGGGAATCCTGCAATCCCATGAGTTACGAATGAAAAGATATGAAGATCCTCCGATTGAACATGCATTTCAAATTCAAAATGCCAATCAAGATAGGTTTCGACAAAATCGAAACAGTGGAGTAGGAAGAGGACGTGGTAGATATAGGGATCGATATTTAAGTTCCGTTAGATGTTACAACTGTCAAAAACTAGGCCACACTGCCAAGTTTTGCAAACAGAAAGAGGAGAATGGAAGTGCGGATAACATGTTAATTCATCAAGAAGATGAACCGGATGGAAAGGAAACAGATGATTCGATGTTTATGATTCTGAATGTGGAAGAGACAGTTAACGATGATCACTGGTATTTAGACAGTGGTTGCAACAACCACATGACCGGAAACCGAGACTTATTCATAAAATTGGATGAGTCAATAAGAAAAGAAGTACGAACCGGAGATGACAAGAAGTTAGAAGTTTTAGGCAGTGGGGAGGTCACGATTACGATACAGGGGCGAAGCAAAAGGATACAAAATGTATTTTATGTCAAAGGTTTAAGACACAATCTTCTGAGCGTGGGACAACTCATAAAAAAGGGTTACATGGTTAAATTTCAAGAGGACAAATGCATTATAAAGGATGTTAGAAATGAAACCTTGGGTATCATAAGGATGACTAATAACAAAATGTTTCCTCTCAATCCTGGAAAAGATTTAACACTAGCATTGACCATGACTACCAAGGAAACCTCTACACTATGGCATAAGAGGTATGGACATGTAAATCTAGATACACTAGCAGAAATGGGAAACAAAGATTTAGTATATGGATTACCAAAGATTTCGAGAGACATAAGCATATGTGAAGGATGTGTATCAGGCAAGCAAGCGAGAAAAGGTTTTCCAAATAAAACAAAGTGGCAAGCAACTAAACCACTTCAACTTATTCATTCAGACATATGTGGTCCGATGAGAACGGAGTCCATCGGTGGATGCAGGTACTTCATTACCTTCATTGACGATTACTCTAGAAAAACTTGGGTGTATTTTCTCAAACTCAAGTCCGAGGCATTGAATTATTTTAAATTATTCAAAGCATTGGCCGAAAATCAATCGGATCACATGATAAAAACATTAAGAACAGATCGTGGAGGAGAATATTGTGGAAAATTATTTCAAGAATACTTGAAAGGAAATGGGATTCATCATCAACTCACCAACAGTTATACACCCCAACAAAACGGGGTAGCGGAAAGAAAAAATAGAACACTAATGGAGTTAAGTCGAAGTATGTTGAGCATGAAGAAATTACCAAACAAATTCTGGGCAGAAGCAATAGCCTGCACCACATACATACTGAATCGAACGGTCACAAAGACTAGACCAAATACAACTCCATTTGAAACATGGAATGGAAGAAAACCCAATGTGGAGCACTTCAAAGTTTTCGGTAGTGTAGCCTATGTCCACATACCCAAACAGCAGTGGAATAAATTGGACGATAAAACGGAGAAGATGATATTTGTTGGGTACAGTGAAAATAGTAAAGGATATAAGCTGTTTAATCCTTTGACTAACAAGATCACTATAAGCAGAGATGTAATCTTTGATGAAAATAAAAGGTGGGTTATTAACAACGAATCAAACGAAACTCCGTACATGATAATAGAGGAAAATGCAGTACCAATGAATCAAAGTATAAATGATCTGAATTCTACCGATGATCATCATGAATCGAATCCTGTTCAACTTGAAAGCATGACAGACAATGTAGAAGTGAACTCCGGACTAACCGATTCTCAACAAACGCAACAAAATCAAGATGACAGCGAGTTAGATCCTACATCAAGTCAAAATCAGCATGACGAAGAAACCTCCTCTACTGATTCTGAAAATGAAACGATTCGTACAAGAAATATCAACAATATTTATAGAGACACAAGGGCTCTAACCAATGAAGAAATATTACAAAAGTATAATGAAAATCAAGTGATCAACTTTGTACTTTATGCTAGTACGGATCCCACCACCTACGAAGAAGCTAGTAAAGATGTGAAATGGATTGATGCAATGGATAAGGAAATGGAGTCAATCTACAAAAATCAAACCTGGGATCTGGTTGTTCCCCCGAAAAATCAGAAACCCATAGGGGTTAAATGGATCTACAAGACAAAGTATGATGAGAAAGGAAATGTAGATAAATACAAAGCAAGATTGGTGGTAAAAGGGTATAAACAAAAATTTAGCATAGATTATCAAGAGGTATTTGCACCTGTGATTAGATTCGAGACAGTGCGTTTAGTACTGGCACTCGCGGCTCAAAATGACTGGTATCTACATCAAATGGACGTAAAAACAGCATTCTTAAATGGAAAACTGAAGGAACAAGTCTATATAGACCAACCACAAGGATATATCAAACCAGGAGAGGAAACTAAGGTATGTCATCTAAAACGAGCTCTATATGGTTTAAAACAGGCGCCAAGAGCTTGGTACAGCAGAATAGATACGTACTTCGTACATCACGAATTTAGAAAATGTACATATGAGCATACGTTATACATTAAAGACACCAAAGACAGAAAATTGGTGATATGCTTATATGTGGATGATTTAATCATAGCTAGTAATTCCATGAAGTTAATTTCTGAGTTCAAAGATGAAATGAAAAAGGAATTTGAGATGACTGATATGGGAAAACTGCATTACTTTCTTGGCATGGAAGTCTTATATGAAGATGGCAATATAATCTTATCGCAAAGGAAATACATGAGAAATTTGCTCGAAAAATACAGAATGAGTCAGTGCAATACTGTTTCGACACCAATGGAATACGGGATAAAATTATCAAAGGACGATCCGGAAGAGTTCATAGATGAAAGTATGTATAGAAGTCTAGTAGGAAGTCTAATGTATTTGACAAATACTAGACCAGACATAATGTTCGCAGTGAGTAAAATAAGTAGGTTTATGGAAACTCCTAAACGAAGTCATTGGGAAGCAGCTAAACGCATACTCAAATATGTTAAAGGAACTCTTGATCAAGGAATTACATACTCCAAGGGTGGAAAACAGAAACTAGTAGGTTTTAGTGATAGTGATTATGCAGGAAATGTGGATGACAGTAAAAGTACATCAGGATACATTTTCCACCTAGGATCTGGACCTATATCTTGGCAATCAAAGAAACAAAAGGTAGTTGCACTCTCTTCAACGGAGGCAGAATACATGGCTCTAACCCTAGCCGGATGTCAAGCAATATGGTTAAAAGGAATACTAGATGAATTACAAGGAAAAGACAATTATCCAATACCTATTTACTGTGATAATAAGTCTACTATATGTCTGGCTAAAGATCCGGTATATCATGGTAAGAGCAAGCATATACGTGTCAAATATCACTTCGTAAGAGACCTGATCAGAAGAGAAGATGTAACAATACTGTTCTGTGCAACCAAAGATCAATTAGCTGATATCATGACTAAGGCGCTACAACCAAAGGATTTCTTACGTTTAAAGACTCTACTACACATGATGCTCCGATGATCTAGCTTACGGGAGGGTGTTAGACAAGTATAGTTAAATATATATAAGCTAGATATAATATATGATTATGTTACTTATTAGATTAGATAATAATTAGAGTTATATGTCTTATTTATTTATTATTTGGGGCGGTTATCACATGTATACCCCGGATACATACATATACATTCAGATGTATCTTTTTCGGTTTTTATCAATTCATTTATGAACAAAAGAGATCTGCAGAACCCTAATTACATTCGTATACTGCAAGGAATTCCAACATATCTAAAGTCTCGAGCTCGACTCGTTTATCATTTATTAAGTATTTAATTATATTTATCTTATATATATGAGTAACTAACATATATTATTTAGAAACTGATAATAATGTGATGAGTGGAATTTTAGGCCTTCACTTTGGGTCTGCTTTGTATTTGTAGTTTAAAGATCTGGACAACTGAGTGTTGTGTAACAATGGGTCTAGATGTTATTTTTTTTTCCTTTTTGTAATGTGGTTATGCATGCATGGTGATTTTTATGTAATAGCTTAAAAAGATTTATACATCATATATGATAAGAATAACAAAAAATTGGGCAATATCACATAGATATGATAAATCATAATATTGGTATATAGCCAAATTAACACAGTATAAATTTAAATTCAGATTTTAATTTCAGTGCATTCCGCGAACCAAACACACATTTAGAGCTTCTAATTTACAAAGCATCATCTAAACAAATTAGTGTTTAATTTGTTTTTAGTCAATTAATTTGAGGATTCTAGTAAATATAATTAGATTTCTAAGGGACTTAATTAAATTTTATAACTTCTTTAACGGTGAGTGAGAGGCTTAAAAATTACTAGGTAATTATTTGGAAATAATATTGGAGGAAGTCAAGCATGTAAATTGGTCACTTTGTACATATTTGCAAATTGTGACCAAGTTCATGTAAGGTTTTTGTACTTGAATATTAATAACTCTCATGAAGGTCAAAACACAACAAAACTTTGACACATGTAACAATATGAAGGAAAATGGGAGATGTGATAAAGTCTAAACCTTTATTTCTTCTAACTTCTGGGAATGATCCTGATTAATTGGATCTGTCTTTCTGTTTATGTGTATACCTAATCTAATCCAGTACATAGAACATTGTTCAAACATCATATCATTAATGTTGGATCCCACATTTCCTGAACAAGTACAAACTACTAATGAGTTTTAGTAAAACAAATGTCTTCTTGATGATATTGTTAGTGTTACTTTAGGTGTGTTAGAATGGCTAAGGAACATGTCGGATCGCCAAGGTATCACCTAATGGAAGCAAGAAAGGGTCATGTCACGCGTCTGTTAGCCGTTAGTGGACTCTTCACCTTATTCTACATATTGGGGGCTTGGCAAAGCAGTACTATCGCCCCTACAACGCATACGGAATTCACAAACAAAGTGGCATGTGATAAAACATCTGATAAAGCCGCTGGTTCGTTATCATCAAGAACATCATCACCGTCTTCTGACTCGTTGGATTTTGACAGTCATCATCAATTAATAGTTGAGGATCCACATTTACCCGAGTTCCCACCGTGTAACATGTCCTATAGTGAATACACTCCATGCCAAGACACTTCGCGTGGTAACGAATTCGATAGAGAAATGTTGAAGTATAGAGAGAGACATTGTCCGAGTAAAGAAGAACTCCTGCGTTGCCTCATACCCGCACCACCAAAGTATAAACTACCCTTTAAATGGCCAAAAAGTCGAGACTATGCGTGGTATGATAACATTCCCCATAAAGAACTTAGCATCGAGAAAGATCGCCAAAACTGGATTAAAGTTGAAGGCGACCGGTTTAGATTTCCTGGAGGTGGTACTATGTTTCGCTATGGAGCCGATTCTTACATTGATGATATCAATGAACTTATACCTCTCTCAAACGGGACCATTCGAACCGCAATAGATACAGGGTGTGGAGTAAGTATAGCTTTTCACTTCTTTATACTTTGAATTGTAAAAAAATAATATTCAAGTTTTTGAGTGTTGTGATGTGGTTAATTCTGTATAAGTTGTGTGAAGGTTGCAAGTTGGGGTGCATACCTGCTCAAGAGAGACATAATCACAATGTCTTTTGCTCCAAGGGACACACATGAAGCCCAAGTATGGTTTGCGTTAGAACGTGGGGTTCCCGCTATGATTGGCATTATGGGATCACAAAGACTTCCTTACCCGTCCCGGGCATTTGACATGGCTCATTGCGCTCGTTGCCTAATTCCATGGAGTAAATATGGTAAGGTCGTATATATGTAGAGTCTGAAAAGTGCGCCTAGGGGCGCGCCTGGATGAGCCTTAACAACAAAGTTTTAAATATTATCAGACTTAACAACATACTTGTAACTTGCATGCAGGTGGATTGTATTTAATTGAAGTAGACAGAGTTCTAAGGCCTGGTGGTTATTGGATACTTTCTGGACCTCCTATTCAGTTTAGGAAGTTGTGGAGAGGATGGGACAGAAGTAGAGAAGATTTGAAACATGAACAAGAAGATATCGAGGATGTCGCGAAGCGCCTTTGTTGGAAAAAAGTCATAGAAAAGGATGCTTTAGCTGTATGGCAAAAACCAATCAACCACATTGATTGCATCAAAATCAAAAAGAAGCATCACAAGCCACTTATATGCAAATCGGGCAATGCTGATGAAGCATGGTACTTTTCATTTTCTTTCTCGTCGTAATCTTGAAGTTATTATAACATTATTCTAACACAATTTAATTCCTTTTTGGTGTGTTTAAGGTATAAAGACCTTGAAGGTTGCATTACCCCCTTGCCAGAAGTAAGCAGGCAGGATGAAGTCTCGGGTGGAGCTTTAGAAAAATGGCCAGCACGCGCAATGGCAGTTCCTCCTAGAATTAGCAACAATTTTGTAAGAGAAATCACAGAAGAGAAATTTCAAAAGGATAACGAAATATGGAAAGAGCGTGTGACACAATATAACCGCATAGTTACTGCTTTACCTCAAGGAAGATACCGTAACATATTGGACATGAATGCTTACCTTGGTGGATTTTCTGCAGCCTTGATGAAATATCCGGTATGGGTAATGAATGTGGTTCCGGTTAATATCCAACCTGACACGCTAGGAATTATTTATGAACGTGGATTCGTCGGGGTGTACCACGATTGGTGTGAGGCATTCTCAACTTATCCAAGAACATATGATCTCATCCATGCGGATGGTGTGTTCAGCATGTATCAAGATAGGTATATGAAAATGATCTTTTTGCATGTTTCTTCACTATAATTAACCTTATAACTTGGAATATTATTAGGGTGATTCCATAAATACACCAATATATTTGCATGTTTCTTCATTAATCATTATAAATTATAATGAACATTATAACTTAGAATATTATTAGGGCGATGCCATATATACACCACTTTGAGATCTACACAACTTGTCTGCCACATCATATGGGTCGTATGAGGTTATACGCCATGTATAACTTTTGCGGACCACAGACCTATCACATCATAGAGGCAGTATAACTTGTGACACAACACACCATTGTCACATCAGTGAGTTTCAATAAAGTTATGCGGGCCCATTTAAGGTGTATATACATTTTTGCCATTTCATACAAGTCCTATATACAATTCATATTATTAGTGGTGTTTCCTTTGCCCTGCACTATTATTATCTTTGATGGTTATGATGTTAATTTGTACATTTCGATTCTAGGTGTGATATCACGGACATTCTATTGGAAATGGACCGAATCTTGCGGCCTGAAGGGACCGTAGTGTTTAGAGATGAGCCGAATCTGATAAGAAAGATTAAAAGTATAGCTGAACGTATGAGGTGGAATACCAAGACAGTTGACCCTGAAAGTGAACCACACAATGGTGAAAAAATACTTGTTGCTATTAAGACCTACTGGACTGGTGAAGCTAATGAGGAGCGAAACCACACTAAACCGAACTAGCAGGTGTTTTAGGCTGAAGATGCTTGCTTATTCTCCGGCCTGCAGGTTGCAAACAAGCGGGTTGTGAAGCTTGTTTAACCGGTCAAAACATATATAGGTTGCACCGAGTTGTTTTGTCGCAATAGGCTATAGCGACGAAACTTTGTCTCAACAAGTTCGTCACTATTGCTCCGTCGTAACAGGTCAAGTTTTTTGTCGCTATAACGTTGTCGCAATAGATAGGCCTTTGGCAACTAAATTTAGTCGCAATAGGTGTGTTGCTAAAAATATTACATCTATTAAAATTAATCTTAAAAGTTTTAAATGGAGACTTTTAGAGACCAATTTTCTTTGCAATAAGTATTTATTATTTATTTTTAAATTGTCACCTATATCAACAAAAACACTCTCTTAAGTCACTTTGAAACTCAAAATATGATCTACAATGTTTTATGTACTAACAACATAGTTTAAAAATTTTCAACGTGTACCTCTCGTAGCTTACATTAAGTTTTACCCGTTTAAGTTAAAGATAACCCGAAATTGACCAATTTATAAGTGATGGTATGAACTTGCCACGTGTACCCTAAGCGTAACATTTTGTGTTGTAGTTAACGGTTTATTGAGTCTAATTACTAATTAAGCTAAATCGTAAAATGACTAAACGGGGTTGAAACTATTCTGATCCATGCAATCCGCTAAGTTTTTTTTCTTCATATTCATTTAGAAAAAAAAAATGTTTGTTAATCAACCCAACCCAATTTGTTTCGACTCGTACTAAAGTATTTACCCTTTCCGACTTGGAATTCGTTTTCGTATAAACCCGACCCATCCATTTTTCAAGCTTAATTAATTTATCTATAAAAAAGAAAATAGACAACATTTGCATGGGTTAATTTGCTGCAATTTTGCAATCCAGAAGGCATTAAAAGAGCCTAACGAAAACCAAGAGAAATGATAGGATACAATATATATTTTCTATAATCTAATTATACACCAAAATCCCTCAAAATTGTTTATAGTACATCAAATAGATCATAATTTGATGAGATGAAATTTCAAGTGTTTAACTGATTTAAGAATTATATAATCAAGGGTTCTATTTGAAACCCGATCATTCAGTGTGGTATTGAAGGTACCAAACCGGATAGTATGAGCAATAGTAAGATGTTAGTATTATTGATAGCGCTTTGACCGTAATAGTAAAAACGGAAACGGACAAAGATCGCTCTAAAGTTCTTTTACGATTTTAGCTATTTCGCTTTTAATCATCCTTTCAGATGGTCAGATTTAACCATTACAACAGGGGTGGGTTGTCCTTGTCTTCTTTGAGTCCCTGGCAATTGGCACATTTCAACAGCAAATCAATATGATCAGTTACTTACAAGTTACAACATACAAACTACAAATATCTCTGTCAATTAGGGGGTGTTACACGGGTCATGTTCGCGGGTTCAACCTGACCCGGGCCCGAAAATTTTAGACAAACCCGAACACGATCCGAACTCGAAAATCGTGTCATACATATGAACCCGGACACGACCCATATATTCTTGGGTTGACCCGAACATGATGCGTTCAACCTGAATTTTTTTATTTTTTTCCGCATATTAATATACTAAAATTAAAATTACTACAAAAAACACAAATGTATATATTACGATTACATTTAAATTATAAAAGTTTATGTCAAATCTCTTTTTAGGTTATAATTATGGCATAAAATACACACTCAATTTAATTTATAACATAAAACATATTGTACACATTCAATTTAATTTATAACATAAAACATATTGTAAAAAAATATAATAAATAGTATAAATGGGTTAAACGGGTCAACCCGCCTACCCGACCGATTTGACCTGAACCCGGCTAAACGGGACGGGTTCAACCTGAAACTGACCCGAACCCGTTTAGACTAAACCCAAACCCACGAATTTTGTGTTAGGTTCGTGTCGTGTTTTTGGGTCGTGTCAGAAATTCACAGCCCTATTGTCAATTACCTCCATGCTCAAAAAAGGATGTATTTGAAATGAAATGGGATAAAATTGGGGAATTGGCAAAACTTGGTGGGTTGAACTGAGTGAGTAATGGGTCAACCCGGATTCGGGCTGAAAAAAGTTTGTTTTTAGTATGGGTTCAAACGGGCTGAGTGGTTGGGTTGACCCGTGGACACGTTTTCGTCCAAATTTATTCTTTTTTTATTCATTATTAATGTGCTAATTATGATCACATGCATAATATTAGCACATTAATAATCGAAAAACTAAAACTTAACTAAGTTGAGAAGTTGTTAGGCTTTAAAAAACAAATATTCACGCGTTGGGTCAAACTAGCAAAACTGATAAACTTAATTAAAAGAAGCATGATACCTGTAGGCCTCTAAATTAATTTATTAGAAAAACTGGATCTTTATTGTAATAATAGTTTTATTATCATATTTCATATATTAATTATTTCAAAATCCAGAAAAAAAATCTTTATTGTAATAATAGTTTCATAACTTAATTATTAATCATATTTAAGTTAAACTGCTTCTGAAAGATGCATGAGTTATGCATATTATGAAACATAAGCGAGATGGGATGGCAACTTAACTACTTACTACTTTTAAGCAGGAATTAAGCAGATATATAACAAAATTAATGAGCTTGATCTGCACAATATAATAAAAACATACCAGGGATCTTTGAGTGGCTAGCCTTCTTGTAGAAGGAGCTCGGGCCACATATGAAGCAGCAGCAGCCGCCGCCACCCGTATTCTACAACAATTTATAAAATATATTCAAGCAAAGTGAGTCTGCATTTAGTTTGAGTAAAAATGTCAAAGCAACAACTGAAATAAGAAGCACACACACCTTTTATGTACGTCTATATACACATCAGTTTCATCAACAATTTCCTCCTGCATCATTAAGGAAAACCGTTTTAGCAAAACTTGAACCAAAATATAAAGGAAAAAAGGAAAACCGACTTATATCCTTCTTAAATTCTAATTTTCATATATAACCTTTTATATTCACAATATCATATTTACCCTTCCAAAACAAAAAAAAAAATTACTTGACCCATAGTAAATAACATAAGATCAGTTACTCTGAGATGATTCACAGTAGTACCTTTATTTTATTTTTTGTTTATCAAGTAGTAAAACAAAATGATTTATTTATTTACTATAAAATAGGTAAACGTGATAATTAAGAGTTTTAAAATGATAAATAATAGGGGTGTAAGCCTAAGCTCGAGCTTGACTCTTCTATTTTTATTATTATTATTATTATTAAATATTTTATCGTATATATATTAATAATTAACATATATTATGTAATATATTTAATTATATTAAATATAAATATAATTTATTGAAATAAATTATAGACTCGTTTAAGCTTGGCTCGATTTGAGCTTTCAGCAAGCCGATCTCGAGTAGCTCAGTAGCGACTCAGCTCGCAATTACACTCCAAATAAATACGATATTATGAAATCTTGAACATTTAAAAAGACACGAGTAAGTTATACCTGTAAAAGCTCTTCAAAAACATCTTCTAGGGTAATAATCCCAATGACCTCACCATCTTCAACACCATCAGTAAAATCTTTTGACCATTTCGGTGTGAGGCCTGTGGCTGACTTTGAAGTCTTGTCAATGTTGACCACAAAATCTGATTCTTCTTCAAGCTTGGGCAACAATGGTTTAGTTAGTTGTGAATGTTTATTTGGATTTTTGCCTACTAATTTCAGATCACCAACATCAGCTGGCGGATGATTCTTGTTTTGTACTTTAACCACTGCTGCCATATGACTGCCACCCTTTTGAAACTCATTAAGGATGTCATATAATGGCATATTTGCTGGAACCCTGAAACATAGAGTTATAGAATTAGTCAAATTATATGATTAAGAAGAATTTATTTTTGAATTTAAACAACTAACTTTCCCCAATTAGCCAATTTACAGATGTTGATTGCAGTTTTAAAAGAACATAGTTTACTTACTAAAGTCTATTTGTCTTATTCAAACATATAAATCCCTAGACTTCATTTATGCATGATTAAGTCCTCTACAACTTAAAAAAAACCCATGAGATGGCCATTTATATAAATTTTAGAGACTCAATCATGCAAAAAAGGCCATGTGTAATTTTAACCAATTACTTGTAAAACTAAAGTCCAAATACTTAAACATGCAAAAAGGACATACTTGTAACAATACTTGCATCGAGTTCTAAGACATTTTACTTAAACATGCAAAAAGGACATACCTGTAACAATAAATTCATGAGGATTCTTTTCATCGAGTTCTTATACTTTTAACCAATTTACTATGTAAAACTAAAGTCCAAATACTTATGTGATATATTAACAGAAGGTTATTAGAGTTTTCTCAACATTTCCCCTTTTATATATGATTGAATATAACAAAAAAAGAAAAAAAATGAAACTGTAGGGACTTAATCGATTAATCACGGAAAGTCAGTTTGTTAAATACACCATAAACCCTCAAGAAGATTTTTATAACAAAAAAAGCCAATAAACACTTGAGTAGAGAACAAACTTGCCTGGGGATTTTCCTAATAGAAACATCACTAACTGGAGTCTCTGTTTCTGGCCTAACTGTAAGAAGGCTTTTCACCTACAAGGTGAATATACAGAGAAAATCCAACTTAACAAAAAATAATGCTAATTAAAGAAGTTGAATATTAGAAAAAGTTGAGATACTATGTAGATCTTCCAAACATACGAGTAAAAGCCCGATGATGTTTTTTAGGTTCCCAGAATACACAGGAACACGGCTATGGCCTTTGCCAAGGATTTTTCCAAATGCTTCCCTACACAATATCAGGTACACATAAATACACAGTGTGTTCATAATGGTCTAATATTGCAGAGCACCAAAGATTAACACTGACAAAAGGTTAAAAAATGTCTACCCTGATAAAAGATATGATTAAATTATTATGTAAACACTATAAGGACATGTACTTTCGTTCATTATTATGTACTTAGAAACTGATAACAATGTGAAGGGTGGATTTTTAGGCCTTTAAATTGGGTTTGCTTTGTATTTGTAGTTTAAAAATCGGGAAAAAGTGTGTTTGATGCTTATGGTGTAATAATGGGTCTAGATTTTTTTCCCTTTCTGCAACGTAACGAGGCTTTGTCATCTGTGTGTGTTGCTCAAGGAGAAAAAGGACGGTGCTAGTAGAAGAAAGTCACACACACACACATAAATATATATAGAGAGAGAGGCGATTGTTTAAGAATCAATAATACGTTGAGAAGAACCACATAATGCATTTGTACCTACAACTTTGAATGTGATACACAAGACGGGAACCGCCTCTGTTTCTCTCTCCACTACTTTCCATTAACATTTATGCACTATGTACAAGTGCATCATGCGGTTCTCGCGATTCTCATCATATTTAGGTGATCCTAATAATGTGGTTATGCATGCATGGTGATTAGTTTGTGATAGCTTAAAAAAAAAATATTTTCACAACATATATAATAAGCATAAGATAAATTTGGGCTATATCATATAAGTGATAGATCATAATACTGGTATATAGGAGCCTATCGCTTCCCTATCACTATGTTGATTGATAAAAATAAGAAAAAAGAAAAAAGCAGTGGAACTCACCAGTTCAATTTTGAATTCACATCCAGAGAGAACGTTGATTCAATAGGCGTCATGGCCTCCTCTGCAGTCTGCACAGATTTCCAGATGTTATATAAATGTCATCACCATATTTATAAAAAGATATAGATAAACACAACCGAAAAAGCAACATTTTAGGGTGTTATTGTAATAGGAGAAAGCTCATTTGATAACCACACAACACGATAACCAAACTGGATCATTCAATTAAAAAGTTAAAGGGCAAAGATTGAGTAATCACACGTAACTGTGTGAGTGGATTGTAACCAAAAAGAAGGAAAAATATCGGAGATATTTGGCTAAAAAGAAATATATCCAGAACCGAATTGATTAAAAGAACAATTACTAAGATATTGTTTAACTATAAGCCTTCCCTAAAGAACTTGCCTTTCTACAGGAAACATTAGTGAAAGAAATTTTACAATGATATATTTAGTTATTTACTGCGGAGTATACCTTTTCTGTCAAGTCAAGCGCTCCACTTATGATTGTAGTCTCATCATGTGTAAGTTCACCTCCTTTACCAGCCTATCATGATTTTTTTTGAATAAAGACAACAAAAGGATAATACAAATTAGTGCAAAACAAACAAAAGGCTAATATAACTTTAGACGTAGTAAGAAGGGCAGGTTGGGCAGTTAAGTAACGGTCAAAACAGGTTCAGGTTGGAACGGGTCACTTATAGTACGTCATGATCGAGGTGGGCTGACCTCCAAACACTTCTTGTGCATCTCTTTAGCTTATTATGATAATCAGTTTGCTACTTATGATTACAAAAAACATATGTTATTACCATGGCCTTGGCTGACTTTCAGCCTGTGTCACCCGTCCAACCCATTAAAGTTTCTTGATTTGAACCATTTGAGATAAAACATAACCCAAATTGACCCATTTATAATTTATAATTGAACAGTTTGAACTTGCCACCTCTAGTCAATTCATAGCTTTACGCCATAAACAACTAAACAAGAATGTAGAATGTTTACCTCTTGGCTGTGAATGGAGACGAGTGCTTTCAACTGGGCACGCCGAAACATAGTATCATTATGCCCGATTAAAGCATCTAAAATCTGCATATTTTGTGAACTTTAATATTAGATGCTGGTAAACCTTCTCCAAAGTAGTTATATATAGACAAATCGAGAGATATAAAGTCAGTAAAAATTTCTTAGATAAAAAACTATAGGAACAATTCAAATAGACAGAATTTTCTAACATGGACGCTTAGTCATATAAATGGTCTATACTTAAAAAAGTTGCACACAGCACATGAAATAATTGCCTAGTTGTGATATGCTTAAATAAAAGTCATGTGTGTGGTTGTGTTCGTGTTTAGCTAAAAAGATCTTATAAATCACAAAATAAGCAATCAAAACTTTGAATATTAACTATTTAGGAATTCACAAGTTAGCAAAAACAAGTAGGTGGTGACACATTCAACTATTCAAGAAGCTTTTACTCTTCCCATAAGCTAAAAACAAAGAGCCAAGGATAAATTATCTATTAAAGAAACATGCTTGAATTCACCTTTCCAACAGGATAAGCAATCGGATAGCAAATGACCATTAAAAGCCGAACAAGCCCTACAAAATTAGCACCCACAGCAAGTCCATATCTTGTTGATATTGCTTGTGGAATTACCTGGTATGGTACATACTTTTAGTCTTAAGCATGCAAATATATTTACCGTATCAAGAGAGACTGTCATACTACACCATTAAATACCTCTCCAAAAGCCAGTACAAAAGTCACAGACAACAACACCGCAACAGCTGGATGAAAAATCTTTTCCAGGTAAATAGGCAGAGCCTGTAAACAATTAAAATGGGAACTTAGTGAGTATTAATACAAAGAGGTACAACACCACAATACAAGTGAAGTTTATAAGGCGTATATTCCATGACATATACAACCGAAAAGTTCTATTGTGTCTAACTACAAGAAATGCAATAGCTCATATGGAAGTCACAACAAGATAATAAGTACTGATGCTACCATATAAAACGATTCAAATCAAACTTGTTATCAACAAACATAACCAAAAATACGTTGAACCGACCTCCATGGCCGCAGCATTACACAACAGCAATGTTACAAGAAGCTGATGTGGCCTTTGAACAATTGGTAGGATAACAGCTGTATCGAAAGCAGATTACCGTCATTAATCGCAAAGTATTAATCCAAAAAACACAAGAATAACATAGTAATCATACAAATTTGAAATGCAGTGACTAATTATCACATGCTATTAATAGAATAATCATCAAATTAGAAGCTACTATTTAACTTCCCATACTCTACATATCAAATTAAAATAAATTTCTCGAAAACCTAAAATTAAATATCGAATAAAAAAAAATCAAATCCTACCTAACACATAACCGTGTGTTAGGTAGACGCTTAATACAACAAATTAACAAATACTGCAATACAGATTCGTGTAAAACTTTAAACAATTGGATACAAAACAAATGAATCAAATTCGATAACATAACGACGAAATGCTACCTGCTTGCTTCTTCTCTCTGTCCGTACCACTCCGGTGAAGAATCTCGAGCTCAACAACTCCTAGAGACATCAACCCTAGGGTAAGACCGGACATAATTCCGGCGAATAGCACAAGAACACACGAAACGCCGGCGTAAATGAACCACGTAGGGTTTCCGAACGCGATAGTGTTCGAATCGTTGACTGTATAACTCGCCGGAGCTCCGGCGACAGCACCGGAGCCGGCAGCTAGGGTTAGTAGATTCATTGTTTGTAAGTGTGTTGAATTAAGACGCAAGTTAGACAAGTAGTTGAAGATGTAAGAATGTGGAAAATTGTTAATTGTGTAGAGAATGGAAGCAAGTAAGCAAGTTGCCGCTCATATAACGACGTCGTTGCCTCTCAACTGCCAAAGGGTCCCACTAGCTTTCTTTTTCACAGTTACGCAACTAGTTGAAAGTGTAACGGAAAACGAAAGCCGCCTTTATCGTGGAAATTTTGGAAAAAATTTAAAGATTTTAGAATCTTACCTATATAAAAAATTCGGTTTATAGTGGGTTGGATCAGGTCAGGTCATGTAAAACAGTAAACATAAACAAACAAAGTTTTGCGGGCCGGATCAGATCAGGTCGGGTTTGGTCAATTTCAATTTTCAAACAATCAAACCCTATTTTTTAACTTCCTATCACATTAACAAACAAAGTTTCAAGTAAAACAATAAACAACATAAAAAGCCTTCGTAAGTAAGTAAATTAACATAAAAAAACATCAAAGTTCAAATGCTACATACTTTTACTTCTCCTAATCGTTAAATAAAACAACAAAAGCCTTATCTAAGACATAACTTGGTCTTTAACTAGAAGATTCCGACAAAAAAAAGTGGGCCAACCATTTTCATCTTGAGAAATCGCGCCATAAGACTAGAGGGTATGGGGTTCATCCCCACCCCGGTCAAGCTCCGGCGACGCCAGCACCCCCCCCCCCCCCGGTCCCGTCCTCACCGGCTTGTTCTTGACATTGGCGACAATCCAATTATGGTGAGGCCCCCCTTCAAATGTTACCGTTAAAATAAAAAAAAAATTCTAACATTTAATTCAAAACCAACGGTTATAATTTAAAAAAATACTCATTTCACTCCCACTTTTATAAATACTCACCTCTTTTACACCATTTTTCACAAATTTTCACCAACTACAATCTCATATCTCTCTCACATTTTATAACCCCTCTTCCCTTTTTATAAAAACTCATCAATTTTTATACCATTTTTTACCCACTACCACCCCATCTCTCTCTAAAAAATTACCATGGCTTCACCTTCTTCCATTTCTTCGTCTACGTGGTATTCATCATCGTCGGAAGAGGATGCAATTATGCACAACATAATTATGAACGCGGCTCAGGTCTTCATGGCGGGTGATGAAGCGTCGTCCCATCGGCTAACTAGACGAGCAAAATTAAACCGAGACCAAGAAGGTACTTTACTATTTTTTCCTTATGTTTTATATAGATTTGAAAATGTATTTTATAATTAATTTCATTTATGTTTCGTTTTAAATTTATAGCCGCCAACGATAAACTAGTAGCCGATTATTTTGCCGACGAACCCGTGTACACACCCGAGATTTTTCGACGTCGGTTCCGCATGAGTCGTGCACTTTTTTTTTACGTATCAAAGGCGACATGGCCCAGTCTGATCTGTTTTTTACACTGCGAAACGACCTAGGGGGCAAAGGGGTTTCAATAATTTACAAAAATGTACGTCGGCCATTCGCCAACTGGCATACGGTTACGCACCCGATGCATTAGACGAGTATATAAGGATGTCTGAAAGAACCGCACGTTTATGTTTGCACAAGTTTTGCGAATGGGTTGTCAAATTGTATAGCAAGAGATACCTGCGGAGACCGAACGCAAACGACGTTCAAAAATTATATCAAGCACACGAACAGATACATGGTTTCCCAGGAATGCTCGGGAGCATTGATTGCATGCACTGGCCGTGGCAGAACTGCCCAGTTGCCTGGCAAGGTCAGTATACTAGGGGAGATCATGGACATCCGACTATTATTCTAGAGGCTGTTGCGTCACAGGATCTCTGGATCTGGCATGCTTTTTTTGGTCTACCGGGTTCGCTCAATGACCTTAACATCATATACCAGTCACAGATATTTGACGATGTAGTGGCGGGTACAGGTCCAGGCACAAGTTTTACGGTTTCGGGGGTGGAATACAGGCGAGGTTACTACCTAGCCGATGGAATATACCCAACGTACTCGACAATCGTTAAAACTATTCCGCACCCGACAGACGAAAAAAGAAAAAAATTTGCGAAGTATCAAGAGGGTGCGAGAAAAGATATTGAACGGCCTTTTGGTGCTCTACAAAAAAAAAATGGCAAATCATTGAATATCCAGCACGTTCGGCTACACCAAAGAGGTTACGACACATTATGTACGCTTGTATCATCCTTCATAACATGATCATTGAAGACGAAGGTAGAGCGATATGCGAGTACGACGAAAACGCGTCTACTGGAAATTATGTTCTAGTTAGTGGGGAACAACAAGATTTGAACATGTTCGCTCTACGTAACGAGTACACACATCATAACCTACAAGCGGACTTGGTGGAGTACATTTGGAACAACGCTCAAATCGAACCCGACGACGACATGGAGGACAAAAACTACTAGCTTATTTTAATATATTAGGATTTTTTTAAGTTTATGTTTTTTTTAAGTTTATTTTTTTTAAGTTTATTTTTTTTAAGTTTATGTAATGTTTTTTAATATTAATGAAAATATTTTGTTAGTTTATTTGTTCAATGTTAAAAAAAAAGTAGAAGATTAAAAACATAAAAAGCATAAAAGTGGTGGGGTAGGATCATCTAGGACCATCCTCCATACCCTCTAGTTTTGTGGGATGGACCATCCTTGGGAGGACTATGATGTGGCGCATACGTGGCGGATGATCCTCCCTTGGAGGACCATCACCATACCCTCTCGCCTAACTTCTCTACGCATGGTTCTTATCACATATAAATTTGCTCCGTAAGTTCATAAAACAACACTAAACACTTAAACAAAATAAACAATCATGTTCGACAAATACCATAGTCCATAATTTTCAATTTTCATTTTTCAATTTTAATTTTCAAACATTTAAGCCCTAGTTTTAAATGTTGATTAGTCATCATTTAAACAAACAAAGCTTAAAATAAAACAACAAAATCATTAAATACAAGTCTAGAACAACTAAAAAAATATTAAAAAACATAAAAAGATCAAACCCTTATACATATATATTTTCTCATAATCACCACATAAAAAAAACAATCAATAAATAAAACAACAAAAAACAATCAATAAAAAAAGGATAAATCTTTGGGTTGGGTTGGGTTGGGTTGGGTTGGGTTTGGGTAGTGGGGTTAATAAAATTAGATTGTAGATTGGGTTAAGTAAGGTGAATAAGTGGTTAAAGAATAATTATAAAAATTGTGTTATATACTTATATATTCATAATATCAGTGTTTAATTTTTTTTATAAATTTATAATATTTTTTTCTAAGGAAGGTGGTTGAAAATTTTCAAGGGATGCGGTTGAAAAAATCCAAGGGGTGCGGTTGGGATTTTCGACGAAAATTAGCACTTTTTCAAGGGGTGTGGCCGCCCACCCACCATCGTGGGTAGGTCCGCCCCTGCTTTATGTTGGTGGCTAGAGAAATTTTGATTATTGTAAATTAACCGAACATTTATGAAATCCAAATTAACCAAACGTTCATGAACTATTTGACAAAAAAGTTTATCTTCATTTAGTTAAACAAATGATTATGAACACGTACTTTTTTCATTCATGAACTTTCGGTTATGTTTGTTCATATGTGATCCTTAATATACGTTCGCTTATGTTCATTTATGTTTGTTTGATTCGTGAATTGTTCGTTTAGCTTATATTGGTTGCCAAACAACATAAATTGGAGTATTCATTGTTATTTAAATGGTAGCATATGTTGTTTTCTATTGGATTTGGTTTTCCTATTTTTAAACAAATAACATTTTTGCAATGAATAGGAACAATCCAAGATTACAATAGTCATAACCAAACCATTTCTTTAGCCGAGTCCACAAAAGGAGAAATGGAGACAAAGATATAGAATTATGAGTTCTTATGTACATGAATGACAGATAGTAGTCGATTGGCAGGCCATAGGGACGCTGGCAAATTTGTTGGCGTTGTATGACGTATCAAGGAGGCTCAGACTCTGATCTAGGGTTCGTTTGAGCCGGATAAACCTAAAGACATTTAATTTATAATTTAAGTGGCATTAGGCGGGAGTCATCATTAGGGTTGGTGGCCCAACTAGAGAAGCAAAACTTCTAGAAACACCTTAAGCCAGGGAGATCATGGGTTCAAGTTTCACAAAAAATAAAAATAAAATTTGTTGTTAAAAATTAGGCGGAGTCATAGTTATTGGAATCCTTTCCAGAAAGATGGGAAACCTCCAAGAATGGAGTGAGGAGACGAAGAGTTTTTTTTTCTTTTTTCATTTTGATTTTTTTTATTATAAAGATTACTTTAGTTATTTTACATTAATTTAACATAATGCTTAACGGGGGTGTCTCAAGATGAATCGGTATTGAACGGAATAACAAATCGGAAAATAATAGAACTTGGCTAAGCACCCAAATTTTATTAATGTCAAGAAACTATCACAAAACTTGACTCATACAATCCCTAATACCCAAAGCATGGTATTTATAATCTAAACACACCTATTAGATTATAACTAGGATTGCTAAAAATCTATCTATTTTAGGACATGATAATTGTAATTAATTATCCACTCCTTAATTAGTTTCCTTGCCTTGCACGCAAAGGAACTTTTAATTCGAAATTTCCAACAATCACCCCCGGAATTTCGAACTCGTATCTGACAAGTCTTCAACTCCAAGCTTTTCAGTCATCTCCTTGAACTTGATCTTCCCAAGAGCCTTCGTCAAAATATCTGCCTTTTGATCAATGCCACTAACATGCTCGACCACGATATCTTCACGATCAACACATTCCCGAATGTAGTGAAACCGGGATTTAGTGTGTTTGCTTCTTCCATGGAAAACCGGGTTCCTCGCGAGAGCTATCGCCGATGTATTATCAACACGTAACACCGCCGCTTGAATTTTCTTGTCTAGTAAGTCACCAATTAATTCTTTTAGCCAAACTGCCTGACACGCGGCTGCACTAGCTGCCATATACTCTGCCTCACACGATGATAAAGTAACTGCACTTTGCTTTTGAGAACACCAAGTAATTGGGGAAGACCCAAAATAAAACACGTGTCCCGTAGTACTTCTTCCATCGTCTGGATTTATGTTGTGACTACTATCACTGTAAACGACCAACATATTTTCTCCTCGAGTATAGGTAATGCCATAACTAAAAGTACCTTTTAAATAGCGAAGAATTTGCTTGATGAGAGCTGCATGAGATTGCTTCGGGCATTGCATGTATCGACTGGCTACTCCGACCGAAAACGCCAAATCTGGTCGAGTCTGTAAAAGGTACCGGAGACACTCGACAATCTTTCAATATCTCGTTGCATCAAAATCTTCTTCGTCTTCAAATTTAGAAACTTCCACGTTCGGGTCTATGGGAACACTAGTAGGATTGCAGTTAATCATACCGGCTTCCGTCAGTATTTTCTTTGCATACGCCTCTTGCTTAATTTTTATCACGTCCTTGCTCTGCGACACTTCAATTCCAAGATAATAAGTAAGCTTTCCCAAATCCTACATTTCAAAGTTTTTAGCCATCCCGCGCTTAAACTCCATAATAAGTTTCAAATTTGAAGTCGTCACAATTAAATCGTCCACATACACGTCGATTAATAAGACGTCCGTTCCAACGGTTCTTTGGTATACGGCTTGTTCTTGTGAGCACCGGTGAAATTTCATATCTAATAAAATATTATTTAATTCCGTATTCCACGCACGTGGAGCTTGCCTTAACCCGTATAACGCCTTCGATAATTTATAGACTTTATGCTCTTCGCATTTTTTAACGAACCCTTCCGGTTGAACGACGTAAACTTCTTCTTTTAATTCGCCATGTAGGAACGCGGATTTAACATCTAGATGATGTAATTCCCACCCTTCATTCGCTGCGAGAGATAAAAGTAACCGAACTGTTTCAAGTCGAGCAACTGGCGCAAACACTTCGTCAAAATCGACTCCGGGTTGCTGAACATAACCCTTCGCCACGAGTCTAGCCTTATGTTTATTTAGTGAGCCATCCGCGTTTCTTTTAACCTTGAAAACCCACTTCAAACCAATCGCCTTTGCACCACGCGGTAACTCGGTTAACGACCACATATTGTTTTTATTTATTGATTCAATTTCTGTGCGCATTGCTTTCATCCACTCCGGTTTAGATTTTGCATCGTCAAAACGAACCGGTTCATCATCCGTAAGCAATAAAAAATCTTCATCAATCGTACTCGAATTTAATACGTAATCATTAAAACGTACCGGGGTAACCGTAGCACGATTCGATCTACGAACAATTGGCTCTAGAGTCACAAAAATATTATTTTCATTATTTCTACTGTTCACGGCTCTATTCTCAGCCGTATGGGTCTGTCCTCTGATATTTTGGCCATGTGATTCACTTCTTATTCCAGCCGATTGCACCTCTTCATGCCCTGTTGGGCCTTGCTGATCTTCATCGTGGGAAACAACATCATCACTTTGACTTGGATTTGAGGAGCCCAGAAAATCTTTAGTGGTGGCATGTTGTCCACGATATGGGCATGATGTGCCCAACATATCACTATTTGATATTGTTTTATTTGATCCATGGCAAGTTTTATTTTTAACATTATCAACACCACATGGGCCCTCATTATTACTTGACCCGGTTGAATCTGACTCATTTTGCATTCGTGATCCACTGTTAGATTCGTTGGACTCCGTATTAACCGACCCATCTCCCGTGTCAATAACGCCATCAAACTCGACCCAAAACATACCCGGTTCGCGAGACTCTTTTTCATTAAAAACATTATTTTTTCCCCAATTCCAACCACGCGTTTCATCAAACTCCGTATCTCCGTCTCGACCCACAACAATTCTACGAGTCGTCGGATTGTATAAACGATACGCCCCCGAACCTTTTTCGCTTCCAAGATAAACTAGACGAGTCGAATGATCGTCTAATTTTGGAAGATGTCCGCCAACAATTTTCAAATAAGCGGCACATCCGAAAACCTTAAGAAATTGAAGATCCGGTTTCTTTCTTTTTAACATCTCGTACGGTGTTTTGTCTTCGTGTAACGCTCGTGTTGGAATTTTATTTATAAAATTGGTTGAGTGCCTCACTGCCTCCCCCCACATAAAATTAGGAACTTGTCGCGCTTTTAATATACTTCGAGTCATCTCCATTAAGGTACGGTTTCGCCTCTCCACCACCCCATTTTGTTGAGGTGAATATGGAGCGGTTAAGTGTCGAATAATCCCTTCGTTTTCACAGAACCGATTGAAATCATGAGACGTAAATTCTCCCCCTCGATCGGTTCGAAACGTCTTGATTTTTCTACTAACTTCCACTTCCACCATGACTTTAAACTTTTTGAAAGTTTCAAACGCATCACTTTTTTCCTTCAAAAGAAAAGTCCACATGAAACGTGAAAAATCATCAACTAAGACAAATACATACCTATTTCCCGCTATTGTGCTCGGAGAAATTGGACCGCATAAGTTCCAAGGCACGCGTTGCCCGAAACGACGTCGTCTTCGGAAAAGATTGTCTCGTATGCTTCCCGACTAAGCACGAATCACATATTTGATTTTCATGATTGATTTTTGGCATCCCTACGACCATATCTTTATTCACCATTTGTTTCATGGACTCGAAATTTAGGTGACCAAGTCTCGCGTGCCATAACCAATTTTCATTATCAATCCGAGCTTTCAAACAAACGGGTTTTCCAACTTTTAATTTAATCGTATAAAGACGATTTTTAGATCGAGTAACATTCATTAATACCTTGCCTTGAGCGTCACGCATTAATAAATAATCGTCTTTCATACGAATATCACATCCACACTCTGTTGCTTGACCGAGACTAATTATATTACTACGTAAATTAGGGATATAATAAATATCGGTCATTAACCTTTGCTCCCCCGTTTTACCCAATATTAATATAGACCCTTTTCCCGCATATTTCGACTTGAGACCCATCCCCGAATTTAACTTTGCCACCAACACGCTTATTTAATTCAGAGAAAAAAAGATATATTACCTGTCATATGGTTACTCGCGCCATTATCCAAATACCACAAGACTTTTTCTTCCGAACCGCTCTCGTAATTTTTTGGAATTACCTTTTCTTCATTCAAGTAAACGATTTCTTGAACATCTTGCACCATAAACAAAGACGGGTCAATTTCTTCAGCATCGATCAAGTTTGCTTGTTTCTCTTTCTTTCGCTCTGGACATCTCGAAACAAAGTGACCGAACTTGTCGCATCGAAAACATTGAACCTTCGAATAATCCTTCTTTCCTTGTTGTTTATCCCCTTCGTTGGACCCGCCTTGTGACCCGCGGTTTTGACCAGATTGGTTTCGACCGCGTCCACCACCATCACGTCCACGGTTCGAGCCTTTCCCGCATCCCTTACTAGAATCGCGTGAAGTCTGTCTAGAACTTGAAGAGGCATTAGAATTATTAAACATTAGTTTCGTTTGAGTACCTTGATTATCCAACTGCAATTCTTCATCTTTTATGCGTTCTTCATACGCCTTTATTCGACCAACAACATCGTCGAATGCAACTGTTTTTAGATCCACAAGTTGCTCAACTGAGGCTACCATATGGATGAACCGCCTTGGTAAACCACTGAGAAACTTTTTCACGATCCTTTGTTCCTCTATTATAGAACCGAGAGACGCAGCTTTTGAAGACATTCCTGTTAACTGGCTAGAAAACTCATCAACTGTACTAGAATCCTTCATCTTCAACGCCTCAAATTCTGACATGAGTGTCTGTAGTCTTGCTTCACGTACCCGATTGGCTCCCAGATGGCGCGCTTTCAGTGCATCCAACTTCTCTTTTGCCGTCTTCATATTACCAACTTGCAAGATCTGTTCTTCCGGTATGGATTGAAACAACAAAGCAATTGCCATATTGTTTTTCTTCACATCGGTTTCAGTTCCGGGTTCAATGGCCTCCCATACGCCATGAACGTTAAAAATCGCACGGATACGCAACGCCCAAATTGTATAATTAACCTTATTCAACATCGGGCATTGAAGCGTTGTTGAATTTGGAACCGATTTCTCGGTATTTGAGCCTCTACCGCCATCGCTTCCAACCATATTTTTCTTTCGTTGACTATACGTAAGATTAAACGAACCCGGTGTAACTGGTTCAGTTTCTTCCAGTCTACGCGTTTAATTTCCGAGTTCCACTTCAAACACGAACCCGAAGAAACAAAGCTATATCTGGCTTACTTATTCTGAACAGATTCTTGGTCGGCTTCCTTCTCGTTATCAAGCTGCGTCCAACCTGCTACTACTTGAT
Source organism: Helianthus tuberosus (assembly GCA_030545235.1). Lineage (NCBI taxonomy): Eukaryota > Viridiplantae > Streptophyta > Magnoliopsida > Asterales > Asteraceae > Helianthus > Helianthus tuberosus. Next base: position 189,771,959 of record CM060406.1, read on the forward strand.
GATTAATCCGATGAAGAAACTGCCGTTTGGATAACCATGATTCTGAGCTCAATCGCAAGTTATAACTTCTGTTATTTAAATCCCAGTTTCGGTCTGATACCAATTCAAGATGAATCGGTATTGAACGGAATAACAAATCGGAAAATAATAGAACTTGGCTAAGCACCCAAATTTTATTAATGTCAAGAAACTATCACAAAACTTGACTCATACAATCCCTAATACCCAAAGCATGGTATTTATAATCTAAACACACCTATTAGATTATAACTAGGATTGCTAAAAATCTATCTATTTTAGGACATGATAATTGTAATTAATTATCCACTCCTTAATTAGTTTCCTTGCCTTGCACGCAAAGGAACCTTTAATTCGAAATTTCCAACAGTGTCCGAGTTTGATCTCTTATAGTTAAAAATTGTAACTCAAACATACAACTTTTAAAACTTAGACCTCAAACATTTAACCAAATCCAATTCATATAGATTATTTATGTAGCTAATCTTATATTAATTTAACACAATAAGTAGGATAGTTTGTCAAGGGAGGGCTCATTGGGAAAACTAAAAAAGTAGGGAATAATGTGGAAACGACTTAAACGAAGTCCGATTAGACTCATTCTAGTGGCGTTGGAATTGGCTCGTCGAACGCTAATTAAGATCTCTTAACCCTAAAACATAAATCCCAAACCTTAAAGCTAAACAATGAGGCCACCGTAAAATTTAAACTATAAACCCTAAAGCTAAACCTTAAACCCTAAAGTTAAAACCCTAAATAATAATGATTAACCCTAAAACTAAACTCTAAAGCAAAACCCTAATACAAGATCCTAAAAGCCAAACCCTAATGTATTTAGGGTTTAGGGTTAAGAGATCCTAGTTAGAGATTGACGAACCGATTCCAACAACACTAAAATAGTCCAATCAAAGTTCGTTTGAATCGGTTCCCTGCTGTCATCCCTTTTTAGTGAACCCAATGAACCTGAGTTTGTTAAAACTATAAACTTTGTATTCTTTAAATTAAGAATTCAATGTTTATCAATAAAACTAGGTTTATTACTGTAGCCGCGTTGCGGCGAACTTCTTTTGTCATTTAGTCTTTGTTTACATGTGTTTTGAAATCACTACGAGCGCGTTACGCATAGAACCGCTGACAAGAATAAAAAGAAAATGTAGAAAAAAAAACAGTATAAGATAACCGAAAGAAAATCAACAAAAAAGTTTTATGGTAATGATGTTGTTCGTATGAAACCCGTGGTCAGAGATGAGCAAATGGTATTGGGTACCGGTACCGAATTTCCCGAACCGAAAGATTTTAAGTCATTTCGGTAGCAACCTTTTGCTTTCCTGGTACCGGTTTGCTACTAGTTTTTACCTTCATACACCTGTACCGTAACCGGTATTTTCGATACCAGTACCAATTTAGTATCGGTTGGCACCGAGCTCATCCCTAGCCCTTAAACTAAAAAAAAGAAAACACTAAAAGTTGAAGAAAATCAATAAAAAAAGTTGCATGATACCGTTGGTGTTTGTACGGTACCCGTGATCAGGGATGAGCAAATAGTATAACCGAAAGAAAATCAACAAAAAAAGTTTTATGGTAATGATGTTGTTCGTATGAAACCCGTGGTCAGAGATGAGCAAATGGTATTGGGTAACGGTACCAAATTTCCCGAACCGAAAGATTTTAAGTCAGTTCGGTTTTAACTTTTGGCGTTCCTAGTACCGGTTTGCTACCAGTTTTTACCTTCATATACCTGTACCGTAACCGGTATTTTCGGTACCAGTACCAATTTAGTATCGGTTGGCACCGAGCTCATCCCTAGCCCTTAAACTAAAAAAACACTAAAGTTGAAGAAAATCAATAAAAAAGTTGTACGATATCGTTGTTGTTTGTACGGTACCCATGATCAGGGATGAGCAAATGGTATTGGTTAGAAGTGCCGAATTTCCCGAACTAAAAATTTTCAATATCAATTCGGTACCTACATTTGATGTTTTCTGTACCAGGCTGGTGCCGGTTTTTACCTTCATGTACCGAGACCGAACAGGACCGTAGCGTTATTTTGATAAAAGATGGATAAATGGGAAAAAAAAATTGTCACGTGGCAAGGTTTAAATGGAGAAGGTACTATTCATTTTAAATGAAAAAAAAAACAAAAATGAAAAAAAAAAAACAAAAGGCTTGCCACGTGGCAAGCTTTGAATGGTGAAGGAACTATTAATAAGGTTTGTTTTTTAATATATAGGATAATGATAAACTTACGATCCAAATAGGATTGCATCTCAACGTGTAATTAAAAAAAACAGGTCGGTTTTAATGAAAGAGATGGTTTGAAAATTCAAAAATGTTATCACGTCAGGCTTGGGGCATGAGAACTACGACCAAATCGTTGACAAAGTTATACACAAGGGTTGGTGGGAGATTTTGATATTTATATAACTACACCCTCATAATTTATTTACTTGGACATATTTAAACAAAAGAGTTATTGCATATTAGGCCCTCAGCTCTTGATTATTAAAGAAAATGCTCAAAAGTTATAGTTCAACATTTTGCATCATATTCAAGTCTTTTTGAGTTCTTGTTGCATGAAAGAAGTAAATATACTAGGTGTTTTCTTTTTTATATCATGATTGTCACTAAAACTATCTTGATGTTGGCTTGGTTTTAAAAAGCGGGAAGCGCACTAAAGCGACAAGGTCTAAAACCGAAGCGCAAAGCGCAGAGCGCAAAAGCACAGGGCTTTTCGTACGTGAAGCGCAAAGTATTAATATAATATTTTTTTTTATAAATTACAGATAATATTAGCTATAATGTTAGGTTTTTTACCCCTAAAATTTAGATAAATAAAAGATATATACGGTTTAAATTTATTTAAACTATTATGATACACTTAGAGAACAAATAAACATATTAGGAGAAGTTTTAAGATTAAATCTGATAAAGACTTAAACATTAAGGGTGAAAAGTGTAACTTAGTAAAAAAAAGATACAAATACGTATGTTGTAAGTTTGTAACCCTACTTCTATCTCCATCACATTCTTTCTACCCTAAAACCCAGCCGCCATCCAAAATCCTTTCCATCTGCTCATCTTTTATCTATCGCCACTATCTGCTCATCTATATGGCACATCTTCATCACAGGTAAGTTTATTTTATTCTATTCCAACATATATGAGCAGATTCTTAAGCAAAAAGGCTCGATTTCATCTCCCTGTACATGAAGCGCTCGCTTCTCGCTTCAACATCTTACCAGAAAAGCGCCATAGGCGCTCGCTTTATGTACAACCCTCGCCTTGTGTAACACAAGGCGCAACAGCTTGCGCCTAGGCGCGCTTTTTAAAACCAAGGATGTTGGATAATAAGATTACTTGCATCCATTATACTTTGTTGACTATCTGATGCTACATGTTTTCCATCAAAATATTGAAATTCAATTTTACCAGGCTTGCGGATTCATTAGTTTCAATTTCGTATAGTGCTCGCATTCGTTCTTTCACCCTAGGTTAATAACTTGTGGTTAGAGCATTTAAGCTCTTAACCATCTCTTACAATGTCGCTTGATAAGGTGACGTCTAAATCACCGGATCGAACACTACACGTCAGAGCTCGAACGAACATGTTCCGGCTCACAAAAGGCCTCCGGCTCAAAGAATCTTCTATAACTAACTAGGGACCTACAATCCCAACCGCCTGACAACGTCTGGTCCGGTCATAACATCCCGGGCAACGTCAGCATACCCACAAGTATAAATACCTCACTTAAATCTCCAAAGAGGGGTAATCTGTACTTTCCCTCTTTAATCTTCAACTCTCTCACTGAACACTTTCTGTACTACCCGGTACTTATTCTCACGCCCAAGCTTGGTCACAAAGAGGCCCCCTCCCTGTGACGAGGCTAACGTTGTTTTCTCTTTCTGTGATTTCTTACAGGTTGTAGATCTTCATTCTGAGACTCTTCCTCCATTCGGCTCGAGCAGCTGATATTTGAGTCTTCAGTGGCGACATCCTCTCGGATTCACTAAACCTTTCTTTCAAATCAATTTTTCTACATCATGGCATCGTCTTTTCCGTCTTTTGACGATCTAATAGCTGGAAATACCACATCTACATCAATTCCTTCTACAGCATCATGGTAGGCAATTCCAAATAGTGCATGTTCTGTACTGTCAGATTTACATTTGCTATTGAAATTAATGAATTAAACACATTTTGTGCTCCAAATGGGGATGATCAATGATGGTGAAGAGTAGTTGTTATTCAGGAATGTAACTAGATGAATGATACTAAATATGATTTAGATAAGTGATATAAGTTTCTATATATATATATATATTATAGGGTAAGGTTCTTGCGAGAACCAGCTTTATTACGAGAACCGCGAGAACCAATGTGAACACAACCTAAAATAGCTAAAAAACCTAACCCCCCCACCCCCAAGCTAAAATGCTAAAAACTAAACCCCAAAAAAACCTAAAAAAATAAAAAAAAAACACACAAATTTTTTTTTAGTATTTTTTACATTAAAATCGCTACTTTTAGTAGCAAAAAAAAATTATTATTATTATTTTTATTTTGCTACTAAAAGTAGCGATTTTTTTATAAAAAATGTTAAAAAAAATATTTTGTGTGTTTTTTAGCTATTTTTAGGTATTTTTGGTTGTGTTCACATTGGTTCTCGCAATAAAGGGTGGTTCCTAACGGATCCTTCTCCTATATATATATATATATATATATATATATATATATATATATATATATATATATATATATATATATAAGTATCCGCTAAAATGAGAACCACCTCGAGTTGTAAGAACCGCGAGAACTTTTTGATCCGGGGCGAGGTGGACCAAAATTTTTTTTCATAAACGTAGATGCATGTATAAAAACAACATTTGTAAAAAAAAATTCAAAAAAAAAATGTCGTGTGTGTAGTTTTGAGCAACACAAGTTTGTGTTTACGGGACCCGTAACCAGGTAAATCATTGCTATTTTCAAGGAGAATAGATGAGAAAAACAAAATCTTAAAATTGATTATTATATGAAAGTATAGACATATAAGGGTTATTGCTTCTACATTGGCTGCCTTGTGTAGACCAGATCTAGCCTTTTCCGAGTTTGAGATGGATTTGCAAAATGAAGAAACCCCGTTAGAAGGGGTCATAACCAAACACGTAAAGATCTATGTTAGACTATGTGTTATGGTGATGGGAAAGGTGAAATAAAAAGTGTTGTCACGTAGGCGCCATGCAGGCAGGGTTGGTTTCACATCTCACTAAGATGTGTTATGGTAATATGAGACGTGGTAGGGTGAGTAATAAAAAAAAGAAAAAAAAGAAAAGAAATGGTAAGGTGGAGATAAACACCCCCTTTCACATTCCTCAACACACGACCTTTAGTATGTATATTATATAGTCCTTGAGAAGTGGGATAGTTAGGTTTCCTTTTATAGGTGAGCATTTGGGTTGGGTTAGGCCTAATGGGCCGGATCTCATCAGGGCCTAAGCCCAAATATAGACCCAAACCAGATATAGGTAGTTAATTATCATATATTAATTTTTCTAAATTCACCCTTCATGTATTATGCATATGTGGTTTTCACTTAAACAATTGGAGCAAGATAAGTAAGGGGCTGTTTGGCAACATCTGAATCAATAAGTGCTGAATGAATAAGAGGTCTGAATGGGTAAGAGGCTCTGAATCAGTAAGTGCTGAACCAGTAAAGTGCTGTTTGGTTGCACATCTGAATGACGGTGTAAAATGACATTTTTACCCCTTTTAATTAAAAAAAAACCATTTAGTGTTCTCATCCCTAAAGTGGAAGACCCACTTGTGTTTAATGATTTTATGCCTATTGTTGCTCCAGAACTTCATCTCTCTCTCTACCTTTGTTTCTTGTTCAGTCAGACTCCTCTCCATGTCTGACTCGGACAGAGCAAAATAAGAGGTATGATAAGTTTTAAGAGGCATGAAACAAACAGTCTGAACTCTGACTCAGTCAGACATGGAAGAATAAGAGGCTAGTCAGATGCTACCAAACAGGGCCTAAGTTGGACAGATGAATGGAACCTGCAGAGGGACATTTTCATTGTTCACAATTATTATTTTATTGTTGTTATTATTATTATTATTATCCACCTTTTGATTCTTTAAAATTAAAAAAACACTCTGCACAAATGGACTCTAATAGTTTGAGGCCTCTTTCTTGCTACCACCTAAATTATGGATGCAATTTCTTGGCAACTTGTAATTGTGGTAGGAATAGGTTGGGCCTGTGGGAAGTAAACAATGCTTCAACAAACAATATCTACCCGAAATTCATGCAAAGAAAATGAATATGCACAACAAACACAATTACAACTTTAACCTTGATCTTAACCATTTCTAATTCCACACACCCCACAAGAAAACATACCCAAGAACACACAAAGTTTGTGCTTATACTTGTATATAAATGTATGCATTTGCATATATATATATCGGTGGAGGCAATCATTAGAAAAAAAGCGCTTTTTAATTAAACAGAAACTATGATTAGATTCACCATTCTTAAAGCCGTTATCTTCGTGTTCGTTCTCTTTCTTCATCCCCACACCGAAGGCCAGGTAGTCCCCATAGTACCACTTACCCCTTTTGCTCCTCGCCCCCTTTGTAATTACCAAATGGCCCTTGCTAATCAAGCATGTGCATATCTACCATTCGTACAAATCCCTCCACCAGCGCCCCGAGCCCCATATGATCCACCAGCACCACCATCTGACGATGAGGACACACCCGAGCCTGAACGCATGGATTTGCATGCTCACAGGCACGTACATAATGAGGACCGTGACAATGACACTGACGCCGACAATGACAATGGTAATGATCATGACCATGGCCATGACCATGATCATGGCCACAAGCGTGGTCATGGGCGTAAACAACAACGACAACATCCACATCATCATCGTCATCATCATAGGCATAGAGCCACACCCGTGGAAGAACAATGTTGTAAATGGTTGTCTCAAGTTGATGATCAATGTGTTTGTGAGCTCCTTCTTCATATGCCCCCTTTTCTTGCTAGACCTGTTCATAGATATTCTGTAATAGTTGGTAAAGCTTGCAACATAACTTATTCATGCGGAAGTCGAATAAGGAACTAATTTCTATACTAAACCTACAATTAATATGCTTCTTTAGCTTACATGTCATTATAATTAGACACTTCCTCTTTATTTTTGCATCAACTTTTTCATCTAGTGAAATATCATAATATTTAGTTGTGTACTTGTGTATCGCGATATATGTCAAGTTTTAACCTTTGGTTTCTATTCTTTATGGTGTATCATGTTATTGTATAAATAGATTTAACACATGAATGACTAGAATCGAATAGATTCAAAGTGTGTAGCTTTTTGTATCTTGGACTTGTGCTTTACAAATTACATCAATGAAAAAAGTGGATGCCTAAGATACTGATTGATTTATCAAGAGAATTATTCTATGCTTATCTTCGCGTTTTTCTTTTTTATTTTTTACATGTAAAACGGCCAACTGAGAGTGGACATGTTGCGTTTATCCAAGTCAGATTGTTCGGTATATTTGCATTATAATGTTTTATCGTATAATATAGCATGTTTATGTTACACAGTAAGATCCAACCCCGACTATATACTGCTGCTTTCTAGGATTTTTTTTTTATTATAAATCACATTTCTATTTATGCATACAGCTGGTGTTACTGTTACATGCTCAAGTGAGTTTCCAAAAATGATGTTTAAAGTGTGTGTACCCTTTATAGGGGATGCCCACTCTTTCTTGTTACTACAATGACAGTTTATGAGGGTATTTTCATTGATATGTTACCAATTTAGACATATTAAGCTTTTTTGAGTGGCTTAACAACATATTTGGTTAAATAAATTGTTTTCATAATGCTACTTTGAGTTGTTTTTCTAAAAGAGTCCAAGCATAAGCACACACTAATTTGTATAACTCAACCAAATACCTCCTTTTTCATTTTATATAGAATTTAAAGTTAAATTATCGTTAGAATAATCTAACTTTTGTAAAACAGAAATTATATATAATCCTTTTGGTGTCGTAGAGGGGCTAAAGAGAAGTTCAAGGAGAGCGGTTTTGCTTTTCTGCTTAATATGATTAAACATGATAACTAGTTGTTAATCGGGTTGGGTGGGTTCAAAATTAATCAGGTTGTTCGAAAAACCTATTCATGTTCGAAATTCATACTAGGTTTAAATTTAGGTTGATCCGAATAAACGAAATTGTTAGAGAAAAACAGCTAATATATTTATAATAAAAGGTACGGTTTTTTTAAGATATTGGATTTAAATAATCTCAACTTTCACCAATTGGCCGATAACACTTGCAACTTTTGATTTGTACAACACCACTCTCAACTTTCAACTTGTTTTCCGATATCACTCCCAAACTAACCCATCACTAACCCAGTTTGCCGATGTCAGATGCCACATCACCAAACTGGTGCAATTAGGATAAAGGACACCCCTAATAATAATACTATGTGGATTCTTTCTTGGATGTTTACTTGTGATCCTAAGAGTGGAGGTCGGGGTCATGAGTAGAAGGATAAATGCTCTCATTGATCACTCGAACATACATAGGTGGTGTTGGAATTTATGCAATCAACAATCGTACCGAATGAACTTCGCAAGTGTACCTTTCCTTGGCTCGATTAGTCGATTTCCATCCCGAGGCATTTTTGACGTGATTCGACATTAATCATGTTATTCTTGGATGTAACGGATGATTCGTTTAGTGATATGACATTAATCATGTTACCATCTACTCAACATCAAAGCGAATGAGACTCTTATGCTAACACACTTCTATAGACTATACCTACTAACGTAACTTAACTTTTAACCATATTTTAGTTTTTAGTTTGTTTGATGAAACTTTTCTTCCACAGTTCGTAATCAATTCAAAATATGTCATTATGTTGTATTCATCGATAAATACATGTAAATAGCAATATATTTACCAGTAAATACAAGAAAACACCAATGTATTCACAGCTGAATAATATACTATACGTAAAATATAGTGTATAAAATACACGTTTTTATATATTATTAGTAGAAAGGTCTTCATCTAACAGATTGGATGATGATACAGTAAAAAAAAGATTCTTAAATCTTTTGTAATTGTGTATATATATTATACAAAGAGCACATCAAAGTCTTGTATGTTTGTTAGCTACATGAATGTCATATAAATGCATGAATGTTTTCAAAAGTCTTCTTATGTGCATGCTAATAAAATTTTATGTTTTATTTACAACAAAGCTTTATTAAGTTAATATATATAATGTGTGGCTAATCTATTTGTATATGCCTTTTAAAGGAGTGGTTAAAAAAAGTGGATTGTTTATAAATTTGTAAATAATGTCATATTCCTTTCTAGTATTGTGGTACAAATTGGTCCATAGGTTATTTATAATGAATTTAATCACTATTCACACATCTATAGTTTTAAATACCAAATTAATTAATTTCAAAGGTTCTTTAAAATATCTTCTAAACAATAAAATATATAAAGATTAGTACACCTTTTATAGTGGCTCAAACTTTTCTCTAAAATAATTTATACACTTCTAAAACTGACGAATACAATTCTTTTTAGCTTAAAGATTTTATTTTGAATTTATAGAGGTTCTTTAAAAACAGGTTAAAGATGTTTTTAAATTAAAATGCCCCTTTTTTCCTTTTCTTAGAAAGGAAATACTAGCATGGTAAGCGTTTAAGTTTTAAGCCTCTTTAGTAATGACCTTAAGATCGAATCCAACTTTAAATTGTTTTCTGATGTTAACCTATTATCAAGGTATAAGTCGGGCCAACGAGTTTTTTTTTTTTTTCAATTACAGGTTCTCCTGATTTACAAAAACGATCATAATTCTAAGAGGACGATACAAATAATAAGTATATGTTTTATAAAAATGAATACTAATGGAGATATTACAAGCTATAAATAATAACATATAGACATTAACTTTAGTAGTGCACAAATCATAACATAACATATAAATATAATTATATAGAGAATAGATATAATTATATAGAGAATGATTTATTAGTTTACAAATTACTTCATTTTCTAAACCTAAAGAACAAGATTTGACCATGGAGGTCAATGACTTCCAATGATTAGAAGCCCCCTTTTAAAATTTATATAGTGCAAGCAAATTCTAGCTCTAGCCATACAAAAACATTACATAGATGTATATATTTATTATTTATTATACTTTAATATTTGAAATAAACAAAAACATTAATTTTATTTTATTTATTTATATTAAAAACTCTTTATAGGCATGCATTTAATAACTAGCATTATATCAAATCCACGTTTCGAATAACAACTTTACATCGATCACACAGTTTGAGTTGGGCTCAACCCCAAAACAAACTTATATTATTATTAATAAAGGTGAAAATACAAAAAATTCCAGGTGTTCACAAGATTTTACCCAAAAATCAGATGAACATGCATCTTTATTTGTACCGGACAATATAACAATAAATGTCTTGTCCGGAGCAATACAACATTACTTGGTACACGATTGTGTTGTTGCATGGGTCATCACTACATGACTATAGAAGTATAACACACTCGACCCATCTGGCGACTTTCCCAGTTATTCACGCAAAAAATTGTCCATATATGTCGGCCGTCAACTCGATCATGAAACATTATTTCTTCTACACTGCGGCAACCATCTCTGCGGCTCTTATAGTCATTCGTCGCCCATCGTCTGCGGCTCTTATAGTCGTTCTCCGGCCATCATCAACGACTCTTTTAGGCGTCCTCCGACCATCGTCTACGACTTTAACAAAGCTCTGGGAATGACCGATATTAAACAAGAACTGATTCACAATCACCGACCCCGGTGTAGCGACCATCTCCGCCCATGACTCATCGGCTTCTGCACCCCCTTTTTGGAAAGCGGGGGTGGCATCAAGCCGATGAAGTTTCCACCCTTTAACCTTTCTTAGCCGCTCAATTTTCTCAAGTTGCCGGCAAGCGAGCATACAAGAATTTATTTTCGTTTCCTCGATCGCTTCTTCTAATAACCTAGCGCGAGTTTTATCATCCACCGAAGATGAATTTTCAGCCCGAAAATACAAATCAAATTCCGGTACTCCAATAGCTCGTCGAATTCCTTTCGTATAATCCGCATTAGGATTATACAACTTTCTAACTTCTTCCACCATTCCATCAGCCACCATCCGATCAACCCTATCGGAAACAAAACCATGCAACACATGCATGGCTACGTCAACCCACAAGAAACACACGTCGTAACATGACCGACACTCGTGGTTTTGATCATCAATCAACGCTTCGATAAAAGAATTCGATCCACCAGCTATGATCGGAAGCTTACCTCTACCTACAATCGACTTCATTGTTTGCGACGCTTTGGTAACGAAATCACCCGCAGTAAAATCCGCCTCAGGATCAACTATTCCGAACAAGTGGTGCGGGACACCCGCGCATTCTTCTTGGGTGATTTTATTTGTAGCTATGTTTAAACCTTCATATACCTGAATCTTATCAGAATTTATAATCTCGGCGGGGTATCGCGCGGCTAGGTCCAACGAGAGTCTTGATTTTCCGGCACCGGTGGCGCCCAAAACCACCACTACTTTATCCTTCTGTGGAGGGCAGTTGAGCACTGATAAATTGCTCCGGCCAGTGGGTATTTGAAGTAAAGATGGTTGAGTATGTGGGCTCAACATCATGGTCATCTTCATTGTTGAAACCCTGAAAGTTTGTTTTTCAAGTGAATGAATAATAAAAATGCACAGTGAAATGAGCTAGTTAGTTCTATATGCGGCAACTTGACAACGTTTGTGAGTTGGGGGCAACTGAGGTTGTTAATTGAGTGTTCATGATGAGCACACATTCACATATGTTAGTATTTATAGTGGGGGGCCTTGCACACTTGACCTTCACTTGACACTTGACCATCTTTTTTAATAATAAATTATATATCACTATCCATACTTCCATATACTTCCATAGCCAACCTTATAATAGTGAATTACAAGCAATTTTAGCATTTGGGTACAAGCAAGATATTTTTTTCTGAAAGTTTATATGATGCTAGAATCATGTATTACATGGTTTTGAGGATAGAAAATGAAAGACTTTAAATAATCATGTAGTTGATTGAGTTATTTGAGAAAATAAATGTGTTTTCCATTTATAAAAACTTGAATGAGTTTTTTAAAATAAATATGTTATTGTTGAGGTTGGTTGCGTTTGAATGACATAACGATTATAAGTTTGAAATTATTTTTTGTATTTCATATTATTTCTTTCATCACACATAATAAATATAAATTTTGATATGAATACATATAACCATAATATGAACTATACATACAATATTAAAGAAAATATAATATTATTCATTTTAAATGATGCGTTTACAAATTAAGAATTTTGTTTTTGAATAAATTTTATGTCAACTTAATATTTTCTTATTTTAAAAAGTGTTATCAAAGTAGAAGATGGAATGAAATTAGTTCATGATCTAAGATTGTGTGTGTGTGTGTATATAGCTATACATATGTTTAAAATTTGTGAAAACGATAATAACAAATTATAAACATGATGAGGTTTTAAATTTTTGATTACATCAAATAGTGATGGGTATATAAATTTTTGGTTATTTCATCTTCTTTTAATAAGTATATTTTTATTTACTTAAGTAGAGATACTAAAGTATAGGTAAGTAAATAATAACTAATATTAATTATTAAGAATTAAGAATATTAAAGAGATATAATCATGAATATAAGATTATTTCTAATATATATTAAATTCAATCATTTAATAATCTTTATATTAATTTACTTATTATTTATTATATGGTTGAGGTAGCATGATAAATTGTTACGGTGTTACCTGTCATTTTGATAAAGTCCCTTATTATAAATAAGAGAATGTCATGTGGCATTAAAGTTATTCTTTTATTTTATTTTATTTTATTTTTTGAACGGCAAGTTTGGATCACTGACGAACCACTTGAGTATCATCGTGCCACCAGCAGAACCACCCGATCATATCCATCTCCACTAGGCAATAATGCTTATACACCAATTAAGAAGGAAACCCAATAAATATGGGAAAACCGCCCTTGTGGGAATCGAACCCAGGGCCTATTGGTCCCAAAGCTTTATCCCACCCACAAGATGCCCTAGGCTATAAAGACATGGGCAAGTTACTCTTTTATTAATATTAGATTAGATATATCTTCATGCCATTTATACTTTTATTAACGTTTAATTTAATTTTATTTTTATCTAATAACTAGTGTCTATTAAAAAAAAGTTTCAAAACCAAATACATAGTTGTGTTAAACGTCTTTTTCTCTAACGTTCATGTATAAATTTCCCCTCTATTAATTCACAAAAAAGTTTTGAGAGTTGATAATACTGTTCAATTTTGTACAAGTGACTATATACTTTATGTACAATTAGGTAATGCATGATTCATTTTCTTCATACTTTTACTAACTGTAACTTTTTGTTTGTGAATAAGAGTTGTAATATTTTTTTTACACTTTTCACCCCTATAGGTTTTGTCTATAACAACTTTGTCTCAAAACATTTTTCATCTTTTACCTTAATACTTTCTCACTTTTAACTTTGTTCTCATATAGTTTTCATCTTTTACAAATTTGTTGTTTTACGTTTCAGTCTAAATTTTGGAAGTTAACACCCTGCAACGCACGTGTTTAGTTCAAAGTTTTTGTGTTATTTTGTTTTGTGGTTTGACGGCCTTGCCACAATGCGCGAGTTCTAAGTCAACTTAGTTATTCTTTTCTGTGTTTTACGTTTCAGTCTAATTTTTGCAAGTTAACATACTGCAACGCGCGTGCGTGGTTCAATGTTTTTACGTCAACTTTTTGTTTAGTTTAAGAGTTTCGCCGCAAAGCGCGGGTCCCAAATACTAGTTTTATTTAAAAGATAGATGTGTTTAAAATAAAGTGTTCGGTGGTATCGTAAATATACCGAGTACCAATACCTTAACAAACCAAACCAATACTGACCGAACAACATTAGTATCGGTATGTTATTATCAGCAACATTACCGGTATTCGTCTGATGACATGGGTACCCGGAAACTCCACTCAGCAAATCTGAGACCAATAATAATCGCAACAAGTAACAAAAGACATAAGACACAAACTGGGAACAAGAAGCTGGAAGTCGGAAGCTAGAAGCTCCCTGCAGGAAGCTTGTCACACTCCCAAAATACCACTTGCGGAAACATCGCGGGGCGGGTGACGTACCAGGATCTTAGCCACCAATCACATTGAACTCATAAATATATTTAAATAAAACTTTCATTCATTAACATAAAGTGATACAAAATGTTACATAAAATTTATTGTACACAGCAGAAGCATAACTCATTTGTTAAGTGTTTCATAAACCACGCGTACGTAAACCATTAGACTTGTGTTACGATTCTTTGTATCTCGACCCATGACCACTCCAGCCTTCCAGACAGCATGTTCCATGATATAACCCTACAGACCTGCAAGCATGCAGACAAGTGTGTCAGACGACGCTGGTGAGTTCAAAGTTTTGTTAACGAGTTTAGTTTCCAGTTACCAGATTAAAACGTTTCACATATTCGATGTTGTTAATCACACGCTTACCGCCGATGGCTCCAGATTATTTGCCCTAAACCCCAATGCCTCTATCAAAGCAATGGTCAAGATGGGGGTCATTAGTTCACTCCCGACCCCCTCGGTGGGGTGTGAGGGTGCCAAACCTAAATAGCGCTATTAACTAATACCCTGTTGCCTTCCCGGCAACAATCGGTAGGAGGGACTTGAGTGATAGATATACATGTATTAACCAACAACACAGGTTTAACATTCCATTCAAACCCATTACCCGACATTCCTCCCCGGAACGTTTACCAGATGTCCCTCCCCGGGACGCATGCTTGGAAAAAGAGCAGTGAACTCACCTTGGTTTGCTAGGTATGACTAGTTACTTGATCACACTTAATCAGTCAAAGCCTATGATGTTCATGTACACGAAATCAGTTTACATTCACGTTGTTCACATATATCACGTATCCTACATACACGTTACGTGAGTAGCAAGTAAGACACACGTGCTTATACAAGTCGTAACCGTTAATCATGTAATCCACTAATCTATAACATTCGTCATAAAATCACATAACAAGTGTTTTGTTCCCAAACCAATCTACACCCCATGTTTATGACACATATCAACATTCACAGATACGATGCCAGTTAGATCATTATCATCATCAAAACAATAACCCAGATCCATAATCGCATATCATATGGTCACTTAACAGAATCTAGTATACATGCTACCAGAGATCATGGATTCCACTTCCATGATCACTTTGAGATTATAATAACAGTTTGTCCTCATGTATACATATATATATACCAACACATTTATGTCATACGTTCATAATGAATGTCTACATCTAATTCAGGCCATGTTAACTCATGTAATCTATCAAGAATATTATCAACATACACACTGGATATTAGTCATCATGCAAGAAACAGTCCATCATTTATCACGTACGACACAATCAAACACACACTGTTGGAACCTCAAGGTTTATACATTGAGAGATATTAAAGTTTAGGGTTGATCTTGTAATGTTTAACTAAGTTGTTTTGGGTCGGTTATATGTTTTGGGTTTTATCTATAGATCTCGAGTGGGCCTAGGTGGTCTCGATCCATCATAGGTACTATATAAGTAAACCTTAGTAATGTTTAGAAGGTTGATCGCTTGGTAGAAGGTTTAGAGGTCACTCGAGATCGGTTGGGTGTCTTGTATCTGTCATCGACTTTGAGGTGAATGCAAGATACTATTTCTGTTTGATTATCGTTCTTATATTACTTTATTGTGTATCGTTTTCTTGAATCCACTTGTGTTTGGATTCCGCACTCACACAAGTTAATATTGATATCATTGAAAGATCCTCACGGGTTTTACACACACGCTTCATACATCGATTGATACTAGATAAACTATGGCGAAACACTCTATGGCGAAACACTCTACGGCGAAACACCCTATGGCGAAACACCTTAGCATTCTTTCGTCAAGCTAAGTTTTTCATGGGGGAAGGTCTTTCATCGACCTGGTCCTTCACAGTTTCAAAGAAGGCTTTATTTGTTACTGATTCTTGGTTCGGTTTTTGATATCATTCGGATTCAAGAAGGCTTTATTTGTTACTGATCGTTTTTGCTAAGTGTGTTCTACAGATTTTCAGTTTTGTTGGTGTAATTCTGATTTCGGAAGTTGCATCTTCAAACTGTTCTTCACAAACTTTGGCATAAAGTTACTGATTTTGGTTTGTGATTCGTGAATAAGGTGTTTGCTGAATTATCAGAGGATTGTTGAGGATAAAAATTCAAAGATCTCAAATCTTTGAATTTTGGAAGCTACTGAAAATCAGGGATCGTAGTTATTGTTTATCTTACAAATCTGTTTTGCAGGGTCTCGACACAATTTCAACTTGGTCTCGACTCACATTCAGCTTAGTCTCAACTCAAGTTCATCCGTCTCGAGTGGATATCGCGATCTTGTCTCGACTAACAACTGCTGTGGTCTCGAGTTGGCATCTTTAACTCGAAACCATTTGTCTCGACTGGCTTCAAGTTTGATTGTTCCTGTCTCGACTCGCAATCTCGGTCTCGACTCAGTATTCAGTTCACTCGCAACAACTGTCTCGACTCAGGATTGTGCAAGCTTACTGATTTAGTCTCGACTCCTGTCTCGACTCGCAACGACTCCTGCAACGTTGTTTAGACTTTGGACTTTTGGACTCTTGGAGTCTTGAACTTATATAATTAATTAATCAGCTAATTAATTACTTAATTAAGTAACCATGACTACAAATAATCAAAGTGTTGACCTGGCTGCTCTCAACAAACAACAAGAACTGGACTCAAAGCTTGGAACCACAACACACATTCCAAGGTTGACTGATGCAAATGATTTCCCAGAGTGGAAATGGCGTTTTGAACAGCACTTGAAGGTCAAAGATTATAAACTTTGGCGGAGCATTTTAAGGGGTCCAAGGGAGATTATGATGGACAGTTCCACTGAACCAGTTCTTAAGGTAAAGAAACCCAAAAGTCAATATACCGAAGATGATCTGCTTGTAATTGAAGAAGATGACAGAGCACTTTCATACTTAACCATGGGTTTGGGTCCTGACATTGCTATTGGATTTTGCACCTGCAAATCAGCCAAAGAATTGTGGGAATCATTGATCGACGTCTATGAAGGGAATGAAGATATGAAGGAGAGTCGAAGAAATCTGCTGCGACAAAATTTCAACAACTTCAACCATATTTATGGTGAAACTATTGACAATCAAATTCAGAGGTTCGTGAAATTAGTAACACAAATGCAGATGGAAGAAATTCATACATCAAATGCATCTACCAATAGACAGCTTCTAAATGCATTGCCAAAGAGTTGGGATCATCATGTCGCCATGATCAAGAAAACTAAAGATCTTGCTAGGTGCAGCCTGTCAGAGATGATCTCTCATATCAAAGCTTGTGAACTTGATGATAAACAAAGAGAAACCAATTATAAAAACAGCATGTTAGCCGCAGGATTTTCTGTTACTCCAACTTCATCAAACGACAATAACACAGCTCTTTTGTCTCAAGGAGGGTTTCAAATGTTTAGCAACGCAACATCTGCTAAGACTGCTCCCACCTCAGCAAATGTTTATTGCTTTGGGTCCTCTAATCAAGCTACTCCTCCACATCCACCAGTTGCTTCCGCTTCCACTGTAAATGCTGTGAATGCCACTACTGCTACTGCTTCCGCTTCCTCTGCGAAAAATGAGATGATTGCTTTCTTTACACAACAGTCGAAAGAAAATTTGGATATTGCAGCCTCCGTTATAAACTGTTTGAAAGCCTTTGTTGCAGGAAAAATTGATCCTCCAAAATGGTGTGGCGATGACCTACTTCAGATCCATCGTGATGACGTTGAAGAAATGGACATCACCTGGCAGATGGCAATGGCTGCTTTCAGGGCACAAAAGTTTGTTAAAAGAACAGGTAAAAACAGGTGGGGCACCGCTTGGAATGGAGCTGCTAAGGTGCCTTTTAACTTGCGCTGTTACAACTGTCATGAGGAAGGGCACTATGCTCGAAATTGCACAAAGCCACCGATAAATAGAGAACAAACTCCTGCTCAGCCCATAACTCCTAATCGAGAAAGAGCTCTTGTGACCACTTCTAGTATAACAGATGCTGCTGCTGCTAGAAGTCCTCAACCACAAGGATTAGCACAAGCCCTGGTGGTTCAGCCCAACATCAACTTTGATTGGAATTCAGAAATTGAGCGTCTGAACATCTCAGCTCCAGAAAATCAAGCTGCTTTAAATAACATTGCTTTCATGACCTCAAATGATCAAGATTCTAAGCCAGAAGAAGAGTCTTCAGCTGAAAACTTTGCTTTTATGACTCAAATTCTTTCAGCTCCACTTAAAGGTCTCACCAAAGAAGAGGTATTTTCTGTTTTCTGTACTCCTGAGTGTAGGGAAAGGGTTGAAGCTTATAGAATACACAACGCTGAGCTAATTCAAGATTATCAAGACATAAAAAATAAAAATTTTACCTTATCAAAAAACGAAAAACTCTATAAAGAAAAAATTGAGGCTCAGCGAAAGGACATCATCAAACTTAAGGATGATGTAAGTGTAAAAACAGCCCATAAGTTTGCATTTTAACTAAGGAACTAGAAGATATCAGAGACAGATATAAAATAAATGAACTTAATATTAAGAAATTTGATTCTTCCAGTAAATTAGTAAAAAAATTGTGTGATCAACAGCCTGCGTACAAAGAAAAGAAAGGGCGTGGTTTGGGTTATAATCAGACTCCTCCTCCATACAATGATAATTACACTTATCTGCCAATGACTGAGGAGGAGATGATGAAAGAAAGTAAAATGACTTATGGTTCTAAAAACAACAAGTCATCATCTAATGACAGACCAGTTGAGAAACAGAAGTCTCCTCCATTGCATTTCATTTCCAAAGGCTCAATTGATCCTAACGTTTCGTCTTCATGTGCAGATGATTTTTCTGAAGTAAAATGTGAAGATGTTCATGGGAGTGAACCAGTCGTTATTTCAAATATTTCTGAACCTTGTTTTGAACAAACTGAATCTGACATTGCTTTTGGTCGTTCTTTATTTGCGTCGTTTTCTGCTTATGTTTCGTCTTGTCAGCCTGGTGTTTTGGGCAAAACTGATGATGTTTGTGTTGAAAATTTGAACAATAAGTGTGGTGATGATTGTTTTTCAGCTAATGTGTGTGATTGTGATGTTTCTAACGTTTCAGTTAATGACAGTGTTACAGGTGAGGTCCCCCAGGATGCATTCAGTGAAACCACTGAACCGACTTCTCAAGAAAATCAAGAGTATCCTGATTCTTCTTCTGAATCTGTCTCAGTGGGTGTCCCTAATGTTGAATCTAGTGGGACCCCATTGGAAACTGTAGTTGAAATTGAACCTGAATCAGTTTCACATGATAAATGCGTTGAGGAAATGCATATGGATGAAACTTCTGCATGTTCAAATAATGAACCTGAATTAGTCTCAAATGATAAATGCATTGAGAAAACGCATATTGATGAAACTTCTACATGTTCAAATACTGAACCGGAATTAAGTAATGAAGAAAAGAGAATTGAGAAAAGTGAGGAGTCATTAGAAGAAAAGCCACCAAAATGCTCAGAACAACCACAAGCACAACATGTTCAGAAAACTAAAACGCCAAATCATTCAAAACCAAGCAAATCGTGTAAAAACTTTCAAAATACTCACAAATTGAAGCGTCAAACATGTTTTAACTGTGGCATCGTGGGTCACATTTCCAGAAATTGTGTTCAACTCCCAAGGGCATCGTACAAGAGAAAGTCCATGCAAGATCAGAAGGTCATGCCTAATCGATATCGTTGTTCAGAGTCAATGACGACTGAAAAGACTAAGACAATGAAAAACAACTATCGCAAGACTAAACCTTCTGATCAGGATTGGAATGCAGCCAAATGCAAAAATCAAAATCACCAAAATAATTTTCGAAGATATCAACATAATGCTTTTGGTAATTACAATTCTAACTGGTCAGACAAGCATTGGAAACCTAAAGCTAAGGCCAAGCAATCCAATCCATCTCATACATGTCATCGAAACTCTGTCTTTCAAAATACTTTGAAGTTTTTAAATAAAGACAATTTAGTGTGGCAGAGAGTGACTTATATTGATGCACAAGGAAAACCCAGATCCACTATGGGCTGGGTTCCTAAATCTAACTAATCCCGCTAATTGTGCAGGAACAGCTGTGGAGGACTACCGTGCGCCTCTGGTACATGGATAGTGGCTGTTCCAGGCACATGACAGGAGACTTATCCCAACTGGTAAATGTCAAAGAATTTAATGGTGGATATGTCTCATTTGCGGGAGGAGATTCAGGCAGAATCACGTTGAAAGGAACTGTACGAAACGGCGTTTTAAGCTTCGAAAATGTTAATTATGTTCCAGAACTGAAACACAATCTGTTGAGCATTTCTCAGATTTGTGATCGAGGGAATTCAGTTCACTTTACAAAGAAAGGATGTCATGTTCTTAAACCTGGGATTGTCATTCCAGAAGACTGGTTTTTAATGTCAGCAGAGAGACGAGGAAACGCTTATATGATTGATATGAACAAGAAACCGTGTGAAGAAATTACTTGCCTATTCTCGAAGATTTCAGAACATGATGGTCTACTGTGGCATCGTCGCCTTGGGCATGTGAACATGAAGAATTTGAACCGACTGGCTAAAGGTCAATTAGTACGTGATCTTCCGATAAAAGATTTCATGTTGGTTGAAAAATGTGTTGCTTGTGCAAAAGGAAAAGCTCATCGAAAACCTCATAAGGCTAAACCTGCACCCTCGACAAAAGCTGTACTCGAATTACTTCACATGGATCTTTTTGGTCCAGTGAATGTATTGAGCATTGGCAGGAAAGCTTATTGTCTTGTGATCGTTGATGATTACTCTCGTTACACCTGGGTGTATTTTCTAAGTCACAAGAATGAAACTGCAGCCTTAGTAAAACAATTCATCACTCTGACTGAAAATCAAGCGAGTACCAAAGTGAAGGTTATTCGATCTGACAATGGGACAGAATTCAAGAACGTTACTTTGGACACATTCTGCACTGAAAATGGAATTGATCGTCAGTATAGTGCACCACGGACTCCTCAACAGAATGGAGTAGCTGAAAGAAGAAATCGTACTCTTATCGAGGCTGCACGAACTATGCTGGCTGACTCGAAGCTTCCTAGTTTCTTTTGGGCCGAAGCTGTTAGCACGGCTTGTTACGTCCAGAATCATGCTTTAGTAAATAAACGTCATATGAAAACTCCTTATGAGATTCTGGAAGGACGTAAACCTTCGGTTTCACACTTTCGTATCTTTGGATGTCCATGTGTATTATTGCTTATGGACTCTAATGGAAAGTTTGAGGTCAAAGGGGACGAATGTTTCTTTGTTGGATATGCTAAAGGCTCTGCCTATAGGGTATACAACAAAGTAACTAAAAAGGTCGTCGAGTCGTGCAACATTGAGTGGCTTGAAGAAAACGCTACGGATGCTAGAGTCGGACCAGATTGGTTATACGATTATTCTGAATTGTTTAAGTCATTTAACATTTTGCCAAGTGATTTTTCAGATGCAGGTGTGTCTACTCCAAAACAACCGCTGTCTTTTGAGGACACTGAAGAAGAAGAACAGACAGAAGGAAGCGTCAGACATCATACCATTGATCCGCCGGGAATGGTGTTTACGCAGCATCCTACGTGTCAGCAAACGTCCCATCAATCCCCTGAAGGTGCTTCAACTAGTGGTTCTGCATCTAATGGTTATGGATCTGCACTATTTCCTGAACCCATTCCTGAAGATTGCATTGTTACCACTCCATTCGTTCACAATAATGCAACATCTAATGAGGGGGAGTCTAGCAACAACACCACTGAAGACGAGACCGTACCTGACCTGGCAATACCCACAAGTGTTCAACGAAATCATCCTATAGAGAATGTGATTGGTCCTATAAATGCAGGAGTCTTAACCAGGAGCCAATCGGGAACTATCAATACTTGTTTATATTCTTGTTACATTTCTCAAATCGAACCTAAAACTGTTGATATAGCTTTGCAGGAACCAGGCTGGGTAGATGCTATGCATGAAGAGCTGAACCAGTTTGAGAAGCTTGGAGTATGGAAACTTGTCAAGTTGCCAAAGGGAAAGCGCAAACTTGGAACTAGATGGGTATTTCGAAACAAGCAAGATTCTGCAGGGGTTATTGTTCGAAATAAAGCAAGGCTGGTGGTTCAGGGATTTCGACAAATAGAAGGTCTGGATTATGATGAAGTATATGCTCCGGTTGCCCGACTTGAAGCCATCCGGATCTTCTTAGCTTACGCGTCATATATGGGGTTCACTGTATATCAGATGGATGTCAAGACAACGTTTCTATATGGAGATGTGAAGGAAGAAATCTTTGTTGAGCAGCCACCAGGTTTCGTGCATCCAGATCATCCAGAATATGCCTACAAGCTAGATAAGGCATTGTATGGATTACATCAAGCACCACGAGCTTGGTATGCCACACTAACTGAACATCTTCTGGCTCATGGGTACACACGTGGCATGATAGACCAGACTCTGTTTATCAAGAAAGTGGGCAAGGATCAGATCTTAGTTCAAATCTATGTTGATGATATTATTTTCGGGTCTACAAGTGAGGAACTTTGCAAGGAGTTTGAGAGAGTTATGAAGAAGAAATTTGAAATGAGTGCTCTTGGGGAAATGACACTGTTTTTGGGTTTACAAGTCAAGCAGAATTCTCAAGGGATTCTTATCCATCAAGGGAAGTATGTGGATGACGTGCTAGCAAAATTCAACTTTTCAGACGCAAAACCAGCTGAAACACCAATGGCAGAGAGACCGTTATTGACTGAAGATGAAGAAGGATCTCCCGTGGATCAACGTCAGTATAGGTCTATGATCGGGTCGTTGATGTATCTGACAGCTAGCCGACCGGATATTATGTTTGCTGTCTGCAACTGTGCAAGATATCAGGCTAATCCTAAAACTTCTCATCTTACTGCTGTTAAACGAATCTTTCGGTACCTTAAAGGCCGACCTCGGTTTGGTCTGTGGTATCCGAGGGATTCCAATTTTGACTTGTTTGCTTTTTCTGATAGCAACTTTGGAGGTACTGATAGTGACAGGAAATCTACATCAGCTGGATGTCAATTTCTGGGTGACAGGCTCATTTCTTGGCAATGCAAGAAACAACAAACGGTGGCGATTTCTACAGCTGAAGCTGAGTATGTTGCCGCTTCTGCATCTTGCTCTCAAGTGGTGTGGATGCAACATCAATTGCAGGACTACGGTTTGACTTATCTCGATACTACTATTTACTGCGATAATGATGCTGCAATACAAATTGTTAAAAATCCTGTTTTTCACTCCAAAACCAAGCACATAGACATAAAAGTTCATTTCATTAGAGACTGCTTTGACAGAGGTCTTATTAAACTTGAGCAAATTGACACAGATGCAAATGCTGCCGATTTGTTTACAAAACCTGTCAGCAGTTCAAAATTCAAAGTGCTTGTTGATTTTCTGAAAATGATCCGTTATACTGACTGAGCATGGTTGTTTTTTTTGTTTTCGTAAATTTGTTCATAAAGTTTTATATTTTTAGGTAGTTTTTGTTTATGCACAAATTTAGGGGGAGAAAATTTTGAAAAATACAAAAACATTAAAAAAAAAAAATAAAATAAAATAAAATCCAAAAAGAAGCTTTGCATGACTGGGAAATGAAATGAATTTTCACATTATGGTCGAGGGCTGACTCATGTAAGACCAGTATCGAAATAGTTTGACTCTAGCACGATGTGTTGGTAGGCTCTATCCTTAAGGACTGGAAACATTGGCTGTGTCTGTTTAGAACTAAATTAGTACATGACCTCAGGAAAGAAAGTCACTTGGAATTAGCTCATGTCTATTTGAATGTTTGTATGTTGTCCCGATACACACAATTTTGGTCTGACTCTGAAATCTTCTCTGAAAAAGTCATGTATCTCCTTTGCTGCATCCAGATATATGCTGACCTGGAGGTGCTAGGCAACGTCAGCTTCTGCTGCATCCAGATACATGCTGACCTAGCTGTACGTTGTCGCGCTATAGATCAATTAAACACCCGAAAGAGGTCCTCTAGTGCCCAAAAGAAACCCGAGAAACCTATATCAAATTGAGAAAAACTCATTTGATCTGTATATTATACCATCTCTGTTTAAGATCTATTCTGTTCTCTTCTCAATCTATTCCCAGTTAAGATTTCAGAGATCTGGATTGGACTTGTGAAATATGTGGTAGGGAAGCTACTTGCATGATAGAGTGTGCTGTCTATATTTCCGGGATTTGATTAGTACTTGTTTGGGTGTTCATTGTTAAGAAATTAAAACATGATAAATTTGTTACAGGCAGTTATATGAAAAAGGTCTAGGGAGATGAGTTTAGGTGGACAAATATACTGGCAATTGTCTAGATCATTCAGTAGTAGATCAGTGTTGATAAGTGTAGTCAAGCCCAAAACCCGTGATTTGATCCCTGAGCAAATTATGATATTTCCTTATTTTATTTTTGTAAATAATATTTCGATATTATTTAATTTTATGTTTGTAGGTTTTGGTCTAATAAAGCATGCTCAGGAAGTTGAAGGGTTAAATAAGAAAATACTAATTTTCAAATTGGATTACTGATATAATTAAAATTTATTTAATAAATCCAATTTTTAACTTGATAAGTGGTCTTGAATCGAGATCATGGTCTCGGCCCATGTCATTAAAGGCCCGGCCCACATGTTTAAAGTATTTATAGGGATCTCGACTCGAGACCTCTTCTATGCACTCGAAACAAATTCATTTGTCACTGTCAAACTCTCTCTCATTCTCCGGTGAAATTGTTTGTCTTTCCGGCAACTCTCCGTTCTCGATTTGAGGTTTTGATTTTATTGAAGGTATATTGATATATTTAATGATGTTTTCGTTGAAGTGTTGCAGGATTGTTGAAGATTTGATGAATGTTTGAAGATGACCATAAACCCTAATTTTGATATTATTTTGGTCTTCAAAGAAATCATTGGGTGTTTGTGGTGTTTGATCCAAAATTCAGTGGATTAAAGCTGTTTGTGGGGTCTCGACTAGGGTCTCGACTGAACACATGTGAAGACTCGAGACATAATGTTACGAGTCGCAACTTCGTCTGTCTCGATTGGGGTCTCGACTCAAAGTTGATTGGTCTCGACTGAGGTCTCGGTTAAGTTAACTCAGTCTCGACTGAGGTCTCGACTCGAAATCTCTTGGTTTCGACTTGAAACCTCATTGTCTCGAGTTGATTCATGTGTGTTAATCGATAGCCTATGTTTTGACTGCTGAATTTGGTGTGATCTGTTTTGAATTAAGTTGAATAAATTTTATTTACATGTTTTTATACTTAGTGTTTCCGTTTGGTGTAGGATATGGACTTAAAATTTATCTCTACACACAATCAGGCAGGATACTTAGCTAACCCACCAGAGAAGCACAAGAGTCTATACACATCGCTGATCAAAGGATTAAATAGCTGCCGACTTGTTCATGCTCTGCGAGAGAATCCAGTTGTTTATGAAAGTCTTGTTCAAGATTTTTGGAAGACAGCAAGATTTGAAGCACAAGGAGCTGATGGAAAGGAAATGATAGAAGCTGAAATTCAGAAGAAGAAGATCATTATTACTGAGCAAATGATAAGGAAGTTCTACAGTTTGGTGATACTGAATCTGATCCGATTGAGCTTCCAAGTGATACTATAGAGGCTGTTTTACCTCGTTTAAGTTACGAAGGAAAGTATCCATCACTCGTTAAGAAGTTTTTGCATCCGTATTGGCGCTTGTTGGCACACATGTTTATCTTGTGTATGACAGAAAATCGAGGGGGAACAGATCAACTGAACATTACGCAAACAGCTGCTTTTGTTGCACTTATTACAAATGAGTCGTTCAACTACTCGAAGTACATTTTTGAAGGGATGAAGAGGAATGTTACTGGAGTTCGAAAGGATAAATTTGTTATGTATCCAAAGTTTTTGCAGATGATTTTCAATGCTCGCTATTCTGATTTGACGTGATTTGGTGATACCTTGGAGCTAAAACCTATGGGTCCTTCTTGTTTTGGTGCTCTCACAACAAAGAAGGGTACAGAAAAGAAGTTTGAGGGACGTATTCCTTTGGAGAAATTTGGTCGTTTTGCAGAGACTGAAGTTGTAGCTGCTGATCCAGTGATAGTTCAACCAGTCCAAGTGAATGCAATGGTTGCTGAAGAACATGATGTTCAGGGGGCTACTGTAATTGAGCCTGAGACAGAGATTGTGACAATCAACTCTGACGATGAGGGCATAGAGATTATGTGTGATTCAGGAGATGACGAAGAACTTCCTCCTGAAAAGGAAGCTGATGTTGCTGTTTCAACTGTTCCTTCCATAGTTACTGCTGAAAATTTGGCTTCGTTATTAAAGTCTGTAACTAATAAGATGGGAAATCCTCCTTCCAATCTTACAGTGTCTACTGAAGAGCCTAATGAAAACCCAAAAGATCCTGATTCATTGCCATTGAAACGAAAAAGGCGGGATCCTCGACTCGGAATGTATGTTGAACAAAACAAAGATCAATCTATGAACATTGCTGAAGATGATGATGGATTGTATGATTTTGATTTTGAGAAGAATGTCACTGACACCACCACCACAACTGAAGATATCTTTGAGTTCGATGCTGACACTCAAAGGAATGTATTGGAGTCCACCACTGCGGAGGTTCAGGTTACAAATGTTGATACTGATACTGTTGTTGAGACAATGCCACTTGGTGTTTCTGAATCTGCAGGTCCTTCTAGAGTAGTTCTTGATATGCCTAGTAGTTCAAGTGGTAAGAGACCTGAAGAGCCGTTTAGAATGCCTTTTGATGATGATTCAAGCGATGATGATGATTTCATTAGCATGAGAGAAATGAAGAAAAGATTAATTGTAGTTGAGCAAGATTCTATTCATAAAGATGCCAAGATCATCCAACTTGAAGATACTTTAGTGCAAAAGAATCAACAAATCGAACAGCTTCAAGGAGATGTTACTTTACTGTTTAATATGGTGTATGATTTACGTGGAAAGCTCGAGAAGAAATTTGGGAATGAATTCTCTGATCCTACTGATGTGGAAAATAGAAGAAAAGCCTTTGAAAAGGATGATGCTGAGAGAAGTGCTGCTATGGAACAATACTTTAAAAGAGTTATTGATCCTGTTGCAGATAAAGAGAAGGCTAAAAGAATTAAGAAGAAAAGAGAGTTTGTAATTTTGAAGAACAGGAATCTTAATCCAGATGATGAAGATGCTCATGCTATACATCATTTAATGGATGTTGGTGAAACTCTCTATGATCAAGTTGGAAATAGATCTGGTGTAATTAGCTGGGGATTTGATCATGATCGTAAACGATGGTGGATAAAAAGGAAGGTTGGACCTGTTGAGTGGTACAAAAATCCAGGCCAGTTTCAGTCTTTCACTAAAATTGATTTGACTGATCTGTCTAAAGTGCCTTATGTAGATGATAAGCCTGGAGGTCCTGGATATATGTTTTTCGAGAGATTGAAGAGGGAGGTTCTTAAGGGTTTTCCTTCAATGAATACGGCAGAGTCCATTGTTAAACCAGCTAAAGGAGTTAGAGATTCATATACACGCAAGCGAATGAAGATTGTGCATTGGCCAGTAACTGATAAGGAAAAGGTGATTCCTTTGGTGAGAAAGATTCCAAAAGGTGCTTTGAAGTCCTTGCAGTTTTGGACTTAGGATGAGCGTTTAGGGCAGGCAATAATTGTTTGTGATGATAATGTGGATTTTCGCTTGGTGGATCAAGTTGATTTGCTGAATCTTGCTCGTGAAGATCTGGAAGTGTTAGCTCGTCATCAAATTAGAGCTACTGAAAAATATGAAGAGGTTGCAAAAGCATGGACTGGTGCTGTTGCTTCAGTGTTGCATATTTGCACAAAAGGTTTTGGTGGATTCAAAGATTGTCTGCGTGGTGAAAGTGATAGTTGAAGTCTCGAGTATCTCCATGCATAAACCTAGGGGGAGATTGTTGGAACCTCAAGGTTTATACATTGAGAGATATTAAAGTTTAGGGTTGATCTTGTAATGTTTAACTAAGTTGTTTTGGGTCGGTTACATGTTTTGGGTTTTATCTATAGATCTCGAGTGGGCCTAGGTGGTCTCGATCCATCATAGGTACTATATAAGTAAACCTTAGTAATGTTTAGAAGGTTGATCGCTTGGTAGAAGGTTTAGAGGTCACTCGAGATCGGTTGGGTGTCTTGTATCTGTCATCGACTTTGAGGTGAATGCAAGATACTATTTCTGTTTGATTATCGTTCTTATATTACTTTATTGTGTATCGTTTTCTTGAATCCACTTGTGTTTGGATTCCGCACTCACACAAGTGAATATTGATATCATTGAAAGATCCTCACGGGTTTTACACTCACACTTCATACATCGATTGATACTAGATAAACTATGGCGAAACACTCTATGGCGAAACACTCTACAGCGAAACACTCTACGGCGAAACACCCTATGGCGAAACACCTTAGCATTCTTTCGTCAAGCTAAGTTTTTCATGGGGGAAGGTCTTTCGTCGACCTGGTCCTTCACAGTTTCAAAGTTTCACATAAACCCTAATCAATAATCTAGCAGCCGATAACATCATTAGCAAATCGAATTGAATTAATCAACTTAGTTATATCAGTAACCATTCATTATCTACCCTGCTAATACTTGTAATCATTCATTTAATCCCTGTAAATGATCAACATGTTAATTACATCATATCCTAGACCAATGCAACTAATTTCCGAATCGTACCATCGGAAACGATTACTCATTGATATCGATCATACATCATCATCACATGCTTCTAATCCTTAAACCATACAAACTTATGATCATCTTTGTTAATCAATCAACAAGTTACATGTAGATACAGACAATCAATCAAGATTCACACATATAACCAATCAGCTAGCCAATAAGAAGCATAGATAGAGACGAAGATAGGTTGCTAACCGAGAAGAATCGATCGTGAGGAGTATGTTATCGCGAGGAAGAGAGCTTCGAGCGAGAGGAAAAGTTGCCGTCCAAGATGAATGGGATTAGGGTTTGAGATGTAGTACGTGATGTGAAAATATGGGGACTGTATAAACATGTGTGCGTACCGCCCCATAAATCAAACTGGGCTCGGTTTGGGTTTGATCCAATGGTTGGGCCGAGATGAGTAGAACCCATCGGCCAAGGAGTGTGTGCGTGTGACTCTAGGGAGTTTGCGGCCCATGTAATTTGGTAAGAGGGTTTCTAAAATAATTATCCAACGCATACAGACATTTTAACGGTTCCCTAGTAATTAACCATCACACATAGACATTTAACGGTGCACAAGTGTAACTAAACAAGTCTCACATGGTCGCAATATAGGCAAATAAACGTAAAGACACAAGCCAAAAGGTCGTGGAATTTAAGTAGTGCTATCCTTAAAGACTCGGGTTGTCACATCATCCCCAAATTGAAAGAAATTTCGTCCCGAAATTTGATAAGCAATCCCAAAACAGCAAGGTGTTAGATTAGAATGAGTGTGGATTTTCCCCAGATGCCATATCATCCCCATCTTGAAAGGGAATTTCGTCCCGAAATTCCTCAATGATATCAGGAGTTGATTCAACCGTTCGAACAACTGGAGATATTAGAGCTCCCTGACAAATACAACTGGTCAGTTAACCTTAGACTCTGGTAAAGGTATCACAAGTGTTTCATCGGACAAATACTGCCTTAGATTCGAGGCATAAATATCATCGCGAACGTTATCTAATTCGTCAGTTAACTCGAGTTTGTGAGCCATGCCACCGATTCGTTCCAGAAATCTGAATGTCCCAACACATCGTAAACTAAGCTTGCCACGTTCTTTATAGCGTACCGCACCGTCCCAGGGTGAGACTTTCGATTATGACACGTTCGCTTACAGCGAACCCCAAGTGTTTCCTAAGCTTATCAGCTTTCCTGACAGTCACGCATTGCCGTCAAACAATTTCCAATCCAAGCAATCTTCCCAAGAGTTTTGAGTACAAGTCCTGGATCCGTGATTAGGTTATCACCCACCATAGTCCAACAAGAAGATTGGTATTATCATCCATACAATGCCTCAAACAGAGCTGTCGGATTACTGGAATGGTAACTGCCGCAGTAGAACTCAACCAAGGGTAAATATCCCTCAAATTTTACTAAAGTCATTCACACACGTGCTCGCAGCATGTCTTCGAGTGTCGGGATGGTTCGTTTACTCTATCCATCTGTCCTACAGTGATAAGCAATGCTCATGTCTAGACGTGAGCCAAGGGTGTTGTGTATTGCCTGTCATAAATCAGGTATGGTTCAATATCAGAGGTAACAGGAGTTGGCACCTCGTGCCTAAAAGCCGCCTCTCTCAGAGGAACATTCACAACTGTGAAGACTCGTCAGTTTCCTTGATTGTAAGAAAGTGTGCTGGTAACGTGAGACAATCAACGATCACCCAGGTGATACTGTTTTCATTGCGAGTTGTAAGTAGACTAGTGACAGAACCCATGGCAGCCCGTCCTCATCTCCATATGGGTGTTTCTGGTTGCTTATACTCCAGCTTGACTTTCCCACAAGTCAAACATCATTCACATACATAGCTAGGTGGGCCTTCATGCCCGATCACCAGTACAAGTTTTATAGATCCTAATATCTCTCATCAGAACCCAGACGACTAGAATATCGAAGTCGGTGTGCTTTGCTCAACACGAGTTCCCTACAATTGTCGTATAACGAGACCCATATTCGTTTTAGGAGATAGCGAATATCGCCCGACTTGCCAAAAGTTGCCCTTCCATGCCCTGCATGGACCCAACTTAAAATTCCTCTTCCTTTAATGCTTCGGTTAAAACAGGGCGAATCTGATCGGGTGGGCTAGAGTCGATGGTGAGCTGCATGCTCATACGTGTTTAGGTTCCATAGTCGTAGCCGCTCGAAAGTTCCATCCAAAGATGTCATCACATGTTTAGCTCTTTCGAAACAAGGGTACACGGGAGGCCCTTGTGATCGGTCTAAGTAGTGCATTTGGTACCGTCCAAGTAATGCCTCCAACTTAAATCCAAAGACCACGGTTTCCACCGCAGGTCGTGACTCATGCAATTCTCCCTTGTAAATCCGCTACGTGCGTCATCGTCTTCTCGTGTTGCATCGGGGTGTATCTGGGTCTCCGATTCGAACCATCAATCGCCCGTACCCTCGGGTAAAGAAGTTGCTCAGTGCATTGTAGAGTCGGATTTCAAAAGTTGAAAAGACGTTCTCCTGTTTTTGTCTCCCACGAATACACAGCACCCTGCTGTGCTAAAGAGATTAAAGCTGCGCAATCCTCGAAAATCCCATGTTGAATCTGCGATAGTCTCTAGTGAAACCAAGAAATTGCTTTATCCCCGAAGGACTCTTTGGTGTCGATCAGTTTCTAATGAAATGGATCTTAGCGAGATCCACGTGTACTTCTTCACTTCGTTGATTACATGATAAAAAATGTACTTCTCGAATCCAGTAGTCACATTTTACGGAGACTTCGCGTGGAGTGGCTCCTCCCTCAGGAGCAAATAAGATACAAATGCCGTCTATGATGTTCCTTTCTCCTGGACATGATTCAAAACATCAACAATAAACACGGTCGATTCATGTGATCCATAAAGCTGCTGGTGTGTTGATTAGCCCAAAGGTCAAGGAATACAAGGTTGCAATGGTAGCATTGCGTTCGATATGCCGTATTAGGAACATCCTCCCCTTGGACCTCCATCTGATGATTGTTCGCTCGTTAGTCGATCCTCGAATGGAAGCTTGTCCCTCGCAGCTGGTCGACAGGTTGTCAATACATGGTCGAGGCAAACGTTCCTGACTGTCACCTTGTTAAGTTCTCGACAATCAGTACACATACGAAAAGGGTTATCTTCACGGATATAACTGGGTGTCTCCAAAGCGATAAACTAGGTCCGATAAAACTCATGTCCAACAGTTCCTGTAGTTGATTAGACAGTTCTTGCAACCCTCCTGGTGCAAGACGGTAAGGAGTACGAGTGATCAGGGCTGCTTCTGGTGCGAGATCAAACTGAGATTCTTCCCCAAAAGTGTGGGGGTAAACCTGGAAGTTCCTCGGATAGCACACCGAGAGAAATCACGAAAAATTGGCGGATCCTCGATCCTCTTTCCCTTGGCCTTAACATCAGTAACGGTCGCTAATGTAGCGGGGTAGTCCCGCCGTAGGCACTTCTGGGCCTTCATAGCTGAAATGATGCTAACCTTCGCACCACTCTGACGCTTTAGAACAGGAAACGATTTTCCATTAGAAAGAAGGTTACGCAAAATTTTCTTCTCTCAGGGTATATCTGCGCGATAACTGGATAACCAATCCACACTAACTACTGCATCGTATCTACCAAGGATAGCAGAAGGAAGGTCGATGTCGTACACTTGTCCCACAAGGTCGAGTTTGCATTCCATCGGACATATGAGGTTTCAATTGACTTGCCATCAGTCGATTCCACAACAGGTTGGTTTCAAGAAGCATCAGGGGCAAACAGATCAGAGACGAAGCGAATAGCTACCCATCCAAGCTATCGTGTTGCTATTATGCCTGGCATCGCCTATGCCAATCCTAAATGTCCTTCCATGAGCAACATTTCCAGTGTTGTTTTCGTTATGAGAGTTTCCAGTACTGCCGTCGTTCCCTTGGTTGTTGTCACCTTGACTCAACAACAGTAAATCCTTTTCGAAGTCACCTTTGTTTCCATGCTGTAGGCTACGATTACGAGTACCTTGATGTTGCCGCGACTGTTGTCTCTAATGTTGTTGCCTGTAACGGTGTCCTGCGTCCTAAGGCACTACTCATGGTGCGGGCGGTTGCACATCCCGCTCTACAGTCCATTGTCATCGTTCATATCCCGCTTGATTCGTAAGAGTTGACTCCCATAAGTCGCTGTCTAGGGTAAGGATT
The DNA here is from genome assembly GCA_030545235.1 of Helianthus tuberosus. Lineage (NCBI taxonomy): Eukaryota > Viridiplantae > Streptophyta > Magnoliopsida > Asterales > Asteraceae > Helianthus > Helianthus tuberosus. The sequence continues at coordinate 189,805,236 of CM060406.1, forward strand.
CGATTGAAGTCAGTCCGCTGGTGTTCGTTGCTGGTAATCAGGGTCGTTCTAGTACTAAGGTTGGTAAGGCACTACGCTCATCCTCTTGTCCATCGTTCTTGCAACTTGACTGAGTAATACACGGTATGTTTCTAGAGCGTTGCAGAAGTGATCGCACTTCAGGGCCGAAGGCGTCAGTACATTGAGTTCCCGCAAACAAAGAGGAATGAGAGAGATACAGACCAATCATTGATGCTGCAACATCCAACCCAGGGACGCTCGTACAAGCACCTAACATTCTACCCAGTTCGCTAGGCGTTCAGATGGGTGTTCAGGTAATACTCAATAGCATCGAGATTCGAAAGGATTCAGAGAGGAGTGAAAAGGTCACGTTCGAGTAGGAGACAATCACTGCTACGACTCCTATAGACTTGTTACGTTTCACATTGATCAAATAACAGAGCAGAACCCCTTTTTCACTTGTTAAGCCTCACTGGGACTCACATGCACCGCACATTATTATTATGTGTGCACCCACAATAATATTGTGTTTTGCATGCTCATCTCAGTTCCTCCTAACTCATGTCAAATGGTTCCTCAAACTCATATGTCAAACAAAGAATATCACAAAACAGGGGTCACGAATCTCTAGGGTAACACCACACTATCAATCACTTAACACATGTAAGTAATACATGAATTCATATTGTTGTGCTAAACGTGCAATCACATGCAATATCATATGTAAGTGTTCACTAGTTATGCTGTGCAATGAGTAAACGAGAGACGAACCTTGTTATCTGGAGCTGAGTGTCATGGTCGTATTCTTGTTTTCAGAACTGTTCGGTTATAGTCTGGTTTTATAAAAACGATTTAAAACCAAGTTCACTATAACCAGTGGCTCTGATACCAAACTGTCACACCCCCAAAATACCACTTGCGGAAACACCGCGAGGCGTGTGACGTACCAGGATCTTAGCCATCAATCACATTGAACTCATAAATATATTTAAATAAAACTTTCATTCATTAACATAAAGTGATACAAAACGTTACATAAAATTTATTGTACACAGCGGATGTATAACTTATTTGTTAAGTGTTTCATAATCCATGCGTACGTAAACCATTAGACTTGTGTTGCGATTCCCTGTATCTCAACCCATGACCACTCCAGCCTTCCAGACAACAAGTTCCATGATATAACCCTACAGACATGCAACGTTTTGTTAACGCGTTTAGTTACCAGTTACAAGATTAAAACGTTTCACAGATTCGATGTTGTTAATCACATGCTTACCGCTGATGGCTCTAGATTATTTGCCCTAAACCCCAATGCCTCTATCAAAGAAATGGTCAAGATGGGGGGTCATTAGTTCACTCCCGACCTCCTCGGTGCGGTGTGAGGGTGTCAAACCTAAATAGCGTTATTAACTAATACCCCGTTGCCTTCCCGGCAACAATCGGTAGGAGGGACTTGAGTGATAGATATACGTGTATTAACCAACAACCCAGGTTTAACATTCCAGTCAAACCCATTACCCGACATTCCTCCCCGAAACATTTACCAGATGTCCCTCCTCGGGACGCATGCTTGGAAAAAGAGCAGTGAACTCACCTTGGTTTGCTCGGTATGGCTAGTTACTTGATCACACTTAATCAGTCAAAGCCTATGATGTTCATGTACACGAAATCAGTTTACATTCACGTTGTTCACATATATCACGTATCCTACATACACGTTACGCGAGTAGCAAGTAAGACACACGTGCTTATACAAGTCGTAACCGTTAATCATGCAATCCACTGATCTATAACATTCGTCATAAAATCACATAACAAGTGTTTTGTTCCCAAACCAGTCTACACCCCATGTTTATGACACATATCAACATTCACAGATACGATGCCAGTTAGATCATTATCATCATCAAAATAATAACCCTAATCCATAATCGCAATTCATATGGTCACTTAACAGAATCTAGTATACATGCTACCAGAGATCATGGATTCCACTTCCATGATCACTTTGAGATTATAATAACAGTTTTTCCTCATGTATACATATATATATACCAACACATTTATGTCATACGTTCATAATGAATGTCTACATCTAATTCAGGCCATGTTAACTCATGTAATCTATCAAGAATATTATCAACATACACACTGGATATTAGTCATCATGCAAGAAACAGTCCATCATTTATAACGTATGACACAATCAAACACACACGCTTCATACATCGATTGATATTAGATAAACTATGGCGAAACACACTATCGCGAAACACTCTACGGCGAAACACTCTACGGCGAAACACCCTATGGCAAAACACCTTAGCAGTCTTTCGTTAAGCTAAGTTTTTCATGGGGGAAGGTCTTTCGTCGACCTGGTCCTTCACAGTTTCAAAGTTTCACATAAACCCTAATCAATAATCTAGCAGCCGATAACATCATTAGCAAATCGAATTGAATTAATCAACTTAGATATATCAGTAACCATTCATTATCTACCCTGCTAATACTTGTAATCATTCATTTAATCCCTGTAAATGATCAACATGTTAATTACATCATATCCTAGACCAATGCAACTAATTTCCGAATCGTACCATCGGAAACGATTACTCATTGATATCGATCATACATCATCATCACATGCTTCTAATCCTTAAACCATACAAACTTATAATCATCTTTGTTAATCAATCAACAAGTTACATGTAGATACAGACAATCAATCAAGATTCACACATATAACCAATCAGCTAGCCAATAAGAAGCATAGATAGAGACGAAGATAGGTTGCTAACCGAGAAGAATCGATCGTGAGGAGTATGTTATCGCGAGGAAGAGAGCTTCGAGCGAGAGGAAAAGTTGCCGTCCAAGATGAATGGGATTAGGGTTTGAGATGTAGTACGTGATGTGAAAATATGGGGACTGTATAAACATGTGTGCGTACCGCCCCATAAATCAAACTGGGCTCGGTTTGGGTTTGATCCAATGGTTGGGCCGAGATGAGTAGAACCCATCGGCCAAGGAGTGTGTGCGTGTGACTCTAGGGAGTTTGCGGCCCATGTAATTTAGTAAGAGGGTTTCTAAAATAATTATCCAACGCATACAGACATTTTAACGGTTCCCAAGTAATTAACCATCACACATAGACATTTAACGGTGCACAAGTGTAACTAAACAAGTCTCACATGGTCGCAATATAGGCAAATAAACGTAAAGACACAAGCCAAAAGGTCGTGGAATTTAAGTAGTGCTATCCTTAAAGACTCGGGTTGTCACATCATCCCCAAATTGAAAGAAATTTCGTCCCGAAATTTGATAAGCAATCCCAAAACAGCAAGGTGTTAGATTAGAATGACTGTGGATTTTCCCCAGGTGCCACATCATCCCCAACTTGAAAGGGAATTTCATCCCGAAATTCCTCAATGATATCAGGAGTTGATTCAACCGTTCGAACAACTGGAGATATTAGAGCTCCCTGACAAATACAACTGGTCAGTTAACCTTAGACTCTGGTAAAGGTATCACAAGTGTTTCATCGGACAAACACTGCCTTAGATTCTAGGCATAAATATCATCGCGAACGTTATCTAATTCGTCAGTTAACTCGAGTTTGTGAGCCATGCCACTGATTCATTCCAGAAATCCAAATGTCCCAACACATCGTAAACTAAGCTTGCCAAGTTCTTTATAGCGTACCGCACCCTCCCAGGGTGAGACTTTCAATTATGACACGTTCGCCTACAGCGAACTCCCAGTGTTTCCTAAGCTTATCAGCTTTCCTGACAGTCACGTGTTGCCGTTAAACAATTTCCAATCCAAGCAATCTTCCCAAGAGTTTCGAGTACAAGTCTTGGATCCGTGATTAGGTTGTCACCCACCATAGTCCAACAAGAAGATTGGTATTATCATCCATACAATGCCTCAAACAGAGCTGTCTGATTACTGGAATGGTAACTGCCGTAGTAGAACTCAACCAAGGGTAAATATCCCTCAAATTTTACTAAAGTCATTCACACACGTGCTCGCAGCATGTCTTCGAGTGTCGGGATGGTTCGTTTACACTGTCCGTCTGTCCTACGGTGATAAGCAATCCTCATGTCTAGACATGAGCCAAGGGTGTTGTGTATTGCCTGTCATAAATCAGGTATGGTTCAATATCGGAGGTAACAGGAGTTGGCACCTCGTGCCTAAAAGCCGCCTCTCTCAAAGGAACATTCACAGCTGTGAAGACTCGTCAGTTTCCTTGATTGTAAGAAAGTGTGCTGGTAACGTGAGACAATCAACGATCACCCAGGTGATACTGTTTTCGTTGCGAGTTGTAAGTAGACTAGTGACAGAACCCATGGCAGCCCGTCCTCATTTCCATATGGGTGTTTCTGGTTGCTGATACTCCAGCTTGACTTTCCCACAAGTCAAACATCATTCACATATTCATTGTTTTGGGCAAGCGTAGGAACCATTTAATAATTAAATTATAAAAATACATTTTATTTAAACTTACTCCGTTTTTAATGAAACTTGGTTCAAAATGTAGATACAAATATTCTCGTTCTAAAGACATATTCATTGTTTTATACAACGTCATATTTTAGAAGTTATACGCGCCAAATGAGTGAAGCAGATAAATTAATTATCCTAATAAAATAATAATTAATAAAATTTACATATAAAAACCTCATTTGAAATATATATGCATTTGATTGTTGACCGAACACCTGTGGATCCCAAAACAAAATATTATTTTATTTAATCAATATATGAATCATAAATCAATAGGTGTCTCCATGCAATTAATTCATTATGGTACGTGTCTACATCCAATAAATTCGAACTTTTTCCCCAAGTCAAGCATTTTGTATAAATAGGAGCTCCTAGATGCTTAAACTTTATGTCATCTCTCGCCCACTCTCTCTCAAAGTCTATATTCTATTATTATTACTTTCACCCATAATGATAATAAAGCCCTGCCCCGTTTTAAGTGTTTTAACCCTTGATCACTGATACCCTGTCCGATTGACGTAGGGCCCCGTAACGTTTGTCAAGGCTCTGCCTAAAATTGTTGGGGTTCTGTCTCGTGACGTAGGGATAAAGTTAAACTGGGTTACTATACTTGTGAGTGCACTATATATTCTATTAAATAATCCAGGAATTTTACCAAGATATATTAACCCTCCTAAAATATTTTAGACAACCCTAAATTCTCCTAAATACCCCCCATACTAAAAAACGGGCCCCAAATACATTAAATATTATTAAATTTAATTAAAAATATTGTTTTAGGTTTTTAGGCGGGCCGCGTAAAGGAACCTTAACCCTTACGCGGGCCGCGACAACTTAAAAACATGGCAAAGCCCGGTGCGGCCACGTGGCCCAACACCCGGCAAACCTACTCGATGACCCAGCCCAGCTACGCGTTGACTAGAGTTGACGCGGGCCGCGTAAGGCCTTGCCTTGTTTTACACGGGCCGCGAGAAAACCCAGGTGAAGCACTATATAAGCAGGCCATCGGATCTTCATTCAAATTCGTTCAAGATCGTTTTCTTTCTCTCAATTCTAAAGTGTAGGCATTATACACGGGTATAATAGCCCCTAAAATAGCGAAGTTCTGCTCCGTTGTAAGTATTATAACCCCTGGATACGTATTAGATACGCTGCCCGATTGATCTTGGGTTCCGTGACGGCTGTCGTGGTTCTGCCCGACGTAGTCGCTGGAATGTCGTCTCGGGGAGGGTATTACTAATGTTAAAATGGGTTATTAAACTAACACGTGTGCTTATGTGTAAATTATAGATTGTCACGAGGAAACCCTTACGGAAAATCTAAGACAGCAATGTGAGTTTATCCTCTTTTTGTTAACCTTTTTGTAATATTTTACAAAACCTTAAATGTTTTACAATGTAATTAAGCGGTGATTGAGTCTTTGTAGTTCTTCAATTACTACCGGTATGTTGGGGTTTTGTATACAAAATTTACTACACTGTGAGTAGTAAGTCGGGACGACAACACGTTACCATTGGACGAAGAGTTAGCTAATGTGTAATATGACCCACAAGTCAGGATTGACAGTACTGAATGAGTAATTGTGTAGAAATAAACAATGTGATCGCTCTCAATACTGTGTTAATTGATAAAATGTTTCTTGATTAATCTGGGATTCACTCACCAGTATTTCCTGCTGATAAAATGTTTTAAACACGTGTTTTAGGTAACTTAGTGTGAAGCCAATAAAAGCCAGCTGGAGAGCACTGAAGGCTTGGAAAAGTGGCAATAAAGTTACCTAAAATAAAATAGATGTTTTTATTAAATAAAATAGGATTTATTCCTATGAAAATGTGTGTACTGCAAACTTGGGTTTTATCCTATGTATTTAATATTATGAAAATGTGGTATCTTACTCTGATCAAATATTTCCTAACTACGGTCCTGATGAAAATTCCGCTGCCAAATTAGACAATACGCGATACCACCGAAACTAGCTCGCGGCCGCCCGTTCCCGGGAATTAGGGATCGGGTGTTGTGATAGAAGGTGGTATCAGAGCCTTGCCACTGGTCTAAGCCAAATAAGTGTTCTGCTGACACTTAAATTTTAAATTCTATGTTAGGAAATAATTTATGTAATTATGTGTTTTATGATTATTTGACTATTTGTTAGTCTACAGTATGTGTAAGCAAAGAATTTCGGACATCTATCGTCAATTAGATAGTTCACCAAAAGATAAGGGAACCTCATTTCAACCAAATCCCTCAGGATACTCAGCAGATACTAAGGAAGGAATATTTATTCGTAAGGCAAAGTCTGAGAAACCATTTACCACTAAGAAGAGAAGTTGGATTATTAGAAAAAGTCAAGAGAAAATAAAGAAGTCACAACCAAAGGGAGTGATAATCAATAAGGAAATAAATACACAAACTCAGGAAACAGGCAATAACCTACCATGGGAAGGTGAATTAGATGGACAATGGGTAAATCTCCACATGTTACCCACTACAGCAGTAAATGCTAACTTATATTAAATAGTCGAACGGCCAAACTAGTACCAGCACCCATGCCACCTATGAGCTAGAAACTTTAAAGGAACTTCGCTCATTAGATAACAACTTAGTAGAGACAGGAGATAGAATAAACCTTATATAAAGACATGTTGAGCCTAATACTCCTATAACCTAGATAGACTAAAATAAGTTACAGATGCATAATCACTAGTATATTTTGAATTCCAGTTGTAGTTTGTAATAAATACACACACACACACATATATATATATATATATATAAGTCGCAATGTTCACCATTTTTAATCAATCTATTTTATGATTGTACCCAAATGTTTATACTAGAAATTTGTCTGTGATAATTAAATACCACCTACTCAAATAATATCATAATATACATCAAACTAAGTTAGTTATTAATAAAGCAGTCATGTTTATGTTTCTCTTTGAAACCAATCATTTACTTTGGTTTAAAATACATATTGAAATATATGGTATAAAACTTTAAAACTTTGTGGTTTTAATAATATTGTTTCAAAATAATTTATATTAAAATAAATAAAACCGAAGCTATTAAATTAACTGAAAGGATTTTAAGAATTAATAAAATTTAAAAAGATTGCTTTAGTGGAGCAAGCCAAAGCAAGTTTTGAAACCCAGGTGTACCAATTTACAACTCCATTTTATCCCTTCTGGTTTGTAACCAATTGGCCATAAGACTTCATACTTTCATAGTTTTATGAAATAACTGATGTTGGGATTACTTGTAAAGGTTTCTATTGAAATACTTAGTGATAAAATAGATGGTTAAATGAATATGATGGGTATTCATGATTAAATAAAATCATTTAAAATTTTTAGAGATTTGGGTTGGTTGGACTACGTAGAAAGGTCTAACTAAACGATGAAAGCGTTTCTATAGATCTTTAATATTAAGGTATGTCCAGAATAGGTCTTATGCATGGAGATAGTTAATATAAGATTATAAGATTAACCAGTCATATTAGTTATATGATTGTGTATCCTAAATTATAAAGAAAAGTATTCGAGTCAGCTGGCTAATGTATAATAGTTAAATAATACAATTCTATTATATTTGAAATGTATATATATACACTACAATACATTTAAATAATATATACGTGTATATAATATAAATATATATATATATATATATATATATATATATATATATATTAGGATACCTGTAAAATTTATACATTTAAAACTATAAAGAGATGGTATGATAAAAAGGGTCATTATATATATCATGATAATCATATATAAATAATCAAGTTTTCATTCTCTATCAATTAGAATATTATATTATATTTAAAAAGAAGTAATAAAATTTTTATGATATATACTAAAAGGAGAGAAAAGATGGGTTTGATAATTCGAACAATCGATACATATAAAAGAGATTGGATAATTAAATTTTTTTAGAAATAAAAATATTGCCATAATGAAAACATCTTTTCTTATCCTACTTAAATCAATAATTTAGTACCTATGTATTTATTTGGCACGTTAAAATGTTCCTAAACATTCATTTTTCAAACTAGAATTAAAAGGGATGCCCCACATAAAAATAGTTGACTCAAATGTGTGTTTAGTACGTTTGTCCTTTATATAACATTATAAAAAAAATCAGATTACAATTTTAATATTGTAATATCTTTAAATAAATTACTATTACTATTGTATGGGATATACATACATATTCTAATACATGTATATTACTCAAATATATTTAGAATCAATTTTAGAAACATCAAACTTTGTATTACTTACCATAAGTACTTCTTTGAATAAATAATATAATATACATTGAGAGTTAAGTTTTGATATTTTAAACCCATATGGTTTAACCCACTACTTAAAAATAAATTTATTCCTATGAGTCCAGAAAGTTTATATTTTGATTAATTTATTTCTTTAAACTTTTATTTATCCATCTTTAAAATATTATATTCAATAAATTTAACAGAAGTTTATTTCAATATATTACTTTTATAAGAGGGTAAATAAAGCTAGGGGAATAATCTTGATAATTGGTACCATCGGATATATATATATATATATATATATATATATATATAAATTAAAGATATTACAAAATAATTCAATATATATATATATATATATATGTGTGTGTGTATGTGTATATATATATATATTATGTAAGTTTTGATATTAACAAGATATTTGAAATTTTATGAAATTATTGATAGCGTACACCATATAATAACCAAATATCTTCTGAAAGTAAAGATAAGTGAAAACAGTATTGGTGATTCTTATGAAAACATGAAGTCATAAAAGAATAAATCATGAAACGTATTATGTTTTAAAATACCATCTGTCTCAATAAAATATTCCTTGCGACGGAATCTCATAATATATAAACATGAATAGAGTTAGCTGTAAGCCTACTCATTACATTGAACCTAGCTATAGTATCAATGGAGACAATGATATATTTGAAACTCCATTTTCCAAACAAAAGAAAACCACAACCATAATAATATCTATGCTTAAAGATTAGGATATTGATAATCACTGGTAACACTTAGAATAGTATTTAGACTTGAACTTAAGAAAAATGCCTTAGTATAAGCTTCGAGATAAGCTAATTACTTGCATAGATAAAGTGTGATGGTTATTGGTATACCGTGAGGATGATGACTAGAACAGTGCAAGTATGATAAATAAGCAATAACACCTGGCCACTGTTATTTCTTGTTTATTGATACTACTCGGTTCTAGAATATGATCTATCATGAGAATACTAATTTCCTTATTCCTTGATACAAGCCATAATAAATGATGTACTTCTGAAATCATTATTTGAGAAAATTCTATTTATGGGAAATACAATGATAACTACCTCTCCGGCAAGACTGGATATGGAGTGGTAGACTCTCCAGTTTTTCCGGGTAAGATGGGGGTACCTCTCCGGCGAGACCGGGTGAGATGGGGTATATGTTATGTTAATGGAATTCCCTAAATAGTACCGTGACCTGATGTCTGACCTGTTTTTGGAAATATAAATTTGTTAAATACATTAACCTTATGAAGGGTGTGTATATTATCGTATGTGAAATATATGATTATATAGATATGTATATCTATAAGGAAATCCAAAAGCTATAATGATTGACAATTAGGGATAAATCACGAACCGGTATGTCAATGATAATTTTAGAAATCTCTCGTATAACACCTATAATTCTGATATCAAACATTATTTCGTTTGATTATCCGTCTCGTAATTCGTACGACAAGATAAACGGAAGGAACCCTATAAGTTGGGACGCTATCGGAAGTATAAGAATTCCCTTTGCGATTATTAATGCATTAGGAAGCTGGTAACTAAAAGTTGTGCGAAGACACAAAACATCTAAAAACTTACGTTAATAAAAATTTTACTTTCATTAAGAACTCTTGAGAAGATAAAAATCTCAAAACATAGAGAATAGTTCTGGTCAAAGTAAAGTGGAATTCAAAACAAGGACCAGAATATACCTAGAAACTAGACTACCTAAAAATATTCATCCATATTTCAGGGAGTCTTGAGAACGAGATTTAAAACAAGGTGGGGAGGATGTAACATTCCCAAAATTTTTATTTAAAACAAATTTATTAAACGAATAGATCATGGGTAAGTTGACCAATAGAAATATGAGGTATTTTGGGCAAGCGTAGGAACCATTTAATAATTAAATTATAAAAATACATTTTATTTAAACTTACTCCGTTTTTAATGAAACTTGGTTCAAAATGTAGATACAAATATTCACGTTCTAAAGACATATTCATTGTTTTATACAACGTCATATTTTTAGAAGTTATACGCGCCAAATGAGTGAAGCAGATAAATTAATTATAATAATAAAATAATAATTAATAAAATTTACATATAAAAACCTCATTTGAAATATATATGCATTTGATTGTTGACCGAACACCTGTGGATCCCAAAACAAAATATTATTTTATTTAATCAATATATGAATCATAAATCAATAGGTGTCTCCATGCAATTAATTCATTATGGTACGTGTCTACATCCAATAAATTCGAACTTTTTCCCCAAGTCTAGCATTTTGTATAAATAGGAGCTCCCAGATGCTTAAACTTTATGCCATCTCTCGCCCACTCTCTCTCAAAGTCTATATTCTATTATTATTACTTTCACCCAGAATAATAATAAAGCCCTGCCCCGTTTTAAGTGTTTTAACCCTTGATCACTGATACCCTGTCCGATTGACGTAGGGCCCCGTAACGTATGTCAAGGCTCTGCCTAAAATTGTTGGGGTTCTGTCTCGTGACGTAGGGATAAAGTTAAACTGGGTTACTATACTTAATGTGAGTGCACTATATATTCTATTAAATAATCCAGGAATTTAATCAAGATATATTAACCCTCCTAAAATATTTTAGACAACCCTAAACTCTCCTAAATACCCCCCCATACTCAAAATTGGGCCCCAAATACATTAAATATTATTAAATTTAATTAAAAATATTGTTTTAGGTTTTTAGGCGGGCCGCGTAAAGGAACCTTAACCCTTACGCGGGCCGCGACAACTTAAAAACATGGCAAAGCCCGGTGCGGCCACGTGGCCCAACACCCGGCAAACCTACTCGATGACCCAGCCCAGCTACGCGTTGACTAGAGTTGACGAGGGCCGCGTAAGGCCTTGCCTTGTTTTACGCGGGCCGCGAGAAAACCCAGGTGAAGCACTATATAAGCAGGCCATCGGATCTTCATTCAAATTCGTTCAAGATCGTTTTATTTCTCTCAATTCTAAAGTGTAGGCATTATACACGGGTATAATACCCCCCTAAAATAGCGAAGTTCTGCTCCGTTGTAAGTATTATAACCCCTGGATACGTATTAGATACGCTGCCCGATTGATCTAGGGTTCCGTGACGGCTATCGTGGTTCTGCCCGACGTAGTCGTTGGAATGCCGTCTCGGGGAGGGTATTACTAATGTTAAAATGAGTTATTATACTAACACGTGTGCTTATGTGTAAATTATAGATTGTCACCAGGAAACCCTTACGGAAAATCTAAGACAGCAATGTGAGTTTATCCTCTTTTTGTTAACCTTTTTGTAATATTTTACAAAACCTTAAATGTTTTACAATGTAATTAAGCGGTGATTGAGTCTTTGTAGTTCTTCAATTACTGCCGGTATGTTGGAGTTTTGTATACAAAATTTACTACACTGTGAGTAGTAAGTCGGGACGACAACACGTTACCATTGGACGAAGAGTTAGCCAATGTGTAATATGACCCACAAGTCAGGATTGACAGTACTGAATGAGTAATTGTGTAGAAATAAACAATGTGATCGCTCTCAATACTATGTTAATTGATAAAATGTTTCTTGATTAAACTGGGATTCACTCACCAGTATTTCCTGCTGATAAAATGTTTTAAACACGTGTTTCAGGTAACTTAGTGTGAAGCCAATAAAAGCCAGCTGGAGAGCACTGAAGGCTTGGAAAAGTGGCAATAAAGTTACCTAAAATAAAATAGATGTTTTTATTAAATAAAATAGGATTTATTCCTATGAAAATGTGTGTACTGCAAACTTGGGTTATATCCCATGTATTTAATATTATGAAAATGTGGTATCTTACTCTGATCAAATATTTCCTAACTACGGTCCTGATGAAAATTCCGCTGCCAAATTAGACAATACGCGATACCACCGAAACTGGCTCGCGGCCGCCCGTTCCTGGGAATTAGGGATCGGGGGTTGTGACATAAATCCGCTACGTGCATCATCGTCTTCTCGCGTTGCATCGGCGTGTATCTGGGTCTTCGATTCGAACCATCAATTGCCCGTACCCTCAGGTAAAGACGTTGCTCAGTGCAATGTAGAGTCGGATTTCAAAAGTTGAAAAGACGTTCTCCTGTTTTTTTCTCCCACGAATACACAACACCCTGCTGTGCTAAAGAGATTAAAGCTGCGCAATCCTCGAAAATCCCATGATGAATCTGCGATAGTCTATAGCGAAACCAAGAAATTGCTTTATCCCCGAAGGACTCTTTGGTGTCGATCAGTTTCTAATGAAATGGATCTTAGCGAGATCCACGTGTACTTCTCCACTTCGTTGATTACATGATCAAAAATGTACTTCTCGAATCCAGTAGTCACATTTACAAGACTTCGCGCGGAGTGGCTCCTCCCTCAGGAGCTCTAAAATAAGATACAAATGCCGTCTATGATGTTCCTTTCTCCTGGACATGATTCAAAACATCAACAATAAACACGGTCGATTCATGTGATCCATAAAGCTGCTGGTGTGTTGATTAGCCCAAAGGTCAAGGAATACAAGGTTACAATGGCAGCATTGCGTTCGATATGCCGTTTTAGGAACATCCTCCCCTTGGACCTCCATCTGATGATTGTTCACTCGTTAGTCGATCCTCGAATGGAAGCTTGTCCCTCGCAACTGGTCGACAGGTTGTCAATACATGGTCGAGGCAAACGTTCCTGACTGTCACCTTGTTAAGTTCTCGACAATCAGTACACATACGAAAAGGCTTATCTTCACGGATATAACTGGGGCTCTCCAAAGCGATAAACTAGGTCTGATAAAACTTATGCCCAACAGTTCCTGTTGTTGATTAGACAGTTCTTGCAACCCTCCTGGTGCAAGACGGTAAGGAGTACGAGTAATCAGGGCTGCTTCTGGCGCGAGATCAAACTGAGATTCTTCCCCAAAAGTGTGGGGGTAAACCTGGAAGTTCCTCGGATAGCACACCGAGAGGAATCACGAACAATTGGCGGATCCTCGATCCTCTTTCCCTTGGCCTTAACATTAGTAACGGTCGCTAACGTAGTGGGGTAGTCCCTCCGTAGGAACTTCTGGGCCTTCATAGCTGAAATGACGCTAACCTTCACACCACTCTGACGCTTTAGAACAGGTAACGATTTTCCATTAGAAAGAAGGTTATGCAAAATTTTCTTCTCTCAGGGTATATCTGCGCGATAACTGGATAACCAATCCACACTAACTACTGCATCATATCTACCAAGGATAGCAGAAGGAAGGTCGATGTCGTACACTTGTCCCACAAGGTCGAGTTTGCATTCCATCGGACATATGAGGTTTCAATTGACTTGCCATCAGTCGATTCCACAACAGGTTGGTTTCAAGAAGCATCAGGGGCAAACGGATCAGAGACGAAGCGAATAGCTACCCATCCAAGCTATCGTGTTGCTATTATACCTGGCATCGCCTATGCCAATCCTAAATGTCCTTCCATGAGCATCATTTCCATTGTTGTTTTCGTTACGAGAGTTTCCAGTATTGTCGTCGTTCCCTTGGTTGTTGTCACCTTGACTTAACAACAGTAAATCCTTTTCGAAGTCACCTTTGTTTCCATGCTGTAGGCTACAATTACGAGTACCTTGATGTTGCCGTGACTGTTGCCTCTAATGTTGTTGCCTGTAACGGTGTCTTGCGTCCTAAGGCACTACTCATGGTGCGGGCGGTTGCACATCCCGCTCTGCAGTCCATTGTCATCGTTCATGTCCCGCTTGATTCGTAAGAGTTGACTCCCATAAGTCACTGTCTAGGGTAAGGATTCGATTGAAGTCAGTCCGCTGGTGTTCGTTGCTGGTGATCAGGGTCGTTCTAGTACTAAGGTTGGTAAGGCACTATGCTCATCCTCTTGTCCATCGTTCTTGCAAGTTTACTGTGTAATACACGGTATGTTTCCAGAGTGTTGCAGAAGTGATGCACTTCAGGGCCTAAGGCGTCAGTACATTGAGTTCCCGCAAACAAAGAGGAATGAGAGAGATCCAGACCAATCATTAATGCTGCAACATCCAACCCAGGGATGTTCATACAAGCACCTAACATTCTACCCAGTTCGCTAGGCGTTCAGATGGGTGTTCAGGTAATACTCAATAGCATCGAGATTCAAAAGGATTCAGAGAGGAGTGAAAAGGTCACGTTCGAGTAGGAGACAATCACTGCTATGACTCCTATAGACTTGTTACGTTTCACATTGATCAAATAACAGAGCAGAACCCCTTTTTCACTTGTTAAGCCTCATTGGGACTCACATGCACCCCACATTATTATTATGTGTGCACCCACAATAATATTGTGTTTTGCATGCTCATCTCAGTTCCTCCTAACTCATGTCAAATGGTTCCTCAAACTCATATGTCAAACAAAGAATATCACAAAACAGGGGTCACGAATCTCTAGGGTAACACCACACTATCAATCACTTAACACATACAAGTAATACATGAATTCATATTGTTGTGCTAAATGTGCAATCACATGCAATATCATATGTAAGTGTTCACTAGTTATGCTGTGTAATGAGTAAACGAGAGACGAACCTTGCTATCTGGAGCTGAGTGTCATGGTCGTATTCTTTTTTTCAGAACTGTTCGGTTGTAGTCTGGTTTTATAAAAGCGTTTTAAAACCAAGTTCACTATAACCAGTGGCTCTGATACCAAACTGTCACACCCCCAAAATACCACTTGCGGAAACACCGTGGGGTGTGTGACGTACCCGGATCTTAGCCACCAATCACATTGAACTCATAAATATATTTAAATAAAACTTTCATTCATTAACATAAAGTGATATAAAACGTTACATAAAATTTATTGTACACAGTGGAAGCATAACTCATTTGTTAAGTGTTTCATAAACCACGCGTACGTAAACCATTAGACTTGTGTTGCGATTCCCTGTATCTCGACCCATGACCACTCCAGCCTTCCAGACAGTAAGTTCCATGATATAACCCTACAGACCTGCAAGCATGAAGACAAGTGTGTCAGACGACGCTGGTGAGTTCAAAGTTTTGTTAACGCGTTTAGTTACTAGTTACCACATTAAAACGTTTCACAGATTCGATGTTGTTAATCACACGCTTACCACCGATGGTTCCAGATTATTTTCCCTAAACCCCAATGCCTCTATCAAAGCAATTGTCAAGATGGGGGTCATTAGTTCACTCCCGACCTCCTCGGTGCGGTGTGAGGGTGCCAAACCTAAATAGCGCTATTAACTAATACCCCGTTGCCTTCCTGGCAACAATCGGTAGGAGGGACTTGAGTGATAGATATACGTGTATTAACCAACAACCCAGTTTTAACATTCCAGTCAAACCCATTACCCGACATTCCTCCCCGAAACGTTTACCAGATGTCCCTCCCCGGGACGCATGCTTGGAAAAAGAGCAGTGAACTCACCTTGGTTTACTCGGTATGACTAGTTACTTGATCACCGGTGGGCCCGGTGGGGAGTATCGTGACGTAGTTGATGTCATCATAGTTAATATTCACAGTTTAATGCACAGCGGAAGTCTTGGATGAAAATAATATTACAAACCGAAATTCAAAGTATAAATAAATATTATACAAACGGTTGTAAGTGGATCCACAGGCGGATCTTAAAACAGAAATATAATTATTGTTCAACAGACTTTAGACATTCAGAACTTGCAAGATTCTTTATTAACGCCCCGAGCTCCCAGCCAATTACGTACTGTACCTGTCACTTAGTCTTTTTGAAAAAATACGTCAGTTTACACTGGTAAATACAATTAACCGACTCTTTTGAAAACATTTATAAAAATTGGTTTAAATGCACAAGGTACAAACATTTTATAACTTGGGACAATTATGTTAATAACAATCTTGTATCAGATTCACATGTTTGTCCAACATTTAGGGCCAGTATAAAAGCCGAACAAGATTAATCGACACACCACAAATATAAACTCACAAGAAGTTTCCTCACGAGTGAGTATATCTTTTACATACGCAACAAACAGGTGCATGCCTACACCCCGTGATTAAGTCGTGGCCATTCACGCTTTTTGTATGAGCCAAGGATATCCAGGACACGGTCGTTAACCCCCAATGTTATTTGTTATCAAGCAATACTGATTAAAGTGGGATTATACAATTTAACCATATTCGATTAAAAGGTTTCTACACCCGACCAAGCGGTAATAATTTACCGTATCCCAAGCCCGTATAAGGGAAAATAAGTTAAAAGTATTTACCTGAGCTTAAATAAAAATTTAGTATTCTCAGCCGTAAATCCTACTCAAACAAGTTCAAATACTTCTACCGGGGCTCTTAATCTGGAATGAAGGTTTTATTAACCTATTAGATTCCTAACGGGTCTTATTCAAGTTGTAACTTAGACCGGTTAGTTTTAAAGAAAGGTTTATAATACAAAACGCAAGATTAAGCGATGACCGGATTGGAATGTAATTTAGACCCGACAAGTATGGAGACTTGTAATAAATGGGTAAACTAATTACATTCTGGATTTTGAAGTAAAAATGATAAGGTTTGACCTGTTTCGGTAAATTTATGCAAACTAGTTACATAAACCGTACCGAACGCGTATATGCATAACGGGTAACCAAATGAGTCATGTATGAGTTGCATAATTTATTATTCTTAAAATATGTTGTGATATCAGTAGGATATCTTGAATTATGTCCAAAACGAATTTAGAACCAATTTAAGCCCCAAAAGGGTAATTTGGTCATTTTAAAGTTTATAAAAGAGGTTAAATAGCAAACTGAGGTTCTGGTCTAAGCCAATCAGTAAAAATAATTATTTTATCATGTTACATCAGTAAAATATCATACATATGTGAAGTTTACCATTCATGGCCAAAATGCACCGGAGGGGCATTTTGGTCATTTCACACATGTTTTAAGGACCAAATTGGAAATCTGAGTTCAACACTTCTACTTACTGTTAAGATTTTAAAATTTATTTATGAAATTAGTAAGTATCATGTCTTAGGTGCTAAATATGGTTTTAACCCATACTATGCGCCTCATTCGCTTAAAAGTCGATATTTGACGATATTTGAGATGTTTATAAAATTCTGAGATTTTTATCAGTATTGAATGCTTAAAATATTCTATTTAATATATAACATCAGTAGGAAAAAGGTTTGTCATGTAAATGATGTGAAAAACTCATTTTATTAATGAAAAGGGCATTATCGTCAATTACCGAGTTCATGCAAGAACTCTATGTTATGGTCAGTATAAAATTTGTCAAAAATTTCCAAAATTCCCTAAAAATTATATTAAAACAGTAGGTAATGAGTTTGGTGCCAAAATTTGGGTTTAAATATGATTTATGCTAAAATGCCATTTAATTAACAAAAAGTTTCAATTTACGCTATCTTACATAACTTTAGTTTGAGACCAGAAACTGACGTCAAATTTTGTGGACATACTTACATTTCAGTAATAAAACTTTATGTCGTCTCACATTTTCAAAAATCTCATTTTTATAATATAAGGGCATAATGGTCAACTTTTAAGCAAATAACGGAAAATGCAATGTACTATGATTTCTAAGGGACCATGGAGTATAACCTTAGAGGGTTATCCTAACATATAACATGGTCACAGAGGAACCCTAAAGCATAACTAAACTAAGCTAATTCGGGTCAGAACTGAAAGTCAAAGCAAAAGTCTACTTTTGCGACTTTCGGTTGCGAACTGAACCTAAAACTCAGAATTGTCGGGTTGAACATGCCTAAACAGGTTCTTATATTATTTACCAAGTTATTTAAGTGATAAAATGTATTTTATAGCTTCTAAATTATCAGTTATGAATTATTTTATAAAATCTGACTCGTTTGACTTTTCTGTTAAGTACTTTGACCTGACAATTGACCAAGTAAATGTGATAATTAGGAGGTGCCCTTTTGAGAGATTATCACCTAATTAATTTCCAACACATAGCCACTTTCAATTCGAATAATAGCTGGACCGTTAGTGATTAATCACAAAGTCAAAGTATCATTACGATATCTTTGACTTTCAGTCATTAAGCTAATAAAAACTTAACTACAGGAGCTAAGAACGCTTACAAGGGTCCTTAGCACGAAGATTAAACTTAAGAGAGCTTCTTTAATGCTTAGGATGCTCCAGAGAATGCTCCAAAGCTTGAGCAATTGAGAGAGTATGAAATTTTGAAGTGCAAGTGAAGAATGCTGCCCAAGAGCACCTATTTATAGCAAATGTGAGCATCTCCAGATCATCCCAGGTGTTATATGTTGATTCCAGATGATTACATGTGTCTCTAGTGGTTTTATATACCATCATACAGTCCACTGTTTCGAATTAAGAGTGTATAAAGCTGAAATGGGTGAAGAAATGCGCAGAACCTGCACCTGTGCATGGTTTCTGCCAATTTTAGGCCATCGCGTCGCGCGACGGCACAGCTGATCTGAGGTTGCGCAGCGCGAGCACCCTGGGGGACCAGTTTTCATGTTTCAAACTTGACAAGAATAGCCCCTGAACCTTTTTAAAGCTTAACAACTTCTATTTTATGCACTTTTAACCCATAAAGTTTATATTTGGATGATCTTTAGGATATAACTAAACATCGTTAGGTCCGGTTTCGTTAAACAATAACCGAAAACACTAGTTTCACCATGTTGACGCTTTTAACCCTTTATTTACGAAAATTAACGTATTTAATACCAAACGATATCAAAACCTCGTGAATTTTTCGTCACTTGTTCTTGAGAGTATAATCAAACATTACAAAGTCCCGGGTTCATTAAAAGGTCACTCAGAGGTAGTAATTTAACATGTTGACACGTTTAACCCCCGTGTCTTGTAAACTTTCACTTTCTTTCACAAACGGTTTCATACGTTTCACAATTTATTCGTTTAAGAGTATAAACATCGTGTAGGGTTGCTGAAAGGCATGGTTTTCATATGTTGACACTTTGGACCCTTCCACATAGATACTTTCTTTGTTTGTCAACTTTAGTCCCTCGAAATCAATTCATTTCACGTTTAGAGTTCATGACACGTGTCTTTATTATATTGGACATGATTTTGCAAGGTGTTACATCCTCACCCCCTTAAAGAAATCTCGACCTCGAGATTTACTAAAAGTGGGTTTATTATATTGGACATGATTTTACTGGAAGTGGGTTTTCTTTGCGCAGTTGCGTAGTGTGCTAATGAACGGATAAGACTTTGCAGCATGATTTGCCAAGAATCTGTTCAAGGCTGCTAATCGCCCTGCGAGTCTTTGCATCTCTTTTATTGTTGCAGGTGACGGCATCAGCTGGATGGCTTGACTTTCTCCGGGTTTACTTTAAAACCATCTCTTGTTACTATAAAACCCAGAAATTTTCCTTCTTCCAACCCAAAGGAACACTTCGTTGGGTTGAGCTTTAAGTTTACGCTGTGCAAAGAATCGAACGTGCGCTGGATATTTGCGAGCATTGTTTCCTCTTTGTGGCTCATGATGACGAGGTCATCCATATATACCTCGACTGTTTTACCAATGTCTTCCCCAAAGACTGTATCCATTAAGCGCTGGTAAGTAGCTCCTGCGTTACGGAGACCAAAGGGCATTTTTGTATAGCAGAAGATGCCCTTGTCTGTGCGAAAGGCAGTCTTGTCCTCGTCCTCCTCTTTCATTTGGACCTGATGGTAGCCTTTATAACAGTCAAGAAAGCACTTCCAGCGAAAAGATGCTAGAGAGTCCACTTTTTTGTCTATCTTAGGAAGCGCATAGCAATCTTTCGGGTAGGCTATATTTAGGTCTTTAAAGGCGACGCACATTCGCCATCCGCCATTGTGTTTTTGGAGCATTACTGGGTTAGCAACCCATGTATGGTACTGAACTTCGCGCAAGATTCCGGTGTTGAGTAACTCTGTTACTTGTTTATTCATGGCTTCCGCTTTTTCTGCGCTGAGACTGCGCCTTCCCTACGTGACAGGTTGTGCTGAGGGTCGGACGTTCAAACAGTGTTGCGCTATATCTCGTGGAACCCCAGTCATGTCCGCCGGGCACCAGGAGAATATGTCTTTATTATTGGAAAGTAATTCCTTTAATTGTACTCGTATTGCCGGTGAAATGGCGTGCCCTAGTAAGATGGTCTGCTCTGGATACTCTTCGTTGAGGACCCATTTTTCCGGCTCATTTGGTGCTGATGGTTTGGCCACTTTTGCTGGTGGCTCATTGTCCACGTACATAACTTCTTTACTTGAGTACAGAATTGCTACTCCGGTTTCCGTTGGAAACCCGCAAGCAGCATGTGGGATAGAAGTGATCATACTAAATTCTCTTTGTGATCTTCTTCCTAGCAAGACATCGTGGCGCGATGTTGCTGGCATGACCATGAAATTTACTGTGACTGTGCGTGAGTGCTCGCCATCTGATAGAGTCACAGGAAATGCAATTTATCCTAAAGGGAACACTGCTTCGTTGCAGAAACCGCTGAGAGGGAAATCAACCGGCTCTAAACGGGCTTTGTCTTCTGGATCAAGTTGTTTGAAACACTGTTCATATATTATATCCATTGAGCTTCCTGGATCTATGAACATATAATCCGTTCTATAGTGGCTGAAGATGCCGGTAATGATTACTGGTCGCTCCTCCGGAGGACCTCTAGGGACGACAGGAAATATGACTTGTTGCTCTCTCCAATGTTGGTTATGGCTATGTTTGTTTGTCCTTCGGGAGGGTCCTCCTTGCACCATATGTATCTGCTTTTGTTCGGCCTTCTGACAGTTGGTATCTTCGGATTTTTGAGTTATTCCATCATAACTACCGGATTGGATGTACCACTGACTAGGTGTCTGTGGGTCCAATACCATAGTGTCAATTGTACTTCCTCTTTCTACCGAGGTATCAGATCTGACATTTGGTGACTCAGATCTGATGCTTTGTGTGAAGATCTGGTTCATGGCGATCTAGAATCTGTTATACCAGTATTCTGGAGCTCTTTCTGGGAGTGGATTGGAATGATTACAGACTCCTAATGGGTCATTCTCTTCTGAATGACTATCGTTGCTTCTTTTATTTCCCATGATTCCGTCAATCTGGTCATCTCGGGTTACAGAACCCTGGAATTCATATTGAGGACTTGATGGGTGAAGTGGTGAATTCTCTGCCATATGAAGCAGAGAGTGAAGAAAATATGAATCGAAACGAGAAAAAATAGGTGAAACAGGTGAAACAGAGAAATCGGTGGGTACCAATGAAGAAACACTGGATAAATGACCGGAATCAAATTATCCAGGGGGTTAGGTTCTGCATAAAAGGGTGGTTCTGTAGGTCCCCTTGTTGTATGGATCTTCACAGAATTGTCAATCCAATCAAGAGTGTGGAATCCTCTTGATCAGAATATCACAGAAACGAGTAGTAATCAGCAATTCACAATCAAACCGGTCTTCTATTGATTATCCAACTTGCAGTTTACAATCAATTCAAGACCTCATAACCTCACAGCCTCTCTCTGTGATCTTGCTAAACCCTAAATTCGAATTCTCTCTCTCTCTACGTTTTCTCTCTCTAGCCTCCAAGAACTCCTCTAAGAACACAAACCCTAATCACAAACATGTTTATATACCACATGTCTGTGAACTGGGCTTCCTACTGGGCTAGGCCATTTTCCAAGCCCATTACAACAAATAACTCACTAACCAATAAGCTAAGCCCATTACAAAATATCCAAAGACTAAATAATCAAACTATTAAGCTGTTGTCACCGAATATGCACCAACAAACTCCCCCTTGACAATAGCTTCATAGTGTAACTTTGTCTTCAAACATCTTGTGTTCTTTTGGTCTTTGGATAGCGTCAGCTACACAGCTTCTGACATCAACAGACTCCCCCTTAGCTGATGCTTCCAATCTCCAAAACTTTCATTCGTTGTAGATCGGTTAGCTAGCAATCTTTGGTTAAGTAAGTCAACTCCAACTCTTTCATATCTCTTTCTCTCTTTCAGCAATGTAGTAGAAGGATCCTACCATGCATCTTTACACATTCTTCACTTTACTCTCAATCTGCACTTGACTTGTATTCTGCACTTCATTTTGATAACTGCATCAATCTGTTTAGCAACACAAGCAAGTATCTCGAAAAACCATTAGTCTTTTTCACATTTAAAGATAAACCAATATTTTATCTTATCATCAAAAAACAACAATCGGTCAGTTTAAAATGGAAGTCTTTTTAAAAAGAAAATATTTTTGGTATTTTTGATATTTTTCAAAACAACCTAAATAAACTAAACCAAACTAAAAAATATTTAAAATTTCAATTTTTTTTTTGTGAGAATCATGTGCAAGAAGATCATATCAGCAAAATCAAACTGTTTTCACACTATTAGATAATTCTTTATTTAATTTTTCGTGAAAAGCAGTCCAAGACGATTACCAGTATGTTTGTCCATTTAAACAAAATGCATGAACATTTCAAGTACCATTACCGTATGATACGTTAAGGTAATATTATTACTGATATACTAGTGTGTCCCACTTCAGGATATACCCCCGCGATCAAGGTATGCACAAAGATTCATCGTAGTAGGTGAGTATACCGAATTCATCCGTTTTGTTTTTCAACGTTTAGATAATTGGTGATCAGGTCAGTACCTCCGTACAGCAAAGAGACCAAAATATCTAACGAGGGCTATGACAAATACCATTTTCGGTACGAATTATGCATTTTGCACATTTGAATGACTCTCTAGGAGAGCTTCTTCATTTTTGGGATTTGGCATTTTTTGCTCTTTTAAGATATCCTGGTTGTGCCTAGGTCAGCATATATCTGGATGCAGCAGAAGGACAACCCTGATATCCCCAGATGAAATAACAGTATAAAGACCCAAAACCTCAGATTTTGGCAATCTATCAACGCAAGATTTAAGGTCATTAAACCATACACCACTGATGTGTTCCCCACTCATACACAGTTCATTTAGGTTTATATCACATTGGTAAGTTGATTATTTCATGCTTTTTACCTACCGGTACATCGTATGATGAAGCTGCTATCACACTTGAGCAATTTAATTTATTTTCAGTGTGTCAGTCTAACTTGCCGATGTACTATCATCTCTTCTTTTTCACACCATGAAATCTCTTTTTTCATTTTTCATTTTTTTTATGTTTTTCATTTTTCAATGTTTTTGGATTTTTAAAAATTATAAGTTACTCCCCCTAAACACATGACGGGTGGTCCGTAGGACAACCCTTGAAAGGTCTAAATATATACATATTCCATACTTTATTCGGTTAAGTGCTTTAACTTGGTAACTACTAGATGTTTGGGTTTGCAGGTGTTAAAGTGCTTAAGATGCGGGACTTATGATGCTTGAATAGATGTGGGAAGATGGCATCGTTAAGAGGTGAAGAAATCAAGCTGTGGTGAAGAAATAAGAAGACAAGTACACTCAGCGCCGTAACCTACGGCTGAGGGCCGTAGGTTACGGCCCCAACCTTTGCATCAAAAGTTCCGCCGTAAAACAGGAGAGATGTGCCGTAAGAAACCACTCAGAGCCGTAATCTACGGCTGAGGGCCGTAGGTTACGGCACTCTATGTTGACCTTGGAGTTGCTGACCGCCGTAACCTACGGCTGGGGGCCGTAGGTTACGGCACCGACTGATCCCATTGTGTAACTTATGCATTAAAATCACTTTTGATGAAGGTTTTTATGACCAATCATGCTAGTTTCGGTTACTACTTGCTAGGGAACGAAAATGGGAGTATATTAGACACTTGGGGGCATGAAGAACATGATCTTTTATCTATCTTTTATCTAGTTTTTGTTGCTTGTGATCTTGTTGAACATTAAAACTTTTGTCATGATGTTTGTTCAAGCCATGAGTGGCTAAATACTTTGTGCTCATCTTTGGTGGAAGGTTTTGTAAGACTTTATGCTTTAATTCTCTATTTCTAGAATGACAATCTCTTTCTTATTTGAATTGTTTGTTATGGTGCATGATTGATTGTTAGTAAAGTATTGATTCTTATCTTAAACTAATTAGAAACCATACGTTCTTGGTGCCGTTGGCAATCGAGATATCATTGGTATAGTTAGGCTTGGGTAAGGGTTGATTGATCATCGGGTAACAACCTCACGTTCTAGGAATCTGAGTACTTAGTTCGCTTTCATCACTGCAATTGATCATACATGAACTATGTCTATGTAGTTCTTTCTAGTTGAATGTTAGCATAAATGTCAAAGCAAAACCGGAAACTGAAGATGATCATTTGTTTACAATTTGTTTACAACCAAAACTTGTCTTTTGCATTTTAATTAGTTTAATTTAGTCTAAAACCAATTCACTCACATAAACTCTTGAATTTTACTTTTCTTGCAATTAGATTAATTTAGTCAAGTTAGATACTCTAGCAAATAACACATTTTCCACAAACTCCCTGTGTTCGATACCCACTTGCCACTATCTATTTAGTAGTAATTGGATTAAATTTGATTGTGACCACGACATCACGTCAAATTTTGGCGCCGTTGACACACCGACATTTTTGAGAATTTTAAAATTTTTGTAGATCCAAGATAAAAGTGCTGAAATTTGAAAACTCGATAATGTGCCACTTGACACACCGACACCCATTCCTAGTCTTTTCTTGGTGAGAATTGAGCCACATATGAGTGTTATTGATATTTCTTTGTTTGAGTGGCGGTGTGTGTAGTGTGTTAATAGAACTTGTGTGTGAATACTTGTTAAATCCTAGAGTTAGCATGCTTTTGGAAATGATAGGGGACTTTTAGGAAGCTTCGTCTAGATGTGTGAGAGTGCGGGATTGGTGGGTTGGACCTCATACTTTACATATATGAGCTTGGTATTGTGAGGGGTGGGGGTTTGGTCCTTAGAAAGCCATGTTTGAGCCTTATACCATTCGGTTGTGACCCAAACCTACTTCTTACAAAAGTTTACCCATTGAGATGACCCGGTTTATGGAATTTAGTTTGTGATTGTTGATGTTCTTGTATATATTGTTGAGTTCTATGCTTAAAAAAATGAAAAAAAAAGAAAGAAAAGAAAAAAAAAAGAAAGAGAAAAAAAAAAAAGGAAGAATGTAGTTGTGTTAGTGGTTGAAAAGTTGATGATGTTTGTATATAGTGATGTTGCTATGTTAGTAGTAAAAATAAAAACCGGGTCAAATCAATTAGCTCTTTCATATTTATTCCACCATTTCCTACCTTTGCACTTAGCCCCGTTACAACCCGTAAGTCCCTTTGATTCATAAGCATGCTAGATATTTGTTAGGAGGAAACTTGATTCTTATACAAGCTTATTATCGCACACACACACACACACACACGCATTGAGTGGTTTTGCATTACATGCTAGTAATTCTTGTCACCGAGAGATTTTTGTGAGGGGTGTGTCTTGTGGTATGATTGAAAGTTAATAAAAGGACGGCACATTTTAGCTTGGTTTGCATGATTGATCGCTTGTGTTTGTGAATAGTTTTGAATGAGTTGCTTGGGACAAGCAACGAGTAAGTGTGGGGATGCGACGGGTGGTCCGTAGGACAACCCTTGAAAGGTCTAAATATATACATATTCCATACTTTATTCGGTTAAGTGCTTGAACTTGGTAACTACTAGATGTTTGGGTTTGCAGGTGTTAAAGTGCTTAAGATGCGGGACTTATGATGCTTGAATAGATGTGTGAAGATGGCATCGTTAAGAGGTGAAGAAATCAAGCTGTGGTGAAGAAATAAGAAGACAAGTACACTCAGCGCCGTAACCTATGGCTGAGGGCCGTAGGTTACGGCCCCAACCTTTGCATCAAAAGTTCCGCCGTAAAACAGGAGAGATGTGCCGTAAGAAACCACTCAGAGCCGTAACCTACGGCTGGGGGCCGTAGGTTACGGCACCGACTGATCCCATTGTGTAACTTATGCATTAAAATCACTTTTGATGAAGGTTTTTATGAACAATCATGCTAGTTTCGGTTACTACTTGCTAGGGAACGAAAATGGGAGTTTATTAGACACTTGGGGGCATGAAGAACAGTATCTTTGATCTTTCTTTTATCTAGTTTTGGTTGCTTGTGATCTGGTTGAACATTAAAAACTTTTGTCATGATGTTTGTTCAAGCCATGAGTGGCTAAATACTTTGTGCTCATCTTTGGTGGAAGGTTTTGTAAGACTTTATGCTTTAATTCTCTATTTCTAGAATAACAATCTCTTTCTTATTTGAATTGTTTGTTATGGTGCATGATTGATTGTTAGTAAAGTATTGATTCTTATCTTAAACTAATTAGAAACCATACGTTCATGGTGCCGTTGGCAATCGAGATATCATGGGTATAGTTAGGCTTGGGTAAGGTTTGATTGATCATCGGGTAACAACCTCACGTTCTAGGAATCTGAGTACTTAGTTCCCTTTCATCACTGCAATTGATCATACATGAACTATGTCTATGTAGTTCTTTCTAGTTGAATGTTAGCATAAATGTCAAAACAAAACCGGAAACTGAAGATGATCATTTGTCTCTAATTTGTTTACAACCAAACTTTCCTCTTGCAATTTATTTAGTTAAAGTTAGTCCTAAAACCAATTCACTCACATAAACTCTTGAATTTTACTTTTCTTGCAATTAGATTAATTTAGTCAAGTTAGATATAATCTTCCAAATAACACATATTCCACAAACTCCCTGTGTTCGATACCCACTTACCACTAGCTAATTAGTTGTAATTGGATTAAATTTGATTATGACCACGACATCACGTCAACACACGCACTATCTAAACTCTTTTTGGCTTAGGGAAATTTCTCCCCCTAAATTTTTGTTTTTATGGAGTAAGTTTCAAAAACAGAAATTTAAAAAACAAACAGACTCCCACTTCAATCTGACTAAAAGTATTTCACCAATAAATCATAGATCAATCACTAAAGTAAATAGTTAGTTACCAATTTTAACCTACTATTCACCTCAGACACTTTACAGGAACAACCACTGTCAAACACATCAACAGTCCTTCTTGGTCATCCTGCACACACTCAACAATTTAGTTAGACTTAACAACCCAAACCTAACCGGTTTTGGGTCGACCATGTAAATCCGTATACGATGTTTCTAACCAATATCCATCACACCTTACTGGTGTCTTGGATGTATTACCCGTTGTTGAACAAGATTTATAACTTCCACTAGGTCTTTGATCATAAGAGTTCCAATAAACTCTTGGATTTTCTGACCTTTGAAAATTATTATCTTGATACCTTCTTCTCCCATAATCATACCATGAATTTTGAAAAAAAATTGGATGTTGTTGAACATTTGAGTTATTAAAACCCCTATATTCGTTTCTTCTTTGAAAATTTCGATTACCAGAAGTTTGGTATCGATTTTGATATCCAAAATTTCTATTTTGATTTTGAAACCGATTTGATTTACCATTAAAATGACTAAATTGTGTAGAATTGCTTCTTGATCTATCAAATCTTCCAGATGATGAAGTCTTTGATTGAAATCTATGTTTATTATATTGACAATGTTGTTGAACATTATTATTCAAACCAACCCTATTCCCTTCCTTAACCTCATCAACTTTTTGCTTATTTTTCTTCAAAGGACAACAACTTGCCACGTGCCCTTTAGTGTGACATTTAAAACAAGATTTTGTCTTATAAATTCTCATTTTCTTAAATCTCTTTTTAAATGTTTTCTTCTTTTCGTCTTCAGTATCCTCATCCATTTTATGAGTTGTACTGTTAGATCCTACAGATTCTTTCAAAGAAACTGGACTATTTGGCAAGTCCACAACTATCAGACCCACTACCTCTTGTGCAGTGGGAACAAAATTAATTAGCTCATCTTCATTTGGTAAAAACGAGTAATCTTGATCCTTAGAAGATGAGGCTTTAGTAAACCCCACTCCCGTTTGATCATTACTCTTTTTCAGCCCTTTCTGAATTTGAGTCCAAACTAATGAAGAATTTCCAAATTTGTCTAACTTTCCTTTAAGTTCAACAATCTGGTCTTGTGCAATCCCTGCACTTTTCAAAAAACTCATTAGTTTTATCCTTTAGAGTTTCACGAGCCAAATCAATGACCTGTAACAGTTCATTGACTTTGCTTGTTAAACTGCTGATTTCCTGTTCATTTGATTTGAGTTTATTTAAGCAATTTGACTCTCTTTTAATCAAAAGAACATTTAACTCTTTTCGTTTTTCCAAATCAGCTAACAGAATTTTGTTTTGCTCCGATAGTCTGTTAACTTTACCCTGTAGTTTAGTGCAATTATGACACGTATGACTTACAGGTTCTGATGTTACCTTCACCTCTTTTGTAAGTTCATTCACAGCATTCATGCACTTTGAAACTTCTGTCTCCATCTGCTCAACAACTTTCTTCTTCTCTTCTACCACAACATCTGCATTTCCCTGATATCGCTTTTCTAATGCATCCCACATATCCTTTGAATTAGTGTACTTCATAAAGGTATGCTTGATGCCATCAGGTAAGGACATTTTTATTGCAGCTAAAGCTTTCTTCTCAGCATCAACCACCTGTTTCTCAGATTCATCCATCTTCTCATAAGAAATCACTTTTATCCTTCCTTCAACACGACGCGTAGGAGCAACATATCCATCTATCATACAATACCACATTCTGGTATCTTCACTCTTCACAACCGATTCAAACTCCTCTTTCCAGTCAACATATTCTTTGACGTTTGTAAGCTTTGGCCAAATCTTAACAGTCTCACTGACCTTATCCATTTTGACCATCTTTAAACACGTTTTTCCGTAAGCGTACTGATAAAAACCGTACAAAATTTTTCCGAAAATAGTTTTTTTTGGTCCTAAAAATGCAACGAATTTAAAGGTGCAGACGGTTTTGTCAAACGAGCTACGGAACAATTTCTATTTGCGAAACAGTGAAATTTTATCGACGCTTGCCAACCAAGATTCCACCCTTTTAAATTCGCTGGTTTTAATTCCTCTGTTAATTTCGCTGTGTCAGTAATCAATTTCGCTGGACAGTTATTTATTCAATTTCGCTGATTAAGTTCACTGGTCAAATTCGCTGTCAAGTTCGCTTCTTAATTTCGCTATTACGACGACCAGTAAAGTCGCCGAGCACCGTGATAATTTCGCTGAGGAAAATTATACGGTTACCAAAGTCGCCTTTGGATTTTAAGTTCACCGGTAAGTATGCTGGTCAGTTAATTTCGCAGGCCACACAAATTCGTTGATCCAGTAAATTCGGAAACTTAATCTTTTCAAAATTCTGAAGATTTTATCTCCTCTCCAACACAAATCTGCAAAATCAAACAACCTAATCAGCACAATATTTTCAAAAATTATGAAGAACTGATCGAAAAACACGAAGAACACGAAGAACAGTCTTCGAATCTTCAAGTCTTTCTGCCGAAAACTTTTCCAGAATCAACAAAAACTTTCCTGAAATCCTGCAAAACATAAATCAAACAAAGCAGAAGATCAAAAACAGCCAAAATTTCGAAAATTTTTATCAAACCAGCCAAAAATTTCGAAACCCTAATTTTCAGGTTTCAAAGATTTCGAAAATTCTTCCTGTTTCTGCAGCCAACAATTCTGAACCGAGCCTTCAAGAGCCTAATGCTCTGATACCAATTGAAGGTCCCCTTGTTGTATGGATCTTCACAGAATTGTCAATTCAATCAAGAGTGCTGAATCCTCTTGATCAGAATATCACAGAAACGAGTAGTAATCAGCAATTCACAATCAAACCGGTCTTCTATTGATTATCCAACTTGCAGTTTACAATCAATTCAAGACCTCACAACCTCACAGCCTCTCTCTGTGATCTTGCTAAACCCTAAATTCAAATTCTCACTCTCTCTCTACGTTTTCTCTCTCTAGCCTCCAAGAACTCTTCTAAGAACACAAACTCTAATCACAAACATGTTTATATACCACATGTCTGTGAACTGGGCTTCCTACTGGGCTAGGCCATTTTCCAAGCCCATTACAACAAATAACTCACTAACCAATAAGCTAAGCCCATTACAAAATATCCAAAGACTAAATAATCAAACTATTAAGCTGTTGTCACCGAATATGCACCAACAGGTTCTCTCTCATTTGATTCGAAGGGACAAGTCTTCTTCTCCAGTGAATACTGCAAAACAGAACACCGTTAGCCTCGTTACGGGGAGAAGGGAGGTTCTCTCCGTAACCCGACTCCGGCGTGAGAATAAGTATGTGTTTATGAAGAAGGAGAAGTATTGACGAAGTGTGTGTAACTTGAAGTTCATACCTGATGTATTCTCATATTTATAGCCGGGAATTTGGGCGGGAAAACTCGTTGTTGAAATATTAACGGAAGATGCTAACTCTGTAGGCGGTTATTTTCCCTCCGTTAACTCTCTTGATCGGATTGTGAGATCACACGGATCGTGATCTTGATCGACAGCTGGGGTGTTGCCACGTGGAAAGTGGACAAGTGGAGGTTTCTTTCCAATTCCATGCCATCATCGTGATTTCAGGATGGTCTGGGGTGATGACACGTGTCCCAGACGGTTATAACCGTTTGGTGGTGCACGATTGAGTCTTCTAGAAGATTATTGCCATAATCCAGTGTGACTCCTTATTGTGTGGTATTAGCTTTGTAAATTATATCCAAGTCTGGGTATTATTTAAGCGGGAGTGCTTGTTGGGATTTTTATCCCTTTGTTATGGAGAATCGGCGCAAGGACTTATGCATTTCCTTTTAGCGCGCAAGTGTTGTCTGCTTTCCTTTCTTCTGTACTCTTTGTAGGACCAGTGCGCTGCCGCGCAAGGTCTAAAGAAGGCTAAAGATGGGGTTGTGGTATGATCCTAAATACTTGATATGAGGTTTTTGGGACCTTACCCCTTCAAGTCCCCCAGTCTAGTGTTGCTCTTATGCAAATAAGTGGAGCACTGGACTATATGGGAGAAATGCTTGTAGGTTTTTTAAGCGCGAAAGTGGGGAATCTTCTATGAGAAGATATACTTTGCTTATTATGATGACGTTTGGGAATCTTTGACTTTGGGTAAGATGTACAATTTGTGAGGAAAAATATTTATACCTTTGTTTATTCTGAACTGTTGTAATCTTGGGCGAAGAGTTTGTGTAATTATGAGCTGACGATAGCTGACGTCATTTCTTATAGCTTGTGCTGACCCTTCGTCTTCTGGTTTTAACTGTAGTTTCTGGGAATGCGTGTGGACCCTGTCAGAGGGTTTTAAATGAGATGTGATACTTGTAGTGGCAGCGCCGTTGAGAAGGCAGTTGATTTGACACTCAATCATCACAATTCTTATCTCGATGTTACCGCTTCTCTTTTTTTTTTGTCTATATATTCACTTTGGGTGTGATATTCTCTTCCTAATTTTGGAAAAAATGGAGAATAGGCGACCAATTCGGTGGAGAAGACTTTCTGAAGTGTTGAGGGTTCTAGAAGCTGCTGACGCTTTGCTGCTACTTTCCAATCCATTGACTGATCTTATTGTTAGAGATGAAGGTGTTAATGATGCAAACCATTGGGATGCTTTGGAGAACCGAATCCGTCTTCGTCTTGCAGATGACAACAATGGTGGGGTTACTCGGCTGTCTGCACACCTTGTGACCTGGTCCTTTCCGGTTGATCGGAGAGGGAGTTCGTCAATTGTCTACCAGCGACGTTGCCGTGTTGTCACTCCGGCTGAAGTTCCGGCTGGTGTTGCTGAAGATGGTGAGGAAAATGTCAACCTTTGGATTGTTGATCCCCATCCCTTGTCTGAGTATGGTAAGGTTCTCCATACTCCGTATGGAGTATTAGACCAGCTTTCTTAGTTCGTTTATGTAACTAGTACTTTTTTTTTTGAAGAAACACTGCTGTGTTCTTTGTAAATGGTTTGTTTAGAGTGCTTTGTTGCACTAATGATATTTTTGATGCACTGCTGTGC
This sequence comes from Helianthus tuberosus, assembly GCA_030545235.1. Lineage (NCBI taxonomy): Eukaryota > Viridiplantae > Streptophyta > Magnoliopsida > Asterales > Asteraceae > Helianthus > Helianthus tuberosus. Next base: position 189,837,978 of record CM060406.1, read on the forward strand.
ATGTCTGTTTTGGTGGTTTATAAGTTATGTTTGAATTACAATATGTTGCATATGCTTAATTTCTTTGTTTAGGTAGGGCGAATGAGAATGGTATTGTGCTCATGTGTGAACGTATGTCTAAAATGCGCTCGAGGTTGTGCTTTTTTAGACTGTTCATGAGGCGTACAATGTTCACCATGTTGTTTTCGCGTAAACCAAAAGAATTATATGCAATTTGTAATAAACAATAACATGTGTAAGGATAACTTTTGCATTAATAGGGCGCAGGGCCAATAATACTAAGTAAAATAGAAAAATACATTGCCTGTATAAATCTGATTTTTTGTGTAGCTCGGCTATATATAACACCTGCGCAACTGCTGCGAGTTCCAGGTGCGGGGAACGGGTGTTCCGTCGATTCTCTTTAGGGTGTATGCCCCTTTTCCTAGGACCTCGTTGATGATGTAAGGCCCTTCCCATTTTGGCACTAGCTTGCCTTGCTTTTCTGCATTGGAAGCTTCATTGCCGCGTAAGACAAAGTCTCCTAGAACGAATGTACACACGCGTACACGTGCGTTGTAGTACTTTTCAAGTTTGGACTTGTATCTTGCTTCAGTGATGGCGGCGTTCTCGCGCCTTTCTTCGAGAAGGTCTAAATCCATTCTTCGTTCCTGTTCATTGTTTTGCTTTTCCATGGCAAGCACGCGCGGTGATGGAAGGCCAATTTTGGCTGGGATTACCGCCTCCGATCCGTAGACAAGACTGAATGGGGTTTCTCCCGTATTGGTCTTTGGCATGGTACGATGGGCCCATAGGATGCTGGGGAGCTCATCGACCCATCCTCTGCGCATAGTCCCAAGTCTCGCTTTTATGCCATCAACTATTTGTTTGTTGACACTTTCAACTTGCCCGTTTGCCTGTGGATGCGCCACAGAGGCGAAGTTGTGTTCAATCTTCATTTCCTTGAACCACTTCTGAAGATTTTCTGAGGCGAAGTTGGTGCCGTTGTCGGAAATGATGCGCAATGGTAACCCGAATCTGCAAATAATATGTTCCCATATAAATTTGCGGATTACCATTGCTGTGGTTGAAGCTAACGCCTTGGCTTCAACCCACTTTGTGAAGTAGTCTACTTCTACGATAATGAATTTCACCGCGCGAGGCGCGTCAGGGAATGGCCTAACAAGATCGATACCCCATTGTTGGAAGGGCCAGGCGGATGTGACCGGTACGAGTGGGTTTTTTGGACGGAGGGTTTTTGGCGCGTGACGTTGACAGGCTGCGCACTTTCGTAATAATTCTACCGCGTCCACGTGCATTCCTGGCCAATAGTAGCCTGCGCTCATGATCTTAGCTACTACCATGCGCGGATCGGCGTGTATCCCACATAAGCCTTCATGGATTTCCCTGAGTAAGTATTGCGCGTCTGTTTTGTAAACACAGTGCAGGAGTGGTCCCATGAACGATTTTCAGTACAGAATCCCGTCCGCCATGTCATAGTTTATTGCCTTGTTCTGGATTTTCCTAGCTTATTCCTTTCCTTCCGGAAGTTTGCCATGTTGCAGGTACATGATGATTGGGGACATCCAGGATGGGTTTCCGATCTCTATTACATTTACTTGTTTGAGAGGGACAGAAGGATTGGACAATACCTCGATGCGCACCTCTTTTGCTAGGTGCCTGAAGCTGGTGGCAACCAATTTGCTTAGTGCATCCGCGTGCTTGTTTTCGCTTCTGTTTATATGATTTATCTTGAACGTTTGGAATTGGCTGATTAACATCCGCGCTTGTTCCAGATATAGCACCATAGCTTCACCTTTCACATCGTAGTGCCCATTAACTTGCTCGGCCACCAGTTTTGAATCAACGTTAGCTTCGAGGTTTTTCGCTCCCATTTTAAGCGCTAAACGAAGGCCTGCTAGAAACGCTTCGTATTCTGCTTCGTTGTTCGTGCTCCGGAAGTCCAAACGTATCGCATATGTTAGTTTGTGATTGTCCGGGCTGACCAATCGAAGACCCGCGCCTGCTCCATCGTCATTAGAAGCTCCGTCTGTGTGCAGAGTCCAGACCCTTTCGTCGAAAACGGGAACAGGATTTTGGATTGCTTCACATTCTTGGACTTTATCTATGGGAACTTCTGTGGCGAAGTCTGCTAAAACTTGCCCTTTGATTACTGGTCGCGGTCTGTATAGGATATTGTATCCTCCCAGCTCAATAGCCCATTTAGCTAATCTCCCCGCAACATCGGGTTTGCAACGTAAGCACCGTGATGCATGTACCAGAACGAGGACCAGTTTCTCTATCATCGAGTAGCGCGTCTCCGGGCCAGTGAGCATCTTGCTTATATAATAAATTGGAGTCTGAATGTTCTCTCGTTCCACCATTAATACTGCACCAACTGCTACTTCTGCAGCAGATAAATACAAGATCAGTGGTTCTTTTTCTCGCGGTGCTGTCAGCGTTGGCAATTGAATTAAACATTCCTTCATTTGCTTGAAGGCTGCTTCCGCTTTTTGTGTCCACTGGAAGTGGGTTTTCTTTGCGCAGTTGCGTAGTGTGCTAATGAACGGATAAGACTTTGCAGCATGATTTGCCAAGAATCTGTTCAAGGCTGCTAATCGCCCTGCGAGTCTTTGCATCTCTTTTATTGTTGCAGGTGACGGCATCAGCTGGATGGCTTGCACTTTCTCCGGGTTTACTTTAAAACCATCTCTTGTTACTATAAAACCCAGAAATTTTCCTTGTTCCGTCCCAAAGGAACACTTCGTTGGGTTGAGCTTTAAGTTTACGCTACGCAAAGAATCGAACGTGCGCTGGATATTTGCGAGCATTGTTTCCTCTTCGTGGCTCATGATGATGAGGTCATCCATATATACCTCGACTGTTTTACCAATGTCTTCCCCGAAGACTGTATCCATTAAGCGCTGGTAAGTAGCTCCTGCGTTACGGAGACCAAAGGGCATTTTTGTATAGCAGAAGATGCCCTTGTCTGTGTGAAAGGCAGTCTTGTCCTCGTCCTCCTCTTTCATTTGGACCTGATGGTAGCCTTTATAACAGTCAAGAAAGCACTTCCAGCGAAAAGATGCTAGAGAGTCCACTTTTTTGCCTATCAAAGGAAGCGCATAGCAATCTTTCGGGCAGGCTCTATTTAGGTCTTTAAAGTGGACGCACATTCGCCATCCTCCACTGTATTTTTGGACCATTACTAGCTTAGCAACCCATGTATGGTACTGAACTTCGCGCAAGATTCCGGCGTTGAGTAACTCTGTTACTTGTTCATTCATGGCTTCCGCTTTTTCTGCGCTGAGACTGCGCCTTCCCTGCGCGACAGGTTCTGCTGAGGGTCGGACGTTCAAACAGTGTTGCGCTATATCTCGTGGAACCCCAGTCATGTCCGCCGGGCACCAGGCGAATATGTCTTTATTATTGGAAAGTAATTCCTTTAATTGTACACGTATTGCCGGTGAAATGGCGTGCCCTAGTAAGATGGTCTGCTCTGGATACTCTTCATTGAGGACCCATTTTTCCGGCTCATTTGGTGCTGATGGTTTGGCCACTTTTGCTGGTGGCTCATCGTCCACGTACATAACTTCTTTACTTGAGTACATAATTGCTACTCCGGTTTCCGTTGGAAACCCGCAAGCAACATGTGGGATAGAAGTGATCATACTAAATTCTCTTTGTGATCTTCTTCCTAGCAAGACATCGTGGCACGATGTTGCTAGCATGACCATGAAATTTACTGTGACTGTGTGTGAGTGCTCGCCATCTGATAGAGTCACAGGAAATGCAATTTGTCCTAAAGGGAACACTGCTTCGTTGCAGAAACCGCTGAGAGGGAATTCAACCGGCTCTAAATGGGCTTTGTCTTCTGGATCAAGTTGTTTGAAACACTGTTCATATATTATATCCATTGAGCTTCCTGGATCTATGAACATATAATCCGTTCTATAGTGGCCGAAGATGCCGGTAATGATTACTGGTCGCTCCTCCTGAGGACCTCCAGGGACGAAAGGAAATATGACTTGTTGCTCTCTCCAATGTTGGTTATGGCTACGTTTGTTTGTCCTTCGGGAGGGACCTCCTTGCACCATATGTATCTTCTTTTGTTCGGCCTTCTGACAGTTGGTATCTTCGGATTTTTGAGTTATTCCATCATAACTACCGGATTGGATGTACCACTGACTAGGTGTCTGTGGGTCCAATACCGTAGTGTCAATTGTACTTCCTCTTTCTGCCGTGGTAACAGATCTGACATTTCGTGACTCAGATCTGATGCTTTGTGTGAAGATCTGGTTCATGGCGATCTGGAATCTGTTATACCAGTATTCTGGAGCTCTTTCTGGGAGTGAATCGGAATGATTACAGACTCCTAATGGGTCATTCTCTTCTGAATGACTATCGTTGCTTCTTTTAATTCCCATGATTCCGTCAATCTGGTCATCTCGGGTTACAGAACCCTGGAATTCAGATTGAGGACTTGATGGGTGAAGTGGTGAATTCTTTGCCATATGAAGCAGAGAGTGAAGAAAATATGAATCGAAACGAGAAAAAAAGGTGAAACAGAGAAATCGGTGGGCGCCAATGAAGAAACACTGGATAAATGACCGGAATCAAATTATCCAGGGGGTTAGGTTCTGCATAAAAGGGTGGTTCTCTCTCGTTTGATTCGAAGGGACAAGTCTTCTTCTCCGGTGAATACTGCAAAACAGAACACCGTTAGCCTCGTTACGGGGAGAAGGGAGGTTCTCTCCCTAACCCGACTCTGGCGTGAGAATAAGTATGTGTTTATGAAGAAGAAGAAGGATTGACGAAGTGTGTGTAACTTGAAGTTCATACCTGATGTATTCTCATATTTATAGCCGAGAATTTGGGCGGGAAAACTCATTGTTGAAATATTAACGGAAGATGCTAACTCCGTAGGCGGTTATTTTCCCTCCGTTAACTCTCTTGATCGGATTGTGAGATCACACGGTTCGTGATCTTGATCTACAGCTGGGGTGTTGCCACGTGGAAAGTGGACAAGTGGAGGTTTCTCTCCAATTCCATGCCATCATCGTGATTTCAGGATGGTCTGGGGTGATGACACGTGTCCCAGATGGTTATAACCGTTTGGTGGTGCACGATTGAGTCTTCTAGAAGATTATTGCCATAATCTAGTGTGACTCCTTATTGTGTGGTATTAGCTTCGTAAATTATATCCAAGTCTGGGTATTATTTAAGCGAGAGTGCTTGTTGGGATTTTTATCCCTTTGTTATGGAGAATCGGCGCAAGGACTTATGCATTTCCTTTTAGCACGCAAGTGTTGTCTGCTTTCCTTTCTTCTATACTCTTTGTAGGACCAGTGTGCTGCCGCGCAAGGTCTAAATAGGGCTAAATATGGGGTTGTGGTATGATCCTAAATACTTGATATGAGGTTTTTGGGACCTTACCCCTTCAAGATCTTTTTGGTTAAACAAGTGTTGAAGGCTTTTGTGATCTGAATAAATCACACATTTGGTTCCATATAGGTAATGCCTCCAAAACTTGAGTGCAAATACAACGGCACCCAATTCTAAATCATGGGTGGTGTAGTTCTTTTTGTGCACTTTTAATTGACGTGAAGCATAGGCAATAACCTTGCCTCTCTGCATAAGCACACATCCCATACCTGTGTGCGATGCGTCACAATAAACAATAAACTCTTCTATCCCTTCTGGCAATGTCAACACAGGAGCATTGCTTAATTTCTGCTTGAGAATCTCAAAAGATTCTTGTTGTTTGGGACCCCAATCATACTTTATATTCTTGCGTGTTAACGAAGTTAAAGGTGCAGCAGTCCTAGAAAAGTTTTCAATGAAACGTCTGTAGTATCCTGCTAAACCTAGAAAGTTGCGAATCTCAGTGGGCGTCTTAGGCGCTTGCCAATTCATAATCGCTTCAATCTTAGCAGGATCCACTTGGATACCACGCTCACTTACCACATGTCTAAGAAATTGAACTTCTCGAAGCCAAAATTCACATTTAGAGAACTTCGCGTAGAGCTTCTCTTGTTGCAGAAGTTTAAGGATGCACCGGAGATGTTTTTCATGATCGGCTTGACTCTTTGAATAAATAAGAATGTCATCGATGAAAACAATGACAAACTTATCTAGATACAACTTGCAAACACAATTCATGAGATCCATGAATGATACAAGTGCATTAGTGAGCCCGAAAGGCATCACTAAGAACTCGTAGTGGCCATATCTTGTTCTGAATGCAGTCTTGTGCACATCTTCGATTCTAACCTTCAACTGATGATAACCTGACCTTAGATCGATCTTTGAAAAGTAACTTGCTCCTTGAAGCTGGTCGAACAAATCGTCGATCCTGGGCAATGGATACCGGTTCTTGATTGTAACTTTGTTCAGCTCGCTATAATCGATTCATAGACGCATTGAGCCATCTTTCTTTTTCACAAATAGAATGGGCGCTCCCCAAGGAGACGAGCTAGGCTGAATAAAACCTTTCTCTAACAAATCATCCAACTGTGTTCTTAATTCTTTCATCTCGGTCGGTGCTAACCGATATGGAACTCGTGCTACAGGGGCTGCTCCTGGAATGATATCGATCCTGAATTCCACTTGTCTGTCTGGAGGTAAACCAGGTAACTCTTCAGGAAAAACGTCTGGGTATTCAGAAATAACAGGGATGTCTTCGATCTTGGGCTTTGGCTCATCTATGGTCACATGTGCCATGTAAATGACACAACCTTTCTTCAAACACTTTGATGCCTTAAGCATAGATACTTGTTTAGGCAATCCATACCGTGTATCTCCTTGAATTGTAAGTGACTCACCATAAGGAGTTTTGATAACCACTTGCTTCTTATCACATGCAATTTGAGCTTGGTTAAAAGATAACCAATCCATGCCAATAACTATATCAAATCCTGCTAGCTTTATTGGAAACAAAGACAACGGAAAAGAATGGTTCCTAATGGATATGAAACATCCATCTAAAATCGTTGAAGCAGTCTCTAAAGTACCATCAGGCAATTCTACCTCATATTTTATGTCTAGAGTTTTAACAGGCAGATTTAACAGTTTACAAAATTTATTGTCTACAAATGACTTATCTGTGCTAGAATCAAACAGAACTCTAGCATAAACATCATTGATGAGGAAAGTACCTGTTATAACGTTATCATTCTGTACTGCCTCCTTGGCGTTCATCTGGAAGACTCGTGCGTTTGCCTTTTTGGCCTCTTCAGGCTTCTTTGCAAGTTTCAGGCAGTTGGTTTTGATATGCCCTTTCTCGTTACAGTTGTAACAAGTTGCGTTCTTTAACTCCTTTCATTCTAAAGTCTTGTGACCCTTGGTCTTGCAAATCCCACAAAGTTTAGCATGTGGGTCGATCGTACACTTTCCAGAATGACGCTTTCTGCAGTTCCTGCACTTGGGTTTATTATCTGACTGACTCGAGTTTTTCTTGAACTCGGAACCTTTCTTATTGTCGGAATTCCCCTTTTTCTTCTTGTCAGAATGATGAGAACTATCCTCTTCTCTTTTCCTCTTCCCCTCATCAGAAGTCTTAACAGACTTATTCCTGATTGCATCTAAAGTGAGGGATAAGGACAAGTCCACCACGGACCTATAAGTGGTAGGCCTGGATGCTTTAACATTTCCTTTGATTTCTGGTGTCAGGCCTCCAATAAAACGCGCTATGCGCTTTGGTTCCGGTGTGACCAAACGGGACATGGTGTTGAAACTCGTCACATACGCCTGACAATCCAAATTCTTCATGACCAGAGTCAAGAAGTCTGTTTCAATCTTTTCTACCTCATGCTGAGGACAGAAGTTTTCCTTGATCAGTGCCATAAATTGTTCCCAAGACAAGTTATAAAGTGGGATTTTCCCTGTGGCTTGAACCAACGATATCCACCAAGCCAATGCTTCTCCTTTAAACGACTGTGAAACAAACTTCACAATATCCCGCTCTGCACATCCACTGATATCCACTACAGTATCCATCTCATCAAGCCATGTCATACAATCAATGGCACCTTTTTCGCCTGTAAAGTCCCTTGGTTTGCAAGAGACAAAGTATTTATAAGAGCAGGTCTTTGAGCGCGGTTCTTGATTTAACACAATTTTTTGGAGGGGAGGCTCTTCTGATTCGACAAATGACGTGAATCGTCCCTATGAGATGTATGTGTTTTGGAAGGGGGCTTTGAATGAGCCACAGTCTGTGTCTTAGTGTGGGTATTACTTGGTTCTTTGAACTGTCTGTCAATAGCTCTGGTGACAACATTATCTATCATTGCTTGTAGGTCCGCACCCGTTATATTCATTCTGGTATTGTCATTCCCCATATTGGGATGACTGTTAACCTCGTCTGATTCAGGCATGCTGGAGCTTGATTTCTATAAAACAATTGACAATAATTTGTTTAGAAGTCTATTATGGGATCGTCATTTTTGATGATTCATTAACCATGGTAAACATGGACCATATTGGTTAATTTGATAATTTAATTTATCTAAATTTTTCATTATAGTTACACCCAGTTATAAACTAATATGGATATTAAGGTGGCACAAAATGGCCTAGTCACAAGGACAGTTTAAGTCATGATCTTATAGGATCGAGGCATTAAGGTTTGAACGTAGTTCATTACCTTTCTTGACAGGGAGTCATTGACCACCACTGTCATTTGTCTTTTAGGACAATAGGTATAGTCCGTAGGCACTTCATCACTAATGGATGTTTAAAATATAATCATCTTATTTGATGATATAAGCCATGATTTCTAGATCATTAGGCTAAATGAGGAATTGGAAGAATCCAATATAAGGATGACTAGTGTGATTTTCTCGAACCACATTTGTCAAGAGTGCTAACACGTTCTTAGATATTAACAAGGATTTATTATCTTAAAAAGGATTTAACAACATCGCCGTGTCTTAAAATGACATATAGGGTAGGTTTTACCTTTAAGATTTTATTTTGAGATTTAATGGCGGATCAATTTTAAATTGGAATGATATTTTGATTTGTTTTATATAGTACATGCACATATATATAATGACAAATAAAAATTTTGAAATGAAACATTCCATAAATTATCTCAAAAATACAATAGCTGCCCTAAAAGGGACTTTAATAAATAACTTGTCCACGCAGGGACTAAAATAAAGAAAGACAAGTCCACACAGGGACCAAGTACATAAATGAAATGTCCACGCAGGGACTTAATTGAAAATGAAATTACAAAACAATAAATAAGGATTTCTAATAATCCCTCTTCTTCTTCTTCCCCTTAATGAGGTATGCCAAACCCTTTAGAAGACCGTGGCGACTTCTACGCTCTTCGTCTACCCTTTGTTCCACCTCGTGTAACCTCTGGAGGATTTCTTGCTGCTGCGGTGGTTTAATTTGTGGTGGCTGCGGCGGCTGCTGCTGCTGAGGTTGTGGAGGTGGTGGGTATTGATACCCATATGCAGGGTACCCAGTTAGGTACGTAGCTGGGAAGGGCCCAGGGTAGAGAGCGTTGTAGTTTGCTGCCTCGACGTATGGGTCGATGGCAGGGGCATTGTTGTAGTTGTAAACCGAGTAAGCTTGCTGCTCAGACGGGTTGTACCCAGCTGCACCTGGGTACGATGGAATTGGGTTTTCATAACCCATGGGCGGTGCAGGTGCGACTGGTGCTGAGTCGACTTCAGAAACTGCATTTGAAGGCCCACCCATTTGCGGGTCTTCATATAGCGGCGGGTAGTTGCTGTTGCTGGAGTGTTGGGGGTGCCGAAGTGAAAACCCCCATGCACGGAAATCCGTGCACTTCTTCTCCGCCTCGATGGTTCTGGAGGCGGCAGATGCTCTGGCGCTGGTGGTGGCGGTGGTGTGACCGCCTGAAAATGTGGGTCCTCAGAAGGGACCTGCGGGTGTGGTGGTGAGTAGCGGTGAGGGGGGGTATACTCCCACTTGTACGTGCTCCATCTCTCGGCCTAGATATCAGGGCCCCTGTAAGGCGAACCATGAAAAGATGATCCGCTAGAAATCTCGATGGGATGCGTCGGCGTCCCTGATGGCGGCATCTCAAGATCTGGATCCTCGTCCACATCCATGTTTTGGTACTCGGGAAAATGGTTAGTTGGTCCCAAAGGGTTTGGACCCTCGGGTTCTTCGACTTGGTTCATTGGGTTGAACCGGCTCTGGAAATAAGGTGTTGGGTTCTGGAAGGAACTGTGTGAACCCGAACGCTGCAAAGGAATGAAAGAATAATGAGAATCATGAGGCTCTTCATCTTGATACGGCCCAAATGAATGATGGTAAGATGGTGAGGAGCTAAGAGAGACTGAGCGTCTCGCGAGCTCCAAATAGGTCCTCCAGTCTTCGTGTGGACTGGAGCTGAGTGTTGCTGATGGTGTGCGCCGGTGAGATGGTCCGGCCTCGTGATCTTTCTCAGCCATAAATCCTACTCAAACAAGTGCAAATACTTCTACCGGGGCTCTTAATTTGGAACGAAGGTTTTATTAACCTATTAGATTCCTAACGGGTCTTATTCAAGTTGTAACTTAGACCGGTTAGTTTTAAAGAAAGGTTTATGGTACAAAACGCAAGATTAAGCGATGACTGGATTGGAATGTAATTTAGACCCGACAAGTATGGACACTTGTAATAAATGGGTAAACTAATTACATTCTGGATTTTGAAGTAAAAATGATAAGGTTTGACCCGTTTCGGTAAATTTATGCAAACTAGTTACATAGACCGTACCGAACGCGTATATGCATAACGGGTAACCAAATGAGTCATGTACAAGTTCCATAAGTTATTATGCTTAAAATATGTTGTCATATCATTAGGAAATCTTGAATTATGTCCAAAACGAATTTAGAACCAATTTAAGCCCCGAAAGGGTAATTTGATCATTTTAAAGTTTATAAAAGAGGTTAAATAGCAAACTGAGGTTCTGGTCTAAACTAATCAGTAAAAATAATTATTTTATCATGTTACATCAGTAAAATATCATACATATGTGAAGTTTACCATTCATGGCCAAACTATGCACCGGAGGGGCATTTTGGTCATTTCACACATGCTTTAAGGACCAAATTGAAAATCTGAGTTCAAGACTTATACTTACTGTTAAGATTTTAAAATTTATTTATAAAATCAGTAAGTATAATGTCTTAGGTGCTAAATATGGTTTTAACCCATACTATGCGCCTAATTCGCTTAAAAGTCGATATTTGACGATATTTGAGATATTTATAAAATTCTGAGATTTTTATCAGTCTTGAATGCTTAAAATATTCTATTTAATATATAACATTAGTAGGAAAAAGGTTTGGCATGTAAATGATGTGAAAAACTCATTTTATTAATGAAAAGGGCATTATCGTCAATTATCGAGTTCATGCAAGAACTCTATGTTATGGTCAGTGATGCGTGTGAAGTGTTATATATATTAGGTGTATATTTTAAGCCCCTTTAACACTTTTTTAGTCAAGTTTTAAATTTATAAAACACGATATTTTACTAAGACTAAACACACATATGGGCAAGTGCACCCATCGTGAGCGTAGTATAGTGTTGGCAAGAGACCGAGGTCGTCCAAGGACACAAGAGCTTTTAGTACCGGTTTATCCTCAACGTCTAATCAAATAAAAAGTTTAGAAAAATGTTTTAAGCTAAGAAAAATAAAAACTAACTAAAAATGCTGAAAAATAAAAATAAAAGAAAAAACAGATAGACAAGATGAATCACTTGGTTCCGACTCGTGTATAGTGTAACATTTGATTATTTCCGCACTTTTGCACTTATTTAAGAGATTATCTTAGTTATTGTAGTAGGCCCCTCTTTTGAAGGTGACGTTACCCTCAACCCAGTAGTTTGAGTCAGCAAGGATACAATCCTAAAGGGTCGGATTATTGAAAGATAATGAATTAAGTTATTAATGCAAATTATGGTAGGCCCCTCTTTTGGAGGTGACGTTACCCTCGACTAAGTAGTCTGAGTCAGCAGGGATACAGTCCTAAATAGCCGGGTTATAGTATTAATAGTAGTTAACTTATGAGGGGATCAAAGAGTTTGGACCCCCGCCATTTTATAGTTGACCACGGCCCCGTGTCCGCTGATCACGGCCCCGTGGTGGGCAATAGAAGCTTCTACCACTTTGTCTTTTCTGCTGACACTTGGGCACGCCCCCGTTCTGGCTGAGCACGGGGCATGTTCAGTCTTCTGTTATCTTGTTTTGCTTTGCTTGGGAGGATGCTGTCGTGGGGTCGGGCATGTCACGTCTTGTTCCTTTTCTTGTATTTATGTTAGATTTTGATGTCTTTTTGCTTCTTTTGTTAATTTGAGCTCATTTAATCCTGAAAATACAAAAGAAAGACAAAAGCACACTTTTTCCAACATTAGTACTAAAAAAGGGTTAGTTTTATGCCACAATTGATGTAATTTATATGTTGCATTTTGCACACATCAAATACCCCCACACTTGAATCTTTGCTTGTCCTCAAGCAAAACTCTTTAATATGTGGCTATTACACTCCCAAATGGAATGGGTAGAAAAGAAGGTTTCGGGCTTGTCATAGAGTGTCGGGATTTCCAAGATTCTTTATTTAGTTTTATTTTTATTTATTTACAATCCTATTCGTCATGATTTATTTAAAACTTTTCATAAGATAAATTACTTATTAGAGCATAACATGCCTTTTTTAAAATTCCATTTATATACAAGTTCACATACCTCACGGGGATCACTCAACACTCGGCCGAAAATGTATTTTTGTGGATCACTCGAGAGCGGCATGGAACTTACTTCTACCATAGGCTTGCCAAGCAATCAATCCTCCTCCTTTTTAACTTATATACCTTTGTAAATATCAAGAGGACTTTGTGGGTGAAGGGTTAGGCTTGGGTTAAAGGTAGGTGGTTGGGTTAGTGGTTAGTAGAAAAAGGCGAAAAGCGTAACAAGCGTCGGTTTTCGTAAGACTTTTTATTTTTATTTATTTTTATTATTTTTTTGCAGCTTTTATTTTGATGAAGCTATTATTCAAACAAAGTTATTTTTGATGAACTTGTTTGTTTATTTTCTTTTGCTTCATCATCATCAAAATTTTTTTTTTTTTTTTTTTGAAAGTCATAAGAAAAAGCGAGCTTGTTACGAAAAATGAGCATTTAGTTTAATGATATGTATTTGTATGCTCAATAAAGGCTCAAAACTCACTTTTGTGGAAATGGGTTTTTATGTGATCAAGTATATATAATCAAATTTTAACTAAGCTTGTCATGTCTTTTCATAATTTTCTTATGTTGGTTCTTTTTATCACGACGCTATCGGTTGTAAATTTGTAAAAATATAACTTTTTTAGAATTTGAAATTCCCAAGTTAAACCTAGACAAGTAAAAAAAATGAAAATTTTTTGAAAAAATTTGGGGTGATTAGCGATTAGCGGTTCCAATAGAGTTTTGTGTAAGGCTTGTTATTAGGACTTGCATGATTCAAGGTTTTAGCATCCCCCCACACTTAAATTACACATTGTCCTCAATGTGTCCCAAAACTAAGTTTTTCGGTTGATTAAAATGTGTAAAAGTGGGTTAAAAACAAGATTTTATGGTACTGGGTAGCTGAACACGGGGTGGTGTTGGCTGAGCACGGCCCAGTGTCCAGACTGCCAGTACCAAAAGTAAACAAAAGGCTGGGCACGGGGGCGTGTCCAGTGAGCACGGCCCCGTGTCCAGGTACCTGAACTGGGCATTTTCTACAGAACCTTGGGCACGGGGCGTGTTGGGGTGAGCACGGCCCCGTGCTGAACTTGCTGTAATGAAGAAAAATCGTCGGGAGGCTCTGTTTTTGTGTATGGGGTGTTGGTTCAAGCTTCCCTTATCATCCTTCACCATCCCGAGTGTGTTTTATTCATGAAAATTAAAAACTAAACTAGAAAACATAAAGGTTAATCTAAACTAAACTACGGATAGTTCCGCGGAATGCCTCCGTGGTGCGCCACGTTTATAAGGGTCCTTGGCTAGACCCTCCTTATCGGGTGGTTCTGGCTCATCTTCAATTAGGGGGTCATTATTGCCGAATGGATATTTCATTGACCGCTCAAGATCGACACTCTTTTTAAATGCCCCTAATTGAAGAGGTAGATTGTTATACTTCCGGTTCTTCAAAGCTTCGTGGGTTTTTACAAAGGGTCGTCCCAACACTAGAGGAGCGTCATTGAGGATAACAAAGTCGGTCGGGATTACCATTTGATTTGTTTGAACCAAGACATCCTCAACTACACCGATTGATTTTATTACTTTCCGATTGGATAGAAAAATGGGTATTTGAAGTGGAGAAAAATCACTAATACTTAATTTTTCGAAAATGTAGTTAGGCATTACGTTAACACAAAGATCTTTATCGATTGTAACGTTACTAATAAACGAATTTGAAAGAAACATGGAACCGGTGTAATGTTAATTTCAAATGGGTCTTCTTTTATTAGCGAGGTTTGATCATTAGTTAACTTAACACTTACTGCTTCGTCAATTTTAGTGTTAGTGTTTAACTCTTTTAAAAACATAGCATGAGTAGGTACTAAACAATGATTTTCAAAAGAAGGTGACAAGAGATTAATTTCTTCAAAATTAGACTCTTCTTGAATTTTAACGTTGTCTGACTCACCTTTTTCGTTGTTTAACTCATGTGTCGGTTTCTCACTTACTTGTTCTTCCATTTTTACACTTTCAGTTATCTCTTCCTTTTTTAATTCTTCTCTTGCGCGGGACTCCTCTTCCCTTGCGCGAGATTCTTTTATATAGCGATCGATAACTCTAATGTGTTCTAATATCCTATCAGTCACTTCAGTTATAGAAAAAGAATCGGGATTTTCAAAGCTTGAATCCGGTTGTTCAATCCTTTGTTCCTCATAATACCCATATGAAGTAGATGGTTCACACCATTGTTCTTCATTGTAAGTATATGATGGATAAGGTTCGTAATTTTGTTCTTCATAATACTCATATGAGGTGGGTTGTTCACGCCATGGTTCCTCATAATAAGCATACGAAGGTGGTGGCTCATATCTTGGTTCCTCAAAGTATGAGTATGAAGGCTCATACCTTGGTTCATCAAAATATGAGTATGAGGGAGGAGGTTCATACCTTTGGTCTTCATAGGATGTGTATGAAGTTGATGGCTCGTACCTGGGCTCCTCATAATAGATGTATGAATTGGATGGTTGATAAGAGTGACTATTTTGAACTGAGTGTGTGTTACGACAATTAATGCAATAATTACTCCTATAATCATCCTCCTCATAGGTGTAGTTGTAACCTCCTGAGTATTGATCCATAAGAATCACTCAGCAGACCACAACCAAGTCTCGAGATCAGAAAACAAAAATAAAAACGGAAACAGAGGCTGGACACGGCCCCGTGTTCACTGAACACGGCCCCGTGTTCAGAATCTGTATCTGGGCGTTTTAATTAAATTTACTGATTTCGTTGAGCACGGGGCGTGTTCAGTGAGCACGGCCCGTGTTCAAGCTACTGTTACTGGGTGTTTTTACGAAAATGTGCAGCACGGCCCAGTGTTCAGTGAACACGGCCCCGTGTACAGGTTACTGTAAATGCAAAACTAAACTAAAATACAGAAAAATGTGCGCGCGTTTTAAAAAGGTTTTGAAAAACTGATTAGGCCGTTGATTTTAAGCTTTCTTAAAATCCTTGTGTCCCCGGCAGCGGCGCCAAAAACTTGATGCGTGTGAAGTGTTATATATATTAGGTGTATATTTTAAGCCCCTTTAACACTTTTTTAGTCAAGTTTTAAATTTATAAAACACGATATTTTACTAACACTAAACACACATATGGGCAAGTGCACCCATCGTGAGCGTAGTATAGTGTTGGCAAGATACCGAGGTCATCCAAGGACACAAGAGCTTTTAGTACCGGTTTATCCTCAACGTCTAATCAAATAAAAAGTTTAGAAAAATGTTTTAAGCTAAGAAAACTAAAAACTAACTAAAAATGCTGAAAAATAAAAATAAAAGAAAAAACAGATAGACAAGATGAATCACTTGGTTCCGACTCGTGTATAGTGTAACCTTTGATTATTTCCGCACTTTTGCACTTATTTAAGAGATTATCTTAGTTATTGTAGTAGGCCCCTCTTTTGAAGGTGACGTTACCCTCAACCCAGTAGTTTGAGTCAGCAAGGATACAATCCTAAAGGGTTGGATTATTGAAAGAGAATGAATTAAGTTATTAATGCAAATTATGGTAGGCCCCTCTTTTGGAGGTGACGTTACCCTCGACTAAGTAGTCTGAGTCAGCAGGGATACAGTCCTAAATAGCCGGGTTATAGTATTAATAGTAGTTAACTTATGAGGGGATCAAAGAGTTTGGACCCCCGCCATCCAATACCGTTAAGTATTGAAGGAGGTCCTACTAAATTTGACCCAGGTCCATTGCAGGACCTCTAAACGCTGAACAATGGCAAGACTCTTACCAAACCGTTCCCTTAACCCCCGACCAGGTAGCCAACATACCTCCATATAGACCGTGGAGATATAAATGGTGAAAATCTTTTATTTTATATAGACAGTAAAATAATGCCAAGACACCACGGACAAACGATAAGGAAGAATCACCTTCAACATAAGAAACTAGTTATTAAAGTCATTAATACAAAATCAAGTAAAAAGTACGAAAAAATTAGAAATAAAAAGTATTACACTAGACACTTGTCTTCACCAAGTGATGTAAGAGACTTAGGCAAACATGGCCTTGATTGTCAAGAACTCTTACGATCAATCTTGGATCCCGAGATGACTCACACACTCTATGATGGACAATGGATGATGGTGGTGGATGATGGTGTTATGGTGGTGGTGGGTGGTGGGTGAAGTGTGAGAGAGGTGGTGTGCCAAGGGATGGTTTGAGCTTGAGCCAAGCACTCCTATTTATAGGCTGAACAGAAGCTCGGGCACGGCCCCGTGTCCAGTGGGCACGGCCCCGTGTCCACATCCTTCTCTTTCTTCATTTATTGCAGCTTGTCTTATTAGTTGACCACGCCCCCGTGTCCGCTAAGCACGACCCCGTGTGCAGAAGAATCTTTGTACTATGAAGATTTGCCTGGATTGTGCGAATCTTATAGTTGACCACGGCCCCGTGTCCGCTGAGCACGGCCCCGTGGTGGGCAATAGAAGCTTCTACCACTTTGTCTTTTCTGCTGACACTTGGGCACGCCCCCGTGCTGGCTGAGCACGGGGCGTGTTCAGTCTTCTGTTATCTTGTTTTGCTTGGGAGGATGCTGTCGTGGGGTCGGGCATGTCACGTCTTGTTCCTTTTCTTGTATTTATGTTAGATTTTGATGTCTTTTTGCTTCTTTTGTTAATTTGAGCTCATTTAATCCTGAAAATACAAAAGGAAGACAAAAGCACACTTTTTCCAACATTAGTACTAAAAAAGGGTTAGTTTTATGCCACAATTGATGTAATTTATATGTTGCATTTTGCACACATCAGTTAGTATAAAATTTGTCAAAAAATTCCAAAATTCCCTAAAAATTATATTAAAATAGTAGGTAATGAGTTTGGTGCCAAAATTTATGTTTAAATATGATTTAGGCTAAATGCCATTTAATTAACAAAAAGTTTCATTTTACGCTATCTTGCATAACTTTAGTTTGAGACCAGAAACTGACGTCAAATTTTGTGGACATACTTACATTTCAGTAATAATGCTTTTTGTCCTCTCACATTTCCAAAAATCTCGTTTTTATAATATAAGGGCATAATGGTCAACTTTTAAGCAAATAACGGAAAATGCAATGTACTATGATTTCTAAGGGACCATGGAGTATAACCTCAGAGGGTTATCCTAACATATAACATGGTCACAAAGGAACCCTAAAGCATAACTAAACTAAGCTAATTCGGGTCAAAACTGAAAGTCAAAACAAAAGTTTACTTTTGCGACTTTCGGTTGCGAACCGAACCTAAAACTCAGAATTGTCGGGTTGAACATGCCTAAACAGGTTCTTATATTATTTACCAAGTTATTTAAGTGATAAAATGTATTTTATAACTTCTACATTATCAGTTATGAATTATTTTATAAAAACTGACTCGTTTGACTTTTCTGTTAAGTACTTTGACCCGACAATTGACCAAGTAAATGTGATAATTAGGTGGTGCCCTTTTGAGAGAATATCACCTACTTAATTACCAACACATAGCCACTTTCAATTCGAATAATGGCTGGACCGTTAGTGATTAATCACAAAGTCAAAGTATCATTACGATATCTTTGAATTTCGGTCATTAAGCTAATAAAAACTTAACTACAGGATCTAAGAACGCTTACAAGGGTCCTTAGCACGAAGATTAAACTTAAGAGAGCTTCCTTAATGCTTAGGATGCTCCAGAGAATGCTCCAAAGCTTGAGCAATTGAGAGAGTATGAAATTTTGAAGTGCAAGTGAAGAATGTTGCCCAAGAGCACCTATTTATAGCAAATGTGAGCATCTCCAGATCATCCCAGGTGTTATATGTTGATTACAGATGATTACAAGTGTCTCTAGTGGTTTTAGATACCATCAAACAGTCCATCGTTTCGAATTAAGAGTGTATAAAGCTGAAATGGGTGAAGAAATGCGCAGAACCTGCACCTGTGCATGGTTTCTACCAATTTTAGGCCGTCGCGTCGCGCGACGGCACAGCTGATCTGAGGTCGCGCAATGCGAGCACCCTGGGGGACCAGTTTTCATGTTTCAAACTTGACAAGAATAGCCCCTTAACCTTTTTAAAGCATAACAACTTCTATTTTATGCACTTTTAACCCATAAAGTTTATATTTGGATGATCTTTAGGATATAACTAAACATCTTTAGGTCCGGTATCGTTAAACGATAACCGAAAACACTAGTTTCACCATGTTGATGCTTTTAACCTTTATTTACGAAAATTAACGTATTTAATACCAAACAATATCGAAACCTCGTGAATTTTTCGTCACTTGTTCTTGAGAGTATAATCAATCGTTACAAAGTCTCGGGTTCATTAAAAGGTCACTCAGAGGTAGTAATTTAACATGTTGACACGTTTAACCCCCGTGTCTTGTAAACTTTCACTTTCTTTCACAAACGGCTTCATACGTTTCACAATTTATTCGTTTAAGAGTATAAACATCGTGTAGGGTTGCTGAAAGGCATGGTTTTCATATGTTGACACTTTGGACCCTTCCACATACATACTTTCTTTGTTTGTCAACTTTAGTCCCTCGAAATCAATTCATTTCACGTTTAGAGTTCATGACACGTGTCTTTATTATATTGGACATGATTTTGCGAGGTATTACAATTCTCACTCTCACTAACTATCCTTTACCATTTCGCTTAAACTCTTAGAGATCCATCGACTGATTCTCACGTCGGAGTCCAAACGCGGGAGACCACTTCTCGCGTTAAGACTAACGGTGCTCTTTGATTGCAGATCACGACCAAAAAGCTACATTTTGGAGTTGATCCTGGACCTTCCCCCTTGCCATACTCTTATTGCTTTAACAAGTGGCGCCTACCGTGGGGCTGCGCTACTTAGAATAGTATTCTTGGTAGTTGAGCCCTATTCCTAAGTTACCATCTCTCTTACGATTGGAAAGGATCCTCACCCAAAAGATGTCTCGACCAGTTCATTGCCTCCTTCTAGCCCTCCGGCTACTCTCGGAATAGGAAGTTTCTCTAGCAACACAGACATACTTTAGGTCGCGCTGGCAGCACAAGATGCACAACAGTTCCGCACACCTCCCTCTACACGGGCTGCTCCATCTTCATCGAGTGAAGTTCTCTTCCCGGTTGAAACCATGGAAATAACCCCGAAGGGGGTAAGGAACAACTTTATACAACTAAGGGAGCTCTTGAACGGTTATGTTTGAGAAGAACGAACCAAGGGAGTTAGAGTCCGTTTATCTTACGATGAATCAGAGGTTACACTCTCCCACATGCCTCCTCCGTTGTGCACCACCACATCTCCATGTGTTAGCCGAGCGGGACCTAGTCTTGATCCAAATCCATACCTCATGCCTGATGGTTCACTTTAGCCATGGAGCTTACACTCTAGATCCCTTATTCTTCTCCCAAGAAGCCTCGAGTACACCGTCGAGCAACTCCTTCAACAAACTCAAGCTACGCCTCCTGCGCGCACAAACGACTTTTGAAGAAGCCCTTAGATCATTGCCCTTGGCTAGCAGTGCTGTAGTAGCAAGCTTGTCACCATTAATTTTCTTTTTTAAAATTCAGATTCTAATTTGTCAACTAATTGCCATCTCATATGTCATTTAATCTTGGTATATTCAACCTATATTTGTTTTAATTAAATTAAGGGGGTGTTTGGTGTTGCGTTTTCAAAAAAAAATTATGCGTTTTCAAAATAGATTTTGCGTTTTCAAAACTGCGTTTTGAAAAAGCATGTAGGTACATGTTTCTCCAAAACTGCGTTTTGGAGGCAGATAATCACTTTTTCATCCAAAGATTTTTTTTAGATTATTTATGTTTTACAAACGTAATAATCAAATAAACACTTCAAAACGTAATCCCAAACACCCTCTAAGACGGCAACTCTTTTTAAAATGTTGGTTTCATGAATTCAAGTTATGAAA
Source organism: Helianthus tuberosus (assembly GCA_030545235.1). Taxonomy (NCBI): domain Eukaryota; kingdom Viridiplantae; phylum Streptophyta; class Magnoliopsida; order Asterales; family Asteraceae; genus Helianthus; species Helianthus tuberosus. Next base: position 189,858,575 of record CM060406.1, read on the forward strand.
ATGTTCATTTCTATAAATACGAGATAATTTAGGATTGACATGTCTGATAGCTAATCGATTTTTAAATCTGGAATAAATAGGTAGGTTTCATTTGTGTTAATAAAATTTATTAGATTGATGAATAATTAGAAAGGATGTAAACATAAAATAATTTTTTTCCTACATTATTATGAAATTATTTAAAAAAAAAGAATGAATTAACAAAAAATGTTTTTTACCACTAAACTTATGACAAGACAAAATCTAATCAAAAGTCAATTGTTTTTTTTTATTTTTCCCGTGTAACACACAAGTTTCTAACCGATTAATAAATAAATAAAAAACAAAATAAAATGTTAGTAGTTATGTAATACACAAGTTTCTAACCTAATAATGAATAAAAAAACAGAGTATAATGTTATAAAAAGTATATAGTACATCAAAGTTCATTTTTTTCATAAGCATATATTGACAATTGTGTGCACAGTTAACCGAGTACATTATATGTATTTAAATCGTGTAATACTCGTGTTTATTCAATCCGTGAATGCACAGGTTTTTAAAGATGTAATTTGTTTATCCACTTAGTATATAAAATTATATTTATTCAACTCGTATAATACACGGATTTCTAACCTAGTATCTATATAAAAAATATAATTCATTATTACCAACTATACAATCATAAATAGAGTTTTTTGACGATAAAAATCAAAAGAAAGACATGTTAACAACTCCAACAAAGAAACATGTATCGCAAAATTTTGAAGAAAGACATGTTAACAACTCCAACAAAGAAACATGTACCATATTTTACACAATGGAACACATGAAAAATTAATAATCAACTATAAAATCATAAATAGTGTTTTTGACTATAAAAATCAAAAGAATCATTTATATACATCAAACATATCAAAACATAAGATCTTACAAATATTTGAAATAAATAATTCATGGAAAACATCAAACCCCATACATATCTATTAAAACGGACAATCTTTGGATTAGGGTTTATAATTGAATAGACATAGTACCTTGTATATTGTATCTTAAAATATCAAAGATAAATGTTATTCATGAATGTTACGACAGAAACAAATGAAAAATTGAAATAAAGATTATCTAAAATCGAGAATTTACGAAACACGTAAAGATGATATCAAAAAAGTATTAACCCTTATGAATCATAACTGAAAAAAATTATGGTTTCGTATAAAAAATAATTTTTACTGATCAATTTTACAACAATAATGTCGATCATATTCGAATAGACTGGATTTAATGATTTATGTAAAAACCCTAACACAAAAATATCAACCATTATGAACTATGATCTATATTACATTCAGATCGAGTGGATTTATCGATTACAGTATCAAATAAAACATAAATTAGCTGAGACGGATAAAAAATTGAAATAACAATTACATGAAATCGAGGATTTAACAAACCGATAAACAATCTAAGAACAATGATCCCGTTGATGTTGATAGGATCCGCCATTGAAGAGCGAGAGGTGGAAAGAAGAATTAGGGTTTGTGGGTGTGGATTGTTAGAATGGATGAATCTTTAATAATAGATCCGAAATAAACGAATGGGTCGAAAACATTTTTTGTTAATTCATTCTTTTTTTTTTTAAATAATAGATCCGAAATAGGCATCATTACATCAGAAAAATAGGAAGAGATATACATGACTGTGGAAAGGATATACAATACAATAAACTAATAATTATCACAAATCTATTCCTATAATAATGAAGGCATTATTATCGGCTAAGACACCCCCGCAGTTTGAACGGGCGTCGGACAGACGTTCAAACTGGATCGAAAAGACTGAAACAATTGCCGCGAAATCCCCTTGGTAAAAATGTCTGCGTACTGTAATAATGATGGAACATGAAGCACCCAAATATGACCTATGTGAACCTTCTCCCTGACAAAGTGAATATCAATTTCGATGTGCTTAGTACTCTGATGCTGTACCGGATTATCTGAAAGGTAAATGGCCAACAGTAACGAAATTGTCAGCCACTTTTACATGGACTGGTCCCGCCACCTTGAACTATCCCTGAATAACTTGCGCTCCAGGCGGGGTGTTTAAACCCAATTCGGAAGAAAGATGAATACCTTTAAACCTGTGAAGGGATCAGGATCCCTTGTACGTGAGAGAGGGGGCCAATCCTCTAATCTTCCAAAATATCCCGAGTGTGTATCCTGGAGCTATATCCCGAAGCATATTCTGCAAAACACCTTTAAACTAAGGTGGGTGTTAGCTTGGCTAACACCCCTCCGATGCTTAAGTCAGTATTGGGTTACAAAGAACAAATTAAACCAAACATATTTAAAAAAGGTAGAACTCGTACCATCCTGAGTTAGAAATTAAATTCTAAACTCACTTGAAATAAAGCTTAAGGTGTATAGCATTCCAAGACCTCAGTAGCATATCCCCTTCCATATTCTTGAGTTTGTATGCTCCTTTCCCTGCTTCTGATTCAACTTCATATGGTCCTTCCCATTTTGGAGCTAACTTACCATCGGCAGGATTAGTAGTATTCTGAAAAGCCTTTCTTAGCACCCAATCTCCAACCTTAAATCTTCTGGTCCTAATATTCTTGTTATATGCCCTGGATATTCTCTGTTGATATGCTGCCATCCTTAGCCTTGCCGCATCCCTCTTCTCATCTATAGTGTCTAAATCCTGACTCAAGGCTTCAGGATTCTGCTCAGGATCACTTAGGGTAGATCTTGCAGTAGGTATTGTCATTTCCATTGGAATCATTGCTTCTGCTCCAAATACCAAGGAAAATGGGGTTTGGCCTGTTGCATTCTTTACCGTTGTCCTATCAGCCCATAAAACAAAGGGTAATTCTTCTGCCCATCTTCCTTTTTTGGCTCCAAGCCTTTTCTTTAAGTTGTTGACAATTATCTTGTTTGAGGATTCTGCTTGTCCATTCGCTTGAGGATGTACTGGAGTAGACGTTATCATTTTGATTCCCCAACTTTTGCAAAAGTCAGTAGTTCTCTTGCTTATAAACTAAGAACCATTGTCACAGATTATCTCGGCTGGTATTCCAAATCTGGTCAGGATATTTCTCTTTATGAAGGATACTACTTCTTGGTCTCTAACTTGAACAAATGCTTCAGCTTCAACCCACTTAGAGAAATAATCCGTCATTGCCAGCATAAAGACTTTTCCTCCCGGAGCTTTTGGTAGCTTTCCCACTATATCCATACCCCACTTCATAAACGGCCAAGGGGAAACAATAGGATATAATGGTTCAGCAGGTTGATGCAGTATGTTACTATATCTTTGACATGCGTCACATCTTCGAGCATATTCTGCTGCATCCTTTCTCATTGTTGGCCAATAATATCCTGTCCTTAACACTTTTGAGAATAACGACCTGCCCCCAGCATGGTTACCACAATCCCCTTCATGTATATCCTGAAGTACTTCTTTGGCTTCAGGATCCTCCAAGCACCTCAAATACGGTCCTGCAAGAGATTTCTTGTATAAAATATTATTTATAATAGTGAATCGTGATACCTTCATCCTAAATGCCTTAGGATTCTCATTTCCAGGGATGTGTCCTTCTTTGAGATATCTCATGATTGGAGCCGTCCAGGATTTAGGATCCTCTCCAGGATGTTCTGCTCCAGGATCCTGAATACCCGCTACTTCTTTATCCTGAGGATTCATTGCAGGATATAAGACATGTAATATTGGTATTTGGGTCCCTTCAGGTATCCTGATCGATGATCCCAAATTTGCTAAGGCATCCGCTTCAGCATTATCCTCCCTCGGTACCTGTTCAAGTATAAAAACATCGAAATATCCTGCTAATTTTTTGAGAATATCGAGATATTCGATTAATTTCTCACCCTTAACTGCATAGGATCCATTAAAATGGTTAGTAATTAACAAAGAGTCAACATATACTTGCAAATTTTTGATACTCATGCTCTTAGCCAACTCTAATCCTGCAATTAAAGCCTCATACTCTGCTTCATTATTAGTAGCAGGAAATTCACACCTAATAGCCTGGGGTAATATGCCCCCCTGTGGCGATTTTAGTAGTATTCCTAATCCTACTCCTCTTACATTAGATGCTCCATCAGTATATAATGTCCAGGATCCTGAGGATTCTCCTAACTGTTGAACTTCTAGGTCTACCTCGTCCTGAATGTCACTACTAAAGTCAGCCACAAAGTCAGCTAAAGCCTGGGATTTTATGGCATTTCTAGGTTCATATACTAAATCATAAGCACTTAACTTTACTGACCACTTGGCCATCCTGCCTGACATCTCTGGTTTCCTAAGCACATTTTTGACAGGATAATTTGTTTTAACGTGTATCCCATGTGTCTCAAAATAATGTCTAAGCTTTGTCGATGCCATGACTAGAGCTAATATTAATTTTTCTAAATGAGAATACCTAGTTTCAGCATCTAACAAACTTTTACTAACATAATAAACAGGATATTGCTGACCTTCATGGTCTTTTATAAGAACGGCACTTACAGCATTCCCTGATACAGCAAGGTATAGGGATAGTGGTTCACCATTTTCAGGCTTCATCAATAGAGGTGCGGTTGAGAGATATCGCTTCAAATCCTGTAGGGCCGCTTCATGCTTCTCACCCCATTCGAATCTTTTGTTCTTCTTCAGGATATCATAAAAATCTTTACATTTCTCTGAGGATCTCGAGATAAACCTGTTTAAAGCTGCTACTCGGCCTGTCAATCTTTGTACGTCCTTCATATTTGAGGGTGATTTTATATCCAGGATAGCTTTGATCTGCTCTGGGCTTGCTTCTAACCCCCTTTTTGTCACCATATATCCAAGAAACTTTCCTGCCCCCACTCCGAAATGGCATTTAGCAGGATTCAGCTTCATGTTGTATCGATCCAGGATATCAAATGCTCCCTTGATATCCTGGAGGTGATCCTCAGCCTTTTTAGATTTCACCACCATATCATCGATATATACCTCCATGGTGTCCCCCAGTTTGTCTTTGAACATCATGTTTACCAATATTTGGTATGTTGCACCTGCATTTTTCAAACCGAAAGGCATAGCAGTATAGCAATATATACCTGTTGGTGTCATGAAAGCAGTATCCTCCTGATCCGAAGGCTCCATTTGAATCTGCTGAAATCCTGAGGACGCGTCCATGAATGTTAACATTTCATGTCCGGCAGTAGCATCTACCATTGCATCGATATGAGGGAGAGGAAATGGATCTTTAGGACAAGCCTTGTTCAAGTCCGTGTAATCTACACAGACTCTCCATTTCCCGTTTTTCTTCTGTACCACAACTACGTTTGCTAGCCATCTTGGAAACTTGACTTCTCTGATCATCCTGGACTTTAACAATCTTTCAACTTCCTCTTGGATAATCGCATTCCGCTCAGGAGCGAATTTTCTTCTTTTTTGCTGAATAGGCTTGAATGATTTGTCAATTCCAAGCTTGTGAGTGATAATGTCTTTGGATATGCCTGTCATATCCTCATGCTTCCATGCAAACGTTGACATCCTGCATTTCAGAAAGTTAGTTAACTGTTTTTCAATATCCTGAGGGATATTGGTTCCTACGAGCACCGAGATATCAGGATTATCCTGATCCAGGATAATTTTCTTACATCCTGCTCCGAATCCTCCTCGATATCCTGGGCCCGCATCTTTAATTGCTATGCTGTACTAGGCTTGGTTGAGGATTTCATCGAGGATGAGTAGCATTCTTTCGCCTCCTGCTAATCACTATCGACTTTGACAACTCCCCAAGGTGTAGGTATCTTGATGCATTGGTGATATGTTGATGGCACAGCCTTCATATCGTGAATCCACGGTCTTCCCAGTATGATGTTGTAGCAGGAGAGAGAATCCATCACACAGAAACGTTGTATCGAGTTGACTCCTTCAACGTATACTGGCAACTTTATCTCTCCCACTGTGTTTCTAGCCTCTCCACTGAACCCAACAAGCACAGTAGACTTTGAATTGATATCCATTGGAGATACATTCATTCTCTTCAGAGTTTCTAGTTGGATTATGTTGACGGAGCTGCCATTATCAACCAATATCCTGCGTACAAAATGGTTAGCCACATATAACGTTATTACCAGAGCATCATGGTGAGGATCCTGGACAGCATCCCTGTCATCAGCATCAAAAGTGATCACTTTGTCTGTTGTGAGGGTAGTCATCCTGACAGGTTTGTCTCCCCTTTCGGCCTTAGCTTCTTTTGCATGTCTCTTTGCCGCCGAATACGAAGTTCCACAAATGTCGGATCCTCCCGAAATGAAGTTGATTATCTTGGCATCCGCAGGAGGTGATGCTGCTCGTTCAGGATCCTTCTCAGTATCCTGACCCTTATTCTTCTTTCTTCCTAAGAGATCTTTCAGATATCCCTTGCTTAGAAGATAGCTTATTTCTTTCCTTAGAGCAATGCAATCCTCAGTTACATGTCCGAAATCTTCGTGGAAAGCACACCATTTTGACTTATCTTTCCAGTCAGCCTTTTGTTGATTCTTTCGAGGCCACCTAGCCTTGTCTCCTAGACCCTGCATGGCATACATCAATTCAGGAATGTTAACAGAAAAGCAATATTCAGACAACTCAGGATACTCTTCAGGATCCTCATCTTCGACAGCATTCACTCTCTTGTTTTCATTTCTACCATATGGCTTAGGCCGATATGACTTGAATGAGGATTCTGACTTCCTGTTAGTTGACTCATAAGTGTTAGATGAGTTCATCCTTTCTCGCATCTTCCTGTCATCTTCCAGACGGATATATATCAAAGCCCTGTTACGAGCTTCGTCGAGATTCCTGCAGGGATTCATTACAAGATCCTGAAAAAACTGAGAATCCTTTTGTAATCCCATCTTAAAAGCTTGCACAGCTGTTGCAACATCAAGATGTGGGATATCCAAGGATTCTCGACTGAATTTGTTCACATAATCCCTCAAGGATTCCTGAGGCCCTTGAGTTATCCTGTAAAGATCACTGGTTAGTTTCTCAAAACTCCGACTACAAGAAAATTGACTGTTAAATAAATTAACCAAATGAGCAAACGAAGTAATTGAGTGAGGAGGAACGTTTAACAGCCATTTTAAGGCTGATCCTGTTAGAGTAGAACCAAATCCCTTGCACAAGCATGCTTCCTTGAGCTCCGGAGGGATAGGGTTAATCTCCATTCTTTCCCTATACTGAGCAATATGCTCTTCAGGATCCGTAGTCCCATCATAAAGCTTCATGTTGGGGGTTTGAAATCTCTTCGGGATCTCAGCATCACAGATAGGATATGCAAAACGAGATATCTTGTGACTGTCTTGGGACACTTCCGGGATCGGCTGGACCACCCCAGGTACACTAGATATCATGTCCTTCAACTTCTGAAGTTCCCTAGTAAGTGCTGATGTTACACCTGTATCCTGCAAAGATCCACTATTGTTAGTAGCATGAGTATTATTATTATTTGACACGTTACCCGTTGGAGGATTTTGCTCATATCCTGAAGCATATCCTGAGCTCCTCATGGTTGACATCCTGACCGAGGAGGGTATTTCAGGAGTCTGATTCTGAGGAAGGTTGGGCACAATATTCCCCCTGTTATCCTCAGTATACACAGCTGAACTAAAGTTCAACGTTCTGGGATGTAGTGGAGTGACATTATCCTCAGCAGATCTGCTCGAGCCAGACTTCAGGAGTTGTATTTCCCTTAAAAGCATTTGGTTTGTTTCCTGTTGCTGCCTCATTTGTTCCTGCACACTTCCAAATAAAGTAAGAATTTCATCATTAGAAGCTAGAACGGGAGCAGATTCCTGAACACTGCGAGTAGGGATAATATCCTGAGGTCGTGAAGAGGCTGGCATCCTTGGAGGAGGTGGTGGAAGCACCGAACCGGTAGTAGCAGAAGTCATAGCAGACACAGTAGAGGAACTCATGTTTGATCTTGAGGCCATTATGGACAATGTGGCAAAAAGTTTTGAAAATAGAAAGCCGATTAGCGATTTCACAAAAATTTTTAGTAAAGAGAGCACCACTTGCCCCACGGTGGGCGCCAAATTGTTTTGGTCAAAAATTACCTAAGCAATTAAGTGATCAAATTAGTTTTGTGAGGTAGTGTGCTAAAAATATGTGTAAGAAATGTATTGGATTATTAGTTTGCAAAAACAGTTATCAGGATACGGCTCAGGATAATGAGCTGTATCTATGATCAAACAATGAGCAAAAATGTAAAGGTGGACACGAGATGTACGAGGAAAGCCCTTGATCAATCTAGATCGCCGGCATAAAGCCTCGGGAGCTGACAATCGCAGCTGCCTTGTTCTTCTATTGCTTCAAATATCAGGATACAGTCCAGGATGTGGTGCGGATCGACTATGTGTTACAATGAAATTTGAATACAAGTGTGATGTTTGCAATGAGCTCGAGAGTGAAAGTGTTCGAGAGTGTAAGTGTCAATTGTGTGCCTTAAACTGATCCGCCCCCATCTATTTATAGTAAAGATAATGTAACAAACTATCCTAAACTTCCGGGATCCACCGAATATTCCTTAATCGAACGTTGTAGACCTGGTCTTTCGGGTTCAACGTCTCTCCTTCAACAAACACGTCCGAGTCTTGAGGAGAAGAAGTCCACTTGACCGTTAGCAAGTCTCAGCCTTTAACCTGCACGTGGTTAATTCGATAAACCTCAGGATATCGCCCAAGATGTTAGCAATATCCTCTTCCAGCATCCTGGTTACAAATAAACAAATAAAGGCAGGATATTGGTCAGGATATGTATGCTTAGAAAATGAGCCATAACAGGAGTATTTAGTGTATTTTCAAGTCCTAATACACTATTACATATAATACATATTACATACACTTGGCACAAAATTTGGTGACCAATAAATATATATATTTTCCTCAAAAATATACATACTTAATATCAATTTTTATCTTGAAGAAATCATCATTTCTTAACTTGAAATTTACACAAAAAATTAGGGAAACCTTGGTAAATATTTTTAGGTGAATTTTTAGGGCATAACTTTCACCAAAACTTATATTTTTCTAAGCGTCAAAATTTTATAAAAATTTTGACATGGTTTCCCCTAAAATTGGAGGTTTCCCATGTTTTCAAAACATGTGTTTGTTTTCTTTTCAATCATCAAAACAACTTTGCAACAACAATCAATAATGAAATCAACACTTACCAAGTGCCAAAATCATGTAATTTACCTAACAACATGAACTTGAACTTTCATAAAAACTTGTAGTAATTTGGTAATGTGTTTAGTGGGTTTAGTTACCCTTTAAAGTGTGTTTACTTCTTTAAAAGTTTTATTCTTGAAAGATTTAGGTGTTTACAACTTGTAAACATGTTTTACAAAAACATTTCTTTATGAAATCTTCTTGCTTCCCAAGTGTTTCTACACTAGTTTAACCCTTAAAAATAGTGTTTGTTTATGTAAAAACCAAGTCCATGTAAATCTTGTTATTTAACTTAGTTTCTTTGGAAAACTATTTTGGGAATCATCCACTTACAAGACTTGTTATTTTGTTTAAATCATCTTTACATATGAAAACAAATTTCATCATTCAAGTTCATGTATACAAAGTATGATCATCTTGGTCTTTCACAAGATCATCACCTTAACTTACTAGATCATGTGTTTAATCACAATCTAGTAGGTTTCATATGATGTCTAACATCATAAACACAAATCATCAATCATTAAGAAGCAAATCAACACTAATCAACATGTATTCTTATGTTATTAAGCTTATGTTAAAGTTTCATGATTATGTTTTTTTAGTGTTCTTCAAGATTAACAATGTTCATCATCTTTTAACCAACTAGATATGAAGTAAAATCAAGTGACAAAAAGCTTACTACTAGCACAAGGGCTAGGGAAGAACACAAGAAGATGAAGGTGACAAATGTGATGGATAAAACCAAATGAGAAAGGTCCTTCAAGATCCACAAGCTCCACACTTCCTTAGACACCTTCTAGCACCTTGTGATGAACTTGGATTGGTTGATCAAGGCTTGACAATGGTGGTGGTGTGAGGGGTGTTCTCGGCCGAGAGTGGGGAGGAGAGGAAGAGATGGAGTATGTGTTTGTGTGTGTGAGATGAATGGGCAAATAATCCTCTTATTTACCATGTTTAAGTTTTATCCAATGTGTAATATGTTTCTTAAGTACAAGACCAAATCTCTAGCAAATCAAAGTGAATCAAGGGAAGATCAAGTGAGATCTTGGTGGTGGGGTCACCTTGTGACCGTAAACATGAAGGGGGGGGGGGGGGTCTAGTTGTGGTTTAATGGATAGTTTAGTTAAATGGTTAGATTTCAAGTGTAATGTTTAGGTGTTATGCATATATGGTGTTATATAGTGTGTTAGGGTGTTCGGGGATCATAACTAGCTCAGAAACATTAAAACAATGCTTCTAGTATAATTTTGATGTTTTGGGTAGTGTCCGGTTGTTCGGTTGTATACTGGTTCGTTAAAGTGCTAAATTGCGCCGTTTAGTGTCTTTTATGTACCCTTTTGTGACACTTTTAATTCCTGACACTTGTAAGTTAATTTGGACCATAAAACATAAATTATGCATGATATTTCAGTGTTAAAATGCTGATTAGAGCTGAATTATTGCTGAAATATGTAAAATTCAGCAGTTAAAGTGTGTTTCGGGTGGTTTTTAATGCATAGTTTTAACTTCCGGAAAGTTTATATGTTAACCCTTGTATCCATACTTGGGTTTTAATGTATTTTAGACGTTGGACCTACTCCTAGGCCCTAATTCCATTATCTGACTGCTTTCTACAGAGTTGCTGACACAGTGTGTCTTACCGGTGAGTTTACTAGTCTTTCTGACGCAACGCTAACAGTAATGCACAAAGCAATATTTGAAGTATAAAACGTGCATGAATTCACAAATATAGCATGTAATCAAACAATGTTGCCATTTAAGCACATAACTGCAGATATTAAATAATAATTAAATTGTACGGAAATTACCGGTTTTGTGCCAGTTGTCACAGTCTCCCCCCGTTAAAAGAATTTCGTCTCGAAATTCACACTGAGCTATCTCTCGCAGGAGTTTTCTTGAACAGGTGGGGGTACTTGTCTTTAAACTGGTCTTCACATTCCCACGTGTACCCGGGTCCGTGCTTAGAGTTCCAACGTACTTTGACAAGTTTGACACTACTCCTTCGGGACTTGTTGACTTTCCAGTCTGTAACCTCAACAGGTTGTTCTGTAAATCGGAGTGTGTCGTCAACATGCACTTCATCCGCAGGGATGATCACTGTTTCTTGGGTTGGACTCTTCTTGAGGTTGGACACATGAAACGTATCATGTACTCCTTTAAGTTCTTCCGGTAATTCCAACTTGTATGCCACGGTACCAATTCTTTCCAAGATCTTGAATGGTCCGATGTATCGTGGATTCAGCTTTCCATGTTTTCTGAATCTTACTACGCCCTTCCAAGGTGAGACCTTCAATAAAACTTTGTCTCCCACCTCGAATTCTAAGGGTTTTCGTCTTCGATCAGCATAGCTCTTTTGTCGATCTCGAGCCGCCTTAATGCACTCTCGGATCTGCATGATTTTGTCGGTTGTCTCTTGAACAAGTTCAGGACCAACCATACGTTTGTCTCCAGCGTCTGCCCAACATAATGGCGAGCGGCACTTGCGGTCATATAGAGCTTCGAACGGTGCGACTTTTATGCTCGTATGGTAGCTGTTATTATAGGAAAACTCAACTAAAGGTAGGTGAGTATCCCAGCTGCCGCCTAGGTCCATAACACATGCGCGAAGCATATCTTCCAGCTTTTGTATGGTTCGCTCGCTCTGGCCGTCTGTTTGCGGATGGAAGGCCATGCTTAGATCTAGTTGAGATCCAAAGGCCTCCTGGAAGGATTGCTAGATCCTCGAGACAAAACGTCCATCTCTGTCTGAAATAATTGAGATAGGCACTCCATGACGTGCCACAATTTCTTTCAAGTACAGCTCAGCAAGCTTTCCAGTGCTATCCTTTTCTCGGATCGGTAGGAAATGCGCAGACTTTGTTAACCGATCGACTATCACCCATATCATATCGTGCCCTCTAGGGGTCCTGGGTAATTTTGTTATGAAGTCCGTCGAGATTTGCTCCCACTTCCACATGGGTATCTCTGGTTGTTGCAGTAGTCCAGACGGTTTTTGATATTCAGCCTTAACCTTAGCACAGGTTAGGCACTTTCTAACATAGATAGCAACATCGCTTTTAAGCCTTGGCCACTAATAGTATTCCTTCAAGTCTTGATACATTTTGTCTGATCCTGGGTGGATCGAGTATCTCGACTTGTGAGCTTCATTAAAGATGACTTCTCGAATACCGCCATAGAGCGGAACCCAAATACGCCCCTTAAAGTATAAGGTTCCCTCTTCATTTGGCACCAAATTCTTCAGCATACCTCGGAGGTATTCAGCTCTACGATTCTCCCTCTTAAGGGCTTCTTGTTGTGCATCATGAATGCGTGCTGTGAGGTTCGTCCGAATAGTCATTTCTAATGCTCGAACTCTTAGGGTCTTTACCCTTTCTTTTTGACTTAACGGGTCTGCTACAACGTTTACCTTTCCAGGATGGTACTTAATCTCACAGTCATAATCGTTTAGCAGCTCGACCCATCGTCGCTGCCGCATGTTTAGTTCCTTTTGATCAAGTATGTGCTGCAGGCTTTTGTGATCTGTGAAGATTGTACATCGAGTACCATATAAATAGTGTCGCCAGATCTTCAAGGCGAATACTACCACGCCTAGCTCCAAGTCGTGTGTGGTGTAATTCCTTTCATGCACCTTCAACTGTCTTGAAGCGTAAGCGATGACTTTTTGGCGTTGCATGAGCACACAACCCAAACCTTGAGGCGAAGCGTCGCAATATACCACGAAGTCTTCAGTGCCTTCGGGTAAGGATAGTATCGGTGCATCGCATAGCTTATTTTTGAGCAGTTGGAAGGCTTCTTCCTACTTATCACCCCAGTCGTACTTCTTGTCTTTCTGCGTAAGGGTAGTCAGCGGTTGAGCTATCTTGGAGAAATTCTCGATAAACCGTCGGTAATAGCCCGCTAAGCCCAAAAATTGTCGAACTTCAGTTGGGGTTTTGGGGGCTTCCCAATTCTTTATTGCTTCTATCTTGGATGGGTCTACATGAATGCCCTTCTCGTTTACAACGTGACCAAGGAACTGTACTTCGCGAATCCAGAATTCTCACTTTGAGAACTTTGCATAAAGTTTCTCTTTCTTCAATAGTTCCAAAATGGTCCTGAGGTGTTGCTCGTGCTCTTCTCTTGTTCGCGAGTAAATCAGGATATCATCGATAAATGCAATCACGAATTTATCGAGATATGGTTTGCAAACACGGTTCATTAGTCCATAAATACCGCTAGCGCGTTCGTCAGTCCGAATGGCATCACAAGGAACTCGTAATGCCCGTAATGTGTTCTGAACGCAGTCTTTGGTACGCTCTCCTCTTGGATCCTTAACTAATGGTATCCATATCGAAGGTCGATCTTGGAATAGTAGCTCGATCCTTGCAACTGATCAAATAAGTCATCAATCCTCGGTAGTGGGTACCGATTCTTGACAGTGAGCTTATTCAACTCTCTATAATTGATACACATCCGCAGTGTTCCTTCCTTCTTCTTCATGAACAATACTGGAGCTCCCCAAGGCGAGAAGCTTGGCCTTATGAATCCTTTATCCAACAACTCCTGGAGTTGTGTAGATAATTCTTGCATCTCGGATGGTGCGAGCCGATAGGGTGCCTTGGCTACAGGAGCGGCTCCTGGAACCAGGTCAATATGGAATTTGACTTGTCGATGCGGAGGTAGTCCTGGCAAATCTTCGGGAAAAACATCAGGGAATTCCTTCACCACAGGAATGTCTTTGAGTTTCGGTTCGTCAGCCTTCTTATCTACAACGTGCGCCAGGAATGCAACATATCCTTTCCTCAAGCACTTCTGCGCCTTCATACAATTGATGATTCGCAGAAGCGTGTCTCGTTTTTCTCCATGCATGATGAGAGTTTCATCATTCGCAAGAGGGATGCGAATGATTTTCTCGTGACAAACAACTTCAGCCTTATTCTTGGATAGCCAGTCCATTCCAACCACCACATCGAAGCTACCCAATTGAACAGGTAAGAGGTCGATACTAAAGCTTTGCTCACCAAGTTCTAATGTACAACCCTTAACAACTTCGCCCGATTCAACAAGTTTACCATCGGCTAGTTCTGTGGAATAAGGAATATCTAATCTACTAGATTTTATTCCAAGCATACGTTTAAATTCCACAGACATGAAGCTATAATCGGCACCAGTGTCAAATAGTATGGATGCAAAGTGATTGTTAACGAGAAACGTACCGGTGACCACATTAGGGTCCTCGCGTGCGTTCCTTGCTCCAATCACGAATGCCTAAGCCTGAGCATTGTTCTCCCTTGGGCAATCTTTCTTGAAATGATCCTTGCTTCCACAACCAAAGCATCCTTGGTTCTGCCCAGCTCCATTGCCATTCCGGTTACCATTGCCATTGCCATTTCCACCACCGTTTCTATTACCAGTACCGTTATGGTTTCCATTCTCGTTCCTATTACCACTTCCATTTCCTTTTCCCCAACAGTTCTCTGTATGGTGACCCAGTTTTCCGCACTTGTCGCATTTTGGAATGGACAAACTCCTTCGTGATGACGCTTGCACTGATTGCATTTGGGCAGAGTGCCCTGGTATCCCCTGGCAGGAGCGTCATTCGTAGCTGCAAGAGTTCTCGCCTCCTGTCGCGGATTGGGGTTGCGCTTCTTATTGTTGGAACCCTTGTTGTTACGTGTCACTTGATTCAGGCTCGAATGCTTCCTTTTCTTGTCGCCAGACGACTCAGCTTGCATCTCGGTCTTTTCAGTTGGGTTCAGTGATAACTTCTTCATACGTACAGCATCTTCAGTAAAGCTGACAGCCAGAGTTACAGCCTGAGTGATCGTTTCAGGTTTAGCCGAAGTTACCATGCTGCGAAACTCTGGAGCCAATCCCCATATGTAGCGTTCAACGCGCTTAAATTCGGGAGTCACCATATAGGGGATCACTCTTGACAAATCATGGAACCTTTGGGTATAACCAGTAATGTCCGCACCTTCCATGGTCAAGTGCCAGAACTCAGTCTCCAACCTTTGGAGTTCAGCACGAGATCAATACTTTTCTCTCATTCTCGCCTTCAACTCATCCCAAGTCATCCCATATGCAACATCGTCGCCCAGAGTCTGGACTTGCAAATTCCACCAAGTCAAAGCCTCATCGACGAATAACCCAGTAACAAAAGTGACTTGCTGATCCGCGGTACACTTGCTCATACGGATAGTGGAATCAGTCTTCTCCGTCCATCGTACAAACGCCACTGCACCTCCAGTGCCGTCGTAGTTCAGTGGCTTGCAGTCGAGAAACTGCTTGAAGGTGCAGTCTTGAGTTGTGTTTCCTCCAGATGAATCTCCCTGTCCATTACGTCTAGCATTGGTTGGTCCTCCACTTTGTTCGGTGCGGTTCACCTCGTATTGGGCGATAGCTGCGGTGATCCTTTCTTCCAGTAGGGAGTTCAGTTATTCAGCAGTCCTCGGCAGTAGAGGAGGAGGAGGTTGATCAGAATCCTGATTGTTCACAGCTCTCCTAGGTGCCATGTTCTATCAGAACATAACACAACAGGGTTAGACATTTGTTTGATATCGTCATACGAGACAGTAGTAGTATATATACACAGGCATATACCCACATAAGTGACATCAAACAATCCGCCAAACGTATAAATCAATTCATACAGCAACAAGTATGCATAAATAGATAAATACTGATGTGTCATAAGATATTCACCGAGTCTTTATACATATCAGGAAAACTTGTTACATCATTGTTTGTGAAGTAAACAAAATGCATAAGGGTTGCATCACCCCATAGTACAAGTTTAATATATGTAAAGGACAAAATATCTTTCTTCACATTGGCGGTTCTTGTCTTTATACCCTAAATTATTACTCCAATTGAGCATTTAATAGGCTGGGGGAGGGGTGAGGGTGTTCACGTTTGACCTTTTCTTGTATTGAAGGAATCTCGTTTGATACGTGACAAGACTTGCTGTGGTTTCTGTGCACTGAATTCCATAATTATGTATGCATCCATAATTACGTAAGTCCTTGCACAGTCCGCACAGTTCGTTTCATCGTCGGATCACTTCCTTCAGATAAGCCACTGTTTTCAGGTGAAGACACGTGTACCTGTGATATTCTATTTCTAGTATATGTATATATTAACTATTACACATAGTTGCAAGTAATTCTTAGTCAAAGACAAGTGCTACTCCAGTGCACCCTAAGTCTCGTAGTGTCCTTACTTGACTCTTTGAAAATAGTTTCAGGTAGTGGATGTCGCGGAACGTTTTATGCAATGAAAACTTTTGAAAAATTGTTTTCGTGAAAGGATCCTAGAGATTGTAGTCTAGACTCGAGAATGAATCCTAGTTCACTACAATCGCAGCTCTGATACCAATCTGTCACACCCCTTTCTAAGGCGGAAGCACGAGGTGTGATCTTGAAAGGTTCTCATTGCATACGAAAGGTAAACTTACTACATGCTCGTAAAATAACTCCAAATGCCATCATCATTGCATAATCTAAAACATAACATAGCTTAAGTGTTTACATCACAAGGCAACATATTGTCTGAAAAGTTTACAACTTTATTTAAAAGACGAAAATCGAGAACTTGGTTCTTATATCCCACATAGGATGAAATATAATAACCAATTCCCACAAAAACAGGCATCGGAGTCTTGACACAAGATAGCTAAAAACATAAACAACATCCAAGTGTAAGAGTATGACCGCGCGCACATCCACTTTAGTTACCTGAAATACATGTGAGTTTTTGGAAAATCGTCAACATAATGTTGGTTTGAATTCATGCAGTTTTTGTATTGAACGTTTATATACTTGAATGAAAACATGGTATGTAATTTGTATGAAACAAGTATTTCTATAAATATAAGGAAATCGAGATCTCTAATGGTTTGCAAGGCCATTAACATGTGACACGACATAGGAAGCATCCAAACCATAGGCATTTTTAGTTGTCGATTCCACGACTGTCAATTCACGACTAGAGACATAAAAGCACTACTTGGTAAAAGAGTGGCCAAGAGTGTGGTTTCCTGAAACCCATTAGATCTAACCTTTTGTTCCGCGGTCTTGGTATGTAACTGATTAATGGTGCTTATGGCACCCTATTCGTCACATGATCTAAAGTATCATTCCTTAGTTTTTGTATTCAACATACCATAACACATGTATTTTCCCGAAGTTTAGAAAACAAGTAAAAGTTTAAAAGTGGGGACATGAACTCACAACTTTGCGTATGCTGCACCGTAAACTTCACTGGTTGGTTTTATAGCGTCGTGACCTATACGTGTTTTATTAACGTTAGTCACTAGACTTGTATCGCACAAGTACGAGTCACCATCTTTTATGTATGTGTTCTATGTTGTTAAAAATAATTTATATTTTTGACTATGTATCTTACTTATATTATTTTCCCAAAAATAAATATAAGTATCTTGTATTTTTCACCCGAGTTATATATTTTCGTCCAAAATTACATTTTAAGTTCATAACTTGTCCAAGTTACATAATCTATTAAGAAATATATTTTCATAAATATATTTTATTGTATTTGTCTATTCATGTTGTCTGTGTATTTTTGTATTTTTTTTCTCCTTAGGAATATTTAGTGTATTTTCAAGTCCTAATACACTATTACATATAATACATATTACATACACTTAGCACACAATTTGGTGACCAATAAATATATATATTTTCCTCAAAAATATACATACTTAATATCAATTTTTATCTTGAAGTAATCATCATTTCTTAACTTGAAATTTACACAAAAAATTAGGGAAACCTTGGTAAATATTTTTAGGTGAATTTTTAGGGCATAACTTTCACCAAAACTTATATTTTTCTAAGCGTCAAAATTTTATAAAATTTTTGACATTGTTTTTCCTAAAATTGGAGGTTTCCCATGTTTTCAAAACATGTGTTTGTTTTCTTTTCAATCATCAAAACAACTTTGCAACAACAATCAATAATGAAATCAACACTTACCAAGTGCAAAAATCATGTAATTTACCTAACAACATGAACTTGAACTTTCATAAAAGTTTCATTCTTGAAGTGTGTTTACTTCTTTTAAAGTTTCATTCTTGAATGATTTAGGTGTTTACAACTTGTAAACATGTTTTATAAAAACATTTCTTTATGAAATCTTCTTGCTTCCCAAGTGTTTCTACACTAGTTTAACCCTTAAAAATAGTGTTTGTTTATGTAAAAACCAAGTCTATGTAAATCTTGTTATTTAACTTAGTTTCTTTGGAAAACTATTTTGGGAATCATCCACTTACAAGACTTGTTATTTTGTTTAAATCATCTTTACATATGAAAACAAATTTCATCATTCAAGTTCATGTATACAAAGTATGATCATCTTGGTCTTTCACAAGATCATCACCTTAACTTACTAGATCATGTGTTTAATCACAATCTAGTAGGTTTCATATGATGTCTAACATCATAAACACAAATCATCAATCATCAAGAAGCAAATCAACACTAATCAACACTAATCAACTTGTATTCTTATGTTATTAAGCTTATATTAAAGTTTCATGATTATGTTTTTTTAGTGTTCTTCAAGATTAACAATGTTCATCATCTTTTAACCAACTAAATATGAAGTAAAATCAAGTGACAAGAAGCTTACTACTAGCACAAGGGCTAGGGAAGAACACAAGAAGATGAAGGTGACAAATGTGATGGATAAAAGCAAATGAGAAAGGTCCTTCAAGATCCGCAAGCACCACACTTCCTTAGACACCTTCTAGCACCTTGTGATGAACTTGGATTGGATGATCAAGGCTTGAAAATGGTGGTGGTGTGAGGGGTGTTCTCGGCCGAGAGTGGGGAGGAGAGGAAGAGAAGGAGTGTGTGTTTGTGTGTGTGAGATGAATGGGCTAATGATCCTCTTATAACCATGTTTAAGTTTTATCCAATGTGTAATATGTTTCTTAACTACAAGACCAAATCTCTAGCAAATCAAAGTGAATCAAGGGAAGATCAAGTGAGATCTTGGTGGTGGGGTCACCTTGTGATCGTAAACATGAAGGGGGGGGGGGGTCTAGTTGTGGTTTAATGGATAGTTAAGTTAAATGGATAGATTTCAAGTGTAATGTTTAGGTGTTATGCATATATGGTGTTATATAGTGTGTTAGGGTGTTCGGGGATCATAACTAGCCCAGAAACATTAAAACAATGCTTCTAGTATAATTTTGATGTTTCGGGTAGTGTCCGGTTGTTCGGTTGTATACTGGTTCGTTAAAGTGCTAAATTGCGCCGTTTAGTGTCCTTTATGTACTCTTTTGTGACACTTTCAATTCCCGACACTTTGTAAGTTAATTTGGACCATAAAACATAAATTCTGCATGATATTTCAGTGTTAAAACGCTGATTAGAGCTGAATTATTGCTGAAATATGTAAAATTCAGCGGTTAAAGTGTGTTTCGGGTGCTTTTTAATGCATAGTTTAGCTTCCAGAAAGTTTATATGTTAACCCTTGTATCCATACTTGGGTTTTAATGTATTTTAGACGTTGGACCTACTCCTAGGCCCTAATTCCATTATCTGACTACTTTCTGCAGAGTTGCTGACACATTGTGTCTTACCGGTGAGTTTACTAGTCTTTCTGATGCAACGCTAACAGTAATGCACAACGCAATATTTGAAGTATAAAACGTGCATGAATTCACAAGTATAGCATGTAATCAAACAATGTTGACATTTAAGCACATAACTGCAGATATTAAATAATAATTAAATTGTACGGAAATTACCGGTTTTGTGCCAGTTGTCACAGTACCGTTCTAGTGAACCATCAAACTTAAACTTATGTCGAAATAACCACATGCATCGAATTATCGATCTCGGAACCAACTCCCAAATATCATTCACTTGTAAAGCAAAAAATTCGGTTTGCATCACATGTAACCAATTAGGATCCGAGAAGGCTTTGGCATAGGTTGTTGGAACAAGTGAGATGGATGTGGAAATAACGGTCTGGGAAGTGGTGGGTGGATGTGTACTAGCTTTGGAGCGGGTGACCATGGGGTGGGTGTTAGTTGGGGGGTTCGGGGCTGCAGTGGGTGTGGATGGTGGGACAGGGACCGAAGGCTGAGTATTGGCAGTGGGCTGCTGAGCCGTGGATGGGTGAGGAACTGTTTTGGCGTGATGGGAGTAGGTAATAGGAAAAGGGATTGTACTGGGGTGGGGATGAGATGCGGCTGTTGTGGTGGGGACTGAAGGCTGAGTACTGGGATGACGAAAACAAGAGGTTGAGGGATGGTATCGTCTAAGAATGCATAGGAGTTGGTAGAGGATGGGATTGTGTATGGAAAGGTGTTCTCGTCAAAAGTGACGTGACGAGAAATATGAAATCTACCAGTTGTGGGGTCAAAGCACCTGTAGCCTCGAAAATCCGGAGGATAGCCGAGGAATATGCAGTGAACCGAACGATGATGAAGTTTGTGTGGCTGTGTTGCAGATATGTTCGGGTAGCATGCACGACCAAAAACTCTTAAATGGTCATAGGTGGGATGACGCGGGTACAAAGCAAATGTGAGGGTATAAAAGTTTAGACGTTTTGTCGGTAAAATGTTGTGTAAATAGGTGGCTGTGTGAAGTGCTTCGA
The DNA here is from genome assembly GCA_030545235.1 of Helianthus tuberosus. Taxonomy (NCBI): domain Eukaryota; kingdom Viridiplantae; phylum Streptophyta; class Magnoliopsida; order Asterales; family Asteraceae; genus Helianthus; species Helianthus tuberosus. The sequence goes on from CM060406.1 coordinate 189,879,379, forward strand.
CCCAGAACATTGGTGGTAAGTTGGCATGAATGAGTAAGGAGCGGGTGATGTCGTTAGGTGACGAATCATACGCTCTGCTCGGCCATTTTGGGACGAGGTTTAAGGGCATGAGAATCGGAAAAGCAAACCATGTTGGTTAGCAAAGGTTTTAAAAGCATTGTTATCGAATTCACCCCCGAGATCACGTTGGAATGTTTTTATGTTCCGGTTAAATTGGGTAGCTATTAAGCGGTGGAATTTAATGAAGGTTGGTAAAGTTTCGGATTTATATTTTAAAGGATAAGCCCAAAGAAAGTGTGAGAAGTTATCAATGAGTACCATATAATATTTATAGCCACTTTTACTTGTAATTGGTGTTGTCCATAAGTCACAATGGATGATATCAAAAGGCGAAAAGGTAAAAGAATTTGAAGCATAAAAAGGAAGTCTTTTGCTATTAGATAACTGACAAGAATGACAAAAATACTTGTTTTATTACATGGAAAATTAAAATTACGACTAAGAATATCCAAAACGTGAGCATCAGGGTGGCCGAAGCGCTCATGCCAGGGTAAAGAAGTAGAGGTGATGAAGCAAGCGGAGGGCGAAAGCTGAGGGGCGGTGAAAGGGTAGAGATCCCCCGTGCTATTGTGGCGCGACATAATCCGTCCAGTTGTTAGGTCCTTCAAAGAAAAACCAAACGGGTCAAATTCAACAGACAAATTATTATCGCGTGTAAAATGTCTAACAGAGATAAGGTTTTTAATAATTTTGGGGCTGTAAAGGATATCGGGTAAGATGTATGTACGGTCGAAAACGGTATGAAAACCTATCTCGGATCCATATATTGGTAAACATTGACCGTTGCCTACCAAAATTTTACTACTGACAGGAGAAGATAAGGGTTGTTGAATCATACCCTGGTCCTGAGTAACGTGTCGTTCAACGCCTGTATCCATGAACTTTGTGGGGTCTGTTTGATTCAGATTCATAATTGTAAACGCAGCTTGGAGATCCTACGGGCACAAGGCATTGTACCCGGGCTGCAGGTGGCCTGAATGTGCTGCTGGATGGGACTGATTTGGATCAGGCTGCTGGTACATGAAGTTTGCATGTGGAGCGGGCGGCTGTCCCTGCTGACCGGAAGAATTCCACGCAGGTTGAGTTGGATACAGGCATGGAGGTGTATTCCACCATGCCCATTGTGGGTATCCGGCTGACTGAAAATACCAGGGGCTCCTTGTTTGCTGCTGAAAATGGCCACCCCCACGTACGCGACCTCCGCGACCTCGGTAATCTTGGCTACGACCCCGTCCCCAACCCCGTGTGTAGCCTGTGGGTGACGGGTTAGGGTTGTTGGAAGGCTGAGACGGTGGCTGTGGATTGGAAGATGGCTGTTGTGAGGTTGGTGCCTGAGGGGTTACGAGAATCGATTGGGGGCTTTGGCGGGCAGCTTGGCGAATCACTTCATCCCGCAACATGCTTCGAGCTAAATCCTAGCCAGCATCCTGTGAATTGATAAGAGAATCGATTATGTCAAATTCTGCGGGTAGGCCACGTACGAGTTGTAAGACGAGTCGAGACTCGGTCACGGGCTGATCAACATCCCCAAGCAGATAAGCGAGATCTTTCAGCTGTAGGCAGTAATCGTCTAAAGACGAACATGCTGATAACGTGAGGTTAACGAATTTGGTTTCCAGGGCAGCCGCTCGTGCTTTCTAGTTACTCAAAAGAATCTTCTCAATCTTGACCCAAGCGGCGCAGGCTGTCGTCTTGGTATCCAGGACCCGACCTAGTAAATCATCTGAGATGGTGCTGTAAATCCACTGCAACACAAGAGCATCAATTTCTTTCCAGGAGGTGTAGTCTTCATCAGTTTCAGCAGGCGGTTTGGTGTCATCGATGTGGCGGAGGACTTTATAAGCCACCACATGCAGCTTGAACAGTTTAATCCAGGCAGAATACGTAACTTTGGTGCCATCAAGAGTGCGTACCTTGGTCTGGATATTTGTCACAGAATACGCCGAATGGAGGGTGGCTGCTGGTTTCTGGGATGGCTCGGCTTGATCGGATTTAGGCATGGCAGCGATCGGGAAAAAAAGGAGAAGGGATCGAAAAAAAAACGCCGGCTAGGGTTTTAGGGTTTGAGAAGAAAATCAGAACCGTAGCTCTGATACCATAAAAGAGTTTATGGTCAAATAATTTTCTGTGATTTCATTGAATAAACAAGGCCCTTTAAATAGGCACTATTACATCAGAAAAATAGAAAGAGATATACATGACTATGGAAAGGATATACAATATAATAAACTAATAATTATCACAAATCTATTCCTGTAAAAATGAAGGCATTATTATCAGCTAAGAAAAAAGTCAAAAAAATGATGTGAAATTGCATGAGGGAGTGACTTGTGTTTCTCATGTATTTTACTTTATTAGCATAGATAGATTTGTATGTTCGCATGTGTTATAATTGTATATGCTTGTCAACTCCTTGATAAAGTTTATCATGATTTATTATATAGTCATCATTACTCCTACCATATACAACTAAAATCCCATTATTAAGAAGAGATGGCAATTGCATGGTCAACTGGAAAGTGGATGAATGGTCCTATTAGGAACCTCATAAAGCTTAGTTTCTTTTAGTTTTGAGGGCGTGCAGCGTGCTTGTGCTTTATACCTTTATGTAATGGAGGTTTCTCCTTGTATTCTTTGAATAAGTTACCCCTAATTGTACACTAATTATGATATTAGATCCTAATTTAATTTGTAACCCATTATAATATGTCCTTTCTTTAACTTTTTGAAAACACCACCCTAGTGCTTATTCACTCATTTTCATCTTAAACATTAAATTTTCATAAGCAAACAGCATAAGAATATATAGACTTTCTATCAACTCAAAAAGGCATACATACCAGGGGCGGACCCAATGCTTTTGCAGTCGTAGCACGGGCTACGGCTCAAGTGCGTATTCGTAGTGTATTTTTTTTTTCGGTTTTATACCCCTAAAATAATACAAGGATATCCCTAACCAACCCAAACTTGTAAATAAGGGAGCCCGATTGAAACAGTGACCCAATTGCCCAAATTATTAATAATATGATTGAAATTGTGGCCCAGGTACTTAGGTATTTGTTTTACTTTATTTATTTATTCTCGTAATTTTTTATATTGTATAATTGCACGGAAATTTATTTTTTGGGATACCCCTGATTTAATGGGCTAGTCTCGCCACTAATACATACACACATATGTATGTAGAGGGAGAAGGACTCATGATGTGCATGCATTTGTGTATATATGTATATATGATGTTCATGATTATGATTTTGCTCGTAACTTTGGATATAAAGCCAACCAAGGGTATGTTTATTTATCTTGCAAAAGAAATCTTGCCACGCGCATTTTAAGTTCATGTTTTACAAGAGATGCATGCATGTGTATAAATATCTAATATGTGAGTGATAAATTATACACACATGGTACGTGTGTATATGTGGATTGTGGACATGTATGTATATGTGTGTGTATAAGTATGTAAGGTTATTTCTGTTTTTGGGAATTTATGCATGCATGCAAGAAAATGGAGGGTATTATATTTCATGGTAATGGAATGAAAATGGAAATGGAATCATGACCTATCATTGATGTATAGAGGCGCCATACAACGATTTCATCATTGAAAGCTTTTAAAGTTGACCAAAAAGATTAACTGTTTCGATATATTATTCTAATTATGATGGGGATGTGCACAGGTGAAAAAGATATATAGTATAATCAATTTAAAAGAAAATAACAATGGGTTTCTATATATTTTGGTGTGATTCTGTACAAATAACATTTAGTGTGCGTCTACAAAGCAAAGAAAAGTAGAATAGATTGTCATTTTCGTAATTATGATAAGTACGCTATTTAACTAGTAATTACTTTACAACAAAACTATACTGGGGTAATAAAATTACGCTACTTATTGTAGCGTAATTATTATTACTCTAATACAATTGTTATAGCCGCATGAATTTTTATTTGATTTGTATAGTTTGCACGCTAAAACTTATTTGTATTTGATCAAAAGACTATATGTGTGTGGGGGTGTTTAATATATAACCAATGTTAAGCAGAGAGCTGTGAAAAATCGCATAATACACTTGTATATTAACACTTTGATGATGTAATGAAATAGAGACAAAGAATGAGATAGACGATTACATAATTATCTTATGTATTATAGTTTAAACAAAAGGTACACGCGAGGATGGCATGTTGGCTCGGCTCAATTAAATGAAGCAACAAGCCTACTCTTCGTGATTCGGATTGATGTTTCAGCCAAAATGACAACGCCAAACTAGAACGACGATAGCGGATGTGCATAAGTAGCAATTCGTTAGCCTTGCCACAATAAGAATGGTTTTTTTCTTGTTTCCAAGCTTCAGCACAGGGAAGACAACATAATCTTATTCAAGTGCAGAGGAGCATTTCTAGTATGGACAATTCTGCCATGTGACACACCTGATAGTTCTTGCAGAGCACACTGCTTGTCAGGGAATGCTATTGGCTTTGAGCTTTTAATCATAGGTCGTGTGGCGACACCACGTTTTGTGGTCACCGAATGTCAGTGGTACAAGCCATGAGCACTAGGAACTATTGTCGCAGCCCCCGACCCCTGCCCTAGGAGCGGGCGGCCGCGAGACGCACACAGAGCGGGTGGTATCGATGTTTATTAATTTGGCAGCGGAATTTATACATCATGACCGTAGTTAGGAAATATTATCAGAGTTTAAAACACCAAACTTTTATAATAAATAATTGGGATAAAACCCAAGTTCCATTTGCAATACATTTATAGGGATAAACCCTAATTATTGAAGATATAAACTCATTTTTATTTAGGTAACTTTTATAGCCACTTCTTTAAGCCTTAGTGCTCTCCAACTGGCTTCTATTGGCTTCACACTAAGTTACCTGAAACGATTTTTAAAAAGATTTTATCAGCAAGAAATACTGGCGAGTACATTCCAATTTGTAAAACATCAGTTGTTATTACATTACAGTATTAAGGGCGATTACAATGTTTATATCTACCCAATTACTCATTCAGTACGTGTCACTCGACGGATCTGTGACTATGGTCATATCATACATTGGATACCCGGGCCCAATTATGAAGGTTATCACGTACTGTATACAAACCCCATAATACTGACACCAATTGTAGAATTACAAAGACTTAATCACTGTAATTGTAATTGATAAACATTTATGGTTTTGGAAAAAAAACATTTGAAATAATGGCTCACAAACTGTGAGAAAAGGAGAATGACTCACATTGTAGACTTAGATAATCCTATAACTTCCTAACGGTTCTCCTAGTTATTATCTATTAAAATTAAACAATGCACACATGTTAGTAAAATAACCCAAATCACATTAGCCATACAACACGAGACAGAACTCCAACAAACTGAGTCAGGCAGAGCCTGGACATGCGTTTCGGAGCCCTAGATCAATCGGGTAGGGTAACAAATACGTGATCGGGGGTTATAATACTTACAACGAGGTAGAGCTTCGCTTTTTAGAGGTATTATTCCCGGGCAATACTTTGCTATAATAGAGACAAAGGAAAGAAATTTGAACGAATGAAACTGAGGGTGATCGCTTCCTTTTATAAGCTGGACTTAGGGCGGCTCGCGCCCCGCGACCCCTTCTCCTATCTCCCCCGCGGCCCGCGAGGGACCTAAGCTAGGCTCTAGCCTTGGCTAATCAGCTCACTAGACTTCACACGCACCTAGACACGTGGCTAAAGGGGGTGTCGACTGGTGTTACCTGGTCGCGCCCCGCGAACCGGCCTCCTGACTGTGTCGCGGCCCGCGAGGGACCTTTATATTTGTTTTTATTTGATTTTTATAAATATTAATGTTATTTAGGGTCGTTTATGAGTAACCGGGGTACATTAGGGACGATTAGGGGTGATTTATGAGGGTTGTTATATCCTCCCCACCTTGTTTTAAATCTCATCCTCGATATTCACTGGAACAGGTGTGGATATTTCCGTTGCATTTCTGACTCGAGCTCCCAAGTGTATTCTGGTCCTCTCTTGGAATCCCATCTCACTTTGACCAGAACTAATATCTTGTGCTTGAGATTCTTGATCTTTCTATCTTCAGTCTGTAGTCGTTTCTCTATAAACTTAAGGTTCTCATTTACCTCTATGTCCTGAAGAAGTACCACTAATGAGTCGTCTGTTAAGCACTTCTTAAGATTACATACATCAAACACATCATGTATTCCTGCCATTTCCTCTGGCAGTTGTAGCTGATAAACTACAGGTCCTATTCTTTTGATAATCTCAAAAGGTCCAACATACCTGGGTTTAGTTTTCCTCTTTTAACGAATCTGACCACTCCTTTCCAAGGAGAAACTTTTAACAATACCTTATTTCCCACTTAAAATTCTAATGGTTTTCGTTTGTTATCAGTATAACTCTTTTGACGATCTCGTGCTGATTTTAGTATTTCCTTACCTTGAATAATCTTGTCCGTTGTTTCTTGCACTATCTCTGGTTCAGATAGTTGCTTTTCTCCAATTTCTGCCCAACAGACTGGAATTCGGCACTTTCGTCCATAAAGTGCTTCAAATGGTGCAGCATTAATGCTAGTGCGATAGCTGTTATTATAAGAAAATTCTATTAATGGTAAATGATCGTCCCAATTTCCTCCGAAATCAATTACACAGGCTCGAAGCATATCTTCCATGGTCTGAATTATCCTTTCGCTTTGTCTGTTTGTTTATGGATGATAAGCTATGCTTAGATTTAACCTGGTTCCCATTGCTTTTTGGAAACTTGTCCAAAAATGAGAAGTAAAACGGTTATCTCTATCAGATACAATAGATAAAGGAATTCCATGTAATGAGACTATTTCATTTACATATAACTTGGCTAATTGTTTCATACTGAAAGTTTCCTTCATTGGTAAGAAATGAGCAGATTTGGTTAATCTGTCTACAATCACCCAGATTGTATCATTACCTTTTCGTGTCTTGGGTAATTTGGTAACAAAGTCCATTGTTATCAATTCCTATTTTCATATTGGCATTTCTAATTGTTGCAATAACCCTGAAGGTTTCTGATGCTCAGCTTTAACCTGTGAGCAGGTTAGACATTTAGCAACATAGTTCGCTATATCCTTTTTTCATTCCTGTCCACCAGAAATTCTTTCTCAATTATTGATACATCTTATCACTACCAGGATGTATCGTATACTTAGACTTATTGTAACACCCCGAAAATGGGTTTGGTAATCAAACCATGTTAATACTAAAAGATGAGTAAAGTATCGTTAGTGGTAAAAATTAACCCGGTGAATATTAGGATTTTAAATAAATAAACCTAATATTAAATAAAAGTTGTGTAAAGGCTTTTGAGGAAATAAAGTTTATAGAAGGCCCGAGCTAACGGGACTTAAAATAAACTGAGTCATAATTTCCCCGAACCCACTAAGTTAACTCGGAATATTTAACCTAGTTAATAAGTGCGAATATTGTTAGAAATGAGTAGGTTGTGGCCTACTTAATAAGTAACCAAACATAAGGGGCCAAATTTGGATAAACTTGAAAGTTTATTTAATAAAAAGAAGTTTAAAACAAAACACACACATAGGTGTGTTCTGTTCGACCTCAAGAATTCCCTAGGAGCCAAAAACCCTAACTTCCAACAAAATCATCAAATTGAAAGCTTAAACGAAGCTCAAATTCACAATTGAACGTGAATTATTGATCACCCAAGCTAGGGGATCATAAGGTATGTAAAATTTTGATGATTTGTGAAGTTGTGAAATTTAGGGAATATCATAATCCGCGAATTATGGGTGGATTCTAGAAGCTATGGCTGAATTGTGTATAATTGCATAGGAACAAAACCTTAAGTGAAAATTATACATATGTTGCCATGAATTGAATGTTTAGATGAATTACCACACTAGGATAAGTGGGTTTTAATCATATGATGAAATTGATGATATAATTGTGTTTAGAATCAACGTACATGATAATAATAAAGAAATACTTGAACAAATTGTATGTTTGAGTACATGATCATACTTGCTAGGAAGTGAGTTTTGTATGATAAGATGAAAATCAATGATATATTCATGTTGAATGATGTTTGATATCATCATGTGCTAAAAATGATTAAAGTTGTGTTAATTCAATGAATTTCGATTACAAGAACTTGGTTAATAAAGTGATTAAAACGGTAGGATAAGAATAATACTTACCGGATAAATGACCAAGTAATTAAACGAGTAGTTGAGCTACATCGTGTAATTATGTATGTTAATAGGCAGTTGACTTTAAAAAGTCAAACTGACCAATGATATGATCGAATGATAAATTCGACATAAGAATCGTAGGATGGAATAGTCATGGATGATTATGACTAATCTAACCATCTTACAAATTACAATGATAGTTTGACGCTTAACAAGCTAGGTGGAAGCTTGGGAAGGAAGCGGGTCAAACAAATCGAGTGTGAGGGAAAAGCAAATTTCAGATGCAAGGTAAGTATAGCTTACACTATTCTTAAATTGTAGAATATTCCCTTATCGTATTAATTATGAATAAGATAAATAAACAATTGAAAGATGATGTTCCGACATGTAGTCGTACGGAAGAAGATAATCAAAGATGATACGAACCATATTAATGGTTAAAAAGGAGTAAATCGGTAATTCGGTCATACTATGACGAATGGAAAATGAACTTTTAATGGTTACCTTATATGGTTAGCCAAAACAAATAATAAGTGCAAAACGGTAATTTGGTCACGCGTTGACAATAACCATTAGTTTTGAAAGACACTTTATGGTGTAAGCCATAATGGGTCAAAAGCGTTATGAAATAGTTTATAAGTAAAATGACCGTACGGTGTAAACCGGAGCTAGTCATGTAGATGAGATGGTAATAAATATCATCTCGCAAAAATAAACGGTCAATTAGACCAAACGGGTCAAAAGGTGATGATATCACCCTTTGAAAATATCGACTAATGATGAATTGTCGAGTTATGGGATTACAGGAGAAAATATCTAATCGATATTCGCGTCGCTATTAATTAGTGGTTATTAAAGCAAAGTATAAAATGGGTCAACATATTGATCCGAGTCAGGTATGTGTAATAGGTTAATTGCTCGTGTAGAACTTGAAGTTGTATGAGAGTTAGACTAAGTCAAAAATAGACATTTGGTTACTTTAATAGGTAAACCGAATGATTCAAATTATAGTCATTGTGTTTTGAAAACAGAATGACTTTTCCAACAAAATCATAGTTAAACAGAGGTATTTTGGTCAAACATTCCTTTAAAAGTCCTTCGTCGTAAATGAAAGACTAAAATGGACCAAAACGCCCTTGATCGATAAATCAAGCAAACGACCCTTACGGGTTGGTTAGAAATAAGCATTTCGATCAAGGAAATCATTAGGATAAGTGTAAAAGCGAAAGGCATGATCCTTATGAGACAAATGCCTTAAAATGCGTCTTTGTCGTAAAAAGACAAACCAAGTGATAGAATTCGGAATAAGCAGTCTACCACATTAAATCCACCACAATTATAGTTGTGGTAGAAGACTAATCAATAGGGAAATATAGAATTATGATGCAAATAAGTAACGAGCGCGATTTAAGCTAAAAGTGCTTAAACACTCTTAACGAGTCAAAATAAGTATTTAAGCAGAACGGGTTAAGAATACATAAGAAACCCGTGGTTTGGACCTTGAATAATAGGAAACTGATGCAAGATGAGGTTCATGATAATTTGTACGCAACAAACTAGTTTTTGTTTGATAAAATCATGAACGGGTCAAAATTGGTAATTGATTATAAAGCCGGGGGTTTGAAAATTTAGAAAATCGTTAATCTGGATGTCGGATTTCAACTCCCTGTGATGGAGAATCAAATTACGATCACGTAGGAAGAAACGTGACACGAAACGGATAAAAAACGAGAAAGTTATGTCTGTTTTCGTAAATTTTCATTTGGCTGAAAAAATGCAGGTTTCAGAATGAAACTTGCTGGAAAAGTGTGACCCTCGCGGCACGCGAGGGAGTATCTGGAACCGGGCGCGCCACGCGACGCACGTCGCGGCCTGTGACAAAACTTGTTGAGTCTCTCGCGGCACGCGAGAGTAGGGATGGGATTGGTACAGTACCTGCACCGGTACCGAAAATACTGGTACCGAATTTGAACAAAACTGGGTACCAAATACCGTACCAAATATATAGGTATGGTACTGGTACGAGTACGGGTATTTTTGGTATGGTACCTGCTTTGGTACCATTTCATTTTTATTTAGTTTTTGAGCACTTGTACGAGTACTAAATAGGTAAAATTGATATGAGTACCAATACGATATGGGTACCATATAGGTAAAATCAATATGAGTACTATAAATACCATAATACGAAATAAAACATAATACAAAAAAACTTTTAAAGGTCTACATAAAATTCGGTACCAGTACCCGTTTTTACCCGTACCAATACCAAAAGTACCGAATACCAAAATCAATAAAACTGGGTACCGATACATGTACCAAATACCTAAAATCGGTACTGATACAGGTACGGGTACGGGTACGAGTACGGGTATTTGGGAAAAAAAGCCCATCCCTACGCGAGAGACACAAAAACAGCCAAATTTCTTGTTTGTTGTTATATTGTTGCTGGAACTTGTTTAAACAGGTTTTAAACTAGTATAATTAACTCATTTCATGTTTATATGAAATGTAGGTAAAGAGTTAGTTACTGGAGGACGATCAAGCTCACAAAGAACCAAACACGATCAAAAAATTCAAGCTTCCGCATAACGATTCTTCGGCACATTTTAAACGGCGAATTTACATACCAAATGTTGAAATGTTATTTCTTAAAATGTTTTAACAAATTTGTATTTTCAAGTGTATGTTTAATCGTAAATACACTATAATTATTGATATTTATATGAAAATCGTATAAATTAAGTAAGGGTCTTACAAGTTGGTAATCAGAGCTCAAGGTTAAAGAGTAAAGTGTTCGGTCGAGACTTGATCGCAAAATCCGGTAAGTTGTTATGTATATTGACGGTCTAGTATGATATAGTGTTAAAAACAACATATAGGGATATCGTGTAACGCACGTTACCCTAAATAAAGTAATAAAATGTGACAACTCGTATTTCCAAACCGATCTTTGTACTTTTATGTAACGTATGTGTACGATATTTGACTTTTATGAAAGCGAATATTTATGTGAATGTTATGTTAATACGTGCTTGTGAATGTATGTATGATAAGCGCACAACACACACTCGACCGCACAAGCCATTTGGGCTACACTTTGTATTCGGATCAATGGGCAGCCCATTGAGGGTTCGGCCCACTCTTTCTTTAGGTCACATAACACATGGAGAGGGTGTATACCCCTCATTTGTTACTAAACACCCACACACACAAACCCTAGCTCGTCTCTCTCTCCCTCACGAAACCGAAGGCAGCCACACACACTCTCTCTCTATCGAAGATCCTTGCATTTGAATCAATCCTTGTTCCTTCTCTCTATTCGGTTAGTATGTTAACCATTGTTTATGATTATATGATGTCATGTTATATATGCTCGACATGATTGATGATGCAATGATATGATTTTTCGAATAATATGTGATTGAGTATGAATGTATGTAATCGGCTGCCATGATGTTTACGTGTATGATGATGTAATATGACATGATAATTGATGGGTAATGGTTCTCATGTTTCGGTCCAATAGAAATAAGATTAGGGGCATGGTGGTCGGCTACTTATATAAACCTTTTGACTATATTGATGTATGCATGTGCAGCCAAACAATATAGAAATCATGATCGGTTGCATGTGGGTGTCAGTGCCATGTGTTATTGTTGTGGGAGGAATGATGATTCGGAATTGATGTTAATGATTGAAAACCGAATACATGTTAAATCGGCTGTAACATGTTTAGAATGATTATTATATTGTTATAGTTATGAACGTTGTAAATCGAGATTATGATACATGTTAATTGGTGTGATGATTATTGTCATGAATTGATTATGTTACTCATTAGGGTTCTTATGAAATTAGATGATAGTTACTTGGTTTGATCGAGTATTGTTAAGATTTAAAACTGTTAGAGTTGATTATGACAATAAAGGAATGTAACTGATTTCCTTAAAGTTAGAGATTTCCTTATCTACTCACACAATGGCAATCACACAAGACCAGATCGTACAAGAATAGGTCTGGTCGCACAAGGCCCTCAGTCGCACAAAAGGTCCTCAGTCGCACAAGAAGTTACTAAACCGCACAAGATGAATGATTACTTAATTGTTGGGCCGGGTGTGTGTTTGGGCCGGATGAGTCCAATCGCACAAGGGGCAATGGATCGCACAAACTGTTGAGTTGTTTATTTGCTATTAGGGCCGTATGTTATGTGATGGGCTGGGTTTTTATTGGGCTCTAATGGACGACTCGCACAAGGCCACTAAGCTTGTGCGAGCCCAATCTTGATTATGTTATACCTGTTAACCGTGATGTTGCATGTTACCATGATCCGTATGTGCTTCGTATGTGCTATCTATGTGATGCTTGTATGCACTGCTTGAAACCACAACCTGACTTGTATTGGTAACCATGTTAGGACGTGGTTGACCACTAGCTGCTAGGCTTGACCCTTCTGTGTAATCTGCCGAGCAAACCAAGGTGAGTTCACACTTCGTTACAAAGCATGGGGTTCCCAGGGGTCGGGAATGGGTTAAGGAATATAGATTCCTCGTCCTGTTGAGACGTATTCAGGAACGTAGATTCCTCGTCCAGTATGAGACGGATTTAACTATACTAGACTAGAACTCTATCAACGAAGTCCCTCCTTTTATATCGACTTAATCGCCGAGGCCAATGGCGAACGGGTCATTAGTTAAATAGCGCTATTAGGTTTAACAAACCTCACACCGTGCCGCAGAGGACGGGCGTGGACTAATGGACTATGGCACGTCAGTGATGATAGACACAGACGTTAGGGCACTTAAACATGACGAACGTTAGTAGTCGATATGGTAACGAGTCTGGTGAATTAAACATGGGGTAGCCCCCACGGCCATAGAGCCGGGCTGGAATAGCCAACGTAAGAACGGGTAACTAATAAACGTTTTTCGAACTATGGGGTAACCCCCACGGCTGGATAGCTGGTAAAGAGCAAACTGTGTTTTTGGAACAACTATAAACTGGACAACCAAACGTGAACTCACTCGACATTGTTGTTGACTCGTTACTACATGCTTTGCAGGTCAATAGGTACTTAGCTGGAGCTTGCACAAGGAAGAGTCGTTGTGGGACATGGACAGCTGTGTGCCATGTTAAACATTGGATAATTAAACTTATGATTTGGTTTTAAACATTATGCTTCCGCTCATAACTTAAACTATGTTTGTTTTGGACACTAATTGTGTTGGTTGGACTTTTACCATTAATTACTTGCTTGTTCAATATGATTAGTGGTTTGATCCTGGTCAGTCACGCCTCCAAGCGGTGATACTCCGCGTGTGGATTTTGGGGGTGTGACATAAAAGACCGATATAGTTAACGAAATACATGTGTTAACACGTATTGTAGAAAGCCTTGTAGTATAGTACGGGCGCTTATTAATGTCAAACGTTACTAATCTTTGTATATGTTTTAGTTGAAGGACCCTCGTATCCGAGGATGAAAAGCGTCTAAAGAATTATCGATACGATAAAGAAATAGTCTAAAGTATGACAAGTAAGTCATACACGCCAAAGACATGAATCAGGAAATGATCTCGAATGAGAGATCGAACAACAAGGAGAGTTTATCAGGGCGAGTATTTACAAGGTACACGTCTTAAACTTATAATACAAACAGTAATATGCAACAAATACATAGTGAGTGACAGTTGCATATAGAATTTGAAACTTGGAAAACCTGGATAGGGTACCTATCCAGGATGATGTTTCCAAGAGAAATTCAGTAGAGCTACGTATTATTCACAGTCGTGAATAACAAGACGATAACTGAATGTAGTTTAAATATAAACTTGGACGAGAATAATCATCCAAGTAAGTATTCTCAACATAAATCCTATTGAGAAAAGTAATGATCACATCAACGAATGTGATTGTATAAATGTTTATAAAAAGGGGCATTTTATATGTTCAAGAATAAAACGGGTAAAACTAATAATTGCTAATTGACAATTAAATAAAGTTTTACCAAATTAAATCATAAATCTGGAAATAAATCAAGAGGTTACTTACATGGGACGTGATGTAGAAATTATAATAAGGTCATGTGTACCATGTGTTGATCGCTTACTCTGGCCAAGTAAGTAGTGAACACATGATACCATGAGCTTCTTATAATGAGCACAATTATGTCTGATGTAGTAAGGTTTAGACTAATGAAAAGTTAAAGGATCCTTAGGGTCAAGAAATCTCATGGGCATGCTCGTATAAATGGTTTTCGTGGTAACCATAAAAACGATGTATGGCGCGAAATAAATGACCCAAGGAAATTCGTGAAATAAGTCATTTTGGACGAAAGAGCCATGGTTGACAAAAAGGGCATGTAAAACCAAAGTATAAATGAACCGCAAGGTCATAGAAACGAAGGTATTGCCCTTACGAAAAGACGATCGAAGTCATTGACTATGGTCGTAGTAAAGAAAAGTTGATGATGATGATCATCATCATTCAGAATTTATAAGTCCATCAAGGATGGTCAAATAAAGAATAAAGGTTTGGTTGAATAAAGCGATGGATTTCGTTAAGATAACCAAACATGTCAAAACGAATTCTTAATGCATACCGAATTGGTTGCATAAATAATGACTTCGGTAAATTACCCGGTTGATGGGTAATGATTTAAACACATGCGTATACCGAGAAACGGGAATGCAGATTGAAAGTCAAAAGACTCGGATTATGAGTTATGACAATAATTATGTTCAACTATTGTGAGGTTGAATGGGGAGAATAAAGAACAAAGTTTGCATGTTCACAAGTGATGGATTTTACACGAACAAGGCAAATGGATTGAATACAATATAATGCCGGATGGCATAAGTAGGCATAAACCGGATAACGGTAAGTGTGAAACAAACCGACGCTTAAATGACATGATAAGTCATAGAGTCGGGAGAATGGCCCAAAATAAAATGATTGTAGTCACGAACTACAGTCAGAGTTAACGAATTTTAAACCCGGAAACAAATGATTTTCAAACATAAAAAGAATGATCTACGGGATCATCATAACCTTTGGGTTATAAACAGTGTAAAGGGCTACGGGACCAAAATGACCCACAGGTCATGAATAAAAAGACAAAGTGAGGGAATTGGTTGAGCATCCCTGCGTAAAATCAGAATGAAAAAGAATAAATTCTTAACTGTCAATATCTCGATATGAGTAACTGACAAAAGTTAAAGAGAAAACGCTAAGCTAAAATTTCAGTTTTAGTAAGAAACAATGTTTTCACAAATATGAATATACTGATATAAATTGAAATTGTAAATATTAAAAGGTACAGGTCTTGACACCGATAGGTGCAAGATAATATATTCGAAAAGGAATTTTTTTTTATAATGAAAGGTTGATATAAACTTAAACATGACGTGACGCGATCACGGTCAGGAAAAGTAATGTGAAGTATAATCACATTGTAGCCCGAGTGGTGGGTATAAGGTAACTGGACCGATAAGTCTAGTCAGTGAGATCGGTTAGGTCAAAATTTAAATTAGGAATTTGTTTAATACGCTATTCATTAAGAGATTAGCGTGGAATAAACATAATTTACAAACTCATATGACTAAGTGGCCAATTTGGCGACTCGGTCAAGTAAACAACAAAGGTAAATAAGTACAAAACAAGAGTAACGGCCCATGAGGCCTTACTAATGAAGAATATTGATCATCTATATTGAGGGATCATAAGGCAACACAAGCAAAGTGTCGGGAAGTCAATTCGAGCAAAAGCTCGATTGAAGGATAAAGCTATAAGGTATGTGCTTATATGCTTTACAGAATTTTTATTAATATCACCTATTAAATTGTGTTAAATAATTAAGATAAAAATCAAGAAACTCGGATTGTTCTTAAGTTGTGGATTCCGTATGAATGAACTGAATGAATAAGTTCACAAACAAAGGAGTTTGTTTGTTAAAAGTGAAAGATTTCACTAAAAACCTCTAAACGGGTTAAAATAACGGATTCATGAAGAATTCGATAGTATAAAAGAGATGGATTTCGCTAAGTTAACCAAACTGGGTGAAATAACGAAACAACGTTATTTTGAGTTGCGTTATTTTGCATGAAAGACGTACATGCTTTATAACCAAAAAGATATTACCATATTTTTCTGGTAACACTAAGAAATGGTTAAAGTATGAGTAATGCTTAAAAGATTACTCAGATTAAGTGCATTGGGTTTAAACTCAATGAACTATGTAAAAAAGGTTTCGAGGACGAAACCTCTTTAAGGGGGGTAGACTTGTAACACCCTAAAAACGGGTTTGGTAATCAAACCACGTTAATACTAAAAGACGGGTAAAGTACCGTTAGTGGTAAAAATTAACCCGGTGAATATTAGGATAAATAAATAAACCTAATATTAAATAAAAGTTGTATAAAGGATTTTGAGGAAATAAAGTTTATAGAAGGCCCGAGCTAACGGGACTTAAAATAAACTGAGTCATAATTTCCCCGAATCTAGTAAGTTAACTAGGAATATTTAACCTAGTTAATAAGTGGGAATATTGTTAGAAATGAGTTGGTTGTGGCCTACTTAATAACTAACCAAACACAAGGGGCTAAATTTGGATAAACTTGAAAGTTTATTTAATAAAAAGAAGTTTAAAACAAAACACACACATCGGTGTGTTCTGTTCGACCTCAAGAATTCCCTAGGAGCCAAAAACCCAAACTTCCAACAAAATCATCAAATTGAAAGCTTAAACGAAGCTCAAATTCACAATTGAATGTGAATTATTGATCACCCAAGCTAGGGGATCATAAGGTATGTAAAATTTTGATGATTTGTGAAGTTGTGAAATTTGGTGAATATCATAATCCGTGAATTATGGGTGAATTCTAGAAGCTATGGCTGAATTGTGATGTATAATCGCTTAGGAACGAAACCTTAAGTGAAAATTATACATATGTTGCCATGAATTGAATGTTTAGATGAATTACCACATTAGGATAAGTGGGTTTTAATCATATGATGAAATTGATGATATAATTGTGTTTAGAATCAACATACATGATAATAATAATAATAATAATAATAATAATAAAGAAATCCTTGAACAACTTGTATGTTTGAGTACATGATCATACTTTCTAGGAAGTGAGTTTTGTATGATAAGATGAAAATCAATGATATATTCATGTTGAATGATGTTTGATATCATCATGTGTTAAAAATGATTAAACTTGTGTTAATTCGATGAATTTCGATTACAAGAACTTGGTTAATAAAGTGATTAAACGGTAGGATAAGAATGATACTTACCGGATAATTGACCAAGTAATTAAAAGAGTAGTTGAGCTCCATCGTGTAATTATTTATGTTAATAGGCAGTTGACTTTAAAAAGTCAAACTGACCAATGATATGATCAAATGATAAATTCGACATAAGAATCGTAGGATGGAATAGTCGTGAATGATTATGACTAATCTAACCATCTTACAAATTACAATGATAGTTTGACGCTTAACAAGCTAGGTGGAAGCTTGGGAAGGAAGTGGGTCAAACAAATCGAGTGTGAGGGAAAAGCAAAATTCGGATGCAAGGTAAGTATTGCTTACACTATTCTTAAATTGTAGAATATTCCCTTATCGTATTAATTATGAATAAGATAAATAAACAATTGAAATATGATGTTCCGACGTGTAGTCGTACGGAACAAGATAATCGAAGATAATAGGAAACCATATTGATGGTTAAAAAGGAGTAAATCGGTAATTCGGTCATACTATGATGAATGGAAAATGAACTTTAAATGGTGTCACACCCCGATATTTCAACGTATTACCGGTGGGGAGTATTGTGACGTAGTTGATATCATTATAGTCAAATAATCACAATTTAATGCACAGCGGAAGTCTAAAAGTAAAAATATTACAAACCGATTCGAAAGTAACAAAAAATATTACACAACGGTTGTAAAGTGGATCCACAGGTGGATCTAAAATAAAAGAAATATTGTTCAACAGATTTAAAGTGATAAAAGCTTGCAAGACTCTTTATTTAATCACTCAGGAGTTCCAGCCCATTACGCTCAGTACCTGCACTTAACCTTTTGAAAATACATCAGTTTACACTGGTAAATACAATTAACTGACTCTTTTGAAAAGCATTTATAAAAATTGATTTAAATGCACAAGGCATAAATATTCTTTATTAACTTGGGACAATTAATTAAAAATAATCTTGTATACAGTTTTACATGTTTGTCGTCCATTTTGGACCCGGTTAGAAGAGCCGGTTAAGATTAATAGACACACCACTTGGTATAATACCCACAAGAAGTTACCTTACAAGTGGGGTACCTTTTTACATACGCAACTATCAGGTGTATGCCTACACCCCGTGCTTAAGTCGTGGCCATTTCTAATGAATGAGCTGAGGATATCTAGGACATGGTCATTAACCCCCTAAAGGCATTGCATCAAACAAGACAGATTAAAACGGGTTATGTAAATATATTAATCACAATCCTATTTAAATAACTACATACCCGACCAAGCGGTATTATTATAATACCGTATCCCAAGCCCGTATAACGGAAAATAAGTCAAAAGTATTTACCTGAGATAAATATAAATTTAATCCCAGCCATATATCAAATCAGCAAGTACAGATAGCTTTTACTGGGCTCCTAATCTGGAACGAAGGTTTTAATAACCTATTAGATTCCTAACGGGTATTATTTAAGTCTTAACTTAGACCGGTTAGTTTTAATGAAAGGTTTACGGTTCAAAACGCAAGATTAAGCGAAGACCGGATTTGAATGTAATTTAGACTCGACAAGTTTGAAGACTTGTATAATATGGGTAAACTAAACACATTCTGGATTTTGAAGTAAAAATGATAAGGTTTGACCCGTTTCGGTTAATTTATGCAAACTAGTTACATAAACCGTACCGAACGCGTATAATGAATAACGGGTAACCAAATGAGTCATGAACAGGTTCCACAAGTTAATATGCCTTAAATATGTTGTGATATCAGTAGGATACCTTCCATTATGCCCAATGAATTTAAAACCAATTTATACCCCGTAGGGGTATTTTGGTCATTTTCAAGTTTATAAAAGAGGTTAAATGGTAATCTGAGTTTCTGGTCTAAAATAATCAGTAAAAATATTTATTTTAATGAGTTATATCAGTAGGATATCATATATATGTGGAATTTATCTTTTATGACTAAACTATGCACCGTAGGGGCATTTTGGTCATTTCATATATGCTTTAAGGGTTAAATTTGGAAATCTGAGTCCAAAACTTTTACTTACTGTTAAAGCATAAAAATTTATTCATAACATCAGCAGGTAACAAGTCTTAGGTGCCTAATATGGTTTTAAACCATACTATGCGCCTAAATCGCATAAAAGTCGGTATTTGACGATATTCGGGTTGAATAAGGAAATCTGAGATTTTGACCAACCTTTAGAGTTTAAAATAACTAATTTATTATATAAAATTAGTAGAAAAAGGTTTGATATGTAAAGGATGTGAAAAACTCATTTTATTAGCGAAAAGGGCATTATCGTCAATTACCGAGCCTATGCGAGACTCTATGTTATGATCAGTTTAAAATTTAATAAAAATTTCCAAAAATCCCTAAATATTATATTACATCAGTGGGTAAAAGGTTTGGTGTCAAAATTTGGGTTTAAATAGGATTTATGTCAAAAATGCCGTTTAATTAATAAAAAGGCTTTCATTTACGATATTATGCATAACTCTCATTTTAGACCATAAACTGATGTCAAACTTTTAGGACATACTTAAATATCAGTAATAAAGGTTTTTGTCCTCTCACATTTTCAAAAATCTCGTTTTAATATCAAAAGGGCATTATGGTCAACATTTAAGCATTTAACGGAAACATGCAAATGATCTAGGATTTCTATGGAACCAAGTTGTATAACCTCAGAGGGTTATACTAACCTATAATATGGTCCTAAAGGAATCCAAAGGCATATCTAAAACAAGCTAAATCGGGTCAGAACTGAAAGTCAAAGCAAAAGTCTACTTTTACGACTTTCGGTTCCGAACCGAGCCTAAACTCAGAATTGTCGGGTTGAACATGCCTAAACATGTTCTTATATTATTTACCAGGTTATTTTAGTGTTTAAACATGTTTCATAACCTCTGCATTGATAGTTATGAATTTATTTGCAAAAATTGCTTCTGTTGACTTTTTATTAATAAGTTTGACCCGACAGTTGACCAAGTTAGATTGATAATCAGTAGGTGCCCTCTTAAGAGTTTATTATCTACATAATTACCAACTCATAGCCACTTTCAATTCGAATAATGGCTGGACCATTAGTGATTAATCACTAAGTCAAAGCTTAATTACGATAGCTTTGACTTTTGGTCATTAAACTAATAAAACTTGAACTTAGGGGGCTAAGAATGCTTTAAATAACTCTTAGCACGAAATATAAACTTAAGAAAACTTTCTCTAGCTCCAGAAGGCTTTCAAGAGTAAGCTTTGAAGTGAAACTTGAAATGAGCAAATGAACTCATGAACACAAGTCCCTTATATAGCAAATTTGATGCTCCAAGATCAAACCACATGTCCCTATGATGTTCTCAGATGTTCCCAGGTGTCCCTAGTGCATGAAAAACCATTGGCACAGTCCCTGGTATCGAAATATTGCATGCAAAGGTGGTGGAACTGGCTGAACATGCAGCTGTCATGTTTTTCTGCATCTGATACTCTTACGCGGGCCGCGTAAGACTTATAAGAAGTCTACGCGGGCCGCGTGGCTCCTTTGTCACCGGAAAACAACTTTTAAACATTGCAGTTTTGGTCCCTAGTCCATTTTTAATTTAAATAACTTCTATTTATTGCACTTTTGACCCCCAAAGTTAACTATTAAGGACCTTGGGTCATAAACTAACTCCGTTAAGCTCCCGGTTGGTTGTACGATCACCCGAAAAGTCTTGTTTTTATCGAAACTCCTCAAAATTAATATCCAACATTCTTGAGAGCGAAATATTTAATTATTACAATGTTTTTGGGTTCGTTAAAGGTCACTCAGATGTAACTTTTAACATGTTGACACTTTTAACCCCTATGCTTCGTAAAATTCTCAATTTAAGCACAAACGGCTTTCAATGTCTGATTATTTTATTCATCAAAGAATACGAACATCCGATGAGGTCATTCAGAGGCACTCGTTTGGCATGATGACACGTTTGATCCTTTTACTTGCATATTTACATTGTTTGACAACTTTAGTCCCTCGGAAACAATTCATTGCACGTTTAAGTCCATGACACGTGTCTTTATTATATTGGTCGTGATTATACGAGGTGTTACATCCTCACCCCCTTAAAAGAAATCTCGACCTCGAGATTTACTGAAATAAATGAGGGTACTTCTGTTTCATTGTGGATTCAACCTCCCACGTATATTCTGGGCCTCTTCGGGCATCCCATTTTACCTTCACAATCGGTACATGCTTCTTTCGAAGCTTCTTAACCTGTCGATCCTCGATTGACAAAGGTTTTTCAAAGAACTTCAAGCTCTCATCTATCTGCACGTCCTTATGCGACATTGCTAGCGACTCATCGGCTAGACATTTCTTTAGATTGCAGATGTGGAATACATTATGAATTCCACTGAGCTCTTCTGGAAAATTTAACTTTTAAGCCACAGTTCTGACACACTTGATGATCTCGAATGGTCCAATATATCTTGGGCTTAGCTTGCCCTTTTTGCTAAAACGCATCACCCCTTTCCAGGGTGACACCTTAAGTAACACTTTATCACCTACCTCGAATTTCAGAGGTTTACGCCTTTTACCCGCGTAGCTTTTCTGCCTATCCCTGGCAGCTTTGAGACGATCACGAATTTGAACAATCTTATCCGTCGTCTCCAGGACTATATCAGGTCCTGACTGTTGGACATCTCCAACTTCCGCCCAACAAATTGGCGTTCTGCATTTCCTTCCGTACAAAGCTTCAAAAGGCGCTGGTTGAATAGTCGAATGATAGCTATTATTGTACGAAAATTCAATCAACGGAAGATGGTCATCCCAACTTCCACCCAAGTCTATAACACAAGCTCGTAGCATATCCTCCAGCATTTGAATTGTACGCTCGCTTTGCCCATCCGTCTGAGGATGATAAGCAGTGCTGAAATTTAAACGTGTGCCTAACGATTGCTGAAAGCTTTTCCAAAAGTGAGACGTGTATCTCGTATCCCTATCAGAGATAATAGACACTGGCACTCCGTGAAGAGATACAATCTCATCCACGTATAGCTGAGCTAACTTATCGGAGCTGTGAGTTTCTTTAATAGGCAAGAAGTGGGCTGACTTGGTCAATCTATCGACTATAACCCAAATAATATCATTTCCTCGCTTTGTCTTTGGTAACTTAGTAATAAAATCCATAGTTACCATTTCCCATTTCCAAGTGGGAAGTTCAGGCTGTTGCAGCAAACCTGACGGCTTTTGGTGCTCTGCTTTAACTTGCGCGCATGTCAGACATTTAGCCACATAAGTGGCTATAGACTTCTTCAAGCCTATCCACCAATAATTTGTCTTTAAATCCTGGTACATCTTATCACTGCCAGGATGAACCAAATATTTTGAGCTATGAGCTTCTTGAAGGATCACATCTCGTAGTCCTCCATAAATTGGAACCCATATTCGTCCGTTCAATCTTAGGATTCCATCCTTGCCATATGATAATTGATCGGCAGTCACTCCTAACTTTTCATTCGGATAGTTAGCTTCTAATACAACTTCCTTTTGAGCGGCTAACAATCTTTCATTCAGGCTGTTCTTCAATTCAATGCTCTTGGCATTGATTCTAATAGGCTTAACCCTTTCCTTCCGGCTCAAAGCATCAGCGACTACATTCGCTTTGCCTGGATGATATCGAATTTCACAATCATAATCATTCAGTGTCTCCATCCATCGGCGCTGCCTCATATTAAGGTCTTTCTGATTAAACAAATGTTGAAAGCTCTTGTAATCAGAGTAGATCACACACTTAGTTCCATAAAGATAATGCCTCCAAAGCTTCAGTGCAAATACAACGGCACCTAACTCCAGATCGTGGGTGGTGTAATTCTTCTCATGCACCTTTAATTGTCGTGAAGCATATGCAATAACTTTTCCCTTCTGCATAAGCACACATCCCATGCCTGTGTGCGATGCATCGCAATAAACCACAAACTCTTCAATTCCTTCTGGCAATGTTAACACAGGTGCATTGCTTAATTTCTTCTTAAGAATATCAAAGGATTCTTGCTGCTTGGGACCCCAGTCAAACTTGACATTCTTGCGGGTTAACGATGTTAGAAGTGCGGAAATCCTTGAAAAGTTTTCAATGAAGCGTCTATAGTATCCTGCTAAACCTAAGAAGCTGCGTATCTCTGTAGGAGTCTTTGGATCTTTCCAATTCATAACCGCTTCAACCTTAGCGGGATCCACTTGAATACCACGCTCACTCACTACATGTACAAGAAACTGGACTTCACGAAGCCAAAACTCACATTTAGAAAACTTGGCATAGAGCTTCTCTTGCTGCAGGAGTTTAATGATACACCGGAGATGCTTTCCATGATCAGCTTGATTCTTCGAGTAAATAAGAATGTCATCAATAAAGACAATGACAAACTTTTCTAAGTATGGCTTACAAACGCGATTCATGAGATCCATGAATGCTGTCGGTGCATTAGTGAGCCCAAAAGGCATCACCAAGAACTCATAGTGACCATATCGAGTTCTGAATGAAGTCTTATGCACATCTTCATCTCTGACCTTCAGTTGATGGTAACCTGACCTTAAATCAATCTTGGAGAAATAACTTTCCCCTTGCAGTTGATCGAAAAGATCGTCGATCCTGGGTAATGGATACCTGTTCTTGATCGTCACTTTATTCAGCTCGCAATAATCGATGCATAGACGCATCGAGCCATCCTTCTTTTTCACAAACAGAATCGGTGCTCCCCAAGGGGACGAGCTAGGTCGAATAAAACCCTTTGCCAACAAATCATCCAACTGAGTCCTTAACTCTTTCATCTCAGTCGGTGCCAACCGATAAGGTGCTCTTGCAATTGGTGCAGCTCTAGGAATGATATCGATTCTGAACTCCACTTACCTATCTGGGGGTAAACCAGGTAGTTCTTCAGGGAATACTTCTGGGTACTCAGAAATAACAGGAATATCTTCAATCTTGGGCTTTGGTTCATCAATGGTTACCTGTACCATATAAATGACACAACCTTTCTTCATACACCTTGATGCCTTAAGCATAGACACTTGTTTAGGAAATCCATACTGAGTATCTCCTTGTATTGTTAACGGCTCACCATAAGGAGTCTTGATAACCACTTGCTTCTTATCACATATGATTTGGGCTTGGTTATGAGATAACCAATCCATGCCTATCACTATATCGAATCCTGCCAATTTCAAAGGAACCAAGGATAGGGGAAAAGAATGATTCCTAATGGATATAAAACATCCATCTAAAATTGTTGAGGCAGTCTCTATAGTACCTTCAGCCAATTCTACTTCATACTTTATGCTTAGAGTCTTAACAGACAGATTTAATAACTTACAAAATTTATTATCCACAAAAGACTTGTCTGCACCCGAATCAAACAATACTCTAGCATAAACATCATTGATAAGAAAGGTACCTGTTATCACGTTATCATTCTGAATGGCCTCCTGGGCATTCATCTGAAAGACCAGATCAATGGTCTTTTTAGCCTCCTCAGGCTTCTTCGCATATTTGGGGCAGTTGGTCTTGATGTGCCCCTTCTCATTACAGTTGTAACAAGTCGCATCTTTCAACTTCTTGCAATCCAAAGTCTTGTATTCTTTGGACTTGCAGATCCCAGTCTTCGATTGTGACTGCGATTTTGATTCCAACCTGCATTTCCCAAAGTGATTCTTATGGAAGGTTTTACAATTGGGTTTCTCACTCGACTGTTGGCTATCCTTTTGGAATCCCGAACTCTTCTTATGCTCAGAGTTCCCTTTATGTTTCTTATCAGATCGACGTGAGTTCTCATCCTCACGTTTCCTTTTCCCCTCTTCAGAATTTTTGAATGATCTCTGCCTGACCGCATCGAGAGTAAGAGATAGGGACATATCAGCCACTGACCTAAAGGTAGTAGGTCTTGATGCTTTCACACTTGCTTTAATCTCTGGAGCTAAACCTCCAATGAAATGAGATATACGCTTTGGTTCTGGTGTGACCAAGTATGGAACCAATCGAGACATGGTATTGAAACTCGTAAGATATGCCTGACAATCTAGGTTCTTCATGACCAAGATCAAGAAGTCAGTCTCA
Organism: Helianthus tuberosus; assembly: GCA_030545235.1. Lineage (NCBI taxonomy): Eukaryota > Viridiplantae > Streptophyta > Magnoliopsida > Asterales > Asteraceae > Helianthus > Helianthus tuberosus. The sequence continues at coordinate 189,904,979 of CM060406.1, forward strand.
ATTTTCTCAACTTCATGTTAAGGACATAAATTTTCCTTGATTAGAGCAACAAACTGATCCCAAGACATGTTGTACAACGGGATCTTTCCTGTAGCTTGGATTAGGGACCTCCACCAAGCTAACGCTTCACCTTTAAATGAATGCGACACAAACTTCACAATGTCCTGCTCTGCACAACCACTAATATCAAGTACTGTATCCATCTCATCGAGCCAAGTCATACAATCGATGGCTCCTTTCTCTCATGTGAAGTCTTTGGGCTTGCAGGAGACAAAATATTTGTAAGAGCAGGTCTTAACACAGGGCTCTTGATTGAGCACAATCTTCTTAGACGGGACTCTCTGCTGATTTGACGAGTGACGAGCATCGTCCTTCTTTGACACGTGTGATTTAGAAGGGGGCTTACTATGAGCCTCAAAATGAGTCTTAGTGCGTGTACCACTTGATTCCTTGAAATGTCTATCAAGTGCCCTTGTAACTGCATTGTCTATCAATGCCTGAAGATTTGCACCAGCTACATTAATTCTGGTGGTATCATTATTCTCTCTCGGGTGACTGTTAACCTCCTCTGATTCCGCCATGTAGCTTGATTGCTACAAAACAATTGACATTATTTTATTCAGAGGTTATAATGGAATCATCATTTCTGATGATTTATTAACCATGGTAATATAAACCATATTGGTTAATTTGTTAATCATATTTATTTAGGATTTTCATTATAATTTATCCTAGTTGTAAAACATTAAGGGTATTATTAATGGCACATAAGGCCTTGTGACACCTGTGTCACTTCAACCATCAAACAAATTCCAAACCAATGAAATATTGTATTTCATGCTTAGGATTTGTATAAATATGTGCATCGTTTGCACATATCAATTCTTGTTCGATTTCGAGCTCTAAATCACTTTCTGGAAGGTTATACGCGATCTGATGCGTAAATATAACCAGTTTAATGCAAAAAACACTCTGGAATAGTGAAATAGGCTTAACATACCTTAAATAACCTTCACATAACTTAGAAATAAGTTTTGGATGGTTTGGTGTGTTGAAAACAAGTCTATTCGATCGCAGGGACTATTTGTGTCAAACTACGAAACTATACCAAATTGTATGGTGTTGAACAGTCCAGAACTTGATCATAAGCTAAACATACCATAAATAACCAAAACATAGCTTAAAAATAAGCTTTGATAGGTTCGGTGTGCGAAAATATGCTTATTTGATCTTACAGGGACTAAAAGTGTCAAAAACGACGTAAGTTTGCATTTTCACGCATATCTTACGTTCTGACCACATCTGGACATCCAAAATTTTTGTACACACTAAAATATTATTATTTTAGTGATCGGCATGCAAAAATTCCATTCGTCGCTTAATTTGGATCGTTTTTTCGTTCGTTACGACTTTCGTCGTAATTAACCGAACAACGCAACCGTACGACCAAACGAACAGACATCCGAGATATTTTTGAGCATATTTTAAGTTCCCTATACTTTAACTTCATTTTAGAGCTTTGAAATGGGGTTAACGGGGCTTAAACGTGTCAAAAATGCATCAAAAATCAAGTTTCTTAAGTGCAGGGACTAAATTGTCAATTTCTGAAAGTTGCTGGTCTGCAAGTAGCTTACGGACCATATTTCCCATATCCTTACAGTCCGTAAGGCATGCCCAGCGACCAGAAATCATATTTTGCAATCTGTTTGATACTTTAGGGGCTGTTCTTGCAAATTCTTTGTGTGGTAACCAAGTTATCCCTCCTCCAAGGCTTTGAACCTGCATCCAACAAGTGTATGGCCATGATTTTTGCTTGGAAGCTACACAAACACATGTCATGATCTTGTGTTCTTGCTACAAGTATAAATAGCCATCACCTTTCATTCATTCCTTGCTCATTTCATCTCAATCTCCTTCCTAATCTGAATTGGGAGCTCTCTCATCTGATTGGAAGCTTATTCTTTGTAGAAAAGATAGCAAGGACCTTTAGTGAGCATTCCTTCATTCTTTTATTTGCTTACTAGTTTAAAAAGTCAAACAGTGTTTGACTTTCAGTTTGACCAGTCAATGGTCAACGCAAAATTCGGTGAACTTTGCAACGTGATTGTAATCACGATGGTTATAATCCTTAGTGATTATGCCTACTGATTACCACGTTAACTAGGTGTAGTGACGAGTCAAAGTTTCGGTCAAAATGCGTTTTAGCACGCATTTTGCAACGGAACTACTTGTAGGTATCAAAACACTTTGTTTTGATACCAAATCAGTTTTCTAAGTAGGTTAAACATGTTTTGACATGATTAACTCGTCCCTCCTAGTTTAGTGCTTGTTTAGGGTCGTAAGTTAAGCGGTCTAGACAACCGCTTAGACTTTCGAACCCGACCCGTTTGGTCGATCTTTAGGATCCAACCAAGCATGATTAGTGATCATAGTTGAATAGGGAATAACCTCTGAGGTTATACCTTATGATCACATAGGATTGGTTAGCTATTCGTTAAGTAGTATACATGCCCATAGGAAATGACCAAAATGCCCTTTTCAAACATAAAACCATATTGTGCATATGTGAACACATTTTTGACATCTAATCTGATTTAGTAACATGTTAGGGTATAATTGGGCATGTAAGACTTGACATAGCTCATAGATAACCATCCGAACATAGTTTTGCGCAACCGACGCGTTATAGTAGCTTATGCTACCATAATGGGTCGAAACGGGTCAAAAGCACTTAGGTAGACTTCCAAATCAGAATGTTAGCTCTATTAAATCATGCCATATGAGTTCAATTACTCATTTGATTTATAGAACATCATTCTATCCTATCTCCCGGTTTAGGAGCCGTTTAATAACATAGTTACCTATATTAGGTACCGTTTGATTCCGTACTCCCTCTAGCTTTGCTTGGTTGTTGTTCAAGACTTCTAAGCACCCTCAAGTGAGTACATAGTTCCCCTCTTTTACTGTTTTAAATGTTTTGGGGTGAAGCATGTGTACCTATTTGTTATGTTTACGATTTCAAAGTATAATTGATTATACATATTAGTACTTATCTTTTGACAAACCGACTGATTATCTATGGTTTAAACTCTAATTTTTCCAAAGAGTATAAAATTAATTGTTGGATAGTACTTATTTTGTTCACCAGACCGATTGGTAGTATGATATAGCGCTATAGGATTTGACACCCCATTCCTGTTGTCATGGAATGTCTGAAACCAATTTGTTTCTCCATCCAAATAGGGATTGCCTTTGTGGTATCCCTATAGTCTCAAAGGTGTATTTTGATGCACTAGGTCTGATTGAATTCTTAAATCACACTTTTATTGTATATTTTATTATACTCCCAAAAGTATAGTTTGATATACTCTCATGTGTGATATTGTACAAAACAACATATATTTTGTTAACTACTAAAACATATTTTAAATATGTTATTTATTCAACCAAAACATAGTTTAATATGTTATTCACAAATCCAAATTATACTTTTGATATACTATCAAAAACGATTATTTTGACAACCAAAGTATATTTAATATACTATCTATTTAACGATTTTGGAACCGAAATATATTTTGATATATTACCTAATCGACTTTCTTAAAACCAAAGTATATTTTTATATATACTACAAACATTTTATCCAAAACATTATTTTATAAACTCATTTTACTTGATTATTTATTTATGCGTCATTCTTTTATATCATCAAATTTCTCATAAATTTTCACATGATTTTATAAAGAAAACATTTTTAGGTTCATGACTACATTTTGTTAAAACATTCTTTTAAACTTATAAGTCATGAATCATGCATAAACAAAACCTATGTATCTCACAGGCATTTTTATGCTGACGTACCTATTTTTACACATGTTTCAGGTACTGCTGTGTGATGATTGTTGATACATGCTATACATAGGATGGACTCGTGCCTTAGTGACTTTAAAACATGAAAGATAATATTTGTAATTATCTGATTTGTACTAAAACAATGAGTTCAATAATTCAATAAAACGAAATTATTTAATCCATGGTTGTGAAACAATGATTCTGTTACAACACTCCCCGACGTTTCCGCCACGTTTAGTTGTTTTACGTGGTCGGGGTGTGACAGAAAAGGTCACAAGGACAGTTTTAAAATTATAAGCCAAGATCTTATAAGATCGAGGTATTAAGGTTTGAACATAGTTCACCACCTTTTCCTGACAGGGAGTCGTAGACTACAACTGTCTTTTGTCTTATTTGACAATTATTATAGCCCGTAGGCACTGCATCACTAATGGATGTCTCATATATGATCATCTTAACTGATGATTTGAACCTATAATTTATAGATCATTAGGCTAGATAAGGGATTGGAAAATTCCAATATAAAGATGACATGTGTGACTTTACCGAATCACATCTGCCAGGAGTGCTAACATGTTTTCAGATGTTAACAAGGATTTGAATCTTTTTAATTAGGTTTTACCATCATGGCCAGGTCTATAATGACATTTAGGCTAGGTTATACCTTTTAAGGTTCTTTTTAATATTTAAGGCAGATCAATTACAAAAAGGAATGATATTTTGATTTATTTCATATAATATATTTATGCATATGATGACAAGTGAAATTTAAATAAAACATTCCAATAAATTTTAAAAGAAGTACATAATTGCCCTAAACGGGACTTTAAAGAAAATACTTTGTCCACACAGGGACTAAAATAAGAAATACTAGTCCTCACAGGGACCTGCTACATAAATAAAAATTGTCCACGCAGGGACTTGATTGAAATAAACAACAATACAAATAAATAAGGATTTTTAATAATCCCTCTTCTTCTTCCCTTTGATTAAGTCTGCCAAACCCTTGAGAAATCCCCAGTGGCTTCTACGCTCCTCTTGAACCTCTCGTTCCACCTGGTTCAACCTCTGTAGGATCTCCTCTTCCTGTGGTGGTTGGATCTGTGGTGGCTGCGGCGGCTGCTGATGAGGAGGTTGAGGAGGTGGCGGGTATTGATACCCATATGCTTGGTACCCTGACTGGTATGAAGCTGCGAAAGGTCCTTCAGGGTGAAGAGCATTGTAGTTGGCCGCCTCGAGGTATGGGTCGACGGCAGGAGCATTGTAGTAGCTGTAGCCAGGGTAAGCCGGCTGCTCAAAAGGGTTATACACCGCTGCACCGGCATATGAAGGAATAGGGTTATCATAACCCATGTGTGGTGGTGGTGGTGGTGCGACTACAGCTGAGTCGACTTCTGAAACTGGGTTTGAAGGCCCACCCATTTGCGGGTCTTCATACAGTGGCGGGTAGTGGCTGCCACTGAAGTGTTGAGGGGTGCTGAAGTGGAAATCCCCTCTTCGCATGGACATCCGTGCACCTGATCTTCTTCGCCTCAGTGGCTCCGGAGGCAGTTGCTGCTCTAGCGGTAGTGGTGGAGGTGGCGTAACCGCCTGGAAACGTGAATCCTCAGAGGGATCCTGCTGCTGCTGCTGTGGAGGTGGGTTGAAAGGCGGAGTAAACTCCCAGTGATATGTGGCCCACCTTTCGGCAAAACTGTCTGGGCCCCTGTATGGTGAGCCATGAAAAGATGACCCGTCTGAAATCTCTATGGGATGCGTGGGTGTCCCAGATGGTGGCATCTCTGGATCTGGATCCTCATCTATATCCATATCCTGGGCTTCGGGAAAGTGGTCCTCCGGGCCCAATGGGTTATGGCCCATTGGTTCTTCTATCTGGTTTGCCGGGTTGAACCGGCTCTGGAAATACGGGGTTGGGTCCTGGAAAGCCTGGTGTGAACTTGACCGCTGCAGCAGGATGAAGGAGTGGTGAGAATCATTGGGCTCATTTTCTGACTGTGGCCCAAAGGAGTGGTGGTAAGAGGGTGAAGAGCTAAGCGAGACAGAACGCCTAGCGGGTTCCAAATATGTCCTCCAGTCTTCTTGAGGACTTGAGCTCATGGTTGCTGAAGGAGTTCGCCGGTGTGACGACCCGGCCTCATGGTCATTTCTTCCTATCATCGGGGCCTTGCCTCTTCCACATATTCCTCGTTATCTTGGCGGCATTGTCTTGTGTTCCTGTCAAAACAAATCAAAAGAAAACAATAAGATTAGGATTAGTTCCAATGTCGTTAGCCTAGACTCAGAGGTCAAGGAATGTGCAAACTGTGTCATTGAGATTAAACACAAAAGGCTAGTGTTTAATTCACTCAATGTTGGCTCTGATACCAACCTGTCACACCCCGATATTTCCACGAATTACCGGTGGACCCGGTGGGGAGTATCGTGACGTAGTTGATATCATCATATTCAAATAATCACAATTTAAAGCATAGCGGAAGTCTAAAAGTAAAAATATTACAAACCGATTCGAAAGTAACATAAAATATTACACAACGGTTGTAAAGTGGATCCACAGGCGGATCTAAAATAAAAGAAATGTTGTTCAACAGATTTAAAGTGATTACTCAGGAGTTCCAGCCCATTACGCTTAGTACCTGCACTTAACCTTTTGAAAATACGTCAGTTTACACTGGTAAATATAATTAACTGACTCTTTTGAAAAGCGTTTATAAAAATTGATTTAAATGCACAAGGCATAAATATTCTTTATTAACTTGGGACAATTATTTAAAAATAATCTTGTATACAGTTTTACATGTTTGTCGTCCATTTTGGACCCGGTTAGAAGAGCAGGTTAAGATTAATAGATACACCACTTGGTATAATACCCACAAGAAGTTACCTTACAAGTGGGGTACCTTTTTACGTACGCAACTGTCAGGTGTATGCCTACACCCCGTGCTTAAGTCGTGGCCATTTCTAATGAATGAGTCGAGGATATCTAGGACATGGTCATTAACCCCCCAAAGGCATTGCATCAAACAAGACAGATTAAAACGGGTTATGTAAATATATTAATCACAATCCGATTTAAATAACTACATACCCGACCAAGCGGTATTATTATAATACCGTATCCCAAGCCCGTATAACGGAAAATAAGTCAAAAGTATTTACCTGAGCTAAATATAAATTTAATCCCAGCCGTATATCAAATCAGCAAGTACAGATAGCTTTTACTGGGCTCCTAATCTGGAACGAATGTTTTAATAACCTATTAGATTCCTAGCGGGTCTTATTTAAGTCTTAACATAGACCGGTTAGTTTTAACGAAAGGTTTACGGTTCAAAACGCAAGATTAAGCGAAGACCGGATTTGAATGTAATTTAGACCCGGCAAGTTTGAAGACTTGTATAATATGGGTAAACTAAACACATTCTGGATTTTGAAGTAAAAATGATAATGTTTGACCCGTTTCGGTTAATTAATGCAAACTAGTTACATAAACCGTACCGAACGCGTATAATGCATAACGGGTAACCAAATGAGTCATGAACAGGTTCCACAAGTTAATATGCCTTAAATATGTTGTGATATCAGTAGGATACCTTCCATTATGCCCAAAACGAATTTAAAACCAATTTATGCCCCGTAGGGGTATTTTGGTCATTTTAAAGTTTATAAAAGAGGTTAAATGGTAATCTGAGTTTCTGGTCTAAAATAATCAGTAAAATTATTTATTTTAATGAGTTATATCAGTAGGATATCATATATATGTGGAATTTATCTTTTATGACCAAAGTATGCACCGTAGGGGCATTTTGGTCATTTCATATATGCTTTAAGGGTTAAATTTGGAAATCTTAGTCCAAAACTTTTACTTACTATTAAAGCATAAAAATTTATTCATAACATCAGTAGGTACAAGTCTTAGGTGCCTAATATGGTTTTAAACCATACTATGCACCTAAATCGAATAAGGAAATCTTAGATTTTGACCAACCTTTACAGTTTAAAATAACTTATTTATTATATAAAATCAGTAGAAAAAGGTTTGATATGTAAAGGATGTGAAAAACTCATTTTACTAGCGAAAAGGGCATTATCGTCAATTATCGAGCCTATGCTAGAACTCTATGTTATGATCAGTTTAAAATTTAATAAAAATTTCCAAAAATCCCTAAATATTATATTACATCAGTGGGTAAAAGGCTTGGTGTCAAAATTTGGGTTTAAATAGGATTTATGTCAAAAATGCCGTTTAATTAATAAAAAGGCTTTAATTTACGATATTGTGCATAACTCTCATTTTAGACCATAAACTGATGTCAAACTTTTAGGACATACTTAAATATCAGTAATAAAGGTTTTTGTCCTCTCACATTTTCAAAACTCTCGTTTTAATATCAAAAGGGCATTATGGTCAACATTTAAGTATTTAACGGAAACATGCAAATGATCTAGGATTTCTATGGAACCAAGTTGTATAACCTCAGAGGGTTATACTAACCTATAATATGGTCCTAAAGGAACCCTAAGGCATATCTAACACAAGCAAAATTGGGTCAGAACTGAAAGTCAAAGCAAAAGTCTACTTTTACGACTTTCATTTCCGAACCGAGCCTAAACTCAGAATTGTCGGGTTGAACATGCCTAAACATGTTCTTATATTATTTACCAAGTCATTTTAGTGTTTAAACATGTTCCATAACCTCTGCATTGCTAGTTATGAATTTATTTGCAAAAATTGCTTTTGTTGACTTTTTATTAATAAGTTTGACCCGACAGTTGACCAAGTTAGAGTGATAATCAGTAGGTGCCCTCTTAAGGGTTTATTACCTACATAATTACCAACTCATAGCCACTTTCAATTCGAATAATGGCTGGACCATTAGTGATTAATCACTAAGTCAAAGCTTAATTACGATAGCTTTGACTTTTGGTCATCAAACTAATAAAACTTGAACTTAGGGGGCTAAGAATGCTTAAAATAACTCTTAGCACGAAATATGAACTTAAGAAAACTTCCTCTAGCTCCAGAAGGCTTCCAAGAGTAAGCTTTGAAGTGAAACTTGAAATGAGCAAATGAACTCATGAACACAAGTCCCTTATATAGCAAATTTGATGCTCCAAGATCAAACCACATGTCCCTATGATGTTCTCAGATGTTCCCAGGTGTCCCTAGTGCATGAAAAACCATTGGCACAGACCCTAGTATCGAAATATTGCATGCAAAGGTGGTGGAACTGGCTGAACATGCAGCTGTCATGTTTTTCTGCATCTGATACTCTTACGCGGGCCGCGTAAGACTTATAAGAAGTCTACGCGGGCCGCGTGGCTCCTTTGTCACTGGAAAACAACTTTTAAACATTGCAGTTTTGGTCCCTGTTCCATTTTTAATTTAAATAACTTCTATTTATTGCACTTTTGACCCCCAAAGTTAACTATTAAGGACCTTGGGTCATAAACTAACTCTGTTAAGCTCCCGGTTAGTTGTACGATCACCCGAAAAGTCTTGTTTTTATCGAAACTCCTCAAAATTAATATCCAACATTCTTGAGAGCGAAATATTTAATTATTACAATGTTTTTGGGTTCGTTAAAGGTCACTCAGAGGTAACTTTTAACATGTTGACACTTGTAACCCATATGCTTCGTAAAATTCTCAATTTAAGCACAAACGGCTTTCAATGTCCGATTATTTTATTCATCAAAGAATACGAACATCTGATGAGGTCATTCAGAGGCACTCGTTTGGCATGATGACACGTTTGATCCTTTTACTTGCATATTTACATTGTTTGACAACTTTAGTCCCTCGGAAACAATTCATTGCACGTTTAAGTCCATGACACGTGTCTTTATTATATTGGTCGTGATCTTACGAGGTGTTCCAAATGGTTACCTTATATGATAAGCCAAAACAAATAATAAGGGCAAAACGGTAATTTGGTCACGCGTTGACAATAACCATTAGTTTTGAAAGACACTTTATGGTGTAAGCCATAGTGGGTCAAAAGCGTTATGAAATAGTTTATAAGTAAAATGACCGTACGGTGTAAACCGGAGCTAGTCATGTAGATGAGATGGTAATAAATATCATCTCGCAAAAATAAACGGTCACTTAGACCAAACGGGTCAAAAGGTGATGATATCACCCTTTGACAATATCGACTAATGATGAATTGTCGAGTTATGTGCTTACAGGAGAAAATATCGAATGGATTGCGTCGCTATTAATTAGCAGTTATTAAAGCAAAGTATATTGATCCGTGTCAGGTATGTGTAATAGGTTAATTACTCATGTAGAACTTGAAGTTCTATGAGAGTTAGATAAAGTCAAAAATAGACATTTGGTTACTTTAATAGGTAAACCGAATGATTCAAATTATAGTCATTGTGTTTTGAATACAAATGACTTTTCCAACAAAATCATAGTTAAACAGAGGGATTTTGGTCAAACATGCCTTTAAAAGTCATTCATCGTAAATGAAAGGCTAAAATGGACCAAAACGCCCTTGATCGATAAATCAAGCAAACGACCCTTACGGGTTGGTTAGAAATAAGCATTTCGATCAAGGAAATTATTAGGATAAGTGTAAAAGCGAAAGGCATGATCCTTATGAGACAAATGCCTTAAAATGCATCTTTGTCGTAAAAAGACAAACCGAGTGATAGAATTCAGAATAAGTAGTCTACCACATTAAATCCACAAAAATTATAGTTGTGGTGGAAGACTAATCAATAGGGAAATGTGGAATTATGATACAAATAAGAAATGAGCGCGATTTAAGCTAAAAGTGCTTAAACACTCTTAACGGGTCAAAATAAGTGTTTTGATCAAAAATCACACAAGGATAATGTAACCAAATCTGATTTTTGTGAGGTTGGATGCTTGATTAAATGAGAAAATGTAAGAACAATAATTGAATGAAAATGGCAATGAACACAAGGATTTATACAAGGAAAAAACCCTTGATCAATGAATGATCTCCGGCATAAAAAAACCTCGGATAGTAAAAACTATCACTATCAACTATATTGATCAAAAAGGTTACAACTTCGGATGATAACAAGCTCAATACAACGATTTCTAGCGTGAGTGTCTGTGTATTCGCCAATATGTTTCAGAGAGTTCGAATATGAGCAGTTGTGTTACTAAAAATAACTTGTTATCCCCTTAAAAATAGAAAAATATCCTGATAACTAACTATCCGCAAATTATGCAAGCCATCCATAATCACCATAACGGTCATCAGCCTCATGCACGTGCATAATTAGAAGCATATTCCTCCGATATTCCCTCCATGACTCAGTCCACAAGTCCTTGCAATCATAAACTGAAAATACAAGAGACAATTGTTAAAACATAAATAATAGTAAGGATCCTGGATCCTCAGACTCCCTGCATTATCCATTAAGGATCCGTGATCCAGGCCCAGTCTTAGGATAAATGATCCTTAATATAAAATTCATGCTCTAACAATTGCCCCCAAAATATGAGGAATTAGATGCAACTAAATGAGTCATAATTTATGCTTGGTTCCTGATGATTAGTTAGCGAGAAACTAGCCATTACATCAGGACTAGCCGTTACGAGGGTGACATCAGCGATAAGACCTCCTGCAATAAGCATCATTATAAATAGGATCAGAGATAAGGATGAAAATTGCATTTAAATTCAAGATCCTTCCCCTTTAAATCCTCATTCGAAGATCTCAACAGGTATCTCCTTCTTTCTTCTCTCTAAATTTCTTTCCTCTGATTCTCTGTTTTTTGCTGAAATTTGCTGAAATCCAACTCCTTCAGGGCCAACATCTAGCCGATGCTGAATAGCGTATCCTTGGTCTTCAAACTATCACTGCTGCCAAAGACAAGAGGATCTCCCATCTTGAGCAGGAAAACAAGACACTGCAGAAACAAATCCTCCTTGCTGAGATCACTGCTAACAAGGAGTGGCTGGAGATCGTTGATGATGCCAAGAAGTCTGCTGCCATAGTAACCTTGAAGATCTGACTTCAAATGGCCGAGGAAGCTGCCGATCCTTCCTTTGACAGGTCAGCATGGGACATGGTGGCTTAGAAGCAACGGCTGGTGGAGCTTAGAGATGATGAGGAGCCTGAGGAGGTGCTGACCCTCGAAGCTGGTGGGAGTGGAAGCAAGGATCCTGAGGATGCGGCAGCAGCTGGTGGCAGCGGTGAAGGTGGATGAAGCAGTCAAGGCTTAGGCTGCACATTTGGGCGATGATGGAAATTTCTAGACGTGGTCGGAGCCCATTTTTTGTGGTTTAGTGGTTTTTTGGTTGTGATGTTTTGATTTCGAACAATTATGGTCTGTAATAACTTTGAACAATAACTTTAGGGTTAAGGATCATTGATCCTTTGGACAATAGGGGGTAACAAAGGTGGATGGGTCCTTTTGTTTGTGGAGGATGATGCCTTTGATGCCCCTCGCCTTTTATTTCCTGCACTGTTTAGAACTTGTTAAGATAGACACCCTTTGCCAACCCAAGTGGACGGGCCACGTTTTGCTGGTAGAAACTTGGGTAGGCAATTTTGACAACCTTTAAAAGGGGTTAATTGATAAATAAATAAAACTTTAGACTTTTGACTATCTCTTGTGTTGTTAATTTTATTTTGAATGTTGTTTCATATACATTTACTTGTCAATTTATATTCTATAACTTTAGAATTTACAAACTATTAGAAAAGGTATCAAATGTATGTTAAAATCAGCTTATGTCAAAATATTATTAGCTATATGATCAAGGATCATATATCCTGTTGTCAAAGGATAAGGGTAATATAAATCAAAATAAAGCAAAGGCAAATGAGGATCATACCAGAGAATCCAAGTTAGGATTCTATATCCTTAACACTTTTAACTATGCCAATAAGAGACAAGAACCATTAGAAAGTTAGGATCCTGGATCCTTAACTATTTGGCTTTGGAAACCTGTAACAACACATAACTTGGGATTAATCAATTGTCACAGAAAAGAACCATTAGTAACTGGGGACAAGCCCAACAAGCTGGGGACAAGCCCAATAAACTGGGGACAAGCCCAAATCTGGGTACAAGCCCAAAAACTGGGGACAAACCCAAATATTCTTGTGTAAACTGGAGTATGGCCCAAACTGGCGACTATCCCAATGTTTAGTGACATGAAAATGCCAAAACCTTAGTTAACGTGAAAACGTTAGAAACCTTAGGAACGGATGTATGGTACGTCTACCATTATACTTAGGATCCTAAATACAGCCAATAACAATGAAATTGTCAACCCCTAAAGAGGGTACTGGTCCCATTGCCTTGAACTATACAAGGGTAATCGCGCGCAACTTGCGAAGGTGTTGAAACCTGATTCGTAGAAGGTAATAGATACCTTAGACTGGGGATAAACCCAAAAATTTTGGAGAGTTGACCAATCACTTGATCCTTTGTCAAAGATGTATATAAATCTGCAAAACTTAAAACTTGATGAAAAGGATAAAGGATTCTAATACCCTCTCCTTATAATCAAATGAATTAATGAACTTGTGAAATAATAAGTAACTCATTACCAGAATGAGGATCATATATCCTCTGAGGATCTTCATCATGAACTAAGCATCAGGGTATCTAAGGATCTTGGATCCTTCTTACATGAAGTACTTCTTCAGATGAACAACATTCCAAGCCCTTGGTAAGAGATCACCATCCATTGTTAATAAACGGTATGCCCCCTTTCCTGCCTCAGCTTCAATTAGGTATGGGCCTTCCCATTTTGGTGGTAGCTTGCCATCAGCAGGATTTGTGGTATTTTGGAATGCCTTCCTTAACACCATGTCACCAACTTAAGATTTCCTAATCCTAACATTCTTGTTGTAGGATCCAGCCATTCTTTGTTGATAGCTATCCAACCTTATCCTTGCTAAATCCCTGAGTTCTTCTATGGTATCTAGATCTTAAGTCAAGTTTTCAGCATTTCCTTCAGGATCACGGATGCTTGTTCTTGCAGTAGGGACTACCATCTCTGTAGGGATCACAGATTCAACTCCAAAGACCAGAGAGAGTGGAGTTTGACCAGTAGCATTCTTGTGAGTTGTTCTATCAACCCACAATACATATGGTAGCTCTTCTGCCCATTTTCCTTTCTTGGATCCAAGCTTCTTCTTCAAATTGCTGATGATGATCTTGTTGGATGATTCTGCTTGACCATTAGCTTGTGGGTGGACTGGTGTTGATGTTATCATCCTAATCCCCCAGCTGTCACAAAAGTTAGTGATTCGAGTCCTAATAAATTGGGATCCATTGTCACAAACAATTTCAGAAGGTATGCCAAATCTAGTAATGATGTTTCTTTTGATAAAGGATATAACTTCTTTCTCTCTAACTTGTGCAAAGGCTTCAGCTTCTATCCACTTGGAGAAGTAATAAGTCATGGCCAGCATAAATACTTTTCCTCCCGGTGCCTTAGGAAGTTTGCCAACTATGTCCATTCCCCATCTCATGAATGGCCAGGAAGAGGATATAGGATGCAGAAGCTCTGTTGGTTGATGAAGGATATTGCTATGTCTCTGACAAGCATCACACTTCTTTGCATATTCCACAACATCCTTCTTCATTGTCGGCCAATAATATCCTGTTCTAAGGAGCCTTGAGAATAGTGCTCTGCCCCCTGTGTGGTTCCCACAATCTCCTTCATGAAAATCCTTTAAAACTTCTTGAATTTTTGGATCCTCAATGCATCTTAAATATGGACCTGCAAGAGACCATTTATATAAGATGTAATTTAATAATGTAAATTGAGATACCTTAATTTTTAAAGCTCTAGGATTTTCTCTAGCAGGAATCTATCCATGTTGTATATATCTCAGGATTGGAAGGATCCAGGATCCTGAATTCAATTGTGCACCATCACTAGGTACAACTACATAATCCTCCACTATCTCTATGGCTATGTTATCCTCAATAGCAGGGGTCAAGATATGGATGATGGGTATCTTAATGTTAGGGGAGGATTTTCCAATCCTAAGGATCACGGATCCTCAAGCACTGCCAGGATCATGGATCCTCAATTCTGTTTGAATTAAGGATCCTCAGAAGGTGTTGCAGGATCAGGATTCAGGATCCTCATGATTATCCTTACACTAACGATTGTCTTTGCTATGTCTGAGTTTGTTTTGCAAGAGTATACGCCTTAGACTTGGTCTTGCCGATATTCTTGGAGAATATGCTCTCAATATTCTGCACGTGCATGGTTTAGTGAACGTTATGGAGATCGTGGGAAGCTAGCATGAATTGCGGATAGTTAGTTGTTTTGGTTATTTCTAATTTTATAAAAGGGTTATAACAAGCTGAGATTAGAACACTTAGCTAATTTAGCAAACACACACTCTCGTAACAGCGCTCAATAAGCTCTCAACAGTTTACTTGGCGATTTCATACATTTTTGCACTTTTGCACACTAGTGATCCTTGTAAAAAGCTTGTTATCATCCCGAGTTGTAACAACCATTTGTTTAATTGCAGTTGGTGATCGGTAGTTTCCATCACCCGAGGTTTTTTATGCTGGAGATCAACTCTTGATCAAGGGCTTTTTCCTCGTATAAATCCTTGTGTCATTCGTTCATTTCATTTGCAAGATATTCATACATTTGTCCAAGCATCATTCCTCACAACAAAGATTTGGTTGTATTATCCTAGCATGATTTTTGACCAAAACAGTTTGGCGCCCACCGTCGGGCAATTGGTGCTTCATTTCTGAAAAATTTTGCTCATTGTGTTCATTTTGGTTCATCATCTTCAACCACATGGCTTCTTCAGCGAAGAACACTTCAAGTTCAATACCGGCAGTCACTTCTTCACAGGGCGTTCCACCTTTACCACCACCACCTTTTGGATCCCAGAAGAATGCTGAAAATGCTGCAAAGAGACCAAGCCCCATTTTCCCAAAACCACCAACTTCTTCAGTTTCTTCTAACCCTGCTACTAGTGATCTTTTTACTTTGATTTTGCAGATGAGGGATCACATACAAGAGCAGGATAAGACTAACGAAAGGATCCTCCGGGAGATTGGTGACATCAAGAAACAGAAGAGATCAGGGGAGGATCACTCTCCTCTGATACCAAGGTCACTGGATTTCGACACTCCAGCCATAACTGCCCAGCAATCTGCAGCTCCGAATATCCAGTATCAGAGTGCACCATTGGGAAGGCGTTATGGAACAATAACTATGAGTCAGGCTTTTGGGTCTCACTTTCAGCCTTCGGGATCCTCTTTCCAGCATCAGGGATCCTTCGTCAGCTCAGGAGGATATGTAGGGACGCACACAGTTCAAGGATCCTCTTTGGTTCAAGGATCCTCCCAGGTCCAAGGATCCTAACAGGTCCAAGGATCCTCACAGGTTCAAGGATCCTCTCAGGTTCAAGGATCCCCCTTCCAGGTTCAAGGATCCAACATTTTTTCAGGATCAAGGATTCTTAAGAAGTGTACAACCCTCAAGTTCAGATGTTCATCAAGGAGACTTCATTCCAATGCAGACCATTGCTTCTTCTGGTCCTTCAGTCATACCAGAATCCCGTCAATATGGATTCACATCTGGAATTCCAAACTTGAATCCTCTGGGAGGTAACACTTTTAATAATTCTTATAACACTAACCATGGCTCTATGCAGGATACAGGTATCAATCAAGCTATAGCTAGGGAATTACAGAAACTGAAGGATATGATATCCAGCGTTCCAGGAGTGGTTAAGCCCATTCCTGAAATCGCAGATGGCAGCCATAGGATATCTCGTTTTGCACTACCCAAAAGGTTCCAGATACCAACTATGAAGCTGTATGATGGTTCGACGGATCCAGAGGAACATGTAGCTCAATACAGAGAAAGGATGGAGATCAATCCAATTCCTGAGAGGTTAAAGGAAGCATGTCTATGCAAGGGTTTTGGATCCACACTCGCAGGATCGGCTCTTAAATGGCTGCTAAGTCTTCCCCCTTACTCTATTACTTCATTTGCTAATCTAGTTAATCTGTTTAATAGTCAATTCTCATGTAGTAGAAAATTTGAACGTTTAACTAGTGATCTATATAGGGTAACACAAGGCCAAAATGAATCACTTAGAGATTACATCACTAAGTTTAGTAAAGAATCCTTAGATATCCCTAATCTAGATATAGCTACGGCTGTGGAAGCCTTTAAAATGGGATTGTTTAGGGATTCATTATTCTATGACGATCTTGTTATGACCCCATGCAGGAATCTCGATGAAGTGAGAACCAGGGCCCTTAGATTCATCCGATTAGAGGATGATAAAAGGATCCAGGAAAGACTAGCAAGATCCTCGAAGCAGGAAAAACAAGGATCCTACTTCAAGAACAACAAGTTCAAGTCCTACAACAAGTCTGACAACCAGAACGTGCATGCAGTAGAACAGGAAGAGGATGATGAGGATTATCCTCCCATTTCTGAATACTGTTTTTCTGTTGATAACAATGAACTAATTCTTGCAATGCAGAATTTAGGTGAGAAAGCTAGGTGGCCAAGGAAAAGTGATAAACCGGCTGCAACAAAAGACAAGTCCAAATGGTGTGCATATCATGAGGATTTCGGACATCTCACTGAAGAGTGTATTGCACTTAGAAAAGAAATTGGTTACTTGTTAAGCAAGGGGCACTTAAAGGAACTTCTGGGAAGGAAGATGTCAAGGATCCAGGATCCTGAAAAGATCCCAGAAAGAGCTCCTGCTCCTCCAGCAGATGCACAAGTTATAAACTTCATATCCGGTGGATCAGACATTTGTGGTACTTCCTTTTCAGCAGCCAAAAGACATGCCAAGGAGACCAAGATGGATAATAGAGATAGACCCATCCGGACCTCTACTATTACACAGGAGAAAGTTATAACTTTTGATGAGGATGATCGTGTTGATGTTCAGGTTCCTCATCATGATGGTCTGGTTATTACTTTATTCATTTCTAACCATTTTGTTCGCAGGATCCTAATCGATGGAGGAAGCTCGGTGAACATCATTCAGCTTGATGTCCTCAAGAAGATGAACATCCCTGAATCAGATATTATCCCAAGATCCTCAGTTCTTGTGGGATTTAGCGGAGAAACCAAGAATACATTGGGGGACATTAAACTTCCCATCTACATCGAAGGACTTCATTCTTATCAAAAATTTTGTGTTATAGATTGCTTATCTTGTTGCAATGTTATCCTTGGCAGGCCATGGATACATGACATGAAGGCAGTTGCATCTACCTACCATCAGTGTGTAAAGCTTCCTAGTCCATGGGGGGTGATAAAGATTGAGAGTGACCAACAAGAAGCAAAAAATTGTTACACTTCATCAATGAAGCCAGCCTCAAGACCAAGGGAGCAATAGCAACTAAAGTATCCTCCAAGAGATGTCTTGGAGGCAAGAGAACAGGATGTGAAAGAAATCCTTATGGATCCTCATGATCCTGAATCTAAAGTCTTCATAGGATCAGGGATCCTCAGCAACATTGAACAGGATCTAGTATCCTTCCTTAAGAGGAGAAAAACTACCTTTGCCTGGAAGCATGAAGATATGACAGGTATCTCTAAAGATATAATTACTCATAAACTTGGTATTGACAGGTTATTCAAGCCCATTCATCAAAAAAGAAGGAAGTTTGCACCTGAGAGGAATGCCATTATCCAGGAGGAGGTAGACAAGTAACTTCGAGCAGGTATGATTAGAGAGGTTAAGTGTTTTGGTCAAAAATCAAGCTAAGATAATGTAACCAAACTTTCTGTTGTGAGGTGTGATGCTTGAATCAATGAACAATACTAAGGATCACTCTGAAATGTAATGGACAAGTGACACAAAGATTTATACGAGGAAAAAGCCCTTGATCAATGAATGATCTCCGGCATAAAAAACCTCGGGTGATGGAAACTACCGATCACCAACTTAGATTAAACAAGAAATGTATTACAACTTTGGATGATAGCGAGCTAGTTACAAGGATCACTATAATGTAATGTGTAAAAAAGTGTGTAATCGCCAAGTGAATTGTTAAGAGCTGGTGAGAGCAGTTGCGAGAGTGTGTGTTAAGCTAAAAATAGCCAAGTGTTTCTATTTAGCTCGCTATCCCCTTTTAAAAATGGAAAATATCTAAGCTAACAAACATTCCGCATTTCGTACAAGTCTTCCACGACTTCCACAACGTCCACTTCAGCCATGCACGTGCGGAATAAATATGGAATATGCTCCAGGAATATCGCCAAGACCAAGTCCAAGCTCGTACTCCTGCAAAACAATTTCACATTCAAAGTAGACAATCGTTAGTATAAGGAGTAATATGTAAAACAATTTCACTAAGCCCAACAGTAAATGAGGATCACTGATCATTGAAAAATCCTCCCCTAACAATTGCCCCCAAAATATAAGGAGTAATATGTAAAATAACGAGTTATATTTTCTCGTTCTTATCCGTAACCAACTAACGGATATATAGCCGTTGCAATCGAACTATCCGTTGCCATCCTGACGTCACTGAAGTGACTACCCTGCAAGATCATCATTATAAATTGAAGTTAGAGATAAGGGTTAGAGAGCATTTAAATCCGTGCGTTTCCTCCTTTAAATCCTCATTCGAAGATCTGATCAGGTAATTCTCTCTCCTTTCTCTCTTCATCTTCTTTCTCTATTCCTTCTTTCCTCATCTTTATCTGCAATCAAGATGATGTTGAGATCTTCACCGGCTAAGGATCACCGTAAGGACAGTCCCTTGAAGACCCAAGGGATCATCAAAGATTCTGCGAAAGAAAGATGCTGCTTCACCGATCCACAGATAGACAGAATCCGCCATTGTTTCCCGGCGAACACCGTTTTCAAACCATTTGACCCCACCGTTCTAAGTGACTATATTTCTGAAACTTGGGTAGCCTTTCCGGTCACACCATTTACAATAGGGTACTCGTATCCTTTTCCAGATTTTACCCAATCCTTCTTCACTCTTACCGGCATCTCCTACATTCAAGCGATGCCAATGATCTGGAGGGTCTTATATACCCTTGAAAGGATCATTGAACATGAAGGAATTGATCTGGGAATGTCGGAGTTTGCAGAGATGTATGACCTCGTTAGCCATGGATCCCACCAATATCTACTCAAACATAAACCTGGTGAAGAACACCCCATCTTCAAAGCCACTAAGAATGACACCAACTGGAAATGACGATTCTTCTTTGTCAGAAGGGATTCTCTCCCTGATGGAAAGGATTTGCCTAGAAAATGGACCACCCATGGTAGGATGGAGGATCCTTAGAAGGATCACCAGATGACCTTGTTTCCGCTGAGGATTACTAACATCCTTTTGTTTCTATTTTGCAGCTATCACTGTCGCACACCTTATTTCAACACCCGCAACGGAGGAAAGGCTTGCTGCTTTTCGGAGGCTTGATCCTGAAATAAGATCATTTAAAGCAAATACCCAGGATTCTCAAGAGGTATCCTCAGGTTCTGTCACAATGTCAAGTAAGTATCCATGTTTGTATGTAATTAAATGCTTAAATTAAAATGAAATAAGGATACTTATCTGTGTTTGAATGTGTAGGTGCTGGAAAATCATCGAAGTCTGCCACCCGTTTTAGTGTCACCGATCTCACCATTGTTGGTCCCAGGTCCGGGAAGAAAAAAGCTGCTGCTAGCCCAAGTACTGTTTTGGTCAAAAATCTAATGAGGATAATGCAACCAAACTCTTTGTTACGGGGAATGATGCTTTGAATGTGTAACAATGATAAGGATCACTTCAAGGTAAATTGCACAAACGACACAAGGGTTTATACGGGGAAAAAGCCCTTGTTCAAGAGTTGATCTCCGGCACAAAAAACCCCGGGTGATGGAAACTACCGATCACCAAGCTCAAATAAATCAATAAATGTTTACAACTTCGGATAGTAACGAGCTAGGTACAAGGATCACTACGGTGAAATGTGTAAAAATGAATGAAAACAAATAAGTGTTCATCGAAAGCTTCAAGTGTGCGATTGTATGAGAGTGTGTGTAGCTGAAAATTGCTAAGTGTTCTAATTCTAGCTCGTCACCCCTTTAAAAATAGAAGTTAGCTACAATAACAAACTATCTGACTTTCGTGCCAAGCTTCCACGTTCTCCACAACGTCCATTTCCAGTCAAACGTGTGCGAAATACCCGTGGAATATTCCATAGTAACGTTGCCAAGACCAAGTCAAGCTTGTTACTCCTGCGAAGTAATACAAAACACAAACAAACAATCGTCAGTATGAGGATCCTTAAAGTGATCCATGATCCTGATCCTGAAGCTCTTCTGAGGATCACTATCTGTCACAGAAGTAAGGATCATTAATTAGGATAACGAATAAGGATCACTAATTGTTAGAAAATCCTCCCCTAACAAGTACTGCCATCCCCAAGGCTACTACCTCCAAGGGAAAGAAGAGGAAAGCCTCTGAGGCTGATAATCTAGAAGGCCTGCCTCTAATTCGCCACCAGTTCCTTGAGTACTTTGCTGATGTAAGGATCACTAACTTAACTTAGTTATCCTGCCCACTTGAGGATCATGTTATCCTAAGCTTTACATTGTCTTCTTTGCAGAAATTTGCTGAAATCGAGGACTATGTAGGCAATGTTGAAGAGGTTCAGCAAAAGTGTTTGGATCTCCAAAAGATGATGTTGGCCAAGGATAAGAAGATTTCCTCCCTTGAAAATGATGTCAATCTGGTGAAGAGGGAACTTGTCCTGGCTCACATCACTGCTGACCAAGAGAAGAATGAGATCACCAATGATGCTAAAATCTCCGCTGCCATAGCTATGTACAAGATCCAGTTACAGATGGCCCAAGAAGCTCTGGATCCTGACTTTGACAAGAGCAGCTGGGACGTAGAGGGCTGGAAGGCTAGATTGGCTGAGCTGGATGATGAAGAAGAGGTCTTAGCAATCGAGGCTGGCGGTAGTGGAGTCAAGGATCAGGTGGATGATGCTGGAGCTGAAGGAGATGGTGATGCAGCAAAGGTGTAGGCTGCAGGAATGGGCGATGAAGGACATTTCTAGACGTAGCCGGAGCCCATTTTTTTAGAATTTGGTAGTTTTATTTTGGTTATGGTGTTTTGAAACAATCTTGGGGTTGTAATAACTTTAGACAATAGTTTCTAGGGTGAAGGATCATGGATCCTTGAACAATAGGCAGGATAATGGGTGGTGGATGGATCCTCTGTTTGGGGGATGAAGCCACTCGTTATCCTTCCGTCTTTTATTTCCTGCACTACAAAGACCCGTAAACAATGGACACCCTTTGCCAACCCATGTGGACGGGCCACGTTTTGCTGGTAGAAACGTGGGTTGGCAATTTTGACAACCTTAAAGGGTTTAATCTTTTGTGAATAAAATAACTTTAACTTTTTGGCTATCTCCCGTGTTGTTATCCTTGTAAAGACTTTACTTTTCAATTGTTGAGATATACATTTTGTCTGAATTTATTAAGTAAATATCTTCAAAAAGTTTAGAATATAATCAAGGATCATATATCCTTTAGTTAGTAAATTCTGAAAAGTAATATAGTTTAAGGATCATAAGTTCAGTTATCAAAGGGTAAGGGTCACTCAAATGAATAATGAATTAAATCAAAATAGTTAAGGATCATACCTGAGAACCCAAGTTAGGATCCTAACCTTTAACACTTATAATCAGGATAACCAAAAGACAAACCTTAGTGAAAGGTAAGGATCAAGGATCCTTGGTCGTTTATCTCCAAAAACCTGAAATAGGATACAACTTGGGACTAAGCCAATATAAGATAAAAGTTAGTAACTGGGGACGAGCCCAACAATTCTGGGGACAAGCCCAATATACTGGGGACAAGCCCAAAGGATAACTGGGGACAAGCCCAAAGGATAACTGGGGACAAGCCCAAGGATAACTGGTGACAAGCCCAAGGATAACTGGGGACAAGCCCAAAGATCATGTGTAAACTGGAGTATGGCCCTCACTGGCGACTATCCAAACTTAGTGACATGAAAATGCCAAAACCATAGCTAACGTGAAAACGTTAGAAACCTTAGGAACGGATGTATGGTACGTCTACCATTATACGTAGGATCCTGAATATAGCCAGTACAATGAAATTGTCAGCCCCTAAAGCGAGTACTGGTCCCATTGCCATGAACTATACCAGGATCATCGTGCGCTACTGGCGAAACTGGGGGCAGGCCCAAACTGGGGACTAGCCCAAATAACTGGGGTCAAGCCCAAATAACTGGGGTCAAGCCCAAATAACTGGATACTTCTGTGGATACTCAATCCTTTGTTAAGGATACCTGAACCTTCAAAACTCAGAATCAAGTGAAAGGAGGATAAAGGATGCAGGATCCTTACCCTTATATAAGATAATTAAAGAATGAAATAGTTAGAGATCAGAATATTACCCGAATGAGGATCATCTGTCATGTGAGGATCCTTCAAGGATACTTGTCAGGTAAGGATAAAAAATCCTTGTTACATGAAATATTTCTTTAAGTGGACAGCATTCCAAGCTCTTGGTAGCAAATCACCTTCCATTGTTAGCAACCGATATGCCCCCTTTCCTGCCTCAGCTTCAATCAAGTAAGGGCCTTCCCACTTTGGTGCCAACTTTCCATCAGCGGGATTGGAGGTATTCTGAAATGCTTTTCTTAACACCATATCTCCAACTTGGAATTTCCTGATCCTGACATTTTTGTTGTAGGCCCCAGCCATCCTTTGTTGATAAATGGCCATCCTTATCCTTGCCAAATCCCTGAGTTCTTCTATAGTATCCAAGTCTTGAACCAAGTTTTCAGCATTTTCTTCAGGATCACGAATGCTTGTTCTTGCAATAGGAACCACCATCTCTGTAGGGATCACTGATTCTGCCCCAAATACCAAAGAAAATGGAGTTTGGCCAGTAGCATTCTTGGGAGTTGTCCTATCAGCCCATAGTACATAAGGTAGTTCTTCTGCCCACTTTCCTTTCTTGGATCCAAGCTTTGTCTTCAAATTGTTGATGATGATCTTGTTGGATGATTCTGCCTGACCATTAGCTTGTGGGTGGACTGGTGTTGATGTTATCATTTTAATCCCCCAGCTGTCACAAAAGTTAGTAGTTCTACTCCCAATAAATTGGGATCCATTATCACAAAAAATTTCAGAAGGGATACCAAATCTAGTAATAATGTTTCTTTTAATAAAGGATATAACTTCCTTTTCTCTGACTTGAGCAAAGGCTTCAGCCTCTATCCACTTGGAGAAGTAATCAGTCATAGCAAGCATGAATACTTTTCCACCAGGTGCCTTAGGAAGCTTACCAACTATATCCATTACCCATCTCATAAAGGGCCATTAAGAGGATATATGATGCAAAAGCTCTGCTGGTTGATGAAGGATATTACTATGTCTCTGACAAGGATCACACTTCTTGGCATATTCCACAGCATCCTTCTTCATAGTAGGCCAATAGTATCCAGTCCATAGGATCCTTGAGAACAATGCTCTGCCCCCAGTGTGGTTTCCACAATCTCCTTCATGGAAATCCTTTAGGACTTCTTGGATTTCAGGATCCTCAATGCATCTTAGATATGGTCCTGCAAGAGATCGTTTATACAACATATTATTCAATATTGTAAATTGGGATACCTTGATTTTGAAAGCCCTAGGATTTTCTCCTGTAGGAATCTCTCCATGTTGTATGTATCTCATGATTGGAAGGATCCATGATCCTGAATGAGATTGAGTATCCTCACTAGGGATGATTGCAGAATCCTCTCCTATCTCCATAGCCACATGATCCTCGATAGCAGGGGTCAGGATATGGATAATAGGGATCTTGATATCCTCCGGGATCTTCAAGGATGATCCTAGATTAGCTAATGCATCAGCCTCTGCATTCTCTTCCCTTGGTACCTGTGTCAAACTAAAGGAAACAAAAGAGAGTGCCAATTCTTTGACTATCTCTAAATATTTGATTAGTTTTTCACCTTTAACAGCATAGGATCCATTAAAGTGATTAGTAATTAGTAATGAATCTACATGTACCTCAAGATACCTGATCCTCATATGCTTAGCAATTTGCAAACCAGCTATCAAGGCTTCATACTCAGCCTCATTGTTGGTAGTTTGAAATTCACAAGCTATGGAGTGGGGTATTATGTCCCCCTATGGCGATTTTAGTAGTATTCCAAGCCCTATTCCTTTGACATTAGAAGCACCATCAGTGAAGAGTATCCAAGGATCCTTAGTTTCTTCAAGCTGTTGGACTTCTAACTCAGCTTCCTTTTGCAAGTCACTACTGAAATATGCCACAAAGTCAGCTAAGGCTTGGGATTTAATGGCAGTTCTAGGCTCATATCTTATATCATAAGCACCAAGCTTCACTGCCCATTTAGCCATCCTTCCTGACATTTCAGGTTTCCTGAGAACATTCTTAATTGGAAAATTAGTCTTAACAATAATGGCATGAGTCTCAAAATAATGTCTTAATTTAGTAGATGCCATAATTAATGCAAGGATAAGTTTTTCTAAGTGTGAATACCTGGATTCAGCATCAAGTAAACTCTTACTTACATAATAAACATGATGTTGTGTACCTTGGCGATCCTTAACAAGGACCGCACTTACTGCTTTTGAGGATACTGCTAGGTATAAGGATAATATATCCCCCTTTTCTGGTTTCATCAAGGCGGGGGCTGAGGATAGGTAATCCTTAAGAGCTTTGAGGGCACTTTCATGCTTCTCAGTCCATTCAAATTTCTTGTTCTTCCTCAAGATGTCATAGAATTCCTTGCACTTTTCTGAGGATTTGGATATGAACCTGTTCAAGGCTGTGATCCTGCCTGTCAATCTTTGCACATCCTTAGCATTGGCAGGAGATTTGATATTCACGATAGCCTTGACTTGCTCTGGACTTGCTTCAATGCCCCTCTTTGTCACCATATAGCCTAAGAATTTACCTGCCTTAACACCAAAATGACACTTGGAAGGATTTAGTTTCATATTAAATTTATCAAGGATATTGAATGCTTCCTCCAAGTCTTTAAGGTGATCCTCAGCTTTCTTGGACTTAACCACCATGTCATCTATATAGACTTCCATAGTGTGTCCAATTTGTTCCTTGAACATCATATTGACTAGCCTTTGATAAGTAGCACCTGCATTCCTTAGTCCAAATGGCATAGCAATATAACAGTATATACCAGTTGGGGTCATAAACGCTGTATCCTCTTGATCAGATGGTTCCATCTGAATTTGTTGAAATCCAGATGAAGCATCCATAAAATTCAACAACTCATGACCTACGGTAGCATCCACCATGGAGTCAATGTGGGGTAATGGGAAAGGATCCTTGGGACATGCCTTGTTTAAATCAGTAAAATCGACACATACCCTCCACTTTCCATTTTTCTTTTGAACAATAACCACATTGGCTAGCCATCTTGGATACTTAACCTCTCTTATCATACCTGCCCGAAGTAGTTTATCTACCTCCTCCTGGATAATAGCATTCCTTTCAGGTGCAAACTTCCTTCTTTTTTTATGAATCGGCTTGAATGACCTGTCAATGCCAAGCTTATGAGTAATTATATCCTTAGATATACCTGTCATGTCTTCATGTTTCCAGGCAAAGGTGGATTTCCTCCTCTTAAGGAAGGATACCAGATCCTGCTCAATGTTGCTAAGGATCCCTGATCCTATGAAGACTATGGATTCAGGATCATGAGGATCCATGAGGATTTCTTTTACATCCTGCTCTCTTGCCTCCAAGACATCTCTTGAATGATACTTTAATTGCTATTGCTCCCTTGGTCTTGAGGCTGGCTTCATTGATGAGGTATAGCAATTCTTAGCTTCTTGTTGATCACTCATTATTTTCACCACTCCCCATGGACTTGGAAGCTTTACACATTGATGATAGGTGGATGGAACTGCCTTCATATCATGTATCCATGGCCTGCCAAGGATAACATTGCAACAAGATAAGCAATCTATAACAAAAAATTTTTGATAAGAATGCAATCCTTCAATATAGATTGGGAGTTTGATGTCCCCCAATGTATTCTTAGTTTCTCCACTGAATCCCACAAGTACTGAGGATCTTGGGACAATATCAGACTCCGGGATATTCATATTCTTGAGGACATCAAGCTGAATGATGTTCACAGAGCTTCCTCCATCTATAAGGATCCTGCGAACAAAATGATTAGAAATAAACAGGGTAATAACAAGACCATCATGATGAGGATCCTGAACATCAAGACGATCATCCTCATCAAAAGTTATGATCTTATCCTGGGTGACAGTGGACGTCCGGATGGGTCTATCTCCATTATCCATCTTGGTTTCCTTGGCATATCTTTGTGCTGCTGAAAAGGAAGTACCACAAATGTCTGATCCACCGGATATGAAGTTTATAACTTGTGCATCTGCTGGAGGAGCAGGAGCCTTTTCCGGGATCCTTTCAGGATCCTGGATCCTTGACTTCTTTCGTCCCAAAAGTTCCTTCAAATGTCCCTTGCTCAACAAGTAACCAATTTCCTTTCTAAGTGCAATGCACGCTTCAGTGAGATGCCCGAAATCCTCATGATATGCACACCACTTGGACTTATCCTTTGTAGCAGCTGGTTTGTCACTTTTTCTCGGCCACCTAGCTTTCTCACCTAGATTCTGCATTGCAAGGATTAGTTCATTGTTATCAACAGAAAAACAGTATTCAGAAATAGGAGGATAATCCTCATCATCCTCTTCTTGTTCCACTGCATGCACGTTTTGGTTATCAGATTTGTTATAGGATTTTGATTTGTTGTTCCTGAAGTAGGATCCTTGCTTTTCCTGTTTTGAGGATACTTTCAATCTCTCCTGGATCCTTTTGTCATCCTCTAGACGGATGAACCTAAGGGCCCTGGTTCTTACTTCATCAAGATTCCTGCATGGGGTCATAACAAGATCATCATAGAACAATGAATCCCTAAGCAATCCCATTTTAAAGGCTTCTACAGCCGTAGCTATATCTAGGTTAGGGATATCTAAGGATTCTTTACTAAACTTAGTGATATAATCTCTAAGTGATTCATTTTGACCTTGTGTTACCCTATATAGATCACTAGTTAATCGTTCAAACTTTCTACTACAAGAGAATTGACTATTAAACAAATTAACTAGATTAGCAAATGAAGTAATAGAGTAAGGGGGAAGACTTAGCAGCCATTTAAGAGCAGATCCTGTGAGTGTGGATCCAAATCCCTTGCATAGACATGCTTCTTTTAACCTCTCAGGAATTGGATTGATCTCCATCCTCTCCCTGTATTGAGCTACATGCTCCTCTGGATCCGTTGAACCATCATACAGCTTCATGGATGGTATCTGGAATCTTTTGGGTATCTCAGCATCACAAATAGGTGGTGCAAAGCGAGATATCCTATGGCTACCATCTGCAATTTCAGGAATGGGTTTGACCACTCCTGGTACGCTGGATATCATATCCTTAAGCTTCTGTAGCTTCCTAGCCATAGCCTGATTGATACCTGTATCCTGCATAGAGCCATGGTTAGTGTTATATGTATTATTGAAAGTGTTACCTCCCATTGGATTCATGTTTGGAATTCCAGATGTGAATCCATATTGACGGGACTCTGGTATGATTGAAGGACCAGAGGAAGCAATGGTCTGCATTGGTATGAAGTCTCCTTGATGAACATACGAGCTCGGGGGCTGCATGCTTCTTGGGAATCCTTGATCCTGAAAGATGTTGGATCCTTGAGGCTGAGATGATCCTTGGACCTGAAAGGACCCTGGATTCATAAAGGATCCTTGGACCTGAGAGGATCCTTGGATCTGGGAGGATCCTTGGACCTGGGAGGATCCTTGGATCTGGGAGGATCCTTGGACCTGGGAGGATCCTTGGACCTGGGAGGATCCTTGGACCTGGGAGGATCCTTGGACCTCGGAGGATCCTTGGACCGGATGCATTCCTAAATATCCTCCTGAGCTGATAAAGGATCCCTGATGCTGAAAGGAGGATCCCGATGGCTGAGAGCAGGATCCTTGAGGTTGGAAGTGAGAGCCGAATGCTTGACTCATAGTTGCTGTTCCATAACGCCTTTCTGATGGACCACTTTGATACTGGATGCCCGGAACTGCCGATTGTAGGGTAGTTACAACTGGAGTGTCAAAATTCAATGACCTTGGCATCAGAGGAGAGTGATCCTCTACTGATTTCTTCTATTTCTTGATATCACCAATCTCTTGGAGGATCCGTTCATTGGTTTTGTCCTGCTCTTGCATGCGATCCCTCATCTGCAAAATCAGATTAAAAAGATCATTAGTAGTAGGATTAGTGGAAACAGAAGAAGTTGGTGGTTTTTGGAAAATGGGGGTTTGTCTCTTCGCAGCATTTTCAGCATTCTTCTGGGATCCAGAAGGTGGTGGAGGCAAAGGAGGAACACCTTGTGAAGAACTGATTGCCGGCATAGAGCTTGATGTGTTCTTTGCTGAGGAAGCCATTTGCTTGATTGTAACGAACCGAAATAATCACCAGAATAATAATTTCTCAAGAACGAAGCACCAATTGCCCCACGGTGGGCGCCAAACTGTTTTGGTCAAAAATCAAGCTAAGATAATGTAACCAAACTTTCTGTTGTGAGGTGTGATGCTTGAATCAATGAACAATACTAAGGATCACTCTGAAATGTAATGGACAAGTGACACAAAGATTTATACGAGGAAAAAGCCCTTGATCAATGAATGATCTCCGGCATAAAAATCCTCGGGTGATGGAAACTACCGATCACCAACTTAGATTAAACAAGATATGTATTACAACTTCAGATGATAACGAGCTAGTTACAAGGATCACTATAATGTAATGTGTAAAAAAGTGTGTAATCGCCAAGTGAATTGTTAAGAGCTGGTGAGAGCAGTTGCGAGAGTGTGTGTTAAGCTAAAAATAGCCAAGTGTTTCTATTTAGCTCGCTATCCCCTTTTAAAAATGGAAAATATCTAAGCTAACAAACATTATGCATTTCGTGCAAGTCTTCCACGACTTCCACAACGTCCACTTCAGTCATGCACGTGCGGAATAAATATGGAATATGCTCCAGGAATATCGCCAAGACCAAGTCCAAGCGCGTACTCCTGCAAAAAAATTTCACATTCAAAGTAGACAATCGTTAGTATAAGGATCCTTATGATGATCCATGATCCTGATCCTACAATACTTTCTGAGGATCACTAATTTAGACAGAATTGAGGATCACTAAGCCCAACAGTAAATGAGGATCACTGATCATTGAAAAATCCTCCCCTAACATTAAGTATCCAAGATGGTTAGCCAATGTGGTTGTTGTTCAAAAGAAAAATGGAAAGTAGAGGGTATGTGTTGATTTCACTGATTTAAACAAGGCATGTCCCAAGGATCCTTTCCCATTACCCCACATTGACTCCATGGTAGATGCTACCGCGGGTCATGAGTTGTTGACTTTTATGGATACTTCATCTGGATTTCAACAAATTCAGATGGAACCATCTGATCAAGAGGATACAGCCTTTATGACCCCAACTGGTATCTATTGTTATATTGCTATGCCATTTGGACTAAGGAATGCAGGTGCTACTTATCAAAGGCTAGTCAATATGATGTTTAAGGAACAAATAGGATACACTATGGAGGTCTACATAGACGACATGGTGGTTAAATCCAAGAGAGCTGAGGATCACCTTAGAGACCTGGAGGAAGCATTCAATATCCTTG
Organism: Helianthus tuberosus; assembly: GCA_030545235.1. Classification (NCBI taxonomy): domain Eukaryota; kingdom Viridiplantae; phylum Streptophyta; class Magnoliopsida; order Asterales; family Asteraceae; genus Helianthus; species Helianthus tuberosus. The sequence continues at coordinate 189,935,562 of CM060406.1, forward strand.
ACAAATTCAATATGAAGTTGAATCCTTCAAAATGTCACTTTGGTGTTAAAGCAGGCAAGTTCCTAGGATACGTGGTAACAAAAAGAGGCATTGAAGCAAGTCCAGAGCAAATTAAGGCTATTGTGAATATCAAATCTCCCGCCAATGCCAAGGATGTGCAAAGGTTAACAGGGAGGATCGCAGCCTTGAATAGGTTCATATCCAAGTCATCAGAAAAGTGCAAGGAATTCTATGACATTTTAAGGAAGAACAAGAAATTTGAATGGACTGAAAAGCATGAAAATGCTCTCAAAGCCCTTAAGGATTACCTATCCTCAGCTCCTGCCTTGATGAAACCAGAAAAAGGGGATATATTATCCTTATATCTAACGGTATCCTCTAAAGCAGTAAGTGCGGTCCTTGTTAAGGATCACGAAGGTACACAACATCCTGTTTATTATGTTAGTAAGAGTTTGTTCGATGCTGAATCCAGGTATTCACATTTAGAAAAACTTATCCTTGCTTTAATTATGGCGTCTACTAAACTAAGACATTATTTTGAAAACCTTATCCTTGCTTTAGGGGCTGACAATTTCATTGTACTGGCTGTATCCGGGATCCTACGTATAATGGTAGATGTACCATACATCCGTTCCTAAGGTTTCTAACGTTTTCACGTTAGCTAAGGTTTTGGCATTTTCATGTCACTAAGTTTGGATAGTCGCCAGTGAGGGCCATACTCCAGTTTACACAAGATCCTTTGGGCTTGTCCCCAGTTTTTTGGGCTTGTCCCCAGTTTTTTGGGCTAGTCCCCAGTATATTGGGCTTGTCCCCAGAATTGTTGGGCTTGTCCCCAGTTGCTAACTCTTTTCTTATAATGGCTTAGTCGCAAGTTATGTTCCATTTCAGGTTTTTGAAGCTAAACAGCTAAGGATCCTTGATCCTTACCTTTTACTAAGGTTTGTCTTTTGGTTATCCTGATTGTAAATGTTTTAGGATCCTAACTTGGATTCTCAGGTATGATCCTTGATCATTTTGATTTTATTCTTTGTTTATATAAGTGACCCTTATTCTTTGACAATAGGACTCATGATCCTTAAGTTACATTACTTTTTTGAATTTATCGATTATAGGATATTTAATCCTTGATCATATCCTAAACTTTTTGACATAATGTGTTAAACTTTTATTTTTAACTTATGAATTCAAACAAAGTATATAATCGCAACTGAAAAGTAAGGTATCCAAAAATGAAACAACACATAAGATAGTCAAAAGATTAAGATTTTATTTACCAAAAGTTAAACCCTTAAAAGGTTGTCAAAATTGCCAACCCAAGTTTCTACCAGCAAAACGTGGCCCGTCCACTTGGGTTGGCAAAGGGTGTCCGTTTTAATAAGGTCTTAGTGCAGGAAATAAAGGCGGAAGGATAACAAGTGGCTTCATCCCCCAAATAGTGGATCCATCCACCACCCATTATCCTACCTATTGTCCAAAGGATCCATGATCCTCAAGCCTAAAAACTATTGTCTAAGTTATTACAGACCAACGATTGTTCATGAAAAACACCATCAAACAAAAACCACTACCAAATCATAAAAAATGGGCTCCGGACGCGTCTAGATAAGTCCATCATCACCCATTTCAGCAGCTCACACCTTCGCTGCATCACCACCATCTCCTGCTCCAGCATCACCCGCTTGATCCTTACCTCCGCTGCCACCTGCCTCAATTGCCAGGACCTCTGTAGCCTCCTCCTCATCATCAAGTTCAGCCAGCCTAGCCTTCCAGCCCTCCTGGTCCCAGTTGGTCCTGTCAAAGTCAGGATCCTCAGCCTCTTGAGCCATCTGCAGCTTGGTCTTGTACATAGCAATGGCGGCAGAGAGTTTGGCATCCTCCATCACCTCATTCTTCTCATGATCAGCATTGATCTGGGCCATTACCAGCTGCTTCTTTGCCAAGTTCAGATCCTTCTCAAGGCGAGAGATAGTCTCATCCTTAGCCAAGAAGATTTTCTGGAAGTCCAACTCTTTCGCCTCAGCCTCTTCAACATAAGCATCAAATAGAATCTGGATCTCGGCAAATTTCTGCAAAGAAGAAAAGGGTCAGTTCAGGATCCGTTATCCTTAAAATGTGCAGGATGGAATTAAGGATTAAGGATCCTTACATCAGCAAAGTATTCCTTGAACTGGTGACAGATGAGGGGCAGGCCTTCAAGGTTATCAGCTTCAGAGGATTTCCTCTTCTTTCCTCCTTTGCCCTTGGAGGTGGTAGGCTTTGGGACTGGAACGCTAGGGCTAGCAGCAGACTTCTTCTTCCCAGACCTGGGAGCAACAACACTAAGATCGGTAACACTGAAGCGGGTGGCTGACTTTGAGGATTTTCCAGCGCCTATCAATTCAAAACAACAGATAAGTATTCTTGTTTTATTTTCATTTAAACATTTAATCATGTACAGACTTGGATACTTACTTGACATTGTGACTGAGCCGGAGGATACTTCTTGAGAATCCTTTGAGTTTTCTTGAAATGATCTTACTGCAGGATCAAGATTCCAGAAAGCAGCGATCCTCTCCTTTGTTACAGGTGATGAAATGATATGAGAAACAGAGATAGCTGCAAAACAAAACATAAAAAGAAAAAAAATCAGTTATCCTCACAGGAACAGGAACAGGAACAGGGTTATCCTATGATCCTTCTATAAGGATCCTCTATCCTACCATGAGTGGCCCATTTTCTGGGGAGATCTTTCCCATCCGGGATAGAATCCCTCCTAACGAAGAAAAAACGCTTCTTCCAGTTGGTGTCATTTTGGTGGTCTTGAGGATTGGGTGTTCTTCACCTGGTTTGTGTTTGAATAAAAAGCGGTGTGAGCTATGGCTCACAAGGTTGTATAGTTCAGCAAGTTCTGACATCCCTAACTCTATACCTTCCTGCTCAATGATTCTCTCTAGGGTGTATAAAACCCTCCACATCATTGGCATTGCCTGAACATAGCACATGCCGGTGAGAGAAAAAAAGGATTCAGTGAAGGCAGGGAAAGGATAGGAGTATCCTATCAGGAATGGAGTGGCCGGAAAAGCAACCCAGGTTTCAGAAATAAGATCACTTTTGGTGGAAGGGTCAAAGGGCTTGAAGACGATGTTCGCCGGAAAACAATGGCGAATCCGGTCGATTTCTGGATCGGTAAAACTGCAGAGTTCCTTCGGAGTACTTTTGATGATCCCTTGGCTTTTCAAAGGATTATCTTTCTGGTGATCCTTGGCAGGGGATGATCGTAACTTCATTATGATCTACAGATTTCGAAAAGGAACAGCGGAAGAAGATGAAGAGAGAAGGGAGAGAGAAGTACCTGATCAATCTTCGAATGAGGATTTAAAGGGTGTAACGCACGAATTTAAATTCCTGCCGATCCTTATCTCTAACCTATTTATAATCATGATTCTGCAAGATTGTCACTTCAGTGATGTAAGATCAGCAACGGCTAATTCGATCCAAACGGCTATATATCCGTTAGTCAGTTGGAGATAAGATCAAAAATATAACTCGTTAAAATTACACTTTACTCCTTATATTTTGGGGGAAATTGTTAGGGGAGGATTTTCCAATCCTAAGGATCACGGATCCTCAAGCACTGCCAGGATCACGGATCCTCAATTCTGTTTGAATTAAGGATCCTCAGAAGGTGTTGCAGGATCAGGATTCAGGATCCTCATGATTATCCTTACACTAACGATTGTCTTTGCTATGTCTGAGTTTGTTTTGCAGGAGTATACGCCTTAGACTTGGTCTTCCTGATATTCTTGGAGAATATGCTCTCAATATTCCACACGTGCATGGTTTAGTGAACGTTATGGAGATCGTGGGAAGCTAGCATGAATTGCGGATAGTTAGTTGTTTTGGTTATTTCTAATTTTAAAAGGGGATAACAAGCTGAGATTAGAACACTTAGCTAATTTAGCAAACACACACTCTCGTAACAGCGCTCAATAAGCTCTCAACAGTTTACTTGGCGATTTCATACATTTTTGCACTTTTGCACACTAGTGATCCTTGTAAAAAGCTTGTTATCATCCCGAGTTGTAACAACCATTTGTTTAATTGTAGTTGGTGATCGGTAGTTTCCATCACCCAAGGTTTTTTATGCCGGAGATCAACTCTTGATCAAGGGCTTTTTCCTCGTATAAATCCTTGTGTCATTCGTTCATTTCATTTGCAAGATATTCATACATTTGTCCAAGCATCATTCCTTACAACAAAGATTTGGTTGTATTATCCTAGCCTGATTTTTGACCAAAACACTTAACATCCTCTGGAATCTTCAATGATGATCCAAGGTTAGCTAGGGCATCAGCTTCTGCATTTTCTTCCCTGGGTACCTGTTGTTTTGGTCAAAAATCACACAAGGAGAATGCAACCAAATCCATTTTTGTGAGGTGTGATGCTTGATTATGTGAACAAATGTATGAACAAAGAATGAATGAAATGAATGTTGAACACAAGGATTTATACGAGGAAAAAGCCCTTGATCAATATATGATCTCCGGCACAAAAAACCTCGGGTGATGGAAACTACCGATCACCAACTATATTAAACAAATGATGTTTACAAATCGGGATGATAACAAGCTTGGTACAAGGTTCACTAAAGTGCAAAAATGTATGTAATCGCCGAGAGTTGTTGAGAGCTCTAGTGTAGTGTGTGTTGCTAACAATTCTTATGTCTCAAACAAGCTTGTTATCCCTATTAAAAATAGAAATAAGCTAACTAACTAACAATCTGAAAAAGGTGCTAGCTTCCCACGATCTCCACAACGGTCACGAAGGCCATGCACGTGCAGAATAATGGAGCATATTCCCCTAGAATCTCGGTTAGACCAAGTCCCATTCGAATACTCCTGCAAAACAAATTCAAATACAATGGAAACAATTGTTAATGTTAGGATAATAATGAGGATCTGGGATCCTTAATCCTGCAACGTCTTCTGAGGATCCTTAATTCAAATTGAACTGAAGATCCGTGATCCTGGCTGCACTTGAGGATCTGTGATCCATACATTATGAAAATCCATCCCTAACAATTGCCCCCAAAATATGAGGAATTAATTGTAACTAAATGACTCATATTTTCTACTTGATCCGGAACAACTTGGTTAGCAAAAAACTAGCCGTTGCCATCGGACTAGCCGTTGTGAATATGACGTCAGCGACAAGACTTCCCTGCACAATCATCATTATATATATAGGGTTAGAGATACGGATCAATTTGCATTTAAATTCGAGCGTTTCTCTCCTTTAAATCTTCATTCGGAGACTCCAACAGGTATCTCTCTAAGCCTTCTCTCTAAGATTTCTTCTTCTTCCAATTTTCTGTTTCTTCAAAATCTCACCAAGATGAAGCTTCGATCCTCTCCTGCCAAGGATCCTAAGAAGGACAGCCCTCTGAAAAGCCAGGGTGTCACCAAAAATCCTTCGCTGGAACTTTGTCGTTTAACCGATCCTGAAATTGATCGGATACGCCATTGCTTCCCAGCAGGAGCCGTCTTCAGAGCATTTGACTCTTCAACGAAGAGTGACGGTGTTTCTAATGCTTGGATCACTTTTTCGGCAACCCCTTTTCTGATAGGATTTTCTTATCCCTTCCCTGCTCTAACTCAATCATTCTTCACACTCACTGGCATGTGCTATATACAAGCCATGCCAATGATGTGGAGAGTTCTTTACACTCTTGAAAACATCATTGAGCAGGAAGGTGTTGAAATAGGTCTATCTGAATTGAGTCAGTTATACAACCTTGTCAGCCATGGTTCTCATCATTTTTTGTTCAAGCACAAACCCGGTCAGCCTCACCCAATCCTCAAAACCACCAAAAATGAATCCCACTAGAGAAACCAATTCTATTTTGTAAGGAGGGACTCCATCCCGGATGGAAAAGATCTCCCCAAAAAGTGGATCACCCAGGGTAGGATATGGGATCCTTAGACCAGGACCAAAGTAGGATTCTTTTTCTGTTAAGGATAACTGATCCTTCTTTTTGTTTCTGTTGTGCAGCTATCTCGCTCTCTCATATTCATGAAACTCCTGCAACAAAAGAAAGAAGTGCTGCTTTTTGGAAGCTTGACCCTGTAATTAGAACTTTTCAAGCCAAGACACAGGATTCACAAGAAGTCTCTTCAGGTTCCTACACAATGTCAAGTAAGTATCCATATCCTTGAGTAAATAAATGTTTAAATAAATGTAAAGTATGAATACTTATCTGTGCTTTGTATTTGTAGGTGCTGGCAAATCCTCTAAATCTGCTTCCAGATTCAGCGTCAGTGATCTTGATGCATTCGCCTCCTCAAAGTCCATCAAAAAGGAGCTGGCTGCAAGCCCAAGCATCCTGAATCCTAAGGGCATGAGCACACGAGGAAAGGGTGCTAAAAAGAGAAAGACCGCTAAGACCACTGAAGGCCTCCCTCTCATCCAACACCAGTTCGAGGAATATGTCTTCGAGGTAAGGATCCTATATCCTTAGGTCTGAACTCCCCTTTCTGAGGATAACGGATCCTGACTATATACTTTTTTTATGCAGAAATTTGCCGAGATCCAAATGCTCCTTGATCACAATCTGGCAGAGGCTGAGCCGAAATACCTGGACTTCCAACAATTGTTCCTGGCCAAAGACAAGAAGATCTCTTCCCTTGAGAAGGATGTGAACCTACTGCAGAAGGAGGTGGTCTTGGCTCAAATCAAAGCCCAGCAGGAGAAGGCAGAGGTCATGGAAGGAGCTAAGCTTTTTGCCACCATTGCTATGCTGAAGATCAAGCTGCAAATGGCCAAGGTGGCTGAGGATCCTGCTTTTGACTGGTCTGCCTGGGACCAGGAGGCTTGGAGGCAGAGGTTGACTGAGCTAGACGATGAGGATGAAGCGGAGGAGGCAGCAGCTGATGGAGCCGGGAGCAGCGGGGTGAAGGATCCAGTGGAAGAAGCAGCTGGTGGTGATGATGCAGCGAAGGTGTAAGCTGCAGCAATGGGCGATGATGGATTTATCTAGACGCGGCCGGAGCCCATTATTTATGGTTTTGTGGTTTTTGTTTAATGGTGTTTTGATGGTGAACAATTATGGTCTGTAACTAAATAATAGTATTTAGGTTTAAGGAACGCGGATCCTTGGGACAATAGGTAGGATGATAGTTGGTAGAGGGATCCTCTGTTTGGGGGATGAAGCCACTATTATCCTGTCGTCTTTATTTTCCTGCATGACTTAGAACTTTTTAGTATGGACACCCTTTACCTACCCCAGCGGACGGGACACGTATTGCTGGTAGATGCCTGGGGTAGGTAATTTTGACAACCTTTGAAGGGTTTAATTATGATAAATAAATAAAGCTTTAACCTTTTGACTATCTTGTGTTGTTCACTTTGTCTCTATTTACCTTTCAATTGTTATTGTACAATTTTTGGATTTACAAGTTATTAGTGAAGGTGTAAAAATTAATTTATGTCAAAAGGTTAGGATATGATCAAGGATCAAATATCCTATAATCGAAAAGTTTGAAGAGTTAGATAATTTTAGGATCATATATCCTGTTGTCAAAGAAAATGGTATAATTGATAAACCAGGAATAAAGATAATGTAAATAAGGATCATACCAGAGAATCCAAGTTAGGATCATCTATCCTTAATGAATGTAATTACAACAATCTTAAGACAAACCCTTGTGGAATCTTAGGATCCTGGATCCTTAACTGTTTAGCTTTAGAATCCTGAAATGAGAAATAACTTGGGACTAAGCCAATCTGCAGAAGAAAGAGTTAGAATCTAGGGACAAGCCCAACAATCTGGGGACAAGCCCAATAAACGGGGGACAAGCCCAAAAAAACTGGGGACAAGCCCAAAGGATATTGTGTAAACTGGAGTATGGCCCTTACTGGCGACTATCCAAACTTAGTGACATGAAGATGCCAAAACCTTAGCTAACGTGAAAACGTTAGACACCTTAGGAACAGATGTATGGTACGTCTACCATTATACTTAGGATCCTGAATACGGCCAGTACAATGAAATTGTCAGCCCCTAAAGCGGGTACTGGTCCCATTGCCTTTAACTGCACCAGGATAATCGTGCGCTACTGGCGAAGGTGTTAGAACCTGATTCGTAGAAGGTAGTGGATACCTTAATCTGGGGACAAGCCCAAAAAAACTGGGGACAAGCCCATAAAACTTAGGAGACTTCTGTGGATACTTGATCCTTTGTCAAGGATGCATGAACTTCAGAATGAGGATCATATATCCCCTAAGGATCCTTTATGTATACCAGATGTGAGGATGATTAAGGATCCTGGATCCTTCTTACATGAAGTATCTCTTCAAATGGACAACATTCCAAGCTTTTGGTAGCGAATCACCTTCCATTGTTAATAACCGATATGCCCCCTTTCCTGCCTCAGCTTCAATAAGATAGAGGCCTTCCCACTTTGGTACTAACTTGCCATCAGCAGGATTTGTAGTATTTTGGAATGCTTTCCTCAGCACCATGTCACCAACTTGAAACATTCTGATCCTGACATTCTTGTTATAAGCTCCAGCCATAGCTAGCCAATCTTATCCTTGCCAAATCCCTGAGTTCTTCTATGGTATCCAAGTCTTGAACCAAGTTTTCAGCATTTCCTTCAGGATCACGGACGCTTGTTCTTGCAGTAGGAACTACCATCTTTGTAGGGATCACTGATTCAGCTCCAAACACTAAAGAAAATGGAGTTTGGCTAGTAGCATTCTTGGGAGTTGTTCTATCGGCCCACAACACATAAGGTAGCTCTTCTGCCCATTTTCCTTTCTTGGATCCATGCTTCTTCTTCAAGTTGTTGATGATGATCTTGTTGGATGATTCTGCTTGACCATTAGCTTGTGGGTGGACTGGTGTTGAAGTTATCATCTTAATCCCCCAACTGTAACAAAAGTTAGTAGTTCTACTCCCAATAAATTGGGATCCATTATCACAAACAATTTCAGAAGAGATACCAAATCTGGTAATAATGTTTCTTTTAATAAAGGATATAACTTCCTTTTCTCTGACTTGTGCAAATGCTTCAGCTTCTATCCATTTGGAAAAGTAATCAGTCATGGCAAGTGTTAGGGGAGGATTTTTCAATCATCAGTGATCCTCATTTATTGTTGGGCTTAGTGATCCTCAATTCTGTCTGAATTAGTGATCCTCAGAAAGTATTGTAGGATCAGGATCATGGATCATCATAAGGATCCTTATACTAACGATTGTCTACTTTGAATGTGAAGTTGTTTTGCAGGAGTACGAGTTTGGACTTGGTCTTGGCGATAATCCTGGAGCATATTCCATATTTATTCCCCACGTGCATAACTGAAGTGGACGTTGTGGAAGTCGTGGAAGACTTGCATGAAATGCGGAATGTTTGTTAGCTTAGATATTTTCCATTTTTAAAAGGGGATAGCGAGCTAAATAGAGACACTTGGCTATTTTTAGCTTAACACACACTCTCGCAACTGCTCTCACCAGCTCTCGACAATTCACTTGGCGATTACACACTTTTTACACATTACACTATAGTGATCCTTGTAACTAGCTCGCTATCATCCGAAGTTGTAATACATTTCTTGTTTAATCTGAGTTGGTGATCGGTAGTTTCCATCACCCGAGGTTTTTTATGCCGGAGATCATTCATTGATCAAGGGCTTTTTCCTCGTATAAATCTTTGTATCACTTATTCATTACATTTCAGAGTGATCCTTAGTATTGTTCATTGATTCAAGCATCACACCTCACAACAGAAAGTTTGGTTGCATTATCATTGCTTGATTTTTGACCAAAACAGTTTGGCGCCCACCGTGGGGCAATTGATGCTTCGTTCTTGAGAAATTATTATTCTGGTGATCATTTCAGTTCGTTACAATCAAGAAAATGGCTTCCTCAACAAAGAACACATCAAGCTCTATGTCGGCGATCAGTTCTTCACAAGGCGTTCCTCCTTTGCCTCCACCACCTTCTGGATCCCAGAAGAATGCTGAAAATGCTGCGAAGAGACAAACCCCCATTTTCCAAAAACCACCAACTTCTTCTGTTTCCACTAATCCTACTACTAATGATCTTTTTAATCTGATTTTGCAGATGAGGGATCGCATGCAAGAGCAGGACAAAACCAATGAACGGATCCTCCAAGAGATTGGTGATATCAAGAAACAGAAGAAATCAGTGGAGGATCACTCTCCTCTGATACCAAGGTCATTGAATTTTGACACTCCAGTTGTAACTACCCTACAATCGGCAGTTCCAGGCATCCAGTATCAAAGTGGCCCATCAGAAAGGCGTTATGGAACAGCAACTATGAGCTAGGCATTTGGCTCTCACTCCCAACCTCAAGGATCCTGCTCTCAGCCATCGGGATCCTCTTTTCAGCATCAGGGATCCTTCATTAGCTCAGGAGGATATTTAGGAATGCACACGGTTCAAGGATCCTCCCAGGTCCAAGGATCCTCCCAGGTCCAGGGATCCTTCCCAGTCCAAGGATCCTCCCAGGTCCAAGGATCCTTCCCGGTCCAAAGATCCTCCCAGGTCCAAGGATCCTCCCAGGTCCAAGGATCCTCCCAGGTCCAAGGATCCTCCCAGGTCCAAGGATCCTTTATGAGTCCAGGATCCTTTCAGGTTCAAGGATCATCTCAGCCTCAAGGATCCAACATCTATCGGGATCAAGGATTCCCAAGAAGCATGCAGCCCCCGAGCTCGGATGTTCATCAAGGAGACTTCATACCAATGCAGACCATTGCTTCCTCTGGCCCTTCAATCATACCAGAGTCCCGTCAATATGGATTTACATCTGGAATTCCAAACATGAAACCAATGGGAGGTAACACTTTCAATAATTCATATAACACTAACCATGGCTCTATGCAGGATACATGTATCAATCAGGCTATGGCTAGGGAGCTACAAAAGCTTAAGGATATGATATCCAGCGTACCAGGAGTGGTTAAACCCATTCCTGAAATTGCAGATGGTAGCCATAGGATATCTCGCTTTGCACCACCTATTTGTGATGCTGAGATACCCAAAAGATTCCAGATAACATCCATGAAGCTGTATGATGGTTCAACAGATCCAGAGGAGCATGTAGCTCAATACAGGGAGAGGATGGAGATCAATCCAATTCCTGAGAGGTTAAAAGAAGCATGTCTATGCAAGGGATTTGGATCCACACTCACAGGATCTGCTCTTAAATGGCTTCTAAGTCTTCTCCCTTACTCTATTACTTCATTTGCTAATCTAGTTAATTTGTTTAATAGTCAATTCTCTTGTAGTAGAAAGTTTGAACGATTAACTAGTGATCTATATAGGGTAACACAAGGTCAAAATGAATCACTTAGAGATTATATCACTAAGTTTAGTAAAGAATCCTTAGATATCCCTAACCTAGATATAGCTACGGCTGTAGAAGCCTTTAAAATGGGATTGCTTAGGGATTCATTGTTCTATGATGATCTTGTTATGACCCCATGAAGGAATCTTGATGAAGTAAGAACCAGGGCCCTTAGGTTCATCCGTCTAGAGGATGACAAAAGGATCCAGGAGAGATTGACAAGATCCTCAAAACAGGAAAAGCAAGGATCCTACTTCAGGAACAACAAATCAAAATCCTATAACAAATCTGATAACCAGAACGTGCATGCAGTGGAACAAGAAGAGGATGATGAGGATTATCCTCCTATTTCTGAATACTGTTTTTCTGTTGATAACAATGAACTAATCCTTGCAATGCAGAATCTAGGTGAGAAAGCTAGGTGGCCGAGAAAAAGTGATAAACCAGCTGCTACAAAAGATAAGTCCAAGTGGTGTGCATATCATGAGGATTTCGGGCATCTCACTGAAGAGTGCATTTGAAAGAGCTTTTGGGACGAAAGAAGTCAAGGATCCAGGATCCTGAAAGGATCCCGGAAAAGGCTCCTGCTCCTCCAGCAGATGCACAAGTTATAAACTTCATATCCGGTGGATCAGACATTTGTGTTACTTCCTTTTCAGCAGCAAAAAGACATGCCAAGGAAACCAAGATGGATAATGGAGATAGGCCCATCCGGACGTCCACTGTCACCCAGGATAAGATCATAACTTTTGATGAGGATGATCGTGTTGATGTTCAGGATCCTCCTCATGATGGTCTTGTTATTACCCTGTTTATTTCTAATCATTTTGTTCGCATGATCCTTATAGATGGAGGAAGCTCTGTGAACATCATTCAGCTTGATGTCCTCAAGAAGATGAATATCCCGGAGTCTGATATTGTCCCAAGATCCTCAGTACTTGTGGGATTCAGTGGAGAAACTAAGAATACGTTGGGGGACATCAAACTCCCAATCTATATTGAAGGATTGCATTCATATCAAAAATTTTGTGTTATAGATTGCTTATCTTGTTGCAATGTTATCCTTGGCCGGCCATGGATACATGACATGAAGGCAGTCCCATCCACCTATCATCAATGTGTAAAGCTTCCAAGTCCATGGGGAGTGGTGAAAATTGAGAGTGATCAACAAGAAGCTAAGAATTGTTATACATCATCAATGAAGCCAGCCTCAAGACCAAGGGAGCAATAGCAATTAAAGTATCCTTCAAGAGATGTCTTGGAGGCAAGAGAGCAGGATGTAAAAGAAATCCTCATGGATCCTGATGATCCTGAATCTAGGATCTTCATAGGGTCAGGGATCCTTAGCGAAATCGAGCAGGATCTAGTATCCTTCCATAAGAGGAGGAAATCCACCTTTTCCTGGAAACCTGAAGACATGATAGGTATATCTAAGGATATAATTACTCATAAGCTTGGCATTGACAGGTCATTCAAGCCTATACATCAAAAGAGGAGGAAGTTTGCACCTGAAAGGAATGCTATTATCCAGGAAGAAGTAGATAAACTACTTCGGGTAGGTATGATAAGAGAGGTTAAGTATCCAAGATGGTTAGCCAATGTGGTTGTTGTTCAAAAGAAAAATGGAAAGTGGAGGGTATGTGTCGATTTTACTGATTTAAATAAGGCATGTCCCAAGGATCCTTTCCCATTACCCCACATTGACTCCATGGTGGATGCTACCGCGGGTCATGAGTTGTTGACTTTTATGGATGCTTCATCTGGATTTCAACAAATTCAGATGGAACCATCTGATCAAGAGGATACAGCCTTTATGACCCCAACTGGTATATACTGTTATATTGCTATGCCATTTGGACTAAGGAATGCAGGTGCTACTTATCAAACGCTAGTCAATATGATGTTCAAGGAACAAATTGGACACACTATGGAAGTCTATATAGATGACATGGTGGTTAAGTCCAAGAAAGCTGAGGATCACCTTAAAGACTTGGAGGAAGCATTCAATATCCTTGATAAATTTAATATGAAACTAAATCCTTCCAAGTGTCATTTTGGTGTTAAGGCAGGTAAATTCTTAGGCTATATGGTGACAAAGAGGGGCATTGAAGCAAGTCCAGAACAAAGCAAGGCTATTGTGAATATCAAATCTCCTGCCAATGCTAAGGATGTGCAAAGATTGACAGGCAGGATCGCAGCCTTGAACAGGTTCATATCCAAATCCTCATAAAAGTGAAAGGAATTTTATGACATCCTGAGGAAGAACAAGAAATTTGAATGGACTGAGAAGCATGAAAGTGCCCTCAAAGCTCTTAAGGATTACCTATCCTCAGCCCCCACCTTGATTAAACCAGAAAAGGGGGATATATTATCCTTATACCTAGCAGTATCCTCAAAAGCAGTAAGTGCGGTCCTTGTTAAGGATCACCAAGGTACACAACATCCTGTTTATTATGTAAGTAAGAGTTTACTTGATGCTGAATCCAGGTATTCACACTTAGAGAAACTTATCCTTGCATTAATTATGGCATCTACTAAATTAAGACATTATTTTGAGACTCATGCCATTATTGTTAAGACTAATTTTCCAATTAAGAATGTTCTCAGGAAACCTGAAATGTCAGGAAGGATGGCTAAGTGGGCAGTGAAGCTTAGTGCTTATGATATAAGATATGAACCAAGGACTGCCATCAAATCCCAAGCCTTAGCTGACTTTGTGGCAGATTTTAGTAGTGATTTGCAAAAGGGAGCTGAGTTAGAAGTCCAACAGCTTGAAGAAACTAAGGATCCTTGGATACTCTTCACTAATGGAGCCTCTAATGTAAAAGGAACAGGGCTTGGAATACTACTAAAATCGCCACAGGGGGACATAATACCCCACTCCATAGCTTGTGAATTTCAAACTAGCAACAATGAGGCTGAATATGAAGCCTTGATAGCTGGTTTGCAAATTGCTAAGCATACGAGGATCAGGTATCTTGAGGTACATGTAGATTCATTATTAATCACTAATCACTTTAATGGATCCTATGCTGTTAAAGGTGAAAAACTAATCAAATATTTAGAGATAGTCAAAGAATTGGCACTCTCTTTTGTTTCCTTTAGTTTGACACAGGTACCAAGGGAAGAGAATGCAGAGGCTGATGCATTAGCTAATCTAGGATCATCCTTGAAGATCCCGGAGGATATCAAGATCCCTATTATCCATATCATGACCCCTGCTATCGAGGATCATGTGGCTATGGAGATAGGAGAGGATTCTGCAATCATCCCTAGTGAGGATACTCAATCTCATTTAGGATCATGGATCCTTCCAATCATGAGATGCATACAACATGGAGAGATTCCTACAGGAGAAAATCCTAGGGCTTTCAAAATCAAGGTATCCCAATTTACAATATTGAATAATATGTTGTATAAACGATCTCTTGCAGGACCATATCTAAGATGCATTGAGGATCCTGAAATCCAAGAAGTCCTAAAGGATTTCCACGAAGGAGATTGTGGAAACCACACTGGGGGCAGAGCATTGTTCTCAAGGATCCTAAGGACAGGATACTATTGGCCTACTATGAAGAAGGATGCTGTGGAATATGCCAAGAAATGTGATCCTTGTCAGAGACATAGTAATATCCTTCATCAACCCGCAAAGCTTTTACATCCTATATCCTCTTCATGGCCCTTTATGAGATGGGGAATGGATATAGTTGGTAAGTTTCCTAAGGCACCTGGTGGAAAAGTATTTATGCTTGCTATGACTGATTACTTCTCCAAGTGGATAGAGGCTGAAGCCTTTGCTCAAGTCAGAGAAAAGGAAGTTATATCCTTTATTAAAAGAAACATTATTACTAGATTTGGTATCCCTTCTGAAATTGTTTGTGATAATGGATCCCAATTTATTGGGAGTAGAACAACTAACTTTTGTGACAGCTGGGGGATTAAAATGATAACATCAACACCAGTCCACCCACAAGCTAATGGTCAGGCAGACTCATCCAACAAGATCATCATCAACAATTTGAAGAAAAAGCTTGGATCCAAGAAAGGAAAGTGGGCAGAAGAACTACCTTATGTGCTATGGGCTGATAGGACAACTCCCAAGAATGCTACTGGCCAAACTCCATTTTCTTTGGTATTTGGGGCAGAATCAGTGATCCCTACAGAGATGGTGGTTCCTACTGCAAGAACAAGCATTCGTGATCCTGAAGAAAATGCTGAAAACTTGGTTCAAGACTTGGATACTATAGAAGAACTCAGGGATTTGGCAAAGATAAGGATGGCCAGTTATCAACAAAGAATGGCTGGAGCCTACGACAAAAATGTCAGGATCAGGAAATTCCAAGTTGGAGATATGGTGTTAAGGAAAGCATTTCAGAATACCACCAATCCTGCTGATGGAAAGTTGGCACCGAAGAGGGAAGGCCCTTACTTGATCGAAGCTGAGGCAGGAAAGGGGGCATATCGGTTGCTAACAATGGAAGGTGATTTGCTACCAAGAGCTTGGAATGTTGTCCACTTAAAGAAATACTTCATGTAACAAGGATTTTTTATCCTTACCTGACAAGTATCCTTGAAGGATCCTCACATGACAGATGATCCTCATTCTGGTAATATTCTGATCTCTAACTATTTCATTCTTTAATTATCTTATATAAGGGTAAGGATCCTGCATCCTTTATCCTCCTTTCACTTGATTCTGAGTTTTGAAGGTTCAGGTATCTTTAACAAAGGATTGAGTATCCATAGAAATATTCAGTTATTTGGGCTTGACCCCAGTTATTTGGGCTAGTCCCCAGTTTGGGCATGTCCCTAGTTTCGCCAGTAGCGCACGATGATCCTGGTATAGTTCATGGCAATGGGACCAGTACTCGCTTTAGGGGCTGACAATTTCATTGTACTGGCTATATTCAGGATCCTACGTATAATGGTAGACGTACCATACATCCGTTCCTAAGGTTTCTAACGTTTTCACGTTAGCTAAGGTTTTGGCATTTTCATGTCACTAAGTTTGGATAGTCGCCAGTGAGGGCCATACTCCAGTTTACACACGATCCTAGGGCTTGTCCCCAGTTATCCTTGGGCTTGTCCCCAGTTATCCTTGGGCTTGTCCCCAGTTATCCTTAGGCTTGTCCCCAGTTATCCTTGGGCTTGTCCCCAGTTATCCTTGGGCTTGTCCCCAGTTATCCTTGGGCTTATCCCCAGTTATCCTTTGGGCTTGTCCCCAGAATTGTTGGGCTTGTCCCCAGTTGCTAACTTTTATCTTATATTGGCTTAGTCCCAAGTTGTATCCTATTTCAGGTTTTTGAAGCTAGACGACCAAGGATCCTTGATCCTTACCTTCTACTAAGGTTTGTCTTTTGGATATCCTGATTATAAGTCTTAGAGGTTAGGATCCTAACTTGGATTCTCAGGTATGATCCTTAACTATTTTGATTTAATTCATTATTCGTTTGAGTGACCCTTATCCTTTGACAACTGAACTTATGATCCTTAAACTATATTACTTTTCAGAACTTGTCGACTATAGGATATATGATCCTTGAATATATTCTAAACTTTTTGAAGATATTTACTTAATAAATTCAGACAAAATATATATCTCAACAATTGAAAAGTAAAGTCTTTACTAGGATAACAACACAGGAGATAACCAAAAAGTTAAAGTTATTTTATTCACAAAAGATTAAACCCTTTAAGGTTGTCAAAATTGCCAACCCACATTTCTACCAGCAAAACGTGGCCCGTCCACATGGGTTGGCAAAGGGTGTCCATTGTTTACGGGTCTTTGTAGTGCAGGAAATAAAAGACGGAAGGATAACGAGTGGCCCGTCCACATGGGTTGGCAAAGGGTGTCCTAAAGTTATTACAACCCATCATTGTTTCAAAACACCATAACCAAAATAAAACTACCAAGCCCTAAAAAAATGGGCTCCGGCTACGTCTAGAAATGTCCTTCATCGCCCATTCCTGCAGCTTACACCTTTGCTGCATCACCATCTCCTTCAGCTCCAGCATCCTCCGCATGATCCTTACCACTTCCACTCGCCTCAATTGCCAAGACCTCATCAGCCTCTTCTTCATCATCCAGCTCAGCCAATCTAGCCTTCCAGCCCTCCACATCCCAGCTGCTCTTGTCAAAATCAGGATCCAGAGCTTCTTGGGCCATCTGCAACTGGGTTTTGTACATAGCAATGGCAGCGGAGATTTTAGCATCATTGGTGATCTCATTCTTCTCTTGGTCAGCAGTGATGTGAGCCAGGACAAGTTCCCTATTCACCAGATTGACATCATTTTCAAGGGAGGCAATCTTCTTATCCTTGGCCAACATCATCTTTTGGAGATCCAAACACTTTTGCTGAACCTCTTCAACATTGCCTACATAGTCCTCGATTTCAGCAAATTTCTGTAAAGAAGACAATGTAAAGCTTAGGATAACATGATCCTTAAGTGGGCAGGATAACTAAGTTAAGTTAGTGATCCTTACATCAGCAAAGTACTCAAGGAACTGGTGACGGATTAGAGGCAGGCCTTCTAGATTATCAGCCTCAGAGGCTTTCCTCTTCTTTCCCTTGGAGGTAGTAGCCTTGGGGATGGCAGTACTTGGGCTAGCAGCAGCTTTTTTCTTCCCGGACCTAGGACCAACAATGGTGAGATCGGTGACACTTAAACGGGTGGCAGACTTCGATGATTTTCCAGCACCTACACATTCAAACACAGATAAGTATCCTTATTTCATTTTAATTTAAGCATTTAATTACATATAAACATGGATACTTACTTGACATTATGACAGAACCTGAGGATACCTCTTGAGAATCCTGGGTATTTGCTTTAAATGATCTTATTTCAGGATCAAGCCTTCGAAAAGCAGCAAGCCTTTCCTCCGTTGCGGGTGTTGAAATAAGGTGTGCGACAGTGATAGCTGCAAAATAGAAACAAAAGGATGTTAGTGATCCTTAGCGGAAACAAGGTCATCTGGTGATCCTTCTAAGGATCCTCCATGGGATGGCAATCAAACCCGAACCCGTTGGGTAAACCCGAAACCCGACACATTTGGGACGGGTTTGGGGTCGGTTAATCGGGTTTGGGACGGGTTTGGGAATAGTTTTTATTTTTTTCGCGGGTTTGGGACGGGTTTGGGATTTAGTGATATACCCGTTTACCCGACCCAATTACCCGATAAAGTGTACCCATTTACCCGATTGTATACCCGATATAATTTCTTTTATATTATTAAATATGTATATATATGATACATCCATTTTTACACATATAGGTATTCTATTCCATATACATTGTAGTTATTTGGTATATATTTTTAAAATGACAATACAAAATGTAACCGGTTAGTAGTTACTCGATAGATATCCAATGGGTTTTGAGATGTATATACCCAACGAGTAATCTTTTTAAATTAACGGGTTTACCCGAAACCCGCGGGTATACCCGATACCCGATGGGTATTTACCCGCTAGAAACCCGACGGGTTTTGGGACGGGTTTGGGATAAGCTTATCTAACCGGGTTTGGGTTTGGGATTACCTTAACCCGTCCCAAACCCGACCCATTGCCATCCCTAATCCTCCATCCTACCATGGGTGGTCCATTTTCTAGGCAAATCCTTTCCATCAGGGAGAGAATCCCTTCCGACAAAGAAGAATCGCCGTTTCCAGTTGGTGTCATTCTTAGTGGCTTTGAAGATGGGGTGTTCTTCACCAGGTTTATGTTTGAGTAGATATCGGTGGGATCCATGGCTAACGAGGTCATACATCTCTGCAAACTCTGACATTCCCAGATCAATTCCTTCATGTTCAATGATCCTTTCAAGGGTATATAAGACCCTCCAGATCATTGGCATCGCTTGAATGTAGGAGATGCCGGTAAGAGAGAAGAAGGATTGGGTAAAATCTGGAAAAGGATACGAGTACCCAATTGTAAATGGTGTGACCGGAAAGGCTACCCAAGTTTCAGAAATATAGTCACTTAGAACGGTGGGGTCAGATGGTTTGAAAACGGTGTTCGCCGGGAAACAATGGCGGATTCTGTCTATCTGTGGATCGGTGAAGCAGCATCTTTCTTTCGCAGAATCTTTGATGATCCCTTGGGTCTTCAAGGGACTGTCCTTACGGTGATCCTTAGCCGGTGAAGATCTCAACATCATCTTGATTGCAGATAAAGATGAGGAAAGAAGGAATAGAGAAAGAAGATGAAGAGAGAAAGGAGAGAGAATTACCTGATCAGATCTTCGAATGAGGATTTAAAGGAGGAAACGCACGGATTTAAATGCTCTCTAACCCTTATCTCTAACTTCAATTTATAATGATGATCTTGCAGGGTAGTCACTTCAGTGACGTCAGGATGGCAACGGATAGTTCGATTGCAACGGCTATATATCCGTTAGTTGGTTACGGATAAGAACGAGAAAATATAACTAGTTATCTTACATATTACTCCTTATATTTTGGGGGCAATTGTTAGGGGAGGATTTTTCAATGATCAGTGATCCTCATTTACTGTTGGGCTTAGTGATCCTCAATTCTGTCTGAATTAGTGATCCTCAGAAAGTATTGTAGGATCAGGATCATGGATCATCATAAGGATCCTTATACTAACGATTGTCTATTTTGAATGTGAAGTTGTTTTGCAGGAGTACGAGCTTGGACTTGGTCTTGGCGATATTCCTGGAGCATATTCCATATTTATTCCGCACGTGCATGACTGAAGTGGACGTTGTGGAAGTCGTGGAAGACTTGCACGAAATGCGGAATGTTTGTTAGCTTAGATATTTTCCATTTTTAAAAGGGGATAGCGAGCTAAATAGAGACACTTGGCTATTTTTAGCTTAACACACACTCTCGCAACTGCTCTCACCAGCTCTCGACAATTCACTTGGCGATTACACACTTTTTTACACATTACACTATAGTGATCCTTGTAACTAGCTCGCTATCATCCGAAGTTGTAATACATTTCTTGTTTAATCTGAGTTGGTGATCGGTAGTTTCCATCACCCGAGGTTTTTTATGCCGGAGATCATTCATTGATCAAGGGCTTTTTCCTCGTTTAAATCTTTGTATCACTTATTAATTACATTTCAGAGTGATCCTTAGTATTGTTCATTGATTCAAGCATCACACCTCACAACAGAAAGTTTGGTTGCATTATCATTGCTTGATTTTTGACCAAAACAGCAAGCATAAACACTTTTCCTCCTGGTGCTTTGGGAAGTTTGCCAACTATATCCATTCCCCATCTCATGAATGGCCAAGAAGAGGATATAGGATGCAGGAGCTCTGCTGGTTGATGAAGGATATTGCTATGTCTTTGACAAGCATCACACTTCTTTGCATAATCCATAGCATCCTTCTTCATAGTAGGCCAATAGTATCCTATCCTAAGGATCCTTGAGAACGGTGCTCTGCCCTCAGTGTGGTTTCCACAGTCTCCTTCATGAAAATCCTTTAGAACTTCTTGGATTTCAGGATCCTCGATGCACCTTAGATATAACATGTTATTTAGTATTGTAAATTGAGATACCTTGACTTTGAAAGCTCTAGGATTTTCTCCGGTAGGGATCTCTCCATGTTGTATATATCTTAGGATTGGAAGGATCCATGATCCTGAATTTGACTGTGCACCATCACTAGGTGTGATTGCAGAATCCTCCACTATTTCCATAGCTGTATGATCCTTAATGGCCGAAGCCAAGATGTGGATGATGGGAATTTTAATATCCTCTGGAATCTTCAATGATGATCCAAGGTTGGCTAAAGCATCAGCTTCTGCATTTTCTTCCCTGGGTACCTATGTCAAACCAAAAGAAGCAAAAGAGTCTGCCAATTTCTTGACTATCTCTAGATATTTGATTAGTCTTTCACCTTTAACAGAATAAGAACCATTAAAGTGGTTAGTGATTAATAAAGAATCTACATGTATCTCAAGATACCTGATACTCATATGCTTGGCAATTTGCAAACCAGCTATTAAGGCTTCATATTCAGCCTCATTGTTAGTAGTTTGAAACTCACAAGCAATTGAGTGAGGTATTATGTCCCCCGGTGGCGATTTTAGTAGTATGCCTAGTCCAGTTCCTTTGACATTAGAGGCTCCATCTGTGAAGAGTATCCAAGGATCCTTAGTCTCTTCAAGCTGTTGAACTTCTAATTCAGCTTCCCTTTGTAGATCACTACTGAAATCAGCCACAAAGTCAGCCAAGGCCTGAGATTTAATGGCAGTTCTTGGTTCATATCTGATATCATAAGCACTAAGCTCAACTGCCCATTTTGCCATCCTTCCTGACATTTCAGGTTTCCTGAGAACATTCTTAATTGGAAAGTTAGTTTTAACAATAATAGCATGTGTTTCAAAAAAATGGGGTAGTTTAGTAGATGCCATAATTAAAGCAAGGATAAGTTTTTCTAAATGAGAATACCTGGATTCAGCATCAAGAAAACTTTTACTTACATAATATACAGGATGTTGTGTACCTTCATGATCCTTAACAAGGACTGCACTTACTGCCTTAGAAGATACTGCCAAATATAAGGATAATATATCCCCTTTTTTCTGGTTTCATTAATGCTGGGGCTGAGGATAGGTAATCCTTAAGGGCCTTGAGAGAATTTTCATGCTTTTCAGTCCACTCAAATTTCTTGTTCTTTCTCAGAATGTCATAGAATTCTTTGCATTTCTATGACGATTTTGAGATGAACCTGTTCAAGGCTGCGATCCTTCCTGTCAATCTTTGCACATCCTTGGCATTTGCAGGAGACTTGATGTTCACAATCGCCTTGATTTGCTATGGACTTGCCTCTATGCCTCTTTTTGTCACCATATACCCTAGAAACTTGCCAGCTTTTATACCAAAGTGGCACTTGGAAGGATTCAATTTCATATTGTATCTATCAAGGATATCAAATGCTTCCTCCAAATCCCTAAGGTGATCCTCAGCTTTCTTGGACTTAACCACCATGTCATCTATATAGACTTCCATTGTGTGTCCAATTTGTTCTTTAAACATCATATTAACTAGCCTTTGGTAGGTTGCACCTGCATTTCTTAGTCCAAATGGCATAGCAATATAACAATAGATACTAGTAGGGGTCATAAAGGTTGTATCCTCTAGATCAGATGGTTCCATCTGAATTTGTTGGAATCCAGATGAAGCATCCATGAAAGTCAACAACTCATGACCCGCGGTAGCATCCACCATGGAGTCAATGTGGGGTAATGGGAAAGGATCCTTGGGACATGCCTTGTTTAAATCAGTAAAATCGACACATACCCTCCACTTTCCATTTTTCTTTTGAACAACAACCACATTGGCTAACCATCTTGGATACTTAACCTCTCTAATCATACCTGCTCTGAGCAGTTTATCTACCTCCTCCTGGATAATGGCATTCCTCTCAGGTGCAAACTTTCTCCTCTTTTGATGTATGGGTTTGAATGACCTGTCAATGCCAAGTTTATGAGTAATAATATCTTTAGAAATACCTGTCATATCTTCGTGCTTCCAGGCAAAGGTAGCTTTTCTTCTCTTTAGGAAGGATACTGTTGAGGATCCCGGATCCTATAAAAACTTTGGATTCAGGATCCTGAGGATCCATCAGGATATCTTTGACATCTTGTTCTCTTGCCTCCAGGACATCTCTTGGATGATACTTTAATTGCTATTGCTCCCTAGGTCTTGAGGCTGGTTTCATTGATGAAGTGTAGCAATTTTTATCTTCTTGTTGGTCACTTTCTATCTTCACCACACCCCATGGAGTAGGGAGTTTGACACATTGATGATACGTAGATGGGACTGCTTTCATGTCATGTATCCATGGCCTTCCAAGGATAACATTGCAGCAGGATAAGCAATCTATAACACAAAATTTTTGAAAAGAATTAACTCCCTTTATGTAAATGGGAAGTTTAATGTCCCCCAATGTGTTCTTGGTTTCTCCACTGAATCCTACAAGAACCGATGATCTTGGGATGATTTCTGATTCAGGGATATTCATTTTTTTGAGGACATCAAGCTGAATGATGTTCACTGAACTCCCTCCGTCAATGAAAATCCTACGAACAAAATGGTTAGATATAAACAAAGTAATAACAAGACCATCATGATGAGGATCCTGAATATCCACACGATCATCCTCATCAAAGGATATAACTTTCTCCTGTGTAAGGATCAAGGTTTGAATGGGTCTGTCCCCATTATCCATCTTTGTTTCTTTAGCATGCCTCTTTGATGCTGAAAAGGAAGTGCCACATATGTCTGATCCTCCAGATATGAAGTTGATAATTTGTGCATCAGCAGGAGGAGTAGGAGCTCTTTCTGGAACCCTTTCAGGATCCTAGATCCTTGACTTTTTCCTTCCAAACAGCTCCTTCAAATGCCCTTTGCTTAATAGATAACCAATCTCTTTCCTGAGTGCTATGCATTCATCAGTGAGATGGCCGAAATCTTCATGATAGGCACACCATTTGGATTTGTCTTTTGTGGCAGCTGGCTTATCATTATTTCTAGGCCATCTTGCTTTTTCACCTAGATTCTGCATGGCAAGGATTAGTTCATTATTATCAACAGCAAAGCAATAATCAGAAATGGGAGGATAATCCTCATCATCCTCTTCTTGCTCCACTGCATGCATGTTCTGATTATCAGGCTTGTTGTATGATTTGGACTTATTCTTCCTGAAATAGGATCCTTGCTTTTCCTGCTTTGAGGATCCTGACAGCCTTTCTTGGATCCTTTTATCATCCTTTAATCGAATGAATCTAAGGGCCCTGGTTCTTACTTCATCAAGGTTCCTGCAAGGGGTCATGACAAGATCATCATAGAACTGTGAATCCTTAAGTAAACCCATTTTGAAAGCTTCTACAGCTGTAGCTATATCCAAATTAGGAATTTCTAAGGATTCTCTACTGAATTTAGTGATATGATCTCTAACTGATTCATTTTGACCTTGTGTTACCCTATATAGATCACTAGTTAATCGTTCAAATCTCCTACTACAAGAGAATTGGCTATTAAACAAATTAACTAGATTAGCAAATGAAGTAATAGAGAAAGGAGGAAGACTTAGCAGCCATTTAAGAGTTGATCCTGTCAGTGTGGATCTGAAACCCTTGCATAGACATGCTTCTTTTAACCTCTCAGGAATGGGGTTGATCTCCATTCTCTACCTATATTGAGCCACATGCTCTTCCGGATCAGTTGTACCGTCGTAGAGCTTCATGTTTGGTACTTGAAATCTCTTTGGTATCTCTGCATCACAAATAGGTGGTGCAAAGCGGGATATCTTGTGACTTCCATCTGGAATTTCAGGAATGGGATTAACCACTCCTGGAATGTTGGATATCATATCCTTAAGCTTTTGTAACTCTCTAGCCATAGCTTGGTTGATTCCTGTATCCTGCACAAAGCCATGGTTAGTATTATAAGTAGTATTTAAAGTGTTACCTCCTGATGGATTCAATGGTGGAATTCCTGATGTGAATCCATATTGATGTGACTCTGGCATGATTGAGGGACCAGACGAAGCAATAGTTTGCATAGGGATGAAGTCTCCCAAGTGAATTTCTGAACTTCTGGGTTGTGCACTCCTTAAGGATCCTTGATCCTGAGAGGAGGATTCTTGAACCTGAGAGGAGGATCCTTGACCCTGAGATGAGGATCCTTGAACCGTCCGCGTTCCCATATATCCTCCAGACTGAAGAATGTAGGATCGTTTATACGACCAAAACGAGTCGTTCAGAAGAATTCTAATCAATACGAGAGGCAGAAACAAACGTATCGACTTTGAATCAGCTTGATATACACTCTAATTGTCTTGTATATTGAATTGACACGGTTACAGATCAAATGACACTTCGGCTCTGGAATCCAAAACTATTCTAAATGATTTGAAGACTCGGGTATTTATAGGGTGAGCCATTTCGCATGGAATGGGCCAGACTCATTTCGTGCGAAATGGACAATGTCCATTTCGTATGAAATGGCCTCTTCCATTTCGTGCAAACTGGTCCAACATCATACAAACCCTAATTTCTAACCTATCGAGCTCCATTCTTTCCAAACTAGATACAAGACTCGATACAAGACGAATTCGACAGACATATGCATCAACAGACTCCCCCTTGGATGTCGACGAGTCTTCGATACATGTCTTCAGTATGACCAATCTTCAGTCTTGATCAGTCTTCATGCTCTCTTCAAAATATTTGACATTGTAAGCTTTCTTCAATCTTTTCTCTTCTACTATCAGTAGCTAACCTCCCCCTTGGATGTTGATCTAATTTTTTTCTAGAATCGCATCCTGGCTCTATCCACTCTTGGTCACACTTCCAGGAATCGAAACTGGCTTTTGCATTTTCAGACTCCCCTTTGCTCGCAGACTCCCCCTTAAATTGTTCCGGGATCGCAATCTGACATAGCACTTCCACAGGTTCAGAACGTTTCCTGGCTTTCCGTAGCAACAGGATCAGAAACCTGGTTTTAATCTTCATATCTTCAGGAGTTGAAACCTTGGCTAACCTGCACAGACTCTACCTCAAAATAAATTTCACAAATTTATCAATTTTGACAAATTTATAACTCACTTGCAGGTATCGATCAAAATGATTTAACATTTTAAAATCTTTGATGACCACTTGTAAGAATATCATTTTTCTTTTTACAAACAAATTTTCCCAACCCAATGTTGTTCATCATGTTTAGCACTCGGAATTTTGAAAATCAACTTTCCAACATCAGTTGTCAAAAAAAACTTTTTGAATTTTCAAAATTTTAAGCTAAAACACAATCTTTTTGGATTTTTGTTTAAATGAAAAGCAGTAAAGAAATATTTACAGACAAAATTTTTGTGAGTTTGTGTAAGAGGATCATATCAGTTTTTGAGACCAATCACTAGCACCGTTGAGCTTTAAACACTTTAAGTTCTAAACGATTCACATAGATTGACGATATTGTTGTCCTCTTAAACTCAATCTAAAAACTTTCGAAATGCTTTCCAATATGTTAAGATATATTAATTTTGCACAAAATTCTTATGGACCCCACGATCTCAGCATATCCCTTCATCATGCAATACACTGACTCAAGTAATGCCTTTAAACTTTCATCAACTGTGATATGTGCAAAAACAACGCAGAATGTTTAAACATTAACAATCAGGTCGATCTTTTGATACGCAGAGAAAGTCCAATGTTTAAACAAAATAAGAAATAAAAACATGTTGAATATGTTTAGATCTTAACCACCAGTTCGATATTCACATATACGCAGAGGTGATCCAAGATTTAAACGAATCACCAAGAAAAATAAAGCAGAACGTTTAGGCACTAACATCCAGGTCGATACTCACGTATACGCAGAGGATGTCCAATGCTTATACAAAATAAAGAAATCAAACAAGTTTAAATCTTTGCAAAAAGAAATGCACAATCACAGTGACTTTTTCAGCAAGTTGTGAAAGTTCACAAATTGACCGGTTTTTATGCTCTTTTAGCATTCAGCGATTACCAAGTAGGTACACAGTCACGAAGGATAAAACTAAGTACTATGCTTTCAACCGCGTTTGCCACTAGAACTAGGCTTTTTCATTTAAGTTTGTATCGTTATCGCAAATCTACTAGTCTAGCTGAGCCAATCGTCACATCTTTAGTGAGACCGTTTATCACATTTTAGCTTTCCAATTCTTTAGCGTACTGTGACAGTCCAACTAATGTACTATCATTTCCTCTTTTTTCAACAAAACTCATTTTTTTATTTTTCGATGTTTTTGACTTTTTCAAATTTTCAAAATTTCTTACTCCCCCTAAAATCAAAATATGTTTCAATTTTAATTTTCTGGGAAAATTTGAAAATGAAAGCAATAAATTGTACAAATAACATGACAACATGATGTGAATTGCTTTAAATCGCCATCCACTAGGCGTAAATAATCAGAACTCCCCCAGACAACAAACTATTTTCCCATTATGATTTCAAAACACTTAAGTTTGTTTTAATCAAAATGGTTTTTCTGGAAAATTAGTTTTGTTGATTTCATAAACCACTTGTTGGATAGGGGTTTCATCACATTGTTTTCTCAACCATTTGTATGAAAGTTAAATCAAGTTCAACTTAATGACCTTGATTTACCACTTGTAGGTTCATTAATCAACACAACCACTTGTAAATCGAAATATGAAAATTTTAAGTTTTGAGAAAGATGCCGATTCATGCTCCACGATTACCAACTTGGGAGCTCCGGCAAGTCAGAATTTTAAGTAGAAAATGCTGTCACCCAAGCCTGACCAGTCTTGGGTGTTTTTGAGTTCTTTTCACTCGGTGGGCACATCCACCTCTTTGATTCATAAAATTCTTTTGCTCCTTTTACCTTTCCGTCGACCATCTTCCCAAAAATATATTTTACATTTCCATTAAAAGCCTTTTCAGCATCAAATTCTTCTTTACCAGAGAACAATTGATCTGAAATCTCAATCTTTCCAACTATTGATTTCAAATTATCTTTTGACAATGGCGAAAAGTTTTCATCGTTCATTTCTGGAACGGAATTCTTATCACTTGACACGACAAATGACTCCTCTGACTTTGACGAGTCAGATTCTGTCAGAACTACTCTCTGATTTAACAACCCATTTTTGTTTGTTCAAATCGACTTTTCTTTTGTAAAAATGTTTCGAACTTTCACCAACTTCGAAAGTCAAATTTTTAAACACTTTGAATTTTTCTGTTGGTTGTTCTGTTTTATCAACACATTTCTTTTTCAAATCTGAGTTAGAAGTAACTCCCTGTTTTGTATAAGTGGACTTGGTGCAATTCCAAGCAATGTGTCCAACCTTTTGGCATTTGAAACAGGTTCTTCTTTCAACTCTTTGTTCAGATTTCTTCCTCATATTTTTCTTCCTTTCAGCGAGAAACTCTTTGTTTGACTGTCTCCAGAATGGTTTCTTTTGCTCTTCTTCAGAACTTCCTCCTGAAACAAATTTAGTTTTTGTTTTATAAGTTTTCTCATTTTTATAATTTTCAGGTGGAATAAAACCTAATCCCTTCTTTTTGAAATTACGGTTATGGTTTGGTTTCTTTTGAAAACCATAACCAGAACTGTAACCCATTTTCTTGTTCAATCTTTGTTGAACTCTTGAAGTGTACTTTTTAGGTTTTTCAGAAAGATTTACATCTTTTATTTCAGAAATATTAATTTCTGTTAATTTGAAAACCTTGTTAATCATTTCAGTTTTGACACTTCTTATTGGAAATTCTTCATCAGAAAATAATTTGTCAGAATCATTCAAAGTATATGCTACTTTGAATGTTTCGTCCTTCAAATTATTTTTCAACATCAGAAATTCTTTATTGTAAACCCGTTTGACCGGTGAACTCGGACTCTTGTCTGATGAACTCGAACTTTCAGATTTAGACTCCGACTTTGACTCTTCATCCATATCCAACACCTGATCAACCACTTTCTTTAATAACTCAGACTCATGATCAGTGTCAGACGCTGTGAATGTGACGTCAATGTTGTCTGGTAACTCATCAATGGTTTCAGACTTTAACTTTATGTTGACTGCCTTTTTTAATTGTTCCTCATTTGGTTTTCTGGGAGAATAACTTTCCCAGATCGGAGGCGGACACTTGTTATACTTGACACTTTGTTTCTTACCAGTATCCTCTTCCGTATTTTTATCTTGAAAAGCTTCAAGACCTGCAACAGTAGGATAAACTCTATCAATCAAATAATCAGAAGATGTATAACTCATCAGCAATCGTCTGATTCTTTCATTTTCAATCCTTTCAGTCTCCAACTCCGGTTTCAGCTTTGCACAATCTTCAATATACTCATTGATGACCTTCGGCTTAGTCATTAATGTTGAACTCATCATCGTTTTAGCAGCTCCCATTTCTAGGTTTGTTTTGTTCAAACTATCAACCGTTCTGTTCAGCACATCATACGATTCTTTTACATACTTCACATCAAACAACAATTTTTCTTTCAACTCTTCTAGTTCACGATACTTCTTGTCTTTCTCCTCACAATCTTTGCATGGTTTCAAACATTTCAGACAAGGTTTCGTGATCTCAACGATCTTTTCAACTTCGATAATCTTTTCAACTTCGATTATTTTTTCAACTTCGACGATTTTTTCAACTAAAACAATTTTCACAATCACCTTTTCACTCATCGGTTCTTCATCAAATTCTATTTTTACTTCACTTTCTTCAACTCTGGCTTTTTCTGTTGAATTTTCTTCAACTTTTGCATTTTCAGTTTCCATCTGAACTTGAATATGTTCTTCAGCAATCCTTTTTGCTTCCAATTCTTTCTCCAGTCTAGCAGCCTTCTTCTTATTCAACATCTCGATCTTATCTGCAAAAAACAAATTAAAACTAAATGACTCCAAATTTTGTCTAGATGTATTAATATACTCTTCCTCATCATCAGTATCTTCATCACTTTCTGATGATCTGAAAATCTTCTCTCTTTTTGGCTTAGATTTGATTGACTCTTTGTAACAATCCTCAAGTAAACCGACACCCTCATAATATTTTCCGACGCCCTAGTATATTTTAAAATATCCCAATATGTCTTTAAATACATCCCATACGTGAAAACGGGCCCTAAATATATTAAATAGTATTAAAAATAATTAAAAAACAAGAAACATTAAGTTGAGGCGGGCCACGTAGACCCACCCCAACCCTTTACGCGGGCGGTATCAAGGTGGATCCCTGATTTCGTTGATTTATAAGCTTAAGCGGGCCGCGTAACACCGCCGTTAAGTTAACGCGGGCCGCGAGAGTCTCAGAAGGTGGCGCAGCCCGGTGTGGCCATGTGGCCGACGCGTGTTGACCCTACTCGCTGACTCGGACTAGCTACTCGTTTGACCAGGGTTGACGTGGGCTGCGTAACCCTTGTCTTTGCTTTACGCGGGCCACGTGAAGATCAGTTTCAGCAACTATATAAGAAGGCCATCGGGTTCAACCAGAAATCGTTCACAATTCGTTTCTCAATCTTAATTTCTGAATAGTAGACATAATACGCGGGTATTATACCCCCTAAATAGCGAAGTTCTGCTCCGTTGTAAGTATTATAACCCCTGGATACGTATTAGATACGCTGCCCGATTGATCTAGGGTTCCGTAATGGCTGTCGTGGTTCTGCCCGACGTAGTCATTGGAATGCCGTCTCGGGGAGGGTATTACTAATGTTAAAATGGGTTATTATACTAACACGTGTGCATTTGTGTAATTTTTAGATTGTCACCAGGAAACCCTTACGGAAAATCTAAGAGAACAATGTGAGTAATCCTTCTTTTTGTGTAAACCTTTTTGTGAGTTGATCCACTTTTTGTAAACCTATTTTGTAAACTGTTTATACAAAACCTTAAATATTTTTCCATGCAAATGACAGTTATTGAGTATTTATAAGAATACAATTATCATGAGTATGTTGGGGTTTTGTATACAAAATTTGTTACCACCTGGTCAAGGAGTAACATTTCCACAAGTTGAGTATGACAGTACCATGGATGTTAATTGATATGTATTGGAAACAAATATAATTCCGAGATCGCCCTCAATACTGTACACTGTGAACTAAGTTTTATTTAAACTTGATTAAACTGGGATTCACTCACCAGTATTTCCCACTGACAAATGTTTTTAAAACGCGTTTCAAGTAACAAAATGTGAAAGCCAAATAGAAGCCAGCTGGACAGCACTGAAGGCTTGGAAAAGTGGCAATAAAGTTACCTAAAATAAAATAGATGTTTTTATTAAATAAAATAGGATGTATTCTTACGAAAACATGTGTACTATGAACTTGGGTTTTATCCCATTTGTTTAATACTATGAAAATGTGGTATTTTACTCTGATCAAATATTTCCTAACTACGGTCCTGATGAAAATTTCCGCTGCCAAATTAGACAACCATGCGATACCACCGAAACTGGCTCGCGGCCGCCCGTTCCCTGGGATGAGGGATCGGGGGCGGCGACAGAAGGTGGTATCAGAGCTATGCCACTGATTCAGCCACAGAAGTGTTCTGCTGACATCAAAAGTCAAAGTGTTAGGAAATAAATTATGGAAAATACGTGCATAACTGTATTTATTGTTATGTGTTATTTGACTATCTGTTAGTTTACAGTATGAGCGACCAAGGACCATCTGACGCGTATCGTCAATTGTCTGGTTCGCCTAGAAGTGAAAGCACCTCCTCTTCTCAGCCTGCCCTCTCAGGGTACTCTGCTGATACGGAAGACGGAATCTTTGTATTTAAGGCTCAGTCCGAGGAGCCGTTTCCTCAGAAAAAGAGGGGATGGTTCAGTCGAGGGGCACACGAGCGTAGAAAATGTATGAAAAAGTTACAAGACCAAAGGGCACTAGCAGCAGCCAAGAGAGAGACAGATGCCTATGCCCAGGATATAATCAATAGGGGTATAGCCAATATCCATATCCTAGCAACCACTGCAGCTGACCCTAATCTGGAGCAAATAATAGCACCCCAACCACAGCCACCAATCCCTGACGAACCCATGGAGATAGAAAACCCTGAAAACCAAGTAGAGATGCATGACTTCAATCCAGAAGAAATACCTAGGATACCAGCACCAAACCCCCTAGGCCCAAATTACGACCCCTGGTGGTACGATAATAGGGACTATGTGCAAAGTTATCCGATACATGAAGACATGCCCATGCCAAACATAGGAGTCTATCCAGGTATGGACCCTTTAGATCCCTATTACCATGATGAATACATTAGGGAGATCTTAGAAGATCCTTACCGATTTCAGGAACCTACACCCCCATACCAGGAACCCGCACCCCAGATTCCGAACCCAGTCCTAGAACCTGCACCCCCAATGAGTGCAGAAAACGTACAAGAACTTAGGACTTTTGAGGAGGAAATTTTAGAAAGCAGTGAGAGAATGAGACAGGTGGGAGAGCGACTCGTATGGAAATACGACGAGCGCAATATGGATTTCTGGATGAATCCATATCCATAAATGTGTTGGTGGAGACGGTAATAGTAATAATAATAATAATAAAATAAAATATGTGTGTACGGATGCCTACTATTATTAGTATAATTTCATTTCAGTCGGTATTGTAAATTTTATTTCAGTAATGGTGTGTAATAGATGCATAATAGATGAATAGAGTAAAGTCGCAATGATCGACGCTTTTGGCAAAAATGTGTGTCATGTGATTGACTATATTAATATGATTTTGTGATATTAATACGGGGTAAATGTTTAAAATTCAGATGGCCGACGAAGGAGATCAAGGAAATCTGAATAACGATAACCAGAGTAACATTAACGTGGTTAATGAAAATCCGAGCATCAATAACAATGGAAACCAAATGGATAATAGTGCCATTCAACACATAGTGGCACAAGGAATTATAGATGCAATGCCATTTATTATTCAAACGGTTCAAGAAGCGAATAATAAAAGTAAACATAGCAGTAAGCGACCAACTGAACCAGAAAACAGCGTGAACAATGGACCCGTACTTCAAGCGCCCATTCCCAAAAGAAGAAGAACCATGCCTTATGGTTGTTCTTACAAAGAATTCTAGTCCTGCAAACCAATAGAATTCTCGGGCAATGAAGGACCCATTGCAGCACTACGCTGGACAGAGAAGACTGAGGCTGTTTTAAAAATAAGCAAGTGTGCTGAAGAAGATAAGATAATGTTTGCTTCTAATTTGTTTAAGAATTCAGCCTTAGAATGGTGGAACACTATCCTCCAGTCAAGAGGGAGTGATAGGGTATATAACAAGGAATGGGAGGAATTTAAAAATATGGTAGAAAGGAAATTCTGCCCTCCCAATGAAAAGGAACAGATAGCTAATAAGTTTCTAAACTTAAGGATGACCGGGGTAGATAGTAAGGGGTATACTACTACATTCTTTGAATATGCTAGAATAGTACCAACCCTTGCATCACCTGAACCGGTATTAATCTCCCGTTACATTTGGGGATTAATTAGAGAGATTAGACACGTAGTCAAGGCAGCTAGACCACAAACTATAGAAGAAGCTGTAGAACTAGCAAATACCTTGACAGGTGAACTAATCCGTACTAGAGAAGAAGATCAGAGGAGAAACCTAACCCAAAGGCTTACTCAAGAATTCCGTTCTGGGAATTGCAATCGTAGGAATATGGGTTCTACCTCTGCACCATTTTGCAAGGTCTGCAAGAAAAAGCATTCGGGAAAATGCTCCACTCTTTGCAATTTCTGCAAGATGCCAGGACACAAGGAAGAAGATTGCGGGAGGAAATCTAGTAATGGACTGTGCTTCAACTGTGGAGAAAAAGGTCACATCAAGCCGAATTGTCCGAAATTGGCTCCAGCTACGAACAACAAGAACACTAAAAATGCTAGAGCATTTGTTCTAACTGCAGATGAAGCCAAGATGATTCCAGACGTGATAGCTGGTACGTTTTTAGTTAATGATGTATTTGCTAAGGTATTATTTGACTCTGGTGCAAACCAAAGTTTTATTAATACTTCGTTTTGCAAACTTCTTAATCAGTCATTAACTAAACTACCACAAGAATGTCTAGTAGAGACAGCTAATGGAGAAACCGTTAGGATTTCTGAAATCTTGCAGGGAGCAAGAATAGAATTTTTGAATCAGGAATTTATTGCAAACCTTTATCCCATGAATCTGGTAGGATTTGATGTCGTTTTAGGAATGGATTGGTTAATAGACAATAAAGCCAGTATTCTATGTGATCAAAAGTCAATCCAAGTAAATTCACCAAAAGGTAAAAAGATCACAATTAAAGGTGAAAAGCCATTTAGATCCACAAAATTCATCTCTGTGATGAAAACTGCAAGTTATATAAGAAAAGGATCTATAGTGTATTTGATTTCTATAATCACTAACACTAAAGGAAAAGAACTAAAAGACATTCCAGTAGTATCTCAGTTTTCCGATATATTCCCAGAAGAATTGCCAGGGCTACCGCCGGATAGAGAAGTTGAATTCAGAATTCACCTGCTACCAGGAACAGCACCAATTGCCAAAGCACCTTACCGATTGGCACCAGCCGAAATGCAGGAACTGAAGAATCAATTAGATGAATTATTGGAAAAAGGATTTATACAACCAAGTTCGTCGCCATGGGGAGCGCCGATACTGTTTGTTAAAAAGAAGGACGGATCGATGCTTATGTGCATTGACTACCATGAATTGAACAAGGTCACAATTAAGAATCGATACCCATTACCGAGAATCGACGATCTGTTCGACCAACTGCAAGGAGCTCGATTTTTTTCTAAAATCGATTTAAGATCAGGATATCATCAATTAAAGGCACAGGAAGAGGATATTCCTAAAACTGCGTTTAGAACAAGGTATGGACATTATGAATTTACTGTCATGCCATTTGGTTTAACCAATGCCCCAGCCGCATTTATGGACATGATGAACCGAATATGTAAGCCATATTTGGATAAATTCATAATTGTTTTTATAGATGATATTCTAATTTACTCCAAGAATAAAGAAGATCACGCAAAGCATTTGCACGCACTTTTAAGTCTACTAAGAAAGGAAAAGCTTTATGCTAAGTTTTCAAAGTGCGAATTTTGGTTAGAGCAAGTACAATTTCTTGGACACTTAGTGAATCATGAAGAAATTCATGTGGATCCCACAAAGATCGAGACAATTACCAAATGGAAAACCCCTGAGTCACCAACCGAGGTTAGAAGTTTCTTAGGATTGGCCGGTTATTATAGAAGATTTATTCGAGATTTCTCTAGAATAGCTATTCCTTTAACTAAGTTAAC
The DNA here is from genome assembly GCA_030545235.1 of Helianthus tuberosus. Lineage (NCBI taxonomy): Eukaryota > Viridiplantae > Streptophyta > Magnoliopsida > Asterales > Asteraceae > Helianthus > Helianthus tuberosus. Next base: position 189,970,722 of record CM060406.1, read on the forward strand.
CTGTAAATCCATTAAGTTTGAATGGGGACCAAAACAGGAAGAAGCATTTATAATTCTTAAGCATAGATTAACCCATACACCCATATTAGCGTTACCAGAAGGAACGGAAGACTTTGTAGTTTATTGTGACGCTTCTAAGTTAGGTTATGGATGTGTGTTGATGCAACGCAAGAAGGTTATAGCTTATGCATCTAGACAGCTTAAGAATCATGAAGATAACTATTCAACCCATGATTTAGAATTAGGAGCTATAATTTTTGCCCTTAAGATTTGGAGACATATTCACTGATCATAAAAGTTTAAGGTATGTTTTCGGGCAAAAAGAGTTAAATATGAGGCAAAGAGGCTGGATAGAAATGCTTAGTGATTATGATTGTGATATCCAGTATCATGAAGGAAAAGTGAATGTAGTGGCAGATGCTTTAAGCCGAAAGTATCACGAAAAGCCAAAAAGGGTACGTTCTCTTAAATTAAATCTACAAGTAGATTTAAATGATCAAATTAGAAAAGCACAAGAATCAGTAATCAAGGACGATACTAAAAAACTAAAAGGTATGATTAAGGAATTAGAACAAGGAACAGATGGAATCTGGAGATTCCATGAAAAGAGAATGTGGATACCTAAAATAGGAAACCTACGTCATCATATATTAGAAGAAGCCCATAAGTCTAAGTATACGATACATCCTGGAAGTGATAAAATGTACCAAGATTTAAGGAAGAATTTCTGGTGGATAGGAATGAAAAAGGACATAGCAGCCTATGTTTCTAAATGTTTAACTTGTTCACAAGTTAAAGCTGAACACCAGAAACCCTCAGGTCTGTTGCAGCAATTAGAAATGCCAGTGTGGAAATGGGAATTGATAACAATGGATTTTGTTACCAAATTACCCAAAACAAAGAAAGGTAATGATACAATCTGGGTGATTGTAGATAGACTAACCAAGTCAGCTCATTTCTTACCAATGAAAGAAACTTTCAGTATGGAACAGTTAGCTAAATTATATGTAAATGAAATTGTTTCTTTACATGGAATACCGTTATCAATCATTTCTGATAGAGATAGCCTATTTACCTCTCATTTTTAGTCAAGTTTCCAAAAGGCAATGGGAACCAAGTTGAATCTGAGCACAACTTATCATCCTTAAACGGACGGACAAAGCGAAAGAACAATTCAGACGATGGAAGACATGCTTAGAGCTTGTGTAATTGATTTCGGAGGTAATTGGGACGATCACTTACCTTTAATAGAATTTTCGTATAATAATAGTTATCACACAAGTATCAATGCTGCACCATTCGAAGCACTTTATGGACGAAAGTGCCGAACCCCAGTCTGTTGGGCAAAAATTGGGGAAAAGCAACTATCTGGACCTGAGATAGTGCAAGAAACGACTGACAAGATTATTCAAGTCAAGGAACGACTGAAAGCAGCACGAGATCGACAGAAGAGCTACGCTGATAACAGACGTAAGCCATTGGAATTTCAAGTAGGAGATAAGGTGTTGTTAAAGGTCTCTCCTTGGAAAGGAGTGGTAAAATTCATCAAACGGGGAAAGCTAAGTCCCAGGTATGTTGGACCTTTTGAGATTATTAGAAGAATAGGCCCTATAGCCTATCAGCTACAACTGCCAGAGGAAATGGCAGGAATACATGATGTGTTTCATGTATCTAATCTCAAGAAATGCTTAGCTGATGAATCACTAGTAGTACCTCTTAAGGACATAGAGGTAAATGAACAACTCAAGTTTGTAGAGAGGCCTCTACAAATTGAAGACAAGAAAGTCAAAAATCTCAAGCACAAGAGATTAGTTCTGGTCAAAGTGAAGTGGGACTCCACAAGAGGACCTGAGTATACATGGGAGCTTGAATCAGAAATGCAAAGGAAATATCCACACTTATTCCAGTAGATCTCGAGGACGAGCTCTAAAATAAGGTGGGGAGGATGTAACAATCCTCAAGTGAACCAACACCCTCATAATATTTTCTGACACCCTAGTATATTTTAAAATATCCCAATATGTCTTTAAATACACCCCATACGTGAAAACGGGCCCCAAATATATTAAATAGTATTAAAAATAATTAAAAAACAAGAAATATTAAGTTGAGGCGGGCCGCGTAGACCCACCCCAACCCTTTACGCGGGCGGTATCAAGGTGGATACCTGATTTCGTTGATTTATAAGCTTAAGCGGGCCGCGTAACACCACCGTTAAGTTAACGCGGGCCGCGAGAGTCTCAGAAGGTGGCGCAGCCCGGTGTGGCCACGTGGCCGACGCGTGTTGACCCTACTCGCTGACTCGGACTAGCTACTCATTTGACCAGGGTTGACGCGGGCCGCGTAACCCTTGTCTTTGCTTTACGCGGGCCGCGTGAAGATCAGTTTCAGCAACTATATAAGAAGGCCATCGGGTTCAACCAAAAATCGTTCACAATTCGTTTCTCAATCTTAATTTCTGAATAGTAGACATAATACGCGGGTATTATACCCCCCTAAATAGCGAAGTTCTGCTCCGTTGTAAGTATTATAACCCCTGGATACGTATTAGATACGCTGCCCGATTGATCTAGGGTTCCGTAATGGCTGTCGTGGTTCTGCCCGACGTAGTCATTGGAATGCCGTCTCGGGGAGGGTATTACTAATGTTAAAATGGGTTATTATACTAACACGTGTGCATTTGTGTAATTTTTAGATTGTCACCAGGAAACCCTTACGAAAAATCTAAGACAACAATGTGAGTAATCCTTCTTTTTGTGTAAACCTTTTTGTGACTTGATCCACTTTTTGTAAACCTATTTTGTAAACTGTTTATACAAAACCTTAAATATTTTTCCATGTGAATGACAGTTATTGAGTATTTGTAAGAATACAATTATCATGAGTATGTTGGGGTTTTGTATACAAAATTTGTTACCACCTGGTCAAGGAGTAACATTTCCACAAGTTGAGTATGACAGTACCATGGATGTTAATTGATATGTCTTGGAAACAAATATAATTGCGAGATCGCCCTCAATACTATACACTGTGAACTAAGTTTTATTTAAACTTGATTAAACTGGGATTCACTCACCAGTATTTCCCACTGACAAATGTTTTTAAAACGAGTTTCAAGTAACAAAATGTGAAAGCCAAATAGAAGCCAGCTGGACAACACTGAAGGCTTGGAAAAGTGGCAATAAAGTTACCTACAATAAAATAGATGTTTTTATTAAATAAAATAGGATGTATTCCTATGAAAACATGTGTACTATGAACTTGGGTTTTATCCCATTTGTTTAATACTATGAAAATGTGGTATTTTACTCTGATCAAATATTTCCTAACTACGGTCCTGATGAAAATTTCCGCTGCTAAATTAGACAACCATGCGATACCACCGAAACTGGCTCGCGGCCGCCCGTTCTGCGGGATGAGGGATCGGGGGCGGCGACACTCTTCTTCCAAGATTCGAGCAACAAATGCTGAATCAGCAGGAACGTATTTGTCCCAGCTAAATCCCTCTGCTAATTTTTCATCATCTTGATTTACTAGATAAGCTTTCTTCTTTCCATCTTCAATAGCACGGGATGATGAAGATTGTTGAGCAACTTGATGATAAATTGCTTTTCGTTGGTAATCATTGTTTCCAAACGGATCTTCTCTTCTGGTTGCTTCTTTGTTTGTACACTCTCGTTTAAAATGCCCCTTTTTCTCGGCAACGAAAACAAGTAACCTTTGATTTATCAAACCCTAACTGAGATGTAGCAGCATCACGAAGATCATCTCTACCGGTGATTTGTTTGAATTTTTCTGCTCTTCTTACCGCACTGGCTAAACACCACTTGAGGTCCATCAACTCAAGTTCCTCAGGATCAATCTGGTCATAATCCTCTTTAGTGAGCATTGGATTTCCAATTCTTCCAGAAACTAAGCTTTCATAAGATTCTAACATAGTAACAAGTGATGCCATGTGTTGCTTAGCAATTTCTGGAGAGAGATTTTGACCATTTTGTATGTTTAATGTCACATTGCATTGCAGATTTGTTGAACTCTGTCGTTGAGAACTTGGTGTTGAAAAATTCGGATCAAAACTTGAATACGATGACGAATATCCACCACTCTGAGTTGTAGTGCTAACATTTGTTCCGGAAGTACCATCTGCACTGAATGCAGTCTGAATTTTCGGACTCGGAGTAGTCTCAACTCTGCTTCCTCTATAGTATAAACTATCATCTTGTTGAGCATTTGGATTATTCATGATAGCTGTTTTCTGAACATCCAATTCATGTTCTTCGATCTTCTGTATGAACTTACACAAATTCATGCTTTCAGATTTTCTCATATGTTTTAAAATCAACAGATAAGTTCCCCATTTGTCTTGTGGTAACGCATCAGATAGCTTATCAAGCCATTCATCATCTTCCTTTTTGATCTCTAATCTTTTCATTTCCTGGACAAGATGACAATATCTATCGATAGTCTTCTTAGTCGTTTCACCTTTATAAGCTGTAAACATATCAAAAGATTTCTTTAGTAATGCACATTTATTTTTTATCATATCAGCACTTCCCTTAAACTTTTGAATCAATGCCAACCAAATTGATCTAGCAGTGTTCTTATGTTGAAGCAAAACAAAGATATCTTCTTTTACCGCTTGTTGGAGAATGCTAATCATCATTTTTTCACTGGTGTATTTTAACTTCTCAGCCGCTGAATAATCACTTAAAGATTTTTCATTTCCACGATCATATGTCGGTTTAACGTAATCTTTGTCCAACGAAACCCATGCATCAAACTTATAAGCTTGCACCCATGTTTCAAAACGGTTTTGCCATCCTTTAAAATCCTCGATGTACATAAGCTTTGGAGGCTTTTGAGACGTTCCCGTTTCATTTTCAATTTCAAGAGTCTCGGAAACTGTAATTGGAGCAGCTGGAGCGGTAGCAAACGCGTTGTAAAACTCTTCTTCCATGTTTCGGTAACAAGTTTTACAAGTTTACAAAGTTCAAGCAAAATGGAGTTTCAAACGAAATGGTATCTCAAACGAACTGGACTACTTTGATGTGAATTGACTTTGGTGCGAAATGCACCTTTGGTGCGAAATGCACCTTTGGTGCGAAATGGACCTTTGGTGCGAAATGGACCTCTGAATTACCAACTCGTGCGAAATGGAGATCACTTTCAAACGAAATGACACTTTCACGCGAAGTGGAGCTACTGTCAAGCGAAATGGAATCCCATGACCATTTCGTGCGAATTGGAAGTCAATTTCAAGCGAAATGGTGCTGATGTCACACGATCGGACGGGTTTTTCCAAAATTTATCAAGTTTTAGTCCGATTTAAGTCTGATTCTTTCAAGGGTTGTTTAAAACTGTGTTTCACACGTTATATGTGAAATTCAATCCATTTTAACCGTAAAATCTTGTTTAATTTTGAAAAATGTTGTAAAAGAAGGTGTAGAGGTCAGAATTTTGATGAAATCAAGCTGAATCGGTAAGAACTCTTCCTCCTGTGCTCTGATACCACATGTAGGATCGTTTATACGACCAAAACGAGTCATTCAGAAGAGTTCTAATCAATACGAGAGGCGGAAACAAACGTATCGACTTTGAATCAGCTTGATATACACTCTAATTGTCTTGTATATTGAATTGACACGGTTACAGATCAAATGACACTTCAGCAGCACTTCGGCTCTAGAATCCGGAACTATTCTAAATGATTTGAAGACTCAGGTATTTATAGGGTGAGCCATTTCGCATGGAATGGACCAGACTCATTTCGTGTGAAATGGACAATGTCCATTTCGTACGAAATGGCCTCTTCCATTTCGTGCGAACTGGTCCAACATCATACAAACCCTAATTTCTAACCTATCGAGCTCCATTCTTTCCAAACTAGATACAAGACTTGATACAAGACGAAGTCGACAGACATATGCATCAACAAATAAGGATCCTTGATGCTGGAAGGAGGATCCTTGAGGATGAAGAGAGGATCCTGAAGGCTGAAAGTAGGATCCTTGAGCCTGTGTCATTGCCGATGATCCATAACGTATACTCGATGATCCACCATGGTATTGAACGCCTGATGTTGTGGAGTGCTGGGCGGTTATGACCGGAGAATCAAAATTCAGTGATCTAGGCATCAATGGGGAATGATCCTCCGCTGATCTCTTCAATTTCTTGATTTCATCAATCTCTCGAAGGATCCTGTCATTAGTTTTGTCCTGCTGCTGCATGTGATCCTTCATCTGCAAAATCAAAGAATAAAGATCACTGATAGTAGGACCAGAAGAAGTAGCAGAAGTTGGTTTTGAGAAAACGGGGGTTTGTCTCTTCGCAACATTCTCAGCATTCTTCTGGGATCCAGAAGGTGCAGGAGGCAAAGGTGGAATGCCCTGTGAAGAGGTGATCGCCAGCATGGAACTTGAAGTGTTCTTTGCTTGAGAAGCCATGTAGTTGGAGGTAATGAAGAGAAATGAATGAAATGAACACAATTTCTCAGAATTGAACCACCAATTGCCCCACGGTGGGCGCCAAACTGTTTTGGTCAAAAATCACACAAGGATAATGCAACCAAATCCGATTTTGTGAGGTGTGATGCTTGATTATGTGAACAAATGTATGAACAAATAATGAATGAAATGAATGTTGAACACAAGGATTTATACGAGGAAAAAGCCCTTGATCAATATATGATCTCCGGCACAAAAAACCTCGGGTGATGGAAACTACCGATCACCAACTATATTAAACAAATGATGTTTACAAATTGGGATAATAACAAGCTTGGTACAAGGTTCACTAAAGTGCAAAAATGTATGTAATCGCCAAGAGTCGTTGAGAGCTCTAGTGTAGTGTGTGTTGCTAACAATTCTTATGTCTCAAACAAGCTTGTTATCCCCATTAAAAATAGAAATAAGCTAACTAACTAACAATCCAAAAAAGGTGTTAGCTTCCCATGATCTCCACAACGGTCACGAAGGCCATGCACGTGCAGAATAATGGAGCATATTCCCCTAGAATCTCGGTTAGACCAAGTCCCATTCGAATACTCCTGCAAAACAAACTCAAATATAATGGAAACAATTGTTAATGTTAGGATAATAATGAGGATCTGGGATCCTTAATCCTGCAACATTTTCTGAGGATCCTTAATTCAAATTGAACTGAGGATCTGTGATCCTGGCTGCACTTGAGGATCCGTGATCCATACATTGTGAAAATCCATCCCTAACACCCGTGTTAAACTAAAAGAAGCAAAAGAGTCTGCCAATTTCTTGACTATCTCTAGATACTTGATTAGCCTTTCACCTTTGACAGCATAAGAACCATTATAGTGGTTAGTAATTAACAAAGAATCTACATGTACCTCAAGATACCTGATCCTCATATGCTTGGCTAATTGCAAACCTGCTATTAAGGCCTCATACTCAGCCTCATTATTAGTGGTTTGAAACTCACAAGCAATTGATTGGGGTATAATGTCCCCCTGTGGCGATTTTAGTAGTATGCCTAGTCCAGTTCCCTTGACATTTGAAGCCCCATCTGTGAAGAGTGTCCAAGGATCCTTAGTATATTCAAGTTGTTGAACTTCCAATTCAGCTTCCCTTTGTAGATCACTACTGAAATAAGCTACAAAGTCAGCTAAGGCTTGGGATTTGATGGCAGTCCTAGGTTCATATTTAATATCATATGCACTAAGCTTGATTGCCCATTTCGCCATCCTTCCTGACATTTCAGGTTTCCTGAGAACATTCTTAATAGGAAAGTTAGTTTTTACAATAATGGGATGATTTTTAAAATAATGACGTAGTTTAGTAGATGCCATGATTAAAGTAAGAATAAGTTTCTCTAAATGAGAATACCTGGACTCAGCATCAAGTAGACTTTTACTTACATAGTATACCAGATGTTGAGAACCTTCATGATCCTTAACTAGGACCGCACTTACTGCTTTAGTGGAAACAGCTGGATATAAGAATAATGTTTCCCCATTTTCTGGTTTCATTAGAGCTGGAGCTGAGGATAAGTAATCCTTGAGGGCCTTAAGGGCATTCTCATGCTTTTCAGTCCATTCAAACTTCTTATTCTTTCTCAGGATGTCATAGAACTCTTTGCATTTCTCTGATGACTTTGAGATGAATCTGTTCAAGGCTGCGATTCTCCCTGTCAACCTTTGCACATCTTTAGCATTGGCGGGAGATTTGATATTCACAATGGCCTTGATTTGTTCTGGACTTGCCTCTATTCCCCTCTTTGTCACGATGTAACCTAAGAATTTACCAGCTTTTCCTCCAAAATGGCATTTGGAAGGATTCAGTTTCATATTGTATCTATCAAGGATATCAAATGCTTCTTCCAAATCCTTAAGGTGATCCTCAGCTCTTTTGGACTTAACCACCATGTCGTGTATGTAGACTTCCATTGTGTGTCCAATCTGTTCTTTAAACATCATATTCACTAGCCTTCGGTATGTAGCACCTGCATTTCTTAGTCCAAAGGGCATAGCAATATAACAATAGATACCAGTGGGAGTCATAAAAGTTGTATCCTCTTGATCAGATGGCTCCATCTGAATTTGTTGAAATCCAGATGAAGCATCCATAAAAGTTAACAACTCATGACCCGTTGTAGCATCCAGCATGGAGTCAATGTGGGGTAAAGGGAAAGGATCCTTGGGACATGCTTTGTTTTAATCAGTAAAGTCAACGCCTACCCTCCACTTTCCATTCTTTTTCTGAACAACTACCACATTGGCTAACCATCTTGGATACGTTATCTCTCTAATCATACCTGCCTTGAGCAATTTGTCTACCTCTTCTTGGATAATGGCATTTCTTTCAGGTGCAAACTTCCTCCTTTTCTGATGTATTGGCTTGAAGGACCTGTCAATAACAAGTTTGTGAGTAATAACATCCATAGAAATACATGTCATATCTTCATGTTTCCAAGCAAATGTAGTTTTTCTTCTTTTCAAGAAGGATATTAAATCCTGCTCGATACTGTTAAGGATCCTGGATCCTATAAAAATCTTGGATTCAGGATCCTCTGAGTTCAGAAAAATATCCTTGACATCTTGCTCTCTTGCCTTCAGGACATCTCTTGGAGGGTACTTTAATTGCTATGCCTCCCTAGGTCTTGAGGCTGGTTTGATTGAAGAAGTGTAACAATTCTTGGCCTCTTGCTGATCACTTTCTATCTTTACCACACCCCATGGAGTAGGGAGTTTCACACACTGATGATATGTTGAGGGGACTGCTTTCATATCGTGTATCCATGGTCTGCCAAGTATAACATTATAGCAAGATAAGCAATCAATGACACAAAATTTTTGAACAAAATTTACTCCCTCTATATAAATAGGAAGTTTGATGTCCCCCAATGTGTTCTTTGTCTCTCCACTGAATCCCACAAGGACAGATGATCTTGGCACAATATTGGATTCAGGGATGTTCATTCTTTTGAGGATGTCTAATTGGATGATGTTCACTGAGCTTCCCCCATCAATGAGAATCCTTCGAACAAAATTGTTAGAGATTGATAATGTAATAACTAGACCATCATGATGAGGATCCTGTATATCCACACGGTCATCCTCATGAAAGGATATGACTTTTTCCTAGGTAAGGATGGAAGTTTGAACAGGTCTGTCCCCTTTCTCCATTTTTTTCTCCTTTGCATGCCTCTTAGCTTCCGAGAATGAAGTGCCACAGATATCAGATCCACTGGAGATGAAATGGATAATTTGAGCATCGGCTGGTGGAGGAGGAGCCTTTTCAGGAACTTTCTCAGGATCCTGGATCCTTGATTTCTTCCTTAAGAACAACTCCTTCAGGTATCCTTTGCTCAAAAGGTAACCAATCTCCTTCCTTAGTGCTATGCATTCATCTGTGAGATGACCAAAGTCTTCATGATAAGCACACCACTTTGATTTGTCCTTGGTAGCAGCTGGCTTGTCACTCTTCCTTGGCCATCTAGCTTTATCACCTAACTTTTGCATAGCAAGGATTAGTTCACTATTATCACCAGCAAAACAATATTCAGAGATAGGAGGATAATCCTCATCGTCTTCCTCTTGTTCCACAACATGCACATTCTGATTATCAGACTTGTTGTATGACTTGGATTTGTTATTCCTGAAATAGGATCCTTGTTTGTCTTGCTTTGAGGATCCTGATAGTCTCTCCTGGATCCTTTTGTCATCCTCTAAACGGATGAACCTAAGGGCCCTGTTCCTTACCTCATCTAGGTTCCTGCAAGGTTTCATAACAAGATCATCGTAGAATTGTGAATCCTTAAGTAAACCCATTTTAAAAGCTTCAACAGCTATAGCAATATCTAAGTTAGGAATTTCTAAGGATTCTCTACTAAATTTAGTTATGTAATCCCTTAGTGATTCATTATGACCTTGGGTGACTCTATATAAATCACTAGTTAACCGTTCAAATCTCCTACTACATGAAAATTGACTATTGAACAAGTTAACCAAATTAGAAAATGAAGTAATTGAATAAGGAGGAAGACTTAGCAGCCATTTCAGAGCTGATCCAGTCAATGTGGATCCGAAACCCTTGCAAAGACAGGCTTCTTTTAACCTTTCAGGAATGGAATTGATCTCCATTCTCTCCATGTATTGTGCTACGTGCTCTTCTGGATCGGTTGTACCATCATAGAGCTTCATATTTGGTGTTTGAAATCTCTTTGGTATCTCCGCATTACATATAGATGGTGCAAAGCGAGACACCTTGTGACTCCCATCTGGAATCTCAGGAATGCGTTTAACCACTCCTTGGACAGTGGATATCATATCCTTAAGTTTTTGTAACTCCCTTGCCATAGCTTGGTTGATCCCTGGTTCCAGCACAAAACCATGGTTGGTATTGTAAGATGTATTGAAAATGTTACCTCCTAACTGGTTCGAGGTTGGGATTCCATATGTGAATCCAAATTGATGTGGTTCTGGTATAATCGTGGGACCGGATGAAGCAATAGTCTGCATGGGAATGAAGTCTCCCACATGAATCTTAGAACTTCTGGGTTGTTGACTCCCTAAGGATCCTTGATCCTAGAAGATATTGATCCAGGATACATTGGAGCTGAAGGACTTGGAGGATATTCTATGGATCCTTCAACTTGCGATGAGGATCCTTGATGCTGAGGGTAGGACCCTTGAACTGACAGCGTCCCCATGTATCCTCCCGAACTGGAGAAGGATCCTTGATGCTGGAAAGAGGATCCTTGAGGCTGAAGGGAGGATCCTAAAGGCTGGAAGTAGGATCCTGGAGCCTGTGTCATAACAGATGATCCATACTGCGTGCTTGATGATCCTCTATGATACAAGACATCTGAGGCCTTAGAATGCTGAATGGTTGTTGGTGGAGTAGTGAAATCCAATGATCTTGGTATCAATGGAGAGTGATCCTCCGTTGATTTCTTCAATTTCTTGATTTCATCGATTTCACGAAGGATCCTGTTGTTGGTTTCGTCCTGCTGTTGCATGTAATTTTTCATCGATTGCCCCACGTTGGGCGCCAAACTGTTTTGGTCAAAAATCACAAAAGGATAATGTAACCAAATATGATTTTTGTGAGGTTGGATGCTTGATTAAATGAGCAAATGTAAGAACAATAATTGAATAAAAATAGCAACGAACACAAGGATTTATACGATGAAAAAGCCCTTGATCAATGAATGATCTCCGGCATAAAAAACCTCGGATAGTGAAAACTATCACTATCAACTATATTGATAAAAAAGGTTACAACTTCGGATGATAACAAGCTCAATACAACGATTTCTAGCGTGAGTGTGTGTGTATTCGCCAATATGTTTCGGAGAGTTCGAATATGAGCAGTTGTGTTACTAAAAATAGCTTGTTATCCCCTTAAAAAATAGAAAAATATCTTGATAACTAACTATCCGCAAATTATGTAAGCCATCCACGATCACTGATGGGTGCAAAATGCAACATATAAATTACATCAAATGTGGCATAAAACTAACCTTTTTTTTTAGTACTAATGTTAGAAAAAGTGTGTTTTTGTCTTCCTTTTGTATTTTCAGGATTAAATGAGCTCAAATGAACAAAAGAAGCAAAAATGCAGCCAAATCTAACAATAATACAAGAAAAGGAATAAACGTGGCATGCCCAACCCCTCGACAGCATCTCCCCAAGCAAAAACAAGAGAATAGAAGGCTGAACATGCCCTGTGCTCAGTGAGCACGGGGGCGTGCCCAAGTGTCTGCAGAAAAGACAAAGCTGTAGAAGCTTCTATCACCCACCACGGGGGCGTGCCCAGCGGACACGAGGCCGTGGTCAACGCAAAGATTCGCAGAATCTAGGCAAATCTTGATAGTACAGATACGCTTCTGCACACGGGGTCGTGCCTAGCGGACACGGGGGCGTGGTCAACTAATGCAGACAAACTATAATTAATGAAGAAATAGAAGATGGGTGGACATGGGGCCGTGTCCGGGCTTCTGTGCAGGCTATAAATAGGGGTGCTTGGCTCACTTGCAAACCATCCCTTGGCAAACCACCTCTCTCACACTACACCCACCCTCCACCACCATCACAACCTACATCCACCACCATCATCCATCATCCATCATAGAGTGTGTGTAGTAGTCTCGGGATCCAAGATTGATCGTAAGAGTTCTTGACAATCAAAGGCCATGTTTGCCTAAGTCTCTTACATCACTTGGTGAAGACAAGCTTTTAGTGTAATACTTTTTATTTTTAATCTTTTCGCACTTTTTATTTGGTTATGTATTAATGAATTTAATAACTAGTTTCTTATGTTGAACGTGAATCTTCCTTATCGTTTATCCGTGGTGTCTTGGCGTTATTTTACTGTCTATATAAAATAAAATATTTACACCATTCATATCTCCACGGTCTATATGGAGATATGTTGGCTACCTGGTCGGGGGTTAAGGGAACGGTTTGGTAAGAGTCTTGTCCTGTTCAGTGTATAGATCCTTCAAGGACCTGGGTCAATTTTAGTAGGACCTCCTTCAATACCCACTGGTATTGGATGGAGGGGGTCCGAACTCATTGATCCCCTCATATGTAAACTACTATTAAAACTTTAATCCGGCTACTTAGGATTGTATCCCTGCTGACTCAAACTACTTAGCCGAGGGTAACTTCACCTTCAAAAGAGGGGCTTACCATAATATGCATTAATAACTTAATTAATTATCTTTCAATAATCCAACCCTTTAGGATTGTATCCTTGCTGACTCAAACTACTTGATTGAGGGTAACGTCAAAAGAGGGGCCTACTACTATAACTAAGATAATCTCTTAAAAAGTGCAAAAGTGCACAAATAATCAAAGGTTACACTAAAGGCGAGTCAGATCCAAGTGATTCATCTTGTCTATCTGTTTTTATTTTTATTTTTATTTTTCAGCATTTTTAGTTTTTATTTTCTAGTTTAAACCTTTTTCTAAACTTTTGATTTGATTAGACATTGAGGATAAACCGGTATTAAAAGCTCTTGTGTCCTTGGATGACCTCGGTTTCTTACCAACACTATACTACGCTCACGATGGGTGCACTTGCCCATATGTGTGTTTAGTGTTAGTAAATATCGTGTTTTATAAATTTAAAACTTGGCTAAAGTGTTAAAAAGGGCTTAAAATATACATAAAAAACTATACGACCCTCACGCACATCAAGTTTTTGGTGCCGTTGCCGGGGACAAAAGGATTTTAAGAAAGTTAGGAATCAACGGCCTAATCGTTTTTTCTTATTTTTCTATTTTGAGTAAACTGCCATTTTGGTCCCTGTGGTTTGGCCAGTTTTGCCACTTTAGTCCAAATCTCAAACTTATTACATCTGGGTCCCAGTGGTTTGTATTTTGTTGCCATTTTAGTCCAAAATCCAAAAACCCTATTTTTTTGACTGTTGCAACCTCCTATTTTGTCCTATAGTGCAGGGGCATTTTGGTCCATGTTAATTTATTATAACATTTCAGTAATTAATAACATCTATCTTCAAGAACATCATCAAACTTCATCATCAAAACCCAGAAAATCAAGAACATCATCAAACTCCATTATCAAAACCCAGAAAATCAAGAACATCATCTTCAAGAAAATCAAGAACCCAGAACAAAACCAGAAACCATCACAAAAACAAAATCGATTTGTAAAAAGAAACGAGGCTCAGATCTGTATCTTCAAGAACATCATCAAACATCATCATCAAAACCCAGAAAATCAAGAACATCATCTTCAAAACCGCCATGGCTGCAAACAGAGGTTGCAAGCGCACTTGCCCTCCTCCGATTCTACCACGCCAAGTTGCGGAAAATCTCAAATGTTGACCCAATTTTGACTCGGATTAGGTGAAATCATCACAGCCTCATGGTGAATAAAAGGACTGGGTTCAAGTTTTGATCATCCTATTTGTTACAAAATCACCCTCAACCACCTAAAACATTAACAAAATCACATATCATCATCCATCATCTCGATCCAGATCTGCAGTGCCACCACCGTCACTCCACCCGCCACCGCCCCACCACCTGCCCTCTCGCTAAAACCATCCAAAAAAGACGCACAGCCGCCGGAGCTTCTGCTTCATTCTTTCACCGCTACCACCATAACCACCGCCACCACCAATCTCTCTGATCTCTAACCCCCACAAACAATCAGATCAAAATATTTCTGATTTCAATTCAGATCTGAAACTCAAAGCTTTTCTCTCCAATACACAAGAATGAGAGAGAAACATGAGAGAGAGAGAGAGAGAGGAACGCAGAGATGACGATGACGATGGTGGATCTGAGTTTCGGTAGGGACGACGCCGGAGTGGTGCTCAGGTGGGACGATGATGATGATTTATTTGGGGATTATGTTGATCGATTTAGGTCTCAACTTAACTGATCGATTTAGAGAGAGAAGAGAGAGAGAGAAGAGAGAGAGTCTGTTAGGGTTTTATGATGATGATGATTTATTTGGGGATGAAGTTAATTAAGAAAATGTAAAATGAAAAGCAAAATGACCAAAATGCCCCTGCACTACAGGACAAAATAGGAGGTTGCAACAGTAAAAAAAATAGGGTTTTTGAGTTTTGGACTAAAATGGCAACAAAATGCAAACCACAGGGACCCAGATGTAATAAGTTTGAGATTTGGACTAAAGTGGAAAAACTGGCCAAACCACAGGGACCAAAATGGCAGTTTACTCTTCTATTTTTTTAGGATTTTTCTTAGATTTTCAGCTTCTGCAGAACTCAGCACGGGGCGTGCCCGCTGAACACGCCCCCGTGCCCAATTTTTGGTACTGGTAATCCTGTTTTAAGTCAGACAGTAGCTGAACACGGGGCCGTGCCCACTCAACACGCCCCTTGCCCAAGTATCAGTTACTGAAAACAGAACCGTAAGATCCCGACGGTTGGTAATTTCTGACACAAACATGAGTGATACTGATTTTTTTACTATCGGCCCTCCTATGGTACGTGGTGTCAAATATGTGGAGGCCCTCATAAAGATTTAGAATGCTATTTTCTAAATTACAAGCCCCACTATATAGACCCATTGTTTTCCTGTAGCCTTAAGGGGGGCGAAAGTAAAATAATCCTTATCTCTCCCTCGAATGCTCTCAATCAACCCTTCTAGGAGAAATGCTTCTCGACGAATTATTTCAAAAGGAAGACCTAATTCTTAATTGGGTAAAGGAACTTGAAATGGATATTATTAATTCATCTCAAGAAGATACCCAAGAAGAATTGTTGAGAACGCATTCGAATAAATATAACTTCGTTGCTCCCGATATCACCCCTAGCTCTGACGAATACTTGAACGATAGTCGTCCCTGTGCCGATTGTGCCGTGAAGGACTCCCCATCGACTTCATTCGATGCATACATAGACCTGAGCGATTCGGCATACACCTTCTTTAACGAGAGCCCGGGAAAGGGTTGGACTTGTCCACCTACATTTAGCATAGGAATCACCCTCACCGAAAACCTCTTGCGTTCTCGTCTAAATCTAGAGCAATTAAGGTATCTCAGGCACTTCGGGGTTGTTCCGTCCAGTAAGGAACCACCCGATCAGGATAAACTCCTTAGAAATAGACAAAACTTCATAAACAACCTCTAGACACGGGGCCGTGTCCAGGTCAACACGCCCCCGTGTCCACCAAAATATTCCTTTCTGACTTTTTGTCAGAATATGGACAAAATGTGTCAGGATCTAGTCTGCACACTGTGCCGTGTCCAGCCGACACGGGGCCGTGTGCAGCTTGCTGTCGTTTTCTATAAATGCAGCCAAGAATCCTGCACATTTGGACCACTCCAAAAGACAGAGATTTGCTGGATCTTCACACATACCCCCTAGGTATATTCTAAAAGAAGGTTCCAACAACCATCTTGTCTTTTCCACTTTTGTATATTACCTTCTTCTTCATTTTCACCTCAAAGCACCTCCATTAAAGCTTGAAATCCACATGGTTCCAAGCTTAATTGTAATGTTTGTTAGGTTTTTATTCAAGGAATCTTGTTAAAAATAAGCTCTACAACGTTGTTTTAAGTTATTTCGGCTTAAAAATGCTTTAACAAACAAAAAAATAATTTAAAACTCCACGATTCCTTGTTTCAAAAATCTGCAGACCGGTGAACACGGGGCCGTGCTCAATGAGCACGGGGCCATGTTCGATGTTACTGTTTCATTAAAATGAACTCTTTTCAGTTTATTTTCGTAGAATGTCAAACCAAAACAGTGGAACTTCATCAGCACATTCCCGAAACAGTCGAAGAGAACGTAGATCTTCAATCGAAGCAACTCTCGTACGCTATGTTATGGCTTTACGTGAAGCTCTCGATGAGATGAAATCAGTAGAGGAGATCCTGATTGACCGTATAAATTATCTTATAGTGGGGTTGGAAAACAGTTTTCAAGAAATCAACCTCTTGCACCAGAGGTTGAACATTCTTGTGACACCTCCCATGGAACCAATTATCCCCCAAGAGGATTAGAACCTAACACTTGGAGTCAATAATCCCACCGGATGGGATGACATCCCCGCAGAACCCCCTCTCGACAACTTGCAAGAAGTCCCGGTGGAAGTTACGCCCCCACAAACTGATGCCAATGAGCCCGCCTTTCTTCTCCCTAGGGAGATAGAAGAATGGCTTGCCGACGTGTGAGGGACCCATATCCGGAGGAAGAAGTTCTTCGAGCCGCATCTAACCGAGAGAATTATCTTTTCGGAAATTTTGCTAATAAAATAAACTTTAGGCTAGAACTTCTTGGTTTAGACTTCTTGTGTTTTCTGACCTATTTATCTAGAATTTTAATTTATTAGGAATATTATGTAACTTTCTCTATCGAATGAATGATGGTTTTATAAATTATTTGCTGTTTGGATGATGTTGTAATGGGTAAAACACGCTCGGGGTGGTGAAGGATACTAAGGGAAACTTGAACCAGCACCCCATGCACAAAAACAGAGCCTCCCGCAAATTTTTATTCATTACAGCAAGTTCAGCACGGGTCGTGCCCAGCCAACACGGCCCCGTGCTGAACCATCTGCAGAAAACGCCCAGTTCAGATAACTGGACACGGGTCGTGTTCGCTGAACACGCCCCCGTGCCCAGGCTTCTGTTTCTTTTTAATGATTTATGTTACTGGCAACCTGAACACGGGGCCGTGCCCAGATGCCCAGTAACATAAAATTTGTTTTTAAACACACTTTTACACATTCAATCAACCTAAAAACTAATTTTTGGGACACATTGAGGACAATGTGTAATTTAAGTGTGGGGGGGATGCTAAAACCTTGAATTTTGCAAGTCCTATTTACAAGCCTTACACAAAACTCTATTGGAACCGCTAAACACCCCAAATTTTTTTCAAAATCTTTTCATTTTTTTTTACTTGTCTTGGTTTAATTTGGGAATTTCAAGTTCTAAAAAGGTTATATTTTTACAAATTTACAACCGATAGCGTCGTGATAAAAAGAACCAACATAAGAAAATTATGAAACGGCATGACAAACCTAGTTAAAATTTGATTATATATACTTGATCACATAAAAACCCATTTCCACAAAAAGTGAGTTCTGAGCCTTTATTGAGTATATAAATATACATCTTTAAACTAAATGCTCATTTTTCGTTTCTTGTGTGAATAGCCGCTTAGTTCTTATGACTCTAGAACTTGCCACGATGATACATTCCCGGTCCTTACCAACTTAAACCCAAGTAAGTAAATGATGGAGCATTAGGACTAACCTTTTTTCTTTCAACACCATTATTTTTCTTTTTTTTTACCACCTACCCAAAATCCCCCTAGTTAACCCCTTTGAGCCTAAACCTTTTCATTTCTTAACCCAAAACAAACACCTTTTTTACCCACCAAAACCCTTTTTCACTTTAAACCCTTTATTTTAGTAACAAAGCTCGGTTTTCTTGTGACTTCCTTGTTAACAAAAAATCATAAAGAAGAAAAGAAAAACGAAGTTAGCAATAAACAAACAAAACTCATCAAAAAGAAGGCTTGTTTGAATAATGCTTCATTGAAACAAAAAGTCACAAAAACAAAATGTTTTATGAAAACCGACGCTTTTTACGCATTTCGCCTTTTTCTACTAACCACTAACCCAACCACCTACCTTTAACCCAAGCCTAACCCTTCCCCCAAAAGTCCTCTTGATATTTACAAAGGTGTATAGTTAAAAAGGAGGAGGATTGATTGCTTGGCAAGCATATGGTAGAAGTAAGTTCCATGCCGCTCTCGAGTGTTTCACAAAAATACATCTTCGGCCGAGTGTTGAGTGATTCCCCGTGAAGTATGTGAACTTGTATATAAATGGAATTTTAAAGAGGCATGTTATGCCCTAATAAGTAATTTATCTTGTGTAATGTTCTAAATAAATCATGACAAATAGGATTGTAAATAAAATAAAAATAAAACATAATAAAGAATCTTGGAATCCCGACACTCTATGTTGTGAGGTATGATGCTTTAATCAATGAACAAATGTATGAACAACTTGTAAATGAAATGAACAAGTGACACAAGGATTTGTACGAGGAAAAAGCCCTTGATCAAGAGTTGATCTCCGGCATAAAAAACCTCGGGTGATGGAAACTACCGATCACAAACTATAATTAAACAAATGATGATTACAACTCGGGATGATAACAAGCTTGTTACAAGGATCACTAGTGTGCAATGTGTACGTAATCGCCAATGAACTGTTGAGAGCTGTTTCGAGTGTGTGTGTTTGCTAACTTGTTCTAATTCAAGCTGTTATCCCCTTTTAGAAATAGAAATAAACTAAATAACTAACATCCCGCAAATTATGCAAGCTACCCACGACTTCCAAAATGCTCACCAAGCCATGCACGTGCGGAATATAGAGAGCATATTCCCCAAGAATATCGGCAAGACCAGGTCCATGCGTATACTCCTGCAAAACAAGCTTAAATATAGTGAAAGCAACCGTTAGTGTAAGGATAACAATGAGGATCCTGGATCCTGATCCTGCAACATCTTCTGAGGATCCTTAATTCAAACAGAATTGAGGATCCGTGATCCTGGCTGCACTTTAGGATCCGTGATCCTTAGGTTTAGAAAATCTATCCCTAACAATTGCCCCCAAAATATGAGGAATAAAATACAACATAATGAGTCATATTTTTTAACATTATCTGCAACGAACTATCCAACGGGAATATAGCCGTTACACATCTTGCGTCAGCGAAGTGACAACCTGCAGAATCATCATTATATATAGGTTAGAGATAAGGATCAATTTGCATTTAAATTCGAGCGATACTTCCCTTTAAATCCTCATTCAAAGATCGGAACAGGTATCTCTCTCTCCTTCTCTCTTCATCTTCTTTTCCGTTTCATCAAAATCTTAATATTACAATGAAGCTACGATCCTCCCCTGCCAAGGATCCGAAGAAGGATAGTCCCCTGAAAAGCCAAGGCATTATCCAGAATCTTTCAAAGGAACTCTGCAGCTTCACCGACCCGGAGATTGACCGGATTCGCCACTGCTTTTCGGCGGATACCGTCTTTAAACCCTTTGACCCTACTGCCAAAAGCGATTCTGTCTCCGACACTTGGGTTGCTTTTCCAGCCACCCCATTCTTGATAGGATTCTCCTATCCTTTCCCTGCCTTCACCCAATCTTTCTTTGCACTCACCGGTATGTGATATATCCAGGCCATGCCGATGATGTGGAGGGTTCTTCATACCCTAGAGAATATCATTGAGCAGGAAGGAATAGAGATAGGAATGTCGGAACTGGCCGAGTTGTATAATCTTGTGAGCCATGGTTCACATCGTTTTTTGTTCAAACACAAACCTGGTGATCCTCACCCAATCCTCAAGACAACAAAAAACGACACCAACAGGAAAAAGCGATTTTTCTTTATTAGGAGGGACTCTATCCCAGACGGGAAAGATCTCCCCAAAAAGTGGACCACCCATGGTAGGACATAGGATCCTTATAGAAGGATCATAGGATAACCCTGTTTCTGTTGAGGATAACAGATCCTTTTCTGTTTTGCAGCTATCTTGGTCTCTCATCTCATTCAGTCACCTGCAACAGAAGAAAGGATCGTTGCCTTTTGGAGCCTTGATCCTGCAGTTAGATCATTCCAGGCAAACATAAAGGATTCACAAGAAGTATCCTCTGGTTCAGTTACCATGTCAAGTGAGTATTTACATTTATGTATGATTAAATAGATATAGATTAAGGATACTTATCTGTTGTTTGCCGTTTGTAGGTGCTGGAAAGTCCTCGACATCAGCTTCTCGCTTCAGCGTCAATGATCTTGATGATGTCGCTGCCCGGTCCGGTAAGAAACGACTTGCTGCCAGCCCTAGCGTTCCAATTCATAAGCCTGTCACCTCCAAGGGCAAAGGAGGAAAGAAGAGGAAGATCGCTGACGATCTGGAAGGCCTGCCCCTCATCCGGCATCAGTTTGAAGAATACTTCTCTAAGGTAAGGATCCCTGATCCTTAATTCTATCCTGCCCATTTGAGGATAACGAATCCTGAATTGTATCTTTTCTTTTTTGCAGAAATTTGTTGAGATCCAGATGCTCTTGGATGCGTACACTGAAGAGGCTGAGCAAAAGGAGCTGGGTTTTCAGAAGATCTTCCTGGCAAAGGATGAGACCATCTCTACCCTCGAGAAAGAGCTTAACTTGGCGAAAAAGTAGCTGGTCATGGCTCACATCAATGCTGATCATAAGAAGGCTGAAGTAATGGAGGGTGCCAAGCTTTCTGCCGCCATTACTATGCTCAAGATCAAATTGCAGATGGCACAAGAGGCTGAGGATCCTAGCATCGACAGGACTGCCTGGGATCAAGAAGGCTGGAAGGCCAAGCTAGCTGAGCTGGACGATGAAGAGAAGACTGAAGAGGTTCTGGAAATCGAGGCTAGTGGCAGCGGGGCGAAGGATCGGGCTGGTGATGCAGAGGCTGGAGGTGATGGTGATGCAGTGAAGGTGTGAGCTGCAAAAATGGGCGATGATGGATTTATCTAGACGCGGCCGGAGCCCATTTTTTCTGGTTTGGTTGTTTTTTGTTTGATGGTGTTTTTCTTGAACAATGGTTGGTCTGTACTTAAACAATAGTAATTAGGTTTAAGGATCACTGGTTCTTCAGACAATAGGTAGGATTACAAATGGTGGAGGGATCCTCTGTTTGGGGGATGAAGCCATTGTGAACCTGCCGTCTTTCTATTCCTGCACTTATTTAGAACTTATTATCATGGACACCCTTTGCCTACCCCAGCGGGCGGGCCACGTTTTGCGGGTAGATGCTCGGGGTAGGCAATTTTGACAACCTTTAAAAGGGTTTAAATTTTTGCTAAATAAATAAAAGTTTAATCTTTTTGCTTATCATGTGTTGTTATTTTTGTGAATACTTTATCTTTCAATTGTTATGATACACTTTGTTTGAATTCATAAGTTAAGAACAGAAGTTTAATAGATTATGTCAAAAAGTTTAGGATATGATCAAGGATCAAATATCCTATAATCAAAAAATTCAAAAAAGTGATACAACTTAAGGATCATGTATCATGTTGTCAAAGAATAAGGGTCACTCAGATAAAAAAAGAATAAAATTAAGGTGATTAAGGATTGTACCTGTGAATCCAAGTTAGGATCCTAAACCTTTAATACTTACAATCAGAATAACCAAAGGACAAACCTTATTAAAAGGTTAGGATCAAGCCAATATAAGAGAAGAGTTAGCAATTGGGGACAAGCCCAACAATTCTGAAATGGAGCATAACTTGGGACTAAGCCAATATAAGAGAAGAGTTAGCAATTGGGGACAAGCCCAACAATTCTGGGGACAAGCCGAATATACTGGGGACAAGCCCAAAAAACTGGGGACAAGCCCAAAAAACTAGGGACAAGCCCAAAGGATCTTGTGTAAACTGGAGTATGGCCCTCACTGGCGACTATCCAAACTTAGTGACATGAAAATGCCAAAACCTTAGCTAACGTGAAAACGTTAGAAACCTTAGGAACGGATGTATGGTACGTCTACCATTATACGTAAGATCGCAAATACAACCAGTACAATGAAATTGTCAGCCCCTAAAGCGGGTACTGGTCCCATTGCCTTGAACTGCACCAGGATCATCGTGCGCTACTGGCGAAACTGGGGACATGCCCAAAAAGCTGGGGACTAGCCCAAATAACTAGGGTCAAGCTCAAATAACTAGGGACAAGCCCAAAAAACTGGGGTCAAGCCCAAATAACTGGAGATTTCTGTGGATACTCAATCCTTTGTTAAGGATATATCAACCTTCTGCAAAACTCAGAACTAAGTCAAAGAAGGATAAAGGATCCAGGATCCTCCTCCTTGTAAATAAGTTAATTAAAGAAGTGAATAAATTGAGGTTAGATCATTACCAGGATGAGGATCATTTATCCTCTAAGGATCCTTCATGAACATCGGACACGAAAACGGCTAAGGATCCTGGATCCTTATTACATGAAGTATCTCTTCAGGTGGATAGCATTCCAAGCTCTTGGTAGCAAATCACCTTCCATCGTTAGCAATCGATATGCCCCTTTTCCTGCCTCAGCTTCAATAAGATAGGGGCCTTCCCATTTTGGTGCTAACTTGCCATCAGCAGGATTTGTGGTGTTTTGGAATGCTTTCCTCAACACCATATCACCAACTTGAAACTTCCTGATCTTGACATTCTTGTTATAAGCTCCAGCCATCCTTTGTTGATAACTGGCCATTCTTATCCTTGCCAAATCCCTGAGTTCCTCTATGGTATCCAAGTCTTGAATCAAGTTTTCAGCATTTCCCTCAGGATCACGGATGCTTGTTCTTGCAGTAGGAACCACCATCTCTGTAGGGATCACTGATTCTGGCCCAAACACTAAAGAAAATGGAGTCTGGCCAGTAGCATTCTTGGAGGTTGTTCTGTCAGCCCATAGTACATAAGGTAGTTCTTCTGCCCATTTTCCTTTCTTGGATCCAAGCTTCTTCTTCAAGTTGTTAATGATGATCTTGTTGGATGATTCTGCTTGACCATTAGCTTGTGGGTGGACTGGTGTTGATGTTATCATCTTAATCCCCAAGCTGTCACAAAAGTTAGTAGTTCTACTCCCAATGAATTGGGATCCATTATCACAAACAATTTTAGAAGGGATACCAAATCTGGTAATAATGTTTCTTTTAATAAAGGATATCACTTCTTTTTCTCTGACTTGAGCAAAAGCTTCAGCTTCTATCCACTTGGAGAAGTAATCAGTCATAGCAAGCATGAACACTTTTCCACCAGGTGCCTTGGGAAGTTTGCCAACTATATCCATTCCCCATCTCATAAATGGCCAAGAAGAGGATATAGGGTGCAATAGCTCTGCTGGCTGATGGAGGATATTGCTATGTCTCTAACAAGCATCACACTTCTTGGCATAATCCACAGCATCCTTCTTCATTGTAGGCCAATAGTATCATGTTCTAAGGATCCTTGAGAACAGTGCCCTGCCCCCCGTATGGTTTCCACAATCTCCTTCATGAAAATCCTTTAAGACTTCTTGAACCTCAGGATCCTCAATGCACCTTAGGTATGGACCTGCAAGGGATCGTTTATATAACATGTTATTCAATATTGTAAATTGAGATACCTTGATTTTGAAAGCTCTGAGGTTTTCTCCTGTAGGGATCTCTCCATGTTGTATATATCTCATGATTGGAAGGATCCATGATCCTGAACGAGATTGTGTATCATTACTAGGGATGATTTCAGAATCCTCTCCTATCTCCATAGCTATATGATCCTCAATAGCAGGAGTTAGGATATGAATAATAGGGATTTTGATATCCTCTGGAATCTTCAAGGATGATCCTAGGTTGGCCAATGCATCAGCTTCTGCATTTTCTTCTCTGGGTACCTGTGTCAAACTAAAGGAAACATAAGAGAGTGACAATTCTTTGACTATCTCTAAATATTTGATTAGCTTTTCACCTTTAACAGCATAGGATCCATTAAAGTGATTTGTAATTAACAATGAATCTACATGTACCTCAAGATACCTGATCCTCATATGCTTGGCAATTTGCAAACCAGCTATCAAGGCTTCATATTCAGCCTCATTATTGGTAGTTTGAAACTCACAAGCTATGGAGTGGGGTATTATGTCCCCCTGTGGCGATTTTAGTAGTATTCCAAGTCCAGTTCCCTTGATGTTAGAGGCTCCATCTGTGAAGAGTATCCAAGGATCCTTAGTCTGCTCAAGCTGTTGGACTTCTAACTCAGCTTCCCTTTGCAAGTCACTACTGAAATCTGCCACAAAGTCAGCAAAGGCTTTGGGATTTAATGGCAGTTCTTGGCTCATATCTTATATCATAAGCACTGAGCTTCACTGCCCATTTGGCCATCCTTCCTGACATCTCAGGTTTCCTGAGAACATTCTTAATTGGAAAGTTAGTTCTAACAATAATGGCATGAGTTTCAAAATAATGTCTTAGTTTTGTAGATGCCATAATCAAAGCAAGGATAAGTTTTTCTAAATGTGAATACCTGGATTCAGCATCAAGCAAACTCTTACTTACATAATAGACAGGATGTTGTGTACCTTCATGATCCTTAACAAGGACCGCACTTACTGCTTTGGAAGAGACTGCCAAATATAAGGATAGTATGTCCCCTTTTTCTGGTCTCATTAAGGCAGGAGCTGAGGATAGGTAATCCTTAAGGACTTTGAGAGCACTTTCATGCTTATCAGTCCACTCAAATTTCTTGTTCTTTCTCAAGATGTCATAGAATTCCTTGCACTTTTCTAATGACTAGGATATGAACCTGTTCAAGGCTGCAATCCTCCCCGTCAATCTTTGCACATCCTTTGCATTGGCAGGAGATTTTATATTCACAATTGCCTTGATTTGCTCTGGACTTGCTTCAATGCCTCTTTTTGTCACCATATAGCCCAAGGATTTACCTGCTTTAACACCAAAGTGACACTTGGAAGGATTTAATTTCATATTAAATTTATCAAGGATATCGAATGCTTCCTTCAAGTCTCTAAGGTGATCCTCAGCTTTCTTGGACTTAACCACCATGTCATCTATATAGACTTCCATAGTGTGTCCTATTTGTTCCTTAAACATCATATTGACTAGCCTTTGATAAGTAGCACCTGCATTCCTTAGTCAAAATGGCATAGCAATATAACAATAGATACCAGTTGGGGTCATAAAGGCTGTATCCTCTTGTTCAGATGGTTCCATATGAATTTGTTGAAATCCAGATGAAGCATCCATAAACGTCAACAACTCATTACCCGCGGTAGCATCCACCATGGAGTCAATGTGGGGTAATGGGAAAGGATCCTTGGGACATGCCTTGTTTAAATTAATGAAATCGACACATACCCTCCACTTTCCGTTTTTCTTTTGAACAACAACCACATTGGCTAACCATCTTGGATACTTAACCTCTCTAATCATACCTGCTCGGAGCAACTTGTCTACCTCCTCCTGGATAATGGCATTCCTCTCAGGTGCAAACTTTCTCCTTTTTTGATGGATGGGTTTGAATGACCTGTCAATACCGAGCTTGTGAGTAATTATATCTTTAGAGATACCTGTCATATCTTCGTGCTTCCAGGCAAAGGTAGTTTTTCTCCTTTTCAGGAAGGATACTAAATCCTCTTCAATTTCGTTGAGGATCCCGGATCCTATGAAGACTTTGGATTCAGGATCATGAGGATCCATAAGGATATCTTTCACATCTTGTTCTCTTGCCTCCAGGACATCTCTTGGAGGATGCTTTAATTGCTATTGCTCCCTTGGTCTTGAGGCTGGTTTCATTGATGAGGTATAGAAATTCTTTGCTTCTTGTTGATCACTCTCAATCTTTATCACCCCCATGGACTCGGAAGCTTTACACACTGATGATATGTGGATGCAACCGCTTTCATGTCATGTATCCATGGCCTGCCAAGGATCACATTGCAACAGGATAAGCAATCTATAACACAAAATTTTTGAAAAGAATTAAGTCCCTCTATGTAGATGGGAAGCTTAATGTCCCCCAATGTATTCTTGGCTTCTCCACTAAACCCCACAAGAACTGGGGATCTTGGGATGATCTCTGATTCAGGAATATTCATTTTCTTGAGGACATCAAGCTGAATGATGTTTACTGAGCTTCCTCCATCTATCAAGATCTTGCGAACAAAATGGTTAGATATAAATAAGGTAATAACAAGACCATCATGATGAGGATCCTGGACATCAACACGATCATCCTCATCAAAAGTTATAACTTTTTCCTGTGTAACAGTAGAGATTCGGATGGGTCTATCCCCATTATCCATATTGGTCTCCTTGGCATGTCTTTTGGCTGCGGAAAAGGAAGTACCACAAATGTCTAATCCACCGGATATGAAGTTTATAATTTGTGCATCTGCCGGAGGAGCTGGAGCTCTTTCTGGAACCTTTTCAGGATCCTGGATCCTTGACTTCTTTCTTCCCAAAAGCTCCTTCAAATGCCCCTTGCTTAACAAATAACCGATTTCTTTTCTAAGTGCAATACATTTTTCAGTGAGATGTCCGAAATCCTCATGATATGCACACCACTTGGACTTGTCTTTTGTTGCAGCTAGCTTATCACTTTTTCTAGGCCATCTTGCTTTTTCACCTAAGTTCTGCATTGCAAGGATCAGTTCATTGTTATCAACAGAAAAACAATATTCAGAAATAGGAGGATAATCCTCATCATCCTCTTCCTGTTCTACAGCATGCACATTCTGGTTGTCAGGCTTGTTATAAGATTTGGACTTGTTGTTCCTGAAGTAGGATCCTTGTTTCTCCTGCTTCGAGGATCCTGCCAGTCTTTCCTGGATCCTTTTGTCATCCTCTAATCGGATGAATCTAAGGGCCCTGGTTCTCACTTCATCAAGATTCCTGCATGGGGTCATGACAAGATCATCATAGAATAATGAATCCCTAAGTAAACCCATTTTAAAGGCTTCTACAGCCGTAGCAATATCTAAATTAGGAATATCTAAGGATTCTTTACTGAACTTAGTGATATAGTCTCTAAGTGATTCATTTTGACCTTGTGTTACCCTATATAGGTCACTAGTTAAACGTCCAAATTTCCTACTGCATGAGAATTGGCTATTAAACGGGTTAACTAGATTAGCAAATGAAGTAATAGAGTAAGGGGGAAGACTTAGCAGCCATTTAAGAGCTGATCCTGTTAGTGTGGATCCAAAACCCTTGCATAGACATGCTTCTTTTAACCTCTCCGGGATGGGGTTGATCTCCATCCTTTCTCTGTACTGAGCTACATGTTCTTCTGGATCCGTTGAACCATCATATAGCTTCATGGTTGGTATTTGAAACCTTTTCGGTATCTCAGCATCACAAATAGGTGGTGCAAAACGAGATATCATGTGGCTTCCATCTGCAATTTCAGGAATGGGCTTAACCACTCCTGGAACGCTGGATATCATATCCTTCAGCTTCTGTAATTCCTTAGCCATAGCTTGATTGATACCTGTATCCTGCACAAAGCCATGGTTAGTGTTATAAGAATTGTTGAAAGTGTTTGCTCCTAGAGGATTCAAGTTTGGAACTCCCGATGTGAATCCATATTGACGAGATTCTGGTATGACTGAAGGACCAGAAGATGCAATGGTCTGCATTGGAATGAAGTCTCCTTGATGAACATCTGAACTTCCAGGTTGTACGCTCCTTAAGAATCCTTGATCCTGAAAGATGTTGGATCCTTGATGTGCTGTGACTGGGGGTCTTGGAGGATAACCCATGGATCCGTAAACCTGAGATGAGGATCCTTGAACCTGAGAGGATCCTTGAACCTGAGAGGATCCTTGAACCTTAGAGGATCCTTGAACCTGAGAGGATCCTTGAACCTGAGAGGATCCTTGAACTTGAGAGGATCCTTGATGCTGGAAGAAGGATCCTGAAGGTGGAAAGTAGGATCCTAGAGCTTGAGTCATTGCCGATGATCCAGAGCGCATTCATGTTGATCCACCCCAGTATTGGATATCTGGAGCTGCAGATTGCTGGGCAGTTATGACCGGAGTGTCGAAATTCAACGACCTTGGCATCAGAGGAGAGTGATCCTCCACTGATTTCTTTTGTTTCTTGATGTCACCAATCTCCCGGAGGATCCTTTCGTTGGTTTTATCCTGCTCTTGTATGTGATCCCTCATCTACAAAATCAAAGTAAAAAGATCACTGTTAGTAGGGCTAGAAGAAACAGCAGAAGTTGGTGGTTTTGAGAACTAGGGTTTTGGAAAAATTTCGAAAATTTTGAGTTTTGTTCTTGGGATTTTCAAAATTTTTGGTCTGTTTGATCTGTTTGCGTATTTAATTTTGCTGTTTAAGTGTTTTTGGTTGCAGGTTTGGTTGATTGTTTGAAGGATTTTGGCTGGAAAGGCTTGAATATTCGAAGATTGTTCTTCGTGTTCTTCGTGTTCTTGACAATTTTCGAAAATTTTTGGACTGATTTGGTTGTTTAATCTTGCAGGATTCTGTTAAGAAAGATCTGGAAATCTTCAGAATTTCGAATAGATTAAGTTTCCATAATTTTCTAGCATAATTAACAATTCCGCTGACAAATCAGAGGAATTATCTGATCCAGCAAATTTAACCTCGGTGACCGGTGAAATTAAATTTCCCAATTATCTGATCCAGTGAATTTAACCTCGGTGACCGGTGAAATTAAATCCAAAGGCGACTTTGGTAACCATGTAATTGTCCTCAGCGACATTATTACGGTGATCGGCGAAATTAAAGTCGTCGTAATAGTGACCTGATTAGCCAGCGAAATTAACTGACCGGTGAACCAGCGAAATTATTTGATCAGCTAGCATATTTATTCCAGCGAATTTAAAAACCAGCATAATTATAATTCCTCTACCAGCATAATTATAACTACTCTGTCAACATATTTAGCTTGGTTTGCCAGCATAATTAGCGTGACACAGCGAAATTAAGTTGGTTTGCCAGCAAAATTAAAAGGTGGAGTATTTATTTAGATACGTATAGAGGATTTAACGTTTTTGAAAATACAAATTGATCGGTAGCTCATCTCGACAAACCATTTGCACGGTCGGACTTGGTTGATTTTTAGGAAAAAAACGACTCTGGAAAATCCCGAATTCGGTTTTCGACATTATATATCATTGGATTCGTTTTTTCGAGACGATTCTAACGGTATAATTTGGTAAAAACAGTTTTCGAAAAATATTGTACGGTTTTATTAGTACGGTTACGGTAAAACGTGTTTAAAGATGGTTAAAGTGGACAATGTTGGTGAGAAAGTTAAGAATTGGCCAAAGCTAAAAAACGTCAAAGAATATCCTATCTGGAAAGAGGAGTTTGAGGCATTTGTGAAAAGTGAAGAAACGAGAATGTGGAATTGTATGATCGATGGATACATTGCTGCCACACGACGAGTTGACGGAAGAGTTAAAGTGATTTCTTATGAGATGATGGATGAATTTGAGAAACTCATGGTAAATGCTGAGAAGAAAGCTTTAGCAGTGATCAAGATGTCCTTGCCTGAGGGAATTAAACATACCATCAAGCACTGTGGGACTTCTTATGAGCTGTGGGAACCTTTAGAAAAACGTTATCAGAGTTCATCAAGACAGAGTGTAGGAGATCTTGCTTTAGATAAGGTAGCAGATGCTGTGAAAGAAGAGAAGAAAAAAGCTGATGAGGAGAATGTTGAGAAAAAGGCTGCAGAAGTTTCAAAGTGCATGAATGATGTGAATGAACTTACAACAGAGGTGAAGGTAATATCAGAACCTGTAAGTCATACGTGTCGTAATTACACTGAACTACAGGGTAAAGTTGACAGACTATCGAAGCAAAACAAAATTCAGTTAGCTGAATTGCAAAAATTAAAAGAGTCAAATGTTCTTTTGATTAAAAGAGAGTCAAATTGCTTAAATGAACTCAAATCAAATGAACAAAAAATCAGCAGTTTAACAAGCAAAGTCAATGAACTGTTACAGATCATTGATTTGGCTCGTGAAACTGTGAAGGACAAAACTAATGAATTTTCTGATAAGTGCAGGGAATTGGTCGTTGCACAAGACCAAATTCTTGAACTTGAAGGAAAGTTAGACAAGTTTGGAAAATCTTCAGTAGTTAGGACTCAAATTCAAGCAAGTTTGAAAAAGAGTAATGATAAAAAGGGTTTGGGGTTTAGTAAAGCCTCATCTTCTAAAACACAAGACTACTCTTTTTTACCTAATGAAAATGAGTTAATTGATTTTGTGCCTACTACACCAGCTGTAGTGGATCCGATAGCTGTGGACTTGCCAAATAGTCCAGTTACTTTGAAAGAATCTGCTGAGTCTAGCAGTACACCTCATAAATCGGATGAGGATACTGAAGACGAAAAGAAGAAAACATTTAAAAAGAGATTTAAGAAAAAGAGAAATTATAATACAAAATCTTGTTTTAGATGTCACAACAAAGGGCACGTGGCAAGTTGTTGTCCTTTGAAGAAAAATAAGCAAAAAGTTGATGAAGTTAAGAATGGGAATAGGGTTGGTTTAAATAATAATGTGCAACCACATTGTCAACGTTATCAACCAAGTTTTCAATCTAAAACTTCAACATCAAGACGATTTGATAGACCAAGAAGCAATTCTACACATTTTAATGGTAAATCAAATCAGTTTCAAAGTCAAAATAGAAATTTTGGATATCAAAATCGACACCATACTTTTGGTAATCGAAATTTTCAAAGAAGAAATGAATATAGGGGTTTTAATAACTCAAATGTTCTACAACATCCAAAAATTTTTCAAAATTCATGGTATAATAATGGGAGAAAAAGGTATCAAGATAATAATTTTCAAAGGTCAGAAAATCCGAGATTTTATTGGAACTCTCGTGATCAAAGACCTAGTGGAAGTTATAAATCTTGTTCAACAACGAGTACAACATCTAAGACACCAGTAAGGTGTGATGGATATTGGTTATAAGCATCTTATGTGGATTTACATGGTCAACCCAAAACCGGTCAGGTTTGGGTTGTTAAGTCTAACTAAGTTGTTGAGTGTGTGCAGGATGACCAAGAAGGACTGTTGATGTGTTCAACAGTGGTTGTTCCTGTAAAGTGTCTGAGGTGAATAGTAGGTTAATATGGGTAACGAACTATTTACTTTAGTGATGGTTATGATCTTTCTAAACTTCAAGATTTATATTTCTGTTTTTGAAACTTGCTCCATAAAAACAAAAATTTAGGGGGAGAAATTTCCCTAAGCCAAAAAGAGTTTAGTTAGTGCGTGTGTTTAGGGAGATTAAGTTATAAATTTAAAAATCAAAAATACAAAAACATTAAAAAAATGAAAAATAGAAAAAAATAGAAAATCAAAAATGAGTTATCACTGTGTGAAAAAGGAGAAATGATAGTACATCAGCAAGTTAGACTGTCACACTGAAAATGAATTAAATTGCTTAAGTGTGATAGCAGCTTCATTATATGATGTACCAGTAGGCAAAAAGCATGAAATAATCAACTTACCAACGTGATATAAACCTAAATAAACTGAATATGAGTGGGGAACACATCAGTGGTGTATGGTTTAATGACCTTAAATCTTGCGTTGATAGATTGCCAAAATCTGAAGTTTTGGGTCTTTATACTGTTATTTCATCTGGGGATATCAGGGGTGTCCTTCTGCTGCATCCAGATACATACTGACCTAGACACACCCAGGATATCTTAAAAGAGCTAAAAATGCCAAAACCCTTAAATGAAGAAGCTCTCAAAGAGAGTTATTCAAATGTGCAAAATGCATAAATCGTACCAAAAATGGTATTTGTCTTAGCCCTCGTTAGATATTTTGGTCTCTCTGATGTATGGAAGTACTAACCTGTTCACCAATTATCTAAACGTTGAAAAATAAAACGGATGAATTCAGTATACTCACCTACTACGATGAATCTTTGTGCATACCTTGATCGCGGGGGTATATCCTGAAGTGGGACACACTAATATATCAGTAATTAAAATTACCTTAACGTATCATACGGTAATGGTACTTGAAATGTTCATGCATTTTGTTTAAGAGGACAAACATACTGGTAATCGTCTTGGACTGCTTTTCACGGAAAATTAAATAAAGAATTATATAATAGTGTGAAACAGTTTGATTGTGCTGATATGATCTTCTTACCAGTGATTCTCACAAAAATAGAGTGTCTATTGCTTTTGTAAATAGTTTACTGCTTTCTTAAAATATCAAAAATACCAAAAATATTTCTTTTTAAAAGGACTTCCATTTTGAACTGACAAGTAGTTGTTTTTGAAAACTAAGATAAAATATTGGTTTATCTTTAAATGTGAAAAAGACTAATGGTTTTTTCGAGATACTTGCTTGTGTTGCTAAACAGATTGATGCCGTTATCAAAATGAAGTGCAGAATACAAGTAAAGTGCAAATTGAGAGTGAAGTGAAGATGCGTGAAGATGCATGGTAGGATCCTTCTACTACATTGCAGAGAGAAAGTGATATGGAAGAGTTGGAGCTTACTTGCTTAACCAAGGATTGCTAGCTAACTGATCTAAAAATGAATTAAAGTTTTGGAGATTGGAAGCATCAGCTAAGGGGGAGTCTGTTGATGTCAGAAGCTGTGTAGCTGACGCTATCCAAAGACCAAAAGAACACAAGATGTTTGAAGACAAAGTTACACTATGAAGCTATTGTCAAGGGGGAGTCTGTTGGTGCATATTCGGTGACAACAACTTAATAGTTTGATTATTTAGTCTTTGGATATTTTGTATTGGGCTTAGCTTATTGGTTAGGGAGTTTATTTATTGTAATGGGCTTGGAAAATGGCCTAGCCCAGTCGGAAGCCCAGTTCACAAACATGTGGTATATAAACATGTTTTGTGATTAGGGTTTGGGGGGTTAGAGAATTCTAGAGAGAGAAAACGTAGAGAGAGAGTAAGAATTCGAAATAGGGTTTGTAGCAAGATCACAGAGATAGGCTGTGAGGTTGTGAGGTCTTTAATTGATTGTAAACTGCAAGTTGGATAATCAATAGAAGACCCGTTTGATTGTGAAATTCTGTTTCTACTCGTTTCTGTAATAAATCTGATCTAGAGGATTCCGCACTCTAGGTTAGATAAACAATTCTGTGAAAGATCCATACAGTAAGAGGACCTACACGGGGGTCGGTTTCTTCGCAGGATTCTCAGCATTCTTCTGAGATCCAAAAGGTGGTGGAGGCAAAGGTGGAACGCCCTGTGAAGAAGTGACTGCCAGAATAGAGCTTGAAGTGTTCTTTGCTGAAGAAGCCATATGGTTGAAGATAATGAACCGAAATGAACACAATGACAAAAATTTCTCAGGAATGAAGCACCAATTGCCCCACGATGGGCGCCAAACTGTTTTGGTCAAAAATCAGGCTAAGATAATACAACCAAATCTTTTGTTGTGAGGTATGATGCTTGAATCAATGAACAAATGTATGAACAACTTGTAAATGAAATGAACAAGTGACACAAGGATTTGTACGAGGAAAAAGCCCTTGATCAAGAGTTGATCTCCAGCATAAAAAACCTCGGGTGATGGAAACTACCGATCACCAACTATAATTAAACAAATACTGATTACAACTCGGGATGATAACAAGCTTGTTACAAGGATCACTAGTGTGCAATGTGTATGTAATCGCCAATGAACTGTTGAGAGCTGTTTCGAGTGTGTGTGTTTGCTAACTTGTTCTAATTCAAGCTGTTATCCCTTTTTAGAAATAGAAATAAACTAAATAACTAACATCCCGCAAATTATGCAATCTACCCACGACTTCTAAAACGGTCACCAAGACATGCACGTGCGGAATATAGAGAGCATATTCCCCAAGAATATCGGCAAGACCAGGTCCATGCGTATACTCCTGCAAAACAAGCTTAAATATAGTGAAAGCAACCGTTAGTGTAAGGATAACAATGAGGATCTGGGATCCTGATCCTGCAACATCTTCTGAGGATCCTTAATTCAAACAGAATTGAGGATACGTGATCCTGGCTGCACTTGAGGATCCGTGATCCTTAGGTTTAGAAAATCTATCCCTAACAACCACCATCATAACCCACATCCACCACCATCATCCATCATCCATCATCCATCATCCATCATAGAGTGTGTGTAGTAGTCTCGGGATCCAAGATTGATCGTAAGAGTTCTTGACAATCAAAGGCCATGTTTGCCTAAGTCTCTTACATCACTTGGTGAAAACAAGCATTTAGTGTGATACTTTTTATTTTTAATATTTTCGCACTTTTTATTTGGTTATGTATTAATGACTTTAATAACTAGTTTCTTATGTTGAAGGTGAATCTTCCTTATCGTTTGTCCGTGGTGTCTTGGCGTTATTTTACTGTCTATATAAAATAAAAGATTTACACCATTCATATCTCCACGGTCTATATGGAGATATGTTGGCTACCTGGTCGGGGGTTAAGGGAACGGTTTGGTAAGAGTCTTGTCTTGTTCAGTGTATAGATCCTTCAAGGACCTGGGTCAATTTTAGTAGGACCTCCTTCAATACCCACTGGTATTGGATGGAGGGGGTCCGAACTCATTGATCCCCTCATATGTAAACTACTATTAAAACTTTAATCCGGCTACTTAGGATTGTATCCCTGCTGACTCAAACTACTTAGCCGAGGGTAACTTCACCTTCAAAAGAGGGGCTTACCATAATATGCATTAATAACTTAATTAATTATCTTTCAATAATCCAACCCTTTAGGATTGTATCCTTGCTGACTCAAACTACTGGATTGAGGGTAACGTCAAAAGAGGGGCCTACTACTATAACTAAGATAATCTCTTAAAAAGTGCAAAAGTGCGGAAATAATCAAAGGTTACACTAAAAGCGAGTCGAATCCAAGTGATTCATCTTGTCTATCTGTTTTTATTTTTATTTTTATTTTTCAACATTTTTAGTTTTTATTTTCTAGTTAAAACCTTTTTCTAAACTTTTCATTTTGATTAGACGTTGAGGATAAACCGGTATTAAAAGCTCTTGTGTCCTTGGACGACCTCGGTATCTTACCAACACTATACTACGCTCACGATAGGTGCACTTGCCCATATGTGTGTTTAGTGTTAGTAAATATCGTGTTTTATAAATTTAAAACTTGGCTAAAGTGTTAAAAAGGGCTTAAAATATACATAAAAAACTATACGACACTCACGCACATCAATCACCATAACGGTCATCAGCCTCATGTACGTGCATAATTAGAAGCATATTCCTCAAAGATTCCCTCCATGACTCAGTCCACAAGTCCCTGCAATCGTAAACTGAAAATACAAGAGACAATTGTTAAAACATAAACAATAATAAGGATCCTGGATTCTCAGACTCCCTGCATTATCCGTTAAGGATCCGTGATCTAGGCCCAGTCTTAGGATAAATGATCCTTAATATAAAATGCATGCCCTAACAATAAGTATTTAAGAAAAAACGGGTTAAGAATACATAAGAAACCCGTGGTTTGGACTTTGAATAATAGGAAACTGATACAAGATGAGGTTAATGATAATTTATACGCAACAAACTAGTTTTTGTTTGATAAAATCATGAACGGGTCAAAATTGGTAATTGATTATAAATCCGAGGGCTTGAAAATTTAGAAAATTGTTGATTCAGATGTCGGATTTCAACTCCATGAGATGGAGAATCGAATGACGATCACGTAGGAAGAAACGTGACGCGAAACGGATCAAAAACGAGAAAGTTATGTCCGTTTTCACAAATTTTCATTTGGCTCGAAAAATGCAGGTTTCAGAATGAAACTTGCTGGAAAAGTGTGACCCTCGTGGCACGCGAGGGAGTATCTGGAACTGGGCGCGCCACGCGACGCACGTTGCGGCCCGCGACATAACTTGTTGAGTCTCTCACGGCACGCGAGAGACACAAAAACAGCCAAATTTCTTGTTTGTTGTTGTATTGTTGCTGGAACTTGTTTAAACATGTTTTAAACTAGTATAATTAACTCATTTCATGTTTATATGAAATGTAGGTAAAAATTTATTTACCGGAGGACGATCAAGCTCACTAAGGAACCGAACACAATCAAGAAATTCAAGCTTCCGCATAATGATTCTTCGGCACGTTTTAAACGGCGAATTTACATACCAAATATTGAAATGTTATTTCTTAAAATGTTTTAACAAATTTGTATTTTCAAGTGTATGTTTAATCATAAATACACTATAATTATTGAAATTTATATGAAAATCGTATAAATTAGGTAAGGGTCTTGCACTTATGGGCTTCTTCTAAAATTTGATCTCATAGGTTTTGTTGAATAGGTATCCAGATCCTGTTCTTATGGAATCTCCAAATTCCATCTGTTCCTTTTTCTAATTCCTTAATTGTTCCTTTTAAATCTTGAGCATCATCCTTGATTGTTGTTTCTTGTATTTTTCTAATTTGCTCATTTAAATCTAACTGCAGATTTAATCTGAGAGAGCGTACTCGTTTTGGCTTTTCGTGATACTTTCGACTTAAAGCATCAGCGACTACATTAGCTTTTCCTGAATGATACGGGATATCACAATCGTAATCACTAAGAATTTCCATCCAACGTCTTTGTCTCATATTTAATTCTTTTTGCCCAAAAACATATCTTAAACTCTTATGATCTGTGAAGACAACAAACTTACTACAATAAAGATAGTGTCTCCAAATCTTAAGGGCAAAAATTATGGCTCCTAACTCTAGATCATGGATCGTATAATTCTCTTCACGTTTCTTAAGTTGTCTAGAAGCATAAGCTATAACCTTTTGACGTTGCATCAGTACACATCCGTATCCTAACTTAGATGCATCACAATAGACTATCAAGTCCTCAGTTCCTTCTGGTAACGCGAGTATGGGTGCATTGGTTAACCTTTGCTTTAAAATCCTGAACGCTTCCTCTTGTTTTGATCCCCATTCAAACTTAACTGATTTACAGGTCAGTTTGGTTAATGGAATGGCTATTCTAGAAAAAATATTGAATAAAACGTCTATAATATCCTGCCAATCAAAGAAAACTTCTTACTTCCGTTGGTGACTCAGGGACCTTCCATTTAGTAATCGCCTCGATTTTTGTGAGATCCACATGGATTCCTTCATGATTAACTAGATGTCCAAGGAATTGCACTTCTTGTAACCAAAATTCACATTCTGCTAATTTAGCATAAATCTTTTCTTTTCTCAATAATGTTAGAAGTGTATGTAGATGCTCTGCATGATCTTCTTTACTCTTAGAGTAGATTAGAATATCATCTATAAAGACAATTATGAATTTATCCAGGTATGGCTTACATATCCTGTTCATCATTGTGACATCTGTGCTTGTGTGATCATTGTACAAACTCTGAACAATACAATATTAATAAAACAATGAATTTTGATTCCAATGTTTGTTATTTATATTTGTTATTATGCACGTTTTGGTTTTAGGATCAATTTTAAACTCTATATCGCTTTCTAGAAAGTTATACACAAACTGATGCGTAAACGCGATCAGTTTAACGCGACAAACACTCCGGAACAGTAACATAAGCTTAACATACCTTAAATAACCTTTACATAACTTAGAAATAAGTTTTGAAGGCTTTGATATGGCAAAAACAAGTTTATTCGCTCATAGGGACTATTTGCGTCAACTTGCAAAATTCTGCCGTTTCGTAAGGCAACGTACAGTCCGGAACTTGATCATAAGTTAAACATACCATATATAACCTAAACATAGCTTAGAATTGATAGGTTCGGTGTACGAAAACATGCTTATATGATCTTACAGGGACTAAAAATGTCAAAAACGGCGTAAGTTTGCATTTTTGCGCATATCTTACGTTCTGACCACATCTGGACATCCAAAATTTTTGTACATACTAAAATATTTTTATTTTAGTGATCGGCATGCAAAAATTCCATTCTTCGCTTAATTTGGCTCGTTTTCACGTCCGTTTGAGTTTCGTCGTAATTTAACGAATAACGTGACCGTACGACCAAACGAGCCGACATCTGAGAGTTTTCCGAGCACATTTTGAGTCCTCTAAACTTTATTGACCTTGTAGAGCCTTGAAAATGGCTTAACGGGTGTCAAAAGTGCCTGAAATGAGCTTATACAAGTGCAGGGACCTGAACTGTAATTATATGAAACTGTTGCTGATCTGGGAAGGCCAGGCGGGCCGCGTAGCCTACCCTCCTATCCTTACGCGGGCCGTATGAAGTGCCCAGCGACCAGATTCAGTTTTCAGCATTCTGTTTGATCTTCACGGGCTGTTATGGTAAATTCTTTGTGTGATGGGGAAGTTTAAGTGTTCTCCAAGGTCTCTAATCTGTTCCTAACACATGTAAGGCCATGATTTCTTGCTTGGAGGCTACACAAACATGTGTCTTGATCTTGTGAGTTTACAACAACTATAAATAGCCTACCAT
Source organism: Helianthus tuberosus (assembly GCA_030545235.1). Taxonomy (NCBI): domain Eukaryota; kingdom Viridiplantae; phylum Streptophyta; class Magnoliopsida; order Asterales; family Asteraceae; genus Helianthus; species Helianthus tuberosus. Next base: position 190,009,675 of record CM060406.1, read on the forward strand.
TTCATTTGAAATCCTCACACTTGATCTAAAATTCTCTAAGTTGGGGTTTTTATAACTTCATACCTGAGAGTTTATAAGATCAAGTTCAAGCAAGGACCTTTTGTAAGCATTCCTTCATTCTTTTATTGCTTACTAGCTTAAAAAGTCAAACAGTGTTTGACTTTCAGTTTGACCAGTCAATGGTCAACGCAAAGTTCGTTTGAACTTTGTAACGTGATTGTAATCACGATGGTTATAATCCTTAGTGATTATACCTACTGATTACCACGTTAACTAGTTGTGGTGACGAGTCAAAGTTTCGGTCAAAATGCGTTTTAGCACGCATTTTGCAACGGAACTATTTTCGGGTATCAAAACCCATTGTTTTGATACCAAATTAGTTTTATAAGTTAGTTAAACATGTTTTGACATGTTTAACTCGTCACTATTAGTTTAGTGCTTGTTTAGGATCGTAAGTTAAGCGGTCTAGACAACCGCTTAGACTTTCGAACCCGACCCGTTTGGTCGATCTTTAGGATCCGACCAAGCATGTTTAGTGATCATAGTTGCATAGGGAATAACCTCTGAGGTTATACCTTATGATCACATAGGATTGGTTAGTCATTTGCTAGTTAGCTTATATGCCCATAGGAATTGACCAAAATGCCCTTTTAAAGCATAAATCCGTATTTTGCATATGTGAACATGTTTTTGACATATAATCTGATTTAGTAACATGTTTAGGGATAATTGGGCATGTAAGACTTGACATAGCACAAAGTTAACCATCCGAACATAGTTTTACACAACCGACACGTTATAGTAGCTTATACTACCATAACGGGTCGAAACGGGTCAAAAGCACTTAGGTAGACTTTCAAATCAGAATGTTAGCTCTATTAAATCATACCATATGAGTTCAAATGCTCATTTGATTTATACAACATCATTCTATCCTATCTCCCGGTTTAGGATCCGATTATTAACGTAGTTACCTATACTAGGTGCCTTGTTGATTCCGTGATACTTGGAGCTTAATTTGGTCTTATTCTCAAGACTAATAAGCAATCCCAAGTGAGTACATAGTTCCCCTCTTTTACCGTTTTCAAATACTTTGGGGTGATACACATGTACATACGTGTTACTTTCATGCATTTCATTGCTTTTATGACATAAACATGCTAGTTTCACCTAGTACATATCTAGTACATGCTTTCAATTATGTTTTGCTATGTATGTTAAGCATGCTAGCACATTGATTTATTACACATTTGTTTCATATGTTTACTTAGCATATGTACACATTGTTTTACATGAACATTTCTACTAGGCATGTTTACTTAGCATACCTAGTACATGGTTTTCATAGCATGCTTACATTGGTTATGACATTTGGTGTGTTTAATCGGGACAATAATACATTCATTAACATTGTTCACGCCGCTCGGTAGTATGTAATGGTACCATAGGACTTGACAAATCCCGTTTCCGACTTCCTAGGTTTGTTTGGAAGTTGGGAATGACATAATCCGATATACATAACTTAGATAAACCTTTAATTTGTTTAAAGGTTTGTCACCACAGTCGCAAGGCTTGAATGTATGTGATTAACATTACTGCATAAATGTTTGTAATCATAAAGCATTGTTTTCTGCAAAGCATAACATTTGATTTAAACTTAGGTTTATTCAAAGACTTGTTTTGTAAATTTTCATACGGGGTTGAGTAAATTCTTTTTATTCACCGTACATGACATTTGTTTCACATTGGCATTATCACATAGTTTGAGTAGATACTTACTACTTGCTATGCATTACATTTGATTATACAAAATACATTTTACACATGACATTGAACATGGTTAATACATATACATTTTGACATTAAACATGACATCTTGGTTGGTTATTGGTAAGTGACTTATGTAACGGGGCTATGTGTTATATGATAAATGCATGGTGGATACGCCGCTGGTACTTCCTATATATAAGTGCTTTTATTGTATTATACATTGTTGCGTTATCTAAACCACTTGACAGAAACATGAAACATTTTATACAAAGACACGACATTGTTTTACAAATTACATATTTACACAAATTCATTTTACTTGGTTATTTATTTAACCATGCATATTTCGTTTATTATCATTCGATTTTCATTTGATTTTCCTATGATTTCATAAAAGAAAACAGTTTTACAAGGTTCATGACTACTTTTGTTAAACCATTCTTCTAACTACAAGTCATGAACCTGCATAAACAAAACCTATGTATCTCACAGGCATTTTTATGCTGACGTACCTATTTTACATGTGTTTCAGGTGCTAATGCATGATGATGCTTGTGCTTCACTTAGGCGGACTTGGGCCTTAGTGACTTAAAAGACAGTTGTTATGTTATGTTTTATTTAAATTCCAAGACAATGTAAACATTAATCTTAATAATACAAAACTTTAATTACCATGGTTGTTGAAACAATAATTCTGTCGCCTCACTCCCCGACGTTTCCGCCGCGGTTTTGTTGTTTTAACGCGGTCAGGGTGTGACAGAAGAGTTGGTATCAGATGTGACACTTGTGTCACTTCAACCATCAAACAAATGCCAAACCAATGAAATATTGTATTTCATACTTGGGATTTGTAAAAATATGTGTATCGTTTACACATATCAACTCTTGTTCGATTTCAAGCTTTAAATCGCTTCTTGAGGGTTATACGCGCACTGATGCGTAAATATAACCAGTTTAATGCAACGAACACTCCGGAGTAGTGAAATAGGCTTAACATACCTTAAGTAACCTTTACATAACTTAGAAATAAGTTTTGAAGGCTTTGGTATGGCAAAATCTAGTTTATTCGCTTACAGGGACTAAATTTGACAAACTGCGAAAGTATGCTGATTTGAACTGTAACGAACATTCCGGAACACGAACATAAGTTAAACATACCATAAATATCCTTCACATAGCTTAGAAATAGGCTTTGAGGGGTTCGGTGTGCTAAAATAAACTTTTGGGTCATTCAGGGACTAAAAGCGTCAAAAAGTGCACAAGTTTGCACTTTCGCGCATAACTTACGTTCTGAATACATCCGGACATCCAAAAATTTATGTAAGCACTAAAACATTTTATTTTAGTGTTTGGCATAAGAAAAATCCATTCGTCACGCATTTTGGATCGTTTTTCGCGCTTATGCGCATTCCGTCGTAATTAAGCGAACATCGCGTTCGTACGACCAAACGAACTGACATCCGACATATTTTTGAGCATGTTTCATGTCCACAATGTTTAGGCATCATTTTAGGGCCTTAAAGTTGGCTTTACGGGCCTTAGAAGTGTCGGGAATGGCCTTAAAACACAACAGGGACTAAAACTGTCAAAATGGAAACTTGTTGTCTGATCAGAAGCTCCAGGCGGCCCGCCTGAGTTTTTGGCTGATCCTGAAGCGGGCCGCGTCAGCCTCTCTGATCAGATAAGAATGAACAGTCAGCAGATTACAGCTGTTTAATCCACAACCACACAACCACACACCCACAATTGCCCATTCAGCTCATTAAGGGTCATTTTTAGGCACCATAACATTCCAACACATGTACGGGTAGGATTCGAGCACGGTTTCCATGAAACGATCTTAACGGTTCGGGAAATACTATAAATACCCAACCCACTTCACTTCATTTCTCACAAGAATCTGATCATTTGTGCTCTAAGTTGAAACCTTTGTTTCATACCTGAGCTATTTTGATCTAGATTAGCATTCGGGGACCCTTCGTAAGTGTTCCTTCGTTCTTTTATTGCTTTTCGAGTCCGAAAGTCAAACTTTGTTTGACTTTCTGCATTGACCAATTTATGGTCGATGCGAAGTTCGTTTGAACTTCATAACGTGAGCGTGATCACGATGGTTATAGTCCCTAATGACTATACCTACTGATTACCACGTTATCTAGGCTCAGTGACGAGCCGTAGTTTCGGTCAGAATACGTATTCTTGCGTATTTTGTAACCAAACTACTTATGGGTATCAAAACCGTTTGTTTTGATACCAAACCTGTTTTCTAAACTTAGTTAAGCATGTTTTAGCATGCTTAGCTCGTCACTTTTAGTTTAGTGCTTATATAGGGTCGTAAGGTAAGCGATCTAAACAATCGCTTATACTTTCGAACCCGACCCATTTGGTCGATCATTAGGATCCGACCAAGCACATTAGGTGACCATAGTATATAGGGAATAACCTTCCGAGGTTATACCTTATGGTCGCTTCGTTTAAGTAGTTGTATGATAGGTAGTTTATATGCCTTAGGTAAATTACCAAAATACCCCTTGGATGCCAAAATTCATTTTAAACATATGTAACATAACTTTTGACATCTAAACTGATTTGACAACAATATTAGACATGTTAAGGCATATTTTACTTGTCATAGGACTAGTTAGGCGTTCCGAACGCGTTTTACACGAACGACGCGTTAAAGTAACATAAGCTACCTAAACGGGTCGTAATGGGTCATAAGCACTTAGGTTAGGTTTCATTTGGTATGTAGGCTTTGTTAAACCATACTACATGAGTTCCCATACTCATTTGGTTTACGAGCCTCATTCTATCCGATCTTCCGATTTAGGTCCGGTTTATTAATGTAGTTACCTATATTAGGTGCCGTTTGATATTCCGAGATCTCTAGCATTGCTTGGTGGTTATCTTAGGACTTCTGAGCAATCTCAAGTGAGTACATAGACCCCTCTTTTACTGTTTTCCAAACGTTTTGGGGTGAAACACATGTGCCTACTTGTTACTTTCATGCTTTCCATGTTTTCACATCATATACCCGCTATGTTCGTTAGTACATTATAGTACATGATTTCATTGTGTTCATGCTATGTATGCCCATTGTGTGCGTACTTAGTACATAGTTTTACATTACATTACATTTCATGCTATGTATGCCCATTGTGTGCGTACTTAGTACATTGTTTTACATTACACTTATGCTATGTATGTCCATTGTGTGCATGCTTAGTACATTGTTTTACATTGCATTTCTGTTGCATATGCTCATCCAGCATGTGAACACATTATACTACATTTTGAACCGTTGTAACCTTTTGACTATGTGAACCGTCTTAACCGTTTGATTATATGAACCGTTTGTAACTATTGAACCGTGTGGACCAGTTGTATCTGTTGACAGGATTTACATTTGACAATAGACATTTGACATTACATAAACATTTCTACAATTGTTAAACATTACTTTGGTGGTTTGGTTTGATTAAGTGATTAAGTAACGATGCGTGTGTAATATGATACAAGCATGGTGGATACGCCGCTGGTACTTCCTATATATAAGTGTTTGTATGGTATTACATATCATAGCGTTATTTGAATCATTTCAGTTTGAGACATATAACATTTTATACAAATATCATACTTTTCACAAGACATTGATTTACAAACAACTTATCTTATACAAACACATTTTTACATGGTTATTCATTTTAACCTGACATTTATTTATACAAATCATCTGATCTTATCGTTTTTCAAATGATTTACAAGACAAAGCAAATTACAAGGTTCATGACTAAACATTTTCTCAAACATAAGTCATGAATTCTGTTTTCACAAAACCTATGTATCTCTCAGGCATTTTTATGCTGACGTACCTATTTTCACATGTGTTTTCAGGAGATGATGCATATGACTTATCAAGACATACTTAGGCGGACCTGTGCCTTAGTGACTTAAAACGAGACAAGAACTAGTTAATTTTTGTTATATACTCTTTGTTTCTTGTTTAAAACAATGTAACTCTCGTGTTTGATTAATAAAACGAAACTTTAAATTGCCATGGATTTGAAACAATTAATTCTGTTACAACACTCCCCGACGTTTCCGCCACGTTTTGTATGTCCTACGTGGTCGGGGTGTGACAGAAAAGTTGGTATCAGAGCCAATGGTTATAGGGAATTAGGTTATTAGTAATACTTTGACCTAGTCTATAACCTTCTTAGGACCCTAACGCGAGTTTACTTGCGTTTAGTCATAAAACAATACCGTCACCTATCCTTAGGCGACGACCACAATAAGAACATAAATTTAAAAACCGCTTTGAAAACTAATCATCTGTTCTAGGATGATTGATTACTAGGTTTTGAACCCTCTATTGTAAGGTTTTGAACCCTCTGTTATATGGTTTTGAACCCCCTTGAGTTTTCAAAATCTCGTCAAGGTTTTGGGTTTTAAACAATGTGAACACGTGCAAACTGGAAGGGTGAATGCCTGTATTCTGGGTTTTCTGTCTAGGCAAGCACTTCGTATACATCTCATCAGACGCGAGACCAGTTGTGCTTACCTGGGAATTCTTGGGATGAGTGTTCACTTATAGGCGAGCATGTCTTCGCGATACATTATTTTTTACCTATTTACTTTGATTAATCACCGGGGTCGTTTGTTGCTTTGTAGTAACAAACAAATGACCACTATCCTTGCTTTCATCAGATTTGTTTCATCTCATTCTTTTCGTCTAATTCTCTCACTCGTTTCCTTTCATGTTTCCTCTTTTAGAATGCCTCCTCGACGCGAAAGCCAGATAGCGACTGCCGAACTGGCAGAAATCATTGCGCAGCAAATGGCTGCTCAATTCCCAAACCTCTTTGCTCAATGGAATCAAGCCAACAACAACAACAATGGTCCATGCAATTTCAAGAGTTTTAACTCGGCGAAACCACTCAAGCTTAGTGGTTCGGAGGGAGCGACTGGTCTTCTTCAATGGTTCGAGAGCATTGAGAATACTTTCCGCCACGTGCAGTGTCCTGACAATCGCAAGGTCGAGTTTGCTTCGAGTGTGTTCCAGAAGAGGGCCCTTACGTGGTGGAACGGGGTTATGAGAGATCGTGGTGCAGAAGTTGCTCTAGCACAGACATGGGCTGAACTTAGGGCCCTTATGATGAAGGAATTCTGTCCTCGTCACGAGATCAGGGCCTTGGAAAGGGAATTCGACAATCTTGAGCAAGACAGCGGTGAGCATCGATCCTTCACGGACCGTTATGAGGAGTTAAGTCTGTTATGCCCAAACATGGTCACGCCTTTGGATAAGGCAATCGAAAAGTACATTGATGGCCTCCCTGACTCAATACAAGACATCGTGACCGGTAGCAACCCTACTACAGTTAGACAAGCCATTGAGCTATCTGCAACCTTGACTAAATCAAAGATCTGGAAAGGTAAACTTTTCCGAAAAGGTGACAAGAAACCGGTCGAGGAATCGAATCCAATCGAGGAATCAAAGACCATGGATGAACAGACTGGATCCCCTAAGAGGTCAAAGAAGCGAAAGGCTTCTTAGAACTTCACCATGGTTACTCACAATGATCAAGCCGTCCCCAACCAACCAGCTCAACCCCCTGCTAGGAAGCCATACAATGGAACTGCACCCTTGTGCAACCAATGTAGCCTCCATCATCATGCCAATGTAAAGTGCCGCAAATGCCAAACTTGTGGACTTATAGGCCATACAGCAAGAGTCTGCCCAGCTGCAGCTGCACCAAACCAAGCTGGCAACAACCCTGCTCAAGGTCGTTTTCTACCAGGTTCTTGCTTCAACTGTGGCGAGATGGGTCATTTCTGAAGAAATTGCCCAAAGCTTGCTAATGCAAATCCAGCACAGGGATGAGCATCTGACCGACGACATCGTTTAGAAATAATCACGTCTTATGTATTATTTTCTTTTGTTGTCAAGATCCATGAAACAGTTGTTATCATTGTTTATAAATAAATCTTTTATTTACATTACAATGTATTTATGTGGTTGTATGTATAAACAACATATCTCTTACAATACCAACAATCAAGGAACCGTATTCCTTGAAGGACAGACTACCCCCCAAACTTTCTTCCACTTTATGATCTCTTGCATTTTCCATGAAATTCCTAAGTACCCGTTTGTTCTAAGGAAACGAGGTACAAGGCGCAAGTTACAACACTGGACGAATACCCAAAGTACCACTATAAATCCTTAATAGGGTACCTAAGGGTATTTCCGTAAATCCCAAAATTTTTGTGTTCCTTAATTCGAATATTACGTTTCTTTGAAAACAAAATCGAATTTTTTTGAGAGATCTTCCTATCTTTTCAGATAGATCCCAGAGGACATTGAAGTCCATCGACTTGTTTCCATATCCATTCTCAATCGATAACAAATTAATAACCAAGTTAAACAACTATGTGCTTATGTGTTCCTTTATGTGTTTTTGTGTAATCCAAGTTTTGATATCCAAATCCTCATAGAACCTTTCGTATCTTCATATGAGGGATTCGTAGTAGGATACCCAAAGGTACTACATAAAATCCTTAATGGACTACTACGTTGTAGTTAAGTCCCTTGGATTATAAAGTACTACCCCATAATTAGACCCCTTGAGTGGTCTAGTTAAACAGATTGATCCAAAAATCTAGTTAGGAACATCATGTGATGATATATCTGAAAGGACTCCTTGGTGGCCTAATTAAAAGGATCATTTGTCGATCTAATTAAAAGGACCCTATGGTAGTCTAGTCACACTCATCACAGGTTTGATTTTCCTCCCCTAAACATTACAAGACAAACTGTGCGGACTATGCAAGGAATTACGTAATTATGGATGCATACATAATTATGGAATTTAGTGCACAGAAACCACAGCGAGCTTTGTCATGTGCCTAGAAGTTAACTCTATTCATTTCCGTTTCTGAGGAAGCACCCGTTGAAAATGACTCCGTTTTTTCATTTTCGTTTCTGAAGATTGTCCGTTGAGGAAATGGATATCCGTTTGTCTATCATTTTCATTTCCATTTCTGAGGAAGCACCCGTTGAAAATGACTCCGTTTGTTCATTTTCGTTTCTGAAGATTGTCCGTTGAGGAAATGGATATCCGTTTGTCTATCATTTTCATTTCCATTTCTGATGAAGCACCCGTTGAAAATGACTCCGTTTGTTCATTTTCGTTTCTGAAGATTTGTCCGTTGAGGAAATGAATATCCGTTTGTTTCTCCTTTTCATTTCCATTTCTGATGAAGCACCCGTTGAAAATGACTCCGTTTGTTCATTTTCGTTTCTGAAGATTGTCCGTTGAGGAAATGGATATCCGTTTGTCTATCATTTTCATTTCCATTTTTGATGAAGCACCCGTTGAAAATGACTCCGTTTGTTCATTTTCGTTTCTGAAGATTTGTCCGTTGTGGAAATGAATATCCGTTTGTTTCTCCTTTTCATTTCCATTTCTGATGAAGCACCCGTTGAAAATGACTCCGTAAGTTCATTTTACGTTTCTGAAGATTGCCCGTTGAGGAAATGAATCCCCGTTTGTTTATTCCTTCATTTCCGCTTCTGAAGAATACCCGTTGAGGAAAATGACTCCGTCTGTTCATTTTCGTTCTGAAGAATGTCCGTTAAGGAAATGACAGGATTATGCCTTACATATCTCTGGTGGTTATTTGACACAAAGTCACAAATAGACTCCTACGAATAAATTTCGGGACGAAATTTCCTAAAGTAAGGGAGACTGTGACACCTGTGTCACTTCAACCATCAAACAAATGCCAAACCAATGAAATATTGTATTTCATACTTGGGATTTGTAAAAATATGTGTATCGTTTACACATATCAACTCTTGTTCGATTTCAAGCTTTAAATCGCTTTCTTGAGGGTTATACGCGCACTGATGCGTAAATATAACCAGTTTAATGCAACAAACACTCTGGAGTAGTGAAATAGGCTTAACATACCTTAAGAAACCTTTACATAACTTAGAAATAAGTTTTGAAGGCTTTGGTATGGCAAAATCTAGTTTATTCGCTTACAGGGACTAAATTTGACAAACTGCGAAAGTATGCCGATTTGAACTGTAACGAACATTCCGGAACATGACCATAAGTTAAACATACCATAAATATCCTTCACATATCTTAGAAATAGGCTTTGAGGGGTTCGGTGTGCTAAAATAAACTTTTGGGTCATTCAGGGACTAAAAGCGTCAAAAAGTGAACAAGTTTGCACTTTCGCGCATAACTTACGTTCTGAATACATCCGGACATCCAAAAATTTATGTAAGCACTAAAACATTTTATTTTAGTGTTTGGCATAAGAAAAATCCATTCGTCACGCATTTTGGATCATTTTTCGCGCTTATGCGCATTCCGTCGTAATTAAGCGAACATCGCGTTCGTACGACCAAACGAACTGACATCCGACATATTTTTGAGCATGTTTCATGTCCACAATGTTTAGGCATCATTTTAGGGCCTTAAAGTTGGCTTTACGGGCCTTAGAAGTGTCGGGAATGGCCTTAAAACACAACAGGGACTGAAACTGTCAAAATGGAAACTTGTTGTCTGATCAGAAGCTCCAGGCGGCCCGCCTGAGTTTTTGGCTGATCCTGAAGCGGGCCGCGTCAGCCTCTCTGATCAGATAAGAACGAACAGTCAGCAGATTACAGCTGTTTAATCCACAACCACACACCCACAATTGCCCATTCAGCTCATTAAGGGTCATTTTTAGGCACCATAACATTCCAACACATGTACGGGTAGGATTCGAGCACGGTTTCCATGAAACGATCTTAACGGTTCGGGAAATACTATAAATACCCAACCCACTTCACTTCATTTCTCACAAGAATCTGATCATTTGTGCTCTAAGTTGAAACCTTTGTTTCATACCTGAGCTATTTTGATCTAGATTAGCATTCGGGGACCCTTCGTAAGTGTTCCTTCGTTCTTTTATTGCTTTTCGAGTCCGAAAGTCAAACTTTGTTTGACTTTCTGCATTGACCAATTTATGGTCGATGCGAAGTTCATTTGAACTTCATAACGTGAGCGTGATCACGATGGTTATAGTCCCTAGTGACTATACCTACTGATTACCACGTTATCTAGGCTCAGTGACGAGCCGTAGTTTCGGTCAGAATACGTATTCTTGCGTATTTTGTAACCAAACTACTTATGGGTATCAAAACCGTTTGTTTTGATACCAAACCTGTTTTCTAAACTTAGTTAAGCATGTTTTAGCATGCTTAGCTCGTCACTTTTAGTTTAGTGCTTATATAGGGTCGTAAGGTAAGCGATCTAAACAATCGCTTATACTTTCGAACCCGACCCATTTGGTCGATCATTAGGATCCGACCAAGCACATTAGGTGACCATAGTATATAGGGAATAACCTTCCGAGGTTATACCTTATGGTCGCTTCGTTTAAGTAGTTGTATGATAGGTAGTTTATATGCCTTAGGTAAATTACCAAAATACCCCTTGGATGCCAAAATTCATTTTAAACATATGTAACATAACTTTTGACATCTAAACTGATTTGACAACAATATTAGACATGTTAAGGCATATTTTACTTGTCATAGGACTAGTTAGGCGTTCCGAACGTGTTTTATGCGAACGACGCGTTAAAGTAACATAAGCTACCTAAACGGGTCGTAATGGGTCGTAAGCACTTAGGTTAGGTTTCATTTGGTATGTAGGCTTTGTTAAACCATACTACATGAGTTCCCATGCTCATTTGGTTTACGAGCCTCATTCTATCCGATCTTCCGATTTAGGTCCGGTTTATTAATGTAGTTACCTATATTAGGTGCTGTTTGATATTCCGAGATCTCTAGCATTGCTTGGTGGTTATCTTAGGACTTCTGAGCAATCTCAAGTGAGTACATAGACCCCTCTTTTACTGTTTTCCAAACGTTTTGGGGTGGAACACATGTGCCTACTTGTTACTTTCATGCTTTCCATGTTTTCACATCATATACCTGCTATGTTCGTTAGTACATTATAGTACATGATTTCATTGTGTTCATGCTATGTATGCCCATTGTGTGCATACTTAGTACATAGTTTTACATTACATTTCAGGCTATGTATGCCCATTGTGTGCGTACTTAGTACATTGTTTTACATTACACTTATGCTATGTATGTCCATTGTGTGCATGCTTAGTACATTGTTTTACATTGCATTTCTGTTGCATATGCTCATCCAGCATGTGAACACATTATACTACATTTTGAACCGTTGTAACCTTTTGACTATGTGAACCGTCTTAACCGTTTGATTATATGAACCGTTTGTAACTATTGAACCGTGTGGACCAGTTGTATCTGTTGACAGGATTTACATTTGACAATAGACATTTGACATTACATAAACATTTCTACAATTGTTAAACATTACTTTGGTGGTTTGGTTTGATTAAGTGATTAAGTAACGATGCGTGTGTAATATGATACAAGCATGGTGGATACGCCGCTGGTACTTCCTATATATAAGTGTTTGTATGGTATTACATATCGTAGCGTTATTTGAATCATTTCAGTTTGAGACATATAACATTTTATACAAATATCATACTTTTCACAAGACATTGATTTACAAACAACTTATCTTATACAAACACATTTTTACATGGTTATTCATTTTAACCTGACATTTATTTATGCATATCATCTGATCTTATCGTTTTTCAAATGATTTACAAGACAAAGCAAATTACAAGGTTCATGACTAAACATTTTCTCAAACATAAGTCATGAATTCTGTTTTCACAAAACCTATGTATCTCACAGGCATTTTTATGCTGACGTACCTATTTTCACATGTGTTTTCAGGAGATGATGCATAGGACTTATCAAGACATACTTAGGCGGACCTGTGCCTTAGTGACTTAAAACGAGACAAGAACTAGTTAATTTTTATTATATACTCTTTGTTTCTTGTTTAAAACAATGTAACTCTCGTGTTTGATTAATAAAACGAAACTTTAAATTGCCATGGATTTGAAACAATTAATTCTGTTACAACACTCCCCGACGTTTCCGCCACGTTTTGTATGTCCTACGTGGTCGGGGTGTGACATCAGAGCCAATGGTTATAGGGAATTAGGTTATTAGTAATGCTTTGACCTAGACTATAACTTTCTAGGACCCTAACACAAGTTATCCTGTGTTTAGATCTTAAAACAATACACGTCACCTATCCTTAGGTGATTACCAAAACATAAACACAATTTTTCCAAAATGATTTTGAAATCAATCATCTATCCTTAGATGATTTCTTTTGGTCTTGTACCTTCCAAATTTTTCAAAATCTCGTCAAAGTTTGGGTCTAAATAATGTGAACACATGCAAACTGGAAGAGTGAATGCCTGTACCCTGAGCTTTCTGTCTAAGGCTAGAGTGTTCGTACAAATCCGCAGTATCGGACCAGTCACTCTTACCTGGGAACTCTTGGGGTGAGTGTTCACTTATAGGCGAGCATGTCTTCGGCGATACATTATTATGACCTATTTACTTTGATTTGTCACTGTGTGTCATTTGTTTGCTTTGTGGTAACAAACAAATGACCACCATCTTTACATTTCGTTGATTTTTATGGTGTCTCATTTTCTTTCATCACATCATCTCACTCGTTTTCTCTCATGTTTCCTCTTTTAGAATGCCTCCTCGACGTAACGTTCAGCAACCTGATGCCGAACTGGCAGCTATTATAGTACAACAGATGGCTGTTGTACTACCTAATCTCATCACTCAAATAAACCAAGCCAACAATAACAATAATGCACCTGCTCAGTGCAATTTCAAAAGTTTTAACTCGGCTAAACCACTCAAGTTTAGTGGTTCTGAAGGAGCAACTGGGCTCCTACAGTGATTTGAGAGTCTTGAGAGCACATTTCGCCACGTTCAGTGTCCGAACAACCGTAAGGTCAAGTTTGCTTCGAGTGTATTCCAAAAGAGGGCTCTTACTTGGTGGAATGGGGTAATGAGAGATAGAGGTGCTGATGTTGCTTTGGGTCAGACATGGGAGGAACTTAGAGCTCTCATGATGAGAGAGTTATGTCCTCGTCACGAGCAGAGGGCACTTGAAAATGAGTTCCATGACTTAAAGCAAGACAGTGGTGAACACCGTGCGTACACTGATAGATACGAGGAGTTAAGCTTGCTCTGTCCGACAATGGTCACGCCTTTGGATAAGGCTATTGAGAAGTACATAGATGGTTTGCCAGATCCTGTTCAGGATATTGTCACTGGCAGTAACCCTACAACCGTCCGACAGGCCATTGAGCTAGCTGCAACCCTTACTGAATCGCAAGTCAAGAAGGGTAAACTCCACAGGAAAGGTGATAAGAAACAGAAACAGTCTGATAGCACCACTGAGAAAAAAGGGCAAGAAGGCTGCTGAGTCTTCCAAGAAATCAAGGAAGCGTAAGGCTTCCAAGAACTTCGCTGTCACAGCTCAGACTAACCAGGCAGCACAGAATCAGCCTGCACAACCCGCTGCCAAAAGGCAGTATGCTGGTAACGCACCTTTGTGCAACAGATGTAATAGCCACCATCAGCCACAAGTGCAACGCCGTATCTGCACGAACTGTGGTAAATCTGGTCATCTTGCGAATACCTGCCGTTTTGCTCCTAACCAAAATCAGCCTGCTCAAAACCAAGCAGCACAAAACCCTGCCCAGAATCCTGCACGACCTCACTATCCGCCTGGTTCATGTTTCAACTGTGGGGATCTGACCCACTACAGGAACAACTGCCCGAGGTTGACAAATGCAAATCAGGCATCGGCTCGTGGTAGAGCTTTTAACTTGAATGCAAATGAGGCGCGTGCGGATAACGAAGTGGTGAACGGTACGTTCCTTGTTAACAACCATCATGCTTCTGTTCTATTTGATTCGGGTGCCGATAAGAGTTTTGTGTCATTAGCATTTGAGCCTTTGCTTACGATGACTAGAACAAAACTAGGAAAGCCCTTGACAGTAGAAGTAGCTAGTGGTGAACCTGTTATACTTGACTCAGTTCTTCGAAATTGCCAGTTGAACCTTAATAACCATCTTTTCCCTATTGACCTCACACCGATGCAACTCGGGAACTTCGATGTAATAGTAGGAATGGATTGGTTATCCAAGTACCATGCTGAGGTCGTATGCTTTGAGAAGTTGGTCCGTATACCACTTTCAACTGGTGAAATCTTAGAAGTTCGTGGGGAGAAACCTGTTAGTAACCTTAAACTTATGTCTTGCACCCAAGCCCAAAAATACCTACGAAAGAAATATGTCGCTTTCTTGGCACATGTCGTAGAGGAGAAAGGCAACGGTAAGACTATCCAAGATATCCCTGTTGTTCGGGATTATCCAGAGGTATTTCCTGAGGAATTACCTGGTTTACCCCCTGTGCACCAAGTTGAGTTCCGTATCGATCTCGTGCCTGGCGCAAATCCTATTGCTAAGTCACCTTACCGTCTTGCACCGTCTGAGATGCAAGAGTTGTCTAAGCAGCTTCAAGAGCTTTCTGACAAAGGATTCATCCGTCCGAGCTTTTCACCTTGGGGTGCTCCTGTCCTATTCGTGAAAAAGAAAGATGGATCTTTTACGATGTGTATCGATTACCATGAGCTTAACAAGCTTACCATCAAGAATCGATACCCTCTACCTCGCATTGATGATCTCTTTGATCAGCTACAGGGTGCTACTTGCTTTTCAAAGATTGATCTGCGTTCTGGGTATCATCAACTTCGAGTTCTCGAAGAAGATATCCCCAAGACTGCTTTTCGTACTCGCTATGGTCATTATGAGTTTACTGTTATGCCTTTTGGTCTAACAAATGCTCCTGCTGTTTTCATGGACTTGATGAATAGGGTTTGTAAGCCTTATTTGGACAAGTTCATCATTGTTTTCATTGATGACATTTTGATCTATTCTAAGACTCAAGCTGATCATGAGCAACATCTTCGTCTTACAATGGAGCTCCTACAGAAAGAACAGCTTTTCGCCAAATTCTCCAAGTGCGAATTATGGCTTAAGGAAGTTCAATTTTTGGGGCACATCGGCAACGAACAAGGTATTCATGTAGATCCCGCCAAAATCAGTGCGATTAAGGATTGGGAAACTCCTACTACTCCTACCGAGGTTCGTTCATTTCTTGGTCTCGCGGGTTATTACCGCCGCTTTATCGAAAACTTCTCCAAGATTACGGTTCCTCTCACTGCTTTAACTCAAAAGAATAAACCTTTTGAGTGGGGATCCAAACAGGAAGACGCTTTCCAGACATTGAAACAGAAACTCTGTGATGCACCTATTCTATCTTTGCCCGAGGGTAACGACGATTTTGTCGTGTACTGTGATGCATCCAACTTAGGCCTTGGCTGCGTTCTTATGCAAAGAAACAAAGTCATAGCTTATGCATCGAGACAGCTGAATATACACGAGAAAAACTACACGACTCATGATCTTGAGTTAGGTACAGTAGTTTTTGCTCTTAAAATCTGGAGACACTACCTATATGGTACAAAGTGTATAGTGTTTACTGACCACAAGAGTCTCCAGCACATTTTCAATCAGAAAGAACTTAACATGAGGCAACGATGTTGGGTTGAACTTCTAAACGACTACGATTGCGAAATTCGTTACCATCCTGGTAAGGCGAATGTCGTGGCCGACGCATTGAGTCGTAAGGAACGTGTCAAGCTTCACTGTGTTCAAGTTCGATCTGACATTCAAACCCGCATTTCTCAGGCTCAACATACTTGTGTTACACAAGACTTGATGGGTAAAGAATTACCGTGTCATACTAAACCTGAGCTTGAACTGAGAGACTTTGGGATATTCTATTTCATGGGCCGTTTGTGGGTCCCAAGTATAGACAATCTTCGCACCTTGCTAATGGATGAAGCACACAAGTCTCATTACTCTATTCATCCTGGTGCAGACAAAATGTATAAGGATCTTCGAACCCAGTATTGATGGCCGGGTATGAAGAAGGACATTGCCTTATATGTTTCCAAATGCCTAACTTATCTTAAGGTTAAGGCAGAACATCAACATCCCTCTGGATTATTGGAGCAACCAGAGATTCCGGTTTGGAAATGGGAAAACATTGCTATGGATCTCATTACCAAGCTACCGCGCACTAAAAGAGGTCATGATGCCATTTGGGATATTGTTGATCGTCTAACAAAGTCAGCACATTTCTTGCCGATCCGTGAGGATCTATCTGCTGACAAGCTTGCCAAGTTATATGTTGATGAGATTTTATCTCGACATGGCGTTCCTTTGAACATCATATCCGACAGAGATGCTCGATTCTCGTCTCGCTTTTGGAGAACCATGCAGTCTGCCATGGGAACCCAACTTAATTTGAGCACAGCATATCATCCGCAAACGGATGGTCAATCTGAGAGAACAATCCAGACACTGGAGGATATGCTTAGAGCTTGTGTGATTGATTTTGGTGGTAGTTGGGATTCGCATCTACCGTTGATTGAATTCTCCTACAACAATAGTTATCACTCTAGCATCAACATGGCTCCTTTCGAAGCTTTATACGGTCGAAAATCTCGTTCACCGGTCTGCTGGAATGAGATAGGTGAAGCTCAGCTTACTGGACCTGAACTCATTCTAGAGACTTCAGATAAGGTTAAGAAGATTCGTGATAACCTACAGACAGCTAGAAGCCGTCAAAAGAGTTACGCGGATCGACGATGCAAGCCCTTAGAATTTCAAGTTGGTGATCACGTCCTACTCAAGGTATCCCCTTGGAAAGGTGTGATCCGATTTGGAAAGAAAGGAAAACTTGCACCACGCTATGTTGGACCATTCAAGATCGTTGAAAGAATCGGAAAAGTAGCCTACAGATTAGAGCTACCTCCTGAACTTGGAAATGTTCATCCAACTTTCCACGTGTCCAATCTCAAAAAGTGTTTAGCTGATGAGAACCACCACATACCACTTGATGAAATTCATGTTGATAACACGATGCACTTCGTTGAGAAACCTGTGGAAATCATGGACCGTGAAATCAAAAAGCTCAAACGCAAGCGCATTCCAATTGTCAAAGTTCGCTGGGAATCTAAACGTGGCCTAGAGTTTACTTGGGAACGTGAAGATCATATGAAAGCGAAATATCCGCATCTATTCTCACAAGTTTCCTCTAAATAAATTTCGGGACGAAATTTCCTAAAGTAGGGGAGACTGTGACATCTGTGCTTGTGTGATCATTGTACAAACTCTGAACAATACAATATTAATTAAACAATGTATTTTGATTCCAATGTTTGTTATTTATATTTGTTATTATGCACGTTTTGGTTTTAGGATCAATTTTAAACTCTATATCGCTTTCTAGAAAGTTATACACAAACTGATGCGTAAACGCGATCAGTTTAACGCGACAAACACTCCGAAACATCAACATAAGCTTAACATACCTTAAATAACCTTTACATAACTTAGAAATAAGTTTTGAAGGCTTTCGTATGGAAAAAATAAGTTTATTCGCTCATAGGGACTATTTGCGTCAACTTGCAAAATTCTGCCGTTTCGTAAGGCAACGTACAGTCCAGAACTTGATCATAAGTTAAACATACCATATATAACCTAAACATAGCTTAGAAATAAGCTTTGATAGGTTCGGTGTGCGAAAACATGCTTATATGATCTTACAGGGACTAAAAGTGTCAAAAACGGCGTAAGTTTGCATTTTCACGCATATCTTACGTTCTGACCACATCTGGACATCCAAAATTTTTGTACACACTAAAATATTTTTATTTTAGTGATCGGCATGCAAAAATTCCATTCGTCGCTTAATTTGGCTCGTTTTCGCGTCCGTTTGAGTTTCGTCGGAATTTAACGAATAACGTGACCGTACGACCAAACGAGCCGACATCCGAGAGTTTTCCGAGCACATTTTGAGTCCTCTAAACTTTATTGACCTTGTAGAGCCTTGAAAATGGCTTAACGGGTGTCAAAAGTGCCTGAAATGAGCTTATACAAGTGCAGGGACCTGAACTGTAATTATATGAAACTGTTGCTGATCTGGGAAGGCCAGGCGGGCCGCGTAGCCTCCCCTCCTATCCTTACGCGGGCCGTGTGAAGTGCCCAGCGACCAGAATTCAGTTTTCAGCATTCTGTTTGATCTTCAGGGGCTGTTATGGTAAATTCTTTGTGTGATGGGCAAGTTTAAGTGTTCTCCAAGGTCTCTAATCAGCTCCTAACACATGTAAGGCCATGATTTCTTGCTTGGAGGCTACACAAACATGTGTCTTGATCTTGTGAGTTTACAACAACTATAAATAGCCTACCATTTCATTTGAAATCCTCACACTTGATCTAAAATTCTCTAAGTTGGGGTTTTTATAACTTCATACCTGAGAGTTTATAAGATCAAGTTCAAGCAAGGACCTTTTGTAAGCATTCCTTCATTCTTTTATTGCTTACTAGCTTAAAAAGTCAAACAGTGTTTGACTTTCAGTTTGACCAGTCAATGGTCAACACAAAGTTCGTTTGAACTTTGTAACGTGATTGTAATCACGATGGTTATAATCCTTAGTGATTATACCTACTGATTACCACGTTTACTAGTTGTGGTGACGAGTCAAAGTTTCGGTCAAAATGGGTTTTAGCACGCATTTTGCAACGAAACTATTTTCGGGTATCAAAACCCATTGTTTTGATACCAAATCAGTTTTATAAGTTAGTTAAACATGTTTTGACATGTTTAACTTGTCACTATTAGTTTAGTGCTTGTTTAGGGTCGTAAGTTAAGCGGTCTAGACAACCGCTTAGACTTTCGAACCCGACCTGTTTGGTCGATCTTTAGGATCCGACCAAGCATGTTTAGTGATCATAGTTGCATAGGGAATAACCTCTGAGGTTATACCTTATGATCACATAGGATTGGTTAGTCATTTGCTAGTTAGCTTATATGCCCATAGGAAATGACCAAAATGCCCTTTTAAAGCATAAATCCGTATTTTGCATATGTGAACATGTTTTTGACATATAATCTGATTTAGTAACATGTTTAGGGATAATCGGGCATGTAAGACTTGACATAGCACATAGTTAACCATCCGAACATAGTTTTACACAACCGACACGTTATAGTAGCTTATACTACCATAACGGGTCGAAACGGGTCAAAAGCACTTAGGTAGACTTTCAAATCAGAATGTTAGCTCTATTAAATCATACCATATGAGTTCAAATGCTCATTTGATTTATACAACATCATTATATCCTATCTCCCGGTTTAGGATCCGATTATTAACATAGTTACCTATACTAGGTGCCTTGTTGATTCCGTGATACTTGGAGCTTAATTTGGTCTTGTCACACCCCGACCACGTAGAACATACAAAACGTGGCGGAAACATCGGGGAGTGTGGTAACAGAATTAATGTTTCACAACCATGGAAATTAAAGTTTTGTTTTATTGATTAAAAGTGTTACAATGCCTTAACAAACAAAGAAATACAACATAATTAACTAGTCTTGCATCTTTTATTGTCACTAAAGCCCAAGTCTGTCTATGTGTATCTTGATCATCTTATGCAACAGCTCCTGAAAAACACATGTGAAAATAGGTACGTCAGCATAAAAATGCCTGTGAGATACATAGGTTTTGTGAAAATAAGATTCATGACTTATGTTTGAGAAAATGTTTAGTCATGAACCTTGTTATTTGCTTTGTCTTTTAAATCATTTGAAAAATGATAAGATCAGATGATAAGTATAAATAAATGTAAGGTTAAATGAATAACCAAGTAAAATATGTTTGCATAAGATAAGTTGTTTATAAATCAATGTCGTGTGAAAAGTATGTTATTTGTATGAAATGTTCTATGTCTCAAACTGAAATGATTCAAATAACGTTACGACATGTAATACCATACAAACACTTATATATAGGAAGTACCAGCGGCGTATCCACCATGCTTGTATCATATTACACACGCCTCGTTACTTAATCACTTAATCAAACCAAACCAAACAATGTAAAATGTTCATGTCAAGATTCAAATCATGTCAAAATGTCTATGTCAAATATCCATGTCAAATGTCTATGTCAAATATCCATGTCAAATGTCTATGTCAAATATCCATGTCAAATGTCTATGTCAAATATCCATGTCAAATGTCTATGTCAAAATGTCGTGTATGGCAAGTGAAATGTCTCAACTAAACCATATGCACAAAAACAAAGTATTGAAGTAAAACTTGGTTTAAATCAAAGCTATGTTTTGTGTAAATGCATGATCAAATGTCAATCATGTTAAAATGTCTATGCCGAAATGTCTATGTCAAATGTCTATGTCAAAATGTCATGTATGGCAAGTGAAAGGTCTCAACTAAACCATATGCACAAAAACAAAGTATTGAAGTAAAACTTGGTTTAAATCAAAGCTAGGTTTTGTGTAAATGCATGCAAATATTTAATATTAACATTTATGCGGTATTGTGAATATGCATACATCCAAGCCTTGCGACTGAGGTGATAAACCCTTTAAACAAAAAGGTCTATCTGTCTTTATAACAACGAATTCGGTCATTCCTTTCATCCCCTTTCCCTGGGACGTCCGGAACGGGAGTTGTCAATTCCTATGGTACCACTACCTACTAACGAACGGCATGATCGGTGTTAATGAATGTATTGTCCCATGTAAACAAACCAAATGTCATACCAAAATGTAAGCATGTGATGAAAACAATGTACTAAGTATGCACGCAATGGACATACATAGCATAAAATGTAAATGTAAAACGATGTACTAAGTATGAACTAAATGGACATACATAGCATAAAACACAATGAGATCATGTACTATAATGTACTAACGAACATAGCAGTATATGATGCGAAAACAGGAAAGCATGAAAGTAACAAGTAGGCACATGTGTTCCACCCCAAAACAGTTTGGAAAACAGTAAAAGAGGGGTCTATGTACTCACTTGAGATTGCTCAGTTGTCTAAAGATAACCACCAAGCAGTGCTAGAGATCTCGGAATCAAACGGCACCTAATATAGGTAACTATGTTAAATAACCGGACCTAAATCGGAAGACTGGGTAGCATTAGGGTTTGTAAACCAAACGAGTGTGGAGACTCGTGTGATATGGTTTAACAAAGCCTACATACTAAATGAAACCTAACATAACTGCCTACAACCCATTACGACCCGTTTAGATAGCTTATGCTACTTTAACGCGTCGTTTGCGTGAAACGCGTTCGGATTGCCTAACTAGTCCTATGACAAGTGTTATATGCCTAAACATGTTACATAATCAGTTATGTGACAAAAGTTTAGGTTACATATGCTTAATTACCAATTATACATGAAAAGGGCATTCTGGTAATTTACCTAAGGCATATAAACTACCTATCATACAACTACTTAAACGATGTGACCATAGGGTATAACCTCGGAAGGTTATGCCCTATACTAGGGTCACCTAATGTATTTGGTCGGATCCTAATGATCGACCAAACTGGGTCGGGTTCGAAGGTATAGGCGATTTATCAGATCGCCTACCCTACGACCCTAGACAACGTGGTAATCAGTGGGCATAGTCCCAAAGGACTATAACCAACGTGATTACACTCACGTTGCGAAGTTCAAACGAACTTCGCATTGACCATTACTGGTCAACGCTGAAAGTCAAACAAAGTTTGACTTTCTGACTCGAAAAGCAGTAAAAATAAGGAAAAGAACGAAAGAATACTTACGAAGGGTCCCCGAATGCTAATCCCGATCCGAGAACTCAGGTATGAAACAATGGTTTCAACTTAGAGCTCTCAAAATCAGAATTCTTGTAAGAAATGAGGTTGGGGTGATGGGGTATATATAGTTTTCGGGTAACCGTTAGGATCGTTTCATGGAAAACGTGCCATGATCCCATCCGTACATGTGTCGGAACCTTATGGTGGCTACATATGCTCCTTATCTTAGTGACTAAGCATTTGAGAACATGTGGTTGTGGTTAAATCTGCTGAAAACAGGCTGTTATGTACTCTGCATCTGGTCTGAGCAAGGCTAGCGCACCGCTACACTAAAAGTGTAGCGCACCGCTAGGCCAAAGTTTGGCAGAATTACACTTTTGGTCCCTGTCATGCATTCAGCCCATTTTTGACACGTTTAAGGCCCGTTAACCCCATTTCAAAGCTCTAAAATGAAGTTAAAGTATAGGGAACTTAAAATATGTTCAAAAATATGTCGAATGTCGGTTCGTTTAACCGTACGAACGCGATGTTCGCTTAATTACGACGGAATGCGCATAAGCGTGAAAAACGATCCAAATGACGAAACGAATGGATTTTTCTTATGGCGAACACTAAAATAAAATATTTTAGTGCTTACATAAATTTTTGGATGTCCGGATGTATTCAGAACGTAAGTTACGCGTAAAAATGCAAACTTGTGCACTTTTTGACGCTTTTAGTCCCTGAATGACACAAAAGTTTATTTTAGCATACCGAACACCTCAAAGCCTATTTCTAAGCTATGTAAAGGATATTTATGGTATGTTTAACTTATGTTCATGTCCCGGAAGGTCTGTTACAGTTCAAATTGGCATACTTTCGCAGTTTGTCAACTTTAGTCCCTGTAAGCGATTAAACTTTGATTTCACCACACCAAACCTTCCAAAACTTATTTCTAAGTTATGTAAAGGTTATTTAAGGTATGTTAAGCCTATGTCACTATTCCGGAGTGTTTGTTGCATTAAACTGGTTATATTTACGCATCGGTGCGCGTATAACCTTCCAGAAAGCGATTTAGAGTTTGAAATTGAACAAGAATTGATATGTGCAAATGATACACATATTTTTACAAATCCCAAGTATGAAATATAATATTTCATTGGTTTGGTATTTGT
The DNA here is from genome assembly GCA_030545235.1 of Helianthus tuberosus. Taxonomy (NCBI): domain Eukaryota; kingdom Viridiplantae; phylum Streptophyta; class Magnoliopsida; order Asterales; family Asteraceae; genus Helianthus; species Helianthus tuberosus. The sequence continues at coordinate 190,033,335 of CM060406.1, forward strand.
TTGATGGCCGTGGAGGCACAGGTATTACAGGTCTTATTCTCAAGACTAATAAGCAATCCCAAGTGAGTACATAGTTCCCCTCTTTTACCGTTTTCAAATACTTTGGGGTGATACACATGTACATACGTGTTACTTTCGTGCATTCCATTGCTTTTATGACATAAACATGCTAGTTTCACCTAGTACATATCTAGTACATGCTTTCAATTATGTTTTGCTATGTATGTTAAGCATGCTAGCACATTGATTTATTACACATTTGTTTCATATGTTTACTTAGCATATGTACACATTGTTTTACATGAACATTTCTACTAGGCATGTTTACTTAGCATACCTAGTACATGGTTTTCATAGCATGCTTACATTGGTTATGACATTTGGTGTGTTTAATCGGGACAATAATACATTCATTAACATTGATCACGCCGCTCGGTAGTATGTAATGGTACCATAGGACTTGACAAATCCCGTTTCCGACTTCCTAGGTTTGTTTGGAAGTTGGGAATGACAGAATCCGATATACATAACTTAGATAAACCTTTAATTTGTTTAAAGGTTTGTCGCCACAGTCGCAAGGCTTGAATGTATACGATTAACATTACTGCATAAATGTTTGTAATCATAAAGCATTGTTTTCTGCAAAGCATAACATTTGATTTAAACTTAGGTTTATTCAAAGACTTGTTTTGTACATTTTCCTACGGGGTTGAGTAAATTCTTTTTATTCACCGTACATGACATTTGTTTCACATTGGCATTATCACATAGTTTGAGTAGATACTTACTACTTGCTATGCATTACATTTGATTATACATGATACATTTTACACATGACATTGAACATGGTTAATACATATACATTTTGACATTAAACATGACATCTTGGTTGGTTATTGGTAAGTGACTTATGTTACGGGGCTATGTGTTATATGATAAAATCATGGTGGATACGCCGCTGGTACTTCCTATATATAATTGCTTTTATTGTATTATACATTGTTGCGTTATCTAAACCACTTGACAGAAACATGAAACATTTTATACAAAGACACGACATTGTTTTACAAATTACATATTTACACAAATTCATTTTACTTGGTTATTTATTTAACCATGCATATTTCTTTTATTATCATTCGATTTTCATTTGATTTTCCTATGATTTCATAAAAGAAAACAGTTTTACAAGGTTCATGACTACTTTTGTTAAACCATTCTTCTAACTACAAGTCATGAACATGCATAAACAAAACCTATGTATCTCACAGGCATTTTTATGCTGACGTGCCTATTTTACATGTGTTTCAGGTGCTAATGCATGATGATGCTTGTGCTTCACTTAGGCGGACTTGGGCCTTAGTGACTTAAAAGACAGTTATTATGTTATGTTTTATTTAAATTCCAAGACAATGTAAACATTAATCTTAATAATACAAAACTTTAATTACCATGGTTGTTGAAACAATAATTCTGTCGCCTCACTCCCCGACGTTTCCGCCGCGGTTTTGTTGTTTTAACGCGGTCGGGGTGTGACAATCATGTCCATAAATGCGGCTGGGGCATTGGTTAAACCAAATGGCATGACTGTAAATTCATAATGATCGTACCTTGTTCTGAAAGCAGTTTTAGGAATGTCCTCTTCCTGTACTTTCAATTAATGATATCCTAAACGTAAATCGATCTTAGAAAAGAATCGAGCTCCTTGAAGTTGATCGAACAGGTCATCGATTCTCGGTAATGGGTACCGATTTTTAATCGTAACCTTGTTCAATTCTCGGTAATCAATGCACATACGCATTGAACCGTCTTTCTTCTTGACAAACAACACCGGTGCTCCCCATGGTGATGAGCTAGGTTGTATAAAACCTTTTTCAAGTAATTCGTCCAACTGTTTCTTTAGTTCCTGCATCTCCGTTGGTGCTAGTCGATATGGTGCTTTGGCGATCGGTGTCGTTCCTGGTATTAGGTGAATTCTAAATTCAACCTCTCTATCTAGCGGTAATCCAGGTAACTCTTCTAGAAAAACATCTGAGAATTTAGATACTACAAGAATATCTTTTAATTCTTTTCCTTTAGTGTTAATGATTACCGAAATCATATACACTATTTCTCCTTTTCTGACATAGCTTGCAGTTTTCATCAAAGAGATGAATTTTGTTGATCTGGTTGGTTTGTCTCCTTTAATTGGGATCTTTTCACCATTTGGTGTACTTAATTGCACAGACTTTTGATCACATATAATACTAGCATGATTGGCTACCAACCAATCCATTCCTAATACGACATCGAATCCGGCTAGTTTCATTGGAAAGAGATTAGCAATAAACTTATGGTTGAGAATTTATATTCTTGCTCCCTGCAAGATTTTACATATCTAAATGGATTCTCCATTTGCTGTCTCCACCAGACAGTCTTGTTGAAGTTTAGTTAATGGTTGGTTGAGAAGTTTGTAGAAAGAAGTAGTGATAAAACTTTGGTTTGCACCAGAGTCAAATAATACTTTAGCAAAAACATAATTAACTAAAAACGTACCGGCAATCACATCCGGAATTATCTTGGCTTCTTCAGCAGTCAGAACGAATGCTCTGGCATTCTTTTTGGGTTCTTCAGTTGCCTTGGCTTTGCTGGTTGTCGCTAGAGCTAGTTTCGCACTGTTCGGTTTGATATGACCAGCTTCCCAACAATTGTAGCAGATTCTGGCACTAGCTTTCCTCCTACAATCTTCTTCCTTATGCCCTGGGTACTTGCAAAAGTTGCAGGACACAGCACACTTTCCTGAGTGCTTCTTTATACAGAACTTGCAGTATGGTGCAGAGGAAGAACCTGTTCCTTTTCCATGGTAGAAATTACCAGAACAAAATTCTTGAGTAATCCTTTGAGCTAAGTTCTTTCTCTAGTTTTCCTCTTGTGTATGTACCAATTCATCAGTCAGGGTGTTGGCCAGTTCTACTGTTTCTTCTATGGTTTGTGGCCTAGCTGCCTTGACTACGTGTCTGATCTCACTAATTAATCCCCAGATGTAACGGGAGATTAACAATGGCTTAGGTGAGGCTAATGTTGGTACTATCCTAGCATATTCAAAGAATATGGTAGTGTACTCCTTACAGTCTATTCCAGTCATTTTATGATTTAGAAACTTATTGGCGATTTGTTCCTTTTCATGAGGATAGAATTTCCTTTCAACTATCTCCTTAAAGTTGGTCCATTCCATATTATAAACTTTGTCACTTTCTCTAGATTGAAGAATGGTATTCCACCACTCTAAGGCTGCATTCTTAAAAAAAGATTAGAAGTAAACATAATCTTATCTTCATATGCGCATTTACTTAATTTTATGACTGCTTCTGTCTTTTCTATCCAGCGCAAGGCTAAAATGGCTCCTTCATTGCCTGAGAATTCTATTGGTTTGCAGGCCAAGAATTCTTTATAAGAACAACCATATGAGATGGTTCTTCTTCTTTTTGGAATTGGAGCTTGGATCAAGGGTCCGTGATTTTCGTTCACGCTATGACTTGGTTCAGTAATTTGACGTTTACTTCCAATTGCAGAGTTATTATTTCCTGCTTCTTTATTAGTCTTGATAATATATGGCATAACATCTATAATTCATTGTGCCACTATATGTTTGATGGCACTTTTATTCACTTGGTTCTCATTATTATCGTTATTTTGGTTTTCCTGATTTACTTCGTTCAACATGTGAATTATAAACATTTATCAGGTTTTAACATCACAGAATAAGATCTATATATATATATATATATATATATATATATATATATATATAGGTAGAGGATCCTATACATTAATCCAGAAGTGTGAGAAGTGTATTACAACACTATATAACACCATATAAACACCGTATAACACTATGTAACACCATATAACACCATATAACACTATTTAACACTATATAACAAATATAACACTATATTTTTTCTGATAGCATGTCTATGATAGATGTATAGTGTTATATATTGTTATATAGTGTTATATAGTGTTACATAGTATTATATGGTGTTATATGGTGTTACATAGTGATATACGATGTTTATATGGTGTTATATAGTGTTATAATACACTTCTCACACTTCTGAATTAATGTACACTATCCCTACCCTATATATATATTCAAAGTACAAAATTATACACATATATATTATATTATACTAGGTGCTAGTTTGTTCAATACTGCATCTCGCGCTCGTCATACTTCTAGACGAGTTTCTCTCCTATCTGACAGATTCTATTTCCCTCTTCAACTAAATTTTCGCCATACTGGCGGAGCTCTTGCACATATTCGTGGGTTATTGGTGCTGGTATTGGTTTAGGGTAATGTGGTATTGGTACTTCATAAGGGTCTGAGTTGTTTAATAATTCCTGAAATGACCTGTCGTCATCCCACCACGGGTCACGGTCTAAAGGGATTGGTGTGGGAATTCTAGGAATTTCATTGGGGTCGAATGCTGGTATCAGGAATTGGTTTTCCTGGTTGGGTTCTAACTCCATTTGTTGATCGGGGAATAAGGGTAAAAGTTGTGGTTCAGATTAGGGTCTGCTGCGGTGGTTGCTAACATATGGAAATCTCCTAACTGCCTATCAAGTTCCTCCACCCATAATGGTCTATTAACTTCCTGGGTTTAGGCATTCATTTCTCTATTGGCTCTTGCTATTGCTCTCTGTTGTTGAATTTTCTTCATTCTTTTCCTCCTCTCATGCGCTCCCCTACTAAACCATCCTCTCTTTTTAGGAGGGAATGGTTCCTCAGGATGTGCCTTAAAGATAAAGATTTCTTCCTCAGTATCAGCTGAGTATCCTGAGGGAGTTGGCTGGGATGAGGTTCCTTCTTTTGGGGAACTAGCTAATTGGCGATAAGCGTCGAATGTACCTTGCTCACTCATACTGTAAACTAACAAATTGTCAAATAACACAAAATAAATAATATACATATTTACACATAATCACATAGGTTATTTCCTAACACAATTGGTTAAAATTTAGGTAATAACAGAACACCTAAATGGCTTAACCAGTGGCTGTGGCTCTGATACCACCTTCTGTCGCAGCCCCCGACCCCGGTTCCGGGAGCGGGCGGCCGCGATACACACACAGAGCGGGTGGTTTTATTAATTTGGCAGCGTAATTTATACATCAGGACCTTCGTTAGGAAATATTATCAGAGTTTAAAACACCAAACTTTTATAATAAATAAATGGGATAAAACCCAAGTTCCATTTGCAAGACATTTATAGGGATAATGTGACATCTGTGCCTCTATGACCATCATACAAATACAAAACCAATGAAATCTTGTGTTTCATACTTGGTATTTGTATAAATATGTGTATCAGTTGCACATATCAAATCTTGTTCAACTTCGAGCTTTAAACCGCTTTCTGGAAAGTTATATGCGAACTGATGCGTAAACGTAATCAGTTTAACGCGACAAACACTCCGGAATAGTGACATATGCTTAACATACCTTAAATAACCTTTACATAACTTAGAAATAAGTTTTGAAGGGTTTGGTGTGTCGAAAACAAGTTTATTCGATCACAGGGACTATTTGTGACAAACTGCGAAAGTATGCTGATTTGTACAGTAACGAACATTCCGGAACATGATCATAAGCTAAACATACTATAAATATCCTTTACATAGCTTAGAAATAGTCTTTGAGGGGTTCGGTATGCGAAAATATGCTTATTTGATCAAGAGGGACTAAAAGCGTCAAAAAGTGCATAAGTTTGCATTTACGCGCATATCTTACGTTCTGAACATATCCGGGCATCCAAAAATTTTTGTAATCATTAAAATATTTTATTTTAGTGATTGGAATGCAAAAATACCACTCATCGTGTAATTTGGATCGTTTTCGCGTCCGTTCGAGTTTTCGTCGTAATTAACCGAATAACGCAACCGTACGACCAAACGAACTGACATCCGAGATGTTTTCAAGCATATTTCATGTCCCCTATACTTTAACTTCATTATTGAGCCTTGAAATGAGGTTAACGGGGCTTAAACGCGTTAAAAATACCTTAAATCCAAGTTTTGGACATGCAGGGACTAAAACTAACAATTGCTGAAACTTCTCTCGCCTGGGGCGAAGACTGAAGCCTCCGTCTTTGCGGCCCACGAGAGCTGGAGCTGGCAGAAACATTGAATCTGGCTTCAGCAGCTATTTTCTTGCAATTCTAACATGGTTTTGGGATACCATTTGATTGTTTTTGAGTTCCCACTGTATTAGAAACAATGTGCCACAAGTGTATGGTTGAGATCATGCTTTGATTTGCTCAAAACCACTTGTAAAGATCCTAAGAACTCAAGACTTCCTATAAATACCCACCATGTTCAAGCTTCATTCCTTGCTAAAATTGATTTAATCTGCTCTAAGTTGAAGCTAAGGCTTCATACCTGAGTATTTTAGATCAATTCTTCCTAGTTTGGACCCTTTGTAAGCTTCTTTCATGCTTGTTTATGCTTTTCAAGCATGAAAGTCAAACAGTGTTTGACTTTCTGCTTTGACCATAAATTGGTCAAGTCAAAGTTCAATCGAACTTTGCAATGTGAGCGTAATCACGATGATTATAGTCCCTTGTGACCATACCTACTGATTACCACGTCGATTAGTCGAAGTGACGAGTCAAAGTTTCGGTCAAAATGCGTATTTATGCGTATTTTGCAACAAAGCTATTTTCGGGTATCAAAACACTTTGTTTTGATATCAAACCTATTTTCTAACTTAGTTAAACATGTTTTAACATGTTTAACTCGTCACTTTTAGTCTAGTGCTTGGTTAGGGTCATAAGTCAAGCGGTCTTAACAACCGCTTAGACTTTCAAACCCGACCTGTTTGGTCGATCGTTAGGATCCGACCAAGCACATTTAGTGACCATAGTTGTATAGGGAATAACCTTCCGAGGTTATACCTTATGGTCACTTAGTTTAATTAGTTGTACGATAGGTTGTTTATATGCTTTAGGTAAATGACCAAAATGCCCTTTTCATGCATAATTTGAATTTAAGCATATGTAACCTAACTTTTGTCACTTAAACTGATTATGCAACATATTTAAACATGTTAGGGCATATAATACTTGTCATAGGACTAGTTAGGCGCCTCGAACGCGCATTCGCGCGAACGACGCGTTAAAGTAGCGTAGACTGCCTTAACAGGTCGCGACGGGTCGTAAGCACTTAGGATAGGTTCCGATTTAGGATGTAGGATTTGTTAAACCATATCACATGAGTTCCAATACTCGTTTGGTTTACAAGACCTCATTCTACCCGATCTCCCGATTTAGGTGCCGACTTATTAACATAGTGATCCGATTACTAGGTACTACTTGATTTCCTTGGTTTGCCCGAGCTTTGTTAAGTTCATTAGATCAAGGATACTTTGCAAATCAATGTGAGTACATAGTCCCCTCTTTTACTGTTTTCAAACATTTTGGGGTGATTCATATGTACAAAACGATTTCGAGTTTCCTAAACGAATGCTATGGTTTATATTAAACACAACGATTTCAATTATATGAACAAACTTGTTGGGGAGTTGGTCGAAAGACAATTGAATGACATTCATTAACTATTTTAAGCCGACCAGTAGTACGTTATGGTACCATATGATAATATGATACCATAGGATCTGACAAATCCCGTTATCAGACGTTCACCATGGTTATGGGGGTAATGTGGGTAACGACAGAACCTGATATTTGTTAACTTACCCTTTGGTGGTTTGTTAATATGAGTTGAACGAGTAGGACGAGTCACAAAGGTTTGAATGTATTCAATATAACGACCCAAAAAGTTAGTTTTCACAATTTAAACACGAACCACTGGAGCTATTGATCTATGTGAACTATTTGAACCACTAGAACTATTGAACTATGTGAACTACTTGAACTATTTGAACCATTGGAGCTAGTTGATCTATGTGAACTATTTGAACCACTGGAACTATTTGATCTATGTGAACTATTTGAACTATTTGAACGATTGGAACTATTTGAACTATTGAACGATTGGGTTATAGTAAGTGATTAGGTAACGGGGCGGGTGTAATGTGATAAAAGCATGGTGGATACGCCGCTGGTACTTCCTATATATAAGTGTTTTTAACACATTACATGTCGTTGCGTTATCTAGATCACTTGGACAATGTTTTCAAAACGAAGTTACACTACAAGGTTTACTTAAAGATATAAACCATACAATGTTTACCCTCAATGACGATTTACTACTTAGGTTACAAAGACAAATGTTTTCAGTTAAGATTCATGGCTACAATGGTTTTGGTTTATACATATATCAACTTGTAAAAGTTGATAGAAACATACTGCAATATCGAACTGTTTTGTTTTCAAGGTACACACTCGACAACTCTCGTAGTTGGACAAGGTATTGCAATATGAACTCAAGGCCATGAATCTAACACACTCACAAAACCTATGTACTCACCGGCATTTTTATACTGACGTATTTTCACATATGTTTCAGGCACCGTAGTTTGATGATGTTTGATGATGATTATGATGTATGCTCACATAGGGATGGACGAGGCCTTAGTGACTTAATGATAATAAAGGACAATTTGTTCATGTTATGCTTTGGATTTCATGACAATGTAATAAACTTAACTCAATAAAACGAAACTTCAATCCATGTGTTGTGAAACAATGATTCTGTTACGACACTCCTCGACGTTTTCGCCGCGGTTTTGTTGTTTTAACGCGGTCGGGGTGTGACAGAAGAGTTGGTATCAGAGCTCATGGTTATAGGGAATTAGGTTATTAGTAATGCTTTGACCTAGACTATAACCTTCCTAGGACCCTAACACAAGTTATCTTGTGTTTAGCCTTAAAACAATACCGTTGCCTATCTCTAGGTGACAACCACAACAAGAACACAAATCACGAATCCGATTTGAAAACCAATCATCTCTTCTTAGATGATTTATTATAAGTTTTTGAACCTTCAAAGTTTTCAAAATCTCGTCAAAGTTTGGGTCCTATTAATGTAAACACGTGCAATCTGGAAGGGTGGGTGCCTGTATCCCGAGTTTCCTGTCTAAGGCTAGAGTGTTCGTACAAATCCCTATAATCGGACCAGTCACTCTTACCTGGGAACTCTTGGGGTAAGAGTCCACTTATAGGCTAAAGCATGTCTTCGCGATACATTATAAGGACCTATTTACTTTGTTCAGCCACTGTGCGTCATTTGTTTGTTCGAGGTAACGAACGAATGATCGCCTTCTTTATGTTTCGTTGATATCTTCGATATCTCTTTTGTTTATTCAAATGTCAATCTCACTCGTTTCTCATGTTTTCTTGTTCTTTTTAGAAAATGCCTCCTAGACGCGATCAAACTGAGAATGCTGCCCTCGCAGCCACAATCGTTCAGCAGATGGCTGCTGTGATTCCGAACCTCATTACCCAGATAAACCAAGTGAATAATAATAACAACAATAACAATGCTCCGTGTGATTTCAAAACATTCAATTCAGCTAAGCCACTAAAATTTTCTGGGTCTCAAGGAGCAACTACACTCCTGCAATGGTTCGAGAGTCTAGAAAGCACATTCAGACATGTTCAGTGTCCAAATGAGCGAAAGGTTGAATTCGCGTGTAGTTTTTTTGAGAAACGAGCATTAACATGGTGGAATGGCATGATGAGAGATAGGGGTGCCGATGTGGCATTGGCTCAAACTTGGGAAGAGCTTCGACCTCTAATGATGAAGGAATTCTGTCCTCGTCACGAAATCAGGGCACTAGAAAGGGAATTCGACGATCTTAAGCAAGACAGTGGTGAGCATCGAGCTTACACGGACCGATATGAGGAACTAAGTCTGTTATGTCCAACCATGGTTACGCCTTTGGATAAGGCAATTGAAAAGTATATTGATGGCCTCCCTGACTCAGTACAAGACATTGTTATTGGTAGCAACCCTACTACAGTTAGACAGGCCATTGAGCTATCCGCTACCCTGACTGAATCTCAGATCAGGAAGGGTAAACTTTTCCGAAAAGGCGACAAGAAATCAACCAACGAGACGAAACCAAAAGATAAGCAGACTGAATCCTCCAAGAAGTCAAAGAAGCGTAAGGCTTCTCAGAACTTCGCTGTGGTTGCTCAGAACAATCAAGTTGTCCCTAACCAACCAGCTCAACCCCCTACTAAGAAGAAATACAGCGGAACTGCACCTTTTTGCAACCAATGTAACCTTTATCATCACGCTAATGTGCAATGCCGCAAATGCCTAAATTGTGGACTTGTTGGTCATACAGCTAGGGTTTACCGAGCTGCAGCTGCACAAAACCAAGTTGACAACCACCCAGAACAAGCTCGTTTTCCACCAGGATCTTGCTACAACTGTGGCGAGATGGTCCATTTCAGAAACAATTTCCCAAAGCTTGCTAATGCAAATCCAGCTCGTGGATGAGCATTCGACTGACTGGAAGACGATGTTGTTTAGAAACGATCGAACTTTATGTACTATTTTCTTTTGTTATCCAAGTCTATGAAACAGTTATTTTGGTTTTTCAATAAATCTTTATTTGCATTACGATATACAAAAACAAGTATGGTTACACGTATGAACGACATATCCCCTACAATACCGACACCAAGGGACCGTGTTCCTTGCAAAACAAACTACTTTCATAGTTATTCCATTTTTATGATCGTTCGCAATCTTCAACGAAAATCCTAAGTACTCGTTTCTTTCTAAGAAACGAAGTACAAGGTGCAAGTTACAACTCTGGACAAATACCCAAAGTACCACTTTAAATCCTTATTTGGATACCCAAGGGTACTTTCGTAAGTCCTTAATTGGTCTTACGCAATATACACATCATATCTTCCCGACTTCACGAAATTTTACATAGCATGTGATTTCAAAAGATTATGCATGTTTTCAAAAACCTCATACATGTTTCCAAATAATCTCACATGGTTTTAAAACAATTCATAAAAAGGTTTACCTAATACACTTAGTACATGATTTCAAAAACATTACAAAAGGTTTTCAAAGGTGTGTTTTTTTAACGATTCCAAGCACAGCTTTCAAAAACAATCTTCCCGTATGTTGTCTTAGCATACGTGGTACATGATTTTCAAGAACACCCTGCTTTGTATGCTGACTTAGCATGCTTGGCGTAATGATTTCAAGGATCCATTTGCTTCATATGTTGTCTTAGCATATCTAGCACCTTGATTTCATAAACACTATACTTCGTATGTGGTCTTAGCATATCTAGTACAAAGTTCCTAAACATTTCCCGCTATACGAATTCCAAATCCTTGTAGGATCTTCTTCATAGTTAAATCCTTGTGGATGTTCAAAGCGCAAAATCAAAGTCCTTAATTGGATTCTTTGAGTGCTATGATACGAATGTTATGATTCATTGAGAACGAAACCGAATCCTTATAAGATCATCCTATCTTTATAGATACATTCTTGAGGATGTTTAAAGTACTAGTTGAAGTCCATTGATTGGATTCCTGGTGTACTTCGAAGGCACATATACAAAATCAACGACGAGTTAATAACAACTTCATAACAAACTAATAACGAATTGATAACCAAGTGAACAATTGTGTGTCTGTTATGTGCTTACGTGTTATGTGTTGACCTAATCAAAGAAACTCTATGGTAATCTAGTCAAAGTTATCACAAGGTTGTTCGACCTATTCTATCCCCTACACATTATAAAATAAACTGTGCGGACTGTGCAAGGAATTACGTAATTATAGATGCATACATAATTATGGAATTCAGTGCACAAAAACCACAGCAAGTTTTGTCATGTGTCAACAATAAACAAGAAACAAAAGTTAACTATATTCATTTCCGTTTCTGATGAAGTACCCACTGAGGAAAAATGAACTAGCTATTCATTTTTCGCTTCTGAAAGAGATATCCACTGGGAAAATGAATAATCTATTCGAGAACCATATTCATTTTCGTTTCTAAAGAAGTACCCACTGAGGAAAATAAACTATCCGTTCATTTTCGCTTTTCAAGAAATATCCACTGAGGAAAATGAATAATCCTGCATTAATTTTGTCATTTTCGTTTCTGATGAAGTATCCACTGAGGAACATGAACTATCCGTTCATTTTCGCTTCTGAAAGAAATATCCACTGAGGAAAATGAATAAATTCATTCCACTTCTGATGAAGTATCCACTGAGGAAAATGAATCATCCATTCATTTTTGCTTCTGAAGAAATATCCATTGGGGAATGTATAACCCTGTATCAATTCTTTCATTTCCACTTCTGACGAAGTATCCACTGAGGAAAATGAATTATCCATTCATTTTTGCTTCTAAAGAAATATCCATCGGGGAAATGAATATTCTTTGCGACAATCCTTCATTTCCACTTCTGACGAAGTATCCACTGAGGAAAATGAATTATCCATTCATTTTTGCTTCTGAAGAAATATCCACTAGGGAAATGAATAACTTATTCAACAATCCTTCATTTCTACTTCTGACGAAGTATCCACTGAGGAAAATGAATCATCCATTCATTTTTACTTCTGAAGAAATAACCACTGTGAAATGAACAGCTTATACATTCCTTCATTTCCGTTTCTGATAAAAGTATCCATTGGAGAAAATGAATTATCCATTCATTTCCGCTTTTGAAGAAATATCCATTGGAAATGAATAACCTATTCGTCTTTCTTTTCCACATCTGACAAAGAATCCATTGGAGAAAATGAATCATCCATTCATTTTCGCTTCTGAAGAATATCCACTGGAGAAATGAAGTACAATTCCTTACAAGATCTTTCTGTTCTATTAGTTAGATTCTTAAAGGATACTTACAGAACTATTGGTTAATTCGGTCTTACCATTTAATCAAATAACCCATTCCCACTTCCCGCATTATCTAAGGAAGTACCCACTAGGGAATGATAAAGTTATGTCTTACATGGAAATCTTTGATGGATTACTCTAAGTAAATGGATAACGCCCTAGATTCCCTGCAAAATGATTGTTTAACACAATTATTCAGACAGACTCCTACGAATAAATTTCGGGACGAAATTTCCTAAAGTAGGGGAGACTGTGGCATCTGTGCCTCTACGACGATCATACAAATACAAAACCAATGAAATCTTGTGTTTCATACTTGGTATTTGTATAAATACGTGTATCAGTTGCACATATCAAATCTTGTTCAACTTCGAGCTTTAAACCGCTTTCTGGAAAGTTATATGCGAACTGATGTGTAAACGTAATCAGTTTAACGCGAAAAACACTCCGGAATAGTGACATATGCTTAACATACCTTAAATAACCTTTACATAAGTTAGAAATAAGTTTTGAAGGGTTTGGTGTGTCGAAAACAAGTTTATTCGATCACAGGGACTATTTGTGACAAACTGCGAAAGTATGCCGATTTGTACAGTAACGAACATTCTGGAACATTATCATAAGCTAAACATACTCTAAATATCCTTTACATAGCTTAGAAATAGGATTTGAGGGGTTCGGTATGCGAAAATATGCTTATTTGATCAAGAGGGACTAAAACTGTCAAAAAGTGCAAAAGTTTGCATTTACGCGCATATCTTACGTTCTGAACATATCCGGACATCCAAAAGTTTTTGTAATCATTAAAATATTTTATTTTAGTGATTGGAATGCAAAAATACCACTCGTCATGTAATTTGGATCGTTTTCGCGTCCGTTCGAGTTTTCGTCGTAATTAACCGAATAACGCAACCGTACGACCAAACGAACCGACATCCGAGATGTTTTCAAGCATATTTCATGTCCCCTATACTTTAACTTCATTATTGAGCCTTGAAATGAGGTTAACGGGGCTTAAACATGTCAAAAATGCCTTAAATCCAAGTTTTGGACATGCAGGGACTAAAACTGACAATTGCTGAAACTTCTCTCCTGAAGCCACTGTTTTCGCGGCCCGTGAGAGCTGGAGCTGGCAGAAACATTGAATCTGGCTTCAGCAGTTGTTTTCTTACATTTCTAACATGGTTTTGGGATACCATTTGATTGTTTTTGAGTTCCCATTGTATTAGAAACAATGTGCCACAAGTGTATGGTTGAGATCATGCTTTGATTTACTCAAAAACACTTGCAAAGATCCTAAGAACTCAAGACTTTCTATAAATACCCACCATGTTCAAGCTTCATTCCTTGCTCAAATTGATTTAATCTGCTCTAAGTTGAAGCTAAGGCTTCTTACCTTAGTATTTTAGATCAATTCTTCCTAGCTTGGACCCTTTGTAATCTTCTTTCATGCTTGTTTATGATTTTCAAGCATGAAAGTCAAACAGTGTTTGACTTTCTGCTTTGACCATAAATTGGTCAAGTCAAAATTCAATTGAACTTTGCAACGTGAGCGTAATCACGATGGTTATAGTCCCTTGTGACCATACCTACTGATTACCACGTCGATTAGTCGAAGTGACGAGTCAAAGTTTCGGTCAAAATGCGTATTTATGCGTACTTTGCAACGAAGCTATTTTTGGGTATCAAAACACTTTGTTTTGATATCAAACCTGTTTTCTAACTTAGTTAAACATGTTTAACTCGTCACTTTTAGTCTAGTGCTTGTTTAGGGTCATAAGTCATGCGATCTTAACAACCGCTTAGACTTTCGAACCCGACCCGTTTGTTCGATCTTTGGATCCAACCAAGCACATTTAGTGACCATAGTTGCATAGGGAATAACCTTCCGAGATTATATCTTATGGTCACTTAGTTTAATTAGTTGTATGATAGGTAGTTTATATGCCTTAGGTAAATGACCAAAATGCCCTTTTCATGCATAATTTGAATTTAAGCATATGTAACCTAACTTTTGTCACTTAAACTGATTATGCAACATATTTAAACATGTTAGGGCATATAATACTTGTCATAGGACTAGTTAGGCGCCTCGAACGCGCATTCGCGCGAACGACCCGTTAAAGTAGCGTAGACTGCCTTAACGGGTCGCGACGGGTCGTAAGCACTTAGGATAGGTTCCGATTTTGGATGTAGGATTTGTTAAACCATATCACATGAGTTCCAATACTCATTTGGTTTACAAGACCTCATTCTACCCGATCTCCCGATTTAGGTGCCGACTTATTAACATAGTGATCCGATTACTAGGTACTACTTGATTTCCTTGGTTTGCCCGAGCTTTGTTAAGTTCATTAGATCAAGGATACTTTGCAAATCAATGTGAGTACATAGTCCCCTCTTTTACTATTTTCAAACATTTTGGGGTGATTCATATGTGCTAAACGATTTCGAGTTTCCTAAACGAATACTATGGTTTATATTAAACACAACGATTTCAATTATATGAACAAACTTGTTGGGGTGTTGGTCGAAAGACAATTGAATGACATTCATTAACTATTTTAAACCGACCAGTAGTACGTTATGGTACCATAGGATAATATGATACCATAGGATCTGACAAATCCCGTTATCAGACGTTCACCATGGTTATGGGGGTAATGTGGGTAACGACAGAACCTGATATTTGTTAACTTACCCTTTGGTGGTTTGTTAATACGAGTTGAACGAGTAGGACGAGTCACAAAGGTTTGAATGTATTCAATATAACGACCCAAAAAGTTAGTTTTCACAATTTAAACACGAACCGCTGGAGCTATTGATCTATGTGAACTATTTGAACCACTGGAACTATTGAACTATGTGAACTACTTGAACTATTTGAACCACTGGAGCTATTTGATCTATGTTAACTATTTGAACCACTGGAACTATTTGATCTATGTGAACTATTTGAACGATTGGAACTATTTGAACTATTGAACGATTGGGTTATGGTAAGTGATTAGGTAACGGGGCGGGTGTAATGTGATAAAAGCATGGTGGATACGCCGCTGGTACTTCCTATATATAAGTGCTTTTAACACATTGCATGTCGTTGCGTTATCTAGATCACTTGGACAATGTTTTCAAAACGAAGTTACACTACAAGGTTTACTTAAAGATATAAACCATACAATGTTTACCCTCAACGACGATTTACTACTTGGGTTACAAAGACAAATGTTTTCAGTTAAGATTCATGGCTACAATGGTTTTGGTTTATTCGTATATCAACTTGTAAAAGTTGATAGAAACATACTGCAATATCGAACTCTTTTGTTTTCAAGGTACACACTTGACAACTCTCGTAGTTGGACGAGGTATTGCAATATGAACTCAAGGCCATGAATCTGACACACTCACAAAACCTATGTACTCGCCGGCATTTTTATGCTGACGTATTTTCACATATGTTTCAGGTACCGTAGTTTGATGATGTTTGATGATGATTATGATGTATGCTCACATAGGGATGGACGAGGCCTTAGTGACTTTATGACAATAAAGGACAATTTGTTCATGTTGTGCTTTTGATTTCAAGACAATGTAATAAACTTAATTCAATAAAACGGAACTTCAATCCATGTGTTGTGAAACAATGATTCTTTTACGACACTCCCCGACGTTTCCGCCGCGGTTTTGTTGTTTTAACGCGGTCGGGGTGTGACAGATAAACCCTAATTATTAAAGACATAAACTCCTTTTTATTTAGGTAACTTTTATAGCCACTTCTTTAAGCCTTCAGTGCTCTCCAGCTGGCTTCTATTGGCTTCACACTAAGTTACCTGAAACGCATTTTAAAAAGATTTTATCAGCAAGAAATATTGGCGAGTACATTCCAATTTGTAAAACATCAGTTGTTATTACATTACAGTATTAAGGGTGATTACAATGTTTATATCAACCCAATTACTCGTTCAGTACGTGTCACTTGATGGATCTGTGACTATGGTCATATCACACATTGGATACCCGTGCCCAATTGTGAAGGTTATCAAGTACTGTATACAAACCCCATAATACTGGCAGCAATTGTAGAATTATAAAGACTTAATCACTGTAATTGTAATTGATAAACATTTATGGTTTTGAAAAAAAAAACATTTGAAATAATGGCTCACAAACTGTGAGAAAAGGAGAATGACTCACATTGTAGACTTAGATAATACTATAGCTTCTTGCCGGTTCTCCTGGTTATTATCTATTAAATTAAACAATGCACACGTGTTAGTAGAATACCCCAAATCACATTAGCCATACAACACGAGACAGAACTCCAACGAACTGAGTCAGGCAGAGCCTTGACATGCGTTACGGAGTCCTAGATCAATCGGGTAGGGAAACAATACGTGATCGGGGGTTATAATACTTACAACGAGGCAGAGCTTCTCTTTTTAGGGGTATTATGTCACACCCCGACCACGTAAAACAACAAATCATGGTGGAAACGTCGGGGAGTGTCGTAACAGAATCATTGTTTCACAACCATGGATTAAATAGTTTCGTTTTATTGAATTATTGAACTCATTGTTTTATTACAATTCAGATAAATACAAATATTATCTTTCAAGTTTTAAAGTCACTAAGGCACGAGTCCATCCTATGTATAGCATGCATCAACAATCATCACATAGCAGCACCTGAAACATATGTGAAAATAGGTATGTCACCATAAAAATGCATATGAGTAACATAGGTTTTGTGAATTAGGTTCATGGCTTTGGTTAACATAATAAAAAGGTTTTATGTTTACATAAATAGCCATGAATCCATGTAAAAAGTTTGGTTTCGAAAACACATTGCTTTGATAAAAAGGTTTTGTAGTATATGCAAAAATATACTTTGGTTTTGAAATAGTTAAGTAGATAGTATATCAAATATACTTTGGTTAATGAAATAATAGGTTTGGTAGTATATCTCAAGTATACTTTGGTTTTAGAGTGAAAGTATCGGTAGTATATCAAGTTATACTATGATTTGAAAATAGTACATCAACTATGCTTTGGTTTGAAAATAGCATATCAACTATGCTTTGGTTTGAAAATAGCATATCAACTATGCTTTGGTTATAACACGGTCAGTAGTATATTAAAACATATGTTGGATTTTGTACATAGTATATCAAATGATACTTTGGTAAATAATATCACATTTGGGAGCACATCAAACTGTACTTTGGTAGTATATCAAAATATACAAAAGAAACTGTGATTTAGTATTCATTCAAACCTTAGTGTATCAAACTACACCTTGGAGACTATAGAAATACCACAAAAGCAATTTCTATTTGGTTAAAATTTGGTTTCGGACATTCCATACAACAGGAATGGGGTGTCTAGTCCTATAGCGCTATATCGAACTACCAATCGGCTTGGTGAATGTATTAAAATATGTACAATCCAACAATTTGTTTTACAAGCTTTAAAAATCAGTGTTTAAACCATAGATAATCGTTTAATTTGTCAAAAAGAATAAGTACTAAGCATGTAAAATCATATAGTTGAAGTCATGAAAATAACAAATAGGCACATATGTTTCACCCCAAAACATTTGAAAGCAGTAAAAGAGGGGACTATGTACTCACTTGAGATTGCAAGTATCCTTGATTAAGTGTCCTAACGAAGCTCGGGAAATCAAGGAATCAAGTGGCACCTAGTATGGAATCACTATGTTAAAATAATCGGATCCTAAATCGGGAGATAGGATAGAATGGAGTTCTACAAATCAAATGAGTATTGGAACTCATATGGCATGATTTAATAGACCTAACATTCTGATTTGGAAGTCTACATAAGTGCTTTTGACCCGTTTCGACCCATTGTGGTAGTATAAGCTACTATAACGCGTCGTTTGCATAAAACTATGGTCGGATGGTTAACTATGTGCTATGTCAAGTCTTACATGCCCAATTATGCCTAAACATGTTACTAAATCAGATTATATGTCAAAAAGTTGATCACATATGCAAAATATGGATATATGCTTCAAAAGGGCATTTTGGTCATTTTCTATGGGCATGTAAACTACTTAACGAATGACTAACCAATCCTATGTGATCATAAGGTATAACCTCAGTGGTTATTCCCTATGCAACTATGATCACTAACTAAGCTTGGTCGGATCCTAATGATCGACCAAACGGGTCGGGTTCGAAAGTCTAAGCGGTTGTTTAGATCGCTTAACTTACGACCCTAAACAAGCACTAAACTAGTAGTAACGAGTTAAACATGTCAAAACATGTTTAACTAACTTAGAAAACTGATTTGGTATCAAAACAAAGTGTCTTGATACCTAAAAGTAGTTTCGTTGCAAAATGCACGCAAATGCGCATTTTGACCGAAACTTTGACTCGTCACTACACCTAGTCAACGTGGTAATCAGTAGGTATAATCGATAAGGATTATAACCATCGTGATTACAATCACGTTGCAAAGTTCAAACGAACTTTGTGTTGACCATTGACTGGTCAAAGCAGAAAGTCAAACACTATTTGACTTTCACGCTTGAAAAGCGATAAAAGCACGAAAGAAGCTTACAAAGGGTCCAAGCTAGGGAGAACTTGATCTATCACACTCAGGTATGAAGCAAAGGCTTCAACTTAGAGCATTAATCAAATCAAGGGTGAGGAAACAAATGAGAAAGCTTGGCTATTTATAGTGATCATGGAATCACAAGATGATGACAAGTGTTTGTGTAACCTCTAAGGAAAGATCATGACCCTACAAGTGTGTGGACATGAGTTAAAGCCTTGGTGATCACTTAAACTTGGCCAACACACAAAGAAATGGCAAGAACAGTCCCTGAAGTATCAAACAGTTGCTGAAATCAAGTTTTCTGTTACTGGGCATTCTCTCGCGCCCCGCGTAAGAATAGGGGAGGGGCTACGCGGCCCGCGACCTCAGGTCGTATCAGCAACAGTTTCATCTTTTACATATTTGGTCCCTGCACTTGATTAATCTCATTTTTGGCACTTTTAACCCCCGTTAAGCCATTTTCAAGGCTCTACAAGGTAGTCAAAGTATAGAGGACTTAAAATATGCTCGGAAATATCTCGGATGTCGGTTCGTTTGGTCGTACGGTCACGTTATTCGTCCAATTACGACGAAACTCGAACGGACGCGAAAACGATCCAAATTAAGCGACGAATGGTATTTTGCATGCCGATCACTAAAATAAAAATATTTTAGTGTCTACAAAATTTTTGGATATCCAGATGTGGTCAGAACGTAAGATATGCGCGTAAATGCAAACTTACGCCGTTTTTGACACTTTTAGCCCCTATTTGACAAATAAGTTTATTTTCGCATACCGAACCCCTCAAAGCCTATTTCTAAGCTATGTAAAGGATATTTAGGGTATGTTTAACTTATGATCAAGTTCCAGAATGTTCGTTACTATACAAATCAGCATAGTTTCACAGTTTGACTCAAATAGTCCCTGCGATCGAATAAACTTGTCTTTGCCATACCAAACCCTTCAAAACTTATTTCTAAGTTATGTAAAGGTTATATAAGGTATATTAAGCTTATTTCACTATTACGGAGTGTTTGTTGTGTTAAACTGATTATATTTACGCATCAGTGCGCGTATAACCTTCCAGAAAGCGATTTAAAGCTCTAAATTGAACAAGAATTGATATGTGCAAATGATACACATATTTATACAAATCCCAAGTATGAAACACAATATTTCATTGGCTTGGTATTTGTTTTATGGTTACAGTGACACAGGTGTCACAATCTCCCCTACTTTAGGAAATTTCGTCCCGAAATTTAATTTTAGAGGAAATCTGTGAAGACATCTGTGATTGTTTCGCCTTCGAATGAATCCTTCGTACCCTAAGTAAAAACTCTGGGCCACATTTGGATTTTAGCAATTTTTTAAATTGTCAAGGTGATGTCCTTGTTGTAACAAAGACATGGAGTTTCGAACAACGGATAGGAGAATGTTTCCTATGAAGACTATTATAGGAAACTTATGTGTGATCGAAATCAGAGTAGGAGAATGCAAGATAAAATAATAATGGTCAAGGTCCAGGACTTCTAGTAACTTAAATAACGCTACGCTCGCAATGTAATAAGGAACACTTATATATAGGAAGTACCAGCGGCGTATCCACCATGACCTTTTTACATTGTTCTCGTCTCGTTATTCTTATCACTATAGGTCTTAATACATGACAAAACTTGCTGTGGTTTCTGTGCAATGAATTCCATAATTATGTATGCATCCATAATTATGTAATTCCTTGCATAGTCCGCACAGTTCATTTCATAATGCGTAGGGGAAAAATCAATCGGACAGACATGAAGTGACTTGACTAGATCACCAAAGGATCTTTTTAACTAGATCAACGAATGATCTTTTTAACTAGATCAACACATGATCTCTTTAACTAGATCGTCGTACGATCTCTTTAAATAGACCACCAAAGGACCTTTTTAACTCTGAGTCAAATAACCGTTTTGTAATAGCACTTTGGAATCCAAGGGTCTGACTATTTGCATAGAAAGCTCCTTAAGGATTTAAGATAGTACGTTGAGTATCCTTTTGAGAATCTAACATATGAAAATACGGAAGATTCTACCAGGACTTAGATAGCGAGCTTTAGAATTACACATAAACACAAAATCACAAAATTGTGCATTCGTTAATTTAGTTATTAGCTCGTTTGTTAATTTGAGTTAATGCATTTGAAGTACACTAGAAATCCAATCACGGACTTCAATTAGTACTTAAAACATCCTCAAGAATCTAACTATGAAGATAGGAAGATCTTATAAGGATTTGGAATTTGTGTGGTGAAAATGTTTTGAAACCCATGTACTAGGCATGTTAAGGCAACACACGAAGCAAAATGTACTTGATAATCGTGTACATAGTCACATAACATGGGTCCAGTTAATGACTTATGAAAGTACCATTAGATATCAAATCAAGGATTTGAAATAGTACTTCAAATATTTGTTTAAGAATTTGTAATTTGTACCTTGTACTTTGTTTCTTTAAAAGAAACGAGTACTTAGGATTTTAGGGAAGATCACGAGTGATAATGAAAGAACCACAAGAGTAGTTTGTTCTGTAAGGAACACGGTTCCTTGGTGTTGGTATCGTATGGGTATGTCACGCAGATACACAATCATAACAGTTTCGTAAAATAAAATTGGAACAACAATTTTATTTATATAACAGCTGAATTGTTTCAGAAGTCAAAAGATATCAAACAAGGAAATACAAGAGTTTAATTGTTCACTGCTGCATTGTCATTTGCATTTGCCTCGTTTATGTTAAATACTCGTCCACGTGCTGGATTTGCATTAACAAGTCTTGGGCAATTGTTTCAGTAGTGAGTAAGATCACCACAGTTATAGCACGATCCAGGTGGAAACTGTGCTCGAGCAGCAGCAGGATTTGCAACATTCTGGTTTTGGATAACATGACGACATGTATTGACCAAATGTCCCAATCGCCCACAGTGGGTACATTTGTAACATGGTGTCTGATTCACATGATGACGGTTGCATTTGTTGCATAAGGGTGCAGTACCAATATAGTTTTTCCTAGCACGAGGCTGTGCTGGCTGGTTTGGTGCAACCTGATCATTCTGAGCAACTACTGCGAAGTTTTGTGAAGCCTTACGCTTCTTCGACTTCTTAGAGGACTCGGTCTGTTTATCCTTTGGTTTTTCTTGTGCTGACTTGTCAGATGGTTTCTGGTCACCTTTTCTGAAAAGTTTACCCTTCCTGATTTGAGATTCAGTCAGGGTAGCAGATAGTTCAATGGCCTGTCTGACGGTAGTGGGGTTGCTACCAGTAACAATGTCCTGAACTGGGTCAAGGAGGCCATCGATGTACTTTTCAATCGCCTTCTCCAAAGGCGTAACCATGGTAGGACATAACAGACTTAACTCCTCATAACGATCGGTGTAGGCTCGATGTTCACCACTGTCTTGTTTGAGATCGTCAAATTCCCTTTCCAAAGCCTTGAGCTCATGACGAGGACAGAATTCCTTCATCATTAGAGCTCGAAGCTCTTCCCAGGTTTGTGCCATTACCACATCGGCACCCCTATCCCTCATTACGCCGTTCCACCATGTGAGTGCTCTCTTCTGGAATACACTTGACGCAAACTCAACTTTTCGCTCGTTTGGGCATTGTACATGACGAAACGTGCTTTCGAGATCTCAAACCACTGTAGGAGCCCAGTGGCCCCTTCAGACCCAGTAAATGTAAGTGGCTTAGCTGAGTTGAATGTCTTATAGTTGCACTGAACATTGTTATTGTTATTGTTCGCTTGATATATCTAGGTAATAAGGTTCGGGAGTACAGCAGCAAATTTGCTGAGTGATTAAGGCTGCCATGGCGGCATCCTGAGCTTGATCACGTCGAGGAGGCATTCTAAAAGAGTAAAGAAACATGAGGGAAAATGAGTGAGATGTTATTGGATATTCAAAACTGGATGTTAAGAATATCGACAAGGCATAAGGATTATGATCGTTCATTTCTTACTTCAAACAAACAGACAACACATAGTGACTAATCAGAGTAAGTGGGTCATAATAATGTATCGCGAAGACATATTTTAGCCTATAATTGGACACTCACCCCAAGAGTTCCCAGGTAAGAGCGACTGGTCCGATACTGCGGATTTGTACAAACACTCTAGCCTTAGACAGAAAACTCGAGGTACAGGTACCCACCCTTCCGGATTGCATGTGTTCACATTATAAAGACCCAAACTTTGACGAGATTTTGAAAACACCAAAGGCTTAAAAGCCTAAAAACAAATCATCTAAGGATAGATGACTTCTTGTGATGTTTTGAAAAATTTTGACTCGAGAGAATGAATTGTGTTTTATTTTTGTTAATCACCTAAGGATAGGTGATTGGTATTGTTTTAAGAATCTAAACGCAAATTTCTTGCGTTAGGGTCCTAGGAAGGTTATAGTCTAGGTCAAAGCATTACTAATAACCTAATTCCCTATAACCATTGGCTCTGATACCAACTCTTCTGTCACACCCTGACCAAGTAAAACAACAAATAATGGCGGAAACGTCAGGGAGTGTCGTAACAGAATCATTGTTTCACAACCATGGATTAAATAGTTTCGTTTTATTGAATTATTGAACTCATTGTTTTATTACAATTCAGATAAATACAAATATTATCTTTCAAGTTTTAAAGTCACTAAGGCACGAGTCCATCATATGTATAGCATGCATCAACAATCATCACATAGCAGCACCAGAAACATATGTGAAAATAGGTACGTTAGCATAAAAATGCAGGTGAGTAACATAGGTTTTATGAATTAGGTTCATGGCTTTGGTTAACACAATAAAAAGGTTTTATGTTTACATAAATAGCCATGAATCCTTGTAAAAAGTTTGGTTTCAAAAACACATTGCTTTGATAAAAAGGTTTTGTAGTATATGCAAAAATATACTTTGGTTTTGAAATAGTTAAGTAGATAGTATATCAAATATACTTTGGTTAATGAAATAATAGGCTTGGTAGTATATCTCAAGTATACTTTGGTTTTAGAGTGAAAGTATCGATAGTATATCAAGTTATACTATGATTTTAAAATAGCACATCAACTATGCTTTGGTTTGAAAATAGCATATCAACTATGCTTTGGTTTGAAAATAGCATATCAACTATGCTTTGGTTATAACAAGGTCAGTAGTATATTAAAACATATGTTGGATTTTGTACATAGTATATCAAATTATACTTTGGTAAATAATATCACATTTGGGAGCACATCAAACTGTACTTTGGTAGTATATCAAAATATACAAAAGAAACTGTGATTTAGTATTCATTCAAACCTTAGTGTATCAAACTACACCTTGGAGACTATAGAAATACCACAAAGGCAATTTCTATTTGGTTAAAATTTGGTTTCTGACATTCCATACAACAGGAATGGGGTGTCTAGTCTTATAGCGCTACATCGTACTACCAATCGGCTTGGTGAATGTATTAAAATAAGTACAATCCAACAATTTGTTTTACAAGCTTTAAAAATCAGTGTTTAAACCAAAGATAATCGTTTAATTTGTCAAAAAGAATAAGTACTAAGCATGTAAAATCATATAGTTGAAGTCATGAAAATAACAAATAGGCACATATGTTTCACCCCAAAACATTTGAAAGTAGTAAAAGAGAGGACTATGTACTCACTTGAGATTGCAAGTATCCTTGATTAAGTGTCCTAACGAAGCTCGGGAAATCAAGGAATCAAGTGGCACCTAGTATGGAATCACTATGTTAAAATGATCGGATCCTAAATCGGGAGATAGGATAGAATGGAGTTCTATAAATCAAATGAGTATTGGAACTCATATGGCATGATTTAATAGACCTAACATTCTGATTTAGAAGTCTACCTAAGTGCTTTTGACCCGTTTCGACCCATTATGGTAGTATAAGCTACTATAACACGTCGTTTGCGTAAAACTATGTTCGGATGGTTAACTATGTGCTATGTAAAGTCTTACATGCCCAATTATGCCTAAACATGTTACTAAATCAGATTATATGTCAAAAAGTTGATCACATATGTAAATATGGATTTATGCTTCAAAAGGGCATTTTGGTCATTTTCTATGGGCATGTAAACTACTTAACGAATGACTAACCAATCCTATGTGATCATAAGGTATAACCTCAGTGGTTATTCCCTATGTAACTATGATCACTAACTAAGCTTGGTCGGATCCTAATGATCAACCAAACGGGTCGGGTTCGAAAGTCTAAGCGGTTGTTTAGACCGCTTAACTTACGACCCTAAACAAGCACTAAACTAGTAGTGACGAGTTAAACATGTCAAAACATGTTTAACTAACTTAGAAAACTGATTTGGTATCAAAACAAAGTGTCTTGATACCTAAAAGTAGTTTCGTTGCAAAATGCGCGCAAATGCGCATTTTGACTGAAACTTTGACTCGTCACTACACCTAGTCAACGTGGTAATCAATAGGTATAATCGCTAAGGATTATAACCATCGTGATTACAATCACGTTGCAAAGTTCAAACGAACTTTGTGTTGACCATTGACTGGTCAAAGGAGAAAGTCAAACACTGTTTGACTTTCACGCTTGAAAAGCGATAAAAGCACGAAAGAAGCTTACAAAGGGTCCAAGCTAGGGAGAACTTGATCTATAACACTCAGGTATGAAGCAAAGGCTTCAACTTAGAGCATTAATCAGATCAAGGGTGAGGAAACAAATGATAAAGCTTGGCTATTTATAGTGATCATGGAATCACAAGATGATGACAAGTGTTTGTGTAACCTCCAAGGAAAGATCATGACCCTACAAGTGTGTGGACATGAGTTAAAGCCTTGGTGATCACTTAAACTTGGCCAATACACAAAGAAATGGCAAGAACAGTCCCTGAAGTATCAAACAGTTGCTGAAATCAAGTTTTTTGTTACTGGGCATTCTCTCACGCCCCGCGTAAGAATAGGGGAGGGGCTACGCGGCCCGCGACCTCAGGTCGTATCAGCAACAGTTTCATCTTTTACATATTTGGTCCCTGCATTTGATTAAGCTCATTTTTGGCACTTTTAACCCCCGTTAAGCCATTTTCAAGGCTCTACAAGGTAGTCAAAGTATAGAGGACTTAAAATATGCTCGGAAATATCTCGGATGTCGGTTCGTTTGGTCGTACGGTCACGTTATTCGTCCAATTACGACGAAACTCGAACGGACGCGAAAACGATCCAAATTAAGCGACGAATGGTATTTTGCATGTCGGTCACTAAAATAAAAATATATTAGTGTCTACAAAATTTTTGGATGTCCAGATGTGGTCAGAACGTAAGATATGAGCGTAAATGCAAACCTACGCCGTTTTTGACACTTTTAGCCCCTATTTGACAAATAAGTTTATTTTCGCATACCGAACCCCTCAAAGCCTACTTCTAAGCTATGTGAAGGATATTTAGGGTATGTTTAACTTATGATCAAGTTTCGGAATGTTCGTTACTATACAAATTGGCATAGTTTCGTAGTTTGACGCAAATAGTCCCTACGATGGAATAAACTTGTCTTTGCCATACCAAACCCTTCAAAACTTATTTCTAAGTTATGTAAAGGTTATTTAAGGTATGTTAAGCTTATGTCACTATTCCGGAGTGTTTGTTGTGTTAAACTGGTTATATTTACGCATCAATGCGCGTATAACCTTCCAGAAAGCGATTTAAAGCTCAAAATTGAACAAGAATTGATATGTGCAAATGATACACATATTTATACAAATCCCAAGTATGAAACATAATATTTCATTGGCTTGGTATTTGTTTGATGGTTACAGTGACACAGGTGTCAAATATTATTCCCGGGCAATACCTTGCTATAATAGAGACAGAGGAAAGAAATTTGAACGAATGAAACTGAGGGTGATCGCTGCCTTTTATAGGCTGGACTAAGGGCGCCCCGTCCTTTCTACTTTCTCCCTCATGGCCCACGAGGGACCTAGGCTAGGCTCTAGCCTTGGCTAATCAGCTCACTAGACTTCACACGCACCTAGACACGTGGCTAAAGGGGTTGTCGCCTGGTGTTACCTGGTCACACCCCGCGAACCGGCCTCCTGACTGGGTTGCGGCCCACGAGTGAGCTTTATTTTTTATTTTTATAAATATTAATGTTTATTTAGGTTCGTTTATGAGTATAGGGGTGCATTAGGAACGATTAGGGGTGATTTACGAGGGTTGTTATAACTATGTGCTTGCAACACTACCTTGTTATTCTGTGACTACTGTATATAATTCAACTCTCATGCTCCTAAGAGGATTGTGGTGTTGGACTGCTATCCATATTTGTAAAAGTCCTTATCAAGAGTTCTACATCCAAAGAGGGTATAAGTCCTCCGGAACCTAGGATCCTAAAAAGGTATGTGTCCTTCGAAACCTTAGATCTGAAGAGCTGTATGTTGGATAGGGTTGTAAACGAACTGAACGTTCAGCGAACAGTTCGTGAACCGTTTGCCGGGAAGTTCGTTTATGTTCGTTCATTTAATAAACAAACGAACATGAACAAGAAATTTCGTTCGAAATTAGTTAAATGAACGAACATGAACAGAGCTCTCGTTCGTTCAATTGTGTTTGTGAACGTTCGGTAAGGTGTTCGTGACCTTTCGTTCATTTTATATGCGTTCGATTATGTTCGTATGTTTGTGTTTTAATTATACTTTCATATATTTTATCTATACTTTTTATATTATTAAACTTTTATTTATTTTATTACCAAAACAATTAAACTAGGAAACCTTATTTCACTTTGTTTGTGTACAATTTCCTTTTCATTTCTCATTATTTACATCGACAAATACGATCGACCTCCGTTCCACAATAAGGGATTCAAGTTCCAGTGCTACTCTATGGGCCATCCACCTTTATCCTTCGTCGCGTTGGTCAAATTTATTTGTGTTCGTGAACCGTTCTTGAACACTCTCATTTCCTTAATGAACGAACACGAACATAAAATCTCGTTCGGTAAGTGTTCATGAACCGTTCATGAACACATTTATTTCCTTAACGAACGGACATGAACAAGACCTTGTTCGTGTTCGTTCGGTTCGTTTACAGCCCTAATGTTGGGGCCTATAGTCCTGAATGTGCGTTTTTTAGACCAGATTTGTAGGAGAGAAGTGAGTATGGAGCCTTAGCTCCATGTATGTAGGAATTGCTCAAGGAATAAACTTCTAAGAAGGGTGTGGGTGTTTCAGAGCTGAGCTCCAAGGGAAGCTTAATCTCATGAGCATGATCTCCATGTAAGCGTGTGTAAGAAAAGTGTTCGGTTTAAATCTTTACAGGTATAAGGTTAAATGATATTTAAGTGTAAAAAATGATGTTAAAAAATGACAAAGTAACTATCATCAATGTAGAGTTTATTTTTTTGTTACACTATATATGCATAAACACATTATGTGTATATATCACCTTATTTTACATGTTATTTTTATGGGCCCGTGTCATGAATAGTTGTTATTATTATTATTATTATGTAAAGTACGGTGTATCATCCCGTTTTACATGGTGTTATGGTCCCAAAAAGCTATGTTCTTAAATGGACGTAAATACTCTTACCTAGAGATGGGCATAATACCCGGTTCCAAACCCGACCCGATAGAATCTACCTGGAACCGGTTCCAGTTCCTACCCGTTGTATAGAAGAACCGGTTTCGGGTTCAAAAAACTCGTTGGTTCTTACACGGTTCCACATTTTATAAAAAATAGTGTCGTATCCGGTTCCTCCGTAAACAAAAAAACCTGGTGCGTTAAATTCTTACCTTTATTGATTTTATTACCATTGGAATCGATTCCTAGCCGTTGCAAAGTGCCCATTTAATGCTTATTACCGTTGGAATCGATTCCTAGCCGTTGGAATCGATTCTAGTAAGTATAAATAATGACCAAGAATCGATTACTCACACCATATTCGTCTACTTCTTGATTATTCTTCTACTTTTTTATTCATTTGATACTATGGCAACTAAGAATTCCAAAACCACCAACTCTCCATCCGTCAACAAGGCTCCTCAATCCGCTCCATATGTTTAAATCTATGGGAAAATGCAAGAAAAGACTTAATTGGATTTTTTTTAAATTTAAAAACTAGTGTTAACTTAACTAGTGATGTGTGGTCGGCTCCACATGGTTTACCAAAATCGTACATTTGTGTCACCGCTCATTGGGTTGATCCCGATATGTGGCAAATGATGAAGCATACGATTACGTTTGACGAGTTTCCTTATCCTCATACCGGTGAAAATATTTTTAAAATTATAAATGCAACAATCATTAAATATTGTTTAGAGGATAAATATTTTTCAATATCATTTGATAATGCTTCAAACAACACAACGGCGATCGATAAATTAAAATTAAAGTAAAAACCGGTTATTGATGGGGCGTTTTATCACACAAGATGTGTTGCACATATTATTAATTTAGTTGTGCAAACGGGGCTAAAGTATACTTTTGTTTCGGATTTTATTAAAGCTTTTCGAATTATGCTTCATGACATTTTCAAAAGTGGAAAAGAACAATATCAAGAATATAAAAAACTTTGCAAAGATGTTAATTAAAAATTAACTGGACCTAATTGGGATATACCAACTCGTTGGAATTCTAATTGTTTTATGTTCGAAATGGCTTTAAAACAAATGGGCACGTTAAAAACTTTTCATACATCACTAAGTGATGATTACTTAGTCGACCCTTTTCGTTAGAGATGAAACAGCTAAACAACAAAGAGGTAACGCCCCTGCTGTGTGTCGGGTGTGATATGTTTTTATTGATATTTTAAGCCCATTTTACACATTAGTCAAGTTTTAAATTTATAAAACACGATATTCTACTAACACTAAACACACATGGGCAAGTGCACCCATCGCGAGCGTAGTATAGCGTTGGTTAGATACCGAGGTCGTCCAAGGACACAAGAGCTTTTAGTATCGGTTTATCCTCAACGTCTAATCAATCTAAAATTTTTGAGAAAAGATTTTAAAACATGAAAATAAAAACTAAAATTGCAGAAATAAAAATAAAATAAAAATAGATAGACAAGATGAATCACTTGGATCCGACTCGCCTTTAATGTATCCTTTGATAATTTTCGCACTTTTGCAATTTTTAAGAGATTATCTTAGTTATAATAGCAGGCCCCTCTTTTGAATGTGACGTTACCCTCAACCCAGTGGTTTGAGTCAGCAAGGATACAATCCCAAAGGGTCAAAATATTGAAAGATAATTAATTAAGTTATTAATACGAAAAGTGGTAGGCCCCTCTTTTAAAGGTGACGTTACCCTCGACTAAGTGGTTTGAGTCAGCAGGGATACATTCCCAAGTAGCCGGTTTAATGTATTAATAGTAGTTTACATATGAGGGGATCAAGCCATTCGCACCCCCGCCATCCAATCCCAGTGGGTATTGAAGGAGGTCCTAGTAAACTTGACCCAGGTCCTTGCAGGATCTATACACTGAACAAGGCAAGAACCTTACTAAACCATTCCCTTAACCCCCGACCAGGTAGCCAACATATCTCTATATAGACCGTAGAGATATGAATGGTGTAAATCTTTTACTTTATATAGACAATAAAGTAATGCCAAGACACCACGGACAAATGATAAAGAAGTTTCACCTTCAACATAAGAAACTAGTTATTAAAGTCATTAATACAAAACCAAATAAAAAGTGCGAAAAGATAAAAATCAAACGTAATACATTAAAGACTTGTCTTCACCAAGTGATGTAAGAGACTTAGCCAAACATGGCCTTTGATTGGCAAGAACTCTTACTATCAATCTTGGATCCCGAGACTACTACACACACTCTAAGGTGGATGATGGATGATGGTGGTGGATGTGGGTGTTGTAGTGGTGGTGGAGTGGTGGCAAAGTGGGAGAGTGGTGTTTTGCCAATGGATGCCTTTGAAGTGAGCAAAGCACCTCTATTTATAGCCTGAATAGAAGCCCGGCCACGGCCCCGTGTCCAGCGGACACGCCCCCGTGGCCATCCTTTTCTCTTCCTTCATTAATTGCATGTGTCAGTAGAGGGCTCAACACGACCCGTGTCCAGCGGGCACAGCCCCGTGTGCAGAAGCGTATCTGTACTACCAAGATTTTGCAAGATTCTGCGTATCTTAGAGTTAACCACGCCCCGTGCTGAGTTGGGCACGCCCCCGTGGTGGACGTAGAAGCTTCCACAGCTTTGTCTTTTCTGCAGGTGGCTGACCACGCCCCCGTGTCGGGTGGGCACGGCCCCATGGTCAGTCTTCTGTTTCTTGTTTTTGCCTTTGGGGATGCTGCCGAGGGGTCGGGCATGTCACGTTTATTCCTTTTCTTAGTATTTATGTTGGTTTTTGCTGTATATTTGTTCCTTTTGCTCGTTTAAGCTCATTTGATCCTGTAGATTCAAAATGAAGACAAAAACACATTTTTTCCAACATTAGTACTAAAAAGGGTTAGTTTTATGTCTCATTGGATGTAATTTATATGTTACATTTTGCACACATCACCCCATCTAGTGAACTTGGTAGATATAAAGAAACATGTTATTCGCGTACTATGACCGCCGAGGAATATAAAAAGTTTGATCTTTTGTCATGGTGTAAATCAAAAGAATCGGAATTCCCGATTCTAGCCACCATGGCTCGTGATATACTAACGGTCCAAGCTTCCACCGTAGCTTCGGAAAGTGCGTTTTCTCTTAGTGGCAGGGTATTGTCCTTACGAAGAACAAGACTAACACCGGAATCAATAGAGATGGCAAATTACCTAAAGGATCATTTGGATGTCGTAGACCGTATTCTAAAAACGTAAGAAGCCGCCTGTACAGAGGTTTTATAGTTTTTTTAGTTCCTACTTTTTTATAATCAGTAAGTGATATTAATTTTCAAATAATATCTAAAAAATAGAAAACATAATTTATTTTAAGGGAATTGGTCTATAATAATCTTACCTATACCTTATTGTCCATTAATAATCCCACCTCAGAATATTCCCCCCACCAGTCACACCTTTCACCTATTTTTCCTACAATGGTCCCCCGTTAAAAAAACTTAACGGAGTTAAGTTTTTTTTCCAAAATATAAACAGATTTTTTAGGGCTTTTGATCAGAACGATAATACGAGTACATTGATGTAAAACTTACTTTGAAATGGTGCTCCAAGTGACTTAATTTTGGTTAATTGGAAATTTAAACACCCGAATTGAAGCGCCGTTTTCATCGTTTGGAGCACCATTTTGAGGCAAGTTTTACATCAATGGACTCGTATCGTCGTTCTAATCAAAAGCCCTAAAAAATCTGTTTGTAATTTGGAAAAAAAACTTAACTCTGTTAAGTTTTTTTAACGGGGGACCATTGTAGGAAAAATAGGTAAAATGTGAGACTGGTGAGAGAAATATTCTGAGGTGTGATTATTAATGACTAATAAGGTCTACGAGATTATTACAGGCCAATTTTCCTTTATTTTATTCATAACTATGCGCTACTTAATTTCTTTTAACTTTTTGTGCATATTAAAAAATGCACACGCAGATGAAAAAAAAAAAAAACAACTTTAGTATATTTTCGTTTTTTATCATATTTTCAAATCTGTGTGTAACATAGTGTATTTTGAAGAAAAGGTTCAAAACTATTACAAAAATTATGAAAGTAAGTTTTTTTTTCAGTCATGCATGATAAACTTATATGCATCAACTTATCACACTTTTAACTTATAAAGTTTTATTATTTCAACTCTCATTCATAATATACATAAACAATTGTTTATCTATACCTAATAAATAATTAACTGGCATGTGTTACGTATCACAATTCTTTAAGTCTAGGGTTTTTTTTCCCGCTTATGTTATTTCACTAATTCGTATTTTTATTGCTTAATACAACAGTGGTTTAGCCAGTTTAACTGTTTCAACCCAAAAAGGAATCTTTTGACATATCAGACCTCGATGTTTCATTTCATAACGATTTTGGTCAATGACACTAACTTGTTACTTTTATAGTTAAGTGTAAGGGTATTTAGGTCATTATATACCTTAGGGACTGTTTTTTATAATTACAAAGTTCTTTTAATATTTAATAGATTATTAGTGCAATTACTCAAGTTTATTTTATTATTTTGTTATTTTGATGATTATTATTTAATAAAGAACTTTCCATTAATAATTTTTTAAATATTAAAAGAACTTTGTAATTATCAAAAACAGCCTCTAAGGTATATAATGATCTAATTACCCTTACACTTAACTACAAAAAAAAAATAACAAAGTTAGTGTAGGGGTCAAAACCATTATAAAATGCAACATTAGAGTTTCATATGTCTAAAGATTCTTTTTCAGGTTGAAAGGGTAATTAAAAAAGTGATAGTAACAAAACATAACGTATTAAATTATTAGTATCAAATCATTTAAAAATATATAATAAAAATTATAAAACTGATTTCGTTTTATAAATCCTTAGTTTTCATTAATATTTCATTTATTTAGTTATTGTAATTCACATATTTCTAACTAGTTATTGTTGTGGTTTTTTTTTTTTTTTTTTTTTTAGCATAGCAAATGATCTGAATTACAAATTACTAAAATGGTCATAAAAGGAAGCCAATCTTCGTTGTTTCTTTTTTTTCCCTTTCAATCAAATAAATTTTATAAATTACATTACTTTTCTTCTAAAAGATTAAACTATAAAATTAAGATATTTTATTATTTTTAACTTGAGTATTTGAGTATGGTGTGTGTAGCAACAATTTTTAAATGTTGGTGCACTCTTGATTAGGATGGTTTATTTAAACTAGTTATGACGGCGCACGTAACATTACAACAACCAAGTTTTCAAGGTTTGACGCAGGAAAGAGTTGTACGTTTATAATAGTGTGTCTAAATCATTACAAGAGTATATATAAAACAAGTTAATTTAACGAGTGCATATATATTATAATTTAAGGGGTGAATATATATATTCGTCTAAAACATACATATCCCACTCCGAATAATTTATAAATTATAAAAAAAAATCATTTCTTACATAATGGAACTCTGTATGTACATATAAATTAATACTTGATTTACATAGTTAGAATCATTAATAAACATATCACTCTGGCTTGATATTTGCCATATTTCAAAAAGTAGTTTTTGTCTTTCTCTCATTTTTATTCTACTTTTCTGAAGAAAAAAAATATTATACTACCCAACATGCTTTATTTGTAGTATTTTTATAATCAAAATTTTATCCACAATTATAATAATATAAACATATGAATCTCAAACCACGAACGCTTCATAAGTAGTTCCAAAGAACAATTTATTAATATACTGGTGACAAATATGTGAAACTAGTACACGCATTACACATATAAAATAACCTGTTGCCAAATTTAATATTAAAAAATAGCTAAAGATAAATTTTAAAATACTTTGTCTTTTTAGAGAAAGATAATTTTTTTAAAATGTTTATTATTATTTTTTTATAATGATAGCCTGCCCCTTTTATCATGATGAATTTTTCATACAAAATTCCCACTAAATATGTGAATTCAAGTGGCCCACTAATGTAATGGAATATCTAGTGCTAGTAATTGACTCGATTCTTTAATCTTCTCCTCATCATTGTTTTCTATGACCTAAAATTAATGATTCCCGTCAAACATATTTTTTAACAGGGTGCTGCTAAATGTACCCCATTTCCTACTTAATGTACTCCCTTCTTCAATTTTCACATTAATTCAATTCAAACCCTTTTGTTTTTAGTTTTCATTTTTATCTTTAATTATTATTATAATTATTATTACTAGTATTTGTATTTAAAACGTTATTTTATTTAAAAAGAAACCTTTTTTGGTTATTTGAAAAAAATCGGTTTCTTATGTTTTAAACTGAAGCGAGTCATTTTAGTTTTGAAGCAGGATTTTTTTTGTTTATAACGGCTTGAAGTGGGTATTCAAATTTAGTTTGTATAAACAATAATACACAAAAAATTCAATGAAGCTTTGAAACCAGCCAACTTAATATAGTTTTGGGAGTTAAAAGAAGAGAAATATATTTGAAAATCACCACGTCAATTTGTAGATAATGATTCTGATTAGTCAATAACATATTATCACAATAATTAAATTTCTACTTATATCGATTATTAATTGATATTACATGCTTTGATCAAATCATTTTACTGCCTAATGTGCTAGTTAACGTTTTATTTTCTTTTTGCATCTTATTACTTTTAATAAATAAAAGTTGTTACTTATATTAGAAAAATATTTTAATATTATAATAATACTAATAAAATAGAAATAGAAAGATGAAAAAACTAAAATACGAAATAAATTAAAAATATAAAATAAAAATGTTTGTTTTTCTAAAAAAGTTCTGAAACTTTTTTATTGTTTAAAAAAATATCTTTTTTATTAATTTGTAATGATATTTTATAGAAACATAATAAAATACTAGTTAGAGAAAAAGTTTTGAAAAACAATATTTGAATTGTATAGAGGGGTGAAATTTAACAACTTTTAAATTGTATTTTTGGAAAGGGGGTGTGACTAGTAAAAAAAGGGGTACATTTAGCCAACTCTTTTTAATAATCAATATTAGAGGTGTTCAGTGGTCTTAAAATCTCGAATAGAATCGTTTAGAGTATATCACAGAAATTACAAACAGTTGATACTTGATAGAATGTCGAAGTCGAACTCAGAAGTTTGTCGTATTTAATATTTCTCTAGTAAATAATTAAATATGGTGTTATGTTTCTCTTGTAAATATGGTGTTATATTTACATGTTCATCATCGTATCTCTCAAGAAGTGGATCCATTCAACGTGACACGTGGATTGTTGAGTCACATGGATTCATTCAACGTGCGTCAACCATGCTCTCGTCTGTAAACACCAACGGTCGTGACATGAGAGACAAAACGTATATTCCTTGTTGTCGGCCTCGAGCCCAAGGCCCATCAGTCCAACTCCTTCACAATTAACCTCGGCTATAAATAGGGAACTTCGGCTACAAGTTTAAGGATCGCTCTCTTGCTCTCTTACTTAATACACACACTTTTATCCTCAAAGCAAGTTCTTATTCTCACGCCAGATGATGGTTACAAGGAGAACCCCATATTCTGCTCCTTTTAACGAGCTTCACGATGTATTGATTGTTTTGCAGGATCATCGCAGCTGTTTTCGAGAACGAAAGAAGATTAACCTTATTTGGACAAGACTCAAACCACAAGCTATTCTTCAGATTAACTTCTTGTTTCTTCATAGATAAATAAGGAACGAAACATATATTTACCCTTATTAATCTAATTTAAAAAGTAATAACAATCATATTTGATAATGTTAAATCATCCCTCATATTAAATAATATTATTAAATCATAATTTCCCGCTTATCTCTTATTTATTTAATATTTCTTTTCTTAGCGATTTCTTCTATTTTTCCGCTTATTAATAATTGTTTAACATGACATTAATCCAGCCACGTGTAATACACAAAGCTTCTAACCAAATCATAAATAAATTTAAAAAGTAAAATATTATAACTCGTGTA
Source organism: Helianthus tuberosus (assembly GCA_030545235.1). Classification (NCBI taxonomy): domain Eukaryota; kingdom Viridiplantae; phylum Streptophyta; class Magnoliopsida; order Asterales; family Asteraceae; genus Helianthus; species Helianthus tuberosus. Next base: position 190,070,278 of record CM060406.1, read on the forward strand.
ATACATAAGTGTTATAATAAGTAAATAGTATATCAAAGATCCTTTTTTAAAAACATATCTTGACGATTGTATGTGTTAACCGATTACATCATATTCATTCACCTGTGCAATACACGTTTTTATTCAACTCGTGCAATAAATGGTCTTTTTAAATATGCAACTTTTTATTACTTAGTATATATAATAATGCCCAGTTGGCCAGCCCCACCCACCCTCTCCATAGAGGTCCCGGGTTCGAATCTTGGTGTCCGCATACCCACCGCCAAGCTCTTCGCTCTCGGTTGGGTATTCAGCCCCAGGCAGCTATGGGGCTAAGCTAGCTTGTGGAGTGTGATCACTCCAGCGGTTGGGAGGACCGTTGAATATCCCCCCCCCCCCCCCTATATAATAATATTTATTCAACTCGTATAATATACGGGGTTTATAGATTTCAATTAATGTCACGTGACATTCTCTCCTCTCCTTTAATTTATTATTGATTAATATAAATGTTATTAATATCTAATATTGTTATTAATTTCCAATGTAGGATCGTGATCTGACCCGAACGAGTCTATCAGAGGAGTTTTGGTCAATTACAGGTGCGGAAAACAAGTAATCAACGTAGAAACAGCTAGATCTTCACTTTAAACACACTTTTGATTGATATTACAACGTTTACAGCCAAAACTCACACCGGCAGCACCTCGGTATGGAAAACAAGAACTCGTTACAAATGATTCGCTCCTAGGGTATATATAGGGACTAGGTTTCGCTCATATGGACATGTCCATAAAAGCGAAACCCCCATTGTACATATAAGCGAAACCATCTTCTAGGTTTCCCACATACGGACATGTTCATAAAAGCGAAACCCCCTTCTAGGTTTCCCACATACGGACATGTGGTTTCCCATATATGAACATGTGGTTTCCCACATATGGACATGTCGGGAAATCTCATACAATGTGCCCTAATCTAACATTCTAAGACTAAGACTCGATACAAGACGAAGTCGACAGATGTAGTGCACCAACAGACTCCCCCTCAGATGTTGACAAGTCTTAAGTGTCGAGAGTCTTGATCTGTCTCTGGGCATCACTCTCTCAATCTATTCTCGCAGGTCTTCAGACTCCCCCTTGCGATATACTGGCATTTCTTCAGTTCATCAGCATCATCAGCTTTAGGATCGTTGTCTGGTTTTCCATCTAATAGCTTCTCAATATCAATCAGCCTGACTCTTCATGTCTCAAGATCATTGTCTAGCTACCTCCAATCAGAGTCCTCAGGTATTGGAACCTGACTTTCATCCAGTTCAGATCTCAGGAACGAATAACCTGGCACATCTTATCCTGCAAAAGCTCTACCTCAAAGTAAATTTCTCTCACATACATATTTCAAACATATAACCTTGCACTAACTCAGACTCTCTTTTAAAAAACAAAAATGATTTTCCAATCTGATGAACCACTTGAAGATTTGACAAAAATAATCAGTTTTAAAGACAAACTCCCCCTCAAATTATGTTCATCATGTTTAGCACTCAGAATTTTGAAAAAACAGCTTTTCAATATCAGTCGTCAAAAATCTTTTTTTTTTTATTTTTCAAAATTTATGCTAAAACACACTAAAAATATTTTTGGATTTTTGAATAAAATGAAAAGCAATAAAGAAATATTTACAGACATTATTTTTGTGAGTTTGTGCAAGAGGATCATATCAGTTTTTGACAAGTCACAAGTACCGTTGAGCTTAGTTACACATTAAGAATTAAACAATTCACTTAGATTGCCGATATACTGATCCACTTAAATTCTCACACAAATTTCAACTGATTCAGGATATGAGTTAGATGTTTTAAGGACTTAAACTCATTCATGTGTCCCACCTCTTAAATATACTCCCGTATCCAGATCCCAATATTCAGTCTTACAGGTGAGTATACCACAGATGATATCTGTAAGGGGTTAATAAATTATGAAGAATCATGAGAGCTCAGGTCAGAACTACCGTTCAGCAGAGAGATCATGACTCGACTTTTGGGTGTGTCCCCTTTAGAGGATCTTTTTTACAACAGCAATGATTATCAATTTTATTGTTTCATCAATTTGCTGAGGGCGGCGCTATATTTCAAGCAAGCAGAAAGTATTCTCCGGGGACTAGGCCATTGCTTCCGCAAAATCAGAAGTCCCGGGATAATACCCCGGATATCACTGAGCATAAAGAGCTAGTATCTCAGAAAGAGGGACCTTTCAAACGAGATTTCAGGGGTTACCTATATATCCAAGTAGTGTTCCCCACGAAACAAGCAAGTTTGAATTTAAGTTTATATCCCGAAAAAGCTTACTAAGTGTGTGAAAACCTATCGGCATATCATCAGTGAGATTGTTTAACGCTATTTAAACATTACATTTCTTTAGCATACTGTAACTGTCTACTGATGTACTATCATTTCCTCTACTTTGACACCAAAACTCATTTTTTATTTTATCATGTTTTTGTCTTTTTCAAATTTTCTAATGTTTTTGGATTTTCTGAAAAATTACTCCCCCTAAAATGCAAACACATTAAAGGAAAATTTGAAAACAAACTATACAGAAAAATTGACAACCGATATCAAATCACCTCAATTCGCCATCCACTTGGAATAAACAATCAGAACTCCCCCTTACACAAAACTATTTACTCATTATGATTTCAAAACACTTAAGTTTGTTTTAACCAAAATGATTTTTCCGGAAAATAAGTTTTGTTAAATTTACCACTTGTAAAGTTAGGGGTATGGTTCATCATTTTGTCCATTCAATCTCTTTTATCAGGATTACATCAAGTTCAAACTAATGACCTTGAGTAATCACTTTGTCAGAATCAACCTCTTACCACTTGTAAAAATATCCAAAACATATAACCACATGTAGGAATAAAACATCTACACAAACCATTTTACCACTCAAGATGCCGATTCCTGCTTCACACTTACCAACCTGGAAGCTCCGGCAAGTCGCACTTAACCTGTAAAAATTTAAACTTTATAAGATTCATTCACAATCATCAATTTTCAAGAAAGATGCCGATTCCTGATCCACGATTACAAACTTGGGATCTCCGGCAAGTCAGGTTTTTTCAATGAAAGAAAATATCCACCCAAGCCTGACCAGCCTTGGGTGTTTTCAATTCAGATACAGTTGGAGTATAAGTTGCCTTCTTTGTAGCGTAAAAATCTTTAACCCCTTTCACCTTCCCATCGACCATCTTTCCGAAAATTTTCTTTACATTCCCATTAAAAGCTTTCTCCACATCAAAATTATCCTTCTCAGAATAAAACTGATTTTAGATTTCAACCTTTCCAACTTTTCGTTTAAAATTCTCAGTCCTCAATGGTGGAAAGTTCTCATCATCCATTGAAAAAACTGATTTTTCAACACTCTCATCAAATTGTGGCTCGCCAGATTTTACATCAGATTTCTTAACAACCCATTTTTGGTTGTCAAGTTTAACACTTCGCCTGTAAAATCTCTTCGAACACTCACCAACTTCAAATGTTGAATTTTTGAAAACTTTAAATTTTTCAGTTGGTGGTTCGGTTTTATCAACAATAACTTCTTTCAGTTTTCCAGAAACTCCCTGTTTTGTGTTTGTCGCTTTCGGACAGTTCCATGCAATGTGACCAGCTTCATTGCATCGGAAACAGGTTCTTGTCTCTTTCTTCACATAAGCTCCATTCTTTCTCTTTTCGGCAAGAAATTCTTGGTTAGATTGTTTCCAGAATGGGCTTTTTGCTTCTTCTTCATGGCTAGTTCCTGCAACATATGTCATTTTTGATTTATAATCTCGAACATATTTTTCATTTTTATAGTTTTCAGGTGGAATAAAACCAAGTCCTTTCTTTTTGTAGCTACGATTGTGGTTTGGTTTCTTTTGAAAACCAGAACCAGAATTGTAACCCTTTTTCTTGTTCAAACGTTGTTGTACTCTTGAGGTGTAAGGTTTAGATTTTACATTAAGATTTTCATCTTTTATTTTAGAAATATTAATTTCTGTTAGTTTGAAAACCTTTTTTATCAATTCAGTTTTAACACCTCTTATTGGAAACTCTTTATCAAAATATAATTTGTCAGAATCATTCAAATTATACACAACTTCAAATGTTTCATCATTCAAATTAGATTTTGACAACAAAAATTCTTTACTGTAAACCCGTTTTCCCGACGACTTTGAACTCTTTTCGGACGAACTCGAACTCCCGACTGACTGACACGAACTTTCGGACTTGGATTTTGACTCTGACTCCTCATCCTTATCCAACACCTGATCGACCACTCTTTTTATCAGTTCGGACTCATGATCTGTGTCGGACGCTGTGAACGTGATGTCAATATTGTCAGGTAAAACATCAGTTGTCTCGGATTCTAACTTAATATTGACTGCCTGTTTTAGTTCTTCCTCGTTAGGTTTTCTAGGCGAGTACCCTTCCCAAATCGGAGGCGGACACTTATTATAACAAACACCCTGTTTCTTACCAGTATCCTTCTTCTTCTTTGACTTTGTTTCTTCACCTTTAAACGCTTCAAATCCTTCAACTGTTGGATAAATTCTATCAATTATGTAGTCACAACCTTTGTAACTTTGCAGCAATCTTCTGATTCTTTCATTCTCAGTTGATTCACTATCCAACTCTTTCTTCCACTTTGCACAGTCTTCTATGTACAAGTTGATCTCTTTCTGCTTTGTCATCATGGTAGCATTCATCATCTTCAAAGCTTTTTCTCTTTCAGAGTTAGTCTTCTCCAGACTATTCACATGTCTGTTCAATACATCATACGACTTTTTCAAATTCTTTACATCAAACAACAATTGTTCTTTCAACTTTTCTAACTCACTAAACCTCTCATCTTTCTCTATACATTGTTTACAAGACTCTAAACATGTAATACAGGGTTTTGTGATTTCAACGATCTTCTCGACTTCAACTATCTTTTCAACTTCCACAATCTTCTCAATCACTTTGACTTCTTTCAATTCTTTTGCAGCTTTCTTCTCTTTCAGTTTCTTTAATTTTTCTGCAAAATAAAATTCAAAAGTGTCAGAAGATAAATGAGTTTTTCCCAAATTTATCTGCTCCATTTCTTCATCATCACTTGTTTCTGATGAACTGTTTTCTGATGAAACAGATCCTTCATCTTCACTTTTCTCTTCATCAGATAACACCTCCATCCATTCCTTCAACATTTCTGGCTTTCGAACAATATGTGCAATAAACGCTTGAACATTTGAATCAGCTGGAATAAACTTGTCCCAGCTAAAACCTTCAGCCATTTTCCCATCATCTTGATCAATAATGTCATAATAAGCTTTCCTGTTTGCATCCTCGATCATTCTTCCATGTGCCGTTTGAGCTTCTTTTTGTTGATGCGGTTGATGAGTGATTTGCTGATAAATGGTTTTCCTATAATAATCATCTTTCCCAGACGACTCCTTTGCTCCTCTCGGCTCCTGATTCTTGCATTCTCTTTTAAAGTGGCCTTTCTCCCTGCAACGAAAACAGACAATTTTATATTTATCAAATCCTAGATTAGAAAGGTTTGCATCCAAGAAATCATTTCTTCCTGTAACCAATCTAAATTTTTCTGCTCTCCTCAAAACACTAGCTAAGGCCCATTTAATATCCATCAGTTCCAGCTCCTCTGCATCGATTTGGTCATAATCTTCCTTTGTGAGCATCGGATTACCAATTCTTCCGGCAATCAACCCTTCATAAGACTCTAATGCAGTGACCAATAATCCCATATGATTCTTTACAATCTCTTCAGAATAATTTTGTCCATTTTGAAGATGTAAAGCCACATTGCACTGAATTAGATGACCATTTCCAGCAGATGAACTTTGAACACTTGAAGGATTCACCGTTGAGAACCCACTAGTGTTGACTGATCCTTGACTGCTTGGTGTAGATTGATTTCCAGCACTAAATGCAGTTTGTATCTTTGGACTTGCTTCAGCAGTTTGAACATTTCCTTTATAGTACAATTTAATATCTTGTTGATGAGTAGAACTGTTCATTCTAGCAATTTTCTGCTGCTCCAGATCCTGTGCCTCTAACTTCTCTATAAACTGTGCAATCGATAACCTTCTAAACTGTCCGGAATTCTTCAATATCATCAGATATGTACCCCATTCCTTTTGCGGTAACGCGTCAGCAAGCTTTTCAACCCATTCTGCTGGAGTTTTTGTAATCTTCAACTGTGACATGGTGCGTACAAGATGACAATATCTTTCAATAAGAGTCTTTGTTGTTTCACCAGGCATGCATGCAAATAGTTCAAACTCCTTTTTCAGCAATGCTGCTTTACTCTGAAGCATCTCAGTACTTCCTTCGAATTTCTTTTTAAGAGCTTCCCAGATAGAGTAAGAATTTTCATCATGTTGAAGCAACACAAATATATCCTCCTTTACTGCTTGTTGTAACAGATTGATCATCATTTTCTCTCCTTTATAACTATCTCTTTCTTGCTCTGTGAATTCTGAAATGATTTTATCGACTCCCGCTGAATTCTTTGGCCTCTCATATTCAGTTTCGATGCTCTCCCAAGCTTTTAGATGATTTTCCTGAACCCAATTCTCAAACCGTTTCTTCCATCCATGATAATCTTCGATTCCCATAAGTTTCGGGGGTTTTTGCATTGTTCCGGTTTCATTCTCCATTGTCATGGTCTTAGTAATATCGGATGAACTAGTCGGGGTTGTAGCAAAAGCATTGTAGAACTCAGTATCCATGATGACTTATCACGTTTTTCAAGATCAGTGACAAATAAGCAAAATCAGATGTTTGTGCACGAAAAGCGAAATCTCAGATGTTCACAAGAGTGGAACCCTGATGTTCATAAGAGTGGAACCCTGATGTTCACAAAAGCGGAACCCTGATGTTCACAAAAGCGGAACCCTGATGTTCACAAAAGCGGAACCCTGATGTTCACAAAAGCGGAACCCCAAGATATATGTGACATAAAAGCGAAACCATGTGTACAAATGAGCGAAACCCCTTCATAATGTCTGTATGAGCGGAATACTTGATGTCCTTATGAGCGAAACTAGTCACTTGGGAGGTCCTTTGGAGCGAAACCAGTCACTTAAGGGTGACACATAAGCGAAACCTGATGTATGTAAAAGCGAAATCACTGGTTGTTCGTATGAGCGAAACCTGTTCGGAGAGTAATTTGGACCATTTTTATTGTGAATTTTAAGCTCAAACTTTCAAGGATTTGTCTATGATCAATTTCCTTTAGTCTGTAAAATTTTGAACAAGTTTCGACCGTAAAATATCGTTCTGATGAAGAAAGAAGGTGTAGAAGTAAGAATTTATAATGAAATCCAGCAAATCTCTGTAGAACTCCTCCTCCTGAAGCTCTGATACCACTTGTAGGATCGTGATCTGACCCGAACGAGTCTATCAGAGGAGTTTTGGTCAATTACAGGTGCGGAAAACAAGTAATCAACGTAGAAACAGCTAGATCTTCACTTTAAACACACTTTTGATTGATATTACAACGTGTAACGCCCCAAAATCTGAATGTTAATAATTGTCGTATGTTCTTATGTGACATGTTATGAAATAAATAACTAGGCTATTTAACCTAGTTAAGGGTATGGTCAAAAGTATTAAATAATGAAGGTAGTGTCAGTTATGTTTTAAAGGCAAACCCCGAGGGGTAAAGTGGAACTAACGAAAAGTTGGGTTATTAAAAGAAAAAGAACACACACACACACTTTCGTGTGTGTTCTGGATAGATCGATCAGGGGCTCTCAAGAGCCCCAAAACCCTAGTTCTTCAAAAGCTTCAATTTGAAGGATGAATCAAGGCCCAAATCCATAACCGAGCATGGATTAATGATCACCAACACGAGAGGATCATAAGGTATGTTTTAAATCTAAGATTGGTGATCATGGGTGAAGTGGGTTATGTTCTAATCCGTGAGTTAATATGAAATTGACCATGTACAAGGGTTAGAATCCTCGTGTAGAACATGGGTTATGAATGGTTTGCGTTAATTTGATGTTTAGAGGTGACACCCGTTAGTTAGGGTGAAGATGATGACTAGAATCACCTCCTATGTTCAAGTCTTGTTGAATGATTGATGTATTATGTGGGTATGATGAATTATTGTTAGATGAAAGTATAGGAATATGATGATGTTATGTTTAATGTTCATTTGGAATGATACATGATGATTAGTAGTTGGTTTTGATGGGTTATGTATGAGTTTAGAAGAATTGTGCATGAAATAGTTGTACGTTATGCTTAAAAGGTAGTACTCACATCAAGTGTATGATGAAATGTATATAGTGTCGTCCGTATAGTCGATTATGATGTTACGGGTATATGATGATAAGTCGATAGTTGAGTATGGTTAATAGTTGACTTTTGAAAGTCAACTAAGTATAAGAAACATGATTTGACTCGTTGTCGTAAAGGCAGGATTATAGGAAGTCGTATGGTACATGTTATGTCAATATGCGTTATTTGTGATTATATGATGAATTACAAGAGTTAAACGGATATGAATATAATCATATGAGTTATGTATGCTAGAAAGGACTAATGAAAGTTAAGGGTGAAATATGCGATTGATATGATTGTTAACATGTACGAATGCATATGCTAATAGGAGCGTGATCTTGATGAAAAGAGAGTATAGGAAGCATGTCAAGACGGACTCACGCCTGAAAGGATAACGGGTCAAGAAAAGGCGAGGAATCGGATACGAGCACGGACGCATAAGGTAAGTGATTTCCGTAATCACTTCGTAGTACGATTAAGTAATAAGGTGTTTTAATTAACCATACATGATGTTTGAGGTCAAAAATGTGTTTAAGTCCTTCGACGTAAATGATGGGATTAAAGTTGACCAAAATGCCCTTGATGGGTATTTTGGGCAAACGATCTTAAAAAGTAGTTTAGAAGCAAGTTACTCGATTAGTGTAATGTTTTGGTTAAGTATGAAAGTGAGAAGTATGGTTTGTAAGTCATAAACGTTTTAATGCGCAATTACCCTTAACGGGTCAAAATAAGCTTTTGAACGAAAACGGGTGGAATGAGATGTAGGGCATCCGAGAATGGACCTTTTATGACAAATGACCTTGAAACTATCAATTCATATGAAGTTGAGGTCAAACAAACAAGTTATGAGGGTAAATGCATGAACGGGTAGAAATCATGGAAAAGGGTAATAAGCCGAATGCTTAAAAGTTATAAATTTCGGTAGTCCAAATGTTGGATCTTAACTCCATAAGATGGAGAATTAAATTACGGACGCGTAGGAAAAAGAATCGGGTAAAACGGACCAATAACGAAGAAGTTATGACCGTTTCCGTGAAACGGGATCGCGCTGGGAATATGCAGCAAGTTGCTGCAAGTTGTCTGTGAAAACAAGGGCCTAGCGTGACGCCAAGGGCCTTGGCGTCACGCGAGCCCCTCCCTGGTCGTCGAAAGTTGCTCGTTTGCTCAGTTTTGGCTTGGGAACTCGTTTAAACGCGTTTTAAGTTGCGAATGACTAATTTGACTCATGTTTTGTGACCATTAGGGTAAGCGTACATGTGGATAGGTATGTATGGATGTTGTTTATCTCTATACACGTATGTAGAAGTGTATGTAAGAGTGTATGCGCGAATGTATGTAAGATTATAGTGTGTAAGCGAGTACGTAAGGATATATATGAAGACGTATATGAGTAGGCAAGTATGAGACGAGTATATTGCAATGGGTGATTGAAAATATAAATGTAGGCATGTATGTAGGTGGATACGTATGTATGTTGTATAAGTATAAGTGTATGTATGTAAGGATGTATGTAGATAGTATGTATATGTAATCAAGTGAATATGTACGAAGGTATGCACGTATGTAAGTTGTGAGAAGGAATGGAATAAGTATGTACGTATGTATGTAAGTATGTAAGTATGTTTGTATGTAAGTATGTAGGTATGTTTGTATGTATGTATGTATGTAGGTATGTATGTATGTATGTAGGCATGTAAGTATGTATGTATGTATGTATGAATGGATGTATTTAAGGTATGCACGTACGTATGTATGTAGGTACATAGGTATGTATGTTGCTAAGTGTGATCGCAAGGGTATGTATAGGTTGTATGAAAGTATGTACGCATGCATTCAATGAAATTGAGTACTAACGATAATAACATCGTGCCTGGTGATGAAGTGTAACGCAGGAATACCAAGGAAGTCTCACTACGGATCGTATGATCAGAGGAAAGCCGGGATGTAAAGAGTTAATGAAATGAAAAGTAAACGTGTACAACTCTTGTATGCTTATGATACGTACTGACGTTATGAATTTTATGTGGTGAGCGCAGGTAGTACAAGCCATGAGGATTACTAAGGAGTAAGAGATCGAAGATCGAGTCACAAGACGGATTGTACGGGAATGTTTAAATATGTATTTTAGTGTCGATAAGATATGTTCTTATATTATAAAATGAATTTTTAGAATGTCAAGATGTATGTCATGAAAGAAATTTTCAGACTCGAATTTCCGCTGCGTCGTTTAAGGTCAAACGTGTTAGGGTGTTACACAACGTTTACAACCAAAACTCACACCGGCAGCACCTCGGTATGGAAAACAAGAACTTGTTACAAATGATTCGCTCCTAGGGTATATATAGGGACTAGGTTTCGCTCATATGGACATGTCCATAAAAGCGAAACCCCCATTGTACATATAAGCGAAACCATCTTCTAGGTTTCCCACATACGGACATGTTCATAAAAGCGAAACCCCCTTCTAGGTTTCCCACATACGGACATGTGGTTTCCCATATATGAACATGTGGTTTCCCACATATGGACATGTCGGGAAATCTCATACAATGTGCCTAATCTAACATTCTAAGACTAAGACTCGATACAAGACGAAGTCGACAGATGTAGTGCACCAACATCCAATTTTATAAATTAAATCTTAGTGGAACTCCTATATACATATTTGATTAATATAGAATTAGATTAATATAAATATATTTATAATACCCAATTTTTTAAATTAAATTTTAGCGAAACTCCTATATGTATTCAACTAGTTGATTTCCCACCCGCGTTGCGGGGCGATGGCCGAATAGTTCTCGATCAATTAAAAAAACACTACTATAAGATTGCTAGGAAAAAAACTAAAACGATGATAAGACCGTAATTTTGGGCTCAAAGCAAAACTGTAATTTTTCAGGACTAATGAGCGAGTGTTAGGCAGCTCCTTTAGACGAAAAAAAATTAAATCGAGTCAACCAATTAAAACAAAAAACTTTTATAGTTTTACTAGAAAAAATAAAACGATGGGGAAAACGTAACTTTGAACTGAGTGGGAAATCATAATTTTGTTTCAGGGATAAAATCGTAAATTAAATGAACCAATGGGGTTGAGGGCAAAATCATAACTTGGCTGTGTGAGGAAAAAACCTAACGGAAAAACTGTAAATTTAAATGGGGCAAAATCGTAATTTTGAACCGAGGGCAAAATTGAAATTTTTAGCTAGGAGCAAAAGCGTAAATTTATTTTTAAACGGGTGTAAAAACATAATTTTGAACAGATGACAAAATCGTTATTATAAGGAAAAAACCTAATGGCAAAACTGTAAATTTAAACGGGGCAAAATCGTAATGTTGAGCCGAGGGCAAAATTGAAAATTTTTAGCTGGGAGCAAAAGCGTAAATTTATTTTTAAGTAAGGGTAAAAGCATAATTTTGAACTGATGGTAAAATCGTAATTTTAAAACGGGATAAGATCGTAAATTTGTTGGGCCAGTAGGGGAGTACCATGCATGAGTATAAATACAAACAGGGTAAAATCACAATTTGGAAAAAAAAATGTGGGTGGCATGTGGCCGCCCAACTCAACCAATCTAATCAAAGACCTATTGCCCGCCATGCTTTTTGTTATTGTAGATAATTTTTATACAGGTATTCAATTTTATATAGGTATGTGGTATCTGCAATTTAATTGAGAGGCTAGTCAATCATAAACGTAAGTTTGTTGTTGCAATTTGTGGGTTTATTAGAGATTGCCATTTATAATGTAAGGGGAGACAATTCTTTATGAGAAAGCCAAAAAAACACAGTATATTAGAACTTCTAAGGATCTTAAATGATAAAAATTGATTTAAGTAGCGAAATCGATGGAGATAAAATATGGAATTTAAGAGATTTAATTGTTTACTTTGTTTTAATCAAAGTTATATACTTTTGATAGGTTTCGCATGCAGATTCTTCATGTGTAGCTTTCCATTTCAAATAATATGTAATCCAACTTATTATAAGTTTTAACTTATGTATTTAATGATAATTAACAATAATTATTTGTGATACATATTCTCTTAAATTGTGTAAATTAATTTCAAAATTATTCTGATTTTTATATAAATTTCAAAGATAGAAACTGACATTTGCTTAATTATAGGTGGTTTTAAGCAATTTTTATGTGGTATCTATCATCTTTAGGTATGTGAGATATTTCTTTTATTCAATCTAATAATATACGGGTTTATAATCTAGTTGATAATAAACATGAGGGCTATCAAATGTCATATGCATAATCCGTATATGATAAATAATCATATTCAAATGGAATTCAATTGGGATAATTACAATTTCATTACCTATTGATTTAGCAAAGATTTGAGTTAAGTGTGAACAATGATGATCATTTTGAATCAACATTTTAATGCATGTATGCTCACACGTTGTTAAATGCATACTTGTTTGCTATTAAGATAAAAATATATAATCATGTATTACAAATGCTTAATACAATTACTTAGATGACCATACTCTATATTCTTAAACATCAACAACATATAACCACAAGATCTAACTAGGAAGGAAATCAATAATGGGCATCGTAACGACGGCTGATGCCTGGTTCAACCCCGCTATACGGATCCTTTTGAAAATATGAACAAATCAATATTGATATCATAAGATTCTACACATATCAAGACAAAGTTTTATCGAACAATTTTAGAACTATAAAAGATTCTGACGTAGAGCGGAAGGAAATAAATAATAAAGAATAATTCTTAAAAGAAAACTTGTAATTTCTGAATGAATAAAGCTTTACATGAGGTGCCCTTATAGGGAAGTTCTAATTTCAAAATTACATAATTAAAAGGAAATACTAAATTTAAGGATGTAATTAGACGTCTGAATTGATTCAATCAAAGATTCACGTGTTTTATGCTAAAAAAAGGCACGTGCTAAAATTTGGCGAGATCAGGGTAAAATCTTGACTGGCAAAATCCAAACCCTAAATCAAAGAAATTAGGTCTGACAATTGGGCCAAATCAACTAAGTGTTTGCCACAAGATCCGGCATGTCAAGGCCTTTCTGTCCATTACTCGTATGCCCTGTAACTTCAATCATAGCCCAAATTATACCCATTTTAAGTTTGAAAATCTCTAGTTTTTTTTTGTTCTTCACTTAGCAATCTTGTCATATGAATATGAAAATCTCTTGTTTTTTTTTTTTTTCACTTAGCAACCTTGCCATATGGATATGCCTGTAAACGAACCAAATGTTCATAAACTGTTCATGAACTTGTTCGACGGAAAGTTCGTTTATTTAATAAATGAACGGACACAAACAAAAAATTTTATTCGTTTAACTATATGAACAAATATGAACACACATTGTGTTCGTTCATTTATGTTCGTGAACGTTCTTTTATGTCCGTTTAAATAATATTAAATACATAAATAGTTATATTTATATTTATATAAATATTAGGTTTTCTAATTACTTATATAAACATAACTTAAATACATAAATAGTTATATTTATATAAATATTAGGTTTTCTAGCTACTTACATAAGCATAACTAAACCAGCTGGGGTAGCCCAGTTGGCCACCGACACCCACCTCTTACCAAGAGGTACCGGGTTCGAACCTTGGGGCGAACAAAGTACCCTCAAAGGGTCGGCTCGGCAAGGGTATTTACTGCCAGGCTCAGGCTTGTCGGGTGGCGGTTTGGGAGGGATTATCCCCTCCACGGTCAGGGGTACCGTGCATTACCCTTTTTTTTTATATAAGCATAACTAATTAGGGTGGGGGTATGGTTAATCACTCTAGGGTGATTGAGTGGTTCTCTACCCAATAATATTATGTCATGTCAACTCTCTATTCCACTCCTCATTTTGCACTCAATCACTAGGTATGGTTCAATCACTCTAGGATGTTTGAGTTATATATTTTTTATTTTCTAGAAATTATAAACTATGCATAAATAAATAAAACATATTTTAAACTAAATAAAAGTACTTTTAATTAAAAAAACACACATTACATTTAAAACTAAAAAATTAAACCATAATAAACCTAATATTTAGAAATTGCATGGCCAATTATATTTTTTTTGCGATATCTCGTTTCCTCACCAGAATAAACGGCAACATCTCGGGTGGAGCATGGTCGTGTGGCTCAGTAAATGTCTTCAAATCCCGATCATACATAAGTTGTTTCACCGCCTCGCGTTGTTCCGCCACTAACGCTATGGTGTCTTCCTCGCGTTTCTTTCTTATATTCGTCAACTCTATCGCTCGTGCTTTTTTTTCTTCTTTCATAAGAGTGTATTGCGCGAGCTTCTCGGTGAGGGCCTCTTTGCTATCGTTTGATGATGTTGCGGGCCTCTTTTCTTTCTTTTTTTTGTCTTGTTGGTGAGGGATCTACGTTTATGTCCGGTATATCGCTATTGAACTCAGTTGTCGGTGTACCCGTATTGTAGTTATCTGAATCAGACGACTTTCTTTTTTGTCCCGAACTTCCACTATCTTCACCCAACAATGGTACCGGTGCCCATTTGTCATGTTTACGAACTACCTCCCATGCCTCAATATGTTGAAAACCACTCGGGTATTTGGGTTTGAAATCACTTAAAGCCCTATTCATGACGTCGAGGTCGCTACATCCACTACCACGAATACGATCCTACATAGATAACAAATATAAAGTAAAAAAAATAAACATAAACAATGTTATGGAAAATATTTTTTAAATGTTCAAATAAATATTACCGCTTGATGCCAAAGACCGTTGACGTGGTTTATCTTAGTCAACATAGGCATCCATTTTGAACGTACTTGATGTTCGAGTACTTTCGCCGACCGTTTCTTTGTAATGGTCGAGAACTTTTTTCAAAAAATTGTCCCCTTTTTGTTGGTTTCCTTGTTTCTTGTTTAAAGAACAATGAACCCATTCCTTGACTAAGGCATCTTCATGTTTTTTCTTCCAACTTTGACGCTCCGCCTTGACTCCCTTTTGTTTCGACTCACTTGCTTCACCGATATCATCGTCTTCATCCTCATATTCTTCTTCGTCCTCGCCACTATCTACATCCAAATGTTGTGTTTCGGTGACAACCTCTAAATCTTGGTCTTCATCGTAGATAGGAAGTGGGCGCTCGACATTCTCTCTTGGTGATTGAATTGGCGGGGTCCTAAATGCAAATGGATCGAACTCGGTTGTAAAGCTTGGGTGTGAAAATATTTGTGGTGGAAAATTAGGTTGGGTGCTAAAAAAAGTTGGTTGTGAAGTTTGGGGGTAAAAAATTGAGGTTGAGAGGTTGGTGAATATCCGTAGGAGGTTTGAACCGGTGCACTCGGACCTCTAAAATCACCTTGTCTCGTTTGCGAAACCTTTTTTCTTGAATCCGATCCTCGGCTAGCGGGACCTTTTTTCTTGGGTTCACCTTTGTTTTGTTTATCCATGGTGTTTGTGGGTGTAGAAAGAGAGATGTTTTGAAAGAGTTGTGTGTTTTAAATTGATTAAAAATTGTGGGTTTTATATAAAACATGCAACGGTCAAAAAAATTTATGCAATGTTCAATATGGCAACGGACAAAAAAAAAATAAGCAACGGTCAAAAAAATATATGCAACGGTCGAAAATGGCACACCTTTCTCATCAATCAAATCGGTGACTATACCCTGATTTGGCTCATCGAAACACCACTCACCGATGGTCTTCATCACGAGGGTGTGGTCACCGATCGGTGACTCCACTCACCGAATGAGTCCCCGCAAACCATACCGTCCACCCTTAGTAATTGAGTTTTCTAGTAATAGAAATGAAATTTAAAAAATTTTCTAAGATCGTAATTGATTACTTACTTAATATTTATATAAAAAAACTACTAAATTTTAGTATCTATGAGCCCTAATTTAGATGTGTTTTCAGATGAACTGTAATATATTAGACTTGTTTGTTTGTGTTCACTAATGTTAAATTGTGTTTGTTTTTATATATATATATATAGGGTCAGGATTTAGAGAGAACGGTGAAAAGTGTGAGAACGGTGAGAACGATTTTGGAGTTGACATGTGGCATTGATGCTAAATTACACTAAGGGGTAATATTGTCAAAAAAAACTCACACACATGAACTGGGTGTTCAAATAAAACGCCACAAAACACCAAATTCCGAAAAAACGCCATGAAAATACCCAGTTAAAACGCCATAAAACACTCAGTTCAGAAAAACGCCATGAAAAACTCAGTTTAAAACGCCATAAAACACTCAGTTCAGAAAAACGACATGAAAATGTCTAGTTAAAACGCCATAAAAACACATAGTTCAGAAAAATGCCATAAAAATAACTACTCTAAAACACCAGTTCAGAAAAACGCCATAAAACCCATTTTTTTTTTTCAAAAAGTATATAAATAGTATACTCGTTGGAAAGATAAAAAAACGCTGAGTTTTATGGTGTAATTTTTTTAGAAAAATAATCACGTATAAAAAAGTTATTGTCGTTTAAATATGATGAGGGAAAATGGCATGTGATTAGCATGTGCACTCTTGTTTTGATCTTCCAATTTTACCCCTCCTGGTAGTTATAAGGTTCCCATTATTTACAAAAATGTCACCGCATCATCTTAGCCACAAATCACAAAGATCCTATGGTTGAAAATCATTCTCACTGTTCTCACACTTCAAATCGTTCTCTCCTGATCCTGTTCCTATATATATATATATATATATATATATAGGGGATGAATCATGAGAAAACTAGTTTAAATGAGAAAACCAAAAAACTAACTAAAAAAACCAAAAAAACATACCAAATTTTTTTTTAAATTTTTATAAAAAAATCCCAGCTTTTTATGCATGGAAAAAAATTTAAAAAAAAAAGTTTTTTTGTTGTATTGCACATGTGCACTATTACGGATATAGTGCACATCTGCTGCAGTACAACAAAAAAAAAAATTTTTATATATAAAAACTAGCGATTTTTTATAAAAAATTGTAAAAAAAATAAATTGGTATGTTTTTTAGTTTTTTTTTAGGTTTTTTTAGTTAGTTTTATAGTTTTCTCATTTATATGTAGTTTTCTTATGATCCTCTCTCTCTCTCTCTCTCTATATATATATATATATATATATATATATATAATTACGTTCATTTGTGTTCGTTTATGTTTGTTTAATAAATGTTAATTTATGTTAGTTTATGTTTATTCAAATATGTTCATTTAATTTTTTTTGTTTATGTTCATTTGTGTTGGTTTATGTTCGTGAACTGTTCGTTTAGGCTTTAAACAAACGAATATAAACGAACACGAACATGCCTGATTTCTTAATGAACGAACACGAACAAAAAAATGTGTTCGATTATATGTTCGTGTTCGGTTAAAGTTATATAAACGAACACGAACAAGCCTGTGTTCGTGTTTGTTCGATTCTTTTACAGGCCTACGTATGGATTTGAAATTCAATAAGTTATAATTTTAAGATATTTTATCTCGAGGAGAAATGTTGATGTGCGTCCTTTTATCAAATGTATTACTCAACTTGCTTCACTCAATATTTAAGCACGCTGCTTTTCACCCGTGCTCAACACCTTTTTGCACACTAGTCATTTCATATCATGTATTCTTAAGTGATCTCTAAATCTTTAAGATTTATTGTAATATCAAAGAATATGTTGTGTCTATAAGTGGTGTACGACTAAAGAAAAGTCATTAGTGTGGTTTCTACCTTCATAAGAGATTAAGAGATGTGAGTGGTGTTCTCTACCAAGCTTATGGAGAAGTTTAATTATCTGTATGATATTATAGTGATGATTATAAATGACTCTCTCTATCAAGTACGTACTTCGTAGATACTAAGAGTAACTCTTAGTGGACACAAGTCATGTGTTGGACGCTAGTGTAGAATTTGAAAGTAGATTTAATGGTTGTGTAAGTTTGTCTTTATCACCATGCATCTTTTTCGTTTATGTTGTGATATCTCACTTACCTAATCTATATTCATTTCACAATAAATATGTTTTCTTAAAAAAACAAAGTTAAAAAAAAAAGTTATCGTAAAAAATTTAAAAATAATGTATGCCCTTTCTAATTTTTTCACGAATGTAAAGATGGCAAGCCGGGGTTTGGGTTTTTTTTTTCGCCTGCTTGAACACATGCAAAGCACCCACTTCAAGACTAAGGCTATCTTTGAAGGAGGTTATCTCCAAGGACTAGGACCTCTTTTTGGATGATGGAGAAGTTCTTAGGGCAGGGGATAAATGATTGTGTGGACGTTGCATGGCGATGCATGCACTCAGTAGAGGGTGCAAGCATGATGATGAGGTCGTGTCGTTTGCCATGGTCTCGGGGGAAGTGGATGATTTCATCGTTGGGATCCGGAAACCATGTCAAGTGGTGGTTGACACAAACCCACGTCACCCAGCAAGGCTTGGGGGTGATGTTAACCTTCTCGAGCGAGTTTTTTCCCTCCCTATTTAGACTGTTAAAAGCATTCCTCCCAGTTGTCGGCTGATGTTTGCTCAGGTTTTAACAGGTGCTTTGCGCAAAGTGGTTGCGTCACCAGGATCGGTCGACAATTGGGTCCAATTGCTTTTGCTACCGCGTTGCACCTTACGAGTGGTCAGACCATCCTCCAGACAAGAACGGGGATCAGGGAACAGGAAATTTTTGCAGTGTAGTAACATCCTACATGCACTTACAGTTTGGAAAGATGGGTCTGGTTTTGATGATTTAGTCTCGTCCATATTAGATAGAGCGGGAGAGGCGGGGCCTCCTAGGGGAGAATGTAGGAGGGGGGGAGACAAAGATACGGACCCTAATATTATGCAATGTCTCCGGAAAGTCAAGGATAGACATTTTACGGCTGCGGTTAAGGTCTTAAGCTCCAGTGGAGTTGCCCCTCTAGATGATTCGACCTTGAAAGCTTTTATTGATAAACACCCTGTGGTGTCGCCCCTTTCCTTGCCTCCCAACCCTCCCGCCCAACCAACTCTTGTTGTTGATGAGGAGTGTGTGCTCAAATGTATCTGATCCTTTCCTAAAGGGACATCTTGTGGTAGGGACAGGATGCGGGCCCAGCACTTTTTAGATGCTATCGAGGGCGAGGGCTTAACGACTTCCTCGGGTTTGCTAACGACCATTATTAAAGTTGTCAACTTATGGCTTGGAGGATCCTGCCCTAAGGTGCTAGCTGAGTTTATTGCCTCGGCCCCCTTACCCCTTTATTGAAACCCGATAAAGGAATTCGACCTATTGTTGTGGGGGGTATCTGGCGAAGGCTGGTTTCCAAGGTGGTAATGAAGAAGGTTGGGAAAAACATGGTCCAGTACTTGGGGTACTTTTAATTTGGAGTGGGCACGTCAAATAGTGCAGAGGTGGTGCTTCACTGTGCGAACAGGTTTCTCAACGCCTTTCATGCAGATGGTTCCTTTGGTTTACTTACTGTGAACTTCTCCAATGCGTTCAACGCGGTCGACCGCACAACCTTTCTCAAAGAGGTTTATCAGCACTGCCCGTCAATCTATCGGTGGGTCCAATTCCTTTACTCCCAGACTGCTCGATTGTATGTTGGTAATGAGTGTATTGGGGCTACTACCGGAGTGCAACAAGGGGATCCTTTGGGGCCCCTTCTCTTTGCCCTTGCCTTACACCCCCTTATTCTTCGGGTGCAGGACCGCTATAACCTCACGTTTCACGCTTGGTACTTAGACGATGGGACGATTATCGGCAACGCGACTGAGGTTGCTATGGCCATAGACATCATCAACAAGGAGGGGCCATCTCTAGGGATTTACCTCAGCATTAAGAAAACAGAGGTTTTTTGGCCGACATGTGATGGGCGGAAAGTTCAGATTGGGCTTTTCCCAAGAGGGATTGGCAGACCAGAGAGGGGGGTTAAGCTTCTTGGTGGATCTGTTAGCCATGACCCTAGCTTTATTGGGGAGTAGGCAGAGCGGTGGCCTATGGGGCGGTTGACCTTATGAAACTCTTGCCCTACCTTGGGGGACCTCCAATGTGAATTCTTTCTGCTAAGGTCATGCATGGGGGTTGCTAAGTTACTTTTTGGTTGCAGACTTGTCAACCCAATTTGATGGTAGATGCGGCATCTCGGTTCGATGATGGCTTCCGGGAGGCTATAAAAGACATAGTCGTGGGTGGTGGCCCCTTCTTTGGTGACCTCCAATGGCGTCTGCCATCTCTGCCAATGCGTCTAGGTGGTTTGGGCCTCCTCTCAGTTCGAGATGTTGGGGTTTATCCCTTTGTGGCGTCTAGAGCTTAGTCTTAGGAACTACATGATCATATCCTTCGAAACACTGGGGTTGTCGGGCTCGACCGGGACTATCTGTAGGCACTCGAACGCTTAAATGTATCTCTCCCAGACTTTGATACCAGCGGTTTCTCTAAAAAGGACACCGCCCCCTCGAAGCCACAAAAAACTTTGGCGAATGCTCTATTTAGCAAAATCGCTCAAAGCCTGGGCGAAATTTTTGATTTATCATCTCACCAGAAGGCGGTGTTGGAGTGCCTGAAGGGTCCACATGCTCAGAATTTTTTGACCGTTATCCTGATTGAGGGGCTGGGAAATGTATGTCAGAAGTAGAATACAAAGGCATTCTTAAATACCGGCTAATGATCCCTATGTACCCAAAAGATGAAACCTGCCTGATAAGCAGTAAAGCTTGTATAGATAAATACAAAGAGCACGCGGTGCATTGTAAAGAGCTTCCTGGGTTCAAATATCGGCATGACTGGGTGCGAGATGTGTTTGTGGGACATCCTGAGAGGAACTGGGATTTTGGCTAAGAAAGAGGCTTCTGTGAATTTCATTACAAACCCTATGGAAGGGAGATCTAATTTGCGACCAGCGGACCTGCTCGTCTTTGGTTGGGCTAGGGGGAAACATGCTTGTGTGAACCTCAAGGGGGTATCCCCTCTTGTTGGTTTAAGGGAAAACGGGCTTGTAGCTAGACAAGCAGCAAGAAAGGCAGAATCGAAGAAAGTTGATAAGCACGCTAAAACTTGTACAGAGAACCAACATGTTTTTGTCCATTTTGCCTTTGACACATTTGGCTCCTTAGTGCCAAAAGCTATCCAATTCCAGACCAGGGTCCAATGGGGTCATCCACAGCAATTGTTCAGCCCCAGTGGGCAGGGTTTTGTCTTTGATATATTAGGGTTTGCAATTCAGAAAGAGGTGGCGGCGCAGCTTGTTGCCCGTCTACCTTCTGTTTTGATGTAACTTGGTAAGTATGAATGAAAAGTAATCGAGATGAAAAAAAATTGTATTCACCTATAGAGGCTAACAAAACGCAATTCCCCGAAAAGATATCAAAACTCGTTCAGTGCTTTGTATAAGATGATTACCAAATGTAGAAAAATAAATGTTATTCGTTGCTTTAAACATAAGACTAAACAAAAAACAGTTAAAACATGAAAAGAACCACCTTATATATAAACATTTTACGTCGTTAACCAGTTCAATCTAAGTCATCAAGTTTAGTTAGTTTGTAATACAAAAATACCCGTTATAAATATTTTTTTTTAGTTTTTATATAAATAATTATTACATCATCTAGTTTTTAAACCGGTATGATTTAATAACATACTTTCTTACACAAATACGAAACAAGTAAAGCCGATTTCACAAGCAAACATATTCTTGTCCTGTTAGATTAACATAAGATTATGGTGTAAATTTGCTAGTTAAAAAAAATACAAATTACCACATCTAAAATCAAAACAAAATGCCAACAGGTATTGATGAAAGGTTGAAGAGGGGCAATGTTAAAACCGGAATAAATGCCTCAAAAGATTTTCGACCCTTTGTTGGTAGAGTCCAAGTGGTGTTGAAACATTTGGACTAAACTAGCAAAATGACCCAAATCACAGTTAACGAGAAGGGCAATTCGGTCATTTTATATGGCTGAATTGACCTTTAGTTAACAGTTTACATATAAAATGACCGAATTGCCCTTCTCGTTAACAGAAAAAATGGATGAAGTTAACCCAGTGCACTAAAATGGCAACGTTGAAACATTTTTGGACCCACAGGCGAAAAATGAAACATTTGGACTAAACTGTCAAAATGACCCAAATCACAGGGACTAAAATGACATTTAACTCTAAAATTTAAAATGCATCCGAATATCATCAGGCTTACTGGGCATCTAGTTTGACCAATTCAGTCAAGTCAAACCAAGTCCCCACACACATGTTCCTAGCTTATTTATCAAACCTTCGGTGGCGATTCCAGACACGACATAGTTGGGTCCAATGGGTTCATGTTGTAAACGGGCCAACGCTCCTAACCCAATTACTAAATGCGTCACTTAGAGATTGGGTTACAGAAAAACGGGTCAAACCACCACCCATTTGCGGTTAGAACAAAAATAATAATAAGATATTGGATCAACACGAGTCTTGTCTTGGGTTAGAAGGTTATACATACGTGTCCGGGTTAGGATTGAGGTTTTGGCACAATTAACTAAATGGGTCTTGCTTGGGTTTGGTACCAACCATCACCTAATCCGAACCCAACATTAATTGTAGCAGGTCAAGTTGACCCAGAACATTCTTTTTGTCCAGAAGATATATTTAGAAAATAGTGACCAATGTTGCATTGACACATTTGACCCGTTTTCTATTAAGCATCTTTTCCGTTTTGTCTTAGAGATTACACATTAGTACATACCCTGAATCAACCCGTTTAGAAGTTAACGTCGAACCAACCCATTCACCAAAATGCTGTATTAAACATAATTTGGTTGCTAAGATATAGGTGCACAAGCGTCTCAATTAGGAGCAGTAGGCATCATGAAAAGATCTCGACTTTCTAATAACTTGGTAACTTCGGACGGATTCTCATCCAACAACTTTCCCAACATGTCTTGTAATGGTCCAGTAGCCGTGTTTTCATGAACAAGGTAAGCGCCACATCCCTGTACATAATCAATGTTTAACTGATAGGTTTACACAATGTGGGTCGGGTAGCATGTTTAAACTGGTTCGGGTCAAAATGGGTGTTTCACTAGGTCAGATCAGGCAGGGACAGGCCAACCCAACCTGCAAGCGTATGGTCATTTTCTTTAAGCTTTTTATAAATAAATAATGTGTTAAATATGATTACAAAATAATGTGTCAAGATGGTAATTTTATTACGGGTTGAATCAGGTTGGTCTGAGACTGAGTTGGTCAAACCAACGAACATTTTTTTATAAAAATTATATATATAATAATAGTGTTATATATGAATACAAAAACTGGTAAAGCAAAATAGGGGGTACTATGCATTGAATACAATTTGAATGACTTTTGAGCACCCGTCGGGCCCATTTGGCCCATTCCATTGTTAGTTAAATCTTCTATGGGTATCTGTTTGACCCATTAGTACTAAAACATAACACAAATCAACCCATTTGTAAGTAAATGGGTTGAGATTGTCAACCCATTATTCGATTTCATAAAAAAATTGTTAAGACATACCTCAAGATACAATAAGTAATTAGAAGTCGGTTCCCTCAATCTGTTCTGACTCAATTCCTGCAACAATGGGTATTTGAATTAAAAGTTTAAAAGCAAATTAAGTTATAGGAAAGCAGACTGCTTTTAAAGTTGGCGAACTGCTTAAAAAAGAAACACAGTTTTCACCGATTAGAACAACCACGTTTAAATTTGCCGCCAAAATAAAAAGTCAACTTACAACTACTTGCCGGTTTTAGCAATCGGCTTCCTTTTTACCTGTAAAAGTGTAAATTACTGATGTTGCACTGGTTGAATTCATGCCCTCATATTAGTGCCACATATAAAAAGAATTGTTTGTGTGAAAAAAGATTGAGACAAAATTTATTTAAAAGTTTGAAAAATGATTCTTTCCTTTTTAATTTGTATTCACAAATAGTTATTAATATTGCAATTATCAGGGTTTAGGTTGGATGTCGTGTGACGAAACTAGTAGGGTGCAAAGCTCACCCTCATGTGAAGCTGCAAATACTTTATATAGTCTATGCAATCATCAATCACATTTGCTTTACTTCCCTGCAGAAACCAACCAAATAGATTAAGTGTCTATCGTAAATTATATAGAAAATCACCGTCTGTTATCAAAAATTGTCTACAGAAGTAAAATGGCTCTATGCTAGCTGAGATAGAATTATCAAGAACTGTGGTTCCACAAACAGCATGACTAGAGGGCAAAGTTTCAACCCATTTGCTTATAAATGGGTCAATTCCCGTTATGCTTTATTTCTATTAGGTAAACAGAAAAATAGCTTAAAAGGAAATAGTTAAACGGGGTGACGGTCACCCAAAGTGGAATTCTTATGCATTAAACCCCTTAATCATTTTATGTGAAAGATCTAAAGTTATCATCCAAACTTAATATTAAAAAAAGAGTAAAATGCCATTTTTATCCCTGAGGTTTGGTCAGTTTTGCGACTTTTGTCCAAAGGTTTGTTTTTCCGCATCGGGATCCAAAAGGTTTAAGATCTTCCCATTTTCATCTGGCTTGTTATCTCCATTCATTCTTCTCCGTTAAGTCAGGGGTATTTCCGTCTTTTTTGTTAACTTAGAAGGTAATTTGGTCTTTTTCACTTTATGTACAATCATTTAGCATAATGTACAAGTATTCAAAAAAAAACCTTACTAAATAACAAACAAAAATAATACAGGTAAAAAGACGAAAATACCCCTGACTTAACGGTGAAAATGGATGAAGTTAACGAGCCGGATGAAAATGACAAGGTTTCAAACCTTTTCGATCCAGATGCGGAAAAACAAACATTTGGACGAAAGTCGCAAAACCTCATGGACGAAAATGACATTTTACTCTTAAAAAATTGAAAAAATTTAGACAGCCCCTTTGACAAGTTTATTTTTCTGATCCGTG
The DNA here is from genome assembly GCA_030545235.1 of Helianthus tuberosus. Taxonomy (NCBI): domain Eukaryota; kingdom Viridiplantae; phylum Streptophyta; class Magnoliopsida; order Asterales; family Asteraceae; genus Helianthus; species Helianthus tuberosus. The sequence goes on from CM060406.1 coordinate 190,095,448, forward strand.
CAGCACAGTGTGTGTATACACACCTCCTTAGACTGCGGAAGCAAATGGCCCAGTGCATCTAGTGCTGCTGAAATCCTTGTTCTTCGACGCTGAAATAACAAACAAACTAACTAAATAAACATAATGCAATTGTGTATGATGCTTGCTTGTTTATAAGGTAAAAAGAAGTTTGCAGTTGTCTTTAAAATGGTGAAAATGATCAGGGAAAAAACAAACCGGTATTACAGTTTTGATTGTAAGTGATCTTAATATGGCTTATAAGTTGTATTATATTAGTCTGTTGTTGGGCAATTAAACTTACACGATCTGATTCATAGGCCTTCTTTCTCGAACATGTCTTGCGTGATTTGGTTGGGATTTTTGAGGTTGATGCTGACATGTTTGGTAGGTGTTGAACAACTTCAGTCGGTACTTGCTGTTAAAAAAATGAAATCACCAAATAGATGACATCATGTCGATTAAAACGAACAAAAAGAAACCATATAAAAAAGATTCATGAGATGGAAATCAAACATATGGATGTAGCTCTGCCTGATGGGCATCCATGCTGAGAAAATATTCTTTAGGCGTAAAACTGCATCCAATCTCGGTGCTTTCGTATGGCATTCCTCTATCGTTTCCTAACAGATAATCAACATAACTGGGAGCCAAATGCTGGTATCCAGTCCACTGAGGAAGAGAATAGCTATCATGATCTTCTAGTTTTAACAAATGCTGTTGAGAAAAGGTATTTTCCGCTAAATACGGAATATAACTGTGAGTTCCTTGTATATCAGATGGTGGCAACTGTGAATCAGAACTATATTGATATATATGTCCATCCATGTCATCCAGAGTCAAAACTGCATGGTAAGTAATTATAAAAAAAAAAAAATGCATTATTAACGAAGCCGTAAATTAGCATTCGTGGATAAAAAATGGAACACATCAGATTTAAAATTATGTTCAAATGATCTATTATGACAAACCAGAAAACACAAAAAAATGCCACAAGTCTGAGTGAAACATGTAGCTTCCTAGAATCAGTGTCATCTGGTGCAAAACAAAATGACCCGCATCACTCGAAAGCCAATGCTCACAGTAGCACATATATTAACACTGGAGAAATCATAAACTAGAAATAACAATAGTGCAGTTTCAATCACCAACTCCAGCAATCAAAAAGGTGATATTTCAGTAAATAAATGGCAATTCTTTACTCACAAAAACAAATCTCTAAACATGATCTCAGGGCTGGACCGGAGTCCGCTCTCCCTGGGGACCAGATTTCGTTATTAAAAAAAAATTGTATATATTTTTTCAGAAAAATTATATTTTAACGGTCCGTTTTTCTACTCGCCCCGGGCCCGAATTTTCGGGGATCTCAGGGATGGCCCTGCATGATCTATGTTCTTCCTGATACAACAATTTATTCAACGCACATATGTTCTCCCTGTTTAAGACACGATAAAACCTATTTAAGAAAAAGTACACTATGTAATTATACACTTTTTTAAAAATAATTAAAATTAGGAAGCTAGGCACCATCTTTCTACTTCTTGGTTACATAAAACATACAACTGTGTTGTAGACATGAGGTATGAAGTAGTTAAACGAGCCGTATTCATGTTTGATACTTGTGTTAATCGCGTCGTTGCTGGCCTATTAAACACGATAAGACCTGTTTTGCCTGCCCTAGTTTTCGAGAAAGCACTAAGCACTAAAACAAAAACAAATCTATAAACATCTTCTCCCTGAACATTGCTGAAACATTTCTCAATAGTAATCTAGCATTCAAAACACAAGTTTTCCAGTAGTTTCTTCAACAATAAACTACCTCAAACAACAACTGAAAACACATAATCTATGATACATTGATACTAGCATGTCACAATACAAAATGCAGCTTCTTATTGAACATATGCAGTATTTATTTAAGTAATCTTAACTAAAACAACGAAGAGATGAAGTATTTATCTGATTAGATACCGAAGAAACACGATTTTTCATAAAAATGGTAAAATTAATGAAGAATTATATTACGTATGCATAAACGGTGAGGTAGAAAGTGAGATTTTGATGGAGTGAAACTACTCACGTAGAAGCAGCGACGGAATTAGGGTTTTGATGGAGTGATATTTTGGGGATTTGAATGTATTTTTCTTCTTCTGTGTTTTTGTCACTTTTCCGTACGTACATGTAACATTAATACCATGCGGATGACACACTACTGCTTAAAAGATAATGACAGAAATATTTGGATATAAAAATAAAAGTTAAATGCCTTGTTCGTCGGCAAAGTTGGTCCTAAGGGTGAAGGGTATGGGTGCAAACGAGCCGAGCCGAGTTGAGCCCGAGCTCGACCAGGCTCGAGCTTGTTTAACATATGAAAGCTCGAGCTCGGCTCGATTCGAGCTTTATTTCTAAAGCTCGAGCTCGGCTTGAAGGTAATTTTTCAAGCTCGGGCTCGACTCGTTTAGCATTTATTAATTAATTTATATTAATTATAATTATTATTATTATAATACATATAATTTAGTTATTTTTTTATATTTATATAAATGGTAATTATTATTATATAAATATATGTTTAATATATTAATAAAAAAATATATAAACAGAAAGCTCGTTTAGGCTCGCGAGCCGGCTCGAGCTCGATAAGCGAAGCTCGGGCTTGGGCTCGTTTACTAAATGAGCTTATTTTTAGGCTCGGGCTCGAGCTCGTTTAAGCTCGGCTTGTTCGAGCTTTTTTTTAAGCCAAGCTCGAGTAGCTTGCGAGTAGCTCGGCTCGTTTGCACCCCTAGTGAAGGGGGTGCACCTCTCATGAATTCTTCTCTCATACACCACTCTTTGTTTCACACAAACCATTTAAAAAAATGCATGATTGGTTGAAAGATGGTGGGCCCCACCATTACACCCTCTCCCTCATCTTCCTCGCAAGCGGCAAGTGTTCAATGCAAAAAGCCTCCTCGTGCGGCAAAACAGGTGATGGCGGCACTCTCCCCTCACGGCAAATAGCCTCCCAGCATGCTTCCCCGCGTCAATCCCATTCACCCTAAGGGTTCAATAATTACAAAATTGCTCCTAGTGATTGTAATTTTTGCACCGTGTGTGTGTTAAGTTTCTCAGTTAAAAGTGTATAAAATGTCTATTTTACCGATAAATTTAAAAATTAAAAAACAAATAGAAATAAGTGGACCCACATCCCACCCTTGTTCTTCTTCCCCACTCCACCATTTTAAACCCAAACACCCCGTGCATCACCATCACCAACCACCTCAAGCATAGTAAATTTGTTTGGCCCACACCGCACCTCAAGAAAGATCGTGTTAGGCTATACGGTATGGGGATCGGCTTTGGACCGTCCCCATCCGTCGCCGATCCAACGTGCATGTCGCCCCCTAACGTCGGCGTCGTCTCCGTCGTTTTCTCGACGTCCAGGACGGAGCAAATCAAGTGGGGCCCTCTTTGTTTGTTTGTTTGTTTGTGAATTAGATTTGTGCATTATGCTTTAATACTTGTACATATTTTTGTAGGGTAGGCTAATCTAGGACCATCCTCCCATGCCCTCTAGTTTTGGAGAATGGACCATCATTGAGAGAACTATGACGTGGCGCCTACGTGGCGGATCATCCTCCAAGGATGGACCGTCACCATACCCACTAGCCTTACATTTTGACCAAGTTCTTTCCTCAACTGTTCTAGTCAGATTCACAGGTTAACTTGAGTTTTTTTTTTTTTTTTTTGCATTAATTTTTATTTCATTCCAATCATCAGGGCAAATTACAAAAGGATAGCGGGTAGACGAGCAACAAAATGCGCCGCCATCCCTTTCTTAATAGAAAACCCTAATCTACTAAAAACAAAGCCTCGCCCCTGAGGGGTCGAAAAGTTGCTGTGGACCACACGCTGAACTCTAGACAAGAACCGAACTGCCTTCGGCGCTAAGGAGCCGAACATGTCGAACGCCAGGGGGACAAAGGCATGCTGATTATCCTCACAAGCTTTCGCATGGTTTTCCACCTTCTTTGACTCTACTTTCAGTACCGCTTGCCCCGCCACAAACCCATTTTCCCGGAACCCGGCTAGTGGGGATACACCTGTGAGATCGACACAAGCATGTTTCCCGCCCTCCCAACCAAAAACTAGCACATCAGCTGGGCGTAGGGTGGATCTCCCCTCTGACGGGTCTGTAAGAAAATTAACCGGTGCCTCTTTCTTTGCCGAGATCCCTGCTCGTCTGAGAATATCCATTAACGCGTCTCGCACAAAGTCATGGCGATACTTAAACCCCGGCAACTCTCTATAGTGTAACGCATGCTCCCCGTATTTATCCAGACACGCTTTACGGCAGACTGGGCAAGTTTCATCATTCGGGAACATTGGGATCATCAAACGGTACTTAAGGATTGACCGGTACTCCACCGCTGACATACGTTGACCCAAACCTTTAATAGGAATAACAGTTAAGAAATCCTGAGCGTGAGGCCTCTGTAGGCATTCAATGACTACTTTCTGGCGGGGTGAAAAATGGAAATCTTCTCCTAAACTTTGTGCGATTCGACAACAAAGGGCATTCGCCAAAGTTTTCTGTGGCTTTTTGGGGGCGGTGTCCTTGTTAGAGAAACCGCCGAGATCAAAGTCAGGTAGAGATTCATGCAAGCGTTCCAAGGCGCTGGCATAATCCGGATCAGTGTTAGCAACCCCACTGTTACGTAAGATGTGGTCCTGCACCTCCCAAGATTGAGACCTGGAAGCCACAAAGGCATAGGCAGCCACATCCCGGGCCGAGAGAAGGCCCAACCCACCAAGCCTTATTGACAAGGTCACGATTCGCCACTGTAGATCACCAAAAAAAGGACCCCCACATACGACAATGTCTTCTATTGCCTCCCGGAGACCTTTATCAAAACATGAAACAACACCATCCACAAAGGGGGGCTGGCAAGTTCGCAAACCAAATAGCAACTTTGCAACCCCCATACAAGATCTAAGCAAGAGGAGTTCGCTTTGAGGATCCCGCAACAAGGGAAGGTGTCCCATAATGTCAACAGCACGCGTTGCCCTCTTAGCCGCTAGACCACTAATAAAACTGGCATCACGGCTGACTGCCCCTCCTAGCAGTTTGACACCTTTCTCCGGCCTCCCAATCTCACTGGGGAAGAGCCCTGGCCGGACCTTCACCCCGTTGCATGTCGGCCAAAATACTTCAGTTTTTCTAATATTAATTCGTAGCCCCAATGCTGGACCCTCCGAACCGATGATGTCGAGAGCTTTAGCAACCTGAACAGCGTCCCCGATAATTGTCCCGTCATCCAGGTACCAAGCATGGAAGGGGAGTTTACAGTTTTCCTTCACCTGAAGCACTAAGGGGTGTAAGGCTAAGGCAAAAAGCAAAGGTCCCAAGGGATCCCCTTGCTGCACCCCCGTGAATGCCCCGATGCGATCATTCCCCACGTATAGCCTAGCAGGCTGAGCATACAAAAATTGAACCCATGGGAAAATGGAGGGGCGATGGACCTCGCGAAACAAAACTGGACGGTCAACTAAGTTGAAAGCGTTGGAAAAATCAACCGTAAGCATGGCCAGCGAGCCATCTGAATGAAAAAATTAAGAAACCTGTTAGCGCTGTGCAGCACCACCTCCGCCCCATTGGGGACCTGTAACACCACGTAAAAACGTGTCTAATTATGTAAAGACACGTGTCCTAAACTCTAAAGGTGTAAAAGATTGAGTTTGAAGGACCAAAGTTGTCAAACAGTGAAACTATGAAACCACAGGGACAAAAAGTGTCAGCATGCCAAACTTGTGCCTCTGAATGACCATACATGATGAATATATTCTTAAACGAGTGATTGATTGGATATAAAAAGCCGTTTATGAAAATAATCGGAAGATTATTAAATTATAAGGGTTAAACGTGTCAACATGTCGATTCTGACCTCTGAGTGACCTTTTAATGAAACCGAGGCTTCGAAACATTCAAATATACTCTTAAGAATAAGTGGTATAAATTTCACGTGGTTTCGAGATCGTTAGGCATGTTTTCAAGACTTTGGGCTATAAGTGTCAACTTGACGAAACTTGCTTCCATAGTGATATTTAACGAACCGTATCCTAACGAAGTTAGTTTATACATCCTTGAGCTTCAACAAACTGACTACAAGGGCCCTACATGTCAACAATGAGGTTAAAAAGGGTTAAAAACGACAAGGGACTGAATCTGCCAAACTTGAAACTTGTTTTGCCAGTTAAGCCGGTCCACGCGACCCGCGTAAGACCCCCCCCCCCCCCTAAGTCTTACGCGGCCCGCCTCAGTATGCCTAGATCAGAAACATCATGCCAGGTGCGGGTTTAAGCTGTTACACCGCCTTAGTCTAGATTATATCGACTCTAGGGGCTATATGTCGGTTTATTTCATCAAGTAGGACACCTGGGGTGATCCTATGATGTTCCATAACAGATGTGAATGATCCATGAGCTTGCAAAGTAGTATATAAGAACATTAGTTCTTGAGTTCTTATGCACACTTGCAATAATTCACTAATCTACAACTCCTGGAGCTTGCTAAGGAAAAGAAGAAGGATTTGAAGTGTAGAAAAGACAGTTAGGACCTTTAGTAAGCCTCTAATTACTTGTTTAGTCATTTTAATTAGATTAATTACTCTAAAGTCAAACTTATCGTAAATTAAGTTTGACTTTCGTTTTAATTACATATGGACCAGCCACTGATCAAATTGAAAGTGATTATGGGACCATATTAAGGTAGGTAACTAACCCCAAAAAGGGCACCTCCTAAATTTCTCGTTTGACTGGTCAATTGTCGGGTCAAAGTAGTTTGACAAAAAGTCAAACTGGACAGAATGTTTGAAAATGACTAAAAATTAATAAATCAGAGGTTCTAAATTATATTTTAACATTCTAATGACTTGGTAATTAATATTAAAACATGTTTTACCAGTCCTAACCCGACAATTTATAGTCTAAGGTCAGTTTATAACCGAAAGTCGCAAAAGCTTGACTTTTGCTTTGACTTTCAGTTCTGACCCGTTCAAGCTTAATTCTTCCATGCTTTAAGCTTCCATTAGGACCACATTACTTAGTAGTATAACCCTCTGGAGTTATATTGCATGGTGCCTAGTGGTTTTAATTATATGCACTTAATCGTAATTATGCTTAATAATGCCATAAACGCCCTTTTGACATACAACTGAGATTTTTAACAATGTGAATGGACTAACACCTTTTCTACTGATATTTAGATATGTCCCGAAAATTTGACATCAGTTTGAGGTCTAGAATAGAAGTTATGCTCAATAGCATAATTAAGGAGCTTTTTATTATTTAAATGGCGTAATTAACATAAAGCCTATCTAAACCCGATTTTTAATACCAAACTTTTTACCTACTGATGTAAAATAATATTTTGGGATTTTTGGAGATTTTTATTTATTTTTAGGCTGAGCATAACATAGGATAATATTTTGATTTCGGTAATTGTCGGTTTTACCCTTTTCATGCGTAAAATGAGTTTTACATAACTTTTTAATTCCAAACCTTTTGCTACTGATTCTACATGATAAATAAAGTATTTTGAACCTTATAAACTGATCAAAAACTCAGAATTCCTGTTTTAACCCGAATATCCCTTAAAACCGATTTTTAAGCATTTTTAGCAACTAGTATAGGTCAAAACTATTTTTAGTATATAAAACTTATTATCCACTGATGTTTTAGACTAATTTATATAATTAAACAGTAAGCCAAAGTTTTTAAACTCAGAAGTGTATTTTGACCTTTGAAGCTTATGTGAAATTACCAAAATGCCCCTACGGTGCATAGTTTGGTTATATAAGATAAATTTCACATATATAAAATACCCTACTGATATAACTTATAAAAATATATATTTTTACTAACTAAATCAGACCTGAAACTCAGTTTCACATTTAAACTCTTTTATGGACATTAAAATTACCAAAATGCCCTTATGGGATTTATTTTGGTTTAAATTACTTTTTGGGCATATATGTTAACATCTTAGTGATGTATTAACATATTTAGAGCATAATAACGATTAAGACCTATATATAATTTACTTTTTGGGATCGGTTTACGTGACTAGTTTACATAAAATAGCCGAAACAGGCTTAACCTTATCAATAAATTCTCATTTTTCAGAATGTGTTTAGTTTACCCATATTATACAAGTATCCAAGCTTGTCGGGTCTAAATCACATTCTATCCCCGTCTCCGCTTAATCTAGCGTCTAGAACCGTAAGGTTTCCTTCTAGCTAGCCGGTCTAAGTCCTTTACTTAATTAAAGACCCGTTAGCATCCTAATAGGTTAATAAACCTTCTATACAGATTAAATAGCTTCCAGTAGAAGGTGCCTTCAAGAAGCTTTAGGATTTTACTGCTAGCATCAGGTAAATACTTTTAACTTATTTTCCCTTATACGGGCTTGGGATATGGTATTATAATAATACCACTTGGTCGGGTATGAAATCATTTAATCGGATTGTGATTAATAAATTTACATAACCCATTTTAATCTGTCTTGTTTGATAACATAAGCATTGGGGATTTATACGACCATGTCCTGGATATCCTCGGCTCATTTCATTTGAAAATGGCCACGACCTATGCACGAGGTGTAGGCATACACCTGACAGATGCAAATGCTAAATAATAAATATAAACCCACATGTTGGGGATAACTCCTTTGTGGGTTCTATAAGTGGTGAGTCGGTTAATCAAGACCGGCTTCCAACCGGCCCCAATTGTATGACAAACATATAAATCTGTATACAAGATTATATTTAAATAATTGTCCCAAGTTATAAAAGTTTTGTGCCATGTGCACTTAAATCAATTTTCATAAATCTTTTCAAAAAGAGTCAGTTAATTGTATTTACCAGTGTAAACTGACATATTTTCTTAAAGACTGATTTGACAGGTACCTCTCGTAATAGGCTGGAGCTATTAGGTGTCATAAGAGGATCTTGCAAATCCATAGATACCTGAAGTCTGTTATTTTGTTTCTTTGTATTTGTTTATGATCCGCCTGTGGATCTTATTACATTCCAGTCTGTATATTCTTTCACTCGAACACTCAGACATTATGGTTTGTAATAGTTTATTCACCAAGCCTTCCGCTGTGCTATTATATTGTGTGTATTGACTATGATGATATCAACTACGTCACGATACTCCCCGCCGGGCCCACCGGTAACATGTGGAAATATCGGGGTGTGACAGGTTGGTATCAGAGCCAACATTGAGTGAATTAAACACTAACCTTTTGTGTTTAATCTCAATGACACAATAATCACATTTCTTAGACTCTCGAGTCTAGGCAAATGACCTAGGATTATACTCTTAACCTTCCTTTTTATTGTTATATTATATCTACTTGTTTTGACAGGTTATCACTTGGAAAAATGCCACCACGAGTTAGAGGAAAAGGCAAAGGACCAATGCGTGGAGGGCCATCGGGCCACGCGGGACCCTCCCACCGACGTACCCCGTCCGATTCACTCTCTGGCTCCGACTCAAGGGACAATTGGAGCCATAGCTTCGAACCAGCAAGACATTCTGTCTCACTTGGATCCTCACCATCTGACCCTCCTTACTTCAGGTTACCTATTCCTATTGAACCCCAACATTCCCATCATTCGCAGGGATCCCATCATTCGAGCCAATCACACCACTCTTTTCAGTCTCATCCATTTCCTCACTCGGATTCTACCTACTCTCCAACTCATTTTAATCCCAATGCTTATGTCAACGACTTTTTGGGCTTCAATCCACTAGGACCCGAGGATCATTTCTCGCAGGAAATGGAGATGGACGATGACCCGGACCCTGATTTGCAAACTGGAACACTGGGCCACCCTATTAGCATTTCGAGTGGTTCACCGTACCAAGGATCGCCATACCGAGGTCCTGATTCGTATGCTGAGAAAATGGCTCAGTATGATTGGTTCTTTACCCCGTCATACCATAATTCTCCAGTCCAACCTCCTTTGGGTAAACCACAACTTCAAGCTGTTACCCCACCACCCTTACCAGTTGAGGAACCACCTCAACAGCCTCCCGAGCCGCCAAGGCGAAGGAGAAATGCTAGAATGTCTGTACGTGGGGGACCACGGTTTGCATCTCCGCATGGCTCAAGTTCTTACCCTCCTATTCCAGAGGACCCTCAGTTGGGTGGACCCTCACACACGGTACCGGAAGTCAACCCTCCGCCAGTTTCACATGCACCACTGCAGCCACCGTTGGGTTTTGACAATCCGATCCCGACATACCCAGGTTCATCTGGGTATAATCCATCAGGATACCCATCGGACTATGGAAACCATGACCCATACCTTACAACTGCTCAATACAATGCCCTTTATCCTGCTTCTTACCCTCCTGTTTACCCAACTGGATATTCGGTGCAGGGATACCAATACCCACCATACCAGCAACCCCCTCCTCATCATCAGGAACAAACTCAGGAAATTTTACAGAGGTTAGACCGGGTTGAACATGAAGCTCATGAAACTAAGAAGAAGCACAATGGTTTTGTCAAAGGTCTTATGAACCTTCTTAAGGGCAAGAAGAAGTAGGAAATTGTTGTTTCATGTTGTATTTCAATAAGTCCCTGCGAGGACGTTTATTTTATTTTCATGTACCAAGTCCCTGCGTAGACTTACTTTCTATTTCAGTAGCCCCTGCGTGGGCAGTTTGTGTTGTTTTTCTCAAGTCCCTTTTTGGGCAATGTTGTACTCATTTCATGGTTTAATAAAGTTATTTTTGGTTTTTAAATATCTATTTTATTACATCATCAAATTTTATTATTTAAATTTTATCGATCTATCAAAGAAATTCTTAGAGGTATAACCTAGCCAAAATACTAAATGGCTATGATGGTACCACCTTTTTAAGATAATAACTCTCTGTTAACATCTGAAAACATGTTAACAATCCTGAATTGTGCGGTACGAGAAACCCCACAATCTTCCTAATGTACTTGGACTTTCCAAGCTACTATTTTTAGCCTATATGATCAACATGAATCATGGCTAATAAACATCAATATGATGTATACACCACAACATCCATTAGAGATGTATGCTTATAAGCAAAGGTGTAATAATGACGATGAAAGTTTTAATTTATAGACTTCTTGTCAAAAAAGGCGATGAACTTTGTTCGACCCTTAAAGAAATCAATGATTATAATCGTCCTTGTGACAAGGCTTTGTGCCATCTAAATGTCCTTTGAGACGAACTTTGTGTAATATGAATATGTCCCTATGACATTGACAGTGTGATTTATATTCCCCTGTCTAATAAAAATATAAAGAATTATATCTCTTTGATTATTATTATTTTTATATGGTCTATATGGTTTAATAATACCACGATCATCTAATCATCAATATGATGATTTATTGCATAATTTAAATATATCATTACTGTTTGTTATAGTATCCAAAAATGGCTGGCTCAGATGAAGCAAACAGTCATCCCACAGAAGGAAACAACACCAGGATTAATATCACTGGTGCCGAACTGCAAGAATTGATAACCGCAGCAGTCGGTCAGGCTGTGGATGCTAAATTTAAAGAGCCAAGTATTGTTCGGTCTCAAACTCATTCAAGATCCCATTCTTAACCCCATACTCATAAGAAAAGTGAGTCGCAGCACTCATCTAATCAGGGTAGTGAGCCAAAGAGGCAGGTTGTTCTTGAGCCGACTCCCAGGTACACCAAGGGTTGTACCTACAAGTACTTTGTCTCTTGTAAACCGAGAGATTTTACAGGAGAAAAAGGTGCAATCGATTGCATGAAATGGTTAGATGAGATGGAGACTGTGATAGATATCAGCGGATGTGCTAAAGAGGATATAGTGAAGTTTGTATCACAATCCTTCAAGGGCGATGCCCTCACTTGGTGGAAAGCGTTAGTGCAAGCCACTGGGAAGGTTCCTTTGTACAATCTGTCATGGAACAAGTTTGTTGATTTGGTTAAGGAAACCTATTGCCCTCAGCATGAAGTCGAGCGGATAGAGACTGATTTCCTCACCTTAGTGATGAAAGATCTGGATTGTAGATCCTACGTGACTAGCTTCAATTCAATGTCAAGGCTTGTGCCATACCTAGTCACTCCTGAACTCAAACGCATTGCGCGTTTCATTGGTGGTTTGGCCCCCGAAGTAAAATGGAATGTTAAGGCTTCAAAGCCAGCCACTTATAGGTCTGCTGTGGATCTATCTTTGTCCCTCACTCTTGATGTTGTGAGGAGTAGGGCAAAGAAAACCACTGATGATGGGAAGAGGAAGAGAGGGGAAGATAAGTCTCCCCAGTCAAACAAGAAAGGAAAAGGGAACTTTAATTCCAAGAAGGGGCAGTCAAGTGATAAGCCCAGATGCAAAACCTGCAATAAGAGGCACTTTGGAAAGTGCAACCAAGACCCACAAGCTAAACCATGTGGGATCTGTAAAAAGAAAGGGCACAAATCTGTAGAGTGCCGGAATATTAAGGATGCAACCTGTTACGGTTGCAATGAAAATGGGCACATCAAAACCAATTGCCCCAAGAATGCTAAGAAGCCCGAGGAGGCAAAGAAAACCAACGCAAGGGTTTTCCAAATGAATGCTAGGGAAGCGGTGAACGACGAGAACGTCATAACAGGTACCTTCCTCATTAATAATAATTATGCTAGAGTCTTATTTGATTCAGGTGCTGATAAGTCTTTTGTAGACCATAAGTTTTGTAAGTCACTGAATTTGGCCATTAAGACTCTAGACATAAAATATGAGGTAGAGCTTACTGATGGTACCTTAGAAACAGCTTCAACTCTTCTTGATGGATGTTTCATATCCATCAAGAATCATTCTATCCCGCTATCCCTCTTGCCAATGAAATTGGCTGGGTTTGATATAGTTTTAGGCATGGATTGGTTGTCGCATAACCAAGCCCAAATTGCCTGCGACAAAAAGCTAGTTATTATAAAAACCCCTTCTGGTGAATCTATCACTATCCAAGGAGATACACAATATGGATTGCCTAGCAACGTGTCTATTCTCAAAGTATCACAGTGTTTGAAGAGTGGATGTGTCATTTACATGGCACAAGTGACTGTGAATGATCCGAAACCTAAGATTGAAGACATCCCTATCATCTCTGAGTATCCTGATGTCTTTCCTGACGAGTTACCTGGATTACCTCCTGAGAGGCAAGTAGAGTTCAGGATAGACATTCTTCCAGAAGCTGCACCTATTGCACGAGCTCCTTATCGCCTAGCACCTACTGAAATGAAGGAACTCAGAACTCAATTAGATGACTTATTGGAAAAGGGTTTTATACAACCTAGTTCTTCACCTTGGGGAGCTCCAATATTATTTGTGAAAAAGAAGGATGGATCAATGCGCTTATGCATTAATTATCGTGAGCTAAATAAGGTCACGATCAAGAATCGTTATCCCTTACCTAGGATTGACGACTTATTTAATCAGCTCCAAGGAGCGAGCTTTTTCTCAAAGATTGATTTGAGATCTGGGTATCATCAACTCAAAGTTAGGACCGAAGATGTGCCAAAGACGGCATTCAGAACAAGTTATGGACATTACGAGTTTTTAGTGATGCCTTTTGGGCTCACTAATGCACCAGCAGCATTCATGGACCTCATGAATAGAGTCTGCAAACCATACTTAGATAAGTTTGTCATCGTTTTCATCGATGACATACTTATCTACTCTCGTAATCAAGATGATCATGAGAAACACCTTCGATGCATCTTAGGATTATTGCAGCAAGAGAAACTGTACGCTAAGTTTTCTAAATGTGACTTCTGGCTTCGTGAAGTCCAATTTCTTGGACATGTTGTCAGTGAGTGGGGTATCCAAGTAGATCCCGCTAAGGTAGAAGCTGTAATAAATTGGGAAGCTCCCAAGACTCCAATCGAAATTCGTAGCTTTCTAGGCTTGGCAGGTTACTATAGAAGATTCATTGAAAATTTCTCAAGGATAGCTGCACCATTAACTTTTTTGACCCGTAAGAATGTTAAGTTTGATTGGGGTCCGAAACAACAAGAATCCTTTGAGATACTTAAACAGAAATTAAGCAATGCTCCAGTATTAACCCTACCTGATGGAATTGAAGAATATGTCGTATAATGTGATGCTTCACACATCGGTATGGGTTGTGTGCTTATGCAGCGAGGCAAGGTGATTGCTTATGCATCAGGACAATTAAAAGTGCATGAGAAAAATTACACCACCCACGATTTGGAGTTGGGTGCCGTTGTATTCGCACTAAAACTATGGAGACATTATTTGTATGGAACTAAATGTGTGATCTTTTCTGATCACAAAAGTCTCCAACATTTGTTCATTAAAAAAGAGCTCAATATGAGACAGCGCCGCTGGATGGAAACCTTAAATGACTACGATTGCGAAATTCGCTACCATCCAGGTAAAGCGAACGTGGTCGCTGATGCTCTAAGCCGAAAGGAAAGAGTCAAACCAATTAGGATCAATGCCAAGAGCATTGAGTTGAAGAATAGTCTGAGTGAAAGACTATTAGCTGCACAGAAGGATGCTGTTTTAGAAGTTAACCTTCCAAATGAAAAGTTAGGTATAACTGCTGAACAGTTAGCACCTGGGAAGGATGGAATTCTCCGAATGAACGGAAGAATTTGGGTTCCTATTCAGGGAGGACTTCGAGATGTAATCCTCCAGGAAGCCCACAACTCCAAATACTCAGTTCACCCTGGAGGTGACAAAATGTATCAAGATTTGAAGCCTAGTTATTGGTGGATAGGTTTGAAGAAATATATTGCCACACATGTAGCTAAGTGCCTGACATGTGCTCAGATTAAAGCTGAACATCAAAAGCCATCAGGCCTATTACAACAGCCAGAACTTCCCACATGGAAGTGGGAAATGGTAACTATGGACTTTATAACCAAGTTACCTAAAACAAGGCATGGGAATGATACCATATGGGTTATTGTTGATAGACTGACTAAGTCAGCACATTTCTTACCCATCAAGGAGACTCATAGCTCTGATAAATTAGCCCAGTTGTATGTAGATAAGATTGTAGCTCTTCATGGCGTACCGATATCTATTATCTCTGATAGGGATACTAGATACACCTCACACTTTTGGAAAAGTTTCCAACAATCTTTGGGCACGCGTTTGAATTTTAGTACTGCTTACCATCCTCAGACTGATGGACAGAGTGAGCTTACAATTCAAACTTTAGAAGACATGCTTCAAGCATGTGTTATTGATTTAGGTGGTAGTTGGGATGACCGCCTACCCTTGATCGAGTTCTCCTATAACAATAGCTACCATATTCAGGTTGCGCCTTTTCAGGCATTATATGGTAGGAAATGCAGAACGTCTGTTTGCTGGTCAGAAGTAGGAGAAGCACAGTTATCAGGACCTGATATAGTTCTTGAAACAACAGACAAGATTGTCCAGATTCTGGATCGCCTGAAAGCTGCCAGGGATAGGCAGAAAAGTTATGCTGATAAGAGACGAAAACCTCTAAAGTTTGAGGTAGGCGATAAAGTTCTATTGAAAGTGTCACCCTGGAAAGGTGTGATGCGTTTTGGTAAAAAGGGCAAGTTGAGCCCTAGATATATTGGACCATTCGAGATTATTGAATGTGTCGGCAGTGTAGTTTATAAGCTAAACTTACCTGAGGAGCTAAGTGGAATTCATAATGTGTTCCACATTTGTAATCTCAAGAAATGCCTAGCTGATGAATCGCTAGCTATGTCTCATAAAGACGTACAAATTGATGAAAGCCTGATATTTATTGAAAAACCTTTATCGATTGAGGATCGTCAGGTTAAAAAGCTCTGAAGAAAGCACGTACCTATAGTAAAGGTCAAATGGGACGCCCGTAGAGGTCCCGAATATACGTGGGAAGTTGAGTCCACTATGCGACAAAAGTACCCTCACTTATTTCAGAAAATCTCGGGGTTGAGATTTCTTTTAAGGGGGTGAGGATGTAACACCATGTAAAAACGTGTCCAATTATGTAAAGACACGTGTCCTAAACTCTAAAGGTGTGAAAGATTGAGTTTGAAGGACCAAAGTTGTCAAACAGTGAAACTATGAAACCACAGGGACAAAAAGTGTCAACATGCCAAACTTGTGCCTCTGAATGACCATACATGATGAATATATTCTTAAACGAGTGATTGATTGGATATAAGAAGTCGTTTATGAAAATAATCGGAAGATTATTAAATTATAAGGGTTAAACGTGTCAACATGTCGATTCTAACCTCTGAGTGACCTTTTAACGAAACCGAGGCTTCGAAACATTCAAATATACTCTTAAGAATAAGTGGTATAAATTTCACGTGGTTTCGAGATCGTTAGGCATGTTTTCAAGACTTTGGGCTATAAGTGTCAACTTGACGAAACTTGCTTCCATAGTGATATTTAACGAACCGTAGCCTAACGAAGTTAGTTTATACATCCTTGAGCTTCAACAAACTGACTACAAGGGCCCTACATGTCAACAATGAGGTTAAAAAGGGTTAAAAACGACAAGGGACTGAATCTGCCAAACTTGAAACTTGTTTTGCCAGTTAAGCCGGTCCATGCGGCCCGCGTAAGACCCCCCTTAAGTCTTACGCGGCCCGCCTCAGCATGCCCAGATCAGAAACATCATGCCAGGTGCGGGTTTAAGCTGTTACACCGCCTTAGTCTAGATTGTATCGACTCTAGGGGCTATATGTCGGTTTATTTCATCAATTAGGACACCTGGGGTGATCCTATGATGTTCCATAACAAATGTGAATGATCCATGAGCTTGCAAAGTAGTATATAAGAACATTAGTTCTTGAGTTCTTATGCACACTTGCAACAATTCACTAATCTACAACTCCTGGAGCTTGCTAAGGACAAGAAGAAGGATTTGAAGTGTAGAAAAGACAGTTAGGACCTTTAGTAAGCCTCTAATTACTTGTTTAGTCATTTTAATTAGATTAATTACTCTAAAGTCAAACTTATCGTAAATTAAGTTTGACTTTCGTTTTAATTACATATGGACCAGCCACTGATCAAATTGAAAGTGACTATGGGACCATATTAAGGTAGGTAACTAACCCCAAAAAGGGCACCTCCTAAATATCTCGTTTGACTGGTTAATTGTCGGGTCAAAGTAGTTTGACAAAAAGTCAAACTGGACAGAATGTTTGAAAATGACTAAAAATTAATAAATCAGAGGTTCTAAATTATATTTTAACATTCTAATGACTTGGTAATTAATATTAAAACATGTTTTATCAGTCCTGACCCGGCAATTTATAGTCTAAGGTCAGTTTATAACCGAAAGTCGCAAAAGCTTGAATTTTGCTTTGACTTTCAGTTCTGACCCGTTAAAGCTTAATTCTTCCATGCTTTAAGCTTCCATTAGGACCACATTACTTAGTAGTATAACCCTCCGGAGTTATATTGCATGGTGCCTAGTGGTTTGAATTATATGCACTTGATCGTAATTATGCTTAATAATGTCATAAACGCCCTTTTGACATACAACTGAGATTTTTAACAATGTGAATGGACTAACACCTTTGCTACTGATATTTAGATATGTCCCAAAAATTTGACATCAGTTTGAGGTCTAGAATAGAAGTTATGCTCAATAGCATAATTAAGGAGCTTTTTATTATTTAAATGGCGTAATTAACATAAAGCCTATCTAAACCCGATTTTTAATACCAAACTTTTTACCTACTGATGTAAAATAATATTTTGGGATTTTTGGAGATTTTTATTTATTTTTAGGCTGAGCATAACATAGGATAATAGTTTGATTTCGATAATTGTCGGTTTTACCCTTTTCATGCGTAAAATGAGTTTTACATAACTTTCTAATGCCAAACCTTTTGCTACTGATTCTACATGATAAATAAATTATTTTGAACCTCATAAACTGTTCAAAAACTCAGAATTCCTGTTTTAACCCGAATATCCCTTAAAACCGATTTTTAAGCATTTTTAGCAACTAGTATAGGTCAAAACTATTTTTAGTATATAAAACTTATTATCCACTGATGTTTTAGACTAATTTATATAATTAAATAGTAAGCCAAAGTTTTTAAACTCAGAAGTGTATTTTGACCTTTGAAGCCTATGTGAAATTACCAAAATGCCCATACGGTGCATAGTTTGGTTATATAAGATAAATTTCACATATATAAAATACCCTACTGATATAACTTATAAAAATATATATTTTTACTAATAAAATCAGACCTGAAACTCAGTTTCACATTTAAACTCTTTTATGGAAATTAAAATTACCAAAATGCCCTTATGGGATTTATTTTGGTTTAAATTACTTTTTGGGCATATATGTTAACATCTTACTGATGTATTAACATATTTAGAGCATAATAACGATTAAGACCTGTATATAATTTATTTGGTTACCCGTTACGCGTTTACGCGTTCGGATCGGTTTACGTGACTAGTTTACATAAAATAGCCGAAATGGGCTTAACCTTATCAATAAATTCTCATTTTTCAGAATGTGTTTAGTTTACCCATATTATACAAGTATCCAAGCTTGTCGGGTCTAAATCACATTCTATCCCAGTCTCCGCTTAATCTAGCGTCTAGAACCGTAAGGTTTCCTTCTAGCTAGCCGGTCTAAGTCCTTGACTTAATTAAAGACCCGTTAGCATCCTAATAGGTTAATAAACCTTCTATACAGATTAAATAGCTTCCAGTAGAAGGTGCCTTCAAGAAGCTTTAGGATTTTACTGCTAGCATCAGGTAAATACTTTTAACTTGTTTTCCCTTATACGGGCTTGGGATATGGTATTATAATAATACCACTTGGTCGGGTATGAAATCATTTAATCGGATTGTGATTAATAAATTTACATAACCCGTTTTAATCTGTCTTGTTTGATAACATAAGCATTGGGGATTTATACGACCATGTCCTGGATATCCTCGGCTCATTTCATTTGAAAATGGCCACGACCTATGCACGGGGTGTAGGCATACACCTGACAGATGCAAATGCTAAATAATAAATATAAACCCACATGTTGGGGATAACTCCTTTGTGGGTTCTATAAATGGTGAGTCGGTTAATCAAGACCGGCTTCCAACCGGCCCCAATTGTATGACAAACATATAAATCTGTATACAAGATTATATTTAAATAATTGTCCCAAGTTATAAAAGATTTGTGCCATGTGCACTTAAATCAATTTTCATAAATCTTTTCAAAAAGAGTCAGTTAATTGTATTTACCAGTGTAAACTGACGTATTTTCTTAAAGACTGATTTGACAGGTACCTCTCGTAATAGGCTGGAGCTATTAGGTGTCATAAGAGGATCTTGCAAATCCATAGATACCTGAAGTCTATTATTTTGTTTCTTTGTATTTGTTTATGATCCGCCTGTGGATCTTATTACATTCCAGTCTGTATATTCTTTCACTCGAACACTCAGACATTATGGTTTGTAATAGTTTATTCACCAAGCCTTCCGCTGTGCTATTATATTGTGTGTATTGACTATGATGATATCAACTACATCACGATACTCCCCGTCGGGCCCACCGGTAACATGTGGAAATATCGGGGTGTGACAGGACCCCCACCCCAAATTGGTAGTCCCCCAAGTAATTAAGAAACCTGTTTTGAAATTAACAGTTCGTTGTTGTTTACTTAGTTGAATTTTCTCATCATCCAGTATCAGGTTTGCTTAGGTTACTAAAGAGAAAACATTGAAATTCCCACCCAATCCAAACTCACTCCACAAAATTTATCATCTTCCTACTCCATCCAAATTCCCAACAAAACCAAATCACAGTTCAAATTCTAATTAAAGAATCAAATCAAGTTCCGATTCCAAACATAGATTCTTATATATGTATATGTTCGCAATAGAAGGTTCTAACTCCCAAAACCAAAATCGAGTTCGGAAGTTGTTGGAAGGTTCCAAATTTGATATTGTTGTCGACAGGCCGATTCAAGCGGTACCAGAAATCAAATTTGTTGGACGTTTGTTGGTGGTTGGTGCAATTAATTATGGTTTGTTTTTTTTCTTGATTATTGTAAGAACAGGGTGTTCCAAAACCAACAATGAATATGGTTTTGATACTCATTTAGCAAAATTTACGAAGTTTACGTTTTTGACTTTTTATTTAATAAAACTTTGACTCGTCATTTTGCCTACTTAACGTGATCTTCAGAGGGTGTTATCACTATGGATTAACACATTCATTATTACGATCACGTAGCCATGTTTGATTCGAACTTTTGCTTTACCGAAAAGGTCATAACCGAAAGTCGAAGCAAAAGTCAATTTGCTTAATTTTCGGCTAACAATGTAAGGACCTGCAAAAATTGTCCATAACGACCCGTAAGTGAAAACCCAGACCCCTGAAACCTTAATCCTCATAAAAAACCAAGAAATTAAAGAAATTGGATTTCACGCGGGCCGCGTAAAAGTTAAGCTAAGGGTTACGCGGGCCGCGTCAACTTAAAGTTGACCGGATAAGCGTTCCGGGCCACGTGTTGCAAAAGTGGCGACCCTACTCATGACACACCAGCCCTACACGTAGGATAGGGGACCTCGTGGGCCGCGTAAAAGCCATGTTAAGGCTTACGCGGGCAGCGTAAAACTCAAAATGTTGCTATAAGTAGCCTGTTCATGGGACTTGCTTCTGTGTTCGAAATTTCAGTTTCAAAACGTCCCAATTATGCTAAAAACGAGTTTTACGGTGTCACGACGCTGCTACAATACAGGGTATTAACTCGATCACTGCTACGATACAATGTCCGATCGATTGAAACCGATCCGATGGATGTTTAAGTGCTGCCCGTATTTGGGCCATACTTTGTCATTCGTCGTGAAGGTTTTGATTTCGTGAGCATATCGTAAATGTTGTATTAAGTTACTGACCTAGTTTCGTGTGCATTGTTGTTTAAATTAGGTTATCAGGCTTATCAGTAGGCTAAACTCTGCCCAACTAAACTTGCAATGTGAGTCATTCTCTTTTTATCAAACAATGTTTTACAATACTCCAATTATTTTCAAAAGTTATAATTACAGGGATTAAGTCTTGGTTATCTTAAATCACTGGCAAGTGGGGCGTTGTGCACATTACTAATTTCTCACGATTAGGTTCACCAACCTAACAGTGATAATCATCACTACTTGGGTGAACGGACCCAATAGTGGTATGACCATCGTCACCAGGGTGTGACACGGCGCCAGATAAAAATAAGATAGTAGCAATTGTAATCGCTCTTATGCTGTAATTTATGACTAATGTGTCGTTTTATTTAACCTGAATGACTCGCCAGTATTTCCCCGCTGATAAAATATTTTCAAAACATGTTTCAGGTGACTTACTGTGAATCAAGGAAAACGTGCTACGGAGCACTAACAAGCTTGAAATGGTGGCTCAGTAAAATAAATAAACATGTTTTGTAAAACAAGGGATTTCCTTATAAAATTACCTTTACTGTAAATTATGGGGTTTGTTCCAATTTATGAAATAAAATAATCAGGCATATTCAAGTTTCAAAAGATCCTGTTAAAACTTCCGCTGTCAACTCAAATAATAAATACCACGAGTTTCTGTCCCGCGGCTCCTGGACCGGGTAACACCGGGACGGGGGCCGTGACAGAAAAAAAGGGTGGTATCAGAGCCATTGATTTAAGCCAATTAAGTATTTAAAAGTACTTAATTTAATTGGTTGCATTCTGTGATTCTGTAAATAACATTCTAACTAGGATTTTGAGTTTCCTTATATTCTGATAGCATGAATGAGTTGTCTGAAGCTCTTCAGAATCTCACTATCTATCCTACTGACATGGAAGTTTCTGAGGCCTTTTCCGGTTATTGGTCCGACACTGAAAAACCTATGGAATTCCAAGCCCAACCTCAGGAGAAACCCAAGTCGAAAAAGAGAAGGAGAATCATAGGCTGGAGACGCGTATGGAGGAAGAAGCCAGCCGCCCAGAGAGTTAAAAAGACTGAGTACCCAAATGATAAAGGGAAAGGAAAAGAGACCGGGGAAAGTTCAGGACAAGCCCAGGAAATGCCACCCTGGGAGGAGCTTGATCGTAAACTGGCAAATTGTGACCTCATTGGACCTGCCAATGAAGACCTCTTCAATTACCCCGTCGAATCACAACTTCCAGTTAACTTAGCACCTGCTATCCCAGATCCCATTGTCAACCACCAACTTCTGCCCGGAGAGCTGGAGGAATGGTGGACAAGTGATTGGCAATTTCAGAATCTCTTTAATAATCCTAACACCTTTTTCCCCCAGTTTGACCCTGAGCCTGCACCAAACCCACCAATGAGCACCGAGAACTTCGCTGAACTCCGCCACTATGGCGAGTAGCTGGTGGACGCAGGAAACCGAATACGGGAAGTGGGGGAAAGGATATCATGGAAATACGACGAGAGGGAACGTCGTTTCTGAAATGCCAGCTGATGGGGATCGTATGTGGTTGTGTGGTTACGTGTTTAATAATAATAAAATAATAATAAAATAATAATAAATATTAATAAAAATATAATCATGTAAAATAACTTAAAATAAAACTTTTGTAATATAACTGGCGTGTATGGATGCATACTAATATATATAAAAATATCAACGTCGCAAAGTCGACAATTTTGGCTGTGTGATTGTTTTATTGTGACTGATTATTAATTATTCTATTTTATGCCAATAGTTTATACATTTGTATATTGAAAATTATCAGATGGAACCCGCCGTCAATGAGCCAGTTAACGAAGTTAACCAATCTGAGCAAAACCATGAAGATCAATTTCTTAATAGGCAAGATATAGAAAACATCGTTGCCCAGGGAATAGCAAATGCTATTCCAGCAATCCTTGCTGCTGCCCGAAATCCAGTTGAACCTCAACCAACTACTCCCAGCAAACGTACTCACGGCGACAATTTCAGTAATAGTGTAAATGGAGGCGGCAACATTAATAATAATGATAATGATGTGATGCAAGCCCCATTTCTTAAGAAAATGAAAGCTGCAACTCCTGGTTGCACTTACAAAGAATAGCCTGTAAACCAATCGAATTTGCAGGCAATGAAGGGGCAACTGATGCACTGCGTTGGTTAGAGAAAACCTAAGCAGTAATTAAAATAAGTAAGTGTGCCGAGGAAGACAAGGTCATGTACGCGTCGCATCTTTTTAAAGAAGGGGCACTAGAATGGTGGAACACGGTACTACAAGCCAAGGGAAGCGATGTGGCTTATGCCATGAATTGGGAAGAATTTAAGAGACTAGTAGAAAGAAAATTCTGTCCCGAATATGAAAAGAAACAAATCACAAATAAGTTCCTAAACCACCGGATGGTGGATGTTGATTGTCGAGGGTATACTTCGACATTCTTTGAGTATGCTAGAATTGTGCCAACTCTGGCCTCGCCAGAACCGGTACTTATTTCGCTCTATATTTGGGGTTTAATTAGCGAGATTCGGGACATCGTCAAAGCCGCAAGACCCCGCACATTTGACGATGCAGTGGGATTAGCCAACACTTTGACCGACGGGCTGGTACGCACAAGAGAAGAAAACCAGAAAAAGGAAGTGGCCCAAAAGATTACCCACGGATTCCATGTGGGTAACAGTAGTAATTTGAAGAAAAAGGGAATCGGGCAATCTTCCACTGCTCCATTTTGCAGTACTTGTAAAAGAAAGCATTTTGGAAGATGCAAAGGGTATTGCAATTTCTGCAAAATTACGGGGCATCAAGAAGAAGATTGCAGAAGGAAGAAATCAACAATCTGCTTCAACTGTGGAGAAGCTGGACATTTTAGACCAGACGGCCCCAAATTGGTCAAACCAGCTGACAACAAAGCCAAACCTGCAGAAGGAACTACCAAAAAGAATGCAAGAGCATTCCAGTTGACTACCCAAGAAGCAGAACTCATCCCAGATGTAATAGCTCGTACGTTCCTAGTTCACGACGTTTATGCAAAAGTATTATTTGACTCTGATGTAAACCAAAGTTTTATAAATACTTCATTCTGCCAAGCTCTTAACCTACCCTTAACCAAACTTAGACAAGTTTTTACTGTAGAAACGGCAGATGGGAATTCTGTTAACATAGATAAAGTTTTGCGAGAAGAAAAGATAGAACTCTTAGGCCATAAATTTTCTGCAAACCTGTTACCTATGAATTTAGCCGGATTCGATATTGTGTTAGGAATGGACTGGTTAGTAGCCAACCATGCTCGAATTCTCTGTGATAAGAATTCCATCGAAATTCATGCACCCACAGGAGAAGTAGTAATGATTACAGGAGATAAGCCACGTAAGCCAATGAAGTTCATTTCTGTAATGAAAGTTGCTAGTTATTCATGAAAACAAGGAATAGTGTATATGATTTCAGTAATCATTAACACTAAAGGTAAGGAACTTAAGGAAATTCTAGTAGTATCAGAATACTCAGATGTATTCCCAGAAGAACTACCTGGATTACCACCCGATAGGGAAGTAGAATTTAGAATTCATCTAATTCCTGGAACTACACCGATAGCTAAGGCACCTTATCGGTTAGCACCAACCGAAATGTTAGAATTGAAAAGGCAATTAGATGAATTGCTCAGTAAAGGATTCATACAACCTAGTTCATCCCCTTGGGGAGCACCAGTCTTGTTCGTAAAGAAGAAAGATGGTTCAATGCGAATGTGTATCGATTATAGGGAATTGAACAAGGTTACAATTAAGAATCGATACCCATTACCTAGGATTGATGATCTTTTTGATAAACTGCAGGGAGCTAGATATTTTTCTAAGATAGATTTACGCTCCGGATACCATCAGTTGAAAGTACAAGAGGAAGACATACCTAAAACTGCTTTCAGAACTAGGTATGGTCGATACGAGTTTACAGTCATGCCCTTTGGACTAACAAATGCTCCTGCAGCATTTATGGACATGATGAATAGGATCTGTAAACCGTACTTAGATAAATTTGTAATTGTCTTTATCGACGATATACTCATTTATTCCAAAAGTCAGGACGAGCATTATGAGCACCTACATGCACTCTTAACTTTGTTAAGAAAAGAGAAGCTTTACGCCAAATTCTCGAAGTGTGAATTCTGGTCACAAGAGGTGCAATTTTTAGGACACATGGTGAATCACGAAGGTATTCACGTAGATCCCTCCAAAATAGAAGCGATCACCAAATGGAAGGTCCCGCAATCAGCTATGGAAGTTAGAAGTTTTCTAGGATTAGCCGGATACTATAGACGATTTATTAAGGATTTTTCCAAAATAGCTGTACCATTAACTAAGCTAACCTGTAAAGCAGTGAAGTTTGAATGGGGATCTAGACAAGAAGAAGCTTTTAAGATTTTAAAGCAAAGATTAACAAACGCCCCAATTCTTGCCTTACCGAAGGGACAAAAGATTTTGAAGTTTACTGTGATGCTTCCAAGTTAGGATTAGGATGTGTGCTAATGCAACGCAAAAAGGTAATTGCGTATGCCTCAAGGCAATTGAAAAAGCACGAAGAAAACTATACGACACATGACTTAGAATTAGGATCGATAATTTTTGCCCATAAGATTTGGAGACACTATTTGTATGGCAGTAAGTTTACAGTCTATACAGATCATAAGAGTTTAAGATACATATTTGGGCAAAAAGAATTAAACATGAGGCAAAGAAGATGGATGGAAATTCTAAGTGACTACGACTGTGATATTCAATATCACGAAGGAAAAGAAAATGTAGTAGCAGATGCCCTAAGTCGTAAGTATCATGAAAAGCAAAAGCGAGTTCGTGCTCTTAGATTAAATCTACAGTTAGATTTAATGGAACAACTGAAAAACATTCAAGAAACAGCACTCAAGGATGATGCTGAAGGAATGAAAGGAAGAATAAAAGACTTAGAGCAAGGGGCTGATGGAATTTGGAGATCCCACAAGAAAAGGATTTGGGTACCTAAGCAGGGAGAATTAAGAAATAAGATTTTAGAGGAAGCCCATAAATCTAGGTATACCATGCATCCTGGTAATAATAAGATGTACCAAGATTTAAGAAATAATTTCTGGTGGATAGGAATGAAAAAGGATATAGCTAGATATGTATCTAAGTGTCTTACCTGTTCACAAGTTAAGGCAGAACACCAGAAACCTTCAGGATTACTCCAACAATTAGAAATGCCTGTATGGAAATGGGAACTAATAACCATGGACTTTGTTACTAATTTACCCAAAACCAGAAAGGGTAATGATGCGATTTGGGTAATTGTGGATCGATTAACCAAATCAGCTCATCTATGAAAGAAACCTTTAGCATGGAAAGATTAGCAAAATTGTATGTAGACAAGGTAGTATCCTTACATGGAGTCACACTCTCTATTGTATCGTATAGGGATAGTCGTTTCACTTCACATTTCTGGACAAGTTTTCAAGAAGCAATGGGGACCCGACTAAATTTAAGTACAGCCTACCATCCCCAAACAGACGAACAAAGTGAAAGGACGATCCAAACCATGGAAGACATGCTCAGGGCATGTGTGATAGATTTTGGAGGAAACTGGGACAACCATTTACCTTTAATTGAATTCTCCTATAACAATAGTTATCATTCAAGCATCGAAGCTGCCCCGTTCGAAGCACTGTATGGACGAAAGTGTAGAACTCCAGTTTGCTGGGCAGAAATAGGATAAAGCCAGTTATCAGGTCCTGAAATCGTACAAGAAACCACCGACAAGATAACTCAAATCAAGGAAAGACTAAAAATGGCTCGAGATCGCCAGAAGAGTTATGCAGACAATCGACGCAAGCCACTAGAATTTCAAGTTGGAGACAAGGTACTCTTGAAAGTTTCTCCTTGGAAAGGAGTAGTCCGATTCGGTAAGAAAGGAAAGCTAAGTCCAAGGTACATAGGACCATTCCCAGTAATCCAGAGAATAGGACCAGTCGCCTATCGCTTACAACTACCAGAAGAGTTAGCAGGAGTACATGATGTATTTCATGTATCTAACCTCAAGAAATGTCTATCGGACGAATCGCTAGTGGTCCCTCTTCAAGACATACAGGTGAATGAAAAGTTAAAGTTCGTGGAGAAACCGCTTCAAATAGAAGACAGAAAGATTAAATTCCTCAAACACAAAAGATTGGTACTGGTCAAAGTCAAGTGGGATTAAAAAAGAGGACCCGAATACACCTGGGAGCTGGAATCAGAGATGAAGCGAAAATATCCTCACTTATTTCAGTAAATCTCAAGGACGAGATTTTAAATAAGGTGGGGAGGATGTAAGGACCTGCAAAAATTGTCCATAAACGACCCGTAAGTGAAAACCCGGACCCCTGAAACCCTAATCCTCATAAAAAACCAAGAAATTAAGGAAATTGGATTTCACGTGGGCCGCGTAAAAGTTAAGCTAAGGGTTACGCGGGCAGCGTCAACTTAAAGTTGACCGGATAAGCGTTCCGGGCCACGTGTCACACACGTGGCGACCCTACTCGTGACACACCAGCCTTACACGTAGGATAGGGGACCTTGCGGGCCGCGTAAAACTCAAAATGTTGCTATAAGTAGCCTGTGCATGGGACTTGCTTCTGTGTTCGAAATTTCAGTTTCAAAACGGTGTCACGACGCTGCTACGATACAGGGTATTAACTCGATCACTGCTACGATACAATGTCCGATCGATTGAAACCGATCCGATGGATGTTTAAGTGCTGCCCGTATTTGGGCTATACTTTGTCATTCCTCGTGAAGGTTTGGATTTCGTGATCATATCGTAAATGTTGTATTAAGTTACTGACCTAGTTTCGTGTGCATTGTTGTTTAAATTAGGTTATCAGGCTTATCAGTATGCTAAACTCTGCCCAACTAAACTTGCAATGTGAGTCATTCTCTTTTTATCAAACAATGTTTTACAATACTCCAATTATTTTCAAAAGTTATAATTACAGGGATTAAGTCTTGGTTATCTTAAATCACTAGTAAGTGGGGTATTGTACACATTACTAATTTCTCACGGTTAGGTTCACCAACCTAACAGTGATAATTATCACTACTTGGGTGAAAGGACCCAATAGTGGTATGACCATCGTCACCAGGGTGTGACACGGCGCCAGAAAAAAATATGATAGTAGCCATTGTAATCGCTCTTATGCTATAATTTATAACTAATGTGTCGTTTTATTTAACCTGAATGACTCGCCAGTATTTCCCCGCTGATAAAATATTTTCAAAACATGTTTCAGGTGACTTACTGTGAATCAAAGAAAACGTGTTACGGAGCACTAACAAGCTTGAAGTGGTGGCTCAGTAAAATAAATAAACATGTTTTGTAAAACAAGGGATTTCCTTATGAAATTACCTTTACTGTAAATTATGGGGTTCGTCCCAATTTATGAAATAGAATAATCGGGCATATTCAAGTTTCAAAAGATCCTGTTAAAACTTCCGCTGTCAACTCAAATAATAAATACCACGGGTTTCTGTCCCGCGGCTCCTGGACCGGGTAACACCGGGACGGGGGCCGTGACAAATAACTAGCCTAATAAAATGAATTAGACTAGAGAGAGCACCTGCTAGTGTTGAAGAACACTTAAGGTACTCAGAAGGAGGATTCCAATACTAGAAGCAAGCTCCATAAGAAGGTTTAGAGGTGAGAAAGAATGGTGTGAGTAAAATGTGAATAAAGAGGGCCTATTTATACTAATTCTTAAGTTGTGAAATTGTGCCAAGTGTCCCTAGAACGCCTAAGAATATTATTAGTGTCTATATATGTGTCACAGTGTGGTGAAGTGTGGCAAAATTATGTGAAAGGTGGCAAGTTTATGTGAAAGATGGCAAGATATGCAGTAGGCTGCTGCCAGCTCCAACTCTGCTGTCAGCGTACCCCTTACGGACCGTAACGGGTATGGATTACGGTCCGTAAGGGACCTCAGGTGCGCAGAAAACATTGAACATCCTTACGGACCGTAAGAGTATATTCTTGCGGTCCTTAAAGGGACCTCAAAAATTTATAAAATTTGCTTTTTAGGCATATTTAGCCCTTCAATTTTAAATTTATAATATTTGTATGATTTATAATCGTTCATTTTAACATTATGAATTATGTGGAAGGTTTCTAGACACGTGTCACGCTAGAATTCGATCTAAAATATCGAGGTGTTACATAAGATAATGGTGTGTAAGTGATAGTGTCGAAAGTTGAGAGGTTAATGTAAGCAAAAGGACAAAAACCAAAAAATCACTGTGATGTGACTGATTTAACAATTGCTAAGACCAAAGGGTATGGGCTTCGTCCCTGGACCGTCGCCGCCGTCCTGGGCCGTCGCACACCGCCCCTCCTGGGCCCGTCGCATCTCTCACGGTTCCTCCAAGACGCTGGAGACGAGCCAAAAGTTGTGGGGTCCATTCAATAATGCCGTTGACATAACGGCTATTTTAAAAAAAAAAATTCATTTAAATTAAAACATTTATAAATACCCACATATTTATCCACTTTTATAACAAAATTCACCCACTTTCTCCAAACAACTCCCACTTTTTTATTCAAAAATTCACCCACATTCTCACATAATCTTCTCTAAAAAATACACCATGTCATCTTCCTCTTCATCGGGTTCGACGGACACCATGGAAGCCGTAAAATATTTTATAAACAAGGTGGTAGAGGCGACACAACTAATTTTGGAAGAAGAAGAGGAGGATGAGGTATCGTCACAACCACGAAACAGGAACCCACACATCGAGCGAGACCGAGAAGAGGAGGAGGAGGAGGTATCGTTACATAACAATTTCACACATGCCAATCTTCAATCGGACTTGATTGATCACATTTGGAGTCTCGAAGAAAACAACGCGTAGTTTTTTTATTTATTTGTAACTTTAGGCTTTTTTTATTATAACTTTAGGTTTTCTTTTAATGTAATTTTAGGTTTTTTTTAATGTTACTTTAGGTTTTTTTTTTAATGTAGCTTTTTAGGATTTTTATTTAAATGTAACTTTTGGTTTTTATTTAAATGTAACTTTTTTATTTTTATTTACTTTGTTTTAATTAATATGGCAAAAAAATAATAAAAAAATGGGGGAGGAGCATCCACCACACCCTTGGATAGTCCCCCAAGGGGATGGTCCTCCTCTTATGCTTATGTGGCGCCTATGTGACTGATAGTCCCTTTGGAGACTATCCTCCCCATACCCCATGGTCTAAGGCGCTAAACCATTCCATAAATGTTATATATAAAATTTCTTAATTACTATTAATTTATTGTACTACAAGTATATAACTACTTAAAAAGCTATGTCTATTGGCTAATCATCACAACACGGTTGGCCACAACAATTTAACTTCTTTTACCCTTTTATACTTTGTAAATATATGTGTTTATTCCTTCTAATTTAGCTTTGTAAATGTACATGTTTAGTCTCCTCACGCCCTCTACTTTAACTTTGTTATATATATCTTTAGTCTCGCTACTTTTTATTCCTTTTAGTACTTCGTCTTTTAGTGTTTTTCTCTCGTTAACGTGACAAACCAAACCGATTCCAACCGAACAATATTGTTATCGGTATTATCAGAACCGGTTTTTAGTATTTCGTTTTTTAATGTTTCTTTTTGATACGTATGTTGACGTTTCGTTGTTCTTTTTCCTTAGTTTTACGTTATCTCTTTCGCTTGCTATACCGTCGATACTATACTGGTAATCAAACTTCCGATACCACACACATGGTTAAATTACCAGTTAAAATACGACTGACACAGGGTTTGAAATATATTATTAAATAACGAAATTTGGCATGGCCCAAAGGAGTAAATTGACCCAAAAATGTGAAACGGAGAATGTTGGGATCAAACGGTGGTGGAAAGACTCAGCCACATAGCAGACAAAGTAACAAATCGGGTCAGGTAGAGACGCTTCGGGTCGGTAACAGGTCAGGTCGGTAACGGGTCGGGTTGATACGAGACATTTCGGATCCTTAACGTGTCGGGTCGAGTCGACACTTTTGGGGTCGGTAATGGGTCGATTGAGACGTTTCAGGGGGTTAACAGGCAGAATCAGTTGTCAATGGGTCTGGTCGGGTCGTGACGTTTCGAGCCGATAACAACTCCGATCGGCTCAAGACATTTTGGGTCGTTAACGGACTGGGTCAACACCTTTTGGGCTGGGTCAGATTGAGATGTTTCGGGTCAGCGACGGGCCAGGTAGGGTCGAAACGGCAAAACAGTTCGGGTCAAAATGGTATAGGTCGAAAAGGTACGTGCTGAAATGGTTCGGGTTAAAATGGTACAGGGGCAAGATGTGAGCCGAAACGATGCAGGTCAAAGCGGTGCTGGTTGAAGCAGTACGGGTCGAAACAATTCAGGTCGAAACAGAGCGGGCCAAAATGGTATTGTTCGGGACGGTTTCGGTTGAGACGGTGCGGGTCGAAACGGTACGAAAGGGTCAATTTTATTTTAGAGCCGTATGCAATGCAGAATGCCCGTACGGTTGTTCGATTATATCTTTTTTTTCTTGTTATTCTTTTATCTTTTTGTGTATCTTCCCCTCATATCATGAAAAATAGAGAAACTTTTGTTAGCGTAAATTATTTATGTAATTATTTATTAAATAATTTATGGTGCCCTTATTGATCATTTATCTAATAACAAGATCAATATTTACCTTAATATCCCTATAAAATTAACTAGGCTTTATTTGATGGACGTAAAGGCCCGTACTAGTTAATTAGGGTTTCCCTTTGGGTGAAGCATATAAATACAAGTTATTGGGGAACCCTAAAGATACACCATAAAGTTTACTGCCCCCTCACTATAATCTGTTATCATCCCTCTCCATCCTAACTGCTCACCCTAAACGGGAACCGATCAAGATGGCTTCTTCTCTAACTACTACTGGATTGTCAGGTATGTCAAGATCCCTAAAGTGTTTTTCCATTAGATATTGAAAGAACTGACTAACATGTGGTATCAGAGCGATGTTACTCAGTTCTTTAATTCCTCATTATCTGGAATTGAAAAATTATATATAATAATAAGAAGACGAATTTCGCATATGAATGTTTCATGTGGAATGTTTAAAAATAGATCTAATGTGAAAGGTTTAGATTGGAATGTTTGGTGGAAATATCCGCTAGACTTGATGTAATCTCGTTTGTTTGCCCGGGTGTCCTTTCTTCGAGGACTTCTCGGTTTGCTTTTTGAATGAAATTTACCTTTAAAAAAAAAAAAATGAATGTTTCATGTGAGTTCGTAATGTTTTTTGTCTTTTTCTTGGATGTAACTATTCTTTTGGAATTCGCATGCTTTTAAATTCAATTTTAGATTTCGCTGTTATTTTAATATGCATTAAATTCGCATGCCACAAACAGTTTTGGTTCTTATTAAAATTGATTTAATTTTTGTGACGGCTGTATGAAACCCTAAAACTTAAAAGGTTGCGTCAGGCCACATGCCAATAAGCTGGCATGAATTAAGCCATTAACTCATGTTGGCCTATTAACTGTACATTGGTTATTTCCCTTACATATTTTTAAACAGGCCCATCATTTATTTATTTTATAATCATGTTTGATGATAATGTTATTATAGGCTTTTGTTATGAGTATTAGATGTCAGTTAATTATTTACGAATTAGCATCTTACTAAACTTTTGAAATTTGCATGTTATTATTTTAATATGCATGTTATTGTTATTGAAATCGCATGTATAATTTTAACATGTTGTATTCATTTTTCCATATCGTATGTTGAAGAATTAAATCGCACATTGAAAATACAATCGCTACGCGATGTACCTTAAGTCATTTTGTGCGTTAACTTTTGTTTATAAAACCTTACTCTATTATGTTTTATAAACCTAACTTTTAAATAATCATTTAACTAATTCTTTTGATTGATTTAAAATTTGCTTAACTAAAATAACATTTTTTCAAGTTCTCACTTCTGCCCAAAGGTGATGTGTTTACTTGTGGCGTTATTTAGTAAACTTAAGCATAGTCACTTAGGTGTATGTCCTTATTATATGAACAAACATAGTGCAACACTTACCTTATTACATTTGTTCATATGAGATACACATGACTTCTGCCTAAGATGCATGGGTGTTCATTTTCTGCCCAAAGGTGATGTGTTACACTCATGTCTCACAAACTTTGACTTGTGCCTAAAATTATGGTGTTTCAACTTCTGCCCAAAGGTGTTGTGTTACATCTAATCTGCATAGTCTGACTGTTCATAATACTTGTATGATTGGCCATAGCCAAAGCGAAAACCGTCATTCAAGTAGAACCTTATTTAAAATTGGTGTGTATAAATAACGTTATCACAGCTTCCTTAGTATAATGGTCTTAATTTCCGCCTGCCTTAGTTTTAGGTTACCCATAAGTCACTCTAATTTCTTCTTTCGCAATGTATCTTATTCTTCTAATTTTAATCCGCTATCAGCGCCTGCTATGGCTATTGATACTTTGACTGGTGCGAACTATGTTTCGTGGAAGGATTCTCTTAACCTAACTCTCGCACTCATGGAGTTTGACTGTGCGCTAACTGAAAACGCTCCTCCTGCTCTTACTGATAAGAGTACTGAAGCTGAAAAACTACTCTATCAAAAGTGGGAGAGAGCTAATCGCTTGTCTCTTATCTTCATGAAAAACTCGATAAGTCCTGCTATCAGGGGAGCCATTCCTGACGCTGCTACAGCTAAGGAATATCTGACTAATGTAGAGGCTCAATTCCAAGGGACGTCTAAGGCGCAAGCCAGCATCCTCATTCTGAAATTGGTGACTACAAAGTATGATGGGATTAGCGGTATTTGTGAGCACATCCTGAAAATGAATGACATGGCCCAAAAGCTCAAGGGATTAAGCATGGAGATTAGTGATGGCTTTCTGGTGCATTTTATCATGACGTCTCTGCCCGCATCTTATGAAGCATTCAAAGTCAACTATAACCTTCAGAAGGACAAATGGAAGATGAACGAGTTAATTTCTATGTGCGTGCAAGAAGAAGAACGTCTGAAACTGGAGAAAGCCGATGCTGCTTACCTGATGACTGCTGACTCGAAGAAAAGGAAGGGGAACTACAATAAGAAGCCTAATGTAAAGGTCCAAAAGCGGGATGCAGGTGCAAGTGCTTCTGGCTCTAATGACTCCAAAGGGAAGATTCACTGCAAGTTCTGCCGTAAGGTGGGACATAAGCAGAAGGACTTCTCGGACTTTAAGGGGTGGCTAGCCAAGAAATGTGATAATCTTTTCGTGATACTTAAGTCCTTTAATTTAAATGTTTCATCTAATACTTGGTGGTTTAATTCTGGTTCTATGGTTCATGTAACCAATTCCTTACAGGGATTCCATACAATTCGGAAGCTGGAAAGAAACCAAAGAACGCTTAAGTTGGGAAATGGAAAGCCGCTAGTAGTCGAGGCCGTGGGAACATTAGATTTAGTTATGAAAACTGGTTTAACTATTAGACTTTATGATACCTTATATATTCCTGAGATTACTCGGAATCTTGTATCAGGACCAAAGTTAGACGTAGACGGTTTTCTTGTTTCTCATGGTCATGGAAAACTTACTATCAGTTTTAATTATCAAATATTTGGTTATGGCTTCTTGGATGGTGGTCTCTATCGATTAGAATTAGATGATGATTTTTCCAAGTCTTTGTTATCATTTAATATTAATGAGAACTTAACAAAGAGAAAACACAAACGAGACTTTGAAACTTCATCCATGTTGTGGCATCAACGTTTAGGCCACATTTCACGAGAACGCTTAACTCGACTTGTGAAGGATGAGGTCTTACCACCTCTCGATTTCAATGATTTTGGAACATGTGTCAAATGCCTTAAAGGTAAAATGACATCAGCGAATAAGAAAGGTGCCACTAGGAGCTCTAATTTATTAGAACTCATTCATACTGACATTAGCGGCCCTTATAACATCGCTGGCATAACTGGAGACACTTCATTTATCACGTTTATTGATGATTATTCACGTTATATGCACTTGTATCTCATTAAAGAAAAATCTGAATCTCTCACAACTTTTAAAGACTATAAAGCTGAAGTTGAAAAACAATTAGATCGTCAAATAAAAGTTGTTAGATCAGATAGAGGAGGCGAATATTATGGTCGACTACTGACGTGGGTCAGACTCCTGGTCCATTTTATGAGTTTTGTAAGGGCCAGGGGATCGTGAACCAATATACTATGCCCGGTACTCCTCAGCAGAACGGTGTTGCTGAGAGAATAAATTGAACCCTAATGTACATGGTACGCAGTATGTTAGCCAACTCAGGTTTGCCCTTATTCCTCTGGACCGAGGCCTTAAAAGTAGCTGTTCATATACTCAATAGAGTTCCTTCGAAGTCTGTCCCTAAAACTCCTTATGAACTTTGGACATGAAGGAAACCGAGTCTTAGTTATATGAAAGTATGGGGTTGCCTTACCGAAGCTAAACTTTATAATCCTTTCTTAAAGAAACTGGATATGAAAACAACAAGCTGTTTCTTTATTGGATATCCAGATCACTCAAAGGGTTATAGATTCTATTGTCCCTCCCATGTTTCTCGTATTGTAGAAACCAAGCGTGCTGCGTTTCTTGAGGACTTTAAGGTCAGTGGGAGAAGTGAAAATCCTTACAATGATTTACAAGAAGTACAAGACGCGGGGGGGGGACACTCGTCCATTTCATTACCTCATATTACTACTCCTCTTGTACTCGATGCTGAACCGCATGTCACTGCACCACCTCCAACTCATTCAGAATTAAATGTTGCTCCGCATGTACCTGAGAATAAAGGACCCTCAAATGTCGAAGTTGAGAATCAACCTAGGAGGTCATCTAGGGCGAGAAGGCCCACTAATTTTGATGATTATGAAACCTACCTAGCTGAAGCCGTATCTGATGATGGAAAGTTTACCGATCCTACCTCTTACAATGAAGCCATTAGTAGTGATCAGTCTTCTAAATGGAACAAAGCTATGATTGGCGAGCTTGATTCCATGAAGAAAAATGACGTTTGGGATTTGGTTGAATTACCCAACGGTGTTAAACCCGTAGGATGTAAATGGGTCTTCAAAAAAAAAACTAAATCCGGATGGAAGCGTTGAACGATATAAAGCAAGATTGGTTGCAAAGGGCTACATTCAGAAAGAGGGAATCGATTATCAAGAGACCTTTTCACCCGTCTCTCAAAAAGATTCCTTAAGGATCGTCTTGGCCCTAGTAGCTCATTTTGATTTAGAGCTGCATCAGATGGGTGTCAAGACTGCTTTCCTCAATGGAGACTTGTATGAAGACGTGTTCATGAAGCAACCTGAAGGTCAAGAACATCTTGTCTGCAAGCTGAAGAAATCCATATACGGTTTTAAGCAAGCATCACGTCAATGGTATCTTAAGTTTGATGACGTCATGAAGAAGCAAGGCTTTATGAAGAACCAAGTGGATCAATGCACCTACCTCAAAATAAGTGGGAGCAATTTTGCTATACTTGTCCTTTACGTAGATGATATTCTATTGGCAAGTAATAGCTTACATATGTTACATGAATCTAAGCGCTTACTCTCGCATAACTTTGACATGAAAGATCTCGGAGAGGCTTCTTATGTTATTGGCATCGAAATACACCGAGATAGAAGAAATGGAATTTTGGGCTTATCACAAAAGGCTTACATTGATCGTGTCCTTAGTCGATATAACATGCAACACAGCTCTCCCTCTGTAGCTCCAGTAGTTAAAGGAGATGTTTTCGGTTCTTTTCAATGTCCGAAAATTGAGGATGAAAAGGCGCAAATGAGAATGATACCTTATGCCTCAGTAGTTGGGAGCCTCATGTATGCTCAAGTCTGCACTCGTCCAGATATCGCTTATGTTACAGGGATGCTAGGCCGTTATCTGTCTAATCCTGGCCTTGATCACTGGAAAGCGGCGAAGAAAGTACTTCGATATCTTCAGGGGACGAAGGACTATAAATTGACTTATAGAAGAAGTGACGTTTTAGAAGTGGTTGGTTACTCTGATTCTGACTTTGCTAAATGCAAAGATGACAAGAAATCCACTTCAGGGTATATCTTTATGTTAGCCGGCGGACCTATTTCATGGAGGAGTCATAAACAACAGCTAACTTCAACATCCACTATGATGGCAGAATACATTGCTGTATATAACGCTACATGTCATGGAATGTTGCTAAAGAATCTGATTACTGGACTCAAAGTTGTTAATTCCATATCTAGACCATTGAAGTTGTACTGTGATAACTCAGCTGCCGTTAACTTATCGAACAGTAACAGTTCGACCGGAGCTGGATTATATCTTGATACAAAGTATTTGTTCGTACATGAACGTGTTGAGGAAAATAAGCTTTGTATTGAGTATATAAGTACAAAAAATATGCTTGCGGATCCGATGACTAAAGGTCTCCCACCTAAAGTATTCGAAGAACATGTTTCGAAGATGGGCTTTTGTAAAGAACTTATTTAAATGCATATTGTACTTACTTATGTTTTAATGATAAAATTTCCTCATTTGATTTGTTTGTCTCTAACTACGTTTCGCTAGCCTAATGACGTAAAGACTATTATTATACAAATCATCGTTTAAGGGCTTACTTGTAAATTGATCCTTACTATGCTTAGGTTTTAAATTTGGGATTGTAGTATGATTAATGGGGGTCTTGAGTTGAATAACTGACTCAACAACTGTATTTTTCTGCTACAATTTTGGTTTAAAACTAAAATGAGTATTAACTCCTGATCAGGCTTATCTAATACACATAATAAATGATCACTCGGCCAAGTGGGAGAATGTTAGCATAAATTATTTATTTAATTATTTATTAAATAATTTAT
Organism: Helianthus tuberosus; assembly: GCA_030545235.1. Classification (NCBI taxonomy): domain Eukaryota; kingdom Viridiplantae; phylum Streptophyta; class Magnoliopsida; order Asterales; family Asteraceae; genus Helianthus; species Helianthus tuberosus. Next base: position 190,133,293 of record CM060406.1, read on the forward strand.
GGTGCCCTTATTGATCATTTATCTAATAACCAGATCAATATTTACCTTAATATCCCTATAAAATTAACTGGGCTTTATTTGATGGACGTAAAGGCCCGTACTAGTTAATTAGGGTTTCCCCTTGGGTGAAGCATATAAATACAGGTTATTGGGGAACCCTAAAGATACACTATAAAGTTTACGGCCCCCTCACTATAATCTGTTATCATCCCTCTCCATCCTAACTGCTCACCCTAAACGGGAACCGATCAAGATGGCTTCATCTTCATCTCTAACTACTACTGGATTGTCAGGTATGTCAAGATCCCTAAAGTGTTTTTCCATTAGATATTGAAAGAACTGACTAACAACTTTATATTATATTATATTATATTATCAAGGTAATGATCTTTCAACCCTGCTGGTTCTTTTTCTGAATTCATCCTGAAGGTGAGAGAACCGCTAAAACTACGTGAAATCCTAACAAGGGTTTATATACAAAAAAGGGGCAAACCCTTGAGATGGCTGGATACATGCTACGCTCTACCACGCTTGCATGAGGTGAGAAGCCTTAGGGTAAAATAATCATGATGTTCACACGTCTTGCAAACTCTAATGTACCAGATGTGTGCGATGGGGGTATGATCACATATAGAACCATTCCATCCACCCTAATATACACCACTTAGATGTTAGATATAACCGATAACGAACAATTAAATGTAAAGTAAGTTAAAAGTGTCTCATAATAAGTTTAAGTAAGAACAATCAATGGCCATGTTGTAGTCAAGAACAAATAAGGTTTTTTTTTTAACAGCCAATTGAACTTTTAGTAATATCAAAACACTTACAAAATTAAAGCCCAACAAGGAGTTGGCTTCTAAAACACCCAAGAACAAATAAGTGTAAGGTAATACAATTCTTAAACAGCTTGTTAAGAAAGGACAACTATTGGATATGCATAATCATACAAAACGAATACCCAAAAAAAAAAAAAAAAAAAAAAACTAAGTATAGTTTTACCAAGTAATGAATTTCATGAAACTAAACAAGGTGGTTAGGGATTATCATGTGAATGGATATATAATCACATACATAGCAAATATTCATAACGAACCAATCAGATAATTAATACATGATATTACAAAATCTTTATAAGTAAAGCGTAGATCAAGTGAAATTTAATACAACTAGTATAATAGTAGTGAAATCTTTAGACAAAATGACAGTGCACGTCCTTTAGGTTTACCTAAAAGTACATTGCACGTCCTTAACGTTTAAAAGTTGCACTGCAAATCATTTACCTTTAATTTTGTTGCATTGCAAGTCCTTTATGGCTAACTGTGTTAACTTTTACCAAAGTGTTACCTGAAAAGTGAGACCTTGACCAGTGTTTTGGATCTATATTGGACAACCAGAGATGTGCTTCAGTGTTCATTTTTTGAAGCTCATCCATTTCTTTCTGAAAATGTACAACAGTAGTGGCACTTGCAAGCTTCCAGAGCATATCCTTATATTCTTTACCTTTAAAACCTGCTGCTTTCATGTTCTCATGTATTTGTCTGAGACAAAATCTGTGCTCAGCACTTGGATAAAGGCTAGTTATTGCTTGTAGAATTCCCTGAAAGTTAGTTATCACAATTAGATCAACAGTTAGTAAATGAATGATATTAAAAATCTAACCTTTTGTCTATCACTAATGAAGGTGTAATTAGAGTTGCTTGCAAGACCCAAGTCATCACCAAGACACTTTAGGAACCATGTCCAAGAATTGATGTTTTCTGCTTCTACAACTGCATATGCTAAAGGGTAGATGCAGTTGTTTGGATCAACTCCAACAGCACTTAGAATTTGTCCAGGGAAGGGGCCTTTCATAAAAGCTCCATCTAGCCCAATTAAATCTCTTCCAATTGCCTTAAAACCTTGCTTTAATGGCCCTAAGCAAATGTATATCCTCTTGAATTACCTAGTGGACGAATTAACATCTGCAACAGGTTCAACCTCCACATGTACAGTAGTTCCTGGGTTGGTCCTCATCAACTCTTGGATGTAATCTCGTAGTAGGCCATACTGTAACCTGTAATCTCCATGTAACTGCTTTAGTGCTTTAGATCTGGCTCTCACAGCCTTCACCCTTGATATACAGATCTGGTATTTCTTTTGGAACTGGTCTCTTACAGCCTTCACTGGTATTTGCGGATTCTCTTCGATCTGCTCCATTAGATCTTGAGCTAAGAAAGTGGAAGTTGCTTGCCAAATTGTCCTACTTTCTAGACATTTATGTTCTGCATTTAAAGTCTTAACCACCCAACTTTCTAAGTGTTTGTCTTTGGATACCAACAAAACAAAAGGACAACCATATTCTTTGGGATTTGTCTTGTAGCCCCTCCCACCAATGTTTTTCTTTTTTGGTACCTCAACTTTGCAAATGTGTAATCTTGCTGCTTCAGATTTAGTCCTTTTGCCGTTTGGACTGGTTCTTGCACCTTCCACATCAGCAACAGGTTTTTGACCTTTTTGACTTGATGGTCCAGCATCCATATGGGCCTCACATCTTGCTGCTTCAGATTTAGTCCTTTTGCCTTTTGGACTGGTTCTTGCACCTTCCACATCAGCAACAGCCTGCTGACCTTTTTGACTTGATGGTCCAGCATCCACATGGGCCTCACACTTCTTTTTCCTAATTCTTTTAGGTTTCTCAACCTTATTTTTTTTTTAAAACCAGGCACATCATCATCACATACAACCCTCAACCTCTCCTTATCATCTTTAACTGTTTTCAATAGCCTTCTTGATTCCACTGTATACTTCCTTAAAAATGCCTTTACCTCCTGCTTGTTTGCAAATTGTTGACCTACATAGAAACCGGAAGCTTTTCCATGAGCTTTTGTTAGTGATTTTAACTTCCTGCTCCTAATACTCCCAATATTGTCATCATCACTTGCACTATCAAAGTTTTCATTATCTAGCACATCTAAATCCAAATTTGACTCAGTCTGCACTTGATCATCCTCTTGCTCAACAAGAAACTCGAAATCTCTCATATCAACCTCATTCTCTTCCATCTGATTCTCCAAATCTACAATGTAATCACTGTCTTCATCTTCATCTTCCTGCCCACTTTGATCACTGTCCTCATCTCCATCACTGTCTTCATCTTCCTGCCCCCTTTGATCACTGTGTTCACCATCCTGCCCACTTTCAATATACACACTTGATTGTGTGCCAGGAAAAGGATGGATATTTGTGTTGCCATGCTCAAGGTACACATCAATAAACCTTATGTTATTTTTAACAAAGTTAAGAAGTTCTTGTATCCCTAAATCATCATTTAAGGAGACAATGCCATCATCTAAATCAATGGAACCTGGTTTTCTGAAATGGAAAAATGTCGGAATTTCATCTTCGTAACCTAACTCCCTTCTAATCAGCTGCAATTCGTGATTACTGAACCTTTCAACAGTCAAAAGATCTATATTACTTTGCTTTCCATTCACGTAATCACGACCTGGATAGTTTGTGAAGTAACCCCCGTGATTCAATACGATAGAAAAGAGTTCCGGATACATATCTGCAAATGATTACAAACCATAATCAGTAGAAATCCTCCATGTATAACCAAAATTATAACTTTAAATCATACCTAGGACAGTATCGTCGAAATCCTCATCTTCGCCTCGTATATTAAATGCACCACCAGGCTTCACTACTGGATCGGGATCCATCGTTTGAAGTGAAATGTTGAAGGAAGGGGAACGATTCTCTGAATATTGGGGTTAGGGTTAAAACAGAGAGGAAGGGGATATAGTGAAATGTTGAAGACATGGTTTTAAAGGGGAAGAATGAAGGGAATGGACGGATATACCCCTCACGTGGGAGGCACGTGGGGGATTTAATGGTAAAAGTTAACACAGTTAGCCATAAAGGACTTGCAATGCAACAAAATTAAAGGTAAAGGATTTGCAGTGCAACTTTTAAACGTTAAGGACGTGCACTGTACTTTTAGGTAAACCTAAAGGACGTGCACTGTCATTTTGTCAAATCTTTATAAGTAATAGTAGTAACGAAAAATAACAACATAAAAAATTCTTAAGCTTGGTCTCAAACACCATGAACACCTATAACACCGTGTTCCAATCATGTTAGTATCGCCGGACCTTCTTTGTTTCCATCCTTCTGAGCAGGAGCGGACCCAAGTGTCTTTATGGGTGGGCGAGCGCACCCTTTAAAAAAATATAGTGTATTTTTTAGACCAAGAAACCCGACCGCACCCTTTGAAAAATGGTTGAACCTCTCATCCGCACATTTAACAAATAATTCATGAGTCCGCCAGTGTTATAAAATACAATACAATCACATAGAAAATGCTTATCATGACGTGAATTGAATGAACACTCATGTGATGTACTGATGTTGATATAACGAGAATTCTAGATAAAATAATATATCCACATTATTTATTACTTGTATAGTTGTATCATACTACCATATAAATATTTGTAAAATATATAACTGTATATGTTCTGTTGTTTCTGACCAATATATAATTGTATATGTTTATGTAAATGTAATGTTCTGTTGTTTCTGACCAACTATTTAAATATTTAATTTAAGTCAAATGCGTACCAACAATTCCAGATCAAATCTTTTAATTTGAAAACTACACTATCACAAAAGAAAGCCTGTCATCAAACTAATCTTCAATTTTATTTTATTTATTTATTATTATTTTAGATTAGAGGTAACTATTTTTAAATCCACAATAATGTTATTTTAATATAAATATTTTCATTTAAACGCAATTAAATTTGGTATGAGGTATTAATAACAGTTGAGTGATTCACACATTATTGATCAAACTTACCGACAACTAGAGATCGTAAATGAGCCGAATTGAACTTAAGTTCGAGCTTAACTTGTTTCGAGTTTTATGTGTAAAGTTAAAGTTTGAAGCGCGAGTAACATTTAAAGTTTAAGCTCGGTTCAGGCCATACTTGTTTCTTCATTGTTAATTATATTTTATTGTTTATATCTAAATTATATATATAGAAATATTTATTATTTTGGAAAAAGTTATTATATTATTTACGAATTATTATGCTTGCAAATTTAGACACACTCCGTATTTAATCTGGACCTCGTTTAAGCTTTGCTCGATTCAAGTTATTAACAAGCATGAGCACCTAACAATACATGTAGATTCGTTTATAAAAAAAATTAAAGATATTTAACATAATTTTGAAAAATATGACCAAATATTTAATAAGTTTTTATATTAATAAGTATGTAACTAATATATTAAAATAAAAAGACTAAAAATTGAGAGAATCTCTACTCATATAAAATAAGATCGAACTCAAGTCAAATTTTGTTGCTTTCTTAATTGATTTTAATTTTTTAATCCTCATTTTAATTTAATTTAAGCAGCTATATTCTTCATAGTTGTCTTGATCACGTAACCTCAATCGTACCTGAACTTTGATGGTGGACAAATCCTATAAATTCACATGCAATATCCTCCAATTCACCACACAACCGGAAAAAATGGCTTCAACCACCGTTAAACTACTCATCTTCTCCGTTTTTCTCATTATATCTCTCTCGTCTGCTCAACCGTCGTTCCGGCCAGCCGCACTGGTGGTTCCGGTCCGAAAAGACGCTGCCACCAGCCAATATGTCACTCGTATCAACCAAAGGACACCCTTAGTGCCGGAAAACCTGGTGGTGGATCTTGGTGGCCGGTTTTTATGGGTGGATTGTGATAATAACTATGTTTCTTCAACTTACCGGCCAGCTAGGTGCCGGTCGGCCCAATGCTCGTTGGCCGGAGCCAACGGGTGTGGGGATTGTTTCGGCCCGGCTAGACCGGGCTGCAATAATAACACGTGTGGTGTGTCTCCCGATAACCCTATTACTAGGACGGCTACTGGTGGTGAGCTGGCCACGGACCTGGTTCAGGTCCGGTCCACTGACGGGTCGAATCCTGGTCGATCCGTCAATGTTTCTCAGTTTTTGTTTTCTTGTGCACCCACTTTCTTGTTGCAAGGACTTGCAAGTGGGGTGTCTGGAATGGCCGGGCTAGGTCGGACCAGAATTGGGCTTCCGACCCAGCTCGCTGCTGCTTTTAGCTTTGACCGGAAATTTGCAATATGTTTGTCGTCATCGACAAACTCGGATGGTGTTATATTTTTCGGGGATGGGCCGTACCGCTTCCTTCCAAATATTGACGTTTCGCAATCTTTGAGGACCACCCGACTTTTTATCAATCCTGTGAGCACTGCTTCATCGTCTACACAAGGCGAGCCATCGGCCGAGTATTTTATAGGGGTGAGCTCAATTAGGGTTGATAATAAGTCCATACCGTTAAACACTTCTTTGTTGTTAATCGACAACGAAGGTAATGGTGGGACCAAAATCAGCACTGTGAATCCTTACACGGTCCTCGAGACGTCAATCTATAGTTCACTGACTACAGCCTACATTAGAGAGGCCGCAGCCAGGAACATTACTAGAGTTGCATCTGTGGCGCCTTTTGACGTGTGCTTTAGCAATGCAAATGTATTTAGCACACGTGTGGGGCCCTCGGTTCCATCTATTGAGTTGGTGCTTCAAAACGAGAATACCGTATGGATGATAACGGGATCAAACTCTATGGTACAAGTAAATGATAACGTGTTATGTCTTGCGGTCATTAACGGGGGATCGAATCCGAGGACGTCGGTTGTGATCGGCGGGTATCAACTAGAGAACAATCTTCATCAATTCGATATTGCTACTTCAACCCTAGGGTTCAGCTCGACTCTCTTGGGTAGGCAAACTACTTGTGCCAACTTCAACTTTACAGTGAATGCCTAGACATGATTATTATGTTGTAAACACACAATAAAATATTTGTTATGCGAATAAAGCGAGTGATATAAATAAAATTACTTTAAATATTACATTATTATAATAATTAGTCTCATTCTTTTAAAATTTGACTATTCTAGCCAGTCGAATCAGTTAAACTAGAAAGTAGCTTGTAACTTGTTTACCGATTGAGTTACACCTGGCTAAACCCAGTGGCGGATCCGGGAATATTTTCCGACAGGTTCCTTTTGGTAGATTCTCACTATTTTTTCCAAATCATATAAGGTTTCCACTAATTTTTTCCTTTTTTTCAAACCAAGAGGGTTCCCGGAAACCCCCAAAACACCCCTGGATCCGTCCCTGGCTAAACCGGGCGGTTTTAGTCTAACCGTGGTTAAACCAAAACCAGGTTGAGTTAAGGATGATGGTAAGAACCAATGGTACTTGTTCCTTGATGTGGTGGCAAGTGTATTAATCTTATCAATGATTTGGTAACAATGTCATCTCTGTCTTTGAATTATTTGCCATTTGAAAGGGATTGGAAAATGATGATTTGTATTATCTGACTTCCTAACCAATTGTCTTTTCAACAATGAGGAATTAAAATGATGTGTACGTGTAATATAATATAATAACATAGTTGTTACGTGTAATTTGTGTTTTAAAACGTCATCTAGAATCATGAACATGTAACATGAATCATTGTTAACCTCCTAACAAGTTATGTCATGCGACATGAAACCTGTTAGGAGTAACTATCAGGAGAGAGAATGATCAAGTATAAATGCGAGTGTTATCTATGGCATTATCGTTATCGTCTGGCATCAATTGTATATGCTGAACATGTATAACAATTTTTTAATATACACTATGGAAATCTCTATTGTCTGGGTTGATTTATATATGACATACACTCTAACAAGTATGAGGGTAATTCTAACTTAGATGAACATGTATAAGAATAAAGACTATATATAGCAAAAAATGTCCTATGTTGTAGTGTGCATGAATGATTATTGATTAATATGTTAGTTTATATTTAATATGTTTTCTATGTGGTCTGGATTAAACATTTTTATGATAGATTAACAATAATCTATATGTTACTAACTTCTAAGTCTGTATACCTGAATAGGTCGCCAACATTATATTATATATATTAATACTAACTTATGATGAATAGTAGTTAATATTTTAAGTATTTGTTTTTATTTAATATTATTTTATCAATTATTAATTTAATTGTTTAGTAATAAGATAATTATTAGGTATTTGTTCTTTTTATTAGTAGCATTTTGTTTAGCATTCAGTTTGATTTTTTATAATAACTTACGTTCGGTTCACTACGATAGCGACACGATATATGTTATCAAACAAAAAACCATAAAAATTAATACATACCGGTACCGATGTTGTTTAGTTCGGTACGGTATGATAGCAATACGATCTTAATTTATGGAAAGGAAAAATAATAAAAATAAATACCGGTAATGATACAAATGTTGTTCAGTCGGTTTTGGTTTGGGTTGGTATGATAGCGGCACAATAGTCGTTTTCCATAATGTTTATATGACAACGTTGAAAAAAATAAACATAGAATGTAAATCAACCAAACCGATATCAACTGAGCAACATACAAATCAAATGATGTGTTGTGAGGGTTGATGTGTTGTATTGCAAGCAGCTGACGCAAGTTCGATTATTGTTGTGTCCGATTCTATGTTTTGCCAATGTGGGGCTAGCCCACTTGGTAGAGGCATATGCCTCTTAAGGGAGATGTTACAGGTTCAATCATGGGCAAGGGTGATAAATATTAGAATTATTGATGAATAGACCAGATCAGACGTTAGGTATGAGCAAATCCTGATCCCGTCCCGATCCCGAAAATCCCGATCCCGAATTTCGCCAAAACTGGGTACCGATACCGAAATATGTCGGTACGGTACGGTATCGGTACGGTATCAGTGCGGTAGCGGTATTTGAAGGTAAAATTTGATATTTTGCCGGTACTGTACCGAACCGGTACCGATCCCGAAAATACCGATACCGAAAATGCCAAAAAGTGGATACCGTTTTCGGTACCGAAAAAATTCGGTATGGTATTTCCGGTATCAGGACGGTAGGGCTAAACGAACCGAACAAACACGAACAAGGCCTTGTTCGTATTCGTTCGTTAAGGAAATAAATGTGTTCACGAACGGTTCATGAACACTTACCGAACGAGATTTTATGTTTGTGTTCGTTCATTAAGGAAATGAGCGTGTTCACGAACGGTTCACAAACACAAGCGAACACAAATAAATCTGGCGAATGCGATGAAGGATAAGGTGGATGGCCCAAAGAGTAGCACTAGAACTTGAATCCCTTATTGTGGAACGGAGGTAGATCATACTCGTCGATGTAACTAACGAGAAAAGAAAGGGAAATGGTGCATAAACAAGGTGAAAGAGGGTTTCCTAGTTTAATTGTTAGGGTAATGATATAAATAAAAGTTTAATAGTATAAAAAGTATAGATAAAATATATGAAAGTATAAAAATCTTTAATGAAAACACGAACATAAACGAACGCAAATGAACGAATGTTCATGAACACCTTACCGAACGTTCACGAACACAATTGAACGAACGAGACCTTTGTTCATGTTCGTTCATTTAACTAATCAAACGGAATTTCTTGTTCATGTTCATTCGTTTATTAAACGAACGAACATAAATGAACTTCCCGCCGAACGGTTCACGAACTGTTCGCTGAACGTTCGGTTCGTTTACAGCCCTACAGGACGGGATCGGTATTTGATACCAAATGCTCATCCCTATCAGACGTTGTCATTAAAAAAAATGAACAACATCGGTACTGGTATGGATTTTCGTTTTTATTGTTTTCGATTGATGTAAGGTTTTTTCTTTTGATTACTATAGCGAGTGTAGATGCCATAACGAACCGAACAGATACCAACCGAATTTTCGCCGCGAAGCGCGAGGGAAAAATCACTAGTTATCCTCTTAATAGTTATAAATAAGGGGCTCTTTGTTTACATTTTAATGAGGCTCTTAATAGTTCATATCTCTTACTGATTCAGCACTTAATGATTCAGACTGTTTGTTTCACGAGCAAATGTCTGAATGGTTCAGACATTTGGCTCTGAATGGTTAAGCATTATACAGAATCTGAATGGTTAAGACCTCTAATCTGAATTGATCAGACATTTGCCTCTGAACGGTTAAGCATTATACAGGCTTTTAATGGTTCAGACATCTTACCGGTTCAGCACTTAATGGTTCAGACCTCTTACATGTTCAGCACTTAACCATTTAGATGTTGCCAAACAGCCCCTAAATATCTTTGATTCGTCATTCATAGAAAAATAGATTAATATTCAAACAATATTTACAAAAGGGTAACCTAAACATGATTAATATGTTCTTAAATTTTTTTATTTTTTTTTTTAAAGATGCAAATTACATAAGAATAGCAGGTAGGCGAGTAACAAACTGCGCCGCCATCCCTTTCTGAAATGATATTGTTAAATAAATTAATAAAAAAATGATCGAGCGACATCAATAGACTTGTATTAACTGTTACGTATTATAAATTTATAATTTATAATACTTAATTTTGTAAATTGAAAAGGTAAAAATGATCGTGTTAAAGTGATTTACAACTCTTTTAGCCTTGACTACAATTCAATATTCATATAAATGCTTTGGCTACAAATTTTGTATTGTCTGCCACTAGAAAGCGATTTGAAAATGATAATTTCGTGTCATTTGTCTTTTCAATAGTTAGAAAATGACGAGTGTTTGATGAATTAAATAGAAAGCGATTTGAAATGATAATTTCGTGTCATTTATCTTTTCAATAGTTAGAAAATGACGTGTGTTCGATGAATTAAAAGAACTTGTTTATGTATAATAAATATTAGACAGATAAGAAGTATTTTTTGTTTACATTCAAGGGACATACATGTTCATAGATATAAATGTTGTAGTATAGTGAATGCAAGTTTATCTGTTATAATTATTGTATTTGATTTATCACTTATTTTTAAGTTTCTCCGTTTGGATTTTTCTTTTTAATGATAAATTTGGATCATTGACGGACCAATTTTTTTATTGTAACTAAAATTAACACTTGTCGCAATGTGACGGAGTTCAGTACAAACAATAATAATTTCTAAACACAACATATTCAAAATATAATTGTCATTATAATAGCGACAAATACAACGGAAGACATTTGAAGTCAAACCATTGTTACAAAAACTTTTAAAACAAATACGGCATATTCCCTAACCTCACGTGCCAAACATATGCTAATGTATCTTCATGGCACAACTGGTTGATGTAACAAATCAGGCAACCAATCTTTATCACTAAAGAGAATAGGCAAAGGATGTATGTCCCTTAAATGTAAAAAAAAATAAATTATATACTGTAAAGGCATGTATAATGGATGCAACTTGCCGATACACTTTGGAATACAGTTAGTTGTAAATTCCGAAAAGTGGAGTGTTAAGAAGTGAATTGAAATTTTTTTGAAAGTAATCTTCCTATGCCCACTCCTCATTTTAACATCGTATAGGTTATAAAAATCTACTTTTGAAAGGCTTAGAGTAAACAAAATAACCATAACATCGTGGTTGCAAGGAAGGTTGCAAGAAATGAACTGCAATCCTTGAACCCTACCACGCCAATACGACATCTACGTCAAATTTTAAATCAAACACATTGACTTATCATAGCCTATTAGGAAAAGTATTGTACGATACTTTTTGTACGACTTGATTATTGTTCTCAGCATCGCCTTTATTGTCTCATGGCAACACTAGCTAACTTGCAACATACTTGTGATTCTATGGTTCGGACCTGACGCATGATCTACTTCTTACATACTCTGGGTAAAATAACATGGGTCAACAATTTGTACATCAACCAAAATCAAAACACTCATATAACAAAGGTTTGCAAACCTAAATGGTCATAATGAACATTAAAAAATTGTTTTCATTAGTGGTTATTTAAGGGTTATTCTTCATGGCTTTTGAACTCACTCGGAAGCTACAAAAGAGAAGATAAGAAAAACAATAAAGTCAATACACACATTTCAATTCAAAGAACTAAACCAAGAAAAAAAACAAACGTAGAATCATAAAAGCATGATTTTTAGCATAAAAAATGAAAAACCGCATAGCCTTGAAATCCCGGAATCAGAGCGTCCAACTAGCAACATTATCAACCAAAGTAAGAAACAAAGTTAGCAACATAACTAAAGCCAATGAAACGCATTTACACAATAAAGAAGATCCAATACCAGTTTAAAGTCGGCATTTGTTGAAACGCAACAAACAACCACATGTTGCATGCTAAGGCGTGTCTACCCCACCGTTGTCACACCTGCTCGTAGTGGAAGCGCAAGGTGTGAACTTAGATAGGTTCTCATTTCATTCGAATAAGTAAACATACTAAATGATAAAAACAAACCAAGATGCCATTGTCGTAGATAGATTCAAATGTCACAACACAAAAATTAAGTATATTGTTTACAACACACATGTAATCCTTTCATGAAATATCTTTCAATAAAATATAGTTTTTGAAGATGGAGGTTTTCGCCGCTATATTTCCGCAAGGATGCGGCATATAGGAGACAAATCTTTCAAAAGTGGCATCAATCTTGGTTCTCGTAGTCTTGCTTTCCATGCTTGAACTTACTTTCCTGAAATACATGTATGTTTGAAAAGTCAACAAAAGTTTGTGAATTCACGTGTTTTGGTTAGTATCAAATGAATCTTTAAAACATTTGAAAATGCTTGTATTGAAAACCCGGTATGTAAAGCGTTTATGAAATTTGTTGATCATTAATATTTTGCAAGAACATTAATATGTGTGACGACATTGGAAGCAACCAAACCTAGACGTTGTATCTCGATTCCCCTCGACTTGGGACACAAAAACACTCCAACGGGGTCACACGAACCAGGAGCGGAGCTCACCAAAACTCAATAGATTTACCACTTTTGTTCCTCGGTATATATTGGTGATTAATGGCTACTTGTGTATTCTACCTATGCGCACATGATCTATAGTTATTTCATTCCCTAGCTTATCATAACATTTGTAACATGTATCTTCCGTATTTTGGAAACATAAAATGTATTTTAAAGAGCGGACAAGAACTCATAGTTTGAAATTTAAATATTCAAAAAATCAATATCTAAATCTTCAAATAGTTTGAATTAACTTTTTTCTAATTTTTTATCTTTATCTTCATCTTCATTAATAATACCTTTATCATTAATTATAATTTGTATATTGAAAGGCGGGAAAAAAATAGATAGCTCCATGAGTGACACATGTCCCCATAGGTTTCTTCTATCATATAACTAGGTTATAGACCCGTGTATTACACGGGTTGTGTGTGTGTGTGTGTGTGTGTATATATATATATATATATATATAATTTATAAGTTTCTAAATATATCATATGGATGAAATTACATTTTTAGATATGATAGTGGAAACGATCAATTAGAGTCATATTCTGTTGGAAAGATTCAACTGAGTAACCTATTTCATTTTTAAAGAAGCAAAAAAGATGAAATGACCAAAGGTGTCAAAAGTATTTAAATGCTTAAAATGTTCTTTATCGTTTTATTAAAAAGAAATCTTATATCATACTTATCTTTTCGTTACACATAAACAATACATCAAACCTTACAAAATGTGTATATATATAGGGTGGGGTTCTAGAGTGAACACTAGTGTATTTGCGAACTGAGTGAACAAATCCTGACCATTGATCTGCACACGTGTATGGCCAGGATCTCATCATCAAATCGTAAAATACACTATTGTATTTCAACATCAAATCCTGACTATTGATCTACACACGTGTATGGCCAGGATTAGTTCACTCAGTTCGCAAGCTACACTAGTGTTCACTCTTGAACCTAATCCTATATATATATATATATATATATATATATATATATATATATATATATATATATATAAACTAGAATGCACAAAAGGTGTTGAAACGTTGGCCTAACATGACCCAAACCGTTTTGACCCGTAAAAAATCATCCGTTTTGACATGAACCCGTTACAACCTGAAAAAGAATGATAAATAAGATACAAACACTTCCCATTAAAAAAGAAACAAAAATCCTATTACAAATAAGTAAATGACCTGAGTAGTTCATAATATTCACCTTAAGCATAAATTATTGTGAAATAAAAGAATAAATCGAAAACCACAACTAATATGTTGAATATGAAAATTCTAAATCATATGAAATAACTTAAGCATAATTATCCATTTTAAAAGGTATTAAAATTATAGATTTTAAATTTATAGATAATTGTCGTTAAAAATGTTGAAGTATTCTTTTAAGAAAAACTTTAAGTATTTTTTTAATCATCATTCTTGGATTTTAATTAATATGAACTAGGATAATACCCCGCGGGCGTTGCGCCGCGGACAACACGTGCGGACATCATGTTAAAGCGTGCACAGACGTCATACTAAATCGAGCCGAGTCGTTGCGTCTCTCTGCTTTTATTTAGCGCGGCTTATAACAAATCCATTGTGTATACATATTAGTAAGAACAACTATTCGTGGCATAGTATTCTACATATCATCTAGAAGCCGAAAAATGTGGTCGAAAAATGTGGTGCCAGTTGACAGCAAACATGCCAAACGATAACTATTTTGTTAAATCTGGTGCCAATGTGGTGTCGATTATAATAAATCCATTGTGTACACACGTTATTTTGTCAAACCTTTAAAATAACCTTCAAACCATTGTCAAGTGACTATAAATCTCACCAATTTCACCAAAACCCTTTGAATCTTTCAACTTCAATAATCGTCATGAACTCATTAAATCGAATTTAAAAATAAACAAAAAAAATTAGCATACTTTTTGTACAATTATCATTAGAACCCCTCGCTCGAGCCACGATTGTCATACCGCAACCTAACCGTCTCCATTTTGCGAGTATTCGGCCCTTTACTACTTAACCCAGATGGGTGTAATATGTATTCACTCCTGGGCCGGCGGTACTCACTGTTGGCCTAGTCTTGTGTGCCCAAATCCATTTTTCTGAATTTGATCATCTCTTCGTTGTACTGGGTCGTGTCATAGTGTGAGCTCCCATTGTAGAACGACCAGTGTCCTATTTTGATCCCATTATCAAGATCAGATAATGATGCGGAGGCGAGCAGAGTGGCAGACACACACATCTCACAGCTGCATATGACAATGTCCTGCTCATCCCATCTTCTATTTCTTCCGTGACACCGGGCGTTGTGGCCAAGGTGGACTACTCGACTACCGTCAGCCTCTTGGCTCTCCCCAGATGTGCGGAAACCTGACCTCCACCCGCCCGAAGGCACGACAATGGATTAATCGGTAAAACCTCGCCTCCCATCCAAGTCGAACCGGCTTCACCCGTATTTGCTCTTCACTTGGATGCAGCATAAAATAATGAGGAGAGTGGGAATCGTACCTGAGTCACAAAGAACACCAATTCTTTCTTCAACCACTCACTCATTAGCAATATTTACTGAGTAATTAAAATTAAGTAGACATATTTATTTAATTATAATTACATAAATATTTTCTAAAACATAAAGTTATATGTTGAATTTTATAATTCTTTGTTTTACTTTTTATTTATTATTAATTACATATTTGGATCTAACAAATATTAGAGAAATAATAAATTTTATATATATATATATTAGTTTATTAATAATGCATTTCATTTTCTAATTTATAAACATTTAAAACCACATAATTCAATTTTTTTTTTGAAAATCACCCAAAGCTAAGAGTACAACCAACTAAGCTCAAACTTGTTGTTTATTTATAATGGTTAAATAATAATAACATAGTATTATTAATAATTATCGATTAGAATTAGATGTCAATTAGATAATATTGTTAATGAATTAAGAAAAAAATATCATGTGATATAAGTTGGAATTTAAAAGATGAAAATACCATCTAACAATTGTTGGAATTCTTTATTAGAATTATATAATGGAATAATCTCTTTTGTCTGTATTTTTAATAAGCCTTTCTTTTCAAGCTAGTGTATGACAGTGACAATATAACAATAATCTTTATATTGCTAAGTCGGTCAAATCGATAATATGTAATCAACTAGTTTTATCCTCGTCAGGTTGCGGGACGTTAGACTGAATATTTCTCAATCAGTTAAAAAAACACTATCATAGTTTTGCTAGAAAAAAAACTAAAGCAATAGCAATACTGTAATTTTGAACTCGGGCAAAACTGAATTTATCAGAACTAATGAGCGAGTGCTAGGCAGCTGCCTGACACGAATAAAAATTACATAAAGTTAACCAATTAAAAAACAATTTCACAGTTTTTGCAAAAAAAAAAAAAAAAAAAAACTAAAAAGATGGCAAAATGTAATTTTGAACTGGCGGCAAAAGCGTAATTTTGAACTGCGGGTAAAATCGTAATTTGTCAAAAGCTAAAAGATAGAAGATGTGTTTATACATCATCACTGTTCAATTCATACTCTAACTTGTATAAACACATGCCTCATACACATAATATGTCATTGTAACTTACTGAGATTGTTTTCGAATACAGATGGCACCTAAAGAGAAGAAACGTAAGGCCGCGACCAAGATAACTGATAAACCGAAAGAACTTGTGATATCCGAAAAGCGTCACAATATGATTGCCTATCTTGATCCGGAAGGGAAGATCACTGAACTAAAAGAGATCACGCAGTGGATTAGGGAGTCGCGGATAAACAAAGCTGTCACTTTTTCAACTCCAGTTTACAAGTCGCTCGTCAAAGAATTCTGGAATTCTGCAAGCGTTGTCCAAGTTGATGGAACTGAGTTTATTCAAGGGCAAGTGAATGATGCGAATGTGAATGTCTCACCGGAAATCTTGAACACCGTTCTAGAACTGCAAGACGATCCAAATGCACCGTCCTCTATTCCAATCATGTGTATTCACGGCTATTTACTAAGGATGAAGTGTACTGGTGATATCTTCAGCACTCAAATCAACAAGGGAGATCTGCCTATGTGGTACAAGTTTCTATTACACGTACTTATTCAATGTCTTAGCAATAGGCGAGTTGGCTATGACATGGCAGGCAACGATCTCGTGGGTCTCATGGTGGCATTAGTGCTGAACAAACCGTTTAGCATTTCAAAGTACATCTTTGCCAACATGAAGGAGAACATGACAAGAACTAGTGGTCGAACAACAGGGCATAAATTCTGGATGTATCCTCGTTTTCTACAAATGATCATGAATGTCCAGCATCCAGGTCTTCCAAAAGCCGATTATGACATCTTGAAGATAGATTCGATGATAGAGCATTCGTTGAAGATATTCAGGGGCCTTGCAATAAAGCGATACAAAGAAAGCGAGCCGCCTAGGAAATTGTTCGGTGCTCTTGATAAAACCGACTACAACGCTCCAGAAGATGACAAATGGCGTCACAATGACAGCCAATTTGATGATGAAGAGCCGGAGTTAAAGAAAAAGATGGAAGAAAAATTTGGTCGAAAAGATTCTGATTCTTCTGACACTGACAATGATGGTGGTGATGAAGGTGGGGATGGTGGTGATGCAGGTGCCGTTGGTGCATGTAACACCTCGAAAAATTCACGTCCTATAATAAATTGACACGTGTCATATGTGTGAACGTGTGAAAGAATGTTATAGAAGGATTTAAAGTTGACAATCATGGAAAGTATGTGAATATACGAGTTCTAAATGTCAACAGTGAATAAATATATTGTACATTAACCCTACATGATGCTCATACCTTCAAACGAATAAATCATGGATCATACGAAGCTAAATATGAAAGAAAGTGAGAGATTACAAACTACAGGGGTTAAATGTGTCAACATGTTTAAGTTATACCTCTGAGTGACCTTTTAGCAAAACCGCAGCTTTGTAACGGTTAAGTATGCTCACTAGAATGTACGATATAAATTTCATAAAGTTTCGTTATCGTATGAGAAAGTTATGATCAAATTCGTATACAAGGGGTTAAAGCGTTAACGTTGAAAGTTATGACTTTTCGAGTTAACCAGAAATGTCCAGGGACTTGGCAAAGTGGGTACAAGTCTTAAAGCCCTTGTAGGTAAATAAGAAGGGGTCATATTGCAAGAATTAAGCTTAGTTGACCTTTCGGAAGGGCCAAGAGACATATATGCAAAAACTAGAAAATGTGAAGTCTGATAAGAAGGCTTGCGCACCGCAAGACTTATCCTTACGGTGCGCAAGGAGTTGCCAGCGACAGAAAATCCTCCTGTTGGCTGTTTAAATGCAATACTCGACCTTTAAACGATTTTCCTCATATTGGACGACCCCTAAACAACCCCTAGAACACTAGGGACACTTGTTGATGAATTGTGGTCAGTGGTAGACTTATTTGTCAACAATCTATGATGATTTGATCACTATATAAAGCTCCTAAGTTGCAAGCATTCTTCACACCTTCATTCTTGCATTCCTGATCATTCTGGAGCTCAAGACTTCTCTCAAGTGATCTCTGGTCGTTCATAGGACTCTTGTAAGTTTGCTAATCCTTCCTTAGTTAAGTTTTTGCTTAGTTATAGCTTAAAAGTCAAACCGTCGTAATTAACGGTTGACTTTAAGATTTATCACTAATGGTCCAGTGATTAGTCGAATCAAAAGTAGTTATAAGTTGGTAATTATGTGGGTAATAAACCCTTAAAAGGGTTCCCCCTGATTCCCACTCTAACTAGGTCAAATGTCGGATCAAACTAGTTATAAAAAAAGTCAACAGGATACTTAATTTCTAATTTATGTATAACTAGCAATGTAGAACACATACAACCTGTTTGATCATTAATATAACTTGGTAATGAATGTAAGAACATGTCTAAACATGTTCAACCCGACAATTTACTCTTTAGACCCGGTTCGGAACCAAAAGTCGCAAAGCTTTGACTTTTGCTTTGACTTCAGTTCTGACCCGTTATGGTATGTTTTAGAAATACCTTAGAGCTTCATTTGGACCAGGTTACATGCTAGTATAACCCTCTGTGATTATACACCATGGTTCATTAGTTAACCAATTAATACGCATGATTCCGTTAATTGCTCATATGTTGACCATTATGCCCTTTTCACCTTAAAACATGATTTTTGCAAATGTAAAAGAGTAGAAACTTTAGTTACTGATATATAAACTTGCACCCAAAATTTGACATCAGTTTGAGGTGTAGATTGAGAGTTATGCCCATTAGCGTAAATTGAAAGCTTTATGTTAATTAAACGGCGTAATTAGCGTATAGTCTAGTTAAGCCTACTTTTTGATATCAAACTTATTACCCACTGATGTAATATATTATTTTGGGATTTTTGAAGATTTTTAATTAATTTTCGGCTGAGCATAACTTATAGTCATAGGCTTAATCCGGTAATTGTCGGTTTTGCCCTTACGGGCTATAAAATGAGTTACATATCTAATCGACTCCAAACCTTTTGCTACTGACTCTAAATGATTAATAAAGTATTTTAAGCCTTCTGGAATGATAAAAATATCAGATTTCTATATAGAACCCGGAGACGGCTTCTAATCGCCTTTTTAAGCGTTTTAAACGTATAGTATGTACTAAAACTATTTTAAACATACAAAGGGTGATACCTACTGATATTTTAGGTAAATTATAATATTTTAACAGTAAGCAAAAGTTGTTAAACTCAGACTTCAGTTTTGAGCTTTACGGCTTATGTGAAATTACCAAAATGCCCCTACGGTGCATAGTTTGGTTATAATTGATAAATTTCACATATATACTTTGCCCTACTGTTATAACTTAATAAACTAAGTATTTTTGCTGATTATATCAGACCTGTAACTCAGGTTAATACTTAAACTCTTTTATAATCTTTTAAATGACCAAACTACCCCTACGGGGCATAGTTTGTGTTTAAATTCGTTTCGGGCATAATAAAAGACATTTTACTGATGTCACAACATATTTGAAGCATATTAACTTAGGAAACCTGTATATGGCTCTTACGGATACCCGTTACGCTTATTACGCGTTCGGTTCGGTTTATGTAACAAGTTTACATAAATTAGCCGAAACGGGCCAAACCTTATCGGTTTTATCTCAAAATCCAGAGTGTGTTTAAGTTACCCACATTAGTCAAGCATGCAAACTTGTCGGGTCAAAACCACATTCTAAACCGGTCTTCTCTTCTTCATGCGTTTGAACCATGTCTTCCTTTTAAAACTAACCGGTCTAAGCTTAGGCTTAATTAAAGACCCGTTAGAAATCTAATAGGTTATTATAAACCTCCGTTCCAGATTAGGAGCCCAGTAAAAGTACTTGCATTTGCTGTATTTGATTGATACTTTGCTCAGGTAAATACTCTTAACTTATTTTCCCTATACGGGCTTGGGATACGGTACTATAAAAGTACCGCTTGGTCGGGTATGTAGTCATTTAAATCGGATTGTGATTAATGTATTTACATAACTCGCTTTGTTCTGTATTATTTGATGTATGGCCCTTGGGGGTTAAATGACCATGTCCCGGATATCCTTGGCATCATTTTACGAAATGGCCACGACCTAAGCACGGGGTGTAGGCGTACACCTGACAGATGCATTATGTAAAAACTGGTAATCCACGTAAAGGAATCAACCTTGTGGGCATTATACCTGTGGCGTGTCAGTTAACTTAAACCGGCTCTTCTAACCGGTGCTAATGGACGGCAAATAAGTAAATCTGTATACAAGATTATATACAAATAATTGTCCCAAGTGATAAAGATATTTTGTGCCGAAGTGCATTCAAATCAATTTACAAACTCTTTTCAAAATGAGTCAATTGAGTTGTATTTACCAGTGTAAACTGACGTATTTTCCAAAGAGGTTAAGTGCAGGTACTATACGAAATAGGCTGGCTACTCCAGGCATCATTAATCAAGTCTCGCAAGCTCTAGATGTCAAAGTCTGTTGAACTATTGTTCCTATTTTATTTTGATCCGCCTGTGGATCTTTTACTTTCCGTTGTAATACTGGATATTACTTTATATTCGGATTGTAATATATTTCTCTTTTGCTTCCGCTGTGCATTTATATAATTGTGTTGTTTGACTATTATGTTGCCAACCACGTCACGATACTCCCCACCGGGCCCACCGGTGACACGTGGAATCCGGTGTGTGACAGTGCATCGACTGCTGGTGCAGCTGGTGATACTTCAGCTGGCAATGATGAGGAGGATACTGAATCGGATGACAATCCACCTGAGCTTGGGTATGAGTTCTATGTTGATGAATGTGGTGTAAGGCAAGTCAGGAAGATTAAACGGGAGGATGATGATGATGAATACGTTCCTTCGGATACTGAAGCTGAACGTTTGAAGAAAAAGCAAACGGTTGTCCGTCGAAAGAAAAAGGCAAGGAAGAACATTGGTTCTTCGTCTGTGCTGCAATCCGTTCCTCAACAAGATCCTTCTCAAGAAGCGGAAATGGATCCAAACCTTGGATTCACGACCACTGAAACTGCTGATATGGTGTCGTCTCCTCCAAGATCCTCCGAACCAGCTCCTGTAGTGACTTCAGCTCCTAAAACTCCTACAGTGACTCCTCAAGAACCAGCTCCCTCCGTAGCATCAACCATTCATGCAATGACTTCGCAGCCGACCGCAGAGCGCAGACAAACTATATTCTCTCAGATGCCGCAAGATGAAAAGATAGACTTCCTATTTTCTCAATTACAGGCTGCTGGTGGTTAAATCAATAGGTAATCGGCAGTGATCAACCTAACAAAAGGCGACATGATCAAACAACAGTTGGAAATAAACACGTTGAACTCCATTGTCGGTCGACAACAAGCAGAGTTCACTCGCCAAGAAGCAGAAAAAGAGCAACTGAAGGCAGAAAATGCTAGATTAAAAGCTGCAGATGAAGAAAGAGAACGACAGCTGCAACAGATGCGGGCAGCGGAAAATACTCTTGGTATTGAAATGAACCGTGTGAAAGAAAGAAGCTCCGAGCTTTAGAGGTTGGCCGAGGCTCTCAAAGAAAAGCATGACTATATGAAGGAGTGGTACAATTCTCGAAACACCACGATAGTTGATGGAGTTAAAAGAATCAATGATGGTTTCGAGGCTGTAAGAAAGCGAGTCAATATCTTGTGGGGTGATCGGTGCAAACAGCAAGAAGTATTGAAGAAAAGGGATCATGATTCTGAAGATCCAGGGAACCCTGACCCGTCTGCCACATCAGAGCAACTGCCAGCAACTACCTCTTCTCAACTCATTGTCTTCAATCCTTCGCAGCTTGAATCTGCACAAGGAACCTCTAGTGGAGCCGTTGAAGAGATACAACAGCTTGAACAGCAGCTTGAAAGCAGTTCTTTCATCGAAAGCTCCTTGCCTGATAATTAATAGATAAGGGAAAATGTAAAAACTCTTAATGTTGTAAATTGTAACACGGTGCCGTTTTGAGCAAATTGAATGACTCGCCAGTATTTCCCGGCTGATAAAATATTTTTAAACATGTTTCAGGTGATTTACTGTGAACCAGGAAAGAGTTCCGCGTAGCACTATGGCTTGAAGAATGTGGCTCAGTAAATAAAATAAATAAACATGTTCTTGTAAAACAGGGAATCTCCCCATTTCCTTTACTGTAAATTATGGGATTTATCCCAAAAATGTGAAATAAAATAATTGGGTGTTTTCAATTTAAACGATCCTGTTAATATCTCCGCTGTCAAATTAAATACAAATACCATGGGTTTCTGTCCCGAGGCTTCTGGATCGGGTAAAACCGGGCCGGGGGCTGATGGAGAGTGTGAAACATGGGTGCTCAAGTGTTTATCTTACGTGATTTAATCCGTTTTATGTGCTATATGCTTGGAATATGTTTACTGCGAGTGTTTGTATTCTTTGCAGGTAAAATGCGTAATATGGTGAAATTAAAGTGCTTAGTAATGAACCGGGACAAGCACGAATGATTATTAGAGAGACATAAAGTTAAACGAGAGTTGTTCGGGTCGAGGAGATAACTCAAAGCGCATGAGATGTTTGAAGGAAATTAAAAGGGATTATTAAGGATAAAAAAATAACATCATCATCCATCATCTTTGACGGTGGGATTTGACAACATATGTGAACAAAGGCTGGCCATCAACATTAAAAACATTGAAGTCTTGAAGGACATCAGCACTACGAAGACATTCTAGACTTTTGTATTTTTCCTTTTGATTGGATTATTCTAGTCAACATCATATTGGCGGTTAGTAGATATAACACATGAATTCTTATTTTGAGATTATAAAAAGTCATGTGAATGGAAAAACAAAAAGGTTAGACAGCAGCATTGGGGTAGGCGCTAAAAGTCAAGATCACAACATCTACAATTGATTTTTGCGGCAGACTTCTTGGAAGAGGAGGCACATGCACATGGAAAGTTTGGAGGAATATTATAAAAGGATATCATCATCATTATTGAGAGGGGAGCCTCCACACAACACCAACTGGATCATGAACTCAATGGTTTCTCAAGCCTCTGAAGATCGTCCAACCATCATGTGCGGCTAAATCTCTTGTGAGCACTTCGGGTGAATGATTATGTAAGACACTTTTAATTCTAGTTTCTGTTTTGTATTGAGATTTGGATTTGTAGTCGGGTGACAGCCAACTATTTGCATGATTATATAATTTGTGTGACAGACAAATCCTGAGTGACAGTCAGAGTTATAATTATGTGTTGAATCCAATTATGCTTTTGTTGATTGAATGATTCCTATGTATGTTTGTTTTAATATTTATCTGATCAATTAATATTAAGATTTTGAACTGCATAGGTAATTGGTAGATGTGACAGGTTTACTATTCAATCAATAGCATCCAATAAAATCAAAAACTAGGTTACTAGTAATTATAGAATCTGAATCCCGGAGTGACCACGCTTTTTCTATCATTGTTTTTTACAATCTCAAATATATTGTTTATATTTTTCTAGCAAAGTTTTCAAAGTAATTCAAATATTTACAAACAAATAATAATTACGCTAACCACAGATTCCCCGTGGATACGATACCCTACTTACGCTATCTACGTAGTTTAATTAGGTTTTTGCATGTCACTAACGACAGACAGCAAAATGGCGCCGTTGCCGGGGAGTCGGTGCGCTTAGTGGTAGTTTACTTTTGTTTGTTTGTTTTCGTTTTGCGTTAAAAAAAATAAGTTTTCTAAATATATATATATAATAATTTTTTCTAAAAATAGTTAGTGCGCTTAGTTAGGTTTTTTTTGTTTTTACATTGTTATTATAAAAAAAAGGTGAACACTTCACAGAAAGTTGGTGAAGAGACAAAAGTTATTCTTCAAGAATTAAAGTTGGTGAACAGTGATTCACAAAAGTTTGTCATATCCATCGATTTTTTTTAGAAGGGATGCCAGGGAGTCGGTGCGCTTAGTTTAGTTAGTTGTTTTTTAAAAAAATATATAAAAAAAAGGTTTTGTATGGTTTTTATTTGTTTTTAGTAAGTTTCATGTTTGTTTTATTTATTTCGTGTTTTGTCTGTTCTGTTTAATTAGTCTTTTGTTTAATTTATAATTTTAGGTTATTTAGAAATCCCCTAAAAAAAAAAAAAAAAAAAAAAAAATTGGTGGAACTTCACGATTAGAAAAAAAAAATAATAAAATAAAATAATAATAACTTTAACTTTAACTTTAGCTTTAGCTTTATCTTTAGCTTTAACTTTAACTTTAATTTAAAAAATAAAAAATAAAAAAATATTTTTTTTAAGAACGTTTTTTTTTATTGTTAAATTGTTTTTTTTTGTGTGTCGGACATTTAGTAACTGGAAGGGTTAAGTACTGTTAAATTGAGAACTCCTGTCTACGCTGGCATTCGCACATATCCAAACAAAAGGACCCGTTGCCTACCTGGGGACTATCTCAATGAGAGTACCGATACCTATTAGGCCAAAACATGTCTAAATTTAATTTTAAGTCATTTTTTTTGACCATTTTTTACAAGTTTTTTTTAACATACCGCTAGTCGCACATCAAGCGGGTTTTTAATTTTTTTAGCTATCGTGACACTATTACTTTACATTTGAAAATTGTATTTATAAAAAAAAAAATATTAAAAAAATTAGAAAAAAAAAACCAAAAATCCAAAAATAGTTGTTTTTTTTTATAAGTTAGTTTTTATTTTATTTCATTTTTCTTTGTTCAGTACTACTGTTAGTTTGTTACTTGTGCAGCAACTATGGAATGGGATTATGATGTTGAACCATGCTCATGTTGCGGGAGTCACAATAACTGGGCTCAAGATTGTCCACGTTCTTACCACCCGGATCATGGCTCCAGAGGATATCAAAATTACAATCAATCCGATAAAGGCAGTAACGAGCAGAATCGAAACGCAATTGAGGAAGATAAGATTTTAGAGTTATTCAAAACCCTCCTCAAGCATGTAGAGGAACTCACCCAGTCTCTCAAGGAGCAGCAAAATATTAATGAATCACTTAACCAGCGAATTGAACAACTAACTAATCAGTTTGACAATTTTGCAGAAAGAAAAGCTACAGTTAGCCTGGTTGAGGATGCTGGATCAGAGACAGATAGAGATCCATGGGAACCACTTATCCCAATCCAACTTGGGGATTTCAAGACGGATAACGCTTCATTGAATTTTGGAGTTAGTATGAGTGTTCTTCCCGGGTATATTTATGACAGGTATGATTTGGGCCCATTGCAACAGGTTAATGATACTATGGTTTTAGCTGAATACTCACGAGGAAGGCCCCGAGGGATTTTGAAGGGATTGACTGTAAAGGTAGGTGACTTTTATTATCCTGAAGATTTTGTTGTCTTAGATCCATATACAGAGAAGGAACAACTGAGGGTGATACTTGGCAGACCATTCTTGGCCACTACAGATGCTCAGATCTGTTGCTGGAAAGGTACAGTTGATATGACATACGGGAGCCGTAAGCTTTCTGTTGACTTCCTTTCACATTCTTTTGATTATTCATTTATAAATACTTGTTCATGGGATTTTGTTACTAACACGAGTTATTCTCGAGTGTGTGACGATGGCCCGAAAGAGAGTGTTGCTATGATTGACAGGTCTAAAGATGACAAGATCGTGAAGGATAAAGAGGCCAAGTCACCTTGGTGGCTCAAATTGAGAATTAAAAAGCAATTAGCCAAGCGAGAAAAGAAGCCACCAAAGGAAGCAACCAAATCCAAGAAGAATCCCATAGAGACACGTACGGGCGAGTTATTATATTCTTTCGATGATGTAGATCCAGATAACCCGGATCATTGGGATGCCATATGGAGTGAAGGATGGCAGTGGGATACTAACCATTCACCAGCACAAGTGTTCTTTGCACGAGAGATGCCATTTAAACCACCGTGAGCATATCAGGTATGGTCTGGCTGAAGACTCATAAACTTAGCGCTCTCGGGAGGCAACCCGAGTTTGTGTGTCAGTGTCCATTGTGTTCTTCACCATGGCAGCAAGCAAGTGTGGGGAAGTTTCGCTTGATCAGGTACATGTACTCTTTCCTTTATCTTAGTTTGTTGTCTGGTGGTCATGTTCTTTTATGTGTGTTTTTGTATTTGGTGGTGTTAAACTTTATTGTGTTTAGGGAATGTGTTTAAATTATTTGTTTTAATAATGGTCGCTCATGATGTTGTTAGTAGGTATTCCCGGGTTTTGTTTTAAAAGCATGATACATTGGGGACAATGTCGCCCAAGTGTGGGGATATGGAAACCCGGGAAGGGAAATGTTTGAAAGAGGTTGAAAGTGATTGAAAACGATGAAAACTGAGACAAATTGAAAATTTTGAAAATTTTAAAGAATTTCATCGCCTTAAGTGAACTAAATGGATACGAAAACCGAACGTTTCAATCACTAATGGGTTCCTTGCCGGTAGTAAACTAACATAGTCCCTTGTCATGGTTGTTCCTTTAAGTTTCATGAGAGTAGGTTCGACAGGTGTTTTTTATGATAAAAAGAATTGAGAAGAGATGTCTATTTAGGGGTAACATGCTTTAGATTGCATATGCTACATGTCGGTAACCCTTTATCCTTCTTTGGTGAGAATTTTGAGCCTGTAGAATGATAGAATGATTTACATTATTACTTCATTTGTTGAGAGCAGGCCGCATGTTATTCTGTGTTAGAACTTGTATGATTTGATACATGCTGAGACTGTGGTTTGATATGTGCACATAAATGATAAAGGCATTAGGATATCCCTTGCACTTGTTCGTTTGTTTTATGTTTACAGAACCATTACCCTTAGTAGCCCTGTTGAGCCTATTTACCTTTCATTTGTCCACCCGATGTGAAATTTGTGATACCGACCGTGAACGACAAATTATAAATAAAAAAAAATATATTAAAAAAAAGAAAAAAGAAGAAAAAATAGAAAAGAAAGAAAAAAGCAAAAATAGAAGTGTTGTGAATATTGTTATGTTCTTGGGTAGAAACCAACCCAAAAGTATGTTATGTGTTGCAAATAATGTTGTCACGGTTTGGTCGTTGTTTGTTCGCCACGAAAAAGAAAAAAAATATAAGCCAAAATTTCTTACCATTAGCCTAAGCCCAAAACCGAAAGTCCTTTTGATATGTGCCATGTTGTATGATATAGTGGAGGTATGATTGTTATACAAGCCTATGATTACGGAATTTCATGTTTGGTTTTGAGTGTTATACATACTAGCACATTACACGCTAGTCATATTTTTAAACCGAGAGGAGAGATTATTGTGAGGGGCGTGTAGCATGTTCTAATCCTAAGCATGTTAGTTTTGAACAGACAAGTCTTGAGTTTTAGAAATTGCACCAATTGCTTGTCGGACTGTCAATCTCGATTGTGTCAGTCTATGGAATAGGTATGACTTGAGACTTAATCTGTTGCACTGGTTAAGGGGTTTAGAGGTGTTGTTATTATGGTGATTAGTTCCATACTGGTTTGCTTGAGGACAATCAAAGATAAGTGTGGGGATGTGATGGAGAGTGTGAAACATGGGTGCTCAAGTGTTTATCTTACGTGATTTAATCCGTTTTATGTGCTATATGCTTGGAATATGTTTACTGCGAGTGTTTGTATTCTTTGCAGGTAAAATGCGTAATATGGTGAAATTAAAGTGCTTAGTAATGAACTGGGACAAGCACGAATGATTATTAGAGAGACATAAAGTTAAACGAGAGTTGTTCGGGTCGAGGAGATAACTCAAAGCGCATGAGATGTTTGAAGGAAATTAAAAGGGATTATTAAGGATAAAAAAATAACATCATCATCCATCATCTTTGACGGTGGGATTTGACAACATATGTGAACAAAGGCTGGCCATCAACATTAAAAACATTGAAGTCTTGAAGGACATCAGCACTACGAAGACATTCTAGACTTTTGTATTTTTCCTTTTGATTGGATTATTCTAGTCAACATCATATTGGCGGTTAGTAGATATAACACATGAATTCTTATTTTGAGATTATAAAAAGTCATGTGAATGGAAAAACAAAAAGGTTAGACAGCAGCATTGGGGTAGGCGCTAAAAGTCAAGATCACAACATCTACAATTGATTTTTGCGGCAGACTTCTTGGAAGAGGAGGCACATGCACATGGAAAGTTTGGAGGAATATTATAAAAGGATATCATCATTATTGAGAGGGGAGCCTCCACACAACACCAACTGGATCATGAACTCAATGGTTTCTCAAGCCTCTGAAGATCGTCCAACCATCATGTGAGGCTAAATCTCTTGTGAGCACTTCGGGTGAATGATTATGTAAGGCACTTTTAATTCTAGTTTCTGTTTTGTATTGAGATTTGGATTTGTAGTCGGGTGACAGCCAACTATTTGCATGATTATATAATTTGTGTGACAGACAAATCCTGAGTGACAGTCAGAGTTATAATTATGTGTTGAATCCAATTATGCTTTTGTTGATTGAATGATTCCTATGTATGTTTGTTTTAATATTTATCTGATCAATTAATATTAAGATTTTGAACTGCATAGGTAATTGGTAGATGTGACAGGTTTACTATTCAATCAATAGCATCCAATAAAATCAAAAACTAGGTTACTAGTAATTACAGAATCTGAATCCCGGAGTGACCACGCTTTTTCTATCATTGTTTTTTACAATCTCAAATATATTGTTTATATTTTTCTAGCAAAGTTTTCAAAGTAATTCAAATATTTACAAATAAATAATAATTACGCTAACCACAGATTCCCCGTGGATACGATACCCTACTTACGCTATCTACGTAGTTTAATTAGGTTTTTGCATGTCACTAACGACAGACAGCAGGGGCCGTGACAGAAAAAGGTGCTATCAGAGCCACTGATTTAAGCCAATTAAGTATTTAGAAATACTTAATTTTTCTGATTGCCATTCTGTGATTCTGTGAAAATTTAATTTACAATAAATAAAATTTTAACTTAAATTTGTGTGTGTTTCTTCATGTGTACTAACAGCATGAATGAACTGTCGGAGGCACTCCGAAACTTTACTATCCATACCACCGATATGGATACCACAGGAAACCCATCTGGCTACCTGGCAGATACGGAGGAACCACTAACATTCCAGGCCCAGGCCCAGGAGAAACCAAAACCGAAAAAGAGGAGGAGAATCTTGGACTGGAAACGTGGGCGTAGGAAGAAGCCAGCTGCACAGAAGGTTAAAAAGACTGAGGATCCAAAGGATAAAGGGAAAGGAAAAGAGATCGGGGAAAGTTTCGGGCAAGCCCAGGAAATGCCACCATGGGAGGAGCTAGATCGCAAACTGGCGAATTGTGACCTCATCGGACCTGCCGATGAAAACCTCTTCAATTACCCCGCTGAATCACAACTTCCAGTTAATTTGGAACCTGCTATCCCATATCCTATTGTTAACCCCCGACTTCTACCCAGAGAGCTGGAGGAATGGTGGACGAATGACTGGCAATTTCAGAACTTCATGAGCAACCCCAATGTCTATTTTCCCCAGTTTAACCCTGAGCCTGCACCAAACCCACCTATGAGCACAGAAAACTTGGCTGAACTCCGTCACTATGGTGAGGAGCTGGTGGAGGCAGGAAATAGAATTCGGGATGTGGGGGAGAAAATCACATGGAAATACGACGAGAGGGAGCGTCGTTTCTGAAAGGCCGGTTAACTGTGTTTGTGTGTTTAATAATAATATAATAATAAATAATAAAAATATAATCATGTAAAATAACTCAAAATAAAACGTTTGTAATATAACTGGTGTGTATCGATGCATACTAATATATATAAAAATATGAAGGTCGCAAAGACGACAATTTTGGCTATACGTGTTGACATGATTATGTGTGATTGCTTTATTGTGTTTGGTTGTTATTTATTTTGTGCCAATAATTTATATATATATTGTTAATTATCAGATCGAACACGCCATTAATGAGCCAATTAATGAAGTTAACCAATCTGAGCAAAACAATGAGGATCACTTTCTTAATAGGCAAGACATAGAAAATATCGTTGCCCAGGGAATAGCCAATGCTATCCCGGCAATCATCGCTGCTGTTAAAAGCCCTATTGAACCTTCGCAAGCTAACCACAGCAAACGCACCCGTGATGATAATTTCAGTAACAGTGTTAACGGAGGTGGCAACAATGATAACAAAGTGGTTCAAGCCCCAATACTTAAGAAAATGAAAGTTGCAACACCTGGTTGCACTTATAAAGAATTTCTTGCCTGTAAACCTGTCGAATTTGCAGGCAATGAAGGGGTGACTGCTGCACTACGTTGGTTGGAAAAGACCGAGGCAGTAATTAAAATAAGTAAATGCGCCGAGGAAGATAAGGTCATGTATGCTTCTACCTTTTCAAGGAAGAGGCATTAGAATGGTGGAATACGGTGTTGCAAGCCAAAGGAAGTGACATGGCTTATGCCATGAATTTGGAAGAATTTAAGCAATTGGTGGAAAGGAAATTTTGTCCTGAGTATGAAAAGGAACAAATGGCAAATAAGTTCCTGAGCCACCGAATGGTGGATGTTGACTGTCGAGGGTATACTTCGAAATTCTTCGAGTATGCTCAAATTGTACCAACTCTGGCTTCGCCTGAACAGGTACTTATTTCTCGCTACATTTGGGGTTTAATTAGCGAGATTCGTGATATCGTCAAAGTTGCGAGAACCCGCACCATTGACGATGCGGTGGAATTGGCCAACACCTTAACCAACGGGCTGGTACGCACGAGGGAAGAAAACCGGAAGAAGGAATTAGCCCAAAAGATTACCCAAGGCTTCCGTGGGGGTAATGCTAGTAATTACAAGAAAAGGGTACTGGGCAATCTTCCACCCCGCCATTCTGTGGAAATTGTAAAAAGAAAAGAAAAGCTTTACGCCAAATTCTCGAAGTGTGAATTTTGGCTGCAGGAGGTGCCATTTTTAGGACACGAGGTGAATCACGAAGGTATTCACGTAGATCCCTCCAAGATAGAAGCGATCACGAACTGGAAAGTCCCGCAATCAGCTACGAAAGTTAGAAGTTTTCTAGGATTAGATGGGTACTATAGGCGTTTCATTAAGGATTTTTCTAAGATAGTTGTGCCATTAACTAGGCTAACCTATAAAACCGTTATGTTTGAATGGGGACCCAAGCAAGAAGAGGCCTTCAGGATTTTAAGGCAAAGGTTAACAAACGCCCCAATTCTAGCTTTACCAGAAGGAACGGAAGATTTTGAAGTCTACTGTGATGCCTCTAAGTTAGGACTAGGATGTGTGCTAATGCAATGCAAAAAGGTAATTGCATATGCATCAAGACAATTGAAGAAGCACGAAGAAAATTATACAAATTATGACTTAGAATTAGGAGCAATAATTTTTGCCCTTAAGATTTGGAGACATTATCTGTATGGGAGTAAGTTTACTGTCTATACGGATCATAAGAGTTTAAGGTACATATTTGGGCAAAAAGAATTAAACATGAGGCAAAGAAGGTGGATGGAAATTCTAAGTGACTACGACTGTGATATTCAATATCACGAAGGAAAAGGAAATGTAGTAGCAGATGCCCTAAGTCGTAAGTATCATGAAAAACAAAGACGAATTCGTGCTCTTAGATTAAATCTTCAAGTAGATTTAATGGAACAACTGAAGAGCATTCAAGAAACAGCAATCGAGGATGATGCTGAAGGAATGAAAGGAATGATAAAAGAATTAGAGCAAGGGACTGATGGAATTTGGAGATTCCACCAGAAAAGAATTTGGGTACCTATACAAGGGAATTTAAGAGATAAGATTTTAGAGGAAGCCCATAAATCTAGATATACCATACACCCTGGAAATAATAAGATGTACCAAGATTTAAGAAATAACTTCTGGTGGATAGGAATGAAAAAGGACATTGCTAGATATGTATCTAGGTGTCTAACTTGTTCGCAAGTTAAGGCAGAACACCAGAAACCTTCAGGTTTACTTCAACAATTAGAAATGCCTGTATGGAAATGGGAACTCATAACAATGGACTTTGTTACTAAGTTACCCAAAACCAGAAAAGATACCGACGCTATTTGGGTAATTGTGGATCGATTAACCAAATCAGCTCATTTTCTGCCCATGAAGGAAACTTTTAGCATGGAAAGATTAGCAAAGTTATACGTAGACGAGGTAGTATCCTTACATGAGGTTCCACTCTCCATAGTATCGGATAGGGATAGTCGTTTCACTTCACATTTTTGGACAAGCTTTCAAGAAGCAATGGGGACCCGACTGAATTTAAGTACTGCATACCATCCCCAAAATAGGGGCCTCAATCAACTTTTGCTTGAGAAGGTCAAAGGCCCTCAAGCAATCTTCTCCAAAGATAAACGGAGCGTCTTTATCCAACAAATGGGTCATGGGCCTAGCGATTTTTGAAAAATCTTTGATGAATCGCCTATAGAACCCCGCATGACCAAGAAAGCTCCTTATCGCTCTCACAGAGGTGGGAGGCGGAAGTCGTGAAATAATGTCAACTTTAGCTGGATCGACTTTCATGCCAGGACGCGAAATCTTATGTCCTAGAACTATGCCCTCTTTCACCATGAAGTGACATTTTTCCCAGTTTAGGACCAGATTTGTTTCTTCGCACCTCTTCAACATCTTCTTTAAATTTTCCAAACAATGATCGAAAGAATCCCCAAATAACGAAAAGTAATCCATGAAAACCTCCATAGAATCCTCGATCATATCATGAAAAATTGCAACCATGCATCTCTGAAAGGTCGCCGGTGCATTACACAACCCAAAAGGCATCCGCTGGTAGGCGAATGTGCCGAAGGGGTATGTAAAGGTAGTCTTTTCCTGATCCTCAGGAGCTATAGGAATTTGGAAGTACCCAGAAAACCCGTCCAAGAAACAGTAATACAACTTCCCCGACAGACGCTCCAACATCTGGTCGATGAATGGCAGCGGGAAGTGGTCCTTACGAGTAGCATCGCTGAGTTTGCGGTAGTCGATGCAAACTCGCCACCCAGTGATGGTACGAGTAGGAATTACCTCATTCCTATCATTTGAGACTACAGTAATACCCCCTTTCTTGGGTACTACCTGCACCGGACTCACCCACACAGAGTCAGATATAGGATATATCAACCCGGCATCCAACAACTTAATCACTTCTTTCTTGACCACATCTTGCATGTTTGGATTTAACCTCCTCTGATGCTGTGCACAGGGTTTGTACTCGTCTTCCATCAAAATCTTGTGAGTACAAAAAGAAGGATTGATGCCTTTAATATCCATGATTTTCCAAGCAATGGCTCTCTTATGAAGTCTAAGAACCTCAAGAAGCTGTTTCTTCTCATCTTTCGCCAAAAGTGCCGAAATGATGACCGGCAAGCGACACTCCTCGTCCAGAAATGCATACTTGAGATGTGGTGGGAGTTCTTTCAACTCCAAAGACTGCGGATCTTCAATCGAAGGTTTTGATTTCTCATCTTCTACATGGCCAATTTCTAGAAACCTCTCCGGACTCTGGGAACCGTCGTCACCAATCTGATAGACTGGCTGCTCGAAATCGTGGCCCTCCTGCGTAATGCCAGTCAGGTCCCCACACGACAGACGTGTGTCCGAATCAATCTCTTCGATAGTGCCTTGGAAATGAGAGCACACACATGCGTCGACAATGTCGACATAGTAAGGCATGTCATAGTGAATTTGCGGATGCTGCATTGATCTGTTGATATCAAATGTCACGTGCTCGTCATTCACTCGGAGCGTGATTTGGCCAGCTGCCACATCAACAATCGTCCTCGCAGTATTGAGGAACGGGCGCCCAAGTATCAATGGCACTCTTGAATCTTCGTCCATGTCAAGAATAACAAAATCCACAGGGAAAACAAATTTGTTGATTTTAACGAGCATGTTTTCAACAAATCCACGCGGATACTTGATCGAACGATCTGCCAACCGAATACTCATTCTAGTGGGTGACGGCTCACCCAGATCCAGTTTAGTAAAAACCTTATAGGGCATAAGGTTGATGCTTGCTCCCAAATCAGCCAATGCATGTCAAACAGACATGTTTCCAATCAAACAAGGGAGCGTAAAACTACCCGGATCTCCTATTTTTGTGGGCAGACGGTTTTGAAGAATGGAAGAACAACTTTCATTCATCACCACACATGATATATCCTCGAGCTTCTGCTTATTCGAGAGGATGTCCTTTAAGAATTTGGCATACTTTGGCATCTGGGCCAAGGCTTCAACAAACGGTATGTTAATGTGTAGTTGTTTAAACAATTCAAGGAACTTACCGTATTGTTCTTTGTGTTTCTGTTTCTTAAGCCTGCCCGGATAAGGTACTGGTGGAGTGTACTCTTTGACTGGCTCCTAGACTTGTGCTGTACTTGCTGGGCGCAGCCTGGCATGCACCTCGTCCTGAGCATCAGTCTGGACCGCTTCATCGATCGGTGGTGAGTCCGATATGTTGGGTCCTGTAGTCTTGCCACTCCTGGTCATGACCGCGTTTACATGCCCACACGGATTTGGATCAGTATTGCCCGGAAGACCACCTGGGGGTCTTTCAGACATCATCTTTGCCAGCTGACCAACCTGATTCTCGATATTCTGAATCGAGGCTTTCTGACTCCCCATTTCTCCCTCATAGGATAGAAAACGATCCTCGCTTTGTTGGTATCGTTTTTCAGCCAACTGATTGGCACTCAAGGAGCTAGAAAGAAGCTGAGCCATCATATCCTCCAGCTTAGAACTAGATTGAGGGGCCTGATGCTGGGAACTACTCCCAGTGCCCTGATTCTGATATGAATATGGACGAGGCTGGTAAGATTGGTTGTATGGCTGGAATTGCTGACCCTGAGCCTGCTGCGGCGCTGGAGCGCGCTGGGTGAATCCTAATGGGTTCTGATTACCCACATTCGCTCGCCACCCAAAATTGGGTGATTTCTCCATCCGGGATTGTATGTGTTGCTGTACGGGTTGTTATGCGGGCTCACCTGATTACTCACAAAATCCACTTCTTCTTGGCCCTCATATACAACTCCCTGAAAACATGCACCCGGCTCGTGTGACACTCCACACTAGTCACACCCTGAACCAGCTTGCGCAGCTATCTGGGACTTATCGAACTTCGCTGAAAGAGCTGAGATCTGTGCAGTAATGGCCGTGTAATCGTCTACAGCGTGAACTCCTGGGCGAGGTGTTGATGATGTCCGGCCTCTATCTCCTGCTCGACGCGAGCTAGACTTCAACGCAGCTTTTTCTATGATATCATAAGCTTCATTCGGCGTCTTCGTTCCTAGATCGCCTCCTGCATTCACGTCTAATCTCTCCTGCTTGTTGTAACAAAGCCCTTGATAGAACGTCAAGACCAGCTGTCTTTTGGAGAAGCCATGATGCGGAACATCAAATAACAAATCCTTAAATCGCTCCCAGGCTGCGTGCAACGACTCTCCCTCGTCCTGGCGAAAGGTCACAATCCGGTTTCTCAGTTTGGTTGTTTTCTCAGGCGGAAAGTATTTCTGCATGAATAACTCCGCCAGCTCATTCCAGGTCCTGATGGACCCAGCTGGAAGTGACATAAGCCAAGCTCTGGCTTTCTCACGCAACGAGAATGGAAACAACCTCAACCAAACAGCATCCTCCGAAACATCTCTAATCTTGAATGTGGAACAAACTTCGAGAAAAGCCGCTATATGTCGTCCGGGGTCCTCATGCTCGCGCCCGTCAAATTGTACTGAATTCTGCACCATGTTAATAATACTAGATTTAATTTCAAAAACAGGTGCATCAATAGTAGGTCTAATAATACTGGGCTCCAAGCCTGTTCCTCTGGGCTGATTCGAATCATTCAAAGGTAGCTCATCGTCCGCCATGATTGCGTTTCCTGCTGCCCCTGAGCCCTCGGCTTCAGCGTGTACCACCGGCTCACCAGCTGCGAGTAGCAGCCCAACCGCACGAGATCTTTTGCGAAGATGTCTCCTCAGATCACGCTCAGGTTCGTCTGACGGCTCAACAGGATCGGGAGCGGGGGTTGAGGACATCAACCTGCAAACGAAAAATTGACACAATGAATATTTTATTATTATATTAAGGTCGTCTTCTTTTTTTTTTTTAGCTGAATTAAAACAGAAAATTATTTTAAATGGGATGAAAAATTTTATAAAAAATTAAAAATGGGCCCAAAATTTTATAAAAATCATAACGAACAAAAATAATCGAATCGGCTAGTATAAAAATGATTTTCGGAGCCGAAAACTCAAAGAATAAATGAATAATTAGTTCGAATTCGAACAAATAAATGAAATAAAAAAAATTTACAAGTGTAAGAAATAAGCTTGGAAAACGAATAAATTAAATTAAAATAAGAAATATTAACAAATAAATGAACGAATAAACAAATCGGAAAATATTCACAAATATTCACAAGTATATACGCCGATAAAACAATGACTCGGGTCGTTCCTAAAGCTCGCCATTTCCCCGGCAACGGCGCCAAAGACTTGACGTGTGCGCGTATGTACATAATTTTACAATGAATTTACACACGATTCGGTTTTAAATTTATAAAAGTGATTTATACTTCAACATCAAAACACACACGAAAGAGGCAAGTGTACCCCGTCATATATGTAGTAAAGTATCAGTAAGAACCAAGTATCGATCCAAGGAAGTGGGCGAAGGAATAATACTAGACCTTTGTCATTAAATTAACGGAAGAAAGATAAGTTGTTTGATTTTATAAAAACTAAGATAAGTATAAACAAATATAAATAAAAACATAGTAGACTCCAAATAAGAAAATAGACAAATAGCCTTGCTTTATACACAACCAAAGCATGTGAACTAAGTTGGTTTTGCCACTAGAAACATTTGGTCAATTCTCCATTTTCAAGACAATTAGTATCCCTTTCGGGAATCCTAACATGACAATCATTCGGAAAGCTAAAACGATAAACACACTTTAACCACCTAAGATTGTTCTTTAACGTGCAATTGATAAATGTCTATGATAATCTCCTAAAGATAAGTTAGTCATCCGTTAGGAGTTTTCTAACCTCACTTAATCAAGGAAAGTGACACCGATAAACACAATGCAACCACCGAGACAAGCATAAACTAGATTAAATCACAACCGAGTTCATTTTACAAATCTTGCACACAAATTCACCAAGATAGCAATTTTGGCCGAAACTAATAACTAAGCTAACAATTTATAACAAGAATTCATAACAACACCATTTAACCCGTTAAGGTCCTTCCGTGAGGGAAAGCTTTCTTGATTAACAATAATTACCACTTATTAAACCACTAACCATTTCTAGTATCATGGTGCACACATTTTAAACAAGTTAAACAAGTTAAGCATGTTCAAAGTCTACTAATACATGATTAATTAAGCTTCATCTTTCAACTATCTCAACTAACCATATACTAATCATCCAACATAATTACTTATAATCAAGAGATCAACATCAATAAACAAGGTTGCAAAATAATCATCAAAGATTAACATAGAAAATACTTCCAAGTGTCATTACAAACATAATTAACATACTAATGGTTATAATTAAGCAAGGGGTTGTAGTGTTTTTGCCCAAAGGCTTACAGTAATACATAAAACATTAATCTAAATGCTTGAAACATTAACAAAATTATGGAAAGATTAGAGAATCAGACCATAAACAAGCACTAGATTAAGAATCCGGATGATAACGGAGCTAATCGGCACAATGTGGCTTGAATCCGGGTGAAAGCTAATGCCTCCGGAGCCTGAAAATCGCCTGAAGAGCTCCCAAAATGTCCAGAATTACGAACAGAATGCTGTTGTCTGTTTTTTATAACATTTTGCGATCGCATGGTCGTGCCAATAAAGTGCACGACCGTTCACTTTTTGAATCACTGTTCACCATACCGCGTGACATCATCAGATCTTGACCAGATTTCGTAGTCGCACGACCGTTCCATTGGTGGCACGTTCGTGCATCTCCGGGTTAGGGTGGCACGGACATCTGAACTGGCGTGCATCTCCGAGCTGGGCTTGGTCGTCGGGATCGCACGGGAGTGCCTCCAGCCGCACGATCGTTCCATTCCGAGAGAGGCTTGCACTCCTGATCGCACTGGCGTGCATCGCCGGGCTGGGCTCAGTTGTCGGATCCGCACGGTCGTTCCATGATTCGCACGACCGTGCCAAATGCCCAGGTCAGAATCTTCACAGAATGTTCGCAGCTTTGTCGTTTTGCTCGGAAAGTCCTTTTTTCATCATCTTCTTGTTTGTCATGCTGTTTTAGGCCTGTAAACAAAAGTATACCTGATTAAGTATCCGATTAACGGTTTTACGGCTGAAAACGCATAAAATGGGGGTAAAATGGGGGAATAAAGTATGTATAATTTGGTGAATATCAGTATCGATTATAGAGAATTGAATAAAGTTACAATTAAGAATCGATATCTATTACCTAGGATTGATGATCTTTTTGATCAACTTCAAGGAGCTAGATACTTCTCTAAGATAGACTTGCGTTCAGGATATCATCAGTTGAAGGTACAGGAGGAAGACATACCTAAAACTGCTTTCAGAACTAGGTATGTCATTACGAGTTTACAGTCATGCCCTTTGGATTAACGAATGCTCCTGCAGCATTCATGGACATGATGAATAGAATCTGTAAGCCGTACTTGGATAAATTTGTAATTGTCTTCATCGACGATATACTTATTTATTCCAAAAGTCAGGACGAGCATTGTGAGCATCTACGAGCACTCTTAACTCTGTTAAGAAAAGAAAAGCTTTATGCCAAATTCTCGAAGTGTGAATTTTGGCTGCAGGAGGTGCCATTTTTAGGACACGTGGTGAATCACGAAGGTATTCACGTAGATCCCTCCAAGATAGAAGCGATCATGAATTGGAAAGTCCCGCAATCAGCTACGAAAGTTAGAAGTTTTCTAGGATTAGCTGGGTACTATAGGCGCTTCATTAAGGATTTTTCTAAGATAGTTGTGCCATTAACTAAGCTAACCTGTAAAACCGTTAAGTTTGAATGGGGACCCAAGCAAGAAGAGGCCTTCAGGATTTTAAGGCAAAGGTTAACAAATGCCCCAATTCTAGCTTTACCAGAAGGAACGGAAGATTTTGAAGTCTACTGTGATGCCTCTAAGTTAGTACTAGGATGTGTGCTAATGCAACGCAAAAAGGTAATTGCATATGCATCAAGACAATTGAAGAAGCACGAAGAAAATTATACAACTCATGACTTAGAATTTGGAGCAATAATTATTGCCCTTAAGATTTGGAGACATTATCTGTATGGGAGTAAGTTTACTGTCTATACGGATCATAAGAGTTTAAGGTACATATTTGGGCAAAAAGAATTAAACATGAGGCAAAGAAGATGGATGGAAATTCTAAGTGACTACGACTGTGATATTCAATATCACGAAGGAAAATCAAATGTAGTAGCAGATGCCCTAAGTCGTAAGTATCATGAAAAACAAAGACGAATTTGTGCTCTTAGATTAAATATTCAAGTAGATTTAATGAAACAACTGAAGAGCATTCAAGAAACAGCAATCGAGGATGATGCTGAAGGAATGAAAGGAAGGATAAAAGAATTAGAGCAAGGGACTGATGGAATTTGGAGATTCCACCAGAAAAGAATTTGGGTACCTAAGCAAGGGAATTTAAGAGATAAGATTTTAGAGGAAGCCCATAAATCTAGATATACCATACACCCTGGAAATAATAAGATGTACCAAGATTTAAGAAATAACTTCTGGTGGACAGGAATGAAAAAGGACATAGCTAGATATGTATCTAGGTGTCTAACTTGTTCGCAAGTTAAGGCAGAACACCAGAAACCTTCAGGTTTACTTCAACAATTAGAAATGCCTGTATGGAAATGGGAACTCATAACAATGGACTTTGTTACTAAGTTACCCAAAACTAGAAAAGGTAATGACGCGATTTGGGTAATTGTGGATCGATTAACCAAATCAGCTCATTTTCTGCCCATGAAGGAAACTTTTAGCATGGAAAGATTAGCAAAGTTATACGTAGACGAGGTAGTATCCTTACATGGGGTTCCACTCTCCATAGTATCGGATAGGGATAGTCGTTTCACTTCACATTTTTGGACAAGCTTTCAAGAAGCAATGGGGACCCGACTGAATTTAAGTACTGCATACCATCCCCAAACAGACGGACAGAGTGAAAGGATAATCCAAACCCTGGAAGACATGCTCAGGGCATGTGTAATAGATTTTGGTGGAAACTGGGATAACCACCTACCCTTAATCGAATTCTCCTATAACAATAGTTATCATGCAAGTATCGAAGCTGCCTCATTTGAAGCACTGTATGGACAAAAGTGTAGAACTCCAGTTTGTTGGGCATAAATAGGAAAAAGCCAATTATCAGGTCCTGAAATTGTACAGGAAACCACCGACAAGATAACTAAAATCAAGGAAAGACTGAAAACAGCTCAAGATCGCCAGAAGAGTTATGCAGACAATCGACGCAAGCTGCTGGAATTCCAAGTTGGAGACAAGGTGCTCCTAAAAGTTTCTCCTTGGAAAGGGGTAGTTCGGTTCGGTAAGAAAGGAAAGCTAAGTCCAAGGTACATCGGACCCTTCCCAGTGATCCAGCGAATAGGACCAGTTGCCTATCGCTTACAACTACCCGA
The DNA here is from genome assembly GCA_030545235.1 of Helianthus tuberosus. NCBI lineage: Eukaryota > Viridiplantae > Streptophyta > Magnoliopsida > Asterales > Asteraceae > Helianthus > Helianthus tuberosus. The sequence continues at coordinate 190,174,332 of CM060406.1, forward strand.
AGAACTAGCCGGGGTACATGACGTATTTCATGTATCCAACCTCAAGAAATGTTTATCTGACTAATCCCTGGTAGTACCCCTTCAAGATATAGAGGTAATTGAAAATTTGAAATTTGTTGAGAAACCACTCCAAATAGAAGACAGAAAGGTCAAGTTTCTCAAGCACAAAAGACTGGGGCTAGTCAAAGTCAAGTGGGATTCAAAAAGATGACCTGAATACACGTGGGAACTGGAATCGGAAATGAAGCGAAAATATCCTTACTTGTTTCAGTAAATCTCGAGGACGAGATTTTAAATAAGGTGGGGAGGATGTAAGGACCTGCAAAATTGTCCCAAAACGACCCGTAAGTAGAAACCCGGACCCCTAAAACCCTAATCCTTGAGAAAAACCAAGAAATTCAAGTTTTCTGATCGCTCGCGGGCCGCGTAAGCCTTAAGGGAAGCCTACGCGGGCCGCGACAGCTAGGTGATTCGACCGGATAAGTTTTAGGCCACGTGTCGCACACGTGGCGAACCTACGCGTGACACGCTAGCCCTAATTGTAGCTAGGGCGGCCCTCGCGGGCCGCGTAAGATCTTTCTTGGGTTTACCTGGGCAGCGTAAAACCCAAATTTTTGCTATAAATGGGACGATGCATGGCATAGCTTCTGTGTTCGAAAAACTTTTCAAAAGACGAAGTATACTGCTCAAAATCATAATTTTACTTAGGGAAACGCTGCTATGAGTACAGGGTATTAACTCGATCACTGCTACGATACAATGTCCGATCGATTGAAACCGATCCGATGGATGTTTAAGTGCTGCCCGAATTCGGGCTATACTTTGTCATTCGTCGTGAGGGTTTTGATTTCGTGAGTTTATCGTAAATGTTGTATTAAGTTACTGACCTACTTTCGGGTGCATTGTTATTTAACTAGGTGACGAGGCTAAATCAGTAGGCAAAGTTCTGTCCAACTAAACTTGCAATGTGAGTCATTCTCTTTTTATCAAAGTGCTTTGCAAAACCCTAAATGTTTTCCAGTTATATTTTGCAGTGATTAAGTCTTTGCTAATCTTTAATTACTGGCAGTATGTGGGGGTTTTGTGCACATTACTACTAATGATTTATCACTCTTAGGTGGGCGAGCCTAATTAGTGATATGTCCACAGTCATAGATCTGGTCGAGTGACAACTGGACCAGATAATTAATAGATAAGGGCAAATGTAAAAACTCTTAATGCTGTAAATTGTAACACGGTGCCGTTTTGTGCAAATTGAATGACTCGCCAGTATTTCCCCGCTGATAAAATCTTTTTAAACATGTTTCGGGTGATTTACTGTGAACCAGGAAAGAGTGCCGCGTAGCACTACGGCTTGAAGAATGTGGCTCAGTAAATAAAATAAATAAACATGTTCTTGTAAAACAGGGAATCTCCCCGTGAAATTCCTTTACTGTAAATTATGGGATTTATCCCAAAAATGTGAAATAAAATAATTGGGTGTTTTCAGTTTAAACCATCCTATTAATATCTCCGCTGCCAAATTAAATACAAATACCACGGGTTTCTGTTCCGAGGCTTCTAGACCGGGTAAAACCGGGTCGGGGGCCGTGACATTAGACAATCTACATCACAGCGTGAAAGGCTCAGATAACTATGGATTCCTGATCAGACTCAATAAACAAGTAGTGAAAGGGAAACTACGGGGATCTTCTCACAACCTAAAGACAGACCGACAACCTCTCACCTCACGGCTATCGAGATTGGTAGAACACTTAATCCTATTTAAATCATAATTATACTCCTTTGCTATTTTGGTCAATCAACCATAAACTAATAAAAAACACTGGTTAATCTAACATGAACCTATAACTAGAAGACACTCAAAAAGAAAACATTTGGAGTAAAGAATCAATTAATAAACAAGACTAAGCACACATACACATCAAAACATGAAAACCAAGTCTTTACTTTACTATTAAATCCACAAATAAGTTCCAAAACCGAAAAGAATCATGTCAAGCAATAAGTGTATTCATCGACCTAGGCCGGGATAAGGGTTTTATCCTAGCATGGTTATAAAATCAGTAACAAGTTGCATAAGAAGTTCACAAAACATGTTGAAATCAAAATGTAACATCCCGAAAATACAAGTTTCTTAAATTTCAATTAGTTTGCAAATAAATTAGTAAGATCTGTTTCAATTAGTTTCTTAAAATACAAGTTTCTTAAATTTCAATTAGTTTCTTAAAATACAAGTTTATTAAATTTCAAGTTTCTTAAATCCTACAAATTGAAGGTCAAGATCTGTTTCAAAACAAAAATCAAGCATAGATTACTGATCCTCATCACAAGAGGGTTACAAGGTATGTAAAATCTGATGAAAATTCTCTACTCAAAATTCTCATGAATTTGGGAAATCTGAAATTTGATGATGCATGTTTGTTATTTGGGTAGAATACGATTGATATAGTGTCTAGGAGTAAAACCTAGACAACAATATGAGAAATCATGCCTGAATTCTAAAAATGTCATGAACACATTGAAGGTGATTCATGAGTTTCGTGAGATTATGATAAACACTAGGATTATAGTGGTTGTTCTAGTAATATTTGACATATGTGAAGTGATTACAGAATTTTAGAGGTCAAAGTTCATGTATGGTAGTTGATTGATGAAAATTTAGGGCTACATGACAAGTCGTGAACTTGATAATATATAGTGTAAATTTCTGCCCTAAAAGTGTTTGTAAAATGCCTCAATGAAAGCTTAAATCTGAAAATTTGAGTTAAACCAAATAATTGTGATGCTTCGGCAAAATATGCGAACTATGAATTGAAAAGAGTTCTAAACATGGCTTGGTTGAACTCTATAGGAAAAGATACCGGAGCTCCAAGCGGACAAGCCGGTGGCGACTTGCGTTTGAAGGGCGTGCACTAAAGGTATGTAACTTGACTCGTTACATTGGGTAAATTTTGATAATTTGCATAAATATAGTGAATTGTAGAATAAAGGTTGTTTTAATTTGAAGCGATAATGTTTGCTATATTGATTAATAAGACCAGGATTGGTTAAAACTTGTTGGTAGTCATCATAATGGAGGATTCCGTAGATGAGCCAAACGGGTCGAATAATCGATTAATGCGTGGCAAATGCTTCGTAGTATAATAAATTGGTCTTCTGTTATTGTTGACAAACGACATATTATAATACGAGGATTTAACATGTTGGTTTGTAGGAATGAAATCCGAGAATTTGGTTCAAGTAAACAAACAAATCAAACAAAACATAACATAACATTCCAGAGCCTACCGTAAATTACGGTATATAGCGTAATTTACAGTAGGGACCAAAATGTTACGATGGATTCTTCCTGTTTTACGGTGGAACCAAAGTTTCCCAGGAGCTACCGTAACTTACGGTGACTACCGTAAGTTACGGTAGAGCCTTGACATTCATGTTAAATTTTGCATATCTTTGCTAAATCGAATCCGTTTTAAGCATAGTTTCGATTATGTAATAATTCTAAGAACTCTAACACTAATCTTTGTTAAAAATTTCCAGTTTCTAGGTATGGCAAGCACGTGGACGATGATAAATCAAGTTTTGAAGGACCGAACACACTTTAGAAGCTTCCGCGATATCTAACTTTAATAGACAATGTTTTTGGAATGTAAACAATTTGTTAAACAACTTATGAATGTTTGAATTAGTCGTTAGTCGACTAATTTTTTGCTACTTATGAACTTTATCTATGGAACTTATGTTATAAGTTGGACATCTTTTGTATAAAATTGTATGAATTATTATTAAATTCAAGTAGTAATTAGAAGGGTGTTACAAGTTGGTAATCAGAGCTTAAGGTTGTCAACAAGTGTTCGGTTCAAGCTTGATCGATCGTCCGGTAAGAATTAATTTATTATTTTAGTAGATCCTATCTTATGTAAGAAATGAGATACGAATTAATGTGCATGGGAAGGGTGTGTTAACACACTCAAACCCGGAAAGTGCACAAAATGTGAACGGTAAAAGCAAGTTACGCACTTGGCTAAACCAAAGCAAATAAAGCTATGTTGTAAATGAAATGTTTAATGCTTAATGTAAACATTTCAGTTTCAAGATGTCGAAAGGAAACGATAATGATCCGGTGCCGACAAGCACCGAACAAATGAAAGAGATAATTGCCGAAGAAGTGGGAAAGGCAATTGAAGGTAGTCTATCCGGGTTTATAGACAAAATTCAAAACACGGTGTTGTCGCTTGTCGAAGAACGAGTCAAAAGGTTGGAAGATAGTGTCAACCTCATAAAAGATAAATCGGGAGAACGTAAGGGATGCTCGGACAAAGAGTTCATGGCGTGTAAACCGCCAATCTATAACGGGGAAGTTGACCCGATAATTTGCCAAAGATGGTTGGGCGACATTGAAGGGGTGTTTGAAAGGACCCATTGTGATGAAAGTGACTTTGTTGCTTACGGAACGGGCCAGTTGAGAGGTCAAGCCAAAGACTGGTGGGACAACAAAAAGAATGAAATAGGAGCCGAAGCAGCGAGAACCATGACATGGGAAGAGTTTAAGACACGTTTCTTAAACATCATAGTCCCAAGGCGGTCATCAATAAAATCAAGGAAGTGTTCATGCAACTTAGGCACAAGGGCGAGACCATAGACAAGATTACGGCGATGTTTATGGATAAGATGAAGTTTAGTAGTGAATTGGTGACGAACGAAGAACAGAAGATATACTACTACTATAACATGTTGAGCGCTGAATATAGGGAGTTTATGACTCCTTGAAAATACGAGACCCTTACTGAAATCATAAATGTTGCTCGGGAACGAGAAATCGAGTTGAAGAAACGGGTTGAAAGGGGTGAGCGAAGGGCGCAAGATGTAAATCCAAGCCCTACAAAGAAAGCTCGAACTGGGGAGTCGGGAAAGAAAGTGGATGCTAAAGGTGGGTCGCCAAGTTGTAAAGTGTGCGGGAAAGGACACAAGGGAGAATGTCGGTTCAAGGACAAGCCATGCCCTATATGTTGTAAGACGGGGCACACGGCGTTGCTATGCCCGGGTAAAGTCTCAGTTTGCTACAAATGTTATCAACCCGGCCATAAAAAGTCCGAATGCCCGGACTTAGTTGGAAAGAGAGACGTTAGAGAATCTCCAGCAGAAGCTCCTAAGGCGAAGGCTAGATCCTTCCAACTTACCGCGGCTGAAGCAAAAACAGAACCCGATGTGGTCTCAGGTATATTCACAATTAACTCAATTCCCGCACGTGTATTGTTTGATACGGATGCGAATAAATCTTTCATTTCGCATGGATTTATTCGACATCCTTCATTTGTATTGACGAAATTATCTGTGCCCTTAGAAGTTGAAATAGGGGACAACAAAAGTTTTATAGTTTGTGACATTTGTCGAGGCTGCAATTTAAGCATCGATGATGAAGAATACTTGACAGACCTAATCCCGATGTCAATGGGGGAGTTTCAAGTAGTCGTTGGGATGGATTGGCTATCTCAACACCATGCAAAGGTCGTGTGTTTTCGTAAGGAGATAAAGCTAACATCTTCGAGCGGGAAACACATCACTATCTATGGCGAAAAAGGAGGTAACCCTATAATATGCTCGATGTTGAAAGCTCACAAGCTTATGAAGCAAGGATGCAAGGCGTTTATGATATACGCGAATGAGCCCGAGAAGGAATCACTGAAGATTGAAAATGTACCAGTAGTACAGAACTACGAAGATGTGTTTCCGGAAGATTTACCGGGGATACCGCCTGAACGGGAAGTAGAGTTCGGGATCGAATTGATTCCGGGCGCAAAACCCATAGCTAGAGCACCGTACCGACTTGCGCCGTCGGAGTTACAAGAGTTGATGTCCCAGATTCAAGACCTGCTTGACAAAGGATTCATAAGGCCGAGTGTGTCTCCTTAGGGCGCACCGGTACTGTTCGTGAAAAAGAAAGACGGAAGCATGCGCATGTGTATCGATTACCGGGAGTTAAACAAACTCACGGTAAAGAACCGATACCCGCTTCCAAGGATAGATGATCTATTCGACCAACTACAAGGTGCGAACTGGTTTTCAAAGATTGACCTTAGATCGGGGTATCACCAACTAAAGGTCAAGGAAGAAGATGTGCCGAAGACGGCTTTCCGCACGCGATACGGACATTACGAGTTTCTCGTGATGTCATTTGGACTAACAAATGCACCCGCGGCTTTCATGGATCTCATGAACCGGGTTTGCAAGCCAATGTTGGATAAATCAGTCATTGTGTTTATCGATGATATTCTGGTCTATTCAAAAAGTGAAGCTGAACATGCACACAACTTACAAGAGGTGTTAGAGACACTTAGACGAGAGAGGTTGTATGCGAAATTCTCTAAGTGTGCCTTTTGGTTACGAGAGGTGCAATTTCTCGGCCACATCATAAGTGCCAATGGAGTATTGGTAGATCCGTCCAAGATCGAGGCCGTGTCAAAATGGAATTCCCCGAAGAACCCTTCAGAAATTAGAAGCTTCTTAGGGCTTGCGGGATACTATAGGAGATTCATTCAAAATTTCTCCAAGATTGCGTCGCCGCTAACCAAGTTAACCCGAAAGGAGGAGAAGTTCATTTGGGGTGTTGAACAAGAAAGGGCGTTTCAGACGCTAAAAGAGTAGTTAACTCAAGCTCCGGTATAAACATTGCCGGACGGAGTTGAAGACTTAGTGGTTTATTCGGATGCCTCATTATCGGGGCTCGGATGTGTTCTGATGCAACGGGACAAAGTTATAGCTTATGCCTCGAGGCAATTGAAGATACATGAGAAGAAATATCCCACGCACGATCTTGAATTGGCCGCGGTGGTATTTGCGTTAAAAATATGGAGGCACTATTTATATGGGGTAAAGTGCACCATATTCACCGATCACAAAAGCTTAAAATACTTCTTCGATCAGAAGGAGTTAAATATGCGTCAGAGACGATGGTTGGAAACGGTGAAGGATTTCGATTGCGAAATACACTACCACCCCGGAAAGGCGAATGTGGTGGCGGATGCTTTGAGCAGAAAAGCGGACTATGTCCCAATACGAGTAAGATCAATGCAACTTGTGGTGACCTCGGGTATACTTGAACGTATCCGAGAGGCACAAGTAGAAGCAGTGAAGGAGGAGAACTGGAAAAAGGAAAGGATTGTTGGCCAAGTTAAGGATCTCGAAGTAGGCAACCACGGTCTGAAAACACGTTTCAATAGAATTTGGGTTCCTAACACATGTGGAGTTAAAAAGCTTCTACTTGATAAAGCTCACAAGTCCCGTTATTCCATCCATCCGGGTGTGACCAAGATGTATAACGACCTGAAACAAAATTATTGGTGGCCCGGAATGAAGAGGAATGTGGTGAAATATGTGGAGAAATGCTTGACTTGCTTACAAGTCAAGGCGGAGCATCAGAAACCTTATGGAAAACTACAACCTTTGGAGATCCCGGTTTGGAAATGGGAACATATCACTATGGACCTATTGACCAAACTACCTAAAACAATACGGGGATTCGACCCCATATGGGTGATTGTGGATAGATTGACGAAGAGTGCACATTTTATTCCTATACGTGAAACATATACTTTGGAAAAGATGTCTGAGGTATATACAAACGAAATAGTGGCACGTCACGGAGTGCCGGTATCTATTGTATCGGATAGAGATACCCGGTTTACTTCAAACTTTTGGCGAGATTTTCAAGAACAGATGGGAACGAAACTCTTCATTAGCACCGCCTACCATCCTCAGACGGATGGACAGAGTGAAAGAACAATACAGATGTTAGAAGATATGTTACGGGCATGTATCATCGACTTCGGTGGAAGTTAGGATGTTTATCTACCTTTGGCCGAATTTTCATATAACAATAGTTACCATTCAAGTATCGGCATGGCGCCTTACGAGATGCTATATGGTAGAAAATGTAGAACCCCGGTGTGTTGGGGTGAGGTGGGACCACGCGAATTGGCCCATACAGATGTAATTCAGGCCACTAATGAGAAGATTGAAGTGGTACGAACTCATTTGAAAGCAGCCCAAGATAGGCAGAAGTCATATGCCGATAAAAGACGAAGACCGATTGAATTTCAGATAGGCGACATGGTTATGTTGAAGGTTTCCCCGTGGAAGGGCATTATTAGATTCAGAAAAAGAGGGAAACTAAGCCCGAGGTTTATCGGGCCATTTAAAATCATCGAGCGGGTTGGCAAAGTGGCTTATCGCCTCGAGCTACCGGAAGAGTTGAGTGGAATACATGGCACGTTTCACGTGTCGCAATTACGGAAATGTCTGGCGGAGGAGACAGCCTATATCCATTACGACGATATCGATGTGGATAATAGCCTGAATTATGCAGTGAGACCAGTGGAGATTTTAGATCGAAAGGTCAAGCACTTACGAAACAAACAAATCATTCAAGTCAAGATCAAGTGGGAGCATAGGAAAGGCTCGGACACTACGTGGGAGTCCGAAGAGGAGATGCGACATCTCTACCCTACTTTATTTGGTACGTACTTTGGTTTCGGGGACGAAACCCTTTTAAGGGGGGTGGACTTGTAACATCCCGAAAATACAAGTTTCTTAAATTTCAATTAGTTTACAAATAAATTAGTAAGATAAACTAACTAGGAATGACACTAACTTAGTTAGTGTCAGACTTAAGAGTAGTCAAGGGTTAAAACAAATAAAGAATGGAAGTTGGAGGGCCAAAAGTGTTAAAATGAAAACTAATATTAATAAAATAAAATAAATAAAACACAAACACCCTTGTCTGTGTTGTGTGGAGATCGACCAGGAGACAGGGGCGACCCAAGCTCCTCCTCAAAACCCTAAACTCTCTTAAATCCTACAAATTGAAGGTCAAGATCTGTTTCAAAACAAAAATCGAGCATAGATTACTGATCCTCATCACAAGAGGGTTACACGGTATGTAAAATCTGATGAAAATTCTCTACTCGAAATTCTCATGAATTTGGGAAATCTGAAATTTGATGATGCATATTTGTTATTTGGGTAGAATAGGATTGATATAGTGTCTAGGAGTAAAACCTAGACAACAATATGAGAAATCATGCCTGAATTCTGAAAATGTCATGAACACATTGAAGGTGATTCATGGGTTTCGTGAGATTATGATAAACACTAGGATTATAGTGGTTGTTCTAGTAATATTTGACATATGTGAAGTGATTACAAAATTTTAGAGGTCAAAGTTCATGTATGGTAGTTGATTGATGAAAATTTAGGGCTACATGAGAAGTCGTGAACTTGATAATATATAGTGTAAATTTCTGCCCTAAAAGTGTTCGTAAAAATGCCTCAATGAAAGCTTAAATCTGAAAATTTGAGTTAAACCGAATAATTGTGATGCTTCGGCAAAATATGCGAACAATGAATTGAAAAGAGTTCTAAACATGGCTTGGTTGAACTCTATAGGAAAAGATACCGGAGCTCCAAGCGGACAAGCCGGTGGCGACTTGCGTTTGAAGGGCGTGCACTAAAGGTATGTAACTTGACTCGTTACATTGGGTAAATTTTGATAATTTGCATAAATATAGTGAATTGTAGAATAAAGGTTGTTTTAATTTGAAGCGATAATGTTCGCTATATTGATTAATAAGACCAGGATTGGTTAAAACTTGTTGGTAGTCATCATAATGGAGGATTCCGTAGATGAGCCAAACGGGTCGAATAATCGATTAATGCGTGGCAAATGCTTTGTAGTATAATAAATTGGTCTTTTGTTATTGTTGACAAACGACATATTAGAATACGAGGATTTAACATGTTGGTTTGTAGGAATGAAATCCGAGAATTTGGTTCGAGTAAACAAACAAAACATAACATTCCAGAGCCTACCGTAAATTACGGTATATACCGTAATTTACGGTAGGGACCAAAATGTTACGATGGATTCTTCCTGTTTTACGGTGGAACCAAAGTTTCCCAGGAGCTACCGTAACTTACGGTGACTACCGTAAGTTACGGTAGAGCCTTGACATTCATGTTGAATTTTGCATATCTTTGTTAAATCGAACCCGTTTTAAGCGTAGTTTCGATTATGTAATAATTCTAAGAACTCTAACACTAATCTTTGTTAAAAATTTCCAGTTTCTAGGTATGGCAAGCACGTGGACGATGATAAATCAAGTTTTGAAGGACCGAACACACTTTAGAAGCTTCCGCGATATCTAACTTTAATAGACAATGTTTTTGGAATGTAAACAATTTGTTAAACAATTTATGAATGCTTGAATTAGTCGTTAGTCGACTAATGTTTTGCTACTTATGAACTTTATCTATGGAACTTATGTTATAAGTTGGACATCTTTTATATAAAATTGTATGAATTATTATTAAATTCAAGTAGTAATTAGAAGGGTGTTACACAAAACAAACGAAAAACGGAGAAATCAAATGATAAAATAGGATGCTTCACGCTCACTATGCTTGAAAATCTTCAACTTGATTTTATTCCTTGTGCTCAAATCACCTCTAACCTGCTCTAAATTCGTCTCTAGCTATATGATTTTTTCCAAGATAAGTTATGATCGGTTATGATGGAAATTAGGGTATAACATGCAAGTTGCTGGCCTAACTCTAATTTTTTAAGTAAAAAGGCCCCTCGCGCAACAAGAAGGGTTCCTCCTTTCAGTCTCGCGTCACGCGAGACCACATAAGTCAAATTAGGTCAAACAGCCCCTTGCGCAACGCGAGGGGATCTTCCTTTCCCCGTCGCATGACATAACAGGGTATTTTTCCGGTATTCTTGGATGGTTTTGCTGTTCGATCAATCTTGAACATTCTGTGGCTCGGTTTTCTTCCAACTTAGCTCGTTTTTTCGCTCGTTTGAGCTTTTTTTCTCTCCTGAGACCTGTAAATCACAAATGATTCAATAGTATACAAAATCTAACTAAAAATGATACAATTGGACTCGAAAAACTGTACAAACTATACACCGAACTAGATGTATTTTGCAATACATCAATACACATATGTATATATCCAAAAAAACCTCTTAAAACGTGCAATTATAAGTAAAAAATTGGCTTAGAGAAAATGTGTGGTCCAGAAATCGTTCTCACGATTCTCAATTAACATGTGTTTTTCTTAGGATCCCTACCATATATATATAGGTCAAGTATACCAAGAAATCCTCTGTGAGTTCAAAAAGCTCAATAAACCTAATCGATGGACACAATTTTGCCATGTGCTACAACTTTTTCAGAAATTCTGACATGTAACAACTTTTGTCAGGAGAGACAAAATTAATATGTTACACTTTTTTCACCCAATTACATATATGTAACAACACATGTTACACTTTTTTGGGGTTTTCAACAGCAAGTTTTACGAAGTATAAATTTATGAACTAAAATTTTACGAGTTTTCAATGTGTAGTGCATGTAAAAAACATGTTACATGTTTTTTATAGAAAAAAATAGTGTAACACACAAACTTGTTACATGTCAATGTTTCAGACAAAAAAGTGGAAAAGCAAAAAGTTGTTACAGTTACTTTTGTCGGTCTCTAAGACCATGTGTAGTTGTGAGTGAAACAAATGACTCACCCTTGGGCATGAAGCGACACGTGGCTGTCTAGTCAGCAAAGAGGCATTTGTGAAAAAGGGGTGTAGTGGAATTGGAGTTATGGGTGAAGACGTGAAGTTAAAGTTAGGGTTTAGTCTAGTTTGCAACTAGTTCACCAATTTGAAAATTATACTTTTGAATTAGGGGAATTACGTGAATGCCATTTTTATCTTCTTCTTTTTTTACATGAAAATAATTTTAGTAAATGCTTTTTAGAAATATAAAACAAATAAATAAGTTAGAAATTTGTTATTGGTCAAAGTTTGAAACATTTGAACAATCTGGCGTTTTAATCAAAATGCCCAACAAAAGAAATTGCAAAAAAACTTCCAGGGGGCGGTACGCAGGCGTGAAAGGGCGTGGATGGGGGAAAACGCCTAAATTGAGTGCCACTACGGGTAGTCTAACATGTTTCTGAAAAGTTACTTTTTGTAATATCTAATCTCAAACATAAAATTTTTAGATGGATGGTGAAGATTGAGTTTCTTGAGTTTTATTAACTCATAAAGGTTTTTCATTATCCTTTCCCTAAATATATATACTACTTAATAAGAAAGGATCTCTATGTCTCACGTGTCCCCTCTCTAATTTAAAGAGAATTTTCCAGAGTATTCTGATGTTGTAAAAAAATAAAGCACAAATATTTGGATTTTATCCTGTATCTTAATGTAACCACTTTTGCAAACAAAACTCGTTTCTTAAACCATCTGAAACTCTATAGATTATCGTGGTTATCTTCAATTCTAAAGCATTTATAATAACGTGGGTTTTCAGTTTCAGATATTTTTACCACAAATTTAAAATATTTTTTTTATATGTGTAGGTTATTTATTATTTATATGATTTAACTTCCGAAAGCTTATTTTATTAAAAACTAGGTTAGAACCCCGTGTATTACACGGGTTGAATAAATATAATTTTGTATACTAAATAATAAAATAGTTACATCTTTTAAAAACTCGTGTATTGCACGATTTGAATAACCACATGTCTTACACGAATAATGTAATCCGTTAACACATTTAGTCATCAAGATGTGTTTTCTAACAAAATAAACTTTGAGGTTTTTATTAGGTTAGAGAGTTATGTATTACATAGTTTATAACATTTTACTTTGTTTTTTTTATTTATTATTAGGTTAGAAACTTACGTATTACTTGATGTTGGATAATCAGCAGAAAAAAAAAAGAAAAAAAATATTTTAGTAAAAAATATTAAATATACAAGAGATAAGCTAGATATTATGATTTAATATTGTTATTTTATTGAAGTGTAAAACGCGATAATGGGATCCTTTATTAGAAGTATAAAAAATATATATGTTCTACATGTATTGAATAAATCATTTTAACGAAACAGTTGATTAAAATAAATATTTTTATTTTAATATGTGATTACCAGTTATCCTTGTCCTTATCATCAAAATATAAAAACAATTAAAACTACCAATTAAATAAATCTTTATCTTTATAAATATTTAAAATGCTAATATATTTTTTTAGATTTTAATAATTAATATATTATTATCAGTTATCTTTGTCTTTATCATTAAAATCTCTTCTACAAATTTTAAGTTTTAAATTTAATATTACCAATAATTGACTTTGCATAATAAATATTTAGAAAAATAATTAAGGCCGCCTCATAGAACGCCATGTGTCCCTAACAAGGTTTCTTTTATTATATAGTACTAGTGGTAAGACCCGTGTGCAAACACGGGTCGTTTCTTAGAAAACCATGCATAACACATATTGATAGAACATATAGATACATGTATAGATATTGTACCAAAACATGTCATCTATTATAGCTAAAAGACAACTATAAGTACATATAAAAGATGTCTAACAAAGTTAATAAAAGATGTCTAACAAACTTAATAAAATTCATCAGTTACATGTGATTATTTCCATTCTCTTATTCAAAAAAGAGAGTATCCACCCATTGACAATGAACATAAGTACATATAAAAGATGTCTAACAAACTTAATAAAATTTGAATACAACTTAAGTTTTAACAAACATTAACTAAGAACATACGATCACCTGCATAAACAACACACATCAAACCTCAGTCAAGAATTTGTTACGCAGCAACATCTCCTTCGCTACATGTTGGGATCTGGTTAAATATGCTACTGGAGACAATGTATCAGCTGTTGATCCAACAATCTCCCTATACAACAGATGATACGAAAAGCCTTCTTTATTACTGATTTTTATTTCTCATCAACATCTCCCTGATTTGTCCTTTGAATTGTAGTTCAAAGTCCAGGGAGAACATGTCTTCTTCATCATCCCTTTCAAGTTGAAGGTCCAACAAATCTTGGAGATCGTATGCATTCAGATTATATGCACTATCCATTTTAATCTCTTCAACACTACCATCTGATCTGATCAAAGTCAATACTTGGGTTTTTTAGCATGACTTCCACTTTACTATTTTTGGATCAGTTGGTTTTCTTGGACAAACAATTATTGAAGATGAGTTTGGTGATTGTGGTCTGCTAACTAAATTTACAATTTGTTCAGACAAATCAGATGATGAGAGAAGGTTTTTCGGAGTATCGATTTTTAGAGACAGAGCAGCAGTTGTAGGATAGATTGGGTTTTGAAGAACATTTGAATCTTCAGCTCTAAGTTCTTCCAGCTTTTTGTAGGTGTCAACTATTTTCAGTTTAGACCATCTGGCAATGGATCTAGCTGGACCATAACCAACAGCCACAAGCTCTGCTCTCATTCTTTTAAACTTCAATGCCTCATATGATTCCACTTTTTTTACTTTCTTCCAATTAGGTGGAGTTGGCTTTACCAGACGATCATTGTGCATTTTTGTGATTCTATCGATCTCTTCTCTAAGAGCATCTGCTGACCAATTTTTGAATTGATCTTCAGTTGCGTTATATGGTTTGTACTTCATAATGTGTGCAACATAAGCATCCCTCAGTTTCATCTGAAGTTCAGGAATTACTGGACTCTCAGACGTGGATTTACTCACGTCCCTAGCATAGTCTTCAAGTTTTACGACTTTGCTAAGCTGAAATGATAAAAACCTCTGGTATTCCCTGTCATCCATCCCTATGCTTTTCTCTCTTGCTATAACCTCAGCCTGTGATACTTTTAATTTCAGATACTCATCTAAGTTTTGAGGCTTCTTATAGCCATAAAGAGATGGGAAGGATCTTTTAGATGGATCCTCTATTGTGAAGAATGATTCAATTTCACCTTTAACAATGACTAATTCCAGTGGATATTGAGCTTCCAGAGGAATGACTGATGGTAGAGTAGCAATTGTAAGAGATGAAGTAGGTTTTATGGGTGGAAATGACGAGCATGGACTGTTTTGAATGGAGGCAGATGATACAAGGATTGTTGATTTAATCTCCTCATCATCTTCTAACACAATATGAGTTTTTCTCTTACGTGTGGAGATGATTTCTGGTGAAGGAGAATGTTTTGGTAGTGAAGATGAATGTATGGGAGATCTTTGTGACATTGGAGGTGGTTGGATTGTGGTTAGTGTAGTGAAAATGATCATGGCAGATGTTTGACAAACTTCTGCTGAAACAACTGGTGTCTCAGCAGCTGTTTGGTAAGCATCTGCTGATACTTTTGTTATATCAACATCTATTGACAGAATGGGTGATGTTGGTGTTGAAGCTATTTTCTCCTTCTTTTGTGGTGGTTTTTTTGGAGAAGGGTTGGAATTAGGTTGAGCAGGGGATACAATTTCTGTAGGATTAGCTTTTGAATCTGGTGGCAACTTTCTCAGTGAATCTTTCTCCCCTTTTTTGGCATCATTATCATCATCATCATCTTTCTCAAAGATTGATATAGGGGTGGTGCCAGAAAGTTTCAACAGATGTTCATTAATGTTCATAATGTCTGCTTGTGTGTCTTTATACCTGGCATCAACCAAATTTCTGATAAATTCCAAACTGAAATTGTGGTTACTTTCAGCCAAATTTCTCTGAGCTTGAAGGATGGGTTGTATAGAATTCCAAAGCTCATTGGCAATTTCCTGTGTTGTAGGTTGACTTTTAGAAAGCTCTATCAACTGCTTAATCAATTCTTTCATTTCAGCAACATCTGTTTCAATGGTAGACACTCTAACCGTCAAATCCTTATAATTTAATTCATCACCTACTTTAATAGGATCATCTGAATTCCCACCTGTAGTTTGTTGTATTTGTTTTGATAATATGAGAAGTCTCCATATCATCAGAAACAGATGCCCCTTTTTCTTGGTTCTGGGGACTTCCCACTGAAGCAGAGATTACAGTTGTAACCTCATTAGTGGTTGCCTTCAAGGGAGTCTTAATGATGTAACCACTGTCCAACTGATTGGTGATGGGTTCAACAGTTGTAGTGACTGCTCCACTTGAACTACCACGAAGAGTTTCGAAATACTCAACGGGGATAACCTCCTCAATTGTTGGTAGGATAGCAGATTGAATTGGTTCAGGCACAGTCATTTATTGCACTCTACTCTCAGTAATGTGAGTATCAGAAGTTATGTTTTCTTTCTGAAATTCAATTGCTTCAAACAGAGGTAGTATTGTTGATGGAACTTGAGAAGAGGGTTGTGGTGTAGAAAGCGTGATTGCCCTGGGAGAGGGACTTTTAAACATACTTTTATATGAAAGGTCTACTTCATGTTATGGTGTCCTTGTGCTTACAACATGATCCTTTTGTGAGGATACGTGAGGAGTTTGGATGGGTTGAGATCTTTCCAACAAACCAGAGGAAGTAGCAGCAGTCGTTTCAAGTGACATTTGTGTTGTCACTGCATTAACCTCTGGGATCTCATCTTCTAGAGTAACCTTTTTATTTTGTTTGCTTTTGGTGGGCTTTTTGGATGTGACAGATTTCTTTTTGCGTTTTCCTGGTGTGTGTTTCACAACACCGGTTGTGGTGTCATGATCACTAGGAGCAGTTGACTCAACAACAGAGGTTTGAGCAACTAATACGAACGCATCTAAAACAGGCTCATCCCCCTTTGTTTCCGTTGTTGAAACTTTTGACTCTTTATCCATAATTTTAGTAAAAGTGTTACTTGTAAGACTATTTATTTGAAAAGCTACACCTTGTTCAAAATCTGTTTGTGACACTTGTTTTCATAGGTAGTAGCTTAGAAGTCTTGGATACAACAGAAAATCATTACTACGAAAACCTTTTTTCAATTTTTTTCACATTTTTCACATTATTCAACAAATCAGAAAACAGTGCTTGTGATAAATTGTAATCAGATTTTGTTAAAATAGCATAACCCAAATACTGAATGTTCAAAGGTATCTCATTAAATGAGGTGGTCTTGGCTGAGAGACAAGTTAAAAGAGTATGAAACAAAAATTTCATTGGCGGAGGGAAGTTTGGTTTGTAGATAGTAACTTCCTTTAATTGTGCATCATACTCTCTTTCAATGAACTCTATATGAAGTTCGGGTTGTTCAAAGTTGGTCTTACCTCCCAAGTCGTCCAATGCAAATGTAGTGGAAATTGTAAAGGGAGAAATTCGTACCACACTTTCCCCGACCTTAGATGTGATGGCAACTGGATTATTATCTTCAGACTCTATTTCAGCATTAAACTAAAATTGTCGAAGTGTTTCTGTATGAACCGGAGCATCAGCAGTAAGGATTGATTTGTATTTTGATGACGTTAAAAGGTCAATTATTGAGTGAAAGCTGGTATTTTTGCTGGTTTTCTCGAAGATGGGGAGGTAGTTGGTTCAGAGACATCATCGGAGAAGAAGGTGATTTGGGGATGAAACAGGGTATAAGTTGGAGGGTTTTTAATATGTTGGAAAGTGTTTTTTAGAATTTTGAATTCGAAACGGCAGTGGTAGAACCTCGATTTAGGGATGAAACAGCTTTTATATAGAGATAAGAAGTGAATGCTGACGTGGCAGTAGTTACAAATATTTGATGGCTAAGATCTGTCCACGTCAGAACCTCTCTTACGACAACCGATGACAGTTTTTTGGAAACCTCTGTTGGTCGACTACAGAAGTTGGGAACAGTGTGAGTCAAACAGTCGTTAGATAAACAGAAGTTATGAGAACAGATGATAACTTTCAGCAGTTGTTTTATTTTTAGCTAACATCTGTCCACGCCAGAACCTCTGTTGTCATAATGGATGACAGTCAGCAGTATAGTAAATCAACAGTCATTAGGATAAACATAAATTATGACAACAGACGGTACCCTTTAGCAGTGGATGTATTTTTAGTCAAGCGAAAGTTTCAAAAACAGTTGTTTTCAATCGGTGTAACTCAACAGTCGTAAGTCTAACATCTGCTATTAGCCCAACCACTGTTAGTATCAAAACCTCTGTTGAGCATTTTAAGATTGAATATCATCTGTTATTCGTTAACATCTATTGACCCATAGCAGACCTTTGCATCTTCAGACAGTTATTCATCAGCAGATGCTCTCTTTTGTCAGACTTTAGCTACAACACACCTTTTACAACAACAAATATCGATTCCTTGTAATTAGGTCTTACCATAAATTCTTCCAAAAAACTGTTATTGATAAACAAAATTATATAATAATACTTAGGAATGACTGAAATAATTAAAATGAAGATGCGACAACAAAGATTAATAGTATTAAAATTTATTCATTTAGTCAACAGTGGTAAATCAACAGTCGTTACCATACTCAGTTGTTTCATAAGAAGGTTCGAATATATGACAACAACAGCATGCTTATACAAAGGTCTACAATTACAATTTCACATACTGTACAACATCTAATCTAATGGACTAACAAAGTCCCAACATCTGCTATTAACCTAACCACTGTTACTATAAAAACCTTTTGTCTGCACAACATATTTTGAATATCATTTATTGTTCTTTAACATCTGGTCTCCCATACAGACCTTTCCTTCTTCAATCTTTCATCATCAGCAGATGTTCTCTTTTACCAAACTTTAACTACAACAGACCTTTTACAACTCCAAATATTGACTCTCTGTAATTTGCAGGAGCACAGATTCTTCAAAAAACTGCTATCAATGATCAAATTCTGAACATTTGTTTTATCTTTGCACTCATCTGTTCACCATCAAACCAACCCGTGATACTATTAAACCTCTGTTGACTTACCCAACAGATGTTCAGTCACAATTCAACATAAACATAATATGTTCACCATCAAACCAACCCTTGATACTATTAAACCTCTGTTGACTTACCAAACAGATGTTCAGACACAATTCAACATCAACATAATCTAAATCAAACTCAAACACTAAATAAGTAAAACTAAAACGCAACATAGATTCATAAGATTAAAATCTATTCATTTATTCATGACATTAAAAGTCCAATAATTACATAACATACTGAACAACATTAAAGTTCAAATCTAACAATAACAGCAAGAATTAAGAAACTTTAGCTTCAACTCCATCGATTGTTGAACCTCTCGATGTATGTCCTTCAGCATCACCATGAACTCCATGTCTCTATCACCGCACTCTATATTACTGACAACACAAAGCTCACGAACGGAAGTTGAAGGCATCCGCATAAGATTTCTGGAAACCTGCTCTCTCGTGAACAGGCCAACTTACAATCCATCAAAACATCTCTTCAGCTCTTGAAGAGTAGCCCTATCTTCATACACCTGTTCCTCGATTTGCCTGACAAAACGCTGCTTTAAATCATCTGATTTTACAGTAGTGAATGACGCCAAACTATATTACTCGACTTTCCTGAAAGTATGATATCTTCGTAGGAAAACGTGATGAAAAACAGGTGAAGTGACTATGAGTTTATATACTGAAATATCTAACAGTGAAAACGTGTAGATTTAATATAAAAATATTAATGTATATTTCAAAACATCAATATTTTAATGCAAAAACCTTTTCAAACCCCAACTTTTATGGGAAAACTGTAAAATTAAATACCAAGAAACCCAAGGGACAAAATTTCGAAGTTCAAAGAACAAAAGCAGATTATCACAATTACAATTAACCTCTTCATTTACCATGTAGACGCGTTTTTAAACTCTATAAAAGACCGATGATTACTTTTGATTCAAAACATCAACAAATTGTCCTACAAATCACTTTCTGTCAAAAATTGTTCCAAATCAGAAAAACCAACAAAAAATCTACATGGCAAACTTCAGCTTCTACCACTGGTCAGACACCAGCGATGTTAAAACACAATTCTCGATGTGGTCACTCAAAGAAAAAAGAACAGATGAAGAACTAAACAGGAAAGTCGACATAATCAATGACACTAATTACAACAAAACCTGGAACAGCATAGCATTGCTCGATGAAGTCCTCCACTCACCTCCATCAGAGTTCCAGAAGAATACAGAAGAGTTTCTGACACAACTTCTAAAATAGGATCTGAAAATCTACAGCATGCTAACTGACCTGAAATTCAAAAGAGAGCATGAAATCACATGGAGAAAGGCCAGAGTCTACGAAATCCTAGCAAGTGTTAACTCTAACGTGTAATTGTCACACCCCGATATTTCCACGTATTACCGGTGGGCCCGGTGGGGAGTTTCATAACGTAGTTGATATCATCATAGTCAATTAATCACAGTTTAATGCAAAGCGGAAGTCTAAAAGTAATTATACAAACCGAGTTGAAAGTATAATAAAATATTACACAACGGATTGTAAATGGATCCACAGGCGGATCTTAAAACGGAAAGAAAACATTGTTCAACAGACTTTAAGTATCAAAAGCTTGCAAGACTCTTTATTTAATACTCAGGAGTTTCCAGCCCATTACGCATAGTACCTGCACTTAGTCTTTTTGAAAAAATACGTCAGTTTATACTGGTAAATACAATTAACCGACTCTTTGGAAAATATTTAAGAAAATTGATTTGAATGCACAAGGCACAAATATTCTTTTATAACTTGGGACAATTATAAAAATAATCTTGTATACAGATTTTTATGTTTGTCGTACGTTCAGGTTCCGGGATAGAAGCCGGAACAAGATTAATAGACACACCACATAATATAAACCCACGGCGAGTTATCCTCAACAAGCGGGTATATCTTTTTACATACGCACTGTCAGGTGTATGCCTACACCCCGTGCTTAAGTCGTGGCCATTTCAAATGAATGAGCCAAGGATATCCAGGACACGGTCATTAACCCCCCAAAGGCTTAGATCAAACAAAACAGATTAAAACGGGTTATCTCAATGATTTAACCACTAATCGATTAAAGATTCAATACCCGACCAAGCGGTAATAATTTACCGTATCCCAAGCCCGTATAAGGGAAATAAGTTAAAAGTATTTACCTGAGCTAAAATTTACTTTATTCTCAGTCGTATTTCAATCAGCAAGTACAAGTAGCTTTTACTGGACTTCTAATCTGGAATGAAGGTTTTAATAACCTATTAGATTCCTAAAAGGTCTTATTTAAGTTTAAACTTAGACCGGTTAGTTTTAATGAAAGGTTTACGGTTCAAAACGCAAGATTAAGCGAAGACCGGATTAGGATGTGATTTAGACCCAACAAGTATGAAGACTTGTATAAAGTGGGTAAACTAAACACATTCTGAATTTTGAAGTAAAAATGATAAGGTTTGACCCGTTTCGGTTAATTTATGCAAACTAGTTACATAAACCGTACCGAACGCGAATATGCATAACGGGTAACCAAAAGAGTCATGTACAAGTTCCACAAGTTAATATGCTTTAAATATGTTATGATATCAGTAGGATACCTTCCATTATGCCCAAAACGAATTTAAAACCAATTTAAGTCCCATAAGGGTATTTTGGTCATTTTAAAGTTTATAAAAGAGGTTTAATAGTAAACTGAGGTTTTGGTCTAAAATATACAGTAAAAATATTTATTTTAACAAGTTACATCAGTAAGATATCATACATGTGTGAATTTTATCATTTATGGCCAAACTATGCACCGTAGGGGCATTTTGGTCATTTCACATATGCTTTAAGGGTCAAATTAGGAAATCTGAGTTCAAGACTTATACTTACTGTTAAAGTATAAAAATCTATTTATAACATCAGTAGGTAACAAGTCTTAGGTGCTAAATATGCTTTTAAACCATACTATGCGCCTAAATCGCATATAAGTCGGTATTTGACGATATTCGGGTTGTTTAAGGAAATCTGAGATTTTGATCAGTCTCAACTGTTTAAAATAATTTATTTAATGTACAAAATCAGTAGAAAAAGGTTTGACATGCAAATGATGCATAAAACTCATTTTAGAGTAAACTGCCATTTTGGTCCCTGTGGTTTGGCCAGTTTTGCCACTTTAGTCCAAATGTCAAACTTATTACATCCAGGGCCCTGTGGTTTGCATTTTGTTGCCATTTTAGTCCAAAATCCAAAAACCCTATTTTTTTGACTGTTGCAACCTCCTATTTTGTCCTGTAGTGCAGGGGCATTTTGGTCCATGTTAATTTATTATAACATTTCAGTAATTAAAACCCAGAAAATCAAGAACATCATCAAACTTCATCATCAAAACCCAGAAAATCAAGAACATCATCAAACTTCATCATCAAAACCCAGAAAATCAAGAACATCGTCAAACTTCATCATCAAAACCCAGAAAATCAAGAACATCATCTTCAAGAAAATCAAGAACCCAGAACAAAACCAGAAACCATCACAAAAACAAAACCGATTTGTAAAAAGAAATGAGGCTCAGATCTGTATCTTCAAGAACATCATCAAGCATCATCATCAAAACCCAGAAAATCCAGAAAATCAAGAACATCATCTTCACAGCCTGCACATATGTATGATTGATTATACGAAATTCAGATCTGAAGTTACAAAACAAAAAACCGACTCAAAACACAACATCAGAACCGATCAAAATTCAAATCGAACACTCATCACCTTCAACATCAAAAGTATACAAAATGTATCATTGATTATATGAGATCCAGATCTGGAGGACTCAAAAACTCAACATCAAAACTGATCAAAATTCAAATCGAACACTCATCCGATCTACAAATGTCAAACAAACAATAACAAAATCAAATCAAATGAATTTGCAGTGACCAATATGAAAACACAAAGATCCAGATCTGGAGGACCTACGAACATAACCTGAAACCTCTGAAATCAACTATAAATACCAACCACCACTATTTCTATTTTCAGATAACCTCCACCTCCATTCTCCGGCCACCACCACCAACATAATGCCGGTAAAAGAAGAATTACCATCAGCGCCGGTAAAAGAAGAACCACCATCAGCGCCGGTAAAAGAAGAACCACCACCGGAACCACTGTTGGGACGAAGATCAGACAACACCTGAAACCCTACCTTCCGATCTGTAAAAAAACTCCGCAAATATCTCATCTGCATCTCTCAGATCAAACCTAAACCTCGCACCAGATCTACTCTTATTCGTACCACTGTTTAAACTTCGATTCAGCGACTTTATCATCGGTTGATGATGCGATGTTCTTGTCTGGATGCCATTTAGTCGCGAGTTTTTTGTATGATTTCTTCAGATCTTCATCGGTTACAGTTCGATTCACTTTCAGGATGTTGTAGTAATCGACGCCCATTGATTTTGTGGAATTTTTTTTTGTGGAATTTTATTGATTTTTGGTGGTTGAAGGTGGTTTGTGAAAGGGATGAAGAGAGTGCGTGTGATGAATGGTGGTGATATAGATATGTGGATTTGTATGTACAGGTGGTGATATAGATGATCTTAGTGTAAATAGGAATTAAATGTATTTAATGTAGTTTTTTAATTATTAATATGTTAAATGAAAAGCAAAATGACCAAAATGCCCCTGAACTAAAAGACAAAATAGGAGGTTGCAACAGTAAAAAAAATGGGGTTTTTGAGTTTTGGACTAAAATGGCAACAAAATGCAAACCACAGGGCCCTGGATGTAATAAGTTTGAGATTTGGACTAAAGTGGCAAAACTGGCCAAACCACAGGGACCAAAATGGCAGTTTACTCCTCATTTTATTAATGAAAAGGGCTTTATCGTCAATTACCGAGTCCATGCAAGAACTCTATGTTATGGTCAGTATAAAATTTGACAAAAATTTCCAAAAATCCCAAAATATTATTTTATAACAGTGGGTAGAAAGTTTGGTTCCAAAAATTGGGTTTAAATATGATTTATGCCAAAAATGCTATTTAATTAATAAAAAGCTTTCGTTTTACGATATCGTGCATAACTCTTATTTCAGACTAGAAATGGATGTCGAATTTTTAGGACATACTTATATATCAGTAATAAAGGTTTTTGTCCTCTCGCATTTTCAAAAGTCTCATTTTAATGATAAAAGGGCATAATGGACCATTTTTAAGCATTTAACGGAAACATGCAAATGATTCAGATTTCTAAGGAACCATGTAGCATAACCTCAGAGGGTTATACTAACATATAATGTGGTCCCAACGGAACCCTAAGGCATAACTAAACTAAGCTAATTCGGGTCAGAACTGAAAGTCAAAGCAAAAGTCTACTTTTGCGACTTTCGGTTGCGAACCGAGCCTAAACTCGGAATTGTCAGGTTGAACATGCCTAAACATGTTCTTATATTATTTACCAAGTTATTTAGGTGTTAAAATATGTTCCATAACTTCTGCATTATCAGTTATGAATTATTTTGTAAAAACTGACCCGTTTGACTTTTTGTTCATAACTTTGACCCAACAATTGACTGAGATAACGTGATAATTCGAAGGTGCCCTTTTAAGGGTTTAACACCTACATAATTACCAACACATAGCCACTTTCAATTCGAATAATGGCTGGACCGTTAGTGATTAATCACAAAGTCAAAGCGTATTTACGATATCTTTGACTTTCAGTCATTAAGCTAACAAAATCTTAACTATAGAAGCTAAGAACGCTTACAGGGGTCCTTAGCACGAATATTGAACTTGAGAAAGCTTCCTTGATCACCAGGAGGCTTCAGAGAGTGAATTGAAAGTGAAAATTTCAAAGTGTGCATGAACAAATGAAAACCCAAGCTCTTATATAGGAAAATGCATGCTCTTGGATCATTACAGTTGTCCCTAGGAGGTTACCAGATGTTCACAAGTGTCCCTAGGGAAGTAAAAAACCAGTTACATAGTCCCTGGTATCGAAAACAGGCATGCAATGGCGGTGTAACATGTCACACCCCCAAAATACCACATGCGGTAACCCCCGCTAGGCGTGTGACGTACCAGGATCTAGCCACCAATCACATTGAACTAACCATAATATGTTTAACAAAATTCCATTCATTAAATAAAACGTTCATAGATTATAATCCAAGTTAAATAGTGACAGTGGAAGCAAATAACAATTCATTGTTTAAATGTTTCAAAACCCAATGTATATGAACACAGTAAACAAGACACGCGTAGCCAAGCACTGCGACCCATGACCACTCCAGCCATCCAGATAGCAAGATCCCATCCAAAGTACCTAACGACGTGCGAGCATGCAACAAGTGTGTCAGACAACGCTGGTGAGTTCATAGTTTTACGAAAACGTTGGTTACCAAGTGTTTAGTTTAATCCATTGAATTTAATGTTGATAATATCCCGAATACAAGACGGCTCCTGATTATTTTGCCCTTTCTCCAATGCTCATATCAAAGCATTGGTCATGACTAGGTCATTAGTTCACACCCGTCCTATCTGGTACGGGGTGAGGGTGCCAAGCCTAAGTAGCGCTACCAACTAATACCTTGTTACCTCTCAGGTAACCAAACAACACGGAGGGACTTTAATGGTGATAGGATGAGTATATTATCCAACATTCCAGATTTACTCAAAAGACCAATTCCTCTCAGGAATACCCATGATTTACCCAAAACCAATCCCTCTCAGGGATACCCAAAGACTGTCCCAACCACCGGGACGCATGCTCAAGAGAAATGAACTCACCTTTGATTTACTCGGTATGTTTTAATTACCCGTCCAATTGGTCAACCCAAACCCTACCGTGGTTACCAAACAATATCAGTTACATAGTCAAACTAATTGCGTAATACACATAACAGGCAGGTTTGCTATTCACACAATGATAATTGTTAACATGCAGCATATATCCCTTTCTCAAGCAAGCCACATCTCATGTGATTGTCATCAACATAATAATAATAATAATAATAATAATAATAAGGGAGTGTTCTGTTTACACAAATCTAGGTCCATCCTCAATTAGTGTGGTCATTATGTAACACCAGTATCCCAAATATAAGTATACAATAACCACGTTCATTTCCATATATTACTGTTACAGTTCAAATGCACGACGAAAGACCCATACGGCGAAACACATCATGTTTCGTCGAGAGGTAGTGTGGCAAAACTTAGCAAGTTTCGTCGAGATGTAGAGTGGCGAAACATAGCATGTTTCGTCGAAATGTAGTGTGGCGAAACACTTCATGTTTCGTCACCCCTCTTCTGTTGATGAAACAGTTTAATTCTTAGATCCCTATCAACAGTTAACAATCTAACAGTTTCAACCGCGACGATCATTGCACTAGCAAATATCCTAGTTTCAAGTAATCATTGGTCATCCAAATTTGTTTCACATATGACAGTTTCATCAAACACAACATTCGCATGTCATAATCCATCAAAAGTTAACCTATCACATCATCATCATATTCATCACCAAACAGTTTCGATCATAACTAGAATCCCTATCACATATACATCGTGTCTAATTGATTCTTATTAACATGATTATCCTAATTGTATGTGTGTTAACAGTCACGACAATATTCATACAACTAACCCTAATTCACATGAAATCACAATCCACAGAATTTCATCTAATAATAAAGCTAGACACTAACCGATACGCAAGATAACATGAGGGATCTTAAGGATCGGGGAGAGATGCTCGAATGCTTGAGAGCTTCACAGGGAATCAAAGTTGCCATCACAGGGAACGAGATGCTCTAGGGTTCTATGTGTTCTTACGTAACAGATCTTAGGAGTTTATATATATACTTAAAGGATTGGGCCACAAAACCATACTGGGCTGAGGCCCTTAGTGACGAAACACCTTTATTGACGAAACATCCCATGTTTCGTCGGGGAAGATTGATGGCGAAACATCCCATGTTTCGTCGGGGAGATTTATGGCGATAAACTTATGAATAAACCTTAATTAAATTATATTAATCACTAAACAGTTTTAACAATCAAGTATCACACATAAGACATTAACCATTTAGATAAACTACACATGACACCACACAGATCAATTTGTAAAACAGGTTTATGGAAATCAGTGAGGTGTATGGAAAAGACCTTGAAATCTCAGATTGTCACATCATCCCCAACTTGAAATAAATTTCATCCCGAAATTTAACAAGTAATCCAAAACAGCAAGATGTTAACTCAGGATGACTGTGGATTTTCCGCGGGTACCACATCATCCCCAACTTGAAAGGGAATTTCGCCCCGAAATTCACCAGTTGCACCAGGTTTAGATTTGCCAGACTTGGACTTGTCATCCGGGAATAAATGTGGGTACTTGAGCTTCATTTGATCCTCGCGTTCCCATGTGAACTCCGGTCCGCGTTTTGAGTTCCAACAAACTCTCACGATCGGAATTCGGCTATGATTACGGACTTTGACCCCCCGGTCCATAATTTCTATTGGTTCCTCGACAAACTGCAACTTGTTGTCAATCTTCAACTCTTGAGACGGTACCATAAGTGTTTCATCAGACAAACACTTCTTTAGTTGCGAGACGTGGAAAACATCATGAACGTTACCCAACTCAATAGGTAACTCGAGCTTGTAGGCCACTTTACCAATCTTTTCTAGAATTCTGAAAGGCCCTACATAACGAGGATTCAATGTTGTAGAAGGCGCTAGGCGCTAGTCGGGCGGTGAGGTACAGCCTAGGGATTAATCGGGATTAATCGGAATGGGATTTTTATATGTATTTTTTCAAAATTATATATATATACCCAATAATATAAAAATAATACTTCAAAATTCACATAAATACTTCAAGTTTCAGATAGTATGGTTCGATTTTGACCGATTTTAACCAATTTTGACCGCCTAGGACCGATTTTGATCGATTTTGACCGACTAATATTGTCCGATTAATCCGATTTTTGACCGCCTAGGACCGATTTTGACCGCCTAGGACCGATTTTGACCGATTTTTTACCATGACCGATTAATTGACCGCCTAGCTCAAAATTAGGCAGTAGATGACCGCCTAGAACCTAGGCGCCGATTAATCGGCCGCCTAGGCCGATTTCTTCAACCATGACGAGGATTGAGCTTACCGCGTTTCCCAAACCACACCACACCCTTCCAAGGTGAGACCTTTAACATGACACGGTCACCAACTGCGAACTCCAGAGGCTTCCTACGCTTGTCAGCGTAGCTTTTCTGATGGTCGCGCGCTGCTGCCATACGGTTCCTGATCTGTACAATCTTTTCAGAAGTCTCAAGGACAAGTTCTTGGCCTGTGACTTGGTTGTCACCCACCTTAGCCCAACAGAGAGGGGAACGGCATTTCCGGCCGTACAACGCTTCAAACGGAGCTGCTTGAATGCTAGTGTGGTAAATGTTGTTGTAGGAGAACTCTATCAACGGCAAATGTTTTTCCCAGCCCTGACCAAAATCAATCACACATGCTCGCGGCATCTCTTCAAGTGTCTGGATGGTTCGCTCACTTTGACCATCCGTCTGTGGGTGATAAGCACTACTCATGTCGAGACGCGAGCCGAACGATTTGTGCATCGACTACCACAAATCCGAAATGAAACGCAGGTCACAGTCCAAGATAATAGAAGTTGGCACCCCGTGCCTAGAAAACACCTCCTTGAGGTAAACAGCAGCTAATTGTGAGAACTTATCCGTTTCCTTGATCGCAAGGAAATGCGCAGATTTCGTGAGGCGGTTAACAATCACCCAAATGGTATCGTTCCCGTTTTGAGTTCTAGGTAGCCCAGTGACAAAGTCCATTGCGATTTGCTCCCATTTCCACATGGGTATTTCTGGTTGTTGTAGCAATCCAGACGGTTTCTGATATTCCACTTTAACTTTCGAGCAGGTCAAACATTTACTCACATAAGTCGCGATGTGAGCTTTCATCTTCGGCCACCAATACATGACTTTGAGATCCTGATACATCTTATCCGAACCTGGGTGAACAGAGTATCGAGACTTGTGCGCTTCGTCCATCACAAGATCTCTAAGGTTGCCAAACAACGGAATCCATATCTGCTCCATAAAATAGTAAATGCCATCTGATCTCTTCTCGAGTCGTTTCTCCATGCCCCGTAAATACTCAGCTTCATATTTTTCTTCCTTCAATGCTTTGGTCTGAGCCGAATGGATCTGGTCAGGTAGGTTGGAATGAATGGTGAGCTGCAAGGCGCGAACACGTTTGGGTTTCGATTCCTTTCGACTGAGAGCATCTGCTACAACGTTAGCCTTACCCGGATGGTACTTGATTGCACAGTCATAATCGTTTAAAAGTTCTACCCAGCGACGCTGTCGCATATTCAAATCCTTCTGGTCGAAGATATGCTGAAGGATTCTGTGATCGGTGTAGATGGTGCATTTGGTACCGTACAGGCAGTGCCTCCAGATCTTCAACGCGAAAATCACAGCCCCCAACTCCAAGTCGTGAGTCGTGTAATTCTTCTCATGAACCTTCAGTTGTCGAGAAGCATAAGCTATCACCTTCTCGCGTTGCATCAACACACAACCGAGACCCTGAATAGAAGCATCACAATATACCACAAAATCCTCGGTATCTTCTGGTAAAGACAAGATCGGTGCACTACAGAGTTTTTGTTTCAAAAGTTGGAAAGCATCCTCCTGCTTGCTTCCCCAAGAATACATAACGCCCTTCTGTGTCAACGAGGTAAGAGGTTGAGCGATCTTCGAGAAATCCTTGATAAACCTTCGATAATACCCAGCGAGACCAAGAAATTGTCGCACCTCCGAAGGATTCTTTGGTGCCGCCCAATTCCTAATATCGTCAATCTTAGCAGGATCCACATGAATCCCCGATTCATTCATAATGTGGCCAAGGAAATGAACCTCTCGAATCCAGAAGTCACACTTGGAGAACTTCGCGTAGAGTTGCTCCTTCCTCAGGAGCTCCAAAATAATACGTTAGTGCCGCTCGTGATCCTCCTTACTCTTTGAGTAGATCAAGATGTCATCAATAAACACAATAACAAAGTCTTCAAGATAAGGCTTGCACACACGATTCATGAGGTCCATGAAGACTGCTGGCGCGTTTGTCAACCCAAACGGCATAACTAAAAACTCATAATGTCCATACCGCGTTCGAAAAGCCTTTTTAGGAACATCTTTGTAGGTCCCGTATTTCCGGTGAGGATCGATAACGAGAAACCTATTCCCTTTTTATAACAAACACGGTAACGGGTGCGGAATCCCCGAGACGGTGCAAACCAAACAAAGATAGTAAATAACACGGATTAACCAATGAAACACACTCTATTGATTAACGGGATGAGAACCGAATACAAACTGATACAAACACAGTTTAGACGGAATTTTGGCAGAGTTTCTTTACATATATTTTCTCATCTCTATTTCACACAGAAACAGAGAAGGGTATTTATACTAGACACAGACATAACATGACGAAACACAAATAAACCTCGGCGAAACACACAAAGTCGACGAAACACTTATGTTTCGTCGATATACATATTGATTACAATCTGTTTCGTCAAGTTGTGTTAAGCCCAAACGATGACAAAGCCCAATCTCATAGTTCGGCCCATTTGTGAAGAAAACGGTCCATATATCATTTCTGCTTACAAATGTTTCACCAATTTCCCATATGAGACAAATTAATGACATCATCATGACATCACTAAGGTGATGTCATGGTGATGTGTTTTGCGGGAATTGCTTCCGGCGTTCCGTGCCTCGCGTGTCGAACTCTGGGGCGTACGACGGAGGAATGTCGTGACGTCGGGCAGGAGCCGGACCTAACCGAGTCGAAACCAAGTCGAACTGAGCCGAGTCGAACCGAGCCGAGTCGTGTCCACATAAAGTGTACCAACAAACTCCCCCTTGGACGCTACTCGTGAGGTTCGTCTTCTGTGATGGTTCGTCTTCTGTGTCTTTCATGACGGAGGATCTTCAAAGTCTTCACGCATCGTAAGTAGAAAGTGTATCAACAAACTCCCTTTTCATTTAGGTAGTGTGTTAACAAACTCCCCCTTAGATTGAACTCTCCATTGAGTCATGCTCGTGAATCTTTTGACTTGTCAAATCTTCAGATCCTTGTGGTGTTGATGAAGGGTCCGCGGCAACTCGATCATTTTATCCTTTGAGTGCCTCCACTTCGTGTCTTCATTCCAAAGCTTGTCATCGAACATGTTCTCCTCGCCTTTAGCATCTGCACATGCAAGAAAGCTAAACGCATAATGAGAACAACCGCTTGGAATATAGTTAACATTTAAACAAATGACACATATGAGATCAAATCTCAATCAAACACCAACCGACAACAGTTTGAAAGTTTAGAAAATGATCAATTTTAATTCTTTAACTTTCAAAACTTGTTAACTTCGACTGTTTTATGAAGGTGCAATTGTTTTCCGGCTTACGATCAGGATTTTGGGTAGGATAGACTCGAGTTCCAACATCGGTCAATCAAAAATAAACTAGAAGCAAAATCTTTTTGGATTTTATAAAGTTTATATAAAAACACACCTAAAATCTTTTTGGAATTTTTCATTTTTCAAGTGTAAAGACGGAAAGCAATAAATAAATATATACAAAGATACTGAAACTGAAAGCAATAAATAAATATTTACAGATATTCTTTTTGCGAGTTTCGAGGGTAAGAGAATCATATCAGTGTACGGTCACGTCAAAACGCTCTTTTTGTTCAATTAGTTAACATTTAGATAAGCATCCTATAACAATTATCGGTATTGTTGTCCACATAAGCTCAATGTAGGTCCCGTATTTCCGGTGAGGATCGATAACGAGAAACCTATTCCCTTTTTATAACAAACACGGTAACGGGTGCGGAATCCCCGAGACGGTGCAAACCAAACAAAGATAGTAAATAACACGGATTAACCAATGAAACACACTCTATTGATTAACGGGATGAGAACCGAATACAAACTGATACAAACACAGTTTAGACGGAATTTTGGCAGAGTTTCTTTACATATATTTTCTCATCTCTATTTCACACAGAAACAGAGAAGGGTATTTATACTAGACACAGACATAACATGACGAAACACAAATAAACCTCGGCGAAACACACAAAGTCGACGAAACACTTATGTTTCGTCGATATACATATTGATTACAATCTGTTTCGTCAAGTTGTGTTAAGCCCAAACGATGACAAAGCCCAATCTCATAGTTCGGCCCATTTGTGAAGAAAACGGTCCATATATCATTTCTGCTTACAAATGTTTCACCAATTTCCCATATGAGACAAATTAATGACATCATCATGACATCACTAAGGTGATGTCATGGTGATGTGTTTTGCGGGAATTGCTTCCGGCGTTCCGTGCCTCGCGTGTCGAACTCTGGGGCGTACG
Organism: Helianthus tuberosus; assembly: GCA_030545235.1. Lineage (NCBI taxonomy): Eukaryota > Viridiplantae > Streptophyta > Magnoliopsida > Asterales > Asteraceae > Helianthus > Helianthus tuberosus. Next base: position 190,206,492 of record CM060406.1, read on the forward strand.
ACGGAGGAATGTCGTGACGTCGGGCAGGAGCCGGACCTAACCGAGTCGAAACCAAGTCGAACTGAGCCGAGTCGAACCGAGCCGAGTCGTGTCCACATAAAGTGTACCAACAATCTTCCTCTCGAACTCTCATATGATGATAGCCCGACCTTAAATCGATCTTCGAGTAAAAACTTAACCCTTGCAACTGGTCAAACAAGTCGTCAATACGCGGTAAAGGGTAGCGGTTCTTGGCTGTCACCTTGTTGAGTTCTCTGTAATCAATACACATACAGAAAGACCCGTCCTTCTTCTTTACAAACAACACTGGGGCTCCCCAAGGCGATGAACTGGGTCGGATAAAACCTCTATCCAACAGTTCTTGAAGTTGATTAGATAACTCTTGCAACTCTCCTGGTGCAAGACGGTAAGGAGCACGGGCAATCGGAGCTGCTCCTGGCATAAGGTCAATCTGAAATTCCACTTGACGATGTGGAGGTAAACCAGGTAACTCTTCAGGAAACACATCAGAAAACTCACGAACTACGGGAAGGTCTTCGATCTTCCTCTCTTCAGGTTACGAATCGTTAACAAGAGCTAGAATAGCAGGGTAGCCCTTTCGTAGACATTTCTGGGCTTTCATGGCTGAGATGATGCCGACCATGGCACCACTACGATGACTCTGAACCGACAAAGATTCCCCACTGGGAAGAGGGATACGCACGATTTTCTCTTTACAGAGAATTTCCGCTTGATGCTTAGACAACCAATCCATACCAACGACCACATCAAAACTTCCAAGAGTGACAGGGAGTAGATCAATGTCGAACATTTGACCCATGAGATCAAGTTTACAACCAAAAAGAACATGAGAAGCTTCAATCGACTTACCATCAGCTAATACTACTACATGCTTATGTACAAGAGGTGTGGGGGTCAACCCTAACTGACAACTGAACCCCAAAGACACATAACTCCAATCGGCACCAGATTCGAATAAAACAGAAGAAAAATGATCGTTCACAGAAAACGTACCGGTTACAACGTTGCCATCATTGCGAGCTTCCCCAGCGCCAATAGTAAATACTCTTCCTCGTGCCCCGTTCCCACCATTGTTCCCATTGTTGTTATTCCCAGCATTGTTGTTGTTGCCAGCATTATGATTAAGCTGAGGGCAATCCCGCTTAAAATGACCCTCATCACCACACTGAAAACAGCCCTTACGATTTCCCTGATTCTGTTGAGGCTGCTGCCTCTCATGTTGCTGCGACTGTTGCGGCTATTTTGGGAGCCAGACCCTACAATCTTTAGCCATATGACCCACTTTGTTGCACCTGTGACAAACCCGGGTGCATGGCCCGCGATGGTGGAACATACACTTATTACACTTTGGTAGCTTTCTCGCGTAGGAACCCTGATTTGAATTGTAGCTCTGATTCTGATTCACAGAAGATGACTGGCTAAAACTGCGGTTGATGTTTTTGTCTGCCCTTTTCTGAGGTTAACTGGCACTGGTTGCTTTGTCAGCATCATTCCATTTACGCTTGTTATCACTAGCAGGTGTGGTAGCTATAGCAGCAGTGGTAGTAGCAGATTTACAAGGCGGCAATGAGCCACGCTCGACCTCTTGGTCAGTAATCTTATGTGCCAAACGGATGATCTGGGGCAGGTTGTTATGGTTTGCAGCAGTGACATACCCCTTTACAGCTAGTGCTAGGCCCTTGAGATACAACTCAATTCGTCGATGTGGAGGTCGAGACAGGTTAGGGCACAAAATTGCTAGTTCATGAGATCGTTTCGTGTAAGCCTCGATCTCGGATCCTTCCATCTTCAAATCGTAGAACTCGTTCTCGAGCTTCTGAATCTCGTCACGAGGACAGTACTCTTCCCGCATCAACTCCTTAAAATTATCCCAAGTCGTTGCATTAGCCATCTCGATGCCCAACATCTGCACCTGGGCATTCCACCAAGTTAAGGCACCATCCTCCAAAGTGCCTGTAGCATACTTCACACGGTCCCCCACGGGACAATTACACATAGCGAACACTGATTCGGCTTTCTCGAACCATCGAAGTAGCCCCACAGCCCCTTCAGTCCCACTGAAGGTATGCGGCTTACAATCCATAAATGTCTTAAACGTGCAAGCAGGCGGATTGTTTTGATTCCGATTCGCTGGCTGACCTAATGGACGAAAGGAAATACAAAACAAGGGTAAGAGTTGTGTACGCGACACAAGAATAAAGAAAATTTGGCACATATCGTACCAGCTTGGTAGGCTGCTAATGCCTCAGCCACACGGGTGTTGATCAGATTTGCCAACTCAGCCTGAGTCATAGCAATGTGTCCACGTCCATGGCCTCGTCCACTCATGATTCTATATAAGGAGAAGGAACAAGTTTAAGGATCGAGATAAGGCAGGAGTCAAATATCACGTTGACATCTACATAGTTTACACCAAACAATAGGGCAGAACCCTCCTCGCACTCGTTAAGCCTCACTGGGATTCACATGCACCCCACATTGCTATTATGTGTGCACCCATAATAGAAATGTGATTTGCATGTTTATCTCAGTTACTCCCAACTCATGCTAAAAGGTTCCTCAAATTTTCACAACAAGACAGACCACCACCACCACATAAACCACGAAGTTCTAACGGAATATCGCACTGTGACTCTATCATTCACATAACTCAGGTAAATTCACATGACTTCAGTCTGAAATGCTAAGTGTGTGCAATTACATGCAACATTGTACATAAGTGTATACTAAATATACTATGCAATAAGTAAACGAGAGACGAACCTTGCAATCTGGAGCTGAGTGTCATGGTCGCTTTCTGAACTGTTCGGTTATAGTCTGGTTAGAAAAAACGTTTTAAAACCTAGTTCACTATAACCAGTGGCTCTGATACCAAACTGTCACACCCCCAAAATACCACATGCGGTAACCCCCGCTAGGCGTGTGACATACCAGGATCATCAAACACAACATTCGCAGGTCATAATCCATCAAAAGTTAACCTATCAGATCATCATCATATTCATCACCAAACAGTTTCGATCATAACTAGAATCCCTATCACATATACATCCTGTCTAATTGATTCTTATTAACATGATTATCCTAATTGTATGTGTGTTAACAGTCACGACAATATTCATACAACTAACCCTAATTCACATGAAATCACAATCCACAGAATTTCATCTAATAATAAAGCTAGACACTAACCGATACGCAAGATAACACGAGGGATCTTAAGGATCGGGGAGAGATGCTCGAATGCTTGAGAGCTTCACAGGGAATCAAAGTTGCCGTCACAGGGAAAGAGATGCTCTAGGGTTCTATGCGTTCTTACGTAACAGATCTTAAGAGTTTATATATATACTTAAAGGATTGGGCCACAAAACCATACTGGGTCGAGGCCCTTAGTGACGAAACACCTTTATTGACGAAACATCCCATGTTTCGTCGGGGAAGATTGATGGCGAAACATCCTATGTTTCGTCGGGGAGATTTATGGCGACAAACTTATGAATAAACCTTAATTAAATTATATTAATCACTAAACAGTTTTAACAATCAAGTATCACACATAAGACATTAACCATTTAGATAAACTACACATGACACCACACAGATCAATTTGTAAAACAGGTTTATGGAAATCAGTAAGGTGTATGGAAAAGACCTTGAAATCTCGGATTGTCACATAACAGGCTGCAACCTGCAGCTGCCATTTTTTTTGTTCGCTGGTGCTTTGGTCGCGGTCCGCGTAAACTTCAATGGAGGTCTACGCGCCCCATGAGGCTCCCCCCAATCCGGTTACAAACTTTTGAAATTTTCATTTTCAGTCCCTGGTCCATTTTTAGTTTAATTAAGTTTCATTTATTGCACTTCTAGCCCCCAAGTTTAACTTTTAAGGGTCTTGAGTCATCATACAAACATCGTTAAGCTTCCGGTTAGTTACGAGGTCACCCGAATGGTCTTTAATTGCAACGTTGACGCATTTGATCCTTACTTCTTGGAATTACCACTTTATTCATTGTGCATAACGAAATTCCATGGAATCATTATTCGATATTCGAGAGAAATATTACAATGCTTCGGGATTTTTAAAAAGGTCACTCAGAGGTAACTTTTAACATGTTGACACTTTTAGTCCTTCCACACACGTACTTTCTTTATTTGACAACTTTAATCCCTCGAAATCAATTCTTTACACGTTTAATTTCATGACACGTGTCTTTATTATATTGGACGTGATTTTGCGAGGTGTTACAGTAATACTTTATAAATATTTCATTAAATTTCTATTTTTCTATGTAGTAGTTCATTTTAATAATATCAACATGCATCTTAGCATATTCTAAAATGTTAGTGTCAATAAAAACTCTCAACATCATCAACAGTTAATCAAAATAAGAAACAAACCTAAAATGCAAAGGTCTCCTCTCAACTGTTGTAGCACATCTAACTTTTCACGATATTGCACGAATCTATATTTTGTATAAAAGAAGAAAATCTCACTGACGCAAGAAAAGCTGACTTTCGATTTAAGAAAAATCGAACAATGCAACTCTCCCATCATAGAAGGTAGCACATGCAACTTTTCACGATGTTGCAACAATGATACTGCAACATCGATATTGAAAGGTTGATATGTGAAGGGAAGCTTCATTGAAACGACGATGTTGGAACAATGATACTGGAACGATAACATGTAAACAGAATTAACAAACATTCGAACAAAGAAGTATAATCGGAGATAAGCCAGCTGAATCACGAGAAATATGCATTTGAGAGAGAGAGATACGCTCGCACATATGAGCGAGAGAGATTTGAATGTGGAGCCAGATTCATATATCTTATTTATAGGATTAGAATATATTATTTGAATTTTGAATTTTGAATGTGAAGCCAGAATTTTGAATTTGGACAGATGTTTGATTATAAAATGTTGAGGGCAGAGGTTTAGACAGAATTTTAATTTTAAATGATTTTATATATTAGGCTTTATGATGTATAAATGACATAAAAAAAGCCTTGTTGGACAGTCTCTATGGCTGACACATCAGTTTTTCTTATGTCACTCAGATTTCTCCTTTTATAGAAAGTATAGATAGATATGAAGATATATTTTTTACAACAGCTATAGATGTTTAGTTGGTATTAAACAATATAATCAAGTTTACATAAAAAAAATGTTTGTAAATTAAAAAACAAACACTGAATGCAAGAGATGATCAACATTGACTGAAGTTGCGTGTGAATGTTCAAGTATGCCACCAACATTGGGCATTTAATTAGTATAGTAGCTTTCACATAGAAACAAATGAATCTCAGTCTTGTTGCAAATTGATAGATGACCAAGATTTCTTATGAATACATTCTAAAATACACTTTTAACACCCAAGTGTAGAACTACAGAGGAAAAGATAACATACAGACATTTACACAGACAGTACAGAATTTTGATACATACAACTTTCAATCCGTAAATCAGGTAACGCGTTATAAAAAAAAAAAAAACTGAAAGTCCATGACAACCCTAATAATTATATTTGATCCACTATTTTGACTATCATCAAAAGACAACTGATTCATCCTATTTATGCAGTTTTATGTTCTTTAGTGTCCAAATCCAATACCAGAACCAAAAATTTGAACCACCTATAAAAACTACATTTTCCAAACCATATAACCTATGCCTACCAGAAAAATCAATAAATCAGTGATCATAATGCTACAATACACGAATGACCATGGAGATCCACCCAAGTGTATACAACCGTCGCCTCTCTGTATTATATTGTTACATGTGTGATTTGAGAGAGACTCGTTATTTCATTATTTGCGCCTTCCGTTCTTCTCAAAGGCTTTTTTATCATTGCTTATTCTGTCAGCATACATAGGGAGACGAACGATATCATTGATCTCATTCAATACAACTTCTTCCGTGATATTATCCTTGATGCTCCTCATAACCTACATCGTGAAATTGAAAAGAGTTGGTCAACAAGAAAATTATAGCTTATCCTAGAGGTGGCAAATGGGTCAAAACTGATTATTTCTTTTGCGGGTCGGGTCAACACAAATCACTCTTTATCCTTAATTTCTAGATTTTTAATTAGTGCGTCAAATACAATTACAAATACTCCATAATTTAGAAGGAAAAAAATCAAACATTTTCTGAGTTTAGCGACCAATTTAAATAGTATGTAGAATAGAAACCAACTTACATTTTGTTAGCGATTTTAATAACCAACTTGTTTGTCTATTTTTGTTTATTTTTCTAAAATCGCTAACATCACATCTTTTTTTGTCAATTTTAGTGTAAATGTACATGCCATGTGGCATATAACGTAACATTTAATACTTTTTAAGTTTAAACTAAATTTAAGTGAAACCGTTTTTCTTTCAAACTCGAGCATATATACTTTTAACATTTGTTCATGTAAGCATTTTTCACATATGTGGCATGTTACCTCATGGCTTGCATGACATTACCGTGTCTTATCAACAATTTAGAGGTAAAATCCGTTAAAAATGAAGTGTAATATTCCTTTCTGTTTGTGTAGTTTGACTTTAAAAATATACCCATGAGCAAATTTCAACCCATTTGACCCATTTCCTTCAACACAACCTCTTTATTTTAACTGTAATTGTCAACTATAATTGTTTTCTAGGATGGTTATAGAGAGAATGTAGACCTTTTTGAAGGTTATAAATTCATTCGGTGTTGACTTGTCGGGCCGCATTCGCATAAAGACCCAAACATCTTCCTCAGAATCCCATGAACATTCTATTATCTTTCCTGATAATGAATATATATCTACTGTTGGATCTGCAAAATCATACTCAAGTGATCAAGATGATGTAATTAAATGTATATATAAATAAAATGGCCATAGATTGTTTTTCAGATTTTTTTTTTCGATTTGGATAATATCCTTTATTTGAGTCTCATTTTTATATAAGGTTGCAACATAAAATGTTTTTTATATAGCGATAAGTGTTTTAAATTTTATTAAAAAGATTACTATTTCAACTATAATATAATATTTTGAATAAAATTGTTAAGAAGGTTTAATGTATCAAAAACACTTTGGGTGACTTTCATCCCGTTTGACCTGCTTCCTTTTTAGCTATATATATTTAACCTTTTGACCCGTTAAAGATAAAAAAACATAACCCAAATCGACTCATTCATAAATAAATGGTCAAAGTCGTGTGTCATTATTAAAAAAAAACTTTAGTTTAGCTATTCAAATATACTTCAAGAGCTAATGAAAGAAATCAAATAAAGAGAAAACTAACCTTTAAAAACAACTCGACTTCCATCCATTGGCTTCTTTCTCCCACGCTCATTTATAAAAAGCATAGGGCGATTATTGTTTCCCACCTATCAAGACATACACTCGCTTAGATAAAAAAAAATGAAAAATTGTTTTTGTAAAACGCTAAAGAAGAACACAAACAGACATCTTTTTACAACCTCCAAGAGAAAATCAACAGAGTTCATTTCAGGATACTTCCACTTCAAAAGACCTTCATGTGTGTGAGGCACATATGGATCGTCCCAACCCTAGCAGTCAAATAGCGTCAGTGATTATGTAAAATTAGATGATTCGGACATACAAACTGATTATTAATACATTCAAAAGATAAAAATAACTGATAATCACCTGGAAAATGAGACCATCTGATTCATGAGGAAGGCTTGGAATGAACACTTTAAGAAGCTTAGATACAGCAGAGAGTAGATAGAATTCTTTCCTTCTCACCTAAATTAATTTAAGTTGTTAACAAATGCATCTTTAACACAAATAAAAATATTAATATCGTGATGTAACGGTAGATAATGACCATATTACACACCCTAAATAGTTCCAAATCATATCTGTAGTACGGAGTTTTTCCACTTTTGATCATTTTGATCAAATGGTCTCGTTCAATGTTCCTAGGTTTAATAACTTCATTCTCAAGTATCTTCCATCTGTCACTAAAAGGGTGCTGAAATGACATTGAAAATTCTTTGAGATTCGTGTAGAGTATCTTAGTAAAATAATTGGAAAAACAGAAGGGATTAACTGCACGAAATGTAACACTAACACATATACAATTCACCATAGATATTTATACAAACGTCACGCATGGAAGACACTAGGGATCAAATCATAAAACTTTTGTAACATTACACAACTTAGTCAATTAGTCAAAGCATATAAAAAGGCGAACTAAGAGAAAAGGGGTTGTACTTACATCTACAAGTGATGTTTTGTTGATTGCTATAAGATCATAAATGAGGTATCTCCTTTCCTGCTTGTGTGTGCTAGGATCAGTATCAACTATCATTTCTCCATCAAGTAAAGTATAATTATGAGTGTTTCCATCTGCACCCTAACAAAAAAAAACATGTCAGTAAATAAAGTAAACAGGAAGAACAATATTATAGATACCGAAAACTTACGTACCCCACTACTAAAAGTGACAATTTTGTCAATTTAAGTTATAATTCACTGATAACTGATAAACCTAAATATATACCTAAAGTCCTATATAAGAAACAAGTTAAATGCTTTAAAAGTCATGCCAAATATAAAGTGTTTCAACCTTTTAAATATTATTAAATGGAAATGATTTTTACACCACTAAATGTGCTACCTCTCGCGCCAAGTACAAGATCAAAAGCACATGGTACAACACAAACAATAACTTTAGTGGTGTATAGATCAATTCCCTATTTTAAGAGCATGCAGCATGCTACCTCATTAACGTTTCCGCATGGAAACCGCAACTGAACACTTCGGAAATTGAAATTTCTATCAATTAAATAACACCCGTTCCAAGTTATTAACATCATGTATCGTGTCCCGTCAGCTTTCCATGTGGCATAATAGTACCGCTGTCTCAAAAGCTGCAAGTTGTCCCTGCATTAGAACACAATTGACAGCATAAGAACCTTAAAGTATTTATCTGTATTTCCAAAATAAGAAGGTGTTCCTTTATGTAGGCTCTAAATTTTGAATATAAAACCGCACCTGCTAAGAGAAACGGGATGTGATCCCGGAAATCGTGGCTTTCCTCTTCCCTGGGGTTTAGAAAAAAACGAGCGTAAATATTATATATTCTATCCACATGTATAATAAGTTCCAAAACAACGAGAAACTCCCATGAAGAACTAGTAGCCTAGTATCTTTATCATTAATATTTCTTACTAAAATCTATGCAGATGATATCGGTCAAGGACCGATATTTGAGATATAGGTTATCGAGGTGGGACATCGGTAATTTTAATATCATATAGAATTTAGGATGAATTTCAAGGATTGTCCTTTATCTTTATACCAATTTTCAGGCGTTGTCCTTTATGTTTAAAATTGACGAGTTTTGTCCTTTATGTTTTCATATCATACACGTTTTGTCCTTTAGGCCTAACCCAGTTAGTTTTTTCAGTTAAATTTGGTCATATGCTTTGCACATGAGGGCATTTTTGTCAATTCAAAGGTTGCAGAAGCTTTGAGCTGTAAATCTGCCGTTGAATGTACCTTTGAATTGACAAAAATGCACTCATGTGCAAAGCATATGACCAAATTTAACTGAAAAAACTAACTGGGTTAGGCCTAAAGGACAAAACGTGTATGATATGAAAACATAAAGGACAAAACTCATCAATTTTGAACATAAAGGACAGCGCCTGAAAATGGGTATAAAGATAAAGGACAATTCTTGAAATTCACTCTAGAAGTTATATATATAGCAATTTAGCACTAACAATTCAGTATACTCTCCTACCATTAACAAATTAACCTTTTGCAACTTGCTAAACTCTAACAATTGTAGCAAGTAGGATTCGATTAAGACTTAAACACTAACAATTAACAACTAAGACTTAAAACACTACTAGCAGCAATAAGAAGAAAGACGAATGGTAGAACTAAGAAGAAAGGTGATATATCGGTCAACATCGTCGATAATATCAGTAACGATATTCTGATCGATATTTGACACCGATAACCGTTGTTAACTGCATAGACTAAAATGCATATTATATTCTTGCTTATCTGGTATTCTGAACAAACATGCCCATTTCATTATGTAACAAGTTAAATAAGTAGAAATTGCAACTCTAGATAGTGTAACACCCCCAAAAAAAATCAAATACAAAGTACAAACGCATATAATTTAATTGTCGCAAGATACTTACCCGGTTATTCAACTTAAGGACTTGATTACAAAATTGCCTCATTGGTTCTATCTGGTTAAATGGCACCACATCTCCCAATATATCATCGTTTGTCATCTGGCTTGCTTGCACGTCATTATCCTGCAAACTCTTATAAGATCAAGTACAGTTTTGACCAATTTACTTCTGATATAAGTTAATTCAGGAAATGTTATATCTCAGACAGAACAAACACGTAAAATAAAAGAAAAAAAAGGTCAAACAACACGAGTGTCGCCAAAAGTTCATTTTAAACCTCCTAACACATGTTATTACAAAATTTGAATTATTAATCTAACTATTAATAAAGGATTCCATTTAATGCAACGTGTCATTCTTTCATTTAGTTTATCAATAATATTAATATCTATTTAATCTAATAATAATATTAATAATATACTTGTACCTCTTTTTATCTTTGTAAATGGTAATGGTATGAAAACCGAACTTGTAGTGATTGAATGTATGTTTACAAGAGTAAATAACCCCTCTACTTATAGGGAAAGAGAGGGACTAAAAAGAAATAACTAATTACATACAGGGACCTATATAATAGCAACCAGGTCCTTGAACTAACAACTATTTACAACTAACACTCCTCCTCAAGTTGGAGCATAGATGTTAATCATGCCTAACTTGTTACATATGAAGTCTATTTGTGTCTTCCGCAGTGGTTTTGTGAAGATATCTGCTAATTGAAGATCCGTTTTAACATGAATTGGCTGAATAGATGGAGGATCCTTTTGAGTGCCGACTATCCGATCTCTGATTAGGTGACAATCAACCTCAATGTGTTTAGTTCTCTCATGGAATACTTGATTTTTGGCTATATGTATAGCTGATTGATTATCACAGTATAATCGCATCAAGTCTTCAGAGATAACCCCAAGTTCTCTGAGAAGACGACGAACCCATATCATCTCTGATGTAACATCTGCCATAGCTCTGTACTCTGATTCGGCACTTGATCTAGATACGGTGTGTTGTTTCTTACTCTTCCAGGAAACAAGATTTCCTCCAACGAAAACACAGTACCCAGTGGTGGATCGACGGGAAATAGGACAGCCTGCCCAATCTGCGTCTGAGAATCCAGATATACGTCCATCTCCATCTTCTGTGAAAGCACCTCCACGACAATGACCCTGATCGGAATATAAGATCCCTAGGCCTGGTGTGCTCTTGAGATATCTTAAGACACGGAGAGCAGCATCCCAGTGTCCTGTGTATGGAGTGGCCATGAATTGACTTAGGACACTAACGACAAAGGAGATATCTGGTCGGGTGACAGTTAAGTAGTTAAGTTTTCCGACCAATCGTCTGTATCGCTCAGGATCTTTCATTGGACTTCCGTCCTCTGGAATGAGCTTCCTCGTAGGAAGCATAGGACTATCAACCGGTTTGCAACCCAATTAGCCACACTCAGTTAACATATCAAGGACATACTTCCGCTGAGAAAGGAGTATTCCTTGTGGGGAACGAGATACTTCTATGCCAAGGAAGTACCGAAGTCGACCTAAGTCGCTAATCTGAAACTGAGACTGAAGGAACTGTTTGAGCTTGGTAATCCCATCTTCATCATCCCCAGTAATTATGATATCATCCACATAAACAACTAGAATAATCCTTCGGCCCTGATGATGTCTAAAAAATACAGAGTGATCATATGCACTACGAACCATCCCAAACTCTCCCATAACACTAGAGAAGCGACCAAACCATGCCCTTGGAGACTGTTTAAGGCCATATAGGGAACGACGTAGTCTGCATAGCTTTGAGGCCTCCTCCTCAACAATGAACCCAGGTGGCTGTTCCATATAAACCTCCTCCTCAAGAACACCATTGAGAAAGGCGTTCTTGACATCTAGCTGGTGGAGCGGCCAATGATGAATGGCAGCAAGAGCAATACAAATACGCACAGAGGGCATCTTGGCAACCGGGGAGAAAGTCTCATCATAATCAATACCATAAGCTTGAGAATAACCTTTAGCTACCAGACGAGCTTTCAGACGATGTAGCGAACCATCAGGGTTAAGTTTTACTGTGAAAACCCGACAACCAACAACACGCTTACCAGGAGGAAGTGGTTCAAGATCCCAAGTCTGATTGGCCCGTAAGGCCCCAATCTCGTCTTCCATGGCTTGACGCCATCCTGGGTGAGCCAGAGCTGTCATCACATTCTTGGGAATCGGGTAGGAATCCAGGGAAGTGGTAAAGGCATGAGACTCAGTAGAGAGATGAGCGTAGGCAACGTAATCCTGAATGGGATAACGAGTGGAGCGCCTGGGTTCCTTGCGGAAGGCAATAGGTATATCGGGATATGGGGCACCTGGAGGGTCATAAGCAGGAGTATCCGAAGGGATATCCGAGGTAGTATGGGTAGGAACTGGTAAGGGTGTATCTGGTTCAGTCATGGCAGGTTGAACGGATGTACCAGAGGTATGGGTAGGTTGGGGATCAACGGTTGCTGACGTGTGATCCTTTCCTCGCCGAGCATATGTAAAGAGTAATGGCGGGGGATCGTTTGGTAGGTCCTCAGCAGTAGGACCCTGGGTTGTGGTGTCTGAGACCTGAGGGACAGATGGAACAGGAGTTACAGGAAAGGTGGGGATGATGTGAGACTCAGGTATATCAGGATCGGGAAACAGATCAGAAACTGGAATGGAAGATTCTGGAAAGAAAGGACGCAACGGATCAAAAGTGACGTCAGCACCGATAACCTTTCTGGACACGCGAGTAACCAACAAAGACACAACGAATGGCTCGAGGGTCGATTTTAGGGACTCCGGGACGATGATCATGGACATAAGCTACACATCCAAAAATTTGTGGCTCAAGAGGAAACGGAGTTCCTCTAGGAAATAGAACCGAGAACGGGGTTTGACCACGAAGAACGGATGATGGCATACGATTAATCAGATAAGCCGCAGTAAGAACGGCATCACCCCAAAAGTGACGAGGAACATGAGAATGAATCATGAGTGTGCGAGTAACATCCAACAGATGGCGGTTCTTGCGTTCAGCAACACCATTCTGTTGGGATGTATATGCGCAAGAAGTCTCGTGAATAATACCTTGTGATTTGAGATATGTAGAGAAATCGGTGGACAGATATTCTTTAGCATTATCGGTGCGTAAGGTTTGAATGGATGTTTTGAACTGGGTCTTGACATATGCATGGAATTCACGAAAGATCGAGTTGATTTCACTACGGGATTTCAATAGGTAAACCCATGTAGCACGAGAGTAATCATCAATGAAGGTAACAAAATATTGAAAACCCAATGTAGTTTTAACTGGACATGGACCCCATACATCTGAGTGGACAAGTTCAAATATGGAGACGGTTCGGCTTGACGCTTTTGGAGGATAAGGACGTCGAGTATGTTTACCGAGCTGGCATGACTCACAATGGAAGTTATCGGGAATAGAGATGTCAGGTCTCATTTGCCATAGGACGGCTGCTGAGGGATGGCCTAACCGACAGTGAGTTTCAAAGATACTAGACTCACAGATGTTTGCTTTGGGATGCGACAATGAGGACATTCGATAGAGACCTTCTGATTCGAGGCCGGTACCAATTACTCGGTTAGTACCTAGTTCATTAAAGGTACAATGAGTAGGATAAAAGGTAACGGAACAATTATTTCGTTTAGTAATCTGACTGACAGATAAAAGACTGGCCGGGAAGTTAGGAACAAGAAGAACAGAAGACAGGTTTAGGCTATCTGGGTTCTGAATGGATCCAATGCCGCGTACGGGGCACGAGGAACCATCTGCAAGTTGAACTGGTGAGCAAAAGGTATTATGAAGGCTAGTGAGAATTTCTTGATTCGCAGTCATGTGATGAGTAGCTCCAGAATCAATAATCCAGGATAAGTCAAAGCCAGAAAACGTACCTGATTGTACTGAGTTGGTTTGAGGACTCGATGACCAAAAAGCAAGGAACCGTTGAAGCAAATCATACTCCTCCTTGGTGCATGTAATGGTGTGATTTCGTTCGTCACCCATTTGAAAAGATGTTCAAGTAGAAAAGCGAAAAACGGATGAACAGTAACGGATGAACAGTAACAACGGATGAACAGTAACCCGGGATCTGGATGAGGAGGTGAGATCTGAAACTTGGCAAATCAGATCTGGAACAGATCTGGAACAGGTGAACAGTAACCTCGAAAAATCTGAACTGGAATACGAACACGCTAAACGAGGCAGAAACGAAAAAATTCTCGGATCGAAAAATTAATCTGACGGGATGGACGGGGAGGTAATTCCGACCAAACTGGCAGAAACCGGCGGCCGGAGGAGAGGAGACGCGCCGTCACGCGCGGCGCGTGGGATAGGGCGGCGGAAGGCGGGTGGCGCGTGGGGGCGCGTGGGGCGGCGGACGGCGGCGCGGTTTGAGGGGTTTTGTAGATCGGGCGATGACGAGTTCAATGGTGGTGGCGGTGTATGTTAACTCGCCGGAAAACAGAACAGATCTGAAAAAGGTAGGTGACGGGTTTTTGAACAGATCTGGAACGGGTTGTTTTGGGTGTTTGAACAGATCTGGAACGGGTTTTTAGGACAGACGTGGTGACCGGAAATGGAACCGGAAATGGTCACCCGAATGAGGATATTCTTGAGCTAAAACACCTTTAGCTCTGATACCATGTAAATGGTAATGGTATGAAAACCGAACTTGTATTGATTGAATGTATGTTTACAAGAGTAAATAACCCCTCTACTTATAGGGAAAGAGAGGGACTAAAAAGAAATAACTAATTACATACAGGGACCTATATAATAGCAACCAGGTCCTTGAACTTAACAACTATTTACAACTAACAATCTTTTTGTAAAATCTTTTATTTATATGACATGCCAGTATACCAAATACGTCCACCATATATGTAATTTTGTCACATTTAAAAAAAAATATTATTATTACTAACTAGGTTATAGACCCGTGTATTACATGAATATAGTCAATTAATAATGTTAATGGAATCCTTTAATAGAAGTTAGATTATTAATATGTAATTTAATATAATATCTAATATTATTAGGGCCAAACTATCTACACACTTGGTGTGTAGATAGTCACCTTTAAAAGGTATTTTTTGTCCTTATATGCACACCTTGCAGTGGCGAACTGTGGCCAAAACGCGGCGTTTTGGTCCGGTTAACCAGACAAAGACTGACGGGTGTCTGACGGGTCGGTTGACCGGACCAAAACGCCGAGCTTTGGCCGCGTTTTGGTCCTGTCAACCAGACCGGGTGTCAGTCTTTTGTCTGGTTGATAGGACCAAAACGCGGCCAAAGCTCGGCGTTTTGGTCCGGTCAACAGACCCGTCAGACACCCGTCAGTCTTTGTCTGGTTAACCGGACCAAAACGCCGCGTTTTGGACACAGTACAACACTGCAGGGTGTGCATATAAGGACAAAAAACACATTTTTTGGTGTAAATAGGCAAAATGGTGTGTAGATAGGTACACCCTATTATTAATTAAGTGTGTATATATATAGTAATAAATATATTCTTATTATTATAATAATAGATTATTCCAAATAACGTTACATGTTACTATAATCACTCTCCCACACATATTTTTAGAATTATAATTTAAATATTACTTTTTAATTCCTACAATATAGGAATATACTTGTTAAATCTTTATATAATGTCTATATCTATCTCCTCTCTATCATACAACCCCGGGTAATACACGGGTTTATAATCTAGTGAAATAATAAAACATGCCCTCAAACCAAACATCCTGGATCATTCATGTTCCCTGATGGCCAACCCCTCAATCCAAATACACCGATAATGTGATATGGATTACATACCTGCAAACTAGCAGTTGCATCGTCATCATCCCGATCAGGTGACCTCTTCCATTCCGGGGTTTGCGGGCAAACAAAATTTTCAGGCATTTGTTCACCAAAGAGATTGTATAAATCATTGATATAATCTTGCTTGTAGATCCCTGGAGGACGTGCTTCAGAAAATATCTGTATCGCCTGCATAAAAACATACATAAATTCAGATTTTAAGTGGTCATGTAGTTTGTAGTCCGACCAAACAAAAAGCATTCTTTGACTAGTCAAACTTACTTCTGTGACAGAAACCGATTCCGACCGCATGAGAAAATTAACGATCATATAACCTGTCCGATTATGACCATGTGTACAATGGACAAGAACATACTTATTTGATTGAGCATGTTGGGAGCTGAAACGGGACACCTATTAAACATAAATGCAAATATTAGTAACATCTCATTTTCATTAATACTGTATAAGAAGACATGAATCAGTCCAATCACATAGACGAGAACGGTGATACAATGAAAGCCTACCTCCTGAAGAAATTTTTCTACAGACTCAGTATCAGGCACTGCATCCCTTCCTGCACACCTGATCTGCATTTAAAGGAGTGAAAGAAAATGATTTAACTTACTTAGTCGACAACTATAACATGGACCGAAACGTAGTTTTTGATTATCTAACCTTCAAATATTTAATACCTTCTCTTGTCCAATCTGACTCGCGATAGTACCGATTAGTATTTGTTAGATCTATTACTAAACCTAGCTGGAAAAGGATGATATGATCATATTGTTAGAATAAATAAAGACCAAAACAAGTCAAGCTGACAACTCCATTGTCCAAAAAAACAGAAAAGGAAATGCTAAAGAAAAAACTAGAGGTGGAAGAACGAAACGATTGGGTCAGGTTGGGCGCAAACCAACGAAGACCTTTTTTTTATTTTTTAAGTAAAATGCCATTTTCGTCCTTGGGGTTTGGCCAGTTTTTTAACTTTCGTCCAAAGGTTTGTTTTTTCGCATCTGGATCCAAAAGGTTTGAAATCTTGTCATTTTCATCTAGTTCGTAAACTCCATCCATTTTTCTCCATTAAGCCAGGGGTATTTCTGTCTTTTTACATAAAGTGAAAAAGATCGAATTGCCCTTTAAGTTAACAAAAAAGACGTAAATACCCCTGACTTAACGGAGAAAGATAGATGGAGTTAACGAGGTGGATGAAAATGACAAGATTTCAAACCTTTTGGATCCAGGTGCGGAAAAACAAAACTTTGAGCGAAAGTCGCAAAACTGGCCAAACCTCAGGGACAAATATGGCATTTTTACTCTTATTTTTTTAACAAATAATGTTCTAACTGCTAACTATTACAAGAATAATATAACCTTTTTCTAGTAAACCAAGTTGTGAAATTTTTATGAATATGAATTCAGTTCAGATGAATTGTAACTCGTTCCCTTTCTTATTATATCCTTTTAACCTACGCATTTTTCTTGTTAGTTATAAAAGGGTTAAAATTGCCACCTCTAGGAAAAACTATCGTACTCTAGGAGTCTAGGTCACCATAAAGAAAAATATACTTACTTCTCTTCCTAAACTTCTTTGATGACGAATCGCTTGTTGAGGAGAATACCTTTTATTATAAGGAATCTTGTCATTAAAAGACTCTCCAAGAGGGACTTTTGAAGGGATAAAAATATCGACTGCATCCCC
Organism: Helianthus tuberosus; assembly: GCA_030545235.1. NCBI lineage: Eukaryota > Viridiplantae > Streptophyta > Magnoliopsida > Asterales > Asteraceae > Helianthus > Helianthus tuberosus. The sequence continues at coordinate 190,224,215 of CM060406.1, forward strand.
ATATGGAGGGCAGTCCAACCATCCTACAGGGCAGAACCATATTATTACGTTATAGAGAATGAACATTCTTTTTTCTTTTTTTCTTTGGTAGGAAAAGCATTAGCAACAAAAAAATAAAGCCATAGAGATTTAAAAAACGTATACTTACCTGGAGGAAGGCTATTTCGGTCAAAGGATCCATTGTTTTTATCCTGGAATCCCTGGCTCCGCTTAGATGGCCCAGACATATGCATGGGGTCCACATCCACGTATCTTCTTTTCGATCCCTTACTTCCTCTCTCCTGTTGTTATAGAACATAGTTCAGCCATTAAAGCTCTAAATACTCGTTTCAATATTATTACGTACACACACAAAATAGGTTATGGTTGAGCATTAGAACAGTTGCCAATGTATACAAATTCGGCATATGCAAGTAAAGAGCATTACAAAATTACCCCTATATACAACTTTTCATTTAAAAACCAAGAATAATTGATCTTATAATCTCTCTACGTATAGTTCTTTCAAGATGAAAAACTAGGAGCCAATTTCCCAGATATAATACAATTATAACAGCAGCAAGCCTTGAGACTGCAAAAACAGGCAAACTTTATAATAGAGATACATTATAAAAACTATCAAGCAAAATGAATACAACTAACAGGCTTCTATAAGCTTCTCTTATAAATTAACATCAAGGTGACTAAAAGTATACTGTGAAAGCTGACTCCATCTAAAACAAAGATATTCTGAATTCTCTAATTCCACAATATACTACTTGTAAAAAAGGTATTATCTGTGTTATTTTTATAAAATGTGAAATGAAGTTTCTTATGTTGAAGAAAGTGTGATCATATACTCTATTACTCAGGTAATAACACAAATTTTTAAATCTTGGATAAATTCACTTCCCGGACTACAGTTCACTGTATTTAACTTATTAGATATGCTTACAGTATTTATAAGACACATGATACTGTACTAATAATAAGTTCAAGATACATAGGTAAATCTATCTCGGGTCAATTGTCCTTCATAAAAAATAGGCATTTAGTTTTCCAAAGGAATAAGATCTTCTGTTTAAGTCCATCATAAAAATTATTGGAAAGTAAGAGACCAGTGAATCTTAATTATATGTATATGTTGCACATCATACGAGCTCAAAGCATGTCACATTCAGAAGAGGCAACATATAATCTGTTATTTTCCCTCCCATGACAAGATATTAACCTGATTTGATGATTAAAAAAAAAAAAAAAAAAAAAAAGCATAAAACAAATGTATGGATTTATGTTTTCCTTATTCTAAATTATAAGTAGGGTGAAACAAGGTATTCAAGCAAAGCTTCATAAAAGCAGATAAACGTCCTATATGGATATGCATATACATAATACAAAAGTAAAGATTAATACATGTTCCATGGTCTCAAAGCTCGTGACTCTCTCTCTTCCAGTGAACTGATATTTCACATTACTATCCCCACGTATTGAGTCATCTTCTTCTGGCAAAGGCGACGAATTCAAGTCCATGAGTTGAATCTCCACATTAACAGAAAGATTTGATGAATCTGGATCCAATTACTCAGAAAAGGCTGAAATTCAAAACACCAAAAACTCAAATCACCATAACATATCAAATTACCAATCATAATAATTTATAACTGCAAAAACTCCATGAAACCATTAACACAACTACTGCTGAATTGAAACAGTTGTGTGGATCTTGGAAGTCGGAACGAAGGTTATTTACTAACATATCAAAGTATAGTATAGTATAGTATAGTATAGTATAGTATAGTATAGTATAGTATAGTATAGTATAGTATAGTATAGTATAGTATAGTATTGCACTGGTATGTAGCATCACATATTAATTTGCCCCATTCAATTACTATTCGACTTGTGTATACTTTGGAAATTAAACGAAAGAACACCATTACACCATTACTCGCTGTTACAATACATTCAAATAAACTAAAAATCTGTGCATCAAAGAATTCCGAATTTACTTTTCTAATCATCATGAACATGCCACCTATCCAAATTCCAAGAATATCTAACTGCTAGCAACTTTATACTTATAATCTTCGTTTTAAAAAGTGTGAGGCGCTCCGAGGCATTTAGGCCTCAAAAGCCAAGGCGTGAGCCTCACGTAGGTGAGGCGTTGCTCTCTATAAAACCAAATAAGCCTTATGTACAATCAAAAGCAAAATCTGTCTCATTTTTTCCATCTCGTCCTTTTTTATCGTGTAAAACATTCATAATCTCTTCATCCCTTTGGTTGTTTCTACATATTACGAACCCCAATCTTGACCCACTTGTCTGAGGTGTTTTCCTGATCGCCTCAAGCGCTCCTGAGGCGCTAGTTTCTAAACCAAGCTTATAATCAATTAAAACTTTAACTCTCTCTTTTCTCTCCAACATATATGAAATCACTGATCACAATATACACCACTTGTTCAATTTAAAACAGTAAAATCGATAATTTCAATCCAACAACAACAGAACAATGGTATGAACTTGAAAGCAATTCGGAAGTTATATCAATCAAAATAACCATGTGAGGAGATCAAAAACACACAATGATTACTGTATCAAAACAGTTAGTGTTCATGTCAAAAGTATCACATTTAAATTAGCTCCATTATGTTATTATTATTATGTGTACATACTTTCCAACTTTAACCTAACACTGATACAACAATACATTCATATCAATCAAGATCAAATAAATGAATATACTATTTGTGCATCAAACAATTCCGAATTTACTCTTCTAATTATACATCAATTGTTCAATCTCGGTATCAAAATTGAAGCAAAATCGAGATTTGAATCGAAAACAATTGAGTAGTTAGAATGGTAGATCGATTAAAGTAATCGTGAGAAAAGATTGAATGAGAGGAGCAAACCGTGAAATTGGATTTTTGGATTCAGAGGAATGTTTTTTTTAGGGTTTTTAGGATTATAGAAACGGGCAAATGAAAACCGCCTATGTACTTGAGACACGCAGGCGGTTTATCCGAAACGTCGTCGTTTCGTCGCGTTACTTTAAGGGTTTGACTTGACTGAACCGGTTGTTGGTTGTTGATGATTACAACCTTCAAACCCGGGTCAATTTAACAATTTTTAACTACTTAAATAATAAATATAAATAATAAAAGATGGGTACTTTTTTTTTTTTTTTTCACGAGTTCAAGTCATGAAAATAATCTCTTGCATCTCGCAAAGCAAGGATGTGTACATCATGTCTATGATGGTCTGTTACCCTTAAACCTCACGTGTATAGGAGTCTCTTGATTAAGTTTGTCTTTTTTACTTAATGTGTTGTATAATATAGTTTTATTAATGTTACCATTAAGTATTGTTTCTTGATTTGTTAATAATATTGATCATCAACCAAAGAACGGTTTTAAACGTTTTTAACCGATTTTCAGGTGGTGTTTATGTCACGCATAATATGACAACGATAAACTGATGTGTGCTATGTTACATGTATAAATTCAATAGTGTATGAGATGCATATTTTTAATTAATTATGCATTTGTTAATAATAATAATCATCATTAATTAATTAACGGTTCTGATCGATTTTCGGGTAGTGTTTATGTCACACAAAATAGGACGACGATAAAAATGATGTTTGCAATGTTACATGTATAAAATATAAATACAATAGTGTATGTACTATATTTGTGCGTTCATCATTTATGTCATAATCAAACAAGAATCAATAATTCTTTAGTTTATCACTTAAAAGCAAATAACAGGTGGGAATCCTGACAATCGTTTACCCGATTTGTCATGCGTATGCGGAAACTACATATCATTTACTTGGATACTATGTTGTGACAAAAAAATTGGAGACTTGTTGCAAGTTGGCTAAAAGTGGGGTTCCTTAACGAGTCGTGTCCCGAAAGCTATGGTGGATTTCCTATTGGATCGCGTCTAAACGAAATTGATTTGAGAGTGTTTGTTTTACCACGTGATGGGTTATTTGGAAACTCGGGAATGCACTAATATTTAAGTCGGACGAGGTTCAAAGCGAAAAGTTTTTTACTATATTCTTTACTATTCATTTATATGGTATTCAAATATAGATAAATTGTAAATGTAAGTTTGCTTTGGATAAGTGGTTGCAAAATCCTTTTCTGTTGATGTAAACTATTTTCTTTAAGCGTGGCTCCATGACGGACCTATTATGATATTCGTTTCAGTTATTCAAAACAAAAAAGTGGGCACCATGTTTTATAGTTGTTGTTTTATAACACTGTTGGATGTAATTTATAGATTTAGAGGGTGTTTGAGATTGAGTTTGGAAATTACTTATTAACTTATTGGTTTTTTCAAAAAGCCAACAAGTTAAATAAAAGTTTGACAATGCTAAAAGTGTTTTTTGTTTTGGCTTTTTGATTATAAGTAAAAAACTGTTTTACAAAAACCACAAAATTATCTCTTTTCAAATGATTTTTTGATTATTAAATTACCAATCTATCCATCCCCTTTAAAATAACAACTAAAATGAAAACTTATTATATCCTTATTAGTTATTTTACTTTTTTCACTACAAAAGCTAAACTAAACACTTTTAAAAAAAAACTCCTTTTAGAAAGTCATAAGTCAATAAACATTTTTGGAGTTAAATAAGCAATCCCAAACACCCCCTTAATCTCTCATGTCAAAACCAAATAAACAATTGTAATATGTTTTTAAGAGCATTTTTTTAATAGATCTCAACTCAAATAACAAAAGTGATTATAAATCCACACAGTCAGATAATCATAGTTGGCAATCCCAAGCTTTAAAATCTTAGGCTTTGCCAAAATCTTTAGCAAAAACACAGATTTAACTTAATAGCTTAATGAGTTCTTTAACGACCCATGGCATTATAGCCTAGTGGTATTTTGGGGGTGGGATAAGGCTTATGACCATTAGGCTATGGGTTCGATTCTCACAAAGGGGGTTTTCCCAGATTTATTGGGTTTCCTCCTGAATTGGTGTATAAGCATTATTGCCTAGTGGAGATGGATATGATCGGGTGGTTCTGCTGGTGGCACGATGATACTCCAGTGGTCCGTCAGTGATCCAAATTTGCCGTTCAAAAAAATGAGTTCTTTAACGATTGCTCGAGGTGAACTCAAGGAATATTGAAAACCAGTTCAAGCTTCGATCGAAACTTAAATATTTTTTTATAAAATAATTTATAATGATCAAATTTTCATGTATATGTAAAATTTAGTCAGGGGCGTTTGTTTATATTTTAATGAGACTCTTAGAGGGTGTTTGGGATTACGTTTTGAAGTGATTATTTGATTATTGCGTTTGTAAAACATAAATAATCTAAAAAAGTGTTTGGATGAAAAAAGTGATTATCTGCCTCCAAAACGCAGTTTTGGAGAAACATGTACCTACATGCTTTTTCAAAACGCAGTTTTGAAAACGCAAAATTTATTTTGAAAACGAATAATCTATTTTGAAAACGCAACACCAAACACCCCCTTAATGGTTCAGACCTTTTACCGGTTCAACACTTAATGGTTCAGACTGTTTGTTTCACGAGCAGATGTCTGAATGGTTCAGACATTTGCCTCTAAATGGTTAAGTATTATACTAATTCTGAATGGTTAAGACCTCTAATTTGAATTGGTCAGACATTTGCCTCTGAGTGGTTAAGCATTATGCTGACTCTTAATGGTTCAAACTTCTTACTGATTCGGCACTTAATGATTCGGATCTCTCTTAATGGTTCAGACTTCTTACTGATTCAGTACTTAATGATTCAGACCTCTAACTGATTCAGTAGTTAACCATTTAGAAGAAGTTGCAAATAGTCCATTACATGTGATAAATTTACAATACCAAATCAACACCATTATTTTTCAAGAATAACCTAACTTGAGAGTAGATCATAATGGGCTTTGTAAATGGACTCTGACCCGGCTCAGATATATAAACTACAACAAACAGACGCAATCACTCTCGTGCCGAAGCCCTAAAACATCAAAACCCTTTTCCCCTTCATCTTCTTCTCCGGCGTATCGTTAATCATCAATCTTTTCCGCATTATCTCCGGCAATGAAGCTCGTCCGGTAGCCCCTAACTTTCTCTGCATTCAAATAAATGTTTTCACGAATTTGATGTTTTTATACGACGACTAATTGACTGATATTTTCGTTGATTTCGAGTGAACAGGTTTTTGATGAAGCTGAACAACGAGACGGTTTCGATTGAACTCAAAAACGGCACTGTTGTTCACGGAACAATCACAGGCACTTACCGTTTCATTTCATTATATTACTGGAATTAGTTGCTGATAACTGTGCATCTTATTACTTTTTAATTTTGTTATGTTTTGAATTTATTTTGGTCTTAGTGTTCTAGGGACAGATGTTGATGTTTAGCTGTGTTATTGTAGGCTTCACAGTGATTAGGTTTCAGCTCATGTTTTTAATAATATAATGCAAGGTTATAGTCATAGATTTATAGTAGGATATTGATATGCATTCGGTTTTACTTCTGCTTTGCAAAAGCACATAGTTGTAAGCTAGAGTCCTAAGGCCATCTGTAGTCATAAAGCCCCTTTGTGGGCGTTATGCGACACGTGTCGTGCCACGTCACACAGGGGCTTTATGGGGCGTTATATCATTAGAGCCCGTAGTCATAAAGCCCCTACCCATCATTACCTAATTATTAATTTTCAATTTTATTAATTAATTATAAAAACTCTATACTCTTTTTTGATTGGCCAAAGGTTGTAACCAAACAAATATACCGCCGCGATATTTATAGCGCCACCCACCAAAAAAAACCCCATAACGCCGCCCGTCGTGGTGTTCGGGGCGTTATGGGGGCGTTATGAGAGAAAATGGCGCCATATGGAGCCCCACTACACACTACCTAATAGGAAGTAATAATTAGGAAAATGTTCAGCATGAAAGCATTTGGAACAGGTTAGAGCTAGTTTATTTATAGGTATATGTCAAGTTGCAATTGTTTTGCTTCTCAAGTAGGTCTGTAATTTGGACAAAAATTATAGCAAATCTGTTAAGAATAGACTATAGAGAACAGCCAATATGGATACACAAACATTAAGGATGTAAAATATATCAGGGTTCACATCTGAAGAAGCCCACAAATGATGTAGTTCTGTTCTCAGACCGGTGGCCAAGGCAACATGAAGGATCATCTGGTATTCATATTTTATGCATACATCAAGATTAAAACGTTTAAGGCAGACAAATTATACTAATAGTTAACTTTATGTACTAAATTAGGACTATGATAACTTGGACCGCCTAAATATTAGAGTTCTTGAGAGTATGCAACTGTTGTCTAGAGGTTGCAAAGTGGTTAGGTCAATCTATCACCGGAGTTCAGCTAGAAGTTACTGCTTAGACTAGAAAAATTAAGATATTAACTATAGTATGCATCACCTACACTTTGAAAAGTTACAGTCACAGACAATGCAAAACATATAATAGATTTAAAACTGAAGTTCTCATATGATGGCGCTATATGTTTTTATTTAAATTGTTTTTTTTTTCTTTATTTTCATTTCAATGCACGAAGATATCACTTTAGTTCCTTAACAGTTTATGTTTCTGCATTTAACTTTCATTTAAATAAATTATTAGTTTTAATAGTCCCACCACTATGTAGTATTGACACTTGATAGTAGAAGTTCTGTCACTAGTTGAAAAAGTTATTTACATGCTATAAGATTTGATTCAAAATTGCGTTGCTTCTCAAAATGTAAACAACACAAAAAATCAAGATACATATGCATGGTTACATACACATAACAGCCAAACAAACAAGCAAACAAACGTACCTAATAAAATCCCACACCCACTCATAGAGTAGGGTCAGGGGAGGGTGAGACGAGGACAGACCTTACCTCATCTTTAGAGATAGAGAGGTTGACCATGATGAGATTCTCGGCTCAAAAAATTATTTACAGTATACAAGTACAAGTAACATGAGGTATGTATTAGTACTTTAGTAGTAGATACACCGACCAATTAGTTAATTAGTATCATATAACTAAAAAACATGTATTTTTTTCCTTTTTTTTTAATTTCATTTTTAACTTCAATTCCATGGCAGTTCAATGATTATTTAGATTAAAAACATTAAGGGGTTTCTAGTTCAAGTAGCAATAATAATATATTAATGTAGCTTTGAAGGGCTTTCTGTTTTCTTTAATTTGCATTACAACTGAAAGTCTGAAACTCAAATATGTTGTACGGATCAAAACAGGTCAGGCCAGGTTGGTCAAATATAGTTTGTCCAATATTTTTGCGAGTACTTAACTATGATTACAACAATTATATATATCTGGCAACGATTTATGAGGTTTTGTGCATTAAAAGTACCCTTTCTGTGACTTTCAATGCATTTCCTTTAAGACTTGTTCTTATTTTACTATGAGAGTTATAGAGATAAAACATAATGTAAATCATCCTATTAAATGGGTTAAATTTGCCACCTTTAATACTCGCTTGGGTTATAATAAATTATAAGCGATTAAGGGTCTGTACTCTGTACAACTTTTTGTTGCTATATATTTTTTTAAATGTTATTACATACTCGATCTATAAAAAAAAACACACTTTCACTTGCATACAATTTTAAAACATGTGACCATCGATTTTGCAGTTAAGGGGTTGCAAATAAAACACACTGTTTAACTTGCTCCCAAATGAAATTTTGCAAAAAAAAAAAAAAAAAAAAATCTAGACAATGAGGAATAAAAAAAGTTGTTTTTTAATTTCGGGATGGATAGAGCATAACCGTTTCTTTTTTTTTTTAAACTTACATTTATTGTGGTTGGTGCTTCCAACTGTTTTCGTCATTAGTCCAAACAGATGAACATTAATTAGAAAGATACATGATGTTTTATTTTAATTATTGCCATGTTCATAATTGGGACCTTGTGTCAAATTTCTTGTCACCGTGTTTAAACCTGACAATTTTTTTGTGGTCATGCTACAGGAGTGGATATTAGTATGAATACACATTTAAAGACGGTTAAACTTACCCTAAAGGGGAAAAATCCAGTGACCTTGGATCACCTAAGTGTCAGGGGCAACAACATCAGATACTACATCTTACCTGACAGCTTAAATCTCGAGACTTTGCTTGTTGAAGAAACACCCCGGGTCAAACCAAAGAAGCCAACTGCAGGTATTTGTGATTTTTATAGAACAACTTTAATCCATACTCGTGTTTCTCTTCAATGAATTAGACGTGTTGGGTTGGATCGGGCAGGTTAGGTAACCAGCATAAAATAAGTTTTGAGTCAAAACATATGACTTTTGATATGCTTTGAAATGGGTTGGGCTGGACTGGGTAGGCCCAAAACACATTGTCAAAATTTTGAATTTTTAAATGAGTTAAAACTATTCATATTTAAATGAATAGAAAGTGTCATAATAGATCCCAAATATTTTATATTCAATAATATGAAAATTTAGTTGAATGAAATGATTTAGTAGGTTTTTATGAATTGAATACATTTTGGCGACTTTTGACTTGTTAGAAGCATTTAGTTCATTTAACTTGTTTACGTATAAGCAATTTTTATGTGCGAATCAATTTAAATTGTGGTGTGTGAATATCCCGTTTGTAATTTTATACAAATAGTTTGCATTGAATACTACCTCTAATATCGTGTTTATATTCATAAAAATCGTTTTAGGGAAACCGGTTGGACGTGGAAGGGGCCGAGGACGCGGACGTGGACGTGGTCGAGGTCGTTAATTTTCCAAGACTTATATTTGGTTTTGTAAACATTTGTATTGTTGTTGGTCTGAACATGGATGCTATGATAATCTTTCGAGGTAATTTTTCTTACTGTTAAACTTGCCGCTTTAACCCCCTATGCTGCTTTTAATCCAATGCTATAACTAGCTTTAAACTGTTTGGGTTGTTTTGAGCGTTATGTTTAGGCTTGAGAGTGGTTCAAGTAAGTTTGTTATTTATTTGTGTTGTTCGAGGGGAAGCTAATTGCTTCGATAAGTGTGTTGAGATAAAATTGGATCCTATCTGAAAGACAGAGACTCCCATCCAAAGTTATCTTCAATTGCGAATGATCCGTAAATTTGATCATTTGCATTTCCTTTATCTTCAGTCACAACATCAACTGGTATAATCAGTAGCATGTTTTGTGACTTCAGTTGTGCAACGGATATAATTAGTTGCATGTTGATCAACAAATGTGATTAGTTGCATGTCTTCGGTTCCAAAACAAGCATTAGCGTTATCAACAGGAAAGCTTCAGTTACATCCTACATCAGTTGCAACTGATCTTCAGTGGATGTTTCCACTTTCAAATGAGTTGAAAGTTCTTCAGTAGCAACTTAACAGTTTTGTTTAGGGAAAATTACCCAAATGTCACTTGACCAACCAAAATTACCAAAATGTCAACCTCCTGCGTCCATGGACGGACTCCTGTGACATGGGATGCGTCCGTCTGTCAACTTAAAGAGTCCATGAATGAGGAGTTTACACGTGTCCGACAAAGGTGATGCGTCGACGGCGGACTCCTCCCATATACTTAGCAGACTCCTCCTATAGACTTGGCAGAGTACTCCCATTGGCTCGGCAGACTCCTTCCATTGGCTCGGCTGACTCTTCCCAACGGCTTAGCGGACTCCTCATTTTTTGGCTGACTCCTCCCATTGCTCGGCTGACTCCTCACATTTCTTTTTAGTTCTATCAAATATTTATATCTATTTAATATAACATTACAACATAAAACATTACAACATAACTTAAAAATTAGAAATATAACATAAAACATTACAACATAACTTAAAGATTACAACATAACTTAAACATTACAACATAACTTAAATATTACAACCTAAAAACGTGACGTAGCATGTTATTAAAAAAAGAAGACACTTAAATATAATTTTTCAAAATTTCAAACACCAAAAGACGTTCAAAGTCCTCCCCGTAAAGCATAGTGTAGTCGAGCACGGCCTCTTGAACACCTTTCGGTGTTTGAAATTTAAAAAAAATATATATTTAAGTGTCTTTTTTTAATAACATGGTATGTCACGTTTTGGAAATGACGCAAGAGGATTTTCTAGTAAAACATAAACAAGCGTTCAAGCACGATATTGCGTGTAACGTTGTTAAAGAAGCGGACAAATGGGGTCATATCAAGTTGTTGAATGAAGATTCCGGTGGAAGTTCTAGCAAGAGAAAATCCTCAGATTCGGCTAATTTCGGGGCATCCGAAAAGTCGGAGCCGGACTTGAACGACAAAGTTAGCCCACCACAACTCAAGAGGAAGGCACAAGTTAGAACTTTGGGTTCGTCGAGACAAACTACAAGCCAACATGGATAGGTAAGCGACGAAATAAGATCTTACGCCCAAAAGAAGGAAGCGATGATGCAAAAGTTGGCCAAGGCAAGAGAAGAAAATATCCAAGCTTCTACGTCCTTGATTAATGAACAACGCGAAAGTGTCGCACAAGCGGCAAGAGATAGAGATTTTTAAACGTATATTACGCCTCACGAAAATCTCACCGTCGATGTGCAAAAAGCCTTTGTAGCCCGCAAACGATAACTCACGGATAAATGGGGTTGGCCGACGAGCCATTTATCGGATTTCTAGGATGTTTTATTTTTAAGAATTGTCGTTTTTTATTTATTTCCGGTTTTTAGTTTAGTTTAAATTATGTATTTTATCTTCATTTTAATGAAGTTTTTTTATATTAACATTTGGCATTATTTAAATTTAAAAACAAAAAAAAAAGTTTGCGGCTACTCGGCTAGGGTAGGTACCGCCACCACTTGCTAGTTAATGGGTACTTGGTGCACTTTTTGAGTTGGCGATTGGTTGGGGCTAGGGTTAGAGGTGTACAAATCGGTTTTTTCAAAAACCGGTTTCGGTTATTAACCGAACCGGATTTTTTCATCCAAAATGAAAACCGGTTTTTTTAATAACCGGTTTTTCAAGTCCAAAACAATAACCAGTGTAACCGGTTGGGATCGGATTTTAACCGGTTTTTGCCAAAAAAACCGGTTTTTAGCCGGTTTAACCGGTTTTTTTAGAACCGGTTTCGGTTATTAACCGGTTTTTCATACCAAGAATCCTAACTGGTCTATAACCAGCGGTTCGGTTATAAAACCGGTTCGGTTATAAAAAAAAACCGGTTAATAAAAAAACCGGTTTCGGTTTTTTTTCCCGGTTTTGGTTCTAAAACCGGTTTTTTTTGTACACCTCTAGCTAGGATACATACCCTAGAGTGCCCTTTCCCCCCTAAAGCCTCTTAATGGGTAGGTTTTAGAAACATTTTGATCGATTCCAATGATAACTCTTAATGACTCAGCACAATGTTGCTAAACAACCCCTAAACTTCTAGTTCTCAAGTAGCTCTCACCAACGAGGAATGAAAAGGAGAAATAAAAGATTTTGAGTAAAATCCCAAAAATGATCAGTGAGCTTAGGCCACTTTTGACAATTCAGTCCAAAAATGAATTTTTTTATATCTAAGTCCCTGAGGTTTCATTTTTGTTGTCTTTTCCATCCAAATCACCAACCCAGTTAAAATATATCGTTAACTCATAGACGATTTTGACAATTCCCAAACCTCACGGACATTGCAAGTCCAAGCATTGAGGTTGTCGGTGATGGAGACATGAAAGTGAGAAGAAAACCAGGCGCCTTTGATGAAAATTGGTCGGGAATTTTGCCAAAATTGTCCATGTGAGTTAACGATACATTTTAACTGTGTTAGTGATTTGGATGGAAATGACAACAAAAATGAAACTTTAGAAATTCAGGTAAAAAAAATAATTTTTGAATTGAAGTGATAAAAATGATTTAAACCATGGACAATTTTAGCATTTTACGATTTTGTGATGCTAAAGTGTATAAAACTTTTATCCAAAGGTATATACTTCTAATATAAACACCTATTATATTATAATATTGTGAAACGTAACGAATACAAACAGAGGTTATCTATCCAAACAAGGTATGAACGGTATTGGTCCCTTCCAAGAAGAAACCAAAACCAGGAGGCGTCACTCAGTCCTCATAAATCTCACCCTCCAAACCCTAAAACCACAAACACATCAAATTCAATCAGATTTCACATGGCAAAAGGAGAAGCAGGACCTCTAAAATCACTCGTGGTGGTCATCGGAGCCCTAGCTTTCGGCTGGGCCGCCATTGAGCTTGCTTTCAAACCCTTGCTCGACAAGGCTCGAACCTCCATGGACAAGTCTGACCCTACTCTTGACCCTGACGATGTTGTTGCCGATGCTAAGAAGGCGGTGGATGAAGCCGTTGATGACGTCGCCTCTGCCGTTGCCGCTGCATCCGCTGAAGTTGCAGAACCCTAAGTATGTTTTTTTTTTATGTGTAACAATTAATAATAAGTAAGCGTTATTTGATCTCTACATGTGTCTGTCACTTTTGTTTGGTATAGCTTCTGGAACGGATCTGTTTGCGTTTAAATTTGATGAATCTGTTTTTTTTTTTTTAATGATTTTGAGCCGATTTTGAAATTTAATGTCTGCGAATTTTGCGATGTTTTACGTTTATGAAAATTGGTGGATAATTGTTTAAATGTTGATGATGAAAATCGTTTGTAGATAGAGAGAGATTGTGAAGAAAACAAACACGAAACCAAACACCCCCAAATTAGTTATGTATGGTAGGGACTGTGTAACCGCAAAATAGTCATATCATTTTTATGTGATGTATACTTCCCAAACAAAACAACACTGGTACCCAATATATTCGGTTGATGCATAGTTAGTTATTAGGGGTGGGGCACCTCATAGAGGGTTGTGGGTTCCAACCCTTGCTTGAACACCACGGCCACCTCTGTGTAGTGGCAGATCTAGACTAAAATTTCAGGGGTAAAGTTTAAATATTTTTATCGTACATTTATATAGGGCCAAGCCTTGAGCATGGGCCGTGTGAGTGACGACTCAAAGCCAATAACCTCATGGTGTCCGCAAAATTGTTAAAAAAAATATATTATATACACCTGCAAAGTTGTTGAGAAAATTTATATTATATAGAGGGGGGGGGGGGGGGGGGGGTTAATCTTGAGAACACTAAATATTGCGAGAAACATGAGCTATGCAGTTAATATCGGTCCCTTAGTAAAATATCGGTGTTAAACTTCGGTCAAAATATCAGTACCAATATTATCGGCGATATTGACCGACATATCACCGATATTTGACTGGTATAACCGATATTTGACCGATATGTCACTGAATTATTGGTGTTAAATTGCTATATATATAACTTATGCATTATATTAAAATTACCGATATCCCGCTAATATCTTACCGAGATAACCTATATTTCAAATATCGGTCTTGACTGATATCCAATATTTTACCGCATTAACTATACATAGACCGTGAGAACGAATGAAAAAACCAATCAAAACAAGTTTTTTTTTAATGCAAACCTCATTGTAATTAAAATACAACATCAAAAAAAGAATTTACAACATTATATGATTCATTTCTCCTTTGAAAATCACTCTTGTTAGATTTTTTACACATGTGTAAATATAACAAATTTACGTATGAGTAAATGACAAACTTACATATATGTAAATTTTTTTCACATAAATTTAAACGTTTAAATTAAATTTCTAACATTCATAATATTTGCTTTTATAAGTAAAGATATAAATAAAAAGCTAAAACCCGACTCCAAAATTGATTTCTACCGAAATAACGACTATTTGAACATAAGATAGCAAACTTCGCAAAAATTTAAACGTTTAAGTTAAAGTTTTAACATTCTATTCGAATAATAATGATAAGTGTAAAAAAAATTTGAATTTGAATTGTTTTTTACAAATTTCTCGCGGTTTTTTCATTCCTTCCCAATATTTAGCGTTCCCATTTAAACTTCCCCCGATATATATATATATAACTCTTACGCTCTCTTGCGGTATGCGCATACAATGTGTATATATGTGTGGGCCCTCGGGGGGCAAAAGTGAAACTTCACTAAATTTAACGTTATTTTACTAAGTATTGGGAACACTAAATATGGCGAGAAACATGAGCTATGCAGTTAATATCGGTGATATATCGGTCCCTTAGTAAAATATCGGTGTTAAACTTCGGTCAAAATATCAGTACCGATATTATCGGCGATATTGACCGACATATCACCAATATTTGACTGGTATAACCGATAAGATATTTGACCGATATATCACTGATATGTCACTGAATTATTGGTGTTAAATTGCTATATATATAACTTATGCATTATATTAAAATGACCGATATCCCGCTGATATCTTACCGAGATAACCTATATTTCAAATATCGGGTCTTGACTGATATCCGATATTTTACCGCATTAACTATACATAGACCGTGAGAACGAATGAAAAAACCAATCAAAACAAGTTTTTTTTTAATGCAAACCTCATTGTAATTAAAATACAACATCAAAAAAAGAATTTACAACATTATATGATTCATTTCTCCTTTGAAAATCACTCTTGTTAGATTTTTTACACATGTGTAAATATAACAAATTTACATATGAGTAAATGACAAACTTACACATATGTAAATTTTTTTCACATAAATTTAAACGTTTAAATTAAATTTCTAACATTCATAATATTTGCTTTTATAAGTAAAGATATAAATAAAAAGCTAAAACCCGACTCCAAAATTGATTTCTACCGAAATAACGACTATTTGAACATAAGATAGCAAACTTCGCAAAAATTTAAACGTTTAAGTTAAATTTTTAACATTCTATTCGAATAATAATGATAAGTGTAAAAAAATTTTGAATTTGAATTGTTTTTTACAAATTTCTCGCGGTTTTTTCATTCCTTCCCAATATTTAGCGTTCCCATTTAAACTTTCCCCGGTATATATATAACTCTTACGCCCTCTTGCGGTATGCGCATACAATGTGTATATATGTGTGGGCCCTCGGGGGGGCAAAAGTGAAACTACACTAAACTTAACGTTATTTTACTAAGTTCGTGAAAATAAAGAAAAAAGCAAGGGATTGTTAATCATGCATCATGTGGTGGCGTTGATAGCCGAAAGACTAGAGCGTACATGTACTAATCGGCCTTGTCCCAATAGTTGAGTGTTATGCCTTATGTCCAAGACTTAATGCAAAACTACTATCGAGCCAGGGGTCTCACTGGAAGCGACCTCTCTATTCCTACGGGGTAGGGGTAAGACTGTCTACATCTTACCCTCATCAGACCATACTTTAGCATTTCTATTAGTGGGATTTACTGAGTGTGTGTGTGTGTGTGTATAGGGGTCGGTTTAAATGAGAACCACCACGAGTTGTGAGAACCGTGAGAACTTTTTCTTTCCGCGCGAGTTGGGCCAAATTTTTTTTTTCACAAACGTAGATGAAAATATTAAAAACACATCTGTAAAAAAAAGTAAAAAAAAATTGTCGAGTCGGTAGTTTTGACTAATGCAAGTTTTTTTTACGCGCTAGTGTAAATTTTGTACAAAAATAAATATTTTTTACGCCTAATGTAAATGTGGGTATGCAACATTTTTTTTTTTGCTGAAACAAGTGATTTTTATGACTTTTGACAAAAAAAAATCGAAAAAACCTTTTAGATTGCCTAGTTCTCACGGTTCTCACAACTTAATATGGTTCTCATTTTAACACATCCCTTCCTCTTGGGTGTCCCTTCCTCCTTTAGTAGAGTAGCACTCTTAGGTGTCCCTTCCTCCTTAGTAGAGTCAGGGTAGAGAGGGTTGTATGCAAACTTTTCCTCTATCTCTAAAGATAAAGAAATTAAATAGATAAAACCGTACCAAGTATATGCAATAACAGCCGTACCAAGCATATGCAACCAATAGCAAAGCTATTGGTAGAGACAAGGGAGAGTGAGATATATGCAAACATTACCTTTATTCGTGGGGATAAAGAAGCTACTTACGACTCTAAAAAGAAACATCATACGAGCAAATGGACACCATAGACATTTATAACATAATAAAACATCATATAAATCCTCTAATTCGATCATTCCAAGTCAACTTGGGTTTGCTTCTATCCCCCCTCTCCTTCACAATTAGGGTTTTCATTACTTAAAATAAATAACATTTTGCAAAATAAATAAATAGATAACTACCAATAACCAAAAAGTGGTGAAGGAGTACGAATACCGGCATACATAGCATATTCATTGATGGATACGTCTCAAGGGCGGACCTACCCACAATGGTTGGTGAGCGACCGTACCACTTGAAAAAAAGTTTTTAATGCTAATTTTCATCGAAAATCCCAATCGCACCCCTTGAAAATTTTCAACCACCCCCCTTAGAAAAATATATTATGAATTTATATAAAAAATAAACACTGATTATTATGAGTATATAAACTATATAACACAATTTATATAACTATTCTTTAACCACTTATTTACTTTACTTAACCCAATCTACAATCTAATTTATTAACCCAACTACCCAAGCCTAAAAATTTTGAACTAAATAAAATAACCCAAACCAACCCACCAATGACCCATTCGAATTCCAAATCCCGCTCCAAAAAACACGCCCAACAACTACAGTCTATAGCGACACACGACCGGACGAGGTTTTTTGTCGGAAAATGATTACTAATCAACATTTTAAACTAGGGCTTAAATGTTTGAAAAGTATGGACTATGGTATTGGTTGTACATGATTGTTTATTTTGTTTAAGTGTTTAGTGTTGTTTTATGAACTTATGGAGCGATTTATGATTTATATGTGATAAGAACCATGAGTAGGGAAGTTATAACGCGATTTCTCAAGAGGAAATGGGTTGAACCACTTTTTTTCGTCGGATTCTTCTAATTAAAGACCAAACTATGTTTTAGATAAGTTTTTTTTGTTTTTTATTTAATGATTAGGAAAAATAGAAGCAGGGAGGGCTTGAACTTTGAAGGTTTTTTGTTGTTACTTTACTTACTTATAATGGGTTTTTATGTTGTTTACTAATTATTATTTTACTTGAAACTTTGTTTGTTAATGTGATAGGAAGTTAGGAAATAGGGTTTGATTGTTTGAAAATGGAAATTGACCCAACCCGACCTCATCTGATCCGACCCGCTCTGAAACTTTGTTTGTTTATGTTTGCTTGTTTTACATGACTCGACCTGATCCGGCCCGCTATGAACCGAATTTTTTATATAGCTATGGGCCTAAAATCTTTAAAAAAAATTCGTACCCCTAGGAAAAATTCATGGGTCCAGTGATACGTCTTCTAAATAGTCAGAAGATAGCTTCTCTTGAGGGCATTTAATAGCAAAGGATCTCACACGAGCGTGAAAATAACATAACAAAGTGAAGATGTAAACTGACCACAACGTCACTGATAGTGTCATTTTAACATGCGACATTGGATACGCCTTTGACTTTCACATGTTTATAAATATAGGTTCTATCAAGTGAAGGTGTAATCCAACACCACACCTAGTATATTCACCATGCACGATGATGCTAAATCAAAGGAAGTCAAATATCACACAAGTGATTTTACTTGGTAATCTAGTGGTTCTTCTGGATTATATTCCAAAATTGGTATATCTTTTTCAAGTTTGGGTTTTTGTTTGTATCTTAAATCACCACGGCTTGCGCGTGTTGTAAAATTAATTGAGAATTTTCTCCTATATGCATTTTTTATTCTTTTTACAACTATTAAGTGGTGACATGGTGTTTTTAGTATTATCTGATATGCTATTATATCAAAAGTTATTTTGTTAAATCTTTCTAGGAAATCATTTCCTAATAGTACATCTGATCCTGAATTATAAAAATAAAATGGTGGACATTTAACCATATATGATCCTATTAATATTGTTGGATTTTTTACTCCTCTTCTCTCAGATGGATTATATCTTTTGAAAAACTAACACCGTTACAAGGTGTTAAATCTTCATGATATTCTTTTGGAAAGCAATTATGTTTACATATGATAACCCTGATCCACTATCTATATAAGCCGCAAAGTATTCAGCTTTATAATCTTTATAGGTAATTCCTATAGGGATATATATACTTTTAGGACTTGTCATTTTGGTATATATATCATCTTATCATTATATGTGATTTTTAACCCATAAGAGTAGGGCTGTAAACAAACCGAACGTTCAGCGAACAGTTCGTGAACCGTTCGGCGGGAAGTTCGTTTATGTTCGTTCGATTAGCTTAACGAACGAACATGAAAAAAAAGTCGTCCGGTTAGCTTAGCGAACGAACATGAACACAGGTCTTGTTCGTTCGACTGCGTTCGTGAACGTTCGGTAATATGTTCGGTTACGTTCGTTCGTGTTCGTTTGTCTATATTAAAAAACATTAAATAATAATACTTTTTATCTAAACATATTGAAAACTTGAAACCCTATTTTTTCTAAGTTAGCTAAAATTTGAACATTCTAAGACATTTTTGGGGATAATTATGTCTAAGTTAGTTAAACTTGATTCATCGTTTGGTGATGTAGTACACTTCTTGTGTTTTGATTTATCATTTGATGGTTGTATTTAAGTACTTATATCAAACGTTTAAGTATAACAATGTTTTTATGTTTTATTTTCAAGTTAAATGTTCGTTTGCATTCGTTTTTATTTGCTTGCATTCGTTTGTGTTCGAGACCAGTGTTCACGAACTGTTCGTGAACAACTGAATTTGCTCAATGAACGAACACGAACACAAACTTATGTTCGGTATGCGTTCATGAACAGTTCATGAACATGTTAATTTCCTTAACGAACGAACACGGACATGGCCTTGTTCGTGTTCGTTCGGTTCGTTTACAGCCCTACATAAGAGGTTATTTGATAAGGTTTAACATTTTCTAAAAAGGTTAATCCTAGCATAATTTCTAATGTATCTTTTTCATCTTCATTACCTATTAACAATCTTAATGGAATTTTTTCTTCACCAAATTTAATTATAGTTTCTATGGCTTCATTTATTTCATGTAACTCATCATTAAAGTTAATATATTGGTGAGGTTCTTCTAACGGATATTTTTGCAAATGGTCACATAGTTTGTGATTTATATAATTTCCATTTGCATCTGTATCTATTAGTATATTTATATGAGAGAATTTATTTCCATTGAAATATTCTCCTTTTATTTTATAATTTCTTATGTTATCTTCTTTAGCATCAATGATATTATAAAATCTACTAGAATTATTAGTCAGCCTTGCAAGGGGATGACTAACTACACCTTTATTTGAAAAGGATAATCTAGGGGTGATTTGGTTAGTTAATATAATTGGTTTATCTTGTAAATCAAGACTTAATGGTCTTGAATCTATTTCCTCAATTTTAGGTAGGGTTGGTATTTGTATTTGGCATACTTCATTAAATAAAAAAGGAAAATCTATAGTATCTTTTATACTAAAACAATTAGAATGGTGGGTATTTGATTTAGCAAATGATATAGCATATGTAATAGAATATGGCCTATTTTGTTGTCTAAAGAAATCTTTTCTTTTAAAATCTTGTAATAAACTTAAAGTTTTATCAAAATCTTTGTCTTTGATATAATAGAAAATTCTTGGGTATATATTAAACTTTAGTTACATATTGCAAATTTCCTCTTAGTATTCCTAGACATGCTTCTTCTCTGTTTTGGATTCTATTATCCATAACTGCTAATTCTACAGGGGTATCTATACATTCTTTAAAGGTGGATTTTATTATTATTTGGATAGCTCCAACATGTACCCATCCCAAAGTATTCCTTATTTCAGGCTTTATCTTTTGTACTTTTTCTTGAATATCTTTTTTAGACAACAATGGTATCATTACTTTGTTAGATGTTATATTAATATCTAAAGCTCGTTCCTGAGTATTCAATCCATAATATAGATGATGATTTCTTGGTTTTATCTCCAACCTTTGTAAAGTATTTATTTTAAATCCCGAATAATTCGATAATGAAAAATTTTCACGTTGTATTTGCTTTAATTTTTTATTATCTATTAAAATTTCCTGTTTATATTCTCCTAGTTGCTGTTCTTGACAATCTATTATAAAATTATCTGTTTTACTAGTAGTAGCTATGTCAGACTTATTCATTTTCAGATGACGTATATTCAGTTTCAGTTAAAATAAATATACTTTCATCAGAATCTATATTATGAAGATCGTTAATTTGTATAAATTCTCCTTCATCTATCTTTTTTT
The DNA here is from genome assembly GCA_030545235.1 of Helianthus tuberosus. NCBI lineage: Eukaryota > Viridiplantae > Streptophyta > Magnoliopsida > Asterales > Asteraceae > Helianthus > Helianthus tuberosus. The sequence continues at coordinate 190,245,390 of CM060406.1, forward strand.
CAATATCCTCATCTATTTCAAATATTTTAAGGTTTTTATTAAACTTTTTAGGACACTTATTTGGAAAATGTCCTTCCTCATGACAAATAAATCATCTACATTTTTTAAGATTTTGTTTTCTTTTATGTGTAGGCTTAAAAGTCTGTTTATATCATTTTCTTTTATAGTATTTGGTTTTATGCTTTTTAAAATATCTTTTTATAAAATGGCTTCTTTTCTTATATTTTCTTTTTATCTTTCAATAGAAAAAAGAACTAACACATTCTATCATTAAAGGCATTTTTGGGCTACTACAACATAAATATATTTTTCTTTTTAAGTTTTTACTTATTTTAGCTAGTATGGCATCTCCACACCACTCGCTCAATTTATCTCTAGCATGTGTTATTCTTTTTCCTAAAGTATCAGTTGTTACTGGGTTATATGTACTCATTAGTTTTTGTCCCCATGGGACAGGTATCTTTGCGAAAAATAAGGGTAAATAATTACATGTATCTGGTACTTGGTTATAGATATGATAATAATAATCTTGAAAAACACAAATATATCTATCAATTTCACAAATATCACATAATTGTAGACGTAATAAAGCTGTCAAATATTTTTGTATAGTTCCTGGGTCTTTTATTATATTACCTTCCCCACAAAAATCTAATCTAAAAGCTTCAACAACTCTTGTTATTATGTTAGCTATATTTTGATCTTCTGATTCAAATATATAGTTTTTTGCATCAGGGCGTATGTTTTACCAATATCTTAAAGCACTGTTTGTAACACCCCTTGTTATCACAAGTCAAAGTCAAGGTCGAAGTCAACGACCGATAATACGAATTTGATTTATAGAAATTTCTTTATTTTGATTGTATTATGTGGAGTAAGTGTTGTTAATGACAATAACCGACGTATGTTAATCGCTACCTAACCGACTTACGACTGTGAACCATAGGAAGTAACAATGCGATAAAGTTAATCAACTGATAATCAAGCTATGCTAATCAAATCGACAACGAATCACAACTCGAGCTACGTATTTAAATTATTGTTATACGTGTGTGTGTGACTTACGTGTTATCTGTGCATGTTTACTTATATATGTTGTGGAAATCAATAGAAACTCGAAACGCAATCGAACTCGAACTCGAATCACAATTGAACTATAATAATTAGTAGTTAGGACTGAGAGTAATTTGACTAGGAAACCCTATCGTGACGGGCCGCTCGCAATCGAAATCGAAACGCCAAAAATCGTCGCGTCGAACAATCGAACCAGGTGCCATCCGGCCGGATAGCCATCCGACCGGATAGCCACTATGTCACAGGTCAGGTGTCATCCGACCAGGATGTCATCCGACCGGATCGTCATCCGGGCGGTGAACCATCCGATCGAACAACCCTTTCCTCTTTTGGAATCCTATAAATACCCCTGTCATTGTCATCCTTTTCCATTTCTGGAAACTCTCTGTCCGAACCACTCGTGCTCCCCACCTTTTCTTCGATTTCTCTCAATCCAGGTAAGATCTCGTCCTGAATCTTGTACTTTCTTGATCTACACGCACTCCTACACATTTCTATCTTTTAAATCTTAACTTTTAACCGTGAAATCACTAGAATTCGGGTGTTCAAGGGTGACGTCATCATGGGTCCTTCAAGAACTTCATGTTTTGACTTTAATCCACCAAGAACAACCGAGATCTAACCGATTTCCACGCAAACACAAAGATCTTGTAAAGATCTCGACACAAGAGTGGTGAAAAAGGATTGAAAGATGGTTCCTAACTTTCTTTCAACTCTTTTACTCTCATTACACTCAAAACCGATAGAATCGGACCCGGTTCTAGTCTCTTACTCGTCCATAGTGTTGTACTAGTCCAAGGTCTGGATTCTACTCACGAGACCACCGATTTCGGGTTAAACAAGAACAACCATCCTGAGCCGGTAACTGGCCGAACTAGGGTGATTCCTGGTCGGTCTGGTCACTTGGGTCGAAACGGGGTTCTGTTGGTTAACACGTTGTCCCAACGTCTCGATAAAACGACCAAAACGACCAAGTGTAAGACGAACGGAACAATCGGAATGGAATGCTGTCCGATCGGACGGCTGTCCGACCGGACGGCTGTCCGAACGGATAGGTTATCCGAACGGATTGTCATCCGAACGGATCACACTTGGGACCCACACTTAAACACTCTTATCTGAAGTTTGAGTATTGAACGAATTGCAATCCTATCGGACGACCATCTGACTGGATTACTCTTCGGATCATAAGATACTAAGACTTTAAAGACTTAAACAATTTTCAACATGTTCATTAACAGGGTTGCCACCCGATCGGATGGACATCCGATCGCGTGACACTTCTGTTGTGAACTCGCCTTCACTAAGTAATCTCACCACTAAGTTGCCGTCCGACCGGACCACTGTCCGACCGGATGACCATCCTAACGGATTGTCATCCGCACGACTCACCATCCGATCGATCGACTTGATGGGTAGAGATACTTCAATGTTTTCAAAATGCTACAACGAAAACTTCAAAAGTCAAGCCACCATACACGAACACATTCTTCCTATAGGATGAAACAATCCACTCGAATCGTCATCCGACCGGACAAGCTGTCCGACCGGATGACCATCCGAACGGATTGTTATCCGCACGGATTGCTGTCTGATCGGATTACCATCCGATCGAACCACCATCCGACCCGTTTACGCTTTGCACCATTTGACGTGTAAAACGTCACTTATCGTTATACTATCGAATCTATTCAGGCTAACCTTACTCGCTAAGCGCTCCCTTCAATCCATTAACCGTTGTGAGTATACTCGATCCCTTTTTGCTTTAAGCACTTTTGGGTGTTACATACGTTACAACTATTCAAATCACATCAAACACACTACTCAATACTATTTGAACGCTAACCGTTAATGCATGTTATACGTGGCTTATGAATGCTTGTTTGTTATGCTTACACATGGAATGTTGTCTACATGCCTTAGCAACGATAGTACTATAGTTTGGACTCAGCACCCGTTCACACGGGGGTTGTTAAGGACAATTACTTGCATGGATTACGGTGGTAATCATATATTACGAACTACCTCGGGCAGTCAACCCGCAGTCATTGGTATCGATGGATCTATGTCGATAACTAATGTGCTTCATTTCTCTATGTGTACGTGCTGGTTATGCGTAAACGAATGCGAACTCTATATGCTGTTATCAAACTTGTAAGCTCACCTTTACATTTTATATATTGACTTTATTTTAACGTATGTGACAGGTGCCTAGGACGCACACTTGGTAGGAATTTGAAGCTAGAATAAAGCTTTAGAGCCCAACAAATAGTTGTCTGTAGTGGTCAAACTAAGGGTCTCTAGAAGCAGATAAACAATTGCTGACTATTTAAAATCTGAGTTGTCGGAACAGAATATTTGCCTGGATTTTTGTCTGTAATAATTGTTTTACTGTTTGAGATACGGTATGGGATGTATTATTTAAATTAAATAGTATTGATAATTGTTATGGAAACTTTTGGACAATCTGTTTCGCTCAGTGCCATGCCCCGATGCTTCCGCCATCGGTTGGGGTGTGACAGATTGGTATCAGAGCCATAACTATAGGGAATTAGGTAAGACTCGACCTAGTCCGGGTCGACGTCTTAGAGACCTAGTCTATAGTTAGGAACCAACAGACCGACTTGTGCGTAACCAATAAGGATTATGTACGAGCTTATTTCCTCGCTATTCTCGCTCATGCTACACTATCACTACACTCTAATTAATAGCTATAAATAGGCGATAAAGTCGAGATTAGGTGTGAAAACCACAGACTCCCTACTAAATTGCTTGAATCAATGCTGTCTTATCAACTTATCAATGATTTCTTCTTTCTTTTTTCAATAACGAACGCTTGTTCAACGAGGGAATTATACCAAATTAGGAGTGAAATCCATATTTTGATGAATAATCTCCTCTATTTTATCAAAAACAGGGACGAAGTTGTTGAGCCAGGGGTGAGACCCTAACCTTGACGACTTATTCCGCACATTTTACAAACTCCCACCAAAGTCTCGACGGACTCCAACGACCTGAAGTCACGACATGACTAACGGGATGTGTGTCAGACGCCCAAGAATCGAGGCAAGGACACAGTCCTGAAGGTCAAACGTAGACGACAAGTCCTTGTGAATAGTTGAATCGCTTTGGTTAGTCAAAGTCTACTAGCCACAGACAGTCTAACTCTCGATTTTTTTTATGTATTTCGAATCTGAGCCCGCTACTGCTGACTCTAATAATTCGTCAATTTTATGTGCTTTATATGTTTTTACCTGTTATGTGCTTAATTTTGGAAGAATTAATCGATTTGTGCCTTCGCTTCGATCGACACACACGACTCGCACTGCATTTCTACCCCAAAACGTAAACAAATCGTTGAACTATGGGCGACTTCATATGACGATATACGCTTGTACTACGCTATTCTTGAACGATCGTGGACTTGAATAATAGGTTTCTGTTTCCTGACTGCCTCTAGTGATTAAATGCGTATGTGCTCCCTTGCTTCTGTGCTTTACATGCTTAGGTGTTATGTGATTATGTGCTCTACGTGCCTATGTGTTTATGTGATTTTGTGCTCTATATGTTATGTGTTTGCGTGAATATGCGTGTTCCTGGGCTTTAGTAAGTAGTAGACGTGTGAGGTGAGATTCGAATACAATGTGTTGAGTCCTGTGACGATGTCTATTGCAGACAATGTCATCTGGATCCCACCACACACTTTCTCATCAAGAAAAGAGGGACAAACGCCTTACTGCCATCATCGCTAAAAGTGTGGCAAAGGCCGTGAGTGATGTTTACGAGAATGCCAGCAAATCATCTGAGGAGTCGAGGACCGAAGCTCCTAAAGCTACCACCAAGTCCTTCAACGTCAAGCAACTCAAATCGTGTGGGCCAAAGGAATTCACTGGCGAGGGAGGTCCTACTGCACTATTCCAATGGTTTGATTCCATTGAGGTTACTCTACGACATAGTGGTTGCCCTGATGACCTCCGAACTCTGAATGCTACCGGCGTTTTCCAGTCCCATGCACTAGACTGGTGGACGGCGAGAGGAACAAGCGAGGGAACGATGCAGCCTACGGACTGTCGTGGGACGAACTCAAAGAAGTCATGCTAGAGGAATTCTGCCCTCCCCACGAACGTCAAAAGCTAGAAGATGAATTTTGGCACATACATCAACATGAGGGTGACAACGCTGCCCTCACTGCTCGTTTCAAACAGCTCAACATCATCTGTCCCGATCAAGTCAAGACTCCGGAGATCACAATCAAGAAGTACATCCGAGCTTTGCCCTACTGCGTCGCAGATTTCGTGCAAGCGGCTAAGACTAAGACGATCGAAGAGACTTACCTACTGGCCGCCGAAATCAACGACAAGAGGGTCAAGGCTGGTGTCTGGGATAAAACTCCGAAGCACCTGCATCAAGCTACAACCGCCACACCGACTGCTGAACCCACCACATCGAGCAACAAGAGAAAGAACAGCTCCAGCAACAAGAACTGTGCGATCTCTGCTGCACCGATTCAAGCTGTACCAGCCCAACAGCGTCAAGTAGCGGCGCCTGTGGCTAATGCACCGCCTGCAAAGCGTGCGTACATTGGGTCACACCCGCTCTGCCCTACTTGTACATACCACTATCCGACTGCCATTGCTTGCCGTTTTTGTGCTCATTGCAAAGTATACGGCCATTTTACTGCCAACTGCCGTATTCGACAAGCTCCTGCTCATCAAGCTCTACTCACTGCCCCTCAGGGTCAACAAGCTCCTCCGGAACCCGCGGTCAATGCCAGAGCCTGCTTCGCATGTGGCGACCCGAACCATTTCGCCAACATGTGCCCAAACAGGGTAGTGAAACAAGAGCCTCAACAACAGCAGCCTCAACAGCAACAACAGCAGCAGACGCAACAACAGGCCGCACGCGCCAGAACTTTCAACATCAACGTGCGCCAAGCCCAGGCCGACAACAACGTGGTCAATGGTACGTTCCTTGTGAATGGTATTTATGCTTCATGTTTGTTTGATACTGGAGCCGATAATTGCTTTGTGTCGTTCGAATTCGAGAAACTCCTTAGTCGTAAACGCTCCCAACTCTCCTCGGCGTTCGATGTCGAAGTCGCTACAGGAAGAACCGTCGCCGTTAATTTTGTTCTTCGTGATTGTACTCTTGATCTCAACAATCACATCTTTCCAATCGACCTTATTCCGATGCAACTCGGAAGTTTTGACGTCATAGTAGGCATGGACTTTCTTCGAGAAAACCATGCTGAAGTTGTGTGCTTCGACAAGATGATCCGATTCTCGCTCGCGAATGGTGACTTATTGTGTGTATACGGTGATACTACCTCGAAGGGTCTCAAACTTATGTCATGTGTGCAAGCAAGCAAGTATCTCCGCAAGGAATACAGGGCTTTCTTGGCTAACATTGTAGTAGCGGAGAAGGAAAAGAAAAAGAAGGAAGGAAGTGAAAGACGTTCATGTGGTTCGAGAATTTCCTAATGTTTTTCCAGAGGATCTTCCCGGACTACCGCCAAGTCGTGATATCGACTTTCGTATCGACCTCATTCCTGGAGCCAATCCCATTCCCAAAGCTCCCTACCTACTCGCGCCGTCCGAAATGCGCGAACTCTCAACCCAACTCTAGGAATTACTTGAGAAAGGCATCATTCGCCCGAGCACCTCTCCTTGGGGCGCGCCAGTCCTTTTCGTAAAAAAGAAAGATGGGTCGTTCAGGATGTGCATAGACTACCGGGAATTGAATAAGTTAACTATCAAGAACCGCTATCCCCTACCTCGCATCGACGATTTGTTTGATTAGCTACAAGGTGCTACGTGTTTTTCAAAGATCGACCTACGTTCAGGCTATCACCATTCCACCAACTGCGTACAAAAGAGGAGGATATACCCAAAACCGTGTTTCGCACCCGTTACGGCCATTACGAATTCGTCGTCATGCCTTTTGGTTTAACCAACGCACCAGCGGTTTTCATGGATCTGATGAATCACGTGTGTAAACCGTATCTCGACCGTTTCGTCATCGTATTCATCGACGATGTCTTGATCTATTCCAAATCGAAAACCGAACACGCGCAACATCTACGTTTGGTTCTCGAGTTACTCCAGGGGAACTAACTCTATGTTAAGTTCTCCAAGTGCGAATTCTGGTTGGAGGAAGTTCAGTTTCTGGGTCACATTGTTAATAGTCAAGGTATTCACGTCGATCCTGCGAAGATCGAAGCTATTAAGAGCTGGGTTACGCCTAAGAACCCATCTGAAGTCCGCTCTTTTCTCGGACTAGCGGGCTATTACCAACGATTTATCGAGGGATTCTCAAAGATCGTTGTGCCGCTTACCTTTCTCACGCATAAAGACAAGCCTTTTGTTTGGAAAACCGAACAAGAGTCTGCCTTTCGAACCCTCAAGCACATGCTTTGCAACGCTCCTGTTCTCACATTGCCCGACGGAAACAATGATTTCATTGTCTATTGTGATGCTTCCAACCTTGGTCTTGGTTGTGTTCTCATGCAACGGGACAAGGTCATAGCTTACGCATCTCGTCAGCTCAAAGTCCACGAGAAGAACTATACGACCCATGATCTCGAGCTAGGCGCAGTTGTTTTTGCGTTAAAGATTTGGCGACACTACCTGTATGGTACCAAGTGTACGATCTTCACCGATCATAGGAGCCTGCAACATATCTTTAATCAGAAGGAACTTAATATGCGTCAACGCCGATGGGTAGAACTTCTCAACGATTACGACTGTGAGATCCGCTATCACCCAGGCAAGGCAAATGTTGTTGCCGACGCACTTAGCAGACGAAGCTATCTGCTTAGCACTCGTAATGTTCAAGCCCAACACGATCTCGAAACCCTCATCCGCGAAGCCCAGCATGCATGCTTTAATGAACGCACCCTGAAGAAAGAAAGAATCTATCATGATGGAGCCCAGCTTGTGAGCAAATCGAATGGGATATTCCACTTTCTGGACCGAATTTGGATTCCCAAACGAACCAATTTGCGACAGATCTTGATGGACGAAGCCCACAAATCCCGGTATTCTATTCACCCCGGTGCCGACAAAATGTACCAGGACCTTCGCTATAAGTACTGGTGGCCGGGTATGAAAAGGGATATCGCTCTCTACGTCGGAAAATGCCTAACTTGTGCTAGAGTAAAGGCTGAACATCAAAGACCCTCTGGCTTACTTGAACAACCACCGATCCCCATGTGGAAGTGGGAGAGTATAGCTATGGACTTTATAACCAAGCTACCGCACACGTCATCAGGTCACGACAGCATTTGGGTTGTGGTCGACCGTTTGACTAAATCAGCTCACTTTTTGCCAATACGAGAAGACTACAAGGTAGAACGATTAGCCCAAATCTACACCGACGAGATCATTTGTAATCATGGGACACCTCGTGACATCATCTCTGATCGTGATGCTCTGTTTACTTCGCGACTGTGGGAAACGTTTCAAACGGCACTCGGTACATCGCTTAATCTAAGTACCGCTTTCCACCCTCAAACCGACGGTCAGACTGAAAGAACGATTCGTACTCTTGAAGACATGCTCCGTTCGTGTGTCATAGACTTCGGTGGTAATTGGGATAAATACCTGCCATTAGTCGAATTCTCGTATAACAACAGCTATCATTCTAGCATCCAAATGGCACCATTCGAGGCTTTGTACGGAAGAAGATGTCGATCGCCTATTGTGTGGCACGAGATTGGCCATTCGCAATTAACCGGTCCTGAGCTATTACAAGAAACGACAGACAGAATTTTCCAAATAAGAGACAGCCTGGTAAAGGCTAGGAATCGACAGAAGAGTTATGCCGATAAACGACGCAAGCCCTTTGAATTTGATGTTGGTGACTACGTACTCCTAAAGGTATCACCTTGGAAGGGTGTGGTCCGATTCGGAAAGAAAGGAAAGCTCGTGCCTCGATATGTTGGACCTTTTAAGATTCTGGAAAGGATCGAAAAAGTCGCCTACAGACTCGAACTACCGGAGGAACTTAGTAACGTCCATCCAACTTTCCACGTGTCAAACCTCCGAAAGTGCCTAGCCGACCACGACTTACACGTTTCTCTCGATGATCTGCAAGTGAACGAAACATTACACTTTGTGGAAAAGCCTGTCGAAATCATGGATCGCCAAACCAAGCAACTCAGACACTCTCGCATTCCTATCGTGAAAGTCCGATGGGAAGGCAGACGGGGCGCATAATTCACTTGGGAACTCGAAAGAGACATGAAGGCGAAGTACCCACAGTTGTTTAAAGAGAAATTCTAGAAAGAGAAAGTTCTCAAACGTGATTCACGGCATTGTACAGCTTCCAGCCTAATTTCTGGACGAAATTCCCTAAACAAGGGGAGGCTGTAACACCCCGTGTTATCACAAGTCAAAGTCAAAGTCAAGGTCGAAGTCAACGACCGATAATACGAATTTGATTTATAGAAATTTCTTTATTTTGATTGTATTATGTGGAGTAAGTGTTGTTAATGACAATAACCGACGTATGTTAATCGCTACCTAACTGACTTACGACTGTGAACCATAGGAAGTAACAATGCGATAAAGTTAATCAACTGATAATCAAGCTATGCTAATCAAATCGACAACGAATCACAACTCGAGCTACGTATTTAAATTATTGTTATACGTGTGTGTGTGCCTTACGTGTTATCTGTGCATGTTTACTTATATATGTTGTGGAAATCAATCGAACTCAATCGAAACTCGAAACGCAATCGAACTCGAACTCGAATCACAATCGAACTATAATAATTAGTAGTTAGGACTGAGAGTAATTTGACTAGGAAACCCTATCGTGACGGGCCGCTCGTAATCGAAATCGAAACGCCAAAAATCATCGCGTCGAACAATCGAACCAGGTGCCATCCGACCGGATAGCCACTATGTCACAGGTCAGGTGTCATCCGACCAGGATGTCATCCGACCGGATCGTCATCCGAGCGGTGAACCATCCGATCGGACAACCCTTTCCTCTTTTGTAATCCTATAAATACCCCTGTCATTGTCATCCTTTTCCATTTCTGGAAACTCTCTGTCCGAACCACTCGTGCTCCCCACCTTTTCTTCGATTTCTCTCAATCCAGGTAAGATCTCGTCCTGAATCTTGTACTTTCTTGATCTACACGCACTCCTACACCTTTCTATCTTTTAAATCTTAACTTTTAACCGTGAAATCACTAGAATTCGGGTGTTCAAGGGTGACGTCATCATGGGTCCTTCAAGAACTTCATGTTTTGACTTTAATCCACCAAGAACAACCGAGATCTAACTGATTTCCACGCAAACACAAAGATCTTGTAAAGATCTCGACACAAGAGTGGTGAAAAAGGATTGAAAGATGGTTCCTAACTTTCTTTCAACTCTTTTACTCTCATTACACTCAAAACCGATAGAATCGGACCCGGTTCTAGTCTCCTACTCGTCCATAGTGTTGTACTAGTCCAAGGTCTGGATTCTACTCACGAGACCACCGATTTCGGGTTAAACAAGAACAACCGTCCTGAGCCGGTAACTGGCCGAACTAGGGTGATTCCTGGTCGGTCTGGTCACTTGGGTCGAAACGGAGTTCTGTTGGTTAACACGTTGTCCCAACGTCTCGATAAAACGACCAAAACGACCAAGTGTAAGACGAACGGAACAATCAGAACGGAATGTTGTCCGACCGGACGGCTGTCCAAACGGATAGGTTATCAGAACGGATTGTCATCCGAACGGATCACACTTGGGACCCACACTTAAACACTCTTATCTGAAGTTTGAGTATTGAATGAATTGCAATCCGATCGGACGACCATCTGACTGGATTACTCTTCGGATCATGAGATACTAAGACTTTAAAGACTTAAACAATTTTCAACATGTTCATTAACAGGGTTGCCACCCGATCGGATGGACATCCGATCGAGTGACACTTCTGCTGTGAACTCGCCTTCACTAAGTAATCTCACCACTAAGTTGCCGTCCGACCGGATGACCATTCGAACGGATTGTCATCCGCACGACTCACCATCCGATCGATCAACTTGATGGGTAGAGATACTTCAATGTTTTCAAAATGCTACAACGAAAACTTCAAAAGTCAAGCCATCATACACGAACACATTCTTCCTATAGGATGAAACACACGTGTATATGTTGACATTTAAGAGATATACAGTCAAGAAAATCAAGGGCAATGGAGATATATAGGCGGATTAGACACCCAAAAAAAACACTCAACAAATGGCTACAATTTAAGGAATGTGTTTAGTGACGGCATCAGATTCCTAATTGATGAAGAAAGGTCTGGTGGCAAGAAAAGCTGCTTCTAGGAGGTTGTCAAGTGTTTTCGCTCGACGATTCCATTCTTGGGTGGTTGGTTTGGCCCTTGTTCCTGTAACTCGAATCCTAGCCAGGTATATCCCATTTTAATTTTACACCATTGTGAACCTTACGCCTTTTTTTCTCTCTGATCGAGGTTCTCGGCATTAAAAAATCTTCGTAAACTAAATCACACGTGTATATGTTGACATTTAAGAGATATACAGCCAAGAAAATCAAGGGCAATGGTGATATATATGCGGATTAGACACCCAAAAAAAACACTCAACAAATGGCAACAATTTAAGGAATGTGTTTTGTGACGGCATCAGATTCCTGATTGATGAAGAAAGGTCTGGTGGCAAGAAAAGTTGCTTCTAAGAGGTTGTCAAGTGTTTTCGCTCGACAATTCCATTCTTGGGTGGTTGGTTTCGCCCTTGTTCCAGTAACTCGAATCACAACTATTCAAATCACATCAAACACACTACTCAATACTATTTGAACGCTAACCCTTAATGCATGTTATACGTGGCTTATGAATGCTTGTTTGTTATGTTTACACATGGAATGCTGTCTACCTGCCTTAGCAACGATAGTACTATAGTTTGGACTCAGCACCCGTTCACACGGGGGTTGTTAAGGACAATTACTTGCATGGATTACGGTGGTAATCATGTATTGCGAACTGCCTCGGGCAGTCAACCCGCAGTCATTGGTATCGATGGATCTATGTCGATAACTAACGTGCTTCATTTCTCTATGTGTACGTGCTGGTTATGCGTAAACGAATTCGAACTCTATATGCTATTATCAAACTTGTATGCTCACCTTTACATTTTATGTATTGACTTTATTTTAACGTATGTGACAGGTGCCTAGGACGCACACTTGGTAGGAATTTGAAGCTAGAATAAAGCTTTAGAGCCCAACAAATAGTTGTCTGTAGTGGTCAAACTAAGGGTCTCTAGAAGCAGATAAACAATTGCTGACTATTTAAAATCTGAGTTGTCGGAACAGAATATTTGCCTGGATTTTTGTCTGTAATAATGGTTTTACTGTTTGAGATACGGTATGGGACGTATTATTTAAATTAAATAGTATTGATAATTGTTATGGAAACTTCTGGACAATTTGTTTCGCTCAGTGCCATGCCCCGATGTTTCCGCCATCGGTTGGGGTGTGACACTGTTTAAAAGAGTCCTTTCTAAAAATCCTTTTATTGTTTCAATGTCCATTTTATTAACAGAAACTGCTATTCTAAAAGCGGTTTCCCATTTATCTATTGCCTCTTCAGTATTGTTCACACAATCTATATCTGAATATATTCCAAAAGGATTAATTGGTTCATTTTTCATAACTTGGTATGGTTTATAATTATCTTCTTGTTTCATTGTTGACTTTATTGCAGCATATCCCAGAGTAGGCCTTTGATATTCATTTCTTATTGGTATATTTTTATCATTACTTGTACTAGGTGTATCCGTTATATTAAAATTTTCACCAACTTTAATATTTATAAAATTTTCATGTAACTCCATATCTCTTACTTTAGTAATTAAATTCTCTACCTCAGAATCTTCTAAGTTAGGGATTATATTATTTTCACTTTCCGTATCTGAACTCGTTTCTAATTTTCTTTATAACCCTTAGGTATTTTCATGTTTTGTAAGAGTTGGATCAAAGGATCTTGTAGTCTACTTATTTTTTCTTTATCTTTCCTATTAGGATATGTACACTCTAATAATTTCATAATTTTATCTAGTCTAAAAATTATATTTTCTTCATAAAATATGATAGTTTTTTGTACTTCTATCAAATCTTTATCTATTTTTAAAGAATTTTCACTTTCTTTTAGTTTATTAAAATTTTGGTTATCCATTAAGATGAATTATATTGCCAATCAGTATCATCATATACAAAGTCAGAACTAGTCCATTCATATCTACTAAAATTAAAATCTTCGTCAGATATATAATTTTCATCAAAATCAACTTCAGAATCTAAATTTTCGTTTTCCATTAAATCATTTTGTTGATTTAATCTAAGTATGATAACTTTATTATTTTTAAAGTTTAAATATAATACAATTAAATTATCAAACTCAATGTCATGTAAAGTACTATCAATATCTAGAGCCCCCGTGAAGGAATTCTGCGTGGCTCTGATACCATTCAGAGCGGTATTTACCGAAATATTTTGTTGGTTCAAAATTGATAACTCAAGTAAGTTATTATCTACAAGATTAAAGATTATATCAAAAATGTTTATTTTTATTATTAAAGTTAGCCACATATTAAATCTATTTTATATACAAAAATTTTAAGAAAGACTTTAAAATTAAAAAGTAACATTTTTCTTTATTCTAGATTATAAAAAAAACATAAAATAAAACTTTGATCGAATTTGTTTGTTAAAAGTTTCCTTATAAAACCTAAGAGAGTCAATTATTTAAAAATATTTCAAAATTAAAAAGAACAATGGTCCAACATGCTTCCGTACCTTTTTTCCGTTTTGATCAAAATATTGCCGAGTTACACCACGGGTCTTTTTACTAGGTTCTTTCACACCAAACCTAAGAGGCCTTAGGTAATTTAATTGTATTAATTTTTTCGGTCTTCTGGATTATATCTCATAGGCTTTACTATAATTCTTTATCTTTGTCTTTCATTTCTAATTTTGCTGTTATTTGAACTTAATAATAATAATAATAATAAGAAAAAGAATAATAATAATAATAATAAAAATAATAATAATAATAAGAAGAAGAAGAATAAGAATAACAATAATAACAATAATAATAATAATAAAAAAAAATTTGGATGATTAGGCACCGAGAAACAAATATTAAATGGTCTTTGTAGCATCCTTGATGATGGTGGGTGAGGATGTATCATCTATATATGATTGAGATCTATCATGAAACAACCCATATACAGAGTTTTTAGTGAACAATGGTCACCCTTTACCATTTCATTTAAAGCTAAAACTTAAAATACAAAAAAGGTACTTTTTCTGATAATTTTTTTTGGGTAAATATACTTATACTAGTTGTAACACCCGTGTGAACACACGGGTATGTTTAATAACGATCGAAAACAAATACTATAAAACAGATTATAATATATCATTTAAATTCTTTGCATTTAGTTACATATCCTTATAAAACAATGTTAATGAGATTATGTGTTAGTATTACAAGTATAATGATAAAAGTTTTTGTCTACATCTATATGTAAAATATGATGTTAAATTATTTAATGAATTCGCACTCGCATTATACTTATAAATTGACAACAACATCAGGCATAAGTCATAATTGAAACTACAATACATTCAGAAACAAAGGTCCTCTGTCTCTGTTTGAAGCCAATAATTGACCTTAAAACCATAACTGCAAGTGGCGTTGAATTTCTTTGTCTCAATACCCAACCTATCTGAAATTGACAATTACTATCCAATAAGTTTCAAAACCACATTGAAAAATCATACATAACAAACTATTTTTCGAGATGTATTAAGAAAAACCGTTACCTCAGATGCAGAGGGAAAGAATGGGATGGCTCAATGATGGTTGCTGTGATTAGATGCATTGAGACCTAACAAAAAGAATGTGATGGCTTAAGTATAATTATAAGCTTAGTAACAAATGAGACCATATTAATTTAAAATTTAACCTTATGATAACCAAATGCAATCTTCGTATAGTCTTAAACATAAAGCATCTTTGAACATGGGTCATCGGCCAAATCAAATACTAAAAAAACAGATTATATCCTGCATGAAAAACAAAATCGATAAATTTAGGGAAAATGAGTTTGAAAGATGATAACCCAACAGTAGAGGATCTAATTCCACAGCTCCGATAAATGCAAGGGTGTTCTCAAATAATGGTTCATAGATGTTTGAAAACCGACAAAGAACGACAAATGTCCACAGTGCTGCTTCGTTGGACATTTGTCGGTCTTCAAACATCTAGGAAGCATTATTTGAAAACACACCTGAATTTATCGAAACTGTAGAATTAGATCCTCCACTATTGCGTTATCATCTTTGAATCAGATTTTCACTAAATTTATCAATTCTATTTTTCATACCTCATCGAGTCAACCTATTCACCTGCAAACAGATCGAGAAAGCTTGAAGTATAACCTGTTTAAGGAAAAGTAAACTGAATGAAAAACAAACATAGATTAGTGAATCTATAAACAACCCATCCAGACTTGCCTGTGTGTTGAATTAAACAGTGATTGTTTATGTAAGTTGTTGCTGTTGGCTTCATGATCATCGTTTTCGACATGCCCAATGGTTCTAGTGGTGATTCTCGTGTATTAGCCAACCAAAATAATTAAAAAACAAATGAAACACTACAACAAAACAGAAATCATCACCACAAATAAAACGAATAAAAAAATGAAACCTTTATCAAACTACAAATTCTTGAAATTACCAATCACAACTAAGAACAAACAGACCAAGAACATCTTCAGGGATGGAAAAAGTACCTTATCTTTCTGATTGAACAACAACCGAGAATTGAGAGTAACTACCTGATCTGTAGGAGACAGTTGCTTCAACCTTAACATCTTCACAGTCACTCTATATCAATGGCCACACGAACCAATTTACAAACGATGTCAGACCTCGCATATATTCAGGCCGACATTTGCTTCATCGGAAACGTATCTAAGTTACCGGAAAGTGCCCGGAACCCTAGCTTACTACCAAAACACTCTGTGGAAGCTTTGTAAAGGAAACCCTAGAGTTTGAATCGAAATCGCTTGTGATGAAGAATAGAGAAGAAAGAGAGAAATAGAGAAGAAAGAGAGAAATGTGGGCTATGAGTTTGAATCGAGAAGAAAAAGAGAGTTGATATGATTACTTCTGATGTGCAGCAGCCAAAAGCAGGCTACATGTTTTATATAATACAATCATGAAAATTTTCTCCTTAGTTCTAAAATTATTAGTGAGTTACATTATTAAATTCTGACCTTATAGCAAGTTCTAAAGCTTTATTTTTGTAGCAGGATCCTTTATCTCCTATCCATTGTTGTCTTGTTTTATTCCAAAGAAGAAGAGCTACAAACAGAAACAAACTTCAGGATCCTTTATCTCATATCCATTAGAGGTGAACAAAACGGTTTTTTTTTGGAAAACCGGTTTCGGTTATTAACCGAACCGGTTAATTTGAGCCTATAAAAAACCGGTTATTGAAAAACCGATTCCGGTTATTAACCGGTTTTAAAGCGGAAAACATGTAACCGGTTGTAAAACTGATTAATAACCGGCTTTAAAAACCGGTAAAAAACCGGACAATAAAAAACCGATCTGTAGGAAAATGCAGTTTTTTTTCTGTTTTATGCGGTTTTTTTGTACACCTCTAAGAAGATAAAGAAATTGGTTTGCAAAACTTACACCAGTGTCCGAACCATCTCAAAATAATATATAATAATAACTTTTTTTGATCCATTGAGGACTTAATGAGTTTAGAACGACTTCAGTACGGCCAAGCTCTTGCAACGATCCATCCCTTCCTTTTGTATATATAACTACCATAGGATCACTCTATAAATGAAACGTATATGTGTGAGAAATAGGCAAACTTTCATGTATAAAGATGAAGACCTGTGTAGTTAAAAGCAAATTTTCACTTTATCCATAACATTACAAACAAATATAAGTAAAAAAATGAAAATCTTGATGTGTAACCAATTAGTTACTGAACCTAGAAAAAGTAATGTATGTATACTTGCTGCATTATAAGAGATGAAAAATATCACTCAAAGTTATGTGATTAGCATGGATTCCTGTTTTGCTAATTATTATATATGAGAAATATCAACATAAGAAAATTATTCCTGCTTTTTTTTCTAACACTCTATTCTAACACCAATTCCGTTTCCAACTTGCACCACATGCTATAAATACAGCCAAGTAAGCAACTTATTAAGACAAGTTTCAAAACGTTTGGTTTTCATTCAAAATCCAAACAACTTGACATCAAAAGGCAAATGAATCGTATTCTAGAAGAAAGCACACAACAATTGGTGCTGGCACAAATTAACCTGTTTTAACCGGTTTTTATAACCGTTTTTTAAACGTTACCGGTTAACCGGTTTTTTAACTGGTTTTTTCCTGTATTCGGTTAATAACCAGTTTTATAACCGGACTTATCAACGAAATTTGTAACTGGGCCGTAACCGGTTTAACCGGTTTGTAACCGAATCGGTTACAAAAAAACCGGTTTTTATATTAACCGATTTCGGTTTTTTTAGCGGTTTCAGTTATATAACCGGTTTTTTTGTACACCTCTACTGGCACCGGTTTCAGTCATATAATTATGTCTTTTGTATTGAACAATAGAATGCCTCTGTATTGAACAATAAAAGGCCTCCATGTCCCCAACAACGCTAAATCACCTAGCATACATAGAATCAAAAGTCTTGAAGATGAAGACGATACCTGCACTGGTGGTTCAGCCTCTAATGGCTTTACATTCGCCGAAACCCTAGTCTCCTCTATCGGAGCTCGGGTGTCGGACTCGCTGTCATTACAACCCGTAATGGTCAAAATCGTCATTACACAAACCGATCTAAAAACCGGTACAACATGCAATTATAGGAAGACTTACCGGAGCTTCGTTGGAGTTTTTTCCATCATCACCGAATGTCTAAATACTCATTATATTCCTTTCATTTCCTATTACAAATCATATCAACCCAAAACCATTAAAAGAAATAAAACGCGGTATATAATTCACAATTAACGTATCTTAAGAATACCTTACGAATTCACGGTTTGTAATCTATTATTCGGCTCCGAGACTGAACCCGAACCACTGGAGCATGTCATCTCGTTTATGACCTGTTTTGCAGCAGTTACCGTTCGCTATCATGGTTGTTTAAGCACCTTTTCAGCACCAAAACACCTCATACACAGTTGTCAAGGATTTTGATTCCCTGTTGCTCCGTATGTCACGATTCAGCCTCGTAATCGTTCCCAAAATTGCACACGATCAGGTCGTTGTTGCCCGGTTCGCGACTCTTCTCTGGCAGCCATATGTCACTGTTGACTGTTGTGAAATGGTTTTCGATCTACATAGATTGGGCAAAAACTTTAAATGAGTTGGGATAAATTAAATAACCATTATTTGATATTTGAAATGATGAAAACAAAATGTACTACCTGATTTCTAGCAACTGCATAATTTCCACCCAAAATCATTTGCAAAACCAATCAAGCACATACAAAATTAGCAAAACTTATTTCATAGTAAATCAATCAAATGCATTGGATTACCAGTTAATTAGAGACATCTTAATGCATCCCAAGCACGTAGTATACAAACCAAACATATACGGAACTGCCAGGAACAACCGGTTAGCCCTCTTTAGACTTTAAATTGGGTATCATGACAATATCCTTCTTCCTTTACTTGTTCTTCCTACATTCTTTTATAGACGTTCATGAAAGATATTGTTTTGACCCAAATCCATTTTGGCCAATTTTACAACCGACAGAAAAATAGAAGAGAAGAAACAAACCAGAAGATGCAGCTTTGATCAGTTGGCCAATTTTATAGATGCATTCAACAAAAGCAAACATGAATTAAGAAAAAGCACCAGAGTTTATCCTTTTCTTTAGTTCTCTAAAACCCCTTATTTTCTTTTTTGCTTTTTCAATTAATAAACTAACCAGCATATTTAAGAAAAACAATATAAATAATCCATGTAAAAAGCTTCAGCCTTGTAATAACAAAATCTCTAATGTGTTTGTAAGAATTTTCGTTACAAACATTTGCTTCCACATAAGAAATAATTTCCACAAACAAAAACTAAAATCTTTCAAAGGCTCTTTTGAAAAGTAGTTTAATAAAAAATCTGGTCCAAGTTTATAAACATTTTTATATCAAACACTTGGTGACCATACACCATTCCTCCCATCTTCATCAGAAATAAAAACATAGATTTGATTCCCTAGACATAACAAGTTGCTTCAAGTAGCATATGTATCTCAACTAACTTCATTTGACTCATAAGCATCAACTGGTTTTTAGTTTAACAACAAAATATCAACAACCCCATTAAACCCAAAACCCCCCATTTCAAAAACTAAAACCCCATCATCTCTAATGAAGTTTTTATGAACCTTAGCTAAAATTAAAACCTCATCTTTTGCTATAACTTAAATTTTTTAAAAAATGGTGAAATGAGAGATACAGTACCACACAACACGAAATTCGTTGTCATTCCCTTACTGACCAGATCTACAACTTTCACCGGATAAGGGTTATGGTCAGTACCCTAGATAGGGATAACAGAATCTGGTCGAAACTCTAAACCCTAGGTCGGGTCACCAGAATCTGTTGACGCTAACCATTGCCACCACAAGCCGCAGACCACCACCATCTCTATCGTCGCTAACCACCACCAATTAAAACAACATCTTGCATCATCTTCAACTCCTGTAACAAAACAAATGGTACGGATTTCATATTTACAGATCCAAACAATAATTACCTCAACGTAATCGGTTCATCTCAAAAGTTTGAAACCTACATCTACAATATTTACCTTGAACTTAACATCCGGATCCGAAACGGGTTTAAGATTTTCAGATGAGATATAATGAATAGCATCAACAGCAGGAGCAACAACAGCAGGATCCAAAGGGAGTTTGTTCTCTCTGCAAACCCAAATATGTTCCAGATGTAGCATATAATTTTCATACTACAATGACACGATTTTGCAGTTTAGGGTTTCTCACAAGATGAAAGAGAACACGGAGGTGAAAGAAATGAGAGCAGGAATGTGAAAAGATGGAAAGAGTGGATCTGCTTTTAGGTTTTGATGATAGTGAGCGGGAATTCAAAATTTGATAGTGATTTGGCCGCCCAAAAAATAGATTTATTATTATTATTATTATTTATTGTTATATCCGAATTTATGACATCAGCATATCCTGCATGGCATATCTAGTTGGTTGACACATCAGCAAAATTACATCATCACTTAATCCAGAAATAGCCTGATCCTTAGCTACAGAACCACTAAATTCACTACAAATTTCATCATAATCGACATAAAAAAAGGTAACCTTACGGAATGTGGGAATCTGGGACGCCATTGCCATGAGGAAGAAGAAGATAAATACAGTCTTTTAAAACATATTTTTCCCTGTACCAACAGACTCTAAGCAGCTAAGTTAAGAAATAAAACGAACCGGTGAGCAAAAACTGACATCCATATTAACATAAACAAATGTATAACAAACATAAAAAAAAAAACAGATGCAACCTGACTTAGGATTATGTTTGAGCTCCAAAGATGACCGATTAGAAATCAGGGGCGGACCCAAGCCCACCTCAAGGTGGGCGGGCGCACCCCCGGGGGAAAAAAAATTAGGGCTAAATTCCGTCGAAAATCCCGTCCGCACCCCTTGGAATTTTTCGACCGCACCCCTTGGAATTTTCGACCGCACCCTTTGAACTTTTTCGTCCGCACCCCTTAGGTAAAAAGTGTTATCAATTTATATTTTAAATTTTTTTTAGTAAACTCTTATTTTTTTTAAAAATATACTACCTAAATTATATAACTTTTAATACCTAATCAACTAAACCCAAATACCCATACCTTTACCCACTTATAATTCCTAACTAGCTAGCCCACTAAGTCTTAGCCCATTAACCAAACCCAACAATATTTCAAACTATAATAAAATAATTAAAGCCCAAAACCTTAAGAAATTCTGTCCCACTCTCTCTCTCTCTCTCTCTTGCGTCCATGCACTGCCAACGAACAACATCACCCAGCGACAACAGTCCAGCTGCCGGCGACCACCGTAATCAGCCACCATACCACCGTCGTTCGACACCAAATCTAACCGGAATCCGAACACGGATAAGTTTCTTTGTTATTTTGATGATTTTGGTTGATATTATAGGAGAAAAAGGGTAATAAAGTTGTTAAATAAGTTTGAAATTTTGTGTGTTTTGACGTTGTTTATGGTTGTTTAGATGATTTTTAGGGTGATTATGTTGTTTATATATTTTTAGGGTGATTACAACTTACGTTATGATTTCTAGGGCTTGAATAGTTGAAAATTAAAATTGAAACATTATGTTATGGAGCGATGAACTTATGTTATATAGAGAAATAATTGCTTAAGAAATTAGCTTTAGATAATGTTTTGGATATATTTCAAAAAATGAAAACCCGTAGGGCGTCGACGTTTTAATTATGTTTGTAACAAGGATTGACATGTTTTTGATGATTATATAAATTTAGTTTGATGTTCGTTTGTTTTACATGACCCGACCCGATACGAACCGATTTTTTTACTTATATACCTAGGGGCCTAAAATTTTTAAAAATGTTCCGCACCCCCATGGAAAAATTCCTGGGTCCGCCACTGTTAGAAATGACATCCAAACTACATTAACAGCTAACTTCCATTTCATTTAAACAACTACTACCTTTCAAATCCATCAAACCTAATTATGCATCAACTAAACCAAATCAAACTACATTCACCAGATTTACAAATCTCAGATATTAACTCATGCTCTAATGATACAAACACTTTTAACAAACAAATTCATACAAAATGTATACCTAACAGACGATCTTCCACCAGTACCCTTGCGGACCAGATGTCCAATACCTTTGGTGGTAAGCGTAGAGGCATAACGCCGATCATACTCACCGTAACCTGCATCGTATCAGTTCATGAAATTTAAACAACACCTGGAAATGAGTAAAATGAAACCCAAGAAATGGATAAACTGATAAATAAACAAATTACAGCGATCGGAAACAAGATAAAGCGATTTGAGAGAGTAAATCGATGTGCGAGAGCTCAAATTTTCACGAGCTAATTTCATACAAAATCTCGTTTTTTCCGGTGATTTTGAAGATAATCACTCGATCCGTTCGATTCGAGCGCTGATAAGTGTTTCAATCATTCAAAAATCGTCAGTTGTTGAAGAAATCACTTCGATCCATGTAAGAAATTCTTTAATTTCATTTTTACGATATGGGTTTTTGATTTAGTCATTGCGTTTTACGATCTTGGCGGGGGTCCGGGGGCAGCGCCCCTGGTAGCGGGGTCCTAGGGGCGGCAGCCCCTGGCGGGGTCCAAGGGGCAGAGCCCCTGGCTGGGGTTGACAGCACATACAGTTCACTTTCGATTAAATTGCTGTAATAAAAATGCATCAGAAAATTTAATTTTCTGTAAATTGCCTCTGGAAACTGCATTGGTCCAGACAGTTCACAGCACAGACAATTCACTTTCTTTGGTGTTTTCTGGCCATTGCGTTTTAGAAAAACACATTCTTGAAGTGTTTTTGGTGCATTGCGTTTTAGGTAAAACACTTTTTTAGGTGTTTTCAGTCCATTGCGTTTTACAGAGAACACTTTCTTTTGTCTTTTAGGCAATTGCGTTTTAGAATGAGTCATTTTTAAGTGTTTTCTGGCCATTGCGTTTTACAAATAAGACATTTCTTTGTGTTTTTTGTGCATTGTGTTTTAGGTAAAACACTTTTTTATGTGTTTTCAGTCCATTGCGTTTTAGAAAACAGACATTTTAAGTGTTATCTTGCCATTGCGTTTTACAAATAAGACATTTCTTTGTGTTTTTTGTGCATTACGTTTTAGGTAAAACACATTTTTATGTGTTTTTAGTGCATTGCGTTTTAGAAAGTACATTTTCTTTTGAGTTTTTAGGCTACTGCGTTTTAGAAATAAGACATTTCTTTGTGTTTTCTGGCCATTGCGTTTTACAAATAAGTCATTTATTTGTGTTTTTTGTGCATTGCGTTTTAGAAAAATGTCATTTTTTAGGTTTTTTTTTCATTGCGTTTTACGTAACTGGGGGTTTTTCTATTGCGTTTTACGCAACTGGGTTTTAATTTTTTTTTTAAATATAGCAATAGTATACTCGTTTTAAAGATAAAAAAACGCTCGTTTTTTTTGTGCAATTTTTATAAAAAAATAATGTCGTATGAAAGAGTTATTAACGTTTAAAAAATGGGGGGGAATTGGAGGAGAGAGAAACTATTGGCTTGGATTGACTAGAATGCCCCTAAACAAACTCACGCGCCTCTTTTCTTCTTTTCAATTTCCCTGATTTAATCTTAGCCCTTGATTAACTAAATGGATGGTCAAGATCACTTCCTAGCCTTCCTAGCCAAATTAACTTCCTATTGTATCTCCATCCTTGTTTTTAAAATGAATTTTGAAGCAATCTTGACCGGCACTACAAACTTTTTCCTTAGAGCTAAAACAGATGTCTTTTTGTGAAAAGAAAAATAAGTATAGAGAGTAGTACCAAATTTAACTTAACAATTATAACGGATCAAATATAACTTATAATGAAAGCATGATACCTTATATTGTCAACCAGTGTGGGATAAGTAGTTAAGATACCATTAAGGCTACCTTCAATTTGACAATTTCCTCTACCAGCATTTTCATTTTCAGCGTGTTTATATTGTGTGTGTGGTCCATCATCATCACATATCAATATGTTGAAAACATATTTTTCATCTATTACTTGGGTTATGTTTAATTTATTTTTTCTAACAATACGATACAAATTTTGTTGAAAACAAATTTGTATTCAAAACAAATTAATTATTTGCATTGTAAACTATACCAAGTACCAATACCACATGACTAACGTACAGAACCGTATTGATATCAACCAAATATTGAATCGGTGTTGTACAACCATACCTTGTACGACTTTCAGTTTTGTGAATTTACTTATTTTTGGCAGTCATACCGAATGACTTTTTATAAATATTCTGATACAGTGCCGAACCTTGAGATTTCTGATCGGGGGGTCGAAAACGTATATACCAAAAAATTTCAATAAAACCGGGGGGGGGGGGGGGGTGGAAAACGTATATATCAAAAAATTTCAATAAAACCGGGGGGTCGAAAACGTATATACTCAAAAAATTCTATACGAAAACTACGCTCTCCACTACTGAGCGAAAAGTTCGGCCGCCCACTAGAAGCTGCGCCGCTATTCCGATATAAATATTATTGACAATTCTATTGTATTCAAAATATAGTATTATTTAGTATAAAAAAAACTATGCCAAGTACTAATATCATAACAAATTAAACAACTGCCAACCGAACAACCCCGTTCATTTTATGATTTTCAATCAATGGAATACAAGATATCTATTTGAGAGACAACTTTTATATAAGAGTAAATTACAAATTTTGTCCTTTATTTTAACACCATTTTTTTCAGGCGGTGTTATTTGAAGCTAAAGTTGACAAGTTTTGTACTTAATGTTTCAAAATCATGCATGTTATGTCCTTTAGAGCATTCACATTGGAAGGTCTATACGTGGATATTCTATATAATATAGTGAAAAAAGTAAAGAAAACAACAAAAAAACCACTACATTTGAATATCTAAAATAGAGAAAAGTTTATATAGACTAAAGGTACACCTATATATTTAGAGGGTTATATTAACTCTCTATATATTAATGTGAGTGTGTAGGTTAGAGAAAATAATAACAAGAGTGAATTGCAAGTTTTGTCCTTTATCTTTAGGTCATTTTGCAAGTTTTGTCCTTTATGTTTAAATTTGACGAGTTTTGTCCTTTATGTTTAAAAATCAAGCACGTTTTACCCTTTGGGCCTTAAAAATCAAGCACGTTTTGTCCTTTATGTTTAAAAA
Source organism: Helianthus tuberosus (assembly GCA_030545235.1). Taxonomy (NCBI): domain Eukaryota; kingdom Viridiplantae; phylum Streptophyta; class Magnoliopsida; order Asterales; family Asteraceae; genus Helianthus; species Helianthus tuberosus. Next base: position 190,270,490 of record CM060406.1, read on the forward strand.
TCAAGCACGTTTTGTCCTTTATGTTTAAAAAATCAAGCAGATTTTGTCCTTAAAAATCAAGCACATTTTGCCCCAAAGGGTAAAACGTGCTTGATTTTCAAACATAAAGGACAAAACTCGTCAAATTTAAACATAAAGGACAAAACTTGCAAAATGGCCTAAAGATAAAGGACAAAACTTGCAATTCATTCTAATAACAAAATAAGTGTTTGTGAGTAAGAAAGAGGTAGAGATAGAGGGTTGGATGTAAAAGATTTTATATAAATTAACAAAATTTAGAGAAAAATGTATTTTTTTTAATTAAAATATATAAATAGAGATGAAAGCTCCAATGTAAACGCTCTTAGCCCTAATTTAGTTAGATAAATCTAATTACACAAGGGTACTTTAGTCTTTTATGTATTAAGGACAATTTTTGTAATTACCCATGTTCTAATTTCAATAAATAAAACAAACACAAAAGTTACAAATTTAATTTAGTATTTCTATTATAAAACAAAAACAAAACCACACATTTTAACTCTCTCATCTATCTCTTCTTCCCTACCATCACCTCTTACCATCCAGCGACAACCACCAACACCGTCAACACCAACCGATCAGCAGCACCCACCCCGACGTCACATTTCTCCACCAGACAATTTCCATCATCGTTACCGCCACTCTGTCTTTCGTCGACACGTGGATCTCCGACACTGAGCGCCTCCACCACTCCCCCATCTTCGGTGGGATAATCAATGGTTCTTTATTGATTCACTAGATAAAATACAATAACTAGCTTTAAAGACTTTAGCAAAAGACTTAAACAACACCAAGTCCAACCCTCAACTAACAAATTGAGAAACATTAAAAAAAGATAATTGACATTTGATATTAAATTGAATAAGGAAAAAAAATTAACTTTTTTAACAAGTGTGTGTCGGTCGTTCCAACTTTCCGGCAAAGTTTCGACATCTCAGGCGAACTCCCAGAGTCTAAGGTTCAGTTATGAGAGAAAGGGTTTCTAGTGGTGTGGTGGACTGGTGGTAGGTGGTGATGGTGTACGGACGGAATTCTTGAATTCCAGATATAAAGAGAGATTGTTCGTGTTTAGGCCGGAGGGTGTGGAGGGCGCCACCCCTGCCACCTCACCTCTGATAACGTCGGAGGGGCGCCACCACCCATACCCAGCCGTTTAATAGGGGGCGCCATTGAAGGGTCGCCAGCATGGTAACGAGCCAAAATTGGCCTTTTCAAGGAGAGTTATGATAATTGTTACTGTTGAACGGTAACTTCAAATTAAAAAAAAAATAATTTTCAATTTTATAAATTTAACCTACAAATACCCAACATTCTCTACGCTTTTTTTATACACTTCTACCTCAGTCTTTATACACATTCTCTACACTTTTTTATACACCTCTACCAATGTTTCTCAACAACCAAAACCCGTGGGATCCGACCAATCCGTTTTGGCAAAGTGCACCAAACAACGAGCAAAAGACCGTTATCGAAGAGACCCGCATACGGGTGAGTTTGGATATTATCCGATGCCACCTAGCACCCCAACTTCTCCTTATCCGACCACTTCACCGATTCCCGGCTTTTACGGGTATTATTCCCAACCTCCATTTTTTTCCCAAAACATACCCTAAACCCAAAACACAACCCAAATCGAATCCGTACCCGAAACCCAAGCCCAACCCACGTCCTCAAAAATGAGAAGTCATTGAAAGAAAGATGAGACCGAAAAACGTGCTACTAAGAAGATCGATTAAGGAAAAAGAGCAAGAAATGATAATGGAGAAACAAATCCAGAAAGACTTGGAATTTCTCGCGAAAGACTTTTCAAATCTAGTGGAGGAGAACCGAGTCATCTTGGAGGCTCGTAATGCACACATTGGGGCGAAATACATGTAGTTTTTATTTTCTAGTACCTTATGTTTTTTTAATGACTTTTTAATGTTTTTCTTTTTTTTTTAATGAAATTATGTTTTTTTTTTAATTTTCTAATTATTAAAATTGGCATTTAATTTAAAAAAATAAAATATATAAATAAAAAAATAATTAGGTAATGATGACGGGAGCTTTATCCCACACCCTGTAAGTTAAGGGAGAGCGTGATAAAGCCCCCTTGCTGACGTGAATCTGATGTGGCGCTAACGTGACGTGATAAAGCCTCTAAGAGGCTTTATCTCACACCCTATAGCCTTAGAGTGACGGAAGAGAGGAGAGAGAGACTTTCACATGAGAGAGAATTATATTTCTTTTTATTTTTTAGTTTTTTTTACAAATAGTATTTCAATAACAATTATTTATAAAATAGTCTTTGAAAATGTGAAGTGACAAGAAAAATCTATCTGGGTTATGGCTAAAGAACATAACTTGCATAATTTTAAAACGCTAGATACAAAACTTGTCAACTTTAACATCAAAGGACACCGTCTGAAAAAAGGACGTTAAGATAAAGAAGTTTTGTATGTTACTCTTTATAATTTACATGACTAACAATAATATCGTTATATAAACCCTTCTTTTTTTCTAATACATGTATGTTTGCCGTTTAAACACGCTAACGAATTTCCACTAGTTTCTCACATACAGTATATTAATATGCCTTTTTTATTATTTTTATATTATTAACTCATTATTAATATTATTTTTACAATGAATAGCGACTAGGTTGATAAGATGATACAGACACGTCAGCAACAAAGATGCTTATTACACACCCCACTTAACACACACGCATCTTTTCCGTCAATTATTATATTAATCTCAACAACACAAATCACACCTTCACCCTCTGCAGCACACATTTCCAATTAAAACCCAATTTCATAAACCCTAATTTCGCCATCCAACAAATCTTCAAAATTCCATCACCAGATCACCCTCAACATCCCGATCAACCTCCATTTCTGCGTTTCCTCAAGGTACGTTACGTTATCTAATTGTTATATGAACTCATTGTTGTTATGTTGTAATTAGGCCTTACATTTGATTTTATCTGCAATTCGCATGTTTTTATACTTGTTTTGGATCGATTCTGTTGTTGTGAGCTTCTGATTGTTGTATTTTAGAGGTGTAGTTTATGGAATTTGGTGAATTATGAGATTTTGAAGAATTTTAGGGCATGAGTTTGTTCGAAAGTCAGAGACGACGCGATTAACACAAGTATCAAACAGGAATACGACTCGTTTAACTACTTTATACCTCATGTCTGTAACTGTAACTGTAACACAACAGTTGTATGTTTTATGTACGGAGAAGGAGAAATGACGGAACCTAGCCTCCTAATTATAATTATTTTAAAAAATATAAAATTACAGTGTACTTTTCATTAAACTGGTGGTTTAATCATGGCTTAAACAGGTCAGGAATTACCAGCCCTAAATTAGATTATGATACCGAAAATTTTTGTATGCCAATTAATATTAAACAAAGATTAGTAATGATCTGCTGTGACATAATTACAACCATTTGGAGGAAGATTATTATAATGATGCGATGGAAATTATGATAGTAGTTGTAGAAATATCTTGAAGGATACTCCATGTTGAACAATTGTCCCTAGCATTTATGGGACTATGGTGACATGACAAATTGTTTGAAAAGTAAGATATTTTGAGATATTTTGAGTTATGGTCCCACGAATACTTTTCGTAGGGTTTAATGTGTTGACCAAATCTTCTGGGAAAATTTCATTGCTTGTGGCTTTGATCATTTTGAATTTCACCCAATTTCAAGATTTTTTAAATTTTGTTGAATGTTGATTGTTCTGAAGCCAGTGATTATTTCATTTAGGTATCATCTTAGGTGGAAGTTTTAATACTTTACCATAAGTGTCACTTGTTGAAGTTTGAAATTGGGAAGATTGGCTTCTAGAAGCTCGAATTAAGCCAAGCTCGAGCTCAAGCTTGACTCAGCTCGTTTACACCCCTAGTTTGAGGTGGAACAAACATATTACTTTTATTGGTATAATATGCTTTTAAATGATTATTTTTTTAATGTAATGAAATGTATACTTTTTCAGATGATTGGTAAGCTATAAAAATGTCGAAGGGGCCCGTTGAAAATATGGCTACACTAAGCACTGATCTATTTTACGACATACTAAAACGGCTAGATGGTGCAACCCTAGCAAGTGCGTCGTGTGCATGTGCAGCATTTAGTTCAATGTCAAAAGAAGAAAGATTATGGCAAAATGTGTGTTCTTCGATGTGGCCTTCAACAAAACGAGACGATGTTAAAAATTTAATATCACAAATCGGGGGTTTTAAAAAGTTTTACGCAGATTGTTTCCCGCTTATTGTAAACAAGAATGTTTCTGAGTTTACATGGAGAGATTACCCCGAGTATCCTGAAGAACTTACTGAAGCCGAATATTATGGTGATTTTGATGAATCTCAAAATGTTTCACCTTCTGATTTTGTGTTCATAGTGGATATTAGATATAAAGATAAATCAATCTGCTCAAAAGTTATATGGGGTATACCGAATGCTAATGGTTTTAACGGTTGGTTTTCCAATTGCCCGTTTCGGATTGATCTTTTTTCCTTTTCGGGTCAAGGTGATGATCATACAGGTAACACTTTCTTTGCGCCTTTCTGTATTTGGTAATAATCAATGTATTAATTGTTATTACAATTTACAAAAACTATTTTGTTATTATATAAAGATAGATTCTGTTAAATATTGGACATCGTAAGCATTTGAGTACATATTAGGCTACATTTGACCTGTTTAAGTCGGTAACAGGTCAAAATCTGTAGTTATTATGATAGGCTTGATAGCAGTCAAAACAGGCCAAGCTGCAATGGATTGACCCGTAAAACCTATGTTCAAATTTTTAATTCTATATATAAACAATCTGTGTTTTGAAATACGATTACAAAAATATATTCTTCCAATAATATACTAATCTTTTGAATAATCAATTTAGTACAGATAAAACATAACTTTATTCGACCCGTCAAAAGTAAACGGGTCGAACTTGTCACCTCTAGTTTTATGACAGGTTATCTATTTTATGATAGGTTTCTAACAACTTACAAACAAAATTAATAAATTATTATATTCCTGAAAAATAAAATTAAATATTAGAGTAAAGTACACAGATGGTCCTTGTGGTTCACCAAAATTTTGGATTTGGTTCCTAGCTTTCTAAAAGTATACAGATGGTCTATGTGGTTTGCAATTTGTAATGCATTTAGTCCCCAACTTTTTCAAAAAGTACATGGATCGTCCCTGTGGTTTGAAATTTGTAACGCATCTAGTCCCTAACTTGGACATGCTAAAACCTTTACACTCTGTTCCCGAGTATCATTTAACAGGGGGAGGGGAGGGAAAAGAGATGAAAATATGAAAAACCATGTTCCCGAGTTTCATTTAGTAGGGGGAGGGGAGGGAAAAGAGATGAAAATATGAAAAACCATGTTCCCGAGTTTCATTTAGCAAGGGGGGGGGGGGGGGGGGGGGGGGGGGGGGAAAGGAGGGAAAAGGGAAGAAAATATGACCATATATTCATCCTTCCAAATTGGGACCAAATCCAAATTTTGGTAAACCATAGGGACTGTCCGTGTATTGTACTCTAAATATTAGTTTGTGATATTACTAGCCGGCCTTAATTCAGCAATTTTGTGTAGGTGGCGTTACTCTTTCCATAGATGACGGTCTACCTCTCGTAACCTCCATGGAAAGAGAGAGAAAAGACGGGAAACTTTGGCAAGAACTACGTGATGGGATCAGGTTATACGGCAAAAATGTTTTGTATAATACTACAATTAACAAAATTGCATAATCCGGTAACCGTATTCTGGGCATATCTAATTTTGTTATTGTTGCATTCTGTGTCTAACAACAGGTTGAGTTGGATAGTGGTGAACACAAAAGCAAAAAAAGCAGCCAATTTATCTAGCTGGAGCCCTTTGGGTGGTCAAAGACATTGGCCCACAGAAAAAGACTTTTTGCTTCGGTTTGGGTCCATCCTTCCAGCCGAAGACATTCTTCCTTGCCAAATGGTCGAGTGCATTCTCGCCATGAAGTTTCAGGTATAAAGGTTGCTAGATGAGTGTGTTGGGTCGGGATCAACGGGTTATTAATTAAAAAGGTCAATTAAAAAGAATTGCTTGTATTATATTATATATTAAACTAGTTACATTAGCAATTTAATGAGTCCAAAAGTAATATAAGCTTACAAGTTACAACCTCCACTGTTTCAAACAAATAAGTGCTTCTTCTTCTTACTACTATTATTAGTTATAGTATTTTATAGAATTTAAAGAAAAGGAAGAAGAAAGTGTTTACAGGTCAAATTGTCCTGACCCATTTGACCCGTAAAGTCGTAAACTACAGTTTAATTTGGTTTTAGCCGATTTGGACCTGTTTGGATGTGTTCTTTTGTCCAAACGAACCAATATCATTAACAAAAATTTAATAATTTTCTGTTTTTATTTGGATTTTATAACTAAACACCAAATCTTAACTATACTATTTTATTAATGATTTGTAGCATCAATACTAATGAGTCCTACAACCTTCTATATATTTACTCAAAAAATCAAAAAGATTGTTGTTATAATCAGTGTTGAAAGTAATCGCTAGTCGGGCGGTGGGGACTAGCGATTAATCGGGGATTTATCGGAATTAATTGGGATTAATTTTGATTAATCTGGGATTGATCAGCGCCTAGTCGGGATTTTTACAACCATGGTTATTTATCAAATTTTAAGAAACAGAAGGAAAGTGTGGATGGGTCACTCAACCCGACCTGTTTACATAATCATTGAACTCATAAGCCCTGTTTTAACAACACGACCCGTTTACATAATCATTGAACTCTTAAGCCCTGTTTTAACAACCCGACCCGTTTTCAGGTAACGGAGGCTAGTGGGGTCCAGACGACCCTTAAATTGACGGAGCTTTGCATGCAGTTGGGTGACATGGAAGGTGCACATGTTAATGGAAGAAACAGTCTACTTGTGCTTAATGAAGCATTGAGTTGTAATAGAAGCAAGAATTATAATTTGGCACTGGAATCTTGTCATTTATATTCAAAAGTGCAAAGTGAAATTAAGGAAGAAAAAATGAGATATGAGAGCAGGTTGGATAAGCTCTGGATTTTAGGTGGCATTACGGTTTTTGTCACATTATTTTGTTATTTTATGTAAAATTAGATGTCGGCGTTGTTAATCTTTCCTTTCTTTTCTTTTTTAGAACTTTTTGTGCTGTAAATTCTCTTTGTGTGTGCTAATAAAAGTGTAAAAAATCTGAAATTCAAAATTAGATGGTTGTTACAATTTTAGTCATGCTTTTTTTAAATGTAACTGGAACAATGTATTCAAGTCTTATATCTCTGTCATTTGAAATTTAGGTAGGGGTGATAAATGGGTCGTGTTTGCGGATTGACGGGTTTAACTTGACACGAACCCGAAAATTTTACATGAATCCGAATACGAAAATCGTATCATACATATGAACTCGAACACGACCCCGTTCAACATGATTTTTTTAGAAATTAATATATTTAGATTAAAATTTACTTAAAAAACACAAAGAAATATAATACTTTAAATTATAAAATCTCATGTTAATTTCTCTTTTTAAGTTATAATTATAACATAAAATATACACACCATTTAATTTATGACATAAAATATATTGTAAACAAATATAATATAATATAAATGTGTGAACGGGTCAAACGACCCTTTCGACCTGACCGGTTTGACCCGAACCCATTTAGACTAAAGCTAAACCCGCGAATTTCGTGTTAGGTTCGGGTCGTATTTTCAGGTCGTGTCAGAAATTCACACCCCTAAATTTAGGGGTGTTTATGTTCCATTTCGATTGGTTTTACGAAAATTCAAGACAGAACCCACTACGGTTTGGTAAATGACAAAACAAACTGATGGGGTTAAGTGGGTCATGGGTGAGGGTATAGTGGCTTGATGGTTCAGTTTTGATTAGGGCTGGCATATCGTGTCAGACACGACATGTTAATACACGAAACAAGTAAACACGACACGAAATCTTATCGTGTTAGTATTTTTCAAACACGTACACAAACTTGTTAATAAACAGGTAACACGAATACAACTTGTTAAGATACGAAATAACTTACAAGCGTATCATACGACATGTTAGTAAAATTTCGGCAGCAAAAGGCGTTGAAGAGAATTAAATCAAATTGACTTTTGTGGGGAAAACTGATTCTAGATTTAGTTCGTGTTAAAGTTTAATGAGTAGGGACATTTTGAGTATATTTTTTTCAGAAATTATAGATATTTTCTATTTTTTTTTGAAAGTTTTTCTAAATTTGATAATTTATATGGCCTACATCATTCCTTTTGGAGGGTTTCTGTTTGCTCAAAAAAATCCACACGGACATTCATGCCCAAAGCACTTCACACCCGTTATTACTTTGCTAGTGGTGAAGCTTAAATAAAAAATCATTAGGGCAGTACTCTTAAAAATCTAATATTTTACACTAATTTTTGTTAATAAAAATCTAATATTTTACACAACAAAAATAGAATTTTCGGTAAAATTAACGAGCGAAAAATCTGTAAGGACCGTCCCGAACCACCAAGAATCTCTGCCACTGCTCACGCCCAAGCCCTTACTGCTCCTTTGGCACCCCTTTGATACGGTGTTTGATGCACATAGTCTAATAGTTTGTTATCATGAATTTTAATATAATATAACTGGGATGTAATATTTTAGTATAAACAAACATATTTAATTCGTAATAAATAAAAAAATTGACATTTTACAAATAATGATTACGTTTTATATGAATAGAAATCTAGGGGAAGGTTCAAATGAAAACCACTAGTTACTGTGAAAACTCGAAAACTAATTAAAAAAGCCAAAAAAACATACCAATTTTTTTTTTGCATACCAATTTTCGCAGCTTTTTATATATATAAAATAAAAATTCAAAAAAAAAAAAAATTTTGTAGTGCACATGTGTATGTGTACTACACATGTGTACTACAACAAAAAAAAATTTATATAAAAAAACCTGCGATTTTTCTAAAAGAATTGAAAAAAAAAATTTGTGTGTTTTTTAGGCTTTTTTTAGTTAGTTTTCGAGTTTTTACAATAAAAGTGGTTTTCATTTGAACCTTCTCCTATATATTGTTACTATTCCGTGCTTTTTATAAATACAATTTTTAGTTAGTCCTTACATACATAAATGCATCGTACTTAGATGAATTTCTGAAGGGGTATGGTCCCAAAATGCCGCGCAGACCATTCAGGTCGCGTTTTGGACCATACTACTTAATCAGTTCGGTGATCAGTCATTAGTCCCGCGCGCGGGATGATCAAGCAAAGCATGGTCTCGCACGAGGTCCAAGCAAGAGATAGCAACAGTTTTTATACTTAGCATTTTGAATAAGAGCCTTCGCCTCCTGCAAAGCCGCGCGGGCTGCTAACGTGCTCAGCAAGGGTCACGCATGATTCACAGCGCGAGGCCACTTGAAAAGGAATTAAAGGTACAAGTGGCAGAAGGGCAAGCCAATCAGCGTCCTCCAGGCTGTGCTCTATCGTGCTCCACGATCGTCTGACGTGCAGGAGACAGAAAGTACACAAGGACGCTTATGTGGCACCAATCAGGGGGCGGCGACACCTGCCCCATGATCTCCACTTACCTGCTGATGGCAGAGGGACAACAAGGCCGACAACTAAGACACGTGGCACCAATCAAGGTGCGCCAGCACCGAAGATCTTCTAGAAGACACTAACGGTCGACACTAGTGGGACAAAGAGCATATCCTCTATGTTGTCGCCTTCCGGCCCAAGGCCCACCAGCCCATCTCCTCTTACACCTCTCCGGCTATAAATAGAGACCTCAATGCACAGGTTAAACATTCTATTCCCTCTACTCTCACTCTTAATACCCAATTATCTCATCAAAGCAGATACTTATTCTCACGCCGGAGTCTGGTTAAGAGGGAAACCCCCATATTCCCCTCTTAACGAGCTAACGGTGTTCTGTTTTGCAGGATCATCAGGCCAAATCGGAGCTCAGAAAAGTCTTAAGAAGATTAACCACTATGAAAGGAACATAAACCAAACTAATTAATCCTAAAATTAGTTTAGTGTTTCTTCACTGGCGCCCACCGTGATATGGACGACCTCCGGACCCTGCGCTTTCTCATGTGCAGTAGCAGCAGCGGCCCCGGTCTCCTTAGGATTATCACCAACAGGCTTTTCAGAAGCCTTCTTTTTCTCTCTCTCCTCTTTCTCAACAGCCTTGTCAACATGCTTCTCAGCAGCCTTCTTTTTCTCCTTCTCAGCCTCTAACCCAGCAGTCTTGAAAGGCTTGATTGTAACCTTGGTTCTTTTCTGCGCCGGCTCTTGGGGATCTTTAAACACAACACCCTTCTTTTCAGGGGTCTTCTTCTTGGCCTCTGCATAAACCAATTGTTAAAAAGGGCCGGCAACAAAGAAAACAAGAGGGTGGTCAAGAGACTAACCTGGAGAGAATTTATAAAGAGAGCGCAGACTGCTCTGTTTTCCGATTACTGGGGCTTCCCCAGTCTTCTGCGCCACAAAAGCACCAGCTGTAGTCTCCTCTCTACTTCTCTTCCTGCTTATTAACTTCTCAGCAGGCTCTTCTTCTTCTTCTTCTTCTTCTTCTTCTTCCTCTTCGTCATTAACCGCGATGGAAGAGGGAGTAGCACCAGCATCTGGGTTCCGGGAACCCGCGCTACCTGAACTCTTTGAACCAGCGGCGCCAGTCTTCTTTTCGCCTATACGCGACAAACCTTCAAGTGAGTCACTGAGGATAACATAATCCTCTAAGTTACTCTGACGTAATCGTAGAGTACCTTTATCAGAAACACCGGCAGTCGCGTGTCTACTCACGCCTTTCTTGCTGGTCACTTCAGCGTCGAGGGTAATCACCTTCTTCCTCTTGTTTGGTTTTTTCTTCTTCTTTTCGGGGTCAATCCCTAGGTCGCGCAACACACCTGCAAAGATGTTAGACCACGAACTTAGCTCCCCATTTGAGGACCCTACAGACTTCTCGCTGGAAAGATAAAGAATCTCTTTCCCAGCGAAAGTCATAGCTCGCAAGGGCCTGGGGTTAGGTATATGCGCACCTTCAGTCGCGGTAGGCGGATTGGCGAAAGCTCCAGCAACGGGGTACAGAAAACGTGCCTTGATCTTCTCATACCAGTACTGCACCCCTGACCTCAGCGGGCAGACGCCCATAGATCCACCAAATGTGGGGAAAGCAGCTTGATAAAGACGCGATTCTGCATTCAAAATCCACAATTAAGCGCGTCCAGACCATAAAAGCAAGAAGTAACCAAAGAAGTAACTAACCTTTCTCTTGAAACTTCAAAACTGGCACCTCTTCGCTATCTTGCGGCCATTGGTCACTCATCTGCGCCGCGACCAGAACATTTTCACCAAATACTCGATTCGGGGTGGCAGTAAGCTTCACGTACCAATCTTCCTTCTTAGGAATCGCCAGCTCCTCCTTCTCAATCACATCCGGTGCACGGAAGATCATAGCAATTGGGATAACCTCCTCCCGAATGAAGAAAAATTTCTGTTTCCAGTCATGGAAACTCTTCGGTGGGTTCAGAAGGATCTTCTTAGCATACCCCCGGTTACCAAAGGAGTAGAACCCCATGTTCCTGATTAACTGATAGAATACCCTAAATCTCTCAACTGTGGGCTCTATGTCGTGGGCTCGCCATAAAAACTCGAAATGTCGCACCCTTACCATACCGGGTGGACTCATCTGAGAAACATGAAACCCATAATAATGAAGGATATGGGCCAAGAACTCCGTCGCCGGCAACCGAAAGTTGCCTTGCAGAAAGAAATCTTCAAAGAGTGTGATATACCCCGGCGGTGCATCGGCGGCCGTCTGGTTCTGGCCGGGGTATCGTGCATCCCACTCCGTTGGAAACCGGAACCCTCTCGTAATTTGTTCAAATAAACCAAGGTCCCATTTGAGGACGGGGAGGGGATCTTCTTCATGATGAGGCTCTTCTTCAGCCATGGAGATTTAAGAGAAGTTGATAAAATCTTCTGGAAAAACTTGAATGTTTGAAGGTTTGAAGATTTACACTCGAGGATCTGTTTCTACCTCCTTGAAAACTTGAAGATTCAAAGAGGAAACTTGAAGATCTGCTGTTGCCTCGTTGAAGGTTTGAAGATTCAAATAGGAAATAGAGAGAGAAGAGAAATAGAAGAGGGAATTGTGATCCTCATCTCCTATCGATCGACTATATGTACTCATCGCATTTAATGCGATGAGTAGACGTGCCGGATTCACTGCGCGCGTATCCAATCAGCAGCTGCCATGTACGTCGTAGTTCCCAGAGTGACGGTTACCACCCGTGCGTGAGCCTCATCGACTGACGGAAAGCCGAACCGTCAGGGACAACTTGATGACGGCCGTGTCAGCAGTCAACTCAAACGTCTCCATCAACAACATTTGTTACCAACCTGTCAGAATTCAAAAATCGAGAGTTTTCCCGCTCAATTTTACTACAAACTTCATGCAGAAGTTATCTAATCCGCGCAGCATTCACATGCATCAAGTACACCTGCGCGCTTAAAGCCAAAAGCAGATAATTTCCTACAGACAAATCTGGTAGTCACGCCGTAGTGACTGACAAACATTCACACGCGCGCGACTCACCAAGATCTAGCAGGCATTTTTCTAGCCCAGCACTTCCTTTTTTCTAAGTCCAGAGCTCCAACCACTAACTACGCGCGTGATGCAGCACTGGACTGGGGGGACTTGAAGGGGTATGGTCCCAAAAATGCCGCGCAGACCATTCAGGTCGCGTTTTGGACCATACTCCTTAATCAGTTCGGTGATCAGTCATTAGATCCCGCGTGGGATGATCAAGCAAAGCATGGTCTCGCACGAGGTCCAAGCAAGAGATATCAACAATTTTTATACTTAGCATTTTGAATAAGAGCCTTCGCCTCCTACAAAGCCGCGCGGGCTGCTAACGTGCTCAGCAAGGGTCACGCAGGATTCAAAGCGCTATGCCACTTCAAAAGGAATTAAAGGTACAAGTGGCAGAAGGGCAAGCCAATCAGCGTCCTCCAGGCTGTGCTCTATCGTGCTCCACGATCGTCTGACGTGCAGGAGACAGAAAGTACACAAGGACGCTTATGTGGCACCAATCAGGGGGCGGCGACACTTGCCCCATGATCTCCACTTACCTGCTGATGGCAGAGGGACAACAAGGCCGACAACTAAGACACGTGGCACCAATCAAGGTGCGCCAGGACCAAAGATCTTCTAGAAGACACTAACGGTCGACACTAGTGGGACAAAGAGCATATCCTCTATGTTGTCGCCTTCTGGCCCAAGGCCCATCAGCCCATCTTCTCTTACACCTCTCCGGCTATAAATAGAGACCTCAATGCACAGGTTAAACATTCTATTCCCTCTACTCTCACTCTTAATACCCAATTATCTCCTCAAAGCAGATACTTATGCTCACGCCGGAGTCTGGTTAAGAGGGAAACCCCCATATTTCCCTCTTAACGAGCTAACGGTGTTCTGTTTTGCAGGATCATCAGGCCAAATCGGAGCTCAGAAAAGTCTTAAGAAGATTAACCACTATGAAAGGAACATAAACCAAACTAATTAAGCCTAAAATTAGTTTAGTGTTTCTTCAATTTCTAACATTTTTCTTTATTACTTATTTTTAAAATATAACATATTTAATTAGTTAAAGCTAAAACACAGAACAGACTCATCATTTATATAAACACTCGTAATGGGGCCCTCCATGGATGACCAAGGACGCTACGTACGTATGCGGGACAACAAATGAGAGGCCTACGAACGTTGTATTTTTGCGAGTACGTCCATGGGCATTTTTGATGATGGTGTTTATAGGGACGGGTAATGGGGGCCTCCATGGATGGCCAAGCTATGTATGTATGCGGGACAACAGATGAGAGGCCTACGAACGTTGTATGTGTGCGAGTATGTCCATGGGCATTTTTGATGATGGTGTTTATAGGGACGGGTGCTCATGGATGGGAATATTTGAAATGTGGACCCCTTTAGTTTTTCCAAAGAATTTATAAAATTTGTAAAAAAAGTAGTATGTATTTGTTATAATTTGTAAACTTCTAGTTTGTTTTAAGAAATCGTAAAATTTATAAACTTTTAAATACGTAGATTGATAGAAGTTATGTAAAATTTACAAACTTTATAAAATTTTAATAAACAATATACTTTTTATGAATTTCAAGTTACAAAAAATAAATGCAAAAAGTAAATGATGTTGATGTGGAAATAAAATCTAATAGAATGTATAGAAAAAATCCTTGGATAGGTCATGCATTGTACATGGTCTAAATGGACTATGGATTTACATGGTATTGTTTATTTTTCTATAGTATCATATCAAGGAATATAACAACGATTTTATCACTTTAACGCACCTTTTTTATGTTATTTGCTAATAAAATTATGTGATTGCTTTAGCTTATGATTTCAAATCTCTGAGCAGCTGCAACCTATTGGACTCAACTTTTTTCTTTCGTTTGGTAAAGTTGTGATCTTAAAACTATATGATTGGTGAATGTGGACGGTTCCCACGCACGCGTTGATGGACGATGAACTTGCTACATGTGTTGGTCCACGTAAACCCTACAAGGTACGTGTCTTAGTATCCTGGACTCCTCTTCCTTTTTATTTTCTTTCATCGTTTCACATAAGAAAAACCATGGAAATCCACATTTTTATCACATTAATTCATTTTGTATCATTAGCGATATCGGTGGTGCTGACTCAACATTATCGATGTTGGTCCAAGCGATTGGCGCAAGAGACGATTTATAGCTCTCCCAGGTAACATAATTTGTTGTAACTGGTTTATTTGAGAACTTCGATCGGTTCGGGTGGTTGTCCACATGTCTAACTACACTAACATTGCTGCAATTTTAAGAACTTGCATCCGGTCAGGTTGTTGTGACTTTGATTATAATAAAATGCTGCAATTTAAGGATCGGGTCAGGTTGTTTGTGAGTCTGATTCAAATAGACACTGCAATTTAATTTCTCAATCTATTACAGCGTAAGCGGTTTGGTGGCGGGTGTGTGTTTGGATTAAAGCTCTGGTGCCATCCAGTTTTGATTCAGTAAAAATGATGCTCGAGCATGCTCTTCAAGTGAATAAACCAACAAGGAGAAACGTATCATTTATGAAGTCTTCTCGGTGACAATTTGGAAGTTGTGGACACTGCGTCACGAGTGGATGGAGAGACGAAACAAAAGCGCGGGTCTCTCTTTGGAAAGCTGGAACAATTTCCAGTTTTAGTCGTTGGCTTTGTTGTATGTGTTACACTTGTGTGTCCTCCTTTTGGTTCTTTATGTTGGGGTGTATCCTCTGTCTTAGCTGCTGGCTAAGATAAGAGTTTGTATGTTTTTTTTTTCATATAATGATGTTCTCCTTTGCCTGGGAAAAAAATAGAAAAAATTGACTTTTGTTACAAAGTCAACCTGAAAACACATGTAGCTTAGTTGTGGCACTGGTTTTGCATACAAATGACAAAAATAAAGTTTTAGACTTTTACCAAAAAGGTCAACCACAAACCACATGAAGCTGTTATTTACTTTTGTCACACCCCAACCGATGGCGGAATCATCGGGGCGCGACACTAGGCGAATCAGATTGCTCAAGAGAATCCATAACAACTATATTGCGATAATATTTATTACATTTGTTATCCCATACTAACAATAATACAATCACGTAAGTTATCACAGATTTCTTGTCCTCTCGAACAATACAAATCCGACAACCTAGATTTTAGGCGACTTTCTAGACTTCCTAGCTTGATTTGATGTATATAGCGATCTAAACCTGCAACATACGTTAAAATAAAGTCAATACACAAGTATTGGCGAGTATACATGTTTGATATGTAATAGCATAATAGATTTAAAAGTGTTGCGAAGCTCCTGCATACATAAATGAGATACACGACATACATACTCACAAAACCGATACTACCAGCTAAGTCCTCGATGCTCGAATACGTGATGGCAAACTAGAACCCGTCGGGCACAATAGTACTATACTAGTCATGGTGGGACGTCGCGAGTATAAGTCCTAGCACATATGTAACTAGCATCACGTATAACTATGCACGTAAGTCATTCGCAAGTGATAAGTAGTCTAAGCATTTGATATAATTCGATTTGATAGCAACGTATGTTACACCCAAAAGTGCAAAAGCAAAAAGGGTTCAAGTATACTCACAGTGCGTATTGGGTAGGCTAACACAGCTTGGTTGGATTGACGGGGAAAGTGTCTGAGAATACCCTGATTACAGACTGATTGCATGAGCGTTTGATAGCGCGTTAAATGATAGCGTGATAAACAAGAAACGAATGATAATCCGATCGAATGCCGGCCCGTTCGGATGGGCTACCGGATCGGCTAGCCTGTCCGATCGGTTGGCCTGTCCGATCGGCTGACCTGTCCGATCGGCTGGCCTGTCCGATCGACTGGCCTGTCCGATCGGCTGGCCTGTCCGATCAGCTGGCCTGTCCGATCGGATGGGCTGTCCGATCGGCTGCCTGTCTGATCGGCTGGGCTGTCCAGCTGTATTCGACAAAGTTTGAAGGTTTTCGGTGGTTTTGGTCGAGACGTTGTTGTGACGTGCTAAACAACTGAAATTCCATCAAGCCCGACTTGTTCTAACGGCCGGGAACCACCCCGTTCCATCAGATATGGCCGTTCTTGACGGTTTTTCCATGTTTAACCCGAAATTGGTCGTCTCTTCGTTAGAAATCGGATCTTGGACCAACACGATACTAGAAATGAGTAGAAAGTCGGTATAAGCTCCGATTCTACCGGTCTTGAGTGCTTTGAGTGTAAAAGAGTTGAAAGAAAGTTGGAAAACCATCTCCCAACCGTTCAGTCATGATTATGTGTAGATCTGTGGGAAAATGTTGTTTATTCTTGTGGAAATCCTTCGGATCTGAGTAGTTTTTGGTGGAATGAGGCCAACATTTGAAGTTCATAAGAACCCCATGATGACATCATCCTAGAACACCCCAAATCCGTTGATTTCACGGTTAAAAGTTGAGATTTAAAGGTGAAAAAGATGAAGAAGTGCGAATAGATCATAGTTGTACAAGATTCAGGTTGAGAACTTACAAGAATCGCGAGAAATCGGGAGATGAAGGGGTTGGAGCGTCTGGTCGAACAGTAGCAGTCACATCAAGTGTTCTTGATGTGACTGAGGGGTATTTATAGGCAAAGAGGAGGAGAAGGGGCAGTGATCCGGATCGGTTGGCCCATCCGATCGGCTAGCCTAGCCATTCGGCTGGCCTAGCCGTTCGGCTGGCCCATCCAATCGGCTGACCAATCCGTTCGGATGTCCTTCGGCGAGCTGCGTTAGGTGTTTCGTTTTGTTCTTTAACATCGCGATAGTTTGGTTACACCATTTCGTTTAGATATATTTGTATTTATTATATATTTAATTATTCATAAGGTCCATATGTATGTATTCATATTGTATTTAATTATCCAAGGTTGCGATACAATAACCGGGTCTCGTTTCGAATATGCGATTACTTACGACGCTTCACGGTCATCGGGGGAGGGTAGAATAGGTCCTTTCTCAATGTCATCGTGAACGTTATTGTGTGTTTCGAGTAATGAGTGGCACTGCGACACATCATGGCTGTCAAGGAGGGTAGAATAGGTCCTCACTCGACATCTCCGTGGTTGTCAGCAAATGCAAATATGATGTGATAGTGACAAATTGTGCGATAGTATGCGAAAATATTTCGATATAGCGATGTAACTGATATGGGTACATTATGATCTGAATCTCTGGTGCTAGGCGTAATGAGTATAGCGAGTAGTAACAACGCACGAAAGTGCGGGTTGTTACAGTCTCCCCTGCTTTAGGAAATTTCATCCCGAAATTAATCCAACATGTAGACCTTTGAGAGTTGTCCTTGTATAAGTAGCGATACAGCGAGTTAATCGGGTGAGAGCTGACAAGCGAGAGCGTTTTAAGTAAGAGAGATCGACCGCGATAGCGAGAAGCGACGTTATGACAAAAATAGCATCCACGAGTTGGCGTTTCAAAAGTACCTCGAGTCGCGAAGAATTTGTAAGTTCGATGTGACTGAGATTTTAAAGAACCTTGAAAGGTTTCTCATAACGTAGGGTTAACTGAGTCGATTGTTAACCAACGTTGCAAGAAACGTTCGTTTTTAGATATTTAAAAGAAGTTTGGAAAAAATCTTGAAAATTTTTCTTATAACGTAGGGTCAACTGAGTCGATGTTAACCAACTTTGCAAGGAAGTTTAGGTTATAAACATTTTAGGGAATTCGAAAATGAAAACTGGGGTTACGGAAACTCTCCTATGACATGGGTTCAAGCTGAACTCGATGTCGAACCAATGTCTTAAGAAGGATTTCGTTTTGTTGTTGCAAAAGTTTTTAAAGAAAACTGGACTTATGAGACTTCCCTTGGGCATGGAGTTAAGCTGATTCGATGTTACCTCCACATTGTGAGGAAATTTCACTTGTCCAATGGTTTTAATAATTTTTTTTTTATAAAAATCAGTTTTTTTAATAGTTTGAAAGGTTAATTAACATCGAGCCCCAGTTGGCACTTTCTCACGAAAGTTTGTTAATATGGTTAAAACACTTATATATAGAAAGTACCAGCGGCGTATCCACCATGTTCCTCCCATATTACTTCCGTTTCGTGAGGCGGTGTCATGTGTGCCGATATGACACAGATAGAATTGCGCTACCTCGGTCCAATTGATAGGAAGTCGGACCGAGTTGAAAATAGAATCGAATAGGCTAAACAGGCGATTTGAATCGCGAACGTAGTTATAATGGCGCGCGCGAGTAGCCTGGTGACGCGAAACACACAAATGTGTCGTGTCTGGATAGGCGTCGAGCGATAAGTGACAAGCGAATAGCGCAACTTCGATTAGATTCCATATTAAACCCACATGGCACGTTTCCACGAGAGTTTGCTAACATGGCAAACCACCACGTTCGACCAGGTTAGTTTTATCCCGTGAAGCGATGTCATGCATACTAATACCACACGGACTGCGATGAATACCAAGCGATGAGCGACGAGCGATGAACGGTACGCGAATAAGCGATTGACGATACACGATAAGCGATACGCGATAAGCGAGTAATGCGATTCGATTTAGTCTTCATAGCTTTACAATTTAACCAACGTTAATCCCCATATGGCACTTGCCC
The DNA here is from genome assembly GCA_030545235.1 of Helianthus tuberosus. Lineage (NCBI taxonomy): Eukaryota > Viridiplantae > Streptophyta > Magnoliopsida > Asterales > Asteraceae > Helianthus > Helianthus tuberosus. The sequence continues at coordinate 190,289,734 of CM060406.1, forward strand.
ACGAAAGTTTGCTAGTATGGCTGAATCACTTATACATATAAGAAGTACCAGCGATGTATTTACCATGTTCCAACCATACTAGATCAGTTTCGTGAATCGGTGTCAGGGGTGCTCATGTAACACAGGTAGCGATAAGCGATAAGCGAATAGGCGATTAAGCGAATAACACAAACACAACACAAGCGATGACGGCGGCGATAAACAAATTGCGATAAGCGGTACGCGATAGCGACAACCGACGAGCGATAAGCGACGGTTGTTGCGTTGCAAGCGATAGGGATAAGCGCGATTTATGCGATTCGATTCAATTGATTAACACCGCAGAGTTTAACTAACATTGGGCCACACATGGCCTTTTTCCACGAAAGCCTGGTGATATGACTAAAACACCTTGCTTTAATCATATGAGCTTCATCTCGTGAAGCGAGGTCATGTATGCTAACTTAACACAAATATCACAGATAACGGTAGGCGATAGCGATGGTTATAGTGATAGAGTGACACACAGCAAGCGATATAGATTCACATAATAAGCGATAGAGGTTCACATAATAAGCGACAGAGATTGCGAGATACACATAATAGACAATGGATTTAAGCGATAATGCGATAGATTCCATCAAATCTGCGATTGAGTTGCGATGTGGACTTATGTCCAGTCTTGCGTAGCTGCAATTGCCCTGCGGGGTAGACTCACCAAGGTATATCGATGAGGCGATTGCATTGCGTTCGCAGACTTGCGAAAAGTCTTGCAGTGATGCGATTCAATTGTTACGCCTTGCGATTGAGTGTAGTGTGTTGAAAATAACCACAATAGTATAATAGGTCTAATAACATTCAACTTCACGTGGCACTTTCTTCACAAAACTTCGGTAGTATGGCAAAGCACACCTTGCCTGACCCCTACTACTTTCATCATGTGATTTGGTGTCACCTTTTGTCAAGACGCTTATGGCACCTTAGAACTTACTACGATCTCCGTGCACTGACTCAAATAATCCCGTGTGCACCCGTGATTAGTCGTTCCTTGCACGTTTATCGTACCTTATTCTAAGAGTGTAGTGAGGTTAAAACACATTATATCGTGATATAGTATGTAGCTCGTGTGTGAAGCTAGTCTAAGTGCGATGACTAGAAAGCGAGAGTTAACGTTACACATAGGGGCAACATTAAGTAATAGAGTAGGTTCAACACTTAGAAATTAACGTCGAAAATCGTATCATTTCAACATTATCCTATGCTTGCTAGATGTTTGGTGTTGAAGACTTTTGCTGGAGCTGTTGTTGTTGTACTCAAGTTCGCAGTTCGGTGCGGCAGTTACGGGTGAAGTGACCGTAACGGTTGCAGTTATTGCAATAGCGACAGTCAGCCCCAATTGGGTGATGATAATGTAACACCTCGTAAAATCGTGTCCAATGGTGTGGTGACACGTGTAATGAACCCTAATAAAGTCAAACGTTGACTATGAGGGACTAATTTCGTCAAAAATCGAAAACCTTGATAATAGAAGGACTGAAAGTGTCAACATGCCTAAACTAGGCCTCTGAGTGACCTTATACGGTGACCGTGTTCTCAAATGAGCCACTTGTTGGACGAGAGGAGCCGTTATCGTAATTATGTGAAAGTTTGCGCGTTGAAGGGTTGAAAGTGTCAACATGTAAATTCTTACCTCTGAGTGACCTTTTAATAAACCAAGAGTTTCATTATGTTTCATTATATTCTCGGGAATGCTTAATATTGGCTATGCAAGGCTTTTATGCCAATAAGTGAAGTTGCGCGCAAGTTTGTAAGTTAGAGGGGTTAAAAGCGTCAACATGTGTAATTACACCTCTGAATGACCTTTTAACGAACCCGAAGCATTGTGATGTATTATAATGCTCTCAAGAATGCCTAACATGGACTAGATAAGGTTTCGATGCTAATAAACGATGATATGCGCAAGTTTGCGCATTAGAGGGACCAAAAGAGTCAACTTTTGAATCTACGCCTCTTGGTGACCATTTAAGCAAACGGGAGCTTAGTAACAATTAAATACATGCTTGGGAATACCTGTTATGGGTCACGGAAGGCTCAGATATAATTAAATGACATTTCGCACTACTTTACGCATTAAAAGGACTAAACGCGTCATCGGGTGAAACTACGCATTAGAAGGTCTTTTAAAGGAACCGGGAACTCCGCAATGATAAATCATACATCCAGGCATGCCTAGGAATTGTCGCTTATGGTAATTACACCTACGTTATCATAAAACACAACATACAGGAAGTTTTGGGCTATTTACGTCACTTTTAGAAGTGTAAAAATGATTCAGAAAGGGCAGGGACTGATGTTGCAAACATCTGAAACCTGTATGGGCTGGCTGGGCTCAAACTCGGACCATAAGCCCAATGGACTGCCATTATTGTGGGCCACATAAAGCAATCAGCAACATTGTGGTGCTGTTTCGAAGTCATACAAAGAACAGGGACCAGAACCGCATATCTGCCAAACTTATGTTTCTGGGCCTGACCTTCAGGCGGGCCGCGTGAAGTTGGGCCATTCCCTTCGCGGGCTGCGTGGCCTGCATCTGCAGAATTATATTTTTTTTATTTCTTGCTTGGTGCTCACTCGTATCTCTTCTCAGCCAATAAACTCGATTTACTTGGACTCCAAGCTGATTACCAGCTGTCCCAACACATGTAATAATCCGAGGAATTCATTAAACACATGTCAACATCCAAATCAAATCCAAAAACTATATATAGGAGTGTCTTTCATTCATTTTTGGACACACCTCTCATTCTATCTCACAAATCTGGAGCTCCTGATCTGATTGGGACTTATATTTTGTAGAAAAGATAGCTAGGACTCTTGTAAGTGTCTTAAGCCCTCTCATTAGTTCAGTTTTATGCTTTAAGAACCGAAAAGTCAAGTATCGTAAATAAACTTTGACTTTCGGATTAAACTCTCATGGTCCAGCCACTAACCAAATTAAAAGTGGGTATAAGACCATAGTTAGGTAGGTGATTAACCCCTGAAAGGGCACCTCCTAATTCCTTCGTTTGCTTAGTTAATTGTCGGGTCAAACCGTTTAGGTAAAAAGTCAAACTTGGCAAATTTGTGAATATTAATTAAAACTAATAAACCAGGGGTCCTAAATTATATTTTAACATTCTAATGACTTGGTAATTAGTATTAGAACATGTTTGACCAGGTCTAACCCGACAATTATCGGTCTAAGGTCAGTTTATAACCGAAAGTCGCAAAAGCTTGACTTTTGCTTTGACTTTCAGTTCTGACCCGTTCAAGCTTAATTCTCCCATGTTTTAAGATTCCATTAGGACCATATTATTCAGTAGTATAACCCTCTGGAGTTATATTGCATGGTTCTTTGTGGTTTGAATTATATGCTCTTGTTTGTTAATATGCTTATAAATGTCGTAAATGCCCTTTTGACATACAAATGAGATTTTTAGAAATGTGAGAGGACAAAAAACCTTTGCTAATGATATTTAGACTTGTCCCGAAAATTTGACATCAGTTCTTGGTCCCAAATAGGAGTTATGCTCGATATCGTAATTAGAAGCTTTTTATTAGTTAATTTGCGATATCTTGCATAATGCATGTTTAAACTTGGATTTTGAACCAAAACTCATTACATACTGTTAAGATATTAATTTTAGAGATTTTTTTTGGAATTTAGGATCAGATTATAAACTGATCATATCATAGAGTTCTTGTATTATTCGGTAAATGACGATAATACCCTTTTCATGCATAAAATGAGATTTACAAATGGATTTGAATGCCAAACCTTTTCCTACTGATTTCATATATTAAATAAATTATTTTGAACACTCAAAACTAATCAAAATCTCAGATTTCCATAAAACCCCTTAATTATCGTCAATTAGCGATTTTTACGCTATTTAGGTGCATAGTATGGTTTTAAACCATAATTAACACCTAAGACTTGTTACCTACTGAATTTCTAAACAAATTTCAATATTATTACAGTAGGTATAAGTTGTGAACTCAGACTTCCAAAAATGTCCGTAAAAGCATATGTGAAATGACCAAAATACCCTTTCGGGGCATAGTTTGGCCATAAACGGTAAACCTCACATATGTATGATATCTTACTGATGTAATGAGATAAATTAAATATTTTTACTCATCAGAAAGGACCAGAACTTCAGTTTGTTATAAAATCTCTTTTATAAGTATTAAAATTACCAAAATGCCCTTACGGGACTTAAAATGGTTTTAAATACTTTTTGGGCATATATGTTAACATCCTACTGATGTATTAACATATTTTAAGCATAATAACAATTAAGACTTGTATATAGTTCATTTGGTTACCCGTTACGCATTTATGCGTTCGGATCGGTTTATGTGACTAGTTTACATATAATAGCCGAAACGGTTTTAACCCTATCATTAAATCCTCAAAATCCAGAATGTGTTTAGTTTACCCATATTATACAAGTATCCAAACTTGTCGGGTCTAAATCACATTCTATTCCGGTCAACGCTTAATCTAGCGTATCGTACCGCCTTAGATACTTTAAGCTAGTCGGTCTAAGTCTACGACTTAAATAAGACCATTAGCATTCTGAATTGGTTATATATTACCATCACTTCAGACTAGAGCCACCAGGTAAAAGCTACCTGCATTTAGATAGATTGGATACGACTGAGTTATTATGCTGTGAATCAAGTATTAGCTCAGGTAAGTACTTTTAACTTATTTTCCCTTATACGGGCTTGGGATACGGTATATTAATACCGCTTGGTCGGGTATGAGATCATTTAATCGGATTGTGATTTAATAAATCTGCATAACCCGTTTTAATCTGTTTTGTTTGATAACATAAACATTGGGGGTTAACAACCGTGTCCTGGATATCCTCGGCTCATTTAAGTTATTAATGGCCACGACCTATGCACGGGGTGCAGTCATGCACCTGACAGATGCAAATGCTAAATATTAAAATTACCCACAAGTTGGGGATAACTCCTCCGTGGGTTTTATAAGTGGTGAGTCAGTTAATCATGAACGGCTTCCAAACCGGCCCCATATGTGTGACAAACATATAAAACTGTGTACAAGATTTTATTAAAGATTGTCCCAAGTATAAATGATTTGTGCCTTGTGCACTTAAATCAATTTTCATAAACCCTTTTCAAAAGAGTCAGTTAAATTGTATTTACCAGTGAAAACTGACGTATTTTCCAAAGACTAAGTGGCAGGTACTACTCGTAATAGGCTGGGGGATTGCTCGGTGTCGAAATAGAGGATCTTGCGAATCCTTAAAGATGCCTTAAAGTCTGCTAAACTTCATTTTATACATCCTTTGAAGATCCACCTATGGATTTGATATTACAGGCTCGTCTGTAATAAATACTTTGATATTTTCAGACATTTGAGTTTGTAATAATATTTTATATTCCAAGACTTCCGCTGTGCTATTCTGTGTATATTTGACCATGATGATATCAACTACGTCACGATACTCCCCATCGGGCCCACCGGTGATATGTGAAAATATCGGGGTGTGACAGGTTGGTATCAGAGCCAACATTGAGTGAATTAAGCACTAGTCTTTTGTGTTTAATCTCAATGACAAAGTAGCATATCCCTTAGACCTTTTGAGTCTAGACTTAACATAGGAATGCTCTCATCCCTATTAAGTAAACATTGTTTTCAATTTTATGTATTTTGAATAAGTCGCCAAGAAAGGAAGCCGTTGATAAGGATTCTCCTCATCCGAAGCCAAGGAATGCCAAGCTTCACAATACGGCTAAAATAAGCATGCGACCGGTTGGGAGGAAGACCTTTATGGATTCATTTCCAAAACCAAACCCATATGAATTGGAATCAGACTTCGGAGTCCATACCAGGTGGTCCCTGAGGCTCCCGTTTTGAAAATAATGCTAGTAAATGCTGATGATCCATAATTCTTACCTCCAAGTTTTGGAATCCCAGACTTGGATTATATCAGTCAAAACCCAACCCGTGGTCTATATCATTCCCTAACCTTTGAATCCTTGAATTCTGCTTTCTATATCGGATCCTGACTGGAATATTTATCTTATTCACTAAGGTCTTCAGCGTCCCTAGCGTACATGGTAAACAAAGAAGAGAAACAATCTAAAATGGAGCAAGGAAGATGTTTGAGAATCCTTCTTTCATAATATTCTTTTTCTTTTAAGTCCTTATAAGGACCTATCTCATCTATTTAGTCCCTGTGTGGACATACCTTTCGACTTAAGACCCTATATGGGCATTTGCTATTTAGTCCTTTCATGGACATTATCTTTCAATATAGTCCCTTGTGGACATACTATTTTAATACAGTCCTTTCATGGACGTATGATTTTATTAAAATCCCTTTTGTGGATACACTATTTTAAAATAGTCCTCTCATGGACTTGATCTTTCAATATAGTCCTCTCATGGACATAATAATTCATTATAGTCCTTTCAAGGATATGTTAATTCATTAATAAGTCCCATTGAGGACGTATCTTTCAATATAAAGTCCCTATGAGGACATCTGTACAGCAAAGCCCTTTTGTGTGCGCACTGTACCAATATAGTCCTTTTATGGACATGTTATTTTATTAAAATCCCCTTGGGGATACGTTATTTCGAAATAGTCCCTTTGAGGACATTGATATTTCATTATAACCCTTATATAAATTTGTAATATTTTATAGTCCTTATACGGACTTATAATTTTGCCTCTTAGTCCTCTGTGGACAAATATATTACTAGAAGTCCTGATTAAGGCACTATTGTAAATTCCTAATGATTTAGGAAAGTTTTGAAAATTCTATGTAGGTATTCGTTTCGACCTTTATCCAACAATAGTTCTGAAAATTTTTTTCGAACTTTATTGATCAGCTGAAAATTTCAAAAGATCCTCTTAATGGTATAACCTAGCCTATATGTCTATGTGTAACACCCGTCTTATTGTTTGACGATTTTCGTTTAATTTGCGAAAATAGACATGACATTATATGTAAATACTGTCGAATAATACGGGTGAATTAAAACCTTTACAATTTTGAAAATAATACCAATTAATATATACAGAATTGTCGTTTAAAATAACGACGAAACAATGTGTGCGGAAGCTCGTTTCTCATTCGTGTTCGATTCTTCTTTGGGCTTGATCTTCATCCGGAAACGCTTGGTATTTACCTGTGATCAAACCAACCTAAAAGTTATTTTTGATACTTGCATAATAGTTTAAACGAGTTCGAAAACATCAAACAATGAACCACAATCATTTTGTCAGATCCGTAGTCTGTCGCGGGCCGCGACAGACTTAACGAAATCTTACGCGGGCCGCGATACACTGTCGCGTGTCGCGACATATTTCAACGATTCTGTCGCGTGTCACGAGGAAGCAACATTTCCAGCAAGTTCAGAGCTGTGTCCTGCAATTTCAGCAACGATAAGTTTTACGGAATTAGCCATAACTTCTTCGTTATAGATCCGTTTTACGCGATTCTTTTTCCTACGCGTCCGTAATTTAATTCTCCATCTAATGGAGTTAAAATCCAACATCCGACATAATAAAATTTCAGACTTTTAACTCTTCGGTTTATTACCCTTTTTGCCAACTTTTGACCCGTTCGTGATTTCACCATCAAACGTGTTTATTTGACCCTTATATCACATATACTTCTTCAACTTAATGTTATCTATCATATTAGATTCTAATCGCCAGTTTATTACACAAATTAAACCCATTTTCGCTTGTATGCTTATTTTGACCCGTTAAGGGTATTTAAGCACTTTCGAGCCTAAAATTTGCTTTCGATTGTTTCTAGCATTCCATCGCCACATTTCTTACCCTATAATATCCCACCACGACTGTATTTAATGTGAGTTTATTGTAAGTATGTATCTTATCATTCCAACGCCATTTCTTACCCTATAGCATTCCATCGCCACATTTCTTACCCTATAGCATTTCTTACCCTATAATATCCCACCACATTTCTTACCCTATAGCATTCCATCGCCACATTTCTTACCTCTCGAATCAATATTTTATGGCAAGACTCAAATAGTGCCATTTGACTAATATAATACATCTTTCAGCTTCTATACTTATTCTAAGTATGTATCTTATCATAGAACTCGTTTCCAAACAACTTTTAAAGGTTGTTTGTTCGAATTAGCCAACAAGGGCGTTTTAGTCCTTTTTAGTCTTTCAATTACAAAAAGGTCCTTTGAGAGCATGTTTGACCCATAATTCTTCTTTTGAGTTATGATCTTGTCCGAAAAGTCATTATGCTTTTCGAAACGCCACGACCCTCTTTTTAAAACATTCAGTTTTCCCATTAAGTAACCCATTATCTATCTAAGACTTCATCTAATGCTCATTGTACCTTGTGTTCTAAATGAGTAGTTACTCTATTACACATACCTGGCTCGGGTCAATGTATTGACCCGTTTTAATGCCTTGCTATAATATTCGATAAATATTAGCGATGCAATTATCATTTCTACGTTTATTCCTGAAATCATATAACTCGACAAGAATCATTAGTCGCTATTATCAAAGGGTGGTATCTTCACCCTTTGACCCGTTTGGTCTAAATGACCAATTATATTAGCGAGATGACATGTATTTTTATCTCGACTATATGACTCGCTCCGATTTACATCGTGCGGTCGTTTTGCTTATAATTCATTTCTTAATACTTTTCGGCCTATTAAGGCTTACTTCATAAGTGTCTTTTAAGAACAATAGTTATGGTCGACGTGTGACCAATTTACCGTTTTACCATTATGGTTTGTTTTGGTTAACCCTATAAGGTAACCGTTTAAAAGTTCATTTTCCATTTGTCATAAAATGATCGAATTACCGATTTAACCCCTTTTTAAACCATCAACATGATTTCTTATCATGCTCGACTATCTTGTTCCGTACGTCTACACGCCGAAACATCATACCTCAACTATGTATTTATCTTATTCGTAACTTAATACAATAAGAGAATGTTCTAAACATAAGACTAGTGTAAGCCATACTTACCTCGCATCCGAATTACGCTTTTCCTTCATTCTTGATTCGTTTGACCCGCTTCTTTCCCCAAGCTTTCACCTAGCTTGCCAAGCGTTAAACTATCATTGTAATTGTAAGATGGTTAGGTTAGTCATAATCATTTACAACTAAACCATCCTACGCTTTTATGTCGAATTTTTCATTCGATCCTACACTTGGTCGGTTTGACTTTTTAAAGTCAATCGACTTATCGACTTATTCAATGCACATTTGTTCTATTGAATTTCACTTAGGCATTTCGTCCGAACCTTTAACGAACTTCAAATTTTACACACTAACTACTAGGTAACATGATTTCAAGCATCTATATCACGATCTTAATCATCAATTCTTTTATATCATACTAAACCCATTTCATGAGAAGTATGATCTTGTACCCAATTTCATGGTTTAATCAAACACTTTATATTTGATATCATGCATGTTGATTCTAAGCATAACTATATCATAAATTTTATCATAACATTAAAACCCACTTATCTAAGTGTGTTAACTCATCAAGTTCTTCAATTCATAGCATGTTATGTATAATTTTCACTTAGGGTTTCGTTTCTAAACAAGTATACATCACTAATCTAGCCATAGCTTCTCTAATCCATGCCTAATTCGTGATTAGGATGATTATCCAATTTTTACAACTTCACCAAACATCAAGATTTTACATACCTTATAATCCTCTTGTTCGGGTGATCATTAATTCACGTTCGGTTGTGAATTTAGGCTTCATTTGATCCTTCAATTTGATGATTATATGTGGATTAGGGTTTTTGGCTCCATGGGAGCCCCCTGAGCTCGATCCAGAACACACAGTGTGTGTGTGTTTGGGTTTTGTTTTATTAAATAACTTTTCTAGTTATCCCACTTTAACCCCTCGTGTTTGGTTCGTTATTAAGTAGGCCACAACCTACTTATTTTTAACAATATTCCCGCTTATTAACTAGGTTTAATATTCCTAGTTAACTTAGCGGGTTCGGGAATATTTATGACTAAGTTTATTTTAGGTCCCGTTAACCCGGGCCTTTTATCCATTTTATTTCCTTTAAACCTTTTACTCGCTTTTTATTTAATATTAGGATTAATTATTTAAATCCTAATATTTATCGGGTAAATTTTACCACTAACGGTACTTTACCCGTCTTTTAGTGCTAATGTGGTTTGATCACCAAACCCGTTTTCGGGGTGTTACAAGTCTACCCCCCTTAAAGAGATTTCGTCCCCGAAACCTTTTCTTACCTAATTTATCGAGTTCAACCCCATGCATTTGCTCTCGATAATTAATTAAGCATTTCTCATATCTTAACCGATTGTTAGTATTACCAGAAAAGTATGGTAATATCCTTTTGGTTATTAATCATCTACGTATCTTACATGACATAATGCGACTTGAAATAACGTAATCTCGTTATTTCCACTAGTTTTAATTAACTTAGCGATATCCATCGCTTTCGTATACTATCGAATTCTTTATGAATCCGTTACTTTGACCCGTTTAAAGGTCTTTAGTGAAATCTTTCACTTTTAGCAACAAATCCTTTTATTTTCAAATTTATTTATTCGGTCCAGTTATACCGAATTTACCGTTTACAAGCAAACCAAATTTCTTAACTTGAATTGCTGACTTTAACCGGTTTCACTAACTAGACTTATTAGTTCAGTTTCTTTTTACCACTCGCCTGGTTATAATGTGATTCTACTTCACATTGTACCTCTTGACCGTGATCATGTCACATCATGTTTAATTTATATCAACCTTTCATTTTCGAAAATATCACTTTTCGAATATATTGTCTTGCGCCTATCAGTGTCAAGACTTGTATCTTTCATACTTATTATTTAAATTCCTATTAGAATTCATGTTTGTAAAAACGTTATTCCTTACTAAACTGAATTTTAGTTTAACGTTTCTTTCTGTAACTATGCCGATTACTCATATCAAGGAAATTGACAACCCATAATTTATTGTTTTCCGTTCTCGTTTTACGCGGGGAATCGTAACAAGTTCCCTCACCTTACACAATTGACCCGTAGGTTCCTTCACTTAACCTCGTAGTCTATTACCTTAGGCTTTCATCTCTTTAAGATAAGGCCCTTATGATCCCTTTGCTTCTATTCATGACTCTTAATCCGAGTCCTTTGACTTTCTATTTCGCGTACCCGTCTCTTGGTTTACGCATGCTTTCAAAACCCTACCCATCAACCGGGTGTTTTACCGAAGTCGTTATTATTGCAACCCTTACGATATGCATTATGACTTCGTTTCGATTTGCTTGGTCATCTTAGCGAAATCCGTCGCTTTTATTCGACCATGTCTTTTATTCTTTACTTGACCACCATTGGCGGCCTTATTAATTATAAGTGACGATCATCATCGTTATCTTTGCTTTACTACGACTAAAGTTAACAACCTTAATTATCTTTTTCGCGTGGGCAACACCTTTGTTTATATGACCCGGCGGATCATCTATACTTTGGTTTTACTTGCCCATTTTGTTCACCATGGCCCTTTCGTCCAAGATGACTTATTTTCGTGAATTTTCTTTTGATCATTCATTTATATCATCCTTTACATTAATCATTGTCCCTTCTCTCGGGCTCATTTTCCTAATGTAATACGCTTCCGTCACTCGGCTGTGCTTTTACATTATTATCAATTATTTTGTTCATTTGATTCATTTGGGTACTTTTAAGTTAGTCCCATTCACCCGCCCTTACTACATCGGATGTAAACGTGTCCGCCATAAGAAGTTCATGGTATCATATGCCACTACTTACTTGGCCAGAGTAAGCGATTAACACATGACACACATGACCTTTTTATAGTTTTCACATCACGTCCTATGTAAGTAACGCCTCTATTTATTTCTCTTGGAAACAATATCCCGAATACATTTTCTATTCGGGTTTTTCCAAGTTTTTAATCTATATATGCAACTTTCAATTTCTACTTATTTGTTGCATATTACTATTTGTGCGATTATTTAAAATGTGCACCTGGTAATGTTTGCCCCGACGGGCGTTCCTTGCCATTAACCTTGTTCGCGGTCGTTACGCGATTTAGTCCTCGGTGAGCATGCTCCTCTTGTCATACTTCGGACCGTTCCATCATCATATCCACAATTCGTTTGACTCTCGTCGTCTTCAAACGCGAGTGTCCTTCAATTAAAACATTCACAAAAGTTAGTAACGTCAACTTCAATAATCGCCCGTATTATAATACAAGGCTTTTTCTACTATACGCGTCAACGCGCGTATTTTCGTCAACTATATCAATCATTTTAATTGGGGTAACGTGTATCACATGATAGCCCTATGTGTTGTTTACAACACTTTAGCATGCTAAACTATTAACATACATTTACTTACCGGATTTGCGATCAAGCCTCGAACCGAACACCAATCTTTATCAAGAGCGTAAGGTTTAAGTCCAAGCATAGCTTTCCCGCCATACTTGGATCTCTTAAACCAAGGCTCTGATACCAACTTGTAACACCCGTCTTATTATTTGACGATTTTCGTTTAATTTGCGAAAATAGACATGACATTATATGTAAATACTGTCGAATAATACGGGTGAATTAAAACCTTTACAATTTTGAAAATAATACCAATTAATATATACAGAATTTCCGTTTAAAATAACGACGAAACAATGTGTGCGGAAGCTCGTTTCTCATTCGTGTTCGATTCTTCTTTGGGCTTGATCTTCATCCGAAAACGCTTGGTATTTACCTGTGATCAAACCAACGTAAAAGTTAGTTTTGATACTTGCATAATAGTTTAAACGAGTTCGAAAACATCAAACAATGAACCACAATCATTTTGCCAGATCCGTAGTCTGTCGCGGGCCGCGACAGACTTAACGAAATCTTACGCGGGCCGCGATACACTGTCGCGTGTCGCGACATATTTCAACGATTCTGCCGCGTGTCGCGAGGAAGCAACATTTCCAGCAAGTTCAGAGCTGTGTCCTGCAATTTCAGCAACGATAAGTTTTACGGAATTAGCCATAACTTCTTCCTTATAGATCCGTTTTACGCGATTCTTTTTCCTACGCGTCCGTAATTTAATTCTCCATCTAATGGAGTTAAAATCCAACATCCGACATAATAAAATTTCAGACTTTTAACTCTTCGGTTTATTACCCTTTTTGCCAACTTTTGACCCGTTCGTGATTTCACCATCAAACGTGTTTATTTGACCCTTATATCACATATACTTCTTCAACTTAATGTTATCTATCATATTAGATTCTAATCGCCGGTTTATTACACAAATTAAACCCGTTTTCGCTTGTATGCTTATTTTGACCCGTTAAGGGTATTTAAGCACTTTCGAGCCTAAAATTTGCTTTCGATTGTTTCTAGCATTCCATCGCCACATTTCTTACCCTATAATATCCCACCACGACTGTATTTAATGTGAGTTTATTGTGGTAATCTTATATAACACAATTTTTACCTCTCGAATCAATATTTTACGGCAATACTCAAATAGTGCCATTTGACTAATATAATACCTCTTTCAGCTTCTATACTTATTCTAAGTATGTATCTTATCATAGAACTCGTTTCCAAACAACTTTTAAAGGTTGTTTGTTCGAATTAGCCAACAAGGGCGTTTTAGTCCTTTTTAGTCTTTCAATTACAAAAAGGTCCTTTGAGAGCATGTTTGACCCATAATTCTTCTTTTGAGTTATGATCTTGTTCGAAAAGTCATTATGCTTTTCGAAACTCCACGACCCTCTTTTTAAAACATTCGGTTTTCCCATTAAGTAACCCATTGTCTATCTAAGACTTCATCTAATGCTCATTGTACCTTGTGTTCTAAATGAGTAGTTACTCTATTACACATACCTGGCTCGGGTCAATGTATTGACCCGTTTTAATGCCTTGCTATAATATTCGATAAATATTAGCGATGCAATTATCATTTCTACGTTTATTCCTGAAATCATATAACTCGACAAGAATCATTAGTCGCTATTATCAAAGGGTGGTATCTTCACCATTTGACCCGTTTGGTCTAAATGACCAATTATATTAGCGAGATGACATGTATTTTTATCTCGACTATATGACTCGCTCCGATTTACATCGTGCGGTCGTTTTGCTTATAATTCATTTCTTAATACTTTTCGGCCTATTAAGGCTTACTTCATAAGTGTCTTTTAAGAACAATAGTTATGGTCGACGTGTGACCAATTTACCGTTTTACCATTATGGTTTGTTTTGGTTAACCCTATAAGGTAACCGTTTAAAAGTTCATTTTCCATTTGTCATAAAATGATCGAATTACCGATTTAACCCCTTTTTAAACCATCAACATGATTTCTTATCATGCTCGACTATCTTGTTCCGTACGTCTACACGCCGAAACATCATACCTCAACTATGTATTTATCTTATTCGTAACTTAATACAATAAGAGAATGTTCTAAACATAAGACTAGTGTAAGCCATACTTACCTAGCATCCGAATTACGCTTTTCCTTCATTCTTGATTCGTTTGACCCGCTTCTTTCCCCAAGCTTTCACCTAGCTTGCCAAGCGTTAAACTATCATTGTAAATGTAAGATGGTTAGGTTAGTCATAATCATTTACAACTAAACCATCCTACGCTTTTATGTCGAATTTTTCATTCGATCCTACACTTGGTCGGTTTGACTTTTTAAAGTCAATCGACTTATCGACTTATTCAATGCACATTTGTTCTATTGAATTTCACTTAGGCATTTCGTTCGAACCTTTAACGAACTTCAAATTTTACACACTAACTACTAGGTAACATGATTTCAAGCATCTATATCACGATCTTAATCATCAATTCTTTTATATCATACTAAACCCATTTCATGAGAAGTATGATCTTGTACCCAATTTCATGGTTTAATCAAACACTTTATATTTGATATCATGCATGTTGATTCTAAGCATAACTATATCATAAATTTTATCATAACATTAAAACCCACTTATCTAAGTGTGTTAACTCATCAAGTTCTTCAATTCATAGCATGTTATGTATGATTTTCACTTAGGGTTTCGTTTCTAAACAAGTATACATCACTAATCTAGCCATAGCTTCTCTAATCCATGCCTAATTCGTGATTAGGATGATTATCCAATTTTTACAACTTCACCAAACATCAAGATTTTACATACCTTATAATCCTCTTGTTCGGGTGATCATTAATTCACGTTCGGTTGTGAATTTAGGCTTCATTTGATCCTTCAATTTGATGATTATATGTGGATTAGGGTTTTTGGCTCCATGGGAGCCCCCTGAGCTCGATCCAGAACACACAGTGTGTGTGTGTGTTTGGGTTTTGTTTTATTAAATAACTTTTCTAGTTATCCCACTTTAACCCCTCGTGTTTGGTTCGTTATTAAGTAGGCCACAACCTACTTATTTTTAACAATATTCCCACTTATTAACTAGGTTTAATATTCCTAGTTAACTTAGCGGGTTCGGGAATATTTATGACTAAGTTTATTTTAGGTCCCGTTAACCCGGGCCTTTTATCCATTTTATTTCCTTTAAACCTTTTACTCGCTTTTTATTTAATATTAGGATTAATTATTTAAATCCTAATATTTACCGGGTAAATTTTACCACTAACGGTACTTTACCCGTCTTTTAGTGCTAATGTGGTTTGATCACCAAACCCGTTTTCGGGGTGTTACACTATGAACATGGCTGTGATGGTAAAACCCTCTTAAGATAATTAATCTTTGTTAACATCTGAGAACATGTTAACATTCCAGGCTGTGTGACTTGAGATACCACACTAGCTTCCAAAAGTACTTGGACTTTTTCCAAGCCACTTTCATAGCCTATATGATCAATACGAATCACGGCTATTAAACAACGGTATGAAGTATACATCAAAACATCCAATTAAGATGTATGCCTACGGGCGAAGGTGTATTCATGACAATGATAGTTTTATTTTATAAACTTCTTGTCAAAAGGCGATGAACTATGTTCGACCCTTAAAGATCACTGATCCAAGAGATCATTGATTATGTTTTAATTGTCCTTGTGACAAGGCCTTTTGTGCCATCTAACTGTCCTTTGAAGCAAGCCTTGTGCTATATGAGGACATCTCTATATTGACATTGTGATCTTTATGATCCCCTGTCCAAGGTAACGAGCTGGGCTCAAGCCTAATAGTCTACATGATCAATGCGATCATGACTAAAATCATCAGTACGATGATTAAATCTGACATCCTTAATGATGTTTGGCCTAAGGGCTATATTATATTGTCCATATGAGACTAGGCAAATGTAATCTTTTGTGATTCTTTACCCAAGGGGGGTGAGCCATGCTCAAATCCCATAAGTCTGCATGATCATTGCGATCCTGACTAGTATCATCAATATGATGAGCATAATATTAACATCCCTTGTGAGGAAATGCCTACGGGCTACACTTTATTCTATTGTCAATGAGACAAGTTAGTGGTGATCTTTATGATCCCCTGTACAAAGCAATGGGTTATACCCGACCCCAACAGTCCATGTGATCAGTATGATTATGACTAATATTATCAAATACAATGATGATATATGAACATCCATTAGTGATGTCAATTAGTTTACCTTTGCGCCAAATAAGTCATCTTTAGAGACAATGACAGTTGTAGTTTATGACTCCTTGTCCAAAGGTGAAGAACTATGTTCAAACCTGGAAGCCCCTAATCCGATAAGATTGCGGCTTATAAACTAATGTCCTTGGTGACAAAACAATGGGACATGTTTTAAAGTCATCCATGACAAGTCAATGTACTATAGTTTGACAGTCGTGACAAGTTAACATATTAAATGTTAACATTCCTAGTCACAGGCCTTTTGTGCCAGCATTGGTAAATGTCCTCCGTATCAGGCCTTGGTGCCATATCTTATAACGTCATTATGACGAGGCCACTTTGAGCCATATCTAAATGTCCTTTGCGACAAGGACTTCGTGCCATATAATCATTGTGTCTTTCATGACTAGGCTTTATGCCATATTTTTCTACGTCCCTTGCGACGGGCTTCTATGCCATATGTATATATATATATATATATAATGAAAGTCATGTAAGGCTAGCCTTCGAGCTATTCATATTCGTCCTTGTGACAAAGACAGTTATGACATTATGATCCTCTGTCAAACAGGTAATGGACTCGCTCCAAACTTTAAGTGCCATTAATGGTCCTTTGGTGACCTAGGCTAAATGTAATGGATATACATTCAAATAACATTCATTAGGAATGTTTGGAAAATAATAGCCTATACGGTTATAGGATGCCGTGGCTGATCTATGTCGGATCATCAGGATGATGACTAACAATTGCTTAACGTGGTGGTTAGTGCCAAGTTTCAAGTATGGCAAACTCGAATGAGAAGGATGAACCAAGGGAGGAGGATAACTCCTAGAAAGCTAGAAAAAAAGCAATTACGAGCTTAATAAGAACTAACATAAGTTCAGTAAGAAGCCTGTATGTAAGAATTCCTATAAAAGACACTGGGGACAGTGTCGAATGAATCAAAGACCAAAGCAGTGTGACATCTGCAAAAGAACTGGTCATCAGTCCCACGAATGAAGGGACATGTGGAATAACAGTCTGTTACGACTGTGGTGAGTAAGGCCACATCAAAATTAGATGCCATAAAGCTGCCAAAGAAGGTGCAGCTAGGCCATGAAAAAGCTAAGGAAGGAAATGCCTAAACTCGCCTGATAAATGCCAAAAGACAGTACATGATGTCATCAAGTACATTCCTTATCATGCACCAATGATAATCTCTACTAAGTGTCCTGTTTTAATACAGTCAATAATAAGTCTTTCATAGACCATAAGTTGAGCAAAACCTTGATGATATTCATTAGAACTCCAGATTCTTAGTCAGGTAGAACTTACCAATGAAACCTTAGAGACCGTTTCTCCTCTTTCTCGGCAATGAATCCTTCTGCGAAATCTAAGAGTACTCTTTCTTTGAATAGAGTGCGACAATATATGTTATTTTAATTATTTTCCTCATTGATTTTATCAACTGCGAGTGCCAACTATGTTTGATAAAAGCGCCATATGAGGATTGGCGTAACCTAGTGTGTCCCATAGATTGCTTCCATGCCTGATCAGTATGGAGGTTTAATGCATGGAACCACTAAGATATACCAATGGTCATATTGTACTAAAGTCAGCTAGTGGTATTCAAAGGAGATATCCATAATAGAAATGCCTAAGTAGGCGTCTCTACTTAAGGCATCCGTGCACTCGTAAAACAGATATGTCATTTGCATGACACAATCGTCGGTAAGTGGACCAAGGTCGAAGATTGAAGCTACCTCTATCATATTTGGATAACTTGATTTCTTCTCAGTTGAACTACCCTGTTTGACCTCTAGAGAGGCAAGATGAAATTAGGATTTACACCCTATTAAGAGCTGTATCTGTTACAGAAGCTCTAT
Organism: Helianthus tuberosus; assembly: GCA_030545235.1. Lineage (NCBI taxonomy): Eukaryota > Viridiplantae > Streptophyta > Magnoliopsida > Asterales > Asteraceae > Helianthus > Helianthus tuberosus. The sequence goes on from CM060406.1 coordinate 190,308,265, forward strand.
ATCGGTCAGCATCAAAGGAAATGGAAGAACTGAGGACTAACCAGATGAGTTAGGAAGAAAGGCTTGTACAGCCTAGCTCATTGTCTTAGGAGCTCCGACTATTATTGTTGATAAAGGAAAGCACAATGCAACACCCTTGTGCATTGGTTACTGCAACCTAACAAGGTAACGATTAAGAATCGTTATTAGCTGCCCAGGATCGTCGATTTGTTCGACTAACTATGAGGGTAGTTAATTCCTTAAGATTGAATCGGATATTAGTTGGAATAACTACCTCACCCTGAATAAGTTCTTCTATAACTAATAGCGTTATATAAGCATAAAGGCTGCTCCATTGGAGACCTTGTTTGGGAGAAAAAGTCAACACCCAATTGTTGGGCAGGAAATTGGGAAAGTCCAATTCTCAGGATCTAAGGTTTGTTTTAAGGACGACGAATAGGATATTATGAATCCGTAATCGTCTGAAAACTGCCAGTAATCGGCAGAAGAGCAATATGAAAGAGAGACGCAGATCTCTTAAAGTTCCAAGTAGGGAACAAGATTCTATTGGAAATACCAACATGAAGGGTATGATACAAGGGCAAGTTGAGCCCTGGGTATATAAAATTATTCGAAAGAATCAAATATATTGGATTAGTACCCTATAAGAAGAGCTTAGTAGAACTCGCGATGAATTCCACATTGTGAATTAAGGAATATCTAGCCAATATGTGCTAGCATTGTCACATGAAAATGTGCAGATGATAAAAATTTTCGGATAGTTGAGAGACCTATATCAATCAAGGATCGACAAGTTAAGAAACTCCGAAAAGGAGCATGTATCTATTGAATAGGTCAACTGGAATACCCGTGAAGGTCCCTAAATTACTATGGAAGTTAAGTCCATTACACGACAGAAAGTACTTCCATCTTTTTGAGCAAATCTCGGGGTCGAGATTTCTTTTAAGGGGGTGAGGATGTAACACCTCGTAAAATCGTGTCCAATGTGTGGTGACACGTGTAATGAACCCTAATAAAGTCAAACGTTGACTATGAGGGACTAATTTCGTCAAAAATCGAAAACCTTGATAATAGAAGGACTGAAAGTGTCAACATGCCTAAACTAGGCCTTTGAGTGACCTTATACGGTGACCGTGTTCTCAAATGAGCCACTTGTTGGACGAGAGGAGCCGTTATCGTAATTATGTGAAAGTTTGCGCGTTGAAGGGTTGAAAGTGTCAACATGTAAATTCTTACCTCTGAGTGACCTTTTAACAAACCAAGAGCTTCATTATGTTTCATCATATTCTCGGGAATGCTTAATATTGGCTATGCAAGGCTTTTATGCCACTAAGTGAAGTTGCGCGCAAGTTTGTAAGTTAGAGGGGTTAAAAGCATCAACATGTGTAATTACACCTCTGAATGACCTTTTAACGAACCCGAAGCATTGTGATGTATTATAATGCTCTCAAGAATGCCTAACATGGACTAGATAAGGTTTCGATGCTAATAAACGATGATATGCGCAAGTTTGAGCATTAGAGGGACCAAGAGCGTCAACTTTTGAATCTACGCCTCTTGGTGACCATTTAAGCAAACGGGAGCTTAGTAACAATTAAATACATGCTTGGGAATACCTTTTATGGGTCACGGAAGGCTCGGATATAATTAAATGACATTTCGCACTACTTTACGCATTAAAAGGACTAAACGCGTCATCGGGTGAAACTACGCATTAGAAGGTCTTTTAAAGGAACCGTGAACTCCGCAATGATAAATCATACATCCAGGCATGCCTAGGAATTGTCGCTTATGGTAATTACACCTACGTTATCATAAAACACAACATACAGGAAGTTTTGGGCCATTTACGTCACTTTTAGAAGTGTAAAAATGATTCAGAAAGGGCAGGGACTGATGTTGCAAACATCTGAAACCTGTATGGGCTGGCTGGGCTCAAACTCGGACCATAAGCCCAATGGACTGCCATTTTTGTGGGCCACATAAAGCAATTAGCAACATTGTGGTGCTGTTTCGAAGTCATACAAAGAACAGGGACCAGAACCGCATATCTGCCAAACTTATGTTTCTGGGCCTGGCCTTCAGGCGGGCCGCGTGAAGTTGGGCCATTCCCTTCGCGGGCCGCGTGGCCTGCATCTGCAGAATTATATATTTTTTATTTTTATTTCTTGCTTGGTGCTCACTCATATCTCTTCTCAACCAATAAACTCGATTTACTTGGACTCCAAGCTGATTACCAGTTGTCCCAACACATGTAATAATCTGAGGAATTCATTAAACACATGTCAACATCCAAATCAAATCCAAAAACTATATATAGGAGTGTCTTTCATTCATTTTTGGACACACCTCTCATTCTATCATTCTATCTCGCAAATCTGGAGCTCCTGATCTGATTGGGACTTATATTTTGTAGAAAAGATAGCTAGGACTCTTGTAAGTGTCTTAAGCCCTCTCATTAGTTCAGTTTTATGCTTTAAGAACCGAAAAGTCAAGTATCGTAAATAAACTTTGACTTTCGGATTAAACTCTCATGGTCCAGCCACTAACCAAATTAAAAGTGGGTATAAGACCATAGTTAGGTAGGTGATTAACCCCTGAAAGGGCACCTCCTAATTCCTTCGTTTGCTTAGTTAATTGTCGGGTCAAACCGTTTAGGTAAAAAGTCAAACTTGGCAGATTTGTGAATATTAATTAAAACTAATAAACCAGGGGTCCTAAATTATATTTTAACATTCTAATGACTTGGTAATTAGTATTAGAACATGTTTGACCAGGTCTAACCCGACAATTATCGGTCTAAGGTCAGTTTATAACCGAAAGTCGCAAAAGCTTGACTTTTGCTTTGACTTTCAGTTCTGACCCGTTCAAGCTTAATTCTCCCATGTTTTAAGATTCCATTAGGACCATATTATTCAGTAGTATAACCCTCTGGAGTTATATTGCATGGTTCTTTGTGGTTTGAATTATATGCTCTTGTTTGTTAATATGCTTATAAATGCCGTAAATGCCCTTTTGACATACAAATGAGATTTTTAGAAATGTGAGAGGACAAAAAACCTTTGCTACTGATATTTAGACTTGTCCCGAAAATTTGACATCAGTTCTTGGTCCCAAATAGGAGTTATGCTCGATATCGTAATTAGAAGCTTTTTATTAGTTAATTTGCGATATCTTGCATAATGCATGTTTAAACTTGGATTTTGAACCAAAACTCATTACCTACTGTTAAGATATTAATTTTAGAGATTTTTTTGGAATTTAGGATCAGATTATAAACTGATCATATCATAGAGTTCTTGTATTATTCGGTAAATGACGATAATACCCTTTTCATGCATAAAATGAGATTTACAAATGGATTTGAATGCCAAACCTTTTCCTACTGATTTCATATATTAAATAAATTATTTTGAACACTCAAAACTAATCAAAATCTCGGATTTCCATAAAACCCCTTAATTATCGTCAATTAGCGATTTTTACGCTATTTAGGTGCATAGTATGGTTTTAAACCATAATTAACACCTAAGACTTGTTACCTACTGAATTTCTATACAAATTTCAATATTATTACAGTAGGTATAAGTTGTGAACTCAGACTTCCAAAAATGTCCGTAAAAGCATATGTGAAATGACCAAAATACCCTTTCGGGGCATAGTTTGGCCATAAACGGTAAACCTCACATATGTATGATATCTTACTGATGTAATGAGATAAATTAAATATTTTTACTCATCAGAAAGGACCAGAACTTCAGTTTGTTATAAAGTCTCTTTTATAAGTATTAAAATTACCAAAATGCCCTTACGTGACTTAAAATGGTTTTAAATACTTTTTGGGCATATATGTTAACATCCTACTGATGTATTAACATATTTTAAGCATAATAACAATTAAGACTTGTATATAGTTTATTTGGTTACCCGTTACGCATTTATGCGTTCGGATCGGTTTATGTGACTAGTTTACATATAATAGCCGAAACGGGTTTAACCCTATCATTAAATCCTCAAAATCCAGAATGTGTTTAGTTTATCCATATTATACAAGTATCCAAACTTGTCGGGTCTAAATCACATTCTATTCCGGTCAACGCTTAATCTAGCGTATCGTACCGCCTTAGATACTTTAAGCTAGTCGGTCTAAGTCTACGACTTAAATAAGACCATTAGCATTCTGAATTGGTTATATATTACCATCACTCCAGACTAGAGCCACCCGGTAAAAGCTACGTGCATTTAGATAGATTGGATACGACTGAGTTATTATGCTATGAATCAAGTATTAGCTCAGGTAAATACTTTTAACTTATTTTCCCTTATACGGGCTTGGGATACGGTATATTAATACCGCTTGGTCGGGTATGAGATCATTTAATCGGATTGTGATTTAATAAATCTGCATAACCCGTTTTAATCTGTTTTGTTTGATAACATAAACATTGGGGGTTAACGACCGTGTCCTGGATATCCTCGGCTCATTTAAGTTATTAATGGCCACGACCTATGCACGGGGTGCAGGCATGCACCTGACAGATGCAAATGCTAAATATTAAAATTACCCACAAGTTGGGGATAACTCCTCCGTGGGTTTTATAAGTGGTGAGTCAGTTAATCATGACCGGCTTCCAAACCGGCCCCATATGTGTGACAAACATATAAAACTGTGTACAAGATTTTATTAAAGATTGTCCCAAGTATAAATGATTTGTGCCTTGTGCACTTAAATCAATTTTCATAAACCCTTTTCAAAAGAGTCAGTTAAATTGTATTTACCAGTGAAAACTGACGTATTTTCCAAAGACTAAGTGGCAGGTACTACTCGTAATAGGCCGGGGGATTGCTCGGTGTCGAAATAGAGGATCTTGCGAATCCTTAAAGATGCCTTAAAGTCTGCTAAACTTCATTTTATACATCCTTTGAAGATCCACCTGTGGATTTGATATTACAGGCTCGTCTGTAATAAATACTTTGATATTTTTAGACATTTGAGTTTGTAATAATATTTTATATTCCAAGACTTCCGTTGTGCTATTCTGTGTATGTTTGACCATGATGATATCAACTATGTCACAATACTCCCCACCGGGGCCACCGGTGATATGTGGAAATATCGGGGTGTGACAGATAAGTACATGAGTAACACTGGGGATGAGCTCCAGTGTAAGTTCGTTTTGGAAACACCGGTACTGCTTGAAGAGGCTTCGGTTGCAGCAGTTCGGTTATTGATGAGTTCGGGCTTGAAATCTTTCGTTTGCGGCTGGGTTTGTCGGTGTCTTGCGATGAGATGTCGTCGTTGGATGATTCGTCTAAGGGCTCGCTTGCAGAATCTTCGGCTGAGTAGTCGGAAGAACCGTCAGTAGCTTCGTCAGAAGAATCGTTGGCGGATTCGTCAGAAGAATCATCGGCAGACTCATCAGAAGAATCGTCGACAGGATCGTCTGAAGAATTAATGACGATTGCTTGATAAGTTTGCTTGACAGGGTTCTTGGAGAAAAACCCTTCCATGAGTCGTTTGCTGTTGATTTATGCGGCTAAGCGGTATGTTTCTTCGATAGTAGCAGGTCTTGCAGCTTCAACAAAGTCGCCCACACACTCAGGCAAGCCGCGAATATACTTCGCGATGGCTTTTCCTGAGGTGTCGACTTGGCTTGGGCAAACAATGCCCAGCTGTTTGAACATTGCAGTGTAGCCAGCATTGTCACCTTCGGCTTGTTTGATTTTCCAAAATTCGTCTACTAGTTTCTGGACTTCGTGGGGAGGGCAGTACTCTTTCTTCATGAGCTCTTTCAGCTCATCCCAAGAGAGAGCGTAAGCTGCAGAGATCCCACGTTTGTTACGTTCGGCGGTCCACCAGTCGAGTGCTCGTGATTGAAATACTCCGGTAGCGCAGGTAGTACGAAAACTATCGGGACACCTACTTTGACGAAGGGTAACTTCGATAGAATCGAGCCACTGGAGTAGTTGAGTCACACCTCCTTCACCCGTGAATTCCATCGGGTCACAGGCTTTGAAGTGTTTGTAGAGAAAAGCAAATTGTGGCGCTTCTGTCTTGGAGTCTTCCGAGGCTCGATAGTTGCTGAGAGAGTGCACTTGAGCGGCAATTTGAGGAATGAGCTTGACCACTTCCTTGGTCACAAGTGTGGCAATCCTCTTATCGGCGCTTCGTTTGGCTCTTCTCCTAGCTGTTCGTCTCGAGGTAGAGTCGTTGGAAGGCATCTAGACAGAGAGTGATTTGGAATGAGATTCGATCATAATGATTTTTGAGTTTTGCGGTGAAATGCGATTGAGCGCGATCAAAACTTGTTGCAGGTTGTATAGTATTACGTATACACATAGGAGCCACATAGGAGACACAAGTTTCCTAATTTCTCACACAAGTGTTTCATTTGTATATTTATATATATATATATATAGTTGTAGTTTGTATTTATACACGTCGGTGTAGATTGCGCGAGGACGCGTTGAAGGAAGGAAGCGAGGGCAAAAAACTTGTCGTTAGTTTTGTTGCGATCATTTGGTTTTTGTTTTTTAGATTGCGATGGCTGTGCGAGTTGTGCGTTTTGTAAAACAGGGACCGAAAATTGATAAATCGAGAAGCCGATAAAGCGTAAAGTTTAAATTGTAAACACCTAAGCGTAAATAGATTCCATATAGCATAAAATCGGCGAGTCGTAGACTTAGTAAAATAATCGGAGTGCCTCGGGTGTTTAGGCGTCGACTACCCAAGGTAACCCAACTATACCCAACAAGTTCGTGCACGCGCGTTGACCTAGAAGACTTATGCTTCCACTAGGATGCAGCTCATGGCATTCATCCTCCTAGTCTCCGCGTGCTCGAGTCGTTGTCATGGTCGAGTCCTTGGTGAGAGCTTTTTGAAAACCGTTTTAGGGAGTGGAACGACTTATTAAGGTACGGGTTTCACCCCTGACTTAACAACTTCGTTCCTAATTGTGGTTATGCTCTTTGATTAAATTCGTGAGTTCCACTAGATTTCGAAACGGGGTCTTTCGTCGAGATGTGGATGTCACTCCTAACTCGATGAAAGGTTCTCGTGCTAGTAAAATGCGCTGAGTGAGCGATCTCGTCGAGAGTTCTTGGTTTTCACACCTGGTCTCGACTGGATCACTCAATTTCGTTATGGGAATATTTTCGAAAACATGTGTATTGTGTTGGCCTTAGGAAAGGCTAAGTATTATTCAGGCCTTAGGAAAGGCTCTTCGCGTGAAATTTGGAGTATGCGGTGTTCACGCGGAGTAGTAGTTTTAGCGACTTCGAATGAGAGTATCAAGTAGGCCCGTACAAACCCCACCGGGTTCGCACGAAGTCAGCCCGTTGGTACTTAGACTATAGACTAGGTCATTGTTAAGACTTCAACCCGGACTAGGTCGAGTCTTACCTAATTCCCTATAGTTATGGCTCTGATACCAATCTGTCACACCCCAACCGATGGCGGAATCATCGGGGCGCGGCACTAGGCGAATCAGATTGCTCAAGAGAATCCATAACAACTATATTGCGATAATATTTATTACATTTGTTATCCCATACTAACAATAATACAATCACGTAAGTTATCACAGATTTCTTGTCCTCTCGAACAATACAAATCCGACAACCTAGATTTTAGGCGAGTTTCTAGACTTCCTAGATTGATTTGATTTAGATAGCGATCTAAACCTGCAACATACGTTAAAATAAAGTCAATACAAAAGTATTGGCGAGTATACAGGTTTGATATGTAATAGCATAATAGATTTAAAAGTGCTGCGAAGCTCCTGCATACATAAACGAGATACACGACATACATACTCACAAAACCGATACTACCAGCTAAGTCCTCGATGCTCGAATACGCGATGGCAAACTAGACCCCGTCGGGCGCAATAGTACTATACTAGTCATGGTGGGACGTCGCGAGTATAAGTCCTAGCACATATGTAACTAGCATCACGTATAACTATGCACGTAAGTCATTCGCAAGTGATAAGTAGTTTAAGCATTTGATATAATTCGATTTGATAGCAACGTATGTTACACCCAAAAGTGCAAAAGCAAAAAGGGTTCAAGTATACTCACAGTGCGTATTGGGTAGGCTAACACAGCTTGGTTGGATTGACGGGGAAAGTGTCTGAGAATACCCTGATTACAGACTGATTGCATGAGCGTTTGATAGCGCGTTAAATGATAGCGTGATAAACAAGAAACGAATGATAATCCGATCGAATGCCGGCCAGTTCGGATGGGCTGCCCGATCGGCTGGCCTGTCCGATCGGCTGGCCTGTCCGATCGGCTGGCCTGTCCGATCGGCTGGCCTGTCCGATCGGATGGCCTGTCCGATCGGCTGGGCTGTCCGATCGGCTGCCTGTCCGATCGGCTGGCCTGTCCAGCTGTATTCGACAAAGTTTGAAGGTTTTCGGTGGTTTTGGTCGAGACGTTGTTGTGACGTGCTAAACAACTGAAATTCCATCAAGCCCGACTTGTTCTAACGGCCGGGAACCACCCCGTTCCATCAGATCTGGCCGTTCTTGATGGTTTTTCCATGTTTAACCCAAAATTGGTCGTCTCTTCGTTAGAAATCGGATCTTGGACCAACACGATACTAGAAATGAGTAGAAGGTCGGGATAAGCTCCGATTCTACCGGTCTTGAGTGCTTTGAGTGTAAAAGAGTTGGAAGAAAGTTAGAAAACCATCTCCCAACCGTTCAGTCATGATTATGTGTAGATATGTGGGAAAATATTGTTTATTCTTGTGGAAATCCTTCGGATCTGAGTTGTTTTTGGTGGAATGAGGCCAACATTTGAAGTTCATAAGAACCCCATGATGACATCATCCTAGAACACCCCAAATCCGTTGATTTCACGGTTAAAAGTTGAGATTTAAAGGTGAAAAAGATGAAGAAGTGCGCATAGATCATAGTTGTACAAGATTCAGGTTGAGAACTTACAGGAATCGCGAGAAATCGGGAGATGAAGGGGTTGGAGCATCTGGTCGAACAGTAGCAGTCACATCAAGTGTTCTTGATGTGACTGAGGGGTATTTATAGGCAAAGAGGAGGAGAAGGGGCCGTGATCCGGATCGGTTGGCCCATCCGATCGGCTGGCCCATCCGATCGGCTGACCAATCCGTTCGGATGTCCTTCGGCGAGCTGCGTTAGGTGTTCCGTTTTGTTCTTTAAACATCGCGATAGTTTGGTTACACCATTTCGTTTAGATATATTTGTATTTATTATATATTTAATTATTCATAAGGGCCGTATGTATGTATTCATATTGTATTTAATTATCCAAGGTTGCGATACAATAACCGGGTCTCGTTTCGAATATGCGATTACTTACGACGCTTCACGGTCATCGGGGGAGGGTAGAATAGGTTCTTTCTCGATGTCATCGTGAACGTTATTGTGTGTTTCGAGTAATGAGTGGCACTGCGACACATCACGGCTGTCAAGGAGGGTAGAATAGGTCCTCACTCGACATCTCCGTGGTTGTCAGCAAATGCAAATGTGATGTGATAGTGATAAATTGTGCGATAGTATGCGAAAATATTTCGATATAGCGATGTAACTGATATGGGTACATTATGATCCGAATCTCTGGTGCTAGGCGTATTGAGTATAGCGAGTAGTAACAACGCACGAAAGTGCGGGTTGTTACAACTTTCCAATTAACTTTCTATAGGGGAAATCATGTATAATAACAAACAAGTTTCCAGAGATGGCGTGTAGTTACCCATTGTTTTAGATCACTTTATAAAAGTATTCACGTCTATAATACGGGTGCCGATACTATATCACGGTATGCCGATACTATATCACGACTTTAATATGAATGTTGTTGTCAGTCAACTGCCGTTACCATATCACGGTTCACCGCGCTACTTAGGGGTGCTAAACGGGACGGGTTCGCGGGTTCAACTCGACCCGAACCTGAAAATTTTAGACGAACCAGAATCCGAAAATCTTGTCATACATATGAACCGAACACGACCCGAATATTAACGGGTTGACCCGAACCTGACCCGTTCAACCTGAATTTTGAATTTTTAAACTTTTTTTTCGCAAATTAATATGTTAAAATTATAATTTTACTACAAACACACACACACACACATATATATATAATTGCATTTAATTATAAAACATTATGTTAATATCTCTTTTTAAGTTATAATTATGCATAAAATACACACCTAAATTGATTTATAACATAAAACATATTATAAAAAATATAATATAATATAAATGGGTTAAACGGGTCAACCCGTTAACCCGACTGAGTTGACCCGAACCCGACCCGTTCAACCTGAAACTGACCCGAACCCGTTTAGACTAAACCTAAACCTGCGAATTTCGTGTTAGGTTCGTGTCGTGTTTTCGGGTCGTGTCAGAAATTCACACCCCTAGCGCTACTATATCACGACTTCAATATGAATGCCGCTGTTGGTCAACTGCCGTTACCCTATCACGGTTTACCGCGCCGACGCCGCAACGCACGCGGGTTATACAACCTAGTTATATAATAATTTATATGGCCTACATCATTCCTTTTGGAGGGTTTCTGTTTGCTCAAAAAAATCCACATGTACATTCATGCCCAAAGCCCTTCACACCCGTTATTACTTCCATATTCTCAGCTAGTGGTGAAGCTTAAACGAAAAATCATTGGGGGCAATACTTTTAAAAATATAATATTTTAAACTAAATTTTTGTTAATAAAAATCTAATATTTTACACTACAAAAATAGAATTTTTGGTAAAATTAACAGTACGAGCGAAAAAATCAGAAAAGACCGCCCAGGCCACCAAGAAGTCAAGAACCTCTGCCACTGCTCACGCCCAAGCCCTTACTGCTCCTTTGGCACCCTTTGACACAGTGTTTGATGCTCCTATAGGCTGATGTGGTCATGGGAGTCATACACTGCACATAGTCTAAGGGGAGGGGGGTGGTCACTAGTGACAATTTTTCCATCACTCACAATATCTAATCATGTTCCGTCATGTCAGCAACCATTTTTCCATCACTCACAACTTTTTTTAGTGGGGGTGATCATCACTCACCACCACACCCAACAATTTCCCCCCAACCAACAATTACACTCACAAAACAAAACCATCACGCGTTGAAAATATCACGAAAATTGAATCCGTGGAAAATATAACGCGTTGACATTTGTTGTCGGGGTGGGAATTGTTAATGTATAACGCGTTGTAGTTGATTTTCGTGATAAAATAACGCACGGCCCCGTGTGGCCTAATAGTCGTTATCATGAATTTTAATATAACTGGGATGTAATATTTTAGTATAAACAAACATATTTAATTCGTAATAAAAAAGTTGACATTTTTACGAATAATGATTATGTTTTATATGAATAGAAATCTATATTGTTACTATTTCGTGCTTTTTATAAATACAATTTTTAGTTAGTCCTTACATACATAAATGCATCGTACTTAGATGAATTTCTAACATTTTTCTTTATTACTTATTTTTAAAATATAACATATTTAATTCGTTAAAGCTAAAACATAGAACAGACTCATCATTTATATAAACACTCGTAATGGGGCCCTCCATGGATGACCAAGGACGCTATATACGTATACAGGACAACAGGCGAGAGGCCTACGAACAGGGGCGGAGCTTTCAAGGGGCCGGGAGGGGCGCCCGACCCCCCGAACTTTTCGCTCAGTAGTGTTATGTATGTACGTTTCGTGTAGAATTTTTTAGGTATATACGTTTTCGACCCCCCGGTTTTATATAAAAAAGGTTTACTTATATGGAATTTTTAGGTTCGGTGACTTCCGACCCCCCGGTGAAAATTTTCAAGCTTCGCCACTGCCTACGAACGTTGTATTTGTGCGAATACGTCCATCGGCATTTTTTATGATGGTGTTTATAGGGACGGGTAATGGAGGCCTCCATGGATGGCCAAGCTATGTATGTATGCGGGACAACAGACGAGAGACCTACGAACGTTGTATTTGTGCGAGTATGTCCATGGACATTTTGGATGATGGTGTTTATAGGGACGGGTAATGGCGTGTGAGTATGTCCATGGGCATTTTTATGATGGTGTTTATAGGGACGGGTGCTCATGGATGGGAAGATGCGAAATGTGGACCCCTTTAGTTTTTTCAAAGGATTTATAAAATTTGTAATAAAGGTAGTATGTATTTGTTATAATTTGTAAACTTCTAGTTTGTTTTAAGAAATCGTAAAATTTATAAACTTCAAATACGTAGATTGATAGAAGTTATGTAAAGTTTACAAACTTTATAAAATTTTAATAAACAATATACTTTTTTTATGAATTTCAAGTTACAAAAAATAAATGCAAAAAGTAAATGATGTTGATGTGGAAATAAAATCTAATAGAATGTATAGAAAAAATCCTTGGATAGGTCATGCATTGTACATGGTCTAAATGGATTATGGATTTACATGGTATTGTTTATTTTTCTATGAGTTAATTACTCTTTTCATCCCTGAGGTTTGTCAAAAATAACGGTTTCAGTCCATTAGTTTAAAAATTGCGATTTCAGTCCATTAGTTTCATTTTCGTAACCATTTCAGTCCACTAACTTAACTCCATCCATTTATTTTGTTAACTTTGAGTTAACTAACTAATTCAGGGACGGTTTGCGTCAGTTTTAGAAACACAGGGACTTAAGTGTAAACTCTAAAACATTAAAACAAAAAAAATAGTAAATTCCAAAAAATCAAAAAAATTCCAAAAAACCAAACAAATTCCAAAAAATTCTAAAAAATTCCAAAAAATTCTAAAAAATCATAAAAATTCTAAAAAAATCCAAAAAATCCGTTTCGGCGCGAACTGTTTCGACCCGAACCGTTTCGAGCTGAACCGTCCGTACCGTTTCGACCCGAACCGTTTCGAGCTGAACCGTTTCGACGCGAACCGATTCGACCCGTACCGTTTCGAGCCGAACCGTTTCGACCCGTACCGTTTCGACGCGAACCGTTTCGACCCGTACCGTTTCGAACCGAACCGTTTTGACCCGTACCGTTTCAAGCCGTACCGTTTCGAACCGAACCGTGCCGTTTCGAACCGAACCCTTTCGAGCTGAACCGTTTCGAACCGAACCGTGCCGTATCGAACCGTACCGGTTCGGCTTCGAAACGGTTCGGGTCGAAACGGTTCGGGTCCAAAGGGTTCGGTTCGAAACGGTTCGCATCGAAACGGTACGGTTCGAAACGGTACAGCTCGAAACGGTTCGGTTCGAAACGGTTCAGCTCGAAACGGTTCGGTTCGATACGGCACGGTTCGGTTCGAAACGGTTCAGCTCGAAAGGGTTCGGTTCGAAACGGCACGGTTCGGTTCGAAACAGTACGGCTTGAAACGGTTCGGCTTCGAAACGGTACGGGTCGAAACGGTTCGGTTCGAAACGGTTCAGCTCGAAACGGTTCGGCTTCGAAACGGTACGGGTCGAAACGGTTCGGCTCGAAACGGTACGGGTCGAAACGGTTCGCGTCGAAACGGTACGGACGGTTCAGCTCGAAACGGTTCGGGTCGAAACGGTACGGATCGAAACGGTTCGCGTCGAAACGGTTCAGCTCGAAACGGTTCGGGTTCGAAACAGTTCGCGCCGAAACGGATTTTTTGGATTTTTTAGAATTTTTATGATTTTTTAGAATTTTTATGATTTTTTAGAATTTTTATTATTTTTTAGAATTTTTTGGAATTTGTTTGGTTTTTTGGAATTTTTTTGATTTTTTGGAATTTACTATTTTTTTTGTTTTAATGTTTTAGAGTTTACACTTAAGTCCCTGTGTTTCTAAAACTGACGCAAACCGTCCCTGAATTAGTTAGTTAACTCAAAGTTAACAAAATAAATGGATGGAGTTAAGTTAGTGGACTGAAATGGTTACGAAAATGAAACTAATGGACTGAAATCGCAATTTTTAAACTAATGGACTGAAACCGTTATTTTTGACAAACCTCAGGGACGAAAACAGTAATTAACTCTTTTTCTATAGTATCATATCAAGGAATATAACAACGATAATCCTGCGTATGAAATTTGACTTTTGTTAGTCAACGGAAATATCAAGTTTTATTCTTTGAAGCTGGAAATTCTCTTATGACACTCCATCTTGAAAAAAATATATATTTTCTGATCAGCACTTTAAATACAACTAGAATTACGACCCGCCACAATGCGGCGGGGTTTCTTTAGTTATAACTAAATCGATTTAGGACGCGCACGTTATGTTGAACCTGTTAAACGGGAAAAAATAGACGATGTAAAAACGTTCACCCACACACGCACGTTGCGTCGTGTTAACTCGCAAAATTTAGAACGAAACGTAAAAAAGCTAAACCAAAGACGCACGTTGCAATGTGTTAAGTCACAAAATTTTGAACGAAGCATAAAGCGAAAAATTTGCGGAAAATAAAAACTATAAATGACCAAAGTTGAAAGTAAAAAAAAGTTGTGATGATAGATTGTAAAAGATAAAAAGTTTTGTGTTAAAAGTAAAAAAACAAATAGTTTTGGGTTAAAAGTAATTTATGAAACACTTTTGGGTGAAAAGTAAAAAAATCAATTTTTTTTTTAAAAAACCCCCAAAGCCAAGGTTACAACAACCATATGCATAACCATTTTTTCTTTGGAAAAACCCCCAAAGCCAAGATTACAACACATAAGTAAAAAAATCAAAGTGGTTAAATCGCAATAAACGAAAACTTTTGAATTAGAAGTAAAAAATCAAATTAATCAAAGTGGTTAAATTACCAAATATTAAAACTTTAAACTTAAATTGTTAAAGATTAAAACTTTAGGGTTTAAAAGGAAACAAAGATTAAAAATTTTAAACTTAAATTATCAAAGAATAAAACTTTAGGGTAAATTGTCAAAGATTAAAACTTTAGGGTTAAAAAGGAAACAAAGATTAGAAGTTTAAACTTAAATACCACCCGCCGCAATGCGGCAGTGATTCATTAGTTATATATCAAATTAGATAAAAGTCAAATATCTCTTACATGACCGTGAACCTGTGTGTAAAACATAAAAAGAATAACTAAGTTGATCTCTGACCCGCGCGTTGCGACAGACTTATCAAACGGGGGAACTAGATGCGTTGCGAAAGGCCTGTCAAACAGGAAAAAAAATAGATGAAAAAACGTTGAAACCGCACACGCACGTTGCGGCGTGTTAACTCGGAAAATTTAGAACGAAACGTTAAACGGAAAACTTGCGAAAGATGAAAAGTATAAGTGACCAATGTTGAATGTTAAAAAATGTTAGGGTTAAATTGCAAATGATGTAAAACTTTGAGTTAAAAGTAAAAAAAAATATTAAAGTGATTAAATTGCAAAAGATATAAACTTTTGAATTATAAGTGCAAAATCAAACTAAGGGTTTCAAATTACAAAGAATGAAACTTTAAACTTAATTTGCCAAAGATTTAAACCTTAGGGTTAGAAAGGAAAAATCCAAATTTTTTTTGAAAAACTCCCACAACATATGGTACAACTTGCATATGCATACATATGTTGCTTTTTTATATAGTTTATAATATGTTGAATCATCATAATCTGCATTTATTTATTGGAAATCAGCATGGTTTATTTTTTTATTCATATTTTATGAGAAATGAAATAAACTAGGAAGTATTAATCACCATTCAGTTTTCTTAAACATAAGTAGAATTTTTTTTATGCAATATATTTCATTCCAATAATTTGGGTAAATTACACAAGGATAACAGGTAGACGAGCAACAAACTGCGCCGCCATCCCTTTCTAAATAGAAATTGAAAAAAAAAAGTGGCTTTTAAAAATAAAAAAAAATAGTAATCATCATTTTACTATTATCTAATGTAATATTTTTATTTACTTGTTTTTCTGACACTTATAAAATTTATAGATTCGGTCACTGTGTTTGATAATTTTTAGGTTTACCGTGTTTCAATAGTTTATAGACTTAAATGCTTGGTTGGTCCCTGGTTTGCAAATATTGCAGATTTAGTCCCAGTGGTTTACTAATTACGGAGTTGGTCCCGGTGGTTACAAATTTTGCACTCGGGTGATCCTTATCGCTAACTCATGTTAATTTTCTCAAATAAATGTATGCAAAATGACTAGATTGCCCCTGAACAATTAAAAAAATTAAAAAATAAAGATGGTCACCCACATCTTCTTCCTCCCCCCCTCTCTCTCTAAAACCCACCACCTTCAACCCACCTCCCCCTTCAATCCACCACCTCCATCGTCACCTTCACCCACCACAACATCCAGTCACCTTCAACCCACCCCACCCCCATCCTTCAATTAACAACCACTCCTTCAACCGTCGTCGGTACTCGTCTGCCGCCGTATCTCCTCCGTTATCAGACTCCGCCGATACTGCAATAACCGTCGGAGCTTCCAAGTCACATGTTAGTCGTTTTGTGTCCTAGCTGTTTAGATCGGTTATTGTCGAATACCCAACTTACGAATGACGTTTGATGGATCTTCGTTGACGTCAAGAGCCTGTATCTTCGTCACTACAAAAGAACAAACCGTTAGCCTCGCCACGGAGGACCCCGGGAGGGGGATCCGTGACCAAGCTCCGGCGTGAGAATAAGTAAACTTGCCGGAGAATGAAAGGAGCTTCTCCCGATGAGTGTGATCACCGGAAGGTTTCCTCTTTGGTGTGAATCTAATTAATATGTGTATGTGTATTAAATATGGGAGAATGTTGGTCGGAAGTTAATGAGAGGTGAGTAAATGAGAGTGTAGTAAATGAGAGGATGCCGGAGATGATACCTGCCTTTCCTCCTATATGCCTTCTCCTATATAACAACCAGCTCTTATCTCATTAGAGATTTTCCACATGTGATCTAACGGCTTTTGAGGGCTCTCAGGGGGTGCAGACACGTGTCTGACCCCCAACGGTGAGATGCTTCCCTTAATTAATGCCCAGCCGGAGAAGTACAGTGTTTCAGACGAGATCCTCTTCTTATCAAGCATTAAATGAGGTCTGTTCCAATGCTAGCTGTTTTCCCGCCCGTTACAAAAGAAGGGAAACCTTAATGGACAAGGTAACTCCATCTTGTGGGCTTTTGTGTAATTGGGCTTTCGTAGAAATAACCTAAAGCGGGTAAAGTGGGCTTCCCCACTGGCCCGTCGTCAAGTCATCTTTAGTCCCTGGTTCTGAGACCCGAGGCTCATGATCCGGGGCTGAGACATAACCGCTAAAAGGATGGTTTTCTTCATGTGGGTCCACTCCTAGCCAGTTATAGTCTACCGTCCCCACCAATCATCACATCGCCGAGCACCTATAGCGGGAGTTAATCCCCTAGTAACACGTGCCCCCTTTTTTGAATTTTGAAGAGACTATTGACATGACAGTTACCTGCATGTCAGTTGCATCCCTTTAAATACCCTGTTCCCCTTTCCGGTTTCTCATTCAAACACTTCAATTCCTCTTCTTCTTCGTAGCCATTCTTCTGAGTCATAGCTTCTTCTCCGATCATGAGTCGTAGCGGCCGTTCATCGATAAGATCCATACTGACGGCAAAGGATTTGAAATCCTTCGTTGAAGCGTACAACATCCCTGAACAATTTTCTCCCTCTTTGCCTGGCCCTAACGAGCCGGGGGAGTGCACACCAGACAGGATACCCATTTATACACTGGCTTTCTCCTCCTGTGGGGTTCGGTACCCTCTTTCCACTTTCAAAGTCTCTTTGCTTCGTCACTTTGGTGTCCATTTTTCTCAGATTCACCCTTTAGGGTTTATGAGGGTGGTCCATTTTGAGTTATCCTGTGCAGCCATCTCGGGAGAGCCCTCTATTCCCTTGTTTTGCATGTTCTACAGGCTTATTTCGGACGGAGATTGGTTTACCTTTGCAAAACGACAGAACAATGTCTCGAAGCCCTGTTACAGTTTCATGCCTACCTCCACTTATCCAAAGGACTGGAAAAGCAGATTCATCTTTGTTTCTGCCGCTATGTTGCCGGAGTCCCCTCTGCCGAAGGATCTTGATGCCGCAATCGAAGACGCTGTTCCTACTCTTTCCGCAGCCGAAACCCTTCAGTGGAAACGGATGTGCGAGAATCCAACGAGGGCATTCACTTTTTCTGAAGGGATGCTTGCCATGGGAGGGTTGAGCCCCTCCTATCCGGTTCGTCCGAGGGCTTTTTTCGGCAAAAAGGGTACTTCTTTGTTCTTGATCTGTCACTTATGGTTAGTGTCTTAAAGATCGTGCAGTCGTCTTTAGTGTCTCTTTTTTGTGTAGAGATAACTTTGTGGAGGCTACTTCAGGGTGATTCCAAAGATGTTAAGTATGTGGTTGACAACGAGATTGACCCTAGGTTGAATGCAGAGGTGCAGGTTACTGGGGGATCCACCCAGGCCGGGGGCTCTATTGCCGTGGGTGGTGACGAGGAGAATCCCTCTGATGAGGAGGAAAGTTCTCCTGACTTTCCTCATGTTCATCCCTCTGGCCAAAGCGATGACGAAGATGTGGAAATCCAGCTAGTTCGTAAGAGAAGATCTGCCAGTCCTCAGCCAGCCCCTGCTCCCCGTAACATCCGTCAAAGACTTCGGAGTGCCAGTGGTCAAAAACCTCCTCCTTCATCGAAAGCTGCTTCTGACCTCCCCCCTGCTGGGGTCAAAGGTTCCCTGTCTAAACACCTGAGGTCTTCGAGCTTAGTGAGTGCTCCTCTGCTGGTGAGCTTTATCTTCCCTTGATCTCATTTTTTCTGTCTTTTGCCTTGCCTCTGATGTTCTTTTTCTTACTTCTCAGGGGAGTTCCCGGGAGCCTATAGAGGTTCCTACTGGTCCCTCTTCTTCCCGTGTCCGGGATAAGACCTCTGAGGTGGGGATAGCTTGTTTTTCCTCAGCTTTCGAGCTTTCTCCCTCCCATGCTACTGGGACTAGCAGACCCACTCTCCTCGAAGGTCTTGCTCATCGGTCTCCTCTTGCCCCTCTGTTTGCCGATGCCATCCCTTCTGCTTATGTCCCTAAATGGAAGGTGACTAGCTCCTCAGTGATAGGGACTCCCGAAGCCGCTAGGGACTTTTTGAACCACGCTGTTCCTCCCTCACACAAATTTGTAAACTCTGCTCTAAGGGATGACCTCTTCGAGGATCAGTATAGCATGTCCATGTGTGAAAGCTTTTTTAGGGGCGCTGGGATGTTGCAGAGAATCGACGATCTGAGGAGGGCAAATGAAGGGCTTAAGGCTGAGCTTAAGGCTTCCCAGTCTGTTGTTGCTGGGCTTAGGTGCCAAGTGGTTGATGCTGAGAGGAAGTTGCAGGAGGGGAAGGTACATAGTCTTCTCCCCCCCCCCCTCCCTTTTTTTTTATTTTGTACTTATTGATTTTTTATCCAGGGAGCTGGAGCTATGCTTGAGAGGAAAGAACGGGCTTGGGAGCGGGAGATGGCAGCGTTGGTTGAAGAGAATGAGGAGCTTGCTGCTGAGCTGAAGCATTCGAAGGAAGTTGGCTCCGTTTCCCAGGAGCAATTCAATGCCATGTATGCAGAATATGGGATAACTTCCGATGACAACCAACGATTGGCGGGGGAAAAGCATTGGCTAATTACTGAAGGTTTTGGAGCCTTCCTTGCTGCTGTTGCTCAGTCAGAGGATTTCAAGAGCGGTCTGGAGGAGGTGTACAGGGCCTACAGGGATGTTGGGTACCAGTCAGGATTGAAGGATGGCTATAAGTACTCCGCTCAAGGCTTGGACAGAAAGGAGACTCCTCTTTATAATTCCAAGGCAAAGAAGAGGTTGTCCAAGTTTAATGATGAGTTTGGGCGTAAAACCCCGGCCATCCTTGGGAAAATCCTGGAGCATCCCCTGATCTCTATTGATGAACTGAAAGCCCTGTTCTCCTCTGCCGGTCCTTCGTCTCAACCATCTCTTTCCGGGGGTGATCCCCAATGAATTTCAAACACTTAACACATTTTGATATGGTTGTAATAACTTTTACTTACCTTAGGATACGTTTGTATTTTGCTTGACTGTTTGGGAGGGGTCCTTTATGTCGGGGACCGCCTCAACTTCTAATCACATGGGTTATGATTGTATATTGCTTCTTTGCTTTGTTGCCTATTTCTTGCTGTGGTTATTTGTCTTACAGGGGTTTTTACCGAAGGTCAGCCTGGTGCTTCCCTGGAGATTTATGGACCGTTTGGCGAGGAGTCGTGTTTTTATTTCATCTTGTTGTATTTGCATGTTGTTTACTCTTGCCAAAGTTATTGAGGCCTTTCTTTGTATATGTACTTTGTATTAATAAAGCAGATTCCCTCTCGTGGTTTTGTATGCAAGAGTGTGTTGTATTTTTTGTTTGTTTGTTAAACTATGATTGTCTGTTCGAGGCCAATCGATGGACAAGCTTATAATGTGGCATTATGTTTTTGACTTGTTCTGTCCGTTTTGGGTTAGCAAGACCCTTGTCAGCCCCACGGCCGGGCTTTTGGCATGTTTTGGATGCCTTGTACACGTGTGCTTGTTTGTTCTAGTTTAGATTTAATGGTGTTCCTGGGCACGTCTGCCTAGGTATGATGTCCATTGTTTTTTCAAAAGGGGACGTGTTCTGTCCGTTCTTCATTTAATTTTTAGGGGGTTTACACTTCCCGTTAAAGATTGTTACAAAAGGTCTGTCTTTGGGGGAGCCCCAGACTAACAGTTAGTTGTTACAAAAGTGGCTCTTGGCCGTTTTCTTTGGGGGTGAACCCCTTACACGTAATACTTCCGGAGCTGCATGAGATTCCAGGTCCTGGGGACCTCCTTGCCTTCAAGCGTTTCCAACTTGCAAGTTCCCTTGCCATTTACCCATATGACTCGGTAGGGCCCCTCCCAGTTGGGGCCTAACTTTCCAGTGTTTTCTTGCAAGCTGGCTTCATTGGCTCTAAGGACTAGATCCCCCGGGACGAGGTTGAGTTTCTTCATCCTGGTGTTATAATAACTCTCCAGTAGCTTTTTGTATTTGGCCTCCCTGACTGCCGCTATCTCCCTTCTTTCTTCCAGCAGGTTCAAGTTCATTCTGAGGTCCTGTTCATTTTCTTCATCTCGAAGCTTCATCCGGGCAGTCGGGGATCCTATCTCGGCGGGGATGACAGCTTCCGTCCCGTAGGTAAGGCTAAACGGGGTCTCCCCATTGCAACTTTTGGGAGTGGTTCTGTATGCCCATAGCACGAATGGAAATTCTTCCAGCCAGCCTTTTTGTTTTCTTCCAAGCCTTCCTTTCATTCCCTTGATGACGCTTTGGTTAGCTCTCTCCACCAATCCGTTGCTCTGGGCATGGGTGATGGAGGTAAATACTTGTTGAATCCGCATCTGCTCGCACCATGGTTTGAAAGGCTTTCCGGCAAACTGGACCCCGTTATCGCTCACCAGTTCCTTTGGGACCCCATACCTGCATATGATGTTATCCAACACGAACCTTCTCATCTGCTCCCCAGTAATTTTTGCCAGGGGCTTCACTTCGATCCATTTGGTGAAATAATCAATGGCCACCACCACGTATTTGATCCCTCCCGGGCCCTCCGGGAAGGGCCCAATTATGTCGATGGCCCATTTTTGGAATGGCCAGGATGTTGACACCGGTACCATGGGGTGCTTGTGCCTGTGGGTCATTGGTGCATGCACTTGGCAGTTATCACATTTCTTGATTTCCTCATATGTCGTTTCGTACATTCGTGGCCAGTAAAACCCCGCGTTCATTGCTTTTGTCACTATCGTCCTTGGTCCCGAGTGCATTCCGCAAATCCCTTCGTGCATCTCCTTAACCACATATTCAGCTTCTTCCATGTCAACACACTTCAGGGACGGGCCCAGGTATGATCTTCGATATAGCTCTCCTTCGATCAGTTCATATTGCAGGGCTTTGACCCTTATCTTTCTGGCTGCCCATTCTCCCTCGGGTAGAATTCCGTCCCGGAGGAACTTAATGATTGGAGTCATCCACGTTTCCTGAGTACCCTCAATTGTAACAACCTCCTCTATGTTAAGGGAAGGAGATGTCAGGACCTCCACCTTGACTTCTTTCGCGAGGTGGTCGAATGCCACCGAGGCCAGCTTACTGAGGGCATCAGATTTTCTGTTTCTTCCATGGGGGATGTACTCCAGTTTGAAAGTTTTGAATGCCTTAGCCATCTCTTTTACTTTTGCCATGTATTGGGCCATGGTGCCATCTTTGGCTTCATATTCCCCTTGGTACTGTTTCACTACCAGTTGTGAATCAGTGTTGGCCTCTACGTGTCCTGCTTTCATTTTTTGTGCCAGCCTCATTCCCGCTAGGAGGGCCTCATACTCTGCAGTATTGTTGGTGTTCTCGAAGTCCAACCTTATGGCATACGTCAGTTCGACCCCCTCGGGGCTTATCAGTGTGATTCCTGCCCCACTCCCTTCTTCACTAGATGCTCCGTCGGTGAGTAACTTCCACACCGCCTCGTCTTCCTTCTCTCTTTCTTCTTTCTCTAAGGCTTCCCATTTTAACAGTTCCTTCTCTTCGTCCTCAGGTACTTCTGCTAAGAAATCGGCCAGTATCTGTCCCTTCATGGCCGTCCTGGGCTTAAAATCTAGGGAGTGTTCCCCTAACTCCACAGCCCATTTAGCTAACCGTCCTGACAGCTCCGGCCTCCTGAGTACCTTCTGAAGGGGTTGATCGGTCATTAAGGTAATCTTGTGCCCTTGGAAATACCTCCTGAGTCTTCGGGATGCGAAGACAAGAGCTAATGCGAGTTTCTCCAGAGGCATGTATCGTTCCTCGGGCCCCTTAAGCGTTCCGCTGATGAAATATATGGGGATCTGTCTCCCTTCCCGTTCTACCATCATGACCGCACTTATGGTCGTTTTCGAGGCAGATAGATACAGGAGCAACGGGTCCCCGGGTACTGGGGTGGCCAACGTCGGGAGCTTGCAGATGTAGGCTTTCATTTCTTGGAAGGCAGTCTTGTAACACCCTTATTATTATTTAACAATTTTCGTATAATTTACGAAAATAAACGGGTAATTAGAATTTCAATACATTGAAAATACGGGTTTCATTAAACCTTTTACAGAATTAAAACTATACAACATAACGTGTGTGAGTTCGTCATTTAACATAACAACGATACATAGTGCGGAAGCTTATTTCTTAATCGTGTTCGGTTCTTCATTATGCATTGATCGTCCTCCGGTGCTAAAATCATACCTGAAACTCATAAAACATGAGTTGGATTAGTCATATGTAACTTAGAACGTATTTAAACGAGTCCGGGAAGCGAAACTGATTAAAATAAAATTTTTTCGCTAAATCAGGGTTCTGTCGCGTGTCGCGGAGGAACCATGTTGTTCCTTCGCGTGTCGCCTGGGAAACCAGTTTCCAGCAGGTTGCAGTTCAGATCAGCTATGCCAGTTTTTACGGAAACGGCCATAACTTCTTCGTTATTGATCCGTTTTACCCGATTCTGTTAGTGCACGGAATGTCTGTTGACTTCGTCTACATCAAGTCTTAGGTCAATATGGGTCAACATAGGGTTTAGAAGTCGAAATCATGAAAAATGTTGACAGGTTCGCTCATGTGACCATGTTAGGTCTGGTTCGCTCCTAGGTACATAGCTGGTTCGCTTTTGTGTCATTAATTAGGCTGGTTCGCTTTTATGGTAAGTGGGCTGGTTCGCTTTTGTGGCAGTCCATATAAGCGAACCACACATTCTATAAATAGCCTGATGTTGTATTCATTTGTAACGTTTGGAGCGAACCTAGATCATTGTTGCTGGAACAAAACTCTGTCAAAACATTATCTGAATGCAATAAAGAGATAGAAATTAGAAAGGAATAGCTGTTGTTACTTTACGTGCATTGATTCCGCCTTTACACGTGAAGATGAGCTACTCGGATTGATCGTTTAGGATCACGACACGGTCCAACAAGTGGTATCAGAGCATCAGGACGAGGAGCTCATACTACATCAGCTGATTCGGCTCTATTATCATCATTTCTACTCTATTTCTGTTTTATTTTTCGGATTTAAACAAGTTTCATCGGACAGAATGATCTAAAATTCAAGTATTTTGATTGAAACTTGTTGTTAAACAATCAGTAACAGTATCAGACTTTAAAACACCGTAAAAATCATTCAATTTTATCAAAAACGTGATCGGTTCTCGGACAGGATTTTCAAACTTAGATCTGGAACGGATTAGCGGTCGGAATTGAACGAAAATCATATCATTGTGATCGGAATTAAGAGTAGTACAATCCTTGAAAGTATCAGATTGTTATTCGGACTTAAAATCAGTTAAAATTTGTGGTTCGCTTTTCTGGTCATCGCAAGTCTGGTCCGCTTTTACGATCTATCTGGTCCGCTCGAAAGATAATAGTCTGAATCGCTCGAACGGACACTACGTGGTTCGCTCGAACGATCATTTTCTGAACCGCTTATACGAATTTTGCTGGTTCGCTCGAACGAACATCTGCTGGTTCGCTTAAACAAACATAAGCTGGTTCGCTCGAACGAACATCAGCTGGTCCGCTTGAAAGTACAACATCTGATTCGCTCGAACGGACAAAGTCTAGTCCGCTCGAACGGACAACATCTGATTCGCTTGAACAAAGTCTGGTCCGTTTGAACAGACATTTTCTGGTTCGCTCATTAGTACATTTTCTGGTTCGCTTATCTGAACCTGTTTAGTTCGCTTATCTGTCACGTGCACAGATTGGTTCGCTTTTGTTGGTTCTGTTTTTCAAAATTCTCGAAAATTTTACTAAGTGTTTGCTTGTTTGTTTGCACGTGTTTCGAGGTGATTTACAAGGCGCAAATATCAAGAAGACGATTTAAAATGTCAGGAGAAAGTGCTCATGATAGTTGGTGGAGAAGAGACAGTGCGAGATGGGAGATTGGAAAATTGTATGAACCATTTAATGAAGCACAGAGAGCCAAGAGATGGAATGAAGAATTAGAGTGTTATATGGATCCACAGGGTAATCCAGTAGTTGATCCATCAAAAGTGGATTTTGATGCTGTAACCAATGTGTTTCCAAGTGAGGGCACGTTCAACACAAGAAGGCTTTCTGATAAAAACTATTTGCCAAATTTGATGATCAAGTTAAGAGAAGTTTTTGAAGCATGTCTGAAACAACTAAAGAGTTTAAACGAATGTATGCGATAAAACAAGATGTTGTTAATTCCTATATTGAGGATGTTGCTAAGTTGAAGCGACAGATTGCTGATTTAGAACAGGATAACAACAAGTTAAAGAGTTATCACGTGTCGTCATATGTGCTTGAACGAATTTTCAATATAAAACCGGGTGATGGTGAGTCTGAGCAGAATAAGAAAGGCATTGGCTCAGAGTTTCATCAAGTTCCACCACCGGGAAAATTTGCATTTTATGATGAGGAAAAGGTCGAAAAAGCTTTCAACATGGTAGACCAATTGCCAGACAACATTGACATAACGTATTCCAAATCTGATGATTCTCATGATTTAGAGGTGGTGGGTAAAGTCGTTGAAAGTGTGTTGAAAGAAGAGTCAGTTGTTACAGGTAAATCTGAATCACAGGATGAAGATGAAGGAAATCTTCATGATGGTTGATCGGAGTGTCGCGCTCCGGTCAAAGATAATATTTATATGCCCTAATTACCCTTAACAAATAGCTAGTGGTAGCAAGGGGTCGAACCACGAAGAGTATGTGGTTTGTGTATGGATTTGACTGAATTAAACAATTGTGTCACGATTATGAAGCTTGCCAGATATTTTTGTATTTTTGTTTAGTAGAAAGATGTGAATTTGAACTACTGGAATTTGATTAATCAATTAACAACTACTAATTAACGATTGCAAGAAAAATGGTTACTAGAACAATAATGATAAAAAGGAATCACACCCGGTTTCGGTAATTGTTAACCTAGGATTTCTACAAGTTTTAGTTTCAACTCAAATGCATTCGATTAACGGATTTAGTGTACCGTGACTTAGGTGCTACTAGCTATCAACGCCCCGAAGAACGGACAAAAAGACACTTTGTAATCAACACAAGTAAATCCTAACAACGACAACGTACAATTACATATCACCGTTTCGCAAAGTCATAACTTTTAACATCGTTCGACAATTCACGAATTCGTAACAAATGTAATACTATTGTCAAAAGTTTCAAAAACCAAATACAAATTGTCACTAAGATGAAACAAGAACAAATTGAAACCCTAAAATTAACAACTACCTACACCGGGGTGAAACCGAGATGATTAGCCGCTCATGGTTGATGCAACTTGATCACCGGATGCTTGAAATGCGGATGGAGTCATCTTGAAGCTTGTAGGATAAAGGAATGATGGAGAATTAGGGTTTATGGAATGATGATGGTGAGAAGGATGATGGATTGGATGAATTAGGGTTTTGATGGTGAATTGGGGATGAATGATTGTGATTCGGTTGTAGAGATGATAGATGATGGAATGGTAGGTGAAAAATGGATGGTAATGGCTCCAAGAACAAGTTCAAACCTTCAAAATAAGTGTAACCCCCGAAATTGGTTGGTGAGGGAATCTTTAAACTCGTTACCTCCCCTAATCAAACAAAAATCGCGATGCATACATAGAGATGCCGTCGCCGACGGTGGATGTGTCCGTCGGCGACGGTGTGTAGTTAGTCTTCTGATGCCGACGGTCTAACGCGCTGTCTACGGTCACATCAGGCGACGTCACTTTGCACATACCGTCGGCGACGGCCATTATGGGCGTCGGCGACGGTGCCCGGAGTCTCATCTTTCTGTTTTTCGCGTTCCATGCTCCCGATTGATCCGTTTCGCGTTCCGGTGGTTCGTAAAGCTCCCGAAAAGCTCCTTAAACTCTGTTAGACCTGCAAAACACATATCTAATCAAAAGTAGACCATTCGAAACTAAAACTTGTGTAAAAACATCAAATTAAGCAATTACAAGCACCGGTTTTCGACCACGTATCACATCCCCACACTTGTCTTTTGCTTGCCCTCAAGCAAATCTGTTTTTCACTTTCACGTGGGTCGAACAACGAATACATTCCCCATTTCCGAGACAAAGGTTAAGGTCCAATGTCATACTAAAGTTCAAACTCTTTACAATTTTCAATATATTTAACGGTAATGTGATTTTAAGTACACAAATGGTTACCCAAGATTAACCCGCCTGTAAAACCAACAATTCATGCATGTCCCTCACAATGTTCTCTCCACTCGGCTTATAAATTGGCTAATATTTATAATGTATTAGCACTTCACAGACTATTCACTCAAAACCGATTAGAACACATACCCGCATAAGCTTGCAACTCAATCATTCTCCACCATTGATCACAAACACTAAGCACAAGTCATAAGGTCTTTATGAGGGTTGTAACGGGGCTAGGCTAAGGGTAGGAATTAGGATATTTTAAAGTGGCTAAGGCGATGAAAATTCGATTTTTATTACAAAAGATTATTCTAACAAACTAACTATAAACACCAAATATGAGGCAACAACATTCGCCTTTTATTCAACAACTACTAACACTTCTTTTTGTGTTTTTCTTCAACGATTTTCAATTCTTTTTCATGACATTTTCTGATTTTTTTTTTTTTTTTTTTTTTTAACATATATGAAAACAAACAAGAACAACTATACAAAAAACGACTCCTATAATCGAATTTCCATTACACGGGTTTAAAAGAAAAGGTTTAACGGTTATGGGCTATAGGGTGGTCAAACGAAAGGTTTAGGCTCAAAATGGGCGACTAGGGGATTTGTTAGGGTAAGGATAGATAAATGGTTTTAAGAGAAAAGGTTTACCTAATGCCTTAATCATTCCTGTGCTTGTATTTGGTCTATAGTCTCAAACGTATCAAAAGTTGCAAGTTCTACAATATATGACTAATGGTCCACTCAAACAAAGAAACATAGGTATGTAGTCTATGATATAAAAGTGGCTCAAAACCTCACATATCTAAAAGGGTATGGTATGTGACATGCATAAAAGACTAGTTTCTTAGGCGAATTATTCCCAAATAACCACCCGTTAAATACCCGACATGCTATTAATTTGAACTTGACCATGACAAAAGACCAAATGGTTCGTAACATCCCTCGTTGACTTAGTTACTTGTGCTTTAAGATCGCTTTTGAAACAAGATATTTTTGAAAATTTTTTGAAATTTTCCCCCATCCCCACACTTGAGGTAGACATTGTCCTCAATGTGTAGTATTTAAATGAACGGGTCAAAGTCTAAAATTTTTACTACTCCCCCATCCCCACACTTGAGGTACATATTGTCCTCAATGTGTAAGAACTAGAGTATTAAACGCACAAAGGATGTGACACGGCTAATTCCCCCAAAATTTCACCCCGGAAAAATAGTATACAAAATACACTCCACTTATTTGCTAATCTAAAGATCAAAAGTAAAAAGAAACGTATACACCTGGTTTGTGAGCTCATTCTTCGTATGCTCCTCTCCTCTTCATGAAAGCGGTTGTCCCACGAACCAAATGTACCTACAACTCTTAACCTTTGTGTAGAAGCATGCTTCTCACAACCATTAAAATTTGTTAGTTACCTAGTTCTACCACTTTTATGAAAATATTACCAAGCTATACGTTATTTCACTTTGATTTATGTGGAAAATAAATTACAACAACAACAAACCTAACTCACTTTCGTAGGAATCACGGTTGCATTTAGCTTATGCAACAAGCCCTTTTAAACCCCCCAATAGCTTGGGAGGACGAGAGGTCTCGTGAGGGTTATATAGGGAACACACCCACAACGTTCATTTAACTAGGCGAAAATAAATAACAACGAAATAGCAAAATTATACAACAACAACAATACTAACTAAACTACGGATAACACTAAAACGAAATACGAAATAAAATATACAACAACAATTAACTTACCACCTCATGGTGGTCGAATGGCATGCTTGCCATCCACGAACTCCTCAAAATCACCCACCGGTGATTCGTACCATTTGTTGCCAAACGGTCCAAACTTCCTCACCTCCTCTTCCTTTTTCTTTTCTCGAGGTGACTTCTTTGCTTTCTTCTTCTTGACCGTCTTCTTCTTTGTTTCTCCAAACCTACCAACCATAGCACAAACCTTTTTGTTTGGATTCCTGTCCTTTTTAGGACACGTATCCTCACCGAGCGGGTTAGTAAATTTTGGAAAAACATTTAAATTTAATTCCCGGTCCCCAAACTTCATGCTTACCGTTCCCGTGGCACAATTTATTATGGCATTAGCAGTTGCCAGGAACGGTCTACCCAGTATGACTATCGGTTGGGTGTCCTCAACACATCCAACATAGTCTACTACCAAAAAGTCAACTGGGTAGTAGCAATCATCTACCTTCACAATCACATCTTCCACCATCCCCCTTGGATGCGTGGGAGTCTGATCAGCCAACACCACGGGAGTGTCAAACTTTTTCAATGGACCAAAATCATATTGGTCGTATAGACTCCCGGGCAAGATGCTCACACAAGCTCCAAGATCTAGGAGCGCCCTCTCAATTTTAAATGTTCCAATTTTAATTGGAATAAGAGGGTCTCCCGGATCTTGAGCTTTTTGGGGAAGGGCACTCGATAAAACGGCACTCACATGAGATATCAAATCAACCGGTTCGGGTAATTTGTTGTGCCGTTTTTCGATGCTTAACTCCTTTAAGCATTCCACATGAGCCGGAACCTTTTTAATGTCATCTAGTAACGGTAAATTAATTTTAGCTTGCTTAAAATTTTCCCACCCCTCGTCCTTCGGTGGGCACCGTTCTTCACTTTTCGATGCATTAAGCGGGTTAAATTGATTTAAACAATTTTCACAAAAAGAATTTTTAGTTATGTTTTCATTTTTACTTTGTGAAATCGTTTCGTGTTCATTTTCACTTTCCGGTCCTTCACATATATTTTCCACTACACCATCAACAAATTGTGGTGGTGGAATGCTTTCAACACTACAAACTTCATCATTTAAAAGAATACTTACCGCACTAACGCGTGCATTCCTCACATTGCTTGAGCTAAAACCTTGATGCTTCGGGTTCACTGTAGTGTCACTTGGAAGTTTTCCCATGCTTCCCCTCATTTGAGCCATCTCTTCCGCGAGTTGGCCCACTTGCTTTGCCAATGCCTCATGTGCTTTATCCCGAATCTCGTTTGTCTTCTTTATATCCTTGATATCATGATGAGATTCCTTTTGCATATTCAACAAAGCATCCATTTTGGCACCCAAATCATCGCCACCGGTTTGATTGTTCGACCCGCTTCCATTACCTCCTTGATTATTGTAATTCCTTTGGTAACCCCCTTGGTTACCTCCTTGGCGAGTTTGGTGCGAATACCCACCTTGATTTCCCGATTGGAAATTCGGGTTTATTTGATTGGAGGCATTACCATACCTAAAATTAGGATGGTTCCTCAACCCGGGGTGGTAAGTGTTGGAATTCATATCGTATTGGCTCCGGTCTCCATACACTTGATTCACATCCGCGGTGGCTTGGCAATTCTCGGTTTGGTGACCAATGTCACCACATTCTTCACATACGCTATATTGTACCGCACCCACTTCTTTCTTCTTCATGCGGGCCAATTCCCGCTCCAACGTATCAATCCGATCCTTAGAACTTGCATCACGATCGGGCCAAGACCTTGAGGTAGGGTGCTTTTTGGCTCGGTCGGCCGACTCTTTTTCTTTAGACCGCTTGCTCATTCTTTCCAAGAATTCCCAATCATCGTCTTCATGGTTGCTTAGGAGGGTCCCATTACTTGTGGATTCAAGTCGGTTCCATGTATTGTCATCTAGACCCCGTACAAAGCATTTAACCAACTCCCACTTCTCGATTTGATGATGAGGGCATCTTCGCATCATTTCTCTAAATCTTGTAAAGGCCTCATGTAACGGTTCGCCCGATAATTGGCGAAAAGACCTAATTTCATCACGAGCGTCATCGGTCTTCGCCATTGAGTAGTATTCATCAAGGAACGCTTGTTGCATTTCTCCCCAAGTGCGAATACTATTTGCGGGAAGTGTGAGGAACCATTGCTTTGCCTTATCCTTCAGTGAAAATTGGAATAGTCGAAGTTTGACCTCATCTAAAGCAAAGTTATGACCCCCGATAGTGCTGCAAACCGAAGAAAATTCCGTCAAATGTGTATACGGTTCGTCGTTAGATCTTCCATTAAAATGAGGAAGTATGTTGATGTAATGTGGTTTACAATCAAACATCCTCCTCTCACAAATGATTGGTGAGTCGTTCTCGGTGACAACTGGCCTAAAACGATCATTCACTCCCCGTGGAGGTCGTTGACGACGATGTGGACCATTAACTTCTTGATCACCTGGTCTTCTATTATCCCGTCTTTCACCTCTTCGATCATCTCTTCGATCATCTCTTCAATTATCCCTTGGGTTACCACCTCCCACGAAACGAGGAATCCGGTTAGGGTTTGCATTGTTGTTGTTGTTGTAAAACCCATCATTCCGATTCCGTTGGTCATTGTTTCGTGGTTGACGGTTGTTCCCATAACCATCATTTCTTCCACCTCCGTAACCGTATTCGTCGTCCCCAACGTAATTGGCATATTGGTAGCCAACTTCCTCATCATCATATCTTCTTGCGTTGTAGACGTTTCCCCTATTCACGTAGCCCCAATCTTCGTCATCGTTAGCCCTATCATCATAGTATCCCCCGTCATCCGAATTTTCCGTATGAACACTCACATGTTCCGGTGATTGATAACCGGGAACACTATAAGGTTCATCATCGGGGATTGCATTCCTCAAGTCGTCGATGTTGAAGAATGGGTCTTCATTTGCGGGATTGCCGCGATCACGATTTCCCCGACGGTCGGAATTGACATTCCGGTCATCTAGGTTAATGGGTAGGGAGTTGTGTCTATGAAGATTTTGTTGTTGAGGTGTTCTTTGATTGTTGTTGGGATTTTGGTTTTGGAAAGGTGGTGTAGGTGGTCCATTGTTGTTGTTACCACCCGGTTGCTCTTGAGGCATGGGTTGAACATTTTGAGCGGGATAAAAGGTTCCTCGGGATTGGAATTGGTTTTGGTTGAGGTTTGGGTGATTGGAGTTTTGGTTTGCCATTGAACCAGTTTCAATGGATGGTGTATGTTGTGGTGTTTGGTTGGTTTGATTAGAAGCAAGTGTTGCTTCTAACCGGCTTGCTAGGTTTCTTCTTGCAACTCGTTCGATTTCCGGTTCGTAGACTAAAGGTGAAGTCCTCCCGGAGTTCCGCGTATGCATGCACTACCTGTAACCTGCACAAGTAACACACCCGCGTAACAAGGAAAAAGACAAAGTACAAAAAGAAAGCTAAACAATTTAAACAGTTAATCACGCAAATTCAAACAATATCCAAACACAAAGCGCACGCACTCCCCGGCAACGGTCAAATAGCTAGTGGTAGCAAGGGGTCGAACCACGAAGAGTATGTGGTTTGTGTATGGATTTGACTGAATTAAACAATTGTGTCACGATTATGAAGCTTGCCAGATATTTTTGTATTTTTGTTTAGTAGAAAGATGTGAATTTGAACTACTGGAATTTGATTAATCAATTAACAACTACTAATTAACGATTGCAAGAAAAATGGTTA
The DNA here is from genome assembly GCA_030545235.1 of Helianthus tuberosus. Classification (NCBI taxonomy): domain Eukaryota; kingdom Viridiplantae; phylum Streptophyta; class Magnoliopsida; order Asterales; family Asteraceae; genus Helianthus; species Helianthus tuberosus. The sequence continues at coordinate 190,340,836 of CM060406.1, forward strand.
CTAGAACAATAATGATAAAAAGGAATCACACCCGGTTTCGGTAATTGTTAACCTAGGATTTCTACAAGTTTTAGTTTCAACTCAAATGCATTCGATTAACGGATTTAGTGTACCGTGACTTAGGTGCTACTAGCTATCAACGCCCCGAAGAACGGACAAAAAGACACTTTGTAATCAACACAAGTAAATCCTAACAACGACAACGTACAATTACATATCACCGTTTCGCAAAGTCATAACTTTTAACATCGTTCGACAATTCACGAATTCGTAACAAATGTAATACTATTGTCAAAAGTTTCAAAAACCAAATACAAATTGTCACTAAGATGAAACAAGAACAAATTGAAACCCTAAAATTAACAACTACCTACACCGGGGTGAAACCGAGATGATTAGCCGCTCATGGTTGATGCAACTTGATCACCGGATGCTTGAAATGCGGATGGAGTCATCTTGAAGCTTGTAGGATAAAGGAATGATGGAGAATTAGGGTTTATGGAATGATGATGGTGAGAAGGATGATGGATTGGATGAATTAGGGTTTTGATGGTGAATTGGGGATGAATGATTGTGATTCGGTTGTAGAGATGATAGATGATGGAATGGTAGGTGAAAAATGGATGGTAATGGCTCCAAGAACAAGTTCAAACCTTCAAAATAAGTGTAACCCCCGAAATTGGTTGGTGAGGGAATCTTTAAACTCGTTACCTCCCCTAATCAAACAAAAATCGCGATGCATACATAGAGATGCCGTCGCCGACGGTGGATGTGTCCGTCGGCGACGGTGTGTAGTTAGTCTTCTGATGCCGACGGTCTAACGCGCTGTCTACGGTCACATCAGGCGACGTCACTTTGCACATACCGTCGGCGACGGCCATTATGGGCGTCGGCGACGGTGCCCGGAGTCTCATCTTTCTGTTTTTCGCGTTCCATGCTCCCGATTGATCCGTTTCGCGTTCCGGTGGTTCGTAAAGCTCCCGAAAAGCTCCTTAAACTCTGTTAGACCTGCAAAACACATATCTAATCAAAAGTAGACCATTCGAAACTAAAACTTGTGTAAAAACATCAAATTAAGCAATTACAAGCACCGGTTTTCGACCACGTATCAATGGTTATCTGAAAAACACATTTACAACAGATTCTTACAGGTAATTATAACTAGTTCATAACTAGTCATTTTTACCAAGATTAACATCAAAATTTAACCACCAACACTTATGATCAAATACTCAAACTTGCAAATTGTTTAAGTATTTCCCGATTACTAACATGCATGATGATCCTAATCATAATCATATCCTCAAATTCATCATATGATTAAAACCCACTTAACCTAGTGTGGTAAATCATTCAATCATTCAATCCATAACATGTTATGTATGATTTTCACTTAGGGTTTTGTTCCTAAGCAAATATACATCACTAATCTAGCCATAGCTTCTCTAATCCATGCCTAATTCGCGATTAGGATGATTACCCAATTTTTACAACTTCACCAAACATCAAGATTTTACATACCTTAGGATCCCCTTGTTCGGGTGATCGTTACTTCATGCTCGGTTGTGAATTTGGGCTTCATTTGATCCTTCAATTTGATGGATTTGTTGAAGGTTAGGGTTTGGCTCCATGGGGAGCTTCCCCTGGTCGTACGCACACACACACACTCTTAGTGTGTGTGTTGTGTTTTATTAAATAACTTTGTTAAGTTATTCCATTTTAACCCCTCGTGTTTGGTTCGTTATTAAGTAGGCCACGACCTACTTATTTCTAACGATATTCCTCACTTATTAACTAGGTTAAACATTCCTATTTAAATTAGTGGGCTCGGGGAATCTATGACTAAGATTATTTTAAATCCCGTTACTCGGGCCTTCTATAAACTTTATTTCTACAAAAGCTTTCGTTAACTTTGTATTTAATATTAAGATCATTTGTTTAAATCCTAATATTTATCGGGTTACTCTCACCACTAATGGTACTTTACCCGTCTTTTAGTATTAACGGGGTTTGATTACCAAACCCGTTTTCGAGATGTTACAAGTCTACCCCCTTAAAGAGGTTTCGTCCTCGAAACCTTTTCTTACATAATTATTGAGTTTAAACTCAATGTATTCTATCTGAGAAATCTTTTAAACATTACTTATACTTTTAACCATTCATTAGTGTTACCATAAAAGTATGGTAACATCTTTTAATTACACAACATATGTGTCTTTTATGCGAATTAACGCAATTCAGGATAACGCCTTCTTGTTATTTCAACTTGTTTAGTTAACTTAGCGAAATCCATCGCCTTATACTTTCGGATTCTTTGTGAATCCATTATTTTCACCCATTTGGATGTTTCTAGTGAGATCTTTCACTCTTACAAACAGACCCTTTCCTTTACGTACTTATTCATTTGGTTCATTCCTACAGAACTCGCCGCAAAAAATGAATTTCCTGATTTTATCTTATGTATTTAGCACTATCTAGATGTGCTATTAACGAAATTCTACAAGGCATATTACCACATACCTTTCGGCTTATCCTTTTATCGTGCTTTTACTCGAACTAACTTCCCAACACTTTGCTTATGTTGCCTTGTGATCGCTCAGTATAGGCGATAAATACTTTTCGTTATTATGACCTCATGGATCATCACTGCCGTTTTGTACTCATTTACCTTTATTATTTGGCTTGACTGAGTAGCCATTTGGCCACTTGGTCATACACGCTTATCAACTATGATTATTTCACGCTAATCTTAATATAGATAGCGTGTTGAACACTTTCTTAATTTAAATATTGACCTTAACCGGCCTCACTGACTAGTCTTATTAGTCCAGTTACTTTATACCCATCTCTCGAGCTACTATGTGATTTTATTTCACATAACTTTCCTGACCGTGATCGCGTCACGTCGTGTTTTAGGTTTATTTTCCAATCATCTCATACTATATATGTTTGATAAAACGTTGTTTTTGACTAAAACGGAATTTTAGTTTAACGTTTTATCTTTAATTTATGTCAAGCAATTTTGACGACTTGGCATTTACTCTTTTACAGTCTTTGTTTTACGCGAGGATTCTCACTGGTTCTCTCGCTTCATTTCTATATTCCGACTTTGTCCTCGAGTTTGACGTTTTACAAAAACGACTCGTTTAGGGACATATTCGCATTTTCCGGGTTCGAGTGTAAGTACACTCCCTCCCAATGCTTGTCTAAATCATTTTTTTTCATGTTTACGTTTTCTGGGTTCGAGTGTAAGTACACAATCCCTCCCAATACTCGTCTAAATCATTTTTCATGCTTGCGTTTTCTGGGTTCGAGTGTAAGTACACTCCCTCCCAATACTCGTCTAAATCATTTTTCATGCTTGCGTTTTCTGGGTTCGAGTGTAAGTACACTCCCTCCCAATACTCGTCTAAATCATTTTTCATGCTTCTTTGTCCCTTCACTCGGGCTCATCATCCTAATGTAATACGCTTCCGTCACCCGGCTGTGCGTTTACATTATTATCAATTATTTTGCTCATTTGATTCATTTGGGTACTATTAAGTTAGTCCCATTCACACCGCCCTTACTACATCGGATGTAAACGTGTACGCCATAAGAAGTTCATGGTATCATATGCCACTACTTACTTGGCCAGAGTAAGCGATTAACACATGACACACATTACCTTTTTATAGTTTTCACATCACGCCCTATGTAAGTAACGCCTCTATTTGTTTCTCTTGGAAACAATATCCCGAATACATTTTCTATTCGGGTTTTTCCAAGTTTTTAATCTACATATGCAACTTTCAATTTCTACTTATTTGTTGCATATTACTATTTGTGCGATTATTTAAAATGTGCACCTGGTAATGTTTGCCCCAACGGGCGTTCCTTGCCATTAACCTTGTTCGCGGTCGATACGCGATTTAGTCCTCGGTGAGCATGCTCCTCTCGTCATACTTCGGACCGTTCCATCATCATATCTACAATTCGTTTGACTCTCGTCGTCTTCAAACGCGAGTGTCCTTCAATTAAAACATTCACAAAGTTAGTAACGTCAACTTCAATAATCGCCCGTAATATAATACAAGGCTTTTTCTACTATACGCGTCAACGCACGTATTTTCGTCAACTATATCAATCATTTTAATTGGGGTAACGTGTATCACACGATAGCCCCATGTGTTGTTTACAACACTTTAGCATGCTAAACTATTAACATACTTGTACTTACCGGATTTACGATCAAGCTTCGAACCGAACACATTTGTCAACAACCTTGAGCTCTGATTACCAACTTGTAACACCCTTATTATTATTTAACAATTTTCGTATAATTTACGAAAATAAACGGGTAATTAGAATTTCAATACATTGAAAATACGGGTTTCATTAAACCTTTTACAGAATTAAAACTATACAACATAACGTGTGTGAGTTCGTCATTTAACATAACAACGATACATAGTGCGGAAGCTTATTTCTTAATCGTGTTCGGTTCTTCATTATGCATTGATCGTCCTCCGGTGCTAAAATCATACCTGAAACTCATAAAACATGAGTTGGATTAGTCATATGTAACTTAGAACGTATTTAAACGAGTCCGGGAAGCGAAACTGATTAAAATAAAAAATTTTCGCTAAATCAGGGTTCTGTCGCGTGTCGCGGAGGAACCATGTTGTTCCTTCGCGTGTCGCCTGGGAAACCAGTTTCCAGCAGGTTGCAGTTCAGATCAGCTATGCCAGTTTTTACGGAAACGGCCATAACTTCTTCGTTATTGATCCGTTTTACCCGATTCTTTTTCCTACGCGTCCGTAATTTAATCCTCCATCTTATGGAGTTAAAATCCTACATCCAACATAAGAAATTTTGAGACTTCTAAGCCTTTGACTCGTTACCTTTTTACCGAATTTTAACCCGTTTATACATTTTATCAAACAAACGTATTTGTTTGATTCCTATATTACGTACACTTAAACAAATTAATGTTACCTACCATATTAGGTTCTAATCATAGGTTTATTACACAATTTAAACCCGTTTTCGCTTGTATGCTTATTTTGACCCGTTAAGGGTATTTAAGCACTTTCGAGCCTAAAATCGCTTTCGATTGTATTTAGCATTTCATCACCACATTTCTTATCCTATAATCTCCCACCACAATTGTGTTTATGGTGGGTTTGATGTGGTGATCTATATAAACCAAATTTTACCTCTCAAATCATTATTTTACGGCAAAAACTCAAATAGTACCGTTTGACTAATATAATACCTCTTTCAACTTCTATACTTAATCTAAGTATTTACTTAGTCATAAAACTTATTTCCAAACAACCTTTAAAGGTTGTTTGTTCGAATTAGCTAACAAGGGCGTTTTGGTCCTTTTTAGTCTTTCAATTACGACAAGGTCTTTTGAGAGCATGTTTGACCCATGATTCTTCTTTTGAATTATGATCTTGCTCGAAAAGTCAATATGCTTTTCAAAACGCCACTACCCTCTTTTAAAACATTCGGTTTACCCACTTAAGTAACCCATTGTCTATCTAAGACTTCATTAAATACTCAATGAACCTTACGTTCTCAATGAATCATTACTCTATTACACATACCTGGCTCGGGTCACTGTATTGACCTGATTTAATGCCTTGCTATAATACTCGCTAAATAGTAGCGATGTAAATATCATTTCTACATTTATTCCTGAAATCATATAACCCGACAAGAATCATTAGTCGCTAATATCAAAAGGTGGTATCTTCACCCTTTGACCCGTTTGGTCTAAATGACCGATTATATTGGCGAGATGACATGTATTTTCATCTCGACTATATGACTCGCTCCGATTTACATCGTGCGGTCGCTTTACTTATAATTCATTTCTTAACACTTTTCGGCCTATTAAGGCTTACTTCATAAGTGTCTTTTAAAGCCAATAGTTATGGTCGATGCATGACCAATTTACCGTTTTACCCTTATTGTTTGTTTTGGTTTACCCTATAAGGCAACCATTCAAAAGTTTATTTTCCATTTGTCCTAAAATGATCAAATTACCGATTTAACTCCTTTTAAACCATCAACATGGTTTCTTGTCATACTCGACTATCTTGTTCCGTACGTTTACACGCCGGAACATCATACCTCAATTATGTATTTATCTTATTCGTAACTAATACGATAAGAGAATATTCTAAAATATAAGACTAGTGTAAGTTATACTTACCTTGCATCTGAAATATGCTTTTTCCTTCATTCTTGATTCGTTTGACCCGCTTCTTTCCCCAAGCTTTCACCTAGCTCGTTAAGCGTCAACTATATCAACATTTACAAGGTGGTTAGATTAGTCATTAACAATCACGACTATTCCACCTTACTTATTTTCTTTGTCGAAACTACTATTCGACTTCATCACTAGTTAGTTTGACTTTCTAAAGTCAACTACCTTTAATCATATAATATGCACAATTAAGGTAAATCAACATTATGATTAGAACCCGTTTTATCCCATGTCTCATGTAATTAGTCAAGCTTGCCAATTACGCATTTCACTTGAATTTCAATACTTTACTTCTCATTTAGGCATTTTAACAAACACCTAATGGGCATAATTCTACACATTTGCTAACTAGTTCATAACTAGTCATTTTTACCAAGATTAACATCAAAATTTAACCACCAACACTTATGATCAAATACTCAAACTTGCAAATTGTTTAAGTATTTCCCGATTACTAACATGCATGATGATCCTAATCACAATCATATCCTCAAATTCATCATATGATTAAAACCCACTTAACCTAGTGTGGTAAATCATTCAATCATTCAATCCATAACATGTTATGTATGATTTTCACTTAGGGTTTTGTTCCTAAGCAAATATACATCACTAATCTAGCCATGGCTTCTCTAATCCATGCCTAATTCGCGATTAGGATGATTACCCAATTTTTACAACTTCACCAAACATCAAGATTTTACATACCTTAGGATCCCCTTGTTCGGGTGATCGTTACTTCATGCTCGGTTGTGAATTTGGGCTTCATTTGATCCTTCAATTTGATGGATTTGTTGAAGGTTAGGGTTTGGCTCCATGGGGAGCTTCCCCTGGTCGTACGCACACACACACACTCTTAGTGTGTGTGTTGTGTTTTATTAAATAACTTTGTTAAGTTATTCCATTTTAACCCCTCGTGTTTGGTTCGTTATTAAGTAGGCCACGACCTACTTATTTCTAACGATATTCCCCACTTATTAACTAGGTTAAACATTCCTATTTAAATTAGTGGGCTCGGGGAATCTATGACTAAGATTATTTTAAATCCCGTTACTCGGGCCTTCTATAAACTTTATTTCTACAAAAGCTTTCGTTAACTTTGTATTTAATATTAAGATCATTTGTTTAAATCCTAATATTTATCGGGTTACTCTCACCACTAATGGTACTTTACCCGTCTTTTAGTATTAACGGGGTTTGATTACCAAACCCGTTTTCGGGATGTTACAAGTCTCAGCCTCTGTGGTCCTTTTAAACTTGTTTGTCTGGAGGCAGTCTTTCAATACTTTCATAAAGGGAAGGGTCCTGTCGGCTACCTTTGATAAGAAACGGTTCAACGCTATTAGTCTCCCGTTTAGTTGCTGAATGTCCTTCAGGGACCTGGGGGATCGCATCTCAGCCACCGCTTGGGTTTTCTCCGGATTTGCTTTGATCCCTCCCTTGGTGACCACTACTCCCAGGAAATTCCCCTCCTCTACTCCAAAACAGCACTTCCCAGGGTTTAACTTCATGTTCACATCCTGCATAGCGTTGAGTGTCTCGGCTATATCGTCTATCATGGCCATCTCCATCAGGATTTTGATAACAATGTCGTCGACGTATACTTCTAGGTTCCTTCCCCGTTGTTCCCTGAACAAAGCGTTCATGAACCTCTGATATGTGGCCCCAGCATTTTTAAGACCGAAGGGCATCTTGGTGTAGCAGAATGTCCCTTCGTCCGTGATGAAGGCAGTCTTTTCTTCGTCTTCCATTGACATCTGGATTTGGTGGTACCCTTTGTAGGCGTCCAGGAAGCACTTCAGGGGGTACTGAGACAAAGAGTCTACCTGAACGTCTATCTCCGGGAGGGGATAACAGTCCTTAGGACATGCTTTGTTCAGATCTTGAAAGTCAATGCGCATTCTCTGTGACAATTCGAAATTTAGAACCTTTCATTGTATCTCGATGTTACATGCTTGAACGTTATGTGACTAGTTAACTTGTCGGCTCAATAAATGATATAATTGAATTTATGTGATTATGTGTTGTGCTTGTATGTATGCGTGTATTTATATGAACCGAGACACAAGAACCCGACTCGAGACCATGCGGTCTCGAGTGAATAGTGTAACTGTTGGGCCGGTTGGGCCATGCCCCTCTTCACTCCACTCGAAAACCCATTAGGGTGCATCACTTGAAGCTAGTATATAACCTTGTTGTTAGCCAACATCACTATCTTTGGGCAACACACACACACTCCTACCTTCTCTCTCTCACTAAAACCCTAGAAGCACAAACCTTCACTCTCTCTCGGATCAAACCGGCCGACCACAAGAGGGTTCTCGGATTAGCTTGTGCACACCAAGTAAAGCTTCATCTTTCACCACTACTTCTCTAATCGGTTAGTGATTCATGCTTGTGATGTGTTTCGGTTGATGATGATGTGTGATGAAGTTATTTGATAATGTGTTTGCTTGTTAAAGTTTTATGCATGATTAAGGTGTTGATTATGTAATAAAAACGCATCATGACTATTGTTTGAACATGACAAAAGTGCTTGTTTGAGTTAATGAGTTCTTGTTTGTTAAATGATACATGCTTAGGAGAACATGACTTTTGTAGAATAACATTTGAACAAGATGTTTTGAATAACAAAAGAATGATAAGCTTAGGGTTATTCATGATCATCCGATTTTATGTTAGAGGTTGTAGAACAAGTACCTTGTTTGATAATGATCCACAAAAATGATTATTGATATCTAGAGTATATGTCATGATTCGGGTCCATGGAATGCATAGCTATGTGGGATGAATATGTTGATTTTGAAAGATGAACTACTTGAAGATCATGAAAGATATTTGAAATTGATATGTTTGATCCATTTCGGTTAGTGTTAGACAAGGAAACATGTTAGTGCATTGTTATTGGCTAGTACACCATATCATGATCATGAAATTCTATTGGTTTAGTACAATGTCAGAAATCAGCAGATGATCCAGCCGAGACCTTCAGTCTCGACTCGAGATCACCACATGACAACTCGAGATCACGGTTTCGACACAAGATTGCGAGTCGAGAACCTCTAGTCTCGACTCGAGACCACACCAGCACAAAAACAGCATGACTCGAGAACTCGTAGGCCTTAACCCAAGATCGCACAGTCTCGACTCGAGATCTCTAGTCTCGACTCGAGACCACGTACACACTCCTTCTGATTTGGACTTGCACACTGCTACGGGCTTAGATGTTTGGGCCGAACTTATGGGCTTCATGTGTTGCTATTAAATGCGTATGTTGTGCACACTGAATTGGACTTGCATACCATTACGAGCCCAACTGTTTGGGCCACACACTTAGACTTTGGTTGTTACGTGAATGTTACTATGGAACTGTTACGAACTGTTGATGAACTGCCATGCTAGACATGTATGCCATGATCGTTACTTGAGTACAATACGTGTAGAACATACGTGCACTACTTGAATATGAACCTGACTTGAATGGTATCTATGTTAGGACGTAGTTGACCACTTACAACTTGATTGACCTTTCTGTGTATCTGCCGAGCAAACCAAGGTGAGTTCACACCCTCTACAAAGCATGGGATTCCCAGGGGTTGGGAATGGGGTTAAGGAACATGGGTTCCTCGTCCTCCTTGGGTAGGACAGTATTGGTTCAGGAATGTAATTCCTCGTCCTCAGGGACAGATAACTCGTACTAGGCCAAAACTCTATCACGAAGTCCCTCCTTTTTATATCGACTTAATCGCCGGGCCAATGGCGAGCGGGTCATTAGTTAGATAGCGCTATTTAGGTCTGACAAACCTCACACCGTGCCGCAGAGGACGGGCGTGAACTAATGGATCTGGGGCACGTCAATGCTGATAGACATTGATAGTTTCAGGGCACATAAACATGACTACAGTCAGCAGTCGATATGGTAATGAGTCTAGTGTATACATGGGGTAGCCCCCACGGCCGAAATGCCAGATAACTAACATGGGGTAGCCCCCACGGCTGGATTGCCAGAGTAACCGGGAATAAACAAGTCACGTTTTCAACTATGGGGTAACCCCCACGGCAGGATGCCAGATAAAGGAAACTATTTTCAGAACAACTTAAACAAACACCCAACCGTGAACTCACTCAACTTGTTGTTGACTCGTTACTACATGCTTTGCAGGTCAATAGGTACTTAGCTGGAGCTTGCATGGAAGAGAGTCGTTGTGGGACATGGACAGCTGTGTGCCATGTTAAACTTTGAAACAATTAAACTTATGTTTGGTTTTAAACGTTATGCTTCCGCTTGCAACTTAACTATGTTTTGTTTGGTCACCAATTGTATTGGTTGGACTTTTATGATCACTTACATGCTTGTTCAATATGATTGGTGGCTGGATCCTGGTCAGTCACGCCTCCAAGCGGTGGTATTCCGCAGGTGGATTTTGGGGGTGTGACAGATTGGTATCAGAGCCATTGGTTATAGTGAACTTGGTTTTAATAAGGGAAAAGTTTTTGTTAAAACCAGACTATAACCTGTACAGTGCTCTATGGTCCACAACGACGCTTCACTCCACATGCAAGGCTCGACATTCTAGGTGATATGATCTATGTATATATTGCCTACTTGTTAGTTACTTAGTACATTGCTCATGGTATGCTTGGTTAGTATAACTACTGTTGCTTGAACACGTGTGTGCTTACTCTCTTCTGTCATCGCATTTTTGCGAACCCCTCTCACTCACGTTCCTCTTGATATGAAGATCATGTCTGGACACGTAAACATGACACAAGCCCAGTTGACGGCTCTGATTAACGAACGAGTTGCTGCAGCACTGGCAGCTGCACACGCAGGAGGTATATCCTGCAGTCCAAACTCATCCTAGGATCTTTAGATCCTACTCTCGTGAACCAACCTTTGTGTTAAACTCTGTCCTTTCTTTCACCCACGACAGGTCAACATGCACAGCCACCTGTGTCCACCTTCAAAACTTTTATGGACTGCCGACCAACTACTTTTAGCGGCACTGAAGGAGCCGTAGGTCTCCTCCACTGGTTTGAAAAGCTCGAATCGGTTTTCGAGATGTGTGAATGCCCTGAGGAGCGCAGGGTGAAGTATGCTACCGGTACTCTGGAAGGTTTGGCGCTCACGTGGTGGAACGCTCAGGTCCAAATGCTGGGGTTGGTTGCTGCTAACGCCACCCCGTGGAACAACTTTAAGGAAATGATCAAAGAGGAGTATTGCAATCATGATGAGATTCACAAACTGGAGGTAGAATTCTTCAACCTCAAGATGACGGGGTCAGAAATTGAAGCTTATGTGAAGAGATCGAACGAACTGGCAATTCTGTGTCCTACTATGGTGGATCCTCCCATCAAACGCATCGAACTCTTTCTCAAGGGCTTAGTGCCGAAAATCCAAAGTCATGTGACTTCAGCAAACCTCGACACCATCCAGCAGGTTGTTCAGTTGGCTCACCGTCTCACGGATCAGGCGGTGGAGCAGAACAGGTTACCAAAGCGCATAGGTGTTACAACTACTTCAGGTGCTCTTAGTGACAACAAACGGAAGTGGGATGGAGCTTCAAACAAGGGTTCAACTTCGGTGCAATCTCAGTCTCAGCAAAGAAAGACTGACGACTACAAGAGCCCTAATCAGCAACCATCTGGTGGTCAAAGTCATGGTGGGTACAAAGGGAATGACCCCAAATGCAATCGCTGCAGCCTGCACCACAGCGGGCCATGCAACAGGGGTAACTGTCATCGGTGCAACAAGCCAGGTCACGCTGCAAAGGATTGCAGGAGCTTATACCCCGCCAACCAGAATCGTCAACAAGCTCAACAGAACCAACGTCAGCAACAGCAGCAAGGTGACAACAAAGGGTGCTTTCAGTGTGGAGCTGAAGGCCATTACAAGAAAGATTGCCCCCAACTGAACAGGAACCAGAACAACAACAACAACAACAACAACAATAACAACAATCAAGGGAATGGTAACAACGGTAACAACGGGAACAACAACAACAATGGTGCCAGGGGGCGGGCGTTCGTGATTGGTCAAGGTGAAGCCAGGAATGACCCCAATGTTGTGGCGGGTAAGTTCCTTCTCGACGACTTTTATGTTACAGTTTTATTTGATTCGGGTGCCGATACTAGCTACATGTCACTAGAAGTTAGTCAAATGCTTAAACGTATTCCGACACCTTTGAACAACAAGCACACAGTAGAGTTAGCAAATGGTAAGAGTTTAGAGGCCACACACGTAGTCAAGGGTTGCAAACTTGTTCTTGTTAACCAGACCTTCTCTATCGACCTTGTTCCTATCGTCTTGGGTAGTTTCGATGTTGTCATTGGAATGGATTGGTTATCCCAACACCGAGCAGAGATTCTTTGCAACGAGAAGATTGTTCGTATTCCTAGTTCCGGTAGTGAACCTCTCATGATTCATGGCGACAAGAGGAGTGCTGTTGAGAACATCATCTCTCTCCTTAAGGCCCAGAAGTGCTTGCGAAAGGGCCACACTGCCATCTTGGCTCTCGTTACTGACACCTCGGAGAAAGAGAAGAAAATAGAAGATTTTCCAATTGTACGCGACTATCCTGAGGTATTTCCTGAAGAATTACCTGGCCTTCCGCCTCATCGCCAAGTCGAGTTTCAGATTGAACTAGCTCCTGGAGCTGCGCCTATAGCTCGTGCACCTTATCGTTTAGCTCCATCAGAGTTGGAAGAACTCTCTACGCAACTACAAGAACTCTTGGACAAGGGTTTTATTCGTCCTAGCTCTTCACCTTGGGGAGCTCCGGTGCTATTTGTGAAGAAGAAAGACGGTACCTTCAGAATGTGCATCGACTACCGGGAACTCAACAAGGTGACGGTGAAGAATCATTATCCTCTTCCACGTATTGACGACTTGTTCGACCAGCTGCAAGGGTCGAGCTACTACTCAAAGATTGATTTGAGATCGGGGTATCACCAGCTGAGAGTCCGAGAAGAGGACGTCTCTAAGACAGCTTTTAGAACGCGTTACGGACACTATGAGTTTTTGGTCATGCCTTTTGGGCTAACAAACGCACCTGCGATCTTCATGGACTTGATGAATCGAGTGTGCAAGCCTTACCTGGACAAGTTCGTTATAGTCTTCATCGACGACATCCTGATCTATTCCAAGAGTCAGGAGGAACACGAGCAACATCTACGACTTATTTTGGAACTCCTTCGAACAGAACAACTTTATGCAAAGTTCTCGAAATGCGACTTCTGGCTTCGCGAAGTCCATTTCCTAGGCCATGTGGTGAACAAGGATGGGATTCACGTTGATCCATCTAAGGTAGACTCGATTAAGAACTGGCCTGCACCTCGTACACCAACGGAAATTCGCCAATTCTTGGGCTTGGCAGGTTACTACAGGAGATTCATTAAGGATTTTTCCAAGATTGCACAGCCTCTCACCTCACTAACGCAGAAAGGCGTTGTTTATCGATGGGGAAATGCACAAGATTTAGCATTTCAGCACTTAAAGGATAGACTTTGCAGCGCACCTATCCTTTCCTTGCCAGAGGGCACAGACGACTTCGTGGTCTACTGCGACGCATCAATTCAGGGTCTTGGTTGTGTACTGATGCAACGGGATAAGGTTATAGCCTACGCCTCACGCCAACTTAAAATTCATGAGAAGAACTACACTACACACGATTTAGAGCTGGGAGCTGTCGTTTTTGCACTTAAGATATGGCGACATTACCTGTACGGCACCAAATGCACCATTTACACCGATCACAGGAGTCTCGAGCACATCTTCAAGCAGAAAGAGCTAAACATGCATCAACGACGATGGGTCGAGTTATTAAACGATTACGAATGTGCAATCAAGTACCATCCTGGCAAAGCCAATGTTGTGGCTGATGCCCTCAATCGAAAGGACACTGCGCCTAAGCGCGTACGAGCTTTACAACTCACTATCCAATCTAGTCTTCCTTCCCAGATACGAACTGCTCAGATAGAAGCACTGAAACCAGAAAACGTCAGGGCTGAAGCCCTACGCGGCTCAAGGCAACGCTTAGAACAGAAGGAAGACGGTGCTTACTACGTAACGGGACGCATTTGGGTCCCACTCTGTCACGGCCCCCGACCCGGTTTTACTCGTTTCAGGAGTCTCGGAACAGAAATACTGCGGTATTTAATTTAATTGAGTTTAACAGCGGAAGTTTATTTAACAGGATCGTTTAAAGCTAAAATTTTCCCCGATTATTTTATTTCATAATTCGGAATAAAACCCCGATAATTTACAAAAGTATGATTTTATAAAATCTTTATGTTACAAACTTATTTCCTTAATTTTTATAATGAGCCACTATCTTAAGCTTGAAATGCTCCCCAGCACTTTTTCCTGAATTATAGCAGATCACCTGAAACATGTTTGAAAAAGGTTTTGTCAGCGGGAAATACTGAGTGAATCATTCTATTTAATAAAATGACACATTTGTTATAATTTACAGTATTAAGAGTGATTACAATGTTTCTGATATCAAGCCAACTACCCACAGTATTTGTCACTCGACCCATTGGCCCATTCGTCCAATGGTGTCTGTGACTATGGTCATATCCCCCATTGGCTGCCCCAATGGTGACGATTATCAAGTAATGTATACAAAACCCCACATACCGGCTGTAACTTGGTGATTACAAAGACTTAATCCCCGTAATTATAACTTTGAAAATAAACATGATTTTGTAAATAGATTTGATAAAAAGAGAGAATGACTCACTTTGCTATTTTAATACGGACAGAGTCTAGTCTATGATTTAGCCTTGTTAACCTAATTTAAATAACAATGCACACAAAACTAGGTTAGTAATCAATCCAGCAATTACGATAACTCACGAGATCAAATTCTCACAATGAATGACAAAGTGCAATACTTCATCCATCGAATTAACGATGATCCGTCAAATTAATGACGAATGACAAAGTATAATACTTCATCCATCGAATTAACGATGATCCATCAAATTAATGACGAACGATAAAGTATAACCCTAATGTGGGCGGCACTTAAACATCCATTGGATATATTGATCGTCGGAAAATGAATCGTAGCAGCGATCGTGCTAATACCCTGTTTTGTAGCAGAATTTCGAGATCACTGTGTGGATTGAGAGTAAACAGCGTCTAAGTGATTGTAAGTAAAGAATTTTATCGTCGTAACATGCAAACAGTTCAAGTCCCAAACCCTGGTATTTATACCCAAATTTGGAACCCCCCGCGTGTCGCGAAGGGTGTGGCCGACCCTGTCGCGACTCGCCTGAGATGACAGCCTAGCCTAGGTTAGCCTTGTCACTAGTGTAGCCCTGCTGAGTTGCTAGTTCGTTAATTCTCAGTTTGTACAACTCAATTCGAAGATAATTATCAATTAGGGTTTACCCCCCCTTATTTTTAGGGGCCCTAATCTTAATTCTGAAAATTATGAAAATTTTAGGGTTTGTTCAGAATCACTTGGGTGTCTCAATTAGGGTTTCCTTTTGGACTAATTAATATACTAAATAGTACTTTTTGATGAGAGTTGTTACATTCTCCCCACCTTAATAAAAATCTCGTCCTCGAGATTTATTGGAATAATTGAGGATACTTTCTCTTCATTTCTGATTCCAGCTCCCAAGTGTATTCAGCTCCTCTCTTTGAATCCCACCTGACTTTGACTAGAACTAGTCGTTTGTGTTTGAGAAACTTGATCTTTCGATCTTCAATTTGAAGAGGTCTCTCAACAAATTTCAATTTTTCGTTTACCTCTATATTTTGAAGAGGTACTACCAGTGATTCATCTGATAAGCATTTCTTGAGATTGGATACATGAAATACATCATGTACTCCAGCTAATTCTTCTGGTAGTTTTAAACGATAAGCAACTGGTCCTATACGTTGGATCACTGAAAATGGCCCTACGTATCTTGGACTTAGCTTTCCTTTCTTACCAAATCTAACAACTCCTTTCCAAGGAGAAACTTTCAATAATACCTTGTCTCCAACTTGGAATTCTAGCGGCTTGCTTCTATTGTCTGCATAACTCTTCTGGCGATCTCGAGCCGTCTTCAGCCTTTCTTTGATTTGAGTAACCTTATCAGTTGTTTCTTGCACTATTTCAGGACCTGATAATTGACTTTCTCCTATTTCTGCCCAACAAACTGGAGTTCTGCACTTTCTTCCATATAATGCTTCAAATGGAGCAGTTTCAATGCTTGAGTGATAACTATTGTTATAGGAGAATTCAATTAATGGTAAATGATCATCCCAACTTCCACCAAAATCTATTACACATGCTCGGAGCATGTCTTCTAGAGTTTGGATTGTCCTTTCACTTTGTCCATCTGTTTGGGGATGATATGCAGTGCTTAGGTTTAGTCGAGTTCCCATAGCTTGCTGGAAACTTTTCCAGAAATGGGAAGTGAATCGACTATCCCTATCCGAAACAATGGAGAGTGGAACTCCATGTAAGGATACAACTTCATCTACATACAATTTAGCCAGTCTTTCCATGCTAAAGGTTTCTTTCATAGGTAGAAAGTGAGCAGATTTGGTTAATCGATCCACAATTACCCAAATCGCATCATTACCTTTTCTGGTTTTGGGTAACTTAGTAACAAAATCCATTGTTATAAGTTCCCATTTCCATACTGGCATTTCTAATTGTTGTAGCAACCCTGAAGGTTTCTGATGTTCTGCCTTAACTTGTGAACAAGTAAGACATTTAGAAACATAGCTGGCTATGTCCTTTTTCATTCCTATCCACCAAAAGTTCTTTCTTAAATCTTGGTACATCTTATTGTTTCCAGGGTGTATTGTGTACCTAGATTTATGAGCTTCTTCTAAAATCTTAGGTCTTAAGTTTCCCTGTTTAGGTACCCAAATTCTACTTTTGTGGAATCTCCAAATTCCATCTGCTCCTTGTTCTAATTCCTTGATTCGTCCTTTCATTCCTTCAGCATCATCCTTGATTGCTGTAGTTTGAACATTCTTCAATTGTTCCATTAAATCTATTTGTAGATTTAATCTGAGAGCACGAACCCGTCGTTGTTTCTCATAATACTTACGACTTAAGGCATCTGCAACTACATTCGCCTTTCCTTCATGATATTGAATATCACAGTCGTAGTCGCTTAAGATTTCCATCCATCTCCTTTGCCTCATGTTTAACTCTTTTTGCCCGAATATATATCTTAAACTTTTGTGATTTGTATAGATAGTAAACTTACTTCCGTACAGATAATGTCTCCACATCTTAAGGGCAAAAATTACGGCTCCTAATTCTAAATCATGAGTCGTATAGTTTTCTTCATGCTTTTTCAATTGCCTTGAAGCGTACGCAATTACCTTCTTGCGTTGCATAAGCACACATCCAAATCCTAATTTTGAAGCATCACAATATACTTCAAAATCTTCAGTTCCTTCTGGTAAGGCTAAGATTGGAGCATGGGTTAATTTCTGCTTCAATATTCTAAAAGCTTCTTCTTGTTTAGGTCCCCATTCAAACTTAGTAGCTTTACAGGTTAGCTTAGTTAATGGTACAGCTATCTTGGAAAAATCCTTAATAAACCGTCTATAATACCCAGCTAATCCTATAAAACTTCTTATTTCCATTGCTGTTTGTGGAACCTTCCATTTGGTAATTGCTTCTATCTTAGTAGGATCTACATGAATACCTTCATGATTCACCATGTGTCCTAAAAATTGTACTTCTTTTAGCCAAAATTCACATTTCGAGAATTTAGCGTACAACTTTTCTTTTCTTAACAAAGTTAAAAGTGCATGAAGATGTTCACAATGCTCTGTTTGACTTTTGGAATAAATAAGTATATCGTCTATGAAGACAATTACAAATTTATCCAAATACGGTTTACAGATTCTATTCATCATGTCCATAAATGCTGCAGGAGCATTTGTTAACCCGAAGGGCATGACTGTAAACTCGTAATGACCATACCTAGTTCTGAAAGCAGTCTTAGGTATGTCTTTTTCTTGTACCTTTAATTGATGATATCCGGAGCGTAAATCTATCTTAGAAAAATATCTAGCCCCCTGAAGTTGATCAAAAAGATCATCAATCCTAGGTAATGGATATCGATTCTTAATTGTGACTTTATTTAATTCTCTATAATCGATACACATTCTCATTGAACCATCCTTTTTCTTCACAAACAACACTGGCGCTCCCCAAGGGGATGAGCTAGGTTGTATGAATCCTTTACTTAGTAATTCATCTAATTGCTTTTTCAGTTCTAACATTTCTGTGGGTGCTAACCGATAAGGTGCCTTGGCTATCGGTGTAGTTCCTGGAATCAGATGAATCCTAAATTCTACTTCCCTGTCTGGAGGTAATCCTGGTAAATCTTCTGGAAATACATCAGGATATTCTGAGACTACTGGTATTTCCTTAAGATCTTTATCCTTAGTGCTAATGATTACTGAAATCATATACACTATTCCTTGTTTTCGTTCATAATTAGCAACTTTCATTACTGATATGAACTTCATGGCCTTACGTGGTTTATCTCCTGTAATCCTAATCACTTCTCCGGTGGGTGATTGAATTTCTATGGAATTCTGATCACAAAGGATTCTAGCATGGTTGGCTACTAACCAATCCATTCCTAAGACAACATCAAATTCAGCCAAATTCATCGGCAATAGTTTTGCAGAGAATTTATGTCCTAAAAGTTCTATGTTTCCTTCTTGCAAAACTTTATTTATTTTAACTGAATTTCCGTCTGCTGTTTCAACTGTAATATTCTGCCTACTATTGGTTAAAGGTAAACTAAGAGCTTGGCAGAATAAAGTATTTATAAAACTTTGGTTTGCACCAGAGTCAAATAATACTTTTGCGTACACGTTGTGAACTAAGAACGTACCCGCTATCACATCTGGAATGAGTTCTGCTTCTTGAGTGGTCAGCTGAAATGCCCTGGCATTCTTCTTTGTAGTTCCTTCGGTCGCCTTGGGTTTGTTGTCTACTGGTTTAACCAATTTAGGACATTCTGTTTTATAATGCCCCGCTTCTCCACAGTTAAAACAGATTACGGTTTTCTTTTTGCAGTTTTCTTCACGATGTCCTATACTCTTGCAAAAATTGCAAGTGATATCGCATCTTCCATAATGTTTCTTTTTGCATTTCCTGCAGAATGACGGAGCTGAAGATTGCCCTGTTCTTTTTTTCTTGAAGCTGTTATTATTACCCACACGAAATCCTTGGGTAATTTTCTGAGCTAATTCCTTTTTCCTATCTTCTTCTCTTGTGCGCACTAGTTCATCGGTTAGAGTATTGGCTAATTCTACCGCATCATCAATAGTGCGAGGTCTCGCAGCTTTAACAATATTGCGGATTTCACCAATTAGCCCCCAAATATAGCGAGAAATGAGTACCGGTTCTGGCGAAGCCAGTGTTGGTACCACTCTAGCATATTCAAAGAATGTCGAGGTATACCCACGACAATCCACACCTATCATTCGATGATTTAGAAACTTATTCGCCATCTGTTCTTTTTCATACTCGGGACAGAATTTTCTTTCTACCAAACCCTTAAATTCTTCCCAAGTCATAGCATAAGCTATTACTCTTCCTTTTGATTGTAACACAGTGTTCCACCATTCGAGTGCTCCTTCTTTGAAGAGATTGGATGCATACATGACCTGATCATCTTTACCACATTTACTTATTGCAATGACTGCTTCGGTTTTCTCTAACCAACGCAGTGATGCAGTTGCTCCTTCATTGCCTGCAAATTCAGTGGGTTTACAAGCAAGGAATTCTTTGAAAGTGCAACCAGGCGTTGCAGTTTTCATTTTCTTGGGTAATGGAGCTTGATGTGGTTCCCTATTACGATTAACATGATTATTGCCTTCATTTACACTATTACTGAAGTTATCTTCAGTAATCTGTTTACTAGGGACAACTTGTTGTGGTTCGACTGGATTCTTTATAGCAGCAACGAATGCTGGAATAGCATTGGCTATCCCTTGAGCAACAATGTTCTCGATATCTTGCCGAGTCATATATTGATCTCTTGAATGTTGTTCAGACTGATTAACTTCATTTACAGGTTCATTACCATTGTTTGCCATCTGATATATATATAAATTTTATTAGTATCTGCTAAATAACAATTTATATACAAACAATCAGAAAATTCTATCATACAAGTATAGTCAAAACAATCGATTTCTCGATTTCATTTTATATCTATCATAGTATGCATCATTACTCACAAATATCATACAGAGTTTTATTCGTTATTTACAGACTGACTTTACTATTATTATTATACAAACACCGTTTAACCATCCTACTATCTCTAGTCACTTGCCGTTCTAAAAACGCAGTTCCCTTTCATCGTACTTCCAGGCAATCTGTCCCCCTATTTCCCTGATTCTAGTTCCAGCATCAAACAACTCTTCACCAAAGTGGCGAAGTTCAGCCATGTTTTCATTACTCATGGGTGGATTAGGTAGGGGTTCTGGATCGAATTGTGGAAGAAAAAAGTAAGGATCGTTGACAATATTTTGGAATTGCCAATCGTTTGTCCACCATTCGTCCATTCCCATGGGTTGGGAGTGGACTATTGGGTCTGGAATTGCTGGTTCCCAATTCATAGGGAGTTGGTTTTCAAGAGGATAAGTAAAAATATTATTATTATTATTATTATTATTATTATTATTATTATTATTATTATTATTGACAGGCTGAATTGTTTCACAGCTTGCCAATAGGAAATCTATCTCATCTTGAAAGGTCCTTCCCTGATTTTGATTGGAGCTTTCTCCGATTTCTATCTGAGTTGGTCTAGAGCCTTGCCCAACTTCCATTACTATGTCCTTAGAGTATTCCTCAAACTGCCTTTCCATTTGCCTATAATCTTCTTTGGCTTCAGTCTCCATCTCTTGGAGTCTAGGACTTTTCCTGGTTACAATTTCTTTTCCTTTCTTCTTAACTTCTTCCTTGTCCTCAGTTTCCATTTCCTTTTGTTTAGAATTTTCGCCGGTTATAATTTCTTTTCCCCTTTTCAAAGGATTGTTTATTTTGGGAAGTTTTGGAACTGGCTTTTTCTTACGTATACGACTCCCCCACACGTAATTCTTTCTTTTCTTTCGTTTTGGCTTGTTCACAGGTGGAACCTTGAATTCTACTGGTTGTTCTACATCGGGAAATTAACTAGTATATTCTTTGGAAGCTTCAATATTCACTGGGTAAAGATTAAGGTTCTGAAAAGCTTCAGATATCCCATTCATGCTGAGGTAACATATATGCAAAATGCATAAAATACTAAGTTAAAATTCATAAATAACCTTTTTAATTTATTACAAATTTATTACAAAGATATTGGAAAACACACTTAGGTTTTGAAATTTTATTTATTGCACAGGGTTTCTAGATTGTAAAGGTAAGGTACTAAACTTTAAAATATTTAAAGATTTATATTTTCTGCTACTGTGGCTAGCATATATAAGTTTGCCCATTTCTCCTCTAGCTTATCTTCCCAAGGTGATTTATCAATTAATTCCTGGATTTCTCGTTTAATCTTCTTTTCTCGGATTTTCTCTTTACTTTTCTTAATAATCATCTCCCTCCTTTCAGGAGAAAGTGTTTCCTCATATTGTGCCTTTCGCACAAATATTCCTTCTTCAGGAATTTCAACCTGATTCGAGGATTTGGTTCGGGATGAACTTTCCTTCTCATTGGATGATCTATCTAATTTATGATAGATACTTGCTAGCTTTTTCTTACCCATACTGTAATTAACAAATAATCAGTTAATATACAATTAATCACATAATATTAATCAGGAAAAAATTAAGTATTTCTAAATACTTAATTAGCTTAACTCAGTGGCTCTGATACCACCTTTTTCTGTCACGGCCCCCGACCCGGTTTTACCCGTTTCAGGAGTTTCGGAACAGAAATACTGCGGTATTTAATTTAATTGAGTTTAACAGCGGAAGTTTATTTAACAGGATCGTTTAAAGCTAAAATTTTCCCCGATTATTTTATTTCATAATTCGGAATAAAACCCCGATAATTTACAAAAGTATGATTTTATAAAATCTTTATGTTACAAACTTATTTCCTTAATTTTTATAATGAGCCACTATCTTAAGCTTGAAATGCTCCCCAGCACTTTTTCCTGAATTATAGCAGATCACCTGAAACATGTTTGAAAAAGGTTTTGTCAGCGGGAAATACTGAGTGAATCATTCTATTTAATAAAATGACACATTTGTTATAATTTACAGTATTAAGAGTGATTACAATGTTTCTGATATCAAGCCAACTACCCACAGTATTTGTCACTCGACCCATTGGCCCATTCGTCCAATGGTGTCTGTGACTATGGTCATATCCCCCATTGGCTGCCCCAATGGTGACGATTATCAAGTAATGTATACAAAACCCCACATACCGGGTGTAACTTGGTGATTACAAAGACTTAATCCCCGTAATTATAACTTTGAAAATATACATGATTTTGTAAATAGATTTGATAAAAAGAGAGAATGACTCACTTTGCTATTTTAATACGGACAGAGTCTAGTCTATGATTTAGCCTTGTTAACCTAATTTAAATAACAATGCACACAAAACTGGGTTAGTAATCAATCCAGCAATTACGATAACTCACGAGATCAAATTCTCACAATGAATGACAAAGTGCAATACTTCATCCATCGAATTAACGATGATCCGTCAAATTAATGACGAATGACAAAGTATAATACTTCATCCATCGAATTAACGATGATCCATCAAATTAATGACGAACGATAAAGTATAACCCTAATGTGGGCGGCACTTAAACATCCATTGGATATATTGATCGTCGGAAAATGAATCGTAGCAGCGATCGTGCTAATACCCTGTTTTGTAGCAGAATTTCGAGATCACTGTGTGGATTGAGAGTAAACAGCGTCTAAGTGATTGTAAGTAAAGAATTTTATCGTCGTAACATGCAAACAGTTCAAGTCCCAAACCCTGGTATTTATACCCAAATTTGGAACCCCCCGCGTGTCGCGAAGGGTGTGGCCGACCCTGTCGCGACTCGCCTGAGATGCCAGCCTAGCCTAGGTTAGCCTTGTCACTAGTGTAGCCCTGCTGAGTTGCTAGTTCGTTAATTCTCAGTTTGTACAACTCAATTCAAAGATAATTATCAATTAGGGTTTACCCCCCCTTAGTTTTAGGGGCCCTAATCTTAATTCTGAAAATTATGAAAATTTTAGGGTTTGTTCAGAATCACTTGGGTGTCTCAATTAGGGTTTCCTTTTGGACTAATTAATATACTAAATAGTACTTTTTGATGAGAGTTGTTACACACTCTATGGCAACCTACGAGAGCTTGTGATGGATGAAGCACACAAATCTCGCTACTCGGTACATCCTGGTTCGGATAAGATGTACCACGATATCAAAACTACGTATTGGTGGCCTAGCATGAAGGCCCACATAGCAACCTACGTCAGCAAGTGTTTGACTTGTGCGAGAGTCAAGACGGAATACCAGAAACCCTCAGGCCTACTCCAACAGCCAGAAATACCACAATGGAAATGGGAGCAAATTTCCATGGATTTCGTTACTGGCCTGCCTAGATCTCAACGCGGAAACGATACTATTTGGGTGATCGTAGATCGACTCACAAAGTCTGCACACTTCTTGGCTATCAAGGAAACGGATAAGTTCTCCACTCTAGCAGACGTATACCTCAAGGAAGTTGTTTCGAGGCACGGGGTGCCCACCTCTATTATCTCGGATCGAGATGCACGTTTTACTTCAGAACTATGGCAAGCAATGCATAAATCCTTTGGCTCACGTTTAGACATGAGCACAGCGTATCACCCTCAGACAGACGGGCAGTCTGAGCGCACTATTCAAACCTTAGAAGACATGCTTCGTGCATGTGTAATCGACTTTGGCAACAGCTGGGAAAAGCATCTGCCACTTGTGGAATTCTCGTACAATAACAGCTACCACACCAGCATAAAAGCTGCTCCGTTTGAGGCATTGTACGGACGTAAATGCCGGTCACCTCTTTGTTGGGCAGAGGTGGGAGATAGTCAGATCACTGGTCCAGAACTTGTGGTAGACACAACCGAACGTATTGCTCAAATACGACAACGCATGGCGGCAGCTCGTGACCGTCAGAAAGTCTACGCCGATAAGGGCAGGAAACCACTTGAGCTCCAGGTTGGGGAGCGGGTATTACTCAAAGTTTCACCCTGGAAGGGTGTGGTTCGTTTTGGTAAACGAGGCAAACTTAACCCACGATACATCGGACCTTTTGAAATCATCGAGAAAATAGGCAGGGTGGCCTACAGACTGAACTTACCAGCAGAACTCAGTGCAGTTCACAACGTTTTCCACGTGTCGAATCTGAAGAAGTGTCTGTCAGATGAGACCCACATAGTTCCTCTGAAGGAACTCACTATCGACGAGCAGTTACGATTCGTCGAGGAACCAGTTGAAATCACGGACCGGGATGTTAAGGTCCTCAAGAACACTAGAATACCTCTTGTTCGAGTTCGTTGGAACTCACGTCGCGGCCCAGAGTTCACCTGGGAGCGCGAAGATCAGATGAAACAAAAGTATCCCCAACTGTTCGGAAACGGTACAACCACTACTGAGGCTGAAGCTACGGAATTTCGGGACGAAATTTCAGATCAACGGGGGGTGGATGTGACACCCCAGGAAAACCAGGAAAACCATACAACTTAACTAGCTTCCTCAGTGAGTACTTACCAAATTTCGGGACGAAATTTCTTTCAACTTGGGGAGGATGTGACAACTAGAAATTTAGAACCTTTCATTGTATCTCGATGTTACATGCTTGAACGTTATGTGACTAGTTAACTTGTCGGCTCAATAAATGATATAATTGAATTTATGTGATTATGTGTTGTGCTTGTATGTATGCGTGTATTTATATGAACCGAGACACAAGAACCCGACTCGAGACCATGCAGTCTCGAGTGAATAGTGTAACTGTTGGGCCGGTTGGGCCATGCCCCTCTTCACTCCACTCGAAAACCCATTAGGGTGCATCACTTGAAGCTAGTATATAACCTTGTTGTTAGCCAACATCACTATCTTTAGGCAACACACACACACTCCTACCTTCTCTCTCTCACTAAAACCCTAGAAGCACAAACCTTCACTCTCTCTCTCTCGGATCAAACCGGCCGACCACAAGAGGGTTCTCGGATTAGCTTGTGCACACCAAGTAAAGCTTCATCTTTCACCACTACTTCTCTAATCGGTTAGTGATTCATGCTTGTGATGTGTTTCGGTTGATGATGATGTGTGATGAAGTTATTTGATAATGTGTTTGCTTGTTAAAGTTTTATGCATGATTAAGGTGTTGATTATGTAATAAAAACGCATCATGACTATTGTTTGAACATGACAAAAGTGCTTGTTTGAGTTAATGAGTTCTTGTTTGTTAAATGATACATGCTTAGGAGAACATGACTTTTGTAGAATAACATTTGAACAAGATGTTTTGAATAACAAAAGAATGATAAGCTTAGGGTTATTCATGATCATCCGATTTTATGTTAGAGGTTGTAGAACAAGTACCTTGTTTGATAATGATCCACAAAAATGATTATTGATATCTAGAGTATATGTCATGATTCGGGTCCATGGAATGCATAGCTATGTGGGATGAATATGTTGATTTTGAAAGATGAACTACTTGAAGATCATGAAAGATATTTGAAATTGATATGTTTGATCCATTTTGGTTAGTGTTAGACAAGGAAACATGTTAGTGCATTGTTATTGGCTAGTACACCATATCATGATCATGAAATTCTATTGGTTCAGTACAATGTCAGAAATCAGCAGATGTTCCAGCCGAGACCTTCAGTCTCGACTCGAGATCACCACATGACAACTCGAGATCACGGTTTCGACACAAGATTGCGAGTCGAGAACCTCTAGTCTCGACTCGAGACCACACCAGCACAAAAACAGCATGACTCGAGAACTCGTAGGCCTTAACCCAAGATCGCACAGTCTCGACTCGAGATCTCTAGTCTCGACTCGAGATCTCTAGTCTCGACTCGAGACCACGTACACACTCCTTCTGATTTGGACTTGCACACTGCTACGGGCTTAGATGTTTGGGCCGAACTTATGGGCTTCATGTGTTGCTATTAAATGCGTATGTTGTGCACACTGAATTGGACTTGCATACCATTACGAGCCCAACTGTTTGGGCCGCACACTTAGACTTTGGTTGTTACGTGAATGTTACTATAGAACTGTTACGAACTGTTGATGAACTGCCATGCTAGACATGTATGCCATGATCGTTACTTGAGTACAATACGTGTAGAACATACGTGCACTACTTGAATATGAACCTGACTTGAATGGTATCTATGTTAGGACGTAGTTGACCACTTACAACTTGATTGACATTTCTGTGTATCTGTCGAGCAAACCAAGGTGAGTTCACACCCTCTACAAAGCATGGGATTCCCAGGGGTTGGGAATGGGGTTAAGGAACATGGGTTCCTCGTCCTCCTTGGGTAGGACAGTATTGGTTCAGGAATGTAATTCCTCGTCCTCGGGGACAGATAACTCGTACTAGGCCAAAACTCTATCACGAAGTCCCTCCTTTTTATATCGACTTAATCGTCGGGCCAATGGCGAGCGGGTCATTAGTTAGATAGCGCTATTTAGGTCTGACAAACCTCACACCGTGCCGCAGAGGATGGGCGTGAACTAATGGATCTGGGGCATGATGTTGGGTAAAATACACATATTTGTCCCGTGTAAATTGTATAGTTTTTGTATAATTTTTATTTGTTTTGTTTAGTTATTAGTATTATATTATAGTATTTTGTGTTTTGGCAGGTCCTGGTGCAAATGGAGCGAAAACAAGTAATATGGAAATAACCAGCCAGTTGGGCAGAGTAGGGTGCCAGGGACCGAAGTGAAATTTCAGTTATTTTCTGTGAGTGGACCGAGGTCAATATCTCTATTTTATAATAGAAAAGGAATAAAATGAAAAGAAAAAAAGTGGGCCGCCCCAGCCTCTTAATCCAGCGAATCGCATGAAACAGTGATGTTGGGCCTATATTGTTTGATCATATCTTTTAATTCTATTGGGTCATATTTCAACTGGGATGAGGAATCAGCCATAGATCCAATAGATATTACTTGGACTACTTTTGAGAGGCACATATATTGAAGTGGGCTGGACTAATGAACGACAAATAGGAGATGAATTGTGATTGCTATTGTTTTGGAAAACAATAGTGGGCATTCATATATTTTATTAAAAAGGCCACACATTATATTGAGACGGGGATATATACATCATAAAAAGAGAAGGCGGCGACTGTTAGGGGGAGACGCACGAAGAAAATTAGACGCACGTACAGGAACTCAGACGTGAACACCAGTTAGAGTTAGAGGCTTTCTTCGCAAGGAATAAAAGGTCAAGAATCATTGGAGACAAGTGGGAAGCTTAGAGATCAAAGAATTTACGGGTTCTACCTTTAGATTTCTTTTATTTTCTGGCTTCTTGTTTTTATTCAATGAATTCTTTGTTGAACTTCTTTGTTTTGTTTTCATTTACTGAGATGCTTGGCTAATTTCATAAACCACCTAGACTATGATGAATGGATTGATATAAAGATTTTACCTTTTTTCGTTATTTGCACGTTGTTTATGGATTGATTGTGTTTTGTAAAAGGTTTGATTTAATGATTTGATGTGTATGCGTGCTTCGATTTGGTTTGTTATTGTTATTTGCTTCATATGATTCTTAGTGACGGTCTTTATCACAACATAGAGTCATATTAGGGTTTAGGGTTTCGGTGAGTGTCTATATCACATAAGAAAGCCTTCACTCTTTAGGGAGAATCGCGCGATAACCTCTAGAAGTAAATAATAATAATTTGCTAGGTCTTAGTGTTCTACTAGTCCTAATAACTGGGAAGTGAGGGGCTATTGGTAGGTCTTACCCGGCGAATTGCTTTAGATAGGCCTTGGGAAAGGTTATGTCTTGGTTTACCTGTCGGTCTTATTAGTCTATCAAGTCAAATCTATTACTTCAAACTACCCTAGACCTAGGATTGGGAAAGAATAGGTCAACATTAGGGTACTTACACAATAATTAGACAAATGGGAAGAAGTCTAATAACCGGTAGGATTAACGGCCTAGGTAGGTCCACAGGTTTCTCCTTGAGAAGGGTCGAGGGGCCTCGATGGTTCTTAATAGGTTTAGTATCATACGATCCCGATCCCGGTTCCGTAACTCGTGCATTTAACTTAATCGGTAATTTCTTAAAAACAATCCAGGATTCTTGTCTAGGTGGTCCCGTTCTCACATAAGAAAAGTTCTTAGTCTTCATTCGTTTTAGTCTAGTTCTAGTTAATTTAGTAGTCTAGTATAGATTTCCTTAGTTTTCAGTAACTCCCCCCCAAACAAATAAACAAGTTTTAGTCGTGTCCGTCAGTGTCTGTCAGAGTCTAGTTTACGTGATACATAGAGTCCTGTGGTTCGATATCCGGACTTCCTAGGTTATACTACATTGATCGGTACACTTGCCGATTGTGTGGTTTTAGGTCAAGTCTAGAATTAAAGCTTTATAGTGTCTAGAATAGCGAGTCTAATTTAGTTTGTTTTTAATAGTCTGTTTAGCACACATCAAGTTTTTGGCGCCGTTGCCGGGGACTCTTGGCGATTGCGTTCATTAGCTTTGATAGATCTACTTGACAAATACGTGCTACGTGTTTACTTTGTTTTGTGTCTTTTCTTTTTATCTTGAGTCGTAGTAACTACTGTTTGCTTTTCTTGTGTTCAGGTTTTTGCTCGTAGTGGATGCCACATCTGCGCTCGCACGGACCGCCACCACCAGTCAAGCCGTCATCATCTCAATCGGGCGAAGGCCCACAGGTTACTTCTACATCCTATTCCCGTTTCCCCAAGTTCGATTTCACCCCGTTACCCACCCCACCTCCTACACCACCACCTTCGCCAAACCATTCACCTAAAACCTCACCTAAGGTTTCTCCACCCGATAGCCCTACTTCTAGTACCTCTAGTAATCTAGAAAACTTAGAACACATGGCTAGCCCTAGGCAAACCATCCATCAGCAGGCCACTCAGGATTTCACCGGCCTTGCTTCACCCATCACCGTTCCACCCATAGTGAGCGAGCATTCATGGCAGATTCCATCCTATGCCATGCAGGCCATAACTAATAGCATCCAATTCCATGGCCGAGACGATGAGGATGCCCCGGCCCACATCAACCGTTTCTCTAGGATGCTAGCTACCTTTAGCCTTAGCGGTGCACCCAATGATGCCACCTACTTACAGCTCTTCCCGTTTTCACTAGCTGGCCGTGCGGCTACTTGGTTGGACTCTCAACCAACCGGTACCTTTACTACTTGGGCGGGGCTTCGTCAAGCCTTTTTGAATAAGTACTTCCCGCCCGCTAAAGCCTCACGGCTTAGAGACGAAATCCACTCCTTCCGCATGGGGCCCGACGAGCCCTATTACCTTGCTTGGGAGCGTTTCCAAAACCTTTGTGCTCGTTGCTCCCAGCACGGTCTATCTGATTGGGCCTTATGTGAGAAATTCTACAACGGTCTCACGCAAGAGACTCGTGATAGGTTTGATACTAACGCAGGGGGGGGCATATGATGGGTATTCTTACAGTAGCTGAGTGTTTAGAGCGTTTTGAGGCATTTGCTCAGTCTCAGTCCCAATCACGATCCGATCAGAGGTATCAAAGTGGTAATTCAAATACCACTACTAGTGCACCCGCCCGAGGGGTGAACCATGTCACCATGGACCCTAGTTTAGCCTCTGTTTTGGAAAACATCACTCGAGAGCTTAAAGAGATTAGAGCTAAGGTTGATAAGTGTGAGTTTTGTCGAGGGGCTCACGATACGAGTGCGTGTCCTTTACTAGCTGGTGAGGAGCAGGTAGATTACCTAGGAGGAGGATTTGGTAGAGGTCAGTCTAGCGGTTTTGGGGGTAATAATCTTGGCTCGGGTTGGCGAAACAATAATAGTAACTTTAATAATAATAACAATTTTCGCTCAAGTGGACCTCCTGATTTTCAAATAGCTCAAAATCCAAATAGAGGTTTAGGTTCACTTTTTAGTGGGGGTTCAAATGGACAGGTTAAGGATTGGGGGTCGAGTAGTCAGGTTCAAACAGGTCAGGGTTCAAGTTTTGATTTAGGGGGTAGCATGGAAAGAATGGAGTCCATGATGAGCCAGTTAATTGTTAGGGATCAAAACACCCAAAAGAAACTTAGTGAACATGATCTCATGCTTAAGAATCACCAAGCTGCGGTCCAAGACCTTTCTAGGGTTGTAGGTGATATGTCTAGGAAGTTAGATGAAAGATTACCCGGTCAGTTTGCAGCTAACACCCAACCTAACCCGAACGCTCATGTAAAGGCCATTACCACTCGTAGTGGCAGAACAGTAGGGAACCCTAGTGTTGAGGAGAGAGAGGTTGATGAGGATGGGGATATAATAGATGAAGTGATAGAGATGGAGGCTCCCGGCAAAGTGCAAAAGAGGCTAGTCCCAGCAAGTACCGCACAGCCCGGTGAGTCTCAGGGTGAGAAGAAAGTTGAGAAAAAGCCCATAGACGTTAGACCTTCACCCTATGTGAATCATGCGTATGTTCCGTTTCCCTCACGCCTTAAGAACCAAAAATACTCAAGGGAATACGGGCAGTTCTTAGATATCTTCAAGCAATTGAAGATTAATCTTCCGTTTATAGAGGCACTCCAGTCCATGCCAAAATATGCAAAATTTTTGAAAGACCTTCTTAGGAATAAGGAGAAATTAGGTGAGTTGTCGAATGTCCCATTGCATGGAGGGTGTTCAGCCATTGTTTCAAATAAGCTTCCTGAAAAGCTTACCGATCCCGGTGTGTTCACTATTCCTTGTCTATTCGGTAGTAACACAAACACTAGAGCCTTAGCCGACCTAGGTGCTAGCATCAATTTGATGCCCTATTCGCTTTACGAGAAGCTAGACTTAGGCGAGCTTTCACCTACCCGAATGACATTGTCTTTAGCTGATAGGTCCGTAAAACACCCGAGGGGAATAGTCGAGAATTTGCTTGTTAAAGTGGATAAGTTTGTTTTTCCGGCCGATTTTGTTATTCTAGATATGGAAGCCGATGAAAACATACCGCTAATTTTAGGTCGCCCATTCTTAAACACCGCTAAAGCTCTCATAGATGTCTCTTTAGGCACCATCACACTTAGAGCGGGCGAGGAATCGGTAGTTTTTAACGTTATGGATTCGAGAGGGCCTAGTGATAGAGTGCAGTCGGTTTCGTTAGTGGGGGAATGTGAGAAGGATGAGACAGATGAGGAGACGGTGATGAGTGCTCCGGGTCTAGAGAAGATAATAGGACTCAAGTGTGGGGAGCCACCAGATAGGAAATTGGAAGAATTAGAGGAGAGAGTGGAGCGTTTAGAATCTAGGTTAGAGACACTGATTAAACCTCAGTGTGGGGATAAATTTAGATATGGAGAGTTTAGATTCAAAACGCTAGATGAGGAGTTGAGAGTTTTTGAGAGAGATAAGAGTGTTCGGTTTGATTCGGGCGATACATATAGTGGTGCTACAGCCCGTGAGAGTATGTTTGGAGGTGAGCTGCATCTCCATGATCCTCCATAAGTATGAGAAAGGTTGATACTCGTTTGTAGAGTTTGTACCTTTTGTATTTTCGTTTATCTTTCGGTTTTTTTTTTTAGTAGTTAGTGGTCGTTCTTGTTAGTTTTTCGGGTCTTTGGTTGTGGTTTGAGTCGTTTGCAGGAGTGCATCACCGAATATTTGCAGGGAATCATGAGAAAAATAAGCTTCCAGGTGCGTTTGATACTTAGAAAAAAATGTTTGGGAGTGATGGATGGTAGAGGAAATTTTTGAAAAATTTCTAAGGCATGAAAAGTCCCTTATCACGCAACCTTCTGTGAAAAACGACCCCTGGCGTGACGCCAAGGGCCGTCGCGTCGCGCTAGGGGGTAAAGGGCCAAAACAATTAAATTCGAAGGCGCCGCGTGACGCCAGGCCTGCACCTGGACTCCTCGCGTCGCGCGAGGCCCTAGTGAACCGGTTCAAATTTGTTTTTGGCCTTTAGTTGTATTTTGAGTCTTTTAGTTGTATTTTGAGTCTAAATTAGTAGTTTGAGTCATTTTTGGAGTTGGTACTGCGTTGGGTTTTGTTTTGCTTTGATTGTGCAGGTTTGGATTGTACCACCCGTACCCAATTGCCATTCGGGTGATTTTGGACTTGCCATATTGATAAACCCAAGCAGGCTAGGCAACGATCGCGAATGAAATGCTATACGATCGTTCGTGGGATTTAAGATTCGTACGGCTGGCACTGACTTTTGTCCTAACCAGCTAAGTCGTTTCCCTTTTTGTTGTTGTTGTATTGTTATTTATTTCGTTTGCAGTTTTTTTTAGGTAGTATTGAGTCGTATTTTCGTTCTTGCATTAGGGACAATGCAATCTCTAAGTGTGGGGATGGGATACTTGTAAATATTTGAGTCATAAATATGAAAAAACACAAAAAAATTAAAAATTTGAAAAAATCCAAAAAAATTGAAAAAATAGAAAATGTCTTTCGAATAAAAAAAGAAGTTTGCAATTAAAGCGGAAAGTGATAGAAAAAATGAATTTTTGCTCGGGTTCGAATAATAATAATATGAGATTATAATAAACCGAGTTTGCGTCTAGTTTGGGATATGTGGATAGGCCCGGGTTTGGTTTTAAGTCCCTTTGAGTTAAGATACCTTAATTGTCGGTCTGCTAGTGGGTTTTCGCCTGGGAAATATGGGAAACTAAAACCGCCAAAAATAGTATAAGGGATGCCGTTATAAGCTAAGATAGTTAGAGTTTTTTATCATATCTCGCTGAAAAAGAAAAAAAATAGAATAAAAGTGAGCTAGAAACTAAATGAAAGTAACACAGGCTTATGTAATCCGAGTTGGGGATAGCGACTCTACAGCCGGAATGCCTCTGGGATGTGTGAAATCGACTTGCCGAATAAAAGTACCGAAACCTATGTAATCTGTGATTGGGGATAGCGACTCTACAGTCGGAATACCGCTGGGTTAGGGAAAGCATCGTCTAGTCTCACGAATGAAAAGAAAAAAAAATGAAAAAGCAAGAAGAAAAAAAAAAGGGGAAAAAAATAGATTTGATTTCAAACTCTCTTTATCTTGGTATAAAACGGTTAGGAAATAACCCAGTGGTTGTTCCTTTTGTCCTATAAGCTTGAGGGGGGATTAGGTGGACTGTAGATTCTAGTGTGAGACCCTAGGTAGACTGACCGCACTTAAATTAAATTTACATGATAAGGGTTTAGGATTGAATTCGGGTTTAAAGTGGATAAGTATATTCGCAATCGCTACTAACGCAAGTCTTGGTTTTAATTAATTATACCTATGCTTTTGACCCGAGTGATTATTTGTTTCTGATTCTGTTGCATAATTCTTTTTCGAGGACGAAAAAAGAGTAAGTGTGGGGATATTTGATGTTGGGTAAAATACACATATTTGTCCCGTGTAAATTGTATAGTTTTTGTATAATTTTTATTTGTTTTGTTTAGTTATTAGTATTATATTATAGTATTTTGTGTTTTGGCAGGTCCTGGTGCAAATGGAGCGAAAACAAGTAATATGGAAATAACCAGCCAGTTGGGCAGAGTAGGGTGCCAGGGACCGAAGTGAAATTTCAGTTATTTTCTGTGAGTGGACCGAGGTCAATATCTCTATTTTATAATAGAAAAGGAATAAAATGAAAAGAAAAAAAGTGGGCCGCCCCAGCCTCTTAATCCAGCGAATCGCATGAAACAGTGATGTTGGGCCTATATTGTTTGATCATATCTTTTAATTCTATTGGGTCATATT
The DNA here is from genome assembly GCA_030545235.1 of Helianthus tuberosus. Taxonomy (NCBI): domain Eukaryota; kingdom Viridiplantae; phylum Streptophyta; class Magnoliopsida; order Asterales; family Asteraceae; genus Helianthus; species Helianthus tuberosus. The sequence continues at coordinate 190,375,016 of CM060406.1, forward strand.
TCAACTGGGATGAGGAATCAGCCATAGATCCAATAGATATTACTTGGACTACGTTTGAGAGGCACATATATTGAAGTGGGCTGGACTAATGAACGACAAATAGGAGATGAATTGTGATTGCTATTGTTTTGGAAAACAATAGTGGGCATTCATATATTTTATTAAAAAGGCCACACATTATATTGAGACGGGGATATATACATCATAAAAAGAGAAGGCGGCGACTGTTAGGGGGAGACGCACGAAGAAAATTAGACGCACGTACAGGAACTCAGACGTGAACACCAGTTAGAGTTAGAGGCTTTCTTCGCAAGGAATAAAAGGTCAAGAATCATTGGAGACAAGTGGGAAGCTTAGAGATCAAAGAATTTACGGGTTCTACCTTTAGATTTCTTTTATTTTCTGGCTTCTTGTTTTTATTCAATGAATTCTTTGTTGAACTTCTTTGTTTTGTTTTCATTTACTGAGATGCTTGGCTAATTTCATAAACCACCTAGACTATGATGAATGGATTGATATAAAGATTTTACCTTTTTTCGTTATTTGCACGTTGTTTATGGATTGATTGTGTTTTGTAAAAGGTTTGATTTAATGATTTGATGTGTATGCGTGCTTCGATTTGGTTTGTTATTGTTATTTGCTTCATATGATTCTTAGTGACGGTCTTTATCACAACATAGAGTCATATTAGGGTTTAGGGTTTCGGTGAGTGTCTATATCACATAAGAAAGCCTTCACTCTTTAGGGAGAATCGCGCGATAACCTCTAGAAGTAAATAATAATAATTTGCTAGGTCTTAGTGTTCTACTAGTCCTAATAACTGGGAAGTGAGGGGCTATTGGTAGGTCTTACCCGGCGAATTGCTTTAGATAGGCCTTGGGAAAGGTTATGTCTTGGTTTACCTGTCGGTCTTATTAGTCTATCAAGTCAAATCTATTACTTCAAACTACCCTAGACCTAGGATTGGGAAAGAATAGGTCAACATTAGGGTACTTACACAATAATTAGACAACTGGGAAGAAGTCTAATAACCGGTAGGATTAACGGCCTAGGTAGGTCCACAGGTTTCTCCTTGAGAAGGGTCGAGGGGCCTCGATGGTTCTTAATAGGTTTAGTATCATACGATCCCGGTTCCGTAACTCGTGCATTTAACTTAATCGGTAATTTCTTAAAAACAATCCAGGATTCTTGTCTAGGTGGTCCCGTTCTCACTTAAGAAAAGTTCTTAGTCTTCATTCGTTTTAGTCTAGTTCTAGTTAATTTAGTAGTCTAGTATAGATTTCCTTAGTTTTCAGTAACTCCCCCCCAAACAAATAAACAAGTTTTAGTCGTGTCCGTCAGTGTCTGTCAGAGTCTAGTTTACGTGATACATAGAGTCCTGTGGTTCGATATCCGGACTTCCTAGGTTATACTACATTGATCGGTACACTTGCCGATTGTGTGGTTTTAGGTCAAGTCTAGAATTAAAGCTTTATAGTGTCTAGAATAGCGAGTCTAATTTAGTTTGTTTTTAATAGTCTGTTTAGCACACATCAGGGCACGTCAATGCTGATAGACATTGACAGTTTCAGGGCACATAAACATGACTACAGTCAGCAGTCGATATGGTAACGAGTCTAGTGTATACATGGGGTAGCCCCCACGGCCGAAATGCCAGATAACTAACATGGGGTAGCCCCCACGGCTGGATTGCCAGAGTAACCGGGAATAAACAAGTCACGTTTTCAACTATGGGGTAACCCCCACGGTAGGATGCCAGATAAAGGAAACTGTTTTCAGAACAACTTAAACAAACACCCAACCGTGAACTCACTCAACTTGTTGTTGACTCGTTACTACATGCTTTGCAGGTCAATAGGTACTTAGCTGGAGCTTGCATGGAAGAGAGTCGTTGTGGGACATGGACAGCTGTGTGTCATGTTAAACTTTGAAACAATTAAACTTATGTTTGGTTTTAAACGTTATGCTTCCGCTTGCAACTTAACTATGTTTTGTTTGGTCACCAATTGTATTGGTTGGACTTTTATGATCACTTACATGCTTGTTCAATATGATTGGTGGCTGGATCCTGGTCAGTCACGCCTCCAAGCGGTGGTATTCCGCAGGTGGATTTTGGGGGTGTGACATTCTCCATCCCCCGTCTTTCTTTTGAACCATAACCGGATTGGCGATCCAGGACGGATACTTCACCTCCCTAACTATCCCTGCCCTGAGCAGTTTTCTGGTTTCCTCACAAGCAGCCCGTCTTTTGTTGGGTCCCATGCTTCGCTTTTTCTGTTTCACCGGTTTTGCCCATGTGTAAGTGTTTAGCCGGTGCTCGGTCAGGCTTCTGGGGACTCCTGTCATGTCCCCATGTTGAAATGCAAACACATCTATGTTGTGGAGAAGCAACTCCTTCAGGGCACTCTTGCATTTGTCACTTAGGTGGCTTCCCACTTTGACCGTTTGTTCTGGGAACCTGTCGCTAAGGACCCACTCTTCTATTCCCTTTTTCTGGGATTTCTCAGGTGTCTCCTCTTTGGATACGGAAGAGACTACCTCATAAGCAGATTTAACCCATGCTAGACCCTTCGGTGTCTGAAATACTAAAGCTCCGTGGGGGGTGGATGCCTGTGCCTGTAAGTCTCCAATTCCAGGTCTTCCCAAAATTGCATTGTACTTCGAGGGTGCCCGGACCACTGTGAAGGTCAGATTTATCATCCCACGGATGGCGCCAATGTCGAATACCCAACTTACGAATGACGTTTGATGGATCTTCGTTGACGTCAAGAGCCTGTATCTTCGTCACTACAAAAGAACAAACCGTTAGCCTCGCCACGGAGGACCCCGGGAGGGGAATCCGTGACCAAGCTCCGGCGTGAGAATAAGTAAACTTGCCGGAGAATGAAAGGAGCTTCTCCCGATGAGTGTGATCACCGGAAGGTTTCCTCTTTGGTGTGAATCTAATTAATATGTGTATGTGTATTAAATATGGGAGAATGTTGGTCGGAAGTTAATGAGAGGTGAGTAAATGAGAGTGTAGTAAATGAGAGGATGTCGGAGATGATACATGCCTTTCCTCCTATATGCCTTCTCTTATATAACAACCAGCTCTTATCTCATTAGAGATTTTCCACATGTGATCTAACGGCTTTTGAGGGCTCTCAGGGGGTGCAGACACGTGTTTGACCCCCAACGGTGAGATGCTTCCAGCCGGAGAAGTACAGTGTTTCAGATGAGATCCTCTTCTTATCGAGCATTAAATGAGGTCTGTTCCAATGCTAGTTGTTTTCCCGCCCGTTACAAAAGAAGGGAAACCTTAATGGACAAGGTAACTCCATCTTGTGGGCTTTTGTGTAATTGGGCTTTCGTAGAAATAACCTAAAGCGGGTAAAGTGGGCTTCCCCACTGGCCCGTCGTCAGTTATTAATGTGATTTCAGATGAATTTTGTTGTGTTTTTTTTTTGTGCGAATTTGTGTTTGTGGGTTTAAGTTTGGATTTGATTTGTTTGATTGGACGTTTATGAAATTGGAATTTGTTTTAATTGTTGTTTGTAAAGTGATTATTGATGAAGGCATCGGCTGAGCTGAAGGGCTTCTAGTTCTGAGCAAGTTACTTCACCAATTTCATCTCCATCAGAAACTGCAGCCTCTTTTGCTTTTTCTGCGGCTTCTTTGATTTTTAACCATTTGTAGGGATAGTAAATCTGGTGAAAATAAAGTTGAAGGGATATTCTAGAAGATGCTATTTTGATACGCAAGAAGCTGCATAAAAGATATCGGCTGCCCTTGGCAGAATCTTGGTGGTGGTGGGTTGAAGGTGGTGGCGGTGGTGGGTTTTAGAGAGAGGGGAGGAAGAAGATGAGGGTGAGTCATCTTTATTTTTTATTTTTTTATTGTTTAGGGGCAATCTAGTCATTTCGCATACATTTAACTGAGAAAATTGACATGGGTTAGTGATAAGGATCACCCAAGTGCAAAATTTGCAACCACTGGGACCAACTCTGTAATTAATAAACCACTGGGACCAAGTCTGCAATATCTGCAAACCACAGGGTCCAACCAAGCATTTAACTCTAGTTTATGTCATGTGAGATAATAACATCTACAATAGTAAATGTTTCTATTATTGTTTTCAGAGTTCCTACATTTTTTTTGAAAATCTTAAAATTTTTAAAAGTATAAAGTGGATTAAGTTTCTATATTTAAAAACATTTACGAGCGATGAGTTTAAGGGCCTGTTTGGTTGGCTCTAAATGAAACCATTCAGAGGTCCACCTCAGATTCGGTCAGATGTGAAGATGTTTGGTTCATTAAGACATCACCTCTGAATGGGTTCCATTCAGTCTGAATGGGTCAGCTAGTTACCACATCTGAATGAAACATTGGACTTGTATGCCCTTTGCCCCCATCTCCTTCACGAGTTCTCCACAGCCCCATCTCCTCTCCTCTCCACTCCTCCACAATCACCGGCCTCCTCCTCCACAGCCGCCATCACCGTCACTGGCTCCACCGCCGTCGTCCTCTCTCTCCTCTACGTCTGTCTTTCTCTCTCTCCGCCCCTGTGTGCGTCGCCGCACCACCACCAGACGGTGGTGGTGGTTGTTGTCGTCCCCGGTTGCACATCAGCGGAGAAGAAGAAGAAGAAGGGGGGGTGTCGGCTGAACAAAATCACCACCGCCACCGCCGTGAGAGGCGGCGGCTCCGCCTGCCGTCGCAGGAGATCATCGGAGAGGGGGGGTTTAAGAGGTGAGGGTTGGGTGTTTGGGTGAGGGGTTGATTTCTTTGTGTTTGATTTGAGTTATGTATGTGTGTATATGTAGAGGAAAAAGAAGGTTTTGAGAGGAAGGAGATGAAGGTTTTGGTGGTGGAGATGATGATGATGATGGCGGTGGCGGTGTTGCAGGTAGGGAGAGAAAGGGGAAGAGGGGGGGGGGGGTGATGACTGAATACTGATGAATGATGATGATGATATTGGGTTTTATAGAAAAAAAATCTATAACGGGTTTATTTTGTGGGGAGGGGTAAAAATGTCATTTTACACTGTCATTCAGATATGGAACCAAACAGCACTTTACTGGTTCAGCACTTACCCATTCAGACCCTCTTACCCATTCAGACCTCTTATTCATTCAGCACTTATTGGTTCAGATGTTGCCAAACAACCCCTAAGAGAGCATGTGACTATTTATGTAAGATGCTGTTTGTTTAGATTTTAATTTAATTTAATGGGGCTCTTAATGATTCAGATATTTTACTGGTTCAGCACTTAATGGTTTAGAGTGTTTGTTTCACAAGCAGATGTCTGAATAGTTTAGACATTAGCATCTGAATGGTTAAGCATTATACTGAGTCTGAATAATTAAAACTCTAATCTGAATTGGTCAGACATTTGCCTCTGAACGGTTAAGCATTATACTGGCTCTTAATGGTTCAGACCTCTTATTGATTCAGCACTTAATGTTTCAGGCCTCTTACTGCTTCAGCACTTAATGTTTCAGACCTCTTACTAGTACAACACTTAACCATTTATATTAATGTCGTTTTTATATACTTTTAGTTTTTTTTTCTTTTTTTTTTTCACCTACATTTTAGTTCATAGGTGACTTCTTCGTCGGTGAAAGTTTGTTTTTGTAGTGCTGGTTAAAACGGTTTTAGTCGGGTTAATACGTATATTTTTGTTAACTTTTTAAGGGGCTGTTTGGCAACATCTGAATGGTTAAGTGCTGAATCAGTAAGAGATCTGAATCATTAAGTGCTGAACCAGTAATAAGTCTGAACCATTAAGAGCCTGTATAATGCTTAACCGTTCAGAGGCAAATGTCTGACCAACTCAGATTAGAGGTCTTAACCATTCAGACTCTGTATAAATCTTAACCATTCAGAGGCAAATGTCTGAACCATTCAGACATCTGCTCGTGAAACAAACAGTCCAAACCATTAAGTGCTGAGCAGGTCTGAACCATTAAGAGCCTCATTAAGAGGTAAACACACAACCCTAAGTTTTATAAATAACTAACTCGATTATATTATTATATATAAAACTATATTGCTACCGTCATCGTTGAATATTTATAAGTAAAACGACATATAAGGTTTTATGTGTTCTTAGTGTCCATTTGGCAATCTTTAGAACGTTTATCTTCTAGTAGGTTCGTGTTTGTTTGACCAAATTTTGATCACAATTTTGAATTTACACATCCATTCATAATATATCGAAATTTACTACATATGCAATCTGTAACTCCAACTCATTTTTAATTTAATTTTATTCCTAGTTTTAAATTACGGCTTCATCCTTCGTTTAAAATTACGTTTTTGCCCTCAGTTTAAAATAAAAATATATTTTTGCCTCTAGCTTCAAATTATGATTTTGCCCTCAGTTCAAAGACTATTTTTTAATTTTATTCCCAGTTTAAAATTACGGCTTCGCCCTCCGTTTAAAATTACGTTTTTGCACCCAATTTAAAATAGAATTATGTTTTTCCCTTAGCTAAAAATTACGATTTTGCCCTCAGCTCAAAATAACGTTTTTGCCCACAGTTCAAAATAAAATTATGTCCCCCCCTAGCTCAAAATTATGATTTTGCCCTTAGTTTAAAATTATAATGCTTCGCCCAGTTCAAAATATATTTAAGCTTTTGCCCTCTGTTCAAAATTATGATTTTGTTCCCATTTCAAAAATTACAATTTTGTTCCCACAGCTGCCTGGCACTTCTCCATTGGTCCAACGAATTTATGATTTTCCCCCGTTTAAATTTACAGTTTTACCATTTGTTTTGTTTTTTCCCGTCCATCCTAATTACGATTTTCACTCGGTTTCAAATTTATAGGTTTGCCATTGTTTTTGTTTTTTCTGTCAAATTACGATTTTGCCCCAGTGTAAAATTACAGTCATGCTATCGTTTTAGTTTTTTTTTTTTTTTTTTTTGACAAATCTATGGTAGTGTTTTTTTTTAATTGTTGACTTGGTGTAATTTTTATTCGTGTCAGTCGGTTGCGTGACACACGCTCATTTGTCCTAAAAAATTACAATTTTGCCCCACTTAAAAATCATCGTCTTTCCATCGTTTTAATTTTTTTTAGCAAAAGTATTGATAGTGTTTTGTTTTAATTGGTTTTCTTGATGTAATGTTTTTTGAGATCGTGTTATAAGTAGTATGTACAAGTAACCAAAACACAGACGTATATGAACGAGAAATATTTGGCTTAGTGCCCCGCAACGCAGGCGGAGCAAAACCTATATACAAAAAGGAGTTGAGGGAATAGTGTCAGGCAGCTTGCCTGACACTTCCCTATTGGACCGTCCAGTTTTTATTTAATTTTATACCCAGCCTAAAGTTACGGTTTCGTTCTTTGTTTAAAATTACGTTTTTGCCCCTAATTCAAAATAAAATTATATTTTTGCCCTGGCTCAAAATTTACGCTTTTGCCCTCAGTTCAAAACCCCATTTCTAATTCTACTCCCAGTTAAAATTTACGGTTTCGCCCTCCGTCTAAAATTACGCTTTTGCCCCCCTTCAAAATAAAAATATGTTTTGGCCCCTAGCTCGAAATTACGATTTTGCCCCCAACTCAAAATTACGTTTTTGCCCACAGTTCAAAATAAAATTATGTTTTCCCCCATAGCTCAAAATTATGATTTTTCCCGCAGTTCAAAATATTTTTACGATTTTGCCCTCTGTTCAAAATTATGATTTTGCTCCCATTTCAAAATTTACGATTTCCCCCCAGTTAAAAATTATGATTTTGCCATCGTTTTACCTTTTTTTTTTTTTTTGCAAAACTATAGTACTGTTTTATTTTGCTTGGTTGACTCAATGTAACTTTTATTGTGTTAAACAGTTGTTTAACACTCGCTCATTGGTCCTGACAAATAGGGATGAGCAAAGGGTATAAAATACCGTCCCGATCCCGATCCGTTTTCGGTACCGGAAACGGTACCACTTTTGTGATTTTTGGGTATCGGTACGGTATCGGTAAAATACCGACTTTTACCCTTAAAATACCGATACCGTACCGATACCGTCCCGAAGCGACGTATTTCGGTACCGGTATCGGTACCAAGTTTACACAAAATTCGGGATCAGTATTGGTCGGGATTGGGACGGTATCGGTATTTGCTCATCCCTACTGACAAATTAGTATTTTACCCCGAGCTCAAAATTACAGACCTGTTATTGTTTTAATTTTTTTTAGCAAAATTATGGTAGTGTTTTCGTTTAATTGGTTGTCTCGATGTATTTTTTTTAGATCGTGTTATAAGTAGTATGTACAAGTAACCTAAATACATGCATACATGTTATGAAACTAAGAATGATTTGATTTAACTCCCTGCAACGCGGGCGGGCATAGGTGTAATTTTTATTCGTTCAGGCATGCCTAGTACATGCTCATTTGTCCTGAAAATTTTCAATTTTGCTGCCAATTTAAAAATTATAGTCTTTCCATCGTTTTAGTTTTTTTTTAGTAAAATTATAGTAGTGTTTTTGTTTTAATTTATTGACTCGATGTAATTTTTTTTGAGATCGTGTTATGAGTAGTATGTAAAAGTAACCGAAACACATACATAAATGTTATGAGAGAAATATTCGGATTATTGCCCCGCAACGCAGGCGGGGCAAAAACTAGTTGTTATATATGTTGATTTTACCGTGAATAGTTTTTCTCCATTATAAATCTTTTAAAATAACTTATCAAATCTATACACAGTTCTTTATAGCTACATTAATGGTTAGGGCCGTCTCCGAAAATCTTCGAAAATATTTAGGCCCTGTACGAAGATAAAATACGGCCCCTAACATATAAACTTCTTAAAAAGAATATACAAAAAAGTTTTAAATATATGAAATGAATTAAAAATTTGTGGAATCACCCGCATGTTGCGGCGGACTGCTTTTTTACATGGAAACATAGATAAAAAGCACATCACACACGCATTTGAACAACGAAACGTAGAAAGAAAACACGTCGTAAGGATAAATTAAGAAAATATGGAATAGTTACGTTGTAACTTTAAAAATCGTTATTTATGATCATGTAAAATTATCGTAACCTATCCAAATTTATTTATAAAATACACAGAGTTGAAAGAGAAAAAAAACACAAAATAAGACTTTTTCATAAAAATGGAACACACAAAACTAATTGTAGATTGAAAAATATTTTAAGAAATTAACATAAATAAACATTTTTAAACTAGATTTGAGAAATAACTACGATTCCAATTTTGATTTAATGTAACACAAAATTAGTCAATTAATGTCATTTGCATTAAATGTATAGGTAACAAACATAAAAAAAAATCAACTAAAAATGAAGCTATCAAGATTAGAACCCAATACCTATTTGCTAATAAAGTGAAACGAGACCTACCAGACCATGAGTCTCATCTTGTCATTTTCCAATTCAATACTTATATATTCTAAGTGCTACAACGTAGCTTTATTAAAAAAAAATTGGGCCCCCGGAGGGTTTGGGAGCTGAGCCATCGCCCACCCGGCACCCCTCCGGGACGCCCCTGCTAGACACAAATAAACCTTGTCGATTTTAACCAAAGAACAGAAAAACGTTAAAAGCCTTTGCAATTTTGTCACCTTCATGCGTCCTTGGAACGTCCTCACAGCCTTGGAAGCGTCCGCCTTTCATGTTGAAGCGTCCGTTTTCTTTCAAGCGACACGTGTCCGATGTTGAAGCGTCCGCCTCAGTTTGCTAACGCGTCCATGAAGCTTCGGAAGCGTCGGCCAAAAACGCAGCTTATAACTTGTGCAAATACAGAATGATCAAATTTTTTTTATAACTTATATACATTATAACATGGGATCCCTTATAACATACATGTTAACTTAGTCAAAATTTAACGATATAAAAATGTTATTTTTTAGTTATTTTTTTAACTTATAAACATGTTAACGGAGTCAAAAAAATTTATATTAAACACTATTAAACATTAAACATAACATAATAAAAATAAAAACCAAAATAACAACACATAATATTCTAAAACCATATCCTAATAGCCTCCCACTCCGAGACATGTTTGAAGTCATGTCCCTCTTCATGACGGTAGTTGATGAGGGCCACGTCCTTCTGATCGTCCTCACCAAGGTCCGGCATTTCTGTCTCCACTTTCTTGAAATATCGATCAAACCTCTCACATTCCAACCGCAGGACACGGAACCTGGAGGATAATGCGTCAACGGTCCGGTTGTGGTCCGGACCACGTAGTTGCGCGAAAATCTGTTGAACACTAACCCAGAGCCCACCATGTCCTCGTCGTGGAGGATCGGTCATGGCCTCCTCCCATGCTTCGCACATAGCAATATCTTCAACATCAGTCCAGGAGTTGGCCATTTTCGGGTCGTTGACGGCGTCAGAGTTATAGTCAAATGGTTGAGAAATGTTTGCAAACTTTGAAAACGACGGGTGGTGATATGTGATAAGTGAACGGGTTGAGGGGTTATATAGTGGGGTAAATATGTGCAACGGTTAAAAAGTTAAACGGGCTTTTGAGTTTCCCTTTTTTCTTTTTTTTTCGTTAATTATTTAAGCCTCGGGAAGCATCGGCCAAGCCTCATGGGAGCGTCGGCCAAGCCTCCGGAAGCGTCGGCCAAGCCTCAGAAGCGTCGGCCAAGCCTCGGAAACGTACACAAGGACGCATCAAAAAAGTTTATGGTTATGATGCGTCGGTGACTGACGCATTTTGGTAACGGAAACGGACGCTTCAACATGTCGGACACGTGTCGGCTTGAAAGGAAACGGACGCTTCAACATGATAGGCGGACGCTTCCGATGCTGTGGGGACGTTCCAAGGACGTAGGAAGGTGACAAAATTGTAAAGACACTTTGTCAACCAACATTTTGGTAATTTTCCCTTTCGGATATGGGAATTGGCCTTCGTTAGTCAACGGGAATAAGCAAGTTGCAAGAAAGCTAAGAATTCTTTTATGTCACTCAATTACTAAATAAATTTAAATTATAACTCTATAATAAGGCCAAACAAATTACACCAAGATAGCCGGTAAGCGGGCAACAAGCTGCGCCGCTACCCCCTTTTGAATAGCGAAACCTAACCTAGTAAAAACGAAACCCCGATCTCTAGGAGACGAAATGTTGCTGTGAACAACCCGTTGGACCCGTTCAAGAAATCTGATGGCTTCTGGGGCTAGCGAGCCAAAGGTATCAAAGGCAAAGGGGATAAAGGAATGTTGATTATCCTCGCAGGCTTTTGCATGTTTGTCCATTTTCTTCGCTGCCGCCCTTGCAATCGCCTGACTAGGGACAAAACCTGTATCCCGAAAGCCTACAAGGGGGAAACCCCGGTAAGATCAACACAAGCGTGTTTACCTGCATCCCACCCGAAAACTAAAACGTCCGCGGGGCGCAATGTGGATCTTCCTTCCCTCGGATCTGTCAAAAAGTTAACGGGGGCTTCTTTCTTCACCGAGATCCCCGCCCGTTTGAGGATGTCCCCCAAGACATCCCGCACCTAGTCGTGCCTATACTTAAAACCTGGCAGTTCTTTACAGTGCAGAGCATGCTCCCCAAATTGGTCTAAGCAAGCTTTCCGGCAAATCGGGCATTGCTCATCATCAGGGAACATAGGAATCATGAGCCGATATTTTAAGATAGCACGGTATTCAACGGCTGACATCTTTTGGCCTAAGCCCTCGATGGGGATGACCGATAGAAAATCTTGGGCGTGGGGGCCCCGCAAGCATTCTAGGACGGCGTTCTGACGAGGGGTCGTACAGAAATCTGATCCAATATTCTGAGCGATACGACAAAACAGAGCACTCGCCAAAGTCTTCTGGGTCTTCGGTGGGGCGGTGTCCCTGTTAGCGAAACCGCCAATATCCAAATCCGGGAGGTGTCTATGCAACTCCCCCAGAGCCATGTCATAATCCTCATCCATTCCAACAACCCCACTCTCGCGCAAGATGTGATCTTGCAGCCCCCACGATTGAGCTCGCGAGGCAACAAAACCGTAAATGGAGACATCCATGGCCGATAGAAGCCCCAGCCCCCCATCTTACAGGGCAAAGAAGCAAAAATTAAGTAATATAATGGCGTGTATGAAAGATATAACTTTATATTACAAAAAGAACTTCAATAATAAATTTAATATAATGGCGTGTATGAAAGATAATAAAAATTAAGTAAATATAACGCTAATTATCGCAAAATGTTGCAAGGGAAAAATATATAATTTTTTTTGTAGTTTCACGACGCATACAATCATAAGAAGATATAGAAAATCCATAATGATATCCATTTAATAGTTCTTATAAAAAAGATAGATGTTTGTTAACATGTTTTTGTACACATCTGATTTCATGGAAACAAGAGTGTGGTACACTCATCGGAGGTTTAATATTTTAATAGTAGCATGTTTGTTATAAACTTTTAAACACATATGTTTTTTTAAACTTTCCTTGGCTACGGACCGTTGTTAGATGAGAGAAGATGACATCATCGCGTAGAAGTCCATGGCTTTCCTTCGGGAGAGATACCCCAACGTGTCAAACCTACAGGGATGGGTTCCTCGTAGCCATATTGGCTAGCCAAGTTACGACTTTGAAGAGGGGGTGGGAATGGAGGGGTTGGGTGGCCGGGTGGGATAGGGAAAACGTGACACGAAGGGATCCTTAACCTATTTTCATTATGGATGCTCTTACAACATAATATTCTAAACATAGGGAATGCTATTTTGTTTTCTATCGATTCTAGATATATGTATTAAATACCTAATGTTTGGATTAGTATCAATACATATATCTAGGGGTGTTCGGAAAAAACTGTAAACCGAACTGTAACCGTAACCGAATAAACTGATCCGAATAACGAATTCGGTTTTTGGTTTGGTTTCTAACCGAAACCGAATTGTGAATATAGTTTTTGGTTCGGTTTTTGGAACCACGTTTTTTTATTTGGTTTATTCGGTTTATTTGGATAACCGAATAAAACGTCAGTTTAATTAATTATCAAATAAAAATAATATTGTTTAATAAACTATATAAAGCTTATTAACCCAAAATACTAAATCTAATATCTAGGTATATGTATCCCCATGTAGGGCTGTTCAAATTGCTCGACGCTCGCTCGAAAGATGCTCGAAATTTGCTCGTTCGATACAGCTCGATTGAAAAAATGCTCGATTCGAATTGGTTCGGTTTGTAAACGAATCAAGCACGAGCAAAGGTCCGCTCAGTTGGCTCGATTTATTTTTTAATATATATATATATATATATATATATATATATATATATATAGTGGAGGGTTCAAATGAGAAGAATTTTTTTGTAAGAAGAAAAAAGAAGAAGTTTCAACCAATAAGAATGCTTCATTTTTGTTCATTTAATATTTGTAGTTAATTTTAATATAAGGGTATATTGGTAAACTTACATAAATCATTAATTTGTATTCTTCCACTTTAATAACTAGCTAAATTAAATTTGTAACTCCTTTTCAAAATATATATTTTTTCCAAATTAAAAAAACAACTTAATTTAAAGTGTAGAATAAATTACTAGTTGTGTAGGATAAATTACCAGTTGTGTAGGATATATTTCGAGGTGTGTAGGATAAATTTCGACTGTGTAGGATAAAATTCTATAATGTGTAGGGTATATGTAGGAAAATTTTGATATGTGTAGGTCTTGTAGATTATATGTAGGATAATTAATGATTAGTTGACTAATTAATTAAATAGAGAAAAATTAATGATATGAGTTATAAATGAAATAGCATTTTACTAATATGTCATTTCTTCTTTTTCTTCTCACATTAAATTTGTTCTCAAATGAACCTTCCCCTATATATATATATATAATAGAGCTCATTTAAGTATTTAGAATTGAAATCTAATACCAATAGTCCATTGTCCAATACTTAAATGTCCATTTGAGTAATTGAGTTAAAATTTCAAATACTCAAGTTTCATCCCGCGATTCGATTCAGAAGTACCAGACCCTAATCAAAAACCCCCATTGGCCATCGTTATTCGATTTCTCCATCGCCACTCATCAAGATTCTAGCTCGCCAGGGTTTTGTTTCAATCGGTTCATTCAATTTCAAACTTCCGATATAACAAGGGTATGTTTCAATCGGTCGATGATTTATCTTCCCACTTAGTTAATCTCAATAGAACTAATTGAGTGTTTTTTTATTCCTTGTTATTTGTTAAATTTTTACTTGTGTTCTATTGGATGAAACATAAGGGACGAAAACTACACATTATTCTAATAAGTAGCACTCCCATCGTCATTTCCTTGTTTGTTCTACGATGCTCGATACTCGCTTGACGCTCGTTGGAAAAATGCTCGGATCGAAATACACTCGCTCGACTTTGGCTCGGTTGAAAAAACGCTCGGTTCGATTCGGATCGGTTTATAAACGAACCGAGCACGAGCAAAGGTCTGATCGGTTCGGTTCGGCTCGTGAACAGCCCTATCCCCATGTTTTGAAGATTATTTCTATTTTGTGCTGAATTAATTACACAGATGGACCATATGGTTTATAGCTGGTTTCACCTTTGAGTACTAACTTTTTTTTAACATGTTTAGCTTTTATGGTTTCAATTATGTAACACATTTGGGTACTAACACCAAAATTAGTTAACTAATGACTAAAATACACTTCCATTTTTTTTAATTTTATCAATGTAACACATTTGGGTACTAGCATTTGATTTTATTTAAGTTTAAATCAATTTTACAAAATCTATTTATTTTTTTTATTTTCATCTTTTTATTATATCTCTTAATTAACATAAAATCTATTTATTTTTTATTTTCATATTTTTATTAAAGAGTAAATTACAAGTTTTGTCCTTTATGTATGTCCAAAATTGCAGGTGCTATCCTTTGTCTTTAAAATTGATGAGTTTTGTCCTTAATGTATGCAAATCTTGCACGTTATGTCCTTTAGGCCAAACTCAGTTAGATTTTTTGGTTAAATCTGGTCACTCAAGGGCATTTTAGTCTTTCTACCCCATTTATTTAATATTATCTAAAAATAAAACAAAAAAAATTAAAATATTATTATTATAGAGTAAATTACTGAAGATCTCTTCGGGGGCTTTCTACCCCATTTATTTACCCCATCACCACCACCCTTCATCACCATCACCAACACCCTCCACCGCCGCCACCACCACCACCGCCGCCACCACCACCATTACCGCCATCAAACGTGTCACCGCCACCATAAGCATCCATCTACAACCACTACCATCGTTCATAAACAAAACCCCCAAATTCAAGATCTTTGTGCAGATCTGAATGTTGATGTTTCAGGGGATGAAAAGAGTGAACGAGGGTTTCAGGGGTTTGAAGAGGTGAGAGAGGTTTGTCGGATCTGTTATCTGTCCATCAAACGGTGATGGTGGTCGCTGGATCTGTTATCTCTCACATCCGTTGACCAAGAACCCCATCCCCCTCTACTCTAATCAGTTATGGAGACCAAAGCTCTAGAAAGAACATGTGTGTGGGTCCAAAATGTGATTGAAGATTTATGTCGTTGATCCACCACCTAACCCCGTCATCGGGGGTTGGAGACAAGCTGTCCTCCTACCCAAATCGCCATATGTCGTATCTGTTATCTAATGCAATGGTCAATCTCCTAATTTGACATCACATAAGGAAGTATTAGCTCCAATCGAACCTCCTGTTGGTGATTTGCAGCCCAAATATGCTACGCGGCCTTAAATTAGGCGAATCAGAATGGGGTCACATCGAATTGTTCATCGCCTAAACCTAAATCTTGTTCTGCAAGAGCAGTCCTCGAACCCAAAGAAGCAGGGGATCTAAGAACAGCTCTGGTGATACAGTCACATGAGGTGACTGGTTGTGAGTTGAAAGGGTATCATAAATGGCATCGGGTTTGTCTTTGGTGTGCTTGGTGGACGGATTTGGTGGTGGCGGTTTCTGGATACGGTGGAGGTGGTGGTGGCTGGATGTAGTGGTGGTGATGGAGGTTGGTTGATATGTTAGAGAGAGAGAGAGAAGAGAGAGAGTGACTTCAGCACCAAAAAATTACATGGAGGTTTACTATACAGTCACATGAGGTGAAATTACATTCCTACCCTCGTGTGCCCTGCACATGCCTTCATTTAACCAAAAAATCTAACTGGGTTTGGCCTAAAGGACATAACGTGCAAGATTTGCATACATTAAGGACAAAACTCATCAATTTTAAAGACAAAGGGCAGCGCCTGCAATTTGGACAGACATAAAGGACAAAACTTGTAATTTACTCTTTATTAAATTTCTTACTTAACATAAAATCTACTAGTTATACCAGTATTTTTTTGAATAGTTTTTTTAAATAAAATCTACTAGCTATATAGTTTTATGTAAATTAAATATCTTACTCGTTTAAAATAATTTAAACCTTACTCGTTTTCAATTTTGGATAGATATGATACATAATAATAAATATCTTTCATATAAATTAAAAAATAGACACGTATAAAGCTGTTAGTTTTAAATAATGCAAACCTTACTCGTTTTCAAATTCAACTAACATGTATCGAGTAAACTTTTCAACTGTGCATTTAATTTTTTAAAACGGATTTGTGGATATAATTAGTTTTATATTAATATGTATTTTATATCTCAGTGATCAATATAATAAATATAGAAACTGTATAAATTCTAAAATAGTAAAATTTAAATGAACAAAAAAAAAACGAATTAAAAAAAGCTTAATTTTTTACATGAAAGATATTTATTATTATCTATCATATCTATCCAAAATTGAAAACGAGTAAGGTTTACATTATTTAAAACGAGTAAGATATATAATTTACATAAAACTATGTAGCTAGTAGATTTTATTTAAAAAAATCTATTTAAAAAATACTGGTGTAACTAGTATATTTTATGTTAAATAAGAAATTTAATAAAAATTGAAAATAAAAAAATAAATAGATTTTATGTTAATTAAGAGATATAATAAAAAGATGAAAATAAAAAAAATAAATAGATTTTATAAATTGATTTTAACTTAAATAAAAGAGTTAATTACTGTTTTCGTCCCTGTGGTTTGTCAAAAATCACTATTTCAGTCCATTAGTTTAAAAATTGCGATTTCAGTCCCTGTGGTTTCATTTTCGTAACCATTTCAGTCCCTGTGGTTTCACTTTCGCAACCATTTCAATCCATTTATTCTGTTAGTACAAGATCTGAAATGGTTATAAAAGTGAAACTACGGGGACTTAAATCACAATTTTTAAATTAATGGACTGAATTTTTGATAAACCACAGGGACGAAAACAATAATTAACTCTAAATAAAATTAAGTGTTAGTATCCAAAGGTGTTACATTGATAAAATTAAAAAAATGGAAGGGTATTTTTGTCATTAATTAACTAATTTTGGTGTTAGTACCCAAATGTGTTACAAAATTGAAACTATAAAACATAAACCTGTTAAAAAAAGTTAGTACACAAAGGTGAAACTAGCTATAAACCATAGGGTCCATCTGTGTAATTAACTCTTTTGTGCCATTAAACTTGTTGACTATTTATAGTTCTATGTTTTGAAGTTTTAACTTTGTGGTTGTGTGTGTACGACTATTTTATGGATATGTTTGTTTTATTTTGCTATGTCTTTTATTTATATATTATTAGGTTTAAATTAGTTGCTGGTTTGATGTTCGAAAGTTAGAACACAAACATAAATACAAATTAGGAAAAAAAGGTACTTAGGTTCAATTTGGTTAAATTTGGTTTATTTGGGTTCTAACCAAAACCAAACCGAATTTGTTTTTGTTTGGTTTGGTTTGGTTTGCATATTTCTAGTTTGGTTTGGTTTGGTTTGGGGTATAAAATTTTGAAAACCGAACCCGAACAAACCAAATAAACCATAAATCAAACCGATAAACACCCCTACATATATCCTTATCAAATTGTTATTTTCATATGAATTAATGTTATTGGAAATAGTTTGATTTCTTTGAACACTGTATTAAAGGAAAAACTTATGACAAACTAAATTGTAAGAAACCAATTGAAGACTTAAATAGCATATCACAAACTTCTTATCTTTTATAGGTTATTTAATTAACATAATCGTCTTTTAATGGTATTAAATTGTGTTAAAAACTTGAGTCAATTCCAAATGTTTATATTGCAATTATGTTACATAAATCATGAAGAAAAAAAATCAATGAGAAAACTACATTTTTAAACTATTAAAAAGATCTCCCATATCATAAGATATATCGTCCCCACTTTATCATCGACCGAAGACTGTTGTTGCGGACCAACACTGTTGTCACCTTCTATTCATGGTCCAGTATTCGTCTCTTAAATCCGTTAACGATAACCCCTCTTTAATACCTAAATATCTCTAATGTGAAAGAAATCTCTTAGTCTTTTAAAAAAAACATATAATAACGAAATTCATTTGTTTTATTCTGCAAACACAAAGAACTAATTTCTTCAACCTCTAATACAATTTCATAATTAATTTCCTCAAATATCTAACAAGATTTTATCAAGTTATAATTTGATTTTGTGGTGGGACAAATGTTCGATCCTTTATGTCTAAACCCCACCATTCCCCCACTAAACCCCACGACCCTAAAAAGTGGGGTCCACTTTCCCTCTAACCAAAGTCAAAAAAATGATTTATGTAAATCTTTTTTATATCTTCCAACAATTCACATGTTAACATGCTCTCCACTAATCATCAACCATTATATCATCAAGCCATTATATATCTACATATCATCAACCATATCATCAAGAACACACACACACTAGTGTGTGAAAACCATGAATGTTTGTCATCCTCCTTTGGGCCCCACACATCTAATCTCCTAATTCTGTCCTATCTCCTCTCTCTCTCTCCACAAACAAAAAGACCCACCCCTTCTTTCCAAATTCCTTTTGATAACACACACCACTGTGTGTTTTGTGTGTGTTGTTAACTTGTTGGTCAGTTTTTCACTTTTCAAGATTTCAAGAAGACCCTTTTGCCAAATCCCCAAACAAACAAATACCCTTTTTCCAAAATCAAATTTTGATAAAGAATCCGAAAAAATATGACCCATTTGGAGTTCTTGAAGAAATTCAAGAAACTGAAGCCATCTGAACTGAGTTGTGTGTTTGTCAGTTTTTGTTTCATTTTATGTCTGTTTTTCTTGGACTACCGGTCCGTGGGTTCAGGGTTCAGGGCTCGTGGGCACCGTGGGTTGGGTGTGTGGTTCGGGTTCAGTGGGTCTGGTCATCCGGGTCATGACCTGTTTGGGTTTCTTGAAATGGGTCCGGGTCAAAAGTGTGACATATTTGATGGTAGCTGGGTGTGGGATGAGAGTTATCCACTTTATGAATCTAAAGATTGTTTGTTGTTAGAT
Organism: Helianthus tuberosus; assembly: GCA_030545235.1. Lineage (NCBI taxonomy): Eukaryota > Viridiplantae > Streptophyta > Magnoliopsida > Asterales > Asteraceae > Helianthus > Helianthus tuberosus. Next base: position 190,394,357 of record CM060406.1, read on the forward strand.
GATGGTTTTAGATGTTCTGAAAATGGAAGACTTGATCAGTTTTATACCAAGTGGAGATGGCAACCTAAAGATTGTAACTTGCCCAGGTTTTAATTCTTTTCTCTCTCTCTATACATACACATATAGATACATACACATATGTATAAAACATGGTGTGTGTTTTTGTGTGAAAATTGAAATGGGTTTTGTTTGATTTGAATTTTGATTAGTGGGAACATGTTTGCCACTTTTGGGGCTTTGGTCACATGTGTGCCAAAGGGTTTTTGTTAGGACATGAGTTTTTGGATTATTGCAATTTGAAATTTTAGTATAAGACATGTTGATTTTACATTTGGTTGAATAATGAGACTTATGTTAGTCAAAATTTAAATGCGAGAATTAGGGGTGTTTGGAACTTGGATATGCTTTTTAAAGAATTTTTTTTAATTTAAAGATTAATATAAAAATTGTATGATTTACACACATGGGTAGTTTGGTAATTCTACATTTATTTATGTGAATTGGGAGTTTATTTCATAATTTTGAGTTATTAAGTCTAAATAGTTGGGAAGTAAGATTCAAATTGTGAGAATTGTGGGCGTTTGGATATGCTATTTAATTTTTTTTTTAATTTTTTTTTTGTAATTTAAGGATCTAATACAGTCAATTGTATGGTTTAAAACGCATGGGTAGTTAGGTAATTTTACATTTATTATATAAACTAGGCAAATTGGATTTAAATAATCCTAACTTTCTCAATTTGGCCGATAATAATCCCAACCCAGTTATTTGTCAATAATAATCCAAACTGGTCCCTTTTTGGCCGATAATAGTCTGTGTTAAAAATAGCTTAACGGAGTTAAGTTTTTTTTCGAATTACAAACCGATGTTTTAGGGCTTTTGATTAGAACGAGGATACGAGTTGATTGATGTAAAATTTACCTGGAAATACTGCTCAAACGACGAAAACGGTGCTTCAATTCGGGTGTTTAAACTTCCAATTAACAAAAATCAAGCCGTTTGGAGGCACCCTTTCGAGGTAAGTTCTACATAAATCGACTCATATCCTCGTTCTGATCAAAATCTCTAAACCTTTGGTTTGTAATCGGAAAAAACTTAACCCCATTAAGCTATTTTTAACGGTGGACTATTAACGGCCAAAAGTGGACCGGTTCGGATTATTATCGGCAAATAACTAAGTTGGGATTATTATCGGCCAAATTGAGAAAGTTGGGATTATTTAAATCTAATTTGCCTATAAATTATGAATTTTGTTTCACAATATTGATTTTAAAACTTAGAAAATAATATTCAAAATCTTGAATTATTGATTTTAAAACTTAGAAAATAAGATTCAAAATAATAAAAACTAATTATTGTAAAATGCAGATTTGATGCAAAAACTATGCTAGAAAGACTGAGAAACAGAAGATTAGCATTTGTAGGTGATTCAATTGGAAGAAACCAATGGGAATCCCTTTTGTGTTTGTTATCAACTGCTGTAACAAACAAATCTTCAATATATGAAGTTAATGGAAGACCGATCACTAAACATACCGGTTTCTTGGTGTTCAAATTCGCTGAGTTTAATTGCACGATCGAGTATTACCGGGCCCCATACCTGGTCCTGCAGAGTCGGCCGCCAGCTGGCTCACCAAAACAAGTGAGGACCACTTTGAAACTCGATAAAATGGATTGGGGCTCTGTGAAATGGAAAGGCGCGGATGTTATCGTGTTCAATAGCGGGCATTGGTGGAATTCTGAAAAAACGATACGCGAGTAAGTGTTACTGAATGAAAGTTGAAACTTTTGGCCTGTTTGGGTGACGAGTCAAAACAAGTTTTGAGTTAAAATGGGCGGGGGTTGGATTGTGTTGACCCGAAAAAATATTTTCTGTCCATTACTCGAATCCTATATATAAACCGTTTCAACCCGTTTGGCATGTTTCTCTTTTAGTGAATGGGTCGAAATTGCCACCCCCACCTTTTTGTAGTAACAATCATAGTTGTCAATAAGGAATAGCGGTAAATAGCGACAAGCTACCTATATGCTACGTAGCGATAGCGACGAAAAAGCGCCTGCTATTTCATGTTTAGCGATAAAAGTAGTAGAAAATCTAAGAAATATTTTACATTCACACCACCAAAATAAATGAACGTTCACACCACCAAAATAGCTAAAATACGCCATCACGAATCATATTTATCAAATGATGGGCATCGCTTTATATTTATTAAAAAAATTAAAAATTACACAGAATTGTCGCTAAACAGCCTATAGCGCCATATGGGCTTTGCTAAGTAGCGCGCTATAGCCGCTATTGACAACTATGGTAACAATGTGAGAACTTGTTCAAAATTGTTTCTTTCGATTGTTTGATCTGATATTGTGGTTCTTGTGTTTTAGGGGCTGTTACTTTCAAGAATCAGAAGATGTGAAAATGAATATGAGCATCGAAACTGCATACCAAAAATCAGTCAATACAGTTTTGAATTGGATCAGTAAAGAAGTAGATACAAATAAGACACAAGTTGTTTTCCGAAGCTTTTCTCCTGTGCATTTCAGGTTCGCATTCATCTTTTATAGCTTGAATGTGAATGGTCTTGTGTGTGTGTGTGTGGGGGGGGGGGGGGGGGGGGGGGGGGGGGAGTTAACGGGTCAGGTAGGGTTGACCCAAATCACATTTCATCCAAAAAAGCACTAGTATGGATGTGACCCGTGTGACGCATATGAACAGTTGAACACAGATTGTAGTGTTTCAATAATAATCTCATTTTTTAAATAAATAAATTTGTTAGGAGGTTTATGCCTTAAAAATACACTTTGGGCAACTTTCGTGTCACATCAACCCATTTGACCCGTTAGAAATAAAAAATAACTCAACTCGCATTTAGTTTAAAATTCTACATTTATAATAAATAATTAGTGTCAAATACGGATACGAAAATTGTATCATTTCACTAATGATCTCATTTTTAAATTCGCCTTTTGTTTGAAAAATTATATTTTGTAAGTGTGTGAAATATGAATGTAAAAATCATAATATTTCAGTAATAGAATGTGTGAAATATGAATGTAAAAATTGTATTATCTTCAATAGCAGAATAAGTGATGTAGAAGGTTTAAGCAATTATATCACATCTTGGGCTACTTTCAACTGGATAAACCCGCCATTAGAGATTAAAGTAAACCCATATCGACCCGTTCATAAGTAAATGGGTTATGGGTCTATGTTACCACCTCTATAAATCTTTAGTTAATATCGTTTTGTGTGTTTTTAGGGGCGGTGATTGGAAATCTGGTGGTAGCTGCCACCTCGAGACGCTGCCAGACTTAAGTTCATCACCAGTTTCACCGAGCACAATGTTTTTCCCGAACATAGTTGGCTCGGTGGTATCCAAACACAATAACGGGTCATCATCACAAACAACATTGGACATATTAAACGTGACATACATGTCATCAAAGCGAAAAGATGGTCATGCATCTGTATATTATTTGGGCCCGAAAGATGGCGGGCCCGCACCTTTACGCAGGCAAGACTGCAGCCATTGGTGCTTACCTGGCGTCCCAGATTCTTGGAACGAGCTTCTGTATGCAGTCTTTCTTAAACATGAATATTCCCTTTCTGGGAATTCAACAGCTGCCGCCAGCCCACCGCCAATGTGATCTATGGTAACGAAAGGCGGGACGTTGCTTGTGTAGCCAAAAACGGATGGTTTGAGATCTTGGTGAGATGGGTTTATCTGTGGCGGCAGATGGCGGTCTTGGTGGTCGTTTAAAGCGGCATAATTCTGATGGGAGTTCAGTGCCAATTGCATTGATGAGAAATAGCATTTGATTTGTAAAGATTTAGGGGAGTTTTTACATGTAAAGTTGGGGTGGTTGGGTATAGAAAGCATTGATTCATTCATCTTTGAATTGAATAGAAAAGAAATACATATTTTGGTGTTATAATTGGAGTAATTTGTAAATGTAAGGACTGATTTGCAATTTCTTGGCTTATTACTGTAAAGTTACAACTTGCATTGAGCAAAATATAAGTTAACATTGGCAAATGTAGAGGTTTGCGCCATAACCAGGTGTTTTTGCTGCCACCCATCTAAGCTTAGATATTTAAATGCGAAATCTATCAAAACTATTTTAGTTTTCGTTTATTTATATCAAAATAAAAGATTTTAGTTACATAATTAACCAAAACAACGTGGTTTTAAGAGTTTCGAATCAAAGCTTAGGTGTGTTACAACATCATGATCACTATTCCAATACATAAGTGTATACAAATGTATGTATGTATATGTCACACAACAATACTACCTATTTTGGATTGAAAACCAAGTGCTTCAACTTCTTTAGCCAATTCTTCAACTTTATCAACAATCTCCATTAGCAGAAACACGAAGTTTGCTATAGCAAGATCTTCAAGATTTTTAATTTCTTGCAGCTCTGAATTAGAAACTTGCATCAATGTTTGCTTCATGGTTTGCAACTCTGGCCCGATAAGGATTTTTGCCTGGTTTCTTTTGGTTTTCATGACGTTTTCTCCTAGTTCACGCAACATAAGTCCAAGCGACAACCCAACATTTTTGTATGGATCTTTGATAGCTTTGAGCATCATTGTTGAGGGCTGCATACACACAAATTAGCTCAATAAGTTACCGGTTCGAATATGAACTTGAGATAAATTACGCTTTTAACCATGGTTATACCTGTAGTCGCGAGCTAAGACATCCTTGAAGCGACAAAGTTAGAGAAGCAAGCTCCCTAAGCAGCTCCGCTATCTGTTCATGTTTTCTCCAAGGACTGCAAAAACCATAATTTACGCACCAAGGTTCCCACCTTGCAAAATTTGCCTGCAAAATTATATGGATTTTGATTATTTTCGCATGTTAAATTTGAAGTATGAACTGAGAGATATTACCAGTGCCTCATCACTTGACTTTGAGTGCAACACTGACTTGCAATTACTTATGTGAATGATTGGTTGACTTTTCTTTTGACCGGCTACAGTGAAGTATGATTCCATGCATTCTACATTCCATCATTGATAGTTAATACTAGATCTGGTGATATGGACGGGCTTGGCGGTTATGTAACAGGCCAAAACAGGTTTGGGTCAAAATAGTTGACTTTTACGGGTCAAAAGAGTTTGGGTTGATATAAAATGTTTTACGAGATTTTATGCTTAAAAATACACTTTTTGACCCGTTTGATCCCATTCTTTATAAAACAGGTAATTTATCTGTTGACTTGTTAGACATAAACCCGAATGGACTCATTCATAAGCAAATGGGTCAAAATTACCACCTTCAATGCAAGAAGCTAGCTCGTTAAATTTTAAGGAGGTCAAGTGATGAAATTCGTCGCTAGCCCACATGGGGAAAACTAATAAAGCGACGCATATGGAGACTATAAAACCCATGCCAACTGCTGAAAGCCGTTTATGAGCTAATTCCACGAACTTATGGGCCCGAAAACTTGAAGCCGTTACCAGGTTGAAGCTAAGAATAAATATTGCAACTCCATAATCATATCTCTTGTTAATACTTGGAATAAAACGACAATAAGTTGCCAAAGCACCTATGCATGATACAATATTTTTCATTAATGTGTTTGCTATCCAAGACAAATTTGTTTATATAAAAAGAGGTAAATGTTTACTTAAAGGAAAAGAAGTTTTAGTTTTGGATTAAGCCAAGTTATACAAGCACATCTACATATGCAAATAACGTTTGTTGTCCTTAGACCCTACCTTAGCTTTGCTACTGGTGAGATTTACTGAGTATGATGATGATGATGACGACGACTTACCAAAAATAAATATTAAAAGGCCAATAACTAGTGCGTTTCCGTTCTTTCCAAACTCGTTTGCCAAAATTGATGCTAGACACCCGAGTCCGCCTCCAACTATAGTTCCAAAGCCTCGAAGTAAGCCTTTGCTTAATGTGGCACCTAGGATGTGTATTAATCTAAATAACATGAATTGGCACTTCTATAAGGGGAAAAATAGTGATAGGTACCATTTGGTATGGGTTAAAACAGGTCGGATTGTGTTAAACTCGAACACTTTTTGTCAATATATATTTTTTTAAATAGTTAACATGTTAAATACGATCACATAAACTACCTTATGGGTATAATGTTTACTAGGTTAAAACAGCGTGTATTTCATGGGTTGCATAAATGGAATTTTATATAATAAATAATACAAAAAATATATCTTTAAAAAACTCGTATATTGCACGTATTGAATAAAATATAATGACATATGTTAACACATACAGTCGTCAAGTTTATTTTTTAAAAATGAACTTTGATGTACTATTTACTTATTATAACATTTTAATTTGTTTTTTTTTAATTTTACATAAATGTAATTTTATATAACAAATAATAAAAAAACATCTTTTAAAAAAACTCGTATATTGCACGAGTTGAATAAAATATAATATCATATATTAACACTATATAGTCCTCAAGATTTATCTTTTAAAAATGAACATTGAATCTACTCATAATAAAAACAAACGTTTATTCTTATCTAAATTTTTGTTTAAAATTATTTATAGGAAAAACAAATATTTATTCTTATCTAATTTTTTGTTTAAAATTATTATTATTTAATATGATTATAATAAAAACAAACGTTTATCCTTATCTAAATTTTTCTTTAAAATTTTATATAAAAACAAATATTTATTCTTATCTGATTTTTTGTTTAAAATTATTATGATTATTATTATTATTATTTAATATGAAAGATAAATAAGAAAATAAGATAAAAATGCACCAGGAATTGACACGTGTCAAAAAAAGTTTTTCATTTATTAGTATAGAAAGATGTGAACAAAAGAAACTTTTGAAAACTTTGGACCTCTTAGCTTTTAAGTCATTTTCTACCCGTGTTACACGTGTTAAATATAAATCATAACCCTAACTGACTCATTTTTATGTAAACGCTCAAAAAAGGTTTTATATATGTTATGGGCCAAAACGAGTCGGTTTGTTTTTTTTTTTTTTGGTCAATTTTAATACTTCTGTATTGAATATGATTGCAAAAGCTACAATAACAATATTTTATATTAAATTACGTGCATGCCTTAAAAATACAATTCAGGAGAGTACCTAACCGTTGTTTTTATAATCCATGCTTTTCAAATGACCTATTTTGAATGAAACATAACCCGACTTAACCCATTTGCCTACTCTTTATGAATAGATAACATTAACATTAATGAATGTTATATATTCATAAAGGTCTCACTGGAAGCAGCCCCTCTATTGCTACATGGTAGAGGTAAAGCTGTCTACGTCTACCCTTCTCAGACCCTACCTTAGCTTTGCTATTGGTGAGATTTACTGAGTATGATGATAATGACAAACCTGCAAAGAACTCAAAGATAACTTCAACTGTCATAATAGCCCACATTGCATTTTCCCCAACTTGCTCAAAAAGTGGATCTAAGATATAAATAAGTGAAACCAAAACCAATGCAAATCCAACTTTGAGACTATGAATTATGTTTTTCACACTCTGGTCACATTTTTTATTTATTGGACAAAAGGGTTTCTTTTGATTTGTGTGGCTGGGAGAAGTTATTTTCCTATTGGAATTGTGAATAATGTCAATGGTGGTGCTCATTGTGGACTTGTGGTGGTTTATTTTCACCCTTTACAACCAATATATATATGAATACCAATACCATCTTTTGAGATTTGGAATTAGGTAAGTGTGAAAGCAGACACTTTAAAGTATAAACAAGCCATGCCTTAATCTAAGCTTGAGCATGGTACCCGTCCGGTACTGAAAAACGGGAAAAATTGGTACCGGTACCGAATATATCAATTCGGTACCGGTGTTTTATCAGTAAATACCAGCACCGGTACCAAAAAACAAGGAAAATGAGTACCGATACCGGTACCGAGTATACCCGATACCAAATGTTCATCCCTATTGACTTGTTTCAAACTCTACGGCTAAAGCTTGAACTCAACTCATACAAGTGATTTTTTTTAAATTTGAGTTTTGCTTGGGCTAAGTGGATTTATTGCTTATCAATTATTTAATTATTTTTATATATATTAATAGTTTTAAACTTATTTAGACAACACAATATTTAATTATTTATGTATATATATTAATAGTTTCAACTCTAACTATTAGGTAATTATATTTCCTATCTATAGTTTGGCAAAAATAGTTTGTGTGAGCTTTTCACTATTATTTTTTTACAAATCTTAGACTCATGATTTTCATCTTTTACATATCATATCCTCAAGAATATACAATATGGCCCCTCCACTTTTATTAAGTTTATTATTTAATACTTACACTTTTTATTTTCTAGTTTTTTTTTAATCTTTTTACGTTAATTGTTTTTTTATGTTTCGAACTAAATTTTACAACTTAACATGCTACGAGTGTGTGTGGTTCAACGTTGTTACGTTTATTTATTGGGGTTTCATGATCCCATCGCAATGCACGGGTCCTAAGTCAACTTAGTTACTCTTTTATATGTTTTACATTTTAATTTATTTTTTGCGAGTTAACACGTCGCAATGTGTGTACGTGATTCAATGTTAAGTCTACTTTTTTTATAGGTCCTGCCGTAAAGCGCGGGGTCCTAAATACTAGTTTGTTATATAATATAAAAGCTTTTATATTTATACACATTTAAACTCGCGAGCCAGTAAAGCTCGGTATATATATTATAAAGCACTGATACAAACTCGTTTTTTAATTACACTCTACTCTAGATTCAAGTTCATTTAAGACTGTGGGGTATGGTGGGTTTGGGTTGGGGCATTTGTTGACACGTGAAATGGGAAAAAAAACCCACGCCCATGAGGTATGGTGGGGTTTGGGTTGGGGACTTGGGTTGGGGGGCATGAGTTGACACATAGGGGCATGTGAAATGGCTAGTTTGGTTTGGCCATTGAGAGCCCGCCATGTCACCTTGCTAGCCCGCCCCACGCCCGGCTTCAAACCCACGCCAAAGGGGGCCACGCCCAAACCCAAGCCCCAACCCAAGCCCCCGGGGTGGTGGTTTGGGCGTTTTCCCCCAACCCACGCCCAAACCCCCGCTCCATACCCCATGGCCTAAGCTTGATTAGATTCAAGCTTTAGACTAGCAAATCTTGAGTAAATCTAAATCAGGATTGGCTAACTTTTCTCATGTCACCTTTTTCTATTTTGAGTTAAATGTTATTTTAGTCCCTGTGGTTTGAGCCATTTTGCCAGTTTAGTCCAAATGTTTCATTTTTAACTTGTGGGTCCAAAAAGGTTTCACAGTTGCCATTTTAGTCCACTGGGTTAATTTCATCCATTTTTTCTGTTAACGAGAATGTCAATTCGGTAATTTTGTATGTAATTCTGTTAACTAAAAGGGCAATTCTGCCATATAAAATGACTGATTTGGTCTTCTCGTTAACAGAAAAAATGGGTGGAGTTAACCCAGTGGACTAAAATGGCAACGGTGAAACCTTTTTGGACCCACAGGTTAAAAATGAAACCTTTGGACTAAACTAGCAAAATGGCCCAAACCACAGGGACTAAAATGGCATTTTACTCTTCTAGTTTATATGAAAAGTTGATTTATTTTAATCGAATAGTGTTTAACTTCAATTTTAATATGTATGAATTGCTACGTTGCTACGGGATTTTATGAGCTCGGTACCAACCGTTACCGAAAATACCTTAATCGAAATCCCCAAAAGTGGGTACCGGTACCGAATATACCTGGTACAGTACGGCTCGATACGGTCGGTACTGGTACGACACCGGTATTTGAGGGTAAAAACCGATGAATACCGGTGCCGAACCGGTACGAAAACACACTTAGTTTGGTAAATTTGATACCGGTACCTGATACCATTTACTCATTCCTTAGTGATGTTACAATTTAATTTTTTTTTATTACTGTTACTGTTCATTGAGTTTAGTGTATGAAAATTAATCTAAACGGTGCAATTACTTGAATTGCTACGGGATTTTATGAGCTCGGTACCAACCGTTACCAAAAATACCTTAACCGAAATCCCCAAAAGTGGGTACCGGTACCGAATATACCTGGTACAGTACGGCTCGATACGGTCGGTACTGGTACGACACCAGTATTTGACGGTAAAAACCGATGAATACCGATGCCGAACCGGTACGAAAACACACTCAGTTTGGTAAATTTGATACCGGTACCGGTACCTGATACCATTTACTCATTCCTTAGTCTAGTTACAATTTAATTTTTTTTATTACTGTTACTGTTCATTGAGTTTAGTTTATTTTATGAGCTCGGTACCAACCGTTACCGAAAATACCTTAATCGAAATCCCCAAAAGTGGGTACCGGTACCGAATATACCTGGTACAGTACGGCTCGATACGGTCGGTACTGGTACGACACCGGTATTTGAGGGTAAAAACCGATGAATACCGGTGCCGAACCGGTACGAAAACACACTTAGTTTGGTAAATTTGATACCGGTACCTGATACCATTTACTCATTCCTTAGTGATGTTACAATTTAATTTTTTTTTATTACTGTTACTGTTCATTGAGTTTAGTGTATGAAAATTAATCTAAACGGTGCAATTACTTGAATTGCTACGGGATTTTATGAGCTCGGTACCAACCGTTACCGAAAATACCTTAACCGAAATCCCCAAAAGTGGGTACCGGTACCGAATATACCTGGTACAGTACGGCTCGATACGGTCGGTACTGGTACGACACCAGTATTTGAGGGTAAAAACCGATGAATACCGATGCCGAACCGGTACGAAAACACACTCAGTTTGGTAAATTTGATACCGGTATCGGTACCTGATACCATTTACTCTAGGGGTGAGCATACAACCGAATTAACCGAACCGTAACCGAAATAACCGAAAAAACCGAACCGAAATAACCGAAGGGTTGGTTATTTATATTTTTAATAACCGATTTTTGCGGTTCGGTTATGGTTATTCTTATTTTCATAACCGCAAATAACCGAACCGAATAAACATAGCCAAATCCGTAGCACCATAAGTCTTTAAGTTTGTATTTAAATGCTTAACCATGGCCTAATCAATATGTATCTTTGGTGAAGTATTTGAATGTTTTAACTTTTAACCATGACCCAACTTTGATGAAGATTGCACTACAACTTTTTATGTTTTGATTAAAAAGTGTCGAATTTAAAAACCACTTTGTGTTCGTATGTATGTTTCCACATAACACCTGACTACACGTGTTACTTTTGTTTTGGAATTAGTATGCATATGGTAGTGAAATATAATTGATTAACCGTATATTTATTGTTTGCGCATTAATTTTGCTCGACCCACACATTTAAAATCCAACATTAGAAACAATGAAAATAACCGACCTATAACCGAACCGAAACCGCATTAACCGCAATAACCGATTAACCGAAACCGCATTAACCGAAACCGAACGGTTATGATTTTTTGATAACCGCAATGTGCGGTTATGGTTTCGGTTATAGGTAATAACCGCACCGCACCATGCTCACCCCTAATTTACTCATTCCTTAGTCTAGTTACAATTTAATTTTTTTTATTGCTGTGACTGTTCATTGAGTTTAGTTTTAAATATATAGGTAAATTTTCTGCGTTATACAGAAAGACTGTTTTTAGGGTTGACACCATACCCAAGCAAACCCAAGTACTCCATTTGATTTGTCAAAATATTAATCATACACCAACAATATGATTTAACTTGAATATATATATTTCAACTAGGGATTTGATTGCTTTAGAGCATTCACATCCTAACCATCAAATTATGTGAGGAGAGGTTTTTATATTATAAAGGGTATAAAAAGTGGTTGTGAGTAGAGGAGAGAGAAAATGTTACTGTTCATCTGTATATTTGAGGGGACACTGTTCACCCGTTATAATTTTTTAATATATTTTGAAAGTGGTTGTGAGTGGAAGTGAGAGAAAAATGTAATGATAATATTATTTAATTGAAAGGAGAGAGAAAAAATATTTGTTTTTAGTGGAAATATATTGATATAGTAGTTGTTTTTTAGTGGAATGTATGTATAATTTGATGGATTGGATGTGAATGCTCTTATCCCTATGCACCTTACACATCCACGTCCATCAATAAGACTGATGGCAAGCACAAATGTTTTCAACTACTTGATGCCTTGCCCGCGTTGCGGGTGGTAGGCAGAATATTTCTCAACCAATTAAAAAATTATATTACCACAGTTTTGAAAAAAAAAACTTAAACGTTGTCAACGAGCGAGTATTAGGCAGCTTTTTTACACGATTAAAAGATTAAATCAAGTTAACCAATTAAAACAAAACAATTTCATAGTTTTGCTAAAAAAAACTAAAAGGATGGCAATACTGTAATTTTGAACTGAGGGCAAAATTGTATTTTTTTTATTGAGGTAAAATCGTAATTTGCCAAAAGCTAAAGCGATGGCAATACTGTAATTTTAAACAAGAGGCAAATTCGTAATTTTGAACTGGAGGTAAAATCATAACATACCCGGGCAAATGGGGGAGTGCCATGCAGCAGCCTGACACTATTCTCCCACACACCTTTTAAAAAAATTAAAATGATGACAATAAAGTAATTTTTAACTAGAGAAAAATTATTATTTTGAGCTGGGGTATAATCGTAATTTTCCAAAAGCTAAAGCGATGACAGTACTGTAGTTTTTAACCAGAAACAAAATCGTAACTTCGAACAGGGAGCAAATTCGTAATTTTAAACTGGAGTTGAATCATATGATTATGAAAACTATATTATTATAACAATTCATCTAAACTTTTGAATAACGTGATTTAGTATTCTTCAAAAAATTCGACCCGTTCCGTTTTTGTTTATACCTTTTGATGTGATCCATTTGCGTAACCCAAATCAACCCATGGACTGTATAATAAGAGTTAATTGGAGATTTCCAAATTCATATTTGTAGCAACCGGACAAAACAAGTGGGCTATAAAAAGTACAGCTTAATATAGGCATAACTTACTCTATGTTTGGAGTGACGAATTTAAAAAAAAAAAAAAAAATTCAGGGTATTCTAAATAACTTTTTTTAATCTAAGAGTATCCTAATATTTACCCATATAAAATGGAGAGAAAATTGTATTAATTTTGCACTTCACCGACAAAGTTGAGGCCTTCATAGATCCACCCTATCCATAAGTAATGGGTCTCTATGGGCCGAATCATGTGGCAAATCATTCGCCTATGTCTGTTTGCCCCAACCGTCAATTCTCAATTCTATCATCTAGAGCCACGATTTTAAATTTCAAAACATAATAGTTTTACTAAATTCCCATTGTGGATTGTGCCGTTTGAATTACTACAATCATTTACTTTCATTAATTAGTTGTCAAATTTGAGTTTGGTAATAACACTCAAATTCGTTCAAGTATTCAATAATACATCAATTTCCCCACATCAAGAGTTCTCTTTATTTGTGCTTTTGCTATGCGTCATATTTCAATCTCTAAGCGTATGTGTCATATTTATCATGTTGAGACGTGGAAGCCCTATTGCCCGAGAAAACACGTGAGACCCACTAAGTGAAATCATACATTTTAGATTAAGATATAGTTAGATTAAGAATCCTGTAAAAAGTTTGAAAACTGTAAGAAGTAATATGGTGATGGCATGTGTCTTTAATCAAAATTAAAGATTAAGGGTAATAGAGTAATATAATAATCATGTTAATTAACTAAATCTTTCCATAATCATTTTAAGAGATTTTAAAAAACCATATGTTTCGTATCAACAATTTTGTTAATTCGGAGGTATAAAGCACCATACGGATTCCATAAAACAAAACAGCTTAAATCCAATACAGCAATAGTGTTTTAACATCTAGAATGATTTTGATTATTTTGAAAGTATAAAACACCCTTCAGATTCTAAAAACATGAGGACTTAAATCGTAAAACAGTCATGTTGTTTTAACATCTGGAATGATTGCATTGCTATTTCTAGATGTTAAAGCACAATGACTGTAATCACAATCATTGTTGTAAAAATCGCGACTAGGCGGCGATTAATCGCTAGTCGGCCCGTAACTGGGTAATTTTTCGTTAACCAGTCCATTAATCGCTAGTCGGGCCTAGTCGGCCAGCCAAAAAGCGACGATTCTGGCCAGATTCCGGTAAAAAACCTGTATATTCCGGCCAAAACCTCTAAATTCCGGCTAGTTTCCAACCAAACCATTTGAATTCCAACAATTAATCTTGTATACTTAAAAAATGAGTTGAGTAAGAGTTAAAACTTAGTTACTTAAAATATTTACCTATAAAAATATGTATATATAAAACTGAAAATTATATATAAAAAAACTCGATCCGATTAATCCCGCGTAGTCGCTAGTCCCCACCTCACCGGCCGATTAGCGACTAGCGAGTTCTCCAACCTTGATCACGGTACAATGTTTTCCAGATTTTAGATGTTAAAACACCATGAATTTGAATCATAGTCAATGTTTCCGGATGTTTTAAAACATTACGCCTCAAATCTGAATACAGTTCTTCCAGACATTAAAACACCTGCATTCCCGTAGATGTTCTTCGTATGGTGTTTTACACCTGCATTACACCTACATTCATGGTGTGTTACACCTACATTCAGTAGATGTTTCTTCGTATGGTGTTTTACACCTGCATACAAGTAGACGTTCTTTCTATGGTGTTTTAAACTTGCATTCTAGTAGCCTTCATATCATGTGATTACCAATAAAACACAATGACAAAGAATAAGAAGTTGATTATGTTTATAAAACAAACCAAGCTTTTTGATTTTGATTTTGTTCTCTCTCTCTCTCTGATTTTGGATGGAAATGGGCGAGAATTATGGAAGTTACCAACGGTTCAATTGTTATGAGATACAATTTCTTTATTTAAATATAACAAAAAGACAACATCACCCCTAAACTAGTAAAATCAGTCTAAAAAAATATAACACTATTTACAATTTTGCTACTTTTGATCGCAACCATTAACTACTAGATCTAAGGGGTTAAAACATTTCTTACACTTCTCTCGAACCCCTCTCTTTTTACACTAACTCCACCTATGAAAGAAAACCACAACCAATAAAGATTGACTATATGCACTAAAGAGTTTTCACATGTCTTGTTGAAGGCACATGATAAGGAAGATTGGATATATGATGGAAGAAGAACGAATCAGCCATATACATAAGGGATTGAGTTATGCTACAAAGGTGAGGAACATGAAATCATGGCTAAATAAACATCAAAATAAATTGTAGATGGGTTTGTACGATGATAACAAATGTTCTTGTCATGTGTCCATAGCTTTAAGGTCATATGCATATTTAATACTACTCTTCTATTTCTAAAGACATACAAAATCAGTCGATTTATACAACTTATCTTACATTCTATCTTGGAGAAATCTATTATGATGAGTTGAAAGGAAGAAAAGCATAACATGAGAGGATAGCATGCACTAATGAATCATCCATATACATACAATCATACCCTCATTTTATGCAACATGCTCCTTTTCAATGGTATGGTTGTAGGTAAGGAACATGAAATCATGGCTAAATAAGCTTCAACATAAATTCAACAAATCGGTGGGTCACTAAGTCAGGTGAGGTCAGATCGGGTCAGCTCAAAACATTTTTTGTTTAAACGATTCAAACATGATGACAAAAATTATAATAATTAATAATCTAGTTTGGGTGGAGTTTGGCTACAAAGTCCATTTTTCTTACAAAGTGTACAAAGTCATAAAACACCACAATTTCGGCCATAAAACACACTTAAAACCAACAAATAACATAATGAAGATCACCAAAACACCATATCCAAACCCTAACAATCCATACAAACTTCAAACACACCATCGTAGAACTATGAATATAAAACACAACATGATAATCAACATAAAACACACTAATGTTAGTCATTCGATAATCAAAGCCTTATCATCCAAAACACAACACAAAACCCACAAATATGACATTTTAGTAATCTTCACTTTGTTATTTGTAGGTTTTGAGAGTGTTTTATTTTATGGTTAACATTGTGGTGTTTTATAACTTTTTACACTTTATAGGAAAAATCGACTTCCCACTCATCTAGTTTATTCAATATGCCCCTTTGACTAAAGAATATATTAAAAAAATACTGGAGTTATTGAGCAACTAGATTAAATAAAAAGGTTTAAAAAACCGAGTACTCGATAAAGATCGGAAATGACTAGTATACAACACACCCTTCCAAAACGGACTGATGATGGTAATAAAATGAGCAAAACCTTTTCCAGTTGTACACCGATTCTATATCTTGATCCAGCTGTTTGTTCCTCAAAACATCATTCCTTCAACACCATTCATCTTCTCCAAATCTTCTTGTGATAGAAGGGTCTTCTTTCCGCCACCAGTTTTATCATATGGTTGTGCCATTTTCTTCAGAAACTGCAAGCACAAAAAAATTAATCGATAGCGAATTCGACCCGTTTATTTACATACGGGTTGATCTGGGCAATGTTTCGTAACTGAGCATGAATCAAGTAAAATTTACCTCTCTTGCTATATGAACCGCCATATCTGTACTCAAGTTGAGGTGTGCATCACGAAGATGAGACAGAATCCATCCAGGCAATTTGGAGCGTTTGTCATGTCTTGTATATCTACATATATAATATAATGCCAGATATAAATATATAATCAAGTGTTTACAGCTGCATAAATTACTTATTTTTAAAACTGGATCAATTATTACAATAGAGGTTTTTGTAAAGATTATTTAATATAGAGTAAAATGACATTTTCGACCCTGAGGTTTGGCCAGTTTTGCGACTTTCGTCCAAAGGTTTTTTTTCCGCATTTGGATCCAAAAGGTTTGAAATCTTGTCATTTCATCCGGCCCGTTAACTTCATCCGTTTTTCTCCGTTTAGTCAGACGTATTTCCATCTTTTTTGTTAACTTAGAGAGCAATTTAGTCTTTCTCAGGGGTATTCAGTCTTTTTACATAAAGTGAAAAAGACCGAATTACCCTTTAAGTTAAAAAAAAAGAAGGAAATACACCTGACTTAACGAAGAAAAATGAATGGAGTTAACGAGCTAGATGAAAATGGCAAGATTTCAAACATTTTGGATCCAAATGCGGAAAAACAAACCTTTGAACGAAAGTCACAAAACTGGCCAAACCTTAGGGACGAAAATGCCATTTAACTCATTCATCTATAACTTTAAAATTAAAACCTTTTGTCAGCAAATATCATCATTCCGTAGTCTGCTTTTGAACGGATAACTCGTCCCACACATTGAGCAGCTTGTCTCTGTCAGTTTATCATCATTAAACAAAAATATCACCAATAAAATCATGCTACTTAATCAAAAGCAGGTGAAGTCAAACTACCAATGCATCAAAAGTCAAAAAGTCGCCTTCTTTTATCTGAAAAGTCTCCCGCAAATACTCTAACCGAGCAAGTAATATCCTGCAAGCCCACATAATACATTACCATGATTGAGCTTTAAGGGGCGTTTGGAATTGCATTTTTTTTAAAATGGCAGATAACCACTTTTGAGTTTTTTTGGATGACAAAAAGTGGTTATGATTCAAAATTACAAGTTTAACCACTATATTTACTCACTTGCTTAAGGTGTATTGAAAAGGAACCCCAAACATGATTACAAGTCTTCCGTAATGTCGGTCAAAGTCTATACCTTCTGCCACTTTCCCTCTGCGATAATAATACATCACGGGAACAGATAATCAAATTACTGTTTTTTCTAATAACTTGTATTAGCTATAACAAAAGTTGTAATACTAAAATATAACAGCAGCCACATCGAGCAGATATATAAGTTAAAAGATTACCTGGCAACAGAGAAAAAGACGGCACCTCTACCACAATCACAAGCCTTACGATAGTTGTCTAGTGCTAATGTTGTTTCAACGACATCTTGTGTCTCAATAAAGACCAACTTTCGTTGCATTATGTCCTAAAGCATAAGTTCGAGTAAAAAATGAGATTACGATATTATCGGCAGAGAGAACACTAGTTAATTGTATAGAACCTACAGCTACTGATGGCAAAAATGAGAGGGTCGAGCGGGTTGTTAACAGGTCTAAATGGGGTACCTTTTTAAACAAGTTAGATTGACCGGAAACACTTCTTGTCTGAAACAATTAGTGTGTCACTATGATTACGATAATAATCGAATGATAATTGAATTTGAAGTCTTTTAAGAAAAATGTTAATACCCATTTAACCTGTTTCCTTTTAGAGTAAAGTACACGGATGGTCCATGTGGTTAACCAAAATTTTGGATTTGGTCCCTAGCTTTTCAGAAGTACATGGATGGGTCCCTGTGGTTCGCACTTTGTAACACATTTAGTACCCAGCTAACAAATCTAAAGATTTACGCAGGTCCAAGTTAGAGACTAAATTTGTTACAAAGTGAAAACCACAAGGACCATTCGTGTACTTTGGCAAAAGTTTGAGACTAAATGTGTTACTTTACCAAGTGCAAACCACTTTTGGAAAAAGTTGGAGACTAAATGTGTTACTAAGTGCAAACCACAGGGACCATTCGTGTACTTTAGGCAAAAGTTGGAGACTAAATGCGTTACTAAGTGCAAACCATAGGGACCCTTCGTGTACTTTTGGCAAAAGTTGGAGACTAAATGTGTTACTAAATGCAAACCACAGGAACCATCCGTGCACTTTTGGAAAGCTAGGGACCAAATCGGAAATTTTGGTCAATTTTGTAAAAAGTAGCGCTCACCTTCAAGATTCCCGTTTCATTCCAACTGTTGACAATTGCATCCATATACGAGTAACTGACAAAAAAACAAACAATTCCATCAGGAACTACCGACACCATTTCCAGTAAAAGCCTTCCGTAATTTCTTTCCACTCCAGGATCACTTCTCAAATCAAATTTTGTGCTAACTGGAAGCTGATCGCTGCAATTAAAAGAACAATTAGTTAGCAAGCACATGGTATTACAGAATACAGATATAACAGTTGTTAACTGTTTACCTTCCCCGTGAGAGAACCATGGGGCATATGCAATCCCTTGTTAACGACATGGTAAAACTTCGACTAACCACTGGATTGAAATTAAGAAGTCGAGGATAGAGGTCGATTGGACTTAGGGTTCCAGATGTGATCACAACTGACTGAAATCTGTCGAATACGGGTTTTATTGCAAGAGAAGCATCATGGCAGCTGAGCTGGAAATATATTATCAACAAAATATAATTTTATTAACGATAGAATGCACAAGTAAGACAACACAAGATTTTGACATAACCATAACAACCTATTTTCAACTTTACAATCTAATCAATCATTATAAAATTCAGCTTTTAATGTTGTACACTAAGTAAGATACTAGAAAAAAGAAGTGAATATAAAATACCTGCAAAACTGGATCAGGAATATGAGGCATTCTCTCATCATAAGGTTCAATTATGATTGAAAAACCTCTGGTGTATGTCCCCACAAGTGTTGCAAAGTCGCAAATCGTTTGAATGTGCAAAAATTCATCGGTATCAGTAATTTCCAAAGTTAGCATAAGTGAGTGCAAACGATCATAGCAGAATTTCAGCATTTTTTGGTCAATTCCAACATGTGAATTCACAGCATTAACAAACGTAAGTGGGCCCTCTTTTTCAACTATATCTGTATCCAAACGCCCTTTTAAGTATTGAACTAATCTGCGTAAAACAGACAAAAAATGCTCTGCTCGCCGTATGTTTCCTGGTACTGCTTCCTTTAAAATGTCATCAGGTAAAGCAGGATTTGCAAGCCACGTGTCACCAGCTGTACAAATCAGGAGTAAAAATCTCAACATATATAATATACAAAGTGTAATTGCATAAAAACTTAACATACTATATGTAATGAACCTTGTATTCAACCATAAAAGGGTAAGAACTTTCAAAGTATACTTAAGGTGATCTTGTAAGTTAGCCGATTTTCATATTACCTAAAATAAAACTTTTGAATGTTGGTTGCCTTAAACTGGAACATTCAAAAAGTTCGTTAACGTTTTGTAGATGTCAAAAAATTTCATTAACTAATATAGAAATACACCTAAATAGTAAATACATTACCATTTTATGGAATTTGTCCCCCAGAAAATACATCAATAATTAGAGTTGGTGTATAAGAACTATGCAGGGGTATTGGTCCCCATGTAAAATATCGGTGTCAAATATCAGTAAGAATATAAGTACCGACATTATCGGCAATATTGACCGATATGGCGATATATCACCGATATCAGTACCTTTCTTCTTAGTTCTACCATTCGTCTTTCTTCTTATTGCTACTATTATTGTTTTAAGTCTTATTTGTTAATTGTTAGTGTTAAATTTTGGTGTTTTAAGTCTTAATCAGTTCCTACTTGCTACAATTGTTTGTGTTTTGCAAGTTGCAAAAGGTTAATTTGTTAATGGTAGGAGAGTATACTGAATTGTTAGTGTTAAACTGCTATATATATAAATTCTGCATGATATTAAAATTACTAATATCCCACCGCAATAACCTGTATCTCAAATATCGGTCCTTGACCAATATCCGATATTATACCGCATTAACTGCTTAGTATAAGAATGTACTTACTTGGCAAGTCCCCTCTTTGTGCTAAACCGTCAACAAGGCGATTATATTCAGCACGCAATCTACCAGCATCAGTGGCCTTAAACCTTCCTACCAAGTTGAAAAAAAGTTAAAAATATAGATATATCATATACCGAAGATTCACAGCATATATATATATTCTTCTCAAGGTAAATAAACAACAGTGTGTTCTTTTATGGGACAACTAATTCCACTTTTTATATGACCATGATCCTTTCACACAACCAATTAAAAGTTCTGATAATTTAGCGGACGCGCAATAAGAACATTTACACCCCAAATGACCTATGAAATGATTATTAGAACACAGTGGAATATGATCTGATTGATTAATTATCCTAAAAAATACCTGTTAATCTCCTGAGCCATCTTATTGATATTTCGAGTTGCACCTTCAATTGTCTGCTTCCTTACACTAACACTCAGTGCCTCAATGCACACATTATCAATATTATGAGCCTCATCAAAAACCACGACAGATTCTCTCTGCATTTCCTTTGATATAATCCCAGCTACCTTGGGATCAAGTAAATACTGGTAACTATAAACCACCACGTTTGCAAATTGCACCATATGTCGTGCTAGAAAGTATGGGCACCACCCTTTTTCCTTCCCAAACGCTCTTAGATCCTGCCATATAAAATCGAATCTTCATGAGAAGATGATTAACCATTAAGTCAAGCCAATTATAACTGAAATACGTTCAGAAGCATAAGGTAGAGAAAGGTTATAACTTATAACTATTTCAGACAAATATAATACTAAAGCACTGCAACTAGCATGCTGGATAACAAACTGTGTAATTCCAGTACATATAAACTAGCTGAAGGTAACGCAATGCTTAGTAATAAACAATTGTTAATTTCAATTTCAGTGCATGATCATATGCTTAAAGGTAATATACTACTGTCATTCCGGTGCATATCCATAGGTTGAATGTGTAAGTCCCAAACTCTATCAGATCTAACAATATGAATCAAATACGAATGTATACGCATGTGGAATCCCATGCATATATGAGTCGTGTATGTAGACATGATATCAAATCAATAATTCAATATGTAAACTAGAATTGTGTAAAAAGATGTAAATGTCAATGCTTGTCTCTGCGTAAAATGTGTGTTACAAGATCTGGAAATGTCAAAGGTTACAAATGAACACACCTATGACCTAACACCTATTTATAGGGAAATCAAAGACACACCACTGACCTAGACTAGTTTCGCTTGCAAAGGCTTAAGTGACACTATGAATAGTCTAGTGGCGCTTACACTTAAACAAACTACAAAAATACAAAACATCTGATTATTTTCAAATCTGTTGTCATTCGAGTATGCATCAACAGAAGGTAATTGAACCTTAATCATAACGATTACTAGCTTAATTGTTCCAATTTCAGTGCACATTCAAATGTTAACGACAATAACCACGTTATTCTAGTGCATATTCATAGGTTAAAGGTAATTCAACCTTAATCATAATAACAAATTACCAGCTTAACTAATCCAATATCACTGCATATTCATATATATCAAATCCAATAACTCACTGTCATCAACCTAATTCAATGCACAATCACAACATATTCCTCAAACACATGTTCCAATAACCAACAAATCATCAACAAACCTGCAAAGTATAGACTCCAGGCGGCAAAACCGCATCTGAACCGGCCCTCTCATACTTCTCAAACCAATCACACGTCTGCACACTCCTATCCTCAACCGCAAGCGCCCTAACCCAACTAGCCGTAAGTTTCCTACACCCTGCATCAACCGAATCCCGATTCTCCTTATCAACAACAACAGGATTCACACACAAATTCTTCCTGGAACTAAGCCCTAGGGCAAGCATCTTGGCAGCCGGCCCAATACACTCGATCTGGTACTTATGCAAGAGTTTGAGTTCGGCTAGGGTTTTCTCCATCTCGTGAACGGTGCGAGTGCAGTAGATGAGTTTGAGAGGTTTAGAGAGAGAGTAACTGGTGATGAGAGAGAGAAGGGCGATGGTTTTGCCGGTGCCGGTTGGCATCTCGAGAAGGCAGTGGCCCTTGGCGTCTAGGGCTCGTTTGAGGTCGATCATGTAGGCGTGTTGTTCCGGGTAGATGTGGTCGTAGGGGAAGTAGACGGTTATGTCTTCGATTTGGAACTTCATTCTGTGTTAATGGGGTGTGTGTGTGTGTGTGTGTGTGTGTGAAATGTGTGAGGAAGAAGACGAATATGAAGAGAGAATGAATGAATTCGCCGGAATCGGCGACGGGCTGATTAGGGCGGAAAACCAGTGAGGGACTACGAAGGTTTTTGTAGAATCCTCTCAAAATTCATATAATATAGGAAAAATTACAAGTTTTGTCCTTTATCTTTAGGGTACTTTACAGGCGGTGTCCTTTTTTTCAAATGTTGACAGGCGGTGTCCTTTAGTATGTATTTTGTTACAAGTTTTGTCCTTTCCACCCAACCTGGTTAGATTTTCTTGTTAAATCTGGTCACATACAAATCACATGAGGGTAGTTTAGTCTTTATACATATAAAGGACATTTTTTGTAAATAATGATAGATGTATATATTTTACTCTTTTTATTAATAAACAAAATATTATTTTTGTTATATAAAACCCAATCCATCAAGATTTTTGTCTCAATCTCATCTATCTTCCATCTCTGTTTACAACCCCACCACCTCCACCACACACCACCCACACCCGCCAACACCTCTCCACTTTCCGGCAGGCAACATGTCACCTTTTACGGTCAAGTTCATCACACCAAATTCACTTCTCAACCCCACAAACCACCTCAGCTCCACCAAACTCTATGCAACCCCATCACAAACCGCCGTACCATCCCCTGCTCCGGCGGAGATCGCCGCCGACAGACTGGAACCCAGAGTTGAAAAGAAAGGTGGGTTTTATGTTCTAAAAGAAAAGTTCCGGCAGGGTATTAATCCTCATGAAAAGGTCAAGATTGCTAGTGAACCCATGAAACTGTTCATGGAAAATGGAAAATTAGATGAGGAAGACGGGTATATGAGCCCCATGTACTTTCTTTGGTCAAAATCAAACTGATGGAAAAAAGCAATGGACATTTTCAAGCCGTGGCCTAACCACATACATACAAACATCAATCGGACCGTTGATAACACAAATTCGTTCTTTGAGGAGTCAAGAGAAGATGTCGTAGGCTCTCTCTGAATCATTGCTGCCCCTGCTTTCTTGGGCAAAAAAGAGAAATAAAGCTTTGTTCTTCACCATCTTTACCAAAACCCCATTATTGTTCTTCATTTATTGCTCCTGAATTCCACTCTGTTGTTGGTAATATTTTCCCCCAAATCATTGGTTTCTTGGGTTTTCTTGATTTGATATATATACATATATATTTTTGTTTTTCAGGGTGTGTGAGAGCTGAAACTAACTGGAAATGTCATGAGAAATGAGGGTTAGGGTTTATAAAGTTTGGGATAATAGATGGGTTGTGTGTTTGGGAAAGTGATTTCATCTTCTGGGCCACCAAGTTCTGAACTTGTAGCTGATAAAAGAAGAGAGAGAGATAGGGATGCAAATGTTGAGTCTGGGAGGAGAGAGAGGGCTTCGACGGCAAACGTTGATGGCGGAAACAATGGTGGTGGACCTAGTGGTGAAGCGCAAAATGGGGCGGTCGAAAAAGTGGGGAAAGATGGGAGTGTGAGGTCTAGAGGTGAGAGAAGGCGGTCGAAACCGAACCCTAGGTTGGCGGCGGCATATGGTGGTGTTGATGAAGACGGTGGTGGCAACATATGGTGGTGGTGGTAGGTGAACTGGTGGAGGGAGAGAGGGGGAGGGGGATAAATATCTGTGTTCATTGTTATACACACATATATATGTATATAATTTTTTTTTGGAATATTTTTTAAAGAATAAATTACAACTTTTGTCCTTTAAATATGTAAAAAGACATAATTACCCTCATGTGCTTATCATGTGCCACAAATTAACTGAGTTTTTTAACCAGGTTGGGTGGAAAGGACAAAACTTGTAACAAAATACCTACTAAAGGACACCGCCTGTCAACATTTGAAAAAAAAGGACACCGCCTGTAAAGTACCCTAAAGATAAAGGACAAAACTTGTAATTTTTCCTATAATATATTTTATTTAGTGAATTTCAATAATCGTCCCTTTATCTTTATACCTTTATGTTTAAAATTGAGGAGCTTTGTACTTTATGTTTCAAAATCTTGCAAGGTATATCATTTGACCCTAACCAAGTTAGTTTTTTCTGTTAAATCATATCACTGAAGGGTAGTTTAGTCTTTTTATTATTTTTTTTAAATTAACAAATAAAACAAAAATAAATCTAACAAAACTAATATAATATGTGACATAAACCTAAACCTTGTCTGCCTCTCTCTCTACCCCTTTCTCTCCACAGTCACCATTAAAACATTTCTCTCTACCTCTCTTTTGATCTCCACCACTTTCCAACATCAGATCACACCACCATTATTATCACCACCACCACCACCACCCCCACCCCACACCACCCACACCCACGACCATCACTAACCCTCCTCCAACCCAAACCCTATTTAATCATTTATCCCCAAATCAATTCCCCCTGTTAAACACACAATTTTTACCTCATCTCTCTCTCTCTCTCGTTAACCTAAAACCAGATTACAACTTCAAGTCTCTCTCTCTCTCTCTCTCCTCATTCATACTACAGCCTCTCTTTCTCTCTCTTGTTAAACACACATTCAAGATCAAGATCTGGTGATCCGACGGCAGGGTTTTTACAAAACAAAGTGTATGGGGGCAGCGGGTGGTGGTCATAATATTATAACAAAACCAGATCTCAAATCTATCTCGTTCATAACAAAACGAAATGGAAGGCGGTTTTCAGGTGGTGATTTACAGGGTTTCGTGGTGGTTCAACTGCAGGTAGTGTTGGGTGGACAGGGGGTGGTGGTGGTTCATCTGGGTCGCCGTCATCTGCTTCGCCTTTATCTGCACAATCGTCATCTGCTTCGCCTTCATCTGCACAATCGTCATCTGCTTCGCCGTCATCTGTGCCGACGTGGAAGTTTGTACCCAACCACCACAGGTTGTTAAGTGGGAATTTTGGATTTGATGAATTTGTGTCTTGCTTTAAATTTTGGTCAGATTTACGCAAGTCTTCAAGGACTTTGATAAATTTGTTTCTTGATTTGAATTTGTGATGTGAGATTTTTTGGGTTTTAATCATGAATTGTTTGTGGGGATTAGGAAAGAGAGAGAGATGGCTCAGGTTTAAGGTGGTTCTCCGACGATCTAGGGGTCCGGTTGGGTGGTGGCAGTGTTGTGGGGATGGTGGTGGTGGAGGGTTGGTGACAATCGTTGTTTTTGTGATGGTGATGTTGAAGAGTGCTGTGAAGGAGAGGTAGAGAAAGAGGGGTAGAGAGAGAGAGAGAGAGCTAGAGAGAGAAGCAGATCATGTTTTTGTTTATGAATACACGTCTATACTTAATAAATTATAGGGTGAAAAGACAATTTTACCCTCATGTACAATGCACATGACTAGATTTGACAGAAAAAACTAACTTGGTTAGGGTCAAAGGATATACCTTGCAAGATTTTGAAACATAAAGTACAAAGCTCGTCAATTTTAAACGTAAAGGACAACGCCTGAAAATGGGTATAAAGATAAAGGACAATCCTTGAAATTCACTCTATTTTATAAAAATCATAATACTAAATATATATTATTTTTAACAAGGTTGTAAAAATAGCCGGTCGCTAAATATATATTATTATTTTTATGTAACACCCCGTGTTTCGAAAGTCAAAGTCAAAGTCAAGATTGAAGTCAAATGAAGAAAAGATTTCTATTGCGATTTGTCACTCCATGCTCAACCTCTGTTTTGACTTCTTTGACTCGTAGATAGTCTATGTAATTGTTTACGTTAGTTGTATTATGTGGAGTATTTATTAATAATCGAGGTTTAATCGCTATTTATCGATGATCATCACATGCTTTATCGCTTTATCGCTTATCGCAATCGCAATCGCGCTCGCAACTCGAATTATGCATTCTGGATTTGAATAGAAACTCTATCGCATCGCAACGCTCAACATGCGAATCGAAACTGCAAAATCCATCGCGTCGTGCACTCGAATCGAGTGGCCAGCCGACCGAGCTGCCACCCGACCAGGCTACTGCTTGATCGGCCAACCTCCTTTCTCCCCTTTCCTTTTATGGAAACCCTATAAATACCCCTGTCAACATCACAAACTTACCTTTTTTGCACTCTCTCGTCCGACCAGCGCTTCTTGCCCACTTTTCTTCAGATTTCTCGCGATTCTTGTAAGTTTTCAACCTAAATCTTGTACTTTCTTAATCTACACGCACTCCTACACCTTTCTATCTTTTAAATCTTAACTTTTAACCGTGAAATCATTAGATTTGAGGTGTTTTAAGATGACGTTATCATGGTGTTCTTATGAACTTCATGTTTTGGCTTCAATCCACCAAGAACAACTTAGATCTGAACGACTTCCACACAAATAAACAAAGATCTTTCATAGATCTGAACATATTCATGGTGAAAAAGGATTGAGAGATGGTTTATAGCTTTCTTTCAACTCTTTTACACTCAATGCACTCAAAACCGATAGAATCGGACCTTGTTATAACCTTCTACTCCTTCTTGGTGATGTGTTGGCTCAAGATCTGAGTTCTACCAACGAGACAATCGATTTCGGGTTAACCAAGAACAACCGTCTTGAACCAGTTAACTGGTCGAACTTGGGTGATTCCTGTTCGATCGGGCTACTGGGGTCAAGATGGGGGTTCTGTTGATTAGCACGTTGTCACACCGTCTCGATAAAACTACAAAACTATCAAAACAACCAAGGAAGAAGAAGATCAGGCCGACCAGAACGGAGTCTCGCCCGATCGGACTGCTGTCCGATCGGATTGCCGCCCGACCAGGTTGCCACCCGATCGGCTTGCACATTGGGTCCCACACTCAACCTTTATTGTCAATATTAGAGGTTTGAACGTTGAACGAATTGATGTCCGATCGGATTACCACCCGATCGGATTGCCACTCGACTATGTGACGTTTGAACTCAACACTTAAACAATTTTAAACATGTTCAATACAAACGGATTGTCACTCGATCGGACTATAATCCGATCGAGTGACAAACTGCTGTGAACTTGTTCTCACTAAAGTGTCCAACCAATCGGACTGTCGCCCGATCGAACGACCATTCGATTGATCGACCTGAAAGGTAGAGATACTTCTATGTTTTCAAAATGCTACAACGAAAACTTCAAAAGTCAAGCCATCATACACAAGCACATCCTTCCCAAAGGAAGAATCAATCCACTCGAAAGGTCATCCGATCGGATGACCATCCGAGCGTATTGTCACTCGATCGACCGGCTACCCGATCGGATTGCCATCTGATCGGAGTACCGTCCGATACCTTGACACCTCTCACCACTTACGTATCGCTTATCGTTATGCTATCGTTCTGATCATGCTAGTTTCACTCTAAGCGCTCCCTTCAATCCATCATCGCTGTGACTATACTCGATCCCTTTTTGCTTTACGCATTTTTGGGTGTTACATACGTTACTGATTCTAAATCACATCGAACACACTACGCGATACTTCAACGCTAACCATTACCGCATGTTATACGTGACTTAATGAATGCTTGTTTATTATGTTTACACATGGAATGCTGTCTACCTGCCTTAGCAACGATAGTACTATTAGTTTGGACTCAACACCTATTCACTCAGGGGTTGTTAAGGACAATTTGTTACATGGCTCACAGTGGTGAGTGTGTATTACGAACTGCCTTGGGCAGTCAACCCGCAGTCATTGGTATCGATAGTTTCATGTTGATAACTAACATGCTTCATTTCACACTGTGTACGTGCTGGTTATGCGGAAACGATTTCGAACTCTATTATGCTATATCAAACTTGTATGCTAACCTTTACACTATGTGTATTGACTTTTACTTTAACGTATGTGGCAGGTGCATAAGATGTTTGAATGCTTTGCTTGCTGTGAAATCGAGGCTAGGAAAGCTCTAGAAACCAATAAACAATTGTCTGTAATATGAAATCTGAGTTGTCGGAACAGAACAATTTAACTAGATCTTATCTGTAATAATTATGTTATCTTTTATGACATGGTATGGGATATGTTGTTTTAAATAATTGGTAATTATAGTTGTTATGGAAACTTCTGGACAATCTGTTTCGCTCAGTGCCACGCCCCGATGTTTCCGCCATCGGTTGGGGTGTGACAGATTGGTATCAGAGCCATAACTATAGGGAATTAGGCAAGACTCGACCTAGTCCGGGTCGATGTCTTAGAAACGACCTAGTCTATAGTTAGGAACCAACAGACCGACTTGTACAAATCCTTAGGGGTTTGGTACGAGCTTACTTGTTGTATCTCGCTATTCTCGCTTGTATTACACTATCACTGCACACTATTATTCTAAAATGAACGAGTGATTTGGTCAAGATTAGGTGTGAAAACCGCAAACTCTCGATTAAATCGCTTGTTCGATCTGTATTTATCTATAAAACACGATAATTTGCGTTGAATCAGGAGTGAAATCCATACTTTAGCACGAATTTTCGTCGCTATTTCTATTTAAACAGGAACAAAGTTGTTAAGTCAGGGGTGAAACCCGAACCTTGACGGCCTGTTCCACATCCATTTTGGTTTTACAAAACTCTCACCAAAGTCTCGACGGACTCCAACGACTTGAAGTCGCGCTTTAACTGGAAGGATGCGTGCCATTCGCCCAGATTCGAGGCGAGAGCACAACACCGAAGGCTAAAGTGTGTACAAAAAGTCCTTGTGAATAGTCGAACCACTTTGGGTTGTCAATGTCTATCAGCCGCAAACAATCTAATTCTTGATTTTTATGTGTTTAGATTCTGAGCTCACTACTGCCGACTCTGATGATTTGTCGATTTACATGGATTTTATGTGTTTATGTGATTTTATCTGTTATGAATTTCGATTTTTGGTGATTTTATTCGCTTTTCGCTTTGCTTTTGATCGACCCACACGACTCGCACTGCACGTCTATCTTAACATGTCATGGCCCCCGTCACGGTTTTACCCGGTCCAGGATCCGCGGGACAGAAACCCGTGGTATTTGTTATTTGAGTTGACAGCGGAAGTCTAACAGGATCTTTTAAGACTTGAAATTGCCCAATTATTTTATTTCATAATTTGGGATAAACCCCGAAATTTACAATAGAGGAATTTCACGAGGAAATTCCCTGTTTTACAAAACATGTTTATTTATTTTTACTGAGCCACCACTTCAAGCTTGTTAGTGCTCCGTAGCACGTTTTCCTTGATTCACAGTAGGTCACCTGAAACATGTTTTGAAAAATATTTTATCAGCGGGGAAATACTGGCGAGTCACTCAAATTTGATAAAACGACACATAGTTATAAATTACAGCATAAGAGCGATTACAATGGCTTCTATCTTATTTTTATCTGGTGCCGTGTCACCTCCTGGTGACGATGGTCATACCACTATTGGGTCCTTTCACCCAAGTAGTGATGATTATCACTGTTAGGATTTATTAGCCTAACCGTGAGAAATTAGTAATGTGCACAATACCCCACTAGTCAGTGATTCAAGATAACCAAGACTTAATCCCTGTAATTATAACTGGAAAACATTTGGGTATTATAAAACACTTTTGGTAAAAAGAGAATGACTCACATTGCAGATTTAAACGGACAGAGTTTAGCCTACTGATAAGCCTGATAACCTAGTTTAAATAACAATGCACACGAACTAGGTTAGTAACTTAATACAACATTTACGATAACTCACGAGATTAAAACCCTCACGACGAATGACAAAGTGCAATACTTAAACATCATCGAATTCACGACGAATGACAAAGTATAGCCCTAATTTGGGTAGCACTTAAACATCCATCGGATCGGCTTCAATCGATCGGACATTGAATCGTAGCAGCGATCGAGTTAATACCCTGTATCGTAGCAGCGTCTCCCTATGTGAAAATGTGAATTTGAGCAGTAGAACTTCGTTTTTGATCAAAACTTTTGACACAGATGAACTGCTCATGAACTGAACAATTTATAGCTGAAAAATGGGGTTTACGCGGCCCGCGTAAACCCTCTCTTCATCTTACGCGGCCCGCGAGGGCCACCTAGTCATAGACTAGGGCTTCCGTGTCATCGGTAGATCTGCCACGTGGCCGCCACGTGGCCTGTAATGCTTATCTGGTCAACAGAGCTTTGACGCGGCCTGCGTAAGCCTAAGCTTACTCTTAAGCAGCCCGCGTAAACCCAAAAACCTTGTTTTCTTGGTTTTTCATACATGTTAGGGTTTCAGGGGTCCGGATTTTCACTTACGGGTCGTTTTGTGACATTTTTAAAGGTCCTTACACAACACGCTAACAAATCGCTACTATTTGTGGAGCCATCTTACGCCATGTTGCTCGATGTATTCGATAATCGCAATCGCTAATCTCGAACGCTCGCGGACTTTGAATGATAGGTTTCTGTATTCTGACTGCCTCTATATGATTATATGTGCTCTACGTGCCCTGTGTGCTTACGTGTTATGTGCTTCTGTGCTTATGTGATTATGTATTGATGTGACTATACGTGTTCCTGAGCTTTAGTAGTATTAGGCGTGTGAGGTGAGATTCGATTATAATGTGTTGAGTCCTGTGGTGATGTCTGTTGCAGACAATGTCATCATCTGGATCTCGCGCTACTCAAGCTGCTCGCCGAAAGCAAGCAGATAAACACCTCGCCGCCATGGTTGCTAAGCAAATGGCGAAGGTCGTACCTCAAGTCGTCAGTGAACTGTACGAGAATATCAGCAAATCGTCTGAAGAGTCGAGGACAGACTCGCCAAAGTCTGGGTTTAGCTTCAAGCAGTTTAAGGCATGCAGACAGAAAGAATTCACTGGCGAAGAAGGCCCTACGACTTTATTTCAATGGTTCGATTCGATCGAGGTCACCCTGAGTCAGAGTGGATGTCCTGACAATCTCTGCACTCTGAATGCTACCGGCGTCTTCCAGTCCCGCGCTTTAGACTGGTGGACGGTCGAGAGAAACAAACGCGGAAACGATGCAGCTTATGGTCTGTCGTGGGATGAGTTGAAGAACGTCATGCTCGAAGAGTTCTGCCCTCCCCATGAGCGCCAAAAGTTAGAGGACGAATTCTAGCATATCAAGCAGAAAGATGGTGATAACGCTGTTTTAACCGCTCGCTTCAAGCAGCTCAGTATTATCTGTCCTGATCAAGTCAAGACTGCTGACATGACGATCAAGAAGTACATTCGAGCTCTACCAGACTGTGTTGCAGATTTTGTGCATTCTTCAAAGCCAGCAACAATCGAGGAAACTTACCTGCTTGCCGCCGAAATCAACGACAAGCGAGTAAAAGCTGGTTTTTGGGATAAAGCTTCGAAGAACCTGCATCAAGCTATCGCCGCCGCATCTGCTGAAACCGCCACCGCTGCCCCGCAATCGTCAAGGTCCTCTCGTCGCAAGAGGAAGAACAACAACAACAACTCCAGCAACAAGAACTGTGCTGTCACTACCGCTGCTCCTCTCCAAGCGGTACCAGCTCAGCAACAACAACACCGATCTGCTCTAGCACCAGTTACATATGCGCCGCCTGCAAAGCGTGCGTATACCGGTCCTCACCCTGCCTGCCCGACATGCACCTACCATCATCCGGTGGGAATCGCCTGCAGATTTTGCGTACACTGCAATATGTACGGCCATTTCACCGCCAATTGTCGCACTGGCCCTCGCAACACCGCAGCTCCCGCTCCTGCTCAACAAGCGCTTCTCACTGCTCCTCAAGGCCAACAAGCGGCTCAGGCACCCGCGGTCAACGCCAGAGTCTGCTTTGCGTGTGGTGATCCCAACCACTTCGCCAACATGTGCCCAAACAGGTTGTGAAACAAGAGCCCGAGCAGCAGCAGCCTCAGCAACAGCAGCAGCAACAGCCTCAGCAGCAACAACAACAAGCCGCCCGCGCCAGAACTTTCAACATCAATGTGTGCCAAGCCCAGGCTGACAACAACGTTGTCAATGGTACGTTTCTCGTGAATGGTATTTATGCTTCGTGTTTGTTTGATACTGGAGCCGATAACTGTTTTGTATCGTTTGAGTTCGAAAAGCTACTTAATCGTAAGCGCTCCCATCTCCCCTCAACGTTCGATGTTGAAGTCGCCACCGGAAGAACCGTCGTTGTCAATTTTGTTCTTTGTGATTGTACTCTTGAGCTCAACAATCACATCTTTCCGATCGATCTTATTCCAATGCAGCTCGGAAGTTTTGACATCATAGTAGGCATGGACTTTCTTCGTGAAAACCATGCTGAAGTTGTGTGCTTCGATAAGATGATTCGATTTTCGCTCGCTAATGGTGATGTATTGTGTGTTTATGGTGAAACTGCTTCGAAGAGTCTTAAGCTTATGTCATGTGTCCAAGCTAGCAAGTATCTCCACAAGGAATACAGAGCTTTCTTGGCTAACATTGTAGTAGCGGATAAGGAAAAGAAAGGGAAGACAGAAGTGAAAGATGTTCCTGTTGTATGTGAATGTCCTCAAGTGTTTCCTGATGATCTTCCTGGTTTACCCCCAAGTCGTGATATCGACTTTCGTATCGACCACATTCCTGGAGCCAAACCTGTTGCTAAAGCTCCTTACCGACTCGCCCCGTCCGAAATGCGTGAACTCTCGAGTCAGCTCCAGGAACTGCTTGATAAAGGCTTCATTCGCCCGAGCACCTCTCCATGGGGGGCACTAGTCCTTTTCGTAAAAAAGAAGGATGGGTCGTTCCGGATGTGCATCGACTATCGGGAATTGAATAAGTTGACGATCAAGAATCGCTATCCCCTGCCTCGAATTGACGATTTGTTTGATCAGCTACAAGGTGCTACGTGTTTCTCGAAGATCGATCTACGCTCAGGCTATCACCAATTACGCATCCAAGAGGATGATATACCCAAAACCGTTTTTCGCACCCGTTACGACCACTATGAGTTCGTTGTTATACCTTTCGGTTTAACCAACACACCCGCGGTTTTCATGGATCTGATGAATCGCGTGTGTAAACCATTTCTCGACCGCTTCGTCATTGTGTTTATCGATGATATCCTGATCTATTCCAAGTCGAAAGCCGAACACGCGCAACATCTACGTTTGGTTCTCGAACTACTCCAAGGAAATCGACTCTACGCCAAGTTCTCCAAGTGTGAATTCTGGCTAGAGGAGTTTCAATTCCTCGGTCATATTGTCAATAGTCAAGGTATTTATGTTGATCCCGCGAAGATTGAAGCTGTTAAGAGTTGGGTTATGCCTAAGAACCCGTCTGAAGTCCGTTCTTTTCTCGGACTAGCGGGCTATTATTGTCGATTTATCGAAGGGTTCTCTAAAATCGCCATGCCGCTTACCTCTCTCACGCATAAAGACAAATCCTATGTTTGGGGAACTGAACAAGAATCTGCTTTCCAAACCCTCAAGAACATGCTTTACAATGCTCCCGTCCTTGCTTTACATGACGGAAACGATGACTTCATTGTCTATTGCGATGCCTCGAACCTTGGTCTTGGTTGTGTTCTCATGCAATGAGATAAGGTTATCGCCTACGCATCTCGTCAGCTCAAGATCCTCGAGAAGAACTATACA
Source organism: Helianthus tuberosus (assembly GCA_030545235.1). NCBI lineage: Eukaryota > Viridiplantae > Streptophyta > Magnoliopsida > Asterales > Asteraceae > Helianthus > Helianthus tuberosus. The sequence goes on from CM060406.1 coordinate 190,428,661, forward strand.
ACCCATGACCTCGAGCTAGGCGTAGTTGTTTTTGTGTTGAAAATTTGGTCACACTACCTTTACGGTACAAAGTGTACGGTCTTCACCGACCATAGGAGCCTACAACACATCTTCAGCCAGAAAGAACTTAATATGCGTCAACGCCGATGGGTAGAACTTCTCAATGATTATGACTGTGAGATTCGTTATCATCCTGGCAAAGCAAATGTCGTTGCCGACGCACTCAGCAGACGAAGCTACTTGCATAGCACCCACAATGTTCCAGCTCGGCATCATCTTGAGTCTCTCATTCGCGAAGCCCAACATGCATGTTTTACCGAGCGTACCTTGAAGAAGGAAAGAATTCATCACGATGGAGCCCAGCTAGTGAATAAATCGAATGGAATATTCCATTATTTGGACCGAATTTGGATTCCTAAGCGGAATGATTTGCGACAGATTCTGATAGACGAAGCCCACAAATCTCGATATTCTATTCATCCCGGTGCCGATAAAATGTATCAGGACCTTCGCTACAAGTACTGGTGGCCGGGCATCAAAAGAGATATCGCCCTCTACGTTGGAAGGTGCCTGACTTGTTCGAAAGTTAAGGCTGATGATCAAAGACCCTCTGGCTTACTGGAACAACTCGTGATCCCGATGTGGAAATGGGAAAGCATAGCCATGGACTTCATAACCAAACTCCAACGTACAACCGCAGTTCACGATAGCATCTGGGTTATCGTCGATCGTTTGACCAAATCTGCTTACTTCCAGCCAATACGAGAAGACTACAAGGTAGAAAGACTAGCCCGAATCTACACAAACGAGGTTATCTGTCGACACGGTAAGCCTCACGACATCATAACTGACCGCGATGGTCGGTTTACCTCGCGTCTGTGGGAAACGTTTCAAGCTGCACTCGGTACTGAGCTTAATCTGAGTACCGCATTCCATCCACAAACTGATGGTCAGACTGAAAGAACGATCCGTACTTTGGAAGACATGCTTAGCTCATGTGTCATAGACTTCGGTGGTAATTGGGACGCATACTTGCCTCTAGTCGAATTCTCGTACAATAACAATTATCATTCCAGCATTCAAATGGCACCGTTTGAGGCCTTATACGGAAGAAGATGTCGGTCGCCAATTGTGTGGCACGAGATTGGTCACTCGCAATTAACCGGTCCCGAGCTATTGCAAAAAACAACCGATAAAATCCTCCAAATAAGAGACAATTTGCTGAAAGCTCGGAGTCGTCAGAAGGGTTACGCCGATAGACGACGCAAGCCCCTTGAATTGGACGTTGGCGACCATGTACTCCTAAAGGTATCACCTTGGCCGACCGAGCTGCCACTCGACCAGGCTACCGCTTGATCGGACAACCTCCTTTCTCCCATTTCCTTTTATGGAAACCCTATAAATACCCCTGTCAACATCACAAACTTACCTTTTCTGCACTCTCTCGTCCGACCAGCGCTTCTTGCCCACTTTTCTTCAGATTTCTCGCGATTCTTGTAAGTTTCAACCTAAATCTTGTACTTTCTTAATCTACACGCACTCCTACACCTTTCTATCTTTTAAATCTTAACTTTTAACTGTGAAATCACTAGATTTGAGGTGTTCTAGGATGACGTCATCATGGTGTTCTTATGAACTTCATGTTTTGGCTTCAATCCACCAAGAACAACTTAGATCTGAACGACTTCCACACAAATAAACAAAGATCTTTCATAGATCTGAACATATTCATGGTGAAAAAGGATTGAGAGATGGTTTCTAGCTTTCTTTCAACTCTTTTACACTCAATGCACTCAAAACCGATAGAATCGGACCTTGTTCTAACCTTCTACTCCTTCTTGGTGATGTGTTGGCTCAAGATCTGAGTTCTACCAGCGAGACAATCGATTTAGGGTTAACCAAGAACAACCGTCTTGAACCAGTTAACTGGTCGAACTTGGGTGATTCCTGTTCGATCAGGCTACTGGGGTCAAGATGGGGGTTCTGTTGATTAGCACGTTGTCACACCGTCTCGATAAAACTACAAAACTATCAAAACAACCAAGGAAGAAGACGATCAGGCTGACCAGGACAGAGTCTCGCCCGATCGGACTGCTGTCCAATCGGATTGCCGCCCGACCGGGTTGCCACCCGATCGGCTTGCACCTTGGGTCCCACACTCAACCTTTATTGTCAATATTTGAGGTTTGAACGTTGAACGAATTGCTGTCCGATCGGATTACCACCCGATCGGATTGCCACTCGACTATGTGACGTTTGAACTAAACACTTAAACAATTTTAAACATGTTCAATACAAACGGATTGTCACCCGATCGGGCTACAATCCGATCGAGTGACAAACTGCTGTGAACTTGTTCTCACTAAAGTGTCCAACCAATCGGACTGTCGCCCGATCGAACGACCGTTCGATCGATCGACCTGAAAGGTAGAGATACTTCTATGTTTTCAAAATGCTACAACGAAAACTTCAAAAGTCAAGCCATCATACACAAGCACATCCTTCCCAAAGGAAGAAACAATCCACTCGAAAGGTCATCCGATCGGAAGACCATCCGAGCGGATTGTCACCCGATCGCCCGGCTACCCGATCGGATTGCCATCCGATCGGAGTACTGTCCGATCCCTTGACACCTCTCACCACTTACGTATCGCTTATCGTTATGCTATCGTTCTGATCAGGCTAATTTCACTCTAAGCGCTCCCTTCAATCCATCATCGCTGTGAGTATACTCGATCCCTTTTTGCTTTACGCACTTTTGGGTGTTACATACGTTACTTATTCTAAATCACATCGAACACACTACGCGATACTTCAACGCTAACCATTACCGCATGTTATACGTGACTTAATGAATGCTTGTTTGTTATGTTTACACATGGAATGCTGTCTACCTGCCTTAGCAACGATAGTACTATTAGTTTGGTCTCAGCACCTGTTCACTCAGGGGTTGTTAAGGACAATTTGTTACATGGCTCACAGTGGTGAGTGTGTATTACGAACTGCCTTGGGCAGTCAACCCGCAGTCATTGGTATCGATAGGTTCATGTCGATAACTAACGTGCTTCATTTCACAATGTGTACGTGCTGGTTATGCGGAAACGATTTCGAACTCTATTATGCTATATCAAACTTGTATGCTCACCTTTACACTATGTGTATTGACTTTTAATTTAACGTATGTGGCAGGTGCATAAGATGTTTGAATGCTTTGCTTGCTATGAAATCGAGGCTAGGAAAGGTCTAGAAACCAATAAACAATTGTCTGTAATATGAAATCTGAGTTGTCGGAACAGAACAATTTGACTAGATCTTATCTGTAATAATTATGTTATCTTTTATGACATGGTATGGGACATGTTGTTTTAAATAATTGGTAATTATAGTTGTTATGGAAACTTCTGGACAATCTGTTTCGCTCAGTGCCACGCCATCGGTTGGGTGGTGACATTTTAAGTGTTTTCTGACCATTGCGTTTTAGAAATAAGACATTTTATGTGTTTTTGGTGCATTGCGTTTTAGGTAAAACACATTTTTTATGTGTTTTCAGTTCATTGCGTTTTAGAAAGTACACATTCTTTTGTGTTTTTAGGCTATTACGTTTTAGAAATAAGACATTTCTTTGTGTTTTCTCGCCATTGTGTTTTATAAATAAGACATTTCTTTGTGTTTTTGATGCATTGCGTTTTTTTAAAAAAAGTCATTTTTTACGTTTTTTTTCATTGCGTTTTACGCAACTGGGCTTTTTCCCATTGCGTTTTACGCAACTGGGTTTTTGAATTTTTTTTTTCGAAAATATAGCAATACTATACTCGTTTTAAAGATAAAAAACGCTCGTTTTTTTGGTGCAATTTTTATAAAAAAATAATATCGTATGAAAAAGTTATTAACGTTTAAAAAATGGGGGGATGAATTGGAGGAGAGAGAAACTATTGTCCTAGATTGACTAGAATACCCTTACGCAGACCCACGCGCCTCTTTTCTTCTCTTCAATTTCACTCATTTAATCTTAACCCTTGATTAAATCAACTGATGGTCAAGATTACTTCATAGCCTTCCTAGCAAAAAAAAAAAAAAAAAACTTCCTATTATATCCTAACCCGTATTTTTAATTGATTTTTTTATTTATTTTGATTTTCAATTTGTTTTTTTGAAACCAGCATTTATAGATTTATGTATTTGAAGTAAAGCGTAAGAAAATCTCAGGGGTAGTTGAAAAAACGTTATATATAAAAATATACCACAGGGTCGATTGACCCCACATTATATATAATTATAGGAATAATGAATTTGAATAATCCCAACTATTGTCCGTTGGCCAGCAACAGTTCCAAATTCAAAAATTCCCACTGACGGTCTTATCCTTTCACATATTGGCCTTCAATGGACCCTGACTAACAGAACCTTAACGCTGTTAGTCTTCGGTCGCCTAAAAACATTTTTGGCCGGAAAACTCAACCTTTTCTTCTCAAACCTATTTGTAATCTTATTACGCACTTTTAGGAATCTTTTCTAGTAAAAAGCCCCAACTATTAAGGTCGCCGGAATAACTCATCTTTCGCCGGAAAACTCAACTTTTTAGCCGGAAAACTCAAATTTTTCGTCCCAAACCCATTTGTAACCATAGATCGGACCTTTAGGAACCTTTTTTTCTGACCAAAAACATTTTTTCGGCGACCGGAGACTAACGCCGTTAGGGTTCTGTTAGTCAGGGTCCATTGAAGACCAATATGTGAAAAGATGAGACCGCCAGTGGATTGTTGAACACCTCATTGATGAGCTGGAAGTTACGGCTGAACAGAGGGCCCTCACGGTCCAGGAACGAAGCCTACGGGCTCAGCTGAGATTAGAATTAAAGAGCCTTTACTTGTTAAAGGCGAGTGATTTGAAACAAAAGGCGCGTGTCAGGTGGGTTAAAGACGGCGATGAAAATACGGCTTTTTTTCACGCTATTATAAACAACAACAAAAGGAGAAATCGTATAAATGGGCTCGATTTTGATGGTCGATGGGTGACTGATCCGGCTGAATTAAAGGAGGTTGTTATGAAGTGGTTCAAAAAGAAGTTTGTCGAGCCCATCAGGAGAAGGCCAACCTTCGTGGATTCTGGTCTAAAAAAGATTTCGGTTACAAAAGCCAGTTCGTTAGTTGCGCCTTTTTCTGAAGAAGAGATCCGAAAGGCTATATGGGGTTGTGATGGAGGCAAGGCGCCCGGTCCTGACGGTTTTACTTTCCGCTTTCTGAAACATTTTTGGGAGAAGCTGAAAGTGAAACCAAACATTATGTCACTTATGCACCAGTTCTTCACTGATGGGAAGTTAGACTTGGGATGCAATCCGTCGTTCATTGCGCTGCTGCCGAAAACCGCAGATCCGCAAGTCATCTCCGATTTTCGGCCGATCTTGTTGATAGGGCTGCTATACAAAATCGTGGCCAAAGTCCTAGCAAACAGGCTAAAACCGTGCCTAAACACGCTTATTTCTTCATCTCAGTCAGCCTTCGTGGGGGCGAGAAACATTCTCGATGGTCCGTTGGTCGTGAGCGAAGTCCTTTCTTGGGCTAAAAAAGCTAAGAAAAAAGTCTTAGTTTTTAAAGTGGACTTCGCAAAGGCTTACGACACGCTTAATTGGAAATTTCTCCTGAAGGTTCTCGAGTGCATGGGGTTTCCGGAGATGTGGGTTAAATGGGTTTCGGGTTGTCTAAAATCCGGGCGAGGGTCGGTTTTAATAAACGGCTCGCCTACCGACGAATTTGCATACAAGAGGGGACTTCGTCAAGGAGACCCCCTCTCGCCATCCCTTTTTATCTTAGCCATGGAGACCTTGGAGATGTTCATGAATAAGGCGAACGAACTGGGGTTGATTAAAGGTATAAAACTTCCCAATAATGGCCCAGTTATTACTCATCTGAGCTATGCGGATGACGCTATCTTCCTATGCGATTGGTCGGTGGAAAACGCCAAGAATCTTAAAAGATTTTTAACGTGTTTTAACTTACTGACTGGGCTGAATGTGAACCTGAACAAAAGTATGCTGCTGGGGGTAGGGGTAGATGATGTTGAAATCGAGAACGTTGCCAATGTCCTAAAGTGTGGTGTGGGAAAATATCCGTTTATTTACCTCGGACTCCCGATAGGGTGCAACATGAAGCATATCAAGTTCTGGCAATCGGTTATCAAGAAGTTCCAAAGTAAACTTAATGCGTGGAAGGCGAAAACTCTATCTTTTGCGGGTCGAGTTACTCTAGCGAAATCCGTGCTGGGCAGTTTTCCTTCATACTACTTGGGAGTTTTCAAAGCCCCTAAAGCAGTTTTAAACGTGCTAGAAGGCTTGAGGCGATCGTTTATTTGGGGTACAACGGGGACTAGAAACAAGATCAGCTGGGTGAGATGGGGTAAAATAACGAAGCCAAGGAAACTTGGAGGGGTTGGTATAGGTGAGTTGGAGGGTTTTAATCTTGCGCTTCTCGCCAAATGGTGGTGGAGGGTGAGGGAAGAACCAGAGCAGCTATGGGCAAGGGTTATTAACGCAATACACGGAGAAAGAAAGTCATCAAAATGCATCCCGTGCAATAACTCGGTAGCAGGGTGGTGGAAGGATATTGCAACTATTGATGGCCTCCTGTGGAAAAAGGTATAAAGGTTAAGGATAAACTGAAAGTGGATGTAGGGGATGGTAGATCCGTCTCCTTTTGGTTTGATGATTGGACGGGACAAGGGCCTTTATATTCAATATTCCCTCACATCTTCAGACTGGCGGCAAACAAGAAAGTGGTGGTGGCGGACTGTATGGAGACAACGGGTCGTGCTATTCAATGGCGTTGGGACTGGGCAAAAAATCCTACTTCGAATATTGAGTGGATCGAAGTGGGAGATGTTATGCGGCTCCTCCAACAGGTTAAAGTTTCAGGTGGCAAAGATAGCTGGGTCTGGGCGAACAATGAGGGACAAAAGTTTTCCACAAATAGTATCCGGTGGGAAATAGAGTTATTTGCTTCTGTTCCTAGCGACGTCAGCTTGTTTAAATGGAACCCTTGGGATCCATTAAAGGTTAATTACCTTGGGTGGCGGGCTGAATTGGGGAAGGTGGCTGCCAAAACAGCATTGGAGAGGCGAGGAGTGGTTATTCAGAGCAACATCTGCAGCAGATGCGGGCTGGAACCAGAAACAAGCGACCATATTTTTGTTAAATGTATTTGGGCAAGGAGTGTTTGGTGGCGCGTGTTCAGATGGATGCGAATCCCGATGCTGTGCGAAATTGATTCGGTTAGTCACATTCTGGAGTACATAGCAACTCAGATTGGTTCAAAAACCTGGAAGAAAATTGTCCATATGGTTGTTCTGGGTTGCCTTTGGAGAATTTGGTTAGCGCGCAATGAGAAAGAGTTCAACTGCAACATGATCCCAGTGCCGAAGATTATAGACCAGCTTAAGGAAGAGACATTTCTCTGGCTGAATAACAGGGCGTCCAGCAAAGTGGAGTGGAACAAATGGGTTGAGTTTGACATTTGTATGATCATGTGATTGTGTCGTTTGTTCTCGTTTGCTCTTTGTTTTTTGTACTTTTCAGCTTCTTGCTGTTGTTGCGGTTCAAAAAAAAAAAAAAAAAAAAATCTATTTTCTAGGTTTCTTGGATTACAAGCAAGTAAGATGGTACAATTTCGACATGATGAAACTCCTAATCTCCTACTGTTCTTCAGCATTAATACAACCGCATTTGTTGTTCCCAACTGCTTGGAAGCCAACTTGTGACATATCATGTCTCGGTATCTTGGCAACACCAGCTTTGTTGATGTACTTTTCACTCTTCGGCTGAAGACTTGCAAGCCAAACCCTTGATAACATGCCGGCACTGAAACCTGTAATGCGTAACGAATCAAAATGAATTCGGGTCAGAAAGGATCATCTCAGTGTGGATCAAGACAGTCGGATTGACCCACAAACACCTTTAATACAATTAACAAAGTTGTTATGATTACAAAAGCAATAATCTAAATCTTTGAATAAAAAGAGGACATGTGCATTAAAAGTATTTTGTGATGATTTTCTAACTGTTTTGACCCGTTCAGCTTTTAGCTAACATTGTTTATTTGACCCGCTTGAAATAAACAGAGCCCGGACCGAGCAATTTTCAAAAGAGAAATTACTTCAAAAGCTGGCATGTAACAAGAAGGCAGATAACTTAACAGGTAAAAAACAAGAATGAAAGAAGATCATGAGGTATACTAAAAGCATAAATTACAAAGATATATTACCAGATGTATTCATTTGAAGTAGAATCCAACATGTTGCTTGGGTTTGCAGGTTGAGGGTCACAATTTAGAGAATGAACCGCTCGATCTTGGTTTCTACACTTGATTCTTAATCTCATAGGCACTATCTGCAGATGCAGAATAAGTTCAATAGGGTATGTATCTTACTAGACAAAAACTTCAATACTTAAAAACAAATAGTTTTACAAGGGAAGTGATATTTACATGGAAAATAGTTACTTATACACGTAAAGTACAAACGTCTTGTGGCTATGGCCCAAGTAAGCTATGCATAAATTTTATGTGTAATCATCTTTATTTTCGCCTAAGTATCTCCTCCCTTTTACAAAATATACAAAGAAAAAAATCTCTTTGAAAGTCCATATCAGATTGCAGGTTGTATTTTAAAGATTGCCTGTTTTGACCCGTTACCCAACTCATCAATTTTGCAACCTCTGCAAACTGTAACTTGAAACTCTAGATGGAGTTGTAAATGTGGCAAATAATAAAAAAAAAACAAATAAATAACTTTGAAACTCCATATCAGATTGTAGGTTAACCGTTAAAGATATTCCTGAATATCTACAACATATATATGTTATCACTTATCAGTAAAGTTGCTCATTCGAGGAACCAATAGTAAAGAAAATCCAATACGATTTAATATTTTGAAAAAAGCTGGTCATTCTAACAATACTTAAATAATAGAGGTCTCTTGAAGCCATCAACATGCTCATGATTTACATGATTACGCGTTCCAATAATGAAACATTACCTTTTTGTTGCACCTAAAATCACGCTTGGGAAGAAAATGCAGAGGCATATTGAAAGAAGAAGGAGCTTTAACCAACAAGAACAACTTTAAAGGGCCTAAAAATTTGCAAAGCTTCAATATAGTTTCATTTCAGCCTGTTTGCAAGATATTCATGGTTTTTATCATTTTAATATCTAGGTTATTAATTGATACCTGCATATGATTCAGATCCAGCGCCTTTGGCTACCAGTGTCCTGATGACCTGTTCAAAGATGAATTGATTTGGGTTTAATTATACCTTTAATAGGTCAAACACATTATGCTAAATGATGCATTGAGAGTCGTCCGAATGTATTGAATTGCATAAATCTCCAACATGACTTTATTAAAAGAAGGTAGATTATAATCATTAATAATAAGAGTTTTGATAATCGTATTAAACACATCAATTATTTATATATGCAGTTAATATTGGTGATATATCACCAATATGTCGGTTATCGGTCCCCTGTAAAATATTGGTACCGATATTATCGGCGATATTGGACCGATGTATCACAGTTTTTCTCGATATCAGTACCTTTCTTCTTAGTTCTACCATTCTTCTTTCTTCTTGTTGCTGTTATTAGTGTTTTAAGTCTTAATCAGTTCCTACTTACTACAATTGGTAGGGTTTTGCAAGTTGCAAAAGGTTAACTTGTTAATGGTAAGAGAGTATACTGAATTGTTAGTGTTAAACTGCTATATATAAATTCTGCATGATATTAAAATTACCGATATCCCACCACGATAACCAATATCTCAAATATCGGTCCTTGACCGATATCCGAGTTTTTAACGCATTAACTGCTTAGCAAAAAATGGATAAAAAATGCCCTAGGTCAGGGTCAGTCCAACCCGATCCGACCTATTTTGATCTGCACTTAATTCAACCCGTTTTGATTTTTGACCGCTTACCCTACCAACAGACCAACCAACAGAGAGGACATCTAGACAGAACCTTTTTTGAAAACGCTTCTGCTACTCTTGTTTTAGTGAAATCACAAGCGTCGGAAACATCTTTTCCGTGTGAAAAGCAAAACTCATAAACGCGTCTAGGCCGAACGGGACTAGCTCCAAGAACCAAAATGACTGCCTCGACATGTGGAATGTCATTGAAGACCAGTTGGAGGGCAGTTTGGGTATCAGCAACAGTTTTCATCAGCTTTTCAAGTCTTCTTATGACATGTTTCACTTGTCTCTTTCTTCCCATTTGAATTCTACGTTGAGACGCCTTCATTTCACTATTTGCAATAGCTACTTCCTGTAAATCAAAACTTTAAAAGATCTCTAAATTGAGATCACAGATTTGTTTATGAATATTGCAGACATACCAAATCTTTATACTCTGTATTCATATCATCAAACTCAAGACTGAGATCTTGCAAGATCCTGCCAAGAAAAAATAGTATCAAATAGGTTTAATAGAAAACAAAAACCATATTAATAGAAAAAAGTTGGCATTCTTTGAACATAACCTCAACAATCAAGGAGAACAACAATTCTATGTAACTGGACACAGAGAACTAACATTCAGTTAACCCTAAATCAGCATTCTTCTTTAAATCTAACCCCAAATTCAATAAAACATATAAACTCAGTTAACACTTTAAGCAAAAATTAACTTTCTAAGATCAAATATAAGCTATTCTTTTGATGTTTGAAATGGACAAAATTTTCACCAAACTTCATTTAAGATAAAATAACAAAATCAGTGGCGGATCTAGAAAAAACGTCAAGGGGCAACGTTTTAAAATTTTCTTTTCTATAGGGGCAACGAAATCGAAAAAACGTCAAAATTTTCCAAAATCTACACTACCGCCGGAGCGTCAAGGGGTAGCGGAGGCTACCCCTTGTTATATGCTATGTCCGCCACTAACAAAATAGAGATCAAACCAGAACAACTAATCGAGTTGCGATACATGAATCTTCACGCACATATATCGAATTTCCAACCTTTTAACCTAACTTTTTAGGTAATTCAATCACGGATATTCAGTGACTCAAACAAATGGCAAAATTCATGAAAAAAATTCTTAAAACAGTAGAACTCATCTAACACTTATGCAAAAATTCACTTTCTAAGATCATAAATTCATCAAACTTTATTTAAGATAAAATATCATATATAGAGATTGAACAACCAGAACAATTAATCGAGTTGCGATACATAAGTCTTCACACACGTATACCTAATTTTCGACCTCTTAACCTAACTTTTAGGTAATTCAATCGCAGATATTCATCAACTCAAACAAATATCAAAATTCATTAAAAAATTCTAGAAACACTAGAACTCAGTTAACACTTTATGCAAAAATGCCTTTTGATGTTTGAAATTGACAAAAATTCACACACACACACACACACACATATAATTTGTGAAATTTTAACCTAAATTTCAGGTAATTTAAGCACAGATACTTTTCGATTGAAACAATTCATGAAATAGAAACTGAGATTTGATAGAAGCTTACGAAGGGATTTGCTGGTGCATAAAAAGAACAAACCCTAGAACGTCCATTACGAGATGAAACATGACAGATGCATCTATAGAGTCGGCGGGAAGCTCGAGGTCTGTGAACTCCATTTCCGATCTTCCTCCTCCTTCCTTCATGGCTTCTCGATCAATCGCCATTATTCTGAAATTGAAGCTTTTCGTGATCTGCTCGTAAGTAATTTTGAAAAAGCCAAGAGGCGGGTACTTAACGAGTGTTTGTGTTTGTTTATATCGCGTCCAAACGTAAAGTAATTTTGATTTGTACTGTCAAGACACGAATTGTTTCTAAACAAAAGTTACGTCAAAATATAGATAAACTGAAGATGTACATAATAATAGGCATGAAAATGTATTATATTTGACCCGACTTATTTGCGAAAGAACTTTACGTCGAACACCAACTTGAACTTATACCGACACGTACATGAAAATAAGTGCAAAATTATGTTTTTAAGTTAAAAATGGCACCGCGCGTTGCGGTGGCGCCGAAACGTAAAGTAAGTCGAATTTATACAGTCTAATGAAAACGTATTGTATTTGACCCGATTTGTTGTAAAATAAAATTTAAGCAAAACGTATACCAACTAAAAACGTATATAAAAAAACAAGAAAAACATACTATACCTGATCCTACCAATTTTCAAAGAAACGTAATCAACTTGAATTTATACCGATACGTACATAAAAATAAGAACGTAAAAAATGAATAAAAATTTAAAAAAAAAAGTTAAAGGGTTGTAAGTGTCAATACTAAATGTTGAAGGGTAGATGTTAAAAATAAAAAAAAAAATACTAAAACGACAAAAAGGATAATTAAAAAATGGCCCTCTTGAAGTTAGGGTATATCTAACTTCAAATTGTAACTATTTATATATATAGAATAGAATGAAGATTCGGTTCAATTAAAAATCGTCACGAGTTGTGAAAACCATGAGAACTATTTTTCGTGTGAGTTGGGCCATCATTTTTTGCACAAACGTAAATGAAAATGTTATAAACACATATGTAAAAACAGAAACAAAAAAATGCCGGGTCGGTGGTTACGTCCGATGTAATTTTATTTACTAATTTCGTGAAAATAACGTTAAAAGCGGCGGATGGTTAATCATGCATCATGTGGTGACGTTGATAGCTGAAAGATACGGGGGTACATGCACCAATCAGTCTCTGTCTCGATTATTTGAGTGTTATGTGTCTTAGGTCCAAGGCTTGATACAAAACTACAATCGAGCCCGGGGTCTCACTGAAAGCAGTCTCTCTATTCTTACGGGGTAGAGATAAGGCTGTCTACATTTACTCTCCTCAGACACTACCTTAACTTTGCTATTGGTGAGATGTACTGAGTATGATGATGATGATGATGATGACCTGATGTAAATTTCCTTTATGGCGATGTAAAATTTTTTTTACATCCGATGTAAATTTTGTATGCGGCATTTTTTTTATTTTTATTTTTTTGCTGGAACAAGTGATTTTTTAAAAAATATTTGAGCAAATTTTTTTTTTGAATAAAACTTTTGGAACGCCTAGTTCTCAGGGTTCTCATAACTAAAGTGGTTTTCATTTTACCCTTTCCCTATATATTATTTTACCAACAAATGAGACAAATTTTTTTCTAAGTTTTTCCTCTAAAGTGTGGAGGGTAGGATAGAGTTGTAAACGAACTGAACGTTTAGCAAGCAGTGTGTTACTTTTTCGGCGGGAAGTTCGTTTACGTCAAACGAACGAACATGAACAAGAAATTTTATTCGATTAGTTAAATGAACGAACATGAACAAATGTCTTGTTCGTTCAATTGTGTTCGTGAACATTCGTTCATCTATGTTCGTTTGTTTGTGTTGTTAATTAAAGATCTTTGTACTTTTACATATTTTATGTAAACTTTTTATATTCTTTAATTTTTATTTATTTTTGTGTTGTTAATTAAAGATTTTTGTACTTTTATATATTTCATCTAAACTTTTTATATTCTTTAATTTTTATTTATTTTATTACCCTGATAATCAAACTAGGAAACCCTATTTCCACCTTGTTTATATATCGTTCCCCTTTCTTTTCTCATTATTCACATGGAAAAATACTAGCGACCTTCGTTTTATGATTAGGGCTTCAAGTTTCTATTGTTGCTCTCTCTGTCATCCACATTTAGCCTTAGTTACGTTCACTGAATTTATTTGTGTTTGTTTGTATCCATGAACCATTCGTGAACACGTTCATTTAATTAACGAACGGACACAAGCATAAAATCTCGTTTGGAAAGTGTTCATGAACCGTTCGTGAACACATGCATTTCTTTAACGAACGAACTTGTTCGTATTCGTTCGGTTCGTTTACAGCACTAGTGGAGAGGAATGGCCATTTTTTTATCGATGTATTTAGAAGTCAAGATATGAGGTAATTTTTTCAAGTTTTTTCGTTAAAGTGGAGAGGAACACTGAAGATGTTAAATCTTTCGATTCTTGCGGATGAGAAATAGATCAAGTTTCAAGTCTTTTATTCGGATAAATTGGTGAAGTTTTGATTTTGTTTATGTAATTATGTTTTAACTCTGCTTTCCCCTGTTGTGCATGCTAATTTATTAGAACTAGTTGTAAGCCCCCCGCATTGCGGAGGAGGCATAAAACTATGCTAAGTAGCAACCGGATATTTATCAAACCCAGGAAAAACGTAAAATAAAAATATGAATTTCTAACACCAAGTGACTCACGTGACATGTAGGTGAAGTCGAATTTATACCGACACGTATTAAAAAGTTGGGGGGGGGGGGGTGAGAACCTAAGAGATCAAATGTTACCACCAAAAATTGTGCTAATAAAAAACTAAACTTATTCAACTTTTTTGGCAAAACTATAAAAAACCAAAGTTTTATTATAAAAATAAAAAACCATAAAGTTCAAAAAATAATAAAAAAGACACATAAAAGACAAAAAACACTATTCCTTCGTATGTTATCATTTAATATATATACAGACAATGTTGTTAGGCCACTCGGTGTGGTGCTCGGCTTGGCCCGTCCTGGCCCTCAACACCATCCATGGCTAGACGTCGTCGTCCTAATCGTCGCATACCAGACGTTGGAGATAGGCAGGTATGGACAAAAAACATGCCGTTGTCATCTTCTTCGCTACAAATTCCCACCCGAAACCCTAACCCCTTTGTTTACCAAATTCATTCAACACACCTATCAATCAACTACAAAAGTTTAGGGGTTTTATGTAACACCCCGTGTTTCGGAAGTCAAAGTCAAGATTGAAGTCAAAGGAAGAAAAGATTGCTAATTGCGATCTGTCTCTCCTTGCTCAATTCCAGATTTGACTTCTTTGATTCGTAATTAGTCTATTTTATTTTCGCTTTAGTTGCATTATGTGGAGTATCTATTAATAATCGCATGGTAATCGCTATTTATCGCATGTTTAATCGCTTTATCGCTATCACAATCGCACTCGCAGCTCGAATTACGCATTTTGGTTATTGTTATACGTGTGTGTGTGCTTTATGTATTAATTGTGCATGCTTATTTATGTTATGTGTGGGAATCAATCGAAACGCAATCGAACTCAATCGCAATCGAATCGCAAACGCTAAACGAATACGAAATAAGGATGCTTGTATGTTGATATAGTAGTTGGGATTAAAAGTAATTTGACTAGGAAACTCTATCGCATCGCAACGCTCGCAATCGCAATCGAAACAACGAAACTCGTCGCACCGAACACTCGAACAAGGTGGTTGATCGACCAGGCAACCAGTCAATTGGCCAGCCGATCGACTGAGCAGCTGCTCGATCGGACAGCTTAACCGATAGACCAGCCCCTCTCCACTCCTTTCCACTTTGGGTAACCCTATAGATACCCCTTGTCACTTTCAAACTTACTACTTTTGGCAACTGACGTCCGACCAGCTCGTTTTCCTCACTTTTCTTCAGATTTCTCGCGATTCCGGTAAGATCTCGTCCTAAATCTTGTACTTCCTTAATCTATACGCACTCCTACACCTTTCTATCTTTTGAATCTTAGCTTTTAACCGTGAAATCATCAAGATTCAAGGTGTTCTAGGATGACGTCATCATGTGTTCTTGAAGAACTTCATGTTTTGGCCTCAATCCACCCAGAACAACTTAGATCTAACCGATTTCCACATTAACAAACAAAGATCTTTCATAAATCTAAACATATTCACAATGAAAAGGATTGAGAGATGGTTTTCCAACTTTCTTCAACTCTTTTACACTCAATGCACTCAAAACCGATAGAATCGGAGCTTGTGCCGACTTACTACTAATTCTTGTGGTTGCGTTGGTTCAAGATCCGTATTCTATTCACGAGATTATCGATTTCGGGTTAACCAAGAATAATCGTCCTAAACCGGTGGACTGACTGAACTTGGGTGGTTCCTGTTCAATCGGGTTACTAGAGCTTAGGACGGGGTTATGTTGGTTAGCACGATATCAACACATCTCGATAAAACGACAAACAGTCAAAACAACCAAGTGTAAGACGAACAGGTCGACCAGGACGGAGTACCGTCCGATCGGACTGCTGTCCGATCGAACAGCCAATCCGAATGACTGGCCAATCTGAACGACTTGCACCTTGCTCCCACCTTAATTTTCAAATCAACTCTCAAGAGTTTTGGAACACCGAACAGATTGACGTCCGAGCGAGCTACCACTCGGTTAACCGACCATCCGAATATGTGATGTTTCGAAAACTTCAACACTTAAACAATTTTCAACATGTTCAATGCACAAAGGATGCCACCCGATCGAACGACCGTCCGATCGAGTGAAAACCTGCTGTGAACTTGTTCTCACTGAAGTACCCAACCAATCGGGTTGCCGTCCGATCGAACGACCTGAAAGATAGAGATACTTCAATGTTTTCAAAATACTACAACGAAAACTTCAAAATTCAAACCATCATACACAAACACATCATTCTCAATGGAAGAAACAATCCGCTCGAACAGTCATCCGACCGGACGACCGTCCGAACGGACTACCACTCGCACGACCGGCTGTTCGATCGGACTACCATCTGATCGAACTACTGTCCGAACCACTTGTACTTTGCATCGATTTACGCGTCGCTTATTGTTATGCTATCGTTCTGATCAGGCTAACCCTACTCTCTAGCGCTCCCTTCAATCCATCAACCGCTGTGAGTATACTCGATCCTTTTTTGCTTTATGCACTTTTGGGTGTTACATACGTTACTTATACAAAATAAAATCGAACACACTACGCAATACTCTAAACGCTAACCGTTACCGCATGTTATACGTGACTTAATGAATGCTTGTTTGTTATGTTTACACATTGAATGTTGTCTACCTGCCTTAGCAACGATAGTACTATTAGTTTGGACTCAGCACCCGTTCACTCGGGGGTTGTTAACGACAATTACCTACATGGCTCACAGTGGTGAGAATGTATCGCGAACTGCCTTGGGCAGTCAACCCGCAGTCATTGGTATCGATAGGTTCATGTCGATAACTAACATGCCTCATTTTACACTGTGTACGTGCTGGTTATGCGTAACGCTTTCGAACTCTATATGCTATTATCAAACTTGTATGCTCACATTTACACTATGTGTATTGACTTTTTCTTTAACGTATGTGACAGGTGCTTAGGATGTTTACATGCTTTGTGTGCTGGTGATGAAATTGAGGCTAGGGACGGAGTCCTAGAAACCAGTAAATAAACAATTGTCTGAAATAAAATCTAAGTTGTCGGAACAGAACAATTTGACTGGATCTTTTCTGTAATAATTGTATTATCATTTATGACATGGTATGGGACGTGTTGCTTTAAAATATTTGGTAAATACAGTTGTTATGGAAACTTCTGGACAATCTGTTTGTGACAACCCTCATAATTACATGTATCCGTACGATTAATTAATTTTAGTTAAAGTGCTTGATGACTGTGCTGAATTACTTAACTGCTTTCTGATTACTGTGTCATACTTACATGTGCTTGTTGACATACTAGTCTTGTGTAGAAAATTGACAAAATGGTCATGTATGCATTCCTAAGTGTTGGGAATTTAAAAGTGTTACAAAAAGATATATAAAAGACACTATACGGAACAACTTAGCACTTTAACGAACCGGTATCTAACCGAACAACCGAACATTACCCGGAACACCATAACACCCACGAAAATATCTACTAACTATCATATGTAACCATATACTTGAAATTGAATCACTAACTATCTATCATCAAAATGTTACATCTAACCCCCCCCCCCATGCCCTCTTACGGTCACAAAGGATGTAGGTCCCGTTTTTCCGGTGAGGATCGATAACGAAAACCTATTCCCTGTTTATAACAAACACGGTAACGGGTGCGGAATCCCCGTGACGGTGCAAACCAAACACAGATAATAAAGAACACGGATTAACCAATGAAACACACTCAATTGATTAAGCGGGATGAGAACCAAATGCAAACTGATACAAACACAGTTTTGACAGAATTTTGGCAGAGTTTCTTTAAGGGTATGCTCTCATCTCTATTTCACACAGAAACAGAGAGAGGTATTTATACTAGACACAGACACGAGACATGACGAAACGCATAAAGGCACGACGAAACACTAAAGTCGACGAAACACATTCTGTTTCGTCGACAAACATATTAAATCTTCTTGCTGTTTCGTCGAGTGTAGTAGAAGCCCAAATGATAGTCAAAGCCCACACAAGGTCTTCGGCCCACATGTAAGTTTACGGCCCAGTCTTTGTTTCAGTTCAATTGTTTGCACAATTTCAACAATATGAGACAAATGTTGACATCATCATGACATCACTAAGGTGATGTCATGGTGATGTGTTTGCGGGAAAGGCTTGCGGCGCTCCGTGCTTCGCGTGTCGAACTCTGGGGCGCACGACGGAGGAATGTCGTGACGTCGGGCTTGAGCCGGACCTAACCGAGTCGACCCGAACCGAATCAAACCGAGTCGAGTCGCGTCCACATAAAGTGTACCAACAAAGGACCCACAAAAATCCCCACCATACTTCAAGATTTAGTTTTATATTTTAATAGATTGTTGCTTGTTGAAATGAACAAAATATTAGGAAAAGGATTATAAGTATGGCAAGGAGATCATTCATATCATCTCATATCTTTCACAAGATTCACCCCACTCTCTCACTCTCCTCTCTCCTCCTCTCGGCCTCACCATAACCGCCACCATCACCACCATGTTCTTCCATTTTTAAGTTGCATTCAAGTGATAGAAGAAGGATTAAAGAAGCTTGAAGTTGTAGATCATCAAGGAGCTTCATTTCTTGCTTTCTCACACCATTTTCACTATCTTTTCACTAGAGATTCTTCCCTAGCCTTTGAGCTAGTTGTAAGTCTTTGATCTACCTTAGTTTACTTCTATTTTGTGTAGTTAAAAGGATGTAGTATGATGAATATCACAAGAACACTAAAAGGTTTAAACAAGAAACATGAACATAAGGTTTACATAAAGATGAAATGTGATGAAGTGTTGTTAGTATGATGTTGTTTGGTATATGTTGATGCTTGCTTGTAATGACTAGAAATACGTTGTTGATCACTAAACATGTTAACGGAACAAATAGAACTTGCGTTAGAGCTCTATAAGCTGAAAACAGCTTCTGTCCAAACATTTACAGCCAACTTCAGTTGGCTGTAAACAGGTCGATATTTAACGAAAACTGATTTTTCTTGAGTCTATAACGTGTTATTTCGAAATACAGTTCTAATGGCACTGGAATCATAATTTTTGGACTTCGTTTGCTATTTTTAAAGGGTCGTTTTTCACAGCAGCAAAAGCTGCATTTTTTACTGCAGAAAATATGTGTTATGTTCTTCGTCATAACTTGAAATCTGTGTAGAATTAGCTCATGAAATTTGTACTGTAGATGACCACTGATGTCGTTGTAATGCCCCAACTGGAATTTCATCAATCGGACTTACGATGAATTTTAAATAAATTGTTCCGTGGACTGCAGTCAGAAAGTGATGAATCTGATCGCAGTCCGGTAAATGAATTTTTATAAAATATTGGTAATGAATTGGATCCCGAGATTTTTACACAATAATATTTGGATCGTTTAAAACCTTCTGTAAAAAGTTGGGAATTTTTGGAACACGGTAACTATTTTATTAAAATTCCCGAAAACAACCCAGTTTTGAATGTAAAAGCTGAAACGACATAAGTAGTAATTTGCGTGCCTAAATGTCGGATAGGTTATCTATGAATGATCTAACATGTTATATGTCAATGAAAGTGTTATGTGCAATATC
The DNA here is from genome assembly GCA_030545235.1 of Helianthus tuberosus. Taxonomy (NCBI): domain Eukaryota; kingdom Viridiplantae; phylum Streptophyta; class Magnoliopsida; order Asterales; family Asteraceae; genus Helianthus; species Helianthus tuberosus. Next base: position 190,448,487 of record CM060406.1, read on the forward strand.
GTATGCTTGCTCTTGAGTAGCTATAAGTGGAATGTTTATATGGGCGTGAACTATTATAGTGAGTGCATGTTATGTGGTAGATGTGTGTAGGAACTTCGTGCTTATTTGAAGTCACTAATAAACTAAGTGGTAATCATACTAGGACGTGATTGACCAACACCGATTGTTAGTTATTTTATAGAGTCAAACCGAGCAACCAAAGGTGAGTTCACACACTTTCTAAGGCATGGGATTCCCGGTGGTTGGGAATGGGTTAAAGAATTTAAAACGGAACCTACATATCCTCCTTGGGTAGGATATGTACCGCCATCCTCCATGGGTAAGATGCCAATATTAATCCTGCGTGTTCTCCTTGGGTAGAATACGTACGTTCGTCCTCCTTGGGTAGGACAACAACCTTAAAACTTACTAGACAAAACTCTATCATTAAGTCCCTCATTTTATATCGACTTAATCGCCGAGGTCAATGGCGAGCGGGTCATTAGTTAATAGCACTATTAGGTTTAACAAACCTCACACCGTGCCAGTCGGACGGGCGTGTACTAATGGACTATGTCAAACTGTCAATGATGATAGACATTGACGTAGGGCACAACTATTGTTCGTCAGTTGTCGATATGGTAACGGTCTAGTGGTTCATATGGGGAAAGCCCCCACGGGTCATGTTTGGGAAAGAAGGAATTGGTTAATCATATTTTCAACTATGGGGTAACCCTCACGACAAGTAAGCCAGCTAAAGACAAACCATGTTTTCGAAAACAACTTAAAACAAACACCCAACTGTGAACTCGCTCAACTTTATTGTTGACTCGTTGTTACGTGCCTTACAGGTCGTTAGATGCTTATGGAGCTTGCACGAGGAGGAGGTCGTTGTGGGATATGGACTGCTATGTCCAGTTCTAAACATTTAAACTTTATGAACTTATTACTTATGTTTGGGTTTTAAAATTTATGCTTCCGGTGTTAACTTAAAGTTGTTTACTTTCTTTTGGTCACCAATTATGTTGTGGTTGGTTTGATTTACTTAATTATGTTGTTCAATATGATTGGTGACTCGATCCTGGTCATGTCACGCCTCCAAGCGGTGATACTCCGCATGGTGGATTTTGGGGGGTGTGACACTGTTTCGCTCAGTGTCATGCCCCGATGTTTCCGCCATCGGTTGGGGTGTGACATTTTAGCCCCCACTAAAAATTGATCGGAAAGGATACCAGATTACCTATGGTCCGTGCCGAATGATGGAAAGAATAAGGATTCCGGCCAGTGGAGATTTCCGGCGAACGACGGCGAGTTGCAGGGAGATTCTCGGTGAATTTTTTTTCGTGAAAATTGTGTGTGTGAAGTTTCGAAGTTTCTAGTATGATTTGTATAATGGCAAGATTTGAAAAATATTTGAGGTGGGATACAAGATTCGAGACATGAAAACTGAAATTTTTTAATAAAGGCAATGACATTTGAAAAATATTTGAGGTGGGGTACTAGGTGGGGTAGGGTCATCACCCATTTCCTTGGTTCCATCCTTGGAGGGGCATCTTCCAAGTACTATGACGTGGCGCTGGGGTGGAGGGTCTCCAAGGACTACCCTCTCACATACCGAGTAGTCTTAGATACCAAGTTTTACACACTCATATAATTATACAAATTTAAGACCCTAAAAATGTTGTTCTAATTATATAGACCATCTCCAATAGAGGTCTCTACAGTCAATGATGTCGCACCCACTTCACTCAAAATCTGCTTATTGTAGATGATGATCTGTAAAAATAAATAAATAACTTCCATTGCTAAGATAACAATTCACCATACAAATCATTTTCCCTAAAAAAAAATGAACACTGTGAACAGAAACGGTATTATATACAAACTCTTCCTTTCTAATTTTCTTGTTTGTGGTAGGTGAACTCCATCATAGCTGTTCCTTTCATACTCGGTTTTGCAGTATGTTTAACCCGTTTAAACAATCTACCTTTTCTCGGTTTCTTCTTTTAATTGTTATACGCCGTATCTTTTTAAAGCTTTGCTTAAACTTGGCATTACATTGTATGCTTGATAAGATCTTCTCAGTTCAATGATCGAACCCACCTGGTAGAATTAAACAAGAAAATTAGCTAAAACAGAAATGGGTTAATCGAGTCGAAAACAGCCCCGTTTAAAAAAGTAGGCTATTTGATATGCACTTACAATGATAAGAACAGATGTAAACCCTATCGAAAACCCATCATTTCTTTTTCGCAAATAATGATCAAGAATTGTTGATGATGTGGCCAGTACACTCAATAGCAAACCACCTGAAAAAAAAATCGTAAAAAAATGACTAGTTACATACCTACATCAATGCAACAAATAATTTTAGGTGAATTATTTTAAGATAAAGAGATAGATACCCCAAAAACGGGTTGAAGCTTGAACTTTTGCCAGATATTCAACAGTGGCGTTTCCAGGCTTTACGTTTGGTATCCTTGCACCCATTTTATTTAAATACTCTGCAATTTCCTTCGGCATGTTGGCCTGAAATAAAAATAATCGCATATTGATTAAAAACCAAATATTATTAAAATGATGCAGCTTTTGTAAACTTTTAACACTAACATTTTACAATAAATAAATAAATAATCTTTTGGACAAACAGTTTTTTGCCACATCTGTTCTATGTCACTGAAAATGGAAACAAAGTATAAATTGCAAAACATTTTTCTCAGCACTTTGCAAACAATAAAGACGACATTTAAAAGTAGAAAATTAAAGATTTACTTACAATATCGAATATGTTGAAAACAAAAACGAAGAACGCATAGATTGTATAGTAGACCCATGGCGCTGCTCCAAGAGATGATTCAGGATTAAGAACCTCTCTTACATTTACCCAAAACCGTGAAGTGAAAAAACTGCAAAGTATAACTTAACATGTGTGAGTCCAACTGTGGCTACCAAAATAAGAAGATACAATCACCATCAAGATGTTACAAATTTTGACGCTTTTGGGTATAAATAGCAAAATGGGTAGGGTCAAAAACAAGTTGGACCGGGCTGTGTTGACACACCAACGCTAATTTAGCCTTTTTGCCTTTCTACCTATAATATGGGTACAATCTATGCAGTTAATATCGCCGATTATCGGTTATCAATGCAAATTCGATATTATCGGCGATATTGACCGGTATCTGACTGATGTATCACCGATTTTCCCGATATTAGCACCTTTCTTCTTGGTTCTACCACTCGCCTTTCTTCTTATTGTTGCTATTAGTGTTTTAAGTCTTAATTGTTAATAGTTAGTGTTAAATGTTAGCGCTTTAAGTCTTAATCAGTTCGTGCTTGCTACAATTGTTAGTGTTTTGCAAGTTGCAAAAGGTTAATTTGTTAACGGTAGGAGAGTATACTGAATTGTTAGTGTTAAATTGCTATATATATAAATTCAGCATGATATTAAAACTACCGACATCCCACCGCGATTACCGATATCTCAAATATCGATCCTTGACTGATATCCGATTTTTTACCACATTAACTGCTTAGGGTACAATCATGATCCAAATATCCGATATGTTAAATAAGAAATTTATGAGGTTGTACTCAACTACATTTTGACTGGCTGTTAAGCTGGTTGACATGTTTCCTTTTAAGTTGACTTTTATATTTCACACATTGACCAATCAGCTAAAAAAATAAACACAGTTGAAATGGTATTTCGAAGAAACGCCAACATCATAACATATGAAATAAAATAAATAAAAAAGAATAATTTAACTTTTTAATCAAACCTTGCGACAATAGCGGGAAAACCCAATAGATAGCTGGTAGTGAGGACAGGTTGCATTCCAGAAGGATTAATATTAAATGGGATATATTGCTCCACCTCTGTAACTGGTGCGTCTTTTCTGTTCACACAAAAATATGTTAGTAACATTCTACAGATAAAGAAATATGTTTTATAGTAAACGGGTCAGACAAAAAACTTATCACGAAAAGAAACAAGTCAAACGGGTTGAACATAAAAATATGCTAGTAACATTCTGCAGAAAAGGCATTCACCTTGTAGAAGATGCAAGTTTGAAGCCATAGTATTGTAGCTTGATTTTTCTGCAACCTTGTGTTACGATAACGGCCCACATAGTAACGATAACGAAGACACCAGATACTGCAAATATATAAGGCCACAATCCAACACTACTTCCAGCACCTACATAGAACAATAATATGCAGCAAACCATGTTTAGTAAAACTAGTGAGATTTCTACACATCCAGATCCAATACAACATTCACTATAGTTTTTACACATCGATACTTATTCTCTGGTCATGGGAACTATTCACGCGAGGCTAACCATGTTCTCTTTTCTCCGGACGGAAGACAGGACTCTACTACTATCAAGCCTTTTGGTTAGCAGCCAAGTTTTTAGTTAAACACAAAATAAAAACTAACTTAAAGTTTATTACAAATTTTAGCAACAAACCTTATTTTAAATGATTTTACCAGTAAATTGCCGATGTGGCACCAGTTGATCCCATGCCAGCCAGTAGCCACCATGCCATGTCATCTACTTATTTTGAAACTAAGCAAAAGAATGACCTTATACCAGTTGAACGACTCATTCATCACTACAATCAGTCATAAAATCTAACTTGGCTGCTAAATGTGGTTTCTATTTTGACGTTATTGCTTAAATTTGGAAAAAAAGTGTAAACTTTGTTTATATTGCCGTATGCCGTAAATATAATGTAGAGGTCCCAAAACTGTCTTATCGGGAGGATCTCAGACTCATGATAAGTTTTTGTGTTACCAATACTTTACCATTCAATTAGATCACAAAGAGATTATAGCAATAATAATAATAATGGTATCATGAAGGAAGCCATCCAAACTTAAGGTCATGATATGTTTACATGAAATAATAATGATAATAAGGATAATCACTATTAATAGCAATAATATATGGTTTACCTGTGAGCTGAGATAACATTTTGTGTAATGTCTCTACATAGCCAGTCAAAATATTCACACATATGAGCAATGATGATCCATGACCTGCATCGTCCATCACAATCAGAGAATTGAATAGCGCTTGTGACCACTACAAAGGGTCAACATTCACGATCACAATAGCATACAGAACCAGATCCTACAACCGACCTAGATTGTTATTGGTAATGTGCAGTATTATTAATAGATTAATTAATTTCACATATATCCTTAATTCACACACACACACACACACACACACACGTGTGTGTTTTTATATTAGCTTTTCAAAATTCATTATATCATATATACCCACCCTCTTTCAAAACCCTTAAAATATCACATTTACCCATTCTATAGTAAAAAATAACTATACTTATTTATAACACTGTCATTGAATAAATATATGTGAAAACATTATTACTGTGACTCATCCCAGTGCATAATGTTCTATGTGTTTATTCAATCAATTAAGCAGACAGTTATAAGTAACTGATTTTGGTATATACACCAGAAAATGGGTAAATATGATATTATAAAATTTAGAAGGATATATATGAAATTAATCAGTTGGTACGTTTGATTATTTATTTTAATCTGTGTTGTATATTTACTAGGGATGAGCAAATGGTACCGGGTATCAAAACCGAACAGGTACCGTATCAGTACCGAATGTACTGTACCGACTTTTCGCGTTTTTCGGGATCGGTACTGGTATTTCTGGATTGATTTACCTTCAAATACCGTACCAAGCACTTTCGGTACAGGTATCTAATTTTGGTCATTTTCGGGATCGGTACATTCAGTGCCGGTACCGGTATCGAGCTCATCCCTAATATAGTAATATCTACCCTTTAATAAAATCAGCTGACTTTTAGGACAGAATAATTTAAGGATAGCACCTAAGCACAATGAATAAAGATACTACCAAAACCAGAGTCAGATATTTTATCACAAATCCATGTTGTAGTCATTGCACCAGAGGCCAATAACATTGTTGTCAACATGACGTGTTTCACCCTGCAAATAAAGAAATGGGACCAAATATAAAATATCCTCAAGCATTAAGTATTAACCAGAGAGCTTAAAGAATACCTTTGACTGGCACTTGCTGCATAAATTGAATATGAAAGTGAAAAATAGGAAATAATCAGTGCCTCTACTATTGCAAAGCCAAATGACAGCCACCATCTGGAATAGAGTAAAGAATTCAATGGATTATTTTATAACCATATATCTTAACCTATGTAATAATTATATACTCGGCTTGTTAAGGATGATCAAACATACATATAACTCTTTATTTTCTCATTAGCATCCAAGCCTTCTTTTCGCAGTTTGATCAACGAAGGAACAACATAGCAAAGTACCTGATCCCATAACCATTAAAATTAGCTTAGATTTAAAATTAAGTTTGATGTCAACAGAAACAAGAGCCAATTCGACCATAAAAGTTATAAAAAAATTTGCATCAGTTCATGCAAATAGCATTAGAAATATAATTATCAAAGGTCATCGACCCGTTAACCTTATCGGACTTCCGTCCCATATCCCTCGTTGGAGCCATAAACAAAGTCATTTCCAAGATCCTCGCCAGTCGGCTCAAGGTGGTTTTGTGCAGTATCATAGCCCCCAAACAAACCGCTTTTATCAAAGGGAGAAACATTCTCGACGGCCCTTTTGTTACTAGCAAAGTGGTTTCTTGGGCAAAGAAAGGCAAGAGAAAGATAATGTTCATTAAAGCAGATTAAAGATCAATTCCCAGCAGTGTTTTCATGTGTGAGGAACAAAATCAGCTATCATTTCACAGTATTAGGTAGTGTTTGGTATGCAGGAGTGAGAGGTGGAATGGAATGGACTATTACGAGGGAATGTAAAAAAGTGTGTTTGGTTGGTCAAGGTAATGGAATCACCCATTACATAAGGCATTCCATTCCCTCAAATTCATTCCATCCACCCCCCCCCTTGTTTTTTTTCATTCCATTCCCTCTCTCACCCTTCATCACCAACACCGCCATCGACCACTGTCGCCGCCACCAACCACCATGTCGCTACCCGCCGCCGACCGACCACTGCCGCCAACCACCGCTAACCACCACCACTGCCGCCACCCATCACTGTCGCCACCACTCGCCAATTTTATTCCTTCATCTTTTCCTGCCTACCAAACAACATAAGGTAATGATTCATTCCATTCCGCATGGTAAGCAAACAAGACTATAGAATGGTAATGACCCATTTCATTCCTTTGTCGATTCCATTACCTCGTCCATTCCATTCCCTCATCCATTCCATTACCCCATACCAAACAGACCCTTATAGAAAGATTGGTGAAGGTGTATGTGCTTTGCGGCATTCATTCTAAGACTATGAACCATCTTCTAGTGGCGTGCACATAAGCGAGGACAATTTGATGGCAGGTGTGTGTTTGGGTCAAGATACCGGTCCCGGATACGTTTAAGACGGTGCCTCAAATGCTGCAGCATTTTCTCAGTTTACAAATGGCTGCAAAGAAGAAAAAAAGCCATATATGCGGTGTGCTTATTACCTATGTGGCAGATTTGGCTTTGAAGCAATAACAAGCTTTTTAATGGTAAAAATGTGTCGGCTAGCATGGTGATGGAAGAAATAACGGATCAATCGTACTGGTGGATAAAGAAAAGATTAAAAATGGTGAGTCTGCAAGCGGATAGCTGGAACAGTTTTGAAGGGCTGGAATTTTTGTAATCTGTTTGTTTTTGGGGTCTTTATATTGTTCTGTTTTGTTTCAGCCATGATAATGAACGTTTATTCTTAAGAACATGTCCCAAGTGTATTTCAGTGATAGTTAGTGAAATGGAGCTAGCGCTTTTGCCTTTGACATGTCATCACATGCCTTGACATCAAAACCAGGGGTTGGGGTTTACGGATGCTAATATTAGGAGTCATATAGTGACATAGAAGCATGAATAATAACAATACTTCTCAACCAAGAAAATAAGATACGATAAATAACGCAAATGAAGTCGGCATATATCCAATAAATTAGAAGTTTTACCTGCATAACAATTGATGCTGCAATTTGGGGACTAATTCCAAGTTGGAAGAGAGAAAGCTTAAGTTCTGGCGCCAGCTCACCAAGCTCCTCTGTAATTGAACACAATGATATATAACGATGGAGAAAAAAAAAGTGGAAGAAAATGAAAATAAACATTGGGTAACACACATTGCCCTGGTAACCATTATTTTCTACTCATGGCGCCATCTTTAATTTAACGGCAATTTTTTTAAGTCATCAGAATCAATATCATATCCCCTTCGCATAAAATATTAGGTGGTGAGCCAGTGATTCAGTGAATATCTTGATTTAAAGATGGAAAAAATTAATCAAGAAGAAGGGTTCTGCTACTAGGAATTAAATAAAAGTTTTATAATAACTAGTGGGGAACCCGCGCTACAAATCTTGAAGCACCATTACAAATAAAGCAAGCCATTTTAGAGGGGGGAAACTTGGACATTGTCCAAAGTTTTAAGACACTTTGAGAACAATCTAGACATTTCATCCATGAAATCCATGCCCACTTATGTCTTCCATTAATTGAATTAAATTAAAGAATTAAATAAAAGTTTTATAATAACTAGTGGGGAACCCGCGCGTTGCAGCGGGGTCAACGTTTGCAGCCTTGTTTGCGTTTCCTGTTAGTTTTTCCAGCATATCGTTTTGTTTGGTTATGAGTCACGTAAAAGAAGTAGTAATTAACATTTTAGTATTAACACGTGTAATAATAAGACATGTTAACAATTGGGCATCAATATATGTTTAAACTCACGCTTTGACCCATGGAAATCTTTTTCATAGTAAGCATTGTTACACGTTTTAAGTCTTTTTCCTGACATTTTTTTTAAATACTAAATACAATTGATAAATTCCTCAAATATAAGCATTGTCACATGCTTAATACATACATTCCATTTCTAATCAACCAATTGATAAATTCCTCAAATAAGTAAGTAATAAAGCCATTGCCTAGATGTGTTTGAACAAATGTAAAAGATATAGTTTATAACTTAATCATATGTTGGGTTTTCTTACTTTTAATTTTTCCTGTGAATAAAATTCAAAGAGCCCAACAAAGGGTTTGTGTACCATATGTATATAACTTTATGGCTGGACCTAAGTTGATCTTGACTTAAAACTGAACCTTAATCAAGAAGTTCGGTTATTTGAATGTGTAAACCAACAACTTCGTTAACTTGGTTGGTTTTGTAATTTCTTTCGGCTATGAATCGTCTAACCGTTTTCTATTGCTATAAACTTGGGCCAAATTGGCCCAATATAAAAAAATTTAACAAAACTGGCCCAATAGAAAAAAATTAACAAAAATTGTCACCAAATGGATCAGGAGAACCCTATGCAGCATTAATGACAGCCATCACAGCACTTGAGCATTTTGTTATCTATCAACAAAGAAAAAAGATTACACTTTCTCATGCCAGCACCAAAGAGTCGATGAAATCTAAAGTTTAAAGCTAATAATAATAGACATCATTATGATCATCCAAAAGGCTCCCCCTATATTTTTTTTTGGCTGGCCAAAGAGGAACTGTATTAAACCACAACAAAAACAAAAAAAAAAAACAAAAAAAAAAAAAAAAAACCCTTAGCAAACAGCTAAAGGAAAATAGAAGCAACAGAGAAATAAACGAAACCAAAACTCAAGACCGAACATTATCCAACTCGAATTTGCTCCAGTTCTCTTCATTCAGCCCAGCCATATATGTTTGATCTTTTCTTCACCCACCAGAAGCTATTGTCTTTTATATCTTCCACGACGTTTCTCAGAATGGCACATCTATTGTTAGATATTTTTTCGTTACGGCACGTCCAAATTATCCACAGCGTGAGAAGAGCAATAGACTGCACTACTCTTTTTCTTAAGCCATCGCTGCCCTAGTTCTGCACATGCTGTAGAACCTGATTAACCGATTCAAAGGCCCTAGGGATTGGAAGCTTAACCCAAACCAAAACGCTCCACCAAACGGACCGAGCAAAAGAGCACGCAACTAAAAGATGATCTGCGTCCTCCTCAGCTATGCCACATAACGGACACCGCTCGTTTCCCACGTTCACGTTTCTCCTAGCCAACGCCGTAGCCGTAGGAATCCGACTTTCCATTGCTCTCCAGACGAAATGATTGATTTTTGGCACTGCAATTCTATTCCAGTTAAAAATATTGTTCTAACAAGTATTCGCTGAACTCTTTTCCAGCTCTTGTCTAACTATTTTAACAGGAAAATCAGTTTTTTTATTATCCGATAGCCACGACCATGTATCCTTTTTGTCTCTCCTGCTAAGGTGTGTCAAAACCGACTGCAACCTTTGTTCCCGAGCCCGTTCTTGATCCGAGCTAAGCCCCCTTTTCCATTTTAACTCCCATCGAGCCACTCCATCTCTAACACTGTAACATTCTACTGTGGCCTGTTTAGACTGCGATAACCGGTATAAATCTGGGAATCTCATGCTGAGCCGGCCTCCATTAACCCAACGATTCACCCAGAACCTAACTGTTTTCCCGTCGCCCACCTCGGCCACGAAATGGTCATTTAAGTCGACACTGCAATTTTTTAATTTTTTATTTACCATAACTATACCCTTCCACACGCTGGATATAGCCGCCTTAACCGGAATTAAATCGTTGCTCCTCCCGTTGTCGTGAACGGCCTGGATAACTCTTCGCCACAGCTGATCATCACACGTCCTATATCTCCACCACCACTTGGAGAGGAGGCCCAGATTCATCTCTTTAATGCCGCCAACCCCCAACCCCCCTTCTTTCTTAGACCTTAAAATCCTATCCCACGCCACCCATCGGATCTTTTTGCCAAGACTTGACCCACCCCAAAGGAATCTCCTCTGAATGCCTTCTAGAGATTTGATCACACCGCTGGGGGCCTTAAACATGGATAGATAATAATTAGCCATTGAAGCCATCACCGCCTTAATAAGCGTGATTCTGCCGGAGAAAGACAACCAACGGGCTTTCCATAAAGATAGTTTTGCATTAAATCTGTCCACCACACCTTTCCAATTCGCCACACAATTCATGTTGGATCCAACCGGTAACCCAAGATATACGAACGGGAACTCCCCCTTTTGACACCCGATGATGTTTGCAAATTCCGATGCTTCCCCTTCTTCTACCCCTACCCCCGTATACTTTACTTTTGGTCAAGTTCACCTTTAACCCCAAAGCCATTTGGGCTCCCCCTATATGATCATCCAAAAGGCTCCCCCTACCATAAATCTCACCCACACCAAAGTAACCTCAAATGATCATCCACGCAGGACAAAGATTGAACATGCCCATAGAGAATAACTGCAGGTATTTACCAAGAAACAAAATAGATGACTTAACTCTACAAGCAGATAATAAGATATTAAGCTGGTTAACCAAGGTAAGAAGACCAAACAGAACCATCAGATTTCTATAGGATGAACCAATGCCCAGCAGTCCTTACATCCTTTGACAACCAACAGAACCCTAGGCACAAATAAGAACTGTGAAAAAGAGCAACCAATTGCCAAGTAACTCCAACCTAGGAAGAAAAGCATCATAAGAACTAATGTAGAAAAGAGCAACCGATTGCCAAGTAACCCTAGAAAAAGCAAAATAAGAACCCCAACACGATCGTTCTGAAATAATAGATGTATGACCCACCAACTCACAGGTTCGGAAAACAACTTCTGAAATAATAGATGTATGGCCCAACAAAATGCAAAAATTCTTAATAACAAATGTGGCCTACTTGCAAAACAAAAACAGAAGCAATGGTTTTCTAATAAAGAATGAAATATCTTGAGCTCTTGATTTCTAGTTACAAAAACAAATAACCAAATACATAGAGATCGAATAAATAGCCGGACGAAATATATGCTTACAATGAGATACAATGATTAAATGGTAATTTTAACCATCAAGTACTTTTAATTTAAACCCTCTATCACACAAACAAAATATACTAAAAAACATATTAGATTATCAAAGTTACCTGTGGATTCTGAAGGTACTCAGAAATGTCATTAGAGCATGACGGAGATCTCATGACGTTCTTTTGTGCCCTTAATGTTCGTCTACCTTCGCAATTTCTTTCCTTAATAAATGTTTGACCAGAAAAAGCATCCTGCAAGCATGACTTGCAGAAATTGTGAGCACATGGAGTAGTAAGCAACTGAGTCATCAGTTTGTGGCAAATGAGATAGCAAAACTCTACAAGTGATTAAGTGTAAAAGTTTATGCAACTGAAATTCCTATACAAAAATGACTTCAAGAAACTGAAACACAAATTACATCACTCGTATTGCTAAAAAAAAACTTACCTTTAAGAAGTCTTTCACTCACAGACATTATATGTGTCTAACGTCTAACTGTTTTTGTTTGTGTGCCATCCTCAGCATCTCCAGTGCTTGCTCGTTTTCTACTGTCGGGTGGATGCCCTTATCCGAGCTCCACGGCAATTGCATCTAAATGAATTATCATGCCCACACCTGAGGATAAGGCAACATATGTGTTAACCTTTATAAAGTGTAGCAGCCATTTTGATGTATTACAATCACCAAATAATAGCATTTAGCAAACACAGTGCTATATAAATAGCTCAAACAATATATTTACCAGGGTGCAAAGAATTCCACCATCCAGCGATCTTTGCTTTTAACAACCAATTCATCAAATATACACAAATTCAGTACAACTGATGCACTTGGTTCTGATTTCTCACTTGATCCTCCTGTTGTTTTTCCACTTAACCTGTCCTTGAGGCGTGCCTTGACGGCCTGTAATACACCCTTGAGCCTTTCCCTGAAAATTAACAAAAAATCATTTATTACATTATTCTGCAAAGACCAACCAAATTCACTTCAAATTACCTGCTCGGTAGGACCAACTTGTTTGGATACAATACTCCGTAACTGCAAAGTGTCGATATACTTGTAAGATTAAAGATATATAAAAATCTAACGAATGAAAATACATCAGAAACAAACAACTCACGCTTGGTCCGGCAAAAACAGCTAGGATTTGAAATGTGGCCGCAAAATAAATAACCTGTTTGATACAAAGATTCATTAGCCAAAACCGAGACACGCACATTTAATAAAGACTAAAGAGAACTTGTTATTGATACGTGAGCACATGTACATACCCATGATGACCAAGCTACACTGTATAGGAAAATCTGCATATAAAACCAAAGATTACATTAGGGAGTAATCAAAATTGAATTCTTTATAATGTTTGACGACGTTCTTGAGAATACGGAGGTCTGTTGTATATGTGATTTTATAAAATTTTAAAAATAAATATTTAATTGAGAATATACTTACATGTACACAGTTGAAGACGACCCCGATTGCAAGAATCTTTTCTTCACTTATTACTCTAGCCAATAAGGGCATAAGAACCATCTGCAAGAGTTAGATACAACATAAGTTGTAATATTTTACCTAAAGCAGTTACCCAAGAAAATTATATTTACAAGACGTACTTGCGATATGATCCCTGCTATCCCGTTGATCATCAAGTCAGCAAACTGATCTTTATCAAAATGGAATTCGGCCTTCAAATAGTACTGCACGTTACAAAGATAAACGCTTAACAAACAATATATCATGTTTTAATGTAAATGCTAAAAGTAGTAGTATCATGGTATATCATGTACCAATAATGCAGAATAAAGGCCTAATTCACCCAAGCTGCTGAGCTGCTGGAGAAAATGTCCAGCTGAGAGTATCATCCAAAATAAAATACTTCAGTACTTCCATTGTAGCCTCAAATTTTGAGGTTTCAAATCAAAATCAATAACCTAAATCTATTAAAACATAAATCTTGGTTAAATTATGTCGAGAAATACTAAAATAAATCGAATCAAATAAGAAAACCATATTAATTTTTTTAGCTAAAAAAGGGTATATGGATTACAATTTTGACTCTTCTAGAACTGTAACCTTTCTACTTTTTTGTACTTATGCAATTCTCACACAGATATTTTATCGAGCAGTTGCTATGCATACTTTCAAAACAACATACTTGGGTCCAAATTTGTTTAATTGAGGTAGGAAAAAAAAAACACAACTTCAAACAAGAAAGCAAAACTTAACCTGATAGAAGTATTGGTGTAGGACTATCTCAATGCGCTTGCTTTGTCTGGAGGCACCCGTTTTGCGGTACCTTGTGAATGACCTGTATGAGAAGAACGGGTACGCCTTCTTGGTTTTTTACTGCAAAACCCAAATTTACAAACCACATTCAATGCAAATGCTATTTTTTATATTCTGGTAGAAGTGAAACAACTTACAGGTCTTAAAATGAACTTTTAAATCAAACGAACCCGAATAAAACTGACAGCCATGTAAACAGAACCATCACAGGAAATCATGTTTCATATGGATTAATTTCACATCTTTCATACCTTCATCTCATGATTACTTTAACCCTGCTACATATATCCCTTTCATTTCATTTCGAGCGTTTCCATTATAATCAAAGCGACTTTATAGCTTCCGACATCATCAGCGACACACCAACACACATAAACGGTTCAGATCTACAAGATTCAGTAAAACAATCAGGTAGCTTACCTGCTAAAATCACGAAAATGCTCACAAATCATTGTAACCAATGAAACTATTAACAACATACAAAGATAGATTTAGGGCTACAAATTATCGATTTAAGGCTTATCATCTTTCGGAAATCGAATTAAAGAGAATACCTTTTTGACAGAGATGGCAGTCTTGCACTGAAAGGGCTCGTCGGAACCCTAATCGTCTCGCCAGAAATCTTCACAACGCCATGTTAGTTTCTGTCGCCGTAAAGTCACTCCAACTCGACCTGAATCAAACATGTGAACCACAAGATTCATCTGCCCGAATCCTAATAACCCTGACTTGCGACAGAACCCTAAAGCCACCGTTGTTGGAGGATGACGTGTAGGGTTTGTTCTATAGATGGTTGAACACACTGCCATGGTTTCGATTACACTCAGATGGTTTCATTCTTCAGGAGGTTTGGAAGAGAAAGAGTGACAAAATGTTTCCTTCGAAGAGAAACCATCGGTCTCTCTATCAAGTTGTAATACCTGTGAGGAATGGTCGAAGAAGCAAGAGACGTACAATGGGAACTGAAAAGCTTTCGACAATTAACGCAGGAGGATGTTTACTATTATACCCTTGTGGTGTCTTAAAATGTTGGTTTCTTTACAACTTTGCCCCTATAAAACAAGCTTACATTAGTTGTACATATTTCTTTAAGTGTTGAACGCAATGTAAAATTACATTTGTGTACGTCACTTCTCCTTTTTATAATAGTATAGATTAAAGAAATTAATTGATTGATTAAATTAAAGGTTAGACATGCAGCCTTTATGATTTTCATGATTTAATAGTATGTATAAATATAATAAATAGATTTGTATGGACTATATCTATACTATCTATAATCTATATTATCTATAATATATACTACCTTATAAGCCAATCAACCGTCATCAGTCATTTATGAGTTAGTTTTAAAGCCACCATCATTTCTCATTGTGGTGTTAATAACCCCAACCTGTAACCGGTGACTTATAAAATCATTTGAACCTTTAGATGTATATTTATATATTCCATATACGACTACATGAGTCCTAATATCAAGCTATGTCCGCTCTCTCAAACCTTCATCTATACATGTTAATTAACCCACGCGCTACTGCCGTGGCCTTTATCCGATTCATCCGTCACCAGCTCTGTAGAAAACTGAAGTAAGTTTCTTATTCTTAAGAACTCGTGTTGCTTCGATCCTAAATAAACACAAAAACAAACCATTTTTTATGCATCAGATTCTCTGGTCGATCACCAGTAAGTAATGAAGATCATGAACTCTGCAATGCATACAAAAGAAAGTTCATCAATTTGAGGTTGGTCACTAAGATGTATAATTATTTGGAAGTACTAACTTTTATTCCACATCTATTAATTATAAATTTCTTTTATGATGCTATCAACATTCACTAGATATTTTACTACAGATTTTTGGCTTATTTCTCTACCCTTTCTTTTAGGGGCAGAACCGGAAATAAAAGTCGTTCCACCCAACAGTGATTTAAATGTTGTTCATGGCACCAGTTTTGGTACCTCCATATGTTCCGTCATTAGATTACATTGAATTGATAGTAAGAAGCAAATGTAACGCCTTAGTTTTTGTATTAATCCAGTTATGTTTTTTCTTTGTTTGTTTGAGACAGTACATATAATTTGTGATGGCAGACATTAGAGCCTTATCATTTGTTGGTTTAAAGAATACATGTATTATAAAAAGGTGGGATTAATGTGTTTTTTGGCAAATAAAAATGTATTATTAAAAGGTAAGAAATATAGTTAGACTATTATTTTTAGAATAACATGTATTATTATTTGGACTGTATGAGTACAATTCGTAAATTGTTTCACTTTTTAATTGTGTTTGCATTACATTCTCACCATCTTGAGATTTAATTTGTTTTGCTGGATTTAGCATGCCCGTTAATTTGTTTCCATAATTTTCATTCTAAAAATCAAGACAATAGCTTCACAAATGGCTTGAAAAGGTGGGCAAGCAGGCACTCACCTCAGACACATGGCCGGTGAGCATTTAGAAACTAAATATGTTTTGATTTATCATCAAACAATTAATTAATATAAATCTGAAACTATATATGCTAGCTAAACTTTTCATCATTAAGGAACTTTTAGAGATTATAATAATTTGTTGTCATTATTTGTAAATAATTATGAAATTTGACGTTATGAAAAATAAATATTACAACTATCATTAATATGGAAGTAAATTTTAGAAACCCGTTCTTCAAGTTTTGTAAATTTTTGCCACCATCAGACCTAGAGTTCAACGAAAATCAAGTATTTTTTTGGGTAACGTACGCGATAACGATTGACGTGGTAACGTACGCTATAGCGATTGACGTTACGGTTGAGGTCTTGTATGCACGAACCTAGCTACTTATGAGAGAACATTGTTGCCAGTATTTTGTGCTAATGGAAACGGTATCGGTGTTCACCTTTATGATTTTCGGCAGGTCAAACCAAATAACAACCAAACTCTTGCCACGTTGCGTGTGAAAGAAAACGACAACACTCCCGCCGCGAAGCGCGGGGAGAAACTAATAACATTAATATATAAAATTACATTTAGTCACTAAATTCATTTAGTAGAGATTTAGAATATTACGATGAAAATGGATGTGTCAACTTTAAGTTCTTTTATCTTTTTTGGAAGCCATTGTTGAGACACACAATTGAAAATATGTGAAACTTACATAAATTCATGTATGGTGGCTCGTAATAGACGTTATAATTGAATATGATATTAGTCCGGACACCCGCCGCAACGTGCGGGCATTCCCACTAGTGTCTAAGTTAGTTAAACTTGATTTATCGTTTGGTAATTGTAGTAGACTTCTTGTGTTTTTTATTTACAATTTGATGATTATTTTAACTATTTATGTCGAATGTTTAACGTTAATAATGTTTTTTTTTAAGTTAAACTAGATTTAAAGAAGTTTGCCGCGCTACGGTGAATTTTTTTGTTATTTAGTCTGTGTTTACATGTGGTTTGAAATCACTACGGGCGCGTTGCGAACGGAACTGCTGACAAGAATAAAAAGAAAATGGAGAAAAAAACACTAAAAGATAGCCGAAAGAAAATCAACCAAAAAATTGTATGGTAACGATGTTGTTCGTATGAACCCCATGGCCAGAGAAGAGTAAATGGTTATGGGTACCGGTACTGAATTTGCCAAACCGAAAGATCTTAAGTACCAATTCGGTACCGACTTTTGGCGTTCCTGGTACCGGTTCACTACCGTTTTTTACCTTCATATACCGGTACCGTAACCAGTATTTTCGGTATCAGTACCGATTCTATACCGGTTGGGACCAAGCTCATCCCTACCCCTGAAACTAAAAACTAAAAAATAAATAAAAGTTGAAGAAAATCAACAAAAAAAAGTCGTACGATACCGTTGTTGTTCGTACGGTACCCGTGATCAGGAATGAGCAAATGGTACCGGGTAGCAGTACTGAATTTCCCGAACCAAAAGATTTTCAATATCAATTTGGCACCAACTTTTGCCGTTTTTTACACTAGTACCAGTTTTTACCTTCATGTACCGATACCGAACAAGACCATACCGGTATTTTCGATACCAGTACTAGCTCGATACCGGTTGACACCAAGCTTATCCCAACCCGTGATATTAAAAAAATGATTAAAGTTAAAAAGTAAAGAAAATAACTATTATTATGATATTAAAATACTAAAAGTAATAAAAAACTATATATTATAATAAGGGGTAACTTTGTAGAAATGTAACCAAGTTTGTCAAGTGTTTCAATTAAGTCATTGAAACTTTTTTTGTCTCTCTAATATCATTGAAGTTTTATTTTTTGTTTTAATATTATGTAATTAACAGGTTACCAGGTAACCAATGATGATGTGTCAAGTTTTATTTATTTTTTTAATCTTTAAGTTGATGTGGAAACGTAAATAATGACATGTATATTTCAATAATTTTTTTAATCACACTTTTATTCTATAATTTATAAAATCATCAGTTTTAAGTTTAAAAAATAATTTTGAAACTTTTCTAATCATAATATATATATATTTCCGTGTGCAAAATTAAAATTAAAAAAAAAACAAAAAGAATACTTTTTTTTCTCCAAACCTCGATTGACAACCCTTCTCTCCAAACCTTTAATAGTATCAGATCCCACATGGTTCATCTTCACAAACCATCCTCACCTGTAAAACCCATTTGGAAATTAGATCCGAAGAGGGGAATCAATGCTCGAAACAATGAAAGCAATCCACTGGAATAGATTTTGTTTGATATCCCCATGATGTTTAAATTATGCCATCTATATTGCCGCCTGCTTCAAAGTCGCTAGATTTTTCTAATCGGTTTGGATTTGATTATGCCAAATCGGTTTGGAGTCACTAGAAGGATTGCAAGTCTCTTGGATAACAGGTTTGTATATCAAACAAATGAATCGTTAGTGAATCTGGGAATAGAAGGTATTCATGACGTGAAGTTGCGAACCAAATACGAACGTGGAAATGTTCAATCCGTATACTCAATTCTCAGTTTTTAAATTTAGTTTTTTTTATTAAAATAATCCATGTCACTAGGTATTTTTTATTAAAAAATAAAAATGTAATGGAACCTGACACATGATTAAGTGTAACCTGTTAACCTGATAATTACGTAAGATTGGAACACAAGAAAAAAGTTTAGTGATTTTAACAAGACAAAAAAAGTTTGAGTGACTTTATTGGAACAGATGAAAAAGTTGGTTACTATTCTATGACGTTTTCCCTAATAATGTTAAAATTACTATTCATTATCTTCTAATTTTAATATATGTATATAAAAGAAAATGAAGAAAAAACACTAAAAGATAACTGAAAGAAAATCAACCAAAAAAATTGTATGGCAACGATGTTGTTCGTATGAAACCTGTGGTCAGAGATGAGCAAATGGTTCTGGGTACCGGTACCAAATTTGCCGAACCGAAGGATCTTAAGTAGCAATTCGGTACCGACTTTTTGCGTTCCTGTTACCGGTTCACTACCGTTTTTTACCTTCATATACCGGTACCGTAACCGGTATTTTCGGTATTAGTACCGATTCTCTATCGGTTGGCACCGAGCTCATCCCTACCCCTGAAACTAAAAAAAGAAAAAATAAATAAAAGTTAAAGAAAATCAACAAAAAAAAGTTGTACGATACCGTTGTTGTTCGTACGGCGCCCGTGATCAGGGAGCGGGTAGCAGCACTGAATTTCCCAAACCAAAAGATTTCCAATATCAATTCGGCACCAACTTTTGGCGTTTTCTGTACTAGTGCCGGTTTTTACCTTCGTGTACCGATACCGAATAGGACCGTACCGGTATTTTCGATACCAGTACTGGCTCGATGCCGGTTGACATCAAGCTTATCCCAACCCGTGATATTAAAAAAATGATTAAAGTTAAAAAGTAAAGAAAATAACTGTTATTATAATATTAAAATAATAAAAGTATTAAAAAACCATATATTATCATAATATTAAAATTACTATTCATTAGCTTCTAATTATAATATATGTATAACTAGGTTTATTATGGGCGCCGCGTTGCGGCGTACTTCTTTTGTGATTTAGTCTGTGTTTATATGTATTTTGAAATCACTGTGAGAGCCTTGCGCACGGAACCACTGACAAAAATAAAAAAAATGTTAAAAAAACACTAAAAGAGAACCTGAAGAAAATCAACCAAAAAAGTTATATGTTAATGATGTTCGTATGAAACTCATGGTCAGATATGAGCCAATGGTATTGGGTATCGGTACCGAATTTCCCGAAATATATTAAGTAACAATTCGGTACCGACTTTTGGCGTTCATGGTACCGGTTCGCCACCGGTTTTACCTTCATAAACCGGTATCGTAACCAGCATTTTCGGTACAAGTACCGATTCGGATTCGGTATCGGTTGGCACCGTGCTCATCCCTACCCCTGAAACTAAAATATATAAATCATTAAAAGTTAAAGAAAACCAACAAAAAGTTGTGCGATAGCGTTATTGTTCGTACAATCGTACGGTACTCGTGATTAACGATGAAACAACGATACCATGTAGCATTAAAACACTATTCATTAACTTTGTTTATATAGGTAATAGGTAATAGTTAATATAATAGATATAAAAAAAATGTAAAGAGTGGGACTTGAACCCATCCCCTTTGCAAACTAAAACACCAAACAAACCACTTTACCAAACATACAAATATGTCATATTAAAGAAACCAAAAGTATATAAACAATAACATCAAAGACTCACTATAAAGAAGTCAACAAAGACAACAAACCAATAAGGAAAGTTTACTATTTATTACTATTCATTATGATGTGACATGTACTATTCATTAGCTTGGTTTATTAATATATAGGATAATGTCAGTGCTTATTCGTTTGTGTTAAGACCAGTGTTCGCGAACTGTTCGTGAACAACTAAATATCCTTAACGAACGAACACAAACATAAACTTATGTTAGGTATGCGTTCGTAAACAGTTCGCGAACATGTTAATTTCCTTAACGAACAAACACGAACATGGCCTTGTTCTTGTTCGTTCGGTACGATTACAGCCTTAGTCTTGATTGTTTATATAACTAGAAATTTTGGGTTGCAAACGAATCGAACGAACACAAACAAGACCTTGTTCATGTTCGTTTGTGAAGAAATATATGTGTTACGAACTGTTCCTGAACGCTTACCAAACGAGATTTTATGTTTGTGTTCATTTGTTAAGGAAATGAACTTGATCATGTTCGTTTGTGTTTGATTGTTAATTTTAGGCAACGAACGAAAACAAACGTTGATGTGCATAAATGAGCACAAACTAATGTTCATAAACATAAATGAAAATAAACGAGCACAAACAAGCGTTCATGAACATAATATATAATACACTAACACTTATTAAATATTTTATCTGTCAGAAATTTTGAAGTATTTAAATCATCATCATCATACTCAGTAAATCCCACCAATAGCAAAGCTAAGGTAGGGTCTGAGGAGGGTAAGATGTAGACAGCCTTACCTCTACCCCGTAGGAATAGAGAGGCTGCTTCCAGTGAGACCCCCGGCTCGATAGTAGTTTTGCATCAAGCCTTGGACATAAGGCACATAACACTCAGCAATTGAGACAACTGCCGATTAGTGCATGTACCCCCTTGTCTTTCGACTATCAACGCCACCACATGATGCATGATTAACCATCCCCCTCTTTTAACGTTATTTTCAGGAAATTAGTAAAATAACGTTAAAATTAGTGCACTTTCACTTTTCCCCCTGAGCGCCCACACATATATACATTATATGCGCATACCGCAAGTGGGGCATTTGAAGTATTTAAATAAAATATAAAATTAAAAACACTAATAAATTATCGAACACAAACAAACACATTACCCAACGTTCACGAACATAAATGAACGAACGCGACCTTTGTTCATTTAACTTAACTAACGAAATTTCTTGTTCGTGTTCGTTTCTTTAATAAACGAATGAACACAAACGAACTTCCCGCCAAATGTTTCACGAACTATTCACCGAACGTTTGGTTCGTTTGTAGCTCTAGTAAATTCGGTAAACTCTCTGCTCTAAACATGAAATATTTTAAGTTGGGCTCAACTAAATAGTTGGCCCACTGGTACATCTCGTTTTGTGTTGAAGGCCCAAAGTTGAGTGAACAAATTGTTTTTGCTTATAACTCCGTGGACAACATTGAATTGAAGGCCCTATGGTTGGGTTATTTATTTTTAAGTTACTTTATTGTAAACTTTTTAAGTTGTAACTTGTTGTCTGGTTTGATGTGTAAAGATATTTTGTGAGGAAAGTATATCACACCTACAAAGTTCACTATGTTTAGCAATTTAGTAGGTGTTATATGATTTTTGTGTCCAGGTTTTAGTAATTTGGTAGGTGTTGTATGATTTTTGTGTCTCGATTTTTCAAAGTCTATTTTGGGTGACTTTAGTTGTAGTGCTAGGGGGTGCGCCTCCTTAAAAACTGTATGTCACACCCCGAATTCCACGTATCACCGGTGGGCCCGGTGGGGGAGTATCGTGACGTAATTGATATCATCATAGTCAAACAACACAATATATAAATGCACAGCGGAAGCAAAAGATAAATATATTACAATCCGAATGTAAAGTAATATCAAGCATTACAACGGAAAGTAAAGGATCCACAGGCGAATCTTTAAATCATAAACTTTGTTCAACAGACTTTAGACGCCTAGAACTTGCAAGATTCCTGGTTAACGTCCTGAGTAGCTTCCAGCCTATTACGTACTTGTACCTGTCACTTAGACTTTTGAAAATACGTCAGTTTTCACTGGTAAATACACTCAACCGACTCATTTGAAAAGAGTTTAAGAAAATTGATTTAGATGCACTAGGCACAAAATGTTTTGACACTTTGATTAAAATGCACAAGGCAAGATTAATCTTTTATACTTGGGACAAACTATATCTCATGTTATCAGTTTTACATAACTTGCTCTACATGTGGGGCCCGAATCTATGCCGGTTCAAGATTAACCGACACACCACTATTCCCTTATTGGGAATCCCTTATTGGGTATAAATAATTAATTAGCATATAGCATCTGTCAGGTGTATGCCTACACCCCGTGCTTAAGTCGTGGCCATTTCAATTGAATGAGTCAAGGATATCCAGGACACGGTCGCATTAATCCCCAATGTTTCAGTCAAGCAATACGAATTAAAACAGGTTATTTGGATTTCCCGACTCATTTGTCTTTGAATCCCATACCTGACCATGCGGTATTTATATTACCGTATCCCAAGCCCGTAATAGGGAAAATAAGTTAAGAGTATTTACCTGAGCTAGCTCCTGTCTTAAATAGCAAGAATTTATTAACTCAGCCGTATTTACTTAAGTAAGCGTAGGTACAATTTACCGGAAGGCTCTAGTCTGGAAATGATGGTATAAATAATCAATTAGAATGCTAACGGGTCTTTAATTAAGCCTAAGCTTAGACCGGCTAGTCTTAAAGAAAGATACGGTTCAAACGCATGAATAAGCGAAGACCGGAAAAGAATGTGCTTTAGACCCGACAAGTTTGGAGACTTGTATAACATGGGTATTTCATACACATTCTAGATTTTTGAAATAAAATGATAAGGTTTGACCCGTTTCGGTCAATTTATGCAAACTAGTTACATAAACCGAACCGAACGCGAAAAGAGCGTTACGGGCGACCATAAGGGTCATATGCAAGTTCCCTGAGATAATATGCTCTAAATATGTTATAATATCAGCAAAGTATCTTCTATTATGCCCGGAACGGATTTAAACTCAACTTATGCCTCATAGGGGCATTTTGGTAATTTCACAAGGCTTAAAAGGTTAAAACCGGAAACCTGAGTTTATAAACTTTTACTTACTGTTATTTTATAAAAATATACTAAACACATCAGTAAATATAAGTCTTATATGTTTGATATGGTTATAGTATATACTATGTGTTAAAAATGCCTAAAAAGGCGATTTAGAGCCGTTTCCGGGTTTGTAAAAGAAAGCTGAGATTTTTATACTTCCAGAAGGCTCAACACACTTTATTTAACAAATAAAATCAGTAGAAAAAGGTTTGGGGTCAATCGGATTTGTAGAACTCGTTTTATGACCGAAAAGGGCAAAATCGGTATTTACCGAATTTGGTTTAAAGACCTATGTTATGCTTATCCAAAAATTTAATAAAAATCTTTAAAATCCCAAAATATTATTTAACAACAGTAGGTACAAATTTTGGTGTCAAAAATTTGGTTTTGATAGGCGTTATGCTTATATCGCCGTTTAATTAATAAAAACGGTTTTATTTGCGATATTGAGCATATCTTACAATCTAGACCTCGGATTGATGTCAAATTTTAAGGACATGTATAATTATCAGTAACAAAGTCATTTGTCCATTCATACTTCCAAAAATCTCGTTTTTATAACAAAAGGGCATAATAGTCAACTTTAAGCGTAAATTGGAAACATGCATATGAATCGGATAAGCATTGAATCAAGTTGTAAAATTCCAGAGGGTTAATCCTATATAAAAGTTGGTCCAAAATATGCTCTAATGCAGATCTCAAACATGCATGTACGGATCAGAACTGAAAGTCAAAGAAAAAGTCAATTTATGTGACTTTCGGTTCCGATTCGGGTTTAAACAGAAAATTGTCGAGTTGATCATGTTGAAACACATTCTTACATTAATTATAAAGTTATTTTGATGATCAAACAGGTTGCATGTACCCTATATTGCTAATCATGCTTAAATTTGCAAATAACAATTCTGTTGACTTTTTAAGAAAGGCTTTGACTCGACAATTAACATGCTTAGAGTGTAAATCTGAAAATACCCTTTTAGGGGTTTGTTATACTCATAAATACCAACTTGTTGGTACCTTTGATTCGAGATATGACTGAGCACATTTCGTTTAATTGCAAAGTCAAACTACATTTACGATATGTTTGACTTTTAGTAAGAACACTAAGCTAGAATGGAATAGAGGATGTTATAAACACTTACAAAGGTCCTAAGTGAGCTTAGAGAGTACTAGGAAGTGGTCTTCACGTTCAGTGAGCTCCAGAGAAGGTCTTGAGAATTCTTGAAGTTTCAAGTGTCTTTGGTTTTTCAACAATGGTGCTCCTTGTGCAATTATGATCTGAATTCAGAGGTTTCTGGTGTTTATAACAGATGATCCTTTGTCAAAATGTTGCATGAAAGTTTATTGGTCAGTCCCATAATCGGATCCAGCTGTTTTTAAGTCGGTTTGTGGCTGTAACAGACAGCTGTGCGTAACATTGCCCAGATGCGGTGCTAGCGCACCGTTACGATTATTAGGTAGCGGTGCGCTACCCCCTTGTCCGCTGCAAATGTTTGATGAGCACCTAGCGCACCGTTACGCTACTTATGTAGCGGTGCGCTAGCCTTCGACTGACGACAAATGTTTGCTTTCATCCAAGCTTTGACCATGCAATACTCTAAATCTCCGAATTCCATG
Organism: Helianthus tuberosus; assembly: GCA_030545235.1. Classification (NCBI taxonomy): domain Eukaryota; kingdom Viridiplantae; phylum Streptophyta; class Magnoliopsida; order Asterales; family Asteraceae; genus Helianthus; species Helianthus tuberosus. The sequence goes on from CM060406.1 coordinate 190,474,096, forward strand.
AACTTTATTCAGTAATGGGACCAGGTTACCAGCCATTGCATGTCATGGCATGTTCTTACACTTCTTGGCACCATGTGGAAGGTTTAATTTGACGGAAATCCCTAAGGACTTGCATTGGATCCACATTTGATGTTGTAACCATTTATTTACTAGGATGACCAGATTTTTAATTATAAAACAGATGTGGATAAAATATATCCGGGTTAGGGATTTATTAATGGGTCGCTCAGAGGTATAAATTAACATGTCGACACTTAAATCCTACCGTACATCTTTATCTGGCTTTATGTTTGCACAACGTGACCCGTGTCTTTATTTAATTTGACGTGAATTTCCGAGGTGTTACATCCTCACCCCCTTAAAAGAAATCTCGACCTCGAGATTTACTGAAACAAATGAGGGTATTTTTCTTTCATCGTGGATTCTACCTCCCATGTGTATTCGGGACCTCTACGGGCATCCCATTTGACCTTAACAATAGGTATGTGCTTCCTTCGGAGCTTCTTTACCTTTCGGTCTTCAACTGACAATGGCTTTTCCACAAATTTCAAACCTTCATCTATATGTACATCCGTATACGGTATAACCGGTGGTCCATCAGCAGAACACTTCTTCAAATTACAGATGTGAAACACATTATGGATAGCGCTAAGTTCTTCAGGCAAGTTTAATTTATAAGCAACTGACCCGACACGTTCGATTATCTCGAAAGGTCCTATGTATCTCGGGCTTAGCTTGCCTTTCTTACCAAATCGCATCACCCCCTTCCAGGGTGATACCTTAAGCAACACTTTTTCACCTACTTCGAAGTGAAAATCTTTGCGCTGTGGATCCGCATAACTTTTCTGCCTTTCCCTGGCAGCTCTCAATCGTTCGCGGATCTGGACGATCTTGTCTGTTGTCTCGAAAACAATTTCTGGTCCTGATAGTTGGACATCTCCAACTTCTGCCCAACAAATAGGCGATCTACACTTTCTACCATATAGGGCCTCAAAAGGCGCAGCTTTTATGCTGGTGTGGTAGCTATTGTTGTAGGAGAATTCAATTAGGGGTAGGTTCTTGTCCCAACTACCACCTAAGTCAATCGCACATGCACGTAGCATGCCTTCTAACGTTCGAATAGTACGCTCACTCTGACCGCCTGTCTGAGGATGGTAAACCGTACTAAAGTTCAAACGAGTGCCCAAAGATTGTTGGAAACTCTTCCACAAGTGTGACGTGTACCTAGTATCTTTATCAGAGATAATAGCTTTAGGTATGCCATGTAGGGCTACAATCTTATCAACGTATAACTAGGCTAACATATCGGAGCTATAAGTCTCCTTGATGGGTAGGAAATGTGCGGACTTAGTCAGTCGGTCAACTATAACCCATATCGTATCATTTCCTTTCCTCGTCTTGGGTAACTTGGTAATAAAATCCATAGTTACCATTTCCCACTTCCACGTAGGAAGTTCAGGCTGTTGTAGCAAGCCCGACGGCTTTTGATGCTCGGCTATGACTTGCGCACATGTCAAGCATTTAGCTACATGGGTGGCTACGGACTTTTTCAAGCCTATCCACCAATAATTTACCCTTAGATCCTGGGTAGCAGATGGCAATTCTGAATCGTTGCCTAATTAGGGTTGCGGCATGTATGCATAAGCAATATGAACCGTCTTTCTTATTTAATAACATAAAACCCTCAGAAGATCGAGTCGGGCTATATGTGCCTATGTCTTAAAACCTACTAAATCAAGGTTTCGATTTTTCCATAATCAATATGGAGTTTTCATAATACTCCAGCCCACAGCGGGATGTTAATCTTAGTTCTATCTGTCTTCCAGGAGGTAAGCAGGGAAAACTTTTGAGAAGATAATTAAGATACAAGGAGGCTACAGAGATTTTCCATATCTCAGGCTCCAGTTCATCCATTATCGTTCGTGTCAAATGAGTGACACCTTTATGTTATAAGTCCTCGAATTCCTTATTCGGGAACATTTACTTGGAGAAAAAAATTTCCATTTTGGATATCTTCTTTGAATACTACTAGTCGACTTTAGTACAATATGATCATTGGGATATCTTAGGGGTTCCATGTATTAAACCTCCATGCTGATCAGACATGGAAATAATCTATGGGACACACTAGGATACGCCAATCCTCATGTGACACTTTTATCAACATAGTTTGGCATTCGCAGGCGATAAAAAAAAAATGAGAAAAATAATTAAAATAACATATGTTGTCGTACTCTATGCAAAGAAAGAGTGCTCTAGATTTTCGGAAGGATTCCTTGTCGATTTCGAAGAATCGTTTACTAAGGTTTCCTTGGTAGTTATACCTTGTGGATGAAAAAAAAAAATTGCTAAGTTTATGGTTCATGAAGATTTATTATTTCCTGTATTAAAAACATGACCCTTAGCAGAAATTATCATTGATAAATGATAAGGAAGTTTATTGTACAAGTGCTTATAATTAATCAATAATGGAAGTTTCACAAACTAGGCACCTAGCTCAGTTGGCTAGGCGCGCGAAAGGGTGCGGCCGGCCTAGACCCAGGTTCGATTTCGGGGACGGCCAGTTCCACCAATTTTTTTTTGTTTAATATTTATTAATCGTACGGATACGTGTAATTATGAGAGTTGTCTCATAAGGAGTCTTGATAATTAATTGCTCCTTATTACCCACAATATGGGCTTGATTTTTAAGGCAACCAATCGATTTTTTTTTTTTTTTTTTTTTTTTTCACTTTATTGAGTCCTTATGTTTAACGGAACTAGGACATCGGAAAAATGATTCCTAATGGATATAAAACATCCATCTGATAATGTTGAAGCAGTCTCAGAGGTATACAGGCTTCTTACTGAACTTTCGTTGCTTTTTATTAAACCTGTACTTGCTCTCTCTCTCGGATTTCTGGGAGTTATTCTCCTTCTTTTGGTTCATCCTTCATATACGAAGTGTGAACAAGATCTCCTCATGAGCAATTTAAACATGGTTTTGAATGAGATTTAGAGCGAGAAGAATTCGGCTCTTTGGATTGTGTCATGACCTTTCTATGGTCCTTCCATTTGCTGCGTCAACCACAGCCTGAAGATTAACTCCATTAATATTGAGGTTTACGTTTGTAGTTTTATTAACTTTCGTCGCCTTATTAGCATTGCGACTTTCGTCTACCTCATCCGAGTTTTCCATACTCGAAACTTGGTACCAATCACCAAGATTTAATCATTATTAGTCATCATCCTGATGACCTGACTTAGGTTAGCCACGGCACTCATAAACCGTATGGGCTATTCTGTTCCGAACATTCATAGTGAATGTTATTTGAACGTATTCCATTATATTTAGCCTAGGTCTCAACAGGACCATCAATGGCATTCAAAGTTTGGAGCGAGTCCAATACTTGCTTGACAGGGGACCATAATGTCATAGCTGTCTTTGTCACAAGGACGATCATGAATAGCTCAAAGGCTAGCCTTACAAGACCTTTATTATATATATACACATATGGCATAGAAGCCTGTCTCGAGGGATGTAGAAAAATATGGCATAAAGCACAGTCCTGAAGGACATAAGTAATCATATGGCGCGAAGGCCTTGTCGTGATGACATTTAGATATGGCACAAACGGCCTTGTTATAAGGACATTCATCAAATTTGGTACAAGGGCATGTCACCAGAAATGTTAACATTTAATATGTTAACTTGTCATGAATGACCAATTATAGCACATAGGCTTGTCCTGAATGACTTTAAAACATAACTCGATGGTCTATTTTTCAGGGACCTTAATTTATAAGCCGCAATCTTATTGGATTAGGGCTTCAAGGTTTGAACGTGGTTCTTCACCTTTGGACAGGGAGTCATAGACTACAACTGTCATCGTCTTGAAAGACGATTCTTTTGGCAGAAAAATAAGCCAATCAATCATCACTACTTGATGTTTATGTATAACCATCGTATCTAAAGATATTAGTCATGATCACATCGATCATATTGACTATTAGGTTTGGGTATAATCACACCATTTTGAACAGGGGATCATAAAGATCACTACTATCTTTGTCTTACCGACACTAGAATAAAGTATAGCCCGTAGGCATTTCATCACGAGGAACGTTGATATTATGATTATCATACTGATGATCCTAGTCAGGATCGTACTGATAGTATAGACTATGGGATTTGCGTATAGCTCACCCCCTTTGGCAAAGAATCACAAAAATTACAATTGCCTCGTCTCAATTGGACAACATAATATAGCCTTTAGGCAAAACATCATTAAGGATGTTGAAAAATGTTTTAATCATCGTATTGATGATTTTTGTCATGCCCGCATTGATCATATAAGCTATTAGGCTTGAGCATCGCTCACTACCTTGGACAGGGAATCGTAAAGATCCCAATGTCTTTGTCACACATGAACGATATAATATGGCCTATAGGCGAAAATATCACTCATGGATGTTTACAATTGGTTCATCCTATTAGATGCTATAAGTCATGATTGCATTAATCATATTGACTATTTGGCTTGAGCATGGCTCACCACCTTAGACAAGGAATCATAAAGATATCAATGTCAATGTCTCAAATGGACAATATATTATAGCCCGTAGGCCAGACATCACTAAAGGATGTTAAATAATATGATCATCGTATTAGATGATATTAGTCATGATCGCATTGATCATATAGACTATTATGTTTGGACATAGTCTAGTATTTTAGGCAGGAGGTCAAAGACCATCCCTGTCGTTGTCTTTCCGGACAACAAGTTTAGCCCGTAGGCACTTCTAACGGATGTTCATAAAATGATCATCTTATAGGATGATATAAGCCATGATTTCTAAATCACTGGGCTATATTTGAAAATTGGAAAAATCCAATATAAGGATGACTGTTGTGATTTTCCCGAATCACATTTGTCAAGAGTGCTAACACATTCCTAGGTGTTAACAAGGATCTGAATCCCTTGAGTAGGTTTCACCATCTTGGCCGCGTAGGCTAGGATTCACCTTTAAGATTCCCTTTCAATTGCATACTGACAGAGAAGGAAGGATATTTATTTTATTCAGGATTTTTATCATAAATCCTAATTCATAAGTTAATAACAGCACCAATGGCCTAGTCGCGTAGACAAGTTAAATCTATAAGCCATGATTTCAGAGGATCGCGGCATTAAGGTTTGAATCAAAGTTCATTACCTTTTCCTGACAGGGAGCTGTAGGCTGCCACTGTCTTCAGTCTCAGAGGACATTAACTATAGCCCGTAGGCACTTCCCTTAAAAGGGATGTTTATTACTGAATTGCCCCTTAGGGAAATTCATTAACCATGGTAAACAGAGACCATATTTGGTTAATTTATCAATCATATATTTATTTAGGATTTCTATTATAATTTATCCTAATTATAAAACATTAATAGTTTTATTAGTGGCACCCAATGGCCTGGTTACATGGACATTTATAAATTTTAAGCTTATGATTTCAGAGAATCAAAGCAACAATAACAGTTTTATTTAATAGCGCAAAAGGCCTAGTCACAAGGACAATTTTAAATCATATGCTAGGATTTCGGAGAATCAAAGCATTTAAGGTTTGAACCTAGTTCATTACCTTTATCTGACAGGGAGTCATAGCTACCACTGTATTTTGGCTCATGTAGAAATGAGCAAGGCCCGTAGGCACTATATTACCACGTATGGTTAAAATATGATCATCTTAATTGATGACATAAACCCAGGATCCAGGGATCATTAAACTGGGTTAGGAATCTTTTGAAGAGTCCTATATAAAAATGACGTGTGTGATTTTAAATGAATCACATCTGCCAGGAGTGTTAACATGTTTTAAGATGTTAACAGGGAATTGAATCTTTTAAACAGGTCTTACCATCTTGGCCCGGTCTTATAATTGACCCAAGGCTAGGTTTCAAACTTAAGATTCTTAATTAATGATTTGAATCTTTTAACAGGTCTTACCATCTTGGCCCGGCCTTATAATTGACCCGAGGCTAGGTCTTGCCCTTTTAGATTTTGCCATTTCATCATAATGGTAGATCTTGCAAAAAGGAAATATTATTTTTCCATTTATTTAATATTTCTTATTTAGAAGGAAAGTTTAAACTTAATCATTCCATTATATAAAAATAAAAGTATAACGTTAAAATTAGTGCACTTTCACTTTTCCCCCTGAGCGCCCACACATATATACATTATATGCGCATACCGCAAGTGGGGCATTTGAAGTATTTAAATAAAATATAAAATTAAAAACACTAATAAATTATCGAACACAAACAAACACATTACCCAACGTTCACGAACATAAATGAACGAACGCGACCTTTGTTCATTTAACTTAACTAACGAAATTTCTTGTTCGTGTTCGTTTCTTTAATAAACGAATGAACACAAACGAACTTCCCGCCAAATGTTTCACGAACTATTCACCGAACGTTTGGTTCGTTTGTAGCTCTAGTAAATTCGGTAAACTCTCTGCTCTAAACATGAAATATTTTAAGTTGGGCTCAACTAAATAGTTGGCCCACTGGTACATCTCGTTTTGTGTTGAAGGCCCAAAGTTGAGTGAACAAATTGTTTTTGCTTATAACTCCGTGGACAACATTGAATTGAAGGCCCTATGGTTGGGTTATTTATTTTTAAGTTACTTTATTGTAAACTTTTTAAGTTGTAACTTGTTGTCTGGTTTGATGTGTAAAGATATTTTGTGAGGAAAGTATATCACACCTACAAAGTTCACTATGTTTAGCAATTTAGTAGGTGTTATATGATTTTTGTGTCCAGGTTTTAGTAATTTGGTAGGTGTTGTATGATTTTTGTGTCTCGATTTTTCAAAGTCTATTTTGGGTGACTTTAGTTGTAGTGCTAGGGGGTGCGCCTCCTTAAAAACTGTATGTCACACCCCGAATTCCACGTATCACCGGTGGGCCCGGTGGGGGAGTATCGTGACGTAATTGATATCATCATAGTCAAACAACACAATATATAAATGCACAGCGGAAGCAAAAGATAAATATATTACAATCCGAATGTAAAGTAATATCAAGCATTACAACGGAAAGTAAAGGATCCACAGGCGAATCTTTAAATCATAAACTTTGTTCAACAGACTTTAGACGCCTAGAACTTGCAAGATTCCTGGTTAACGTCCTGAGTAGCTTCCAGCCTATTACGTACTTGTACCTGTCACTTAGACTTTTGAAAATACGTCAGTTTTCACTGGTAAATACACTCAACCGACTCATTTGAAAAGAGTTTAAGAAAATTGATTTAGATGCACTAGGCACAAAATGTTTTGACACTTTGATTAAAATGCACAAGGCAAGATTAATCTTTTATACTTGGGACAAACTATATCTCATGTTATCAGTTTTACATAACTTGCTCTACATGTGGGGCCCGAATCTATGCCGGTTCAAGATTAACCGACACACCACTATTCCCTTATTGGGAATCCCTTATTGGGTATAAATAATTAATTAGCATATAGCATCTGTCAGGTGTATGCCTACACCCCGTGCTTAAGTCGTGGCCATTTCAATTGAATGAGTCAAGGATATCCAGGACACGGTCGCATTAATCCCCAATGTTTCAGTCAAGCAATACGAATTAAAACAGGTTATTTGGATTTCCCGACTCATTTGTCTTTGAATCCCATACCTGACCATGCGGTATTTATATTACCGTATCCCAAGCCCGTAATAGGGAAAATAAGTTAAGAGTATTTACCTGAGCTAGCTCCTGTCTTAAATAGCAAGAATTTATTAACTCAGCCGTATTTACTTAAGTAAGCGTAGGTACAATTTACCGGAAGGCTCTAGTCTGGAAATGATGGTATAAATAATCAATTAGAATGCTAACGGGTCTTTAATTAAGCCTAAGCTTAGACCGGCTAGTCTTAAAGAAAGATACGGTTCAAACGCATGAATAAGCGAAGACCGGAAAAGAATGTGCTTTAGACCCGACAAGTTTGGAGACTTGTATAACATGGGTATTTCATACACATTCTAGATTTTTGAAATAAAATGATAAGGTTTGACCCGTTTCGGTCAATTTATGCAAACTAGTTACATAAACCGAACCGAACGCGAAAAGAGCGTTACGGGCGACCATAAGGGTCATATGCAAGTTCCCTGAGATAATATGCTCTAAATATGTTATAATATCAGCAAAGTATCTTCTATTATGCCCGGAACGGATTTAAACTCAACTTATGCCTCATAGGGGCATTTTGGTAATTTCACAAGGCTTAAAAGGTTAAAACCGGAAACCTGAGTTTATAAACTTTTACTTACTGTTATTTTATAAAAATATACTAAACACATCAGTAAATATAAGTCTTATATGTTTGATATGGTTATAGTATATACTATGTGTTAAAAATGCCTAAAAAGGCGATTTAGAGCCGTTTCCGGGTTTGTAAAAGAAAGCTGAGATTTTTATACTTCCAGAAGGCTCAACACACTTTATTTAACAAATAAAATCAGTAGAAAAAGGTTTGGGGTCAATCGGATTTGTAGAACTCGTTTTATGACCGAAAAGGGCAAAATCGGTATTTACCGAATTTGGTTTAAAGACCTATGTTATGCTTATCCAAAAATTTAATAAAAATCTTTAAAATCCCAAAATATTATTTAACAACAGTAGGTACAAATTTTGGTGTCAAAAATTTGGTTTTGATAGGCGTTATGCTTATATCGCCGTTTAATTAATAAAAACGGTTTTATTTGCGATATTGAGCATATCTTACAATCTAGACCTCGGATTGATGTCAAATTTTAAGGACATGTATAATTATCAGTAACAAAGTCATTTGTCCATTCATACTTCCAAAAATCTCGTTTTTATAACAAAAGGGCATAATAGTCAACTTTAAGCGTAAATTGGAAACATGCATATGAATCGGATAAGCATTGAATCAAGTTGTAAAATTCCAGAGGGTTAATCCTATATAAAAGTTGGTCCAAAATATGCTCTAATGCAGATCTCAAACATGCATGTACGGATCAGAACTGAAAGTCAAAGAAAAAGTCAATTTATGTGACTTTCGGTTCCGATTCGGGTTTAAACAGAAAATTGTCGAGTTGATCATGTTGAAACACATTCTTACATTAATTATAAAGTTATTTTGATGATCAAACAGGTTGCATGTACCCTATATTGCTAATCATGCTTAAATTTGCAAATAACAATTCTGTTGACTTTTTAAGAAAGGCTTTGACTCGACAATTAACATGCTTAGAGTGTAAATCTGAAAATACCCTTTTAGGGGTTTGTTATACTCATAAATACCAACTTGTTGGTACCTTTGATTCGAGATATGACTGAGCACATTTCGTTTAATTGCAAAGTCAAACTACATTTACGATATGTTTGACTTTTAGTAAGAACACTAAGCTAGAATGGAATAGAGGATGTTATAAACACTTACAAAGGTCCTAAGTGAGCTTAGAGAGTACTAGGAAGTGGTCTTCACGTTCAGTGAGCTCCAGAGAAGGTCTTGAGAATTCTTGAAGTTTCAAGTGTCTTTGGTTTTTCAACAATGGTGCTCCTTGTGCAATTATGATCTGAATTCAGAGGTTTCTGGTGTTTATAACAGATGATCCTTTGTCAAAATGTTGCATGAAAGTTTATTGGTCAGTCCCATAATCGGATCCAGCTGTTTTTAAGTCGGTTTGTGGCTGTAACAGACAGCTGTGCGTAACATTGCCCAGATGCGGTGCTAGCGCACCGTTACGATTATTAGGTAGCGGTGCGCTACCCCCTTGTCCGCTGCAAATGTTTGATGAGCACCTAGCGCACCGTTACGCTACTTATGTAGCGGTGCGCTAGCCTTCGACTGACGACAAATGTTTGCTTTCATCCAAGCTTTGACCATGCAATACTCTAAATCTCCGAATTCCATGAACTTTATTCAGTAATGGGACCAGGTTACCAGCCATTGCATGTCATGGCATGTTCTTACACTTCTTGGCACCATGTGGAAGGTTTAATTTGACGGAAATCCCTAAGGACTTGCATTGGATCCACATTTGATGTTGTAACCATTTATTTACTAGGATGACCAGATTTTTAATTATAAAACAGATGTGGATAAAATATATCCGGGTTAGGGATTTATTAATGGGTCGCTCAGAGGTATAAATTAACATGTCGACACTTAAATCCTACCGTACATCTTTATCTGGCTTTATGTTTGCACAACGTGACCCGTGTCTTTATTTAATTTGACGTGAATTTCCGAGGTGTTACACTGTAACAATCTTTTTTTTACCAGAAAAGAGGGACATTTTATCACTTCGGTATAAAACAAGACTACTAGCCAAAAGCTAGAAGTAGATACATTACAACCATAATATTCTTGCGCCTAGTTTTTTATTACATGAACTCCCAGATTGTTCTAATCCTCTGCAGTGATGTACTCGAGCTTGGCCCTGTGTTTCAGCCATAATAGTGAGCACTCTTTAACGTCTTCAAAGATTCTAGCGTTGGATTTATGTTTGTCCTGAAAGATTCTTTCGTTTCTTTGTATCCATAGTGTCCATATTGTCGCAATGACTACACGAATCAGCGCCTTTTTTGTTTCTTAGGTAATTTGGCTCCCCCGACAACCGTTAGCAGATTTTTTTATCGATGAACAAGACTTCAAATCTGATATCTTCAGTCATTCGCTTACTAGCCACCAAATTGTTTTCACCGAACCGCAAGAAACCAACAGATGGTCCGTGGTTTCCTGCGCAGTCCCACAGAAAGGGCATGTTGTGCTACCTGCGAGTACTCCTCTATTGGCCAACTCGACCCGTGTTGGAATTCTGCCCATTATACCCCTCCACACTAGAGTATTAGCCTTCACCGTCGCCCAACCACACCAGTCCATCACAAAGTCCTCGTTAGACACGTAGTTTGCAACTCCGATTTCTTCCTTTACCAGTTTAACCATAAAGTACCGGCCTTTTTCCGTTTCCCACCCCCATGCATCGTTTGTTGTCTTCATCTCCCTATTCTTGAGTAGCTCAAAAAGTTTCATAAATTCAGCCCAAGACTCGACGCTTGTCGGTTTAGACTTCCAATTCCAATCCCATATGATTTCAGTCCCCATCCTCTTGTATTTTTCGATGACTTTAATCGCCTTCTTTGCTGCCATTCTATACAGTAATGGAAAATCCTCCTTTAACGGGTTTTTTAGCTACCCAAATGTCTTCCCAAAATCTTGTCTTGTCTCCTATCCCCACCTCGCACCTAAACTTTTGATTGATACTAACATTGTTTTTCGAAAAGTCTTTGTGTATTCCACCTATATTTTTCCTCACCCCTGTTATTGAGTTATTCATCGGAATGATTCCATTTTTCCAGCTCCTCCCATGTATAGCTTTTATGACACTCGCCCATAGTTGATCTTCATTTTCCCTCATTCTCCACCACCATTTTAAAAAAAGTGCTAAATTAGAATCTCTTATGCTACCCAAACCAATCCCTCCTATCCTTTTTGAGGCTACCAGTTTGGCATGGCACGGTCGTGCTGATGATTCGCACGGTAGTGCCATATCTGGCAGTTTGCTGGAATACTTCATTTTTGCTCCATTTTGCTCCAAAAGCCTCCGTTTCAACACCGGGCCAAAGCCTGGACCTGTATTTTCACAAACAACTAAAATGAGTACCAAAATCAATGAAAATACAAAGAGTTTTCGCATAAACGGGGCATATTCGACGTTTAAAAGATGTATAAATTCTTATACATCACAGTTTCTCACATCTGACCCATTAACAGTACTACAACCTCCCCAAATAAACCGTCTCTTAATACCTTCAAGCGAGTTTATGACATTTAATGGTGTTTTATATAAAGAAAGGTAATATGTAGGCAGGTTACCTAGTACCCCTTTTGCTAAAGTGATTCCCCCCGCTAGCGACAAACACTTCGCCTTCCATCTAGAAAGATTCGTGTTGAACCGATCTAAGACCACTGTCACACCCCAACCAATGGCGGAAACATCGGGGTGAGACGGAAACAAATCGCTCAAAGCTTCATAACGCTAACTTGTGACAATATATATTTAAACCAAATTTCATAAATTACTAAATGTCATACATTGTTCAAACAAAAACCAAACATGGTCAAATTGTATCAAACATGAAACAAAGTTCAAACATTGTTTATTATCTAGGTGTGTTCTAAGTCCACCTTAAACTCGTTTCTTCAAAAGCATCATCTTTCAACCTGCAGCATGTATTAACAAAAAGTTCAACAAATATAACTAAAAACACGTAAACTATACTGTCACACCCCAACCGATGGCGGAATCATCGGGGCATGGCACTGAGCGAAACAGATTGTTCAAGAGAATCCACAACAACTATAATATTACCAAATCTTTAACGTTAATATCCCATACTACTAACAGATAAAGTAAAAATAGTTATTACAGATAATTGTCTCAAAAACAACATAAACTGTTCCGACAACTCATAAATTATTCATGCGTTTCTAGACCACCTAAGCTCGATTCATCACAGCAAGCAAACATCCTAAACACCTGTCACATACGTTGAAATAAAAGTCAATACACATAGTGTAAAGGTGAGCATACAAGTTTGATAGTATATAGCAGCGAAAAGCGATTTACGCATAACCAGCATGTAACACGTAGAAATGTGAAGCAAGTAAGTTATCGACAATTAAATATGCACAGACATGACTGCGAGTTGTAGAATGCGTAACACATATCACCACTGTCACACCCCCAAAATCCACACGCGGAGTATCACCGCTTGGAGGCGTGACTGACCAGGATCAAACCACTAACCATATTGAACAAGCAAGTAATTAATTGTAAAAAAAGTCCAACCAACACAATTAGTGTCCAAAACAAACATAGTTTAAGTTATGAGCGGAAGCATAATGTTTAAAACCAAAACATAAGTTTAAATATCCAAAGGTCTAACATGGCACACAGCTGTCCATGTGTAACAACCCTCGGTAAAATCAATACCCTCATAATATTTCCGACTCTTTGATATACTATAAAATGTCTCCATATGTCTTTAATTACATCCCGTATATGAAAACCGAGCCCTAGTTATAATTATATAAAATAAATAAAATTCTGAAAGTGTAAGCTGAGGCGGGCCGCGAACGACCTCACCTCAAACTAACGCGGGCCGTATTAGGACCAGGGTTGACTTCGCTGACTTCTTTAGTCAAAGCGGGCCGCGTAAGGTTTAAGATAAGTTAAGGCGGGCCGCGAGCGACCTGGACACGCGATCGCACCAGAGGCCGACACGTGTCGACATCGTGGCGGACCTACTCAACGACTCAGCTAAGCTAGTCCGTTGACCAGCTTTGACGCGGGCCGCGTAAGCCCTGCTTGTATTTCACGCGGGCCGCGACAGAACCCAATTACACAACTATAAATAGCATGCATCAGATTTCAGTTTCCGTCGCTCACGTTCTTTTCTCAATCTCGAATTCTGAATAGTTGAAGTAATATTTTGGGTATTATACCCCTAATTAGCGAGGTTCTGCTCCATTGTAAGTATTATAACCCCGGTTTCATAATAGTTACGCTGCCCGATTGATTTAGGGTTCCGTAACAACTGTCGTGGTTCTGCCCGACGTAGTTGTTGGAATGCCGTCTCGGGGAGGGTATCATTAATAATTTCAAAGGGTTATGGTACTAATCAATGTACATTTGTGTAAATTATAGATTATAGCCAGGAAACCCTTACAAAAAGCCTAAGACAGCAATGTGAGTTTATCCTCTTTTTGATAATGTTTTTGGTACTGTTTTACCAAACCTTAAATGTTTTACTATGAAATTAAGCGGTGATTGAGTCTTTGTAGTTCTTCAATTACTGCCGGTATTATGGGGTTTTGTATACAAAATTTACTACGAGTAGTAGTAAGTCTGAATGACAGTGCATTACCATTGGACGACGAGTTAGCCAATGGGTAATTTGACCATAGCCATAGATCCGGTCGAGTGGCAAATACTGAATGAGTAATTGTGTAGAAATAAACAATGTGATAGCTCTCAATACTGTTTTAATTGATAAAATGTTTCTTGATTAAACTGGGATTCACTCACCAGTATTTCCGACTGACAAATGTTTTTAAAACACGTTACAGGTAACACAATGTGAACAGCCAATTAGTGAAAAGCCAGCTGGAGAGCACTGAAGGCTTGGGAAAATGTGGCTATAAAAGTTACCTAATAAACGATGTTTTAAATTCAATAAAATAGGGTTTGTCCCTATAATGCATTGTAATAAGAAACTTGGGTTTTGCCCATGTTATTATTAATATAAAAGAAGGTGGTTTTACTCTGATAAACATTTCCTAACTACGGTCCTGATGTAAATTCCGCTGCGAGACTATAAACAAACTGATACCACCAAACTCTGAGCTCACGTCCGCCCGTTCCCGGGGAACAGGGATCGGGGGTTGTGACAGAAGGTGGTATCAGAGCCAAGCCACTGGTCTGAGCCAAAGAAGTGTTCTGCTGACACTTAAATTCTAAATTTTGTGTTAGGAAATAATTACGGAAATATGTGCATAACTGTAATTATTGGTTATGTGTTATTTGACTATTTGTTAGTTTTCAGTATGAGTGATCAAGGGCCATCAGACGTGAATCGTCAGTTAGCTGATTCACCTAGGAGTGAAGGTACATCATCACAGCCTGCCCTCTCGGGGTATGTTGCTGATCAGGAAGACGGAATATTTGCTTTTAGAGCTCAATCTGAAGAACCATTTCTTACTAAGAAACGAGGATGGTTCAGTAAAGATGCTTTTGCTCGTAGGAAAAGAATGAGGAAATTGCAACAGCAAAGGGCTTTAGCAGCTATTAAGAGAGAGACAGATGCTCAAACTCAAGAAATACTTAATAGAAGCCTAGCTAATTTCCATATCTTAGCTACGACTGCTGCTGACCCAGGTCTGGAACAACTAGTAGCCCCACAACCACAAAACCCAGAACAACCCATGGAAATAGAAAATCAGGAAAACCAAGTAGAAATGCATGACTTTAACCCAGAAGAAATTCCCCGGGTACCTGCACCAAACCCACTAGACCCAAATTACGACCCCTGGTGGGATGACAATAGAGATTTTGTGCAACGTTACCCTATCCAGGATTATCCACCCATACAGAATATAGAAGCTTACCCAGGTATGGACCCTTTAGATCCCTATTATCAAAATGACTATATTAGGGAAATATTAGAGGATCCTTACCAATTTCAGGAAATGTCACCCCCATATCAGGAACCCGTACCCCAGATTCCAAACCCAGTCCGAGAACCTGCACCCCCAATGAGTGCAGAAAACGTGCAAGAACTTAGGACTTTCGGGGAGGAGATCTTAGAAAGTAGTGAGAGGATGCGCCAGGTGGGAGAGCGTCTCGTATGGAAATACGATGAGCGCAATATGGATTTCTGGATAAATCCATATCCATGAATGTTAGAATGGAGGAAGCAGTAGTAATAAAATATAATAAAATAAAATAAGATATGTGTGTACGGATGCATACTATTATTTTATTTCTGTTGGTATTGTAATTTCATTTCTGTACTAGTGTGTAATAGACGCATAAGTATATGAAAAGAGTAAAAGTAGCAATGATCTACGCTTTTGACAAAACTGCGTGTCATGTGATTAATTATATTAATATATTATTTGTGATATTAATATGGGATAAATGTTTAAAATTCAGATGGCCGATGAAGGAATTCAAGGAAACCTGAATAACGATAACCAGAGTAACATTAACGTGGTTGATGATAATCTGAATAATGAGAACCCGAACAACAATAACAATGGAAACCAGATGGATAATAGTGCTATCCAACATATAGTAGCACAAGGAATTATAGATGCCATGCCATTTATACTTCAAACTGTTAAGGATGCTGATAATAAAAGTAGGCATAGCAGTAAGCGACCACTTGAACCAGAAAACAGCGTGAACAATGGACCTGTACTTCAGATGCCTATTCCTAAAAGAAGAAGAACCATGCCTTATGGTTGTTCTTATAAAGAATTCTGGTCCTGTAAACCAATGGAATTCTCAGGCAATGAAGGGGCCATTGCAACTTTACGCTGGATAGAGAAGACGGAGGCAGTCTTAAGGATTAGTAAGTGTGCTGAAGAAGATAGAATACTGTTTGCTTCTAATCTGTTTAAGAATGCAGCATTAGAATGGTGGAACACTATCCTCCAGACAAGAGGAAGTGATCAAACCTATAATATGGAATGGGAAGAATTTAAAAACAAGGTAGAAAGGAAATTCTGCCCACCCAATGAAAAAGAACAGATAGCAAACAAATTCCTAAACCTTAGGATGACTGGTGTCGATAGCAAAGGGTACACCAAGCTATTTTTCGAATATGCTAGGATAGTGCCAACTCTTGCTTCACCAGAACCAGTGTTAATTTCCCGTTATATTTGGGGATTAATTGGGGAAATTAGACATGTAGTTAAGGCAGCTAGACCACAAACCATAGAGGAAACTGTAGAACTAGCCAATACCTTGACTGATGAATTAGTCCGTACTCGAGAAGAGGATCAAAGAAGGAGCCTAACCCAGAAATTGACTCAAGAATTCCGTTCTGGAAATTCTAACCGTGGAAGAAATGTAGGTTCTACCTCTGCACCTTACTGTAGGTACTGCAAAAGAAAACATTCTAGGAGATGTTCCATATACTGTAACTTTTGCAAAATGTCGGGACACAAGGAAGAAAACTGCAGGAAGAAAGCTAATAGCAGGGTATGTTACAATTGCGGAGAACCAGGTCATATCAAGCTGAATTGCCCAAAATTAGCTCCAGCCACTGATAACAAGAATACTAAAAATGCTAGAGCATTTGTGTTGACTGCAGATGAGGCCAAGTTAATTCCGGATGTTATAGCTGGTACGTTTTTAGTTAATGATGTCTTTGCTAAAGTATTATTTGACTCTGGTGCAAACCAAAGTTTTATAAATACATCGTTTTGCAAATTTTTAAATCAGTCATTAACTAAACTACCACAAGAATGTGTAGTAGAGACAGCAAATGGAGAAACCATTAGAATTTCTGAAATCTTGCAGGGAGCAAGCATAGAAATTTTAAATCAGAAATTTATAGCAAATCTTTATCCCATGAATCTGGTAGGATTTGATGTTGTTCTAGGAATGGATTGGTTAATAGCCAATAAAGCTAGTATTTTATGTGATCAAAAGTTAATCCAACTAAATTCATCAAAAGGTAAAAAGATCACAATTAAAGGAGATAAGTTCTCTAGATCTACAAAATTCATATCTGTGATGAAAACTGCAAGTTGTATTAGAAAAGGTTCTATAGTGTATTTGATTTCTATAATCACTAACACTAAAGGAAAAGAACTAAAAGATATTCCAGTAGTATCTCAGTTTTCAGATGTCTTTCCAGAAGAATTACCAGGACTACCTCCAGACAGAGAAGTTGAATTCAGAATTCACTTATTACCAGAAAAATCACCAATTGCCAAAACACCTTACCGTTTGGCACCTGCAGAAATGCAAGAATTGAAGAAACAACTAGATGAATTATTAGAAAAAGGATTTATACAACCAAGTTCATCGCCATGGGGAGCACCGATATTGTTTGTTAAAAAGAAGGACGGATCAATGCGTATGTGCATTGATTACCGTGAATTAAACAAGGTCACGATTAAGAATCGGTACCCATTACCGAGAATCGATGATTTGTTTGATCAATTGCAATGAGCTCGATTTTTCTCTAAAATCGATTTAAGGTCAGGATATCATCAATTAAAAGTACAGGAAGAGGATATTCCTAAAACTGCTTTTAGGACAAGGTATGGTCATTATGAATTTACTGTCATGCCATTTGGTTTAACCAATGCCCCAGCTGCATTTATGGACATGATGAACCGAATATGTAAGCCATATTTGGATAAATTCATAATTGTATTCATAGATGATATTCTAATTTATTCTAAGAATAAAGAGGATCATGCAAAACATTTGCACATACTTTTAAGTTTGTTAAGAAAAGAAAAGCTTTATGCTAAGTTTTCTAAGTGTGAGTTTTGGTTAGAACAGGTACAATTCCTTGGACACTTAGTTAATCATGAAGGAATTCATGTAGATCCAACAAAGATTGAGGCAATTACCAAATGGAAAACCCCTGAATCACCAACTGAGGTTAGAAGTTTCTTAGGATTGGCAGGTTATTATAGAAGATTTATTAAAGATTTTTCTAGAATAGCCATTCCCTTAACTAAGTTAACTTGTAAAGCTATTAAGTTTGATTGGGGAATAAAACAAGAAGAAGCCTTTAGAATTCTTAAGCAAAGATTAACCCATACACCAATATTAGCATTACCAGAAGGAACTGAAGACTTTGTAGTCTATTGTGATGCTTCTAAATTAGGTTATGGATGTGTGTTGATGCAACGACAGAAGGTTATAGCTTATGCATCTAGACAACTTAAGAATCATGAAGAAAATTATTCAACCCATGATTTAGAATTAGGAGCTATAATTTTTGCTCTTAAGATTTGGAGACATTACCTTTATGGTAGTAAGTTTACCATATTCACTGATCATAAAAGTTTAAGGTATGTTTTCGGGCAGAAAGAATTGAATATGAGACAAAGACGTTGGATGGAATTTCTTAGTGACTATGATTGTGATATCCAGTATCATGAAGGAAAAGCAAATGTAGTGGCAGATGCTTTAAGCCGAAAGTATCATGAAAAGCCAAAAAGGGTACGTTCTCTTAAATTAAATCTGCAAATAGATTTAAATGATCAAATCAGAGAAGCACAAGAATCAGTAATCAAGGATGATTCTGAAAAATTAAAAGGTATGTTAAAAGAATTAAAACAAGGAATAGATGGGATATGGAGATTCCATGAAAAGAGAATATGGATACCTAAATTAGGAAATTTACGTAATTGTATATTAGAAGAAGCCCATAAATCTAAGTATACAATGCATCCAGGAAGTGATAAAATGTACCAGGATTTAAGGAAAAATTTCTGGTGGATAGGAATGAAAAAGGACATAGCAACCTATGTTTCTAAATGTTTAACTTGTTCACAAGTTAAAGCTGAACATCAGAAACCCTCAGGTTTGTTACAGCAATTAGAAATGCCAGTTTGGAAATGGGAATTAATAACAATGGATTTTGTTACTAAATTACCCAAAACTAGGAAAGGAAATAATACAATCTGGGTGATTGTAGATAGACTAACTAAGTCAGCTCATTTTCTACCAATAAAGGAAACAATTAGTATGGAACAATTAGCTAAATTGTATGTAAACGAAATTGTTTCTTTACATGGCATTCCTTTATCAATTGTTTCTGATAGAGATAGTAGATTTACCTCTCGTTTTTGGTCAAGTTTCCAAAAGGCAATGGGAACCAAGTTAAAGCTAAGTACGGCTTATCATCCACAAACAGATGGACAAAGTGAAAGAACAATTCAGACAATGGAAGACATGCTTAGAGCTTGTGTAATTGACTTTGGAGGTAATTGGGATGAACATTTACCTTTAATAGAATTTTCTTATAATAATAGTTATCACACAAGTATCAACGCTGCACCATTCGAAGCACTTTATGGAAGAAAGTGTCGAACCCCAGTCTGTTGGGCAGAAATTGGGGAACAACAATTATCTGGACCTGAAATAGTACAAGAAACAACTGACAAGATTATTCAAGTCAAGGAACGACTGAAAGCTGCACGGGATAGACAAAAGAATTATGCTGATAACCGATGCAAGCCATTGGAATTTCAAGTAGGAGATAGAGTATTGTTGAAAGTCTCTCCTTGGAAAGGAGTGGTAAGATTCATCAAACGAGGAAAGTTAAATCCCAGGTATGTTGGACCTTTTAAAATTATTAGAAGAATAGGACCTGTAGCCTATCAGCTACAACTACCAGAAGAAATGGCAGGAATACATGATGTGTTTCATGTATCTAATCTTAAAAAAGTGTTTAGCTGATGAATCATTGATAGTGCCTCTTAAGGATATAGAGGTAAATGAACAACTCAAATTTGTAGAAAGACCTCTACAAATTGAAGATAGGAAAGTCAAAAATCTCAAACACAAAAGACTAGTTCTAGTCAAAGTGAAGTGGGATTCCAAAAGAGGACCTGAATACACTTGGGAGGTCGAATCAGAAATGAAAAGAAAATATCCATACTTATTTCAGTAGATCTCGAGGACGAGCTCTAAACAAGGTGGGGAGAATGTAACAACCCTCGGTAAAATCAATACCCTCATAATATTTCCGACTCTTTGATATACTATAAAATGTCTCCATATGTCTTTAATTACATCCCGTATATGAAAACCGAGCCCTAGTTATAATTATATAAAATAAATAAAATTCTGAAAGTGTAAGCTGAGGCGGGCCGCGAACGACCTCACCTCAAACTAACGCGGGCCGTATTAGGACCAGGGTTGACTTCGCTGACTTCTTTAGTCAAAGCGGGCCGCGTAAGGTTTAAGATAAGTTAAGGCGGGCCGCGAGCGACCTGGACACGCGATCGCACCAGAGGCCGACACGTGTCGACATCGTGGCGGACCTACTCAACGACTCAGCTAAGCTAGTCCGTTGACCAGCTTTGACGCGGGCCGCGTAAGCCCTGCTTGTATTTCACGCGGGCCGCGACAGAACCCAATTACACAACTATAAATAGCATGCATCAGATTTCAGTTTCCGTCGCTCACGTTCTTTTCTCAATCTCGAATTCTGAATAGTTGAAGTAATATTTTGGGTATTATACCCCTAATTAGCGAGGTTCTGCTCCATTGTAAGTATTATAACCCCGGTTTCATAATAGTTACGCTGCCCGATTGATTTAGGGTTCCGTAACAACTGTCGTGGTTCTGCCCGACGTAGTTGTTGGAATGCCGTCTCGGGGAGGGTATCATTAATAATTTCAAAGGGTTATGGTACTAATCAATGTACATTTGTGTAAATTATAGATTATAGCCAGGAAACCCTTACAAAAAGCCTAAGACAGCAATGTGAGTTTATCCTCTTTTTGATAATGTTTTTGGTACTGTTTTACCAAACCTTAAATGTTTTACTATGAAATTAAGCGGTGATTGAGTCTTTGTAGTTCTTCAATTACTGCCGGTATTATGGGGTTTTGTATACAAAATTTACTACGAGTAGTAGTAAGTCTGAATGACAGTGCATTACCATTGGACGACGAGTTAGCCAATGGGTAATTTGACCATAGCCATAGATCCGGTCGAGTGGCAAATACTGAATGAGTAATTGTGTAGAAATAAACAATGTGATAGCTCTCAATACTGTTTTAATTGATAAAATGTTTCTTGATTAAACTGGGATTCACTCACCAGTATTTCCGACTGACAAATGTTTTTAAAACACGTTACAGGTAACACAATGTGAACAGCCAATTAGTGAAAAGCCAGCTGGAGAGCACTGAAGGCTTGGGAAAATGTGGCTATAAAAGTTACCTAATAAACGATGTTTTAAATTCAATAAAATAGGGTTTGTCCCTATAATGCATTGTAATAAGAAACTTGGGTTTTGCCCATGTTATTATTAATATAAAAGAAGGTGGTTTTACTCTGATAAACATTTCCTAACTACGGTCCTGATGTAAATTCCGCTGCGAGACTATAAACAAACTGATACCACCAAACTCTGAGCTCACGTCCGCCCGTTCCCGGGGAACAGGGATCGGGGGTTGTGACACCATGTCCCACAACGACTCTTCCTTGTGCAAGCTCCAGCTAAGTACCTATTGACCTGCAAAGCATGTAGTAACGAGTCAACAATAATGTTGAGCGAGTTCACAGTTGGGTGTTGGTTTTAGTTGTTCCAAAAATAGTTCCTTTAACTGGCATCTCTGCCGTGGGGGTTACCCCATATTTGAAAACGTGATTTGTTTAACCCATTAACTCTGGCAATCCAGCCGTGGGGGCTACCCCATGATAGTTATCTGGCATTTCGGCCGTGGGGGCTACCCCATGTATACACTAGACTCGTTACCATATCGAATGCTGACTGAAGTCATGTTTAAGTGCCCTGAACTGTCAATGTCTATCAGCATTGACGTGCCCAGATCCATTAGTTCACGCCCGTCCTCTGCGGCACGGTGTGAGGCTTGTCAGACCTAAATAGCGCTATCTAACTAATGACCCGCTCGCCATTGGCCCGGCGATTAAGTCGATATAAAAAGGAGGGACTTCGTGATAGAGTTTTGGTCTAGTAAAGTCATCTGTCCATGAGGACGAGGAATTACTTTCCTGAACCATTACTGTCCTACCCAAGAAAGGACGAGGAATCCATATTCCTTAACCCCATTCCCAACCCCTGGGAATCCCATGCTTTGTAGAGTGTGAACTCACCTTGGTTTGCTCGGTATGACTAGTTACTTGTTTAACAGTTGATCAAACACGTCCTAGAGGAGTTACCGATATCAGTCAGTTTTACGTGCATATGAACCATAGTTTTCATATTCAAGTAATTCAGGTATTCATTGACCACATAAAACACATTTATTGTACATGCAACACATGTAATTAAAATCATGGTAGTTAACTCATCCGTCTAGAGCACCAAACAAATGCTTAACGTGTAATCACTCAAACATGTTATATACCTACTCACATAATCTACTAGTTCACATTTCCAACCCAATTATTAAACGTGTATGGCCCAAGATAAAACATGTATATATCATAATTACTAGCAAAACTAAACATTCAAGGTCCAGCCCAATTATAATCTTGTGCGGCCAGCATCACTCCATGTCCAATCCAGCATATGTTTAAAACAAATAAATCCAATATTACTTAGAATAAATGTGGCCCTATACTAATATTTAACATATAAATCTGATGAACATGTATCCACCTATTATGTTTAACCAATACTTCCTACCCGGCCCAATCCAATAAATCCAACCCAAACCGCCAGCCCAAAACTTAACCGTCGAATGAATGTGCAAGTGCACTAAAATAATGTTATGCATGTTGTTCAAGAATAGGGCAGCCATTTTCATAGATCACAATTTCCCATACAGCACATCATCTCATCATTAATGGCACATGGTATGTTTACTTGACTAGATTCACATGGACCACCAGCTTTGAATTCAAGATTAGCATATCACTTGTCAGACCACTCATCTTCTTGTGTATTGGACCACATTAGGCTATTGATAAGTCATAATCAGTTTGCTTGACCTTTAGTGAATTTAGTGAACATTTTAATTATCAACCATCCACTATCACATATCATAGCAACTAATCCACTCATATATTCGGTTACACACAAACGATCCATAGCCACACTTTATGTCTTTTAATACACACAAAAATCCTTTGACTATTATTACCGAGTACCCTAATGCTCTTGCTGTTATTTTCGAGACAATCTACTCGGCTCAGATCGGTGAACAACCCGGCCGCATTAAACCTAATGCGTATGTGTTTTTAACAAGTACAACTCATTAATAAATCTTCGTGATAAATCTATATAATGTTTGGTAACCTCAAGCCCTACAACTTCGATAATCAAACAGGTTCACATAACAATCATTCAATATCACATAGAAACAATATTATACAAGTATGAATAATCAACAGCCAAGATTCACTAACCAGAGATTTGGGGTCACACAAGATGTTATCTCGAAGAAGGGAGGGTTTCACTGCCGTCGAACAAGTAGGGTTTGTATATTAAGTTTGTGGTTTGTATATTAGTTTGTGGTTTCACGTAATAATATAACCTCAACACACAAAGTGGGCCGGTGGTTAACTTGTAACACTCCATAACAAATCACAAGACATAGTGGCCGAAATCAATTAGTTAAGTGGGCCGAGATCAAATATAGTGTTTAGTGGGCTCGTTTATATACATACATACATTACACAAAACACATATCATACATAACACGTTACACTAAGCGCACAAAAGAGTTCTAAAACACGAGTTTTCACAACCACTGTGACACATGAAGTAAAACCCTTAACAACCCCTGTCCACAACAGGTGCTGAGTCCAAACTATAATACTATCGTTGCTAAGGTGTCTGGCAACAATCACTGTGTAAACATAACTGTAACACCCAAATCTTTTGTTATAAATACAATGTCGGTAAATAAACAAAATGAACTAACCAGGAATAAAAATAACCTAGTTAGAGGAAACCCTTGTAGTAACATGCTAGTGGGTTAAAACACCTAAAATAAGAACCAAGCATTAGTTGGGGGACCAAAGTTGTTAAATATGAAACTAATAATATTAAATAAAAAATAAAACACTAAACACACACCTAAGTGTGTGTCTGGTTCGATCAGAACACAGGAGCGACCAAGGAATCCTCCATCAAACTCTAACTCACACAAGTCTCACAAATTGAAGGCTCAAATCAGTTCTAAAACGAAATCCGAGCATAGATTGGTGATCTCCTTAGTAAAGGGATCGTAAGATATGTAAAATTTCATAGAAAAGTTCCATCTAAATTTCTGAATGAACATAAGAAATCCGAAATTTGTGTTGCATGATTGTTGTATGGATGAATTTGGAATGAAATAGTGTCTAGGAATAAACCCTAGCCATTAGATTGTTGAAATTATGCCTATTACTTGTAAAATTCATAATCACCATTGAAGGTGTTAAGTGGGTTTTGTAGAAACATGTTGAACACTAGGATTATGATTGTTATTCTAGTGTAATTTGAGTTCTATAAAGTGATTTCAGAATGTGATGTGAAAAATCTACATGAACTTGCTTAATTGATGATTAATTTTGGCTACATAATTAGTCATGAGCTTAATTGTAAACTTCCAGAAATTATGCCCTTTAGGTGTTTGTAGAAATGCCTAAAAGAAAGCCTAATGTTGAAAAGTTGATTTAAAAACGCATACTTGTATATTTTGGCGAATTATGCGTGAATGCTAAGAAAAGAGTTCTAAACGATTCGTGCTTGAACTCTATAGGAAAGGAAACCGGAACGTCAGGTGGACAAGCCGGTGGTTTTGAGCTTTCGAGTCCGTTTAGAACCGTAGCCTACGGTCGACTTCCAAACAAAATTTTGATTTTGTTTATTTGATGGTTTTGAGCTTTCGAGTCCGTTTAGACGGGTTCAAGGGTCTCATATACTAACGTTTGTGATAAATTTACAATGTAGGTGTGTTTGAACTTACGATGGGTGAAGATCAAGCGACGAACATGAACCGAACACAACTTTTTTGAAGCTTTCGCGTTTATCTAACTTTGTTGTAAACACTTAACTTATCGTTTTTAGATGTTTAAACTAGATGTTAGTTAACTAAGATACTATCGTCATGAAACCTTATCATTTTGTATAATTTTTGAAATTATGCATTTCTTATAAAAATGCGTATTTTATGGAAAAAAATAAAACAAATGAGACGGGTGTTACAAGCTGGTAATCAGAGCTCAAGGTTGTTAACAAAGTGTGTTCGGTTCAAGCTTGATCAAACATCCGGTAAGAATTAGTTACTTTAGTAGATTTTATTAAATGTTAGAAAAAGAAATGTGAATGGACGTGCATGGGAAGAGCGTGTTAACACACTCAAACCC
Organism: Helianthus tuberosus; assembly: GCA_030545235.1. NCBI lineage: Eukaryota > Viridiplantae > Streptophyta > Magnoliopsida > Asterales > Asteraceae > Helianthus > Helianthus tuberosus. The sequence continues at coordinate 190,499,694 of CM060406.1, forward strand.
GGAAAGTGCACTAAATGAGAACGGTTAAAGCAAGTTATGAACTTGGCTAAACTGAAGTGAATAAAGTAGATGTTATAAATGAAATGTTTAACAATTGGTATAAACATTTCAGTTTCAAGATGACGGAAAAAGGTAACAATGATGCGGTGCCGACAGTCACCGAACAAATGAAAGAAGAGATTGCCGAAGAGGTAGGGAAGGCAATCGAGAATAGTCTATCCGGTTTTATAGACAAAATCCAAAGTACGGTGCTTTCGTTAGTTGAAGAACGGGTTAAAAGGTTGGAAGACAATGTCAACCTTGTGAAGGAAAAATCCGGAGAACGTAAGGGTTGCTCATACAAAGAATTTATGGCATGTAAACCGCCAATTTACAACGGGGAGGTTGACCCGATAATATGCCAAAGATGGCTAAGTGATGTCGAAGGGGTGTTTGAAAGGACCCAATGTGACGTAAGCGATTTTGTGGCTTACGGAACGGGTCAGTTAAGAGGTCAAGCCAAAGATTGGTGGGATAATAAAAAGAAGGAGATTGGAGCCGAAGCTGCAAAGGCTATGACGTGGGACGAGTTTAAGGTACCATTCCTTAAACGCCATAGTCCCAAGGCGGTCATCAACAGAATCAAGGAGGAATTCATCCAGTTAAGGCAAAAGGGTGAATCAATTGATAAGATCACGGCTATTTTCATGGATAAGCTGAGATTTTGTGATGAGTTAGTGACTACCGAGGAGCAGAAGATATACTACTATTACAATATACTGAGCGCTGAGTATCGAGAGTTTATGACTCCCTAAAAGTACGAGACCCTCACGGAAATCATTAACACCCCCCGAGAGCGGGAGATTGAATTGAAGAAACAAGTAGAAAGGGGCGAACGAAGGGCGCAGGATGTGAATCCAAGTCCTACAAAGAAGGCAAGAACATCGGAGTCGACACGAAAGGCTGATGTGAAAGGCGGGTCGCCAAGTTGCAAAGTGTGTGGGAAAGGGCACAAGGGTGAGTGCCGCTTCAAAGACAAACCGTGTCCCATATGCAGGAAGATGGGGCACACAGCGTCACTATGTCCGGGTAAAGTTTCTGTTTGCTACAAGTGTTACCAACCGGTTCACAAGAAGTCCGAATGTCCAGACTTGGTGGGAAAGAAAGATAACAAAGAATCGCCAACAGAAACTCACAAGGCGAAGGCTAGATCCTTCCAACTAACCGCGGCTGAAGCGAAGACGGAACCCGATGTGGTCTCAGGCAATGTTGCAGAAATCGGCCTAGGCGGCCGATTAATCGGCGCCTAGGCGCTAGGCGGTGAGTTACTGACTAATTTTTAGCTAGTCGGTCCAATTAGGCGGATATGGTCAAAATCGGTCTTAGGCGGTCAAAATCGGTCAAAATCGGTCCCAGGCGGTCAAAATCGGAATAATCGGTCCATGTTTTACAGCCCATTAAACACAAAATTTGACCCATTTTTGAATCTGGCCCATTGTTTTACAGCCCAAATATTACTTATAAACCTATTTTAACATTTAATTTTAGGTATTTTAACATTTAACCCCCTCTATCTTTCACTAGTTTACATATGGTTCCTAAACTTTTAAATTTATTAATAAAAAGTATAAAGTTATCTCCTAAACTTGTAAATTTATTAATAAAAAGTATAAAGTTATCTATATATATAAAAAAATTTGTAAAATTATACTTAAAAAGTCCAATCCGATTAATCCTGATTAATCCCTATTAATCCCGATTAATCCCTAGGCGGTACCTCACCGCCCGACTAGCGCCTAGCGCCTTCTACAACATTGGTCTCAGGTATATTTGCAATAAACTCAATTCCTGCACGTGTATTATTTGATACGGGTGCGAATAAATCCTTTGTTTCATATGGATTTATTCGACATCCTTCATTTGTATTGACGAAATTATCTATGCCCTTAGAAGTTGAAATAGGGGACAACAAAAGTTTTATAGTGTGTGATGTTTGTCAAGGCTGTAAATTCAGTATCGATGATGAAGAATACTCAATAGATCTAATCCCGATGTCGATGGGAGAATTCCAAGTGGTTGTTGGGATGGATTGGTTATCCCGACACCACGCAAAGGTCGTGTGCTTCCGTAAAGAGATAAAGTTAACATCTCCAAGCGGAAAACATGTTACTATCTATGGCGAGAAAGGAGGCAATCCGGTCATATGTTCAATGTTAAAAGCTCACAAGCTTATGAGGCACGGATGTAGAGCGTTTATTATATACGCGAACGAATCAGGGAAAGAATCACCGAAGGTTGGAGACGTACCGGTGGTACGTGATTACGAAGACGTGTTTCTGGAAGACTTACCGGGAATATCGCCCGAACGAGAAGTAGAGTTCGGAATCGAATTGGTTCCGGGCGCGAAACCCGTAGCTAAGGCACCGTACCGACTCGCGCCATCGGAGTTGCAAGAATTAATATCGCAAATTCAAGACTTACTCGACAAAGGATTTATAAGGCCGAGTGTGTCTCCTTGGGGCGCACCGGTATTGTTCGTGAAAAAGAAAGATAGGAGCATGCGAATGTGTATCGATTACCGGGAGTTAAACAAACTCACGGTAAAGAATCGATACCCGCTTCCGAGAATTGACGATTTATTTGACCAACTATAAGGTGCAAGTTGGTTTTCGAAAATTGACCTGAGATCGGGGTATCATCAGTTAAAGGTCAAGGAAGAGGATGTACCAAAGACGGCCTTTTGTATGCGGTACGGACATTACGAGTTCCTCGTGATGTCATTCGGATTGACGAATGCACCCGCGGCTTTCATGGACCTCATGAACTGGGTTTGCAAGCCTATGTTGGATAAGTCGGTAATCGTGTTTATCAACGACATTCTAGTATATTCGAAAAGTAAGACGGATCACGCGCATCATTTACAGGAGGTGTAAGAGACTCTCAGACGGGAAAGATTGTATGCAAAATTTTCGAAGTGTGCCTTCTGGTTACGAGAGGTACAATTTCTCGGTCACATCATTAGTGCCGATGGAATATTAGTAGATCCATCAAAGATAGAAGCCGTGTCAAAATGGAGCCCTCCAAGGAATCCTTCATAAATTAGAAGTTTCTTAGGGCTTGCAGGATGCTACAGGAGATTCATTCAAGATTTCTCCAAGATTGCTTCACCGCTAACTAAATTAACTCGCAAGGAGGAAAGATTCATATGGGGTGTTGAACAGGAAAAGGCGTTCCAAACGCTAAAGGAGAAGTTAACTCACGCTCCGGTATTAACGTTTCCGGACGGAGTCGACGATTTGGTAGTCTACTCGGTTGCGTCACATTCGGGGCTCGGATGTGTTTTGATGCAATGAGGCAAAGTGATAGCTTATGCCTCGAGGCAACTAAAGGTGCACGAAAAGAAATACCCCACACACGATCTTGAATTGGCGGCGGTGGTATTTGCATTAAAAATATGGAGGCACTATTTATACGGAGTAAAGTGCACCACATTTACCGAGCACAAGAGCTTAAAATACTTCTTCGATCAGAAGGAGTTAAATATGCGGCAAAGGCGATGGTTGGAAACGGTGAAAGACTATGACTGCGAGATACATTACCACCCCGGGAAGGCCAATGTTGTGGCGGATGCTTTGAGCAGGAAAACAAATTATGTTCCAATACGAGTGCGGTCGATGCAGCTTGTTGTATCCTCGGGTTTACTTGAACGTATCCGAGAAGCACAAGCCGAGGCGATAAAAGAGGAAAATTGGAAAAGTGAAAGAATTGTTGGCCAGTTGAAGGAGTTAACGGATAATAATAATGGGTTGAAAACCCGGTTTGGCAGAATATGGATTCCTAACTCGTGTGGAGTTAAAAAGCTTCTACTAGATGAAGCACACAAAAGCCGTTACTCCATCCATCCGGGAGCGACCAAGATGTATAACGACTTGAAACAAAATTACTGGTGGCCCGGAATGAAAAGGGATGTGGCTAAGTATGTGGAAAAATGTTTGACTTGTCTGCAAGTCAAGGCAGAACACCAAAGACCCTATGGCAAACTTCAGCCATTGGATATTCCAGTTTGGAAATGGGAACATATCACCATGGACGTATTGACCAAACTACCAAAGACGAACCGAGGATTTGATGCTATTTGGGTGGTTGTTGATAGACTGACGAAAAGTGCTCACTTTATTCCTATACGTGAGACTTATACGTCAAGAAAAGATGTCGGAGGTGTATACCAATTAGATAGTGGCACGCCACGGAGTACCGGTATCCATTGTGTCCGACATGGATACCCGGTTTACTTCAAACTTTTGGCGAGATTTCCAAGAATAGATGGGAACGAAACTTTTTATCAGCACTGCATACCATCCTCAGACGGATGGGCAGAGTGAAAGAACGATACAGACACTAGAAGACATGCTGAGGGCGTGTATTATCGATTTTGGGGGCAGTTGGGATGTGTATTTACCATTAGCAGAATTCTCTTATAACAACAGTTATCATGCTAGTATTGGCATGGCCCCGTATGAGATGCTATATGGTAGAAAGTGTAGAACCCCGATATGTTGGGGTGAGGTGGGTCCGCGTGAACTAGCCCATAAAGATGTAGTTCGAGCAACTAACGAGAAAATTGACGTGGTTCGAGCCCATCTAAAAGCGGCTCAAGACAGACAAAAGTCTTATGCGGACAAAAGACGAAAACCGACTGAATTTCAGGTAGGCGATAGAGTTATGCTGAAAGTATCCCCATGGAAGGGTGTTATCCGGTTCAGAAAAAGAAGGAAATTAAGCCCGAGGTTTATCGGACCGTTTAAAATCATTGAACTGGTTGGCAAGGTAGCATATCGCCTTGAATTGCAGAAAGAATTTAGCGGAATCCATGGCACTTTTCATGTGTCACAACTTCGGAAGTGTCTAGCTGAGGAAACGGCTTATATCCACTACGATGATATCGAGGTGGACAATAGCCTTAACTATGCGGTAAGGCCAATTGAGACTCTAGATCGGAAGATTAAAGATTTGCGGAATAAGAGAATTGATCAAGTGAAGATCAAGTGGGAGCATAGAAAAGGTTCGGATACTACATGGGAATCCGAAGAGGAGATGCGACGTCTCTACCCAATATTATTCGGTACATATTCCGGTTTCGAGGACGAAACCCTTTTAAGGAGGGTGAACTTGTAACACCCCGAAAATATAAATCTTTTGTTATAAATACAATGTCGGTAAATAAACAAAATGAACTAACTAGGAATAAAAATAACCTAGTTAGACGAAAGCCTTGTAGTAACTTGCTAGTGGGTTAAAACACCTAAAATAAGAACCAAGCATTAGTTGGGGGACCAAAGTTGTTAAATATGAAACTAATAATATTAAATCAAAAATAAAACACTAAACACACACCTAAGTGTGTGTCTGGTTTGATCAGAACACAGGAGCGACCAAGGAATCCTCCATCAAACCCTAACTCACACAAGTCTCACAAATTGAAGGCTCAAATCAGTTCTAAAACGAAATCCGAGCAAAGATTGGTGATCTCCTTAGTAAAGGGATCATAAGGTATGTAAAATTTCATAGAAAAGTTTCATCTAAAATTCTGGATGAACATAAGAAATCCAAAATTTGTGTTGCATGATTGTTGTATGGATGAATTTGGAATGAAATAGTGTCTAGGAATAAACCCTAGCCATTAGATTGTTGAAATTATGCCTATTACTTGTGAAATTCATAATCACCATTGAAGGTGTTAAGTGGGTTTTGTAGAAACATGTTGAACACTAGGATTATGATTGTTATTCTAGTGTAATTTGAGTTCTATAAAGTGATTTCAGAATGTGATGTGAAAAATCTACATGAACTTGCTTAATTGATGATTAATTTTGGCTACATAATTAGTCATGAGCTTAATTGTAAACTTCCAGAAATTATGCCCTTTAGGTGTTTGTAGAAATGCCTAAAAGAAAGCCTAATGTTGAAAAGTTGATTTAAAAACGCATACTTGTATATTTTGGCGAATTATGCGTGAATGCTAAGAAAAGAGTTCTAAACGATTCGTGCTTGAACTCTATAGGAAAGGAAACCGGAACGTCAGGTGGACAAGCCGGTGGTGACGCACGTTTGAAGGGAGCGCTTTGAGGTATGTAACCATGACACCGTTACATTATGTTACTTGAAACATTATAGTCATTTGAATTGGTGTTTATTAGAATTGGTAGTATTAGTAGAAGTGATGATGATCACTACCTAGTTAATCGAATCAATACTTGTTTAGAAAACGTTTGGTAGTCGTTGAAAATGGAGGATTCCATAAACGAGCCAAACGGGTCAAATAATTGTCTAAGTAGTCATTACGGAAGTGATTAAATATCATTTGGCGATTGTAGATCACGGAGGCGTAAAACCATGAAATGGGTAATGATACGCCGATGATCATAAGCCCATGGAATGGGTAAATATGCGTAAAAGTCCCAATTTTGAGTAACATAAAATTTGATGCAAAACTATGCGGGTCGAAAAAGTATAATAGGGGATTATAGACTTTCAGTTCACAAACTCAACTTTTGATTAAATGATCATGATAGATGCATTGGTAATTTAATTACGGACGCGCAGGAAAAAGAATCACGTAAATCGGACAAACGGATAAAAAGTTATGAAGGTTTTCGTACTAAAAACGTAAAACAAACAAAATCTGCAGTCAGACCGTAAGCTACGGTCCTGGACCGTAACCTACGGTTCAGGAGTTCTGTTTGAAATATCAGAGGTGAACCGTAAGCTACGGTCTGAGAATCGTAGCCTACGGTCGACTTCCAAACAAAATTTTGATTTTATTTATTTGATGGTTTTGAGCTTTCGGGTCCGTTTAGACGGGTTCTAGGGTCTCATATACTAACGTTTGTGATAAATTTACAATGTAGGTGTGTTTGAACTTAGGATGGGTGAAGATCAAGCGATGAAGATGAACCGAACATAACTTTTTTGAAGCTTCCGCGTTTATCTAACTTTGTTGTAAACAATGTTCATGTTGTAAACACTTAATTTATCGTTTTTAGATGTTTAAACTAGATGTTAGTTAACTAAGATACTATCGTCATGAAACCTTATCATTTTGTATAATTTTTGAAATTATGCATTTCTTATAAAAATGCGTATTTTATGGAAAAATATAAAACAAATGAGACGGGTGTTATAATAACATACAAGCATTCATCGAAAACACGTATAACATGCAGAGCGGTTAGCGTATAAAAGTAGTTGCGTTGTGTGTCGATGTGATTTGGTATAAGTAATGTATGTAACACCCAAAAGTGCGTTAAGCAAAAAGGGATCGAGTATACTCACAAAGCGTGCTTAGTAAATAAACACAGTCTTGGATTGAAATGAGGGCTTGGGGGATTAGCCTGATCATAGAAGATAGCGTAAGCGTTGAACAGTGCGTAACAGTGCGTCGAGTGAGACAAGTGATCGGATGGTGGTTCGATCGGATGACCGTCCGGACGGACGGTCATCCGGACGGATGACCGTTCGGTCGGATGGTCATTCGACTGAGGGAGGTGTCTTTGTAAAATGTTTGAACTTTTGAAGTTTCCGTTGTAGTACAAATAAAGTCATTCGATCGGAAGGTCATCCGGACGGATGGCCGTTCGATCGGATGGCTGTTCTATTGAAACTTGTATTCTTTGAAATTTTACAAAACTTCAAGTGTTTAACTTATAAAATCAAGGCACCTGGTCGAATAGTCGTTCGATCGGACGGCTATTCGATTGGGAAACCTTCCGTTTGAAAACTTTATGAAATCAGTTAAGTTAAAAAGTTTGCGGTTTGACGGAGGTGGTGTGACGACGTGAAACAACGGAAATCACATCAAGTCCAACTCGTTCAATCGGATGGGAATCACCTCGTTCGATCAGTCTCAGCTGTTCTTAACGGAGTTTCATATTCAACCCGTGAGTCGGTCGTCTCTTTGATAGAAATCCATTCTCAGTCCTGTTCTCCAATGGAGAATGAGTAGAGAGCCTGAACGAGTCCAGATTCTAACGGTTTTGAATGAAAAGTGAAAGATGTTGAAGAAAAGTTTGAAAACAGTGAAAAGTGTTTAGATATTTGCTGAAATCAGTGTAAAACATATGGAAATCCCTTAGATCCGAACCGTTCTTGATGAGATGAGGTCACACTCCAGTGTTCATAAGAACCCATGGTGACGTCACCTTAGAACAACCCAAATCAGATGATTTCACGGTGAAAGGTTGTGATTTGATGGAGATGATGATGAGAAAGTGTGTAATGAAGATGGAAGTACAAGATTTAAGAAGATAACTTACAAGAATCGCTAGGAATCGAGAGAAAAGAGGCTGAGAGTGCACGGGTCGAACGGAGCTGTCACATCAATGAACAGTTGATGTGACAGTGGGGTATTTATAGTGTGAGAGGTGAGAAGGCGGTGTAGGTTAAGTGGGTCGGACGGCTGTTCGATCGGACGGCCATCCGATCGGATGGTTATCCGGTCGGATGTCCATTCGATCAGTTGGTCGTTCGATCGGTTGGCCTTCGCGAGTTAGTTTTCCGACTTTCGTTTCGTGCGTTGAGCGTTGCGTTTAAGCGAGTTGCGAGTAAGCGATGCGATAGCATTAAACAATAGTTACACAAATAACATAACTAACACATAACAGCCTAAAAGTAAATAAACTTGCGTTTAGCGTTGCGATTAGATAGCATTGCGATAGAGTTGTTATTGCGTTGTGAATAACACCTTTAAACATCTCATCAGCACACACACACAAGTAAGGCACATAATAACACACGGAACAAATACCAATAATTGCGATTCGAGTTGCGATGCGATAGCGATGTAATAGCGTTAAGTAGATTAGCGTTTGATAGCGTTTATCGCATTGTTACTTCACATATTAATAAATCGTAATCTAAAATAGCGTTAACTAAAGTATCGATTATCGAGGTTCGAGAGTACAAGCAATAATTAAGCCAGAAATGTCAGATCTGAACGTTGGCTTTGACTTTGACTTGTACTTTGACTTTCCTCGGGAAGTCGGGTTGTTACATATACAAGAATAATAGATGTATTTTACAATACATCAGAGATCCTGTGCTATTCGTCAAAAAGAAGGATGGAACCTTTTAGATGTGCATTGACTACAGAGAACTAAACAAGCTAACCATCAAGAATCGGTACCCATTACCGAGGATTGATGACTTGTTTGATCAATTACAAGGTTCCAGTTTTTACTCCAAGATTGATTTGAGATCCGGTTATCATCGGTTAAGAATCCAAGAGGGAAGCATTCCTAAAACAACATTTAGAACTCGCTACGGTCACTATAAGTTCCTTGTTATGCCTTTTGGCTTAACAAATGCGCCTGCCATATTTATAGATTTGATGAACAGAGTATGAAAACCTTACCTCGACAAGTTTGTGATAGTATTTATTGACGATATATTAATATATTCACGAACCGAGGAAGAACATGAACAACATTTTTTAGAACTATATTGGAGTTGTTAAAGAAGGAGAAACTCTATGCGAAGTTTTCAAAGTGCGAATTTTGGATTCGCGATGTGCAATTTCTCGGTCACGTAGTTAACGAGAACGGGATACATGTCGACCCGTCAAAGATCGAAGCAATAAAGAATTGGAACGCTCCAAAGACCCCAACGGAAGTACGACAATTTCTGGGATTAGCGGACTATTATCGGAGATTCATTCAGAATTTTTCAAAAGTTTTTTAAACGCTAACCTCTCTCACACAAAAGGATAAGAAGTTTGATTGCGGTGAAAAGCAAGAAGCGACTTTTCAACTACTCAAGGTTAAACTATGTGGAGTGCCAATCTTATCACTTCCGGACAGTACCGGTGACTTTGTGGTGTACTGTGATGCATTGCATCAAGGCTTGCGTTGCGTGTTAATGCAACGAGAAAAAGTCATCGCGTATGCATCACGCCAATTGAAAGTTCACGAAAAGAACTAAACCACTCATGACCTAGAGTTAGGCGCGGTGGTATTCACATTGAAAATTAAAAAACGTGAAGTACCTCATATAATATTAGGCCCAATTCAAGATCTCGTTTTAAGAGGTATACAATTCATAGTATTATTACACTTAAAGGAAATTAAGAAATCACCTATCACATATGTGCTAATAAGAAGTTGTATAACTCATACAAATTTCAAAACTCATATGACATTACTCATGATTTCCTTAAGAAAGTAACCAACGGAAGAATATGATGAACCGCCCTTAGCCACAGTTTCTCTGCTCATTTTACTCATCTCTTTCACTTTTATTCTTACCTCTTTATTCTCCATTAGTCGTCTTATCCCCTTCTCTATCTCCTCTGCCGTCACAATGACCACATCGCCCTCCGAATTGAGCACGTTGATCTTGTAATCAAGTTTCAAGTCAACTGCCAATCCTAACTCCACTACCATTTCAAACGCATTCATCTGTTGCTCCCAAAACATTGGCAATGTAGCCGTCGGTACACCGAACCACAAACTTTCTAACATCGAGTTCCACCCGCAGTGGGACACAAATCCCCCCACTGCTTCATGTGCCAACAACGACACCTGTGGGGCCCATCCGATCACTTTCCCTATTCCCGAGGTGCGCTCCAAGAACCCATCTGGCAACACCCCTCGGGGGTCATCAAAATTGTTAGGGAGCACTTTCAATGATTGCTCGGGTGGTGGTAGTCGGCGCATGGACCACACAAATCGATGACCACTTTGTTCCAAACCACGTGTTATCTCCTTCACTTGGGCCTCGTCAAAACCTCCCGTACTCCCAAAACATAATAATACAACTGAAGACGGCGGTTGACTCTCCAACCATCTAAATACATTCGTGTCATCGGGTTTTCCCCCTACCCCGTCTAGATTGAGTATGGGGCCCACCGGATACACAGGCGGGAAGTTAGTCCCCGAAAACCAATTGATAGCGTGTGTTTCCAACTCCAGGAACGTATTAATCAAGATCCCTTTAGCCTTTCTCATTCTCCCAATAGCACTTATCAGAAAGTCCAACCCCTCTTGTTTCCGGTACACCTCCGGAAAAACCTTCATTGGGAGTGGATTAACGAAACTCGGAATAGCTATCTCACCTTCCGAGTTAGCCAGCTCAATGAGATCTTGCTTCTGATCCACAAAAAGCGTCTCGAAATGCAACTTAAAGCCAAGAAAAGCAACATTCGAAGTGAAGTACACATATGTTGGAAGATTATATTCATTAGCAACATCTATCATGCCAGTGCATAATATGTCAACAACCAACCCAACGACCCTACGTGAACCAGTTTGATCTATCGCGTCCTCTAATATATTTCTAACGTATTTGCAATGACTGTTGATGAACTCAAAGAACGACGTAATAAAGGGAGCTTTCGAGTCGAGCTTTGGTGGTGGTTGATCTTGAGGGAGTTTGATGAATCGCATGCGTTCGATAGCGTTTTTAGCCAACGATTCGATGTAGGTGGTGAGAGGTAATACAGAGTAAGGAGGGTTTATGATAAGAAGGGTTACTGAGAGGGTTTGATCACGGTTCAAGAGTAGTTTTGCCATCTCGATGGTGGACATTATATGACCAACCGCTGGTGCAGGGATGAACACAAGCTCTGCAAATGTGTTGTTAGCCATTAATGGTGGATTTTTAGGTTGCTGCTTGTTGTTTATCAATTTACGTTTGATTCCATATATAAGAGTATAAGACATATTTATTTCTGATTGATGAGGTCATTCATTGCTGGCAGTGGCAGCACTCAATCTTTACCATTTTGTATACCATAAAATCTTCAGTTATGTTGCCTTTTAAGTTTTATGGTTAATAATTTTTAAGTTAATTGTTAAGCTAATAAGTTTTTAAAAAAGTATAATAACCAAAGATGCTAATTTCTATTTTTCTATATATTTTCTGGATATAATATATATTTAGATAATTATGGAAAATTATTTTATTTAATGTATAAAAACATATATAATAGATTAAAACCATAAAATTTAAGACGGTTCAGTCGGTCACTGTCAGACCATCCACTTTTAACAATATATTGTTTTTATTCATGTTTAGATAATCATGTAAAGTTTCATATTGATAAATATTTGGTGAAAGTAGATAATCATGTTGGGATGAGCTCGGTACCGTCCGGTACCGAACCGGTACCGAAAATCCTCAAAAGTGGGCACCGGTACCGGTACCGAATATACCCGGTTCGGTACCGATACCAGTTCGGTACCGGTACGGTACCGGTATTTGAGGGTAAAAACTGGTAAATACCGGTACTGAACCGGTACCGTACCGGACCGGTACTGAACCGGTACCGTACCGGACCGGTACTGAACCGGTACCGAAAATGTCAAAAGTCGGTACCGAATCGGTACCGAAAAGGTACCCGGTTCGGTAAATTCGGTACCGGTTCTCCCTATAATCATGTAAAGTTTCATATTGTCAGAAGGGTGTAAAGGGTTAGGTGGGTGAGCACGTTCTTTGAATTTTTTTTTTATGTATTTCGTAGGGAAAGATCTCAATCGCACCTCTTAAAAATTTAGTTAAACCTCTTGTTTACACCCTCAAAACATAATTCTTGTATCCGCCACTTACTTAGATTGATAAATATTTGGTGAAAGTCAAGTTATTTTATTTATATGTTAAAATCAATCCAGAGCTAGTAGTTTAGTGTTATGATATTTGTTGGGTTGCTAAATATGTCCTTTTACTGTATTTATATTTGTTGTATCTAGGGGAGTAAATGAGCCTAGCCCGAACCTTACCTTAATCGAGCTAGGCTCGTTACAACTTCCTGAAGCTCGAGCTCGGCTCGATTCGAGCCTTGGATTTTGGGCTCGAGCTCTGCTCGTTAGTAAAATTTAAAACTCGAGCTCGGCTCAAAAGCTCGATCTAAGTATCTATGGCGCGAGTTAAAACAAGCTAAAACTCGACTCGAGAGCTCGTTTTTGGTTGTTATTGAGCCAAGGCTCGACTCGAGCTTGGCTCGACAGTTTGAGAACTCAATTAAAAAAAACATCTAGATCATTCAAAAAGTAATACATAGTTTAAACCCTAAAGTATACTAAGTTCGATAAGGCTCGACAAGCCTAAACGAGCTACACTTACAAGGCTCGAGCTCGGGCTCGATATCTAATCGATCCTAAATTCAAGCTCGGACTCGAGCTCGTGCTCAATAAGGCTCGGCTCGTTCGAGCTTTTTATCGAGCCGATCTCAAGTAGCTCTCGATCTGCTCGACTCGTTTGCACCTCTAGTTATATCCTTCCCCTTGAGTTCTTAGATAATACATTTCAAAATCTTCTATTTTTATCTTATTTTTCTGTTTTATTTTTGTTCTTTTTTGTTTTCATTTTTATTCTCAGTGAATTCAAGTTTCCTATACATTACAACCAAAGGATTACCAACATAAACATGCGAAATCAAACTTGTTTTCATTGTTGTATAATTATGTGGGTATGTTTTGCCCACATCTACTTCTTCTTTACAAAAGTTATAAATTATGTGGATTTAATCCTTATCGGTGTAATGTTAGATGGACAGATGGTATTTAAATATAAAAGAAGTTATTGTTAAAAAAACTATGTTAAAAATATATATAACTAGTTGGATTTCTCCGCGCTACGCAGCGGGAACTCAGTTGGTATTTATTCGGTTTGTTATAGTATTGAGTGCTACAGCAACAGTTAGATAAAACCAAAAAAATAAAATCGTGATATACACACTAGACTATCAATACATGTTTTTTATCTAGCGAATACCATAAAGACGAATACCTATCGAAACGTCGATACCAGTTTGGTTCGATACGATATGGTGCGATATCATTACGGTATTACGGTATCGATACTCATATAGTTTGCTATGAAAAAACAACAGTTTGTTTTTAATACAAATCCACTTAAAAAAGAACGTTATATCGCAATATTGCCAAAAAAAAAAAAAATAAACATATCTACGTCTTTTTTTCTAAACTAACGAACGTAAACGATTTAAATTCAAATAAAATAACAAAGGAAGCACTATTATTAAAGAATTAAGTTACTGGCATGAACTCATGAATCGCTAAAGACCGTCCAATGAGATTAAATGCGTCCATGTCTGACAAATAAATGAAAGGTGTCCGGCACTATTTATGGGAATAAACTAAGAACATTCACATTGGATTCTTGATCCATATAAATATAATTACACTAAAAATTACTACTTTTTTTTTTCTTTTCAAATAAAAAATATTATACATTTATTATTATATTTTCTCTCTTCTCCACTCATAACCACCTTTAAAAAATTATAAGGGCTGAAAATTGTTTAACATTCTCATATATTTATCTCTCGTCCACTCGCAACCATTCACTACCATTCCATATAATATAACTAACTCACTCACTAGAGATCCATTGTGAATGCTCTAATAATAGTGCTATACTATATATACTAAGTTGAACAATTGTTTTTCAACAATGGCACTATGATAAATAAGCTCCAATTTTTGGTTAATTGTGTTATACTCTTCCTAAGATTCAACGTTAATTGTTATATATGGAATTTACATTTACATTTACATTTACAACACATACAAATTTCATGGCCGGCGGGAATAGTTATGTTTGGTGGTTGGCCAAAAGTGGCGGTCACCCTTTTTTTTTTTTTTTTTTGAATATAATAGTGATAGTAATTTATAGGTCTTGCCAAATTACAATTGTATCCTAAGTTTAAAATTACGATTATGCCCCCGGTTCAAAATAAAAATTTTCTTTTGCCCCTGCCTAAATTTATGCTTTTCCCTTCGGTTAAAAAAATACGCTTTTGCCCCAGTTCAAAATAAAATTATGCTTTTTGCCCCAGCTAGAGTCCTGCCAAATTACGATTTGGTTCTCAGTTTAAAATTACGAGTTCGCCCCCTGTTCAAAATAAAACTTTGGTTGGCGGGAATAGTTGTGTTATGTGGTTCGCCAAAAGTGGCGGCCACTTTGGTTTTTTTTTTTCATATAATAGTTATTTACAGGTCCTGCCAAATTACAATTTTATCCTAAGTTTAAAATTATGATTTTGTCCCCGGTTCAAATTAAAATTTTGGTTTTGCCCCTGCTTAAATTTACGCTTTTGTCCTCGGTTAAAAATACGCTTTTGCCCCAAGTTCAAATAAAATTATGGTTTGCCCCCAGCTAGAGTCCTGTCAAATTACGATTTGGTTCCCGGTTTAAAATTACGATTTGGCCCCCAGTTCAAAATAAAACTTTGGTTTTGCCTCAAGCTAAAAATTACGATTTCGCCCGCAGTTAAAAAATTACGATTTTGCCTCCAATTCAAAATAAAAAATTGGTTTTGCCCTCAGTTAAAAATATTATTTTACCTCCATTATAAAATTATGATTTGACCTCAGCTAAAAATTGCAATATTGCCATCGTTTTTTTGGGCAAAACCATAGTAGTGTTTTATTTTAGTTGGTTGAGTCAATTTTGTTTTTATTCGTGCGAAACAGTTGCCTAGCACTCGCTAATTGGTCCTGACAAATTATTATTTTGCCCCCAACTCTAAATTACACGCTTGCCATCGTTTTAGTTATTTTTTTTATCATAACTATGATACTGTTTTTCTTTAATTGGTTAACTTGATGTATCTTTTTTTATATCGTGTTATAAGTAGCATGTATACCTAACCGATATAAAGGAGTACATGTTATTAAACTATGAAATATTCGGTTTAGCGTCCCGCAACGCGAGCGGCGCATAACTCTAGTTTTCAACATATACAAATCTAATTGGCGGCAATAGTTCTTATCACCTATTGGGTGAAATGGGCGGTGGAGGTAATAGTGCTAGGCAGTTGCCTGACACTCCCCTATTGGCCCAACAAAATTACGATTATACCCCGTTTTAAAATTACGATTTTGCCATCCGTGTAAAATTATTTTTTTGCCCCCACTTAAAAATAAAATTACGCTTTTGCTCCCATCTAAAAATTTCAAATTTTGCCCTGGGTTCAAAATTACGACTTCGCCCCGTTTATATTTACAGTTTTGCCCTTAGTTTTTTCCCCTTATAATTACGATTTTGACATCAGTTCAAAGTTATGTTTCTACCCCGACTTAAAAATAAATTTACGCTTTTGCTCCCAGCAAAAAAATTCAATTTTGCCATCGGTTCAAAATTACGATTTTGCCCTCAAATTAAATTTACATTTTCTCCATCGATTTTGTTTGTTTTCCTGGTTAAATTGCAATTTTTCCGCCAGTGTAAAATTACAGTCATGCCGGCAGCTGCCTTACACTCCCTCATTGGTCCATTTAATTTACGATTTTATCCCTGAATAAAAATTATGATTTCGCCCTCAGTTCAAAATTACGTTTTCCCATCGTTTTAGTTTTTCTCGCAAAAGTAGAAAACTTTTTTTTTTAATGGTTGACTCGATTTAATTTTTTTTCCGTGTCAAGGAGCTGCCTAACACTCGCTCATTAGTCCTGAAAAAATGGAGTTTTGCCCTGAGCGGAAAAAAAACGGTTTTATCATTGTTTTAGTTTTTTTACTGACAAAATTATAGTAGTGTTTTTTAATTGATTGAGAATTATTCAGTTATTGCCCCGCAACGTAGACGGGGGCATCAGCTAGTAGAATACAGTTAGCAACTTGGATGAGCAGTGCTCTGACTTTTTGACTTTTTTTTTTTTTTGACTTTTTTAACTTTTACACTCAACTTTCAGCATTCACGATTAAATTTCTAAAGACTTTATAATCGAGTTTTACGTGTTTATTTTATGTACGTGTCGGTATAAATTCAAGTTGATTTACATTTCGACATAAATTTTTTCCGGAAATAAGTTGAGTCAAATATAATATGTTCGTATGCTTATTATTGTGTACGTTTTTAGTTGGTTTACGTTTTGGCGTTTTTTTTTTTTGAAATGAGTGGGGTAAATATAATATGTTTTCGTGCTGGTTTTTATGTACGTTTTTAATTGATCTACGTTTTGACATAAATTTTGTTCGAAAACGAGTCGGGTCAAATATAATACGTTTTCATTAGAAGGTATAAATTCACGTCACTTTACGTTTTGACACCGCGGAACCATTCTTTAACTAAAAAACGCTTTTTTCGTGTGTGCTTGTTTTTATGTACGTGTCGGTATAAATTCAAGTTGGTTTACGTTTCGACGTAAATTTTCTTCGGAAATATGTTGGGTCAAATATAATTAGTTTTCGTACTTATTTTTATGTACGTTTTAAAGTAAATTACAATTAGCAAGTTGTGTAATCCTATTAGCCTTTTTGTTTCTTTCTTGAGTTTTTCTTTTTCTAGACTTTATTATTTTTATTTTTTTACTTTTATTTATGTTTAATGTTTTAGGTTCCTTTTTTCATTAAAGTTATATTTAAGATAATGTTTTTACGTTTCCATTTACAGTTAATTTAAAATCAGCTCGCCTCGTTGTCCAATTTAAATTTATTTAATGGTTTTTGATCGATGTAAAATAGATGTCGATATTCTTTAGAGCATATTTCTTTTGATTGTTATATTGAACAAAAATAGATATCGATCAAACCCTCACATCGTAGCCCGGATAGTTATACTAGTTATAGACTATACCAAAACTTATAACCGACTCTACTGTAAACTAAACTCCAAAATATCATTACCTAAGAGTGTGGGTAACGTGAAAACTTTGTCACCAAGAATAGGCCAGGTGAAGTGAATTGACCATCGGGTCCTCACATGTCATGAGTTTGATTTTATTATTTGAGGAATACTGTGCTTTTAAAGAATAAATTGTGAGTTTTCTTTTTTCAGAATTGTTTGGCTGAAAAAATAACATACAGTTAGTTACTGGTTTATATTAAATTTATAACTAAAATTCTTTAAATTATTTGTATAGTTAACAACTATTTTACAGTTATTGGCCAACAAGCGAAGGCTACGGTTAGAACTGTGGAAACTCCTATGGTGGAAGGGAGAAGGAGTAGAGGCTGACCGAGACTGACTTGTGAGTAGCGAATTAGACATAATTTATTACATTTGCACCTCTCTAAAGACATGTTTGAGGATAAGAGTTCGTGGAGACGCATAATTAAAGTTAAATAGTTTTAGGAGTAGGATACATTTTGTTCTTTTAGTCTGATCTTACAAAGCTAGTTTTTTAGTGTTTTTTTGGGTGGTCTTTGCATGTTATCGCTTGTTTGTGTCTCCTTCTAATATGGTACTTGTTTATGGTTTACAATTTTTTGGTAGTCTTTGCATGTTATCACTTATCACTTGTTTGCTGGTCCTTCTGATAAGATACTTGTTCGTGTACATTCTTATATGACCTTATGTGTGGTTTTGACTTTTGAGTTGGGGGTCTCATTGAAAATAGTATCTTTATCTATGTGATATAGGTAAGGTTTATCTTTTTTTTTTTTGATAAAGAGGTAAGGTTTATCTACATCATACCTTTCTCAGACCTCACCAATAACGTTTGTTATAAGTGGGGTTCTAAGGCCAGTGGGGGTGGTCCGTTATGGACGTTTCATAACGCGTGAAACATCAAAAGCACAACGCCGCCACCTCCTCTATAACGCATGATAATATTAACGCGTGGAAGGAATCACGCGTTGAACTTTGCAAATTTGAACGTTGTTTGATGCTTTTATGACCGTTTTTCAACGGTAAAGTTTAATTAAAAAAAAAAACTTTAAACCTTTTATCTATATATATCTCCATTTTTAACCATTTCACCCACACCAAAACATAAACACATTTCACACAATCTACATCTTTCTCAAATGGAGTTCCCTACGGATTCGACGTTTCCGATGTCTAGCGATAGCGATACCGAGTCGTCTTCCGACAATGAGACGCTAAAATATTTTGTGTCGGTGTATAACGAACTTGATACTAGTTCATCCCGCCCAAAGAAAAAGATGGTAGACCGTGATCGTATACGTGCCAACGAAGTGTTAATGAACGATTATTTTGTGGAGAATCCGCTCTACAATGCCGACGTTTAGAGATTGGTTTCGTTTACCAAAAGAATTATTTTTAAAGATTGTTGGAGACATCGAAGCAAGCGAGGAATGGTTTCAAGAATGTTACGATGCGAAATAATAAAAAAATCGGATTGATCGAGGAATGGTTTCAAGAAGGTTTCAAGCAAGCGAGGAATTATTTTTAAATGTAATTTTGTATAGTAAATACTAAAAACGTCGTCTCTTTAAAAAAACCCATGTATAATCGGGTTGAATAAATCTACCAAATAATAAAAAAAAAAATTACATCGTTAAAAAACTCGTATATTACACGTGTTGAATAGATAAAAAAAAAGAGTTATATCTTTAAAAACCATGTGTATTACACAGATTAAATAAATGTATTTGTGTATATTAAATACTAAAAACGTCGTATCTTTAAAAAACCCGTGTATAGTCGGGTTGAAAAATCTACCAAATAATAAAAAAATTATATCCTAAATAAATGTAATTTTGTATATTAAATACTAAAAACGTCGTATCTTTAAAAAAACTCGTGTATAGTCGGTTGAAAAATCTACCAAATAATAAAAAAAATTATATCCTTAAAAACCTCGCGTTTTACTCGAGTTGAATAAACATAATTTTGTATACAAAATAATAAAAAAAGTTATGTTTTTAAATAATTAGGATAACATTTAATATTTTTAAATATTATATTTGATCGGGGGGCGACACTCCGATCAGTATCTCATTGAGTCTTTATAAACAATAATACAAAAAAATCCACATACATTTTTGAAATCAACCAGTTTAATATATTTTTTAAATGAAGAAGAGAAAAATATTTGTGAATCAACCCTATCCATTTGTTTTGCTTTAGAAAAGTGTTCACTTCGATCGAAGTCTCAAACTGGTTTTACTTGTTTATAACATACTCTTTACACTAATTAATTTATATAGGTTGTTAATTTATAGTTTGATAAAATAATTTTAGTACCTATTGTTTATTTGTTCACTTACGTAGATGATTTGAATGATTAATATATGCTAGGGCTGTAAACACTATTTTAAAAGAAAAACATTTTACTTTTTTGATAAATAAAAATTGTTAATTATTTTATAAACACATCTAAAGTATTAAAAATTATAAAAGTAAGAACTTTAAAATACAAACTAGACGTGGAAAAAACATAATATAAACTTTTTTCAAAAAGAAAGTTCAATTTTTTTTATAAGAAAAATGTTATTATTTATTTGTAAAGATGTTCAATAAAAAAACATAATCAAAATACTGTGAGAAGGTGTCTTTAGAAACAATATATGAAAACTTAAAAAAAAATATGATTTAAATAAAAATAAAAAAATAAATATTAAAAAAAAACGTCTGTAATCTTCTTTTACACTTTTGAATTTGTTTTGTAACAAAAAGAATATTTTTAAAAATGATGATTTGTATAGGGGGTAAATATTACAAGTTTTAATGTAATTTTATGGAAATGGGGTATAAAAAGTAACAAGAGGGTGTAAATTTAGACTACCCCTTTATTTATTTAGATAAATATAAATTTGAGGATACATACATTTGTCCAAAAGTTAGTTTCTTTTGTTATAGTAGTTAGATTAGATTTTTATTTATGCAACATCTTGATCAGATACAAATAATTTTTTAAAGGGGTTGGCCAAATGCACCCCCTTTTTTACTAGTCATACCCCCCCTTTCTAAAAATATAATTTAAAAGTTGTTAAATTTCACCCCTCTAAACAATTTAAATATTGTTTTTGAAAACTATTGTGTTTCTATAATTTGAAGACACTTTCTCTTACTAGTATTTTATTATATTTCTATAAAACGTCATTAAAATTAATAAAAAAGACATTTTTATACAATAAAAAAGTTTCAAAACTTAAAAAAAAAACAGTTGCTTTTATATTTTTTATTTATTTCGTATTTTAGTTCTCTCATCTTTCTATTTCTATTTTTATTAGTATTATTATTATATTAAAATGTTTTTAATATAATTAACAACTTTTATTTATTAAAAGTAATAAGACGTAAAAAGAAAATAAAACGTTAGTTAAGTTGGCTGGCTTTAAAGCTTCATTTAATTTTTTGTGTATCATTGTTTATACAAACCGAATTCGCATACCCACTTCAAGCCGCTATGAACAAAAAAATCCATTTCAAAATTAAAATGACTCGCTTTAGTTTAAAACGTAAGAAAACGATTATTTTTCAAATAATCAAAAAAAGTTTCTTTTTAAATAAAATAACGTTTTAAAAACAAATACTAGTAATAATAATAATTAAAGATAAAAAAAATGAAAGAAAAACAAAAGGGTTTGAATTATATTAATGTAAAAGTTGAAGGACGGGGTGCATTCAGTAGATAAGGGGTACATTTAGCAACACCCTTAAATTCACATCACATCTTGATCAGATACAAAAAAAAAATTTAAATAAAAATTTAATTTCACATCATTTTTGTATAGGTTAAACAACCAAATAGTGCAATTATTGGAAGAAATCTCATATTAGTTAAGAAAATTAAGAAATCCAAATGAATGGATCTCCTTTTGCCACATGTTACACCTTTTTGCAGATGTGTTACATGTAACAACCTGAGGCTGCCACGTGTTATGTAATAGCTTTTACCATGGCCGGCCCTGGGGGTGGGCGGGGAGGACCACCGGCCAGGGCTCGATATTTCGAGGGGCACATTTTTTTTATGAAAAAAAACCCGATATCTATATAGGGTACACCCATACAAACACCAACATAGGTCCCCTTACAAAACTACTTTTATGGTTTAGATTAGTTATTAACATCTTTGGCATTAGGTTTAGACCTTTAGTAAGTCCAATACCCAATTTTGTTAAAGCCTAAGGACACATTTTTTTCGAGCTCGAACAGGGTACACGAATTCTCAGGGCCGGCCCTGCTTTTACTTTTACAGAAAAAGCTGAAAGTCTACAAAAGATGTTACACGTAATACGTGGCAGCATCTGATTGTTACATGTAACACAGTCTGCAAAAATGTGTAACACGTGACAAACGAAGGTCCATTCATTTAGGTTTCTTAGTTGTGTTAGCTAATATATGGGTTTTCTTTCTATCCCTCCCATGTGACTATATCACTAAATATGAATTCAGTTAAACAAAACTAATTGTGTACATACGCTCATCAACTATTTAACTATTTATAGTTTTCATATAAAAACAAAACTAAAGTTGTCACTTTAAATGACCAATTTGGCCAGAAAAACAAAATAAGGGGAAAGTTCTTGTACAAATAATCTTAACATACTAAACATACAAATTGAAGGAAAACTCAAAAAGACAAGGTGACATTTTTGTAATTATCAATAACTATCAAAGTTACTCTACAAATATACCTAAAAAACCTAAAAAAAAACTAACCCCCCCCCCCCCCCACCCAAGCTAAAATGCTAAAAACTAAACCCCCAAAAAACCTTAAAAAATCTAAAAAAAATAAAAAAAACACAAAATTATTTTATTTTTTTAACATTTTTTATTAAAAAATCGCTACATTTAGTAGCAGCAAAAAATTTTTTTTTTTTTTTGCTAACAAAATGTAGCGATTTTTTTATAAAAAATATTAAATTTTTTTTTGTGTTTTTTATGTATTTTTGGTTGAGTTCACATTTGTATAGTAACTTTGATAGTTGGTGGTTATTACAAAAATGTCACCTTGTCTTTTTGAGTTTTCCTTCAATTTGTATGTTTAATATGTTAAGATTATTTGTATTTGATCTTTTGCCAACAAAATAAACGCGTTTGATAAGAAATTTTCATTTAAAATATTTATAGCATATTATGTGAATAACGGCAAATTACTAGGATATCACTTGTAATATTACAACTATATATTACACATAGTTACATATGAGTTGATCTGATGAGTTGATCCGATACAAAAGAAATTAACCTACTAAATATGAGAAGCGGGTAAAATACACCAAAACACGTGGTGGTATAATTGTTGAGGGTTCTAGTCCCATATTGGAGTTAGTGTATCATAAGTAGATTTAGAATGTATGTGAGCTCGTCATTCAAACTTTTCTTTTAGAAGTTTTTACTTATTTACATCTATGTAAGTATATTTTTATGATTATTTGAGTTTTTACTCGTCTATATGGGTAGTGCTCATGGGTTGGCGGGCCGAACTCCGCGCAAACATGAAATTTGACACGAATCCAAACACATCTATTATATATAATAAACATGATAAATAAGGGCTGATGTGTCATGCTATGGGGGCTTGAAGAATGATGTGGCATCACCTTATGCATTCTACAAATTGGTTTTGGCTCCAAAAAGTCGGGTGAAAGATTTTTGTATACGGGTTGAGGCGGGATCCGTTTCCTGTTGTTATGACCCGACTTTATTTGTACGTGCGTTTCTTTTCCAAAACCCTAGAGAGCCTCCATCTCCATTCTCCATCTCCATTCCAATGATCATCTCTTCACATGTCTTTCTTAATGAATTCCATATCGATAAGATAAATGTTCTGAGCATCGTGAATCCTTCATTCGTTTCCTTCAACATGGCTATTCTGACCCAAATTAAAGGACGCTTCTTTCTAAACCCTAGCCTCCTTCATCTCGCTCTTCTGGATCGATCATATTCTCATCAAATGGTTCAATAATCAGGTACCCAAATCTGTTTAGTTAATAGGGGTTGTATCTATATTGATTTCACTTTTTGATAACCGATTGTGATTATAGGTATGATTCCTTTCAATCACAGGTATGATTCCTTCAACCAACTTTAATCTTATTATTATTTATGTTAGTTTTTTTTTTATTGTAATGAAGTTGAAGATTTTAGGGTTTCGGTTAACTGTTTTTGTTGATTATTGTCTCTCTCAGATCCATGTATCTCGATCTAAATCTCCCCCCTCTCTTGGAAACGAAGCCATTGCTGTCTTAACGGTAAGATCAGGTTCATCGTTTGGTTAAATTGTTCTATCATTTACCAGATTGTCATTGATATATCGTTTAGCAGATTTTCACTCTTAAAACCCTAAATCTCAATCTAAAGAAACTGAGCATATGGTATGTTTTCTTCTCCATTCTAACTGTTGTAACTTGAAATTCTTTTGATGATTCCATGATGTTCATCTGAAACATTTTAAAAAGTGATTTTGTGGTGTTTATTTTAAACGATGTTAGGGTTTTTAAACAGTCGAACATTCAAAATCACGTTCTGATGTTTATCTGAAACCGAAATTTTGAATCATCTTTGATGTTTTTCATATATGTTAATGTGTTTAGTGTTTGAAATATAGAATCATATCTGAAATTTCAAATCTTGATATCTTTTTTCGAATCATTTTTATTTTGCCGGTCATACATGTTCATATTTTAAAGGTTATTAGTTTTATCTGAAACTGAAATTTTTGAATCATCTTTGATGTTTGTCATATATGTTAATGTGTTTAGTGTTTGAAGTATATTCTGTCGTCACTCCCTTTCTCTAATTTCGTTCGTAATATCTATAAAAAATAGGGGCAGCCGTCAACTTAAAATAATTATGTGAATCCCCCTTTTTTCTGCAGTAGGTCTTATTAATATATATCTCCTCGAACCAGCCGTCTGTTGTTCGTCAACTTAATCCAATTCTGCCTTCCACTTCTCTTGGCAGCCCAGGCCCAGCCTTAGAACCCCTCCAAAAAAATATCTATTCTCCCTTTTTAATTCTCAAAGATAAAAATAATGCTGCCCACTATTGATGTTTTTCCAATAAAATATATGGATTCCTTTTTTTTTATGTTTTCGAAAAATAGTAGGCCAAATCCCCTCAAATTGTTGTCAATAATAATAGCCAATCCCCACTGTTGCTTTTCGAAATTAATGGGACCTTTTCCAACTGGTGTTTTGTTTTCTTTGCTCCACCCCACTTTCACGTCCAATACATGTATATATTATATAATGCCATTTTTTTGTGTTTCTTGAATTGAACGCATATTGGGTAGTCATATGGTTCTGATGTTATCATTTTTCTTAAATCACTTGACAAGTCTTGATAGGTTTTTAATTTAATTACATACTATTGGATTTTACAATGAGGATGGTGTGATCATGAACAGATTAGCGACTCTATGATCAGGCTCATTGTTTGACAAGCTCATTTATCCGTCGTCCGATGCTCCAGGCCTCCAGCTCCTCGCCATGGCGGAAGATGACAATGGTGACGAAGAACCAGGATAGGTGATACAGTGGAGACGTTATAATCTTTGGCTAAGGGCACACAAGTTGGATCATGCAACGCTTGCCTCTAATTTTCCTTGGATTCGTAACAAATGAGGTTAGGTTATTACGACCTAGGTTATATTTTACCAGATTAGTGAGCAATTTCATTGAGGATTTAGGCATGTTTTATGTTTCTTTTGTGCTTGAATTTCACCTTTTGTAGGTCTTAGGGTAGCAAGAGAGAAGATGTTTTGGTTGTTGTTGCAATGGCTAAGGAGGTACACATCTTATATTTTAGTATTTTTTTAGGTTTAAAATTTTTGGGAGACTTTGGATTTCAGTTTGGTTTATGCGATTACAAATGTATATTTCGTTTCTGTTTTGTTCCATTTGCCCTTAATGATACATTTATATATTGTCAGGCTGTAAGGGAGACAGGCGCTCTTAAATAGGCGAAAGACAAACTTGAAAAGCACGTGGAAGAACTTACATGGCGTTTGTAGTTGGAGAAACGACTGAGGGTAATTTTATTTAACCACCCTTGCCCTTTGCCTCTATAAATTAATGTTTTTTTTTTTAACTCAAACCGTGGCTTAACTCTTATACAGACTGAATTAGAAGAGACAAAAGCTCAAGAAACCGCGACGTTGCAGGAGGCTTTATGTTTGATGCAAATCCAAATAGATGAAGCAAATGCTAAAGTAATTAAAGAGCGTGAGGCAGCACGTAAAGCTATTGAGGAAGCTCCTCCGGTTGTTAAGGAAACGCCAATCATAGTTCAGGACACCAAAAAGATTGACACCTTGGCTGCTGAGGTTGGAAGTTTGAAGGTAGGCACGCAAAGTAATTCATGGTTTTTTATATTGTAACAAAACGCGAATAAAGTAATTCCGAAACGGTTTGTCTGGATAACAGGTCAAATGGGTAGTTTTGTTATTGGGCCGGGTTGATCGAAACACTTTTTGTCCGTTTTTTTGCAATTTTTGTAAATACTTTTTATGTCGCACTGACGAAAAAATATTCATTTGAATAATGATATAAATATATGAATAAAATCATTGAAAAGGTTACAAACCTAGGCGCTTTCGATTTGTTTCATTTTCAAGCGATTTTTATTTTATTTTTATTGGGTCATCAGTGATAAAACTTTCGATTTGTGGTGATGATGGATGTGCGACACAACGTCAACTCGTAATATATATATAAATCAACAAATATCTCAGCAAGCTTAGTATCGACACCAAAGTTTATATTATATAGTATCGACACTAAAGTTTATATTATATATTTAAACACTTATAATTTGGTTGTTTTTTTTTTTTTTGTAGAGGGAACTCAATTTACTAAGGGAAATGTTTTGGTAACTCGAAGGATATGCATCTTCAAAGGGACTCGACTATCTTTAAATTGTATATCCACTGTATCACTAATTTATGTAATATGAGACTTTGTATTTTATTTTATTTATACACTTGATATTTATCTTAATAGTTTTCTCCAACCCGGGTAGCACCCGGGTGATAACCTAGTTAAGAATATTCATGAATTGATACGAATACCACTAAAATTCACATTTATGTGTTAATAATGCATATTTAACCGTATTTTTATTGTAATTTTATTATTAAAATTTAGATTTTTAAAATATGGGATGTTACATAAATATTTAATGCTAGCTCATACAAGTTGTCTATAAATGTATGTCATCTGAGAGAAGCACACTCAAACACTCCTCATTTTTCAAAGCGTGGAAAATGAGTATATTTGTTACAAATAAACTTCTTTCTGGTTTTATTATATTAACATGTTTTCTTATAACACCTTCTCAAAGCAGATATTGCTATACCTATGAGTTTACAGTTAATTTCTATGATGGAGTCCAGGATTCAACAATTGATGTTCATGTGAAATCAAAAGACGATGATCTTGGGCATCACACCATCACTTATGATCATGGGTGGCCTTTTGGTTTTTGTGAACAATTCTTTGAAAGAACTCAGTTTGCACGTTTCAATGTTTTGGGGAGATTTTACCCTTGGATCCCAGTTTGCACGTTTCAATGTTTTTGACAAAGAAATAGCAAATATTGTTGGTTGGAATATTTCAGCCAACACCATGGTTCACTGGCTCTTGAAACAAGATGGGTATTACTTGTCAAAAGAACTTTTACCATATGATGATCCAGGGTGGATGTTTAGAGGACATTGGCAGTAACAAATATTTTAAAGTTGTTATTCTAATAGTTATATTATAATAAAAATTATATAGTAGCAATAATTTGGATTCGTCGTGTTTTGAATTTATTATAAAAATATTATGCAAACAACCACGGAAGCACCGTCAACCCAAACTTTTTTCTACACACCTGAATGGAACAAAATGATAAAAGCAACAATTGACTAATGCCTTTGTTGATGCAACAAATAAGAGACCAAAGATAGTAGCGAGGTTGGTTAGGCAAAAGGGTTAAAGGGTTTAACTTTGCCTAACGCAGGTCGTGGGGTCCCCCCACGTTTGCAAGACGTGGAAGGAGGTTCACTAGTTTATTCTTGTTGTTTGCTAAGGGTCCTTCTCTGAAGTATGTTTCAGATTCGGATGAAGGGGCAAACAGAATGTGTGTGTTGGATGTGAAAGGGAGTAACTCGCATGAAGCAAGTACTCGTGATGAATGACCAGAGTTTTAAGGAATCTTCAGTGTTCAGGCATGTCCTCACTTCAGTAAATGAAGTGTCAAATATATAAGAGAAGACATCTCCCAAAGAGGAATGCATTTGACTAGTGACCTTGCTTGCAGTGAGGGGCTTGCCCTTTCGGGGGTTGAAGCCTTTTGACCCCTGGATAATAGAGTGTGCTCTGAGGACCTGCATAACTTTTGCGGCTGGCGAGTTGGTGAAGTAATCTGGAGATATGACTACTTACTGTTCCGTGCTACTTTATCTCGTTTTCCCAGGTTTTTAACCTTTGAACCATTTTGCCTTATGAGCATTTACGTATTTAAATCATTCATATTTGGTCTTGGGCTACCCCCGTCATCAGCCCCCCAAGTCAGAGGTTTTTGGGAAATGAGCTCAAAGACTTCTGACTTTTTATACGTATGTTTTTCTGTCCAAAGGCTTCGAGGGTTCGAGGGTTGGAAGGTTGAAAACGGATTTTGAATTTCGGAATTTGACAAGACAGTTGACAAGACCTGTGGCAGTTTGTCAGGCGGCGGTTTTAAATTCTGCCTGTTGATAATTATCCCTAATCTCATTTATTTACATATTTTTACTTTTGAAGAACATTACTTGCTCCTTATTTCTCTCAAGTATCCATCTTTTTCAAAATCAGGTCAGTTCCGTTTTGCTTATTTTCTCTTTAATTGTTCATGTCATGGGTGCTCGTAAGGATATGGCAAAGTCTTTTTCTCGACTGACCCAAGAGGAAGTCGATTTATTTTGTATGGAATGGGGTATAGGGACGAAGTATAAACCGGTTGCACCGGCTTGCGATAAATCTATCAATGACTGTCCTTCTGGTATGATTGCCTTGTATTGTCGTCATTTTGAGTTTTCCAATCTTCGTTATCCGTTTTCAAACTTTGTCTTGAATATTTTGGAATATTATCGAGTGTCTTTTGGTCAGATTCACCCCCTTAGCATGGCTAGGGTTTTACATTTTGAAATTTTGTGCCGGGCCACCGGGTATGACCCATCTCTGTTGTCCTTCCGTCGCTTCTTCCGGCTTGCTAAGAATGGTGATTGGTTCACCTTTGAAACCACTCAAGTTGATACTTGTTTAATTTCGTCCATGGTTTCTACACTTGGGGTCTGGAAAGATCGGTTTTTCTGGGTGTCGGAGGAAATTGTTCCTTTCAAACTTGTTTGGAGACACCCGGATGCTGTTTTGAACGAGCCGGAGCCTTCTGATTCCGAAATAAACACTCGTTTTTTAGAAATTCTCAGGGAGTGCCCTTAGAGGCTTCGTCCCTTCCCTGAGCATTTGTTGGTGTTGTTGGGTATAAGTAAAGTGTGGGAAAAGGCCAACCGGGATCCGGTGCTTATTAGAGATGGGAAGGGTATGCATTTATTCTTTTCTTGCTTTTTTGTTCCTTTTTTCTTTGTTTGCTTATGTGCTTTTTGTATTTGTGTTGCAGTTATGTCTGCCCTTGATTTTATTAAAAGTGATGACACCTCTGATGTTGCCTTTGATGATGTTGCTGCTACTCCTGGCGAGAATGCGGTTGTTAAGGGTTCTGATTACAGGTTTGAGGGTTCTGGTTACGTGAATGTTCCGAATGTTAAAGGCTTTACCAAGGTTACTGCTTCCAAAGGTTCTACCCGTCGTTCCCAACGTCATCTGAAAGGTGTTGATCAGCCTTCTGGTTCAGAGCCTATCGATGTTAGCGATGATATTGAGGCATCAGGGGATCAGGCTGTGGATGTTTGCAAGGGTAAGGAAAAGGAGTTAATTGTTTCAAGCAAGAAGAAGAAATTGATTAAGAAAAGTACCACTCCTGTTATTCAGGGTTCATCAGCCAAAAGTGTTGAGAGTTTCGAAGGTTCAGAGGGTCAGGATATTTATGTACCTAACTGGGGGGTTAAGGTTGGTGATAATTTTAAGGACCCGGCTGTTTGTGCTGAAGCTTTGGCTCATTTTGCTCCTCCCGGTGTTCGAAGTGCCATATCCAAGATGGAGGCTGATCATCTTATTTCTAGGATGATGCTCAGTTCCTGCAACCTTTCTGCCTTTTTGGTTGAAGGTGTTACTCGCTTTGCTAAAGGGATGCAGGAATATGAGGAGGCTTCCAAAAAGAAGGAAAAAATGAAAGCTTCAATTACTGCAATGAAAAAGGAAATCGATAGCTTTTCTGAGAAAGAGCTAGCTTGGACCAAGAAGGTGGAAGAGTTAACAGGGAGGCACGAGATTGAGATGGGTGATCTCAAGAAGAGTTTTGAAGCTGATCGTCTGAAGCTGAAATCTGATAGAGAGACCTTGGTTGTACAACAGAAGGCTTTTGATGAGGAGAAAGATGGTTTGAAGGCTTTGGTTGCCTGGGCCACTGGGGATAACCAGTGGCTTATCGAGCAGGGTTTTCACCAGGTTGTTACTTATTTGCTTCATTCTAAAGAGTTTAACTCCGCTCTTGGCGAGGTTTACACTAAACTGCTTAATCTGGGAAAACACCAAGGTCTTATTGCGGGTTATAAGCTTCACGAGTCTGGCCACCCTTTGTAAAAATCTCCCTTGTACCGTCCCGAGGCTTCCGATATCTTTAAGAGTTCTGTTGAGCAGATGGAGAGGTTATCATACTCGTATGTGAGTCAGGTTGCTTCTTGTTATGGTAAGCCTCTCTCCGTCTTGTAGGAACTGAAGCCGGATGGTTTGAATGAAAAGTTGTGCGCTGAAATGCTTAGCTCCCTTTCAAGGAAACGTTCCTACTCGGGAGATAGTGAAGATACCTTTCCTGGGGAATCTGATGCTCCGAAGGATGCCAGCTTGGAGGGTTCAGCTGTTGATGATCAGGGTCCAAAGGCTAAGAAGGTTAAGAAGACTAAGAAGGCTAAAGGTAGCAGTTCTGGGGCCTCTAAACCTTCTATTGATGCGTGAAATTCGTAGCTTTCTTAGCTCTTTTAAGACAATTTGTGGTTTGTAACAATATTAGGTTTTCAGGAACCCTTAAGGTTCCTGTTGGTTGTGATTTAGGCCCTCGGGGTCGTTTAAACAATATCTTAACTTACAAGTCACTAGGACTTGTTTTGACCTGTGCTTGAAAGTCTTTCAGGGCTTTCTTTGATATGATATGATGCTTAACTATTTTCTTCGTGTTATGTTTTTTGTACCTGTGCTTATTTTGTTAAGGCAGTTTCGTTGGCCTTAACCCTTCAAGCTTTTTGGCTATCCGTAGGTAGGTTGAAGCCTTCGAGGTCTCGAGTTGTCACGTAGGTGGCTTGAAGCCTTGAAGGTTTCTTAGTTTCTTGACTTGACTTGGTTTGCATTTTTTTTTTGTAATTTTTTCGTTTGTATCATCCTTTAGATAATTTTTTGTTTTCTTATAACTTTGTCTTTGTCGAGTTTGTGTTGCCTTTATGTTTTTTACACCTTAAAGGGTTCAGTGCTGCAGACACTTAGCCTTGGTGTTTTTAACAAGAAGACATAGCACCTATCCTTTTTATCATTTCTTTGTTTTTCATTTGACTTCATAAGCCTGTTTGTTGGTTATATTTCTAAGGCTTAAGGAACATTTGGTGTAGGTTGTTCAGACCTGTCTATGAGACAATTTTGCTTTAACTTAATAAGTCTCATGGAGTTGTATTGATTTAGGAACTCACCCCTTATATAGGTTCATTCAACCCTTGAACCTATTGAGCGATGCGGCCTGGGAGCTCATCCCCTTACATGGCCCTTGCCATGGAGTTTTTTGCTAGGTTCTCAACCTGATCTTAGGATAGAAAGACAAGTTTGATAAAACAACTTCATTCATTCAAGCAATACTTGCTTTTTACAAAAGGTATTCATAGTGTTGTTCGAAATACATTTTGATACAAACCAAACTTTCCTGTCTAAACATGGAACCTTTTTAGGGTTTTTCCATTCCAATGCCTTGGAAGCCTCTAGCCTTCTGAATCTGCTAGCTTGTAGGATCCACCCTTGTGTGCTTCGAGGATGGTATATGGACCCTCCCATTTTGGGCCAAGCTTTCCTTGATTTTCTTTTTTGCTAGCTTCATTGTTTCTGAGGACCAGGTCCCCTGGCTTGAATCGTTCGTTCTTGACTTTCTTGTTGTAGTAGGCTTCCATTTGTTGCTTGTATTTGGCTTCTTGGATTGCAGCTTGATCTCGTGCTTCCTCTAGGAGTTGTAAATTCAACATGGTCTCTTTTTGGTTTGTTTCGGGATCCATGTTGACGATTCGCTGGGTTACAACTCCTATCTCAGCGGGAATCACAGCCTCGGATCCAAATACCAAGCTATAGGGTGTTTTCTTATGGCTTGTTTTTTCGGTTGTTCTAATTGCCCATAGAACACTAGGCAATTCTTCAAGCCAGTTGCTTTCATATCTTCCCAATCTTGTCTTGATACCTTCCACTATGCTTCGATTTGCCCTTTCAACCTGACCGTTTGATTGCGGGTAGGCTACTGAGCTAAAGACCTGGTTGATTCTGTATTCTTTGCACCACACGCTGAAAGGCTTCTCAGCAAATTGCTTTCCATTGTCGGTGACAATTACTCCCGGCAATCCATAACGGCAAATAATATTTTCCCAAACAAAGTCGATGACCTGTTTACCTGTGATCTTTGCAAGTGGTTTAATCTCGGGCCACTTGGTGAAATAATCTATTGCCACCAGCAAGAATTTTACTCCTCCTTTGCTTGGGGGGAATGGTCCAACAATGTCCATTCCCCATTTATGGAATGGCCATGCCGAGGTTATTGGGACAAGGTCATGCTTGGGACTTTTTGGGATTGGTGCATGAATCTGGCAAGCATCACATTTCCTCAATTGTTCAGTGGTATCACGATGCATTGAGGGCCAGAAATACCCAAGGTTCATAAGTTTTGCAACCACCGATCTAGCTCCAAAATGAGCTCCGCATATGCCTTCGTGAATCTCTTTGATCAAATACTTACTTTGCTCAGGACCAACACATCTTAGCAAGGGGGCAAGGTAACCCTTTTTGTAAAGGGTTTCTCCTTGTAGTACGTACTGCCTTGCCTTGATTTTAACCCTTTCAGCTTCTACTTGATCATTGGGTAGTTCACCATTTTTAAGGAACTTTTTGATGGGAGTCATCCAGCTTGGATCTTCCTCGGTGACTACGTCTTGAACTTCCAATTCATCGATTGATGGAGCCTTCAACACTTCTACCAACACCTTCTTGGTAAGGTGGGCAAAAGTGAGAGATGCAAGCTTACTTAGGGCGTCAGCCTTTTTGTTTTGAGATCTGGGAATCTGTTTAACGTTGCATGCTTGGAAGGTACTCATCAGTTCCTTGGATTTTTCTTTGTATTTTTTCATGTTGGGTTCTTTGGCAATGTAGCTATCATTTACTTGGCTCGAGACCAGCAACGAATCTGTGAACACTTCAAGCTTTTGGATCTTCATTTCTTTGGCCAGCCTTAAACCGGCAATCAGTGCCTCGTACTCTGCCTCGTTATTGGTGGTCTGAAAATCAAAACGGAGAGCATATGTGAATTCCAACCCTTCTGGGTTGATCAAAATTAGTCTAGCCCCTGACCCTTCAACGCTTGAAGCCCCGTCGGTAAAAAGCTTCCAGGCTTCAGGGTTGGAGGGTTCAGTGGTGGCAGTGTTCACTTCAGTGATTGCTTGGTTTGGGACTTCTGCAATGAAGTCGGCCAAGACTTGGGCTTTGATAGCTTTTCGTGGGACGTAGGTGATGTTATGTTCACCTAGTTCCACTGCCCATTTGGCCAACCTTCCCGAATTCTCTGATTTTCAAGCACACTCTTAATAGGTTGGTCGGTGACCACTTGTATAGGGTATGCTTGGAAATACCTTCGAAGCCTTCTAGCTGTTTGAACTAGGGCTAGGGACAGTTTTTCAAGAGGAGGGTATTTGGTTTCAGCCAATTTTAGAGTTTTGCTGAAGAAATAAACGGGTACCTGAGCTTTGTCCCGTTCGATGGTGAGGACTGCACTTATGGCCTCTTCAGCAATTGATAGATAGACTGAAATTAATTCCCCCGTTTCAGGAGCTGCGATGTCTGGTAAGGAAGCAAAATGTTGTTTCATCTGGTTGAAGGCTTCTTCAGCCTCATCAGTCCATTTGAAGTCCTTCTTATCAGAGCAATTCTTGAGCGTTTTGTAGAAGGGTAGAGACCTTTCAGCCAGCTTGGAGGTGAAACACTTCAAGGCTGCAAGCTTCCCGTTTAGGCTTTCAACCTCCTTCTTGGTTTTTGGTGGCTTGGCTTCAAGGACAGCTTTCACCTTGTTTGGGTTAGCCTTGATGCTTTGTTTCCCAACAATGTGACCCAAGAACTTTCCTTCCTCAAACCCGAATGAACATTTCTCATGATTGAGCTTCATGTTAACTTTTCTGAGGTTCTTGAAAGTTTCTTGAATGTCATCGAGCATTTGATACTCCGTCTTGCTTTTGATCACCAAGTCGTCGACGTATGCCTCCATGTTTTTACCAATTTGGCTTGCAAAGGCTTTGTCTACTAGAAGTTGGTAAGTTGCTCCAGCGTTTTTAAGTCCAAAAGGCCTCTTTTTGTAACAAAGGATTCCTTTATCAGTGTGGAACACTGTCTTCTCTGCATCTTCTTTTTTCATGAGTATTTGGTGATACCCTTTGTAAGCATCAAGAAAGCATTTGAAAGGGTAACCGGTGAGTGAGTCAACCTTGAGATCAATTTCCGGTAGTGAATAGTAATCCTTAGGACAAGCCTTGTTAAGATCCTTGAAGTCTATGCACATCCTCCAAAAGTTGTCTGGTTTCTTGACCATAACCGGGTTTGCAACCCATGATTGGTACTTGACTTCTCGGAGAATGCCGGCAGATACGAGCTTTTCGACTTCTTGGCAAGCAGCCAGGCTTCTCTCAGGTGCTAAACTTCTTTTCTTTTGGACCACAGGCTTGACATCCGGTGGTATTCTTAACTCATGCTCAGCGATGTTCCGGGGGATTCCTGTCATATCCTCTGGACACCAAGCGAAGACATCGCTGTAATGTGTTAGCAACTTTTCTAGATATGAGAGGGTTTCTTGTGAAAGGCTTGGATTGACCCTTATTCTCTGTTCAGGGTACTTAGGATTTATGATTAACCTTTGCTTGTCTTCTTCACTTCTGGAACTTTCACCCTCAACCAGATAGGCTTCTTGAGAGGGTTGAAGGGTTGCTATCCCCCTCTCGGTGGGGAACTTGACAGTGCCATGGCCAACAGATACAGCCATGTAGAATGCACACTGTCCCGGCCTACCGATGATCACGTCATAATTCGAGGGAATGTTGATAACCACAAAGGTGAGTGGTTGAATTCTTTCCTTCCGACCTTCATTGAAACGAACATCAAGTGTCAGTTGCCCTAAAGGCTTGAGGGGTATATCGGCAATACCTTTTATGGAGGTTCCAGAGGGTTGAAGCCTTGAACGTTCTTCGTTGCTCAAGCGGTTGAAGAATTTCTCGAACATGATTTCAGTGGCTGCCCCCGTGTCTATGTATGCCCTATTTGTTTGCAACGTTCCCACAGTAGCTTCTACCACAAGAGGGCTTGGAAGAGGGTCTTTTTCTGTTGGGGGGAAGCAAACACACTGAAGCTCCCAAGCTTCCACCCGCTGTCTCTTGTGAGGAACCCTTCCATCAAAATCCACCATATTGACTTCCTTGCCCTTTCCTTCAGCCATTTTGTCCCGTACCCCTTTTACCAAATGAGCGAGTTCTCCGGACTTAACAGCTTCTTCAATTCTTTTCTTGAGCTGGAAGCAATCATTGGTGTGGTGACCTTTTTCTTCATGAAACTCACAAAACTGTGTGGAGTTCTCATTTTTTTTGCTTTTGGGGAGAGGCCTGGGAGGCCTAAAGTTCTGTTTAACTTCTTCCGTGGCAAGGATTTCTTGGGGAGTCTTTGTGAGGGGTGTGAAACTCATGCCTTTCTCCCTGGTTGGAGGGTTCCGACCTTCAGGCCTTCGATGGTCTGAACCCTTTTGACGTCTGTCATAGGAGTTAAAGTTCCCTCTTTTTCTGGCGGGGCTGTTACTCTGCCAACTAGATCCTCTTTTCCTTTGCTCTTTAATATCTACTGCCTCCTCTCCTCGGATATGGGCTTCTGCCCTTTCGAGAGCTTCTTCCAAGGTTTTGGGCAGAGATTTGTTGAAATCTCTTGTGAGATATTTTGAGGTGATAAAGTTCATGAACCCGGCTACCCTCATTTTCTCATCTGCCCCTACATATGTGAGACCTTCCTTCTTGTATCGTTCAATAAACTCACGAAGACTCTCATCATCACGTTGTTTTATCTGAAAGATGACAGTTGCATCTTTGACATATCGCCTTTGTTGGGAGAAGTTGGCCAAAAAACCCTTGCTGAGGTCGTCGAAGCTTCGAATGCTTTGAGCAGGTAAATCATTGAACCAAATCCTGGCTGATCCAACAAGGGTTTGCATGAACATTAGGCAACATTCAGCGTTCGACCATTTCTCTATCCTTGCTGCTCCGGTGAAGATCTGAAGATGGTCCTCAGGATCCTCAGTCCCATCATATGTTCTGATGTGAGGAGGCATCTTGATCTTTGTTTGAAAATCATAATCAGCCATTTGCTGTGAAAAGCATGAAAGGTTACTTGGCTTATAAGGTTTGGCCAAATCTTCTTCAGCCCTTGCACCCACGTTATTGCCATTGCTGTTGTTTCCCTGAGTGGCCAGTACTTGATAAATAAAGTGCTGCCACGGGAAGCCGGCCATCATCTGGGCCATCATTGGGGGCATGAGGTTGAAACCTTGAAGGCTTCCAGGTGCGACTGAGCAGCTTACTCCAAGGGGGGTGCTCATAACAGCACTTCGTGCCAAAGGGAGCACGGACAGAGCCTGTTCCCACGAAGCTGTTGTAGAGGCTGGAAGGCTTGTTACTGGGGACTGTAGGAGCTGGTCGAGGGTCAGCTCATGCCCCAAAGGAGCACCACTTGCAATTGGTTGGGAAGAGAAGATGGGATGTACCGTAGGATTCGTCATTGTGGATAGATATGGATTAGGGTTTGGAGGATTACTGGGACCAGCCTCATTCCTAGTTGTGAAAGGAGGGATAGGAGGTCCGGGAGATAACGTTGGTTCCGGCTCGTCATAGTCTAAACGAATCCTTACTCCCTTGTCTCTTTCTCTACTCACATATTGGTTGAGGAGGGACCTCAACTCAAGGAAATTGTTGGCGACCCCCTCAGGGGTAAGTTCAACACGTGCTGGGGTGTCAGAGACACCAATATTGGGAGAAGGGACTCCGGATCTGGACGGAGTTGGTGTGTTGAATGTGAGGAACTCGGGTGTGCTTCCCGGAGTTGAGAAAGAAGTTGGTATAGCCACATGAGCTTGGCTACTTCCCGGGGTTGAGGTGTTTGGAATCTGATTTACTTCACCCGGGGATTCACTTTCTGACATGGTGGTTTTGAGCGAAAAGAGCTACACTACTAGGTCTTTTTGAGGAAAAATAGCGGCGTAGCCCCACGGTGGGCGCCAACTTGTTGATGCAACAAATAAGAGACCAAAGATAGTAGCGAGGTTGGTTAGGCTTACATATTCGGTTCATCATGTCCATAATCCTTATGATCATCGAACCATGGATCATAATTTGGGTCTAAAGGATTAGGAACTGGTATCCTAGGTATTTCCTCAGGGTTGAAATCATGCGTTTCTACTTCCATCGGCTGAGTGGGAATTAAAGGTAAGGGTTGTGGGGCTACTAGTTTTTCCAGATTTGGGTCGGCAGCAGTTGTTGCTAGGATATGGAAATTGGCTAAACTTCTATTAAGCATATCCTGTGTATGGGCATCTGACTCTTGCTTAGCGGCTGCTAGGACTCTTTGTTGTTGCAACTTTCGCATTCTTTTCCTACGCTCAAATGCTCCCTTACTGAACTATCCTCTCTTTTTCTGAGGGAATGGCTCTTCAGACTGAGCTTTAAAGGCAAACATTCCTTCTTCCTGATCAGCGGAATACCCAGAGAGGGTAGGCTGGGAAGAGGTACCTTCACTCCTAGGTGAATCGGACAACTGACGATACACGTCTGAGGGTCCTTGATCACTCATACTGTAAACAAACAAATAGTCAAATAACACATAATAATAAAATACAGATATTCACGTATTTTCATAATTTATTTCCTAACAATTTAGATGATATATTGATTTCAGCAGAACACTCCTGTGGTTGAATCAGTGTCTAAGCTCTGATACCACCTTCTGTCGCAACCCCCGCCCCCTTATCTGTCCCGGGAACGGGCGGCCGCGCACATCATTTGTGATGGTATCATTTATTAATTTGGAAGCGGAAATTACATCAGGACCGTAGTTAGGAAATGTTTTATCAGAGTAAAACCACCATATTTTATATTAATAACCACATGGGTAAACCCAAGTTTCTTTATTACGATACGTTTATAGGGATAAACCCTATTTTATTGAATTTAAAACATCTTCTTTTAGATAACTTTTATAGCCACATTTTCCAAGCCGTCAGTGCTCTTCAGCTGGTTTTTTCCTAATTGGCTTTCATATTGTGTTACCTGAAACGCGTTTTAAAAACATTTGTCAGTGGGAAATACTGGTGAGTGAATCCTAGTTTAATCAAGAAGAGTTTTATCAATTAACACAGTATTGAGAGCGATCACAATGTTTATTTCTACACAATTACTCATTCAGTACTGTCAATCCTAACTGGTGGGTCATATTACACATTGGCTAACTCGTTGTCCAATTGTAACGTGCTTCACATTTTGTATACAAAACCTCAACATACCGGCAGTAATTGAAGAACTACAAAGACTCAATCACTGCTTAATCACATTGTAAAACATTTAAGGTTTTGTAAAAACAGATTACAAAAAGGTTTACAAAAAGCGGATAAACTCACATTGCCGTCTTAGACTTCTTTTAGGGTTTCATGGTGATTTATCTATAATTTACACAAATGTACATATGTTAGTATAATAACCCTTTAATTATATTAACGATACCCTCCCCGAGACGATATTCCAACAACTACGTCGGGCAGAACCACGACAGTTGTTACGGAACCCTGGATCAATCGGGCATCATATCTAATACATAACTGGGGTTATAATACTTACAACGGAGCAGAACTTCGTTAATTAGGGGGATATAATACCCGTATATTATGCCTACTTCTCAGAAATTCGTTAAGAAAGAAATGAATTGAGCGACGGAAAACGAAATCCCGATGCCTTCTTATATAGGGCTGAAATCCAAGTTTCTCGCGGCCCGCGTAAGGTAAGCTTAAGGCTTACGCGGCCCGCGTGCTAGGGGGTCTAGGCGTAGGTGATCCGGGTCATGACTAGGTTCAACACGTTGCTTGACACGTGTCAACACAGGGTGCGATCTGGCCTCTTAGCTGTCGCTGCCCGCGTAAGGTGTAGCCTAGGGCTACGCGGCCCGCGAGCGCACCAAAATTTTTGTTTTTTAATTATTTTTAATGACATTTCATATTTTGGGCTCGTTTTTCACATACGGGGTGTATTTTAAGACATATAGGGGTATTTTAAAATATATTAAGGTGTCAGAAAAATTTCAGGAGGGTTGTTATAGGTAAATACTCTTAGCCTATTTTATTTTATAAAGGCTTAAGATATGTCACTAGCCACTTGGTCAGGTATTTCAAAAGGGCGAATGATGTCATAGAAATGCAAATAACCCGTTTTAATCCGTATTGCTTGATAACTTAAACAATTGGGGGTTAACAGGACCGTGTCCGGGTGTCCTGACTCATTTAATTGCAAATGGCCACGAATTAATGCGCAGGGTGTAGGCATACACCTAACAGACGCAAATGATAATGTGTGTGTGTGTCTATTAATCATGTACTGACATTTGATTTCCAGTCCCCGACTGTATTGACAAACATGTAAAACTGGTGACAAGAGATACAGTTTGTCCAAGTTATTTAAAAATGAAATACCAAATTGTATTAAATAATTTTGAAAAGATTTTCAAAAGTGTCGGTATCAGTATTTACCAGTGAAAACTGACGTATTTTCAAAAGACTAAGCGCATGTTAAAAGCATATACAGAATAGGCTGGAGCAGGCTTGGTCTTAGAATTGGAATTTCCAACTCCACAATAAAAGACCCACATAGTCTTAAGTAGCTTTTATTTAGATCCCGCATGTGGATATTTGGTACGAACAACTTGTATAACTTTTGTTTATTATATTCAAGCTTTTACATTATGTACTTTATTTTATTCGATCTATCGTTGCCATTTGTGATACTGTTTTTAATCGTTACGCATATCGGGCTCACCCAGAAATTAGGGTGTGACAATCATGGCGATCTAAGGCTCTCTTATGTCCCTACAAGATCATGGAAGAAACAAAGTTGTTAGGTATTTTTGTGGATTGTAAATAGGGGGAAATTATGTAAGTTGGATTGGAAGAGCATTCACATCCATTTCATCAAAGTCTGTGTGTGGAGTTTTTATAATATAAAAAGTGGTTGTGAGTGGAGGAGAGAGAAAATGTTACTGTTCATCTGTATATTTTGGGGGACACTGTTCACCCCCTATAATTTTTTAATATATTTTGAAAGTGGTTGTGAGTGGAGGAGAGAGAAAATGTCTTGACAAAGGTATAAAAGAATATTATTTAATTGAAAAGGAGAGAGAAAATATAGTGTTTTTTAGTGTAATTTAAGGTGAAAATATGGTGGAATGGATGTGAATGCTTGAACATATTGTGCAACTTTAGTTTTATGCTTGCTTATAACGGTGACTTGCAAACTCCCTAATTACTTATGTCACAACCCCCGATCCCTATTCCCCGGGAACGGGCGGACGTGATCACAGAGTTTGGTGGTATCAGTTTTTATTTAGTCTCGCAGCGGAATTTACATCAGGATCGTAGTTAGGAAATGATTATCAGAGTAAAACCACCATGCTTAATATTAATAAATACATAGGCAAAACCCAAGTTTCTTATTACAATACATTTATAGGGACAAACCCTATTTTATTTAATTTAAAACATTGTTTCTTAGATAACTTTTATAGCCACTTATTTTCCAAGCCGTCAGTGCTCTCGAGCTGGCTTTATCCCAGTTGGCTTTCACATTGTGTTACCTGAAACATGTTTTAAAAATATTTTGTCAGCGGGAAATACTGGTGAGTGAATCCCAGTTTAATCAAGAAACATTTTATCAATTAACACAGTATTGAGGGCGATCACATTGTTTATTTCTACCCAATTACTCAATCAGTACTGTCAATCCTTGACTTGTGGGTCATATTACACATTGGCTACTCGTCGTCCAATGGTAACGTACTGTCGTCCCGACTTACTACTCGCAAGTAATAAATTTTGTATACAAAACCCCAAATACCGGCAGCAATGGAAGAACTACAAAGACTCACATACTGCTTAATCGCATTGTAAAACATTTAAGGTTTTGTAAAAACTGTTAACAAAAAGAAGATTACTCACATTGCTGGTTTAGGCTTTTCGTAATGGCTTCCTGGGTATAATCTATAATTTACACAAATGTACATTGATTAGTACCATAACCCTTTTTAAATTATTAATAATACCCTCCCCGAGACGGCATTCCAACAACTACGTCGGGCAGAACCACGACAGTTGTTACGGAACCCTAAATCAATCGGGCAGCGTAACTATTATGAAACCGGGGTTATAATACTTACAACGGAGCAGAACTTCACTACTTAGGGGTATAATACTCAAAATATTATGCCTATACTTTCAGAATTCGAGATTGAGAATAAGAATTGAGCGACGGAAATCGAAAACTGATGCCTGCTATTTATAGTTGTGAAATCTTGTCCTCACGCGGCCCGCTTTCGATAAGGCTAACCCTCAGGCGGCCCGCGTCCACCTATAGCTTTGACCAGTCAGCTAGTAGACTTGACACGATGTCGACACGTGTCGACCTCTGGTGCACTCGCGTGTTATGAGTCCGCGCGGCCCGCATTAGTATAAGCTTTAGTTCAAGCGGCCCGCATTAACTTAAAGAAGTCAGCGGAGTCAAACTCTGGTCCTAATTCGGCCCGCTTGATATGTTGGGGTGGGTCTAGGCGGCCCGCCTCAACTTATATTTCACATTTTTATTTTATTTTTATATATTATAATATAATTTGGGCTCGGTTTTTGCATACGGGGTGTAATATAAGACATATTAAGACATTTTATAATATATCAGAGAGTCGGAAATATTATAAGGGTATTGATTTTACCGAGGGTTGTTACATTCTCCCCACCTTGTTTTAGAGCTCGTCCTCGAGTTCTACTGAAACAAATGCGGATATTTCCTTTTCATTTCTGACTCGAGTTCCCATGTGTACTCAGGTCCTCTTTTGGATTCCCACTTCACTTTGACTAGAACTAATCTTTTATGTTTGAGATTCTTAACTTTCCTGTCTTCAATTTGTAGAGGTCTTTCTACAAACTTGAGTTGTTCATTTACCTCTATGTCCTTAAGAGGCACTATCAGTGATTCATCAGCTAAACACTTTTTAAGATTAGATACATGAAACACATCATGTATTCCTTCCATTTCCTCTGGCAGTTGTAGCTGATAGGCTACAGGTCCTATCCTTCTAATAATCTTAAAAGGTCCAACATACCTGGGGCTTAGCTTTCCTCTTTTGATGAATCTTACCACTCCTTTCCAAGGAGAGACTTTTAACAACACTTTATCTCCTACTTGAAATTCTAACGGCTTGCATCGGTTATCAGCATAACTCTTTTGTCGATCACGTGCAGCTTTCAGTCGTACCTTAACTTGAATAATCTTGTCAGTTGTTTCTTGCACTATCTCAGGTCCAGATAATTGTTGTTCCCCAATTTCTGCCCAACAGACTGGGGTTCGACACTTTCTTCCATAAAGTGCTTCAAATGGTGCAGCATTGATACTTGTGTGATAACTATTATTATAAGAAAATTCTATTAAAGGTAAGTGTTCATCCCAATTACCTCCAAAATCAATTACACAAGCTCTAAGCATATCTTCCATTGTCTGGATTGTTCTTTCACTTTGTCCATCTGTTTGTGGATGATAAGCCGTACTTAGCTTTAACTTGGTTCCCATTGCCTTTTGGAAACTTGACAAAAAACGAGAGGTAAATCTACTATCTCTATCAGAAACAATTGATAAAGGAATGCCATGTAAAGAAACAATTTTATTTACATACAACTTAGCTAATTGTTCCATACTAATTGTTTCCTTCATTGGTAGAAAATGAGCTGACTTAGTTAGTCTATCTACAATCACCCAGATTGTATTATTTCATTTCCTAGTTTTGGGTAATTTAGTAACAAAATCCATTGTTATTAATTCCCATTTCCAAACTGGCATTTCTAATTGCTGTAACAAACCTGAGGGTTTTTTATGTTCAGCTTTAACTTGTGAACAAGTTAAACATTTAGAAACATAAGTTGCTATGTCCTTTTTCATTCCTATCCACCAGAAATTTTTCCTTAAATCCTGATACATTTTATCACTTCCTAGATGCATCGTATACTTAGATTTATGGGCTTCTTCTAATATACGATTACGTAAATTTCCTAATTTAGGTATCCACATTCTCTGTTCATGGAATCTCCATATCCCATCTATTCCTTGTTTTAATTCCTTTAACATACCTTTTAATTTTTCAGAATCATTCTTGATTACTGATTCTTGTGCTTCTCTTATTTGATCATTTAAATCTACTTGCAGATTTAATTTAAGAGAACGTACCCTTTTTGGCTTTTCATGAAATTTTCGGCTTAAAGCATCTGCCACTACATTTGCTTTTCCTTCATGATACTGGATATCACAATCATAGTCACTAAGAAATTCCATCCAACGTCTTTGTCTCATATTCAATTCTTTCTGCCCGAAAACATACCTTAAACTTTTATGATCAGTGAATATGGTAAACTTACTACCATAAAGGTAATGTCTCCAAATCTTAAGAGCAAAAATTATAGCTCCTAATTCTAAATCATGGGTTGAATAATTTTCTTCATGATTCTTAAGTTGTCTAGATGCATAAGCTATAACTTTCTGACGTTGCATCAATACACATCCATAACCTAATTTAGAAGCATCACAATAGACTACAAAGTCTTCAGTTCCTTCTGGTAATGCTAATATAGGTGTATGGGTCAATCTTTGCTTAAGGATTCTAAAGGCTTCTTCTTGTTTTAATCCCCATTCAAACTTAACAGATTTACAAGTTAACTTAGTTAAGGGAATGGCTATTCTAGAGAAATCTTTAATAAATCTTCTATAATAACCAGCCAATCCTAAGAAACTTCTAACTTCGGTTGGTGACTCAGGGGTTTTCCATTTCGTAATTGCCTCGATTTTTGTTGGATCTACATGAATTCCTTCATGATTGACTAGGTGTCCAAGGAATTGTACCTGTTCTAACCAAAATTCGCACTTTGAAAACTTAGCATAAAGTTTTTCTTTTCTTAACAGACTTAAAAGTGCGTGCAAATGCCTTGCATGATCCTCTTTATTCTTAGAATAAATTAGAATATCATCTATGAA
Organism: Helianthus tuberosus; assembly: GCA_030545235.1. Taxonomy (NCBI): domain Eukaryota; kingdom Viridiplantae; phylum Streptophyta; class Magnoliopsida; order Asterales; family Asteraceae; genus Helianthus; species Helianthus tuberosus. The sequence continues at coordinate 190,544,039 of CM060406.1, forward strand.
TACAATTATGAATTTATCCAAATATGGCTTACATATTCGGTTCATCATGTCCATAAATGCAGCTGGGGCATTGGTTAAACCAAATGGCATGACAGTGAATTCATAATGACCATACCTTGTCCTAAAAGCAGTTTTAGGAATATCCTCTTCCTGTACTTTTAATTGATGATATCCTGACCTTAAATCGATTTTTGAGAAAAATCGAGCTCCTTGTAGCTGATCAAACAGATCATCGATTCTCGGTAATGGATACCGATTCTTAATCGTGACCTTGTTTAATTCACGGTAATCAATGCACATACGCATTGATCCGTCCTTCTTTTTAACAAACAATATCGGCGCTCCCCATGGCGATGAACTTGGCTGTATAAATCCTTTTTCTAACAATTCATCTAATTGTTTCTTCAGTTCCTGCATTTCAGCAGTTGCCAAACGGTAGGGTGCTTTGGCAATTGGTGATGTTCCTGGTAGTAGGTGAATTCTGAATTCAACTTCTCTGTCTGGAGGTAATCCTGGTAATTCTTCTGGAAAAACATCTGAAAACTGAGATACTATTGGAATATCTTTTAGTTCTTTTCCTTTAGTGTTAGTGATTATAGAAATCAAATACACTACAGAACATTTTCTTATACAACTTGCAGTTTTCATCACAGATATGAATTTTGTAGATTTAGAGAACTTATCTCCTTTAATTGTGATCATTTTACCTTTTTGTGAATTTACTTGGATTAACTTTTGATCACATAAAATATTGGCTTTATTGGCTATTAACCAATCCATTCCTAAAACAACATCAAATCCTACCAGATTCATGGGATACAGGTTTGCTATAAATTTCTGATTTAAAATTTCTATGCTTGCTCCCTGCAAGATTTCAGAAATTCTAACAGTTTCTCCGTTAGCTGTCTCTACTACACATTCTTGTGGTAGTTTAGTTAATGGCTGATTTAGAAATTTGCAAAACGATGTATTAATAGAACTTTGGTTTGCACCAGAGTCAAATAATACTTTAGCAAAGACATCATTAACTAAAAACGTACCAGCTATGACATCTGGAATCATTCTGGCTTCATCTGCAGTCAAAATAAATGCTCTAGCATTTTTAGTATTCTTGTTGTCGGTGGCTGGAGCTAATTTTGGGCAGTTTGGCTTGATGTGACCTTGTTCTCCACAATTGTAGCATATCCTGTTGTTTTTCTTCCTGCAATCTTCTTCCTTGTGTCCAGATATTTTGCAAAAGTTACAGTACCCAGAACATCTTCCTGAATGCTTTCTTTTACAATTCCTACAGTAAGATGCAGAGGTAGAACCTACATTTCTTCCACGATTAGAATTTCCAGAACGAAATTCTTGAGTCAATTTCTGGGTTAGGTTTCTCCTTTGATCCTCTTCTCTGGTACGGACTAATTCATCAGTCAAGGTATTGGCTAGTTCTACAGCTTCTTCTATGGTTTGAGGTCTAGCTGCCTTGACTACATGTCTTATTTCCCCAATTAATCCCCAAATATAACGGGAAATTAACACTGGTTCTGGTGAAGCAAGAGTTGGCACTATCCTAGCATATTCGAAAAATAGCTTTGTGTACCCTTTGCTATCTACACCAGTCATCCTAAGGTTTAGGAATTTGTTTGCTATCTGTTCTTTTTCATTGGGTGGGCATAATTTCCTTTCTACCTTGTTTTTAAATTCTTCCCATTCCATATTATAGGTTTGATCACTTCCTCTTGTCTGGAGGATAGTGTTCCACCATTCTAATGCTGCATTCTTAAACAGATTAGAAGCAAACAATATCTTATCTTCTTCAGCACACTTACTTATCCTTAAGACTGCCTCAGTCTTTTCTATCCAGCGTAAGGTTGCAATGGCCCCTTCATTGCCCGAGAATTCCATTGGTTTACAGGACCAGAATTCTTTATAAGAACAACCGTTAGGCACGGTTCTTCTTCTTTTAGGAATAGGCATTTGAAGTACAGGTCCATTGTTCACGCTGTTTTCTGGTTCAAGTGGTCGCTTACTGCTATGCCTACTTTTATTATCAGCATCCTTAACAGTTTGAAGTATAAATGCCATTGCATCTATAATTCCTTGTGCTACTATGTGTTGGATGGCACTATTATCCATCTGGTTCCCATTGTTATTGTTGTTCGGATTCTCATTATTCAGATTATTGTCATTCTGAATATTATCATTCTGGATTTCCGGGTTATTATCCAAATTGACTTGATTTTCTTGGTCGGCCATCTGAATTTTAAACATTGATCCCATATTAATATCATGAATAATATATTAATATAATTAATCACATGACACGCAGTTTTGTCAAAAGCGTAGATCATTGCTACTTTTACTCTTTTCATATACTTATGCGTCCATTACACACTAGTACAGAAATGAAATTACAATACCAACAGAATTAAAATAATAATATGCATCCGTACACACATATCTTATTTTATTTTATTATATTATTATTACTACTGCTTCCTCCATTCTAACATTCATGGATATGGATTTATCCAGAAATCCATATTGCGCTCATCGTATTTCCATACGAGACGCTCTCCCACCTGACGCATCCTCTCACTACTTTCTAAGATCTCCTCCCCGAAAGTCCTAAGTTCTTGCACGTTTTCTGCACTCATTGGGGGTGCAGGTTCTCGGACTGGGTTTGGAATCTGGGGTATATTTTCCTGATATGGGGTTTGGTGCAGGCACTCTAGGGATTTCTTCTGGGTTAAAGTTGTACATTTCTTCTTGATTTTCCTGATTTTCTATTTCCATGGGCTGTTCTGGGTTTTGTGGTTGTGGGGCTACTAATTGTTCCAGACTTGGGTCAGCAGCAGTCGTAGCTAAGATATGGAAATTAGCTAGGCTTCTATTAAGTATTTCTTGAGTTTGGGCATCTGTCTCTCTCTTAATAGCTGCTAAAGCCCTTTGCTGTTGCAATTTCCTCATTCTTTTTCTACGAGCAAAAGCTTCTTTACTGAACCACCCTCGTTTCTTAGTAGGAAATGGTTCTTCAGATTTAGCTCTAAAGGCAAATATCCCGTCTTCCTGATCAGCAACATACCCCGAGAGTGTAACACCCCCAAAATACCACCTGCGGGAACTCCGCGAGGCGTGTTACTCATCAGAGTTCGAGCCACCAATCACATTGAACCAATGATAAATATTTAAATAAAACAAGTCACGAGTTACCAATAGAAAATATCAAACATGGGGTTACTCCCAAAGAGTTGTGTAGCGGAAGCATATAGTAATTCGTTTAACAAGTGTTTCATAGTAAATGTTCAAAACCAACGTTTCACTTATAAGTTAATCCAAGAGCCTCGATCCATGACCACTCCAGCACTCCCAGATAGCAAGTCCCCGTCACGAATTCTAGCGACCTGCAAGCATGCAGACAAGTGTGTCAGACGACGCTGGTGAGTTCAAGGTTTTGTTAACGTGTGTAGTTACCAGATATCTGTTAAGTCAACTCATCGTTTCGTTTTGGGATTGTTATTAATGTAGGAGAGTCTTATATACTGGAAGTGTGTCCAATATATACCATGGGAGTGTGCCCAATATAACCTGGGAGTGTGCCCAACCCCAATGCCCCTAACCAAGCATTGGTAATGATGTCCAGGTAACTAGATCACGCCCGTCCTTACGGCCCGGTGTGAGGGTGTCAAACCTAATAGCGCTATCAACTAGTTACCCCATTGCCTTACAGGCAACACGGTAGATGATCGATTCTGTGTTCAATAACCAACATCCCAAATAACAGTTTACCCAGTATTCCCTTTAGAAACGTTTACCAGATGTCCCAAACCACCGGGACGCATGCTTAGAAAAGTGCAGTGAACTCACCTTGATTTGCTCGGTATGCTAAGTATGTGCTCAAAGTTTATCAATCAAGTCCTAGAGTACGCACGTGTACATGATCAGTTTATATCCAAATTGTTCACGTAGGTATAATCACAGAAGTACTAAACATGTATTCAATATCATACAAATCATGCATACCACTTAACATCTTAACAGAGGTTGACATGCGTAACAAGTTTACACATTTAACTTAACGAAGTATGAATTAACGGAGTTAACAAGTTACGTTTCAACATATTGATTACAGATCATGGGCCGAAAACATAAGGGTGCCGAAATCCCTTTTTGTTTGGATTTCGTTGAGGTATATCCCAACTGGGGTAGGGGTTTTCATCGGCTAATCATCAAAGTTTATTAATATTAGAAACTGTGTTTTGAAACAATTTATCACATATTATAACACGATCAGCAAGCATGTCTTCGATCAATATTATAAACAATTTCTATTACCACTTTAATCAATTTATTCAATTAATTAGTATCAAACCACAAGTAATCTCAAACAAACATAGCTATAATCATGTCCTTCCCACTAGGTTCAAATCTCAAAGTCGTATAGTTTCACAACAAGACAATTGATAATATTAATTCCTTTGACTATTGTGACATCATGATTGAAGGTGCACATGATTGATGAGATCAAGGTTTCAAATGCATACATGGCTGCCATATATCCAAAGTCTACAATTATGTCAGACACATGCTATCAAATGCTTGGACCCCTAAAACTAATGATGTGCCATAATCGATTGCATGGATATGTATAATACTATCATGTCATCTTACTACTCATGCCACACAAATCACATAAGATCACACAATCATGAACATCGATCAGTAGACTGCATAATCATACTTACCGAATACAAGAGGGTCGATAGAGAGAGAGGACACTTCGTTAAAGGGCTGCCGTCGGTTGTGAAAGGATATCGAGAGAGAGAGAGCGATGTGATTAGGGTTTGCTTATAATTTTTCCTTATTCAGTCGCGTAATAGTTATACATAGCTAAAACCACTCACTGGGCCAAGGCCCACCTTTGATTTCGTTGATCAGATGGTGGTCGAAAACACAATGGAGTGTTTTCGGCCACATGGTGTTTTCAGGGTGATGGTTTTCGGCCAGTCCATATTTTGTTTCTAAAACATAACTTCACCCTACCATATTTTAAACATACACAAATAATGTGCATCAACTATATATAAGTAAAACACACTTAACACCCATCATATATAACATTATAATGTACCAACCACAATACGATTCAACATGTTACAAACGTGTCCTGCCGTGAAATAAACAATCTAAACAATTAACGTGCAATAGTGCGAAGATGGAATCTTGGAAACTCGAGTTGTCACATTATCCCCAACTTGAAAGAAATTTCGTCCCGAAATTTAGCACGTGGTTACTGAGGAAGCTAGATAAGTTGTATCGTTTACTGGTTTTCCTGGGGTGTCACATCATCCCCCCGTTGATTTGGAATTTCGTCCCGAAATTCTGTAGTAGCTTCAATCTCAGTAGTAGATGCATTGTTTCCGAATAACTGGGGATACTTGAGTTTCATTTGATCTTCTCGTTCCCAAGTGAACTCTGGGCCACGACGGGAGTTCCAACGAACTCGAACAAGCGGTATTCTAGTGTGCTTGAGGACCTTAACATCCCGGTCCGTGATTTCAACTGGTTCCTCGACGAACTGCAACCGCTCGTCGATAGTGAGTTCCTTCAAAGGAACTATAAGGGTCTCATCTGACAGACACTTCTTCAGATTCGACACGTGAAAGACGTTGTGAACTGCACTGAGTTCAGCTGGTAAGTTCAGTCTGTAGGCCACTTTGCCTATTTTCTCTATGACTACGAATGGTCCAACGCATCGTGGATTGAGCTTGCCTCGTTTGCCAAAACGAACAACACCCTTCCAGGGTGAAACTTTGAGTAGCAATCGATCCCCAACCTGGAACTCGAGTAGTTTCCTGTCTTTATCTGCGTATGCTTTCTGACGATCACGAGCTGCCGCCATGCGTTGTCGTATTTGTGCAATCTTTTCAGTAGTATCAACTACCATTTCTGGACCTGTGATCTGACTGTCACCCACCTCTGCCCAACAAAGAGGTGATCGGCATTTACGCCCGTACAATGCCTCAAATGGAGCAGCTTTAATGCTGGTGTGGTAGCTGTTATTGTACGAAAATTCCACAAGTGGCAGATGTTTTTCCCAGCCATTGCCAAAGTCAATTACGCACGCCCGAAGCATGTCTTCTAGAGTTTGAATAGTGCGCTCAGACTGCCCATCTGTCTGAGGATGATAAGCCGTGCTCATATCGAGACGTGAGCCGAACATCTTATGCATAGCCTGCCATAACTCCGAAGTAAAACGAGGATCTCGATCGGAAATAATAGAAGTCGGCACCCCGTGCCTAGAAACCACCTCTTTAAGGTACACTGCTGCGAGCTGCGAATACTTATCTGTCTCCTTGATTGCTAGGAAATGTGCTGACTTTGTGAGACGGTCGACAATCACCCATATAGTATCGTTCCCAGCCTGTGTTCTAGGTAACCCCGTAACAAAATCCATAGCGATCTGTTCCCATTTCCACATGGGTATCTCTGGCTGCTGAAGTAGACCCGAAGGTTTCTGGTACTCTGCCTTGACCCTAGCACAGGTCAAACACTTACCCACGTAGGGGGCAATAATAGCTTTCATGTTCGGCCACCAATACAAAACCTTGAGGTCCTGGTACATCTTATCCGACCCTGGATGAATAGAATATCGTGACTTGTGTGCTTCGTCCATCACAAGTTCTCGAAGATTACCAAATGAAGGAACCCATATCCGTTCCATGAAGTAGTAGATATCGTCAGACCGTTGCTCGAACTTCTTCTTGTGTAGACCTCGTAATCCTTCAGCTTCGATATTTTATTCCTTTAACGCTTCAATCTGAGCTGAACGAATCCGGGCAGGTAAATTAGAGTGAATAGTAAGCTGTAGGGCACGAACACGCTTCTGTTTCTGTTCCTTGCGACTAAGAGCATCAGCTACAACATTAGCTTTACCCGGATGATACTTGATAGCACACTCATAATCATTAAAAAGCTCGATCCAACGACGTTGCCGCATATTCAATTCCTTCTGGTCGAAAATATATTGAAGACTCCTGTGATCGGTATAGATGGTACACTTGGTACCGTACAGGTAATGCCTCCAAATTTTCAACGCGAAGACTACGGCTCCTAACTCCAGGTCGTGTGTCGTGTAGTTCTTCTCGTGTACCTTCAGCTGTCGAGAAGCATAAGCTATCACCTTGTCTCGCTGCATCAACACACAGCCGAGACCCTGAATAGACGCATCGCAATAAACCACAAAATCTTCAGTACCCTCTGGTAGAGATAAAATCGGCGCGCTGCACAACTTCTGCTTTAAGAGCTGAAAAGCTTCTTCCTGGTTTGATCCCCAAGAATAAACAACTTTCTTTTGAGTCAGGGCGGTGAGGGGTTGAGCAATCTTAGAAAAATCCCGAATAAACCGACGATAATATCCCGCAAGACCAAGAAATTGACGCACCTCCGAAGGATTCTTTGGTGCCGCCCAATTGCGAATAGCATCGATCTTGGCAGGATCCACATGAATACCCATTTCGTTAACGATGTGCCCGAGGAAATGCACTTCCCGAATCCAGAAATCACACTTAGAAAACTTCGCATACAGTTGTTCCTTTCTCAAAAGTTCCAAGATGAGTCGTAGGTGATGCTCGTGATCTTCCTTGTTCTTCGAGTAGACCAAAATGTCATCAATGAATACGATAACGAAATCATCGAGATATGGCTTACACACGTGGTTCATGAGATCCATGAAAATCGCTGGTGCATTAGTCAATCCAAACGGCATGACCAAAAACTCATAGTGTCCGTAGCGCGTTCGAAAAGCCGTCTTGGGAACATCCTCCTCCCTAACCCTTACCTGGTGATATCCCGATCTTAAGTCGATCTTTGAATAGAAGCTTGACCCTTGCAGCTGGTCAAACAAGTCGTCGATGCGTGGTAATGGATATCGGTTCTTGATGGTTACCTTGTTGAGTTCCCGATAATCGATGCACATTCGGAATGTCCCATCCTTCTTCTTTACAAACAGAACTGGGGCTCCCCAAGGCGAAGAACTGGGTCGAATGAAACCTCTATCCAATAATTCCTGCAGCTGATTAGACAATTCCTGTAACTCCCCAGGGGCCAACCGGTATGGAGCTCGAGCAATTGGGGCCGCTCCCGGCGCCAGATCAACCTGAAATTCTACCTGACGGTGAGGAGGTAACCCTGGTAGCTCCTCTGGGAACACATCAGCGAATTCTCGCGCCACTGGTAGATCCTCGATCTTCCTCTCTTTAGACTGAGCGTTAGTAACTAACGCTAACATTGCAGGATACCCCTTTTGTAGATACTTCTGCGCATGCATGGCCGAGATAATACCAATCATAGCCCCACTACGATGCCCTCGAACTAATAATGACTCCCCATCGGGGAGAGGAATACGCACAACCTTCTCCTTACACAAAATTTCTGCTTGGTGCTTAGACAGCCAATCCATGCCTACCACTATATCGAAACTACCGAGTGTAACGGGAAGGAGATCAATATCAAACACCTGACCCACGAGATCTAGTTTGCACCCGAAGAGTACATTCGAGGCCTCTATCGTCTTACCATCGGCTAGTTCTACTATTTGTTTAACTTATAAGGGTGTTGGGGTTATCCCCAATCGTCGACTAAATACTAGGGACACATAACTCCAATCGGCACCAGAATCAAATAACACAGAAGCAATATGATTGTTTACAGGAAACGTACCGGTGACAACATTGCCGTCATTCCTAGCATCCCCTGCCCCAAGCTGAAACACCCTGCCCCGAGCACCATTACCCCCATTGTTGCCATTGTTGTTGTTGTTCCCAGCATTGTTGTTATTCGGGCGGTTGTTGTCGTTAGCGTTTTGATTTAACTGAGGGCAATCCCGCTTAAAGTGACCCTCGTCACCACACTGATAGCACCCCTTTCTGAAGCCCTGATTCTGCTGGGGTGGTTGTCCCTGCTGTCTCTGGTTCTGCTGGTTCTGTTGCTGCTGGTGTTTGGGCTGTGGGGCCCTACAATCTTTGGCCTCGTGGCCTGCTTTACCACACCTGTTACATATCCGTCCACACTGCCCGAAATGATGATAGCCACACTTGTTACACCGTGGCTTTCTCCCTACATACGAACCCTGACTTTGGCTACCTCCCTGGCCTTGATTGACAGAAGACGACTGGCTGATGCTGCGATTGCTATTGTTGTCTGGCCTTTTCTGAGTCTGACCCGCACTAGATGCTTTGTCGTAATCGTTCCACTTCCGCTTGTTATCATTAGCGGATGCAGTGGCAGTGGGTGCAGCAGCAGTAGTGGTTGAAACACGCGGTGGTAACGAGTTACTCTCTACCTCTTGATCCACAATCTTGTGGGTCAATCGGACAATCTGTGTCAAATCATTGAGATGGGCTGCAGTGACCAAACTCTTCACACGCGGAGGCAGCCCCTTGATGAATAACTCAATCCTCCGAGACATAGGCCGAGACAAATTCGGGCACATGTCGGCCAGTTCATACGATCGCTTCACATACGCTTCGACTTCAGATCCTACCGTCTTCAAGTCATAATACTCGTTTTCCAACTTCTGGACCTCATCCCGAGGACAATACTCCTCCCTGATCAGTTCTTTAAAATCATCCCAAGTTGTGGCATTCGCTGCCTCGATGCCCAGCAACTGCACTTGGGCATTCCACCACGTTAGGGCACCATCCGCCAAGGTACCCGCAGCATATTTCACTCTGTCCCCAGCGGGACAGTTACATATAGCAAACACGGACTCTGCTTTCTCGAACCATCTCAAGAGTCCCACAGCCCCTTCAGTCCCGGTGAAGGTCTGTGGCTTACAGTCCATGAACGTTTTAAACGTACAGACAGGCTGATTGTTCTGGGGATGCGCTTGCTGACCTAAAGGATGAAAGGAAACACATTATAGGAGTGAAAAGACGTGTACGCGATATAAGAGTAAAGAGTACTTGGTACATTCCGTACCAGCTTGATAGGCTGCTAAAGCCTCAGCCACACGGGTGTTGATTAGGTCAGTCAACTCAGCCTGAGTCATGTTAATGTTGCCACGTCCGTGTCCTCGTCCACTCATGATTCTATATATAGAGATGAACCGATTCAGGAAATCGAAACGAGATAGAAATCAAGTATCATGTTGATATCTATGTACTACCAAGTTCACACATAATAAGGCAGAACCCTTCTCACGCTTGATAAGCCTCACTGGGACTTGCATGCACCCCACGTTATTATTAAGTGTGCACCCATAATAATAAGGCAATTTGCATGCTTATCTCAGTGCCTCTTAGCTTGCGCTAGAAGTTTCCCCCGTTCACACAACACAACGATTGGTATCACAAGTTTACAATTCACATAAGTCGAAGAGTAGTGTCACACTATCAAGTCACCATAGTATCAAGTGTATCGTTTCATGCAAGTTATGAGTGTGTGACTACTAAGGAAGTAATGCATAAACTAAACAGAAGACGAACCTTGCGATCTGGAGCTGAGTGTCATGATCGATTCTTCGAAGGTATTCGGTTATAGTCTGGTTTTATAAAACGTTTTAAAACCTAGTTCGCTATAACCAGTGGCTCTGATACCAAACTGTAACACCCCCAAAATACCACCTGCGGGAACTCCGCGAGGCGTGTTACTCATCAGAGTTCGAGCCACCAATCACATTGAACCAATGATAAATATTTAAATAAAACAAGTCACGAGTTACCAATAGAAAATATCAAACATGGGGTTACTCCCAAAGAGTTGTGTAGCGGAAGCATATAGTAATTCGTTTAACAAGTGTTTCATAGTAAATGTTCAAAACCAACGTTTCACTTATAAGTTAATCCAAGAGCCTCGATCCATGACCACTCCAGCACTCCCAGATAGCAAGTCCCCGTCACGAATTCTAGCGACCTGCAAGCATGCAGACAAGTGTGTCAGACGACGCTGGTGAGTTCAAGGTTTTGTTAACGTGTGTAGTTACCAGATATCTGTTAAGTCAACTCATCGTTTCGTTTTGGGATTGTTATTAATGTAGGAGAGTCTTATATACTGGAAGTGTGTCCAATATATACCATGGGAGTGTGCCCAATATAACCTGGGAGTGTGCCCAACCCCAATGCCCCTAACCAAGCATTGGTAATGATGTCCAGGTAACTAGATCACGCCCGTCCTTACGGCCCGGTGTGAGGGTGTCAAACCTAATAGCGCTATCAACTAGTTACCCCATTGCCTTACAGGCAACACGGTAGATGATCGATTCTGTGTTCAATAACCAACATCCCAAATAACAGTTTACCCAGTATTCCCTTTAGAAACGTTTACCAGATGTCCCAAACCACCGGGACGCATGCTTAGAAAAGTGCAGTGAACTCACCTTGATTTGCTCGGTATGCTAAGTATGTGCTCAAAGTTTATCAATCAAGTCCTAGAGTACGCACGTGTACATGATCAGTTTATATCCAAATTGTTCACGTAGGTATAATCACAGAAGTACTAAACATGTATTCAATATCATACAAATCATGCATACCACTTAACATCTTAACAGAGGTTGACATGTGTAACAAGTTTACACATTTAACTTAATGAAGTATGAATTAACGGAGTTAACAAGTTACGTTTCAACATATTGATTACAGATCATGGGCCGAAAACATAAGGGTGCCGAAATCCCTTTTTGTTTGGATTTCGTTGAGGTATATCCCAACTGGGGTAGGGGTTTTCATCGGCTAATCATCAAAGTTTATTAATATTAGAAACTGTGTTTTGAAACAATTTATCACATATTATAACACGATCAGCAAGCATGTCTTCGATCAATATTATAAACAATTTCTATTACCACTTTAATCAATTTATTCAATTAATTAGTATCAAACCACAAGTAATCTCAAACAAACATAGCTATAATCATGTCCTTCCCACTAGGTTCAAATCTCAAAGTCGTATAGTTTCACAACAAGACAATTGATAATATTAATTCCTTTGACTATTGTGACATCATGATTGAAGGTGCACATGATTGATGAGATCAAGGTTTCAAATGCATACATGGCTGCCATATATCCAAAGTCTACAATTATGTCAGACACATGCTATCAAATGCTTGGACCCCTAAAACTAATGATGTGCCATAATCGATTGCATGGATATGTATAATACTATCATGTCATCTTACTACTCATGCCACACAAATCACATAAGATCACACAATCATGAACATCGATCAGTAGACTGCATAATCATACTTACCGAATACAAGAGGGTCGATAGAGAGAGAGGACACTTCGTTAAAGGGCTGCCGTCGGTTGTGAAAGGATATCGAGAGAGAGAGAGCGATGTGATTAGGGTTTGCTTATAATTTTTCCTTATTCAGTCGCGTAATAGTTATACATAGCTAAAACCACTCACTGGGCCAAGGCCCACCTTTGATTTCGTTGATCAGATGGTGGTCGAAAACACAATGGAGTGTTTTCGGCCACATGGTGTTTTCAGGGTGATGGTTTTCGGCCAGTCCATATTTTGTTTCTAAAACATAACTTCACCCTACCATATTTTAAACATACACAAATAATGTGCATCAACTATATATAAGTAAAACACACTTAACACCCATCATATATAACATTATAATGTACCAACCACAATACGATTCAACATGTTACAAACGTGTCCTGCCGTGAAATAAACAATCTAAACAATTAACGTGCAATAGTGCGAAGATGGAATCTTGGAAACTCGAGTTGTCACATTATCCCCAACTTGAAAGAAATTTCGTCCCGAAATTTAGCACGTGGTTACTGAGGAAGCTAGATAAGTTGTATCGTTTACTGGTTTTCCTGGGGTGTCACAGAGAGGGCAGGCTGTGATGATGTACCTTCACTCTTAGGTGAATCAGCTAACTGACGATTCACGTCTGATGGCCCTTGATCACTCATACTGAAAACTAACAGATAGTCAAATAACACATAACCAATAATTACAGTTATGCACGTATTTCCGTAATTATTTCCTAACACAAAATTTAGAATTTAAGTGTCAGCAGAACACTTCTTTGGCTCAGACCAGTGGCTAGGCTCTGATACCACCTTCTGTCATAACCCCCGATCCCTGTTCCCCGGGAACGGGCGGACGTGATCACAGAGTTTGGTGGTATCAGTTTTTATTTAGTCTCGCAGCGGAATTTACATCAGGATCGTAGTTAGGAAATGATTATCAGAGTAAAACCACCATGCTTAATATTAATAAATACATGGGCAAAACCCAAGTTTCTTATTACAATACATTTATAGGGACAAACCCTATTTTATTTAATTTAAAACATTGTTTCTTAGATAACTTTTATAGCCACTTATTTTCCAAGCCGTCAGTGCTCTCGAGCTGGCTTTATCCCAGTTGGCTTTCACATTGTGTTACCTGAAACATGTTTTAAAAATATTTTGTCAGCGGGAAATACTGGTGAGTGAATCCCAGTTTAATCAAGAAACATTTTATCAATTAACACAGTATTGAGGGCGATCACATTGTTTATTTCTACCCAATTACTCAATCAGTACTGTCAATCCTTGACTTGTGGGTCATATTACACATTGGCTACTCGTCGTCCAATGGTAACGTACTGTCGTCCCGACTTACTACTCGCAAGTAATAAATTTTGTATACAAAACCCCAAATACCGGCAGTAATGGAAGAACTACAAAGACTCACATACTGCTTAATCGCATTGTAAAACATTTAAGGTTTTGTAAAAACTGTTAACAAAAAGAAGATTACTCACATTGCTGGTTTAGGCTTTTCGTAATGGTTTCCTGGGTATAATCTATAATTTACACAAATGTACATTGATTAGTACCATAACCCTTTTTAAATTATTAATAATACCCTCCCCGAGACGGCATTCCAACAACTACGTCGGGCAGAACCACGACAGTTGTTACGGAACCCTAAATCAATCGGGCAGCGTAACTATTATGAAACCGGGGTTATAATACTTACAACGGAGCAGAACTTCGCTACTTAGGGGTATAATACTCAAAATATTATGTCTATACTTTCAGAATTCAAGATTGAGAATAAGAATTGAGCGACGGAAATCGAAAACTGATGCCTGCTATTTATAGTTGTGAAATCTTGTCCTCACGCGGCCCGCTTTCGATAAGGCTAACCCTCAGGCGGCCCGCGTCCACCTATAGCTTTGACCAGTCAGCTAGTAGACTTGACACGATGTCGACACGTGTCGACCTCTGGTGCACTCGCGTGTTATGAGTCTGCGCGGCCCGCATTAGTATAAGCTTTAGTTCAAGCGGCCCGCATTAACTTAAAGAAGTCAGCGGAGTCAAACTCTGGTCCTAATTCGGCCCGCTTGATATGTTGGGGTGGGTCTAGGCGGCCCGCCTCAACTTATATTTCACATTTTTATTTTATTTTTATATATTATAATATAATTTGGGCTCGGTTTTTGCATACGGGGTGTAATATAAGACATATTAAGACATTTTATAATATATCAGAGAGTCGGAAATATTATAAGGGTATTGATTTTACCGAGGGTTGTTACAACTTACCACCTAAATACCATAATTATTGAGTCAACATTTAAATCAGTGGCGGAGCTAGAAGAAAAATTTAGGGGTATCCCAAAAAAATTTACCTTGACCCGTCCCTCAGAATTCAAGGGCCCTATGCAGCTAGTAAAAATAGGCCCTTAAATTCTTCTTTTTACAATTTAAAGCATATGTTGATTATCATTTTTTTATTAATGTGTGTACCACACACACAAGAACGTTATCAAATATTTTTTAAAAAACTTAAATGTTATTTACAGGTTTTATAAATTATATTTAGTTTATAATAAATAATATTACAAATCGTATCTAAGATTTTTATCTTTAATTTTATGATTGGAGTTTAAAAATTTTCATATTCATATATCCATAGAATAGATAAAACATTTATATATTCTTCATGTTTATATAATATTTCTTTACATTTAAAGAAAAAAGATAATTTATTAAATCATGTATTTAAAAAGAACCATTTTAATCTTTTTTCAAGTATTATTATGTATTTAAAAAGAACTATTTTAATCTTTTTTCAAGTATTATTTTCACTTTTAACCCTTTTGTTAGTTTAAAAAATAACCACCGTACAATTAATAAAAAGTGTTGGTGCATATCATTTTTCAAGGAATCTTTTATGCAGGTAAAATCATAAATGATACATAAAAAAACAATTAAGTAATGTTTACAATAAATTGAATAAAAGGTTGAACATTAATTGAAGATTTTGAAACGTGACTTTTGACTTTTCCATATTTAGTATTCATTTTTATTTATTATCCCAATGCTAATAATATTATATTAAATATGAATATGAGTTCATCTTCTTCCTTTTTCAAAAAAGCGTGTTGCTACAACTCCAACTTTATGTAACTAAAAATTTTTCTGAAACTTCATTTCATCTTATCCTCTCCTACATTCAGGGGTATCCTAACATTTGATTAGGGTATCGTCACAAGAAAAAACGGATGAAATAAAAGATTGCACTACGCCAAGAAAGTTGAGGGGTATCCCATGCTACGACTCACATAACACTAGTTCCGCCCCTGATTTAAATCAAATGTGTATCTATGTAAGATCTTGATCAGATACAAATAAATTTTTTGAATAAGAATTTGAATTCACATCACTTTTGTACAGGTTAAACAACCAAATACCATATCACTATAGTGCAATTATAGGAAGAAATCTCATATTAGTTAAGAAAATTAAGAAACCCAAATGAATGGACCTCCTCTTGCCACGTGTTACACATTTTTGCAGACGTGTTACGTGTAACAACCTGAGGCTGCCACGTGTTACGTAATAGCTTTTACTTTTACAGAAAAAGTAGAAAGTCTGCAAAGATGTTACACGTAACACGTGGCAGCCTCTGGTTGTTACACGTAACACAATCTGCAAAAATGTGTAACACGTGACAAACGAAGATCCATTTAATTGGGTTTATTAGTTTTCTTAACTAATATGAGTTTTCTTTCTATCCCTCCACTTTCACTATATCACTAAATATGAATACAATTAAACAAAACTAATTGTGTACATACGCTCATCAACTGTTTAACTATTTATAGTTTTCATATAAAAACAAAACTAAAGTTGTCACTTTAAATGACCAATTTGGCCAGAAAACAAAGTAAACGCGTTTGATAAGAAATTTGTATTGAAAATATTTATAGCATATTATGTGAATAACGGCAAATTAATTGGATATCAGTTGTAATATTACAACTATATATTACACATAGATACATATGAGTTGATCCGATACAAAAGAAATTAACCTACTAAATATAAGAAGTGGGTAAAATACACCAAAACACGTGATGTTATAATTGTTGAGGGTTCTAGTCCCATATAGGAGTTAGTGTATTATAAGTAGATTTAGAATGTATGTGAGTTAGCCATTCAAACTTTTCTTTTAGAAATTTTTAATTATTTACATCTATGTAACTATATTTTTAAGATTATTTGAGTTTTTACTTGTCTATATGGGTAGTGCTCATGGGTTGGCGGGCCGAACTCCGCGCAAACATGAAATTTGACACGAATCCAAACACATTAAGAATGTTCATGAATTGATACGAATACCACTAACATTCACATTTATGTGTTAATAATGCATATTTAACCGTATTTTTATTGTAATTTTATTATTAAAATTTAGATTTTTAAAATATGGGATGTTACATAAATATTTAATGCTAGCTCATACAAGTTGTCTATAAATGTATGTCATCCGAGAGAAGCACACTCAAACACTCCTCATTTTTCAAAGCGTGGAAAATGAGTATATTTGTTACAAATAAACTTCTTTCTGTTTCTATTATATTAACCTGTCTTCTTATAACACCTACTCAAAGCAGATATTGCTATACATATGAGTTTACAGTGAACTTCTATGATGGAGTCCAGGATTCACCAATTGATGTTCATGTGAAATCAAAAGACGATGATCTTGGGCATCACACCGTCACCTATGATCATGGGTGGCCTTTTGGTTTTTGTGAACAATTCTTTGAAAGAACTCTTTTTTGGGGAGATTTTACCCTTGGATCCAAGTTTGCACGTTTCAATGTTTTTGACAAAGAAATAGCAAATATTGTTGGTTGGAATATTTCAGCCAACACCATGGTTTACTGGCTCTTGAAACAAGATGGGTATTATTTGTCAAAAGAACTTTTACCATATGATGATCCAGGATGGATGTTTAGAGGACATTGGCAGTAACAAATATTTTAAAGTTGTTATTCTAATAGTTATATTATAATAAAAATTATATAGTAGCAATAATTCGGATTCATCGTGTTCTGAATTTATTATAAAAAAATTATGCAAACAACCACGGAAGCACCATCAATCCCAAACTTTTTTCTACACACCTGAATGGAACAAAATGATAAAAGCAACAATTGACTAATGCCTTCAAATTCATTCCATCGTTCTTGTTCTTGATAGGCTTGCAACACTTGGAGTAGCACAATTACTTCACTTTAAAGTCAACAATATTTTATTGGACCGCTAGATCACCTGATTAGCAGTGGCGGACTCAGCAATTTTTTCCTGGCTGTACGAAAAAAAAAATTAAAGTTTTTAGGCCTCTAGCTATATAAAAAAATTCGGTTCATAGCAGGTCGGATCAGGTCGGGTCATGGAAAACCAGTAAACATAAACAAACAAAGTTTTGCGGGCCGGATCAGATCGGGTTGGGTAAATTTCAATTTTCAAACAATCAGGGGCGGACCCACCACCAAGCCAAGGTGGGCGGGCACACCCCTGAGAAAAAAAAATTTTAGTGTAAATTTCCGACGAAAATCCCGTCCGCACCCCTTGGATTTTTTCGTCCGCACCCCTTGGATTTTTCGGGCGCACCCCTTGGAATTTTTCGTCCGCACACCATAGGTAAAAAATATTATGGATTTATATTATACATTTTTTTAGTAAAGTTTGATTTTTTTATAAAAATACTACCTATTTTAATACATTATATACACTTAGTCCATTATTACCCAAACCAAATTCTGCCCTCTTGGCTCTTGCCCATTAGCCCAGCAGCCCAAGGTTGTAGCCCATGTCCATTACCCAAATAACTTAAATACAAATACTAAACTAAAACCCATTTATCAATCCCACCCCTTCAATTCCCATCATCCCGCCCAGCGATCCTGCGTTCTTTCCCTCCTGCCCAGCGAAGCGACATCATCAGCAGCAACAACACAGGTCGATCACAGCCGGAAAGTGACCGGAATCCGCCCCAAAACTGACCGGCGATCTTCAAAGGTAAGTTTTATTGTTTTTTTTTTATTTATGAATTTACTTGATATTAAGGTAGAAAGGGGTAGTAAAATTCTTAAATATGTTTGAAAAATCTTGTGTTTAGTCGTTGCTTTACTGCTTTAGATGATTATTATGTTATTTAGATGATTTTTAGGGGTGATTACACTCACAATTCTAGGGGACTAGGGTTTGATTGCTTGAATGGTTGAAAGTTAAAATTAAACAAAAAGGCTGTGGAACGATGAACTTATGGTCATGGATCAATTTTATTGTGATAGGATTATAGGAACCACGAGTAGAGAGTTTATGGCGCGATTTGTCAAGCGGAAAGTGGATACATCTTCCGAACTAATTGATGTTCTTTTGACTTACAGGACCCGACCCGACCCGATACAACCGATTTTTTTTACTTATGTACCTAGGGGCCTAAAATTTTTAAAAATCTTCCGCACCCCCATGGAAAAATTCCTGGGTCCGCCACTGCAAACAATCAAACCATATTTTCTAACTTCCTATCACATTAACAAACAAAGTTTCAAGTAAAACAGTAA
This sequence comes from Helianthus tuberosus, assembly GCA_030545235.1. Lineage (NCBI taxonomy): Eukaryota > Viridiplantae > Streptophyta > Magnoliopsida > Asterales > Asteraceae > Helianthus > Helianthus tuberosus. The sequence goes on from CM060406.1 coordinate 190,562,910, forward strand.
ACAACATAAAAAACCTTCATAATTAAGTAAATTAACAACAAAAAACGATCAAAGTTCAAATGCTACCTACTTCTATTTTTTCTAATCATTAAATAAAACAACAAAAAAACTTATCTAAGACATAACTTGGTCTTTAACTAGAAAAATACGACAAAAAAAAGTGGTCCAACCATTTTCCTCTTGAGAAATCGCGCCATAACTTCTCTACGCATTGTTCTTATCACATAAATTTGCTCCATAAGTTCATAAAACAACACTAAACACATAAACAAAATAAACAATCATGTTCAACCAATACCATAGTCCATAATTTTCAATTTTAATTTTCAAACATTCAAGAACTAGTTTTAAATGTTGATTAGTAATCATTTAAACAAACATTGGTTTTGCCCTCAGTTAAAAATATTATTTTACCTCCATTATAAAATTATGATTTGACATCAGCTAAAAATTGCAATCTTGCCATCGTTTTTTTGGGCAAAACCATAGTAGTGTTTTATTTTAGTTGGTTGAGTCAATTTTGTTTTTATTCGTGCGAAACAGTTGCCTAGCACTCGCTAATTGGTCCTGACAAATTATTATTTTGCCCCCAACTCTAAATTACACGCTTGCCATCGTTTTAGTTATTTTTTTTATCATAACTATGATACTGTTTTTCTTTAATTGGTTAACTTGATGTATCTTTTTTTATATCGTGTTATAAGTAGCATGTATACCTAACCGATATAAAGGAGTACATGTTATTAAACTATGAAATATTCAGTTTAGCGCCCCGCAACGCGAGCGGCGCATAACTCTAGTTTTCAACATATACAAATCTAATTGGCGGCAATAGTTCTTATCGCCTATTGGGTGAAATGGGCGGTGGAGGTAATAGTGCTAGGCAGTTGCCTGACACTTCCCTATTGGCCCAACAAAATTACGATTATACCCCGTTTTAAAATTACGATTTTGCCATCCGTGTAAAATTATTTTTTTGCCCCCACTTAAAAATAAAATTACGCTTTTGCTCCCATCTAAAAATTTCAAAATTTGCCCTGGGTTCAAAATTACGACTTCGCCCCGTTTATATTTACAGTTTTGCCCTTAGTTTTTTCCCCTTATAATTACGATTTTGACATCAGTTCAAAGTTATGTTTCTACCCCGACTTAAAAATAAATTTACGCTTTTGCTCTCAGCAAAAAATTTCAATTTTGCCATCGGTTCAAAATTACGATTTTGCCCCGTTTAAACTTACAATTTTCCCATTAGTTTTTTCCCTCATAGCCATGGTACGATTTTGCCCTCAAATTAAATTTACATTTTCTCCATCGATTTTGTTTGTTTTCCTGGTTAAATTGCAATTTTTCCGCCAGTGTAAAATTACAGTCATGCCGGCAGCTGCCTTACACTCCCCCATTGGTCCATTTAATTTACGATTTTATCCCTGAATAAAAATTATGATTTCGCCCTCAGTTCAAAATTACGTTTTCCCATCGTTTTAGTTTTTCTCGCAAAAGTAGAAAACTTTTTTTTTTAATGGTTGACTCGATTTAATTTTTTTTCCGTGTCAAGGAGCTGCCTAACACTCGCTCATTAGTCCTGAAAAATTGGAGTTTTGCCCTGAGCGGAAAAAAACGGTTTTATCATTGTTTTAGTTTTTTTACTGACAAAATTATAGTAGTGTTTTTTAATTGATTGAGAATTATTCAGTCATTGCCCCGCAACGTAGGCGGGGCATCAGCTAGTAGAATACAGTTAGCAACTTGGATGAGCAGTGCTCTGACTTTTTGACTTTTCTTTTTTTTTTTTGACTTTTTTAACTTTTACACTCAACTTTCAGCATTCACGATTAAATTTCTAAAGACTTTATAATCGAGTTTTACGTGTTTATTTTATGTACGTGTCGGTATAAATTCAAGTTGATTTACATTTCGACATAAATTTTTCCCGGAAATAAGTTGAGTCAAATATAATATGTTCGTATGCTTATTATTGTGTTGGTTTACGTTTTGGCGTTTTTTTTTTTTTTAAATGAGTTGGGGTAAATATAATATGTTTTCGTGCTGGTTTTTATGTACGTTTTTAATTGATCTACGTTTTGACATAAATTTTGTTCGAAAACGAGTCGGGTCAAATATAATACGTTTTCATTAGATGGTATAAATTCACAGTCACTTTACGTATTGACACCGCGGAACCATTCTTTAACTTAAAAACACTTTTTTCGTGTGTGCTTGTTTTTATGTACGTGTCGGTATAAATTCAAGTTGGTTTACGTTTCGATGTAAATTTTCTTCGGAAATATGTTGGGTCAAATATAATTAGTTTTCGTACTTATTTTTATGTACGTTTTAAAGTAAATTACAATTAGCAAGTTGTGTAATCCTATTAGCCTTTTTGTTTCTTTCTTGAGTTTTTCTTTTTCTAGACTTTATTATTTTTATTTTTTTACTTTTATTTATGTTTAATGTTTTAGGTTCCTTTTTTCATTAAAGTTATATTTAAGATAATGTTTTTACGTTTCCATTTACAGTTAATTTAAAATCAGCCCGCCTCGTTGTCCAATTTAAATTTATTTAATGGTTTTTGGTCGATGTAATACAGATGTCGATATTCTTTAGAGCATATTTCTTTCGATTATTATATTGAACAAAAATAGATATCGATCAAACCCTCAGAGCGTAACCGGATAGTTATACTAGACTATACCAAAACTTATAACCGACCCAGGATAGTTATACTAGACTATACCAAAACTTATAACCGCCTCTACTGTAAACAAAGCTCCAAAATATCATTACCTAAGAGCATGGGTAACGCGAAAACTTTGTCACCAAGAATAGGCCAGGTGAAGTGAAATGACCATCGGGTCCTCACATGTCATGTGTTTGATTTTATTATTTGAGGAATACTGTGCTTTTAAATAATAAATTGTGAGTTTTCTTTTTTCAGAATTGTTTGGCTGAAAAAATAACATACAGTTACTGGTTTTTATTAAATTTATAACTAAAATTCTTTAAATTATTTGTATAGTTAACAACTATTTTACAGTTATTGGTCAACAAGCGAAGGCTACGGTTAGAACTGTGGAAACTCCTATGGTGGAAGGGAGAAGGAGTAGAGGCTGACCGAGACTGACTTGTGAGTAGTGAATTAGACATAATTTATTACATTTGCACCTCTCTAAAGACATGTTTGAGGATAAGAGTTCGTGGAGACGCATAATTAAAGTTAAATAGTTTTAGGAGTAGGATACATTTTGTTCTTTTAGTCTGATCTTACAAAGCTAGTTTTTTAGTGTTTTTTGGGTGTTCTTTGCATGTTATCGCTTGTTTGTGTGTCCTAATATGGTACTTGTTTATGGTTTACAATTTTTTGGTAGTCTTTGCATGTTATCACTTATCACTTGTTTGCTGGTCCTTCTGATAAGATACTTGTTCGTGTACATTCTTATATGACCTTATGTGTGGTTTTGACTTTTGAGTTGGGGGTCTCATTGAAAATAGTATCTTTATCTATGTGATATAGGTAAGGTTTATCTACATCATACATTTCTTAGACCTCACCAATAACTTTTGTTATAAGTGGGATTCTAAGGCCAGTGGGGGTGGTCCGTTATGGACGTTCCATAACGCGTGAAACATCACAAGCACAACGCCGCCACCTCCTCTATAACGCATGATAATATTAACGCGTGGAAGGAATCACGCGTTGAACTTTGCAAATTTGAACGTTATTTGATGCTTTTATGACCGTTTTTCAATGGTAAAGTTTAATTAAAAAAAAAAAAACCTTTAAACCTTTTATCTATATATATCTCCATTTTTAACCATTTCACCCACACCAAAACATAAACACATTTCACACAATCTACATCTTTCTCAAATGGAGTTCCCTACGGATTCGACGTTTCCGATATCTAGCGATAGCGATACCGAGTCGTCTTCCGACAATGAGACGCTAAAATATTTTGTGTCGGTGTATAACGAACTTGATACTAGTTCGTCCCGCCCAAAGAAGAAGATGGTAGACCGTGATCGTATACGTGGTGTTAATGAACGATTATTTTGTGGAGAATCCGCTCTACAATGCCGACGTTTAGAGATCGGTTTCGTTTACCAAAAGAATTATTTTTAAAGATTGTTGGAGACATCGAAGCAAGCGAGGAATGGTTTCAAGAAGGTTACGATGCGAAATAATAAAAAAATCGGGTTGATCGAGGAATGGTTTCAAGCAAGCGAGGAATTATTTTTAAATGTAATTTTGTATACTAAATACTAAAAACGTCGTATCTTTAAAAAAACCCATATATAATCGGGTTGAATAAATCTACCAAATAATAAAAAAATTACATCGTTAAAAAACTCGTATATTACACGTGTTGAATAGATGAAAAAAGAGTTATATCTTTAAAAACCATGTGTATTACACAGATTAAATAAATGTATTTGTGTATATTAAATACTAAAAACGTCGTATCTTTAAAAAACCCGTGTATAGTCGGGTTGAAAAATCTACCAAATAATAAAAAAATTATATCCTAAATAAATGTAATTTTGTATATTAAATACTAAAAAAGTCATATCTTTAAAAAAACTCGTGTATAGTCGGGTTGAAAAATCTACCAAATAAAAAAAAAATATATCCTTAAAAACCTCGCGTTTTACTCGAGTTGAATAAACATAATTTTGTATACCAAATAATAAAAAAAAGTTATGTTTTTAAATAATTAGGATAACATTTAATATTTTTAAATATTATATTTGATCGGGGGCCGACACTCCGATCAGTATCTCATTGAGTCTTTATAAACAATAATACAAAAAAAATCCACATACATTTTTGAAATCAACCAGTTTAATATATTTTTTAAATGAAGAAGAGAAAAATATTTGTGAATCAACCCTATCCATTTGTTTTGCTTTAGAAAAGTGTTCACTTCGATCGAAGTCTCAAACTGGTTTTACTTGTTTATAACATACTCTTTACACTAATTAATTTATATAGGTTGTTAATTTATAGTTTGATAAAATAATTTTAGTACCTATTGTTTATTTGTTCACTTACGTAGATGATTTGAATGATTAATATATGCTAGGGCTGTAAACGCTATTTTAAAAGAAAAATATTTTACTTTTTTGATAAATAAAAATTGTTAATTATTTTATAAATACATCTAAAGTATTAAAAATTATAAAAGTAAGAACTTTAAAATACAAACTAGACGTGGAAAAAACATAATATAAACTTTTTTCAAAAAGAAAGTTCAAATTTTTTTTATAAGAAAAATGTTATTATTTATTTGTAAAGATGTTCAATAAAAAAACATAATCAAAATACTGTGAGAAGGTGTCTTTAGAAACAATATATGAAAACTTTAAAAAAAAATATGATTTAAATAAAAATAAAAAAATAAATATTAAAAAAAAACGTCTGTAACCTTCTTTTACACTTTTGAATTTGTTTTGTAACAAAAAGAATATTTTTTAAAATGATGATTTGTATAGGGGGTAAATATTACAAGTTTTAATGTAATTTTATGGAAAGGGGGGTATAAAAAGTAACAAGAGGGGGTAAATTTAGACTACCCCTTTATTTATTTAGATAAATATAAATTTGAGGATACCTTCAATGAATGAATGACACGTGTCCAAAAGTTACTTTATTTTATTATTGTAGTTAGATTAGATTTTTGAGTAAACTGCCATTTTGGTCCCTGTGGTTTGGGCACTTTTGCCATTTTAGTCCAAATCTCAAACTTTTTACATCTGGATCCCTGTGGTTTCACTTTTGTTGCCATTTTAGTCCAAAATCCAAAAAAACCCTATTTTGACTGTTCAAAGCTGATTGTTTTGTCCTTTTGTTCAGGGGCATTTTGGTCATTTGATTTTAATATAGAGTAAACTGCCATTTTGGTCCCTGTGGTTTGGGCACTTTTGCCATTTTAGTCCAAATCTCAAACTTTTTACATCTGGATCCCTGTGGTTTCACTTTTGTTGCCATTTTAGTCCAAAATCCAAAAACCCCCTATTTTGACTGTTCAAAGCTGATTGTTTTGTCCTTTTGTTCAGGGGCATTTTGGTCATTTGATTTTAATATAACATATTAATAATTAATCCTATTATTAAACATATTGAGGAAAAAAGTCAAAATTCAATATCAATATCAATCACCATCATCTTCTTCTTCACAATTCATCTGTTAATCGCATAATCACCATTATTATCATCAATTCGTTTCATATTCTCATACCTTATAAGTAAAATGCAGGTGAGTTTGATATCTGGCCTAAAGAACATCAAATATCATCTCCCCAAAACAATCATCTTCTTCAAAACCAAACCCTCCCAAACCCAAATCATCCTAACAGAAGAAGGAGCCGCCACCACTCCTCCACCCGCCACCGCCCACCAGAAAGACAGCCTCCACCTCTTCTCCACCCCCACCTCTTCGTTCACCAGTAACCACCACCTACAACCAATCTCCACCCTACTCCACCTTCTAAATCGTCTCCTCCACCAAACCTCGCTGCGAATCGCCAGAATTTTGGTGGGTTTTTTTGGCCTCTTCAACACCACCGCCTCCACAACGACGGTTTTTTGGCCTCTTCAACACCGTCACCGCAATCAGATAGAAGTTTTATTACAATCATGGAACATAAAAAATTTCAAAACTATAAAATATTTGAAGCCAATTGCATTTGGGGTCTCATAATTCATGTATTATTTGCACTGCTATATGGGTATTTTATTTGAGCTGATCTAGAAAGCCTTTTACATTGGTGAAATATGACCGACTTTTACAAGGGGGCCAATCGTTTTATTTATTTAAAACAGTTACCACTTACCATTGCAAGATTTAGAGTAAACTGTCATTTTGGTGACGGAGACGGAGAAGAAGACGGTGGTGAAGAATGCTCCAGATCTGACGGCGAAGATCCGGTCGGAGACGGATGAGATGACTTCAGTGAGACTGAGCCGTCGGAAGCTGATTGCGGTGATGGTGAGGGCGGAAGTGTGACGGAAAGGGTGAGAGTGAGGAGGAGTGTGAAGGAGAATAAGTGAAGAGTGTGTTGGTGCCATTGTTCTGGAGGTTTGGTGAAGAAGAAAAGGATGGTGGGGTGGGGGTGGGGTGGGGTGGGGTGGGTAGTTGGGCAGGCAAAATGACCAAAATGCCCCTTCAGAAAAGGACAAAAAACAGGTTGCAACAGTGAAAAATTGGGGTAATTTGAATTTTGGACTAAAATGGCAAAAAAAGTGAAACCACAGGGACCCAGATGTAAAAAGTTTGAGATTTGGACTAAAGTGGCAAAACTGGCCAAACCACAGGGACCAAAATAGCAGTTTACTCTAAAAAAAATGAAAGAAAAACAAAAGGGTTTGAATTATATTAATGTAAAAGTTGAAGGAGGGGGTGCATTCAGTAGATAAGGGGGTACATTTAGCAACACTTTTTTTTTTTAAATTAGAATATAAATTCACATCACATCTTGATCAGATACAAAAAAAAATTAAATAAAAATTTAATTTCACATCATTTTTGTATAGGTTAAACAACCAAATAGTGCAATTATTGGAAGAAATCTCATATTAGTTAAGAAAATTAAGAAATCCAAATGAATGGATCTCCTTTTGCCACGTGTTACACCTTTTTGCAGATGTGTTACATGTAACAACCTGAGGCTGCCACGTGTTATGTAATAGCTTTTACCATGGCCGGCCCTAGGGGTGGGAGGGGAGGACCACCGGCCAGGACCCGATATTTCGAGGGGCACATTTTTTTTATGAAAAAAAACCCGATATCTATATAGGGTACACCCATACAAACACCAACATAGGTCCCCTTACAAAACTATTTTTATGGTTTAGATTAGTTATTAACATCTTTGGCATTAGGTTTAGACCTTTAGTAAGTCCAATACCCAATTTCGTTAAAGCCTAAGGACACATTTTTTTCAAGCTCGAACAGGGTACACGAATTCTTAGGGTTGGCCCTGGCTTTTACTTTTACAGAAAAAGCTGAAAGTCTGCAAAAGATGTTACACGTAACACGTGGCAGCCTCTGATTATTACACGTAACACAATCTGCAAAAAGGTGTAACACGTGACAAACGAAGATCCATTTAATTGGGTTTATTAGTTTTCTTAACTAATATGAGTTTTCTTTCTATCCCTCCACTTTCACTATGGGTATGTTTATTTTTTTAAAGAAGCTCTTCCTGATCACTTCTGTCTGCGCCAAGAAGACCAAGGGCAGACATAGAGGTCTGCAGTGCGTTTGTTTTTCGGAAGACATTTTACTAAAAAATATCTGCGCGTCCTCTTCTTGGAGAAGACATGGACTAGGCACTTCAAACCTCTTCTCAAAACCCATCTGCACATTTTTATCATTCATCTTCATTCTCAAAACCTAGCCACAAGATCAAACATAACACAAACAAACAAACCTCAACTCTTTTTCCCTCCTTCACCCTCTCTCTCTCTCTCGACGACTGACCGGCGTCGGAGCCGGTAATCCGGCCGGCGGATGGCTTCCGGTGAGACACCCTCAACACCCCTTAACTTCATCCCTCTCTTGTACCACGTTATACACATACCCTGCTAGAGAGAGAGATATATATCTGCAGAGAAATCGGAAGAGAGAGAGAGAGACGCGGAGAGAGAGACGTGGAGAGAGAGAGACGCAGAGAGAGAGATCGGCGGTGGACAGGCGGCAGCGCCGCCACCCCGGCGGCGAGCGAAACCAGAACCGGCGACAATGGAGGTGACGATGGTGGTTTACTCTCTGACGCATTTCACCGGTAAAACCCCTGTCTCCTTTTATTTAGCCTTCTTTTCTTTGTTTCTGAAGATTGATGAAGATGAAAATAGTGTTGTCGATGTTGATGATGATCTGATGTAATGAAGGTGTAAAGGGTTTGCAGCTGCTGTGATGTGATTGGTTATGGTTATGGTGGGTTGTGGTTGGTTATGCTTACGGTGGGTTGTGGTGGTTCACGGTGGTTATGGTGGGTGTTGGTGGATTGTGGTGGGTCATGGTGGTTTTGGTGGGTGATGGTTATGGTGGGTTGTGGTTGGTTATGGTTAGGTTACGCTGCAGACATTAACAAACAAACAGTCTTCTTCTTGCAGATTGCAGACCTTTGGTCCACCTCTTCTCCTGCAGATGCCTGCAGATGTGGTTCGCAGACTGCAGACCTTTTACCTCTTCAAAAACAAACACAACCTATATCACTAAATATGAATACAATTAAACAAAACTAATTGTGTACATACGCTCATCAACTATTTAACTATTTATAGTTTTCATATAAAACCAAAACTAAAGTTGTCACTTTAAATGTCCAATTTGGCTAGAAAACAAAGTAAACGCGTTTGATAAGAAATTTGTATTGAAAATATTTATAGCATATTATGTGAATAACGGCAAATTAATTGGATATCACTTGTAATATTACAACTATATATTACACATAGATACATATGAGTTGATCCGATACAAAAGAAATTAACCTACTAAATATGAGAAGCGGGTAAAATACACCAAAACACGTGGTGGTATAATTGTTGAGGGTTCTAGTCCCATATTGGAGTTAGTGTATCATAAGTAGATCTAGAATGTATGTGAGCTCGTCATTCAAACTTTTTCTTTTAGAAGTTTTTAATATTTACATCTATGTAAGTATATTTTTATGATTATTTGAGTTTTTACATGTCTATATGGGTAGTGCTCATGGGTTGGCGGGCCGAACTCCGCGCAAACATGAAATTTGACATGAATCCAAACACATTAAGAATATTTATGAATTGATACGAATACCACTAAAATTCACATTTATGTGTTAATAATGCATATTTAACCGTATTTTTATTGTAATTTTATTATTAAAATTTAGATTTTTAAAATATGGGATGTTACATAAATATTTAATGCTAGCTCATACAAGTTGTCTATAAATGTATCTCATCCGAGAGAAGCACACTCAAACACTCCTCATTTTTCAAAGCGTGGAAAATGAGTATATTTGTTACAAATAAACTTCTTTCTGGTTTTATTATATTAACATGTTTTCTTATAACACCTTCTCAAAGCAGATATTGCTATACCTATGAGTTTACAGTTAATTTCTATGATGGAGTCCAGGATTCACCAATTGATGTTCATGTGAAATCAAAAGACGATGATCTTGGGCATCACACCATCACTTATGATCATGGGTGGCCTTTTGGTTTTTGTGAACAATTCTTTGAAAGAACTCAGTTTGCACGTTTCAATGTTTTGGGGAGATTTTACCCTTGGATCCCAGTTTGCACGTTTCAATGTTTTTGACAAAGAAATAGCAAATATTGTTGGTTGGAATATTTCAGCCAACACCATGGTTCACTGGCTCTTGAAACAAGATGGGTATTACTTGTCAAAAGAACTTTTACCATATGATGATCCAGGGTGGATGTTTAGAGGACATTGGCAGTAATAAATATTTTAAAGTTATTATTCTAGTAATTATATTATAATAAAATTATATTAATTATGTGTTTGTTAATAGCAATAATTTTCGATTCGTTTTGTTTTGTTTTGAATTCATTATAAAAAAAAATTATGCAAACAACCACGGAAGCACCATCAATCCCAAACTTTTTTCTACACATCTGAATGGAACAAAATGATAAAAGCAACAATTGACTAATGCCTTCAAATTCATTCCATAGTTCTTGTTCTCGTTAGGCTTGCAACACTTGGAGTACCATAATTACTTCACTTTAAAGTGGCTTGCAACACTTGGAGTACCATAATTACTTCACTTTAAAGTTTAAAGTCAGCAATAGTTTTTTGGATTGCATCACCTGATTAGGTCTTTCGCCGTTGATCACTTAAGTCTCGAGTAGGAATCCTGCGATTGGCATATTACTGCCGGATTAAACCGATGCCACAGCTCGCCCCCGCAAGGATTTGACCCTAAGACCTCCCGGGCTTTTTTTTAACGATATAATTCTTTTTAATTTCCGTCGTCTATGGGACTTGAATACAAGACCTCTCCTCCCAATGTGTTTAAATGTTTTGTATTTGCCAATGGACTACTACCTAATTGATCCCCAAACCAATTGATCCGGTGATCATTGACAAACTCACTAGTATTTAAGTCAAAACAGATTTCTTTGAAAACCTAATCTTTTGCAATATTTTAAATTAGTTATTATGTGTTTGGTTTGACTATTAAAAAAAGTTATAATGTTATTTCGTATATAGAAGATTTCAAGTTTCTACTTTAAATAAAGTATACAATTGTTGATACATATTTTTATAGTTTTAATTAATAAGTTAGAGCTATAGCCGCGTTTATATTACTAGTATGGTGCCCTTGCGGTGCGATGCGGCGGGGCGACACTTTGCATTGTGGCATTTGTTTCTGGTAGTTTTCTTATTCGTATAATATTTTTATGGTAGCATTATTGTGGTAGATATATGTCATAAGTGTTACACATGTCTAGTAATTATTAAATTTAGAATTTAAATTATCAACTACTTCAAGAAACTATTGATACAATAAAGTAACACACGTATTAGAAAAAATAAGTCTTAAACATAAATAAAAGTTATATAAAGTAACACACGAATAAGGAAATATAAGTCTTAAACATAAAAGTTGAAAAATAAAAGCTAGTGTCAATTACTTTGCATCATGATGAGATGAATTTAGTAATCATACGGCTTAAACATCTCAAGGATGTCATCTATATTGTCACACAACCATTTGTCATCATCGAGATCAGTGTCCTCCAGAATTTCTTGTATCTCTTCTTGTTTGATTGTTACATCCTTTGTTTGGAGGATGAGTTTCTCCTCAGTTCTCCTGATACATGGAGCAGTTTAGGGAACTGAAAAAAAATGTTAAATATTTTAGTTATATAAATTATCATGTTATCGTTAGATATAGTATAGGATACAAAGGTAGATACCTGACACATCTTCTATTTTGCTCTCTGTCTTATCCATAACAAATTCTTAATCAATTTTTAAGAGAAAAATAAATAAGTGAGTAAAATAGACCAAAGTGTGAAATAATAACATCATGTAACTATATTTAGAATGTAATTGCGTAAACCACCAAATGCATACAAAAATTATAGTTAAGTATGAGCATAGAAGAATAAATCAAAGTTATACACAATAGAAAATTGAAGTACATGTAAACCAAGAATTTTAAAGAAGTTATACACAATGGAAAATTGAAGTACCTGTAAACCAAGAATTTTAGAGAACAAGAAATTTTTTGAAGTTAAAAAAAAAAACTAATGAATAACTATACTATATATATAGAACCTATAAACCAACGAATTGAATAACCTGTAGTTTTTTTCAACTAACTAATATTATCTATAAGATTATTTTTGAACTTATAATCCCTAAAAAATGCAACACAATCTATTATGTATCTAGTCAAGTAAAAAGCTTTTTTTGCAACTAACTATTTTGAACTTTAAGAGTAAGGTTTGAACTTATTATACCTTAAAATTGCAACACGATTTAGTAAGTATCTAATCAAGGTTAAAAATTTCTGGATTATTTTTTTTTTTTTGTTACTTTTTACAAGCTTTTTTTTATAAAAATAAATTATTTTATTTTAAAAAAAAGGTAAATTACACTTTTCGTCCTTTATGTTTGTATCGGATTGCAATAGATACCCTTTGACTTCAATAATTACAGTCACAATCCTTTATTTGTAAAACCAATTACACCTTACGTCCTTTTCCACTAACTGGGTTTAAGTCTATTCATATAGGGGCAATTTAGTCTTTTTACTTAATTATTTTTATAGTATTTAGTAAATAGAAGAATAAAACAAAAACTATATTTAAAAACTTAATAATTGAATAAATAAATAAAAAAACCAACTTTAAAAACTTCAATCAATCATACCCAGTAAAATCTCACAAATAGCAAAGCTATTGGTAGGGTCTGGGGAGGGTGGGATGTAGGCACACCTTACCTCTACCTCTAGGGATAGAGAGGCTGCTTCCAGTGAGACCCTCGGCTTCAAAACACCCAGGAAAGAAATAAATAGAACATGAGGTGTATGTGTGTGTGAATGAAGCTACCAATATAACATGAGTGGTGAAAGATTGCATAGTAAACAAGACAAATATAACACTGTCACACCCCGATATTTCCACGTATTACCGGTGGGCCCGGTGGGGAGTACCGTGACGTAGTTGATATCATCATAGTCAAACAACACAATTTAATGCACAGCGGAAGCAAATGATAAATATATTATAATCCGATATAAAGTAATATCAAAGTATTACAAACGGAAAGTAAAGGATCCACAGGCGGATTGAAAAATAAAATGAAACATTGTTCAACAGACTTTAACATCTAGAGCTTGCGAGACTTGATTATTGATGCCTGGAGTAGCCAGCCTATTACGTATAGTACCTGCACTTAGCCTTTTTGGAAAATACGTCAGTTTACACTGGTAAATACAATTAACTGACTCATTTTGGAAAGGTTTAATAAAATTGATTTGAATGCACATGGCACAAAACTTTTTATAACTTGGGATAATTATTTGTATATAATACTTGTAAAAGAATTACATGTTTCTTATGCGTTCAGTAGCCCGGTTCGTGCCGGGTTAAAGATCAATAGACACACCACATTATTTATTTAGGCACTGACGGGTGTACGCATACACCCCGTGCTTAGGTCGTGGCCATTTCGTAAAATGATGCCAAGGATATCCGGGACATGGTCATTAACCCCCCAAAGGCTTTAAGCAAACAAAACATTTTTAAACAGGACATATCAATGATTTAACCTTCATTCAATTAAAGATTCAATGCCCGACCAAGCGGTATTTTATATACCGTACCCCAAACCCGTATAGGGAAAATAAGTTAAAAGTATTTACCTGAGCTAAATATAAATTCAATCCCAGCCGTATATCAATTCAGCAAGTACAGATAGCTTTTACTGGGCTCCTAATCTGGAACGAAGGTTTTTAATAACCTATTAGAATCCTAACGGGTCTTTAATTAAGCCTAGACTTAGACCGGTTAGTTTTCAAAAGGAAGACACGGTTCAAACGCATGATAAAGCGAAGACCGAAATAGAATGTGATTTAGGCCCGACAAGTTTGAAGACTTGTATAATATGGGTAAACTAAACACATTCTGGATTTGAGATAAAAATGATAAGGTTTGACCCGTTTCGGCTAATTTATGCAAACTAGTTACATAAACCGAACCGAACGCGAATAACGCATAACGGGTAACCGAATGAGTCACGAACAGGTTTCCCAAGTTAATATGCTTTAAATATGTTGTGATATGAGTAGGATACCTTCCATTATGCCCAAAACGAGTTTAATCTCAATTTAAGCCTCGTAGGGGTGTTTTGGTCATTTTAAAGATTATAAAAGAGGTTAAATATAATTCTGAGGTTCGTGTCTGGAATAATCAGTAAAAATACTTAAATTAATAAGTTATATCAGTTGGTGATAAGTCTTATATGACAAAAATAGTTTTAACCCTTACTATGCGTTTAATACGCGTAAAAAGTCGTTTTAAGCGATTCCCGGGTTATAACAGGAAATCTGAGTTTTCTGATCAGTTATAAAGTTCAAAATACTTCATTTAACATATAAGATCAGTAGCAAAAGACTTGGTGTCTAAATGTTATGAAAAACTCATTTTATAAGTAAAAAGGGTATAACCGGTATTTACCGAATCAATGCAATAACCCTATGTTATGAACAATTTAAAAATAATTAAAAATCTTTAAAATTCCCAAAATATTATATTACATCAGAGGGTAAAAGGTTTGGTGTCAAAAATTGGGCTTAGATAGGCTTTATGCTAATTACGCCGTTTAATTAATAAAAAGTTTTCTAATTACGCTATTGAGCATAACTCCTAATCCAGACCTCAAACTGCTGTGAAAATTTAGGGACATGTTTATAAATCAGTGGCAAATATTTTTGTCCTCCCACATTTCCAAAATTCTCGTTTTAAGTTCAAATGGGCATTATGGTCAACATTAAGCAATTAACGAAAACGTGTAATTGAATCGGACAATCAACGAGCCAATCACAGAGGGTTATACTATCATATAACCCGGTCCTAATGGAACTTTAAGGCATGTCTAAACCCATCTAAATCGGGTCAGAACTGAAAGTCAAGGCGAAAGTCAAACTATGCGACTTTCGGTTCCGAACCGAGCCTAAACTGAAAATTGTCGGATCGAACATGCTTAGACGTGTTCTTATACTAATTACCAAGTTATATGAGTGGCAAAACAGGTTACACGTCTTCTACATTGTTAATTATGTGTTAATTCGAAAATTAAGTTTCTGTTGACTTTTTATAACCATCTTTGACCCGACAAATGACCTAGTTAGAGCGGGAATCAGAGGGTGCCCTTTTAAGGGTTTATTGCCCACATAATTACCAACCTATAACTACTCTAAGTTTGACTAATCATTGGACCAATAGTGATTAATCGATAAGTCAAACCTTAATTACGACGGTTTGACTTTAAGCTAATAAACTAAGCAAAACTTAATTAAGGAAGGTTAAGGAAGCTTACCAAGGTCCTAATTACGACCAGAGATGTTTAGGGAAGGGTCTTGAGCTCCAGAAATCCTCAGGAGTTGAGTTGAATGAATGATCAAAAAGAATGAAACAATGTGGGTCTTTATATAGTGATCTTGATTGATCAAGATCATGCCAAACAACTCTAGGGTTGATCCCTGATCAATTACAAGTGTCCCTAGTGCCTAAGAACCATTAAACAAGTCCCTAGAATCAGGAAATGGTAAAATGAGGCGGTGTAACCGGCTGGAACAGGCAGCTGTGATGTTTCTGATGCTGGGCATGGCTTATGGACCGTAAGCGTCCTAGCCATACGGTCCGTAAGGACCTGGTCAGCAAACAACAACTTTCACTTGTTGACGGATTCAGCCCCTGCACTTCCAAATGCCATTTCCGACACATCTAAGGCCCGTTAAACCATTTTTAAGGCTCTACAATGATGCCTAAACATGGGGAACATGAAACATGCTCAAAAACATGTCGGATGTTGGTTCGTTTGGTCGTACGGCCACGTTGTTCGGTTAATAACGACGAAACACGGACGGACGCGAAAAACGATCCAAATTACGCGACGAATGGAATTTTATCAAGCCAATCACTAACATAAAATATTTTTGTGCTTACATAAATTTTTGGGTGTCCGGGTATATTCAGAATGTGAGATATGCGCGAAAATGCAAACTTGTGCACTTTTTGACACTTTTAGTCCCTGTATGAATTAAAAGTTTATTTTTTTGCGCACGAAACACCTCTAAGCCTATATCTAAGCTATTTAAAGGATAAATATGGTATTTTTAACTCATGGTCATATTTCGGAAGGTCCGATACCCTACGAATCGACATACTTTTGCAGTTTGACGCTTTTAGTCCTTTGAACGCATGAAGTTGCGCGAAATGTCGTTTACTTATATCCAAGCCTTCCATGGCCAATAATGGGCATTCCCAAACATATAATTAAATATTACTACACTCTCGATCGCTTAAATGGTCACCGAAAGGCGTAGATTCAAAAGTTGACGCTTTAGGTCCCTCTATTGCGCGAACTTGCGCATCTCATCATTTAATAGCATTGAAGCCTTATTTAATCCATATTAGGCATTCTTGAAAGTATTATTAAACATCACGATGCTTAGGGTTCGCTAAAAGGTCATTCAGAGGTATAATTAAACATATTGACGCTTTTAACCCTTCAGCGCGCAAACTTTTAATTAATTACGCAAACGGCTTACACTCGATCATCAAGTGGCCCATTTGTGGATACAAATATCGTGAGAGGTTATTTAGAACTTATTTTAGGTATGCTAACACTTCCAGTCCTTTCATAATCAAGGTTTTTTTTTATTTTTCGAAAAGTTAGTCCCTTAAATTCAACACTTGACTTCATGAGGGTTTGTTACACGTGTCAATACACCATTGGACGTGATTTTTACGAGGTGTTACAAACACAAACATCCTATACAAATAGATACATATATACGACTATACACTATACCTAAAAACACAATTGTACCCTCTCCTAGAAATCCTTTACCTTAATCCTATGTCTCCACGAGCTCCTATCATAGACCATGTTCTCAGAGAGGTGCAATTTTTGCAAATCCTGCCTAATCCGCTCATCCCAAGTAATTTTGGGTCTGCCTCTACTCCTCCTCCCTTCCACCTCTAGAGTTTCAACCACTCTAACGGGCTCTATCGTTTGCCTCCTCTTCACATGCCCAAACCACCTCAATCTTCCCTCCTTTGTCTTATCTGATATACTAGCTACTTCTAACCTCTCCCTAAAAACATCGTTTCTTATCCGGTCTAACCTTGTGTGCCCACACATCCATCTTAGCATTCTCATATCTGCCACCTCCATCTTGCGCGCTTGTACTTCCTTAATGGCCCAACAGTCGGTTCCGTATAACATAGCATGTCTAATTGCAACCCTATAAAATTTCCCTTTCAATTTTGTTGGGAACCTCCTATCGCACAATACCCCAGTGGCAGCTCTCCACCTACACCACCCAACCTGGATGCGGTGGGCAACGTCACTATCTATCTCCCCATCCCTCGCACAATACCCCAGTGGCAGCTCTCCACCTACACCATCCAACCTGGATGCGGTGGGCAACGTCACTATCTATCTCCCCATCCCTCTGGGCAACTTTAAAAACTTAATAATTCAAAATCAATAGAAACCATCTCTTAAACTTTCTCTCTCTCACTCTCCATAAACTCACTTTTTCTATGAGCCACCACCACCACCATCGTGTTGCCATCTCCACCGCCACCCGAAACTACTTCTATTAGTTCCTCATTTTCGGCGGCAACCAAACTCCACTGATAACCACCATATCCGGAGGGTTCCTCAAATCCGGCGGCCACCAAGCCCCACCTCACCGATAACCAGAAGAACCCCTTCGTTTAAATCAGATCTGTACAATGACGTTTGAATCAGATCCGTAAAATATCTTTTGAATCACTAGCCTCACATCGCGTTTGAATCAGATATGTGAAATCACATATCATTTGGGTGGGTGAGAGAGAGTGTGGTAGTGGTCAGAGGTTTGGAGAAGATGCGGTGGTGGAGGTGGTTGTAGATTCGGCGGTGGGGGTGGTTGAAGATTGACTGGTGGGGGTCGGATTGAGCGGTGTGACTTTTATACGGCGAGGGTGGTGGCTGTAGATCCAACATGGGTGTGGGTGGATGGGGGTGGTGGTGCTGACTGGTGGGTGAGTTTGGTGGTGTTGAAGTCGGTTTGTTGGAAAATCTCATTTTATCTCACACACTCACTGTGTGCTTTTGTAGAAACGAAGAAGATGATTACAAAGAACAAGCTTGAAGAACAATTTTCATTTTTTATTCAGATTTATGATTCTGAATTAGGGTGTAAGGGGCACTCCTCTAAGTGGGGAGTGACCTCTCTTACCCACAGCCAATGAGCACGCGCCACGTCAACTCCCCACTTAACTCCCCCCACACCCTCAATTTGATGGCGGCACTCCTCTCTTGGGGACTTGGTTTTTTTTTATATATATAAATATTTTTATAAAGGTATCACAAGGAAAAAAAAACTCAAGTTTCACACGGTGAACCCTCCCCGCTCCCCGATTTGGGTCACCGAGGGGTCGACGGCGGTGTTCCCGATCGGGGAGTACACTCACCGCACCCCTCCCCGCAGGCGCCCCGGACACCCTTAACTCTGATGTTGATGTTGGAATCTTGATTCCGAATTTCACATTGTCCATTGCAATAAGTTTTGGCTTTGATTCGATAAAGTTTTGTTCTGATTTGATTGTCGCATCAACAACAATATTCTGTTTAGAAACTTCTGTTGTTGTTGAAGATGAGCTGAGAGAGAAAGAGTGTTAAGAGAGTTGAGAGAGATATAGAGTTTCTGATTTTTTTATATGTATAAATGGGTAAAATTACAAAAGTACCCTCATGTGCTTAGCATATGACCTGATTTATCCGAAAAATCTAACAACCCGTTAATGAAAAGCACGTAGTATGTAATGGGTTTTACAAATAAAGGATAGTGACTGTAATTATTAAAGTTAAAGGGTATCCATTGCAATCTGATACAAACATAAAGGACGAAAAGTGTAATTTACCCTTTAAAAAATTTCTGAATACGAACAAAGCTCACATCAAACTCGTATATGCAAAGTTTCGAAATTTTATCTAGTTGCCAGAACAAATTGGTGAACAATCTTAATCAAACGAAATCGGAGTGAAAAAGGTTGGAATATTATTAAATTGATAATAATGACAACAACGTAGAGAGTCTTGAGCATTTGAAATGTGATAGGACACATTGCTTTAATAATGTGTGCACTAATGCATCATCTACTTGTACATTCTAATCCGCACAACAATAATGACCAAGACAACTCTTGAAACGTCTACAAAAATGAGTAGGTCATCACTATACCTTTGGATTTTTTTTAAAACATTATGCTTTATAAGATATGGCAAAAATACGTAAAAGAATTATAAGTTTGTTGTGGGAAGGGAAAAAGTGTAACTAATTATCCATAATTTTGTTAAAATAAACGGATTTAAGTGTAATAATATGAGGGACTAAAATATAATTAGTGTTTAAAAGACCAGTTACCCTCATTTTAGGGGTGTTTTTATAAATAAAGAGGGAAGAAGTTCTTATTTTTTGGGTATCTTAAAATACCTCTCACTCATGTATTATATTATAACTAGCAGGGTGCCCGCACGATGCGACGGGGCGACACCGAGCATTGGATAAAGCAAAAATGACCAGGAGTTTGACGGAAAGGAGATCCCGTATCAAAAGATGGTAGCTTTGATCAAAGAAGACGCCTTTATATGGTTAAAAATTAGACCTAATTGTCCATCCCTTGCAATAAAGGATTCTGAAAAATGTATAATCCATAAAACTAAGTCAATTAACTACAGAATTGGTGACCCAAAATCAAATGACAAATGGTTAACGTGGTACGTCCGTATGCTAGTTGGGTTCAATGGGGTGCAGGTTGCAGCATTAGCCTCTTCTAAACAATTCTCTTCACCAGCTACAAAATACCACTTCAAGTTATCTCCTTTAACTTGTAACCCGACGGGTTTCATATATACAAGCGCACAAAGTTACACTAAAATTAAAATAACCACATTTTCAAAATCACATAAGTATCATACCAATACGTTAAAGAAGTTTTACTATAGAAATACGTCATTAGGTTGGCATTTCAAGCGTTCCTTCCATAAAGCAACATATTTTAAAAAAAATTAAGTAAAAAATGGCATAATAGTCTTCCTAAACAAATAGTTTACCTTCTATTTTCTAAAAGCTCAACCTAGAATTTACCAAAATTAATAACATGTCCAAACATTAAATACCTATACGTTCAAGATGGCTTATTCTTTATCAAACTTGTAACAGTTCATCTTAGTTATCACCTTTTGTGCTTGACCCGTAACAATATTCATGATGCTAGGTTCAAACATGGGTGGACCACCCCCACCCCTCCTATGTAAGCAAAAAGTGTTTCACAAAAACATTGAGCAATGGTAATTTCAAGCTCGTAAAGTAACACAACCACCGTCTCTTTTTCTCAAAGAATGGTTTACATAAACATGTATTTTTTACCTATTTATGAATGGTTTGATTCGGGTTTTTTTAATCTCAACATGTAAAAAACAACTTTAAAGGAAATGGGTCAAATGACTCCAAAGTCGCTCGAAGTGTACTTTTAACATATTATTTATTTATAAAATATTTTAATTAAAAAAAAGTGTTCCTTATAACCCATCCTAAAATTTACCAAAATTAGCATATTAAATATGTCAAGACTATGCTTAGCGAAGTGAAGTTAAAGGCTCACCTCGCTCCCCGAATATATCACTCTTGTACTCCTGCTCAAGTGTAGTGGCAAACGTAAAGGGTGAACCAAGAGCAACTCACCATGCAAGTGCAACACCAGTGGATCTTCCATCAACATCGAAACGTCGAAAAAATAAGCAGGTCGTCATGATACCTTCGAATGTTTTTAAAACATCATAGCTTAAAATATATGATTGGAATAAATAAAAGAATTATAATTTTGTATAAGAGGGGGGAAAAGTGTAACTAATTATCTATAATTTTGTTAAACTCAGTGATTTAAGTGTAATAAGTTTAAGGGCTAAAAAATAAATATTGTTTAAAAGACCAAACTACCCTCATTTTAGGGGTCTATCTATAAATAAAGGGGGAAAATTCTTATTTTTTGGGTATCTTAAAATACCCCTCCTTTATGCATTATAATATAGTATAGATATAGATTTGTATGAGTTATAGAAATTACTAATACATATATATAATTTAAAATTATATTAGTAAACTAGAAAAGTACCCCGCCGCGATGTGGCGGGGGCTTGAAAAATTTTCAGCTATTGCATCGGGGTATTAAAATATATTAATGGATCTTTTTTTTTCTGGCAAGTTGAAAAATTTTCAGCTAGTTGGTTAGGATGTCTGATTTTATAGATGTGAATCGGATTTAAAGCCAAAACAAACCCACAAAAGCTAAAAAAAACAAACCCTACCTTACACAAACACACAATTCAAGGTTCCACAAAATCCGTCGTGGCTCCGCCACCGTACGTTGTGGCCGGCTACCATGCCAATCAGTCCGCCACGCTCTCTATCTCTCTCTCTCTCTCTCATCATGTCTACTTACACACATATGTGTGTGTTTGTTTGGGTTTTACCTCAGACATTAGAGAAAAAAAGGAGAAGAGATATAAAGTTAGAGAGAGAAAGAAATCTCTGGAGTTGTGCTTAAAACCAAACAATGCCACAAAACTCAAGAAACCAACCCATTGTTTGTATAGAAAACAACCAAACAATGCCATAAAAGTCAAGAAACTAGCCCATGTGGCTTCAAAAGAAAGCAAAACAAAGGTTAAGCATAATGTACAAACCACATTTGTAAGAAAAAAGTAAAAAAAGAGGCTTGGATTCAAAATCCTCATCGCCATAATCAACAAAGCACGGCTCAGTACCGCTACGGTTGCAACCGGAGTTGCCATGCCAAGTAGCAGCCATCATCATCATCGGATAGAACACTCGTATGCAACAACCTTCTAAAACAGTTGATCAAATAAAGACCAACAATCCGACAAACGACAGCGCCGACAAGGCGCCGCCACACAACCACCGTGGTTCCACCACATTTCCGCCGTCACTCCGTTACCAGAACTGGTGGTTGGTCAGGATGACTGATTTTATAGATGTAAATTGGATTTAAAGCCAAAACAAACCCACAAAAGCTAAAAAACAAACCATACCTTACACAAATACACAATACAAGGTTCCACAAAATCTAT
Source organism: Helianthus tuberosus (assembly GCA_030545235.1). Classification (NCBI taxonomy): domain Eukaryota; kingdom Viridiplantae; phylum Streptophyta; class Magnoliopsida; order Asterales; family Asteraceae; genus Helianthus; species Helianthus tuberosus. The sequence continues at coordinate 190,585,312 of CM060406.1, forward strand.
CGTGGCTCCGCCACCGTACGTGGTGGCCGGCCACCATGCCAATCAGTCCGGCACACTCTCTATCTCTCTCTCTCATCATCTCTACTTACACACATATGTGTGTGTTTCAAAAATCAGAAGAAACAAACAACAACCAACTCCTCGGACGAAACTCACCGGACTTCTTCACCGGCCCTTTCTCTCCTCCACTTTCACCTCCTCTACAAACCCTATTGTGATGCGGTAGAAATCTCTAGAAAGAGAGAAAGTAGAGAGAAAGAGAAAAGCATATGTTATGAGAGAGAAGAAAATGGGTTTCAAAACCCAAAGTGAGTACAACCCGTTCAACCATGGGTATACCCCTCAAATGCACACAACAATAAGAAAGCAGAGTGTACAACCTTTCATGCAACAAAATGTTGCAAATTATACTATTATATAATATATAATTATATAATTGTATCTCATTGCTCTAATAGTTAAATGCAATCAAGAATATAGTGAAGTTAGGTTGTACTAGTTGGTTGTGAAATAACTAAATAGCCTATTATTGTTTTAATCAGCTATGATAGGAATTATTATACATATATAAAATGGATATTGGATTTAAATAACTACAACTTTTATCAGTTGGCTGTTAACACTCCTAACTTTCGATTTGTACATCAGCACTCCCAACTTTCAACTTATTGGTCGATAACACTCCCTAACTAACTAAACTCTAACCTAGTTAGTTTTTGTTGATGTGGCATCTGATATGGCCCTTTTTGCTGATGTGGCATATGATGTGGCATTTTTGATGATGTGGCAGCTGACATCAGGTAACTGGGTTAGGGTTCGGTTAGGGGTGGTATCGGCCAATAAGTTGAAAGTTGGGAGTGCTGGTGTACAAATCGGAAGTTGGAAATGTTATTGACCAATTAGTGAAAATTGGAGCTGTTTAAATCCGATATAAAATAACAACTTGTTAGCTACACTTATATTTGTGGGTTTTGAATATGGAGCAACATTAAACCATACAATATACAATGTTATTTAACCCATACAATATACAATGTTGTTTATAAGTGATTAGATAATTGGATTAACCTTTAAAAGCCCCACTTTGGAGTATTACTCATGCAAAAGCCCCATTTGGTATTCAACCCATACAATATACAATGTTGTTTATAAAAATAAAAAATAGGAATAATGGATTTTAACAATCCCAATAATTTTCTGTTGGTTGGCAACGGTCTCAACTTCAAAAATTCCCATTGCGGTCCCATCTTTTCACATATTGGCCTTCAATGGACCCTGACTAACAGAACCCTAACGTCGTTAGTCTCCGGTTGCCGGAAAAACGTTTTTGGCCGGAAAACTCCATTTTGGCCAGAAAACTCAACATTTTCGTCTCAAACCTCTTTGTAACCTTATTACGCACTTTTAGGAACCTTTTCTAGTAAAAAGCCCAATTATTAAGGTCGCCGGAAAAACTCTATTTTTGCCGGAAAACTTCTTTTTGGCCGGAAAACTCAACTTTTTAGCCGGAAAACTCAAAGTTTTCGTCCCAAACCTGTTTGTATCCATAGATCGGACCTTTATGAACCTTTTTCCGACCAAAAACGTTTTTTCGGCGACCGGAGACTAACGGCGTTAGAGTTCTGCTAGTCAGGGTCCATTGAAGGCCAATATATGAAAGGATGGGACCGCCAGTTGGAATTTTTAAAGTTGGGACCGTTGCTGGCCAACGGGCAATAGTTGAGATTATTAAAATCCATTATTCCTAAAAAATAAGATCGGGTTTTAGTGGTGGTTTCTTAATTGGTTCGATTATTTCGATTCGATTTTTTCTACTTTTTATTATGGTTTGGTAATTCTGCTTTTTTGTGATGTACAATGAAAACTTTCATGGGTCATGGCGTTCTTAGCAACTAATTCCACATGTTGAACTGCAATTATTGGGATCAGGTATTGTAAGACTAGACGTTGTGGGAGGCGGTGAAGTGGTGTGGAGACTTCAACCACACCGGCACACCGCCCCGTGGCCCGACGTGGTGGTGTGGGCGGGGTTTTTACACCGGCATGGAGGGGGTTAAGGTGGTGAGGTGGCAGCCGGTGATTGGTGGGTGGAGTTAGGTGTCATTTTGATTGGTTAGTTTTTTTAAACGCCCCTTTCCAAGCCCCTTACACCCCGTGTTTTTTATCACGCCTCCCTGCTAACGTGGTTACCACGTGACGCTTCATGCATCCTCCTTTATGCCTTTGCACACCGTGCAATCTAAACATGATGTTAAACGGGTATTTAAACATAGCTACTAAAACCATTCAACCAACCCGGTGTGGTGCAGCGAGCAAGATGGGTGCGGTTCCACCTTCCCGGCATGAAATGATGAACCGGGACCAAGTACTAGGTCCAAAATCCAAAAACAAATTCTCAAAGAAATTCACAAAAAATATTTATACCTTTGTAGTTGTACCTTCTATATAATTTGTTTTTTTAACTGTAAGAACTCGTTACCCAAAAACTTATAAAACCCCACCAATAACCCGGTTTGAATCAGACTTACGCAGAACATGCGTTCATTTCTAGGCACAAACAGTGGAAGCTGAATTTAGACCCTGCTATAAGAAGACACGCTTTAATCATACGCGTAACATCTTAAAATATACTTATACACACTTCCAATTTACTTGTAAAAATCAATCAAAATTATGACCTATACCAAAATTACACAATAGGTGATCATACAACATACAAGATGTTGATCTACAAATACATTTTCGACACGCACTTGACCATTCAAGAACACATAAATGGTCTTCATATAGGTGCTATACTTTCAACCTATTAAGATGACACATGGAGATTCTGAACATCAATCTGTAATGCTTTTATTCTTTCCTCCATTTTTGTCAGTTCATCTTTAATCATCACAAGTTCATCTAATCTGCTTTGGGCCACTTCTTGATAAGGCTTGCCCACAAACTGAACATAATTTTCTAGACTTTCGGTTGTCTCTAAGAGATCTAGTTGCATTGCTTCTTCAAGTTTACGCGCTAAATTATCCGCAGTTCTTTTTACTTTATCAACCACTTTTTGTCTACGAGCCGGAAAATTTGCAATCGCTATGTATCTGTCATATAAAGAAAGATTTCATTAGATACCTAGAACATTTTGTTTGGAATTACTATATTTTTCAATATGTAGTTTCCGTAACATTAATATAGATGTAGCAGTTCCGGTTGGTTTCGTTTTCTTTCAAACATGTAAAATGGATAAATAAAAAAAAGTAACTTTATTTATAATGCATAAAACCTTTTACAGCATTTTATTTTTAAAAAAATCATAGTTTTATAGAAATGACATAATTTTCGGATCATATTTGACACGCAAAATATATATAGAATGAGTAAAGTACACGGATTGTCCCTGTGGTTTACCAAAATTTTGGATTTGGTCCCTAGTTTTCCAAAAGTACACAGATGGTCCCTGTGGTTTGCACTTTGTAACACATTTAGTCCCTCACTTGGACATGCTAAAACCTTTAGATTTGTTGGTTGGGGACTAAATGTGTTATAAAGTGCAAACCACAGGGACCATCCATGTACTTTTAGAAAGCTAGGGACCAAATCCACAATTTTGGTAAACCACAGGGACCATCCGTGTACTTTACTCATAGAGAATATATATCAGACTTTTGAACAAAAATCTTCAAAATATGAAAATATGGAATATAGTAGAATTGGCGATTTTGACCTATTTACTTATGAACGGGTCAAACTGATTTAATGGTATTTATCATGGGTCAACAGATACTAGAAAAAAAAGCTTAAAGAAGCCTTTTTAAGTCATTTTACAAAAACTAGAATCTTATTAAAATAATATCATTTTCATAATCATACTCGCACAAACTAACTGTAAACGTAAAGATCTAAAAACATGGACAAATTTTGTTAGAGGGGCCACCCAACTCCACCCGTACAAAAAATGACCCGTTTTGACCCATAACCCAACCTGCCCAGCCTGTCATTTGGCCCTTGATAGTAAGATGGATTACCCGCCAGCAGAGCAAAGCCCAAGTGCAAGAAGATCTTCTAAAGTTGTTGGTAGCACCGATGTCAGAAGTGAAGCTAATAAACTGGCGGTTCCTATTCCACCAAAGGTCCCCAAGAACTGTAACACAAAGACAGCTAATAAGCACTAATTAACTTGCAAAATATTACAAGATATGAGTATAATAACATGTGATATGATCAAATTAGCTATACACGTATCGGCCTAAATTTTAAGTAGTTTCCAAACATTTGAAGCGTCACGGAAATCAAAAGATGCATGCGTGGTGAGTCTGGTGACTACAACAGGCAGTTTTATGTGAATATGATTCCATTTTTATGTCATTAAAAGATGACTGTGTCTAGATGGGTCCTTGGTTTTAAAATGTGCGCATGATGCGCGCATAATGCGTGATGCGCACATTGCGGTGGAAACAGCGCATCAGGTGTAACGATGCGAACAGATTACGTGATGCGGCGGTGATGCAGTGATATCGCATGATGCGAAGCATTGCAATATGCGGTCTGATGCGTGCAACATGTAAAATGAAGGGGGTTTTTATTTTGGCTTTGGAAGGAAAATGAAGAGTCACCTTTTTTTAATTTTTTTTATTTTACACAGCTGGAAATATACACAAAAGATAACTTTTCTAAAAAGTAAGCCTTGGAAATTGGAGTTTTGACTTCTGAAAAGACTAAGTATGTTTTATTAATGTTTTGTTATTTTAAAGACTAAGTACGTTTATTAATGTTTTGTTATTTTAAAGACCAAGTATGTTTTATAAGTAGTTTTTATATGTATGATTATTTTATGGTACTTTATACTAAGAGACGTCTAGTATACGTGATGCGTGCGCATCACGCATTGCGCATCACGCATCGGATTTTTGGACCAAAACGCATCAGAGCGCATTACGCAATTTAAAACCAAGGATGGGTCATTTTGTTAACAAACCGAATTTTAAAATTTAATTTACAAATAAAAATGCTAAGTTTATATTTAATGTTAAAATCAAGAGTAGAGTATACGGATGGTCCCTGAAGTTTACCAAAATTTTGGATTTGGTCCCTAGCTTTTCAAAAGTACAGGGATGGTCTTTGTGGTTTGCACTTTGTAACGCATTTCGTCCCCAACTTTTTCGAAAGTACATGGATGGTCCCTGTGGTTTGCAATTTGTAATGCAATTAGTCCCTAACTTGGATGTGCTAAAACCTTTAGATTTGTTGGTTAGGGACTAAATGTGTTACAAAATGCTACCACAAGGACACCACCCATGTACTTTTGAAAAGCTAGGGATCAAATCCAAAATTTTGTTAAACTACAGGACCATCCGCGTACTTCACTCTAAAATCAACTGTTATAAAATGAGCCAAACATGACATAAAATCATCTTCTAACGATTCAGATATACAGAAAAAAAGTACAATGACTAAAACGTACAAATGGAAAGTCTGTGCTGGTATGTTTGCAAAAACCCATACATTAACTATTTAAAAAAGTCAAGAAAAGGCCAAAAAAGTGTTGGTGGGTCGACCCAACTCGTTTGACTTGTCCTGATAATGAATCCAAAATGACTGGTTACTCAACGAACTTTAACATGTCTTAACAATGAATGCAAAATGACTGGTTACTCAACCCAATTTAACATGCCTTTAACATGTCTTAACAATGAATTCGTTTTGACATGTTCGACCCACCCATATTGTCACTAACCGTATCCCTCATTAAGATACCCATCACCCAACCCGTCCGACCCACCCATATTTGTTAGGCCCTAGAAGTGAGAGACTAACGCATCAAATATACGCAACGGGTATGGTAGCGAACTGGGCTTTACTGGGTTAGTTTATATTAGGTTTGGACCTTGTATAGGTCATTTGGGCCATGGCTAAGGCCATGTGGGCTAGGCAGGCCCATGGGGAGCCCATGTGGGGAATGGGCTTACCTAGAGTATATAAACTAGTCTTATATTATTTCTAGGGTTTAAAAGGCCTTCAAGTTACAGAAATTCTAGAGAACCAGAGAGCGAGGCGATTTTGTATAGGAACTTGTACTAGACGGTTTTGCCATTGAGTAAAAGAATCGTGTGCAAGTTTAAAGTGATCTCGGTATTTTTCTTTGTATTCGTTTTTCTTGAATTTCACCAAGTTTGGATTCCGCCCATCCTTGGTGATTGTTTGATATCATTGTTTGATCCGGTGTTTTGGGACTTACAATATTGACACTAATAGTATCCCTCATCAAGATAAAAGACGTGTATACATTAAAAGAAAGCTCACCACTTCACGAATTTCTTGGTCAAATAGCTTGGAAGCAGCAGCGGCACTGAAGTCCTCTACTACTTTGATACTGAATTCATTTTCTTTCTCAACCAACTTACGTGTTTCAGATGACATAAACCGGTTGCTAGGGTCCACAATTGAAGCCCATTTTTTCTCGAAAGTTTCCTCATAAAGTTTTACTTCACGCGCATTATTTGATTGAAGCCACGCCACATATTCCTTGAGTAATCTTTGTGATTCTAATAATGCTGGACCAAGGACATCGTTTCGAACACTTGCAACCGCAGGCATCGGGGATTTATTCCCTCTAAAGACATACGACACCACAATATCAAGATTCGATAACCGCAGAGTTGAAACGATAAGATCCACAATCTGCACTTGTGTTTTTTCTACCTGCATTTCAAAACAAATTTTAAAACAAAATTTGTTATAATTAATGTTTTGAAAACCGGATCATACCGGCCGTTCTGACCAGTCGGACCGGAAACCAGGGTCTGACCGGTCCGGTTCACCCTATCAAACCCGCTTTGAGTCGAACCGGCCAGTTGGACCGGGAACCGGCAATCAGACAGGAAAACCGGGTGGTCGAACCGGGTTTTTTAGGGGTTGAACCAGGTTTTGATTATAATTTTTCACTTTTATCATATTTATTTTTATAATATTTACGGCATCACCCGGTTCTTACATCCGGTTCGACCGGTCCGACCAGTGATACAGTACGGAGACCTGTTCAACATCCGGTTCGGTCCTAAAAACATTGGTTATAATTCCAAAAACATTTTCGCATTAAAAAAACTTGTTATAAATCATACCATGGACATAGATCGTTTCTTCCAAGATATGCTTTCAGTTTCCATCTTCGATTTATAATCTTTAACACTACTTATTAGCTCTTTTATCGAAATCAAATCCTTTTTGGCCCGTTGGAAATCTTGTTCCACGAGATTTTGAGAAGCAGAAAGCAATTGTTCGGCAATTGCGATAGGTGTTTCGAGTTTAAGTTTCATTCTTTCGGTTCCTGTACTTGTGGACCTATCTAAAAAGCTGTATAAATACTTTTCAAGGTCGTAAAAGCTCGTTGTTTCCCAAAAGGAATCGGTGTTCCCCGCCAATTCGTCATGCGTTTCTCCGACATTGGATACGTTCAGTTTTCTTTTGAGGGCAGATCGGGCAGATACCGGAAATAATATTACTTCATTCTGTAAGAGCTTCTGTGTGTTCTCTTTGATAAATCCAATTGCTTCCTCAAGCTGCATTTATTCAAGATAACATTTAAAAACATGCAAAGACAACATGTTATCGCAATGATAGATAATTAAAGTGTTACTTATAATTAGAAAACATATTATTGGAACATTAATCTAAATCTTTAAATACAACATTAGAAACAGATGTCATATAATATAAAAACGAATAATCACTCAAGCAACACATCCAACAGCCCCTAAAACAAGATTGAAGGGAAGTATGTACAAACCTCGGTAGGAGTTTGGTATATATCCGATTTATTCAGTACAAACACGACTTTTTTCTTCCATTGTTGTGTGTAACGCAAAAAGGCAACCTGAAAAGTACCACATAAAGATCAACAATCAGCATTAGAATAAAGAAATGCATCACAAGCTTAAGCATGGCTAGGACCATGACGTATAAAGGTGGTATTTCGACCCATTTATGGGTCAACACTCAACAGGTCATTTTGGGTTCTCTACTTGGTTTTAAAAAGTGTGAAGCGCACAAAAGCGACGAGGGCTAAAAGAGGCGCAAAGCACAAAAGCGCTGGGCTTTTCGTACGCGAGGCGCAAGGCGGTTATATAATTTTTTATATATTATATAGATTTCTAGGATCATTTATGATATTTAGACACAAATAAGTTGTATATATGTTTAATATTGAAATCACATACATGTACAGCCTGAAAAGCATGATGTACAACAATCTGCTGCACAAAAATGGGTCATGTACATGAGGCGCGCGTCTCAGAGTGGATTTTTCAGCAAAAAAAAAACGCCTCAGCTGCGCTTTCTGTACAACCTGCGTCTCAGGCTACATAAGGCGCTGAGGTTTGCGCCTCGCGCCTATGCGCGCCTCAGGCGTGCTTTTTTAAACCAAGGTTCTCTAACGAATCAAATGCGTAAGATTTAAATAATAAAAAAAAATTATAATATTATGAAATATAACTAAATAATATATAGCATAATGATAAAAATTAATATAAACCAATTAATAAATATGAAACGAGCCGAGCTCGAGCTTTAAAAACAAAGCTCGAATCGAGCTCGAGCCTGGTCAGCTCGGCTCGTTTGCACCCTTAATCAAGAGGGTCAAATAGGTTTGAAAGTCACCCGAAGTGTATTCAAAATGCATAAAACCTCCAAAATCGTTTTAATTCAGAAAATAGTTCATCATCACAATAATGTAGAATTTTTAAATAATAATCAACACATATAAAAAAACTCATGAACGGAAAAAAAAACAAGTGTTTACAGGCTGTCCCGACACGACCAATTTTGTACTGCTAGGAAAAGAAATACCGGTTCTGACCTGAACCCATTACCCAACCCACCTAATCTACCCATTTTTATACCTCACTTTCGGTCAACGGGCGATCCGCAGAAATAACAAAAAGGAGCAAATCTGCACGGGGAACAAACTCTTCAGTCAAACGTTGTTGTCGTTGAAGAATCACATTGGTTCCTGGTGTATCAACAATGATCATCTGTTTTACCAAAAAATAAATAAATAAATAATTGCAGAACTTACTAGTAGCTTATAATACGTGTTATACAATGAAAAATGGACTATAAATAAATATAAGTATCAACTACTCACGTGCTCAAGTATTGGTGCAGATATATAACATATATACTGGCCATCTGGATGCCTTTCACAACGTTGTTGCTCATTAGAATCAAGCTCGGAATACCGTAAGAAAGTTATCTCATTTGTTGTAGGAATAACTCCATCTTTAAGGTATTTTCTCCCAAGAAGAGCGTTTATGAAAGTGGATTTTCCAGAATTAAATTCACCCTGCAAGCTTAAGGTCATTAGAAAATCATGATTAATTGGAAAAACTAAAACAGAAAATCCCAATTTAAATTCCCATATCAAGAATATATTTAGTGAAAACTTACATCACACTCTTTTGACACTAAAATGTCAAATGACTTTACAAAAGGATTATTAGAGTTGAAAAACCAGAAATAGGATAATCATTCAGTTTAGTATAGGCAATTTTATATTTATTTTATGAACATTTTTTATAGCAACTTTTCACCTGGTTCAACTTTTTCGCGTTTATTTCAGGTGACCACCACTACTTATTTAGCGAGTTTTCTTTTACTACCCGGTAGAACGTAGAAGTGGCGATTTTTAACCCATTTATGCGAAAACGGGTCAAGTCATGTTATATTTTATAGAATACAAGTCAAATTAAATAAATCTATAAATTGAGCTAAAAAGGAAATTGAACAACAGTGTAAAACCCGCCAAAATTATACTAAGCAGTTATGAACTAAATTGCTTTATTAAAAAAGATGACTACTTCAATTCAACTAGTTGTAATCATATACAATCAATTAACCATTTGTAATTAAAAAAGTCAACAGAAAAAAGTCAAAACACCAAACCTAAACAAATTGCTAATCCTAATGTTAGTATGTTACTATTGGTCGTGTGAAAGTACACACTTTTAAACTAGTATTTACCTAATACCCGAATGTGAGTTGAATGTTGTTTTGTAACAAATATAAAAGAAAAATCATTTGAAATCAAGAGCTAATACCAATTTACACCCGCAGAACCAGAATTCGTTGAAGTTCAGCGCACAATTACCACTATAACCAATAAGAACGGTTCACTGAGGTGTGAAACTGCATCATTGAGAAGTGAAATTTCCTCCATCTGAAATAAAAAACCATCCAAATAACTAATTAGCGTAACTGAATATAAATTGAAACCGAAAATTTAACCATATGAGTATTAGAGGTGGCGCATATAATGTATATATGTGTGGGCCCTCGGGGGGCAAAAGTGAAATTGCACTAATTTTAACGTTATTTTACTAATTTCGTGAAAATAATGTTAAAAGCGGCGGACGGTTAATCATGCATCATGTGGTGGCGTTGATAGCCGAAAGACAAGGGGTTACATGCACTAATCAAACTTTGTCCCGATTGTTAAGTGTTATGTGCCTTATGTCCAAGGCTTGATGCAAAACTACGATCGAGCCGGGGGTCTCACTGGAAGCAGCCTTTCTATTCCTACGGGGTAGAGGTAAGGCTGTCTACATCTTACCCTCCTCAGACCCTAGTCCCTACCTTAGCTTTGCTATTGGTGAGATTTACTGAGTATGATGATGAGTATTAGAGGTGGCAAGTTCAATCCATTTATGGGGTCCTTGGTTTAAAAAAGCGGGAAGCGCACAAAAGCGATGAGGTCTAAAAAAGATTTTTTTAAAGCGAAGCGCAAAAGCGGTGAGCTTTTCGTACGCAAAGCGCAAAGTGATTATAAAATTAATTTTATATATCCCATAAGTGTTTAGCCTCCAATACCTATGATTTAGCTATAATTAAGCTTTATATATGTTTTAAAATGAAAAAAACATAAATGTACAGCATAAAAAGCCTGCTGTACAACACTTAGAAGCATAGAAACACCCCATGTACAAAAAGCGTGCGCCTCAGCCTGCGCCTTAGGTCAATTTTCCCCTAAAAAGCGCGCCTCAGCTGCGCTTCTTGTACACCCTGCCCGCTTTGAAGCGCAAAAGCGATGGAGTTTGCGCCTAGATGCGCTTCGCGCTTAAGCGCGCTTTTTAAAACCAAGATGGGGTCATTTTGGTTTGTTATTTGCCTACATTTTAAACGGGTATCATTTATAAAATGCCATTTTCGCCCCTGAGGTTTGGCTAGGTTTGTTTTTTCGCATCTGGATCCAAAAGGTTTGAAATCTTGCTATTTTCATCCGGCTCGTGAACTCCATCCATTTTTCTCCGTAAACTGACGGCTATTTTCGTCTTTTTTGTTACTTAAAGGGCAATTCGGTCTTTTTCACTTTACGTACAAGTATTGCCCTTTAAGTTGACAAAAAAAGACGAAAATACCCCTGACATAACGGAGAAAAATGGATGGAGTTAACGAGCCGGATGAAAATGGCAAGATTTCGAACCTTTTGGATCCATATGTGAAAAAACAAACCTTTGGACGAAAGTCGCATTTTACTCTGTATAAATTATCTAAAATGAAAAAAAGTTAACAAGATTGAAAGATCACCAGAGGCGAAGCTCTCTGAATAACATCAATTGTTTCAAGCAGTAACGACCTCTCGGTTTGTATCAACTCCCTTTCTCGATCCACCAAATTGACAAAACCCGCAAACCCCTTTTCACTTGGAAACCCGTTTGACCGGTCAAACTCCAACCCACTACCAAAAGCTTCCCTTTTCTTATCGGATGCATGCATGCTATATATCTTGTTCAAACCATCATTGCCCAACAACTTCAACCCTTCCAATGAAACAACTAAACCACTTGCTCCAGATTGTAATGCGTATGACATCTCATTGAATAATTTATCTTCATTTATTGAATCAACAGATACAAATACTGGAATTTTAATTTGATTGATTGTGGAAATTAATGGTTCCTCTGTGATTTGTTCGTTATTGTTCTCGTAGATTAGAAAATCAGCACCTTCAAAACTAGAGCCGTTCATCGCAACATCTGACGTTTGCACTTTTCTTCCGATTAGTGGAAGAAATACAGAGTCAGATTTTGAATCCATGATGGTATTTCTTGCAACAATGGCAGGTAAACCTGTTTTCAAAGTATAGAATATATAAGCATGTTATTTAAAAAAATTCAGCTATAGCATATATGGAAACGGGTTAAACGGGTCATAATTTTTCCCAAAGTGTGATTTTTGACATAAAACAATCTAAACGTGTTATTTTAAAAATCACTGTTTTTGCAATACTATACTTTTCGTAATTATTTCCAACGTACCGATTAGTTTTTTTAACTAAAAGAAATTAACAAAAAAGTGCTTTGGGTCAACCCAGCCCGACCCGTTTCTACCTGAATTATAAGATTTACCCATTTTGGCTCGTTACTCTACAATTCAAGATTTACATAACTAGACCATGATTAGTAAAATGTAAATTTATCTTCACAAAGGGGTCTTCTAATCAATGACATTTGTCTCCAGATGACCTAACTAAAACAAACCTAATGTGTTAACTCGTGTAAAACACATACACGACGACAATGCGATATATGCATCAATGATCGATCATGTTACATTGTTCGAACATTTATATTTATCTCAAGAAAAATGTAACCATAGTATGATACAATCATTTGATCATTATTCAATATCTATATATCTATGTCACTTAAGTTTAACCTATAAAGCAACCTAATTTGTATCTGGGCCAACAATAATGCACAACATAATACCTCAATCCACAAAAAAATGTGCAAAATTTCAAAATTAGGGCAAATCAAAGATTCAAAAAAAAAAAAAAAATCAAACCTTGATCAGAAACAACAACACCACTAGCATTAACAGCAGTAGCAACATCAACCCTTTCAGAAACCAAGAAATAAGCCCTATCTCTAACAACAGATTTCAACAAACAAGCAGCATCATAAAGCACCCTCCCATTCCCATCACCACAATTCAACACAACCACCCCAACAACCCCAGAAACAGCCTGATCAACAACATCAAGAACCATCTTCCCACCATCAAGAACTTGTTCAGGGTTCAGTTGCAGGACAACATTGGGGATCTTGATCTCTGGCCTCTTGTACCCACCTGGGAATAAGGTTCTTTGAGTGTTTTTATTGGTGTTTGAGGTGAAAGAACCGTTCTTTTCTATGCAGGTTATGATTGAACTGGTGGGGCGGTGGTGGTGGTGGAGTTTGAAGAGTGGTGGTGGTGGACGGTGGTGGTGGTGGTGGTGGTGGTGGGGGTGGGTGAAGAGGGGTGGGGTGGGGTAGGTGATTGAGTGATGGAGTAAGGAGACCATTGGGGATTATGAGTGGGTTAAAGGGTGGGTTGAAGAAGGTGTTGCATAGAGAAAGATTCAAGATTGTGAATGTGTTTGTGGGTGTGTGTTTATGAGTGTGTTATCTTGAGATTTCTGTGGAGGTGATGATGATTTGAGATTTCATATTATTATTCTTATCTTTTCTTGAATTATTATTATTATTATTATTATTATTATTATTATTATTATTATTATTATTATTATTATTTTATTTTTATTGGATGGAAAATGTCAGAACCCATTTCATTCCCGCCTCCCACATGCTTCATTCTATCTTTTTTATAACCTCATATGAATATTTTAAAAAAGTTGTTTTTAGATCCAAAATAATCTCAAAAAGAAAACAAGTATCTTAAAAAAGTTGTTTTTATATCCAAAAGGAAGGCGTTAGATCGGTTTAAATGATGCTCTTTTGATGTTGGGTAATTTGATGTAGATTGTGTTTTGGTGTTTGCTTTATGGGGTTTTATTTTCATTTATTGTTTTCATTCCCGTCTCCCACATGTGTTCATTCTATTTTTTTATTTTTTTTATAATCTCATACGAGTATTTTAAAAAAAAATGTTTTTAGATCTAATATGATCTCATACAGAAAATGAGGATTTTAAAAAAGTCATATGGGTTATCTAAGAAAGCGAAAAAGTTGTCATACTTGTCATATGACTTTGTCACGTCATACCAGTTCTTTTATCTTATATATAATCAGTTAAACCAATATGATTTGTTATATATGGTAGTCATGGAGCTTAACTTTTTCTTATATACTAGTGTATATTCCTGAAAACCATTCAAATTAGTGAGTGGTGTTAGTTAGTGGAGTAGAATGATGGTGTGCATATAAGCGAACTACTTTTTTTGTGTATATGTGAAATTTTTAAAGGGCTAATGGGCTGGCTACCTTCTTCTTTTAAGTATCCATTTCTTTTTGTTCAAGTGTCTTTACTTATTTAAGATGGATCTTGTATATCTATTTTATGCAATTAACCCTTGTATTGATATAGTTGTAGCTATTTGAATTTTTTAGTTATGTGATCATATTTCAACTTAAATTCGACAACATTCAACTTGACCTCAACTTAAACTTGACACATTTAAAACCTTACGCTCAAACTCAGTCGTTGATTTGTTGATTTTCTTTGTTTACTTCGTGTAGCGTTTCCTTTAAATATGACTTTACATATTTTTATTAAAAAAAATTAGTTATTGTTGTAAAATGATCAAACCGAATAACGAATAACACAAATTACTTTGTACTTGCCACATACACTATTATGTATTGTACCACATTTTATCATTGACGAATCGAATCTTATCAAAGTCATGACAGGTCCGAGCTACAAAAGCTCCTTTATCGATTATAACAAGACACCCCAAAACTTAGACGCTTGGTCGTTGTGGCGCGCTACAACGACCTTATAAATCTTTTTAATAACCCTCCTCGTCATAGTGGTCATTTAAGCAACGCGTTTCTGTGGGTTCCGACACACCATCACCAACATTATCTTCCTCTCCAGCAAGATCCTCCGGTATCGCTGGTGGTGGAGACGAGAAGTCCAAACACACACCCCTAATCACCCTTTCATAATCATCCTCCATTGGATTCTCCTCATCGTCCTCCTGTCGGGAAGTAAGCTGATGATACTCTACAAGTTGTCGGAGACACTGGTTTTCTCGTGTTAAGTTAGCGTTGTCGTTTGCTAATCTCGATTTTTCAGCCAAAAGTGCCTCCAATTGCAGCCTCACCTGCATAGAATCAAATATAATTTGTGAACAAAAAATATAAAAATTTGGGTCACTGATTCAAGATTTTAAATCATGTTGGGTAACTTGTCTAGGATTTTAAATGGGTTGAATTTTAAATGGGCCAACTAAAATATATATATAAACTGTGTTATTAAACCTAGTCAAAATTAAATTGTTATGGGCCGACCCGGCCCATGACATTTTTATCTTTAGAGCATACAAGGTCAACTTCTTCCGGTGCAACCCCTTTTAAACGGGTTGAGTTTCAAACGAGTCAAATATGAAACTTTACACGTTCATTGAAAACAGACATAAACAAGTTGTGGTCTGACCCTGACCCACAACATTTTATTTCTTTAACTGATCAACTTCCTTCAGTGGAGCTCCTTTTAAACGGGTTGAGTTTCAAACGTGTCAAATATAATATATTTCTTACATGTCACTTGAAAACGGACAAAAACATGTTTTGGGCTGCTGGACCCACAACGTTTTATTTCTTTAACTGATCAAGTTCCTCTGGTGAAACTTCTTTTAAATGGGTTGAGTTTGAAACGGGTCAAATTACAAATATTGTATGTTTATCGAAAACGAACCTAAAATGTTGTAGGCTGACCCCGACCCACAATATTTAAATTTCTTTAAGTGATCGACTTCCTCTGGAAGAACTTCTTTTAGACGAGTTGAGTTTCAAACGGGTCAAATATAATATATTACACATGTTAATTAAAAACGAACCAAAAACGTTGTGGGCTGACCCAACCCACAACATGTTATTTTTGTAACCAAAAAAAACAACCTAACTTAGAGCATACCAGATCATCTTCCTCCGGTGGAACTCCTTTCACAAATCCATCGCGAAGCCGCCGGTTTTCCTCCTCAAGAATGCTGCATCTTTCTTGCATAAAACAAAGATCCGATTTCATCGATTTCATTTCCCGGGCTAAAAATCCTGCTCTTTTCGCCATCGATACAGCAATCTTAATTCAAAAAATCACAAAACAAAAACTTTCAGAACTTTTGAAAAGATTGTGTTAAACTCAGCTTTACTAAAGAATTTACTCACATTCTTGGCCCGGTTGAGCTTCCCAAACTCCTTCGGGTTATCACGGGTTTCTTCAGAAGATTCTTCAGGGTCCAGCTTTCTTTTTGTTCCTCTTTTATTGGTATCTAAATTCTGATCTTCTTCTTCTTCATTTGATGAATTTTGATCTGTTTTTGCTTGTTGTAAAGAACTATGAAGAACATCAGATAATGTTGGTGGTCTAGCTAGATCTTTTGCTCCCTGTAAGTAAATATACACACCACTTTAGAAAACAATAGCAAACATCAAAAGGAAAATTTTAAAACTTTTTGTAACTAGATGGGCCGGGTCGGGTCAGTTTGGCATTTCAAACCAAATTATTTTCTCTTCTCAAAATCATTAGTTTATATCAAGAACTTTGTTAAATGTAATATAGAATATTAGTATAAAGTATAAACACAACACAATCACCTGAAGAGCATTATCAAGATTATTGGAAAGCTGCGAAAGCGAGCTAGCAACCGAGTCAAATCCCCTCAACAACAACAGCGAATCTTCCTTCAGTCGTTTCGCTCGATTTTTCCCTTCATAATTCTACAAAAAAAAAAAAAAAACAAGACAAACATAAAAATCAAAACTTTCCAACATAAACACCAAATCAATGAAATTAAACACAAACCCTCTTACCAAACCCTGATCCTTCTGCTTTTCAAGAAGCGTATCGATCCGATTACGCAGAACGCTCCAAAACTGCTTATCAGAAACTGGGCTGATTGTCGGAGACAAACCATGGATTCTACTCGATTCCTGCGGTTAAAAAACAATTGGCGTTAGCGGGTCGGTTTCGTGAAGAAAAATGATGAAATTTGATTGAGATGGACCTTTAATTTGGGATCTGGAGATGGGGATGCAGCTGCCATTGAAGGTGTTTTTGGTGAAGAACAGAGAGATGGTAACGGCTAGTTTTTGTTGGAATAATAAAGTGAAGTGGGGATGAGGTTTTTAAATAAAGGGAAAGGGAGATGAGGTAACGTTATTAATTGAAGATATGGGTTCTAATTTCTAAAGAATCTAACGGCTCTAATTTTGTTTTAGTGTTTTTTGGATTTTTTTTAACCACGAATTTTTAAATATGTGTTTTTTTTTTTTGGATTTTAGTGTTGTGTTTTGACTGGTTTTTTTTTTGTCTATATTTGAGATGGATTTTTAAGTGCCGTTGTGATTTTTTTTAATGGTAAATTTGGATGACTGACGGATTACTGGAGTATTATCGTGTTATCAGCGGAACCATCTAATCATATTCATCTCTACTAGACAATAATGGCTATACACGTCTGAATTGAATCTAGAACCTAATGATCGTCTCTAAGTCTTATTCAACCTACAAGATGACTTTTATTTTGTTTTAGACGTGAAATTTGTTAAGTCTAAAAGCTAAAAAGACTCGTTGTTTACGATAAAATAAACTACAAATTTATTAATGTATGACCATTGATTAATAACCCGCTATTGATAATACTTTTATGTTAAATGGTAATATTTCACTTATGGAAAAAAAGTTTATATGATGTTTTAATAAAATCATTTATTTTTTTCTAATTATAAAAATCACTTAAATTTTAATATTGCTTTGTTGTTGTAATTAGTAGTTTATCTAGAGATGAGCATTTGGTACCTATACCCATTTTTCTGGTTTTCTGTTGATTTACCTTCAAATTTCGTTATCGCACCGTACCGATTATTTTCGGCACTGGTACTCATTATTGTTGTTTTTTCTGAAGTAGTACTTTTGATATTAATACCGGTTTTTGATATTAATATCGGTTTGATACCTAGCTCATCCCTAGTTTTATCACACAAATTTGATATATCATGACAAAGGAAATCATTTTTAATTTTTAATTACTTTGAAACACAAAAATTAAAGAATTCTTTATTTTAAGACATTAAGAAATATATTTTACTATCATTGGGGTTGGTGGCCCAATGAGAGAAGCAAACTTTCTATGAGCATCTAAGTTGAGAAGGTTATGGGTTTAAGTCCCACAAAGAGTAAAAAATAAAATTTGACGTTAAGAAAAAAAAAAAGAAATATATTTTAGTATCTTGTTTAAAATCTATTCCATAAAATAAATTATGATCATCTGCACCCAAAATCTTAAAAACACTCGGTTAACTATACAAACATCCTTACAAATCATTGTAATTCCACATCATCATCCCCTTTTATATTTAGGATATGTCTAATGGTTTCACTCATCTTTTCGGACATCCTTTTAACTATGCAAACATTCTTACCATTTTTCCAAGGATGTTCAATTACTATGGTAGTTCTTTATAGGATTTGGTGTTTGTCCTTATGTATTAACGTTTTGACCGATATATTGTTTAGGTACTGTAGCGAGATGCTTTCAGCCATCTTACCATTTGACCCACGGTTGTCATGCTTCTTTGCTTCCTAACCCATCTCCTCTCCGTGAGGAGATTAAGCTATCCACATCATTGACATGTGATATCATTGTGTAATTCGTTGGGGTATTATATTTTTTGTTATTTCATTTGTATATATTTCGAAAAGCTACAATCAATTCAAAGAGAATTCAAGCATCTAGAATGTATCCTGACAAGATTTCAACCTTATATTTTGGAGAGTAAATTGCCAATATATCTGAGATTTGGGTATATTTATCAGTTTCATCCAAAACAACGTTTTTGTACCATATTGCCCTTCACTTTTGGGTTTTTCTGCTATTTTCATTCAAACGTCTAATTTAGGTTATTTTTTCTGTCAGATATTTGGATGAAAATGGCAAAAAAATCCCAAACCTCAGGGACCATTTTGGCAAAAAAAAAAAAGTTAAACGTTTGGATGAAAATGATAAAAATTCCCAAAAGTGAAGGACAATATGGTATAAAAAAGTTGTTTCGGATGAAGCTGGCAAACATGACCAAACCTCATGGACGATTTTGCCAATTTACTCTTTGGAATATACGATTTTCCATGTTCAATATATCAAAATTGAAACATATGGATTATGGAGGGACCAAGAAAATGACACGATATAAAATGAAACTCGACCATAATCTGAATCAGGCAACTAGTGACGACCAACCAGAAGTAGCCCATGATTTGAACCGGCCCAATTAGTGACCAACAATAACTTGAATCAACCCAACATAGTTAGGTCTAGGCCCAACCCGATAATATCAACCAAAGCCCAAGGGACAGAGAAACCTAATCGGCAAACCGGTCTGGCTAATAGGCTGATTTTTTTTTATTCTCAGTATCTGTCCGGTTCTGACTCTGAGATTGTCACCTGTGGACAACCCCTGAACAACCATAGAAAAAACGAAAAGTAGTTATTTTATTTATTTTTTTTCACCATTGTGTTAATCTCACTCTTGATGACGTATGGATGGATACATGAAGGGGCGACAATTCCTGACACGATCCATTAACCCGACCCGAACCCGATATGAAAAAAAAACAGGTTTGGGTCGACTAACACGACCCGTTAAAAAAGGGCCAAGTTCGGGTTGACCCATATTAAAAACGGGCCGGGTTCAGGTTGACCCATTAACCTGTTTAACTATTTAGATAAAAAAATCTTTTATATTTTTGTTTTTGTTTTTTCGGTTTCTATTTTACATGGTTAGTTATAATAATGTTAATTTTGACACATTATATTATTTAGGGTAATTTACACTTTTCGTCCTTTATGTTTATACAAGATTGCAACGGACAGGCGGACAACCTTTAACTTCAATAATTACAGTCATAATCATTTATTTACAAAACCCATTACACTCTACGTCCTTTGGCACTAACCAGAATAAAATTTTCAGTTAAGTTTATTCACTTAAGGGTATTATGGTAAATTCATGCTTTTATTTAAATGTCTAATAAATAAAACAAAAAAAATGCATATACACATCATCTTCTTCAATTTCCTAACCCTAAAACCTAACCACCTCATCCTGCCACCACCACCTCACATCCCGCCGCCACTACCTCATCTTGCCAAGCCACACAAATGCCAAGAATGTAATACAGAGCCTGGAAAACAAACCAAATACACAAATCATATCAGAAAAATATATTTCAGATTAAGCGGTTTCTAGGAAGAAAATGAGAAACGAACTAGTATAACTGAGGTGCATTTTGAGTAAGATGTTGGCCACCCAGGGTCGGCTCAAGGGGGAGTAAAATAAAGCAAGAGCTTTAGGCCTCCACTTTTCTAGGGCCTCAAATTCTAACAAAATATATTATATGTTGTTAATTTTGGCTTTGAGATTGTTAACATTAAGGTTTATGATCTATAATTATGCGTATACAAAGATGATATATGAATAATAGGATCCATAGCAATTTTTTTCGTTTACAAAAAAGGCTCCAATTTTGCTATCCGCTTTGGGCCTAGAAAAAATTAGAAAATTTTGAGCCGACCCTATGGCCACCAAAAGACACCCAATAGAATCCAACAATCCACCAAATAAATGAAAACATCGTATTAACAGGTTCCAGATGCTTAGCAACACTGCCACAAATAAAATGTAACACAACTTTTTTTTTGAACGGTAAATTTGGATCACTGACGGACTACTGAAGTATCATCGTGCCACCAGCAGAATCACCCGATCATATCCATCTCCACTAGGCAAGAATGCCTATAAACCAATTCAGGAGGAAACCCAATAAATTTGGGAAAACCCCCATTTGTGAGAATCGAACCCATGACCTAATGGTCATAAGCCTTATCCCACCCCAAGATACCACTAGGCTATAATGTCACGGGTAAAATGTAACACAACTGACATCCCGCCGCCACTACCTCATCTTGCCAAGCCACACAAAATACTCCATCCACTTCATAAAAACAAACCCTTAATGCTACTCAAATAGACAAATAAAAACCGTAAGTCCGTAACCTCCCTTCAATCCTCAACTCCCACACCAACTTTGTTCATGTTGAATCACACAAGTGGTCCCACCCTCAATTCGTTTAGCAGATCTGCAATCGATTAGCCCCATCTGGAATCTGTTTTAGCAAATCTGCATTTGTGTGAAGAAAATGCAACTGTTTGCTCTTTTCTCGAATATGTTTAAGCATACTAGCCCTATCTCAAATCTGTTTTAGCAGCTCTCGAATCGTTTAGCAGATCTGCAACTCGCTGGAGTGGTTGGATCGCCGGAGAGATAGCGGTGGCTAGTGACAATGGTGTGGTGGTCAGAGTGGTTAGTTTGTGATGGTACTGGTGGGTTTTCGCAGTGGTGTTGGGATGGTCCTGATAGGCCATGGTAGTAGTGTTGGGATAAGAGGGATATATGGTGGGTGGTAGTGGTGGTGGTGGGGGTTGTTATAAATGAGGGATGGTTTTTATAATATATTTTTTAATGCGTGAAATGACTAAATTGGCCTCATGTGCAAGGCATATATCATACTTAACTGAAAATTTTAACTTAGTTAGGGGCAAAGGACATAGAGTGTAATGGGTTTTGCAAATAAATGATTGCGGCTGTAATTATTGAAGTTAAAGGCTATCTGTTGCAATCCGGTACAGATATAAAGGACGAAAAGTGTAATTTACCCTATTATTTATTTATCACACTAATACTCATCATTAAACATGTTATCGATAACCCGCTTAAACCGAACAACTCGTTTATAAATCATCAACTTATATCACTCATTTATAAATATGGGTTAAATGGGTCAGGTTCGGGTTAACCTGAATTAATATGGGTCGGGTTATGGTTGAAATCTAAGACCCGAATAATAATATGGGTCAGGTTGGGGTTGAACATTTCAACCCGCCAACCTGTAACCCATCAAACCGACACCATTACCACCCCTAGATAGATGTGATAAATAGTTAGCAGTGCATTTGAAAAATATTTATTACAACCCAAACAATTAAAATGAAACATATGAATAATATGATATATAGTTGGCATTGCATATGAAAAACATTTATTTATTCAACATAAGGGCTTAGAATTGTTTAATTGAGAATTAAATTGTTAGCGAATCTAAACTATATATATAAAAAATCAATGTGTAACATGTGTCATCCATTGTGAGCATCTATTTTTTTTTCCGTCTTTCTTACTTATTTTGTATTTATTAAATAAATTAATTAATATTAATTCTTATCCTACTTTAAATTTCGAATATAATCATTGTATTTTTTTAATAAAATATTATTTTTTAAATTTAAAATATTAATTAAGGTATTTTTAAATAAAACAATATATTAAATAAATAAATAAATATTAAATAAATATTAAATCTTATCTTACTTTAAATTTCGATTAGAATACTTCTATTTTTCTAAAATATTATCCTCAAATTTAAAATTATTAATTTAAGATATTTTTAAGAGTTAACTTCCATTTTGCTCCTTTTGGTTTGGTCGTTTTGACGGTTTTACCCCAATCGTTTAAAAACAGCCATTTTCAACCTTCATCTTTCTAACTTATCACCATTTTGCTCCCATCCCCTGAAGACGTCCATTTCCACTGTTAAAACTTGGTCACGTGCCCCTCACATGAGGGGCATTTCAGTCTTTTCCAGTCTGAACCTTATATCCTTTTCATTTTATTATTAATTCAATAAATCCATGTTTGTCTTCTTATGTATATTCATACATTATATATTATAAATATATATATATATACACACACACAAATTTCTCTCTTTATCTCCCTCATCTCTTTCTACCTATAAGAAATCTCTGGCCACCAGATTTATCACCACCAACAACCACCATTGAACCATCATCAACCACCCGTCATCAACAATCACCATTGTACCCCAACGTCACAACCTAAGCAGTTAAAGCGGTAAAATATCGGATAGCGGTCACGGTCCGCTGTACGATATATAGGTTATAGCGGTGATATAGCGGTAGTTTTTATACCATATATAATTTATGTACTTATATATATATATATATGTCTTTGAAAAATATTAATAGTAATATCAAAATTCATAGTTTTATCATTCCAAATACTAGTGGTAATGTCTCCACTTCAAAACATAAAAACATAAAGTGTCGATGTTCGAAACACGATCTAGTCATAAGCAATGAAATCTTCCTCCGAGTCTACATCAACCAAGGAATCCAATCGTTCATCAAGATCTTCCACTTCAACTGAATTAACTCTAACATCATCATCTCTATAACGCTCTCTTTTGCTCCTAGTACTTGGCCCAACATCTTCGTTTCCTCCCATTGCCTCTCGCGTAACCGACCATAGAAGACCATCACTACCATCAACAAAATCTTGATGCTCAATTTCAGTTGGTATAACCCAATCATCATTTTCATCTACTTTTCTTAACAAAATAGGATCCAAAGATTTGTTGGTTTTTAATGAGTTGAAGCGCCTTTGTAACCTTGTGTTGTATTGGATGAATACAAGGTCATTGAGTTTTTGTTGCAAAAGACAATTTCTTTTCTTTGAATGCAACTAAACATAAAGAATAAAAAAATTACATAATGAAGTAAAGAGGTTAAATGTTATAATATAATTTAAAAAAATATGTAGTAGGAAAACTTACATTGTCGAATGTACTCCAATTGCGTTCACAAGGTGAAGCGCTACAAGTTTGACTAAGGACAGTAATAGCAAATTTTTGGAGCAAAGGTGTGTCGATCCCATAAGTACGCCACCATATATCTACATTTTATATAAATAAATGGACTGATGTAATAAGAACGAACATGTGAATACATTGAAATGTTTTTACTTACATGGTGCGACTTTCGTTCGAGCCCTTATAGCAGCCGGAGATCTAAAGTGCCCAACTAAATCAATGTATAAATTCATGTCTTGCCTGACTTTATCATTATCTTCCAAATTGGGTACTAAGCGGTCAATAGCAACATAAAGTCCCGCTGCAATGTCCGGGTTCTTCCGTAAATCCTTTGATGTTTCCGCATGGAAAATGGCAGGGTTCAAGTAACATCCAGCTGCACGTACATTCAATAAAGAGTTTCAATTAGAACAAAACAATTATATTAATTTAATTTAAAAGTAATAAATATAAAGTTTTATGCCTGCATGTAACGGATGATGAAGTTGGTCAGACCATCTTGTTTGAATGAAACTCCAAACTTTAGTTATCAGTCTTTCATCGGTTAGATTTTTCTTGATTTGCTCCTTTGCTCTAGACACTGCATCATAGATGTAACCCATACACGGCTTCTCTTCTGTATCAACCAATCTAACCACATCCACCAACGGAGCTAGCACTTGACAAGCTAGGTGTACATTGTCCCAAAATTCTGTTTTTGCAACTATTCGCTCGACTTTCTTTCCAACTGCCTTATTTTCAAAGTCATTTTTCCTCCATTCTTCGGAAACGAACAACACTTGAATATGATGTCGATTCTCGTGGATACTTTGAAGGGTATAGAACTGAGTTGCAAATCTAGTTACACAACACCTATGTAGCTCCTTGTTTTTCGTCAACTTCCTCATCATATTAAGAATCCTTCCGTGGTTGTAAATGTAAACCACAATTGCTCTAGCATCAGTCAAAACAGACTTTATCTTTGGTATTTTCCACCGATATCTTGAATCATGAGGTTCACACAATGTGCTGCACAAGGAGTCCAAAACATCTTAGGGTGTTCTTCTTCTAAAATTTTTCCCGCGGCTTTAAAGTTTGACCCATTATCTGTAATAAACTATAAGAAACAATAGCGAATTCAATTAACAAAATGAAGAGAAAGTAAAAATAACAAATAAAATTACTAGAAATATAAAACTACCTGCACAATATTCGCCTCTCCAACACCTTCTATCACCTCATTTATCATTTTAACAATTAATTCAGCATTCTTCACATGCTCGGATGCATCAATTGATTCCAAAAATACCGTTCCACGAGGACTAAGAAGTTTATCAAACACCTTCCTTTCCCGTCTGTCCAAAAATCGGACATAATGCTACATCCATATTCTTCCCAATGTGGCCGAAACGAATCCACAAATTGTTTCGTTTCTTCTAAACGTTTTTTCATCAACGTCACACGAATATTATGATAAGATGGAGCTGGTATACCTAACATAAACGTAAAACTAAGTTATATAGTAATAATTAAATAACCAATGATGCTTAATGACTTAATCAAATAAAGTACCTCTTCCATATTCTCCAATGGCATGAATCATGTCTTGGAAACTTTCGTCGCGTACGGCATTAAAGGGTAAACCAACCTAATAAGCCCAAGTTGCAATTTTATCCCAAGCATTATGTCACACCCCAATATTTCCACGTATTACCGGTGGGCCCGATGGAGAGTATCGTGACGTAGTTGATATCTTCATAGTCAATTAATCACAGTTTAAATGCACAGCGGAAGTCTAAAAGTAATTTATACAAACCGAGTTTAAAGTAATATAAAATATTACACAACGGATTGTAGTGGATCCACAGGCGGATCAAAACAAAAGAAGTAATGTTCAACAGACTTAAAGTGATAAAAGCTTGCAAAACTCTTTATTTATTCACTCAGGAGTTCCAGCCTATTACGCTTAGTACCTGCACTTAACCTTTTTGAAAATACGTCAGTTTACACTGGTAAATACAATTAACTAACTCTTTTTGAAAACATTTATAAAATTAATTTGGATGCACAAGGCATAAAATCTTTTATAACTTGGGACAATTACTTAAAAATAATCTCGTATACAGATTTATATGTTTGTCGTCCATTCAGGACCCGGTTAGAAGAGCCGGATTAGATTAATTGACACACCACAAGTATATGCCCACAAGAGAGTGAGATACCGTTTATACATACGCAACTGTCAGGTGTATGCCTACACCCCGTGCTGGGGGTGCTGAAGTGAAATCCCCCTCGCACGGACATCCGTGCACCTGATCTACTTCGCCTCGGTGGTTCTGGAGGCGGCTGCTACTCTGGCGGCGGTGGTGGCGGTGGCGTAACCGCCTGGAAACGCGAATCCTCAGAGGGATCCTGCTGCTGCTGTGGTGGGTTGAAAGGGGGAGTAAACTCCCAGTGGTATGTGGCCCACCTTTCTTGGAAACTGTCTGGGCCCCGGTATAGCGAACCATGAAAAGATGATCCGTCAGAAATCTCGATGGGATGCGTCGGCGTCCCAGTTGGCATCTCCGGATCCGGATCTTCATCCATTTCCATATCCTGCATCTCAGGATAGTGGTCGTCTGGCCCCAAAGGGTTTGGACCCTCAGGTTCTGGAATTTAGTTCATAGGATTGAACCTACTTTGAAAGTACGGGGTCGGGTCCTGGAAAGCCCGGTGTGATCCCGATCGCTGCAACGGGATGAAGGAGTGGTGTGAGTGGTCGGACTCGTTGTTCTGGTGGAGCCCGAATGAATCGTGGTATGATGGTGAGGAACTGAGCGAGACTGAGCGTCTCGCAGGCTCTAGGTAGGTCCTCCAATCCTCGTGGGGACTTGAGCTTAAAGTTGCTGAAGGAGTTCGCCGGTGTGATGGCCCGGCCTCGTGGTCATTAGGAGCAGTGATTGGCGCCTTGCCTCTTCCACCTCGTCCTCGGAATCGTGGCGGCATTTTCTTGTTCCTGTCAAAACCAACAAAAGAAATACAATAAGATTAGGATTAGTCCTAAGTCATGTCACACCCCAACCGATGGCGGAAACATCAGGATGAGACGAAGTGTGTATAGATTGCAAGAGACTTCATAACACTATATGACAATACTTAATTAAATTCGAATTTCATTGCAAGTGCTAAATTGTCATACAATAATCAAAACGAAATACAACATTGTTTCAACAAAAAACATAACATTAAAAGATAAATAGATTAAAGGTGTGTATCTAGTCCACCCTAAACTCGTTTCATCATTCATCCATACTTCAATAATCAACCTGCAACATGTATTAAAATAGAGTTTCAATGCAAAAGCAATGGCGAGTATACAAGTTTGTTTACATAGCATAATAGAATAAAAACTCAAATCCAACATGATTCATAATATGTGATTACTAGTATGCAAATTTTGGCGTACAATATGATCAAACCCTAGAATACAACGCATAAAATAGCCTAATCCCAATAGTTTAGCGGGGTGGTAACTTAACAATACCCAATAGAATAGCGGGCGGGGCGTTAATCCTATAGCGCTATAATTGTTAAGGTGGGCGAGCAAAGTTAAAGAGCATATAACGTTCCAAATCGTTCACATAGCATACGAGAATAACAAGTAAATCACATTAGTTTCATGTTTAATCATGGATAGAGTATGTTTAATTGAGATTAAAAGTCGTTTGCATAATTATACATGTTGCATCCCAAAGTATAAACGGGAAAAAGGGGTCGAGTATACTCACGGTGGTTGCAAGCTTTCCTACTTGAAATCCCGCGAGTGAGTTGGTGGATGGATTAGTTTGGAGCACCTAGTCCTTCTACACGAGGAAACATAGGTGTGTGAGTTTGGCGTTTAACGGAAGATTATAAATTCGGATTTAACATAGCATAAAGTATAATATAAAAATAATCATCTTTAACTTATAACTCTTATATGACACTATGTAACCACTAGGGTTATATTGTATTTCATGGGTAGTACACCCATTAGAATCATATCAAGGTTTTAAGTCTTAGATGATATTCTACTACTTTAATATATAAACACAAGTTCAACATTAAAGATTCGAATGAGTATATGAATATATCTAGGTTACATATTATTTAGTCCAATAATTCATGTAGGAGGTAGAAGATTAGGATCTTCATTTAGGCACCTCGAGTTATCATGGATGTCATGTATGGGGTAGGAAGAACAAGCTTCCATTTAGGAACCCCTTGAATGTTCACCACTTCACTTGATGTAAAAACAACCAAGGAGGGTCACGAACTAGGATTAGTATAACAATATAACAACCTAACTATAGATAAATCATCAAATCATGTGAGGATTGTATGTTTGGACAACCCAAGTTGTTCCTTAATCACTCATTCATCAAGGTCTAAGCTTGACATGACTTGTGGGTTAAATACCCTAACAAAACAGAAAGTTTATGAGGTTAAATCCTCTGATTTAAGTGTCTCAACCTTGTTTTTAAGCTTAACTAACCATGGGTGAGGTTATAAGCATTAGGACATAGGTTTGAGATGTGTTAGACACAAGTTTGATAAGTTTACACAAGCTTTTGAATAACTTAAAACAAAACAGAAAGTTTTGGTCCTTTTTAGGGCAATTCCAAACATGATTTTTCCAGGGAAAAACCAAGGAATCAAACCCAAGGACATAACAAAGCAATAGAAGAAAGAATCAAGTGATTTGGAGTGAAAACAAGCAAGTTACACTCACTTTTGTAGAAGTGTATGAATCTGTCCAAGAACTCAGATTTACTGCAGAATTAGAGTGAATTTGTGAAGTGTAATGAGTTGTGAAAGTGTAAAATGGGTTGAAGAAGGTGTGTATTTATAGTGGAAGAGATTAGAGTTGATTGGAGGTGATTAGAGGTGGATTAAAGGGCATTGGGTGAGACTAGAACTTGGGATTTCGTGCATATCAGCTGAAGAAACACACTTGCTGTCGAAACAGGGGCCTAGTGTGACGCGAGAGGGATTGGCGTCACACGGCGCCTCATGTTTGACAAGTTTCATTTTGTTGCACTTTGGTCCCTGTAGTTTCTTGTTTGATGCTTTTAGGGCAATTTTGAGAGTTTAGGGACTTGTTTTGTTATAAAAGCATAGTGTAAGGTATAATCAAGCATGGCGATCATATTCCAAGTATAATTGGGTGTATAAGTATCATAATCAAGTGTCGTTCACGTTCAAAACACGTTTTAGGCATAAGTTTAGATTAATTACAAGTTTAGCACATAGTTTCCAAGAATAACGATTAAACATCAATTGATTCACAAAATCGAACATACGAGCATATATAGAGTGTGTATAACATATTTGTAACAAAATACGAGTTTCATTAATGATCCAAGTCTCGGTTTGACAATGATTACAAAGAAAGAACGATTACAAGAATACAAGGTTTCCAAAAATAGAAATACGAACAACACTTTCTATAAATGGAAAGTACAAAAGAGCCGGGCGTTACAGTCTCCCCTCCTTTAGGAAATTTCGTCCCGAAATTTAGGAAGATGTAGCGAAAAGATATGGATACTTCGTCTTCATTTCACTTTTAAGTTCCCAAGTAAATTCGGCGCCACGTTTTCCTTCCCATCGAACCTTGACGATAGGAATTTTACTGCGCCTCAATAACTTGACTCCTTGATCCATGATTTCGACGGGTTTTTCCACAAAGTGCATAGTTTCGTTGATTTGGAGATCTTCGAGAGGAACATGAAGTCCCTCATCAGCGAGACATTTCTTTAGATTGGAGACATGAAACGTCGGATGAACGTTGCTGAGCTCTTGAGGTAAATCGAGTCGATAAGCCACCGCACCAATCCTTTCGAGTATCTTGAAAGGACCAACATAGCGAGGGGCAAGCTTTCCCTTTTTACCAAAACGAACCTCTCCTTTCCAAGGAGACACTTTGAGTAGAACCTGATCCCCAACGTTGAATTCCATTGGTTTGCGTCCCTTGTCCGCAAATCTCTTTTGACGATGTCGAGCCTTGAGTAGATTATCACGAATTTGGTGAATCTTATCCGTTGCTTCTTGTATAATTTCAGGGCCAGTAAAATGTTTCTCACCAATCTCGTGCCAGCTTAAAGGAGATCGGCATTTGCGACCATACAATGCCTCAAATGGAGCCATTTGAATACTGGAGTGGTAGCTATTGTTGTACGAGAACTCGACCAAAGGTAAATGCACATCCCAACTACCACCAAAGTCGATGACACAAGAACGGAGCATGTCCTCTAGGGTTTGGATAGTACGTTCAGTCTGTCCATCCGTTTGAGGATGAAAAGCCGTACTGAGATTCAAATGAGTACCCATAGCGGACTGAAAAGTTTTCCAGAGACGAGAAGTAAATCGACCATCGCGATCAGAAATGATGTCGAGAGGAATACCATGATGTCGTATGACTTCGTCGGTATAGATGCGAGCAAGTTGTTCCACCTTGAAATATTTGCGAATAGGGATAAATTGAGCGGACTTGGTTAATCGATCAATGATCACCCAAATGCTATCGTGACCAGAGGGTGTACGAGGGAGTTTAGTTATGAAGTCCATCGCAATGCTATCCCATTTCCACATGGGGATTTCAGGTTGTTCGAGTAGGCCTGAAGGTCGTTGATGCTCGGCTTTGACTTTTGAACAGGTAAGACACTTCAAAACGTATACAGCGATGTCTCTCTTCATACCGGGCCACCAATAGGATGTACGTAGATTATGGTACATCTTGTCAGCACCAGGATGAATTGAGTACTTGGATTTGTGTGCCTCGTTCATAATGAGATCACGAAGATTGTCGCGATCTGGTACCCAGATGCGATCATGACAGTAGAGTAGGCCGTCAGATTTTGAAGAGAGTAGGTCTTCGGAAGCTCCACGTATTTCTACAGACATGGTACCTTCGTTGATAGATGAGTACTGCGCTTCACGAATGCAATTGTGAAGATTGCTCGAGATATGAAAACAACGAATGTAATCTACATGAGTCTTACGACTAAATGCATCGGCCACGACATTCGCTTTACCTGGATGGTACTTGATTTCGCAGTCGTAGTCGTTTAACAATTCCACCCAACGACGTTGACGCATGTTCAGTTCCTTTTGGTCGAAGATATGTTGAAGGCTCTTGTGGTCAGTGAAAACCACACACTTAGTACCATAAAGGTAGTGTCTCCAAATTTTCAACGCAAAAACAACTGCGCCAAGTTCAAGGTCATGGGTAGTATAATTTTTCTCATGTATTTTGAGTTGGCGAGAGGCGTAAGCGATGACTTTGTCTCGTTGCATGAGAACACAACCAAGACCACGATTCGAGGCATCACAATACACCACAAAATCATCGTTCCCATCCGGGAGAGCGAGAATAGGAGCGTTGCAAAGCATGTCCTTGAGAGTCTGAAAAGATTTCTCTTGCTCAGGACCCCAAGAAGAAGGTTTCTCTTTTTGAGTCAACGAAGTGAGAGGAACGGCGATTTTTTAAAAATTCGAGATGAATCGACGGTAATAACCCGCCAATCCTAAGAAGGAACGGATTTCAGAAGGAGATTTAGGCGCGGTCCAATTCTTCACTGCTTCGATTTTGGAGGGATCAACGTGGATTCCTTTTTCACTAACAACGTGTCCAAGGAATTGGACTTCTTTAATCCAAAACTCGCATTTGGAGAACTTAGCGTATAAGCGTTCAGTACGTAAGAGCTCGAGTATAAGACGAAGATGACGCTCATGATCGGCTTGAGATTTAGAATAAATGAGAATATCATCAATGAAGACGATCACGAAATGATCCAAATAAGGCTTACAAACACGATTCATGAGATCCATGAACACAGCGGGTGCGTTGGTCAAGCCAAAAGGCATAACCACGAACTCGTAGTGTCCATAGCGAGTGCAAAAAGCGGTTTTGGGGATGTCCTCTTCGAGAACACGAAGTTGATGATAACCAGAACGAAGATCGATCTTGGAGAAACAGGTAGCGCCTTGAAGTTGATCAAAGAGATCGTCGATACGCGGAAGAGGGTAACGATTTTTGACGGTGAGTTTGTTAAGCTCACGATAATCGATGCACATGCGGAAAGAGCCATCCTTCTTTTTGACGAAGAGTACAGGAGCACCCCAAGGTGAGGTACTTGGTTGAATGAAACCTTTATCGAGGAGTTCTTGAAGTTGCGTAGATAACTCTTGCATCTCAGAAGGTGCAAGGAGATAAGGAGCTTTGGCAACGGGAGTCGCACCAGGTACGAGGTCAATACGAAAGTCAACGGATCGAGGTGGAGGAGGACCAGGTAAATCTTCAGGAAAGACGTCAGGGAAGTCGCGCACCACTGGAACATCACTTACTCTCTTTCCCTTGCCCTTTTCTTCCACAACGTGGGCTAAAAAGGCAAAGTACTGTTTGCGTAAGTACTTGTTCGCTTGTGTGCAGGACATCAACTTCAGTCCCTTTGAAGGTCGGTCTCCATAGACGTGCAAAACATCACCAGATGGAAGGGGCAAACGAACGTATTTCTCGTGGCAAGCGATTTCAGCATGGTTCTTTTGAAGCCAATCCATGCCTATGATGATGTCGAAACTACCCAATTGCATGGGTATGAGATCGATAGGGAAAACGTGTTCGTTAAGAGTAAGACGACAATCACGAAGAACGGAATCGACTAAGATGGATTTGCCATTGGCGACTTCGACGAAAAACGACTTAGGTAGCTTAGAGCGTGCGCACTTTAACAACGATTCGAATTCTAAGGACACAAAGCTTTTGTCTGCACCAGTATCAAATAGTATTGAAGCATAAAGATGGTTAACAAGGAACGTACCGTTAACGACATCATTGTCGTTGCGCGCTTGATTTGCGTTCAGATTAAAAGCGCGTCCCAATGTGGCCGAAACGAAACCACAAATTGTTTCGTTTCTTCTAAACGTTTTTTCATCAACGTCACACGAATATTATGATAAGATGGAGCTGGCATACCTAACATAAACGTAAAACTAAGTTATATAGTAATAATTAAATAACCAATGATGCTTAATGACTTAATCAAATAAAGTACCTCTTCCATATTCTCCAATGGCATGAATCATGTCTTGGAAACTTTCGTCACGTACGGCATTAAAGGGTAAACCAACCTAATAAGCCCAAGT
Source organism: Helianthus tuberosus (assembly GCA_030545235.1). Classification (NCBI taxonomy): domain Eukaryota; kingdom Viridiplantae; phylum Streptophyta; class Magnoliopsida; order Asterales; family Asteraceae; genus Helianthus; species Helianthus tuberosus. The sequence continues at coordinate 190,618,172 of CM060406.1, forward strand.
TGCAATTTTATCCCAAGCATTATGTCACACCCCAATATTTCCACGTATTACCGGTGGGCCCGATGGAGAGTATCGTGACGTAGTTGATATCATCATAGTCAATTAATCACAGTTTAAATGCACTGCGGAAGTCTAAAAGTAATTTATACAAACCGATTTTAAAGTAATATAAAATATTACACAACGGATTGTAGTGGATCCACAGGCGGATCAAAACAAAAGAAGTAATGTTCAACAGACTTAAAGTGATAAAAGCTTGCAAAGCTCTTTATTTATTCACTCTGGAGTTCCAGCCTATTACGCTTAGTACCTGCACTTAACCTTTTTGAAAATACGTCAGTTTACACTGGTAAATACAATTAACTAACTCTTTTTGAAAACATTTATAACATTAATTTGGATGCACAAGGCATAAAATATTTTATAACTTGGGACAATTACTTAAAAATAATCTCGTATACAGATTTATATGTTTGTCGTCCATTCAGGACCCGGTTAGAAGAGCCGGATTAGATTAATTGACACACCACAAGTATATGCCCACAAGAGAGTGAGATACCGTTTATACATACGCAACTGTCAGGTGTATGCCTACACCCCATGCTGGGGGTGCTGAAGTGAAATCCCCCTCGCACGGACATTCGTGCACCTGATCTACTTCGCCTCGGTGGTTCTGGAGGCGGCTGTTACTCTGGCGGCGGTGGTGGCGTAACCGCCTGGAAACGCAAATCCTCAGAGGGATCCTGCTGCTGCTGTGGTGGGTTGAAAGGGGGAGTAAACTCCCAGTGGTATGTGGCCCACCTTTCTTGGAAACTGTCTGGGCCCCGGTATAGCGAACCATGAAAAGATGATCCGTCAGAAATCTCGATGGGATGCGTCGGCGTCCCAGTTGGCATCTCCGGATTCGGATCTTCATCCATTTCCATATCCTGCATCTCAGGATAGTGGTCGTCTAGCCCCAAAGGGTTTGGACCCTCAGGTTCTGGAATTTAGTTCATAGGATTGAACCTACTTTGAAAGTACGGGGTCGGGTCCTGGAAAGCCCGGTGTGATCCCGATCGCTGCAACGGGATGAAGGAGTGGTGTGAGTGGTCGGACTCGTTGTTCTGGTGGAGCCCGAATGAATCGTGGTATGATGGTGAGGAACTGAGCGTCTCGCAGGCTCTAGGTAGGTCCTCCAATCCTCGTGGGGACTTGAGCTTAAAGTTGCTGAAGGAGTTCGCCGGTGTGATGGCCCGGCCTCGTGGTCATTAGGAGCAGTGATTGGCGCCTTGCCTCTTCCACCTCGTCCTCGGAATCGTGGCGACATTTTCTTGTTCCTGTCAAAACAAACAAAAGAAACCAACAAAAGAAAAACAATAAGATTAGGATTAGTCCTAAGTCATTTGCCTAGACACGGAAGTCAAGGAATGTGCAAACTGTGGCATTGATATTAAAAGAAAAAAAAAGGCTAGTGTTTAATTCACTCAATGTTGGCTCTGATACCAACCTGTCACACCCCGATATTTCCACGTATTACCGGTGGGCCCGGTGGGGATTATCGTGACGTAGTTGATATCATCGTAGTCAATTAATCACAGTTTAAATGCACAGCGGAAGTCTAAAAGTAATTTATACAAACCGAGTTTAAGTAACATAAAATATTACACAACGGATTGTAGTGGATCCACAGGCGGATCAAAACAAAAGAAGTAATGTTCAACAGACTTAAAGTGATAAAAGCTTGAAAAACTCTTTATTTATTCACTCAGGAGTTCCAGCCCATTACGCTTAGTACCTGCACTTAACCTTTTTGAAAATACGTCAGTTTACACTGGTAAATACAATTAACTGACTCTTTTTGAAAACATTTATAAAATTAATTTGGATGCACAAGGCATAAAATCTTTTATAACTTGGGACAATTATTTAAAAATAATCTTGTATACAGATTTATATGTTTGTCGTCCATTCAGGACCCGGTTAGAAGAGCCGGATTAGATTAATTGACACACCACAAGTATATGCCCACAAGAGAGTGAGATACCGTTTATACATACGCAACTGTCAGGTGTATGCCTACACCCCGTGCTTAAGTCGTGGCCATTTCTAATAAATGTGCCGAGGATATCCTGGACATGGTCATTAACCCCCCAAAGGCATTGCATCAAACAAAACATATTAAAACGGGTTATGTAAATGTATTAATCACAATCCGATTTAAATAACTACATACCCGACCAAGCAGTATTATTATACTGCCGTATCCCAAGCCCGTATAACGGAAAATAAGTTAAAAGTATTTACCTGAGCAAAAATATAATTTTAATCTCAGTTGTACAACAATCAGCAAGTGCAAATAGCTTTTACTGGGCTCCTAGATCTGGAACGAAGGTTTTAATAACCTATTAGATTCCTAACGGGTCTTAGTTAAGTTTAAACTTAGATCGGTTAGTTTTGATGAAAGGTTTACGGTTCAAAATGCACGATTAAGCGAAGACCGGATTAGAATGTGATTTAGACCCGACAAGTATGAAGACTTGTATATAATGGGTATACTAAACACATTCTGGATTTTGAAGTGAAAATGATAAGGTTTGACCCGTTTCGGTTAATTTATGCAAACTAGTTACATAAACCGTACCGAACGCGAATATGCATAACGGGTAACCAAATGAGTCATTGTAACACCCTTCCCATTATTATTTGAATTTAATAAAATTTCATACGATTTATATAAAAGGTATCTAAATTAAGACATAGTTACCAAAACGAGGTTCCAAGTAATTAAAACTAGACAATCAATGACTAGTTAAAACATACATGACCTGATTAGCAATTTGTTTACATTCAAAAGAAATAGAAACATTGTTTAACAAAGTTATGAAATCGCGGAAGCTTCAAAAGTTGTGTTCGGTTCTTCAAAACTTGCTTGACCACCATCCGTATTCTTGCAATACCTAGAGGCTGAAATGTTTACATAAAAACTAGTGTTAGGGTTCTTAGAAATATTACATAATCGAAACTACGATCAAAATGGATTCGATTAGCTATAACATGCAAGAATTCACAAATTTTCCAGGACTCTACCGTAACTTACGGTATCTACCGTAAGTTACGGTAGTCAGTTGAAGTTTCTGGTCTACCGTAAATCAGTAGTGAACCACCGTAAGTTCCTGATCTCTACCGTAAGTTACGGTGGATACCGTAACTTACGGTAGTCCCTGCAAGTTTGTGTTTTGACTTTTTGTTTGTTTTGCCCAAACCCCATTCTCGGATTTCTCATTCTAACAAACCCACACACTGATTTCTCGTATTCTAATACGTCCTTTATTATCAATAACAAAGACCGAGTAACCATATTATGATGCGTTAGCCACGCTTTATTTGATTATTCGACCCGTTTGGCTCATCTACGGAATCCTCCATTTCGATGACTACCAACGAGATCCCAACCAATTCTTGACTTATTATTCAATTTAGCGAACTCTATCGCTTTAAATCAACAAAATCTTTATTTTACAATTCTACTACACATATGCTAATTATCAAATTACCCAATGTAACGAGTTAAGTTACATACCTTTAGTGTACGCCCTTCAAACGCAAGTCGCCACTGGCTTGTCCGCTTGGAGCTCCGGTATCCTTTCCTATAGAGTTCAACCAAGATATGTTTAGAACTCTTTTCAATTCATAGTTCGCATATTTTGCCTAAACATCACCATCATGTGGTTTAACTTAAATTTTCAGATGTAAGCCTTCTTTGAGGCATTTATGCGAACACTTTAAGGGCAGAAGTTTACACTATATATTATCAAGTTCATAACTTGTCATATAGCCCTAAATTTTCATCAATCAACTACCTTACATGAACTTTAACCTCTAAAATTCTGAAATCACTTCGCATATGCCAAATATTACTAGAACCATCATTATAATCCTAGTGTTTATCATTTTCTCACAATACCCATGAATCACCTTGAATGTGTTCATGAAATTTTCAGAATTTAGGCATAATTTCACATATGGATGTCTAGGTTTTTACTCCTAGACACTATATCATTCCTATTCTTCTCAAATAACAAGCATGCATCATCAAATTTCGGATCTCCCAATTACATGAGAATTTCTAACAGAGAATTAACATCAAATTCTACACACCTTACAACCCCCTTGTGATGGGGATTACTAATCTTAACTCGGATTTCGATTTGGGAGCCAATTTGATCTTCAATTTGTGGGATTTAACATGAACTAGGGTTTTGAAAGAACCCAGGTCACCCCCTCCTTGTTCTGGTCGATCCCCGTACAAGATTTTGGGTTTGTGTTTTAATAAAATAGTTTTTATTAAAACTATTTTCAAGTTTAACACTTTTGGTCCCTCTGGTTTATTTTATTTTATTTCTATGTCTCTAACTACTCATAAGTGATAAACTAACTAGGTTAGTGTCTTTACTAATTAGATTATTTTACTAATTTATTTGCAACTTAATTGCAAATTTAAGAATTTGTATTTTCGGGATGTTACAGTCATGTACAGGTTCCACAAGTTAATATGCTTAAAATATGCTATGATATCAGTAGGATATCTTCCATTATGCCCAAAACAAATTTAAAACCAATTTAAGTCTCGAAAGGGTATTTTGGTCATTTTAAAGTTTATAAAAGAGGTTAAATAATAATCTGAGGTTCTGGTCTAAAATAATCAGTAAAAATATTTATTTTAATAGGTTATATTAGTAAGATATTATAAATATGTGAAATTTATCATTTATGACCAAAATATGCACCGTAGGGGCATTTTGGTCATTTCACATATGGTATATGGGTCAAATTTGGAAATCTAAGTTCAAAAATTTCACTTACTGTTTAAGTATAAAAATTTATTCATAACATCAGTAGGTAACAAGTCTTAGGTGCTAAATATGATTTTAAACCATACTATGCTCCTAAATCGCATAAAAATCGGTAATTGACGATATTCGGGTTGAATAAGAAAATATGAGATTTTGATCAGCCTCTACTGTTTAAAATAAGTTATTTGATGTATAAAATCAGTAGAAAAAGGTTTGACATGTAAAGGATGTGTAAAACTCATTTTATTAGCAAAAGGGGCATAACCGTCAATTACCGAGTCAACGCAAGAACCCTATGTTATGATCAGTTTAAAATTTAAAAAAAATTCCCAAAAATCCCTAAATATTGTATAATAATAGTAGGTGGCAAGTTTGGTGTCAAAATTTGGGTTTAAATAGGTTTTATGCCAAAAATGCCGTTTAATTAATAAAAAAGCTTTTATTTTACGATATCGCGCATAACTTCTATTTTAGACGATAATCTGATGTCAAAATTTTAGGACATACTTAAATATCAGTAATAAAGGTTTTTGTCCTCTCACATTTTGAAAAATCTCGTTTTAATATCAAAAGGGCATAATGGTCAACTTTTAAGCATTTAACGGAAACATGCAATGAACTAGGATTCTATGGAACCAAGTTGTATAACCTCAAAGGGTTATACTAACCTATAATATGGTCCTAAAGGAATCCTAATGCATATCTAAACTAAGCTAAATCGGGTCAGAACTGAAAGTCAAAGCAAAAGTCTACTTTTGCGACTTTCGGTTCTGAACCGAGCCTAAACTCAGAATTGTCGGGTTGAACATGCTTAGACATGTTCTTATATTATTTACCAAGTTATTTAAATGTTAAAACATGTTCCATAACCTCTGCATTGTTAGTTATGAATTTATTTGTAAAAATTGACCCATTTGACTTTTTATTATAAAGTTTAACCCGACAATTGACCAAGTAAAAGTGATAATCAGTAGGTGCCCTTTTAAGGGTTTATTACCTACATAGTAACCAACTCATAGCCACTTTTAATTTGAATAATGGTTGGACCGTTTGTGATTAATCACAAAGTCAAAGCTTAATTACGATAACTTTTACTTTCGGTCATTAAGCTAATAAAACTTGAACTTAGGAAGCTAAGAACACTTACTAGGGTACTTAGCACGAGTTTAGAGCTTGAGAAAACTTTCTTGAACTCCAGGAAGCTCCAGAGAAAGAGTTTTGAAGTAAAATTTCAAGTGTGCAATTGAACAAATGAAAAACAAGGGCCTTATATAGGATTTTGAGAGCTCCAAGATCATTCCATCTGCAAATCTATAGTAACCAAATGATCCCATGTGTCCCTAGTGCAAGAAAAACCATTGGCTCAGACCCTGGTATCAAAATTTAGCATGTAAAGGCGGTGGAACTGGCTGAACATGCAGCTGTCCTTGTTTTTGTTCGCTGGCACTTCTCACGCGGGCCGCGTAAGACTCTTAAGGAGTCTACGCGGGCTGCGTAGCTCCTCTTTGACCGGAAAACAACTTTCATTTATTGTAGTTTCAGTCCCTGGTCCATTTTTAAATAAAATAACTTTCGTTTATTGCACTTATGACCCCCATAGTTAACTTTTAAGGGCCTTGGGTCATAAACTAACTCCGTTAAGCTCCCGGTTAGTTGTACGGTCACCCGAAAAGTCGCTTAAGAGCGTAGAAATCCCATGAAATCATCATTTATTATATATGGAAGCATAATGAAGTATTACAAAGCTTTGGGATCATTAAAAGGTCACTCAGAGGTAATGTTTAACATGTTGACACGTTTAACCCTTAAGCTTTGTAAAATTTTCAATTTAAGCACAAACGGCTTTCTATGCCCGACAATTTTATTTATCAAGAATACGAACATCTTATGAGATCATTCAGAGGCACGAGCTTGGCATGATGATACGTTTGATCCTTGTACTTTCATATTTACATTGTTTGACAATTTTAGTCCCTCGGAATCAATTCCTTACACGTTAAAAGTCCATGACACGTGTCTTTATTATATTGGCCATGATTACATTCATCTTTAACTTCTCCTTTATTGGATTATTTCTATCCAATGTATTTTGCGTTGTTTTTCCGTAATCAGTCTTGAATATGTTATCCATAACACCTCGCACGTTACTAGCACCTACAAATTTCTTTTTCTTTGAAACATTTTTTTTGTACTAACATCTTGTACATTATCCTCATCTTCATCTTCTTCAGAAAGATCAACCGTGTTTGATCTAAGAATTTGTAAATTTCTTTACCTTTCTAATTGTATCTTATCTTTTTCTTTCATTGATGCTAAGACTCGCTTCTGAATATCCACAGTCACTTTCGTACAACCGATGACTTGTCCTCCGGTATGAGTAAGATGTTGCTTGAGTCGTGTGATTCCTCCGGATATCTTCTTATCACATACTGTACACCAGACGTGATGTTTTTTCAAGGGGTCTCTTTGCTCTCCCAATTCCCAAGCCATATCTCCACTTAAACTTTTTTTGCTAGCGCCCCCGGCATGAGTGCCGGCATCAGACGATACCGTATTAGTGTTTGTAGGGTTGACAGATGCATGTGAAGAAGGAGCTGAACAATCCATTATCAAAAACCTGATGCAAATAATGTCACATAATGTAAGACAGACACTAACACAATCAAACAGACAATCCAGGATCAATGCCCCTGTTTCTCATTCAATCAACTGTAAGTCTGTAACAGATTCATGAGCTAAACTTGGTAAACATATCCATTCAAGATGAACTCTGAGTATCAGACCACTAATACATTTAAGACTAATACATTCAAGAATCAAGATGTTATTTAATTTAAGAATCAACTCTAACAGATTCATGAGCTAAACTTGGTTATAAACACTAATAGTAACTTTGAAGACTTAAGAGAACACTAATACATTCAAGATCTTATTTAATTTAAGAATTAACACTAATACCTTGGTGACTGTCGAAGACTGAAGAGGAGAACAAAATTCGCATTCAACTCTGATGAACTCTGAGTATCAGACCAGCAATTGAAAGATGACGAAGTGACGAACAACTTTGATTCGGATTTTTATCATCTTTGACGAACAGCAATTGAACTCTGATGAGTGATGATGATGAACTGCTTCCAGTGTGCGCTCCAACAGTCCAACATAATAAATTGGTCGTATCTAGGTTTTAATTGGTCGTATCTAGGTTTTATCAAACATTGGGCCTTTTACTGTAATGGGTTTAATTAAATAAAATGGGCTTTTCATTAAGTTTGGGCTGACCGCTAAAAGCACTGATCTAGCCGCTATACAGGTCTACAAATAGCGGCCAAATAGCGGGCTATAGCGCCGCTATTAGCGGAACCGCTATGCCCAACCACTATTTGGACCGCTACGAGCCCAGGAGTCCGCTAACCGCTATAACACCGCTATAGCGCCGCTATTAACTGCATAGGTCACAACCAACAACAACATTTTCCTCAAACCACCACATGTTTTGTCTAGAGTTTCAAAATCGAGAGAGGACCTAAGCCAATCTCGGAAGATCTAAGTGGATCTAAGAAGAATCTTACCAACTCCGACGATGACAGGCGTATCAAACTTGAAAAGGGGCGGCGTTTATAAATTTGGTAGGCGGATATATTAGTGGCCAACGACAATGTTTTTTTTATGTTTTGTCTACGAATCTGGTGGTCGGATATAGTAGCATGTGGTAGAGGGGTGGGGTGTGATTCCAGGGATATGGAAGCGGGTGGTGGAGGGGTGGCGTCGATTGGCGACGGTGGTGGAGGGGTTTTTTCCGGTGGAAAGGGTGGGGTTAGAGAAAGAGTAGAGGCCTGTTATAAAGGGTAGATTGTAACACCTGCGTCCCTAGACTTTTAGATATTGTCAATTTTAGTCCCTAAACTATGTGGTCATTGATACTTTTTGATACTTGTTAAATTTTATGCTATATACTAGATACTTGGAATGCCTAAATTATAAATACTTGGTAGGTAGACGTCCCAACTGCCTCCAAAGTCGATTATACATGCCCGTAGCATGTCTTCCAATGTTTGTATCATTCTTTCACTCTGTCCATCCGTCTGAGGATGGTACGCAGTGCTGATGAACAATTTAGTTCCCATTTGCTCTTGGAAATCTCGCCATAAATTTGAAGTGAACCGGGTATCCCTATCAGACACGATGGATACCGGTACTCCATGACTTGCTATTATCTCATTAGTGTAAACTTCTGACATCTTTTCTGACGTATAAGTCTCATGAATCGGAATGAAGTGAGCACTTTTCGTCAATCTATCCACCACTACCCATATGGCATCGAAACCGCGGTTCGTCTTTGGTAGCTTGGTTAATAGGTCCATCGTAATACGTTCCCATTTCCAAACCGGAATTTCTAACGGTTGGAGTTTACCGTATGGTTTTTGGTGCTCCGCCTTGACTTGTAGACATGTCAAACATTTTTCCACGTACTTCACCACATCTCTTTTCATTCCGGGCCACCAATAGTTTTGTTTTAAGTCGTTATACATTTTGGTCACTCCCGGTTGGATGGAATAACGGGACTTATAAGCTTCATTGAGTAGAAGCTTTTTAACTCCACATGTGTTAGGAACCCAAATTCTATTGAAACGTGTTTTTAAACCGTGGTTGCCTACTTCGAGATCTTTAACTTGACCAACAATCCTTTCCTTCTTCCAGTTTTCCGTCTTTACTGCTTCATCTTGTGCTCCTCGGATTCGTTCGAGTAAGCCCGAGGTCACAATGAGCTGCAACGATCGTACTCGTATCGGGGCATAGTCTGCCTTTCGGCTCAACGCATCAGCCACTACATTGGCTTTCCCGGGGTGGTAGTGTATTTCACAATCGTAATCCTTGACCGTTTCTAACCATCGTCTCTGGCGCATATTTAATTCCTTCTGATCGAAGAAGTATTTTAGGCTCTTGTGGTCAGTGAATATGGTGCACTTTACCCCATATAAATAATGTCTCCATATTTTTAACGCAAATACCACCGCAGCCAATTCGAGATCGTGCGTGGGATACTTCTTTTCATGTATCTTCAATTGCCTCGAGGCATAAGCTATAACTTTGCCCCGTTGCATCAAAACGCATCTGAGCCCTGATAATGAGGCATCCGAGTAAACCGCTAAGTCTTCGACTCCGTCCGGCAACGTTAATACCGGAGCTTGAGTTAATTTCTCTTTTAGCGTCTGAAATGCCCTTTCTTGTTCAACACCCCACATGAACTTTTCCTCCTTCCGAGTTAACCTTGTTAGTGGCGATGCAATCTTGGAGAAATCTTGAATAAATCTCCTATAGTATCCCGCAAGCCCTAAGAAGCTTCTAATTTCCGAAGGGTTCTTCGGGGGATTCCACTTCGACACAGCCTCAACTTTTGACGGATCTACCAATATTCCATCGGCACTTATGATATGGCCGAGGAATTGCACCTCTCGTAACCAAAAGGCGCACTTAGAGAATTTTGCATAGAACCTTTCTCGTCTAAGTGTTTCTAGCACCTCTTGTAAGTGGTGCGCATGCTCAGCTTCACTTTTCGAATACACCAAAATATCATCGATAAACACGATGACCGATTTATCTAGCATTGGCTTGCAAACCCGGTTCATGAGGTCCATGAAAGTCGCGGGTGCATTTGTCAGCCCAAATGACTTCACGAGGAATTCGTAATGCCCATATCGCGTGCGGAAAGCCGTCTTCGGCACATCTTCCTCCTTGACCTTTAGTTGGTGATACCCCGATCTAAGGTCAATTTTCGAAAACCAGTTTGCACCTTGTAACTGGTCAAATAGATCATCTATTCTCGGAAGCGGGTATCGATTCTTTACCATGAGTTTATTTAACTCCCGATAATCAATACACATGCGCATGCTTCCGTCTTTCTTTTTCATGAACAGTACCGGTGCGCCCCAAGGAGACACACTCGGTCTTATGAATCCCTTGTCAAGCAGGTCTTGAATCTGGAACATCAACTCTTGTAATTCTGACGGCGCGAGTCGGTACGGTGCTCTAGCTACGGGTTTCGCGCCCAGAATCAATTCGATTCCGAACTCTATTTCCCGTTCAGGCGGTATCCCCGGTAAATCCTCCGGAAACACATCTTTATAGTCCCGTACTACCGGTACATCTTCAATTTTCGGTGCTTCTTTCTCAGGTTCATTTGCGTATATCATAAATGCCTTGCATCCTTGCCTCATAAGTTTGTGAGCTTTCATCATTGAGCATATTATGGGGTTACCTCCTTTTTCGCCATAGATAGTAACGTGTTTCCCGCTCGGAGATGTTAGTTTATCTCCTTACGAAAACACACGACCTTTGCATGGTGCTGAGATAGCCAATCCATCCCAACGACTACTTGAAATTCCCCCATTGACATCGGGATTAGGTCTATCAGGTATTCTTCATTATCGATGCTTAATTTGCAGGCTCGACAAATATCACAAACTATAAAACTTTTGTTGTCCCCTATTTCAACTTCTAAGGGCAGAGATAATTTTGTCAATACAAATGAAGGATGTCGAATAAATCCATGTGAAATAAAGGATTTATTCGCACCCATATCAAACAATACACGAGCAGGAATTGAGTTTATTGTGAATATACCTGAAACCACATTGGGTTCTGTCTTTGCTTCAGCTGCGGTGAGTTGGAACTTGGAAGGATCTAGCTTTCGCCTTTGGAGCTTCTGCTGGAGATTCTTTAACGTCTCTCCTTCCAACTAAGTCTGGGCATTCCGACTTTTTGTGGCCGGGCTGATAACATTTATAGCAAACGGAAACCTTGCTCGAACATAACGATGCGGTGTGTCCCGTCTTCCCACATACCGGACACGGCTTGTCTTTGATGCGGCATTCACCCTTGTGCCCCTTTCCACACACCTTACAACTTGGCGACCCGCCTTTAGCATCCACTTTCTTTCCCGATTCCTCCGATCGAGCTTTCTTTGTAGGGCTTGGATTCACATCCTGTGCCCTTCGTTCACCCCTTTCAACTTGTTTCCTCAATTCAATTTCCCGTTCCCGGACAACGTTTATGATCTCGGTAAGGGTCTCATATTTCGAAGGAGTCATAAACTCCCTATACTCGGTGCTCAACATGTTATAGTAGTAGTAGTATATCTTCTGTTCTTCGTTCGTCACCAACTCACTACAAAACTTCATCTTATCCATAAACGTCGCCGTAATCTTGTCTATGGTCTCGCCTTTATGCCTAAGTTGCATGAACTCTTCCTTGATTCTATTAATGACAGCCTTGGGGCTGTGATGTTTAAGAAACGGTGTCTTAAACTCCTCCCATGTCATGGCCCTCGCCGCTTCGGCCCCTATTTCATTCTTTTTATTGTCCCACCAATCTTTGGCTTGACCTCTCAACTGACCCGTTCCGTGAGCAACAAAGTCACTTTCATCACAATGGGTCCTTTCAAATACTCCTTCAATGTCGCTCAACCATCTTTGGCATATTATCGGGTCAACCTCCCCGTTGTAAATTGGTGGTTTACACGCCATAAACTCATTGTACGAGCATCCTTTACGTTCTCCCGATTTATCTTTTATAAGGTTGACATTATCTTCCAACCTTTTGACTCGTTCTTCGACAAGCGACAACACCGTGTTTTGAATTTTGTCTATAAATGTGACAACTGCCACTCTCGGGTAATTTACGTACATTTAAAACAGTGATTTACATTATACAAGCATGTGTTTTGAATATTCTGACTGCATGATTACATGGTATACATCTTAGAAAACTCATGGAATATTCATTGGTTATTACACATGATTCATTTTTATTGGGTACATTTGTTATAGTGCAAACAATTCACCGAAACAACTAGAGTAGCGCCTAGTGAACTAGAGTGCTGACGAAAACTCCGGATCCGCAGAAAAACATCAAAAATGACATCTTAAAGACTCGGATGAGAGTCTAACATCAACTATATATTAAACCCTATGTGGGAATACAAGGGTTTGGTTAATATTCTACCAATGCCCGGTAGCACTAAAAACTGTCCGAAATACGCTAAAAATGACCATTTCATTCATTTTCCGCAAAATTCAGCAATTGTATTTTTAATACAAGATACAAAAATTGATGTTTAGGCACCAATTTCATATAAACATACTTATGGAATATCAATTTCACGCATAACGGAAATTTGACCTACAACTTCCATAAGAGAACGTTTCGACTATTTATTAGTGAAACGAGCACTAAACCATTATCCGAACTACATTTTGGTACTTGTAGCGAACTAGTGCTCATTACTTTTGGTCTTGTAAAACTAGTTTATGGTCATTTCGAGTCGCGAAACATCTCGGAAAAATTGTAAACCCTAAACACCTTAACACTTATATCTTTCTAATTCATTTTAAGTCTTAAAAATTTACTAACATTTTTCACCATGCAAGACCCCCCCCCCCCCCTCTCATAACCGTGAACAAAGGGGCCCCACCCCCTTGTTTAATTTTCTAAATATCTAGATATTATTACCTTGTTACTAGTGGATGTTATGGATAATTATTATCAACACTTAACAACTAAGTCTTACTACCACTTTTACACCACATCTTACACACACATAAGAGAATTATCTCATCATCTTCATCCTTTCATCAAGAACACCTCCATAAACCCATTTCTTTTTATCATCTTCTTCATAACCAAGATGGATTTCTTTGGAACATAGGGTGATCTAAGGTTTTTGAAAGCAAAAGGAAGGGTTTTTCATCTATACCAAAGTGTTCTAACATCAAGATCATCATCTTACTTATTCTTAATAATCTCTAAAGATCATCCCTAGCCTAGTGCTAGAAGTAAGCTTCTATTTTTTTTTATACATATTATGTTTATGATTGTTATTATAATTAATAATAACCATATATAATCATACATAATGAACAAGAAAAATACAAAGAAGCAAAGATAAAAATCATCATATAATTATGTTTGTTAATATTGTGATTTAAGACTTGTAATATGCATATTTGATGTTGTTATGATGATTAGAATACAAATAAATTGTTAGAAGGTGTTTTAAAAATATGATCTAATAATGATACATGTTTATGTTAAATGGTTTTTAACATAAAGGGTTATAAAGGAATGATCATATCTAGTAATCTTGTGAAAGTATTTAGGGTTTATATTCAAAAACAAGACTTTCACAAGATTATAAAAATTAACATACAACTAAAGATTTTTATGAAAGTTGTTAAAACTAGAATTTAACTTGGTTTTTGAACTAGTTAACATATGAAAGGATCATGTTTAAAACCCTACATGATTTGCTTATCATCTTGATGATTTGATGTTATAAAAGTCTTATAATGTTTAGTTAAGATGATGAATAAATTGTTGATGATTTAATAAAGAAAAAGATATGTTTAATGAAACATGGTTAAGATAAAAATGCAAAGATTATATGGCCAATTTTTATAAAAACTTTATTTTATAAAATAACAACATTTTTGGGTAAATCTATACAAGATTTATAAAGGTTATTAAAGAAGGGTTTATAAAATAAAAGACAAGGAAAATATATATATTTTTTTTTGAAAATATATATTTGGTTACTTTAAACAATTTTTGTGTGATATATTACTTGGTGTATTAGTTATATATATCATTATAGGAACTTGAATCTCATGTCAACTTTAAACTCAAAACACGTTATAACAAAAGTCCTACGAGACTTCACATAATAACGCCTTAAAACGAGTTACGGACGATTCTAATAATCGGACACCAATTATGGTCAAAACGGACGACGGACGAATCCTTAAACGAGTCACCAGTCCGGGGAGTTACTACGACGTTTAGACGATTTGTCGGCACGGAATACACATACACTATCGATAACAAAGTTTGAATGTTTATAAACTTATAAAAACTAGTATGTTTTTATTTACCAAAAAGTATACTTAGTAAATTTTTATAAAAAGATTTTTATAAAAATGAAAGGCTTACTTATAACAAGTGGGCTTATCTTACCTAATGGGCTAATTTATAACAAGTGGGCTTATCTTACTTAATGGGCTATGTTTATACAAATGGACTATTTTCTAATACAAATGGGCTTACTTACACTTAATGGACTATTGTATTACAAATGGGCTTAGTTTTCTTAATGGGCTTAACTTCATTTTGGGCTTAACATAAATTCATGGGCTAAGCCCAAACACCAAACATATGGGCCAAAGCCCCAACACTATTCAAGCCCAACACTATCCAAGCCCAACACTATTCAAGCCCAACACTATTCAAGCCCAACACTATTCAAGCCCAACACTATTCAAGCCCAACACTATTTGAGGCCCAACACTATTGAGGCCCAACACTATTTGAGGCCCAACACTATTTGAGGCCCAACACTATTTGAGGCCCAACACTATTTGAGGCCCAGCACTATTTAAGCCCAATAACTTGAAAACATGGGCTTGGCCCAATGATACTATTATTGGAAACACAACTATACAAGTGATACATACAAGACACGAGATTCAGCGGACGAGATCCGACTATACAACTCATTCATCGAATACACAGTTAACGAACATTGAACAACTCATACATCGAATACACAGTTAACGAACAGTAAAGACGTACAAGTCTTACATATACTCAAGACACAAGACTTGTACTCAAGTTCTTTTCAAAGACCGAAGTGTCTAACAAAAATAAGAACGTTTGTAGGTCGCCACGCTATTCAGGACGACCGCACGTGAGATCTTATTTTCATCTATTTTCAGGACGCTATACAGTGAGTTCATGTTCCCCTATTCATTTAAATGTTTTACAAACTTTACAACTATCGGGGAGGATACATGTTCAGAGTATGATAAAGTTAGGTAATGAAACACCATAGATCATGTGCGAATTAGGGCCATACTATAAGCACCATTAATCCAGTTTGGACCAAGGAACAAAGGCTTAGATCTAATGGGTTTTGGCGAGCCCCACTCTTGGTCATGGACCCCTACGGAAGAGTGCGTTTGTGTCCCAGTCGATAGGAATCGGCATAAAATCGTCTAGGGTTGGTTTGCTTCCTATTTCGTCACACATATTAATGTCCTTGCAAAACATTAATGATCAACGATTTCATTGACGCTTTACATACTACAACTCACATTTTTCATACATCGTTTACAACTAAATTGCATGAATTCACCAACTTTTGTTGATGTTTTCCAAACTTAACATGTATTTCAGGGAATTAAAGGACCATGTCGGATTTCCCAGTCAAGATAACAAGTACAGGAACTCCATGCCATCTTTTGTAGGGTTTAACTATTATATTCCGCCTCTTTGCGGAAATATGATGGTTTAAACCTTTGTAGTTTATTTCAAGTTTATGTATGAAACAATAACGCTTTATTTTCATGTTAATGGTTTGTAACCGACACACTAAACTTATGTTGTAATCTTTTGAAAACTATGTAATGGCAATGGAGTATGTTTTATTCATATAGTTTGTTCATGTACATCGATATTTATGCAATGAAAACCAGACAGATCACACCTTGCGTTTCCGCTATGAGCGGGTGTGACAGCTTGGTATCAGAGCATCGATTGTAGTGAACCAGGATTCTTTATTGAGTCTAAGTCTACAATCACTAGGGATCTCTCATAAAAACCATTTAAACACAAACACATGTTTTCATTTGCATAAACATTTTTCATGGTCCATTTTCAACAAGAATTCATCTCATACAAATCAAGCAAGGACATTAGTGTCTTAGTCATCTAAATGGTAGACATGCAACTTTAAGTTAATCCACACAACTCAAGTAGGATAACTTAAAATGAACTCTATGTGAAAAAATACATTTTGTGTATATATGTAAAATAACAAATGCTCATACGTGTCGAACAACTTATTTCTCAGGATATCATGTCTTCCTCTGAAGGAAGCAACATATACGATGACGTAGACCCGATGGAGCTATCCTCCGATGACGAGAATGTACCGGCAGTCCAGGTCATTACGTTCGACAGCGAGTCGGCATCTGACGATGAATTGGATGACTTTCAGCCGTTCGCAATTGGTGGTGACATTATGGACGCTTACATGTTAGGAGATATCATTGATGATGATGTGCTAGATGTGCCCCCTATACTCAACGAGATGGTTATTCTAGGTCACCCAGCGGGTGAACATGTGATAGAGGTTATACCCTTGGATGTCCTTCCTCTTGCCATTATGCATTTCATTGACGACCTCGACGAGGAGGACGACGCTGTAGTTCCTGTGATTCCTGTGGAGCATTTGGATGACGAGTTGGGAGACGGGGATGTTCATGACTTGGTTATTTTGGAGGTCGCTGCACCGGTAGTCCCGGTTATTGTCATTTCTTCTGACTCCGATACTGATTCAGATGCTTCTTCTTACGCATCTGTTACTTCCTCTGCACTGCAGGCCATTGGCCTACAGCACAATGCAGACATTGAGCTGGATGATGTCATACCTGATGAGCCAGTTGTCCCTGCACATGATCATGTTGTTCCTATTCTACCACACGTAGACCATACTGACGAGGCAGGACCTTCAGGACACGCCCATGTACCACCCGGGGACATGGATCTATACCCACATGTTATGCCACTTACCGATCCATATCACCCAGTGCATGACCCAGCTGCTACTATCGAGTTATGTGCTCGTGTTCAGACACTTGAGCATCAGATAGACTTTGTTATACGTCGAGTTAGCGAACTCGAGGATGAGCTTACTCACCTCATTGGTATGGTACTTCATGCTCCACCACTACCACCAGGACCACCACCTTTACCCCCACTACCACCGCAGATGCCACCAGTAGATATACCACCAGTGGATCTACCTGCCCGTGTTCTGGCGCTCGAGCAGCAGAGTGTGTTCCTACACCATTTGGTGCTTGATTTGGAGGGTAGGGTTTCTGAGGTTCGCAGGTTATTATTCCCTATTCCACCACCGGTATTTCCCCCACCATAGTCTATGTTTGCAGGTATCGTGCTTTTGGGACGGGTATCTATATACGTTTTGTGTACATATTGATGTTTCACCAAGTTTGAAGACAACCAACATACAGCGGGTCACACAGTTGGAAGGAAGATGTTGTTATCTCTTTTGTTGTACTAGACTAGTATGACCGGGTTATGTAGCCCGAGTCTATTTTTGATCCTTTCAAACGATTATGTAACCGATTGACTATATATATATAAAACTTGGTGTTATATATTAAATGCATCTGAGTGGTCTGGTTGGACATATCTTATTGTTTATGTTAACTTATTTACTCTCATTACATGTTTGGTGGTGATATTGCTATTAATGTTATGAATATTTCTTTTTAACAAACCAAATCAACGTCTAATCTTTATCCTATTTCTCCTTTGGAAGAATCATGCCACCGAGGAGAGTCTTACGTTCACGGACTAATCCACCCCCACCTCCACCAATGCCTACGACCGAGGCGGAACTAAATGCACTTATAGAACAGAGAATCGCTCAAGCTATCGCACTATATGAGGCATCCCGTGTCGAACAAAGTGGAGGCACCGGCGGATCAGGAGGCCAGGGTCCAAGCGGTCCTTCAGGTGGAACAAATAATACGGGTAACATTTAGCTGTTTTGTTACAACTTATCAAAATTTCTTTCTTAATCTATTCGTGCGATTCACTGTTTGCTCATTCAAAATCCGTTGTCCAATTTCAGGGTGCACATTCAAGTAGTTTCTAGACTGCAAGCCGCTTAACTATGATGGCACAGGCGGTGCTGTGGCTTATGTAAGATGGACGGAGAAAACGGATTCCACTATAAGAATGAGCAGATGTTCTGCTAATCAGCAAGTCACTTTCGTTACTGGCTTGTTTCTCAACGAGGCTCTTACATGGTGGAACCTACAAGTGCAAACTTTGGGTGAAAACGCTGCTTATGCGTTAACTTGGGATGAATTAAAGGAACGTATGAGGGATAAATACTGTTCTCGTGCTGAACTCCAGAAGTTGGAGAACGAGTTTTGGAACCTGACCATGGTGGGAGCTGATATCACGGGATATACTCAAAGATTTCACGATCTGTCCCGCGTGATTCCTTATCTTGTAACGCCAGAATTCAAGCGTATCGAACGCTATATCTGGGGACTTTCTGACAAGATTCGAAGTCTAGTTACTGCAGCTAAACCCATAACTATTACTATGGCTGTGACTATAGCCGTGAGTCTTACTGAAGACGGGGTCAGGATGAAGATATTCACTGAGAAGGGTGATGACAAGAAGGAAACACATGTTGAGTCTTCCAACCGTGGGAAGAGGAATTACTCGAATTTCAAGAGGGGAACCCGTAATAACAACAACAACAGTAACAACAACTACAACAACAATAACAATAACCTCAACAACAACAACAACAACAACAACAACAACAACAACAACAACAGGCGACAGAATAACTCGCAAAGGGATGCAAAGGCGTTTGTAGCCACAAACGACACTGGTCCTAAGAAGTACGCTGGTACTTTACCTAAGTGTGAACGATGCAAATTTCATCACGTGGGTGATTGTCGGCTTGTCAAGTGTGATAAGTGTGGCAAGCTTGGCCACCGTACCGAGTCATGTTGGGGAACGGGAAATAATACAGGATCGGGAAGTGGATTTGGTAACAGGAATGGAAACGGGAATGGTCGTAATCAAGGATGTTTTGGATGCGGAAGCAAAGATCACTACAAGAAAGACTGTCCTAAAGAAATTCAAGCTCGTGGTCGATCTTTTGTGATTGGAGCCAAGGATGCGCGCCAAGACCCTAATGTGGTCACTGGTACGTTTCTCCTTAATGATCATTTCGCATCCATATTATTTGATACCGGAGCCGATTTTAGTTTTATCTCTATAGAATTTAAAAATATTCTGCGCTTGGAACCTAGTAAACTAGATGTTCCATATTCTATAGAATTGGCTAACGGTAGACTAATAGAGACGGGAGAAGTTGTTAAGGAGTGTACCTTAGAACTTGGTGAACAAAAATTCAATATCGATCTCTTACCCGTCGAATTGGGTAGTTTCGATGTAGTGGTTGGCATGGATTGGCTATCCAAAAATCGAGCTGAAGTCGTTTGCCACGAGAAGATCATTCGCCTACCACTACCGAACAAAGAGACACTTGTTATACATGGAGAGAAGCGTGACACCCCATTGCGGATCATCAATTGCATGAAAGCACAGAAATACTTACGGAAAGGTTATATTGCCTTTCTAGCGCATGTTGTAGACAAGAAGGCCGATGGGCCGAAGTTGACAGATATTCCGGTAGTAAAAGAATTTCCTGAAGTCTTTCCTGAAGACTTGCCAGGACTACCGCCTTATCGACAAGTCGAATTTCACATCGACTTGGTACCAGGAGCTGCACCTGTAGCCAGATCTCCATATCGATTAGCACCTTCTGAAATGCAGGAATTGTCCACACAACTTCAAGAGTTGATGGATAAGGGATTCATCAGACCGAGTTTCTCGCCTTGGGGAGCTCCAGTTCTTTTTGTGAAAAAGAAGGACGGGACATTCAGAATGTGTATCGACTACAGAGAGTTGAATAAACTCACCATCAAGAATCGGTATCCACTACCGAGGATTGATGACTTATTCGATCAACTTCAAGGGTCGAGTTTTTATTCAAAGATAGACTTACGATCGGGGTATCATCAGTTACGAGTTCAAGAAGAAAGCATACCAAAAACGGCTTTTCGGACTCGTTACGGTCATTATGAGTTTCTCGTTATGCCTTTTGGTTTAACGAACGCACCGGCGGTCTTCATGGATTTAATGAACCGCGTGTGCAAGCCGTATCTCGACAAATTCGTCATAGTGTTCATTGACGACATTTTGATATACTCACGATCGGCAGACGAGCATGAACAACATTTGAGAACCATCTTAGAACTACTCAAAAAGGAGAATTTATACGCGAAGTTTTCCAAATGTGAGTTTTGGATTCGTGAAGTACAATTTCTCGGGCATATAGTGAACGAGAAGGGTATTCAAGTAGACCCGTCGAAGATTGAATCGATTAAGAATTGGGAAGCGCCCAAGACTCCTACTGAAGTGCGACAATTTTTGGGCTTAGCGGGATATTATCGGAGATTCATTGAGAATTTCTCAAAGATTGCTCAACCGCTAACTTCTCTTACACAGAAAGACAGGAAATTCGATTGGGGAGAGAAACAAGAAGCAGCATTTCAACATCTTAAAGACAAGTTGTGCATTGCACCAGTCCTATCATTACCCGACGGTACCGATGACTTTGTGGTATACTGTGATGCTTCGCATCAAGGTTTGGGTTGTGTACTCATGCAACGTAAAAAGGTTATCGCGTACGCGTCCCGCCAACTGAAAGTTCATGAGAAGAACTATACCACTCACGACCTAGAGTTAGGCGCGGTGGTATTTGCTTTGAAAATTTGGCGGCATTACTTATATGGTACACAGTGCACTATTTTCACAGATCATAGGAGTCTACAACACATATTCAACCAAAAAGAATTAAATATGCGTCAGCGACGTTGGGTTGAATTATTAAACGACTATGATTGTGAAATCAAGTACCATCCGGGCAAGGCGAACGTTGTAGCAGACGCCTTGAGCCGCAAGGAACGAGTCAAAACACTAAGAGTGCGAGCACTAGAGATGACGATTCACACAGATCTTACCGCACGAATTCAAAATGCACAACAAGAAGCGCTCAAGGAAGAACATATTCTAGAAGAATCACTTCGAGGCATGGAAAAACAGTTAGTACCAAAGGAGGATGGAACTTTGTACTTTGCGGGTAGAATTTGGGTTCCATTCTTTGGAGGTCTCCGAGATCTCATTTTTGAGGAAGCACATAGGTCAAAGTACTCGATCCATCCTGGATCAGATAAGATGTACCAAGACTTAAAAGAGTACTATTGGTGGCCTAACCTCAAAAAGGATATTGCTAATTATGTTAGAAATTGCTTGACCTGCGCGAAGGTCAAGGCAGAGTATCAAAAACCATCAGGTTTACTACAACAACCTGAGATTCCCGCTTGGAAATGGGAACAAATATCGATGGACTTCATTACGAAGTTACCCAGGACCTCGAAAGGTCATGACATGATATGGGTAATCGTCGATAGATTGACAAAGTCCGCACACTTCTTACCGATTCGGGAGAAGGATAGTACTGAGAAACTAGCGGAAATATATCTCAAAGAAATAGTGGCTCGTCATGGAGTGCCTATTTCAATCATTTCAGACCGAGACGGTCGTTTTGTGTCAAGAATATGGAAATCATTTCAACAGGCCTTTGGATCTCAATTGAATCTAAGTACGGCTTTCCATCCACAAACTGACGGCCAGAGCGAACGGACAATCCAAACACTCGAAGATATGCTTCGTGCATGTGTTATGGATTTAGGCGGCAATTGGGATAATCATCTACCTCTAGTTGAGTTTTCCTACAATAACAGCTATCATACAAGTATACAAGCTGCACCGTTCGAAGCTCTTTATGGTCGAAAGTGTCGCTCTCCGCTATGTTGGGCGGAAACAGGCGATAGTCAATTAATTGGTCCGGAACTAGTCCAAGATACTACGGATAAAATTTTTCAGATCCGAGACCGTATTAAGGCGGCTCGCGATCGACAAAAGCTCTACGCAGATGGAAAACGAAAACAAGCATCTTTCGAGGTTGGAGAAAAAGTTTTGTTAAAAGTCTCACCTTGGAAAGGCGTAGTGAGGTTCGGTAAACGTGGAAAGCTTAACCCGCGTTACATTGGACCATTTGAAATCTTGGAAAAGATTGGCACTGTTGCTTACAAGTTGAAGTTACCAGATGAACTTAGCAGTGTACATCACACGTTTCATGTGTCAAACCTTAAAAAGAGTCCAATACAAGTAACCGTTGCCATTCCTGTGGATGAAATTCACATTGACGACAAACTCCATTTCACTGAAGAACCTGTTGAGGTCACAGACTGGAAGGTCAATAAAACACGGAGAAGTCGTATCAAATTGGTAAAGGTTCGTTGGAACTCTCGTCATGGACCCGAGTATACTTGGGAACGTGAAGACCGAATGAAGGAAAAATATCCTCACTTATTTCCGAAAACTCCTGCAAAGAATAACAAAGCTAGAATTTCGGGACGAAATTCTAAATAACAAGGGGAGAATGTGACAACTGCCACTCTCGGGTAATTTACGTACATTTAAAACAGTGATTTACATTATACAAGCATGTGTTTTGAATATTCTGACTGCATGATTACATGGTATACATCTTAGAAAACTCATGGAATATTCATTGGTTATTACACATGATTCATTTTTATTGGGTACATTTGTTATAGTGCAAACAATTCACCGAAACAACTAGAGTAGCGCCTAGTGAACTAGAGTGCTGACGAAAACTCCGGATCCGCAGAAAAACATCAAAAATGACATCTTAAAGACTCGGATGAGAGTCTAACATCAACTATATATTAAACCCTATGTGGGAATACAAGGGTTTGGTTAATATTCTACCAATGCCCGGTAGCACTAAAAACTGTCCGAAATACGCTAAAAATGACCATTTCATTCATTTTCCGCAAAATTCAGCAATTGTATTTTTAATACAAGATACAAAAATTGATGTTTAGGCACCAATTTCATATAAACATACTTATGGAATATCAATTTCACGCATAACGGAAATTTGACCTACAACTTCCATAAGAGAACGTTTCGACTATTTATTAGTGAAACGAGCACTAAACCATTATCCGAACTACATTTTGGTACTTGTAGCGAACTAGTGCTCATTACTTTTGGTCTTGTAAAACTAGTTTATGGTCATTTCGAGTCGCGAAACATCTCGGAAAAATTGTAAACCCTAAACACCTTAACACTTATATCTTTCTAATTCATTTTAAGTCTTAAAAATTTACTAACATTTTTCACCATGCAAGACCCCCCCCCCCCCCTCTCATAACCGTGAACAAAGGGGCCCCACCCCCTTGTTTAATTTTGTAAATATCTAGATATTATTACCTTGTTACTAGTGGATGTTATGGATAATTATTATCAACACTTAACAACTAAGTCTTACTACCACTTTTACACCACATCTTACACACACATAAGAGAATTCTCTCATCATCTTCATCCTTTCATCAAGAACACCTCCATAAACCCATTTCTTTTTATCATCTTCTTCATAACCAAGATGGATTTCTTTGGAACATAGGGTGATCTAAGGCTTTTGAAAGCAAAAGGAAGGGTTTTTCATCTATACCAAAGTGTTCTAACATCAAGATCATCATCTTACTTATTCTTAATAATCTCTAAAGATCATCCCTAGCCTAGTGCTAGAAGTAAGCTTCTATTTTTTTATACATATTATGTTTATGATTGTTATTATAATTAATAATAACCATATATAATCATACATAATGAACAAGAAAAATACAAAGAAGCAAAGATAAAAATCATCATATAATTATGTTTGTTAATATTGTGATTTAAGACTTGTAATATGCATATTTGATGTTGTTATGATGATTAGAATACAAATAAATTGTTAGAAGGTGTTTTAAAAATATGATCTAATAATGATACATGTTTATGTTAAATGGTTTTTAACATAAAGGGTTATAAAGGAATGATCATATCTAGTAATCTTGTGAAAGTATTTAGGGTTTATATTCAAAAACAAGACTTTCACAAGATTATAAAAATTAACATACAACTAAAGATTTTTATGAAAGTTGTTAAAACTAGAATTTAACTTGGTTTTTGAACTAGTTAACATATGAAAGGATCATGTTTAAAACCCTACATGATTTGCTTATCATCTTGATGATTTGATGTTATAAAAGTCTTATAATGTTTAGTTAAGATGATGAATAAATTGTTGATGATTTAATAAAGAAAAAGATATGTTTAATGAAACATGGTTAAGATAAAAATGCAAAGATTATATGGCCAATTTTTATAAAAACTTTATTTTATAAAATAACAACATTTTTGGGTAAATCTATACAAGATTTATAAAGGTTATTAAAGAAGGGTTTATAAAATAAAAGACAAGGAAAATATATATATTTTTTTTTGAAAATATATATTTGGTTACTTTAAACAATTTTTGTGTGATATATTACTTGGTGTATTAGTTATATATATCATTATAGGAACTTGAATCTCATGTCAACTTTAAACTCAAAACACGTTATAACAAAAGTCCTACGAGACTTCACATAATAACGCCTTAAAACGAGTTACGGACGATTCTAATAATCGGACACCAATTATGGTCAAAACGGACGACGGACGAATCCTTAAACGAGTCACCAGTCCGGGGAGTTACTACGACGTTTAGACGATTTGTCGGCACGGAATACACATACACTATCGATAACAAAGTTTGGATGTTTATAAACTTATAAAAACTAGTATGTTTTTATTTACCAAAAAGTATACTTAGTAAATTTTTATAAAAAGATTTTTATAAAAATGAAAGGCTTACTTATAACAAGTGGGCTTATCTTACCTAATGGGCTAATTTATAACAAGTGGGCTTATCTTACTTAATGGGCTATGTTTATACAAATGGACTATTTTCTAATACAAATGGGCTTACTTACACTTAATGGACTATTGTATTACAAATGGGCTTAGTTTTCTTAATGGGCTTAACTTCATTTTGGGCTTAACATAAATTCATGGGCTAAGCCCAAACACCAAACATATGGGCCAAAGCCCCAACACTATTCAAGCCCAACACTATCCAAGCCCAACACTATTCAAGCCCAACACTATTCAAGCCCAACACTATTCAAGCCCAACACTATTCAAGCCCAACACTATTCAAGCCCAACACTATTTGAGGCCCAACACTATTGA
Organism: Helianthus tuberosus; assembly: GCA_030545235.1. Taxonomy (NCBI): domain Eukaryota; kingdom Viridiplantae; phylum Streptophyta; class Magnoliopsida; order Asterales; family Asteraceae; genus Helianthus; species Helianthus tuberosus. The sequence continues at coordinate 190,643,896 of CM060406.1, forward strand.
GGCCCAACACTATTTGAGGCCCAACACTATTTGAGGCCCAACACTATTTGAGGCCCAACACTATTTGAGGCCCAGCACTATTTAAGCCCAATAACTTGAAAACATGGGCTTGGCCCAATGATACTATTATTGGAAACACAACTATACAAGTGATACATACAAGACACGAGATTCAGCGGACGAGATCCGACTATACAACTCATTCATCGAATACACAGTTAACGAACATTGAACAACTCATACATCGAATACACAGTTAACGAACAGTAAAGACGTACAAGTCTTACATATACTCAAGACACAAGACTTGTACTCAAGTTCTTTTCAAAGACCGAAGTGTCTAACAAAAATAAGAACGTTTGTAGGTCGCCACGCTATTCAGGACGACCGCACGTGAGATCTTATTTTCATCTATTTTCAGGACGCTATACAGTGAGTTCATGTTCCCCTATTCATTTAAATGTTTTACAAACTTTACAACTATCGGGGAGGATACATGTTCAGAGTATGATAAAGTTAGGTAATGAAACACCATAGATCATGTGCGAATTAGGGCCATACTATAAGCACCATTAATCCAGTTTGGACCAAGGAACAAAGGCTTAGATCTAATGGGTTTTGGCGAGCCCCACTCTTGGTCATGGACCCCTACGGAAGAGTGCGTTTGTGTCCCAGTCGATAGGAATCGGCATAAAATCGTCTAGGGTTGGTTTGCTTCCTATTTCGTCACACATATTAATGTCCTTGCAAAACATTAATGATCAACGATTTCATTGACGCTTTACATACTACAACTCACATTTTTCATACATCGTTTACAACTAAATTGCATGAATTCACCAACTTTTGTTGATGTTTTCCAAACTTAACATGTATTTCAGGGAATTAAAGGACCATGTCGGATTTCCCAGTCAAGATAACAAGTACAGGAACTCCATGCCATCTTTTGTAGGGTTTAACTATTATATTCCGCCTCTTTGCGGAAATATGATGGTTTAAACCTTTGTAGTTTATTTCAAGTTTATGTATGAAACAATAACGCTTTATTTTCATGTTAATGGTTTGTAACCGACACACTAAACTTATGTTGTAATCTTTTGAAAACTATGTAATGGCAATGGAGTATGTTTTATTCATATAGTTTGTTCATGTACATCGATATTTATGCAATGAAAACCAGACAGATCACACCTTGCGTTTCCGCTATGAGCGGGTGTGACAATAAACCCGGATAGACTACCTTCAATTGCCTTCCCCACTTCTTCGGCAATTATCTCTTTCATTTTTTCGGTGCTTGTCGGCACCGGATCATTGTCGTTTCCTTTTGACATCTTGAAACTGAAATGTTTACATTAAACATTAAACATTTCATTTATAACATAGCTTTGTTTACTTTGGTTTAGCCAAGTGCGTGACTTGCTTTTACCATTCACATTTGGTGCACTTTCCGGGTTTGAGTGAATTAACACACTCTTCCCATGCACATCTATTCACTTCTCATCTCTTACCTAAGATATAATCTATTAAAATAATAAGTTAATTCTTACCGGACAATCGATCAAGTTTGAACCGAACACTTGTTGACAACCTTAAGCTCTGATTACCAACTTGTAACACCCTTCACATTATTATTTGAATTTAATAAAATTTCATACGATTTATATAAAAGGTATCTAAATTTAGACATAGTTACCAAAACGAGGTTCCAAGTAATTAAAACTAGACAATCAATGACTAGTTAAAACATACATGACCTGATTAGCAATTTGTTTACATTCAAAAGAAATAGAAACATTGTTTAACAAAGTTATAAATCGCGGAAGCTTCAAAAGTTGTGTTCGGTTCTTCAAAACTTGCTTGACCGCCATCCGTATTCTTGCAATACCTAGAGACTGAAATGTTTACATAAAAACTAGTGTTAGGGTTCTTAGAAATATTACATAATCGAAACTACGATCAAAATGGATTCGATTAGCTATAACATGCAAGAATTCACAAATTTTCCAGGACTCTACCGTAACTTACGGTATCTACCGTAAGTTACGGTAGTCAGTTGAAGTTTCTGGTCTACCGTAAATCAGTAGTGAACCACCGTAAGTTCCTGATCTCTACCGTAAGTTACGGTGGATACCGTAACTTACGGTAGTCCCTGCAAGTTTGTGTTTTGACTTTTTGTTTGTTTTGCCCAAACCCCATTCTCGGATTTCTCATTCTAACAAACCCACACACTGATTTCTCGTATTCTAATACGTCCTTTATTATCAATAACAAAGACCGAGTAACCATATTATGATGCGTTAGCCACGCTTTATTTGATTATTCGACCCGTTTGGCTCATCTACGGAATCCTCCATTTCGATGACTACCAACGAGATCCCAACCAATTCTTGACTTATTATTCAATTTAGCGAACTCTATCGCTTTAAATCAACAAAATCTTTATTTTACAATTCTACTACACATATGCTAATTATCAAATTACCCAATGTAACGAGTTAAGTTACATACCTTTAGTGTACGCCCTTCAAACGCAAGTCGCCACTGGCTTGTCCGCTTGGAGCTCCGGTATCCTTTCCTATAGAGTTCAACCAAGATATGTTTAGAACTCTTTTCAATTCATAGTTCGCATATTTTGCCTAAACATCACCATCATGTGGTTTAACTCAAATTTTCAGATGTAAGCCTTCTTTGAGGCATTTATGCGAACACTTTAAGGGCAGAAATTTACACTATATATTATCAAGCTCATAACTTGTCATATAGCCCTAAATGTTCATCAATCAACTACCTTACATGAACTTTAACCTCTAAAATTCTGAAATCACTTCGCATATGCCAAATATTACTAGAACCATCATTATAATCCTAGTGTTTATCATTTTCTCACAATACCCATGAATCACCTTGAATGTGTTCATGAAATTTTCAGAATTTAGGCATAATTTCACATATGGATGTCTAGGTTTTTACTCCTAGACACTATATCATTCCTATTCTTCTCAAATAACAAGCATGCATCATCAAATTTCGGATCTCCCAATTACATGAGAATTTCTAACAGAGAATTAACATCAAATTCTACATACCTTACAACCCCCTTGTGATGGGGATTACTAATCTTAACTCGGATTTCGATTTGGGAGCCAATTTGATCTTCAATTTGTGGGATTTAACATGAACTAGGGTTTTGAAAGAACCCAGGTCACCCCCTCCTTGTTCTGGTCGATCCCCGTACAAGATTTTGGGTTTGTGTTTTAATAAAATAATTTTTATTAAAACTATTTTCAAGTTTAACACTTTTGGTCCCTCTGGTTTATTTTATTTTATTTCTATGTCTCTAACTACTCATAAGTGATAAACTAACTAGGTTAGTGTCTTTACTAATTAGATTATTTTACTAATTTATTTGCAACTTAATTGCAAATTTAAGAATTTGTATTTTCGGGATGTTACAGTCATGTACAGGTTCCACAAGTTAATATGCTTAAAATATGCTATGATATCAGTAGGATATCTTCCATTATGCCCAAAACGAATTTAAAACCAATTTAAGTCTCGAAAGGGTATTTTGGTCATTTTAAAGTTTATAAAAGAGGTTAAATAATAATCTGAGGTTCTGGTCTAAAATAATCAGTAAAAATATTTATTTTAATAGGTTATATTAGTAAGATATTATAAATATGTGAAATTTATCATTTATGACCAAAATATGCACCGTAGGGGCATTTTGGTCATTTCACATATGCTATAAGGGTCAAATTTGGAAATCTGAGTTCAAAAATTTTACTTACTGTTTAAGTATAAAAATTTATTCATAACATCAGTAGGTAACAAGTCTTAGGTGCTAAATATGGTTTTAAACCATACTATGCGCCTAAATCGCATAAAAGTCGGTAATTGACGATATTCGGGTTGAATAAGAAAATCTGAGATTTTGATCAGCCTCTACTGTTTAAAATAAGTTATTTGATGTATAAAATCAGTAGAAAAAGGTTTGACATGTAAAGGATGTGTAAAACTCATTTTATTAGCAAAAGGGGCATAACCGTCAATTACCGAGTCAACGCAAGAACCCTATGTTATGATCAGGTTAAAATTTAAAAAAAAATTCCCAAAAATCCCTAAATATTGTATAATAATAGTAGGTGGCAAGTTTGGTGTCAAAATTTGGGTTTAAATAGGTTTTATGCCAAAAATGCCGTTTAATTAATAAAAAGCTTTTATTTTACGATATCGCGCATACGTTTAACCCTTAAGCTTTATAAAATTTTCAATTTAATCACAAACGGCTTTCTATGCCCGACAATTTTATTTATCAAGAATACGAACATCTTATGAGATCATTCAGAGGCACGAGCTTGGCATGATGATACGTTTGATCCTTGTACTTTCATATTTACATTGTTTGACAATTTTAGTCCCTCGGAATCAATTCCTTACACGTTAAAAGTCCATGACACGTGTCTTTATTATATTGGGCATGATTACATTCATCTTTAACTTCTCCTTTATTGGATTATTTCTATCCAATGTATTTTGCGTTGTTTTTCCGTAATCAGTCTTGAACATGTTATCCATAGCACCTCGCACGTTACTAGCACCTACAAATTTCTTTTTCTTTGAAACATTTTTTTTGTACTAACATCTTGTACATTATCCTCATCTTCATCTTCTTCAGAAAGATCAACCGTGTTTGATCTAAGAATTTGTAAATTTCTTTTCCTTTCTAATTGAATCTTATCTTTTTCTTTCATTGATGCTAAGACTCGCTTCTGAATATCCACAGTCACTTTCGTACAACCGATGACTTGTCCTCCGGTATGAGTAAGATGTTGCTTGAGTCGTGTGATTCCCCCGGATATCTTCTTATCACATACTGTACACCAGACGTGATGTTTTTTCAAGGGGTCTCTTTGCTCTCCCCATTCCCAAGCCATATCTCCACTTAAACTTTTTTTGCTAGCGCCCCCGGCATGAGTGCCGGCATCAGACGATACCGTATTAGTGTTTGTAGGGTTGACAGATGCATGTGAAGAAGGAGCTGAACAATCCATTATCAAAAACCTGATGCAAATAATGTAACATAATGTAAGACAGACACTAACACAATCAAACTAACATAATCAAACAGACAATCCAGGATCGATGCCCCTGTTTCTCATTCAATCAACTGTAAGTCTGTAACAGATTCATGAGCTAAACTTGGTAAACATATCCATTCAAGATGAACTCTGAGTATCAGACCACTAATACATTTAAGACTAATACATTCAAGAATCAAGATGTTATTTAATTTAAGAATCAACTATAACAGATTCATGAGCTAAACTTGGTTACAAACACTAATAGTAACTTTGAAGACTTAAGAGAACACTAATACATTCAAGATCTTATTTAATTTAAGAATTAACACTAATACCTTGGTGACTGTCGAAGACTGAAGAGGAGAACAAAATTCGCATTCAACTCTGATGAACTCTGAGTATCAGACCAGCAATTGAAAGATGACGAAGTGACGAACAACTTTGATTCGGATTTTTATCATCTTTGACGAACAGCAATTGAACTCTGATGAGTGATGATGATGAACTGCTTCCAGTGTGCGCTCCAACAGTCCAACATAATAAATTGGTCGTATCTAGGTTTTAATTGGTCGTATCTAGGTTTTATCAAACATTGGGCCTTTTACTGTAATGGGTTTAATTAAATAAAATGGGCTTTTCATTAAGTTTGGGCTGACCGCTAAAAGCACTGATCTAGCCGCTATACAGGTCTACAAATAGCGGCCAAATAGCGGGCTATAGCGCCGCTATTAGCGGAACCGCTATGCCCAACCACTATTTGGACCGCTACGAGCCCAGGAGTCCGCTAACCGCTATAGCACCGCTATAGCGTCGCTAACTGCATAGGTCACAACCAACAACAACATTTTCCTCAAACCACCACATGTTTTGTCTAGGGTTTCAAAATCGAGAGAGAGGACCTAAGCCAATCTCGGAAGATCTAAGTGGATCTAAGAAGAATCTTACTAACTCCGACGATGACAGGCGTATCAAACTTGAAAAGGGGCGGCGTTTATAAATTTGGTAGGCGGATATATTAGTGGCCAACGACAATGTTATTTTTTTATGTTTTGTCTACGAATCTGGTGGTCGGATATAGTAGCATGTGGTAGAGGGGTGGGGTGTGCTTCCAGGGATATGGAAGCGGGTGGTGGAGGGGTGGCGTCGATTGGCGACGGTGGTGGAGGGGTTTTTTCCGGTGGCAAGGGTGGGGTTAGAGAGAGAGTAGAGGCCTGTTATAAAGGGTAGATTGTAACACCTGCGTCCCTAGACTTTTAGATATTGTCAATTTTAGTCCCTAAACTATGTGGTCATTGATACTTTTTGATACTTGGTAAATTTTATGCTATATACTAGATACTTGGAATGTCTAAATCTAAATACTTGGAATGTCTAATTCTAGATACTTGGAATGTCTAAATCTAGATACTTGATACTTGGAAGACTAGATTCTTGACTCTTGATACTTTGGTGCTTGACTCTTGAGGCTCGTGAAACTTGAGACTTGGTTGAACCAGGGACTAGAGTCTTGTCACTGGCAGAAACTATGAAACTTGAAAACTTTTGTGTTAATGCTATAATCTAGTTATACTATTACCCAATAATACGCAACGCTTAATCTAACTCGCAAATCGAATCAAAGACGGTGAAACGGAAAAAATGGGATTAACCGAGTGGCAATCCGATCGGATGGCCACTCGATCGAGCTGCCATCCGATCCGAGTGCACACCGCCTTCCATCCTTCTCACACTATAAATAGGCCTGTCACATCACCATTCTCACTGATGTGACAGTCTCACTCGACCAGACGCACGCACTCCTCTTTTCTTCCATTTCTTGGCGATTTCAGTACGTTTTACACTAGATTCTTGTACATCTTTGATCTACACATCATTCTCTACAAGATTCTCCTTTGAATTCTCACTTTTCATCATGAAATCTCTCGGATTTGAGCTCTTGAAGGTGATGTCACCATGGCGGTTTGTACCAAACTGTTGTGTGATGTCATTCTAGCCAAGATCTAGCTCAGATCTAAGGAATTTCATGCGTTTTACACTAAATCTATGCTAGATCTAAACTTTTCAAGCTAAAAACCTATGTTTATCTTCATCTTTTCTTGAACTTTTACATAAAATGGTGAGATCCGGATCTAAACGGACTGTAGAATTGATTATTAGTCTGGAGTCAGCTTGGAAAGGGATTGTTACCGGAGAAGACGACCGGAGTACGGATTCTGACATAAATATCATCACGAACTGACGACTGAACGGACCGGGGTGATTCCCGCCCGATCAGATCGGCTGTACACCGATGTGTTTACCAGTGTCTCAATGCATACCAAGTTGTCATTGTTTAAACAGAAACTTAGCGTTTTTACATGTTTAGGAACGGGACAAGGTTAACCCGAACAAGTGGCAACTCGATCGGATAGCCATCCGATCAGGTAACCCTTTCCCCTTAACTTTAAACACTTTGAAACTTGAAATCATGATCGTCGAACGACAACTCGATCGGATAGCCATCTGATCGAACTGCCATCCCATCGAGGCAGCATTGGATTTTTGGAACTTTCCAACACTTAGAACTTTGAATTGAGTGGCAACCCGATCGGATAGCCATCCGTTCCCTCATACATTTGCCATCCCAATCGAATGGCAGTCCGATCGGATAGCCATCCGAACAACCATCCGATCGAGATGACTGATCCGACACTTTGTGCAATCTCGTTGTTTGTCTGACACTTATCCGTTGTAAACTAATCAGGCTAAACCTAAAGAGCTCCCTTTGATCCAATAACCGTTGATCTGTTAAGCAATCACTGTGAGTATACTCGATCCCTTTTTGTTTTAAACTTTGGGATGTAACATGTATTCTATTAAACTACGATACTCGAGACTTTTGCAAACTAAACTCTATCCTATGTGTATGTGAAACTTGTGATTCTTGTATACTATTTGTGCTATGTGGACGTTTAATCCAGGGTGTGTAGTTCCGCCTTAACAATAGTAGCGCTATAGGAGATGCACCTCCCCATTATTCTCGGGGGTATTGTTAGGAGGATTCTAGTTTTCCTTGAGACTTGGGAAAACAACAAAGCATCGGGATACTTGGGCTATCACTTGTTGGACTGCGAACACTAGCATGGCTGAAACTATTTTATCATTTACACGATGGATATGAGTTCTTTTAAGCTATTATGCTATTACTTAAACTTGTATACTCGCCGGTACATTTTTGTACTGAGCATTATTTTAATACATGTTGCAGGCTGATAGGATGCTGAATCATGGAAATCAAGCTAGGACTGATGCTTAGAAACCCACCTAGTTTAAATCTAGATTGTGAACAATGATTAATGGTTGTATTTTGAATCTTTTGTTGGTGATGCTATTTTAGACAGACTTATGCATGAAACTTATTTAATCTATATTGAAATTACTAGTGTTATGGAATCTCGTGAGCAATCTGAACGCTTAGTGCTCGCACCCCGATGTTTTCGCCATCGGTTGGGGTGTGACATAGATGAGCTTCGATCTAGTGTTGGTCAGGTTTGGCGGCAGAGGTGATGATGATGGCGGCGGAGGTGGTTGTAAAGCTCCGCATTTTGTACTTTCTATTATTAGAAACTTGTAATTGTATTTCATTTCAATCATTGTAGTCTGAGACGTTTGATCAATGGAAATCGCATTTTATTCATACTTGTTATTTCATACATGCAAATACGTAATCAATCATGAAATTCGCATTTTATACGAAACCGAGACATACTTTATGCGTACATTATCATTAGAACGTCGACCATACATACTCACACATTATACATACTTGTAATACACCCTAAATACATAAAAACATGTTAAAATATAAGTTTCTAGCTCGAAATAGCATCAAAACCAAGTCCAGCGGCTAAAGTTGAACAAAAGTCGCAAGGTTTGGAAAAACACACCCACGCGCGACGCGATACCCCATAATCCGCAGAAAGTTGTTGGTTGTTATGGGATTGGCTTGTTTTGTCACCTCCTTTAACCTCCAATCACTAAGCAACTCATTAACAACACAAACCCTAATCCTCGACTATAAAACTACGCCTCCCACACCTCTATTTCACTTTTCACACTCTCAAATTACTCTGTAAACTCTCTCAAACATTCAGATTTGCAACTTTGGGCAGATTTGTTCCAAGTGCAAAAGTGAGTTTCTACTCACTTTTTCTTCTCTTCTTCATGGATTCTTGCTTTCCTTCTTTGGGAACATCACCATTTTGAGGTCCAAAGTGGAGTTTATTTTCTATTTTTAACCAAAACTTTCGTACATGTTCATTTACTTTAAACTTTGGGACATCTCCAAGTTGCCAACAAATCCCTATTTAGGTTTGGATTGAAGATTTTTTTTCCATAAATGTTGTGCTTTTAAGTTCACATTTCAAATAATCTAAGTCAACAAGTAGCTTTCAATCAAAATGGATAAACTACACCAAGTCTCCAACCATTATCATGTTAAAAGCACTTGTCTAGTTAAACCCACTTGGTTGCTTAGTGAATTAGATAAGTTATTACTTTCTTGTACTTATGTTCATGACCATCCAAATCATCCACGTGATGATTTGTGCATTTTTTAACTAAAGAGTTAATGGATTCATCCTACCCATGCATGACAATCCATGACTTGACAATACATGACCATATACTAGACTATGATATGAATATATTAATATATATACATACTATCTAACCCAAAACCAAACCATGATACCAATCAAAATAATGGTTGAATGTTGGGGTAAGGTGGGACATGTCTTAGTTATAGCCTCCTTATTTTGGACTTTCAATGAGTGCAACACTCATGAAGAACACTACCTAGAAATGGTGTCCAAATGAGTATCTAAAGCAAGACATATTTTTCATATTTTGTACTTGTAAATTCTAAATTTATTCCTATCATCAAACTCCCAAGAACTTACACACCTTTGTTTATCCTTTTAGGATAACTTCGATGCTCCATCCTCCAATTCGTTCAACTCACTTTGTGGATAGCATTTGCAAACTATGAGTATACTTGACCCTTTTTCTGTTTTAAACCAACTTTCGGTGTAACTATATAACAGATTAACTCACTAAACACAAACAATTAATCTTATGCAAACACTCAATCCATAAACATGCTACTTGTCATACTTTATGTTTATACATGCTAGAATACATTCATGCAACCTAATTGTTATTAACTTCACAAGCCTACCTTAACATGTATAACACTATAGAAGTAACACATCGCCCGTTTGGGGGGGGGGGGGTCATTGTTAAGTATTCTATCATAACGGTCTTGTTCACTTCGGTGACGGGATTACGCTAGTGGACACTTTGGTTTGACCTTTAGTTTTTTCATGCTAGTATGAAATATAACTTAGTGAACTAATTGCCATGTTGGATTAGAGACTTTTATACGTACGCTATGTAAATCAAACTTGTGTACTCACCGACCTTTTTGTGTTGACATATACTTTAATACATGTTGCAGGAAATTGATGATGAAATCTCGAGAAATCAACTTAAGGTGGACTAGAAACGCACCAAAAAAATTTTATGTAATATTTTACTTGAGTGTTGTATTTCATTTTGAAACAATGTATCTTTGAAGTTATGAATGAAATGAATTTCGTTATTTAAATTATTGTCGCAATAGTACGTTATGATGTTTCAAACAATCTTGTTTGTCTCACTCTGATGTTTCTGCCATTAGTTGGGGTATGACAGTGTTGGGTGGTGGTGCTGGATGGTGACTAAGTTTTAAAATAAAGTTAGTTGTGTGAAGTTAGGGTGTTAAAATGAAAAGGATAAAAGATTTAGATTGGAAAATATTGAAATGCCCCTCAGGGGGGGAGGGGGCACGTGATCAATTTTAACAATGGAAATGGACGTCGTTAGAAGCGTGGAGCAAAATGGTGATAAGTTAGAAGGAGTAGGAAGGAAAATGAAACTTTTTAAACGATTAGGGCAAAACCGTTAAAATAACCAAACCACAGGGTGCAAAACGGAAGTTAATTCTATTCTTAAATAAAACAAATTATTTATCACGAAAACCGAACTTTGTATTAAAATATTATTTATTTATTCATTATTAAAAAATGTTATATCAATATTATTACATAATTTATAAATCAAATTGTCGGGATTGGTACAACACTCAAATGGCTGCTTATTTGCTTCTTCAATAACTTGTCTTCTTTTCAAGAACCATCTCCGCAATCACTCTATCCATCACGTATCGAGTATGTTTGTTAGTATTTTTTAAAGATATATTTTTTTTATTTGGTATATAAAATTATATTTATTCAACCCATGTAATACACGTGGTTTTTTAAAGATATAACTTTTATTATTATTTACTATATAAAATTACATTTATTTAACCTATGTGATCCACGGGATTTTTAAAGATATAATTTTTTTATCAGGTATATAAAATTACATTTATTCAATACGTACAATACACATGGATCTTAAAAATATTTTTTTATTATTTAATATATAAAATTATATTTATTCAACCCGTGTAATAAAAGAGATTTTTAAAGATATATTGTTTTATTATTTAACATATAAAATTACATTTATTCAACCCGTGTAATTTACGGGTTCTAAACTCAGTATAAAACATATAAGAATTTTTCTTAGACTTAAAATATAAGTTAGTAAGGTTTAATATCTTTTTTTTGTTGATGATAGGATCATATAGAATATTAATCTACTTTTGTTTTATTTATACCTTGACTTTTTATTTTATAAGACCGTGGGGTATGGTGGGCGTGGGTTGGGGGCATGGTGCGACACGTGGACTATGAGACACCCAAGACCAAAAGCCAATTTCATAGGGGTATGGTGGGGCGTGGGTTGGGTGGCATGGAAAAAAAGCCAATTTTAAAGGACTAGTGCTCTTGGCCAATGAGGTTCCGCCATGTCATGTGGTAGCCCCGCCCCACGCCCGGCCTTAAACTCCCGCCCAAGGGGCGGCCACGCCCAAACCCAAGCCCACCCGGGGTGGTGACTTAGTCGTTTCTCTCCAACCCACGCCCTAACCCCGCCCCATACCCATAGTCTAAGGTCTAAACAAGCTTTCTTTATAATAAAAGAACTTAGGTATAATTGTAGATTTCTAACGTTGGAGACATGGTGATAGACAAAATAAAAAAATAACCATAGTGTACCCTAAACTTGAGCCTAGGCTCCCCTGTTACACGGATGTTGGGTATGTATGTTGGAATCATACATGTGCCTTTCAAGTTTTGTTCTTTATCTATATACGCAATTTTAGACGGTGTCCTTTGTCTTTAGAACTGACGAGTTTTGTACTTAATGTTTTCAAATGTTACACGTTATGTCCTTTAGAACTAACTCAGTTAAAATTTTCTGTTAAATTTGATCATGTATCTTGCACATGAAGGCATTATTGTCTTTTCACCTTTTCGGGGATAATGTGTACAAAACAAAAAAAAAACATATATATATAAATAAAGTAAAGATGCATTCTATCATCCTCTCCACATCTCTCTTTAACCTACAGACCACCACTACCAGCCGATTGCCACCACCAGCCGACCACTACCAAATCGCCCCACCTGTTCATGACCACACTTTCATATTCGTGAGATTTGGGTTTGATTTTTGATGGTTTGATTTTCACCTCGGTAAGATTTGGGGTTCGATTTCAGATCGGTGAGATCTAGGGTGTTACCAGTGGTGGTTTACGGTGGGTATTAGCCGTCTTGAAAGTGAATCCATCGATTTTCATGATAACATATCTGTATTAAAATCTGAAAGCGAATCATCTTCGTCTTCTTGCGTATTTGCCGGAGAATCATCACCATCCTTTGAATAATCTGGGTTTTTTTTCTGCGTATCACAATTTTCTTTTGATTGTAGAAATAATCGAACATTGTGAATGGAAGGGGTTTTTTTATCTATATTTCTTGAATCTGCAGGTTACAAGAACAAAAATTAGGATATTATTGTTTGTTGTATCACAATTTTCTTTTGATTGTAGAATTAATGGAACATTGTGAAATGGATGGGTTTTTTTTATCTAGATTTCTTGAATCTGCAGGTCACAAGAACAAAAAATAGGATATTATAGTTTGTTTAATGAAGTTGTTTGTTGACATGTGGGATTGCGGATTTACAGGAATGGTAGTGCAGGAAGCTACAGCAGGGTGGTGGCTGTTGGTGGTTCTTAACAGAGGTGGGAGGTGGTGGTGGTGGAAAAAGGTGTTGAAAAAATAGGTGAAAATAGCATTTTTCACAAATATATATAGGAAAATGAATTTTTCCTATTTTGGACTAGAAATAAATATAATAAAATGTACAATTGATTATGTGAGATCAAAGGATAACATTGCGGACCCGTTTACAAAAGGGTTAAGCAGAGAGTTAGTTGAAACGTCGTCAAGAGGAATGGGACTAAAGCCCGTGATAAATGGGAATATGAGATGTAGGCATAACACGGTACGACAACTACTCTCAACGGGTGTTATCACAATTGATTATGTGAGATCAAAGGATAACATTGCGGACCCGTTTACAAAAGGCTTAAGCAGAGAGTTAGTTGAAACGTCGTCAAGAGGAATGGGACTAAAGCCCGTGATAAATGGGAATATGAGGGAAACCTAACTTAGTTGACTGGAGATCCCAAGATCTAAGTTCAATAGGACAACTTAATCATATTAACAAAACGAAGTCACTGTGGGGGAGTACCCCAAATCAAATAAAAGGGAGTTATATACTTCCTAGTCCATTCCAATCAGTGACATTGAAGTGAGGTTAAGCATATTAAGGTTAATGATTTCGGGAAATCAAATAACCATGATGCTTTTAATGATTCATGGGAATCACCTATGTGAGAGAGAAGTAGGGTCGCTTCGAATGGATTTGTGGGGTGCTGTCACATCCCCAAAATCCACCCTGCGGAGTATCACCGCTTGGAGGCGTGACATGACCAGGATCGAGCCACCAATCATATTGAACAACACAATTAAGTAAATAAAACCAACCACAATACGATTGGTGACCTTAGGTTAACAGCGGAAGCATAATACGTAAAACTAAAACATAAGTTCCATAGTTCTTAAGTTTAAAGTCCAAAACGTATGTTTAATAAGTTCATGAGAATTGAATGTTTAGTATGGGACATAACAACCCATATTCCACAACGACCTCCTCCTCGTGTAAGCTCCATAAGCATCTAGCGACCTGTAAGGCATGTAACAACGAGTCAACAACAAAGTTGAGTGAGTTCACGGCTGGTTGATTAGTTTTAAGTTGTTTATGAAAACGTGGTTTGACTTTCGTTGGCTTATTTGTCGTGGGGGTTACCCCTTAGTTGAAAGTATGTTTAACCAGTCCCTTTTATTACCCAATCCATACCCATGATCAGTGGGGGCTTCCCCATGTGAACTACTAGACCGTATGATATCGACTACTAACGAATTTTGTTGTGCCCTACGTCAATGTTCTATCATCATTGACAGTTTGCCATAGTCCATTAGTACACGCCCGTTCGGACGACACGGTGTGAGGTTTGTTAAACCTAATAGCGCTATTAACTAATGACCAGCTCGCCATCGGCCTCGGCGATTAAGTCGATATAAAATGAGGGACTTAATGATAGAGTTTTGTCTAGTAAGTTTTAAGGTTGTTGTCCTACCCAAGGAGGACGAACGTACGTATTCTACCCAAGGAGAATACGCGGGATTAATATTGGCATCCTACCTATGGAGGATGGCGGTACATATCCTAACCAAGGAGGATATGTAGGTTCGTTTTAATTCTTTAACCCATTCCCAAACCACCGGGAATCCCATGCCTTAGAAAGTGTGTGAACTCACCTTGGTTTGCTCGGTTAGATTAATTACTCAAATAATCAGGAAATCAAGCACGTCCTAATGAGGTACAGATAGCAATCAATTTCTCATGCACAACACGTATGGTTTATCTACCCATTACTTTTATCATATATCACACAATTTAAACGTCAATGCACTTTGTTAAGTTATATATTATTTTACCCTAAAATAATATAACGGTAAAATAAACAAATATTCACACAAGAGTTTTAGTATACAATATATATTTTAAATATATGTTTATCAAATTTTATTTACGAAAGTCAACCTCCGATACTTGGTGTTTTGTTACAAAAATTATGGCGAAGTTTATATTCGAAAAGCAAGTTATAAAATACACTCTTAACGCTTGTTTTAGAAAAATATTTTCTAAGTGTTGGGATTTTTAGAAAATTTCGCCAAAGTTTCCTTTGTAAATGGAGGTATCCATGCTTACTAGCATATCATTTTCTTTTCAAAAATTCATTCAAACAATTCTCAATCATCAACATACAATCTCTATTTACCAAACTTGTCAAAAACAAGCATAAACTATAAATTCATGAACTTGAAAATTTATAAAAATATGTAGTAACTTACTAGCATACTTAGTAAGTCTTGTTACCCTTCTGAAATGTGATTAGTTCTTTAAAAACTTTATTTTAAAAGAGTTTAGGTGTTTACAACTTCCAACCATATTTTCTAAAAATATTTCTTTGTGAACTTTTCTTATTACACAAGTGTTTCTACACTTGTTTATCCACCAAAAATGTGATTAGTTTATGTAAGATCCAAGATTTTACGGAACTCATATTTTTAACTTGGTCCTTTTGAAAAACCACTCATGGATCTTTAGATCTACATGATTATATCCTATTTTGATCTTTATTTTTCAAGAAAACATTCATTCATTCAAGTTCATAGTTTATGTGTGGATGATTCCATCATCCTACAACATTCTAACTTTCTCATCTTGCTAGATCATGTTTTTAATCATGATCTAGCAAGACCATATGATGATCCATATCACTTCTACTAACAAACAATGATCAACATGCATAACAACTTGTATTTATCATGATTTCTTCATCTAACAAGTTTATGTTTATGTCTTCTTCATAAGATTCATTAGGGTTCTTAACATTTTGATCAAGATACATCATTAACCACCTAAACAAGATGAAAAAAGCAAAGATCTAAGTTCTTACCACTAGTTCAAGACTAGGGAAGTTCAAGTGAAGAAATGTGGTGGATAAAAGAAGATGAGAGTGGTCCTTCAACTTCCGAACACACCGAGCTTCGTTGTATGCCTTCTAACACCTATGTATGCTCTTAGAATGCTTGAAAGTGATCAAGTGATGGTGGTGGTGGTGGCCTTGATCTCGGCCGAGACTAGAGGGGGAAAGAGGGAGAGTTGAGTGATGTTGGTGTTGTGTGGGAAATGAAAGTTATGAACTAGGGGGTAACTTAAATAAACTTCCAACATTTCATAGACCCTTGTGTAATGTGTCTCAAAAGCAAGAACAAGATCTCTTAAAATAATCAACTAAAATCTAAGGTGGTGACCCACCTTGAACCGTGTAGTTAGGGGGGGGGGGGGGGGTCTTGGTTCACTTTCAATTGTTAGTTAGAATTTTAAGTTAGAATGTAAGTGTTAAAATTTGGGGTTTAGGTGTTTAAGTGTCCTAGGGTGTAACATGATGTTAGGTGACCCATACTAGCTCGGGAATGTCAAAACAATGCTTCTAGTGAAAATTTGGTGTTTCGGGTAGTGTCCGGTTGTTTGGTTTGATATTGTTCCGTTAAAGTGCTTAATTAAGTCCGTAAAGTGTCCTATGTATATATTTTTGTAACATTTTTAATTCTCAACACTCAGGAAAGCATACCGGACTATTTAGTAACTAGTCTGTACACTACTAGTATGTTAACAAGCACATGTAAGTATAACACAGTAACCAGAAAGCAGTTAAGTAATTCAGAACAATCATCAAGCACTTTAATTAACATTTAATTAATCGTACGGATACATGTAATTTTGAGGGTTGTCACAGGTGCGCAAATCCTAGAGCTCTCGCAGAACCAGGCTAGTGTTCCAGGACCATAATAGGACACGACAATGAGGGGTTGGCCAGACCAGGGAGAGTATTGTGTGAAGTGTATTGTCGTTTACACAAATGGGGGTATGTTCAAGGACATCGCGTCTACAAACCGCAAGTAAGCTAAGTATGCTTCACAAAAGAAGGTTCAAAGGCAACAACCTACCTATCTTGCAATACTCAACTGTCGAAGTTTATCGTTGAAAAGTGTAAGGAAAAGATCGATTTCCATACATGTGGGGGATTGTTGGAAATTTGATGAAAATAACATTTTTCATGTGGGGGATTGTTGGAAAAATAGGTGAAAATAGCATTTTTCACAAATACAGGAAAATAATTTTTCCTATTTTGGACTAGAAATAAATATAATAAAATGAGTGGGTTTTATATATTTATTTGTGGGTTTGTGTTCTATATTGGAAGAGCTTCGCAACGAACTAAACCACGTCCAAAACGGAGCTAAGATAAATGAGATATCGATGTTCAAAGTTGGGTGTTTGAAACATTGAATGCTGAAACAAAAGGGAAAGTTGCACCTTGTCCCACATCGGAGGAGATATGGAACTTAAATGGGTATTTAAGTGGGAACACTCCATCCTTATTGTTTCATGGAAGCACACACTAAGTGTGCGGAGCACCCTAACTCGCACTCGCACGCGCGCGCGCGGCGTGGGCGATGAGGCGCAATGTGGCGCTTTGATGGCGCACTTTGCACGCTCGTATCGCCGCAAGCCGCCTTTGTATTTTTGACCACGTGCGTGTGGTGGATCACAGGGGCTGCAAGGACCAAGTCGTTGAAGTGGCATGCGGGTTCAAGGCGCGCGGTTGCGCGCATGGTGCATGGCCCCTGATGCGACGTGCGCGGCGCATCAGAGTGAGCCAAAACGGCGCGACTGTGTGGCGTGCTCGTATAGGCTCACAGGTGACGTGGCACACACGCGCATGGACTTGAGTCAGTGTGGCGCACCCACGCATGGCAGTGGGCCAAAAGGACGCGCGCGCACCAGTGTGTCTTGTGCGCGCGCGCGCAGAAGCTTCCAGTATTTAATGACAAAGCAGTTTCAGTTCTGCATTCGAAACTGACGAGTCAAACGGTTTTAACAGCGAATTAAATGACGTATTAAATTGCATTGAAGACGTTTAATGCAATTTAAACCTCTCCTTAATTCCTTTTGACTGTTTCGACTTAGGAGCTGTATAAATACAGCTCCATACCCAGCTGCAGGGAATACCAGCTATACAACAACATCACATACTTTCTCTCCACAGCTTTCAGATCTTCTACTTGCTCTCTTCAAGGTAGCCTTCGGGTTGTAGGCCAGCACCGGCAGTACGCTGCTTCGGCTGTTGTACCCTGGGAAACAAAACGAGTACTCCTGGGAGACTCGGAATTTGTTTTAAGGGAAACGTGTGTACACGTGACTTAGCCTCTTAGTTATTTCTGCTTCATCTCTATTTCTTGTATTTTCAATTATTTCAGTTGTAATTGTACTGTAATTCTGCTTTCTTTTATTTCTGAATTGTAACAGTTTAATAAAATTTGTTTATTTTATTTAAATTACGCGAACGGTTCCTACAATCTTAAAACAAATTTTTAAAACCGTTCGTGTAATCAAAACCATTCTGTTTTGTGATTCAAACCAGTTTTGATTCACTCAGTTTGTGTTTTAAAAACAGTTTTTTTTTTCTTCTTCAAAGGAGCGACTTTGGTTGAAAACAATTTGGTTACCTTCAGAATTTGTCCTAAATTTGCTAAAACTTTCTGACTTGGTCTTCAAAGTTGGACTTAGAAGCCAATCAGTAAGTTCTAATATTTAAAAAATTTCTGTTTTTGGTCTTCAAAGTTGGACTTAGAAGTCGAAACAGTAAATTTGTAGTAAATCTAAGTGACATTTAAAAATAAAATTAACTGGTTACTTCTGTTTTTCAGTTGGGAAAAACAGAATTTTTTGGACTAAATTGGGTAATTTTATTTTTCAGAGTGTCGAACGAAAACGTCAACGTTAACAACATAAATGTTGTGACGGGAACCCCCTTGAACGCCACCACTGTGGGAGCGTCCACAGTGGCTAATCACGCTGAACGACCCGAGAAGTTCTTGGGTCTACACTTTAAGAGGTGGCAGCAGAAGATGTTCTTCTACCTGACCACCATGAACCTTGCGAGGTTCTTAACTGAAACCGCTCCCCAACCTGTGGAAGGGGAGACCGACGCACAAAAGTTGTGCGCGGTAGAGGCTTGGAAGCACTCGGATTTCAATTGTTGAGGCTATGTGTTAAACGGGCTTTCGGATGCATTGTATAAGGTGTACTAAAATGTCAAGACTTCCAAAGATTTATGGGATGCCTTGGACAAGAAGTACAAAACGGAGGATGCTGGCACAAAGAAATTTATGGTAGCCCGTTTTTTGGAATTCAAAATGGTTGATTCTAAAACAGTTATGAATCAAGTCCAAGAATTGTAAATTATACTACATGACATCTTTGCGGAAGGCATGACACTTAGCGAGACATTCCAAGTGGCATCGATGATAGAAAAGTTACCTCCTGGTTGGGTGGATTTTAAGAATTATCTTAAACACAAACGAAAGGAGATGACTATAGAGGACCTTATTGTTCGTCTTCGGATTGAAGAGGACAATAGAATTGCCCAAAAAGGCAGCCTTGCGCAGACTAGTGCTAGCGCAAATGTGGTTGAGCATGGGCAATCCTCTAAGGGCGCGAAAGGTAAGGGGAAAAAGGACAAGGAGAAAGCAAAGGCTAGCAAACTTGGACCAAAGAAAGGGGTTGTGAAAAAGAAACCTCAAGCGTTCCAAGGGACTTGTTACAACTGTGACGAGCCGGGGCATCGGGCTAACTAATGCAAGAAACCAAAGCGTGAGCGAGCGCACATGGTGGATGAAGACGGAATGCCTTTGGTGGCAATGATTTTCGACAAAACCGCAATGTTGGATGAGGTCAATGTTGTGACCAACACTCCAAAAGGATGGTGGATTGATACGGGCGCGACCCGTCATGTGTGCCCAGACAAGAGCCTCTTTACCACCTTCAAAGAGCTTGCGGGAGATGAGAAGTTGTACATGGGAAATGCAGCCACCGCGGACATCAAGGGTGAAGGAACGGTGATTTTGAAGTGGACTTCAGGGAAGGAGCTCACTCTAAGCAACGTGTTGTATGTTCCAGACTTGCGCAAGAGCCTAGTCTCGGGATGGTTGCTTAATAAGTTTGGATTTCGTTTAGTTTTTGAGAGCGATCAATTTGTACTTACTAAACGAGGAATGTATGTTGGCAAGGGCTATGCCCAAAATGGTAAGTTCAAATTGAATGTAATGGCTGTAAAAAAGAATATGAATAAAATTGCTACTACTTCTACTTATATACTTGAGTTTTCTGATTCGAATAAATGGCATGGTAGATTAGGTCACGTAAATTTTATTTCAATACGCCGTTTAATCAATTTAAATTGTATACCAACATTCCATATTGATTCACATTATAAATGCGAAACATGAGTAGAATCCAAACTTACAAGATCATCATCGAAATCGGTTGAAAGAATAACCGAACCCCTAGATTTAATTCACACCGATATTTGTGATTTAAAAACGGTACCCACAAGAGGTGGAAATAAGTACTTCATCACGTTTAAATATTGCTATGTATATTTACTAAAAAGTAAAGATGAAGCAATAAGTAAATTTATCTTGTATAAAAATGAAGTTGAGAATCAACTTCAAAAGAAGATAAAAGCTTTGCAAAGCGATCGAGGAGGCGAATATGTTGCACCTTTTGCCGATTTATGCGCAAAAAGTGGCATTGTACGTGAGTGTACACCTCCTTATTCTCCACAATCAAATGGCATGGCGGAACGAAAGAACCGCACATTGAAAGAAATGATGAACGCCATGTTGATAAGTTCTGGGGTGAGCCAGGAAATGTGGGGGGAAGCCATTCTCTCGGCTAATTATCTTTTGAACAAGATACCACTCAAAAAGAGAGACGAAACTCCATATGAGTTATGGAAAAAGAAGAAGCCTTCGTACAAATACTTGAAAGTGTGGGGGTGCCTAGCAAAGGTGATTGTACCACCTCCTAAGGCTCTTAGGATAGGACCCAAAACTGTTGATTGCATATTTATTGGGTATGCGCATCAAAGTAGTGCACATCGATTTCTTGTACATGAGTCCAAGAATCCTGATGTACACGTCAACACTATCATGGAGGTGAATCCTAACGTTGTGTCTTACTTTGAAAATGTGTTTCCTTTGAGAAGACAAACACATGCAACGTCATCAACACCTAATTTTGAAGTAGGTGAAAGCTCATCTACACCAGTTGATGAGGTAGTTCATGATAAGACACATGAACGACCTGAGGTTGAAGAAAGTGATCGTAGGCGAAGTAAACGACCAAGGGTTGAAAAATCTTTTGGTCCAGACTTCATTAGCTATATGATTGAGGACGAGCCCAATACATATCGCGAAGCGGTTTCGTCTTCAGAAGGACCTCAATGGAAAGAAGCAATAAAGAATGAAATTGATTCTATATTGCAAAATCATAATTGAGAGTTAGTAGATCTTCCACCTGGTTGCAAACCACTTGGATATCGTTGGATATTCAAAAGGAAGATGAAAACTGATGGAAGTATTGATAAATACAAGGCTAGGTTGGTGATTAAAGGATTTAGACAAAAGGAAGGTCTAGATTACTTTGACACCTACTCGCATGTGACGGGCATAACCTCGATTAGACTGGTTCTTGCTATAGCGCCTTTAAGAAATTTGGAAGTTCGCCAAATGGACGTTAAAACCGCATTTCTAAATGGCGATTTAGAAGAAGAGATTTATATGGAGCAACCTGAAGGTTTCTCTGCCCCAGGTCAAGAGGGTAAAGTATGTAAACTCGTCAAGTCTTTGTATGGCTTGAAGCAAGCACCAAAACAATGGCACCAAAAGTTTGATCATCTCATGATTGACAATGGTTTCAAAATAAATGAGTGCGACAAATGTGTTTATTTCAAACACACAAATGAAGGTTATGTGATCTTATGCCTTTATGTAGACGATATGCTTATCATTGGGAGTAATGATAAAATTATCAAAGCTACTAAAAGCATGTTGAAAGCGAGATTTGACATGAAAGACATGGGTTTAGCTGATGTGATTCTTGGAGTAAAGATGATAAGAACCTAAGATGGTCTTGTGTTAAGTCAATCTCACTATGTGGATAAAATTCTTGAAAAGTTCAACTCGGGAGATACGAGTGTAGCTCAAACTCCAGTTGATACCTCCCAACATCTCAAGAAAAATAAAGGAGATGGAGTTGCTCAGTTAGAGTATTCAAGAATTATTGGTTTTCTAATGTATCTAATGACATGTACTAGACCCGACTTGGCTTACGCGGTGAGTAGGCTAAGTAGATACACCAGCAATCTGTGCGCGGATCATTGGAGAGCTATCACGAGGGTGCTTAGATACATAAGATACACAAGAGATTATGGATTGCATTATACCCGACAACCGGCAGTGATCGAAGGATACACTGATGCAAACTGGATATCGGATAATAAAGATTCCAAATCAACAAGTGGTTACGTGTTTACACTTGGAGGGGCTGCTATTGCTTGGAAGTCTTCTAAGCAAACGGTCATAGCAAGATCCACAATGAAATCCGAATTTATCGCCTTGGATAAGTCAGGAGAGGGGGCGGAATGGCTACGTCAATTCGTGGAATATATTCCAAGATGGCCAAAGCCTTTGCCAGCCATATGTGTACATTGTGATAGCCAATCAGCGATTGGTAGAGCTCAAAGCTTGATGTACAATGGCAGATCAAGGCATATGCGACGTAGACATAACACGGTACGACAACTACTCTCAACGGGTGTTATCACAATTGATTATGTGAGATCAAAGGATAACATTGCGGACCCGTTTACAAAAGGCTTAAGCAGAGAGTTAGTTGAAACGTCGTCAAGAGGAATGGGACTACCAGCTGCAGGGAATACCAGCTATACAACAGCATCACATACTTTCTCTCCACAGCTTTCAGATCTTCTACTTGCTCTCTTCAAGGTAGCCTTCGGGTTGTAGGCCAGCACCGGAAGTACGTTGCTTCGGCTGTTGTACCCTGGGAAACAAAACGAGTACTCATGGGAGACTCGGAATTTGTTTTAAGGGAAGCGTGTGTACACGTGACTCAGCCTCTTAGTTATTTCTGCTTCATCTCTATTTCTTGTATTTTCAATTATTTCAGTTGTAATTGTACTGTAATTCTGCTTTCTTTTATTTCTGAATTGTAACAGTTTAATAAAATTTGTTTATTTTATTTAAATTGCGCGAACAGTTCCTACAAAAGGTAGGTATAGATTGGGCAAAAGGACATATATTATATTAAATTTATTTTTGTTTTATTTGTTAAAATATTTTTGTAATAATGGGTAAAAAGACTAAATAACCCTTTTGTGATCTTATTTAACAGAAAAATTGAACTGAGTTAGGGCTAAAGGACATAACGTGAAGCATTTGAAAACATTAAGTACAAAACTCGTCAATTTTAAAGGTAAAGGACACCGCCTGAAATTGGATATACAGATAAAGGACAAAACTTAAAATTCACTCTTATGTAATAGATTAAAACTAGCGAGACGCTGGGATACAAACAACAAAACCGATTACAATGGACAAGTTATCTAGTTTCTCCAAACTACGTCCTTCCAGTTCGATGTATTCTTAATCCACAAAAACTTAGTGCTTTGACATCTTCCATAACACTAGTTATGTTCTTGTTTTCGGATGAAACCAAACCGTTTCTTGCTTTCCAAATGCACCAGCATGTTGTGAGAACGATCCCGTGAAGCAACTTAATTCTTCTCTTGTCCAACTGATAGAAATTGTGGACCGAGCAGAGATCAAAAACAGAAAACGCATATAAAGGAAGAATACCACACCATATCGAGATACGGTGCCCATGGGCGTAGGATAATAGGGGCGGGAGGGGGAGGCCGACCCTCCGAACTTTTCGTTCAGTAGTGGAGAGTATGTAGTTTTCGTATAGAAATTTTTGGGTATATACGTTTTTGAACCCCTGGTTTTATAGATATAATTTTGGTATATACGTTTTCAACCCTCGGTCGAAAATCTCAAGCTTCACCACTGACGGTGCCAAATCTGAGAAGCAAAACTGCATGCGATCAACCACGATCAACAAATGGTCGCATGTTTCTTCGGAATTATCACAGAACATGCATATCCATGAACCAATATTGACGTTTCTTAAGTTCAACTCCTTCATGTCTGTTCCAAACCGTATGTTTCCATTTCCATTTCCAAGATGTCGCCCAATGCTCTATCTTGACCATCTCAAAAATAGTCTTTTTCAAGTCTATCACACCCCGATATTTCCACATATATTACCGGTGGGCCCGGTGGGGAGTATCGTGACGTAGTTGATATCATCATGGTCAAACATACACAGAATAGCACAGCGGAAGTCTTGGAATATAAAAATATTATTACAAACTCAAATGTCTGAAAAATATCAAAGTATTTATTATAGACGAGCCTGTAATATCAAATCCACAGGTGGATCTTCACAGAATGTATAAAATGAAGTTTAGCAGACTTTAAGGCATCTTTAAGGATTTGCAAGATCCTCTATTTCGACGCCGCGCAACTCCCAGCCTATTACGAGTAGTACCTGCCACTTAGTCTTTTGAAAATACGTCAGTTTTCACTGGTAAATACAATTAACTGACTCATTTGAAAAGAGTTTATGAAATTTGATTTAAGTGCACAAACACATCCTGCCGACTAGCTTAAAGTATCTAAAGCGGTACGATACGCTAGATTAAACGTTGACCGGAATAGAATGTGATTTAGACCCGACAAGTTTGGATACTTGTATAATATGGGTAAACTAAACACATCCTGGATTTTGAGATAAAAATGATAAGGTTAAACCCGTTTCGGCTATTATATGTAAACTAGTCACATAAACCGATCCGAACGCATATTTGCGTAACGGGTAACCAAATGAATCATATGCAAGTCCCTTATGTTATTATGCTTAAAATATGTTAATACATCAGTAGGATGTTAACATATATGCCCAAAAAGTATTTAAAACCAAATTAAGTCCCGTAAGGGCATTTTGGTAATTTTAATGCTCATAAAAGAGTTTAAATGTTAAACTGAGTTTCAGGTCAGATCTAATTAATAAAAATATGTATTTTTTTATAAGCTATAACAATAAGGTATTTTATATATGTGAAATTTATCTTATATAACCAAACTATGCACTGTAGGGGCATTTTGGTAATTTCACATAAGCCTTATAGGTCAAAATAGACTTCTGAGTTTAAAAACTTTGGCTTACTGTTTAATTATATAAGTTAACTTAAAACATCAGTAGATAATAAGTTTTATATGCCAAAAATAGTTTTGACCCATACTAGGTGCTTAAAACGCTTAAAAGTCGGTTTTAAGGGATATTCGGGTTAAAATAGGAATTCTGAGTTTTTGATCATTTTATAAAGTTCAAAATGTTTTATTTATCATATAAAATCAGTAGCAAAAAGTTTGGTGTCAAAATATTATGTAAAACTCATTTTATAGCCAAAAGGGGCAAAACCGACAATTACCGAATCAAGGCATGAACCCTATGCCATGATCAGTTTA
Organism: Helianthus tuberosus; assembly: GCA_030545235.1. Lineage (NCBI taxonomy): Eukaryota > Viridiplantae > Streptophyta > Magnoliopsida > Asterales > Asteraceae > Helianthus > Helianthus tuberosus. Next base: position 190,669,607 of record CM060406.1, read on the forward strand.
AAAATAAATAAAAATCTTCAAAAATCCCAAAATATTATATTACATCAGTGGGTAAAAGGTTTGGTGTCAAAAATTGGGTTTAGATAGGCTTTATGCTAATTACGTCGTTTAATTAATAAAAAGCTTTCTAATTACGCTATTGAGCATAACTCCTAATCTAGACCTCAAACTGATGTCAAATTTTAGTCCCTGCTTGACATAAAAGTTTATTTTTGCGCACCAAACACCTCTAAGCCCATATCTAAGCTATACAAAGGATATTTAGGGCATGTTTAACTTAGGGTCATATTTCGGAAGGTCCGTTACCCTACGAATCGGCATACTTTTGCAGTTTGACGCAAATAGTCCTTTAATCGCACAAAGTAGCGCGAAATGTCGTTTACTGACATCCAAGCCTTCCATAGCCCATAATGGGCATTCCCAAGCATATACTTAAATATTACTACACTCCCGTTCACTTAAATGGTCGCCGAAAGGCGTAGAATTAAAGTTGACGCTTTAGGTCCCTCTGTTGCGCAAACTTGCGCATCTCATCATTTAATAGCATTTAAGCCTTATCTAATCCATGTTAGGCATTCTTGAGAGTATTATAATACATCATGATGCTTCGGGTTCGTTAAAATGTCATTCAGAGGTGTAATTAAACATGTTGACGCTTCTAACCCCTCTAACTTACAAACTTGCACGTAACTTCACTTATTGGCATAAAAGCCTTGCATAGCCAATATTAGGCATTCCCGAGAATATGATGAAACATAATGAAGCTCTCGGTTTGTTAAAAGGTCACTCAGAGGTAAGAATTAACATATTGACACTTTTAACCCTTCGACGCGCAATCTTTCACATAATTACGCCAACGGCTCCTTTCGTCCAACAAGTGGCTCGTTTGAGAATACGGACACCGTATAAGGTCACTCAGAGGCCTAGTTTAGGCATGTTGACACTTTCAGTCCTTCTATAATCAAGGTTTTTTATTTTGATGAAATTAGTCCCTCATAGTCAACGTTTGATTTTATTAGGGTTCATTACACGTGTCAACTCATTATTGGACACGATTTTACGAGGTGTTACATCCTCACCCCCTTAAAAGAAATCTCGACCCCGAGATTTGCTCAAAAAGATGGAAGTACTTTCTTGTCGTGTAATGGAATTAACTTCCGCAGTATATTGGGGACTTCTACGGGTACCCCAACTGACCTATTCAATAGGTACATGCTCCTCTTCGGAGTTTCTTAACCTGTCGATCCTTGATAGATATAGGTCTTTCAATAAACCTCAGGCTTTCATCAATCTATATGTCTTTACAAGATTTCTAGCGATTTGTCAGCTAGGCATTTCTTTAAGTTAGAAATGTGGGACACATCGTGAAGTCCACTGAGCTCCTTAGGCAAGTTTAGCTTATGAGCTATACTGCCGTCACATTCGATGATCTCGAATGATTTATATATCCAAGGCTTAACTTGCCCTATATACCGAAACGTATTGTACTCTTTCATATTTGATATTTTCGATAGAGTCTTGTTCCCCATTTGGAACTTTAAGAGATTTGCGCCTCTTGTTCGCATTGCTCTTCTGCCGATTATTGGCAGTTTTCAGACGATTACGGATTCATAATATCCTATCCATCGTCTATAATATAAATCTCAGATCCTGAGAATTGGGCTTTCCTAATTTCCTGCCCAACAAAGGGGCGTTGGCTATTTCTTCCAAACAAGGTCTCCAGAGGAGCAGCCTTGATGCTTATATAATGCTATCAGTTATAGGAGAATTTAATTAGGGTGAGATAGTTATTCCAACTATTACCCGAATCAATCCTTAAAGCATCATCTATCCTTATAGTTAGTCGAACAAATCGACGATCCTTGGCAGCTAATAACGACTCTTAATCGTTTCTTAGTTAGGTTGTAACAACCAATGCCCAAGCGTATTGCATCGTGCTTTCCATTATCAACCATAATTAGAGCTCTCAAAATGTTGAGCTAGACTGTTCAAGCCTTTCTCCAAAAACTCATCTGGTTAGTTCTTGGTTCTTCCATTTCCATTGCTACTGACCGATATAGAGCTTCTGTAATAGATACAGCTCTTAATAGGATATAAATCCTAATTCCATCTTGCTTCTCTAGAGGTCAAACAGGGTAGTTCAACTGAGAAGAAATCAAGTTACCCAAATATGATAAAGGTAGCTTCAATCTTCGACCTTGGTCCATTTACCGTCGATTGTGTCATGCAATGACATATCTGTTTTACGAGTGCACGGATGCCTTAAGTAGAGACGCCTACTTAGGCATTACTATTACGAATATCTTCTTTGAATACCACTAGCTGACTTTAGTACAATATGACTATTAGTATATCTTAGTGGCCCCATGCATTAAACTTCCATACTGATCAGGCATGGACATAATCTATGGGATGCACTGGGATACGCAAATCCTCATATGGTGCTTTTGTCAATCATAGTTGGCACTCGCAGTTGATAAAATCAATGAGAAAAATAATTAAAATAACATATATGGTCGTACTCTATTCAAAGAAAGAGTACTCTTAGATTTTTCGAAAGGATTCATCGCCGATAACAGAAGAATCGGTTACCATGTTTTCCTTGGTAGATATACCTTGAGGGTAATATAAAAGTTTGCTAAGCTTATGGTATATGAAAGACTTATTATTGCCTGTATTAAAAACAGGATACTTAGCAGAAATTATCATTGTCAAAATGATAAGAAATGTACTGGATGACATCATGCACTGTCTCTTGGCATTCATCCGGTGAGTTCAGGCACTTCCTTCCTTAGCCTTTCCAGGCTTAGCTGCACCTTATTTGGCAGCTTTATGGCATCTAGTTCCGATGTGGCCTTTCTCACCACAGTCGTAACAGACTGCATTATTTATGTCCCTACATTCATGGGACTGATGACCAGTCTCTTTGCAGATGCATACTGCTTTGGTCTTTATCCTATTCGACACTGTCCCCAGTGTCTTTTATAGCAATTCTTACATACAGGCTTCTTACTGAACTTATGATGGTTCTTATTAAGCCCGTGATTTTCTCTTTTTCTTCGATTTCTGGGAGTTATCCTCCTCCCTTGGTTCATCCTTCACATTCGAAGTGTGAACAAAGTTCTTTTCTTGAGCAAACGAATGTGATTTCGAATGAAATTTAGAGCGAGAAACATTCGGTTCTTTCAATTGTTTCATGACCTTTTCCATGGTCTTTCAAACTGCTGCGTCAACCACAGCTTGGAGACTAACTCCATAAATATTGAGGTTTATGTTGTAGCATTATTAGCTTTTGTCACCTTAATAGTATCGCGACTGCTATCCACCTCATTCGAGTTTGCCATACTCGAAACTTGGTACTAACCACCATGTTAAGCAATTGTTAGTCATCATCCTGATGACCTGACATGGATCAGCCACGGCATCCATAAACCATATAGTCTATTATTTTCCAAACATTCCTAATGAATGTTATTTGGATGAATATCCATTACATTTAGTTTAGGTCACAAAAGGACCATCAGTGGCATTTAAGGTTTGGAGTGAGTCCAATACCTGCCTGACAGGGGATCATAATGTCACAACTGCCTTTGTCACAAAGACGATTATGAATAGCTCGAAGGCTAGCCTTGCATGACTTTTATTATAATTATACATATATGGCATTAATGCCTGTCGCGAAGGACGTAAAAATATATATGGCATAAAGCCTAGTCATGAAGGACACAAATGATTATATGGCACGAAGGCCTTGTCGCAAAGGACATTTAGATATGGCTCAAAGTGGCCTCGTCACAACGACGTTATAAGATATGGCACCAAGGCCTGTCACGGAGGACATTTATCAATGCTGGCACAAAAAAGCCTGTGACTAGAAATGTTAACATTTAATATGTTAACTTGTCACAAATGACAGACTATAGCACATTGGCTTGTCCTGAATGACTTTAAAATATAACTCATTGTTTTGTCCCCAAGGACATTAGTTTATAAGCCGCAATCTTATTGGATTAGAGGCTTCCAGGTTTGAACATAGTTCTTCACCTTTGGACAGGGAGTCATAAACTACGACTGTCGTTGTCTCTAAAGATGACTTATTTGGCACAAAGGTAACCCAATTGACATCGCTAATGGATGTTCATATATCATCATTGCATTTGCTGATATTAGTCATGATCACACTGATCATATAGACTGTTAGGGTTGGGTATAACCCATTACTTTGTACAGGGGATCATAAAGACCACCACTAACTTTGTCTTATCGACAATAGAGTAAAGTGTAGCCCGTAGGCAAAAAAAAAATCATTAAGGATGTCAGATTTAATCATCATACTGATGATTTTAGTCATGATCGCATTGATCATGTAGACTATTAGGCTTGAGCACAGCTCATTACCTTGGACAGGGGATCATAAAGATCACAATGTCAATGTCATAGAGACGTCCTTATATAGCACAAGGCTTATCTCGAAGGGCAGTTAGATGGCACAAAAGGCCTCGTCACAACGACAATTAAAACATAATCAATGATCTCTTGGATCAGTGATTTTTAAGGGTCGAACATAGTTCATCGCCTTTTGACAAGAAGTTTATAAAATAAAACTATCATTGTCATGAATACACCTTCGCCCATAGGCATACATCTTAATTGGATGTTTTGATGTATACTTCATACTGTTGTTTGATAGCCGCGATTCGTATTGATCATATAGGCTATGGAGGTGGCTTGGAAAAGTCCAAGTACTTTTGGAAGCTAGTGTGGTCTCTCAAGTCACACAGCCAGGAATGTTAACATGTTCTTAGATGTTAACAAGGATTAATTATCTTAAGAGGGTTTTACCATCACAGTCATGTTCATAGACATATAGGCTAGGTTATACCATTAAGAGGATCTTTTGAAATTTTCAGCTGATCAATAAAGTTCGAGAAAAATTTCAGAACTATTGTTGGATAAAGGACGAAACGAATACCTATATAAATTCTCAAAACCTTCCATAAATCATTAGGGATTTACGATAGTGCCTTACTCAGGACTTGTAGTAATATATTTGTCCACAGAGGACTAAGAGGAAAAATTATAAGTCCGTATAAGGACTATAAAATATTATAATTCTATATAAGGGTTATAATGAAATATCAATGTCCTCAAAGGGACTATTTCAAAATAGCATATCCCCAAAGGGATTCTAATGCAATAACATGTCCATAAAAGGACTATATTGGTACAGCGTGCACACAAAAGGGCCTTGCTGTACAGATGTCCTCACAGGGACTTAAAGCAGCTTTAGTCCACGCAGGGACTTAAAAGGAAATATAAGTCCGTAAAGGGACTATAAGATATGTCCGCATTGGGACTTTTATGATATAACATGTCCATAAAAGGATGTTAATAAATATTTGTCCTCGTAAGGACTTTATGTCGAGAGACACGTCCTTGTTGGGACTTATTAATGAAACATGTCCTTGAAAGGACTATAATAAAATATCATATACACAAGGGATTTAATGTAATAATTTGTCCATAAAAGGGACTTCGATGAATCAGCATGTCCATGAAGGGACTATGATGAAATAATATGTCCATAAGAGGACTAGATTGAAATATCAAGCCCATGAGAGGACTATTTTAAAATAGTGTATCCACAAAAGGGATTTTAATAAAATCACACGTCCATGAAAGGACTATATTGAAATAGTGTGTCCACCGAGGGACTTTATTGGAATATAATGTCCACTAGGGACTATATTGAAATATAATGTCCATGAAAGGACTAAATAGCAAATGCCCATATAGGGTCTTAAGTCAAAAGGTATGTCCACACAGGGGCTAAATAGAAGAGATAGGTCCTTATAAGGACTTGAAAGAGAAAGAGTATTATGAAAGAAGGATTCTTTAACGCCTTCGTTGCTCCACTTCAACTGTTTCTCTTCCTTGTTTACCATATACGGTAGGGACACTGAAGACCTCAGTGGATAAAGTAAGTATTCCAATCAGGATCCGATATAGAAGTAGATTTCAAGGATTTAATGGTTAAGGAATGATATGGATCACGGATTGGGTTTTCAACTGATATAATCCAAGTCTGGGATTCCAAAACTTGGAGGTAAGAAATAAGGGTCATCAGCATTCACTAGCATTATTTCAAAGCGGGAGTCTCAGGGACCACCTGGTATGGACTCCACTAGCACAGACTTTAAAATTTGAGCCTTAGGGACCTACGGTATGGACTCTGAAGTCTGATTGCTATCCAATAGATTTGGTTTTTGGAATGAGCTCATGAAGGTCTTTCCTCTAAACCAGTCGCACGCTTATCTTAGCCGCAATACGAAGCTTAGCATTCCTTGGCTTCGGATGAGGAGAATCTCCATCAACAGCTTCCTTGCTTGGCGACATATTCAAAATACATAAAATCGAAAACAATGTTTACTTAATAGGGATGAGAGCATTCCTATGTTAAGTCTAGACTCAAAAGGTCTAAGGAATATGCTACTGTGTCATTGAGATTAAACACAAAAGACTAGTGTTTAATTTACTCAATGTTGGCTCTGATACCAACCTGTCACACCCTGATATTTCCACATATATTACCGGTGGGCCCGGTGGGGAGTATCGTGACGTAGTTGATATCATCATGGTCAAACATACACAGAATAGCACAGCGGAAGTCTTGGAATATAAAAATATTATTACAAACTCAAATGTCTGAAAAATATCAAAGTATTTATTATAGACGAGCCTGTAATATCAAATCCACAGGTGGATCTTCACAGAATGTATAAAATGAAGTTTAGCAGACTTTAAGGCGTCTTTAAGGATTTGCAAGATCCTCTATTTCGACGCCGAGCAACTCCCAGCCTATTACGAGTAGTACCTGCCACTTAGTCTTTTGAAAATACGTCAGTTTTCACTGGTAAATACAATTAACTGACTCATTTGAAAAGAGTTTATGAAATTTGATTTAAGTGCACAAGGCACAAACCATTTATAACTTGGGACAATCTTTAATAAAATCTTGTATACAGTTTTACATGTTTGTCATACATATGGGGCCGGTTTGAAAGCCGGTCATGATTAACCGACTCACCACTTATAAAACCCACAGAGGAGTTGTCCCCAACTTGTGGGTAATTTAATATTTAGCATTTGCATCTGTCAGGTGTATGCCTACACCCCGTGCATAGGTCGTGGCCATTAATAACTTAAATGAGCCGAGGATATCCAGGACACGGTCGTTAACCCCCAATGTTTATGTTATCAAACAAAACAGATTAAAACGGGTTATGTAAATTTATTAATCACAATCCGATTAAATGATTTCATACCCGACCAAGCGGTATTATTATAATACCGCATCCCAAGCCCGTATAACGGAAAATAAGTTAAAAGTATTTACCTGAGCTAATACTTGATTCACAGCAAAATAACTCAGTTGTATCCAATCTATCTAAATGCAGGTAGCTTTTACTGGGTGGCTCTAGTCTGGAGTGATGGTAATATATAACCAATTCAGAATGCTAATGGTCTTATTTAAGTCGTAGACTTAGACCGACTAGCTTAAAGTATCTAAAGCGGTACGATACGCTAGATTAAACGTTGACCGGAATAGAATGTGATTTAGACCCGATAAGTTTGGATACTTGTATAATATGGGTAAACTAAACACATCCTGGATTTTGAGATAAAAATGATAAGGTTAAACCCGTTTCGGCTATTATATGTAAACTAGTCACATAAACCGATCCGAACGCATATTTGCGTAACGGGTAACCAAATGAATCATATGCAAGTCCCTTATGTTATTATGCTTAAAATGTGTTAATACATCAGTAGGATGTTAACATATATGCCCAAAAAGTATTTAAAACCAAATTAAGTCCCGTAAGGGCATTTTGGTAATTTTAATACTCATAAAAGAGTTTAAATGTTAAACTGAGTTTCAGGTCAGATCTAATTAATAAAAATATGTATTTTTTTATAAGCTATAACAGTAAGGTATTTTATATATGTGAAATTTATCTTATATAACCAAACTATGCACCGTAGGGGCATTTTGGTAATTTCACATAAGCCTTATAGGTCAAAATAGACTTCTGAGTTTAAAAACTTTGGCTTACTGTTTAATTATATAAGTTAACTTAAAACATCAGTAGATAATAAGTTTTATATGCCAAAAATAGTTTTGACCCATACTAGGTGCTTAAAACGCTTAAAAGTCGGTTTTAAGGGATATTCGGGTTAAAATAGGAATTCTGAGTTTTTGATCATTTTATAAAGTTCAAAATGTTTTATTTATCATATAAAATCAGTAGCAAAAATTTTGGTGTCAAAATATTATGTAAAACTCATTTTATAGCCAAAAGGGGCAAAACCGACAATTACCGAATCAAGGCATGAACCCTATGCCATGATCAGTTTAAAAATAAATAAAAATCTTCAAAAATCCCAAAATATTATATTACATCATTGGGTAAAAGGTTTGGTGTCAAAAATTGGGTTTAGATAGGCTTTATGCTAATTACGCCGTTTAATTAATAAAAAGCTTTCTAATTACGCTATTGAGCATAACTCCTAATCTAGACCTCAAACTGATGTCAAATTTTTGGGACATGTCTAAATATCAGTAGCGAAGGTTTTTGTCCACTCACATTGCTAAAAATCTCATTTGTGTGTCAAAAGGGCATTTATGGCATTTTTAAGCACATTAACGATCAAGGGCATATAATTCAAACCACAAGGAACCATGCAATATAACTCCAGAGGGTTATACTACTGAATAATATGGTCCTAATGGAAGCTTAAAATATGGGAGAATTAAGCTTGAATGGGTCAGAACTGAAAGTCAAAGCAAAAGTCAAGCTTTTGCGATTTTCGGTTATAAACTGACCTTAGATTGTTAATTGTCGGGTTAGACCTGGTCAAACATGTTCTAATACTAATTACTAAGTCATTAGAATGTTAAAATATAATTTAGAACCTCTGTTTTAATAGTTTTAAATTATTATTTATAAATCTGCCAAGTTTGACTTTTTACCTAAATGATTTGACCCGACAATTAACTAAGCAAACGAAGGAATTAGGAGGTGCCCTTTTAGGGGATAATCACCTACCTAAATATGGTCACATACCCACATTCAATTCGATCAGTGGCTGGACCATGAGAGTTTAAATCAAAAGTCAAAGCTAATTTACGATACTTGACTTTTCGGTTTATAAAACTATGAAACTGAACTATAAGGTGGGCTAAGGTACTTACAAAGGGTCCATGCTAACTTTTCTACAAGAATACAAGTTCCATTCAGTTCATGAAGCTCCAGATTGAGAGATAAGAGGGAATGAATGAAAAATGAGCAATGAACTAGTTGGGTTTTCATCCTATTTATAGTTTTTGGTTATAAATCTGATCAAGACATGTGTTTGGAGGTTCTTTAGGATTACTACACCTGTTATAACAGTTGTCCTAATTGGTTTGGAGCCCAAGGAATCGACTAGGATTGGTTTAGAATGGTTTTTGAGTGGTCTCCAAGCAAAAACAAAATAAAAAAAATAAACTGATGCAGATGCAGGCCACGCGGCCCGCGTAAGAGGCCCCCAAGGCCTATGCGGCCCGCCTGAATGAACAGATCAGCAGCAGATTTTGAAAACATGCAGTTTTAGTCCCTGATTTTGATAAATACCATTTCTGACTTATTTGAAGCCCGTTACTCTCATTTCAAGGCTTCACTATGATTCCTAAACATAGGGGACATGAGATATGCTCTAAAACATGCCGGATGTCGGCTCGTTTGGTCGTACGGTCGCGTTGTTCGTCTAATTACGACGAAACACGAACGGACGCGAAAAACGATCCAAACTACGCGACGAATGGAATTTTATCATGGCGATCACTAAAATAAAATATTTTAATGATTACATAAATTTTTGGATATCCGGATATATTCAGAACGTAAGATATGCGCGAAAATGCAAACTTGTGCACTTTTTGACACTTTTAGTCCCTGCTTGACATAAAAGTTTATTTTTGCGCACCAAACATCTCTAAGCCCATATCTAAGCTATACAAAGGATATTTAGGGCATGTTTAACTTAGGGTCATATTTCGGAAGGTCCGTTACCCTACGAATCGGCATACTTTTGCAGTTTGATGCAAATAGTCCTTTAATCGCACAAAGTAGCGCGAAATGTCGTTTACTGACATCCAAGCCTTCCATGGCCCATAATGGGCATTCCCAAGCATATACTTAAATATTACTACACTCCCGTTCACTTAAATGGTCGCCGAAAGGCGTAGAATTAAAGTTGACGCTTTAGGTCCCTCTGTTGCGCAAACTTGCGCATCTCATCATTTAATAGCATTTAAGCCTTATCTAGTCCATGTTAGGCATTCTTGAGAGTATTATAATACATCATGATGCTTCGGGTTCGTTAAAAGGTCATTCAGAGGTGTAATTAAACATGTTGACGCTTCTAACCCCTCTAACTTACAAACTTGCGCGTAACTTCACTTATTGGCATAAAAGCCTTGCATAGCCAATATTAGGCATTCCCGAGAATATGATGAAACATAATGAAGCTCTCGGTTTGTTAAAAGGTCACTCAGAGGTAAGAATTAACATATTGACACTTTTAACCCTTCGACACGCAATCTTTCACATAATTACGCCAACGGCTCCTTTCGTCCAACAAGTGGCTCGTTTGAGAATACGGACACCGTATAAGGTCACTCAAAGGCCTAGTTTAGGCATGTTGACACTTTCAGTCCTTCTATAATCAAGGTTTTTGATTTTGATGAAATTAGTCCCTCATAGTCAACGTTTGATTTTATTAGGGTTCATTACACGTGTCAACTCATTATTGGACACGATTTTACGAGGTGTTACAAAGTCTAAACAGATTTGGAAAAGAAATCCTAAACGGGTCCGAAGATAGCCAAGGATAGAGCCACAAACGTATTCGATCTCCCTTGCCCACTTCCCTTTTAAATAACCGATCAAGATTCACCTCGGAATGAGCCAAATGATTTTGGAGTTTGGCTATTGTACTTCAAGTGTCGGGATTACTTTTAGAATAAGGAAGGATATGTCAAGACCGATTAGACGAATGAAAAGAAGTGATGACCTTTCTCCAAAGAGATAATTAAGTAAAGTAAGGAAGGATAGGCCAAGACCGACTAGACGAATGTAAAAGAGATAATTAAGTCAAGTAATATGTGAAACTTAGAATATGCTTTTGAAGAAATAATTAAGTTAAGTAATATGTGAAACTTAGAATATGCTTTTGAATTATAAATTGAAAAAGTTAATGCTTTTATAAAATTAATCAAATAAAATAAGTTGTTACTAATGATAGAATTACAACTTTCCCTTGGAAAGTCTTAAGTCCACAAGTCATAAACAAAAGAGAACATGCTAATAAAAGAGAACATGAACGGAGCATGTTTGTGATCGTTTGTTTAATTTTAATCAAACAAATAATCATTAGAAAGTCTTAAGGCCACAAGTCATAAACAAAAGAGAACATGAACAGAGCATGTCTGTGCTCGTTTGTTTAACTTTAACCAAACAAATAATCAAACATGAACAAGCATAACTAAGCTAACACCAATAAGTAGCAAATATGAATAACAATGCATTGAGTCTGAAAATATTATATAACTAGTTGTAATGGGTTAAACCCTTTAAGTTTCATAAAACTATAATGAATTGCAATGGCCTAACAAATTTAAGTGACATATTAACAAATATAAAAACGAGGATAAACTAATTTAAATGAACGAACGGAATATGTGTTTATATCTGTTCGTTTAATTAAATGAGCAAAAAAATTGTTTATTTGCATTTGTTTGTTAAATAAACGAGCTTTCCATTTAATGTTACGTTTTAGATGTGAGGTCTTAGGGTACAGGGAGTGGTTAAACACTTGAAAGTGGTAAACTTCAAAATCAACTAATGAGAGTGTGCCATGTCATTCAACCTTAAGAATTTAAACTATGCTGAAAAGTGTTGACAATAATTAGACACTTGGATTAGATAAACTATTATTAAAAAAAACATATAAAGCAAAAGCTGATGAAGGGGTAAGGTCCCAAAAACCTCATATCAAGTACTTGGAACCGTACCACCACCTCACCTCTTAGCCCTCTTTTGACCTTGCGCGGCCGCGCAACTGATCTCACAAAGAGCTTAAGAGAAAGATAACGAGCAAACACTTGCACGATAAGTGGAACATCATGAATCCTCGCGCCTTCATAGCAAATAAAGGATGAAAATCCCAACAGACATTTCCGCTTCGAAGTGTTGTCCAATCCTTCTGTCCCTCTTAAACAAGTAAACGTCATAGAAATAGGCAATCCATCCTGGATGTCCCCGATCATTATGTATCTGCAACATGGAAAACTACCAGACGGAAAGGCAGAAGCTCAAAAAATCCAACACAAGGCAATAAACTATGAGATGGCGGACGGGATTCTATACCGCAAGTCATTCATGGGACCACTCTTGCGCTGTGTTGACAAAACAGACGCGCAATATTTAGTCAGGGAAATCCATGAAGGCCTATGTGGGATACACGCTGGTCCGCGCATGCAGTGGCGAAGCTTCGCCCCCCCCCCCCCATTTTTCAAAAACCGGGGGGTGGAAACGTATATACCTAAAAATTTTCTATAGGAAAGTACTATTCATAACACTACGCATCGAAAAGTTCGAGGGGTCGGGCGCCCCCTCCGAGCCCTTCTAAGCTGCGCCCCTGCGCGCATGGTAGTAGCAAAAATCATGAGCGCAGGCTATTACTGGCCAGGGATGCACGTAGACGCAGTAGAATTATTACGAAAGTGCGCAGCCTGCCAACGTCACGCGCCAAAAACACTCCGCCCAAAAATCCACTCATCCCTGTCACATTTGGTTGGCCCTTCCAACAATGGGGCATCGATATCGTTGGACCGTTCCCTCACGCCCGGCGCAGTAAAATTCATTATTGTAGCTGTCGACTATTTCACAAAGTGGGTTGAGGTCAAGGCGTTAGCCTCAACCACAGCAATGGTAATCCGCAAATTCATATGGGAACATATCATTTGTAGATTCGGGTTACCATTGCGCATCATCTCTGATAACGGCACCAACTTCGCCTCAGAAGATCTTCAGAAATGGTTCCAAGAAATGAAGATTGAGCATAACTTTGCCTCTGTGGCGCACCCACAGGCAAACGGCCAAGTTGAGAGTGTCAACAAACAGATTGTCGACGGCATAAAAGCGCGACTTGGGACAGCGCGCAGAAGGTGGGTTGATGAGCTCCCAAGCATCTTATGGGCTCATCGTACCATGCCAAAGACTAGCACGGGGGAAACCCCATTCAGTCTTGTCTATGGATCAGAGGCGGTAATCCCAGCCGAAATTGGCCTTCCCTCGCCACGCATGCTTGCTATGGAAAAGCAAAACAATGAGCAAGAACGAAGATTGGATTTAAACCTACTTGAAGAAAGGCGCGAAAACGCTGCCATCACAGAAGCACGGTACAAATCCAAACTGGAAAAATACTGCAACGCGCGCGTACGCGTGTGTACATTCGTTCCAGGGGACTTCGTCTTGCGCGACAATGAAGCTTCAAATGCGGAAAAACCAGGCAAATTAGCGCCAAAATGGGAGGGGCCATACATCATCAATGAAGTCCTAGGCAAAGGGGCGTACACCCTGAGAAGAATTGATGGGACACCAGTTCCCCGCACCTGGAACGCACAGCAGAAAATCTTATCATCGAAGATTCTTCACTTTCACGCTCAAACCTGCAAACAACAAAAAACCCCTCTCAAAGTCCAGTGCTCCACTTATTTGCATAAGTGCAACACTAGACTGGGGGGACTTGAAGGGGTAAGGTCCCAAAAACCTCATATCAAGTACTTGGAACCGTACCACCACCTCACCTCTTAGCCCTCTTTTGACCTTGCGCGGCCGCGCAACTGATCTCACAAAGAGCTTAAGAGAAAGACAACGAGCAAACACTTGCGCGATAAGAGGAACATCATGAATCCTCGCGCCTTCATAGCAAATAAAGGATGAAAATCCCAACAGACATTTCCGCTTAGTAAGTACCCAGACTTGGATATTACTTAAGCTGACTCCACACGATAAAGGAGTCACACCAGATTATAGCAATAATCTTCTAGAAAGCTCAATCGTGCACCACCAAGACGGTTATAACCGTCTGGGACACGTGTCATCATCTCAGGCATCCCTAAAATCACGATGATGGCATGGAATTGGAGGAAAACCTCCACTTGCCTACTTTCCACGTGGCATCTCCCCAGCCGTGGATCTAAATAGCGATCCGTGTGCATTCACGTCGGATCTAGAAGGTTAACGGAAGGAAACGTAACCGCCTACGGTGTTAGCATCTTCCGTTAATATTTCATCAACGAGTTTTCCCGCCCAAACTCTCGGCTATAAATATGAGAATAATTCAGGTATGAACTTCAAGTTACACACACTTCGTCAATACTTCTTCTTCTCCATTCAATACATACTTATTCTCACGCCGGAGTCGGGTCAAGGAGAGAACTCCTCTTCTCCCCTTGACGAGGCTAACGGTATTCTGTTTTGCAGATCTCACCGGAGAAGAAGGACTGTTCCATCAAGTCAAACGAGAGAGAACCAACCCTTTTATGCAGATCATAACCCCTGGATAATCCGATTCCGGTCTGATTAACCAGTGATTCTTCATTGGCGCCCACCAATTCTCTGTTTTATTAGTTTTATCTCGTTTCGATTTGTTCTCCCTCATTCTCTGATCTCACATGGCAGAGAATTCATTACTCCACTCATTAGGTCCTCAATCTGAATTCAAGGGTTCAGCAACCCAAAAAACCCAGATTGACGGAATCATGAAAGTTCACAAAAACGACAGCCATTTGGAAGAAAATGACTCTTCCGTTCAACTCCTAGAAAGAACTCCGGAATACTGGTTCGGCAGATTCCAGGTCGCCATAAACCAAATTCACACACAAATTAGTGGATCTGAGTCATTAAACATCAGATCTGACGCTCTGAAAGAAAGCAATGGTAAAATTAACGCTGTAGTATTGGACCCACAGACACCTGGTCAGTGGGACATCCAATCTAACAGCCATGCTGAGATAATCAGAAACTTAAGAGATACCAACAATCAGACAGCCGAACCAAAACAAATACATATGGTACAAGGAGGTCCTTCAAAGAGGCCAAATAAACGAAACTACAATCAACATTGGAGGGAACAGCAAGTTGTGTTTCCTGTTGTCCCTGGAGGCCCTCAGGAGGAACGACCAGTAATTATTACTGGCATCTTCGGCCATTACAGAACGGACTATATGTTTATAGATCCAGGAAGCTCGATGGATATCATATATGAGCAGTGCTTCAAACAACTTGATCCAGAAAACAAAGCACGTCTAGAACCGGTTGATTTCCCTCTCACCGGATTTTGCAATGAAGCTGTATTCCCTTTAGGGCAAATTGCATTCCCTGTGACATTATCTGATGGCGAACATTCGATGATGGCATGGAATTGGAGGAAAACCTCCACTTGCCTACTTTCCACGTGGCATCTCCCCAGCCGTGGATCTAAATAGCGATCCGTGTGCATTCACGTCGGATCTAGAAGGTTAACGGAAGGAAACGTAACCGCCTACGGTGTTAGCATCTTCCGTTAATATTTCATCAACGAGTTTTCCCGCCCAAACTCTCGGCTATAAATATGAGAATAATTCAGGTATGAACTTCAAGTTACACACACTTCGTCAATACTTCTTCTTCTCCATTCAATACATACTTATTCTCACGCCGGAGTCGGGTCAAGGAGAGAACTCCTCTTCTCCCCTTGACGAGGCTAACGGTATTCTGTTTTGCAGATCTCACCGGAGAAGAAGGACTGTTCCATCAAGTCAAACGAGAGAGAACCAACCCTTTTATGCAGATCATAACCCCTGGATAATCCGATTCCGGTCTGATTAACCAGTGATTCTTCATTGGCGCCCACCAATTCTCTGTTTTATTAGTTTTATCTCGTTTCGATTTGTTCTCCCTCATTCTCTGATCTCACATGGCAGAGAATTCATTACTCCACTCATTAGGTCCTCAATCTGAATTCAAGGGTTCAGCAACCCAAAAAACCCAGATTGACGGAATCATGAAAGTTCACAAAAACGACAGCCATTTGGAAGAAAATGACTCTTCCGTTCAACTCCTAGAAAGAACTCCGGAATACTGGTTCGGCAGATTCCAGGTCGCCATAAACCAAATTCACACACAAATTAGTGGATCTGAGTCATTAAACATCAGATCTGACGCTCTGAAAGAAAGCAATGGTAAAATTAACGCTGTAGTATTGGACCCACAGACACCTGGTCAGTGGGACATCCAATCTAACAGCCATGCTGAGATAATCAGAAACTTAAGAGATACCAACAATCAGACAGCCGAACCAAACAAATACATATGGTACAAGGAGGTCCTTCAAAGAGGCCAAATAAACGAAACTACAATCAACATTGGAGGGAACAGCAAGTTGTGTTTCCTGTTGTCCCTGGAGGCCCTCAGGAGGAACGACCAGTAATTATTACTGGCATCTTCGGCCATTACAGAACGGACTATATGTTTATAGATCCAGGAAGCTCGATGGATATCATATATGAGCAGTGCTTCAAACAACTTGATCCAGAAGACAAAGCACGTCTAGAACCGGTTGATTTCCCTCTCACCGGATTTTGCAATGAAGCTGTATTCCCTTTAGGGCAAATTGCATTCCCTGTGACATTATCTGATGGCGAACATTCGCGCACAGTCACAGTAAATTTCATGGTCATGCCAGCAACATCACGCCACGATGTCTTGCTCGGGAGGAGGTCACAAAGGGAATTCAGCATGATCACTTCTATCCCACATGCTGCATGCGGGTTCCCAACAGGGACTGGAGTCGCAATTTTGTACTCAAGCAAGGAGGTCATGTATGTTGATGACGAGCCACCAGCAAAAGTAGCAAAGCCCTCAACATCAAATAAACCGGAGAAATGGGTCCTGAACGAAGAATATCCGGAACAGACCATCTTGCTAGGGCACGCCATTTCACCAACAATACGAGTACAATTAAAAGCGCTAGTATCCAATAATAAAGACATATTTTCCTGGTGTCCAGCAGATATGACTGGGGTTCCACGAGATATAGCGCAACATTGTCTGAACATCCGGCCTTCTGCACAACCTGTCGCGCAGGGAAGGCGCAGTCTCAGCGCCGAAAAAGAAGAAGCCATGAATGAACAAATAACAGAGTTACTTAACGCCGGATTCTTTTGCGAAGTCCAGTATCACACCTGGGTCGCCAACCCAGTAATGGTGCAGAAGCACAGCGGTGGATGGCGAATGTGCGTAGATTTCAAAGACTTAAACAAAGCCTGCCCAAAAGATTGCTATGCGCTTCCAGAAATTGACAAAAAAGTTGACTCTCTGGCAACGTTTCGATGGAAATGCTTCCTTGAATGTTATAAGGGCTACCACCAGGTCCAAATGAAAGAGGAAGACGAGGACAAAACTGCCTTCCGCACGGACAAGGGCATCTTCTGTTACACAAAAATGTCCTTTGGCCTCCGCAATGCAGGAGCTACTTACCAGCGCCTAATGGATACAGTCTTCGGGGAAGACATTGGCAAAACAGTCGAAGTGTACATGGATGACCTCGTCATCATGAGCCATGAAGAGGAAACAATGCTCGCAAACATCCAGCGCACATTCGATTCTTTGCGCAGCGTAAACTTAAAGCTCAACCCAACAAAGTGCTCCTTCGGGATGGAGGAAGGAAAGTTTCTGGGCTTTATAGTAACAAGAGATGGTTTTAAAGTAAACCCAGAGAAAGTACAAGCTATCCAGATGATGTCGTCAGCTGCAACAATAAAAGAAATGCAAAGACTCGCAGGACGGTTAGCAGCCTTGAACAGATTCTTGGCAAATCATGCTGCAAAGTCATACCCATTCATTAGCACATTGCGTAACTGCACCAAGAAAACTCACTTTCAGTGGACACCAGAGGCGGAAGTAGCCTTCAAGCAAATGAAAGAGTGTTTAATTCAGTTGCCAACGCTAACAGCACCACAAGAAAAAGAACCACTAATCTTGTATTTATCCGCTGCGGAAGTAGCAGTTGGTGCGGTGTTAATGGTGGAACGGGAGAATATTCAAACTCCAATTTATTATATCAGCAAGATGCTCACTAGCCCAGAAACGCGCTACTCGATGATAGAAAAGTTAGTCCTCGCTCTAGTACATGCATCACGGCGCTTACGAAGGTATTTCTTTGGCCATGTCATCACAATTCTCACCAATTACCACTTGGGGCAAATTCTGTCCAAACCCGATGTTGCGGGGAGACTAGCTAAGTGGGCTATTGAGCTAGGAGGATACAATATCCTGTACAGACCGCGACCAGCGATTAAAGGGCAAGTTTTAGCTGATTTCGCCACGGAAATCCCCATCGACAAAGTCCAAGAATGTGAAGCAATCCAGAACCCTATTCCCGTCTTTGACGATAGGGTCTGGACGCTGCATACAGACGGAGCTTCTAATGATGACGGGGCAGGCGCAGGTCTCCGACTAGTTAGCCCAGATGATCACGAGCTCACGTACGCAATACGCCTAGACTTCCGAAGCACGAACAACGAAACAGAATACGAAGCCTTCCTAGCAGGCCTTCGTCTAGCACTAAAAATGGGTGCAAGAAACCTCGAAGCTAACGTTGATTCAAAACTGGTAGCCGAGCAAGTAAATGGGCATTACGATGCAAAGGGTGAAGCTATGGCGTTATGTCTGGAGCAAGCGCGGATGTTAATCAGCCAGTTCCAAACGTTCAAAGTCAATCACATAAACAGAAGCGAGAACAAGCACGCAGATGCGCTGAGCAAATTAGCTGCCACCAACTTCAGACACCTAGCAAAAGAGGTATGCATCGAAGTGTTGTCCAATCCTTCTGTCCCTCTTAAACAAGTAAACGTCATAGAAATCGGCAATCCATCCTGGATGTCCCCGATCATTATGTATCTGCAACATGGAAAACTACCAGACGGAAAGGCAGAAGCTCAAAAAATCCAACACAAGGCAATAAACTATGAGATGGCGGACGGGATTCTATACCGCAAGTCATTCATGGGACCACTCTTGCGATGTGTTGACAAAACAGACGCGCAATATTTAGTCAGGGAAATCCATGAAGGCCTATGTGGGATACACGTTGGTCCGCGCATGCAGTGGCGAAGCTTCGCCCCCCCCCCCCCATTTTTCAGAAACCGGGGGGTGGAAACGTATATACCTAAAAAATTTCTATAGGAAAGTACTATTCATAACACTACGCATCGAAAAGTTCGAGGGGTCGGGCGCCCCCTCCGAGCCCTTCTAAGCTGCGCCCCTGCGCGCATGGTAGTAGCAAAAATCATGAGCGCAGGATATTACTGGCCAGGGATGCACGTAGACGCAGTAGAATTATTACGAAAGTGCGCAGCCTGCCAACGTCACGCGCCAAAAACACTCCGCCCAAAAAATCCACTCATCCCTGTCACATCTGGTTGGCCCTTCCAACAATGGGGCATCGATCTCGTTGGACCGTTCCCTCACGCCCGGCGCAGTAAAATTCATTATTGTAGCTGTCGACTATTTCACAAAGTGGGTTGAGGTCAAGGCGTTAGCCTCAACCACAGCAATGGTAATCCGCAAATTCATATGGGAACATATCATTTGTAGATTCGGGTTACCATTGCGCATCATCTCTGATAACGGCACCAACTTCGCCTCAGAAGATCTTCAGAAATGGTTCCAAGAAATGAAGATTGAGCATAACTTTGCCTCTGTGGCGCACCCACAGGCAAACGGCCAAGTTGAGAGTGTCAACAAACAGATTGTCGACGGCATAAAAGCGCAACTTGGGACAGCGCGCAGAGGGTGGGTTGATGAGCTCCCAAGCATCTTATGGGCTCATCGTACCATGCCAAAGACTAGCACGGGGGAAACCCCATTCAGTCTTGTCTATGGATCAGAGGCGGTAATCCCAGCCGAAATTGGCCTTCCCTCGCCACGCATGCTTGCTATGGAAAAGCAAAACAATGAGCAAGAACGAAGATTGGATTTAAACCTACTTGAAGAAAGGCGCGAAAACGCTGCCATCACAGAAGCACGGTACAAATCCAAACTGGAAAAATACTACAACGCGCGCGTACGCGTGTGTACATTCGTTCCAGGGGACTTCGTCTTGCGCGACAATGAAGCTTCAAATGCGGAAAAACCAGACAAATTAGCGCCAAAATGGGAGGGACCATACATCATCAATGAAGTCCTAGGCAAAGGGGCGTACACCCTGAGAAGAATTGATGGGACACCAGTTCCCCGCACCTGGAACGCACAGCAGCTGCGCATGTGTTATATATAGCCAAGCTATTTAACCAGGACAGATCTATACAGGCAATGTATTTTTCTATTCCACTTAGCATTATTGGCCCTGCGCCTTATTAACACAAAAGTTATCTTTACACATATTACAAATTGCATATAATTCTTTTGGTCTATGCGAAAACAATATGGTAAACATTGTACACCTCATGAACAGTCTAAAACGAGCACAATCCTCACGTGCATTGTAGACATACGTTCACACATGAGCACAATACCATTCTCATTCGCTCCACCTACTCAAAGCAATTAAACATATGCAACATATTGTAATCTAAACATAAAAACACCAAGGCATACATGAGCAACAGTACATCAAAAATATCATTAAGTGTAACAACGACACTTCGAACAATTGTTTACGAAGAACACAACAGTGTCCTTCCAAAAATCCCAGTAACGAGACAAACATACTTACAAAAAACAAAAGAGGTATACACTGTCCCCTAAACCTAACCTAATCAGCAGCAAGCCCACCATCAACAACCGGCACCTGATCAACACGGCGATTTTTCCGAAGACGATACACCAATTCACATCCACCATTCTGAATCATCGGAAAACGCGTCGTCAAGTCGTCAACAGATAATACACCGAACCTTTCATCAACAACCTCTGGACGACAAGCTTAGAACCAGAACCCACAACTGTGGGATGAACGGGAGTCACTGGCTTCTTGTCTCCTGTAGCCACTAAAGGCGGTGAATCGGAAAGGAGCAAGAGACCCTCGGCGGCCCCAAAAACTCTTAAAACATCCAATAATCGACGAGTACGAAAGAGACGTTTCGCCTTCATATTCCAAGGACAAGCTAAAAGGGAAAAAACCCTCAAATGTTTATATAGGGAAACTACCCCGGGAAAGGGAAAAATAATCATCATCAACTGCAAACGTCCTTTCTAAAACGGCGCTACAGGAACAAATGTCATATCCCATAAATGAAGCCTGACAAGCGTCGATACGTATCCCAAGACAAGAAGGAAAAAAAGTATCGCGAATACTAATTCTTTATTACAAATGACGACATTAAACGTCAGACCATGATTATAAAAAGGGGTCAGACCAACAGAGGAAAACCCACAAAAGAAAATCTTATCATCGAAGATTCTTCACTTTCACGCTCAAACCTGCAAACAACAAAAAACCCCTCTCAAAGTCCAGTGCTCCACTTATTTGCATAAGTGCAACACTAGACTGGGGGGACTTGAAGGGGTAAGGTCCCAAAAACCTCATATCAAGTACTTGGAACCGTACCACCACCTCACCTCTTAGCCCTCTTTTGACCTTGCGCGGCCGCGCAACTGATCTCACAAAGAGCTTAAGAGAAAGACAACGAGCAAACACTTGCGCGATAAGAGGAACATCATGAATCCTCGCGCCTTCATAGCAAATAAAGGATGAAAATCCCAACAGACATTTCCGCTTAGTAAGTACCCAGACTTGGATATTACTTAAGCTGACTCCACACGATAAAGGAGTCACACCAGATTATAGCAATAATCTTCTAGAAAGCTCAATCGTGCACCACCAAGACGGTTATAACCGTCTGGGACACGTGTCATCATCTCAGGCATCCCTAAAATCACGATGATGGCATGGAATTGGAGGAAAACCTCCACTTGCCTACTTTCCACGTGGCATCTCCCCAGCCGTGGATCTAAATAGCGATCCGTGTGCATTCACGTCGGATCTAGAAGGTTAACGGAAGGAAACGTAACCGCCTACGGTGTTAGCATCTTCCGTTAATATTTCATCAACGAGTTTTCCCGCCCAAACTCTCGGCTATAAATATGAGAATAATTCAGGTATGAACTTCAAGTTACACACACTTCGTCAATACTTCTTCTTCTCCATTCAATACATACTTATTCTCACGCCGGAGTCGGGTCAAGGAGAGAACTCCTCTTCTCCCCTTGACGAGGCTAATGGTATTCTGTTTTGCAGAGCTCACCGGAGAAGAAGGACTGTTCCATCCAGTCAAACGAGAGAGAACCAACCCTTTTATGCAGATCATAACCCCTGGATAATCCGATTCCGGTCTGATTAACCAGTGATTCTTCAGCTGACAATCATCTCTCACAAACAACAACCCCGCATCGGCAAAACCCTTCGACGGCGGTGTTACCGCGCGATAAACCGCTTTGCCGAGTGGGTTTGCCGTCCACTCCGGACACCCTTAAGTTTAAACATGGACAACAATAATTAATTTAGAATATTTAGAGTAGTAGAGTTGAGTAAACGTTTTCGTTTAAAAAAATGGAAAGAAGAATGTGCATTTATGAGATGTTAAATAATTATAAGGTGCGAGAAAAATAAAAAAATAAATAAATAGAATCAGAAGACCACCGACGATCCGACACACAGCGGCTTCCATGTTCATCATTCATGACCCACCGCTCTCACCTACATATCATGTTATTCCATTATTGCAACCCAACAAATCTTCTGATCATAACATAAACACACCCCCCTATTTTTCAATGTGAGTTGAGTCTAAAAGACAACCAGTTTGGAGACAGAATATGATCAAACATGTGACAACATAAAAAGGGTTTTATGCTTGCTTCAACTACAGGGTATCTCATGCATCATCGTTATCATAACTCATACATACATACATACATACAACATGAAGATGATGATTTGATTTTGAGAAGTGGGTGTGACAGCCAGCCATGAATGCTACAAGAACCTCCTATGTATGTTATCTCTTGCTTCCTTTTCTATATGTTTCTTGCAACATATTCTTGATTCTTTTTGTGTTTATGTTTATGTATGTTGGTTTTGTTTTTTAATTATTAATTTATTATTTTATAATGAGTGTTCTCAAATGGGATCTTGTGAAATCTATTCAAGGGTGTTGTTATTTGTAGCACATTCTTGAATCTTTTTTCTATCATCACATTATGGTTTTTATAATGTGAATATTGTTGTCAAAAGAGACCTTGAACATTGTTTTTTGATGGCTGCTTGCTGACTTGCTTTCTTCTGATTGTTCTCTGATTTATTATTATAAATCTTTTCAGGGGTGTTATTTCTAGCACATTCTTGAATATTTATGTGTTTATATATGTGAGTTTGCATTTTTAGTCATCAATTTATGTTTTCTTGCAATCTGGGTTTGGTTATTATCGGTTTCCTTGTTAGGGGGTATGGGCGCTACGTGATGGAACCTGGTGGTTGGGTGACCACGAGTGGAACACCGCCGCCACTGAATTCCATCACTCGTGGTTGTGACAACGCGTGGTAGTGACCACACGTGAAAATCTATGAAAGTTACCGTTGAGGGGGCCATTGTGGTGAGTGATGGAAAGTGATGGGCACCCTTACTAAAATCCATCACTAGTGATGGAATCAGGCTCAATGACGTGACGGACAATGATTGGGTGTGGTGAGTGATGGAAAGTGGAGCCCCCTTACCCCCTTATGGGATCTTATGAATCTTTAACTTGATGGTTGATTTGTCAAAAAGTTTGGATCTTGAATGTGGGCTTGTGTGGTAATGGTTAATAAAGTAAAGAATCAAAGGGATATTTTTTACTATACAATACATGTATTTAAAACTCTTATGTTTCCCACTATTTTGGTATTTGTTTGGTGACCCAAAAAATTCTTTTTTTTTCCTTGTAGCCTTGCTTGGATACCAAATCTTTAACACTTGAAAATGACATGTCCAACTCGAAGATTTATATTAAACTCGGCCTCAATGGACGAACCAGCCAAAATCAGGGATATCCTAAAGTTCTTTCCCTTTTATCTTCACGTCTTCAAAAACATGTCGAAAAGAACGAGAAATTGTTGCAAACAACTCAAACTAAAGATGTTCCAACGATTTTTCATGGCTCGAGAGCACCTTCGCTTACCATTCAACAATACATTGATCGGATCTTTAAATACTCACGGTGCAGCCCATCTTGTTTTGTGGTTGCAAATATATACATGGACAGATTAATCCAATCTGAAAGTATTGTTTTGACTTCCTTAAATGTTCATCGTCTTTTAATCACGAGCATAATGTTAGCTACAAAGTTTATTGATGAAGCGTAAGTCTTCTTCTCATACCAACACATTTACTTGTGTTTATAATCTTAATCTAAGGGATATTTACTTTTGTATCACATTTGTGTTACTTTAAAAGATTGTCACATAGTCAGTCATTTTGTATATGATTATTACACATGTAAGTCACATCACAACATATTTTCTAATTCTTATTACTTTGTATCATGTAATCACTTTTAAGAATGCACACTTTGATATGCTTTGTTGCAGATTCTTCAACAATGCCTATTATGCAAAAGTAGGAGGAATATCAAGAGCAGAAATGAATAGATTGGAGATGAAATTCCTGTTTGGGATCAATTTTCAATTGTATGTAAACCTTTTTACATTTAAAGAGTATTGTTTGGAATTGATGGGTGAAGGTTCAGAAGATGAGGTTCAAAATGCGGTTCATGGTTCATGTGGAATCATAGAGAAAAGGTCCAAGAATAACGATGATTCAACGTATCCTACTATTGAAATAGAAATCAAATGAGCCGTTGAGTAGGATCATGAGTGTGATAAATGGTTCTTGAAAGTTGTCGAAAATTGTTTGTGATTACTTGTGTTTAATATACAGTTAGTTTTGAAAGTAAGATATCTGATCAATATAGCAAAAGATTAAACCAGTTCATACTTCAAGGTCTAGTTCAGCATAACTACTAACAGTAAGATCCTCTAACCGTTTCTTCAACAAAAACTAATCACTTTCTATACATCTCTTTGTATGTCAATGTCTATTCCAAGAAATCGGTTTTCACTCTGCGGTGAGCCTCTTCACAAAGCAATTTCTTATCTCAGGCAAAATGCGGTGCACCAGACTCCCATACCTGGTAAATTGCATAAATTTATCTCCGTTTAGTCACATCAATTGCGTTAAGAAGTAACGGTCGAGGTTGACCCAACAAAACACTATTTCTCTTAATAATTTGTGAGTGATTGATTATTGTGTCCATTATGAAAATAGGATTTGAAGACTTTAGCTATTCTTTTAACAAACTAGTTTGACTAGTTAGAGATCAAACTTAACCTGAAATGATCCATGTTGTAAACGGATCAAAGCTGCCAATTTTCGTATCAGATTTTGACATAAAAAAGAGAACGTACCATGGTTCTGGATCTAATTTGTGGAAGTGTTCCAACACAAACAAAATGCAGGCATTCCTTAGTGACACAGCGTTGAAGGCCTCTGATAAGTCATACATAAGCTCTACATTGTCGGCTGTTATATCCTATAACATAAATAAGCAAAAAAAAATCACAAGTTAACACACAAAAAGTAAAGGGGACAATTTCAACCTAGGTACAGGTAAATGGGTCGCTCTGGGTTATAATTTTTCTGACAGGTGAAATTTTAGAAGTAACCTATACAAGGCGTATTAAAAAATTTGCAACTCACCTGTGCAATGGTATACTCACAAAGACGCTTCAACCCATCCAGAAGATATTGATCAGCAGCTTTAAGAAGATCATGGGCTACTCTTGAACTTATCTCTACTGATCCAGTGTATATGTACCTGTAAGTGAAATGTTAGATGTAGCAAAATGGGCAGTTTAGGTAACTTGCACTGTTGCACACAATTTATTGTCCAACAATTAGTTTTTATTAGAAAATAATGCATTAAATGTGATTACAAAGGCGCTATTATTTCAGTAAATCAGTATAACTAACTTTTTTAACAAAGAGGGTTAATTGCTAATCCATTTTTGTATGAGGCACCAATAACATGAAAGCATAAGATAAAGGATACACGATTATACGTACCTCATCATCAACTCAAATGTTTGCCAACTAATATTCGGTATATTAATGTCTTTAGCATCCTTCTCCTAACAAAAGATTCAGTCAAAAAGTTAAAACACAAAATATTTGTGAAAAATAAAAGAAATCCACTGTTATGATTACAAAAAGAAATGTGATAGAAACCCTTTGAGCGGGTTAGACTCCAAGATAGACCCTTAAGCGGGTTAGACTCCAAGAATTAGAGATAGAAACAAGACTTTGCTAATTTTTTCTTCTTACTTCATTAAACTCAAAATGAGTGTTAAATACAAGATGCAAACTGAAACATGTAAACGTGGAGATATGCTAAACATGGAAACGTGGAGTGTGGTTTAACATGCAAACTAACTAATGTAAACGTGGGTAACATGAATTAATAAACATATGCATGCTAAATAACTAAATGAATATGCATGCTAATTAACTTAATGGACGTGGGTATGTGATGATGGGTCGGATTGCCCGGTCCCGAGATGGAGTTGGGGTCAACGAACCGTATCAAAATGCATGACATGTTCATATTTTAATGCAAGTTAATTGTGACTAACCATGTAACCACCATCAAACATGGCCCGAAATGCATCAGAAGAAGCAAGAAGACAGATTCTATGAGCGTAGAAGCGTTTGCCTGATATAAAAATACATCATGTTAACCACAACTATAAATAAAATGCCATATGAAACTGTTATATGTTAAAAAAAAGAAAGGTTCACACCTTCGATTAAGAAAGTTATATCAGAAAGTGTAGGGTTGTTCACATACTGCTCACCCAAATATACCTGCAACAAGAAAAAAAAAGCGTTTGAGCTCCACAATGAAATCTAAAATAAAGAAAACAATAATTAAAAAAGAACAAAAACAAACCTGGGATATTGGAGATGAGGGTCCTGTATCAACAGAAGAAAATGAAGACGTTTTTTCAGCCAATTTACATAAAGCCGCACAGGCGTATCCTCGAAGCTTTGAATGGACTGATTCCAAAAGCTCCAAAAGTAATTCTATACCTGAAAATTATGCAAAAATATGTAATAAACAAAAAAGATAATATATCGTATTGTTGTATAAACGAAATGTGCAATTCGCTGGCCAGTTTTAACTTTGACAAGGAACAAATTGTTTGGATACACTATTTTGATATTTACCATTGTTATCAACAAATATTGTTTTCTGGTCATTGGGAGAACAGAGATGAGCAAGAGCTAAAGAAACCCGTCTTTGAATGATTTTATCAGCATTAAGCATTAGGTATAACAATCGCCTCAATACCTGACAAGAGAATGATCAAATGATTTATCAATTGGTTGCAGAATTTAATCTTGTAGAAGCCTCAAAAATAATATCAACAAGAATTAAATGGCATAAAATATGAAAGTAAATTACCCTTCCTTGAATCTTTTCCTCTAATCTTTTCAACATCTTTGCTACACAATCCCGAGTTGGCTGCGCAAATACAATGAAATTATAAATTATCAATCAAGTCTCAGATGACTCTAGAAATACAGCAAAATAAGTCATAAGAAAAGTAATTACTTGAAGAATAAAGTCACCATCCAGCAGTTTTTGAACACCACCAACTCTTATAAAATCAGCCACATTATCCTACAAATATATTTCATATAAGTTGAAAGATGTTGCATAGAGATATAGTATGAAACTGTTTTTTTACAAATTCAAGGTTACCTCATTATCTACAAGACCATATAAAGCAAAGGCACCATTGTGTTGCAAAGTTCCGTTTCTCGAATCTAGAAGTTTTAGTAGTGGAGCAATGCCACCACCATGAGCAATGCCAGCTTGGTTGTGAGTGTCCTGATAGATGTGAAATGTTTAGCAAGCCATAAACTAAAAAAGAAAACAGAAATACTTACTACTATATAAATTATAAGAAGATTGTGAAATGGGTGTGTCAGGTGAGTTGGGTACTTGGGTAACTGGTTCGAGTCAAAAGGGTAGCTTTTGTATGGGTCGGGCCGTCGGTTTGACCCAAAACCCTTCTTTAATAACAAAGTTTAAGTTTTTTTAAGAATAATAAGATTGTCAAATGTGATTGTGAAAACTATACTGCTCCAAAAGTAACATTTTTTAATGTTTGTACACTAAATCAAAATTATCATTGGTTGATCCAGTTTTTGGGTCAAAATATTATCTGTTATGATATTCGTTTTACGGTTTACCAATAACATGGTTACTAATTCTTTTTATATAGCCAAAAGAAAGAAATACAATTTATGAAGTAAGAAACAATTAGTTCGGGAATATGCAATTGGGCCAGTAAACGAACCTAACGTTCATGAACTTGTCCGGCAGGAAGTTCGTTTATGTTCGTTTATTTAATAAAGGAACAAACATGAACACAATTTTTTGTTCATTTAATTAAACGTATGAACATGAGCACATGTTTTGTTCGTTCATTTATGTTCATTATATTTACATAAATATATAATTGGTAATTGGGTTTTCAATGAAATTTATCGTAATTAATCTTATATTTAAAATTACTTTATGTCCATTTATGTTTCTTCAATTATGTTCATTTATGTTGTTTATTGTTTGTTAAGTTATGTTCATTTAAGTTTGTTTACGTTCATGAACTGGTCGTTTAGGTTTTAAACGAACAAATATAAAAGAACATGAACGAAAAAAATGTGTTTGATTATATGTTCATGTTCGTGTTCAGTTAAAGTTAAATGAACAAACACGAACATACCTCTGTTCTTGTTCATTCGGTTCATTTACAGTCCTATATGCAACTAAATTCTTGATTACCTGTGCCAACCTCCCGAGCGCAAAGGCTGACATTTCCTTTAGCTGAGCCTCTGAAGACTGCAACATCTCGATTAACGGACCAACAGCACCTCTTTGAACTATGTGTACCTGAAAAAGTATTGGATTTGGTTTTTTTATGGCTTATGGTAGACAACTAAGGTAAACAGGTAAATCAATAACACCATTCTACGGTGTTGTTACTTGTTAGAATGAATTAAAATAGGTTGACTAATGAATAACAATTTAAGCAACCTTGCAGTCTGTATCAGCAGCAGCAAATTGTCCAAGAAGTAAGGCAGCTTCTCGTTGGCTCTCAGAACAAGTCGAACTGGATGACAAAAGATAGAACAATGTAAGTTACTTGTAAAAACTGTTCATACAACGACAGCTATTTGTTACAACTCATGCAGGTAATTTACTCAATTTAATAGTTAGCTTGAGTGAATTTTTGCAAGACTTTCTGCCATCTGGATACACCTTTTTTGTTCATTATTAAAGGTACATAACAATTAGCATACCAGAATTGCTTGTGTATACACCCATAGATGTACAAACATACATATAGACACATATGCACACACACAAATACATATATATACACATATCACATACACAAATGCTTACAACAGCATCTTATCGCATACTCAACAAGTCACAAAGACATAGGTTAAAACAATCATGATTGCACTTTTTAGGAGTAGCAGAAACTTGCAAAGTAAAATTAACCCCTTAAAGTTTTAACATTAGTGACATTTGTTTTCCATACGTTGGATCAATTTTACCCATTTCAACCTTGTAAATTACACAGCTATAATATCTATAAGATTACTGTTGTGGCTGGATAACAAATGTCAAATTGAAATAATATCCAACAATAGTCAAGATAGGAATTTACAGTACCTAAGCAATTCAATTACAGGTTGCAATGCTCCGGCAAGTAGAACTTCCTTCTTTATATTTGGGGATGAGTGAACAAGATTGCCAATCACACCAACCTAAGAAACCATTAAAAAGTCATTGCAAGCTACAAACAAGGTTGTTAAACATAATAATAGTTAATGAGATAGATGCATGCACAATATTTCGTATATAACTATATAAGAAATGGTATAGTGACTCACTGCTTCAAAGTGTAAGCCTACATCTTCTGACTGGAGCATTAGAACAAGGGTGGGCAGAGCATTACAACCCACTATCTGCAAATGATTTAATAATTTGTTATTAAAATTATAGTATTAGCGCCCGAAACAAGTTACAAAAACCTTGCATCAAACCTGAGTTTTGTTTTCATCATTTTTGAAAGCAAGTGTGCGTAAGGCTCCTGCTGCAGCTCTTTGCACTTTTATATCAGCGGATTCTAATAATTCAACAAGAGGAGGAATGCCACCTTCAACCCTATACATGAAGATGTGGTGAGAACGGAGAACAGTGTAAAAAATACCTTAACTGCAAGTGCAAAGCTTGAACTAAAACTAACCTCACAAGGGTCTTGATGTTGCCATTCTCATGAGCAAGGTTGGTGATTGCATCAGCTGCTTTCCTTATGGCACCATTGACTGCTCTAGAATTTGGACCGCTTTTGTGTCGTTTAAGCATAGCAACAAGATGAGGTAGGGCTCCAGCATCAACTATACGTTGTTGGTGCTCAGGCTGTCAGATAGTGGAAAACAAAAACAAAAAGTTGGTTTATTGGGATATTTCATTGAATGTATAGAGATTACAGTTTATAACAATTTAGGCATGCCTTTTTACATGATTACAGATTGCAGATAGCATCTTATAACAATTTAGGCATGCCTTTTTACATGATTACAGATTGCAGATAGCATCTAAATGGTGGTTTATGTATTCTATATATGCCTTATTGCTACAAATGAGCCTCAATCACATTTTTAATGGTTATTAAGTTATGTGATGAATATAACACAACTGAATAACCCAATTAAAATGCAACTATGCATCAAAAGGCATGTATATGTATATTAAGTAGCATTACTACCTTTATCGCAAGAAGTCCAAGAGTAAACGCACATCCTTTCTCCACCTCATGCTCATAAGGCCTAAAGCGAGTAACATCTTCGTTCGGCATCAACTGTGGCTCTTGAAGATACTGCACCAGCACAGGAACCGCACCAGATTCGACGATCAAGTTCACATTATCCTCTACAAACACATAAAATAATCAAATAAAAGATTTAGCCAATAACAACCAAAGTCAGACTAAGAAATATCCAACTTAGCATCAGCTATTCACCAAGAGAGAAATTAATTGAGAAACACTGCCACATACATATCAAAGATGAACAAGTAACATGCATCAAATCTATTAAATTTCACAAACACAATTATCAACTTCTGATACACACAAACAACCACCAGCAGCTACTCACCAAGATGACAAATGAATAAACAAGCACAAAATCAAAATGTACCAGAATAAATAGATGAACAAAATTGCATGCCTATATATATCTCACAAACAAAAATTAAAACAACAAAGCATAGAATACAGCAATAATTCACCAGCACAATAACATAAACACATAAAACTACGTGCTATAACAACAAAACTACAGAAATTACAAACAAAAACAAAACAAAACAAGATCAAAATTTACCAGAATAGATAAACAAAATCACATACCTAGACATATCACACAAACAAAAACGAAATCTAAAAACAAAATTTATAACAACATACAGCAAATATATTACAAATCCACCAGCACAATAACATAAACACACAAATCACACATAGAGAAACAAAATCTGATCACGCAACGTGAAATTGAATAACAGAAGCTCATACAGTCCTTAGCGAGCTCAGACAGAGAGAAATTAAATCTAAAAACAAAACTTATAACAAAAAAATAACAAATATATTACAAATTCACCAGCACAATAACAGAGAACACATTGAAGTAAGTGCTAGAACACCAAAATTACATAAACCACAAACACGAAACGAAACGAACGAAATTGTAATACACAACGTGAAATCAATCAACAGAACAACAGAGTACAGTAGAAATTCACCAGCACAATATAACATAAACACATAAAAATCAGATTACCGATTAAGCAGCATGAAATCGATCAACAAACTTACAGAAAACAATAGAAGTTCACCAGCACAACAACACAGAAAACTACCTACCACAACAACAACAACAACAACAAAACTACACAAATACAAAACGATATCATATTACACAACGTGAAATCAAACAACAGAATAACAGAAACTCATACCGTCCTTAGCGAGCTCACACAATCCATCAACAGAGCGTTTAACTAGCACTCGATCTGCATCAACTGAATCAAAACAACGCTTCAGTACTTCAACATGAGCACGAATTACATCTTCCGGAGAAACAAACCGCCGATCTACAACAAAATCGTCGTTCAGCTTCCTCTTGACGCTTCTTCTGGCGGAGTTCGACGGTTGTTCGTGTGGTCTCCGATCATCGTCCGCCATGAGAGAGTGTGAACGGAGTGGACGGAAGGGTAATTTGGGGATATGGAAGTTGCGGTTTGTGACAGAGAGAGTGTGGGGAGTGAAAATGAAGTGGGGAAGTAGCAATTTTTTGGGGGTGAAATAAGTGTGTTAAAACATTCATTGCCCGCGTTAATGGTGAGTAGTGTGTTTTTGCCCCGTTTTTTTGAGATTTTGGGGCTAACGTGCGCTCCCGCGCTGATTTGATTAAAAAAGATGAATAATGTGCGCCGCGCTCTATCAGTGTCTTGTGTTTGCGTAATGTTATAATAAAATTAAATATATAATTACTAGTCTAAGTACCCGTGTAATACACGGGTGGCTAAACAACAGATAAATTATACTTTGACACGTAAATACTTTATTACAGGTTCGTTGGAATATTATGATGTATTTTAATCTACATAAAGGTAAACTTAGTACCTCAGAATATTATGATCAATGATGCCTAATGATATGTTTCTTACTTTTTCAAAACAAAATACGTTGTTATCATATAAATTTGAATTTAAAATATAAAAAAAAAACAAATTCATCGTACTACAAATGTAAAAAAAGGGGTTCGATGATGTGTATGTAAGAAATATGATTTTCGGATGTTCAATATAAATTGAAAATCTGTTACTCTAACACTTATGGTTGCTGGAGTTTCGTAACAAATAACTTCGAATTCGTTTTAGACCAATTGAAAAAACAATCAGTTGTTCATTACTATACTTGTAAATAGATTTACAATTAGTTGTAAAAATATTAAACATCTAATAACAAATTTATATCCTAAAATAAACAAAACATTAGCTATAAAAATTGTTTGAGTAAAATATATAAAAGTAAATATTAGTTACCAAAAATTACCGTCGAATTTACTGTTATTTTAATAAATATTTACGGAAAATATATATGAGGATAACATTTAAATAAAAAATCATCATTACAAATATATCATATCAAGTTTTGCAAAATCAGCTATCCTTCCTCACAAGCTTCAAGAAACATCAACGGCGGTTCAAAGAATTAGTAAAGGTAACTTCCGACTTCATCTCCGATCAGTTGTAAGAACATTGCTACTTTGATTTACCAACTAAATTTATCATCTGTATTACAAACTACTCACGAATTGTGTTTATTTCCAACGATTAATGAAGAATTAGACATGAAATCAGAGTTAGGTTTTTATTATATTGAAAGTTCTGTATGTTATATGTATTTAATAAGGATTATATGTATTGCATGTGTTTGAGTGTATATAATTTCGGTTAATACTTTGATTTGGTTGATAGATTTTGATTATATTGTTATGAAAAAAAATGTTAGTTAATAGTGTGATTTGGATGATTGAATAGATATGATTATCATTTTAAATTTATGATCCAGAAATTTTTTTGTGGAATTGTATTCAATATAAGATTATATTTAACTCATATTGAACACTATAAAAGGATAATTTTTGGTAAAAATTAATTGACACATTTAATTATTTGTAATATTCTATATAAATATAATGATCAGATAAAAGTTGCTTTAGTCTTGTTTATACGTATATTGTATATAGTCATTTTATATTGTATATAGTCATTGTATCAGCAAAATGTGTGTGAAAATTTGTTTAAGAGGTTATTTTCTTATTCATATGAACATATATGTATCGATTGAAGTTCAACACTAAATGTTTATAACATATGTTGGTATAATGCAGGTTTAAAAAATGAGTCACTCATGCATTGCAATCTTAGAAGATCCATCCTCGTTAAAACTTGTATGTATAAATGTCACACCCTCAAATTACCACCTAGGGAGTGTCCCTGTTAGGCGTGTGACTACTAGCTATGAGCCACCAATTACGTTGAATCACAAGTTTAAAATAAAGTTCCATCGTTTAATAATAATGAAATCCCAAACGTAAGTCATTCAAAACCATAAGTTCAGCGGAAGCGTTAACGTAACATAATGTAAATACTTTCCAAACAACCATAGTAAATAAATGTTTGATAATTAAACCCATCAATGCAACCATGACCACTCACGCCCTCCAGCCAGCAAGTTCCTATTCCCAAGTACCTAACGACCTGCGAGCATGTAACAAGTGTATCAGACAAAGCTGGCGAGTTCACAGTTTTAGAAAACGTTTGTTACCAGTTGTATGTAAAACAGTTCAATAACCAATGCAAGTAATATTGTTAATATCTCAATTCCGAACAAGACGGCTCCTGATGTACATGACTGCCCTATCCCACGTACTCCTATCTAGTACTGGGCCCGACTGGGTCATTAGTTCACATCCGTCCTATCCAGGAGCGGTGTGAGGGTGCCAAACCTAAGTAGCGCTACCAACTAATACCCGAATAAGGGACTTACAAAAATGATAGGTGAGAATATTAACCAATATACCCGTTTTTACCCAAACCACTGACTGTCCCCAACCACTGGGACGCATGCTCGAATGTAGTGAACTCACCTTTGGTTTGCTCGGTAAGATTAGTTACCCGTTCCCAGTTGATCAACCAAACCCTATCGTGGTTACCGAAAATGGTCAGTTTCTTATACACGTGTTCTCTATACATACCACACTTATAATTTACACAGATTTCACATAACATCATACAAGTCACAATGGTAATTCATGTAACATACCAGTCTATTATCATCATATATACACATAGTAGGTGGCTAGTTCATTTATTCATCCACATTACAAGTTCATACCTCACCAGACACATAACAGTTAACATTCCATTTAATTTCGTTTCGGTCACACACCCGACGGTGCGACCCAATTACACCAGCCCAACAGTTCATGCCCAAAGAAGTATTCGGCCAAGTCCGAGTGTAAAACCCAATGTTTAAACAGTTCTCGTGTGGCCCATGTCATAACAGTTCCATATGTAACCCAACTGCTTTTATATACAAATTCAATTAAAAAGCATATGTTGAATCCCACTCTAATTATTAAACTTGTAAGTTTCTAACACTAGAAATCATACCCTCCACTAACAATTACATGTTAAAATCTCATCGACAAAGAAAAGGTAATCGGCCCATGTGTTCACAATTTAACCTTAAGTGAATGAATCAGAATATAGGTACTCACACCCATATGTTTCATTATGTGCGGCCCATATATTGATTAAAGTAACTCAGACCAACTTGATCCAATAACTCTACATTGATTAATAGTAAATCCGGTTCCTTTATTTTACCATAACAAATTCTAATCAATGTATGACTTACAACCACTTATTAATTTGCTTTTAGCTGAATTCAAAAAGCACGCATACATACATATGCTCTGGTCTTAGCAATTGTTTGCTATTGGTTCACTTATAACTTCTATTAATCCCAAAGAAAGCACATGTTATCACACAATGGGTTAGTTGTCATCCATTAATTTACATCAGTTTAATATACAAACAGCCCTATGTCATCCATTATCATTGCATAGATACCTCTAAGTCAACGTACAGTTTGTTATATCAATGCACACCTCATCAAATTATCAAAACTATAACCCTAATCTATACATAGCTATCTATGCGCACATAACAGAATATTTGAGACATCATATTTGGTTGACAAGAATCCTAGTTTCTTATGTACATCCACTATCATCACATACATTATTTTATCACATCTCGTCATAATCAATACAAGGAATTATCGATTAATCATCCTCATAACATTCAGATCGGATCGCATGTATTCAGCAGTTTATCATCTTCATATAAAATCCTAGTTCATAACCAGCATTCATACGATCCTAACAATACCTAGTCATGGTTCTAGCAAACCCTAAATCATACAAGAACTCATGAATATTAGTGCAATTCGGTAACAACCACACATAGCCATGAACAATCTGTCAGGATTAAAACAAGTATAAGCATACTAACCGAGTGACGAGTGTTGCTAGACAAGAGGGACAAATCCGAGAGGGAAGGTGTGCTTCAATGGGGGTAGTCTGCCGTTGATTTCCAGAGAGGGAGAAGTACTAGGGTTTGCTCTTCTTGCAACAATACCTAGCTATGAGAGCCAACGTGGGATTACATGGGTGTATGCGCCTCACTAAGTGGACCGGGCCTAGCTCAGGCTCGAGGTAATTGGGCCGAGGTTAATAAGTAAAGAAAGGAAGGTGTTTGGCCCGCAAACGGAATGTGCGAATCATGTGTGGTGTACGACCATGTATTGAAAAGCATAAGTTGTATTGAAAAGCATAAGCATACACCCTTCGATAACTCCTATTCATACACAAGTAACCACAAAATATAAACATCGTTTGCTTGATGCACTCAGTGTAACTACGTGAAACGGAACGTGAAGAAAATGATACGTAGTTAAAGACCATGGGAAACCGGGTTGTCACAATAAAGCTTACAAAATAATATATATAACTTGTATTACCAATTATGTAAAACATAAATTTAACCGCAGGTGCTGCCAATTGATTTTGTTAAGAATGTATATGGAGAATATTGGCAAAGGAAAAAAGTAATGATAAATCATGAAAGTCGTAGAAGTTGGCCAGTTTCTTTAAGAAGTGTAAGTGGGGAATCCATTATAACCGACGGATGGAGTAATGTAGTAAGGGATCTTGAATTGACAAAAAGGACGATATTGCGATTAAGGATAATGGAGGACAACAGTATGGAAATAAGTTGCTTCGTTGAAAACATATGTGGTGAATCTTTTCTAACATTGAATCGTTACAACATTTTAAAGATAATAGTAAGTATACTATTATTTCTTAATGAATATTTATTTTGTCATTCTTGAAATATAAATGATTTACATATATATATATATCACTAATATATTACATTACTTTTCAGGTGCTTCCAGAAACTTATGTCACAAAATGTTACTCGTACGTACCAGTGAAGGACTGTTATAACATAAATGCAGCAGGTCATACTTGGAAAGTTGAGACGGAAAAAATCAATGATAATTATGTTTTTACAAAAGGTTGTCCGAAGTTATTTCATGATCTTGGAATAGAAGAAGATGATTTACTGTTGTTGACGAAAAGTGACAACGACACATTTGCGATAAACATATATCGTAGAGGAGTTGAGTTAGTTCTGAACATCAAAGAAGAAAGTCATGATGAATCTGTGCTGGAAATACCTAAAGACACATACTACAAAAATGTTGACTTTGTAAGTATTTTATACTAAATTATAAGAGTTTATACAAAATTCCGACTTACTTACGTATGTTATTATATGACAGGCTTTCTGTGGAGATGATGATTCAATTGGTCAGTTTATGTGTGAGGTACTGAGCTTCCATTTATGTAGATTAATATACATTAGAATAAGCTTTTGTGATTTTATTAAGTATCAATGTATCATAAACAGATGAATGAAAGTCGTAACAAAGAAGAGGTTAATAAGAACGTTGGTGGAGAAGAAGTCTCGAACGTGGAAACAAAGAGTGTTATGAGAGAAGAGATAAACCAACAACAAAAAAAAATGTAATAATTTGAATCATAATAATACATGAGTAGTAATTTTAATAAGTTTAGCCATATTTATTTTTTACTTCTTGGTTATTGATGTCAAACATAAGAAGTTGTGTTAACAGGTTAAGAAAAAAGGAAAACAAACTGAGGGATATTGTAAGCCAGACGACAGTAAGGCGCTGATATGCGGAACAGATGTGGAAATGCAAACCGTTTCAACAGTTGGAAAAAGAACACGCAGCCGGTTGGTACGTATAACAACATTTATTTATGATTAACAGAAACAAATTAAGATATATAATACATATTTTATTTTAAACATTATTTGTTTCTGTAATAATTAGGAAAAAGACATTAGAAAGACATCTGGTAATGAATTGAAGATATTAGATGTTGCACAAAAACGTTTTGCAAGGAAGAATTATGTTGATAAAGATGGTAACTGTCACACCCCCAAAATCCACTTGCGGAGTACTACCGCTTGGAGGCGTGACTGACCAGGATCCAGCCACCAATTATACTGAGCATTGATTTGTAGTAAAAGTATTCACCAAACGCAGTGGTTAGTAAACATCATATTTTAGAGTTCTAAAAGTTTAAGTTTGAATGATAGTTTAAACAGACAGCGGAAGCATAGACCAAACAGTTTCAAAACAAAGTTCATTGTTCAAGATTATTTGAAACCCAACACACGGGTTAAGACGACCACTACATATCCCCAAGCTGCAAGCTCCTGATTCACTGGTTACCTGCAAAGCATGCAGTAGGGTGTCAACAGAAATGTTGGCGAGTTCACGAGATGTCCAGTTTTATCTTTTCAATAGAAAATGTAGGTTGTTTAGGCAAAGCATTTATAATCACGTCATGGGGAGCTACCCCATATGAAAGCTACTAAACTTGAATTACCGAAACTGTTGACGAGAAGATTTGGTGCCCCAGGTCAATGTCTATCGTCATTGACCGAGATGGAAGGTCTATAGTTCACGCCCGATCTCCCCCGGTCAC
Source organism: Helianthus tuberosus (assembly GCA_030545235.1). Classification (NCBI taxonomy): domain Eukaryota; kingdom Viridiplantae; phylum Streptophyta; class Magnoliopsida; order Asterales; family Asteraceae; genus Helianthus; species Helianthus tuberosus. Next base: position 190,708,602 of record CM060406.1, read on the forward strand.
GGTGTGAGGTTGTCAAACCTAATAGCGCTATCAACTAATAACCCGTTCGCCCCCGGCGATTAATCGGTACTATAAGCAGGGACTTAATGTGATAGAGATTCGTTTAGTGTTGCTAGTTGTGATTTATAAATAATACCCAAACGTATTTTCCCCCGGATGTAGTAGTACAAGAGTACCGTTTGCATATTCCCCCGGAAATTACTAGTTTGAAAACATTATTTTGTTGGTTCGTGTCCCTCCCTGGGACGCATGCTTTTAGTGTGTGAACTCACCTTGGGTTGCTCGGTAGATTATTTACTTGGTCAATCACGTAGGTCACCACGTCCTAGCATGGTCACCAATACAGGTCAAGTTGGGGTACGTATAATCTACACATAACTAACACATAGCATACACAACACATGATCATCCAGCAAGTTATCGGGCCTATTCTGATACGTAGTAGTGAAACAGTGAACATCAACAACTATCATACAAATCATAAGTGTTATTGGGCCTATCAGATCACATTAACAGTTAACAGCATCACAGAAACCAATTAGAACGGTATGCACAGTCCACACATTTTGGGCCCAATAACGGAGACAAGCAGCCCAGTCGAGATCAGAAGGTCTCAACTCGAGAACACACAGTTTCGAGTCGCAACCGGAGGTTTCGGCTTGTCATGCTTTGGTTGCGAGTCGTAACCGAAGGTTTCGGCTTGTCATGCTTTGGTTGCGAGTCGTAACCGGAGGTTTCGACTTGTCATGTCTTGGTTGCGAGTCGTAACCGGAGGTTTCGACTTGTCATGTCTTGGTTGCGAGTCGTAACCGGAGGTTTCGACTTGTCATGTCTTGGTTGCGAGTCGCAACTGGGCGGTCTCGAGTCGCAACCGGGCGGTCTCGAGTTGTCACGGTTTAGTCTCGAGTCGCAACCTCGGATACGTGCACAAGAATCCTTCTAGAACCTGTTCCAGAAGTACTATCCAATGGAATTTTGTTTTCATGATACTATGTACTAGCCAATAAAAATGCATAAACATGTTTTATTGTCTAAATTCCCACTAAATCAGATCAAACATCACATTTTCAAATATTTTCATTGATCTTCAAATAGTTCATCAAACACATTCATCACATATTCATCATATATTCATCATATATTCATCCTATATTCATCCTAAGTCAAAACATAATGTAGGCCTCATCTTCGGCCCTAGCTTTAGCACATAATCATCATCAACATGGCTAATATTCATTCTTCATCATTCATCTAAACATATTTACAACATAACATACAATCATCGGTTAACATAAATCGGATCAACAAGATTATCTAACAAAACATCTAACATGAATCGGATAGCCTAATCATTTTCCCTACAAAGGCATCCTAACAAGACATGTTAACCGATAATCATCATCATATACATACAAATCATCTAACAAGTATGCATATCATCTTCTATATAAGAAACACCTTCAATACATAAAAACAACAACCATCTTCATGTATTATGTAACTAATCAACCTAAAGGAAACACTAACCGATAGAGAAGAAAGCACCAAGTCGAGAAGGAGGATGAGGATTCGAAGTATCCGGGAGACGATTACGAGCTTGACCGAGTCTTGATGCTTCCGACTTGAATCCGAGAGAAGGGAAGAGAGATTCGGTGGTGGTGTTCTTGGGTTTTAGTGAGAAGAGAGTGTGAAAGGGAGTGTGAATGGTGGGAGTGTCAAATGAGAGAAGGAGGGCTTGGGCATGGGTTTTATACTCGGTTTGGGTGGTGCACCCTACAATGGTTCCGAGTGGGCTCGTAGGGGGGGGGTGTATGGCCCAATCCGGCCCAACCGTTTCTGTTTACTCGAGACCGAGTGGTCTCGAGTCGGGTTCGGTTCACACATATACATATATATATATATACCACACATAGCACATTAATAACACATATATACGCATAACGAAATTACAAGGCGTTCACTCGGAAAAACCTAGAGTGTCACATTATCCCCAAGTTTTAAGAACTTTCGTCCCGAAAGTTAAGGCAGCCACTGACAAGCTAGTGCAAAAGCGAACGTTTCAACGGGGTGTCACATCATCCCCCCGTTAATTTGGAATTTCGTCCCGAAATTCGGTTGTAGCTTCAGTGCTGGAAGTTTCATTAGGGAACAACTGGGGATACTTGCGCTTCATCTGGTCTTCCCGCTCCCAGGTAAATTCTGGGCCACGGCGTGAGTTCCAACGAACTCGTACGAGAGGTATCTGGCTACGTTTGAGGGTTTTGATTTCACGGTCCGTGATCTCAATCGGTTCCTCAGTAAAGTGTAGCCGTTCGTCAATAGTAAGTTCCTTGTAAGGGATGACGAGTGTTTCATCTGACAGGCACTTTTTCAGATTAGACACGTGGAAGACATTGTGCACAGCACTCAGTTCTTCAGGCAGATTCAATCTGTAAGCGGCCGTACCGATCTTTTCGGTGACTTCAAAGGGTCCGACATATCTTGGATTAAGCTTGCCCCGTTTTCCAAAACGAACCACACCCTTCCAAGGTGAGACCTTAAGTAGAGCTCGTTCACCAACCTGGAACTCTTGCGGTTTTCTATCTTTATCAGCGTAGTACTTTTGACGGTCACGGGCTGCCGCCATGCGTTGCCTAATCTGGGCAATCTTTTCTGTGGTGTCGACTACATGTTCCGGGCCTGTGATCTGGCTGTCACCAACCTCAGCCCAGCAGAGAGGCGATCGACATTTACGGCCGTACAGTGCCTCAAAGGGTGCTGCCTGAATGCTGGTGTGGTAGCTGTTGTTGTAGGAGAATTCTACCAACGGTAGGTGCTTTTCCCAATTCTTGCCAAAATCGATCACGCATGCCCTAAGCATGTCTTCGAGGGTTTGGATGGTGCGTTCAGATTGCCCATCCGTTTGCGGGTGATAAGCGGTGCTCATGTCTAAACGTGAGCCAAAGGATTTGTGCATGGCTTGCCACAACTCAGAAGTAAAACGCGCGTCTCGATCAGAAATAATAGAGGTAGGCACTCCGTGCTTCGAAACCACTTCTTTTAAGTATACCTCTGCTAGGGTAGGGAACTTGTCTGTTTCTTTGATAGCCAAAAAGTGTGCAGACTTAGTTAAGCGATCCACTATTACCCAAATGGTGTCATTTCCTCGTTGAGACCTAGGCAGGCCAGTAACAAAATCCATGGAAATCTGCTCCCATTTCCATTGCGGAATCTCTGGCTGTTGGAGTAGGCCTGATGGTTTCTGATACTCAGCCTTGACCCTTGCACAAGTCAAACATTTCTTGACATAGGTTGCTATGTGGGCTTTCATGCCAGGCCACCAATAGGTAGTCCTCAAGTCGTGGTACATCTTATCTGAACCCGGATGTACCGAGTAACGGGACTTATGGGCTTCATCCATCACAAGGTCACGTAAATTTCCATAAAGCGGAACCCATATGCGTCCGGCTACGTAGTAAGCACCGTCTTCTTTTTGTTCCAATCGTTGTCTTGATCCTCGTAGGGATTCAGCCCTGATGTTCTCGGCTTTCAATGCTTCAACCTGAGCATTCCGAATTTGATTAGGGAGGTTCGAGTGGATAGTGAGCTGTAAGGCACGAACACGCTTGGGTTTGGTCTCCTTTCTGCTGAGGGCATCGGCTACCACATTAGCCTTGCCTGGATGATATTTAATTGCACACTCATAGTCATTTAGGAGCTCGACCCATCGGCGTTGTCGCATATTCAACTCCTTTTGTCCCATTATGTGCTGGAGACTCTTGTGATCAGTGTAAATCATGCACTTGGTGCCGTACAAGTAGTGTCTCCAAAGCTTGAGCGCGAAGACCACAGCTCCAAATTCTAAGTCATGCGTCGTGTAGTTCCGTTCGTGGGTCTTGAGTTGTCGCGAAGCGTAAGCAATAACCTTCTCGCGTTGCATCAACACGCATCCAAGCCCTTGAATAGAAGCATCGCAGTAAACAACAAAGTCGTCGGTACCCTCAGGTAAGGAAAGAATAGGAGCACTACAAAGATTTTTCTTTAGTTCCTGGAAGGCAGATTCCTGAGCATCGCTCCATTTGTAAGCAACACCCTTCTGAGTGAGGGCCGTAAGTGGTTGAGCGATCTTAGAGAATCCCTTGATAAATCTTCGATAGTATCCCGCTAATCCCAAGAATTGGCGAACTTCGGTCGGAGTCTTAGGCACAGGCCAATTCTTGATGGACTCAATCTTAGCGGGGTCAACATGAATCCCTTCCTGATTGACGATGTGCCCAAGGAAATGGACTTCTCTAAGCCAGAAGTCACATTTCGAGAATTTAGCGTACAGTTGCTCATTGCGAAGGAGTTCGAGAATAAGACGCAGGTGTTGTTCATGCTCCTCTTGGCTCTTCGAGTAGATTAAGATGTCGTCAATAAACACAATTACGAACTTGTCGAGATAAGGTTTGCATACTCGGTTCATGAGATCCATAAAGATCGCAGGGGCGTTGGTCATCCCGAAAGGCATAACAAGGAATTCGTAGTGACCATAGCGGGTTCTGAAAGCAGTCTTAGAGATGTCCTCATCGCGGACTCTCAGCTGGTGATAACCCGATCGCAGATCGATCTTGGAATAATAGCTCGACCCTTGCAGCTGGTCGAACAGGTCGTCGATACGGGGAAGTGGATAACGATTCTTGATGGTAACCTTATTAAGTTCGCGGTAGTCAATGCACATTCGGAATGAGCCATCTTTCTTTTTGACGAAGAGCACTGGGGCTCCCCAGGGTGATGAACTAGGACGGATAAAACCTTTGTCCAAAAGTTCTTGTAGCTGAGTAGAGAGTTCCTTGAGTTCTGCGGGAGCTAGGCGATAAGGTGCACGAGCTATAGGTGCTGCTCCGGGAGCTAGCTCGATTTGGAATTCGACCTGACGGTGAGGAGGGAGTCCAGGTAGTTCCTCCGGGAATACCTCGGGATAGTCGCGTACAACTGGAAAATCTTCAATCCGGTTTTCCTTTTTCTGTGTGTCAGCCACGAGTGCCAAGATAGCGGTGTGTCCCTTTTGTAGACACTTCTGGGCTTTTAAGAATGAAATGATGCCTGTGACTTCTCCGCTCTTGTCGCCTTGAACGATAAGGGGTTTGCCAGGGGGACGGGGAATACGAATAGCTTTCTCCTGGCAGAGGATTTCAGCTCGATGTTTGGATAACCAATCCATACCAATAATGACGTCGAAGCTTCCAAGAACGATGGGGAAAAGATCGATACAGAAGGTCTGACCAGACAACTCTAATTTGCAGTTACGAATTATGTGTGAGGCCTCGAGGTTTCTACCATTAGCTATTTCAACGGTGTGCTTAGAGCTTAGCGGCGTAAGAGTGAGCTTAAGTTTCTTACTAATACGTAGGGATACATAACTAGCATCTGCTCCGGAATCAAATAGCATAGAAACATAACGATCATTAAGGAGGAACTTACCCGCTACTACGTTGGGGTCGTTCCTTGCTTCTCCAGCTCCAATCACAAAAGCCCTTCCTCTTGCACCATTCCCAGCATTGTTGGCGTTGTTGTTGTTATTTCCCGCACCCTGATTGGGGTTGTTCTGGTTTAACTGAGGACAATTCTTCTTAATGTGTCCCTCAGCTCCGCACTGGAAACAACCCTTGATGTTCCCATGATGTTGCTGCTGCTGTGGTTGATTTTGCCTTGCGGGATGAGGGCTCCTACAATCTTTGGCCTCATGTCCCATCTTGTTGCATCGCTGGCACTTGTTCTTCGCACAGGGCCCATTGTGATGCCGATTGCACTTGTTACATTTGGGGAGATGGCCCTGATAGCCACCCTGCTGCTGAGGGCCCTTGTTATTTTCAGTCTTCCTTTGCTGAGCCGGGGCCTGAGTAGAGTTAGCATCCTTTCCCTGACTTCCATCCCACTTTCGTTTGTTATCGCTAGAAGTGCCAGTAGTAGCACTGATCCTCTTGGGCAGCTTGCCCTCTTCCACAGCCTGATTGGTGAGTTTGTGAGCAAGGCGAACCACGGGCTGTATGGTATTGAGGTTGGCTGAGGTTACATGACTTCTGATTTCTGGGACCAAGCCTTTGATGTACAACTCGATCCTTCGGTACATAGGTCGGGACATGTTCGGGCAGAGTGCAGCATAGTCGTTGGACTGCTTGGTATAGGTCTCAATCTCTGATCCAACCATCTTGAGCGCATAGTACTCATTCTCGAGTTTGTGGATGTCATCCCGGTGACAGTACTCCTCTTTGATCATGTTTTTGAAATCTTCCCATGCGGTTGCATTAGCAGTTTCCAGACCAAGCATCTAAATCTGTGCTTTCCACCACGAAAGTGCGTTTCCTTCAAGCGTACCAGTTGCGTACTTAACCCAGTTAGCAGGGGGACACTCGCAGACAGCGAAGACAGCTTCGGCCTTTTCAATCCAGTGTAGAAGGCCTATGGCACCCTCAGTGCCGTTGAAAGGGAGAGGCTTGCCGTCCATGAAGGTTTTGAAAGTACAAACGCGTGGCTGCGCAGGCGCAGGCTGACCTGTTGTGAGAAGCGAAGCGAATGGGTTTAGAGGCGAAAAGACGATGTGGGGGTAGGATCTAAACATCCTAAAGTAACGAGTGTACCTCCAGGGTGTGCTGCGAAAGCTGCAGCCACCGTGTTGAGCAAGTTAGCGAATTGAGCCTGAGTCATGTTAACGCTTCCTCTTCCGCGTCCACTCAGTGTCTTCATAGCCAGAAAACACAGTATGAGTGAAATGTTGTAACGTAGCGAGAATGAGGTAGAAGAGAAATGTGTATCTATCTAATTAGGCACACTAGTATGTATAATAGACTAGCCAATGTAAGATAAACAAGCAAGTAAACACAAGTCCGTGCTACGAGGTCTAATATGCCGAGTCTTGCCCTTGGAGTGTAGTGTCGTCACGAGTCACGGGTTATAGTCTGGTTTTTCTCAAAAAGACTCTCCTTTTTAAAACCAAGTTCACTATAACCAATGGCTCTGATACCAATCTGTCACACCCCCAAAATCCACTTGCGGAGTACTACCGCTTGGAGGCGTGACTGACCAGGATCCAGCCACCAATTATACTGAGCATTGATTTGTAGTAAAAGTATTCACCAAACGCAGTGGTTAGTAAACATCATATTTTAGAGTTCTAAAAGTTTAAGTTCGAATGATAGTTTAAACAGACAGCGGAAGCATAGACCAAACAGTTTCAAAACAAAGTTCATTGTTCAAGATTATTTGAAACCCAACACACGGGTTAAGACGACCACTACATATCCCCAAGCTGCAAGCTCCTGATTCACTGGTTACCTGCAAAGCATGCAGTAGGGTGTCAACAGAAATGTTGGCGAGTTCACGAGATGTCCAGTTTTATCTTTTCAATAGAAAATGTAGGTTGTTTAGGCAAAGCATTTATAATCACGTCATGGGGAGCTACCCCATATGAAAGCTACTAAACTTGAATTACCGAAACTGTTGACGAGAAGATTTGGTGCCCCAGGTCAATGTCTATCGTCATTGACCGAGATGCAAGGTCTATAGTTCACGCCCGATCTCCCCCGGTCACGGTGTGAGGCTGTCAAACCTAATAGCGCTATCAACTAATAACCCGTTCGCCCCCGGCGATTAATCGGTACTATAAGCAGGGACTTAATGTGATAGAGATTCGTTTAGTGTTGCTAGTTGTGATTTATAAATAATACCCAAACGTATTTTCCCCCGGATGTAGTAGTACAAGAGTACCGTTTGCATATTCCCCCGGAAATTACTAGTTTGAAAACATTATTTTGTTGGTTCGTGTCCCTCCCTGGGACGCATGCTTTTAGTGTGTGAACTCACCTTGGGTTGCTCGGTAGATTATTTACTTGGTCAATCACATAGGTCACCACGTCCTAGCATGGTCACCAATACAGGTCAAGTTGGGGTACGTATAATCTACACATAACTAACACATAGCATACACAACACATGATCATCCAGCAAGTTATCGGGCCTATTCTGATACGTAGTAGTGAAACAGTGAACATCAACAACTATCATACAAATCATAAGTGTTATTGGGCCTATCAGATCACATTAACAGTTAACAGCATCACAGAAACCAATTAGAACGGTATGCACAGTCCACACATTTTGGGCCCAATAACGGAGACAAGCAGCCCAGTCGAGATCAGAAGGTCTCGACTCGAGAACACACAGTTTCGAGTCGCAACCGGAGGTTTCGGCTTGTCATGCTTTGGTTGCGAGTCGTAACCGAAGGTTTCGGCTTGTCATGCTTTGGTTGCGAGTCGTAACCGGAGGTTTCGACTTGTCATGTCTTGGTTGCGAGTCGTAACCGGAGGTTTCGACTTGTCATGTCTTGGTTGCGAGTCGCAACTGGGCGGTCTTGAGTCGCAACCGGGCGGTCTCGAGTTGTCACGGTTTAGTCTCGAGTCGCAACCTCGGATACGTGCACAAGAATCCTTCTAGAACCTGTTCCAGAAGTACTATCCAATGGAATTTTGTTTTCATGATACTATGTACTAGCCAATAAAAATGCATAAACATGTTTTATTGTCTAAATTCCCACTAAATCAGATCAAACATCACATTTTCAAATATTTTCATTGATCTTCAAATAGTTCATCAAACACATTCATCACATATTCATCATATATTCATCCTATATTCATCCTAAGTCAAAACATAATGTAGGCCTCATCTTCGGCCCTAGCTTTAGCACATAATCATCATCAACATGGCTAATATTCATTCTTCATCATTCATCTAAACATATTTACAACATAACATACAATCATCGGTTAACATAAATCGGATCAACAAGATTATCTAACAAAACATCTAACATGAATCGGATAGCCTAATCATTTTCCCTACAAAGGCATCCTAACAAGACATGTTAACCGATAATCATCATCATATACATACAAATCATCTAACAAGTATGCATATCATCTTCTATATAAGAAACACCTTCAATACATAAAAACAACAACCATCTTCATGTATTATGTAACTAATCAACCTAAAGGAAACACTAACCGATAGAGAAGAAAGCACCAAGTCGAGAAGGAGGATGAGGATTCGAAGTATCCGGGAGACGATTACGAGCTTGACCGAGTCTTGATGCTTCCGACTTGAATCCGAGAGAAGGGAAGAGAGATTCGGTGGTGGTGTTCTTGGGTTTTAGTGAGAAGAGAGTGTGAAAGGGAGTGTGAATGGTGGGAGTGTCAAATGAGAGAAGGAGGGCTTGGGCATGGGTTTTATACTCGGTTTGGGTGGTGCACCCTACCATGGTTCCGAGTGGGCTCGTAGGGGGGGGGTGTATGGCCCAATCCGGCCCAACCGTTTCTGTTTACTCGAGACCGAGTGGTCTCGAGTCGGGTTCGGTTCACACATATACATATATATATATACCACACATAGCACATTAATAACACATATATACGCATAACGAAATTACAAGGCGTTCACTCGGAAAAACCTAGAGTGTCACAGTAACTATGAATTTACACAGAAGGTAGATAACAGAATGGTATGTTTTTAAAATACTAATTGATAAACAGTAAGACAATAACATTCAAAAGGCTGATTTAATTGTTAATTATCATATTCATACAGAGATTGCCTGCTAATGTTGTAAGAATTGGCGGATTCAAAAACAAAGTGCATGAGTTAAAAGTGAGGAACATGAAGGGCAAAACAATCGATATGAATCTTAGGCGGCAAAAGAATGAAGATAATGTGAGGTATGCAATCGAAGGTTGGCCAATGTACATGAAAGAGAATGGGCTTCGTTTGGGTGACACAATGCATTTCAAATTTGTAAGCACTGAAAATCTGCTGATCTTATCAGACGTGGATGAAGTTACTGCAGGTTGAAAAGGTAAATTTATAAGCTAATGATGAAGGTTTTTGCGTACTCGAAATCACGACTCTTTTATGCTACTTATGTTATGTTCACTTTTGTTTTGGACATGTAATCAGTGGTTATGATGTTATGTTTACGTTTGTTTAGGACATGTAATCAGTGGTTAACCTTAAAGACAATTAGTGTTATATCATCAACCAAAAAAACATATTTTTGTATGTAAGTAACGTTGGTATCGTCTATAAAAGGTTGTTGATTAAGAATGTGTATGTATATATATTTACATAATAAGTTGTTTATATGTGAATCGGATTCTTTATATAATGTTTTATTTTGTTCATAGGTAGTTTAAGGTTAAAGACAATTAGTATTATATCATCGAACCACGTAACATATTTTATAATGTAATTAACAGTTGGTATCGTGTATAAACAGTTGTTGATAATCAATGTTTAAATAAATATATTTAGAAAGAAAGTTGTGGTTGTTTATATGTGATTCGGATTGCTTATATAAGTTGGAAGTAAAGAGGTACTACAAGTGTAATATAACACACGCCAATACATGTTATCTTCTTAATCTTTATTATAGGTTCGTTCGGATTGCTAAATATTTAAATCATAAATACAGAATTAACAAAAAAAAACATTAATTACAATTATGAAATGACTAAATATTTAAATCTTTTATTTTATAATGATTTGGAAATTGGAAATACGACAATTTAATAAAGTGTTAATTCGACATTCATTGAAATAAATAAATAATTGTAACTAATTGTATGTGATTGTGCAATCTCCATATAAACTATATATTCTAAATTTAAAAAATTTGCCTAAAGTTAAACATAAGAATAAAAAGTTTTATCTTCTATACTTTAATGCGTAAATACTTCGTTATATGTTTCTTCGAATATAAACAAAAATGATACAAAGTACGTGAAGTAAGATAAAAAGATGATAAACATAAAAACCTCACAATCCATTGAATATCTCTTTATATACAACATTCGCTGTTTTATTTGTAGGCATGCCTTCATTGTCAAGTATTAGTAACTTGATTCCATCTCGTCTTGTAACCCTAGATAAAGCTACGTACAATTGACCATGTGTGAAAACTGGTTGTCTTAAGTACAAACCAACCTTAGATAGCGACTGCCCCTGGCTTTTGTTAATCGTCATCGCAAAACATACCGTTATTGGAAATTGCCTCCTTTGAAATGCAAAAGGAATCTTTCTGTCCGAAGGTACCAAATTCATTCTAGGTATGAATGTCCGAGAACCAATATTTCCACCTGAAATTATCTCAGCTTCAATAACACGGCTGTAAAGTTTTGTCACCTTTAACCTTGTACCGTTACACAAACCATTTCGTTGGTCAATATTTCGCAACAACATTACTGGAACACCAACTTTAAGCACTAACCTATGATTTGGTAAACCAGACACTTTAAGACCATTTAGCACGTCGGGTGAGTATATTTTTTGCTGATCAACATTGCCATCTTCAGTAGGGCATAGACTGTCAGAACTAAGATACTCTTTTTCTTCACCTGGGAAAACTGCCAACAATCTGTCGTTAATCTCGTGAACAACCTCATTCTTAGGCGCAAGTATAGCTCTGGTACTAAAGTAATTAAGATCATTGTAGTTATCCAAGATTGATGGATAGACAAAATCAATCAGGCTAGAAATTGGATCAGATGTGTTGTCAATTAAAAGCTCATGTGGTATTTCAATTATTGCTTCTCCATCATTCGAACCACCAACATTTCCCTCACCAACGTCCAACAACCATTTTGCAAAATTACTGATCTCTTCAACTTCAAATGACGGTCTTCCAACGGTTAACCTCATGTTTCTAGTTAACGTTAACAACTTACACTTCCTCCACAAATAAGACGAACATAATGAGGCATTCACAATTTCTTGTCGTCCACCGTTTGGAACAACAGGTAATATTTGCCTAAAATCACCACCAAATACAATAACCTTTCCTCCAAATACAACATCAGACCTGGATGAATTAGATATATTGAAAATGTCATTCATAGTTCTATCCAAAGCCTCAAATGCATGTTTATGAACCATAGGAGCTTCATCCCATATAATGAGTTTGGTCTGTTGTAGTAATTTAGCTACATCATCGTCAGGTTTAATGTGACAAACGGAATCCTCATTAAGATTCAAAGGTATATGAAACCTAGAATGCGCCGTTCTTCCTCCATCCAACAGCAGTGATGCAATTCCGCTAGATGCAACGTTTAATACGATCTCACCTTTTGACCTAATTGCAGCAGACAATGTTTTCCATAAAAATGTTTTACCAGTCCCGCCATAACCGTAAACAAAAAATACTCCTCCATTGTCTCCATCAACTGCGTTCATAATTTCTTCATACACTAAACGTTGTTCATCCGTTAACAAATTGACCTGACCTTGATAAACATTTTGTAAATCTGTTCTGTCGTATGCAAGCTCTTCGTTAATCAATCGGCAGCGAAAGTTATCTAAAGATGAAGTATCCGGGTAAGGCATTGATACAAATCTTCGAAGCGATGAATTATTTCGAGTTAAAAACTTCTCAATTTCGCATAAAACATAGTTCTTTAGTTGCTCATCAGGAATTGATAAACCTGTGAAAAAATCAGAACCACATATAAATTTAATGATAAATTTTTAGTAACTGTAACAAAAACCTAATATGAAATTTATAATTTAACCTGAAACACGATGATACTTTGAGAATATGTACAGAAAATCATCTGTCATATACTTCCATGTGCTTTCCCAGACTACTTCAGGTCTAGATAAAGTGCTTGACAGTAACATGGTAGCGAATAAATTGCGAATATAACCTGCGCTACCTGATATATTTGCTTCTTTGATGGCCTCAATGTACTCTGAGTCGTCATCTAACAAACCAAGCGCATAGCAAGCATCTCTAAAAGTATCGTACACTCGACCATTAACTGTTTTAATATCATCAAAAGATGTTGGTCCTTTAACTTTGTTAAGAAGAATTCTTAAATAATATGCTTCACCGGTAGACGGAGAAACGGAATGAATTCTGCCAATTGTTTTTCCTTTTATTCTCGGAACCCATATACGCTGGTCAAGCTTCCACACATAAAAACGTGGAAACTGTACATATGTTAGTGTACGTGCAACAGTGTCGTTAGGATCTTGATTACGTTGCATCCAAGACAAAAACATTGATGAGTTCACAGATGGCTTGTTTAGCACCTGATTAATATCTTCATCAGGACCGAAACAAACTGTTTGTTGTCCAGGAAGATGGAAAGGCAACCTCATAACCGAAGGACTTCTATAATTAACTTCATTCGAAAAAATCCTCCAAGAGGCTTCACAAGCCGAGATATACCTACAATCATAATACTCTTTAATTTCATCATTTTCTGCTTGCTCGTTTTCATTATTGCTCGGAACCACAGCAACTGTTGCTCTATCAGGACCTTTATTAATATATTTGAACAAATACTTTATTGACGCCGCTTGGTTGCACCATTCAACGTTTATATGCGCCTGATATCTTTTCAAAAGTTTTTTATTGTAAGGTACAACACTTCTGTTGTCTAACTCAATTCTATTTTTTAAAACGAAGGAACCGTCATCTCTTCTTCTGTATAAGGGAAATCCGTTACAATCCAAGGTTGAGTGATCTTGAAATTTCTTGGGAAAACCTTTTGAACATTTTCTATCAACCATACATGGAGAGCTCGTTCTAGCGTTACCACATGGACCATGAATCATATGGTCTTTCACAAGCGTATATAGTTCCGGGTCTTGGTTTATATCAGGGATTTCTGCAGAAATAAACTGATCAACATGATCTACAGTTGGAAGTTTGTAATCATTCTCCATGAATAAGCACATATGCGCATGAGGCAATCCTCGCTTCTGAAACTCAATAGTGTAAACAACTACACAAAAAGGTAAGAAACTGTTAATTATTATTGAGATCATGTTCAAAATAGAAAATTTAATAACATACCAGCTGAAGCTTTTCCAAACAAATGACGGTCTTTCAAATCTTTACAAATTGCATCCAGCTTTATTTTAAAGATTCGCGATAAAATATCAGGCCTATCCTCCGGATTAAGATTTGTTTCCTTAAGAAACCTTTGAACCTCCGGCCACTTGGGATTGCAGGTAATGGTTATAAAAAAGTCGGGATAACCATACCATTTACAAATGGCCATAGCGTCAAGATAGTTTTGCATCATATATCGTGACCCGCCTGTAAACGAAGATGGAAGGAAAATATGTTTTCCAACCTTAGACAAATCTTGTTGGCCGTTATATCTTAGTTTTCGAATATTCTCGTATGTATCAGACCTGAGATCATGTTGCTGAAATCTTATAAAGTTAAGTCGCTCGCTCTCAATCATCGTATAAGCATCAACCAAGAATTGTTGGAATAACCGTCGAGAATTTAGAATCAATGAAAACTGGTTACTACGATCTTGTACACGATACGCAAAAAACTCTCTCATTGTACAATTCGGACGTTTCTTGTTAGTAACATCAATGACACCCCTATGGGGTATGTCAATTCTGTAACCGTCATCTCCATATGGGAACAAAATAGGATACTGAAGTGCAAGATAGGAGGGATGCAACTCACTTATTCTTTTTAATGACCCTGTTTGTGTCTCGACAACGATATCTCTATTCTCAAGAGCATTATCAATATCTCCAACAATAAGAGCAGCAACCTCGGAGGAAGTAGGTAAGTTATAAGTCCGACCATCTTGTTCTCTTTTCCCAATAAGGCGAAGCTTTAAAGTAGCATTAGGATTCTGTTGGAAGCAATCTCTAACCATCCTATAAATTTTCACAAGCACGTTGTTGGCATCCAACATTGCTTTGATTTGTTGTATCAGCTTATTATCAGTTTCGTCTGAAGAGGTTGATGAGGAAGCATCGTCTGAAGACCTGTTTCATAAAATTGAAATAGTAAGTAAATATATACTTAAAATAAATGTTATTAAAAAAATTAGTTCATGAATGGTACCTAAAAACTGATTGCCTGTTTGCCAACTCATTTTCAGTATCGTATATGTATAACTGACAAAATTTAGGTTTCCCTCCGTTTTCTGGCACAAGACTACCAATAGAATGATAATTTTCACCACTAATTCTGTAGCAAAAAGGAGCATTACCAGTATTAACGGTCTGGTCAACCTTACCACCCATTGACGTAAACGCAAACATAGAATTGTAACGTCGAATGTTCTTCAAAAAGTGCCTGCTTTCATTGTCATTGGACATGAATAGACTTTTATAATAAGGTGTCACAGATTTGTAATCAGGTAACACAACTTTGGCATAACCACAACATAACATATGACATATTTTGCCACCCTCTTTTCTTCCACTTCCTTTCTCTGCATCCCATAACTTTGCATAACAAACTTCACAAGTAATAACTTGATCACCATGATCCAAATAATCTGTTAAAACGTACAACATTAGAGTTATATATACAACATTAATTACAATAATAAGATATACGTATTTAAGACTTGGTATGTTTTACACTGTGTAGCACTACTTATCACCAAACCTAACCTGTGGAAACACCTTTATAAGGATCTCGTTCTACGGTTTCCTCTGTGGTCAAGTCGATCATTGGTATAGGAGATGAAATACGTGCTTTGGATACCAACTTACATTTCCCAGATGATAGCCTTTGCAAATTACAATTCAATGATGATGTGCATGTGGTTGATGTGATGCCAGTTGAAATATTAATTCGAAAACCATTTTCTGTCGTTGTCCGATTGCTGGTACTACAACTAATGTTACCTAGTACAATTGACAAAAAACATACTCAAAATATCAATGCAAAACAATACAAACATAAAAAAAAAACAATAATTAAAAAATTACTTACTTGTTACCATACTTGACGGACTTGGAGTAACATTATTAGCCACATCATGAGTGGATTCAAAATTGTGACAACCAATTTTGTTGACTATGTTATCCGATGTAACACCTATGGTAGTAGATCTTCTCTTGTCAATAATAGATCTAGGTAATCGCATGCTATCTCTATCCTTGTTTTGTAGAATCATAGTCACTAATAGAAAATATTAAAGCACCCAAAATAAATTCATTGTCACGTATTTATAAAAAAGTTAATTATTTCTAAACGTAATTAAAATAATATACAAAAAATTAAACCAATGTATAGCGTCTAAAATAACATACCATCAGGAACTGTACGATGTTGTGTAACACACGGAGTGGAAGTGGAATTAATATTGGTGGATACAATATTGAGGGATGACGATGTAGTTCCCCCATTTGATCTCTTATTATCTAATAATAATTTTCTTAATTTTCTTCTATGAGATGCCTCGTCTCGAGTAACAATTGGGAGGACAACTAACAGAAAATCGTAGACATATTGACAAAAATTATAATAAACAAACAATAACAAATAAAAATAGTTAGTTGTAGATAAGGAAAGGATAATTTCAGTTTGTTATAAAAATATAGATTTAAAATAATATCATTCGTTATGCTTGATAAAGGTCTTCTGCCTCGTCGAACTTTGAAGATACATAAATAAAAAAAATAAATAATTCATAAACAATTCGAGCATAATAGTTAGCTAAATAAGTAGGCATAAAATAATCGAAATGGACAATTAAATAATTAGTGTTATACCGTTAACAATGTCGGAGGATGTGTTTCCATTTCGGTGAACTGCGGATAAAAAATATATATATATATATATATATAATCAAATAATTGAGCAGGAAAAAAAACTGTAAAACTTTAAATAAGTTACCATCCTGAGTGTTTTCTTTATCAATGTCATTGTATACGGAGTCAATCTTTGGTCGTTTAGGCATTGCTGGAAATTTTAAAAAAAAAGTGTTACATTAAAGAGTTGGTATGTTGGATCACATGTTAAGTAATATTTAATCAATCAAAATTCATATATAAAATGTAACAAACCATTATGGTCGTAATTGTGTACATCGATCAATATTTTATACGGACTCATAAATCATAAAATTTATGTAAACAGATATAAACAAAAAGCAGTTGCACACCAGTGTATATCAACAATAGAATGATTTCCCATTAATGAAAAAAAAATATGAAAAAAATAATAATTTCTAAAAACAAAATAAAAGAAATAAATTATATACTAAAGTGAGTACTTGGGAACAATAAAAACAGAACCAAAAAAAATTATATAACTTCTAACTAAAAGGAGGAATAATAGTCTCTATAAATAACGCTCCATTAACTCCGTTAAATGTATCAACATCTTGTAAATAATGCAACTCTTCGTCCGTTAGTTTAACGGTTACCATATGTCCCGAATCACTCATTAAAATCCATGTGTTGTACTCCATTATATGTGGTTGGTGCCGCCTACTTTGGAAAGAAACTGTTTCAGAATTCTGAAAAGATATAACCTTATGCCATACTTCACCTTCGAGTTTGAAGAGTTCAACAATAAGCTCTTCAGGTTCGGAAACAACAAACATGTGAATATTCCGGTTTAATGTGATAAGATGCCCTTGGCTATGAATAAGATCTTTAGTCAAAGGAAAATTAATAAGTTTGAATGCTTCAGACTTCTTTCCAATTACCCACCAACATTGTGAAACAATGAAGTATACAGTCTTAGCGGATAGTGTTCCAACAGACCACGCATAAGAATTTGAACCAAAGTTAGTTGAATTGATGAATTCGACATCTCTCCATATACCAAAACGTCGAGAATAGACACTTGCAAAAACATTATTGTATCGACGCTTGATGTGGAGTACTTTAAGGTCGTTAGATTGATCAAAGTAGATAGCGCCAGTATCATATTCGTGAGCGTATCCATGTATAGGGTAGTCTTCAGATAAAATAGTATACCAATTAGTAGTTGGATTCCAAAGGATAAGTTTTCTAATACAGTAAACTAATAAAAGTCCGTCGAGAGAAGAAAGAAAACGTAATGACAGTGGTGGAGTCTCGAAAGGAAAACATATACTTTTCGTTGAACCAAATTCAATCTTGCCACTGATTACGTTATCAACATCTATTGACATATCATTCAAAGATATTAGCTTCCGATTTTTAGATCTATTAAGGCATACACAATGCAAAATGGCAAACTGATTACTTGATAATTCTGCACACCATGCTTTACAAACACATTTGAATCGACAAATTGATTTTGCAGGGAGCCTAGACAAAACTTCCACGACTAAGGTGTCAAAATCAATAGCTTCCATGATCTGAACTACATCGCAAGGAAAAAATATGAAATACAGAACACTGATGATTTGTGTATATATATCTATATATATAGTACTATAAGGATACAATATAATCGCACCAATTAACTTAAGTGAGTGATAGTATGCGAAAACAAATATTGTGAAAAAAAAAACATACATGTTGAAATAAATTGTTCAATCATTAGAATAACAATACATTAAGATAGAAACTGAAAAAACTAACCGAGATCAAAGGTTGAATAACCAGGAACAAATTAGCAACGGAATAAACGTGTTTTGATCAATTCTTATTGAATCAGCCAATATGAAATGAAAGGTTGATATAGAACTAAGAAATTGAAACAACTCTATATCAATATATAGATAGATAATATACAAAAAAATGGAAATATATTAATGTAATATGTTAGTTTTGGAATTGATTAAATTGTAATATAGATTTCCATAAATAAATTTTCTTACCTTATATTCAATATTTTTTAAAGGAAAATGAGATTGATCAAATCTTTCCAGTTAAATAACTAAATTGTATTGTGGAAATATGAAGATTGTAAATAGCTACTAAAACTAGTAGTTTACCCGTCCGCTGTCCGGGTATATATGATTAACATCATCCAAACTCACTGCTGTCCGGGTATATATGATTAACATCATCCAAACTCACTGTATATTTTAATATCACGATGACTACTTATCTAACTATTAAGAACATCAATAACTATGTCTATATTTAAAATAATGTTGACTTTTAATTTGATTTCGATTAATAACTACAACTCTTCTTGAATTGTCATACATACTAATTTATAATCTTACATCTAATTCGCACAATTTAAAATATTTAATTAATTATTTGTAATTGATTAACGTAGGAATTGCTAACACCATTAAATGAAGATAAAAGAGATCTATCAATGATACATGTTTACAAAAGTATTAAAAAAAAACTATCAACACAACCAAACGTATATTATATTTATGTCATGAGAATATTATTTAAGAACATCAATAACAGTGTCTACATTTAAGATAATAATGACTTGTAATAAATGATAAACATGCAGGATACATATACAAAAAAAAAGCAGATAATGTTATCAAGATTTCACAAGTATATAACAAAAGAACCAAAAAAAACACAATGTATACTATAATATACAATAAATCATAAACATGCAGAATACATATACAAAAAAACTAATTGATGTTATCAGGATCTCCCAAGGATATTACACAAAAGGCAAAAAAACACAATATATACTATAATTTACAATTTCGTTGGCAAAACACAAACCATTGTAAAAAACACAATGACTTATTATCCAACTATTAAGAACATCAATAACCATGTCTATATTTAAGATAATAATGACTTTTTATTCGATTGCGATTAGTAACTACAACTGTTCTTATATTCTTATATATCGAATTGTCATACGTACTAACTTAAAATCTTACATCTAATTCACTCAATTTAAAATTTTTAAGTAACTATTTTTAAATTGATTAACATAGCAATTGCTAACACCATCAAATAAAGATAGATGAGATCTATCAAAGTTAGATCAACATAAACTAAATCAATTACAAATCTCTCTATGGTCGCTCGAAGAAAAGGGAGCATATGAAGAACTAAACAGAAAAGCCAGCATCATCAGTGATAACAATTACAAGCGAACCTGGAGCAGCATCGGATAACTTGATGAAGTCCTCCACTCTCCCCCATCAGATTTCAAGAACAACGCAGAAGAGTTTATCACACAACTGTTGAAACAGGATCAGAAAATCTGCCACAATACTAGCCGATCTGCAAAACAAAAGAAATAATGAAATCGCGTGGAAGAAGGCGAGAGTCGTTGAAATCTTAGGAAGTGTTAATTGTAGCGTATAATATTTTATACATATTTCACTCTTTAATCTTTCTTTATATTTAATTTAATAAAATTAACATCCATTGGATACAAAGTAAACACAATGACAAGAACACATAACATAATGTATAGAAAACCCACCTAAGTTGCAAAACACAACAATTAGACGCAAATAACACAATATATAGAAACAGTTGCAATACCATGGCTAATATTAACACTATCCATACCACCAATATTCAAGTATTTCTTTATTTAATTAAACAAACAATAAAATATAAAAGATAATAAAAGATACGCAATCAACATCATATCTATCACAATCAAAACAACTTCATCATCACCGGCGTTTCATATCTCCTTGAAGATCATCGCCGCCGAAGATTTGATCGACAAAAAGGTAACTTCCGATTGTAAGTCTTAACGGTTTAATTTCTATTAGATTTCTAAACCTCTGTTAGATTCTTAATCAGCCACATATGATGGTTACTGCGGCGAATAACTTGTTTGTAGACGTCAAATCTGATTTTAGGTTTCAATCATCTTCAACCTCTCATATGTTATGTATAGTTGATATATATCTTATGTATTGCATGTTATGGACATTGTCGAACTAATGTTTACATTATAATGATAATAATATATGAAAAAGTTGCAATCAAACAATTGGGGGTGTTTGGGTTAGCTTATTTTGAAGCAACTTATGACCTATTGACTTATAAAAGTTAATAAGTTGTTTTTTGAGTGTTTGGGTTAGCTTATTTTAAAGGGTTTTGTGTGTTGACAAGCCATTTTTGAGAAGTCGCAATTTCTAACTTCTCACTTGTCACTTATATAAGTTAATAAGTCATTTTTAAGAAGGAATCCCAAACACACACGGATGAAAACATATGATTCTGTTATAAAATTTTTTATTTTTGGGGTTCCTTCACTAAAAGTACTTATTAACTTATATAAGTCATAAGTGAGGAGTTACAAATACTAACTTATCAAAAACAACTTCTCAACACACAAAAATAACTTGAATAAGCTAACCCAAACACTATAAACACAACTTATTAAATTTTATAAGTCAATAAGATATAAGTTGCTCCAAAATAACCTAACCCATGTACGGTTACGCTAAAAGAGATATTTTACGAATATATATATTTACTGATATATTGAAACGGTATACAGAAGAGATCTATTGCACATTATGAATTAGGAATAATATTCTCATGACATAAGATTACATTTTAACACATTGTGTATTAATACTAACAGTTAATATTAAATGTTATATATCACAGGTATACAAAAATGATTACGTCCTGTCTGTGTCTATTACAAAACCCTAAATCATTGAAACTGGTATGCTGTAATGACTTCAATAAGTAAGTGTAAACTTCATTACGTAAACTGAAATTAGTAAATGTAACTACAGGCATTACCAATTGAGTTTGTAAAGCTTGTGGGAGGAGATTACTGGAACCGGACAAAGATAACGATAAATCATGAAAGCGGAATAAGCTGTACAGCATGGCTGAGAAGTGTAAGAGGTGAAAGTGTTGTCACTGATGGATGGATAAGTATTGTAAAAGGTCTTAAATTGACAAAGAACACCTTATTGGTTTTGAGGATAATCAAAGAAAAATGTCTACAAATACATTGTTTCATAGAAAACGTTTGTGATGAATCGTTCTTGACAGTCAACCGTTACGGAGATTTAAAGATCATAGTAAGTATAGTTATATGTTAGTAGGAATTTGTTTTTTGTTATACTTGTCAGCAAATGGAAAAAAAAGAATATATGTTTATAAAATATTTCACAACTTTTCAGGTCATTCCAGAAGCTTATGTGAACAAATTTTACTGTTACTGGCCAGTAAAAGATTCTTATAACATATACGCAGCAGGTCAGTGTTGGAAAGTTGAGACCGAAAAAATAAATGCATGCTACGTTTTTGCTAAAGGGTGTCCGGAGATGTTTGAATACATTAACATAGAAGAAGGTGATATACTGATGTTGATGAAAACAGACAGCGAATCGTTTGACTTGACACTTTATCGTAGCGGAGTTGAGGTTGTTTTTAGAAAGAAGGAGACAACTAAAGACAGCTCAGATGTTGAAATACCTAAACACACATACTATGAACACTTCAACTCTGTAAGTAATTTAAAGTAAGTTAAAATAGTTTGCTAGTCAATACGACTTATTTACGGATGTTATCGTATAACAGATCTTTACTGATCAAGAAGACTCAATCAACCAATTGATTACTGGGGTAATGAGTTTACATATTTTTACAATACAATATATTGATCCTCAGATGTTAATGAATTTTAAAAATCTTGGATGCAGATGAATGATGAGAAACATGATGTGAATAAGAAAAGTGTTGAAAAAGAAAAGTTGAAGTCTGAAAGAAAGAGTTTTGTAAGTGAAGGAAATAACAACCAGACAAAAGAAGATGTAAGTCTTTGAAACATAATAACGGATAAGTTATTTGTTCATATTATTATACATTCTTAGTTGACGATTGTAGTTTAATTTGCTTTATTGTTACGGGCTGTAATAACAGGTTAAAAAGAAAGGTAAACAGATTGCATCCGATTCTACATCTGAAGAACCTAAACAACTGATATGCTGTACAACTTATGATCATTCTACTGTGTCAGCAACTGGACGACAAACACGTGATCGTTTGGTAAGTTAAGCATAAGTTAACAAAATATTGCAATAAATATTTCTTATACATTAACATATATACTATATATATATATATTGAAAGGAAATGCATGTTTGAAATGATAAGGTTAACAAAAACGGGAAAAGAAGTCGGATGGCGTTGAAGGTAAGCAATGAAGACGAAAAACGTGTTGCACATCAAAATTATGATCAAGAAAGTGGTGCGTATCAATTCAACAGGAAAGCAAATTATCGAATGGTATGTCATTTCTGTTATTTAATGAGAACAATTGACAACACCATTCATGAGGCTATTTATACGTACAGAATTATGTTTATTCAAAAATTAACAATTGATATTTGTTGCTGCTGACAATTATATCCAACACGGCTAATATACTTCTTAACTCTAACATCAATGCAGCGATTACCTGTAGAAGTTGTAAACAGGGCAAGGCTAACAAAGAAGGTGCATCAGATGAATGTCAGAAACATGGATGGGAAAACAGTTGCGAAGATAGTTAAGCGACAAAAGGAAAGAAATGGATTTAGGTATGCGATTGAAGGGTGGCCAAGTTTCATAAAGGAAAATGATATTAGCACGGGTGACAATATGCATTTAACCTATGTAGAATCAGCAAACCTCCTCATGTTGACGAATGTGGATGCAGTCAGCCAAGCTTAACAGTTAACGTTATATGCTAATGATGCAGATGTCTGCGTATATAAACTAATGCCTTTTGTCGTCATCATTTGATGGTTTTTGGTTGGACATGTTGGTACAGTTTATTGGTTTTTTTTTGGTTGGTTGGTAGTCTAACCTTGATGACAATTATTAGTATATTAGGGCATGGATGACATATTTTGTTTAGAATTATAATTTGCAAACGGTAGTCGAAGTTCATATTAGTTATAAATTTAGCTGTGTTTTCCTGCATACAACATTAGAAGTCTTATTGGTAATATTTCCAACATCCAAATACACTGCATATTTTAATATCATAATGACTTCTTATCCAACTATTAAGAACCTCAATAAGTGTCTCCATAAATAAGTGTCTCCATATTTAAGATAATAATGACTTTTTTATGCGATTGCGATTAGAAGCTACAACTATTCTTGTATTGTCATACATCGAATTGTCAAACATAGTAAATTAAAATCTTACATCTAATTGGTACAATTTAAAATGAATTAGTTATTTGTAAATTGATAAACGTAGAAATTAATAACACCATTAGATGAACTTAGATAATATATATGAAAGTTAGATGTTTACAAAGTGTTGAAAGAACTACCGATGACAAACAAACGTTGATTATATTTACTGGCATAAAATATTACACACCAAACATATTATAAACATAATAGAACAATTAAAATAACACATTAATTTCGAATATTGATTCTCCATATACAACAAAATACCAACCACAAAAACAACCACAAACATAATACTATGTATATAACACAATGATAACAACAAACAACTAAATACAAAACCATAACTAAACATGTGGTGAAACTACAGTTTCAATATAGCTTGCACCTACAATGCCTTGTGTAAAGATGATAGGAAAATAACCATGCATCTTCTTTGCCCTTACGTTTATCTGAGCAACATCACCCCATTCGTGCACTATAATTAATTTGTTATTACCATCAATGTAGTGCACAGATGACCCTATCATCAACGGCATAAACACACGGGGTACAAAAGACACCACTTTCGACCAAGTATTATTTTGTAGACGCCACAATTGAACATCTACACTACACATTCCAATACTAACCAACATATGAAGTTCATCTCGTATAGTCACCAACTGACCTATAGATTCCACACTCAATGTATCTGGGTAACCTACATTTTCTATTACCTTCGACTCAACATCCAAACGAAGAATCGCTGTGTTACCCATACACCAGAATTTGGTCAGTACAAAATACAAACTTTTCCTACAAAACGTCCCAACGGACCAACTATAAACAGCAATATCATATGGACTATCAATTAAGAACCTTGGAGTTGACCATGAACCTTCACTAAACGAATAAATATTAACAGTCAACCTGAAATGAGTGCGTTTAATGTGCACAATTTTGTAATCACCAGCAGAGTCAACACAAAACCCAAGACTATCATCATCCATATTGTAAAATCCCTGATAATTAGAATTTCTCAGCATCTTGAACACACGAGTTAGTGGATTCCAAACAACCAAATCACCAGTATTACATAAGCAAACACATACCATGCCATCCAAACTTGCTAAAAAGATCACATTACATGGATGACAATCGAAGGGAATGTGAATATTATTGCCTAAAACACATCTAGGAGATGCAACATCAACATAACGAATCGCACACGATGATTTGTCAAGAGCAATTATTTTCTGGTCACCTAATACTCGCAAGAAACGACAATTATTCTTAGCAAACTCAGGAGTTGAAAGATAGGCTAACCACTCTTTAGACACAGCCTTGCACCGTATAACCTCCTTTGCCGGAAGTCTTGGAATAATCTTCATCAATATTAACAGAGATGGAAGATCCTTCATATTCACTTACGATTATACTTTAATTGAAAATACTGACGTTGATAGAAAGAGGAAGAAAACACATACGAAAAGCGATTCCTTTGAAAAATGAATAACTACATAGAAACTACCCCAATTAACAGTTGACACAGGTGAGTAAAACCTCCTAAATCTCCGAGAAGTGGTGGTAAACGGTTTTCACACACTATGGGCGATAGGGGGTAAATAAAATTAAATAACAATATATATTAGAAACCGTTTCTAATTTACAGATAAACATATACACATACATGGAGATACTTTTTAATCAATCACATACACAAATATACTTTTTATTAATTAATCTTATTTTTATAAATTACTTTGTTAGTTGTCAAACATTGTGTTATTACAATTGTGAAAATAATTACATCGTAGATTTTTTTTTGGCATTGGGTTTTATATATTATTTTGTACTTTTTATAAAAATATTGTTTTTTATGATAATAGGATTATTGAAAAATAATGGACACCACAACTAAAAAATAGGAAGTTAGTTACACAATACAATATATAAAAATAGACACCTACAAAAAAAATCAAATATATGGAAAACAGAAAACCAATAACACTTTAATAAACAAAACATAAAATGACAATATTCCAGCAAAAAAACAAAAACAAAAAAATCCAGTAAAAACTATTCCTTAACTGGACATATTACAAAGTGGGAAGTTTCTAATTGTCCTTAACTGCACAATATGTAACCACTATTAAAAAAGAATGAGAAAGACAACAAAAAGTAGGAATTAATTACACAATGTTATATTTAAATATAGTCAACTACAAAAGAAATCAAATATATAAAAAACAGAAAAACAATGACACAATGATACTCAAAAAACACAATGACTATACTAAAAGAAATCATTCAAATAAAAACTAATCATTAACTGCACCTATTACAATGTGGGAAGTTTCTAATTCTATGTAACTGCACAATGGTAAGGGCTTCCAAGCTGCTCTAAGGGCTTGGTCTCCAAGGGCCCATTGTGTTTTTTTTGTAGACCTTTTTGTTTTTAAACCACAATCACATGTAATCATAATTAAATACGCACAAAGCAAATATTAAAATCATACACTCTCAATGAATATTTAACATGATAATATAAGCACATTAATTCATAAAGATTCAATCTCATTGTGACAAACTATACCACACATAAAAAACAACCACAAACATCAATTACTAACTGATCAAAACAACGAAGAACAAAAAAAGAACTACATAAAATAGCATAACTAAACATTTGGTGAAATGGTAGTTTCAAAATAAACAGATCCATTCACACCTTGAGTAAAGATGATAGGCAAAAAAACATGCTTTTCTTCTGCCTCTACAGTTACATCAGTAATATCACCCCATTCTTGAACTATAATGAACTTCTTATTTCTGTTGATATAGTGCACAGACGACCCAATCATCAATGGCATAGAAATAGCAGGTGGACAAAAAAAAACCTTTGACCACTTTTCATTTTCAAGTTTCCACAATTCCATATTCACACTATAGAATCCCATACTAACCAACATATGGAGTTGATCTCGAATACTAACCAAGTGACCTGTAGCTTCCACATCCATTGTATCTGGGAATCCAACATCAGAAATTACCCTGCTATCAACATCTAAACGAAGTACACATGCGTTACCCACACACCACAACCTAGTCAATACGAAATACAAACAATTTGCACAAAACGTGGCTACAGACCAACTATAGACGTCAACATTAAACAGACTATAGTTTGAGAACATTGGAGTTGACCATGACCCTTCACTGAGAGAATAAATGTTAACAGCCAACATCATATGTGTCCGTTTAATATGCACAATATTGTAATCACCAGAAGACCTGACGCAAAACCCAAGACTATCCTGATTCGGATTAAAAAAACCCTGTGAATTAGAATTTGATAGCATCTTGAACACACGAGTTAATGGATTCCAAACTACCAATTCACCAGTATTGATTAGGCAAACACATACCATCCCATCCAAACTTGCTAGAAATAAAATATTGCACGGATGAGCGGTGAAGGGAATGTGAACTTTATCACCTAAGAAACATTTAGGGGATTCATTATCCACATAACGAATATCACACAATAACCGGTTAACGGCAATTATCTTATGATCACCTAATC
Source organism: Helianthus tuberosus (assembly GCA_030545235.1). Lineage (NCBI taxonomy): Eukaryota > Viridiplantae > Streptophyta > Magnoliopsida > Asterales > Asteraceae > Helianthus > Helianthus tuberosus. Next base: position 190,736,011 of record CM060406.1, read on the forward strand.
TGCGCATGAAACGACAATGATTCATAGCAAACTCAGGTGTTGAAAGATAGACTAACCAATCTTTACACACAACCTTGCACTGTGTAACAACTTTTGACGGAAGTCTTGGGATTATATTCATCAGTATCAGCAGAGACGGAAGAAACTTCACAATCATTGTCAATGTAGGTTAAATAACAAACACTTTGACAATCAATACAACAAATATGAAAAGAGATTCCTAAGAAGATGAAAGTCCAACAAATATTATCACAAGCAGTAGTTAACACACGTATATTAGAGCTCCTACAATTACGAGTAGTAGGTAGTTATTAAATAGATAACTATCCAGATTTTTTAAATCGGTTAAATTTTTAGTACACATTTACATTAATTTTATTTTTTGACAAATATTCAGTTGAATAATAATTTACATAAATGGTAATAACAACTTTTGATTCAATCGTATTTTTAAGTATAATATGGCAACTTTCTCTTATAAATACATACTCGAAATATTTTGTTTCATTGTATGTGTTGCAAGTACTCTTTGATTGTTAGTCTTCTTTCTGATTTTTCGTGTTTGGGTTAACATGTATCGTCATGGTCCGAATTTTATCATAACTATACTTGATCCGCTATCCCTTCAACAGGTACATACCTTTCCGAATTATTTGTTTAAAGTAACGATTCCTATTGTTTCATCCTTTATTCAAAAGTAATTTGCCTTTTGTTTTTTGGTTTTCAGGCTATACCTATATGTATGAGTAGATTTATATGGATGAATAAGTTAGAATCTTCAATTGTTAGTCTTAAATTTGATGAAACGCATTCATGGTCTGTTGTTATCAAATTAATAAAAGATGTATTCTACTTTACGGACGGATGGTGTGAGGTTTTAAACTACTTCGGCCATGAATCTTTCTTCATGATTTTCAACTATCTTGGTGATCATACTTTCAAGTTCAACCTCTTCTCTCATGATCCAAATAAAGAGTTTGGAAAATCGTTTTGTAAAATTATTCAAAATCCTATACAAAGTCCAACGGTACGTAATTTTCTTATACATTTTATTTTTTATTTTTTGTTATTACGATTTATTAAAAAAACATAATACACATAAAATTGTAATAATTATTTTTTTACAGGTTCTACCAGATACTTTTATTTCAAAACATTATGATTATCGTTTACCGGATAACATGGTTATACTTAATGTATCCGAGTATCATCAATGGGAAGTCCGTATTAGAAAGATTGGGCCAAATTATTGTATTGCTGATGGTTGGTTTAAATTTATTGAAGATCTAAGGTTAAATCCTGGGGATATTCTGTGTTTTCAAAAAAAGGACGTAAATCATATTAATATTATCATATTCAATAAAGATGGTCGTCAAGTTTTGTTAAACAACACTCCTTTGTTTGAGCCAGAATATGAACATATTAGCAATGTGGAAGGTTATCGACAAGTTAGTGACGATCCTAGCTATCATTTTTTTGCAATGACAGTAACTCATCAATTGGTATTATACTATCCTATTTTATGTTATTTTTTTTTTGTTTTTTAGTGTTTTTCATTTAATAACATTTACATATTTTTAACATTTTTACAAAATGTAGATCCTTCCCAAGTTAATTACTGACTTAACTGGTTTAAATGAGTTTTCTGAAGTAAAGATCAAAGTTGTTAAAGGAAATATTTGGGTTACAAATCTTCGTACACACAACATTGATGGTCAAATAAGGTTTGTCAATCAATTTATTATCTTAGTTATTATTTCTCATTTACCCAATGTGTATAGATCACTAACAAAACTTTTCATATTTTTTCTACCATAGGTACGGTGTTGTTGGATGGAAACATATACTTCAAGCTGAACATATTTCCTTAGGTGACGATTGCTTTTTTAACTGGTCTAAAACGAATTCGAGGCTATTGGTTACGAAACTCCAGCAAGCAGAAGTGTTACAGCAATAGAGTTTCAGTTTATATTGAAAACCCGGAAAACATATATCTTACATTTACTTTTCGATCCCCCTTTTTTTATGTTTGTAGTACAATGCGTTGGTTTTTTTTAATATTTAAATTCAGATTGCCATGATAATTTCATCCGTACTGTCCGTTTATGATAAGTAACACAAATCTACTTAAAAAGAATGGTATACATAACATACAAACTACTTAAAAAGTACCAAAATAAAAAACACAATGACAAAAAACACAATTGTATAACATATATGATTACACATAACACAGAGACTTCACGTTTACTTTTATTTTTGTTAGGATCTGAGTTTCTTATGATTGACTTTGTTTGGCATAATTGAACAAATGAACGAAAGTAAAATGAGATTAAATGCAGCGGAAGTGGAATCAAACTTTGTAAACACAATCTAAGGGAAAATAGTTTTCGTAAACACATGTTTCTCATCAAAAACCCTGTTTGGGGGGTTTTGATCAAGGTTTTATAAAGGGAAAAAGTGAATGCTGACGTGGCAACGATTACAAAAGTCCACGTGCCAACCCTTGGTGAAGGAATTAACAATGTTATATATGACACACACACATACACAAAAATAATGACATAAAAACACAATGACAAAAACACAATTGTATAACATATTTGTACACAACCAACACACGTTTGGTTTTTTTTTTTATTTATTTATAAATTATGAAACAATTTAAAAGTTAGTAAAATTAGATAAACCTGGATCTGGGTACACTAAACGGTTAATGGCAGGAACGGTTACATAATGTAGAAACTGCTTGGGGAAACGATGCGAATAACTGAAGAGACACACGTTTACACAAAGTTATTACTACACACACAAACCCACTCAGTTAACACGGGAAACATAAACTGATACACGCTTTATTACGCATGAATCAACGAAAAATATTAATAACCTTAGTAATTATAACATAATAATCCAATCGTTTTTTTTTTGTTTTTTTGTTTTTTTGAACGGAATAATCCAATCGCTTTACCGCCTATTCAATTCCCTACCCCTGACCACCTATAAAATAAACTAACCCATAAGTCCATAACACATCACCTATCTTTTAACACTAACTCGAAACATCTCTACATTCAACACAACTACAATCATGCCTGGATCACACTACCATTTCAGAGACACAACAGAGGCCAAGAAAATTATAACCACTGCACACTTTGTAGAGGATCAAAAGGATTCAGAAATCTTACAAACACTACAGAGAATGCATAACACCGCCACTGCAGATGTAGAGAGAAACAATACTGACATGAACTACAATGTTCTGCAGTATATTTCGAATGGGCTACAGAACGAAGATCAAATAAAGATTATACAATATCTGGATAAACAGTTACAGATAAAGAAAAACATAGCAGTTTCGTTAGAAGAACTCAAGGATACCTTGTGGGAGTACATGAAGACGAAGAACGAAAGGGTTACTATAATGAAAAACTATTAGAAACGTTTAATGATTACTTTTATTTTTTTTGATCGCTCATGTATTTGACCTTCTACAAGTGTATCCTATCTACTTAATGTAATAACATATTTAAATATTGACAATGTCTTATAACAAATTTACCTAATGACTTTATTTTACCATTTTACCAAAAATTTTATTTGTTTTGCTTAGAATTTAGATGTATTACATAAAGTAACATATTACAAAACACATGATCAAGTAACATATAGAAGTATGTATACTAATTGATTGTAAAGTATTAACACAGCTATAGTTAATAAACGTTTATTTTCTTACATAACTTGTGTAAGATTGCTCTACAATATTTAGGTTGATTATTTTACGTGTAAAATATCAATAAATATAAGACAGTAGATGAAACGTATTTGTTAATTTACAAATGCCTGTTGATATTACAAAAGAATTGTATTTAACGTATACCATTGTGTTATTGCCATTGTGTTAATAATAACAATGTGGTTTTGGGAAACATTACCATAAATACTGCATTTTTGTTATATGTTAACTTTGTTAAATATTAATCTAATATAAATTTATCTATTACAAAAGTAATTAACTATTATCTACACACAAATTGACATCTATGAACATTAATAACAGCCTAATACAAATAATAGTCACACAAAATACACCAGTCAAAAGCTTTGAAAGTAAATACAAAAAAAAAAAAAAACAAAGAAAACAAAACATTTCGCAATCATAAAAACGACATTACAAGGTACAAACATAAAGTTAACAAATTACTTGAACACACAAACATACTAACTTCATTAAAATAAAATAAAAAACATAAGCATAAACCGTTTATGGAATGTGAACAGACAACGACGGAAACGAACTACTTCTTAACGCGTTTCACCTTCTCCGAATTATTCCTAAGTCTCTTCTTGTAGTTCCCTCCAATTTGTTTAGCAACCATAGAACCACCAACCGTTGAATTAGACATATTGTTGACAGCATCTTGCACTCCTATATGACTTTTGTTAGAATCAGTCATTTGATCATTTTGAACAGCACCCTACATGAAACATAGACAACATGAAACACTTCTATAATTTCTAAATTATTAAAATGATATACAAAAAACCAATTACCTCTTTATTGATTTGTCTGGCAGAGCCCTCATATTGCTCAGTACCAACAATACCCTAAATGCAACAAACCAACATGTTACACTAAAAAAATAACCAACGTAATAAGATAAAAATAAAACAATTTATTCACCTTCATCACAGATTGACCAACACTGTCATCATGCTTCTTATCATTACCAATATCCTGCCATAACAAAACAACCAATATTACATTCAAAGTACATAAAAAAAATAACCAACAAAATAACATAAAAATAAATCAATTTATTCACCTCCATCGTAGATTGACCAAAACTGTCATCATGCTTCTTATCATTACCAATATCCTGCCATAACAAAACAACCAATATTACATTCAAAGTACATAAAAATACACATCCGAATAAAAGAATCATTTACCTGAAGTCTCGCTTTAGTAAGGCAATCATTTACCTCCGTATGAATAATAACCTATATATAACATCAAAATCAATTTCCAGCTAACTAATACTATAAAGTTTAGAGAAAAATACACTTAACCTCTACTTCAGATTGCAAATGGTTGCCAGCTGTCTTGTTATCTCCAATAATCTAAACGTAACATACGAACCATTAATCAAATAACAGTAACAGTAACTTATATTACAAAGTTAATTAAGTCATGAAAATAATTAAAAGTTTGAAACTCACAAAAAACCAAACCACAAACACATATTGAGAATAAAAAACAAAATACATAAAGAGTTACCGATGACTGCGTTGACGGTGTAAGAGAATTATCAACTACTGAGCTAAACACTTCATCAGCCATCTCCCATTCAACATCTTTAATCTTAGCACACATTTCAGTTTCTTCATCAATTTGAAGAACACCAGCTGATGGAGGAGTGGCAGCGTCAACAGATGTAGATATAGACCTAGGCTGTATAAGCACATTGATATCATCTATGAAGTAATGTTACTATTATCAAACAAACCAACTTACTAAGGTAAAGTCACTTAAACCCAAATAAAACAAATCATTTACCTGTACAACACTTTGGCTAAGGCTAGCATCTCGCCCATTACCAACAATAACCTAAGAAAACAAACCAATAATTAAACTAACTCTAATTAACCATATTAAGTAATATTAAAATAATAGTAACAGTAACCTATATTACAAAGTTAATACAGTCATGAAAACAATTAAAAGTTTGAAACGCACAAAAAACCAAACCACAAATACATATTGAAAATAAAAAACAAAAAACATAAAGAGTTACCGATGATTGCTTTGACGGTGTAACAGCATTATCAACTAATGAGCTAAATACTTCATCAGCCATCTCCCATTCAACATCTTTGATCTTTGCACACATTTTGGTTTCCTCATCAATTTGAAGAACACCAGCTGATGGAGGATTGCCAGTGTCAGCAGTTGTAGATATAGACCTAGGCTGTATAAGCGCATTGATATCATCTCCGAGGTATTTAGAAACAGTAAAACGGTTGGAAAATTTAGGCGGTAAATTATAGGGATCGATCTTAATAACAAAAATAACCCTTCGAGAACATAAATTTTCATTCAAATACGATTCTATCCAATTTGGATCATCAACACCCTACAAAAAACATAATAAGCTATCAACACAACTGAACAAACTAATATATACTAATCATGCAAAAAATTCAACAACTAATAATTGTAAAAGGAAATGTAAAATAAACCTCTGACAAAGACTTATTAACTAACTCATCAGCAGATATTTTAAGTAGAGATACTGCAGCTTCATTAAAAACAACACATGTCATCTCATCATTGGTACCATTAGTAACACAAAGTTCCAATTTGTATCTGCAAAACAGAAACGATTAATAAAACGAAAAACAAACAACAAATAAAATATTAAAAAAACTTACACATAATGTGGATTGACAACATCTTCTTCACAGTTCCAACACAAATAGTAACCGTCAACCATTGACGCCTTCTTACGACATTTGTTACACTTAACATATTTCCAATCACTATGCATTTCCACACCACTTATGTTTGCATCAATGTTGAAAATTGTTCCCTGTACATGATTTAAAGTCAAAAACTAATGATTAAAAGTAAAAAAACTAACAAAAAATAATTTATTTGGGTTGTATTAGCAATACAACACCTCAGCCACATCTCCTGCTGTAAGAAGGCTGTATATGTTTGCAATACTCGTAATTTGAAAGGTGGCTGCATTGTCTTCAATGATAGTAATTTGAGGAGACTCACTGAAAACAAAAAATACAACATATATAAAACATAAAATAATAATGCATCTAATAAAACATGCCAAATCACATAATTACATAATCCTGTAGGCATCAATTTCAGGTATAGAAAGATTCAAGTAAATTTGAGTCGCCACAGTTGTCATTAAACTTGTAGAACCTAATTCAATACAAACATTTAAACATAAGTTATAAATAATCAAAATTAACAATGCAACATATCCTATACATAACACCATACCCTTGTAAGATCGAACTTTGCAAGATGACAAAATAATAACAACTGTATTTTTTGCAATTCTTCGAATATAACCATCGCTAAACTGATTCACCAAGTGTCCCCATAATGAAACATTCACCTTCATATCACTGAATTATATATATTTAAGAATGAGATAGTAAAAATAAACAATATAGACAAAAGAATTAATATAGACAACACTAACATACTTGGTGTCAGAGATAACAATGTTTCGTACACCAGGATTGCAAGATGAAACAGATTCCAATTGATACTGAACAGAGCCCCATTCCCTAAGAACGCCAATAACATCTACACACACACACACACATATATATATAACATTAGAAAACTTGAAGAATAAAAAACTAACAGAATAAAATGCATACATACCTGTAAGATATTTGTCATCATTAACACGATCGGCTAACAGATTGAATGGAAGAAAATCAAACACATATCGTCTGAAGACAGACGGATGCGTCGGACAAGTAGTAATACTTGTTGAATACAAGAACTGAATGAAAATATCGCACCGCAATGGACGATACATGGTACTATACTTATGAACAACAAACTTACGAATCCTGTAAACACATCCCTCTTTAAACGCATTCTGAAATAACCTCAGCAAGTTAGATGGAATCTTTGCATGAATAGATGAACCCTGAAAAAACATATACATTTTAAGATTAGATAATTACCAATGTAAAATCAAAAACTAAACAATATTGCATTACAAAGAAATACTTACTTGTGCATCAGATAGAATCATGTCAAACGAAAGGATACGATTTGTTTTAGGGTTGAACGATGTCCAAGCACGCGAGACCAACACATCAACTTGCCAGTTGTTGGTAAAATAAGCACGTAAATCCGAAATACTTGCACGATTCATTTTATAAAGTAATAAGCTGCAAATATATATAAGACTGCAATCAACATCACACATATAATCCATAACACTATAAACAAAGACTACACATATAGACCCATATACATACACACAAGGCTAATAATACTCAACAAAGAAAACATGTTACCTTTGAACAACCTAGTTTGACAACACCAATTACACAATAGTATCAGCTGGCGATAATGGCAAATTATAAAAAACTTCCTTGTACACAACATTTTTAGTCATATTGTTAGGACATTTTTCTTTATTATCCACATAGAACTTTAGTCCAGCACGAGATGTTACACGAGATGCAGCAACATATAACTGTCCATGGGAGAACACGGGCTTTACTAAGTAAACACAAACAGTATTAAAGGTTTGGCCTTGACTTTTGTTAATAGTCATAGCAAAACAAACTTTTATAGGAAAATGTCGCCGCTTAAATTCAAAAGGCCAAGACGAATTACTTGGAGTCATATCAATTCTACCAATGAATACTTTCTCTCCAACATGTGGGCCTGTAATAATCGTACATTCAAGAACACGACGACTTATTTGACTTACAACCAACCGCGTCCCATTACACAAGCCACGTTGCATGTTTAGGTTACGCAACAAAATAACAGGTGCACCAACCTTGAGATGTAGTACATGATTCGGAACTCCAGAAAATTTCAAACTGTTAAGAAACTCAGGAGCATACATAGCACGCAATTCTTCAACATTTTGTGTACTCACACATATCTCATCAGCACTAAACAATGTATACATTTCACCTGGTATCTTCTCAAGAACATGTTGGTTAATCGTATCAACTTCATCATTAGTCGGACAAAGAATGCAACGTTCCTTCAAGTAATCGACATCATTAAATCTGTTCATAATATTAGGGAACGTATTTAACACAACGGACTCAAGATGTTTATCAGTTACAGAAATTAACATATCTCTTGGTATATGAATCCATGTATCATCATCTGATCCATCCACAGAAACTGAAGGAAGACAACCAGTCCCCATGTCTAAAAGCCATTTACTAAATTCCTGCATTTGAATAAGATCCCTACCAAAAATACTTGGATCACGTAAACGCATGTTAGTTGTCAAAGAAAACACTTTACATGACCTCCATATATTCGGCGACTTGTTAATCGCTGAAGCAACAATTTCACTCCGTGAACCAAACTGAACAACAGGAAGTATCTGCCGAAAGTCACCACCAAATGCGACAACCTTTCCACCAAATACTTTATGCTCAGCACCAGCCATGCTGTCTCGACACACATCCCTCAATGTTCGATCAACAACTTTAAATATATGGCGATGTTGTAGAGGTGATTCATCCCAAATAATAAGTGAAGCATAATTGATTAACTTAGCCAAATCTGAACCAACATCAATGGCACAACAAGAGTCCTTATCAACTTCAATAGGGATGCGAAACCGAGAATGTGCTGTACGCCCACCAGGTAGTAATAAGGAAGCAATACCAGATGACGCAACAGTCAAAACTATCTCATTATTTGATCGAATACGAGCTATAAGGGTCGTCCATAAGAACGTTTTCCCAGTTCCTCCACTACCTAACACAAAAAATATGCCTCCTTTTCTAGCCTGAACAGCAGAATATATACTATCAAACACTTCCTTTTGTTGACTATTCAACGCAGCGTATTGCTTAATAAAACGTGTCCTTTCCTCATTAGCATCATACATTCTCTCAAATTGAACCAACCTGTTGATAAATCTATCTTCCGAAGTATGGTCAATCTGCGGTAAGGTTGGAAAGGAAGTCAACGACCGGCCACTCTGAATCAACACTTGTTCAATCTCTTTCATAGTATAATTCAATATTTCAGCATCTGAGAAATTCAATGAAAATTTTTTCAAAATTGTTCGATATTTATGAAGAATGTCCTCTGATAGGTATTCATAACAATCAAAAAATAATTGCCGAGGATCACTAACAGTACAAAATAACAAAATTGTAACAAACAATTCACGAAGCCGATCCCCAAATTGCCAATGATAAGCCTGGCGTACAGCATCAACCCATTCAACATCATCACCCAAAAGACTTAATGCTTTACAAGCGGACATATACGTTGGATGTTCCACCCCGTCAACAGTTCGAATCTCTTTAAAACTTCTTGGACCACGCACAACATTTAATAGCATTCTAAGATAATACTTTTCACCCATCGTAGGACTTACATAATATATACGTCGAATAGTTTGAAATGAACCTTTACGGGGCTCCCACACTCTTTCCTTCTCATGCCATGTAAACAAAGTTGGGTATTCGGCATACGTCAATGTCCGGCCAAACTCATACCTTTCATTTGCAGCCATCCATTCAGTAAACTTTGACATTGCAGCTGTTGTTCGTTGTAAAACATCAGAAATTTGCTCATGATCCTTAAAATATACTCTATTACACCCTTCTTCATGAAATGGGAGTCTTTCAACAGCCACTGAACGATAATGCATGTCAAACTCAAATATCTTCCAACACGCCTCTGATGCTGAAATATACCTACAATTCATGTACTGCTCAGTCTCATTTTCATGATTTAAAAGTGATGTAAATGTTGTTCTCCCACCTTGACCTTCCAATACTGCGGTAGCACGATCTTGACCTTTGTTAATATAGCTGAAAAGATATTTAACCAACATTCCTTGGTTACACCATTCAACATTGATATGGCAACCATACTTTATAAGCAACGCACGATTATAAGGAACAACATATCCATTATCTAGCATAATATCTTGCCGACCAACACGAACTTTACGTGAGTTATTACGTCGTCGATACGACGGCCACCCATCATTTCTAATAAAAGTTTCGTCACAATAACTCTTCGGAAATCCTTTAGTACATTTGCCATCATTCATACAAGGACTCGAAGGTCTAAGGTTACCACATGGACCATGCATCATATGAGTACCAACATTTAAAAAACCAATTGGGTCACCCGATTCAGAAGGCAGCTCAGCAGATATAAATCTATCAATTTCATCTGGTGAAGAAATTTTATCAGCTTGACTAAGAAACACAAGAATGTGGCAGACCACGTTTTTGAAACTCTATTATGTAAAGAACTGCAAAGACAGAAAAAAAAACACAATGTTTTAACACACATCATAATAACACATTAATCACATGTTAACATACAACCATTGAGAATAAAATTCATTTAACTTACCCGCTTTAGGAACACCAAAATGATGCTTTTTCCTTATGTCTTTCATGAGCTCATCAAGTTTGATCTTAAATACCCGTGCAACAATATCAGGTCTTTCAGATACTAAGTGACCCACTGTGTTTTCCTGCAAATGCTGTTGAATTTCACGCCATTTTGGGTTACACGTCATGGTAATAAAAAGATCCGGAATACCAGCCCAACGACAAATTGCCATCGCATCTTGATATTGTTGTATCATATGCCTAGGCCCCCCGGTGAAGGACGCTGGCAACACAACACGTCGACCTATAGAATCACAGTTTGTCTCACCTTCTAATATACGATCATGCAACCCATTATACAACTCCGAACGAATTGTTGTCTGATGAGTCTTGTACCATTGTAAGTCATGTTCAAGCACTTGCGTATATGCATCAACAACAAATGTAAGAAATAACCGGCCAGAACTATGCAATGTTTTACCTTCTCCCATTCTAACCATCAACCGAAAACAATAGTATTCTCTCAATGAAACATTTTTTCTTTTACTTTCAGCACTAATATTACTTAGAGGAATGCCCACATTAAAACCATCTTCTCCATACGGGAAAAGTAATGGATATTGCAACGACATGTAACTGGGATGAAGTTCAGAAATACGTTTCGCATTTGTACTACCACGGTCTTCAACAATAATATCACGGCAATCTGTAGGATTACCATCACCCGGAATCAATGCAGCAACTTCATTGACCGTAGGCAAATTAAACTGTCTCGCATCCCTTCTTCGTGTACCAAGCAGTCTAAGTCTAACAGGTTGCTGCGAAAAGTGAGTAAATCTTTCTTTGGCCATCCTAAAGCTCTGAACTAATGGATTGTGCCGATTAAGCATTTTAATTAAATCATTAACTAAACTTCGAATACATGCATCATCATTCCCAGACTGAATACACTTCTCAACTGCTTTTAATCGATTGTCAACCTCATTTTCTGTGTCATAAATATATAGTTGTGCAAATCTTGGCCGTCCATCAATATGCTGAGGTAACAAAGTACCAATCCTATGATGATTATGTCCATTCAACACATATGTATAGGGACCACTTCCATCATTAACATCCGAACAGACTTTACCACCAGTAGAAGTAAACGAAAACATTGAATTTAGAAGCTTGATATTCTCTTTAAACACCTTAGATCGCGGTTCACCATTCAGCTGTAAAAGCCGCCGCAATGGTTCCGGAGCATGCCGAAGTAAAGGTAAAACAACCTTGCCTTTACCACAACAAATAGAGAAAGTTGGATTAGACGGAGCAAGATATTTAGTACTTCTCTCACCATACCACAAGATCGCTTTGCAATAAGGACATACATATTCTGTAATTCCACAATCCCAATATGATACATCTCCTATACAAAATAAAACAATCATATAAGAGAAAGTTATATTTATCATTTTAATCAGGCATTCAAACAACTAACAGTCATCAATGAACAATCCATACTTGATGAGTTTTCATCTTGGTAAACACCAGCACAAGATGACCTCCGGTTGTGCATAGATGGCAATGATGCTGAAACAAACTCCGAAGTTAAAGAATGTGATACAAAACGTGCATCACTATTCATTGAATTAGTTCCATGGAATTGATTTGAATTTGGGCCAACTGCAATACACGTAGATACAATCAGATGTGTCCTAAAAACATGAACACGTTTACATTACTTGGCATAAAAAAAAAATTAACAATACGTACCATAACAACGTCGTTGAACTGGCATATTTTCAATGTTTGAACCAGCAGGGCGATCTCGTAATCGAGGACGACCACGACGTCTAATATTACGGGATGTTTCATCAGATCGAAATGTCGACATAGATGAAGAAGACAGTGTTGATAATATTTCAGAATCACTTGCAATACCATGGTTAATATTAACACTATCCATACCACCAAGATCTGTATACAAACAACATTCATTTGATACCACTTGTTGAATAATGTCAATGTTTTATTCTCCATCTTCTTCCTCTTCATATCTAGTCCTTAAATACCTCAACTACTCATACTGATAGCTATTACATACTGGAAGCTCTACACAATACTTACCAATCCATACATACATAATATCATGGATTATACCAAACAACCAATGCGCACCAGCCTTACACACTATATGCAAGCTCTGACATTTGTTAGAAGAATCAGCAGATAAACCAACAACATGTGAAAATATTTTGTAGTAAACTTCCTGTTATCACTGTATAAACTTGTTTTGCGTATAATGCACTCCAAAATACCATCTCACAACCCATCATTACATAAGCACAAAACACCGTATCCATACTTGATATCACTCCAAGAAAATAGACGACTATTATATAGAAACACCATCGGATCTATATACATACTTAGAACATAACACTGTTTCATGCAGGTAAAGCAAACATCTCGATCATAAATACGCTATTAATTGTCAAGCTATACCCTAATCTATTATTTATACTACATAATTTAAATTAACAAAACACAATAGCAACAAACATAGCTATAAGAAGACATGCAACCAACCATTAAATACATGTAACAACAAAAGAAAGCAATGAAATTAAATATGAATATGAAACACCTATACACACTATGAAAAACAAAATCACACATACATTGCTAAATAGATAGTAGCTCCTTTGATACTTCGTTTCCAACTACAACTTTTCAAAACCTATTGATAAGGGAAACTAAAGAACTGTAGTAAAAAATATTAAGACAACAGTTGGGTTATTAAAAACGGTTATCAAAGTTCAAATAATAATGGGGCAACATAATGGGTAGTTTTTGAACATGCACCATAATTGTAGGAATTATAATTGTCTTTAATTAGATAATATTATATATTTTATACAAAAACAAAGTAAACACGAAACTACCACAAATGAATGCATAACTTAAAATGCTAATAATAATTACAAACATTAGGTGTGTTAACCTAACTTAAGTTTTTTTAAACAAAACGTGTTTTTATAGAAATGTAATAATATATACTAATATTGTCCTATACCATTTATGATGTTGATTACATTGTGTTTTATTATGGAAAAGATTGTGCTTATACGAAATCACTATGTTTAGAATAGTACGTTACCCTATTGCAATAGTCCTTATATACTATTTGTAGTTGTATGTATATTTTATACAATATTAAGCTCTAATAAAGGCATTGTGTTTTTTATTAAAGCTTACTTTTTTTACTAAATTCTGATTATCAATGTAAACTTGTTTAAGTGGAAAAAAAAAACACAAACACAACCCAAACTATATAAATCAAACACTCTTTTCTGTAAAGATGGCCTAACTTTAATTGTAAGAAATACAATAACTGAAACAAAAAGCCGCTTTTATACAAACTAAAATACTATCCTACAAAAAAAAAAAAAAAAAAAAAACCAGAAATAAGAGACATAGAAAAATAAAAAACAAACATGAGTACTAAAATCGCTCTAGATAATTAATCTTAACTTCCATGCAACACTTCACACTTTCGTTTGAAACCGAATTTCAAAACAGTCATATACAAGACATCCATCTGTAACTGCCAAACTACCTCATCGACCAACTTTTATTTAAAAGTTAAAACGACGGAAACCAGATATAATTATACAAACGAATGATATAATCAGAGGTTAAAGAATTCAAATATTCCTTTACGATTATATTTATACATACATACATATAATCATATATATATGCACCGCTAACAAACTTGAGCATAAAACATGGATACCCTGCTAACTGAAAATACATGGAAGATTCATAAATTATGTCACCACACCATTTATTTCGTCAAAAAAAAGATGACAACTAACCAACCACGTTTTTTTTTTTTTTTTAATAAATTGAATAAATGAGACACTACGTGAGCTATAATCAATAGTTTAAAATAACACATCAAAATTTTAAGCAATGTTCAAACGACGTATAGTGATAAAAATATTTATATCTGCATACATTTTAATGTAATAGTAAAGTTAATCTCATCTTCACTCAAGTCACTGGATGCCTGTTGCAAAAAACACAATTAACATTATCCATAACACAATTCAAGATATTGTTTTGTCTTTTATTAATCAACTAAATAACCGAAATATTATTTTTAGAATATTTTAAATGTAGTATCTTTTTTATGTATTATATGTGTTTTCAAAAACAATGACATGAATTCTAAATTCAGATTGACTTTTTTTCAATAACATGGAACCAAAAATAAAAAACATTGCAAGACTTCCGGTGACAAACACAAAAATGGACCCATGCTGTTTGAAATATTTCAATGAATTTAATAAAATATGATAAATTTTAAGCTTGGGTTACAATTGTATAATTAATCATAACTTTGAGTTTATGTTTCTAATTTGAACTTATAATAAAATATGATAAACTTTAAGCTTAGGTTACAATTGGATAATTAATCATAACTTTGAGTTTATGTTTATAATTTGAACTTAAAAAAACTTTTGGTTATTTAAAAATTGAATATGAAATCACTATAACTTTTAGGATTTTCAATTAATGTTGTTAGTGATACGATCATTTTGGATGTAGCTTTCTTAATGGTTTACCTTGCAAACCACAATAGAGTTGACTTGATCATTTAACAATCTGTATATATAATGCTAAATCAAAAACACAAAACCTGTATACAATTTGTTACACTACCCGAACAATAAACTACATTACACATCATTAATATATTAAATAATACTACATTAAACATCATCCATATATCAAATAATAAAACATAATATCGAACATTAGAAGATCCTTACACAATAAACCACTATATTAACATTAAATTACTAAAATACTAAAGACATTAACATAAACTATAACCAAACATGATACATCAAAACACAAAGAAGAACAGAAGCTTGATACCTTTAGTAATTTGGAGACACAAGGCTCTCAAAATAGACAGACCCTTGTAAGGCAGTCATGTACTTCCAAGGAAAGTAGTACCCAACTTGCATAGTTTTCACATCTAACATATAAATATCCCCACAAGTAGTCATCAACAGCATTTCATCAGTAGACTCTACATACTCTACAAACCCGAGGAAACTCGATGGAACAACACCAATACAAGGCAGAACCCATAAGTTAATCCATTCTTCATATCCCAACTTAAACAAACCAACTAAATACATATCATATTTATAACGCATAAAAATGTGAAGTTGCCCAGCAATACTGACCAAAGATCCATCAAAACCTCCTCCATAAAAATCACATGGTAATGGAACACTTGAAAATTGCTCTAGGTTAACATCAAAACGTACAATTGACTGCACACAATCACCAGAACATGAATCAACAATGAAATATACACCATCCCCACACAATGTACCTAATGACCATTTTCCACCATGCTTAACAGACAGAACGTCCGTAATTTTCCTCCAGGAATGTAGTCGGGTAGAATAAATATAAACTGCCTCTGTGCCACGTCTTCTTATAACATGTAAAACCTTGTACTCATTTGCAGAATCCACATAGAAAGCAGCAGAATCAGAATCTTTTTTGAAGAAACCATGTGATTCACATGATGGAAAAGTTGTACTTGCCTGTGTAAGAGGATTCCAAATTAAAATTTGACAAGTCTCTTCCAGGCACACACATAACATTCCATCCAAACTCCCTAATATCATCAATTCATCTGGTCGGGTTTTGAATGGTTTAACAGACATCATTTTAGGACCACAAAAGCCCGTGCATGCATAAAACAATTTTTCAAGAGAACCACAACGATCTAATTTCGCAAGCACCCACTTGGTAGCTGACGGTGACGTACTACGACAATGAATTAATGGAAACTCTGGTGTGGACAGGATAGACAACCATTTTTTGCACACCAACTTGCAACGACCTATATCTCTTGCAGAAAGTTTTGTAAAAATACCATACATTAATATCTCTACAAGCAACTCCGACATAACAAATATTGATTAACTGCTCACATTAGATCAACACATGTTAGTTAGTCCATTTCACTTTAACATCAAAGTGTAAATCATAGTTATGAAGAATAGAAGGCAAAATAACAAATTGAAGAAAAGATACTTACAAACAGCAACTTTTATTTGCTCAAAGATCTGGAACAATTCTGACTGAAATGTTACCCTATAATCATATAAATAGGAAGATGTGAGAGAGAAACGTCAACCCATAAAAGACTGGAGATAATGGGAGAGAAATGCTTAATAACTAATCACGTAATAAAAGGATTAGTAACCACTAACATAGCAGTTGATTTTTTTTAAACGGAAAAACTTCTATATAAATATATAAAAAGGCAACATAGCAGATGATATCTCCAACTTTCTAATACACTTTATCCGGTAAAATAACACAAAACAAAATTTATATCATGTCATATAAAAACGCAATAATATCTGAGTCCCTGCCGTCAGTCTTCCGTCAGTTTGACTGTTTGCCAGTTGTGAAAAGTCTATTAATACCCCCCACCCTTTAATATCTACAACCAGTTTCATTATCATCATCAACAGTCGCTCCCAACTCCCAATATCATCATCATCAACAGCTCTCCTCTCCCAACTCCCAAGATCATCATCATCATCTTCATCAAAGAAATCAACAGATCATCCTCATCATCTTCATCGAACATCGAACAGATCATCTTCATCTTCATCGAACAGATCAGGTTCATCTTCATCCTCATATTGGTCATTCGATGTGTTTATGTGTTTATATTGTGAAAAAACAGAGCGATGATTCTGGGTTTGATTTTGGGTTCCATTCGATGATTTTTCGTTGATTTTGGGTTACATTCGATGATTTGGGTTGATTTTGAAAAAACAGAGGGTTGATTTCATTCGATGTGTTTATGTGTTTATATTGTGAAAAAACAGAGCGTTGATTTTGGGTTTGATTTTGGGTTCCATTCTATGTTTTTGGGTTTGATTTTGGGTTCCGTTCGACGATTTTGGGTTGATTTTGAAAAACAGAGGGTTGATTTTGGGTTCCTCATTTTGAATGTGTTTGAATGTGTTATTTTGATTGAATGAGTTCCTCATTTTGATTCGATGATAACAGTTATTTGGGTATTTTGGATTTGATTTGATGATTTGAATGTGTTATTTGGGGTTAGGGTTTAGGGTTGAATGGATTTTTGGTTTGATTCTTGTGGGTTTAGGGTTGAATGGATTTTTTGGTTTGATTCTTGTTCAAAATGCATCAAAACAGAGTGGTATTTGGGATTAGGGTTTAGGGTAGCAATGTGTTTTGGTTTGAATGTGTTTAGGGTTTAGGGTATCAACTGAGTATTAAGAACTGATCGGATGTACAGAATGTGTTTTGGTTTGAATGTGTTTAGGGTTTAGGGTATCAACAGAATGTGTTTTGGTTTGGTTTGTACAGATTCTTGTGGGTTTAGGGTTGAATGGATTTTTGGTTTGATTTTTGTTGTACAGAATGTGTTTTGTTTTGAATGTGTTATGTTTTGAATGTGTTATTTGCAATGTATTTTGATTTTGATTCTTGTGAGTTCATCATATTGATTTTTGGTTTGATTCGAATGTGTTCCTCATTTGAATGTGTTTTGTTGTATTAAGAACTGTTGTATTAAGAACTGATCGGATAAGATTCGAATGTGTTCCTCATTTGAATGTGTTTTGTTGTACAGAATGGCTGCGGATGTAAAGATACGCAAAACACCAACTACGAAGGCGAGAACACTTGACAACCTCCTAGAAGATGCGGTGCACATAAGGAAGTGATTGATATGAATGATTATAACCCCAGTGGAGCTCTTCGATTTTCCTTGAAATTCCAAAGCTCGCTAATTACATATCTACCACTGGGGTTATATTCATTCATATGAATGAATATAACCCAAGTGGCAGATATGTAATTAGATACACTGGGGTTATATTCATTCATATCTGGATCAGCTTCCCGAAGTGCACCCGTCAGTAAAAATCCACAATTGCTTGTGGTCGTATGACGTTTTGTCTCTGTATTGTATGTTACGGTCTTTTGTTATCGAGTCTGTAAGTTCCGTCAACTCTACGAAGTTGGTATGACGTTTTGTCTCTGTATTGTATGTATAAAAAGTTTACATTTAATATACAATTTAGGCTTTAATAATTTGTTATATATATTATAAATTTAATTATTAGATTTCTTAACAAAAAACCAAGAAAAGAATTTAGGGGCTCAGGTTGATATTTCACTCATACCATAGGGACGCAAAGTGTTATTAATATATGCAAAAAGACGGTCTTACCCCTGCCTCTAACAGTCAACCTGACGGCAGGGACTCAAAGTGTTATGAAATGAATACCACAGGGGCTCAGAATGCAAAAAATTGTTTTTAGGGGCTCAAGTTGATGTTTGGGACATACCACAGGGACGCAAATTGCATTTTACTCTTTTTATTTTAATGGAATGTTTTGGTTTGTTTCTTGAAAGTTAGTCTGGATGAATTGTGTTTTTTATTATGGTCGTTTTTTTATTGTGGTTATTTAATCATATATTATTTCAAACATTTAATATCTTCAGTTTAATTTCTTCGAGCGACCATCCGGAGAATTGTAATTGATTTGGTTTATTTTGATGTTAAATTGTGCCTGAATATAGACTTGCACTTGCACACATGAAAAAAACACAATCTCAAACAGCTGCTTTGTGAAAAGTTGTCCACTGCCATAACCACTGTTTTGTTCAAACATCTGCTCTGTGAAAAGCTGTCCACTGCTGAAAGTCAACCCCTGTTCTCTCATTTCCTTGGATATCACTGTTGTTCAAAATCAGTGTTTTCATCCACTGATATGCTATCCACTGATAGATAAAATCACCCACTGTTTTCATTATAACCGTTGCAACCACTGATATTGTTGAATCATATTTGTTCATTTGAATAATTATGCTTTGTTTTTCAGTTTGCTGGGTTGGACAGTGTTGCTCTAATGAGAATGTACATTTAGAAGCAAGTTTATGATGAAGTTTCTGTTATTATTTATGATAATGTGTGTTACTTAGCCACTCAAGTTGATGTTTCACACATACCACAGGGACGGAAATTGCATTTTTCTCTTAATATAAAGTATTGAAAACATATATAAGTTAAAAACTGGAAAAGGCCCACATTTAGAGTTCATTTTAGCCCTCCAATAATAAAAAACACAAAAAAACAAAAACACAATAAATAAAAACCAATAAATAAATAAAACACAATAAAATAAAAAAACACAATAATAACCACTCCTTAACATTAGGGGTTATACCTGCTAAAATTTATTCAAATAATTAACTGCCAAGTTACACATCACATATTATCATACTACTTATGTAATTACAAGAAATCAACAATTTATAATACACAACATACAACTTACTCTAAGAAGATGATAACCATATATATAACAAAGAACATAAGCAACTAAAATACCATACAAAAATAAAATATCTTCTAACATTACCAAAGTATATTACAATACAAATGAAAAGAGCACCATTCTTTACACACCAACTTATAACGGCCTACGTCTCTTGCAGTAAGATTTGGAAATATCTCAAACATAAGTCAATCGGAATCTCCAGCATGGTAACACTTTCCTACAATGTACATCCCAAGCTAACCACACGATGATACTATCCGCTTTAGCCAAGACGTTCCAACATCTCCTCACTGATTTAAAACGCGTCATGATGTTGAATGTATGAAGAGCCTTACAACGAAGCCTTCATTCCCCTTCACAACCAATGTGGGATGTTACAAATCACACTCCTTACAGGTCCCAACATCCTCGATGGCACACCAGACCAATCCCTAGCACTAATACCATCTGTAACAGCCCAACATAACCACACCATCATAATGTCCACTTTGGCTAGGTCAAAACAAATCAATACCAAATCAAGGTTCTTTAAAGAAACAAAACATTTATATATTATAATTTAAAACAATGTTATGCATCATTGTTTGTACTTTATGCTTATAGGGTGACTTTTTGCGATGGTTGGTTGCACCTATAGTTTAGGATTGCATATATGTATTGTACCTTATGTTTTATGAGTTTAAAAAATGCTTGGTTGTATGATCATACGACATTATATTTTATTATTATCTTTATTTTTATTATTATTTATTTCATCTTTTATGCGTTTAAAAAATTTTTGGTTGTAGATTCATAGGACATATATGTATTGTACCCTATGTTTTATGAGTTTAAGAAATGTTTGGTTGTAGGTTCATATGATATTATATTTAATTATGATGCTTCGTAGCTTGATTTAAAAAACATGTAATATATATGATTTTGGGTAATCCCAACATTGTTGTGCAAACTTTTACTACACAGATTATGTGGTACTTTATATATTAAATATAGACAATAAATAGATTGTGCTGGTTTTTTTAAGGCACCAAAGCAATCGATTGAAACATGACGAAACAAATAAGAACAAACATTACGAAAATTGAAATATAACAAAACGACAAAACAATACATCATTTAAACTAATCACCGCCTCAACGTGTTTAGTTATATATATTTATAACATTCAACACAAAACGGCACCTTAATTGGTGAAGAACAATATATGTCACACGCATAACACACATGACCGGGACAAACAGAAAAACCGCCATCAACATCACAGCCATCAGTGACCTCTACATCACAAACATTATCTACATCTCCAGTTTCGATATCACTACTGACTACACTGACTTGATTATCATCTGCAGACATCAGTTGTTGATCACCCTCGTCACAATCTCCTTCGTAACCCGAAACATTATTACCACTAGAAGCATCAAACGCAGAATGAGATTCAACTTGCATATCCCCTACAGTAAGCCGGAACATCTTTGCATGTTTCTTTCCTTTACAATGAGCATAAAGCTGATTTGCACTTGTACAATATATGTCACATAGAGCACAATGAAAATCCACACAACAATACGATAAATCTTGTAACTGTTGGATTAACACTCGAATGAGTAAACAACAAAATTACAAAGTAAAAACACAAAATGATTAATATTTCAAACACTTATACCTTTGTGGTATGCTTCCTTGACATTACATGATGCCTATATTGTTGTTCATTAAGGCATATGACATTGCAAACAGGGCAGCCAATGATTTCTTCCGGTTTGGCACCATTTGCCACTAACTTATAAACATCTACGTTCATGTTCTTCAAACAACTACAACGAAAATGTAATAGAACACACCTCTATATAGGTAAATATTTAAACGGTTTTAAACTCAATTGGACAGGTAAGTTACTAAGTTATATAAAAACTGTAAATTGGCTAAGGTCACAAAATTTTCGGAAATCATGAAATTAGTGGATCGAGGTTATACATGACTAAATACAACTCTCATAAACCGATGTTTTAATCAAACAAACTGAAATATTCAAAAAATTCAACCTCAAAGAGTGACTTTTCTCTTCTAATGTGTGAATTTGAAACAACTTTGAATATGTATTTATAATAAAGTTTTAATTTAAACTCAATTGGACAGGTAAGATATATTTACTTGAATAAAAAACTGTAAACTGGCTGAGGTCACAAAATTTTCGGAAATCAAAAAATTAGTGCATGGAGGTTATAGACGAGTAAATACATCTCTCATAAACCGATGTTTTATATGAATATGTAAAATCACATCGTTGTTTATCAAATATTTAATTACTCTAACTAAAGCTGTTTAAGTTGAATAACACTATAGCGATGTTTAAACATATACCTGAATTACATTAACGCTGTTTAAATTGAATTACACATCAAAAATATTGATTGTATAACGTTATTTAATCCTACTACTGACATTATCTAATGACTACAACATACAATACATCACTGACTTTTTAATATATCATAGTCTTTCTAATTAAACATTGAGTTATATTTATTAACCTGTTCTTTATTATTATTATTCTCTATTCATCAGAATCAGAAACCACAACTACACTTGAATCCATCATATAAAAAAAAACAATTCATATAAAAAACATACTGCATATAACTAAATTTTAATAAAACAAACTGAAATATCCAAAATACCCATTGGAAAAAACCTAAAAATCATAACAACTGATTTAAATTAATAGAGATATGAGATAAGTTTATTTCTTGCTAACTTTCTCCAAATCCTTGAAATTACTTGGAGTTGAAGACTTATAGACGTCAACCAATTTACGTTTGTTGATTTCATTGGTATCACAACTGGTTTTGGCATCATCAATCTTAACACTTGAAATGTGACTTTTTTTTTTGATAAATTCTTTATCGTTTCCCTGAAACAAATGTGAAAATTAAGAAAATAATAATAAAATTAAATATGATGTAAATATAAATGTATAAATACGAATCATGTATTGAAATAAAAAATACCTCAGTAATCTTCATCTTTTCTTTGAGCTCATTAATAATTGACTCATCATCAGTCATGTTTGTGACAAGATACATTTCATCAAAATTAGTCAGATTATAAGTTGTTATCTCAATTTTAAAAGCAAACATCTTTCCAATCAACTTGTCTAAATCAACAGGAAACATTACTTCTTCAACATCCTGTGAATCAGAATATTTTATGATACAATTAATATAAAAAAATATTTAAATACAATGAGAAAAAAAATATAGGAGAAGTTAAGATTATTTATACATACAGATGATGAGTTTTCTTTAAGCAATTGAACAGCCGACTTGAGAACAACTTTTTCAATGATTTCATCAACCAGAGGATGAAATAATATTAGTTGAACATCCTCAGTATTATCTTCCACTTGAACTTTTATTTTGAATCTAGTTAAGTTAAATATAAAAACACATATATACAAAATCCATTATTTTATAAAACATATAAATATTAAAATAGATAGAAAAAGGTAATATTACCTTGGAACTGGATATATAACACTTTCATCACAATCACGGTTGAAACACACATGAAAATAATGTGACTCCAAACCCACGCAGTCTACAAGATCTGTACCCGCCTCCATTAAACATTTAGGACACTCCACATAGTGCCAACCAAAATCCTTGTCTATAGCCTTAATAGTACCAATTATGATAACAAATTGAGGCTGTATAAATTGAAAAATACAAAAATAATTTAGTTCAACAAAAAAAAAAATTGTACTTTTTGAATTATAAAAATTTAAACAAACCTTCATGATTTGCCAAAGGTCATACACGTTTTTCAACGGAGACTTTATGATAAATTCATCACTTGACATCTACAAAATGAATACAAAACTTTTTAATATACGAATAGCACAAAATAAAAATTGGAAGTAATAAAATAATAGAGAACATGAAGATTAGAGAAAAAAAATATAAAATCATACCTTCTCAGATTCAACCTCAAAGACAGACTTCTCTCTTCTAATGTGTGAATTTGAAACAACTTTGAACATGTATTTATAATACATATTTGATTTAAACTCAATTGGACAAGTAAGTTATATTTACTTGAATAAAAAACTGAAAACTGCCTAAGGTCACAAAATTTTCGGAAAACATGAAATTAGTGGATAGAGGTTATACATGACTAAATACATCTCTCATAAACCGATGTTTTATACACTATGAATATGTAAAATCACAACGATGTTTATCAAATATTTAATAATTGTAACTATTGCTGTTTAAATTGAATTACACTATAACGATGTTTAAACATATACCTGAATTACAATAAACATGCTTAAATTGAATTACACATCAAAAAAATTGATTGTATGACGTTATTTAATCCAACTATTGACATTATTTAATGACTACAACATACAATACCTCACTGACTTTATAATATATCAAAGCCTTTCTATTTAAACATTGTGTTATATATATCAACCTGTTCTTTATTATTATCTATTCATCAGAATTAGAAACCACAACTACACTTGATTCCATTACATAAAAAAAACACAATTAATACAAAACACATACTGGATATAACTAAATTTTAATCAACAAAAATGGATATAACACAAATTTATACAACAAAAACAGATGTCTGCATACACATCATATTTATACGAAAACTAACCGGCTTGTAGAAACATTATTCGAAACAAAATCACAAATCTAAAAACACAATATACTTACACAACTTCTTTTTAACACTAAAAATGATAAATAAATCATACCAAAAATATATGAAACACAATTACCTCCTCTTCCTACAAATCTTTTAAGTTTGCTTGTACAAAATGATTTCTTTCTATTTCTTCTAATATGTTCCTTTGCAAATTCCACGTCAACCTCTTGTCTTTTACTTGCTCTAACGGTATCACCTAGTTCATCTTCAGTGTAATTTCTTGAGTTTTTCTAACGGTATCACCTACCACCACCATGAGAACAACTTACTTGTAAATCGCAAGTCAATGTTTGGAGTGGACGCCATTGCAAAAGTATTTCCAAATGATTAAGATTGGTACATAAAACAACAAAAACAATCGCAAATTCTATAACTTCGAGCCCTAACTTTGAGGTAAAACTGAATGTCACCCTTTTCCCTATTTTTAGTTATTATACAGATAATTTAAAAACACTAATATCAAATACCTTTTCATCCCCACACTGAATACCACTCAAACGAATGTTTAGTTTTATTACAAAAAAACCACCTAATAAACCGAACCCATATATAAGAAGCATAAAAAAAACATAATCATTTATATATAAAGTTATATTTCTTTAAATATAGAAAATACAATTTCCTGAAACTTCATACTTATTCTCATTCATCACTCTATATATAACATACTAAGAACTCCCCCCAAAAAAAGCAACAACTAACAATATCACCAAAACATGATAAAATAATTAGAACAAAAACCAACACATAAATTGTCATTCATCATACTATATATTACTAACTACATACGAAAAGAAAAAAACATACAAAAAACACCAAAACATAGTTCAATACTTGCAACAAAAAACAACACAGAGAAAATTATACACCAACATTTTATACATAAAATAAAACGATAAATTCAAAGTTTCACAACATGAGAACGACGGCGAATTGAAACTTTTGGAACTTTAAGTTTCCGATAGTAACTTTCTAGTGAATCAGCGGTATCATCAACTTCATCTTCAGAATCAGAAAATTGGTCAAAACCAGACTGACCGATAACCTCATCTACATCAGCATCAACAGTCATATCAATAAACTCAATTTCTTCGTGAGAGCTGCTGATCGAAACAACATCATCCCAATTCCAATATAGCAAGTCTCTAGATCGTTTACGCTGCCTCTCAATCCTTCGTATCTGGGTAAGAGAAATAACTTGTTTCATTATGAGCTAGAAACTATCACATAACAAATTTTACTAAGATTTAAAAAATTACAACTTCAATATATATCACCTCCTCACTGAACTCACGGGAAAGATGGGATTTATAAGGACTAAATGGCCCAACAGAAATTATCTCTACACTACCACTGTCGGCCTGTAATCAAAACAAAATAAAAATACCAAAACAATAATATTAAAATATTACAAATAAACTTTATTTATTGATGATATTACTAAATTACCTGTTCTTGACGATTTAAAGGATTGATAAACGACTGCTGACGGTCATCACCTAAATGAACAGGATTATTACTTCTTGTAGATGCATTTTTCTCCATCACTTGCTCAATATTTAAAGGATAAATCTAAAAATTCTGCTACAAATTCACAAACCTAAATAGTTTTATACTAACATGTTCTTATTATATAAGCTATTCTACAACGGTTTTTAACACACGTTCAAGTATTGTAGCAACAACTATATACACACGTCACATGTCAAGATAATGAAACAGTTGATATTTCCAGTTTTATAGGAGAACATGATTTCGAAGGAAATAAAAAACAGTTTAATATAACTTATATAACAAACCGCCAATTGATATCCTAATCAAAATTATAAGGCTACATCCTAAATTGTTACAAATAATATGGGAGAATGGGAAGTGGGTAGTTACTTCCCATAAAGAATTGCTCTTCTCAACAACTGATCCTATAAACAACTGTTAAGTCAAAACACTGCTGATCCTGTACACAACTGTTAAGTCAAAGCACTGATGAAGCATAAAGAATTTATCTAAAAATTATAGATAAATTATCATTTGTTTTAGCTTGTGAACCACAAGTTAGCTTCAAAGAAAAAAAAAATCACACCTACTCATCTACCTAGTTCAATTACCTTTAGTCCTATGCAATACTTGTGTTACAATCCCAAAGCATGTTACAAGAATCATAGGAGTTAAATATATCAGGGGTATACCTCTTGTCAACATATAATACTTCTCTTCATTAACAAAAGTTATACCGGCAAAGGCTCATTTCCCCATAACTACTACACTCCCATGTCACATATAAAAAAATACAACAGTTGATACAATAAGTTTGAGTAAACTTCCGTTTTGCTCCCTGTGGTTTGGCCACTTTAACGATTTTGCCCGAAACCTTCAAAAATAGCCATTTTCAACCAATAGTTTGCTATGGTTTTTCCATTTTGCTCCCTGCAGGAAGGAAAATGGAAAAACAAACAATTTGGATGGAGTTAGAGGCAGGGAGCAAAACGAAAGTTTACTCAATAAGTTTTGATTCATTTGAATATAAAAACACAAGTATATTAACAAAAAAAAAACACAAAAGAAAAAAAAACACAAAAGAAAAAACACAATGTTATACCATAAAATAAACAGCTTTCGTTAAAACACAATCCATTATATCTAAAACAAAATACTTTAGTTGATTTACAACTAAAGATTAATTTATTAATTGAAATGCAACCATATTATGACATTGTAATTTGTATGAATGAAAATTCAAATCTTATCAGATGTTGTGCTTTGTATAAAAAATTTTTTTTATTGTTTTTATAAAAATACTGTTTTTGTTTATAGACATTACACTTTTCACAACAACATAGAGCTTATAACATTCATACATAAGCATTAAACCTAAACATTCATTTGACCAGACCACATTCAAACAACAACAACTACATATAAACAATCAACCTAATATCCAAATGTTTTAAGCATCACGAATACATCACACAGGACAATACAGTTTCATTCGCTCCACACGACTTCCTCGTGCTTGCTCTTTCAACCTATTCCTTTCAATTGCGTCCAGCACAACGTAAGCTTCACTATCATTATACACAAACTCCCTTCGAGCATTAAGATAATGCAACAATATTTTGGTTGCATATTTGCATCTTAATTCATCTAATTGTTCTTTCTGCCCACAATCTACTTCTTTCACAAACCCACATCGCCAATGTCGTAAAGAACTCCCTTCGAATGACTCCATATGCCTCATTAAAAATATACCACAATCAACTTTGTTGTCTACGGTTCTCCACGGCATTTCTAGTCGACTTATCTGAGCTTTGTGCATCTTACGTCCACCCACAACACCTTGACTTAACATAAAATCTGCTACTAAATGCCTCTGCAATATAACGATAATAAATATAAAAAATTATCTTTTACATATGATTGTGTTTTTTAAATGTCAAGGAATGTACCAAATTTTCTGGCCAGCCTCGGTATTTTAAGTCAGATCTATCATCATATAGACTGCTGTTATCAATCACAGCTATTTGGCACTTTTTCAAATGAAAGCATACCAAGTAGAAGTGATCAGATTGCAAAACAGGTATGAATAAAAGATCAACTTCTTTCAACGATGCTACTTGTTCTTCTTTTAAAACTTTAATCATATTTCCAAAAAATTCAGCTTGCATCATCTCATAGCTTGAACCATATGTGCCACCATCCTGTGTATCAGTTATAATAACGTTACTAAAATAAATAAATAAACAATTCACTTATGTTATTTACTTACCAGCATCTGATATGTACAAAACAATCGCTTAATTTTGTCATCAGCCTTAAACTTCTCCTCGTGATTTAAGATTCTGGCCCACACATTAACAACAGCAAAATGGACATACTCGTCATGACTCAATGTTTCTAGCACTATCCTTGTTAGACCTGAATCTGGCTGACCTTCAATTTGAAAAACAACGTCCCTACAATGAATACGAGTTAAAACATCAATCAACTTATAATCATAGTACATTATAATAAAAGAAGTTAAAACACATACATTTCAAATCCTCTGGCAGAGAAAATCCAATCAGAATAAATTTTCTCTACAAATGTCAACTTTTCACTCAATTCTACCACCCGGTTAATGTAAGGAGATCCTGGCACCAAAGTCTCATCCGTAGAATCAACTACATTTTCTTCATCCTTTTCATCTGAATGCACACTTTCCATATTTTCAACTGAATTTACATTTACACCCGTATTACAATCAGTTTTTGTCTCTTGACTTTGAGTCTTCTTTTCTCCCTTACTCTGTATTTCATTATCATCTTTTGGAGATGAATCTGGATCTCTGCTCATAAAACCTGCATTTTTTGCAAATGAAATCAACGGATCCAATTGAGCTTTAACTTCTTTAATCACCTGATTATCTACATAGCACGTAAACCCCTCATTCAGCAATGTCTCTACATTCTTCAAAGACTCTTTTGCCTTTTCAATTTCTACAGTCAAATTTATGACAAAAACCTGTTTCAATATGAACAATAAAAGATGATAAAAACTATATATATATATATATATACATATATCATATATTCAGAGTGAAATACTATATGTTTTTGTGTCTTACCGATTCTGCTTCCTCCGTTCATTCTTCTGCCACGGGAATATTTGATTCCCTGCCAACATCTGCATTCTCATCCCGCCTATTCGAATGTATATTTCGAGTATAACAATCATTGTCTCTACACTCATCATCATCCACTTTCCTTTCATCCTCTCCATGTATATCTTCATGAATCAAATCCTCCTCAACACCAGCACCATCATTGTCTTTTCCCTCGTCAGCATCGACTTGCTGTTCCACATTTTCATGCATGGGTTCACCAGTTGAAGAACATTGACGCACCTCACTTTCATTTGATTTTTTGGTCTTTAATCCTGTTGTAGACTTTGAAGTACCTTTCTTTCTTCTTTTCTCAGACTTCAGTCCTTTATTCTTTATGTCCTCCAGTTTGCATAATGTACACTCTTCAATATATTCTATAACAAACAAACCTTTACGCTTAACACGTACATCATGCAACTTGCTTGTATGATCTGCATAGATAAGCTGTAAACAAAAAAATATTTGTCACTCGGTTTTGTTTGGATAAATGCCATAAATGACATTAATATTTTACTTATGATCTTACCGCAAGCAAAAACAGAGGCCCATTAAAAACTTGAGCAGGGTGCCAGCCTTTTCTCGCTCTGTCTAACAAAGTTAACATGTAATCACACCAACCCAGTTCTTTTATGTCAACATCCTTTGTTATTAATGGCAAAAATCTTTGGTTGACAGTGCCACTTTTCGTTCCTTCGCCTAGATGTGTAAACATCAACACCAAAAAGTTAAGAACAAACAACATTCCACAATCATTGCGTTCTCTCTTGCTTCGCCTATCCAAATAAGTTTGTGTTTCTTGTATAAGAAACCTGGTGAAGCCTGTTGGGAATTGACTTCTCCACAATTTAACAACAGGACTTTTTATGTTTGGCCTATTGTTCTCTGTTATCATTCTTGATCCGTTCGGAATTCCCAATACCTTGTGAACCAATTCTGGACTTAACTTTATTGACTGAGATCCAAGATTTAATATTCTTGTTGAATCATCATAGTTCTTAGCCAACCAAAGTCCCAAGCTTGTAGGAACATGCTGAATCTTCAGATTTAGAATAGGACCAAAACCAATATCTCTTACAACGTTCTTTTGCTTGTCATTAAACTCTAACATCCAATCATATAGAGTGCTTGGTGAACATCTTGGTAAAATCTTCTCACCAGTATATGGGAAAAACATTTGACATTGATGGTGATTTGATTCCTCAGGTTGGTCCTTTCGACGTCTCTTCTTTGGTAAGGTATCATCAACTATTATATAACTTAACGAATTTTAGAAACAAACTACAACTAAGATTTTCATGTTTAAATAAATACCTGGTTTTTTTTACTTTTGATACAGCAGGATTAACAAAATCAACATCATCATTATCATCAGCATCACCACAGCCTGCCTGTAAAACTGCAGCAGCATATCAAATAAAATAATAAACTATGAAGGAAAAAAATGTATATTATATTTAATCATTTTAAATTGATCTATAACATACCTTCACTCTTTCGTTTCACAGCAGCACGAAACAAAGATCCTTCATGTCTCTCCACATTTTATTAGAAACAAAACACATAAAAAATATTAATTGTAAAACGTTATTTAATCCTACTATTGACATTATCTAATAACTACAACATACTAAATACAACATTGACTTGTTAATATATCACAGTGTTACAATTTAAACATTGTGTTATATTTATCAACCTGTTTTTTATTATTATCTAGTCATCACAATCAGAAAGCACAACTATACTTAATTTGATGATTTTAAACTCGATACACCCGAGTTTGATTACATTTCTCCAACTTATTCTGCCAATTTTAACAAAATACTATCAGGAAGTATAACATTACAATGTTGTAAAACAACACATAATATTCAACATACAATATAAATACAAAAACACAATCCTATAGCTTACCACATACGTAAAAAAAACACAACATGCACCAAGATACTGCAAATAATCAAGAAACATACGCAAACACAATAATTTCCAAAACCATAATATTAAAAAAAAAAAAGAGCATAATTAATATAAAAAACATAGTGGATATAACTCGATTTTAACAACAAAAAATGGATATAACACAACTTTATACAACAAAAACAAACATCTACATACACATTATAGTTATACAAAAACTAACCGACTTGTAGAAACAATATTCCAAACAAAATCACAAATCTAAAAACACAATATACTTGTACAACTTCTGTTTAAACATTAAAAATAAAAAAATAAGATATAAACCATAACAAAAATAAATGAAACGCATTTACCTCTGCTTACGAATCTCTTAGATTTGCTTGTACAGAATGACTTCTTTCTATTTCCACTTATATGTTTCTTTGCAATTTCCACTTCAACCTCTTGACGTTTACTTCCTCTAACAGTATCACCTACTCCATCTTCACTGAAATTTCTTGACGATTTCTTACCTATTTAACCAACAGACTTATAAAATCAAAACACAATGAAAATAGCAATCAACAACACCATCACAACAACTTACTTGTAAATCGCAAGTCAATGTTTGCAGTAGACGCCATTGCAAATGTAGTTCCAAATTATTAAGATTAGTACACAAAGCAACAAACACAATCGCAAATTGTATAACTTCGAGCCCTAAGTTTCCGTTAAAACCGAATGTTCATCGCTTTCCCTTTTCTTGACTACTTATTATACAGATAATCTCAAAACAATAATAAGAAATTACCTTTTTGCCCCCCCACACTGAATACCAGTTAAATGAATATTTAATCTTATTACAAATCTTATTACAAAAAATAGTACCACTTAATAAACCGAACCCAAATATAACATGCATAAAAAAAACATAATTATTTAAATATATATTCATTTTTTTTAAATATAGAAAAAAAAAATTATTGAAACTTCATTCTTATTCTCATTCATCATCCTATATACAACACACTAAGTACTCACGAAAAATAAGCAATAACTAACAATATCACCAAAACATAATTCACTAATTAGAACAAAAAACCAAAGAATTTATAGACATCATACCTGTTATTCAAAAGAATGAGATATTGACGTAGGACACCACGTCATCGGGAGTGAGGATGGACCTAAGCAGGATGGACCAAGGGGGTGGATGATGGGCTCCCACACTATTTATAAAAACACTTAAGAAAAAATAAACTGATTTGATTTTACAGAGAGAGAGAGAGAGAGAGAGAGATAGAGAGGAGAGAGAATAAAGAGAGAGGAGAGAAAAAGAGGCCCGTCAATGACGTCTTTAAGCGACTGAGAAACCAAGACAATCATCAGGGGACGGTGTGGGTGACCGGCGCCGGGGCTCGCCAAGGCAAGGCCGGCCCCCATACCCTCCAGTCTAAGTAACCATATTGATAGAAATCATACATACTGGAGAGGATATAAAGACTACTTTTAATAAGGTATACCTTGTTTTATTTAATCTTCTAATAAATAAAATAACACTTCATCTATTAGTTACACAAAGATTCTTACATATAGGGATTTGGACTGTCGTCTGGCATCAGCTGCCAGCCCATTCTTCCCTCTTATGTTAAACCAGATGAACCCAATGCTCACTCAATGATTGGTGTGAGATGGACCTATTCTTTTATCTACTTTGAAACCTATATTGCACCTAATAAGGTTGGCACTTTCAAGGCCCATGTTATCCGATTTTTGAAAGCCAATGGGATTTAGATAGTTCTAGACTATACCTCTTGTTAACATGTAATATTTCTATTCATTATCAAAAATTTTACGCACAAAAACTCATTTACCCGTAACTACTATATATACTCCCGTGTTGCATATAAAAAAAATATACAACTGTTGATGTAATAACTTTTAATGCGTCTGAATATAAAAAACACAATTATATTAACAAAAACAAAAGACACAAAAAAAAAAAAAAACACACAATGTTATACCATCAAAATCAAAAGCTTTCATTAAAACACAATCCATTCTATCTAAAATGAAATACTTACTATAGTAGATCGTAGTCTCACTATCAGAACATTGTGTTATATGAATCCAGCTATATTAAACATGATATCATGTTCAGAATAAATACAAATAACTGTTGTTAAATTACCACTTTATTACCATTTAATTTATATAATTTTAATTAACGTATATCTCTTACTTTATATATTATATATTAGTTGTAAGTATATACCAACAACCATTAACAAAAACATTGTAAGAATATATTATCAACAATTTATAAAAGCACAACAACGTACAAAATTACCATAATTTAATATTAAATGGATAAAACAATCTAATGTAACATCATTTTTATCTAAAAAATAACGATAAAGTCTGGCACGACAAAGTCAAACTCACCACGTCTAAGACACAAATTTCAAAATGGTTATCTCAAATTTTCAAACCATAATGCCATCCATTTAATAATTTTTAAATAATAAAGAAAAGAAAAAAAATTAACCTAATTTAAATTTGTTAAAAAAATAACAAACACTATTTAAGATCCCTACAACATATTCATAAGATCAAGACTTTCCCCCATTTACATCGTCTCTCTCTCACATCATCATTTATTTACTTCTCTTTTTAGTAGTCCCATTCAGAAAACTCTACTTGTACCGCTTATTTCCTTCATTTTAACAGTTACATTTACAAACGCCCTTTTATTCATCGTCATTACAGTTTGACCAATTATTACAGTTCAGGTCAAACTTGAAAATTGTATCATTTGATTCAACCTTAAATTTTTTGGACAAAGTTGGCATCTTTCAAGAATGACAGGGACAAAAATGATAAAAACTTGAAGTTAGGTCTAAATTGGCATAAATGAACAAACCAAAAGGCCGGAAATAAAAATTAACTAAAAACAAATATAACTTTAAAAATTTATACAGGAAATTCCCAAAATATTTCATTAAGAATTATATTATCTTATATCTTATATTATATATATATATATAATATATCTACCATATTTGAAAATAAGTTGGGCTGATGTGGCATCAAATATGGTTTTTGGCTCCAAAACTCCCTTCTCAATCTTTTAACATGGAATGGATCATCCGGACTAAAAACCCGACCCATTATTTCGGATCCTATAAAAGTCTTCTAAATATTTGTTCATCTCTCACACTCCCCACATCTTGTTCACGTTTCCCCACAAAACCTTTGATCATCACCAAATCTACACTGCATATCTCATATCTTCAATCGATCAAATCTTCATTTCCGACACAAGAGAAACATTTCTTCTCTTAAACCTGGTTATCTCCACAATCTTCATCACTTGATTTTTCTCCGAGAAGGTATGGTTACCTTATATGTTTGTCTTTCAAGATTTTTATGATTTGGATGATGATAATGGTTTACTTCTAATTATCTTCATCGATTAAGTGAGGATTATCTTCACAATCTGCATCAGTTGATTTTTCCCCGAGAAGCTATGGTTACCGTATATGTTTTTTTTTTGTAAGATTTGTAAGATTTTGTATCAATTGTATGAAGTTCATGTATTTTATGTCATTATCTTTATCGTATATGTGAAGATTCTACTCCAATCATAGTTTTTTTGATATTTTGTTCCGTATTTAGGTTTGGTTTTCGTTTATTTTTATTTTTTTTGGATATAGGGATCTGATTTTTTTTTTTTGTATATTGCACTCTGGTTCTCATATTTTGGATGTGTGGTTGAATGTTTTATGATAGATTAGGTTTTCGATATTTGTTGATTTTATTGCTAGAATGATTTATGATATGGTTTTCTTTGTTTATGACAACCTTGTGTTTACTGGTTTTTTGACCTATACATGCAATGTTTAATGTCAAAAACTATAGCCACTTTTATCCGTCATTAAAGAACATATATCTCTAATACATCATTAACACTCTTGTATTTTTTAAAACCTGTCATGCCCTTACCATTGAATCAAGTATGCCCTTACGAACCCTTAACAATACAAGCCTTAAACATGGATGTATCTTTGTACTACTATTAGTGATAGCTGATAAGATATGTCTTAACCATGGATGTATGGATGAATTACTTTTACTGATAACTGATAACATAGCCACAAACTAAAACGAATAAACTTTAGATAACTATTGCATACAGTTAGAATTTGCTGAGCTGAACATTTCGAATAATAAGGATATTCATAGACTTGAAAATGATATAAACTTTAAACATTTGATAAAATACGATGTGATATATGACATATCAAGTAACAATGCATAAGGACATCCGTAGCGCTTAACATAGTAGTGCAAAACACATTGACAGTAGTAACACTTGTTTAATTGTCACAACATAATATATCAAAAAAATTAGTTTATAGCATTACATTTTATTAGCTGACTATAACAACTACAACATATATCTTATAAAACGACATGACTTTGCGTGCATTTGGGATTGCAGTCTGCAAATGGCATCATCTTTCTGCGTAGTGTTAAAACAATCATCACGTTCTCGACTGGTACACATCCTATGAGAATACAATTAAATATAAATAATTGCTTACTGGTTTTCTTTATCTTTCACACACTTATATCGTAAATCTTTCAGCCACTACCTCCATCAATTGGGTTCTTTCATGACAAAGAACTACAAAACAAAAGCAAAATTTGTATACAGGCAGATAACGGGCATCATTGGAACGTCAACATCAGGAAAATAAACAGAGTATACTACTTTACAGATGGCTGGAAAAATATTGTTGATGATTTAGGGCTTGATGATGTTTGTTTGATAGTATTTGAAGCTCACAGTGAATGCAAATACAAAATCAAAGCCTTTAAAGATTCACGCCGACTGGGACCATCATTCTGCGATGCAATATCCAAACAAACGGAGAAACACATTGTACGCTCTCAACCATGAACTCCCAAAATAACTTAAAACCACAAATGTATTATAATTTACATAACAAATAACTGCATCTCATCTGTCTAATATAATTATTGCAGAGGCTCCCTAAAAACTTTCTCAAAAACAATATGAAAAATAAGCCCCCAAACATGTCAATACAACTATCTGCAGGTGAAGGACATACATGGGAAATAAAGATAGAGAAAAGAGGAAGACGATACTATTTGACAGACGGATGGATGAATGTTATAAAAGACATGCATCTAAAATTCGGCTACATTCTCGTGTTTGACATAATTCAAAAACCAAAGCTGACGATGACTGTTTTCCATCCTGATGGAAGTGAATTTATAATCCCAAAAAAAGAACCTGTTGAAGAAAAAGAAGCACACACGCATAACCAAGGATGCCACAACAAAGCACCATCATCTACAGCAGACAACAGCACATTTGAAAAGACTGCCACAGAGAAATTCGTAAGATATCCGATACAATTTTTAACTATAATCACAGTTGACTTATATGCATTGAATTCTAACCAACTATTCCATATACTAACATTGTTTATTATACTACTTGAAAAAACAGTTCATCCCAGATGAAGTTGTTAAAAAGAAGAAAATTGCTCAGACACGCACTTTGATAATAAAAAATCAAGAAGGAAGTTGTTATAACCTGGGAGTCAAAAATCATTCACGTAGAGCGCGAAAGGAATACCTGGTGAATGAATGGCTGGAATTTATGGCAGAGAATGATATATCTTATGGAGATAAGTGCACTTTCAAGATCTTAGAAGATGAAGGTATGATATTACTTTCAAACGTTTGCAGGTTAAATTAATTCACCCAGCCAGAAGCAGATTCAGAACCAACTTGACTTCTTTTTGCAACAACTAATATGCAGTATGGTTGGTGGTAGTTTTTTTGTTTAAATTAACCGTCGTTAATCATGAAGGCTTATAACACTTTCCCTAAACTTCAAAAAACAATGTATTTTGTAATGGTAATACCCGTACACAATGATAATCATCGTTGCTCTACTTGCATTGTTGTTTATCATATTGTTTCAAACCGAATATGTCCTTGCAAACAAATAAATAATTTTGTATGAACTAACATGTTAACGTAACATATACCATCTACTATAGACCACTGTAATAATCACCACAAAATATAGACCACTCAAACATATATCAACTACTATATCCCAATAGCAGTAAAGAACTGCATTTGATGCCAATGGTAGTTTAATATGTAAACATGTCTATAAGTGTGATGGTTTAAAAAATATATATTGGTTTACAAATGTGTCTACTTTTGCATAAAGCATCAAACAAATGATAAGTAATACATATTCAAAACAAATAAAAATAGCCAACCACAATTAATACTACAATGGAGTCCCAAAAATGATCCCAATAACAATAGAAAAATAAAACTAAATAAAAATGAAACACTTTTTTAAAATAATAAACACAATAAACAGAATTGCTAACAATATAACAGCAAATAAAAATACAAGATAATAGTACTACCCAATAGCTGAATCAACAGTCTCTACAAATAATGCTCCTTTAAGCCAACAAAACGAATCAACATGTTGAAGGTATTCAAAATCTTGTACACTCATGTATACTTCAGCAATATTCCCAAATTTGGGGAGCAAAATCAATTTGCCGTTTGCCACATCCGATGCTCCACACCATTCCACAAATGAGAATGTTTCAACATTTGGAAAAGACGACACCATAGACCATAAATTATCTTGATATTTGAAAAGACTCGCATTAATATTAGGCCAGATTTCAACAACAAACATATGAAGTTTATTGTTAACAGTGAGAAAATGTCCATCATAAACATACAGGTCATTAACTGGGGGAAAAGGGAACCTCTTAAACGATTCAGTAATTACATCAAAACCAATTATATGAATGTCACCCCGTACCCTCACTTGTTTAACAGTGAAATATAAGGTATTGTTCACAAAAGAGCCAACAGACCAAATATAACACCCCGCTGCATATTTTTTCCCAATAAAAAAATCTACATTTCTCCAAGTGCCGAGTCGTCGTGAATAAACACGAGCAAGATCATAATTATGGCGACGTTTAATGTGTAATATTTTAAGATCGGAGGATGTATCAAAATACATACCAGCTGCATCCGATTGCCAATCATATATACGATCAGAGTGCTCATCGAACAAAATTTTGAAACTCATAGTAGTTGGATTCCAAAGCATCATCTGATATGAAGGCCTTTCGTTGCAAACTAATAAAAGCCCACCAACAGTAGAAATAATATGTAACAACAAAGGCCGACTTTTACCAGGGAAACAAATAGTTTTCCTTGCACCAATGTCTACCCGTCCATCCACTATGCTATCAATAAATATTGATAGAGGTTGAATGGTGATTCGTTTCCGACATTTTAAACTACCAATCCGGCTAGAATGCAAAGCAGCAAACTGACAACTTGATAACTCATCACGCCATTGTTTACAAACACATTTGAAACGACCGATTGCCTTAACTGGGAGTCTGGATAGTATTTCAGAAACAACAACTTCGATTCCAATGTCTGACATGCTATAACCTACATTAAAAAGATAAAATTATACATAAAGTAAATACACAAATAAGCGTAAGAAACTGCCTTAACTGGGACTCTACTTAGTAAAAGACTTCAATTATTGTAGTAACTCCTAAACTACCACATCACAAATCAAAAACACAGCACTTGACTTAATAAGTTTTGAATATAAAAACCAACAATATATTAACAAAAAAAAACCCGCCTTACATAGAGTATTATCAAACAACTAAACTGTTAATGAAAAAGACCATTTCATACTCGATAATTGCATATAACCCTTAGTCCAACATAAATTCAATAGTAATCATTTCACCCAATATTAAATCCTATTATATATAATACTTCTCCTAACTACATCTTTTTTTATCATCTTTTCAACCTTTGTTTATCTTCACTCAACTCACACAATAAAACACACAATGAAGTAGAACAAAAAAAAAAATTATAAGAAAAAACACAACATCATACCATAACAAACAATTGGCTTGCGTATAACACAATGCATATGAAAAAAAAAACAACTATAATTTAGAATATATACACAACTAAAATATATCATGTAAGTTCTCTAGACTATAAAAATAACGGACTTTGGAAAAACACAATTTATATATTTATATCTTATTATATTATTCTAAACCACTTTACATTAATTACTTGAAAAGACTCAACTGCAAATGAAAAGACCATTTCAATAAATCATCATTGCATCTTAGCTCGGATGCCAATAACAAATCATTACTCTTCTTTAACACAAGTTGTTAATCCTATTATATATAATACCTCCTAACTACATCCTTTTCTAACCTCTTCAACGACTCTCTAACTTCACTCAACTCTTCTCTGTTCTAACTACAATGGATACATCAAACTCCAAAGGTTGGTCTGAACTGTCCCAAGTTAAAAGGGATATCTATGAAGGATTCAAAGGTCAACATGAAGACACAGAAAGAGAGATCAGAGACACCTTGATTGACATAACACGACTACTTCAACAGTAACTACGGGAGAATAAGAAGATGAAAATGAAGATCATGAGCAACCCACCTTCACATGAACAGTACATTGCTGGATTGCTTCTGTCTGATGAAGAAAGGGAGACAGAGGATCTTCTTGATAAAGCAAACAGCTTAGCTGACCAATACATAGCAAAAACCAACCAAGGAAAGCAAGCTCTTACTAAATTTCTGGCTTATTAGACTGAATGCAAATTAGTTTGATTGATGTGCATGTAGCTGTTGGTATGGGGTTTCTTTCCATGATAGTAGGACATCTTCCTTATGTTTTTGCTTTTTGATCTCATACTTAACGGCCAACATGATTCCACATCTAATGTATTGACAAATTTTCTTATTATGTGTAGTTTTGTCAATGAATGATGGTTATATTTATGTTCCTCTTATAAGTTTTTCTATATACAACTTAACTAATGTAGCATGTTATTATTAACAACCAATACGTAAACTGAACTTCAGATACTCACACATAAGAAAGCTGAACAACATCAAAACATACGTGAATAAAAAAAACAAAAGAGAAAGTTTATGTCCAGAAAAAAAAACATTGAACAAACACAAAACATAAAAACCATCGCTCTAAAATGCAACAAACAAAAGAAACTACATCTCACTCATTAAAATGGGTAAACTTAATCTCTTTCTTACCAACATCTTTCACGGTCTCCACAATATTATTACTTGTACTTTCACAGATGCTCGAGTTCGAAATGACATCCAAATTGTAAAGATCAAGCAGTTTACGCTTAGACGTCGTATCTTTACAAACCATTGAACATGTTTTTTTATCAATTGAATCACCATCGCAACTCATCACAAGCGAAATTGGAGTACCATTCTTCTTATCATCAGCCATACAGCTCTAAACCAAGATTGAAAAAGTTTATTAACTAAACTACTAAAGACAACTATAATACTTCAGTTAAAAGTTCATAGTACCTGACTAATCCCAGACATTTGTTTAACCAGATCAACAACTGATTCATCGTCAGTTATTCTTTGAATCTCGTATTCTTCATCACAATATGTCAAGTTAGTCTCGCTGACTTCAATCTTGAATGCAAACAATTTATCCACCAAAGTTTTTAATTCGTTTGGAAATCGCACAGTACCATCATCCTGAAAACATAAAAGACAGGATATATAACCAAAAAGTTAGCTTACAAAAAATATATAAATTGAGATATAGAAACTAAATATATACTACCATTATGTTATCCTGAATCAACTGTTTTGCAGACTTCTCGATAACATGGTTAGCCGTATTATGAAACAAAATAAGAGATACATCACCACTGCTATCCTCAACACGAACCTTCAATCTAATTGATAACATAACAACTTAATTTGAATTAAAACGAATTACATAAACCAAAATAAGGTAAGTGATGAAAAAAGTTACAATGACAAAATGACAACGTAAATAACAACAGAATAATAACAATACCTTAAAACCGGTTCATCAATAACATTTTTTCGACAAAATTCATTAGTGCACACATACAACGTATGTTGGTCTTCATCACAACCTCCGTCAGATTTAGTTAAACCCATGTTTTTTGTACAAGCCTCATTTAAACAATTAGGACACTTCAAAGAAAACCAACCAACCTCCTTGGATATTTCCTTTACGGTACCCAGTATGATAACAGATCGTGGCTGTAAAAAATATAAATATATCCACTTACATCTAATGTAAATATTGAAATACGAAACTTGAAATGGTCTATGATTACCTCACTAATTTCCCACACATCATCGATGTTACTAAAAACAACATTCTTTAGAAAATCATCCATAACCGCCTGCAACCCGATAGAATTAGAAAGCAGTAATGCATCAACTTTGCTGTCAGTAACTCAGAATGTAATACAAAAACAATGCAGACAATTATCACATAATGCAATGCACTTGTTTTCAAAACAGAAAGAATATGAACTAAACAAACCTTGCGAATAAAACTGGACATAATCGAATATGATATGTTTATTAAATAATCAAGTAATACGATATTTATACACCATAAAAAGCAGTTGATGACACCAGATTTGTAGGAACATGGGCGACAGCACATAAGTAAGTAGTAAACCGCTAATACATACCATGATGTAAAACAAATAATACATAAAGTATAGCATGTAAAATAAAAAAACAATAATATAGAAAAAACACAATCATAATACCATATAAAATAAAAAAACACAATACTATATAAACACACAATCATAAACACTCCGGATACTTAGCTTATAATACAATAAAGGGAATTTATTCATTTCTCTGCCACAAAAGATTTATTACACATCAAACACAGCATTTAATGTTATACAATAAGATAAAATAAGACACACAACTACAAAAGAATAGTTAAACCTGAATACAAAAGTTCTAATACATACATTGTCATATAATAAGAGAAAAAATCACTCTTCATAAAATAACACAATTTCTTAAAAAATTACACAATAATAACCATTCCAGATAACTACCTCTACATTAAATTTGAGTTAGGATCGGTTAAGAGAGGTTTATTAACAAATGAACATAGCAGTTTACCTTACCATCTTTGTAGGACAACATGCAAGAAAGACTACAACAACTTATTAACCTAAAATCCTGGATTATAAACCGCTAGTACATACCATATATTAAAATCACACATATTAAAGATTTCATTTAATATAATAACACAAAATTATACAAAAGAAGGATAGAACCAAATAATAAACATACCATCTATTTTTACAACTGCCTTTTAGCACACATTCATGAGCTATACTAAATGATAAACATACATGACACATATACAAAAAAAGGAATTGATGATATCAGGTTTGTAGCATTCTTCACCTGAATATATAGTAAAACAAATTAAACTGAAAATATTAAAAGTTCGAAATAATATATGATTAAATAACACCAATCAGAAATAAATATCCATGCAGACAACTGTTAATACACTTATACATACGGAACTACTTGAAACAATAAACAAAATTCGAAAAAACGACCACCATTCCCTATAATTCATGATATCAGGTTTGTAGGACTTCTTTACCTACATATATAGTAAAACAAATTAAAATAAAAATATTAAAAGTTCGAAATAATATATGATTAAATAACACCAATTGGAATTAAATATCCATGCAGACAATTGTTAATACACTTATACATACGGAATAACAGAACTACTTGAAACAATAAACAAAATTCAAAAAAACAATCACCATTCCCTATAATATAGCATAATAATTTCTAATCGATCAGCGAAACAGTGGTCTCGATAAATAATGCTCGTTTCGCACCAATGTAGGAATCAACATGTTGGAGGTAATTAAAAACTTCATTGCTCAGTTCAGCTTCAACAGCACCACTCCAAATGTTTTTTATCAACCACTTGTTGTTTTGAAATATATTGGACCAATGGAAACTTTCTACATAACCAATAATTTGAAGATTATTGATAGAAAACATCTTGATGAAGGCTTCATCTTCAACTTTGTACAAAGCAACAGATAACTCGGGAGACCTTTCAACAACAATAAAATGGAGCTTCTTTGCAATGCTCAGAAATTCTCCTCGCCAAGGAGTAACTTCCAAACTTTCAGGAAAACGAAGGCTTCTAAAAGTTTTGGAAATAACATCGAAAGCAACTATATACCTCTCCAAAGTGGGATACCAATTTTTTGAACACACGAAATATATGGTTTTGCCAGAAT
Organism: Helianthus tuberosus; assembly: GCA_030545235.1. Classification (NCBI taxonomy): domain Eukaryota; kingdom Viridiplantae; phylum Streptophyta; class Magnoliopsida; order Asterales; family Asteraceae; genus Helianthus; species Helianthus tuberosus. The sequence goes on from CM060406.1 coordinate 190,780,106, forward strand.
AAATTCCGGAAGACCATGAATAACCCCGACCACCGAAATTAGCTCCCCTCAAGAAATCTATTTCTCTCCACGTCTCACGACGTCGTGAATAAACACGAGCAGTAACGACATTCAAAAAAAAATATTTTATGTGAAGCACTTTAAGATCATTGGTTTCATCAAAATACATTCCACCTGTATCACTGTTTCGAACATACCACTGACAAAAGTCTGACACGGACAACAACTTATGACACCTGGTTGTTGGATTCCAAAGGATCAGCTCACAGCAACTCGGTTCAGAGGACACTAACAACAACCCATTAAGCGACGCTAGAATACGTAAGAATCTAGGGTCAACATTGCCATGAAAAGTGATCTGTTTGCTTGTAACCACATCCAAATTCCCACCTATTACGTCGTCAACAACAATTGACATATTTGACAAGGAGATATATTTCTTATGTAGAGACTTTCCAATTCGACAAGAATGCATCATCTCAAAAAAATGAGTTGACAGTTCCGTCCGGAAATCTTTGCAAACACATTTCAAACAACCAATTGCTTTGGCAGGAAGCCTTGTGAATATTTCATCGACGATCATTGCAAACCCAAGCTTTTCCATTTTATGATCTATGGGGCTACAATATAAAATATAATAAATGAAACACAATTGAGACAATTTGATATGTAAATGTTTAAAAATAAACACAATGAATACAACCGCTTTTCATACACAACCGGGTGATAAAATATATCTAACCAACCACGTAACTTATATAAAAAAAAAACTGATAATGAAAGCAGTTTAACATTGTATTAACACAATCTTAAACAACTGCTATGTTAGCAAATATTGACCTTTCTACAAACATTTTGAAATGAACAAAGCAGTTTACCTTATCATCTATATAATATATATATATATATATATATATTGGCGTTAATGTCACGAAGGTACCGTGTGTAACAAAGTAAAAAAGTGTAATGTCACGTGCGTGCATCAAACGTTATTGTCATCATTGTACATTATAACCACAAATGATTATATAGGTTACACTCAGTTTGATCGGATACATCAAACATATGTTTTATATGGTCAGCACATCACATAATGTGTCGGATACATCAAACATATGTTTTATATGGTCAGCATACATGTTTAGTCCCTCTACTTTAACTTTGCTGTCCTTCTACTCTAGCTTTCCTAATATACATATTTAGTCCCTTAACTTAATAAATTTGATTCCCCATTAGTTTACTTTGCTTATATACATGTTTACGTCATCTACTTTTAACTTTGTTGATATACATATTTAATTACTCTACTTTACTTTTATTTATTAAGTATTTCGCCTTTTACAGTTTTTTTTTCTCCCTAACATAATGAACCAAACCGTTGAAACAAACACAATGACTTGTTATCCAACTATTAAGAACATCAATAACCATGTCTATATTTAAGATAATAATGACTTTTTATTCGATTGCGATTAGTAACTACAACTGAGTTTCTTATACAAAAACAATGCAGACAATTATCACATAATGCAATGCACTTGTTTTCAAAACAGAAAGAATATGAACTAAACAAACCTTACGAATAAAACTGGACATAATCGAGTATGATATGTTTATTAAATAATCAAGTAATAGGATATTTATACACCATAAAAAGCAGTTGATGACACCAGTTTTGTAGGAACATGGGCAACAACACATAAGTAGTAAACCGCTAATACATACCATGTTGTAAAACAAATAATACATAAAGTATAGCATGCAAAATAAAAAAACAATAATATAGAAAAAACACAATCATAATACTACCATATAAAATAAAAAACACAATACTATATAAACACACAATCATAAACACTCCGGATGCTTAGCTTATAATCCAATAAGGGAATTTATTAATTTATCTACCACAAAATATTTATTGCACATCAAACACAGCATTTAATGTTATACAATAAGATAAAATAAGACACACAACTACAAAAGAATAGTTAAACCTGAATACAAAAGTTCTAATACATACATTGTCATATAATAAGAAATTCCGTTTTGCTCCCTATGGTTTGGTCACTTTAACAGTTTTGCCCCAAACCTTTAAAAATAGCCATTTTCCTCCAATAGTTTGCTATGGTTTTTCCATTTTGCTCCCCGCCTCTAACTCCATCCAAATTGTCTGTATTTCCATTTTTCTCCCCGCAGGGAGCAAAATGCATAAACCATAGCAAACTATTGGAGGAAAATGGCTATTTTTAAAGGTTTGGGGCAAAATCATTAAAGTGACCAAACCACAGGGAGCAAAACGGAAGTTTACTCAAAAATCACTCTTCATAAAATAACACAATTTCTTAAAAAATTACACAATAATAACCATTCCAGATAACTACCTCTACATTAAATTTGAGTTAGGATCGGTTAAGAGAGGTTTACTAACAAATGAACACAGCAGTTTACCTTACCATCTTTGTAGGACAACATGCAAGAAAGACTACAACAACTTATTAACCTAAAATCCTGCATTATAAACCGCTAGTACATACCATATATTAAAATTACACATATTAAAGATTTATTTAATATAATAACACAATATTATACAAAAGAAGGATAGAACCAACTGATAAACATACCATCTATTTTTACAACTACCTTTTAGCACACATTCATGAGTTGTACTAAATGATATACATACATGACACATATACAAAAAAAAAAAAAAAACAATTGATGATATTAGGTTTGTAGCACTTCTTCACCTAAATATATAGTAAAACAAATTAAACTGAAAATATTAAAAGTTCGAAATAATATATGATTAAATAACACCAATCAGAAATAAATATCCATGCAGACAACTGTTAATACACTTATACATACGGAACTACTTGAAACAATAAACAAAATTCGAAAAAACGACCACCATTCCCTATAATATAGCATAATAATTTCTAATCAATCGGCGAAACAACGGTCTCGATAAATAATGCTAGTTCCACACCAATGTAGGAATCAAGATGTTGAAGGTAATTAAAAACTTCATTGCTCAGCTTAGCTTCAACAGGACGAATCCAAACGTTTCTAAGCAACCACTTGTTGTTTTGAAATATAGTAGACCAACACAAACTTTGTTCATAACTAATAATATGAATATTATTGATAGAAAACATCTTGATGAAGGCTTCATCTTCAACTTTGTACAAACCAACAGATAACTCGGGAGACCCTTCAACAACAATAAAATGGAGCTTCTTTGCAATGCTCAGAATTTTTCCTGGCCAAGGAGTAACTTCCAAACTTTCAGGAAAACGAATGCTTCTAAAAGTTTCGGAAATAACATTGAAAGCAACTATATACCTCTCGAAAGGGCCAGGATACCAACTTCTTGAACACACGAAATATATGGATTTGCCAGAATAAATCCCGGAAGACATTGAATAACCCCGACCACCGAAATTAACTCCCCTCAAGAAATCTATTTCCCTCCACGTCTCACAACGTCGTGAATAAACACGAGCAGTAACGACATTATTCAACAAATAATATTTGATGTGAAGCACTTTAAGATCATTGGTTTCATCAAAATACATTCCACCTGTATCACATTTTTGAACATACCGCTGAGAAAAGTCTGAGACGGACAACAACTTATGGCACCTGGTTGTTGGATTCCAAAGGATCAGCTCACAGCATCTCGCATTAAAAGACACTAACAACAGCCCATTAAGCGACGCTAGAATACGTAAGAATATAGGGTCAACATTGCCAGGAAAACTGATCTGTTTGCTTGTAAACACATCCAAATTCCCACCTATTACGTTGTCAACAACAATTGACATACCTCGCAAGGAGAGATTTTTCTTATGTGAATTTCCAATTCGACAAGAATGCCTCATCTCAAAAAAATGAGTTGACAGTTCCTTACGGAAATCTTTGCAAACACATTTCAAACAACCAATAGCTTTGGCAGGGAGCCTTGTGAATATTTCATCAAAGATCAATGCAAACCCAAGCTTTTCCATTTTATAATCTATGGGGCTACAATATAAAATATAATAAATGAAATACAATTGAGACAATTTGATATGTAAATGTTTATATATAAACACAATGTATACAACCGCTTTTCATACACAACCGGATGATAAAATAAGACTAACCAACCACGTAACTTATATAAAAAAAAAACTGTTAATGAAAGCAGTTTAACATTGTATTAGCACAATCTTAAACAACTGCTGATTTTAGCAAATATTGACCTTTCTACAAACATTTTGAAATCAACACAGCAGTTTACCTTACCATCTTTGTAGGAGAACATGCAAGAAAGACTACAACAACTTATTAACCTAAAATCTTTTATAAACACAGCATTTAATGATATACAATAAGATAAGATAAGACACACAACTACAAAAGAATAGTTAAACCTGAATACAAAAGTTCTAACACATACATTGTCATATAATAAGAGAAAATATCACTCTTCATAAAACAACACAATTTCTTAAAAAATTACACAATAATAACCATTCCAGTTAACTACCTCTACATCAAAATTGAGTTAGAATCGATGAACACAGCAGTTTACCTTTCCATCTTAGGACCTGTTAATAGAACATCAAAAATAGTTACTATTATAATATTCTCTAAATATATTATGAAATTTCATTTTTGTAAATTATCAACCAAAACAGAATATGTGAATTTTAATATTTTATATGAAAAGATAAACGAATAATAAAAAATATATATAAAAAAAACAAAACGGCGGCAGCAACAATATATCAGATTTTATGAAATCTTCTCATCAAAGCCATATTCTCTCTCATAATTAAAGGTGTATCAAAAAGTCAAAATATCCATCATACCTGAACTTCTTTATGACTACCCTTCCAACAAAGATCCTTTCGGTTAGTGGATTTGTGATAAGGGTTTCAAAATTTCTCTCATTTGCATTGCTCATTTCTCCAACATACGATTTCTAAGTCAACAAAAATCAGGTAAAGTAATTCCTTTTTTTCAATATTGATGTTCATTTGCCATTTGTTGGTTGGAATAAGTTAATGAAAATGGCAATCTGTATACAGAAACGTAGATGTAACTTGTTTGGTTGACATATTTACCTTGATTCAGTTACATAACATACATATGTTCTTATTGTATTGACTACATACATGTCTTCGGGTATGAAAAAAAAACAGATTTAGGAAATCAACTGAACACAGGGAAATGCTAAAAGACATTAAATATAAGATGCACACCAGGTGTTCGAACAAATGACTGTATGAAAAATTTTGTACTTAACAAAAGCATCATTTTGTTAAAGTAAAATTTTCAACAATAGTGAGGTGTTTTATATGATTAGGTTGAATAAATAAATAAATTATGTATGTTTGTCATTCCTTTAAAGTACAACAAAAAGAAAAAAATAAATAAATTTCGCGTTACTAAAATGGGTCAACGTTTTAAATGTTTCTTAGAATGGCTGGAGCTGAAAACGATGTTATCGTCATATCGGATTCTGAAGACTCTTCGGCTGAATCAGAGGAGTTTGATGATGATGAGACTGATCCGCTCATATTTTTTGTGCCATACACCAAACGGTTTGTAAGTACCAACAAAATTATATCTTAATAGGCGTCTAATATATTTACATAATTTGGTTAACTTTTGTATTTTTTTAATACTTCAACATCATTAATGGAAATTATTATTATGCTTTGTAACTTATAGCGCATACCGGTTGCAGTAGCACAGATGACAGGAATTGACAAAACCTTGAAAGTTAAGATCGTCAACAGACAACATGTAGAGACAAAACATGATGTTAGGACGGAGCCAAATAAAAACACTATCAAATACATTGTCAAAGGCTGGGCGAAATGGCTTAAAGATAACAACATAAAAAAAGGTGATCATTGCACGTTCCAGTACTTTCCAGATATTCGTGCTTTGTTCCTTACCGATGTTTTTCGCTAGTGGTGATGTTTGAAACTTTGAAACAGGGTTGAACCATAACATATGGTAGTTTTGTCAAACGAAGAAACTTAGCGTAGCTTCTGTAGTGTTAAAATAGTTGTTTGTAAGTAGGTTAACATGTTTGTTAGTTCCAAACTTTACATAGTTTGGACGGCTACTATGTAACCGTGTTTATAAATATATACGTTTTCTAGTTCTAATTTATATGTTATATATTGAACATATTTTTTTATCAATTGTATCACCATCAGAACTCAACACAAGCGAAATTGTACTACCATTCTTCTTATCATCAGGCATACAGCCCTAAACCAAAATTGAAAAGGTTTATTAACAAAAGACAACAAAATGGAAAAGACAACTATAATACTTCAGTTAAAAGTTCACAGTACGTGACTAATCCCAGACATTTGCTTAACCAGATCAACAACTGATTCATCGTCAGTTTTTCTTTGAATCTCGTATTCTTCATCACAATATGTCTAGTTAGTCTCACTGACTTCAATCTTGAATGCAAACAGTTTATCCACCAAAGTTTTTAATTCATTTGGAAATCGCACAAGACCATCATCCTGTAAACATAAAAGATAGGATATATATACAATTTCGTAAGTAAAACACAAATCACTGTAAAAAACACAATTCTTATTATCAGGTCTGTAGGACAACTTCACCTACATCTATAATAAAAGTAATAAAAATCAACTGTTGATGTTAACAGTTTTCACTCTTCTACAACTACTTTTTAGCACACATTCATGAGTTGTAATAAATGATAAACATGCAGGTTACATATACAGAAAAAAAAAACAATTGATGTTATCAAGATCTCCCAAGGATATTACACAAAAGCCAAAAAAAAAAAAAACACAATATAAACTATAATATACAATTTCATTGATAAAACACAAACCATTGTAAAAAACACAATGGCTGTAAATAACAAAAAAACACAATAGCTGTAAATAACACAATGATTCTAAGTAACACACAATATCATAAATAATAACAGAAACTTCATCGTAAACTTGCTTCTAAATGTACATTCTCATTAGAGCAATAAGAAAATTCATGCAAATGACCATCCACACACTCGTCAGCTACAACCTGACAAAAAAAGCATGTCAATGATTTTTTTATTATAATAACACAAAGGATTACTACAAACACAAAACGATTGTAAAAAACACAATGCTATCTAAATCACAATACTTGACAAAACAAAATGATATTACATTTCCAACTATATTAGAAGACTTCATATCTGTTGGCTGCTTCATTTCCACAACGCTGTCCAACCCAGAAAACTGAAAAACTAAGCATCATTATTCAAATGAACAAACATGGTTAAATAAACACAATACCATATATTCAAATAAACAAACTTGGTACACTTTGTGGATGAAAGTTTGTCGATGATGGAATCAAAGATTCTGGTTTCACTGGGTTTTTCAAAGATACCCAAGTAATTGTGTGTAAATTTAAATGGAATCTCAATTTTGGGTGAATCCTTTTGTATGGTTTTACTGGATTTTTTCACCATGATTGAATCGGGGAATTTTGAATTACAGTAAAAACCCTGTTTGGGATTTTTGATCAGGGTTTTATAGACAGGAAAGGTAAATGCTGACATGGCAGCGGTTACAAAGATCTGATAGTCGAAACACTGTCCACGTGACAACCTCTGATGGAAATGAAGGACAAGTATTTTATGAAAACCACTGATATAAGAAGACCAGTGGCTGTAATGGTGACAAATGAAAGCAGTGAGTGATTTTTACTATCAGTGGATAAAAACACTGATTTTGAATAACAGTGCTTATCAAAGAAAAGAGGAAACAGACTTTCAAGAAACAAAACAAAACATTCCATTAAAATAAAAATGAATTTGAATAACAGTACTTATCAAAGAAAAGAGGAAACAGACTTTCAAGAAACAAAACAAAACATTCCATTAAAATAAAAAATACATAATAATTGAATACAAACCACTTCACTATAACAACTATCACTAAACTTAAAAAAACTACTTATAAGGAAACTAAAAACCTACGCTTCAACTCCATTGACTCATTAACTTGTCTATATATCTCTAACATCTGTGCCATTAACTGAACATCTTTATTCCCACTCTCACCATTATTCAACAGTGCCAGGTCACGAACAGCAGTTGCAGGCAATAAACGCAACGTCTCAGTTACATCATCACGAGAGCCAACTCCAGTCTTCAAAGATTGAAAACATTTCCTCAGATCTTTAGAAAACTCTAACTCAGCTTCCAAATCTTCCAACACTGCTTTATAAAACAGTTCCTTCAAATCTTCTCCTTGATTACTTGATGAAGCCATTGAAAAAAGTTAACTTTTTAATTAGAAATCTGTAAAACTTAAATAACTTGAGATACGATATACATGAAATGTCTGCATATATATATAAAAGGCTTATGGACACAAACGCGGAACTATTAATGGTAGCAACGGTTACATGATGTAAAAATTGCTCCGGGAAACGATACAATCATACAAAAAACTGAAGAGACACACGTTTACATACAGTTATTACTATAAACACACAAACCATTAATTAAACACGGGAAACTTAAACTGGTACACGGCTAACTATGCATCAATCAACGAAAATATTAATTACCATTAAATTATAACGAAAATATTACAAACAAAGAAAAACATGCATGTTTAAGAGAAAAGAAAATACACACATAAAAAAACTCCAACTCAACAGAGTATCATTACCAAAATATAAAAACCATCATCATACATAAAAAAACAACATAACTAATCTTCGCCAAAACTGTCGATTTCAATCACCTCATCCCACTTCCAATTCTTCAGCGCCTTTACCCTTTGATTAATTCTTCTGAAATTACGAGGCTAGAGAATAATATATCAGTCATTCATCTAGAATATTAACTAAACACAACTAAACATAAAGATATGGAACCAACCTTGTTGATCTCATGCTTTATAGAATTGTCGGGACATCCAACCAAAGCATCAAACTCCAAGTCAAAGCCTTTAGATTTGTTCTGAAATTTACAAAACAAAATATAAGCAAACATAATAAGATTCAGCATAAACATCACCATCTATCACTAACAAAATAATTTACATACTTTAACATAAACGATTTACCTTTGCAGCTCCGATTGAAGACATAGTCAAGTCAGGAAGTACTCCAAACAATTCTTCAAACTGAAAAACAATATACTCATTAATAAAATAAACTACCATGTTGAACTAAAACAATGTTATCTTACAGTTATAAAAGAATTGTTACATACATCTCCAGTTTCATCAGATATCTTACTCAACTTTTGAAAATGATCATCCACAAAAATGTTGTCAGCCACAACCTGGAAAAAACAACAACTGTTAATCACTGTTGTCATAGTATATTACAAAGATAAACCAAAAAACACAGTATATGTAAAAAAACACAATGATTTTTAAAAATAAACAACATGATAAAATATTTTACAAGAATTATTACGCACGTTTCCAACTTCATCACATGTACTGCTCAACGTTTGAATATGATCATCCACAAAAATCTTGTCAGCCACCACCTAGAAAAGAAAAAAAAACAACTGTCAACCACTGTTGTCATAATATATTACAAAAAAAAAAAAAAAAAACATCACAAAAAACACAATAGCTGTAAATAACACAATGATTCTAAGTAACACACAATATCATAAATAATAACAGAAACTTCATCATAAACTTGCTTCTAAATGTACATTCTCATTAGAGCAATAAGAAAATTCATGCAAATGACCATCCACACACTCGTCAGCTACAACCTGACAAAAAAAACATGTCAATGATTTTTTACTATAATAACACAAAGGATTACTACAAACACAAAATGATTGTAAAAAATACAATGCTATGTAAATCCGAATACTTGACAAAACAAAATGATATTACATTTCCAACTATATTAGAAGACATCATATCTGCTGGCTGCTTCATTTCCACAACGCTGTCCAACCCAGCAAACTGAAAAACAAAGCATCATTATTCAAATGAACAAACATGGTTAAATAAACACAATACCATATAAATTAACATCTTACATTTTCCCCCGAAATTGAATCCTCATCATACACAGCATTATCCATCGATCATAACTGAAGCAAAACAAACAAACTAAATAAGAAACTATTATCGAAGCATAACAAACATCATTAACACATAAAATATGTAACCACCTTACAGTGATATGCTTTATTGAAAAGGATGTAATGCAAAGAATTCACGGACATATATATACATCTTGTATGCTAACTACCACGTAGAAGTTATCCAAGATGAACCGACAAGGTTGAGAGAGCGTACCCACGTAGCGAGAAACATGCAGAAAACACAGCAAAACTTAACTTGCGTTGAAAAATCAAACTGCCAATTTTTTGGGATTGAACGGATGAGATTAAATCTTGAAGGTAACCACCTGAATTATTACGGTCAGGATCTACTTGAACGTGGGTTTGACCGACGGTTGTTTCGCGGCGAACAATTTATTAATAATAGACATATCAAACACTAACAACATTAAACCTATTACAAAATAAGTTCTTGGTATCATTACAAAACATCTAAATAAACTAAACCATACTAAAGTAATAAAAGTTTTCATGTTCATCAACCATACCACCAAAATGTATCTATTTAAAAGACTAACAAACAACTTACCAAAACATACCTGTTTTACATAAAATGTATACCAATCTTCCTTAGATCAAAGTTACATCATTCAACACAATCTTCCTCTGTGAAGTTAAATACGTGAAGTGCAGCATGTGTCCAAACTGCAACTGGTTATCTTCCATGAATTCCCTCCAACCATCAACGGCGTAACGTAACGTACCACCGTTTAACTCTGTCTTTGTTTCATAAACTTCAATATCACCATTCATATTTTGCACAGATAAAGGTTGCAAGCTTTCACACAGGCCTGCTCTTTTTACAACCTCAACAGGAAGCCGCTAAGAGCGTTGAAAGAAAGCAAAATATAAGTGAATGTAAAAAATTTAAAAAAATATGAGGGTAAATCATGTAAAAACAAATCCTACCAGCCTATATTCTGCTTTACGACTAAAGTTGAAGAATTCAGGATCCATGCCGACAGCGGAAACTTTCTTTGCATTCCTTTTAACCTTCTTTCGATGGTTTACATTTTGAACAGCAGTTAACCGTTTCTTTGCCTTGTTTAAGGAAAATAAATATATAGAGCTGGTTAACAACAAATATAGTATATATTGTACAATTAAAGTTATCTTTTACAAATACTACTTATCAAATTGGATAACATACTGATTTGGCTGACAAACTAATAGTTTACTTAAAGATTTTTACACATAATATATACACTTTGTACGATTTATAAACAATTAAGAACATTTATTATAAACGTATTAACTTTTTACTAAACTAATACTGGATTCATTCTACTTGAACATCAATCTCAACAGATTCAAGAGTACCACAAAAAAATATAATACAAAAAAATTAAATAATTTAAATTTTAAACTTGTTATTCAGCAACAATTATCAATATTATTTAAAACCTTATGAATATAACTAAGCAAAGAATGACAATAAAAACGGATATTAGTAAACTTAAAATAAAAAATACATAAAATATTTAATACCTTGACAGTTTGAGCAGATGTTGTAGAACGTTTTCGGCCTATGCACTGTTTGTTCAAATTATCGACTGAGACGGATCGGTCGACAAAAAGTTTACCTTTTCCCTTTCCTTTAACCTGTTGTGAAAGAATAGAGTTAGCACATAAAATATTTTACATCTTATATGTTTTATAAATTTAAAGCTAAAATTATAATGCATCATCTTACATATACAAAATGTACTATACTTTGAGAAAAAAAAAGGCTAACTTACATCCCAGACTGTCATTCAATTTGATCTAATAAAGTTGCAGGTTATTTTTCTAATATACTAAAGATATTATATAAATTGTACAATGTAATCAGAATTTAATTAATATTTGACTGGTAAACCTAGGAAATAAACAATGTAGTTCTTAAACCTCTAATACAACTAATATGAGCATTGAAAGTATTTCATGTACCTTACTTAAACAGCAAATTGATTAAACAATGTGTTTGTACACACAAACAAAAAAAACTAACCTATAAAAGTAATAATATAGATGCAACCGTAGGTTTATAATCAATATTAATGTTCGTATGGGTTAATTGAAGATTTAATTCATAAAAAATGATTTATAATACGGAATTAGCATAACTAAATTAAAATAAAAATATAATAGTGGTTGTAAACTTACATCTTGGGTTGTCTTCAAATGTAAACCATCACCTACTTTCAACATCTCTTTAACATGAACCTTCTTCGATGTACTTGACGGGACTGTTCCTGAAGGACTTTTATCAGATGTGGGCTGGTTATCATCTACCTCTATGTCCTGTAAACATCATATTTAAAAAAAATTAAAAGATGGATAAAAAATGGATACAAAATTTAATACTTAATAGATTCGAACCTTAAAAAGCGCTTTATCATAATCGGCCTTAGAGATCTGAACTACATCATCATCATCATCAGATTCAACCTTCTTGCTCAACCTTATCTCAACCTCGTCTCGATACACGGTTAAGCCAAACATAACATCATTAAGTTTTTCAAAAACCAATAAATCATCTTCTTGAATGCCAAGATCGTTGCAAAGTTGAGTCCAACCTTGTGAAAATACATAGTTTGAATTAACCTTACTTGTTGAAACTGTCCACGGAGAACCCTTATAATTTACTTCATATGAGCCAGCCATTACATTGTCTCCAAAACATTGTTGAACAAAAGAATCTTCAATTATCTACATAATATGAAACATAACACATTGAATGTTGGCTATGTACGTTAGAGTATAAAAAAGTTAAAAACATGTTAAATATAAATTGTAATGAAAAAGAAATGAGATTACGTACCGTAAAACCCAATCTTAGATGACGATTAATTGTGAAATAAGATTGATGACATACGCCATTAACATAAGATGAAAGATGGAGACCAAAATGGCTCAATGGAAGAAATGTAAGCAGACAATCCTTTTGAAGTTTAAGTTCTGAAACAACTGTTTCCCAGCCGTCAGTTAAGACCGGCATACCTTTTACTCGTTTCAACATTACGACCCATTTTTTCCCACTTGAGTGATATATACGCAGCTTCCTATCGGCCCAATCCTCTCCATAAAATAGAGTTACAAAGGTGATCGGGACATCCTGTATATATACATTTTAATTAAATATATTTAAAATTATAAGTTTCAAAAATCAAAATACAAAAAAAAAAATACTCAAAAAACTCAATTATAGGTAAAATAAAGAATGCTTACTAAACTCAATGATGATGGGTTCAGAAGATACTTTACAAACGAAGTATACATTTTCAAATCTGCACAAAAAATATATGCTAAGACGAATGATTTAAAAAAAAACAAATAATTTCACATCCTCATAGTTTACCGAACAGTAATATATACAGTATACACAAAAAACACTACAGACAGAACACTGATTGGAATAACAATACTGAAGATTCAAATCATGAAAACACAAACTTATGTGGTTCAATAATCGAAAATTTCTATGACCTTAAAGACTTTATTATAACTAATTTTTATGTTTCTGAAATTTAAAGTTCTTATACCCATATGTATCAAATTTTTAAGTGAATGTTTAAATACAGAATCATAAGCTAACGTTTATGTATAAAAAAAAATCGGTATATAAACAAAAGTTGAACATAGGATAACAAAAATAAACTACAAACACTAATTTCTAACAATTAAAGTCTCAGACTTACGGAAAAACAACAACATAAACGGTTGAGATTCGAAGTATATCAATGTATAGGTAAAAAATCAAAGATAGAAAGGATTATATCAAAAATTAATGAATAATGTAAAGGAACTTAATGTTGTTACCTACAATCAAGATGCCAAGCCCTAATTCCGGCGTCTATCAGCTTAATACAGATGATTCCGGCGACAAATCGTAGCAGCAGTTCCGGTCGCCGATTCACTCTATCATTGGGAATATGAAGTTTTGATATGATGGTTGCGTATGGTAAGGAAAATAAAAACATAATTACAACCGCCATTTAAAATGTTACATAAACATCCCCTATGTTTTGAACATTGACACCAATACAATGGATTTAACCATAAATTACCACAACACCCTTTTAGTTCCACTAATGGTTAGTAAATATTGAATAAAGTGTTAAAATATTAGTATTTTTTAATCATGTTTCTCTAACCACAATGAAATTCCTTACAATGTCTAACCACAATGAGTTTACTTAAAAACGTTAAATTCTTTATATTTAAAGTTTTTAAATTTAAAAACGGAGTGTATTTTTTAAATTCTGTATTACTTAAAACGTTAAATTTTTTATTTTAAAAATAGTATGAAAGACTTTCTATAAACTGACTAATGTATATGTTTAGAATAAATTATGGTAACTGTTTATAAAAGAATTTGATAACATATTTTGTACATTAATTAAATACATTACATCTATAATTAAATTGCTCATAAATTTAAAAATGATCATGAAATTGAATTATCGTTACAAATTCGATAAAATAATATGAATATTTTAAAGTTACATATAACACAAAAAATATATAATTAAAGTTTTATATAACACAAAAAATATATAATTAAAGTCAGAATTTATAAATAAAGACTTTAAAAATTCAAAATAAGACGCTTTTACTGGGACGAAGGGAGTAACATTTTTTTTTAAACGGATTGTATTAAAAATGATTCTGAATAATATATATGTTTATATTAAATTATACGTTTCTTAAAAAATGTAGAGTATACATAAGAAAAAAAAAAGTAGAATAATCATGACATACATATAAGAAAAAAAAAGTAAGATTAACAACAATTAGCAAAAAAAAATTTGTTTTCAGAAAGAAACTACTAAACCATGAAACAATCACATTCATATCAAATAACCACACGAGTCAAACCATTGTCAAATTTCGAAAAAAACCCAACAAAAATATCCAAATACTGAACACAAAACAAACGATCATATCAAATGTTTGAATTATAGATGACTAAGTTTCTTTCTTTGGAATTAGAAGCACTTCATCGACACCACTGTCTTTACGCATCTTTGATGAAGACTGAGAAGAAACATCATCCACGTCATACACGGTATCCAAATTGCGCTTCAAGTCACGTTCGCTGTTCGTATCCAAGTCAGCATCCTTCTGATCAAACGATGTTGTAAAGCCAACTTTAAAAACATTTGAGCAAGGGGTTACATCGTCTCCCGTTTGGGATATAGAATCCTAGAAAAATAAAATAAATAAATAGGGATGAGTTATAAATATACATTTAACAGATAATGAGTACAACTTAAATCATATATAAGGTAAAGGAAAGTAAACCTTAACAGGCAAATCATCATTACGATTTGAATCGGATGGTTCGATATTGACGGCTTCCTCATCAATAGGCTGATTTTTTTTTTTTAAAAAGTAAAAAAAAAATGATAATAATTAATAGTTAAACATTGTTGGCAAATTGTAATAATAGTACAAAGATGAATTGGAATAAATATACCTGAATAGTGTCAAAATGTTTATCAAGCTCGGACAAAACCACCGGGTTATTAGTCATCTTGGAGACTGAGTAGCCATCAGACTTCTTGCTAATGTTAAAAGAAGAAACAGCAATCTTGAACGCAAACTTCATATTGAGTAAAGAATTTAGCTCCTTTGGAAAGCTTCCTTCGTTTGCTAACTGTTGAAAAAAAAATATACTTTACTGTTGTATAATAACCAAAAATATGGTAAAAGGAATTATTTAGTACATACTTCAATGTTGTTCTCTAAAAGCTGATTAGCATTAACCTTCAAAAGCTTTGTCACCTCACGCTCAAACAATGTCAAACTCACAATACCAGTACAATCTTGCACACGTATATAAAGCCTAATTCTGCAAAATATATTAATGCGATTTACTTTTTTTGACAAACAAAACTTAACATGGATAATATTTACCTTGGAATTGATGAAACGTTCTTTGTATTACAAACATCAGTCTTGCATTCCAAAACAGTAACCTCTTCAAAACCATCAGTACCATCCTGCTTCTCTTTTACAACAGTAATGGTTGAAACTTTTTTGTTGCAGTTTGTGCACGCGTTGTAAAACCACTCATTGTTCGATGCAAAACTCTTGATAGTCCCAACAATGACAACAAACTTCATCTGTGTTTAAGATATAGACAATGTATAACAAAATAGATAAAGGAAAACATATTAAAACAATTTTTATCCGTGTTACCGTATCTATTGAGTTTAACGACCCAATGGGATAAAAAGTCAAGTCAGAAAGGAACTCTTCAGTGGCAGACTTCACAACAGAAGAACTTAAGCCAGAATAACTGGAAGAAATTTGGGGAGAAAGTTTCTCGATAAATCTAATAAAAAATGAAAAAAAATTATTTACAATCAAAGAGCTGGCTACAAAAGTATAAAAACATATTAGGACAATGAACCTTTGTTTAAACTCAGCAACTTCATCAATATCACTGTTAATTAAGACTCGGGTGACGGTATACAAATTTGAAACAGACAAATGCCCTGTACATAATTATAAATTTCTTTTTAATTAATTTAAACAACTATTTAAAGTGAAACCGTACAGAAAAAAAAAATATATTTAAAGTAATACGATACCTCCCCAGAATCTGTATTTCCCAAACTGAATGATTACGACGACATTTTTTTCACCTCGATTGCTGCTCTCATACTCCATTATTTGATCCGCATAACCGTCCCAAAGTGTCACAAAAATCTGCTTATTGCTGAACATTAAAAAGGTTAACAATAAAAGTAGTAGTTTAGAATACATAACATAAAAAAGATAATATTATAAGGAATAAAAGTGAATAAAAAATAAATAAATACTTCAAGTCTTCAAGCATAAAGGTGACTTTCTTCTGGTTATTTCCATTATTAGTTTCCATGTCTACCTCGAAGGGAAAACTTTTGACCACAAAACCAATTACATCTGGGGAAAAAAGGAAAAAAGTGTCAACAAAATAAAAAACTGTGTTATGTTGTATCATATAGTTTTAATTGTATATTATACCAATAGGACTTTTAAAGAACTTGTTGTCAGTTGTTGGATCCTCGACAACAGAATCAAACGGAGTAAAATCAAAACCCCATTCAGAACCAATAGCCTCATGGCATTCCTCAACAACGGTGTTGTTATTAAGGTTAATCTTCAAACCACCCTTAGCGTACTTGACCTTCTGACGATTCTCACCCAAGGAAGGATTTCGAATCGTCAAACAACGCTTTTCTTCTAAAAGATGTTGATATCCAGATGCGTTTTTAGCCAAAACAAAAGCTTGCATTTTTGTTTCCTGACAAACAACATCATTATTTTATACAAAAAAATACGTACTTTAAGAATTAACAATATATAAAATTAAATTCAAACATAAGTGTATGAACGCTTACCTCACTGTCCATGACTATCATATCATAACAATAAACTTTTCTAGCGTTATTGAAATCAGCTCTTGTCCACAACCAAACAATGCGTATTCTGATGGTGTAGTTATCAACATTGAGGTCCAAATTATTCAACAGAGTGATTGCAGGTTGTTCCATTTCTGCATAAAATTCAAAGAAAGGATTAGAAAAAAAAAACAACAATATATAATAACACATTGTAATAAATTATCAATCAATATCTTATAAAACGGTAAATGGTATTCTTACCAACGCTTATGAAAACTGATAGAAAAACTTCTGAGTAGAGAAGATTGATTTCAATGTGAAATGTTTAAAGAATATTTATAATAGGTAGGCAATGTTAATTAAGTAAACATTGTATATTATACAAAATTAAAATATCGAAAAAAACAATTATAATAAACCATGAACATAGAAATATGTAATAGAAAGGTATTTTCTAAAAATACAGTCAATCAATTTAAATGTCCAAAAATAGGTTAATATGTGAAAAAAATGATAAATTGAAATGTAACTAACCACCTTATTCAACGGATTTGAAATATTAAATTCCTTCTTTAGCTTTAATTAAAAATGAAGCTTTCCAGCACTCTACAACATTAGCAGTTATAAAATCAGCACTGATAACCTTCTTCGACACGCATACTGAAATGAAGATACAAAATATGTTATTGAGGCTTGTATAGCATTGCAAAACAATACCTAAAATATGACATATCACACATTCAGGATCATATCCATATAATGTGCATCCATATCTATACTATATTTCTTTACTTTTCCAGCTAATTATAGGACTGTAAACGAATCAACTGGAAAAAAAAATGGGCCATATAATCAATTTCCATAATTATCAATTTGAAATTGCATAAAGTAAGGAGGGACTTTTTATGATTAATAAGTTTTAAAGTAAGGAAAAAATTTAGAATTTGCAACCTATTAAGTCAAAGTTGAGTTTCTGTAATTCAATATAATATAAAATCTATAATGCAAGTTTTATTAAAAAGTTTATAATGTAACAAAATAGTGTTATATTGTATATATAATAATAAGTTCATAATACTATTTTATGAATACGTTAATATTATATGAATACCTTAATATTAAAATGTTTATATATGCAAAATTAGTTTATATATCGTTTTCTGATATATAATATGTGTAGATTTATTTGCTCTTTATAACACATTGAACAGTGACTCTATAAACACTATACTTACTTGTAAACAATAATCAGCAATGTTAATATGCGAATATATCAATTTAATTTTATCCATAAAAGTAGTTTCTATATCGTTTTTGATCTATCATAAAATGTTATAGTGGGAAAAAAAATTATTAAAATAATAGTTTAAACTTTTAAGTCATGGCATATAGTGGTTAAAATAAGAATTAAGATGGAAATTATATAAAAAAATTGAAATTCTATAACAAAAACAATGTTAAAACCAAAAAACTTGAAAGGCAAAAAACATGCCATAATTGTCATATAACTAATTACTACTGCTAACGTAAGGTACAACCCTCTCAACACTCAAAACCTGCTCATTTTCATCAAAACAATAGTGAACCTGGTCACGGACCTTAATTCGAGCGGCTTTCATGAACTTCCTCCAAGAGGATAAAGCGTATCGAAAACCACGACCATTGGTTCTTCTTTCACGTCTGGTACCGTTGGTAATCTGCAGTGGCGGATCCAGATGCAAAAATCTTATGGTCAAATCTTTTAAACCTTCATGAAGCTTAGCCATGCGTGAAACATGATCAGGAATTCTCTGTATTGAAACAAAATTAATAATAAAAGTTAATGTTTGTTAAGTAAAAAATAAAAATAAAACTTGTTTTTAACAGTTTTTAAAATGATATCCAAACTTACAAAATAATCTTCACCAGCAGTACGAACAAACCGAGTAACACCACCATGTATTTGTTTTTCAACTTCATTTTCAGCATCTACAGGTGCAACTTCAGTCTGCAAATTAATATATATAAAATGTATTACATTCTGATATGTATATAAAATTTATAATTAACTACCAATATTTAATTTACCTCATCAACATCTATGTCAGGATAAGTGATTTCAACACCGTTTTTTCCAAAGACTTTTAAATAGAAAAAATTACCAAAACCTTTGGTGACTAAGAAATAACAACCAACCTCCAACTGAAACAGACTAACAATTAAATCCATACCAACAGTAAAACCGACTTTGCCGTCAGACGTTACAATGGAAACGTTAAACGTTTGGTTGTCTATCATTACAGTAGAGGTTAAATCATTTGACGAATAATCGTAACTTTTTGGCAAAATACATTGAGGAATGACCTGTAGGATGAAAAAAAAAATGTAAAAACAGGTTAGTATTAACATATCTAAAGTAATAATTCAATACATTAGGAAAAATAAAATCATATATATCTTACATAAAAATTACATGATGGAGGGAGCATATTTGTCCAGAAAGAGCAACGACTAACCCCATTAAGAAAACTTGTTAATTTAAACGTAGTAGGATCTACAGGATTAAATACTACCAAACATCCTTGGGTTAGACCCAAGTGTTCTACAACTTTGGACCAACCATGAAAGAAAAATAACTTCCCTTTAGCAGCGCTTAAATAAACTTTAAAGACACGGCCATCTTCAGTGTGTATGATAACATTAGTAGGGCCTTTGTAAACACCCCATAGTTTGGAAACAACATCATCGGGAATCGACTAATAAAACAATGAAATGGAAAATGAATTATAATTATAGTCAA
Organism: Helianthus tuberosus; assembly: GCA_030545235.1. Taxonomy (NCBI): domain Eukaryota; kingdom Viridiplantae; phylum Streptophyta; class Magnoliopsida; order Asterales; family Asteraceae; genus Helianthus; species Helianthus tuberosus. Next base: position 190,800,423 of record CM060406.1, read on the forward strand.
AAGATTAAAATAATACAATAATAATATACTGTATTTAATAAGATGAAAAATAAAAGAACACAAATAACTAAAGTAATAATTATTCATTTACCAGAATAAGTAGGTCTGATCGATTCATTACCCTAAAGAACCAGGGTCCTCTGTAACTGAATTACATAATACAATGTTAACAATATATAACATGTTAAGGTTATTGTTAGAAAATAAAAAAAATAGCCACAAAATACCTTGATGAATTTTCACCCATAGTAAATACATACAAAAAACAGGATACATAAACAAACGACATCAAATCAATTATTATGCAATCAAAATAATTAACAAACAAAGGATTCATGAATAAGTTGAATGAGGATTTATATAACTTAAAAATAATCAAAATAACAAATTGAAATTTTTTTTATAAAAACATAATTAATAAAAATATATATTACATAACAATCGATAAACTGATTCTAGTTTCAATAAGTTGAAGCAGGACTTGTATATCAATTGTATTTAAAACAATTGAAAATAGAGATTAGGGTTTATGCTATCTATAACAATTAACATATCAATATACAAACCAAACAACTTAATTGTGGTTTTCTAATAAAAAATAAAAATCAATAACAGAGGTGGAATACACTTACCGATGCTTGTATTTGGATGTCTGATGATGAACAAAATAAAGAGCACGCTTCTCAAGTGAACGGTTGAAAATTATATTAAAAGCAAAATTATGTATATATGCAATACAAATGGAAACAGTTGCAAAATTACCTAAAATAAATTACCATAATTTAATAAGATTGCAACCTTCCATATATAATGAAAAGAACGCGGTTAAATAATTGAAGGGAATATACAGGAGATCTGTGGTGAGAAAAACAAACATTCTGTTGATGAAGCAACCAGTGAGAGAGATTTGACGGGATTTTTTTGAGGGGTCGTTGACATTGTCGAGGAGCGTAAGGAAATGATATCACTTAGCATTTCCTGAGACTCCTTGACAACATCAACGACACCTCCATGTTCCAAGCAAAACACTATCACTGTATTTTTCCTCAACTGAGGGTTTCTTCTGATTAGCTTCCATATGTATCATATAAAATGTATAATACAATAAGTTAGTGAATAATAAAAACAAAACAATACCTTAATGAAGAACTCCCAGGAATATTAGAAACCTACAAAAAAAGGTTTGACTGACAAAAAAAAAATCAGATTATATATTGTAAATAATCCGTAATGTTAATACTCAAAAATCAACAGATCTTGAGATAAAATCAGATACAGTCTTAAATTAAAATAAAAAATGATCAAAAAACAAAACTATCAAACACATTTAAAAATAATACATTCAAATAATTTAGGGGTCATAGAATACAGATTCAATCAAAATGAAATTTTTTTTTTCATGAAATTCAGATTTACCGATTTGAATAAATGTAAAATCAAATTCAATAACAAAAACACACAGAGCTGGAGTAAGTATGAATAAACATAATGGAAATAAACATAAAACACAGATCTGGAATTACATTCGGAATTAGGGTTTCTGAAACAGAACAATACTTCTTCAAAAAATTAATAAAAAAAAACAATAGGTATTATAAACACAGATCTGGATAATAAACATATAAACAACAAATCTATAATGACAATCGGAGATAGGGTTTCTTGGATAATAAAAATTAATCATAAACAAAACAAAAGGTAAAATTCACTACAAACGGTTTAGGGTTATGAGTAAACATAAAATTCTATACCAAAAACTATACAGATAATAAACATAAACAACAAATCTAAATGACAATCGGAGATAAGGTTTCTTGAACAGATCAAAAAAATAAAGATTAAACTAAGAAATTAAAATATACACTTACAGATTAAGATATGGATGAATGAAGAAATTTCAGAAATCCGTTGAAGAAGATGAAGAAGTCGAATTAGAAAATAATGGAAGAGAGAAGGCGGTGGAATTATTGATGAAATGAATTGCATTGAATGAAAAAATAGAATGAAATATATACATACACAAAATGCCGCCCAAATTGTAATTCTCTGGCCAAAGACAATAGCCACATCAAAGTCAATAAGTCAACCCCTATTTTGCTTTAGTATAATAGATAGATTATGGTGGAGCAAAAATATAGTGAATAAAAAGGAGTGCATTACTTTTTTAAGTGTCAAAGTGAAAGGCATATTTCTTTTATTTCTATAAGACTTGAATCAAAGACTTCTTTCTTCCAAGGAGTTTAAAAGTTTTGTTTTTGCCAATATACCACCCCTATTGATACGCATATTACATGTTTAATCTCTATTTCTTTTTAAATTATGCCGGTAGCTCTAAACTTTACTAAAACATAACACATATGGCTTATGGAGTGAATGTTAGATTTAATTTTTAGACTTAGTTTTTTTAAGAGTTATATGTCTTCTTAGTCCTTGTGGTTTGCCATTTTTTGTATAGTTTTGTCCCTAGGCTTCAAGAATTACAGAGTTGATCCCAGTGATTATAATTTTTATACTTGGGTGGTGAAGGGGTAAGGTCCCAAAAACCTCGTAATAGATGCCTGGGACCGTACCACAACCTTATCTTTTAGCCCTTTTTTGATCTTGTGCGGCCGCGCACTGGTCCCACAAAGATAGCTCGAGAGAAAGATAGCAGACAACACCTGCGCGCCAAAAAACAAACAAAGGATAAGAATCCTTGTCTAATACTTCCGCTTAATATTACCCAGACTTGGATATTATTTACTCAACTAGTGCCACACGATAAGAAGTCACACCGGATTATGGCAATAACCTTCTAGAAGGCTCAATCGTGCACCACCAGACGGTTATAACCGTCTGGGACACGTGTCATCATCTCAGGCCTCCCTGAAAACACGATGATGGCATGGAATTGGAGGAAAACCTCCACTTGCCCACTTTTCACGTGGCAATTCCCCAGCCGTGGATCTGAATAGCGATCTGTGTGCACTCACGTCAGATTAAGATGATTAACGGAAGGAAAAGTAACCGCTTACGGGGTTAATATCTTACTTTAATATTTCATCAACGAGTTTTCCCGCCCAAACGCCCGGCTATAAATATAAGAGTAATTCAGGTATGAACTTCAAGTTACACACACTTCGTCAATACTACTTCTTCTTCATAAAAACATGCTTATTCTCACGCCGGAGTCGGGTCACGGAGAAAACCTCCATTTTCCCCGTGACGAGGCTAACAATGTTCTATTTTGCAGTGTTCACCGAAGAAGAAGAATTGTCCCATCAAATCAAACGAGAGAGAACCACCCTTTTTATGCAGAACATAACCCCTGGATAATCTGATTCCGATCCTTTTATCCAGTGTTTCTTCATTGGCGCCCACCGATTTCTCTGTTTTATCAATTTTATCTCGTTTCGATTTGTTTTCCCTCGTTCTCTGTTTTCCCATGGCAGAGAATTCATCACTCCACCCATCAGGTCCTCGATCTGAATTCAAGGGTTTTGCAACCCAAGATACCCAGATCGACGGAATCATGGGAATCAACAAAAACAACAGTTATTCCGTAGAAAAGGACTCTTCAGATCAACTCCTATAGAGAGCTCCGGAATACTGGTTCGGCAGATTCCAGGTTGCTATAAACCAAATTTTCACACAAATTAACAGATCTGAGTCGTTAAACATCAGATCCGATACTCTGAAAGAAATCAAGGGTAAAATTAACACTGTAGTAATGGACCCACAGATACCTGGTCAGTGGGACATCCAATCTAACAGCCGTGCTGAGATAACCCAAAATTCAGAGGATACCAACTGTCAGGCAGCCGAACCAAAGCAAATACACATGGTACAAGGAGGTCCTTTACGAAGGCCAAATAAACGAAACCATAATCAGCATTGGAGGGAACAGCAAGTTGTGTTTCCTGTTGTCCCTGGAGGCCCTCAGGAAGAACGACCAGTAATTATTACTGGCATCTTCGGCCACTACAGAACGGACTATATGTTTATAGATCCAGGAAGCTCGATGGATATCATATACGAGCAATGTTTCAAACAACTTGATCTAGAGGACAAAGCACGCCTAGAGCCGGTTGATTTCCCTCTCACCGGTTTTTGCAATGAAGCTGTATTTCCATTAGGGCAAATTGCATTTCCTGTGACTCTATCAGATGGTGAGCATTCGCGCAGTAAATTTCATGGTCATGCCAGCAACATCACGCCACGATGTCTTGCTCGGAAGAAGGTCACAAAAAGAATTCAGCAAGATCACTTCTATTCCACATGCTGCATGCGGGTTTCCAACAGAAAATGGAGTCGCAATTTTGTACTCAAGCAAGGAGGTCATGTACGTTGACGACGAGCCACCAGCAAAAGTGGCAAAGCCCTCAGCATCAAATGAGCCGGAGAAATGGGTCCTAAACGAAGAATATCCAGAACAGACCATCCTACTAGGGCACGCCATTTCACCGACAATACGAATACAATTAAAGGAATTACTGTCCAACAATAAGGACATATTCGCCTGGTGTCCGGCGGACATGACTGGAGTTCTGCGAGATATAGCGCAACATTGTCTGAACATCTGGCCCTCTGCAGAACCTGTCGCGCAGGGAAGACGCAGCCTCAGCGCTGAAAAAGCAGAAGCTATGAACGAACAAGTAGCAGAGTTACTCAAATCCGGAATCTTGCGCGAAGTCCAGTACCACACCTGGGTCGCCAACCCAGTGATGGTTCAAAAACACAGTGGCGGATGGCGAAAGTGCGTCGACTTCAAAGACTTAAATAAAGCCTGCCCGAAAGATTGCTATGCGCTTCCTGAGATAGACAAAAAAGTTGACTCTCTAGCTTCGTTTCGCTGGAAGTGTTTTCTTGACTGTTATATGGGCTATCACCAGGTCCAAATGAAAGAGGAGGACGAGGACAAGACTGCCTTCCGCACGGATAAAGGCATCTTCTGCTACACAAAAATGCCTTTTGGCCTCCGCAATGCAGGAGCTACTTACCAGCGCTTAATGGATACAGTCTTCGGGGAAGACATTGGTAAAACAGTCGAGGTATATATGGATGACCTCGTCATCATGAGCCACGAAGAGGAAACAATGCTCGCAAATATTCAGCGCACGTTCGATTCTTTGCGCAGCGTAAACTTAAAGCTCAACCCAACGAAGTGTTCCTTCGGGATGGAAGAGGGGAAATTCCTGGGTTTCATAGTAACAAGAGATGGTTTTAAAGTAAACCCGGAGAAAGTGTAAGCCATCCAGCTGATGCCATCACCTGCAACAATAAAAGAGATGCAAAGACTCGCAGGGCGCTTAGCAGCCTTGAACAGATTTTTGGCAAATCATGCTGCAAAGTCTTATCCGTTCATCAGCACACTGCGGAACTGCGCCAAGAAAACTCACTTCCAGTGGACACCAGAAGCGGAAGCAGCCTTCAAGCAAATGAAGGAGTGTTTAATTCAACTGCCAACACTAACAGCACCGCGAGAAAAAGAACCATTAATCTTATATTTATCCGTTGCAGAAGTAGCGGTCGGCGCAGTGTTAATGGTGGAACGAGAAAACATTCAAACTCCAATTTATTATATAAGTAAGATGCCCACTGGCCCGGAGACGCGCTACTCATTGATAGAGAAACTGATCCTCACTCTGGTACATGCTTCACGGCGCCTACGCCGGTATTTCTCTGGCCATGTCATCACAGTTCTTACCAATTACCACTTAGGGCAGATTCTATCAAAACCCGATGTTGCGGGAAGATTAGCTAAATGGGCTATTGAGCTGGGAGGATACAATATCCTATACAGACCGCGACCAGCAATTAAAGGGCAAGTTTTAGCAGATTTCGCCACAGAAGTCCCCATAGACAAAGTCCAAGAATGTGAAGCAATCCAGAACCCTGTTCCCATTTTCGACGATAGGGTATGGACTCTACACACAGACGGAGCTTCTAATGACGACGAAGCAGGTGCGGGTCTCCGGTTGGTCAGCCCAGATGATCACGAACTTACATATGTGATACGCCTGGATTTCTGAAGCACGAATAACGAAGCAGAATACGAAGCGTTTCTAGCAGGCCTTCGTTTAGCTCTTAAGATGGGAGCGAAAAACCTCGAAGCTAACGTCGATTCAAAACTAGTGGCTGAGCAAGTTAATGGGCATTATGATGCAAAAGGTGAAGCTATGGCACTATATCTGGAACAAGCGCGGATGTTAATCAGCCAATTCCAAACGTTCAAGATAAACCATATAAACAGAAGCGAAAACAAGCACGCGGATGCACTAAGCAAATTGGCTGCCACTAGCTTCAGACACCTAGCAAAAGAGGTGCGCATCGAGGCATTGTCCAATCCTTCTGTTCCTCTCAAACAAGTAAACGTCATAGAGATTGGCAACCCATCCTGGATGTCCCCAATCATCTTGTACCTACAACATGGAAAACTTCCGGACGGAAAGGCAGAAGCTAGAAAAATCCAGAACAAGGCAATAAACTATGAGATGGCAGGCGGGATCCTATACTGAAAGTCATTCATGGGACCGCTCCTGCGCTGTGTCGATAAAACAGACGCGCAATACTTAGTCAGGGAAATCCATGAAGGCTTATGTGGAATACATGCCGGACCGCGCATGGTAGTGGCAAAGATAATGAGCGCGGGCTACTATCGGCCGGGAATGCACGTAGACGCGGTAGAATTATTACAGAAATGCGCAGCTTGTCAGCGCCACGCACCGAAAACCCTCCGCCCAAAAAATCCGCTCGTTCCGGTCACGTCCGCCTGGCCCTTCCAGCAATGGGGAATTGATCTTGTTGGCCCATTCCCTGATGCGCCAGGCGCAGTAAAATTCATTATCGTAGCAGTCGACTATTTCACAAAGTGGGTCGAAGCCAAGGCATTAGCTTCAACCACAGCAATGGTAATCCGCAAATTTATATGGGAACATATTATTTGCAGATTCGGACTACCATTACGCATCATCTCCGACAACGGCACCAACTTCGCCTCGGATGATCTTCAGAAATGGTTCAAAGAAATGAAGATCGAGCACAACTTTGCCTCTGTGGCGCACCCACAAGCAAAAGGCCAAGTGGAGAGTGTCAACAAACAGATTGTCGATGGCATAAATGTCATGGCCCCCGCTCCCGGTTTTACCCGGTCCAGGAGCCGCGGGACAGAAACCCGTGGTATTTATTAATTGAGTTGACAGCGGAAGATTTTACAGGATCTTTTAAAACTTGAAATGCCTGATTATTTTATTTCATAATTCGGGATAAAACCCCATAATTTACAATAGAGGAATTTTACTAGGAAATTCCCTGGTTTACAATTCATGTTTATTTATTTAACTGAGCCACTACTTCAAGCTTGTTAATGCTCCGTAGCACTTTTCCTTGGTTCACAGTAGTCACCTGAAACATGTTTTGAAAATATTTTATCAGCGGGGAAATACTGGCGAGTCATTCAAATTTGATAAAACGACACATAGTTATAAATTACAACATAAGAGCGATTACAATGGCTTTTATCTTATTTTTATCTGGCGCCGTGTCACCTCCTGGTGACGATGGTCATACCACTATTGGGTCTTTCCCCAAATAGTGAATATTATCACTGTTAGGATTTATTAGCCTAACTGTGAGAAATTAGTAATGTGCACAATACACCACTAGCCAGTGATTCAAGATAACCACGACTTAATCCCTGTAATTATAACTTTGAAAATAATTGGCGTATTGTAAAACATTATTGATAAAAAGAGAATGACTCACATTGCAGATTTAAACGGGCAGAGTTTAGCCTACTGAATAGCCTTGTAACCTAATTTAAATAACAATGCACACGAACTAGGTCAGTAACGAATAGAGCATTTACGATAACTCACGAGATTAAAACCCTCACAACGAATGACAAAGTGCAACACTTAAACATCCATCAATTCATGACGAATGACAAAGTATAGCCCTAATTTGGGTAGCACTTAAACATCCATTGGATAGTTTCAATCGATCGAACATTGAATCGTAGCAGCGATCGAGTTAATACCCTGTATCGTAGCAGCGCCTCCCTAATGAAAATTATGTTTTTGAGCAGTGTATCTTCGTTTTTGTGAAAAGATTTCGACACCAGTGAACTGCTCATAGCCTGCCCTATTTATAGCTGATTTTTGGGTCTCACGAGGCCCGCGTGAACCTTCGCTCGATCCTTACGCGGCCCGCGTGGCCACCTAGTCTACGTGTAGGGTTGCTGGGTCATCAGTAGGTCTGCCAGGTGGATGCCACGTGGATCGGAACGCTTATCCGGTCAACACCACATTGATGCGGCCCGCGTCAACTTAAGCTTGACCTTTACGCGGCCCGCCTGAAGACCATATTTCTTGTTTTCTTGGTTTTTCATGCACAGTAGGTTTTCAGGGGTCCGGGTTTTCACTTACGGGTTGTTTTAGGACATTTTTTAAGGTCCTTACATCCTCCCCACCTTATTTAAAATCTCATCCTCGATATTTATTGAAATAAGTGAGGATACTTTCGCTTCATTTCTGATTCTAGCTCCCAAGTGTATTCGGGTCCTCTTTTTGAATCCCACTTGACTTTGACAAGTACCAATCTTTTGTGTTTGAGAAACTTGATTTTTCTGTCTTCTATTTGAAGCGGTTTCTCAACAAACTTTAGTTTCTCATTTACCTCTATGTCTTGAAGAGGTACTACCAGAGATTCGTCAGATAGACATTTCTTGAGATTGGATACATGAAACACGTCATGTACTCCAGCTAGCTCCTCTGGTAGCTGTAAGCGATAAGCAACAGGTCCTATTTGCTGTATTACTGGGAATGGTCCTACATACGTTGGACTTAGCTTTCCTTTCTTATCGAACCGAACTACTCCTTTCCAAGGAGAAACTTTCAATAGTACTCTGTCTCCCACTTGGAATTCTAACGGCTTGCGTCGATTATCGGCATAACTCTTCTGACGATCTCGAGCCGTCTTTAGTCTTTCCTTGATTTGAGTGATCTTGTCGATAGTTTCTTGCACAATTTCAGGACCTGATAATTGATTTTCTCCTATTTCTGCCCAACAGACTGGAGTTCTGCATTTTCGTTCATATAGTGCTTCGAATGGGGCAGCTTCGATGCTTGAATGATAACTATTATTATAGGAGAATTCAATTAAGGATAGGTGGTCATCCCAATTTCCACCAAAATCTATTACACATGCTCTAAGCATGTCCTCCAGAGTTTGAATCGTCCTTTCACTTTGTCCGTCTGTCTGAGGATGATATGCAGTGCTTAGATTTAGTCGGGTTCCCATTGCTTCCTGGAAACTTGTCCAGAAATGGGAGGTGAAACGACTATCCCTATCCGATACAATGGAGAGTGGAACTCCATGTAAGGATACGACTTCATCTACATACAACTTTGCCAACCTTTCCATGCTAAAGGTTTCTTTCATGGGTAGAAAATGAGCTGATTTGGTTAATCGATCCACAATTACCCAAATCGCATCATTACCTTTTCTGGTTTTGGGCAACTTAGTAACAAAGTCCATTGTTACGAGTTCCCATTTCCATACAGGCATTTCTAATTGTTGTAGTAGACCTGAGGGTTTCTGATGTTCTGCCTTAACTTGTGAACAAGTAAGACATTTAGAAACATACCTAGCTATGTCCTTTTTCATTCCTATCCACCAGAAGTTATTTCTTAAATCTTGGTACATCTTGTTGTTACCAGGATGCATGGTATACCTAGATTTATGGGCTTCTTCTAAAATCTTATTTCTTAGCTCTCCTTGCTTAGGAACCCAAATTCTTTTCTTGTGGAATCTCCAAATTCCATCGCTTCCTTGTTCTAATTCTTTTATTCGTCCCTTCATTCCTCCAGCATCATCCTTGATTGCTGTTTCTTGAATATTTTTCAGTTGTTCCATTAAATCTAACTGTAGATTTAATCTAAGAGCACGAACTCGCTTTTGCTTTTCATGATACTTACGACTTAAGGCATCTGCAACTATGTTCGCCTTTCCTTCGTGATATTGAATATCACAGTCGTAGTCACTTAAGATTTCCATCCATCACCTTTGCCTCATGTTCAATTCTTTTTGCCCAAATATGTATCTTAAACTCTTATGATCTGTATAGACAGTAAACTTACTTCCATACAGATAGTGCCTCCAAATCTTAAGGGTGAAAATTATGGCTCCTAATTCCAAGTCATGAGTCGTATAGTTTTCCTCATGCTTTTTCAATTTCCTTGAGGCATACGCAATTACCTTTTTGCGTTGCATTAGCACACATCCTAATCCTAGCTTAGAAGCATCATAGTAAACTCCAAAATCCTCTGTTCCTTCTGGCAAGGCTAGAATTGGGGTGTTTGTTAACTTTTTCTTTAAAATCCTAAAGGCCTCTTCTTGCCTAGGTCCCCATTCAAACTTAGCTGTTTTACATGTTAACTTATTTAATGGTACAGCTATTTTGGAAAAATCCTTAATGAATCGTCTATAATATCCTGCTAATCCTAGAAATCTTCTAATTTCCACAGTTGATTGCAGAACTTTCCATTTGGTGATTGCTTCTATCTTAGCAGGATCTACGTGAATACCTTTGTGATTCACCATGTGTCCTAATAATTGCACCTATTGTAGCCAAAATTCACACTTCGAGAATTTGGTGTAAAGCTTCTCCTTTCTTAACAAAGTTAAGAGTGCATGCAGGTGCTCACAATGTTCGTCCTGACTTTTGGAATAAATAAGTATATCATCGATGAAGACAATTAGAAATTTATCCAAGTACAGTTTACAGATCCTATTCATCATGTCCATAAATGCTGCAGGAGCATTTGTTAATCCAAAGGGCATGACTGTAAACTCGTAGTGACCATACCTAGTTCTGAAAGCAGTTTTAGGTATGTCTTCTTCTTGTACTTTCAACTGATGGTATCCTGAGCGTAAATCTATTTTAGAAAAGTATCTAGCTCCTTGCAATTGATCAAAAAGATCATCAATCCTATGTAATGGATATCGATTCTTAATTGTAACCTTATTCAGTTCCCTATAATCGATACACATTCGCATCGAACCATCCTTCTTTTTCACAAACAACACTGGAGCTCCCCAAGGGGATGAACTAGGTTGTATGAATCATTTGCTTAATAATTCATCTAATTGCTTTTTCAATTCTAGCATTTCGGTGGGTGCTAACCGATAAGGTGCCTTAGCTATCGGTGTAGTTCCAGGAATTCGATGAATTCTAAATTCTACTTCCCTATCGGGTGGTAATCCTGGTAGTTCTTCTGGAAAGACATCCGGATATTCTGATACTACCGGAATTTCTTTAAGTTCCTTATCTTTAGTGTTAATGATTACTGAAATCATATACACCATTTCTTGTTTTCTTGAATAACTAGCCAATTTCATTACTGAAATGAATTTCAGTGGCTTTCGTGGCTTATCTCCTGTACTCACCACTAACTCTCCTGTAGGTGTATGTATTTCTATGGAATTCTTATCACAAAGAATTCGGGCATGGTTGGCTACTAACCAATCCATTCCTAATACTATATCGAATCCGGCTAAATTCATAGGTAACAGGTTTGCATAGAATTTATGACCTAATAGTTCTATCTTTCCTTCTCGCAAAACCTTATCTATGTTAACAGAATTCCCATCTGCCGTTTCAACTGTAAAAATCTGCCTAAGGTTGGTTAAGGGTAAGTTAAGAGCTTGGCAGAATGAAGTATTTATAAAACTTTGGTTTGCACCAGAGTCAAATAATACATTTGCATAAACGTCGTGAACTAGGAACGTACCAGCTATCACGTCAGGGATTAATTCTGCTTCCTGAGTAGTCAACTAGAAGGCTCTTGCGTTTCTCTTGGTAGTTCCTTCTGCAGGTTTGGCTTTGTTATCAGCTGGTTTGACCAATTTCAGGCAGTCTGGCCTAAAATGTCCAGCTTCTCCATAGTTGTAGTAGATTGTTGCTTTCTTCTTCCTGCAATCATCTTCTTGATGCCCCGAAATTTTGCAGAAATTGCAATACCCTTTGCATATTCCAAAATGCTTTCTTTTGCAGGCATTGCAAAATGGAACAGTGGAAGATTGCCCAGTTCCCTTTTTCTTAAAATTATTACGGTTACCCACACGGAATCCTTGGGTAATCTTTTGGGCTACTTCCTTTTTCCTATTTTCTTCTCGCGTACGCACTAGTCCGTCAGTCAAAGTGTTAGCTAATTCCACTGCATTGTCAATTGTGCGAGGTCTCACAGCTTTAACGATATCACGGATTTCTCCAATTAAACCCCATATGTAGCGAGAAATAAGTACCGGTTCTGGCGAAGCCAGGGTAGGTACAACTCTAGCATACTCAAAGAATGTCAAAGTATATCCTCGACAATCAACGTCTATCATCCGGTGATTAAGGAATTTATTTGCCATTTGTTCTTTTTCGTATTCGGGACAGAATTTTCTTTCCACCAGCCGCTTAAATTCTTCCCAACTCATGGCATAGGCTACATCGCTTCCCTTGGCTTGTAGTACTGTATTCCACCATTCGAGTGCCCCTTTCTTTAAAGAGATGTGATGCGTACATGACCTTATCTTCCTCTGCACATTTACTTATTTTAATCACCGCCTCGGTTTTCTCTAACCAACGCAGTGCAGCAGTTGCCCCCTCGTTTGTAACAACTCTCAATAAAACCGACACTCTCGAATATTCCGACACCGTAATATATGTTAAAATATCTTTATATGTCCTTAATTACAACCCGTATGTAAAAACCAAGCCCAAATTATGTTATAACGTTTAAAATAAATGAAAACATGAAATACTGAGTTGAGGCGGGCCACGTAGACCCACCCCAACATTTCACGCGGGCGGTATAAGGGTTGAGATCTGACTTCGTTGACTTCTTAAGCTGATACGGGCCGCGTAAGCTTAAGCTTACACTTACGCGGGCCGCTAGAGATCATCAAACGCGTATACATCCTGAGCTGATACGTGTCGACATCGTGTCAAGCCTAGTAGATAACCCGGATAAGCTATACGTTGACCGGACATTGACGCGGGCAGCGTAGGCCCTTGCCTACTCTTACGCGGGCCGCGTAAGGACCAGAATCAGGATTTCGTTTTCCGTCGCTCATTCTCAATTCTTAAATCACAATTTATGATATTAGGCTTATTATACGCGGATATTATACCCCCTAAATAGCGAAGTTCTGCTCCGTTGTAAGTATTATAACCCCTTGAGACGTATTAGATACTCTGCCCGATTGATTCAGGGTTCCGTAACGGCTGTCGTGGTTCTGCCCGACGTAGTCGTTGGAATGCCGTCTCGGGGAGGGTATTACTAATGTTAAATTGTGTTATTATACTAACACGCGTGCTTTTGTGTAATTTATAGATTATTCCCAGGAAATCCTTACTGAAAACCCTAAGACAGCAATGTGAGTAATCCTCTTTTTGTGTCAAATATTTTACAAAACCTTAAATACTTTTCCATGCGAATAACCGTATTGAGTATTTGTAAGAATACAATTATAGTGGGTATGTTGTGGTTTTGTATACAAAATTTGTTACCACCTGGTCAAGGAGTAACATTTCCACAAGTTGAGTATGACAGTACCACTGATGTTAATTGTTATATCTTGGAAACAAATGTAATTGCGGATGTGTCCTCAATACTGTACACCGTGACTTTTTATTTAAACTTGATTAAACTGGGATTCACTCACCAGTAGTTCCCACTGACAAATGTTTTTAAAACGCGTTTCAGGTAACAAAATGTGAAAGCCAAATAGAAGCCAGCTGGACAGCACTGAAGGCTTGGAAAAGTGGCAATAAAGTTACCTAAAATAAAATAGATGTTTTTATTAAATAAAATAGGATTTGTTCCTATGAAAACGTGTGTACTATGAACTTGGGTTTTATCCCATTTGTTTAATGTTATAAAAAAAGGTGGTGTTTACTCTGATCAAAACATTTCCTAACTACGATCCTGATGAAAAATTCCGCTGCCAAATTAGACAAATACCACGATACCACCGAAACTGGCTCGCGGCCGCCCGTTCCAGGGAATCAGGGATCGGGGGTTGCGATAGAAGGTGGTATCAGAGCTATGCCACTGATTCAGCCACAGAGGTGTTCTGCTGACATCAAAATGCAAAGTGTTAGGAAATACCAAGGGTAGCAGCACCAAATCCCCTAGACCCAAATTATGAACCCTGGTGGGACAATGATAGGGATTATGTGCCACGTTACCAAATGCACGAAGACATGCCTATGCCAACTCTAAGAGACTACCCAGGTATGGACCCTTTAGATCCTTATTACCACGATGAATACATTAGGGAAATTTTAGAAGATCCTTACCATCTCCGAACTCATACACCTCCATATCAGGAACCCGCACCCCAGATTCCAAACCCAGTCCTAGAACCTGCACCCCCAATGAGTGCAGAAAACGTCCAAGAACTTAGGAATTTCGGTGAGGAAATTTTAGAAAGCAGTGAGAGAATGCGACAGGTGGGAGAGCGTCTCGTCTGGAAGTATGACGAACGCAATATGGATTTCTGGATGAATCCATATCAGTGAATGTGTGAAAGGAAGAAACGGTAGTAATAATAATATAATAATATCATAAAAATAAAATATGTGTGTACAGATGCCTATTATTATTAGTGCAATTTTATTTCAGTTGGTATTGTAATTTTATTCCAGTACTAGTGTGTAATAGACGCATAGTATATGAATAGAGTAAGTCGCAATGATCGACGCTTTTGGTTAAATTGCGTGTCATGTGATTGACTATGTTAAACATTATTTTGTGATATTAATACGGGGTAAATGTTTAAAATTCAGATGGCCGACGAAGGACATCAAGATAATCTGAATAACGATAACCAGAGTAACATTAACGTGGTTAATGAGAATCCAAGCAACAATAACCATGGAAACCAAATGGATAATAGTGCCGTTCAACACATAGTGGCACAAGGAATTATAGATGCAATGCCATTTATTATTCAAACGGTTCAAGAAGCAAATAATAAAAGTAAACATAGCAGTAAGCGACCAATTGAACCAGAACACAGTGTGAACAATGGCCCTGTACTTCAAATGCCTATTCCCAAAAGAAGAAGAATTGTGCCTAACGGTTGTTCTTACAAGGAATTCTGGTCTTGTAAACCAATAGAATTCTCGGGCAATGAAGAACCTATTGCAGCTCTACACTGGATAGAAAAGACTGAGGCTGTTTTGAAAATAAGTAAATGTGCGGAAGAAGACAAGATAATGTTTGCTTCCAATCTATTCAAGAATTCAGCCTTAGAATGGTGGAACACTATCCTCCAGTCTAGAGGAAGTGATAAGGTTTATAATATGGAATGGGAAGAATTTAGGAATACAGTGTAAAGGAAATTCTGCCCTCCTAATGAAAAAGAACAAATAGCAAACAAATTCCTAAATCTTAGGATGAATGGAGTGGATAGTAAGGGATACACTACTACATTCTTTGAATATGCTAGGATAGTGCCAACCCTTGCATCACCTGAACCGGTATTAATCTCCCGTTACATCTGGGGATTAATTGGAGAAATTAGACATGTAGTCAAGGCAGCTAGACCCCAAACCATAGAAGAAGCTGTTGAACTTGCTAATACCTTGACTGATGAACTAGTTCGTACTAGAGAATAAGATCAGAGGAGAAACTTGACTCAAAGGCTTACCCAAGAATTCCGTTCTGGGAATTTCAACCGTAGGAACGTAGGTTCTACCTCTGCACCGTATTGCAGGATCTGCAAAAAATAAGCATTCTGGAAAATGCTCCACTCACTGCAATTTCTGCAAAGCAGCAGCACATAAGGAAGAGAACTGCAGGAGGAAATCCAGTAATGGATTGTGCTTCAACTGTGGAGAAAAAGGCCATATTAAGCCAAACTGTCCAAAACTGGCTCCAGCTACGAACAACAAGAACACTAAAAATGCTAGAGCATTTGTTCTAACTGTAGAAGAAGCTAAAATGATCCCAGACGTTATAGCTGGTACGTTTTTAGTTAATGATGTATTTGCTAAAGTATTATTTGACTCTGGTGCAAACCAAAGTTTTATTAATACTTCGTTTTGCAAAATTCTAAATCAACCATTAACTAAACTACCACAAGAATGTCTAGTAGAGACAGCTAACGGAGAAACTATTAGGATTTCTGAAATCTTGCAGGGAGCAAGAATAGAAATTTTAAACCAAACGTTTAGGGCAAACCTTTATCCAATGAATCTGGCAGGATTTGATGTTGTTTTAGGAATGGATTGGTTAATAGCCAATAAAGCCAGTATTTTATGTGATCAAAAGTCAATTCAAGTAAATTCATCTAAAGGTAAAACGATCACAATTAAAGGAAATAAGCCACCTAGATCCACAAAATTCATCTCTGTGATGAAAACTGCAAGTTCTATAAGAAAAGGTTCTATAGTGTATTTGATTTCTATAATCACTAACACTAAAGGAAAAGAATTAAAAGACATTCCAGTAGTGTCTCATTTTTCAGATATCTTTCCAGAAGAATTACCAGGACTATCTCCAGACAGAGAAGTTGAATTCAGAATTCACCTGCTACCAGGAACAGTACCAATTGCCGAAGCACCCGCCGAAATGCAGGAACTGAAGAAACAATTAGATGAATTATTAGAAAAGGGATTTATACAACCAAGCTCATCGCCATGGGGAGCACCAATCTTATTTGTTAAAAAGAAGGACGGATCAATGCGTATGTGCATTGACTACCGTGAATTAAACAAGGTTACGATTAAGAATCGGTACCCATTACCGAGAATCGATGATCTGTTTGATCAACTGCAAGGAGCTCGATTTTTCTCAAAAATCGATTTAAGGTCAGGATATCATCAATTAAAGGTATAGGAAGAGGATATTCCTAAAACCGCATTAAGAACAAGGTATGGTCATTATGAATTTACTGTCATGCCATTTGGTTTAACCAATGCCCCAGCTGCATTTATGGACATGATGAACCGAATATGTAAGTCATATTTGGATAAATTCATAATTGTATTTATAGATGATATTCTAATTTACTCTAAGAATAAAGAAGACCATGCAAGACATTTGCACGCACTTTTAAGTTTACTACGAAAGGAAAAGCTTTATGCTAAGTTCTCAAAGTGCGAATTTTGGTTAGAACAAGTTCAATTTCTCGGACACTTAGTAAACCATGAAGGAATTCATGTAGATCCAACAAAGATCGAGGCGATTACTAAATGGAAAACCCCTGAGTCACCAACCGAGGTTAGAAGTTTCTTAGGATTAGCGGGTTATTATAGAAGATTTATTAAAGATTTCTCTAGAATAGCCATTCCTTTGACTAAGTTAACTTGTAAATCCGTTAAGTTTGAATGGGGATCAAAACAAGAAGAAGCATTTAGAATTCTTAAGAAAAGATTAACTAATACACCTATACTAGCATTACCAGAAGGAACTGAAAACTTTGTAGTCTATTGTGACGCATCTAAGTTAGGTTATGGATGTGTGTTAATGCAACGTCAAAAGGTTATAGCCTATGCATCCAGACAACTTAAGAGTCATGAAGAGAATTATTCTACCCATGATTTAGAACTAGGAGCAATAATTTTTGCCCTTAAGATTTGGAGACATTACCTTTATGGTAGTAAGTTTACCATATTTACTGATCATAAAAGTTTAAGGTATGTTTTCGGGCAAAAAGAGTTGAATATGAGACAAATGCGTTTGATGGAATTGCTTAGTGATTATGATTGTGATATCCAGTATCATGAAGGAAAAGCAAATGTAGTGGCAGATGCTTTAAGCCGAAAGTATCATGAAAAACCAAAAAGGGTACGTTCTCTTAAATTAAATCTAAAAATAGATTTAAATGATCAAATTAGAAAAGTACAAGAGTCAGTAATCAAAGAAGATACTAAAAAGCTAAAAGGTATGCTAAAAGAGTTAGAACAAGGGACAGATGTAATTTGGAGATTCCATGAAAAGAGAATATGGATACCAAAATTAGGAAACCTACGTCAACGTATATTAGAAGAAGCCCATAAGTCTAAGTATACGATGCATCCAGGGAGTGATAAAATGTACCAGGACCTAAAAAAGAATTTTTGGTGGATAGGAATGAAAAAGGACATAGCAGCTTACGTTTCTAAATGTTTAACTTGTTCACAAGTTAAAGCTGAACACCAGAAACCCTCAGGTTTGTTACAGCAATTAGAAATGCCAGTATGGAAATGGGAATTAATAACAATGGATTTTGTTACTAAATTAACCAAAACAAAGAAAGGAAATGATACAATCTGGGTGATTGTAGATAGGCTAACCAGGTCAGCTCATTTCCTACCAATGAAAGAAACTTTTAGTATGAAACAATTAGCTAAATTGTATGTAAATGAAATTGTTTCTTTACATGGCATTCCTTTATCAATTGTTTCTGATAGGGATAGTCGATTTACCTCTCATTTTTGGTCAAGTTTCCAAAAGGCAATGGGAACTAAATTAAAACTGAGCACAGCTTATCATCCTCAGACGGACGGACAAAGCGAAAGGACAATTCAAACAATGGAGGACATGCTTAGAGCTTGTGTAATTGACTTCGGAGGTAATTGGGACGATCACTTACCTTTAATAGAATTTTCTTATAATAATAGTTATCACACAAGTATCAATGCTGCACCATTCGAAGCACTTTACGGACGAAAGTGCCGAATCCCAGTCTGTTGGGCAGAAATTGGGGAAAAGCAATTATCTGGACCTGAGATAGTGCAAGAAACAACTGACAAAATCATTCAAGTCAAGGAACGACTGAAAGCCGCACGTGATCGACAAAAGAGTTATGCCGATAACCGACGCAAGCCATTAGAATTTCAAGTAGGTGATAAAGTATTGTTAAAAGTCTCTCCTTGGAAAGGAGTAGTAAGATTCATCAAACGAGGATAGCTAAGTCCCAGGTATATTGGACCTTTTAAGATTATTAGAAGAATAGGACCTGTAGCCTATCAGCTACAACTGCCAGAGGAAATGGCAGGAATACATGATGTATTTCATGTATCTAATCTTAAAAAGTGTTTAGCTGATGAATCACTAGTAGTACCTCTTAAAGATATAGAGGTAAATGAACAACTCAAGTTTGTAGAAAGGCCTCTACAAATTGAAGACAAGAAAGTCAAGAATCTCAAGCACAAGAGACTAGTTTTAGTCAAAGTGAAGTGGGACTCCAAAAGAGGACCGGAGTACACATGGGAGCTTGAAGCTGAAATGAAAAAGAAATATCCACACTTGTTCCAGTAGATCTCGAGGACGAGCTCTAAAATAAGGTGGGGAGGATGTAACAACCCTCAAGAAAACCGACACTCTCGAATATTCCGACACCGTAATATATGTTAAAATATCTTTATATGTCCTTAATTACAACCCGTATGTAAAAACCAAGCCCAAATTATGTTATAACATTTAAAATAAATGAAAAACATGAAATATTGAGTTGAGGCGGGCCGCGTAGACCCACCCCAACATTTCACGCGGGCGGTATAAGGGCTGAGATCTGACTTCGTTGACTTCTTAAGTTGATACGGGCCGCGTAAGCTTAAGCTTACACTTACGCGGGCCGCTAGAGATCATCAAACGCGGATACATCCTGAGCTGACACGTGTCGACATCGTGTCAAGCCTAGTAGATGACCCGGATAAGCTATACGTTGACCGGACATTGACGCGGGCCGCGTAGGCCCTTGCCTACTCTTACGCGGGCCGCGTAAGGACCAGAATCAGGCCCTATATAAGAAGGCTTCGGGATTTCGTTTTCCGTCGCTCATTCTCAATTCTCAAATCACAATTTATGATATTAGGCTTATTATACGCGGATATTATACCCCCTAAATAGCGAAGTTCTGCTCCGTTGTAAGTATTATAACCCCTTGAGACGTATTAGATACTCTGCCCGATTGATTCAGGGTTCCGTAACGGCTGTCGTGGTTCTGCCCGACGTAGTCGTTGGAATGCCGTCTCGGGGAGGGTATTACTAATGTTAAATTGGGTTATTATACTAACACGCGTGCTTTTGTGTAATTTATAGATTATTCCCAGGAAATCCTTACTGAAAACCCTAAGACAGTAATGTGAGTAATCCTCTTTTTGTGTCAAATATTTTACAAAACCTTAAATACTTTTCCATGCGAATAACCGTATTGAGTATTTGTAAGAATACAATTATAGTGGGTATGTTGGGGTTTTGTATACAAAATTTGTTACCACCTGGTCAAGGAGTAACATTTCCACAAGTTGAGTATGACAGTACCATTGATGTTAATTGTTATATCTTGGAAACAAATGTAATTGCGGATGTGCCCTCAATACTGTACACTGTGACTTTTTATTTAAACTTGATTAAACTGGGATTCACTCACCAGTATTTCCCACTGACAAATGTTTTTAAAATGCGTTTCAGGTAACAAAATGTGAAAGCCAAATAGAAGCCAGCTGGACAGCACTGAAGGCTTGGAAAAGTGGCAACAAAGTTACCTAAAATAAAATAGATGTTTTTATTAAATAAAATAGGATTTGTTCCTACGAAAATGTGTGTACTATGAACTTGGGTTTTATCCCATTTGTTTAATGTTATAAAAAAAGGTGCTGTTTACTCTGATCAAAACATTTCCTAACTACGATCCTGATGAAAAATTTCGCTGCCAAATTAGACAAATACCACGATACCACCGAAACTGGCTCGCGGCTGCCCGTTCCCGGGAATCAGGGATCGGGGGTTGCGACATCGTTGCATGCAAATTCAGCCGGTTTACAGGCAAGAAATTCCTTATAAGTGCAACCAGGCGTTGCAACTTTCATTTTCTTAAGGAGTGGGGCTTGCATTCCATCGTTGTTATTATTAGTATGGTTGTCGCCTCCGTTTACGCTATTACTGAAGTTATCTTCATGAGTACGTTTGCTAGGAATAATTTGTTGAGGTTCAACTGGATTTCGAGCAGCAGCAAGGATTGCTGGAATAGCATTGGCTATTCCTTGAGCAACGATATTCTCGATATCTTGCCTATTCAGAAATTGATCCTCATTGTTTTGCTCGGATTGGTTATCCTCGTTAACTTGTTCATTACCAGCGTGTGCCATCTGGTAATTAATTTATATAAGTGATTATCATAAAATAATTAATAACTAATCATAACAAGAATAATCACACATAACACACTAACACGTATAATCAAAATTGTTGATTTTTCAACTTCCATTTTTATATATTATAATATGCTTCTGTACACACCGACTATCTTACAAAAGTTTTATTTTTAAGTTATTTCACATAATTATATTTTGATTATTATATTATTATTAAACACATGCTTCCACCACCACATACTATCCCAGCAGCTGGCAATTTCAGAAACGACGTTCCCTCTCGTCGTACTTCCAGGAGATCTGTTCTCCTACCTCCCAGATTCGATTCCCTGCATCCATCAGCTCCTCGCCAAAATGGCGGAGTTCAGCCAAGTTCTCATTACTCATTGGCGGGTTTGGTGAAGGCTCGGGGTCAAATTGAGGGAAAAAGGTATAAGGGTTATTTAAGAGATTTTGGAAATGCCAGTCATTGGTCCACCATTCTTTCATTTCTCCTAAAGGTCGGGTGTTGACAAGGGGATCTGGGATGGCCGGTTCCAAATTCATTGGGAGTTGGGTTTCAGCAGGATAAGTAAAAAAGTTTTCATTGACAGGCTTAAGGGTATCTCAGTCTGCCAGTTTGCGATCCAATTCTTCCCACAATGTCATTTCCTCGGCTTGCTTGGAGCTTTCTCCAATCTCTATTCCTTTCCCTTTATCCATTAGGTACTCCGTCTTGGCAACTTTCCGAGTTACTGGTTTCCTTCTGCGCACACGTCTCCAGCCCACGATTCTTCTTCTTTTCTTTGGCTTGGGTTTCTCTGGAGGCTGGGCTTGAAATTCCATAGGTTCCTCAACATCGGCACAATAACCAGTAAAGTCTCTGGAAACTTCCACTTTAACAGAATAAAGATTGAGATTCTGAAGAGCTTCAGACAACTCGTTCATGTTGTTTAGCATATATGAAGAAACATACAAAATTCTAGGTTAAAATTTTGTAAATTGAATTTTCACAGAAAGGCAATCAGAAAATTAAGTATTTATATAAACATATTGATTTAAAATAAAATATTGCGAATTATATATATATATATATTTATTACAAATTTCAGCTGAAATTTAAAATATACTGGGAATAATTTATTTTAGTCTATCTTTTCTTACTAAGTTGTTTATTGAATGGGCAAAGTTCTGGCTTATAGATGATAGGGGTGCTGGTACTAGTTTGGCAATTAGAAGTTAGCATTTACTGCTGTAGTGGCTAACATATAGAGATCTGACCATTTTTCATCTAATTCATCTTCCCATGGTGGGTTATCACCTGTTTTCTGAGTCTCTTTATTAATTATCACTTCTTTTGTTTGTGACTTCCTTATTTTCTCTTGACTTTTTCTAATAATCCAACTTTTTTTCTTAATGGTAAGTGGTTTCTCAAACTGTGTCTTACGAATAAATATTCCTTCCTCAGTATCTGCTGAGCATTTTGAGGAATTTGATTGAAACGAAGTTCCCTTATCTTTTGGTGAACTATCTAATTGACGATAGATGTCCGAAATTCTTTGCTTACCCATACTGTAACTAACAAGTAGTCAGTTAATAAAAACACATAATCACAAGATGGTAATTAGGAAAATTAAGTATTTCTAAATACTTAATTGGCTTAAATCAGTGGCTCTGATACCACCTTTTCCTGTCACGGCCCCCGCTCCCGGTTTTACCCGGTCCAGGAGCCGCGGGACAGAAACCCGTGGTATTTATTAATTGAGTTGACAGCGGAAGATTTTACAGGATCTTTTAAAACTTGAAATGCCCGATTATTTTATTTCATAATTCGGGATAAAACCCTGTAATTTACAATAGAGGAATTTTACTAGGAAATTCCCTGGTTTACAAAACATGTTTATTTATTTAACTGAGCCACTACTTCAAGCTTGTTAGTGCTCCGTAGCACTTTTCCTTGGTTCACAGTAGTCACCTGAAACATGTTTTGAAAATATTTTATCAGCGGAGAAATACTGGCGAGTCATTCAAATTTGATAAAACGACACATAGTTATAAATTAGAGTATAAGAGCGATTACAATGGCTTTTATCTTATTTTTATCTGGCGCCGTGTCACCTCCTGGTGACGATGGTCATACCACTATTGGGTCTTTCCCCAAGTAGTGATGATTATCACTGTAAGGATTTATTAGTCTAACTGTGAGAAATTAGTAATGTGCACAATACCCCACTAGCCAGTGATTCAAGATAACCACGACTTAATCCCGGTAATTATAACTTTGAAAATAATTGGAGTATTGTAAAACATTATTGATAAAAAGAGAATGACTCACATTGCAGATTTAAACGGGCAGAGTTTAGCCTACTGATTAGCCTTGTAACCTAATTTAAATAACAATGCACACGAACTAGGTCATTAACTAATACAACATTTACGATAACTCACGAGATTAAAACCCTCACAACGAATGACAAAGTGAAACACTTAAACATCCATCAATTCATGACGAATGACAAAGTATAGCCCTAATTTGGGCAGCACTTAAACATCCATTGGATAGTTTCAATCGATCGGACATTGAATCGTAGCAGCGATCGAGTTAATACCCTGTATCGTAACAGCGCCTCCCTAATGAAAATTATGTTTTTGAGCAGTGTATCTTCGTTTTTGTGAAAAGATTTCGACACCAGTGAACTGCTCGTAGCCTGCCCTATTTATAGCTGATTTTTGGGTCTCACACGGCCCGCGTGAACCTTCGCTCGATCCTTACGCGGCCCGCGTGGCCACCTAGTCTACGTGTACGGTTGCTGGGTCATCAGCAGGTCTGCCAGGTGGATGCCACGTGGATCGGAACGCTTATCCGGTCAACACCACATTGACGCGGCCCGCGTCAACTTAAGCTTGACCTTTACGCGGCCCGCCTGAAGACCAGATTTCTTGTTTTCTTGGTTTTTCATGCACAGTAGGTTTTCAGGGGTCCGGGTTTTCACCTACGGGTTGTTTTAGGACATTTTTTAAGGTCCTTGCAATAAAAGCACGACTCGGGATAGCGCGCAGAGGATGGGTCGATGAGCTCCCCAGCATCTTATGGGCCCATCGTACCATGCCAAAGACCAGCACGTGAGAAACCCCATTCAGTCTTGTCTACGGATCAGAGGCGGTAATCCCAGCCGAAATTGGCCTCCCATCACCGCACATGCTTGCCATGGAAAAGCAAAACAATGAGCAAGAATGAAGACTGGATTTAGAACTTCTTGAAAAAAGGCGCGAAAACGCCACCATCACAGAGGCAAGGTACAAATCCAAACTTGAAAAATACTACAACGCGCGCGTACGCGTATGTACTTTCGTTCCGGGAGACTTCGTCTTGCGCGACAATGAAGCTTCTAATGCGGAAAAACCAGGCAAACTAGCGCCAAAGTAGGAAGGACCATACATTATCAATGAGGTCCTAGGCAAAGGGGCATACACCTTAAAAAGAATCGACGGTACACCCGTCACCCGCACCTGGAACGCGCAGCAGCTGCGCAAGTGTTATATATAGCCAAGCTATTCAATCAAAGCAGATCTATACAGGCAATGTATTTTTCTATTTCACTTTGTATTATTGGCCCTGCGTCCTATTAATGCAAAAGTTATCCTTACACATGTTATTGTTTGTTACAAATTGCATATAATTCTTTTGGTTTGCGCGAAAACAATATGGTAAACATTGTACGCCTCATGAACAGTCTAAATAAGCACAACCCTGTGCGCATTTTAGACTTACGTTCACACATAAGCTCAATACCATTCTCATTCGCTTTACCTACACAAAGCAATTAAACATATGCAACATATTGTAATCCAAACACAAACTGATAAATCACCAAGGCATACATGCACGACAGTGCATCAAAAAAATATATCATTAGTGTAACAACATCACTTCAAACAACCATTTACAAAGTACACAACAGTGTTCTTCCAAAATACCAGTAGCAAAACAAACATACCTACAACATCAAAAGAGGTATACACCGTTCCCCTAAAACTTAACCTAATGGCGAAGACCAGCAGCAAGCTCATCATCAGCAGGAACCGGTATCTGACCAGAACGGTGACTTTTCCGACGATGGTACACCAGCTGACATCCACCCTTCCGAATCATCGGGAAACATGCCATCAAGTCATCAACAGATAATGCATCAACCCTTTCATCAACAACGTCTTTTGGCCGATGAGCTTCAAAACCAGAACCCACAACCGTGGAAGGAACAGAATTGAAAGGCTTTTCGTTTCCGGTAAACACCAGTGGAGGTGAATCAGCAAGAAGAAGGAGACCCTCGGCGGCCTCATAAATCCTCAAAATATCCAACAATCGTCGGGTACGAAAAGAATGCCTAGCCTTCATGTTTCCAAATCAAGCAAAAAGTTCAAAACCCTCAAACGTATATATATAGAAGTACCGACTCCGGGAAAGGAAAAAGTTTAACAATCATGATTAACTGTCAAATCGTCCCTTCTAAATAGCGCCACAGGAAAAAATGTCATATCTCAATAAATGAAGCCTGACAAGCGTCGATACATATCCCAAGGCAAGAAGGAAGGAAAGTATCGCGTATATTCACTTTTTATTACAAGTGATGTAATGAAACGTCAGATCATGATTAAAGAGGGTCAGACCAACAGAGGAAAATTCACGAATTCCCCCAGGCAAAAAATCTTAATTAGCAAAAAATCTCCTCTCTAAAAAGATTCTTCAGCTTCACGTCAACAACTCTACAGTAAAAAGCATCTCCCTTACAAGTCCAGTGCTCCACTTATTTGCATAAGTACAACACTGGACTGGGGGGACTTGAAGGGGTAAGGTCCCAAAAACCTCGTAATAGATACTTGGGACCGTACCACAACCTTATCTTTTAGCCCTTTTTTGATCTTGCGCGGCCGCGCACTGGTCCCACAAAGAGAGCTCGAGAGAAAGATAGCAGACAACACCTGCGCGCCAAAAGGAAGTTAATAAACCCTTGCGCCTTCCTCCATAACAAACAAAGGATAAGAATCCTTGTTTAATACTTCCGCTTAATAATAACCAGACTTGGATATTATTTACTCAACTAGTGCCACACGATAAGGAGTCACACAGGATTATGGCAATAACCTTCTAGAAGGCTCAATCGTGCACCACCAGACGGTTATAACCGTCTGGGACACGTGTCATCATCTCAGGCCTCCCTGAAAACACGATGATGGCATGGAATTGGAGGAAAACCTCCACTTGCCCACTTTCCACGTGGCAATTCCCCAGTCATGGATCTGAATAGCGATCCGTGTGCACTCACGTCAGATTAAGATGATTAACGGAAGGAAAAGTAACCGCTTACGGGGTTAGCATCTTCCGTTAATATTTCATCAACGAGTTTTCCCGCCCAAACGCCCGGCTATAAATATAAGAGTAATTCAAGTATGAACTTCAAGTTACACACACTTCGTCAATACTACTTCTTCTTCATAAACACGTACTTATTCTCACGCCGGAGTCAGGTCACGGAGAAAACCTCCATTTTCCCCGTGACGAGGCTAACGGTGTTCTGTTTTGCAGTATTCACCGGAGAATAAGAACTGTCCCATCAAATCAAACGAGAGAGAACCACCCTTTTTATGCAGAACATAACCCCTGGATAATCTGATTCCGATCCTTTTATCCAGTGTTTCTTCAGGTGGTACTAATTACTAACCTAAGTTAAATTTCTCAATTAAACGTATGTGAAATGACAAGATTACCCCTGAAATTAAGAATAAAGTAATTTAAAAATATAAAAATACAATAAAACAAGGGGCTAACTCCATTATTATCGTGAGTTCCCACCCCAACCCCGTGTTTCCACCGGCGACCACCCCTCCATCAGAGACCACCCACTGCTGCAACATCAGTTCAATGAGAATCGAAATACCCAGATGTCACGGCCCCCGACCCGGTTTGACCCGTTTCAGGAGCCGCGGGACAGAAATCCCGTGGTATTTATTTAATTGAGTTTAACAGCGGAAGTTTATCATCAGGATCTTTTTAAAACTGCAAATTTCCTGATTATTTTATTTCACAACTCGGGATGAAACCCGGTAATTTACAATCATACGATTTCACTGAGAAATCCTTATTTTACAAAACATGTTTCTTTATTTTATACTGAGCCACTTCGTTAAGCGGGTAGTGCTACGCGGCACTTTTTCCTGGATCACAACAGATTACCTGAAACATGTTTGAAAAAGGTTTTGTCAGCGGGAAATACTGAGTGAATCATTCTATTTATTAAAACAACCTGTTCGTTATAATTTACAGTATTAAGGGCGATTACAATTTCCTCATCTTTTAAATTAACTGATCCAGTTGTCACTTGACCGGACTTGTGACTGTGGACATATCACTTGCTGGGTCCTTTCACCCACAAGTGATAAATAATTAGTAGCTATGTGCACATCCCCCACATACTGGCAGTAATTTCAGATAACAACGACTTAATCCCTGTAACTATAACTTTGAAATAAACATGTTTTTGAAAAGTAATTTGATAAAAAGAGAATGACTCACATTGCAGATTTAATTCGAGCAGAGCCTATCCTACTGATTAGCCTTTTTATCCTAAATTTAATAACAAGCACACAATTCTGGGTTAGTAATCAATACAACATTTACGATAACTCACGAGATCAAATTCTCACAACGAATGAAAAAGTGCGATACTTAAACATCCATCGAATTAACGACGAACAACAAAGTACAATACTTAACAATTCAGCGGATTCACAACGAATGACAGAGTATAGTCCGAGTTCGAACAACACTCAAACATTCAAGTCGAAATCACGATGAATAACAAAGTATGAACTCAATTTGAGCGGCACTTAAACAATTGTTGGATATATTGATCGATCGGACAATGAATCGTAATAGCGATCGAGTTATTACCCTGATTGCGGCGTCGATTAGTGAATTGTGTGTGTTAATTGTGATAAACAGAGCTTATCTCAGTCTACGAAACGAATTTCTTCGTCGTTCAAGTACCAGAATGCGATTGCCAAGGCCTGCTATTTATAGTGAAAAATTGGCCAGGCTTACGGACCGTAACAAATAATGCTTACGGTCCGTAAGGGACACCTACTCTTTATAGAGTAGCCACGTCTGGGACTAGCCTAGCTGAGTCAGTAGTTTCGTAAATTTTAAATTTGACAACGAGTAATTTAGATAATCGTTAGCTAGGTTTTACCCCCCCTAAGTTTTAGGGGCCCTGATCCTGATTCTGAAAATTCTGAAAATTTTAGGGTTTGTGCAGAATCACTTGGGTGTCTCAATTAGGGTTTCCTATAGGTCAAATAATATAATAATTAGGACTTTTGATGAGAGTTGTTACATTCTCCCCACCTTAATAAAAATCTCGTCCTCGAGATTTACTGGAACAATTGAGGATACTTTCGCTTCATTTCTGATTCCAGTTCCCAAGTGTATTCGGGTCCTCGTTTCGAATCCCACTTGACTTTAACTAGCACTAGTCGTTTGTGCTTGAGAAACTTCACTTTTCTGTCTTCTATCTGAAGAGGTTTTTCTACAAATTTTAATTTTTCGTTTACCTCTATATCTTGGAGAGGTACTACCAAAGATTCGTCTGATAGACATTTCTTGAGATTGGATACATGAAATACATCATGTATTCCGGCTAGCTCTTCTGGTAGTTGTAAACGATAAGCAACTGGTCCTATACGTTGGATCACAGGAAATGGTCCTATGTACCTTGGACTTAGCTTTCCTTTCTTACCGAATCTAACAACTCCCTTCCAAGGGGAAACTTTCAACAGTACTCTATCTCCAACTTGGAATTCTAACGGCTTGCATCTATTATCTGCATAACTCTTCTGACGATCCCGAGCAGTCTTCAGACTTTCCTTGATTTGAGTAATCTTATCAGTCGTCTCTTGCACTATCTCAGGACCTGATAATTGATTTTCTCCTATTTCTGCCCAACAAACTGGAGTTCTGCATTTCCTTCCATACAGTGCCTCGAATGGGGCAGTTTCGATACTTGAATGATAACTATTGTTATAAGAGAATTCAATTAAAGGTAAATGATCATCCCAGTTCCCACCAAAATCTATCACACATGCTCGTAGCATATCTTCTAGAGTTTGGATCGTCCTTTCACTTTGTCCGTCTGTTTGTGGATGATATACCGTGCTTAGGTTTAGTCGAGTTCCCATTGCTTGCTGGAAACTTTTCCAGAAATGAGAAGTAAAACGACTATCCCTATCTGATACAATGGAGAGTGGAACTCCATGTAGAGATACGACTTCGTCTACATACAACTTTGCCAATCTTTCCATGCTAAAGGTTTCTTTCATAGGCAGAAAGTGAGCAGATTTGGTTAATCGATCCACAATTACCCAAATTGCATCATTACCTTTTCTGGTTTTGGGTAACTTAGTAACAAAATCCATTGTTATAAGTTCCCATTTCCATACAGGCATTTCTAATTGTTGTAGTAGACCTGAAGGTTTCTGGTGTTCTGCCTTAACTTGTGAACAAGTAAGACACTTAGAAACATATCGGGCTATATCCTTTTTCATTCCTATCCACCAAAAGTTATTTCTTAAATCTTGGAACATCTTATTGTTTCCAGGGTGTATGGTATACCTATATTTATGAGCTTCTTCTAAAATCTTAGTTCGTAATTCTCCCTGCTTTGGCACCCATATCCTTTTCTTATGGAATCTCCAAATTCCATCATCTCCTTGTTCTAATTCTTTTATTCGTCCTTTCATTCCTTCAACAACATCCTCTATTGCTGTTTCTTGAACATTCTTCAATTGCTCCATTAAATCTAATTGTAAATTTAATCTAAGAGCACGAACTCGTCTTTGGTTCTCATGATACTTACGACTTAAGGCATCTGCAACTACATTTGCCTTTCCTTCGTGATACTGAATATCACAGTCGTAATCACTTAAAATTTCCATCCACCTCCTTTGCCTCATGTTTAACTCTTTTTGCCCAAATATATATTTTAGACTTTTGTGGTCAATATAGACAGTAAATTTACTTCCGTAAAGATAATGTCTCCAAATCTTAAGGGCAAAAATTACGGCTCCTAATTCTAAGTCATGAGTCGTATAATTTTCTTCGTGCTTTTTCAATTGTCTTGAGGCATACGCAATTACCTTTTTGCGTTGCATTAGCACACATCCAAATCCTAGTTTTGAAGCATCACAATATACTTCAAAATCTTCTGTTCCTTCTGGTAAGGCTAAGATTGGAGCATTGGTTAGTTTCTGTTTCAAGATCCTAAAAGCCTCTTCTTGTTTAGTTCCCCATTCAAACTTAGTGGCTTTACAGGTTAGCTTAGTTAATGGTACAGCTATCTTGGAAAAATCCTTAATAAACCGTCTATAATATCCAGCTAAACCTATAAAACTTCTAATTTCCATTGCAGTTTGTGGAACCTTCCAATTGGTAATTGCCTCTATCTTAGCAGGATCTACATGAATACCTTCGTGATTCACCATGTGTCCTAAGAATTGTACTTCTTGTAACCAAAATTCACACTTTGAGAATTTGGCGTACAACTTTTCTTTTCTTAACAAAGTTAAGAGTGCATGCAAGTGCTGACAATGTTCATCCTGACTTTTGGAATAAATAAGTATATCGTCTATGAAAACAATTACAAATTTATCCAAATACGGTTTACAGATCCGGTTCATCATGTCCATGAATGCTGCAGGTGCATTCGTTAACCCGAAGGGCATGACTGTAAACTCATAATGACCATACCTAGTTCTGAAAGCAGTTTTAGGTATGTCTTCCTCTTGTACCTTCAATTGATGATATCCGGAGCGTAAATCTATCTTAGAAAAATATCTAGCTCCTTGAAGTTGATCGAAAAGATCATCAATCCTAGGTAATGGGTATCGATTCTTAACTGTAACATTATTCAATTCTCTATAATCGATACACATTCTCATTGAACCATCCTTCTTCTTTACAAACAACACTGGCGCTCCCCAAGGGGATGAGCTAGGTTGTATGAAAACTTTACTTAGTAATTCATCTAATTGATTTTTCAGTTCTAACATTTCTGTGGGTGCTAACCGATAAGGTGCCTTAGCTATCGGTATAGTTCCTGGAATTAGATGAATCCTAAACTCTACTTCCCTATCTGGTGGTAACCCTGGTAATTCTTCTGGGAATACCTCTGGGTATTCTGAGACTACAGGAATTTCCTTAAGTTCTTTACCCTTAGTGCTAATGATTACCGAAATCATATACACTATTCCTTGTTTTCGTTCATAATTAGCAACTTTCATTACTGATATGAACTTCATAGGCTTACGTGGTTTATCTCCTGTAATCTTAATTAATTCCCCAGTAGGTGCCTGAATTTCTATAGAGTTCTTATCACAGAGAATTCGAGCATGGTTGGCTATTAACCAATCCATTCCTAACACAACATCGAATTCAGCTAATTTCATAGGTAACAGATTTGCAGCAAATTTATGACCTGAAAGTCCTATTTCTATATTTTGCAAAACCTTATCTATTTTAACTGAATTCCCATCAGCCGTTTCAACTGTAAAAATCTGCCTAATGTTGGTTAAGGGTATATTGAGAGCTTGGCAGAATGAAGTATTGATAAAACTTTGGTTTGCACCAGAGTCAAATAATACTTTGGCGTAAATGTTGTGAACTAAGAACGTACCAGCTATCACATCTGGAATCATTTCGGCTTCCTGAGTAGTTAACTGAAAGGCTCAAACATTCTTCTTTGTAGCTCCGTCGGCTGTCTTGGCTTTGTTGTCTGCTGCTTTGACCAATTTAGGACATTCTGTTCGGAAATGTCCCATTTCTCCACAGTTGTAGCAGATTAGAGATTTTTTTCTGCAATTCTCCTCTTGATGCCCCGGAATTTTGCAAAAATTGCAATATCCCTTGCATCTTCCAAAATGCTTCTTTTTGCAATTTCTGCAAAACTGAGGAGTTGAGGATTACCCTGTTCCTCTTTTATTGAAGCTGTTGTTATTACCCGTACGAAATCCTTGGGTAATTTTCTGAGCTAGTTCCTTCTTTCTGTCTTCATCTTGCGTGCGTACCAGTTCATCCGTTAGGGTGTTAGCTAATTCCACAGCATCGTCAATAGTGCGAGGTCTCGCAGCTTTAACGATGTTACGGATTTCACTAATCAATCCCCAAATGTAGCGAGAAATGAGTACCGGTTCTGGCGAAGCCAGCGTTGGTACCACTCTAGCATATTCAAAGAATGTCGAAGTATAACTGCGACAATCTACACCCATCATTCTATGGTTTAAAAACTTATTTGCCATTTGATCTTTTTCATATTCAGGACAAAATTTTCTTTCTACAAGATTCTTAAATCCTTCCCAATTCATGGCATAAGCTCTCATTCTTCCTTTTGCTTGTAACACCGTGTTCCACCATTCTAACGCCCATTCTTTAAAAAGATTTGACGCATACATGACCTGATCATCCTGAACACATTTACTTATGGCAATTACTGCCTCGGTTTTCTCTAACCAACGCAGTGCCGTAATCGCTCCTTCATTGCCTGCAAACTCAGTGGGTTTACAAGCAAGAAATTCTTTATAAGTGCAACCAGGTGTTGCAGCTTTCATTTTCTTAGGGAGCGGAGCTTGCCGTGGTTCATTATCATGATTAACATGATCATTGCTTCCGTTTACACTATTACTAAAGTTATCTTCAGAAATACGTTTGCTAGGAACGATTTGTTGAGGTTCTATTGGATTTTTAACAGCAGCAACGAATGCTGGAATAGCATTGGCTATCCCTTGAGCAACTATATTTTCTATATCCTGCCTAGTCATATATTGATCCCCCGGTTGTTGCTCAGATTGATTAATCTCATTAACTGGTTCATTATTAGCGTTTTCCATCTGATAATTAATATATATAATTTATTAGTATCAAATAAATAACAATTACACAAAACAATTATACAGAATTCATAACACTAATATAGTCAAAACTATCGATTCTCGTTTTCCATTTATATTTAATAGTATGCATCAATACATACTATTATCTTACAAAGTTTTATTTGTAGTTATTTTACAGACTGATTTTACTTATTACTATTACACCACTATAGTTCCATAAACCCCCTATCTTTTATCAGTTGGTGTTCTAGTAACGACGTTCCTTCTTATCGTAAGTCCAGGAGATCTGTCCTAAAATCTCTTGGATCCTATTCCCAATATCTACATGGCAGAGTTTAGTCATTTTCTCGTTACTCATTGGTGGATTTGGTAAAGGTTCTGGATTGAATTGAGGAAAAAGCTTATAGGGATGGTTTTGTAACAGTATTTCATTATTCAACCATTCGTCTATTTGCGAGTGGATTGAAAGGTTTGGAATAGCTGGTTCTAAGTTCATTGGTAGTTGTGTTTCAAGAGAATGAATAAAATCATTTTCATAAATAGGCTCCATAGTATCATTGTTTGCCATTATAAAATCTAGTTCTTCTTGAGATGGTAATCCTTCAATTTGCCTAGAGTTTTCCTCAATTTCTAATTTCTTGGGTTTGGTTTTCTCGAGAGGTAAAGCGTTGAATTCTATAGGTTCTTCTATGTTTGGTATATACCTATTGAAATCTCTGGAAACCTCTATTCTTACCGGATAGAGATTTAAATTCTGAAGGGCGTCAAACAAGTCACTCATGCTGTTTAGTAAATTACACATAAAATAATTATACAAAATTCATAACATAATTATGTAATTAGTAAAAACACATAATCACATAATTGGCAATCAGTAAAATTAAGTATTTCTAAATACTTAATTGGCTTAAATCAGTGGCTCTGATACCACCTTTTTCTGTCACGGCCCCCGACCCGGTTTGACCCGTTTCAGGAGCCGCGGGACAGAAATCCCGTGGTATTTATTTAATTGAGTTTAACAGCGGAAGTTTATCATCAGGATCTTTTTAAAACTGCAAATTTCCCGATTATTTTATTTCACAACTCGGGATGAAACCCGGTAATTTACAATCATACGATTTCACTGAGAAATCCTTATTTTACAAAACATGTTTCTTTATTTTATACTGAGCCACTTCGTTAAGCGGGTAGTGCTACGCGGCACTTTTTCCTGGATCACAACAGATTACCTGAAACATGTTTGAAAAAGGTTTTGTCAGCGGGAAATACTGAGTGAATCATTCTATTTATTAAAACAACTTGTTCGTTATAATTTACAGTATTAAGGGCGATTACAATTGCCTCATCTTTTAAATTAACTGATCCAGTTGTCACTTGACCGGACTTGTGACTGTGGACATATCACTTGCTGGGTCCTTTCACCCACAAGTGATAAATAATTAGTAGCTATGTGCACATCCCCCCACATACTGGCAGTAATTTCAGATAACAACGACTTAATCCCTGTAACTATAACTTTGAAATAAACATGTTTTTGAAAAGTAATTTGATAAAAAGAGAATGACTCACATTGCAGATTTAATTCGAGCAGAGCCTATCCTACTGATTAGCCTTTTTATCCTAAATTTAATAACAAGCACACAATTCTGGGTTAGTAATCAATACAGCATTTACGATAACTCACGAGATCAAATTCTCACAACGAATGACAAAGTGCGATACTTAAACATCCATCGAATTAACGACGAACGACAAAGTACAATACTTAACAATTCAGCGGATTCACAACGAATGACAGAGTATAGTCCGAGTTCGAACAGCACTCAAACATTCAAGTCAAAATCACGATGAATAACAAAGTATGAACTCAATTTGAGCGGCACTTAAACAATTGTTGGATATATTGATCGATCGGACAATGAATCGTAATAGCGATCGAGTTATTACCCTGATTGCGGCGTCGATTAGTGAATTGTGTGTGTTAATTGTGATAAACAGAGCTTATCTCAGTCTACGAAACGAATTTCTTCGTCGTTCAAGTACCAGAATGCGATTGCCAAGGCCTGCTATTTATAGTGAAAAATTGGCCAGGCTTACGGACCGTAACAAATAATGCTTACGGTCCGTAAGGGACACCTACTCTTTATAGAGTAGCCACGTCTGGGACTAGCCTAGCTGAGTCAGTAGTTTCGTAAATTTTAAATTTGACAACGAGTAATTTAGATAATCGTTAGCTAGGTTTTACCCCCCCTAAGTTTTAGGGGCCCTGATCCTGATTCTGAAAATTCTGAAAATTTTAGGGTTTGTGCAGAATCACTTGGGTGTCTCAATTAGGGTTTCCTATAGGTCAAATAATATAATAATTAGGACTTTTGATGAGAGTTGTTACATTAGATGAAATTCTTCTTAAGCTTTACACCTAAAGCCACCGAAAGACAACCTGAAGCAAAAAAAAAAAGGAGTTTGAAGGTAGAGAGTGATATGAACACCACCTGGTAGTTGAACTAACCGAAGAAATTTAACGGCGCTGCAATCTTTTACAGACTCACCTTCCAATCGCAACTCCAGGCAAAACAGTTTCACTCTTCCGGTTATAGTTACACCACTGGTTAAGATCACCGGATCCCTTATTCACCTCTTGAATTTGCCTAATCAAGATAGCAAGGACACAAACACACAGACTCGAAGTTTGAGACCTGATTTAATTTCCAAACTCTCTTCCCATTTTTCATTCCAATATGCATTTTAAGGAAATTACATCAAAGGAAATAACCACCCCATGCCCCCACTACATGTGAGACTTAAATTAATTTCCAAATTCTATGCCCATTTGTTTTTGAAGTATCCATGTGAGTGACGTGTATGAACCGTTTGATTGTTACTAGTAGTTAATTATGATGCTTTGTTGATTTTGCAGAGTTGATCCTAGTGGTTGTAAGTTTTACACTCAGGTGGTCCTTATTACTAACCTAAGTTAAATTTCTCATGCCACACCCCAACCGATGGCGGAAACATCGGAGTGAGACAAAATAGATTGCTCATTACACATAACACTATTTGTGATAATAATTAATTCAAAACCAATTTCATTTCATAACGAAAATTGTCAAGTACAACATGGAAATCAAAGTACAACATTTGGAAATTCAAAATACAACAAGTTTAATCAAAATAAGATAACAAATCTAGCATTTCATTATGAGTTTCTAAATTCGTCCCTACTAGATTTCATCATGATCATCATCATCAACCTGCAACATGTTTAAAAGTATAGTTCAACACAAAATGCATTGGCGAGTACACAAGTTTTAATACATAGCATAAGATAAAAAGAGTTTAAACGAATCCACATGGCAAACTATGTTATCAAGATTAACGTAAATCTAGCATGTGAATAATCAAGTCAAGCCAAGGTTTAACGCAAATGTTTAAAGACTTAACATGACCTCACGTTCACGGGCGGTGCGTTACTCCTATAGCGCTATACATGTTAAGGGTAGGCTCGTACGAACTTAATGACAAGTTTAATCACAAAACGAACAAACCTAGATTAATGAATCAAGTATAACGTATGCATGCATGTATTGGATTGTTTGTGCATTTAAATAAAATATAAGTGTTTGTGATTTTGATAAGTTAAACATATTGCACCCAAAAAGTGTAAAACGTAAAAAGGGTGTTCGAGTGCACTCACGGTTTTGCAAAGCTTTCATTTGAATCCCGTGAAGAGTTGTAAGTTGGAGGATGGAACACTGAAGTCACCCTACAAGGGTAAACAAAGGTGTGTGAGTAACAGATTTAAGATGGAAGATTCGGATTTGGAATTTAAAGTACAAAAAGTATGCGTTTACAAAAGTATTATCTAGTTCCAAGTACTCGTTTATGACACTAAGTTATGTGTTTCATGGGTCCTAATTTTCCCATTAGAACCAATAGCGAGCATCTTAGATTCGTAGATATGATAGCCTAAGTTTATGACGAATAATCATGGCTTGATTATCATCACAAATTCAGCCATGTTTATATAGATATATGTATTTACATAGTTATAATATTAACCTAATACTAAGCCCATCATAGATTGTCATATATTATCATGTAGGTCAAGCATGGAGGTTTAACCTCTTTATATGATTCACCACTACACAAAATCATCACAAGGATGATTCGGAGGGTTATAAATTACAAGAAATAAATAACTAACTAGTATATTAACAAGTAAATCATCAACTGAGGTGTGGAATCAAGTTTGAAATGCCAAAGCATCCAAAGTTCACACTTGCTTCAAACGTAAGTCTCGCCATATGAACTATGGTAAACTTATGTGACTTCAACACTTGTGGGTTGTATTGAACCCTAATAAATCAGAAAGTTTAGAGGTTGTTTGTACCTCTAAACTTATAGGAATCGACTCTAACAAGTCTCACAACCATTGATGGGTTTAGGAGGTTGCTAGGTACAAGATTCAAGTAGTGAAAGTGAAGTTTTGTAAAAGTTAACCAAGCTTGTTCTAAAATAGAAAGTTTGGACCTTAAAATGGTGATGGTTCACCTTAGATTACCATGGTAATCTTGTGGAAACACTTATAGAGGTGTTCCAAGCTTTGTAGAAGAAGAAATGGGAAGAAAAAGTGGAATAAAATGAAGTTATACGAACATAAACAAAATAAAAAAATATAACTCACTTTGGACCTCAAATATAGTGAGGTTTCACCTTAGTTTGCCATGACAAACTTGTGAAAATCTTCCTATAGGTTATCCAATTGATATATAGAAGAATAAACAATAAAGAAAGAGTGAAGAAGTGAGCTAGAACTCTTTGAAAGCCTTAGAACTTTCTGTTCAACTTCAGAATTTTTGGAGAGTTTAGAGAGGTTTTTGTGAGTGTTTGAGAGATTGGAAAGTGAAAATGAGAGTGGGAATGGGTCTATGGGTATGTTTGGCAAAAGTAGCTGGTGGCTGAAAGCTGATAGCTGGTAGCTAGCAGCTGTAGCTTTTTAGATATATTTGGTGTTTGGCAGAGTAGCTGGAGTTTTTATTTATGAAAACGAAGGTGATAAAAATACGTAAGCTTACAACGAGGAGCAATTTGCACTCGTTTGGAATAACTCTTGATCCGGTAAAGAATGAAAGGCGGTTCAGGTTTGGAAGTATCTTAATTGCAAGTTTTGGTTTTGATTATGATTAAAACTCAAAACCGAACTAAACTATATAACAAGTTATGCACACCCTAAAAATCATCAACCGAAGTGTTGTGATTCCCGTCGCAACGCGCGGGCAACCCACTAGTAATTAATAATGAATTAATTACAATTATTCCAGCAAATCAACTAGACAGCTCACTTTTGCCTGAACTTTATCTAAACTTCATACTAGCTTATTAGATTGGATTTTAAAGCTACATATTTCGTTAGATAAAGAAACAAGAAAATGTGGTTGTAAGTTGTAACATAAAAGTTTTAATAGACCAAAGTATATCCTAACACAATTTTCTCAATACCAAGTACCAACTCTTGTAGGCTTGGTAGTTGGTATGAGCCGAGCCTTGTACAATATTGGGCCGACCCAATTTTTTCAGGTCTAAAGCAAATTTTAAAAGAGGAAAATACCATTTTCGAAAGAAAAAATTTTGGTTGGTAGTCATCTAGTTTTGATATCGTCCTGTCAACAACCAAATCCTTTATTTGATTTTAATCGAGAAACATCGTTTAGAGATTTAATCAGGCTTGATTCACTTGCTCAAAAACTTTCGGTCTAGTTCGCGATGATGGGTATGTTTGGCAAAACTAGCTGGTGGCTGGAAGCTGGTAGCTGTAGCTTTTTAGATATATTTGGTGTTTGGTAGAGTAGCTGGAGCTTTTAATAAAATGTATAAAATGACCAAAATAGACATAACTAAAAATTTAGAAAGTTGGTGCATTAAAAAGTTTCTTATTTTTAGAGGTTAAAATAGTCATTTTTTCCCTAAAAGCTTGTATCTCATTCTAAACGCTACTAGTAGTAGCGTTCAACCAAAAGCTTAAAGCTCCTAACCTAAAAGCTTAAAGCTCCTTCAACCAAACAAGACTTTTTATTGAGTGGGAACTTTTTCTTAAAAGCTTAAAGCTTGAAGCTCCTAAAAGCTCCATGCCAAACATACCCGATACCAAACAAACACTTAACCGGTACCACACAGTCGGGTTACTAGTAATATTAGAGCATAACCAATACTAACAAAATGTCACACATGCCTTAAATACTAAATCCCATAAAAAACAAATTAAGATTCTCATAATTATTACAAAATCAAAATACTTGCATTTGATGATTTTTAAGCATAACCATGAACCAATACTACAAGACTACTTATGGTCACACCAAGGGTGTTCACAAGCAACCACTTTGGATCATATGTTGCCCCCTTGCTTTGAGTTGGGCTAGGTGCTACCGCCTTTGACTCTACGGGTCCCGCTGCTGCATGGGATGCGCTTGGGCTCAGGCTCGGGCTGGTGGTGGGACTTGGCGATGGGGTGGTGGGCGGAGAAGATGGTTTGAGGACCCTGACATCGAGCTTTTGACCGCCTTGGCAATGGCCCGAAAAATTGCTAGTGAAGAAGTAATGACCTCCTGACTTGATAGTGAACGAGTCATTGCCCGAGTTGTACATTTTTAAAGGAGCCGAGGTGTTGCATGACCGGAAATCAGGGAGAGTTACGAGTATCACATTATCCTTGGTTGCGTTGTACTCGAACACTGTTTCATCATAAACGTTCATTATATTTTATAAAACTAATTTTGATAATTTAATGACCAATGAACAAAAAGTAAAATTGTTATCATAAGGTTATCGAACCAGTCACCCTACCGATTTACTAGTTGGACCGGTTTCAAAACATAGATAAAAAATCGAATTGTATCCATAACCGATAAACCGAATCAAAATCTTGTATGGTCATTCGGTTTGGTTCCTATCAAAATTGCTTATTTGATTTTTTTGTTTGGTTATCGGATCCACAAACCTTGCTTATCTGGATAACCAAACCGAATAATAACCGGTTTAATCGGATGACCAAATTGAATAAATCGGTTGAATTCGGTTTAGTAAGACACATTTCTAATTCAAATAGGTTTGGTTATCGGTTAGACCAAAACCAATTCAAAACCGAATAAAGATACAAAACACCATAGATAGATACGACATCATTATAATTAATAATTAACATACACAACCACCCACACATGTGTCTATTTATCACTTTTGAAAGAATCTTTTTTAACCCGGTCCAACCACTGGTTTGTAAACTAAACCAGTCCAACTCATAACCAGCCGGTTCAAATGGGGACGGTTAAAGATACTTTACTCGACCTTATAATTATGTATGCAACAATATTAATGACGAAAGTACTCACAAAGAACATCGTCAACATGAAAGGTCTTGGAAGACGCCCAATCTGCATAATTGGAGTTGGAATCCGCAGTCCAACCAGCCGAATCACCAACCTTGTACACTTCTCCGGTAACCATCATGACCGATGAACCTATGTCGATCATCAGTAGCATAAACAACATTTTTTTCGCCGTTAAATTTTCCACGACGAACCCCATCTTTAATTTGTGTCTAGAGATTCAGATGAAAATTTTGAAGAAGCTAATGAGTTTTGATCAACAAACCGAATACCACAATTTATGCGGTTATGTCATCACGTTATTTACTTTTCTTGACACATTGTTTGTACTTATTTGTATTTGAATTCAAAAATTAATGCCATTTATGAGCTGTTTTTACAATATCCTTGCAATTTCATATGATAATTAAATTTGTAACGGTTGTGTATTCTTTTTTTTTTCTTTTTGTGCAAATTATTCGAAGATTCATTTAATGTTGGATATCATGTCCCTTTAAGATATGGTTGCGCACCTAAAACATGTTTTAATGTAATGCTACACAATTATTACAAAGGGTCACATGTAGATTCTACCATTCTAGAAGCTCTAGTCATTAAAATGTGTCATGTTAAAACGGGTCGGTAAAATTTAAAACTAATGTCGTATACTTAGGTTTTTTTAACCAAACAAAAATAGCCTGATTTTAAACCTAAGCTGAAGTTTATTTAATAAAGGAACCACAGACTTTATATACCGAGTTTGGCGAGCATAAACTAGTCTACTACTTATATAAACACAGAGTACTAGTATATATACGAAATATGTATTTCATTTATGGTTAATAAATTATAATTAATAAATTAGATGTATATAAATAAAACAAATAAATAATTAATAAATGATAAACGAAGTGAGACCCAGTCAAACTAGGTTTTGAAAAATTACTCACGAGCAAAACTCGGTGTAGGCTAACCCCCACTTGTTTACCTTTTTCTCTCATTTGTGAATTTAGTTCCTATAAATATTATGTTTATCCTTTTTTAAGTTAATCAAGAATAATATACTTTTCATTATGCATAAGATAATTCTTTAATTATAGATGAATTAAAATAGAAAATGCAAGAGAATAACAAAAATGAAAAAATATCTTACAAAATAAAAGTATAAACCATTATTTTTTTGTAATACCATTTTCATAAAGGTATCAATGTCTATGAGATTGTGAAAACAAAAAAAAAAAAAACTTTAGAACAAAAACCTAGAAATAAGAAAAATAAATGTTTACTTAAAAACAACTTTTTATTAACGACAAAGCAAAAAAAAGTCATTTTAGAACATAGTTGTCAAAGGCGCAAAGGGTGAGCCTTGGGGTGCTTAAAAAGCGATGACTTTTTTAGACGAGTTATTTAGTATAAAATATAATTTTTAGGGATTTTGGACATATTTTAGGCTTTTTTAGGGCTAGTTTAAGTTGTTTTAGGTTGTTTCCAGGCTTGTTTAGGGTTCTTATAATTGTTTCAAACAAGGTTAAATCTGTTCAAACGATTTTTGATCGGAATTTCGTTGAAATTTGGCCTGAAAATGCGTCTGAAGGCCTGAAACTGGGGCTTTTGAAACGAAGCGAGAAGGCTGAGATGAGCTTGAAAAGTGAGCCTAGGCACACACCTGAGTGAGCCTTCCCAACAGAGTTTTAGGCACGCTGAAACTAAAAATTAACTACAACATCTTATATTCTTTAACTGTTTAACCACAATAATATAATAACTAACAATGAAAAAATGTAGGGCTGAGAATAGGTGGCTGCTAAGACACGATAACAGAAAAGTACACCATGTAATTTTTTACGTTTCTAAAAATAATCAAAATTTGAAAGTTAGGATTCATTATTTCTCCTTCTAGGTGCATAAAATATACACCTGTCTTATAGACATTGGATATAAAGTACTTAAACGAGTCTTATTCATGTTTAAAATTTTTGTTGTTCGCGTTATCAGATACCTGTTAAACCTGCTAAAATACGATTTGCCAGCAAAA
The DNA here is from genome assembly GCA_030545235.1 of Helianthus tuberosus. NCBI lineage: Eukaryota > Viridiplantae > Streptophyta > Magnoliopsida > Asterales > Asteraceae > Helianthus > Helianthus tuberosus. Next base: position 190,842,856 of record CM060406.1, read on the forward strand.
AAAAATGTATAATAAGACAAAGTTAATATGGAGCGAATGAATTTAAGGTCTAGTGTCGTGGATATGGGGTGAATTTTAGTGTAATTAACAAAACGTTTATTATAAATATTCAATATTCAAGAGTGGTACCTTGTCGCCATATGTATATACTTGCTACCTGGGACATGCATCCAGACACATTCTTTAATGATTATAATGATATAGATAAATAAAAGTAAGGTAGCTATGGAATTTTTAATTTTGTTAGTAGTAAAGGATGAAAGATGTAACGAGTTTTCTAAATAAAAGATTGTGACTGTAATTATTGAAGTTAAAGGCTATTCGTTACAATCCGGTACAAACATAAAGGACGAAAAATGTAATTTACCTGAATTTTTAATATAAAAATTATGTGTACTTAAACATTGCCATACGTAGTGAAACATAACCATAGAATGACCCGCGTGTATATGTTAGAACTCCAATAGAGCTAGCCATATTCATGTTGACGTAAATGAAGTCAAGGCGCCATGCTCATGTTGACGTAAATGAAGTCAAGGCGCGACGATGGTAGATGTTAGCTTAGCGATGTTGGTCCGCAGTGGCGAAGCTTGAGATTTCCGACCGGGGGTCGAAAACGTATATACCTAAAAATTTCTATAAAACGCGGGGTCGAAAATGTATAAACCCAAAAATTTCTATACAAAAACTGCTTTCTCTCCACTACTGAGCGAAAAGTTCGGAGGGTCGGCCGCCCCCTCCCGCCTCCACTATCCTTCGCCCATGTTGGTTCGAGCAAAAAAGGTGGGTGAGATCCCTAGGAATTAATTTTTAATATCAATTAGCGAAGAAGACCTTAGGGTGGAAGGAGTGCTCCCCAAATGGGGAGTGGTAAACTTTTCTCTTAACCAATAATATCATGTCATGTCAACTTCCCTCATCCACTCCTCATTTTGCACTCAAACACTAAGGGTGCTCAAACACATGGAAGTGGTAAAAAAATTCTTAAAAAAAAATTGTGATTGGTTAAAAATGGATGGAGCCCACCATTAACCACTCTCTCTCTCCCACCTCTCTCCTTTTTCCCACTCAGTGACTACTCACCGTCTTTGTCACTCACCATTCACTGAAGATGGGGCTGCATCCCCTTGCCGCGCGGTAAAACCAACTCAGCGAAGGGGTCACCGAACCCTTCCTCCGTAATATGTTATTGGTGAGTGACCAATAACTTTTAATATCAACTAGCGAAATTTCCTCGCGCGATGCAGCGGGAATTCGACCGGTATCAGGTGGTTTCATTACAATATCGTTATGGCTATGATACTAAGGCCAGAGGGTGTGGGGGCGCTATACACGGCCACGTCATCACCTATAGCGCCCCAGGCGCTATACACCCACACCCTCAAAGTTAAGAGGGGGGCGCTATAGAGGGGCTCCATAATGTTAACTTGAAGAAGGGGGGTTATCAGGTGGGACCCACTTATTTAAACCAATCAAAGTTTTTTTTTTTTTTTTTTCTATATAGCGCCCAAATTCATGTTATACCACACCCTCCATTTAAAGGGGGCGTTATAAAGCCCACTTGGCTGATGTGGCGCCTACGTGGCGCTGATGTGTCCTTTATAACCCCAAACCCACACCCTCCAGCCTAACACTTGGTTTAAAGTGATGTTTTTTCAACAAAGTTTATACATGAACGCCGAGAAAAATATATTAAACAAAATCGGTATTCATCTTTAAAAATAAAAAGACAATGAACGCAAGTTATCGGAGGAAAAATCAAATTTAATAAAAAAACAAAATTGGTTAGAATCGTATATTATTTAAGGTATAATGGATGAAACTGGAACATAAAAACTTTTTATATAATATCTTAAAAACAGATGTTGCTATTCAACACGGTTCTAGATTTATATATTTTGTGTGCGATGTGGTGGGAATTTACTCGTTACTGGTTTGGCTCGTATCACTGTTGTATCGGCTTTCGGTTTAAAGTCAATGATGATATGCACAAATAAATATCTTTTACATTGAAAACCATAAAAACGAATATCGTTACCTGTTCTGATAATAACAACACCGGTACCCATGTCAATATAGAATTATAAAAAAAAGAATATTGGTATTGGATCCGATAATAACAAACAATAGAAGAACTTCGGTTCAGTTCACCACTAAATTATGTTAAATAAAACTCTTTTTTTCAACAAAATTGATACAGACACATCAATAAAAATATATTAATCACGTATTTAGCTAGAAAAAAATACTGAACGCGAGTTATAGGAAAAATATCGAATTAAATTGATTAAAAACATATATAATATAATTAATGTATGAGAGGTGAAATTGAAAATTAAAGAATATTGAATATAATAACAAAAAAATTTGTTTTACTATTCATGGCAAGTTGAAATTGATATGTACTAGGGAGGTTCTCCCGCGCTTCGCAGCGGGTGCCGCTATCGTACTAAACTGAATTGAAACCGTTTGAACAACATATCGGTACGGTACTGACAGTGACACTCATAACAATCGAAAGGCAAAACCCAAAAATAAAGTCGTTATATGCCCAAAAGGATATTGACGCATATTTTACATAAATCGAAAACTATAAAAACGAATATGAACAATGTCTTCCGAAATGAATATCAGTATTCATTCTGATGGTACCGATTTCGGTACTGATGTTCGATTGGAATTGACGTGGTACCAATACTCGCTATAGTTTATGATAATTAAAAAAACTCTATACTACCATCGAAGTTGTTCACACGGTATCAATTCAATTTGTCATGGTAAAAAACAAATGGTATAAGTTAGGTTCGTCAAGGTACCAGTATGGTATTCATACTCGCTATACTTTATAATATATAAAGATAATATATACCGCTATCCAAGTATCGCATGGTATTTGTTCGGTTGATCATGGTAAAGAACAAATAAAAATCAATTATATTGATCCGTTTGATTTTGAACAAAACTTTTAGCGGAACGAAGACAATTTATGAAGAAGACCGTATATGTTATTGGTGAGTGACCATTACCCATATAACTTAGTTTTTGTTATGATAAAAATAAATTAATATTTAGTAGTGGAAAGCAACCAGGATGAATGGTGACTCAAAATTTTGATGTGTGTTTTAGATATAAAATATGGTTTTGCGCAATATAAATAACAAAAAAATGAACTTGGTATAATGGTTAAGGCATGTGCTTTTGAACATAAGTTGTGAGTTTGACCCCGCGTAATTTTTTCTTAAGACTATATAGTGTGGTGAGCAAGGACGAGAAATGAAGGGAACGACAAGCATACTACGTAAGTGTCATATCACCAAAAGGGCTTCGCTCTTTACATCACAAAAAAAAAGAGATGGTGAAAGGCAAGAGAGCAAGGACAAAGCCCCCAGAAATAAGACGGGTCAAGCTTTCAAGATCCCCCATGCCCATGGGAAATATGCCTTGGAGAGGAGCAACGCCCTTTGGCATTTACAATAGGGTGATGGGCAAAGTGTGGAGAAGCTTGCCCCCCTTCTCCACGCCCCTCAAACCAAGTGGTCTAAAGATTATTCCAACACAAATTACAACATTATCCCCTTTTAATTAATGAATAGTTGATCCACATTAAAAAAATATTATTATTATTATTATCACCGTTACTACTACCAGGGGCGCGTTTCCACAACATTGTGCAAGGGAAACAAACCAGTTAATTTAAACTAGGAATAACACCCGCGCGCGTTGCGGCGCGGGTACATGTTAAACATCGGATAGATTAGTCTAAACGTTATGTGATACGTTAACCATATGAAAACGTGCATTTCGACATATCTGATCGAACTCAATGTAACCTATAAAAGCATGGCAATTAGATCAAAACATAAAGTAAATCAAATTTATATCGTACAATCATAACGTATTATATAGAATCCGACTTATACATAGAAAACGTAACGGGTATAACGGAAAAGATGACACCTATAATCAAAAGAGATTAATTAGAACTTTTGAAAAAAAGAAACCACAATTTGACTCCACTCGATTCGAAACAAAATTAACGAAACATTAAAATAAGCACGGAAACAGATTATATTTGACCTCACTCATTTCCCAAAAAAAAATTTACGTTGAAACATACGTCAACTCGAATTTATACCGAAACGTACATAAAATATGCACATAAAAGATGTTTTTTTGAAACAAAAACTATTATATTTGATCTAACTCGTTTCCAGAAGAAAAAAAAAGTTTACGTCAAAACGTAGAGCAAATCGAATTCATATCGACACATACATAAAAATATGCACGTAAAAATAGGTTTTTTAAGTAAAGGAGGTATAAGGGTGAACTCGAAACAAATTATTTTTAGTAAAAAATTAATAGGTTAAATACGTTTGTAAAATCGTGCCAAGTATCCCCAATGCCACACAACCAACAACAAAAGAGCTCGTAAAATAAAATAAAATAAAAAAAGAAAAATAATACTGAACGAAAAACATATGTAAAATCGTTGAATCACACACACCTGTTGCGGTGTGTTAATGCGAAGAAATTAGATCGAAACGTAAAATGTAGAAAGAAAAAACTAAGTTGATTTAGGGCCCCACGCATTGGAACGAACTTGTTAAACGTAGAATAATAGACATGTTGCAACGGACCTGTCAAATGGGAAAAACAGACAAAAAACGTTGAACCACGGAGACACACATTTGCAGCGTGTTAACTCGCGAAATTTTAAACGAAACGTAAAAGGCAAAACTTGCAAAAGATGAAAAGTATAGGGGATCAAAGTTGAAAATAAAAAAGTGTTGGAATTAAACTGAAAATAATAAAAAACCTTGAGTTAAAAGTTATAAACTTAAAGGAATAAAAATAAAAAGATAAAAACTTTGGGGTTGAAAATGAAAAATCAAAATTTTTTTTGAAACACTCCCAATGCCTATAGTACAACATCAAAAGCAACAAAATGTTGCTTATTTATATGTGGTAATTGTAACTATTATACTAAATACATTACAAGATATAATAGATATTTTATTAAATTTAATAACCGGACAAGACATCAGGTTATAATCATCAGTATCAGCCATCAAACACTAAAATACATCGCTATATATATATATATATATAGGGAGGGGCTCATGCGAGAACCACTCTTATTGTGAGAACCTTGAGAACCAATGTGAACACAACCTAAAATAGCTAAAAAAACCTAACCCCCCCCCCCACCCAAAAACCTAAACCCCCCACCCCCCCCCCCCCCCCCAAAAAAAAACCTAACCCCCCCCCCCCCCCCCCCCAAGCTAAAAAAAACCTAAAAAAACCTAACCCCCACCCAACATCCCCCCCCCCCCCCCCCCCCAAAAAAAAAAAAAACCTAACCCCCCCCCCCCCCCCCAAGCTAAAAAAAACCTAAAAAAACCTAACCCCACCCCCCCCCCCCCCCCCCCCCCCCCCAAAAAAAAAAAAAAACCTAAACCCCCCTCCCCCACCCCCCAAAAACCTAAACCCCCCCACCACCCCCCCCCCCAAGCTAAAATGCTAAAAACTAAACCCCCAAAAAACCTAAAAAAATCTAAAAAAATCTAAAAAAATCCAAAATTTTTTTTTTTGATTTTTTTAATATTTTTTAGGTTAAAATCGCTACTTTTCGAACCAAAAAAAAAAAAAAAAAAAAAAAAAAAATTTTTAAAATTTTTTTTTTTTTTTTGGCTTCGAAAAGTAGCGATTTTAACCTAAAAAATATTAAAAAAATCAAAAAAAAAATTTTTGTGTGATTTTTAGCTATTTTTAGGCATTTTTGGTGTGTTCACATTGGTTCTCGCGGTTCTCGCAATAAGAGGTGGTTCTCGCATGATCTTCTCCCTATATATATATATTTTATTTTGTTGAACTACCAACAAATGATCGATCATCCGGGTAAACCTAATAGCAAAAGATCATCTACGCCCGCAAACACAAACAATGCCGGTGACCTGGCCTGCTACCATTCCAGAGAAAACCATTGCCCGAAGGCCTACTGTAGTAAAACCCCTGACTCAAGTTAAAACAATTTTGACAACGCAATGTAAGGTCATTAGCATCACTGTATAAACCTAAAATCTAAAATCATATTCATACATAATCCGAATCAACCCGACCTGCATACGACATTTAGGGGTGGTTTGTTTAGCTCTTAATGGTTCAGGCCTCTTGCTAGTTCAACACTTAATGGTTCAGACTGTTTGTTTCACGAGCAGATGTCTGAATGGTTCAAAGACATTTGCCTCTGAATGGTTAAGCATTATACTAAGTCTGAATGGTTAAGACCTATAATCTGAATTGATTAGACATTTGTCTCTGAACGGTTAAACATTATACTAGCTATTAATGGTTTACACCTCTTACTAATTCAACACTTAATTCAGATCTCTTACTAGTTCAGCACTTAATAATTCAGAAGTTGCAAAATAGCCTCAAACTCCTCTTTCCTCTTCCTCACCCAACAAACCCTCCAAAGCCCAAAAACCAACACCCCAATAACCCAAAGCCCAACTCCAACCAGCCCATACCGAACACCACCAGTGGAAACAAAACAAACAAGATGAAAACAAATAAATAACCTCTGTAAATTTTGACTGGCTCAATTTACTTCAAAACCCTCTTATCTACAACCAAAAATTGATCTCCAACCCATAAAACCAACCTTTTCACTTCATTTTCAGACAAAAAAAATGGCGACGCACTCGTTATCATTATCACCCGCTACATCATCCGTTCGTTCCGTTCACCAACGCCCTACAATCACCCCAAAGCTGCGAAACCGCCCTACAGCACCCGTATCTCTTCAAGGTTATTTCTATTGTTTAGTAATAATATTATATTTGTTTTGCAAAATTATTGTTGAATGGTTTGTGGGTTTGGTTCAGGAAACTTGTTGTCGTGGAGCTCTTCTGTGAGTTATGTGAAACTGAATGCTGCTGTTGGTAAAACGGTGTCACAAAAGAGGCAAGTTTATTTGCAATTGAATATTATTATTATTGTTAATTAATTGTTATATAGGGTTAAAATAGTAAAACTCACCACATTTGAGCCATAGAGAAAGTGTTATAGGGTTCTATATATATTGTTGTGAGCGTGTAAAATCGAGAAAAAAACGATAAAAAATAAGTGTTTGTGAGGAAGATAGAGAAAGGGATGGGGATGAAGAGTAATTTTATGAACAAAGTTTAGAGAAAATGGTGTTTAGAGTTAAATAATATAAAGAGTAAATTACTTTTTGAGTCCTTGTATTTTAGTGGTTTTAACCATTTGAGTCCAAAATCAAAATGTTTAACGTCCTGAGTCTCTAGACGTTTTTTTTTATAACCTTTTGAGTCATTTTGGGTCCATTTTTTAACCTTTAGAGTCCAATATTTTAAACAAAATGGACTCAAAACGTTATAAAATGAACAAAATTGGACTTAAAACGTTATAAAATGAGCGCTCAAGGACTCGGGGTGTTAAACTTTTTGTTTTTGAACTCAAGTGGTTAAAACCACTAAAACACATGGACTCAAAAAGTAATTTACTCTAATATAAATTGAATGTCCTCTTATTAACCGTTATTATGAATTGATTGTTTTCCTGGGTTCATAGTTGTCAGTAGCGAGCGTTACGTAGCGTATAGGTCTAGGCTCGCTATTAGGGTTGTAGCGATAGATAGCGATAATAGCGACGATTATTTATTTTTGTTTTTTTTAAATATAAATAGCAATTAAATATAGCTATAAAATAGCTGGATTTTAGGTTTTTGTTAAATATGCATTTAAAATAGCATATATATACCAGGGTATTTTGATATAATATACATGTAAGATTTTTACATTTTTTTCTAGTGTATTGCTATTTATAAAATAGCCGCCCGCTATTTATCGCTATTCGCTATGTAGCATATAGGTACCTTATCGCTATTTGTCGCTATTCGACATTAGCGGCTGGGTTGAAGTCTCATTGGTCTTGTAACCTAATGTTTAGCAAAGTGTTCAGCGGGAAGTTTGTTTATGGTCGTTCGTTTCATAGTTATTAAAGGCGCTAGGCGCACTCAAGGCGCATAGGCCTCGCCTGGGGCCTAGGTGCAAAGCGCAAAAAAAAGCAAGGGCCTGAGAAAATAAAGCACAGAATGAAAAAAAATTAAAAATATATTATGTATTAGAAAAGAATACTATTCTTTAAATAAAATAAACAAAAACTATTATATAACACTTTATATCATTTATTTAGTTCCAAAAGTTCTAAAATATTAGTGTAGAAAAGTAGTTTTCCTTAGATAAAAGTACGGATCTGGCTAGAATCTTGCCAGAATTTCGATGCTCACTTTGAAAACTCACGTCCAAACAAACAACCCCACAGAACCGACCTGCCCATTGATATTTAGTCGGTTAGACTCGTCATTCATGCATGATTAAGTATAAGTTTATCAGTTTATGTGTAATTGATAGTGAACCGTGAAACTCTTTTATTACCATGTTTTGAATTGGAAGTTATTTAGGTCATTTTGCCGCTTAGAGTTTGAAATGTCAGATTATAAAAATCCGGTTTTGATCCCTTAATTTATGTTTGTGGATTTAGATAGTAATAATGTGAATGTGGCATTGTTTTCTACTTTCTTTTCAGAAATGCAACCATTAGGTGTGCCACCCTTGAAGAAATCGAGGCTGAGAAAACTCTGATCGAAAAGAGTGCTGTAAGTTAATCAATGAAATCTATGCATTCCTTAACCTTGTAATTTTTAAGGATTATGTTGAAATACACGTTATCGTTTTCATTACTTGATGTGCTTTAGAAAGAAAGGATGGAGAAGGCTATTGACAGCATGCTATCAAGTTTTAATTCTATAAGAACGGGGCGATCAAATCCAGCAATGCTTGATAAAATTGAGGTAAGATGTTTTTGTAGGTGTTAATTTTGACCCGTTTACTTATAAATGGCCTGCTTTTTTTGTCAGTTCTGTTACGGGTCAGTGGTTATAACAGGTTAAACTGATTGGAATTCAATTCAAAGTCATAGAAATCTTTTTAATCACTTTATTGAAAAATGTCAGGTTTTCTGGTAGTACTAATTACTAAAGCTTTTGTGATCATATATAGCGCATTATTTTTTAAGTAAAATAGAAAGACGCGCTTGTAGGCCTGGCCAAGCCGACCCAACTAGTTTCGACCAGCGCTTACAATGTTGGCGTTTGGCCTGAGCCTGCTACACAACCAACCCTCCCCACCCATTTTGCCACATCAAGATCAAACAGACAAATTGATTATAGTATTCATTTGAGTAAAATGCCATTTTTGTCCTTGAGGTTTGGCCACTTTTGCGACTTTCGTCCAAAGGTTTGTTTTTCCGCATCCGGATCCAAAAGGTTTAAAATCTTGCCATTTTCATCCAACTCGTTACCTCCATCCATTTTTATCTGTTAAATGAGGGGCATTTCCGTCTTTTTATACATTTTTATTAAAATGCAAAACACTATAAGAAATGAAGATTCACCTCTGTTAACTTTCTCCCCACCCAAACCCTTTAATTATTCACAAAAAATGTCTAATAAGACGAAGAGAAAAATGAATGGAGTTAACAAGTTGGATGAAAATGGCAAGATTTCAAACCTTTTGGATCCAGATGCGGAAAAACAAACCTTTGGATGAAAGATGAAAGTCGCAAAAGCGACCAAACCTCAGGGACGAAAATGACATTTTAATCTTTTTATTTTTTAATGATATTATTGTCAACACATTATAGACTAGTTTATTGACTTAGGATAGGAAGCATTTTATAGATTCGTTTGAGATAAGTTACTACCCAAAATTGACACATTCATAAGTAAATGGGTCTAAATCGCCACCTCTATAATATAACAATAAACGGGCTCTGTTTGTTGTTAACCTCTCTTGTTATAACATTTTTTTATTTTATGATTTGTGTTTCTCTATAGGTGGAGTACTATGGTTCACCCGTCAATTTGAAGACCATTGCACAAATCAGCACTCCTGATTCGAGCTCTCTCTTAGTGCAACCTTATGACAAGTCTAGGTACATGAGGCGTTTGACTGGTTCAACCCATTTGACCCATTTCCTTTCTAGCTAAAATATCAAATCACCCCATTTACCTGTTAGAGATAAAACAAAACCCGTAAACCCGCTCATAAGTAAATCAATAGTTGTAAGATGGTTCGCCTTTTTTAAGCTTATCACATTTTCTTCTATACTATAAGCATTAAAAATGCATACTTTGACCGCATCAATGTTATCTTACATTGCATGGTGTTTGACTTTTTTCAGTTTAAAGGTTATTGAGAAGGCCATAGTCAACTCTGATCTTGGTATGACTCCAAGTAATGATGGTGAAGTGATACGGTTATCCATTCCACAACTCACGTCAGAAAGGAGAAAGGTGCTCCATTCATGATACTCGTTAGAGATGTCAAGGTTGACGTGTCGGGTAGGTTGGGTCACGGGTCAAAACCAGGTCACACACTGAAAGAGGTTATTTTGATTTTTGAGTACGTGCCAAAGCGGGTTCAATTGGAAACAACTTTTTTGTCCAATATTCTAAAAAGAATCATTGTATTAATCTTTTCAATTAGGGAAATTGGATTTTAATAATCCCACCTAGAGGTGGTTGGTCACTGGCAGTCCCACCTTTGAATATTACCACTGGCGGTCCCACCTTTTAAGTATTTTTCCCTCACTAAACCTCCGTTAAAAAAAACTTAACGGAGTTGAGGATTTTTTTTTTCCGAATTTCAAACCGATGTTTTAGGGCTTTTGATCAGAACGATGATGATACGAGTCGATTGATGTAAAACTTACCTCGAAACGGTGCTCCAAGCGGCTTCATTTTTGTTAATTGGAAGTTTAAACACCCGAATTGAAGCACCGTTTTCGTCGTTTTGAGCACCGTTGCAAGGTAAGTTTTACATCAATCGACTCGTATCCTCTTTCTGATCAAAAGTCCTAAAACATCAATTTCCGTTAAGTTTTTTTTAACGTAGGTGCAGTAAGAGAAAAATACTTAAAAGGTGGGACTGCTAGTGGTAATATTCAAAGGTGGGATTGCTAGTGGCCAACCACCTCTAGGTGGGATTATTGAAATCCAATTTCCCTTATTATAATGGCATTATAAATCTTCGAATAAAACATTTAGGAGGCTGTATGTATGCGTTGAATAGAGTTTGGATGGTCGTCATATTGTTGGCCCATCTGGCCTGTTGCTCTTTTAGTTACGTCTTTTATTTGACCCGTTTGTGGTAAAATACAACCCTACTCGACCCAATCAAAGTGAATTGAAATTGCCACCTCTAATGCCTGTAACGTAACATGTTTCTGATTCTTTATATAGTTTAACTGTGCGTTTAATTGCAGGAGCTGTCGAAAGTTGTCGCAAAGCAGGCTGAGGAAGGGAAGGTAGGCTTTATTAGGCGGTTTGCACGTCTTGTTGATTTAAAAAAAAATATTAAATTGCATTTTCTTCATCCATTATGCAGGTAGCAATCAGAAACATAAGAAGAGATGCCATTAAAGCCTATGATAAACTTGAAAAGGTTTGACCTTTAAACTTACACTCCTCATTTGTGACAAAATTTCCTTTTTATTGTATTTTCAACTGTCGTTGATTATGCTGTACAGGAGAAAAAACTCTCGGAAGACAATGTAAAGGATTTATCGGCTGATTTGCAGGTATTGTATTTTGGTACAACACAATTTGAATTCAACAATACCAAAATGGCCAAATAACCTTAAAATCAACTAAAGGGTGGGGTTTTAGAGTGAACACTAGTGTATTTGTGAACTGAGTGAATAAAATCTTGGCCATTGATTTACATCATCAAATCGTAAAATACACTACACTGGTGTATTTTCATCATCAAATCCTGGCCATTGATTTACACTTGTGTTTTGATAAATCAAGGGCTAGGATTAGTTCACACAGTTCACTATCAAGGGGGTCGTTCACAAATGAACCTAAAAGTATAGTATTGTCATATACAATTATAACGTCTTGCAGAAAGTGACCGATGAATACATGAAGAAAATCGACACTATCTTTAAACAGAAGGAGAAGGTATTGTTATGCATCATTTTTCTTTTGCTTTTATGTGCAATAAGTATTTAATTATTTATACTTACACCTTGGTTTTCAGGAATTGCTTACGGTATGACAAAGAATACATATTAGGTTAAACGTGACGGGTTATCTTGATGATCACATCTAACCCGAGGTGAAGTTTATCGGCCCGTATTTCTTGTAATCCTTTTTTGCAATGATCAAATGTTGTGTACATGTTGGGTAATGGGTTGAAAATCAAAGAACAACCCAAATGCATTCTTCTTTCTATGAAAGCTTGTTTGGCTTGATTTTGGTGGAAGGTAATGAAAACTGGTTGCAGATTGGTTTGGTAATTTATGAAATAAGGAAATAAATTGGTCTAAAATATTATAAATATTTACAACCCTTTAATTGCTTAAGTTAAAAAAACAGAATCAATATTATTATAATATTATGTAATTTTATTCTATATATTAATCATTTTTATAATAAAAAATAAATAAGGTGTAAAAAAAGTTTAAATGTTCTTGTGTTCTTTTATTTATTATTTTTAAAGTGGTTCACTTGATTTTTAATTATATTTACACATCATTATCATCATACTCAGTAAATCCCACCAATAGCACAACTAAGGTAGGGTCTGAGAAGGGTAAGATGTAGAGCCTTACCTCTACCTCGTAAGAATAGAGAGGTTGCTTTCAATGAGACCCCCGGCTCTATAGTAGTTTTGCATCAAGCCTTGGACATAAGACACATAACACTCGGCAATTAAGACAAAGGAGATTAGTGCATGTACTCCCGTGTCTTTCGGCTATCAACGCCACCACATGATTAACTACCCCCTCTTTTAACATTATTTTCACGAAATTAGTAAAATAACATTAAAGTTTGTGCACTTTCACTTTTGCCCCATTGCGTGCACACGTATATACGTTATATTTACACAATACACAATAATAGGCTTTGTGCTTGTGTTTTCGAGTTGTTGAAGAAACCTGGACACCTTGAATTTGAGATGGGCCTCAAAGGTCATATGAGATCCATTGTTTTAACTGGGCCAAGTTTTATGATAACAAGTTAACAACCATACCAAATAAAATCTCAGGAATAGAAAAGTTATTGATACGTTATGCAGTGGTGGTGCACAAATCGGGTTTTTTTGAAAAAACGGTTCTGGGTATGGAACCGGGTTCGGGTAGGATCGGGTTTTACAAAATCAGGGTTTGTGAAAAACTGGGCCGGGTCTGGGTTTTATACCAAAAATGTATACCATGTATACCCGGGTTCGGGTAGGGTCCGGGTCGGGTTTTCTAAAACACGAGTATTATAATATCCTATTTTCAGGTTTGGGTATGCATCGGGTAGGGTTCGGGTATGCATTGGGTTGGAAAAAAAACCGTATCGGCTATTAAAAAACCCGATCAGGTATTCAACATAATCTTGGTAAATTTGTTAAACTTAGATTCAAAACTGTAATATAAACATACTACGTGTAGGCCCTATGTAATTGTTCCTTAAAAAATATTATTTTTCTCACATATAATTAATTTCTCTTTTTAAGAATTATTTTTCTCGCATATAATTATTTTGTACAGTAACATCAACAAAGAATCTGCTTTTTTGCAACGTATGTGGAGGCCCTTTTGTCACTACTTGCTGCTATTTGTATAAGACCCGGCCTTTATAAAACCGGGTATTTATAAAACCCGGTTCCAGGTATTTATAAAACCGGGTCCTTCGAAAATCTGGGTATAAACCAGGTAGTAAAAAAACCGGTTCCGGGTTCGGGTTTAGATAAGCTAAGCATACCCGGTCCCTACCCTACGGGTAGGGTCGGGTATAAAAAACCCGGGTTTTATAATACCCGATTCCAGGTTTTTTTATTCGGGTCCGGGTTCGGGTTCGGGTTTTTTGTGCACCACTATTATGGAGAGTGGCATGTAGTCAAATTATAAATCAATCAAATAGAATAGAGATGTCTTCTTGATAGACACCTAGCTCCATGGCCATGGCCATGGCACTGTCTTTACTTGAAAAGTTTATTAGACCATGCGTAGTGGTAAGGGTGAATAACGCCCCCATCCTTGGGCTTTTTCCGTCATGTGGCACTCCAGTCAGCAAGGGGCATTATTGGACGTTTTTCTAAAATGGGTGTAGTGGGGATGTGGGTATTATGTTAAAAAGGGGTGTAAGAATTAAATAAAAAAAAAACTAACAAAAAAAAGGGGATTGACCAAGAAAAAGAGGGATAAATCTGATTGGCCAACAATTTTCCTTTTAAGCGTGATTTAAACCATGCCGGAGGGGTTTTTTTGCGAAAAAAACGCCCAAACACGCCATGGGGGTGGGGCCAGGGCGAGATTGGGCGTGTTTGGCTGAAAAATTTGTAAAGACCACGCCCATTTCGGGTGGTCTTAGAAATGTAAAGTTCTGAACATGGAATCTTAACAACATAAACCAAAATTGGAATCTTTATTTTTATTTATATAGTTACATTTAAAATCTAAGTAGTTAATGCGGTAAAATATCGAATATCGGTCAAGTACCATTATTTAAGATATTGGTTATTGTGGTGGGATATTGGTAATTTTAATATCATCCTAAATTTATATATATAGCAATTTAACACTAACAATTCAGTATAGTTTTCTACCATTAACAAATTAACCTTTTGCAACTTGTAAAACACTAACAGTTGTAGCAAGTAGGAACGGACTAAGACTTAAAACATTAACATTTAACAGTAACAACTAACAATTAAGACTTAAAACACTAATAGCAGCAATAAGAAGAAAGACGAATGGTAGAACTAAGAAGAAATGTACAAACATTGGGAAAATCGGTGATATATCGGCCAATATCGCCGATATTATGACCAATATCTCGGTAGGGGACCGATAACAAACATATTACTGATATATCGGGATATTAAGTACATAGCTAAAAATCACTACTTTTTTTTCTCTCATTTTCAATTAAATAATATTATTTTATATCTTTATCATTATTTTTTCTCTCCCAGCCACTAACAACCACTTTAAAAAAATATTAAAAAATATAGAGGTGAACAATGTTTTCCGTATATTTACAAATGAACAATAACATTTTATCTCTCATACATTCACAACCATTCCTTATAACATAACTAACACATTCACAAACATATAAGGGTTCCATCGTGAATGCTCTAAACTACCAATAACGGAAAATGGTGGAAAAGTACGATTGTACAAATAAAATATCATAGACTCTAAGACAAGATGAGGGTAACATGCAAAGACCATCAAGTGTAGGTAAAGGCGTAAGACGAAGACAAACATGTATCCTCCGTCTAAAAACCTTTAATCTTAATCCAACGCAACGAAGTCCTATTATTGGCCATGTCCTTATGGAGGTGGAAGTTAAGCAAATCCTGCCTAATCTGCTTATCTTAATTTAATGTGGATCTAGACATGCCTCTACTTCTCCTTCCCACCACAACAAAGGCTTTCACTGATCTAACAGACGTCATCACCTTCACACGTACACAGGGGCGGATTTAGACATCATTTACGGGTTCCCAGGAACCCAGTCGATTTGGAAAAAAACGTTTTTTTGTAGTGTAAACCTTGTATGATTTGGAAAAAAAACGTTTTTTTTAGTGTAAACCTTGTATGATTTGGAAAAAGGAACCCAGTGAAAAAACTGGCTGGATCCGCCACTGCACGTACATACCACCTTGATATCTTTAACAATGATGAAACTAGCGGGTTATTTATTCGTTTTGAACGACAATTTTTTCAACACCTTAATTCAGTTCAGTGTTATTATTGAGATATTTTATACTTCTGTAGAAACTCAAAGTCACCCATATCCCTAAGTATATACTCTTTTGACATGTTAGTAAGGGGCTGTTTGGTAGCCTCTTAATGACTATTCAGATGTTACCTCTTAATGGTTTAAAACCTCTGAATGAATAAGAGGTAACCTCAAGTCTGAATGGTTAAGAGGTAACCTCTGAATGGTAAATCATCACATGTCACATTCTTCTACCTTTTCATTGGTAAAATTCTTAAAGGTTCCATTAAGAGGTAGCCTCTTAATCACCATTCAGAGGCTACCAAACAGCCCCTAACATTTACAAGTATCACAACAAACTTTTTTCAAACAATCCGTTCTTACATTTTTTATATTATTATCATCATCAACACGTTAGTAACATTTCTGTACTTACATTTTTTATATTATCATCATCAACACGTTAGTAACATTTACAAGTATCACCACAAACTTTTTTCAAACAATCCGTTCTTGCATTTCTTTATATTACATCAAGGTGTTTCATTTATTATTTTTATTTTTTATTTATTATTTTTTTTGAACGACAAATTTGGATCACAAGAGGAACCACCCGATCATATCCATCTCTACTAGGCATAATGCCTATACACCAATTCAGAATGAAACCCAATAAATATGGAAAAAATGAGAATCGAAACCAGGACCCATTGGTCTCAAACCTTTATCCCACCATCTAATATAACTAACTTTTTGAACATCATATAAATATATTTAATTTAATATATATAAATAGAAAGTGAGTATGAATAGTAGTTTTGTTTTTAAAATAATATATATAGAGTAAATTATTAGTTTGGCCCCTGTGGTTTAACCAGTTTAATCATTTTAGTCTAAAAAATAATCTTTTGACATATCAGACTCTGAGATTGCATTTTATAACAGTTTTGAGCCCTAACACTAACTATGTTACTTTTTTCTACTTAAGCCTAAGGTGTTATGGTCCTTTATAGCTTAGGGGTTGTTTATGTAAACTATAAAGTTCTTTTAATATTTTTATTTGTGTAATTACATAATTTTTTTATTTCTTTATAATGATTCTTATTAAAAATACGTTTTAAATATACAAATAAATACATATTTCTTTAACAGTTTGTTTTTTGTAAATTTTGTTTTAAAAAAAAAATTGTTTTAACCTTTTTAAAACCGTTTATCATTTTTAAAATCGTTCCTTTTTTAAATTGTTTGTTTTTAAAATCGTTCTTTTTTAAGTCCTCATTTTTATATAAATTGAACAGTACATTTTTACCATTCTTTTAAAATCATATGTTTTTTAAACTTTTTAAAGTCATTCATTTTTAAAACCATTTATTTTTAAAGCGTTTCTTTTAGAAGCGTTTTTGTAAAGCGTTACTTTTATTTTTTAAAGCGTTATTTGAATCGTTTATCTTTTTTAAAATCCTCCATTTTTGGGTTGTTTGTTCGAAATTCGTTTATTTTTTAAGCCTTTTGTATACTAAAATCATTCGCTTTTTAAAACCTTATGTTTTTACATTTTTAATACCATTTGTTTTGTTAAACATATAAGGTTTTAAAAAGCGAATAATTTTATCATGTTAAAACCATAAGGTTTTAAAAAGCGAATGATTTTAGTACAAAAAAAGTTTAAAAAATGAACGAAAATTGCTTTGGGTCGGTTACCAATGTCAATAATTGACGATTACACAATTCGAGCAATTTTAAATTTGCCTAAAAGAAAAACTTAAGAATTCATTTTTCGAACAAACACTCAAAAAATGGAGGATTTTGAAAAGGATAAACGATTCAAATAACGATTTAAAAATAAAAGTAACGCTTTACAAAAATGGTTCTAAAAGAAACACTTTAAAAATATACGGTTTTAAAAATGAATGACTTTAAAAATTAATTGTTTATAAAACATACGGTTTTAAAAAGAATGGTAAAAAACGAACTGTTCAATTTATAAAAACAACGAGGACTTAAAAAAGAATGATTTTAAAAACCAACATTTTAAAAAGGAACAATTTTAAAAACAATGGTTTTAACAAGGTTAAAAAAATTAAAAAAAAAACAACATTTATAAAAAAACAAACTGTTAAAGAAATATGTATTTATTTGTATATTTAAAACGTATGTTGTTATAATAATCGTGAAATAAAGATATTAAGTCATTACACAAATAAAAATATTAGAGGAACTTTATAACTTACATAAACAGCCCCTAAGCTATAAAAAGGACCATAATACTCTTAGGTTTAACTAGAAAAAAGTAACATGATTAGTGTTAGGGGCCAAAACCGTTATAAAATGTAATCTCAAGGTCCAATATGTTAAAAGATTCTTTTTTTGGGCCGAAAGGGTTAAATTAGTTAAATCACAGAGACCAAAATAGTAATTTACTCTAATATATAATATATAATTCTTTTCAATATTATATTATAACTATAATAGATTATTAATATTATTATAATAACTTTTTTCTATACTTTTATTATTTCAATAGATTACTATGTTATATTTACTTTTAAGATTAAATATAGTTTTTTAATGTTAACTTTTAATTTTCTTTTTTTGATATTACTGATACTGTCTGAACAACATCAGTACCGTACCATATAACATCTGTATAGTTTTTTTTATTATTAGCGTCACCATGTGCTTATTATTATGTACAATTCTATAAAAGTTCTATTCGAGGGGACCATATATAGTTAAATTTTTTTATCATCACAAAAACCGAACATATACCGATCAAACAACATTGTTAACGGTACCGTATTCGTTTTTATAGTTTTCTGGACGCGGCAGTGTAAAATTCATTGAACACGAAGTTAAATTCACAATAATTGTTTTTTTGGTATCATAAGCTATATCGAGTGTCTGTACGATACCGGTATCGTAACTGACCGATACCGACAACACCGATACTAGTATAGGCATTCGTTTTTATTGTTTTCAATCAATGTAAAACACGTGTCGATTGACAACGTTGTTATGCCGAGTGCCGATATTGTACTGGTACTGTAATGAACCAAAACGATAATGACCAAAGGCCCACAACGAAGCACGTGGGAATCTCACTAGTATATATAATTTCATACCTTGAACTCATATGATTGTGTTTTAAATTGTTTATGTTTTTTATATTATACCATGCTAAAAGAATTTAAAACATCATGCCTAAAATTTAAAACACAATGTTTACATAGATTTCTTACACTTTGTAGAAAAAATGTCATTTGTTGACTAACTCTGCCCTATATATATATATATATATATATAGGGTGGGAGTTAGCTACAAAGTACATTTTTCCTACAAAGTGTACAAAGTCATAAAACACCATAATGTCAAGAATAAAACACATTCAAAACCCACAAATAACATAGTGGAAATTACTAAAACATCATATTTGTGGGTTTTGTGTTGTGTTTTGGATGATAAGGCTTTGGTTATCGAATGTCTAACATTAGTGTGTTCTATGTTGATTATCATGTTGTGTTTTATATTCATAGTTATATGATGGTGTGTTTGAAGTATTTAAGGACTGTTAGGGTTTGGATATTGTGTTTTAGTGATCTTCACTATGTTATTTGTGTGTTTTGAGTGTGTTTTATGGCTGAAATTGTAGTGTTTTGTGACTTTGTACACTTTGTAGGAAAAATGGACTTTGTAGCCGAACCCCACCCTATATATATATATATATATATGTGTGTGTGTGTGTGTGTGTGTGTGTGTGTGAAATGAGGAGAAAATGTTTTGAAAGAATATAAAAAATAAAACCAATATAAATGCTCTATTTAATATTTGTATTTAATGTTGTTGTAAGGGTATATAAGTATATTTACAAATTTGATTAATTTATTGTATTCCACTAGATTAGGTAACTAAATTAAACTAATAACTCATTTTTAAAATATACATTTTTAAAATAAACATAAATTATGGTGATGGATAAATTTCGATATGTGTAGGATAAATTTCAATATATGTAAGATATGTTTGTGGCATATGCAGGATAAATTTTGATATGTGTAAAATAAAATGTTCTTTGATAGACAATAATTAATGAGAAATGTTATAAACTATTTAATGTGTTACCATTATGTCATTTATTATTTTTCTTCACACATTAAATAACTTCTCAAAATATCCTTCTCCAATATGTATATAACTAGTAGATGCCCCGCCCGCGTTGCGGGGCGATGGCCGAATAATTCGCAACCAATTAAAAAAAGAATACTATAATTTTGCTAGGAAAAAAAAATAAAAACGATGATAAGACCGTATTTTTGGGCTCAGGGCAAAACTGTAATTTTTCAGGATTAATGAGCCAGTGTTAGGCAACTCCTTGACACGGGAAGAAATTAAATCGAGTAAAGCAATTAAAACAAAAAACCTTTATAGTTTTGGTAAAAAAAACTAAAACGATGGGAAAAACATAATTTTTAACCGAGGAACAAATCATAATTTTAATTCAGGGATAAATCGTAAACTAAATGGACCAACGGGCGAGTGCCAGGAAGTTGCCGGCACGACTGTAATTTTGCACTGGGGCAAACTTGTAATGTCACCAGGAAATCAAACAAAAATGATGGACAAAATGTAAATTTAAGTTGAGGGCAAAATCGTAACCTGGCTGTGAGAAAAAAAAAACTAATGGCGAAAGTATAAATTTATACGGGGCAAAATCGTAATTTTGAGCCGATGGCAAAATTAAAATTTTTAGCCGGGAGCAAAAGCGTAAATTTATTTTTAAGCGTGGGCAAAAACATAACTTTGACCTGATGGCAGAATCGTAATTTTAAGGGAAAAAAACTAATGGCAAAACTGTAAACTGAAACGGGTCAAAATCGTAATTTTTAACCGGGGGAAAAATTGAAATATTTAGATGGGAGCAAAAGCGTAAATTTATTTTTAAGCGGGGGCGAAAACATAAATTTGAACTGATGGCAAAATCGTAATTTTAAATCGGGATAAAATCGTAAATTTGTTGGGCCAATAGGAGAGTGCCAGACAGCTGCCTGGCACTATTACACATACCGCCCATTTTGCCCAATAAAGGGGCAGAACTATTGAATTCTGACGTATGCACACTTGAGTTTGTATATGTTGAAAATTATATATAGATGAAAAATATTTATAAAGGCTCAAAACCTTAGGAAGTGTAGAAAAGAATTTCGTGTTGACATGTGACATTGATGCTAACTTACACTGAAAGACAATATCATTAAACAAAAGACACGCACATGCTACTTACATGCCAATGAACATGCAGATGCAAGTTACATGCCATTTCCTCCGTCTTTTTTAATTGCCTGCAACTTTTTTATGTTGTCCTTTTTTTTTGAAAATTTACACCATAACGACGAGCATTTTTTATCTTTCAAACGGATATACTATTACTATATAACTACGTTTTTTAACTCATGGTGCTCAAGTCTGTTTTATGGTGTTTTAAAATTCAGAATTTTTTAATGTTTTTGAACAAGGTAAAAACACCACAAAACAATAGAGATTATGATCGAAAAAATCTTCAAAAAAATGTCACATACGATAAAAAAAACCACAAAATTCCCTGTTCATAAAAAACGCTATAAACATGCAATTCTAAAAATAGTATAAACTTGCATTTATATTAATACCATAAACATGTAGTTCTAAAACACCATAAACCTGAGATATAAATCACCAAAAATATGCAATTCTAAAAATAGTATAAACTTGCACTTCTAAAACACCATAAACATGTAATTCTAAAATGGCTTAAACATGTAGTTCTCAAACACCATAAACCTGCAGTTCTAAACACTATAAACCTGTCCAGTTTCAAAAACATCATGAAAAATACCCCGTTAGAATACAGTTTAAAAACACTATAAAACACCGGTTCTTAAACACCATAAACATGTCGAGTTTAAAAAACGTCATAAAATACCCAGTTCATACAACACATCTTTTTTTTGAATAGATACAACACAACGTCATAAAATACCCAGTTCATACAACATATCATATACTCTTTTGAAAGATAAAAAATGCTCGATTTTATGGGGTATTTAAAAAAAGAATCACACATAAAAAGTTACAAACTTTTAAAAATGATTGGTGAAATGACATGATTAGCATATATACCCTTTTTGTTTGTATCTTCTTATTCTACCCCTCCTAATAGTATTAGCGTTCTAAATACTTATAAATATGTCACAACATCAATTTTCAGCCAATCTTAGTCACAAATCACAAAGATCTTGTGGCTGAGATTCCTTCCTATAATTCCTAAGGTCGAGCCTTTGTAAAATTAACCCTACACTATCTATATAATTTGTTTTTTTAAGAATAGAAATAATAAGTTTTAAACCAATAGAAATGCTCCATTTAATATTTTTAATTAATGTAATTGTAAGGACATATAAGTAAATTTACCGTTTTAATTAATCTATTGTATTCCCATAAATTAGCTACCTAATTAAACTTGTAACTCATTTTTTAAATATATACTCTTTCAACGCAACTTACTCCTCCCAGTAATTACTTTCTCTCTTATTAATTTGACAAAAAACACGCTATCCTACACATTTTAAAATCTATCATACATTTATCGAAATTTATCATACACATATCGAAAATTGTCTTTCACCATAAAACATGTTGTGTTGAAAGAGTATATTTAAAAATGAGTTACACGTTTAATTAGTTAGTTATTTTAAGGGGAATACAACAAATTAACTAAAATAGTAAATTGACCTATATGCTTTTACAAATAACATTAAATACACATATTAAATGAAACATTTCTATTAGCTTAAAACTTATTCTTTATTTTTACAAAAAAAAAATCTCATTTAAACCTTCCACTATATGTGTGTGTGTGTGTGTATATATATATAGGGGAGGGTTTAAATGAGAACGCTAAATATCACGATAACCGTAAGAACAAATGAAAAAACCACGAGAACTTGGTCAAAAACAATTCAAATTCAAAATTTCTTTTTACACTTGTCATTATTATTCGAATACAATGTTAGAAATTAAATTTACACGTTTAAATTTACGTGAATTCGTAAATAACGAAAATTTACACATGTGTAAGTTTGTCATTTACACAAGTGTAAGTTTGTCATTTACACATGTGTAAATTTGTTATATTTACACATGTGTAAAAAAATCTAGTAAAAGTGATTTTGAGAGGATAAATGAATTATTTTATGTTGTATTTTAAATAGAATGATGTTTGTATTAAAAAAAATTCGATTTTGATTGGTTTTCTCATTCGTTCTCACGGTTCTCGTAATATTTAGCGTTCTCAAGATAACCCTCCCATATATATATATATATTTATATAGGGTAGGGATCCTATGTGTATATATATATATAGGGTAGAGATCCTAAGAGAAGTCCACCCTATTTGAGAAACTTGAGAAACAATCTGGACCACACATTTTCCATAAGCAAAAAATGCAAAAAAAAGGTTAAAAAATGCAATTTTTTTTGGAAAATTCAGAGCTTTTTCTTTAAGGGTTTTTTTTTTTAATTTTTTTTTGGGATTTATAGACATGTGTATATTGTTAATCTTTTAACTATTGATGTGCGTTAGGAGTGTATATAAGTTTAAGTATATTTTAAGCCCTTTTACACTTTCTTTAGCCAAGTTTTAAATTTATAAAACACGATATTTACTAACACTAAACACACATATGGGTAAGTGCACCCATCGTGAGCGTAGTATAGTGTTGGTAAGATACCAAGGTCGTCCAAGGACACAAGAGCTTTTAGTACCGGTTTATCCTCAACGTCTAATCAAATCAAAAGTTTAGAAAAAAGTTTTAAACTAAGAAAAATAAAAACTAACTAAAATGCTGAAAAATAAAAATAAAACAGATAGACAAGATGAATCACTTGGCTCCGACTCGTGTTTAGTGTAACCTTTGATTATTTCCGCACTTTTGCACTTATTTAAGAGATTATCTTAGTTATTGTAGTAGGCCCCTCTTTTGGAGGTGACGTTACCCTCAACCCAGTAGTTCGAGTCAGCAAGGATACAATCCTAAAGGGTCGGATTATTGAAAGATAATTAATTAATTTATTAATGCATAATGTGGTAGGCCCCTCTTTTGAAGGCGACGTTACCCTCGGCTAAGTAGTCTGAGTCAGCAGGGATACAGTCCTAAGTAGCCGGGTTAAAGTATTAATAGTAGTTTAACTTATGAGGGGGTCAAAGAGTTTGGACCCCCGCCATCCAATACCGTTAAGTATTGAAGGAGGTCCTACTAAATTTGACCCAGGTCCTTTGCAGGATCTATACACTGAACAATGGCAAGACTCTTACCAAACCGTTCCCTTAACCCCCGACCAGGTAGCCAACATACCTCCATATAGACCGTGGAGATATGAATGGTGAAAATCTTTTATTTTATATAGACAGTAAAATAATGACAAGACACCAC
This sequence comes from Helianthus tuberosus, assembly GCA_030545235.1. Lineage (NCBI taxonomy): Eukaryota > Viridiplantae > Streptophyta > Magnoliopsida > Asterales > Asteraceae > Helianthus > Helianthus tuberosus. The sequence continues at coordinate 190,867,136 of CM060406.1, forward strand.
GGACAAACGATAAGGAAGAATCACCTTCAACATAAGAAACTAGTTATTGAAGTCATTAATACATAACCAATTAAAAAGTGCGAAAAGATTAAAAATAAAAAGTATTACACTAGACACTTTGTCTTCACCAAGTGATGTAAGAGACTTAGGCAAACATGGCCTTGATTGTCAAGAACTCTTACGATCAATCTTGGATCCCGAGACGACTCACACACTCTATGATTGACAATGGATGATGGTGGTGGATGATGGTGTTATGGTGGTGGTGGGTGGTGGGTGAAGTGTGAGAGAGGTGGTGTGCCAAGGGATGGTTTGAGCTTGAGCCAAGCACTCCTATTTATAGGCTGAACAGAAGCTCGGGCATGGCCCCGTGTCCAGTGGGCACGGCCCCGTGTCCACATCCTTCTCTTTCTTCATTAATTGCTCTTGTCTTTATTAGTTGACCACGGCCCCGTGTCCGCTGGGCACGACCCCGTGTGCAGAAGCATATCTGTACTATCAAGATTTGCCTAGATTCTGCGAATCTTATAGTTGACCACGACCCCGTGTCCGCTGAGCACGGCCCCGTGGTGGGCGATGGAAGCTTCTACAACTTTGTCTTTTATGCTGACACTTGGGCACGCCCCCGTGCTCACTGAGCACGGGGCATGTTCAGCCTCCTGTTTCTTGTTTTGCTTGGGAAGATGCTTTCTGGGAGGTCGGGCATGCCACGTTTGTTCCTTTTCTTGTATTTATGTTAGATTTAGCTGCCTTTTTGCTTCTTTTGTTAATTTGAGCTCATTTAATCCTGAAAATACAAAAGGAAGACAAAAACACACTTTTTCCAACATTAGTACTAAAAAACGGTTAGTTTTATGCCACAATTGATGTAATTTATATGTTGCATTTTGCACACATCAAATACCCCCACACTTGAATCTTTGCTTGTCCTCAAGCAAAACTCTTTATAATATGGCTTTACACTCCCAAATGGAATTGGTAGAAAAGAAGGTTTTTGGGCTTGTCATAGAGTGTCGGGATTTCCAAGATTCTTTATTTAGTTTTATCTTTATTTATTTACAATCCTATTCGTCATGATTTATTTAAAACTTTTCATAAGATAAATTACTTATTCGGGCATAACATGCCTCTTTAAAATTCTATTTATATACAAGTTCACATACCTCACGGGGGATCACTCAACACTCGGCCGAAGATGTATTTTAGTGAATCACTCGAGAGCGGCATGGAACTTACTCCTACCATAGGCTTGCCAAACAATCAATCCTCCTCCTTTTAACTATATACCTTTGTAAATATCAAGAGGACTTTTTGGGTGAAGGGTTAGGCTTGGGTTAAAGGTAGGTGGTTGGGTTAGTGGTTAGTGGTTAGTAGAAAAGGGCGAAAAAGCGTAAAAAGCATCGGTTTTCGTAAGACTTTCTATTTTTCAACTTTTTATTTTGATGAAGCCATTATTCCAAACAAAGTTATTTTTGATGAACTTGCTTGTTTTATTTCTTTTGCTTCATCATCAACACATTTTTTTTTTGAAAGTCATACGAAAAACCGAACTTGTTACTAAAACAAAGGGTTAAAAATAAAAAGGTTTTGGTGGGTGAAAGGGTGTTTGGTTTGGGTTATGAAATGAAAAGGTTTAGGCTCAAAGGGGTTAACTAGGGGGATTTTGGGTAGGTGGTAAAAAAAAAGAAAAATAATGGTGTAGAAATAAAAAGGGTTAGTCCTAATGCCTCTATCATATACTTACTCGGGTTTAAGTTGGTAAGGACCGGGAATGTATCGTCGTGGCAAGTTCTAGAGTTGTAAGAACCAAGCGGCTATTCACACAAGAAACGAAAAATGAGCATTTAATTTAAAGATATATATTTGTATGCTCAATAAAGGCTCAAAACTCACTTTTGTGGAAATGGGTTTTTTTTTATGTGATCAAGTATATATAATCAAATTTTAACTAAGCTTGTCATGTCTTTTCATAATTTTCTTATGTTGGTTCTTTTTTATCACGACGCTATCGGTTGTAAATTCGTAAAAATATAACCTTTTTAGAATTTTGGAATTCCCAAATTAAACCTAGACAAGTAAAAAAATGAAAATTTTTGAAAAAAATTTGGGGTGATTAGCGGTTCCAATAGAGTTTTGTGTAAGGCTTGTTATTAGGACTTACAAGATTCAAGGTTTTAGCATCCCCCCACACTTAAATTACACATTGTCCTCAATGTGTCCCAAAAATAAGTTTTTAGGTTGATTGAATGTGTAAAAGGTGTGAATTAAGCAAAAATTTGTGTTACTGGGCGCTGGACACGGCCCCGTGTTGTCCGGGCACGGCCCCGTGTTCAAGTGCCAGTAACAAAAATTAAACAAAAGAAACAGAACCCTGGACACGGGGGCGTGTTGGGTGAACACGACCCGTGTCCAGTTTACCTGAACTGGGTCATTTCTGCAGACTGTGCAGCACGGGGCCGTGTTGGGCGGACACGGCCCGTGCTGAGCTTACTGTTAATGAAGAAAATTGTCGGATGGCCTTGTTTTCCTGCATGGGGTGCTGGTTCAAGTTTCCCTTGTTATCCTTTGCCATCCCGAGTGTGTTTTATTCGTTTCAACACCATCCAAACACCAAGTTAACTAAAACCATCATTCATTAAGTCATAGAGAGAATTACATTATAGTCCTAAAAATTAAAAAGAAAACAAAGCAGAAAATGAAAGTTAAAAGTCCTAAATTAGATAGGTCAAGTGATACGTAAAATCATCCTAAGGAGCTCTACTACAATAAGAACCAAAATTCCGGAAATAGTTTTCCGGTTTCTAAAAGTTTTGCAGAACTCCAAGCCGAGCGGTGTCCCTTAGATGTTGCTAAAGCCATTCTTCTGTCTCCCTTGGGAGAAGGGAGGCGGCTTCATGTTCCTCAACATCTTGTGGAGAGGGAGTGACACCAATCGGAACCCCTTGTAGTATGTCTCGAGGGGGCTCTGGATGCAAGGCGTACCATTCGGCCGGAATGATGACTTCCGGTACCACATTCCATGCCCTTTGGGTGATAATCGGCACCAAAGGAGGAGAGGCGAGAATGCTCAACCTTTGGTGCAAAAGGTTGACTTCCCGGAGACATCCTTCTAGTCCCACCGTTAGATGATTAATACGGTCGACCAATGCTTCTTCCACCCCCGTCATCTCATCAATGGCCTCTCTTAGAGCGTAAACATATTTTACAAGAGAATCCTCAACCGTTGATGATCTTCTCCCTTGCCGGTTGTTTCTGGAATGCGATGAAGAGTTTCCGCTTGTTCTGCTTGCCATTCTGAGAAAACATACCGAAAAGAGTTCAATTTTATGGGACCAATACCTCGGACACGGCCCCGTGTTCAACGAACACGGCCCCGTGTTCAGATATCTGCAGGATTTAGGAACAAGGAATCTTGGGGTTTTAAATTGTTTTCGTGATTTTTAAAGCATTTTCGAACATAAACAACTTAAAACATTATTGTAGAACTTATTATTAACAAGATTCCATGTACAAAAATCTAACAAACATCTCAACAAAGCTTGAAATTATGGAAGTTTCAAGCTTTAATGGAGGTATAAGGAAAAAAAAAATTTGAAAAAGATGATAGTGGATAAAAGAGGAAAGGACAAGAAGGTAATTGAGAAACTTCTTTTAGAAAATACCTAGGATGGTATGTGAGAATATTCCCCAAATCTCTGTCCCTGGAATGGTTCAAATGTGCAGGATTTTTGGCTGCATTTATAGAAAACGACAGTACGTTGCACACGGCCCCGTGTCGGCTGGACACGGCCCCGTGTGCAGACAGAATCCTGACACAATTTTGTCCGTATTCTGATGAAATCAGAAGGGAATCTTTTGGTGGACACGGGGGCGTGCTGACCTGGACACGACCCCGTGTCTAGAAGCTCTCTATGAAGTTTTGTCTATTTTCAAGGAACTTTTTCGGATAGGGTGGTTCATTACTGGATGGAACAACCCCAAAGTGCCTAAGATACCTTAATTGTTCTAGATTAAGATGAGAACGCAAGAGGTTGTCGGTTAGGGTGATTCCTATTTTATATGTAGGTGGACAAGTCCAACCCTTTCCCGGGCTCTCGTTAAAGAAGGTGTATGCCGAATCGCTCAGGTCTATGTATGCATCGAACGAAGTCGATGGGGAGTCCTTCACGGCACAATCGGCACAGGGACGACTATTGCTCAAGTCCTCACTAGAGTTAGAAGTATCGTCGGGGACAACGAAGTTGTTTGAATGCGATTCCAACACTTCTTCTTGGTTGTCATCTTGAGATAAATTATTGAAATCTATCCTAAGTTCTTTTAACCAATTAAGAATTAGATCTTCTAATTGAAATAATTCATCAAGAAGCATTTCTCCTATAAAATCTGGTTGGGAGCATTCGAGGGAGAGATAGGGATTATTTTTACTTTCGCCCCTCTTAAGGATACAAGAAAACGATGGGTCTATATAGTGGGGCTTATAATTTAGAAAATAACATTCTAATTCCTTATGGGTACCACCACATAATTGACACCACGTACCATAAGAGTGCCGAAAGTAAAAAGTATCAGTATCACTCATGTTTGTGTCAGAAATTACCAACCGTCGGGATCTTACGGTTCTGTTTTCGGTAACTGAATCTTGGGCACGGGGGCGTGTTGAGTGGGCACGGCCCCGTGTTCAGCTTACTGTCTGACTTAAAACAGGATTGCCAGTTCCAATGATTGGGCACGGGGCGTGTTCAGCGGGCACGGCCCGTGCTGAGTTCTGCAGAAGCTGAAAAACTAAGAAAAATCCTAAAAAAATAGAAAAATAAGAAAAACGATTAGGCCGCTGATTCCTAACTTTCTTAAAATCCTTGTGTCCCCGGCAACGGCGCCAAAAACTTGATGTGCGTTAGGTGTGTATATAAGTTTAAGTATATTTTAAGCCTTTTTACACTTTCTTTAGCCAAGTTTTAAATTTATAAAACACGATATTTACTAACACTAAACACACATATGGGCAAGTGCACCCATCGTGAGCGTAGTATAGTGTTGGTAAGATACCGAGGTCGTCCAAGGACACAAGAGCTTTTAGTACCGGTTTATCCTCAACGTCTAATCAAATCAAAAGTTTAGAAAAAAGTTTTAAACTAAGAAAAATAAAAACTAACTAAAATGCTGAAAAATAAAAATAAAAGAAAAACAGATAGACAAGATGAATCACTTGGCTCCGACTCGTGTTTAGTGTAACCTTTGATTATTTCTGCACTTTTGCACTTATTTAAGAGATTATCTTAGTTATTGTAGTAGGCCCCTCTTTTGGAGGTGACGTTACCCTCAACCCAGTAGTTTGAGTCAGCAAGGATACAATCCTAAAGGGTCGGATTATTGAAAGATAATTAATTAATTTATTAATGCATAATGTGGTAGGCCCCTCTTTTGAAGGCGACGTTACCCTCGGCTAAGTAGTCTGAGTCAGCAGGGATACAGTCCTAAGTAGCCGGGTTAAAGTATTAATAGTAGTTTAACTTATGAGGGGGTCAAAGAGTTTGGACCCCCGCCATCCAATACCGTTAAGTATTGAAGGAGGTCCTACTAAATTTGACCCAGGTCCTTTGCAGGATCTATACACTGAACAATGGCAAGACTCTTACCAAACCGTTCCCTTAACCCCCGACCAGGTAGCCAACATACCTCCATATAGACCGTGGAGATATGAATGGTGAAAATCTTTTATTTTATATAGACAGTAAAATAATGCCAAGACACCACGGACAAACGATAAGGAAGAATCACCTTCAACATAAGAAACTAGTTATTAAAGTCATTAATACATAACCAATTAAAAAGTGCGAAAAGATTAAAAATAAAAAGTATTACACTAGACACTTTGTCTTCACCAAGTGATGTAAGAGACTTAGGCAAACATGGCCTTGATTGTCAAGAACTCTTACGATCAATCTTGGATCCCGAGACGACTCACACACTCTATGATGGACAATGGATGATGGTGGTGGATGATGGTGTTATGGTGGTGGTGGGTGGTGGGTAGTGGGTGAGAGAGGTGGTGTGCCAAGGGATGGTTTGAGCTTGAGCCAAGCACTCCTATTTATAGGCTGAACAGAAGCTCGGGCACGGCCCCGTGTCCAGTGGGCACGGCCCCGTGTCCACATCCTTCTCTTTCTTCATTAATTGCTCTTGTCTTTATTAGTTGACCACGGCCCAGTGTCCGCTGGGCACGACCCCGTGTGCAGAAGCATATCTGTACTATCAAGATTTGCCTAGATTATGCGAATCTTATAGTTGACCACGACCCCGTGTCCGCTGAGCACGGCCCCGTGGTGGGCGATGGAAGCTTCTACAACTTTGTCTTTTATGCTGACACTTGGGCACGCCCCCGTGCTCACTGAGCACGGGGCGTGTTCAGCCTCCTGTTTCTTGTTTTGCTTGGGAAGATGCTTTCTGGGAGGTCGGGCATGCCACGTTTGTTCCTTTTCTTGTATTTATGTTAGATTTAGCTGCCTTTTTGCTTCTTTTGTTAATTTATGCTCATTTAATCCTGAAAATACAAAAGGAAGACAAAAACACACTTTTTCCAACATTAGTACTAAAAAAGGGTTAGTTTTATGCCACAATTGATGTAATTTATATGTTGCATTTTGCACACATCAACTATACATATGTGTATATTGTCAATTATACATATATGTGTATACATGTTTAAAATTGAAAAATAAGTGTTATAAACTGATGTGTGCAAAATGTAACATATAAATTACATCAAATGAGGCATAAAACTAACCTTTTTTTAGTACTAATGTTGGAAAAAATGTGTTTTTGTCTTTCTTTTGAATTTACAGGATCAAATGAGCTTAAACGAACAAAAGGAACAAATATACAGCCAAGACCAACATAAATACAAAGAAAAGGAAGAAACGTGACATGCCCGACCCCTCGGCAGCATCCCCAAAGCAAAAACAAAGACAACATAAGACTGACCACAGGGCCGTGCCCGCTGGACACGGGGGCGTGGTCAGATGCCTGCAGAAAGGACAAACCTGTGGAAGCTTCTACGCCCACCACCGGGGCGTGCCCAGCTTAACACGGGGCGTGGTCAACGCTAAGATTGTCACACCTTGACTTTTGCGGAAGCGTGCTTATGTGTGACTTGCTTAATATCATTGCATTCAACCATAACAAACTATATGATAAAATACATAACCCAAACCCCTTTGACTTCGGATGACATCTTCTTATTATAGACATGACTTGAAGACTTCAACGCCTGCCAGATCCATACTTAGTTTCCTGAAATACATGTAGTTTGAAAACAACACCAAAAGTTGAGCGAGTTCATGTGTTTAGTGTGTGAGCTCGAATAAACTTTGTAATCATTATAAAGTAAGTATGTATGTATGTATTTGTAAACCCTGATATGAAAGCAAACAAGGAAAACAAATCATTAATGGTTTGTAAGGCCATTAATATGTGTGACGTGATGCACGAAGGCTCAAACCTAGCAGATTTTGCACCGGGTTTCAGTTTGAAGACATAGTCACCTCATGGGTCAAACCCCGGTCCACATGGGTGTGGGCTCGCTACACCCAAATAGATTTATCACTCATGTCCCTCGGTCCTACTATGAGGATTAATGGTCTTAAGCGTTGTACCCACCACTCACATGATCTAGCAGTACCTTTCCTTAGCTAACCATACCAAATGTAATCGTATGTAAACAGTTTGTAACATGTACTTCACCCCCGAAGTTATAAAACCGAAAATAGTTAAAAGAAAAGGGGGACATGAACTCACAGTTTTGCGTTCTTCGTATCCGACTGTAACTCAAAGTTTCCTCTAGTGCACGCGACTACCAACAACGTACTATGGTTTATTAGACGAGCGGGTCGTGCCTTGACTTAGTATTAATTAGTATCTTTGAGTTACGTTTCATTGTGTCTTCAATATTATTCCAAGTTATATAATTATTTGTTAAAATATTAAATATTTTAACTTAAATTATATTTACTTTATTTTGGAATATTAGTTAAAATAATATATTTTAACTTGTCATACTTATGTATTTGTATTTTCCCCAAGGATGAGTGTATTCATACTCATAACTTATACTTGTGTATTTTCATATAAGTCCCAAAAATAATATATTTTCAAGTCTAACTTGGAAAATATATATATAAACTTATTTTCACCCCAAATAATGTATTACATGTTTATTCTAGAAAATATATATTTTCTCCCAAAAAATAATATATCTTCTAATAATCCCAAGAAAATATATATATTCTACTTACCAAAAATAATATATTTTCTACTTGTAAAAAATATGATATATTTTGTAATAATTGTAAAAATCATATTTTTGTTCTCTTGGTGTCCAAAATAATAATTACCAAAATATACTTATGAATAAAATTTCCAGAATATTTTTGTGAGTTATATTCCTTAGTTCGTTTTCTCCAATATTGTGGGTATAATTTATATATTCATTCTCTTGGAATTTTGGTAATATTTTGGATTGTAATTTTTGGTATTTTGATGAGTTATATTATTTCAAGTCCTAAAATAATATAACTAATACACATAATATACAAATAATCACACACATGGTGACTTCTAATTATATATTTTCCTAAATACATATTTAGTCACTTTTATTTACAAAAACCAACCTCTAACATTTTTAATTTTTGTAACAAAAATTATGGCAAACTTTATATGAAAATTCATGGTTAAAAATATACTTGTAAATATTTAATTAAAAATATTTTTCTAAGTGTTTAATTTTTAGAAATTTTTTGCCATAGTTCCCCTTAAAAATGGAGGTTTCCATGCTTTCAAAGCATATCATTTTCTTTTATAAATCAACACAATCAACGATAAATCAATCAACACTTACCAATTTGCCAAAATCAAGCATAAATTACTACTTCATGAACTTGAAAATTTACAAAAATTTGTAGTAACTTACTAGTGTGTTTAGTAAGCTTAGTTACCCTTTAAAGTGTGATTGCTTATTTAAAAACTTCATTTTTGCAGAAATTTGATCTTCACAACTTGTAAATCATTTTTCTATAAATATTTCTTCTTGGATTTTTCTTGTTACATAAGTATTTCTACACTTGTTTAACCACTAAAAATGTGGTTAATTTCTTTAAGAACCAAGATTAAGTAAACTTTGTATTTTAAACTTGATTTCTTGGAAAATCATTCTTGAAACCATAGATTTACAAGACTTTATGTTTACTTTGATCATCACTTAACAAGAAAAACAACTTATACTTTCAAGTTCATGATTTACATGAGGATGATCTATTGATCTCTAACATAATCATCCTCTCATCTTGCTAGATTATGTCTTTAATCACTATCTAGCAAGATCACATGATGATCTACATCAATAACATGAGCAATCAACAATCAACAAGCATAACAACACATAAACATCATGATTTCTTATGTATTTTTAGTCTTATGTTCAAGTTTCAAGTTCAAGATTCTTAGTGTTCTTCTTGATTAACAACTTGAATCTTCTTTTAACCAACAAAATAAGATGTAAAATGAAGTGTAGAGTGTTCTTACTACTAGCTCAAGGCTAGGGATGATCACTAGATGAAGATGGAGTGGATAAAAGCTTATGTGAGAGGTCGTTTAGCTTCCAAAGGCTCCAAGCTTCCTTATACACCTTCTAGCACCTTTGTATGTATATGGAATGGATGAAACTTGATTGAATGATGGTGGTGTGTGGTGATGAGTATTCGGCCGAAGGTAGGGGAAGGGAAGAAGAGAAGTTGTGTTGGTTTGTGGTTATGAGAATGATGAGCTTATGTCTTGGGGTTAACTTATAAATCTTCTAACACACAATTTCCATTGGTTTTTATGTTTTTAAAAGAAGAAACATGATCCATTATAAAATGTAAATAAAATCTTGAGTGGGGCCCTTGTGTTGGCTGTGAACTAGGTGGGGGGGGGTCTAGGCTTAGGTAGTAACCATTAGTTAGATTATATAGTTAAAAAATCAAGTATTAGTTAGGTTAGTTACTAGTTGTTATATGATGTGTTATGATGTTCGGAGATCATAACTAGCTTGGTAATGTTAAAACAATGCTTCTAGTGAAAATTTGGTGTTTCGGGTAGTATCCAGTTGTTCGGTTGGTTACCAGTTCGTTAAGGTGCTAAACTATGCAGTTTAGTGTGCTTTATGTTACCTTTTGTGACAGTTTTGATTCCCAATACTTAGGAAAGTATTCTGGACCATTTAACCATATTTCTGCATGATATTAAGTTGTTTAAATGCTGAATTTTGTTGAATTCTGCAGAATTCTGCAGTTTATGTAAGTTTTAGGCACTTTCCGGCACTTAAACTATCACTAGGAGGACAGTTTTATGATCCTTACTTTCCTACACACTATACTAGTGTAACTCTTGGTTTCTGGCACATTCTGTATCTCAATACCATGTCTGTCTATGTACTGAATTTCGTCAACACTTTTCTGATTTATCGGATAACGGTGCTAGCTTTGTTTCGTGCATCATTTGGATCAACAAAGTTTGCATGCAATCATGATATGACATTTGCAATATATGATGCACATGTATATAAATGATAACAATAATCAGAAAGTACTCATGTCATAAATGTTAAATCAGCACAGTCATTAAGCACTAATTACTATTTAATTAATTGTACGGATACAGGCAAATTTGACAGTTGTCACATTCTCCCCCTGTTAAGAAAAATTCGTCCTCGAAATTTAAACTACATTAACTCCTTAGGGTTACGTTATACGTGCATGGATATGAATAATACTAAAGTGATTAATCACGAAACTGAATCAAGACTTAATCGAATCAGGTGAATCCAAGGACATATTACAGCATTAAGAACTCAACGGTTAAAAGATATGTGATTCAGAATTTGATGTGAAAGTACAGACGTATCAACTAGGGTGACTTAGTTACCAGGGGTTCAACAAAAGAGGAGTTTTGACCGATAGAATTCCAAATGATCGTTTACGATATGCAAATGAGTTCTAGCAACAATAACATCCCGCTAGATGAACTTAGAACCAGCAAGCTCAAATGTAAGAGTGACATGAAAATGATCCGTTAACTTTTGAACAAATAAATGAATAAAATTAGTGTGTTGACATTATTGAATTGCGAGAATACACCGAAATGAAATACAATCGAATCTGGTGTATCATTGTCTTAATTCATAGTTGCATTAAGAATGTTTAAATGACAAGTCAAACAAAAGTATGTGTAGTTTCGTGTGAAACGGTTGACCATGATTATCACAAGCTACAAGTTTGTACCGACACCACAAGGTGTCGTAATGACATAATTCAATAGTAGCAGTGACCGAACAAGTTCACCGTGTTTGAAATCAAATGAAAGTGTAATGAAGTAAACCTGAAAATTTGATTCAAACGACATCGTAGGATTTTTCAATTGAATATAGGACACCAAGGAACTGCTGTTTTCGATCGAAGATGAAAAGAAATAAATACTGCAAGGCATTCGATCGATAATGAAAGAATCGTTAGGAGGTACACTGGAATATAAAATGAATTTTTATACCATTGTCTTAACACACGATTGCGTTAAGACTGCTTTATCATGATAAACCAGAGCGGATTTAGAGCAAGTCAATAAATAAACAATTAAATCCGTGTATGAGATGCGTACATGAGATTAGCGCAAGCTTCAATTTAGTGAGAGCATCACCACAAGGTGTCGAAATCAACGAACGATTTAATGGAGTCGTAGACCAAACAAGTCTACTACGACTCGGAACAAATGAAACGTTTGTAAAAATGAATTTGAATATGATGCTCCCAATACTTTATATGGCGTCTTGAATTGAATGTGTGAAATGGACAAGTTCAAGCAATTGAACCTGGTTTCAGCGCAATCCGACAATAAACGTATGTATCGACAAGGGATTTTCGGCATGGTTACAAAGATAAACTATGTAGGTAACTGGAAAGAAAAGGAATCTCAAGAAAGTGTGTTGACTTGATAACAAAGGAGCCAACCATTACAATAATTAGATTCAGCGAAATAATATCTGAACCTTGATGAAACGCTTATTCGAAACGAGACCACATGCATAACAAACGATGCATGTGTAACCTATGAATTTTCAAGAAATGAAACAATGAGTATTCATTATGATGAAAGAAACGCTCGTGATACAAGGACCATTATGAGGAGTAGGAATGTGAGAATCTACTCGTTAGATGCAAAAGTGGGAATTTCAATAAAAGAAATTTGAGTACTTTATCTGTTCGGTTAACTGAAATAGCATGCATGGCAAAATCATGGTGTTTGCCTGAGTTAATAGACGTGGTTTTTAAGAGATAACCTCTAATGGACTTTAACATAAGTCCCCGAAGGTCCTAAGTACATGTTTCCTAGGTTCTCAAAGTTTTGTATTCTGTGTCTAACTGTTTGTGTACCAGCATAAAACACAAAGCTAGCGTATGTCTAAAAACAAATTGTTGACTCACTGTTCTTCGGTATGCTTTATTCCTGAATCCGCAGCTGGCGATAACCTGATCGAAGATCCATCTTGGAATAGTAATTGGACCCTCGCAGTTGGTCGAATAAATCATTAATCCTCGGCAGGGATACCGATTTCTTGATGGTTAGCTTGTTCAGCTCCTGGTAGTCGATACACGCTCGAAAACTACCACCCTTCTTCTTGACGAACAGAACCGGAGCTCCCCAAGGCGAGAAGTTTGGCCTTATAAATCCTTTGTCCAGTAGCTCCTGAAGCTGTGCTGACAACTCTTGCATATCTGAAGGCGTAAGTCGATAAGGTGCCTTGGCTACAGGCGCGACGCCTGGAACCAAGTCAATGCGGAACTCGACTTGTCGTTGAGGAGGTAATCCTGGCAAGTCTTCGGGGAAGACTTCAGGATATTCCCTTACCACAGGGATATCTTCTAGCTTCGGTTCTTCAGCCTCTTTGTCCACGACATGAGCTACGAAGGCAACACATCCTTTGCGCAAAAACTTCCGTGCCTTCAAACAACTAATAATCTGTAGAAGCGTTCCTGCTTTTCCCCATGAATCACGATCGTCTCTTCACTCGCCATCGGGATGCAGATAATTTTCTCATGGCATACGATCTCTGTACGATTACTTGACAACCAATCCATCCCAACTACTACGTCGAAGCTTCCCAATTCCACTGGCAGAAGATCAAGCGTAAACTCACGCTCTCCAAGCTCTATAACACAGCCTCTAATCACTTCGTTGGCTTCTACAAACTTCCCATTAGCTAGTTCTATCGAATACGGGATATCTAACTTACTTACTACTAAACCAAGTATATTCTTAAATTCTAGAGATACGAAGCTATAATCGGTACCGGTATCAAATAGCTCAGATGCAAAGTGTTGATTAGTAGGGAACGTACCAGTGACTACGTTCGGATCCTGGCGTGCTTCCCTAGCTCCAATGTTGAACACTCTTCCATGAGCTTGGTTATTCTTAGGGCAATCTTTCCTAAAGTGCCCCACGTCCCCACATTTGAAGCAACCTGGAACTCTACCATTATCATTTCCATCTTGGTTGCCGTCACCATTTCCTCCTTGTCTGGGATACTTCGCCCAACAGGCATCCTTGTTGTTTCCTTCCTTTCCGCACCTATCGCACCAAGGCCTCAGACATCGACCTTCATGGTGAAACTTGCACTCATCACATCTCGGCTTAGTCCCCAAGTAAACCTTACCACTGGCCTGATTGTTTTCAGGGTAATCCGTCCTGAAAGGCCCTATGCCACCACAATTAAAACAATCTTGACCTAGTTCTTGATCATTACCGTTTCCGTCCTGATAGCCGTTGTTGTTGTTTTCTTTGCGATTTCCGCTACCATCTTGACCTTCATTTCCATGTCCAGCATCGTACCAACATGTCTCCTTAGGGTGACCAACTTTTCCACAAGTTTCACACTTTCCATACCTGCATCGCCCAACATGATGACGTGTAGACAGTTGTCGCACTTAGGTAGGTTACCCAGGTACCCTTTTCCCTTTTTGGCATTGTTGATGTTATTCGCCCGAGTACCCTTTTGGAAGTCAGTGAGCTTCCTCTTGTTCTTCCCAGATGACTTTGCATGGGTCTCCTTCTTCTCGTCAGGGGTTGAAAATCTTTCCAATCTAATCGCTTCTTTAGTGCGGGCCACACTTAAATCAATCGCATCAATGGTTGTTGGAGGCGTTGATGCCGTCATCAATCTCAGAATCTGAGGCGCCAATCCCCAGATGAATCGTTCTAGTCTCTTAAACTCTGGCTTCACCAGATATGGAACAACTCGCGATAAATCATGAAGTCTCTGCACGTATTCTGCCACCTTTGGACCTTCCATCTTCAAGTTCCAGAATTCAATTTCCAGCTTCTGGGTTTCCGCCTGAGAACAATACTTCCTACGCATCAATTCTTTTAGCTCATTCCATGTCAAAGCATACGCAACAGCCTCGCCCAACGTCTGAACCTGAAGGTTCCACCATGACAGAGCCCCATCTTGAAACAGTCCAGAAACGTACGTTGCTTGTTGCTCTGGAGTACAATTGCTCATTCGCATAACAGAATTCGTATTCTCAACCCATCTCACAAATGCTACGGCACCTCCAGTGCCGTCAAAGTTCAGAGGCTTGCAGTCCAACAACTGCTTGTAGGTACAGCCTGCAACCCAAGCAGCATCATTCACAGAAAGCGTTAACCAAGCACACTTGGAAATGTCCAAACGTATTGTAATGTGTCTTAGGTGACTTAAACATTACCGTTAGGTGGGTTATTCCCTGAGGTACCTCCGCTGTGTCTGTAGCGAAGAACCTCGTGCTGTGCGATGGCCTGCGTGATGCGAGCTTGTAATTCTGCCTAGGTCGTGGGCAGTTGATTGTTCCTTCGAGGAGGCATCTTCTAAGAAGAAGATTGGATTGGTCAGGCCTTATTTGTTACGTAAATAAGTAATTGCCTAGAGGTTGTATGTATATATATATATATATATATATATATATATAAACATTCATCATATCAAACAATCATGCAACGACACAATCATGGCATAAACAAGTAATTCAACAATGTGTTTAGTGAGAACATGACGATTAAGCTTTCATTAATTATCGACCATAGTTACATTGTTTACAAGGTGTGTCACATCAAAAGGGACACAGGGTCACACTACAATTGTCCAATAAGTCTGTCAATGTACAAAATCATACGATCAAAAGGTGGTCTCCAAAAGGCTTCACAATCTCGGCTCAAAAGCAGTGCTCTCACCAAAAGTAATGCAATCTGCATAACGGACCTGCTGCTCGACGGTGAGGAATCTAGCATCAAACTCTGGGAAAGGAGTAAGAGGAGCAGGTGGACGTGCAAAAGGAGACGGTGATGAACGAGGGGGAACGAAAGCAGGCTGCAAGGACATGGTAGGGGACGCGGTGTCGACTCAAGCTCCAAAACTCTACGACTCATAACCTCAAGTCGAAGCTGAAGCGAATAAAGCAACTCATCCTATGTATAACCAACAAAATGAGAGGGATGGTAGGGATCTGCAATCGGCATAGAATACGGTGGGAACCATCGGAATGGCTCATCAAGTGGTGAAGAAGTGAAAGGAGCAAACGGTGCAGCCTGAGGGATCTATGGAAAAGCTGTTGAAACAAAAGGTTCGTCACGCGGGTGCTGGCCTGAAGTACCTTCCCTTGGACGGGGTGCGGGTATGTCCTGAAGGAAAATGATAGGCAAATTAGTGCGATGGACGTCGGACTCTACAGGAGGGAGATGAGCAACATCAGCGGGTGCGGGTGGAGGAATAAATGGCTCAACAAAAGGAGGGTCAACAGGTGTAGGAACTTGGTCAGGAGTAAGGGGTGCAATGTCTGGTAAACCAAAAGGAATAGGGTCAGGCTCAGGTATCGGCTCGGGATCAGCAGGTGCAACATCAGGCTGATCAAAAGGATCAAGATCTAGCTCAGGATCAAGCTTGGGGTCGTGTGGAGGAGATGGTGCAGCAGACATGGCCGTGTCATCATCAGAATCAGTAGCGTAACGCTGTAATCCGACTGCTCGTAAAGCTAAGGACGTCACAGACTCAAAGGAATCTGAGACAGAGTGCAAACTAGAATCATAGGATAACTCAATAACAGGAATCTCAGGAAGTGGAATAGCAACAACGTCCTCGTCTATCTCTCCATCACCATGGGCGTCATCAGGAGGACCATCAACAAACAGGTCAACGTCATCATCAAACAGGTCATCAAAAGGCCAATCCTCAGGAGGGATGACCATGAGAGGGACGGGAGCGAGGATCGGTGCCACAATATGCTCACTATCGGGATGCCCGATGATAAGATGATCATGGACTGGAATGGGAACAACAAAAGGATCCTCGTCTGGAATACCATCAGCAAGGGGTAAGTCATCTCCAAAGTCAGGCAATGCGAATGGCTGAACGTCGTCCTCGTCGTCTGATAGCATATCTGGGTTGCTCTCAGTATCTGATGTAAAGATCTCCGGCTCTGGTGCGATCTCGTCATCGGAGACAATAGCCATAGGGTCACCAGTGTCGGACAATCCGCTTTTAGATGAAGACATCGTGTCTGTAACAGAACAATCATAACATATGCACATATATTAACCACTATCATTTAGTATGCAATCAAAGACAATGTACCATGAAATCATGTATCCTTGTTATTCCTCATGAATCCTTTCTATCCTTCCTTAGTCTACCCCAGACTAAACCACAAATTGTGACCTTGCAATTGTGTTTCTTGTCTTTTCTTTTGTAAAAGTGTTTGTTTCCCTGGATCTGGGCGTTTCGTGTATGCAATGAAAACATGTTGTAAAAATATTTTCGTGAGAGCCCTAAAGATTGTAGTCTAGACTCGAGAAAGAATCCTAGTTCGCTACAATCGAAGCTCTGATACCAAACTGTCACACCCTGACTTTTGCGGAAGCGTGATTATGTGTGACTTACTTAATATCATTGCATTCAACCATAATAAACAACTCTATGATAAAACCAAGATGTTCATCCATAGATAGTTTTAAAAACATTACATGCAACATTGTTTTAAATCCCTAAACACAGACTTCGCGTTCTGAATACAACACCAACAAGTTTTACGTTCCATAAGGACTTCACAAAAGACACTAATAAACTAGGTTTTTGTCATGTATCTTATCCAAGAACAAATACATAACCCAAACCCCTCTGACTTCGGATGACATCTTCTTATTATAGACATGACTTGAAGACTTCAACGCCCGCCAGATCCATACTTAGTTTCCTGAAATACATGTAGTTTGAAAACATCAACAAAAGTTGAGCGAGTTCATGTGTTTAGTGTGTGAGCTCGAATAAACTTTGTAATCATTATAAGTAAGTATGTATGTATTTGTAAACCCTGGTATGAAAGCAAACAAGGAAAACAGATCATTAATGGTTTGCAAGGCCATTAATATGTGTGACGTGATGCAGGAAGACTCAAACCTAGCAGATTTTGCACCAGGCTTCAGTTTGAAGACATAGTCTCCTCATGGGCCAAACCCCGGTCCACATGGGTGTGGGCTTGCTACACCCAAATAGATCTATCACTCATGTCCCTCGGTCCTACTACGAGGATTAATGGTCTTAATCGTTGTACCCACCACTCACATGATCTAGCAGTACCTTTCCTTAGCTAACCATACCAAATGTAATCGTATGTAAACAATTTGTAACATGTACTTAACCCCCGAAGTTATAAAACCGAAAGCAGTTAAAAGAAAAGGGGGACATGAACTCACAGTTTTGCGTTCTTCGTATCCGACTGTAACTCAAAGTTTCCTCAAGTGTACATGACTACCTACAACGCACTACGGTTTATTAGACGAGCGGGTCGTGCCTTGACTTAGTATTAATTAGTGTCTTTGAGTTACGTTTCATTGTGTCTTCAATATTATTCCAAGTTATATAATTATTTGTTAAAATAATAAATATTTTAACTTAAATTATATTTACTTTATTTTGGAATATTAGTTAAAATAATACATTTTAACTTGTCATACTTATGTATTTGTATTTTCCCTAAGGATGGGTGTATTCATACTCATAACTTATACTTGTGTATTTTCATATAAGTCTCAAAAATAATAAATTTTCAAGTCTAACTTGGAAAATATATATATAAACTTAATTTTCACCCCAAATAATGTATTACATGTTTATTCTAGAAAATATATATTTTCTCCCAAAAAAATAATATGTCTTCTAATAATCCCAAGAAAATATATATTTATACTTACAAAAAATAATACATTTTCTCGTTGTCAAAAATATGATATACTTTGTAATAATTGTAAAAATCATATTTTTTTTCTCTTGGTGTCCAAAATATTAATTACCAAAATATACTTATGAATAAAATTTCCGGAATATTTTTGTGAGTTATATTCCTTTGTTCGGTTTCTCCAATATTGTGGGTATAATTTATGTATTCATTCTCTTGGAATTTTGGTAATATTTTGGATTGTAATTTTTGGTATTTTGATGAGTTATATTATTTAAAGTCCTAAAATAATATAACTAATACACATAATATACAAATAATCACACACATGGTGACTTCTAATTATATATTTTCCTAAATACATATTTAGTCACTTTTATTTACAAAAACCAACCTCCAACATTTATAATTTTTGTAACAAAAATTATGGCAAACTTTATATGAAAATTCATGGTTAAAAATATACTTGTAAATATTTGGTTAAAAATATTTTTCTAAGTGTTTAATTTTTAGAAAATTTTTGCCATAGTTTCCCCTTAAAAATAGAGGTTTCCATGCTTTCAAAGTATATCATTTTCTTTTATAAATCAACACAATCAACGATAAATCAATCAACACTTACCAATTTGCCAAAATCAAGCATAAATTACTACTTCATGAACTTGAAAATTTACAAAAATTTGTTGTAACTTACTAGTGTGTTTAGTAAGCTTAGTTACCCTTTAAAGAGTGGTTGCTTATTTAAAAACTTCATTTTTGCAGAAATTAGATCTTCAAAACTTGTAAATCATTTTTCAATAAATATTTCTTAATGGATTTTTCTTGTTACATAATTATTTCTACACTTGTTTAACCACTAAAAATGTGGTTAATTTCTTTAAGAACCAAGATTAAGTAAACTTTGTATTTTAAACTTGATTTCTTGGAAAATCATTCTTGAAACCATAGATTTACAAGACTTTATGTTTACTTTGATCATCACTTAACAAGAAAAACAACTTATACTTTCAAGTTCATGATTTACATGAGGATGATCTATTGATCTCTAACATAATCATCCTCTCATCTTGCTAGATTATGTCTTTAATCACTATCTAGCAAGATCACATGATGATCTACATCAATAACATGAGCAATCAACAATCAACAAGCATAACAACACATAAACATCATGATTTCTTATGTATTTAGTCTTATGTTCAAGTTTCAAGTTCAAGTTTCTTAGTGTTCTTCTTGATTAACAACTTGAATATTCTTTTAACCAACAAAATAAGATGTAAAATGAAGTGTATAGTGTTCTTACTACTAGCTCAAGGCTAGGGATGATCACTAGATGAAGATTGAGTGGATAAAAGCTTATGTGAGAGGTCCTTTAGCTTCCAAAGGCTCCAAGCTTCCTTATACACCTTCTAGCACCTTTGTATGTATATGGAATGGATGAAACTTGATTGAATGATGGTGGTGTGTGGTGATGAGTATTCGGCCTGTAACACCTCGAAAATTTACGTCCAATAATGTATTGACACGTGTCATGGGCTTTGAATATGTGGAAACATACTTTAGAGGGACTAAAGTTGACAAACAGTGAAACTATGTGAATATAAGGGTCCAAAGTGTCAACAATGGATAAAAAGGCTCTAAAATAACCCTACATGGTGTTTACAATCTTAAACGAATAAATCATGGATCATACAAAGCGAAAAATGAAAGAAAGTGAGGAATTACAAACTACAGGGGCTAAACGTGTCAACATGTTGAAAGTATACCTCTGAGTGACCTGATTTCACTGACTTTGCATGCTGAAAATGTCGGAAAGATCGAATAACAAGAGTACAGGGACTGAACATGCAACAAAACAACAAGAATTGAGAATCAGCACCCTCGCGTAGCGCGAGGACCCGTCGCGCGACGCGACGGGGGTGTTTTCACAGCAGACCGCCAGGTGCCTGTTTTTAGGTCTGTTTCGAGTTGTAACCAGCTGTATCCGATTCCTGAGCCTCACCAATGGATGTACATGCATTTAGGGACACTTGGACTCTTCTTATATCAATCCTAGACCTCTGTGGCAGCCTCTAATGAGATCAAAAGTGTGATAAAAGGGTCTTGAAGCTTGTAACCTTCAACACTTGCATGTTCAAAAATTCACAAGATCATCTCTGGAGCTCTCTGGACATCAAGCCAACTTTCTAGTGATCTCTAAGCATTATTAGGACTCTTGTAAGTGTTCATAACCTTCTCTAATTCGTTCTAGCTTAGTTATTTAACCAATAGTCAAACCATCGTAATTTTAGTTTGACTTTGTGATTAAACGAAAATTGCTCAGTCGTTTCTCGAATTGAAAGTACCTACAAGTTGGTATTTATGTGGGTAACAAACCCTCAAAAGGGTATTTTCAGATTCCCACTCTAAGCATGATAATTGTCGAGTCAAAGCTTGTTTCAAAAAGTCAACAGAATATGTATTTGCAAATTTAAGCATGATTAGCAATGTAGGGTACATGCAACCTGTTTGATCATTAAAATAACTTGATAATTAATGTAAGAACATGTCTCAACATGTTCATCTCGACAATTTTCAGTTTAAACCCGAATCGGAACCGAAAGTCGAATAAATTGACTTTTCTTTGACTTTCAGTTCTGATCCGTTCATGCATGTTTGAGATCTGCCTTAGAGCTTATTTTGGACCAATTTTCATATATGTATAACTCTCTGAGATTGTACATCTTGGTTCAATTCCTATCCGATTCATATGCATGTTTCCGATTTATGCTTAAATGTGACTATTATGCCCATTTGATTATAAAACGTGATTTTTGAAAAAGTGAAAGAGTAGAAACATTTGTTATTGATTTATAAACTTGCACCTAAAATTTGATATCAGTTTGAGGTCCAGAATAAGAGTTATGCTCATTATCGTAATTTGAAAGCTTTATGTTAATTAAATGGCGTAATTAGCAAATAGCCTATTTAAACCCACTTTTTGATATCAAACTTTTTACCCACTGATGTTATATAATATTTTGGGATTTTTAAAGATTTTTATTTAATTTTTGGCTGAGCATAACATAGGTCTTTAAGTTTAATCCGGTAAATACCGATTTTGCCCTTTTAAGCCATAAAATGAGTTTTATAAATCCTTTTGACCCCAAACCTTTTTCTACTGATTTTATTTGTTAAATAAAATATTTTGGAGCATTCTGGAAATACAAAAATATCAGCTTTCTTTTAAAAACCCGGAAACGGCTCTAAATCGCCTTTTTAAGCGTTTTTATCGCATAGTATGTACTAGAACCATATTAAACATATAAGGTTGATACCTACTGATGTTTTTAGTATATTTTTATATAATAACAGTAAGTATAAGTTTTTGAACTCAGGTTTCCAGTTTTGACCTTTTAAGCCCTTGTGAAATTACCAAAATACCCCTAATAAGCATAGTTTGGTTTTAAATGATAAATTTCACATATGGGTCATACCCTACTGTTATAATATGTTAAATTAAGTATATTTCCTGTATAAACCAGACCTGTAACTCAGATTTCTAATTTAACTCTTTTATAATCTTTTAAATGACCAAAATGCCCTTATGAGGCATAATTTGTGTTTAAATCCGTTTTGGGCATAATAGAAGATATCTTACTGATATTATAACATATTTAAGCCATATTATATCAGGGAACTTGCATATGACTCTTATGGTTACCCGTAACGCCCTTTTCGCGCTCGGTTCGATTTATGTGACTAGTTTGCATAAATTGACCGAAACGGGTCAAACCTTATCATCTTTGTCTCAAAATCTAGAATGTATTTAGTATACCCATATTATACAAGTATTCAAACTTGTCGGGTCTAAATCACATTCTATCCGGTCTTCGCTTAATCGTGCGTTTGAACCGTATCGTCTTTAACACTAGCCGGTCTAAGCTTAAGCTTAAATAAAGAACCGTTAGAAATCTAATAGGTTATTATAAACCTTTGTTCCAAAGTAAGAAGAACCAGTAAAAGCTACCTTCACTTGCTTATTGTGAATTATACTTTACCCAGGTAAATACTTTTAACTTATTTTCCCTATACGGGCTTGGGTTACGGTATATAGAATACCGCTTGATCGAGCATCAAATCTTACATCTTTGGGTGGTTAATTGAATAATTTGATCGGCTCGTTTAAACAGTCTTGTTCACTTAAAGCCTTTGGGGGGTTAATGACCATGTCCTGGATATCCTTGGCATCATCTTACGAGATGGCCACGACCTGAGCACGAGGTGTAGGCGTACACCTGTCAGTGTATAACTCTATATTGTGGTGTGTCTATTGATCTTTAACCCGGACAAGATCCGGGCTACTGAACGCACAAGTAACATGTAATTCGTTCACAAGATTATATAAAATAATTATCCCAAGTTATAAAATGTTTTGTGCCTTGAGCATTCAAATCAATTTTCAACCATTTTCAAAATGAGTCAGTTAAATTGTATTTACCAGTGTAAACTGACGTATTTTCCCAAAAGGTTAAGTGCAGGTACTACACGTACTAGGCTGGCTGTCTTCTAGAGCGTCCACAATAAGTCTCGCAAGCTTGGATGACAATAAACTGTTGAACAATATCTTATTTTATTTTGATCCGCCTGTGGATCCGTTTCAACTATTAGTGATATTTAATATTACACTTTATTAAAGTTGAAATGAATCTATCTTTGCTTCCGCTGTGCATTTATATATTGTGTTGTTTGTCTATGATGATACCAACTACGTCACGATACTCCCCACCGGGCCCACCGGTGACACGTGGAAAATAGGGGTGTGAGCCGAAGGTAGGAGAAGGGAAGAAGAGAAGTTGTGTTGGTTTGTGGTTATGAGAATGATGAGCTTATGTCTTGGGGTTAACTTATAAATCTTCTAACACACAATTTCCATTGGTTTTTAAGTTTTTTAAAAGAAGAAACATGATCCATTATAAAATGTAAATAAAATCTTGAGTGGGGCCCTTGTGTTGGCCGTGAACTAGGTGGGGGGGGGGGGGTCTAGGCTTAGGTAGTAACCATTAGTTAGATTATATAGTTAAAAATCAAGTATTAGTTAGGTTAGTTAGTTACTAGTTGTTATATGACGTGTTATGATGTTCGGGGATCATAACTTGCTTGGTAATGTTAAAACAATGCTTTTAGTGAAAATTTGGTGTTTCAGGTAGTGTCCGGTTGTTCGGTTGGTTACCGGTTCGTTAAGGTGCTAAACTATGCAGTTTAGTGTGCTTTATGTTACCTTTTGTGACAGTTTTGATTCCCAATACTTAGGAAAGTATTATGGACCATTTAACCATATTTCTGCTTGATATTAAGTTGTTTAAATGCTGAATTTTGCTGAATTCTGCAGTTTATGTTAGTTTTAGGCACTTTCCGACACTTAAACTATCACTAGGAGGGTGGTTTTATGATCCTTACTTTCCTACACACTATACTAGTGTAACTCTTGATTTCTGGCCCATTCTATATCTCAATACCATGTCTGTCTATGTACTGAATTTCGTCAGCACTTTTCTGATTTATCGAATAACTGTGCTAGCTTTGTTTCGTGCATCGTTTGGATCAACAAAGTTTGCATGCAATCATGATATGACATTTGCAATATATGATGCACACGTATATATGATAACAATAATCAGAAAGTACTCATGTCATAAATGTTAAATCAGCACAGTCATTAAGCACTAATTACTGTTTAATTAATTGTACGGATACAGGCAAATTTGACAGTTGTCACAAAGATACGCAGAATCTTGCAAAATCTTGATAGTACAGATACGCCTCTGCCCACGGGGCCGTGCACGCTGAACACGGGCCGTGTGGAGTCCTCTGCTGACACATGCAATTAATGAAGGAAGAGAAAAGGCTGGCCACTGGGGCGTGCCCGCTGGACACGGGGCCGTGGCCACCACTACTACACCAACACCCACCACCATCATCCATCATCCACCTTTAAAGTGTGTGTAGTACTCCGTTTCAACTATTAGTGATATTTAATATTACACTTTATTAAAGTTGAAATGAATCTATCTTTGCTTCCGCTGTGCATTTATATATTGTGTTGTTTGTCTATGATGATACCAACTACGTCACGATACTCCCCACCGGGCCCACCGGTGACACGTGGAAAATAGGGGTGTGACAGGTTGGTATAAGAGCCAACTCTGAGTGAATTAAACACTAGCCTTTTGTGTTTAATCTCAGTTACACAATTGCACATTCCTCGATTCTCGAGTCTAGACAAAGAACTTAGGAATTTTCCAAATTTTTGGTTTATTTCTAACTTTGTCTTATATATATTTCTTGTTGTATCACTTGTTTGTTTTTGACAGGTTGTCAACATGCCGCCACGTATGAGAGGAAGAGGAAGGGGACAAGGAGCACATGTAGCCCCAAACGACCACGAGGCCGGACCGTCACACCGGCGAACACCTTCGGACCCCCATAACACAGATGCTCAAGACCTTTGGTGGTCTTTTACTGAACCTGCTAGGCGCTCAGTATCACTGAATACCTCTCCATCAATCCCACATCTTTTGGGCCTTATTCCCAAAATGAACCCCAAAACTCTCACCAGTCCTTCATACCTCTCCAAGGACACCAATCACCCTTTGATCAACCATCACCCGTCTTCCAGGGTCAGTTCAACCCTGACAACTACCTAGGAGCAGCAGTGGGTTTTAACCCACTTGGACCCGAAGACCACTTTTCTGGTGGCAACCCGATGGACATCGATGAAGATACCGATCCTTCAATGCCACCATCCGGAACTCCGAACCACCCCATCGAGATTTCAGATGGGTCACCGTTTGTGGGATCACCTTACAATGGTCCCGATAGCTTTGAGGAGAACTTCAAGCAGTACGACTGGGTGTTTACCCCCAGTTATCATAACTCTCCCTTGCACCAGCCACACCACTCTCCCCTGCACCAGCTTCAGCCCAACTCTCCCCTGCATCAGCTACAGCAGCAGCAACAGCAGCAGAATCCTTCCGAGGATTCTTGACTTGTCGCGGTCACTCCGCCGCCACCACCGCCTCAGCTTCAACCTCCCTCGCCTCCGAGGCGAAGGAGAATGACAGCGCGAATATCCGCACGAGGGGAGTGCACATCAGCACCCCTCCACATTCAGGTGGCAGCCGGTACTCGCCTGTCCACGAAGAACCAGAGATGGGAGAATCCTCACACCCCGTCTCTGAAGTAGTCTCTGCGCCAGTCGCGCCACAGCCACCATTGGGTTTTGGAGACCCAATTCCCACTTACACTGGAGCTGCAGCATTCAATCCCTTCGAGCAGCAGATCCACACAGGTTACAACTTTACAGAAGATCCCTATTGGGTAGCGGCAAACTCTCTCCAACCGGGAGGTTCTTACGGAGGTCCCTGGGCTACGGGACACTCGACCTATGGATACCCATCATATGGGTATCAGCAGCCACAGCCTCCTCAACCTCCGCATTATCAACCAAAGCCTCCTCAACCTCCGCATTATCAGCCACCACCTCAGGCGCCGGCGATGTCACCGCCACAATTTCAAGAAATCCTTCATGAGATACATGAGGTGCGACAAGAGATGCGGCATGAGTTGCGGGAAGATCGGAGACACAACCGGGGGATGTTTAAGAAGATGGTGGATTTGATCAAGGGTAAAAGCAAGAAGGGTCACTAGAATCCTTTGTTTGTTTAATTATTTTAGTTGTAATCATGTCCCTGCGAGGACATTTATTTCTGTACTCTACCCTTGCGTGGGTATTTCCTTTCTGTTCTGCCCCTGCGTGGGCATGTTTTTCTAATTTGACCCCTGCGTGGGTTTGTTTTGTTAGTTGGCCCCTGCGTGGGCATGTTGTTTATGTAAAAGTCCCGTTTAGGGCAAACTCGTACTAGTTTAATTTTTGTTTGGAATGGTTAATTTAAGTTTTTCATTTATAAATTATGCATGAATATAATATGTGAATAAATGAAAAATAACATATTTTGATTTACCATTTTTGATAATAATAAGAATCTTAAAAAGGTAAAACCTAGCTTGAATGTCATATTAAAGACCTGGCCAATATGGTAGAACCTGTTTAAAAGATTCAATCTCTGTTAACATCTGCAAATATGTTAACATTCTTGGCTAGTGTGATCCGCGAAATCACACATGTCACCTTTTTATTAATTACCCAAATTTATATTTTTATATATATTTGATTATGACAAAATACCTACGGGTTATAATTAATGTCATATAAAACAAAAGGCAGCCGTAGTTTATAGACTCCCTGCCAAGAAAAGGATTGGTTTTTAATTATTCAAACTTAAATCCTTTAAGATCTA
Source organism: Helianthus tuberosus (assembly GCA_030545235.1). Lineage (NCBI taxonomy): Eukaryota > Viridiplantae > Streptophyta > Magnoliopsida > Asterales > Asteraceae > Helianthus > Helianthus tuberosus. Next base: position 190,893,765 of record CM060406.1, read on the forward strand.
AATTTTTTTTTTAAATTTAGAAATTTGTCTACGTGACTAGGCCTGTTGCGCCAATATTTTATTTCATTCTAGGATAATGTTACTAATAAAAAGTCCTGAATGAAATTATTTAACAAATTAACTAATATGGCTCTTATTTACCATGGTTAATAAATCGTCAAGAACGATAATACTGTTTAGGCTTCTAAATAGACCTTGTCCTTATTTTTATGTAGCAATTAAGACTACATGGCTAAGTCTGAAGAATTAAACAGTCGTCCAGCATAAAACCCTGATAATGCTAAGATACTTGTAACTGGTGCGGAGTTACAAGCAATAGTGGAAAATGCTGTTAACAAAGCCATCGAGAGGCAATATAGTGAATCAAGAGGGACCCGAAGTAGGACCCGATCCGCACCACATTCCAAGCCAAAAGTTCATTCTGAAGCTCATGATAAACCGCCCTCTAAGAAAGATGAACTTAAGAAAGATGAGCTCAAGAAGGATGATGATCGACACTCGTCAAATCAGAACAGTGTTCCCTCTAAAAGGATGGTGCATGATGCCAAACCACACACCAAGTCCTGTACTTACAAGTACTTTGTTTCTTGCAAACCCCGGGACTTCACCGGGGAGAAGGGAGCAGTAGATTGTATAACTTGGTTGGACGAAATGGATACGGTTGTAGACATCAGCAGTTGTGCTGAAAGGGACGTAGTAAAATACGTATCCCAATCGTTCAAAGGAGAAGCACTGGCGTGGTGGAAGTCTCTCATACAAGCTGCTGGAAAGATCCCGCTCTACAATCTTTCATGGGATCAGTTCGTTGCCCTTATTAAGGATAATTATTGCCCGCAGAACGAAGTTGAGAGAATTGAGTCAGACTTCCTATCTTTAGTGATGAAGAACTTAGACTGCCAGGCATACCTCACCACTTTCAATACCCTATCTAGGTTGGTTCCTTACTTGGTAACCCCAGAGCCTAAGAGGATTGCTCGCTTCATCGGGGGTTTAGCCCCAGAGATTAAAGCTAGTATTAAGGCATCAAGGCCTGCTACCTTCAGATCAGCAGCTGATCTATCTCTCTCTCTTACCTTAGACGTAGTCAGGTTGAGAGCACTCAGAAATTCAGAAGAGAACAAAAGGAAGCGTGAGGACGATACCTCACGAAGATCAGGTAAGAAACACCGAGGAAATGACGACCACAAGAAAGGGTCGGGATCTAAGAGAGATGGACAACAATCGGGAGATAAGCCCAAATGTAAAACTTGTAAGAAGAACCATTTTGGGAAGTGTCGATTTGAGTCGAAATCCCAGTCTCACACGAGATCCTGTGGGATTTGCAAATCTACGGATCATAAGACTTTAGAGTGTAAGAAGCTGAAGGATGCAACATGTTATGGTTGCAACGAAAAAGGGCACATTAAGTCTAATTGCCCAAAGAACACCAGGAAAACCGAAGATGGGAAGAAGACCAATGCGAGGGTCTTCAAGATGGACGCTAAGGAAGCTGTTCAGGATGACAACGTGATTACAAGTACTTTTCTCGTAAATGATGTTTTTGCTAGAGTATTGTTTGATTCGGGAGCAGATAAGTCTTTTGTAGATAATAAGTTTTGTGAGTTGTTGAAATTGCCTGTAAAACCCTTAAGTGTGAAATATGAGGTGGAATTAGCTGATGGAACCATAGAAACCGCCTCAACTATGTTAGATGGATGTGTTATATCCATTAGGAATCACTCTTTTCCTTTATCCTTACTTCCTTTTAAGCTAGCCGGCTTTGACATAGTGATAGGCATGGATTGGTTATCGCATAACCAAGCCCAGATTGTGTTCAATAGAAAGCAAGTAGTAGTCAAAACTCCGTCTGGTGAGTCACTCACCATCCAAGGAGATACCCAGCATGGATTGCCTGAGCAAGTGTCTATGCTCAAGGCATCCAGATGTCTGCAGAAGGGTTGTGTCATTTATATGGCATAAGTTACTATAGATGAGCCAAAGCCCAAGATTGAAGACATCCCTGTCATTTCAGAATATCCTGAAGTTTTTCCCGAAGAACTACCTGGTTTACCACCAGATAGGCAAGTGGAATTCCGAATTGACATCATTCCGGGTGCAGCACCAGTAGCGAGAGCGCCTTATAGGTTAGCACCAGCGGAGATGAAGGAGTTAAGGACACAATTAGATGATCTGCTAGCCAAAGGTTTTATTAGACCTAGTTCGTCTCCTTGGGGAGCACCAATTTTGTTTGTCAAGAAGAAGGATGGATCGATGCGTCTGTGCATCGATTACCGTGAGCTTAATAAAGTCACTATCAAGAATAGGTATCCTTTGCCCAGGATCGACGATCTGTTCGATCAGTTACAAGGGGCAAGCTACTTCTCTAAGATCGACTTGAGGTCAGGCTATCATCAGTTGAAGGTCAAGGATGAAGATGTGCACAAGACAGCGTTTAGGACTCGTTATGGTCATTACGAGTTCCTAGTGATGCCTTTTGGGCTCACTAATGCACCGGCCGCATTCATGGATCTCATGAATCGCGTCTGTAAGCCTTACTTGGACAAATTCGTCATCGTCTTCATTGATGACATTCTCATCTATTCGAAGAACCAAGCTGACCACGAGAAACACCTTCGTTGTATTCTCAAACTTCTACATCATGAGAAACTCTATGCCAAATTTTTGAAGTGCGAATTTTGGCTTCGAGAAGTCCAATTCCTTGGACATGTGGTAAGTGAGCGTGGTATCCAAGTGGATCCCGCTAAGGTAGAAGCAGTTATGAATTGGCAAGAACCAAAGACACCTACTGAGATTCGTAGCTTCCTGGGTTTAGCAGGATATTATAGGCGTTTTATCGAAAACTTTTCAAGGATTGCTGCGCCTCTAACTTTGTTGACACGTAAGAAGGTTAAGTTTGATTGGGGCCCTAAGCAGCAGGAATCCTTTGACATTTTGAAGAAAAAGTTGAGCAATGCACCAGTGTTAACATTGCCCAATGGTATAGAAGAATTTGTGGTGTATTGTGATGCGTCACACACTGGTATGGGCTGTGTACTCATGCAGAAGGGCAAAGTTATTGCCTACGCTTCACGACAGCTAAAGGTGCATGAGAAGAACTACACCACCCATGATTTGGAGCTGGGTGCCGTTGTATTTGCATTAAAGCTATGGAGACATTACTTGTATGGAACCAAGTGTGTGATCTATTCAGATCACAAGAGCCTTCAACATTTTTTCAATCAGAAGGACTTGAATATGCGACAAAGACGATGGATGGAAACTCTAAATGATTATGATTGTGAGATAAAATACCATCCAGGCAAAGCAAATGTAGTTGCTGACGCCCTAAGCAGAAAAGAAAGAGTAAAGCCGATAAGAATCAATGCCAAGCGCATTGAAATAAGGAATAGTTTGAACGAAAGGGTGTTAGCTGCATAGAAGGAAGCTGTGTTGGAAGCTAACTATCCTGAAGAAAACCTAGGAGTAACTGAGGAGCAGTTATCCTATGACAAGGACGGAATGCTAAGATTGAATGGACGAATATGGGTTCCAGTTTTTGGAGGACTTCGGGATGTTATCCTCCAGGAAGCCCACAGTTCCAAATATTCTGTTCATCCTGGAGCTGATAAGATGTACCAGGATCTAAAGGCAAACTACTGGTGGATTGGGTTGAAAAAGTCTGTAGCTGCTTATGTAGCTAAATGTTTGACTTGTGCGCAAGTCAAAGCCAAACACCAGAAGCCGTCAGATTTGTTACAACAACCTGAAATTCCCACGTGGAAGTGGGAGATGGTGACGATGGATTTCATCACCAAATTGCCAAAGACGAGAAAGGGAAATGATACTATATGGGTCATAGTGGACAGACTGACGAAGTCAGCACATTTCCTACCCATTAAGGAAACTTACAGTTCAGACATGTTAGCTAAATTATATGTAGATAAGATCGTAGCTCTACATGGTGTACCATTGTCAATTATCTCTGATAGAGATACGAGATACACCTCTCATTTTTGGAAAAGTTTCCAACAGTCCTTGGGCACGCGCTTGAATTTTAGTACGGCTTACCACCCACAGACAGACGGACAGAGTGAGCGTACCATTCAAACATTGGAAGACATGCTTCGTGCATGTGTGATTGATTTAGGTGGCAGTTGGGATAAGCATCTGCCATTGGTCGAGTTCTCCTATAAAAATAGCTACCATACTAGTATTAAGGCTGCGCCTTTTGAGGCATTATATGGTAGAAAATGCAGAACACCCATTTGTTGGGCAGAAGTAGGAGAAGTTCAATTGTCAGGACCAGATTTGGTTTTTGAAACAACGGACAAGATTGTCCAGATTCGCGACCGTTTGAAAGCTGCCAGGGATAGGCAGAAAAGTTACGCGGATCCAAAGCGTAAGTCTTTTCACTTCGAAGTAGGTGACAAGGTATTGCTTAAAGTATCACCCTGGAAGGGAGTGATGCGATTTGGTAAGAAAGGCAAGCTAAGCCCGAGATACATAGGACCTTTCGAGGTTATCGAACGTGTCGGGTCAGTTGCTTATAAGTTAAACTTGTCTGAAGAACTTAGTGCTATCCATAATGTGTTCCACATCTGTAATTTGAAGAAGTGTTTCGCTGATGAATCACTGGTTATACCGCATACGGATGTACATATAGAAGAAAGCTTGAAATTTGTGGAAAAGCCATTGTCGATTGAAGATCGACAGGTAAAGAAGCTTCGAAGGAAGCATGTACCTATTGTTAAGGTCAAATGGGATGCCCGTAGAGGTCCCGAATACACATGGGAGGTAGAATCCACGATGAAAGAAAAATACCCTCATTTGTTTCAGTAAATATAGGGGTCGAGATTTCTTTTAAGGGGGTGAGGATGTAACACCTCGAAAATTTACGTCCAATAATGTATTGACACGTGTCATGGGCTTTGAATATGTGGAAACATACTTTAGAGGGACTAAAGTTGACAAACAGTGAAACTATGTGAATATAAGGGTCCAAAGTGTCAACAATGGATAAAAAGGCTCTAAAATAACCCTACATGGTGTTTACAATCTTAAACGAATAAATCATGGATCATACAAAGCGAAAAATGAAAGAAAGTGAGGAATTACAAACTACAGGGGCTAAACGTGTCAACATGTTGAAAGTATACCTCTGAGTGACCTTTTGGCAAACCCGAAGCTTTGTAATGATAGAATATACTCACTAGAATATGTGGTAAAAATTTCATAAAGTTTCGTCATCGTATGAGAAAGATATGATCAAATTCGTATACGAAGGGGGTAAAAGTGTCAACATGTTAATACTACCTCTGAGAAGCCTTTTTATAAATCCCAAAAGTTTTGTAGTACATTATTACACCCACAAGAACATCTGATAAAAGTTTCATAAGGATCCAATTCAAAATTTGAGATAAAATTAAAGATTCCAAGAATAAGGGTTAAAAGTGTAAATATCATAATTCTTGGATTCGGAAGCTTTCTCCAAGCATTCAAGACCTTCCAATGCATGGCCACACTCCCTAGGACATCCTTGACCTGATTTCACTGACTTTGCATGCTGAAAATGTCGGAAAGATCGAATAACAAGAGTACAGGGACTGAATATGCAACAAAACAACAAGAATTGAGAATCAGCACCCTCGCGTAGCGCGAGGACCCGTCGCGCGACGCGACGGGGGTGTTTTCACAGCAGACCGCCAGGTGCCTGTTTTTAGGTCTGTTTCGAGTTGTAACCAGCTGTATCCGATTCCTGAGCCTCACCAATGGATGTACATGCATTTAGGGACACTTGGACTCTTCTTATATCAATCCTAGACCTCTGTGGCAGCCTCTAATGAGATCAAAAGTGTGATAAAAGGGTCTTGAAGCTTGTAACCTTCAACACTTGCATGTTCAAAAATTCACAAGATCATCTCTGGAGCTCTCTGGACATCAAGCCAACTTTCTAGTGATCTCTAAGCATTATTAGGACTCTTGTAAGTGTTCATAACCTTCTCTAATTCGTTCTAGCTTAGTTATTTAACCAATAGTCAAACCATCGTAATTTTAGTTTGACTTTGTGATTAAACGAAAATTGCTCAGTCATTTCTCGAATTGAAAGTACCTACAAGTTGGTATTTATGTGGGTAACAAACCCTCAAAAGGGTATTTTCAGATTCCCACTCTAAGCATGATAATTGTCGAGTCAAAGCTTGTTTCAAAAAGTCAACAGAATATGTATTTGCAAATTTAAGCATGATTAGCAATGTAGGGTACATGCAACCTGTTTGATCATTAAAATAACTTGATAATTAATGTAAGAACATGTCTCAACATGTTCATCTCGACAATTTTCAGTTTAAACCCGAATCGGAACCGAAAGTCGAATAAATTGACTTTTCTTTGACTTTCAGTTCTGATCCGTTCATGCATGTTTGAGATCTGCCTTAGAGCTTATTTTGGACCAATTTTCATATATGTATAACTCTCTGAGATTGTACATCTTGGTTCAATTCCTATCCGATTCATATGCATGTTTCCGATTTATGCTTAAATGTGACTATTATGCCCATTTGATTATAAAACGTGATTTTTGAAAAAGTGAAAGAGTAGAAACATTTGTTATTGATTTATAAACTTGCACCTAAAATTTGATATCAGTTTGAGGTCCAGAATAAGAGTTATGCTCATTATCGTAATTTGAAAGCTTTATGTTAATTAAATGGCGTAATTAGCAAATAGCCTATTTAAACCCACTTTTTGATATCAAACTTTTTACCCACTGATGTTATATAATATTTTGGGATTTTTAAAGATTTTTATTTAATTTTTGGCTGAGCATAACATAGGTCTTTAAGTTTAATCCGGTAAATACCGATTTTGCCCTTTTAAGCCATGAAATGAGTTTTATAAATCCTTTTGACCCCAAACCTTTTTCTACTGATTTTATTTGTTAAATAAAATATTTTGGAGCATTCTGGAAATACAAAAATATCAGCTTTCTTTTAAAAACCCGGAAACGGCTCTAAATCGCCTTTTTAAGCGTTTTTATCGCATAGTATGTACTAGAACCATATTAAACATATAAGGTTGATACCTACTGATATTTTTAGTATATTTTTATATAATAACAGTAAGTATAAGTTTTTGAACTCAGGTTTCCAGTTTTGACCTTTTAAGCCCTTGTGAAATTACCAAAATACCCCTAATAAGCATAGTTTGGTTTTAAATGATAAATTTCACATATGGGTCATACCCTACTGTTATAATATGTTAAATTAAGTATATTTCCTGTATAAACCAGACCTGTAACTCAGATTTCTAATTTAACTCTTTTATAATCTTTTAAATGACCAAAATGCCCTTATGAGGCATAATTTGTGTTTAAATCTGTTTTGGGCATAATAGAAGATATTTTACTGATATTATAACATATTTAAGCCATATTATATCAGGGAACTTGCATATGACTCTTATGGTTACCCGTAACGCCCTTTTCGCGCTCGGTTCGGTTTATGTGACTAGTTTGCATAAATTGACCGAAACGGGTCAAACCTTATCATCTTTGTCTCAAAATCCAGAATGTATTTAGTATACCCATATTATACAAGTATTCAAACTTGTCGGGTCTAAATCACATTCTATCCGGTCTTCGCTTAATCGTGCGTTTGAACCGTATCGTCTTTAACACTAGTCGGTCTAAGCTTAAGCTTAAATAAAGACCCGTTAGAAATCTAATAGGTTATTATAAACCTTTGTTCCAGAGTAAGAAGAACCAGTAAAAGCTACCTTCACTTGCTTATTGTGAATTATACTTTACCCAGGTAAATACTTTTAACTTATTTTCCCTATACGGGCTTGGGTTACGGTATATAGAATACTGCTTAATCGAGCATCAAATCTTACATCTTTGGGTGGTTAATTGAATAATTTGATCGGCTCGTTTAAACAGTCTTGTTCACTTAAAGCCTTTGGGGGGTTAATGACCATGTCCCGGATATCCTTGGCATCATCTTACGAGATGGCCACGACCTGAGCACGAGGTGTAGGCGTACACCTGTCAGTGTATAACTCTATATTGTGGTGTGTCTATTGATCTTTAACCCGGACAAGATCCGGGCTACTGAACGCACAAGTAACATGTAATTCGTTCACAAGATTATATAAAATAATTATCCCAAGTTATAAAATGTTTTGTGCCTTGAGCATTCAAATCAATTTTCAACCATTTTCAAAATGAGTCAGTTAAATTGTATTTACCAGTGTAAACTGACGTATTTTCCCAAAAGGTTAAGTGCAGGTACTACACGTACTAGGCTGGCTGTCTTCTAGAGCGTCCACAATAAGTCTCGCAAGCTTGGATGACAATAAACTGTTGAACAATATCTTATTTTATTTTGATCCGCCTGTGGATCCGTTTCAACTATTAGTGATATTTAATATTACACTTTATTAAAGTTGAAATGAATCTATCTTTGCTTCCGCTGTGCATTTATATATTGTGTTGTTTGTCTATGATGATACCAACTACGTCACGATACTCCCCACCGGGCCCACCGGTGACACGTGGAAAATAGGGGTGTGAGCCGAAGGTAGGAGAAGGGAAGAAGAGAAGTTGTGTTGGTTTGTGGTTATGAGAATGATGAGCTTATGTCTTGGGGTTAACTTATAAATCTTCTAACACACAATTTCCATTGGTTTTTAAGTTTTTTAAAAGAAGAAACATGATCCATTATAAAATGTAAATAAAATCTTGAGTGGGGCCCTTGTGTTGGCCGTGAACTAGGTGGGGGGGGGGGTCTAGGCTTAGGTAGTAACCATTAGTTAGATTATATAGTTAAAAATCAAGTATTAGTTAGGTTAGTTAGTTACTAGTTGTTATATGATGTGTTATGATGTTCGGGGATCATAACTTGCTTGGTAATGTTAAAACAATGCTTTTAGTGAAAATTTGGTGTTTCAGGTAGTGTCCGGTTGTTCGGTTGGTTACCGGTTCGTTAAGGTGCTAAACTATGCAGTTTAGTGTGCTTTATGTTACCTTTTGTGACAGTTTTGATTCCCAATACTTAGGAAAGTATTATGGACCATTTAACCATATTTCTGCTTGATATTAAGTTGTTTAAATGCTGAATTTTGCTGAATTCTGCAGTTTATGTTAGTTTTAGGCACTTTCCGGCACTTAAACTATCACTAGGAGGGTGGTTTTATGATCCTTACTTTCCTACACACTATACTAGTGTAACTCTTGATTTCTGGCCCATTCTATATCTCAATACCATGTCTGTCTATGTACTGAATTTCGTCAGCACTTTTCTGATTTATCGGATAACTGTGCTAGCTTTGTTTCGTGCATCGTTTGGATCAACAAAGTTTGCATGCAATCATGATATGACATTTGCAATATATGATGCACACGTATATATGATAACAATAATCAGAAAGTACTCATGTCATAAATGTTAAATCAGCACAGTCATTAAGCACTAATTACTGTTTAATTAATTGTACGGATACAGGCAAATTTGACAGTTGTCACAAAGATACGCAGAATCTTGCAAAATCTTGATAGTACAGATACGCCTCTGCCCACGGGGCCGTGCACGCTGAACACGGGCCGTGTGGAGTCCTCTGCTGACACATGCAATTAATGAAGGAAGAGAAAAGGCTGGCCACAGGGGCGTGCCCGCTGGACACGGGGCCGTGGCCACCACTACTACACCAACACCCACCACCATCATCCATCATCCACCTTTAGAGTGTGTGTAGTACTCTCGGGATCCAAGATTGATCGTAAGGGTTCTTGCCAATCAAAGTCCATGTTTGGTTAAGCCTCTTACATCACTTGGTGAAGACAAGTCTTTTATGTATTACTTTTGATTTTTAATCTTTCGGCACTTTTTATTTGGTTTTGTATTAATGACTTTAATAACTAGTTTCTTATGTTGAAGGTGAATTTCTTTATCGTTTTTCCGTGGTGTCTTGGCGTTACTTTACTGTCCATATAAATTAAAAGATTGCATCATTCATGTCTCTACGGTCTATATAGAGAAATGTTGGCTACCCTGGTCGGGGGTTAAAGGAATAGTTTAGTAAGGTTATTGCCTTGTTCAGTGTATAGATCCTACAAGTGTTGGTCCCAGTTTGGACTTAAAAACTTCTTCTCACGTAATATGGCAAGTGATTTCAATAGATGTGAAAATATTGTGCGGAAATAGAAATCAGACTTTTAAGAAACAAGACCTACAGAATTATCAAGTTTATATCACTTTGAAACTATTATCTATTACAAATGAATACTTGAATCCTGAGGGTGTAAGGACAATGGAGTTTGTAGTATGTATTTAATGCTAAGCTTAACTCATTGTTCTCTGCTTGATGAGCCTTCTATTTATAGACGGCTGAATACATGAATAAACATTTGTTTATTCATGTATATTCCTGCAAAAAGTAGCGTCTTGACATATTCATTGAATCCAACAATCAATTTGCCTTTGTAATCATGAGATCCAATAATGTCAACTTGCTTCGGTTAGTGTGGCAGGATAGAGCTGATTTTTAGACAAGTGGGGTATTTATCAGAATTTCTGATAAACCACTTCATCAGAAATTCTGGTGAACAAATCATCAGAAAATCTGATGATCAGAATCGTCAGAAACTGATGATATTTCATCAGAAATATCATCACATCCATCAGAAGGACCTTCTCTGATAATCTTCTTCAGCTCTAGATCAGCTTATGATACTTTGAAGTAGATGTTGCTGCTTTCAGTTTTCTTATCCGATCTTCTTCTTCTTGTTGTTGTGATCTTCAGGACTGTCATCTTCTTCATAGATCAAGTTGAATATGATTTTCTTCAATACTTACAAATAAAGTTTCCTAACAGTTTCCCCCTAAGTATTGTAAGAAAATGAACTATCTCATGAACAGAAAATTTCGAAACAGTGGAAATTCAACATTTGCAAATCAAACCAGTTACTAATGTTCTGAAAAACAAATTACATAATGAAATGAAAATTTAAAAACAAGCATGTTCTTCAAATCAACTTCAATTTCTTTAGCACATCTCCTTCCTTTAATTTCTTCTTGTAAGAGATATACTTGTTGCAGATGTCATACATGTCTTTGTACCAGGTTCTTGCTTGAATCCACTCTTCAATCATTTGTTCAATTTCTTGTCTTTGATCCTCCATGTTCATTCCTGTCTTCTGAAGTTGTTCTTGTCTCCTGATCATACTTTTCATAATAAACTTCAGTGTCTGATTTGAGCACTTGCAGATATCAACACTTCTGAATAGAGCTTTGTTCTTCTCAATATCTCTGAAGATTACACCATAGTTATGTCTGTTGTTTTTACTTGGCAGCACAATGATGTCTCCAGATCTTGCATTATCCAATAGCTCTGAGGGAATTCTTGTCTTTGGTGCACTAATATAGACTTTTTGTTGTGCACATAATCATAGTTGATGCAAAAATCAAAGTCTGAAAAAGTCATTCTTTCAAACAGCTGTATTCCAGCATTTGATATGCCCTTTAATGCTCTTCTGACTTCTTTGTTGTTTTTCTTTTCTTTTTCATATTGATCCTTCATGAACAGAATGTCTAAAGGATGTAATCTATCAGCAATTTCTTCATCAGTCCCTTTTTCTTCTTCCCCATTTTCTCTTAGAAGCGTGTATTTGTTCTGCACATATGTAACACCCTAAAACGTTTTGGCCATAAGAGACGCAGCGGAATACCGACTCAAAAATTCTTTCTTATATTGTCTATATGACATACTTGAAGGTTCATTTATAATCTGTCGGACACTTCTTGAAAGGATTTACAACATTCATTCTTGATTAACGCGTTTAATGTGATACCATAAATACAAGCTATGAGACCGCTCTTCCCGTACAATCCTTGCTCTTCAACTCGATCTTCAACCTCTTAGTCTCCAAAATGACGTTAATTCCGTGCAACCTGAAATCACCACATACATGCGTGTCATTAATATTTGTTGACATCATTCTTAATCTAGACATACGCAATTAAATGACCATTCCGCATTCTTCTATTCATGCTGTTCTTTTATGTTATCTTTCCGAGTACAATCTTGCATCCAATCATCAAATCTTCATAAGGACACAATAGCATACCTGCATTTTCATTTCATTCCCAAGGCACACGATTAGTAACATGAATACTCAAATGTATTGAAGCCATGTATACATATATACAAGCCCCATTCTTTCATAAACAATAAATCCTACTTCGTGCATACGTATATTTATACACGCATACATACCTACATACATACATCCATACAAGCTCTTACATACCACTTACATTCCTACATGATTATACTAACACATCCTAGTCACAAACATCCATATAAATAAGTCTCATACGTATCAACCTACATGCATACTTATTTCTAATCATGCTTACCTATGGATTCCATTACTAACATGTAGGTAAATCCATACCCATACTTATACATGCCTCTAGACTTAATTCATTCCCACACATACTTCTGTACACGCTCATCACACCTCATAAACACTCTTCAATGAATTTGTGTAATGATAATCCTTTCTTTAACATTCCTTCAATCATACTTTCTAACGGGTATAAATGTCAAATCCCTTCTAACTTCTATATCTGGTTCAACATCAATTCCTTATCAGTTAATCTCGGAGGTATAACCCAGACAAGTTACCTGGTCATCTAGGTTATCAGGCATAACCCAGACTAGTTACATGGTCTTCTTGGTTATCAGACATAACCCAGACTAGTTACATGGTCATCTAGGTTATCAGGCATAACCCGGACGAGTTACCTGTTCATCTAGGTTATCAGACATAACCCAGACGAGTTGTCATAGCCCAAACGTTTATTTCACCCTGTCAGTATGCCAGCCGTATGCTACGGCAAGCATCAACAAAGAATTCAAACATTGTACAAATCGAACTTTCATGTACTTTCATTTAATCATAATCAAGCTCCATATCCTTCTAAATCTTAATCTCGTGATCAAACCAACTACTACATCACGCCATACTTCTTTCTATATTTTTACCCGTTCGTTTCTACTAGGGGTGTGCATGGGTCGGTTTGGTTCGGTTTTTACTATTAACCATAACCATAACCGCTAGTTTGGTTAGGGAGTTTTGGTAACCATAACCATAACCAAACTTCGGTTACGGTTAATCGGTTATGAGGTCGGTTATGGTTCGGTTTTGGTTAATTTCGGTTAAGTAACCAAGCAAGGTTTGAAATAAATAGGGTTGTGCACGATTTGAACTTAGCTTGAGCCTATTTTATAAGATAACGGAGACTAAACTTTTTGGTTAAACTACCGATTTATGGTTCTTTTTAATAAGGTAGTTCTCATGGCCATAAGACCTTAGTTCTTTATCAAGATAAATGGCATCTACATCAAGATCATTTTGTTACTAACATACTTTTATCTTAGTAAAAACCCTCTATATGGTTTTGTAAAACACAAATCCATTATATAAAGTTAACATCACAAGTTCGGTTCGGTTCGGTTTCGGTTATATCGGTTAACCAAAGCTTCATAACCATAACCGTAACCGATTGAGTGGTTATACAAAGTTTCATAACCATAACCATTGGTTATATTGGTTATCAGTTATTAATGGTTCGGTTATGTCGGTTATGGTTCGGTTATCGGTTATGGTGGTTAATTTGCTCACCCCTAGTTTCTACTGTGTAGTTTTAACATAAACAACTATCTTCGACTTACCATAACACTTCTTACTTTGGTACTTACTCTTACCCATAATCTTCTTACATGGTTCCCTATATTCAACACACCAAACTTCATTTATTAAAGAAGAAGTGATTCTAGAAATCACTTACCTTAAACGTTTGTATTCGTATCCATTTCCTTGCTTCATTTTGACCCTTTAGCCTTCCATACTTCTATCCATCTTGACATGATCCCTATAATTTCATGTCATTGCATTCACATTCTTGTTAGTATACATGATTGTATATATTAATGATCATATCAAATTCATATTCCACATTTGACCTTCACTAGTCAATTCTAACAAACATAAGGCATATTCCCACAATCATATCTCTTCAACTCATATAATTCATCACGTCGTCACATATAACACACATTGATATAACACGTACCATATAACTTTCTATAATCTTACAATTGTGACAACAAGTCCAACCATGCTTCTTATGCGCAGTTGACTTTCAGAAGTCAACATTTTATCATATGAACTTTCACTTAACCTCATACATCCGTGACATCATAATAGGCTATAGAAATGACGCTATATACATTTCATATTCACAACGCAAATGTGCTTACAACCACATTCAAACTAGTAATTTAACATAATCTCAGCATCATTATCATATTTCATTCATACATATATATATATATCAAGCCGTTTCATACAATTTCGCATCCTAACTTCACTTAGACATTTCATCATACACCTGGTGTGCATACTACTTTCTAAGCACAATGTACAACTAATTCATGCATAATCTTCTAAGCTCTTACTTAGTTCATCAAATCTTCTTACTAATCAACAAGTATCATTCACACATAGACATTAAACATATCAAACACCAATTTCTTTCAATTCATCTAACAAGAATCCATCATACATAACATGATACATCAATATTGAACAAAAATTGGACATGGATGATATATCCATGTCACCATCTTCACCATAACAATTGGGTTTCACCTTAAAACATCAAATTAAGCAAAATAATGCATAATTCATGTTCTATATGGTGATTCTAACACCTATACATGATCAATTTCATACTAATTCACGGATTAAACATAACCCACTTCATACAAGATCATCAATCTAAGTTTCAAGACATACGTCATGATCCCCTTGTGTAGGTGATCATTAATTCATGTTCATTTATAGGTTTGAGCTTCGATTCACCCTTTAATTTGTAGATCTTTCATAACTAGGGTTTCGCCCCCCTTGTGTTCTTCTGAACATTCCAGACACACACACATACGATGTGTGTGTTGTGTGTTAAATTCATGTTTTATAAAACAAGGGTTTCCCCATGTTACAATTTAGTCCCTCTAGTTTGCCATCTTATCTCTTCTCCCATAACTTTCTTCCTTACTCTTAAAAGTTAACATTGCAATTAACTAGGTTATTTGTTCCTAGTTATCCAACATCATGTTAAATTATTTAGACACCCACTTGGGTCAATAAAGGGATTCTGGGGCGTTACAAGTCTACCCCCCTTAAAAGAGGTTTCGTCCCCGAAACCTTGCTCATTTCCACTTAACATTAAATATCTTTTCTTCACGCCCCATTTGGTGACGACCTCTAACTAAAAAAAAAACTGACCCAGAGTTTTTAACAGTGTCGTCTTCATTGTATAATGCTAGTTTCTAGCAAAATAAACATAATAATATGTTTCATTCCTATCAAACAATACCTACCTTCGCTTTCCGGTTATTATTAACCCATCAACCGGCACGTTTAGGGCACACCCCTAAAATACATTTTCTTAGATTTCGGATTTCTACATAAGGTTAGTCTCTAGTGATCATCATCACTACTAGTTCATTCCTTTAATTTATTTCAAAATTCATATTATCTTCATCGACTATACAATCTTACTTCGTAATTTATACATACACATCTATGTTTAACTTCAATAGTATCATCATAATAATAAGTGACTATCCAATCTCGATTCATAAACTATTCATACAATTGACTTCTTTCTAACAAGTCCATACTTTCCATACCATACTTTCACATAACATTCTCATTTCCTTGACCCGTTAGTAACGGGTCAATATACATACTTCTTCAAACTTGTAATAGTACATACATTCGTATGATCCGTTTATAACGGATCTAATACCTTCATCTCGTCTCTTAAGATTACATTCCATACATATATTATATAACATTTAATTCTTGTTTTGTTATCGCAACAAAACTACTATTTCGTACTCACACATTCGTGCTTAACTCCAAAGTTAAACATCATTCTACGTTTTCAACAGTTACTTGTACCATTCATACCTTTACGTTAGCCTCAAATCATCTCATTCATATCACATTACTATTGTTCTCACTTCATGCATTACTTATTTTACATAAGTAAATGTGTCGTGCAAGTTCATCATATGAGGGTTTAATCAATACCTGGAACTTTCACTCAAGACTTTTGAGATTTCCTTTATAATGACAAATTTTCTTCTTATGTTGACTGTTAAAAGTCAAACATCCCATACCATACCATACCTATACTATCATTCATTTCGTAAGTCATTTTCAATCTACCAATTCATACCTATCCAACATAAGTTATACATTTTACTAACCTCGATTTCATTGCATAATCAATGATCTGTAAACCAGATCGATCCGCTTCTTCACGAGTACTCACTGTACCAGGCTAGATTTCATTCATCCGTGTAATGAGCTTCCGCTCGTGCACATCCTTTCACCAATTCGATTGGTTTCATCACATTAAGAGTTCTACCACTATCATCTACAATATTGGCAGTTAGCATATTTCATTCAAACATTCATTCTACTAGGTGATTATTCACCTATAATTCTTCTACAAATTTCCTACGTACATGCTATAACATATCATACATTCCATTTCTTACATACAATTTTTTTCCATTTTGTTAGTTATTATGCCATCTTCTTGCTCAAACTGGCATTTCTTACTTATCGTACATGTATTGAAGTACACGTTCGTACTTCTTTCCATTCATGCTTACTTGCAAAGACTTTATTACATCATTTCAGTATTTCTTGCAAAAACTAACCCTTCATGTCCATACTTATGTTATTGTCCGGGTCGTAGCCCGTCATTCATTCTGACTCCCAAGAGTCGTTTACTAACACATCTAACATGTAACTTATTCAAAACTTATTTCTTTCAACTCAAATTTAGGTTTGCGTGCCAATTACGGTCATTCTTTTGTTATACTATCACCATCTACTTTATACTTACTTACATGACCCGTTTGACTCAACCACAGTCAGACTGTCAACACATTCTTATGTAGGTTAATTTCATCTTTTTTTATGTTTTTAAATCCGTCTCGTGGATTCATACATATCATTCATACCTTTCATTCCTTCTATGTTTTGAATCCGTCTTGCTGATTCAAACACACAATTCATACCTTTCATTCCTTCTATGTTTTGAATCTGTCTCACGGATTCAAACATATCATTCATACCTTTCATTCCTTTCATGTTTCGATTCTGTCTCGCGGGTTCTAACATATCATTCATATCTTTCATTCCTTTCATGTTTCGAATCCGTCTCGCGGGTTCTAACATATCATTCATAACTTTCATTCCTTTCATGTTTCGAATCCGTCTCGCGGATTCTAACATATCATTCATATCTTTCATGTGTATTTGGTACTTTCAAATCCCTGAAAGTCTTACACTTCCCTTCACCCACACGTCCACCTACTACCTAATTCTAACGGACATACCTGTAACAATTATCACGGTCTCACGAACGTCATATTTTCTTGTGTACTGGCCAGGTACACAATCCACATACTAGTTTCGTGTCTTCGTGTAATCGGCACCTTATGTCCAAAGAATAAGGTTTCGGCACGTGTAACATTTTCAAAACTTCATTACCATTCTATTATTATATTTCATTTAAACTTTCCTTCACTTGATAGATTTTACCATTACATGCACCCACATGTTAAATTTACGTACCTGGGTCAATTTGTCTTATTACATGCCATGGTGCCGGTCCTAGACCGCATTCACGGATCATCCTCTCCAAACAATTATGCTTACCTTACACATAACATACTGTTAGTTTTCTTCAAATACATACTTAAGTACATACTTACCTTTGCTTCTACCCTTAGATCTTGATCGAGTATCGGATTGTACGGGTTCCTTGTCACAAGAGCACACAGGTTTGAGTTCAAGTATTTACCTCCTCATACTTGATTTCCCTCAAACCAGGGCTCTGATACCAACTTGTAACACCCTAAAACGTTTTGGCCATAAGAGACGCAGCGGAATACCGACTCAAAAATTCTTTCTTATATTGTCTATATGACATACTTGAAGGTTCATTTATAATCTGTCGGACACTTCTTGAAAGGATTTACAACATTCATTCTTGATTAACGCGTTTAATGTGATACCATAAATACAAGCTATGAGACCGCTCTTCCCATACAATCCTTGCTCTTCGACTCGATCTTCAACCTCTTAGTCTCCACAATGACGTTAATTCCGTGCAACCTGAAATCACCACATACATGCGTGTCATTAATATTTGTTGACATCATTCTTAATCTAGACATACGCAATTAAATGACCATTCCGCATTCTTCTATTCATGCTATTCTTTTATGTTATCTTTCCGAGTACAATCTTGCATCCAATCATCAAATCTTCATAAGGACACAATAGCATACCTGTATTTTCATTTCATTCTCAAGGCACACGATTAGTAACATGAATACTCAAATGTATTGAAGCCATGTATACATATATACAAGCCCCATTCTTTCATAAACAATAAATCCTACTTCGTGCATACGTATATTTATACACGCATACATACCTACATACATACATAAATCCATACAAGCTCTTACATACCACTTACATTCCCACATGATTATACTAACACATCCTAGTCACAAACATCCATATAAATAAGTCTCATACGTATCAACCTACATGCATATTTATTTCTAATCGTGCTTACCTATGGATTCCATTACTAACTGTAGGTAAATCCATACCCATACTTATACATGCCTCTAGACTTAATTCATTCCCACACATACTTTTGTACACACTCATCACACCTCAAAAACACTCTTCAATGAATTTGTGTGATGACAATCCTTTCTTTAACATTCCTTCAATCATACTTTCTAACGGGTATAAATGTCAAATCCCTTCTAACTTCTATATCTGGTTCAACATCAATTCCTTATCAGTTAATCTCTGAGGTATAACCCAGACAAGTTACCTGGTCATCTAGGTTATCAGGCATAACGCAGACTAGTTACATGGTCATCTAGGTTATCAGACATAACCCATACTAGTTACATGGTCATCTAGGTTATCAGGCATAACCTGGACGAGTTACCTGGTCATCTAGGTTATCAGACATAACCCAGACGAGTTGTCATAGCCCAAACGTTTATTTCACCCTGTCGGTATGCCAGCCGTATGCTACGACAATCATCAACAAAGAATTCAAACCTTGTACAAATCGAACTTCCATGTACTTTCATTTAATCATAATCAAGCTCCATATCCTTCTAAATCTTAATCTCGTGATCAAACCAACTACTACATCACGCCATACTTCTTTCTATATTTTGACCCGTTCGTTTCTACTGTGTAGTTTTGACATAAACAACTATCTTCGACTTACCATAACACTTCTTACTTTGGTACTTACTCTTACCCATAATCTTCTTACATGGTTCCCTATATTCAACACACCAAACTTCATTTATTAAAGAAGAAGTGATTCTAGAAATCACTTACCTTAAACGTTTGTATTCGTATCCATTTCCTTGCTTCCTTTTGACCCTTTAGCCTTCCATGCTTCTATCAATCTTGACATGATCCCTATAATTTCATGTCATTGCATTCACATTCTTGTTAGTATACATGATTGTATATATTAATGATCATATCAAATTCATATTCCACATTTGACCTTCACTAGTCAATTCTAACAAACATAAGGCATATTCCCACAATCATATCTCTTCAACTCATATAATTCATCACGTCGTCACATATAACACACATTGATATAACACGTACCATATAACTTTCTATAATCTTACAATTGTGACAACAAGTCCAACCATGCTTCTTATGTTCAGTTGGCTTTCAGAAGTCAACAGTTTATCATATGAACTTTCACTTAACCTTATACATCCGTGACATCATAATAGGCTATAGAAATGACGCTATATACATTTCATATTCACAACGCAAATGTGCTTACAACCACATTCAAACTAGTAATTTAACATAATCTCAGCATCATTATCATATTTCATTCATACATATATATATCAAGCCGTTTCATACAATTTCGCATCATAACTTCACTTAGACATTTCATCATACACCTGGTGTGCATACTACTTTCTAAGCACAATGTACAACTAATTCATGCATAATCTTCTAAGGTCTTACTTAGTTCATCAAATCTTCTTACTAATCAACAAGTATCATTCACACATAGACATTAAACATATCAAACACCAATTTCATTCAATTCATCTAACAAGAATCCATCATACATAACATGATACATCAATATTGAACAAGAATTAGACATGGATGATATATCCATGTCACCATCTTCACCATAACAATTGGGTTTCACCTTAAAACATCAAATTAAGCAAAATAATGCATAATTCATGTTCTATATGGTGATTCTAACACCTATACATGATCAATTTCATACTAATTCACGGATTAAACATAACCCACTTCATACAAGATCATCAATCTAAGTTTCAAGACATACCTCATGATCCCCTTGTGTAGGTGATCATTAATTCATGTTCATTTATGGGTTTGAGCTTCGATTCACCCTTTAATTTGAAGATCTTTCATAACTAGGGTTTGGCTCCCCTTGTGTTCTTCTGAACATTCCAGACACACACACATACGATGTGTGTGTTGTGTGTTAAATTCATGTTTTATAAAACAAGGGTTTCCCCATGTTACAATTTAGTCCCTCTAGTTTGCCATCTTATCTCTTCTCCCATAACTTTTTTCCTTACTCTTAAAAGTTAACATTGCAATTAACTAGGTTATTTGTTCCTAGTTATCCAACATCATGTTAAATTATTTAAACACCCACTTGGGTCAATAAAGGGATTTTGGGGCGTTACAACATAAGTTCCTCCAACACCATCAGTTTCAACTTTTACTTCATCCACTTTTAAGATTCTTTTTACTGGATTCTCATTGGTGTAGTGAATGCTTCTTGGACCTCTTTTTAACTTCTCTTCCCTTATAGCCATTCTGACAGGAGTTGGTGGCCTTTCTGGCACATCTTCTTTTGTCCAATAATATTTCACCAGATTGTATTAAGGGAATATCATTATATCCCTGTCAATCTCTCTAACCAAGATAGATTGAGTTTCAGAGATTTTTCTTTTAACAATATGTGGTCTTCTTGAATCAGCTTCTTGTTCCCATTCATTCATTGTTTGCAGATTCATCAGTGTCATTAGAAGAGGTTGGTTTTGGACCAGTTTGAGAAGTTATAAGCTTCAAATTTATGACAACTTGAGGTTTTGAAGTTGCTAACCTTTTCAGTATTTCATCCTTTGAGACATTTGGAGGTGGACCCATCATAGTGGTTCCGGCTTCGGTGATTGGTGTAGCAGATGATTGTTGTGGGGTTGACTTTGGAATTTCTTGGTGTGAACCTTCAATAGGAATTTCTTTCATGATTTCTTTAGGATCCACTTTGGCTAATCTGGAAATGTTGAAATGCATTTTCTTCATTAGTTGTTGCACCTCTCCTACCAGATTTGAGTTGCTGGCTATGCTTTTCTGAACTTTTGTAAATTCAGTTTGAGCTCTCATCTGTATGGCAACCCATTCCTTTGACAGCTTCTCAAGGGCATCTGTGATACTGTTGTTGCTTGCCCTTAGGATGGTGACTTCCTCCAAAACCTTGTTTGCACTGCTTGATTGTCTTGACCCCACAGCATTTGCAACTTGTGTCTTGATCTTTTCTATTTCTGTGAGAATCTTCTGAATTTCTGATGCAAAGATGTTGGTTTCTGGTGCTTTTTATTTCAATTTTTGAAGAGACTTTACTGCTTTAGTGTTTCTTACAGTTTGTGCCTTTATCACCTCCACTGATTCTGACAAAGTCTTCATTTCTGCCCTTTGACCTTGTATCTCTGACATCAACAGATCAAGCTTTTCTTCCACTGGACTTCTTTTGCAGGCTTTGACAACTTTCTCTAGGACAGTTTCCAAATTTTCTTGGTTCATGGGTGTTTCAGGGATATTTGGAACAACAGATGTTCCCTCTAACATTCCAGCTGTAAACACATTTGCAGCTGTTTTGGAAATGATAGGGTCACTTTTGGCTTTACCAGATTTTGGTGCAACCTTAAATGTACCAGAATCATCTCCACTAGATGTGAAAAACACATTTTCATCCTGGATTTCCTTATGTCCTTGAATCATATCAATATATGATTCTCCATAAGTTTTTGAGGTAAACAGATTACCTTTTACCAGATTTCCTTGATCAGTTCCCTGATCTCTATCTGTTGAGATCTCAACCTCTTCCTCATTTTCTGATTCAGAGTTGAGATGAATGAAACTAGTAACCTCCTCATCAACATCAGTTTTTCTATATTCAAACTTGTAAGAAACATTAATTGAACCTTCTGAGTTTGTTCTTTTTGAAGAAGTATCAATTAAAACTGTGTTTAAAAGAGATGTACCAGCAACCCAGGACTCATCATGATGTATGACTTCAGTGGCTTCATTTGTTGCTCCACCAAAGTGATTTCTTCATACTGTTGATCTTCAACATCTTCATGAGTTCCTCCAGCAATATGAGGTTCTTCATAATGTTGATGTTCTTTCTCTTGATGAATACCAAATTCAAGATGAATTCCAGCTTCATGAATCTTTTGGCTCTCAGCATGTTCTGACTTGTTTTCTGGTGATTTAGTTATCATTAGAACTCCTTCTCCTCCTGCATCCTCTGTTTCTGATGACCAAGACTTCTCAACTTCTTCTTCTTCTGGTGATAAAGAGTAGTTAAAAACTTCTTTGCTAGGTTCTTCTGATGGAGTATCTGATTTGGTAAGAAGTTCTTCATGTTGCAGTCTGTATTGTGAGTCTGGTGCAATGAGGCACAACATGCTTTCTGGTAACTCAGGGATATCTTTGTCTGATTCCCATCCATGATTGGCACTCCAGGCTTTCATGGTATTTGAACTCCAGATATCTTCCAAAATTGGAATTTCTATGTTCCTTTCAGCAAAAGTTTCAGAAATAAAGATTGAAATAAACCTTGGATATGGCAGGTGTGAGGTTATTCTTCCATTTCTGGTAAGGATTGATCTTTTGAGTAGGTAGAAGATTTCTGTCCCATAATCAAGTTTGAACCCAGTTATGAGTCCATACATGATTGACAGAATAGCTTGACTGACTTGATCAGCTCCTCCTATCTTTGATGTGAGGCATTTGTTTAATACTTCCATCATCACTTGCAAGATGGCTGGCATTTCATTTCTTCTTACTGCTCCAATTTTGTTGATTTTCTTTTTCTTGTAACCAAGCTCAATGATAAAGCTTATCAAATCTTCTTTGCTTGGTGCTTCAATGTAATTTTCAAGAACTGGAAGTTCGAGCCATTCTCTTACCCTTGCAGGAGTTAATGTTACTGAAACATTTCCCCATACATGAGCAGAGACCTGATTTTCTTCATCTTCAGAGAAGGTGTGGATAAATTGCTGTAGTAACTTTTCTGGTACTTCTCTTCCTTTTGTTAGTGCACATGAGATTGGACATTTCATAAGATATTCTATTAAAAGCTGGCATCTCACATCATATTCCAAATGCTCTGTATTCATCAGCAGATTATTTTCTTTCATTGGTAGGAATTCTGTGTCTTCAACAAAAGGTACATCATGTTGAACAATTGGGATGTTGAGGTTTACTTCTGCCATTGTTGAATTTTGTGAGTTAGGGTTCGAAATTTAGGGATTTTTGGATTTTGAGTGAAGAACAGGGGATATTGAGGTTTGAAGTTCTTGTGAAGAAGGTGAGTGATTTTTGAATTTCTGCTAAGTGTGAGTTATATAGTGAGGGTTTTAGCAGAGATTTGTGGGTTTGTGGAGTTGAGAGGATATGGAACGTGCCATGTAATGGTGGTTAAAAGATCATTAATTGTCTTTATTACCGTTAGATCGTGTGATGTGAAATTTGGTTCAGAATGTAACCGTTGGATCGTGGGTATCAAGACATTTAATGACGGTTGATCGTGTAATCGTGGTTATGCCCTTTCAACTTGTAGTTTCTTCAATCATTCCTTCACAAAAAATTTTAAACTGAATTTTGATTGGAGAATACTATCGGTCATATGCCATCTTTTCATCTTTGTGGACCCCACTGTGTTAATGGTCCAATCAGTTTTCTTCTTAATATTCCACCTTTTTCAAAGTCAAAAATCCATTCTGATGATGTCATCAGAAATTGACCAAAAATTCTGTTATGTTCTTCTATTGAATTTTGTTGACCTTTCACATGTGGTCAACAGAAGTCAATAATTTTCAACAGAATTTCTTTATTGAAATTCCCCCTAAACTTGTGAGCACCTTCAATAGATTTTGAAGTTTTTCTTCTGATTTTACAAGAGATTTATTTATTTATTTATTTTTTGTTTTAAGATGAGAGGGAATGAGATGAGGTCAGAAGACTTACATGTGATATTCTGGTGGCATCCAAGTCTCTTAACTTTTTCTGTTATTTTCTAAAATTTTTTATCATTTTGAAGTTTTAACAGAAATAAAATTGAGAGAGATTTTAGGTTATATTACCAGATTTTAGTCTCATGTCATCAGAAACTCAAGAATTTTGTGTCAAATGATTTGTTTTCTGATGATCATGTTTCTCATTTTTCTTTACCCATTTTTCTTTTCCCAAACCATGAGCC
The DNA here is from genome assembly GCA_030545235.1 of Helianthus tuberosus. Classification (NCBI taxonomy): domain Eukaryota; kingdom Viridiplantae; phylum Streptophyta; class Magnoliopsida; order Asterales; family Asteraceae; genus Helianthus; species Helianthus tuberosus. The sequence goes on from CM060406.1 coordinate 190,918,457, forward strand.
AGACAATAAAGCAGTATAAGAAACATACTATATTAACATGTTAACAAGGAGACTATCTACACATGCAAAGTTTAAACAAAGATAACCTAATCAAGGTCCATCCTTTCACCATGACCCATCTCAAGGAGCAACCATAGATCAGTCACCAAACCAGTGTTCTGATTAGTAGGTATGAGCATGTTGAGATTCATGTTTTGTTGAAGTCTCATCTCTGCTCTGGGATAACCTGCAGGAACACCTCCAAAGCCTAGCTGACTCGTGATTATCTTCATCAGAAAACGAGGATAAATCAAGAATGGCCTGCCAGACCACATATTACTTGCAAAATCTTTTATTAAGTAATAAGAAAATTTGTAAGGTGTGTCTAGTACGAGTGCTCGTACAGGCTCCATCAATCTTTGGGATGCTTCATGATGATTGATGATATTCTTTGAGAAGCATGCTCCCATTTGTGTGATCAGATACTGCCATGGCTTGATGAAGCCATTTTTGGTGATTGCTCGTAGTGGGTTTACAGGTTTGTAACCCATCTGCTCAAGGGTTTCATCTATCTGTGCCTTTGTGAACATCAAAACTTCATTATCATCATTGAGTTGTAGAACCGTCCTGATGATACCTTCAGTTACCAAAACTTTTTGGTTAAGCACCACACTTTCGATAACCACCTGTCCTCTACCCTCATATTCTGATAATGTTGAATTTTTCCAGAACATGTGAAGAATGTCTGGGTGAATTATTATGTTGGTTGTGAGGGCATATTTCAAACGGCTTCCCATGATCAGATTTAATACAGTTCGGCATCCTTCCCATTGAGGACCCTCAAGGTTGGTCCTCAGTCTGAGGTTGTGATAAGGATGATAAGGAAGTGGGAAACGATCAGCTTTGATGGTAAACATTTTTGTGAGTGTGAGAAAGTGTGAGATGAAGAAGAAGATGAAGTTGTATTTTCTAGGGTTTCCTTATGTGATGGTGACAGTCTTATCTCAAGGTGGTGATCATTTATAGTAAACTTGAAGTTTGCCATAAATGACATCTACCTACTTATAGATTTTGTTCATCGCAATCTTTGTTATTTAATTTTCTATCAGATGGCATAAGGAATAAACTCTCCTGCATTTAATGATTTAGGCGGCTATTTTCTGATAATTTATCATGATTACCTGCCTATATGTCACTTCTAACTCCTTAATATTATTGAGGTGAATTGAATGAAGAGGAGAAAAAGCTTAACAACCATTAACGAGTTCCTAGAAATTTTTTTGACTGTGACGTTATCAGCCCAAATTGGTGTTCAATAAAATAAAAAAAAACTAATAAAGGAAAACAAAAAAATTAGACGAGAGAAAAAAAAACAGTTATAAATATGCAAATATGAGATATGAATAAAGATGGTGACATGCATGAATCTGTTCTAATAAACAACTGTAATTCTGATTTTTCGACATGTTTTCTGATGAATCATCAGAATTTCTGATGATTCATTAGATGTTCTGATGATATATCAGATTTTCTGATGATACATCAGATTTTCTGATAGTACATCAGATTTTCTGGTGTTTTGACAGATTTATAATCATCGAAACAAATTTTCAAGCATTTTTTTTTGGTAATAAGGTTATCTGAAAAACCTTTATCACAGAATTGACCACAACTCAGCAGATTGTTCTTTAAGCCTTCTACATAGACTACTTTTTCTATGGTTAAACATCCATACCTTATGCATTTATATCCCATAATCCTCCCTTTTATTCCATTTCCAAAATTTACCATTTTACCCAGTTTTGAAACAAGTTACTGAGTAAGCTCCTGTCCCCAGTCATGTGCTTGGAGCTTCCAGAATCGCAGTACCAGATCTGCTGCACATGATGGTCCTGAAATGGAAAAATTAGAGGGTTTTTGGTACCCAGACTTGCTTGGGTACTCTTTCTGATGAGATTTTAATCAGATTATTTTCTCTTGATGGCCTTTCATCAGAATGTCTGTTATATGCTGAGCCATAAACAGATTTTTCACTTCTCTTTTGGAGATGGTGTTGAACAAGCTTCAGTATGTCAACACACATACAAGATTCTTTATCATAATTTTCTGATATTTTTTCTTGTGATGGAATGAGTGGATAATTTTGAATCAATGAGTGAACTGCTTCTGGAATTTTTAAAGATTCTTGTTTGCATTCACTCCTTTTTGCTTTAAAGTTGGGTTTTTCAAAAGAGTATTCAGAACAGGTTGATTTACATGATTCAGAATCAGATTCTGATGAAAATTTATCAGAAATCTGATGTGTTGCTTTTACAAAGACAGTGGGTTTACTTTCTCTTGTTTTCACATATCCTAAACCATCTCCTTTGTTCTTTGGTGTGGACTCATTAAAATTTATGAATTCTTTAGCTTGTTGAAAACCTTTTACATTAATTTCCTTATCATTAATCTTTTTGTAAAGATCTTTTCTTTCATTTTCATAGAATTCAATTTTAGCTCTGTGATCTAAACTTTCTTCTATTAGTAATTGGTTTTCAAGTATGATTTTATTTATGGTCCTTTGCAACTCATTAGATTTTTTACTATCTGATTGCTGTTTATCTTGCAGATTTAGAAAATCTGACTTGAGCTTGTTTAGCTTGTGTTCAAGATCAAGATTTTCTAAATTTACCTTCTGTCCTGAAGTTTCTGGTAGTTCATCAGAAAGTGCCATAAGACAGAAATTAGCCATCTCTTCTTCTACTTCATCAGAAGAATCATCAGATAACCATGTATCTGTCCCTGCAATCAAGCTGACTTGTTATTGCTTCTTTGCTTCTTCCAGCTTCTTCTCATAATAAGCAACATCTTTCAGTTTCTTGGTTTTGCATTCTGATGCATAGTGACTTCTCTGTTTGCACTTGTAACACACAACTCCAGCCTTTCCCTTATCCTTAGATCTACCTTCTTCCCTAGATCTTCCATCCATCCTCCCTCTGTCACTTTTCTGGTATCTTTGGCCTCCTCCCCTCAACCTCTGCTCAAAGGTTTTAGTGAGCAGTGCAATTGCTTCAGCAAAAGCTGAAAAATCTGATGATGTATCAGAAATTTCAAGATTTTGACTGTTTGAAGGTTGTGGATCATTGGTAGGTGTTCTTTGTAAGTTTGAGATTAGAGCTAAAGATCCCCCTCTTTGAATGGATTCTTCAAATATTTCTTCTTCTCTGGGGACCAGAATGTTGTATAAGTCATGAAGACTCATATTACCTAGTTCTAAGGTTGAGGACAAAGTCATGGTTTTCTAGGTAAGGCATCCAGAAATTTTATATTTCTTTCATCATTTGATTTTGTTATTCCAAATTTCTTTAGCTCATTCAAAAGTTTTGTAAATCTTTGATATGTTTCATTTAATCTTTCATTAGGTAAACTTTTGAATCTCTCATATGAGGAAACACTGTTTGTTCTTTTATTTCTTTTCATCCTTTCTCCTCCTTCACAAAGATTTTCCAACTGATCCCATATTTCCTTAGCTGATGCACATACATCAACTTGTGAAAATATGTCATTAGGGATAGCCATTATTAAAAGTGACTTTTCCCTTTCATCTGCAGCTACCTTTTCCTTGTCTTCTGGGCTCCAAAGTATTTCACTTTTGGGAGCCCGGGAGGCAGGGATTGCTGGTGATTGATCAGTTGCTGGAATAGCTGGTATTTCAGTCATTGGTATATGTGGACCCCTTTCAATTGATTGAAACAGAGTTCGGTCATGATCATTAAGGAAATTGACCATCCTGATTCTCCATTGGGGGTATTCCTCTCTGACCAGAGTCGGAGGTTTAGAAATAGAACCAATGTTAAAAGCATTATTCCATGTTTGAAAGCTGGCCATATTTAGAGAAAAGAAGATGAGCGATTGATCGTTTGAAAATGATTTATTCAATCTGCTCTGATACCAATTGTTGGTCCCAGTTTGGACTTAAAAACTTCTTCTCACGTAATATGGCAAGTGATTTCAATAGATGTGAAAATAGTGTGCGAAAATAGAAATCAGACTTTCAAGAAACAAGACCTACATAATTATCAAGTTTATATCAATTTGAAACAAAATGGTTTACAAGGTGATTGTAAGATTATTATCTATTACAAATGAATACTTGAATTCTGAGGGTGAAAGGACAATGGAGTTTGTAGTATGTATTGAATGCTAAGCTTAACTCATTGTTCTCTGCTTGATGAGCCTTCTATTTATAGACGGCTGAATACATGAATAAACATTTGTTTATTCATGCATATTCCTGCAAAAAGTAGCGTCTTGACATATTCATTGAATCCAACAATCAATTTTCCTTTGTAATCATGAGATCCAATAATGTCAACTTGCTTCGGTTAGTGTGGCAGGATAGAGCTGATTTTTAGACAAGTGGGGTATTTATTAGAATTTCTGATAAACCACTTCATTAGAAATTCTGGTGAACAAATCATCAGAAAATCTGATGATCAGAATCGTCAGAAACTGATGATATTTCATCAGAAATATCATCAGATCCATCAGAAGGACCTTCTCTGATAATCTTCTTCAGCTCTAGATCAACTTATGATACTTTGAAGTAGATGTTGCTGCTTTCAGTTGTCTTATCCGATCTTCTTGTTGTTGTTGTGATCTTCAGGACTGTCATCTTCTTAATAGATCAAGTTGAATCTGATTTTCTTCAATACTTACAAATAAAGTTTCCTAACAGCAAGGACCTGGTTCAAGCTTACTAGGATCTCCTTCAATACCCACCGGTATTGCATGGCGGGGGTCTGGATAGCTTGAACCCATCATATGTAAACTACTATTAATACATTAAACCGGCTAATTGAGATTGTATCCCTGCTGACTCAAACCACTTAGCCGAGGGTAACGTCACCTTCAAAAGAGGGGCCTACCACTATAACTAAGATAATCTCTAAAAAAGTCCGAAAGTGCGAAAATCATCAAAGGATATATTAAAGGCGAGTCGGATCCAAGTGATTCATCTTGTCTATCTGTTTTTATTTTATTTTTATTTCTGCATTTTTAGTTTTTATTTTCATATTTCAAAACTTTTCTCAAAAATTTAGATTGATTAGACGTTGAGGATAAACCGGTACTAAAAGCTCTTGTGTCCTTGGACGACCTCGGTATCTTACCAACGCTATACTACGCTCACGATGGGTGCACTTGCCCATGTGTGTGTTTAGTGTTAGTAGAATATCGTGTTTTATAAATTTAAAACTTGACTAATGCGTAAAATGGGCTTAAAATATCAATAAAAATCATATCACACCTAACGCACACCATAAACCCTAAACTCTAATGCTAAACCCTAAAGCTAAACCCTAATTCTAAACCCTAATGCTAAACCCTAAAGCTAAAGCTAAACCCTAAAGCTAAACCCTACTACTAACCCTAAAGCTAAACCCTAATCCTAAACCCAAAAGCTAAACTCTAATGCTAAACCCTAAATACTATTGCTAAACCCTAATGGTAAACCCTAAAGTTAAACCCTAAATACTAATGGTAAACCCTAAAGCTAAACCCTAAATACTAATGCTAAACCCTAAACCCTAATGCTAAACCCTAAATAACACTTATTTTTTAATTTTAAACATGTATATACATATATGTATATTTGACAACATACACATATGTATAGTTAAAAGATTAACAATATACACATGTGTATAAATCCAAAAAAAAAAAACCTTAAAGAAAAAGCTCCGATTTTTCCAAAATATTTTTTTTTTTGCATTTTTTTTACATTTTTTTGCTTAGGGAAAATGTGTGGTCCAAAATGCTTCTCAAGTTTCTCAATTAGCCTACTACTTCTCACATGAACCTTATCCTATATATATATATATAGGGAGAAGATCATGCGAGAACCACCTCTTATTGCGAGAACCGCGAGAACCAATGTGAACACAACCAAAAATGCCTAAAAATAGCTAAAAATCACACAAATTTTTTTTTTTAATATTTTTTATAAAAAAATCGCTACTTTTCGAAGCCAAAAAAAAAAAAAAAAAATTTGTGTGATTTTTAGCTATTTTTTAGGCATTTTTGTGTGATCTAAATTTTTTTTTTTTTTTGGCTTCTAAAAGTAGCGATTTTAACATAAAAAATATTAAAAAAAAAATTTAGATTTTTTTTGATTTTTTTAGATTTTTTTTAGGTTTTTTTAGGTTTTTTAGGGGTTTAGTTTTTAGCTTTTTAGCATTTTAGCTTGGGGAGGGGGTTTAGGTTTATGGGGGGTGGGGGAGGGGGGGTTTAGGTTTTTTTTTGGGGGGGGGGGGGGGGGGTTAGGTTTTTTTTAGCATTTAGCTTGGGGGGGGGGGGGGGTGGGGGGTTAGGTTTTTTTAGGTTTTTTTTTAGGTTTTTTAGGTATTTTAGGTTGTGTTCACATTGGTTCTCGCGGTTCTCACAATAAAGGCGGTTCTCGCATGAGCTCCTCTCTCTCTCTCTCTCTATATATATATATATATGGCAATTATAGGAAGAAATCCTATATTGGTTAAAAAAACTAAGAAACCTAAATGAATGAACCTTCTTTTACCACGTGTTACACCTTTTTGAAGACATGTTACGTGTAACAACCAGAGGCTGCCACATATTACGTAATAGCTTTTAATTTTTCAGAAACAACTGAAAGTATGGGTGAGCAGAAAACTGAAATAACCGAACCGTAACTGAAATAACCGAAAAATCCGGACCGAAAAACCGAACCGAAACAAAAACCAACGGTTCGGTTTTTGGATTTTTAATAACCGAAAATTTTGGTTCGGTTTTCGGATAATCATTTTCAATAACCGAAAATAACTGAACCGAACCGATAAGTTTTAATAGTATACCAAATCTATATATTTTTATGTTTAAGTTGTTTAAGTGTTTACCCATGCTACTAAGAATTATTAATTTTATTCTTGTTTGTTAAATATTTATAATAAGAACATTACCATGTTTATTTATCATTAAAATTATCCACTGTTTACAAGAACTAACGAAGTTTAATATAAAAGTTAAATGTTTTTCAAAGTATTATAAAAGAAAACGTCTTAACAAAAACTTTGGAGAAACATTAAAATAGATTAGAAGGTTAGGTTTATGTGAATAATATTAATTTAAAAGACTAAATATATTAACTTAAATGTAAACATTTAAGAAAGATTCTTAAACTTTGAATTATACTTTTAAGTTTTTAATCTTACATAATTTGTTTCAAAAACCGAAAAAAACGAACCGAACCGTTACTAAAACCGAAATAACCGAAACCGAAAAAACCGAAATCGAACGGTTTTTAAAAACCAAAAACCGAACTTTCGGTTACGGTTTTGATTTTACCCAAAAACTGAACCGAACCGAACCGAACCGTGCACACCTCTAGCTGAAAGTCTGCACAAGCTGTTACACGTAACACGTGACAACCTCTGGTTGTTACACGTAACATAGTCTGCAAAAAAATATAACACGTGACAAAACAACACAACAACAGATCCAGAAACCCTCCACCACTGCCACCATCATCCCACTACTGCTACCTCTGGGCACCCAACACCGCTGTCTCACCCCCACTGCCGAGATCCCTCCACCACCGTCTCATCACCACCAACCCTTTAACTTTCTCTCTCTAAACAAAAAACACAACAACAGTTCTGAACATCTAAACCATCAGATCTGACAAAATGCTTTGATATTAACATTGTCCATGAACCATATAAACCATCAGATCCGACAGTGGTGGAGGTGCTTCGGTGTTGGTGGAGGTGGTGCTGCGTTGTTGGTGGAGGTGGTGGTGCTGCGGTGTTGGTGGAGGTGGTTGTGCGGTGGTGACGATGGTGGAGGTAGTGCGGTGGTGATGGTGATGGTTGTGGTGCGGTGGTGATCATGGCGGTGGTGGTGGTTTTGTTGAGCGAGAAAGATAAGTAAGAGTGAGAAAGATATTAGGTAGAGAGAGAGAGAGAGAGAGAGTATGGAATCTGTAGAAAGAGATGTTTGTGTGGATACTATACTTGTATATATGTAATAATAGTTTTAATAATAATAAATTGGTTTTTTAAGTATAGAGTTAATTTGGTCATTTAACAAAAGTTAACAGAATAATTCTAATAGTGTTAAAAATTTGGACTCAAATGGTTAAGAAAAGTGGCTATATAGAAACTCAGGACGTTAAACATTTTGATTTTGGACTTAAGTAGTTAAAACCTCTAAAACACAGAGATTAAAAAAGTAATTTTCCCATAATAATAATAATAATAATAATAATAATAATAATAATAATAATAATAATATCAACAACAACAATAGTAATAATATTAATAGACTAAAAAAAATCCCCTCACCAAGGAATAAAAAAATTAGAATGAAAGAAATCATATTTCTTATGCAATAATCCATTTCATTACTATATGATAACCAAACATGTTTCCTTTCTTTCATTGAAATGTTTCATTCCATTCCGTCTTCAGTTGCTTTATATAAAAAATATACCTAATGCTGTTAAAAAAAATATATATACCTAATTCTTGTAATCAAATTGGAATCCTTGTCATATGTTTCATACTCTCATCAATAAGCTCCAACACGACTACCTTGTCTTTTCTTGAATTCTTTGGTTGAAAACAAACAATATAACTAAAAAATACAGACGTGGTTTAATTTATATTTTGACACGTAACACGTAAAAAAAAACGTAACTAAGTCATCTTTTTAAACTATATGTTTACCTTTAATTTTATTATTTGCCTTGATCTTTGTTAGATATATAATTATAACGTTTTAGGCCTATGAGAAGTTTATATAAAAGCTTACTATGAAATAATTCTTGATGAATTGTTATATTGTTATATGTGAAGGGTGGAGATACAATATGAAGTTTATTTGGCTAGGAAGACTAGGAAGTGATTTTGACCATCCATTTAATTAATCAAGGGCTAAGATTAAATGAATGAAATTGAAGAAAAAAAAAGAGGCGCCTGGGTTTGTTAGGGGCATTCTAGTCAATCCAGCACAATAGTTTCTCTCTCCTCCAATTCCCCCCCCCCCCCCATTTTTTAAACGTTAATAACTTTTTCATACGACATTATTTTTTTATAAAAATTGCACCAAAAAAACCAGCGTTTTTTTATCTTTAAAACGAGTATACTATTGCTATATTTTCGAATTTTTTTTTTGAAAACCCAGTTGCGTAAAGCGCAATGGAGAAAACCCAGTTGCGTAAAACGCAATGAAAAAAAACACTTAAAAATGTCTTATTTCTAAAACGCAATGCACCCAAAACACTTAAAAATGTCTTATTTCTAAAACGCAATGGCCAGAAAACACTTAAAATGTCTTATTTCTAAAACGCAATGGCCAGAAAACACTTAAAAATGTCTTATTTCTAAAACGCAATGGCCAGAAAACACTTAAAAATGTCTTATTTCTAAAACGCAATGCCTAGAAAACACATAAAAATGTCTTATTTCTAAAACACAATGGCCTAAAAACACAAAAGAAACTGTTCTCTCTAAAACGCAATGAACTGAATTGTTGGGATTGAACCCTACCAGAGGAACAGATAATGTAAAGCCAAAACCAGGTCACAACAGTGGATTCACAATAAGCAGCAGTTTACACTTTGCTTTCCCCTTGACAGTGGTTATCTATCAGCTGATGAACCTTAAGTACTGCTCAAAAGAACAACTGATGATCCAAACGCTGATGTAATCCTAAAGACTGCTGAAGACAAACTTTGTCGCTCTATCTACTGCTGTCTCTTAAGTGCTGTTGAAGACACAAACACTGCTCATTCAAGGACTGATCACCTTTGAAGAAAGCACTGATGTTGTTGTTGAGCATCAGTGCTTAGGCTACAACAGTGGAACGTAAAGCAGTTGTTTTCTCATGTTTTGTATTTTATTTACAATCAGTTGTTAGACATCAGTAGTTGGTATAAGGACAGTGTCTATAGGTTGTTAGGTTGTTAGATGTCACTTTCATGGTGACGTCAGCTGAGATACCTCAGTGGTTTGGTTTGCCTATAAATGTAACAGTACCCTGTACTGTTACATTTGATTGACTGAGTGGGTTCTTCTCCTCATGTCTAATCCTTTCATCTTGTGTGCAACCAACCTTGGGGCATCAGGCTGAGGGGGAGTATAGTTTGTAAGCATGACTGTAATCTTTTGCTTTGATTTGAAATCTTTTGACTCTATGTGAAGCAATTGTTTATCAAACTATTTTCTCCTTTGATTGTGTTTACAAAGTTTGTTTTCATTTCCGCTGCACTTTACATATTTTCATATTCACAAATTGTTCAAAACATACAAACAAACACTATCATGAGAGCCTCCGATCCTAACAATTGGTATTAGAGCCTGAACAGTCAATTTCGATTTAACAGTCAAATTGACATAACAGTTCGGCTCAAAATTCATTGATACTAAGGTTGGTTGTATTTAGTTGAAAAACAGAGTATCGAGTAAATCATGTTCAAAATGGTTAATCAAAAACTCTGTAAATCAACCAAGATGTCATATGACACACAAATTTCATACAACAAGTGATTTCATGCACAAATCACTCATAGTTTTCAGATCTGAAAACATATCTGATAAACTATGGGATTATTTCATGGTTTTAAAATTGATTTAACCTGCTGTTATGAAAATTGTGATGTCACCTTATTAAAATGCTAAAGTATGAATCTCTGATGAACAAAAACCTATGTTCACAAAACGTTAGTGTTTTTGGTAATTTTAAAAGATAGAAATTAAAACTTTAGTCATTCAGATCTTATGTGTTGAAAACAGGTTGAGTTCTTCAAAAGGACAAAATCAACTATGTTAAAATACATTAAAGATATTTCATAAAAACTCTGAAGTGTGTTTGTCTCAAAACTTTTGATGTCAAAAGGAAAGAGTATAAACATAAAACACTTATGAGTTAAAGTTTAGGGTAATAAGGGTTATCAAGCAACTATGTGCATTTATTTGTTCATGAAAAGGTTTTGTTTCCCATGAATGAACTCCAAAGAGGATGAGACAAATGTTCAAAAGTAATTTATCCATGGATCCTCATGTTTGCAATCAACTGACAAAGAAAATGATACCAAACAGTGGTCAAAATGTATTCAGAATGTTTTATCAACTGTTGTCAAACCACTGATCATTTTTCATAAACCAGAGCATGATATGATTACGTATTTTGTTGAAATCCTACCAGATTCCTTTGATGCTGTTTTCAGAAAATCCTTTAATTTTTTTTTACAAAGGATTTTCTCGAATAATCAGGATATATTATTCATATTTTTTTAATAATATATTTGAAACTGTTGCTTGTTTTTGTTGGCAATTGGTTTCAGTTCCTGTCAGGATGTAATACCTTATTTTTGATGGTATTTGTGTCCTCATAAATGGGTCAAAAGGAAATGGTACATATGTCATGATCATGTCATACTCAGGTTTGCTCCTAAATTTTTTATCAAAGGTTGATTGCAAACTATGCTTAAAATACTAGGGTACTCATGTGTTAATTGAATATTAAACGGAAATGAGTTGCCTTAGCAAAAAGTTTTCATCATCTGGGATACTAAATCACTGTCTTACAAAATTGACATGCGACAAAACCTTGAATGAAAATCTTCAAAACTGTTGCTGAAACACCTGTCCTTCAGAATTATACCATTTACCCTAACCACTGTTTTGTTCCAACGTCTGATCTCTAAACACTGTCCACTGCTGAAAGTAAACCACTGATCCCTCATTTTCTTGAAAAGCACTGATGCTCAAAATCAGTATTCTATCCACTGATATGCTATCCACTGATAGTAAAATCATCCACTGCCCACAATTTTTACCGTTGTAACCACTGATGCTTGATACGTCAGTGGCCCTTAAAACAACTGTTCTCCATACTTCATCCGTTCCATCAGTGTTTGACACGTGGTTAGTTTTTAGCCCTCAGATCTTAATAACCGCTGCCACATCAGCGATCATTTTTTTTTTAAATAAAACCCTGCCCTAAACCCCCAAACAGGGTTTTACACTGTCGAATTGAATTCCAAAATTCTCTTCTCATAGCAGTTTCCAACCCTTCTTCTAAAAAATCTCCAAAATTCTCCTTCGATCTTCTTCATCAAAAATGACGAAACCAAAATCGAAAACTAAATCAAACCCATCATCTTCCTCCAAAACAGCAGAAGCCACTCAAATGGCCGCTGACACACCGGAGATTCGTTACAAAGCTCCACACAACTATGTAGGTATTCTTACAAAACCTACCGATAACCACACTTTCGACTCCATCCTTGACATCCTCTCTGCTTCAAAGTACAAAACTTTGATAACAGCAGATGCTCCCATTTACCTTGATACCCAGAGAGAGTTCTGGAAAAATGCCACCCTTGAAAAACAAGGAGACATCATCACAGCCATCAACTCCTCGATACAGGGTAAGAAGGTACAAATCTCTCCAAAATCCATTTCTGAAATCTTTAAACTCGATGATTTAAATGGAAAAGCATCATTTTCAAAAAACGAGTTGAAAAAGGATTTCACAAACAGGGGCTATGCAGAGGAACCTAAAAGGGATACCTTACAAAAGGGTTATTTTCCTCCTGCACCCAGATTTTTATTTCACACACTACTAATGTGTGTGTCTAATAAATCAACGTCTTTTAATGAAATACCAACAAAAATCCAATGCCTGGGGTATGCAATTTTAAACGACAAAAACTATAACTACTCCTAGGAAATATTTGATGATTTGGTAATGAACGTTGATAATAAAGCATTTCTGCTCTTTCCGAGATTTCTAAGTTACTATTTTGAACAAAAATTTGTAGAGAAAGATGCAGAATTGCCCAAACAAGGTGTCTCATTCAAAATAAATTGTTTAACAATTGAAACTTTTTCAAGAATGATGGCACCAATAAAACTAAAAACAAAGGAGGCTGAGCAGGTTTTAGAAACTGCTACTGATCCTCAAACAACAACTACTGAGCCCACTGCTCCAGGTGATCAGATCAGCACAACCACTGCTCTGAAACCCACACCTGCCACCACCAAAAAGACCAAAAGAAAAACATCCAGAAAACCCACCAAACCCAAAACAAAGGCAACTCTGGAAGATGAGATCCCAGAGCAACTGCCAGTGACAGCACAAAAGTCACCAGAAGCCACTGCTGCTACTTCCTCACAGCAGTTGGTAGAAAGATCTCAACCCCAGCCTCAAACTCCTCTTGCATCCTCACAAAAGGATCAAGTTGTAAGCACAGGGACACCACAATATGAAGCTCTGAATCCACTCGGATCCATCTTCCTCAGTCCTGATCCCAAGGACATGTCTCTTTCAACTCCCATCCCCTCACCAATCATATTACCACAAACCATGCTACCTTGCATGCAGCTGCTATAGCTCAGACACAAACCAGTTCCTCTCTATCACCTATCACTGAGAGTATACATCCACAAGTGACTGGGTCTGATGCTACTACTCCTGCTATCCCAGCAACAATTGAGGAGGTTACACCCCCTGAGTTACAAGTAACTCTCGGTGGTAGTTCAAATGGAGCAGCAACTACAACTGGTGGATCAACAGATCTTCAGTTGGACAGTTGTTTCATAAATAAGACTCCCTTGAAGGCAATTTCTTCCATGGCAACCTCGGTAACCACCAGTGAGTTGGATCAAACCACTGGTACCATCAAAGGTTTATCGAATGCTGAAGAAAGAAGTCCCCAGTACCAAGAACAAGGGGCATCAATGGGTGATTTTTGGGACTCTGTTCCTAAGACACACATTGATATAACCACCACAGGTGGGGATTCAGATGATCCCAGTAAAATGGGTGATGATTCAAAATATCAGGAATTGACGGACAGAGTTGAAAAACTAGAAGAATCAGTTTCTGAAATAAAAGAGATGGTGCAAGAGATCTTAAAAGCTCAGAAAGCGCAATCCTCTGCTGTTCCTGCTCAAGCACCTGCTCCACAACAAGCACCTGCTGCAAATGAGCTTTGGAATATTTTCCAACCCATGCTTGAAAAACAGCAACAAATGGCTGATCAAAAGCATGCTATTCAAGTACAAATGTTGTCCAACATGATGGAATCAAGGTTCAAGGATACTCAAGCAGATATCAAGGCTATTAAGGCCAGTATCCAAACTGCCACTGGCAAGGCTCCTTCAACTTTGCTATTCTTTGATGACCCTCTTGCAGATAATGCCAAAAAGGGGGAGATAATGAAGCAAATGAAGAAAAAGGGAATTGAACATGGCCTTCATATTGAACCTGAAAAAGAAAAAGAAAAAAAAAATAGGTCTCAAAACCTGTTAGCCAAACAGCTGATACAGCAGTAGTTACAAAAACTGCTGTCAGTAGCCAAACAGCTGCCATGTCATCAACACACATACTTTCAACACACACCACCACAACTACTGCTCTACCACCATCATCTACAATCACACCATCATCACTGCCTCCTGCCATAAAGCAGAAGACAGCAGATGTTACAACATCTGCTGTAATGACAACAGTGATTGAAACACCAGTTGTTTCAACCACTGTCAGTCAATCACTGTCACAAACCACTGCTATCCAATCTACCACCACTGATCCACCCAAAACATCATCTGCCCCTTCTTCATTAAAAAGGAGAAGGAATCTCATATCAGATGTTGATTCACCACCATCATCACCATCATCAAAAACCACCTCACCACATCCATCCCCTGCTCAAAAGCAGAAGACAATTGCTGACATATCAGCAGTTGTAATGACAACAGATGTTGAGACACCAGTTGTTTCAACAGCTGTTAGTCAGGCATCCACCACTGCTCTCACCCTTTCTACATCACAACCAAAGCTCTTCAACAGAAAAAGAAAGCCAATACCTGCTGAGGAGGGTATACATGATCCTAATGCTGCACAATATCCACTGGAGCTTGAAGCCATCAAAAATGAGATAAGACAATTCTATGAAGAAGAAGATCCTTCAAAAAGAAGATTCTCCTCACTCATAGGCTACATGCCACCAGAGGATATGGATGATTACCTCAAACTCAAGGCAAGGCAGGCTAAAGTAAAAGCCAAGGTTGACAGTGAAAAAGAAAAGTTAAGCGAAGATGGCATTGCTAAAAGACTGGAGTTCTACTTCACAAAAGTAAAGCAGATAGAAGGGTTTGCACAAGACCTAAACAAAGAAAAGGCTGATCAAAAGAAAGAGTTAAGAAAACAATATCTAGCCTACATCATGAAAGAAAAATTCTATCCTGCTGAAGAACAACAGTTCAGAGAATGGCCAGTAGTAGCTCTTAAGCGTGAGGCAGAAAGGATTGAAAAGATTAAGAATGATCCTACGAAGAAGAAGAATGCTCCTAACTGGAGAAAATATAAAAAGCTCATTGCTGACTTAACTGCTGAATATAAGAGAAAGAAAAGGGAGCTGGTGGATGCAAAAATGGATACTGCTGAAGCCATATCAAAATGGTCAAAACAGCAGACCGATGAAGCCTATGAAAGGCTAAAGAAAAGAAAGATAACTGTTTCAAGCATTTCTAAGAAGCAAGAACAAATGATGAAGCTTGAACAGAAGATAGGAAACCTCGACACACTGTTCCGGTCTACTTTTGTAACAAATCAAGAAGAGGGAGAACAGCTGACTGAAGAAGAGGTAATAGAAAAGGAAGCAGAGTACTTCAAAGATACCATCACGAAAATGGGTCTAAAAGAAGAAACTTCAACAAAGCTTCAAAGCCTTTTTAAGGTATTAAACAAACCTGCGTCTCCAAACACTGCAAAAGACAAGACAGAAGTTGAAAGACAAGAGCTTATTGAGCAAGAAACTGCAGAAGACATAGCTGCAGCAGACAAAGTTATTGAAGAAGCTTTCAAAAGAATGTCTGAAAGTCTGCAGGTGTTTTCAAGGCCATCATTCTTCAACTCATCATTCAAATAAGTCTCTCCCAAGAAACCCACTTGGCTTAAAAATACTAAAGTGGATGTCTGATCAAAAGACTCACGTATTGACCCTGGTCAGAGCCAATGGTGATGTGAAGTACATATCAAGGAAAGAAGCACTAGGCCTTAGTGTTCAAGATTTGCAGGATCTCCTTGAACTTTCACTATGTAGGGATGAGGATGACCAGAGTGCAAAGGAATTTGAAGCTGAATTCAAAGAACAAGCTAAGGCACTCTTGATGAGTAATAAAGGTCCTGAATAATGAAAGGTTTTGGCATTATCTGTTCCAGGGGGAGATTGTTGGGATTGAACCCTACCAGAGGAACAGATAATGTAAAGCCAAAACCAGGTCACAACAGTGGATTCACAATAAGCAGCAGTTTACACTTTGCTTTCCCCTTGACAGTGGTTATCTATCAGCTGATGAACCTTAAGTACTGCTCAAAAGAACAACTGATGATCCAAACGCTGATGTAATCCTAAAGACTGCTGAAGACAAACTTTGTCGCTCTATCTACTGCTGTCTCTTAAGTGCTGCTGAAGACACAAACACTGCTCATTCAAGGACTGATCACCTTTGAAGAAAGCACTGATGTTGTTGTTGAGCATCAGTGCTTAGGCTACAACAGTGGAACGTAAAGCAGTTGTTTTCTCATGTTTTGTATTTTATTTACAATCAGTTGTTAGACATCAGTAGTTGGTATAAGGACAGTGTCTATAGGTTGTTAGGTTGTTAGATGTCACTTTCATGGTGACGTCAGCTGAGATACCTCAGTGGTTTGGTTTGCCTATAAATGTAACAGTACCCTGTACTGTTACATTTGATTGACTGAGTGGGTTCTTCTCCTCATGTCTAATCCTTTCATCTTGTGTGCAACCAACCTTGGGGCATCAGGCTGAGGGGGAGTATAGTTTGTAAGCATGACTGTAATCTTTTGCTTTGATTTGAAATCTTTTGACTCTATGTGAAGCAATTGTTTATCAAACTATTTTCTCCTTTGATTGTGTTTACAAAGTTTGTTTTCATTTCCGCTGCACTTTACATATTTTCATATTCACAAATTGTTCAAAACATACAAACAAACACTATCATGAGAGCCTCCGATCCTAACATGAATACACATAAAAATGTGTTTACCTAAAACGCAATGAGTAAAAACACTTCAAAAATGTTTTATTTCTAAAACGCAATGACCAGAAACTGATTTTCACAGAACCAGAAACTGTCTAAAACGCAATGACCAGAAACTGTTGTTCATAGAAACAGAAACTGTCTAAAACGCAATGACCAGAAACTGTTGTTCACAGAACCAGAAACTGTTGTTCAGAGAACCAGAATCTAACTAAAACGCAATGACCAGAACCTGTTGTTTACAGAACCAGAAACACTGTCTACGAATGCAGTTTTCCAGAGGCAATTTACAGAAAATTAATTTTTCTGATGCATTTTTATTACAGCTCAACCCCAGCCAGGGGCTCTGCCCCTTGGACCCCGCCAGGGGCTGCCGCCCCTGGGACCCCGCTACCAGGGGCGCTGCCCCCGGACCCCCACCAAGATCGTAAAACGCAATGACTAAATCAAAAACCAAGATCGTAAAAATGAAATTAAAGAATTTCTTACATGGATCGAAGTGATTTCTTCAACAATTGACGAAGTTTGAATGATTGAAACACTTATCAGCGCTCGAATCGAACGAATCGAGTGCTTATCTCCAAAATCACCGGAAAAAAACGAGATTTTTTATGAAATTAAACTGGGTTTTCTTCAAAAAAGCTGAAGAACACGTTGATCGGGTGTTTGAATCATTGATTTGTGATGAAAATCGCACTATAATGTAGTGATTATTGAGATAGAAAGTGAAGAAATGGTTGAAGATGGTGGGTTTTGAAAATGGTGGGTTTTGAAGTTACTGGGTTTTTAAAAGGAAGAAGAAAGAGTTGGATTGACTAAAATACCTTTTTTCTTTATTTTAAATGTTGCTACATGTCCTAATCCTATTACTTCCTACACTTCCTAGCCAAAATAAACTTTCTATTTGATCTTTTCCCTATATGTGAAATATATGTCTATTTTTATAAGCATCAAGCATACATGTCTTTTTTATATTATTTTATTTTCTTTAACATTCAATAGAATTAAAATCTAAAATGAGAAGATAACAATAACAAATTGAAATTGAAATTCTTTTAAACTTCTATAAATAAGAAAAACTATAACAAAGGAATCAAACCAAAAGGTTTGGAATATCCCCCTTTCCCTCATCATCCCACCACTATTCTAGTTGTTAATTGTTAAAATCTAAAACGAAAAGATAACAATAACAAAACGTAATTGAAATTAAAATTTAAATTCTTTTAAACTTATATAAATAAGAAAACTGTAACAAAGGAATCAAATCAAAAGGTTCGGAATATCCCCTTTCCCTCATCATCCCACCACTATTCTAATTGTTAATTGTTAATACGAAGACAAATACTACACTATTTTATTATGTTATGTTCATGAGATACTTAGCCATCGAAAATGTACAGCCTCAATTGAATATGATGTGATTTGTTTTTTTAATTGTTTATTTTTTTAAGGTTTTGATTGTGATTGTGACATTTCATGCATGATTCGTGTTCCGTGGTTTTAGCAATTAACATATTATTATTATAAGTTATAAATGCTGGTTGTTTATGAGTGATTTATGATTTGTGAACTGAGTTGTTGGAATGAATCTGTTTATTAGTTTATTGTATTATGTTTCTTGTGGAAGATTTGATTCACACTCACACTCACACTCACACTCACACGTATATGTGTTTCGTATAAGTAGATGATTTAAGATTTTAATTGTTTATGTGTTACTCTGGCACTTCAAATTTTAATTTGAAATGTAAAAAATTGTTGCCAACTTTTTGACAAGTCTTGGTAGTTTAGATGACTGTCATCATTTTTAGTTATGTTGTTGAGGTAATGTTTTTATTTTAGCTTTCATTAAATTATATTGGGTTAGAAAATTCTTACCCACAGTTTGTGTGGCATGTTATAAAAGGCATTTCTGGAATTTTTTATGTTCATCTATTGTCATCAATTTGTATTTTTTATTTGAAGTTGTAACTTTGTAGTTGTTTGTTGTTTAAATGGATAATATACATGCTACTACATTTGAAGGTAATATATATATATATATATATATATATATATATATATATATATATATATATATATATATATAATAAGTATAATGTACAAAAACCCTTATCCTACGTATCGTACGCGACAGACTTTAAAACTTGCGTAATTATGTTCCATGCGTTATTATCAGCAGGGTTTGACAAAATGAACATGCGTAATAATGTTCCAATGCGTGATTAGGTCAAAAAAAAAGCTCCCATGCGTTATTTTTGAGTCCAATGCGTGATTAGTGCCTGATCGGACGGTTACGGCCGTCGCGTACGTTTTGTAGGATAAGCCCTAATGTATGTTAACCGCACTCTCTCTCTCTCTCTATATATATATATATATATATATATATATATTTAAAATGGCATGGAGAAAATGCATATGAGGGGGCCATTTGTTGAAGACCCTTAATGGGCAAAAGTGTCCTTCACGAAGTATTTGTAAGGCCGGAGGGTATGGGGGCGTCACCAAGGCCACCTCAGCCTCTATGGCGCTGGTGGGGCTCCATCACCCATACCGCCATTTTTAAGAGGGGGCGCTATGGGGGGGGGGGGGGTTGACAAGATGGTAACGGAAGAAAGGGGACTCCATCGATTCTGATTGGCTTTAAAGGGGGGCGCTATAGAGCTCCTAGCCACACCCTCCACACCCTTCAAGTTAAAGGAGGGGGTTTTAAAGCCCTTGTGTGACGTGGCGGTGACATGGCGGTGAGGTGGCGGTGATAAAGCCCCTACCACACCCTCGAGCCTAATATGGTAGTTGCCACAGTGTAACGTTCACACAAATATTTGGGAGGCAAATTAGACAAAGTCATCACACAACTTGATAGTTGCATAATTTGTACACAACATTTCATTTCAAAGTAAATAATATGGTTTTCTTTGAAGCCCGCGTATTACGCGGGCATTAACCTAGTTATATATATGTGATAACTAGAACAATACTGAGGCAGGTAAAAACATGTCGAGTAAAAAAACAACATATGCTTTTAGAAAATAAGTAAATATTCTTTTCTAATAGCCGATGTGGACAGTGAATTAAAACAGTTGTATAGGGCTGTTCACAGCGCGATTTAAAATCGTGAAACCATTCAAACCGGTCATCGATTTTAATTTTGATCGGCGAGCTTCAATAATTTCACACCATCGCAAAAGGTTTGGTTTGGAGTTTATGCCGAGAGCTGACCATATAAAAACCAGACACTATATTTTAGTTTTTAAAAATTTCACATTAAATATATATTTAATTTTCTATGTTACTAGAATAAAACTAGGCTAACTGACTTATGTAAACTAAACTAGGCAACCCAAACTATCCCTTAGGCCTCAAGTCTCAAACCAAATAGTTCATAATATTTTGCAAATAATTAACCACTAGGTGATTTGACCATTCGTTGCGGCGGTACATTACATCGAGCATTGAATTTGTATCGGTTTGGTTCATTACAATACCA
The DNA here is from genome assembly GCA_030545235.1 of Helianthus tuberosus. NCBI lineage: Eukaryota > Viridiplantae > Streptophyta > Magnoliopsida > Asterales > Asteraceae > Helianthus > Helianthus tuberosus. The sequence goes on from CM060406.1 coordinate 190,938,995, forward strand.
GTATGATACATGCACTTCGTATAGAAATCAATCGACTCGAAATAACAAAAATGAACACGGGTACAGACACCAATGTTCAAACGGTATTGTTTGATTCAGATCGTCACAGTATTGATATCATTATTCATATATCGTTGCAGACAAAGTTGTATAAACTAAAAATTATCGAAAAAGAAAACCATAAAAATGAATACAAGTACCTGTACCAATGTTGTTCGTTTGGTTTGTTATGGTATAATAACGATATGGTGCCAGTTTATCAAAAGTAAAAACAATAAAAATTAATAGCGGTATTGATACAGATGTTGTTCAATCGATTCGATACGTTAGCGGCGCATTATCTATTTCAAAAAAAAAAAAACTTTATCACAATATTGGAAAAAATAAACACAGTTTATTAGAAAAAATCGAAATAAATGATAATAATTACCATTCATTGTCGCTTTCGGTTCGGTTTGTACACCTGCAGCACAATATTCATTTTCAATAAAAGTTATACCGCAATGTTAAAAGAACATTGTTGCAGATTTTTTTTGGTAAATTAACAAACGCAAGTTATTAAAAGAAATTAAAGTAAATGATTGAATAAAATAGTATTTAAAATAAATAAATACTTAAAAATAGAATTAAAAAATAAATCAACACTTTAAAATAAAATATTGAAATAAATAAAATATTGAAATACTGTTCATGATCATTTTCAATTGATAATAATAATAATAATAATAATAATAATAATAATAATAATAATAATAATAATTATACTATTCTTTATGTTTATCTCAATGTTTCTTTTTTGACAATTTTTTTGATACAATTGTGCTTCAGAATGCAGTGGGCTATCTTTACCCGTATTGGAACAAAATTCAGGTTGGAGTTCATACGTGCATTGGATTGAATTTTTGGGCACTTCTTACCAAGAGGGATGTTTATCAACACTTGTTATACAATAGACATGGTTTATGAGTGATTCACTCTCTCATGTTGAGTAACTAGGAAAAGTGGGTCGCCCCATTGGTTCTTTTTAATGAATCGATTTAAGTTCCTATATGTTGCTAATGGGTCAAACGAGCATAATTAGCTAAAAGGTACACAAGTCAATTTTGGTTTTCGGGATTTAGGTGGAAAGGGTGCTTCTCAAATGAGGAGTGTTAAACTTTTTTTCTAGCCAATAATTTCATGTCATGGCAACTTCATTCTCCATTTCCCATTTTGTACTTAGACCATGCGTACTCGTTTCTTTTGGGGAGTTTTGAAGTCTGACAACGCCCGGAATCGGCCCCCCGGGGCGTTTTTTTTTGAATATTTTGAGTTTGGCGATCTTTTTACAACGCTCCTGCCCCTTTGCTTTTTGATTTGTTCGAGATTTTAATGAAATTTAATTAGTTTTAATTAAAAAAAATTAATGATTGTGTAATGATTACGGGGCATTGTTGGTCGTTATCACCACTACGCCCCTTTGATGACTAGGATTACACGTGGCGCAAAACGCTCTAGGATGGGACACTATTCACCTCAACGACTACGCATGGTCTTAAACACTAGGGATGCTCCTCACATGGGAGTGGTAAACAATTTAAAATTAAAAAAAATAATAAAATAATAAATGGGTGATTGGTTGGAAGAGAGTGAGACCCGCCATTAACCCTCTCGCTCTCCTCTCTCTCTTCTCTTCCCACATCGGTGGCTACTCATCGTTTCACCATGTCAACGTTCACCGAATTGTTGTTGGCGGCACTTCACCGCTCGGCAAAAAAGGCTCACCAAAGGGGTCACCGATTGTGCATTTCCACCCTTATAGCTTCCCACTCACAAAACAAAGAATAGTTTTTGTCTGATCAAACCGGTTCCCACTAAGACTACTCACTATGGTGACCAAATTGCACAAACGGTTGCCACATGACAAATAAGACAAAATTGTAGGAAATTATTTTAATTAAATAATTGAAATTTATGAACAACCAGGTTGGTATGGCAACCAATGGTTGCAACCAACAACCGACATAATATTAATTCTTTATTCTTTTTTCTATTATTTAACTTCTATTTCTTTATAATATTTAATTCTTTTTTTATTATTTAACTTCTATTTTTTTATATAATAAAATATTAGTTTAGGTTGGGTTGGGTTGTGATAGTGGGTGAAAAATTGGATTGGATTGGGTTGTGTAGGTGGAAGAGAGAGAAATTAGTATTTTAATAAAAGATTGGGTTGAGTTGGGTTGGGTTGTGATAGTGGATAGTCTAAGCTCCTCCCCTGAGAATAAGACATGCATTAAAATTGGACTTTTGGTGCTTTTCAACAACTTGACCCGTTCCCCTGTTAGCTAGTTTGAGTGATGTGACCCATTCGAGATAATGCACGAAACATACAACATATGTATATCGCTTTTTAGTCGAGTAAGTTCACTTCTCACTGTGAGATTGGTTAATTTGGTGGGTCTGTCAACGGTTCAGTTGAATTGGTGTTTGCTTTATTCAGTTGTAATACGTCGCAATTTAAATGTTTGAATCATTAATAATTGGTTGTTATAACTACTTTGATACCAATTTCTTTTAAACAAAAAATGTTTTTATTTAGGATGAAAAAAAAAAAAACAATTATTTCATTATCACATTAAAATACTCAATCATCATACGGTTATAAAACTAGTTGAATCTGTACTTCCAGTTGTTCACGTTCACGTTGCTCAACTAGTCTAAAATTAAAAACCAATCAACCAATAGAAGACAGAGCATCGATGTTATATTGATTTTTTTAGAAATGGAATATATATCTATGTAGAGACGTCTCTGAGAATTCACGTACTTTGTTCGAACTCGAAAAAATGTGCCCTCACATAATGTTTTACTAGTATTTTGTAAAAAAAAAAAATCAAATTAGTATTGAGCTCAATAAACCTAATGCTAAGTGGGCTAAATTCTAAACCATAAAAAATATTTATAAATGAGCCTATATTGGAATTAGTATGTGTTTTTTTACTATTTAAAAAATAACATATATATATATATATCGGATTTTTTTTTAAATCGCATGCCTCTCGAAATCACGGTCCTTATGCGGAGGTACTCCCCGCACACCATCATAGCCGCCCATGTATCTATGTTATTGCAGCTGCAACTTGCAAGCATCCATGTAGGGGAGAAAATATATTTACGTTATGAAGTTGCTGTTGGAAATTTTATGAAAATGCTATTTTCGTAAATTTAGAATATATATATATATATATATATATATATATATATATATAGGATTAGGTTCAAACGTGAACATTTTCTCCAGCGTGAACTGCGTGAACTGATCTGGGCCCTTGATTTTTATGATCTTGAGATCAAAGTGAGTGGCATGATAGTAAATATGTGGTTAATTTTTTCCATTTAATTTAATGAAAAAGGGTATATCTGTAATTTCCATTTTAAATTATTTGCATAAATCTCGTTCTCTCTCACAAATCAATATTCAAACTTTCTTCAACATCCAATTTTCTCTCTCACCTTCACCATAATTGAAGAAAAGATAGGGGTTGTTCGCCGGATCGTTTTATCACCGGAAAACTCTGTTCCTCGTCTCCTAGTTTTTCTGATCAACAGATGAAGTTCGTTGTCTCGTTTCTCAGATCCGAATCGAACAAAATGTGAAGTTCGCTGGATCGCCGGATCGCTGATCTACAGGTGAAGTTCGCTGGATCGCCGGATCGCTGCATCGCCGGAATCGAAGAAAAAAAGCCGGATCTCTCGATTTCTCTCGGTATGTTTTTTGGAGATTTAGTGTTTTGTGTTTGTGCATTTTGTTGGTTTTTTGTGGGTTTTGTATCAAATCAAATCCCTAACAGAATAACCGCATCTGATCCGTCGTTTTGATCTCTCTCCGGTCACCATGGCGGCAAAGAAAAGGCTAGAAAAGGCAAAGAAAAAGGAAGCTGCGTTTATAGTAACCATTGCAAAACGGGAGCAGGAGATTGCAGATTTGAAGGTAATTTTGTTATCTTGTCAATTGTGTGAATACATAATGGGCCTATATTCACAAATTGTGTATAAAATGGATCTCTTATTGCCACTATATCTACCACATTACGTTAAGCAATCAGTGCTCTTAGTTGTTTCTTTTTTTTCTAGAATTTTGTTGGATTCTGTTTTTAACTTAAAAAAATATGTTAAGTGAATACTATCACTACTTGCTGTCTAATTGCTATTTATATTCAATTATTTCAGATCTGTGGAATGATTGAATGAAATGATTGATGTGTTTTGTGGAAGTGTGCTGGATAGTGATCTAGTTATGTGTGGTTATGGATTTGATTTTGAGTGTTGTGATGTTGCAGTTGCCGAGCACAGGGATCAATCCGCAGTTTATTACGTTTACGAATGTAACGATGGTGTCGGATAAGTTTATATGTGTTCGTGAAACGTCGCCGCAAAATAGTGTGGTGATCATTGACATGAACATGCCAATGCAGCCACTACGTAGGCCGATTACTGCTGACTCGGCTCTTATGAATCCGATTTCGAAGATTCTGGCTTTAAAAGGTACAATTTGATATTAGGTCGTGAAATTATGCGTTAGTCGCTTTGTTTCTGCCGTCTAATTTATTTAGCAACCAGCTGGCTTGCCTTCTGATACATTTGAATCGCCAGACTCTTGTTAGTGACAACTGTGATCCCTGATCCAGTTTGACCCTACCAAAAGGAATATTGGATTTAAATTACACCACATAAAGGACCTGTTACACACGCACACATCTTGACCCTACCAAAAGGAGAACATATATTTTATTTTGAACCCTATTTCTCTGTGGTTAAACTTGTGTTCTATTTTTCTAGCTTGTAGGAACAGATCACTGCACTTTCAATTCTACACAGAAGTCTTTTGGAATTGATGATTTTCGCAAAATACCAAATGGGGTCAACGGTAAAATACATGTTCTAGAACCTTTGTGTACCTCCTGAGCCTTTTCTCATGGCATTTTCCAGACACACCCTTGATGCGCTACAATTATCGTCCTCAAAATTACTTAGACACTAATATCAACTTTCATTTGTTGCAGGGTTGTAATGATTTCAGTTTCTTTTCAAGTCGAAACATTAAGGTTGCAATGCCTGTTGGGAACTATACTACATCGAGCATGAAATTCAGGTACTAGTCTATTTCTAACTAGAACTACAGTTTTGATGTGTTATTTGAATGGACTATAACTATACACCGTCATTATTAGATGTGTCATTAGTTTTTTCACTGCTTTAAGGCGATGTACACATGTGTATTGCTTGTTTTTAAGGCGCTGTACACATATGTATTCTGATTTTTTGCTTTGGTTTTAAGCCGTTGTACACATGTGTATTCTGATTTTTGCTCTGTTTTTAAGGCGCTGTACACATGTGTATTCTGGTTTTGCTATGTTTTTAATGCGATGTACACATGTGTATAGCGTCTGTTTATGTGATATCTCATATTTTTTTTGTGTATTGAATATGTAAATTTGTTGATGTACACTTGTGAATTATGCAAAGTACTAATTGCTGAGTTTTTTGTGTTATTATAGGAGACGTCGTAAACGAGGAAAGTGGAGATGGAAGGTCGATAAGGATGATTCACGTATGAGGTCGATAAGGATGATTCACGTATGTTTTTTGCTTGGTCGATAAGGATGATTCAGCATACAACGCGGCGAATAGTTGTAAAAGACTATGTCTTTTTTATTTTTCCGATTATGTTGCGTTTATTGTTTTCACGAAACTGGAACTTGTAATTGTATGTTTTTTTTTTGGTTTGGCAAACATTATGGAAATTGTTATTTGCTTAATATAAAATAGGTTTACAAGTTTTGTTTATATGTAGCTAATTACACATATGTACCATGCTGAGTACACATGTGTACTGTTCAATTCATATCAAAGTACACATGTGTATACCGTTGAAATATGAAGGTTACGTGAATCTTAAAAATCATAATCCGAATTCTGGTGGTAAAATCTAAAAAATAAAAATGAAATAAAAGATAATGTGGATAATGAATTTAAAATAGGAAAGATGTAACTTAATTCAATTATTAAAATAATGATTTAAATCTAATTTTTTATATAATTACAATCATACCCTTAACAACTAAAAAGGAAATCAATGGTCCAGTTTAGTTCACGCAGTTCACGCATGGGATTAGGTTCACGCTGGAACCCTACCCTATATATATATATATATATAGGGAGAAGATCATGCGAGAACCACCTCTTATTGTGAGAACCGCGAGAACCAATGTGAACACACCAAAAATGCCTAAAAATAGCTAAAAATCACACAAATTTTTTTTTTGTGAATTTTTTATAAAAAAATCGCTACTTTTCGAAGCCAAATTTTTTTTTTTTTTTTGCTTCTAAAAGTAGCGATTTTAATATAAAAAATATTAAAAAATTCAAAAAAATTTTTTTAGATTTTTTTAGGTTTTTTGGGGGTTTAGTTTTTAGCATTTTAGCTTGGGGGGGGGGGGGGGTGGGGGAGGGGGGTTTAGGTTTTTGGGGGGGGGGGGGAGGGGGGGGTTAGGTTTTTTTTTTTGGGGGGGGGGGGGGGGGTGGGGGGTTTAGGTTTTTTTGGGGGGGGGGGGTGGGGGTTAGGTTTTTTTTAGGTTTTTTTAGCTATTTTAGGTTGTGTTCACATTGGTTCTCAAGGTTCTCACAATAAGGGTGGTTCTCGCATGAGCCCCTCCCTATATATATATATATATATATATATAGGGTGGAGTTATTGTAAAAAAGACCAAAAGTGTGAGAAAGGTAAGAAAGAATCTCAACCATTAGATCTAAATTAATTGAAAAGGGTAAGATTGTAAATTAATTAACAAATTCAAATATGGTAATCCTTGATTTAAGGATTTGGAGAGAGAAAATCCTTGATTTAAGGAAAATAACCGTCCATAAATATAACACCATTCAGAGCATGTTCATACATGGTGTTTTAAATATAACACAATTCAGAAAAATATAACATCATTCAGCACAAATATAACACCATTCAGCACAAAAAAAACACCATTCACACAAAAATAACATCATTCAGCACAAAACATAACACCATTCAGCACAAAAAAAACACAATTCACACAAAAATAACATCATTCGGCACAAAAATTTAACACCATTCAGCACAAAAAAAAAAACACCATTCAGCACAAAAATAACACCATTCAGCACAAAAAAAAACACCATTCAGCAGTAAATAAAATAAACACCATTCAGTACAAGAATAAAACACCATTCAGCACAAAAATAACACCATTCAGCACAAAAAAAACACCATTCAGCAGTAAATAAAATAAACACCATTCAGTACAAGAATGTAACACCATTCAGTAAAAAAACACCATTAAGAAAAGAAAAAAAAACACCATTCAGAAAAGGAAAAAAACACCATTCAGAAAATAAAAAAAACACCATTCAGTACACAAAATAACACCATTCAGTACAAGATATAACACCATTCAGTATAGAAAAAAATAACACATCTGTATCATCTTCTCCACTTCCGTCACCACCACTGCCACTTCCGGCACCACCACTGCTGCACCACCGATAATTGTCCTACCACGTAACTACACATCTCGCCGTCGCCGCTGCCGCTCGCAGTCATCTCCTCCGAGCGTCGGACAGTAATTCCCCATCGGACATCAACATCGCCCGTCGTCGGCCTTCGTTCCTCAGCCGTCTTCTTCAGTCTCCGATCATCACCCTTCACACCGGAAACCCAAACCGTCGCTGGTTCAGATCAACATCCATCTTCTTCGCTACTCAAGAAGAAAGAGAGAGAAAAGGGTTCTCTGGTCGTGCGATTGGAGAGAGAGAGAGATTATAGGGATTTTGATTACAGTTACCTATTTTGAATGGATCTAAAAGACTTTATTACCCCTATAATTTTCAATTCAGTCCAAAAAATAAAACAAATTTTACAATTTGGTCCCTATTAATCTAAACCATTAGATCAAAAATCTAATGGTGTAGATTCTTTCTTATCCTTCTCACACTTTTAGTCTTTTTTACAGGATCCTAACTCTATATATATATATATATATATATATATATATATAGGGGAGGGTTTAAATGAGAACGCTAAATATCGCGAGAACCATGAGAACGAATCAAAAAACCGCGAGAAATTTGTCAAAAACAATTCAAATTCAAAATTTCTTTTTACACTTATCATTATTATTCAAATACAATGTTATAAATTTAATTTATACGTTTAAATTTACATGAATTCGTAAATAAAGAAAATTTACACATGTGTAAATTTGCCATTTACACATGTGTAAATTTGTTATATTTACACGTGTGTAAAAATTCTAATAAAAGTGATTTTGAGAGGAGAAATGAATTATTTAATGTTGTAAATTCTTTTTTTGATGTTGTATTTTAATTACAATGAGGTTTGTATTAAAAAAATGGTTTTGATTGGTTTTTTTATTCGTTCTCACGGTTCTCGCAATATTTAGCGTTCTCAAGATAACCCTCCCCTAAATATATATATATATATATATATATAGGTAAAGAGTACTGTACAATATTGCTTATCGTACATTACGTACGCTTCAATCTTAGCCGTCAGATCATCTTCCCGCATTTTAAAATCGCATGTTGTTTTTTTTATAACAATTTCGCATGTGATAATTTTTGATGAATTCGCATGTTGTTTTTTTTACCAATTTCGCATGTGATAATTTTGATGAAATAGCATGTTGTTTTTTTATAACAATTTCGCATGTGATAATTTTTGATGAATTCGTATGTTTTTTTGTACCAATTTCGCATGTGATAATTTTGATGAAATAACATGTTGTTTTTTTTGTAACAATTTCGCATGTGGTACAAAAAAACATGCGAATTCAATGCGGGAAGATGATCGGAAGACTGAGATTGTAGCGTACGTAATGTACGATAAGGGCATTTGTATGATAACCGGCCTATATATATATATATATATATATATATATATATATATAAGAAACATATGTTAATATATATAGAGAGAGGATTCAGTTCAATTAAGGGCATGTTTGGCTAAGCTTTTCCAACTCAACTTATAACTTATTGATTTTTACAAAAAAACTAATAAGGAGATTTAGTGTTTGGCAAATCGAAAGGAATTTTCAAAATGACTTTTTGTATAGAAGAAAATGTCATTTTTGAGAAGTTAAGATATTTGACTTTTTGAACAGCTTATAACTTTTCAAAAACCAAATTACCAGATTACCCCTGTTTTCTTATGTGATGACTTTCCTTTACTTCTTTTTACTCCCGTCTTGCTGGGGAGTGAAAATAGACGTTGATCCTGAATTCTAATAATAGGAACAAATTTAAATCACACATCGATAACCAGAATAGATTCAAATCACATAGTGATCTTTTTATAAAAGCCAGAGTTAATTACATAGTTAGTCCCTGTGGTTTGCACAAATTAACATATTTAGGTACTAATAGTTTAAAATCACATTCTAGGGTATTAACTTTTCATTTTGTAACGTTTGGAGGTATTAACATTATTTGTAGGTTTAAAATGACATTCTATTAGTACCTAAGTATGTTATTTTGTGCAAACTAAAGGGACTAACTATGTTAATACCCTAGAAGTTAATACCTCCAAACGTTACAAAATGAAAAGTTAATACCCTAGAAGATGATTTTAAACTATTAGTATCTAAGTATGTTATTTTATGCAAACCACATGGACTAACTATGTAATTAACTCAATAAACAAATTCATATTAGGCACCAATGTTCAATTTAAAAATTGTACTAAATATTACATAAATTTACTTTTTTCTTTTCTTTTTCTTTTATATGTTGTATTATTCTTTTAAATGATTATAAGACATATTTCAAGTTTTGTAGCTTGCACTGATAATGTTGATTGTTTTCTCCGGTTCACCCTTTGTACCTTGCTTTAAACTGTTTTCGAAACTAATTAAACTTTTAGCGTTAAGTATAAATTTGTTGAAAACTAAGTTCCACTATGGGGTGTTTTTTATATCATAAGTTACTTAGGACATATGTACTGTAACACCACATAATATGAAGAAAACGAGGTTATTTGATAACATTTGTAGAGATGAACATGACATAATTTTAATTGTATGGATGAATGTACTATGAGAACTATGGTGGTATTATTGTTTTTTTTGTTTTTTTTTTTGTAAAGGACATATTTTTTATTTTGTAGGTTTTTTTTTATTAAATTAAATTTTTTATTAGGAAGGGAAGAGAAACAAAAAAGCTAAGCCAAACACTATTTAAAAAACAACTTATTGACTTATAAAAGAATTTCCCTTTTAGTCATTTTACATCAATAAGCTAAGCCAAACACTTTTTAAAAAATAACTTATTGACTTATTGGTTTTTCTCACCCCATAAGCTAATCCAAACACTTTTTTTTAAAAACTCATTTTTCAAAAAGTCATAAGTCAATAAGTCATTTTCACAAAAAGTCATTTTAAATTAAATAAGCTTAGCCAAACATGCCATAAGAACCATCATGAGTTTTGATAATCATGAGAACTCCTACTCCCGTTGCGAGTTGGGCCACCATTTTTTTTACAAAGGTAGATGAAAATATTATAAACACATATGTAAAAGAAACATAACAAAAAAAATATCGAGTCGGTAGTTACGCCTAATGTAGATTTTATTCACGCCTGATGTAATTTTTGTTTATGGTGACGTAAATATTTACATATCATGTAAATTTTTTCATACGACAGTTTTTTAATTTTTAATTTTTTAATTTTTTTGGGAAAATGCCATAAAAAACCAACATATTTTTTTTTGTTTCATAAAAATCTCTCCATTTTTTTCACATAAAAAAACTAACATACTTTCTTTCTTGTCTCATAAAATTTCCATAACCACTTTTTATACTAAAAAAACAACATACTTCTACTCTTGTATCATACAAGTCTATTAAATTTTACATTTTAACAAAAGAAAAATCTCTTAATTATGATGGGATGAAATCAAGAAAACACTATTTGATAAATTATCTTATACTTTTTATCGATTTTAAATTTATGCATACCATTTTATATGTTTGTTATTTTGTTTTGTTTTATTTTGAGTTATGTCATCCACGCTCGTGAATTTTATTATTTTGTTTTTCGAATAAATATTTTTTGTGATCAATTTATTGGATTTAAAATGGAAAAGAAAAGACAAACATTAAACAAACTTTGGTTTGTTATATATCCAATTTAAAATATAAAATAATCTCTATTGTTTTCTAACGTAATATTAATAAGTAAAAAAATATTAACAATTTTGTTCAAATTTAATATTTGGAGGGATTTTTATATGCAAATAGTTGTTTAGGGACTTTTATGAAACAAAAAAGAAAGTATGTTGGTTTTTAATATGCAAAAAAAAAAAAAAAGTGGAAAGACTTTCATGAGAAAAACAGAAAGTATGTTGGTTTTTTATGGCATTTGCCTATTATTTTTTTTGCTGGAACAAGTGATTTTTTTAAAGATTTTTCAGAAATCTTTTTTGAAAAAATATTTTGGAAGGTTATCATGTTGTGTTTTATATTCATAATTCTACGATGGTGTGTTTGAAGTCTTTATGGAATGTTATGGTTCTAATATAGCGTTTTAGTAATATTCACTATGTTATTTGTGGGTTTTGAGTGTGTTTTATGGTTGAAATTGTGGTGTTTTATGCCTTTGTACACTTTTATATATATACACACATATATGGGTTTGTGTTCTATGTTGAGAGAGCTTCGCAACGAGCCAAATTGCGTCCAAAACGAAGCTAAGATGAATGAGAATCGATGCTCAAAGTTTGGTGTCTGAAACAAAGAATGCTAAAACATTGAAGTGAAATAGGAAAATGGCATTTTGTCCCAAATAGAAGGAAAGACAAAACTTTAGGTGGTATATAAGTGAGAACTCTACTTCCTTATTGTTCCATGTAAGCACACCAATGTGAGGCTTTGATGGCGCACTTTACACTTCGGCGCTTGCAACGCCATGAGCCGCTTAAGAGCGTGGCTCAGTACAAAGGTGGCAGGTCAGCCTAGCAGGTGACATTGTCACACCCCGAAATATCATAGCATTGGCGTGACTGGACCAGTATCTTTATTGCACAGCGGAAGCAAATAAGCTAAGACTCTAGAAAACGAGCGGCCACTAAGTACTCGAATCTTCAATGGTTCTCCTATTTCAACCGTGCCATAATTTGAGAAAGTAACCTGAGAAAGAAACATGCGAAAAATCAACATAAAGTTGAGCGAGGTCATAGTTTGTTTGGAAAAGATTTGAAATAAATATTTTTGAATAAGCGGTTTTTAAAATATTGTTGATAAAACGAATTAAAAACCATTTTCTTTGGCATGTTATATGAAAACTTTGTATTCGTGAAACTTCGTAAGTGTAAAGCGTTATGTTTGTAAAACTATGTATTCGTAGAGTTTTGTGTCTGTAACACTTGTGTGGCTGTCAATTTCTGCGCATGACAATGACAAACATGCCTGCATGAGTCTGTATGTTGGACTCGTCAATCCTTAAGAAGAAGGCCTTAGGTGCATGCAAGTTTTGGGTTGTTGTATGTGGGACACACAGTCTCCATTGTTCGTGTACAGGACCAACAGTCCTCATGTTTGTATGTGGGACCTCTAGTCCCCTTTGTAACTAGGACTAACCCCGTCACTAGTATATGTAGCTCATGCATGTTTTGTACTGTTCATGTTCTTGTAAAAACCGGTATGTTTTGCATAAGTTTTTCGTGAACCATTTGAGTTCAATGAAAATCACAAATCATTTGTGTTCGTCAAAACGTGTTGTAACATGGTTTAGAAATATATAGTTTTTGTTCATTCAAAAACCTCGTATGTTCTTGCAAAATGTGCTTGTCTAAAAATATGCAATCTTTGTTCATCGAAATCTTTGTATGTTTCTACAAAACGTGCATGTCTTTCCACCCCGAAAACATTTATAAAAATGTAAAACCGTAAAAAGGTGGGGTTATGAACTCACCTGGATTTCCATGTGCAAAGGTAGCTAAAAGTGCATTCCATAGTGTCGTTTCCAAACGTGATTCGCTAGCGTGCATTCTATAATATCCCTAACACGAAATATCTTATAAGTTTCTAAGTAAATGCGGTAACTAAACTACGTGTCACCGAGCTCTACCGAATCGTTAACCAAACGATTCGACGGTAAGTTGTAAACTTAGTGAAAACGATTAAGTTATCCTTGCTTAGTTCGTTTATTGTCGGTAATACTAATAAGTCTTGGAAAGACTTAGTTCTCGAGGGATTTAAAATATATAACTATTTATATAAAGAAAATATATAAATATCGATATAATTGCGTTAGTCGTCCCGAGAAATCGTACGTGTATGTAACGGGTGCTTATATGAAAATAATCTATAACGAATTCATATTATATATCGCGTCTCGTACGATAACTATCAAAATATCGGTATATGCCGTTTAGGCGTTGGAAATAAGTGTAAAAGTTATATTTACTTTATAAAAGAATCGTCGAGTTGTTGTGTTTAAAAATAAATATATAACCATATTTATTTTTATAAACGATTACTAGTCGTTTGATGTTTGAAATAAATATAAAACTATATTTATTTTTATAAAAGAATTCGTATTGTTTGATACTTGAAATAAATATATAAACCGTATTTATTTTTATAAAAACGAATTCGTGAAGTTTGATATTTGGAATAAATATAAAAACTATATTTATTTTATAAAAAACGAAGGCGTGTTCGGCGTTTGAAACAATATAAATAGTTATATTGATTTTATAAAAGAGTTGTTGAATTTTCGAAGTTTAAAATAACTATGTTTCTTGTTGTAAATCGTTGCCGAATTGTCGTTTTTTGTAGGTTGTAACGTGTCGTCGAAAGTAATTATAAATTTGTATTTGTTTGTATAAAAGATTATTTGAATCCGATAGATTCGTTTTATAATAATGCGCGCTTTGGTTTTTATGGATTTTCTCAAAAAACGGGCAGAGTTTCCTCTGTTTTTGGACGATCCTGACAACCAATGTGTCGATTTATTTATTAAAATTCAATCATTGTCAATCAAAAAGTATATGTATATAACTTTCGTCAAAGTGCGCCAAAAATTAAACGTATATAATCACTAAATAAATGATAGTTCGAGCTCGGTTCATGTATTTCTAACAATCTAAAAATAACGCACTAATAATTTGCTACGTTTAAACTTTACCAGGATTACGTTGACTGAGTTTGACCTCAGTTGACCTTCTGTTGACTCGAGTTGACTCGGTTTGACCGAGTCAACCGAACCGAGCCCTCTGACCGAACTGCGAGACTTGACCCGCGAGACCCGTACACGAATCTGAACCGAAACCCACTTCGGACCCGAGACTCCCGAACTGAAATATGAGTAATATCCGAACCCACATCTGACCGGTTGACCCGACCCTCAAATCTGATCCGAACATAAAATCTGAACACTTGAGCCACTGACCCGAATCTCCTGAGATCCCCCGAGCCGCAGGGAATCTGAACTGACCTAAACAAGAACCCTGCTAAACCACCATCCTGAATCACCACTACTCCCCCTCCTGAAACACCCCCAGAACTGAAACTGGCCATAGTTGAATCTGACCCGAGACTAGCACCGCCATAACTGCCGCCATTGCCGGTGCCGGTTCGTCGCCGGCCGACGTGAAACTCAAAGGACCAAAAGGCACCACCACCGCCGTCACTACCGGCCGCCGCCGCGTATGGTGGCCGGCACCTTCTTCTCTCCGTCACCTCTTTCTCGTTCTCTCTTTCTTCGGTTTCAGCTTCTTCCTCCTGTTCTCTCTTTCCACAAGCCGATGGCTTGTCATCATCCACCGCGCCACCGCCGCTGGAGCTCAACGGAGGAGGGGGGTATTTGACTGTGTTTACAATGGGAATCGAGGGAGGGGTTGTTCTGGGTGGTCAGAGACGTCGCCGACGTCAGGCGCCGCCACCAACCGTGGTGGTCGGCTGACCATAGTAGAGTGAGGGAGATGAGATTGTTGTGGAGTGTGTGTGTTTGATTTGTTTAGAGAAGATGAAGTATATGTTTTTGTGTGTACGTATAATTGCAGACAAAGAGAGAGAGGAGAGGGATAAGGAATGGTAGCGGCTGATGATATGTGGCTAGGGTTCTCAAATGAGTGAAGTAATAAGGTTAAAATCCTTTAAATAGTTAGGTTTAAGGTGTGGGTTGGGCTCAAGGCCCATTAACGCGAGCCCAATATTTCATGTGGCCCAATCGCATTCCTAAATCCCGTCAACACACTCGAGCTCTGTGTAATGTCGTAAAATACAAATTTTAGGATCACAAATATTAAAAGTGGTGTCGTATATCATTATTAGGTGCGTACGTTGTCGGTTGCGTTTTAACACATGAAATTCATCGTTGATCGTTTTTAAACCGTTTTTCAATCCGGTTTTGACTACGATTATAAAAATATAATTACGAATTTAAATATATCATAAAATTTTAGTTTTGGAGGTATTACGTGTCTCCGATGCTTCCGTTTTGTTGTCGGTGCGCTCATGCAGTCGCGTTTTTCGTTCACGTTTGCATCTTGTGTCATTCGAAAGCATGATGTTTTCGCAAAACGAAATCTATAACATTAAATTATACATATAAACTTCGTATTTGTCGGCATTGTCAGTATTTTATACGGTGTCAGTTTGTTATCGTTTAAAGCTCAGCAGATTTCTCGAAAATCGCCATACGCGCACTGTATGGTTAGATAGGCGTTCCTACGCATTCCAAAAGCCTAATTAAGTTAATTCCTGCCTCAAACACTACTTATTATCGCCTTAAACGTTTGTTAGTCACGTAATTAGAAGCCGTTAATTACCGGTTATCACATTCTCCCCCTGTTGCAGAAATTCCATCCTCGAAATTTAGTCCATGTTATCTCCTCAGAGTTGTGTCATTCCTAGGTAAGTCCGAATAATACCAAAGTGGATGACCACGCAAATCGAATCAAGACTTATTCGGATTACGTGCGTGTAAAGACATTTTGCATCAATAAGAACCCAACGGTTCAGCTGAGTTTGTTCCAGATATCGATGTCAAGTGAACAAAGCGTAGTGATACTATCACCAATGTAAGTTTACGGGGGTCCAACAAAAAAAGAGGAATCTCGACCAATAGAATTCCAAATGAACGTTTGTAATATGCAAGTCAATTTTGGAACAATCGAATTTTCTACCAACGGAAACTTGCGTTGGTTGTTGTATGATTAAAACTTGAATCAACAAGCTCAAATAGGTAGAATCATGAAATGATTTGTTAACTATTGAACCAATAACTGAATAAGACAAAATCAACGTGTTGACATTGTTGAGTTGTAAGGATACACCGAAATACAACAGAATTGAGTGTATCATCGTCTTAATACATAGTATTAAGACTATTAATGATTAGTCAAACAAAAAGCATACGTAGTTTTGCATGAAACGACCGATCATGATTAGCACAAGCTACAAATTTATGTTGACGCCACAAGGTGTCATAGTGAATGAAATAATTTAATAATAGCGGTGATCGAACAAGTATCACCTGTGTTTTACATGAACGCTCGATCGTGTTTAGCTCAAGCTACAAGTTTATACCGACACCACAAGGTGTCGTAGTGAACGAAATAATTCGATAATAGCGGTGACCAAACAAGTATCACCGTGTTTTGAAAACAAATACAAGGTTCAACGAAGTAATTATGAATATTTGCTCCAAACAAATCCCATAGGATTTTTGATTGAATATGAAACAAATAAATAATGTTTTTGATCGAAGATGGAAAACAATAAATATCACAAGATGTTTGATCGATGATGCCGTTAAGAGGTACACTGAAATATGACATGAATTTGTGTACCATTATCTTAATACACGATTGTATTAAGACTGCTTTAATTTGATAATTCAACAAAACAGATTTAATATAAATAAACAAATAAATAAATAAATAACTAAATTCGTACATGACGTGTACAAACGAGATTAGCGCAAGCTTCAAATTTATGAGAACGCCACCACAAGGTGATCGTGATCAAGGAAATGATTCAATGAAGTCGAAGACCAAACAAGCCTGTTATAGTTCAAAGCAAATGAAGTGCTTGTTGGGATTATTTCGAATATGATGGCCTCAATCCATCATATTAAATCTTGAATTGAATATATATTACGAGCAAGTTCAATCAATTGAACTTGGTTGAAACACAATCCAACAATGAATTCACGTATCAATAAGAAAGTTTTGACATGGTTACAATGAAAACCATGTATACCACTCAAAAGAAAGATGAGTTTTCCAAGAAATCCGTCGACTCGATGTCAAAGAGTCAACACTTTGCAATAATGGAGGTTATCTAGATCACAATGAAAGGATCAAGTATAGCGAAACAACATTCAGGCTTTGATAAAACAACAATTTAGAGTGAAGCCCTCCATTGGTCTTCACAAATCAATCTAACCACATGCGCATCAAACAATGCATGTGTAACATGTGAATTTGTCAATAGATGAAACAAATGAGTGTTCGCTATCATGAAAGGAAATTTTCGCAATGCAATGACCCTTAGGGGGAGTAGAGATGCGAAAATCTACTCACTATATGCAAAAATCGGAATTTCAATAAAAAAATCGAGGACTTACCTGAAATTTCGTGGGATAACCGGTTATTGAGCACCATTACCAAGAAATGTCAATCTTGGCGTAATCGCCATTTAGGGAGTGGGGAGATGTGAAGACTCGTAGTTTCCTTTGCGATACCAATAATCGTGATATCCTTTAGTTTGCGGAGCCCCTCGCTTGAACGTACCTTGGCGTGACTCGTGTCGCTTGCAGGATCACGTGGCAAAGTGCAGCATCTCGATTAGTAATTCTCCCACTGACAAGATTTGTCACACCCCAACCGATAGCGGGAACATCGGAATGAGACGAGAACGAGATTGCAAGAGACTTCATAACACTATGTGACAATATTATTTAAATCCAATTTCATTTCATTTCAAGACTAACATGTCATACAAAGTTCAAACAAAAGGCAACATTGTTTCAACAATACATCAAAATAACAAAATTAATCCAGGTGTGTATCTAAGTCCATCTAAATTGCATTCTTCATAGCATCATCTCATCAATCAACCTCCAACATGTATTAAAATATCAACAAAAAGTTGGCGAGTATACAAGTTAGATTACATAGCATAATATAGTATAAAAAGTGCTCATATCCAACTTGATTCATAATATGCAATACTAGTATGCTAGAATGGCATACAATATGTTCAAACCCAAGTATACAACGCGTTAAAAGAGCCTATCCCAATAGAATAACGGGAGGTAACAAGTTTAACTTAACAATACCCCAAGACTAATAGGTGGTGCGTTAATCCTATAACGCTATAATTGTTAAGGTAGGCTAGCAAAGTTAATGAGCATATATCGACCAAGTAGTTTACAAAGCATATGAGAATAACAAGCATCACATATAGTTTCATGTTAAGCATGGATAGAGTTTAAAAATAGTTTCATGTGAGTGTAATTTTGTATAGGATACATGTTGCATCCCAAAGTGTTTAAAGAGTAAAAAAGGGATCGAGTATACTCACGGTTTTTGCAATCTTTCCTACTTGGTAATCCCGCGAGTGTTGTTGGTGGATGGATTAGTTTGGAGCACCTTGTCTTTTTACACAAAGAAAACATAGGTGTGTGAGTTTGGGGAATAACGGAAGATTATAGATTCGGAATTTAACATACATGAACATAGACATAGGAATATAATCATCCATCACATATGATGCTTAGATGATATACTTACTAACTTGACAATGTCCACTTGTTCATCATCAAGAGTTCGGTTTTGTTGAATATATTACATAAGTTATATGAGTATCACTATATCATACATGTCAAGTATGAGGTAGAAGATTAAAGTCTTCATTTAGGCACCTCTAAGTATCATAGAAATCATGCATGAGGTAGGAAGAACAAAGCTTCCATTTAGGTACCTATATTGTTCACCACTACACTTGTTGTTATAAACAACAAGGAGGGTCATGAACTTACAAGTAATAATGATATAACAGCAACTAATCTATGGAAAAACATCAAGCAATGTGTGGATTTTCAAGTAGGATAGCCCAAGCTAATCCTAAATCACACAATCATCAAACTTTAGGCTTGACCATCACTTGTGGGTTAAACCCTTGAACAAAACAGAAAGTTTGTGAGGTTTTAACCTCTGATTTAACATGTCTCAACCTTGTTTTTAAGCCTAACTAACCATAGATGAGGTTATAAGCATTAGGACATAGGTTTGAGATGAGTTAGACTCAAGTTCAACAAAGATTAACAAGTTTAGATGAAAACAGAAATGAACAGTCCACTTTGGAGCCTTTTTGGGGACATTCCAGAGCTTGGTTTTCCATGGAAAACAGCTGGAAATGTTCCTAAGGTTGTTCCAAGCAAGTGGGAAAAAGAATGGATTGAAAACGTTAAGAAATGAGAGAGTTATGCATACTTTTGTGAAAGATGATGAATCTGCTCGAACTTGTGATTAGCAGCTGATTAGAGGAAGATTTGAGAGTGTTTTTGATGATTTGCAAAGTGTAAAATGCTTGGGTTTTATAGGGAAGAGTTAGGTTAAGTTGTGGTTGGGTAATAAATGTTAAAACAAGTTTAAAAATAAAAAAAACTCACAAAATCCCGCTAAAACGCGCTGAAATGGGTCTGGTTGCGCTGACCAGGCCTTTTAAACGAGTGTATAAAGCTTTTAAGTGCTGGGTTTTGTTCAATGTGAAGGCCATGGTGGAGTGGTTGTGCGCGCATTTGCTGAAACTGGTGACCCGGGTTCGAGTCCCTTGGTCAGCAGTTTTTGTTTATTTATTTATTTATTTTTTGTTTTAAAAGCTTATACTTCCAGCAATTTACACAAATCACCCTTGGACTTTAACTAACCAAGTTATGTTGTTTAAAAAAAGAAACTATCTTTATAATTTAAACTAACTAGGTTAGTTACTAACTTTAAAAATCTAACGAGACTAATTAGATTATTATAAAATAAAACTTTTAAATTGTAAAATTAATTAATTAAATAAAATAAATAATTAATCATTTATAACAGATTAGATTAAAAATACGATTATTTACTTGTTAAGGTTTCGAGTTAAAAGATTAGGATACGAACTTTGCTATTTCACGAGCTTAAATTAATTTAGCGAGCATAGAACATCAAAGTATAATATAGGATTGAGGATCTAGAATAATATTTCGTTCAAACGTGAATCGTTTATCGGTTGCACATAAGACTAATTATAAATACACGAACATGATAAAAAAATAGCTTCGTTTTCATTATGATTAATAGTCTCGAATTACAAATGAACCGAAAGTAGATTACAAAGAGAGTACAAGTGTCTAAATATGGAAAGTACAACATGACTTGCTAAAATAAGAAAGTGTGGAAATGCGGAGCGTTACAAGATTATCATCGTTGTTGTCGTGCTCAATCATGTTTTCCAGAGGCCTTGCCTTGAAAATCATGCGTGATGTACTTCGGCATCCACTGACGTATAGTTTAAGTTTCACGTAGTTGCATAATAGCGTTTCGTTCCACGTAGGTTACCTGCTCGGGTAATTAAAATATCATAGATAATATAGATAATGGCGTTTGCCCGTGTTGTTAGTCGTGATTCCCACATGAGGACCTTTAATGAATTTAGACATAAGTTTCTCATCAAGAGTTTTCCAAAGGTCCTATATGCGTGTTATCCAAACCCTCAAGGTTTCGCTTACTGTATGTAGTTGTTTCGTGAAACATGTATCAAACACAACACTTGTGTATGTTTAAAACCAACATGTTTACTCATTGTTTCGGCAACGGTTGGAACCCATATTCGAGTCCTAGGCGTTTTGTATGTATCCAAGTCTTAATAATCTAAGTTCCTAGAGGAAAGTGAGGTTAATGCCTAGGTATCTCTATAGAAACACTGTAAGGGTATAATCTAGTATAGGTTTGCATCTGTCTTAGGCTATTTTGTTTAGTTTATGTTCGAGATACTATATGGGCTTGTTTGGTTGTTTAGTAGTCTTTGGGGTATGGGCTTGGCTCAATGTAATAGGGCTTCCTATGTTAGTATAAATAGGAGGTTCCTAAGTCTTTTGTGGTTGTTGATTCACTTGCAAACTCTTGTTATTTTGAGCGACCAAGAATACCAGACGGATCTAGAATTCGTGTGTTCTTGGTGTTTGAATCAATACATTTGCTTTTCGATCATCCACATCTTACTTGTAATTCCGCTACTTGTTTGGTGTTTGATATCCGACTGTATTGTTTTGGGACTTACAATTGGTATCAGAGCCTAAGTAGTCTTGTGAAGGCTCAGTTTGAATCAGATATCTCGAAGATTGAAAGCTGTTTGCTGCTGATCGGGATCAAGTCTGACAAAGAAAGGTCTGATTTCTTTCTGATTAAGTGATATCTATACCTGTTATTTGTGTCGAACTGTTTTCTTGTTTACAAAATAAGAAGACTACAGGTTTTTCTACTTGAAAAACCTTGTTTTTAGTTCTTGAAATCGACCTGAGTTGAGGATCAGACCCACAAAGTATAATTCTGAAACTGTGGTTTTTGACTTGATATAACCTGATTATCTTTTAAGACAAACCTGCTGTGTTCAAAACTAAGAAATAAATTGATTTTGATGAAATTTTTCATGAAACCGGGTGATTTTAAGTGTTAAAATTGAGATTTGAATTTCGTTTTTTTACATTTAAAATTTTATGATTGTGTTTTCAGCATAATTTAAACCTAAAAAGTGCATTCGATTGTCAAAGTGTTCTTAAAAATCTTAAAAATTTCTGGGTTTGTGATTCGAAATTCATAAGTTATTCATCAAATATTTTGAATAATTTTTGGGTTTAATTGGTTGGTGTGCAAGATTGGTTGTGTTTGTAGATTATTTGGAAAGTTGTTGCAGGATATTCTCAAACAAACTTGGAGATATATCACCGGATTTTTTGGGATTTCAGTCAAAATCCCTTGTGATTGAAAGTTTCCAAAATAGAATCATACTTCCAAAACAAGGTGTGCGATTCCAACTGTGCGAGATCAAGTTTGTTATAACCTCAGATTTAGGCTTGGAAGAAGTGTGCGAGCCCAACAAAAGTGTGCGATTTCTGAAAGCTTTCTTGAAATTGTTTGGGCTTTTGAGGATTCAGGCCCAAAACTTTGTCAAGTGTGCGATCCAAATCAAAGTGTGCGATCTGAAGTTTGGTGTGCGACCAACTGTTCACATGAACTGTTAGTTTGAAGGTTCATAGTGTGCGATTCAAAGGACTGTGCGATTCAACATTTGGACTGTGCGACTGTGGACTATGCGACTGATTAAGGCTCATCTGAAAGTGTGCGAGTTCAGTTGATTGAACTGTGCAACTTGTATTTGACCCTTTTCAAGTGTGCGATTGCATTTGGATTTCTACAAGTGTTCAAGTGTGCGACTACCCTCAAGTGTGCGATTGTAGTTGAACTCCTTCAAGTGCTGAACTGTGTTGGACTGTTTGGACTTCTGCATAGAACCATATACTGTTTTGGACCTTTTTTGACTAATTGTTTGACTTTCTGAATTGTTTTTAAACTGTATTGTAACAATAAAGGGCATTTATCAATTGTTTTATACTTTAAATTGTCTGTTACTTATACGTTTAATTGTTTTTCAGAAATGGATCAAATTAACCAATTGGGATTGACTGAAAAAGCTGCTATTAATCAGGATCTAGATAACATAATTTGAACTAACAACAGGATTCCCAGGCTGATTTCGGGGGGATCCTTTTCGGAATGGAAATTCAGATTTATCCAATATATGAGAATCAAAGATCCAAAGGCTTGGAGGTCCATCTGCAACGGACCAACTGTGATCACCTATGTCGTGAACGATGCTGAGGGAACTACTGCGCCTAAGCCTGAGTCTCAATTTACTGAAGAAGATCATGAGAAACTCGACATTGATGTCAAGGCTCTTGCTATGCTACGCTACATTCTGCACTGGCACCAGAAATTGATATTGGAGTTCGAGATTGTAAAACTGCAAAAAGAAATGTGGGAAGTCCTCTTGGCTATGTATGAAGGAAACGAAGAAATGAAGGAAAGCAGACGGGAGATGCTTCCACAAGAGTTCAATCTGTTCAATCACTTCCCAGGAGAAACTTTGGAAAATTAGATTCAACGATTTGTCTCTTTGATCAGTGACATAAAAACGTACGATATCAAGTTGGAAAACTCTGTTATTAATAAGAAACTGCTTAATGCTCCTCCAAGAAGCTGGGATACAAACGTGACTCTTATCAAGAGAACTAGGGACTTACAAAGAATGACTCTCTCTGAACTGATATCATTGCTTAAATCCTATGAAATGGATGATAAGCAATGGCTCTACAACCACACTGCAAGCTAAAGCAATGCAGGTGTGTTGACAAACACTGCACTGGTATCTCAACAAGGAGTCAGCTCGCTTCAAACACCGTCTACCATTCTGCTTCCCTCAAATCTTGGAACCTATGTTAATCAGTCTGGTTACTTTTCTGCCCCAGTTCAATAAGTGAATCCCGCTCAATCTGCACCACAACCCACAACTCAGTCTGTATCTACACCCGTTCAACTTCTTTCAAATTTCTCTACTGCTTTCGCAGCAACAAATTCTCCAATTGCTACCTCGAAGGAATTTGAGCAAGCCATGGTTTTCATGACAGGGGTCATGAACTGTTATCACGCGTTCATCGCTGGGAGGATGGCCAATAACATCGATTTGACCGCATTACTGGAAATCCATCCTGATGATGTAGAAGAAATGGATATTACCTGGCAGATGGCCATGCGGTTTTTAGAGCTAAAAACTTTGTGAAGAAAACCAGTAGAAACAAATGGGAGGCTACTGATCATGAGCTTGGTTGGAACAAGTCAAAGCTCAAATGTTATAACTGCCATGAGCCTGGGCATTATGCTCAAGAGTGCAAACTACCACGAAGGGAAAGATCTGACCCAAATGTCACTGTTACAGTTAGCTCAGCTGCGCGACCAGCTCTAAACGTTGTGTCAACCTCAAACATCACGGTTTCTCGTCCTGCTCAAGTTTCACCCTCAAACACCGCAACCAGGAATCAAACAAGTGCTTCAGAATCAATTGCAAATCCTGGAAATGCATTAGTGGTTCAAGAAGGAGGGGGCTTTAGCTGGACACAACAAATGAATGATTTGCAGATTACTCCAGATACTCTGTATCAGTCAAATCAAGCTCTTGTAGCAGAAGTGAAAGAAGACACTGAGTCAGCAACTGAAAACATCGAGGGAACAATCTATCAAGCTCTCATGGCTCAAATGAACGACTACACTCCTTTTGAGGCTGAGGTATGTGTAGATGATGTTTGTTGTAC
Organism: Helianthus tuberosus; assembly: GCA_030545235.1. Taxonomy (NCBI): domain Eukaryota; kingdom Viridiplantae; phylum Streptophyta; class Magnoliopsida; order Asterales; family Asteraceae; genus Helianthus; species Helianthus tuberosus. The sequence continues at coordinate 190,963,447 of CM060406.1, forward strand.
TTCTAAATGTAGGGAGAAGGTAAAAGGTTTCAAAGAGCAGGCAGACTCACTCGTTATGCAACTCAAATATACCAGATCTAATAGTTATGAAATTAAAAAGAAATTGGATGGGTATAAGGATACGGTGGAGGCGCAAAAGCGTGATATCCGAAAGTTGCATAGCGATCTGAGTGAAGCGAATTGTAGATATCTCCACTTCAAAGAGCTGTTTGAAAAATTAACTGTTGAACTAAATGATTTAAAATCAACTTTTGAAAATACAGAATTCAATTTTAAAAAAATTGATGTGTCTAGTGAAAAAGTCGAAAAAATGATCAATCAACAGTTAAAGTACAGCAAAAAGGAAGGGAGGAACAAAGGACTGGGATTTGTATGCATACCTCCACCATACAATCACAATTACTCCTCAATTCCTATGACTGAAGAGGAGATTGAAAATTTACCTAAAATGGAATACGGGAAACCAGAGGATAAGAAACCTGAACTTGCCAAGTCTCGAAAAATAAAGATCACCAGGCCTGATAACACTGAAATTATTTTGGAAAAACAGACTTATCAACAAACATTTGGTAAATCTGAAAATGTTTCAAATCACACGGAAACCTTGAATTTTGAGAAAAATATGAATGTCGATAAACATTTTCAAGTGTTGGAAAACGCAGAATCTTGTGTTTCACAAAAGTCACCTGAAATTAAATCTCAAACACAAGAGTCTGAGGTCAGAGAGTCTAGAGTGAATGTAGACAACATTGAATTTGCCATTATAAAAGGTTTAACTGAATTTATGAAAGAATTTAGAAATGGCAAACAGAGTGAGTTAATTTCCTCATGTGATACAACTTGTGATACTTCTAAGACAACCACTCCTGAGAAATCTGAGATGGTTGTATCAGTCGAAGTCAACAACGGATCACCTGAAGAAGATGAGAGTCTGATGAACTTTCTGAGTCATCAGTTTCATCTGATTCAACATGTGATTCCTCAGAAAAGGCTGACTGTGACAACTCATAGTTAGTTGATTCTGTAGAATCCACCAACGAATCATATGAAACAGTTGAATCAGATTCGATCAAAGAAGAATCAGAAGCAACATCAGGAGCTTCTGTTTAGTTAAATGGTGATGAAACCACAGAAGCCCATGCTGAATCTCCAAATGAAAATAATTCTGATCCTTCTGAATCAATGGTGTCACTAGAAGCTAAAAATAATATTGCTGCATCATGTGACACCGTTTGTGCGCAAATGAACGATACTAACCCTGTTGCTTCAAATGTGTTAGTACATATGTCTGTAGCTTCCGTCTGCATCGAGTCTTGTATTTTGTCCTGCTTGTATGTTTTTGTAAATGTATGTATTTTTGTGTAAATACAAACTGGGATCGGAACGTTAACTGTCAGATGACATCCGATCGGATGGCAATCCGATCGGATGACATCCTTTCATCCCAGTTTGCCTATAAATAGTGGACTTGTGTCATTTGTCCAGAACCTTTTGCTGATCATTGTAGCGAAGCTCTGTCTGTCTGACTTTCTACCGGAACTTCTGTATTTTCACTATCATTCAATGAAATCAGATGCATTAAAAGTTGAACTTGTCGTTGTTGATTCTCAGACACTATCGAGGGATTCCGCACCTCGATTCTGATCGATTCCGCCATGTTCTACTCGAACAGATCCTGCGAAAACGGCCTAACAAGTGGTATCAGAGCCACAGGAGGTTGGATCGGAGACGACAATAGCAAATTCATTGAGTTTCAGCGATTTTCTGCCGATTTCTGTCTAATCTCACTGGAGATTCTGACAAATTCTTCATTTTCTCCTTCATTTCTTGCAGTTTTTACATTTTCACACCTTAAAACCGGAAAAACTCAAAATTAAGCAAGATTTCACTGACAAAATTGAGTAAAATTGATATCATTCGAATCGGAATTGAAAATAGAACAATCCTACAAAGTTTCATTGAAAAATTCGGACTAAAACTTAATCAAATCAATCAAAAACTATGTCGAGTTCTTCGCACAAGATGACGTCATTCACCCGATCGGATCACCATCCGATCGGATTGGCATAGATTCTGTTCTTATCTTTTGCTTACGTCAGTGCTCGTTCGATCGGATCACCATCCGATCGGATTGGCTTTGTGGTTTAAGTGCTTTTAGAGATTCAAGTGTCACTCGATCGAACGACCATCCGATCGGATCACCATCTTCGCATACAACACTAGAGAACACATCGACAAGCACAAACAACAATACCAACACAAATCCGAAAAAGGCAATCGCAGATTCTCTTAGCGTCGACAATGCCTATGGTACGTATAACAAGCCGCCGAAGCTGATGGCGATTGAAGACTACAACCGTTGGGAAAACAACTTTGAGGGTTGGTTGAGAGCATTTGCTTACCAGAGTTGGAAGTGTATGAAGAACGGTTACGATATTGGAAGAAAAGATTTTGAAAACTTGGCTGAAAATGAACAAGACATGTTTATTGCTGAACAAAAGTGTGTAGCCTTGTTACATCAATCCGTCAGAGACGGTATTATTTCTTTGATTAGCTACGATAATTCAAAGGATTTGTGGGCTAAGCTAGAAAAGAAGTGTATTGGTGGAGAAGAGATTGTGAAGAACAAGAAACGTCTGCTGAAAAAGGAGTTTGACTTATTTGCATGCATGAAAAATGAAAATGTATTAAAGATAATTGAACGGTTCTGCCATTTGAAGATAGAACTTGATAGACATGGCATCACAGTTACTGAAGAAGAGATGGTTGAGAAGCTGTTTGAATCTTTACCAGAAGAGAAAGACTGGCAATACTATGGTCTGGTTCTGAAAAACACAAAAGCAATGTAAGAAATGACAGTTGACTGGTTAATTGAAAGATTTGAGAGTCATGAGCTAGAGATCAAGAAAATGAACAAAGTGAACATTACCCCATATCAACAAAATGTTGATCTTTACTACAGGGGTAGTATGATTCCGAAAACCACTTTACCGAAAATCGCATTTTCTGCTGAAAGCTCAAACACGGTGACTCAAGAAAGGCAAAGCAGTAGTTCATCACCAAGTAGTGGTTATCATGGAGTTTCTTCTTCGTCTGTTCCAAGCAGCCAGCAACAACAAACTGTTCCTAAAAACGTGTTTCAATGTAACCTCGCTGTGAACCTAAACAACGCTCAAAACTTCAATGAAGAGACAACAAAACAACAAATGGTGTTTCTTGCTTCGATCTTGGAATCATATGAAAGTCTGGTTGCTGGAAAAATCGGAAATACAAATATGACAAAAGAAGATTATGACCAGATTGATCCCGAAGAGATGGAATTAATCGATATACGCTGGTGTATGGCTAGCGTAATCCGAAGAGCGCAAAGGTTTATGGAGTTCACAGGAAGAAATTCCATTGGAGGGCCTTCGACAAAGTTTGGATTTGATAAATCCAAAGTTACGTGTTTCAAATGCAAACTGATGCGTGTTGAGTGTGATAGCTTTTTTATGTATATTTTAAGCCCTTTTACACTTTTTAGCCAAGTTTTAAATTTATAAAACACGATATTTACTAACACTAAACACACATATGGGCAAGTGCACCCATCGTGAGCATAGTATAGTGTTGGTAAGATACCGAGGTCGTCCAAGGACACAAGAACTTTTAGTACCGGTTTATCCTCAACGTCTAATCAAATCAAAAATTAGAAAAAGGTTTTTAAACTAGAAAAATAAAACTAACTAAAATGCTGAAAAATAAAATAAAATAAAAAACAGATAGACAAGATGAATCACTTGGATCCGACTCGTGTGTAGTGTAACCTTTGATTATTTCCGCATTTTTGCACTTTTTAAGAGATTATCATAGTTATTGTAGTAGGCCCCTCTTTTGAAGGTGACGTTACCCTCAACCCAGTAGTTTGAGTCAGCAAGGATACAATCCTAAAGGGTCGGATTATTGAAAGATAATTAATTAAGTTATTAATGCATAATGTGGTAGGCCCCTCTTTTGAAGGTGACGTTACCCTCGGCTAAGTAGTCTGAGTCAGCAGGGATACAGTCCTAAGTAGCCAGGTTAAAGTATTAATAGTAGCTTACATATGAGGGGATCAAAGGGTTTGGACCCCCGCCATCCAATACCAGTGGGTATTGAAGGAGGTCCTACTAAATTTGACCCAGGTCCTTGCACGATCTATACACTGAACAAGGCAAGACTCTTACCAAACCGTTCCCTTAACCCCCGACCAGGTAGCCAACATACCTCCATATAGACCGTGGAGATATGAATGGTGAAAATCCTTTATTTTATATAGACAGTAAAATAATGCCAAGACACCACGGAAAAACGATAAGGAAGAATCACCTTCAACATAAGAAACTAGTTATTAAAGTCATTAATACATAACCAAATAAAAAGTGTGAAAAGATTAAAAATAAAAAGTATTACACTAGACACTTGTCTTCACCAAGTGATGTAAGAGACTTAGGCAAACATGGCCTTTGATTGTCAAGAACTCTTACGATCAATCTTGGATCCCGAGACGACTCACACACTCTATGATGGATGATGGTGGTGGATGATGGTGTTGTGATGGTGGTGGAGGGTGGGTGAAGTGTGAGAGAGGTGGTGTGCCTAGGGATTGTTTGCAAATGAGCCAAACACCCATATTTATAGCCTGAACAGCAGCTCGGGCACGGCCCCGTGTCCATTGGGCACGGCCCCGTGTCCACCTTCCTTCTCTTTCTTCATTAATTGCAGTTTGTCTGCATTAGTTGACCACGCCTCCGTGTCCGCTGGGCACGACCCCGTGTGCAGAAGCGTATCTGTACTATCAAGATTTCCCCAGATTCTGCGAATCTTAGAGTTGACCATGGCCCCGTGTCCCCTGGGCATGCCCCCGTGGTGGGTGATAGAAGCTTCTACAACTTTGTCTTTTCTGCAGACACTTGGGCACGCCCCCGTGCTCATTGAGCACGGGGCGTGTTCAGCCTTCTGTTTTCTTGTTTTGCTTGGGAAGATGCTGTTGGGGGGTCGGGCATGCCACGTTTGTTCCTTTTCTTGTATTTATGTTAGATTTAGCTGCCTTTTTGCTTCTTTTGTTCATTTGAGCTCATTTAATCCTGAAAATACAAAAGGAAGACAAAAACATACTTTTTCCAACATTAGTACTAAAAAAGGGTTAGTTTTATGCCACATTTGATGTAATTTATATGTTGCATTTTGCACACATCAAATACCCCCACACTTGAATCTTTGCTTGTCCTCAAGCAAAACTCTTTATAATGTGGCTTTTCACTCCCAAATGGAATGGGTAGAAGAGAAGGTTTTTGGGCTTGTCATAGAGTGTCGGGATTTCCAAGATTCTTTATTTAAGTTTTATTTTTATTTATTTACAATCCTATTCATCATGATTTATTTAAAACATTACATAAGATAAATTACTTATTAGGGCATAACATGCCTTTTTAAAATTCCATTTATATACAAGTTCACATACCTCACGGGGATCACTCAACACTCGGCCGAAGATGTATTTTAGTGAATCACTCGAGAGCGGCGTGGAACTTTACTCCTACCATAAGCTTGCCAAGCAATCAATCCTCATCCTTTTTAACTATACACCTTTGTAAATATTAAGAGGACTTTCGGGGTGAAGGGTTAGGCTTGGGTTAAAGGTAGGTGGTTGGGTTAGTGGTTAGTAGAAAATGGCGAAAGGCGTAAAAAGCGTCGGTTTTTGTGAGACCCCCTTTTGTTTCATAACTTTTTATTTTTGATGAAGCAATTCTTCAAACAAATTTGTTTTTGATAAACTTGTTTGTTTATTTTTGGCTTCATCATCAATTTTTTTTTGAATAAGGGAGTCATACGAAAAACCGAGCTTGTTACTAAAACAAAAGGGTTTAAAATAAAAAGGTTTTGGTGGGTAAAAGGGTGTTTGTTTTGGGTTAAGAAATGAAAAGGTTTAGGCTCAAAGGGGTTAACTAGGGGGATTTTGGGTAGGTGGTAAAAAAAAAGAAAATAATGGTGTAGAAATAAAAAAAGGGATAGTCCTAATGCCTCTATCATTTACTTACTCGGGTTTAAGTTTGTAAGGACTGGGAATGCATTGTCGTGGCAAGTTCTAGAGTCGTAAGAACTAAGCGGCTATTCACACAAGAAACGAAAAATGAGCATTTAGTTTAAAGATGTGTATTTGTATGCTCAATAAATGCTCAAAACTCACTTTTTGTGGGAATGGGTTTTTTATGTGATCAAGTATATATAATCAAATTTTAACTAAACTTGTCATGCCGTTTCATAATTTTCTTATGTTGGTTCTTTTTATCACGACGCTATCGGTTGTAAATTTATAAAAATATCACCTTTTTAGAACTTTGAAATTCCCAACTTAAACCTAGACAAGTAAAAAAATGAAAGATTTTTGAAAAAATTTGGGGTGTTTAGCGGTTCCAATAGAGTTTTGTGTAAGGCTTGTAATTAGGACTTGCAAGATTCAAGGTTTTAGCATCCCCCCCCACACTTAAATTATACATTGTCCTCAATGTGTCCCAAAAATAAGTTTTTAGGTTGATTGGACGTGTAAAAAAAGGTGTGAAAAAGCAAAAATTTATGTTACTGGGCATCTGGACACGGCCCCGTGCTCATTGAGCATGACCCCGTGTTCAGAGTGCCAGTAACCAAGACTTACAGAAAGGGGGCACGGGGGCGTGTCGGTTGGACACGACCCCATGTCTGTGTAAAATCTGCAGGGATAAACAAACAACAGGTCTGGGGTAGTGGGCACGGGGGCGTGTCGGCTGGACACGACCCCGTGTAGACAGTCTGCAAGGGTGAAAAACAGGTTTCTGGCTTCGGTTTTCCTGTCCCGGCTTTAGTAGCACTAATGTTTAGTACGTTAAGCCTCGTATGTACCTGTTTTATCAATAAACACTACACCAAACCATAACAAGCATCCTAAATTACCATAGTTCAAAACATCCACATCACAAAGTTAAAAAGAAAAAAAAAATGCAGAAAATAAAAAGAGTTAAAGGAAATAAATTGTTCAACACACGGCACGCAGGCCGGAAATTATTCATAAGAAAAGAGGGTTAACCTGTGGGATCACCAACCAGCTGCTCCTAACTCCGCTCTTCCCTCCTATTCCATGTCCTCGTCTTCATCATCACCTCCTCCTCCGTGCCCCGCCATGTACTCCCGGATGTTCCCAATGTCATCCTGAATGTCGGAGATGTTTCTCTCAATTGCTCCGACCCGGGTGTACGTGTTGCTTGCCATGTTATAGGTGTTCCTGGTGCACATGAGGTTTTCCTGTAACAAATCATGTAAACTTTGAAAATTAGGAAAACCGCCTCCTTGTGAGGAGGATTGGCCCGGATCACCGTGGGGCTGGTACTGGTATTGAGGAGGTTGTTGGAACTGTGGAGCGTGAAGGACGAGTGCCTATTGCAGGTTCCATGCATGCCCTTGGACTCTTTGGAAGCTAACCGTCCCGTCTTCGGCTTCATAAATCAAATTCATGGAGCGGCAGATGTGTATGTCCACTCTTCCTGACCATGGGCTCTTTTGGAAAGACCTGGGCATGTTCACGAAATGCTTGAAGAGATGGTATATCCACCCCCCCGAAGAAGATAGGGGTTGGTGGAGTAGCGAGCCAGTTCCAATGCATGTGTCGGAGCAGGAGGTACGGAACATCAAGGTTTCTGTGGTTGTGAATGCAATGAAGGACCACCAGATCTCTCAATCCTACAACGCCACTGCTATCGTGCCTCTGGCTAATAGAATAAGTGAGGACCCTATGGATGTAGCGGTAAAGAGGGTCCCTCAACTTAGTGCTCTTAGTGCTACTTGGGTTGAAGATTCCATCTCCTATTTGAGCCCAAGTGGCTTGGCATTCGTTTTCTGATAGTTCACGTAACCCTCCGGTGTTCTCTTCATTACCTGCATCTTCTTCCGCATACAACCCAACTATCTACCCAAACTGTGCCATCGAAATCGAGTACCTAGTCCCCCCACATCGAAACTCTACCCCATCATTATCAAATGGGTCGCATCTTGAATTGAACACAAATGTGCTATAGAATTCCAGATTATACTCGTGGACCGAACGAAGTCGAGTGGTCAGTGCAGCTCTTAGTGGGCCGGTGACTAGGTTGTTAAACCGGTCAAGTTGGTTCACTGTTGCTAAAAGATCCATGCACACTTGTCTTGGGTATTCTTCCGGTCTGGTTCGAAGCACATCGTATCTTGCCTTAGCATCCAACTCATTTGCATTGAACCGTGTGAATTTCTTCGACATCTGAAAGGATACACCAAACAATTAGCATGAAATAGTGAAATTTTCGGAGAAAACTAAAAACAGTTGGCTGAACACGACCCCATGTTCAGCGGAGACGCCCCATGTTGTAAAGAAATTGGCTGGACACGCCCCCGTGCTCAGCGAGCATGGCCCCGTGTCCAGGAGTTTGTTTCCCAAAAATCCCATTTTTCGACCCGGTCCTGAAAACTTGAAAATTTTTGGTCCAGTAGGGGCGGTTTTCCCCGAAAATGAAACCCCAAATGCCGTTTTTCTCAAAACTTACCCCTTCAATTTTATCTTTTTCGGTTCAAAAACAAGGTTTGGGGTTTTTGTGAGAAATCGGGTAAATCTATGAACAATACAAGTAGATTTACTTCCTATAACATGAATCTAAACTAATGCTAACAGATTTATGCAAAAATTTGAGGTTCGATCCGGATGAAGTTCAAGAACCCTAGATTTTCCCCAAATTTTTGATGTTTTAACTACATGCAAATGCTTAATCTAACTACTAATGATGATAGAATCATACCTTGATGTTGTTAGAAGTAGAGGAGACGTCGAAATTCTGCGGAAAAATCGCCTGAACCAGAGCGTTTTCGGGGAAACGGGGCGTGTGGAAATGAAGAAACTGTGTTGAAAAGGGGTTTTATCCCGACAGTTGCGCGGACACGGCCCCGTGCCGAGCAAAGTTTTAAATTTTTTTTATTGCTCGTGTGAGTGCCCTTGTTTCCCAAAAACTCGGTTAGAAGACTTACCGATTTGGAAGTCAACCCGTTTGTTCGTAACTTACCAGGTATGATGTTGATGCTTTTATTCTTCGACTGTTTGAAGCGAGATTTCTTCCTCCTCATCCTCAATGAATCCTTGATAGAGCTTCAGCCGCTGGCCATTGACTTTAAATGGAGTTCCATTCCGAGATTTAATTTCTACTGCACCGTGTGGGAAAATATGGGTGATGGAAAAAGGTCCTGACCACCTGGACTTTAATTTACCAGGAAACAATCGAAGTCGTGAATTAAACAATAGAACTTGATCTCCTACTCAAAATTCATTTGGTTTTATGTGCTTGTCGTGAAAATTTTTCATTCTTTCCTTATAAATTTCAGAGTTTGAGTATGCATAATTCCTTAATTCGTCTAATTCATTTAATTGACAAAATCGATTTTTACCGACAAATTCTAAATCAAGGTTTACATTTTTAATTGCCCAGTAGGTCTTGTGAGCTATTTCTTCTGGCAAATGACAACTTTTTTCGTAGACGAGCTTGTATGGGGTTGTACCTATTGTTGTTTTATAAGCAGTGCGAAAAGCCCATAAAGCATCATCTAATTTATCGGCCCATTCTTTTTTTTTATTTAACCCTACGGTTTTTTCAAGTATTCGTTTTAAACCTCTATTAGTCACTTCGGCTTGTCCGTTTGTTTGAGGGTGATATGCTGTTGAGACCCGGTGATAGACCCCATATCTTGTTAAAATTTTTTCAAGTTGATGATTACAAAAATGGGTACCTCTATCACTTCTTAATGCTTTAGGTGTTCCAAAACGAGAGAATATTTTTTTCAGAAATCTTACCACGACTCTTCCATCATTTGTTGGAAGTGCCTCGGCCTCGGCCCATTTAGACAAATAATCTACAACCACAAGTATATATTTGTTTCCTTTTAATGGTGGGAAGGGTCCCATAAAGTCGAGTCCCCACACATCAAAGATTTCACAAACAAGAATGCCATTTTGTGGCATTTCATTTTCGGAAGAAATATTACCTGTCCTTTGGCAAGCGTCACATGTCTTGACAAGACTTTTAGCGTCTTTGTAAATGGTCGGCCAATAAAATCCTGAATCAAATACCTTTTGTGCGGTACTAGCGGCACCATGATATCCTCCGTATGGACCTTCATGACAATGGCGGAGAATTCTTCTTGCTTCATTACCATGTACGCATTGGCGGATGAGTTGATCAGCACACATTTTGAAAAGATAAGGATCTTCCCAAAAATAATGCTTTACATCAGCAAAGAATTTCTTTCTTTGATGATATGGCCAACCTTTTACGACTATACCGCTAGCTAGGTAGTTAGCATAGTCTGCGAACCATGGTTCTTCTCTGTATTCCACCATTTCTAGGGACTCTGTTGGAAATTTTTCGTTGATTTGCTCGTCGCTGGTTGCCTCCAAAGCTGGGTCTTCTAAGCGTGAAAGATGATCCGCTGCAGTGTTTTCTGCTCCTCTTTTGTCTTTGATTTCAATATCAAATTCTTGGAGGAGTAGAATCCAACGAATCAAACGTGGTTTAGCATCCTGTTTCTTGAAGAGATATCGAATGGCTGCATGATCTGTATAGACTATTATTTTTGAAAGAACAAGATAAGAACGAAATTTATCAAAAGCAAATACCACAGCTAGTAATTCTTTTTCAGTTGTTGTGTAATTTTCTTGTGCATCGTTAAGTGTTTTACTAGCATAATAAATTGGGTGAAAATGCTTTTCTTTTCTTTGTCCCAAGACAGCTCCAACTGCAAAGTCACTTGCATCACACATGATTTCGAAAGGAAATTTCCAATCAGGCGCTATCATGATGGGTGCATTGACTAGCATTTCCTTTAGGGTTAGGAATGCTTGATTGCAATCATTGTCAAAGATAAAAGGGCCATCTTTTTCACGTAATTTTGTTAGAGGCCTTGAGATTTTAGAAAATTCTTTGATAAACCGCCTATAAAATCCAGCATGCCCTAAGAAACTTCTGATAGCTCTAACGGAGGATGGGGGTGGTAATCGAGAAATAATGTCTATTTTGGCTCGATCAACCTCCATTCCTTCGCTTGAGATTTTGTGACCGAGTACTATTCCCTCCGTTACCATGAAATGGCATTTTTCCCAGTTAAGGGCGAGGTTAGTTTCCTCACATCGGGATAACATTCGTTCAAGGTTATCGAGGCATTGGTCGTATGAATCCTCGAAGATAGAAAAGTCGTCCATGAAGACTTCCATTGTCTTTTCTATCATGTCATGGAAGATGGCTACCATGCAACGTTGAAAGGTTGCGGGGGCATTACATAGACCGAATGGCATGCGTCGATAAGCAAAAGTTCCATAGGGACATGTGAAGGTTGTCTTTTCTTGGTCTTCGGGTGCTATCGAGATTTGAAAGTAACCTGAAAAACCATCCAAGAAACAATAAAATGTATGACCGGATAATCTTTCTAACATTTGATCAATGAAGGGCAAAGGAAAGTGATCTTTCCTTGTTGCTTCATTTAATCGTCTATAATCTATACATACTCTCCATCCTGTGACGGTTCTCGTTGGTATTAATTCATTCTTTTCGTTAGTTATTACCGCCATACCTCCTTTCTTTGGAACTACTTGGACGGGACTTACCCAAGGACTATCGGAGATAGGGTAGATAAGTCCGACATCAAGTAATTTGATGACTTCGTTTTTAACCACTTCTTGTACATTTGGATTTACTCGACGTTGTGGTTGTATTACCGACTTGTAGTCATCGTTCATTAAAATTTTGTGCGTGCACATGGAAGGACTTATTCCTTTAATGTCTACAAGCTTCCAAGCGATCACATTTTTGTGTTTTTTCAAAAGTTTAATTAATTTCTCTTTTTCTAACCTACCTAATTTAGACGAAATAATTACAGGTGATTTACCCTCTTTGTCTAGAAAAGCATATTCCAAACCTTTCGGAAGTTCTTTGAGCTCAAGCGGTGGGTCTTTAGGAGACTCCTTATTTGGTTGCTCATTTTGATCAAGAACTTTGAAAGTTTGTTCTATGGCGACCTCTTCTTCAACAAAGTGGTCAATCTTTTCACTTGTATCGGGTGGTTCATCTTCATCTTCAATTAGGGTGTCATTATTGCCAAAAGGATATTTCATTGAACGCTCAATATCGATGCTTCTTTTAAATGCCCCTAATTGAATTGATAGATTGTTGTTCTTCCGGTTTTTCAAAGCTTTGTGGGTTTTTACAAAAGGTCGTCCCAACACTAGAGGAGCGTCATCGAGGATGACAAAGTCGGTTGGGATTACCATTTGATTTGTTTGAACCAAGACATCCTCAACTACACCGATTGATTTTATTACTTTCCGATTGGATAGAAAAATGGGTATTTGAAGTGGAGAAAAATCACTAATACTTAATTTTTCGAAAATGTAGTTGGGCATTATGTTAACGCAAAGATCTTTATCAATTGTGACATTACTAATAAATGAATTTTGAAAAAAACATGGAACCAGTGTAATGTTGATTTCAAATGGGTATTCTTTTATTAGCGAGGTTTGATCATTTGTTAACTTAATGCTTACCGTTTCGTCAATTTTAGTGTTAGTGTTTAACTCTTTTAAAAACTTAGCATGAGTGGGCACTAAACAATGATTTTCGAAGGAAGGTGACAAGAGATTAATTTCTTCAAAATTAGACTCTTTTTGAATTTTAACGTTGTCGGACTCACCTTTTTCGTTGTTTAACTCATGTGTCGGTTTTTCACTTATTTGTTCTTCCATTTTTACATTTTCAACTATCTCTTTTTTATTTAATTCCTCTCTTGCGCGGGACTCCTCTTCCCTTGCGCGAGATTCCTTTATGTAACGCTCGATAGTTTTAAGGTGTTCTAATATCCTATCGGTCACGTCGGCGATAGAGTAAGGATCGGGATTTTCAAAGCTTGAATCCGGATGTTCGATCCTTTGTTCCTCATAAGACCCATATGAAGTAGATGGTTCACACCATTGTTCTTCATTGTAAGTATATGATGGATAAGGGTCGTAATTTTGTTCTTCATAATACTCATATGAGGTGGGTTGTTCACGCCATGGTTCCTCATAATAAGCATACGAAGGTGGTGGCTCATATCTTGGTTCCTCAAAGTATGAGTATGAAGGCTCATACCTTGGTTCATCAAAATATGAGTATGAGGGAGAAGGTTCATACCTTGGTCTTCATAGGATGTGTATGAAGTTGATGGCTCGTACCAGGGCTCCTCATAGTAGGTGTATGAAGTGGATGGCTAAAATAAGTCACACTATTGAACCGAGTGCGGGTTACCACAATTAGTGCAATAGTCTTCCCTATAATCTTCCTCTTCATAGGTGTAGTTGTAACCTCCTGAGTATTGATCCATGAGAATCACTCAGCAGACCACAACAAAGTCTCGAGACCAGAAAACAAAAATAAAGACGGAAACAGAGGCTGGACACGGCCCCGTGTTCAGTGGACACGGCCCCATGTTCAGGATCTGTATCTGGGCGTTTGAATTAAAGTTACTGGTTTCGTTGAGCACGGGGCGTGTTCAGTAAGCACGGCCCCGTGTTCAGGCTCTGTATTTGGGTGTTTTATGAAAAATATGCAGCACGACCCGTGTTCAGTGAGCACGGCCCGTGTTCAAGCTACTGTAAATGCAAAATTAAACTAAAATGCAGAAAAATGTGCGCGCGTTTTGAAAAAGTTTTGAAAAACTGATTAGGCCGTCGATTTTAAGCTTTCTTAAAATCCTTGTGTCCCCGGCAACGGCGCCAAAAACTTGATGCGCGTTGAGTGTGATAGTTTTTTATGTATATTTTAAGCCCTTTTACACTTTTTAGCCAAGTTTTCAATTTATTAAACACGATATTTACTAACACTAAACACACATATGGGCAAGTGAACCCATCGTGAGCGTAGTATAGTGTTGGTAAGATACCGATGTCATCCAAGGACACAAGAGCTTTTAGTACCGGTTTATCCTCAACGTCTAATCAAATCAAAAATTAGAAAAAAAGGTTTTTAAACTAGAAAAATAAAACTAACTAAAATGCTGAAAAATAAAATAAAATAAAAAACAGATAGACAAGATGAATCACTTGGATCCGACTCGTGTGTAGTGTAACCTTTGATTATTTCCGCACTTTTGCACTTTTTAAGAGATTATCTTAGTTATTGTAGTAGGCCCCTCTTTTGAAGGTGACGTTACCCTCAACCCAGTAGTTTGAGTCAGCAAGGATACAATCCTAAAGGGTCAGATTATTGAAAGATAATTAATTAAGTTATTAATGCATAATGTGGTAGGCCCCTCTTTTGAAGGTGACGTTACCCTCGGCTAAGTAGTCTGAGTCAGCAGGGATACAGTCCTAAGTAGCCGGGTTAAAGTATTAATAGTAGCTTACATATGAGGGGATCAAAGAGTTTGGACCCCCGCCATCCAATACCAGTGGGTATTGAAGGAGGTCCTACTAAATTTGACCCAGGTCCTTGCAGGATCTATACACTGAACATGGCAAGACTCTTACCAAACCGTTCCCTTAACCCCCGACCAGGTAGCCAACATACCTCCATATAGACCGTGGAGATATGAATGGTGAAAATCCTTTATTTTATATAGACAGTAAAATAATGCCAAGACACCACGAACAAGCGATAAGGAAGAATCACCTTCAACATAAGAAACTAGTTATTAAAGTCATTAATACATAACCAAATAAAAAGTGCGAAAAGATTAAAAATAAAAAGTATTACACCAGACACTTGTCTTCACCAAGTGATGTAAGAGACTTAGGCAAACATGGCCTTTGATTGTCAAGAACTCTTACGATCAATCTTGGATCCCGAGACGACTCACACACTCTATGATGGATGATGGATGATGGTGGTGGATGATGGTGTTGTGATGGTGGTGGAGGGTGGTGAAGTGTGAGAGAGGTGGTGTGCCAAGGGATGGTTTGCAAATGAGCCAAGCACCCCTATTTATGGCCTGAACAGCAGCTCGGGCACGGCCCCGTGTCCACCTTCCTTCTCTTTCTTCATTAATTGCAGTTTGTCTGCATTAGTTGACCACGCCCCCGTGTCCGCTGGGCACGACCCTGTGTGCAGAAGCATATCTGTACTATCAAGATTTCCCCAGATTCTGCGAATCTTAGAGTTGACCACGACCCCATGTCCACTGGGTACGCCCCCGTGGTGGGTGATAGAAGCTTCTACAGCTTTGTCTTTTTTGGAGACACTTGGGCACGCCCCCGTGCTCATTGAGCACGGGGCGTGTTCAGCCTTCTGTTTTCTTGTTTTGCTTGGGAAGATGCTGTCGGGGGGTCGGTCATGCCACGTTTGTTCCTTTTCTTGTATTTATGTTAGATTTAGCTGCCTTTTTTCTTCTTTTGTTCATTTGAGCTCATTTAATCCTGAAAATACAAAAGGAAGACAAAAACATACTTTTTCCAACATTAGTACTAAAAAAGGGTTAGTTTTATGCCACATTTGATGTAATTTATATGTTGCATTTTGCACACATCACAAACAAAAGGGGCACTTCAAACGGGAATCCAGAAACTCAGCAGCGGATGAAACAACTAATCCTTTACATGACGACTATTATAAGAAAGCTGTTTATCACCGAAATCGCGAAGAGCCGCCCAGAATGAAGCAAATCGAGGAGACTCCAAAGGAGAAGTCGAGAGCTTTAGCTGTGATTCAAGATGACGAAGGTTTCGATTGGAGTGAGTTTTTGCCAGAAGATGATGCAGTTGGCTTTGCATTCATGGCACAAATTCAACCATATAAAGATACACGAACTGAAGAGCAAAAATTCAACAATCGAAAGATGTTAGCACAAAATATGAAGGATAGAAACTATGCAGCTTGGAAAGAAGCCAAAAGAGCAAATAGATGGGATGCTGATCGTGAATGCTATCTGGATCCGAAAGGCAACATAATTGCGGAACCATCATCACTCAAACTTGAAACTCTCATAGAATCTATAAAGCAAGAATATGAACAGAGGGAGAGAGATCTTGCAAAGAAAGCTGAAAAAGAAGAGCTAAAGTTAAAGAAGATAGATGAGGGGATTGTAGGTCCCTAGTCCGTGTGGATCGTAACAAAACTGACAATCTACCAAGGGTGCGGAATCCCCTTGATAAACCTAGCAAATAGAAACAAGAACACAAGACGTTTTACCAACTGATCTTCTATGATTATCCAACGAAAACGTTTACAATCACTAAAGATCTCCACGAACTCACAGCCAATGTTCTGTGTATTCGAACTCTCTCTCAATTGCCTAAAAGTCTCCAAAAGTCTAACCCTAAAACTCTAGGTAAAGGTTGTTTATATAGCACAACCTATACAATTCGAATTGGGCTCAGCCCATACGAATTCTGTTTACAAAACGGGCTAAACTAGATAGACTAAAACTTGATACAAACTTGAACTTGAACTTGGACGATTTGGACTTTAACTAACTCGAATTCCATTATGTCTTCATAAGTCTTCGCGGCCCAAACTCGTTTAATATCCAAAGACCAATCCAACGCTGTTGTCACATAAAATACACCAACAAACTCCCCCTTGACAATAGCTTGCAAAGGAAACTTTAGTCTTCAGAATCTCACAGTCTTTGGTCTTTGGATAGCGTCAGCTTCAACATGAATTTTGTCAGCAACAGACTCCCCCTAAGCTGATGTATCCAATCACCAAATCTTCCAAGTTTTGATTCAGCATTCCAAGTAAGTCTTCACAGCATCTATTCTGCATTGTAGAAGGAGGATTCTACCAAGCAGCAACAAACTCCTCATCTCTTCAAAGCAACTTCTCATCAACAAACTGCTTCAATCTGTATACTATAAAACAAACATCTCGAGAAACCATAAGAATTTTTCAACATAGTTAAAGAATTATAATTATGCAAGAGATAGTTAAACTGTATAACAGATTAAGCACTTTCCAATTCAACACCAACACGCACATATTTTAAACAAACACCTTATAACCTGCATGAGTTAAAAAAAATTTTGAACCCACTTACTAACACTGTCTCCCCCTATCAGTAACAATTCCTCCAAGAATAACAGTTTTCCGTACGTTAAGAATTTTAACAGAAAAAGACACTATTTTTGTAGTTTAGTATTTTCTGAAAGCAAATAAATACGAAAAGCAATAAACACTCTATTTTTGTGAGAATCACCGGTAAGAAGATCATATCAGCACAATCAAACTGTTTTCACACTATTAGATAATTCTTTATATAATTTTCATGAAAAGCAGTCCAAGATGTTAGTGCATTTATGTCTATCGCCTCCGTCATCTCAAACCGTAGCAGAAACTGTTAAAATTCTAGGCTTTATATTGGAATAGTTAGAAATATCTAGAAAAAGGCAAGGTGGCATTTATGTAAATAAGGGGAACTCTCCTTATAAGCCTTGGCCTATAAATAGGTGAGTTAGGGTTAACTTTTGGAACTTTTGCCATTTGTGACTTTGAAGCTTAGAGGATAGAGAGAGAAAGTAGAGAGAGAAAGGCAAAAGGTGATTCAAGGTGCGTGTAACGATTTCAGATCTTTTATAGAATCACAGATTGATTACGTCTTGTGTGTCTCGGTCTTGCTCGTACACGGATTCCGCACGTCGTACGAGTCGGTTCGCAATCGTTCGGAGTCAAACCGGTCCTTACAAGTGGTATCAGAGCAGGAGCTCGATTGCTCGGATCATTCACACGATTTCGCACTTGAATTCAGCAGATTTAGATCGAAATTTCACTCAGATTTGTCTAAATTCTTCATTTTTCTTCTTTTTCACGTTTTCAACAGAAAAACGCAAAATTAACAAGGATTTTACGGTTAAAATCGGATGATTTTTTATATTATGTGCGAAAACAACTAATAAATAAGCCTATAAAATTTCAGACTTTAATTCAAAGTATTTTGTGAGAAATTTGAGATTTTTTGATCGAAAAATGATAAAAGTTGCTGCTGTTACGGTTGTTGTTCTTCGCGCGGATGGCAATCCGTGCGGATGACCATACGCGTTGACTGAGTGTTGACCTATCCGTACGCATAAGTCGCACGCACGGATGACATAATACGTATTGACTTTTTGTTGACCCTGTCACACGCACGGATAGCTATACGTGTTACAACATCTTGTCTGATCTAGTCACTTGGTCAACATATTCAGATTGTCAGTCAAAGTAATCATTCTGCATTCGGTGAACATGTGAATTTGTCTTTTTCAATAAGTTTGCACGTGATCATAGTGAGTGCATGTGATAGATAACAGATTGTAAGTGAGATTGTCGGTTATTAATTGTGGTCAAAAGGTCAACTTCATACGCACGGATAGCCCACCCGTGCGTATAGCATCATTCCCACCCGCACGGATTACTTTCAGCCATACGTGTTGACTTGTTGACTTTCCATACGCACGGACAACTTGTCCGCGCGGATAACATTCCCATCCGTGCGTATAACATCATCCGGATTCCCACCCGTGCGTATCACCACCCGTGCGGATAACATCATCCGGATCCCCATCCGCACGGATAACAATCCGTGTTGACTGATTATTTGACCATTCAGAGGGACACTTGTCTGCACTGATAACTATCCGCGTCATAACAATCCATATCTTAGCAACTAATTGCATGTGAAAGTTGTTGATTATTTTCAAAAAGAATTAATTCGCTTCTGACAGATAATACATCGGTCCAATCAAATTGATTTTGATTTAGAGTATCACGTGGATCTAGTCGGCAAGCTTTAATTGAATATATCAGATTTTCGCGAGATTCATAGATGATGTCAGACTGCATGTGAAAAATTAATGGACATTGATTGATTGTTTGCATGAAAATTAATAGTGCACATGGCATATTAACTTTGCACGTAATATTGTTCAACTTTGTCGAGTATTACAGGTGTCAATAAGTATTGTTTGCCACTTAATCAGATTCACACGTAAAGGAAATTGTCAGGGTGCAAGTGAGTTTGTTCATTGAAGTCAAAGAAGTCAACTCCACCCGCACGCATAACCTTAGTCACACGGATCCCCACCCGTGCGTACAACTTCTCCCGGATCCCCATACGCACGGATCTCCATCCGGATAGCAATCTCATTCGAACGGACAACGTTATCACGCGATTATTTTCACTATTGACTTGTGTCGACTCACTCGTTCGAGTACCCGTACGATTCATTTGTTTGATATTGTTTAAACTCATTGTGTTTATTTGATCGTGTTTCAGGTGATTAAAAGGTGCTGTTAAACGAAAAGATCACATCATGGCTGAAGAATTTATCAATACTTTCTACAATGCGTTTACCTCGGATACAGTGGAAGGTTCAAACGATACACCCAAAGCGATAACGAAAACCATCAAAGACAACATTAACAATGACAACTTTTATGGAACATATTCAAAACCTCCGAAGCTGAATAACATTGAGGATTATGTTTGGTGGAAGGAGAGGTTTGTCAATTGGACGAAGGCATATGCACATGAAAGTTGGTTTTGTTTAAAGTTTGGCTATGAGAACCCAACAAATGACAAAGGAGAAGAAATTCTGATCAAAGATTATTCAGAGGATGATCGAAAGAAATTTTCTTATGAACAGAAGATGATTGCTTTGATTCAGCAATCAGTCCGTGATGACATCTTTTCATTATTAGTTCATAAAGGGTCATCTAAATCTGTATGGAAAGCTTTGAAGGTTAAAGCAAAGGGGGGTACACAAATCCAGAAAAACAAAATAGCTTTATTGAAAAAAGAATTTGATTTGTTTGACACTTTAAAGGGAGAGACTGTGAGGCAAATGATTGAGAGATTTTGCCATTTAAAAATTGAACTTGAAAGATTTAATATTGTGAAAACTAGAGAAGAAATTGTTGATAAAGTAATCGAAGCGTTACCACGAGCTGATCAGTGGCAAACGTTTGTTTTTATCTTGAAAAATGATGAAAAATTTGATACAATTTCTCTTGATACATTGTTAGAAAAGATTGAGAGTCATGATCTGGAGCTACAAAAGCAAAACAAGATGAGTGGTTCATCTCATCATCAGAATGTTGGTCTATACTACAAAGGCAATGTACCTTCGGAGAAAGTTGGCAGTTCTCCAAAGACAACATTCAGTGGTGAAAAGATGAAAGAACCACAAACAACTTCTTCAAGTTACCATTCCGGATATCATTCATCTTCAAAATCAAGTTCTGATGAAACTGAGGAGATTTTGTGCAACATTGCTCTTAAATTGAAGAATTCTCCTGCAATGAGCATCAATGCAGCTAAACAACAAATGAGCTTCCTTGCATCTGTTCTGGAATCGTATGAAGGTCTAGTTGCAGGCAAGATTGGTAACTCCGAGTTAACCAAAGAAGACTACGACCAGATTGATCCGGAAGAGATGGAACTCATTGACATACGTTGGTGTTTGGCAAGCTGCATCCGCAGAGCTCAAAGATATATGGAAATTACTGGGAAGCAATCTCTCGGTGGTGCATCTACAAAGCTTGGATTTGATAAGTCCAAAGTGACCTGCTTCAAATGTAAGCAAAAAGGTCATTTCAAGAGAGAGTGCACTAACTCTGCGGTTGGTGGAAATGAACATCCGTTCAATGACGATTATTACCGAAAGGCAATTTATCACCGTAGCAGAGAAGAGCCAAAGATGATCGAAGATAAACCCAGAGAGAAGTCCAGAGCTTATGCTGTAATCCACGATGATGAAGGATATGATTGGAGTCAGATTCTACCAGATGAAGATCGTCCTGTAACAGCTCATGGAAGAAAAACATCAAAGGCCCAGCATCATGTTCTTGTTGCTGAAATTCATGAAGAAAACAAAGAAGAAAATGTTGCTGCTGAGGTCAAAGAAAAAACTCGAGAAGAGATTTTGAAAGAAAAAACTCCAAGAGAAATATTCATTGTAGGGTGCAGAATGGAGAAAATGCAGGAAGAATATGAGAATGCTGTTGCAAACAAACGATGGGATAAACAGCAAGAATGTTTTGTCAACAAACAAGGTGAACCGGTTGTTCCCAGAAGTGACATAGTTCACGATGATGTTCTTCTAGTAATTCCTCGATCCGGCGAATATTATTCCAATGTTGCAAAAGACAAGACATATGTGAAAAGGCTGGATAAAATCATCAGGGATGCCATGACGATAAAACTGAGGAAGAGGAATGAAGAAAGAATGAAGAAGAATGTTGAAGAGATGGTAAACAATCTGAAGAAAGCTGCTGAAGAGGTTAAAGCAGAAGCTGTTAAAGAAGAAGATGTGAAGATTGTTGAAGAAGTGAAAAAAGAAGTGGCGGTGAATGTGGAAGTTGAAGAAGAAGCTGTTACTGAAGAACAGCAGGTTAGAGAAGATGTGAAGAAAGCAGAAGAAGAAGTGAAGACTGAAAGTTCAACAGATGTTGGTTCTGTTGATGAGAAGCAGCAGGAAGAAGCTGATCAGAAAGAAACTGAAGCAGACACCGAAGTGCCAATCACTAAGGTAAATTCTGATTCTGAAACTGTAATCAAAATCGTTGAACAATACAAGAAATGCATGGAAACGTGCAGTGCTTGTACTGAAAAAGATGATAAATTCAGAACAAGAGATCTTGAATTCACTAAAATCAAAAATGTTTTCAAAGAAAAATGCAAAGAAATGTTAGAAAATGAAAAGGTTTTAAAAGAAAATGATGAAAAACTTTCTCAAAAATGTAAAAATCTAGAAAATGAAAATGAAGTTTTGAAAGAAAATGTTTCGAAAAAGACAGGAGAATGTGATAAAAAAGAGAATACTTTTCAGGAAATGAAAAAGGAATACGATTCGATAAAATTGGCTTATCACATTACAAAAGAATCATATGAAAAAGTAAAAAGTGAAATGAAACTTGTTCAATCAAGATTGAAATACTGTTCTGAAACAACTAATGAGTATAAACGAATGTATGAAATAAAGAAACAAGTTGTTAATTCTTACATTGAGGATGTTGCTAAGCTAAAGCGTCAGATTGCTGATTTAGAACAGGATAATAACAAGTTAAAAAGTTATCACGCGTCGTCATATGTGCTTGAACGTATTTTCAACATAAAACTGGAGGATGGTAAGTCTGAGCAAAACAAGAAAGGCATTGGCTCAGAGTTTCATAAAGTTCCACCACCGAAAAAGTTTGTGTTTTATGATGAGGAAAAGGTCGAAAAAGCTTTCAACATGGTAGATCAATTGCCAGATAACATTGACGTAACCTATTCCAAATCTGATGATTCTAGTGATTCAGAGGTGGTAGGTAAGGTCGTTGAAAGTGTGTTGAAAGAAGAGTCAGTTGATACAGGTAAATCTGAATCACAGGATGAAGATGAAGGAAATCTTCATGATAATTATCTGAAAAACACAAAATCCGAGAAAAATTTGAGTGATGATTCAAAAGGATTGGTTTATACCATGATTGGATCGGACAAATTATTCTTAGATGTTGTATTCCCGATTCAGAATGTGATTTCAGAAAAGGTTGACAAAGTTTTCAAAATGGTTGAGATTGAAAAGTCTGAGATTTCAAAGTTTGCTGGTAAAGGTCACAAAACTTTTTATAACAAACCTGGTTACAAAAAGAAAAACATGAAGGCTGGGTTGGGTTATAAGAAGAAACAAAGTTGGAAAAGAAATGAAACGCCAAATTTTCAGGCAAAAATGAGTTTTGTTCAAGGAGACAGTTTAGCAAAAGAAAAAGAGCTCAAAATGAGACAGTCTAATGATGAGTTCTTTGCTAAAAAGAAAAAGCAACAACTACAGGTCAAAGATGTGTCCATGAGAACATGTTTCAAATGTGATCAAAAAGGACATCTTGCACGCAAGTGTCCTAATCTGAAACCTGTGGATGTTGACAAAAAGAAGATTGATGCTGAGAAACAAAAATTTGAGAATGTGAGACAAAAGTCAACCAGATTTGACTCAAAACAAACTTGGAGGTATAACACAAACAAGTTTGCTTCGACTCAAAACTGGAAATCAAACTCAAACAGGTTTGATTCGAGACAGACCTGGAATTCTTACACGCCCAGAGTCAGGACAACTCAAAGTTGGAAAACAACTGTTGATATGACAAAACCACAAGAGTTTTGGAAACCAAAAGTTGTTCAAAAACAAAGTGTTCATAAAGAGTCTCATTTTTACAAAAGAGGTATTCCTAAAGGTCAGACATGGAGTATTAAGAAATCGATGATTTTTGTAAAAGATGAAAAAGTTGAGGTCAAAGTTGATAAGGTCTTTGTGAAAGACGACAAAGACTTTCCGGCATTGAATGAAGTTTATTGTGTTGAAATGCCTAAGGTCAAGCAGGCCTGGGCTAAATTGTTTAAGTGATCGAGTAAGTGTAAATGTGCAGGTGCTCAAGAAAATTGAAGACTGTGAGAATGGAAATCGGAGCAGCCTGGCACAAGAAGAAGAGGCTGCTGAACCCTGTGTTGGTTGAAACAGGGAGTTTGTTTGTTTTCTGTACATAAATAAATAATATTTTCAAAAACCCTAAAAATTTGAAAAATTAAAAACCAAAAATATGTTTTCAGTTTGTCAAAAATTTTGAAAAACCAAAAATATGTTTTGTTTCTGTAAAAAATATTCAAAAATACAAAAATATGTGTTAATTGAATATGTCGAAACCCTCACGGCTGAACAAACATGATTACTTTCACAAGATTGAAAAACGGTTTTCAAACTGTCGAAAATCAATGGGTTGTAAATCATGGGGGTACGTTATATTTTCTGCAAATTAGTGCATGAAAAGCAGAAAATGGATGGCGAGACAAAGCTATCAGTATCGGTTTGTCAAATTTTCTTTAAATGGTTTTGCATTTTAGGGGGAGTAATATTGTCAGAAAATCCAAAAACATTAGAAAATTTGAAAAAGTCAAAAACATGATAAAAATTCAAAATTGAGTTTTTGTGTAAAAAGAAGAAATGATAGTACATCAGTAGACAGTTACAGTATGCTAAAGAAATGTAATGGTTATATAGCGTTAAACAGTCTCACTGATGATATGCCGATAGGTTTTTATACATTTAGTAAACTTTTTCGGGATATAAACCTAAATTCAAACTTGCTTATTTCGTGGGGAACACTACTTGGATATATAGGTAACCCCTGAAATCTCGTTTGAAAGGTCCCTCTTTCTGAGATACTAGGTCTTTATACTCAGTGATATCTGGGGTATTATCCCGGGACTTCTGATTTTGCGGAAGCAATGGCCTAGTCCCCGGAGAATACTTTCCGCATTGCTTGAAACATAGCACAGCCCTCAGCTAAAAAATGATGAAACATTGAAAAATGCTATTCATGGCTGTTGTAACAAAAGATCCTCTAAAGGGGACACACCAAAAGTCGAGCCGTCATCTCTCTGCTGAACGGAAGTTCTGACCTGAGCTCTCACGATTTCGTACTATAATTTATTCCCCTTACAGATATCATCTAGGTATACTCACCTGTAAGACTGAATATTGGGATCTGGATACGGGAGTATATTCAAGAGGTGGGACACATGAATAGGTTTAAGTTCTTAAAACATCTAATTCGTATCCTGAATCAGTTGAAATTTGTATGAAAATTTAAGTGGACCAGTATATCGACAATCTAAGCGAATTGTTTAATTCTTAATGTGTAAATAAGCTCAACGGTACTTGTGACTTGTCAAAAACTGATATGATCCTCTAACGCAAACTCAAACAAAAATATTGTCTGTAAATATGTTTGTACATATTTCTTTACTGCTTTATATTTCAGAAAATACAAAAAGATTTTGATTTCTGCTTTATTTTCGACAACCGATGTCTGAGAACTGAGTTTCAAAATCTAAGTATGCTGATTGTGTTTCTGAAAATAAAACAAGTTCATTAATTTGAAACTTGAAGTTTTTAAAAATCAAAAATCAAAAACAGTTTGTGATATCTCCAAGGTCATTAAGTTGGACTTGGATGATTAACTGTGAGGGATTTGGATGATTATACTGTTAAAATCTGTAAAAGAGCCAGTTTCCGATACGGTTCGTTGAAACTGCCAAATCTTTGAAGATTGTTGATAGGGAGAGTATCAAGTAATCCTGGATATATTTCATATTATTATATCTTAGTCCCAGGATCTTGATTTAGAAAGTTTAATAGAGCCAGGTTATGATACCTGGACAACTGAAAACATTGTTACTTATAAATGTTTGAGAATTGCAGATACCAGACTACGATCCCGGTAGCCGAGTCTTAGGGGGAGTCTGAAGACGAGCTCAACGTAAAGGGAAGCGTGCATAGGCGCCAGGATACTTTTCCCAGAAGAGCTTGTAACCAGAAAGCCAGGTGTCGATCCCAAAGCACGGAAGCTTGACGAAAGGGGGAGCCTGAAGAGTCTACCGAAAGGGGGAGCTGGAGCTGAAGACAGATCCAACGGGATTCTGTTCGAGCTAGAGAGAGAGAAAGAAAAGAAGCTACGAGTCTGACTAAATGTTTGAGATTGACTGCGGTAATATCCAAGGGGGAGTCTGTTAGTGCATTTATGTCTATCGCCTCCGTCATCTCAAACCGTAGCAGAAACTGTTAAAATTCTAGGCTTTATATTGGAATAGTTAGAAATATCTAGAAAAAGGCAAGGTGACATTTATGTAAATAAGGGGAACTCTCCTTATAAGCCTTGGCCTATAAATAGGTGAGTTAGGGTTAACTTTTGGAACTTTTGCCATTTGTGACTTTGAAGCTTAGAGGATAGAGAGAGAAAGTAGAGAGAGAAAGTAGAGAGAGAAAGGCAAGAGGTGATTCAAGGTGCGTGTAACGATTTCAGATCTTTTATAGAATCACAGATTGATTACGTCTCGTGTGTCTCGGTCTTGCTCGTACACGGATTCCGCACGTCGTACGAGTCGGTTCGCAATCGTTCGGAGTCAAACCGGTCCTTACACAAGACGATTACCAGTATATTTATCCACTTAAACAAAATGCATGAACATTTCAAGTACCATTACCGTATGATACGTTAAGGTAATTTTATTACTGATATACTAGTGTGTCCCACTTCAGGATATACCCCCGCGATCAAGGTATGCACAAAGATTCATCGTAGTAGGTGAGTATACTGAATTCATCCGTTTTGTTTTTCAACGTTTAGATAATTGGTGAACAGGTCAGTACTTCCGTATAGCAGAGAGACCAAAATATCTAACGAGGGCAAAGACAAATACCATTTTTGGTACGAATTGTGCTTTTTGCACTTTGTGAATGACTCTCTTTGAGAGCTTCTTCATTTAAGGGTTTTGGCATTTTTAGCTCTTTTAAGATATCCTGGGTGTGTCTAGGTCAGCATATATCTGGATGCAGCAGAAGGACACCCCTGATATCCCCAGATGAAATAACAGTATAAAGACCCAAAACTTCAGATTTTGGCAATCTATCAACACAAGATTTAAGGTCATTAAACCATACACCACTGATGTGTTCCCCACTCATACTCAGTTCGTTTAGGTTTATATCACATTGGTAAGTTGATTATTTCATGCTTTTGCCTACTGGTACATCATATGATGAAGCTTCTATCACACTTAAGCAATTTAATTTCATTTTCAGTGTGACAGTCTAACTCGCTGATGTACTATCATTTCTTCTTTTTCACACAGTAATAACTCATTTTTGTTTTTCTATTTTTTTTATGTTTTTGATTTTTCAATGTTTTTGTATTTTTGTTTTTTTTAAGAAAAGCAGTAAACTATTTACAAAAATTCTTATGAAAAACCAGTTATTCAGGATTCCTCATCCCGTTGAGT
This sequence comes from Helianthus tuberosus, assembly GCA_030545235.1. Lineage (NCBI taxonomy): Eukaryota > Viridiplantae > Streptophyta > Magnoliopsida > Asterales > Asteraceae > Helianthus > Helianthus tuberosus. The sequence continues at coordinate 190,990,264 of CM060406.1, forward strand.
TCGACTAAGTGTTCAAAGCGAGCTCGATCAAAAGCTTTTGTGTAAAGATCAGCAAGGTTATCTAGTGTGTCGACTCGGTGTAATTCAATGAGTCTCTTTTCAGCACAATCCCGTATAAAGTGATGACGTATGTCAATATGTTTAGTTCTACTGTGCTTTACGGGATTGTTTGTGATTGATATAGTGGCATTATTATCTATCATAATAGGAGTACGAGTGAAATCCAAACCGTAATCGCGCATCTGCTGTTGAATCCAGAGAACCTGAGAGCAACAGCTACCCGCAGCAATATATTCAGCTTCACACGTAGATGTAGACACACAGGATTGCTTCTTGCATTGCCAAGACACGATCCTGCCTCCTAAGAACTGACAACCACCTGTTGTTGACTTTCTGTTTGATTTGCATCCTCCAAAGTCTGAATCAGTGTAAGCAACGAACCTCAAATCACTATCAGCTGGATACCACAACCCAAGTTTAGGTTTCCCCTTCAAGTAACGAAGAATACGCTTCACTGCCTTCATGTGTGACTCTTTTCGATTCGCCTGATTTCTGGCACACAAGCACACGGCAAACATGATGTCAGGTCTTGAAGCAGTCAAGTACATTAGAGAACCAATCATCGCCCTGTATTGAGTAGGATCAACATCTTCAGTGCTTTCATGATCTGGGCTGAGATTGTGATTTTCGCAAATGGGTGTATTGAAAGTAGAGCAATCATTCATTTTAAACCGATCCAAAATGTCATACACATACTTCGTTTGATGAATAAACATCCCATCCTCCTTCTGTTCAACTTGTAATCCCAGAAAGTAAGACAGCTCACCCATAGCGCTCATTTCAAACTTGCTCTTCATCACCTGTTCAAACTCCTTACACATGTTCTTATCTGATGACCCAAAGATGATGTCATCCACGTATACCTGTACCAGCAGAAAATCTTCCTTCTTCCTCTTTATGAACAGTGTACTGTCAATCTGACCTCTTTCAAAACCATTCTGGAGCAGATGTGTAGACAGTGTCTTGTACCATGCCCTGGGAGCTTGATGTAACCCATATAAAGCCTTATCAAGTTTGTACACGATCTGGATAGTCTGGATCAACGAACCCATCTGGTTGTGAGACATACACCACTTCTTGGACTTTCCCGTAAAGAAATGCACTCTTCACGTCTAGTTGGAAAACTTTGAAGCCCTTGAATGAAGCAAAAGCCAGAAACAAACGAATTGCCTCCAACCTTGCCACTGGTGCAAACACCTCATTGTAATCTATTCCTTCTTGCTGATTGAAACCTTTTACCACTAACCGAGCCTTGTTGCGCGTGACAATACCTCTTTCATCCTTCTTGCACCTAAATACCTATTTAGTGCCAATCTCTCTTTCACCTTTAGGAAGGTCAACTAACTCCCAAACCTTCAACTTCACGAACTGCGCCAATTCCTCTTGCATTGCTTCAACCCATGAATTGTCTTTAAGATCCATATGAATATTCTTCGGCTCCTCTTGGGAAATAAAGCAACTATACAAGCACTCATTCACTATCCCAGTCTTCTCAATCGAAACAAATAAACCCGAATTAGCAGCTATGCTTCTTCTCGTCTGAACACCTGCAGTAGGATCTCCCAGTATGATATCAACTGGATGATCTTTATTTGCTCGTGTAGTAGCAACTGCCTCAACTTCAAGATTATCACCCAGGTTTGATCCAACCTCCCCCTGAATATTCTGGTTCGCAAACGGATTAATGAACTCCTCCCCCTGAATAGGTTCAGAGTCACTATCACTTGAATCAGGATCAGCAGCACCTTGGGAAGATTCCGGAGCATCTGACATATCAACATTCGATCTAGGCATGAAATCGCCTTCATCGTCTTCACATACCACTGTTTAAATCAGCTGAGAATCATCTGCATCAGAAACCTCAGGAATATTAAATGATTTAAACACACTTTCATAATCATATAATATAGCAGGACCACTCGTTGATTGTTGAGGTTTGTAGGAAGTAATTTCCACATTAAAAACAACCTCAATTTTACCAGTTTTGAGATTAAAAACCCTTTTATTCGGTGTGCCAGGCACGTAACCTAGAAAGTAGCCTTCGTCAGCCACCTCACCGAATTTTTGTTTATCTTTGTTTCGCACAATGGTGCAGGGCAATCCAAATGGTTCAAAGCCTGTTAAGTTTGGTTTTTCGTTAAACATCAACTCATAACAAGTTTTGTTAAAACGTTTAACGGTCAAAACTTTGTTTAGGACGTAGCAAGCTGTATTCACAGCTTCTCCCCAGAAAAGAACTGGTAGCTTTGAATCTGAAAGCATAGTCCTAGCGGCTTCAATCAACGTCCTGTTTTTCCTCTCAGCGACTCCATTTTGTTGAGGCGTATAAGGAGCGGAATATTGATGTTCAATTCCCTTCCGAAGACAATAGAGATCCAGAATCCGATTCTTGAACTCCGTGCCATTATCACTCCTTATCCTCTTAATCCTTGCATCATGGACGTTTTCCAATTTTGTAAAAAGATCTATCAACATCTCTGCTGTCTCATCTTTTGTACCTAAAAAGAAAACCCATGAATAACGTGAGTAATCATCAGTGACAACCAGACAGTAGTACTTTCCACCTATGCTCCTCACGTTCACTGGACCGAATAAATCCATATGAAGTAATTCATAAGGGGCATCTATGGAATTTACTGTTTTAGACTTATGAGGTTTCTTGTGTTGTTTTCCCTTTTGACATGGAAGACATTTATCTTCCACTTGAAACCTCAGCAATGGAACCCCTTTCACTAGCTCATTTTTAATGATATAATTCATTTTGCGGTAGTGAATATGGGCCATGCGTCTGTGCCACAACATAGATTCAGCTTCAGATGCTTTTGACAGTAAACACGCCACCGCAGCAGTTGGATCCTTGGCACCCATGTCCATGACATAAGTATCATTTTTCCTTGGTGCACGCATTACTATCCATTCGTCCGGAATGACCAAACCCGGTTTCAACACCAATGCCTCAGTATTAGTAAAATGGACCGAGTGACCCTTGTCGTAGACTTGTGTGACACGCTCATCAGATTGTGTTTGAGCTGCTCAACATAGTTCACTTTGTCCAAAGTGATCTTCCCATTCGTCACTTTTCCTCGTCCAGTAATCCTACCACCTTTAGCACCAGCAAAATTTACATGTCCACCATCATATTCTTCACATTCAGAAAACAACCTCGCATCCCCCGTCATGTGCCTGGAGCAGCCACTATCAACCTACCATAAGTTGATAATCCTCCTTAGCAGCTCATGCACGCACCAACCAAAAGATTAGTTAGATTGGGGGACCCAAGCCTTAATGGTCTTGGGTCTTCCAGATTCATCAACTACAGGAACATCCATCCAGTATCCATCACTCCTAACTGGAGTCTTGGATCTTGGACCTGTTGATGGAAATGGGTTTTGATTTCCATAAGGTCTCTGGTCCTGAGGGTACCTATTTGTGTTTGGACTATGTGACCTATGAAAATTTTGATTTTGATTCCAAGAACCTTGATTGTAATTTCTAAAGCCATTGTTATAAACAGTTCGACCACCATTATTTTGCTATCGATTTTGATATTGACCTTGACTTCTGAAATTATTTAAATTTTGGTTGTTCATTCTTGGTGAACTACTTCTAGGTCTTTCATATCTGCCTGATGTAGATTCAGGCTGAAATCTTGGTTGATTTCTTTGAAAACGAGGAACTTGTGGAGTTCCTTTTTCAGCCTTATCTACACCACCAGCAACACCCTGTTGTTGCTTTGGAGCAGATTTCTTTGGAGAATTTGAGACTTTCTCCTCATTATCACCTTTCTTCTCTGGTGATTTCCCCTTCTGTTTCTTACTAACCTGTGCTTCAGTCTTTTTATTAGGACAGCAGCTAGTTACATGTCCCATTTGTGTGACACTTGAAGCATGATCTCTTTTTCGAAGACTTCTCAACTGAAGCCTTTGAACTAGATTCTGGTTTTGATGATGATGCCTTAGAAGGATTTGGTTCAGTTTGCTTAGTTTCAAGATTTTCTATGTTTTTGTTTTTAGCAAACTCAATATTTGATTCATTTTCAATAACAGCTGTTTCATTTTTCATGTCACTTCCTTGAACAAAATTAACCTTTTTAACAAAAGTTGAATGTATATTCTTAGGATTGGAATTTTTCTGTTTTAAAACAGGTTTGCTGTTATTCTCCTTCTTAGCATCATTATTTTCAAACACATCACCTTGACTGGATGTGAAAGTACTTGGTGATGTTGACAGAAAGTCTGTGAACTCATCTTCATCAGGTAAGAAAGAATAGTCATGACTAAGAGGAGGTGGGACTTCATTAAATCCCTTGAATCCCACACTGGTCTTGTCATTACTCTTCTTTAACCCACCCATCATGTGTTTCATAACAAAAGTAGAATCCCTGAACTGACCTAATTTCTTTTCAAGTTCAACAATTTTGAGTTGTGCATCTGACAACTCTTTGCATTTTTCAGAAATCTCTTTTGTTTTCTCAGCCATCATGTCATGTGCTAAGTCTATGACTTGAAGTTTTTCATTTAATTTGCAGGTTAAAACTTCAATTTCAGCTTCATAGCCTTTTATCTTTTTCAAATATGATGACTCATTTCTTTTAGCAAATAAATTTGATTCTTTTACGTTAGATATCTCGCTCACCAGACTTTTGTTTTGAGTTGACAACCTGTCAACTTCACCCTGTAATTCACGACACTTTAAACAAACAGAAGTAGTAGAGTTACTTACCTCTCCTGTCGATTTGTCTGAGTTGGCCATAAGAGCAGCAAGTTGAGCTTCCATTCTTTTGATGATTTCATCCTTCTCTTCATCTTCCCTTTCATGCGCAGACTTTGAGTTTTCCTCTTCAGCATCTGTTGTCTGATTACTCTTCTCTTCCTCAGCTTCACTTTCCTTCTTAACTTCAGCATCATCTACAGTAGCTTCACCATCATCAACGGGAGTAATCTCTGCCATGAATGCTTGAGTGACATTCTCATCATTTTCTAAGTGAACACTCCAGTCATATGAACCTTCTCTTGCTGTAGAGATCAACGCTCTTGAGTTAGAGTTGTTTGATGCATTCCTTTTGTTTGAACTCTGACTTGAAGTATCCTGCTTTTGTTTTTGACACTCTCTAGCGAAATGACCGTAACTTTGACAGTTAAAGCATCTCACTTTGGTCTTGTCGAAACCAACACTCTTCCCTACGAACTTCCTTCCTGTCCGGTTCATAAATCTCTTCACTCGTCTGGAGATCATGGCCATTTGCCATTGCAAATCCATCTCTTCTAGATCATCAGGGTCAATCTGATCATAATCTTCATCCAACGTGGCAGGATCAGATATCTTCCCCTGAATATAGTTCTCATAGGAAGCAACGAATGAAGCAAGTAGAGCAAGATGTTCTTCAGCAGATTTCACACTCATAGGCATCGACTTAAAACCACTACTCTGCTTAGAAGCTGATGTTTTCTTGGCTCCTGTTGTTCCTCCTGAAGCAGCTACAAAACATACATCACCATCCTCATTCACTGTGACCTGCTCATTTTCACATGATAGAAACGCAGTAGCAGAGTTGCTAGAAGCGTTGTGAGATGAAGAAGACGTAAGCCCATTATAAATCGTTGGATCTTGAACCTAATCATATCCAGTATCTTTCTTCTTCATACTGAGCTCATAAGCTCTCAGCTTGCCAACTACTTCTTCCAGCTCCTTTGTGTTATAATCTGCCTCTCCCTTAATCAAGAGAGTGTAGATATCCCACTTAGTAGGTAAAGCATCGAGCAGCTTGTCATTCTTCTCTATGTCAGTATAGCAATCGATCTCATAATTTTCCATTTCTGACATCAGATGATAGTAGCGAGTGATGATGTCCTCAAGTGACTCATGTTTCATGAACTTGAAAACAGCAAACTGGTTCTTCAGTAGATCAATTTTGTTTTTCTTGACATCTGCATTTCCCGCATATCTCTTTTCCAATGCATCCCACATATCCTTGGAATTTGTGTACCTCTTGAAAGTATGCTTGATGCTATCAGGTAAGGACATTTTGATTGCAGCCAAGGCTTTCTTTTCAGCCTCATACATCTTTTTATCAGCATCTGACATGTTCACATAGGCAGTTTTACGTGGTCTGCCTTCAAAGTCATGTACTGGGTCTATGTACCCTTCTTCAATGCATATCCACATGCGAGTATCCTGATATTCAATGAACGATTGAAAACGATCCTTCCATGTCAGATAATTTTCCACCTTCATCATCTTAGGCGGTTTGTTGGTAGTGCCAACCTCATGCTCCATTCTCAACAGCTCATTCAAACTAGACATGTTTGACATTTTAACGTTGCAGACTGGTAAAACCGTACAAATTTTAGTTCGAAACCTGTTTTTACTAAGTTATACCGTTAGATTCGTATCGAGATTACGATTTCAATGATATATAATGTCTAAAACCTGTTTTTTTTTTGTCCTAAAAATCCAACGAGTCCAACGGTCCAAACGGTTTGTCCAGATGAGTTACGGATAATTCTCTAAACACGGAACAGTGAAATTTTTCCTACGATTGCCAAGAAAAATTCCACCACTTTCAAACGTGCAACCACTCAGTCCAGTCGAGACCACTGTTTCAAGTCGAGACTACTGTTGCGAGTCGAGACTTCTGTTTCGAGTCAAATATGTATAACTCGAGACCACTGTTGCGAGTCGAGACCACTGTTGCGAGTTGAGACCTCCGTTTCGAGTCGAGACCTCCGTTTCGAGTCGAGACCACTCCATTTCGTGTCAAATATGCACAACTCGAGACCACTGTTTCGAGTCGAGACCACCGTTTCTAGTGAAAACAGGACTAGTCGAGACCTCCAGTCGAGACCACTAATTCCAGTCGAGACCAGCAAGACCAGCAATCTTCCAATAATAAATCCCAAAAAATCAGCACCTCTTACACCGTAGAATCTTCTGATTGATAACTTTCCAACTGAAACTCCTAAAAACAAGCAAACAAATCAGATCAATAACCAAAACGAATCAAACACTCACAATTTTTGACTGTTCTTCGATGTTCTTCACTGTTCTTCACACAAAATCCGAAAATCTTCAAACACGAACAAAAACCTTGAATCTGTAATATCAGTTTTGAACCGTACACAAGAGCAAACGCTCTGATACCAATTGTAGGTCCCTAGTCCGTGTGGATCGTAACAAAACTGACAATCTACCAAGGGTGCGGAATCCCCTTGATAAACCTAGCAAACAGAAACAAGAACACAAGACGTTTTACCAACTGATCTTCTATGATTATCCAACGAAAACGTTTACAATCACTAAAGATCTCCACGAACTCACAGCCAATGTTCTGTGTATTCGAACTCTCTCTCAATTGCCTAAAAGTCTCCAAAAGTCTAACCCTAAAACTCTAGGTAAAGGTTGTTTATATAGCACAACCTATACAATTCGAATTGGGCTTAGCCCATACGAATTCTGTTTACAAAACGGGCTAAACTAGATAGACTAAAACTTGATACAAACTTGAACTTGAACTTGGACGATTTGGACTTTAACTAACTCGAATTCCATTATGTCTTCATAAGTCTTCGCGGCCCAAACTCGTTTAATATCCAAAGACCAATCCAACGCTGTTGTCACATAAAATGCACCAACAGGGATCATCGATACTTCAAAGGAAATGACAGTAAAAAACTTGACAAAAATGGCTGAGAAAGTGCTTATGGCAAAGGAACTAGAGGTAGATTCCAAATCTGCGTCTGAGTCAACAAGCAAGGTCAGTAGTAGTGGTTCAACCAATGAATTAGGTAAGATTGATTGCGCCAAAACAGAAAGTGATTGCAAAAATTGCATGAAAGAATGCAAAGTTTGCAGCACACATGCGTATCTCACAATGAAAAAGACCCAAGATCTGGTTGAGAAAGTTGAAATGACTGAAAAAGGTATTTTAAATCAAGATAAACTTCTTAGAGCTTCAAATGAAAGAATTAACGAATTAACAGAAAGGATTGAAAAAGATAAAAATGATGTTGAACGTTTTAAGAAAGAAAATGAGAAGTTGATTCTTGAAAACAGACAAATTTCTGAAAATTATGAAAAGTTGAAAAGAACAGTAAAAGATTCTGATGAGCGAAATGGTAAAACTTACAAAGAAAATGTTCATTTGTCTGGAGTTCTTCAGGCAAAAGAAAGACAAATTAACCAGCAATTGGACGAGATCGCAAATCTTAAGCTTCAGTTTCAGGAAGCTAAGATTGAGAACGAAAGAATCAATTTGAAATTGAACAGTTACAACTCCGCGAGCTTTGTTCTTCAACACATAGTTCCCAAACCAATTGGGAAGAACAAAGCTGGTGAAGATGTATACTCGGATGGAACAGGGGTGGGTTATCATCAAGTTCCACCGCCAGTGTTAAACAATTTTTCAAAGAAACAGTCCGGGTTGGTTAATGAAGATGAAACAAGTGAGAAAACAAATGATGTAAAATTGCCAGAAACAATTGATGTTACATTCACTTCACCATCTGATGAAGATAGCGTTCAATCTGAGGTTATAAAGAATGTTGTTGAAAAGGTTTTAAAATCTGACAGCGATTCGACTGAAGATGAAGAATGTTTTCTGAATAATTACAATCCGAAATCAAAATCCCAGAACAACTCAAGTGACGAATGTGACACCCAGCTTTTCAGGCCGTACCGTACTACTGTAACACGTGTTGTGAATAGATAAAAGGCTGTATCTGACTGGTTGTGATGTTTATATATGTGAAATTTAATGAGTTGGTAAATTTAAACTTTGATAAAAATTATGTTGGCAACGGTAAGATAAACGCTTATTGCGTAACGGTTAAAATGCGAAACGAACGTCGGTGACCACCCGATCAATGTTAAAATCCTAAAAATTGTCTGTTATGATTAGAATAATTATTTTAATCATACCCGTGTGGAAAAATAATTTAAAACGCTAAGAAACTCTATTTTTCGAGTTTAAGCGCATACCGCGCGATGCAGCGCGTATACCGACAAAATACTGTCAACACAGCCTGTCAAGGCAACTGATAATCATTTTAAGTAATAATTTAATGAGTTTATCACTTTAGAATGATAAAAATAAATAAAAACACATAAATCCCTATTTTTTAGATTTTAAGCGCGTACCACGCAGCACAACGCGCATACTGCTAAATACCGGCAACGTAGCCAATCCAGGCAACCAAAATATTGTTCAATAATATTTTGGTAAGTTTATTTTTATAGAGTGTTAAAAATAATTTAAAACACACTAAAACGGGGTTAAAACGCTAGATAAAATACCCGGTATCCAGTAAAATACCAGATTTTACTCTATATTATATATATATATATGTGTGTGTGTGTATGTAAATGTATGTGTATGAGAGAGAGAGGCAAAGTGGCGGCCCCATAGCAGCCCCACCTCCTTTCTTTTCATTTGCATGTATGACACATGTTGTGTCTAGGAACCATAAATGATGAATAATCTCTAAAACCTTCCATAACTTTTGCACATTCCAACATAAGAACTTCAAATCTCCTCCATACTCTATCTCTAAAACCGTACACTCACAAACACACCCAATTTCAAAAATTCCCACATGTTTATTGAAGATTCAAGTCATTCCAAGCTTGTCCTAAGCACTTGTGAAGATCCAAAGGTGGTTTGAAGATGTTTCAAGCAAGAACCAAAGCCCCATATCATCACACTTTGTCAAGAAACCCATCAAAACCTTGTAGGTATAAAACTTATTTTAAAAACCTTGTCTTTGATTCTTGATGATCTTGATGATGATGGAAGTTTCTATTGTTCTTGAGTTTAATCACAAACTTGAAAACTAAAATAAATGGGTTTTTAAACAAAATAAAAATGGAAGTGTATATATATGTGTGTGGCCGTAAATATATATGTATACATGTTAGAGGTTGTGTTTTGATTTTTGTTAAATCTTGATTGATGTGATTATTGGAAGATTAACGCATGCATGATCAAGGAATGATTTTTATGAAAGTTCTATGATTAAAGATGGTCATGAAAAGTGGAATACTTGATGTTTATGTGCACATGTGTGTGGTGTCATGTATGTATATATGTATACACATGCATATGGGTTTTTGGTCATATGTTCATAAATAGAGAGAATCTTACATTTAGGTTAAATGATTAGATGATGATATATGAAGAAGATGATGTTCTTGAATGTTTGAACATTAGTTAAATGCATGATGGATATGATTTAGTTCATGTATGATAATGATGATATGATATTGGTGCATTAGATGCACATATTTGGATATGCATGTTGAAATATGATCAAGAAAAGATGAATAGAACATGATTTGACAAAAATAGATTTTAATCAGATTCTAAACACTAAAATATGATTATTTAGAAGTGTTTAATGATATATAACTTTGTCATAATGTTTGCTAGCTTTGCATGTTGTACTTGGTACATTAAAAGTTGTGAAGTACGTGAAATCGCATGATTTATGTGACTTACACAAAAACTGCACTAATCTGACTATAACCACTATTTTAATCAGTAAATAAAATGTATTGTGTTGAAATATCAAGTCATTACGAGTTGGGATGGTTATAGTAACGTTTAACGCAAAACTATGCGTTAAAACGGTCAAAAATCGGCTTCTCGAGTGATTTTTATAAAACAGATTTAGATCAGTAATTAAACTAATATTTTTAGTATAAAAATAAGTATTTTAACTAATTTTAAGTTTACTTGGTGTTTGGTTGGTCATACGTGACTTCCGACGCCCGAAACCGTTACCGAATCGCTAAAATACGCATTTTTCAGTATACACTAGTATAGGTAAAATTTTGGGTGAACCTTATGTGTTAAAATGTGTTATGTGATTTAAACATGAGAATGTGAAAATATGTTAAGTTTTTAACATGATATTAGAAATCTAGCTTACGCGTGTATGCTTGTACGTTTTGTGCGGTAGAAACGGTAAAAATTGCGTTAAATGTGTAACTTGTTTGTCGAGCATGAAATTTGATACATATAAGATATTTTATGTATATAGTTGCGTTAAAAATGACAAAATAGATAAGTTAACAAGATTTCGCGTGCTTTGGTGTTAAATTATGTGAACGTTTATGTATATATATTACGACGCGCAAATCATAGATATATTGCGTATAAACGGGAGAGTTAACGGATTTACACAATAATGGTCACCAATAAAATCTTTCAAGTCGCAAAAACCATAAATATATATATATATATATATATATATATATATATATATATGGACTCATATATATATTAACGTGCCAACATAATAAAAAAATGACAACTTTTCGAGAAAATCTCAAAGTTATGTGATAATTCTAAGAAACGGAGAAACTTAGGATTTTTGTGTTATGAATATTGATTTAAAATCGTTCCTATATATATATTAGGACGTGTAGAAATCAATCTCTGGGATTGCGCTATTTAAAATACTCACCCAAAGGTGAGTGTCACTAAACCCCCCTTTTTCTGCTTTGTATATATTTTGGGGGTAGAACACGTCAATAAAAGGGTTTAATAATGTTTTTGAAATAAAACATACCTTTTAATATAAAATATATATTTTCGTTGAAAATATATGAGATTTGATAAGTCATACGTTTCAAAGTAAAACGTTTTTGATGAATGAATATTGAAAGTACGGTATTTCCTAAGCGAAACATGACCATACAGTTGGGGACGAATTCTGACTGGGTCTCAAATAATGGAGTGTCAGGGAATTCGTACAACATCGTGTATTAAATTGTCATATTAGTAGGATATATATATTGTACGTGAGGCAGACATCATATTGTCCTTCAAGAGGCCCCTGCGCCCATGATGTCGTTTAATCATTTAAATATTGCACGCGATGAATTGTTGGTAGATCTATCGGGTTGACAACCCCGTCGTGACCGGTCGCCCCGTGTCAAGTCAAACGAGGAATTTAAATTCTGTTTATTGTCTAGCTTTGATTATCCCTGCATGGTTAATATATAGTTCGTATCGTCTAGCTAACATACGAGTCTGAAAGTTGACGCTATAATTTAATATACAAAACCTGGGCAATATATATATTACAGTTGTCGGATTGATGAACCAACGGAAGGCCCATGGATTTTATTAAGGAAGTAAAATGGACTTTCTAAAATTTATATGGATGTTTTCAAATAAACACCTAATCAGAAAGTTTTCATTGGAATAAAATTATTTGTATGTGAATATGTGAACTCACCTTTCTTTGTGTTGACACTTGATTTTTAACGTGTTCTACAGGTACTTGAGTTCGGCTTCGGGAATTATGGCGTATCTTGTGGTTGTTGATGCATGTTTTATCACTTATAATGTTGGACTGACTTTTAAATTTTCTGGGACAATGTAATAAGATCCGTAAGGATCAAAGGATAACTTTATTTTGTCATGGTTATGTCATGTTTTGAGACGCTAAGTTTAAAATCTACGTTTTAAATTAAGTAATAATGTCCAACACTATAATGCATCAAACATCAAGATAGAAATGGGCACCAACTTCCATCACCACTACGTTTTATATTCTGCTGCAAAGTTTTTGGGGTGTGACAGAAGTTGGTATCAGAGCCATTGGTTGTTAGCGAACTAGATATTTTCGGAGGAAAACACTAGACTTCAACCGGAGAATTTTGAAATATAAAGTCCAAAATTCTCGAAGCCAAGAATTTTAAATAAACATAGAAAAATTTTATCATGTATGAAAACCCTTATGTGTTTATGTGCATACGTGATTTTCTGTTTATTTGGGCCTTATGTGTTACTATTCATATTGATCACGCACTTACTTTGTACGGTTACGATATGTCACGTCTCGGTCTATAGAGCCATTAGTAGTCCTTCTCACTGATACTGTCGAGCCTACACTTGAGATTCTTTCGCCTGTCGTTACAGAATCGTTTGTTCTGCTATTCGAGTCACGTGTTTTGCTACACCTCTTTTAAGTCTACACTCGCCATAGGAAGAGGCCTCGATCCATTAGAGAGATCACATCGACTTCGAGAGTTGAGACAGCATCCACTTTGAAGAGGCAGAAAGGGGTTTGGGTCAATCTGTTGGGTCCCGGATTGAACCCGTTTCGATTGCGAACCGACTCGTGCGACGTGCGGAATCCGTGCACGAGCAAGACCGAACACACGAACAGTAATTATAACTGTGATTCTATTCAAAGATCTGATATCGTACACGAACCGTGAATCACCTAGACACTTTCTCTCTCTAGTTTCTCTCTCTAGAACTAGATCTCTCAAAGTCACAAATGACTAAAAGTGTCCAAAAGTCCCTAAACTAAGCCCTAACTCCTCTTATTTATAGGCAAAGGATTATAAGGGATTTCCCCTTATTTACAATAATGCCACCTTGCCTTTTACTTTAGATATTACAATATAAGGCTATGTTTAAACTGTTTCAGCTACGGTTAAGATTGACGGAGGCGATAGACATACTGCACTAACAGACTCCCCCTTGGATATTGCCGCAGTCAATCTTAAACATTTAGTCAGACTCTTAGCTTCTTTTCTTTCTCTCTCTCTAGCTCGAACAGAATCCCCGTGGATCTGTCTTAAGCTCCAGCTCCCCCTTTCGGTAGACTCTTCAGGCTCCCCCTTTCGTCAAGCTTCCGTGCTTTGGGATCGACACCTGGCTTTTCGTATACAAGCTCCTTCAGGATAGTTTCCTGGCTCATTGAATCCACGCTTCCTCTTACGTTGAGCTCGTCTTCAGACTCCCCCTTAGACTCAGCTGTCGGGATCGTAGTCTGGCTTTCACAAATTCACAAGTTCAGGATCAATTCCTGGCTCTATTCTGCATCTGCTCAGGATTTGAAACCTGGTTAACCTGCACATCCTCTACCTCAACATAAGTTTCACAAATTTATAACACTTAGATTTAAGAAACTTACTGGTAGAAATCATTCATTCATCAATCTGTATAGTTACATCAAGTTCAAGTGAATGACCTTGATTAACTAATCACACAATCTTTCAAAACATTTGTATATAACATTCAAAGTTTTCAACAAACTCTCCCAACCCAATTCATCATGTTTAGCACTTGGAATTTTGAAAATCCGCTTTCCAACATCAGTTGTCGAAAATCTTTTTGTATTTTTCAAAACTTTATGCTAAAACACACTAAAATCTTTTTGGATTTTGAGTTTAAAGAAATGCAGTAAAGAAATATATACAGACAATATTTTTGTGAGTTTGTGTAAGAGGATCATATCAGTTCATGAGACAGATCACTAGCACCGTTGAGCTTTTAACACTTTAAGTTCTAAACGATTCACGTAGATTGACGATATGGTTGTCCTCTTAAACTCAATCTAAAAACTTTCGAAATGCTTACCGATACGTTAAGGTATATTAATTTTGCACTAAATTCTTATGGACCCCACGATCTCAGCATATCCCCTCATCATGCAATACACTAACTCAAGTAATGCCTTTAAACTTTCATCAACTGTGATATGTGCGAAAACAAAGCAGAATGTTTAAACATTAACAATCAGGTCGATACTTCCGTATACGCAGAGAAAGTCCAATGTTTAAACAAAATAAGAAAATAAAACAAGTTGAAGTTGTTTAGGCTTTAACCACCAGGTCGATACTTCCGTATACGCAGAGGAGGTCCAAAGCTTAAACGAAACACCAAAGAAAATAAAGCAGAACGTTTAGGCAATAACATCCAGGTCGATACTCATGTATACGCAGAGGATGTCCAATGCTTAAACAAAATAAAGAAATCAAACAAGTTTAAATCTTTGCAAAATGAAATGCACACTCACAGTGACTTTTCAGCAAAGTTGTGAAAGCTCACAGACTTAACCGGTTTTATGTCTTTCGACAATCAGCGATTACCGAGCAGGCACACAGTCATAAAGGACAAAACTAAGTACTATGCTTTCAACCATGTTTTCCACTAGAACTAGGCTTTTTCATTTAAGTTTGTATCGTTATCGCAAATCTACTAGTCTAGCTGAGCCTATCGTCACATCGTTAGTGAGATCGTTTATCACATTTGACATTTCAATTATTTAGCATGCTGTGATCGTCTACTGATGTACTATCATTTCCTCTTTTTTCAACAAAACTCATTTTAGCTTTTTCAATGTTTTTGGCTTTTTCAAAATTTCTAATTTTTTTTAAAAATTTTTCTCCCCCTAAAATCAAAATATGTCTTGATTTTGATTTTCTGGGAAAATTTGAAAACAAATTGTACAAAGTAAAGTGACAAACTGATATCGAATTACTTCAATTCTCCGTTCACTTGGCTTAACAATCAGAACTCCCCCTGACAACAAACTATTTTCCCATTTAGATTTCAAAACACTTAAGTTTGTTTTAATCAAAATGGTTTTTCCGGAAAATTAGTTTTGTTTGTCTTTTTACAAACTCGGGGTTTCATCACATTGTTTACCTTTATCCACTTATCGGAAAGATAAATCAAGTACAACTTAATGTCCTTGATTAGTCTTTTGTGATTCGAAATATCACAGTTACCAACCTGTGAATTTCTCAAGAAATATGCCGATTCCTGTTCCACACTTACCAACCTGGGAACTCCGGCAAGTCAGGTTTTTCTATTTGAAAAGTTTCACCCAAGCCTGACTGTCCTTGGGTGATTTAGAATTCTTGTGTAACAATGGTGGAAAATTTTCATCATCCATTGTTAGACTAGAATTCTCTATTTTTACCTCAACACATGGCTCTTCTGGTTTCGACAAACCAGAATCATTGCCTGAATATGGCTTGTCTGACTTTGATGAGCCAGATTCATCGCCGACATGTGGCTAATTTGTTTCCAAAGAAACAGATTCATTGCCACAAACTTTCTTCTTCTTCTTTCCCTCTTTCGTCCTCAGATTTGTATCTGATGAATTCGTTTTGCTTGCCTTTTTAGTTGAAGAAAGCAATTCATCAGAACTTTTTCTCGGATTACCAGTTGTATCTGAGGACAAAATCCTCTCGAGATATTCTCTCGCCTTCTTTCTTTTCTTCCTCAGTTTGTCTTTCTGCCCTTGTGAATGCTTCACTTTCTTTTCTTGAACTTTCTGTTCTTGAACTTTTGGTTCTTGAACTTTCTGTTCTTTTGGCTTGACATTGACTGGTTTCTTTGCCATTTTCTGAGATTTAGCCCTCGATCTTTCCTTTGATCTCATTGGGCAATCTCTGGAAATGTGACCTTTGATATTGCATTCAAAGCATCTTCTCGTCTCATAACTCCAGCTCTGGCAGTTAACAGCGATGTGTCCTCTCACTCCACAAGTGTAGCACACCCTGTTATCGTACCATTCACCACCATCAAACCAAACACTCAGATCATAACATTGTTTGGCTTGGTGATAATCATTTCTCCTCTTCAATGCTGAATTTGTCTTTTGAGCACTGTGGTCAAACCTGCACCACTTATTACCAACATTTTGTGAGTTTTCATTTACAAATTTTTGTGATTTTTTATAATGATTGGATGACTGAACTGATGAGCTTTTATTTTCATTTTTAAAATTTTTCGAATTTTTAACTTTTTGTTTCTGTTCTACACTCTTCTTAACAGGTTTTTGCTTAGAACATTCACCTGTTTCAGTAGATTGCAAAACAGTATTTTTAAATTTTTCTTGTAAATCTAAAAATATTTTTCTTTTCTTTTCTTTTTCTTTTTCATCATCAGCTTTGTCATCACAATCTTCAATTTTGACTTTGTCAAAATTTGTGACATTGTCACTTATTGGAACATAATTGATCGGTTTTGGACAAACATATGAAGCAGAAGTCACAAAACTTTTCAATTTATTCTCTAAAACTTTGATTTTCTTTCTATCACCTTCAGCTTCTTTTTCAAGTCGAATAATTGTCTGACGATGGGAATTTATTACCTTTTGCTTTTCAATATTGTTCTTGCTAAAAACAGATCTCCCATCTTCAAGAATCTTTATTTGACTTTGAAATTCTTTTTCAATTTTTAATTTTTCAATTTCAAAACTTTTGATTTTATCTTCAAAAATTTTATCTGAAAATTTCTTTTTACTTTCAAAATCTTTTTCCTTTTCTTTTAAATTTTTGATTTCCAATGTCAAACTCTCCACATCCTTCAAGAGTTTGACATTTTCAGCTTCGAATTTTTCGCATTTTGAGCACACAACTTCACATTTTGAAGTTTCATCTTTTTCTTTTTCTTTCTCTTCTCCACTTCCCCACCATTTTCTCTGCCAACCCTCTTCTTTTTCAGTATATTGCTTGATGAACATATCCATTATAATATCATTTGGATCAACTGCCATGTTTCCATCTTGATCAATATAACATTGTCTAGTAGCATTCCATCTCTTTGCTTGTTTAGCTTCTTTGATTATACGATTGATTCTGATCAACTTGGTTTGAGCTTTCATCTTTCTGTTGATATACTTCTCTTCTTCATTTATGTTATCTTTAAAAGGAACAGGCTCAACAGACTTTGCCATGATTTTATATCCTTGAATTACCTGCAAGCAAACAAACAATCAGTTCGTAACAGTGTGCGTTGATGAAATCAATCTAAGACTTGTGTCGAAGATTTGCGAATAAATGTTGTTCGGGTGAGTTATCAAAAATCAAACTATCAATGAGATATGAACTTTTGTTAAATGCAGTGACACGTTCAACAAAAGTCAAATGCAGTGACACGGATTGCTGTTCGTGCAGGTGGCACTACACGACAAAAATTCTATGTTGGTTGAACGAGTAGCCTGTTGAATTAAATGACCTCAGCCAAAGAACTTAACTTTCAAATGAACTCACATGCAACCTGACACTTCACGTGACATATTGCAATGACAATTATTCAAGCAAACAGAATATAATTGGACCGCTACTATTGTTAATCAATGGGCCTCGTGATAATAAAGCACTGTATTTCACATGTGATCTATTGAGTTAATGGCCGACAACATAAATGCTTCACATGCAAGGATTGCTTTATCACATGAAATCTGATGTCTTACAATTAAAACACATTGACCAAGTTGACTAAGTGACACTCACGGGTGATAACACAAGACTCGGATTGCTTATCCGCTCGGATGGTAATCCGCTCGGATAGTAATCCGCACGGATATTATTTTCAGGTTATCCGCACAGGTTGTAATCCGTGCGTGTAACAATGATGATGTCAGCAAACAACTTGCAGTAACTAACTAATCCAATCCGTTTGGACAGCTATCCGCACGAGTGAATGACGTCATCAAATACGAACAGCTAAACATGGTTTTTGATGAATTTGATCTAGTTTTAGGTTGAATCTGATTATGAAACTAAGTAGGATTATACTTTGAATGATTGCGAATCAATTGATATCAATTTTATCAAATTTTAACCGTAGATTCTTGCTCAATTTTAAGTTTTTCTGATTTTATGGTGACGAATGAAGAACGAATGCAAAACAAGTCAACACGGATGGCTGAAAGTAATCCGTGCGGGTGGGGAATGATGCTATCCGCACGTGTGGGAGCTATCCGTACGGGTGATGAACCACCCGGTGAACTTCAACAGCAAAAATCAACATAGTCACGTGCTTATTGAAATATGAAATATGAATCAAAGCACATGCAATTTCTTAATGAATTCAGTGGCCGACAATCAATTAATATACATGCATACAGATGGAAAATCACGTGCAATCTTATTGAAAAACACAAATTCACATGGAATGATCACCGAATGCACAAGTTCACCGAAGACAGAATGATCACGTGATTTGCTGACACACTTAAATGTTCACATGCACACTTTTAATTCTCGATTGATTTTATGAATCAATAAACGGTGCTGACAAGATTGATTAAAGTTGACTAAGTGACTTGTTCGGGTGAGATGTGGTGACACGTATAGCTTTGATGCAGATTACTTAACCGTCCGGATAGGTCAACAAAGGTCAAAGCGGATTGTTTATCCGCGCGGGCGACTTATCCGGATGAAAAGTTATCCGTGCGGGTGGCAGAGTCAACAATAGTCAACCCGGATATATTATCCGCACGGAGAAGTCATCCGTGCGGGTGACCATCAATAACAACAGCAACAGTTTTCAACATTTTTTACTTTTCGGACACAAAAATTCTAGATTTCTCCCAAAATACTTTGAATTAAGATCTAAAATTTTATAGGCTTTTAGATTAACTGATTTCGCATATCATATCCAAAAATCATTAATTTTGAACCGTTAAAACTCGATTAATTTGTCGATTTTCTGTTGAAAACGTGAAAGAGATGAAAAATGAAGAACTTTATCGAATCTGATACGAATTGATATCTGAATCTGATCAAATCTTGAACGAAATCGTGCGTTTGATCCTTGCAACCGATCACCTGCTCTGATACCACTTGTTGGGTCCCGGATTGAATCCGTTTCGATTGCGAACCGACTCGTGCGACGTGCGGAATCCGTGCACGAGCAAGACCGAACACACGAACAGTAATTATAACTGTGATTCTATTCAAAGATCTGATATCGTACACGAACCGTGAATCACCTAGACACTTTCTCTCTCTAGTTTCTCTCTCTAGAACTAGATCTCTCAAAGTCACAAATGACTAAAAGTGTCCAAAAGTCCCTAAACTAAGCCCTAACTCCTCTTATTTATAGGCAAAGGATTATAAGGGATTTCCCCTTATTTACAATAATGCCACATTGCCTTTTACTTTAGATATTACAATATAAGGCTATGTTTAAACTGTTTCAGCTACGGTTAAGATTGACGGAGGCGATAGACATACTGCACTAACACAATCGCTCTCACTGTGATTGTTAGTTCGCCACGTTACGAGGAGGCATGGAGACGATGAAGGACTTAGAGGGACAGATGGACTATTATGATGAGCTAGAAGAGCTTGTTAGGAAGATGTTGGACTTCCAGGGATTGAAGCGTTAGTTGTTGGTTGTTTATGTTGTTTGTTTTGTATGTCTCATTT
The DNA here is from genome assembly GCA_030545235.1 of Helianthus tuberosus. NCBI lineage: Eukaryota > Viridiplantae > Streptophyta > Magnoliopsida > Asterales > Asteraceae > Helianthus > Helianthus tuberosus. Next base: position 191,010,295 of record CM060406.1, read on the forward strand.
GATGAACCCTAATTATGGCTTGCATGCCAAATTTTCAGATATTAGGAGGAAATTTCATATAGGCTTGTTGAGGGTGTTGATGTAGACATGACAAATTCTGATTAGTCTTCGTACTAAAAACAAGCTTTGTAATTTCTGGTATAAATATCAAATGGTTTCTTTTGGTTTAAGAATTGTTCTCATTAATACGTGGATATTATACATGCGCAATGTATGGTCCACTAGCATTTAATGATTGAACTATTTTGGATATCGTCTTATGTTGATATTATGTTGTAATAATAGAAATGACGAAATGCCGCCAAAAGCTAGACAGGGTTCTGGACTACCTATTACCCCAGAGGAGTTGGCACAACTCATAGCCCAACACGTTAATACTGCCATGGAACAGCGCAATGCTAACCAGAATAATGGCCAGGAACGTGGATGAGGTGCTCACGGGCATGGTCTTGGGGGGACCCAGATCGGAAACCCTTCAGGTAGTATAATGATCAGAAAGTTTAGTAGTTCCTGTGTTATGATGTAATCAGAGCGTAATCCTGATTTTTTTTTCATAACTTTGTGAACAGTACATAGATGTACACATAAAATAATCCAAGGGTTGTAACCCAAGATCATTTACTGGTACCCTATGCAATGACATGGCAACGGTATGCGTGATGTCGAGCCGTCACAGTGGATCGACCATTCAAATAAATCCGCATTCCGAGCCTAGATCTGGGGATTCGCGAAAGCAAAAGTCTGAGAGTACGAGGAAGGCGTATGTAGCCAGTTCTAGCCGTTCTAGAAAGGATGATGCCAGGGATGGCCGGAGTAGTTTTGAGAAGAAGACTCACGAGGATGAGCGGAGAAAGTGCGCCAGATGTGGTCGGACTAGACATGTGACTTCCAAGTGTTATGCTAAGAATACGTTGGATGGAGTTGCACTCAAAGGATGCTTCACATGTGGTGAGCAAGGACACTACAACAGAAACTGCCCGAAACCGAAAGGACAGGATGCTAAGGGCAAAGCCGTTGAGACGAGTGCTGGGAGGGTACGAGACGATCTTGCTGTTGTTACTGGTATGTTTCGAGTCAAAAACCAATCTATGTTCATACTTTCAATACCAAAGCTGACTTGAGTTTTGTTCAAAAAACTTTGAACCATTTTTGTGTTCACCTACAAGTAAGCTGAGTATAAAGTGCCCGATAGAACTAGCAATTGGTAAGTTGATAGAAATTAGTAAGGTCGTTTGCAGTTGTAGTATTTAGTTAGGTGATCGTAGTTCTAGTGTTGGTATATTTCCAGTGGAGCTGGGGAGCTTTGACAAAGATGCAAAAATGGATTGATTTTCCGAGGATGAAGTGGGGACTATCGCTTGAAGAAGCTAGCTGGAATATCTCGTCTTGATGACGGTAGAAAGGTGGTAGTTGTTCGCGGAGATCGACTGAGTTGAATGTTGAGTGTTGATGGTTGAGAGTTGTCAGTTTTGTAAGGATGCTCAGGTAGTTGCAAAAGGGGCTATATTGCGTTCTTAGTTAACGTGGTGGATACGAAAGCCGAATGTAGGAATACCGGAGAGATTCCTATTGTTCGCAATTATCCGGAAGTCTTCCTAAAAAGACTTACCTGGATCTCCCCTGCGAGATGGATCGAATTTCGAATCAATCTGGCTCACGGTGCTGCACCCAATTGCACAATCTCCTTATAGATTAAGCACCGCTTGGAATGATAGAAATGTCGAGTTAGTTTCAAGAGCTTTGGGACAAGGGTTTCATTTGATCAAGCTTTTCGTTTGAGGTGCATCTGTTTTGTTAAAAAAAAGAAGGATGGATCCTTCAGGATATGTGATGATTTCAGAAAGCCGAACAAGTTGACTATCAAGAATCGGTACCCTTTTACCGAGGATTGGCGATTTGTTCAATTAAGCTACTGGGATCCAGCTGCTACATGAAGATCGATCTACGATCAGGATATCATCAGTTGAATGTTGCTGACGAAGTTGTTCCGGGGACTGCTTTTCAAACGTGATATGGCCATTACGAGTTATTAGTCATGGCTTTTTACTAAATTAATGCGCCATTTATAATTATGAATCTCATGAACAGGGTATGGAAACCCTAATCGGATAAATTCGTGATAATACTCATCGACGACATACTTGCCTATGTGCGAACCAAGGAGAATCATGAGTAACGTTTGAAGTTAACTATGGAGTTGGTGAATGATGAGGAGCGCCAAAGACCCCGTCGGGAGTATGATGATTCATATGACTAGCTAGGTGCTACCGGAGATTTATTAAGAATTTCTCTAAATTAGTGCAGCCTTCGACACTAATAACCCCAAAAGGAAAAGGGAAATTGATTGGACAGCAAGATAGTTGGAAGCTTTTAGGACTCTTGAAAGAAAAGTTGGGAGCGTGTATGATGGACTCTGAAGGAAGTTAAGATATTCACATGCCTTTGGCAGAGTTATCTTACAATAATAGTTAACACTCTAGTATTTAGGTTGCTCAGTTTGAAGCCTTGCATGGATGGAAGTGTTGATCACCATTATGTTGAGCTAACATGACAAAGGACAATTAACCAGACCTTAGTTTATCTAGGAAACCAGCGACAGGATTTGCCTGGATCGAGGGAAGGTTAAAAGTCGCCAATTGATTAGCAGAAGGATTACATGGACAATTGATGGAACTATTGCGATTCCAGATTGAAGATTTAGTTCTGTTAAAGGAGTTAACTTGTGAAAGATGCTATTAGGTTTAGCAGAAAAAAGAAGAGCTGAGCCACAATGATTAGGCCCTTTCAAGAGCCCATCTTGAGTTGGATCATTCGCTTATAGGCTCAAGCTACCATAAGGATGGAGTAGTGTACATGATGTAATGTTTGGGTTCAGTTGAGAAAGTGTATAATGGATAATACACTGATTATGTTCTTTATAGAGATTTGTTTGGAAGATAAACGAAAGTTTATCGAAGCACCGTAGAAGCAGTACATATAGTTAGAAGAGTTATGCTAATAACCGGACAGGCGATTACAGCATTCTAATCGTGCATGCGATTTATTGATTTGGCGATTTGTGGATATCTGAAATGAATGCAAGAAGGAAGGAAGACGAGTTTATGATATTTGATTCTTTCAAGAGCCCATCTCGAGTTGAATCAATCGGGTGTAAACTCAGACTATCTTAGGTACGGGGTAATGTATACGTAAATATACGTATGTAAAACCTGAGTTGGTGGAATTTTGACTTAATCTTCTTGATTAAGTGCTCGTAAATGTTGAACCTTGGAAAGAGTAGAGAGCGTTGAGATGTGAGTTTAGGAATCGAGGATGTATGTAATATAGGTCTACGAAGATTCTTCGTAAGAATCCCAATTTCTCGCAGAAACTATAAGACTATATTCATTATATCCGTTTTTGTTATTCTTTCTTAGTGCGAAAGTAAAACCCGTAGAGTAAAAATTTCGGGGACGAAATTTCCTAAACAGGGGGAGACTGTGACACCCAGCTTTTCAGGCCGTACCGTACTACTGTAACACGTGTTGTGAATAGATAAAAGGCTGTATCTAACTGGTTATGATGTTTATATATGTGAAATTTAATGAGTTGGTAAATTTAAACTTTGATAAAAATTATGTTGGCAACGGTAAGATAAACGCTTATCGCGTAACGGTTAAAATGCAAAACGAACGTCGGTGACCACCCGATCAATGTTAAAATCCTAAAAATTGTCTGTTATGATTAGAATAATTATTTTAATCATATCCGTGTGGAAAAATAATTTAAAACGCTGAGAAACTCTATTTTTCGAGTTTAAGCGCGTACCGCGCGATGCAGCTCGTACACCAATAAAATCTATCAAGTCGCAAAAACCATAAATATATATATATATATATATATATATATATATATATATGGACTCATATATATATATTAACGTGCCAACATAATAAAAAATGACAACTTTTCGAGAAAATCTCAAAGTTATGTGATAATTCTAAGAAACGAAGAAACTTAGGATTTTTGTGTTATGAATATTGATTTAAAATCGTTCCTATATATATATTAGGATGTGTAGAAATCAATCTCTGGGATTGCTCTATTTAAAATACGCACCCAAAGGTGAGTGTCACTAAACCCCTATTTTTACTGCTTTGTATAAAGTTTGGGGGTAGAACACGTTAATAAAAGGGTTTAATAATGTTTTCGAAATAAAACATACCTTTTAATATAAAATATATATTTTCGTTGAAAATATATGAGATTTGATAAGTCATACGTTTCAAAGTAAAACGTTTTTGTTGAATGAATATTGAAAGTACGGTATTTCCTAAGCGAAACATGACCGTACAGTTGGGGACGAATTCTGACTGGGTCTCAAATAATGGAGTGTCAGGGAATTCCTACAACATCGTGTATTAAATTGTCATATTAGTAGGATATATATATTGTACGTGAGGCAGACATCATATTGTCCTTCAAGAGGACCCTGCGCCCATGATGTCGTTTAATCATTTAAGTATTGCACGCGATGAATTGTTGGTAGATCTATCGGGTTGACAACCCTGTCGTGACCGGTCGCCCCGTGTCAAGTCAAATGAGGAATTTAAATTCTGTTTATTGTCTAGCTTTGATTATCCCTGCATGGGTAATATATAGTTCGTATCGTCTAGCTAACATACGAGTCTGAAAGTTGACGCTATAATTTAATATACAAAACCTGGGCAATATATATATATATATATATTACAGTTGTCGGATTGATGAACCAACCGAAGGCCCATGGATTTTATCAAGGAAGTAAAATGGACTTTCTAAAATTTATATGGATGTTTTCAAATAAACACCTAATCAGAAAGTTTTCCTTGGAATAAAATTATTTGTATGTGAATATGTGAACTCACCTTCCTTTGTGTTGACACTTGATTTTTAACGTGTTCTACAGGTACTTGAGTTCGGTTTCGGGAATTATGGCGTATCTTGTGGTTGTTGATGCATGTTTTATCACTTATAATGTTGGACTGACTTTTAAATTTCCCGGGACAATGTAATAAGATCCGTAAGGATCAAAGGATAACTTTATTTTGTCATGGTTATGTCATGTTTTGAGACGCTAAGTTTAAAATCTACGTTTTAAATTAAGTAATAATGTCCAACACTATAATGCATCAAACATCAAGATAGAAATGGGCACCAGCTTCCGTCACCTCTACGTTTTATATTCCGCTGCGACGTTTTTGGGGTGTAACAACGAACCTACTCTTGTCATGTACAAGATGTCTGGTTCAGATAAGTTGTACTCGGATATTGAATTCCCAATTGAGAATGTGAATGTCGATAAGTTGGATCAAGTTTTCAAACTTTTTGAAATCGAGGTTTCTGAAATTGAATGGATGAAAAGTTCCAAAAGGTTTTTGAACTTTGAAAAAGATAAATCTTACTATAAAAAACCTGTTGTACCCCCACGTTTTAACAATAACAACCAAAAGAGATGGTCGGGTGGTTATCAGGGTGGTAAGAACTACCAAAAGAGGAACTTTCAAAAAAAAAGTTTGTCGAAAAGAAAGTGTTTGTTAAAAGTTCAAGTTCACTTTCCGAGCAAGAGTCGGAAATTGTTTCGAAAACGAATGAAGAATTTTTTGCAAAGAAGGTCTCACAGCCCTAGACTGAAGGGAAAAGTCGGGAAGTTGACACCCGCACATGCTTCAAATGCAACGAAGTTGGACACATTGCACGAAAGTGCACTAACTCAAAACCTAAGTCTGTGGTTGTTGAGAACCTAAGAAAGAAAAATGATGTCAAAGGCAAAGCGCCAATGTTCGTTGAGAAGAAGATTTTGAAAAATGAAAACATCAAAGTCAAAACTGAACCTGTAAAACAGCCGTTAAAGAAAACAGATAAGTTTTACAAACGGGTCGCTTCACCACAACAAAATTGGAAGCCAAAATATGAGGTTAAGACATCAAGTGTTCCAAAACCAAAGGTATCTGATTCTGCAAAACAATCATCTACGACTAAACCAGTCAAGATGAATGTACCTTTGGATTTTTACGAGAAGTTGGAGAAACAAACTTCGACCCCTCCAGGGAAGAAGTATGTTCCAAAGAAAGACCAACCATCTGATCAACCTATGAAAAAAGAATTCTTTTTGTATAAAGAGGTTGAGGTTGGGTCTGAAGAGAGTTTGAAAATGAATGATAAAAATTTCCCACCACTGTACACAAAGAAAACTCACCTTAACGTCAAGCTACCCGAGTCAAAGGAGGCTTGGGTATCTTCAAAATCTAACTAAATGTTTGTGAAATGTGTAGGAGCTCCCGAGATCTATCTCAAAGTGGATTATGGATAATGGAGCATCCCGGCACATGACAGGGAGAAAAGCCCTGTTATATGATGTTCGAGGTTTCAACGGTGGATACGTCGGTTTTGCAGGAAATCATGTTTGAGAGAGTTAATTACATAGCAGAGCTAGAGAACAATTTACTTAGCATTTCTCAAATTTGTGATAGAATGTATTCGACACATTTCACTGACAAGGAATGTCTGATCCTGAAGCCGGGGTTTGTCATCCCCGAGGAGTGGATCATCATGCGATCACCACGGGTTAATGATCTGTACTTGTTGGATATGAGCGTCGCTATGACTACCATGGGTCAACCCCAGTGCTTCGTATCAAGAGCTACTGAAAAGGATTCAGAGTTGTGGCATCAGAAGATGGGCCATATTCACCTACGCAAGATGAACTACCTGGTGCATAACGATTTAGTAAAAGGTGTTCACTTGAAGAGTTTTCATCTGGAAGGGGAGTGTCTTAGTTGTATAAAGGGAAAGCAACGGAAGAAATCCCATCCGGGTAAAAAGATGAACTCTGTCTCGAGGCCACTAGAGAGACTTCACATGGATCTCTTTGGTCCTGTACATGTCAAGAGCATCACGGGTGATCTTTACTGCTTAGTGGTAACTGATGACTATTCGAGATTCTCGTGGGTGACATTCCTGAAGTTAAAAGACGAAACATTTGAGAGTTTGCTGAGGTTATTCAGGAAGATAGAGAATTTGTACCGAGAACGAATACGCAGACTAAGAAGCGACAATGGTACACAATTCAAGAACAACAGAATGGAGGAATTATGTGATCGACGAGGTATATTGCAAGAGTTCAACGCACCTTATACTCCACAAAAAATGGAGTCACAGAAAGAAAGAAAGAATAGAACGCTGATTGAAACGGCGAGAACGATGCTAGCTGATTCCAAGTTACCGATTAATTTCTGGGCAGAAGCAGTATCAGCCGCTTGCTATACTCTCAACAGGGTACTTACTGTGAAAAAGCACAACAAGACATGTTTCGAATTGATCAAAAATCACAAGCCTAATCTCGAGTATTTAGAGCCGTTCGGGTCTCCCTGCACTGTTCTAGATCCCGATGGCAAATTTGGTTCAAAGAGCATAGAAGGTATCTTCGTGGGGTATTCAAGTCCACTCAGACGCGTCTTTGTTCCAAGTCTCAAAAGGATCATCGATGCACAACATGTTGAATGTCAAGGCTATACTATGCCTCCACAGAAGCCCGCAGACTCATGGCGATTCAACTACGATGCCTTATGGGATTCATTCGAGTTAGAAGAAGAGCCAGAGTTCTTTGATGATTTGGATATTTTAAGAGAATATGAAGCATCCCAGGGAAGAATTCCAGCAGGATCTTCTACACGTCAACAACAAACTTCCAACAATGATGAAGCTGGTCCCAGTCATGCTGGAGAGAATGATGAAGTTCAGCAAACTTCGACTACTTCGGAACGCGAGTCTGCTCCTGAAAATCAGACGGTGGTCAATGATAATAATTTAGAATCCGATGATATTCCTACTTTTGATGGTGGTGATTCAGAGTCTGAGGGGGAGTAAATCCAATCTTCAGATCAGACAGTTCTTGACAATGAACAAGTTGCGGATCAGAACGTTACTAATTTGGAAGGCGAGGTAGATGTTCCAGGCGAAGTTATGCCAAGGACTCTTTCATACCATCCCGAGGAGTTGATAATAGGAGAGCTGCAGTCAGGCGTTCGCACCAGAAGCCAGATTGACGATGGCCTTACTTGCTTTTATACTAAAATTGCTCCATTACAAACTGAATTCTCACTCAGTTGCTTTATCTCGCAGATCGAACCACAAACTTACAAGGAAGCACTGACAGAAGAGTCATGGGTCAATGCAATGCAGGAGGAGCTGAGTCAGTTTGAAAAGCTTGGTGTATGGAAACTGGTGGACCTGCCTGACGGACACTTGAAGATAAACATGAAGTGGGTGTTTAAATGTAAAAGAGACGACTGAGGAGTTATTGTCAGAAACAAAGCTCGACTCGTGGTCCAGGATTTTAGTCAGCAAGAGGGGATAGACTTCACAGAGGTTTATGCTCCAGTTACTCGACTTGAAGCAATCGGAATTTTCCTTGCTTTCGCTTAATGGAAGGGATTTAAAGTGTACCAGTTAGATGTCAAATCGGCGTTTCTATACGGAAAAGTGAAAGAGGAGGTATATGTCGGTCAGCCACCAGGCTTTACTGACCCAATCCGTAAATATAAGGTCTACTTGCTAGACAAAGCGCTGTATGGTTTGAATCAGGCCCCGAGAGCCTGGTACGAGATGCTCTTTCAACACTTGCTTGCCAACAGCTTTATCCGAGGAAACGTGGACGCTACCCTCTTCACAAAAGAAGTCGATGGGCACCTACTGATCGTATAGATTTACGTTGATGATATAATCTTTGGGTCAACTAATGAAGAATTCTGCAAATATTTTGAAAAAGTAATGAAGCAGAAGTTCGAGATGTCGTCAATGGGTGAGATGAAGTTCTTCCTAGGGCTACAAGTCGAGCAAATGCCTGAGGGAACCTTCATACATCAAATGAAGTATGTTTACGATGTTCTGGAGAAATTCGGGATGTCTGAGACTGCTCCAATATCCACCCCATTAGCAACCAATCATGGTATCAACCCTGATCTCACTGGAGAGAAGGTGGACGAGACTCTATACCGTTCAATGATCGGTTCGCTGATGTACTTGACAGCATCCAGACCCGATATCATGTACCCAACCTGCCTCGCGGCCTGATATCAGTCGAGTCCTAGAGCCTCACACATGTCTATCGTCAAGAGGATCCTACGCTACCTGAAAGGAACTCCAACACTAGGGTTGTGGTATCCCAAAGATGGTGACTTCATGCTCGAAGGATATTCAGATTCTGACTTCGGTTGCTACAAAGTTAACGCAAAATCAACAACTGCATGATGCCAATTTTTCGGACCCCGATTGGTCACGTGGCAATGTAAGAAGTAAACCTCTGTTGCTCTATCAACATGTGAAGCAGAGTATGTGTCTGCCAGCAGCTGCTGCTCGCAAATCCTGTGGATTCAGCAACAGATGCGCGACTACGGTTTGCAATTTCTTACTTCACCTATTTTTGTTGATAATGAGGCTGCAATAAACATAACGAAAATCCGGTACATCACGCTAAAACCAAACATATAGAAATTCGTCATGTTGGTGCATAAATGTCTCTTAACTTCGTCTTGTATTGAGTCTTGTACCTAGATAGGATAATCCAGTTCTCAATAGGCTAGAAATTAGGTTTTGTATGTCAAAGGGTCATTTCGCACGATATGAACAAGAACCATTTCGTACGAAATTGACAAAGTCATTTCGCACGAAATGAGTCATGGTCATTTCGTATGAAATGGGTTCTCTATATACAGTGGAGCATGGTTTGTCATTGGTAACGTTCAGGATTTCAGAGCCGAGGTGCTGCCGAATTGTCAACTGATTTAAACAAGATAGTTAAAGTGAATCTAAGCGTGAATCACGTCTGTATCATCGAATTCCGCCTTAGATATGGATTAAAAATCTTCTGATCGACTCATTCAGGTCGTACAACGATCCAACAAGTGGTATCAGAGCTCAGGAGGAAGAATTCATACCGATTCAGCTTGTTTTCACCGGATTTTCTAACTTCTACTCATTCTTCTTCACGTTTTTCAAAATTAATCAGGATTTAACTGTTAAAATGGCTTGAATTTTACACATTATAAACGAAACATATTATTAATCAATCCTTGAAAGTATCAGACCTTAATTTGACCTAAAAACGGATCAATTTGACAAATTCATGGCCGATTGGGTGACGTCATCCTCATTTCGCACGAAATCAACATTTCATTTCGCACGGAATATAAATTGTGGACTTCATTTTGCACGAAATAGACTTAGTGAATCCCATTTCGCACGAAATGACCTATTTCGCTTGAAAGATTACCATTTCGCACCAAGTTATCATTTCGTTTGAAAGTATCTCCATTTCGCATGAAATCGTCATTTCGTTTGAAAGTTGCTGTTTCGTTTGAGGACCATTTCGCTCGAAGAGGTTCATCCATTTCGTACGAATTGGACTTGGTTGGATCATTTCGCTTGAAACCTGCATTTCGTGTGAAAGTTACTTTCATCTCGTTTGAAGATCATTTCGTGTGAAATTCATTTCACTTGGAGTTCATTTCGCGTGAAATTCATTTCGCACCAAAGGGTTCAATTCGTTTAATTAAAATTTCAAAAATTTGTCCAAGTGTTTGTTGATTATTTCAGGTACTTGAAGATGGGTGACGAGTTTCTAAATCCGTTTAGTGATGTTTTTGCATACACTAGCAGCACATGAGATGCTACAACAAACAACACAAATGAAAATGCACCAAACCCGAGTCCGAAGAAAACCATTGCTGATTCTTTGAGTGTTGATAATGCCTATGGCACCTACAACAAACCGCCCAAGCTAATGGCCATAGAGGATTACAATAGATGGGCAAGTAGATTTGAGGAATGGCTACAGGCATTTGCATACCTAAGTTGGAAGAGTTTGAAAAATGGTTTTGACATTGGAAGAACTGATTATGAGAACTTAGCTGATACTGAACAAGATAGGTTCATTGCAGAACAGAAATGCATCGCTTTACTATATCAATCAGTTAGGGATGACATTATATCATTAGTTGACTACAAAGATTCCAGAGATTTATGGGAGAAATTAAAGATAAAGTGTGTAGGTGGTGCTGAGATTATTAAAAACAAGAAAAAAATGTTGAGAAAAGAATTCGATCTGTTTGGATGTCTGAAAAATGAGTCTGTATCAAAGATGATAGAAAGATTTGGTCACTTAAAGATGGAACTTGCAAGATATGGAATTGTGTATACTCAGGAAGAATTGGTTGATAAGTTGTTTGACTCACTGCCTGATGAGAAAGATTGGCAGTATTTTGCTCTAATGTTAAAAAACACAGTGAAGTTGGCTGATCTGACAGTTGATTTGTTAATCGAAAGGTTGGAGAGTCATGAATTGGAGATTAGAAAAACAAACAAAGTCAAGAACTCCTCGTATCAACAAAATGTTGACTTATATTATCGAGGAAGTATGATCCCAAAAACTGTGTCACCAAAGACTGCATTTTCAGCAGAAAATTCAAACATGTCAAATCAAGAATGTCCAAGCAGTGGTTATCATGGAGGATCATCTTCAACTGCTCCAAGTCAACAACAAAAATCAGTTCCAAAAAACATGTTCCAGTGCAATATTGCTGTAGACCTCAAGAATGCACAAAACTTCAGCGAAGAAGCAGCTAAGCAACAAATGGTGTTTTTAGCATCCGCCTTGTTACTGGAAAGATCGGAAACACTAACCTCACCAAGGAAGATTATTATAAAATCGACCCTGAAGAGATGGAGTTGATTGACATTAGATGGTGTATGGCGAGTGCGGTCAGAAGAGCTCAAAGGTTCATGGAGATAACAGGCAGACATTCCATTGGTGGACCTTCAACCAAATTAGGGTTTGATAAATCAAAGGTTACATGTTTTAAGTGCAAGCAAAAAGGGCACTTTAAACGAGAATGTCAAAATGCAGTTGCTGATGAAATGGCTAACCCGTTCCGTGAGGATTATTATAAGAGAGCCATCTATCATCAAAACAAATCCGAACCTCCACGAATGAAACAGATAGAAGAAAATCCCAAAGAAAAATCAAGAGCATTAGCCGTTATCCATGATGATGAGGGATTTGATTGGAGTGATTTGTTACCGGAAGAAGATGCAGTGGGTTATGTCTTCATGGCAAACATTGTTCCTTTCAAAGATACACGAACATCAGAAGTAAAATATGTCAACAGGAAGATGTTAGCTCAAATCATGAAAGACAGACATTATCGTGCATGGAAAGAAGCAAAAAGTGCAAAGAGATGGGATGTGACACCTGTGTCACTTCAACCATCAAACAAATTCCAAACCAATGAAATATTGTATTTCATGCTTGGGATTTGTAAATATATGTGTATCGTTTGCACATATCAACTCTTGTTCGATTATAAGCTTTAAATCGCTTTCTGGAGGGTTATACGCGCTCTGATGCGTAAATATAACCAGTTTAATCCAACGAACACTCTGGAATAGTGAAATAGGCTTAACATACCTTAAATAACCTTTACATAACTTAGAAATAAGTTTTGAAGGCTTTGGTATAGCAAAAACAAGTTAATTTGCTTACAGGGACTAAACTTGACAAACTGCGAAAGTATGCCAATTTGAACTGTAACGAACATTCCGGAACATGACCATAAGTTAAACACACCTTAAATATCCTTTACATAGCTTAGAAATAGGCTTTGAGGGGTTCGGTGTGCTAAAATAAACTTTTGGGTCATTCAGGGACTAAAAGTGTCAAAAAGTGCACAAGTTTGCATTTTCGCGCATAACTTACGTTCTGAATACATCCGGACATCCAAAAATTTATGTAAGCACTAAAATATTTTATTTTAGTGTTTGGCTTGAGAAAAATCCATTCGTCGCGTCATTTGGATCGTTTTTCGCGCTTATGCGCATTCCGTCGTAATTAAGCGAACATCGCGTTCGTACGACCAAACGAACCAACATCCGACATATTTTTGAGCATGTTTCATGTCCACAATGTTTAGGCATCATTTTAGGGCCTTAAAGTTGGCTTTACGGGCATTAGAAGTGTCGGAAATGGGCTTAAAACACAACAGGGACTGAAACTGTCAAAATGGAAACAAGTTTCTGATCTGTGACTCTCAGGCGGCCCGCCTCAGTTTCTGTCCATGCCCACGCGGGCCGCGTCCGACTCCCTGATCAGATCGGATCGAACAGTCAGCATGTTCCAGCTGTTTTAACCTCAACCACACCTTTCCCACTTGCATTTTCAGCTGATAAGGGCCAATTTTAGGCACCACAACTTTACGACAAATGTACGGCTTGGATTAAGGCACGATATTCGACAAACGATCTTAACGGTTACCCGAAAACTATAAATACCCCACCCCCCATTGCTTAAAAACCACAAGAATCTGATTAAAAAGACTCTAAGTTGGAACCTTTGTTTCATACCTGAGTTATTTTGATCTAGATTAGCATTCGGGGACCCTTCGTAAGTATTCTTTCGTTCTTTTATCGTTTTCGAGTCCGAAAGTCAAACTTTGTTTGACTTTCAGCGTTGACCAGCTTATGGTCAATGCGAAGTTCGTTTGAACTTCGCAACGTGATTGTAATCACGATGGTTATAGTCCTTTGGGACTATGCCTACTGATTACCACGTTGTCTAGGGTCGTAAGGGTAAGCGATCTGATAAATCGCTTATACCTTCGAACCCGACCCAGTTTGGTCGATCATTAGGATCCGACCAAATACATTAGGTGACCATAGCATATAGGGAATAACCTTCCGAGGTTATACCTTATGGTCACATCGTTTAAGTAGTTGTATGATAGGTAGTTTATATGCCTTAGGTAAATTACCAGAATACCCTTTTCATGTATAATTGGTAATTAAGCTTATGTAACCTAAACTTTTGTCACATAACTGATTATGTAACATGTTTAGGCATATAATACTTGTCATAGGACTAGTTAGGCGATCCGAACGCGTTTCACGCGAACGACGCGTTAAAGTAGCATAAGCTACCTAAACGGGTCGTAATGGGTCGTAAACAATTAAGTTAGGTTTCATTTAGTATGTAGGCTTTGTTAAACCATATGACACGAGTCTCTATACTCGTTTGGTTTGCGAACCCTCATTCTATCCGATCCTCCGATTTAGGTCCGGTTATTTAACATAGTTACCTATATTAGGTGCCGTTTGATTTCCGTGATCTCTAGCATTGCTTGGTGGTTATCTTAAGACGTCTAAGCAATCTCAAGTGAGTACATAGACCCCTCTTTTACTGTTTTCCAAACTGTTTTGGGGTGAAACACATGTGCCTACTTGTTACTTTCATGCTTTCCAAGTTTTCACATCATATACCTGCAATGTTCGTTAGTACATTATAGTACATGATTTCATTACAATTTATGCTATGTATGCCCATTGAGTGCGTACTTAGTACATCGTTTTACATTACATTTCATGCTACGTATGCCCATTGTGTGCATTACTTAGTACAGCTGATTTCATCACATGCTTACATTTTGACATTTGATTATACATGTTATTACTTATCATTTGACAAACTAAATGATTATCTATGGTTTAAACACTGATTTCTCAATGAACATAAAATAAAATGTTGAATTGTACTTATTTTATGTTCACCAGACCGATTGTTAGTATGATATAGCGCTATAGGATTTGACACCCCATTCCTGTTGTCATGGAATGTCTGAAACCAATTTGTTGCTCCATCCAAATAGGGATTGCCTTTGTGGTATTTCTATAGTCTCAAAGGTGTATTTTGATGCACCAGGTCTGAATGAATTCTTAAATCACACTATTAAAGTATAGTTTGATATACTCTCATGTGTGGTATTGTACAAACCAACATATATTTTGTTAAACATCCAAAGCATATTTTGATATGTTATTTACAAAACCAAAACATAGTTTAATATGTTATTTATCACATCCAAAGCATATTTTGATATGTTACTTATGAAACCAAAACATAGTTTAAGATGTTACTTACAAATCCAAAGTATACTTTTGATATGCTACTATAAGGTTATTCGTTTAACTTTACATTACTTACAATACATAAACATTTCTACAATTGTTAAACATTACTTTGGTGGTTTGGTTTGATTAAGTGATTAAGTAACGATGCATGTGTAATATGATACAAACATGGTGGATACGCCGCTGGTACTTCCTATATATAAGTGTTTGTATGGTATTACATATAGTAGCGTTATTTGAATCATTTCAGTTTAAGACATAGAACATTTTATACAAATAACATACTTTTCACAAGACATTGATTTATAAACAACTTATCTTATACAAATACATTTTACATGGTTATTCAGTTAACCATACATTATTCACTTACTTATACATATCATCAGATCTTATCGTTTTTCAAATGATTTACAAGACAAAGCAAATTACAAGGTTCATGACTAAACATTTTCTCAAACATAAGTCATGAATCCTATTTTCACAAAACCTATGTATCTCACAGGCATTTTTATGTTGACGTACCTATTTTCACATGTGTTTTCAGGAGATGAAGCATAGGACTTATCAAGACATACTTAGGCGGACCTGTGCCTTAGTGACTTAAAACGAGACAAGATCTAGTTAATTTATGTTATGTACTCTTTGTTTCTTGTTTAAACAATGTAAGCTCTCCTGTTTGATTAATAAAACGAAACTTCAATTGCCTTGGATTTGAAACAATTAATTCTGTTACAACACTCCCCGACGTTTCCGCCACGTTTTGTATGTTCCACGTGGTCGGGGTGTGACATGGGACGCTGACAAAGAATGCTATTTGGATCCTAAGGGAAATATACTTGTGGAACCATCAACACTTCTTGTCGAGACTCTGATTGAACAAATAGCAGAAGAGGAAGAAGCAAGACAGAGAATGTGGTGGGGAAGTGATGAAGAAGAGAAAGAAAAGGAGCTACAGTCGAAAAGGATCGATGATGGGATAATCGACACGACGAAAGAATTCACAGAAGAAAATTTGAAGAAAATGGCTGATAAAGTTCTTGCAGCAAAAGAATTAGAGGTAGACTCTAAGTCCAGTTCTGAGTCAAAGAGCAAGGTCAGTTCTAATGATTCAACAAATGAGTCAGGTAAGACTGATAAAGCCAAAAGTGAAAGTGACTGCAAAAATTGCATGAAAGACTGCAAGGTTTGTAGCACACATGCTTACCTCAGTGGTAAAAAGACTGAAGAACTGACATAAAGAGTCAGAGAAGTTGAAAATCAGATCTTAAGCCGTGACAAATTGGTAAAAGTTTCAAATGATCGAATAAAAGAATTAACTGATAAACTTGAAAATGATAAAATTGACGTAGAACGAATCAGGAAAGAAAATGAAAAGTTAATTCATGAAAATCGTCAACTTTTTGAAAATTACGAGAAGCTAAAAAGAACAACAAAAGATTCTGATGAAAGAAATGATAAAACAATCAAAGAAAATCTCCAACTGTTAGGAGTACTTCAGTCAAAAGAGAGGCAAATCAACCAACAGTTGGATGAGATTGCTAATCTGAAGCTTCAGTTTCAGGAAGCTAAGATTGAAAATGAACGCATCAATCTGAAACTCAATAGTTACAACTCCGCAAGTTTTGTTCTTCAACATATCGTTCCTAAACCAATTGGGAAGAACAAAGCTGGCGAAGATGTTTACTCGGATGGAACTGGGGTTGGGTATCATCAGGTTCCACCGCCAGTACTAAATAATTTTCAAAGAAAAAGTCCGGGTTGGTTAATGATGATGAAACACATGAGGTTAAACTTCCAGAAACAATTGATGTCACATTCACTTCATCATCCGATGAAGATAGTGTTCAATCTGAAGTTGTTAAAAGTCTGGTTGAAAATGTTTTGAAATCTGAAAGTGACTCAACTGAGGATGAAGAATGTTTTTTGGACAAATATATTCCGAAATCAAAATCCAAAAACAACTTAAGTGAAGAACCTAATCTTGTGATGTACAAGATGTCGGGATCGGATAAGTTGTATTCGGATCTTGAGTTTCCGTTGGAAAATGTGAATGTGGATAAATTGAAAACTGTGTTCAACCTGGTTGAGATTGATGTGTCTGAGACTGAAGGTTTGAAACGTTCCAAAAGGCAATTAAACTTTGAAAAAGATAAAGCTTACTACAAAAAACCTGTTGTACCGCCACGTTTTTCTAACAACTACCAAAAAGGATGGTCGGGTGGTTATCAGGGTGGTAAGAATTTTCAAAGAAGAAACTTTCAAAACAAGAAGTTTGTCGAGAAGAAGGTGTTTGTCAAAAGCTCGAGTTCTCATTCTGAGCAAGAATCTGAGATTTTTTCAAAAACCAATGAGGAATTTTTTGAGAACAAGGCCTCACAGCCTCAGACCGAAGGCAAAAGTTGGGAAGTTGATACCCGTACATGCTTCAAGTGCAACAAAGTTGGACACATTGCACGAAAGTGCACCAACTTAAAGCCTAAGTCTGAAGTTGTTGAGAGTTCGAAAAAGAAAATTGATGCAAAAGGCAAAGCTCAAATGATCGTTGAGAAGAAAGTTTTGAAAAATAAAAACATTAAAATCAAAACTGAAACCGTAAAGAATGTGGTAACTAAAATTGATAAATTTTACAAACGGGTTGCTTCGTCTCAACAAACTTGGAAGCCAAAATCGGAAATAAAGAAAGAAAGTTCTCCAAAAGTGTCTGAGACTGCAAAATCATCATCTTCAACTGAGAAGATGTATGTACCTTTGGATTACTATGAGAAACTTGAAAAACAAAGGTCTACTACTTCTGAGAAGAAGGATGTACCAAAGAAAGACCAATCATCTGGTCAACCTCCTAAAAATGATTTCTTTTTATACAAAGAGGTTGAGATTGGATCTGAAGAGAGCTTAAAGATGAATGACAAAAATTTTCCGCCATTTACACTACAAAAACTCACCTCAAAGTCAAGCTACCTGAGTCAAAAGAGGCTTGGGTGGCATCAAAATCTAACTAAGTGTTTGTGATATGTGTAGGAGCTTCCAAGATCTGTTTCACGTTGGATTATGGATAGCGGAGCTTCTCGGCACATGACGGGGAAGAAAACTCTACTGTACGATGTTCGAGGGTTTAATGGAGGATATGTAGGATTTGCAGGCAATCAAGGTGGTTGAATAGTTGGTGAAGGAACTCTATCTAATGGTATTGTCACGTTTGAAAGAGTAAACTACATCGCCGAGCTCGAAAACAATCTTCTGAGCATTTCTCAGATCTGTGATCGTATGTATACAACGCACTTTACGGATAAGGAATGTTTGATTCTGAAACCAGGGTTTGTTGTTCCCGAAGAGTGGGTTATCATGAGAGCACCTAGAGTCAATGATCTGTACGTGTTGGACATGAGCGTAGCCACTACTACCACGGGTCAGGCTCACTGTTTCATATCAAGAGCAACAGAAAAAGAGTCACAGTTATGGCATCGAAAGATGGGCCATATTCACCTGCGAAAAATGAATCACCTGGCGCATAATGACTTAGTAACTGGTGTTCATTTAAAAGGTTTCCATCTTGAGGGGGAGTGCATTAGTTGTATCAAAGGCAAGCAAAAGAAGAAACCACACCCTCAAAAGAAGGTCAACTCAGTCTCGAGACCGTTAGAGAGACTTCATATGGATCTTTTTGGTCCAGTAAACGTCAAAAGCATAACTGGTGATCTCTACTGTCTAGTAGTAACAGACGACTACTCGAGATTTTCGTGGGTATCATTTCTGAGGACAAAGGATGAAACATTTGAAATTTTGATGACGTTGTTCAGAAAAATTGAAAACTTGTACCAAACCCGAATCAGAAAAATCAGGAGTGACGACGGTACAGAGTTTAAGAACAACAAAATGGAAGAATATTGTGATGAGAGAGGTATATTGCAAGAATTTAGTGCTCCTTACACTCCGCAACAAAATGGAGTAGCAGAAAGAAAAAAACAGGACGCTAATTGAAACGGCTAGGACGATGCTTGCTGATTCGAAATTACCTGTCAACTTTTGGGCAGAAGCAGTATCAGCCGCTTGCTATACACTCAACCGGGTTCTTACAGTGAAGAAATTCAACAAGACATGTTTCGAGCTGATCAATAACCGCAAACCTAATCTGAAGTATCTGGAATCGTTCAGGTCTCCCTGCACAGTTCTAGAACCTTACGGTAAATTTGGTCCAAAGAGCATCGAAGGAATTTTTGTGGGTTATGCAAGTCCATTGAAAAGAGTCTTTGTTCCAAGCTTGAAGCGGATCATCGAAGCACATAATGTTGAGTGTCAAAGTTATACGATGCCACCTCAGAATCCCGGTGACTCATGGCGTTTCAATTACGATACTCTGTGGGATTTCTTCGATATAGAAGAAGAACCAGATTTCTTTGACGAGTTGGATATTCTGAGGGAATATGAAGAATCACAAGAAAGATTCCCAGCTGAGTCATCTAGACGTCAATATCAAACTTCCAATGACGATGAAGCCGGTCCAAGTAATGCTGGAGAACATGATGATATTCAGCAGACTCTTAACAATCAGACGGCAGTCAACGATAATCAGAATCTGATAATAGACCAATATTTGATCGTGGTGATTCAGATTCTGAGGGGGAGCAGATCCAGATTTCAAGTCAAACAATTCCAGTCAGTGAACAAGGTGCAAATCAAAATGTCACAAATTTGGAAGGCGAGGTAGATGTTCCAGGCGAGGTGATGCCGAGAACTCTTTCGTACCATCCAGAAGAGCTGATTATTGGAGAATTGCAATCAGGCGTCCGCACTAGACGACAAATTGGCCAAGGCCTTACTTGTTTTTATTCTACAGTTGCTCCGTTACAAACTGAGTTTTCACTTAGTTGTTTTATTTCGCAGATTGAGCCGAGAACATATAAGGAAGCACTAACTGAAGATTCTTGGGTCAACGCGATGTAGGAGGAGATTAGTCAATTTGAGAAGTTGGGAGTGTGGAAATTGGTAGACTTGCCTGATGGTCACAGGAAGATAAACACCAAGTGGGTGTTCAAGTGCAAGAGGGATGATCGAGGGGTTATTATTCGTAACAAAGCTCGAGTCGTAGTCCAGGTGTTGGGATTGAACCCTACCAGAGGAACAGATAATTAAAGCCAAAACTGGGTCAGAGCAGTGGATCAAGAATAAGCAGATGTTACATACAAGTCTCTCCCCTTGAAAGTGGTTTCAACATCTGCTGACCTCCTATCTGCTGATCGTACAAGCCACTGACCGTCAAATCTGCTGATCTTGTAAAGACTGATAGAAGACTAAAGCTCTGCTGCTCAATCTACTGCCTTGAGTCAAGTACTGCTGATCCGGACAAGCACTGCTGGGTTCACAGCAGTGGAAGGATGCAGCGGCTGTTTAAGTATCTTTTATGTAATGAAATGTAATAGCAGTAGTTAGTATAGCAGTGTTTGTATAGATCAGAGGTTAGAGTTTGTTAGGAGGTTAGATGTCACTTTCATGGTGACGTCAGCTAAGATGCTCAGTGGTTTGTTAGTGCCTATAAATAGAACAGTGCTCTGTACTGTTCTATTAGCTCTTTGCAAACTTGTTTTCCTGCACGAACAAACGCTGAGCTCTGGCTGAGGGGGAGTTTGTATTCAAGCATTATCTTGTAATCGTTGTTGAAATTAAATTCAATCATTCGGTTCCTTGTTGAAAATGTCTTGATCAAAGCAATACTCTCGTTTGATTGTATGCAAAGTTTGTTTCCATATTAATTCCGCTGCACAACTCATCCATTTCCATTTTAATTCAAACAGAAAATACAATCAAAACCAAACTCAGATCCAACAATTGGTATCAGAGCTTGGACAGTCAAATTTGATTTAACAATCATTTTGACATAAATAGTTCAGCTCAAAATCGTTGATATCGATAGTTTGTTCGTTTGTGTTGAAAAACAGAGCAAGGTTTAATCACCATTAAAGTTGATTAATCAGTGTCTGTAAAACAACCAGGATGACGTCACAATCTCAAGATGATAAGAATAACATTGGCTCGCTTTTTAAGCCACCCATGCTTAAAAGAAATGAATACAACATCTGGGAACGAAGGATGGGTCACATCCTTGCTCAACAGAACACTGGATGTTGGAGGTCTGTCATTTTTGGTCCCCATGTTCCTATGGTGCCAAGTGCTGAGGATCCAAAGAAGAACGTACCAAAACCTTATGAAAACTATACTGAAACTGATTTTCAAAAGTTCGAACTGGATGCCAAAGCATTTAGCATCATAGCATCTGCATTACCAAATGAGATCTATGCTGGACTGTTGCATTGCAACAGTGCAAAAGAGCTATGGGATGCTTTGAAGGAACAGTTTGGGGGTACTGAAGAAGTTATTGAAAACAATAGGGAAATTCTGAATCAGCAATATGAAACCTTTTGTCACATTAAGGGTGAAACATTGACCCAACAATTTGAACGGTTTAGTTGTCTCATCAGTGAGCTAAGACTTGTTAAGGTTGAATTTCCAAAATCAACCCAAAATAGCAGGTTTCTTAGATCACTACCTGATAAATGGGACACAATTGCATTTGTGACTAGAAACTCTGTTGAGTTCAAAGATCTGACCCTGACCCAACTTCATGGTAGACTCCTGACCTATGAAAGGGAGTTGAACCAGAAAAAGAAGCTGCAAGAGTCTGGGAAAGCTACTGATGATTAATCATTCGGTAGCACAGCTCTTCTGGGTCAGGAAGAATCTGGTGGTAGTAGTAAGGAACAGGGTTTTGATCATTTCATTGATATAACAGCTGGTGGTAACTTTACCAACCCTGATTCTCACTCTGCAAACTATGCTTTCACTGCAAACACTGAAAACCAGATGTCAGATAATCTGTGCTTTGAACTCAATGATTTACAACATTTTGATCCCACTGACTTAGAGGAAATGGACATCCTGCACCAATTGGCTTTGCTCAGTGTTAGAACTAGCAAATTCTACAAAAGAACAGGGCGAAAATTCCCAGGTTTACATGGGAATCTGAGGGTTGGGTTGGATAAATCGAAAATCAAGTGTTACAAGTGTAATAGGTTGGGACATTTCGCTAGGGAATGCAGGAGTCAAACTACTGGTCCTATAATCACTCACCCTAGCTCAAATCCTAGACCTCAAAACCAAAGCACTGTGCACTATACCCAATATACCCCTGCAGCCCATGTTAACACTGCTCATTATGCTGCTGCCCCTGTGCCTGTGCACTATGTCCAAACCACTGTTCCACAGATTCAATATGTTCAAACCCCTGTCCCCCAGGCACAAGTGCAACCTGCACCTCAAACTGCTGCTCCAGCAGTGGTACAACCAGATCAGCAAAGCTTTTTCACTCAAGGCTTTGTTGGCTGGAGCAGTATGCCTGATGAGCTTAGTGATGAAAATTTTGCACTCTATGCTTCAAATGAACCTTCTAATGATGAATTCTGTTTGATGACATTAGAGTCAATACCAGAGGGGATTGAAACTGAAGGTGAACAGCTAAGTGATGAAACAGTGGATGAAGTGACTGAAGCAGTTGCTAATGCAGTTGCTGGTGAATTGCTGCTGGGAGAAAATTCAGAAACCCTGATTGAACCACTGACAGACCCATGGTCCAAAGAGGACAAAGAAGAAGAGAAAATTGAGAAAGCAGGTGAGAAAGAAGAAAGAGCTGATGATGAAGAAAATCATCAATGTGATTGTGCAATGATGGCTGCTGCCAAGGTATCACCTCAAGTTCTTGAAAAACTGTGTTCTGACAATTGCATTATTGCTTTTGCTAACATCAAAGAGGTAAATGAAAACCTTCGGGATAAAATCTTAACTGATGAAGTCAAATTTGAAAGGTCTTTAAAATAACTTAAAAACAAATTGATTGAAAAGGAAAAAGAGATCAGCAGTCTGAAAGAAGAACAAAGCATAACCAAAACTCAACTCCAAACTATGGTAGAAAAATACCAAGTTTGCAAAAAGGAGTTGGAGTCCACCCAGATCACATGTGAAAGATGGGTGGTATCATGCAAAGGGTATGAGGTTATGCTTGAAAAATAGATAAAAAGCAATGTGAAATTTGGTGTTGGTTATAGAAAACATGATGATGAAAACAATGCTTTTGGAAAATCTGTTCAAACTACTGATGTAACCACTGGTTTCATCCCCACAAACAAGAAAGGCCAAGAAGTGAAAATCACTGACAAACTTGGTAACAAAATCACACTTGACAGACCAATGGGATCCTCTACTTTTGAGGAGCTTGAAGATTATCAGTTTAAACCAAAATGGTCTGATGAGTGTGATGTTCTTGAAAATTTCAAGCCAATGGACTTTACATCAACTGATGGTGTTAAAGCTCCAAAAGCTAAAGTCATTCCTCTCAAGGACATCCCAACAGAGGTTAAAACCTCTGTTGCAAAGGAGTCTGAAAAGAGAAAGAAGAAATAAAAAATTGATAACTTGTTTTGTGAATTCTGTGAGAGAAGGAATCATCTAACAAAAGACTATTTCCACTTAAAAGCTTATGATTTAAACAGAACAAGTGTCATTGTTTCAGCTGAAAGTTGCACTGTTTGTGGTAAAACAAACCACAAAACTCAAGCATGTGTGTATCTCAAAAAATTTGATGTGAAAAAGAATGAGTACATTGCTAAAACATCGTTGAGTTCATCATCATCATCATCTGTCAAATTTACCAAGAAACAACCACTGTTTGTGCCAGTTCAAACAGCTGTCACAAAACAGCTGAACCAAACATCTGTCAAAAGAGATGTTCAGGTTACTGATGCACCCCCTGCCAATCAGTTCAGAAAAGGCAAGGAGAAACAGTCCTACCAAAGGATTCCACACGTTTATGAGGCCTACAAAAGGCCCTCTAAACCTAAAGTGAACAGGCATCCTTTTGGTTACCAACAGGTGATTGGTCAAGACCCCCAACAGTGGTTAGCAAGAAACAGTACTAAAACTGTCCAAACCCCTGACTTAACCACTGTCCATCAATCTGCATCCATCCCAGACACTGTTGAAACCCCATCCAAAGCCTTGTTGGCTTTGGAGACCCTAATGAACTAATCCTTTTACTTCATGTGCAGGGAGCTCTGCATGCTTTGATAGTCTTTGGTATGTAGATAGTGGAGGCTCCAGGCACATGACAGGATGTAAAGCCCTCCTCAAAGACTTTAAAATCCATGGAGGGGGTGATATATCCTTTGGGAATAATAGTAAAGGGAAAGTTCTGGGGTCTGGTACAGTGCAGTCTGGAAATGTAAAATGTAAAATTTGAAAATGTCAATCTGATAGACAATCTAAAATTCAACCTTCTGAGTGTATCACAAATGAGTGACAAAGGGTTTGGGTCATTCTTCACAAAAGACTGTTGTAGGATTGTTGGACCAGAAATGGTCAAAAAGATTGAAGCAATAATAAAAACTGGTCAAACTAAACTTGTTGCTCAAAGAAGTGGCAATGTTTATGTTGTTGATATGTCAAAAGAGTGTCCCAGAGCTGATGCTTGTCTGTTCTCAGCTGCCTCTAACAAAGAGACAGAACTTTGGCACAGAAGACTGGGGCACACAAATCTTAAGACAATCACTGAAATTTCAAAAAATGGATTGGTGAGAGGCCTACCACAAAAATTGTTTTCATGTCCTGAACATTGCATTTCCTGTTTAAAAGGAAAACAGCATAAAAGTTCTTTTAAGTCCATTGAAGAGTCCAAAACAACCCAGTGTTTGCAGATGCTACACATGGATTTGTTTGGCCCAGTTCAAGTCATGAGCCTCAAGAAGAAAAGATATTGTTTGGTTATTGTTGATGACTTTTCTAGGTTTACATGGACTTTCTTTTTACACTCAAAAGATGAGACTGCAGGCATTTTGCAAGACTTTGTGACACAGGTTGAAAAGCAATTTGACCTTCCAGTGAAAAGCTTCAGGAGTGACAATGGCACATAATTTAAAAATAAGGAGTTGGATGCCTTCTGTGTGAAGAAAGGGATTGTAAGGCAGTACAACATCCCTAGAACACCAGAGCAGAATGGGGTAGTGGAAAGGAAGAACAAAACCTTGATTGAGGCTGCCAGAACCATGATTGCTGATTCAGGTTTGCCATTAACTTTCTGGGCAGAGGCAGTAAACACTGCTTGCTATGTCCAGAACAGAGTTTTAATAAACCCCAGGCACAAAAAGACTGCCTATGAAATTCTGTATAAAATCAAACCACTGATATCTTATTTCAAGGTGTTTGGCTGCCCATGCTTTATTTTGAACTTAAAAGATTCCATTTCAAAATTTGCAGCCAAAATTGATTGTGGTTATCATCTGGGATACTCAACCACTGCCAAGGCCTACAAAGTGTTCAATACACGGACCAAGGCAGTGGAGGAGACTTTGAATGTAAAGTTCAATGAACTTTCATCAATGAAAATCCCAGCAAATCCTGCAGATCTGTTTGATCTTGAAAAATTTACTTTTGAAAATACTGCTGTCAAGACTAACAGTGCAGGTCCATCAGAGGATACAACACCAGACTATGGGTATGAAATCATCATCCCTCAAAGTTCTGCCACAAAGGGAAAAGCATCAGCTGTTCAAAACAGTTGTCAAAGCTCAACCACTGCTACCTCAACAGTTGTTGACCAAAGTAGCCCATCAACCACTGCTTCCACATCCTCAAACACTGCTGACAAAAGTCCCCAAACAGTGGATAAAAGTCAACAGGTGTCCACTTCATTACCTCCTATTCCACCACCTTTTGAAGCCACTGCTGGGTCATCAAAGTCACCAGCAGTGGTTAGCTCAGATGATACACATTTGCAGCCTTCACCAACAAATGCCATCATCCCATACCAAGGAGATTTAATCTACTTGAGATCTCATCCACCTGATCAAATCATTGGCAACATCAATGAAGGGGTGCTCACAAGAAGCCAAACCCAAAACATTTGTCTTTTTGCTGGTTTTCTATCACTCCATCAGCCAGTCAAGTACCAAGAGGCACTGAAAGACAACAGCTGGGTAGAAGCCATGCAAGAGGAGCTCCAACAGTTTAAAAGACAACAAGTATGGGAGCTTGTACCACTGCCAGAAGAGGTTAGTCCCATTGGCACAAAGTGGGTCTTCAAGAACAAAACTGATGAAAGGGGCATTGTTGTCAAGAATAAAGCCAGGCTTGTGGTTCAAGGTTACAGACAGGAAGAGGGGATTGATTATGATGAAACATTCGCCCCTGTTGCAAGATTGGAAGCCATTAGACTGTTCCTGGCCTTTGCTGTCAACCACAACATGAAGGTGTTTCAAATGGATATCAAAAGTGCTTTCCTCTATGGTACAATTCAAGAAGAGGTGTATGTTTGTCAACCTCCAGGTTTTGAGGATCCATTTTATCCTGATCATGTCTACAGGCTAAACAAAGCCTTGTATGGCCTGAAACAAGCACCAAGGGCCTGGTATGAAACTCTTTCCAACTTTCTACTCTCAAATGGTTTCAAAAGAGGTACCATTGATAAAACACTGTTTCTAAAATGGAGAGGGAAGGATTTAATGATTGTCCAGATTTATGTGGATGACATTATTTTTGGAAGCACATGTAACACAATGTGTGAAGAGTTTAGAGAACTCATGACAGCTGAGTTTGAAATGAGTGCAATGGGTGAGCTGCAATGCTTTCTTGGTCTCCAAGTTCAGCAAATGCAAAATGGAACTTTCATTCATCAAAGCAAATATGCTAAAGAACTTTTGACAAAATTTGATATGAATGATTGTAAACCATGCAGCACACCCATGGCAACAAATAAGCTTGTCATGTCTGATGAAAAGGATGAGCTGATTGACCAAACTTTATATAGAAGCATGATTGGGTCTTTATTGTACCTAACTGCATCTAGACCAGACATCATGTTTGCAACATGTGTCTGTGCAAGAAGTCAATCAGCTCCCAGAAAATCAAATCTCATTGCTGTAAAAAGGATCTTCAGATACATAAAAGGTGCTCCCACACTTGGTATCTGGTATCCAGCTAATGGGAATATCAAGCTTTCGGGCTTTTCAGACAGTGACTTTGCTGGATGTAACACTACAAGGAAGTCCACATCAGGAGGGTGCCAGTTTCTAGGTGATTGCTTAGTTTCATGGCAAAGCAAAAAGCAAGCAGCTGTTTCAACATCCACTGCTGAAGCTGAATACATTGCTGCTGCAAGCTGTACAGCCCAACTCCTGTGGCTTCAAAATCAGTTGCTGGATTTTGGTATCACTGCCTTAAAGACTCCACTCATGTTGGATAGCCAGGCAGCAGAAAATATCATCAAAAATCCAGTTTCCCATTCAACCACCAAACACATCGACATCAGACATCACTTTTTGAGGGATTGCTATGAAAAAGGTTTGATTTCTCTGCATCATATCCCAACTAAAGACCAGCTGGCAGATGTGCTCAAAAAAGCACTTGATACAGCCACTTTTGAAAGCTTGGTCTCTAGGATTGGCATGCTAAATATGGAATAACAAGCAAAATCTTGTTTTTCTATGAATAAAAGCATTAAAATGTTTTCAGAAAATCAAAAATCCATCGTTAAAAATAGCTAAAAATGAAGTTTTCATTAAAATCCTTAAAAGTCTGCCATAACCACTGTTTGTTCAAACGTCTGCTCTACTTCAAAGTCTGTCCACTGCTGAAAGCCATCCTCTGTTCTCTCATTTCCTTGATAACCTCTGTTGTTCAAAAGCAGAATCTTATCCACTGATATGCTATCCACTGATAGTGAAAAATCATCCACTTCTTCCATTATACCGTTTAAACCACTGCCTTCATCAGTAACTTTCATAAAAGTACTGTCCTTCATTTCTTCAGAGTTTGGCATGTGGGCAGTACATAGTGGTCAGTACTTTTGTAACCGCTGCCACGTCAGCCTTCACTTTTTCCTCTATAAAACCCCCACTTCACACCAAATACAGGGTTTTACTGTCGAATTGAATTCTTAAAAAATT
Source organism: Helianthus tuberosus (assembly GCA_030545235.1). Taxonomy (NCBI): domain Eukaryota; kingdom Viridiplantae; phylum Streptophyta; class Magnoliopsida; order Asterales; family Asteraceae; genus Helianthus; species Helianthus tuberosus. Next base: position 191,038,257 of record CM060406.1, read on the forward strand.
CTCTTCTCAAAACAGTTTTTCTTCACATTCCTTCACAAATTTCTTCGATCATCATCTTCAAAATGACAAAATCGAAGCCATCTGCAAAACCCTCCTCCAAATCATCGTCGAAAGCGGCCTCTCAAAAGGCCAATCCCACTGAAATTCCACACAAACCATCTCACAATCTTCTGGGTCTTCTCACAAAACCCGGCACCACAGCAGTTTTCGACTCCATCATCGACACAATGGCTAAATCAAAGTACAAAACTTTGTTAACAGCCAATGCACCAATTTATTTGGCAACCCAAAGAGAGTTTTGGAAGAATGCAACCCTTGAAACACAAGGAGAAACTGTAACTGCCATCAACTCTTCTCTAAAGGGTAAAAATGTCCAAATCACACCACAGTCAATTTCAGAGGTCTTTCAACTCGAAGATCAGCAAGGTAAAATTTCTTTCCCTAAAAACGAGTTGAAAATTGACTTCATTGAGAGAGGGTATGCAGACACAATGATGAAGAAAGCTACCTTACAAAAAGGTTTATTCCCTTCTTCAACAAGATTTTTATTCCATACCCTCCTAATGTGTGTTTCAAATAAAACCACTTCTTTTAATGAAATACCATTAAAGATTCAAAATCTGGGATATGTTATTCTTCAAGAAGAAAATTTTAATTATTCTTGGGAAATCTTTAATGATTTGGTTAATAATGTTGAAACAAAATCATTCCTACTGTTTCCAAGGTTTTTAAGTTACTACTTTGAAAAGAAATTCAGTAAGGATGATCTTTCTGCAATAAACCAAGGTGACTCCATTGAAATAAATTGCTTAACTGCTGAAACTTTTACAAGGATGTCAACACCTTGCAAAACACAAGCAGAGATGCCTGAGCAGATTTTAGCAGTTACAACTGCTCCTCAGGTATCTGCTGCTGAGCCCATTGCTCAAGGTGATCAAAGCAGCAGACCAACTGTTTTGAAACCCACACCTAAAATCACCAAAAAGCCAACAAAAAGAACAACACAAAAACCCCCCAAACCCATCAAAAAGGCATCTCTGGAAGATGAGATACTAGAGCTACTGCCAGTGACAACACAAAAGTCACAAGAAACCACTGCTGCTACTTCCTCACAGCAGTTGGTACAAATATCTCAACCCATAGCCGAAACCCCTCCTGCTTTTCACAAAAAGATCAGGTTGTACACATTGGGACACCACATCATGATGCTCTGGAAACACTCGTTTCCATCATCCACAGCTCAATTCCCGAAGCAAATCCTCTTTCTACACCAAACATCACATCCACAATTCCCACACCCACTAAACTGCTGTTGGATGCAATTGATTTGAACCAGGCACTAACCAGTCCTTCTCAATCACCTAACAATGAGAACATCCCTCAAAAAATGACTGGGTCTGATGTATCAATCCTTGCTAACCCACCAACACAACCTGAGGAGGTTACACCCCTTGAGTTACAAGTAACTCTTGGTGGTAATCCATGTGAAGCAGCTACTACAACTGTTGAACCCACTGGTTTACAGTTGGACAATAGTTACATTAATAAGACTTCCTTGGAGGCAATTCCTTACATAGCACCTCTGCCAACCACCAGTGGATTTATTTATCCTACTGGCAACATCAAAAGGTTGTCAAGTGTTGAAGGAAGAAGACCCCAGTACCAAGAAAAAGGGGCATCAGTGGTTAGTGTTTGGAGTACACTCCCTAACTCAACCACTGATAAAACCACTGATAGTGGGAAATCAGATGATCCCATTAAATTGGGTGATGATTTAAAATATCAGGATTTGACAGAACGAATTGCAAAGTTGGATACATCTGTTGCAGATCTTAAAAATATGCTACAGCAGGTGTTGAAAACACAAAAGATGCAATCCACTGTTGTTCCATCTCAAGCACCTGCTCCACCACAAGCTTTTGCTACAAATGAGCTCTGGAACCTTTTCCAACCTTTTCTCCAACAACAAAAAGAAATGGCTGATCAGCAACATGAACTTCATGTCCAAAAGCTGAGAAACATTATGGAGTCTAGGTACAAGAACACTCAAGCAGATATTAAGGCAATCGAGGCCCATTTATTGGAAACCACTGGCACTGCTCCTCCAACAGTACTTTTCATTGATCAACTCCCAGAAGATAATGCCAAAAAGGGGGAAAAAGTTCAGGAGTGGAAGAAGAAAGGAATAGATGATGGTTTGTACATTGAACCTGAGAGGGATGCTATGACCAGAAAAATTCCATTGCCAGATGGTAGTAAAAAAGTTGATGCTACTCAAGAAGCACTTGATGAAGGAGTAGCAAGTGTTAAAAGAGATAGAATGGCAAAGGATATCTCAAGATGGAATGAGGAGAAAAGAGCTTTCATGGAACTGTATGCGCAGGGTTGCTCTGGATCAAAGGATACTAAAAATCCTAAGACAAAAAGGAAACCCAAGTCCATCCCATCCAGATTTCCAAAGCCTCCAAAACCACCATCCAAAAGCCATCAGCATCAAACCTCCACCCAAACAGCTGTTGTAACTCCTGTTGTATCAACTACTGCCGGCACTTCAGTTGTTTCAACATCTGTTATCACTTCAACACACACCACTTCAACACACACCACAACTACTACTTTACCACCACCACTGTCACCACCAAAAACAATCTCACCACCACTTTCCCTTGCTGACAAAAAGCAGAAGACAATAGGTGTTATAACATCTGTTGTAAAGACAACAGTGGTTGAGACACCAGTTGTGTCAACAGCTGTTAGTCAAACACAAACCACTGCCACACAATCCACCACCACTGATCCACCCAAAACATCATCTGCCTCTTCTAAAACAAAAAGGAGAAGGATTTACATATCAGATGATGATTCACCTTCACCACCACCACCATCTTCAAAATCCCTGTCACTTGTCACTATTCCAAAACCCGTACCTCTCTCTTCAGCTCAAATTCTAAAACCACTACCTCCTGCTGGTGTCTCATTTCCTCTAGAACTCATTGCAGTTAGGGAAGAAATCAAATCCTTTTATCTTGAGGATGACCCAGCTAAAAGGAGTTTGCCATCAGTTGAAGGATATCCCAGGCCTCACAATATTGAAGAATACTTGAAACTCAAGGCCAAGCAAGCAGAGGATATTGCTATCAAAAATAAACAAGGGAAATCTGATAGAGAATTTCAACAAAACTATCAATTTCTACTCACACAGGTCAGAGCAATGGAGCAATTTGCCAAAAATGTATGTCAGCAAATCTCTGAAAGGGCAGATGAGTCCTTGAGAAAAGACTACATTGAGAATATCATGACCTACAAGAAATACAAGGGGGAGAAATACATGTACAAAAACTGGACCATTCCTGAGCTTGAAAAAGAGGCAGCCAGGATACAAGAAATGATAAAAAAATAAGGTCAAGCAGACTCCCCCTGAAAAATTCAAACAATTTGAAGCTGAGAAGGCATTAAGGTTGAAGAGAATGAAAGAGGAGCTGATAGCAGCTGATTATGGGTCAAAGAATTCTGTGTCAAAGTGGGGAGAAGATAGGGTCAGGGCTACCTACAAAAAGTTAGAGGAACTTAGAAAGAAAGATCCAAAAGTTCCACAGAAGCCTGACTATGCTAAAGCAGAGGTTTCAAAAAGACCACCAAAGCTGCAAGCTAAAAGAACCACTGCTCCAGCTGGTGCTGCCATCTACAAAAGAAGGAGCAAAAACCAGTCGAGTACTGAAACAATTCAAGATCTAAAAGCTGGAGATGCTGTTGTAAAAGCAGGCATGAAATTAATGATAAAAGAAGATCTTGAATTGGAACAATCTGCAAGTGCTACTCAGCCAGTCATGAATAGGCCAGCCTCACCAAATACCTCTGCAAATAAACATCTCCCAAGAAACCCACCAGACTCAAAAATACTAAAGTGGGAAACTGACAAACAGACCTGCGTATTGACTTTGCTCAGGTCTGGTGGAGAAGTGAAGAAAATATCAAGGGAACAAGCTCTTGGCCTGAGTCTTGAAGATTTGCAGGATCTCCTTGATCTTCCGCTTAGCAGGGATAATGATGATACAGATGCCCTAGACTTTGAACTGCAGTTTAAAGGTCAGATAAGGGAACTGCTAATGAGGCAATAAAGAATTCCACAATAGTGAAGAGTTTTGGCATTATCTGTTCCAGGGGGAGATTGTTGGGATTGAACCCTACCAGAGGAACAGATAATTAAAGCCAAAACTGGGTCAGAGCAGTGGATCAAGAATAAGCAGATGTTACATACAAGTCTCTCCCCTTGAAAGTGGTTTCAACATCTGCTGACCTCCTATCTGCTGATCGTACAAGCCACTGACCGTCAAATCTGCTGATCTTGTAAAGACTGATAGAAGACTAAAGCTCTGCTGCTCAATCTACTGCCTTAAGTCAAGTACTGCTGATCCGGACAAGCACTGCTGGGTTCACAGCAGTGGAAGGATGCAGCAGCTGTTTAAGTATCTTTTATGTAATGAAATGTAATAGTAGTTAGTATAGCAGTGTTTGTATAGATCAGAGGTTAGAGTTTGTTAGGAGGTTAGATGTCACTTTCATGGTGACGTCAGCTAAGATGCTCAGTGGTTTGTTAGTGCCTATAAATAGAACAGTGCTCTGTACTGTTCTATTAGCTCTTTGCAAACTTGTTTTCCTGCACGAACAAACACTGAGCTCTGGCTGAGGGGGAGTTTGTATTCAAGCATTATCTTGTAATCGTTGTTGAAATTAAATTCAATCATTCGGTTCCTTGTTGAAAATGTCTTGATCAAAGCAATACTCTCGTTTGATTGTATGCAAAGTTTGTTTCCATATTAATTCCGCTGCACAACTCATCCATTTCCATTTTAATTCAAACAGAAAATACAATCAAAACCAAACTCAGATCCAACACCAGGGCTTTAGTCAGCAGGAGGTTATAGATTTCACCGAAGTATATGCTCCCGTTGCTAGACTTGAAGCGATCAGAATCTTCCTAGCATTTGCATCTTGGAAAGGTTTTAAAGTTTTTCAGCTAGATGTTAAATCGGCTTTTCTCTACGGGAAGGTAAGAGAGGAGGTATATGTCGGACAGCCACCGGGCTTCACCGATCCAATCCACAAAGACAAGGTCTATTTACTGGACAAAGCGCTGTATGGTTTACACCAGGCCCCGAGAGCTTGGTACGAGACATTGTCTCAACATTTGCTTGCCAACAGCTTCATCCGTGGAAAAGTGGATGCCACTCTCTTCACCAAAGAAGTCGATGGACATCTCCTGATAGTTCAGATATACATAGATGATATCATATTTGGGTCAACAAATGAAGATCTGTGCAAAGATTTTGAAAAAGTTATGAAGCAAAAATTTAAAATGTCATCGATGGGTGAGATGAAATTCTTCTTGGGACTTCAGGTTGATCAACTGCCCGAGGGAATTTTCATACATCAGACGAAGTATGTTCATGATATCTTAGAGAAATTTGGGATGTCCGGGACTACTCCAGCTTCCACCCCGTTAGCGACGAACCATGGGATAAATCCTGATCTCACCGGAGAGAAGGTGGATGAAACAATGTATCGCTCCATGATCGGATCGCTGATGTATTTGACAGCTTCTAGACCCGATATTATGTATCCAACCTGCCTCGCAGCGTGGTTTCAGTCAAGCCCCAGAGCTTCGCATATGGTGATTGTGAAACGGATATTGCGCTACCTGAAAGGAACTCCATCATTGGGGTTGTGGTATCCAAAAGAAGGCGACTTCACGCTCGAAGGGTATTCTGATTCCGATTTCGGATGCTGCAAAGTTAACGCTAAGTCAACAACTGCAGGATGCCAGTTTTTCGGACCACGATTGGTTACCTGGCAATGTAAGAAGCAGACCTCTGTCGCTTTATCCACATGTGAAGCCAAATATGTATCTGCTAGCAGCTGCTGCTCTCAGATCTTGTGGATCCAGCAACAGATGCGAGACTACGGTTTGCAATTTCTTAACACCCCTATCTTTGTTGATAATGAGGCAGCTATAAACATAACAAAAAATCCTGTTCATCACGCTAAAACGAAACACATTGAAATTCGTCATCACTTCATCCGAGACTGTTTCGAGAAGAAGTTGATACGAATTGAGAAAATCCACACTGACGAACAAAAAGCTGATTTACATACCAAAGCGTTTGATAAAACTCGTTTTCAATATCTTTTAAAATTGAACGGTATGAAGCTTTTATCGGTGTCGGAAGAGATTCTTGGCGTAGATGAAGGTACCACTGTAGATGATGTTGAAAAGCAATCTGCAATGGTTTGTCGATTTTTTACTTGTTTTGGTATTTAGGGGGAGGTAGGTTATATTTTCAGAAAATACAAAAACAATAAATTTTTTTTCAAAAATCCAAAAACATGAGATATTTTAAAATCCAAAAACAATAGAAAACCGAAAAAAAGCTTGTGTAAAAAGGGAAAATGATAGTACATCAGCTTGACAGTTACGGTATGCTAAAGATATGTAAAGTTTAAAAGTGTTAAACAGTCTCGCTGATGATATGCCGATAGGTTTTACACATTTAGTAGGTTTGTTCGGGATATAAACCTAAATCACAACTTGCTTTTACGTGGGGAGCATCTCTTGAATATATAGGTAACCCCTGAAATCCTGTTTGAAAGGCTCTATTTCTGACATACTAGGTCTTTGTACGTGGTAATATCTGGGGTATTATACCAGGACCTCTGATTTTGCGGGAGCAATAGCCTAGTCCTCGTATAATACTTTGCATGGCTTTAATCTTAAAGCCCCCCCCCCCCCCCCCCCGCTCAGCATAAAAAATGATGAAACATTGAAAAATGCTAATCATGTGCTGTTGTAAAAGAAGATCCCCAAAGGGGACCCACCTAAAGTTGAACCATCATCTCTCTGATTTTGCGGAAGCAATAGCCTGAGCTCTCATGGTCTCAACATTTAACCCCTTACAGATATTACTAGTGTGCACTCACCTGTAAGACTGAATATAGTAGTCTGGATACGGGAGTATATTCTGAGGTGGTACACTCGTAAAAGTTAAGATCTTAAAACACTAAATTCGTATCCTGAACAGGTTGAAAGTTGTGTGAAAATTTAAGAGGATCAGTATATCGGCAATCTAAGCGAATTGTTTAATTCTGAATATGAAATCAAAGCTTAACGGTACTTGTGACTTGTCGGTAGCTGATATGATTTCCTAACACGCTCACCAAAAATATGTTTGTAAATAGTTTACATTTACCGCATTTCATTTCTGTTTAGCTTTCTAATCTAGAAACTTTATTCAAAATCCAAATAGATTTTACATTTCTGCTTTATTTTTTTTGACAAATCAATCTGGAAAGCTGATCTTCAGTCTCGCAGTTTGAAGAAGATGCAGGAAGTTTCTGAGCTGGACAGAAGAGTTGGGAGCTTATTATGTTAATCTTGTGAAATTGAAAAATCAAAACAAGTTCATTAAGTTGAAACTTGTAATTCTCAGAATAATGTTTTGAAAAATGTTGAACAAAAGTCAGTTTTGTTTTGTCTTGGGTCAACCAAGGTCATTAAATTGGACTTGGTAGACAAATTAAGTACTCAGGGTCATTAATTTGGATCTGGATACTTAAGTGGATTATTAAAAACTGATAAAAAAAACAACAAAAGAAGTCAAAAAGTGAATAGATTATAATAACAGATTTCTGAGAAGCAGGAAACAGTTTTGAACCTGTGAAAGCAGCAAAGCAAGGTCCCCATGGCTAAGTCTGAACAACGTTTGAGCCAGAACACTATTCAAGACTGCGATCCTAGCTTGTTGAGAGGGGGAGTCTGAAGATGTAATCTGGATCAACATTCAAGGGGGAGTTTGAAGTTTGTAAAAGCCAGGTTCGAGTGCTAGCTGCTGATGCTGACAAATTTAAAGAATCAAGAGATCTGATCAAGAGAATTAGAAGATAAAGAGACTGAAGGATGCTTACAGTGTCAAAACAGTTTGAAAATAGTGAGAAGACTGATCAAGACTGAAGACTTGATGCCGAAGACTTCGTCAACATCCAAGGGGGAGTCTGTTGGTGCATAAATGTCTGTTAACTTCGTCTTGTATTGAGTCTTGTACCTAGATAGGATAATCCAGTTCTCAATAGGCTAGAAATTAGGTTTTGTATGTCAAAGGGTCATTTCGCACGATATGAACAAGAACCATTTCGTACGAAATGGGACAAAGTCATTTCGCACGAAATGAGTCATGGTCATTTCGTACGAAATGGGTTCTCTATATATAGTGGAGCATGGTTTGTCATTGGTAACGTTCAGGATTTTAGAGCCGAGGTGCTGCCGAATTGTCAACTGATCTGTATAAGCTTTGAAATCAATAAACAAGATAGTTAAAGTGAATCTAAGCGAGAATCACGTCCGTATCATCGAATTCCGCCTTTGATATGGATTAAAACTCTTCTGATCGACTCATTCAGGTCGTACAACGATCCAACACGTCATCACTTCATACGCGATTGTTATGAAAAGAAGTTGATACGAATTGACAAAATCCACACCGACGAACAAAAGGCAGATTTACATACCAAAGCTTTCGATAAAGCTCGTTTTCAATATCTTTTAAAACTGAATGGTATGAAATTGTTGTCGGATGCGGAAAAGATACTTGGCGTTGATGAGAATACCGAGGCAGAGGATGTTGAAAAGCTGACTACTTTGGTTTGTCGTATTTTTAGTTGTTTTGGTATTTAGGGGGAGATAGATAATATTTTCAGAAAATACAAAAACAATAAAAAATGCAAAAATCCAAGAACATGAGATATTTTCAAAATCCAAAAACAATAGAAAACCCAAAAAGAGTTTGTGTAAAAAGGGGAAATGATAGTACATCAGCTAGACAGTTGCAGTACACTAAAGATTTGTAATGTTTAAAAAGTGTTAAGCAGTCTCGCTGATGATATGCCGACAGGTTTTCACACACTTAGTAGATTTTTCAGGATATAAACCTAAAAACATCACTTGCTTATCTTTGTGGGGAAGATCTCTCGGATATATAGGTAACCCCTGAAATCTTGTTTGAAAGGCTTTCTGTTTCTGACATACTAGGTCTATGTGCTTGATGATATCTGGGGTATTATACCAGGACTTTTGATTTTGCGGAAGCAATAGCCTAGTCCTCGTATAATACTCTGCACTGCTTTAATCTTTAAAGCCTCCCCTCAGCATAAAAAATGATGAAACATTGCAAAATGCTAATCATGTGCTGTTGAAGAAAAGATCCCCAAACGGGACACACCGAAAGTCGAGCCATCATCTCTTTGTCTGAACGGAAGTTCTAACCTGAGCTCTCATGGCCTTGCATTACCCGTTACAGATATCATTATTGTACGTTCACCTGTAAGACTGAATATAGAAGTTTAGATATGAGAGTATATTCTGGGGTGGGACACGCGTATAAGTTAAGATCTTAAAACACCTAAATTGTATCCTGATTAGTTGAAAATTGGGTAAAAATTTAACAGGATCAGTATATCGGCAATCTAAGTGAATTGTTTAATTCTTAGTGTGTAATCAAGCTTAACGATACTTGTAACTTGTCGGTAGCTGATATGATCCTTTAACACGCTCACCAAAAATATGTCTGTAAATAGTTTCATTTACTGTTTACCTTTACTACATTTCTTTTCATTATTAGTCAAAAACCCAAAAAGATTTCAGTGTGCTCTAGTTTAAACTTTCTTAAAATCCCAAAAAGATTTTACATTTCTGCTTTAGTTGTTCGACAAAGCAAGGTGGAAAGCGGATCTTCCGATTCTGAGAAGAGAAGCGAAGCAGGAAGTTTCTGAACTGGACAACAGGGTTGGGAGCTAATCTTGAGAAATTTAGAATTTTCAAAGTCAAAACAAGTTCATTAAGTTGACACTTGAATAATTTTCATGAAAATGTGTTTGATAAGATTGAACAAAAATGTCAGTTTGTTTCGTTTCGGGTCAACCAAGGTCATTAACTTGGACTTGGTAGACAAATTAAGTGCCTAGGGTCATTGACTTGGACCTAGATACTTAAGTGGATTTCTAAAACTGACCAAACCTGATAAAACGCCAAAAGGTCAACACATCAAGTCAAAAGAGGTGTTTGGATCGAATGGTGATCCGATCGGATGGCAATCCGATCAGATGGCCATCCAACACCTGGTCATTCCTATATATAGTGGTCAATGGTCATTCAGTCAACTTTCTTCGAACGATTGACCATCCGACACTCTCAAACACTCTCACTTTTCTTGATCTTGATTCTTCACTCTTGCTTTCAAATCTTCATAGGATTATTGGTTTGCACAATCTTCACTATGGGAAAGGTATTTACACTGATTTTTGACTGTTAAATTTGATGTTTTTGAATGATATTCATGTCAGCGTCTGTTCGGACTCAAAATCTTAGATCTAGGCTTTAATAGTGATGTTTGATAGAATCTGAACATAGGGTTTTCTTCACGGGCCTTAGATCTATAGATTCACCGGTTCAATTTGTACAAAAACATGCTAGAAATTGATGAATTGAAGATTAGAGATGTCGGCTATCGGTGCACATTTTGTTAAATTAAACCCAATCTAGGCCAAGTTAGAGAAATCTGAACATAGGGTTGTGTAAATCGGAAAAATCTCTACGTGAAAACATGTTCAATTTTGTCAAAAAGTTAGAAAAATTTTGATGTTCATAGATTGTTCAAAGTGTTCTTCATTGTCTGATGATCGAGTGGCAGTTCGATCGGATAGCAATCCGATCAGATGGCCATCCGATCTAATGCATTTATGAATTTTAAATTTTTTCTAAGTGCTTGTCTTGAAAATTGTGCCTTACCAGTTGTTTTGAATAAGATGGCAACTCGATCGGATGGCAATCCGATCAGATGGCCATCCGATCCAAAACACACATTCATTGATTTACCTGCTTATCTGATTGTCATTGATCGAGTGGCAATCCGATCGGATAGCCATCCGATTCAAATCATTCTATAATATGTTTGTTTGTATTTGTGCTATATTGTCATTGATCGAATGGCAATCCGATCGGATGACAATCCGATCGGATGACCATCTGATCCATACCATTCACTCACTGAGTTGACTTGTCAAAGGTGCTAAATTTTTGCTTGTCACATGGATCGAGTGACAATCCGATCGGATGGCCATCCGATCCAAATGCACAAGTCTTGTCTGTTAATGTTCTTTATATGAGATGGTTCATCTGATCGGATGGCAATCCGATCGGATAGCCATCCGGTCCTCAGTACAACATAGAGTGAAGATCCCTGTCACACCCCCAAAATCCACACGCGGAGTACCACCGCTTGGAGGCGTGACTAACCAGGATCAAGCCACCAATCATATTGAACAATGTAATAGTAAATGTAATCCAACCAAACAATATGAAAGGTGTTCAAATCAAAAGTATAGTTTCAATGTTTAGCGGAAGCATAAATGTAAAACCCAACATAAGTAATAAGTTTGTAATGTCATAAAAGGTTAACATGGCATCCACAATCCATGTTCCACAATGACTGCGCCTCCCGTGCAAGCTCCATGTGTACCTAAGGTCCTGCAAGGCATGTAACAGAGAGTCAACAACTAGTTGAGCGAGTTCACAGTTGGTTGTTCAGTTATAGTAATTGTATTGTAAACCATATGTTCGTTTAGTGACCCATATGTCGTATGTACTTGAATCGCAGTCTCCTAGACATGTGTGCGAAGATTAGTGGGGGTTTCCCATGTTTTCTAGACTAGGTATATTTGTATCGCAGCCCACCCGGCATGTGTGCGAAGTTTAGAGTATGGTTCGCAGCCATTCCAGGCATGTGTGCGAAGATTAGAGTATGGTTCGCAGCCATTCCAGGCATGTGTGCGAAGATTAGTTCTATTATCGCAGCCATTCCCGGCGTGTGTGCGAAGAGAAGTATATGTATCACTAGTCTAGCAGTACCTACCAATAACCGTCCTCTCCCGAGGCCTATGGTATGTAATTCCGATAACAATTTAAGCATAAGTAATCATCCAAACCCATTCCCAACCCCGGGAATCCCATGCCTTGGTAAGAGTGTGAACTCACCTTGGTTTGCTCGGTATGCTAACTACGTGCTCGCAAACAATCAATCAAAGCCTAGAGTATGCATGTATACACAGTCAGTTCATGTTGGTAATAGATTTCACATGCAATCAATATCTCGGAGTGTGTTTGGCAGTTAACCACATGTACACATAAACAGTTAGTCCATCCCTACAAGACTCCAAGTTACATGCAAGTTCCTTAATTAATATATCATGCTTAACAAAGTAACGTATTTTAACAGAGTTAACTGCTAGCCAAGTTAACTAGTCAACAGACTCATCATACTAGTACAGCAACAGGCTTAACGGAGTTTTCATAGTTATCTTAACAATGTTAACTACATAACAGGGTTAATCAGCATCAACAGGGTTAGCATACATGACAAAGTTAACAGTCTTAGCTCAACAGAGTTGATTAACTAACAAGATTAACAAGACTAACATAATTAATAAAATAACAGGTTTGTATACAAGTTACAGACATTGGGCCGAAAACACTTTGGGCCGAAATCACATGGTAGCCGAAATCTCTTGTTGACGAAAACACATTTGGGTTACAAAATCCCAATGTGTTTTCGTCGGGATAGTGTTTTCGTTGGATCCATCAATCACCATCATCATCATCAGTTACGTATAACATCAACAACCCTAATCATCCTTCCATTATTGTCGGCCATTACATCAAAGTTTATTAATAAAAAGCTGCGTTTTGAATCAGATTATCATATGACGCATTAGAGATCACACTACAATTAATGTTTGCATGTGAGCATGTGATTCTCGATCAAATAGAAGCAACAGTTGTGTTGTCAGTAGCTTTTGGATTGAGGTCCAATAGAAATTAAATTCATTACATTGGTGTCAACTATGATCAAACAATCTGATTACAATCACGTGAATGAGCATTGAATCGTGCGATCACATATTATATTAAATCTTCAATTCATGCATAATCTAGCAACAACAATTATATTATTCAAGTATATTACACATAAAAAAACAAGTGGTACTAACCAAAACCGAAAGAACAATTGATCTGTAGAGAGAGCTTGGAGGAATCAATAATGCCGTCACACACACAGAGAAGGGACTCTAGGGTTTGCCGATTGGAAACTATTCGCAAGGGTTGGACAAAAATATAACACATTCGCTACTGGGCCGAAGCCCATTCTCCTCGCAAGCCCATTCTGACGAAAACTCTTAGGTGTTTTAGTCCAGTGGTGTATTCGACTAGAGAGGTTTTCGTGTGGGGGTTGTTTTCGGCAAGGATTTATTAAGTACACAACACTATCAATACAATAAGCATACATCTCACATAGACACTTATAATGCACATCATCACATATATAAGCAACCACAATATGGTTTAACGTTTTACAAACGTGTAAGGTTGTGAAACAAACAAGTCGTGTCAACAAACAATCTAAACAATTAAGGTGCAATAGTGCGAAAATGGAATCTTGGAAACTCGAGTTGTCACATTATCCCCAACTTGAAAGAAATTTCGTCCCGAAATTTAGCATGCGGTAACTGAGGAAGCTAGGTGAGTTGTATCGTTTACTGGTTTTCCTGGGGTGTCACATCATCCCCCCGTTGATTTGGAATTTCGTCCCGAAATTCTGTAGTAGCTTCAGCCTCAGTAGTGGTTGCACTGTTTCCGAATAACTGGGGATACTTGAGTTTCATTTGATCTTCGCATTCCCAGGTGAACTCTGGGCCACGACGGGAGTTCCAACGAACTCGAACAAGAGGTATTCTGGTGTTTTTGAGGACCTTAACATCCCGGTCTGTGATTTCAACAGGTTCCTCGATGAATCGTAACTGCTCGTTGATAGTGAGCTCCTTCAAAGGAACTATGAGGGTCTCATCTGACAGACACTACTTCAGATTCGACACGTGAAAGACGTTGTGAACTGCACTGAGTTCAGCTGGTAAGTTCAGTCTGTAGGCCACTTTGCCTATTTTCTCAATGATTTCGAAAGGTCCGACATATCGCGGATTGAGCTTGCCTCGTTTGCCAAAACGAACCACACCCTTCCAGGGTGAAACTTTGAGTAGCACTCGATCCCCAACCTGGAACTCGAGTGGTTTCCTGTCTTTATCGGCGTATGCTTTCTGACGGTCACGAGCTGCCGCCATGCGTTGTCTTATTTGAGCAATCTTTTCAGTAGTATCAACTACAAGTTCTGGGCCCGTGATTTGACTATCACCCACCTCTGCCCAACAAAGAGTTGACCGGCATTTACGCCCGTACAATGCCTCGAATGGAGCGGCTTTAATGCTGGTGTGGTAGCTGTTGTTGTACGAGAACTCCACTAACGGGAGATGTTTTTCCCAGCCGTTGCCGAAATCGATTACACATGCACGAAGCATGTCTTCTAGAGTTTGAATAGTGCGCTCAGACTGCCCATCCGTCTGAGGGTGATAAGCCGTGCTCATGTCTAAACGAGAGCCAAAAGATTTGTGCATCGCTTGCCAAAGTTCTGAAGTGAAACGTGCATCACGATCGGAAATAATAGAGGTTGGCACCCCGTGCCTTGAAACCATTTCTTTTAAGTAGATGTCTGCTAAGGTAGAGAACTTGTCTGTTTCCTTAATAGCCAGGAAGTGTGCAGACTTAGTGAGTCGATCCACGATCACCCAAATAGTATCATTCCCACGTTGAGATCTAGGCACGCCAGTAACAAAATCCATGGAAATTTGCTCCCATTTCCATTGTGGTATCTCAGGTTGCTGGAGTGGGCCTGAAGGTTTCTGATATTCCGCTTTGACTCTTGCACAAGTCAAACACTTGCTAACGTAAGTTGCTATGTGAGCTTTCATGCTAGGCCACCAATACGTAGATTTTAAATCATGGTACATCTTATCCGAACCAGGATGTACTGAGTAGCGAGACTTATGAGCTTCATCCATTACAAGCTCGCGTAAGTTACCATAGAGTGGGACCCAGATGCGTCCTGTTACATAGTAGGCGCCATCTACCTTTTGTTCTAACCGTTGTCTTGAGCCACGTAGAGCTTCAGCCTTGACGTTTTCTGGTTTCAATGCTTCTACCTGAACATCTCGTATCTGTGCAGGAAGTCTAGACTGAATAGTGAGTTGCAACGCTCGTACACGCCTAGGTGTAGTATCCTTTCGACTGAGGGCGTCGGCCACCACATTGTCTTTGCCCGGATGGTACTTTATAGCACACTCGTAATCGTTCAGTAGTTCTACCCATCTACGTTGTCGCATGTTCAATTCTTTCTGCTTGAAGATATGCTCGAGACTCCTGTGATCTGTGTAGATGGTGCACTTGGTGCCATACAGGTAATGTCGCCATATCTTGAGCGCAAAAACAGCAGCTCCCAGCTCTAAATCATGTGTAGTGTAATTCCGTTCGTGAATCTTAAGTTGGCGCGAAGCATAAGCAATGACTTTATCCCGTTGCATCAACACACATCCAAGACCTTGGATGGATGCGTCGCAGTAGACTACAAAATCGTCCGTTCCTTCAGGCAATGAGAGGATAGGTGCGCTACAAAGTCTATCCTTTAAGTGCTGAAACGCTGTTTCCTGTGTATTACCCCAACGGTAAGCAACACCTTTCTGTGTCAGTAATGTAAGCGGCTGTGCAATCTTTGAGAAGTCTTTGATGAACCGTCTGTAATAACCCGCCAAACCCAAGAATTAGCGTATTTCAGTTGGTGTGCGAGGTGCTGGCCAGTTCTTGATCGAATCTACCTTGGATGGATCAACATGAATCCCATCCTTGTTTACCACGTGGACTAGGAAATGGACTTCACGAAGCCAGAAGTCGCATTTTGAAAACTTGGCGTACAGTTGTTCCGTTCGAAGGAGTTCCAAAATAAGTCGTAAATGCCGCTCGTGTTCCTCCTGACTCTTCGAATAGATCAGGATGTCGTCGATGAAAACAATGACGAACTTGTCAAGATAAGGTTTGCACACCCTGTTCATAAGATCCATGAAAACTACAGGCGCGTTAGTTAATCCGAATGGCATGACCAGAAACTCATAGTGACCGTAGCGAGTTCTGAATGCTGTTTTGGAGACGTCCTCGTCCCGGACTCTTAGTTGATGGTAACCTGACCTCAGTAATAGCTCGACCCTTGCAACTGGTCGGATAAGTCGTCGATGCGTGGAAGAGGATAGCGATTCTTCACGGTCACCTTGTTCAGTTCGCGGTAATCAATACACATGCGGAAGGTACCGTCTTTCTTCTTCACAAATAATACTGGAGCTCCCCAGGGCGAAGAACTAGGACGTATGAAACCCTTTTCCAAGAGTTCTTGCAATTGCTTAGATAGTTCTTCCAGTTCGGTTGGAGCTAAGCGATAAGGTGCTCGAGCTATGGGTGCTGCTCCAGGAGCTAGCTTGATCTGAAATTCGACCTGGCGATGAGGCTGTAGCCCAGGTAAATCTTCAGGAAACACTTGAGGAAAGTCGCGTACTACTGGAATACCCTCTAACTTCTTCTCTTTCGTCGATGTATCTGTAACGAGTGCTAAAATAGCTGTGTGCCCCTTTCGCAGACACTTCTGGGCCTTAAGGAAAGAGATGATGCTCTCAACAGCACCCCTCTTGTCGCCACGAATCATGAGTGGTTCATCATCTGAACGAGGAATACGGACAGTCTTCTCGTTGCAATGAATCTTTGCTCGGTGTTGGGATAACCAATCCATACCAATAACGATGTCAAAACCATCATACGTTGGGGTCATTCCTAGCATCACCCTGACCAATCACGAACACTCGACCCCTGGCACCATTGCCGTCGTTATTACCCCCATTGATATTCCCATTGCCCTGATTATTGTTGTTGTTGTTAATTCTGATTCGCAGGTCGCGAGCTCCTGAAATCCTTAGCTTCTTGACCCATCTTGAGACACCTCTGGCAACGACCCCTGTTGCACTGACCACTGTGGTGTCTGTTGCATCTATTGCACTTTGGGTGGTTTCCTTGATATCCACCCTGCCCTTGACTACCAGAAGATTGCTGACCAGGAATATGGTAGTCATCGATCTTTCGCTGTTGTGCCTGGGACTGAACCGAAGTCGAATCCTTGCTGGAGGTTCCATCCCATTTTCGCTTGTTGTCACTGGGAATAATAGTAGTAGTAGTAGTAGTAGTAGTGGTAGTGGTAGTGGTAGTGGTAGTGGTAGTGGTAGTGGTAGTGGTAGTGGTAGTGGTAGTGGTAGTGGTAGTGGTAGTGGTAGTGGTAGTGGTAGTGGTAGTGGTAGTGGTAGTGGTAGTGGTAGTGGTAGTGGTAGTGGTAGTGGTAGTGGTAGTGGTAGTGGTAGTAGGTAGTGGTAGTAGGTAGTGGTAGTAGTCGTAGGTGGTAGTAGTCGTAGGTGGTAGTAGTCGTAGGTGGTAGTAGTCGTAGGTGGTAGTAGTCGTAGGTGGTAGTAGTCGTAGGTAGTAGTAGTGGTGGTGGTGGTGGTGGTGGTGGTGGTGGTGGTGGTGGTGGTGGTGGTAGTAGGTAGTAGTAGTAGGTAGTAGTAGTAGGTAGTAGTAGTAGTAGGTAGTAGTCGTAGTAGTAGTAGGTAGTAGTAGTAGGTAGTGGTAGTAGGTAGTGGTAGTGGTAGTAGTAGGTAGGTAGTGGTAGTAGTGGTAGTAGTGGTAGTAGTGGTAGTAGTGGTAGTAGTGGTAGTAGTGGTAGTAGTGGTAGTAGTAGTAGTAGTAGTAGTAGTAGTAGCAGCACCAATACGTTTAGACAGCTTGTTCTGTTCCACTGCCTAGTCTGTGAGACGATGAGCAAGACGAGTAACATCTTGAATAGTAGCGAGGTTAGAAGTAGTCACATGACTTTGAATCTCTGGTACTAAGCCTTTGAGGTACAGCTCAATGCGCTTGATGGGAGGATCCACCATAGTTGGACATAACACTGCCAGTTCGTTGGATCGCTTCGTATACGCCTCTATCTCTGACCCCGTCATCTTCAGGTTAAAGAACTCCACTTCTAACTTGTGGATGTCATCACGTGTACAGTATTCTTGCTTGATTAGTTCCTTGAAATCGTTCCAAGGGGTGGCGTTAGCAACAGCCAACCCTAACATCTGAACTTGCGAATTCCACCAAGTCAGCGCAATGCCTTCTAGAGTACCAGTGGCGTATTTCACCCTGCGAGCCTCAGGGCATTCACACATCTCAAATACGGACTTGAGCTTTTCAAACCAATGGAGGAGTCCAACTGCTCCTTCCGTGCCACTGAAAGTAGTAGGACGACAGTCCATGAAAGTTTTGAACGTGCACACAGGTGGCTGAGCGTGTTGACCTGTCGTGTGCGTAAGAGTAAACATACTTAAGCACGAGTGTTGGTTTACGAGAGTAGGATCTAAAGATCCTAGAGTAAGTGGTGATGGCAGGTTACACCTCCTGCCTGGGCAGCTGCGAGTGCTGCAGTAACTTGTTCAGTGATCGAAGCCGCCAACTGGGCTTGAGTTAGGTTAACGCGTCCACTCATGATCTTGATATCAAGGAGAACATGAGTGAGAGAGGTTCGCGAAAGTGCAATGTCAGAAGAGAGTGAGCACAAAAGTGTTTCAATCAACAGTCGTTACGTTTATCTAAGCATACCATGAGCAAAGTTCTATGTAATTCTAGCAAGTAGGCAATAAAACATATACCATATTACCTAGAATGTTGAGTCTTGCACGTGGAGCGAGGCGTCATTGTGGATCGTTGAGCACTGTACAGGTTATAGTCTGGTTTTAATAAAAACGTTTTCCCTTATTAAAACCGAGTTCTCTATAACCAATGGCTCTGATACCAATCTGTCACACCCCCAAAATCCACACGCGGAGTACCACCGCTTGGAGGCGTGACTGACCAGGATCAAGCCACCAATCATATTGAACAATGTAATAGTAAATGTAAAACCCAACATAAGTAATAAGTTTGTAATGTCATAAAAGGTTAACATGGCATCCACAATCCATGTTCCACAACGACTGCGCCTCCCGTGCAAGCTCCATGTGTACCTAAGGTCCTGCAAGGCATGTAACAGAGAGTCAACAACTAGTTGAGCGAGTTCACAGTTGGTTGTTCAGTTATAGTAATTGTATTGTAAACCATATGTTCGTTTAGTGACCCATATGTCGTATGTACTTGAATCGCAGTCTCCTAGACATGTGTGCGAAGATTAGTGGGGGTTTCCCATGTTTTCTAGACTAGGTATATTTGTATCGCAGCCCACCCGGCATGTGTGCGAAGTTTAGAGTATGGTTCGCAGCCATTCCAGGCATGTGTGCGAAGATTAGAGTATGGTTCGCAGCCATTCCAGGCATGTGTGCGAAGATTAGTTCTATTATCGCAGCCATTCCCGGCGTGTGTGCGAAGAGAAGTATATGTATCACTAGTCTAGCAGTACCTACCAATAACCGTCCTCTCCCGAGGCCTATGGTATGTAATTCCGATAACAATTTAAGCATAAGTAATCATCCAAACCCATTCCCAACCCCGGGAATCCCATGCCTTGGTAAGAGTGTGAACTCACCTTGGTTTGCTCGGTATGCTAACTACGTGCTCGCAAACAATCAATCAAAGCCTAGAGTATGCATGTATACACAGTCAGTTCATGTTGGTAATAGATTTCACATGCAATCAATATCTCGGAGTGTGTTTGGCAGTTAACCACATGTACACCTAAACAGTTAGTCCATCCCTACAAGACTCCAAGTTACATGCAAGTTCCTTAATTAATATATCATGCTTAACAAAGTAACGTATTTTAACAGAGTTAACTGCTAGCCAAGTTAACTAGTCAACAGACTCATCATACTAGTACAGCAACAGGCTTAACGGAGTTTTCATAGTTATCTTAACAATGTTAACTACATAACAGGGTTAATCAGCATCAACAGGGTTAGCATACATGACAAAGTTAACAGTCTTAGCTCAACAGAGTTGATTAACTAACAAGATTAACTAGACTAACAGAATTAATAAAATAACAGGTTTGTATACAAGTTACAGACATTGGGCCGAAAACACTTTGGGCCGAAATCACATGGTAGCCGAAATCTCTTGTTGACGAAAACACATTTGGGTTACAAAATCCCAATGTGTTTTCGTCGGGATAGTGTTTTCGTTGGATCCATCAATCACCATCATCATCATCAGTTACGTATAACATCAACAACCCTAATCATCCTTCCATTATTGTCGGCCATTACATCAAAGTTTATTAATAAAAAGCTGCGTTTTGAATCAGATTATCATATGACGCATTAGAGATCACACTACAATTAATGTTTGCATGTGAGCATGTGATTCTCGATCAAATAGAAGCAACAGTTGTGTGGTCAGTAGCTTTTGGATTGAGGTCCAATAGAAATTAAATTCATTACATTGATGTCAACTATGATCAAACAATCTGATTACAATCACGTGAATGAGCATTGAATCGTGCGATCACATATTATATTAAATCTTCAATTCATGCATAATCTAGCAACAACAATTATATTATTCAAGTATATTACACATAAAAAAACAAGTGGTACTAACCAAAACCGAAAGAACAATGGATCTGTAGAGAGAGCTTGGAGGAATCGATAATGCCGTCACACACACAGAGAAGGGACTCTAGGGTTTGCCGATTGGAAACTACTCGCAAGGGTTGGACAAAAATATAACACATTCGCTACTGGGCCGAAGCCCATTCTCCTCGCAAGCCCATTCTGACGAAAACTCTTAGGTGTTTTAGTCCAGTGGTGTATTCGACTAGAGAGGTTTTCGTGTGGGGGTTGTTTTCGGCAAGGATTTATTAAGTACACAACACTATCAATACAATAAGCATACATCTCACATAGACACTTATAATGCACATCATCACATATATAAGCAACCACAATATGGTTTAACGTTTTACAAACGTGTAAGGTTGTGAAACAAACAAGTCGTGTCAACAAACAATCTAAACAATTAAGGTGCAATAGTGCGAAAATGGAATCTTGGAAACTCGAGTTGTCACAATCCCAGTGTAAGAAAATTTTCAAAATTTTTAAAATTTTTGACACTTTTCACTTCTTGTCTCGAACTTTGTGCAAATGCTAACGACGATTATTCTTGCAGACAAGAGCATCAGATTGGGACAAATCTCACAACATTTATTGTAATTTGGACGCACACTATACAGACACAACACCATTTAAAGACATGGCGAAGTTTTTAAGGGAGAGTAAAATTAACAAGGCGTTAACTGATAAAACAATAGTGTACGAATCTCATGTTAGAATGTTTTGGAAATCAGTGAGGTATGATGAAAAGGAAAAGATGATATATTCTGCTGTACAGAAGAAAGACAAGAATGATTAGGATGTAGATATAGAAGTTAAGTTTAATGTAGGAGATTTGAGAAGAGTATTGGAGTTAGGAGATAGTGATAATGATCCTACCATTGTTCCTGAACGTTTATGTAAAGGTTTGTGGTACAGAATGGGTTTTACAGGACATGTGAACGGGAAATATTTTAAGTCTATGTTTAGTCCACCATATAAGTTCCTAGTTCACTGTGTCGTGCATGCTTTGTCACATCGGAAAGGAGCTTATGATGAGACATCAGACTATATCATGAACATTATTACATGTTTGGTGCTTAATAGGCCATACAATGTCTCTCAAGTGCTGTTTGATCATTTGGTGGACAACATCAGAGGTGAAAAGTACATAATGTACCCCAGGTTCATACAAATGATGATAGATGATCAAGTTAATGACCTTCCAAAGGATCCTGCTAATGTATTAGGTCTACGTCATATGACAGCTGAGACTTTGGGAAGGTTGACTACATATAAAGGTCTAAAGAAAGATGAATCTGAACCAAGGGCTAGGAGAATGATTTGCAAGATTGATAATCCAGGATATGTGGCACCTGAAAATGATGCTTGGAGACACGAAAATAGCAACACTGAAGATGAAACAGATAGATTGAGGGATATGCATGAGAAAAAGCTTAGATACTGGTTTGTGAAAGATGGAAAGAGGAAGAGAACACCAAAGACCTCCCCAGCTGTATCTGTTCCTAAAGTTTCGACACCAAAGATTGTTGTTAAGGGTATGGTTGAAAGGGGGAGTCACTAAAATGTTAGAATACTTAATGTTATATCATTTTAATGGATGTTTTAATGATTGTTTTGCAGGGCCTTCAAAGAAATCACCACAGAGACTTATTGATGAAACGGTGATCCCTCCAGCAGAGGTTACTCAAGAAGGTGTTGAATTGGCAAAAGTAACGTTTGAACTATATGTAAAGCATACTGAAGATGTTGCACAATCTAGAGCTGCAAAAGTTCAAAGTTCAAGTGTTGAAAAGATTGATGAAGCTGCAAAGCATATTCAACCTGAAACTGTTAAAGAGAAAGAATCTGAAGGTGTTGCTCAGTCTGATTCAGGTGATGCTGATGATGAATCAACAGAAACAGAATCAGAGATTGAAAGGATAGGTGTTGGGAAAGTTCAGTTGAAGAAGAAACCTCAGAAAAAGAAAAGAAAGGGTTCTAATGAAGAGGATTCTACATATATGCCAACAGCTGAAGAGAAAAAGAAACTTAGAAAAAAACGCAAAGCAGTTCAATCTGGCGTTATTCCAAGGAATGTCAGGGCAAAGAAAGGAGGTGCTACTATGCCAGAATCCAAAAGCGGCAAAAATGAAAAGCATGTGATAACTTCAAAGGGTCCTGAAAGTGTTAAAGATCAAAATGTTGAAGTACCTGAGGTTGAACAGGTTCAGAATGTTGAGAAGAAAGTTGGTGATGATGAGGAGGTTGAGATTACTGAAGTAAGGGTTTCTACACCACCACCATCAACAGAAAAACAACCTATTCCAGAGAGTGTTGAGACGTCAAAGCCCAACAAAACTGTTCTTCCTGATCCATTTGAAGGTTTTCCAAATGTTCGTGGCGAATTCACTGATAACATTCTTCCAGATGAAGACTACGACATGTTTCATGATGCTACTGTCAAAGATCTGAAGAAGAAAGGTAGTCTTCTCGAGAAAGAAAAGGCAAAAGCTGAAGCTGATCGTGATGAATTGAAGAAGCAGCTTGAAAAGATTACGAAAGTGAATGAAGAAATAAAGACTGTTGTGATCAAACATGGGAAGAAGATGAAGACTTTGGAAGAAGATGTGGATGATAATGCAAAGTTATTTGAGCAACTCTCCACAGAAATTTCTGAACTGCATGTGAAGAACAAGAACTTGAATGAGACAAATCAGTCACTACATCAGTTGTTAAGTGAACTTCATGAAGCGTCTGCTAGCGAAATCAAAGTGCTAAAGTTAGAGATTGAAGCACTAAGAGCAGACAAGACATTGAAAGATGAACAACTTAACATGTTATATACTATGATGGAACATCATCTAGGTATTAACGTTCAATCTATCTACAACAACTTTGAGATCCAAAGAGTTGAAGAGAGAAGAGTTGCCAGGGAGAAAGAGTTGGCTCAGGAAGCAACTCAGAAAAGGAAAGTGTTGGTGCATACATCTGTCGACTTCGTCTTGTATCGAGTCGTATATTGTATTAGATAGATCAGGGCATGCAAAACGAGAAAAGTGTGTTTGTGGGTATTTCGCACGAAATAACACATAGGTTATTTCGTACGAAATTAAGTGGTAATTTCGCATGAAATTAGATTTCGTATGAAACTAATTTCGCTTGGGCTATTGCGTGCGAAATTAGCTCTCCTATAAATACCTTTGATGCCTTGTCATTTGTAACTTTCCGGTTTCAGTGCCAAGCTGCTGCCGAAGTGTCTACTCGCTGTAAATCTTTGTCTAATCAATCAAAAGACAGTTTAAAGTGAATTGCAAGCTGAATTACCTCAATACGTTTGTTTCCGCCTCTCATATTGAGCAAAAACTCTTCTGAACGACTCGTTTGGTCGGTAAAACGATCCTACAAGTGGTATCAGAGCTCAGGAGGAAGAGTTCATACCAATTCAGTTGCAAAATCTGATTTCTACACCTTCTTTTTCAAAATTAACAAGTTTTCACGGTCAAAATGCTTTGAATTTCACACATTATATGCGAAACTGTGTTTTAACAAAGCCTTGAAAGAATTGGACCTAAAATCAACTTAAAACCTGATCAATTTTGACAAAAACAGCTCGAGATGATGACATCAGCAGTATTTCGCACGAAATAAGGTTCTAATTTCGCACGAAATAGTCTTATTTCGCACCAGATTGTCATTCCGTTTGAAAAGGGTACTTCATTTCATACGAAATTACCTATTTCGTACGAAATCACATAATTTCGTTTGTAGTTTCAGCTATTTCGTATGAAATTACTTATTTCGCTTGAAACCAGTGTATTTCGCACCAAATCAGTATCTCGTTTGAATAGGGTTATTTCGCACCAAAAGTCATTTCGCTTGAAAGTATATTTCGTTTGAAAAATAAGTTTGTGAAATTTTGAAACTGAATCATGGATGAAGAGTTTTACAACGCCTTTGCTACTCCGATAAGTATTGTTCAGAACACAATGTTAGAAAATGAAACGAGAACTATGCAAAAACTGCCAAAACTCATGAATATCGAGGAGTATAAAGGATGGGATGAACGATTTGAGAATTGGGTACAAGCAAATTACTTGGATGCATGGGAATGTGTTGAGACAAAATATGTTAGACCGATGAATGATGATGAGGAGATTATTGCAATTAAAGATCTTAGTGCTGAAGAGAAAAAGAAATACAAAGATGAAAAGATGATGACGAGTTTGTTGCATCAAGCTGTTAAGGAAGATATCTTGGTTTTATTGCAATACAATGGAACTGCTTATTCAATTTGGAAAGCTTTAAAATCAAAGTTTGTTGGAAGCAAAGAAATGATCAAGAACAAGAAATCGCTTTTGAAGAAAGAATTTGATCTATTTCGTGGTTTGAGGACTGAAAGCACTAAGCAAATCATTGAAAGATATTGTAATTTGTTATTCAACATGAAGAGAGTGAGCATCACAAAGGATAATGAAGAATTGATTGAGAAGCTAGCTGATGCGTTGCCACGTGAAACTTGGGGCATATACGTCATGATGTTGAGAAATAAGAAGGATTTTGGGAATCTAACACTAAGTAAGTTCATTGAAAAGCTTGAAGCTCAAGAGAGGGAACAAAGGAAGATATCAAGAATGAAAGATTTTGATGGTGAACAAGATATCGGACTTTATTATAAAGGAGGTATCAGTGATAAGACCAACATGTCACCAAAAGTTGAGACTGCATTCAATGCTAAAAGCTCATCAGAAGGATCAGCAAAAGGATCTAGTAGCAAAATTGGATTTTCTTCATATTCATCGTTTGATTCAAATTCTTCAAAGTCAAAGAATAGCAAAGTCATACAATGCAACATTGCCCTGAACCTTGAAAATGATCAGAATTATTCAGAAGAAGTTGCAAAAAGTCACATGTCTTTATTAGTGACTGTTTTAGAGTCATATGGGAGTTTAGTCGCAGGAAAGATCGGGAATCCAATGTTGACAAAAGAGGATTACGATCGGATAGATGCTGTGGAGATGGAGTTAATGGACATAAAGTGGTGTTTGGCAAGTGTGTTGAGGAGAGCCGAAAAGTTTAAACAAATTACGGGAAGAGATGATTTCCGTGATGCAAATGTTTCTACTTTAGGTTTTGATAAATCTAAAGTTACTTGTTTTCATTGCAGGGAAAAAGGACATTTCAAGAGGGAGTGCACAAACCGCGAAGCAAGTGGAGCTCAAAATCCGTTCAATAACAATGTTTATTACCGGAAAGCAATTTATCATCAAGTTGCTCAATAATCACATCAACAACAACCACAAACTGCTCATGCCAGGAAGGAGATTGAAGAATCATCAAAGAGAGCTTGTATGGTGAATCAAGAAGATAAAAAATCTTCAAAAGGATTCAGTTGGGACAAATATGTTTCAGCCGATGGTAAAGCATGTCTGATAAATCAAGATGATGAAAAGTTACCAGAAGGATTTAGCTGGGAAAATTTCAGTTGGGATGATTATGATCCTAACAAAACTTCAAATCACAAAGCTTTTGTTGCTTGAGTTGCTGAAGACAGTGATAATGATGATGATTATTATGCAAAAAGAATGGAAGAGCACTTGAGAATGATGGAAGAAAGTGATAGTGATGATGGAAAAGTTCGAAAGAAAAAGAAGAAAGCAAAAAAACCAGTCAGCAGTGATGATGAAGAAGTTCCTGTGATCAAGAGAAAAGTAAAAGAAGTTCCAGATTTCAAAGTTGAATCAGAAGCTGATGCACAAAAGATTCCTGTGAAATGTGAAAAACTGTGAAGCAGTGAAGAAGCAAAACAGTACTTTGATTCACAACATGAACCGCTTGAAAGAATCTTATGATGTTCTAAACAAATCAATGAATCTGTACAATCAATTAAGCAGTGAACAAGCAACAGCCATGAAAACACTTCAAGGAGCTTTCATGACAAAGCAGAAAGTTGTCAACAATTACATTGAGAAGTGTGTTGTGCTGGAACAAAAACTGGAAACACAAAGAATTGAAACAGAAAGAGTTAATTGGTTGTTAAAAAGTTACTCATGTACTTCTTATGTTATTGACAGGATTTATCCAACCGTTGAAGGCATGAAGGCATTTGATGAAGAGAAAGTATCTGAAGACAAGAGCTCTGAAAAGAAGAAGGATACTGAAATGAAAGATTCTGGTAAGAAACATAGTGCCAGTTACAACAAGTGTCCACCCCCGTTTGAAAATGGATATTCTCCACGAAATCCAAATTCAGAAAGAGTTAAAAAGGCAACCAATTTACAGTGGGAGTCTGAGTCTTCAGAAAATTTGCCAGACAACATCGATGTCACTTTCACATCGTCTGACACTGATCATGAGTCCGAATTAATAAAGAAAGTGGTCGATCAAGTGTTGGATAATGATGAAACCATGGAGTCAAAGTCGGAGTCAAATTCAGAGTCAAAGTCTGAAACGTCAAGTCAAACCGTCAAAAAGGACAAACGGGTCTACAATAAAGAATTTCTATTATCGAAAAATAATTTGAATAATGAAACATTCAAAGTGGCTTATACTTTGAATGATTCTGACAAATTTTATTCTGATGAAGAATTTCCAATAAGAGGTATTAGAACTAAAATGATAAAAAATGTTTTCAAACTGACAGATATTAATATTTCTGAAATCAAATATGTAAATCTTTCTAAAAAATCTAAAAAGTACACCTCAAGAGATCAACAAAGGTTTAACAAGAAAAAAAGTTACAATTCTGGTTCTGGTTTTCAAAAGAAACCAAACCATAATGGTAATTTCAAAAGAAAAGGTCTTGGATTTATTCCATCAAAAAATCATAAAAATGAGAAAACTTATAAAACAAAAACTGTTTTTGTTTCAGGAATATCATCTGAAGAAGAAAAGGAGCAATTGTTCAGAAAGCAAACAAACAAAGAATTCCTTGCGAAGAAGCAAAAAGAAATGAAGAAAGAAGTTGTTCAGAAAAAAGAGACAAGAACTTGTTTTCAATGCAAAACTGTTGGTCATATTGCCAGAAACTGTCCTAATGCAATACAAAAAAAAAACAGGAAGTCTTTGAAAAACTGAAAGAAAAGATTGTTGAGAATGAACCACCAACCAAACCTTTTATAGTTTTCAAAAATTCAAAATTTGAGGTTGGTGAATGTTCAAAAAGGTTTTACAAGAGAAAAGCAAATCTTGACAATCAAAAATGGGTTGTTAAGATATCTGATGGTAGTTCTAGTAATGATTCTGATTTGTCAAAATCAGAGGAGCTATCGTCTGGCGATGAATCTGATTCCACAAAATCAGAGGAGCCACAAGTTGAGATGAAAGAAGAGAAATCAGTTCCTACCATTAGATGATGAAAAATTTCCACCATTGCGGGCTGAGATTTTAAAATCAAAGATTGGAAAAGTTGAAATTTCAAATCAATTCTTTTCTGAAAAGAAAGAATTTGATGTTGAAAAAGCCTTTAACCCCAAAGTAAAACACATTTTTGGAAAAATGGTTAATGGGAAGGTAAAGGGGGTTAAAGAATTTTACGAGAAAAAAACAAAGAAACCGAGTGTTGGTAACTCGAAATCTCCCAAGGTCTGTCAGGCTTGGGAAAATCAAGATAACTGAAAAATCTGACTTGCCGGAGCTTCCAGGTTGGTAAGTGTGGAGCAGGTATCGGCATCTTTCTTGAATTTTGTGTGTTTGAGAAAACTTACAAGTGGTAAATCAGGGACATTAAGTTGTACTTGATTTCCTACAAGTGGTATTTGTTGATTGATTTTAAAACTGTTATATTTTTCAAGTGGCTAAAGAAGAACAAGGTGATGAATTGAACCCCTAATCTTCAAATGATTTGTGAAAATCAACAAAACTAATTTTCTGGAAAAACCATTTTGATTAAAACAAACTTAAGTGTTTTGAAATCATAATGGGAAAATAGTTTGTTGTAAGGGGGAGTTCTGATTGTTTATGCCAAGTGGATGGCGAATTGAAGTGATTCACAACAGTTGTCATTTTTCTTGTACAGTTTGTTTTCAAATTTTTTTAAAATGGTTTTGAATTTTAGGGGGAGTAAGAAATTTTCAGAAAATCCAAAAACATTTGAAAATTTGAAAAAGTAAAAAACATGATAAAATCAAAATTGAGTTTTGTTGAAAAAAAGAGGAAATGATAGTACATCAGTGGACTATCACAGCACGCTAAAGAATTGGAAAGTCAATATATGATAAACGGTCTTACTAATGATGTGTCAGTAGGTTTTTACACGCTTAGTAGATTGTGTTCGAGATATAAACCTAAATTTCAAACTTACTTATATCGTGGGGAACATCTCTCGGATATATGGGTAACCCCCGAAATCTTGTTTGAAAGGTCCCTCTTTCTGAGATACTAGGTCTTTATGCTTAGTGATATCTGGGGTATTATCCCGGGACTTCTGATTTTGCGGAAGCAATGGCCTAGTCCCCGTATAATACTTTTCGCTTGCTTGAAATATAGCACCCCCTCAGCATAAAAAATGATGAAACATTGCAAAATGCTAATCATGTGCGGAAGCAAAAGTCGAAGCCATCATCTCTTTGATTTTGCGGAAGCAATAGCCTGAGCTCTCATGGCCCTCGCATTTAACCCTTTACAGATATCATCTAGGTATACTCACCTGTAAGACTGAATATTGGGATCTGGATACGGGGGTATATTCTGAGGTGGGACATGCAAATAAGTTCAAAGTGCCTAAAACATTAATTTCGTATCTCGAAACAGTTGAAATTTGTTTGAAAATTTAAGTGGATCAGTATACTGACAATCTAAGTGAATCGTTTAGATCTTAAAATGTTTTAAGCTTAACGGTGTTGGTGATTTGCCTCATAAACTGATATGATCCTCTTACACAAACTCACAAAAATATTGTTTGTAAATATTTGTTTTCTGCATTTCATTCAAATAAAAAATTCAAAAAGTTTTTCAGTGTGTTTTAGCATAAAATTTTGAAAAATTCAAAAAGATTTTATTTCATCTTATTTTTCGACAACTGATGATGAAAAGCTGATTTTCAAAATTCCAAGTGCTAAACATGATGAAAAGGTTTGGGAGAGTGTGTATGAGATGATTGAGATGAAAAATTGTTTGAAAAGGAAAATGTTATTTCTACAAGTGGTTTATCAGAGATTAACATTGTTAAATCATTTATTGATTGATTAATACCTGCAAGTGGTATATAAATTTGTCAAATTTTAAATTTGTGAAATTTATTGTGAGGTAGAGATGTGTGCAGGTTAGCCAGGTTCCTGATCCTAAGCAGAATGTGAGCCAGATTACAATCCTGGGAGCCAAGTTTTGATCCTGGATCTGAAGATGCTGATGCTGATGAACTTAAGGAATCAAGGGATCTGATCAAAAGAATTAGAAAGCTTGAAAGCCAGGTTGCGATTCTGGAATTAAAGATTAGATCTACATTCAAGGGGGAGTCTGGTTGATAAAGAGAAGAGAGAAGATTGAGGATGCTTTACATTGTTAGATACTTCGAGAGAGAATGAGAAGACTGATAAAGACTGATGATTGAAGACTCGACACCGAAGACTTCGTCAACATCCGAGGGGGAGTCTGTTGGTGCATACGTCTGTCGACTTCGTCTTGTATCGAGTCGTGTATTGTATTAGATAGATCAGGGCATGCAAAACGAGAAAAGTGTGTTTGTGGGTATTTTGCACGAAATAACACATAGGTTATTTCGTACGAAATTAAGTGGTAATTTCGCATGAAATTAGATTTCGTATCAAACTAATTTCGCTTGGGCTATTCCGTGCGGAATTAGCTCTCCTATAAATACCTTTGATTCCTTGTCATTTGTAACTTTCCGGTTTCAGTGCCAAACTGCTGCCGAAGTGTCTACTCGCTGTAAATCTTTGTCAAATCAATCAAAAGACAGTTTAAAGTGAATTGCAAGCTGAATTACCTCAATACGTTTGTTTCCGCCTCTCATATTGAGCAAAAACTCTTCTGAACGACTCGTTTGGTCGGTAAAACGATCCTACCGAAAGGATTGGTTGTTGATACAAAAGAAACACTTGGTTCTTCGAGTCAAACTGAAGCTGATGTTGAAATGATAGATGCTGAAGTTGATCAAGCTCAAAGCTTCGTACTTGTTGGTGAAGCTACTCCTCTATCTTATAATTATGATGACATTATCCACCTTGTACAAGTTGAACAACGTAAAAGGAAGGCGAAAGAACCAGAAGTGATGTTATTACGATCGAAAGATGAGGAGAAAGAGGGAAGGAAAAAATATAGAAGATGAAGAGTTGGAACGTATTCTTGAAGATGTAGACAACTACGACCCTTCATGGGATGATTACAAAGATGATCCTGAAGATTAAGGCTCGACGGGGTTGATTGTTATGCCTTCAATCCAACAATCGTTGGATGATTTTATGAATGGTGAGATCAACGAGCAAGAGGAGGATCATCACCAGGAGTCTTCTTCTTCAGGAAAGAAACATGCTGACCAGGTATTCCTCACACAACCTACTGTTATATACTTAAATGCTCCAGTTGAGGGGGAGATAGAGGTGCCTAGGTCTAGAGCTGAGACGTTGGAAGAATTGGGGTTAGATGATGGAAAGTTTAAGTTTGATATTGAGGATGAGATTCCTTCATCACCAGAAAAGGAGTATGAGTTCAAATATGCTCATGAAGCTGATAATTTTCATCCTGTTATGATTGCTCAGATAGTTCTGAGGAAGATACTCCGTTCCATTATTCTGGCGTCGATGATTCATTTCCGACACTTGCTGAGATGTTTAAGGAACAGAATGAAGAGGAGATTAGAAGGAAAGTTGTGGAGAAAAAAAGCACTGAAGGTATTCCTAGAACAATTCCACGAGAAACATTAGCAGAAGAAAGAAAGAAATGGTTCAAAATCATGCCCAAGGAGAGGAATTTCTGTCAGACATTAAAACCCTCCCGTGGTGGGATGTTGAAGAGTTAGTTCAAACGAAGAATATCAAGCAATTCTATCATGGTCTTGATGTGAAGCAACATGATCAACACTTGTGGGATTACATTAAGTTGCAAGCAAAAGAAAAATTTCCAGATTGGAAGCCACAGTTTCCGGAACAAGATATAAAGATTGATCCAGTCTCAGGGTATAAAGATATTACATTGATTATGAAGCTACCGAGGTGTTTGAAAAATATGCCGCTACGTGCTATGGAGCAAGATTTCCATGAAGACTTTCAAGGTTGGATGTACAATCAGAGCACAACGGAAGTGGTGATTTCTTTATATGACAAGAAGTCTGGAGAATCGAGGAGGATTAGTGTGCTGGATCTGATGTGGTTGGTGAATTGCTCCAAGAAGGATATTGATTGCTTATTCTACAACAAGATTGTTTATGAAAAGCCAGACAAAGTTCAAGCTCAGCAATATCAAAAGTTAGTGAACTTGTGCTACACGAAAGACATCAATTCTGGCAGATACTGGAAATCAAAGTGGAGAGATTTGGAGAATGATGAGTTCTTAAAGAAGTACAAGCGTAGTCAAAGATTCAAGGAGATTGCTGACAAAACTGCAAGGCTGGGAAGATATAAGCTGATAAGACCTCCACCAACAGACCAGACACCGATTGAGAAAGAAGAAAACAAGATCCCTCGATGGGATAGAAAGCGCGATGGTGATCCTGAATACAAAAAGTGGTGGAATGAAGTTGGTAGGCCTCTCAAGCGAAAGATGCTTGCTGAGAGAGATGAGAAACGATGACAGAAAGCAAAGGCGAGAAGACGTAGCAGGAAGACTGATTGAAGACTATGCAGGAAGGAACTACAGCTACATCCAAGGGGGAGTCTGTTAGTACATATGTCTGTAGCTTCCGTCTGCATCGAGTCTTGTATTTTGTCCTGCTTGTATGTTTTTGTAAATGTATGTAAATGTATGTATTTATGTGTAAAGACAAACTGGGATCGGAACGTTAACTATCAGATGACATCCGACCGGAAGAAAGTAAAACAAATGAAGCTAAAAACCAACAGTCACACTCCAAACTCTACACATTTTTCGCCCAAGGCTTCCAAGAAATTGGAAAGACCTAGGCAAGTTTGGAAACCTAAGAATCATGTTCCAGATAGCTCTCCTAAATCATCGTGCATCAATAGTAAACCTATCTACTCTAAAGAAAAGCTGATTTGGATGCAAGTCGCATATGTTAAAGAACAGGGTGTGCCCACTACAACTATGGCTTGGGTACCAAAATCTAATTAATCCCGCATGTTATGCAGGAACAGAAATGGAGGGCTATCATTCGACTCTGGGTCATTGACAGTGGTTGTTCCAGGCATATGACTGGCAACTTATCTCAACTTACTGATCTTGAAGATTTCATTGGAGGATATGTTGCTTTTGCAGGAGGAGAGAAAGGAAAGATCACGCAACGAGGCACAGTAAAAAATGGTGATCTCTGTTTCAAAGACGTCAACTACGTTCCTGAGTTGAAGCATAGCTTGCTGAACGTAGCTCAAATATGCGACAACGGTTATTCAACTCACTTCACAGACAAACACTGCCTCATTCTGAAACCAGGAATGGTTATTCCTGATGAATGGATACTATTTAAGTCTAAACGAAAAGGCAACACTTATGTCATTGACATGAATAAACCACCTACTAAAAGCGTTGCCTGTTTGTTTACCAAAATCTCTGAGCACAATGCTATGCTGTGGCATCGTCGTTTAGGACATTCAAATGTAAAAAATCTGAACCGTCTTGCAAAACTGTAACACCCCGAAAAATATAAATCTGTGATTATAAATTCAATGTTGGCAATAAACAAAATAAACTAACTAGGAATAAAAATAACCTAGTTAGTTAATGATTTTGTAGTAATAAGGGAGTTAATTAAAAACACCTAAAATAAAATAAAAAACTAATAGTTGTGGGGCTAAAGGTGTTAAAAACTTAACTAGTTTTTATTAAAACAAAATCAAAATCCCAAACACACACTTGTGTGTGTGTGTCTGGATCGAATAAAACACGGGGGGGGGGGGGGGGGGCGCGACCAAACTAACCTTCAAACCCTAGTTCTAGCAATTTGATCAAAATGAAAGCTCAAATCTGTTCCAAATCGATTTCCAAGCATAAATTAGTGATCATCTCAGTGAAGTGATCATAAGGTATGCTAAACTTCATCATTTAGTTCCATCTCAAATTGTTGATGATTTGTGAAATTGAAATCTAAACTTGATATGTTGATGTTTAGATGAATTTAGTGTTGGAAACATGTTTAGAAGTAAACCCTAGCTAATAATTTGCGAAATTGATGCTCAAATTATGAATATTCAGGTTCACCCATCTAAATGTTAAATGGGTTTTGTGAATGATAAAGAATCCTAGTAATGTAATCAGAAAACTGGTGTTAATGGTTTGCATGAACCGAATCTGTTGTTAATATGCATGTTAGAAGTAATGAATTTGCAAAAGAAGTATACAAATTCGGCTAAATAGTTAAGTCATGAACTTGATAACGATTTTGTAAAAACGATGCCCTTAAGGTGTTTGATAAAACGCCTAGGAGAAAGATAACGTAGTAAGTTTGGGATAAAAACTCATGTTCGAATTATATAGCAAATTATGCGTGATATGTTGTGAGAAAGAGTTCTAAACAATATTTGGTTGAACTCTATAGGCAAGGAAACCGGGACGTCAAGTGGACAAGCTGGTGGAGATTTAACTTGTAAAAATCTGTGTAAACGACATGCTCGAATATACTTAAAACGAGCATGATTCTATTGAGCGTGTAAAACCATGGAATGGTAATGATACGCCAAAGTAGTCGAGCCCGAGAATTGGGTAATAAAGTTAAGAAACATAAAAGATTGATGTAAAATATGACATGTAACAAGCGGGTCGAATAATTTAAATATGATTTATGAACTAGTTGTTCATAAACCGGGTTTCGATGCGGTTGATCAGGATAAATGGATCCGTATTTTTATTACGGACGCGTAGAAAAAAGAATCGACTAAAACGAACTTGTAGATAAAAAGTTACGGCCTTTTAAAAACCTATTGTTGTGAAATTTGGAGCTGGGCAGTTATGCAGGTCCAGGGAGAGGACCTGCTGAAAAATATGCTCCCCCGCGGCACACGACGGGGTGACATGATGCTGGCGCGACATGCGGGGCCGCTCACGGCCCGCGAAAGATCCAATGAAGTCTCTCGCGTGGCGCGAGAGACTCATTTCCGGAAAATTATTTTTGTTTTCATTCGAATGGTATTAGAACTTGTACATACATGTTTATATGTTATCATGTAACCACCCTGGTTTTCACACTCGCATTTATTCCGACTTGCATGGTAACAAATACCGTATTTGGAATGAAACTTATTTGAACATACTTGCTTTGTGCTTATACATGCTTATACAAACACAAACACAAACACAAACACATGAAACAATTGCAAATTTGTTGAGTTTTATGCTATTAAACAAGACTACATAAACTATAAGGATCTATTTGACATTCTTTGAAACTTGCTTGAAATTATCACTTTTTAATTTCGAGGACTAAAAACGTCATTATTTGAAAGTACAAAGTTTAGGGTCCTTTTGGTCATTTTTGAAACCTATTTATAAAAGAAATAAATATAATTTATTTTAATTATAAAAATCTAAAGGTTCATTTGGTCATTTCCTCAAACTTAAACTCTAGGGACTAAAGTTGATTTTCTTAAACTCATTTTAACTAAACATCCTAACCTGGTTAACTTATAAATAAGGATTCCTTCTTTAAAGCTTAACTCAGTTAACTCATTAAACTGAAATATGTTAACTGAGTTAGTCCCTATATAATAAATTCTTCTTTAAAACTTAACTCAGTTAGTTTAACTAACTGACTATTACAGGGACCATTTGTGACATTTCCCAAAACTTCAGGGACCAATTATGTACTTTTGATGAAAGTTGAGGGGCTGTTATTGTTTTTTTTCGAAAGTTTAGGGACCAATTTTGTAAAAAATGAAACTTGAGGGGGGCAAAGTGTAAAATCTCAAAAATCGGATTAAAAGGGGGTCTCCTATGTTGAGAACCGGCCCTAGTGTGGATCGAACTCGCGACCTCTCGGTTGTCACACGAACGACTTAGCCAGTTTTTCCTCCAGGCAGGAGCTGATATATTTAGAACATTAATTCTTATATATACTAATTTAGATTTAATATTATTAATTTAATATTAATTTCTGAAATTTAAAAAGGTTTATACTTAAACCTTAAAGAAACGGCGAACAGCAGGACTCGAACCCGCGTCGGACCGAAACAAACCACGCATCAACCAGCTGGACTACCAGCAATGATGTGATGGATGTTGGGTTGTATTATATATATACAAACATTAAAACCCACCGAAAATCGATCTGTTCCACTTGTTTACATGATTAACTTATCCGAAATCAACCCCCACATGTTCCCAACATTATTGCCAATCCATTTACCCACTAGTTCGACACAATTATGTGCCAACCGATTCATAATTGAATTTTTTTAAAAAAATTTAAAAACCAATCGATTCCACTATGTTATGTCGGATTTGGGAACGAATTAATGGGTTATATAAACTCCCTGGACCTTCACAAACCTCTCACACCTTTCAAATTACACTAATACATCGGAAATACTTGTCTGACCGGTTCTGCAAGTCTCGCCGGAAACCAGTCGCTGGAGATCATTCGATACGTCACTTCCGACTGATACCGGAGCTGTTTTACTCGTGCAATCGGTATATCTATATTTATTTAATGTTTCTGAAAGTTTAATTTGAGTATACCGTAGATTTGATCGAGTAATCGGACCTGTTGACTTTCGGTTGACTGTTTTGGGGAAGATGATGAATAGTTGCATTCTTGCCTATTTATTTTCTTTTATAAAAACAGTCTTATTCTTTAAATATTCATAATAAATCGAATTTAATTGATATAAGTCTGAAAGTTTTAGCATATTTATGTTAAACACTGATACTTATATTAAAAATAAAATATAAGTCAAAATATTTATTAAACTAATTTTTATATATTAAAAACAGTATTAACCTTTCAAAAATTATAATAAATCGAAATTAAAGAATTAATTATCGAAATTTTTATAGTAATTATTTTATATGTTGGACTTTATAGAAATAATATTGTTGGTAATATTTCACATAATTTTGATATTTCTGAAATTAAAACAGTGTTTACACTTTAAAAGTTTAATTTCATTTTATATAAATAAATTATATAACTATATAAATTTTATTCAAGACTATTTTTATGACAAAAGATGCATTATTTTGAGTTTATATAAATTTAGAATCTGAATTTTTATTATATTTAATTATTTAGATAATTAAACTTATGTAAACTTATTTATTGTTATTATAATCATTTTAATTCATTCTATTTATTTAAAATGATTTCAAACTGTAATAATTATCTTAAATCAGTAATATTAAAGTTCAATAATTAAAAATGTTATTTTAATTATTCTGATTTAAATTAATTATTTTGATAATTAGTTATATAATTATCATATTTATTCTTTAAACTATATAATTATCATTTACCAAATAGTTATATATTTTGGTACTTCTAAATTCAATTATAAGTTATAAATTAATTATATCACTTATGAAATATTTTGGTATAATTATTTATGTTAAACTAATTATACAAATCGAATATAATTGATTCATTATTTAAAATGTTTGTAGTAACTCAATTATGTACGTATATAATTTAATTATTTATGTCAAAGAAATATTTTTCATAAATAATTCATTTACATCATATTCATTTTCCGAGTCCTCTTGTTAGGTTATCCAAACCACATAATTACCATTTAAACAAAACACTACCAAATCCTATAGATTTAGGATTTCCAATTATCCAATTAAACATTATTGTTGATACATATTCCATATTGTTGCATGTTCAATCAATTAGAGTGACGTGGAATCTAATTCCCAAGAACTCTCACACTTGCATATTTGTTTGGACCTAACCGAAATCAAGGTGAGTTCATAGATTCACCTTTTTACTTTAAACTTTTGGGGTGAAACATATGCTTATAAACTATATATCTATTTTGTCGTATTGATTCACTTGTGCAATTGGTTGATGCTTGAGTTATTACTGTTATTCTTTGTGCATTCATTAACTCCGTACAAGCCCATCGGTTATATTATAGCGCTATAGGTGTGACGCCCCATCATACTTCCAGTTAAACATTGGTGAAACTTTTGGTTGGTATTCATGTCTATTTAAACTTTTGGAAGTGTGGTGATAAACCCGAGTGATACGTCTGAATGGTTTGAATGTACGCCCCATGTATATACTCGTATTATTCATTTTGCTTTGTGATATATCATACGAAAGGCTTAAACTTATTTTTGAACTATTGTGAAACAAAACCTATGAATTCACTCAACCGTTTGTTGACCCAAATATTTTCCCTAACATATGTTTCAGGTGACAATGTTTGATGACAGAATTTGCAAGAACATGTTACATAGGATTGATCAAGACATATGCCTTAGATTAAATCCAAATTTATCATTTGTGAAACAATTTATGTTGTATTTATTTATGTACTCTTATATTTTTCAGATGTGAATGCAATCTATTGAACTAAACTTAAATTATATTTCAACTTAACATAATCTCCATGTGCTCAAATGCATTCTATCAAGTTTCGTGACACCTTTGGCTTTTCCGCCTCCGGCCGGGGTGTTACAGATTGGTATCAGAGCCATGGTTATAGGGATTTAGGTTATTAGAAATTACTCTTGACCTAGACTATAACTTACCTAGGACACTTTCCATTAGAAACTCTTCCGTTATCTTTGCCTTGTCTTCATCTCTATTCTTATCTTTTGTAACCAATGCCTCGTCACCACAGATCTTATCTTTAGATTTTACAAATGCTCATCACCTATCCTTAGGTGATTATTTTCAAAACCTCTTCTGATTTTTAAAATTCTCATCAAAGTCTTGGGCTCTAATAACGAACTCGTGCAATCTGGAAGGGTGGATGCCTGTATTCTGAGTTTTCTGTCTAGGCAAGCACTTCGTATAAATCTCATCAGACGCGAGACCAGTTGTGCTTACCTGGGAATTCTTGGGATGAGTATCCACTTATAGGCTAAAGCATGCCTTCACCAAGTTATAAGGACCCAACTACTTTGACTTGTCATTGATGTCATTTATTCGTGGAATAAATGATATCCATCTTGTTACGTGTCTTCTTTGATCCTCATTGATTTTATGAAACTACATTACCCCATTATGAAATCACTATAATCTTTCTTTCAGAAAATTCCTCCATGACGAGACACACGTTTGCCTACCTGGGAACTACTGATGAGAGTACAGTATGCCTATCGGCTCAAGGCATGTTACCCTAATTCAAAAGGATTTTTTTTCTTTTCTCCGTTTCAGAACAATCCAAGCTCTAATCAACCTACATTGTACTATTATCAATTTATTACGATACGATTCCCTCCTTTTCAGAGTTTCAAAATTTTCTCGAGACCATACCTGTCAGATTCAAATTTTCAAACTAGCTGCAGAACGTAGCATGGAAGCACTAACCGATCACATGGTGTAATCCGGAATCTCCTTATCTATATAAGAAACTCACTACACGAACTAATATACACAAGAACTACAAACTTCTGATATAACTCAACACATACCCAAACCTTTCTTAGTTCAACAAAACCCCATATTCAAATGGCAAATCTCACAACAGCATATGCTGAATCTTCAAATGCAGCAAAAATTCATCCCTTCCTTCAGTTTACTACTTTACACTATCAAGAGAGGTATCAAAAACTCAAGCATAAAGAAGTTCTTACTATTAGCAGTATTGATTGGCAACGAATAGGAATGTTTGATTTCAGTGGTTTGCTGGCAAGATCACTACAACCTAATACACCCTGGCGCCGTTTCTTCAACATCCTAGAACCATCATATGATGAACTAGTGTATGAGTTCTTGTCCACTTTCTATTACAAATCTAATGAAAATCTCACCAATGAATCCATTCATTTTCAACTTTGTGGGCAATTTCATACTATGTCATTAACAGAATTCGCAGTTCATCTGGGCATATATACAGATGAAGAAGTCAAACAACCCATTTTTACGGAGGCATCAACATCTGGTTCCTCCGTGAATATGGTAAATTATTGGCAATACCATTCATTAAAAGAATGGTGTATCAACAATAATTCTACAAGCTTCATAGACCCTTGTTATCAATATATGCACCGTGTTTTAGCCCACACTATCACGGGGCGCAAACATAATCTACACAGGGTTAAAACAATCGAACTTTTCTATTTGTATAGTATTTTTGAGCAAGTTCCCTGTAATATTGCCCACGAGCTTGCTGAATATTTTTCTAGTCAACAATCAAATCCTCTGAGAAGTCTCATGGGAGGGTCTTACATTACAAAAATAACACAATCATTAGGTGTCTTAAGTGATCAGATTATCCAGGGATTATCTCCACCGAAGGCACCTGGGATTGTAAATCCTTACACCATGAAGCTAACTCCTGTTCATATTGGTACACTAACACAACTATCACAGTCGGAGGGAGCTCCAGTTATCTTAGAGAATACCTTCCCACAAAATTTACAACAATCATTTTTGCAGTTTCCTCAACCGTCTTTTTATCAGTTTAATATACAACCACCGCTGCCATACATACAAGAACCAATTACAACTAACTTATTCCAACCTTTAATACCGAACGTCTTACCAAGCTTCCCACCGTTACCTTTCGAGGAAAATTCAATGATGCAAGGAACTTGGTTTGATGAAAACATGATGACTCAAGATCAGTTAGCATCAGAACCCTTTTTGCAAGCACCATTAATGCCACATTCTTTCCAATCACTGTTGAACGAAGTAGAACAACTGCCACCAACTGATATGGCAGGCCCAAGTACGATGCCTCAAATGAATCTACCTCCAGATTCATTGGGAGACGAAGTGACTAGGTTAAACAATCATGTTCAAAATTTGTCTCAACAAATAAGATGGTTGACAGAAAGAAATCAATGGTTGGAAAGCATGCTGATACAAATAACTGATCATATGCAACTGCCTCTACCACTTCCACCACCTTATAATCCTGAATTTGATCCATTACATAATTTATTTCAAATGTAAATTTGTTCAATAGATTGTCAAACAAACAATGCTATCATTGCTAATGTGAAACAATGTTTTGATGTAATTAATGTTGTGCTATATTGATGCTTATTTGATTTAAACAATGCTTCAACTTTATTTGTTTTCCTCGCTTAACTAGAAGTGCTATGTGGACCATGCAACGAAACGCATAATTTTGGGTGCACACTTAATTACGGGGTTCGGTGCATGAGAATCATAGTAAGCCTTGTTAAGTAAGGTGGCATATAAAAACATTATGTGGTTATGTGATTATCCATTATTTGCTCATTTGTACACACGATTGTTTGCATAATATCTACATTACAAATCCAGCATGACATAGTGCCATGCAACACAATTTCTATACAATGATCCTCGTAAATTCCTCAAAATTTACAGCATCAAACAATGATTTGATTATTTTTCTAATCATTACAATTACATTCTACGGTCTCTTTCGAATAAATTTCGGGACGAAATTTTCTAAAGTAGGGGAGACTGTAACCACCCTGGTTTTCACACTCGCATTTATTCCGACTTGCATGGTAACAAATACCGTATTTGGAATGAAACTTATTTGAACATACTTGCTTTGTGCTTATACATGCTTATACAAACACAAACACATGAAACAATTGTAAATTTGATGAGTTTTATGCTATTAAACAAGACTACATAAACTATAAGGATCTATTTGACATTCTTTGAAACTTGCTTGAAATTATCACTTTTTAATTTCGAGGACTAAAAACGTCATTATTTGAAAGTACAAAGTTTAGGGTCCTTTTGGTCATTTTTGAAACCTATTTATAAAAGAAATAAATATAATTTATTTTAATTATAAAAATCTAAAGGTTCATTTGGTCATTTCCTCAAACTTAAACTCTAGGGACTAAAGTTGATTTTCTTAAACTCATTTTAACTAAACATCCTAACCTGGTTAACTTATAAATAAGGATTCCTTCTTTAAAGCTTAACTCAGTTAACTCATTAAACTGAAATATGTTAACTGAGTTAGTCCCTATATAATAAATTCTTCTTTAAAACTTAACTCAGTTAGTTTAACTAACTGACTATTACAGGGACCATTTGTGACATTTCCCAAAACTTCAGGGACCAATTATGTACTTTTGATGAAAGTTGAGGGGCTGTTATTGTTTTTTTTCGAAAGTTTAGGGACCAATTTTGTAAAAAATGAAACTTGAGGGGGGCAAAGTGTAAAATCTCAAAAATCGGATTAAAAGGGGGTCTCCTATGTTGAGAACCGGCCCTAGTGTGGATCGAACTCGCGACCTCTCGGTTGTCACACGAACGACTTAGCCAGTTTTTCCTCCAGGCAGGAGCTGATATATTTAGAACATTAATTCTTATATATACTAATTTAGATTTAATATTATTAATTTAATATTAATTTCTGAAGTTTATACTTAAACCTTAAAGAAACGGCGAACAGCAGGACTCGAACCCGCGTCGGACCGAAACAAACCACGCATCAACCAGCTGGACTACCAGCAATCATGTGATGGATGTTGGGTTGTATTATATATATACAAACATTAAAACC
Source organism: Helianthus tuberosus (assembly GCA_030545235.1). Lineage (NCBI taxonomy): Eukaryota > Viridiplantae > Streptophyta > Magnoliopsida > Asterales > Asteraceae > Helianthus > Helianthus tuberosus. The sequence continues at coordinate 191,080,589 of CM060406.1, forward strand.
GAACTGAATTATAAATTCAGCAACAGCAGGTTACGGGATTTCGAACAAACCCACCGAAAATCGATCTGTTCCACTTGTTTACATGATTAACTTATCCGAAATCAACCCCCACATGTTCCCAACATTATTGCCAATCCATTTACCCACTAGTTCGACACAATTATGTGCCAACCGATTCATAATTGAATTTTTTTAAAAAAATTTAAAAACCAATCGATTCCACTATGTTATGTCGGATTTGGGAACGAATTAATGGGTTATATAAACTCCCTGGACCATCACAAACCTCTCACACCTTTCAAATTACACTAATACATCGGAAATACTCGTCTGACCGGTTCTGCAAGTCTCGCCGGAAACCAGTCGCCGGAGATCATTCGATACGTCACTTCCGACTGATACCGGAGCTGTTTTACTCGTCCAATCGGTATATCTATATTTATTTAATGTTTCTGAAAGTTTAATTTGAGTATACCGTAGATTTGATCGAGTAATCGGACCTGTTGACTTTTGGTTGACTGTTTTGGGGAAGATGATGAATAGTTGCATTCTTGCCTATTTATTTTCTTTTATAAAAACAGTCTTATTCTTTAAATATTCATAATAAATCGAATTTAATTGATATAAGTCTGAAAGTTTTAGCATATTTATGTTAAACACTGATACTTATATTAAAAATAAAATATAAGTCAAAATATTTATTAAACTAATTTTTATATATTAAAAACAGTATTAACCTTTCAAAAATTATAATAAATCGAAATTAAAGAATTAATTATCGAAATTTTTATAGTAATTATTTTATATGTTGGACTTTACAGAAATAATATTGTTGGTAATATTTCACATAATTTTGATATTTCTGAAATTAAAACAGTGTTTACACTTTAAAAGTTTAATTTCATTTTATATAAATAAATTATATAACTATATAAATTTTATCCAAGACTATTTTTATGACAAAAGATGCATTATTTTGAGTTTATATAAATTTAGAATCTGAATTTTTATTATATTTAATTATTTAGATAATTAAACTTATGTAAACTTATTTATTGTTATTATAATCATTTTAATTCATTCTATTTATTAAAAATTATTTCAAACTGTAATAATTATCTTAAATCAGTAATATTAAAGTTCAATAATTAAAAATGTTATTTTAATTATTCTGATTTAAATTAATTATTTTGATAATTAGTTATATAATTATCATATTTATTCTTTAAACTATATAATTATCATTTACCAAATAGTTATATATTTTTGTACTTCTAAATTCAATTATAAGTTATAAATTAATTATATCACTTATGAAATATTTTGGTATAATTATTTATGTTAAACTAATTATACAAATCGAATATAATTGATTCATTATTTAAAATGTTTGTAGTAACTCAATTATGTACGTATATAATTTAATTATTTATGTCAAAGAAATATTTTTCATAAATAATTCATTTACATCATATTCATTTTCCGAGTCCTTTTGTTAGGTTATCCAAACCACATAATTACCATTTAAACAAAACACTACCAAATCCTATAGATTTAGGATTTCCAATTATCCAATTAAACATTATTGTTGATACATATTCCATATGTTGCATGTTCAATCAATTAGAGTGACGTGGAATCTAATTCCCAAGAACTCCCACACTTGCATATTTGTTTGGACCTAACCGAAATCAAGGTGAGTTCATAGATTCCCCTTTTTACTTTAAACTTTTGGGGTGAAACATATGCTTATAAACTATATATCTATTTTGTCGTATTGATTCACTTGTGCAATTGGTTGATGCTTGAGTTATTACTGTTATTCTTTGTGCATTCATTAACTCCGTACAAGCCCATCGGTTATATTATAGCGCTTTAGGTGTGACGCCCCATCATACTTCCAGTGAAACATTGGTGAAACTTTTGGTTGGTATTCATGTCTATTTAAACTTTTGGAAGTGTTGTGATAAACCCGAGTGATACGTCTGAATGGTTTGAATGTACGCCCCATGTATATACTCGTATTATTCATTTTGCTTTGTGATATATCATACGAAAGGCTTAAACTTATTTTTGAACTATTGTGAAACAAAACCTATGAATTCACTCAACCGTTTGTTGACCCAAATATTTTCCCTAACATATGTTTCAGGTGACAATGTTTGATGACAGAATTTGCAAGAACATGTTACATAGGATTGATCAAGACATATGCCTTAGATTAAATCCAAATTTATCATTTGTGAAACAATTTATGTTGTATTTATTTATGTACTCTTATATTTTTCAGATGTGAATGCAATCTATTGAACTAAACTTAAATTATATTTCAACTTAACATAATCTCCATGTGCTCAAATGCATTCTATCAAGTTTCGTGACACCTTTGGCTTTTCCGCCTCCGGCCGGGGTGTTACATATCAAAACTAACATTTCTGATGGTTTTGATGTTAGGTGATGTAAATGATATCCCGGATGCCGATCAAGCTTATAGAAAGAACCGAACACCATCATTTTTGAAGCTTCCGTGAACAATGTCTTTTGTTTAGTTTAATATGGATCATGTATCACTTTAAGCTACATGATGTTTGTCTTAACTAGTAAGGATGTAAAAATCCTAGATACTCTATTTAAGTAGGAACTTTAAACTTAACGAAAAGTTTTTGTAAATCCGTATTTCCTTAAACTAAATGTGTATGTAGTAGAATTATATTGATAAAATGTGATGGGTCTTACAAGTTGGTAATCAGAGCTCAAGGTTGTTAACAAAGTGTGTTCGGTTCAAGCTTGATCAAACATCCGGTAAGAATTAGTTACTTTCGTAGATTTTATTAAAATGTTAGGAAAAGAAATATGAATTGATGTGCACGGGAAGAGCGTGTTAACACACTCGAACCCGGAATGTGCACTAAAGGAGAATGGTTAAAGCAAGTTATGAACTTGGCTAAACCAAAGTGAATAAAGCATATGTTATAAAATGAAATGTTTAACAATTGGTATAAACATTTCAGTTTCAAGATGACGGAAAAAGGTACAATGATGCGGTGCCGATAGTCACCGAACAAATGAAAGAAGTGATTGCCGAAGAGGTAGGAAAGGCAATCAAGAATAGTCTATCTGGTTTTATAGACAAGATCCAAAGTACGGTGCTTTCGGTAGTTGAAGAACGGATCAAAAGGTTGGAAGACAATGCCAACCTAGTGAAGGAAAAATCCGAAGAACGGAAAGGTTGCTCATACAAAGAGTTCATGGCTTGTAAACCGCCAATTTACAATAGGGAGGTTGATCCGATAATATGCCAACGATGGCTAAGTGATATTGAAGGAGTTTTGAAAGAACCCACTGTGACACGAATGACTTCGTAGCCTATGGTACGGGTCAGTTAAGAGGCCAAGCAAAAGATTGGTGGGACAATAAGAAAAAGGAGATTGGGAATGAAGCAGCAAGGGCGATGATATGGGACGAGTTTAAGGCACCATTCCTTAAACACCACAGTCCCAAGGCAAAAGGGTGAATCAACTGATAAGATCACGGGTATCTTTCTTGACAAATTGAGATTCTGTGATGAGTTAGTGATGACCGAATAGCAGAAAATATATTACTACTACAACATGCTGACTGCCGAATATCGGGAGTTCATGACTCCCTCAAAATACGAGACTCTCACCGAGATCATAAACACTGCTCGGGAAAGAGAGATAGAGCTGAAAAAGCAAGTCGAGAGGGGTGAACGGAGGGCACATATTGTTAATTCAAGCCCTACAAAGAAGGCATGAACAACGGAGTCGTCTAAGAAACAGGAAGTGAAAGGCGGGTCGCCGAGTTGTAAGGTGTGCGGGAAGGGGCACAAAGGGCGAGTGTCGGTTCAAGGATAAACCATGCCCTATATGTGGAAAGACAGGGCATACGGCTTCGCTATGCCCGGGGAAAGTTTCAGTTTGTTATAAATGCTACCAGCCGGGCCATAAGAAATCTGAATGCCCAGAATTGGTCGGAAAGAAAGATGGCAAGGGTCCGCAATAAGAAACTCAAAAGGCAAAGGCCAGATCCTTCTAGCTAACCGCGGCCGAGGCAAAGATAGAACCTGATGTGGTCTCCGGTATATTCACCATAAATTCAATTCCCGCATGTGTGTTATTTGATACGGGTGCGAATAAATCCTTTATTTCACATGAATTTATTCGACATCCTTCATTCCTATTAACTAAGTTACCTATGCCTTTAGAAGTAGAAATATGTGACAACAAAAGCTTCATTGTGTGTGACGTGTGCCAAGATTGTAAGCTGAGTATCGATGGTGAAGAATACTCAATAGACTTGATCCCGATGTTAATGGGAGAATTTCAAGTAGTGGTCGGGATGGATTGGTTATCCCGACATCATGTGAAGGTCGTGTGCTTCCGTAAGGAGATAAAACTGACGTCTTCAAGCGGAAAACACGTTACCATTTATGGCTAAAAAGGGGGTAATCCCATAATATGTTCAATGCTAAAAGCTCACAAGTTTATGAGACACGGATGTAGAGCGTTTATGATATATGTAAATGAACCGGAGAAGGGATCACCGGAGAAGGGATCGCCGAAGGTTGGAGACGTACCGGTAGTGCGCGAGTTTGATGATGTGTTTCCGGAGGACTTACCGGGGATACCGCCAGAACGGGAGGTAGAGCTCGGAATTGAATTGATTCCGGGTGCGAAACCTATAGCTAAGGTGCCGTATCGGCTCGCGCCATCAGAGCTACAAGAGTTGATGTCTCAGATTCAAGACCTGCTCGACAAGGGGTTTATTAGGCCGAGTGTGTCTCCGTGGGGTGCACCGGTGCTGTTCGTGAAGAAAAAGGATGGGAGTATGCGAATGTGTATCGATTACCGGGAGTTAAATAAACTCACGGTGAAAAATCGATACCCGCTCCCAAGAATTGATGATCTATTTGACCAACTACAAGGTGCGAGTTGGTTCTCTAAGATTGACCTTTAGATCGGGGTATCATCAGTTGAAGGTCAAGGAGGAGGATGTACCGAAGACGGCCTATCGTACACGGTACGGACATTACGAGTTCCTTGTGATGTCCTTTGGGTTGACCAATGCACCCACGGCTTTCATGGACTTCATGAACCGGGTTTGCAAACCGATGTTAGATAAGTCGGTGATAGTATTCCTCGATGACATCTTGATGTATTCGAAGAATGAACACGCGAGTCATTTACGCGAAGTGTTAGAGACTCTTAGAAGAGAAAAATTATATGCAAAATTCTCAAAATGTTCCTTCTGGTTACGAGACGTGCAATTTCTTGGGCACATCATCAGTGCGGACGGGGTGTTAGTAGACCCGTCAAAAATAGAAGCGGTGGCGAAATGGAACCCTCCGAAGAATCCTTCGGAAATCAGAAGCTTTGGGCTTGCGGGATATTATAGGAGATTCATACAAGATTTCTCCAGGATTGCTACGCCGTTGACCAAATTAACTCGTAAGGAGGAAAAGTCCATCTGGGGCAATGATAACGCTCAAGGAAAAATTGACCCACGCTCCGGTATTAACTCAGCCGGACGGAGTCGATGATTTGGTGGTTTACTCAGATGCATCGCAGTTGGGACTCGGTTGTGTTTTAATGCAACGAGGCAATGTAATAGCTTATGTTTCAAGGCAACTGAAGGTGTAAGAAAAGAAATACCCTACGCACGATCTCGAATTAGCGGCAGTAGTATTTGTGTTAAAAATATGGAGGCATTATTTATACGGGGTGAAGTGCACCATATTTACCGACCACAAGAGCCTAAAATACTTCTTCGATCAGAAGGAGTTATATATGAGACAAAGGCGATGGTTGGAAATGATGAAGGATTATGATTGCGAAATTCATTATCATCCCTGAAAGGCCAATGTGGTGGCAGACGCGTTGAGCCGAAAGGCAGACTATACTCCTATACGAGTACGATTGATGCAACTAATAGTGACATCGGGTTTACTTGAACGAATCCGAGAGGCCCAAGCTGAAGCCATAAAAGAAGAGAATTGGAAGAAAGAAAGAATAGTTGGCCAATCAAAAGAATTGATAGATGGTAACGACGGGTTGAAGACTCGTTTCGGAAGAATATGGGTTCCAAATTCATGTGGAGTCAAGACGCATCTACTTGACGAAGCTCACAAATCCCGTTATTCTATCCATCCGGGGGCAACCAATATGTATAACGACTTAAAGCAAAACTATTGGTGGCCAGGAATGAAAAGAGATGTAGTGAAGTACGTAGAGAAATGCTTGACCTGTCTACAAGTCAAGGCAGAGCACCAAAAGCCATATGACAAACTTCAACCGTTGGACATCCCAGTTTGGAAATGGGAGCAGATCACAATGGATCTATTGACCAAACTGCCAAGAACAAACCGCAGATTCGATGCTATATGGGTAGTTGTGGATAGCCTGACGAAAAGTGCTCACTTCATTCTGATACGTGAGACCTATACGTCAGAAAATATGTCAGAGGTGTATACTAACGAGATAGTGGCATGCCACGGAGTACTGATATCCATCGTGTCCGATAGAGATACCCAGTTCACTTCAAACTTTTGGCACGAATTCCAAGAACAAATGGGAACTAAATTGTTCATTAGCACCGCGTATCTTCCTCAAACGGATGGACAGAGTGAAGGAACAATACAGACGCTGGAAGACATGCTACATGCATGTATTATCGACTTCGGAGGTAGTTGGGATATTTATCTAGCATTGGTTGAATTTTCATATAATAACAGTTACCATGCAAGCATCGGTATGGCTCCGTACGAGATACTTTACGGTAGAAAATGCCAGACCCCGGTATGTTGGGATGAGGTTGGTCCACATGAATTTGCACATAAGGATATAGTTTGAATCACGAATGAGAAAATTGACTTGGTCCGGGCCCATTTGAAAGCGGCTCAGGATCGACAAAAATCATACGCGGACAAAAGAAGGAGACCGATCGAGTTTCAGGTTGGCGATAAGGTTATGCTTAAGGTGTCTCCATGGAAGGGGATTATCCGGTTCAGGAAAAGAGGAAAGTTAAGCCCGAAATTTATTGGGCCGTTTAAAATCATTGAACGAGTTGGTAAAGTAGCATACCGACTTGAACTACTAGAGGAGCTCAGTGGAATACATAGTACATTCCATGTATCACATCTCCGAAAATATCTAGCCGAAGAAACAACTTATGTCCACCACGACGACATTGAGGTGGATAACAGACTCAACTACGCGGTGAAGCCGATTGCGATTCTAGATCGTAAGGTGAAAAGCTTGAGGAACAAGGAAATTGACCAAGTGAAGGTCAAATGGGAGCACAGAAAAGGTTCGGATACCACATGGGAGTGCGAAGAAGAGATGAGACGTCTCTACCCTACGCTATTTGGTACGTATTCCGGTTTCAAGGACGAAACCCCTTTTAAGGGGGGTGGACTTGTAACACCCCGAAAAATATAAATCTGTGATTATAAATTCAATGTTGGCAATAAACAAAATAAACTAACTAGGAATAAAAATAACCTAGTTAGTTAAAGATTTTGTAGTAATAAGGGAGTTAATTAAAAACACCTAAAATAAAATAAAAACTAATAGTTGAGGGGCCAAAGGTGTTGAAAACTTAACTAGTTTTTATTAAAACAATATCAAAATCCCAAACACACACTTGTGTGTGTGTCTGGATCGAACAAAACACAGGGAGGGGGGGCGACCAAACTCACCTTCAAGCCCTAGTTCTAGCAATTTGATCAAATTGAAAGCTCAAATCTTTTCCAAATCGATTTCCAAGCATAAATTAGTGATCATCTCAGTGAATTGATCATGAGGTATTCTAAATTTCATCATTTAGTTCCATCTCAAATTCTTGATGATTTGTGAAATTGAAATCTAAACTTGATATGTTGATGTTTAGATGAATTTAGTGTTGGAAACATGTTTAGAAGTAAACCCTAGCTAATAATTTGCGAAATTGATGCTCAAATTATGAATATTCATGTTCACCCATCTAAGTGTTAAATGGGTTTTGTGACTGATAAAGAATCCTAGTAATGTACTCAGAAAACTGGTGTTAATGGTTTGCATGAAGCGAATCTGTTGTTAATATGCATGTTAGAAGTAATGAATTTGCAAAAAAAGTATACGAATTCGGCTAAATAGTTAAGTCATGAACTTGATAACGATTTTGTAAAAACGATGCCCTTAAGGTGTTTAATAAAACGCCTAGGAGAAAGATAACGTAGTAAGTTTGGGATAAAAACACATGTTCGAATGATACAGCAAATTATGCGTGATATGTTGTGAGAAAGAGTTCTAAGCAATATTTGGTTGAACTCTATAGGCAAGGAAACCGGGACGTCAAGTGGATAAGCCGGTGGAGATACGCATTTGAAAGGGGCACTTTGAAGGTACGTAACTATCAGTTCCGTTACTCAGTACAAAGAATGTTTGGTATATCTTGTTAATAATATTGTAGCGCGATATGGATGTTTGATGTATCATTGAAGTGACGAAGTTCACTCGATAGATCAAACGGGTCAAATTGAATTACTTGTGTATGTATTGTAAGCCATAGAAGTGAAGAAGTTCACTCGGCAAAACAAACACACTTGAAATGAATGGTTAAGGCATGATTGAAACAGGCGATACGAATTGAAAAGAGCGGTTAGAACCGTTCGGCATATCATAGAAATGGGTCAAAATAATGGTCGGAATAAATCTTAGTTTGACATCAAAGTGAAGGTTTTCACTCGACAACTAAATGGGTAAAAAACTATGTTTTTTTTTTCAAAACAATGTAATAAGTAGTGAATTGAAGGTCACATAATGTGTTAGTGATTGAGTGTGTAAGCCATGTAATGGATACACTAAGCTTTGATTTAAGAGCCCTTGATGTTGGGACAACCAATTAGAAATTTAACATGTAAAAATCTGTGTAAACGCCATGCTCGAATATACTTAAAATGAGCATGATTCTATTGAGCGTGTAAAAACAAGGAATGGTAGTGATATACCAAAGTAGTCGAGCCCAAGAAATGGGTAATAAAGTTAAGAAACATAAAAGATTGATGTAAAATATGACATGTAACTAGCGGGTCGAATAATTTAAATATGGATTTATGAACTAGTTGTTCATAAACCGGGTTTCGATGTGGTTGATCAGGATAAATGGATCCGTATTTTTATTACGACCGCGTAGGAAAAAGAATCGACTAAAACGGACTTGTAGATAAAAGGTTATGGCCTTTTAAAAACCTATTGTTGTGAAATTTGGAGCTGGGCAATTATGCAGGTCCAGGGAGAGGACCTGCTGGAAAACATGCTCCCCCGCGGCACGCGACGGGTTACATGGTGCTGGCGTGACATGCGGGGCTGCTCGCGGCCCGCGAAAGATCCAATGAAGTCTCTCGCGTGGCGCGAGAGACTCAGTTCTGGAAAATTATTTTTTTTTTCATTCGAATGGTATTAGAACTTGTACATACATGTTTATATGTTATCAAAACTAACATTTGTGATGGTTTTGATGTTAGGTGATGTAAATGATATCCCGAATGCCGATCAAGCTTATAGCAAGAACCGAACACCATCATTTTTGAAGCTTCCACGAACAATGTCTTTTATTTAGTTTAATATGGATCATATATCTCTTTAAGCTACATGATGTTTCTATTAACTAGTAAGTATGTAAAAATCCTAGATACTCTATTTAAATAGGAACTTTAAACTTAACAGAAAATTTTTGTAAATCCGTATTTCCTTAAACTAAATGTGTATGTAGTAGAATTATATTGATAAAATGTGACGGGTCTTACAAAAACTGGGGTTGGTTAGGGGTTTACAAGTAAAAGATTTCATTACTTTTGAAAAATGTGTTTCCTGTGCGAAAGGCAAACAACATCGAAAACCTCATTTTCCCAAAACTGTCAACACTATTAACAGTGTGATGCAGCTTCTTCACATGGATCTTTTTGGTCCAGTGAATGTGCTCAGTCTGTCTGGAAAGTCTTACTGTCTTGTAATTACTGATGACTACTCATGTTTTACTTGGGTTTTCTTCTTAGTTAATAAAAGTGAGACTGCAAAATTGATCAAAAGATTCATAATCTTTATGGAAAATCAGACGGGCAAGAAAGTGAAGGGAATTCAAAGTGACAATGGAACCGAATTCAAGAATGCTGAATTGAACTTCTTCTGTGCTGAAAAGGGAATTGCTAGACAATACAGTGCTGCTAGAACTCCTCAGCAAAATGGAGTGGCTGAAAGAAGGAATAGAACCCTAATTGAGGCGGCTCGCACAATGCTCTGTGATTCTAAACTCCAAGTTTTCTTCTGGGAAGAGGCTATTAATACGGCATGCTATGTTCAGAACAAAGTTATTATAAACAAAGCACGCATGAAGATGCCTCATGAAGTAATGTTCGGCGAAAGACCTTCTGTTGGGCACTTTAGAGCTTTCGGTTGTCCATGCACTCTTTTGCACCTGGAATCCATACCAAAGTTTGAGGCTAGGAGAGATGAATGCTATTTCATCGGATATGCTGGAAAAGCTGCTCTTGAAAACAAGACTGCATATAGAGTGTACAACAAGAATACTAGACAGATTGTTGAGTCTTACGATGTGCAGTGGCTCGAAGAAAATCAGACAGATACTGGAAACGGGCCATTTAATCTCTATAACTATGCTTATCTTTTTTAATCCTTTGACATTCTTGATGATCCTCCTGTTGCTCATGCAGGTACTTCTTGTACTTCAAATGCTGTTTCTCGACCCTCATTGTCACACATAATGTTGAAGAAGAGGGGGATGTTGAATTTGAGGGGGATTCTACAGCTGTGGAGGATCACACACATGCAGCCTCATCTTTAACATCAACACCGGAGATTCAAGTGGTTCCTGATTACACCAGCATTCTCAATGATGGAGGGGAAGCGTTGGATTCATCTGATGATGAGGACACACCCAATGATCAAAATGACAAGTTTGATGGTCCCATTCCTGACGAGTTTGTCGTAAATGGTTCGGAGGAAGAGCAAATCATTGACCAAATTGAGTCGGCAGCAGTTGAAAACTTGACGAATTTGCCACCGACTGGAACTGCTCTAGAAGTTGCTATTCCTGCAAGTGTCCAGCATGATCATCCCATTGAAAATGTGATTGGACCGGTAGGAGCTGGAGTATTGACCAGAAGTCAGTCAGGAGTGATCAACAATTGCTTGTTTTCATGTTTTATTTCACAAATAGAGCCAAAGACAATTGATATGGCTCTTTTGGAACCTAGCTGGGTAGACGCGATGCAGGATGAGTTGAATCAGTTCGAAAAACTAAAAGTCTGGAAGTTGGTTACTTTACCTGCTGGAAAGAAATCACTCGGAACTCGATGGGTCTATCGAAACAAGAGAGACAATAGCAGGGTGATTGTTCGCAATAAAGCTAGACTGGTTGTCCAAGGGTTCAGGCAGATTGAAGGGCTTAACTATGATGAAGTATATGCTCCTGTGGCCAGACTGGAGGTAATAAGAATTTTTCTGGCATATGCATCCTTCATGGGATTCAAGGTCTATCAGATGGATGTGAAGACGGCATTTCTCTACGGCAAAGTCAAGGAAGAGATATATGTGTCACAGCCGCCTGGTTTTGTGAACAAACAGTGTCCTCGTCATGTTTATAAGCTTGATAAAGCCTTGTAAGGGTTGCATCAGGCTCCTCGTGCATGGTATGCTACACTGACAGAGCATCTGCTCGCCCACGGATACACTCGTGGAGTAATGAATCAGACACTGTTTATTCGAAAGGTGGGAGAGGATCAAATCTTAGTGCAAATCTATGTGGACGACATTAATTTTGGTTCCACTAGTGAAGCACTGTGCAAGGAATTTGAGGAAGTTATGAAGAAGCAATTTGAAATGAGTGCTCTGGGAGAGATGACTTTCTTTTTGGGATTACAAGTCCGTCAAGATTCCAAGGGAATTCTCATTCATCAGGGAAAATATGTTGACGATATCATCGCAAAATTCAAACTTCAGGACGCTAAACCGGCAAATACTCCTATGGCAGAAAGACCAGCGATGACCGAAGATTTGGAAGGAGAAGCTGTTGATGCTACACTGTACCGGTCGATGATTGGCTCGTTGATGTTTTTGACAGCCAGTAGACCAGACATCATGTTTGCTGTGTGTCAGTGTGCACGTTATTAGGCTACTCCTAAACTTTCTCATTTACATGCTGTTCAGAGAATCTTTCGATATCTTAAGGGCAGGCCTCGGCTTGGACTTCTGTATCGAAAAGAATCTCCATTTGATCTGTGTGCTTATTGTGACAACAATTTTGGAGGCACTGGTAGGGACAGGAAGTCTACGTCAGTTGGATGGCAGTTTCTGGGGGATTGCCTCATCTCCTGGCAATGCAAGAAGCAGCAAACTGTTTAACTATCGACTGCAGAAGCCGAGTATGTGGCCGCTTCAGCTTGTTGCTCTCAGGTTATCTGGATTCAACATCAGCTGGTGGATTACGGTTTGAATTTTTCCCAAACTCCTATTTATTGTGACAATGATGCAGCTATCCAAATAGTGAAAAATCCGGTATATTTTTCAAAAACCAAGCATATTGCCATAAAGATTCATTTCATTTGTGATTCTTTCAACCAGGGTCTTATTAAAATGGATCAAATTCATACCGACGACAATCTCGCAGACAGTTTTACAAAACCGGTTGATAAAGCACGCTTTCTTGCTCTTCTTGAACTTCTAAAGATGGTCGATTTCGAGGATTGAAAGCGGTCACACAAAAATATTTTTCTTCGTTTCAGTAAATTTGTTTCTTAAAATAGTTTTTCTTTTATTTTTTATTTTCAATTTTAAGCAAAAATTTAGGGGTATGTAGTCTCTCAGAAAAATATAAAAATATTTGAAAAATCAGAAAAATACAAAAAATAGTTCTTTGCCATGCCTTTACTACAACCCAGGAAATGAAATAAATTTTCACTATGTGGATTAAGGCTGACTCATGTAAGACCAATATTTAAATGGTCTGACTCTAGAGCGATATGTTGGTAGGCTTTATCCTGAAGGCTGGACTCTTTGACTGGTTCTGCGTACAACACTAATATTTATTCTATGACCTCGGGAAAGAACGTCACTTGGAATTAGGACATGGCTATTTGAATGCGTGTGTGACGTCCCGATACACACAATTTTGTTCTAGTTCTGAAATCTTTTCTAATCAACTCGTGTATCTCCTTTGTTTTGCATGAGCAAAGACCTGGAGGTGCTAGGTAACGTCGGCTTCTGTTTTGCGTGAGCAAAGACCTAGCTGTACGTTGTCGCTCTGTGGATCAAATATACCCAAAAGAGGCCCTCTAGTGCCCAAAAGAAACCCAAAATAAAACCTATATCAAACTGAGAAAATCCCATTTAATCTGTATATTATATCCATCTCTGCTGATCCATTCTGCTATCTTCTCAATCCAGTCTAGTCAAGGTTTCAGAATCCTAGAACGAGCTTGTGAAATATGTGGTAGGGAAACTACTCGTATGATAGCCTGTTCAAATCTAAAATTCCAGGATTTAATAGTGATTAAATTGAGTGCTCATATAATTTAAAATGAAAACATGATAAATCAGTTGCAGTCCGTTATTTGATAAAGGCCTAGGGAAATAAGTTTAATAGGAAAAATGTACTGGCAATCGCTCGGATCTACCAGAGTAAATTAGTGTTGATAAATATAGTGGGGCCCGAAACTCTGTGATTTGATCCTGTAAGAAAAGTGCATGCAATGGTGGTGTATATGTTGTTTATTTTCTGTGAATGTTACGCGTCATTTTTTGTGTAAATAAGTAGATTATAGTATAAAATTGTGACCGTGTTTTTATGAATCGAGAAAGACTGAAATTTCATAAAATAATTCTTGTACGAAGCTTTTAAAAGGTTTATCCTCGGGATTTGAGCTGGCCCACCGTAAACTTGGTGGGCCCCACAAAATCTGAAAGTGGTGTGTTAGAAGGCTACTGGGCCCACCGCACACTTGGTGGGCCCCCTTGGTTGAAAAAGTGAGAGTTAGGGTATAAATGATATTGTGCGACGGTTTGAAATCTTTTTCATCATCACCTGTCAAAATCATCTGTCTTCTCAAAACTTTCAAAATCCATCGCACACTTGCTGTCCTCATCATCATCGTCGCCATTACTCTGAATCAAGAACAATCATATTACTGTGACCATGTAGAATTCTAAATCTAAGTCGAAAGGTTAGTCTGCTTTAACTGCTTTGATTGATTTTAATCATGTGGACAGGGTATGAGCTGAGCGTTGTTCTTGATTAGAATTGCTGATAAGCATAGAGAGCTTAGAACATGATTTCTGATAATGTTTAATACTAGGGTCTTGATGAAAATTGAAGGTTTTTAGGGTTTTAGAGTTTCATATGTTATAAGATTGTTAAAAATTGCCTGATGAGTTGGATCGAAACCCTAAATTTTGGCCGGAAAACCTTATTTGGAACCCTAGTTTGTCATCAGAAAGTGCAGGTACTCACCGGAGAAGATGACCAGAGAAGACGCGTGAACTATACGCGCCGGTGGTGCAATCGCACAATGGCTTCTAGACCGATATGCCTTCGCACACTCCTGCTTATTTACCAATATACCCTTGCAAAGTGTGCGAGGTGTCTATTTTGTTTTAATTGGACATCTTTACCCTTAATACCTTGAGTGAAATGACCACAATACCCCTCACACACTGGAATATTACCAGTGTGCGAGTCACATGTCTCCTTTGACCAAAACAGAAATTGTGCGACTGACTTTTGTTGACCAGAAGAGTGTGCGATTGAATTGTGTTGACCGTTCAAAATGTGCGATTGGATATATCATTATTTTATTCAAAAACTTTTGGCAAAATTACAGAAATGCCATCGCACACTCAACGCTTGATAGCACACTTACTTTTGAATCGCACACTTATATATGTTTGGGCCTGATCCATTATAGTTGGGCCTGTTTTAGAAACTGTGATCCGGATAAGTGTTTCATTATAATTTCCTAAATTTTTAATAGAATGATATATCTCAGTAAACGTTTTAAAATTTTTGAAATTATTTTGATAACATTTTGGATTAGTTTGACAAAGTTTACGGTCAAACCCATAATTTCAAATTTTGGAGTATTATTCACATTTCTAATTTGTCTTGTTTGGTGCAGATACCGGAAAGAAAGCATCTGTTCCTCACGTCCCAACTTGGGAAAAGGCAATGAACGTGGCGTGTTATTTGTCGGATCCTCCAAAAGGGTTCGAGATGTATAAGTCAATGTTAGTTTGCCTGAACACATGCAGACTAGCACACTCGCTTCAGGAGAATCCTGTGATACGTGAAGATTGGATCAAGGACTTTTGGGATAATGCTACTGCTAAAAAGGGAGATGCGGTCATTAAATCCAAGGTTCAAGGGAAGGAAGTATCGGTTAGCGAGCAAGACATTCATGAGGTTTTATTGTTTGGTGACGAGGCTAGTGATCCAATTGAATATTCAAAGGAAAGGGTTATGGAAACCTTAGTAAAGATGAGCTATGAGGGAGCATGTCCTCCTCTCATGATTAAGAAGTTACTGCATCCGTATTGGAGATTTCTGGCGTACATATACTTGGTGTGCATAAGTGGGAACAAGAGTGGTCTAGACAAGTTGACGTTGAGACAAACATTTGGGGTAGTTTCTGTGGTCGAAGTGTGGAAGTACAACTATTCCAAGAGCATTTTTGATGATATGCTGGCAAACATGAAAACCATCAACGAGAAGTATTGGTATAAGTTTCCTAGATTCCTGCAGCTGATTCTAGAGAAAAAGTATCCAAAGTTTCCAGTTAAAGTAAAGACTTATGATGTCAAGATGATGAATTATCTAGTATTTTCTATGCTAAATCAGAAGTCAAGAGACAACGCTGAGACAAAGTATCAGAACAAAAAGAAATTAGAGAAGTTTGGAGCATGTGCTGAAATTCACGAAGAGCCACCTGCTCAGATCAATGCCACTGTAGCTGAAGAGCATGATGTCGAGATAATTGAAGCTCCTATTGAAACAAAAGAACCAGTTGAGAACGTGGATCTAACGGGTATTGAAAGTGAAGAGGATGTTGCAGACGATAGAATGGTAGATGATGAAGAAGTTGTCACACCCCAAAAACGTAGCAGCGGAATATTAAACGTAGTGGAGACGGAAGTTGGTGCCCATTTATATCTTGTCGAGCGATGCATTTTATTGTTGGACATATTGGTTTATTTTAAACATAAGTTATTAAACATTACGTTTTAAGACACGACGCAACTACATAGTTAAGATGTCTTTGATCCACGCAGATCTTATCACAAAAGTCCCAGAAAATTTAAAAGTTGTCCAACATATTTAAACAAAACAATATGCATCATCAAACACAAGATATGCCATGATTTCCCGAAGCCGAACTCAAGTACCTGTAGAACACGTTAAAATCAAGTGTCAACACAAAGGAAGGTGAGTTCACTTATTCGTTTACTAACAGATTTTATTCCAAGGAGAACTTTCTGTTTAGGTGTTTATTTAAAAACATCCATTTAATTCTTAGAAAGTCCATTTTACTTTCTTAATAAAATTCATGGGCCTACCGTCGCAGTTTCTCAAACCCGACAATATTGTTACTGCCCAAGTTTTGTATATTAAATTATTGCGTCAACTTTCAGACTCGTATGTTAGCTAGACGATACGAACTATATATTAACCATGCAGGGATAATCAATGCTAGACAATAAACAGAATCAAAATTCGTCGCTTGACTTGACACGGGGCGACCGGTTACGACGGGGTTGTCAACCCGATAGATCTACCAACAATTCCTGGCGTACATTACTTAAATGATTAAACGACATCATGGGTGCAGGGTTCTTTCTCGAAGAACAATATGATGTCTGCCTCATGTACAATATATATATATCCTACTAATATGACAATTTAATACACGACGATTTACGAATTCCCCTGTCACTCAAATGTTGAGACCCAGTCCGGAATTCATCCCCAATCCGTACGGTCTCGTTTCACTTGAGAAATACCGCACATACAATATTCATTCATCAAAAACGTTTTACTTCGAAACGTATAACTTATCAAATTCATATATTTTCAACGAAAATATATATTTTATATTAAAAGGTATGTTTTATTTTGAAAATATTATTAAACCCTTTTACCGACGTGTTCCACCCCCAAAATATATACAAAACAGTAAAAACAAGGGTTTAGTGACACTCACCTTTGGGTGCGTGTTTTAATACCGCAATCCCAGAGATTGATTTTTATATATGTCCTAATATAGGAACAATTCTAAATCAATATATATTTAACACAAAAATCCTAAGTTTCTTCGTTTCTTAGAATTATCACATAACTTTGAGATTTCTCGAAAAGTTGTCATTTTTTATTATCTTGGCACGTTAATATATATATATGAGTCCATATTCATATATATATATTTTTTGATTTTTGCGACTTGAACGATTTTATTGGTGACCATTATTGTGTGAATTCGTTAACTCTCTCGTTTATACGCAATATATCTACGATTTGCGCGTCGTAATATATATACATAAACGTTCATAGAATTTATCACCGAACACGCGAAATATTACTAACTTATCTATTTTGTCATTTTTAAAGCAATTATACATAAAACATATCATATGTACCAAATTTCATGCTCGACAAACAAGTTACACAGTTAACGCAATTTTACCGTTTCTGCCGCACAAAACGTACATGCATACATGCGTAGTCTAAATTTCCCACTATCAAATTAACACTTAACATATTATCACATTTACATGTTTAAATCACCTAACACATAATATTCACTCATAATTTGCCCATACTAGTGTTCATCGAAAAATGCGTATTTTAGCGATTCGGTAACGTTTTCGGGCGTCGGAAGTCACGTATGACCAACCAAACACCAAGTAAACTTAAAATTAGTTAAAATAATTGTTTTTAAACTAAAAACATCAGTTTATTTACTGATCTAAATCAGTTTTATAAAAATCACCCGAAAAGCCGATTTTTGACCGTTTTAACGCATAGTTTTGCGTTAGACGTTACTATAATCATCCCAACTCGAAACGACTTGATATTTTAACACAATACATGTTATTTACTTATTAAAATAGTGGTTATAATCAGATTAGTGCCGTTTTTGTGTATGTCACATAAATCATGCGATTTCACGTTTTTTACAACTTTTAATGCACCAAGTACAACATGGAAAGCTAGCAAACATTATGACAAAGTTATATATCATTAAAAACTTCAAAATAACTTTATTTTAAGGTTTATAATCTGATCAAAATTAATTTTTATCAAATCATGCTCAAATGATCATTTCATGCTTTCATATTATCATGCATGTCCACATATGTGCATCTAATGCACTCATACAACATCATCAACATTATTTATGATCTAATCATACATCAAGAACACATTAATATCATGTTATTACAAAACACAACACACACATCATCATGATCATCCAATCATTCATACATAAATGCTAATATCCTTCATATTTAATAACATATGACAAACTTTTATATGCATGCATACATACATATATATACGAAATATATATACACACATAAACCACCAAAATTTCACTTTTCATCATGTCACTTTTCAAATCTTAAATCATCTTTAGAACATTCTTATATGACACACTTAGATCTTACATGCATCCTACTTTTCAAGAAATCATGTAACTCAAAAATCTTTCAACAAAAATCAAAAACACAAACACTTACATATACACACTCACTCACGGCCATATATATATATATATATATATGTATATATACACACATATCCATTTTATTTCATTCACAATAAAACCCATTTGTTTTATGTTTCAAGTTTGTGATTAAACTCAAGATCAAGAGAAACTTCCATTACTTATCATGAACATCAAGAATCAAAACAAAGTTTTTAAAATAAATTTATACCTTCAAGTTCTTGAATGATTCTTAGTAAAGATTGGTGATGTGGGTCTTGATTGTTGTTTGAAATGCCTTGAAATCACCTCTAAACACCCATTTTAACTTGAAATCACCATGAAAGGGACATGGATCTTCAAGATTAAGTTTGAAAATGAAAAGGGAAGTATACTAGGGGGTGTTCGGCCAAGAATGTTCAAGAGGGTGAGAGAGATTGTAATTTTGATCTTGGTTTATGGAATGAGAAGTGTGTAGAGAATGTTTAAATGATGGCTTATGTTCCCAAGAACCACACATGGCAAGAGATCAACAAAATGGCAAATGGTGGGCTGCCTTTATGCCGCCACCTAAGCCTCCCTCTCTCACATAAAAATATATACATACACATATTATATATAAATTAGTGCAAAAACAGGTATTTTGCTGAATACCGGGTATTTTATCTAGCGTTTTAATCCCGTTTTAGTGCGTTTTAAATTATTTTTATCATTCTATAAAAATAATCACTCAAAATTATTACTGAAATAATTACCAGTTGCCTTGACTGGCTGCGTTGACAGTATTTTGTTTAATTCGCGCAGTATCGCGCGGTACGCGCTCAAACTCGAAAAATAGAGTTTCTTAGCGTTTTGAATTATTTTTCCACACGGATATGATTAAAATTATTATTCTAATCATAACAGACTATTTTTAGGATTTTAACACTGATCGGGTGGTCACCGACGTTCGTTTCACATTTTAACCGTTACGCGATAAGCGTTTATCTTACCGTTGCCAACATAATTTTTATCAAAATTTAATCTTACCAACACACTAAATTTCACATATAAACATCATAACCAGTCAAATATAGCCATGTTACCTATTCATAACATGTGTTACAATTGTACGGCACGGCCTGAAAAGCCGGGTGTCACAGTCTCCCCCTGCTTAGGAAATTTCGTCCCCGAAATTTTTACTCTACAGGTTTTGTTTTCGCACTAAATAAGAATAACAAAAACGAATCTATTGAATATAGTCTTATAGTTTCTGCGAGAAACTTGGATTCATACGAAGAATCCTTGTAGATCTATATTACACACGTTTTCGATTCCTAAACTCTCATCTCAACACTCTCCACCCATTCCAGGGTCTAACATTCGCAAACTCTAAATCAAGAAGATTCAAGTAAAAGTTTCCTCAATTCGAGTATCCTCCAGTTACACGACCTATATATCGTAGATACTACTGGAATGCTGAAATCGCCCCTTCCAGTTAGGAACATAACCTTCTAGCTATACGCACTGCTTCTTCGATGCTTCGATAAACCTCCGTTTATCTCCCAAATAATCTTTACAAAGCGCAAAATTAGTGTATCACCCATTATACACCTTTTCAAATGCATCCGAATAGTACATCACGTACACTACTCATTTCTGATGGCAACTTGAGCCCATATGCAACTGATCCAACTCGAGATGGGCTCTCGAAAGGACCAAGTCAATGTGGCTTAGCTTTTCTTTCCTCTGCTAAACCCTATAGCATCTCTTCTCAATATAACTCCTCATCCATGCAAGGCTTCAAACTGAGCAACCTAAATACTTGCATGTTAAGTTTTGTTATAAGATATCTCTGCCAAGGGCATGTGAGTATCTTAACTTCCTTCTAAGTCCATGATACACGCTTCCCAATCTCAAACTGATCTCTAAGCATACTTTCATCATCCTTTCCAATTCCATAGTTAACTTCAAACGTTACTTATAATTCTCTTTGGTTCGTGTATAGACAAACATGTCGTCGATGACTGTTATCACGAACTTTCCTGATTAGGATTTCCATACCCTATTTATGAGGTTTATGAATTTAAATGGCACATTAATTAAATCAAAGGGCATGACTAATATCTCGTAATGGCCATATCACGTTTGAAAAGCAGTCCTCGTAGTTTCTTCATAACAACCTTCAACTGATAATATCGTAGTCCTAGATTGACTCCTCGTATAGCGGCTGAGTCCCGGTAGCCTGATTGAACAAATTGTCAAATCCTCGGTAATAAGGTACCGATTCTTGATAGTCCACTTGTTCGGCTTTCTGAAGTCCTCACATATCCTAAAGAATCGGTTCTTCTTTATTCCATCAAAGCAGATGCATCTTAAGGCGAAAAGCTCAATCGAATGAAATCCTTGTCCAAAAGCTCTTAAAACTATCTCGTCATTTCTATCATTTCAGGCGGTGCTTAATCTGTAAGAAGATTGTGTAATCGAGCGTACCACTGTGAGTCAGATCTATACGAATTTCGATCCATCTCGCAGGGAAGATCCAGGTAAGTCTTTTTAGGAAGACTTCCGGATAGTTGCGTTTGATAGAAATCTCTCCGACGTTCCTACATTCTATTTCCGCATCCATCACATTCACTGCAAACGCTGAATAGCCCTTTCACAACAACTCAGCATCCTCACAACACTGACCACTCTCGACTATTAATACTCAACACTCAACTTAAACGATTCCCGTGAACATCTTCCGCCTTTCCATTATCATCAGGATGAAATATTCCAACTAGCTTCTTCGATCGATAGTCCCCACTTCATCCTCAGAAAGTGAATTCATTCTTGCATCTTCGTCAAAGCTTCTCAGCTCCACTGATAAAAATCCAATTTCTAGAACTACAATCACCTAACTAAATACTATAATCACGAACGACCTTGCTAGTTTCTATCAATTTACCAACTATTAGTTCTATCGGGCACTTTATACTTAGCTTACTTGTAGGTGAACACAACAATGGCTCATAGTTTCTCGAACGAAACTCAAGTCAGCTTTAGTATTATAAGTATGAACATAGATTGGCTTTTGATTTGAAACATACCGGTAACAGCAGCAGGACTCTCACTTGCCTTCCTGACACTTGGCCCAACAGAAATACTCTTAACGTCCTGTCCTTTCGATTTCGAGCATTCCCTTTTGTAGTGTCCTTGTCCACCGCATGTAAAGCATCCTTCAAGCGCAGCTCCATCCGATGTATTCTTAGCATAACACTGGGAAGTCACATGTCCGGTTCAGCTACATCTGGTGCACTTCTCTTGTCCATCGTCGTCCTTACCCTTTCCTGACTCTTTAGGGTTAGCTGCACCTGCTTTCTCCAATTTGCGTTTCTTCCTACTTCCAACTTCGGGAGTCTTCTTGGAGCTCTCGGGTTTGCGCTTCTTCGAATTCCCAATTCCAGGTTCAGATCGCTGAAACACTTGGATAACCAACTCATTTTGACAGCCTGATATCACGCATATCGATGTCACATCATTGCATAAGACATCAGTAAATGATCTTGGGCTACAACCCTGGATTGTTTTGTGTACGCTCCGGTACACTGTTCATATGGTTAATAGAAATCAGGAATACGTTCCAATGAGATCATAACAAATGAACAACCAAAACTTTCCGATCATTATTTTACCTGACGGGTCTCCAATCTGTGTCCTACCAAGATCCTTCCCGGGAGTACCACATTCACGTTTCTGGCCATCATTTTGGTTAGCATCACGCTGTTCCAAGGCAGTTTTAGCGTGTTGGGTTATGAGTCGTGCCAACTCCTCTGGGGTGGCAGGTAGTCCAGTGTCCTGTCTCGCTTTTGGCGGCATTTTGGTCGTTTCTATTATTTACAACAATAATAATCACATGAGACGATAACCAAAATAAAAATAATTCAATCATTAAATATTGGTGGACCAAACATTGCGCATGTATAATATCCACATATCAATGAGAAGAATTTTTAAACCAAAAGTTAATCATCTGATATTATCATAGAAATTAACAACTTGTTTTTCAGTACATGATATCTATCATCGGTATGTCTACATCGACACCCATAACAAGTTTCCATAGAATTTCTACCTAATATCATAAAATATAATCGGCACGCAGGCCCCCAAAAGAAAAGCATCAAAAAGAGTATCCAGACACAACAACCAAAAACAATCAACCACAAACAAACAAAGAAAACAACATCTAAAGCTTCATCCCTATGAAATCTAACATCTTCCTAACCAACTCCTCCAGATCCACAATCCTCCAATGCATCTGATTCACCGCGCTTTCATCTAATTCCTTCAACTCATCGTACCAATCCATCTGCCCATCGAGGTCCTTCAGTTTACCCTTAGTCGTTTCCAGTTCTTCGCGCATGGCAGCAAACTGTCGGCCACAATGGCAAAATCGATCCACCCAAACTCCTTTCTGCTTCTTAGAAGCAGATGCAGTCTCAACTTGTGACGTAGAAGCAACCTCTCTAGCAGGCCTAACTCTCTTCCTGCGGCGATAATACACTAATAGAGGCGTAGTAGATGCGCGTGACTCAATGACAGGTAAAGGTGACTCTGACAAAACAGGTGGAGGGACCTCAGCAATAGGCTCGATCACAGTAGCAGGTGGAGCAATAGACGGCTCTAATGGTCGAGCTGTAACAATAGTGGCATCCACTACTGGTGCAATACTAAAAGGTCCTCCAAATACAGGGACATCTCTGATCACGTCATTGATAACTGGTACTGTGCCAGATGATTGTCCTATCTCATGGATCGAGAGAGGAGCGACATCGTTGTCATCAATTCACCCGTTGCTTGTGAAAGCATATCGGGGGTACCTGGCTAGCGAAAGCAGGATCGACATGGAATGATGAAGCAAACTCAGCCATACCAACCATCTGTGGGATCGTGATAGGTGTCTCTGGTAAAATGGATCTGGGTGAAGTCTCGAAATCTGGCTCGCTACTTGAGTCGTTGATCTCGATGACCTCGTGCTCGTGCGACATCTGTGACACATATGTAACCGTACAAGTAAGTTTGTGATCAACATGAATAGTAACACACAAGGATCAAAATAAACAGAAAATCACGTATGCACATAAACACATAAGGGTTTTCATACATGATACAATTTTTCTTCGTTTATTTAAAATTCTTGGCTTCGAGAATTTTGGACTTATATTTCAAAATTCTCCGGTTGAAGTCTAGTGTTTTCCTCCGAAAACATCTAGTTCACTAACAACCAATGGCTCTGATACCAACTTCTGTCACACCCCAAAAACGTCGCAGCGGAATATTAAACGTAGTGGAGACGGAAGTTGGTGCCCATTAATATCTTGTCGAGCGATGCATTTTATTGTTGGACATATTGGTTTATTTTAAACATAAGTTATTAAACATTACGTTTTAAGACACGACGCAACTACATAGTTAAGATGTCTTTGATCCTCGCGGATCTTATCACAAAAGTCCCAGAAAATTTAAAAGTTGTCCAACATAAACAAAACAATATGCATCATCAAACACAAGATATGCCATGATTTCCCGACGCCAAACTCAAGTACCTGTAGAACACGTTAAAATCAAGTGTCAACACAAAGGAAGGTGAGTTCACTTATTCGTTTACTAACATATTTTATTCCAAGGAGAACTTTCTGTTTAGGTGTTTATTTAAAAACATCCATTTAATTCTTAGAAAGTCCATTTTACTTTCTTAATAAAATTCATGGGCCTTCTGTCGGAGTTTCTCGAACCCGACAATATTGTTACTGCCCAAGTTTTGTATATTAAATTATTGCGTCAACTTTCAGACTCGTATGTTAGCTAGACGATACAAACTATATATTAACCATGCAGGGATAATCAATGCTAGACAATAAACAAAATCAAAATTCGTCGCTTGACTTGACACGGGGCGACCGGTCACGACGGGGTTGTCAACCCAATAGATCTACCAACAATTCCTCGCGTACATTACTTAAATGATTAAACGACATCATGGGCGCAGGGTTCTTTCTCGAAGAACAATATGATGTCTGCCTCATGTACAATATATATATCCTACTAATATGACAATTTAATACACGACGATTTACGAATTCCCCTGTCACTCAAATGTTGAGACCCAGTCCGGAATTCGTCCCTAATCCGTACGGTCTCGTTTCACTTAAGAAATACCGCACATACAATATTCATTCATCAAAAACGTTTTACTTCGAAATGTATAACTTATCAAATTCATATATTTTCAGCGAAAATATATATTTTATATTAAAAGGTATATTTTATTTTGAAAACATTATTAAACCCTTTTAACGACGTGTTCCACCCCCAAAATATATACAAAACAGTAAAAAGAGGGGTTTAGTGACACTCACCTTTGGGTGCGTGTTTTAATACCACAATCCCATAGATTGATTTTTATATACGTCCTAATATAGGAACAATTCTAAATCAATATATATTTAACACAAAAATCCTAAGTTTCTCCATTTCTTAGAATTATCACATAACTTTGAGATTTTCTCGAAAAGTTGTCATTTTTGATTATGTTGGCACGTTAATATATATATATATATATATATATATATATATATGAGTCCATATACATATATATATATATATATATATTTTATTTTTGCAACTTGAACGATTTTATTGGTGACCATTGTTGTGTGAATTCGTTAACTCTCTCGTTTATACGCAATATATCTACGATGTGCGCGTCGTAATATATATACATAAACGTTCATAGAATTTATCACCGAACATGAGAAATATTACTAACTTATCTATTTTGTCATTTTTAAAGCAATTATACATAAAACATCTCATATTTACCAAATTTCATGCTCGACAAACAAGTTACACATTTAACGCAATTTTACCGTTTCTACCGCACAAAACGTACATGCATACATGCGTAGTCTAAATTTCCCACTATCAAATTAACACTTAACATATAATCACATTTACATGTTTAAATCACTTAACACATAAGATCCACATATGTGCATCTAATGCACTCATACAACATCATCAACATTATTTATGATCTAATCATACATCAAGAACACATTAATATCATGTTCTTACAAAACACAACACACACATCATCATGATCATCCAATCATTCATACATAAATGCTAATATCCTTCATATTTAAGAATATATGACAAACTTTTATATGCATGCATACAAACATACATACATACATACATACATACATACATACATACATACATACATACATACATACATACATACATACATACATACATACATACATACATACATATATATACGAAATATATATACACACATAAACCACCAAAATTTCACTTTTCATCATGTCACTTTTCAAATCTTAAATCATCTTTAGAACATTCTTATATGACACACTTAGGTCTTACATGCATCCTACTTTTCAAGAAATCATGTAACTCAAAAATCTTTCAACAAAAATAAAAAACACAAACACTTACATATACACACACACTCACGGCCATACATACATATATATATATATATATATATATATACATATCCATTTTATTTCATTCACAATAAAACCCATTTGTTTTATGTTTCAAGTTTGTGATTAAACTCAAGATCAAGAGAAACTTCCATTACTTATCAAGAACATCAAGAATCAAAACAAAGTTTTTAAAATAAATTTATACCTTCAAGTTTTTGAATGATTCTTAGTAAAGATTGGTGATGTGGGTCTTGATTGTTGTTTGAAATGCCTTGAAATCACCTCTAAACACCCATTTTAGCTTGAAATCACCATGAAAGGGACATGGATCTTCAAGATTAAGTTTGAAAATGAAAAGGGACGTATACTAGGGGGTGTTCGGCCGAGAATGTTCAAGAGGGTGAGAGAGAGTGTAATTTTGATCTTGGTTTATGGAATGAGAAGTGTGTAGAGAATGTTTAAATGATGGCTTATGTTTCCAAGAACCACACATGGCAAGAGATCAACAAAATGGAAAATGGTGGACTGCCTTAATGCCGCCACCTAAGCCCCCCTCTCTCACATAAAAATATATACATACACATATTATATGTAAATTAGTGCAAAAACAGGTATTTTGATGAATACCGGGTATTTTATCTAGCGTTTTAATCCCGTTTTAGTGAGTTTTAAATTATTTTTATCATTCTATAAAAATAATCACTCAAAATTATTACTGAAATAATTACCAGTTGCCTTGACTGGCTGCGTTGACAGTATTTTGTTTAATTCGCGCAGTATCGCACGGTACGCGCTCAAACTCGAAATTTAGAGTTTCTTTGCATTTTGAATTATTTTTCCACACGGATATGATTAAAATTATTATTCTAATCATAACAGACTATTTTTAGGATTTTGACACTGATCGGGTGGTCACCGACGTTCGTTTCGCATTTTAACCGTTATGCGATAAGCGTTTATCTTACCGTTGCC
Source organism: Helianthus tuberosus (assembly GCA_030545235.1). Taxonomy (NCBI): domain Eukaryota; kingdom Viridiplantae; phylum Streptophyta; class Magnoliopsida; order Asterales; family Asteraceae; genus Helianthus; species Helianthus tuberosus. The sequence goes on from CM060406.1 coordinate 191,107,814, forward strand.
AACATAATTTTTATCAAAATTTAATCTTACCAACATATTAAATTTCACATATAAACATCATAACCAGTCAAATATAGCCCTGTTACCTATTCATAACACGTGTTACAATTGTACGGTACGGCCTGAAAAGCCGGGTGTCACAGAAGTGAGTGAGAATGTTGATGAAAATGTAACAGAGATAGAGATACTTGCTGAAAGTCTCACAGCAGAACCTGAAAACATTAATGAACCAGTTAATATGAGCCCTCCTCATGTTGAACGAGTTCCTATGACTGATACTGCTAATGTTGATGATATTCAAGAGGAACCTACCGCTGATCTTCCTCATAGGAAACGAAGCAGAAGAGATCCTTGGATCAGTGGTGTTGAAAATGTTGAAGTTCAAACCGCAATGGAAACAACTACCCCCGTTACTGCTACACAATCACAAGTTAATTACATACCGACAAAGTTGAGCCCAGCAATCATCGAATTCATGGCAAATGAAAGAGCTACGATGTATGTGCCTGTTCCAAAACCTGGTGAAGGTTCGAGTAGCGGTCCCTCTGATGCTGATGTTCTTAGAGCAGCTGAGCTACTACAAACTGCTGCTAGAAAAAATGAAGCAGAAAAGTCAAAACAAGATGTAACTCCTGATGCTGCAGAAAGTTCCGACAGTGATGATTTGTTTGAGGAGAAGGAAACTACAATTCTAATGCGCAGAATCTCTACTCTAGAAGAAGACAAAATATTCAAGGATGCTCAGATTGCGAGTCTTATGGAAGAGTTGGTGATTAAGAATCAGAAAATCAATGAACTTGAAACAAATCTGGGAGCCCTCAGTGCAGTGGTTATGGATATGAAGCAAAAGCTTGAAGGAAAATTTCCTAAAGAATTTGCTGATCCTCCCAAAGAATCTACTGCTGAAGAAAGAGAGCAACAACATAAAGAACACGAGGATGCCATGAACAGGTATTATGAAAATCCTCCTCGTACAGCAAATCAGAAACCAAGAAAGAAAATGGTTGTCATGAGGAATGTAGGGGCTGAGAGGAACTTGCCGTTTGGTGATCAACCAGACATATATGTGATCACCACAGATAAAAGCAAACGTGGAAACAAATCGGGTATTACTAACTGGGCATATAACGACGAAAAGGGAATGTTCATTGTACTGAGGAAGAATGGAGAGGTGGAGTATTATGATAACTCGGAGGCTTTTGAGTCATGGTCGACAATTGATCTCAGGGAGTTAAGTAAAGCAGGTTATCATGATCAAACCAAGAATCCAAATTGCAAAATTGGATGGAACTTCTTCAATAGGCTGCAACAACAGGCTCGGGTCAATTTTCGAGATATGAAATTGGCACAGTCAACCATTGAAGAAGATGAAGAGGTGTTGGATCCTGCTACCAGGAAGCCATAAAAAATAGTTAAGTGGCCTGCAACGAAGCAAACAAATATAGTGCCATTATTAAAGGAGCTTCCTGACAACGCTTTGAAGAATTTGAAGTTTTGGATGTATGATCCCGTCTCTGGATAAGCCGTGATTGTTTGTGAAGGCGCTAAATACAGATTTCTGGATACTCGAGATCTGATGTGTTTTGGTGAAAACGACATCAATCTCTTGGCAAAAACGCAGATTCAAAGCGATCCTCAATATGAAGTTTGTGTCAAAGCTGGACAGGAGCTGTGGCACAGATCATGAACTTTAAATTGTGGTCAGGGCAGCATACAAGGGTGGAAACACAGCTGTTCATTCCGTATGTTGGAAGAAGTATACCAATCTTACCTGAGCTACAGAGGAAGCAGAAGGAACAAGCTAAGAAGCAGTCAAGAAAGAGAAAGTGAAGCTGAAAACGCCAAGACAACACAAACCTAGGGGGATATTGTAAGGGTATAATCTAGTATAGGTTTGCGTCTGTCTTGGGCTATTTTGTTTAGTTTATGTTCGAGATACTATATGGGCTTGTTTGGTTGTTTAGTAGTCTTTGGGCTATGGGCTTGGCCCAATGTAATAGGGCTTCCTATGTTAGTATAAATAGGAGGTTCCTAAGTCTTTTGTGGTTGTTGATTCACTTGCAAACTCTTGTTATTTTGTGCGACCAAGAATACCAGACGGATCTAGAATTCATGTGTTCTTGGTGTTTGAATCAATACATTTGCTTTTCGATCTTACATATCTTACTTGTAATTATGCTACTTGTTTGGTGTTTGATATCCGATTGTATTGTTTTGGGACTTACGATTAATTAGCAATGAATGATTAGCAACCTCATTATACTTTCATAAAAGGTAATTTATAATTCTTTTGTGTTTCGTATCTTCTCTCAATTTGAAAATCAACCTTATTATCTAGGTATTTGTGTGTGGTTTAAGATGTTTCAACCTCATTATACTTACGGTTAGTTTTGAGAAAGATGTGGACAAGGCAGAGCCAATGCGGGAGATACAACATCGACATGCTGCTGATAATATTTAAGCCATATACGATATAACAACCCTCCTAAAACCCTTAGCATAACCCTAAAACGTTCCTATTATACCCCGTATATGAAACACGACCTTAATACCATTATATTAATAAATATCAAATAAAAACAAATCATACCGCCTCTCGCGGGGCGCGACCCCCTTGGGTGTGCGAGTCGCGGGCCGCGACCAAGTGACTCCAGGAGACACCCTGGTCCGCCACGTGTCCAGGTACGTGTGGAGGCTACCGGGTTGACTCGACTAGGCTAGAGCCTAGCCTACACTCCTCGCGGGCCGCGAAGGGCTAGCCCGGATCACTCGCGGGGCGCGAGTCGACCTACGATCAGCCTATATAAGGAGGCCTCGGCTTCAGAATTCATCGTTCAAAATTTTCTTTTCTCTCCCAATATATAGTAGACATAATACTCGGGTATTATACCCCTAAAAAGTGAAGCTCTGCCTCGTTGTAACTATTATAACCCCGATCACGTATTTGTTGCCCTACCCGATTGATCTTGTAGGATCATTGAATCGATCTAATGAGTCAATCAGAAGAGTTCTAATCCAAACCAAAGGCGGAATTCAGTGATTTGGACTTGATTACAGCTTGATTCACACTAGGATTCACTATAGTTGTCTTGTATATTGATTTGAAAGCTTTACAGACCACTTGACACTTCGGCAACACCTCTGCTCCGGAATCAGCAGCGTTACAAATGAAATCACAAGTCCACTATATATAGCTGATCTAGTTTGCACGAACCATACATTCTCCAGTTCGCACGAACTGGCATGTCCAGTACCATGAACTGGTCAGTTCGTGTGAACTGGTTGTTTCAGCTCCGTTTCCCATTTTTCTCGATATACGTGACTTGATCTATCAAACTAGTTACAAGACTCGATACAAGACGAAGTCGACAGACATATGCACCAACAAACTCCCCCTTGGATGTTGACGAAGTCTTCGGTGTCGAGTCTTCAGTATGACGAGTCTTCAGTCTTGATCAGTCTTCTTGCTCCCAAGTATCTGACACTGTAAGCATCTTTCAATCTCTATCTTTCTTCTATCTCTTGCTCATCAGCAGCAACAACTTCTATCTTGAACAAAGTTCCAGGATTCAAAACTGGCTCTTACGATTTCAAACTCCCCTTTGCTAGCAGATTCCCCCTTAAGTTTTTCCGGGATCGCAGTCTGACATAGCTCTCGTTCTAGCATCGTGACCTGGCTCAAACTCTGCTCAGGTTTAGACAAGGGGATCTGCACAAATCTCTACCCAAAAGTAAGATTTAACAAATTTATAATCTCTGCTTATCACTTGTATACGAAACATTCAAATTTGTTTCAAATTAATGAACCATTTAATCTTTTCAAAATCATTTTTCTTTTCATAACAAAATCTCCCAACCCACTGTCGTTCATCATGTTCAGCACTCGGAATTTTGAAAATCAGCTTGTCAACATCAGTTGTCGAAAATAAGATGAAATAAAATCTTTTTGATTTTTCAAAAAATTATGGTAAAACATATTCTTTTTGGATTTTTGTTTTTAATGAAAAGCAGTAAAAAAAATATTTACAGATAATATTTTTGTGAGTTTGTGTAAGAGGATCATTTCAGTTTTAGACAAATCACTAGCACCGTTGAGCTTTAAACACTTTAAGTTTTAAACAATTCACATAGATTGACGATATTGTTGTCCTCTTAAACTCAATCTAAAAACTTTCGAAATGCTTACCGATACGTTAAGGTATATTAATTTTGCACTAAATTCTTATGGACCCCACGATCTCAGCATATCCCCTCATCATGCAATACACTGACTCAAGTAATGCCTTTAAACTTTCATCAACTGTGATATGTGCGAAAACAACGCAGAATGTTTAAACATTAACAATCAGGTCGATCTTTCGATACGCAGAGAAAGTCCAATGTTTAAACAAAATAAGAAATAAAACAAGTTGAATATGTTTAGATCTTAACCACCAGTTGGATATTCACATATACGCAGAGGTGATCTAAGATTTAAACGAAACACCAAGAAAAATAAAGCAGAACGTTTAGGCACTAACATCCAGTTCGATACTCACGTATACGCAGAGGATGTCCAATGCTTAAACAAAATAAAGAAAGCAAACAAGTTTAAATCTTTGCAAAATGAAATGCACAATCATAGTGACTTTTTTTTTAGCAAGTTGTGAAAGTTCACAAACTGACTGGTTTTTATGCTCTTTTAGCATTCAGCGATTACCGAGTAGGTACACAGTCACGAAGGATAAAACTAAGTACTATGCTTTCAACCGCGTTTCCCACTAGAACTAGGCTTTTTCATTTAAGATTGTATCATTATCGCAAATCTACTAGTCTAGCTGAGCCTATCGTCACATCTTTAGTGAGACCGTTTATCACCTTTTTAACTTTTCAATTCTTTAGCGTACTGTGACAGTCTACTGATGTACTATCATTTCCTCTTTTTCACAACAAAACTCATTTTTTATTTTTCGATGTTTTTGGCCTTTTAGATTTTATCATATTTTTGTATTTTTCAAATTTTCAAAATTTCTAAATTTTCTTACTCCCCTTAAAATCAAAAATATGTTTCAATTTTTGATTTTCCGGGAAAATTTGAAAGTAAATGCAAAAACCTGTACAAAGTAACATGACAACATGATGTGAATTGCTTTAAATCGCCATATTCTAGGCGTAAACAATCAGAACTCCCCCTGACAACAAACTATTTTCCCATTATGATTTCAAAACACTTAATTTTGTTTTAATCAAAATGGTTTTTCTAGAAAATTAGTTTAGTCATTTCAACAAACATGGGGTTTCATCACATTGTTCTTCAATTACCACTTGTAAAAACACTTTTCCATTTCTTTAACCACTTGTAGGAAAGTTAAATCAAATTCAACTTAATGACCTTGATTAACCACTTGTAGATTCTTATCAACCAATACCACTTGTAAGTTGAAATATGACAGTTTTCAACTTGAGAAATTCACAACAAACATTTTTCAAGAATGATGCCGATTCATGCTCCACGATTACCAACTTGGGAGCTCCGGTAAGTCAGGATTTTTACATATGGAATACAGACACCCAAGCCTGACCAGCTTTGGGTGTAACCTTTTCAATCTCACATTCACTTGGGGTTTGAACATTCCTTTTTTTCTTCATAAAATTCTTTTACCCCTTTTTCCTTCCCATCGACCATTCTTCCAAAAATATGTTTCACTTTTCCATTAAACACTTTTTCGACATCAAATTCTTTCTTTTCAGAATAGAATTGATTCGAAATTTCCACTTTTCCAACTTTTTGTTTAAAATTTTCAGTTCGCAATGGTGGAAAGTTGACATCATCCATTGACGGAATTGAATTTTCGATTTTTATCTCAACTTGTGGCTCCTCTGACTTTGACGAGTCAGATTCATCGCCAGATTTCTGATCTGATTTCTTAACAACCCATGTTTGGTTGTTAAGATTCACTCTTCTTTTGTAAAACCTTTTTGAACACTCACCAACTTCATATGTTGAATTTTTAAACACTTTGAATTTTTCAGTTGGTGGTTCAGTTTTATCAACAACTTTTTCTTTTAGTTTAGAAACAACTTCCTGTTTTGTGTTGGTTGCCTTTGGACAGTTCCATGCGATGTGATCAACTTCTTGACATCGGTAACAAGTTCTTGTCTCCTTTTTCTGATTAGCTCCTTTCTTTTCAAACTTTTGTTTTTCTGTAAAGAACTCTTTGTTCAATTGTTTCCAGAATGAGCTATTTTCTTCTTCTTCAGAACTTGACCCTGAAACAAATACTATTTTTGTTTTAGAAATTTTCTCATTTTTAGGATTTTCGGGTGGAATAAAGCCTAAACCTTTCTTTTTAAAATTACTGTTATGGTTTGGTTTCTTTTGAAAACCTAAACCAGAACTGTAACCTTTTTTCTTGTTCAATCTTTGTTGAACTCTTGAAGTGTACTTTTTAGGTTTTTCAGTAAGATTTACATCTTTTATTTCAGAAATATTAATTTCTGTTAATTTGAAAACCTTTTTAATCTTTTGTATTTGAACAATTCTTATTGGAAATTCCTCATCAGAAAATAATTTGTCTGAATCATTCAAAGTATATGCTACTTTGAATGTTTCGTCATTCAAAATATTTTTTGATAACAAGAATTCTTTATTGTAAACCCTTTTGACCGATGATTTTGAACTGTTGACCGACGAACTCGAACTCTCAGATTCGGACTTTGACTCTGACTCCTCATCCTTATCCAACACCTGATCGACCACTTTCTTTATTAACTCAGACTCATGATCAGTGTCAGACGATGTGAATATGACGTCAATGTTTTCTGGTAACTCATCAGTTGTTTCAGACTTTAACTTTATATTGACTGCCTTTTTGACTTGTTCCTCATTTGGTTTTCTGGGAGAATAACCTTCCCAGATCGGAGGCGGACACTTTTTATAATTTGCACTTTGTTTCTTACCAGTATCCTTATCTTCCGTCTTCTTGTCCTGAAAGACTTCAAAACCTGCAATAGTAGGATAAACTCTATCAATCAAATAATCAGAACTTGAATAACTCAGCAGCAATCGTCTGATTCTTTCATTTTCAATCTTTTCAGTCTCCAATTCCTGTTTCAACTCAGCATACTCTTCAATATACTGACTGATGGTCTTTTGCTTAGCCATCAATGTTGCATTCATCATTGTCAAAGCATTTTCCCTTTCTGAATTTGTCTTTTCCAAATTGTTGACTGTTATGTTCAATACATCATACGATTCTTTTACATATTTAACATCGAACAACAATTTTTCTTTCATCTTGTCAAGCTCACTATACTTCTTGTCTTTCTCTTCACATTGTTTGCATGGTTCCAAACACTTGAGACAAGATTTAGTGACTTCTACAATCTTTTCAACAACTTTAACTTCTTTATTCTGTTCATCCTTTTCTTCCTGAGCAACATTCTCACATTTCTCCTCCTTCTTTTCTTTTGCTGCTCGTTTCTCCTTTAAAATTTGAAACTTTCAGTAGATAAATGAGTTTTTCCAATGTTTATTTGTGTAATTTCTTCATCATCATCACTGCTATCAGTTGATGACTGATCAAAATCTGGTGTCTTTTCTGAGCTTTCTTCTGAAGAAACAGACTCTTCATCTTGAACTTTCTCATCATCTGCAAACACATCCATCCATTCTTTCATCAACTCTGGCTTTTGAACTATTTGTGCAATAAATGCTCTAAACTTTGAGTTACTTTCAGCCGGAATATATTTGTCCCAGCTAAAACCCTCTGGCAATCTTTCATCATCTTGATTCACTAGATAAGCTTTCTTTGGTTCTTCAATCTCCTTTCTAGCATGTGAAATTTGTGGCAATTGTTGTTGATGTGGCTGTTGAGCAACTTGATGATAAATCGCTTTCCGATAATAATCATTGTTCCCGAAAGGATTCTCAGCTCTCCTCAACACGCTCGCTAAACACCACTTAATATCCATAAGCTCCATTTCCTCAGCATCAATCTGATCGTAATCCTCTTTTGTTAGAATAGGATTTCCGATTCTTCCAGCAACCAAACTCTCATAAGATTCCAACACAGTAACAAGTAATGCCATATGACCTTTAGCGACTTCTTCAGAGAAATTCTGACCATTCTGAAGATGCAACGCGATGTTTCATTGTAGCACATGACCATTACCATTGTTTGAGCTTTGAACACTCGGATTGACACTTGGATATGAGGAAAATCCACTAGTATTGAGTGGACTTTGATTGACTGATCCGGATGAGTTCTCTGCGCTGAAAGCGGTTTGGATCTTCGGACTTGCTTCAACATTCTGAACATTACCTTTGAAATACATCTTGATATCTTGTTGACCACTTGAATTGTTCATTCTAGCAATCTTTTGCTGTTCAAGATCTTATCCCTCAAGTTTTTCAATGAATTGAGCAATTGTCAACCCATCATATTGTCCGGTATTCTTCAAGATCATAAGATATGTACCCCATTCTTTTTGAGGTAATGCATCGGATAATTTTTCAACCCATTCCTCACGATCTTTAGTGATATCCAACCGGCTCATTGAATGTACTAAATGACAATATCTCTCAATAAGAATCTTTGTAGTTTCACCTTGTAAACTTGAGAACAAATCGAATTCTTTCTTTTATAGAGACTTCTTATTCTTGATCATTTCCTTACTTCCTTCAAATTTTGTACGAAGTTCTATCCAAATTGAGTACGCACTATCATCATGTTGAAGTAATGTAAAAATGTCTTCTTTCACGGCTTGTTGAAGTAAACTAATCATCATTTTTTCTGCCTTGTACATGTCTCTTTCTTGATCCGTAAATTCAGAAATAGTCTTTACAACTCCCGCGTTATTTCGAGGACGAACATACTTTTTCTCAATACACTCCCAAGACCTTAGATGATTTGCTTGAACCCAATTTTCGAAATGTTCTTGCCAAGTATAATACTCTTCAATACCCATCAGCTTTGGGGGTTTCTGCAATGTTCCCGTTTCATTTTCCATGGTTACACTTTGAGCAACGGTAACAGGAGTACCCAGAGCAGTAGCAAAGGCATTATAAAATTCGTTATCCATGATTCGGTATTGAGAATTCACAAAAACAGTTTTTTTTAACCGAACTGAGAATTCAACTCGTATAACCTGGTTAACCTTTTCAAACGACTTGGATACTTCACACGATCTGGTTTACCTATGCGACCTGAGTGAAGTTCAAACTATGCGAACTGATTAGATTCAAACCGTGTGGACTGAAGTTCAACTTCAAACGAACTGATTAACTGTCAACTCGTGTGAACTGGTAAGCTCAACCCATACGAACTGAAAATCAAAAGCACAACCAACGCGAACTGATGATCAAACGACCTAATTCAAACCCCACCTCATACGAACTGGTCTCACAAATTTCAAACGAACTGGTGAAAAACTCAAACGACCTGGATCAGATTTCAACTCGTGTGAACTGAATCTAGGTCAAACTATGCGAACTGAATTCAATTTGTATGAACTCAATTCGTATGAACTCGCGCGGACTGGGTCAAAATCAAACGACCTGAACTGGTAAACTTTCAAACGAACTAGACTCAACCTGTGCGAACTGGATCAAGTCAACTCGTGCGAGGTGAATGGAGTTCACTCCGTGTGAACTGGCAAGTTCAAGTCGTATGGACTGGAATCAATTTCAAACGATCTGAGATCTTTCACGCGAACTGAATCAAAATACCAAACGAATTGGCAAGCTTTTTACATGACCTGACTGATTTTCGAGCAATCTGAACTGTTTTTGAGTGAATTGATCCGAAATTCTACTGATCTGGTCCGAGAATCAACCAATACGTTCCATTTTCATGCAAATTGAACAACTTTTTCACTTCGTATCAACAAGAAATCAACCTGTATGTAAGATCTAGGTCTAAAACTCCATGATTTTATCAATTTTAGGTCGATTTTACCGTGTAATTTGTTATCAGATTGATTAAAACTCAATTTTACGAGATATATGTCAACATCAGATCATTTTAACCGTGAAAACTTGAAAAATTTGATGAAATTGTGAAGAAGAATGAGTAGAAATCAGAATTATCCAAGAAAACAAACTGAAATAGTATGAACTCTTCCTCCTGAGCTCTGATACCACTTATAGGATAGTTGAATCGATCTAATGAGTCAATCAGAAGAGTTCTAATCCAAGCCAAAGGCGGAATTCAGTGATTTGGACTTGATTACAGCTTGATTCACACTAGGATTCACTATAATTGTCTTGTATATTGATTTGAAAGCTTTACAGACCACTTAACACTTCGGCAGCACCTCTGCTCCGGAATCAGCAGCGTTACAAATGAAATCACAAGTCCACTATATATAGCTGATCCAGTTCGCACGAACCATACATTCTCCAGTTCGCACGAACTGGCATGTCCAGTTCGCATGAACTGGCTGTTTCAGCTCCGTTTCCCGTTTTTCTCGATATACGTGACTTGATCTATCAAACTAGTTATAAGACTCGATACAAGACGAAGTCGACAGACATATGCACCAACAGATCTAGGGCTCCGTAACGCATGTCGAGGCTCTGCCTGACTTAGTTCGTTGGAGTTCTGTCTCGGTAGTATGGCTAATGTGAAATCGGTATCTTACTAACACGTGCGCATTGTTTAATTTTTAATAGATATTAACCAGGAGAATCATCAGGAAGCTATAGTATTATCTAAGTCAGCAATATAAGTACATTCTCTTTTTGTAAACCCTTTTAAAATCATTGTTTCAAATATTTTACAAAACCCTAAAATAGTTACAGTGATTAAGTTTCTGTGATTCTACAATTATCATCAGTATGTGGGGTTTTGTATACATTACTTGACACTCGTTACTATTGCGAATAGTAGCATGACCACAAGCACGGGGGACAAAGGTTGCCCAGTAGCAATGCTGTATTGAATAATTGGATAGATATAAACATTGTAAATCTTAATACTGTAAAGTTGTGAAAGCTTGTTTTGATTAAACCGGGATGCACTCGCCAGTATTTTTTGCTGATAAAACCCTTTTAAAACGCGTTTTAGGTGACTTAATGTGAAGCTAATATAAGCCAGCTGGAGAGCACTGAGGGCTTAAAGAAGTGGCTATAAAAGTTACCTAAATAAAAATGAGTTTATGTTTTCAATAATTAGGGTTTTATCCCTACAAATATATTGTAATTGAAACTTGGGTTTTATCCCATTTAATATTTAAATATTTCCTAACTACGGTCCTGATATCTCATTTCCGTTCCAAATTAATAAACACCAATACCACACAGGCTCTGTATCTCGCGGCGCTCGCTCCCAGGGTAGGGGTCGGGGGTTGCGACAGGAGGTGGTATCAGAGCTACAGCCACCGGTTTAAGCCACTCAGGTGTTCTGCTAATACCTAAATTTTTAACCAATTGTGTTAGGAAATAATCTATGTAACTATGTGTAAACATGTATATTATTTTTTTGTGTTATTTGACAATTTGCTACAGTATGAGTGAGCAAGGTATATCCGATGCTTACCGTCAATTAGCTAGTTCCCCAAAGAGTGAAGGAACCTCATCTCAGCCAAATCCCTCAGGATACTCTGCTGATACTAAGGAAGGAATTTTTATCTTTAGGGCACAATCTGAGGAACCATTCCCTCCCAAAGAGAGATGATGGTTTAGTAGGGGAGCGAATGAGAGGAGGAAGAGGATGAAGAAATTGCAACAATAGAGAGCATTGGCAAAAGCGAATAGGGAAGTTAATGCCCATACCCAGGAAGCAGTTAATAGGCCATTGTGGGAAGAGGAACTTGATAGATAGTTAGCAGATTTCCTCATGTTAGCAACCACCGTAGCAGATCCAAATCTGAACCAAATAGATGAACCACAACCATTGCCATTATTTCCCAACCAACCAATGGAGTTAGAACCTAACCAATAAAACCAATTCCCAATCCCAGCATTTGACCAAAATGAGATACCTAGAATCCCAACACCAATTCCTTTAGAGTATGATCCATGGGAGGATGACAATAGGTTATATCAGGAATTATATCCTCATGAAGAACTAGTACCCATACCAAATCCCATAGCACAGTATACTGACTAGAACCCTTTAGACCCATTCTAGAACGACGACATGTATATTCGGAGTGTGTTAAGCAACCCATACCCATACGAAGAACCCATACCTCGATACCTTGACCCAGTGCCAGCACCACTACCACCCATGAGTGAAGAGAATGTGCAGGAACTTCGCACATATGGCGAAGAATTAGTGGAAGAAGGAAATAGGATCCAGCAGATAGGAGAGAAACTCGTCTGGAAGTATGACGAGCGAGAGATGCAGTATTGGGAAAATGACACCTTATATATATATATATAGGGTAAGGTTTATGCGAGAACCACCTTTATTGCGAGAACCGCGAGAACCAATGTGAACACAACCTAAAATAGCTAAAAAACCTAAAAAAAACTAACCCCCCACCCCCCCCTCAAGCTAAATGCTAAAAACTAAAACTCCCAAAAAACCTAAAAAAAACCTAACCCCCCCCCCCCCCAAAAAAAACCTAAACCCCCCTCCCCCACCCCCCAAAAAGCTAAACCCCCCCCCCCCCCAAGCTAAAATGCTAAAAACTAAACCCCCAAAAAACCTAAAAAAATCTAAAAAAAAATCTAAAAAAATAAAAAAAAAGTTCTAAATTTTTTTTAATATTTTTTATGTTAAAATCGCTACTTTTAGTAGCAAAAAAAAAATTAAAAAAAAATAAAATTTAAAAAAAAAAATTTTGGCTACTAAAAGTAGCATTTTAACATAAAAAATATTAAAAAAAAAATTTTGTGTGTTTTTTAGCTATTTTTAGGCATTTTTGCTTGTGTTCACATTGGTTCTCGCGGTTCTCGCAATAAGGGGTGGTTCCTAACGGATCTTTGTCCTATATATATATATATATATATAAATATATATGTGTGTAGTTTGAAAAAAATCAACTAAAATAGATAACCTAATACCTATCGATGCATAACTACTTGTTTGTTTATCTTTCAGTAGTAAATTGTAATCGATGCATATAGATATACAAAAAGAGTAAAGTCACAATGTTCGACGTTTTTGATCAATTTGTTTGTGTAATTTTTGTATTAAATCTTATTCTGTGATATTAATATCTGATAAATTTTTACAATCCAGATGGACAACGAAATAAATCAGGAAAACCAGAATAATGATAATAACGGAAACCAAGTAGATAACAGTGTCATCCAACATATAGTAGCACAAGGAATTATAGATGTTATGCCATATATTCTCAAGATTGTTAAAGAAGCAGAAAATAATAAAACTATAATTGGAAGTAAACGTGCACATACCGAACCAAGTCATAGTGTGAACGAAAATAATGGACCACTGATCCAAGTACCTATTCCAAAAAGAAGAAGAACTATTTCATATGGTTGTTCTTATAAAGAATTCTGCTTTTGCATACCAATAGAATTCTCTAGCAATGAAGGAGCCATTGCAGCCTTAAGCTGGATATAAAAGACAGAAGCAGTCTTAAAAATAAGTAAATGTGCGGATGAAGATAAGATTATGTTTGCTTCTAATCTTTTTAAGAATGCAGCCCTAGAGTGGTGGAATACCATTCTCCAGTCTAGAGGAAGTGATAGAGTTTATAATATGGAATGGACTAACTTTAAAGAGATAGTCGAAAGGAAATTTTGTCCTCCTCATGAAAAAGAACAGATTGCCAATAAGTTCTTGAATCTTAAAATGACTGGAATAGACTGCAAGGCTTACACTACCAAATTCTTTGAATATGCTAGAATAGTATCAACCTTAGCCTCACCAGAACCAGTATTAATCTCCCGTTACATTTGGGGATTAATTAGTGAAATCAGACACGTAGTCAAGGCAACTAGACCACAAACCATAGAAGAAGTAGTAGAACTAACCAATACCTTGACTGATGAATTGGTACGTATGCAAGAAGAAAACCAGAGAAAGAACCTAGCCCAAAGGCTTACCCGCGAATTTCGCTACTGAAATTCCAAACGTGGGAAAGATACAGGTTCTTCCTGTGACAGTTGTGCCATTACGATCATCATACAATTACGAATCCAATGAAATCTTGTATTTCATTTTCGGGATTTGTACAATTACATGTGACAAGTACACATATCGAATTTCGTATGATTCCGAACTCTCGAGAAGCTTTTCTAGAAGTTATACGCAAACTGTTACGTAAACGTAATCAGTTTAACGCGACATACACTCCGAAATAGTGACATAAGCTTAACATACCTTAAATAACCTTTACATAACTTAGAAATAAGTTTTGAACCAACATCCGTGATATTTTCAAGCATATTTCAAGTCCCCTATACTTTAACATCCTTGTAGAGCCTTGAAATTGGGTTAACGGGGCTTAAACAAGTCGAAAAACAAGTTTGGAGGCTGCAGGGACCTGTTCTTACAACTCGAAATGAGAACAGACTGCCATGGGATTGGTCGCTAGTTTACTTATAACTCGAAACGGAAACGATATCACCTGGATGATCATTGATTGTCTCACGTAACCAGTACACTTTCTAACCATCAAGGAAATGGATAAGTTTTCTACACTTGCAATCATCTACCTGAAAGAAGTGGTTGCTAGGCACAGGGTGCCAACCTCCATTATCTCTGATCGCGACCCACGACTTGCATCCCACGACTTGCATCTGATTTGTGGCAAGTGATGCACAATTCCTTTGGCTCACGTCTAGACATGACCATAACATATCATCCACAGATGGATGGGCAGACTGAACGCACCATCCAAACTCTTGAAGACATGCTTCGAGCGCAGACAGAAGTGCCGATCACCCCTTTTGTTGGGCAGGAGTTGGAAACAGCCGAATCACTGGCCCAGAATCCGTCGTAGACACAATAGAGAAAATTTGCTCAGGTGCGATAACGAATGGCGGCCGTTGGTGACCGTCAGGAAGGCTACGCCGATAAGCGCAGGAAACCACTCGAGTTCCAGGTTGGGGATCGAGTACTACTTAAAATCTCACATTGGGAAGGTGTAGTTCGTTTTGGTATACGAGACAAACTTAACCCGTGATATGTTGGACCTTTCGAAATCATGGAGAGAATTGGCAAGATGGCCTACAGATTGAATCTACCCGAAGAAATCAGTGGAGTTCACAACGCATTCCACGTGTCAAATCTAAACAAGTGTCTGTCAGATGAGACCCTTATAGTTCCTCTCAAGGAACTCACCATCGACGATCAGCTGAGATTCGTCGAAGAACCTGTAGAGATTACAGACCGAGACGTTAAGGTTCTCAGGCGCACCAGAATACCTCTTGTTTGAGTTCGTTGGAACTCCCGTCGTGGCCCAGAGTTCACCTGGGAACGAGAAGACCGAATGAAACACAAGTATCCCTAGTTGTTCGAGAAACGTGAAACCACTACTGAGGCTGAAGCTACTGCGGAATTTCGGGACGGAATTCCAAACCAACGGGGGGATGATGTGACACCCCAGGAAAACCAGGAAAACCACGCAACTTAACTAGCTTCCTCAGTAACCACGTGCTAAATTTCAGGATGAAATTTCTTTCAAGTTGGGGATGATGTGACAACCCGAATTTCTAAGGTTAGCGTCACTTAAACTCCATAATCTTTAGCATGTGTCTTTACGTTCAATTATCTTTATGTTACATCACTAAATAATTATGTGTGCATGTTAACTATACATGAAGTCGTTAAACGTGTTATATGTGCTTGATTACTTATGTCGCAATGGCGTCTTCGTACTTTCGTAGTAGAATAAATAATGTATTGGACCTCGTCTATGTATTGGACCTCGTCTAGTTAATACACTTGGGCCGAATTAGAACCCTCACATCTAAACTTGATTGTATTTTCCTTCAAAGCCCAAAACTCGGGCCAAAGGTTCCTAAAACTAACCGGACCCAAATTAACTTGGGTATCACGCATATTTATGCAAGAAGGGTATACGTAAATGTTATTTGCAATATTTAGAAAACCCTAGCATTCCCTTCATTCTTGGAACCATCGGCAGCCTCTTTTCCCTTTGATCGAAGCTTTTGTTCAAGTTCTAGCATCCCCTTTCACGCCTTATTAAGGGTTAGTATGGTTGTTATGAATTCATGTATTTTTCTGTTGAGCTTATGTGTGTATAACCTGAATTGTTTGTCACAAATCAACGCGAGGAATAACCTTAATGGTAGAGTTTGATTATATGGAATACGGTTGATATGATTATTTGTGTGTAACGTGATTTAGGTTGTGAGAATGTTGTGCATGATAAAGTTGCATGAATTATTTAAATCAACAAAAATTGATATAGGGTTGACTAGTTCATATTAATATGTATGCATGAATTTTTGGAAGGTATATGTAAACTTGATTAGGATCGATGATATCAGTTGTGATTGTTATGACATATGGGATTTACGATGATTAAATGGCTTGATAATGGAGTTACGTGCATGATGATTGTAAACATGTAGGAATGCAAGACAGTCAGATTCGAATGGAAATAGCTTAGGTTATGCATTTAGTCTAATGTTTAGCAAAGGTTTAGGAGTGTATGATGATATGATATGATATGATTCGGATGAGGGGTATGTGTAAATTGCCATTCAAGAATTAATTAAGTGTTGATATTACATTAGGAAATCTGGATATGGGCCTCGAATAGCAACTGGGCTACACAAACAAAGAGAAAACAATAAATATTTTGGGTCGTATACTGCCTAGGTGTGGGTGGGTTGTGCAACCGGTTATTGGACTATTTGTTTTTGGGCTGTACACTTTAGTAAACGATGTATGTGTTACTTTTATTCATTCATTTTCCATTGGGTTTCATATGTTGATTGGGCCGAGGGAGGGTTGCACAGTGGCCACGAATAGAATGGGGGGTGACATGTTTGTAAATAACATCTATGTGATAGGTAGATTGTGAAGCACCCCAACTGTTATGTTATTTCATATTGCAACTATAATTTGAAAGATTATTATGTGAATACCATTAGGTTGCATGTATAGCTAGGATGTAAATGACTAGTGTGTGTAATATACCAACTGCTATGAGAACCAATGATGGCAAGAGGCCTTTATGTTACATGAACAACTGTTAGTACATGTATGAAACTAAGTGAGTGCCATTTGTGTGATAAATATATGTATATACACGGAACACTTAAGTAAGGGTTTACAAAACTAATTGTTATCGGTAACTACGATAGGGTTTGGTAGACCAACTTGGGATACGTGATTTAATCTACCGAGCAAATCGAAGGTGAGTTCACACTCTTAAGGCATGGGATTCCCGGTGGGTTGGGAATGGGATTAAGAAGCTAAGATGAAACCTGTATATTCACCACTAATAGACTACATTTAATCCTGCGTATTCTCGTATTGGGAAGAATACGTACATCCGTCCTCGGATTGGGAAGGACGCCTACATTAAACCTGCGTATTCTCGGATTGGGAAGAATACGTACCTCCGTCCTTGGATTGGGAAGGACGCCTACATTAAACCTGTGTATTCTCGTATTGGGAAGAATACGTACCTCCGTCCTCGGATTGGGAAGGACGCCTACATTAAACCTGCGTATTCTCGGATTGGGAAGAATACGTACCTCCGTCCTCGGATTGGGAAGGACGCCTACATTTAACCTGCGTATTCTCGGTTGGGTAGAATACATACCTCCATCCTCGGTTGGGAAGGACGCCAATATATATAACTAGTCTAGTGGTTTACAACATGGGGTAGCCCCCACTGGTTATAGTTATGGTTTGGGAAACAAGGAACTGATTAACTACTGGTTTTCGAATGAACTTATGATTTATGAAACAACTTTAAACTGGACAACCAACCGTGAACTCGCTCAACTTTGTTGTTGATTCGTTGTTACATGCCTTGCAGGCCTTTAGGTGCATATTGTTGGAACTTGCTGTCTGGGAGGCTGGAGTGGTCATGGGTCGTGATACATGGAATTTCGAAACAAGACTAATGGTTTTTACATGTGGTTTATAAACACTTAACGAATGAATTATGCTTCCGCTGTACACTGTGAATTATTTGTAATGTTGTAACCCTTAACGTTAATGAATGAAAGTTTTGTTTAAATATACCTATGAGTTCAATGTGATTGGTGGCTAGATCCTGGTACGTCACACACCTCGCGGGGATTTCCGCATGTGGTATTTTTGGGGTGTGACACGTTAACGTAACGTAAACTACCTTAACAGGACATAACGGGTCATAAGCACTTAGGATAGGTTTCAAATCAAAATATAGGCTTTGTTAAACCATATTACATGAGTTCCAACACTCATTTGGTTTACAAGACCTCATTCTACCCGATCTCCCGATTTAGGTCCCGATTATTAACATAGTAATCCGATACTAGGTGCCACTTGATTCCCTGAATTCCCAAGCTTTGTTAGTTCACTTAATCGAGGATACTTTGCAATTTAATGTGAGTACATAGTCCCCTCTTTTACTATTTTCAATTGTTTTGGGGTGATTCATATGTGCTAAATGCTTTTCAAGTTTTCATGAACAAATGCTATGGTTTATATAAAACACGATGATTTCAATAATGTGAACGAACTTGTTGGGGCGTTAGTCGAAAGACATCCGAATGACATTCATTAACTATGATCAAGCCGACCAGTAGTATGTTATGGTACCATAGGATCTAACAAATCCCGTTATCGGACTATCCCTTTGGTGGGTAATGTAGGTAACGACAGAAACTGTTTTTCTGATTAACAAATCATGTGTTGGTTTGTTAGTTTGTTAAAGAGGTCTTTCAGGGCCTAGTTAAAGAGGTCTTTCAGGGCCTAGTTATAGAGGTCTTTCAGGGCCTAGTTAAAGATACCCCATGGGTGGTATATCGAGTCACACAGGTTTGAATGTATTCTTTAAAGAACGACCAAAAGTTAGTTTTCAGAATTAAAACACGAACGATTTGAATGATTGGAATGATTGGAACAATTTGAACGATTGGAACGATTTGAACGAATTGAATGATTTTGGATGATTGGTTTATGGTAAGTGATTAGATAACGAGACGGGTGTAATGTGATAAAAGCATGGTGGATACGCCGCTGGTACTTCCTATATATAAGTGCTTTTATCACATTACATGCCGTAGCGTTATCTAGATCACTTGAACAAATGTTTTCAAACGATGACACACAACGAGGTTTACTTAAAGATATAAACCATACGAGTTTTCATACAAGACGATTTACTACTTAGTTTTACAAAACAAAAATGTTTTCAGTCAAGATTTATGGCTACAATGGTTTTGGTTTACTTATATAATCTTGTAAAGGTGATAAAACATATTGCAATATCAAACACATTTTGGTTTCAAGGTACATACTCGACAACTCTCATAGTTGGATGAGGTATTGCAATATGGATTCAAAGCCATGAATTTGACAAATAAAACCTATGTACTCGCCGACATTTTTATGTTGACTGTTTTCACATATGCTTTAGGTTCTTCTATGTGATGATTGTTGATTGCTTGCTACACATAGGATGGACGCAGGCTTTAATTACTTAAAACTTGAAAGACAATTGTTGTAATTACTTGGTTTATATCAAAATAATGAGTCAATTAACAAAATAAAACAAAACTTCAATTACCATGTGTTGTGAAACAATGATTCTGTTACGACACTCCCCGCGTTTCCGCCACGGTTTGTTGTATTACGCGGTCGAGGTGTGACACTTCCTCTGCACCTTACTGCAAGTCTTGTAAAAAGAAGCATTACGGAAAATGTGCAAGATATTGTAATTTTTGCAAGAAACCCGGGCATAGGAAGAAGAATGTCGATCGAAAGCTAGTAATAAGCTATGCTTCAATTGTGGAGAAGTTGTTCGTATCAAACCAAACTGTCCGAAACTAGGTCTAGCAACAACCAACAAAGCTACGACAACTGAAGGACCTAAGAAGAATGCCAGAGCATTTGTTCTAACAGCTGGAGAAGCCAAGATGATTCTGGATGTGATTGCCGGTACGTTTTTAGTTAATGATATTTTTGCTAATGTAATATTTGACTCTTGTGCAAACCAAAGTTTTATCAATACTTCTTTCTGCAAATTTCTCAATCAACCATTAACTAAACTTCAACAAGATTGTCTGGTAGAGACGTCAAATGGAGATTCCATTAAGACAAGTGAAATCCTGCAGGGAGCAAGGATAGAAATTCTAAACCATAATTTCATTGCTAAACTTTACCTGATGAATCTGGTTGGATTTGATATCGTATTAGGAATGGATTGGTTGGTAGCCAATCATGCCAGTATTTTATGTGATAAAAGTAGTGCAAGTAAGTACACCAAAGGGTGAAAAGATCACAATTCAAGGAGACAAGCCAACCAGGTTAACAAAATTCATCTCTATGATGAAAGCTGCAAGGTATGCAAGGAAATGAGCAATAGTGTATATGATTTCCATAATCATTAACACTAAAGAAAAAGAACTAAAAGATATTCCCGTAGTATCTAAATTCTCAGACGTCTTTCCAGAAGAATTACCTGGATTACCACCAGATCGAGAGGTTGAATCTAGGATTCACCTCATACCAGGAACAACACCGATTGCCAAAGCGCCATACATATTAGCACCATCAGAGATGCAGGAACTAAAGAAACAGTTGGACGAACTTCTGGAGAAAGGTTTTATACAACCTAGTTCATCTCCATGGGGAGCACCGGTCTTGTTTGTCAAGAAAAAGGACAGATCAATGCGTTTGTGCATTGATTATCAGGAATTGAATAAGGTTACGATTAATAATCGGTACCCACTACCAAGAATCGATGATCTGTTCGATCAACTTCAAGGAGCTTGTTTCTTTTCTAAGATCGACTTACGTTCAGGATATCATCAATTGAAAGTACAGGAAGAGGACATTCCTAAAACTGCTTTCAGAACAAGGTACGGTTATTATGAATTTACGGTCATGCCATTTGGTTTAACCAATGCCCCAGTCGCATTTATGGACATGATGAACAGGATATGTAAACTATACCTGGATAAATTCATAATTGTCTTTATAGATGATATTCTTATTTACTCTAAGAGTAAAGAGGATCATGAAAAGCATTTGTTTATACTTCTAAATTTGTTGAGAAAAGAAAAGCTTTAGGCTAAATTCTCAAAATTCGAATTTTGGTTACAAGAAGTACAATTCCTTGGACACCTGATTAATCATGAAGGACTTCATGTAGATCCCACAAAAATCGAGGCAATTACTAAATGGAAAGTCCCTGAATCACCAATGGAGGTGAGAAGTTTTCTTGGACTGGCAGGATATTATAGACGTTTTATTCAGGATTTTTCTAGAATAGCCATTCCATTAACCAAACTGACCTGCAAATCAAGTAAGTTTGAATGGGGACCAAAACAGGAAGAAGCCTTTAAGATTCTAAATTAAAAGTTAACCAATACACCCATACTAGCGTTACCAGAAGAAATTGAAGACTTGATAGTCTATTGTGACGCATCTAAGTTAGGTTATGGATGTGTGTTGATGCAACATCAAAAGGTTATAGCTTATGCCTCTAGACAACTTAAGAAACATGAAGAGAATTACACAACCCATGATCTAGAGTTAGGAGCTATAATTTTTGCCCTTAAGATTTGGAGACACTATCTTTACGGTAGCAAGTTTGTTATCTTCACCGATCATAAGAGTCTAAGATATGTTTTTGGGCAAAAGGAATTAAATATGAGACAGAGACGCTGTATGGAAATTCTTAGTGATTATGATTGTGATATCCAGTATCATGCAGGAAAAGGTAATGTAGTAGCTAATGCTTCAAGTCGAAAGTATCATGAAAAGACAAAAGGAGTACTTCTCTCAGATTAAATCTACAGATAGATTTAAATGAGCAAATTAGAGAGATACAGGAAACGGTAATCAAGGATGATACTGAAGGATTAAAAGGAATGATTAAGGAATTAGAACAAGGAATAGATGGAATTTGGAGATTCCATAAGAAACGAATCTGGATACCCAAACAAGGAAGCCTACGCCACCGAATTTTAGAAGAAGCTCATAAGTCTAAGTATACGATACATCCTGGTAATGATAAGATGTATCAAGATTTAAGGAAAAATTTCTGGTGGATAGGAATGAAAAAGGATATAGCAACCTATGTTGCTAAGTGTCTAACCTGTTCACAGGTTAAAGCTGAACATCAGAAACCTTCAGGATTATTGCAGCAATTAGAAATGCCAATTTGGAAATGGGAATTGATAATAATAGACTTTGTTGCTAAATTACACAAGACATGTATAATAACCCTCCTAAAACCCCTTAACATGACCTTAAAACGTTCCTTATATACCCTGTATACGAGAAATGAGCCCGAAATACTTTCATATTTATAAAAATCAAAGAAAACAAAATCTGGAAGTCGCTCGCGGGGCGCGACCCCCTTAGCCACAACTGTCGCGGGCTGCGACTGGCTTGGATTGCCTGTCAAGGCATTGCGCCATGTGTCCCATGCATGTAAAGGCTAGTCTGCTGACTAGTCAAACCTATAAACTCCACGAGGGATCTCGCGGGCCACAAAGGCTGGCCCGTGTCTTCCTCGCGGGGCGCGAGCCGCCATCCGTCAGCCCTATAAAAGTGGTGGTCGAGCTCAATTGTAGTCGTTCAATTTCTGATATTCTCTCTCAACTTCTGTTAGTATAAACTCTCGGGAATAATACCCCTATAAAGCAAAGCCCTGCCTCGTTGTAAGTATTATAACCCTATTTGTTACCCTACAGGATCGATCAAGGGGTCCGTAACGCATGTCAAGGCTCTGCCTGACTCAGTCGTTGGAGTTCTGTCTCGTGTTACACCCGATTGATCTTGGATTCCGTAATGCATGTCAAGGCTTTGCCTGACTTAGTCATTGGAGTTCTGTCTCGAGTTGTCTGGTTAATATGATTTGGGTTATTTTACTAACACGTGTGCATTGTTTAATTTTAATAGATAAATAACCAGGAGATACACCAGGAAGCCTTAGTTTTACCTAAGTAAACAATGTGAGTACATTCACTTTTTGTCACCTTTTTGAAAGTATATTTTTGTAAGTCAAACATTTAAACCAAAACCTCAAATGTTTTAAATTACACTTAACAGTAATTGAGTATTTGTGATTCTACAATTACTGCCGGTATGTTGGGGTTTTGTGTACATTACTTGAAACTAGTTACTATTGGAATAGTAGCATGACCACAAGTCAGGATTGACAATACCAAAGGGGTAATTGGATAGATATAAACAAATGTAATTGCGGATGCCCTCAATACTATAAAGATGTAGAGTGATAAAACTGTTTTGATTAAACTAGGATGCACTCGCCAGTTTTCTTACTGATAAAATATTTTTAAAATGGGTTTCAAATAACTTAATGTGAAGATACTAGAAGCCAGCTGGAGAGCACTGAAGGCTTGGAAAAGTGGTTATAAATGTATTGTAATGGAAACTTTATTTTCAATAAACTAGGGTTTACCCTTACAAATGTATTGTAATGGAAACTTGGGTTTTATCCCATTTATTTATTATAAAAAGTTGGTGTCTTAACTCTGATAAAACATTTCCTAACTACGGTCCTGATGAAAGTTTTCCGCTGCCAAATTAATAAACACCGGTACCACCGGCTCTAAGCGCTCGCGGCCGCCCGCCTCCTGGGGCAGGGGTTGGGGGTTGCGACAGGAGGTGGTATCAGAGCTACAGCCACTGGTTTAAACCAATGAAGTGTTCTGCTGACACTTAAATTCTGTGTTAGGAAATAATTTGTGTGATTATGTGTAAATATGTTTTGTGTTATTTGACTATTTGTTAGTTTATAGTATGAGTGAGCAAGGTACATCTGACGCTTATCGTCACTTAGTTAGTTCCCCAAAAGATGAAGGAACCTCATCTCAGCCAAATCACTCAGGATACTCAGCTGATACTAACGAAGGAATATTTATTTTTAAGGCACAGTCTGAGGAACCAATCCTTTCCAAAAAGAGAGGATGGTTTAATAGAGGAGCGCATGAGAGAAGAAAAAGGATGAAGAAATTACAACAACAAAGAGCGATAATAAAAGCCAATAGGGAAATAAATGCCCAAACTCAGGAAACAGTCAATAGACCACCATGGGAAGAGGAACTAGATAGGCAGTTGGCATATTTCCATATGCTAGCCACTACCGCAGTAGACTCTAACCTAAACCAGATAGCTGAACCACCACTATTACCCTTATTCCCAAACTAACAAATGCTAGAACCCAACCAGGAAGACCAGTTTCCAATCCCAGATATTGACCCTTATGAGATTCCCAGAATTCCCCCACCAAACCCCATAGCTCTGTATACCAACCTTAACCCTTTAGACCCATTTTGGAATAGCGACTGGTGGAAGCAGAGTGTAATAAGAAACCCATACCGTTACGGACACCCCATACCTCGATACCCTGACCCAGAACCAGTACCATTACCTCCCATGAGTGAAGAGAATATGCAGGAACTTCGCCAATGGGCGATGAGTTAGTAGAAGAAGGGGATAGAATCCGACAGATAGGAGAAAAGCTAATATTGAAGCATGTTGAGCGAGAGATATACGACTGGATACATGATGCCTAGAATAATACCTAGATATATGTGTAATTTTGTATTTTGATAAAAAAAAAACTAAAACTAAAATAGATATTGATGCATAACTACTAGTGTGTTTAATTTCGAGTTGTAGTTTGTAATCGACGCATATATATATATATATATATATATATATGTATTGTAGGATCGTTTTACCGACCAAGTGAGTCAATCAGAGGCAATATACACTGTTTGAGAGGCGGAATCAATCAAACAGAGCTGAATCAGTGAAGAATGGAGTAGAAAACTGAGTATATCACTTTAACACACGTTTCTCATTAGTATTTCACTAGAAAATCCGGCAGCAGTTCGGTATACAACTTGTGATTCCGTGCCTAATGAGAAACAACACTAGCCTTTATATAGGCAACAGATTTCGCTCGAAATGACCAAGTGTCATTTCAAGCGAAATAACATCAATTTCACATAAAATTACATTCAAACCCCTGAACTATACATATCTGACACTTTTGACTCCTATACATCATGACCTAGACTTAAGACGTAGGCTGTAGACATCGTGCACCAACATGTATATATATATATATGTATATGTATGTATATATATATGTTTATATGTATATATGTATATGTGTGTATATATATATATATATATATGAAAAGAGTAAAAGTCGCAATGTTCGACGATTTTGATCAATCTGTTTGTGTGATTGTTTGTATTAGATTTTATTCTGTGATAATTAATACCTGATAAATATTTCCAATTCAGATGGACAATGAAGTAAATCAGGAAAACCCAAATAATGAGAATAATGGAAACCAAATAGATAATAGTGCCATCCAACATATAGTAGCACAAGGAATTATAGATGCTATGCCTTATATTATCAAGACTATTAAAGAAGATGAAAATAATAAATCTGCAAATGGAAGTAAACGCCAACACACTGAACCAAGTCATAGTGTGAACGATAATAACGGACCAATAATCCAAGCTCCAATTCCTAAAAGAAGAAGAACCATCTCTTACATTTGTTCTTATAAAGAATTCTTGGCCTGCAAACCAATAGAATTCTCAGGCAACGAAGGAGCTATTTCAGCCTTGCGCTGGATAGAAAAGACAGAAGCAGTCATAAAAATAAGTAAATGTGTAGATGAAGATAAGATTACGTTTGCTTCTAATCTTTTCAAAAATGCAGCCTTAGAATGGTGGAATACTATTCTCCAGTCTAGAGGAAGTGACAGAGTTTATAGAATGGAATGGACTAATTTTAAGGAGATAGTCGAAATAAAATTAGGTCCTCCTCATGAAAAGGAACAAAAATCGCCAATAAGTTCCTAAATCATAAAATGATTGGAATAGACTGCAAAGGTTACACTACCATATTCTTCGAATATGCTAGAATAGTGCCAACCTTAGCCTCACCTGAGCCAGTATTAATCTCTCGTTATGTTTGGGGATTAATTAGTGAGATTAGACACGTAGTCAAGGCAGCTAGGCAACAAACCATAGAAGAAGCAGTAGAACTAGCCAACACCCTGACTGATGAATTGGTACGCACACAAGAGGAGAACCAGAGAAAGAACCCAGCTCAAAGACTTACCCAGGAATTCCGCTACGGTGATTCCAATAGTGGGAAAGGTACAGGTTCTTCCTATGCACCATACTGCAAGACTAGCAAAAAGAAGCATTATGGGAGATGTGCAATGTTTTGTAATTTTTGCAAAAAGCCCGGACATAAGGAAGTAGAATGTCGATCGAAACCTAGTAATAGGATATGCTTTAATTGTGGAGAAACTGGGCACATTAAACCGAACTGTCCGAAACTAGCTCTAGCAACAATCAGCAATGCTAAGACAGCTGAAGGACCCAAGAAGAATTCCAGAGCATCCGTTCTAACAGCTGAAGAGGCTAAGATGATTCCGGATGTGATTGGCGGTACGTTTTTAGTTAACGATATTTTTGCCAAAGTATTATTTGACTCTGGTGCAAACCAAAGTTTTATCAATACTTCTTTCTACAAACTTCTCAATCAACCCTTAACCAAACTTCAACAAGATTGTCTGGTGGAAACGGTAAACAGAGAATCCATTAAGATTAGTGAAATCTTGCAGGGAGCAAGAATAAAAATTTTGAACCATCATTTGTTTGCTAACCTTTACCCAATGAATCTAGCCGGATTCGATATTGTATTAGGAATGGATTGGTTGGTAGCCAATCATGCCAATATTTTATGTGATCAAAAGTCAGTGCAAGTAAGTATACCAAGTGGTAAAAAGATCACAATCAAAGGAGATAAGCCAATCAGGTCGACAAAATTCATCTTTGAAATGAAAGTTGCAAGTTATGAAAGGAAAGGATGAATAATGTATATGATTACCATAATCATTAACACTAAAGGAAAAGAATTAAAAGATATTCCTATGGTATCTAAATTCTCAGACGTTTTTCCAGAAGAGTTACCTAGATTACCGCCTGATAGAGAGGTTGAATTTAGAATTCACCTAATACCAGGGACGGCACCGATTGCCAAAGCGCCATATCGATTAGTACCAACGGAGATGCAGGAACTGAAGAAACAATTGGATGAACTACTTGACAAAGGTTTTATACAACCAAGTTCATCACCGTGGGGAGCATCGGTGTTGTTTGTCAAAAAAGAAGGACGGATCAATGCGAATGTGCATTGATTACCAAGAATTAAACAAGGTTACGATTAAGAATCGGTACCCACTACCGAGAATCGATGATCTGTTTGATCAACTTCAAGGAGCTTGATTCTTTTCTAAGATCGATTTACACTCGGGATATCATCAATTGAAACTACAGGAAGAGGACATTCCTAAAACTGCTTTCAGAAAAAGGTACGGTCATTATGAATTTACCGTCATGCCATTCGGTTTAACCAACGCCCCAGCCGCATTTATGGACATGATGAATAGGATATGTAAACCATACCTGGATAAATTCATAATTGTCTTTATAGATGTTATTCTAATTTACTCTAAGAGTAAAGAGGAACATGCAGCGCATCTGCATACACTTCTGACATTATTGAGAAAGGAGAAGCTTTATGCTAAATTCTCAAAATGTGAATTCTGGTTACAAGAAGTGCAATTCCTTGGACATTTGGTTAATCATGAAGGAATTCATGTGGATCCCACAAAGATCGAGGCGATTACCAAATGGAAAGTCCCTGAGTCGCCAACAGAAGTAAGAGGTTTTCTTGGATTAGCCAGATATTATAGAAGATTTATCCAAGATTTCTCTAGAATAGCCATTCCACTAACTAAACTGACCTGCAAATCAGGTAATGTTTGAATGGGGACCAAAAAAAGAGGAAGCCTTTAAGATTTTTAAGCAAAAGTTAACCAACGCACCCATACGCGCATTACCAGAAGTAACTGAAGACCCGTCTCAAATTATCATGATTTTTAATACTAAATACACACTTTATATAAAAATACGGCCTTTCAAAAACTTTGTTAAGTTAACGTTCATACATGATTAAAGTATTTAAGTTAACATCCTTACTAATTTAAAACATTCGAAATGTAACATCAAGTGTTTACATGTGTCATATTTAAGCAAAATAAAATGATATCATTGCAGAAGCTACAAGACTTGTTTCGGATCTTGATATTTGCTTGATCGCCATCCGGGAGCTTATTAACATCACCTAATATCAAAACCAACTTAAAAGTTAGTTTTGACAGCATAGAAACAAGTATAAACTAGTTCCAACATCAAACAAACAAAATAATTTTTTTTTGCCAGTATCAGTGTCTCTCGCGGGCCTCGAGAGACAAGACTGCATGTCCTCGCGGGCCGCATGGAGTTAATTGTCGCAACCCCTGACCCCTACCCCGGGAGCGGTGTCACGAGATCCAGATTAGTGGTATCAGTGGTTATTACTTTGGCACCGAAAATTTACATCAGGACCGTAGTTAGGAAATAGTTTATCAGAGCAAAATACCACATTTTTATTAATAATAAATACATGGGAAAAACCCAAGTTTCCATTCTTGTTTAGGTAACTTTTATAGCCACTTTTCCAAGCCTTCAGTGCTCTCCAGCTGGCTTCTATTTGGCTTTCACATTTTGTTACCTGAAACGCGTTTTAAAAACATTTTATCAGCAAGAAATACTGGCGAGTGCATCCCAATTTAATCAAAACAAGTTTTTATATCTTTACAGTATTGAGAGCGATTACGATGTATATATCTACCCAATTACCACCCACGGTACTGTCAATCCTGACTTGTGGTCATGTTACTATTCACAGTATTAGTAACAAGTAATGTATACAAAACCCCAACATACCGACAATAATTGTAGAATACATAGACTCAATCACTGTTATCATAATTTAAAACAATTGAGGTTTTGGTAAAACAGTTTGGTTGAAAAAGAGAATGACTCACATTGCTGTTTTAGATAATACTACTGCTTTCTGGTGACTTTCTGGTTATAATCTATTAAAATTAAACAATGTACACGTGTTAGTAAGATAACCCAATTTACATTAGCTATACTCCCGAGACAGGACTCTAACGACTGAGTCAGGCAGGGCCTTGACATGCGTTACGGAGCTCTAGATCAATTGAGCAGAGTAACTAATACGTAACCAGGGGTATAATACTTACAACGAGGCAGAGCTTTGCTTTTTAGGGGTATTATTCCCGAGAGTTTTTAGCTATTAATATTTGAGAGAGAAAGAAAACTATGAGCGACTGAAACTGAGGCCAGAGACCTCCTTTTATAGTGCAGATCGGAGGGCGGCTCGCGACCCTGTCTTTCTTTCGCGGCCCGCGAGAGCCGTAGGCTTGGTGAGTCAAGGGTGTAGGTTCAACACGCAACTCGACACGTGGCAGCCAGAGGGCTCGCCTGGTGTCATGTTGTCGCGGCCCGCGACTCGCACATCCAAGGGGTCGCGCCCCGTGAGGACCCGTTTTTCTTGTTTTTATTTGATTTTTATAAATATAAAGGTATTTTAGGGTTATTTTTCATATACGGGGTATATTTTAGGACGTGTAGGGGTATTTTAATGGTCTTGGTAGAGTTGTTATATTCTCCCCACCTTGTTTTAGATCTCGTCCTAGAGGTCTACTAGAACAGGTGTGGATATTTCCTTTTCATCTCTGATTCGAACTCCCACGTGTATTCTGGTCCTCTCTTGGACTCCCATTTCACTTTAACAAGAACTAATCTCTTATGCTTCAGATTTTTGATCTTTCTATCTTCAATTTGTAGTGGTTTGTCTCTATATCCTTAAGAGGTACCTTTAATGTTTCATCTGCTAAACACTTCTTGAGATTACATACATGAAATACATCATGTATTCCTGCCATTTCCTCTGGCAGCTGTAGCTGGTAAGCTACTGGTCCTATTCTTCTAATAATCTCAAAAGGTCCAACACCTGGGGCTTAGCTTTCCCCTCTTAACGAATCTAACTACTCCTTTCCATGGAGAAACTTTTAATAATACCTTATCTCCTACTTGAAATTCCAACGGTTTTCGCCTGTTATCAGCATAACTCTTTTGACGATCGCGTGCTTTTTTAGTCTTTCCTTGACTTGAATAATATTGTCCATTGTTTCTTGTACTATTTCTGGTCCAGACAGTTGTTTTTCTCCAATTTCTGCCCAACAGACTGGAGTTCGGCACTTTCGTCCATAGAGTGCTTCAAATGGTGCAGCATTGATACTGTTATGATAGCTGTTATTGTAAGAAAATTCTATTAATGGTAAATGATCGTCCCAATTTCCTCCAAAATCAATTACACAAGCTCTAAGCACATCCTCCATTGTTTGAATTGTCCTTTCACTTTGTCCGTCCGATTGAGGATGATAAGCTGTGCTTAGTTTTAACTTGGTTCCCATTGCTTTCTGGAAACTAGTCCAAAAACGAGAAGTAAAACGGCTATCTCTATCAGAAACAATAGACAAAGGAATTCCATCTAATGAAACTATTTCATTTACATATAACTTAGCTAATTGTTCCATACTGAAAGTTTCCTTCATAGGTAAGAAATGAGCAGATTTGGTTAATCTATCAACAATCACCCAGATTGCATCATTACCTTTTCGTGTCTTGGGTAATTTAGTAACAAAATCCATTGTTATCAATTCCCATTTCCATATAGGCATTTCTAATTGCTGCAATAAACCTGAGGGTTTCTGATGTTCAGCTTTAACCTGTGAACAGGTTAGACACTTAGCAACATAGGCTGCTATATCGTTTTTCATTCCTATCCATCAGAAATTCTTTCTTAAGTCTTGATACATTTTATCATTACCAGGATGTATCATATACTTAGACTTATGGGATTCTTCTAAAATTCGGTGGTGTAGGTTTCCTTGTTTAGGTATCCAGATTCGTTTCGTATGGAATCTCCAAATTCCATCTGTTCCTTGTTCTAATTTCTTAATCATTCCTTTTAATTTTTCAGTATCATCCTTGATTACTGTTTCTTGTATTTCTCTAATTTGCTCATTTAAATCTATCTGCAAATTTAACTTGAGACAACGTACTCGTCTTGGCTTTTCATGATACTTTCAACTTAAAGCATCAGCTACTACATCAGCCTTTCCTGCGTGGTACTGGATATCACAATCAAAGTAACTAAGAATCTCCATCCAGCGTCTCTGTCTCATATTTAATTCCTTTTGCCCAAAAACATATTTTAAACTCTTATGATCGGTGAAAACAGTAAACTTACTACCATAAAGATAGTGTCTCTAAATTTTAAGAGCAAAAATTATAGCTCCTAACTCTAGATCATGGGTCGTATAATTCTCTTCATGATTCTTAAGTTGTTTAGAAGCATAAGATATAACCTTTTGACGCTGCATCAACACACATCCATAACCTAATTTAGAAGCGTCATAATAGATTACCAAATCTTCAGTTCTTTCTGGTAACGCTAGTATGGGTGTGTTGGTTAACTTTTACTTTAGAATCCTAAAAGCTTCCTCCTGTTTTGGTCCCCATTCAAACTTAATTGATTTGCAGGTCAATTTTGTTAAGGGAATAGCTATTCTAGGAAAATCTTGAATAAAACGTCTATAATAACCTGCTAGTCCAAGAAAATTTCTCACCTCCGTCGGTGATTCAGGGACTTTCCACTTAGTAATCGCCTCGATTTTTGTGGGATCTACATGAATTCCTTCATGATTAACTAGGTGTCCAAAGAATTGCACTTCCTTTAACCAAAATTTGCATTTTGAAAATTTAGCGTAAAGCTTTTCTTTTCTCAGCAAATTAAAAAGTATAAACAAATGCTCTGCTTGATCTTCTTTACTCTTAGAGTAAATAAGAATATCGTCTATAAAGACAATTATGAATTTATCCAGATATGGTTTACATATTCTGTTCATCATGTCCATAAATGCAGCTGGGGCATTGGTTAAACTAAATGGCATGACTGTAAATTCATAATGATCATACCTTGTTCTGAAAGCAGTTTTAGGAATATCCTCTTCCTGTACCTTCAATTGATAATATCATGAGCGTAAATCGATCTTAGAAAAGAACCGAGCTCCTTCCAGTTGATCGAACAGATCATCGATTCTCGTTAGTGGGTACTGATTTTTAATCGTAACCTTGTTCAATTCTCGATAATCAATACACATACGCATTGATCCATCATTCTTCTTGACAAACAAGATGGGTGCACCCCATGGCGATGAATTAGGCTGTATGAAAGCTTTCTCCAGAAGTTCGTCCAACTGGTTCTTCAGTTCCTGCATCTCTGCTGGTGCTAAACGGTAAGGTGGTTTAGCAATCGGTGCTGTCCCTGGCATTAGGTGAATTCTGAATTCAACCTCTCTATCTGGCGGTAATCCAGGTAACTCTTCTGGAAAAACGTCTGAGAATTTAGATACTGCATATTATCTTTTAATTCTTTCTCTTTAGTGTTAATGATTATGGAAATCATATATACTATTGATCATTTCCTTGCACAACTTGTTGTTTTCATCATAGAGATGAATTTTGTGGATTTAGTTGGCTTATCTCCTCTAGAATACTGGCATGATTAGCTACTAACCAGTCCATTCCTAATACGATATCAAATCCAGCCAGATTCATTGTATACAGGTTAACAATAAAATTATGGTTTAAAATTTATATTCTTGCTCCCTGCAAGATTTCAGTAATCTTAATGGATTCTCCATTCGCCGTTTCTACCAGACATTCTTGTTGAAGTTTAGTTAATGGTTGATTGAGAAGTTTGCAGAACGAAGTATTAATAAAACTTTGGTTTGCACTAGAGTCAAATAATACTTTAGCAAAAATATCATTAACTAAAAACGTACCGGTAATCACATCCGGAATCATCTTGGCTTCTTCAGCTGTTAGGACAAATGCTCGGGCATTCTTGATAGTTTTGCTGTTCGTTGCTGGAGCTAGTTTCGGACAGTTTGGTTTGATGTGCCCCGTTTCTCCACAGTTGAAGCATAGCTTGTTGCTGGGTTTTCTCCTGCAGTCTTCCTCCTTGTGTCCAGACATTTTGCAGAAGTTTCAGTATGTCTAGAATTTTTTTGAATGCTTCTTCTTGCAGGACTTACAGTAAGGTGCAGAGGTAGAACCTGTACTTTTCCCATGATAGTTATTTCCATAACGAAATTCCTTGGTAAGCTTTTGGGCTAAGTTCTTTATCTGATTTTCTTATTGCGTACGTACTAATTCATCAGTCAAGGTATTGGCTAATTCTACTGCTTCTTCTATGGTTTGTGGTCTAGCTACCTTGACTACGTGTCTGATTTCACTAATTAATCCCCAGATGTAACGGGAGATTAATACTGGTTCTGGTGAGGCTAAGGTTGGCACTATCCTAACATATTTGAAAAATATGGTAGTGTAACCTTTGCAGTCTATTCTAGTCATTTTAAGATTTAAAAACTTATTAGCGATTTGTTCTTTTTCATGAGGAGGACAAAATTTCCTTTCGACTATGTCCTTAAAGTCAGTCCATTCCATATTATAAATTTTATCACTTCCTCTAGACTGGAGAATAGTATTCCACCATTCTAAGGCTGTATTCTTAAAAAGATGAGAAGCAAACATAATTTTATCTTCATAAGCACATTTGCTTATTTCTAAGACTGCCTCTGTCTTTTCTATCCAACTTAGAGCTGCAAGGCTCCTTCATTGCCAGAGAATTTTATTGGTTTACAAGACCATAATTCTTTGTAAGAACAACCATATGACATGGTTCTTCTTCTTTTAAGAATTGGTAATTGAAGTAGCGGTCCATTATTTACACTGTGACTTGGTTCACTAGGTGATCGTTTACTTCCACTTTTATTTTTTTCTGCTTCTTTAACAGACTTGATAATATATGGCATGACATCTATAATTCCTTGTGCTACTATATGTTGGATGGCAATATTATCTACTTGGCATCTATAATTCCATGGCATCTAGAACCACCTTTATTGCGAGAACCGCGAGAACCAATGTAAACACAACCTAAAATAGCTAAAAAAACTTAAAAAAAAAAACCTAAAAAAACCTAATCCCCACCCCCCCCCCCCCCAAAAAAAAAAAACCTAATCCCCCCCAAGCTAAATGCTAAAAACCTAACCCCCTCCCCCCCCCCCCCCCCCCAAAAAAAAACCTAAACCCCCCTCCCCCCCCCCCCCAAGCTAAATGCTTAAAACTTAATAATTTTTACAGTAAAATCGCTACTTTTAGTAGCGAAAATAAATTTTTTTTTGGCTACTAAAAGTAGCGATTTTTTATAAAAAAAATATATTAAAATTTTTTTTGTGTGTTTTTAGCTATTTTTAGGTATTTTTGGTTGTGTTCACATTGGTTCTCGTGATTCTCGCAATAAAGGGTGGTTCCTAACGGATCCTTCTCCTATATATATATATATATATATATATATATATATATATATATATATATATATTATAATCCTACAACTGAAATTTAAAACACACTACTAGTTATGCATCTATAGATATTAGGTTATCTATTTTAGTTGATTTGATTTGTTTTTCTTTTTTGTTTTCACACTACACGCATTTATATATATATATATATATATATATATATATAGGGTAAGGTTCATGCGAGAACCACCTTTATTGCGAGAACCGCGAGAACCAATGTGAACACAACAAAAATAGCTAAAAAAACCTAACCCCACCCCAAAAAAAAAAACCTAAAAAAAACCTAACCCCCACCCCCCAAAAACCTAAACCCCCTGCTAAAAACTAAACCCCCAAAAAACCTAAAAAAAAATATAAAAAAATAAAAAAACACACACACTTTTTTTAGTATTTTGTACATTAAAATCGCTACTTTTAGTACTAAAAGTAGCGATTTTTGTATAAAAAATATTAAAAAAAATTTTGTGTGTGTTTTAGCTCTTTTTAGGTATTTAGCGATTTTTGTATAAAAAATATTAAAATTTTTTTTGTGTGTGTTTTAGCTCTTTTTAGGTATTTTTGGTTGTGTTCACATTGGTTCTCGCGATTCACGCAATAAAGGGTGGTTCTTAACGGATCCTTGTCCTATATATATATATATTATGGGTTGTTCATTTTGAACTGCATCTCTCGCTCGTCGTATTTCCACACGAGCTTTTCTCCTATCTGTTTTATCCTCTCTCTCCTCCCTCTATCAATTCTTCACCATATGTGCGGAGTTCCTGCACATTCTCGTCACTCATGGGTGGTCGTGGTGTGGGTACTGGGTCAGGGTATAGAGGTAACGGTTCTCCATGTGGGTACGGGTTATTTAATATCTCCTAAACATACTGGTCGTTATCCCAATATGGATCTAAAGGATTAAGGTTGGTATACTATGCTATGGGATTTGGTAGCAGTTCCTCCTGTGGATAAAGTTCTCGATAATCCCTATGGTCATCTTCCCATGGATCATACGTTAAAGGATTAGGGGCTGGGATTCTAGGTATCTCGTCAGGGTCAAACGCTGGTATGGGAAATTGGTTTCCTGGGTTAGGTTCTATCTCCATTGGTTGGGTTGGAAATAGTCGCAGTGGTTGTAGTGCAATTATCTGATCAAGGTTTGGATCTGCTGCAGTGGTGGCTAGCATATGAAAGTTTGCCAACTGTCTATTAACTATCTCCTGAGTTTGGGCATTGACTTCCCTATTGGCTGCTGCTAACGCTCTTTGCTGTTGTAACTTTTTCATCCTCTTTCGCCTCTCATGTGCTCCCCTACTGAACCATCCTCTCTTTTTCGGGGGGAATGGTTCTTCGGATTGCGACTTGAAGATAAAAATTCCCTCTTCCGTATCAGCAGAATACCCCGAAGGAGTAGGCTATGACGAGGTTCCTTCACTCTTGGGGGAACTATCTAGATGACGGTAGGCGTTAGACGTACCTTGCTCACTCATACTATAAACTAACAGATTGTCAAATAACACGAAATGATAATATACATATATACACATAATCACATAGATTATTTCCTAACATAATTGATAAAATATTGGTATCAGCAGAACACTTCTGTGGCTTAAACCAGTGGCTGTAGCTCTGATACCACTCTCTGTCGCAACCCCGACCCCTACCCCGGGAGCGGTGTCGCGAGATCCAGATTAGTGGTATCGGTGGTTATTACTTTGTCAGCGGATACTTACATCAGGACCGTAGTTAGGAAATAGTTTATCAGAGTAAAATATCACATTTTTATTAATAATAAATACATGGGAAAAACCCAAGTTTCCATTATAATATGTTTATAGGGATAAAACCTAATTTATTGAAATAAAACTTATTTCTTGTTTTGGTAACTTTTATAGCCACTTTTCCAAGCCTTCAGTGCTCTCCAACTGGCTTCTATTTGGCTTTCACATTTTGTTACCTGAAACGCGTTTTAAAAACATTTTATCAGCAAGAAATACTGGCGAGTGAATCCCAATTTAATCAAAACAAGTTTTTATATCTTTACAGTATTGAGAGCGATTACAATGTTTATATCTACCCAATTACCACCCACGGTACTGTCAATCCTGACTTGTGGTCATGTTACTATTCACAGTATTAGTAACAAGTAATGTATACAAAATCCCAACATACCGATAGTAATGGTAGAATACATAGACTCAATCAATGTTATCATAATTTAAAACAATTGAGGTTTTGGTAAAACAGTTTGGTAGAAAAAGAGAATGACTCACATTGCTGTTTTAGATAATACTACTGCTTTCTGGTGACTTTCTGGTTATAATCTATTAAAATTAAACAATGCACACGTGTTAGTAAGATAACCCATTTTACATTAGCCATACTCCCGAGACAGAACTCCAACGACTGAGTCAGGCAGAGCCTTGACATGCATTCCGGAGCTCTAGATCAATCGGGCAGAGTAACTAATACGTAACCAGGGGTTATAATACTAACAACGAGGCAGAGCTTCGCTTTTTAGGGGTATTATTCCTGAGAGTTTTTAGCTATTAATATTTGAGAGAGAAAGAAAATTGTGAGCGACTGAAACTGAAGCCAGAGACCTCCTTTTATAGTGCAGATCGGAGGGCGGCTTGCGGCCCGCGACACCCCCTCTCTTTCTTTCGCGGCCCGCGAGAGCCGTAGGCTTGGTGAGTCAAGGGTGTAGGTTCAACACGCAACTCAACACGTGGCAGCCGGAGGGCTCACCTGGTGTCATGTCGTCGTGGCCCGCGACTCACACATCCTAGGGGGTCGCGCCCCGCGAGGACCCTTTTTTTCTTGTTTTTATTTGATTTTTATAAATACGAAGGTACTTTTGGGTTATTTTTCGTATACGATGTATATTTTAGGACGTATAGGGGTATTTTAATGGTTTTGGGAGAGTTGTTATATTAATTCGCCAAACTGTTTTGTTCTTTCAGCTGCATTTGCCCAGCTATGATTTTAACCAAACAAGTAACTTTAAAATCTCATAACTTTCGTTCTACAAGTCCGTTTTACATAATTATTTTTCCTACACGTCTGTAATTTATATGTAACAACCATAAATTTATTTAGCGATTTCCGTAAATAATCACAATTACTGAGTATTTATATTCAAACATTCATGCTAAAATACTGGTTTATTAAAACCTTTTACAATTTAAAGTGATACAACATAATGTGATTTAATTCGCCATTTTAGAATAACGACGAAACAAAATTGCGGAAGCTTCGTTTAACGTGTGTTCGGTTCTTGCTCGATGCTTGATCTTCATCCGGGACTCTCGACATTCACCTGTGATCAAAACCAACTTAAAAGTCAGTTTTGATAATTAAATAACTAGTACAACAAGGAAGATTGGGTCGAATAATCGAATTAAACAAGGAAATCAGGAAATTCCAACATTGATATCTTGATCCCAGAAACAAAGACTTGAAACTGGCCTCCACCGTAACTTACGGTGGGCACCGTAAGTTACGGTGGCCCCTGGTATAAAATACCTCCACCGTAAGGCAGGAGGTAACTACCGTAATGCTTTCAGCCCCTGTATCAGACCCTCCCATTTTGCCGTTTTTGACACGAAAACTTTCGTATCTTTCAATCCGCTTGTCCGTTTGACCTACCGTTTCTTCCTACATGATTGTAATTTGATCCTCCATCAAATGGAGTTAAAATCCAACATCCTACATAATAAAATTTGAGACTTCTAAGCCTTCGAATCCTTGCCGTTTTACCGAATTTTAACCCGTTTGTGCATTTTATCAAACAAACATATTTGTTTAATCCCTATTTCACATGCACCTCTTTAAATTAATGTTATCTACCATGTTAGGTTCTAATCACAGGTTTCTCACACAATTTACATACGTTTTCGCTCGTATGCTTATTTTGACCCGTTAAGGGTATTTAAGCACTTTAGAACTTGAACTCGCTTTCATACATTTCTAGCATCTTATTCCTACTTTTCTTATCAAGTAATCTTCCACCACAACTATATGTGTGTTGGATTTAATGTGGATATCTATATGTTCCGAATTTTACCCCTCGGATTATCTTTTTACGGCAAAGACTCATATAAAGTCATTCGACCCAAAAATTTAGATCTTTCACTATCTTTTCTTATTCTAAGCATTTATTTAATCATAAAACTCGTTTCCGAACCTCTTGCAAGGGTCGTTCATTCGAATTAGCTTACAAGGGCAATGTGGTCAATTTTCATCCTTCTTTTACTACAAAGGAACTTTTAAATACTTGTTTGACCCAAAATCCGACCTTTTAACTATAATCTTGTTTATAAACCCAAGTGCTTCTAAAACACCATAATCATAACTCAATTTATTCGGTTTACCTAAAAGATAACCGAATAACTATATTTTAACCTTGTCTAACTCTTATAGAATCTCAAGTTCTACATGATGAGTTAAATCATTATACATACCTGGCTCGGATCAATATATTGACCCGTTTCAATACCTTGCCTTAGTAGCCGCTAAGCAATAGCGATGTGTGTATCCATTTGATATTTATTCCTATAAACATGTAACTCGACAAACCATTAGTCGATATTGTCAAAGGGTGATAATTTCACCTTTTGACCCGTTTATTTACCTAGTGATCTTCGTCACTTCAACTAAATGCAAATTTCATGTATTATGCTAATTTAAAGTCTACTAGCGAAAATACGAAATCAAGCATAACGTAACGGAATCGTAGTTACGTACCTTTTAAGCATCCTTTTCAAACGCGTATTTCCACCGGCTTGTCCACTTGACGATCCGAATTCCTCGCCTAAAGAGTTCAATTCACAATCCGTTTAGAACCCTTTTTATAAGTCTTAACGCACAATTTGCCATATCCATCAAACATGCGTTTTTGTCCGATTTTCAACATTTATCTTTCATTTAGGCCTTTTAACGAATACCTAACGGGTATAATTTTACATATTTAAAACCATGTTCATAACTTGATATTTTTGCCCAATATAAACATACATATTGATTCCATTATGTCAAGCATGCATACTAATGTCAGAATCATTTCATAGAAATCAAGTAACACCACTTTTGGTAGTCATGATTCTTGTGTTCATCTTAATTTTACAAAACCCATTTAACTTGTCAATGGATTATCATGAATTTCATAGATTATCCACTAATCCAACATGTTATTGACTAGGGTTTACTCCTAGACATCATATTACTTCAAGATTCATCCATGCATGACATATTTAAGCTCAATTTCAGTTTCTCACAATTAACCTAAAATTCAAGATGAATCAAAACATCACAATTTTACATACCTTATGATCCTTTCAACTAGGTGATCATTAATTTGTGCTTGAAAATCGATTTGGACTTGATTTAAACCCTCAATTTGTGGTTTTTATGAGAATTAGGGTTGGGTGAAGAATCCCCTTGTCGCCCCCTGCTTCTTGATCGACCAGACACCCCAAAATGGGTGTTTGGTGTGTTTTAATTTTGTTTTATGTTATTAAGTTTCAAATTTAACAACATAAGCCCCTCAACTTTAGTTTGGTTTATAACTTGATATTTTGTTCTTTCATTTAATTACAAGACTTGTACTAGGTTATTTATTTCCTAGTTACTTTATCTTGTTCATAACCCGTTTTATTTTAAGTCCCGTTAAATCTCAGGCCTTTTATATACTTTGCTTTCTCAAAGTATTTCTCATCCTTTTAATAAATATTAGATTTATTTATTTAAATCCTAAAATTTACCGGGTAAGTTTTACCACTAACTGTATTTTACCCGTCCTGTAGTATTAACGTGGTTTGATTACCAAACCCGTTTTCGGGGTGTTACAAGTCTACCCCCTTAAAGAGGTTTTGTCCTCGAAACCTTGTTTACATAGTTCCTTTAATTTGGATTAAACGAACTTAGTTTCGTTTTTCAAGGCGTTCATTCATTCCTTTCGATCTAACATTTCCATTTATATTGACGTGTAAGTCTTTCGTGTGTAAGGCCTCGCAGGCCGTTACTTTTCAGCTTGTATCCATTAACTTTATTGTTTATTCATTTTGGCGGTTAGACTTGTTAGTCGCCGGTTACTTCATACCCCGTTACCCGGGTATGCTATTTGCCATCTCCGGCCTTATGTGTGTTTAAAATTCTCTAAGTCACCCCGTACCACTTATGTTTTGTTAAAACGTTACTTTTGACTAAAAACTAAATTCTTAGTTTACGTTTCCTCTTTGTCGTACATCTTTCTCCCATTTCTAGGAATGTTACTTCCGAGAATCTAGTCCTTTCCGTTATTATTTAATGCGGGGAATTATAACAAATTCCCAAGCTTAACCCCTATGACCCGTAGGTTCTTTCACTTAGCCTCGTAGGCTATTTATTTAGATTTTCACCTTTTTATCCTTTCTAAGGTAAGACCTTTACAATTCGTTTCTTTCTATTTGTGACCCGAAGGTCTTTTTGGTCCCGTAGACTTTAACACTATTTATGATCCCGTAGGTTAGGATGATCCCGTAGATCGTCTTTTATCCATGTCTATATTCAAATGTATATATACATATATAGCTTCAAAGCATCTTTTATTATGTTTGGAATTGTTTATTTTCATTTTTGAACTTTAGTTGGCCTTGACCGTAGTCTAAAGCTTCGTTCGTTTACTCTTGGACTAATCTTCCGACTTTATGACTCTTTACGTCATTTACACGTCGGTTTGTTCTACGCTCACCGTTTCCCCGGTTCATAATTATACTTCTCTACGACCCGTTACCCGGGTTCTTTATTATTTCGTGCTTCCATTATTCGGTTTGCGCTTACTTGCACTACCGAGCTTTTTATATTTTATTTATCTCGTTTGATTTATTCGTGTGAGATTTCATTACTCACGAACGTCAAACTTCATTCTTTATTCGACCCGTTCAACTTTAGAATAGTTGAACATAGTTATCAAAATTTCTGTTTGCAAATTCTCATCGTCTTTTAGTCATGACTCTTAATCCGAGTCCTTTGACTTTCTATTTCGCGTACCCGTCTCTTGGTTTACGCATGCTTTCAAAATCCTACCCATCTATCGGGTATCTTTACCAAAGTCATCATCAAGTAACCATTCTTATATGGTTTTAGACATCATCTTAATTTATTTGATCGTCTTAGCGAAATCCATTGCATTTATTTAGTCAAGTCTTTTATTATTTTATTCTATCCCTTTGAATTGTCTGTGTGAATTTTCATCACTTATGACTGTCAAATTTTATCTTTATGCCTTAGCATTCTCATTAGTTGGTCTGTATTTCCTCTTACTTTGATCCTTGTCCCTTCTCTCGGGCTCTTTACTCTAACGTAATACGCTTCTGTCATCCGACTTGCGTCTACGTTTATTATCAAACGTCTTGCTTATTTGGTTTATTTGGGTACCTTTTAAGTTAGTCCCATTCATCCCGCCCTTACTACATCGAACGTAAATGTGTCTGCTACAAGAAGTTCATGGTATCATATGCCACTACTTACTTGGCCAGAGTAAGCGATCAGCACATGACACACATGAACTTTTTATAGCTTTCACATCACCCCCTATGTAAGTAATGCCTCTATTTATTTCATAATTCTAATTTCATTTAGTAAAACTTTATATAATTGCAAAACAACAATCATTAGTTTTACTAGTTTTATATTCGAACATATAAAATGTTTTTCTTTTCTATCGAACTATTATATAATCACATTCGTTAATGTGATCGCTACCTTTCTCAATAGCGTTATATTGAGAGTTTCCCACTTGGATAATTACCCCCCGTCCAAGTTTCCATATGAACTAATCTTATTATTTCCTTGTTATTCATCATCGTGAATAACACATGTTTCTATTAAACTTTTCTTAGAAACATCATCCTGAATAGAT
The DNA here is from genome assembly GCA_030545235.1 of Helianthus tuberosus. Lineage (NCBI taxonomy): Eukaryota > Viridiplantae > Streptophyta > Magnoliopsida > Asterales > Asteraceae > Helianthus > Helianthus tuberosus. The sequence goes on from CM060406.1 coordinate 191,150,221, forward strand.
ATCCTATTCAGGTTTTATCAGATATATGCAACCGTTATCCCCTACGTGTTAGTTGCATATTACTACTTGTGCGATTAATTTAAAAGCGTGCACTTGGTAATGCTTGTCCTAACGGGCTTCTCTTGCCGCTAACTTTGTTCGCGATCGTCACGCGATTTAGTTCCTTAATAAGTATGCTCTGCTTGTCATACCTCAGACCGTTCCACCGTCATATCCCTAATTCGTTCAACTCTCGTCATCTTCAGATGCGATTGTCCTTCAACTAAACATTTACAAAAGTTAGTAATTTCGACATTAATATACGCTTGTATTGTAATACAAGGCTTTTTACTGTACGTGTCAACGCACGTAATTCATTAACTATCATTTATCGATTTGACTGGGGTAACGTGTATTACGCGATAACCCTGTAAGTTGATCTCAACACTTTAATCATTCTAAATCATTGACATACTTGTACTTACCGGATTTGCGATCAAGCCTTGAACCGAACACCAATCTTTATCAAGAGCATAAGGTTTAAGTCCAAGCATAGTTTTCCCACCATACTTGAATCTCTTAAACCAAGGCTCTGATACCAACTTGTAACAACAATAAATTTATTTAGCGATTTCCGTAAATAATCAGAATTACTGAGTATTTATAATCAAACATTCATTCTAAAATACTGGTTTATTAAAAACTTTTACAATTTAAAGTGATACAACATAATGTGATTTAATTCGCCGTTTTAGAATAACGACGAAACAACATTGCGGAAGCTTCGTTTAACGTGTGTTCGGTTCTTGCTCGATGCTTGATCTTCATCCGGGACTCTCGACATTCACCTGTGATCAAAACCAACTTAAAAGTCAGTTTTGATAATTAAATAACTAGTACAACAAGGAAGATTGGATCGAATAATCGAATTAAACAAGGAAATCAGGAAATTCCAACATTGATATCTTGATCCCAGAAACAAAGACTTGAAACTGGCCTCCACCGTAAGGCAGGAGGTAACTACCGTAATGCTTTCAGCCCCCACCATAACTTACGGTGCCCACCGTAAGTTACGGTGGCCCCTGTATCAGACCCTCCCATTTTGCCGTTTTTGACACGAAAACTTTCGTATCTTTCAATCCGCTTCTCCGTTTGACCTACCGTTTCTTCCTACATGATTGTAATTTAATCCTACATCAAATGGAGTTAAAATCCAACATCCTACATAATAAATTTTGAGACTTCTAAGCCTTCGACTCCTTGCCATTTTACAGAATTTTAACCCGTTTGTGCATTTTATCAAACAAACATATTTGTTTAATCCCTATTTCACATGCACCTCTTCAAATTAGTGTTATCTACCATGTTAGGTTCTAATCATAGGTTTCTCACACAATTTAAATACGTTTTCGCTCATATGCTTATTTTGACCCGTTAAGGGTATTTAAGCACTTTAGAACTTGAACTCGCTTTCATACATTTCTAGCATCTTATTCCTACTTTTCTTATCAAGTAATCTTCCACCACAACTATATGTGTGTTGGATTTAATGTGGATATCTATATGTTCCGAATTTTACCCCTCGGATTATCTTTTTACGGCAAAGACTCATATAAAGTCATTCGACCCAAGAATTTAGATCTTTCACTATCTTTTCTTATTCTAAGCATTTATTTAATTATAAAACTCGTTTCCAAACCTCTTGCAAGGGTCGTTCATTCGAATTAGCTTACAAGGGCAATTTGGTCAATTTTCATCCTTCTTTTACCACAAAGGAACTATTAAATACTTGTTTGACCCAAAATCCGACCTTTTAACTATAATCTTGTTTATAAACCCAAGTGCTTCTAAAACACCATAATCATAACTCAATTTATTTAGTTTACGTAAAAGATAACCGAATAACTATATTTTAACCTTGTCTAACTCTTATAGAATCTCAAGTTCTACATGATGAGTTAAATCATTATACATACCTGGCTCGGATCAATATATTGACCCGTTTCAATACCTTGCCTTAGTAGCCGCTAAGCAATAGCGATGTGCGTATCCATTTGATATTCATTCCTATAAACATTTAACTCGACAAACCATTAGTCGATATTGTCAAAGGGTGATAATTTCACCTTTTGACCCGTTTATTTACCTAGTGATCTTCGTCAATTCAACTAAATGCAAATTTCATGTATTATGCTAATTTGAAGTCTACTAGCGAAAATACGAAATCAAGCATAACGTAACGGAATCGTAGTTACGTACCTTTAAGCATCCTTTTCAAACGCGCATTTCCACCGGCTTGTCCACTTGACGATCCAGATTCCTCGCCTAAAGAGTTCAATTCACAATCCGTTTAGAACCCTTTTTATAAGTCTTAACGCACAATTTGCCATATCCATCAAACATGCGTTTTTGTCCGATTTTCAACATTTATCTTTCATTTAGGCCTTTTAACGAACACCTAACGGGTATTATTTTACATATTTAAAACCATGTTCATAACTTGATATTTTTGCCCAATATAAACATACATATTGATTCCATTATGTCAAGCATGCATACTAATCTCAGAATCATTTCATAGAAATCAAGTAACACCACTTTTGGTAGTCATGATTCTTGTGTTCATCTTAATTTTACAAAACCCATTTAACTTGTCAATGGATTATCATGAATTTCATAGATTATCCACTAATCCAACATGTTATTGACTAGGGTTTACTCCTAGACATCATATTACTTCAAGATTCATCCATGCATGACATATTTAAGCTCAATTTCAGTTTCTCACAATTAACCTAAAATTCAAGATGAATCAAAACATCACAATTTTACATACCTTATGATCCTTTCAACTAGGTGATCATTAATTTGTGCTTGAAAATCGATTTGGACTTGATTTAAACCCTCAATTTGTGGTTTTTATGAGAATTAGGGTTGGGTTAAGAATCCCCTTGTCGCCCCCTGCTTCTTGATCGACCAGACACCCCAAAATGGGTGTTTGGTGTGTTTTAATTTTGTTTTATGTTATTAAGTTTCAAATTTAACAACATAAGCCCCTCAACTTTAGTTTGGTTTATAACTTGATATTTTGTTCTTTCATTTAATTACAAGACTTGTACTAGGTTATTTATTTCCTAGTTACTTTATCTTGTTCATAACCCGTTTTATTTTAAGTCCCGTTAAATCTCGGGCCTTTTATATACTTTGCTTTCTTAAAGTATTTCTCATCCTTTTAATAAATATTAGATTTATTTATTTAAATCCTAAAATTTACCGGGTAAGTTTTACCACTAACTGTATTTTACCCGTCCTATAGTATTAACGTGGTTTGATTACCAAACCCGTTTTCGGGGTGTTACATTATATACGGACCCGTTTATCATCACTATTTGTATAAAAATCCGATTTATAAGCTGATAGCCTATAAATCCCCTTTTTATTTATTTGACCCGTTTAGTTATATGTCATACTTTGCATTATTCATCCTTATTGGTTTCTAAACATAGTTACCCGTTTCCTAGGCTTGTTAACATTGGTGTTTCACTGCCATCCCATGGTTTACACACGCAATGTGTCACGCTTGTTAACGATGTTTCAAGCATGTACATTTATGCAATTTCAACAAATTATGATTCTAAACTTTTGATCCAATATCATGGGTTCTTTTAAGAAAAACTAATCTTTTTGGCGTGTCCGTTCCACGGCCTACGCTTTCATAATTCACATTCAACGAGTGACATTCAAGTCACTTCAAACATTACCAATTCAAACATTGTTTTGACCCGTTTGGTTGTCTAATGGAAACCACCATTTCAATAACATACCAAACTTATTCTAACCAATATTTTGACCCGTTTGTTTGTCTAGTGAGCTTCGTCACTTCAATAATATACCAAATTCACATATTATGCTAATTCATAGTCTACTATCTAAAATCCATAATCAAGCGTAATGTAACGAAACCATAGTTACGTACCTTTAAAGCTTTCCTTTCAAGTGCGTATCCAATCCGGCTTGTCCGCTTGAAGACTCGGTTTCCTTGCCTATAGAGTTCACCCAACAACTTGTTTAGAACTCTAATTATATCAAATAACGCATAATTCGCCATAACGTTTAAATATACGTTTTTGTTCACAATTTCAACACTTAGTTTCCTTTTAGGCATTTTACGAATACCTAATGGGCATAATCTTACATAATCACTATCAAGTTCATAACTAGTTCTTTCTGCCAATTTTAAACCTCATTTTCACAAATTCAAATGTCTAGTTTACACATCAATATCTAGACTTACTTCATAAGCTCAATTAACACTAGTTTGACAATCATGATTCTAGTGTTCAACATATTTCTACAAAACCCATTTAACACATAAATGGATGGTTATGAATCTCATATCTATGAACACTAATTAAACAAACTATTGACTAGGGTTTGCTCCTAGACATGATTTCATCCTAATTTCATCCAAACATCAATCATGCACGTCAACTTTTTGATTTCATATGTTTACCATGAATTCAAGATGGAACTAAATAATGAAATTTGGCATACCTTATGATCCCTTCATGGAGGTGATCACTAATTTGAGTTTAGATTTTGATTTGGACTTGATTTGCCCCTTCAATTTGATGAAGTTATGTTGATTAGGGTTTGAACTTGAGAGCTCTTCTTGGCTCTTGTGGTTTGTGCGACCAGAACACACACAAAGGTGTGTGTTTTGTTGGTTTTAGTTTTAATTAATTAAAACCTATTTCTCATTTTAACCATTTTAGTCCCTCAACTTTACCCAGGTTTATAAAGGGTGCTTTTAACCATGTTTTCCTTATTACTACAAGACTTGTGATTAACTAGGTTATTTATTCCTAGTTACTTTATCTTGTTTATAACCGACATTTAATTTATAATATAGAAATTTATATTTTCGGGGTGTTACAAGTCCACCCCCTTAAAAGGGTTTCGTCCTCGAAACCGGAATACGTACCAAACAATTTAGGGTAGAGACGTCTCATCTCCTCTTCGGACTCCCATGTAGTATCCGAACCTTTTCTAGCCTCCTATTTGACCTTCACTTGGTCAATTTCCTTGTTTCGTAAGCTCTTAACTTTTCGATCCAAAATTTTAATTGGCTTCACCGCATAATTGAGACTATTATCCACTTCAATATCGTCGTAATCAATATAAGTCGTTTCTTCGGCTAAACACTTTCAGAGATGTGATACGTGGAATGTGCTATGGATTCCGCGCAATTCCTCTTGTAGTTCAAGGCGGTATGCGACCTTACCAACCCGTTCGATGATTTTAAATGGCCCAATAAACCTCGGGCTTAACTTTCCTCTTTTTCTGAATCGGATAATCCCCTTCAACGGAGATACTTTAAGCATAACCTTATCACCAACCTGAAACTCGATCGGTTTTCGTCTTTTGTCAGCATACGACTTCTGTCTATCTTGAGCCGCTTTCAAATGAGCCCGAACCATATCAATTTTCTCATTAGTGGCTCAAACTATATCTTTATGAGCGAGTTCACGTGGACCCACCTTACCCAAACACACCGGGGTTCGACACTTTCTACCGTAGAGCATCTCGTACGGAGCCATACCAATCCTAGCGTGATAACTGTTGTTATATGAGAATTCGACCAACGGTAGATAAATATCCCAACTACCTCCGAAATCGATGATGCATGCCCGTAGCATGTCTTCCAATGTCTGTATTGTTCTTTCGCTCTGTCCATCCATTTGAGGATGGTACGCGGTGCTAATGAAAAATTTCTTCCCCATTTGCTCTTGGAAATGATGCCAAAAGTTTGAAGTAAACCGGGTATCCCTATCGGACATGATGGATACCGGTACTCCGTGGCGTGCCACTATCTCATTAGTATACACCTCTGACATCTTTTCTGACGTTTAAGTCTCGCATATCGGAATGAAGTGAGCACTTTTCGTCAGTCTATCCACAACTACCCATATGGCATCGAATTCGCGGTTCGTCTTTGGTAGTTTGGTCAATAGGTCCATTGTGATATGTTCCCATTTCCAAACCGGAATATCCAACAGTTGAAGTTTACCGTATGGTTTTTGGTGCTCTGCCTTGACTTGTAGACATGTCAAGCATTTCTCCACGTATTTCACTACATCCCTCTTCATTCCAGGCCACCAATAATTCTGTTTCAAGTCGTTATACATCTTGATTGCCCCCGGATGAATAGAATAATGGGATTTGTGAGCTTCGTCAAGTAAAAGTAACCCCACACGAATTTGGAACCCACGTCCTTCCGAAGCGAGTCTTTAACCCGTTGTTACCATCCACCAAATCTTTCAATTGCCCAACTACTCTTTCTTTCTTCCAATTCTCTTCTTTCATTTCTTCAACTTGTGCTTCTCGGATTCGTTCGAGTAAACCTAATGTCACAATACGCTGTACCGATCGCACCCGTATAGGAGCATGATCAGCCTTTCGGCTCAACGCATCCGCCACTACATTGGCTTTTCCAGTGTACATCCTTGAGGTGCATGTTAAAAATATTTTTTTAAAACAAATAAATATAAAACTATTTTATATAAAAGGAGGAAATTATTCACCAACGTATTTGTTGACCCAAAAATATATTTTTTCTAACGTGGTTCAGGTTTTCAAAGTTGATGATTAAGTGATGTGGACACGTAGCATGGGCCTTAGGAAATTAAATGGAAATCTTGATATGTTTGTTTTGAACAATGAATGAACAATTTTGATTATTATATGTTATGTGACTATTTCAATGGATATGCTTTAAATATTGAAACAATAATTAGTTGTCATGAGTTATGGGCAATCATCATGCCCCGTACCTTTCCGCTGCAGGTCGGGGTGTGACATCCAGGATGGTAATGTATTTCGCAGTCATAATCTTTCACTGTTTCCAACCACCGCCTCTATCTCATGTTCAACTCCTTCTGATCGAAGAAATATTTTAGACTCTTGTGGTCGGTAAATATAGTGCACTTCACCCCGTACAAATAGTTCCTCCATATTTTTAATGCAAATACCACTGCCGCTAATTCAAGATCGTGCGTAGGGTATTTCTTTTCGTGAATCTTCAGTTGCCTTGAAGTATAAGCTATAACTTTGCCTCGTTGCATTAAGACGCACCCGAGTCCCGAATGTGACGCATCCGAGTAAACCACCATATCATCGACTCCGTCCGGCAATGTTAATACAGGAGCGTGGGTTAACTTCTCCTTAAGCGTTTGGAATGCTTTCTCTTGTTCAATTCCCCATATAAATTTTTCCTCCTTGAGAGTTAACTTGGTCAACGGCGTAGTAATCTTGGAGAAATCTTGTATGAATCTCCTATAATATCCCTCAAGCCCCAAGAAGCTTCTTATTTTCGAAGGATTCTTCGGAGGGTTCCATTTCGACATGGCTTCTATTTTCGACGGATCTACTAACACCCCGTCATCACGAATGATGTGCCCGAGAAATTGCACCTCTCGTAACCAGAAGGCGCATTTCGAGAACTTTGCATAAAGCTTTTCCCGTCTAAGCGTTTCTAATACTTCGCGTAGATGATACACGTGATTAACTTCATTCTTCGAATACACCAAGATGTCGTTAATGAACACTATCACCGACTTATCTATCATAGGTTTTCAAACCCAGTTCATGAGATCCATGAAAGCCGCGGGTGCATTTGTCAACCCGAAAGACACCATGAGGAACTCGTAATGTCCGTACCGTGTACGAAAGGCCGTCTTCGGTACATCTTCTTCTTTGACCTTTAATTGATGATACCTCGATCTAAGGTCAATCTTGGAGAACCAACTCGCACCTTGTAGTTGGTCAAATAAATCATCAATTCTCGGGAGCGGGTATCGATTTTTCACCGTGAGTTTGTTTAACTCCCGGTAATCGATACACATTCGCATGCTCCTGTCCTTTTTCTTCATGAATAATACCGATGCGCCCCACGGAGACACACTCGGCCTTATGAACCCCTTGTCGAGCAAGTCTTGAATCTGAGACATCAAATCTTGTAGCTCTGATGGCGCGAGTCGATATGGCGCCTTTGCCATGGGTTTTGCACCCGAAACCAATTCGATTCCGAATTCTACTTCCCGTTCTGGCGGTATTCCCGGTAAGTCTTCCGGAAACACATCTTCATAATCACGTACCACTGGTACATCCCCAACCTTCAGCGACTCTTTCTCCGGTTCGCTCGCGTATATCATAAACGCCCTACATCCATGCCTCATAAGCTTATGAGCTTCTGACATTGTACACACCACGGGATTACCCCCCTTTTCACCATAAATAGTAACGTGTTTTCCGCTCGGGGACGTTAGTTTTATCTCCTTACGGAAGCACACAACCTTTGCCTGATATCGGGATAACCAATCCATCCCGACAACCACTTGAAACTCTCCCATCAACATTGGGATCAAGTCTATTGAGTATTCTTCGCCATTGATACTCAACTTGCAGTTTTGGCATACATTACACACTATAAAGCTTTTGTTATCACCTATCTCGACTTCTAAGGGCATAGGTAATTTTGTTAATAGGAATGAAGGATGTCGAATAAATCCATGTGAAATAAAGGATTTATTCGCACCCGTATCAAATAATACACGCGCAGGAATTGAGTTTACAGCAAATATACCTGAGACCACATCGGGTTCCGTCTTCGCTTCAGCTGCGGTTAGGTGGAAAGATCTGGCCCTTGCCTTCTGTGCCTCAATCTGTGCATCCTTCCCATCCTTTTTCCCGACCAACTCCGGGCATTCTGATTTCTTATGACACGGTTGGTAGCATTTATAACAAATCGAAACTTTTCCTGGGCACAATGAAGCCGTATGCCCAGTCTTTCCACATATAGGGCATGGCTTATCCTTGAAGCGACACTCTCCCTTTTGCCCCTTCCCGCATACCTTACAACTCGGTGACCCGCCTTTCACATCCGGCTTCTTTGCCGATTCGGTCATTCATGACTTCTTCACAGGGCTTGGATTAACATCTTGTGCCCTTCATTCACCCCTCTCGATTTGCTTTTTCAGCTCAATCTCTCGTTCCCGAGCAGTGTTTATGATCTCGGTGAGAATCTCATATTTCGAGGGAGTCATGAACTCCCGATATTCGGCGCTCAACATATTGTAGTAGTAGTATATCTTTTCTTCTTCATTTGTCACAAGTCTATCACAGAACCTTAACTTATCAAGAAAAATGCCCGTGATTTTGTCTATCGATTCACCCCTTTGCCTCATTTGGATGAACTCTTCCTTGATGTTGTTAATAACCGCCTTGGGACTGTGATGTTTAAGGAACGGTGCCTTAAACTCAACCCATATCATGATCTTAGCCGCTTCACTCCTATTCTCCTTTTTCTTATTATCCCACCAATCTTTCACTTGACCTCTTAACAGACCCGTACCGTAAGCTACGAAGTCACTTGCATCAAAGTGGGTCCTTTCAAACACTCCTTCCATGTCACTCAGCCATCGTTGACATATTATTGGATCGACCTCCCCGTTGTAGATCGGAGGTTTGCAAGCCATGAACTTATTATACGAGCAAGCCTTCCGCTCCCCCGACTTTTCCTTTGCTTGGTTGGCATTATCCTCCAACCTTTTGATCCATTTTTCTACTACCGTAAGTACCGTCTTTTGAATCTTGTCTATAAACCCGGATAGACTATTCTCGATTACCTTTCCAACCTCTTCGGCTATCACTTCTATCATTGTTCGGTGACTATCGGCACCGCATCTTCATTACCTCCATCGGCCATCTTGAATCTGAAATTTTTATACTAATTATTAAACATTTCATTTTATAACATATGCATCTTTCGCTTTGGTTTAGCTAAGTTCACAACTTGCTTAAACCGTTTATGTTTGGTGCATTTTCCGGGTTTGAGTGTATTACGCACTCTTCCCATGCACAATAAATCAAATTCCTTTTTCTAATGTTTTAATAAAATCTACAAAAAATAGCTAATTCTTACCAGATGTTTGATCAAGCTTCGAACCGAACACATTTGTCAACAACCTTGAGCTCTGATACCAACTTGTAAGGCCCGTCTCAAATTATCACGATTTTTAATACTAAATACACATTTTATATAAAAATATGACCTTTCAAAAACTTTGTTAAGTTAATGTTCATACATGATTAAAGTATTCAAGTTAACATCCTTACTAATTTAAAACATTCGAAATGTAACATCAAGTGTTTACATGTTTCATATTTAACCAAAATAAAATTATATCATTGCGGAAGCTACAAAAGACTTGTGTTCGGTTCTTGATATTTGCTTGATCGCCACCCGGAAGCTTATTAACATCACCTAATATCAAAACCAACTTAAAAGTTAGTTTTGACAGCATAGAAACCAGTATAAACAAGTTCCAACATCAAACAAACAAAATAAAATTTTTGCCAGTATCAGTGTCTCTCGCGGGCCGCGAGAGACTAGACTACATGTCTTTGCGGGCCGCGAGAGCGTTAATTCGCCAGACTGTTTTGTTCTTTCAGTTGCATTTGCCCAGCTATGATTTTAACCAAACAACTAACTTTAAAATCTCATAACTTTCGTTCTACAAGTCCATTTTACGTAATTCTTTTTCCTATGTCTCCGTAATTTAAATACGGACCCGTTTACCATCATTATTTGCATAAAAATCCGATTTATAAGATGATAGCCTATAAATCCCCTTTTTATTTATTCAACCCGTTTAGCTATATGTCATACTTTGCATTATTCATCCTTATTGGTTTCTAAACATAATTACCTATTTCCCGGGCTTGTCAACATTGGTGTTTCACTTCCATCCCATGGTTTACACACGCAATGTGTCACGCTTGTTAATGATGTTTCAAGCATGTACATTTATGCAATTTCAACAAATTATGATTCTAAACTTTTGACCCAATATCATGGGCTCTTTTAAGAAAAAACTAATCTTTTTGGCGTGTCCATTCCATGGCCTACACTTTCAAAATTCACATTCAACGAGTGACATTCAAGTTACTTCAAACATTACCAATTCAAACATTTTTTTGACCCGTTTGGTTGTCTAATGGAAACCACCATTTCAATAACATACCAAACTTATTCTAACCAATATTTTGACCCGTTTGTTTGTCTAGTGAGCCTCATCACTTCAACAATATACCAAATTCACATATTATGCTTATTCAAAGTCTACTATCTAAAATCCATAATCAAGCATAATGTAACGAAACCATAGTTACGTACCTTTAAAGCTTTCCTTTCAAGCGCGTATCCAATCCGGCTTGTCCGCTTGAAGACTCGGTTTCCTTGCCTATAGAGTTCTCCCAATAACTTGTTTAGAACTCTAATTATATCATATAACGCATAATTCGCCATAACGTTTAAATATGCGTTTTTGTTCAAAATTTCAACACTTAGTTTTCTTTTTGGCATTTTAACGAATACCTAATGGCCATAATCTTACATAATCAATATCAAGTTCATAACTAGTCCTTTTTGCCAATTTTAAACCTCGTTTTCACAAATTCAAATGTCTAATTTACACATCAATATCTAGACTTACTTCATAAGCTCAATTAACACTAGTTTGACAATCATGATTCTAGTGTTATGAATCTCATATCTATGAACACTAATTCAACAAACTATTGACTAGGGTTTGCTCCTAGACATGATTTCATCCTAATTTCATCCAAGCATCAAGCATGCAAGTCAAATTTTCGATTTCATATGTTCACCATGAATTCAAGATGGAACTAAATAATGAAATTTGGCATTCCTTATGATCCCTTCATGGAGGTGATCACTAATTTGAGTTTAGATTTCGATTTGGACTTGATTTGCCCCTTCAATTTGATGAAGTTATGTTGATTAGGGTTTGAACTTGAGAGCTCTTCTTGGCTCCTGTGGTTTGTTCAACCAGGACACACAAAATTGTGTGTTTTGGTGTTTTTAGTTTTAATTAATTAAAACCCATTTCTCATTTTAACCATTTTAGTCCCTCAACTTTACCCAGGTTTATAAAGGGTTCTTTTAACCATGTTTTCCTTATTACTACAAGACTTGTGGTTAACTAGGTTATTTATTCCTAGTTACTTTATCTTGTTTATAACCGACATTTAATTTATAATATAAACATTTATATTTTCGGGGTGTTAGAACTTTATAGTCTATTGTGATGCGTCTAAATTAGGATATGGATGTGTGTTGATGCAACGTCAAAAGGTTATAGCTTATGCTTCTAGACAACTTAAGAAACATGAAGAGAATTACACAACCCATGATCTATAGTTAGGAGCCATAATTTTTGCCCTTAAGATTTGGAGACACTATTTATATGGAAATAAATTTGTTGTCTTCACAGATCATAAGAGTTTAAGGTATATTTTTGGACAAAAGGAATTAATATGAGACAGAGACGTTGGATGGAAATTCTTAGCGATTATGATTGTGATATCCAGTATCATGTTGGGAAAGCTAATGTAGTAGCTGATGCTTTAAGTCGAAGGTATCATGAAAAGCCGAAACGAGTACGCTCTCTCAAATTAAATCTGCAGATAGATTTAAATGAAGAAATTAGAGAGGTACAAGAAACAACATTCAAGGACGATGCTGAAGGTTTAAAAGGAATGATTAAGGAATTAGAACAAGGATCAGATGGAATTTGGAAGTTCCATAAGAAAAGGATGTGGATATCTAAACAAGGAAACCTACGCCATAGAATTCTAGAAGAAGCCCATAAGTCTAAGTATACGATACATCCCGGAAGCGATAAGATGTATCAAGATCTAAGAAAGAATTTCTGGTGGATAGGAATGAAAAAGGATATAGCCAACTATGTTGCTAAATGTCTGACCTGTTTACAGGTTAAAGTAGAACATCAGAAACCCTCCGGATTATTACAGCAATTAGAAATGCCAATATGGAAATGAGAATTGATAACAATGGACTTTGTTACCAAATTACCCAAGACTCGAAAAGGTATTGATACAATCTGGGTGATTGTTGACAAATTAACCAAATCTGCTCATTTCTTACCAATGAAGGAAACTTTCCGTATGGTTAGCCAAGCTATATGTAAATGAAATAGTTTCATTACATGGAATTCTTTTATCTATTGTATCTGATAGAGATAGCCGTTTTACTTCTCATTTTTGGACAAGTTTCCAAAAAGCAATGGGAACAAGGTCGAATCTAAGCACATATTATCATCCACAAATGGACGGACAAAGCGAAAGGACAATTCAAACAATGGAAGATATGCTTAGAGTTTGTGTAATTGATTTAGGAGGAAATTGGGACGACCATTTACCATTAATGGAATTTTCCTACAATAACAGCTATCAAACGAGTATTAATGCTGCACCTTTTGAAGAACTTTATGGACGAAAGTGCCAAACTCCAGTTTGTTGGGTAGAAATTAGAGAAAAGCAACTATCTGGACCAGAGATAGTGCAAATAACAACGGACAAAATAATTCAAGTTAAGGAAAGATTAAAAACAGCACGAGGTCGTCAAAAGAGTTATGCAGATAACAGACGAAAACCTTTGGAATTTCAAGTTTCTCCATGGAAATGAGTAGTCAGATTCATTAAGAGAAGAAAGCTAAGACCCAGGTATGTTGGACCTTTTGAGATTATTAAAAGGATTGGACCTGTAGCTTATCAGCTACAACTGCCATAGGAAATGGCCAGGATACATGATGTGTTTCGTGTATGTAATCTCAAAAAGTGCTTAGTAGACAAATCATTAGTGATACCTCTTAAAGACATAGAGGTAAATAAGAAACTTAAGTTTGTAGAGAAACCCATTCAGATTGAAGATAGGAAGATCAAGAATCTTAAGCATAAGAAACTAGTTCTGGTCAAAGTGAAATGGGATTCCAAGAGAGGAACATCATATACTTGGTAGCTCGAGTCAGAGATGCAAATGAAATATCCACACGTGTTCCAGTAGACCTCAAGGATGAGATCTAAAACAAGGTGGGGAGGATATAACAACCCTCCTAAAACCCCTTAACTTGACCTTAAAACGCTCCTTATATACCCTGTATACGAGAAACGAGCTCGAAATACTTTCATATTTATAAAAATCAAACGCGTATTTCCACCGGCTTGTCCACTTGACGATCCGGATTCCTCGCCTAAAGAGTTCAATTCACAATCCGTTTAGAACCCTTTTTATAAGTCTTAACGCACAATTTGCCATATCCATCAAACATGCGTTTTTGTCCGATTTTCAACATTTATCTTTCATTTAGGCCTTTTAACGAACACCTAACGGGTATAATTTTACATATTTAAAACCATGTTCATAACTTGATATTTTTGCCCAATATAAACATACATATTGATTCCATTATGTCAAGCATGCATACTAATCTCAGAATCATTTCATAGAAATCAAGTAACACCACTTTTGGTAGTCATGATTCTTGTGTTCATCTTAATTTTACAAAACCCATTTAACTTGTCAATGGATTATCATGAATTTCATAGATTATCCACTAATCCAACATGTTATTGACTAGGGTTTACTCCTAGACATCATATTACTTCAAGATTCATCCATGCATGACATATTTAAGCTCAATTTCAGTTTCTCATAATTAACCTAAAATTCAAGATGAATCAAAACATCACAATTTTACATACCTTATGATCCTTTCAACTAGGTGATCATTAATTTGTGCTTGAAAATCGACTTGGACTTGATTTAAACCCTCAATTTGTGGTTTTTATGAGAATTAGGGTTGGGTGAAGAATCCCCTTGTCGCCCCCTGCTTCTTGATCGACCAGACACCCCAAAATGGGTGTTTGGTGTGTTTTAATTTTGTTTTATGTTATTAAGTTTCAAATTTAACAACATAAGCCCCTCAACTTTAGTTTGGTTTATAACTTGATATTTTGTTCTTTCATTTAATTACAAGACTTGTACTTGGTTATTTATTTCCTAGTTACTTTATCTTGTTCACAACCCGTTTTATTTTAAGTCCCGTTAAATCTCGGGCCTTTTATATACTTTGCTTTCTTAAAGTATTTCTCATCCTTTTAATAAATATTAGATTTATTTATTTAAATCCTAAAATTTACCGGGTAAGTTTTACCACTAACTGTATTTTACCCGTTCTGTAGTATTAACGTGGTTTGATTACCAAACCCGTTTTCGGGGTGTTACATTATATACGGACCCGTTTATCATCACTATTTGTATAAAAATCCGATTTATAAGCTGATAGCCTATAAATCCCCTTTTTATTTATTTGACCCGTTTAGTTATATGTCATACTTTGCATTATTCATCCTTATTGGTTTCTAAACATAGTTACCCGTTTCCTAGGCTTGTTAACATTGGCGTTTCACTGCCATCCCATGGTTTACACACGCAATGTGTCACGCTTGTTAACGATGTTTCAAGCATGTACATTTATGCAATTTCAAAAAATTATGATTCTAAACTTTTGATCCAATATCATGGGTTCTTTTAAGAAAAACTAATCTTTTTGGCGTGTCCGTTCCACGGCCTACGCTTTCATAATTCACATTCAACGAGTGACATTCAAGTCACTTCAAACATTACCAATTCAAACATTGTTTTGACCCGTTTGGTTGTCTAATGGAAACCACCATTTCAATAACATACCAAACTTATTCTAACCAATATTTTGACCCGTTTGTTTGTCTATTGAGCTTCGTCACTTCAATAATATACCAAATTCACACATTATGCTAATTCATAGTCTACTATCTAAAATCCATAATCAAGCGTAATGTAACGAAACCATAGTTACGTACCTTTAAAGCTTTCCTTTCAAGTGCGTATCCAATCCGGCTTGTCCGCTTGAAGACTCGGTTTCCTTGCCTATAGAGTTCACCCAACAACTTTTTTAGAACTCTAATTATATCAAATAACGCATAATTCGCCATAACGTTTAAATATACGTTTTTGTTCATAATTTCAACACTTAGTTTCCTTTTAGGCATTTTACGAATACCTAATGGGCATAATCTTACATAATCACTATCAAGTTCATAACTAGTTCTTTTTGCCAATTTTAAACCTCATTTTCACAAATTCAAATGTCTAGTTTACACATCAATATCTAGACTTACTTCATAAGCTCAATTAACACTAGTTTGACAATCATGATTCTAGTGTTCAACATATTTCTACAAAACCCATTTAACACATAAATGGATGGTTATGAATCTCATATCTATGAACACTAATTCAACAAACTATTGACTAGGGTTTGCTCCTAGACATGATTTCATCCTAATTTCATCCAAACATCAATCATGCACGTCAACTTTTTGATTTCATATGTTTACCATGAATTCAAGATGGAACTAAATAATGAAATTTGGCATACCTTATGATCCCTTCATGGAGGTGATCACTAATTTGAGTTTAGATTTTGATTTGGACTTGATTTGCCCCTTCAATTTGATGAAGTTATGTTGATTAGGGTTTGAACTTGAGAGCTCTTCTTGGCTCTTGTGGTTTGTGCGACCAGAACACACACAAAGGTGTGTGTTTTGTTGTTTTTAGTTTTAATTAATTAAAACCTATTTCTCATTTTAACCATTTTAGTCCCTCAACTTTACCCAAGTTTATAAAGGGTGCTTTTAACCATGTTTTCCTTATTACTACAAGACTTGTGATTAACTACGTTATTTATTCCTAGTTACTTTATCTTGTTTATAACCGACATTTAATTTATAATATAGAAATTTATATTTTCGGGGTGTTACAAGTCCACCCCCTTAAAAGGGTTTCGTCCTCGAAACCGGAATACGTACCAAACAATTTAGGGTAGAGACGTCTCATCTCCTCTTCGAACTCCCATGTAGTATCTGAACCTTTTCTATGCTCCCATTTGACCTTCACTTGGTCAATTTCCTTGTTTCGTAAGCTCTTAACTTTTCGATCCAAAATTTTAATTGGCTTCACCGCATAATTGAGACTATTATCCACTTCAATATCGTCGTAATCAATATAAGTCGTTTCTTTGGCTAAACACTTTCAGAGATGTGATACGTGGAATGTGCTATGGATTCCGCTCAATTCCTCTTGTAGTTCAAGGCGGTATGTGACCTTACCAACCCGTTCGATGATTTTAAATGGCCCAATAAACCTCGGGCTTAACTTTCCTCTTTTTCTGAATCGGATAATCCCCTTCAACGGAGATACTTTAAGCATAACCTTATCACCAACCTGAAACTCGATCGGTTTTCGTCTTTTGTCAGCATACGACTTCTGTCTATCTTGAGCCGCTTTCAAATGAGCCCGAACCATATCAATTTTCTCATTAGTGGCTCAAACTATATCTTTATGAGCGAGTTCACGTGGACCCACCTCACCCAAACACACCGGGGTTCGACACTTTCTACCGTAGAGCATCTCGTACGGAGCCATACCAATCCTAGCGTGATAACTGTTGTTATATGAGAATTCGACCAACGGTAGATAAATATCCCAACTACCTCCGAAATCGATGATGCATGCCCGTAGCATGTCTTCCAATGTCTGTATTGTTCTTTCGCTCTGTCCATCCATTTGAGGATGGTACGCGGTGCTAATGAAAAATTTCTTCCCCATTTGCTCTTGGAAATCATGCCAAAAGTTTGAAGTAAACCGGGTATCCCTATCGGACATGATGGATACCGGTACTCCGTAGCGTGCCACTATCTCATTAGTATACACCTCTGACATCTTTTCTGACGTTTAAGTCTCGCATATCGGAATGAAGTGAGCACTTTTCGTCAGTCTATCCACAACTACCCATATGGCATCGAATTCGTGGTTCGTCTTTGGTAGTTTGGTAAATAGGTCCATTGTGATATGTTCCCATTTCCAAACCGGAATATCCAACAGTTGAAGTTTACCGTATGGTTTTTGGTGCTCTGCCTTGACTTGTAGACATATCAAGCATTTCTCCACGTATTTCACTACATCCCTCTTCATTCCGGGCCACCAATAATTCTGTTTCAAGTCGTTATACATCTTGATTGCCCCCGGATGAATAGAATAATGGGATTTGTGAGATTCGTCAAGTAAAAGTAACCCCACACGAATTTGGAACCCACGTCCTTCCGAAGCGAGTCTTTAACCCGTTGTTACCATCCACCAAATCTTTCAATTGCCCAACTACTCTTTCTTTCTTCCAATTCTCTTCTTTCATTTCTTCAACTTGTGCTTCTCGGATTCGTTCGAGTAAACCTAATGTCACAATAAGCTGTACCGATCGCACCCGTATAGGAGCATAATCAGCCTTTCGGCTCAACGCATCCGCCACTACATTGGCTTTTCCAGTGTACATCCTTGAGGTGCATGTTAAAAATATTTTTTTAAAAGAAATAAATATAAAACTATTTTATATAAAAGGAGGAAATTATTCACCAACGTATTTGTTGACCCAAAAATATATTTTTTCTAACGTGGTGCAGGTTTTCAAAGTTGATGATTAAGTGATGTGGACACGTAGCATGGGCCTTAGAAAATTAAATGGAAATCTTGATATGTTTGTTTTGAACAATGAATGAACAATTTTGATTATTATATGTTATGTGACTATTTCAATGGATATGCTTTAAATATTGAAACAATAATTAGTTGTCATGAGCTATGGGCAATCATCATGCCCCGTACCTTTCCGCTGCAAGTCGGGGTGTGACATCCATGATGGTAATGTATTTCGCAGTCATAATCTTTCACTGTTTCCAACCACCGCCTCTATCTCATGTTCAACTCCTTCTGATCGAAGAAATATTTTAGACTCTTGTGGTCGGTAAATATAGTGCACTTCACCCCGTACAAATAGTGCCTCCATATTTTTAATGCAAATACCACTGCCGCTAATTCAAGATCGTGCATAGGGTATTTCTTTTCGTGAATCTTCAGTTGCCTTGAAGTATAAGCTATAACTTTTCCTCGTTGCATTAAGACGCACCCGAGTCCCCAATGTGACGCATCCGAGTAAACCACCATATCATCGACTCCGTCCGGCAATGTTAATACAGGAGCGTGGGTTAACTTCTCCTTAAGCGTTTGGAACGCTTTCTCTTGTTCAATTCCCCATATAAATTTTTCCTCCTTGAGAGTTAACTTGGTCAACGGCGTAGTAATCTTGGAGAAATCTTGTATGAATCTCCTATAATATCCCTCAAGCCCCAAGAAGCTTCTTATTTTCGAAGGATTCTTCGGAGGGTTCCATTTCGACACGGCTTCTATTTTCAACGGATCTACTAACACCCCGTCAGCACTAATGATGTGCCCGAGAAATTGCACCTCTCGTAACCAGAAGGCGCATTTCGAGAACTTTGCATAAAGCTTTTCCCGTCTAAGCGTTTCTAATATTTCGCGTAGATGATACACGTGATTAACTTCATTCTTTGAATACACCAAGATGTCGTTAATGAACACTATCACCGACTTATCTATCATAGGTTTTCAAACCCAGTTCATGAGATCCATGAAAGCCGCGGGTGCATTTGTCAACCCGAAAGACACCATGAGGAACTCGTAATGTCCGTACCGTGTACGAAAGGCCGTCTTCGGTACATCTTCTTCTTTGACCTTTAATTGATGATACCTCGATCTAAGGTCAATCTTGGAGAACCAACTCGCACCTTGTAGTTGGTCAAATAAATCATCAATTCTAGGGAGCGGGTATCGATTTTTCACCGTGAGTTTGTTTAACTCCCGGTAATCGATACACATTCGCATGCTCCTGTCCTTTTTCTTCATGAATAATGACGATGCGCCCCATGGAGACACACTCGGCCTTATGAACCCCTTGTCGAGCAAGTCTTGAATCTGAGACATCAAATCTTGTAGCTCTGATGGCGCGAGTCGATATGGCGCCTTTGCCACGGGTTTTGCACCCGAAACCAATTCGATTCCGAATTCTACTTCCCGTTCTGGCGGTATTCCCGGTAAGTCTTCCGGAAACACATCTCCATAATCACGTACCACTGGTACATCCCCAACCTTCAGCGACTCTTTCTCCGGTTCGCTCGCGTATATCATAAACGCCCTACATCCATGCCTCATAAGCTTATGAGCTTCCGACATTGTACACACCACTGGATTACCCCCCTTTTCACCATAAATAGTAACGTGTTTTCCGCTCGGGGACGTTAGTTTTATCTCCATACGGAAGCACACAACCTTTGCCTGATATCGGGATAACCAATCCATCCCGACAACCACTTGAAACTCTCCCATCAACATTGGGATCAAGTCTATTGAGTATTCTTCGTCATTGATACTCAACTTGCAGTTTTGGCATACATTACACACTATAAAGCTTTTGTTATCACCTATCTCGACTTCTAAGGGCATAGGTAATTTTGTTAATAGGAATGAAGGATGTCGAATAAATCCATGTGAAATAAAGGATTTATTCGCACCCGTATCAAATAATACACGCGCAGGAATTGAGTTTACAGCAAATATACCTGAGACCACATCGGGTTCCGTCTTCGCTTCAGCTGCGATTAGGTGGAAAGATCTGGCCCTTGCCTTCTGTGCCTCAATCTGTGCATCCTTCCCATCCTTTTTCCCGACCAACTCCGGGCATTCTGATTTCTTATGGCACGGTTGGCAGCATTTATAACAAACCGAAACTTTTCCTGGGCACAATGAAGCCGTATGCCCAGTCTTTCCACATATAGGGCATGGCTTATCCTTGAAGCGACACTCGCCCTTTTGCCCCTTCCCGCATACCTTACAACTCGGCGACCCGCCTTTCACATCCGGCTTCTTTGCCGATTCGGTCATTCGTGACTTCTTCACAGGGCTTGGATTAACATCTTGTGCCCTTCGTTCACCCCTCTCGATTTGCTTTTTCAGCTCAATCTCTCGTTCCCGAGCAGTGTTTATGATCTCGGTGAGAATCTCATATTTCGAGGGAGTCATGAACTCCTGATATTCGGCGCTCAACATATTGTAGTAGTAGTATATCTTTTCTTCTTCATTTGTCACAAGTTTATCACAGAACCTTAACTTATCAAGAAAAATGCCCGTGATTTTGTCTATCGATTCACCCCTTTGCCTCATTTGGATGAACTCTTCCTTGATGTTGTTAATAACCGCCTTGGGACTGTGATGTTTAAGGAACGGTGCCTTAAACTCATCCCATGTCATGATCTTAGCCGCTTCACTCCTAATCTCCTTTTTCTTATTATCCCACCAATCTTTCACTTGACCTCTTAACAGACCCGTACCGTAAGCTACGAAGTCACTTGCATCACAGTGGGTCCTTTCAAACACTCCTTCCATGTCACTCAGCCATCGTTGACATATTATTGGATCAACCTCCCCGTTGTAGATCGGAGGTTTGCAAGCCATGAACTTATTATACGAGCAAGCCTTCCGCTCCCCCGACTTTTCCTTCGCTTGGTTGGCATTATCCTCCAACCTTTTGATCCATTCTTCTACTACCGTAAGTACCGTGTTTTGAATCTTGTCTATAAACCCGGATAGACTATTCTCGATTACCTTTCCAACCTCTTCGGCTATCACTTCTATCATTGTTCGGTGACTATCGGCACCGCATCTTCATTACCTCCATCGGCCATCTTGAATCTGAAATTTTTATACTAATTATTAAACATTTCATTTTATAACATATGCATCTTTCGCTTTGGTTTAGCTAAGTTCACAACTTGCTTAAACCGTTTATGTTTGGTGCATTTTCCGGGTTTGAGTGTATTACGCACTCTTCCCATGCACAATAAATCAAATTCCTTTTTCTAATGTTTTAATAAAATCTACAAAAAAATAGCTAATTCTTACCAGATGTTTGATCAAGCTTCGAACCGAACACATTTGTCAACAACCTTGAGCTCTGATACCAACTTGTAAGGCCCGTCTCAAATTATCACGATTTTTATTACTAAATACACATTTTATATAAAAATATGACCTTTCAAAAACTTTGTTAAGTTAATGTTCATACATGATTAAAGTATTCAAGTTAACATCCTTACTAATTTAAAACATTCGAAATGTAACATCAAGTGTTTACATGTTTCATATTTAACCAAAATAAAATTATATCATTGCGGAAGCTACAAAAGACTTGTGTTCGGTTCTTGATATTTGCTTGATCGCCACCCGGAAGCTTATTAACATCACCTAATATCAAAACCAACTTAAAAGTTAGTTTTGACAGCATAGAAACCAGTATAAACAAGTTCCAACATCAAACAAACAAAATAAAATTTTTGCCAGTATCAGTGTCTCTCGCGGGCCGCGAGAGACTAGACTACATGTCTTTGCGGGCCGCGAGAGCGTTAATTCGCCAGACTGTTTTGTTCTTTCAGTTGCATTTGCCCAGCTATGATTTTAACCAAACAACTAACTTTAAAATCTCATAACTTTCGTTCTACAAGTCCATTTTACGTAATTCTTTTTCCTATGTCTCCGTAATTTAAATACGGAACCGTTTACCATCATTATTTGCATAAAAATCCGATTTATAAGCTGATAGCCTATAAATCCCCTTTTTATTTATTCAACCCGTTTAGCTATATGTCATACTTTGCATTATTCATCCTTATTGGTTTCTAAACATAGTTACCTATTTCCCGGGCTTGTCAACATTGGCGTTTCACTTCCATCCCATGGTTTACACACGCAATGTGTCACGCTTGTTAATGATGTTTCAAGCATGTACATTTATGCAATTTCAACAAATTATGATTCTAAACTTTTGACCCAATATCATGGGCTCTTTTAAGAAAAACTAATCTTTTTGGCGTGTCCATTCCATGGCCTACACTTTCAAAATTCACATTCAACGAGTGACATTCAAGTCACTTCAAACATTACCAATTCAAACATTGTTTTGACCCGTTTGGTTGTCTAATGGAAACCACCATTTCAATAACATACCAAACTTATTCTAACCAATATTTTGACCCGTTTGTTTGTCTAGTGAGCCTCGTCACTTCAACAATATACCAAATTCACATATTATGCTTATTCAAAGTCTACTATCTAAAATCCATAATCAAGCATAATGTAACGAAACCATAGTTACGTACCTTTAAAGCTTTCCTTTCAAGCGCGTATCCAATCCGGCTTGTCCGCTTGAAGACTCGGTTTCCTTGCCTATAGAGTTCTCCCAATAACTTGTTTAGAACTCTAATTATATCATATAACGCATAATTCGCCATAACGTTTAAATATGCGTTTTTGTTCAAAATTTCAACACTTAGTTTTCTTTTTGGCATTTTAACGAATACCTAATGGCCATAATCTTACATAATCAATATCAAGTTCATAACTAGTCCTTTTTGCCAATTTTAAACCTCGTTTTCACAAATTCAAATGTCTAATTTACACATCAATATCTAGACTTACTTCATAAGCTCAATTAACACTAGTTTGACAATCATGATTCTAGTGTTCAACATATTTCTACAAAACCCATTTAACACATAAATGGATGGTTATGAATCTCATATCTATGAACACTAATTCAACAAACTATTGACTAGGGTTTGCTCCTAGACATGATTTCATCCTAATTTCATCCAAGCATCAATCATGCAAGTCAAATTTTCGATTTCATATGTTCACCATGAATTCAAGATGGAACTAAATAATGAAATTTGGCATTCCTTATGATCCCTTCATGGAGGTGATCACTAATTTGAGTTTAGATTTCGATTTGGACTTGAATTGCCCCTTCAATTTGATGAAGTTATGTTGATTAGGGTTTGAACTTGAGAGCTCTTCTTGGCTCCTGTGGTTTGTTCGACCAGGACACACAAAATTGTGTGTTTTGGTGTTTTTAGTTTTAATTAATTAAAACCCATTTCTCATTTTAACCATTTTAGTCCCTCAACTTTACCCAGGTTTATAAAGGGTTCTTTTAACCATGTTTTCCTTATTACTACAAGACTTGTGGTTAACTTGGTTATTTATTCCTAGTTACTTTATCTTGTTTATAACCGACATTTAATTTATAATATAAACATTTATATTTTCGGGGTGTTAGAACTTTATAGTCTATTGTGATGCGTCTAAATTAGGATATGGATGTGTGTTGATGCAACGTCAAAAGGTTATAGCTTATGCTTCTAGACAACTTAAGAAACATGAAGAGAATTACACAACCCATGATCTATAGTTAGGAGCCATAGTTTTTGCCCTTAAGATTTGGAGACACTATTTATATGGAAATAAATTTGTTGTCTTCACAGATCATAAGAGTTTAAGGTATATTTTTGGACAAAAGGAATTAATATGAGACAGAGACGTTGGATGGAAATTCTTAGCGATTATGATTGTGATATCCAGTATCATGTTGGGAAAGCTAATGTAGTAGCTGATGCTTTAAGTCGAAGGTATCATGAAAAGCCGAAACGAGTACGCTCTCTCAAATTAAATCTGCAGATAGATTTAAATGAAGAAATTAGAGAGGTACAAGAAACAACATTCAAGGACGATGCTGAAGGTTTAAAAGGAATGATTAAGGAATTAGAACAAGGATCAGATGGAATTTGGAAGTTCCATAAGAAAAGGATGTGGATATCTAAACAAGGAAACCTACGCCATAGAATTCTAGAAGAAGCCCATAAGTCTAAGTATACGATACATCCCGGAAGCGATAAGATGTATCAAGATCTAAGAAAGAATTTCTGGTGGATAGGAATGAAAAAGGATATAGCCAACTATGTTGCTAAATGTCTGACCTGTTTACAGGTTAAAGTAGAACATCAGAAACCCTCCGGATTATTACAGCAATTAGAAATGCCAATATGGAAATGGGAATTGATAACAATGGACTTTGTTACCAAATTACCCAAGACTCGAAAAGGTATTGATACAATCTAGGTGATTGTTGACAAATTAACCAAATCTGCTCATTTCTTACCAATGAAGGAAACTTTCCGTATGGTTAGCCAAGCTATATGTAAATGAAATAGTTTCATTACATGGAATTCTTTTATCTATTGTATCTGATAGAGATAGCCGTTTTACTTCTCATTTTTGGACAAGTTTCCAAAAAGCAATGGGAACAAGGTCGAATCTAAGCACATATTATCATCCACAAACGGACGGACAAAGCGAAAGGACAATTCAAACAATGGAAGATATGCTTAGAGTTTGTGTAATTGATTTAGGAGGAAATTGAGACGACCATTTACCATTAATGGAATTTTCCTACAATAACAGCTATCAAACGAGTATTAATGCTGCACCTTTTGAAGAACTTTATGGACGAAAGTGCCAAACTCCAGTCTGTTGGGTAGAAATTAGAGAAAAGCAACTATCTGGACCAGAGATAGTGCAAATAACAACGGACAAAATAATTCAAGTTAAGGAAAGACTAAAAACAGCACGAGGTCGTCAAAAGAGTTATGCAGATAACAGACGAAAACCTTTGGAATTTCAAGTTTCTCCATGGAAATGAGTAGTCAGATTCATTAAGAGAAGAAAGCTAAGACCCAGGTATGTTGGACCTTTTGAGATTATTAAAAGGATTGGACCTGTAGCTTATCAGCTACAACTGCCATAGGAAATGGCCAGGATACATGATGTGTTTCGTGTATGTAATCTCAAAAAGTGCTTAGCAGACAAATCATTAGTGATACCTCTTAAAGACATAGAGGTAAATAAGAAACTTAAGTTTGTAGAGAAACCCATTCAGATTGAAGATAGGAAGATCAAGAATCTTAAGCATAAGAAACTAGTTCTGGTCAAAGTGAAATGGGATTCCAAGAGAGGAACAGCACATACTTGGTAGCTCGAGTCAGAGATGCAAATAAAATATCCACACGTGTTCCAGTAGACCTCGAGGACGAGATCTAAAACAAGGTGGGGAGGATATAACAACCCTCCTAAAACCCCTTAACTTGACCTTAAAACGCTCCTTATATACCCCGTATACGAGAAACGAGCTCGAAATACTTTCATATTTATAAAAATCAAAGAAAACAAAATCTGGGAGTCGCTCGCAGGGCGTGACCCCCTTAGCACAACTATCACGGGCCGCGACTGGCTTGGATTGTTGGTCAAGGCATTGCGCCACGTGTCCCATGCGTGTCAAGGCTAGTCTGCTGACTAGTCAAAGCTATAAACGCCACGAGGGCTCTCGCGGGCCACGAAGGCTCTCGCGGGCCACGAAGGCTGGCCCTGTCTTCCTCGCGGGGCGCGACCCGCCATCCGTCATCCCTATAAAAAGGGTGGTCGAGCTCATTTGTAGTCGTTCAATTTCTGATATTCTTTCTCAACTTCTGTTAGTATAAACTCTCGGGAATAATACACCTATAAAGCAAAGCTCTGCCTCGTTGTAAGTATTATAACCCTATTTGTTACCCTACATGATCGATCTAGGGCTCCGTAACGCATGTCAAGGCTCTGCCTGACTCAGTCATTCGAGTTCTGTCTCGTGTTACACCCGATTGATCTAGGACCGCCGTAATGCATGTCAAGGCTCTACCTGACTCAGTCATTGGAGTTCTGTCTCGAGTTGTACGGTTAATATGATTTGGGTTATTTTACTAACACGTGTGCATTGTTTAATTTTAATAGATAGATAACCAGGAGATACACCAGGAAGCCATAGTTTCACCTAAGTAAACAATGTGAGTACATTCTCTTTTTGTCACCTTTTTGAAAGTATATTTTTGTAAGTCAAACTGTTTTACCAAAACCTCAAATGTTTTAAATTACACTTAACAGTAATTGAGTATTTGTGATTCTACAATTACTGCCGGTATGTTGGGGTTTTCTATACATTACTTGAAACTCGTTACTATTGGAATAGTAGCATGACCACAAGTCAGGATTGACAGTACGAAATGGGTAATTGGATAGATATAAACAAATGTAATTACGGATGCCCTCAATACTGTAAAGATGTAAAGTGATAAAACTGTTTTGATTAAACTAGGATGCACTCGCCAATATTTCTTGCTGATAAAATATTTTTATAACGCGTTTCAGGTAACTTAATGTGAAGCTACTAGAAGCCAGCTGGAGAGCACTGAAGGCTTGGAAAAGTTTCCAAAAAGCAATGGGAACCAGGATAAATCTAAGCACCGCTTATCATCCTCAAACGGACGGACAAAGCCAAAGGACAATTCAGACAATGGAAGATATGCTTAGAGCCTGTGTAATTGACTTCGGAGGAAATTGGGATGATCATCTACCATTAATAGAATTTTCCTATAATAACTGCTATCATACCAGTATAAATGTTGCACCATTTGAAGCACTTTATGGACGAAAATGCCGAACTCCAGTCTGTTGGGCAGAAATTGGAGAAAAGCAACTATCTGGACCAGAGATAGTAAAAGAAACAACGGACAAGATTATTCAAATTAAGGAAAGACTAAAAGCAGCACGAGATCGTCAAAAGAGTTATGCAGATAACAGACGAAAGCCATTGGAGTTTCAAGTTGGAGATAGGGTATTGTTAAAAGTTTCTCCATGGAAAGGAGTAGTTAGATTCGTTAAAAGAGGAAAACTAAGTCCCAGGTATATTGGACCTTTTGAGATTATCAAAAGAATAGGACCAGTAGCTTATCAGCTACAGCTGCCAGAGGAAATGGCAGGAATACATGATGTGTTTGATGTATGTAATCTCAAGAAAAGCTTAGCAGACGAATCATTAGTGATACCTCTTCAGAACATAGAGGTAAATGAGAAACTTAAGTTTATAGAGAAACCCCTACAGATTGTAGACAGAAAGACCAAGAATCTCAAACACAAGAGACTAGTTCTGGTCAAAGTGAAATGGGATTCTAAGACAGGGCTAGAATACACTTGGGAGCTCGAATCAGAAATGCAACGGAAATATCCACACCTGTTCAAGTAGACCTCGAGGACGAGATCCAAAACAAGGTGGGGAGGATATAACAACCCTCCTAAAACCCCTTAGCATAACCCTAAAATGTTCCTATTATACCCCGTATACAAAAAACGACCTTAAAATACCATTATATTAATAAATATCAAATAAAAACAAATCATACCGCCTCTCGCGGGGGCGCGACCCCTTTGGGTGTGCGAGTCGCGGGCCGCGACCAAGTGATTCCAGGTGACACCCTGGTCCGCCACGTGGCCAGGTACGTGTGGAGGCTACCGGGTTGACTCGACTAGGCTAGATCCTAGCCTTCACTCCTCGCAGGCCGTGAAGGGATAGCCCGGATCACTCGTGGGGCGCGAGCCGACCTACGGTCAGCCTACATAAGGAGGCCTCGGCCTGAGAATTCATCGTTCAAACTTTTGTTTTCTATCCAAATATATAGTAGACATAATACTCAGGTATTATACCCCTAAAAAGCGAAGCTCTGCCTCGTTGTAAGTATTATAACCCCGATCACGTATTTGTTACCCTACCCGATTGATCTAGGGCTCCGTAACGCATGTCGAGGATCTACCTGACTCAGTTCGTTAGGGTTCTGTCTCGGTAGTATGGCTAATGTGAAATGGGTTATCTTATTAACACATGTGCATTGTTTAATTTTTAATAGATATTAACCAGGAGAATCATCAGGAAGCTATAGTATTATCTAAGTCAGCAATGTGAGTACATTCTCTTTTTGTAAACCCTTTTTAAATCATTGTTTTAAGTATTTTACAAAACCCTAAAATACTTACAATGATTAAGTTTCTGTGATTCTACAATTATCATCAGTATGTGGGCTTTTGTATACATTACTTGACACTCGTTACTATTGCGAATAGTAGCATGACTGCAAGCACGGGGGCAAAGGTTGCCCAGTAGCAATGCTGTATTGAATAATTGGATAGATATAAACATTGTAAATCTTAATGCTGTAAAGTTGTAAAAGCTTGTTTTGATTAAACTGGGATGCACTCGCCAGTAATTCTTACTGATAAAACCTTTTTAAAACGCGTTTCAGGTAACTTAATGTGAAGCTAATAGAAGCCAGCTAGAGAGCACTGAAAGCTTAAATAAGTGGCTATAAAAGTTACCTAAATAAAAAGGAGTTTATGTTTTCAATAAATAGGGTTTTATCCCTACAAATATATTGTAATTGAAACTTGGGTTTTATCCCATTTAATATTTATAAAAGTTTGGTATTAAACTCTGATAAAATATTTCCTAACTACGGTCCTGATGTCTCATTTCCGCTGCCAAATTAATAAACACCGTTACCACCGGCTCTGTGTCTCGTGGCACCCGCTCCTGGGGTAGGGGTCGGGGGTTGCAACATACGATGACATGGGTGTATTATTTTTAAAGGTTAGCACTACAAATTTTTTAATGCACGTATACATCATCACAAGCACTTTTGCGTGCTTAGAGCAAATATTACCATGGATTTTGTTATCATAGAATTTGTAGGTGCCTCAAAATTCTTTTTTGTTTGTAGAAGGAAAAGCAACATCCCGGGTGTATCTAAGTCTCTTAGTCTATCCATGTGAGTTCACGTTACATATTGTCTATTTCATTAGATTCAAGAATTAAAGCCTATTAATGTGAAAATTTGGGATTTCATCTTTTGTATCAGGTAAATCACTTCAAGTCATGTATCCCGAGTTGTCTTAGGTGTAGCACCCCCCCCCCCCCTCTCTGATTTTGTAATATATATTATTTTAATATTTTTACATCATTGTTCCAACCTAAATTGATGGTTCTTTTTTTTTAAAAAAGTTGAATTGAAGTTAACCTCTTTCTTTTTTCATTTGATAAGCAGAACCACTTATTTTCAAGTCTTCAAGTCGAGTATCATTAGCCCACTATAAATGCATAGAGGTGGAAGTCTTAACCCAAGTGTTTGATTTGAGTTTTCTATTTCTCACCAATGGGTTGAACGGGTAATCTCATAAAAAATAGTTAAAAATGGGTTTTGTTTCTTTGTTCTCTGATGCCTAACTCATGAAAATGTTATTTTATAGGAATTTCTGACCACAAATTGGGATGGCAAGAGTTGTATAACTAACATTACAATTCGGCTTACTAATATCACTGTCCATAATAGATTTCTTATTTTCTCCGGGCCTAAAACTAAAAATAATCAATGGCCATCTTCTTCGAATCTGATTATCATCTTCGTCTCCAAGGTATGAATTTGTCTATTAATCCATTTTTTCTTTATTTTGTTAATTTTTATCGGTAATCGTTTGTTTGTTGTATCTCGCAGCCGTTCATATAGCCGTCGCTAGCTTCTACGTATTTTGTGGATTTCTACCAAGAAACTTGAATCTGATGTTGTTACAACCTCTTTAATTCTTGCTAAAATGTCACATTTTGAGCGATGTGTCTCATTGTCAAGTTATATAAGGACATATATATGCTTAAATATGACACCTGAAGTGTCATACTCCCTGAATCTCATTATCAAGTTATAAAAGGTCTCATTGAGTGTCATAAAGTTAAATATTATACACACCGCTTTCAGATCTCATAAGGTACGTGTTCTTAAATCAGTATACATTTTCTGTATATTAGTTACTATGAAACGCGTGTTTGCTATAGTTGTTATTTATGTGTCTTACTTTTAAATGTTGTCATTTTTTGCGTTTTTTTAACGATAATACCATTTTGTTGTTTATTACTTGGTGAACTAATAACGACTGTCGAATAAACAAAGCTAAAGTGTTTCACTTAACATATCTTCATATTTTTATTATGTAATAGATTATTTCACAGGAAGATATACTTTGCATTCTACAAAATGTCGCAGATACGTAAAAGTACGTCCGCAATGGTTAAGAATCTTCGTACATATAATATTAATGGTCAAACAAGGTTTGTGAATCCATTTTTGATGTTATTGAATACTTTTGTTTTCAATTTATTTTTATGTATGTTACTAATAAATTTTTTGTTCATATATTTTGTTTATGATAGGTACGATGTTGTTGGATGACATGATATAATTGAAGCCAAACATATTTCGTTAGGGGATGATTGTTTTTTCAATTGGTCTAAAACGAATTCGAGGTTATTGGTTATGAAACTCCAACAAGTAGAAGTATTAGAGTAATAAGCTTTTAACCAGAAAACCGTATGTCTTTAATTTATTTATCTTTTCGGTTTTGTTACATATATAGTTCGATGGTTTGTTTTATTTTAATATTCAACCTCATATTTCCATAATAAGTTCACGTGTATAGTTTATTTATGATCAGTAACGTAATTTCTTTTCTAAAAAGTAAGAAACATATCATTTTTCAACACCGCGAAATTAGCAGGTATTAGCACTAATATGAGTAATAAGCTTTTAACCAGAAAACCGTATGTCTTTAATTTATTTATCTTTTCGGTTTTGTTACATATATAGTTCGATGGTTTGTTTTATTTTAATATTCAACCTCAGATTTCCATAATAAGCTCACGTGTATAGTTTATTTATGATCAGTAACGTAATTTCTTTTCTAAAAAGTAAGAAACATATCATTTTTCAACACCGCGAAATTAGCAGGTATTAGCACTAATATACTATATATCTTTTACTTTTGAAAAGTTACAGACCACATCCAAAATTTTAAATAACCACATGAGAGTATATGTCTATCTTACTCTAATTATTTTTATATAAAAAATCAATATAGGGTACTTTATGGGTTGGGGATTTCTTCTCCTGGTCTCTTCTATGATGTGGAGTCACGCAAGAAGTTAAGGCATTGTGGGCTCATTGCTATATCTCTATAATTTGAAATATAAAAATTCGTTGTTTTAATATATAGGAAAACGCTAATCATGTTGACGTGATCAATGGCTAAAAAAAGAGATAAATTTGTGTGATTAAAAATTAATAATAAAAAATAACAACATTTGCGTGTTGGGTTGTTAAGAAGCAATTTGGATTTTTGTATTGTTAATTACTTTATCTGTGACTATGGAAACCTTTTTCTGACATAAATTATAGAAAGAAAACAATGATACACTAAGAACTTGATCGATATGAAGCAATAGGATAAACTTTATGACTTGCGCTTTGTGGCGGAACGTTAAATCATGCACGTCTGTTATAGTGTGTTAACACAAAAAATTAGTCCGAAACGTAAAACATAGAAATGAATAATAAGTCGACTTTGGATTCTCGTGTTGCGACTGGGTCATTAAATGGGCAACATATAGATGTAAAAATGTTGAACCACACACCTGCGTTGCAGCTTGTTAACTCAAAAAATTTAGATCGAAACGTAAAACAAAAATTTTGTGACAAGTTTGTAAAAGATGAAAAGTATAGGGCAAAAAGTAAACAAATAATAGTAAAAGTCGTTGAACCATGCACACACCTTACATCACGTTAACTCGCAAAAAATTGACCGATACATAAAACATAAAAAATAACTAAGTCAACGTAGAACCCACACATTGCGACCGGGCCGTTAAACTATAAAACAAATTGTGACCATAAACTCTTTGTGACAAACATGTAAAGGTTTAAAAGTATAAGGGTTAAAAAGTAAAAAACAATGAATGAAAAGTATAAGGGTTAAACATGGAAGGTTTTATAGTATAAGGGTTAAAAGTGAAAAAAAAGTAAATGAAAAGCATAAATGTGACAACCCGCAACTTCAGGCTACTACTTTAACGTAACCACAGTTAATTAAATCATACATTCATAACACTGCATTTAACTAGGGTTAGTTAAATGAGCCTACGTTGGTAATTCGGGGAATTACCAGAACACATACATGATAACTCTCGAACATTGGCAACTGACAAGAACAATAATTATAAACGGATGGTTTATATGAAACTTATGTGCTACATGACAAATACGTGAACTGTATGCTTTAATTGTAAATTACATGGTGTTATGTGGTTTTTGTGTAAAAGTTATATTATTAGGGGGTGTTTAGAATAATTGTAAAACTCTTTTAACTACTCAAAACCCTAAATTCCTCATAACTTCTCTGTACGACATTTTCATCACTCTCTAACCATCTCCAAACCTTCTTTAATCATTTGGCTTCACAAGTCCACACACATCAATTCTTGATCTTCAATCCATCTAGATTTAATCAGAGGTAAGTGTTTATGATTACATGATATGTTATTGATCTTATTCTTTTGATTTATGCGAAACCCTAAATGATCCGAACAATTGATTGTGTGTGATTGATTATGCCAATGAGTACGTAATGGCTTAGACAAATAATTGTGCAATGAATGTTTGATATTTGTGGTATGATAACACTGTTTGATTGATTGCTTACATGTCTAACATTATTGATTTTAACACGTAGAAACCTTGAAGAATGAAATCCCTGATTGTTGTCAGACTTTGTGAAGTCACAAAGCCATTTTCCGTATTTGTGGAAGTCTAATATGTCCGCACTTGTGAAATTCATGAGTCCGCACTTGTTACTTTGTTGACGTCCGCAAATAATTAATCCATTGTTGTTCGTATTTGTTAAATTGTTTGATGTCCGAACTTGTTGATATCTTAGTGTCCTGACTTACATAACTTTAAATGAGTCCGAACTTGTTGGTTTACAAAGAGGATCCGCACTTATTAAAACTTAAAAATTCTGAACTTATAAGTTACTTGGTCTGAATTTATTGACGTGTATAAGGTCCGCACTTAAGGTTGTGATGTCAGTCCGATCTTATTGTTATGGAAGAGTGTCCGAATTTAGTTGTACAAGTTTCAGAACTTATCATTTTCTAACTATGGTCCGAACTTAAGGGTACAAAACAGTCCGAAATTGAATGATTTCACATTGTCCGCACATGTTGATGGAATTGGGTCCGCACTTATTAAACCCTTGGATGATCCACACTTATGATTCAAGGGATATCCGAACATAGATTAGTGATTATATGTCCGAACATAGATTAGTGATTATATGTCCGAACATGTAACAATAATGGTGGTTCGCACTTATGCCTTCCCATATGTCCGTACTTAATAAAGTTAAGTGGTCTGCACTTAAACAAAATCCAATGTCCGCACATGTAGTCCTCTCCTTTGGTCCGCACTTATCAATATATAAAGTCCCTCGTATAGTCCGCACATGTATGATGTAGGTAGATGATGTGTGTAAAATTCAACATATAAATTACATCAAATGAGGCATAAAACTAACCCTTTTTTAGTACTAATGTTGGAAAAGTGTGCTTTTGTCTTCCTTTTGTATTTTCAGGGTTAAATGAGCGTCAATGAACAAAAGAAGCAAAAATGCAGCTAAATCTAACACAAATACAAGAAAAGGAATAAACGTGGCATGCCCGGCCCCTCGACAGCATCTTACCAAGAAAAAACAGAACAACAGAAGGCTGAACACGCCCTGTGCCCAGCGGACACGGGGGCGTGCCCAAGTGTCTGCAGAAAGAACAAAGTTGTAGAAGCTTCTATTTCCCAACACGGGGGCGTGCCCAGCTATGCTAAGATTCGTAGAATCCAAGCAAATCTTGATAGTACGGATACACTTCTGCACACGGGGTCGTGCCCAGCTGACACGGGGGCGTGGTCAACTAATACAGACAAACTGCATTAAATGAAGAAAGAGAAAGTGGATGGACACGGGGCCGTGCCCACTGGACACGGGGCCGTGTCCGGGCTTCTGTGCAGGCTATAAATAGGGGTGCTTGGCTCATTTCAAAGGCATCCCTTGACAAACCACCTCTCTCCCACTTCACCCACATTCCACCACCATCACAACACCCACATCCACCACCATCATCCATCATCCATCATAGAGTGTGTGTAGTAGTCTCGGGATCCAAGATTGATAGTAAGAGTTCTTGACAATCAAAGGCCATGTTTGCCTAAGTCTCTTACACCACTTGGTGAAGACAAGCATTTAGTGTAATACTTTTGTTTTTTTATCTTTTCGCACTTTTTATTTGGTTTTGTATTAATGACTTTAATAACTAATTTCTTATGTTGAAGGTGAAACTTCCTTATCATTTGTCCCGTGTCTTGGCGTTATTTTACTGTCTATATAAAATAAAAGATTTACACCATTCATATCTCCACGGTCTATATGGAGATATGTTAGCTACCTAGTCGGGGGTTAAGGGAATGGTTTCGTAAGGTTCTTGCCTTGTTCAGTGTATAGATCCTGCAAGGACCTGGGTCAAGCTTACTAGGACCTCCTTCAATACCCACTAGTATTGGATGGCGGGGGTGCGAATGGCTTGATCCCCTCATATGTAAACTACTATTAATACATAAACCCGGCTACTTGGGATTGTATCCTTGCTGACTCAAACCACTTAGCCGAGGGTAACGTCACCTCCAAAAGAGGGGCCTACCACATTACGCATTAATAACTTAATTAATTATCTTCCAATAATCCAACCCTTTAGGATTGTATCCTTGCTGACTCAAACGACTGGGTTGAGGGTAACGTCACCTTCAAAAGAGGGGCCTAATACTATAACTAAGATAATCTCTTAAAAAGTACAAAAGTGCAGAAAACGTCAAAGGTTACACTAAAGGCAAGTCGGATCCAAGTGATTCATCTTGTCTATCTGTTTTTATTTTTATTTTCAGCATTTTTAGTTAGTTTTCATTTTCTTGTTTAAAACCCTTTTTCTAAATTTTTGATTTGATTAGACGTTGAGGATAAACCGGTACTAAAAGCTCTTGTGTCCTTGGACGACCTCGGTATCTTACCAACACTATACTATGCTCACGATGGGTGCACTTGCCCATATGTGTGTTTAGTGTTAGTAAAATATCGTGTTTTGTAAATTTAAAACTTGACTAAAGTGTTAAAAAGGGCTTAAAATATACTTAAATATATATCACACCTAACGCACATCAAGTTTTTGGCGCCGCTGCCGGGGATACAAGGATTTTAAGAAAGCTTAAAATCGACGGCCTAATCAGTTTTTCAAAACCTTTTTAAAACGCGTGCATTTTCTGCATTTGAGTTACTTTCTGCATTTACAGTAGACTGAACACGGGGCCGTGCTGCACATTTTTTTTCAAAAGTCCCAGATACAGAGTCTGAACACGGGGTCGTGCTCATTGAACACGCCCCCGTGCTGCACAAAACCAACCACTTTTATTAAAACGCCCAAATACAGAACCTGAACACGTGCCGTGCTCATTGAACACGGGGCCGTGTCCAGCCTCTGTTTCAATTTTTATTCTTGTTTTTCTGGTCCCGAGACTTTGTTGTGGTCTGCTGAGTGATTCTTATGGATCAATACTCAGGAGATTACAACTACACCTATGAGGAGGATGATTATAGGGAAGACTATTGCACCATTTGTGGTAACCCTCACTCGGTACAATATTGTGACTTATTTCAACCATCCACTTCATACACCTACTATGAGGAACCCATGTACGAGCCGTCCACTTCATACACATCCTGTGAAGACCCATGGTATGAACCTTCTCCCCCTCATACTCATATTTTGATGAACCAAGGTATGAACCTCCATACTCATACTTTGAGGAACCAAGATATGAGCCTCCACCTTCATATGCTTATTATGAGGAACCATGGCGTGAACAACCCACCTCATATGAGAATTATGAAGAACAAATTTACGACCCTTATCCATCATATACTTACAATGAGGAACAATGGTGTGAACCATCTACTTCATATGAGTATTATGAGGAACCAAGGATCAAACATCCGGGTTCAAGCTTTGAGGATCCAGATCCTTACTCTATCACCCACATAGCCGATAAGATAATAGAATACATTAAAACTATCGAGCGCTGCATAAAAGAATCTCGCGCAAGGGAAGAGGAGTCCCGCGCAAGGGAAGAATTAACTTGTAATAAAGAAGAGATAGTTGAAAGTGTAAAAGTGGAAGAACAAAAAAGTGAAAAGCCGATACATGAGTTAAACAACGAAAAAGGTGAGTCCAACAACGTTAAAATTCAAGAAGAGTCTAATTTTGAAGAAATTAATCTCTTGTCACCTTCTTTCGAAAATCATTGTTTAGTACCCACTCATGCTAAGTTTTTAAAAGAGTTAAACACTAACACTAAAATTGACGAAACGGTAAGCATTAAGTTAACAAATGATCAAACTGCACTAATAAAAGAAGATCCTTTTGAAATTAACATTACACCGGTTCCATGTTTTTTTTTCAAAATTCCTTTATTAGTAATATTACAATTGATAAAGATCTTTGTGTTAATATAATGCCAAACTACATTTTCGAAAAATTAAGTATTGGTGATTTTTTCCACTTCAAATACCCATTTTTCTATCTAATCGGAAAGTAATAAAATCAATAGGGATAGTTGAGGATGTCTTGGTCCAAACAAATCAAATGGTAATCCCAGCCGACTTTGTCATCCTTGATGACGCTCCTCTAGTGTTGGGACGACTTTTTGTAAAGACCCACGAAGCCTTGAAAAACCGAAAGTACAACAACTTATCTATTCAATTAGGGGCATTTAAAAAGAGTGTCGATCTTGAGCGTTCAATGAAATATCCATTCGGCAATAATGACCCCCTAATTGAAGATGAGGATGAACCACCCGATACAAGAGAAGAAATTGACCACTTTGTTGAAGAAGAGGTCGCCATAGAACAAACTTTTGAGGTTCTTGATCGAAATGAGCAACCAAATAAGGAGTCTCCTAAAGACCCACCTCTTGTGCTCAAAGAACTTCCAAAAGGTTTGGAATATGCTTTTCTAGACAAAGATGGTAAATCACTTGTAATTATTTCGTCAAAATTAACTAGTTTAGAAAAAGAAAAATTAATTACACTTTTGGAAAAACACAAAAATGCGATCGCGTGAAAGCTTGTAGATATTAAAGGCATAAGTCCTTCCATGTGCACGCACAAAATTTTAATGAATAATGACTATAAATCGGTAATACAACCACAACGTAGAGTAAATCCAAATGTCCAAGAAGTGGTTAAAAACGAAGTCATCAAATTACTTGATGCCAGACTCATTTACCCAATTTCCGATAGTCCTTGGGTAAGTCCCGTCCAAGTAGTTCCAAAGAAAGGAGGTATGACGGTAGTAACTAATGAGAAAAATGAACTAATACCAACAAGAACCGTCACATGATGGAGGGTATGTATAGATTATCGTCGATTAAATGAGGCAACAAGGAAAGATCATTTTCCTTTACCTTTTATTGATCAAATGCTAGAAAGATTATCTGGTCATAAATTTTATTGTTTCTTAGATGGTTTTTCAGGTTACTTTCAAATTCCGATAGCACCCGAAGACCTAGAAAAGACAACATTCACATGTCCCTATGGAACTTTTGCTTATCGACGCAAGCCTTTTGGTCTATGTAATGCCCCCGCAACCTTTCAACGTTGCATGGTGGCCATCTTCCATGACATAATAGAAAAGACAATGGAAGTCTTCATGGGCGACTTTTCTATCTTTGGAGATTCATACGACCAATGCCTTGATAACCTTGAACGGATGCTATCCCGATGTGAGGAAACTAACCTCGCCCTTAATTGGGAAAAATGCTATTTCATGGTAACGGAGGGAATAGTACTCGGTCATAAAATCTCAAGCGAAGGAATGGAGGTAGATCGAGCAAAAATAGACACTATTTCTCGATTACCACCCCATCCTCCGTTAGGGCTATCAGAAGTTTCCTAGGGCATGCCGGATTTTATAGACGATTTATCAAAGACTTTTCCAAAATCTCAAGACCTCTAACAAAATTACTTGAAAAAGATGCCCCTTTCATCTTTGACAAGGATTGCAATCAAGCATTTCTAACCCTAAAAGAAATGCTACTCAATGCACCTATCATGATAGCGCCTGATTGGAAATTATCTTTCGAAATCATGTGTGATGCAAGTGACTTTGCAGTTGGAGACGTCTTGGGACAAAGAAAAGATAAGCATTTTCACCCAATTTATTACGCTAGTAAAACACTTAATGATGCACAAGAAAATTATACAACAACAGAAAAGGAATTACTAGCCGTGGTATTTGCTTTTGATAAATTTTGTTCTTATCTTGTTCTTTCTAAAACGATAGTCTATACAGATCATGCAGCCATTCGGTATCTCTTCAAGAAACAGGATGCTAAACCACGTTTGATTCGGTGGATTCTACTCCTCCAAGAATTTGACATTGAAATAAAAGACAAAAGAGGAGCAGAAAACACCGCAGCAGATCATCTTTCGCGCTTGGAAGATCCAGCTTTGGAGGCAACTGGGGACGAGCAAATCAATGAAAAATTCCCAACGGAGTCCCTGGAAATGGTGGAATACCGAGAAGAGCCATGGCACGCCGACTATGCTAACTACCTAGCTAGCGGTATAGTCGCAAAAGGATGGCCACATCATCAAAGAAAGAAATTCTTTTCCGATGTAAAGCATTATTTTTGGGAAGATCCTTATCTTTTCAAAATGTGTGCCGACCAACTCATCCGTCGATGCGCACATGGTAGTGAAGCAAGGAGAATTCTCCGCCATTGTCATGAAGGTCCATACGGAGGACATCATGGTGCCGCTAATACCACACGAAAGGTATTTGATTCAGGATTTTATTGGCCAACCATTTACAAAGACGCCCAAAGTCTTGTCAAGACTTGTGACGCTTGCCAAAGAACAGGTAATATTTCTTTCAAAAATGAAATGCCACAAAATGGCATTCTTGTTTGTGAAATTTTTGATGTGTGGGGACTCAACTTTATGGGACCCTTCCCACTGTCAAAAGGAAACAAATATATACTTGTGACGGTGGATTACTTGTCTAAATGGGCCGAGGCCGAGGCACTTCCAACCAACGATGGAAGAGTCGTGGTAAGATTTCTGAAAAGATTATTCTCTCGTTTTGGAACACCAAAAGCTTTAATAAGCGATAGAGGTACCCATTTTTGTAACCATCAACTTGAAAAAATCTTAACAAGGTATGGGATCTATCACCGGGTCTTAACAGCATATCACCCTCAAACAAACGGACAAGCCGAAGTGACTAATAGAGGTTTAAAAAGAATACTTGAAAAAACCGTAGGGTTAAATAAAAAAGAATGGGCCGATAAATTAGACGATGCTTTATGGGCTTTTCGAACAACGTACAAAACAACAATAGGTACAACCCCATATAAGCTCGTCTATGTAAAAAGTTGTCATTTGCCAGTAGAAATGGCACACAAGGCCTACTGGGCAATTAAAAATGTAAACTTAGACTTAGAGATTGCCAGTAAAAATCGATTTTGCCAATTAAATGAATTAGTCGAATTAAGGAATTATGCATACTCTAACTCCGAAATTTATAAGGAAAGAATGAAAAACTTGCATGATAAACACATTAAACCTAATGAATTTCGGGTAGGAGATCAAGTTCTATTGTTTAATTCACGACTTCGATTATTTCTTGGTAAATTAAAATCTAGGTGGTCAAGACTTTTTTCCATCACCCATATTTTCCCACACGGTGCTGTCGGAATTAAATCTCGGAATGGAATTCCATTCATAGTCAATGGCCAACGGCTAAAGCTTTATCAAGGATTTATTGATGATGAAGAGGAAGAAATCTCGCTTCAAACTGTCAAAGAATAAAAGCATCAACATCGTACCTTGTAAGTTATGAACATCGGGAAAACACTGAATCGGTAAGATTTCTAGAACCAACTTTTGGGAAACAGGGCACTCACACGAGCACTTAAAATATATATATATATATATATATATAAGGGAAGGCTAGACAGAAAACCCTTAAATTTTTAGAAAACTCTGGAAACTCAAATCTCCCCCCATTTTTACCCAACCTCCCGACATTTTTTTTTTTGAAAAAAATAACACATGTAATATACATGTTTTAAAGTGTTTTGGGCCAAAAAAAACAAAAAAGCGCCGAAGGGATTTTTTTTAAAAAAATAAACAAATTTCAGCAATGTCCGGTTGCCTAACATGTGTTAGGCACAAAAGACAGAAATTGCTGAATTTTTTTTTTAAAAAAAATCATTCCTTCGGCGCTTTTTTGATTTTTTTGGCCCAAAACTCTTAAAAACATGTATATTACATGTGTTATTTTTTTCAAAAAAAAAAAATGTCGGGAGGTTGGGTTTTCTAGGGTTTTCTATATATATAGGGTTTTCTATCTAGCCTTGCCCTATATATATATATATATATATATATATATAGGAGAAGGATCCGTTAGGAACCACCCTTTATTGTGAGAACCACGAGAACCAGTGTGAACACAAACAATAATTCCTAAAAAAAAATCTAAAAAACACCCAATTTTTTTTTTTACTATTTTTTTTGGAAAAATCGCTATATTTTGTTAATAAAACAAATTTCAAAAAAATAAAATAAAATTCGAGTAACAGTTATCCATGCACATGTGCATATGTATCATTTCTTTGTCAAATTCCGTAATTCATTACAAATATTAGTCAATTGCACTTTCATTTACACTACCACGTGTAATACACTACTTTTTACGTTAACAATATTAGAAATGCACATGTGCATCTATATGTATCAACATGAAATAAGGTGTTTTGTACACTACTTTGAATACACTTTCTCTTCTATCTATCATTCCATCCATAATACACAAACATGCACATGTGCATAGGTATCATTTCTTTGACAAATTTCGTAACTCATTACAAATATTAGACAATTGCACTTTCATTTACACTACCATATGTAATACACTACTTTCTACATTACCAATATTAGAAATGCACATGTGCATCTATATGTATCAACATGAAATAAGGTGTTTTGGTACACTACTTTGAATACACTTTCCCTTTCATATATCGTATCATCCATAATACACTACCATTACCTCCTACCATCCATAATACAATATCATTACCTCATACTATCCATAATACAATACCATTACCAATATTTTGACTTTATTACATGTATATCAACACCATTTATACCATCCAATCATCATATTACATCATAAAGTAACAACTATAGCCAAACCATCAACCACTAGATATAACTAACCAAAAAACATGTATATGGGCCTACTTCTCCATTCAAAATCACAAACTTTTTGTACCAAAATATGTTATATCATGGTTATACCTAATGATTCACATGTGCATTTTGAATATTGGTAATGTAAAAAGTAGTGTATTACAGATGGTATTGTAAATTAAAGTGCAATTGTCTATTACTGATAACGTATTACGGAATTTGTTGAAGTAATGATACATATGCACATGTGCATGGATAACAGTTACTCGAAAAAAAATAAAGTTTTTTCTTTGGTAACTAAATATAACGATTTTTGTTAAAAAAATATTAAAAAAAAATTTTTTGAGTGCTTTTTTGATTTTTTTTAGATTTTATTTTGTGGTTCACATTGGTTCTCGCGGTTCTCGCAATAAAGGTGGTTCTCGCATGAACCTTACCCTATATATATATATATATATTTTAATTTTGCCCGCCCACGGGGCCGTGTTCAGCGAACAAGGGGCCGTGTCCGCGCAACTGTCGGGGATAAAACCCCCTTTTCAATCAATTTCTTCATTCCACACGCCCCGTTTCCCAAAAAACTCTCTGGTTTCGGCCATTTTTTCTATAGATTTCGACGTTTCCCCTTCTTCTAACAACATCAAGGTATGATTCTATCCTTATAGTTAGTTAGATTAAGTTCTTGCATGTAGTTTAACATCAAAATTTGGGAAAATTCTAGGGTTCTTCAACTTGAACCGAATCGAACCTCAAATTTTTGCATAAATCTGTTAGCATTAGAGTAGATACATGTTATAGGAAGTAAATCAACTTGTATTATTTGTAAATTTGCCTGATTTCTCACAAAAACCCCAAACCCTTGTTTTTGAACCGAAAAAAAGATGAAATTGAAGGGGTAAACGGTTTGTTTTGGGAAAAACGGCACTTGAGGTTTCATTTTCGGGGAAAACCGCCCCTACTGGACCAAAAATTTTCAAGTTTTCGGGACCGGGTCGAAAATTGTGAATTTGGAGAAACAGACGTCTGGACACGGGGTCGTGCTCAGCGAGCACGGGGTCGTGTCCAGCCAAATCCAGCTGAACATGGGGCGTGTCCGCTGAACACGGGGGCGTGTTCAGCCGATAGTTTTCGGTTTTCTTCGAAAATTTCACTGTTTCGTACTAATTGTTTGGTGTGCTTTCTTTCAGATGGCCAAGAAATTTACCAGGTTCAACGCAAGTGAGTTGGCGGCTCAAGCGCGGTATGATGTGTTAAGAACTAGGCCCGAGGAAAACCCCCCACAAGTGTGCATAGACACTCTTGAGGCAGTGAACCAAATAGACCGCTTCAACAACATTGTCACCGGCCCACTACGGGTGGCTCTTTGCACTCGGCTTCACTCCGTGCATGAATACAACATGGAATTTTACAGCACGTTTGTCCTTAAGCCAAGAGCAGATCCGTTTGACAATGATGGGGTAGAGTTCCGTTGTGGAGGGACATTATACTCGATTTCAGTGGCACAATTCTGGGCAATAGTCGGGTTGTACTCGGAAGAGGATGCTGGGGATGAAGAGAACACCGGCGGTCTCCGCGAGCTTCCAGAAAATAAACGCCAAGCTGCTTGGGCTCAAATCGGGGAGGGTCTCTATAACCCGAGCCGAACTAAGAGCACCCAATTGAGAGACCCTCTTTACCGTTACATCCACAGGGTTCTCAGCTACTCTCTCTGCCAGAGACACAACAGTGGTGGTGTTGTAGGGTTGCGTGATCTGCTAGTTCTTCATTGCATTCAAAACCGTGTCAACCTTGATGTTCCATACCTGCTACTCTGAAACATGCACTTGAACCAGCTTGCTACTCCCCCGACTCCTATCCTGTTTGGAGGGTGGATTTACCGCCTTTTCAAACACTTTGTGCGGATTCCGAGGTCCTTTCACAAGGGACCGTGGTCGGGAAAAGTGGACTTGGTCCTTTGCCGCTCCATGAACTTGATCTATGAAGCGAAAGACGGGACGGTCAGCTTTCAAAAGGTTCAAGGGCATGCATGGAACCCTCAAGAAGCTCTAGTCCTACACGCTCCACATATCCGTCCTCCTCCCCAGTACCACTACCAGCACCATGGTGATCCGGGTCAATCCTCCTCTCAAGGAGGTGGTTTTCCTAACTTTCAAAGTTTACATGATTTATTGAAGGAAAACCTTATGTGCACCAGGAACACCTACAACATGGCCAGCAACACATACGCCCGGGTCGGAGCGATAGAGAGAAATATCTCCGACATGCAGGATGACATTGGAAACATCCGGGAGTATATGGCGGGCCACGGAGGGGATGATGATGATGAAGACGAGGATATGGATTGAGCGGGAGGATTCGGAGGTAGCGTCACACGGTCGAAGGTCTAACAGGTTAACCCCCTTATCTCAAAAACAATTTCATGGCCTGCATGCCATTTGTTGAACAATTTACTTCCTTTAACACTTTTTAATTTCTTGCATTTCTTTTTATTTTGTGACATGGATGATGAAACTTTGGTAATTTAGGATGTTGGTTATTGTTTGGTGTGGTATTTATTAGAAAACAGGTACATACGAGGCTTAGAGCACTAAACATTAGTGCTACTAAAGCCGGGACAGCAGAACCAAAAGCAGGAACCTGTTTTAC
Organism: Helianthus tuberosus; assembly: GCA_030545235.1. Taxonomy (NCBI): domain Eukaryota; kingdom Viridiplantae; phylum Streptophyta; class Magnoliopsida; order Asterales; family Asteraceae; genus Helianthus; species Helianthus tuberosus. The sequence goes on from CM060406.1 coordinate 191,194,658, forward strand.
ATGTTTGCAGATTGTCCACACGGGGTCGTGCACAGCCGACACGTCCCCGTGTCCACCGCCCAGACATGCTATTTGTGTATTTTATGCAGACTTTTGCTACACACGGGGTCGTGCTCACCAGAAGCGCCCCCGTGTCCACCTTCTGTAAGTTCTCGTTACTGGCAATCTGACACGGGGCCATGCTCATCCGACACGGGCCCGTGCCCAGTAACATAAAATTTTTGTTTAACACACCTTTTTACACATTCAATCAACCTAAAATTTTATTTTTGGGACACATTGAGGACAATGTGTAATTTAAGTGTGGGGGGATGCTAAAACCTTGAATTTTGCAAGTCCTAATCACAAGCCTTACACAAAACTCTTTTGGAACCACTAAACACCCCAAATTTTTTCAAAAACTTTTCAATTTTTTAATTGTCTCGGTTTAAATTGGGAATAACAAGTTCTAAAAAGGTTATATTTTTATAAATTTACAACCGATAGCGTCGTGATAAAAAGAACCAACATAAAAAATTATGAAACGGCATGACAAATCTAGTTAAAATTTGATTATATATCCTTGATCACATTAAAAACCCATTCCCACAAAAAGTGAGTTTTGAGCCTTTGTTGAGCATACAAATACACATCTTTAAACTAAATGCTCATTTTTCGTTTCTTGTGTGAATAGCCGCTTGGTTTCTTACGACTCTAGAACTTGCCATGACGATACATTCCCGGTCCTTACCAACTTAAACCCGAGTAAGTAAATGATGGAGGCATTAGGACTAACCCTTTTTATTTCAACACCATTATTTTTTTTACCACCTACCCAAAATCCCCCTAGTTAACCCCTTTGAGCCTAAACCTTTTCATTTCTAAACCCAAAACAAACACCCTTTACCCACCAAAACCATTTTTCATTTTAAACCCTTTATTTTAGTAAAAAGCTTAGTTTTCTTGTGACTTCCTTCTCAAAAAAAAATGATGAAGTTTAGCAATAAACAAACAAGTTCATCAAAATAAACCTTGTTTGAAAAATGCTTCATTGGAATAAAAAGTCACAAAAACAAAATGTTTTACGAAAACCGACGCTTTTTACGCCTTTCGCCCTTTTCTACTAACTACTAACCCAAGTCTGACCCTTCCCCAAGTTCCTCTTGATATTTACAAAGGGTTATAGTTAAAAAGGAGGAGGATTGATTGCTTGGAAAGCATATGGTAGAAGTAAGTTCCATGCCGGTCTCGAGTGTTTCACAAAAATACATCTTCGGCCGAGTGTTGAGTGATCCCCCGTGAGGTATGTGAACTTGTATATAACTGGAATTTTAAAGAGGCATGTTATGCCCAAATAAGTAATTTCTCTTATGAAATGTTCTAAATAAATCATAACGAATAGGATTGTAAATAATATAAAAATAAAACCTAATAAAGATCTTGGAATCCCGACACTCTAGACAAGCCCAAAACTTCTCTTCTACCCATTCCATTTGGGTATGTAAGCCACAAAATAAGGAGTTTTGCTTGAGGACAAGCAAAGATTTAAGTGTGGGGGTATTTGATGTGTGTAAAACGCAACATATAAATTACATCAAATAAGGCATAAAACTAACCATTTTTAGTACTAATGTTGGAAAAAGTGTGCTTTTGTCTTCCTTTTGTATTTTCAGGGTTAAATGAGCGTAAATGAATAAAAGAAGCAAAAATGCAGCTAAATCTAACCCAAATACAAGAAAAGGAATAAACGTGGCATGCCCGACCCCTCGAAAACATCTTCCCAAGCAAAAACAGAACAACAGAAGGTTGAACACGCCCCGTGCCCAACGGACACGGGGGCGTGCCCAGGTGTCTGCAGAAAGGACAAAGTTGTAGAAGCTTCTATTTCCCAACACGGGGGCGTGCCCAGCTCCACACGGCCGTTGTCAACGCTAAGATTCGCAGAATCCAAGCAAATCTTGACAGTACAGATACGCTTCTGCACACGGGGCCGGGCCCAGCGGACACGGGGGCGTGATTAACTAATACAGACAAACTGCATTAAATGAAGAAAGAGGAAGTGGATGGACATGGGGCCGTGCCCACTCGACACGGGGCCATGTCCGGGCTTCTGTGCAGGCTATAAATAGGGGTGCTTGGTTCATTTCAAAGGCATCCCTTGACAAACCACCTCTCTCCCACTTCACCCACACTCCACCACCATCACAACACCCACATCCACCACCATCATCCATCATAGAGTGTGTGTAGTAGTCTCAGGATCCAAGATTGATAGTAAGAGTTCTTGACAATCAAAGGCCATGTTTGCCTAAGTCTCTTACATCACTTGGTGAAGACAAGCATTTAGTGTAAAACTTTTGTTTTTTTATCTTTTCGCACTTTTTATTTGGTTTTGTATTAATGACTTTAATAACTAGTTTCTTATGTTGAAGGTGAAACTTCCTTATCATTTGTCTGTGGTGTCTTGGCGTTATTTTACTGTCTATATAAAATAAAAGATTTACACCATTCATATCTCCACGGTCTATATGGAGATATGTTGGCTACCTGGTCGGGGGTTAAGGGAATGGTTTGATAAGGTTCTTGCCTTGTTCAGTGTATAGATCCTGCAAGGACCTGTGTCAAACTTACTAGGACCTCCTTCAATACCCACTGGTATTGGATGGCGGAGGTGCGAATGGCTTTATCCCCTCATATGTAAACTACTATTAATACATTAACCCGGCTACTTAGGATTGTATCCCTGCTGACTCAAACCACTTAGCCGAGGGTAACGTCACCTTCAAAAGAGGGGCCTGCCACATTACGCATTAATAACTTAATTAATTATCTTCCAATAATCCAACCCTTTAGGATTGTATCCTTGCTGACTCAAACTACTGGGTTGAGGGTAACGTCACCTTCAAAAGAGGGGCCTACTACTATAACTAAGATAATCTCTTAAAAAGTACAAAAGTGCGGAAAACATCAAAGGTTACACTAAAGGCAAGTCGGATCCAAGTGATTCATCTTGTCTATCTGTTTTTATTTTTATTTTTATTTTCAGCATTTTTAGTTAGTTTTTATTTTCTTGTTTAAAACCCTTTTTCTAAATTTTTGATTTGATTAGACGTTGAGGATAAACAGGTACTAAAAGCTCTTGTGTCCTTGGACGACCTCGGTATCTTACCAACGCTATACTACGCTCACGATGGGTGCACTTGCCCATATGTGTGTTTAGTGTTAGTAAAATATCGTGTTTTATAAATTTAAAACTTGATGAAAGTGTTAAAAATGGCTTAAAATATACTTGAATATATATCATACCTAACGCACATCAGTAGACATCCGCACATCATAGTTCTTAAAAGCCATCGCCTTTTGCGCCTAGGCCCATTTTTCAGGCGAGGCGAGACAGTTGCGCTTTCAGTCGAGGAAATTGCGCTTTAATTCTCCAGGTGATGGTTCAGGCGCACATTCCGTCGAGATTCCTAGATTCTGGAGAGCTTCCGGCCAAATTCTCTAATTCCAACAAGATTATAGCCAGATTTCTACTTTTATTCAAGGAAAACTACTTTATAACATTAATACACTAATATTTTGGTACTAATTAGATGATATAAAGTGTTACATAATAGACTTTGTTTATTTTATTTGAAGAATTGTATTCTTTTTCTTTTACATGATATACTTTTTAATTTTTTTCATTATGCGCTTTATTTTTCTCAGGTTCTCGCTTTTTTTGCGCTTTGCACCTAGGCCCCAGGCGAGGCCTGTGCGCCTTGAGTGCGCCTAGTGCCTTTAATAACTATGCCGCACATATAATTCACTGATAATGTCCGCACTTGATTACACCAAAACAGGTCCGAACTTATGTATTTCTTTACATGGTTCGAATTTAGTTCATGTGGGTAGGCTGGTACAAATTTAATCAGGGATTTCAAAGGTAGGGCATGTGCACACGTGAGAAGTTATGCATGGGAAATTTTATGATTGTTTGAATCCTTTGCTGTTATTTTGCTCCTTTTACACATTTAAGCTCTTTTGACCCTGTAAATTAAAAAGGAACAAAGAAACAAGCTTTTTCCAACATTAGTACCAAAAAAGGGTTGATTTTACGACGTATTTGATATAATTTATATGTTGTATTTCATACACATCAAATACCCCCACACTTGAATCTTTGCTTGTCCTCAAGAAAAACTCTATATCCTCGCTTACATACCCAAACGAAATAGGTAGAAGAGAAGGTTTTGGTCTCATCTTTAGAGTGTCGGGAATCCAAGTTCTAAATTTATTTTGTTTTTATTTTATTTAGAATCTTATTCGTCATGATTTATTTATAACACAAGTTAAGAAAAATTATTTACTTTGGACAGAACATGCCTTTATAAAATTCCATTTAGTTATATACAAATTTACACACCTCACAAGTGGTCACTTAACACTCGGCCGGAGTTGTGTAAATGAGAACGGTCGTGCCCGGTTTTGGAACTTACTCCTACCATAGGCTTGACAATCAATCAAACCTCCTCCTTTTTGACGTTAAATCCTTGCAAAGGGTAGGTGATTGTTCGGGTTTGGTATCTTTTATTGAAATGGCGAAAGGCATAAAAAGTATCAGTTTTTCTATTGATTTGTGGCTTAGCAAAAAAATACTTTGGCAAATTTTTCTGATTTTTTTATTTCCAAAGTTGAAACTGAGCCATAATCGTAATTTCATAACCGATATCTTTACTAAAATAAAAGATGAAAAATGAAAATGTTTGTTTTTGTGGGTTTGAAATGAAATGGTTTAAGGCTCAAAGGGTTTATCTAGGGGGATGTTTTTGGTTAAAGCAAAGAAAAATAAAGGTTTTGTAGTGAAAAAATGGGTTGATCCTAATGCCTCCATCATTTACTTATTTTGATTTTTGTCGGTAAGGACTTGGAACATATCGTATTGTCAAGTTCTAGATTCGTGAGAACCAAACGGGTTATTCACACAAGAAACGAAAAATTGAGCAATTAGTATAGATGTATATTTATATGTTCGGTAATGGCTCAAAACTCACTTTTGTGAGAAAAGGGGTTGTAGTGTAAAAAATGTATATATAATCAAATTTTACAAAGATTTGTCATGCCCCTTTTCGTAATTTTCAAAATTGGTTCTTTTTATCACGACGCTATCAGTTGTAAATTCGTAAAAACATAATTTTTAGAACTTATTTTACCCAACTAAACCAAGATAAGTAAAAGAAAATAAAAATTTTATTTTGAAAAAGTTTGGGGTGATTAGCGGTTCCAAGGCGAGTTTTGTGTAAGGCTTGATTTTAGGACAAACGATTCAAGGCTTTATCGCCCCCCACACTTAAATTACACATTGCCCTTAATGTGTCCCAAATATGATTTATTTTGGTTAAATGTGTATAAAGTGTGAAAAATAGAATTTTTTTTGTTACTGGCACTTGCAGCACGGGGCATGCTATGGGGACACGGCCCCGTGTCCAAAGTGCCAGTAACAACTTAAAATCAGAAGACTTATAGTGTGGTGTCCATGGGGGCGTGCTGAGTGAACACGGACCGTGCCACCTTCTGGACATAAGTTTTTGGACATCAACAAGTTAGGCACGGGAGCGTGCTGGGTGAGCACGACCCCGTGCTGCAGACACTGTTTGCAGTTTTGGGCTTGTCTTGAGTGTCGGGAATCCAAGATCTTTATTGGGTTTTATTTTTATGTTATTTACAATCATATTCGTTATGATTTATTTAGAATGTTTCATAAGAGAAATACTTATTTGGGCATAACATGCCTCTTTAAAATTCCATTTATATACAAGTTCACATACCTCACAGAGATCACTCAACACTCGGCCGAATATGTATTTTTGTGAAACACTCGAGACAGGCATGGAACTTACTTCTACCATAAGCTTGCCAAGCAATCAATCCTCCTCCTTTTTAACTATAAACCTTTGTAAATATTAAGAGGAATTGGGAAAGGGTTAGGCTTGGGTTTAGGGTAGGTGGTTTTGGTTAGTGGTTAGTAAAAAGGGATAAAAGCGTAAAAAGCGTCTTTCGTCGTAAAACTTTTTGTTTTTGTGACTTTTATTCAAACTACGCATTTTCAAACAGTGTTTCTTTGAGGAACTTGTTTGTTTATTGCTAGACTTACATTTTTTTTATAAAGAAGCGTCACAAGAAAACCGAGCTTTTTACTAAAATAAAGGGATTGAAAAGAAAACGGTTTTGGTGGGTAATGGGTGTTTGTTTTGTGGGTTTAGAAATGACAAGGTTTAGGCTCAAAGGGGTTAACTAGGGGGATTTTGGGTAGGTGATAAAGAAAATGAAAAATAATGGTGTTGAAAGAAAAATGGGTTAGTCCTAATACCTCCATAATTTACTTACTTGGGTTTAAGTTGGTAAGGACCGGAAATGTATCGTCGTGGCAAGTTCTAGAGTCGTAAGAACCAAGCGGCTATTCACACAAGAAATGAAAAATGAGCATTTAGTTTAAAGATATATACCTATATGCTCAATAAAGTCTCAAAACTCACTTATTGTGGGAATGGGTTTATAATGTGATCAAGTATATATAATCAAATTTTAACTAGATTTGTCATGTCGTTTCATAATTTTCTTATGTTGCTTCTTTTTATCACGATGCTATCGTTTGTTAATTTGTAAAAATATAACCTTTGTTGGTGCATATGTCTGTTGACTTCGTCTTGTATCGAGTCGTGTAATTAGGTTGGATAGATAAGAGCTCGGAAGACGAGAAAATAGGAGTTTGTGTGTAAAAGACCAGTTCGCACGAACTGACCAGTTCGTACGAACTGGTGATGCCTGGTCGTGCGAAGTGTTGCCTCCTATAAATACCCGAGTTCGCATCTCATTTGTAAGATTCTGATTCCGGAGCTGAGGTGCTGCCGAAGTGTCGATTGATCTGTAAACGCTTTCATATCAATATACAAGACAGTTAAAGTGATTCTCTGTGTTAAACAAGCTACAATGAAGTCCGAATCATTGAATTCCGCCTTTGATTCAGATTAGGACTCTTCTGATCGACTCATTAGGTCGTTTCTCAATCCTACAAGTGGTATCAAAGCTCAGGAGGAGGAGTTCTACCATTTAAGCTTGTTTTCACCAAAAAATTCTGTTTTCTACTCATTCTTCTACATGATTTTCAAAATTGAACGAGATTTCGCGTTTGAAATGGACTGATTTTACAATATAACGTGCGAAACACTGTTTTTAACAACTTGTTAAAAGATTAGACCTAAAATCGACCTAAAACATGATCAATTTGATAAAAATGTTCATATCGTTTGACATGGTTGCACTTCGCATGAACTGGTCGTCAGTTCGCATGATTTGAAGTTTGTTTGATCAGATTGCTTGAAATCTCATCACTTCGTACAAGGTGATAGTTTGATTGTGTTAGTTCGCACGAAGTCACCACTTCGCACGAAGTGGTGTATAGTCAGTTCGCACCTGATCCATTTTGTTTGGAGTTTCCAGTTCGCACGACCTGAAACATCCAGGTCGCACAAGGGTGACATCCAGTTCGCACGAAGAGGACATATCCACTTTGTATGAAATGCGCAGTCCAGTTCGTTTGAGATACCAGTTCGCACTAGGTGTAATTTGTCAGATCGTTTGGAACTCCAGTTTTGTTTGAAACGTTGTCCAGTTCGTTTGAAAAATTTGTGTTTGTGAACTTTCGAAACTGAAACATGGAAGAAGAGTTTTACAATGCTTTTGCTACTGAACAGGTCATTCCAGCTACTGTTGCTAAAACTGTTAATAGTGAGAATGAAACAGGAACTTTCCAAAAACCGCCGAAGCTTATGTACATTGAGGATTTTAAAGGATGGCAAAAACGTTTTGAAAATTGGGTGCAAGCTTATAAGTTTGATGCATGGGTTTCGTTAGATAAAGATTACGTTAAACCGAAAGATGAATGTGGAAATGAAAAACCTTTAAGTGAATATTCAGCGAATGAGAAATTAAGATACACCAGTGAAAAAATGATGATTAGCATTCTCCAACAAGCGGTAAAAGAAGATATTTTTGTTTTGCTTCAACATGAGGAAACTGCTAGATCAATTGGTTAGCGTTGCTTAACAAGTTTAAGGGAAGTGCTGATATGATAAAAAATAAACGTGCATTACTAAAGAAATCTTTTGATATGTTTACAGCTTGTAAAGGTGAGACGACTAAGAAGACTATCGATAGATATTGTCATCTTGTCCAGGAAATGAAAAGATTGGACATCAAAAAGGAAGATGATGAATGGGTTGATAAGCTAGCTGATGCATTACCACAAGATAAATGGGGAACATTTCTGTTGATTTTAAAGCATACCCGAAAACATGAAGATGTGAATTTGAGTAAATTCATTCAGAAGCTTGAAGAACATGAATTGGATGTTCAGAAAACTGCTATCATGAATAATCCAAGTGCTCAACAGGATATTAGTTTATACTATAGAGAAAGCAAAGTTGAGACTACACGGAGTCCGAAGATTCAGACTGCTTTCAGTGCTGATGGTACTTCTGGAACAAATGCTAGCACTACAACTCAGAGTGGTGGATATTCTTCAACTTATTCAAGTTTTGAACCAAATTTTTCACCAAGTTCTCAAACAAAAACTTCAACAAACTTTAATGGTCAAATTTTGCAATGCAATGTTACATTGAACATTCAAAATGGTCAAAATTTATCTCCAGAAATTGCAAAACAACACATGGCATCACTTGCTACTATGTTAGAGTCGTATGAAAGTTTGGTTGCTGGACGAATCAGAAATCCGATGCTCACCAAAGAGGATTATGACCAAATTGATTCTGAAGAACTTGATTTGATGGACATCAAGTGGTGTTTAGCTAGTGTTTTAAGAAGAGCAGAAAAATTCGAACAAATCACCGGAAGAAATGATCTTCGTGATGCTGCTACATCTCGACTAGGTTTTGACAAATCAAAGGTTACTTGTTTTCGTTGCCGAGAAAAAGGGCATTTTAAATGAGAGTGTACAAACAGAGAAGCCACCGGAAGACAAGATCCGTTCGGAAACAACGATTATCATAGAAAAGCAATTTATCATCAGGTTGCTGAAAAATCAAAGGAGAGGGCTTGTTATGGTCTATTAGAACAAAAGAATGAAAGCCTCCGAATGGTGGTTTGATAGACCAAGAAGATGCAAGATTACCAGAGGGATTTAGCTGGGATAAATACATTCCGAATAAAAATTACTTAAAAGATAAAGCCTTTGTTGCTCGAATCTTAGAGGAAGAATTGGTCAAATCTAAGCCAAAAAGAAAGAAGATTTTCAAGTCATCAGAAAGTGATGAAGACACTGATGATGAGGAAGAGTATATTAATAACGCTAGATTAGAATTGGATCCTTATAGTTTTAATTTGTTTTTTGCAGATAAGATCGAGATGTTGAATGAGAAAAAGGCTGCTAGACTGAAGAAAGAATTGGAATCAAGAAGGATTGTAGAAGAGGAAATTGAAGCAAGAAGGGTTGCTGAAGAAAAGGCAAAAAATGGAAGCTGAAAAAGAAAAAAGTTGAAGAAAAATTGACAGAGAAGATTGAGGTTGAAGAGAATGAAGTAAAGATAGTATTTGATGAAGAACCGATGGTGACTGAAAAGGTAGTTGAAAAAATCGTCGAAGTTGAAAAAATCGTCGAAGTTGAAAAGATAGTCGAAGTTGAAAAGATAGTCAAAGTTGAAAAGATTATCGAAGTTGAAAAGATTGTAGAGGTCACGAAACCTTGTCTGAAATGTTTGGAACCATGCAAACACTGTGAAGAAAAAGACAAGAAGTATAGTGAACTAGACAGGTTGAAGGAAAAACTGTTGTTCGATGTTAAGTACGTAAAAGAATCGTATGATGTGCTGAACAGAACGGTTAATAGTTTGAATAAGACAAACTTAGAAGTAGAAGCTGCTTCGATGATGATGAGTTCAACGTTAATGACTAAGCAGAAAGCCATCAATCACTATATTGATGAGTGTGCAAAGATGAAGCAAGAATTAGAAACTGAAAAGATTGAGAATGAAAGAATCAGACGATTGCTGCTGAGTTATTCAAGTTCTGATTATTTGATTGATAGAGTTTATCCTACTGTTGTAGGTCTTGAAGCATTTCAAGATAAGAAGTTAGAAGATACGGATACTGGTAAGAAACAAAGTGTCAAGTATGACAAGTGTCCGCCTCCGATCTGGGAAGGTTATTCTCCCAGAACACAAGATTCAGAACAATTCAAAAAGGCAGACAATATAAAGTTAAAGTCTGAAACAACTGATGAATTACCTGACAACATTAACGTCACATTTTCAGCATCTGACACTGATCATGAGTCCGAGTTAATTAAGAAAGTGGTCGATCAGGTGTTGGATAAAGATGAAGAGTCAAAGTCGGAGTCTAAATCTGAAACGTCGAGTTCGTCAGACAACAGTCCGAGTTCACTGGTTAAAAGGGTTTATAATAAAGATTTTCTAATGACAAAGAATAATTTGAGTGACGAAACATTCAAAGTTGCATATATTTTGAATGATTCTGACAAATTATTTTCTGATGAAGAATTTCCAATAAGAAGTTTTAAAACTGAACAAATCAAAAAGGTTTTCAAATTAACAGAAATTAATATTTCTGAAATAAATAATGTAAATTTTTTTGAAAAACCTAAAAATTACACTTCAAGGGTTCAACAAAGATTGAACAAGAAAATGGGTTACAGTTCTGGTTCTGGTTATCGAAAGAAACCAAACCATAACAGTAATTTCAAAAAGAAAGGTTTAGGATTTATTCCTCCCGAAAATCATAAAAATGAGAAAATTTATAATTCAAAAGTTAAATTTGTTTCAGGAACAAGTTCAGAAGAAGAGAAGAAGAAACCGTTCTGGAAACAATCAAACAAAGAGTTTCTCGCTGAAAAGAAAAAGAATATGATGAAAAATCTGAATCAAGAGTTGATAGAAGAACCTGTTTGAAATGTCAATAGGTTGGACATATTGCTTGGAATTGCCTAAAGTTCACCAACATAAAACAGGGAGTTTCTTCTAACTCAAAATTGAAGGAAAAATGTGTTGATAAAAGAGAACAACCAACAGAAAAATTTAAAGAGTTCAAAAATTCGACTTTCGAAGTTGGTGAAAGTTCGAAGCATTTTTACAAAATAAGAGCAAATCTAAACAAACAAAAATGGGTTGTTAAAAGTTCAGATGATAGTTCTGGCGATGAATCTGACTCGTCAAAGTCAGAGGAGCCACATGTTGTGCTGAAAGATGAAAATTCCGTTCCAACAATGGATGATGAAAATTTTCCACCATTGTCAAACGGAAGCTTGAAATCAAAAGTTGGTAAGAGTGAGATTTCAGATCAATTCTTTGCTGATGAGAAAGAATTTGATGCTGAAAAGGCATTTAATTGAAAAGTGTTACATATTTTTTGAAAGATGACAGATCAGAAGGTGAAAGGAGTTAAAGAATTTTATGAATCAAAAAGGAATGTTCAGAAACATAGTGATGATGACTCGGAATCACCCAAGGACCGCCAGGCTTGGGTGAATCTCTTTAACTAAAAAAACCTGACTTGCCGGAGCTCCCAAGTTGGTAATCGTGGAGCATGAATCGGCATCATTCTTGAAAAATGTTTTTGTGGAAAACCTACAAGTGTTAGATTTTTACAAGTGGTTGAAAAGCAAAGTGATGAATTAATCCCCGTTCTTACATGTTTGTGAAATAACAAACAAACTAATTTTCCGAAAAAACCGTTTTGATTAAAACAAACTTAAGTGTTTTGAAATCATAATGGGAAAGTAGTTTGTTGTCAGGGGGAGTTCTGATTGTTTATGCCAAGTGGATGGCGAATTGAAGCAATTCACATCGGTTTGTCAAATTTTCTTTAAATGGTTTTGAATTTTAGGGGGAGTAAGAATTTTTCAGAAAATCCAAAAACATCAGAAAATTTGAAAAAGCCAAAAACATGATAAAATCAAAAATGAGTTTTGTTGTGAAAAAGAGGAAATGATAGTACATCAGTAGACAATCACAGCATGCTAAAGAATTGGAAAGTAAAAAGTGATAAACGGTCTCACTGATGATATGCCAGTAAGTTTTTACACATTCAGTAGATTGTTTTCGAGATATAAACCTAAATATCATTACTTACTTATTTCGTGGGGAACATCTCTCGGATATATAGGTAACCCCTGAAATCTTGTTTGAAGGGCTTTCTATTTCTGACATACTAGGTCTTTGTACGTGATGATATCTGGGGTATTATTCCAGGACTTCTGATTTTGCGGGAGCAATAGCCTAGTCCTCGTATAATACTTTGAATTGCTTTAATCATAAAGCTCACCCTCAGCATAAAAAATGATGAAACATTGAAAAATGCTAATCATGTGCTGTTGTAAAGAAGATCCCCAAGGGGGGCCCACCGAAAGTCGAACCATCATCTCTCTGATTTTGCGGAAGTAATAGCCTGAGCTCTCATGGTCTCGCATTCACCCCATACAGATATCATTAGTGCATTCACCAGTAAGACTGAATATAGGAGTCTGGATATGGGAGTGTATTCTGAGGTGGGACACGCGAATAAGTTTAAGTTCTTTAATACACTAATCTTGTATCTCGAATCAATTGAACTTTGTGTGAAAATTTAAGTGGATCAGTATACTGACAATCTAAGTGAATTGTTTAGAACTAAAAGTCTAAAAAGGTCAACGGTGCTAGTGATTTGTCAAAAACTGATATGATCCTCTGACACGAACTCACAAAAAGATGTTTGTATATAGTTTATTTCCGTAAATCCAAAAAGATTTTAAGTGTGTTTTAGCATAAATTTTTTTGAAAATTGAAAAAGATTTTATTTCATCTTATTTTCGACAACTGATGATGAAAAGCTGATTTTAAAAATTCCAAGTGCTAAACATGATGAACAACATTGGATTGGGAGAGTGTGTTTGAGAGAAAAATGAAAAGTAATCAATGTTTATATTGATTTGGGGCTTTTCAATAATTCTATAATTCTAAAATCAAGGTCATTAATTTGAACTTAATATAAATTTTGTGAATGATGAATGATATCTACCTTGTAATTCCGAAAATTGTTAAAAATCAAAAAGTTATGTTTTGGGTAAAGAAATGTGCAGGTATGCTGATAGAGAATTCCAGACTGCAATCCCAGCTTGTTGAAAGGGGGAGTCTGAAGATGGAAAAGTCAGGTTCTAGATCCTGATGCTATGGAGAGCCAGGTGACGTTCCTGAGAATGTGAAAGAGCCAGATTCAGTTTCTGGAAAAGAGTTTGGAAAACCAGGTTGCGGTCATGAAAGAGAAAGAGAAGAAATGAGAGATGGATGGAAGCTTACAGTGTCAGATACTTTGGACAGAGTGAAAAGACTGATCAAGACTGAAGACCAGCATGCCGAAGACTCGTCAACATCCAAGGGGGAGTCTGTTGGTGCATATGTCTGTTGACTTCGTCTTGTATCGAGTCGTGTAATTAGGTTGGATAGATAAGAGCTCGGAAGATGAGAAAATAGGAGTTTGTGTGTAAAAGACCAGTTCGCACGAACTGGTGATGCCTGGTCGTGCGAAGTGCTGCCGAAGTGTCGATTGATCTGTAAACTCTTTCATATCAATATACAAGACAGTTAAAGTGATTCTCTGTGTTAAACAAGCTACAATGAAGTCCAAATCATTGAATTCCGCCTTTGATTCAGATTAGGACTCTTCTGATCGACTCATTAGGTCGTTTCTCGATCCTACAACCTTTTTAGAACTTGTTATTCCCAAATTAAGCCAAGACAAGTGGAAAAAATGAAAAGTTTTTGAAAAAATTTGGGGTGATTAGCGGTTCCAATAGAGTTTTGTGTAAGGCTTGTTATTAGGACTTGCAAATTCAAGGTTTTAGCATCCCCCCACACTTAAATTACACATTGTCCTCAATGTGTCCCAAAAATAAGTTTTTAGGTTGATTGAATGTGTAAAAAGGTGTTTAAAAAACAAGGTTTGGTGTTACTGGGCACCTGGCCACGGCCACATGCTGGGTGAGCACGGCCCCGTGGTCAGAGTGCCAGTAACATAAACTTACAGAAGGTGACCACAGGGGCGTGCCTGGTGGACACGGCCCCATGGCGTGTGACAACTGTCAAATTTGCATGCATCCGTACAGTTATTAAATGATGATTAGTGCTTAATGACTGTGCTAATTTACAATTTATGACTTGAATTGCTTTCTGATTACTGCATTATACTTACATGTGCATCACATAGTGCAAATGACACATCATTGACTGCATGCAAACATATTGACATAAATGATGCACAAAGCACAGTTAGCACAGTTAATAGACAAACCGGGAAAATGCTGACGGAGTTCAGTACATAGACAGACGTTGTTTTGACACAGTATGAGCCAGAAACTAAGTACTACACTAGTATAGAGTGTAGGCAAGTAAGGACCACAAAACTGCTTTTCTAGGAGATAGTTTAAGTGCCGGAAAGTGCCTAAAACTTACCCAAAGTGCAGAATTATGCAGAAAATTCCGCAAATCAGCATTTAAATACATTAATATTATGCAGAAACATGACAAAATGGTCCTGAATGCTTTCCTAAGTGTCGGGAATTAAAAGTGTCACAAAAGGGTATGTAAAGAACACCAAACGGAATAATTTAGCACTTTAACGAACCGGTATCCAACCGAACAACCGGACACTACCCGAAACACTAAAATTATACTAGAAGCATTGTTTTAATGTTTCCAAGCTAGTTATGACCCCTAAACATCATAACACCCACTAAAAATATCTACTAACTAGTGTAAGTAATTAATACTTGAAATTAAACAAGATTATAACTAATTAGTTAAGACCTAAGCTAATACCCCCCCCCCCCCAACCTATGTAATCGGCCACATGGCCTAATGGGGAGATTTTATTTGATTTGTTTTGATATTCTAATAGATATGTTATGTACTAAGGGAACATAATAACCTATGGATAATTAGATGTTGGAAAGGTTATGATATAAACCACTAGTGCCTTCATTCCATCTTCCACCAACACACACCATCTCCTTCCTTCGCCTACCCACACCTCACGGCCACAACACACCACCACCACATCTCCATTTTCACTTAAATTCCTAACATTCTAAGGTGATACAAGGATGTAAGAAGCTAAGTTAGGAAGTTTGGAGGCCTTGAAGCTTGAAGGACCTTCACCGTTTGCTTTTATCCACTTCATTTATCCTCTTGATCATCCCTAGCCTTGTGCTAGTGGTAAGAACAATAAACCTTCTATTTTACATCTATTTCAAGTGGTTAAAAGATGTTACATAAAGTTAATCATGAAGAACACTAAGAAACTTGAAGATGAAACATGAACATAAGCACAAAACTATAAGAAATCATAAGAATACGTATTGTTAAGTGTTGTTTTGCTTCTTGATGGTTGATGATTTGTGTTAGTGATGTTAGACATCATATGAAACCTACTAGATTGTGATTTAACACATGATCTAGTAAGTTAAGGTGGTGATCTTGTGAAAGACCAAGATCATCATACTTTATGCTTCTCATGAACTTGAAGAATGAAAATGATTTTATGAATGATGAAGTATGTAACATGTTACTAGTCATAAACTTGGATGACTTCAAAACTAGTTTTCTCAAGAAACTAAAGATATACACAAGATTTACTAAAACATTGTTTTGAAAGAAACTAATCATGTTTCTAGTGGTGAAACAAGTATAAAAGTACATGGTTAACAAGAAAAATACAAGAAGATTAATTTTTGAAAAATCATCATACAAGTTGTAAAGATCTAAAATCTTCAAGAATGATGTTATTAAATAAATAATCAAATTTTTAAGGGTAACTAGGCTTACTAAAAACACTAGTAAGTTACTACAAGTTTTTATAAAAGTTCAAGTTCATGTTGTTATGTAAATAGCATTGTTTTGGCACTTGGTAAGTGTTGGTTAAGTTGTTGATTGTTTGTGATGAGTTTAAAAAGAAAATGATATGCTTCGATAGCATGAACACCTCCATTTTTAGGGGAAACTATGGCAAAATTTTCTAAAAATATAAACACTTAGAAAAATATTTTCTAACAAATATTTACAAGTATATTTTAACTATGGTTATCAATATAAACTTTGCCATAATTTTTGTTACAAAAACATAAGTATTGGAGGTTGGTTTTTATAAATAAAAATGGATAAATATATATTTAGAATATATAAGACATGATGTGTGTGAATATTGTATACTTTGTGTAATAGTTATATTATTTTAGGGTTAAAGTAATATAACTTAACAAATACCAAGAAATTACAATCCAAAATATTACCAAAAATCCCAAGGAATAAATACACAAGTTACACGCATAATATTGTAAAACCGAACGAAAGAATGTAACATACAAAAATATTCCGGAAAATACATTTATGAATATATTTTTGGTAAATAATATTTTGGACACAAGAAATGAAAATATGATTTTATGAATATTACCAAGTTATATCGTATTTTTGACAAGGAGAAAATATATTATTTTTGGGAAGTAAAATATATTTTCTTGGAATTTTTAGAAGATATATTATTTTTGGGAAAAATATATATTTTCTTGGGTAAGCTTGAAATACATTATTTTTGGACAAAATAAGTTTATAAATATTTTCTAAGTGAGATTTGAAAATATATTATTTTGGAACTACAAATATTTTTGCCGAAAGGAAAAATTATAAGTAATTTTTCTAAGTGATAACTCTTAAATATATATATATTTTGGGAAATATATATTAGTGGACTTTTATTAGAAATAATATTTCGAAAAGTTTAACACAAAATTAAGTATAAGAGTACTTAACTATTACAAGAAGATACGTATCCTCGTACGTATAAATCCACACCGGAATACGACGCCAATACATGGCAAGTTATACAAATACAAATATACCCATCCTTGGGAAGGATATACATGTTTAAATACTTGAGAAGTGTTAAGTTAAAATATTAATTATTTTAACAAATAATTAAACACTTGGAATATTAAGGAAGACGCCTTGAAACGTAACTCAAAGACTCCAGTCATTACTAAGTCAAGGCACGACCCGCTCGTCTAATGGACCGTAGTACGCATGTAGGTAGTCGTGCGTTCTAGAGGAAGCTTTGAGTTACATCGGATACAAGGAACGCAAAACTGTGAGTTCATGTCCCCCTTTTCTCTTAACTGTTTTCGGTTTTATAACACTCGGGGATGAAATACATGTTACATACTGATTACAAACAATTACAAATGGTATGATTAGCTAAGGAATGTACTGCTAGATCATGTGAATGGGTAGGCGATTAACTTAAGACCATTAATCCTTGTATAAGGACCGAGGGGCATGAGTGATAGATCTATTGGGTGTTGCGAGCCCCACCCATGGGCCTGCGAGTTGGCCACATGTGGTGACTATGTCGTTTCGCCGGAGGGGCCGGTACGAAATACGCATACAGGATTGAGTGCTTCCTATGCCATGTCACTTATATTAATGTATTAGCTACACATTAATTGATCTGTTTTTCCTTGTTGCTTCATACCAGTTTACAAGTACATACATACATACATACATACATACATACATACAGACAAAGGTTTTCAAGGACGATTCGTGCACACATACTAAACACATGAACTCGCTCAACTTTTGTTGATGTTTTCAAACTACATGTATTTCAGGGAATTAGTAAGTGGATCTGGCGGGCGTTGGAAGTTTTATGCTGCGATAGGAATAAAGATGTCATCCATGGTCTTTGGGTTTGGTCAGTGTGTCTTATTCCTGGACGAGACACGTCTTCCAAACCTTAGTTACATCTAATATCTTTTGACGAGTCCTTAGTGAACTCATAAACAATTTCTATGATTTGTAAAACTTGAATTTGAAGTCTACGTTTTAAACAATGTTGTTATGATTTAAACTCATATAATGGATGACAAATCTATGGTTTTATCATATAGTTGTTGTTATGATTGAATGCAATGTTATTAAGAAAGTCACACCATAATCACGCTTCCGCAAAAGTCAGGGTGTGACAGCTTGGTATCAGAGCTTCGATTGTAGCGAACTAGGATTCCTTCTCAAGTCTAGACTACAATCATTAGGGCTCTCACAAAAACGTTTTTACAAACATGTTTTCATTGCATACATGAAACGCCCAGATCCAGGAAACAAGCATTTTCACAAACAAAAGACACGAAACACATTTCAAAGTTTATGCTTATGATTCAGTCTGAGAGACAATCAAACCCGCATCTTTATTGATTATCTATCAAAGTGATTACAATCAATCAAGATCCCTAACACACACTAATTTCGTCAAAGCCCTAGTATCTTATGAAATTCATCACAAAACCTGTTTTGGCAGATTAACCTAAACCCTAAAGCCTAACCTTGTTTATATAACACAAGGTTTGAAACTTGGGCTAGGATAAACCTCATGGACTGCGAATTGGAGTAAGCCCAATTCGCCCCCATACACCCAATATGTGTGGGTTTGGTTAGCCCAAACATTACAACTCACTAATACAAAGCTAAACCCGCTAACCGTTTATCGTTTAACTAATTACAAGATATCCAAAGACCAAATCTAAGCTGTTGTCACAAACATGCACCAACAAACTCCCCCTTGACAATAGCTTCATAAAATAACTTTGTCTTCAGTCATCTTGAAATCTTCATGTAATCTTGCACTGTCTTTGGTCTTTGGATAGCTTCAGCTTCAACAGCTTCTGTCAGCAACAGACTCCCCCTAAGCTGATGCATCCAATCACCAAATCTTCAACACGTTAGGACTTGAGTAAACTCCAATTCAGCATTTGCACAGCAATCTTCAAACTCTTTGTCTGCAATGTAGAAAGGAGGTTCTACCATGCATCCAATCAAACTCTCACCTCTTCACAGCAACTCATCACTTTAACTTCTCAGCAATATACAACTTCAGTCTGTATACTATAAAACAAACATCTCGAGAAACCATAAGAATTTTTCAACAAAGTTAAATAAATTATTATTATTCAAGAGATTATATCACAGATTAAGCATTCTCAATTCATTACCAACACGCAAAACTTTTTAATCACACACCCTATAACCCGCATGATTTAAAATTTTCAACTCACTTTCCAACACCATCTCCCCCTATCAGTAACAATTATTCCAAGAATAACAGTTTTCCGTACGTTAAGAATTTTAAACAGAAAAGACACTATTTTTGGATTTTTTATATTTTCTAAAAGCAAGTAAATACAAAAGCAATAAACACTCTATTTTTGTGAGAATCACGGGTAAGAAGATCATATCAGCACAATCAAACTGTTTCACACTTGTAGTTAATTCTTTATTTATTTTCGTGAAAAGCAGTCCAAGACGATTACCAGTATGTTTGTCCACTTAAACAAAATGCATGAACATTTCAAGTACCATTACCGTATGATACGTTAAGGTAATTTTATTCTGATATACTAGTGTGTCCCACTTCAGGATATACCCCCGCGATCAAGGTATGCACAAAGATTCATCGTAGTAGGTGAGTATACTGAATTCATCTGTTTTGTTTTTCAACGTTTAGATAATTGGTGATCAGGTCAGTACTTCCGTACAACAAAGAGACCAAAATATCTAACGAGGGCTAAGACAAATACCATTTTTGGTACGATTTATGCATTTTGCACTTTTTGAATGACTCTCTAGGAGAGCTTCTTCATTTATGGGATTTGGCATTTTTTTTGCTCTTCTAAGATATCCTGGTTGTGCCTAGGTCAGCATGTATCTGGATGCAGCAGAAGGACAACCCTGATATCCCCAGATGAAATAACAGTATAAAGACCCAAAACTTAAGATTTTGGCAATCTATCAACGCAAGATTTAAGGTCATTAAACCATACACCACTGATGTGTTCCCCACTCATATTCAGTTCGTTTAGGTTTATATCACTTTGGTAAGTTGATTATTTCATGCTTTTTTCCTACTGGTACATCGTATGATGAAGCTGCTATCACACTTAAGCAATTTAATTCATTTTCAGTGTGACAGTCTAATTTGCTGATGTACTATCATTTCTTCTTTTTCACACAGTGATAACTCATTTTTGATTTTCTATTTTTTTAAGTTTTTATTTTTCAATGTTTTTGTATTTTTGATTTTTAAGAAAAGCAGTAAACTATTTACAAAATTCTTATGAAAAACCAGTTATTCAGGATTCCTCATCCCGTTGAGTTCGACTAAATGTTCAAAGCGAGCCCTGTCAAAAGCTTTAGTATAAAGATCTGCCAGGTTATCTAGTGTGTCGACTCGATGTAATTCAATTAGTCTCTTTTCAGCACAATCCCGTATAAAATGATGACGTATGTCAATATGTTTTGTGCGACTGTGTTTCACGGGATTATTTGTTATAGAAATTGTGGCATTATTGTCTATCATAATAGGAGTATGAGTGAAATCCAAACCGTAATCGCGCATCTGCTGTTGTATCCAGAGAACCTGAGAGCAGCAGCTACCCACAACAATATATTCAGCTTCACGCGTAGAAGGAGACACACAAGATTGCTTCTTGCATTGCCAAGACACAATCCTGCCTCCTAGGAACTGACAACCACCTGTTGTAGACTTTCTGTTTGACTTGCATCCTCCAAAGTCTGAGTCAGTGTAAGCAACAAAATTCATATCACTATCAGCTGGATACCACAACCCAAGTTTAGGTTTCCCCTTCAAGTAACGAAGAATCCGCTTCACTGCTTTCATGTGTGACTCTTTTGGATTTGCCTGATATCTGGCACACAAGCATACGGCAAACATGATGTCGGGTCTTGAAGCAGTCAAGTACATTAGAGAACCAATCATTGCCCTGTATTGTGTTGGATCAACATCTTCAGTACTTTCATGATCTGGGCCAAGATTGTGATTTTCACAAATGGGTGTGTTGAAAGTAGAGCAATCATTCATTTTGAACCGACTCAAAATGTCATACACATACTTTGTTTGATGAATAAACATCCCATCCTCCTTCTGTTCAACTTGTAATCCCAGAAAGTAAGACAGCTCACCCATAGCGCTCATTTCGAACTTGCTCTTCATCACCTTCTCGAACTCTTTACACATGTTTTCATCTGATGACCCAAAGATGATGTCATCCACGTACACCTGTACCAGCAGAAAATCTTCCTTCTTCCTCTTGATGAACAGTGTACTGTCAATCTGACCTCTTTCAAAACCATTCTTGATCAGATGTGTAGACAGTGTCTCGTACCACGCCCTGGGAGCTTGATGTAATCCATACAAAGCCTTATCAAGTTTGTAAACCCGATCTGGATAATCTGGATCAACGAACCCATCTGGTTGTGAGACATACACCACTTCTTGGACTTTCCCGTAAAGAAACGCACTCTTCACGTCTAGTTGGTAAACTTTAAAGCCCTTGAATGTTGCGAAGGCTAGGAACAAACGAATTGCCTCCAACCTTGCCACTGGTGCAAACACTTCATTGTAATCAATCCCTTCTTGCTGATTGAAACCTTTTACCACCAATCGAGCCTTGTTTCACGTCACTATCCCTCTTTCATCCTTGTTGCATCTAAATACCCATTTAGTGCCAATCTCTCTTTCACCTTTATGAAGGTCAACTAACTCCCAAACCTTCAACTTTGCAAACTGTGCTAATTCCTCTTGCATAGCTTCAACCCATGAATTGTCTTTAAGAGCCATATAAATGTTCTTCGGCTCCTCTTGGGAAATAAAGCAACTATACAAGCACTCGTTCACAATCCCAGTCTTCTTAATCGAAACAAATAAGCCAGAATTCGCTGCTATGCTTCTCCTTGTCTGAACTCCTGCAGTAGGATCTCCAAGTATCATGTCAACTGGATGATCTCTATTTGCTCGTGTAGTAGCAACGGTATCAACTTCAAGATTATCACCCAGGTTTGATCCAATCTCCCCCTGAATATTCTGATCTGCAAACGGATTAATGAAATCCTCCCCCTGAATGGGTTCAGGTTCACTATCGCTTGAATCAGTATCAGCAGCACCTTGGGAAGTTTCCGGAGCATCTGTCATATCAACGTCCGATCTAGGCATGAACTCGCCTTCATCGCCTTCACTTATCACTGTTTGAATCAGCTGAGATTCATCTGCATCAGAAAACTCAGGAATATTAAATGATTTAAAAGTGCTTTCATAATCATATAATATAGCAGGTCCATTCATTGATTGTTGAGGTTTGTATGTAGTAATTTCAACATTAAAAACAACCTCAATTTTACCAGTTTTTAGATTAAAAACCCTTTTATTCGGTGTTCCAGGCACGTAACCTAGAAAGTAGCCATCGTCAGCCACCTCACCGAATTTTTGTTTATCTTTATTTCGCATAATGGTGCAGGGTAAACCAAATGGTTCAAAGCCTTCTAAGTTTGGTTTCTTGTTAAACATCAATTCATAACAAGTTTTATTAAAACGTTTAACAGTCAAAACTTTTTTTAGGACGTAGCAAGCTGTATTCACAGCTTCTCCCCAGAAAAGAACTGGTAGCTTTGAATCTGAAAGCATCGTCCTAGCGGCTTCAATCAACGTCCTGTTTTTCCTCTCAGCGACTCCATTTTGTTGAGGTGTATAAGGAGCAGAATATTGATGTTAAATTCCCTTTCGAAGACAGTAGAGATCCAGAATTCGATTCATGAACTCCGTGCCATTATCACTCCTTATCCTCTTGATTCTTGCATCATGGACGTTTTCCAATTTCGTAAAAAGATCTATTAGCATCTCTGCTGTCTCATCTTTTGTACCTAAAAAGAAAACCCATGAATAACGTGAGTAATCATCAGTGACAACAAGACAATAGTACTTTCCACCTATGCTCCTCACGTTCACTGGACCGAATAAATCCATGTGAAGTAATTCATAAGGGGCATCTATGGAATTTACTGTTTAAACTTATGAGGTTTCTTGTGTTGTTTTCCCTTTTGACATGGAAGACATTTATCTTCCACTTGAAACCTCTGCATTGGAACCCCTTTCACTAGCTCATTTTTAACAAGGTAATTCATTTTTCGATAGTGAATATGGGCCATGCGTCTGTGCCACAACATCGATTCAGCTTCAGATGCTTTTGACAGTAAACACGCCACCACAGCAGTTGGATCCTTAGCACCCATGTCCATGACATAAGTGTCATTTCTCCTTGGCGCTCTCATCACTATCCAATCGTCCGGTATCACCAAACCTGGTTTCAACACTAATGCTTCATTCTTGGTAAAATGGACCGAGTGAACCTTGTCGCAGACTTGTGACACGCTCATCAGATTGTGTTTAAGCTGCTCCACATAGTTCACTTTGTCCAGTGTGATCTTCCCATTGGTCACTTTTCCTCGTCCTGTAATTCTACCACCTTTAGCACCTGCAAAATTTACATTTCCACCATCATAATCTTCAAACTCAGTCAACAATCTCGCATCCCCCCTCATGTGCCTGGAGCAGCCACTATCAACATACCATAAGTTGATAATCCTCCTTAGCAGCTCCTGCACACACCAACCAAGAAATTAGTTAGATTGGGGGACCCAAGCCTTAATGGTCTTGGGTTGTCCAAATTCACCAACTACTGGAACATCCATCCAATATCCATTACTCCTAATAGGAGTCTTGGATCTCAGACCTGTTGATGGAATTTGATTTTGATTTCCACTAGGTCTTTGGTCCTGAGGGTTCCTATATGTGTTTGGACTATTTGACCTTTGAAAATTTTGATTTTGGTACCTTGAATTTTGATTCCAAGAAGCATTATTGTTGTAATTTCTAAAGCCATTGTTATAAAAAGTTCTACCACCATCATTTTGGTATCGATTTTGATATTGACCTTGACTCCTGAAATTATTTGTATTATGATTGTTCATTCTTGGTGAACTGCTTCTAGGTCTCTCATATCTGCCTGGTGGAGATTTAGGCTGAAATCTTGGTTGATTTCTTTGAAAACGAGGAACTTGTGGAGTTCCTTTTTCAGCCTTATCTACACCAACAGCAACACCCTCTGGTTGCTTGGGAGCAGATTTCTTTGGAGAATTTGCAACTTTATCCTCATTATCACCTTTCTTCTCATGTGATTTCCCTCTCTGTTTCTCACTAATTTGTGCTTCACTCTTTTTGTTAGGACAACAGCTAGCTACATGTCCCTTGGTGTGACATTTGAAGCACGATCTCTTTTTCGAAGACTTCTTATCTGAAGCCTTTGAACTAGATTCAGGTTTTGATGATGATGCCTTAGAAGGATTTGGTTCAGTTTGCTTAGTTTCAGAATTTTCTTTGTTTTTGTTTTTAGCAAACTCTACATTAGATTCGTTTTCAATAACAGCTGTTTCGTTTTTCATGTCACTTCCTTGAACAAAATTAACCTTTTTAACAAAAGTTGGATTGTTATTCTTAGGATGTAAAGTTTTCTTTTTCAAAACAGGTTTGCTGTTATTATCCTTCTTAGCATCATCACTCTCAGACACATTTCCATGACTTGATGTGGAACTACTTGGTGATGTTGACACAAAGTCCATGAGCTCATCTTCATCAGGCAAGAAAGAATAGTCATAACTAACAGGAGGTGGAACTTCGTTGAAACCATGGAATCCCACACTGGTTTTGTCATTACTTTTCTTCAAGCCACCCATCATATGTTTCATTACAAAAGTAGAGTCCCTGAATTGACCTAATTTCTTTTCAAGTTCAACAATATTGAGTTGTGCATCTGACAACTCTTTGCATTTTTCAGAAATCTCTTTTGTTTTCTCAGCCATCATTTCATGAGCTAAGTCTATGACTTGAAGTTTTTCGTTTAATTTGCAGGTTAACGCTTCAATTTTACTTTCATAACCTTTTATTTTCTTCAAGTATAAAGATTCATTTCTTTTAGCAAAAAAGTTAGATTCTTTAATGTTAGACATCTCGCCCACCAGACTTTGGTTTTGTGTTGACAACCTGTCTACCTCACCCTGTAGTTCACGACATTTTAAACACACAGAGTTAGACTTTACCTCTCCTGTTTGTTTGTCAAGGTTGGCCATTAGAGCTGCAAGTTGAGCTTCCATTCTTTTGTATTTAGCTTCCTTTTCTTCAGCTTCCTTTTCATGGTCAGACTTTTGCTTTTCTTCTTCAGCATCTATTGTCTGATCAGCCTTATCTACCTCAGCTTCACTTTTCTTCTCAACTTCAACATCATCTACTGTAGCTTCACCATCATCAACTGGCGTTAACTCTGCCATGAATGCCTGAGTGACATTGTCATCATTTTCCAAGTGAACACTCCAGTCATATGAACCTTCTCTAGCTGTAGAGATCCGTGCTCTTGAGTTAGAGTTGTTTGATGCATTCCTATTGTTTGAACTCTGACTCAAAGTCTCCTGCTTTTGTTTTTGATATTCCCTAGCGAAATGCCCATAACTTTGACAGTTGAAGCATCTCACTTTGGTCTTATCGAAACCAACAGTCTTTCCTATAAACTTCCTTCCTGTTCGGTTCATAAATCTCTTCACTCGTCTAGTAATCATGGCCATTTGCCATTGCAAATCCATATCTTCAAGATCATCAGGGTCAATCTGATCGTAATCTTCATCTAAAGTGGCAGGATCAGATATCTTCCCCTGAATGTAGTTTTCATATGAAGCAACAAATGAAGCAAGTAGAGCAAGATGTTCTTCAGCAGACTTCACACTCATAGGCATTGACTTTGCACTACTACTCTGCTTAGAAGCTGATGTTCTCTTGGCTCCTGTTGATCCTCCTGAGGCAGCTACAAAACAAACATCACCATCCTCATTCACCGTGACCTGCTCATTCTCACATGATAGAAACGCAGTAGTAGAGTCGCTAGAAGCGTTGTGAGATGAAGAAGATGTAAGCCCATTGTAAATTACTGGATCTTGAACCTGATCATATCCAGTGTCTTTCTTCTTCATACTGAGCTCATAAGCTCTCAGCTTTCCTACCACTTCTTCCAGGTCCTTTGTCTCATAATCTGCCTCTCCCTTAATCATGAGAGTGTAGATATCCCACTTAGTAGGTAAGGCATCGAGCAGCTTGTCATTCTTTTCTACGTCAATGTAGCACTCTATCTCATAATTTTCCATTTCTGACATCAGATGGTAGTAACGAGTGATGATGTCCTCAAGTGACTCATGTTTCATGTACTTGAAAACAGCAAACTGCTTCTTCAGTAGATCAACTTTGTTTTTCTTGACATCTGCATTTCCCGCATATCGCTTTTCTAATGCATCCCACATATCCTTTGAATTTGTGTACTTCTTGAAGGTATGCTTGATGCTATCAGGTAAGGACATTTTGATTGCAGCCAAGGCTCTCTTTTCAGCCTCATACATCTTTTTATCAGCCTCTTCCATGTTCACATAGGCAGTTCTACGTGGTCTGCCCTCAAAGTCGTGTGTTGGGTTTGTGTACCCATCTTCAATACATATCCACATGCGTGTGTCCTGATATTCAATGAAGGATTGAAAACGATCCTTCCATGTCAAATAATTTTCCACCTTCATCATCTTAGGCGGTTTGTTGGTAGTGCCAACCTCATGCTCCATTTTCAAAAGCTCATTCAAGGTAGACATGTTCGACATTTTAAACGTTGCAGACTGATAAAACCGTACAAAATATCTCCGAAAACAGTGGTTACCAAATTGCACCGTTAGAATCTTCTCGAAAAGACGAATCCAATGATATCTAATGTCGAAAACCGAATTCGGGATTTTCCATAGTTTTTTTTTGTTTCCTAAAAATGCAAGGAATTTAACGGTGCAGACGGTTCTGTCAAACGAGCTACGGATCAATTTCTATTTGCAAAACAGTCAAATTTTATCGACGCTTGCCAACAAAAATTCCACCCCTTTAATTATGCTACTAATTTCGCTGAATTAAATTCGCTGGTCAGTTCAGTTCAGTTCAGTTTCGCTAATCAGTTCAAGGTAATTTCGCTGGTCTAGTTTGCTGGTCAAGTTCGCTGGTCGAGTTCGCTGGTTAAATTCGCTATTACAACGACTTGTAAAGTCGCTGAAACTGTGATAATTTCGCTGTGGAAAATTATACGGTTACCAAAGTCGCCTTTGGATTTTAACTTCGCCGACAAGTTCGCAGGTCTGTTAAATTCGCAGGTCCAGATAATTTCGCTGGTCTGTAAATTTGGAAAGTTAATCTTTTCGAAATTCTGATTATTTTCCTGATTCTCCTAACACTTTCCTGCAGAATCGAAACAGCAAAAATATCAGTAATTTTCGAAAACCAATAAGAAACAGAACGAAGAACGTGAAGAACATGAAGAACAATCTTCGAATCTTCAAGCCTTTCCAGCCAAAATCCTTCAAACAATCAACCAGAATTGAATCCTAAAACCTGCAGAATAGCAAACAAACAATGCAGAAGATCAAACAGCCAAATAATTTCAAAAATTTTTATCAAACACACGAAAAATTTCGAAACCCTAATTGCAAAAAAATTTCGAAAATCTCCCTGTTTCTGCCAAGCACAATTATGAACCGAGCCTTCAAGAGCCTAATGCTCTGATACCAATTGTTAGTCCCCTCGATGTGTGGATCTTTCACAGAATTGTCAATCTAATCAAGAGTGCGGAATCCTCTCGATCAGAGTATCACAGAATGAGTAGAAACAGAAATCAGCAATTCACAATCAAACCCGGATCTTTATTGATTATCTATCAAAGTGATTACAATCAATCAAGATCTCTAACACACACTAATTTCGTCCAAGCCGTAGTCTCTCACGAAATTCCTCACAAAACCTGTTTTGGCTGATTAACCTAAACCCTAAAGCCTAACCTTGTTTATATAACACAAGGTTTGCAACTTGGGCTAGGATAAACCTCATGGACTGCGAATTGGAGTAAGCCCAATTCGCCCCCATACACCCAATATGTGTGGGTTTGGTTAGCCCAAACATTACAACTCACTAATACAAAGCTAAACCCGCTAACCGTTTATCGTTTAACTAATTACAAGATATCCAAAGACTAAATCTAAGCTGTTGTCACAAACATGCACCAACACTGGGAAGGGTAGTCTGAGAGACTAGGGAGTTCAGTCTGAGAGACTGGGAAGTTTAGTCTGAGAGACTAGGAAGGATAGAAAGTTTCATAAAGAATAATGTGAATACACGATTACAAGATGAAGTGTCCTTGTTTGCAATATAATAAGTGTTAGTGGTTGCTAAG
The DNA here is from genome assembly GCA_030545235.1 of Helianthus tuberosus. Classification (NCBI taxonomy): domain Eukaryota; kingdom Viridiplantae; phylum Streptophyta; class Magnoliopsida; order Asterales; family Asteraceae; genus Helianthus; species Helianthus tuberosus. The sequence goes on from CM060406.1 coordinate 191,222,868, forward strand.
AATGTACATGCTACGATTATTATGTACCGGCACACATGTCACGATTATTATGTACCGGCACACATGCCAGATTTTGGTGATGATTTACCCTTGCTGATGGTTTCCCTGACATGAATCCTTCTGTCATTCTTGTTTCGGTCCATGACCACCTTATCATTTGGACACCCCGATGGCGAGCACATCATGGCTCCGATCCTCGACGCCGTACCTCTAGTGGTCATTCCTCCCGACGATATGCCTTTTGATGATTTGTTTGATGATGACGTTGATTTGTTTGTTGATGATCCTCCTGATGGAAAGATAGCTGAGGATGTCATTGCTATGCTACCTCCTGAGATTCCCGCCATTGAAGTATCCTCTGCTTCCATTTTGCACTCGATTTCAGACTCCTTTGAGTCTGTGACATCTGCAGCCTTACAAACGGCTGGATTGCAACTTTCTACTACTGACTCAGACGACGACACCGCTATGACTACTGCACTATCACCTGGTTGAGATCCCACACCTTCACACGACCCAGAGCATGCTCCTGAGCCAGCTCCTATTCCTCTTAGGTCAGCTTGATGTTGCACCTGCTGATCCTAAGCCCTTGCTTAATCATGACCCTATTTCTTTCGGTTTACCAGACATTGCACCCCTTATACCGGACCCAGTACCTGCACCTGATGGTCTTCTCTTTTGCTGAGACATTTGTTCCTGCACCCGCACCCGCTGATGTTGCTCCTTTCCTCCTGTGGAGTCCGACGTCCATCGCACCGGTTTGCCTATTGCTTTCTTTCAAGACGTCCCCGCACCCCATCCAGGGGAAGGTACCTTTGGCCAGAACCTGCGTGACTGTCTTTTTGTATCAGCAGCTTTTCCACAGATCCTTCAGGCTGTACTGTTCATTTCTTCACCGCTGGACGAGCCATTCCAAAGGTTCCTATCATGCCCTATGCTGATTTCAGAACCCTACCATCCCTCACATTATGGAAGCTACACACGGGATGAGTTGCCCCTGTTACTTTAGCTACAGTTTGAGGTTTTAAGTTATAGAGTTTTGGAGCTTGAGCTGACATTACGCCCTCCACCCTGTCAATGCCAGTACACTTTGATCCTCCACATTCATCACTGTCTCCTTTTGCACTCTCACCTACTGCTATTACACCTTCTTAGGTTTTGATGCTCGTTTCTTTACTATCAAGCAGCAGATCAGATACTTACTTTGCCATATATTCAAGCTCGAGGAGAAAGTCACACATGTTAGCAGTTTGCTTTTCTTCACTTCTCCACCTCAGACACCAGTATAGTTGGCTTTTGGTTTTATGCGGGATTGCATTACTTTTGGGAAAAGACACTACTAATAAGCCGAGATTGTGGAGACTTTTGAAGACTACTTTTGACCACATAATTTTGATGCACTGGTAAACTTATTGGGCAAGGGTAGGGTGACCATGTGTCCCTTGTGATGTGATGCACTTCGTAGACAATGTGATTGTGGTTGGTAAATAATGAAAGCTCCATCACCATGTCCTCACTAAGCACGTTGTTGATCTGCAAGTGTGCGCTATAATTATGATGCTACGTGCTTGCTTGTTATGTTCTCATTAAACATGTTCCTATCTACAAGTTGTGCTATAGTTGTGATGTTATGTGATTGATTATTATAACGATTGCTTATATATGTATATATACACACCTCCTGGGTCTTATTCGTTAAGTAGAGGCTTATGTGCTTGTGTCCTTAATAAGACCTGACCTAACCATCCTTCTTCTTAGAAGATGTCGCTTCAAGAGAACACTGATACCAACAACCCTTTGCCGACGACAGAGGCGGAATTACAAGAGCGCATATCACAGGCCATCGCACAGCATGAGGCCCTTTGCTCCGAGCGCAGCAGAGGTACCACAGGAAATAACCCACCCAACGGTAATGTTTAGTCACTTAAGACACATTACAAAAACGTTTGGACATTTCCAAGTGTGCTTTGCTAATGCCTCTCGTGAATGATGTTGCTTATATCGCAGGCTGCACCTACAAGCAGTTCTTGGACTGCAAGCCCCTGGATTTCGACGGCACTGGGGGTGCCTTAGCCTTCGTGCGCTGGATTGAGAAGACGGATTCTGTTTTGCGGTTGAGCAAATGTGCCCCAGAGCATCAGGTCACGTACATTTCTGGACTGCTTCAAGATAGGGCTCTGTCATGGTGGAACCTCCAGGTTCAGACGTTGGGCGAAACTGTTGCGTATGCTTTGACATGGGACGAACTGAAAGAACTAATGCATAAGAAGTACTGTTCGAGAGCAGAAATCCAGAACTTGGAAACTGAGTTCTGGAACTTGAAGATGGAAGGTCCAAAGATAGCTGATTACGTGCAGAAATTCCATGTTCTGTCGCGTGTTGTCCCCTACATGTGTGACAACTCGAAATTTAGAACCCTTCAGTGTATCTCGATAGATCATGCTTGAACGTTATGTGTTTACATATGAGTAAATGAAAGTTCGTAATTATCTCGATGTGTTATGTGCTATTAATGTGTACGTATAATGAATATATATATATATATATATATATATACAACGAATATGAGTATTGGTGAGCCAAAACCACCAAGACCCGACTCGAGACCACCTAGTCTCGAGTAACCCACATCGGTTGGGCCGCAACCCTTGAGCCCACTCCGAAAGCCTACTAGGATGCACCACCTTAGAACTAGTATATAACCTTGGTGGATAGCCAACTTTGCCAATTTTGGGGCAACCTACACACACACTCCTACATTCTCTCTCACTAAAACCCTAGAAGCATAAACCTTCTCTCTCTCTCTCTCTCGGATCAAACCGGCAACCACAAGAGAGTTCTCGGATTCGCTTGTAATCTCATTTGGAAGCTCATTCATCGATCCTTCACATCTTCTACACCCGAAATCCTTGGCCGGTTAGTGTTACTTCACAAACACATGTTTATGCATGATAAAAGGGTTGATTATGTGTTATGGTATATTGTAGCTATTATTTAAGTATGATGAAAGTGTTTGTTGATTTAATGGGCATTGTTGAGTGGTAAAGATGTTTTCTTGACATGAATAATGGACACAAATATGCTTAGTAAATAATGGCCCTTGATGCTAGTTATGTGTTGAGAAGGATGATAATATTGATTATAAATGATATGTCAAAATGATGTATGATGTTATTGAACCAAGTGATTATATGATAGATATAGAAACCGATGATAGCCGTGATGATGTCCGAATCATGCAACTTGTTTAGAGGTTTAGATTGGTTTGAATGAACATGTTGATTGAATATGATATGAATGTGTTAGGAATATTTGAATATGTGAAGAACAACATGAAGGTCATTAAAAATATTTGAAATTCCATGTTTGATCTGTTTGTTTAGAAAAATAGACAAGGAAACATGTTTGTGTGGTTTAATTGGTTAGTACACAATCTCATGAAAATGCCACACTATTGGATAGTACATCAGGGTTCTAGAAGGATTTTGTTACCAGGAACACAAGTCGAGACCCTCGGTCTCGACTCGAGACCATGAAGGTAACAACTCGAGACCACGGTTGCGACACAGGTAGCGAGTCGAGAACCCCTAGTCTCGACTCGAGACCACGCATTATCAGCACACAAACATCATGACTCGAGACCATGGTTGTGGGTCCGATTGCGACTCGAGACCAGTACATGCATGACTCGAGACCTCCACAGTTGCGACTCGAGAACTCGTAGGTATAACTCGAGACCGCACAGTCTCGACTCGAGATCTATAGTCTCGACTCGAGACCACTTAATTATGTATGTTCTGTTGGACCTGCATGGTTACAGGCCTAAGTAAGTGGGCCGAATATATGGACTTTAGGTGTATTGTTAAATTGTGTATGTTGTGCACTGATTTGGACTGCCATGAGAAACACTTGTTTGCAACGTGCTAGTACACATGTAGAAAATGTATGTGCGTTACTTGGTTTGTACCTGACTTGTGTGATAACCATACTAGGACGTGGTTGACCATAATTAGCTTGATTTGACCCTTCGTTTATCTGTCGAGCAAACCAAGGTGAGTTCACACTCTACAAAGCATGGGATTCCCAGGAGTTGGGAATGGGGTTAAGGAACATGGATTCCTCGTCCTCCTTGGGTAGGACAGTATTGGTTCAGGAATGTAATTCCTCGTCCTCATGGACAGATAACTCGTACTAGACCAAAACTCTATCACGAAGTCCCTCCTTTTTATATCGACTTAATCGCCGGGCCAATGGCGAGCGGGTCATTAGTTAGATAGCGCTATTTAGGTCTGACAAACCTCACACCGTGCCGCAGAGGACGGGCGTGAACTAATGGATCTGGGCCACGTCAATGCTGATAGACATTGACAGTTTCAGGCACATAAACATGACTACAGTCAGCAGTCGATATGGTAACGAGTCTAGTGTATACATGGGGTAGCCCCCACGGCCGAAATGGCAGATAACTAACAAGGGGTAGCCCCCACGGCTGGATTGCCAGAGTAACCGGGAATGAACAAGTCACGTTTTTCAACTATGGGGTAACCCCCACGGCAGGATGCCAGATAAAGGAAACTGTTTTCGAAACAACTTAAAACGGACACCCAACTGTGAACTCACTCAACTTGTTGTTGACTCGTTACTACATGCTTTGCAGGTCAATAGGTACCTAGCTGGAGCTTGCATGGGGGAGAGTCATTGTGGGACATGGACAGCTGTGTGCCATGTTAAACTTTGAAACGTTTAAACTTATGTTTTGGTTTTGAACATTATGCTTCCGCTTTGCAACTTAAACTATGCTTTATTTGGATACCAATGGTATTGGTTAAACTTTTATAACTATTAACTGGCGTGTTCAATATGATTGGTGGCTGGATCCTGGTCAGTCACGCCTCCAAGCGGTGGTATTCCGCAGGTGGATTTTGGGGGTGTGACAGATTGGTATCAGAGCCATTGGTTATAGTGAACATGGTTTTAATAAGGGAGAAAGTTTTATTAAAATCAGACTATAACCTGTACAGTGCTCTACGATCCACAAGGACGCTTCACTCCACATGCAAGGCTTGACATCTTAGGCGATATGATCTATGTATGATTGCCTACTTGTTAGTTACATAGTACATTGCTCATGGTATGCTTGGTTAGTATAACTACTGTTGCTTGAACACGTGTGTGCTTACTCTCTTCTGACATCGCATTTTCGTGAACCCCTTTCTCACTCACGTTCCTCTTGTTATGAAGATCATGTCTGGACGCGTTAACATGACACAAGCCCAGTTGACGGCTCTGATTAACGAACGAGTTGCTGCGGCACTCGCAGCTGCACACGCAGGAGGTATATCCTGCAGTCCAAACTCATCCTAGGATCTTTAGATCCTACTCTCGTGAACCAACCTTTGTGTTAAACTCTGTCCTTTCTTACACCCACGACAGGTCAACATGCTCAGCCACCTGTGTGCACTTTTAAAACTTTTATGGACTGCCGACCAACTACTTTTAGTGGCACTGAAGGAGCCGTAGGTCTCCTCCACTGGTTTGAAAAGCTCGAATCTGTTTTCGAGATGTGTGAATGCCCTGAGGAGCGCAGGGTGAAGTATGCTACCGGTACTCTAGAAGGTCTGGCGCTCACGTGGTGGAACGCTCAGGTTCAAATGCTGGGGTTGGTTGCTGCCAACGCCACCCCATGGAACAACTCTAAGGAAATGATCAAAGAGGAGTACTGCAATCGTGATGAGATTCACAAACTGGAGGTAGAGTTCTTCAACCTCAAGATGACGGGGTCAGAAATTGAAGCTTATGTGAAAAGATCGAACGAACTGGCAATTTTGTGCCCTACTATGGTGGATCCTCCCATCAAACGCATCGAACTATTTCTCAAGGGCTTAGTGCCAGAAATCCAAAGTCATGTGACTTCAGCTAACCTCGCCACCATCCAACAAGTTATTCAATTGGCTCACCGTCTCACGGATCAGGCGGTGGAGCAGAACAGGTTACCAAAGCGCATAGGTGCTGCAACTACTTCGGGTGCTCTTAGTGACAACAAACGGAAATGGGATGGAACTTCAAGTAAGGGTTCGACTTCTATTCAGTCTCAGTCTCAGCAGAGAAAGACTGAAGACTACAAGAGCCCTAGTCAGCAATCATCTGGTGGTCAAAGTCATGGTGGGTACAAAGGGAATCACCCCAAATGCAATCGCTGCAGCCTACACCACAGCGGGCCATGCACCAGGGGTAACTGCCATCGGTGCAACAAGCCAGGTCACGCTGCAAAGGATTGCAGGAGCTTATACCCCGCCAACCAGAATCGTTAACAAGCTCAACAGAACCAACGCCAGCAGCAGCAGCAAGGTGATAACAAAGGGTGCTTTCAGTGTGGAGCTGAAGGCCATTTCAAGAGAGATTGCCCCCAACTGAACAGGAACCAGAACAACAACAACAATAACAACAATCAGGGGAATGGTAACAACGGGAACAACAACAACAATGGTGCCAGGGGGCGGGCGTTCGTGATTGGTCAAGGTGAAGCAAGGAATGACCCCAATGTTGTGGCGGGTAAGTTCCTTCTCGACGACTTTTATGTTACAGTTTTATTTGATTCGGGTGCCGATACTAGCTACATGTCACTAGAAGTTAGTCAAATGCTTAAGCGTATTCCAACACCTTTGAACAACAAGCACACTGTAGAGCTAGCTAATGGTAAGAGTTTAGAGGCCACACACGTAGTCGAGGGTTGTAAACTTATTCTTGCTAACCAGACCTTCTCTATTGACCTTATTCCTATCGTCTTGGGTAGTTTCGACGTTGTCATTGGGATGGATTGGTTATCCCAACACCGAGCAGAGATCCTTTGCAACGAGAAGATTGTTCGTATTCCTGGTCCCAGTAGTGAACCTCTCATGATTCGTGGCAACAAGAGGGGTGCTATTGAGAACATCATCTCTCTCCTTAAGGCCCAGAAGTGTTTGAGGAAAGGCCACATCGCTATCTTGGCTCTTGTTACAGACACCTCGAAGAAAGAGAAGAAGATAGAAGATTTTCCGATTGTACGTGACTACCCTGAGGTATTTCCGGTGGAACTACCTGGTCTTCCGCCTCATCGCCAAGTCGAGTTTCAGACTGAACTAGCTCCTGGAGCTGCTCCAATAGCTCGGGCACCCTATCGTTTAGCTCCATCAGAGTTGGAAGAACTCTCTACGCAACTACATGAACTCTTGGATAAGGGTTTTATTCGCCCTAGCTCTTCGCCCTGGGGAGCTCCAGTGCTATTTGTGAAGAAGAAGAAAGACGGTACCTTCAGAATGTGCATCGATTACCGGGAACTCAACAAGGTGACTGTGAAGAATCGTTATCCTCTACCGCGTATTGACGACTTCTTCGACCAGCTGCAAGGGTCGAGCTACTATTCAAAGATTGATTTGAGGTCAGGATATCACCAGCTGAGAGTCCGAGAGGAGGATGTCTCTAAAACAGCTTTTAGAACCCGTTATGGACACTACGAGTTTTTGGTCATGCCTTTTGGGCTGACAAACGCACCTGCGATTTTCATGGACTTGATGAATCGAGTGTGCAAGCCTTACATGGACAAGTTCGTTATAGTCTTCATCGACGACATCCTGATCTACTCTAAGAGTCAGGAGGAACACGAGCAGCATCTATGACTTATTTTGGAACTCCTTCGAACAGAACAACTTTATGCAAAGTTCTCAAAATGCGACTTCTGGCTTCGTGAAGTCCATTTCCTAGGCCATGTGGTGAACAAGGATGGGATTCACGTTGATCCATCCAAGGTAGACTCGATTAAGAACTGGCCTGCACCTCGCACACCAACGGAAATTCGCCAATTCTTGGGCCTGGCAGGTTACTACAGGAGGTTCATTAAGGATTTTTCCAAGATTGCACAGCCTCTCACCTCACTAACGCAGAAGGGCGTTGTTTATCGATGGGGAAATGCACAGGATTTAGCATTTCAGCATTTAAAGGATAGACTTTGCAGCGCACCTATCCTTTTATTACCAGAGGGCACAGACGACTTCGTGGTCTACTGCGACGCGTCAATTCAGGGTCTTGGTTATGTACTGATGCAACGGGATAAGGTTATAGCCTACGCCTCACGCCAACTTAAAGTTCATGAGAAGAACTACACTACGCATGATTTAGAGCTGGGAGCTGTTGTTTTCGCGCTTAAGATATGGAGACATTACCTGTACGGTACCAGGTGCACCATTTACACCGATCACAGGAGTCTTGAGCACATCTTCAAACAGAAGGAACTGAACATGCGACAACGACGATGGGTCGAGCTACTGAATGATTACGAATGTGCAATCAAGTACCATCCTGGCAAAGCCAATGTTGTGGCTGATGCCCTTAGTCGAAAGGACACTACGCCTAAGCGCGTGCGAGCATTGCAGCTCACTATACATTCTAGTCTTCCTTCCCAGATACGAGATGCTCAGATAGAAGCATTGAAACCAGAAAACGTCAGGGCTGAAGCCCTACGCGGCTCAAGGCAACGATTAGAACAGAAGGAAGACAGTGCTTACTACGTAACGGGACGCATTTGGGTCCCACTCTATGGCAACTTACGAGAACTTGTGATGGATGAAGCACACAAGTCTCGCTACTCGGTAGATCCTGGCTCGGATAAGATGTACCACGATATCAAAACTACGTATTGGTGGCCTAGCATGAGGGCCCACATAGCAACTTACGTCAGCAAGTGTTTGACTTGTGCGAGAGTCAAGACTGAATACCAGAAACCCTCAGGCCTACTCCAACAACCAGAGATACCACAATGGAAATGGGAGCAAATTTCCATGGATTTCGTTACCGGCCTGCCTAGATCTCAGCGCGGAAATGATACTATTTGGGTGATCGTGGATCGACTCACAAAGTCTGCTCACTTCTTGGCTATCAAGGAAACGGATAAGTTCTCCACACTAGCAGACGTATATCTCAAGGAAGTTGTCTCGAGGCACGGGGTGCCCACCTCTATTATCTCGGATCGAGATGCACGATTTACTTCGGAGCTGTGGCAAGCAATGCACAAATCTTTTGGCTCACGGTTAGACATGAGCACAGCGTATCACCCTCAGACGGACGGGCAGTCTGAGCGCACTATTCAAACCTTAGAAGACATGCTTCGTGCATGTGTAATTGACTTTGGCAACAGCTGGGAAAAGCATCTGCCACTCGTGGAATTCTCATACAATAACAGCTACCACACCAGCATTAAAGCTGCTCCATTTGAGGCATTGTACGGGCGTAAATGCCGATCACCTCTTTGTTGGGCAGAGGTGGGGGATAGTCAGATCACTGGTCCAGAACTTGTAGTAGACACAACCGAACGAATTGCTCAGATATGACAACGCATGGCGGCAGCTCGTGACCGTCAGAAAAGCTACGCCGATAAGGGCAGGAAACCACTTGAGCTCCAGGTTGGGGAGCGTGTATTACTCAAAGTTTCACCCTGGAAGGGTGTGGTTCGTTTTGGTAAACAAGGCAAACTTAACCCACGATACGTCGGACCTTTTGAAATCATCGAGAAAATAGGCAGGGTGGCCTACAAACTGAACTTACCAGCAGAACTCAGTGCAGTTCACAACGTTTTCCACGTGTCGAATCTGAAGAAGTGTCTGTCAGATGAGACCCTCGTAGTTCCTTTGAATGAGCTCACCATCGACGAGCAGTTACGATTCGTCGAGGAACCAGTTGAAATCACGGACCAGGACGTTAAGGTCCTCAAAAGCACTAGAATACCTCTCGTTCGAGTTCGTTGGAACTCACGTCGCGGCCCAGAGTTCACCTGGGAACGCGAAGATCAGATGAAACAAAAGTATCCCCAACTGTTTGCAAACAGTACAACCACTACTGAGGCTGAAGCTACGGAATTTCGGGACGAAATTCCAGATCAACGGGGGGTGGATGTGACACCCCGGGAAAACCAGGAAAACCATACAACTTAACTAGCTTCCTCAGTGAGTGCTTACCAAATTACGGGACGAAATTTCTTTCAACTTGGGGATAATGTGACAACTCGAAATTTAGAACCCTTCAGTGTATCTCGATAGATCATGCTTGAACGTTATGTGTTTACATATGAGTAAATGAAAGTTCGTAATTATCTCGATGTGCTATGTGCTATTAATGTGTACGTATAATGAATATATATATATACAACGAATATGAGTATTGGTGAGCCGAAACCACCAAGACCTGACTCGAGACCACCTAGTCTCGAGTAACCGACATCGGTTGGGCCACAACCCTTGAGCCCACTCCGAAAGCCCATTAGGGTGCACCACCTTAGAACTAGTATATAACCTTGGTGGATAGCCAACTTTGCCAATTTTGGGGCAACCTACACACACACTCTCCTACACACACACTCCTACATTCTCTCTCACTAAAACCCTAGAAGCACAAACCTTCTCTCTCTCTCTCTCTCTCGGATCAAACCGGCAACCACAAGAGAGTTCTCAGATTCGCTTGTAATCTCATTTGGAAGCTCATTCATCGATCCTTCACATCTTCTACACCCGAAATCCTTGGCCGGTTAGTGTTACTTCACAAACACATGTTTATGCATGATAAAAGGGTTGATTATGTGTTATGGTATATTGTAGCTATTATTTAAGTATGATGAAAGTGTTTGTTGATTTAATGGGCATTGTTGAGTGGTAAAGATGTTTTCTTGACATGAATAATGGACACAAATATGCTTAGTAAATAATGGCCCTTGATGCTAGTTATGTGTTGAGAAGGATGATAATGTTGATTATAAATGATATGTCAAAATGATGTATGATGTTATTGAACCAAGTGATTATATGATAGATATAGAAACCGATGATAGCCGTGATGATGTCCGAATCATGCAACTTGTTTAGAGGTTTAGATTGGTTTGAATGAACATGTTGATTGAATATGATATGAATGTGTTAGGAATATTTGAATATGTGAAGAACAACATGAAGGTCATTAAAAATATTTGAAATGCCATGTTTGATCTGTTTGTTTAGAAAAATAGACAAGGAAACATGTTTGTGTGGTTTAATTGGTTAGTACACAATCTCATGAAAATGCCACACTATTGGATAGTACATCAGGGTTCTAGAAGGATTTTGTTACCAGGAACACAAGTCGAGACCCTCGGTCTCGACTCGAGACCATGAAGGTAACAGCTCGAGACCATGGTTGCGACACAGGTAGCGAGTCGAGAACCCCTAGTCTCGACTCGAGACCACGCATTATCAGCACACAAACATCATGACTCGAGACCATGGTTGCGGGTCTGGTTGCGACTCGAGACCAGTACATGCATGACTCGAGACCTCCACAGTTGCGACTCGAGAACTCGTAGGTATAACTCGAGACCGCACAGTCTCGACTCGAGATCTATAGTCTCGACTCGAGACCACTTAATTATGTATGTTCTGTTGGACCTGCATGGTTACGGGCCTAAGTAAGTGGGCCGAATATATGGACTTTAGGTGTATTGTTAAATTGTGTATGTTGTGCACTGATTTGGACTGCCATGAGAAACACTTGTTTGCAACGTGCTAGTACACATGTAGAAAATGTATGTGCGTTGCTTGGTTTGTACCTGACTTGTGTGATAACCATACTAGGACGTGGTTGACCATAATTAGCTTGATTTGACCCTTCGTTTATCTGCCGAGCAAACCAAGGTGAGTTCACACTCTACAAAGCATGGGATTCCCAGGGGTTGGGAATGGGGTTAAGGAACATGGATTCCTCGTCCTCCTTGGGTAGGACAGTATTGGTTCAGGAATGTAATTCCTCGTCCTCATGGACAGATAACTCGTACTAGACCAAAACTCTATCACGAAGTCCCTCCTTTTTATATCGACTTAATCGCCGGGCCAATGGCGAGCGGGTCATTAGTTAGATAGCGCTATTTAGGTCTGACAAACCTCACACCGTGCCGCAGAGGACGGGCGTGAACTAATGGATCTGGGGCACGTCAATGCTGATAGACATTGACAGTTTCAGGGCACATAAAAATGACTACAGTCAGCAGTCGATATGGTAACGAGTCTAGTGTATACATGGGGTAGCCCCCACGGCCGAAATGCCAGATAACTAACAAGGGGTAGCCCCCACGGCTGGATTGCCAGAGTAACCGGGAATGAACAAGTCACGTTTTTCAACTATGGGGTAACCCCCACGGCAGGATGCCAGATAAAGGAAACTGTTTTCGAAACAACTTAAAACGAACACCCAACTGTGAACTCACTCAACTTGTTGTTGACTCGTTACTACATGCTTTGCAGGTCAATAGGTACCTAGCTGGAGCTTGCATGGGGGAGAGTCGTTGTGGGACATGGACAGCTGTGTGCCATGTTAAACTTTGAAACGTTTAAACTTATGTTTTGGTTTTGAACATTATGCTTCCGCTTTGCAACTTAAACTATGCTTTATTTGGATACCAATGGTATTGGTTAAACTTTTATAACTATTAACTGGCGTGTTCAATATGATTGGTGGCTGGATCCTGGTCAGTCACGCCTCCAAGCGGTGGTATTCCGCAGGTGGATTTTGGGGGTGTGACAACATGGTAGAACCAGAATTTAAAAAGATCGAACGTTTCATCAGGGGATTGGCACCTCAGATTCTAAGCCTGGTGACAACATCTAAACCTCCAACAATTACCGCAGCTATTGACTTAAGCGTGGTGCTCACTGAAGAAGCGATTAGACTAGGAAGATTTTCAACCTCTGAGGAGAAAAGGGAGACTCATGTGGAGTCATTTGGAGATAACAAGAGAAAGTTCGGAAACTGCAAGCAGGGTACTCAGACAAATAACAACAACAAGGCCAAAAAGGGAAAAGAGTACATGGGTAAACTACCTAAATGCGACAAGTGTCGACGCCATCATACCGGGCGATGTAAAAATGGAAAGTGTGACAACTGTGGCAAAGTGGGGCACTGCAAGGAGACGTGTTGGCATGAGACGAGACGTGGAAAGAGAGGTCAAGGGTGTTATAACTACGGTGACATGGGGCACTTTAGGAAAGATATCCCAAGGGAGATTAAACAAGATCGTGGGAAAAATGTCTAACACCGGAGCTAGGGAAGCACGCTAGGATCCAAACATGGCCATCGGTACGTCTCATAGTAGTCAATGTTATGCGTCTGTGCTATTTGACATTGTTGTCAAATTTTAGCTTCAGAATATACTTGTTTTAGTAGTAAGTAAGATAGATATCCAGTACTCGATAGAACTAGCTTAAGGGAAGCTTCGACGTGGTAATTGGGATGGATTGGTTGTCGAGTAATCAAGCGGAGATTATTACCCGCACCCCGATGGCAAATGAAGAAACAATCATGATTCATGGAGGTAAGCAGAATACGCCCCTACAACTTCCAAATTGCTTGAAGGCACGAAAGTTGTTGCGTAATGGACGTTTTGTTTTCTGGGCTCATGTCGTGGACAAAGGAACCGAAGAACCAAAACTCGAAGATATCCCTGTGATAAGGGAATATCCTGAAGTCTTCCCCTAAGACTTGCCATAATTATCTCCTCGACGACAAGTCGAATTTCGCATCGATTTGATTCCAGGCGCCGCGCCTGCAGTCAATGAACCTTAGCGACTTACACCTTCGGAGATGCAAGGATTGTCAGTGTAGCTTCAATAGTTGATAGAGAAGGAAGATAACAGACCAAGTTTCCCGCTTTGGGTAACCCCAGTTTTGCTCGTCAAGAAGAAGGACGATAGCTTTCGTACGAACATCAAACTACCAGGAGCCGAACGAGTTAACCAACAAGAGTCGGTAACTCTTGCTAAGGATTAACGAATTACTTATTTAACTAACTGTGAGGATCCAACTACTATTTCACGACTGATCGATGATCGAGTGTCATTAGCTGTGAATTCAGGAAGAAAGTATACCGGGGAAATTGTGGGACAATAACTTGTTTTAGACGTACACAAAAATGGTGTTTCCTACACAGTGCACAAAACAGTTTTACACTGAATACGACACTTTGAGAATCTAGAAAACATTTACTTAGGACCTTTGGGAACCCAGGTCCAAACTCATAAAGGTTGCTTAGGAACCACACCTGTTAACTAAAGCAAACCCCATTAACCAGACATATATGCTATTTCAGTTAACCAAACAGAAAGTACTCAAATTTCTTTTGTTAAAATCTTCACTTTTGCCTCTAGCGAGTAGATGTTTGCATCTCTACTCCCCTTAATGGTGGTTGCATCGGGTTAATTTTCTTCGCTGAGAGCGAACACACATTTGCTTCGATACTTGGTCATTTCTTCATTTTAGCAAATACTCATTGTTTCGTTACTTGAAAACTTATATGTTACGCATGCACCATTTGCTACGCATGCGGTTTCATTTCAAATAAATGCTTCATTGAAGTTCAAATATTATGTTGCTAAATCTAATTACTGATTCGTGATTCGAATGACCTATATTATGATAATTGTTGGCTTCCTTGTTATCAAGTCAACACACTTTCTTGAGACTTAATTTCTTTCAAGTTACATTCATGGTTTATCTTCGTAACCATGCTGAGATTCCCTTGTTGATACATACGTTATTTGTCAGGTTACCAAGTTCAATTGCTTGAACTTATCCATTTCGCATATTCAATTTAAGACGCCATATGATGTATTGAGAGCATCATATTCAAACATTTTTGCAAAGGTTCTTTTGTTTCGAGTAGTAGTAGACTTGATTGGTCTACGACTCCACTAAATCGTTTATTGATTTCAATACCTTACGATGATACTTTCACAAAATTGAAGCTTGCGCTACTTTGGTTACGCACCTCATACACGGATTTAATTGTCTATTTATTTGCTCTAAATCCGTTTTGTTTATCACAATTAAAGCGGTCCCAACACAGTTGTGTGCTAAGGCAAGGTACATAGATTCATTTCATAGCATGGTGTACCTCCTAACGATTCTTTCATGGTCGATCGAATGCCTTGCGGTACTTATTACTTTTTCATCCTCGATCAGAAACAGTGGTTCTTTGATGTTCCGTATTCAATAGGAAACTCTATGACATTGTGACAACCCTCATAAATCCAGGTATCCGTACGATTAACTAATATTGATTTGTGCATAACGACTGTGCTTAATTACAACTGATGACGTAAACTGCTTTCTGATTTCTGTATCATACATACAAGTGCATCACATTTCATACTGTCACACCATTTATTACAATACAAACTTTAGTGACAAACACTATGCACAAAGCACGGTTAGCACAGTTAGCGGATAACTCAGAAATATACTGACAATGCCAGTACATAGACAGACAGTGTTTTGAGGCCCAGTATGAGCCAGAGACAAGGTACTACACTAGTATGGTGTGTAGGGAAGTAAGGACCATAAAACTGCGTCACTAGGTGATAGTATAAGTGCCGGAAAGTGCCTAAAACCCACTTAAAGTGCAGAATTCTGCACATTTCAGCAAAATTCAGCATTTTAATAAACTAGTAACATGCAAAAATATGGCAGAATGGTCCTGAATGCTTTCCTAAGCGTCGGGAAATAAAAGTGTCGCAAAAAGTTACATAAAGGACACTATACGGTATAACTTAGCACTTTAACGAACCGGTATCTAACCGAACAACCGGACATTACCCGGAACACGAAAATATTGCTAGAAGCATTGTTTTACTTTTTCTGACCTAGTTATGATGCCCGAACACCCTAACATACTACATAATGCATCATACACTTAAAACACTATACTTAACACTTAACCTCCAACTATTTACCTACATTTACCATTTAAATTTTCATTTAACCCCCCCCCCCCTTCCATACTTACGGTTATGGGGTGGCCCACCTCAAGATTTTTTCTAATCTTCCTAAATCTCCATACGATCTTGCCTAGATATGATGAGATCTTGTTTGTACTTCTTAAGACATAATGACCATTGGGTAATAAGGGATTAGAGGATTATAAGAACAAGATCATACCTTCATCTTCTCACCACAACTCTCACTCTCTCCCTCATAAAGCTCTCGGCTGAACACCCTACACCCACACCACCATTGTTTCATTTCAAGTTCAAGCATTCCAAGGTTATCTTGAGGTGTAAGAAGGTCACTAACGAAGCTTGGAGCTTGTGGATCATCAAGGACCTCTTCCGTTTGCTTTTATCCACTCCATTTTCATCATTGTTCTTCCCTAGCTTGAAGCTAGTAGTAAGATCTCTCATAACCCTTGTTTACTTCCATTTTGATTGGTTAAAAGATGTGTTATGATGAAAATCACAAGAACACTAAAGAACATAATCTTGAATCTTGAACACAAAGCTTACATATGATGGTATATGGATAAAATGATGTTGTTTAGTGTATGTTTAATACTTGCTTATTGTTTACTTGAAAATGTGATGTTGATCATCACGTAGAGCTTGCTAGATTGTGATTAAACACATGATCTAGCAAGTGGAAGGATGATTATGTAATAAGATGATCATCTTCTTGTATTAACATGAACTTGATGAATACAGAGATTTCTTGTAAAATAATAAACAAAGTGAGCTAGTAAACTTATAGATCCAAGATTTATGAATGATTTTCCAAGAAAACCAAGTTCAAAATATGATTTTTGAAAGATCATGGTTTTTACTTAAACTTACACTATTTATGGTGATGAAGTAAGTGTAAAGATACTAGAGAAACAAGAAGATGTTATAAATAAACATTTTTGTAAAAAGTGATTACAAGTTGTAAACACCTAAAACTCTCAAGAATGGGATTTTTAAGGAAATAAACACACTTTAAAGGTTAACTAAACACTTTACCAAGTTACTACAAGTGTTTATGAAAACTCAAGTTCATGTTGTTATGTAAAGTGTATAGTTTTTGCACTTGGTAAGTATAATATTGTTAGAGTTGATTGTTGATTATTGTGTGATGATTTTTGAAAAGAAAATGATATGCTAAATAGCATGGACACCTCCATTTACAAAGGAAACTATGGCGAAATTTTCTAAAAATACAAACACTTAGGAAATATTTTTAAACAAGTGTTTACAAGTATGTTTTAAACTTTGGTTTTCCATATAAACTTTGCCATAGGTTTTGTTACAAAAATACAAAGTATCGGAGGTTGGTTTTTTGTAAATAAAAATGGATAAATATATATTTAGAATATATATTTTATAATAAAGACACTTGTGTGAATATTTGTATATTTTGTGGAATAGTTATATTATTTTAGGGTAAAATAATATAACTTACAAATACCAAGAATTTACAACTCCAAAATAATACCAAAAATCACAAGGAATGAAATATAAGTTACACACTTGATATTGTGAAACCGAACGCAAAAACGTAACTTACGAAATATTCCGGGAAATACTCTTACAATATATTTTTGGTAAATATTATTTTGGATACAAGAAGTGAAAATATGAATTTTGTAAATATTACTAAGTTATGTCATATTTACAACTAGAAGGAAATATATTATTTTAGGGAGATAAAAATATATTTTCCTAGTATATTTAGAAGGTATATAATTTTTGGGAAAAATATATATTTTCTTGGAATACATTATTTTTGACGAATAAGTTATATATGTTTTCTAAGTGAGACTTAAAAATATATTATCCAAGACTACAAAGATACATGTATAAGATACCCCCATCCTTGGGATGGAAAATACTTGAGAAATATTAATATTGTTTAACGATTATTCCATAAATTAAGCATAATTTGAAGTTAAAATAATTTATTTTAACAAGAAATTATCACTTGGAATAATATTGGGAACATAAGAAACGCAACTCAAAAACGTTAAACTCTAAGCCAAGGCACGGCCCGTTCGTCTAATAGACATTAGTACGTTGTAGGTTGTCGTGTTGCTGACGAAGTTTGAGTACGAGCTGAGGACGCATTACAGTGAGTTCATGTCCCCCTTTTCTTTTAACTGTTTTCAGTTTTATACTTCGGGGGTGAAATACATGTTACGATTATTTACAAACATTTTTACATGGTATGGTTAGCTTAAGGAGGGTTTACTACTTAGATCATGTGAAAGGTGGGTATAACACTTAAGGCCATTAATCCTCGTCGTAGGACCGAGGGACATGAGTGATAGATCTATTTGGGTGTAGCGAGCCCACACCCATGGGGACTAGGGTGGCCCATAGTGGTGACTATGTCTTCCAGCCGGAGGCCCGGTACAAATTTGCTACGTTTGAGTTTTCCTGCACCATTTCACACATACCATTGGCTTTGCAACCCATTGGTGATCTCTTTTTCCTTATTGCTACATACCAGGGACTTTCATAACATACAGACATACTTTAAAGGTTTATACATACACATACACAAACACATGAACTCGCTCAACTTTTGTTGATGTTTTCAAACTACATGTATTTCAGGAAAGTAGAAAATGGATCTAGTGGGCAATGGAGTTTTAAGCTGCGAATAAAGATGTCATCTGGGTTGTAGGGTTTAGGAGGTGTAACCTCTTCCTGGACGGGTTACATGTCTCTAAACCCAGTTTTATTTAGAGTCTTTTGTGGAGTCTTCATGAACTCAGTTGAACACGTCATGGGTTGTAACTTAATTTGGTATCGATGTTTTCCAAGACAAGTATGTTGTGGTATTTTCTAAACTTAATTAATGGATGAACATCTCATGTTTTTATCATATAGCATTTTTATGATTGATTGCTATGGTATTAAGAAGTCACACCAATAACCCACGCTTCCGCAAAAGTCAGGGTGTGACAGCTTGGTATCAGAGCCTCGATCATAGCGAACTAGGATTCTTTCTCGAGTCTAGACTATGATCAATAGGGCTCTCACGAAAACATTTTTTTTACATTGCATACACAAAATGTCCAGATCCAGGGAACAAACGTTTTTTTTACAAACAAAAAGGCACAAAACACATTTCAAGGCTATATTTATAATTCAGTCTTAGAGACTGGGCAAATTGAGTCTTAGAGACTGGGGAAAATTGAGTCTTAGAGACTGGGGAAATTGAGTCTTAGAGACTGGGAAAATTGAGTCTTAGAGACTGGGTAGTTCAGTTTGGGAAGCTAGACAGTTTTAGTCTGAGAGACTAGGGAGTTCAGTCTGAGAGGCTGGGTGGGATAGTCTGGGGAAGACTAGGATGAATACATGCTTACATTGTTATTTACATGCTTACCTGATGATTGTTAATATATGTGCATATGTGTGGTTGTGTTACAGACACTATGTCATCTTCTTCTGAGAGTGGAGTATCAGACACGATAGACCCTATAGCCATAGTATCGGATGACGAGATCATCCCAGAGGACGAGGTTTATACATCTGACACCACGAGTAGCGACGATGATGACTTTCAGCCCTTCGCCTTACCAGATTTTGGAGATGACATTCCTATAGCTGATGGTTTTCCTGATGGGGATCTACTTCTTGTTCTGATCCCTTCTCCTTTTCCTCTCGCTGCATTTCCTCTTGAGGATCTGCCACTTGATGCTATGTCTGACGACGACATCGATCTCTTTATCGAGGGTCCCCCTGAGGATGCCTAGGAGGGTGGGGCTCCGGTTGATGATGATGATGTCGTCCCACTTGTCGAGATTCCAGTTGATGATGATGTTGTTATTCCTCTTGTTGAGATTCCAGTCGCTGATATCATTGCTGTTTTGTTGGTCGAGATTCCTGCTGTCGAGATCTCATCTGACCATTCAGGTCCTGACTCATTTTAGTCCGTATCATCTGCTACTTTACACACACGGGGAGTGCAGCATTATCCCACTGACACTGATTCTGACACAGCGATGTCTGCCGCTCCTATCTTTCCACACGACTTTGACCCTGATCATGAGATTGAGTTTGTCCCCGATGAGCAGCACTTTGAGGCACCTGTCATTCCTGATGATCAGCTCTTTGATATACCCGCTGATTTTGAGCCTGCTCCAGCTGACCCTGAGCCTGAGATTGCACCTGAGCCTATACCGGCACACGACCCTTTGCCTGTGCATGACCCCATCCCTGTTGACATTCCAGTTGTTGCACCACATCTGCCTGACCCGATACCTGCACTTGTTGATCGTGCCCCTTTTGCTACCCACGTAGACCCCATATATGCTCACACCCACAACGGGTGGATTGAGGATGATGGCGACTTTCCTCCTTTTGTTAGACCCGTTACTCCCCCACCTGCATCTACCCAGGCACCCATTGATATCGCCCTATTTCACCCACATGAGACTGACATTCACCGCACAGATCTACCAGTCACCTTCCTTCAGGATATCCCTCCTCCCCGTCCCGGGGAAGGACCGTCGAGTCAGCAGCCCAGTCACGTACCTTTTGTGTCAGCAGCCGATCATTTCATGCCACAGTTTACACACACTGCTCCTTCTTCTGCACCCACGGGCGAGCCACTTATTTGGTTTCTGCCCAACGTGATGCCTATATCTGATCCATACCATCCCTTCCACATTGGATACTCGAGGGATGATTTTCTTTTGTCGCTGCAGCTCCAGCAGGAGATGCTGTGTAGGAGAGTCATGGAGTTACAGAGGATCCCGCGTCCCCCGCCTTGTCATTGTCAGACACCACCAGCTCCTCTCCTACCGTACACTGATTTTGATGTCCGTTTCCCCACTATGGAGCAGCAGATTGCTTACCTGCTGCGTATTGTTCATGCACTTGAGGAGGATTTGGCGCATTTACGCAGGTTGCTTTTCGTTCTTCCACCTCCTCCTCCTCCGCCATCAGCTTAGAGGTTTTTGGTTTTATGCAGATAGCATACTTTTGATGAGAGTGCAGCTATTGAGCCTGATTGCACAGCTTTTTGAAGACCACAGTGTGACTTTTGACATATTGACTTTTGATTATTGTAGTTGGTAGACGATTCAGACAAGGGTGATGTGACCCTTAGTCTCTTTTGATGTATGATACAATTATGAAACTTGTAAACTGTACTTGTGGTCTTGATATATGATAGCTCAATTGCAACATTCTCATTACATGCATTGTTGAATTACTTGTTACATTATGATTGGGATGTTATTAAGTAAACACACAACATCCATGAAATTACAAATGATAAAAGATATTGTCCAGTGTTTACTTGTGTTGATGAATGTTATTACATACGCGTATTACATACTTACTATACTTATTATGACCTGACCTATACGATCTTCTTTTAGAAGATGCCTCCTCAAAGAAACAATACGCTGCCCACGACAGAGGCGGAGTTACAGGAACGAATTTTCGCAGCGATAGCACAATATGAGGCCTCGCGCGCTGAAACTAGCGGAGGTACCTCAAGAAACAACAACCCACCCAATGGTAATGTTCAAGTCGCTTGAGACACATTACGTTACATTTGAATATTCCATGTGTGTTCGCTAATGCTTTCTGTGAATGTTATTGCCTGTACAGGCTGTACCTTTAAGCAGTTTTTAGACTGTAAACCGCTGAATTTTGACGGCACCGGGGGTGCTGTGGCTTTTGTTCGATGGACGGAGAAGACCGATTTAGTGATAAGAATGAGCAAATGCGCACCAGAACAACAAGTCACCTACATCTCCGGATTATTCATAGATGGAGCGCTTTCGTGGTGGAATCTCCAAGTCTAAACTCTGGGAGAGGCAGCAGCATACGCTTTGACTTGGAATGAGTTAAAGGAACTCATGTGTAAAAAGTATTGCTCCAGGGCCGAAATTCAAAAGCTGGAAACTGAATTCTGGAACCTCAAGATGGACGGCCCGAAGATCGCCGAATATGTGCAGAGATTTCACGATCTATCTCACGTGGTACCATACATGGTTAGTCCAGAATTCAAACACGTTGAGCGTTTCATTTGGGGGTTGGCACCTCAGATTATGAGTATGGTGACATCGTCAAAGCCTGCAACGATTACTGAGGCTATCGATCTGAGTGTATCACTGACTGAAGAAGCTATCAGGTTAAACAAGTTCTCGATCTCTGACCTGAAAAAGAAGGAGACTCACGTTGAGTCCTCGGGAGAGAACAAAAGGAAGTTCTCCAACTTTAAAAAGGGTACCAGCAGTGCCAGCAAGAAGAAGGAAGTGAACCCACCAGCTGAGGTTAAAACTGGTGCTGAAGTCAAGGGAAAAGGATACATGGGCGCTCTGCCCAAATGTGATGTATGCCAGTACCATCATTCCGGCCAGTGCAGATTAAGGAAATGTGAGTCTTGTGGGAAGACTGGCCATTCAAAGGAAACATGCTTGGCTGGTGCCGGTACAGGTCGTGGTAATCAAAGAGGTTATGGAAGTGGTAATGGAAACCGCCCGCAAGGAGGAAATGGCGGAAATGGTAATCGTGGAAATGTTGGGAATCAAGCTGGTAACCGGGGAGAAAACAACAATCGAGGTGGTAATGGGAACGGTAATGGTCGGGGACCAGGTTGTTTTAATTGTGGAGACATGGGGCATTTCAAGCGAGAGTGCCCAAAGCTTAATCAAGCACAAGGAAGAGTCTTTAACATCGGTGCGAGAGAAGCTCGCCAAGATCCAAATGTGGTTACTGGTACGTTCCCTATCAATCAACGCTTTGCATCTGTACTATTTAACACTGGTGCCGATTATAGTTTTGTATCACTAGAATTTAAGAATATTCTTGGGTTGGTAGCTAGTAAGCTAGACATTCCGTATTCAATAGAACTAGATAATGGAAAGCTAGTAGAAACGAATGAAGTCATCAGAGGATGCGTGATAGAACTGGGAGAGCACGAGTTTTTGCTTGATCTTCTGCCCGTCGAGTTGGGAAGCTTCGACGTGGTAGTCGGGATGGATTGGCTGTCAAGCAACAGAGCCGAGATTGTGTGTCACGAGAAGATCATACGTATTCCAATGGCGAATGGAGAAACGATTGTGGTACATGGAGAGAAGCGCGATACGCCCTTAAGAATCATTAGCTGTTTGAAAGCTCGAAAGTGTTTGCAGAAAGGATGTGTCACCTTCCTGGCACACATCGTGCATAAAGAAGCCGCTAAACCGAAGCTAGAAGACATTCCAGTCGTGAAGGAATATCCTGAGGTCTTCCCCGAAGACTTGCCAGGATTGCCGCCACAAAGACAAGTCGAGTTTCACATTGACTTAGTTCCAGGCGCCGCGCCTGTAGCTAAGGCACCCTATCGACTTGCACCTTCAGAAATGCAAGAGCTGTCAACACAACTCCAGGAGTTATTGGACAAAGGATTTATCAGGCCAAGCTTCTCGCCTTGGGGAGCTCCAGTTTTGTTCGTTAAGAAGAAAGATGGTAGTTTCCGCATGTGTATAGACTACCGCAAGCTGAATAAGTTGACTATCAAGAATAGATATCCTTTGCCAAGAATTGATGACCTGTTCGATCAACTACAAGGTTCGAGTTTTTACTCAAAGATCGATCTACGATCAGGATATCACCAGTTAAGAATTCAAGAGGAGAGCATACCAAAGACTGCCTTCAGAACTCGATACGGACATTACGAGTTTCTAGTCATGCCGTTTGGTCTGACGAACGCGCCAGCAGTATTCATGGATCTGATGAATAGAGTTTGTAAGCCGTACCTCGATAAGTTTGTGATCGTGTTTATTGATGACATTTTGATTTATTTAAAGACGAAAGAAGAACATGAGCAACATCTAAGAGCTATCTTAGAACTGCTTAAGAAGGAGAAATTATACGCGAAGTTCTCGAAGTGTGAGTTCTGGTTACGTGAAGTTCAGTTTCTTGGTCACGTGGTTAACGGAAATGGAATTCATGTGGATCCCACAAAGATCGAGGCGATCAAGAATTGGGAGACTCCGAAGACGCCAACCGATATTCGACAGTTCCTAGGCTTGGCTGGTTATTATCGCAGGTTTATTGAGGATTTCTCGAAAATCGCTCAACCGTTGACCTCCCTCACACAAAAAGACAAGAAGTATGAATGGGGAGACAAGCAAGAAGAAGCATTTCAGTTGTTAAAGAACAAGCTTTGTGACTCACCGATCTTATCTCTACCCGAAGGCACTGACGACTTCGTGGTATATTGCAACGCCTCGCGTCAAGGTTTAGGTTGCGTGCTGATGCAGCGACAGAAAGTTATAGCTTATGCTTCGCGCCAGTTGAAGGTCCACGAGAAAAATTACACCACGCATGATTTGGAATTAGGCGCGATGGTATTTGCATTGAAGATCTGGCGACATTACTTATATGGCACGCGATGCACAATCTTTACTGATCACAAGAGCCTGCAGCATTTATTTGATCAAAAAGAGCTTAACATGAGGCAGAGACGATGGGTAGAGTTGTTGAACGACTATGATTGTGAGATTAAGTATCACCCAGGGAAGGCGAATGTGGTCGCCGATGCCCTGAGTCGGAAGGAAAGAATCAAGCCTATAAGGGTTCGAGCTTTAGAAATGATTATTCAAACAGACCTCTCGTTGCACATTCGTGCCACGCAGAGAGAAGCACTTAAGGAAAAGAATCTTGAAAATGAATATCTCCGTGGGATGGAGAAACAGTTGGTACCAAATGAGGAAGGAACGTTGTGCTTCATGAAACGAATTTGGGTTCCCTTGCTTGGTGGTCTAAGAGACGTTATTTTTGATGAAGCTCACAAATCACGGTACTCGATCCATCCTGGATCGGATAAGATGTACCAAGACTTAAAGGATTTCTATTGGTGGCCGAGAATGAAAGGCGACGTTGCGATATATGTTGGCAAATGTTTAACTTGCGCCAAGGTAAAGGCCGAATACCAGAAGCCTTCAGGCCTCCTACAACAACCTGAAATACCCCAGTGGAAATGGGAACAGATTTTGATGGACTTTATAACAAAATTGCCAAAGACACCCAGAGGTCACGACACGAACTGGGTAATCGTAGACCATCTGGCGAAATCTGCACACTTTTTGCTGATCAAGGAGAAAGACAACACTAGCAAGCTAGCTGAGCTATACCTGAGAGAGATTGTTGCACGACATGGAGTGCCTCTCTCGATTATCTCTGGTAGAGATGGAAGATTCGTGTCAAGGATTTGGCAATCCTTCCAAGAAGCTTTTGGTTCTCAGTTGAATCTGAGTACTGCCTTTCATCCGTAGACAGACGGACAGAGCGAACGAACGATTCAAACGTTGGAAGACATGTTGCGAGCTTGCGTAATGGATTTGGGTGGTAGTTGGGACACTCACTTACCCTTGGTCGAATTTTCATACAACAACAGTTATCATGCAAGCATTCAAGTCGCACCGTTCGAGGCTCTCTATGGACGCAAGTGTTGATCACTGTTATGCTGGGCTGACGCGGGTGATAGACAACTTGTTGGTCCCGAATTGGTCCAGGAGATGACTAACATGATTATACAGATCCGAGAGCGCATCAAAGCGGCTCGTGATCGTCAAAAGAGTTATGCGGACCGAAGAAGGAAACCTCTGGAGTTTGAGGTGGGAGATATGGTTTGGTTAAAGGTTTCACCCTGGAAGGGTGTAGCACGCTTTGGGAAGCGTGGGAAGTTGAACCCCAGATACATTGGACCATTCAAAATCCTGGAAAGGATTGGTCTTGTAGCATACAAGTTGGATCTACTCGCTGAACTGAATGGCGTTCATGATACATCTCATGTATCTAATCTGAAAAAGAGTCCAACTCAAGAAACAGTGGTCATTCCTGCCGACGAAGTTCATATTGACGACACACTCCACTTTACTGAAGAACCTGTTGAGGTCACTGATTGGAAGGTTAACAAAACGCGACGGAGTAGTGTCAAACTCGTCAAGGTTCATTGGAATGCACGTCACGGCCCAGAATTCACTTGGGAGCGTGAGGATCGCATGAAAGCAAAGTACCCACATTTGTTCCCCAAGACCTCTACATCTAGTAGCAGAACTAAAATTTCAGGACGAAATTTTCTTAACAGAGGGAGAATGTGACAACCCTCATAAATCCAGGTATCCGTATGATTAATTAATATTGATTTGTGCTTAATGACTGTGCTTAATTACAACTGATGACGTAAACTGCTTTCTGATTTCTGTATCATACATACATGTGCATCACATTTCATACTGTCACACCATTTATTACAATACAAACTTTAGTGACATACACGATGCACAAAGCACGGTTAGTACAGTTAGCGGATAACTCAGAAATATACTGACAGTGCCAGTACATAAACAGACAGTGCTTTGAGGCCCAGTATGAGCCAGAGACAAGGTACTACACTAGTATGGTGTGTAGGGAAGTAAGGACCATAAAACTGCGTCACTAGGTGATAGTATAAGTGCAGGAAAGTGCCTAAAACCCACTCAAAGTGCAGAATTCTGCACATTTCAGCAAAATTCAGCATTTTAATAAACTAGTAACATGCAAAAATATGGCATAATGGTCCTGAATGCTTTCCTAAGTGTCGGGAATTAAAAGTGTCGCAAAAAGTTACATAAAGGACACTATACGGTATAACTTAGCACTTTAACGAACCGGTATCTAACCGAACAACCGGACATTACCCGGAACACCAAAATATTGCTAGAAGCATTGTTTTACTTTTTCTGAGCTAGTTATGATGTCCGAACACCCTAACATACTACATAATGCATCATACACTTAAAATACTAGACTTAACACTTAACCTCCAACTATTTACCTACATTTACCATTTAAAATTTCATTTAACCCCCCCCCCCCTTCCATACTTACGGTTATGGGGTGGCCCACCTCAAGATTTTTTCTAATCTTCCTAAATCTCCATATGATCTTGCCTAGATATGATGAGATCTTGTTTGTACTTCTTAAGACATAATGACCATTGGGTAATAAGGGATTAGAGGATTATAAGAATAAAATCATACCTTCATCTTCTCACCACAACTCTCACTCTCTCCCTCATAAAGCTCTCGGCCGAACACCCTACACCCACACCACCATTGTTTCATTTCAAGTTCAAGCATTCCAAGGTTATCTTGAGGTGTTAGAAGGTCACTAACGAAGCTTGGAGCTTGTGGATCATCAAGGACCTCTTCCGTTTGCTTTTATCCACTCCATTTTCACCATTGTTCTTCCCTAGCTTGAAGCTAGTAGTAAGATCTCTCTTAACCCTTGTTTACTTCCATTTTGATTGGTTAAAAGATGTGTTATGATGAAAATCACAAGAATAATAAAGAACATAAAGTTGAATCTTGAACATAAAGCTTACATATGATGGTTTATGGATGAAATGTTGTTGTTTAGTGTATGTTTAATACTTGCTTATTGTTTACTTGAAAATGTGATGTTGATCATCACATAAAGCTTGCTAGATTGTGATTAAACACATGATCTAGCAAGTGGAAGTATGATTATGTAATAAGATGATCATCTTCTTGTATGAACATGAACTTGATGAATAAAGAGATTTCTTGTAAAATAATAAACAAAGTGAGCTAGTAAACTTGTAGATCCAAGATTTATGAATGATTTTCCAAGAAAACTAAGTTCAAAATATGATTTTTGAAAGATCATGGTTTTTACTTAAACTTACACTATTTATGGTGATGAAGTAAGTGTAAAGATACTAGAGAAACAAGAAGATGTTATAAATAAACATTTTTGTAAAAAGTGATTACAAGTTGTAAACACCTAAAACTCTCAAGAATGGGATTTTAAGGAAATAAACACACTTTAAAGGTTAACTAAACCCACTAAACACTTTACCAAGTTACTACAAGTGTTTACGAAAACTCAAGTTCATGTTGTTATGTAAAGTGTATAGTTTTTGCACTTGGTAAGTATAATATTGTTAGAGTTGATTGTTGATTATTGTGTGATGATTTTTGAAAAGAAAATGATATGCTAAATAGCATTGACACCTCCATTTACAAAGGAAACTATGGCGAAATTTTCTAAAAATACAAACACTTAGGAAATATTTTTAAACAAGTGTTTACAAGTATGTTTTAAACTCTGCCATAGGTTTTGTTACAAAAATACAAAGTATCGGAGGTTGGTTTTTTGTAAATAAAAATGGATAAATATATATTTAGAATATATATTTTATAATAAAGACACTTGTGTGAATATTTGTATATTTTGTGGAATAGTTATATTATTTTAAGGTAAAATAATATAACTTACAAATACCAAGAATTTACAACTCCAAAATAATACCAAAAATCACAAGGAATGAAATATAAGTTACACACTTGATATTGTGAAACCGAAAGCAAAAACGTAACTTACGAAATATTCCGGGAAATACTCTTACAATAGATTTTTGGTAAATATTATTTTGGATACAAGAAGTGAAAATATGAATTTTGTAAATATTACTAAGTTATGTCATATTTACAACTAGAAGGAAATATATTATTTTTGGGAGATAAAAATATATTTTCCTAGTATATTTAGAAGGTATATAATTTATGGGAAAATATATATTTTCTTGGAATACATTATTTTTGACGAATAAGTTATATATGTTTTCTAAGTGAGACTTAAAAATATATTATCCAAGACTACAAAGATACAAGTATAAGATACCCCCATCCTTGGGAAGGAAAATACTTGAGAAATATTAATATTGTTTAACGATTATTCCATAAATTAAGCATAATTTGAAGTTAAAATAATTTATTTTAACAAGAAATTATCACTTGGAATAATATTGGGAACATAAGAAACGCAACTCAAAAACGTTAAACTCTAAGCCAAGGCACGACCCGTTCGTCTAACAGACATTAGTACGTTGTAGGTTGTCGTGTTGCTGACGAAGTTTGAGTACGAGCTGAGGACGCATTACAGTGAGTTCATGTCCCCCTTTTCTTTTAACTGTTTTCAGTTTTATACTTCGGGGGTGAAATACATGTTACGATTATTTACAAACATTTTTACATGGTATGGTTAGCTTAAGGAGGGTTTACTACTTAGATCATGTGAAAGGTGGGTATAACACTTAAGGCCATTAATCCTCGTCGTAGGACCGAGGGACATGAGTGATAGATCTATTTGGGTGTAGCGAGCCCACACCCATGGGGACCAGGGTGGCCCATAGTGGTGACTATGTCTTCCAGCCGGAGGCCCGGTACAAATTTGCTAGGTTTGAGTTTTCCTGCACCATTTCACACATACCATTGGCTTTGCAACCCATTGGTGATCTCTTTTTCCTTATTGCTACATACCAGGGACTTTCATAACATACAGACATACTTTAAAGGTTTATACATACACATACACAAACACATGAACTCGCTCAACTTTTGTTGATGTTTTCAAACTACATGTATTTCAAGAAATAAGAAAATGGATCTGGCGGGCAATGGAGTTTTAAGCTGCGAGTAAAGATGTCATCTGGGTTGTAGAGTTTAGGAGGTGTAACCTCTTCCTGGACGGGTTACATGTCTCTAAACCCAGTTTTATTTAGAGTCTTTTGTGGAGTCTTCATGAACTCAGTTGAACACGTCATGGGTTGTAACTTAATTTGGTATCGATGTTTTCCAAGGTAAGTATGTTGTGGTATTTTCTAAACTTAATTAATGGATGTACATCTCATGTTTTTATCATATAGCATTGTTATGATTGATTGCTATGGTATTAAGAAGTCACACCAATAACCCACGCTTCCGCAAAAGTCAGGGTGTGACAGACATTGTGTAAATTAAATCTTCAGATTGTCTCAGTATACTTTTGTTTGATTTCGAACACGGTGAACTTGTTCAGTCGCCACTATTATTGAATTATGTCATCACGACACCTTGTGGTGTCATTACAAATTTGTAGCTTGTGCTAATCATGGTCAACCGTCTCACACAAAACTACACATACTTTTGTTTGACTTGTCATTTAAACATTCTTAAATGCAAGTACGAACTAAGACAATAATACACCAGATTCGCTTGTGTTCCATTCGGTGTATTTTCGCAATTCAAGAATGTCAACACACTATTTTATCCATGTATTTGTTCGAAAGTTGACAAATCATTTTCATGTTACTATCACATTCGAGTTGTTGATTTTGAGTTCATATAGCGGATGCTATGGTTTGTGAAAACTCGTTGGCATATTGTGACCGATTGTTTGAGAATCCATTGGTCAAAACTCCTTTGTTACACCCCTGTTAACTGAGTTACTGTAGGATCAGATTCCAACCTAAACGAGTCATTTGGAAGAGTTCTAGTCCGTTTCAGAGGCGGAAACTAAGAAACGGATCAGTAAATAGCTTGATTCACACTTTAAACCTTTTGTATATTAATTTGACAACCTTTATATTCAGAAGAGAAACCGGCAGCACTTCGGTATAACTCTGAGACCAATGTTACAACTGAATGTCATCTAGCCTATTTATAGATGGTATGATTTCGCTTGGAAGACCTCAAGCGAAATCTACATGTCTACTTTCAAGCGAAATTGACAAACTACTTATGTCTTGAAGCGAAATGATAAAATTCAGATCCATGCATAACTTGAATTCGTTTTGTCTTTAATGATGTGATGTCATTGATGATGTCACCAAGATGATGTCATCATGACATCATGTCTTGTTTAGATCTGCACCGAATCGAGACTCGATACAAGACGAAGACGACAGATGTGTGCACCAACAGACTCCCCCTCAGATGTTGACGAGTCTTAAGTGTCGAGTCTTCTCAATCTTCAGTCTTTATCAGTCTTTGATCTTCCTTCACTCTAACTTTCTTCAACTAATCTCCTCCTCGTATGATATAACTCTCTTTAACAGACTCCCCCTCAAAACATGCTGGGATCGTAGTCTGGCTTTTACAGTATCAGAATCCTCAGGTATCGGAACCTGGCACTCTATCTTCAAGTTCAAGATTGAAGCCTGGCTATACCTGCACATCCTTAACCCAGAAATAAATTTTCTAAATTTAACAATTTGAATGCATCAATAACAACTCTTATATGCATCAACAATCACTCTCCCTCAGATCACATACACATGATGAACCACTTGATGAATTAAAAACATATTTTGACAATTAAGACATACTTCCCCTCACATCAATGTCATCATGTTCAGCACTTGGAACTTTGAAAATCAGCTTTCCAACATCAGTTGCCGAAAATCTTTTTGGATTTTTCAAAAATTTATGCTAAAACACACTGAAAATCTTTTTGGATTTTTGAATGAAAAAAAATGTAATAAAGAAATATTTACAGACACTATTTTTGTGAGTTCGTGTAAAAGGATCATATCAGTTTCTGAGACAAATCACCAACACCGTTAAGCTTCATTACATTTTAAGTTTTAAACAATTCACCTAGATTGTCAGTATACCTGTCCACTTAAATTTTCACACAAAGTTCAACTGTTTCGAGATACGATATTAATGTCTTAGATACTTAAACTCAATCGCGTGTCCCACCTCAGAATATACTCCCGTATCCAGATCCCAATAATCAGTCTTACAGGTAATTATGACACAAATGATATCTGTATATAAATTAGGTAATGCGAGGGCCGAGGGATCTCAGGTCGATACTTCCGTATACGCAGAGAGATATCGGCTTCGACTTTTCGGTATGTCCCCTTTAGAGGATCTTTTAGCTACAACAGCAGCGACTATCAATTTTATTGTTTCATCAGCATGCTGAGGGTTTATGCTATGTTTCAAGCATTGCGGAAAGTATTATCCAAGGACTAGGTCAGAACCACCGTTCAGCAGAAGTCCCGGAATAATACCCCAGACATCATTGAGTATAAAGACCTAGTATATCAGATTATGAGACCTTTCAAACGAGATTTCGGGGGTTACCCATATATCCGAGAGATGTTACCCACGATATAAGCAAGTTTGAAATTTAGGTTTATATCTCGTCACAATCTACTAAATGTGCAAAAACCTACTGACATATCATCTGTGAGACCGTTTATCACCTTTTAACTTTCCATTTCTTTAGCATGTTGTGATCGTCCACTGATGTACTATCATTTCCTCTATTCACAACGAAACTCATTTTTGCATTTTATCATGTTTTTGTATTTTTCAAATTTTCAAATGTTTTTGGATTTTCTGAAATTTTCTACTCCCCCTAAAATGCAAACACATTTTAGGAAATTTGAAAAACAAATTTTGATATACTACCTGTACAGTTTGTTTTCTAAAAAAATGACAACCGATATCAAATCGCTTCAATTCGCCATCCACTTGGCATAAACAATCAGAACTCCCCCTTACACAAAACTATTTTCTCATTATGATTTCAAAACACTTAAGTTTGTTTTAACCAAAATGATTTTTCCGGAAAATAGGTTTTGTTGATTTTACCACTTGAAAAGTTAGGGGTTCATCATATCGCCTTCAACCACTTGTAGAAAATCAAGTACAAATTAATGTCCTTGATTTACCACTTGTACGAAAAACTCAATCAAATACAAAGAATGATGCCGATTCCTGATCCGCAATTACAAACTTGGGATCTCCGGCAAGTCAGGTTTTTCAATGAAATAAAATATCCACCCAAGCCTGACCAGCCTTGGGTGTAACCTTCTCAACTTCACTAGGGGTTGGGCTATAAGTTGCCTTCTTTGTAGCATAAAACTCCTTTACCCCTTTAACCTTCCCATCGATCATTTTTCCAATCATCTTTTTAACATTTCCATTAAACGCTTTCTCAACATCAAATTCTTTCTGTTCAGAATAGAATTGATTTGAGATCTCAACTTTCCCAACTTTTGATTTAAAATATTCAGTCCTCAATGATGGAAAGTTCTCATCATCCATTGGAGGAACTGAGTTTTCACTTTTTAGCTCAACCTGTGGCTCCTCTGACTTTGTGGAATCAGATTCATCGCCAGATTTTACCTCTGATTTCTTAACAACCCAAGCTTGGTTGTCAAGATTTCCCCTTTTCTTGTAAAATCTTTTTGAACATTCACCAACTTCATATGTAGAATTTTTAAACACTTTGAACTTTTCAGTTGGTGGTTCAGTTTTGTCAACAATAACTTCTTTTAGTTTTTGTGAGACTCCCTGTTTTGTTTTTGTTGCTTGGGGACAGTTCCATGCAATATGACCAACTTCATTGCATCTGTAACAGGTTCTTGTCTCCTTTCTTTGATAAGCTTCATTCTTCACTTTCTTTGCAAGAAATTCTGTATTTGATTACTTCCAGAATGAGCTTTTTGATTCTTCTTCATGGCTAGTTCCTGCAACATATTTTGTATTTGTTTTAGAAATTTTCTCATTTTTATAATTTTCAGGTGGAATAAAACCTAATCCTTTCTTTTTGAGCTTACCATTGTGGTTTGGTTTCTTTTGAAAACCAGAACCAGAATCGTAACCTTTTTTCTTGTTCAAACGCTGTTGAACTCTTGAAGTGTATTTTTTAGGTTTTCCAGTAGGATTTAAATCTTTAATTTCAGAAATATTAATTTCTGTCATTTTGAAAACCTTTTTAATCATGTCAAATCTAACACTTCTTATAGGAAATTCTTTATCAAAATATAATTTGTCAGAATCATTCAAAGTATATACAACTTCAAATGTTTCGTCATTCAAATTAGATTTTGACAACAAAAATTCTTTACTATAAACCCGTTTTCCCGACGACTTTGAACTCTTTTCGGACGAACTCGAACTCCCGACTGACTGACACGAACTTTCGGACTCGGACTTTGACTCTGACTCCTCATCCTTATCCAACACCTGATCGACCACTCGTTTTATCAGTTCGGACTCATGATCTGTGTCGGACGCTGTGAACGTGACATCAATGTTGTCCGGTAAAACATCGGTTATCTCGGATTCTAGCTTAATATTGACCGCCTGTTTTAGTTCTTCCTCGTTAGGTTTTCTAGGCGAGTACCCTTCCCAAATCGGAGGCGGACACTTATTATAACAGACACCCTGTTTCTTACCAGTATCCTTTTTCTTCTTTGGCTTTGTTTCTTCACCTTTAAACTCTTCAAATCCTTCAACTGTTGGATAAATTCTATCAATTATGTAGTCACAACCTTTGTAACTTTGCAGCAATCTTCTGATTCTTTCATTCTCAGCTGCTTCACTATCCAACTCTTTTTTCCTCTTTGCACATTCTTCTATATACATGTTGATCTCTTTTTGCTTTGTCATCATGGTAGCATTCAGCATCTTCAAAGCTTTTTCTCTTTCAGAGTTAGTCTTCTCCAGACCATTTACATGTCTGTTCAATACATCATACGATTTTTTCAAATTCTTTACATCAAACAACAATTTTTCTTTCAACTTTTCTAACTCACTAAACCTTTCATCTTTTTCTATACACTGTTTACAAGACTCTAAACATGTAAGACAAGGTTTTGTGATTTCAACGATCTTCTCAACTTCAACTATCTTTTCAACTTCCACAATCTTCTCAACCACTTTGACCTTTTTCAAATCTTTTGCAGCTTTCTCCTCTTTCAGTTTCTTCAATTTTTCTGCAAAATAAAATTCAAAACTATCAGAAGATAAGTGAGTTTTTCCAATATTAATCTGTTCAATTTCTTCATCACTATCACTTGTCTCTGACGAACTGTTTTCAGATGAAACAGATCCTTCATCTTCACTTTTCTCTTCATCAGATAACACTTCCATCCATTCCTTCAGCATTTCCGGCTTCCGAATAATATGAGCAATAAACGCTCCAACATTTGAATCAGCTGGAATGTATTTGTCCCAGCTAAATCCTTCAGTCATTTTCTCATCATCTTGATCAATGATACCGTGGTAAGCTTTCCTATTTGCTTCTTCGATCAATTTTCCATGAGCAGTTTGTGGCTCTTTTTGTTGATGTGGTTGATGAGTAATTTGCTGATAAATGGTCTTCCGATAATAATCATCTTTCCCAGCAGACTCCTTTGCTCCTCTCGGCTCCTGATTTTTGCACTCTCTTTTAAAGTGGCCTTTCTCCCTGCAACGAAAACAAACAACTTTAGATTTATCAAATCCTAGATTAGAAAGATTTGCATCCAAGAAATCAGTTCTTCCTGTAACCAATCTAAATTTTTCTGCTCTCCTCAAAACGCTAGCTAAAGCCCATTTAATATCCATCAGTTCCAGCTCCTCTGCATCGATTTGGTCATAATCTTCTTTTGTGAGCATCGGATTTCCAATTCTTCCGGCTATCAACCCTTCATAAGACTCTAATGCAGTGACCAATAATCCCATATGATTCTTTACAATCTCTTCAGAATAATTTTGTCCATTTTGAAGATGTAAAGCCACATTGCACTGAATTAGATGACCATTTCCAGCAGATGAATTTTGAACACTCGGAGGATTCACCGTTGAGAACCCACTAATGTTGACTGATCCTTGACTGCTTGGTGTAGATTGATTTCCAGCACTAAATGCAGTTTGTATCTTTGGACTTGCTTCAGCAGTTTGAACATTTCCTTTATAGTACAATTTAATATCTTGTTGATGATTAGAACTGTTCATTCTAGCAATTTTCTGCTGCTCCAGATCTTGTGCCTCCAACTTTTCTATAAACTGTGCAATCGATAACCTTTTAAACTGTCCGGAATTCTTTAATATCATCAGATATGTACTCCATTCCTTTTGCGGTAACGCGTCAGCAAGCTTTTCAACCCATTCTGCTGCATTTTTTGTAATCTTCAACTGTGACATGGCACGTACAAGATGACAGTATCTTTCAATAAGACTCTTTGTAGTTTCACCAGGCATGCACGTAAACAATTCAAACTCTTTTTTTAACAAAGCTGCTTTACTTTGTAGCATTTCAGTACTTCCCTCAAACTTCTTTTGAAGAGCTTCCCAAATAGAATAAGCGTTATCATCATGTTGAAGCAACACAAATATATCTTCTTTAATAGCTTGTTGTAACAGATTGATCATCATTTTCTCTCCTTTATAACTTTCCCTCTCTTGTTCAGTAAATTCAGAAATGATTTTATCAGCTCCCGTTGTATTCTTTGGCCTCTCATACTCAGTTTCGATGCTCTCCCAAGCTTTTAGATGATTCGCCTGAACCCAATTTTCAAACCGTTTCTTCCATCCGTGATAATCTTCAATTCCCATAAGCTTCGGGGGGTTTTTGCATTGTTCCGGTTTCGTTTTCTGCATTCATGTTTTGAGCAATTGAAGCTGGAGTAGTCGAGGGTGTAGCAAACGCGTTGTAGAACTCGGAATCCATTCTTTTTAGCAACTTGAATCTCTTGTAGAAATCGACAAATTCCTGACAACACAAACAAAATACAATCAGTTTAAACGCTTATCAATTAGCAGAATAAGACAGATACTCGAACTGGTGAATTTCTGTGCGGACTGAATGTTGACCAACTGTACAGACTGAATGACCCGGATCGAATTCGATTGACCTGACCCTTTGAAACCTTTGAACTTCAAACCGTATGAACTGGACAATTATCACGCAACTTGACCACACAAAAAGACTTGACTGATCAAACGTACTGATCGAACCGTGCTCCAAACCTTGTGACCTGATTACTGACAACTAACAACTGACAAACAATTTGAGCTTTTAAGATTTCCAATGAAGCGATGAAAAGTCACTTGTTTTTTTTTTAATATGTATACATGTACGTCAAACAACACAACACATGAATCGATAATATCAATATTCAAAGTAACTTTCTTGAACTAATTCCACACAAAACGACAATTTTAAATGTGAAACAATATCATTTGGTCTATACACTTTAGTGAACTGACAACAACATTTAAAACTATTACATCAATGAAGACTTCAGAAGTTCACATGAATTATTTTCTAAATCTCGTGGCTGATAAGATTTATGTTTATAAACTTCTGATTGAACTGATTTACTTTTTCATCTATGATCACATTCAAACTCGGCACAATTTACAAACAATATCACATGTTCACATGCAACCGACACACTCAATGAATTCTCATTGGAACTTACAAAGTACTTACTATATCACATGCATTGACAACTCAATACTGGTAAAACTGTGCAGACAAGGATTTTCTCTTGTGAGAACAGACTAAAACTGATAATCAAACCACGTGACCTAGCTGACAACACACCTGATAATATCGAATATGCACATATGTCCTGACAAATATAAATCCTCAACAATATGATTGAACTTCTAATGCATTCACATGATCACATGTATCAACAATATGCATGCACCCGACACTTTAATGATGAATAATCACATGACAATCTGAACTACTGATACATCCTTATGCAAACAACAACACATGCTAAACTGACACATACCACATGATGACTACCTCGATTTATGTATCACAAAGCACTTTCACACCATACGATATGTGTTTTCAATCGGTGATACACAAATTTAAAACTTGAAATGATAAAATCAAAGTGACAAGTTTCAAGCGAGATCAAACGAAATCAAAACAACTTTTTCAAGCGAGATCCAATCAGATCAATTTCGCTTCAACGATTCAAGCGAAATCAACTAGAATTATGTCCCTTTTTCAAGCGAAATCAGAATGATATTGTACTTCTCAAGCGAAATCTATCTAAACAATTGCTGATGTCATCTTTTGTTCGAACAATTGAAGCGAAATTCCACAAAAATACAAGATTTAGGCTGATTTTAAACTTGAAACTTTCAAGGATTGATTAAACCATGTTTGCGCACAATATATGTGAAATTTGTCCGATTTTAACCGTAAAAAGTTTTGTTTTTCGAAAAAGAAAGGTGTAGAAACAGATTTTACGGCTGAATCAATTAGAACTCTTCTTCACTGGCTCTGATACCAATTGTAGGATCGGATTCCAACCTAAACGAGTCATTTGGAAGAGTTCTAGTCCGTTTCAGAGGCGAAAACTAAGAAACGGATCAGTAAACAGCTTGATTCACACTTTAAACCTTTTGTATATTAATTTGACAACCTTTATATTCAGAAGAGAAACCGGCAGCACTTCGGTATAACTCTGAGACCAATGTTACAACTGAATGTCATCTAGCCTATTTATAGATGGTATGATTTCGCTTGGAAGACCTCAAGCGAAATCTACATGTCTACTTTCAAGCGAAATTGACAAACTACTTATGTCTTGAAGCGAAATGATAACATTCAGATCCATGCATAACTTGAATTCGTTTTGTCTTTAATGATGTGATGTCATTGATGATGTCACCAAGATGATGTCATCATGACATCATGTCTTGTTTAGATCTGCACCGAATTGAGACTCGATACAAAACGAAGACGACAGATGTGTGCACCAACAGTTACACTAGATTATACATCTATACATCTCGTGTCCTTTGACATCAAATGCTAGAACACATACCTTTTAACCACTGGGTTCTTGTTGAAATATATCCCTGGACTCACCTGATATGAATAAGATTTGATTCGGTTTTGTGATTATCTACCTCAGTATTATTCATATACATACACGCATAATGTAACCCTAAGGAGTTAAGGTAGTACAAATTTCGAGGACGAAATTTTCTTAACAGGTGGAGAATGTGACAACTGTCAAATTTGCATGCATCCGTACAGTTATTAAATGATGATTAGTGCTTAATGACTGTGCTGATTTACAATTTATGACTAGAATTGCTTTCTGATTACTGCATTATACTTACATGTGCATCACATAGTGCAAATGACACATCATTGACTGCATGCAAACATATTGACATAAATGATGCACAAAGCACAGTTAGCACAGTTAACAGACAAACCGGGAAAATGCTGACGGAGTTCAGTACATAGACAGACGTTGTTTTGACACAGTATGAGCCAGAAACTAAGTACTACACTAGTATAGAGTGTAGGGAAGTAAGGACCACAAAACTGCTTTTCTAGGAGATAGTTTAAGTGCCGGAAAGTGCCTAAAATTTACCTAAAGTGCATAATTCTGCAGAAAATTCAGCAAATCAGCATTTAAATACATTAATATTATGCAGAAACATGACTAAATGGTCCTGAATGCTTTCCTAAGTGTCGGGAATTAAAAGTGTCACAAAAGGGTACGTAAAGAACACCAAACAGAATAATTTAGCACTTTAATGAACCGGTATCCAACCGAACAACCGGACACTACCCGAAACACTAAAATTATACTAGAAGCATTGTTTTAATGTTTCCAAGCTAGTTATGACCCCTAAACATCGTAACACCCACTAAAAATATCTACTAACTAGTGTAAGTAATTAATACTTGAAATTAAACAAGATTATAACTAATTAGTTAAGACCTAAGCTAATACACCCCCCCCCCAACCTATGTAATCGGCCACATGGCCTAATGGGGAGATTTTATTTGATTTTATTTGATTTGTTTTGATATTCTAATAGATATGTTATGTACTAAGGGAACATAATAACCTATGGATAATTAGATGTTGGAAAGGTTATGATATAAACCACTAGTGCCTTCATTCCATCTTCCACCAACACACACCATCTTCTTCCTTCTCCTACCCACACCTCACGGCCACAACACACCACCACCACATCTCCATTTTCACTTCAATTCCTACCATTCTAAGGTGATACAAGGGTGTAAGAAGCTAAGTTAGGAAGCTTGGAGGCCTTGAAGCTTGAAGGACCTTCACCGTTTGCTTTTATCCACTTCATTTATCCTCTTGATCATCCCTAGCCTTGTGCTAGTGGTAAGAACACTAAACCTTCTATTTTACATCTATTTCAAGTGGTTAAAAGATGTTACATAAAGTTAATCTTGAAGATCACTAAGAAACTTGAAGATGAAACATGAACATAAGCACAAAACTATAAGAAATCATCAGAATACATATTGTTAAGTGTTGTTTTGCTTCTTGATGGTTGATGATTTGTGTTAGTGATGTTAGACATCATATGAAACCTACTAGATTGTGATTTAACACATGATCTAGTAAGTTAAGGTGGTGATCTTGTGAAAGACCAAGATCATCATACTTTATGCTTCTCATGAACTTGAAGAATGAAAATGATTTTATGAATGATGAAGTATGTAACATGTTACTAGTCATAAACTTGGATGATTTCAAAACTAGTTTTCTCAAGAAACTAAAGATATACACAAGATTTACTAAAACATTGTTTTGAAAGAAACTAATCATGTTTCTAGTGGTGAAACAAGTATAAAAGTACATGGTTAACAAGAAAAATACAAGAAGGTTAATTTTTGAAAAATCATCATACAAGTTGTAAAGATCTAAAATCTTCAAGAATGATGTTATTAAATAAATAATCATATTTTTAAGGGTAACTAGGCTTACTAAAAACACTAGTAAGTTACTACAAGTTTTTATAAAAGTTCAAGTTCATGTTGTTATGTAAATAGCATTGTTTTGGCACTTGGTAAGTGTTGGTTAAGTTATTGAATGTTTGTGATGAGTTTAAAAAGAAAATGATATGCTTCGATAGCATGGACACCTCCATTTTTAGGGGAAACTATGGCAACATTTTCTAAAAATATAAACACTTAGAAAAATATTTTCTAACAAATATTTACAAGTGTATTTTAACTATGGTTTTCAATATAAACTTTACCATAATTTTTGTTACAAAAACACAAGTATTGGAGGTTGGTTTTTATAAAAAAAATGGATAAATATATATTTAGAATATATAAGACATGATGTGTGTGAATATTGTATACTTTGTGTAATAGTTTTATTATTTTAGGGTTAAAGTAATATAACTTAACAAATACCAAGAAATTACAATCCAAAATATTACCAAAAATCCCAAGGAATAAATACATAAGTTACATGCATAATATTGTAAAACCGAACGAAAGAATGTAACTTACAAAAATATTCCGGAAAATACCTTTATGAATATATTTTTGGTAAATAATATTTTGGACACAAGAAATGAAAATATGATTTTATGAATATTACCAAGTTATATCGTATTTTTGACAAGGAGAAAATATATTATTTTTGGGAAGTAAAATATATTTTCTTGGGTAAGCTTGAAATACATTATTTTTGGACAAAATAAGTTTATAAATATTTTCTATGTGAGACTTGAAAATATATTATTTTGGAACTACAAATATTTTTGCCGAAAGGAAAAATTATAAGTAATTTTTCTAAGTAATAACTCTTAAATATATATATATATATATATATATATATATATATATATATATATATTGGGAAATATATATTAGTGGACTTTTATTAGAAATAATATTTCGGAAAGTTTAACACAAAA
Organism: Helianthus tuberosus; assembly: GCA_030545235.1. NCBI lineage: Eukaryota > Viridiplantae > Streptophyta > Magnoliopsida > Asterales > Asteraceae > Helianthus > Helianthus tuberosus. The sequence goes on from CM060406.1 coordinate 191,263,969, forward strand.
TTAAGTATAAGAATACTTAACTATTACAAGAAGATACGTATCCTCGTACGTATAAATCCACACCGGAATACGACGCCAATACATGGCAAGTTATACAAATACAAATATACCCATCCTTGGGAAGGATATACATGTTTAAATACTTGAGAAGTGTTAAGTTAAAATATTAATTATTTTAACAAATAATTAAACACTTGGAATATTAAGGAAGACGCCTTGAAACATAACTCAAAGACACCAGTCATTACTAAGTCAATGCACGACCCACTCGTCTAATGGACCGTAGTACGCATGTAGGTAGTCGTGCGTTCTAGAGGAAGCTTTGAGTTACATCGGATACAAGGAACGCAAAACTGTGAGTTCATGTCCCCCTTTTCTCTTAACTGTTTTCGGTTTTATAACACTCGGGGGTGAAATACATGTTACATACTGATTACAAACAATTACAAATGGTATGATTAGCTAAGGAATGTACTGCTAGATCACGTGAATGGGTAGGCGATTAACTTAAGACCATTAATCCTTGTATAAGGACCGAGGGGCATGAGTGATAGATCTATTGGGTGTTGCGAGCCCCACCCATGGGCCTACGAGTTGGCCGCATGTGGTGACTATGTCGTTCCGCCGGAGGGGCCGGTACGAAATACGCATACAGGATTGAGTGCTTCTTATGCCATGTCACTTATATTAATGTATTAACTACACATTAATTGATCTGTTTTTCCTTGTTGCTCCATACCAGTTTACAAGTACATACATACATACATACAGACAAAGGTTTTCAAGGATGATTCGTGCACACATACTAAACACATGAACTCGCTCAACTTTTGTTGATGTTTTCAAACTATAAGTATTTCAGGGAATTAGTAAGTGGATCTGGCGGGCGTTGGAAGTTTTATGCTGGGATAGGAATAAAGATGTCATCCATGGTCTTTGGGTTTTGTTGGGATTGAACCCTACCAGAGGAACATATAATGAAAGCCAAAACTGGATCACAACAGTGGATTCACAATAAGCAATTGTTTACACTAAGTCTTCTCCCTTGAGAGTGATTATAACAGTTGATGGTCTTACATCCACTGCCCGGATACAACTGCTGCTGTTATTCAAAACCACTGATGAAGTCAGAAGACTGCTGAGAACTAAGCACTGCTGGTACAATCTACTGATGGCAAAGCACTGCCCAATCAAGGACTGATCAACCTTGAGGAAAGCACTGACATAAAGAAAGAGCAGTAGTTTAGTATATCATCTGTTTCATGTATAGTCAGTAGTTAAGATTAGCAGTGTTTGTATAAGAACAGTAGATACAGTTTGTTAGGCTGTTAGACGTCACTTTCATGGTGACGTCAGCTGAGATGCCTCAGCGGTTTGGATTGTCTATAAATGGAACAGTACTCTGTACTGTTACATTTGATTGTTTTGAGTGAGTTCTTCTCCTCAATTCAATCCTTTCATCTTGTGCAACCAACCACTGTAGTATTAGGCTGAGGGGGAGCTTAGTTTGTAAGCTTGCAATATAGTCTTTTGCTTTGAATTGTAATCTTTCGACTCTATGAAAAGAAAATGTTTATCAAACTATTTTCTCCTTTGATTGTGTTCACAAAGTTTGTTATTCATTTCCGTTGCGCTTTACATTGTTTCATATTCATTAATTGTTCAAATCATACAAACAAACACAATCATGAGAGTCTCTGATCTTAACAATTGGTATCATAGCTTGGACAGTCAAATTCGATCTAACAATCAATTTGACATAACAGTTCAGCTCAAAATTCATTGATACTAAGGTTGGTTGTATTCAGTTGAAAAACAGAGTAACAAATGATCACGCTTAAAGCTGTGTTCAAATACTCTGTAAAACAACCAAGATGTCATATGACACACAAATTTCAAACAACAAGTGATATCATGCACTAGACACTCATGGTTTTTAGATCTGAAAACATATCTGTTAAACTATGGGATTATTTCTTATTCTCAAAATTGATTTCAACTGCTGTTATGAAACCTGTGATGTCACTATAATAGATGTTAAAGTTGAACCTCAGATTAACAAAAGCCTATGTTCATAAAAACATTGGTGTTTTTGCTAATGTAAAAAGAGGGAAATTAAAACTTTAGTCATTAGATCTTATGTGTTGAAAACAGGTTGAGATCCTCAAAAGGAACAAATTAACTCCGTTGAAATACATTAAGAAAACATGAGTCAAGATAGTCCGTATCATATGTAATGTGAGATTGGTCAAAAATTTGTATAAATATGGCTAAACCTCTTAAAACATTACTGCAAAATGATTCTGGATTAAGTATTCCTTCAATAAACACCTCCCAGTAAGTATTTCATTACTTATGAATGGGAAGGGTAAAAAGGGAAGAAGAAAATTCACAAAAACTCAGAAGTGTGTTTATCTCAAAACTTTTGAAATCAGAAGAAAAGAGTATAAACATAAAACACTTTAGAGTCAAAAGTTGGGGTAAAAATGGTCATCAAAGCAACTGTGTGCAGTCATTGGTTCAGGAAAAGGTTCAGGTAACCATGGTATTTCCAGTGAATAAGCTTTCAAAAGAGGACTAGACAAATTTTTCAGAATCATCACGTGGTAACAAAGTCTACAACAGGATTTTGAAAAACTCATGTGAACATGTGTCCTCATTTCTGTTGTCAAATCAATCAACAAGAAAATGGTATCAAACAGTGGACAAAATGTATTTAAAATTCATACCACTGTTGTCAACCACTGACCATTCTCATAAACTTGAGTATGAGATGATTATGTGCTTTATTACTGTTTTACCAGGTTCTTTTGGTGCTGTTTTTAGAAAATCCTTTAATTATTTTTCCTGAAAAGGATTTTCTCGAATAAAGCAGGATATATTATTCTTTCTTTTTTTTTGGAATGATATATTTTGAACTTTTACTGGTTTTTGATAGTAAAAGTTTTAATCTCCTATCAGGATAGATAACCTTTATTTTTTGTTGGTTAAATTATCCTCAAGCAGATCAAAAGGAAATGGTATAGTTGTCAAGGTCATGTCAAACTCAAGTTTGTTCTTACTCTATGAAAAGGATTGATTGTCAATAGATCTTAAAATACTTGGGTACTCATGTTTTAAAATTCAAATATTATAACAAGAATGAGTTGCCTTGGTAAAAAGTCTACATCATCTGGGGTACTAAACCACTGTCAGAAATTTGTATAAGCATCAAAATGTGTAATTGACATGTGGCAAAAACCTTGAATGGAAAACTCTCAAAACGGTTGCTGATATATCCATCTTTCAAATCTTTACCATTTACCCTAATCACTGTTGTGTTCAAACATCTGCCTCTTAAAATCTGTCCACTGCTGAAAGTCAATCCCTGTTCTCTCACTTCCTTGATAAACAATGTTGTTCAAAACAGTGTCTTATCCACTGATATGCTATCCACTGATAGTGAAAATCTTCTACTGTCACATTATTACCGTTGTAACCACTGATGTTTACTTCATCAGTGGCTTTCAAAACAATTGTCCTCCGCTATTCATCCATCTCATCAGAGTTTGACACGTGGTCAGTTTTTGCCTTCAGATCTTTGTAACCGCTGCCACATCAGCATCTATTTTTTCTTTTCCCTAAATAAAACCCTGATCAAAACCCCCAAACAGGGTTTTACACTGTCGAATTGAATTCTAAAATTCTGTTCTCAAAGCAATTTCTAACCCTTCATCCCGAATCATTCTTTATTCTTCCGCATCAAAATGACGAAATCAAAAGCAAAATCAAAATCAAAATCACCATCATCTTCCAAAGAGGTCGCTCAAATGGCCGCTGAATCCGTTGAAATACCATACAAATCTCCTCATAACTATGTGGGTTTACTCACAAAACCCACAAACAACCACACCTTCGATTCCATCATTGACACCTTATATGAATCAAAGTACAAAACTTTGATAACAGCAGACGCTCCCATTTACCTGCAAACCAAGAGAGAGTTCTGGAAAAATGCTACGCTTGAGAAACAAGACGATAAAGTAGTAGCCATCAACTCCTCGATACAGGGTAAAGCGATTCAAATCACTCCGCAATCAATCTCAGAAGTTTTCAAACTCGATGATCAGAAAGGTAAAACTTCCTTTGATAAAAACGAGTTAAAAGCTGATTTTCTGAAAAGGGGATATGCAGAACAATCAAAGGTAGATACCTTACAAAAAGGTTATTTCCCTTCTGCACCAAGGTTCTTATTTCACACACTTTTGATGTGTGTTTCAAATAAAACAACAGCGTTTAACGAAATACCATTGAAGATTCAATGCCTGGGCTATGCTATTTTAAATAATAAAGATTACAACTATTCCCAGGAAATCTTTAATGACTTGGTAAAGAATGTTGATAGCAAAGCATTTTTACTCTTTCCAAGGTTTCTAAGCTACTATTTTAAACAAAAATTTGAAAAAGAAAATGAAAATTTGCTAAAACAAGGTGTTTATTTTCAAATAAAAAGTTTAACACCTGAAACATTCACTAGAATGTTGGCACCAATAAAAACAAAAGCAGAGGTGTCTGAGCAGAATTTAGCAGTTACCACTGCTCCTCAGACATCTGCTGCTGAGCCCACTGCTCCAGGTGATCATAGCAGCACTACCACTGCTTTGAAACCCACACCTGCTATTACCAAAAAGACCAAAAAGAAAACATCCAGAAAGCCCCCCAAACCCAAAACAAAGGCAACTCTGGAAGATGAGATCCCAGAGCAAATGCCAGTGACAACACAAATGTCACCACAAACCACTGCTGCTACTTCCTCACAGCAGTTGGTAGAAAGATCTCCACCTTTGCCTTATACTCCTCCTGCATTCTCACAAAAGGATCAGGTTGTAAGCACAGGGACCCCACAATATGAAGCTCTGGATTCAATCGGATCCATCTTCCTCAGTCCTGATCCCAAGGACATGTCTCTTTCAACTCCCATACCCTCACCAATAATATTACCACAATCCATGCTACCTTTGTTGCATGCAGTTGATATAGCTCAGACACAAACCAGTTCCTCTCAATCACTCATCAAAGAGAGTACACTCCAACAAGTGACTGGGTATGATGCTTATACCTCTGCTATCCCAGCAACAACTGAGGAGGTTACACCCCCTGAGTTACAAGTAACTCTCGGTGGTAGTTCAAGTGGAGCAGCAACTACAACTGATGGATCAACAGATCTTCAGTTGGACAGTTGTTTCATTAATAAGACTCCCTTGAAGGCAATTTCTTCCATAGCACCATCGGTAACCACCAGTGAGTTGATTCTAACCACTGGTACCATCAAAGGTTTATCAAGTGCTGAAGAAAGAAGTCCCCAGTACCAAGAACAAGGGGCATCAATGGGTGATTTTTGGGACTCAGTTCCTAAGTCACACATTGATACAACCACTGCAGGTGGGGATTCAGATGATCCCATTAAAGAGGGTGATGATTCAAAATACCAGGAATTGACGGGAAGAGTTGAAAAACTGGAAACCTCAGTTGCTGAAATAAAGGATATGGTGCAACAGCTATTAAAATCTCAAAAAGCACAATCCACTGCTGTTCCACCTCAAGCACCTGCTCCACCATAAGCACTTGCTGCAAATGAGCTCTGGAATCTTTTTCAACCCTTACTAGAAAAACAAAAAACAAACAGCTGATCAGCAGCATGAAATGCATGTAAAAATGCTGACAAACATGGTGGAGTCAAGATTTAAAGATACTCAAGCAGACATCAAGGCTATAAAGGCCAGCATACAAAAGACTGCCCATGGTGAAAAAGTTCCTTCAACTATCCTTTCCATGGAGAACCCCCTTGCAGATAATGCCAAAAAGGGGGAGAATATCAAACAGTTGAAGAAAAAGGGAATTGAAGATGGCCTGCATGTTGAACCAGAACAAGAAAAACAGACATCTCAATCCTCAAAAGGGTCAAAATCTCAAACATCCATCCAAACAGCTGATACAGCAGTAGTTACAAAAACTGCTAGCAGTAGCCAAACAGCTGCCACCTCATCACACATCATCACAACCACTGCTCTACCACCATCATCATCTACAATCATATCACCACCATTGCCTCCTGCCATAAAGCAGAAGACAACAGATGTTACAACATCTGTTGTATTGACAACAGCGGTTGAAGCACCAGTTGTTTCAACAGCTGTTAGTCAGACAATATCCACCATTCAAACCACTGATCCACCAACGACATCATCAGCCTCTCCTACAATAAAAAGGAGAAGAGTTTTCATTCCTGATGGTGATTCATCACCACCATCAAAAACTACCTCACCACCTTTAACCCCTGCTCATAAGCAGAAGACATCTACTGACACATCAGTAGTTGTAATGACAATAGAGGTTGAAACACTAGTTGTTTCAACAGCTGTTAGTCAAGCATCCACCACTGCTCTTATCATTCTTACATCACAACCAAAACCCTCTTCATCCATAAAGCTTCACAAAAGAAAAAGAGAAACTACTCAGCCAACTGATGAAAAATATGATCCTGTCACTGCTAAATATCCACTGGAACTAGATGCTGTGAAAAATGAGATGAGACAATTTTACACCGAAGAAGATCCTCAATTCAATCCTTTCATCTTGTGCAACCAACCACTGTAGTATCAGGCTGAGGGGGAGCTTAGTTTGTAAGCTTGCAATGTAGTCTTTTCCTTTGAATTGTAATCTTTCGACTCTATGAAAAGCAAATGTTTATCAAACTATTTTCTCCTTTATTGTGTTCACAAAGTTTGTTATTCATTTCCGCTGCACTTTACATTGTTTCATATTCATTAATTGTTCAAATCATACAAACAAACACAATCATGAGAGCCTCTGATCTTAATAGGTTTGGTCAGTGTGTCTTATTCCTGGACGAGACACGTCTTCCAAACCTTAGTTATATCTAATATCTTTTGACGAGTCCTTAGTGAACTCATAAACAATTTGTATGATTTTAAAACTAGAATTTGAAGTCTACGTTTTAAACAATGTTGTTATGATTTAAACTCATATAATGGATGACAAATCTATGGTTTTATCATATAGTTGTTGTTATGATTGAATGCAATGGTATTAAGAAAGTCACACCATAATCACGCTTCCGTAAAAGTCAGGGTGTGACATGGCGGGCAGTTTTCAGACAAACAACAGATACTGGGTAGTGGACACGGGGGCGTGTTGGCTGAGCACGGCCCCGTGGTGACAATCTGCAATCAATGAAAACAGGTTTTTGGCTTTCGGTTTGGGTTTCCGGGCTCATGTAGCACCAATACTTACTGCCTCCAAGCTTCCTAGGTACCTGTTTTGCTTAAAATACCACACCACACAACAAATAACAAACATCCTAAACATACCAACGTTAATCATCCACATCACACAAACTAAAAATAAAATGCAGAAAAGTAAAAGTGTTAAAGAAAGTAAATTGTTCAAACTTTGGCACGCAGGCCACATAATTGTCCGTGGGGTAAAGGGTTAACCTGGTAGAAGTTGCATCCGTGTCACACCACCTCCGACGCCTCCACATCAATCCATATCCACATCTTCATCATCTCCACCTCGATACACCATGGGCTCCCGGATGTGGCTAATGTCATCTTGCATATTGGAGATGTTCCTCTTCATTGCTCCAACCCGGGTGTAGGTGTTGCTGGCCATGTTGTATGTGTTGTGGGTGCATAAGAGGTTTTCCTGCAAAAGATCATGTAAGCTTTGAAAGTTAGGAAAACCACCCCCTTGAGAAGAGGATGGACCTGGCTGGCCATGAAATTAAGGAGGAGGACAGATTGGGGCGGCGTGAAGAACAAGGGCCTCCTGTGGGATCCAAACGTGCCTTTGAACGATCTGGAAGCGGATCGTCCCGTCGCCCGCCTCGTTGATGATTCCCATTTAGCGGCATTGAACGAGATCCACCTTGCCTGACCATGGACCTTTACGGAAGGATTTTGGCATTCTTTGAACAAAGTTCTTGTAAAGGCGGTAGATCCATCCCCCGAAGAAGATAGGTGTCGGGGCGATGGCTAGCTGGTTCAGGTGCATGTTTCGGAGGAGCAGGTGTGGAACATTAACAGGGACACAGTTGTGGATGCAGTATAAGACCGTCAGATCACGTAGGCTGACAACACCGGTACTATCACGCCTTTGATTGAGGGAGTTGCTAAGGACCCTATGAATGTAGCGGTAGAGAGGGTCCCGCAATTGGGAGCTTTTGGTTTGGCTTGGATCGTATGGACCTTCCCCGATTTGAGACCATGCCGTCTGGTGCATGTTTGGTGAGATCTCACGGAGACCACCCGTGTTTTCTTCGTCTCCGGCATCCTCTTCTGAAAACAACTCAATTTGTACCCCAAACTGTGCAATAGAGATTGAAAGCACCTCTCCCGCACAACGGAATTCAATCCCCTCCCCATCAAACGGCTCTGCCTTGGCTTTGAACACGAATGTGCTGTAGAAGTCCATGCTATATTCATGGACCGCATGGAGTCTAGTGCAGAGGGCCGCCCTAAGTGGACCCGTGACTAGGTTGTTGAAACGATCTAGTTGTCCCACAGCTTCCAGGGTCTCGAGGCATACTTGTCTTGGATTTTCCTCGGGCCTTGTCTTGAGAACTTCAAATCGTGCTTGATAGTTCCATCCATTTTGATTGAAGCTTGTGAATTTACTGGCCATTTGAAAGAAAACACAAAACAATTAGCACGAAACAATAAATTTCCGAAGAAAACTGAAATCAGCAAGCTGAACACGGCCCCGTGGCCACTGGCCACGCCCCGTGTTCGGCTGAGTTTTGCTGGCCACGCCCCCATGCTCGCTGAGCACGACCCCGTGCTCAGACGTCTGTTTCCCAAAAATCCCATTTTTCGACCCGGTTTCGAAAACTTGAAAATTTTTGGTTAAGCGGGGGCGGTTTTCCCCGAAATTGAAACCCCAAGTGCCGTTTTTGTCACGGCCCCCGACCCGGTTTTACCCGTTTCAGGAGTCGCGGGACAGAAAATCCCGTGGTATTTATTTAACAGCGGAAGTTTTCTTCAGGATCTTTTTAAAACTACCAATTTCCCGATTATTTTATTTCACAACTCGGGATAAAACCCCGGTAATTTACAATTATGAGATTTCACGAAGAAATCTTTATTTTACAAAACATGTTTCCTTATTTTATATTGAGCCACTTCCTTAAGCTTGTAGTGCTTCACGGCACTTTTCCTGGATTACAACAGATCACCTGAAACATGTTTGAAAAAGGTTTTGTCAGCGGGAAATACTGGTGAATAATCTATTTATTAAAATGACCTGTTTGTTAAAATTTACAGTATTAAGGGTGATTACATTGTTTCTATATATCAACCAATTACCCACAGTATTTGTCACTCGACTTGTTTCTGTGACTATGGTCAGATCACCCATTGGCTAACTCGTTGTCCAATGATGACGGGAAATAAGTAATGTATACAAAACCCCACATACCGGCTGTAATTTGGTGATTACAAAGACTTAATCCCTGTAATTATAACCTTTGAAAATAACATGATTTTGTAAACAAATTTGATAAAAAAAAGAATGACTCACATTGCAGATTTAATTTGAGCAGAGCCTAGCCTACTGATTAGCCTTTTGACCTAAATTTAATAACATGCACACGAACTCGGTTAATAACTTAATACAGCATTTACGATAACTCACGAGATTAAACCCTCACATCGAATGACAAAGTGCGATACTTAAACATCCATCGATTTAACGACGAATGACAAAGCATAAACCCTAATGTGGGCAGCACTTAAACATCCATTGGATAGTTTAATCGATCGGACATTGAATCGTAGCAGCGATCGAGTTATTACCTTGTTTTGCGGCAGCACTTTGTGATCTGTGTGTGTTTTTGTAGTATTCAGACAATATCTCAATGTACAATTTGAGTTTGAACGTCGAACTAACGCACAATTGCCTGAAACAGACCCCTATATTTATACATAAAAAGGCTCTCTCGCATGGCGCGGGGGGCCTTCGCGTGGCGCGACGGGTGCTCCCCTACCATAGGGTAGCCCCGTGTCCCAGCAGGCTTGCTGAGTTGGTTTTGCATGCTAATTCAATTCACACGTAAAACTGTGTGGATAATACTAACGGGATTTTACCCCCCCCCCCCCCCTGAGTTTTAGGGGCCCTGATCCTTATTCTGGTTATTCTGAAAATTTTAGGGTTTATGCAGAATCACTTAGGTTTCTCAATTAGGGTTTCCTATTGGACAATTAAAATAATAAATAGGACTTTTTAATTAGAGTTGTTACATCCTCCTCACCTTAATAAAAATCTCGTCCTCGAGATTTATTGGAATAATTGAGGATATTTTCGTTTCATTTCTGATTCCAGCTCCCAAGTGTATTCTGCTCCTCTCTTTGAATCCCACTTGACTTTGACTAGAACTAGTCTTTTATGCTTGAGAAACTTAATCTTTCGATCCTCGATTTGAAAAGGGTTTCTCTACGAATTTCAGCTTTTCATTTACCTCTACATCTTGAAGAGGTACTACCAAAGATTCGTCTGCTAGACATTTCTTAAGATTGGATACATGAAATACATCATGTACTCCAGCTAACTCTTCTGGTAGTTGTAAACGATAAGCAACTGGTCCTATACGTTGGATCACTGGAAATGGTCCTATGTATCTTGGACTTAGCTTTCCTTTCTTACCAAATCGAACTACTCCTTTCCAAGGAGAAACTTTCAATAGTACTTTGTCTCCAACTTGAAACTCGAGAGGCTTGCGTCGATTATCGGCATAACTCTTTTGACGATCTCGAGCAGTCTTTAGTATTTCCTTGATTTGAGAAATTTTGTCGGTCGTCTCTTGCACTATTTCGGGACCTGATAATTGACTTTCTCCTATTTCCGCCCAACAAACTGGAGTTCTGCACTTTCTTCCATACAGTGCCTCGAATGGGGCAGTTTCGATACTTGAATGATAACTATTGTTATAGGAGAATTCAATTAAAGGTAAGTGATCATCCTAGTTTCCACCAAAATCTATTACACATGCTCGGAGCATATCTTCTAGAGTTTGGATTGTCCTTTCACTTTGTCCGTCTGTCTGAGGATGATATGCAGTGCTTAGGTTTAGTCGAGTTCCCATTGCTTCTTGGAAACTAGTCCAGAAATGGGAAGTGAAACGACTATCCCTATCCGAAACAATGGAGAGTGGAACTCCATGTAAGGATACTACTTCATCTACATACAACTTTGCCAATCTTTCCATGCTAAAGGTTTCTTTCATGGGTAGAAAGTGAGCTGATTTGGTTAATCGATCCACAATTACCCAAATCGCATCATTACCTTTTCTGGTTTTGGGTAACTTAGTAACAAAATCCATTGTTATAAGTTCCCATTTCCATACAGGCATTTCTAATTGTTGTAGTAGACCTGAAGGTTTCTGGTGTTCTGCCTTAACTTGTGAACAAGTAAGACACTTAGAAACGTATCTAGCTATATCCTTTTTCATTCCTATCCACCAGAAGTTATTTCTTAAATCTTGGTACATTTTATTATTTCTAGGGTGTATGGTATATCTAGATTTATGAGCTTCTTCTAAAATCTTATTTCTTAATTCTCCTTGTTTAGGTACCCAAATCCTTCTTTTATGGAATTTCCAAATTCTATCAGCTCCTTGTTCTAATTCTTTTATTCGTCCCTTCATTCCTTCAGCATCATCCTTGATTGCTGTAGTTTGAACATTTTTCAATTGTTCCATTAAATCTAATTGTAGATTTAATCTAAGAGCACGAACTCGCTTTTGCTTTTCATGATATTTACGACTTAAGGCATCTGCAACTACATTTGCCTTTCCTTCGTGATACTGAATATCACAGTCGTAGTCACTTAGGATTTCCATCCATCTTCTTTGTCTCATGTTTAACTCTTTTTGCCCAAATATATATCTTAAACTTTTGTGATCCGTATAGACAGTAAACTTACTTCCATACAGATAGTGTCTCCAAATTTTAAGGGCAAAAATTACGGCTCCTAATTCTAAGTCATGAGTCGTATAGTTTTCTTCGTGCTTTTTCAATTGCCTTGAAGCATACGCAATTACCTTCTTGCGTTGCATTAACACACATCCTAATCCTAGTTTTTAAGCATCACAGTAAACTTCAAAATCTTCAGTCCCTTCTGGTAAGGCTAGGATTGGGGCATTTGTTAACTTATGTTTTAGAATCTTAAAAGCTTCTTCTTGCTTAGGTCCCCATTCAAACTTAACTGTTTTACAGGTTAGCTTAGTTAATGGTACAGCTATCTTGGAAAAATCCTTAATAAACCGTCTATAATACCCAGCTAAACCTATAAAACTTCTAATTTCCATTGCGGATTGCGGAACCTTCCATTTGGTAATTGCCTCTATTTTAGCAGGATCTACATAAATGCCGTCGTGATTCACCATGTGACCTAGAAATTGCACTTCTTGCAACCAAAATTCACACTTCGAGTATTTGGCATAAAGCTTTTCTTTTCTTAACAAAGTTAAGAGTGTATGCAAGTGCTGACAATGTTCGTCCTAACTTTTGGAATAAATAAGTATATCGTCTATAAAAATAATTACAAATTTATCCAAGTATGGTTTACAGATTCTATTCATCATGTCCATGAATGCGGCAGGTGCATTCGTTAATCCAAAGGGCATGACTGTAAACTCGTAATGACAATACCTTGTTCTGAAAGCAGTTTTAGGTATGTCTTCTTCTTCTACCTTTAATTGATGATATCCGGAGCGTAAATCGATCTTAGAAAAGTATCTAGCTCCTTGAAGTTGATCAAAAAGATCATCAATCCTAGGTAATGGGTATCGATTCTTAATTGTAACCTTATTCAATTCTCTATAATCAATACACATTCTCATTGAACCATCCTTCTTCTTTACAAACAACACTGGTGCTCCCCACGGGGATGAACTAGGTTGTATAAAACCTTTACTTAATAATTCATCTAATTGCTTTTCAGTTCTAACATTTCTGTGGGTGCTAACCGATAAGGTGCCTTGGCTATCGGTATAGTTCCTGGAATTAGATGAATCCTAAATTCTACTTCCCTATCTGGTGGTAATCCTAGTAACACTTTTGGGAATACTTCCGGGTATTCTGAGACTACAGGAATCACCTTAAGTTCTTTACCCTTAGTGCTAATGATTACCGAAATCATATACACTATTCCTTGCTTTCGTTCATAACTAGCAACTTTCATTACTGAAATGAACTTCATGGGTTTTCGTGGTTTATCTCCTGTAATCATGATTACTTCCCCAGTAGGTGCCTGAATTTCTATAGAATTCTTATCACAAAGGATTCGAGCATGGTTGGCTACTAACCAATCCATTCCTAACACCACATCGAATCCAGTTAAATTCATTGGCAATAGGTTTGCATGAAATTTATGACCTGAAAGTTCTATATTTTCTTTTTGCAAAACCTTATCTATGCTAATAGAATTTCCGTCTGCAGTTTCGACTGTAAAAATCGGCCTAAGTTGGGTTAAACGTAAGTTAAGAGCTTGGCAGAATGAAGTATTTATAAAACTTTGGTTTGCACCAGAGTCAAATAATACGTTTGCGTAAATATTGTGAACTAAGAACGTACCAGCTATCACATCTGGAATGAGTTCTGCTTCCTGAGTAGTTAATTGGAATGCACGAACATTCTTCTTTGTAGCTCCGTCAGCTGGTTTAGCTTTGTTGTCTGCTGGTTTAACTAATTTAGGGCATTCTGGTTTAAAATGCCCAGCTTCTCCACAGTTATAACAGATCCTGGTTTTTCTTCTGCAATCTTCTTCACGATGTCCTATGGCTTTGAAAAAGTTGCAGATTACATTACATCTTCCATAATGTTTCTTTCTGCAGTTCTTGCAGAATGGCGAAGTTGAAGATTGCCATGTTCCTCTTTTCTTGAAGTTGCTACTATTACCCATACGAACTCCCTGGGTAATTTTCTGAGCCAGTTCCTTTTTCCTGATTTCATCTCTTGTGCGGACCAGTTCGTCAGTTAAGGTGTTAGCTAATTCTACCGCATCGTCAATAGTACGAGGTCTCGCAGCTTTAACGATGTTACGGATTTCGCTAATTAATCCCCAAATATAGCGAGAAATAAGTACTGATTCTGGCGAAGCCAGTGTTGGTACCACTCTAGCATATTCAAAGAATGTCGAAGTATAACCGCGACAATCTACACCCGTCATACGATGATTTAGGAACTTATTTGCCATTTGATCTTTTTCATATTCGGGACAGAATTTTCTTTCTACAAGATTCTTAAATTCTTCCCAGTTCATGGCATAGGCCATCATTCTTCCTTTTGCTTGTAACACCGTGTTCCACCATTCGAGCGCCCCTTCCTTGAAAAGATTTGACGCGTACATAACTTTGTCGTTTTCGGCACATTTACTGATTATAATCACTACCTCGGTTTTCTCGAACCAACGCAGTGCCGCAGTCGCTCCTTCATTGCCTGCAAATTCAGCGGGTTTACAAGCAAGAAATTCTTTGTAAGTGCAACCAGGTGTTGCAGCTTTCATTTTCTTAGGGAGTGGAGCTTGCAGTGGTTCGTTATCATGATTAGTATGATTACCGCCTTCGTTTACGCTATTACTGAAGTTATCTTCAGAAATACGTTTGCTGGGAATTATCTGTTGAGGTTCAACAGGTTTCTGTGCAGCAGCAAGTATTGCTGGAATAGCATTGGCTATTCCTTGAGCAACGATATTTTCTATATCTTGCCTAGTCATAAATTGATCCCCCGGATGTTGCTCAGATTGGTTAACCTCATTTACTGGTTCATTATTAGCGTTTTCCATCTGATAATTAATATTTATAATTTATTAGTAAAAAAAATAAATAACAATCAGACACATTTCACAATACCAATATAGCAAAACTATTAATTTCTCGATTCCTATTTTATAATATGCGTCCATACACACCATTATCTTACAAAGTTTTATTTGTAGTTGTGTTACAAGATTATATTTTATTATTTATTATACAACCACAGTCTCAGAACCCCACTATCCCTTGTCATTTGGTATTTTAGTAACGACGTTCCCTCTCGTCGTATTTCCAGGAGATCTGTTTTCCTACTTCCCTGGTCCTATTGCCTGCATCCACCAGTTCTTCGCCAAAGTGGCGGAGTTCAGCTAAATTCTCATTACTCATGGGTGGGTTAGGTATAGGTTATGGGTCGAACTGAGGAAGAAAGGAATAAGGACTGTTGAGCAGGTTTTGGAACTGCCAATCATTCGTCCACCACTCGTCCATTCCTAAAGGTTGGGTGTGGATTATTGGTTCTGGAATTGCTGGTTCTAAGTTTATAGGGAGTTGATTTTCAACAGGATAAGGATAAAGGTTATTATTAATAGGTCTGACGACATCACAGCTCGCCAGTGCACGATCCAGTTCATCCTGAAATGGTAACTCCTCGATCTGTCTAGAGCTTTCCCCAATTTCTCTCTGGGTTTGCCTAGAACCTTCTCCAAATTCCATTTCCATCTGCCTAGAATACTCTTCAAATTGCATTTCCATCTGCCTAGATCCTTCCCCGACTTCAATCCCCTTCCCTTTATCTAATGGATTTTCTATTTTGGGAATCTTTCTAGTGGCGGGTTTCCTCCTGCGCACACGCCTCCATCCCACAAATCTCCTCTTTTTCTTGGGCTTGGGTTTCTCTGGAGGTGGAGCATTGAATTCCATAGGTTCTTCTATATCTGGAATATACCTATTGAAATCTTTGGAAACCTATATTTTTACCGGATAGAGATTTAAATTCTGAAGGGCTTCAGACAAGTCACTCATGCTGTTTAGCAAAAATACAAAATTTACTAAGCTAAAATTTTATAACAAAATTTCATAAGTAATCTTTAAATATTATTGCATACCGTGTGACTAATTTAATAATAATAACTGAAAACTAAAACACACTTGGGTTTACTGTAACTTATTTATTTACTGGATAAGGTTTTGGGTTGGTAGGTAATAAGGGTGCTAAAACTTGAATCAGGGTATTTAAAGATTTGCATTTACTGCTACAGTGGCTAGCATATAAAGATCTGCCCATTTCTCATCTAACTTGTCTTCCCATGGAGGGTTACTGACTAGTTCTTGGGTTTTCTGATTATCTCTCTCTCTCCTTTGGATTTCTTTTGTTTCTCTTGACTTTTCCTAATAATCAAACTTCTTTTATTAGGAGAAAGTGGTTCCTCATATTGTGCCTTACGGACAAATATTCCTTCTTCAGGATTTACATAGGGTTTTGAGGAATTTGTTTGGGATGAACTTCCCTTCTCGCTTGATGACCTATCTAATTTAAGATAGATATTTGAAAGCTTTTGCTTACCCATACTGTACACAAATATTCAATTAATAAAACACATAGTCATAGAATAGCAATTAGTAAAATTAAATATTTTCTAAATACTTAATTGGCTTAAATCAGTGGCTCTGATACAACCTTTTTCTGTCACGGCCCCCGACCCGGTTTTACATGTTTCAGGAGCCGCGGGACAGAAAATCCCGTGGTATTTATTTAACAGCGGAAGTTTTCTTCAGGATCTTTTTAAAACTACCAATTTCCCGATTATTTTATTTCACAACTCGGGATAAAACCCCGGTAATTTACAATTATGAGATTTCACGGAAAAATCTTTATTTTACAAAACATGTTTCCTTATTTTATATTGAGCCACTTCCTTAAGCTTGTAGTGCTTCACGGCACTTTTCCTGGATTACAACAGATCACCTGAAACATGTTTGAAAAAGGTTTTGTCAGCGGGAAATACTGGTGAATCATTCAATTTATTAAAATGACCTGTTTGTTATAATTTATAGTATTAAGGGTGATTACATTGTTTCTATATATCAACCAATTACCCACAGTATTTGTCACTCGACTTGTTTCTGTGACTATGGTCAGATCACCCATTGGCTAACTCGTTGTCCAATGGTGACGGGAAATAAGTAATGTATACAAAACCCCACATACCGGCTGTAATTTGGTGATTACAAAGACTTAATCCCTGTAATTATAACCTTTGAAAATAACATGATTTTGTAAACAAATTTGATAAAAAGAGAATGACTCACATTGCAGATTTAATTTAAGCAGAGCCTAGCCTACTGATTAGCCTTTTGACCTAAATTTAATAACATGCACACGAACTCGGTTAGTAACATAATACATCATTTACGATAACTCACGAGATTAAACCCTCACATCGAATGACAAAGTGCGATACTTAAACATCCATCGATTTAACAACAAATGACAAAGCATAAACCCTAATGTGGGCAGCACTTAAACATCCATTGGATGGTTTAATCGATCGGACATTGAATCGTAGCAGCGATCGAGTTATTACCTTGTTTTGCGGCAGCACTTTGTGATCTGTGTGTGTTTTTGCAGTATTCAGACAATATCTCAACGTACAATTTGAGTTTGAACGTCGAACTAACGCACAATTGCCTGAAACAGACCCCAATATTTATACATAAAAAAGGCTCCCTCGCGTGGCGCGAGGGGCCTTCGCGTGGCGCGACGGGTGCTCCCCTACCATAGGGTAGCCCCGTGTCCCAGTAGGCTTGCTGAGTTAGTTTTGCATGCTAATTCAATTCACACGTAAAACTGTGTGGATAATACTAACGGGATTTTACCCCCCTGAGTTTTAGGGGCCCTGATCCTTATTCTGATTATTCTGAAAATTTTAGAGTTTATGCAGAATCACTTGGGTTTCTCAATTAGGGTTTCCTATTAGACAATTAAAATAATAAATAGGACTTTTTAATTAGAGTTGTTACAGTTTTTCCAAAAACAAATCATTTACCCCTTCAATTTCATCTTTTTCGGTTCAAAAACAAGGGTTTGAGGTTTTTGTTTGAAATCAGGCAAATCCACAAACAATTTAAGTTGATATACTTCCTATAACATGCAACTATACTAATACTAACAGATCTAAGCAAAAATTTGAGGTTTGATTCGGTTCAAGTTCAAGAACCCTAGATTTTTCCCAAATTTTTGATGTTAAACTACATGCAATTCGTGAATCTAACTAACTATGATGATAAAATCATACCTTGACGATGTTGAACGGTGGAAGAACGTGAAAATATGCAGAGATTCACGGAGGAACCAGAGAGTTTTCGGGGAAACGGGTCGTGTTGAAGTGAAAATGAGAAGACAAAAGGGGTTTTATCCCCGACAGTAGCCGGCCACGGCCCCGTGGGTGGGTAAAAATTATTATTATTATTTTTTTAGTGCACGTGTGCGTGACCTGTTTCCCAAAACTTGGTTTTAGAAATCTTACCAATTTTAGAAGTTTTCCCGACGTTCGTTACCTACGAGATATGATGTTAATGCACAAACCTTTGTTTATTCTTTGGCCGCTTGTATCGAAATCTCTTCCTCTTCATGCTCAATGAATCCTTGATAAAGCTTTAGCCGCTGGCCATTGACTTTGAATGGAATGCCATTCTGAGATTTAATTTTAATTGCACCATGTGGAAAAATATGGGTGATAGAAAAAGGTCCCGACCACCTAGACTTTAATTTACCGGGAAATAATCGAAGTCGTGAATTAAATAATAGAACTTGATCTCCTACCCGAAATTCATTAGGTTTAATGTGTTTATCATGCAAATTCTTCATTCTTTCCTTATAAATTTCGGAGTTGGAATATGCGCGATTCCTTAGCTCGTCTAATTCATTTAACTGACAAAATCGATTTTTACTGGCAGTTTCTATGTCTAAGTTTACGTTTTTTATTGCCCAGTAGGCTTTGTGTACTATTTCTACTGGCAAATGACAACTTTTTCCATAGACGAGCTTATATGGGGTGGTATCTATGGTTGTTTTATATGCCGTTCGAAAAGCCCATAAAGCGTCGTCTAATTTATCGGTCCATTCCTTTTTTATTTAATCCTACAACTTTTTCAAGTATTCTTTTTAAACCTCGATTAGTCACTTCGGCTTGTCCATTTGTTTGAGGGTGATATGCGGTGGAGATCCGGTGATAGACCCCATATCTTGTTAAAAAAATTTCAAGTTGATGATTACAAATATGGGTACCCTTATCACTTATTAATGCTTTTGGAGTTCCAAAACGAGAAAATAATCGTTTCAGGAATCTTACCACAACTCTTCTATCATTTGTTGGAAGAGTTTCGACTTCGACCCATTTTGACAAGTAATCCACTGCCACAAGTATATATTTGTTTCCTTTTGACGGTGGGAAAGGTCCTATAAAGTCGAGTCCCCACACATCAAAAATTTCACAAACAAGAATGCCATTTTGTGGCATTTCGTTTTTGGAAGAAATATTACCTGACCGTAGGCATGCATCACATGTCTTGACAAGACTTTAGGCGTCTTTGTAAATGGTCGACCAATAAAATCATGAATCAAATACCTTTCGTGCGGTACTAGCGGCACTATGATGTCCTCCGTACGGACCTTCATGACAATGGCGGTGACTTTTTCTTGCTTCACCACCATGTACGCATCGTCGGATAAGTTGGTCGGCACACATTTTTAAAAGATAATGGTCTTCCCAAAAATAATGCTTTACATCAGCAAATAATTTTTCCTTTGATGATGATCCTTTTGTGACTATCCCACTAGCTAAGGAGTTGGCGCAGTCGGCGTACCATGGCTCTTCTCGGTATTCCACCATTTCTAAGGACTCCGTTTGAAATTTTTCATTGATTAGCTCGTCCCTAGTTGCCTCCAAAGCTGGATCTTCCAAGCGGGATAGATGATCTGCAACGGTGTTTTCTGCTCCTCTTTTGTCTTTTATTTCAATGTCGAATTCTTGGAGGAGTAGAATCCATCTGATTAAACGTGGTTTAGCATCCTGTTTTTTAAAGAGATAACGAATGGCTGCATGGTCTGTATAAACTATCTTTTTAGAAAGCACATAGTAAGAACGAAATTTATCAAAAGCAAATACTACAGCTAGTAATTCTTTTTCAGTTGTTGTGTAATTTTCTTGTGCATCGTTAAGTGTTTTTTTAGCGTAATAAATTTGTTGGTGCATACGTCTGTCGACTTCGTCTTGTATCGAGTCTTGTAATAGAAATGTTAGATCAGGGCACATTGTACAAGGAAAACAGGGTTTGGGTGTGGTTGAGCTATTTCGCATGAAATAGCATAATGCTATTTCGTATGAAATGACCATTGGCTATTTCGCACGAAATAGCAAGATGTTATTCCGTGCGAAATACCCACCACTATAAATACCCTTGCTGCTGTTTCATTTGTAACGTTCGTGATTCCGGTACCGAAGTGCTGCCGACGTGTCGTTTGATCTGTAAACGTGTTATATCAATAAAACAAGACAATTAAGATTGAATCAAGCTGTTAAACAGTCTGATCAATGAATTCCGCCTCTGATTAGACCGAGAACTCTTCTGATTGACTCGTTTGTAACCCAAACGAGTCAATCAGAAGAGTTCTCGGTCTAATCAGAGGCGGAATTCATTGATCAGACTGTTTAACAGCTTGATTCAATCTTAATTGTCTTGTTTTATTGATATAACACGTTTACAGATCAAACGACACGTCGGCAGCACTTCGGTACCGGAATCACGAACGTTACAAATGAAACAGCAGCAAGGGTATTTATAGTGGTGGGTATTTCGCACGGAATAACATCTTGCTATTTCGTGCGAAATAGCCAATGGTCATTTCGTACGAAATAGCATTATGCTATTTCGTGCGAAATAGCTCAACCACACCCAAACCCTGTTTTCCTCATACAATGTGCCCTGATCTAACATTTCTATTACAAGACTCAATACAAGACGAAGTCGACAGACGTATGCACCAACAGACTCCCCCTCGGATGTTGACGAAGTCTTCGGTGTCGAGTCTTCACAATCTTCAGCCTTGATCAGTCTTCGGGCTTTTCCAGCGTATCTAACAATATAAGCATCCACACTCTTTATCTCTTCTGAATCTCAATCTATCTCTTCACATTATCTTGATCAGATCTCTTGATTCATTAAGCTCTTCATCATCAGACTTCCCCTTAAAGAATGCTTAGGATCGTCGTCTGGCTTTCCACAGGTTCACAAGTTCAGGATCGAGAACCTGGCTCTAATCAACATAAGATTATACTGAAAATCCTCAGGAATCGAATCCTAGTTAACCTGCACAATCTCTACCTCACAATAAATTTCTCAACATATAAAGTTTAACAATTTTAGAAATCATTACAAAATATATAACACATCAAAAATGATTTTACAATTTTAAACTCTGATGACCACTTTTATGAATATCATTTTTCATTTTCTAAACAATTTTTCAAACTTATTTGTTCATCATGCTTAGCACTTGGAATTTTGAAAATCAGCTCTTCAATATCAGTTGACAAAAATCTTTTTGTATTTTCCAAAATTTATGCTAAAACACTCCGAAAATCTTTTTGGATTTTTGATATTAATGAAATGCAGTAAAGACATATTTACACACAATATTTTTGTGAGTTTGTGTTAAGAGGATCATATCAGTTATGAGACACATCACAAGCACCGTTAAGCTTTATACATTTTAAGTTCTAAACAATTCACTTAGATTGTCAGTATACTGATCCACTTAAATTTTCACACAAAGTTCAACTGTTTCGAGATACGAGATTAATGTTTTAGAGACTTAAACTTATTCGCGTGTCCCACCTCAAAATATACTCCTGTATCCAAATCCCAATATTCAATCTTACAGGTGAGTATACCGAGATGATATCTGTAAAGGGTTAAATGCGAGGGCCATGAGAGCTCAGGCTATTGCTTCCGCAAAATCAGAGAGATGATGGCTTCGACTTTAGGTGTGTTCCCTTTAGAGAATCTTTTCTTCAACAGCACATGATTAGCATTTTGCAATGTTTCATCATTTTTTATGCTGAGGGGGGTGCTATATTTCAAGCAAGCGAAAAGTATTATACGAGGACTAGGCCATTGCTTCCGCAAAATCAGAAGTCCCGGGATAATACCCCAGATATCACTAAGCATAAAGACCTAGTATCTCAGAAAGAGGGGTCTTTCAAACAAGATTTCGGGGGTTACCCATATATCCGAGAGATGCTCCCCACGAGATAAGCAAGTTTGAAATTTAGGTTTATATCTCGACACAATCTATTAAATGTGCAAAAACCTACTGGCACATCATCAGTGAGACCGTTTATCACATTTTAAATTTCCAATTCTTTAGCGTGCTGTGATAGTCCACTGATGTACTATCATTTCCTCTTTTCTCAACAAAACTCATTTTTGCTTTTATCATGTTTTTTACTTTTTCAAATTTTCTAATGTTTTTGGATTTTCCGAAATTTCTTACTCTCCCTAAAATTCAAAATCATTTAAGAAATTTGAAAACAAACTATACAAGTAAACTGACAAACTGATATCGAATCGCTTCAAATCGCCATCCACTTGGCATAAACAATCAGAACTCCCCCTGTCAACAAACTATTTTCCCATTATGATTTCAAAACACTTAAGTTTGTTTTAATCAAATGGTTTTTCCGGAAAATTAGTTTGGTTGTTTTTACCACAAGTAGGTTAGGGGTTCATCACATTGTTCTTTTTTAACCACTTGAAAATTTAACAATTTTAGATTCAAACAAAAACACCACTTGTAGAAAATCAAGTACAACTTAATGTCCCTGATTAACCACTTGTAGATCCTTAACAAACACAATTATTAAGAATGATGCCGATACCTGCTCCACGCTTACCAACCTGGGAGCTCCGGCAAGTCAGGATTTTAAGTAGAAAATGTTGTCACCCAAGCCTAACCAGCCTTGGGTGTTTTTGCGTCATCATCACTCCATCCTCCTTTTGATCTATAAAATTCTTTTGCGCCCTTTACCTTCCCATTCACTATTTTCCCAAAAATATGTTTGACTTTCCTATTGAAAGCCTTTTCAGCATCAAATTCTCCTTTACCAGGGAAGAATTGATCTGAAATCTCAATCTTTCCAATTTTCAATTTCAAATTTTCTTTTGTCAATGGCGGAAAGTTTTCATCGTTCATCTCCGGAACGGAATTCTTAAAATGTTTCTCAATAAATGACTCCTCTGATTTTACAATCCACTTTTGTTTGTTCATATCAACTTTTCTTTTGTAAAAACGTTTTGAACTTTCACCAAGTTCGAAAGTTGAATCATTGAACTGTTTAACTTTTTCTGCAGATTGTTTTGTTTTATCAACAAACTTCTTTCTCAATTCAGAGTTAGAAGAAACTTCCTGTTTTGTGTAATTGGACTTGGGGCAATTCCAAGCAATGTGTACAATTTCCTGACATTTAAAACAAGTTCTTCTATCAACTTTTGGACCAAACTTCTTCATGTTTTTCTTCCTCTCAACAAGAAACTCTTGGTTTGACTGTCTCCAGAATGGTTTCTTCTGCTCCTCTTCAGCACATCCTCCTGAAACAAATTTTGTTTTTGGTTTATAAGTATTTTCATTTTTATAATTTTCTGGAGAAATGAAACCTAGACCTTTCTTTTTGAAATTACTGTTATGATTTGGTTTCTTTTGAAAACCATAACCACAACCATAACCCATTTTCTTGTTCACTCTCTGTTGAACTCTTGAAATGTACCTTTTAGGTTTTTCAGAAAAAATTACATCTTTTATTTCATAAATATTAATTTCTGTCAATTTGAAAACCTGTTTGATCATTTCAGTTTTAACACTTCTTATTGGAAATTCCTTATCAGGATATAATTTATCTGAATCATTCAAAGTGTATGCCACTTTGATTGGTTCATCATTCAAATTATTTTTCGATAACAGAAATTTGTTATTATAAACCCGTTTGACTGGTGAACTCGGACTCTTCTCGGACGAACTCGAACTCTCTGATTTAGACTCTGACTTTGACTCTTCATCCATATCCAACACCTGATCGACAACTTTCTTTACTAACTCAGACTCATGATCAGTGTCAGACGCTGTGAATGTGACGTCAATGTTTTCTGGTTACTCATCAATGGTTTCAAACTTTAACTTTATATTCACTGCCTTTTTTAGACGTTCCTCATTCGGTTTTCTGGGAGAATAACTTTCATAGATTGGAGGCGGACACTTGTTATACATGACATTTTGTTTCTTACCAGTATCCGTATCTTCTGTCTTTTTATCTTGAAATGCTTCAAGACCTGCAACAGTAGGATAAACTCGATCAATCAAATAATCACAAGTTGTATAACTCAACAACAATCGTTTAATTCTCTAATTCTCAATCTTTTCAAGTTCCAGATCTTGCTTCATCTTCGCACAATCTTCAATGTATTCATTAATGACCTTCTGCTTTGTCATCAATGTTGAACTCATCATTGTCATGGCAGCATCAACTTCTAAGTTTGTTTTGTTCAGACTGTTAACTGTTTTGTTCAGGACATCATATGATTCCTTCACATATTTCACATCAAACAGTAGTTTCTCTTTCATTTCTTCAAGTTCACTAATCTTCTTGTCTTTTTCTTCACAATCTTTGCAAGACTCCAAACATTTCTGACAAGGTTTAATGACCTCGACAATCTTTTCAACTTCGACAATTTTCTCAACTATTTTCTCCACTTCAACAATTTTCTCCACTACCTTCTCAATCACTTTCTCAAGTACAACTGATTCTTCATCAAGACTTATTCTTTCTTCACATTTATCAACTTTGACCTTATCAGTTGAATTTTCTTCAACTTCTACTTTCTCGGTTTCCAATTTTGTCCTTTCTTCAGCACTCTTTCTTGCTTCCAACTCTCTCTTTAATCTAGCAGCCTTTTTCTCATTCAGCATCTCAACCTTATCTGCAAAGAACAAATTAAAACTATCAGTATCCAGACCTTTTCTAGCTTTATTAATATACTCTTCTTCATCATCTGTATCTACATCACTTCCTAATTCTGGAAAAATCGGTATTCTTTTTGGATGAGATTTGACAGATTCTGCTTCCAAGATTTGAGCAATAAGAGCTGATTTCTTTAAAAATTCTTTATCTGGCACATAGTTGTCCCAACTAAAACCCTCTGCTAGCTTTTCATCATCTTGATTGACAAGAAAAGCTTTCTTCTTTCCATCCTCAAGAGCACGTAATGATGATGGTTGTTGTTGAGTAAGCTGATGAAAAATTGATTTTTGATAATAATTGTTGTTTCCAGATGAGTCTTGTCTTTCAGTTGCTTCTTTATTTTTGCATTCTCGTTTAAAATGTCCCTTTTCTTTGCAACGAAAACAAGTGACCTTTGATTTGTCAAACCCTATCGGAGATGCACCCATTTCTCTAAAATCATCTCTACCGGTGATTTGTTGGAATTTTTCAGCTCTTCTTACAGCACTAGCCAAACACCACTTGATATCCATTAACTCAAGTTCTACAGCATCAATCTGATCATAATCCTCTTTTGTGAGCATCGGATTTCCAATCCTTCCAGCAACTAAACTTTCATATGACTCTAACATAGTAACAAGTGATGCCATGTGTTGCTTAGCCATTTCTGGAGAGAGATTTTGACCATTTTGAATGTTCAATGTAACATTACATTGCAAATTCTTTGAATTTTGTTGCTGAGGACTTGGTGTTGTGAAATTCGGATCAAAACTTGAATACGATGATGAATATCCACCACCCTGAGTTGTAGTGCTAGCATTTGAACCAGAAGAACTATCAGCACTAAAAGCAGTCTTGATCTTTGGACTTGGAGTGGTTTCAAATTTATTTCCTCTGTAATACAAACTGACATCTTGTTGAGCATTTGGATTACTCATAATTGCAGTTTTCTGAATATCCAACTCATGCTCTTCAATCTTCTGAATAAACTTTTCCAAGTTCATACTTTCAGACTTTCTCATGTGTTTTAAAATCAACAAATACGTTCCCCATTTATGCTGTGGTAGCGCATCAGCTAACTTATCAACCCACTCATCGTCTTCTTTCTTTATTTCCAATCTTCCCATTTCTAAAACAAGATGACAATATCTATCGATTGTTGTTTTTGTTGATTCTCCTTCGAAAGCTACAAACATATCAAATGATTTCTTTAATAAAGCCTTTTTGTTCTTTATCATATCAGCGCTTCCCTTGAACTATTGAATCAACGCATTCCAAATTGACCTTGCAGTACCCGAATGTTGAAGCAAAACAAAGATATCTTCTTTAACTGCTTGTTGGAGAATGCTGATCATCATTTTTTCACTTGTGTATTTCAATTTTTCACCATCTGAATAGTCACTAAATGCTTTTTCAAGCCTACGTTCATTTTTTGGTTTCTCATAATCCACCTCTAACGAACACCATACATCAAATTTATAAGCTTGCACCCAGTTTTCAAACCGATTTTGCCATCCTCTAAAATCTTCAATATACATAAGCTTTGGTGGTTTTTGATAAGTTCCCGTCTCATTCTCACTGTAAAGAGTTTCAGCAGCAGTAACTGGAGCAACTAGTGTAGCAAACGCATTGTAAAATTCCTCTTCCATGTTTCGATAATAGAATTCACAAATTCACAAAGTTCAAACAACAACGAAAGTTCATACGAAATGAGAATACACACGAAAAAACACACTGATACGAAATCAGTTTGGTGCGAAATAGCCTTTCAAACGAAATCAATATTTGGTGCGAAATAGTATTTCAAACGAGATCAACTTTCACACGAAATACCAATTTCAAACGAAATAGATGACAATTTCGTACGAAATGAAGTTCACACTGTCTATTTCGTGCGAAATGAAATTCAAGAAGGTGATTTCGTCTGAAATAGATTCCACAGAGGTGATTTCATACGAAATGAGGTTTTAAAACTTGATTTCGTGCGAAATGATATCACAATTTCACACGAAATAGCCTATTTCACACGGAATGCTGCTGACATCATCTTATCCGAAAACATTTTCAAGCGAAATGACCAATTTTACCAGTTTTAGATCGAATTTAGATCCAATTCTTTCAAGGATTCATTAAAACACTGTTTCACTTATAATGAGTGAAATTCAAGTCATTTTGACCGTAAAATCTTGTTTAATTTTGAAAAGAAAGTGTAGAAGTCAGAATTTTGAAGAAATCAAGCTGAATTTGGTAAGAACTCTTCCTCCTGAGCTCTGATACCACTTGTAGGATCTTTTTGTGACCCAAACGAGTCAATCAGAAGAGTTCTCGGCCTAATCAGAGGCGGAATTCATTGATTAGACTGTTTAACAGCTTGATTCAATCTTAATTGTCTTGTTTTATTGATAAAACACGTTTATAGATCAAACGACACGTCGGCAGCACTTCGGTACCGGAATCACGAACGTTACAAATGAAACAACAGCAAGGGTATTTATAGTGGTGGGTATTTCGCATGGAATAACATCTTGCTATTTCGTGCGAAATAGCCAATGGTCATTTCGTACGAAATAGCATTATGCTATTTCGTGCGAAATAGCTCAACCACACCCAAACCCTGTTTTCCTCGTACAATGTGCCCTGATCTAACATTTCTATTACAAGACTCGATACAAGATGAAGTCGATAGACGTATGCACCAACAAAATTGGGTGAAAATGCTTATCTTTTCTTTGTCCCAAGACAGCTCCAACTGCAAAGTCACTTGCATCACACCTGATTTGGAAAGGTAATTTCCAATCAGGCGCTATCATGATAGGTGCATTGACTAGCATTTCTTTTAGCGTTAAAAATGCTTGGTTGCAATCCTTGTCAAAGATGAAAGGAGCATCTTTTTAAAGTAATCTTGAGATTTTGGAAAAGTCCTTGATAAATCGTCTATAAAATCCGACATACCCTAAGAAACTTCTGATGGCTCTAACAGAGGATGGGGGCGGTAATAGGGAAATAGTGTCTATTTTAGCCCGATCAACCTCCATTCCTTCGCTTGAGATTTTATGACCGAGTACTATTCCCACCGTTACCATGAAATGGCATTTTTCCCAATTAAGGGCGAGGTTGGTTTCCTCACATCGGGATTGCATTCGTTCAAGGTTATCGAGGCATTGGTCGTATGAATCTCCAAGATAGAAAAGTCGTCCATGAAGACTTCCATAGTCTTTTCTATCATATAATGGAAGATGGCCACCATGCAACGTTGGAAAGTTGTGAGGGCATTACAAAGACCGAAAGGCATGCGTCGATAAGCAAACGTTTCGTAGGGACATGTGAACGTTGTCTTTTCTTGGTCTTCGGGTGCAATCGGTATTTGAAAGTAACCTGAAAAACCATCTAAAAAACAATAAAATTTGTGACCGGATAATCTTTCTAACATTTGATCAATAAAGTTTAATGGAAAGTGATATTTCCTTGTTGCCTCATTTAGTCGACGATAATCTATACACACTCTCCATCTGGTGACGGTTCTTGTTGGTATTAATTCATTTTTTTTGTTAGTGACCACCGTCATACCTCCTTTCTTAGGAACTACTTGGACAGGACTTACCCAAGGACTATCGGAAATCGGGTAGATAAGTCAGGCGTCAAGTAATTTGATGACTTCATTTTTAACCACTTCTTGGAAGTTTAGATTTACTCTATGTTGTGGTTGTATTACCGATTTATAGTCATCATTCATAAAAATTTTGTGTGTGCACATGGAAGGGCTTATTCCTTTAATATCTACAAGCTTCCAAGCGATCGCATTTTTGTGTTTTTTCAAAAGTGTGATTATTTTTTTCTTTTTTCCACACTAGTTAATTTTGACGAAATAATTACAGGTAACTTACCATCCTTGTCGAGAAAAGCATACTCCAAACCTTTTCGGAGTTCTTTGAGCTCGAGTGGTGGGTCTTTAAGAGACTCCTTATTTGGTTGCTCATTTTGGTCAAGAACCAAAAAGGTTTGTTCAATGGCGACCTCTTCTTCAACAAAGTGGTTGATATCTTCTTTCGTATCAGGTGGCTTATCTTCATCTTCAATTAGGGGGTCATCATTGCCGATTGGATATTTCATTAAACGCTCAAGATCGACACATCTTTTGAATGCCCCTAATTGAATGGGTAGATTGTTTTGCTTCCGATTTTTCAAAG
Organism: Helianthus tuberosus; assembly: GCA_030545235.1. NCBI lineage: Eukaryota > Viridiplantae > Streptophyta > Magnoliopsida > Asterales > Asteraceae > Helianthus > Helianthus tuberosus. The sequence continues at coordinate 191,293,020 of CM060406.1, forward strand.
CTTCGTGGGTTTTCACAAAAGGTCATCCCAACACTAGTGGAGCCTCATCAAGGATGACGAAGTCGGTTGGGACTACCATTTGATTTGTTTGGACTAACACATCTTCAACTACTCCCATTGATTTTATTGTTTTCCTATTAGATAGAAAAATGGGTATTTGAAGTGGAGAAAAATCAACAATACTTAATTTTTTGAAAATGTAGTTTGGCATTATGTTAACACAAAGATCTTTATCAATTGTAATATTACTAATAAAGGAATTTTGAAAGAAACATGGAACCGGTGTAATGTTAATTTCAAATGGATCATCTTTTATTAGTGTAGTTTGATCACTTGTTAACTTAATGCTTACCATTTCGTCGATTTTAGTGTTAGTGTTTAACTCTTTTAAAAACTTAGCATGAGTAGGTACTAAACAATGGTTTTCGAAAGAAGGTGACAAGAGGGTAATTTCTTGAAAATTAAACTCTTTTTGAAGATTGACGTTGTCGGACTCACCTTTTTTGTTGTTTAGTTCATGTGTCGGTTTTTCACTTACTTGTTCTTCCATTTTTACCTCTTCAACTATCACTTCTTTAGTACAAGTTACCTCTTCCCTTGTGCGGAATTCCTCTTCCCTTGCGCGGGCTTCTTTTATATAGCGCTTGATAGTTTAAGGTGTTCTATTATCTTTTCGGCTACAGGGGAGATAGTTGGTGGTTCATCAAAGCAATCGGAATAAATATCCCCATTGCTTGAGTTCAGAAGTTCGATCCTTGGTTCCTCATAATACTCATATGAGGTAGATGGTTCATACCATTGTTCCTCATTGTAAGTATATGATGGATAAGGGTCGTAACTTGGTTCTTCATAATACTCATATGAGGTGGGTTGTTCACGCCATGGTTCCTCATAGTAAGTATATGAAGGAGAAGGCTCATAACTTGGTTCCTCAAGGTATGAGTATGAAGGTTCATACCTTGGTTCATCAAGATATGAGTATGAGGGAGAAGGTTCATACCATGGCTCTTCATAGTATGTCTATTAAGTGGTTGGTTCGTACCTGGGCTCCTCATAGTATGTGTACGAAGGGGATGGTTCAAAGAGGTCACAATATTGCACCGAATGAGGACTACCACAAATGGTACAATACTCTTCTTCATAATCATCCTCCTCATAGTGGTAGTTGTAGTCTCTTGAGTATTGATCCATAAGAATCACTCAGCAGACCACAACACCGTCTCGGGACCAGAAAACAAAAAATAAAAACGGAAACAGAGGCTGAGCACGGCCCCGTGTTCAACGAGCACGGCCCGTGGTTAGATCCTGTATCTCGGCGTTTTTAAAAAAATGTGACTGGTTTTGTGCAGCACGGGGGCGTGTTCAGTGAGCATGACCCCGTGTTCAGACTCTGTAACTGGGTGTTTGGTAAATTTTTATGCAGCACGGGGCATGTTCAGTGAGCACGGCCCCGTGTTCAGACTACTTTAAAGCAAAAATAAAAAAAATGCAGAAATGTGCACGCAGTTTTGAAAAAGGGTTTGAAAAACGATTATGCCGTCAATTTTAAGCTTTTTTAAAATCCTTGTGTCCCCGGCAACGGCGCTAAAAAACTTGGTGTGTGCGAAGCATAATATGTTTTTATTGATATTTTAAGCCCATTTTACACATTAGTCAAGTTTTAAATTTATAAAACACGATACTTTACTAACAGTAAACACACACATGGGCAAGTGCACCCATCGTGAGCGTAGTATAGCGTTGGTAAGATACCGAGGTCGTCCAAGGACACAAGAGCTTTTAGTACCGGTTTATCCTCAACGTCTAATCAAACTAAAATTTTTAGAAAAGGTTTTAAGTAAGAAAAATAAAAACTAAAAATGCTAAAATAAAAAAAAATAAAAATAGATAGATAGACAAGATGAATCACTTGGATCCAACTCGCCTTTAATGTATCCTTTGATGATTTCCGCACTTTTGCACTTTTTAAGAGATTATCTTAGTTATAGTAGTAGGCCCCTCTTTTGAAGGTGACGTTACCCTCAACCCAGTGGTTTGAGTCAGCAAGGATACAATCCCAAAGGGTCGGAATATTGAAAGATAATTAATTAAGTTATTAATGCGAAAAGTGGTAGGCCCCTCTTTTGAAGGTGACGTTACCCTCGGCTAAGTGGTTTGAGTCAGCCGGTTTAATTTATTAATAGTAGTTACATATGAGGGGGTCAAGCCATTCGCACCCCCGCCATCCAATACCAGTGGGTATTGAAGGAGGTCCTAGTAAGCTTGACCCAGGTCCTTGCAGGATCTATACACTGAACAAGGCAAGAACCTTACTAAACCATTCCCTTAACCCCCGACCAGGTAGCCAACATATCTCTATATAGACCGTAGAGATATGAATGGTGAAAATCTTTTACTTTATATAGACTGTAAAGTAATGCCAAGACACCATGGACAAATGACAAAGAAGTTTCACCTTCAACATAAGAAACTACTTATTAAAGTCATTAATATAAAACCAAATAAAAAGTGCGAAAAGATTAAAAATCAAAAGTAATACATTAAATGCTTGTGTTCACCAAGTGATGTAAGAGATTTAGCCAAACAAGGCCTTTGATTGACAAGAACTCTTACGATCAATCTTGGATCCCGAGACTACTACACACACTCTAAGGTGGATGATGGTGGTGGATGTGGGTGTTGTAGTGGTGGTGGAGTGGTGGCAAAGTGGGAGAGAGGTGGTTTGCCAAGGGATGCCTATACAGTGAGCCAAGCACCCCTATTTATAGCCTGAACAAAAGCCCAGCCACGGCCTCGTGTCCAGCGGACATGCCCCCATGGCCATTCCTTTTCTCTTCCTTCATTAATTGCAATTGTCTGCATTAGGCTCCACACAGCCCGTGTTCGCTGGGCACGGCCCCGTGTGCAGAAGTGTATTTGTACTTCCAAGATTTGCAAGATTCTGCAAATCTTAGCGTTGACCACGCCCCATGCTGAGCTGGGCACGCCCCCGTGGTGGGCTTAGAAGCATCCACAACTTTGTCCATTTCTGCAGACATCTGACCACGCCCCCATGTCAAGTGGGCACGAGCCGTGGTCAGCCTTCTGTTTCTTGTTTTTGTTCATGGAGATACTGTCGAGGGGTCGGGCATGTCACGTTTATTCCTTTTCTTTGTATTTATGTTAGTTTTTGCTGCATATTTGTTCCTTTTGTTCGTTTTAGCTCATTTGGTCCTGAAAATACAAAAGGAAGATAAAAACACACTTTTTCCAACATTAGTACTAAAAAAGGGTTAGTTTTATGCCTCATTTGATGTAATTTATATGTTGCATTTTACACACATCAGTCTCCTCCCTCTTCGGTGGTTCCTGGAGCTTGTTGATGAAGTCCCGCTGTGCTGGCTCGACATTCTAGGAAAAATGACCAATTGTTAACAAGATATGGGATATCAGAACATTCAGCACGGCTCCGTGCAAGTCTAGCACGGCCTCGCGCTGCTCCTTCTACTTTGGATTCTTAGCTCAAGAAATTTTATTTCAAGTTAAATTTGTCTAATTTTTAATTTTCTGAACGTAAATAAGTTAAAATAATGTTTTACTATAGTAGATTTGCAAAACTTTGATCTAAGAATCAAGTGTTTGAACCTCCTATTGAAGCTTTTTAAGCTTGAAGCTTCAATGGAGTTCATGGTGGAAGGAAGAAGGGGAAAGAACCAAAAGAAGTAAGGACAAGAAGGTCAAATGAGACCTTTTCAAGAACATACCTTTTGGGGTATGTGTGAGAAATTTGGAGGATCTTGCCTTTTTGGAATGGTTCCAAACATTCTCCTCAAAGGCTGACTTTATTGATAGTAACAGCACTCTGGCACGGCCCCGTGTCTAGGCAACACGGGCCCGTGCCTTCTGCATGTGTCAGAGAATGTTGTCCGTTAGTAGAACAAGGGCCACGTCATCACTGACACGGACCCGTGCTAAAAAACACAGGGGCACGGCCCCGTGTTAGTCCGGCACGCCCCATGCTTCTGAAGGATTTTGGGTACGGCCCCGTGTTCAAGGAACACGACCCCTTATTCAGGGAATTTATGAAGTTAGTCTAGGGTTTTTAAGGAATTATCCGTAATCGGGTGGTTCCTTACTGGTTGGAACAACACCGTATTGCTGGATATACCTTAGGCTCCGATGAGAGGTACGAAAACACAAGAGGTTGTCGTAAAGGTAGAAGCTTACTTTAAAAATGGGAAAACGGAGCCATCCCTTATTTACCTTATCCGGGCTCTTGTTAAAGAAGGTATGAGTCAACTCGCTCCTGTCCAAACCGTCGGTGTGAGATTCACACTCTATAAAGGGGACCGTCATTGTGAAATCGAAACAGGGACGATTATCGCTTTCGCTCTTGCAAGCGTCTATGGTAGGTTAGTTGTCCTCGGTGTTGTTGTTTGTACCTGATTTTTCTTCCATCCATTCTCCTTCGGATGGGATACTTGATGAACATCGCGCCTTCATCAAGGATTCTATTTCTTTGATTTTTAGGAGAATCCTCTTTTCTATTTGACCTATGTCTTCTAAGTCATCTAGGTGAGAGGGTTGATGGAGTTCAGGTGGATGGTCTTCATTATCATTTTTACTCTCGCCCATCTTAAGGTGTTCGTCACAGGAAAACCATGGGGCTAAATAGTGGGGAGTGAAGTTTAGAACGCCACATTCTGATTCTTCAGGCTCCTCGCCACAATAATCGCACCACACACCATAAGAGTGGTGGGGGTAAAAATAATCAATGAAATCCATATTTTTCGAGAAAGTTTTTAATCGTCGGGATCAGGCGGTTACTATTTTCCTACAAACTGTTAGTTTGACACGGCCCCGTGTTAGGGTAACACGTCTCCGTGTTAGGGTAACACGGCCCGTGTTGCATTCTGTATATGGCAGAAAATAGATTTAATGATACTCGAGAGTTGACACGGCCTCGTGTTAGGGTAACACGGCCCCGTGTCAATTTTGCAAAAAGTGAAAAAAAATTAAAGAAAAGAAGAAAAACCTAAAAAGAAAATATTAAAAAGATTAGGCCGTCAATTTTAAGCTTTCTTAAATTCTTGTGTCCCCGGCAACGGCGCCAAAAACTTGACGTGCGTGCGGGTGTATATATTTTAAGTATATTTTTAGCTCTTTTTACTCGCTGATTCAATTTTAAATTTATAAAACACGATATTCTACTATCACTCTACACACACGCTAGGGCAAGTGCACCTATTGCGGACATAAGAGATTTTAATACTGGCTTATCGTTAAAGTCTAATCGAACCAAACTTTAAAGAAAAGATTTTTAAACTACAAAAAGATAAAGTAAAAACAGAATAAAAAATGTAAGGAAAAACAAAGAGACAAGAAGGAATCACTTGGTTCCAACTCCTCTTTTATGTATCCTTTTGATGATTTCCGCACTTTAGGCATTTTAAGAGATTATCTTAGTTATAATGGTAGGCCCCTCTTGTGAAGGGGACGTTACCCTCAACCTATTGGTCTATGTCAGTAAGGATACAGTTCCGCAAGGTCGGATTATTGAAAGATAATTAAGTAAATTATTAATGCAAAAAGTGGTGGGCCCCCTTCCAAGCAGCGATCACCCTCAACCCTCTGGTCTAAGTCAGCAGGAATACAGTCCTCGCAGGGTTGGTTTAAAGTTTTAATAGTAGTTTATAGATAAGGGGTTTAAGTGGTTTGCACTTCTCCTGTGGTGGGTGATGCCCGCTCCGACTCGTGAAGTGTTACTAAACTTGAACCAGGTTCTCGCAGGATCTATACACTGAACAAGACATAAAATTTAGCCAACCACCCTTCTAACCCCCTTCTAGGTAATTAACGTGCTTTATATAGACCGTAAAGACACGAATATGTGAATCAACAACATATGAAGAATGATTTAATATAAAAAAAAACTAGTTATTGAAGTCACTAATACATACCCAATTAAAAAGTTGCCAAATATTGGAAATCAAAAAAGAAATGCATAAAAGATTTGTCTTCACCCAGTGATGTAAGAGTTAAGCCAAGCATGGCCTTTGTTTGACAAAGACTCTTACGATCGATCTTGGATCCTGAGACTACAACAAACACTCTAAATGATGGAAGATGGATGATGGTGGTGGATGATGGTGTTGTAGTGGTGGTGGAGTGGTGGCAAGTGAGAGAGAAGTGGTTTGCCAAGGGATGGTTTGGAATGGAACCAAGCACATTTATTTATAGTTGAAATCAGGGGCTTCACCACGGCCCGTGTGTCACACCCTGACTTTTTGCGGAAGCGTATGATGTGTGACTTGCTGAATATCATTGCATTCAATTATAATAAACAACTATATGATTAAAACATGATGTTCATCCATTCATAAGTTTGAAATATGACAAACACAAGTCATTTAAGTTTCAACCAACATATCCTCAAGTTATGTTACAAAACAAAAGTGGATGACATTGAAACTTGAAATTTACGTCTTGAAAACAACACCAGCGCCCAAAATCCATCTTGTTTCCTGAAATACATGTAATTTTGAAAACATCAACAAACGTTGAGCGAGTTCATGTGTTTCTGTATGAGTTCGAATAATCTTGTAAACATTTGTAAGTATGCCTTTGTAAACCAGTATGAAAGCGTCTATGAACAGATCAATTAATGATTTGCAAGGTCATTACTATGTGTGCAATGGTGCAGGAAGGCTTAAACCTAGCGAATTTTGTACCAGTCCACCCGGCTGGAACGACATAGCCACCACATTCAGCCACTCCGGGCCCATGGGTGGGGCTCGCAACACCCAGATAGATCTATCACTCATGCCCCTCGGTCCTTATACAAGGATTAATGGTCTTAAGTGTGCGCCTACTCATTCACATGATCTAACAATTCATTCCTTAGCTAACCATACCATTTGAAAACGTTTGAAACATTTGTAACATGTATTTCACCCCCGAAGTTATAAAACTGAAACAGTTAAAAGAAAAGGGGGACATGAACTCACAGATTTGCGTCCTGTCTCCTGTAACTCAAAGATCTCTTCTTGAGGTCGTACCACTACCTACACACGTGTTATGTTTTATTAGACGTTTAGGTCGTGTAACGACTCTTAGTCTTAGTTGTTTATTAAGACTTATCTTGGAATTCTTGGTATACTTTGAGTTACATTTTTATGTGCATTATATAATTCCCAAGTATATAATTATTCATTAAAATAATAATATTTTAACTTGAATTATATTTATTCCATTATTTGAAATATTGTCAAAACAATATATTTTTAACTTGGTTTATTATGTATTTCCACATATGTATTTTCCTAAGTATGGGTATACTTGTACTTGTATATTCTTATACTTGTGTATTTTGCCAAGTAATGGTGGTGTATTCCGGTGTGTATTTATACGTATGAGGATACGTATTTTCTTGTATTTATTAAGTATTTTATACTTAATTTTGTATTTAATTTTCTGGGATATTATTTTTAGACAACTAAAATTCACCAACTTTGTATTCTTAAAATACTCATATTTTAAGAGAATTTTTATACAAAAATATCTATAAATCTTTCTTGGCAAAAATAAATATACCTTTGTATATATCTAAAAAAGAATATATATTTTTAAGATTAACTTTAGAAAATATATATTTCTAATTTTCACCCAAAATAATATATTCTTAACTTGTTTACGAAAATATATATTTTTTCTCCACTCAAAATAATATATCTTCAAATTGTTTAAGAAAATATATATTTTTCTCCACTCAAAATAATATATTTTCTATTTGACAAAATATGATATATTTTGTAATACTTGTAAAAATTCATGTCTTGCCATTTCCTTGGTATCAAAAATACCGTTCATCATACTTTTCGAGTTACGAATTTATTTCGGGAATATATATATATAAATATAGTCCAAAGTCCTTGTCCTGTTTGTCCAATATTCGGGTATAAATTATATATTTGTTTTCTTGGGATTTTGGTAATATTTTCATATTACAATTTTGATATATTGGTGAGTTATATTATTTTCAACTTCCTAAAATAATATAACTAATACAATCAATATACAAATAGCACACAATTTGTGACATCTAAATATATATTTTCCTAAATATATACTTAGTCATTTATATTATCAAAAATCAACCTCCAATATTTGTAATTTTTGTAATAAAAATTATGGCAAATTTTTATATGAAAACCATGATCAAAATTTACTTGTAAACATTTGTTTTAAAAAAATATTTTTTTTCTAAGTGTTTAATTTCTACAAAAATTTTGCCATAGTTTTCCCTTAAAAATGGAGGTTTTCATGCTTAAAAGCATATCATTTTCTTTTAAAATCTGATCATCAATCATCAACAATTTACCCTTAACTTACCAAGAGCCAAAAATATGCATTTTACACTATGACATGAACTTGAAAGTTTGTAAAAATTTGTAGTAATTTCACATGTTGTTTAGTAAGTTTAGTTACCTTTAAAAACATGGTTTTTAGTTTATAAACTCATTCGTGTGAATTTTTGTTCTTTACAACTTGTATGATGATTTTCTAAAAATAATTCTTCTTGTATTTTTCTTGTTACCAACACTTTTCTGGCTTTGTTTTAACACCTAAAACATGTTTACTTTCTTTAAAAAATCAAGTTCATGTTAATCTTGTAATAAACTTTGTTTTCTTGAAAATATTATCTTTGAAATCTTTCATTTTCAAGACTTATAACATGTATCAATAATCATCATTCACTAAAACAATTTCATTTTAAAGTTCATGTTTAACATAAAGGATGATCATCACAAATTTCACAAGATCCATCCTTATACTTGTTGGATCATGTGTTTAATCATCATCTAGTAAGCTTCTTATGATGATCAACATCATAATCACAAAGAATCAATAAACAAGTTTCATACATACACTATAACAACTTAGATTTTTATGTTATTAAGCTTTATGTTCAAGATCATCTTCATGTTTCTTTGAGATTCTTTAGATTAACATATTACATAACACTTTAACCACTAAAATTAGAAGTAATAACAAGTTGTGAGGAGCTTACTACTAGCTCTATGGCTAGGGAAGAAACAAAGATGAAGATGATGATGAATGAGGTGAATAAAAGCTCTAGGAGAAGGTACTTCAACTTTCAAAGCTTCCAAGCTTCTTAGATGGGCTTAAGACACCTTACAGAACACTTAGAATGCATTGAATGAAGCTAGAAAGATGGAGGTTATGGTGGTGGTGTTGGGCCATGAACAAGAAGAGAAGAAGAAGAAGAGAAAATGAGAAGTGTTGAATGATGAAATGGTTAAGTCTTATAGTCTTTTATAAAAACCTTCCAACATCATTTTATCCTTAAGTTAATATGTTTAAAATTTATCCAACATAATCTAATAAAATAAACCAAAGAAATCATGGGTGGGACCCATGTCTAGAACCGTAAAATAGGGGGGGGGGGTTGCCTTGTTGGATTTCAATTCTAGATATATATTATTTAGTTAGATGTTAAATGATGAATTTTGATGTTTAAGTGTGTTATAGTGTTTTAAGTAGTAACATGATGTTTAGGGTTCATAACTAGCTTCGTAACACTAAAACAATGCTTCTAGTGAAATTTTGGTGTTACGGGTAGTGTCCGGTTGTTCGTTTGGTTACCGGTTCGTTAAAGTGCTAAATTGCGCAGTTTAGTGTGCTTTATGTTTTTTATGACAGTTTTGATACCCGACATTTAGGAGGGTATTCTGGACCATTAAACCATAATTCTGCATTATATTTTGTAGTTAAAATGCTGATTTTCGTTGAATTGTGCAGAATTCTGCAGTTTTTGTGAGTTTCGGGCACTTTCCGGCACTTAAATCATCACTAGGAAGGTAGTTTTATGATCCCTACTTTCCTACATACTATACTAGTGTAACTCTTGGTTCTGGTCTCATTCTGTGTCTTAATATCATGTCTGTCTGAGTACTGAACTCCCGTCAGTACTTCTAGTTTGTCTGATAACTGTGCTTACTTGATTTTGTGCACTAATTGTATCACACTGTGTTGCATGCAATAATGATAAATAGTCTTGCAACATGTAATGCACTTGCATGTATATGACAGTATTAAGAAAATCATTCATATCATTAATCCAAATCAGGCACAGTCATTAAGATGCAAATTACTGTTTAACATTGTACGGATACATGGAAAATTGCCAGTTGTCACATTCTCTCCCCGTTAGAAGAATTTCGTCCCGAAATTCAAGCTGTGTTATCGGTCGCAGGGGAGTCGTGAAACAAATGTGGATAGTTTGATTTAATCTGGTCTTCACGCTCCCAAGTAAACTCTAGGCCATGGCGTGAATTCCAACGAACTTTGACAAGTTTAATTACGACTTCTTCGTGTCTTGTGGACTTTCCAGTCCGTAACCTCAACAGGTTCGTCAGTAAATTAGAGATTGTCGTTGACATGAATCTCGTCTGCGGGAATAACTATTGTTTCTTGAGTCGGACTTTTCTTAAAATTAGACACGTGAAACGTGTCATGAACACTACTAAACTCTTCCGAAAGCTTTGGTTTGTATGCAACGGATTCGATCCTTTCCAGGATCTCGAAAGGTCCAATATACCGTGGGTTCAGCTTCCCACGTTTACCAAAACGTACCATGCCTTCCCAAGGTGATACTTTCAGTAATACCATATTACCAACTTCAAAAATCCAACGGCATCCGCCGCTTGTCGGTATAGCTCTTTTGTCTGTCACGAGCTGACTTGATACGATCGCGTATCTGTGAAATCTTGTCTATCGTTTCCTGAACTAACTCGGGATCAATAACCTGTATATCCCCGGTCTCCACCCAACACAGCGGGTATCGACACTTACGTCCATATAGAGCTTCAAACGGGGCGGCCTGAATGTTGGTGTGATAACTATCATTGTAGGAAAACTACACTAAGGGCAAGTGAATATCCCAACTTCCACCTAAGTCCATCACACAAGCACGTAGCATGTCTTCCAAAGTCTGTATCGTCCGTTCACTTCAGCCGTCCGTATGAAGGTGGAATGCAGTACTAAGGTTCAACTGTGATCCAAAAACTTTCTAAAACGATTGCCAGATTCTTGACACAGAACGACCATACCGGTCGGATATGATAGAAACAGGCACTCCATGACGTGCCACGATCTCTCTGAGGTATATCTGTGCTGACTTTATCATGCTGTCTTTCTCACTGGTCGGTAAGAAATATGCTGGATTTGTGAGTTGGTCAATAATTACCCAAATCATATCATGTCCTCTTTGGGTTCTCAGTAGCTTTGTAATGAAATCCATTAAGATCTGTTCCCACTTCCAGACGGGAATCTCCGGTTGTTGCAGCAAGCCTGACAGTTTCTGGCATTCTACCTTAACTTTTGCGCAAGTAAGGCAGTTACCCACATATATAGCGATGTCAGTATTCATCTTGGGTCACCAATACCAATCCTTCAAGTCTTGGTACATCTTGTCGGATCCAGGATGGATCGAGTACCTTGACTTATGAGCTTCGTCCAGAAAGTGCTCGTAGATTACCGAAGGATGGTGCTCAAATTCGTTCCATGAAGTATAATGTTCCGTCTTCCTTTGGAACCAATTCCACTTTCATACCACGCAGTGATTCAGCTTGTAAGTTCTCTGGTTTAAGTGCTTCCTGCTGGGATTCACGAAACCGAACTGTGAGATCAGTTAGCATCGCTATCTCTAGGGCTCGCACCCTTAGAGTCTTTGCACGTTCCTTGCAGCTCAAGCCATCCGCTACAATTTTCTCCTTCCCCTGGGCGATACTTTATCTCACAATCATAATCATTTAACAGCTCGACCCATCTTTGCTGTCTCATGTTCAAACCTTTCTGATCAAAAATGTGCCGCAAGCTTTTATGATCTGTAAGGATCGTGCAACGAGCGCCATACGAGTAATGACGCCAATTCTTTAACGCAAATATCACAACTCCTAACTCAAGGTCGTGCGTCATATAGTACTTCTCATGCACCTTTAACTGATGTGACGCGTAGGCGATGACTTTGTCTTGTTGCATCAATACGCAACAAGACCTTATCGAGAAGCATCACAATCGACTATAAATCCATCGGTACCGCCAGGTAAAGATAAGATAGGTGAATCTCAGAGTTTATCCTTCACATCTAAAAAATTGTTTCTCGTTTCTCTCCACAATCAGATTTCTTACCTTTCTAGGTTTGGGACGTTAGCGGCTGAGCAATCCTTGAAAAAAATTCTCAATGAATCATCTGTGATAGGCCGCTAACCCCAGAAATTTCCGTATCCCAGTTGGGGTTTTTGGTGCTTCCCAATTCTTGATTGTCTCAATCTTAGTAGGGTCTACATGAATTCCATTCTATTTCACCACGTGACCTAGGAATTGCACCTCACGAATCCAAAATTCTTACTTCGACTGCTTTGCATACAACTGTAGCTCCTTCAAAGGTTCCAAGATAGCTCATAGGTGTTGCTCGTGCTCCTCCTTGGTTTCCGAGCATATGAGGATGTCATTAATGAACACAATCATGAATTTATCCAGATACGGCTTACACACTCGGTTCATGAGATCCATGAATAATGCCGGTGTGTTCGTTAAGCCAAACGGCATGGCAAGGGACTCGTAATACCCGTAGCGAGTCCGAAAGGCCGTTTTAGGGATACTTTCTTCTTGTATCCTCAATTAATGATATCATGTCCTTATGTCAATCTTGGAATAGTAGCTGGAACCTTGTAGTTGGTCAAACAAGTCATCAACTCTCGGTAAGGGGTATAGATTCTTGATGGTTAGTTGTTTAACTCCCTGTAACCTATGTACAATGCTTTTCTCTCATTAGTTCTTTTGAGTTCCTCTCAGGTCAGGCCATATGCACATATGAAAACTATCGTCCTTCTTCATAACAAATAACACTGGAGCTTCCCAGGGTAAGAAGTTGGGCCTGATAAGTTCCCTTATCTAGCAGCTCTTGCAGTTGAGTCGAAAGTTCTTGCATCTTGGACGAAGCTAGTCGGTAAGGCGCCTTTGCCCCTGGTGCCATTCCTAGCACTAGATCTATCCGAAACTCCACTTGTCGCTGTGGAGGTAGCCCAGTCAAGTCTTTGGGAAAGACTTCTGGAAATTCCTTTACAACGAGGGATGTCCTCTAATATTGGCTCGTTGGTCTCCTTGTCGACAATATGAGCAGGAAGGCTATGCAGCGTTTTCGAAGACATTTCTGCGTTCTCATAACCAATGTGAAATGTCACAGGCTTCTGCCTTATAAGGCCCAGCGTCCTCGCATCAACTGTATGAAGGCCGTGTACTATAAGTGTTTCATCATTCGCAAGAGGGATGCGAACGATTTTCTCATGATAAACAACTTCAGCTCCATCATTGTATACCTAATCCATGCCGACTACAACATCAGAACTTCCTAAACCAACCGAATGTCACACCCTGAAATATCAGAGCATTGGCGTGACTGGACCGGTATCTTCATTGCACAGCGGAAGCAAATAAGCTAAGACTTCTAGAAAATGAACACCCACTAAGTACTCGACTCTTGATGATTCTCCTATTCCAACCGTACCTTTGTTGGTGCATGTTTTGTGACAACAGCTTTGGATTGGTCTTTGGATATTAAACAGAAGATTGGATCATGAAGGCTTAAGGATTTCGAGATATTGAAGCCCAATCAAGTCCAAGTTTGTATTAAGTCTATTAGGCCCAAGTTTATGTAACAAATGTAATATGGGCAAAGCCCAATTCGTAGGTCTTGGCTGTGTGTATATAAACAGCCTTAGACTAGAGTTTTAGGGTTAGACTTTTGGAGATTGTGAGAGAGCATTCGAATTGAGAGAGTTTAGAACAAACAGAAATCGGCTGTTAGGTTCTTGGAGATCTTATTGATTGTAAAACGTTTTCTAAGGTTTGATAATCACAGAAGATCAGTTTGAAAGTTTGTGTGTTCGAGTTCTTATTCTTCTACACGTTCTTGTTTCTGTGTTCGAAGGTTAATCAAGGAGATTCCGCATCCTTGATAGATTAACAGTCTTGTTAAGATCCATACGGGATAGGGACCTACAATTGGTATCAGAGCTTTTGCTCTTGTGCGTGGTTCAAGACTGATCGACAGGATTCAAGTTTTTATTCGGTTGAGGACTGTTCTAGGTAATTTCATATTTTACGAAGAACAGTAAGAAGCAGCAAAGAACATATTAAATTTTCTTGGTCTGATCTGTTTTGGAGGTGTTGGGTAGTTGTTTGCTAACTTTTAGGGATTTTCGTCTTGGAAAGTTCTCAAAAATAAATCAATTTTCGAAATTGTTTCCTTGGTCAACAGATTTGGAAATAACTTGATTTTCGGGATTGGATTTTATTGGTTGGAAGTGTGAGAGACAAACAGCTGCATTCACAAGAAAAACGAGTGTGCCAAACGTAAACTTGTGCGATTGCTGAAGTGTGGAACCAAAAGTTGATCTTGTGCGATTTAATTAATCTTGTGCGTTTGAATTACTCTTGTGCGATCGAGATACTTGTGCGATCGAGATTCTTGTGCGATCTAAAGCGATCTTGTGCGATCGAAGTGAACTTATGCGATCGAAGTGAACTTGTGCGACCAAAAAACTTCAACAACTTCAACAACTTCCTATTCAAGTTTCCTATTCATCTTCTCTGAATAACACCGGCAACAACTTCATTATCACTCACTATTACTTATCATCGATTTTCATTCTCTCCGGTCATCTCCGATTTCGAGTTCCAGGCTTCGAGTCAGCTGTTTCCAGTCACCACCACATCTTTTCCAGTCACAATCACCAAACATCATTCATCAGCGGTTTCGAGTTCTCGAGTCGCAAACGTTTCGGTTCCGTGTCACCGCATTTGTTCTGAGACAGAGGTTTCGTGTATTGTCGATAAGGTCTCGGGTCATCATCGTCATCACCACCGGTAGTCAACGTCACCGTCGATTGCTGATCACTTCCGGAGACCACCACCGTTCAACCTGCAACTCACTGTTTTGAGTTCTCCGATCACCAACACAGTTCATCGTCACCTCCTCCGTCATCGTCCATCACCCCCGTTATCTTCATAATAGCAGCGACCGGATTGAAAGTCTTGGCGGTTGTTTATATTTTGAAATTAGGGTTTCGGGGATTGTGTTACGAAGAAGAAGAAAGAACAGTGTTTACGTTTGAACTGATAATATTAATAATAATAATTATAATATTCAAATCATTATATAATTATTACTCAATTATTGGGTCATCATTACTTAATTATTAATAATAATAATAATTATAATATTATTAGGTTTTCTTTTAATATAAAAAAAAGGTTTTAAAATATTAAAAAAATATATAATATATATATATTCTTTTTATAAAATAAAAAAAGAAGGTTTTGTTTGGTTTGTGGTAAAAATTTGACAGGTTTTTGGGGTGCGGTTCGGAAGCTGGTTCGTGTGTGTTGCAAAGGGTTTGAGTCAGCGAAAATTTTGTGTACGATATTATCAGTATGGTTACGGTCAAAGCTCGACAAGGACAAGCAGTCAAGTTAGATTTGGATTTTGACACAGGTTACCAAAGTCCATTTAAACTTTACGCTGCGTGATGGCTAAAATGGATAAGGTCAGGGAGACTGTTAAGAATTGGCCAAAGCTTAAAAACGTCAAAGAATATGCTGATTGGAAAGAGAAGTTTGAGTTTTTAGTGAAAAGTGAAGATACTAAAATGTGGAGTTGTATGATTGATGGATACATTGCTCCTACACGTCATGTTGATGGAAGAATTATAGTGATTTCTTATGAGAAGATGGATGAATCTAAGAAATGGGTGTTTGATGCTGAAAAGAGAGTCTTAGCTGCTATCAAGATGTCCTTACCTGATAGCATCAAGCATACCTTTAAGAAGTACACTAATTCAAAGGATATGTGGGATGCATTAGAAAAGAGGTATCAAGGAAATGAAGATGTCAAAAAGAATAAATCTTTGATCTCTACAGCACATGAAGGTTCATATGATTGGAGTGTTCATCTGGAAGATAATGAGAATGCCTCTCAGGCATTCATGGCAGAGATAGTACCAGTTGATGAGGCTGAAACTACTATGAATGATGCTGAAGCTAAAGTGGAGAATGCTGAAGCAAAAGTGGATGCTGAAGTAGAGAAAGAGAGTGAAGCTGAACAGGTAGTTGCTGATCAAACTACAGAAGTTCATGAGGAAGAGGTACAATCTAATTCTGTGTGTTTAAAATGTCGTGAATTACAGGGTGAGGTTGACAGGTTGTCAACACAAAACCAAAGTCTGGTAAGCGAGATGTCTAACATAAAAGAATCAAACTTTTTTGCTAAAAGAAACGAATCTTTATACTTGAAGAAGATAAAAGGTTATGAAAGTGAAATTGAAGCTTTAACCTGCAAACTAAACGAAAAACTTCTAGTCAAAGACTTAGCTCATGACATGATGAGTGAGAAAACAAAAGAGATTTCTGAAAAATGCAAAGAGTTGTCAGATGCACAACTCAAAATTGTTGAACTTGAAAAGAAATTAAGTCAATTCAGAGATTCGTCTTTTGTAATGAAACACATGATGGGTAGGTTAAAGAAGAGTAATGACAAGACCAGTGTGGGCTTCCAGGGCTTTAATGAAGTCCCACCTCCTCTTAGTCATGACTATTCATTCCTGCCTGATGAAGATGAGCTAACAGACTTTATGACAACTACACCAAGTAGTTTCGCATCAAGTCAAAGTGAGGGGTCTGAGAGTGATGATGCTAAGAAGAACAATAACATGGAACCTTTGAAAAAGAAAAATTCACCTCCTAAGGGTAAAAATCAAACTTTTGTTAAAAAGATTAATTTTGTTCAAGGTAGTGATATGAAAAACGAAACCACTGTTATTGAAAACGAATCGAATGTAGAGTTTGCAAAAAAATAAGACCATAGAAAAATCTGAAATTAAGCAAACTGAACAAGATCCATCCAAGGCATCATCATTATCTGATAAGGGATCTACCTCAAAGACTCCAGCTAAGAAGTCTTTGAAAAAGAGATCGTGCTTCAAGTGTCATACCAAGGGACTTGTAGCTAGCTGCTGTCCTAACAAAAAGAGTGAAGCACAAATTAATGAGAAACAGATAGGGAAATCACCAGAGAAGAAAGGTGATAATAAGGAGAAAGTCTCAAATTCTCCAAAGAAATCTGCTCCTAAGCAAACAGAGGGTGTTGCTGGTGGTGTAGATAAGGCTGAAAAAAGAACTCCACAAGTTCCTCGTTTTCAAAGAAATCAACCAAGATTTCAGCCTGAATCTACATCAGGCAGATACGAGAGACCTAAAAGCAGTTCACCAAGAATGAACAATCATAATTCAAATAATTTCAGAAGTCAAGGTCAATATCAAAATCGATACCAAGAAAATGGTGGGCGAACTTTTTATAACAATGGCTTTAGAAATTACAACAATCAAGCTTCTAGAAATCAAAACTCAAGGTTTCATAGGTCAATAGTCCAAACACATATAGGAACCCTCAGGACCAGAGACCTGATGGAAATCAAACCCCATTTCCATCAACAAGTCTGAGATCAAAGACTCCAGTTAGGAGTAATGGATATTGGATGGATGTTCCAGTAGTTGGTGAATTTGGACAACCCAAGACCATTAAGGCTTGGGTCCCCCAATCTAACTAATTTCTTAGTTGGTGTGTGCAGGAGCTGCTAAGGGGGATTATCAACTTGTGGTATGTTGATAGTGGCTGCTCCAGGCACATGACGGGGGATGTGAGATTGTTGACAGAGTTTGAAAATTATGATGGTGGACATGTGAATATTAAATGATTTAAAATGAAGTTCAAAGTGCTGAAAAAAACTAATTGAACTTCATCGAGTCGACACACTAGATAACCTTGCTGATCTGTACACAAAAGCTTTCGATAGAGCTCGCTCTGAACATTTAGTCGAACTCAACGGGATGAGTAATCCTGAATAACTGGTTTTTCATAAGAATTTTTGTAAATAGTTTACTGCTTTCTTAAAAATCAAAAATACAAAAACATTGAAAAAATCAAAAACATAAAAAAATTAGAAAATAAAAAATGAGTTATCACTGTGTGAAAAAGAAGAAATGATAGTACATCAGCATGTTAGACTGTCACACTCAAACTGAATTAAATTGCTTAAGTGTGATAGCAGCTTCATCATATGATGTACCAGTAGGCAAAAAGCATGAAATAATCAACTTACCAATGTGATATAAACCTAAATGAACTGAGAATGAGTGGGGAACACATCAGTGGTGCATGGTTTAATGACCTTAAATCTTGCGTTGATAGATTGCCAAAATCTGAGGTTTTGGGTCTTTATACTGTTATTTCATCTGGGGATATCAGGGTTGTCCTTCTGCTGCATCCAGATACATGCTGACCTAGGCACAACCAGGATATCTTAAAAGAGCTAAAATGCCAAAACCCTGAAAATGAAGAAGCTCTCCTAGAGAGTCATTCAAATGTGCAAAATGCATAAATCATACCAAAAATGGTATTTGTCTTAGCCCTCGTTAGATATTTTGGTCTCTTTGCTGTACGGAAGTACTGACCTGATCACCAATTATCTAAACGTTTAAATACGAAACGGATGAATTCAGTATACTCACCTACTACGATGAATTTTTTATGCATACCTTGATCGCGGGGGTATATCCTGAAGTGGGACACACTAGTATGTCTGTAATAATATTACCTTAACGTATCATACGGTAATGGTACTTGAAATGTTCATGCATTTTGTTTAGGTGGACGAACATACTGGTAATCGTCTTGGACTGCTTTTCATGAAAAATTACATAAAGAATTAACTAATGGTGTGAAACAGTTTGATTATGCTGATACGATCTTCTTACCAGTGATTCTCACAAAAACAAAGTGTTTATTGCTTTTCGTATTTATTTGCTTTCAGAAAATACAAAAATAGTGTCTTTTTCTGTTAAAATTCTTAATGTACGAAAAACTGTTATTCTTGGAGGAGTTGTTACCGATAGGGGGAGACGGTGTTAGAAAGTGGGTTCAAAATTTTAAATCATGCAGGTTATAAGGGTTTGATTAAAAATTGTTGTGTGTTGGTGCTTAATTTGAAAATGCTTAATCTGATACAGTTTAACTATCTCTTGAATAATAATAATAATTCTTTAACTATGTTGAAAAATTCTTATGGTTTCTCGAGATGTTTGTTTTATAGTATACAGATTGAAGCAGTTTGTTGATGAGAAGTTGCTTTGAAGAGATGAGGAGTTTGTTGCTGCTTGGCAGAATCCTCCTTCTACAATGCAGAGTGGATGATGTGAAGACTTACATGGAATGTTGAATCAAAACTTGGAAGATTTGGTGATTGGATACATCAGCTTAGGGGGAGTCTGTTGCTGACAGAATTCATGCTGAAGTTGACGCTATCCAAAGACCAAAGACTGTTAGATTCTGAAGACTAAAGTTTCCTTTGCAAGCTATTGTCAAGGGGGAGTTTGTTGGTGCATGTTATGTGACAACAACTTTGGATTGGTCTTTGGATATTAAACAAAAGATTGGATCATGAAGGCTTAAGGATTTCGAGATATTGAAGCCCAATCAAGTCCAAGTTTGTATTAAGTCTATTAGGCCCAAGTTTATGTAACAAATGTAATATGGGCAAAGCCCAATTCATAGGTCTTGGCTGTGTGTATATAAACAGCCTTAGACTAGAGTTTTAGGGTTAGACTTTTGGAGATTGTGAGAGAGCATTCGAATTGAGAGAGTTTAGAACAAACAGAAATCGGCTGTTAGGTTCTTGGAGATCTTAGTGATTGTAAAACGTTTTTTAAGGTTTGATAATCACAGAAGATCAGTTTGAAAGTTTGTTTGTTCGAGTTCTTATTCTTCTACATGTTCTTGTTTCTGTGTTCGAAGGTTAATCAAGGAGATTCCGCATCCTTGATAGATTAACAGTCTTGTTAAGATCCATACGGGATAGGGACCTACAGCCTTAACTTTTGAAATGTAACCTGAGAAAGAAACATGCGAAAAATCAACATAAAGTTGAGCGAGTTCATAGTTTGTTTGTAAAAGATTTGAAGTAAATCTTTTTGAATAACCGGTTTTTAAAGTATTGTTTTAGAAAACGAAATAAAAATTCATTTTCTTTGGCATGTTAAATGAAAACTTTGCATTTGTGAAACCTTGTATGTGTAAAGTGTTATATTTGTATAACCTTGTATCTGTAAAGTTTCGTGTTTGTAACACTTGAATGGCTGTCAATGTCTGCGCATGACAATGACAATCATGCCTGCATGAGTCTGTATGTTGGACTCGTCAGTCCTTAAGATGAAGGCCTTAGGTGCATGCAAGTTTTGGGTTGTTGTATTTGGGACACACAGTCTCCGTTCTTCTTGTACAGGACTGACTAACCAGTCCCCTTTGTAACTAGGACCAACCCCATCACTAGTATCTGTAGCTCATGCATGTTTCGTAACTGTTTATGTTTTTTTTTGTAAAAACCGGTGTGTTTTGCATAAGTTTCTCGTAAACCACTTGAGTTTATCGAAAATCAAAAACCATTTGCGTTAGTTACAACTTGTTTGTAGAATGGTTTAGAAATATGAAACCTTTGTTCGTCAAAAACCTTATGTCTTAGCAAAATGTGTAAGTATAGAAAATATGTAATTCCTGATCACCGAAAACCTTATTTGTTTTTGCAAACGTGCATGTCTTTCCACCCCGAAAACTTTTAGAAAAAAATGTAAAACCGTAAAAAGGTGGGGTTATGAACTCACCTGAATTGCCTTGTGCAAAGCTAGCTAATTACGACTTCGTGATGTCGTTTCCATGACTTGACTTGCTAGCGTGCATTCTACAATATTCCTAACACGTAATATCTTATAAGTTTCTAAATAAACGCAGTAACTAACCTACGTGTCATCGAGCTCTACCGAATCGTTAACCGAACGATTCGACGGTTAAGTTGTTGAGTTAGTGGAAACGATTAGGTCATATTTGATAAGTATCGTTTATCGTCGATAACAACTAATAAGTCTTGAAAAGACTTGATTCTCGAGATATTTAAAAATAAATAAATATTTATATCAAAATATATAAATATATCGTTAAGATCGCTTGTCGTCCCGAGAAGTCGTTTGTATGTATATAGGAATATTCGTATGAAAGTAATATATAATAAACTTGTATTATATATATTACGTCTTGTATATATTTGCCAAAATATACGTATATGTCGTTTCGGCGTTTGAAACAAATATAAAGCTATACTTATTTTTGTAAAAGAATTCGTTATCGTTTGATACTAGAATAAATATATAAACTATATTTATTTTTATAAAACGAATTCGTGTCGTTCAATATTTCAAATAAATATATAAACTATATTTATTTTAGTAAAACAATCGTCGTGTCGTTTGATTGTTGAAATAAATATACAATATATTTATCCTTACGAAAAGAAGTCGTATTATCATTTGACATTTGTAGCATTATAAATCATTACGTTGATTTTACAAAAGTTTTGCCGAATTTTCAAAGTTTAAAATAAATATAATAACTATATTTATTAGTTGTAAATAAATTTTGAATCGTCGTCTTCGTGAGTTGTAAAGCGCCGTCGAAAGTAATCGTATATTTGTATTTGTTTTTCTAAAAGACTATTTTGTATCCGATGGTTTTGGTTTATAATAAAACACGTTATTTTTACGGATTTTCTTGAAAAACGGGCAGAGTTTCCTCTATTTTTGGACGCCCCCCGACAACACAAGTTGTCGTTATTTTATCAAAATTTAACAATTTCAACAATATTTATATAAACTCAAGTTATAAAAACAAGTTAATATACGAAAATGCAAACTTTAATAATTAACAATTTTATTGTTCGTTTCGAGAGCTCGTTTGTCACGTGAGTAACAATACTATAAAAACACGAAAATATTAAATGTGCCGTTAGTTTTTACCAAGTCTTCGTGTCGAAATGTTAACTGAGTTGACCGAGTTGACTCGCTGAGTTAACCAGGTTTGACCGAGTTGACTCGGTTCGACCGAGTCGACCCGCTCTGCTTCATAAGCTGAACCGAACGCTGAGTTGACCAGTTGACCCAAACCCATCTGTTGACTAAGTTGACTAGGTTTGACCGAGTCAAACGGAGTTGAACCAACCTTGACCCAAACACCAAACTGAGTCGCGAACACGAACCAAAGTCATTGTCTGCTGTTAACCGGGTTTAACCCGTGTAGGATCGATGAATCGTCCAAACGAGTCAATCAGAGTCAGATCTAGTTTCTAGAAAGGCGGAATCAGACTAGAAACCATCAATCAGTGTTAGAACAGGAGTAGAAGAGTAGAAAGTCACTTTAAACATGTTCTTCATTGATTTTAGACGTTTTGGTACAGAGAGAATCGGATAGCACTTCGATACAAAATTCTCCAGAAAGTTACAAATGAAGAACACTACTAGCCTATTTATAGGCTTACCAGACCGCACGAGATAACAAGCCCAGACCGCACGAACTGGACAACTCCACCTCGTGCGACCTGACCATTCAGGTCATGCGACCTGGCTTAATACACATAAACTTTAACTTTTAAACCCTATTACATATAAATGACACGACATAGACTGATGACGTAGGCGATAGACATTATGCATCAACAAACTCCCCCTTGGATATTGCCGCAATCTTCAGTCAGCCTGTCTTCAAAACATTCTCTTTGCTTCGGCTTTTTCAATAATGCTTTCCTGATTGTTCTTTATCTTTGGTAGCTCTCTTTTCTTCCTCAGCTAGCCTTTGCCTCCATGTAGCTCGAGCGATTCTGTCTTTTTCTTCACGCTCTTCTCTCTCCTTCTCTTCTGAAACTGCATAGCTTGTTCTCTATCTTCTGCCTTATATTCAATCTTGTTCACATACAGACATTCAATATCCTTCGCAGAACAATTTACTATCCACATCGTTGGCACCTCGTGTGAAACTTTTATTTTTTCAAATTTTTAATTTTTAACTTTTTACCTTTTTACCAACACACTCAGTTAACCAAGTCCAAGTTAATGACCCTGGTCAACTGTTTAGCCTGCCAAGTCCAAGTTAATGACCTTGGCTGACCAAATTCATGATCTCGCTGACAATTTTGAAAAAATTAATGAACTTTTAACCATTTTGAGCAATTACCAACACTTTTCTCAAACATTTTCTTATCCAACCCAAATAATTCAACATGTTCTAGCACTGTGAGACTTTGATTATCAGATCCCCCACGTCTGTTGTCGAAAATAAGATGAAATATCAAATCTTTTTGAATTTTTCAACATTTTAGCTAAAACATACAGATAATCTTTTTAGATTTTGAAAAAATAGGAAACTGTACAAACATATTTACAGACATCTTTTTGTGAGTTTGTGTAAGAGGATCATATCAGTTTTTGAGACTTATCACTAACACCATTGATCTTGATTTAACTTTAAGTCTTAAACAAATTCACTTCTGATTGTCAGTATTGTTGTCCACTTAAACTTCTACACAAATTTCAATTGATTCAAGATACGAATTAGTGTTTTAAGGACTCAACTTATTCGCGTGTCCCACCTCAGAATATACTCCCGTATCCAGACTTCTATATTCAGTCTTACAGGTGAGTGCACACTAATGATATCTGTATGGGGTAAATGCGAGGCCATGAGAGCTCAGGCTAGAACTTCCGTTCAATCAGAGAGATGATGGCTCGACTTTAGGTGGGTCCCCCTTGGGGATCTTCTTTTCAACAGCACATGATTAGCATTTTTCAATGTTTCATCATTTTTTTATGCTGAGGGTGAGCTTTAAGAATAAAGTAGTGCAGAGTATTATACGAGGACTAGGCTATTGCTCCCGCAAAATCAGAAGTCCTGGTATAATACCCCAGATATCATCACGTACAAAGACCTAGTATGTCAGAAATAGAAAGCCCTTCAAACAAGATTTTGGGGGTTACCCATATATCCGAGAGATGTTCCCCACGAGGATAACCAGTTATTCGTTATGTTTATATCTCGAACTCAATCTACTAATCGTGTGAAGTCTACTGGCACATCATTAGTGAGACTCGTTTAAAAACATTTTGACTTTCCATTTCTTTAGCATGTTGTGATAGTCCACTGATGTACTATCATTTCCTCTTTTTACACAAACCTCTTTTTGTCTTTTTCAATGTTTTTGTATTTATGAAATTTTATCATGTTTTTGTATTTTCTATAAACTTTCTCCCCCTAAAATCAAAAACATATTTTTGTGTTTTTGGTTTTATCAAAAGCAGTAAAGAAACTGTACAGAAAACATGACAACTAGACGCATATCACTTCTGATCGCCGTCCGCCTCGGCCACACACTCTACCACCCTCCCAGAAAACAAATTCTTTAACCCGTTCAATTTTAAAAGATAATTAAATCTTGTTTTATCAAAGGGTTTAATGTAAAAATCAGCTCTCTGATCATCGGTGTGAATATAATCAATTCGAATCAATTTTTTCTCGTAGCAATCATGAATAAAATGATGTCGAATCTCAATATGTTTTGTTTTTGAGTGATGAACCGGATTTTTAGTGATATTAATGGCTGTCTCATTGTCCACAAAAATTGGCGTGTCTAAGAATTGCAAACCATAGTCCCTCATTTGCTGTTGAATCCAGAGAATCTGGGAACAACAGCTGGAAGCCGAAACGTATTCGGCCTCACAAGTCGAGAGAGCGACTGTGGTCTGTTTCTTGCACTGCCAAGTGATTAGCCGAGTTCTAAAGAAATGGCAACCAGCAGTTGTGGACTTAGCATTCAACTTACAGCACCCGAAGTCAGAGTCAGAATATCCAGTTAGAGAGAAGTCACCGGATCGGGGATACCACAAGCCGGTGCTTGGGCAACCTTTGAGATACCGTAAGATCCTCTTTACTATCATCATGTGTGATGCTCTGGGACTTGACTGATACCGGGCGCATAGGCAGGTTGGATACATGATGTCCGGTCGTGATGTTGTCAGATACATTAGCGATCCTATGATTGACCGATAAAGCGTTTCATCCACTATCTCACCACTTTCATCTGGACATATGCCATGATTTGTAGCCAGGGGTATTGATATGGGAGATGATTCGGACATATTGAATTTGTCCAACACATCATTCACATACTTGGTCTGGTGTATGAAGATTCCATCGGGCAGTTGCTCAACTTGAAGCCCTAGGAAGAACTTCATCTCCCCCATTGAACTCATTTCAAACTTCTTTTTCATGACCTTCTCAAACTCTTTACATAACTCATCGTTCGTTGACCCGAAAATTATATCATCCACATATATCTGCATTATAAGTAGATGTCCTGCAACCTCTTTAGTGAACATGGTACTATCAACAGTCCCTCTGGTGAACCCGTTGGTCAGCAGATGCTGGGAAAGCGTCTCGTACCAGGCTCTCAGGGCCTGGTGTATCCGTATAACGCCTTGTCGAGTAGATACACCTTGTCCTTGTGTACAGGATCAGTAAAACCCAGTGGTTGACCGACATACACTTCTTCTTTAATCTTGTCGTAGAGGAATGCAGATTTGACATCCAGTTGGTAGACCTTGAACCCCTTCCATGACGCAAATGCCAAGAAGATTCTGATTGCCTCAAGTCAAGCAACAGGAGCATATACTTCAGTAAAGTCAATCCCTTCTTGCTGACTAAATCCTTGGACTACCAACCGTGCTTTGTTCCTTACTATAACCCCTCTATCATCTCTCTTACATTTGAAAATCCACTTGGTCTTGATCAACTTCTGATCTTCCGGGAGATCAACCAACCTCCACACCCCAAGCTTTTCAAACTGTTGTAAATCCTCTTGCATTGCATTTACCCAACTCTCCTCAGTCAATGCTTCTTTATACGTTTTTGGCTCTACCTGCGACTGCGAGATAAAACATTTTAATGAGAAGTCTACTTGTAAATGTCACACCCCCAAAATCCACCATGCGGAGTATCACCGCTTGGAGGCGTGACATGACCAGGATCGAGCCACCAATCATATTGAACAACATAATTAAGTAAATCAAACCAACCACAACATAATTGGTGACCAAAAGAAAGTAACCAACTTTAAGTTAACAGCGGAAGCATGAATTTTAAAACCCAAACATAAGTAATAAGTTCATAAAGTTTAAATGTTTAGAACTGGACATAGCAGTCCATATCCCATAACGACCTCCTCCTCGTGCAAGCTCCATAAGCATCTAACGACCTGTAAGGCATGTAACAACGAGTCAACAATAAAGTTGAGTGAGTTCACGGTTGGGTATTTGTTTTAGTTTGTTCAAAAACATAGTTTTTGTTTAGTTGTCTTACTTGCCATGGGGGTTACCCCATAGTTGAAAATATGATTAACCAATTTCCTTCTTTCCCAAACCATACCCATAATTAGTGGGGACTTCCCCATGTGAACCACTAGACCGTTATGATATCAACAACTGACGAACAATAAAGTGCCCTACGTCAATGTCTATCATCATTGACAGTTTGCCATAGTCCATTAGTACACGCCCGTCCGACTGGCACGGTGTGAGGTTTGTTAAACCTAATAGCGCTATTAACTAATGACCCGCTCGGCATTGGCCTCGGCGATTAAGTCGATATAAGATGAGGGACTTAATGATAGAATTTTGTCTAGTAAGTTTTAAGGTTGTTGTCCTACCCAAGGAGGACGAACGTACGTATTCTACCCAAGGAGAATACGCAGGATTAATATTGGCATCCTACCTATGGAGGATGGCGGTACATATCCTACCCAAGGAGAATATGTAGGTTCCATTTTAGTTTCTTAACCCATTCCCAAACCACCGGGAATCCCATGCCTTATAGAAAGTGTGAACTCACCTTTGGTTGCTCGGTTAGACTCTCAAAAATAGCTAACCGTCAAGGTCGGTCAATCACGTCCTAGTATGATTACCACTTAGTTTATTAGTGACCTCAAATAAGCACGAAGTTCCTACACGCATCTATCACATAACATGCATCACTTTAACGGTTCATGCCCATATAAACTTCCCATCTATTCCCGTTCATAAGCAAACATACGACATTGCACATAACACTTTCATTGACATATAACATGTTAGATCATTCTCAGATAACCTACCCGACATTTAGACATGTAAATTACTACTTATGTCGTTTCATCTTTTACATTCAAAACTGGGCTGTTTTCGGGAATTTTAATAAAATAGTTAACATATTCTAAAAATTCTAAACTTTTTACAGAAGGTCTTAAACGATCCAAATATTATTGTGTAAAAATATTGGGATCCAATTCATTACCAATATTTTATAAAAATTCATTTACCGGTCTGCAATCAGATTCATCACTTTCTGACTGTAGTCCACTGAATAATTTATTTAAAATTCATCGTAAGTCTGATTTATGAAATTCTAGTGGGAGAATTACTACGACATCAGTGTCCATCTACAGTACAAATTTCGTGAGCTAATTCTACACAGATTTCAAGGTATGATGAAAAAATAACACATATTTTCTGTAGAAAAAATGCAGCTTTTGCTGCTGTGAAAAACGACCCCTTTAAAAATAGTAAACAAAGTCCAAAAATTATGATTCCAGTGCCATTAGAACCGTATTTCAAAATAACACGTTATAGACTCAAGAAAATCAGTTTTTCGTTAAGTTATGATCTGGTTACAGCCAACTGAAGTTGGCTGTAAACACCAACCAGCTTCCTGTTTTCAGCTCTTAACTTTCTAACGCGTGTTCGATTGATTCCGTTAACATGCTTAGCGAACAACAACGATTCTCATACACACTTATAGCAGGTTATAAGTCATTCATACTATGTAACCCTAATCAGCACATAATCATCATATTACATCTTTATGTAAACCTTATGTAATGCTTTATGTTCATGTTTTTAGTTCTTGTTCTTAGTAAATCAAGAACTTACTACTAGCTTAAAGCTAGGGAAGATCTCTAGTGAAAATGATGGTGAAATTGGTGTGAGAAAGCAAGTAATGAAGCTCCTTGATGATCCACAAGTTACAAGCTCCTTTGAATCACCTTCTAGTCTTGAATGAAGCTTAAAAAAAGATGAATGTGGTGTTGATATGGTGGTGATGGTGGCGGTTATGGTGAGGCCGAGAGGAGAGGAGAGAGTAAGTGAGAGATGAAGTGAGTTAGAGAGTGAGATTGTGATGATCTTTAGATATTTCAATCATACTTAAAATCTTTCTTCCATATATTTTGCTCACTAGATCAAGCAACAATCAAATAATATCTAAACAAAATATATGAGGAGATCTAGTAGGATTATGGTGATCTTGGTGGGGTCCCTTGGGGACGGTTGCACATGGGGGGGATTAATTGTAACATTTCATGGTAGTTGGTAAATATTAGTTCATCTCCAAGTATTTTGTTACATATGTTAGTTAGTAGGGAATTTAGTGGGTGTTATGGTGAACGGGGATCATACTAGCCAAGAAATAATTAAACAATGTATTTGGCAAAATTTTAGTGTTCCGGGTAATGTCCGGTTGTTCGGTTAGATACCGTTCCGTTAAAGTGTTTAATTATATCGTAAGGTGTCTTTTATATATCTTTTTGTTTCACATTTAATTTCCGACATTTAGGAAAGTATACAGGACTATTTAGTCAATTTTCTGCACAAGACTAGTATGTTAACAAGCACATGTAAGTATGACGTAGAGATCAGAAAGCAGTTAAGTAATTCAACACAGTCATCCAGCACTTTAATTAATATTCATAAATCGTACGGATACATGAAATCACGAGGGTTGTCACATTCTCCCCCTGTTAAGAAAATTTCGTCCTGAAATTTAGTGCGTGGTTACTGAGGAAGCTAGTTAAGTTGCGTGGTTTACTGGCTTTTCCTGGGGTGTCACATCATCCCCCCGTTGGTTTGGAATTTCGTCCCGAAATTCTGCAGTAGCTTCAGCCTCAGTAGTGGTTGCACTTTTCTTAAACAACTGGGGATACTTGAGTTTCATTTGGTCTTCTCGTTCCTAGGTATACTCTGGGCCACGACGGGAGTTCCAACGAACTCGAACAAGAGGTATTCTGGTGCGCTTGAGAATCTTAACATCTCGGTCTGTGATTTCAACTGGTTCCTCGACGAATCGCAACTGGTCGTCGATTGTGAGCTCCTTTAAGGGAACTATGAGGGTCTCATCTGATAGACACTTCTTCAGATTCGACACATGGAAAACATTGTGAACTCCGCTGAGTTCTTCAGGTAAATTCAGCTTGTAGGCGACTTTGCCAATTTTCTCAATGATTTCGAACGGTCCGACATAACGTGGATTGAGTTTGCCTCGTTTGCCAAAACGAACTACACCTTTCCAAGGTGAGACTTTGAGTAGCACTCGATCCCCAACCTGGAACTCGAGTGGTTTCCTTCGCTTATCAGCATAGCTTTTCTGACGGTCACGAGCTGCCACCATTCGTTGTCGTATCTGAGCAATCTTCTCGGTTGTATCTACTACAAGTTCTGGGCCTGTGATTTGGCTGTCGCCAACTTCTGCCCAACAGAGAGGTGATCGGCATTTACGTCCATACAATGCCTCGAATGGAGCGGCCTGGATGCTGGTGTGGTAACTGTTGTTATACGAAAACTCCACTAACGGGAGGTGTTTTTCCCATCCATTTCCAAAGTCGATTACACATGCCCTAAGCATGTCTTCAAGGGTTTGGATGGTGCGTTCAGATTTCCCATCCGTCTGTGGATGATATGCCGTGCTCATGTCTAATCGAGAACCAAAGGACTTGTGCATAGCTTCCCACAACTCAGATGTAAAACGTGAGTCACGATCAGAAATAATGGAGGTTGGCACTCCGTGCCTTGATACTACTTCCTTCAGGTAGATGTCTACTAGGGTGGAAAACTTATCCGTTTCCTTGATAGCCATAAAATGTGCAGACTTGGTCAGTCGATCCACGATCACCCAAATGGTATCATTTCCGCGTTGAGATCTAGGCAGGCCAGTAACGAAATCCATGGAAATTTGCTCCCATTTCCATGTCGGGATCTCGGGTTGTTGAAGTAGGCCTGATGGTTTCTGGTATTCGACCTTGACCCTAGCATAAGTCAAGCATTTACTGACGTAGGTTGCTATGTTGGCTTTCATACCAGGCCACCAATACGTAGTCTTTAAGTCGTGGTACATCTTATCCGAACCAGGATGTACTGAATAACGAGACTTATGCGCTTCATCCATCACAAGCTCGCGTAAGTTTCCATAGAGTGGAACTCAGATACACCCTGTTACGTAGTAAGCGCCGTCTTCCTTTTGTTCTAACCATTTTCTTGATCCTCGTAAGGACTCAGCCTTGATGTTCTCTGCTTTCAATGCTTCGAACTGAGCATCACGAATTTGAGCGGGAAGGCTAGAGTGAATGGTAACCTGTAATGCACATACACGCTTAGGTATAGTATCCTTTCGACTGAGGGCGTCGGCCACAACATTGGCTTTGCCCGGATGGTACTTGATCGCACATTCATAATCATTCAAGAGCTCGACCCATCAGCGTTGTCGCATGTTTTACTCCTTTTGCTTGAAGATATGCTCGAGACTCCTGTGATCGGTGTAAATGGTGCACTTGGTACCGTACAGGTAATGTCTCCATATCTTAAGTGCGAAAACAACTGCTCCCAATTCCAAGTCATGCGTAGTGTAGTTCCTTTCGTGAACTTTAAGTTGGCGCGATGCGTAGGCAATGACCTTGTCACATTGCATCAACACGCACCCAAGTCCTTGGATGGAAGCGTCGCAATAAACCACAAAATCATCTGTGCCTTCAGGCAATGAGAGGATAGGCGTGCTACAAAGTCTATCTTTCAAGTGCTGAAATGCGGACTCCTGTGCATCACCCCAATGATAGGTGACACCCTTCTGAGTCAATGAAGTGAGAGGTTGCGCAATTTTTGAGAAATCCTTGATAAACCTTCTGTAATATCCTGCCAGACCCAAGAATTGGCGGATTTCTATTGGTGTACGGGGTGCAGGCCAGTTCTTGATCGAGTCAACCTTGGATGGATCAACATGAATCCCATCCTTGTTTACCACATGGCCTAGAAAGTGGACTTCGCGAAGCCAGCAGTCACATTTCGAAAATTTGGCATACAACTGCTCTGTTCGAAGGAGTTCCAAAATAATCGGTGTTACTCATGTTCTTCCTGACTCTTCAAATAGATCAGGATGTCATCGATGAAAACTATGACAAACTTATCCAGGTAAGGTTTGCACACTCGGTTCATGAGATCCATGAAGACCGCAGGTGCATTCGTCAATCCGAAAGGCATAACCAGAAACTCGTAATGCCCATAACAAGTCCTGAATGTTGTCTTAGAGATATCCTTGTCTCGGACTCTCAGTTGATGGTAGCCTGACCTTAGGTCAATCTTGGAATAGAAACTCGACCCTTGCAACTGGTCAAATAAGTCATCAATATGTGGGAGAGGATAACGATTCTTCACGGTCACCTTGTTGAGTTCGCGGTAGTCAATACACATTCTGAAGGTACCGTATTTCTTCTTCACAAATAACACCGGAGCTCCCCAAGGAGAAGCGCTAGGACGAACAAAACCCTTGTCCAAGAGGTCTTGCAATTGAGTGGACAATTCTTCAAGTTCTGATGGAGCTAGACGATAAGGTGCTCGAGCTATGGGCGCTGCTCCAGGAGCTAGCTCGATTTGAAATTCAACTTGTCGATGAGGCGGAAGACCAGGTAATTCCTCAGGAAATACCTCAGGAAAGCCGCGCACAATAGGAATGTCTTCTATCTTCTTTTCCTTCGAAGATGTATCAGAAAGGAGGGCTAGAATAGCAGTGTGGCCTTTTCGCAAACACTTCTGGGCCTTAAGGAAAGAGGTGATGCCCACAACAGCACCATTCTTGTTGCCACGAATCACGAGAGGTTCCTCACCAGAACGAGGGATGCGGACAATCTTCTCGTTGCAAAGAATTTCCGCTTGCTGGTGAGATAACCAATCCATTCCAATAACAACGTCGAAACTACCCAGAACGATAGGAATGAGGTCGATAGAAATGGTCTGTTCAGCAAGAACAAGATTACAACCCTTAACTATGTGTGTGGCCTCTAAACTTTTACCGTTTGCTAGCTCTACCATGTGTTTGGTGGTCGAAAGTGTTGGGGTGTGCTGAAGCATTTGACTAACTTTTAAGGACACATAACTAGTATCAGCACCCGAATCGAATAAAACAGTAACATAAAATTAATCCAGCAGAAACTTACCCATCACCACGTTGGGATCGTTCCTTGCATCAACCTGACCAATCACGAAGGCACGACCTCGGGCGCCATTGCCATTATTGTTACTCCTGTTTTTGCCTCCATTGTTGCCTCCATTGTTGTTCTCATTTCCTTGGTTGTTGTTCTGATTCTGATTTTGATTCAGATGTAGACAGTGCCTCTTGAAGTGACCCTCAGCACCGCACTGGAAGCATCCCTTATTACCATGCTGGTGTTGCTGTTGGTTCTGGGGAGCTTGTGGCTGCTGTTGTCGATTCTGATTCGCAGGACGTGAGCTCCGGCAATCTTTGGCTTCATGTCCAAACTTGTTACATCTCTGACAACGACCCTTGTTGCATGGCCCGCTATGGTGCAAACTACATCGATTGCACTAAGGGTGATTTCCCCTGTATCCACACTGACCTTGATTTCCAGAAGGCTGCTGACTGGGGCTCCTGTGTTCATCTGTCTTTCACTACTAGGACTGAGACTGAACTGAAGTAGAACCCTTGCCCGAATTTCCATCCCACTTGTGCTTGTTATCACTGGGAGTATCAGTAGTAGTAGCGTTAATACGCTTGGGCAGCTTGCCCTCTTCCACCGCCTGATCGGTGAGCTGGTGTGCCAAACGAATGACTTGCTGGATCGTGGAAAGGTTGGCCGAAATTACAGACCCTTGGATTTCTGGGACTAAGCCTCTGAGGTATAGCTTGATTCGTCTAGATATGGGTTGTGACAAGTTAGGACATAAGGCAGCCAAGTCGTTAGACCTCTTTGTGTACGCCTCAATCTCTGATCCTTCCATCTTCAAACCACAATAATCTATTTCAAGTTTCAGAATGTCGTCCAAGTGGCAGAACTCTTCCTTAATCAAATCCTTGAAGTCACTCCAGAGGGTGGCATTCGCGTCTGCCAACCCGAGCATCTGAACTTGTGCGTTCCACCAAGAATACGCTTTCCCTTGCAACATGCCAGTAGCGTACTCTACTCGTTTGCTGGCAGGGCTTTCATTCTCTTCGAATGTATATTCGATTCTTCGGATCCAGTGTAGAAGGCCGATTGCCCCTTCAGTGCCGTCGAAAGTGGGAGGTTTGCATTCCAGGAACGCCTTGAAGGCGCCCATGCGTGTTTGAGGGTGCATGGGTTGACTCCCTGTATGGGTTGCTAAGGCTTCAGCAATCCGTTCATTAATCAAATCCGTTAGCTGACCCTGGGTTAAGTTGAGACGCCCCCTTCATGATCTTCACATCGAGGGAAACACAGGTAAGAAAGGTGTCGCAGCGTGCGTAAGTGTGGGGTGACAGAAGAGAGCAAACACACAAGGTTCAAATTGCAGTTATCACATTAACTAATGCATACCATGAACAATGTACCATGTAACTAACAAGTAGGTAATATAAACATAAACCATGTCACCTAGAATGTTGAGTCTTGCACGTGGAGCGAAGCGTCGTTGCGGATCGTTGAGCACTGTACAGGTTATAGTCTGGTTTTGTCAAAAAGCTTTTCCCTTTTTAAAACCAAGTTCACTATAACCAATGGCTCTGATACCAATCTGTCACACCCCCAAAATCTACCATGCGGAGTATCACCGCTTGGAGGCGTGACATGACCAGGATCGAGCCACCAATCATATTGAACAACATAATTAAGTAAATCAAACCAACCACAACATAATTGGTGACCAAAAGAAAGTAACCAACTTTAAGTTAACAGCGGAAGCATAAATTTTAAAACCCAAACATAAGTAATAAGTTCATAAAGTTTAAATGTTTAGAACTGGACATAGCAGTCCATATCCCACAATGACCTCCTCCTCGTGCAAGCTCCATAAGCATCTAACGACCTGTAAGGCATGTAACAACGAGTAAACAATAAAGTTGAGTGAGTTCACGGTTGGGTATTTGTTTTAGTTTGTTCAAAAACATAGTTTTTGTTTAGTTGTCTTACTTTCCGTGGGGGTTACCCCATAGTTGAAAATATGATTAACCAATTTCCTTCTTTCCCAAACCATACCCATAATTAGTTGGGACTTCCCCATGTGAACCACTAGACCGTTATGATATCGACAACTGGCGAACAATAAATGCCCTACGTCAATGTCTATCATCATTGACAGTTTGCCATAGTCCATTAGTACACGCCCGTCTGACTGGCACGGTGTGAGGTTTGTTAAACCTAATAGCGCTATTAACTAATGACCCGCTCGCCATTGGCCTCGGCGATTAAGTCGATATAAGATGAGGGACTTAATGATAGAGTTTTGTCTAGTAAGTTTTAAGGTTGTTGTCCTACCCAAGGAGGACGAACGTACGTATTCTACCCAAGGAGAATACGCAGGATTAATATTGGCATCCTACCTATGGAGGATGGCGGTACATATCCTACCCAAGGAGGATATGTAGGTTCCATTTTAGTTTCTTAACCCATTCCCAAACCACCGGGAATCCCATGCCTTATAGAAAGTGTGAACTCACCTTTGGTTACTCGGTTAGACTCTCAAAAATAGCTAACCATCAAGGTCGGTCAATCACGTCCTAGTATGATTACCACTTAGTTTATTAGTGACCTCAAATAAGCACGAAGTTCCTACACGCATCTATCACATAACATGCATCACTTTAACGGTTCATGCCCATATAAACTTCCCATCTATTCCTGTTCATAAGCAAACATACGACATTGCACATAACACTTTCATTGACATATAACATGTTAGATCATTCTCAGATAACCTACCCGACATTTAGACACGCAAATTACTACTTATGTCGTTTCATCGTTTACATTCAAAACTGGGCTCTTTTCAGGAATTTTAATAAAGTAGTTAACCTATTCCAAAAATTGCCAACTTTTTATAGAAGGTCTTAAACGATCCAAATATTATTGTGTAAAAATCTCGGGATCCAATTCATTACCAATATTTTAGAAAAATACATTTACCGGTCTGTAATCAGATTCATCACTTTCTGACTGCAGTCCACAGAATAATTTATTTAAAATTCATCGTAAGTCTGATTTATGAAATTCTAGTGGGAGAATTACTAAGACATCAGTGTCCATCTACAGTACAAATTTCGTGACCTAATTCTACACAGATTTAAAGTTATGATGAAAAACATAACACAAATTTTCTCCAGAAAAATGCAGCTTTTGCTGCTGTGAAAAACGACCCCTTTAAAAATGGCAAACCAAGTCCAACAATTGTGATTCCAGCGCCATTAGAACCGTATTTCAAAATAACACGTTATAGACTCAAGAAAATCAGTTTTTCATTAAGTTATGATCTGGTTACAGCCAACTGAAGTTGGCTGTAAACACCAACCAGCTTCCTGTTTTCAGCTCTTAACATTCTAACGCGTGTTTGATTGATTCCGTTAACATGTTTAGCGAACAACAACGACTCTCATACACACTTACAGCAGGTTATAAGTCATTCATACTGTGTAACCCTAATCAGCACATAATCATCATATTACATCTTTATGTAAACCTTATGTAATGCTTTATGTTCATGTTTTTAGTTCTTGTTCTTAGTGTTCTTGTAATATTCATCATACATCAACTTTTAACTACTCAAAATGGAGGTAAACAAGAGTAAATCAAGAACTTACTACTAGCTTAAAGCTAGGGAAGATCTCTAGTGAAAAGGATGGTGAAATTGGTGTGAGAAAGCAAGTAATGAAGCTCCTTGATGATCCATAAGTTACAAGCTCCTTTGAATCACCTTCTAGTCTTGAATGAAGCTTAAAGAAAGATGAATGTGGTGTTGATATGGTGGTGATGGTGGCAGTTATGGTGAGGCCGAGAGGAGAGGAGAGAGTAAGTGAGAGATGAAGTGAGTTAGAGAGTGAGATCGTGATGATCTTTAGATATCTCAATCATACTTAAAATCTTTCTTCCATATATTTTGCTCACTAGATCAAGCAACAATCAAATAATATCTAAACAAAATATATGAGGAGATCTAGTAGGATTATGGTGATCTTGGTGGGGTCCCTTGGGGACGGTTGCACATGGGGGGGGGTTAATTGTAACATTTCATGGTAGTTGGTAAATATTAGTTCATCTCCAAGTATTTTGTTACATATGTTAGTTAGTAGGGAATTTAGTGGGTGTTATGGTGAATGGGGATCATACTAGCCAAGAAATAATTAAACAATGTATTTGGCAAAATTTTAGTGTTCCGGGTATTGTCCGGTTGTTCGGTTTGATACCGTTCCGTTAAAGTGTTTAATTATATCGTAAGGTGTCTTTTATATATCTTTTTGTGTCACATTTAATTTCTGACATTTAGGAAAGTATACAGGACTATTTAGTCAAGTTTCTGCACAAGACTAGTATGTTAACAAGCACATGTAAGTATGACGCAGAGATCAGAAAGCAGTTAAGTAATTCAACACAGTCATCCAACACTTTAATTAATATTCATAAATCATACGGATACATGAAATCACGAGGGTTGTCACAGTAAAGGTGCTATAGAAGAGTAAAAACATGTTAGCCCTTTGTTTATTTGTTCATGGGTTTTCACGCCGCTTTGAAGGTCACCAATGATTTGCTCCGACGGATGGTAAGATAACGTTCTTGGCATGACCGTATCCGGTACGCTCAATTCTAATTGCAAATTTGTTGTTATATTCTGATCACCCGTGTGATCAATAGCATTTGAAGTCGCAATATTTGGTTCCTCGTCATAAATCGGATCGCTTTCCGATTCTGAGTCGTCAGAATGATCAAATATTGGAGTTGTTTCTTCTGGGGGTACATGTGCAGTTCCACTAGGACCAGCCTCATGATCATTTGAACCCACGGTGGGCGAAGAAACCACCAACGGTCTCGGCACTTGTTCTTGTGAAAGAGACTGCTGTTGTTGGTATAAGAACGCCAGTTCCTCCTCATTCGGCTCTGTCAGTAAATGGAATGACTCCCAGAGATTGTCGTAATCAAATAGCAACCTGTTTCTGGGAAGTTGATTCAGAGCAGTAAACCGTTGACAGTCAACGTGTTGAACTTGTATGATTTTCCCAAACTCGGAACAAAAACTCTCTTCAACGGACTAGCGTATCCTACAAAAAAACCTTCATTAGCTTTTGCACCAAATTTACCGTCTGGATCAATGAATGTGCATGGTGATCCGAATGGTTCTAAATACTTCAGATTCGGTTTGTAAAGATGAAGCAATTCAAAACAAGTTTTCTTGCACTTCTTCACCGTAAGAACCCTATTGAGCGTGTAACATGCCGTGGCAACCACTTCACTCTAAAAATATACCGGTAATTTCGAATCTGCTAACATGGTACGAGCCGTTTCGATCAACGTACGATTTTTTCGTTCTGCGACACCGTTTTGTTGAGGAGTATACGGTGCGCTGAACTCATGAAGAATACCCTTATCGTTGCAGAATTCGAGCATACGGTTGTTTTTGAATTCCGTGCCATTGTCGCTTCGAATACGTCTAATCGGCAGTTTGTAAACATTCTCCATCTTTTTGAATAGCCTCATCAAAGAATCAAACGTTTCCTCTTTTTTCTCTAGAAACAACACCCAGGAAAATCTTGTAAAGTCGTCAGTAACAACTAAACAATATAGATCTCCACTTATGCTTTTCACATTTACCGGTCCGAAAAGATCCATATGGAGTCTTTCGAGCGGTAATCTGATGGAGTTCAAGAGCTTTTTCGGGTGCGATTTCTTCGTCTGCTTCCCTTTCTTACATTCAATACAGTCATCGTTAAAATGGAAGCTTTTCACATTAACACTGTCTACAAGATCATTATGAACTAAAAAGTTCATCTTTCTCAAGTGAATATGGCCCATTTTACGATGCCACTTGTAGGATCGATGAATCGTCCAAACGCGTCAATCAGAGTCAGATCTAGTTTCTAGAAAGGCGAAATCAGACTAGCAACCGTCAATCAGTGTTAGAACAGGAGTAGAAGAGTAGAAAGTCACTTTAAACATGTTCTTCATTGATAAAATACGTTTTGGTACAAAGAGAATCTGACAGCACTTCGGTACACAATTCTCCAGAAAGTTACAAATGAAGAACACTACTAGCCTATTTATAGGCTTGCCAGACCGCATGAAATAATAAGTCCAGACCGCACGAACTGAGATATCCACCTCGTGCGACCTGACCTACCAGGTCGTGCGAATTGGCCAAAATACATAAACTTTAACTTTTAAACCCTATTACATATAAATGACACGACATAGACTGATGACGTAGGTGATAGACATTATGCATCAACAAACTCCCCCTTGGATATTGTCGCAGTCTTCAGTCAGCCTGTCTTCAAAACATTCTTCACAAAGACTTGAAAAATTCTTCTCTTTGCTTCGGCTTTTTCAATAATGCTTTCTTGAGTTGTTCTTTATCTTGGGCAGCTCTCTTTTCTTCCTCAGCTAGCCTTTGCCTCCATGTAGCTCGAGTGATTCTGTCTTTTTCTTCACGCTCTTCTCTCTCCTTCTCTGCTTTTAGAAACTCTTCTCTTTCAATCTCTCTCCAACTTGATAACCACATATTTTCAGAATTTATACCCTTCTGAAAACACACTGTAACTACCTTTTTATCTGTCGTTGTTGCAACGCTCATGTCTAGTATATAGAGATCGTTTTCACGAGGAGCGCGCATCAACACCATTTCTTCTGGTATTTTAAACCCTGGTTTAAGAATCAGACATTCATCTTTTGTAAAATGAACAGTAAAAGACTTATCACAAATCTGAGAAATGCTCAACAGATTGTTTTCTAACTCAGCAATGTAGTTCACTTTATCGAATGTTACGACCTCGTTAGTAAGTATTCCTTCTCCAACAATTCTTCCACCTTGAGTTCCAGCAAACCCGACATAACCTCCATTGATTGACTTGACGTCGTATAGCAGTGCTAACATCCCTGTCATGTGCCGTGAGGCGCCGCTATCCATTATCCATTTAGAAATGATAGACCTTGGAAGCTCCTACAGACATCAAAAAAGATTTACTTAAATAATGATACCCAAGATTTTTCAACATTTGGTACACTACCAAAGACAATATCATGAGCTACTATGTCAACTTTTAGAATGTTAAAAACAACATTTGGAACATCAGATTCTGGTTTTGATTTTAGAGCTCCTTCCTTGATAGGTGGGAATTCTTCAATCAACTTATCTAACACAAACTCAATTTTCTCATCAGTGGTTGCAAAGATTTTCGGTTCAGATTTTAAAACTTTTTCCATTTTCTTTTCCTCAAAAGAATGTTTAGGTTTCTCCCCCCATGATTGACTTTGGGAAGTCTTTGTTTTAGAATAAACCTTTGAAGTCTTTTGTGATTTTGAAGATTCACCAATTTCAAAAGTTGATTTTGGTGTGTCCTCTGACTTCAATGATTCACCGCGTTTAAGAATACGCACGGGGGATACCATAGGTGATTTTCCCTTAGCATCCTTTGAAATTTTTGGTTTTGGTTTATGGAAAACTGGTTTTATTATCTTTTTGACACATTGTTTGGCCATGTGACCGATTTCATTGCATCGATAACAGATTCTTTTGTCATATTCAACAAAAGTAGATCTGTTAGCTTCGTCTCTTATCTTTTTGGCCGCAATAAAATCGTCAATTGCTTGCTTACTAAAGATATAATCCTTTTCGATTTCTGAATTATTACCAGCCACAAACACTTCACTCAATTTTTCTTTTGGCTTAACTTCTTTCTTAGCCATTTTCATCTCAAAACCAAAACCCTTTCTTTTTGTAATTATTACCATGTCTCTTGTTATTACCATTGTTACCCACCCATTCATTTTTCTTTCCCGGGTTGTTTGTCGGTTGTTGTTTAACAAAATATTTTTTCGGTTTTGATAGAAACGAATTGTTGTTAACTTCTAAGATATCAATTTCCACAAGTTTAAAAACTTTTTCAACCTTTTCCAGGTTCGCATTCTAAATCAGGTACTCAAAATCAGTATACAGTTTGTCAGTTCCGGTCATCGTGTAAACCACAATGATCGAATCGTCATCCAAAACTTTATCTGACTTTGGGATAAACTTATCAAGAAAGTTTCCGTCATCTTCAGAATCTGAACTGGAATTTTCAAAATGAGTTTTAACCGTTTCGAAATCAGTGTTATCACTCTCTTCATCTAACACTTGGTCTACAACTGTTTTAACCAGTTGTGACTTGTTGTCGGTGTCAGACGGAGAGAATGTAACATCTATGTTTTCCGGTAACTCATTCTCTTCTGTTCTCAGTTTTAGATTCAATGCCTCCTCCACCCCGTCTGGATATTTCTGAGTATAATGATTCCACATTGGGGGTGGAACATTTTTGAAAGCTGGTTTAACTTCAGTTTGTTGAGGAACAATCTAATCAATCACATATGAAGATGAAAGGTAACTGATCAACTTTTTGTCGACTCTTTCTGTCTCAATGCGCACCAGTTCAAGTTCCTTCTTTAGAGATGCAATTGTGTCCAGATGGATGTTAATCGACATTTCCTTTTCCATGACCGTAGCTTTGAGCAGATTAGCAATTTTGTCATTTTCTTTACTCTTAGTGTGAATCATTTTAATTGATCGTGACAGAGTGTCATAAGCTTCTTTAATATCATTAAAATCAAATTTTAATTTGTCGTTAAACTTTTTCAACTCTTGAAACTGTTTGTCTTTTTCAAGACAATCCATGCATGTTTTCAAACAGTTTTCGCATGGCTTTTCAAGAATTGGATCAACTTTTTCAAAAACATTTTCTTGTTTATCATTTTTACTTTCCGATTTACCAAACTCTCTGGACTCAGACTCAGATTTCTCTTCGGATTCGGACTTCACATTTTCTGATTTGTCATCGGACTCGGACTTCTCTCCTGACTCATACGTATCACAAGTCTCAATAATTGACTCCTTTTCAACTGACACTGACTCTTGAGTTGCATCTTTGGTCTCATTGTTATCAGAAAGTGTTTTAGTTTGTTCTACCTCTTGCAGCTTGACCATAAGAGCTTTGTCTGCTATTTCTTTCAAAGTCTCTTCATTCAATTCCTTTGAGACATGAATGATCTCTGGAACCGGAGTTTGTTCAACTTCGTACTGTGGGCAAAAACCCGTAGTCGGTTCACTAAAGAAACCTACAAAAGAATCAAACAAATTAGCTGGCATTATAGATTTAAATGCATTAGTAATAACCTCCTGTTCAGACTGATAATAATAGACCGCTGCTGCCTCCTCTTCTAGATCTGCAAAACTTTCTTCATTTACCACTTCATTGACTTCTTCAACTTCAGGAACACATTCCTCGATTTCTGGTTCCGGTTCTTCAGTAATTTCAGTCATCATTGCAAGACCACCTCCTGGAACGTACTTATCCCAACTGAAACCTTCTAGAATCTTTTCGTAATCTTGATTCACTAAAAGAGCTTTTTCTGTTTGTTTGGATTGACTGTTCTCGATTTGAGGTCGTGGAATGAATGGTTTTTTACTGTTTTTATGATAGATGGCATGTCGGTAATAATCATTGGCGAATGGATTCTGGTGGTTATTAACTTCTCTGTTCGGACATTCGCGCTTGAAGTGTCCCTTCTCTTTACACTTGAAGCAAGTCACCTTCGATTTGTCGAATCCAAGTTTAGAATCAGGACCCGTGAGACTACTTCTTCCGGTAATTTCCATGAACCTCTGAGCTCTTCTCACAATGCTCGCCATACCCCATTTTATGTCGATGAGTTCTAGTTCCTCCGGATCAATTTGATCGTAATCTTCTATAGTCATGTCTGGGTTACCAATTCGTCCGGCTACTAGACTCTCGTATGACTCAAGTACAGAAGCTAGAAGTGCTATATGCTACTTTGCAGGTGTCTCGGTAAAATCTTGGCCGTTTTTTATATTAACAGCGATATTGCACTGTATCCCATGACTATAACTCTGATTGTTCGAACCTGAAGAACTTTGAGAAGAAACCTGTTCTTGAAAATTCTGAACCTTAGGATTCGGTTCGTAATTTGAAAACGGTGAAACGTTGTTGTTAGGCATGCTTTGAGTTACTCCCGATGAAGAATCTGCACTGAATGCCGTTTGAATCTTTGGACTCGGAGCAGATGTGGTAGATGAGTTTCCTTTGTAATAAAGCTGAACATCTTGTTGTACATTTGCAGATTTCATTTTCCTCATCTTCCGAAGTTCAAGCTCATGAGCTTCAATTCTCTCGATAAACGTACTCAAATTGAAACCCACGTATTCCAAATTGTTCTTCAAAACCAATAAGAACGTACCCCACTCTTCTTGTGGTAGTGCGTCAGCCAACTTATCAACCCACTCTTCGTCTGATTTATCTATATTCAAACGTTTCATCTCCACTACCAAGTGCAGTACCTCTCAATTAACTATTTCATTGATTCTCCACTGATAGCAGTAAATATGTCGAATTCTTTTTTCAGTAATGCCTTTTTGCTTTTGATCATTGGTGCACTCCCAAGAAATTTGATTTTAAGAGCGTTCCAAATAGAATGCGCGTCACCCTTATGCTGTAACAGTACCAAAATGTCTTCCTTAATTGCCTGTTGCAATATACGGACCATCTTCTTCTCAGCTTTAAAATTTTCTTGTTCTGCCGGAGTTAACGTGTTAAGTGTTTTCGGAAGACCAGCATCATTCATAGGAACTACATATTTCGTTTCAACTTTCAGCCAACATTCAAGGTGATTCGCCTGAACCCACGTACGAAATCTATCCTGCCACCCCGAATAATCTTCAATGTTGAGCAGTTTCGGTGGTTTTTGCATGGTTCCTAGCTCGTTCTCCATATTCACATTCTGGGCTATACTTGCTGAAGTTTGAACAGTCATACCTCCTCCGAAAAACGCATTGTAAAACTCTTGGTTGTCCATTTTATACTTTGAAAAATGTTTCAAAAAAATTTCTAAGTTTTGAAAATTTTCAATTTCAAGCAACCTGGACTTTTAAACAATCTGGACTTTCAATCGACCTGGACCTTTCAAACGACCTGAAATGTTTCAAATGACCTGGATGTTTCAAACGACCTGGACTGCTAATCTGTGCGAAGTGACAAATACTCGTTAAAAGAAATTTCAGTTCGTGCGGTCTGATGAATTCACACGATCTGGACACTCAAGTCGTGCGATCTGGTCACACAGTTTGAAAGTTTCAGACGATCTGATCCAACTCGTGCGAGCTGGATAAGAATTTCATACGGTTTGACAAAAACTCAAACGATCTGATCAATTTCACACGATTTGAGCATCATTTTCACACGATTTGGACAGTTTCACCTCGTTTGAAGACTTAGCTTATCAAAATTTCAATTTTTTGACATTTTTGGATCAGTTTTAGTTCGATTTATGGTCTGCAACTTTGTACGATTGTTCAAAATGATGTTTTACACATAATATCCAAAATTCAGTCCATTTTGTCCGTGAATTTGTCTGAAAATCCAAGAAAGAGTAGAAGTATATGATTCTAAACCGTTCAAAACACTGATATCAATAGATTTGACTCATCCTGAGCTCTGATACCACTTGTAGGATCGATGAATCGTCCAAACGAGTCAATCAGAGTCAGATCTAGTTTCTAGAAAGGCGGAATCAGACTAGAAACCGTCAATCAGTGTTAAAACAGGAGTAGAAGAGTAGAAAGTCACTTTAAACATTTTCTTCATTGATTTTAGACGTTTTGGTACAGAGAGAATCCGACAGCACTTCGGTACAAAATTCTCCAGAAAGTTACAAATGAAGAACACTACTAGCCTATTTATAGGCTCACCAGACCGCACGGGATAACAAGCCCATACCGCACGAACTGGACAACTCCACCTCGTGCGACCTGACCATTCAGGTCGTGCGACCTGGCTTAATACACATAAACTTTAACTTTTAAACCCTATTACATATAAATGACATGACATAGACTGATGATGTAGGCGATAAACATTATGCATCAACAACCCGAAACTGAATATGAACCCGAACACTCTGAAGTGAGCCATGAACCTGA
Source organism: Helianthus tuberosus (assembly GCA_030545235.1). Taxonomy (NCBI): domain Eukaryota; kingdom Viridiplantae; phylum Streptophyta; class Magnoliopsida; order Asterales; family Asteraceae; genus Helianthus; species Helianthus tuberosus. The sequence goes on from CM060406.1 coordinate 191,337,282, forward strand.
GACAAAATCCAACTCGAACCCATATCTGACCTGAAACCAAGCGACACCTTTACTGTCGCTGCTAATTCCGCTAACACCACCATCGTCATCAACATCATCAAAAACAATTATCATCATCATCACATCTTCAAGTATCAGACAACAAAATACGGGAAGAGGAGAAAGAAAAAGAAACTAGATCTCACCAGGACCACTTGTCGATAACTGTAACTAAGCCACCACCGTTGTTGCCGTGAGGATCCACCGCCACCATCGCTGCAACGGCGGCGCCGTACCCCTTTCGATGTATCTCTCTCTTCTCGATCACCCTCTCTCTCCTCTGTTCACTCTTTTCTGATTTATCCGTCGCTCACCACCACCCGACAGTGGTGGTGGTGGTGGTCCGCCTTGCTGATCAAAGGAAGGGGGTGGGTTGTAGGTGTGGTAGGTGTCGGTTGAGGTGAGAAGGGGGGGCTGTCGGTCGTCACCCAGCACCGCCGCTGGTCACCGAAAGCGGGACTCGAGAGGAGAGGGGGAGCCGAGAGGTGAAAGGTGTCTGAGTATTTGAGGGAGGTTTGTGTGTTATGGATTTTGTGAAGAAGGTTGAGTGTTTTATGTGTGGGTGTATGTTCTTCAGCAGAGATCGAGGGAGTGTTTGGGATTTGAAAGTTTTGTATGAATATAGAGTGGGGAGGTGAAAATCAGGCAATGGATCTTATAGATGGTAGATGTTTCAACTTTTGAGACAAGATCTCGTCTACAAGATCTTGTAGAGATTTTGAAAGGATTTTCAAGGAAAAGATTTTCAGGGAAAATCTTGTGGAAGAGATCTTGTATAGATCTTCAAGCAAACCAAAATATACAGTTTGGTTGTGTGTATGTATAGTATAAACTAGAGAGAGTGAGGAAAAATAAAAAGAATTGGTTGCTTTCTCCTCATCACTTCATATGTAGTAGTTTTTTTTTTCTTTTTTTTATCCTCATACTTTAGATATACCTATATTATATATTTAAATAAAGGTATATAGAGTTTCAAATGGGTGGATGGTATTACTTAATGTGTATATTTTTAAAATACACACACTGGTAATATATTTGTATGTAATAATGGACCATCATAAAATGTAGTTTAGCTTTAAACATAATAGAATATTATATATATATAAAAAGAATTATTATTGAGATTTACTAGTGTTTGAAATTAGTAACAAGACTTGGCGTTTTGGAAAATAAATTGTATGTCATAATGCTCTGTTTTGTTTAAGCAAGTGCAATATGTATATACGGACTTTGCTAAACATGTAGCGTGACCTAAGAAAATTATGTCTACTACGTATATGTGCAATATAATAAAGTATAATGATTGCACGGATATTGGCATAAAATGACGGTTGTCACATTCTCCCCCTGTTCATAAAATTTCGTCCTCGAAATTTAGACTACGTTAATTCTCTAGAGTTATATTATGCATCGGTGAATACAAGTATTACCAAAGTGAATGAACATGAACTCGAATCAAGACTTATTCGAATTTTGAATTCAAGGACTTACTATAGAAATCAGAACCCATCGGTTACTAGGAACATGTTTCAGAATTTCGTGTCAAAGGAAACGAGAGAAAGGAACTTCGACCAACGAAATTCCAAACGAACGTCCACAATATGCAAATGAATTCTAGAAACAATAACATTCGCTAGATGAAACTTGGAATCAACAAGCTCAAATGAAGTAGTTTTGCATGAAATGCTCGATCATTATTCGCACAAGCTACAAGTTATACCGATGCCACAAGGTATCGTAGTGATCGAGATAATTCAATAATAGCGGTGACCGAACAAGTTCACCGTGTTTGAAATCAAATGAAAGTGCAATAAATTAAATCTGAAAATTTGTTTCAATCAACATCATAGGATTTTCAATAGAAAATGGAACATCAAAGAAATAATGTTTCGATCGAAGATGAGAGAGCAATGAATATCGCAAAACATTCGATCGATAGTGAAAGAACCGTTAGTAGGTACACCGGAATATAAAAATGAATTTGTGTACCATTGTCTTAACACACGATTGTTTTAAGACTGCTTTAACATGATAATCAACGCGGATTTAAAGAAAATCAATAAATAAATAATTAAATATGTGCATGAGATGTGTAAATGAGATTAGCGCAAGCTTCAAATTAGTGAGAACACCACCACAAGGTGTCGAAATCAACAAACGACTTAATGGAGTCGTAGACCAAACAAGTCTACTACGACTCGGAACAAATGAAACGTCTGTTGAAACGAATTTGAATATGATGTTTTCAATACATCATATGGTGTCTTAAATTGAATATGTGTAATGAGCAAGTTCAAATAATTGAACTTGGTTTTGGCGCAAGCCGACAATAAATACATGTATCGACAAGAAAACTTTCGGGATGGTCACAACGAAAAACCATGTATATAACTTGAAAAGAAAAGAAATTTCAAGAAAATGTGTTGACTTGATAACAAAGGAGCCAACAATTACAATAATGCGGGTCATTCGAATCACAAATCAATAATTAGATTTAGTGAAATAATATTTGAACTTTGATGAAATGCTTATTCAAAACGAAACCACATGCGTAACAAACGATGCATGCGTAACATATGAATTTTCAAGAAATGAAGCAATGAGTGTTCGCTATAATGAAAGAAATGATCGTGATACAATGACCATTAAGTGGAGTAGGGATGTGAAAATCTACTCACTAGATGCAAAAGTCGGAATTTCAATAAAAGAAATTTAAGGACTTTACCTGGGGTTGCATGTGATAACCGGTTGTTAGGTGACATTACCATGGAATGTCGAACATGGCGTATTCATCGTTATTGAGATAGGGGGAACACGGAGACATGTGTCTTCTCCTTGGCGTGATTCGTTTCGTTGCAGGACCGTGTGACAAATCATCGCATCATGATCGGTAGTTTTCGCACTGACAGGATTAGTATCGTCGCTGAAATGCTGCATCTTGTCTTCTCAAAGACCGTGCCTCGTAAGTCATATGTAACGTACTTCAACCTCCGTTGATGTATAGTTGCGTTTCGTGAAGTTTGCACGCCCGTGCTTCGTTTTGCGTAGGTTACCTGCTCGGTTAACTAAAATAGCAAAGACGACATAATAATGGCGTTTGTCCGAGTTAATAGACGTGGTTCCTAAGTGATGACCTGTAATGAACTTCAACATAAGTTTCCAAAGGTTTCATATGCATGTTTCCTAAGCTCTCAAAGTTTTGTATGCTGTATGTATTTGTTTTGTGTATCTTGTATAAAACACAAATTAACGTTTGTTTAAAACAAAGTTTTGTATCATTGTTTTCGGCAACGGTTGGAGGCCATATTCAAGTCTTGGGCGTTATGTATGTATTCAAAGTCTTAATAATCTAAATCCCCAAAGGAAAGTGAGGTTAGAGCCTAGGTATCTCTACAGAAACCTAATTCGTTGTAACCTATAGCTCTGATACCAATCTGTCACACCCCGAAATATCAGAGCATTGGCGTGACTGGACCGGTATCTTCATTGCACAGCGGTAGCAAATAAGCTAAGACTTCTAGAAAGTGAACGCCCACTAAGTACTCGACTCTTGATGATTCTCCTATTCCAACCGTGCCTTAACTTTTGAAATGCAACCTGAGAAAGAAACATGCGAAAAATCAACATAAAGTTGAGCGAGTTCATAGTTTGTTTGTAAAAGATTTGAAGTAAATCTTTTTGAATAACCGGTTTTTAAAGTATTGTTTTAGAAAACGAAATAAAAATTCATTTTCTTTGGCATGTTAAATGAAAACTTTGCATTTGTGAAACCTTGTATGTGTAAAGCGTTATATTTGTATAACCTTGTATCTGTAAAGTTTCGTGTTTGTAACACTTAAGTGGCTGTCAATGTCTGCGCATGACAATGACAATCATGCCTGCATGAGTCTGTATGTTGGACTCGTCAGTCCTTAAGATGAAGGCCTTAGGTGCATGCAAGTTTTGGGTTGTTGTATTTGGGACACACAGTCTCCGTTCTTCTTGTACAGGACTAACCAGTCCCCTTTGTAACTAGGACCAACCCCGTCACTAGTATCTGTAGCTCATGCATGTTTCGTAACGGTTTATGTTTTTTTTTGTAAAAACCGGTGTGTTTTGCATAAGTTTCTCGTAAACCATTTGAGTTTATCGAAAATCAAAAACCATTTGCGTTAGTTACAACTTGTTTGTAGAATGGTTTAGAAATATGAAACCTTTGTTCGACAAAAACCTTATGTCTTAGCAAAATGTGTAAGTATAGAAAATATGTAACTCTTGATCACCGAAAACCTTATTTGTTTATGCAAACGTGCATGTCTTTCCACCCTGAAAACTTTTAGAAAAAAATGTAAAACCGTAAAATGGTGGGGTTATGAATTGCCTTGTGCAAAGCTAGCTAATTACAACTTTGTGATGTCGTTTCCAAGCCATGACTTGCTAGCGTGCATTCTACAATATTCCTAACACGGAATATCTTATAAGTTTCTAAATAAACGCAGTAACTAAACTATGTGTCATCGAGCTCTACCGAATCGTTAACCGAACGATTCGACGGTTAAGTTGTTGAGTTAGTGGAAACGATTAGGTCATATTTGATAAGTATCGTTTATCGTCGATAACAAATAATAAGTCTTGAAAAGACTTGATTCTCGAGATATTTAAAAATAAATAAATATTTATATCAAAATATATAAATATATCGTTAAGATCGCTTGTCGTCCCGAGAAGTCGTTTGTATGTATATAGGAATATTTGTAGGAAAGTAATATATAATAAACTTGTATTATATATATTACGTCTTGTATATATTTGCCAAAATATACGTATATGTCGTTTCGGCGTTTGAAACAAATATAAAGCTATACTTATTTTTGTAAAAGAATTCGTTATCGTTTGATACTAGAATAAATATATAAACTATATTTATTTTTATAAAACGAATTTGTGTCGTTCAATATTTCAAATAAATATATAAACTATATTTATTTTAGTAAAACAATCGTCGTGTCGTTTGATTGTTGAAATAAATATACAATATATTTATCCTTACGAAAAGAAGTCGTATTATCATTTGACATTTGTAGCATTATAAATCATTACGTTGATTTTACAAAAGTTTTGCCGAATTTTCAAAGTTTAAAATAAATATAATAACTATATTTATTAGTTGTAAATAAATTTCGAATCGTCGTCTTCGTGAGTTGTAAAGCGCCGTCGAAAGTAATCGTATATTTGTATTTGTTTTTCTAAAAGACTATTTTGTATCCGATGGTTTTGGTTTATAATAAAACGCGTTATTTTTACGGATTTTCTCGAAAAACGGGCAGAGTTTCCTCTGTTTTTGGACGCCCCCCGACAACACTAGTTGTCGTTATTTTATCAAAATTCAACAATTTCAATAATATTTATATAAACTCAAGTTATAAAAACAAGTTAATATACGAAAATGCAAAATTTAATAATTAACGATTTTATTGTTCGTTTCAAGAGCTCGTTTGTCACGTGAGTAACAATACTATATAAACACGAAAATATTAAATGTGCCATTAGTTTTTACCAAGTCTTCGTGTCGAAATGTTAACTGAGTTAACCGAGTCAACCGGGTTGACCGAGTTGACTCGCTGAGTTGACCAGGTTTGACTGAGTTGACTCGGTTCGACCGAGTCGACCCGCTCTGCTTCATAAGCTGAACCGAACGCTGAGTTGACCAGTTGACCCGAACCCATCTGTTGACTGAGTTGACTCGGTTTGACTGAGTCAAACCGAGTTGAACCAACCTTGACCCGAACACCAAACTGAGTCGCGAACACGAACCAAAGTCATTGTCTGCTGTTAACCGGGTTTAACCCGAAACTGAATATGAACCCGAACACTCTGAAGTGAGCCGTCAACCTGAGACAAAATCCAACTCGAAACCATATCTGATCCGAAACCAAGCGACACCTTTACCGCCGCTGCTAATTCCGCTAACACCCCCATCGTCATCAACATCATCAAAAACAATTATCATCATCTTCACATCTTCAAGTATCAGACAACAAAAGACGGGAAGAGGAGAAAGAAAAAGAAACTAGATCTCACCAGGACCACTTGTCGGTAACTGTAACTAAGCCACCATCGTCGCCGCCGTGAGGATCCACCGCCGCCGCAGCGGCGGTGCCGTACCCCTTTCGATGTCTCTCTCTCTTCTCGATCACCTTCTCTCTCCTATGTTCACTCTTTTCTAATTTATCCGTCGCTCACCACCACCCGACAATGGTGGTGGTGGTCCGCCTTGCTGATCAAAGGAAGAGGGTGGGTTGCAGGTGTGGTAGGTGTCGGCTGAGGTGAGAAGGGGGGCTGTCGGTCGTCACCCAGCACCGCCGCTGGTCGCCGGAAGCGAGAGTCAAGAGGAGAGGGGGAGCCGAGAGGTGAAAGGTGTCTGAGTGTTTGAGGGAGGTTTGTGTGTTATGGATTTTGTGATGAAGGTTGAGTGTTTTATGTGTGGGTGTATGTTCTTCAGCAGAGATCGAGAGAGTGTTTGGGATTTGAAAGTTTTGTATGAATATAGTGTGACAACCCGTGTTTTCAAGGTCTTTACCCGACTTAATACTTATTTGCATAGTGTGTTGTTATAAATTTTGATATGCAATATACGCGTTGTTTGTAGATTTGTGGTGTGTATATTATGTGTGTACGTGTATACATATCTTGTATTAATATTATGATTAGTATAATTTAAACATGGAACTTTGGCTGAATACCTTACCTCACGAAATCACCTTTCCCCCTTAGCCGAAAACCCTCCTCACGAAATCACTTCGGGACGAAAACACTAAAGTGTTTTCGTCAGGAGGTGGGCCGACGAAAACAGAAATGGGCCTTGGCCCAGTGTCGATCTTTTATATGTTTTGAGTTCGAGCGTGAAAGTTAATCCAAAAACCCTAGTCACCTCTCATCTTGCGACGACAACCTTGTGTCTTTGAAGCTTCCTAGGACTATCAAGCTATTGTTTTGCCTATCACGGTCAGTGTTTAGCCCGTACATAATTCCTTGATTGATATCACTGTTAACTGTATAAATGAAATCATTGTTTGTGAATATTAAGTGATATGTAAATTCATGTTTGGATGATGTTAGCATGTGCAGCCAAATAAATAAGCATCATATGGTCGGCCACTAGGTTCATACTTGCATGTAAATTTGTCAGTGACATGTGATGTTCATATGTGTGCAACTTGTATATATCATACATGTGTAAGTAGATTGAGTGCAGTCAATTAAGTTTTCTCGTTAATCGATGATCTCATGATTTTGTTTAAGGATCGATTGGTTATGTGATGGGTCAATTATTGTTTTTAAGCAATTAATATGAGTAGTAGAAGTGTGCAAAGTCTATTGAATAATGGCCGACAACTATGTTTTAATAAGTTTCCATTGGGCGGCTACTGATAAAAGCTATTGAATCATGAATTGCGTGAATGTTCTAGATTATTATAATCAAAGTTATTGACTGTGATAATTAGATCTAAATTATAATAACATGATTAGGGTTACTGTTATTGCGTAACTGATGTGTTGTTGGTGAGGATATAACCGACGAAATCATGAGCAGCAGACAAAATCACGAGGACCTGGCGAAAACACCCAGTGTTTTCGTCCAACATTAAACCCGACGAAATCACTCGGGATTTCGTCGCCTGAGTGATTTCGCCAATAAGTGTTTTCGCCATACAAGTGATTTCGTCCAGTGTCTGTCACACCAGTTCTGTTAGTTTAACTCTGTCAAGTTGTTAATACTATTAGTTTATTATTCCTGTTATGTGTGTTAATCCTGTGAAGCTCGTTATCTTTGTTAAATATATTAGTTTGGTTGAACCTGTTAACCCCATCAAGCATGTTAATTGTTTAACCACGTTAGAATTTACTAAGAACTCAGTTATATGGAGTATGATTGTATGAACATGAACTAACTGTTATGTGTTACTTGATGATGATTGCATAATCACACTATGTGACATAAATTGCATGTGAATCATTACGAACTGGAACTGATTAAATATATGTACATACTTTAGGATTTGACTGATTTCTTGTGAGCACATAAGTTAGCATACCGAGCAAACCAAGGTGAGTTCACACTCTTTCCAAGGCATGGGATTCCCAAGGGTTGGGAATGGGTTAATGAATTAAACGGTAACTACAACCTCGCGTATTCTCCTTGGGTAGGATACGTACGGCCATCCTCCGTAGGTAGGATGCCAAAATTACACACTGGACCAAACCTCTATCATGAAGTCCCTCATTTATATCGACTTAATCGCCGAGGCCTATGGCGAGCGGGTCATTAGTTAATAGCGCTATTAGGTTTAACAAACCTCACACTGTGCCAGTCGGACGGGCGTGTACTAATGGACTAAGGGCAAAGGGTCAATGCTGATAGACATTGACTTAGGGCACCACTTACATTTTCGTAGTAGTCGATACGCACGGTCTAGTGACACATGGGAAGCCCCTACTAATCTTCGCAAACATGTCTGGGAGACCGCGATACGAATTAATACGATAAATGGTTTACAAAACGAACATATGATTTACGAAACGAATGCTATAACTAAACAACCAACTGTGAGCTCGCTCAACTTTGTTGTTGATTCGTTGTTACATGCCTTACAGGTCGTTAGGTACTCATGGAGCTTACACAGGGAGGCGCGGTCGTTGTGGGACATGGCAGTGTGTGCCATGCTAAAAATATTACTTCATTTCGTACTTAATACTTACATGGGGTTTTACAATTATGCTTCCGCTAAATACTTAACTACGTTTTTGAATTGAAACACCTTTCATATTGTGTGGTTGAATTTTACTTATTACTTGTTATGTTCAATATGATTGGTGGCTTGATCCTGGTCATGTCACGCCTCCAAGCGGTGATACTCCGCGTGTGGATTTTGGGGGTGTGACAGATTGGTATCAGAGCCATTGGTTATAGTGAACTTGGTTTTAATAAGGGAAAAAGTTTCTGTTAAAACCAGACTATAACCTGAACAGTGCTCAATGATCCACAACGACGCTTCGCTCCACGTGCAAGACTCGACATTCTAGGTGATATGATTTATGTTTACATTGCCTACTTGCTAGATTACATAGAACTTTGCTCATGGTATGCTTAGATAAACGTAACAACTATTGTTTGAAAACACGTGTGTGCTTACTCTCTTCTGTCATCGCACTTTCACAAACTCCTCTCACTGATGTTTCCTTTGATATGAAGATCATGGCTGGACGCGTTAACATGACTCAAGCCCAATTGACGGCTCTGATTAACCAACAAGTTGCTGCGGCACTTGCAGCCGCCCAAGCAGGAGGTATATCATGCAGTCGCAACTCACTCTAGGATCTTCAGATCCTACACTCCTAAACCAAGCGGTGATACTCCGCGTGTGGATTTTGGGGGTGTGACATATAGAGTGGGGAGGTGAAAATCAGGCAATGGATCTTATAGATGGTAGATGTTTCAACTTTTGAGACAAGATCTTGTAGAGATTTTGAAAGGATTTTCAAGGAAAAGATTTTCAGGGAAAATCTTGTGGAAGAGATCTTGTATAGATCTTCAAGCAAACCAAAATATACAGTTTGGTTGTGTGTATCTATAGTATAAACGAGAGAGAGTGAGGAAAAATAAAAAGAATTGGTTGCTTTCTCCTCATCACTTCATATGTAGTAGTTTTTTTTTTCTTTTTTTTTTATCCTCATACTTTAGATATACCTATATTATATATTTAAATAAAGGTATATAGAGTTTCAAATGGGTGGATGGTATTACCTAATGTATATATTTTTAAAATACACACACTGGTAATATATTTGTATGTAATAATGGACCATCATAAAATGTAGTTTAGCTTTAAACATAATAGAATATTATATATATAAAAAAAATTATTATAGAGATTTACTAGTGTTTGAAATTAGTAACAAGACTTGGCGTTTTGGAAAATAAATTGTATGTCATAATGCTTTGTTTTGTTTAAGCAAGTGCAATATGTATATACGGACTTTGCTAAACATGTAGCGTGACCTAAGAAAATTATGTCTACTACGTATATGTGCAATATAATAAAGTATAATGATTGCACGGATATTGGCATAAAATGACGGTTGTCACACCGAAAGCAGGTTAATAGGAAACTTTCGTTCTCCAAGTTCAAGCGTACAACCCTTAATAACTTCATCCTCTTCGACTAATTTCCCATTTGCTGATTCTATTGAATAGGGGGGTGTCTAGCTTACTAGCCTCTAGACCAGTAGTTTCTTAAATTCTATAGATACAAGGCTAAAGTTGGCGCCAGTATCAATCAAAATGGATGCATAGTGTTGGTTAATAGGGAACGTGCTCGTCACAATATTCAGGTCCTGGCGTGCTTCACGAGCTCTGTTCGTGAAACTCTTCCTCATGCTTGGTCCTTCTTAGGGCAATCTTTCCTAAAGTTCCCCGTGTCACCACATTTGAAACAACCAGGAGCTCTATCATTACCGTTTCCGCCTTGGTTGTTGTTGTTATCCCCTTGGTTGTAGTTACTGTTGGTGCATATGTCTATTGACTTCGTCTTGTATCGAGTCATTGATCTAGATAGGATAAACCGAAGCTTGGTAGTCTAGAAAATAGGGTTTTAGAGAAGCCAGTCCAGGTCGCACGAACTGGCTTGTCCAGTTCGTACGAACTGCCAGGTCGCATGACCTGGTGATGTTTGTTTCATGCGGACTGGCACTAATATAAATAGGTGAGTTGTGATTTCATTTGTAGAACTTCTGATTCCGGTAGCGAAGCTCTGCCGAAGTGTCGCCAAGCTTGTAAAACGTTCTTATATCAATCTAATCGACATTTAATCTACTTCTTAGTGCATATCAAGCTGAATGAAGATTGAATCAATGAATTCCGCCTCTGATTTAGTCTAGAACTCTTCTGATCGACTCGTTTTGATAGAATCCCCAATCCTACAAGTGGTATCAGAGCTCAGGAGGAAGAGTTCTTACCATTTCAGCTTGTTTTCACCGAAAAATCTCACTTCTACTCATTCTTTTATACTTTTTCATCAAATTAACTGAGATTTTACGGATAAAATGGACTGATTTTGTGATATAACACGCGAAACACTGTTTTAAACAATCCTTGAACAAATCAGGACCTAATTCAACCTAAAACCTGATCAATTTGACAAAATACCTTCCGATTGTTTGACATGTCCCCAATTCGCACGATCTGAGACACCAGTTCGCACGGACTGATTACTCAAGTTCACACAAGAAGCTACCAGTTTGCACGGGGAGATCCACTTCACACGAAGTTGACCCAGGTCGCATCAAGAAGGTCCACTTCGAACGGTTTGAACCCAGGTCTCACCAAGAAGGTCCACTTCGCACGGTGTGAACTCGGGTCACAGCAAGAAGGTCCAGGTCGCGCGGTTTGGTTGATTTGAAGAGGTTCAGTTTGCACGGGGTGTTGATCCAGTTCACACGAGGACTATTATTTGAATCAGATCGTTTGAAGTTGTTCAGATTGTTTGAAATTTTGATATTGTGAACACTCGACATCGAAACATGGACAACGAATTCTACAACGCATTTGCTACTGCCCCGGGTACTCCTGTTACCGTTGCTCAGAGTGTAACTATGGAAAATGAAACGGGAACGTTACAGAAACCCCAAAGCTGATGAGCATTGAAGAATATTACAGTTGGCAAGAACGTTTCGAGAATTGGGTTCAAGCAAATCATCTAAGGTCTTGGGAATGTATTGAAACTAAGTATGTTAGACCTCATAATAATGTGGGTGTTACAAAGAATATTTCTGAATTTACGGAAAAAGAGAGAGAAATGTACAAGGCAGAAAAAATGATGATCAGTTTACTTCAACAAGCAGTGAAAGAAGACATCTTCATTTTACTTCAACATGATGATAGTGCACGTTCGATTTGGGAAGCACTTCGTACAAAATTTGAAGGTAGTACGGAAATGATCAAGAATAAAAAGTCACTATTGAAGAAAGAATTTGAATTGTTCTCAAGTTTGCCGGGTGAAACTACAAAGACTCTTATCGAGAGATATTGTCATTTAGTGCGTTCAATGTCACGGTTGGATATCACCAAAGATCGTGAGGAATGGGTTGAAAAATTAGCCGATGCTTTCCTCAAAAAGAATGGGGTACATATCTTATGATTCTGAAGAATACCGGAGAGTATGACAGATTGACAATTGCTCAATTCATTGAAAAACTTGAAGGACAAGATCTTGAACAACAAAAGATCGCTAAAATGAACAATTCAAGTGGTCAACAAGATATCAAATTGTATTTCAAAGGGAATGTTCAAAATGTTGAAGCAAGTCTGAAGATCCAAACCGCTTTCAGCGCAGAAAACTCATCCGGATCACTTAATCAAAGCTTAACCAGCAACAGTGGATTTTCTTCATATCCAAGTGTTAATCCTAATGTTCCAACTTCAAATTATCAGTCTCAAAGCTCAAACAATGGTAATGGTCATGTGCTACAATGCAACATCGCGTTACATCTTCAGAATGGTCAGAATTTCTCTGAAGAAGTCGCTAAAGGTCATATGGCATTGCTAGTTACCGTGTTAGAATCATATGAGGGTTTCGTTGCAGGAAGAATCGGAAATCCTATGTTAACAAAAGAGGATTACGATCAGATTGATGCTGAGGAAATGGAGCTAATGGATATTAAGTGGTGTTTAGCGAGCGTGTTGAGAAGAGCTGAGAAATTTAAGCAGATTACCGGAAGAGATGACTTTCGTGATACTAATGTTTCTACTTTAGGTTTTGATAAGTCTAAAGTTACTTGTTTTCGGTGCAGGGAAAAAGGACATTTCAAGAGGGAATGTACCAACCGAGAAGCAAGTGGAGCTCAGAATCCTTTCGGGAACAATGATTATTATCGAAAAGCAATATATCACCAGGTAGCTCAACAACCATCATCATCCCGTGCTATTGAAGATGGAAAGAAGAAAGCTTGTATTACTATTCCAGATCAAGAAGATGAAAGATTGCCAGAGGGATTTAGCTGGGACAAATACATTCCGGCTGAAAGTTATTCAAAGTTTAGAGCATTTATTGCACAAATCATTCAAGAACCAAAGTTGATGAAAGAATGGATGGATGTATTTGCAAATGATGAGAAAAATCAAGATGAAGAGTCTGTCACTTCAGAAGATAGTTCAGTAAAGACACCAGTATTTGATCAAACATCAATTGATAGCAGTGATGATGATGAAGAAATTAATCAAATAAACATTGGTAAAACTCATCTATCTCCTGAAAGTTTCAAATTTTATTTTGCAGATAAATTGGAGAAGCTAAAGGAGAAACGAGCAGCAAAGGAGAAGAAAAAGGAAAAATGTGAGAATGTTGTTCAGGTTGAAGAGAATAATGAACAGAGTGAAGAGGTTAAAGGGATTGAAAAGATTGTAGAGGTCACAAAACCTTGTCTGAAATGTTTGGAACCATGCAAACATTGTGAAGAGAAAGATAAGAAGTTTAGTGAGTTAGACGAGATGAAAGAAAAATTATTGTTCGATGTTAAGTATGTGAAAGAATCTTATGATGTGTTGAACAAAACAGTAAATCAGTTGGAAAAGACAAACTCAGAAAGGGAAGATGCTTTGACAATGATGAATGCAGTGATGATGTCTAAGCAGAAGGCCATCAATCATTATATTGAAGAGGGTGCAGAGTTGAAGCAAGAATTGGAGACTGAAAAGATTGAAAATGAAAGAATCAGAAGATTGCTAATGGATTATTCAAGTTCTGATTATTTGATTAATAGAATTTATCCGACTGTTGCAGGTTTTAAAGCTTTTCAAGAAAAGAAGTCGGAAGATACGGATACCGGTAAGAAACAAAGTGCAAATTATAACAAGTGCCCGCCTCCGATCTGGGAAGGTTATTCTCCCAGAAAACCAAATTCGGATCAAGTAAAAAAGGCAGTCAATATAAAGTTAAAGTCTGAAACAACTGATGAGTTACCAGACAACATTGACGTCACATTCACATCGTCTGACACTGATCATGAGTCTGAGTTAATAAAGAAAGTGGTCGATCAGGTGTTGGATAAGGATGAAGAGTCAGAGTCAAAGTCTGAATCTGAGAGTTCGAGTTCATCAGTCAGCAGTTCGAAATCATTGGTTAGAAGGGTTTACAATAAAGATTTTCTGATGTCAAAAAATAATTTGAATGACGAACCAATCAAAGTGGCATATACTTTGAATGATTCAGACAAATTATATTCTGATGAGGAATTTCCAATCAAAAATGTGAAAATTGAAAATATTAAAACAGTTTTTAAATTGATAAAAATAAAGTTTTCAGAAATAAAAGATAAAATGGAATTTTCAAAACCTAAATATACTTCTAGAGTTCAACAACGTTTAAACAAGAAGAAAGGTTTTGGTCCAGGTCATCAAAAGAAACCGAATCATAAAAGCAATTTCAAAAAGAAGGGGTTGGGTTTTGATGTTGAAAATAATCAAAATATTAAAGATTTTAAATCAAAAACTGTATTTGTTTCAGGGGTAAGTTCTGAAGAAGAGAAAAAGAGCTCATTCTGGAAGCAATCGAACAAAGCGTTTCTTGCAGAAAAACAGAAACATGAGAAGAATGAAGCCAATCAGAAAAAGGAGACAAGAACCTGTTACCGATGCAAAGTAGTTGGTCATATTGCCTGGAACTATCCAAAGGCAACCAACACAAAACAGGAAGTTTCTTCTAAACTCAAAGAAAAAGTTGTTGATAAAACTGAACCACCAACTGAAAAGTTTAAAGTGTTTAAAAATTCTACATTTGAAGTTGGTGAGAGTTCAAAAAGATTTTACAAAAGAAGAGTGAATCTTAACAATCAAACGTGGGTTGTTAAGAAATCAGATGATAAATCTGGCGATGATTCTGATTCGTCAAAGTTAGAGGACCCACAAGTTGAGCCAAAAAGTGATAATTCAGTTTCACCAATGGATGATGTCAACTTTCCACCATTGCGGATTGAAACTTTCAAACAAAAAGTTGGAAAAGTAGAGATTTCGAATCAATTCTATTCTGAAAAGAAAAAATTTGATGTCGAAAAAGCGTTTAATGGCAAAGTGAAACACATTTTTGGAAAAATGGTCGATGGAAAGGAAAAAGGGGTAAAAGAATTTTATGAATCAAAGAGGAGAAGTTACCCACCGAGTGAAAAGAACTCGGATGCACCCAAAGCTGGTCAGGCTTGGGTGTCTGTATTCTTTGCTTAAAAATCCTGACTTGCCGGAACTCCCAGGTTGGTAATTAGGGAGTAGGAATCGGCATCTTTCTTGAAAAATGTTTTTGTGTGAAAAACCTACAAGTGTAAGATTTTTACAAGTGGATGAAAGAACAAAAAGATGAATTAAACCCCGATTCTACAAGTGTGAAATCAACAAAACTAATTTTCTGGAAAAACCAATTTGATTAAAACAAACTTAAGTGTTTTGAAATCATAATGGGAAAATAGTTTGTTGTCAGGTGGAGTTCTGATTGTTTACGCCAAGAGGATGGCGAATTGAAGCAATTCACATCAGTTTGTCATTTGATTTGTATAGTTTATTGTTTACATTTTCAAATTTTCCCAGAAAATCAAAAATTGAAACATATTTTTGATTTTAGGGGGAGTAAAAAATTTAGAAATTTTGAAAATTTGAAAAATCCAAAAACATCGAAAAATCAAAATAAGTTTTGTTGTGAAAAAGAGGAAATGATAGTACATCAGTAGACAATCACAGTACGCTAAAGAATTGAAAAGTTAAAATGTGATAAACGGTCTCACTGATGATATTCCAGTAGGTTTTTACACGCTTAGTAGATTGTTTTCGAGATATAAACCTAAATATCATTACTTACTTATTTCGTGGGGAACATCTCTCGGATATATAGGTAACCCCTGAAATCCTGTTTGAAAGGCTTTCTATTTCTGACATACCAGGTCTTTGTACGTGATGATATCTGGGGTATTATACCAGGACTTCTGATTTTGCGGGAGCAATAGCCTAGTCTTCGTATAATACTCTGCATTGCTTTAATCTTA
The DNA here is from genome assembly GCA_030545235.1 of Helianthus tuberosus. NCBI lineage: Eukaryota > Viridiplantae > Streptophyta > Magnoliopsida > Asterales > Asteraceae > Helianthus > Helianthus tuberosus. The sequence goes on from CM060406.1 coordinate 191,353,383, forward strand.
AAGCTCACCCTCAGCATAAAAAATGATGAAACATTTAAAAATGCTAATCATGTGCTGTTGTAAAGAAGATCCCCAAGGGGGACCCACCTAAAATCGTGCCATCATCTCTCTGATTTTGCGGAAGCAATAGCCTGAGCTCTCAAGGCCTCGCATTCACCCGTTTACAGATATCATTAGTGTACATTCACCTGTAAGACTGAGTATAGGAGTTTGGATACGGGAATAAATTCTGAGGTGGAACACGCGAATAAGTTAAGTCCATTAAAACACTTATCTCGTATCTCGAAACAGTTGAACTTTGTGTGAAAATTTAAGTGGATCAGTATACTGACAATCTAAGTGAATCGTTTAGAACTTAAAGTGTTTAAAGCTCAACGGTGCTAGTGATTTGTCAAAAACTGATATGATCCTCTTATACAAACTCACAAAAATATTGTCTGTAAATATTTCTTTACTGCTTTTCATTAAAGTCAAAATCCAAAAAGATTTTCAGTGTGTTTTAGCATAAAATTTTGAAAAATCAAAAAGATTTTATTTCATCTTATTTTCGACAACTGATGTTTGAAAAGCTGATTTTCAAAATTCCAAGTGCTGAACATGATGAACAACTGGGTTGGGAGAGTTTATTTGAAATGAGAAATGTTTTTTAAATGATTAAATGGTTCATTAATTTGAAACCAAATTTGAATGTTTCGAATACAAGTGGTTAAAACAGAAACTAAAATTGTTAAAAATAAAAATCTTACTTTTGGGTAGAGTTTGTGCAGATAGAGAATTCCAGACTGCGATCCCAGCTTATCGAAAGGGGGAGTATGAGGACGTAAGAGCCAGATTCAGATTCTGGAACAAAACTCGAGATAGAAGCTGCTGATGCTGATGAACTTAAAGAATCAAGAGATCTGATCAAGAGAATTTGAAGAGTCAGGTTGCGATTATGGGAAAGTAAGAGAGAAAAAGAGAAGATAGAGATTGAAGGATGCTTACAGCGAAAGACATTTTGGAAAGAGCGAGAAGACTGATCAAGACTGAAGACTTGACAAACTAAAGACGCGTACTAAAGACTCGTCAACATCCAAGGGGGAGTTTGTTGGTGCATATGTCTGTTGACTTCGTCTTGTATCAAGTCATTGATCTAGATAGGATAAACCGAAGCTTGGTAGTCTAGAAAATAGGGTTTTAGAGAAGTCAGTCCAGGTCGCACGAACTGGCTTGTCTAGTTCGTACGAACTGCCATGTCGCATGACCTGGTGATGTTTGTTTCATGCAAACTGCCATGTCGCATGACCTGGTGATGTTTGTTTCATAACCTGGTGAGTTGTGATTTCATTTGTAGAAATTCTGATTCCGGTAGCGAAGCTCTGCCGAAGTGTCGCCAAGCTTGTAAAATGTTCTTATATCAATCTAATCGACATTTAATCTACTTCTTAGTGCATATCAAGCTGAATGAAGATTGAATCAATGAATTCCGCCTCTGATTTAGTCTAGAACTCTTCTGATCGACTCGTTTTGATCGAATCCCCAATCCTACAGTTACCATTTCCTCCTCGGTTGGGGTATCTTGCCCAACAGGTATCCTTGTTGTGTCCCTTTTTTCCACATCTATCACACTTAGGTCTCGGGCATCGACCTTCATGGTGAAACTTGCATCTGTCACATTTCGGCTTATTTCCCAAATAAACCTTTCCTCTAGCCTCATTGGTGGCTCCAAAAGCTTTCGTGCCCCGAAGCGGGTTTGCTTCCCTTCTTTTATTTGCGTTTGAGTTGTCATGACTTGCTTGGGTTCCTTTCTTCAGGCTTGAAAACTTTCTTTTATTGTCACACGAAGACTCCACATGCATCTTCCTTTTCACTGGGCTTACATTTGATTTCTCCACCGTTACTCCGCCCTCGGTAGGACCTAGGGAAAAAGTTATCGCCTGAGCGATTCCCATTATGGTTCGTCTTAGTCCGCCGCTGTTTGCAATGTTGCTTGCTTCGTATTGGACGATTGCTTTAGCGACTTGCTGGTTCACTAGAGTTTCGAGCTCAGCTCTTGTTGCAGGTAAAGGTTCAGGTTGGGTTTGACCAATGATCCTTTGTTGTGGTTCCATGAGCTTCACATACATAAAACATATCGACGAAATTAGACATTTATTTCAGAATAAATATTATCGTCAATAAGTGAAAGCAAAGTTCATTCGTCGTGCACTATAAGCATAAGGGAAAGGTAATTCCTAATGAGTCCTATGCAAATCTTCCCACCATAATCATTTCATCATTGTAATAAGTCACAACAGAATCTTGCTAAGGGTACATCGACCTTTACATAAACCATATCAACTTGTTGCAATTAGTCTTGCGTAGAAAACCTCCTCGGAGTCACCTTACTCCTATTGATGCAAGTCATCCAGTGCTATAAAAAATATGGTGAGGCCTTCCCTTCACCTTGTTCCTTGTTTATTCCTCAAGTTTCCGACTCTTCCATAGTCTTTACTTTTACAAAAACGGGCATACTTCCCAAAGGATGGGGTTGTGCATTACTACCACGTGTATGGGGGGGGAGGTGATGATAGTGGAAACACAGAAGTAAGGTTGTGAGGGTACATGACATTTTTCCTTGGGACCGAATTGTACCTAGTAGCAACCGTAAAGCGGTTTCCACGGTGTGAATGCACTACCTAAACGATAGGGTGCACTAGGAGATAGAGAGTGTGGGGTACTGATAGGGTGTCGGTGGTGTAATATGGGTAGTGGGTGACAGGGTGCTTATGAGGTGAAGGACGAGAAGAAACTTCCTGCATGTTTCATCTATGTACCTAAATGGAATGGGAATCTGTTGAGAAGGGGAGAATCGAGTGGTCGTTTTCGTCCTTATAATATGTATTCCATACTTCATGGTCCTCGATTGTCTGATGTAGAAAGGACCTTTTCGCCACACTGGACCGTGCGACGCACACTTTGATTTTGCTGGGGCTCCATAAGTCCTAATACGGTTGATATGGTTTCCACGAATGCCGAATAGAGTGCAGTAAAGGGGTTACACTGCAGCTCGCGCCATGCTACCTCCTTGGGGTAAAACATATGTCAAATGTTGGGGTCTATTGTAGCAACTACAATGGATAGGTTTGGGGGTGTTGTAAGTACTGTACAAATTCATACATAAGAATCCTGGAGTGTCGAGGTAAATCCTTCCTGAACATTGGCCATCTTCTCTTGCTTAGATACCGGGTCTCTAACGACTTGTAACGCAGGTAGAAGTGTTAAGGGCGAAGTAGGCAAGGACATGCTTCATACTTTGTAGAGTTTTATAGTAACTATCTCGGTTAGTGTTCTACTAGATGAAAATTGAACAACTTTAGAAATTTTGAATGGGTGGTGATCATTAGCTTGACCCGCAGAGTCCACCAGGATTTCCATGCACTACAAGTCGTTATTACGTGGGCCCCCGTAATAATAAATTGTCTTGCATGGTCACCCTAATTTTCCCTCATTCAAAGTATACGATCAGCCAGAGAGGGGACACTGTTGTCCTCATACCTTCAATCATGGAAAGGACCTTTATGATGGTCCACGCGCCAACGTCCGTTGTTGTTACGCGCGAAATGGCACAATGCTTAGATAGAATAGGAATAAGGAGGGTTCCTAGTAATAGAAGTTGGAGGGGCACCTTTAAGATGAGTACTTCATTCTCTTTGTCTGGAAAAGAGTGTCGTCAATCAGGTTTCGTAAATGCCTCAGGGACCTCATCCCACTGATAAGATTGATGTCCAAGGTTACCTCCTCCGCCTCGCCGTCACTGTCGTAGTCAGACACCTTCACATTCAAGAGGGAAGAATAGCCATCTTCTACGGAAACAAGCTCAAGGTCTCGTTTGGTAACTACGTCAGCCACAAGCTTCACAATAAGAGCGAGGTCGATAGTCTCATTGTGCGAGTCAAGAACAATAACAGAGTTCGAATTCGAAGGTATCTCGTTCCCATCAATAATTATCCCATACGTATATATGCATTTATATTAATGAATAATAATGTTACTTAGTATATACAAGCAAATAATGCAACATGTCACATATAACTCTCGTTTGTTCTTTCGGGGGGTCATTTTGTCTTTTGAAAGTCTATCCCACATGGACTGACTATACCTCAATTGGCACAATAGTCGGGGTATTCCCTTCCCTACTAATGTCCTTGCTTTGTCTTTCCTTTGAAAAAATGTTTGATTCATGGATCTTGGCGCTTTCGTAAATGCAATGAAAAACCTTTTGGTAAAAATGTTTTCGTGAGAGAATCCTAGTGATTGTAGTCTAGACTCGAGAAGGAATCCTAGTTTACTACAACCTGGATCTGATACCAACTGTCACACCCTGACTTTTGCGGAAGCATATGATGTGTGACTTGCTCAATATCATTGCATTCACTTATAATAAACAACTATATGATTAAAACATGATGTTCATCCATTCATAAGTTTGAAATGTTACAAACATAAGTCATTTAAGTTTCAACCAACATATCCTCAAGTTATGTTACAAAACAAAAGTGGATGACATCTAAACTTGAAATTTACGTCTTGAAAACAACACCAGCGCCCAAGATCCATCTTGTTTCCTGAAATACATGTAATTTTGAAAACATCAACAAAAGTTGAGCGAGTTCATGTGTTTCTGTATGAGTTCGAATAATCTTGTAAACATTTGTAACTATGCCTTTGTAAACTAGTATGAAAGCGTCTATGAACAGATCAATTAATGATTTGCAAGGTCATTAATATGTGTGCAATGGTGCAGGAAGGGTCAAACATAGGGGATTTTGTACCGGTCCACCCGGCTGGAACGACATAGTCACCACATTCGGCCACTCCGGGCCCATGGGTGGGGCTCGCAACACCCAGATAGATCTATCACTCATGACCCTCGGTCCTTATACAAGGATTAATGGTCTTAAGTGTGCGCCTACCCATTCACATGATCTAACAGTTTATTCCTTAGCTAACCATACAATTTGTGAACGTTTGAAACATTTGTCACATGTATTTCACCCCCGAAGTTATAAAACTGAAAACAGTTAAAAGAAAAGGGGGACATGAACTCACAGATTTGCGTCCTGTCTCTTATAACTCAAAGATCTCTTCCTGAGGTCGTACCACTACCTACACACATGTTATGTTTTATTAGACGTTTAGGTCGTGTAATGACTCTTAGTCTTAGTTGTTTATTAAGACTTATTTTGGAATTCTTGGTATACTTTGAGTTAGATTTTTGATGTGCATTATATAATTCCCAAGTATATAATTATTAGTTAAAATAATAATATTTTCACTTAAATTCCCAAGTATATAATTCTTGGTAACTTGGTTTATTATGTATTTCTACATACGTATTTTCCCAAGTATGGGTATACTTGTACTTGTATATACTTATACTTGTGTATTTTGCCAAGTATTGGTGGTGTATTCCGGTGTGTATTTATACGTATGAGGATACGTATTTTCTTGTATTTATTAAGTATTTTATACTTACTTTTGTATTTAATTTCCGGAATATTATTTTTAGACAACTAAAAATCACCAACTTTGTATTCTTAAAATACTCATATTTTAAGAGAATTTTTATAGAAAAATATCTATAAATCTTTCTTGGCAAAAATAAATATACCTTCGTATATATCTCAAAAATAATATATATTTTTAAGATTAACTTTAGAAAATATATATTTCTAATTTTCACCCAAAATAATATATTCTTAACTTGTTTACGAAAATATATATTTTTTCTTCACTCAAAATAATATATCTTCAAATTGTTTAAGAAAATATATATATTTTTCTCCACTCAAAATAATATATTTTCTATTTGATAAAATATGATATATTTTGTAATACTTGTAAAAATTCATGTCTTGCCATTTCTTTGGTTTCAAAAATACTGTTCGTCATACTTTTCGAGTTACGAATTTATTTCCGGAATATATATATATATAAATATAGCCCAAAGTGTGACAACTCGAAGTTTCAAGGTTAGTGCCTTCGGTCCCCGTTCTTATTCTAACCTATCTATTCGACCCGTGACTCTGTTAAACGTGCTATATATTTAGTAGTTGTGTGGTGTGTGTGTAATGGGCCAGTCTTTATGTCGTACTTACGATTGGGCTGTAACGTATAATTGGGCCGCAATTTGTGTGTGTATTTGATTAAGAAACCCATTGGTATAATTGGTTGAACTCGGCCTAAACATGACATGGAACACCAATGAATAAACCTTTGGACTTGGCCCAAATATTAACCCGCATTGTTGTGTAGTCTCGACCCCAAATCATTGTTTTGCTTAGTAGAAATAACCGGCCCAATCACAGTTTGATTAGCAAACCACAACCGGCCCACTTGTCTAGACATAGGCTTTATAACCAAATTGTACGTACCCGTTTTTCTTATCTCATCATTTGCAACATAACAACCCTATTCCTCCCTACTTGCGATGGCAGTGAGACACCCCTCTCGAAGCACTATCTCAGCCGATAGAACCTTGTGGGTTAGTAGTTTCTTTTGTTTAAGTTGCATTGATAATCTTGCTGGTGTGATGTGTACGATATTAGAATTGTGATAATAGGGTTATGCTAGATATTGCATGAAACTTGCTGTTGGATTTAATTGGTTGCATGGCAATAGGTCCTCGATGAATACAAGATTCATGTAAAGTCAAATGATTGTGTAGTGTGTTGGGGATTCCTAGGATTCATCTTGACAGCTATATATATATATATGTGGATCGAATCATTAGTTTTTGAATAAATATGGGTGCTTGATATTGACAAGTGCATGTGACAATTATATGAGTGATAATATATGTTGACATAACAATAGTAGATTGGCCCTATAAAATTGAAGTTAAATGGATGATAGAATGTGATAACCTTGTAAATAATGGCGGCTCATGTGTTATGGATGTGAACAAATCGAACAAAGTGAATCTCAATAATGTTGTCAGTGACCTAGAAATATGTAAGCCTTACATGTGTGTATAATTGAAGGTTGTTGCATGTGAACATATGTATGCTTTGTATGACTTGAGTGATGGTTGTCTGACATGGGAATTAAAGATAGTGTTGACTTATGACAAATGAATAAAGTTGAGAACTAGAGCCAAAGAAAGCTAAGGAAATAGACCCCTTTGTCCTATTGTGGTATGGTGGTAATTAAGGTTGATATTACAAAAGTTAGATAATATTCAAATGGCCGGTTGGGATGTTGGGCCGCATACAGTTGCTGAACACACACACCCATTTTTGTTGATTTTAGGCCACAAGCAATTCGGTGCACAATTGGGCCGGAACTAATTGAACTATTTGATTTAATTTGGGCCAGTAAGGTTGGGCCGAGTAGCACTGCCAAGGCAGTGGCCGCACATAACATAATTTGGCTGAATAGTGAACGTTTTATATGTGCTAGAAATTGTGATACATATACGTTTTATCTTTGGACCATACATGTTTAATAGCTGGTTGAAGGGTGTATTAATAGATTATGCATGTATGTAAATTACATGTTTAAGTGATTGCATGTTAAGCATTTGGTTGGTGTCCTAGATGGGTGAATAAAGTGTCGTGATTTGGATTACATGTGTGCGTTACGTGATCAATGCAAATGCTAGATGTGAACCTTGAATACATTAATTAGTTGTACGCGAAAAGCATGTAAAACTGACTGTTATCGGTAATCCTCTAGGGCGTGTTCGTTCAACTGTTAATCAAGTAAACAATCTTACCGAGCAAAACCAAGGTGAGTTCACTACTTTTGAGCATGCGTCCCGGTGGTTGGGACAATCAGTGGGTATCCCGGGGAGGGATAAGTCTTTTGGGTAAAAACAGGAATATTGGATAATTATCTCATTCTATCACCTTTAAGTCCCATCTTTTGTTACCGGGGAGGTAACGGGGTATTAGTTGGTAGCGCTACTTAGGTTTGGCACCCTCACACCGTACCGGGGAGGACGGTTGTGAACTAATGACCCAGTCAGGCCCAGTGCTTTGATAGGAGCACTGGGGAACGGGCAAAACATACATCAGGAGCCGTCTTGTTCAGTATCGAGATATTATCAATATTACTTTTGTTTTCGTTAATGAACTGGAATAAACTCTTGGTAACAAACGTTTTTCATAAACCGTGAACTCGCCAGCTTTGTCTGATACACTTGTTGCATGCTCGCAGGTTGTTAGGTTTCATGGATTTGGATACTTGCTGTCTGGAGTAGCAGAAGTGATCATGAGTCGTTTGGAGTGATTGATGTGATTGAATTCTTGATACTATACTTTGTTTTAAACAGTTTAACTTTGGTTCATTATTTTCTTCCGCTGAACATATTGGTTTTTGTATAAACTTGTTGATGGTAATTTATTAATGATTGAGAACTTTATTTTGAAACTTGTATGGGTTCAATGTAATTAGTGGCTCTTTGTCGGTACGTCACACGTCTATCAGGGACACTCCCTAGGTGGTATTTTGGGGGTGTGACAGTTTGGTATCAGAGCCACTGGTTATAGTGAACTTGGTTTTAAAACGATTTTATAAAACCAGACTATAACCGAACAGATCCGAAATCGACCATGACACTCCGCTCCAGACTGCAAGGTTCGTCTCTTGTTTATTATTGCACAGTATCTCTAGTATTTACTATTAGAGAACATCACACGTGAATGCACGCTTGACACTACAGTACGAACTTATACGTTGACAACCCATGTTATGTGTGACACTCCTTGAACATCCATGATCTATGTTGTGGTGCCATCTGTCTTGTTGCATGAATTAGGGGAAATCTTTTAACACAAGTTAGGAGGAATTGAGACAAACATGCAAACTGGGTTATTATTATGGGTGCACACATAAAAATAATGTGGGGTGCATGTGAGTCCCAGTGAAACTTGACAAGTGTGAAAAGGGTTCCGCTCTGTTAGTTTGTGATATGTTAAAACTCAGAAACTTGTGGAGATCATAGTGATGCTTGACTCCTACTAGAACTTGCATTTTAAATCCTTCCTTTTCTTATATATATAGTCGTGAGTGGACGTGGTGGACGTGGTGGAGGCCGCGGTGGTGGATGTGGCCATATTGCTATGACTCAAGCTGAGTTAACCGATCTAATTAACACTCGCGTGGCTGAAGCCCTAGCGGCTTATCAGGCTGGTACGATGTGTACCAAACACTCTTTATCCTTGTGTCGCATGCTTGATTCTTACTTGTTTGTTATATGTTATTTCGTTAATAGGTCAACAGGTGCAACAGAATCTGCACCATCCACCTGTTTGCACGTTTAAAACCTTCATGGATTGTAAGCCGCAGATCTTCAGTGGGACTGAAGGGGCTGTAGGACTCCTGCGTTGGTTCAAAAAGGCGGAGTCCGTATTCTCAATGTGTAACTGTCCTGTTGGGGACAGAGTGAAGTATGCTATGGGCACACTTGAGGATGGTGCCCTGACATGGTGGAATGCCCAGGTTCAGCTGTTGGGCATCGAGGCGGCGAACGCCACTACTTGGGATGACTTTAAGGAGTTGATAAGGGAGGAGTATTGTCCTCGGGATGAGATACAGAAACTGGAGAATGAGTATTATGATCTGAAGATGGTGGGATCTGAGATTGAAGCTTACGTGAAGCGGTCTCATGAGTTGGCTACCATGTGCCCAAATTTGTCCCGACCTCCGCATCGAAGAATTGAATTGTTCATCAAGGGATTAGCTCCACGAGTGAAGGGTTTGGTTACTGCAGCAAACCTCAACAACTTGACATAGATTGTCCGTTTGGCTCATTAGATCACCGATCAGGAGGTGGAGAGTGGTTCACTGCCACCACGTGTTTCTGCTACTACTACTGCCGCTATTGCAGCTACTACTCCCGCCACTGACAGCAAACGTAAGTGGAACGATGTGGACAAGGCGTCCAATTCAGTGCAGTCACAGAAGAGGCCGGACACTGGCAGCAATCGTAGTTTCAGCCAGTCGTCTTCGGTGAATCAGAATCAGGGTAACAGTTCGGGTCAGGGTTCTTATGCGGGAAAACTACCAAAGTGCAATAAGTGTAACTACCATCATCGGGGGCAGTGTACTCAGATATGTCACAGGTGCAACAAAGCAGGGCACATGTCCAGGGATTGTAGGGTTTCACTCCCGAACCCGCAGCAGCCGCCACAGCAACAGGGTAGACAGCAGCCTCAGTAGAATCAGGGTAACCGTAGGGGTTGTTTTCAATGTGGAGCTGAGGGTCACATCAAGCGAGACTGCCCTCAACTGAATCAGAATGCGGGTGGTAATAACAATGGGAATAACAACAATGCTGGGAACAACAATGGGAACAACGGGGGAAACAGTGCGCGTGGGTGCGTGTTTACTATTGGGGCTGGGGAGGCTCGGAATGATGGCAATGTAGTGACCGATACGTTTTCTGTAAATGGTATATTTGCTTCTATTTTATTTGACTCTGGTGCCGATTAGAGTTATGTATCTTTGGGATTCAGTCGTCAGTTAGGGTTGAGTCCTACACCACTTGTAACTAAACACATAGTAGAGATAGCTAATGGTAAAACAATTGAAGCTTCACACGTTCTTATTGGGTGCAAACTTGACCTCATGGGTCAAGTGTTCGACGTTGATCTACTCCCTATTACTCTTGGAAGTTTTAATGTGGTTATCGGCATGGACTGGTTGTCCAAGCATCAGGCGGAAATTCTCTGCAAGGAGAAAATCGTGCGTGTTCCTCTCCCTGGTGGGGAATCTCTATCGGTTCAGGGTCATCGTAGTGGAGCCACGGTTAGCATTATTTTGGTAATGAAGTCTCAGAAGTGTCTGCGTAAGGGCTATCCTGCTATTTTAGCCCTTGTTACTGATTCGCAGTCTGATGAGAGAAGGATCGAGGATTTTCCAATAGTTCGTGAGTTTCCTGATGTGTTTCCTGAAGAACTCCCTGGTTTACCTCCACATCGTCAGGTGGAATTTCAGATTGACCTCGCACCAGGAGCAGCCCCGATTGCTCGTGCTCCTTATCATCTCGCGCTAGGGGAGTTACAGGAGTTGTCAAATCAGCTCCAAGAGCTGTTAGATAGAGGTTTTATCCGACCTAGCTCTTCACCTTGGGGAGCCCCAGTACTGTTTGTAAAGAAGAAGGATGGGTCCTTTCGGATGTGTATAGATTATCGCGAGCTCAACAAGGTGACGGTCAAGAACCGTTATCCTTTGCCATGTATCGACGACCTGTTTGACCAGCTGCAAGGGTCAAGTTTTTATTCAAAGATTGACTTAAGGTCGGGTTATCATCAGGTACGAGTTAGAGAGGAGGATGTTCCCAGAACGGCTTTTTGGACGCGGTATGGCCACTATGAGTTTTTGGTGACGCCGTTTCGGGTTGACCAACGCACCGGCGGTCTTCATGGATCTCATGAACCGCGTGTGCAAGCCGTATCTTGATGATTTCGTTATTGTTTTCATCGACGACATCTTAATCTACTCCAAGAGCAAGGAGGACCACGAGCGACATCTGCGTCTTATCTTGGAGCTCCTGAGGAAGGAGCAGCTTTACGTGAAGTTTTCTAAGTGTGATTTCTGGATTCGGGAAGTACACTTTCTTGGGCATATTGTCAACGAGATAGGGATACATGTAGATCCTGCCAAGATCGATGCTATTAGGAATTGGGCGGCACCGAAGAATCTTTCGGAGGTGCGACAATTTCTTGGTCTTGCGGGGTACTATCGTCGGTTTATTCAGGAATTCTAGAAGATCGCTCAACCTCTCACCTCCTTGACACAGAAGAATGTTGTATATTCTTGGGGAACGAAACAGGAGGATGCTTTTTAGCTATTGAAGCGGAAATTATGCAGTGCACCAATCTTGTATTTACCAGAGGGTACCAAAGATTTTGTGGTTTATTGTGATGCATCAATTCAGGGTCTCGGTTGCGTGTTGATGCAATGCGAGAAGGTGATAGCTTATGTTTCTCGATAGCTGAAGGTACACGAGAAGAATTATACAACTCACGACTTGGAGTTAGGGGCTGTGATATTTGCATTGAAGATTTGGAGACATTATCTGTACGGTACCAAATGCACCATCTACACCGATCACAGGAGTCTCCAGCATATCTTCGACCAGAAGGAATTGAATATGCGGCAGCGTCGTTGGATAGAGCTTCTGAACGATTATGAGTGCGCCATCAAGTATCATCCGGGTAAAGCTAATGTTGTAGCTGATGCACTTAGCCGAAAGGAGACGAAGCCTAAGCGTGTTCGCGCTCTACAGCTTACTATTCATTCTGGTTTACCTGATCAGATTCCTTCCGCTCAGATCGAGGCATTGAAAGAAGAGAACATCGAGGCTGAGTACTTACGGGGCATGGAAAAGCGACTTGTGGAGAGATCTGACGGCATTCATTACTTTATGGAGCGGGTATGGGTTACTCTGTATGGTAATCTTCGAGAGCTTGTGATGGACGAAGCGCACAAGTCTCGGTATTCTGTTCACCCGGGCTCAAATAAAATGTATCAGGATCTCAGGGTTATGTATTGGTGGCCAAAGATGAAGGCTCACATCGCGACATACGTGAGTAAGTGTTTGACTTGTGCTAAAGTCTAGGTGGAGCATCAGAAACCCTCGGGTCTACTTCAGCAGCCAGAGATACCCACGTGGAAATGGGAGCAGATTGCTATGGATTTTGTCACAGGGTTACCGAGAACTCAGGCTGGGAATGATACTATTTGGGTGATTGTTGATCGTCTCACGAAGTCAGCGCATTTTCTGGCAATCAAGGAAACAGATAAGTTCTCACAGCTTGCAGTGGTTTATCTGAAAGAAGTGATTTCTAGGCATGGAGCGCCAACTTCTATCATCTCAGATCGAGATCCTCGTTTCATTTCTGATTTATGGCAGTCGATGCATAAATCGTTCGGTTCACGTCTCGATATGAGTACTGCTTATCACCCGCAGACGGATGGTCAGAGTGAGCGCACCATTCAGACACTTGAAGACATGCTGCGGGCATGTGTTATTGACTTTGGCAAGGGCTGGGAGAAACATCTTCCGTTGATAGAGTTCTCCTACAACAACAGCTACCACACTAGTATTCAGGCAGCTCCATTCGAAGCATTGTACGGGCGGAAATGCCGTTCTACTCTCTGTTGGGCTGAGGTGGGTGACAGCCAGATCACAGGTCCTGAGGTTGTACTTGAAACTTCAGAAAAGATTGTTCAGATCAGGAATCGTATGGCAGCAGCGCGTGATCGTCAGAAAAGCTACGCCGATAAGCGTAGAAAACCTTTGGAATTCGAAGTTAATGATCGGGTTATGTTGAAAGTCTCACCGTGGAAGGGTGTCGTACGCTTTGGGAAGAGCGGCAAGCTTAATCCACGTTACGTTGGGCCATTTAGAGTTCTGGAGTGGATCGGTAAAGTTGCTTACAAGCTCGAGTTGCCTGCTGAGTTGGGTAATGTTCACGATGTCTTCCACGTTTCGCAGTTGAAGAAGTGTCTGTCTGATGAGACATTGGTTGTGCCATTTCAAGAGCTGAAGGTTCTTTGACAAGTTGCAGTTTGTCAAAGAACCTATCGAGATCATGGATCGGGAGGTCAAGGTGCGTAAGCATAGTCGCATTCCGATTGTTAGAGTTCGTTGGAACTCAAGACGTGGACCAGAGTTCACGTGGGAGCGTGAGGATCAGATGAAGCTTAAGTATCCTCAACTTTTTCCTGATGACAAGTCTAAATCTAGTAAAGCTGGTGAATTTCGGGACGAAATTCCGCTTCAAGTTGGGGATGATGTGGCACCTGAGGAAAACCTACAGCAATCTTGATCCATCACCTCACTTCTCTGTGCGTACTTGTCAAATTTCGGGACGAAATTTCTTTCAAGTTGGGGATGATGTGACAACTCGAAGTTTCAAGGTTAGTGCCTTCGGTCCCCGTTCTTGTTCTAACCTATCTATTCGACCCGTGACTCTGTTAAACGTGCTATATATTTAGTAGTTGTGTGGTGTGTGTGTAACGGGCCAGTCTTTATGTCGTACTTACGATTGGGTTGTAACGTATAATTGGGCCGCAATGTGTGTGTGTGTATTTGATTAAGAAACCCATTGGTATAATTGGTTGAACTCGGCCCAAACATGACATGGAACACCAATGAATAAACCTTTTGACTTGGCCCAAATATTGACCCGCATTGTTGTTTAGTCTCGACCCCAAATCATTGTTTTGCTTAGTAGAAATAACCAGCCCAATCACAGTTTGATTAGCAAACCACAACCGGCCCACTTGTCTAGACATAGGCTTTATAACCTAATTATACGTACCCGTTTTTCTTATCTCATCATTTGCAACATAACAACCCTATTCCTCCCTACTTGCGACGGCAGTGAGACACCCCTCTCGAAGCACTATCTCAGCCGATAGAACCTTGTGGGTTAGTAGTTTCTTTTGTTTAAGTTGCATTGATAATCTTGCTGGTGTGATGTGTACGATATTAGAATTGTGATAATAGGGTTATGCTAGATATTGCATGAAACTTGCTGTTGGATTTAATTGATTGCATGGAAATAGGTCCTCGATGAATACAAGATTCATGTAAAGTCAAATGATTGTGTAGTGTGTTGGGGATTCCTAGGATTCATCTTGACAGCTATATATATATATATATGTGGGTCGAATCATTAGTTTTTGAATAAATATGGGTGCTTGATATTGACAAGTGCATGTGACAATTATATGAGTGATAATATATGTTGACATAACAGTAGTAGATTGGCCCTATAAAATTGAAATTAAATGGATGATAGAATGTGATAACCTTGTAAATAATGGCGGCCCATGTGTTATCGATGTGATCAAATCGAACAAAGTGAATCTCAATAATGTTGTCAGTGACCTAGAAATATGTAAGCCTTACATGTGTGTATAATTGAAGGTTGTTGCATGTGAACATATGTATGCTTTGTATGACTTGAGTGATGGTTGTCTGACATGGGAATTAATGATAGTGTTGACTTATGACAAATGAATAAAGTTGAGAAATAGAGCCAAAGAAAGCTAAGGAAATAGACCCCTTTGTCCTATTGTGGTATGGTGGTAATTAAGGTTGATATTACAAAAGTTAGATAATATTCAAATGGGCGGTTGGGATGTTGGGCCGTATACAGTTGCTGAACACACACACCCATTTTTGTTGATTTTAGGCCACAAGCAATTAGGTGCACAACTGGGCCGAAACTAATTGAACTATTTGATTTAATTTGGGCCAGCAAGGTTGGGCCGAGTAGCACTGCCAAGGCAGTGGCCGCACATAACATAATTTGGCTGAATAGTGAACGTTTTGTATGTGCTAGAAATTGTGATACATATACGTTTTATCTTTGGACCATACATGTTTAATAGCTGGTTGAAGGGTGTATTAATAGATTATGCATGTATGTAAATTACATGTTTAAGCGATTGCATGTTAAGCATTTGGTTGGTGTCCTAGATGGGTGAATAAACTATCATGATTTGGATTACATGTGTGCGTTACGTGAGCAATGCAAATGCTAGATGTGAACCTTGAATACATTAATTAGTTGTACGCGAAAAGCATGTAAAACTGACTGTTATCGGTAATCCTCTAGGACGTGTTTGTTCAACTGTTAATCAAGTAAACAATCTTACCGAGCAAAACCAAGGTGAGTTCACTACTTTTGAGCATGCGTCCCGGTGGTTGGGACAATCAGTGGGTATCCCGGGGAGGGATAAGTCTTTTGGGTAAAAACAGGAATATTGGATAATTATCTCATTCTATCACCTTTAAGTCCTATCTTTTGTTACCGGGGAGGTAACGGGGTATTAGTTGGTAGCGCTACTTAGGTTTGGCACCCTCACACCGTACCGGGGAGGACGGTTGTGAACTAATGACCCAGTCGGGCCCAGTGCTTTGATAGGAGCACTGGGGAACGGGCAAAACATACATCAGGAGCCGTCTTGTTCAGTATCGAGATATTATCAATATTAATTTTGTTTTCGTTAATGAACTGGAATAAACTCTTGGTAACAAACGTTTTTCATAAACTGTGAACTCGCCAGCTTTGTCTGATACACTTGTTGCATGCTCGCAGGTCGTTAGGTTTCATGGATTCGGATACTTGTTGTCTGGAGTAGCAGAAGTGATCATGGGTCGTTTGGAGTGATTGATGTGATTGAATTCTTGATACTATACTTTGTTTTAAACAGTTTAACTTTGGTTCATTATTTGCTTCCGCTGAACATATTGGTTTTCGTATAAACTTGTTGATGGTAATTTATTAATGATTGAGAACTTTATTTTGAAACTTGTATGGGTTCAATGTAATTAGTGGCTCTTTGTCGGTACGTCACACGCCTATCAGGGACACTCCCTAGGTGGTATTTTGGGGGTGTGACACAAAGTCCTTGACCGGTTTGTCCGATATTCGGGTATAAATTATATATTTGTTTTCTTGGGATTTTGGTAATATTTTCATATTACAATTTTGGTATATTGGTGAGTTATATTATTTTCAAGTTCCTAAAATAATATAACTAATACAATCAATATACAAATAGCACACAATTTGTGACATCTAAATATATATTTTCCTAAATATATACTTAGTCATTTTTATTATCAAAAATCAACCTCCAATATTTGTAATTTTTGTAATAAAAATTATGGCAAATTTTTATATGAAAACCATGATCAAAATTTACTTGTAAACACTTGTTTTAAAAAAATATTTTTTTTCTAAGTGTTTAATTTCTACAAAAAAATTTGTCATAGTTTACCCTTAAAAATGGAGGTTTCCATGCTTAATTTACACATAACTTACCAAGAGCCAAAAAATATGCATTTTACACTATGACATGAACTTGAAAGTTTGTAAAAATTTGTAGTAATTTCACATGTTGTTTAGTAAGTTTAGTTACCTCTAAAAACATGGTTTTTAGTTTATAAACTCATTCTTGTGAATTTTAGTTCTTTACAACTTGTATAATGATTTTCTAAAAATAATTACTCTTGTATTTTTCTTGTTACCAGCATTTTTCTAGCTTTGTTTTAACACTTAAAACATGTTTACTTTCTTTAAAAAAACCAAGTTCATGTTAATCTTGTAATAAACTTTGTTTTCTTGAAAATAGTATCAATAATCATCATTCACTAAAACAATTTCATTTTCAAGTTCATGTTTAACATAAAGGATGATTATCACAAATTTCACAAGATCCATCCTCATACTTGCTAGATCATGTGTTTACTCATCATCTAGCAAGCTTCTTTTGATGAGCAACATCATAATCACAAAGAATCAACAAACAAGTTTCATACATACACTATAACAACTTAGATTTTTATGTTATTAAGCTTTATGTTCAAGATCATCTTCATGTTTCTTTGAGATTCTTTAGATTAACATATTACATAACACTTTAACCACTAAAATTAGAAGTAATAATAAGTTGTGAGGAGCTTACTACTAGCTCTATGGCTAGGGAAGAAACAAAGATGAAGATGATGATGAATGAGGTGGATAAAAGCTCTAGGAGAAGGTCCTTCAACTTCCAAAGCTTCCAAGCTTCTTAGATGGGCTTAAGACACCTTAGAGAACACTTAGAATGCATTGAATGAAGCTAAAAAGATGGAGGTTATGGTGGTGGTTTGGGCCGTGAATAAGAAGAGAAGAAGAAGAGAAGATGTGGAGTGTTGAAGTGTTGAATGATGAAATGGTTAAGTCTTGTAGTCTTTTAGGGGGATAGTGCACGGTCCTCCCAACCGCCGGAGTGATCTCACTCCCGGAGCCGCTACCCGACCAAGCTAGCTCCGCGGTGACGTCCCCATGCCGAGCTCTTACCTTGGGCGACATATGCCACTCCCAAGACTCGAACCCGGTACCTCTGGGAAGAGGTGGGTGTCGGTGGCCAACTGGGCTACCCCAGTTGGTTAGTCTTGTAGTCTTTTATAAAAACCTTCCAACATCATTTTATCCTTAAGTTAATATGTTTAAAATTTATCCAACATAATCTAATAAAATAAAACAAAGAAATCATGGGTGGGACCCATGTCTAGAACCGTAAAGGGGGGGTGCCTTGTTGGATTTCAATTCTAGTTATATTATTTAGTTAGATGTTAAATGATGAATTTTGATGTTTAAGTGTTTTATAGTGTTTTAAGTAGTAACATGATGTTTAGGGTTCATAACTAGCTTCGTAACCTTCTAGGGTAGCCCAGTTGGCCAGCCCCACCCACCCTCTCCCTAGAGGTCCCGGGTTCGAATCTTGGTGTCCGCAACCCACGGCCAAGCTCTTCGCTCTCGGTTGGGTATTCACCCCAGGCAGCTATGTGGCTAAGCTAGCTTGTGGAGTGTGATCACTCCAGCGGTTGGGAGGACCGTGGAATATCCCCCCCCCCACTAGCTTCATAACACTAAAACAATGCTTCTAGTGAAATTTTGGCGTTCCGGGCAGTGTCCGGTTGTTCGTTTGGTTACCGGTTCGTTAAAGTGCTAAATTGCGCAGTTTAGTGTGCTTTATGTTGTATTTTATGACAGTTTTGATTCCCGACATTTAGGAGGGTATTCTGGACCATTAAACCATAATTATGCATTATATTTTGTAGTTAAAATGCTGAATTCTGCAGTTTTTGTGAGTTTCGGGCACTTTCCGGCACTTAAATCATCACTAGGAAGACAGTTTTATGATCCCTACTTTCCTACACACTATACTAGTGTAACTATTGGTTCCGGGCTCATTCTGTGTCTTAATATCATGTCTATCTGAGTACTGAACTCCCGTCAGTACTTCAAGTTTGTCTGATAACTGTGCTTACTTGGTTTTGTGCACTAATTGTATCACACTGTGTTGCATGCAATAATGATAAATAGTCTTGCAACATGTAATGCACTTGCATGTATATGACAGTATTCAGAAAATCATTCATATCATTAATCCAAATCAGGCACAGTCATTAAGATGCAAATTACTGTTTAACATTGTACGGATACATGGAAAATTGCCAGTTGTCACACCGTGCCCACCTGGCACGGCCCCGTGGTCATCTCTCTCTCTCTCTCTTCCTCATTAGCTGTTGTGTCAGGTCTTGTACTAACACCGCCTCGTCTGTCAACGGCACGGCCCATGGCCAATATACTTGTTGTACTATCGCAGATTCTGAAAAATCTTTGAGTTGACCACGCCGCTTAGCACGGCCCCGTGTTGGCTGTCTATTTTGTCCTTTGTTGTTGTCTTTTCTTCTGCACAGAATCCAGTCTTGAACACAGCCCGTGTCAGGTGAACACGGCCCCGTGTCAGGTCTTTGGAACTTGCCATTTTCTTGGTTTGGATGTGACTTGGGGCTTGGCGAGTTGCGTCAATCCTCCTTCTTTGTATTTATGTTGGTTTTTGCTGTTATTTTGTTCCTTTTGCACATTTAAGCACTTTTGACCCTGTCAATTAAGAAGCAACAAAGAAAAAAGCTTTTTCCAACATTAGTACCGAAAAAGGATTGATTTTACGCCGTATTTGATATAATTTATATGTTGTATTTTATGCACATCAACCACCCAAAAACCTTTGACCATACGCCTTTGACCACACTTTATTTTTCAGCTCGAGTTTGATAAGGTTGAGTCATTGTAGGTTTATACATCCATGTATCAATTTTAATAGCTATAACAACCTAAATGTGTGACTAAAGGGTACCAATATTTCTTGTTGGAATCAAACATGTGGCAAAAGGAATGTTGTAATCTAGAATTCCTTCCATTAAGTTTGTCTAAATGGCAGCAATGGCCACATGAATTCACTTTACGTGTTTTTATTTTTATTACATAGTCACATGAATTTATTGTAAGTATGAAAAAAACTATTTCTATACATACAAAACAATTTTGTATCACTAAGTGTGACTATTGTGTATCCTTTTATCACATATATACTTTTACCATGACATTTACTATCACTCTGTCATATAATATAAAACAAAGAAACAATAGTGTGGCTAGTGGTATTGTAAAGCCACATGAAATTTAATAATTTTTAGTGTGGCTATAATATAACCTTTGGTCAAACATAATTTATTTTGCCCAAGACATTTGCTATTAAATTTATACATATTTTAAAAAGGGATTCACAAACCAACCACACACAAATGGCAAGTGTAACGATGGTAATGTAATCGAGATTTTTTTTTAGCTAACAATTACTAAAGCAAATAAATATGCAAACAAAGACAGCTAGCAGACTGGCGGAAAACTGACTTAAGAACTGACAATGATGAGAAGGAACTACCTAGGCGTCGACTCCCTATGAACATGCAATGACCTTTAATCCTGACAAATGACTAAAGCCCCAAATCTTACCCAGTAAACCTCCCACTTAGAATGATAGACTTGAATCAACAGTGGAACAGGGTGATAAAGTGCTAATATGGAACACTTTTTGCCAGAAATACCGAATCCAAAAACTGTTAGATATAAGGCAACTCAGGAACCATAATCCTCCAATCGTGAAGTTAACCTTGCAAAGATGACTGAAAACCTAGGAGACTCTAGAAACAAATAAACAAATGAATATGAGCTATCGGTCATCCAAACTGTCAAACAACACCTAACTAATAACCTAACAATCCTAACTCTTCTCTCGAGTTGTCAGGAAAGGATGCACATTATACCTAGCCGCATTGAAGTAATTTAATTTAACTTGTATTATTTCTAATCACAAGCTCTAGACTAAAAACCTATGGATTAACGAACCTAGAATGATCTAAATGATTTCAGACCATATCAGTAAGATCACCAAACAAAAGTAATAAACTCAACCAAGACAAGCACACAAGTTCATAAACAAAAATATAGAAGGAATACATAAATCGTCACAATTTAGTCATTAAATCAAACCCAAACGTGAAAACATAAATCCATAGTTCATCTTGACCTTGGTAGCATGAAAAGTTTAGCTACTCATTTTCAAAGTAACAAAAGCCAAGTCAAACTCAATTCTAAACATTGTAAAGATAAGCATAAACAAACCCGAGTAGCCTCCAATCTTCAAACCTCCGCTTCCGAGCCTTCAAACTACACCAAATGCTCCCAATTTCACCTCTTCGCATCCCCCAATTTGTAGATAATGAATAATCCCCAAACCCTACGGCTGATATAGGTTAAAACCTATTTTTTACGAATTTTGAAGGGCTTGCGGGCCAATGCAGTTCGCAACGCGTTTTAGAAAATTTGGGATTCAGAAATCCCATGCGGGCCATTTGACACACCCTTTGCGGACAACATGGGTCTTCAGAAATCAACTTTTCCTTTTTTCTTTGTTTCTTTGTTTCTTTGACATGCCTTTCCACGAACTCTTTAACTTTTCACTAATTCTTTGTTTTATCGCACTAATGACACCATTTCCCACAATTCATTAGTTAATCAAACCAATATCAAATAATGATGAAATCATAACAAAAGCACATCAAAATGGAGGGAATTTGATCAATAAAATAGGTGTAAAATCAAGCATATCACTTATTATTCTGTCACACAAAATAAAATAAAACAAACTAAAAATGGTCGGGCTAAGGGTTATGTAAAGCCATATGAAATTTTATAATTTTTAGTGTGGCTATTATGTAACCTTTGATCACACATAATTCATTTTGCCCATGACAGTTGCTATGATTCCGCAAGACAATACAAAATAAAACAATGTGAAGATGGTGTGGCTAATAGTTATAATGTAAAGTCACATGAATTTTTTTTAGCGTGGCTATTGTGTAACTTTCAGCCAGACATAATTCATTTTGCACATGATGTTTGCTATCATTCCGTCACAAAAGAAAAAAACAAAGTGAGGCTGGTGTGGCTAATGGTTATGTAAAGCCACATGAAATTTTGTAATTATAAGTGTGGCTATTGCCTAATATTTGGTTATACATAATATTTGTTTTGCGTTTCATGTTTGCATTCATTCCATCACACAAATAAAAAACAAGGTAACGATAGTTTGGATAATGATTATGTAATACCACAGGAAATTTTGTAATTTTAAGTATTGCTATTATCTAACCTTGGTCATACATAATTCTAGTGTCTCTATGTGGTCTTTATGTGGAATTAGCCATTCAATTTTCATTTTTTTAATAAAATAATTAAAAGCAATGTTAAACATGATGTAAAGCAAATGATATTCATAATAACTAGCGAGATTCTAACGCGCTTCGTGGCGGGTGCCGTTATCATACCAAACCGTATCAAAACCAACTGAACATCATCTATATTGGTATTTGTATTTATTTTTATTGATTTTGCTTTCGATAAACTGACACTTTATCGCTATCTTACCATACCGTACAAATCGAACAACATCGGTACTTGTATGTATTCTTTTTACGGTTTTCTGTTTAATAGGGCATATCTTGTCGCTATCGTAGTGAACTGAGTGAACAACATTGGTTTAGGTAACAATATTTTCTTTTCTTTTGATAAACTGACACCATATCGCTACCATACCAAACAACATGCATGCCAGCACTTGTATTCATTTTTGTGGTTTCCGGATTTCAAAAAAAAAAAACATTAATACAACTCTGTCTGCAACAATAAATGAATATTGGTACAAGTATCGTGATAATCTATACCGATTGATCCATCAATGTCGGTACCGATGTTCATCTTGATTGTTTTTTACTAATGTAAATCATGTGTTAATTTCTATACAGATTGTTTGTATCGTATGGTATTGTAACGAACCGAATAGATACAACGCCCGCGGTAACGCATTGTCACAACACACGGCTAAATAGCTTGGAATATTAAAAAATAAATAAGCATAGATAGGAATTAAATATTTTAAAAAGTTAACGAACTCAAGATATTACTGAAAAACAAAATGAATAATAAATAATAAAAGTTAAAAAAACAAATACTTAAATATTAGCAACTATTATTTATCAATAAAAAACAAATTATATAATAGAATTTATTACTACAAATAATAAAAAAATTCCAAAGTACTATTAACTGAGAGTTTATTTTCATATTTATAATATTTTTGTGGTTTCCGGATTTAAAAAAAAAATCATATATACAACTCTGTTCGCAACAATAAATGAATATCAGTACAAGTATTGTGATAATCTGAACCGATTGATCCATCAGTGTGGGTATCGATGTTCGTCTTTCTCGTTTTCGACTAATGTAAATCACATGTTGATTTCTATACAGAGTGCATGTATCATATCAGTATTGTAACGAACCGAATCGATACAATGTCCATGGTAACGCATCGTCACAACACACGACCAAATAACTTGGAATGTTAAAAAATAAATAAGCATAGATACGGTTTTATATATTTTAAAAAGTTAACGAACGTAAGTTATTACTAAAAAACAAATTAAAAAATAAATAATAAAAGTAAAAAAAACAAATACTTAAATATTAGCAACTATTATTTATCACTAAAAAACAAATTATATAACAAAATTTATTACTACAAATAAAAAACAAATAATAAAAAATTGTAAAGTACTATTCATATAGAGTTTATTTATCACTAAAAAAATAAATTATATAATAAAATTTATTACTACAAATAAAAAACAAATAATAAAAATTTGTAAAGAACTATTCATCAATAGTTTTTTTTCACTAAAAAACAAATTATACAATCAAATTTATTACTACAAATAAAAACAAATAATAAATATTTGTAAAGTACTATTCATCAAGAGTTTATTTTTATATATATAATATAATATAATATAATAATCCAAAATGCATACATAAATTTTCAACTTAAATATAAAAATCTATTTTTAGGCTGGTTGTTCTCTTCTTGCTCCTTGCTCCTTGTATGCAATTTTTTTTATTTCATCTGTCGTTGTAAAACATTTCTTTTACTTCTTAGGAAATTTATTTTTAGTTTTTTGTCTTTAATTGGACGGTGGATCTGTGATTTGGAGCAACAAAACATGGAAACAAATATCAACACATGTTTTAGATTTTGGCCAGATTTAACAAAGTAATAATAAGATATTAAATAAAAAACAAACCTTTTGCTTAGATTTGACAAGGGATTTTGTCCATGGCGCTCGTATAGCTTGTGATACAAAAAAGACTTTTTCTAAATATAAATTTACACCAAAATATCAAGGAAGAAAGGTTAAACTCAATTATATATTCAGTTTTTTTTCTTCTAAAGTTAATGAACACAAGTATTAGAGAAAAATTAAAATTAAATAAAAATTAATTAAGTTAAAAACGTATATAACAAATATCAGTGTCAGTTTCAATATTACCAATATTGGTACCATTGATGTTTGATTAAAATTGTTTCAGTTTGTTAAGGTAGCGGTACAGTACAAGTACTGTAAAGCTTTCAATGCCAAGAAAATAACCTTTGTAAAATATCTATATTTATAATAAAATTTATGCTGGAACATCGAGAAAAATAAATTAATATAAAACACAACTGTTTATTCAGTTTTTATAAAAAAAAAAAGCAAAAGAACACAAAATATCATAAATAAATCAAACTAGACTTAAGCACCCCATGTTGCGGCGGGGGCCTAAAACTATGCCACATAACATCAATGCCACATAGCTGGTAGCGACCACCAACATTGAACTTGCAGCGTGTCGATTTAGGACCCACGCGTTGCGACAAACTTGTTAAATGGAAAAAATAGACGTAATAATGTTGAACCACACACGCACATTGCTCTGTGTTAACTCGCAAAATAATGTAGAAAAGAATAACTAAGTCGATATAGGATCCGCCCGTCGCGGCGAACTTGACAAAGGGGGAAATAGACACGTTATTGCGACATACCTGTCAAATGTGAAAATATAGACAAAAAATGTTGAACCACACACACACTGCGACGTATTAACTTGCAAATTTTAGAACGAAAGTAAAACGAAAAACTTGCGAAAGATAAAAAGTATGGGGGATCAAAGTTGTAAATAAAAAAGTTTTGGGTCAAATTACAAAAGTAAATAAATTAAGAGGATTACAATACAAAAGATGATAACCTTTGGGCTAAAAGTGAAAATTCATAATTTTTTTTTTAAAAACCCCATGGTACAACAATATAATGCAACAATGGGTTGCTAATTTATATTATGGAAATAAGCAAAAAACGTTAAATAACTAAAAACGTATATTGTGAAGATTATAGAGGTATAGATGAAAAGTAAAAAAAAAAATTGTCCAACGTGATTAGAAAAAAAGTTGACTGGTTTTAAGAAAAAACTAGATTTTTGCCCGCCGCGCGTTGCGCCGGCGAGACAAAGCGTTAAATCGCAAACCAAACTCACGATTTAGTGAATACATTTCAATTCCATTTCTCAAGCAAACAAATGAAATTTAGATTCTAGGTCTAACAAATTATGGGAACTAAAAACTTTTGAAAATGAAATTTAGATTCCATTGATTTAGCCTTATAGTATCAACTTATTAAACATCTAGATTGTGTCAACTTAAAACTCCTCACCAATTCTCAGAACGGGATTGTGAAGACGTGTTTCATCACATACGCTTCTTTCTTCTCTAAACCACTTGTTCTTGTGGCTCTGGAAGCCTAAAAAAGACTTAGGTGCTCCTCCTTTCTATAAATAGCAATAAATGGTACCTCGTAACAAATATATTAGAACTTACACAAATCCTAACAAAAAAAGGATGACAGAATCTGTGATAGATGATACCTATACCTGCGATAGATGATACCTATACCTCGATGATTTCCTTTCCAATCCAATAACAAAGACAAAAATCATCTTTTTCCAATCCAATTACAACAACCTATGGCACAACAAAGTTCTAAAGCACAATGTACAAGACTATAATATAATGCATAAACTTGTTATTAATTGATATTATTTAAATTTAAATGAATTAATATTAACTTTTTTTTTTTGGGAAAACCCCCAAGCTTAAGGTACAACTATGGCACAACAAAGTTCTAAAGCACAATGTACAAGACTATAATGCATAAACTTGTTATTAATTGATATTATTTAAATTTAAATGAATTAATATTAACTTTTTTTTTTGGAAAACCCCCAAGCTTAAGGTACAACTCTACTAAACATTAACATTTTTTTTTAGAAACCCCCAAAGCTTAAGGTACAAGTCTACAAAACACCCACATGTTGGTAATTTATAATATGGTAATAATAATATTTTAAAATTTCTTTTTTACTGTGGATGTCATAGATTCAAAGAAAAACAACTTTAATATTATTAAAATAATAAGATGAGGTAAAAATGAAAATAAAAAATAATAAGTTTTCCCCAATGTTTTCAGAACCGGACCGGAGGTCGACCCGGTCACCTTATGGGGTCAAAGGTCGGACCGGTCCGACCGGTTCGACCGGATTTAAGAACCGGAGACCGGTCCGACCGGATTTAAGAACCGGATTACGTCATAAATTATATAAAAATATATATAAAACATAGAAAAAATAGATAAAATTCCAAATAGTTAAGGAACTAAAAACACAACCATTAGTCATCCAAAAACATTCAAAAGTACCAAATCTTGCAACTAACTATCAAACATAGTGTCAAATCTTGTTTTGAGTTTTTTAGATTAGGTTTTGAAGTGATTTATTCCATATTTAATTAAAAAAAAAACCATGACCGGCCCGACCCTATGCGACCCGCCGGCCCGACCGCCGACCCGACCTCCGGCCTGATGTTGGTCCGGTTTGATGGCATGAACCGACCCGGATGAAGTCCCGGTTCCCGGCCGGACCGATCCGACCGGCCTGCCCGGTCCGGTTTTCAAAACATTGATTTTCCCCCTATGTTGGAATTAGAAAAATCATGACTGATTTCATGAAAAAAGAATAACATTTATTTATTTTTAAATGTTGATGTCACATATTCAAATACAAACAACTTTGGAATAGGAAAACCTAATATTATAAAAAAGAAAATCTAGATTACTATTCATCAAAGGCAAGGCTACACAGCTTTTAGAGAAAAATTAAATTAAATAAAAATTAAATAGGTTAAAAGCGTATATAACGAATACCAGTGTCAGTTTTGATAATATCGATATCCGTACCAATGATGTTTAATTAACAATGTTTCAATTTGTTAGGGTAGTGGTACAACACCAGCAGTCGTAAAGCTTACGATGCCAATAAAATAACCTCTGTAAAATATCGCTATTTTCAACAAAATTTATGTCGGAACGTCGAGAAAAAAAAAATAAAACACAATTGTGTATTCAGTTATTATAAAAAAAAGTTAAGGAACGCAAATTATAAGAAATAAACCAAATCAGTAAAATTTAAATCATTGAAAGCGTATATTGTAATTAATATAGAGGTATATACAAAAATAAAAAGAACAATAAGCATTTCCTAACGTGTTTAAATTAGAAAATGGAGTAAATCGACAAAATCGTCGATGAGTTTTGATCATGTTTGCGAGTTTCATCCAAAACATTTTTTTGTACTATATTGCCCTTTATTTTTTTGGACTTTTTATCATTTTCATCCAAACGTCGAACATTTTTCCAAAAATCGTCCCTGAGATTTGGGATTTTTGACGTTTCATCTAAATATCTAACAGAAAAAAAACCCAAACTAGACGTTTGGATAAAAATGACAAAAAAAAAACCCAAAATGAAGGGTAATATGATACAAAAAAGCTGTTTTTGTTTAAACTGACAAAGATGACCAAATCTCATGGGCGATTTTAGCAATTTACTCTAAAATAATGTTATGACAGGTTTTCAGAAAAAATAATAGTATTTAATTTTATTTAATGTGGATATCAAAGAAATACAACTTTATAATTAAAAAAAGTTAATATTATTAAAATAATATAAATTACTTTAATATAAATACGGGGAGCATGCTGTTCATTGCAAGGAGCTCCCTGGTTTCAAATACCGGCATGACTGGGTGAGGGATGTTTTGGGGGACATCTTGAGGAGAGCGGGGATTTCTGCCAAGAAGGAGGCCCCTGTGAATTTCCTTACAGACCCCATGGAAGGGAGATCTACATTGAGACCAGCGGACCTGCTCGTCTTTGGCTGGGCGGGAGGGAAACATGCTTGTGTAGATCTCACAGGAGTCTCTCCCTTAGCTGGGTTAAGGGAAAATGGGTTTGTAGCAGGACAAGCGGTAAAGAAAGCAGAATCTAAAAAGGTGGACAAACACGCTAAAGCATGTGCTGATAACCAACATGCATTTGTCCCCTTCGCTTTCGACACCTTTGGATCCCTGGCTCCAGAAGCTATCCGTTTGCTGACTAGGGTCCAACAGGTTGTCCACAGCAGTGGCTCATCAACAGGGGGGCAGAGGTTTGTTTTTAATAGGCTAGGGTTTGCTATCCAGAAAGGGGTAGCGGCGCAGCTTGTTGCTCGCTTACCTGCGATATTGATGTAAAGTGCATTTTGTCGAAATATATAACATCTTTCCTTAAAAAAAAAAAATTACTTTTCATAAGAGGTGTAACATTCTAAAAACAGATTCGGTAATTAAGCCAAATTAACAGCGGATGAGCGGGTAAAATACTATTAGTGGTAAAAGTTAACCCGATAAACATTAGGATTCAAATAAATAAACCTAATGTTAAATAAAAAGTGAATATATGTTTTATAAGATAAGGTTATAAAAGGCTCAGGCTATCGGGACTCAAGCTAAGTCGGGTTGTAATATCCCCGAACTTAGTAAATTGAATTACCATGTTCACTTGACAATTGATATAAGGTGTATAACTAGGAATATTAACCTAGTTAACGTAGTTGTTTATTAACGAATGTATTGGGGTTATAAACAAAAAAAATACATAACAAAACATGGAGGGGCTAAAATGCACATCCTTGATAATTAAAAATAGGGTTATTGGATTTAATAACCTAAACTTTGACCAATTGGCCGATAATAATCCCAACATAAAAAATTCCTCCTGTCAATCCCAACTTTCAAGCTATTTTCCTCCACCGAGCATTTACTAACTGGTTATAACCCAGTTAGTGTGTTGATGTGGCCGCTTATGTGGCACAAAATCTGGTTATATGCTGATGTGGAAGCTTATGTGGCACCATCACCATCACCACCTTCATCGCCACCACCACCCACAACCACCGTCTGCTACCACTGTCACCACCACACACCACAACAACTTTTTCTGACGACCTTACAACTAGTTTCGGTGACCTGCAACTTACTCCGGCGACCTGTAACTTGTTCTGGGGACACTCTTTACCTATGAAACCACCAAACGAGACAACCACCAGTCAACTCCAACCTCCTATGACCTTCTCCGCCACTCGGAACTTCAAAATTTCCAGTATTGCCTTGTCTCATGTTTTTCCAGTGAGATTGGAGTTGTGGATGGTAGTTTAATGGTGGTGGTTGGTGGTTTAAGGGTGGGGTGTTTGGTGGATATCCACCTTTTGAACCTCCGACCACCACCTTTAAACTACCATCCACAACTCCAACCTTACCGAAAAAATGTGAGACGCTGCGATAGTTGAAATTTTGAAGTTTTGAGTGGTGGAGAAGGTCACATGAAGTTGGAAATGACTGGTGGTTGTCTCGTTTGGTGGTTTCACAGGTAAAGAGTGTTGCCAGAACAAGTCGTAGGTCGTCGGAGTAAGTTTTAGGTTGTTGGAGTAAATTGTAGGATGCGGGAACAAGTTGTAAGGTCGTCGGAACAAGTTGCAATGGTGTGTGGTGGGGATGGTGGTGGCAGACGGTGGTTGTGGGTGGTAGTGATGAAGGTAGTGATGATGATGGTGCCACGTAAGCTTCCAATTCAATATTTAACCAGGCTGTGTGCCACATAAGCTGCCACGTATGCAAAACACTAACTGGGTTAGTAAAGGCTTGGTGGAGGAAAATAGCTTAAAAGTTAGGGAGTAAAATGCACGAATATTCCCTGTGATTTGCCAAAGTAACAGGTTTAGTCCTCAACTTTTGGAAATTACATTGGTGCTCCCTGTGGTTTGCACTTTTGTTATTCGGATGGTCCTTATAGTGGATGTCAGTTAAGTTTTCTAGTTAAGTTGCTATGAAATGACTAAATTGCCCTTTATATTAAAAAATAATAAATAAAATAATAAAAGAAATAAAACAATAAATATGTGGGACCCAACCCTACCTTCTTTTTCTCCCTCCCCCCGTCTCTCTCTCAGATCACAAACAAACAAACCCACCCACTATCTCGACCTACAATTACATGCAACTCCTACAACTCAATGGCGACATAATCAACCTGCAACTCCTACAACTCACCGGCGACACTCGTTCCTGTTCAATCTCAATTTCTTTGTATCTCTTTATTTCTGGCAGAATACAATGGATCTAATGGATCTAAATATCATTTCAGATCTGATTTTACGGGGTTGACGACGGTGCAAGGTGGCAGGGACTTCAAGATTAGTCGGAGTCAGATGTGAGTTAGGGCACTGTACGTCGCCGATTCTCTCGTCGTCGATTATTGTACGTATTCGGCGATTACTGTACGTCTCCGTCAGTGTATATTGATAATCGGCCGCGTGGTGACCTTCTGTTCTCTTCACTGCTTATGATGGGTAGCCGGTGGAGTTGAAACAGAGAGGACGAAAAGGTGAGGGAGGAAGATGATGTATAAAATCGTAGGTTTTTTTTTTATGTTCAAAAGGGTAGTTTTGTTATTTGGTAAGAGAAGGGAAAATTAATCATTTCACGTCCACTTAACGGAGAAAACTAACCGTCATCCACCCCAGGGACTATCCGAGTAACAAATTGTCAAACCACATGGAGCACCGGTGTAATTTCCAAAAGTTGGGGACTATAGGTGTTATTTTGCAAAACCACAGGGACTATCCGTGCATTTTACTCAAAATTGGGACGGGAGGAATTTTTTAAGTTGGAATTATTTCCGGCCAATTGATCAAAGTTTGGATTATTAAAATCCAATATAAACACATACATAATGTGTGTGTGTGTGTATGGCATACTCTAGAGAGAGAGAGGGGGGAGAAAATCCTCTCTAGAATCCAACCACAAAATCCACCGACTTAAAGATGAAATTGAGGTGGTTTCCTTGCATGATTGAGTATTTTGAATCATCTAAGCCTACAGATCATAAGGTATGTTGTAAAAATTTGGTTTGATGAATTTTCTATGAAGAGGAACTTGAAGGTGGTAACCTTGAATTGGATATTATTGATAGGATGATGAAATGGATGATGTGCTTATTCTTATGATCATCATACTTGCTAGTATATGTGAAATACTTGAACAATTTAGAGACTAGGTCAAGTGTTCATACATACCATGAGATGGGTTATTACAAAATTGATGTGCAAATTTGGTTTAGAATCATGACATGAATGGAGATTGAAGGGGTAAGGTCCCAAAAACCTTGCATAGGTGTTCAGGACCATAACACAACTTCACCACCAATGAACCTCTTTCAAAAAACCTTGCGCGGCAGCGCACTGGTTCTAAAGAAAAGAACTTAAAAGAAAGCAGTCTTCAGCATCCGCGCGCCAAGATAGAGATAACATATCTTTGCGCAAGCTTTCATGCAACAGATAGGATAAAGTCCTAACAACACTTCCGCGCGGATAACACCCAGACTTGAACAGGAAATAACTCTTTCTTTCATAGCAGAATTAGCATAAGGAAAGAGCCACATAGGATTACAGCTGTAATCTTTCAAGAAGGTATCATCGTGCACAAACCATTCGGTTATAACCGAATGGCCACGTGGCATCATCCTGAGCATCCTTCAAGATCAAGGTGATGGCACTAACTTGGAGAAAGATCCACACTTACCCACTTTCCACGTGGCACCACCCCAGCCGTTGATCGTGCCCACGATCCGTGTGCACACACACATAACGATTAGCGATTAACAGAGAAGGGATAACCGCTTACGGAAATTACTTTCCGTCATCTCTCTCGTCAACAAACTTTCCCGCCCAAATTGGGTTATAAATAAGACAATTCAGGTATCATTTCTCAAGTTACATTCACTTCACTCTCAATACTTCTTCTTCTTCATCAAAACCTGTACTTATTCTCACGCCGGAGGGTGGTCACGGAGAGAACCCCCATTCTCCCCGTGACGAGTCTAACGGTTGTTTGTTTTGCAGTTATTGTTAGAAGAAGAAGCTTAGCCAACCCCGAATCAAATGAGAAGAATCACCCCTTTTATGCAGATTCAAACCCCCTGGTTCAATTGATTCCGATCTGTTGAACCAGTGTTTCTTCATTGGCGCCCACCGATTTCTCAGTTTTTATTCACATCTTCTCGTTTTGATTCTCTTCAAACTCTGTTATCTAATGGCAGATATCTCATCAAACCGTACATCAAGTCCTCGATCTGAAAACAAGGGAAGTCCAGCCCAAGTTACTCAGATCGACGGAATCATGGGCAAACAATCCAGCACCAACAATTGCCACCAGGTAACAAGATCTGTTACCTCAGAAATGAAATCTGGAAATCGAAATCCTCTAGATCTACGTTCGGAGGAAACTCCAGAGTATTGGTTCAACAAAGCCCAGGAAACCATGAAAAAAAATTTCGCACCAAATTCCAGATCTGACTTTTTCCACCACAGATCTGGTCATCAGGAGTCCCAAAAGAAGGATACACTAAAAAAGAAATCCGAGAACACAGTGTCGGACCTACAACCAACACATCAGTGGGACATCCGGCCCAGTAGCAAAGAGTATCCAGAAACATTCAAAATTATGCAACGAAACACAGAACAAACATACGTGGTGCAAGGGGGACCTTCACAAAGATCACACAAACGGAGCCATAGTCAGCATTGGCGAGAACAAGAAGTAGTCTTCCCCATCGTTCCAGGAGGACCTCAAGAAGAACGCCTGGTAATCATAACTAGCATCTTCGGCCATTACCGTACTGATTATATGTTTATAGACCCCGGTAGTTCCATGGACATAATCTATGAACAATGTTTCAAGCAATTAGACCTAGAGGATAAGGCACGCTTGAAGCCAGTAGAGTTTCCTTTAACTGGTTTTTGCAACGAAGCTGTCTTCCCTTTGGGCCAAATCGCTTTCCCTGTGACACTCTCAGATGGTGAACACTCGCGCACTGTAACAGTTAATTTCATGGTCATGCCAGCCACATCACGGCATGATGTGCTGTTGGGGAGACGGTCCCAGAGGGAGTTCAACATGATTACCTCTATTCCACATGCGGGATGCGGTTTTCCAACCGAAACAACAGTAGCAATTCTATATTCCAGCAAAGAGATGATGTACGTGGACGATGAGCCACCAGTGAAAGTCGCCAAGCCATTACCTCCAAATGAGCCAGAAAAATGGGTTCTCAATGAAGAATATCCTGAACAGACCATTCTGTTAGGTCACGCCATCTCACCTACAATTCGCTCAAAATTAAAAGAACTCCTGTCTAACAACATGGATATCTTCGCATGGTCCCCGACGGACATGAAAGGAGTACCACGAGAGATAACACATCATTGCTTAAACATCTGACCTTCCGTAGAACCAGTTGCGCAGGGTAAGCGCAGCCTCAGTACCGAAAAGGCACAAGCAATGAATGAACAAGTAGCCGAGTTACTCCAAGCGGGAATTCTGCACAAAGTGCAATATCAAACCTGGGTAGCCAACCCAGTAATGGTGCAGAAACACAATGGCGGTTGGCGCATGTGCGTCGACTTTAAAGATCTCAACAAAGCATGTCCCAAAGACTGTTACGCCCTCCCTGAAATAGACAAAAAAGTAGATTCCCTTGCATCCTTCCGCTGGAAATGTTTCCTGGATTGCTATAAGGGATATCATCAAGTGCAAATGAAAGAGGAGGATGAAGATAAAACAGCATTTCACACAGACAAAGGTATTTTTTGCTATACAAAAATGCCTTTCGGCCTTCGTAATGCAGGCTCTACTTATCAATGTCTGATAGACAAAGTCTTCAGGGACGATATTGGGGTAACAGTAGAAGTTTACATGGACGATCTCGTTATCATGAGTCGGGAAGAAGAATCCATGCTAACAAATATTCAGCGCACATTCAACTCTCTCCGCAAAGTCAACTTAAAGCTAAACCCGGTGAAATGCTCGTTCGGGATGGAAGAAGGAAAATTCCTAGGGTTTATTATCACCAAAGGTGGTTTCAAGGTCAAGCCAGAAAAAGTAGAAGCCATCTGACTCATGCCGTCACAGGCGTCCGTTAAAGAGATGCAACGCCTAGCCGGGCGACTAGCAGCACTCAACAGATTCTTGGAAAACCACGCCGCCAAATCTTACCCGTTCATCAGCACCTTACGCAAATGCGTCAAAAAGAGCCAGTTCCAATGGACATCAAAAGCGGAGAAATCCTTCCAGCAAATGAAGGAATGTTTAATTCAGTTGCCGACCCTAACGGCCACGCAAAAGGAAGAACCGCTAATCCTATATCTTTCCGCCGCAGAAGTAGCAGTTGGCGCAGTACTGATGGTCGAAAGGGGTGAGATTCAAACCCCAATCTATTACATTAGTAAAATGCTAACTGGTCCAGAAACGCGCTACTCTATCATGGAGAAACTGGTCCTTGCGCTAGTTCACGCGTCACGTAGATTGCGACGATATTTTTCTGGCCACGTAATCACCGTCCTTACAAACTACCATCTAGGACAGATCTTGTCTAAACCAGATGTTGCGGGACGGTTGGCCAAGTGGGCTATTGAGTTAGGAGGATACAACATCCTGTACAAACCTCGACCAGCTATTAAGGGACAAGTCTTAGCGGACTTTGTTACCGAAGTCCCCGTCGACAAAATCCAGGAATGCGAAGCAATTCAAAATCCTACCCCAGTCTTCGATGACAGGGTTTGGACATTACATACAGATGCGCCTCAAACGATGACGATGCAGGCGCAACTCTTCTCCTAGTTAGCCCTGATAACCATGAACTCACATACGCAATTCACCTGGATTTCAAAAGTACTAACAACGAGGCGGAATACGAAGCGTTCCTGGCAGGACTCCGTCTGGCACTCAAGATGGGAGCGAAGAACCTCGAAGCACACGTCGATTCTAAATTAGTAGCAGAACAAGTCAATGGGCATTACGATGGTAAAGGCGAAGCCATGGCCTTATATCTGGAACAAGCAAGAATCTTGATCAAGCAGTTTCAAACCTTCAAGATAGTTCACATCAATAGAAGCGAAAATAAACATGCAGATGCGCTAAGCAAATTAGCTGCTACAAGCTTCAGACACCTTGCGAAAGAGGTTCGCATCGAGGTATTATCTAATCCGTCTGTTCCTTTAAGACAAGTAAACATCATAGAAGTCGGGAATCCATCTTGGATGTCCCCGATCATTACATACTTGCAACATGGGATTCTCCCAAAAGGAAAAGCGGAAGCCAGAAAAATTCAACATAAGGCGTTAAATTACGAAATGGCAGACGGTATCCTGTACCGCAAATCATTCATGGGTCCTCTTCTACGCTGCGTAGACAAAACCAGCGCACAATATTTGGTCCACGAAATTCATGAGGGATTATGTGGCATCCACGCAAGCCCGCGCATGGTGGTGGCGAAAATCATGAGCGCAGGTTATTAATGGCCAGGGATGCACGTAGATGCAGTAGTGCTATTGCGCAAGTGCACCTCATGCCAGCGCCACCCCCCAAAAATGCTCTGCCCGAAGAACCCTCTGGTCCCAGTCACTTCAGCATGGCCTTTCCAACAATGGGGCATTGACCTAGTTGGTCCTTTCCCCGATGCGCCTGGCGTAGTCAAGTTCATAGTAGTAGCTATAGACTACTTTACCAAATGGGTAGAAGCAAAGGCTCTCGCATCAACCATTGCAATGGTGATCCGAAAGTTCATATGGGAGCACATCATTTGCCGATTCGGACTACCATTGCGCATCATTTCTAATAATCGTACAAACTTCGCGTCGGAGGACCTACAAAAATGGTTCAAAGAAATGAACATTGAACACAGCTTCGCCTCTGTGGCACACCCACAAGCGAATGGGCAAGTGGAGAGCGTGAACAAGCAAATAGTAGACGACATAAAAGCAAGGCTGGGGACCGCACGCACGGGGTGGGTGGACGAGCTCCCAAGCATTTTATGTGCCCACCACACAATGCCAAAAACCAGTACAGGCGAAACTCCATTCAGCCTCGTCTATGGTTCAGAAGCGGTAATTCCAGCAAAGGTCGGACTCCCATCACCACGTATGATCGCCATGGAAAAGCAAGATAACGAACGAGAACGAAGAATTGACCTAGACCTTGTTGAAGAAAGGCGCGAGAACGCAGCCTTTACAGAAGCCAGGTACAAATCAAAGTTAGAAAAATACTATAACGCTCGCGTACGCGTTTGCACCTTTCTTCCAAGAGATTTTGTCTTACGAGACAATGAGGCATCCAACGCGGAGAAACCAGGGAAACTAGCGCCCAAATGGGAAGGACCATATGTCATCCATGAAGTCCTGGGTAAAGGCGCATATACTCTAAATAGGATCGATGGAACGCATGCACCACGCACCTGGAACGCGCAACAACTGCGCAGGTGCTACATGTAACCAGCGTAACCATCTCACACAATAGCCGACCACTTGCGCAGTCAACATAATTATTTTAATTATTTACTTTGTATCTGTTGGCCCCGCGCCTTATCAATACAAAGCTTACTTCTATTATATTCTATTGTTTATTACAAAATGCATGTAATTCCTTTTGGTACACGCGAAAACACTATGGTAAAACATTACAAGTCTCATGAACGGTCTACGGATACAAGTCCCGCATACAATCCAGACCTACATTCACTCATGAGCTTCATACCATCTTTATTTGCTCTACCTAAACAAAGTAATTATGCACATGCAAGACATTGTAATCCAAACACATAATATATTCAAAACAGTTATTTGCGTATCAAACGCAATAACAAAAATCTATATGCACAACAGTGCATCCAAAAAGTTACTTGTGCAGCAGGCACAAAAACAAAAAGTATACGAACACAACAGTGCATCAAACGACATTTACAAAAAGAAACATACAAAATAAGCTAGGGGTCCAGAAACATGTCCAACACCTCCAAAGGGGTATGCAGTGCTTCACCATACCACTCGAGAGGATGAGGGTCAATAATCCAGGGGTTTTCACCCTCCCCATCACCCACAGTGGAGCAGTCATTTGGACATCAGCCGGAATCGCAGAAGGTCATCCACTTTGACGCCGTTTGTACACCACCGAGCACCGTCCCCTCTGATCAGACCGAAAAGACTGCATCAAGACATTCACCGACAGCCGGGTAACCCCTTCACCATTATCACCTCTAGTATGAAGAGAGGCATAATTTTCTCCTGTATACGAGTAAGGAACGGTACCAAGAAATCCTTTACTTCTGACAACCTCTTCTGACGACAGACCTCCAAGATGAAGCAAAGTTTCAGCAGCATCAAAGGTCTTCAGTATTTCAGAAACCCTCCATGAATGGTATTTTCGCCTGGTTCTCATATTTGCCAAAACTGGTAAAATATTAATAACCTCTGTGTAAATATATAACTAAAACGAGTTGACGTCAGCATTGTTAAGAGAAATGTCAGAAAGAGTGATGATTAATGTCAAATCACCACTTTCTGAAACAGTGGTGTTACAGTAATCATCGATTACATTAAATGATCTCTGACAGCGCCTACACGCATTCCTAGAAGCTACAGTTTAAGGAAGAAGGTAATTAGTCAAAACACCTACTTATTTCCTCCTCTACGGCACACAAGGGCCACGTCACCTCAATCAATTCATGATTAAAAAATGATTCATTCTAACAATATGAACAGTTCAAATCGAGAAATATCTTCTCCAAGAAGATTCCCAACATTTTCCCACCAAAAACTCTAGAGCAAAAACCACCCATCTCTTATAGTCCAGTGCTCCACTTATTTGCATAAGAGCAACACTAGACTGGGGGACTTGAAGGGGTAAGGTCCCAAAAACCTTGCATAGGTGTTCAGGACCATACCACAACTTCACCACCAATGAACCTCTTTCAAAAAACCTTGCGCGGCAGCGCACTGGTTCTAAAGAAAAGAACTTAAAAGAAAGCAGTCTCCAGCATCCGCACGCCAAGATAGAGATAACATATATTTGCGCAAGCTTTCATGCAACAGATAGGATAAAGTCCTAACAACACTTCCGCGCAGATAACACCCAGACTTGAACATGAAATAACTCTTTCTGTCACAGCAGAATTAGCATAAGGAAAGAGCCACATAGGATTACAGCTGTAATCTTTCTAGAAGGTCTCATCATGCACAAACCATTCGGTTATAACCGAATGGCCACGTGGCATCATCCTGAGCATCCCTCAAGATCACGATGATGGCACTAACTTGGAGAAAGATCCACACTTACCTACTTTCCACGTGGCACCACCCCAGCCGTTGATCGTGCCTACGATCCGTGTGCACACACACATAACGATTAGCGATTAACGAAGAAGGGATAACCGCTTACGGAAATTACTTTCCGTTATCTCTCCCGTCAACAAACTTTCCCGCCCAAATTCGGTTATAAATAAGACAATTCAGGTATCATTTCTCAAGTTACATTCACTTCACTCTCAATACTTCTTCTTCTTCATCAAAACCTGTACTTATTCTCACGCCGGAGGGTGGTCTCCGCAGAGAACCCCCATTCTCCCCGTGACGAGTCTAACGGCTGTTTGTTTTGCAGTT
Source organism: Helianthus tuberosus (assembly GCA_030545235.1). NCBI lineage: Eukaryota > Viridiplantae > Streptophyta > Magnoliopsida > Asterales > Asteraceae > Helianthus > Helianthus tuberosus. The sequence goes on from CM060406.1 coordinate 191,392,054, forward strand.
ATTGTTAGAAAAAGAAGCTTAGCCAACCCAGAATCAAACGAGAAGAATCACCCTTTTTATGCAGATTCAAACCCCCTGGTTCAATTGATTCCGATCTGTTGAACCAGTGTTTCTTCAGAAATACATGAAGAAATCATATGCATGATAGTTCTAGGTTAAAACCCTCATAAGAGGTGATGTGGGCTTTGACATGATTTTAAGAATTAGCCTCTTTAGGTTCATTTGTATATAATAGTCTCGTGATATAATATTTTGATGATTGGATGCAGTTGAATAACATGAAGTGTGAATACTAGTGAATACATGGTAAATTTATAGAATTTAGACACATAGGGCGAGGATTAAAAATGATGCCCACCATGTGTTTGATGAAATGACTAAATGAGTTTTATTGAATTTGTTAATGCATTTATACTTGTCAATTTACTTTTAAAACTCAAACTGACCTATAATAGAATCAAATGAGAAATATGGTATAAAAGTTCATAAGGTGTGATGGTCATGATGTAGGATGACTAATCTAACCATCTTGTGGATATTATGTGATACTTTGACTCTTGACAAGCTATGTGACGCAAGGTAAGTAAAGCTTACACCTCCTAATATAGAATTACTACTTAAGTGATAAGAAGTATTTGGTTAATAATGAGGTTATCAAAGAACAATTGCGGTTCAATGGGTAAAAAAATATAAGATGAGACCCATGGCGAAAACCATGAAACGAGTCAAAATGGGTGAGACTATGTTAAATCATAATTTGGTGATAAAAAGAATTATAGAAGTAAGACCCTTTGGTGTAAACCATAACGGCTCAAATGGGCAAAATGGTAAATTGGATCACATGTTGGTGATTAAAAAAAGAGTTTTGAAAATGATACCCTATGGTGTAAGCCATAACGGGTCAAATAAGTAAAATAACAATTAGATCACAGGTGGGTGATTAAACAAAGAACTTTGAAATAGGACCCTATGGTGTTAACCATAACGGGTCAAATGAGTAAATTGGTGAGAAACCACACATTGGTTATTAAACAATGAATTTTCTTAAAATAGGCCCTTATGGCGTAAATCATAATGGGTCAAACAAGCAAAATGGCGAATAACCACATATAGGTGATTAACATAATGAGTTTTAGAAATGGGGACCCTATGGTTATGGTCAAACTAGTGAAATGGTAAGTAATCGCGTATTAGTGATTAAACAAGGATTTTTTGAAATAACACCTTATGGTTTAAACTATGACGGGTCAAATGGGTAAGATGGTAAGTATGCACCTTTTGACAATAAACAATACATGGTTAGTTTGATATGCTTAAAGGGTAAGCCAAGAACGGGTTAAGTGGACAACCGTGTAAGATGGTAAGTATGTACCTTTTAACAATCAACAATAAAAGTTTTCCAGTTTGAAAAGCAGCTAAAATTGATTAAAATGCGCTCGGATAATAGCTCGGGAAAACTACCTCCAAGTTAGATTAAAAAATGAGTTGCTTGATAGAGTTGATCATTCCGGTAACATAAGAAAATATGAGGCATGAACTAGAATGCATAATGCCTCCTAACGGGTCAGTTGGGTAATTAACTTTAAACCGAAAGAATGATTTAAAAAGCTAAAGGATCCAGGTTCAGATTAAGCGTTTGAACCTATAATTATGGGGGAAAGTCCTAAAAATGGAAAACTTGAAGTTGCGTGCAAAAATTGTCAAATTTTGGCAAAATTTCGGGCAAGGATAAAAATTGTCAGCATTTTTATAAACTTTCTGGAAAAGTGTCCTCCCCACGCCACGTGGAGGAGACACCCTGCTCTTCCGCAACGCACAGAGGCGCCCAGTCAAAAAAGTCAAAGTTGCGCTACCTTGCGCCATGCGAGTGAGCTGGGTGACCCACCACGATGCGCGGAGGCACCTTATTTCAGTGAAAACTGTTTTCTTCATTAAATTTTGACACGTTTGACCATTTATCTCAAACACTAATTATTCGTGGTGTTTTTGTTAGGCTTTCACAAGAGCAGGAACCGGACGGACGACCGAGCACACGAAGAACCGAGTACTATTAAACCATTATCTCTTTGGAGACGATTCACGGGAAAGTTGAATCATGATCATGCACGACATAGTTTTAGAGATTAAAACTCTCTTATTTATTGTCGCAACCCCCCTCCCCTAACAACCCGGGAACGGGCGGCCACGGCCAGTTTTGGTGGTACCCAGGTGTTTATCATTTTGGCAGCGGAATCACATCAGGATCGTAGTTAGGAAATATTTTATCAGAGTAAAATACCACTCTTTTTGGTTTTTCATGATACTTTCGACTTAAAGCATCATCTACTACATTTGCCTTTCCTGCATGGTACTGGATATTGCAATCATAGTCACTAAGTATCTCCATCCAGCGTCTTTGTCTCATATTTAACTCCTTTTGTCCGAAGACATACCTTAAACTCTTATGGTCGGTGAAAATGGTAAACTTACTACCGTAAAGGTAATGTCTCCAAATTTTAAGGGCAAATATTATAGTTCCTAATTCTAGATCATGGGTTGAATAATTCTCTTCATGATTCTTAAGTTGCCTAGAGGCGTAAGCTATAACCTTTTGACGTTGCATTAACACACATCCATAACCTAACTTAGAAGTGTCACAATAGACTACAAAGTCTTCAGTTCCTTCTGGTAATGCTAGTATGGGTGCATGGGTTAATCTTTGCTTAAGAATTCTAAAGGCTTCTTCTTGTTTTGGTCCCCATTCAAACTTAACAGATTTACAGGTTAGCTTAGTTAAGGGAATGGCTATTCTAGAAAAATCTCGAATAAATCTTCTATAATAACCGGCCAATCCTAAGAAACTTCTAACCTCAGTAGGTGACTCAGGGGTTTTCCATTTGGTAATCGCCTCGATCTTTGTGGGATCCACATGAATTCCTTCATGATTAACTAGATATCCAAGAAACTGTACTTGTTCTAACCAAAACTCGCACTTTGAAAATTTTGCATAAAGCTTTTCTTTTCTCAATAAACTTAGTAGTGCGTGCAGATGCGCTGCATGTTCCTCTTTGCTCTTAGAATAAATAAGAATATCATCTATAAAGACAATTATGAATTTATCCAAATATGGCTTACATATTCGGTTCATCATGTCCATAAATGCAGCTGGGGCATTGGTTAGGCCAAATGGCATGACAGTAAATTCATAATGGCCATACCTTGTTCGAAAAGTGGTCTTAGGAATGTCCTCTTCCTGTACCTTTAATTGATGATATCCTGATCGTAAATCGATTTTCGAGAAAAATCGTGCTCCTTGCAACTGGTCGAACAGATCATCGATTCTCGACAATGGATACCGATTCTTAATCGTGACTTTGTTCAATTCACGGTAGTCAATGCACATACGCATTGATCCGTCCTTCTTTTTAACGAATAGGATCGGTGCTCCCCATGGCAATGAGTTGGGCTGTATGAATCCTTTTTCCAACAATTCATCTAGTTGTTTCTTCAGTTCCTGCATTTCTGCAGGTGCCAAACTGTAACGTGCTTTGGCAATTGGTGTTGTTCCTGGTAGTAGGTGGATTCTAAATTCAACTTCTCTGTCTTGAGGTTGCCCTGGTAATTCTTCTGGAAACACATTTGGAAACTGGGATACTACTGTAATATCTTTTAATTATTTTCCTTTAGTGTTAATGATTATGGAAATCAAATACACTAATGATCCTTTTCTTACATAACTGGCTGTTTTCATTACAGAGATGAATTTTGTGGATCTAGACAGCTTATCTCCTTTAATTGTGATCTTTTCACCTTTTGGTGAGTTTACTTGGATTGACTTTTGATCACATAAAATACTGGCTTTATTGGCTATCAACCAATCCATTCCTAACACAACATCAAATCCTGCCAGATTCATTGGGTAAAGGTTTGCAATAAACTTTTGATTTAAAAATTCTATTCTTGCTCCCTGCAAGATTTCAAAAATCTTAATGGTTCCCCTATTTGCAGTCTCTACTAGACATTCTTGTGGGAGTTTAGTTAATGGTTGATTGAGAAGTTTGCAAAATGAAGTATTAATAAAACTTTGGTTTGCACCAGAGTCAAATAATACTTTAGCAAAAACATCATTAACTAAAAACGTACCGGCGATCACATCTGGGATCATCTTTGCTTCTTCTACAGTTAGAACAAATGCCCTAGCATTTTTAGTATTCTTGGTGTTCGCAACTGGAGCTAGTTTTGAACAATTCGGTTTGATGTGACCTTTTTCTCCACAGTTGAAGTACATTCCATTATTTGGTTTCCTCCTGCAATCTTCTTCCTTGTGTCCTGGTATCTTGCAGAAATTGCAGTAGGTAGGGCATTTTCCTGAATGCTTCTTCTTGCAAGCTTTGTAGTACGGTATAGAGGTAGAACCTATATTCTTCCCACGGTTGGAATTTCCATAACAAAATTCTTGGGTAAGCCTTTGATCTTGGTTCCTTCTCTGATCTTCTTCTCGTGTACGCACTAATTCATCAGTCAAGGTGTTTGCTAATTCTACAGCTTCTTCTATGGTTTGAGGTCTAGCTTCCTTGACTACATGCCTAATTTCACTGATTAATCCCTAGATGTAACGGGAGATTAATACTGGTTCAGGTGATGCAAGGGTTGGCACTATTCTAGCATATTCGAAGAATAACGTAGTATAACCCTTACTATCTACCCCAGTCATTCTAAGGTTAGGAACTTATTTGCTATCTGTTCCTTTTCATTTGGGAGGGCATAATAAACTTTCTACCATGTTTTTAAATTCCTCCCATTCCATATTGTAAACCCTATCACTTCCCCTAGACTGGAGGATAGTGTTCCACCATTCTAAGGCTGAGTTCTTAAACAGATTGGAAGCAAACATTATCTTATCCTCTTTCGCACACTTGCTTATTTTTAAGACAGCCTCAGTCTTTTCTATCCAGCGTAGAGATGCAACGGCCCCTTCATTGCCTGAGAATTCCATTGGTTTACAAGACCAGAATTCTTTATAAGAACAACCATAAGACATGGTTCTTCTTCTTTTGGGAATGGGCGCTTGAAGTATGGGTCCATTGTTTACGTTGTGTTCAGGTTCAATGGGTCGTTTACTACCACGTTTACTTTTATTATTTGTTTCCTTAACCGTTTTGATAATATATGGCATTGCATCTATTATCCCTTATGCCACTATATGTTGGATGGCATTGTTATCCACTTGGTTTCCATTATTGTTGTCGTTCGGGTTATCATTATCCGGGTTATTGTTACTCTGGTTATCGTTATTCTGGTTTTCCTGGTTCACTTCGTTGTCCATCTGAATTTTAAACATTTGCCACTTATTAATATCACAAAATAATATTTAATGCAAACATTCACATAACACGCATATTGATAAAAAACGTCGAACATTGCGACTTACTCTTTCTTATATTATGCATCTAATACAAACTAGAACTGGAATTAAAATTTACAATACTATTATGCATCACTAACCACGAGGTGGTCTATACTACAACATATAATATATATATATATATATATATATATATATTCATACAAACATATTATATATATTATTATTATATTATTATTACTACCACCATCACTGATATGGGTTCATCCAGAACTCCATATTACGCTCGTCGTACTTCCAGACGAGTCGTTCTCCAACCTGCCTCATCCTCTCGCTACTTTCTAAAATTTCCTCTCCGAAAGTTCGGAGCTCTTGCACATTTTATGCATTCATTGGGGGTGCAGGTGCTGGTACTGGATCGGGGTATTGTGGCATGGGTTCTTCCTGAGGGTATAGATTCTTTAGGATTTCCCTAATGTATTCATCATTATCATAGTAGGGATCTAGAGGGTCCAGACCTGGGTAAGCTGCTAGGTTTGGCATGGGTTCGTCTGTTAGGTGGTAGCGTTGTACATAATCCCTATGATTATCAAACCACGGGTCATAGTCTGGGTCTAAGGGATTGGGTGCTGGTATCCTAGGTATCTCTTCTGGGTTAAAATCATGCATTTGAATTTGGTTTTCTAGGTTGTTTTCAATCTCCATTGGCTGTGTGGGAAACTAGGGTAATGGTTGAGGGGCTATGAATTGCTCCAGGTTTGGGTCGGCAGCTGTGCTTGCTAAGATATGGAAGTTTGCTAAACTCCTATTGAGCATGTCTTGGGTGTGAGCATCTGTCTCTCTCTTAGCGGCTGCTAGAACTCACTGCTGTTGTAACTTTTTCATTCTCTTCCTACGCTCATGTGCTCCCCTACTGAACCATCCTCTATTTTTAGGAGGGAATGACTCTTCAGACTGAGCCTTAAACACGAATATCCCATCTTCATTGTCAGCTGAAAACCCTGTGAGGGCAGGCTGTGAAGAGGTGCCTTCGCTCCTAGGTGAACCGGACAACTGACGATAAGCGTCGGAGGGTCCTTCATCGCTCATACTGTAAACTAACAAATACTCAAATAACAAACAGCAATAAAATACAGATATGCACGTATTTCCGTAATTAATTTCCTAACGATTTGAACAATATCTTGTGTCAGCAGAACATTTTGGCTGAATCAGTGGATTAGCTCTGATACCACCTTCTGTCGCAACCCCCGTCCCCTAACAACCCGGGAACGGGCGGCCGCGGCCAGTTTTGGTGGTATCCAGGTGTTTATCATTTTGGCAGCGGAATCACATCAGGATCGTAGTTAGGAAATATTTTATCAGAGTAAAATACCACACTTTCATAATATTAAACACGTGGGAATAATCCCAAGTTTTAAATACATACATTTTCATAGGGATAAACCCTATTTTATTTTAAATAAAACATCTCTTTATTTTAGGTAACTTTATAGCCACTTTTCCAAGCCTTCAGTGCTGTCCAGCTGGCTTCTATTTGGCTTTCACATTTTGTTACCTGAAACGCGTTTAAAAACATTTGTCAGTGGGAAATACTGGTGAGTGAATCCCAGTTTAATCAAGTTAAGTAAAACCATTGTACAGTATTGAGGGCGGTCGCGCAAATACATTTGTTTCCATCTACTTAATTACCACCCACGGTACTGTCAACCCGACTTGTGGTCATGTTACTCCTCGCAAGGTAGTAACAAATTTTGTATACAAAACCCCAACATACCGACGATAATTGTAGAATACAAATACGCAATCACTGTTTAATGTAATATTAATTATGTGAGGTTTTGTAAAAACAGTTTGCAAAAAGGTTTACAAAAAGGAGATTACTCACATTGCTGTCTTAGATTTTCCTTAAGGATTTCCTGGTGATTATCTATTAAATACACAAATGCACACGCGTTAGTATAATAACCCAATATTTACATTAGTAATACCCTCCCCGAGACGGCATTCCAACGACCACGTCGGGCAGAACCACGACAGCCGTTACGGAACCCTGGATCAATCGGTCAGCGTATCTAATACGTAACCGGGGGTTATGATACTTACAACGTGGCAGAACTTCGCTATTTAGGGGGGGGGGGGGGTATTTTACCCGCTATTATAATTTCTATTCAGAATATTGAGAGAGAGATCGAGAGATTGAGCGATTGTAAACTGAGGCCTGAGCTCCCATTATATAGGGCTGGTCGACCAGGCCCTCGCGGCCCGCGTAAATAGAAGGCCAGGCCTTCGCGGCCCGCGACGTAGGTTGAGTAGGGCCTAGGGTTGCTGGGTCACGAATGTAGACTTGATGAGTGGCGACACGTGGCACCTCAGGGTGTCGTCTGACCGCTTAGTTTTCGCGGCCCGCGTAGAAGACAACTAAGGTCTTCGCGGCCCGCGACGCCCTTTTGAATTTCGTTTTTATTTAATTTTAATGAAAATAAAGGTATCTGGGGTCCGTTTTCACATACAGGGTGTATTTTAGGACATATAGGGATATTTTAAAATAAATTAGGGCGTCGAAAATATATTGAGGGTTGTTATATTTATAAACTGTAAATTAAGTTATATAACCCGTCATGTCGATTTGTCTGTGGTGTCAGTTAACCCAGACGTGTAAGTTCTAAGTTTTTTTTTTGTTTTAAACTATAGGATCTAATTATCCGAATGTTTAAATATTAATATGAAACAGGTTAGAGTGTTACAAGAGGTGAGGTAAAGTTGAAAATAAAAAAAATAACAAGTTTTTCCCTAATGTTTGAATTAAAAAAAGGCATGACTTATTTCATGAAAAATTAATAATAACTAGGATTACGACCCGCCGCAATGCGGCGGGGATTCTTTATTTATAACTAAGTCGATCTACGATCCACACGTTATGTTAAACCTGTCAAACGGGGTAAAAATAGACGATGTAAAACCGTTCACCCACACACGCACGTTGCGTCGTGTTAACTCGCAAAATTTAGAACGAAACGTAAAAACGTTAAGCCAAAGACGCACGCTGTGATGTGTTAAGTCACAAAATTTAGAACCAAGCATAGAGCGCAAAATTTGCGAAAAATGAAAACTATAAAGGACCAAAGTTGAAAGTAAAAAAAGTTATGAGAATAGATTGTAAAAGATAAAAAGTTTTGGGTTAAAAGTAAAAAACAAATAGTTTTGGGTTAAAAGTAGTTTATGAAATACTTTTGGGTGAAAAGTAAAAAAAATCAATTTTTTTTTGTAAAACCCTCAAAGCCAACGTTACGACAACCATATGCATAACAATTTTTTCTTTGAAAAATCTACCAAAGCACACCCCGTGTTGCGGCGGGGCGTAAAACGGTGTCAAATATTACTAATGTCACACAACCGTCATTGACAACCAACACTGACTCGACCTATAATATGCGTATTGCGACGAACCTGTCAAACATGGAAAAATAGAGGTAAAAACGTTGAACCACACATGCACGTTGCGTCGTATTAACTCGAAAAATTTAGAACTATACGTAAAACGAAAATTTGCGAAAGATGAAAAGTATAAGTGACAAAAGTTGTGAAGTTAAATTGCAAATAATGAAAAGTTTTGGGTTAAAGTTAAAAAAACAAATTATGTAGGGTTAAAATTGAAAAAGGTACAAACCTTTGGGTTAAAACTAAAAAATAAAGTTTTTTTTTTTGGAAAACACCTAAAGCACAACTTACAAGTCCTTATGCACAAAAAGTTTGCTAATTTATATAGGTTTTAATTTGAAAAAGTTTTTTTTTAATGGGATGTTATATATTCATATATAAACAACCTTAAAATAAAACAAGCTAATATTATGAAAATTATCTAAATTACTATTTTGTGGCGGAGCTAGAAGAAAATTGCATGGGTATCTCGAAATTTTATTTTGAACCTAGAGGTATTATAATATTTGCTCAAATGTATTTGATAAATAAAACAAAAAAGAAAAAGACATTTGCACTAATTTGCACTTCGCCGACAAAGTTGAGAGTACTGACAAAATAGAAGTTTTCAACTTGAGTGTCATAATAGTAATATTTTGCATTTGTTAGCGTATATTAACTTAATGGTTTAAGCAAAGAAGGCCTTTCGTTACTTTTTGTACGCTTACTTGCTTTCAAATACTAATTGAATAACCATTAATTGGTTCAAGTAAAGTCACAATTTCAGTAATTAAAATTCATATCTGTAATTTTAATTTTTAATTCATCTTTTTTTTTACGTTTTTACATATTAGTATGAGAAACAATTGAATAAAATAGTAAAATATATAGAGTAAATGAAATGATACATATGTTAATAACATATATATTTTTAATAATACAAAGTATATAAAATAATTCATGTCTGACTAATAATTAAGTTAAACGAATGTAACTATGTAAGAGGAATGAGTTAAACGTCAAAATGGTCCCTAAGGTTTGGTCATGTTTGCCACTTTAGTCCAAACTCAAACCTTTTGAATTTGGGTCTCTATGGTTTCAATTTTGTTGTTGTTTTTATCTAAAATCCAAATTGGCTCTGATTTTTCAGTTAACCACTCTCCTTTTTATTGTTTTTCTGCCTTTTAATGTAGGGCAAAATGGTCTTTTAACGTTTTATTATAACAAATTAAAAAAATGAAAAAAAAATCACAAAGGGGATTATGGTTGAAGAAGGGACAGTTAGGGTTTCATAAAGGGACTTTGTGATTTTTTTTTTGTTTTTTTAATTTGTTATAATAAAACTTTAAAAACTCATTTTGCCCTTCATTAAAAGAGAGGAAAACAACAAAAAGGAGTGTGGTTAACTAAAAAATCAGACTCAGTTTGGATTTTGGATGAAAATGGCAACAAAATTGAAATCACAGAGAGCCAGATTCAAAAGATTTAAAAGTGATCAAACCTCAGAGACCATTTTGACATTTATTTATTGAGGAATATATATAATGTAGCTTAAAATAACTAATAAAATAATTTATGTCTCACTGTGTTATCTCCTAGATTGAGATGAAAATAAATAAATTTAAATAATATATATATATAAATATTATGTTAATATACAACTATTCTTTCTTCTCTCTCATTTCCAAAAGTTTACACGCAGCCTCCCTTTTCGTTTCCAAAATTTACACGCAAGCCTTGCTGCCGGAGAACGACCAGAAAAGAAAAACGACCGAAAAAATATTTTAGATTGTATCCGCACCAATCACTATTCGCTTTCAAATTTAAATACCTAAAGATACAAAATTTCAATATTCAAACTAAGAAAAAGTTCTTTGTTGAGTACTCCTGCATTAGTTCCGCCCCTATTACTATTCAAGGTTACACAACTTTTAGAGAAAACTCAAATTAAAAATATATATATATGTGGATTAAAAACGTATATAACGAATACTGGCATCGGTTCCAATAATACCGATATTTTCACATACAGGGTGTATTCTAGGACATATAGGGATATTTTAAAATATATCAGGGCGTCGAAAATATTTTGAGGGTTGTTATATCCTCCCCACCTTGTTTTAGAGCTCGTCCTTGAGATCTACTGGAACAGGTGTGGATATTTCCTTTGCATTTCTGATTCAAGCTCCCATGTGTACTCTGGTCTTCTTTTGGAGTCCCATTTCACTTTGACCAGAACTAATCTCTTGTGCTTGAGGTTCTTAACTTTCCTATCTTCAATCTGTAGAGGTCTTTCTACAAATTTTAATTGTTCATTTACCTCTATATCCTTAAGAGGTACTACGAGTGATTCATCAGCTAAGCATTTCTTGAGGTTTGATACATGAAATACATCATGTATTCCTGCCATTTCCTCTGGCAGTTGTAGCTGATAGGCTACAGATCCTATTTTTCTAATAATCTTAAAAGGTCCAACATACCTGGGGCTTAGCTTTCCCCTTTTGATGAATCTTACCACTCCTTTCCAAGGAGAGACTTGTAATAACACTCTGTCTCCTACCTGAAATTCCAATGGGTTTCGTCTATTATCTGCATAACTCTTTTGTCGATCACGTGCTGCTTTTAGTCGTTCCTTGACTTGTATGATTTTGTCGGTTGTTTCTTGTACTATCTCAGGTCCGGATAGTTGCTTTTCTCCAATTTCTGCCCAACAGACTGGTGTTCGCCCTTTCGTCCATAAAGTGCTTCGAATGGTGCAGCATTGATACTTGTGTGATGACTGTTATTATAAGAAAATTCTATCAATGGTAAGTGATCATCCCAGTTACCTCCGAAATCAATTACACAAGCTCTAAGCATGTCTTCCATTGTCTGAATTGTCCTTTCACTTTGTCCGTCCGTTTGAGGATGATAAGCGGTGCTTAGATTCAACTTGGTTCCCATTGCCTTTTGGAAACTTGCCCAAAAATGAGAGGTAAAATGACTATCTCTGTCAGAAACAATTGATAGAGGAATTTCATGTAATGAGACTATTTCATTTACATATAATTTAGCTAATTGTTCCATACTGAAAGTTACCTTCATGGGTAGGAAATGAGCTGACTTGGTTAGCTTGTCTACAATCACCCAGATTGTATCATTACCTTTTCTTTTTTTGGGTAATTTAGTAACAAATCCATTGTTATCAATTCCCATTTCCAAACTGGCATTTCTAACTGTTGCAACAAACCTGAGGTTTTCTGATGTTCAGCTTTGACTTGTGAACAGGTTAAACATTTTGCAACATATGCTGCTATATTCTTTTTCATTCCTATCCACCAGAAATTCTTTCTTAAATCCTGATACATCTTATCACTTCCAGGATGCATCGTATACTTAGACTTATGGGCTTCTTCTAGTATATGGTGGCGTAGGTTTCCTAATTTAGGTATCCACATTCTTTTCTTATGGAATCTCCAAATTCTATCTGTTCCTTGTTCTAATTCTTTAATCATTCCTTTTAATTTTTCAGTATCATTCTTGATTACTGATTCTTGTGCCTTTCTAATTTGTTCATTTAAATCTACTTGTAGATTTAGTTTAAGTGAACGTACTCTTTTTGGTTTTTCATGATACTTTCGACTTAAAGCATCATCTACTACATTTGCCTTTCCTGCATGGTACTGGATATTGCAATCATAGTCACTAAGTATCTCCATCCAGCGTCTTTGTCTCATATTTAACTCCTTTTGTCCGAAGACATACCTTAAACTCTTATGGTCGGTGAAAATGGTAAACTTACTACCGTAAAGGTAATGTCTCCAAATTTTAAGGGCAAATATTATAGTTCCTAATTCTAGATCATGGGTTGAATAATTCTCTTCATGATTCTTAAGTTGCCTAGAGGCGTAAGCTATAACCTTTTGATGTTGCATTAACACACATCCATAACCTAACTTAGAAGTGTCACAATAGACTACAAAGTCTTCAGTTCCTTCTGGTAATGCTAGTATGGGTGCATGGGTTAATCTTTGCTTAAGAATTCTAAAGGCTTCTTCTTGTTTTGGTCCCCATTCAAACTTAACAGATTTACAGGTTAGCTTAGTTAAGGGAATGGCTATTCTAGAAAAATCTCGAATAAATCTTCTATAATAACCGGCCAATCCTAAGAAACTTCTAACCTCAGTAGGTGACTCAGGGGTTTTCCATTTGGTAATCGCCTCGATCTTTGTGGGATCCACATGAATTCCTTCATGATTAACTAGATATCCAAGAAACTGTACTTGTTCTAACCAAAACTCGCACTTTGAAAATTTTGCATAAAGCTTTTCTTTTCTCAATAAACTTAGTAGTGCGTGCAGATGCGCTGCATGTTCCTCTTTGCTCTTAGAATAAATAAGAATATCATCTATAAAGACAATTATGAATTTATCCAAATATGGCTTACATATTCGGTTCATCATGTCCATAAATGCAGCTGGGGCATTGGTTAGGCCAAATGGCATGACAGTAAATTCATAATGGCCATACCTTGTTCGAAAAGTGGTCTTAGGAATGTCCTCTTCCTGTACCTTTAATTGATGATATCCTGATCGTAAATCGATTTTCGAGAAAAATCGTGCTCCTTGCAACTGGTCGAACAGATCATCGATTCTCGACAATGGATACCGATTCTTAATCGTGACTTTGTTCAATTCACGGTAGTCAATGCACATACGCATTGATCCGTCCTTCTTTTTAACGAATAGGATCGGTGCTCCCCATGGCAATGAGTTGGGCTGTATGAATCCTTTTTCCAACAATTCATCTAGTTGTTTCTTCAGTTCCTGCATTTCTGCAGGTGCCAAACTGTAACGTGCTTTGGCAATTGGTGTTGTTCCTGGTAGTAGGTGGATTCTAAATTCAACTTCTCTGTCTTGAGGTTGCCCTGGTAATTCTTCTGGAAACACATTTGGAAACTGGGATACTACTGTAATATCTTTTAATTATTTTCCTTTAGTGTTAATGATTATGGAAATCAAATACACTAATGATCCTTTTCTTACATAACTGGCTGTTTTCATTACAGAGATGAATTTTGTGGATCTAGACAGCTTATCTCCTTTAATTGTGATCTTTTCACCTTTTGGTGAGTTTACTTGGATTGACTTTTGATCACATAAAATACTGGCTTTATTGGCTATCAACCAATCCATTCCTAACACAACATCAAATCCTGCCAGATTCATTGGGTAAAGGTTTGCAATAAACTTTTGATTTAAAAATTCTATTCTTGCTCCCTGCAAGATTTCAAAAATCTTAATGGTTCCCCTATTTGCAGTCTCTACTAGACATTCTTGTGGGAGTTTAGTTAATGGTTGATTGAGAAGTTTGCAAAATGAAGTATTAATAAAACTTTGGTTTGCACCAGAGTCAAATAATACTTTAGCAAAAACATCATTAACTAAAAACGTACCGGCGATCACATCTGGGATCATCTTTGCTTCTTCTACAGTTAGAACAAATGCCCTAGCATTTTTAGTATTCTTGGTGTTCGCAACTGGAGCTAGTTTTGAACAATTCGGTTTGATGTGACCTTTTTCTCCACAGTTGAAGTACATTCCATTATTTGGTTTCCTCCTGCAATCTTCTTCCTTGTGTCCTGGTATCTTGCAGAAATTGCAGTAGGTAGGGCATTTTCCTGAATGCTTCTTCTTGCAAGCTTTGTAGTACGGTATAGAGGTAGAACCTATATTCTTCCCACGGTTGGAATTTCCATAACAAAATTCTTGGGTAAGCCTTTGATCTTGGTTCCTTCTCTGATCTTCTTCTCGTGTACGCACTAATTCATCAGTCAAGGTGTTTGCTAATTCTACAGCTTCTTCTATGGTTTGAGGTCTAGCTTCCTTGACTACATGCCTAATTTCACTGATTAATCCCTAGATGTAACGGGAGATTAATACTGGTTCAGGTGATGCAAGGGTTGGCACTATTCTAGCATATTCGAAGAATAACGTAGTATAACCCTTACTATCTACCCCAGTCATTCTAAGGTTAGGAACTTATTTGCTATCTGTTCCTTTTCATTTGGGAGGGCATAATAAACTTTCTACCATGTTTTTAAATTCCTCCCATTCCATATTGTAAACCCTATCACTTCCCCTAGACTGGAGGATAGTGTTCCACCATTCTAAGGCTGAGTTCTTAAACAGATTGGAAGCAAACATTATCTTATCCTCTTTCGCACACTTGCTTATTTTTAAGACAGCCTCAGTCTTTTCTATCCAGCGTAGAGATGCAACGGCCCCTTCATTGCCTGAGAATTCCATTGGTTTACAAGACCAGAATTCTTTATAAGAACAACCATAAGACATGGTTCTTCTTCTTTTGGGAATGGGCGCTTGAAGTATGGGTCCATTGTTTACGTTGTGTTCAGGTTCAATGGGTCGTTTACTACCACGTTTACTTTTATTATTTGTTTCCTTAACCGTTTTGATAATATATGGCATTGCATCTATTATCCCTTATGCCACTATATGTTGGATGGCATTGTTATCCACTTGGTTTCCATTATTGTTGTCGTTCGGGTTATCATTATCCGGGTTATTGTTACTCTGGTTATCGTTATTCTGGTTTTCCTGGTTCACTTCGTTGTCCATCTGAATTTTAAACATTTGCCACTTATTAATATCACAAAATAATATTTAATGCAAACATTCACATAACACGCATATTGATCAAAAACGTCGAACATTGCGACTTACTCTTTCTTATATTATGCATCTAATACAAACTAGAACTGGAATTAAAATTTACAATACTATTATGCATCACTAACCACGAGGTGGTCTATACTACAACATATAATATATATATATATATATATATATTCATACAAACATATTATATATATTATTATTATATTATTATTACTACCACCATCACTGATATGGGTTCATCCAGAACTCCATATTACGCTCGTCGTACTTCCAGACGAGTCGTTCTCCAACCTGCCTCATCCTCTCGCTACTTTCTAAAATTTCCTCTCCGAAAGTTCGGAGCTCTTGCACATTTTATGCATTCATTGGGGGTGCAGGTGCTGGTACTGGATCGGGGTATTGTGGCATGGGTTCTTCCTGAGGGTATGGATTCTTTAGGATTTCCCTAATGTATTCATCATTATCATAGTAGGGATCTAGAGGGTCCAGACCTGGGTAAGCTGCTAGGTTTGGCATGGGTTCGTCTGTTAGGTGGTAGCGTTGTACATAATCCCTATGATTATCAAACCACGGGTCATAGTCTGGGTCTAAGGGATTGGGTGCTGGTATCCTAGGTATCTCTTCTGGGTTAAAATCATGCATTTGAATTTGGTTTTCTAGGTTGTTTTCAATCTCCATTGGCTGTGTGGGAAACTAGGGTAATGGTTGAGGGGCTATGAATTGCTCCAGGTTTGGGTCGGCAGCTGTGCTTGCTAAGATATGGAAGTTTGCTAAACTCCTATTGAGCATGTCTTGGGTGTGAGCATCTGTCTCTCTCTTAGCGGCTGCTAGAACTCACTGCTGTTGTAACTTTTTCATTCTCTTCCTACGCTCATGTGCTCCCCTACTGAACCATCCTCTATTTTTAGGAGGGAATGACTCTTCAGACTGAGCCTTAAACACGAATATCCCATCTTCATTGTCAGCTGAAAACCCTGTGAGGGCAGGCTGTGAAGAGGTGCCTTCGCTCCTAGGTGAACCGGACAACTGACGATAAGCGTCGGAGGGTCCTTCATCGCTCATACTGTAAACTAACAAATACTCAAATAACAAACAGCAATAAAATACAGATATGCACGTATTTCCGTAATTAATTTCCTAACGATTTGAACAATATCTTGTGTCAGCAGAACATTTTGGCTGAATCAGTGGATTAGCTCTGATACCACCTTCTGTCGCAACCCCCGTCCCCTAACAACCCGGGAACGGGCGGCCGCGGCCAGTTTTGGTGGTATCCAGGTGTTTATCATTTTGGCAGCGGAATCACATCAGGATCGTAGTTAGGAAATATTTTATCAGAGTAAAATACCACACTTTCATAATATTAAACACGTGGGAATAATCCCAAGTTTTAAGTACATACATTTTCATAGGGATAAACCCTATTTTATTTTAAATAAAACATCTCTTTATTTTAGGTAACTTTATAGCCACTTTTCCAAGCCTTCAGTGCTGTCCAGCTGGCTTCTATTTAGCTTTCACATTTTGTTACCTGAAACGCATTTAAAAACATTTGTCAGTGGGAAATACTGGTGAGTGAATCCCAATTTAATCAAGTTAAGTAAAACCATTGTACAGTATTGAGGGCGGTCGCGCAATTACATTTGTTTCCATCTACTTAATTACCACCCACGGTACTGTCAACCCGACTTGTGGTCATGTTACTCCTCGCAAGGTAGTAACAAATTTTGTATACAAAACCCCAACATACCGACGATAATTGTAGAATACAAATACTCAATCACTGTTTAATGTAATATTAATTATGTGAGGTTTTGTAAAAACAGTTTGCAAAAAGGTTTACAAAAAGGAGATTACTCACATTGCTGTCTTAGATTTTCCTTAAGGATTTCCTGGTGATTATCTATTAAATACACAAATGCACACGCGTTAGTATAATAACCCAATATTTACATTAGTAATACCCTCCCCGAGACGGCATTCCAACGACTACAACGGGCAGAACCACGACAGCCGTTACGGAACCCTGGATCAATCGGGCAGCGTATCTAATACGTAACCAGGGGTTATGATACTTACAACGAGGCAGAACTTCGCTATTTAGGGGGGGTATTTTGCCCGCTATTATAATTGCTATTCAGAATATTGAGAGAGAGATCGAGGATTTGAGCGATTGTAAACTGAGGCCTGAGCTCCCATTATATAAGGCTGGTCGACCAGGCCCTCGCGGCCCGCGTAAATTGAAGGCCAGGCCTTCGCGGCCCGCGACGTAGGGTGAGTAGGGCCTAGGGTTGCTGGGTCACGAATGTAGACTTGACGAGTGGCGACACGTGGTTCCTCAGGGTGTCGTCTGACCGCCTAGCTTTCGCGGCCCGCGTAGAAGACAACTAAGGTCTTCGCGGCCCGCGACGCCCTTTTGAATTTCGTTTTTATTTAATTTTAATGAAAATAAAGGTATTCGGGGTCCGTTTTCACATACGGGGTGTATTTTAGGACATATAAGGATATTTTAAAATATATTAGGGCGTCGAAAATATTTTAAGGGTTGTTATATTTATAAACTATAAATTAAGTTATATAACCCGTCATGTCGATTTGTCTGTGGTGTCAGTTAACCCAGACGTGTAAGTTCTAAGTTTTTTTTTTAAACTATAGGATCTAATTATCCGAACGTTTAAATATTAATATGAAACAGGTTAGAGTGTTACAAGAGGTGAGGTAAAATTGAAAAAAAAAATAATAAGTTTTTCCCTAATGTTTGAATTAAAAAAAGGCATGACTAATTTCATGAAAAATTAATAATAATTTGAAAAAGTTTTTTTTTAATGGGATGTTATATATTCATATATAAACAACCTTAAAATAAAACAAGCTAATATTATGAAAATGATCTAAATTACTATTTAGTGGCGGAGCTAGAAGAAAATTTCATGGGTATCTCAAAATTTTATTTTGAACCTAGAGGTATTATAATATTTGCTCAAATGTATTTGATAAATAAAACATAGAAGAAAAAGACATTTGCACTAATTTGCACTTCGCAGACAAAGTTGAGAGTACTGACAAAATAGAAGTTTTCAACTTGAGTGTCTTAATAGTAATATTTTGCATTTGTTAGTGTATATTAACTTAATGGTTTACGCAAAGAAGGTCTTTCGTTACTTTTTGTATGCTTACTTGCTTTCAAATACTAATTGAATAACCATTAATTGGTTCACGTAAAGTCACAATTTCAGTAATTAAAATTCATATCCGTAATTTTAATTTTTAATTCATCTTTTTTTTACGTTTTTACATATTAGTATGAGAAACAATTGAATAAAATAGTAAAATATATAGAGTAAATGAAATGATACATATGTTAATAACATATATATTTTTAATAATACAAAGTATATAAAATAATTCATGTCTGACTACTAATTAAGTTAAACGAATGTAACTATGTAAGAGGAATGAGTTAAATGTCAAAATGGTCCCTAAGGTTTGGTCATGTTTACCACTTTAGTCCAAACTCAAACCTTTTAAATTTGGGTCTCTGTGGTTTCAATTTTGTTGTTGTTTTTATCTAAAATCCAAATTGGCTCTGATTTTTCAGTTAACCACTCTCCTTTTTATTGTTTTCCTCCCTTTTAATGTAGGGCAAAATGGTCTTTTAACGTTTTATTATAACAAATTAAAAAAATGAAAAAAAAAATCACAAAGGGGATTATGGTTGAAGAAGGGACAGTTAGGGTTTTATAAAGGGACTTTGTGAAATTTTTTTTTGTTTTTTTTAATTTGTTATAATAAAATTTTAAAAGATCATTTTGCCCTTATTAAAAGAGAGGAAAACAACAAAAAGGAGTGTGGTTAACTAAAAAATCAGACTCAGTTTGGATTTTGGATGAAAATGGCAACAAAATTGAAATCACTGAGAGCCAGATTTAAGAGATTTAAAAGTAATCAAACCTCAGAGACCATTTTGACATTTATTTCTTGAGGAATTAATATAAAGTAGCTTAAAATAACTAATAAAATAATTCATGTCTCACTGTCTTATCTCCTAGATTGAGATGAAAATAAATAAATTTAAATAATATATATATATATATTATGTTTATATAAAACTATTCTTTCTTCTCTCTCATTTCCAAAAGTTTACACGCAGCCTCCCTTTTCGTTTCCAAAATTTACACGCAAGCCTTCCTGCCGGAGAACGACCAGAAAAGAAAAACAACCGAAAAAATATTTTAGATTGTATCCGCACCAATCACTATTCGCTTTCAGATTTAAATACCTAAAGATACAAAATTTCAAGATTCAAACTAAGAAAAAGTTCGTTGTTGAGTACTCCTGCAACGGTTCGGTCGATGGTTGAGGCGTAGCCCGGGCTACCCCTCCTTCCTCATTAGTTCCGCCCCTGTTACTATTCAAGGTTACACAACTTTTAGAGAAAACTCAAATTAAAAATATATATATGTGGATTAAAAACGTATATAACGAATACTGGCATCGATTCCAATAATACCGATATCGGTACCCATGATGTTTGATTAAAATTGATTCGCTTCGTTAGGGTAGTAGTACAGAACCATCACTCATAAAGCTTACGATGCCAATTAAATATATCTATTTTACATTAAATTTATGCCGGAACGTTGAAAAAAATAAAAAATAAAACACAGCTGTGTAATTAGTTTTTATGAAAAAGCTAATAAACACAAATTATGATAAATAAACCAAATTAGTAAAAAGTTAAATCATTAAAAACGTATATTGTAAATAGTATTGAAGTACAAATGGAAATAGAAAAACAATTGGCTTTTCCTAACGTGTTTGAATTAAGAAAACGCTTTTCCTAACATGTTTGAATTAGAAAAATAATGCTTTTCCTAACGTGTTTGAATTAAGAAAAAAGTCATGATCAGTTTGAGGAAAAAATAATAACATTTAAAAAAAGTTAATATTATTAAGATAATAAGGTAGGTAAAAATGAAACAAAATTAAGGGAAAATAATAATATTTAAAAACAAAAGTTCCTTTTTAATGTGGATGTCACAGATTCAAAGAAAAACAACTCTATAATTAAAAAAAGTTGATATTATTAAAATATTAAGGTAGCTAAAAATGAAACAAAAAAAAAAACGATAATTTTTCTTTCGAGTGTTTGAATTAAAAATTTAAAACTAGTCACGACTTGATTCATAAAAAATCAAGGCAAATTAGAAATAATAATCACATCTTTTTGAAATTGGCTGATAATAATCCCAAGTCAGTTATTAGCCAATAATAATCCGATCTCATCCAATTTTTTTTTTTTTTTTTTTTTTTTTTTTTTGTAAAATAGACCGCCGTTAAAATAAGCTTAACGTAGTTAAGATTTTTTCCGAATTACAAACCGAGGTTTTAAAGCTTTTGATCAGAACGAGGATACGAGTTGATTGATGTAAAACTTACCTCGCATAAACAGTACTCTATATATATAAACAACTAAACAACTTTATAATTAAAAAGGTTAATACTAATAAAATACTATAGGTTACTATTCATCATATATGAAGTAAAAATAAAATATGTTATGAATCTTACAAAAGGGTTTACCATGAAGATCAAGATTTACCTCTAGATTTACCAAGCAAGTGGATGAACTCTTTGTCAAATTTATGGATAGTTTTGTCTACTAAATAGTTAATCTTGTCTACCAAATAGTTAACATTGTCTACCAAATAGTTAATCTTTTTGTAGTATAAATACTAGCTCAAGGTAGAAGAAAAAATGCACCTCATGTATACACTTTCATAAGTTATACAATTCTCTTCTTCTTTCTCTTATAACATTTCTAAAGTTCTTAAAGTTTTAGCACTAATCTTGTGTTAATTCTGGTTATATTATAACACGTTATCAGCACGAGTCGCTTATATCTTAATCAAAGAAGACTTTAAGCCCAAAGATATCCATCACAAGCAATGTAAGCACATCATTAACTTTATAATTTACTTTGAAAAAGAAAATTAAGTACAAAAGAACATTTTAATATACATATTTCATAACTACGAGATTACTAACAATCTAACATTTAATTATGCATCTAACTTTTACTTTTATCGCAACTAACTTTTATTTATACACACACGCTCACATTTCATTTAGAGTTTACGTTTATTTATGTATACTAACATTTTTATTTATGTTATCTCATTTTTAATGAGTATTTAGATTTTAATATTTATCTTGTTTATGTTTAGCAACAAAATGGCAAACATCGCAAAAATTGAATTCGCGGCTCTTAATATCACCGGAGAAAATTATATGCCGTGGACGGCACATGTTAAGCGACATCTCAAGTCAATTGGTGTTTTGGAAACGATAACGGAGTGGAATAATTGTAGCGATCAAGACAAGACAAAAGCCGATGTCTTCCTCCATAAACACATTGATGAGATGTTGCAATTTGAATATTCAAATTTTAAGGATCCATACGTTTTGTGGGAAGATTTAAAAAGCAGATTTGATAATCAATGAGAAGTTTTACTTCCCACTGCTAGAGATGAATGAAACAATCTCAGGTTCCAAGATTTTAAAAAGGTGAATGAATACACCTCTGCTTTGTTCAGGATATGCTCAACGCTCCGATTCTGTGGACAAATTGTTACGGAGGAAGATATGTTGGAGAAAACTTTCTCCACATTTCATGCATCAAATATAAACTTGCAACAACAATATCGGTTGCAAAGGTTTCAAAGATATTCTGATCTAAATTCATTTCTCCTCGTAGCAGAGAAAAACAATGAGCTACTAATTAAAAATCATCAAGCTCGTCCCACTGGATTAGCCATTCCAGAAGCAAATGCTGTTATTAATGATGATACTAAAGACTCTGGAAGAAAATGGGGACGAGGCCGTGGTCGTGGCCATTTTGGTAAAGGTAATGGTCGCAACTATTCCTTCAAAAGAAATAATAATTTTCGAAGAGAGTAAGCACACACGTGTTTCCAAACAATAGTGGTTACGTTTATCTAAGCATACCATAAACAAAGTTCTATGTAATCTAGCAAGTAGGCAATATAAGCATAAATCATATCACCTAGAATGTCGAGTCTTGCAAGTGGAGCGAAGCGTCGTTGTGGATCGTTGAGCACTGTACAGGTTATAGTCTGGTTTTAACAAAAAAACTTTTCCCCTCATTAAAACCAAGTTCACTATAACCAATGGCTCTGATACCAATCTGTCACACCCCCAAAATCCACATGCGGAGTATCACCGCTTGAAGGCGTGACTGACCAGGATCCAGCCACCAATCATATTGAACAAGCATGTAAGTAATTATAAAAATCCAACCAATACAATTGGTGTCCAAACAAAACATAGTTTAAGTTGCAAGCGGAAGCATAACGATTAAAACCAAAACAAAATATAAGTTCAAATGTTTCAATGTTTAACATGGCACACAACTGTCCATGTCCCACAACGACTCTTCCACATGCAAGCTCCAGCTAAGTACCTATTGACCTGCAAAGCATGTAGTAACGAGTCAACAACAAAGTTGAGCGAGTTCACAGTTGGGTGTTTGTTTTAAGTTGTTTCAAAAACAGTTTCCTTTAACTGGCATCCCTGCCGTGGGGGTTACCCCATAGTTGAAAACGTGTCTTGTTTAATCCCGTTTACTCTGGCAATCCAGCCGTGGGGGCTACCCCATGTTTAATTATCTGGCTCTCTGGCCGTGGGGGCTACCCCATGTATATACTACTAGACTCGTTACCATATCGACTGCTGACTGTAGTCATGTTTATGTGCCCTGAACTGTCAATTTCTATCATCATTGACGTGCCCAGATCCATTAGTTCACGCCCGTCCTCTGCAGTACGGTGTGAGGCTTGTCAGACCTAAATAGCGCTATCTAACTAATGACCCGCTCGCCATTGGCCCGGCGATTAAGTCGATATAAAAAGGAGGGACTTCGTGATAGAGTTTTGGTGTAGTGAAATTTAACTGTCCATGAGGACGAGGAATTATATTCCTGAACCCGTACTGTCCTACCCAAGAAGGACGAGGAATCCATATTCCTTAACCCATTCCCAACCCCTGGGAATCCCATGCTTTGTAGAAAGTGTGAACTCACCTTAGGTTAGCTCGGCAGATAAACGAAAGGTCAATTGAGCTGCTAGAGGTCAACCACGTCCTAACATGGTTACCATACGAGTCAGGTCTAGGTTCAAGTAGTGCACGTATGTTTACATAGAACTAACAGGTTACTAGTACGTAACGATCATGGCATATCCAAAGAACACGTTAAACGATAACTGTTTAGCATACACAAGAAGCCCAAACATAACTCGGCCCAACATGTTGTGCGATCAGCACAACCTTGTGCGACCCACAGCATGTTGTGCGATCCAACATAAGCCCGGCCCAACAACATAAGTAATCCAATAGCATACGCGGCCCAAACAATAAACATATAATCTAGCTTGTGCGATCCATACATCTTGTGCGACTCAGATCATCTTGTGCGACTCGGATTTGGGCTTTGAGGCCCAACAGTAATAGAAATGTTCAATGAATGTGTGTGGCCCAAGCCTTATGCGATCAGCACTATCTTGTGCGATCCACAAGGTCTTGTGCGATCATGCAAAAGCTGTGTAGTACGCTGTGTTTAACCAGTTGCACTCTATGGCTTGTGCGACTGTGTTGTGCGACCAGTCTTGTGCGATCAGATCAGGTTCTATGTGATCTGATCTTGTGCGACTGAGAGAGAACTTGTGCGATTTTTTTTAATATCCGAAAGTTATGCTAATCAGTTACATGGTTTCCATATTTGCACACAATCAATCAACAACCAACAGTTTTAGATTATGCAAACTATCGATCAAACAAGGGTTTTATCATCTAATTCATATAAACCCTAATTACATTCAAAGCATGAACAATAACTTATCAAATCATATTGTTTGGTCCGATTACATGAACATACAGCCGATTACATACATTCTATCCTAAATCATTATGCAAACAATCCGAAAACAAGACATGATAGCCGATTAACATCATCATACACATCCGATTCACTAGAACATCATCATCCACACAAACTATTCTAGTTATCACATAAAATCATGGCATCCATAATATCATCTAACATACAGTTGATAATTACAAACACTAACCAAACCATTTGGATCCAAACACATATATGACCGATCACATATCATTCATATCAACATAACAATACATCATCACCCGAATAAAAACACATATCATGAAACACTAACCGATTAGAGATGGATGAGGGTGATCCGAATCAAAAGCTTCGATGGGGATGGGGTGTTGTTTGGCGTCGGCTTCGAGAGGAGAGAAAGAGGTCATAGGGTTTGTGTGTTGTGTTTTGCAAGTTATGAGGAGTATACCCCTTCTCCTAAGTGTTATGCGTGTAAAAGAGAGTGGGCCGAACCCAACATGGCTGCCCTTGATCCGAATACAAAGAGTGTATCCTAAATGGGCTTGTGCGATCGGTTCATACATATACATACATACATTACACATAACATATATCAAACATAACATTTCATTACTCATCAACGTTCACATAATCACATAATGTTCAAACACGTTACACTAAGCGCACAAAAGAGTTCTAAAACACGAGTTGTCACATTATCCCCAAGTTGAAAGAAATTTCGTCCTGAAATTTGGTACGTACTCACTGAGGAAGCTAGTTAAGTTGCGTGGTTTTCCTGGGGTGTCACATCCTTCCCCCGTTGATCTGGAATTTCGTCCCGAAATTCCATGGTAGCTTCAGCCTCAGTAGTGGTTGTACTGTTTGCGAACAATTGGGGATACTTTTGTTTCATTTGATATTCGCGTTCCCAGGTGAACTCTGGGCCACGACGGGAGTTCCAACGAACTCGAACGAGAGGTATTCTAGTGCGCTTGAGGACCTTAACATCCCGGTCCGTGATTTCAACTGGTTCCTCGACGAATCGTAACTGATCGTCGATAGTGAGCTCCTTCAAAGGAACTATGAGGGTCTCATCTGACAGACACTTCTTCAGATTCGACACGTGGAAAACGTTGTGAACTCCACTGAGTTCTGTTGGTAGGTTCAGTTTGTAGGCCACGTTGCCTATTTTCTCGATGATTTCAAATGGTCCGATGTATCGTGGGTTAAGTTTGCCTCATTTGCCAAAATGAACAACACCCTTCCAGGGTGAGACTTTGAGTAGCACTCGATCCCCAACCTGGAACTTGAGTGGTTTCCTGCCCTTATCGGCGTAGCTTTTCTGACGGTCATGAGCTGCCGCCATTCGTTGTCGTATTTGAGCAATCCGTTCTGTTGTGTCTACCACAAGTTCTGGGCCAGTGATCTGACTATCCCCCGCCTCTGCCCAAGAAAGAGGTGATCGGCATTTACGCCCGTACAATGCCTCAAATGGAGCGGCCCGAATGCTGGTGTGGTAACTGTTATTATACGAGAATTCCACTAGTGGCAGATGTTTTTCCCAACCATTGCCAAAGTCAATCACACATGCCCTAAGCATGTCTTCAAGGGTCTGGATGGTGCGTTCAGACTGCCCATCCGTTTGCGGGTGATAAGCTGTGCTCATATCTAAACGTGAGCCAAAGGACTTGTGCATTGCTTGCCACAGTTCAGAAGTAAAACGTGCATCACGATCAGAGATAATAGAGGTGGGCACCCCGTGCCTCGAGACAACTTCCTTAAGATATACGTCCGCTAGAGTGGAGAACTTATCCATTTCTTTGATAGCCAAGAAATGTGCAGACTTTGTGAGTCGATCCACGATCACCCAAATAGTGTCATTTCCGCGCTGAGATCTAGGCAGGCCAGTAACGAAATCCATGGAAATTTGCTCCCATTTCCATTGTGGTATCTCTGGTTGTTGGAGTAGGCCTGAAGGTTTCTGGTATTCGACTTTGACTCTCGCACAAGTCAAACATTTGCTAACGTAGGTTGCTATGTGAGCCTTCATGCTAGGCCACTAATACGTAGTTTTTAGATCGTGGTACATCTTATCCGAACCAGGATGTACTGAGTAACGAGACTTGTGTGCCTCATCCATCACAAGTTCGCGTAAGTTTCCATAGTGTGGGACCCAAATGCGTCCCGTTACATAGTAAGCACCGTCTTCCTTTTGTTCTAACCGTTGCCTTGAGCCACGTAGGGCTTCAGCCCTGACGTTTTCTGGTTTCAATGCTTCTACCTGAGCATCTCGTATCTGGGAAGGAAGACTAGATTGAATGGTGAGTTGTAATGCTCGTGCGCGCTAAGGCGTAGTGTCCTTTCGACTGAGGGCATTGGCCACAACATTGGCTTTGCCCGGATGGTATCTGATCGAGCATTCGTAGTCATTCAGTAGCTCGACCCATCGACGTTGTCGCATGTTCAACTCCTTCTGTTTGAAGATATGCTCGAGACTCCTGTGATCGGTGTAAATGGCGCACTTGGTACCGTACAGGTAATGTCTCCATATCTTAAGTGCAAAAACAACAGCTCCCAGCTCCAAATCATGCATAGTGTAGTTCCTTTCGTGAATCTTAAGTTGGCGTGAGGCGTACGCAATAACTTTATCCCGTTGCATCAATACACAACCAAGACCCTGAATTGATGCATCGCAGTAAACCACAAAGTCGTCTGTGCCCTCTGGCAATGAAAGAATAGGTGCGCTGCAAAGTCTATCCTTTAAGTGTTGAAACGCAGTATCCTGTGCATCACCCCATCGATAAGTGACGCCCTTCTGCGTTAGTGAGGTGAGAGGTTGTGCAATCTTGGAAAAATCCTTAATGAACCTCCTGTAGTAGCCTGCCAAACCCAAGAATTGGCGAATTTCCGTTGGTGTGCGAGGTGCAGGCCCGTTCTTAATAGAGTCTACCTTAGATGGATCAACATGAATCCCATCCTTGTTTACCACGTGGCCTAGGAAATGGACTTCACGAAGCCAGAAGTCGCATTTCGAGAACTTTGCGTAAAGCTGTTCTGTTCGAAGGAGTTCCAAAATGAGTCGTAGATGCTGCTCGTGTTCCTCCTGACTCTTAGAATAGATCAGGATGTCGTCAATGAAAACTATAACGAACTTGTCTAGGTAAGGCTTGCACACTCTGTTCATAATGTCCATGAAAACCGCAGGCGCGTTCGTCAGCCCAAAAGGCATGACCAAAAACTCGTAGTGTCCATACCGAGTTCTAAAGGCTGTTTTGGTGACGTCCTCTTCTCGGACTCTCAGCTGGTGATATCCCGATCTCAGATCAATCTTTGAGTAGTAGCTGCAGCTGGTCGAATAGACCATCAATGCGTGGAAGAGGATAGCGATTCTTCACGGTCACCTTGTTGAGTTCGCGATAGTCAATGCACATTCTGAAGGTACCGTCTTTCTTCTTCACAAACAACACTGGAGCTCCCCAGGGCGAAGAGCTAGGACGAATGAAACCCTTATCCAAGAGTTCTTGTAGTTGCGTAGACAGCTCTTCTAGTTCTGATGGGGCAAAACGATAAGGTGCTCGAGCTATAGGCGCTGCTCCAGGAGTTAGTTCAATCTGAAATTCAACTTGACGATGAGGAGGAAGGCCAGGTAGTTCCTCAGGAAATACCTCAGGATAGTCGCGTACGATCGGAAAATCTTCTATCTTTTTCTCTTTCTTCGAGGTGTCAGTAACGAGAGCCAAAATAGCAGTGTGGCCCTTACGCAAACACTTCTGGGCCTTAAGGAAAGAGATGATGCTCACGACAGCACCACTCTTGTCGCCATGAATCATGAGAGGTTCCTCACCTGGACGAGGAATACGGACAATCTTTTCATTGCAAAGAATCTCTGCTTGGTGTTGGGATAACCAGTCCATCCCAATGACCATGTCGAAACTACCCAGAACGATAGGAAGGAGGTCGATAGAGAAAGTGCGATCAGCAAGAACAAGATTACAACCCTTGACTATGTGTGTGACCTCTAAACTTTTACCATTAGCTAGCTCTACAAGGTGCTTGGTGTTCAATAGTGTTGGGGTACGCTTAAGCATTTGACTAACTTTTAAGGACACGTAGCTAGTATCAGCACCCGAATCAAATAAGATAGTAACATAAAATTCGTCCAGTAGGAACTTACCCGTCACAACATTGGGATCATTCCTCGCTTCACCCTGCCCAATAACGAACACACGACCCCTTGCACCATTGCCGTTGTTACCCCCATTGTTTCCATTCCCCTGGTTGTTGTTATTGTTGTTGTTGTTCCGGTTCCTGTTCAGTTGGGGACAATCTCTCTTGAAGTGGCCTTCAGCTCCACACTGAAAGCTGTTGGTGCATGGATGCATCAGCTTAGGGGGAGTCTGTTGCTGACAGAAGCTATTGAAGCTGAAGCTATCCAAAGACCAAAGACAGTACAAGACTACATGAAGATTGCAAGAAGACTGAAGACAAAGTTATTTTATGAAGCTATTGTCAAGGGGGAGTTTGTTGGTGCATATTTGTGACAACAGCTTAGATTTGGTCTTTGGATATCTTGTAATTAGTTAAACGATAAACAGTTAGCGGGTTTAGCTTTGTAATAGTTTGGTTATAGAGTTTGGGCTAAACAAAACCCAGTTGGGACAAGGGTGGACGAAATGGGCTTTGCCCATGTAGGAAACTCTAGCCCAAGTAGCAAACCTTGTGTTATATAAACAAGGTTATGCTTTAGGGTTTAGGTTAATCAGCCAAAACAGAATTTGTGAGAGAGTAATTTCGTGAAGGCTAAGGCTTGGACGAAATTGAGAGAGTTAGGGTTTAGATTGATTGTAATTCAGTTTGATTGATAATCAATAGAAACCCGGTTTGAAAGTGAATTGTTGTTTCTGTTTCCTACACGTTTTCTGCTATATTCTGATCAAGAGGATTCCGCACTCTTGATTAGATTGACAATTCTGTTAAAGATCCATACATCAAGGGGACCTACAATTGGTATCAGAGCATTAGGCTCTTGAAGGCTCGGTTCAGAATTGTGCTTGGCAGAAACAGGGAGATTTTCGAAATTTCTGCAATTAGGGTTTCGAAATTTTTGGCTGTTTTTGATAGAAATTTTCGAAATCTTTGAAATCTGAAAATTAGGATTTTGAAATTTTCGAAATTTTTGATAAAATTTTTGAAATTTGTTGACTGTTTTGATCTTCTGGTTTGTTTGATTGCTGTTTTGCAGGTTTCAGGGTTTCCAGGAAAGTTTTTGGGTGATTCTGGAAGAATTTTTGGCTAAATTTCTTGAAGATTCGAAGACTGTTCTTCGTGTTCTTCGTGGTTTTCCATCTGTTCTTCATAATTTTTGAAAATTTTGAGCTGATTAGGTTTTCTGATTTTGCAGATTTGTGTTGGAAAATCTTCAGATTTTCGAACAGATTGAGTTTCCAAAGTTACTGGGCGATTTTAACAAATTCGCAGACTGATCAGCGAATTTGAGTCTTGATATCTCGGTGAACGCCGAAGTTAAATCCAAAGGCGACTTTGGTAACCGTGTAATTATCCACAGTGAAATTACTACGGTTTTCGGCGACTTTACTGGTCGTCGTATTAGCGAAAACAGACAGCGAATTTGTCCAGCGAACGTGACCAGGGAATTTGACTTGCGAACTAGACCAGCGAAATAACCTTAAACTGATTAGCGAAATTGAACTTGAACTGACCTGCGAAATTACCTAGCGAAATTAGCATAATCAGAGGGGTGGAATATTTTCTGGCAAGCGTAAGAAATAATTAACTGTTTTGCAAATAGAAAGTGAACCGTAACTCATCTGAAGAAACTGTCTGTACCGTTGAATTTGTTTTTCGACATTTAGATATCATTGGATTCGTCTTTTCGAGACGATTCTAACGGTGTAATTTGGTAACCACTGTTTTCGGAGAAATTTTGTACGGTTTTATCAGTCTGTTGCGCTAAAATGTCGAACATGACAAATTTGAATGCACCTAAGATGATGAAGGTGGAGAATTATCTTAAATGGAAGGACAGCTTCAAATCCTTCATTTAATCTAAGGATGCACGCATGTGGATATGCATTGAAGATGGGTACATAGACCCAACACATGACTTTGAAGGCAGACCACGTAAAACTGCCTATGTGAACATGGAAGATGCTGATAAAAAGATGTATGAGGCTGAAAAGAGAGCCTTGGCTGCAATCAAAATGTCTTTACCTGACAGCATCAAGCATACCTTTAAAAGGTACACAAATTCAAAGGATATGTGGGATGCATTAGAAAAGAGGTATCAAGGAAATGAAGGTGTCAAGGGGAATAGAGCTGCGATCTCTACAGCACGAGCAGGATCAAATGATTGTAGTGTTCATCTGGAAGATAATGAGAGTGCCACTCAGGCATTTATGGCAGAGATAGTGCGAGTTGATGAGGCTGAAACTACTGTGAATGATACTGAAGCTCAAGTAGAGAATGCTGAAGCTCAAGTGAAAAATGCTGAAGCAAAAGTGGATGCTGAAGTAGAGAAAGAGAGTGAAGCTGAACAGGTTGTTGCTGATGAAACCTCAGAAGTTCACGAGAAAGAGGTACAATCTAATTCTGTATGTTTGAGATGTGGTGAACTACGGGGTGAGGTTGACAGGTTGTCAACACAAAACCAAAGTTTGATAAGCGAGATGTCTAACATTAAAGAGTCAAACTTTTTTGCTAAAAGAAATGAAGCGTCATACTTGAAGAAGATAAAAGGTTATGAAGCTGAAATTGAAGCTTTAACTTGCAAACTAAATGAAAAACTTCAAGTCATAGACTTAGCTCATGACATGATGGCTGAGAAAACAAAAGAGATTTCTGAAAAATGCAAAGAGTTGTCAGATGCACAACTCAAAATTGTTGAGCTTGAAAAGAAATTGAGTCAATTCAGAGATTCGTCTTTTGTAATAAAACACATGATGGGTGGGTTAAAGAAGAGTAATGACAAGACCAGTGTGGGCTTCCAGGGCTTTAATGAAGTTCCACCTCCTCTTAGTCATGACTATTCATTCCTGCCTAGTGAAGATGAGCTAGCAGACTTTATGGCATCCGCACCAAGTAGTTTCGCATCCACATCAAGTCAAGGTGATGGATCTGAGAGTGATGATTTGAAAAGGAAAAATTCACCGCCTAAGAATAAAAATCAAGCTTTTGTTAAAAAGATTAATTTTGTTCAAGGTAGTGATATGAAAAATGAAACAACTGTTATTGAAAATGAATCAAATGTAGAGTTTGCTAAAAATAAAAATAAAGAAAAATCTGAATCCAAGCAAACTAAACAAGGTTCATCTAAGGGATCATCACCATCTGATAAGGGATCTACCTCAGAGACTCCGGCTAAGAAGTCTTTGAAAAAGAGATCGTGCTTCAAATGTCACACCAAGGGACATGTAGCTAGCTGCTGTCCTAACAAAAAGACTGAAGCACAAGTTAGTGAGAGAAAGAGAGAGAAGTCACCAGAGAATAGTGGTGATAAACAGGAGAAGGAGTCAAATTCTCCAAAGAAATCTGCTCCTAAGCAACCAGAGAATGTTGCTGTTGGTGTAGATAAGGCTGAAAAAGGAACTCCACAAGTTCCACGTTTTCAAAGAAATCAACAAAGATTTCAGCCTAGATCTCCACCAGGCAGATATGAGAGACCTAGAAGCAGTTCACCAAGAATGAACTATTATAATTCTAATAATTTCAGAAGTCAAAGTCAATATCAAAATCGATACCAGAATAATGGTGTTCGAACTTTTTATAATAATGGCTTTAGAAATTACAACAATAATGCTTCTTGGAATCAAAATTCAAGGTATCAAAATCAAAATTTCCAAAGGTCAAATAGTCCAAACAGGTACCCTCAGGACTAGAGACCTTATGGAAATCAAAATCAAATTCCATCAATAGGTCTGAGATCCAAGACTCCAGTTAGGAGTAATGGATATTGGATGGATGTTCCAGTAGTTGGTGAATTTGGACGACCCAAGACCATTAAGGCTTGGGTCCCCCAATCTAACTAATTTCTTAGTTGGTGTGTGCAGGAGCTGCTAAGGAGGATTATCAACTTATGGTATGTTGATAATGGCTGCTCTAGGCACATGACGGGGGATGTGAGATTGTTGATATATATATTAATTGATTAAAATTGAAGTTCAAAGTGCTAGAGTCGACACACTAGATAACCTGGCAGATCTTTATACTAAAGCTTTTGACTGGGCTCGCTTTGAACATTTAGTCGAACTCAACGGGATGAGGAATCCTGAATAACTGGTTTTTCATAAGAATTTTGTAAATAGTTTACTGTTTTTCTTAAAAATCAAAAATAAATTTTTTTTTAGGAAAACCACAAAATCCAAAAACATTGAAAAATCAAAAACATAAAAAAAATAGAAAATCAAAAATGAGTTTTCACTGTGTGAAAAAGAAGAAATGATAGTACATCAGCAAGTTAGACTGTCACACTCAAAATGAATTAAATTGCTTAAGTATGATAGCAGCTTCATCATACGATGTATCAGTAGGCAAAAAGCATGAAATAATCAACTTACCAATGTGATATAAACCTAAATAGACTGAGTATGAGTGGGGAACACATCAGTGGTGTATGGTTTAATGACCCTAAATCTTGCGTTGATAGATTGCCAAAATCTGAAGTTTTGGGTCTTTATACTGTTATTTCATCTGGGGATATCAGGGTTGTCCTTCTGCTGCATCCAGATACATGCTGACCTAGGCACAACCAGGATATCTTAAAAGAGCAAAAAATGCCAAAACCCTTAAATGAAGAAGCTCTCAAAGAGAGTTATTCAAATGTGCAAAAATGCATAAATCGTACCAAAAATGGTATTTGTCATAGCCCTCGTTAGATATTTTGGTCTCTTTGTTGTACGAAAGTACTGACCTGTTCACCAATTATCTAAACGTTGAAAAGTAAAACGGATGAATTCAGTATACTCACCTACTACGATGAATCTTTGTGCATACCTTAATCGCGGGGGTATATCCTGAAGTGGGACACACTAGTATATCAGTATTAAAATTACCTTAACGTATCATACGGTAATGGTACTTGAAATGTTCATGCATTTTGTTTAAGTGGACAATCATACTGGTAATCGTCTTGGATTGCTTTTCACGAAAAATTAAATAAAGAATTAACTAATGGTGTGAAACAGTTTGATTATGCTGATATGATCTTCTTACCAGTGATTCTCACAAAAATAGAGTGTTTATTACTTTTGTATTTACTTGCTTTCAGAAAATATAAAAATCCAAAAATAGTGTCTTTTTCTGTTTAAAAATTCTTAATGTACGGAAAACTGTTATTCTTGGAGGAATTGTTACTGATAGGGGGAGACGGTGTTGGAAAGTGAGTTCAAAATTTTAAATCATGCGGGTTATAGGGTGTGTGATTAAAAAAGTTTTGCGTGTTGGTGATGAATAGAGAATGCTTAATCTGTGATATAATCTCTTGAATAATAATAATTTATTTAACTTTGTTGAAAAATTCTTATGGTTTCTCAAGATGTTTGTTTTATAGTATACAGATTGAAGCGGTATGTTGCTGAGAAGTTGTTGTGAAGATGTGAGAGTTTGATTGGATGCATGGTAGAACCTCCTTTCTACATTGCAGACAAAGTGAAGAGTTTGAAGATTGCTATACATATGCTGAACTAGAGTTTACTCAAACGCTAAAGTTTTTGAAGATTTGGTGATTGGATGCATCAGCTTAGGGGGAGTCTGTTGCTGACAGAAGCTGAAGCTATCCAAAGACCACAGACAGTGCAAGACTACATGAAGATTGCAAGATGACTGAAGACAAAGTTATTTTATGAAGCTATTGTCAAGGGGGAGTTTGTTGGTGCATGTTTGTGACAATAACTTAGATTTGGTCTTTGGATATCTTGTAATTAGTTAAACGATAAACGGTTAGCGGGTTTAGCTTTGTAATAGTTAGTTATAATGTTTGGGCTAACCAAACCCATACTTATGGGGATGTGGGACGAATTGGGCCTTGCCCAAATTCGCAGCTCATGAGGTTTAATCTAGCCTAAAGTAGCAAACCTTGTGTTATATAAACAAGGTTAGGCTTTAGGGTTTAGGTTAATCAGCCAAAACAGAATTTGTGAGAGAGTAATTTCGTAAAGGCTAAGGCTTGGACGAAATTGAGAGAGTTAGGGTTTAGATTGATTGTAATTCAGTTTGATTGATAATCAATAGAAACCCGGTTTGAAAGTGAATTGCTGTTTCTGTTTCCTACACGTTTTCTGCTATATTCTGATCAAGAGGATTCCACACTCTTGATTAGATTGAAAATTCTGTTAAAGATCCATACATCAAGGGGACCTACAAAAGCACCCTTTGTTGATGCCTTGCTGCTGCTGCTGGCGTTGATTTTGTGGGGCTTGTTGTTGCTGACGATTCTGGTTTGCGGGGTATAAACTTCTGCAATCCTTTGCGGCATGGCCTGGCTTGTTGCACCGATGACAGTTACCCCTGGTGCAGGGCCCGCTGTGGTGTAGGTTACAGCGATTGCATTTGGGGTGAATTCCCCTGTACCCACCTTGACCCTGACTACCAGATGATTGCTGACTAGGGCTTTTGTAATCGTCAGTCCTTCTCTGCTGAGACTGAGATTGAACAGACGTCGAACCTTTGCTTGAAGCTCCATCCCATTTCCGCTTGTTGTCGCTAGGAGCATCCGAGGTAGTTGTATCACTAATACGCTTTAGTAGCCTGTTCTGCTCCACCGCCTGATCAGTGAGACGATGAGCCAATTGTACAACTTGTTGGATGGTGGCGAGGTTAGCTGAAGTTACATGACTTTGAATCTCTGGCACTAAGCCCTTGAGATATAGTTCGATACGCTTAATGGGAGGGTCCACCATAGTAGGACACAAGATGGCTAGCTCATTCGATCTTTTTGTATAAGCTTCAATTTCTGACCCCGTCATCTTGAGGTTGAAGAACTCTACCTCCAGTTTGTGAATGTCATCACGATTGCAGTACTCTTCCTTAATCATTTCCTTAAAATTGTTCCATGGGGTGGCGTTAGCAGCAACCAACCCCAGCATTTGAACTTGAGCGTTCCACCACATGAGCGCTATACCCTCAAGAGTACCAGTAGCATACTTCACCCTGCGAGCCTCAGGGCATTCACACATCCCAAAGATAGATTCGAGTTTCTCAAACCAGTGGAGGAGACCTACAGCTCCTTCAGTGCCGCTGAAAGAAGTTGGTCGGCAGTCCATAAAAGTTTTGAAAGTGCACACAGGAGGCTGTGTAGGTTGACCTGTTGTGGGTGTAAGAAGGGACAAGGTTAAACACAAGTGTTGGTTTATGAGAGTAGGACCTAACGATCCTAGAGTGAGTTTAAACTGCAGGGTATACCTCCTGCTTGTGCGGCTGCAAGTGCCGCAGCAACTTGTTGATTAATCAGAGCCGTCAACTAGGCTTGAGTCATGTTAACGCGTCCACTCATGATCTTCATATCAAAGGAAAACATGAGTGAGAGAGGTTCGTGAAAGTGCGATGACAGAAGAGAGTAAGCACACACGTGTTTCCAAACAATAGTGGTTACGTTTATCTAAGCATACCATAAGCAAAGTTCTATGTAATCTAGCAAGTAGGCAATATAAGCATAAATCATATCACCTAGAATGTCGAGTCTTGCAAGTGGAGCGAAGCGTCGTTGTGGATCGTTGAGCACTGTACAGGTTATAGTCTGGTTTTAACAAAAAAACTTTTCCCCTCATTAAAACCAAGTTCACTATAACCAATGGCTCTGATACCAATCTGTCACACCCCCAAAATCCACATGCGGAGTATCACCGCTTGAAGGCGTGACTGACCAGGATCCAGCCACCAATCATATTGAACAAGCATGTAAGTAATTATAAAAATCCAACCAATACAATTGGTGTCCAAACAAAACATAGTTTAAGTTGCAAGCGGAAGCATAACGATTAAAACCAAAACAAAATATAAGTTCAAATGTTTCAATGTTTAACATGGCACACAACTGTCCATGTCCCACAACGACTCTTCCACATGCAAGCTCCAGCTAAGTACCTATTGACCTGCAAAGCATGTAGTAACGAGTCAACAACAAAGTTGAGCGAGTTCACAGTTGGGTGTTTGTTTTAAGTTGTTTCAAAAACAGTTTCCTTTAACTGGCATCCCTGCCGTGGGGGTTACCCCATAGTTGAAAACGTGTCTTGTTTAATCCCGTTTACTCTGGCAATCCAGCCGTGGGGGCTACCCCATGTTTAATTATCTGGCTCTCTGGCCGTGGGGGCTACCCCATGTATATACTACTAGACTCGTTACCATATCGACTGCTGACTGTAGTCATGTTTATGTGCCCTGAACTGTCAATGTCTATCATCATTGACGTGCCCAGATCCATTAGTTCACGCCCGTCCTCTGCGGTACGGTGTGAGGCTTGTCAGACCTAAATAGCGCTATCTAACTAATGACCCGCTCGCCATTGGCCCGGTGATTAAGTCGATATAAAGAGGAGGGACTTCGTGATAGAGTTTTGGTCTAGTGAAATTTAACTGTCCATGAGGACGAGGAATTATATTCCTGAACCCGTACTGTCCTACCCAAGAAGGACGAGGAATCCATATTCCTTAACCCATTCCCAACCCCTGGGAATCCCATGCTTTGTAGAAAGTGTGAACTCACCTTAGGTTAGCTCGGCAGATAAACGAAAGGTCAATTGAGCTGCTAGAGGTCAACCACGTCCTAACATGGTTACCATACGAGTCAGGTCTAGGTTCAAGTAGTGCACGTATGTTTACATAGAACTAACAGGTTACTAGTATGTAACGATCATGGCATATCCAAAGAACACGTTAAACGATAACTGTTTAGCATACACAAGAAGCCCAAACATAACTCGACCCAACATGTTGTGCGATCAGCACAACCTTGTGCGACCCACAACATGTTGTGTGATCCAACATAAGCCCGGCCCAACAACATAAGTAATCCAATAGCATATGCGGCCCAAACAATAAACAGATAATCTAGCTTGTGCGATCCATACATCTTGTGCGACTCAGATCATCTTGTGCGACTCGGATTTGGGCTTTGAGGCCCAACAGTAATAGAAATGTTCAATGAATGTGTGTGGCCCAAGCCTTGTGCGATCAGCACTCTCTTGTGCGATCCACAAGGTCTTGTGCGATCATGCAAAAGCTGTGTAGTACGCTGTGTTTAACCAGTTTCACTCTATGGCTTGTGCGACTGTGTTGTGCGACCAGTCTTGTGCGATCAGATCAGGTTCTATGTGATCTGATCTTGTGCGACTGAGAGAGAACTTGTGCGATTTGTTTTAATATACGAAAGTTATGCTAATCAGTTACATGGTTTCCATATTTGCACACAATCAATCAACAACCAACAGTTTTAGATTATGCAAACTATCGATCAAACAAGGGTTTTATCATCTAATTCATATAAACCCTAATTACATTCAAAGCATGAACAATAACTTATCAAATCATATTTTTTGGTCCGATTACATGAACATACAGCCGATTACATACATTCTATCCTAAATCATTATGCAAACAATCCGAAAACAAGACATGATAGCCGATTAACATCATCATACACATCCGATTCACTAGAACATCATCATCCACACAAACTATTCTAGTTATCACATAAAATCATGGCATCCATAATATCATCTAACATACAGTTGATAATTACAAACACTAACCAAACCATTCGGATCCAAACACATATATGACCGATCACATATCATTCATATCAACATAACAATACATCATCACCCGAATAAAAACACATATCATGAAACACTAACCGATTAGAGATGGATGAGGGTGATCCGAATCAAAAGCTTCGATGGGGATGGGGTGTTGTTTGGCGTCGGCTTCGAGAGGAGAGAAAGTGGTCGTAGGGTTTGTGTGTGTGTGTTGTGTTTTGCAAGTTATGAGGAGTTTACCCCTTCTCCTAAGTGTTATGCGTGTAAAAGAGAGTGGGCCGAACCCAACATGGCTGCCCTTGATCCGAATACAAAGAGTGTAGCCCAAATGGGCTTGTGCGATCGGTTCATACATATACATACATACATTACACATAACATATATCAAACATAACATTTCATTACTCATCAACGTTCACATAATGTTCAAACACGTTACACTAAGCGCACAAAAGAGTTCTAAAACACGAGTTGTCACAAAATCAAAGAACCTCCAATTACCACACTCCACAAAATACCAATTCCAACCAGTATAACAAAAGGAATGAAGCTGGTAGGTCCGAAAACAATGGCACTTCTTGTTTCAGATGTGGAGAAAAATATATATTTTCTTAAACAATTCAAAAATATATTTTTGGTGAAAACTAGAAATATATATATATATTTTTTCTAAGTTTAATCTTAAAAATATATTATTTTTAAGATATATATGAAAGTATACTTATTTTTTCCAAGTAAAGTTTATGGATATTTTTCTATAAAAATTCTCTTATAATATGTATATTTTAAGAATATAAAGTTGGTGATTTTTAGTTGTATAAAAATAATATTCCGGAAAATTTTACACGAATTAAGTATAAAATACTTAATAAATACAAGAAAATATGTATTCCTATACGTATAAATACATACCGGAATACATTACCAATACTCGGCAAAATACACAAATACAAGTATACCTATACTTGAAAAATACATATGTGAGAAATACATGATAAACCAAGTTAAAAATATATTATTTTTTAGAATATTCCAAATATTGGATAAAAATAGTTTATGTTAAAATATTCTTATTTTAACTAATAATTATATAATTTGGAATTATATAATGTACATCAAACGTGTAACTCAAAGTATACCAAAATTCCAAAAATAAGTCTTAACAAATAAATAAGACTAAGAGTCGTTACACGACCTAAACGTCTAATAAAACATAGCACGTGTGTAGGTAGTTATACGACTCGTGAGGAGGATCTTTGAGTTACAGGACTACGGACGCAAATTTCTGAGTACATGCTCCCCTTTACTTTTAACTGCTTTCGGTTTTATAACTTACGGGGGTGAAATACATGTTTCAAATGTTTCAAATGGTATGGTTAGCTAAGGAATTAACTGTTAGATCATGTAAATGGGTAGACACAACACTTAAGACCATTAATCTTTGTATAAAGACAGAGGGGCATGAGTGATAGATCTATCTGGGTGTTGCGAGCCCCACCCATGGGTCCGGGAGTGGCCGCATGTGGTGACTATGTCGTTCCAGCCGGGTGGCCCGGTACGAAATCCGCAAAGGTTTGAGCATTCCTACACCATTGCACACATATTAATGTCCTTGCAAAACATTAATCGATCTGTTCATAGACGCTTTCATGCCGGTTATCAAAGGAATACTTACAAATGTTTACAAGTTTATTGGAACTCATACAAAACATATGAACTCGCTCAACTTTTGTTGATGTTTTCAAATTACATGTATTTCAGGAAACTAGATGGATCTGGCAGCTTTGAGAAAGATTTCAAGAAGTAATTTCAAGTTTGATGTCATCCTACTTTTGAAGGGTTTGGTTTGGATATCTTATCTTAGATAGGATATACAAATCAAAGCCTTGGTTTAAAAGTCTTTTGTTTAAAAGTCCTTATGGAACTTATTTCTACTTCGAATGGTTTGTAAACTAAACATGAAGTGTGTTGGTTGGAACTGAACAACTTGTGTTTGTATTATTTTAAAACATATGAATGGATGAACATCATGTTTTAATCATATAATTGTTTATTGTAATTGAATGCAATGATATTGATCAAGTCACACATTACACGCTTCCGCAAAAAGTCAGGGTGTGATAGGTTGGTATCAGAGCTTCGATTGTAGTGAACTAGGATTCCTTCTCGAGTTTAGACTACAATCACTAGGATTCTCTCACGAAAATATTTTTACAAAATATTTTTCATTGCATTTACGAAAAACGCCAAGATCCATGGAACAAACACTTTCAAAAGGAAAAGAAAGACAAAGCAAGGGCATTAGTAGGGAGGGAGAATACCTCGACTAATGTGCCAATTGAGGTATAGTCAGTCCATGTGGGATAGACTTGCCGAAGACGAAATGACCCCCGAAAGAACAAACGAGAGTTATATGCGACATGTTGCATTTATTTGCTTGTATATACTAAGTAACATTATTATTCATTAATATATATGCATATATACGTATGGGATAATTTTTGATGGGAACGAGATACCTTCGACTTCGAATTATATTATTGTTCTTGACTCACACAATGCGACTATCGACCTCGCGTTTATTGCGGAGCTCATGGCTTAGGTAATTACTAAACGAGACCCCGAGCTTGATTCCGTAGAAGATGGCTGTTCTTCTCTCTCGAATGCGAAGGTGCCTGACTACGGCAGCAACGGTGAGGCGGAGGCGGTAACCTTGGACAACAACCTTATCAGTGGGACAAGGCCCCTGTGGCTTTTAAGAAACATGATTGACGACACTCTTGTCCAGACGAGGAAGATGAGGTACTCATCTCGAAGGTGCCCCTCCAACTACTATTACTAGGAACTCTCCTCATTCCTACTTTGTCTAAGCATTGCGCCAATACGCGCGTAACGACAACGGATGATAGCACGTGGACCACCATAATGGTCCTTTCCATGTTGAAGGTATGAGGACAGTAGTGTCCCCTCTCTAGCTGATCGTGTGCTTTAAACGAGGGAAAATTAGGGTTACCATGCAAGACAATTTATTATTACGAGGGCCCACGTAATAACGACTTGTAGTGCATGGAAATCCCGGTGGACTCTGCGGGTCAAGCTAATGATCACCACCCATTCGACGTCTCTAAAGTTGTTCAAATTTTCACCTAGTAGAACACTAACCAA
Source organism: Helianthus tuberosus (assembly GCA_030545235.1). NCBI lineage: Eukaryota > Viridiplantae > Streptophyta > Magnoliopsida > Asterales > Asteraceae > Helianthus > Helianthus tuberosus. Next base: position 191,433,342 of record CM060406.1, read on the forward strand.
GATAGTTACTATCACACTCTACAAAGTAGGAAGTTTGTCTTTGCCTACTTTGCACGAAACATTTCTACATGTAGTACGAGTAGTTTGGGACCCGATATCTAAGCAAGTGAAGATGGCTAACACTCAGGAAAGATTTTCCTCAACACTTTAGGATTCTTGTGTTTAGATTGGTACGGAGCCTACAGCACCCCAACTTATCCAATGTAGATGCTACGATAGACCCCAACATTTGGCATCCGTTTTACCCCAAGGAGGTAGCATGGCGCGAGCTGTAGTATAACCCATTTACCGCACTCTAGCCGGCATTCATGAAGACCGCACCAACCATATTGGGACTCATGGAGCCCAAGCAAAAGTCAATGTATAAGTCGTACACTTCAGTGTGGCAAAGGGGTCCTCCCTACGTCGGACAATTGAGGCTCACAATGTATAGAACACATGTTATAAGGACTGAAGTGACCACTCGATTCTTCCCTTCTCAACAGATTCCCATTCCATTTAGGCACGTGGATGACACATGCCAGAAGATTCTTCTCGTCCTCCACCCCACGTGCACCCTATCACCCACTAACTATGTCACCACTGACACCCCTATCAGTACTCCCGCACCCTCTATCCCTTAGTGCACCCCATAGTTTGGGTAGTGAATTCACACCCTGGGAACCGTTCTACGGTTGCTACAAGGCACAATTTGGTCACGAGGAAGACGTCATGTACCCTCATGACCTTATCTCTGCTTTTTCACTATCACCCTTTTCCCCCTACACGTGGTAGTAATGCACAAACACCCCCACCCCATCTTTTGGGAAGTATACCGATGATTGGTAAAACTAAAGATTATGGAAGAGTCGGAGACTTGAGGAATAAACAAGGAATAAGGTGAAGGGAAGACCTCACCAAAATTTGTTTAGTACTGGATGACTTGCATCAACTGGAGTAAGGTGACTCCGAGGAGGTTTTCTTCACCAAACAAATGGTAACAAGTTGACGTGATATATATGAAAGTCGATATATCCTTAACAAGATTTTATTGAACCTCATCTTACCTTGCTACAATGATGAGATGATCATGATGGAAGGATTTGTATAAGCATCATTACGAATTATCTTACCCTTATACTTGTAATGCATGACGAATAAGCTTTACCTTCACTCATAAACGAAAATATTCATTTTAAAACAAATGTCTAATTTCGTCGATATGTTTTATACATGTGAAGCTCATGGAACCACAACAAAGGAACATTGGTCGAACCCAGTCGAACCTTTACCAGCAACAAGAGCTGAGCTCGAAGCCGGGGTGAACCAGCAAGTCGCTAAAGCAATCGCCCAATACGAAGCAAGCAGCACTGCAAACAATGGAAGAATAAGAGGAACCATATTGGGAATTGCTCAGGTGGTAGCTCTCGCCCTAAGTCATGCCGAGGGCGATGTAGCGATGGAGAAACCGAATGAAAGTCCAGTATAGAAGAAGACGCATGTGGAGTCTTCTTCGGATGGAAATAAAAGAAAGTTTTCAAACTTGAAGAAAGGCACCCAAGCAAGTCATGATGATGTGTGTAAAATGCAACATATAAATTACATCAAATGAGGCATAAAACTAACCATTTTTTAGTACTAATGTTGGAAAAGTGTGCTTTTGTCTTCCTTTTGTATTTTTAGGAACAAATGAGCTTAAACGAACAAAAGGAACAAATATGCAGCAAAAACTAACATAAATACAAAGAAAAGGAGTAAACGTGGCATGCCCGACCCCTCGACAGCATCTCCACAAGCAAAAACAAGAAACAGAAGGCTGACCACGGCCCATGCCCACTGGACACGGGGGCGTGGTCAGGTGTCTGCAGAAAAGGACAAAGTTGTGGAAGCTTCTATGCCCACCACAGGGGCGTGCCCAGCTCAGCATGGGGCGTGGTCAATGCTAAGATTTGCAGAATCTTGCAAATCTTGGTAGTATAGATACGCTTCTACACACGGGGCCGTGCCCAGCGAACACGAGGCCGTGTGGAGCCTAATGCAGACAATTGCAATTAATAAAGGAAGAGAAAAGGGATGGCCATGGGGGCATGACCAGCGAACACGGGGCCATGGCCGGGCTTCTGTTCAGGCTATAAATAGGGGTGCTTGGCTCACTTCAAAGGCATCCCTTGGCAAACCACCTCTCTCCCACTTTGCCACCACTCCACCACCCACATCCACCACCATCATCCATCATCCACCTTAGAGTGTGTGTAGTAGTCTCGGGATCCAAGATTGATCGTAAGAGTTCTTGTCAATCAAAGGCCATGTTTGGCTAAGTCTCTTACATCACTTGGTGAAGACAAGCATTTAATGTATTACTTTTGATTTTTAATGTTTTCGCACTTTTTATTTGGTTTTGTATTAATGACTTTAATAACAAGTTTCTTATGTTGAAGGGGAAACAAAGGTTTTACTCGCCCACGGGGCCGTGCCAGCTAGACACGGGGCCGTGGCCGGCTACTGTCGGGGATAAAACCCCTTTTTTCTCATTTTTCACTTCAATACGACCCGTTTCCCCGAAAAATCTCTGGTTCCTTCGTGAATCTCTGCAAATTTTCACGTTCTTCCACCGTTCAACAACGTCAAGGTATGAATCTATCATCATAGTAAGTTAGTTTAATGATTTGCATGTAGATTAACATCAAAAATTTGGGGAAAAATCTAGGGTTCTTCAACTTGAACCGAATTAAACCTCAATTTTTTGCTTAGATCTGTTAGTATTAGTATAGTTGCATGTTATAAGAAGTAAATCAACTTAAATTGTTTGTAGATTTTCCCGATTTCAAACAAAAACCTCAAACCCTTGTTTTTGAACCGAAAAAGATGAAATTGAAGGGGTAAACGGTTTGTTTTTGGAAAAAACGGCACTTGGGGTTTCATTTTCGGGGAAAACCGTCCCTACTCAACCAAAAATTTTCAAGTTTTCGAAACCGGGTCGAAAAATGGAATTTTTGGGAAACAGACGCCTGAGCACGGGGTCGTGCTCAGCGAACACGGGGGCGTGGCCAGCGAAAATCATCCGAACACGGGGCGTGGCCAGTGGCCACGGGGTCGTATTCAGCTTGTTGTTTTCAGTTTTCTTTAGAAATTTATTGTTTCGTGCTAATAGTTTTGTGTTTTCTTTCAGATGACCAAGAAATTCACACGCTTGAATCAGAATCAATGGAACTACCAAGCACGATTTGAAGTTCTCTAAACAAGGCCCGAGGAAAATCCAAGACAAGTATGCCTCGAGACCCTGGAAGCTGTGGGGCAGATAGATCGCTTCAACAACCTAGTCACGGGTCCACTAAGGGTGGCCCTCTGCACTAGACTCCATTCGGTCCACGAATATAGCATGGAGTTCTATAGCACTTTCGCGTTAAAGCTAAAGCAGAGCCGTTTGATGGGGAAGGGGTTGAATTCCGCTGTGTTGGGGAAATACTTTCAATATCTATTACACAGTTTGGGGCAATTATTGGGGGTATTTGATGTGTGTAAAATGCAACATATAAATTACATCAAATGAGGCATAAAACTAACTCTTTTTTAGTACTAATGTTGGAAAAAGTATGCTTTTGTCTTACTTTTGTATTTTCAGGATAAAATGAGCGTAAATGAACAAAAGAAGCAAATATGCAGCAAAATCTAACAGAATTACAAGAAAAGGAATAAACGTGGCATGCCCTACCCCTCGACAGCATCTTCCCAAGCAAAAACAAAGAGATCAGAAGGCTGAACATGCCCCGTGCCCAGCGGACACGGGGGCGTGCTCAGGTGTCTGCAGAAAATACAAAGTTGTCAATTATCGACTTTTACGACTTTTACGATAATTAGGTGCATAATATAGTTTAAAACCATATTTAACGCCTAAGACTTGTCATCTACTGAGTTTATAAATAAATTTTAATACTTTAACAGTAAGTATAATTCTTGAACTCAGACGTCTAATTTTGTCCTTAAAACATATGTGAAATGACCAAAATGCCCCGGTGGTGCATAGTTTGGCTATAAATGGTAAACCTCACATAAATATGGTATCTTACTGAATTAACATCATAAAATAAATGTTTTTACAGAATATTTTAGACCAGAACCTCAGTTTACTATTAAACCTCTTTTATAAACTTTAAAATGACTAAAATACCCCTATGGGACTTAAACTGGTTTAAAAATCTTTTTGGGCATAATTGTTGATATCCTAGTGATATCATAACATAATTGAAGCATAATAACTTATGAAACTTGTACATGACTCATCCGGCTACCCGTTATGCATATACACGTTCAGTGAGATTTATGTAACTAGTTTGCCTAAATTAACCGAAACGGGTCAAACCTTATCAATTTTACTTCAAAATCCAGAATGTATTTAGTTTACCCATTTTATACAAGTCTCCTTACTTGTCGGCTCTAAATCACATTCCAATCCGGTCGCTGCTTAATCTAGCGTTTCGTGCCGTAAACCTTTCTTTAAACTAACCGGTCTAAGTTTACAACTTAAATAAGACCCGTTAGGAATCCAATAGGTTAATAAAACCTTCATTCCAGATTAAGAGCCCTGGTAGAAGTATTTGCAATTGTTTGAGTAGGCTATACGGCTGAGTATACGAAAATTTACATTTTAAGCTCAGGTAAATACTTTTAACTTATTTTCCCTTATACGGGCTTGGGATACGGTAAATTATTACCGCTTGGTCGGGTGTAGAAACCTTTTAATTGGATATGGTTAAATTGCATATTCCCGTTTTAATCAGTATTGCTTGATAACAAATAACATTGGGGGTTAACGACCGTGTCTTGGATATCCTTGGCTCATTTAAAAAGCGTAAATGGCCACGAGTTAAGCACGGGGTGTAGGCATACATCTGTCCGTTGCGTATGTAAAAGATATACTCATTTGCTGGGGTGACCTGCTGTGAGTTTATATTTGTGGTGTGTTGTTTAATCTTGTTCGGTTTATTTATACCGGCCCTAAATGATGGACAAACATGTAAATCTGATACAAGATTGTTATTAATATAATTGTCCCAAGTTATAAAAACATTTGTGCCTTGTGCATTTAAATCAATTTTCATAAATGCTTTCAAAAGAGTCGGTTAATTGTATTTATCAGTGTAAACTGACGTATTTTTCAAAAAGACGAAGTGACAGGTACTGTACGTAATTGGCTGGGAGCTCTGGGCGTTAGTTAAAGAATCTTGCAAGTTCTTGATGCTTATAGTCTGTTGAACAATATTTTATATTATGTTTTAGATCCACCTGTGGATCCTCTTACTACCGTCTGTATAATATTTATTTCATACTTTATATTTCGGTTTGTAATAGTATTTTCCTCCAAGACTTCCGCTGTGCATTAAACTGTATATAATTGACTATGACGATATCAACTACGTCACGATACTCCCCGCCGGGCCCACCGGTAATATGTGGAAATATCAGGGTGTGACAGCCAAGCAGGCCCAAGGGGAGCCCATGTAGGAAAATTGGCTTCACTAGGTATATAAACAAGTTTTCAACTTGTTTTAGGGTTTGAGCCTCATTGTTTCAGAATTCCTACAGAGAGAGAGAGGCGATTTGATTGTGAAGAACACTTGTACTAGACGGTTTTGCTTGTTCAAGTAATAGAATCGTGTGCAAGTGTTGAAAGGTGATTCGGTATTGTTCTTAGTGTTTCATATTTTCTGTTTATTCTTGAATCCACACCAAGTTTGGATTCCGCACAAACTTGGTGTTGTTTGATATCATTGAAAGATCCGTTTACGGGACTTACATATAGATTTTATATTAACATGTGGAATAACAAATTCGACATAAATAGTATCGGTGTTATCGTAACCGATACCATTATTCCTTTTTCTTTATCTTTAATCGATTTAAAAAAGGTGTAGTTATCCTTTTAGGCATTTGGGCGTCCTCTTTTGATTGCGATAACAAATATCGATAATGAACTGCTACCGCCAAAATTCCCCCACACGTAGCGCGGAGTAATCCCACTAGTTTAATGTGAAAATTTTAATATATTTAATATTTCGCAAGTTATGATGTATATAATTTATTTATTTTTTAGAACGACAACTCACACACAATCTAATTCTACTACCAACGGGGTTAATATATTTGTATATATGTAGAGAATCATGTACAAAGAGGTTTTTTTATGAAATGTAGGAAGGATTTTAAACTATTTGATCAAGAAATTTTAACTGTCAACATTAAGTGTTCTTAAATCCCTAACCAAAATTCACGTAAAAAAGGGATGGAAGGGCAAAGAAAAGGCACAATTGTTAACTTTGGGTCTGATTGGTTCACAAAATCCTTTCCTTTGGAATTGTGATGGAATTGAAATTAATTATCTTGAAATTTAGTGTGTGGTTGGGACATGATGGAATTGGAATTTGAATATATTCCACCATTCTTTGGAATTTAAGAATCCTTCACATCAATAATGGAATTTCAACTTTCCAATGCAATGTTAATTACTTACCAAAAATACTCCATTTTTCATCTAGTTCATCTTTTTTTTTTTGAACTGTAAATTTCATTAAAAAACGGAAACGCCGACCCAAACCGGGCCGACAACAACAGACAACGAAACTACATAATTACAAATCTACGCCAATTGTTCCAAGACATATCCCTATAATTTGTTCTATTAGAATACCAAAGAAAACCCAACGATTTGACATTGCTAATTATGTTCTCGACAATGACAGGCTTGTTATTGAATTAAAGAAGCCTTCCAAATGCTCCAGCACCCAATGATCAAGATACCTTGGATAACTTCCTTTTTCTGACTCGATGCCCTCAGCGAGACGTGCAGCTCAAGAATGTCTTTCATGGAGAAAACAAATATGTTAGGGATTTTGCACTAGGTACTGATGTGCTGCCAAATGGTCGTAGCAACCATACACGAAGTAAACAGATGTTCAACCGTCTCCACTCCAAAATTACACAAAGGGCAAGTGATGTCCTCGATGTACACGTTCCTTCTTCTTAGAGCAGCACCAGTAGGAATATCGTCTAACTCTGCTCTCCACCCAAAAATGTTGCATTTTGTGGGAACCCATTTACACCAGCTCATAATGAGCTTGTTGCTCACGTCCATCCCAAACTTCAAAAGCTTCTTCAGAGCACTGACCGAAAATTCCGGCGACGACCCAGCGATCCAGCTCCATCGATCAGCGGAGTCCGAAAGATGAAAAGATCCCAATAGAGTGTTCAACGGTTGGACTTCGCTGACCTCCTCAGCCGACTCCAGCTGTCGTTTCCATTCCCAATCCGTCGAACTATTTGTCCCCTGCCCACAAACTTGATCTTTAACCTTGCATTTTTTATCGGATTCTAGCCTAAATAAACACGGGAACTTATGACGAAGAGGTTCATTCACAATTCACGGGTCGAGCTAAAATGCCACATCCTTCCTGTTAGGCCGTTTCGCAGGATCTGTTCGAGTAGAACGTGGCGGAATTGATCAGAATCATGGTGCGGAATCCCTCGATAATGTTTGAGAATCAACAACGATAAGTTCAACGTTTAACATGTCTGATTTCATTGATTGATGGTGAAAGAGTAGAAGATCAAGATGAAAGTCAGACAGATAGATCTTTGCTATCTCAAATCAGCAAAAGGTTCTTAACAACTAGCACTAACCTGCTATTTATAGGCAATCAGGGAATGAAATAGTGTCACCGGGTCGGATGGGCATCCGATCGGATGGCCATCCATTTGGATGACATAAGTCGTCCGACGGATTTCACCTTAACAGTTTCGCGTCATTCCCTGATCTGTCTAGTCAAACAAATACATAAAAGTACATACATATACAAAAATACACAAACAAGACAAAATACAAGACTCGATGCAGACGGAAGCTACAGACATATGTACTAACAGACTCCCCCTTGGATGTAGCTGTAGTTCCTTCCCGCATAGTCTTCAAGTCGTCTTCCTGCTGCGTCTTCTTTCCTTAGCTTTATGTCTTCTCTTTTCTTCTCTCTTAGCAAGCATCTTTCGCCTTAAAGGCCTACCAACTTCATTGCAGTACTTTCTGTATTCAAGATCACCATCGCGCTTTCTATCCCACCGTGGGATCTTGTTTTCTTCTTTCTCAATCGGTGTCTGGTCTGTTGGTGGAGGTCTCATCAGCTTCCATCTTCCCAGTTTTGCAGCTCTATCAGAAATCTCTTTGAATCTTTGACTGCGCTTATATTTCTTTAAGAGCTCATCAATCTCCAAATCTCTGAATTTTGACTTCCAGTATTTGCCAGAATTGATGTCTTTCGCGTAGCACAAGTTCACTAACTTCTGGTACTATTGAGCTTGAACTTTATATGGCTTTTCATACACTATCTTATTGTAGAATAGACAGTCGATATCCTTCTTCGAGCAGTTTACTAACCACATAGGATCCAACACACTGATCCTCCTCGATTCTCCAGTTTTCTTGTCAAATAAAGAAATCACCGCTTCCGTTGTGCTTTGGTTGTACATCCAACCTTGAAAATCTTCATAGAAATCCTGCTCCATTGCATGTAGCGACATGTTTTTCAGACATCTCGGCGGTTTGATTATCAAAGTAATATCCTTCTCTTTCATAACTGGATCTATCTTTATATCTTGCTTAGGATATTGTGGTTTCCAGTCTGGAAATCTGTTTTATGCTTGCAACTTAATATATTTCCACAAGTTTTGATCATGTTGTTTCACATCTAAGCCATAGTATAACTGTTTTAAATTCTTCGTCTTCACTAACTCTTCAACATCCCACCACGGGAGTGTTTTAATGTCTGATAGAAACTCAAAATACTGAACACCTTGTTCCCGTCAGATGGCATATACTTGCAGATCTACAAGATATCCCCATGATAAGATATCTCCTAGAGAAATATCAGCATTATGTGTGAAATACTGTAGAGGTCTCCTGAACTTTCTTTCCTTAGGCATGACTTTGAACCAGTTCTTTCTACCTTCTATCAAGGTTTCCTTTGGAACAGTTTGTGGAATGCCTTCAGTAGTGATCTTCTCCACAACTTTCCTTCTGATCTCGTCTTTATTTTGTTCTTTAAACATTTCAGCAAGTGTTGGAAATGAATCATCAACGCCAGAATAATGAAAGGGTGTATCTTCTTCAGACGTATCCGACCCTTCTTCTATTATCACATCATTGAAATTATCAGCTTCGTGTGCATACTTGAACTCGTACTCTTTTTCTGGCGATGAAGGAATCTCATTCTCTATGTCAAACTTAAAGTTTCCATCATCTAACCCCAATTCTTCCAACATCTCAGTCCTAGACCTTGGTACCTCCATCTCCCCCTCAAATGGAGCATTCAAATATATAACAGTTGGTTGTGTGAGGAATACCTGGTTAGTATGCTGCTTTCCAGAAGAAGAAGACTCCTGGTGCTGATCCTCCTCTTTTCATTTATTTCGTCGTTCAGAAAATCATCCATCTTTTGTTGAACAGAGAACAGAGGGATTCACAATCAATAACCCTGTTGACCCTTGATCATCTTCATCGTCTTCATCGTCTTTGTAATCATCCCAAGACGGATCATAATTGTCAACTGCATCCAGCATTTCTTTCAATTCTTCATCTACTTCCTCTTCCTCTTCTACTACTTTCTCCTCTTCTTTCCATCGTAGTAACATCACTTTAGGCTCTTTCGCCTTTCGTTTTCGTTGTTCTACTTGTACAAGGCGAATTATATCTTGAAAGTTGTAAGATAGAGGAACAAAATCTCCAACCAGAACAAAACCTTGATCTTGATCAACATTCATATGCTCAACTTCAACATTTTCTCCTGCATCAACCATCTCAACATCACCTTCAGGTTGACTCAGAGAGCCTCCAGCTTCTTGAGTCTCGACAATCAACTCTTTCTTTTTCTTAGTTGCTTCCTCAGCCAACTCTTTCTCTCTCTGAGCTCTACGTTCTTCAACCCTCTGAATCTCTATGTTGTTGTAGATAGATTGAACATTAATGCCAAGATGATGTTCCATCACTGTGTATAACATGTTAAGCTGCTCATCTTTCACTATTTTGTCTGCTCTAAGGGCTTCAATCTCTAGCTTCAATACTTTGATTTCATTAGCTGACGCTTCATGAAGATCATCTAACATTTGATGCAGCATCTGATTAGTATCATTCATGTCCTTGTTCTTCACATGCAGTTCAGAAATCTCTAATGATAGTTGCTGAAAAAGCTTAGCGTTATCATCCACATCTTCACCCAAAGTCTTTATCTTCTTTGCATGCTTAATCACAACAGACTTTAATTCTTCATTCACTTTAGTCAACTTCTCAAGTTGCTTCTTTAGTTCATCACGATCAGCCTCTGCTTTTGCTTTTTCTTTTTCAAAAATACTTACTTTCTTTTTCAAATCTTTGACCGTTGCGTCATGAAACATGTCGTAGTCTTCACCAAGAAGAATGTCATCCTTGAGTTCACCATGAATATTAAGAAAGCCTTCAAATGGATCAGGAAGAGTAGTTTTCTTTGGATTTGACGTCTCAGCATCCTCTGGAATAGGTTGATTTTCTGGTGGTGGTGGTGGTGTAGAAACCCTTTCATCAGTAATAACAACATCATCATCATCACCTGCTTTCTTTTCAATATTCTGAACTTGTTCAACCTCAGGAACTTCAACGTTTTGATCTTTAACAGCTTCCAGACCCTTTGAAGTTATAACATGTTTTTCACTTTTGCCACTTTGAAATTCTGGCATAGTAGCACCTCCTTTCTTTGCCCTGACGCTCCTTGGAATAACTCTAGATTGAACTGCTTTGCGTTTCTTTCTAAGCGTCTTCTTCTAAGCTTGTGGTGTAGGAATATAAGATTCGTCTTCATCATCAGAATCCTTTCTTTTCTTCTTTAGAGGTTTCTTCTTCAGAGTAACCTTTCCAACACCAATCTTTTCAATCTCTGATTCTGTTTATGTAGATTCATCATCAACATCACTTGAATCAGTATGTGCAACACCTTCAGGTTCTTTCTCTTTAACACTTTTAGGTTGATCATGCTTTGACGATTCAGCAACTTTTTCAACATTAGAACCTTGAGTAGCAGCAGCCTCTTCATTCTTCTTTAGAAAGCTTTCAATAGAATCTTTCAATAGACCAACACCTTGTTGAAGAACCTCTGCTGGATTAAGTACTGGCTCATCAACCAACCTTGGTTGTGATTCCTTTGAAGGCCCTTCAAAACAAGCATTGAATATTCATTAGAATAATATAACATTTAAAGATCGAACTTTTCTTATGACTCCCCCTTTCAACTATACCCTTAACAATAATCTTCGGTGTCGAAACTTTAGGAGCAATCACTGTTGGAGAAGCCTTAGGTGTTCTCTTCCTCTTTCCGTCCTTCACAAACCAGTATCTAAGCTTCTTCTCATGCATATCCCTTAGACTATTTGTTTCATCCTCTGAATTATTGTTTTCATGCCTCCATGCATCGTTCTCAGGTGCAACATATCCTGGACTTGCAATCTTGCAGATCATATGCTTAGCTCTTGGTTCTGTTTCATCTTTTTTCAGCTTATATTGACTTAATCTGCTCAAGATATCACTTTTCATGTTACGTAGACGTAATACATCAGCAGGATCCTTTGGAAGGTCATTCACTTGATCATCTATCATCATTTGTATGAACCTTGGATACATTATGTATTTTTCTCCCCTGATATTGTCCACCAAATGATCAAACAGCACTTGAGAGATATTGTATGGCCTATTAAGCACCAAACATGTAATAATGTTCATGATATAATCTGATGTTTCGTCATAAGCTCCCTTCCGATGTGATAGAGCATGCACAACACAGTGTACTAGGAACTTATATGGTCTGCCAAACATAGACTTGAGATATTTGCCGTTTACATGTCCTGTAAACCCCATTCTGAACCACAAACCCTTGCATAAACGTTCAGGAACAATGGTAGGGTCATTATCAGTATCTCCTAAGTCCAAAACTCATCTTAAATCTCCCACATCAAACTTAATTTCAATATCTACATCTTTATCATTCTTGTCTTTCTTTCTAACAGCTGAATAAATCATCTTTTCATCCTCATTATACCTCACCGACCTCCAAAACATTCTAACATGAGATTCGTATACTATCATTCTATCAGTCAATGCTTTGGCAATTCTACTCTCTCTTAAGAACTTTGCCATGTCTTTAAACGGTGTTGTGTCTGTATAGTGTTCGTCTAAAATACAGTAAATGTTGTGAGAATGATGCCAATCTGAAGCTCTTGTCTGCAATAATAAACAACGTTAGTACTTGCACAAAGTTTGAGACATAAAGTGACAAGTTGACAAAATTTTGAAATTTCAAAAATTTTCTAACTCTGGAAATTCACTCTATGCAGTACTGAGGATCGGATGGCTATCCGATCGGATTGCCATCCGATCAGATGAACCATCACATATAAGAACATAACAGACAAGTCTTGTGTATTTGGATCGGATTTTCACTCGATCCATGTGACAAGCAATTCAATACCTTTGACAAGTTAAACAACTGAGTGAGTGATATGGATCGGATGGCCATCCGATCGGATTGTCATCCGATCGGATTGCCATTCGATCATTGACAAGATAGCACAATGATGAACAGGTATGTTATAGGGTGATTTGGATCGGATGGCCATCCGATCGGATTGCCATCCGATTGGATTGCCATTCGATCAAAATGACAATCCGATCGGATTGCCATTCAATCAAAATGACAAACAGATAAGCTCATGAAACAGTCAATCATTGAATGTGTGTTTTGGATCAGATAGCCATTCGATCGGATTACCATCCGATCGAGATGCCATCTTTATTCAAAACAACTATTTTACAATAAGGCACATATTTCAAGACAAACACTTAGAAAAATTTCAAACATATAATGTGCATTGGATCGGATGGCCATCCGATCGAACTGCCACTCGATCTAATGAACATGAAGAACAATTTGAATGATTCAAGAACATCAAAAAATTTTCTAAGAATTTCACAAAATTAAACACAGATTCATGTAGAGATTTCGCCGAATAACAAAACCCTATGTTCAATTTTCTCTAACTCTGCCTAGATTGTGATTAATTTGACTTTATAAGGACCGACTGCCGACACCTGTACATGATCAGATCTACAAATCTATTGTGATTTAATCCAATTCCTTCGGTGAATCTATAGATCTAAGGCCTGTGATCAAAACCCTATGTTCAGATTCTATCAAAGATCATCAAAAATGCCTAGATCTATGTTTCTACGCCGACATCAAGAAACATCATCAAAACTTCAAATTTAACAATCAAAGTTAGAGATCTTACCTTTCCCATAGTGAAGATTGTGCAAGCCAATAATCCTATGAAGTTTGGAAAGCAAGAGTGAAGAATCAAGATCAAGAAAAGTTAGAGTGTTTGAGAGTGTCGGATAGTCGTTCGATCGAGAAAGTTTGACTGAATGACTTTGACCTCTATATATAGCCATTACCAAGTGTCGGATGGCCATCCAATCGGATTGCCATCCGATCAGATTGTCATCCGATCCAAACACCCTTTGACTTGATGTTTTGACCTTTTGACTTTTTGCCGTTATATCAGACTTGTTCAGATTTAGAAATCCACTTAAGTATCTAGGTCCAAGTTAATGACCCTAGGCACTTAATTTGTCTACCAAGTCCAAGTTAATGACCTTGGTTGACCCGATATGAAACAACTGACATTTTGTTCAACATTTTCAAACACTTTTCAGAAAATTGTACAAGTGTCAACTTAATGAACTTGTTTTGACTTTGAATTTCTCAAATTTTTCAAGATTAGCTCCCCACTCTGTTGTCCAGTTCAGAAACTTCCTGCTTCGCTTCACTTCTCAGAATCTGAAGATCCGCTTTCCACCTCGGTTTGTCAAAGAACTAAAGTAGAAATGTAAAATCTTTTTGAGATTTTAAGAAAGTTTAAACTAGAACACAATGAAATCTTTTTAGGTTTTTGACTAACAATGAAATGAAATGCAGTAAAAGTAAACAGTAAATGAAACTATTTACAAACATATTTTTGGTGAGCGTGTTAGAGGATCATATCAGCTACTGACAAGTTACAAGTACCGTTGAGCTTGATTACACACTAAGTATTAAACAATTCACTTAGATTGCCGATATACTGATCCTTTTAAATTTTCACACACATTTCAACTATTCAGGATACGATTTAGGTGTTATAAGAACTTAACTTATTCGCGTGTCCCACCTCAGAATATACTCTCGTATCCAGACTTCTATATTCAGTCTTACAGGTGAACGTACAATAATGATATCTGTAACGGGTAATGCGAGGCCATGAGAGCTCAGGTTAGAACTTCCGTTCAGACAAAGAGATGATGGCTCGACTTTCGGTGTGTCCCGTTTGGGGATCTTTTCTTCAACAGCACATGAATCACATTTTGCAATGTTTATCATTTTTTTATGCTGAGGGAAGGCTTTAAAGATTAAAGCAGTGCAGAGTATTATACGAGGACTAGGCTATTGCTTTCGCAAAATCAGAAGTCCTGGTATAATACCCCAGATATCATCAAGCACATAGACCTAGTATGTCAGAAATAGAAAGCCTTTCAAACAAGATTTCAGGGGATACCTATATATCCGAGAGATGTTCCCCACGAAGTAAGCAAGTTATGATTTTATGTTTATATCCCGAAACGTCTACTAAGTGTGTAAAAACCTATCGGCATATCATCAGTGAGACTGTTTAACACTTTTTAAACATTACATATCTTTAGCATACTACAACTGTCTAGCTGATGTACTATCATTTCCTCTTTTTACACAAACTCTTTTTGGTTTTCTATTGTTTTTGGATTTTGAAATATATCTCATGTTTTTGGATTTTTGGATTTTTAATGTTTTTGTATTTTCTGAGAATATTATCTATCTCCCCCTAAATACCAAAACAACTAAAAACACGACAAACCAAAGCAGTCTGCTTCTCAACATCATCTGCCTAGGTTTTCTTATCAACGCCAACTATTTTCTCCGCATCCGACAACAATTTCATACCATTCAATTTTAAAAGATATTGAAAACGAGCTTTATCGAAAGCTTTGGTATGTAAATCTGCCTTTTGTTCGTCGGTGCGGATTTTGTCAATTTGTATCAACTTCTTCTCGAAACAATCTCGGATGAAGTGATGACGAATTTCGATATGTTTGGTTTTAGCGTGATGTACCGGATTTTTTGTTATGTTTATTGCAGCCTCATTATCAACAAAAATAGGTGAAGTAAGAAATTGCAAGCCGTAATCGCGTATCTGTTGCTGAATCCACAGGATCTGCGAGCAGCAGCTGCTGGCAGACACATACTCTGCTTCACATGTTGAAAGAGCAACAGAGGTTTGCTTCTTACATTGCCAAGTGACCAATCGGTGTCCGAAGAATTGGCATCCTGCAGTTGTTAATTTTGCGTTAATCTTGCAGCAACCGAAATCAGAATCTGAGTATCCTTCAAGCATAAAGTCACCATCTTTGGGATACCACAACCCCAGTGTTGGGGTTCCTTTCAGGTAGCGTAGAATCCTCTTAATGATAGACATGTGTGAAGCTCTAGGACTTGACTGATATCGGGCCCCAAGGCATGTCGGGTACATGATATCGGGTATGGATGCTGTCAAGTACATCAGCGAACCAATCATTGAGCGGTATAGCGTCTCGTCCACCTTCTCTCCGGTGGGATCAGGGTTGATACCATGATTGGTTGCTAATGGGGTGGATATTGGAGCAGTCTCAGACATCCCGAATTTCTCCAGAACGTCGTAAACGTACTTTGTTTGATGAATGAAGGTTCCCTCAGGCATTTGGTCGACTTGCAGCCATAGGAAGAACTTCATCTCACCCATTGACGACATCTCAAACTTTTGCTTCATCACTTTTTCGAAATCTTTGCAGAGTTCTTCATTTGTTGACCCGAAAATTATATCATCAACGTAAATCTGTACGATCAGTAAGTGCCCATCAACTTCCTTTGTGAAGAGGGTAGTGTCCACTTTTCCTCGGATAAAGTTGTTGGCAAGCAAGTGTTGAGAGAGCGTCTCGTACCAGGCTCTCGGGGCCTGATGCAAACCATACAGCGCTTTGTCTAGCAAGTAGACCTTGTCTTTGTGGATTGGGTCAGTAAAGCCCGGTGGCTGACCGACATTGTTGGAACGGTTTTGACTCCGAACGATTGCGAACCGAACGTGTGACGTGTGGAATCCGTACACAAACGTGACCGAACACACGAGAACCTACTATAACCATATTCTTATTGATCAATATGACGAGTACAATGCACCGAGAATCACGTTTGAGGACTTTCTCTCTCTAGACTTTCTCTCTCTAAGCACTAAGCTCCAAGATCTCAAAATGAGCAAAAAGTCTTAAATCTAACACTATAGCTCCCTATTTATAGGCCAAGGATATAGGGAAGATTTCCTTATTTACAGAAATGCCACCTTGCCTTTTCTATTAAAATATAACACTATAAGCCTAGATTTCTTCAGTTTCAGCTACGGTTTTAGATTGACGGAGGCGATAGACATAAATGCACCAACAGACTCCCCCTTGGATATTGCCGTAGTCAATTTGTAGTCAAACTCGTAGCGACTTATCTTTCTCTTTCTCGAACAGAATCCCCGTGGATCTGTCTTCGGGCTTCCATTGCTCTTCCTTTCGATCATACTCCTTTTCTTCAGGCTCCCCCTTTCGTCAAGCTTCCATGCTTTTGGGATCGACACCTGGTTTTCCGGACACAAGCTCCTCCAGGATAGTTACCTGGCTCCTTGAATGTACGCTCCCCCTTGCGTTGAGCTTGTCTTCAGACTCCCCCTTAGACTCAGCTGTCGGGATCGTAGTCTGGCTTTCACAAGTTCACAAGTTCAGGATCAATTGCTTGCTCTATTCTGCATCTGCTCAGGATTTGAAACTTGGTTAACCTGCACATCCTCTACCTCAACATAAATTTCACAAATTTACAACTTTGACAAATTTAAGAAACCACTTGAAAATATCATTCAAATATTAACAATTTTTATCAAGATCATACTTTCTTTTGGGTAGATTTACTTATAACACTTTTCATTTCAAAAACAAACTCTTTCAACCCATAGTTGTTCATCATGTTTAGCACTCAGAATTTTGAATATCAGCTCTTCAACATCAGTTGTCGAAAATCTTTTTGAATTTTCAAATATCTATACTAAAACACAATCTTTTTGGGTTTTTGTTTTTAGAGAAATGCAGTAAAGAAATATATACAGACAATATTTTTGTGAGTTTGTGTAAGAGGATCATATCAGTTCATGAGACAAATCACTATCACCGTTAAGCTTTAATCATTTTAAGTTCTAAACGAATCACATAGATTGACGATATAGTTGTCCTCTTAAACTCAATCTAAAAACTTTCGAAATGCTTACCGATACGTTAAGGTATATTAATTTTGCACAAAATTCTTATGGACCCCACGATCTCAGCATATCCCCTCATCATACAATACACTGACTCAAGTAATGCCTTTAAACTTTCATCAACTATGATATGTGCAAAAACAAAGCAGAATGTTTAAACATTAACAATCAGGTCGATCTTTCTGTTGGTGCATTTACTGTCTGTTAACTACGTCTTATTCGAGTCTTATGTCTAGATAGGTTAAATGAGTGCACAACTGAGATCAAATTAGGGTTTGTTTAGGTGTTAGCTTGTAATTTCGTTTGAGGATGGCATGTACATGTTCAAACGAAACAACAACTAGTGGTCCGTTTGAACTGGTTCGTTTGAACATGGTCCGTTTGAAAATGGTTGTGTCATTTTCAAATGAAACAACCACTAGTATAAATAGATGTTGTGTAGGTTCATTTGGAACGGACCAGATTGTGTGTGAGAGTCGAGGTGCTGCCAAAATTTCATCAGATGCTTTGGGAGTTGAAAGTGCTTTTGGAACTTATAACAAACCCCCGAAGTTGATGGCTATCGAAGAGAAATCTAGATCTCTTGCGGTGATTCATGACGATGAAGGTTTCGATTGGAGCGAGTTGTTACCTGAGGAGGATGCGGTTGGATATGCATTCATGGAAAAATCTGAACCTGTTCCTTGGAAAGACAACAGAACTGAAGAACAGAAGTATGGTCACAGAAAGCTGATAGCTCAGAACAAAATGATTAGAATATCTGGTATCTATCTTGAAGCAAAAAGAGCAAATAGATGGGATCCAGACAGAGAATGTTATCTTGGCCCCCAGGGAAACATTGCTATTGACCATAACACTCTTGATATGGAAACCATAATTAAAGAAATGAAAGAAGAAGACGATTATTGGCAAAGAAAATGGTGGGGAAACGGAGAAGAGAAAGAGAAAGAAGAATCTGTGAAGATTGGATCTTCGAATTCTGAATCAGTATGCTCTAAATGTGATAAATTTGAAGCTGACAATGTCAAACTCTTGAAGGATGCGGAAATTTTGACATTGGAAGTCAAAAAGATGAAGGATGAGAAGAAATCTGATGATAAACAGATTCTTGAAATGCGTGAAAATTATCAGAAATTGAAATCTGAAAATGTCAAACTGTTAAGTGATTTAGACAGTTTGACATTAGAAAACAAAATTTTTAAAGAAAAAGAAAAAGTTTTTCTAAATAAAGTAACAATTTTAGAAAATGAAAAATCAAAAATGGAAAAAGATTTTCAAAGTCAAATCAAGATTTTATAAGATGAGAGAGATATTTTCGGCAAAAATAATCTTGAAAAGCAAGAAGCAATCAATTCTCATCTTCAGAAAATCATTCGGCTTGAAAATGAAGCTGAAATTGCTCGGAATAAAATTGATGAGCTCGAGAATAAATTGAAAGGTTTTGTGAATTCTACATCACATGTCTGTCCAAAACCGTTCAATTCAGTTCCAATAAGTGACAATGTCACAAATTTTGACAAAGTCAAAATTGAAGATTGCGATGACAAAGCTGATGATGAAAAAGAAAAAGAAAAGAGAAGAGAAGAAAAATATTTTTAGAATTACAAGAAAATTTTCAAAATACCGTTTTGCAATCTACTGAAATAGGTGAATGCTCAAAGCAAAAACCTGTTAAGAAGATTGTAGAATAGAAACAAAAAGTTAAAAATTTGAAAAATTTTCAAAATGAAAATAAAAGCTCATCAGTTCAGTCATCCAATCATTATAAAAAACCACAAAAATATAAAAATAAAAACTCACAAAAAGTTAGTAATAAGTGGTGCATGTTTGACCACAGTGCTCAAATGCCAAATCAAGGATACAAGAGGAGAAATGACTACCACAAGGCAAAACAATGTTTTGATCTGAGTGTATGGTATGAAAGTGGTGAAAGGTATGATAACAGAGTGTGTTACACTTGTGGTTATCAAGGACACATTGCTGTTAACTGCCAAAGTTGGAGATGTGAAACGAGAAGATGTTTTGAATGCAATATCAAAGGTCACATTACCAGAGATTGCCCAAGGAGATTAATGGGAAGATCAAGGGTTGAATCTCAGAGAACGGTAAAGAAACCAGTCAATGTCAAGCCCAAAGCACAGAAAGTTCAAGAACAGAAAGTTCACGAACAGAAAGTGAAGCTTTCGCAGGGACAGAAAGACAGACTGAGGAAAAAGAGGAAGAAAGCGAGAGAATATCTCGAAAGAATTTTGTCCTCGGATACAGCCAACAAAGCAAATAATAGTTCTGATAAATCGTTTTGCTCTTCTAAGACCAATAAGTCAAACAAAACGAATTCACCAGATGCAAATCTGAGGACAAAAGAAAAGAAAAAGAAAGTTGTTAGCTCAGAAACAAAGGAGCAACATGTTGGCGATGAATCTGGCTCAATAAAGTCAGACAAGCCATGTTCAGGCAATGACTCTGGTTCATCAAAGCCAGAAGAGCCATCTGTTGAGGTAAAAACTGTCAAACCTCAGTCGTCTCTCTTGCATTTGAACACCCATTTTGTATTTATCTTCCAGTGTCCATTAGGTAGGTCCACAAGCTTCCATACACCAAGTTTCTCGAATTGACTCAGCTCCTCTTGCATTGCATTAACCCATGAATCTTCCGTCAGTGCTTACTTATAGGTTCGCGGTTCGATCTGCGAGATAAAGCAACTAAGTGAGAATTCAGTTTGTAATGGAGCAATTTTAGTATAAAAACAAGTAAGCCCATGGTCAATCTGGCTTCTTGTGCGAACTCCTGATTGTAGCTCTCCTATTATCAACTCCTCTGGATGGTATGAAGGAGTCTTCGGCATAACTTCACCAGGAACATCCACCTTGCCTTCCAAATTATTAACATTCTGGTCTGCAACTTGTTCATTGTCAAGAATTATCTGATCTGAAGATTGGATTTGCTCCCCCTCAGATTCTGAATCACCATGATCAAATGTTAGAATATCATTAGATTCTGAATTATCATTATTGATTGTCGTCTGATTTTCAGGAGCAGGCTCGCGTTCCGAAGTAGTCGGAGTTTGCTGAACTTCATCATTCTCTCCAGCATGACTGGGACCAGCTTCATCATAGTTGGAAGTTTGTTGTTGACATGTAGAAGACCTCGCTGGAAATCTTCCCTGAGATGCTTCATATTCTTGTAAAATATCCAAATCATCAAAGAACTCTGGCTCTTCTTCTAACTCGAATGAATCCCATAAGGCATCATAGTTGAATCGCCATGAGTCTGTGGGCTTCTGTGGAGGCATGGTATAGCCTTGACATTCAACATGCTGTGCTTCGATGATCCTTTTTAGACTTGGAACAAAGACTCGTCTGAGAGGACTTGAATACCCCACGAAGATACCTTCTATGCTCTTTGAACCAAACTTTCCATCGGGATCTAGGACTGTACAGGGTGACACGAACGGCTCTAAGTACTCGATATTAGGCTTGCGATTGTTGATCAACTCGAAACATGTCTTGTTGTGCTTCTTCACAGTAAGTACCCTGTTGAGAGTATAGCAAGCGGCTGATACTGCTTCTGCCCAGAAATTAATCGGTAACTTGGAATCAGCTAGCATCGTTCTCGCCGTTTCGATTAGCGTTCTGTTCTTTCTTTCTGTGACTCCATTCTATTGCAGAGTATAAGGTGCACTGAACTCTTGCAATATACCTCGTCGATCACAGAATTCCTCCATTCTGTTGTTTTTGAATTCTGTACCATTGTCACTTCTTATTCTTCGAATGCGGGTTTGGTACAAATTCTCTATCTTCCTAAATAACCTCAGCAAACTATCAAATGTCTCGTCTTTCGACTTCAGGAACGTCACCCATGAGAATCTCGAATAGTCATCAGTTACCACCAAACAATACAGATCTCCCGTTATGCTCTTGACATTCACAGGACCAAAGAGATCCATGTGAAGTCTTTCTAGTGGCTTCGAGACTGAGTTCATCTTTTTACCAGGATGGGATTTCTTTCGTTGTTTTCCTTTTATACAACTAATACACTCTCCCTCCAGATGAAAACTCTTCAAGTGAACACCTTTTACTAGATCGTTATGCACCAGGTGGTTCATCTTGCGTAGGTGAATGTGACCCATCTTTCGATGCCACAACTCTGACTCCTTTTCAGTAGCTCTAGATATGAAGCACTGGGGTTGACCCGTGCTAGTCGTAGAAACACTCATATCCAACACGTACAGATCATTAACCCTTGGTGCTCGCATGATGATCCACTCCTCGGGGATGACAAACCCCGGCTTCAGGATCAGACTCTCTTCAGACCCAACCTCAACCTCTTTATACAAAAAGAATTCTTTTTTCAGAGGTTGACCAGATGGTTGGTCTTTCTTTGGAACATACTTCTTCCCTGGTGGAGTCGAAGTTTGTTTCTCCAATTTTTCATAAAAATTCAAAGGTACACTCATCTTAACCGGTTTGGTTGAAGATGATTGTTTTGCAGAATCAGAAACCTTTGATTTTGGAACACTTGATGTCTTTGCCTCAGATTTTAGCTTCCAAGTTTGTTGTGGAGAAGCGACCCGTTTGTAAAATTTATCAGTTTTCTTTACCGGTTGTTTTACGGGTTCAGATTTAACTTTGATGTTTTCATTTTTCAAAATCTTCTTTTCAACAAACATTGGCGCTTTGCCTTTGACATCGTTTTTCTTTCTTGGATTCTCAACAACCACAGACTTAGGTTTTGAGTTGGTGCACTTTCGTGCAATGTGTCCAACTTCGTTGCATTTAAAGCAAGTGCGGGTGTCAACATCCCGACTTTTCCCTTCAGTCTGAGGCTGTGAGGCCTTCTTTGCAAAAATTCTTCATTTATTTCGAAAAGATTTCCGACTATTGCTCGGAAAGTGAACTTGAACTTTTAACAAACACTTTCTTTTCGAAGAACTTTTTGTTTTGAAAGTTCCCCTTTTGATTGTTCTTACCACCCTGATAACCACCTGACCATCTCTTTTGATTGTTATTGTTAAAACGTGGGGGTACAACAGGTTTTTTATAGTAAGATTTATCTTTTTCAAAGTTCAGAAACCTTTTGGAATTTTTTAAACTTTCAATTTCAGAAACTTCAATTTCAACAAGTTTAAAAACTTGTTTCAACTTATCGACATTCACATTCTCAATTGGAAATTCAATATCCGAGTACAACTTATCAGAACCAGACATCTTGTACATGACAAGAGTAGGTTACTCACTTGAGTTGTTCTGGGATTTTGATTTCGGAATGTAATTGTTCAGAAAACACTCTTCATCTTCAGTCGAATCACTGTCAGATTTTAAAACCTTTTCAACAACATTCTTTAACAACTTCAGATTGAACACTATCTTCATCAGATGATGAAGTGAATGTGACATCAATTGTTTCTGGAAGCTTTTCAGCATCAGGTTTCTCACTTGTTTCACAAATGTTATCCAACCCAGATTGTTTCTTTGAAAAATTGTTTAGCACAGGCGGTGGAACTTGATGATAACCCACCCCCGTTCCATCCGAGTAGACATCTTCACCAGCTTTGTTCTTCCTAATTGGTTTGGGAACTATGTGTTTAAGAACAAAGCTAGCGGAGTTGTAACTGTTCAATTTCAGATTTATTCTTTCATTTTCATTCTTAGCTTCTTAGAACTGAAGCTTAAGATTTGCGATCTCATCCAATTGGTGGTTGATTTGTCTTTCCTTTGCCTGAAGAACTCCAGAAAAATGAACATTTTCTTTGTAAGTTTTACCATTTCGCTCATCAGAAACTTTTACTGTTCTTTTCAACTTTTCATAATTTTCAGAAATTTGTCTGTTTTCAAGAATTAACTTCTCATTTTCTTTCTTAAAACGTTCAACATCAATTTTATCTTTTTCAATCTTTTCTGTTAATTCTTTTATTCTCTCATTTGAAGCTCTAAGCAATTTATCTCGATTTAAGATTTGTTTTTCAACCATTTCGACTTTTTCAACCAGATCTTGGGTCTTTCTGAGTGTGAAATACGCATGTGTACTGCAAACTTTTCATTCTTTCATGCAATTTTTGTAATCACTCTCTGTTTTGGCGCAATCAGTCTTACCTGATTCATTGGTTGAACCACTACTACTGACCTTGCTTGTTGACTCAGACGCAGATTTGGAATCTACCTCTAGTTCCTTTGCCATAAGCACTTTGTCGGCCATTTTTGTCAGGTTTTCTGCTGTCATTTCTTTGTAGTATCAATTATCCCATCGTCTACCTTCATTAACTTTAGCCTTTCTTCTTCGGCTTTCTTTGCAGTATCGATCTCCCTCTGTTCTTCTTCTTGCTTTAAAGATTCTATGAGAGTTTCGACTTAGACTGATGAAGGTTCTACAATGATGTTGCCTTTCAGATCGAAATAGCATTCACGATCGGGATCCCATCTATTTGCTCTTTTGGCTTCTTTCCAAGCTGCGTAGATTTTATCCTTCATATGTAATGCAATCATCTTTCGATAGTTGTATTTTTGCTCTTCAGTTCGTGGTGTCAGTTGTTCAATTTGTGCCATGAATGCAAACCCAACTGCATCATCTTTCGGTTAGAACTCACTCCAATCAAAACCTTCATTGTCCTGAATCACAGCTAAAGCTCTCGACTTCTCCTTTGGAGTCTCCTCGATTTGCTTCATTCTGGGCGGCTCTTCGCGGTTTCGGTGATAAACAGCTTTCTTGTAGTAATCATCATGAAAAGGGTTAGCTGTTTCATCTGCTGCTGAATTTCTGCATTCGAGCTTAAAGTGCCCCATTTGCTTACACTTAAAGCAGCTTACTTTGGATTTATTAAATCCCAGTTTTGTCGAAGGCCCTCCGATTGAGTTTCTTCCGGTGATCTCCATGAATCGTTGTGCTCTACGGATTATGCTTGCCATGCACCAACGTATATTGATCAATTCCATCTCTTCAGGATCAATCTGGTCATAATCCTCTTTTGTCAGATTTGTATTTCCAATTTTTCCGGCACCAGGCTTTCATATGATTCTAAGATAGAAGCAAGAAACACCATTTGTTGTTTCGCTGTCTCCTCATTGAAGTTTTGAGCGTTGTTCAGGTTCACAGCAATATTACATTGAAAGACATTTTTGGGAACATTTTGTTGTTGCTGACTGTTTGAAACAGACGAAGAATAACCTCCATGATAACCACTGCTAGGTGAAGAAGTGTTGCTTTTCATTTCTTGAGTCACCGTGTGAACTTTCAGCAGTGAATGCGGTTCTTGGTGAAGTGGTTTTTGGAATCATACTTCCCCTGTGATAGAGATCGACATTCTGTTGATAAGGGGTGTTGTTTACTTTGTTCATTTTCTTGATTTCCAACTCATGACTCTCAAATCTTTCAATCAACCAGTCAACAGTCATTTCTGACATTGTTTTGTGTTTTTCAGAACCAGACCATAATACTGCCAATCTTTCTCTTCTTGTAGAGATTCAAACAGCTTTTCAACCATCTCTTCTTCAGTAACTGTGATGCCATGTCTAGCAAGTTCTATCTTTAAATGGCAGAACCGTTCAACCATCTTTAATACATTTTCATTTTTTCATGCATGCAAATAAGTCAAACTCCTTTTTCAACAATCGTTTCTTGTTTTTCACAATCTCTTCCCCTCCAATACACTTCTTTTCTAGTTTAGCCCACAAATCCTTTGAATTATTGTAGTTAATCAAAGAAATAATATCGTCTCTGACGGATTGATGTAACATGGCTATACAATATTGTTCAGCAATAAACATCGCTTGTTCATTGTCCCCCAAGTTCTCATAATCTCGTCTTCCAATATCGTAACCATTCTTCATTCACCTCCAACTCAGGTAAGCAAAAGCTTTCAACCAACCATCAAATCTGTTTGCCCAACGGTTGTAGTCTTCAATCGCCATAAGCTTCAGTGGCTAGTTATACGTTCCATAGGCGTTGTCGACACTAAGTGAATCTGCGATTGCCTTTTTCGAGCTTGTATTGGTATTGGTGTTTGTATTTGTCGATGCATCTCCAGTGTTGTATGCAAAGATGTCACTGAATGGGTTTAAGAAATCGTCTCCCATTTTGAAGTACCTGAAAAGTTCAAACACTTAGAAAAATTTTCACAACTTTCAAAAATTTGAAACTAATGCACTTGGATCGAATGGTGATCCGATCGAATGGTGATTCGATCGGATGACACAAGTAAGAAATAAACCAAGTTCCAAGTGTCGGATAGCACAAGTGTCGGATGACACAAGTGTCGGATAGCAAGTATCGGATAGCTAGTGTCGAATGGCTATCCGGTCGGATGGTGATCCGATCGGATGGTCGTTCGATTGGGATGACTTGCGCTTTAAAACTTTAAAACCTCAACTCCAATCCGATCGGATGATGATCCGATCGAACGAGTTTATGACGTCAGCAAGGAATAATGAACAGAATCAAGTTCAATTCGATCGGACGAGTGACGTCATCTTGTGCGAAGAACTCGACATAGTTTTTGCTCGATTTGATTAAGTTTTAGTCCGAATTTTTCAATGAAACTTTGCAGGAGTGTTCTATGTTCAATTCCGATTCAATTGATATCAAATTTACTCAATTTCGTCCGTGAAATCTTGCTTAATTTTGAGTTTTTCTGGTTTTAAGGTGTGAAAATGTAAAAACTGCAAGAAATGAAGGAGAAGATGAAGAAATAGTCAGAATCTCCGGTGAGATTTGACAGAATTCGGCAGAAAATCGCTGAAAACTCAGTGAATTTGCTGTTGTTGTCTCTGATCCAACCTCATGTGGCTCTGATACCACTTGTTAGGCCGTTTCGCATGATCTGTTCGAGTAGAACGTGGCGGAATCGATCAGAATCAAGGTGCGGAATCCCTCGATAATGTCTGAGAATCAACAACGACAAGTTCAACGTTTAACATGTTTGATTTCATTGATTGATGGTGAAAGTACAGAAGATCCAGATGAAAGTCAGACAGAAAGAGCTTTGCTATCTCAAATCAGCAAAAGGTTCTAAACAACTAGCACTAACCTGCTATTTATAGGCAATCAGGGAAGGAAATAGTGTCACCCGGTCGGATGGTCATCCAATTGGATGGTTATCCGATCAGATGGCCATTCGTTCGGATGACATAAGTCGTCCGACGGATTTCACTTTAACAATTTCGAGCCGTTCCCTGATCTGTCTAGTCAAACAAATATATACAAGTACATACATATACAAAAATACACAAATAAGACAAAATACAAGACTCGATGCAGACGGAAGCTACAGACATATGCACTAACACTTCCCATTTCCGACCTTACCTTTAAAACAATTCCTAAGAGGGACCCCATTGATGAGCGTATTAAAGAACACTTTTGTGATATTGCTCCAAACCCAGCTAATAGTTTTTTTGAACGGGATATACTCCCACCCCACCCGACTAAAATGAAGCGAATCAATAACTCTCTTCCAAAGATTGTCACCTTCCGTTTTATAGCGCCACCCCCATTTGGATAATAACGAGACGTTTACATCTTTTAACTTACTTAATCCAAGGCCCCCCATCCTTTTTGTTACACGCCACCCGGTCCCATGCTACCCGGTCCCATGCTACCCAGTGCATCTTCCTCTCTTCATTAGTGTTGCCCCATAGGAACCTTTTTATCATCGCCTCCAGCTCCACGAGGACCTTCATTGAAGCTTTATATAGCGAAAAATAATAAGTTGTAAGGCTTTCCAATACGATTTAATTAAGGTAACTCTTCCCCCGATAGAGTGGAGTTGAGATTTCCAAACCGCAAGATAACTCTGGAAAATATCATAAACTGGCTGCCAATTGCTAATACGGTTCATATTAGCACCGACCATCAACCCGAGATACTTGAACGGCGGAGCATCCGACTTACACCCAACCTCTGACGCTAAATTCCTAGTTTCACCCGTTTCGACCCCAATACCATAAAGATTGGACTTATCAAGATTTAATTTGAGCCTAAAACACATATGAAAACATCACAAAACTCTCACAACATTGACCACCTCTTCTTTAGACCACTCCCCAATAATGATAGCGTCGTCCGCGTAAAGAAGGTAACTCACCGCTGTTCCATTATTAGGTAATCGAATACCTTGCACAGCCCCTGCCTCCCGAGCTTTATCGAGCATACAAGAAAAAGCCTCCATCACAACGAGGAAAAGGAACGGAGAAAGCGGATTACCTTGTCTCATCCCTTTCTCACAATGGAATTGAAAGGTAGGAGCTTCGTTAACCAACACTGACGATCTCCCAGATAATAAAATCCCTCTCACCCACATACACCACCTGCTAGGGAAACCCATATGTTGTAGAATCTCCACAACAAACTCCCAACTAACATTGTCATAGGCCTTTTTTGAAGTCAATTTTTAAGAAAAAAGCCTTTGATTTCTTCTTCCTGGTCCACGTAATAATCTCATTTACAATTAAAGGCCCGTTAAGAATATACTTCCCCATAAGAAAAGCCGATCCATCACAACGAGGAAAAGGAACGGAGAAAGCGGATTACCTTGTCTCATCCCTTTCTCACAATGGAATTGAAAGGTAGGAGCTTCGTTAACCAACACTGACGATCTCCCAGATAATAAAATCCCTCTCACCCACATACACCACCTGCTAGGGAAACCCATATGTTGTAGAATCTCCACAACAAACTCCCAACTAACATTGTCATAGGCCTTTTTTGAAGTCAATTTTTAAGAAAAAAGCCTTTGATTTCTTCTTCCTGGTCCACGTAATAATCTCATTTACAATTAAAGGCCCGTTAAGAATATACTTCCCCTTAAGAAAAGCCGATTGCGAATCCAAAACCACGTAGTCCAAAACTTTCCTCATACGATTGGCGATGACTTTATAGATGGTTTTGCTAATGACCCCGACCAAGTTGATTGGACGAAAATTACAAAGAATGGCTGGCTCTTTTACTTTAAGGACAAGAGTAATAAAGGAGGAACTACACCCACTGCTTATGACGCCATCATTGAAGAAACGAGCGAAAATATTTCCATTTATAAAGTTACTAACCAAACACAATACAAAATTTGAGTAGAATTAATTCCAATTCCACCAAATTCCAATTCCTTTTAAGATTCCAAATCCTCTCAAAAAAAATTCACGAACCAAACGGCCCATTAGTGTGTTAAATCTAGTTCCATCCACTTTTTAAAGTCTGGTAACTTTTTAATGTTGTATTTTAAAATATATATATATATATATACACACACACCATAAAATAGATAACTTTATTATCTATAATTTAGGGGTGTGTACGGTTCGTGTAAGGACCTGCACAAATGTCCAAAAACGACCCGTAAGTGAAAACCCGGACCCCTGAAACCCTAGTGGTCATGAAAAACCAAGAAAATAAGCAATTTGGATTTCGGGCGGGCCGCGTAAAACTTAAGGATAGTATACGCGGGCCGCGACAGATCAAAGATCACCGGATAAGCGTTCCAGGCCACGTGTCAGCCACGTGGTGGACCTATACATGACACGCTAGCCCTAATCGTAGACTAGGTGGCCCTCGCGGGCCGTTTAAGATCTTGAGAGGGTTTACGCGGGCCGCGTAAAACCCAAAAACCTGCTATAAATGGGTTAGGCATGGGCAGTTCGTCTGTGCTCGAGAAAACTTTCAAAATCACACTCTTTCTGTTCAAAAATCAAGTTTAAAGTAGGAAAACGCTGCTATGATAAAGGGTAATAACTCGATCACCGCTACGATACAATGTCCGATCGATTGAAACCGATCCGATGGATGTTTAAGTGCTGCCCAAATCCGGGCTATACTTTGTCATTCGTCGTGAGGGTTTTGATTTCGTGAATTTATCGTAAATGTTGTATTAAGTTACTGACCTAGTTTCATGTGCATTGTTATTTAACTAGGTTACCAGGCTAAAATCAGTAGGCAAAACTCTGCCCATCTAAAATTTCAATGTGAGTCATTCTCTTTTTATCAAATTGTTTTCCCAAAACTCTACTTGTTTTCAAAGTTATAATTACAGGGATTAAGTCTTTGTAATCTTCAATTATTGCTGGTATGTGGGGTTTTGTATACATTACTTGATACCCATCACCATTGGACAACGGGTTAGCCAATGGGTGATCTGACCATAGTCACAGATACTGTCAAGTGACAAATACCGATTTGGGGTAATTGGTTGATAAAAACAATGTAATCACCCTTAATACTGTATATTATAACAATGTGTCGTTTTACAAATAGAGTGACTCGCCAGTATTTCCCCGCTGATAAAATCTTTTTAAACATGTTTCTGGTGATTTACTGTGAACCAAGGAAAAAGTGCCACGTAGCACTACAACTTGAAGAAGGTGGCTCAGTAAAATAAATAAACATGTTTTGTAAAACAGGGAATTTCCTCGTGAAATTCCTTTATTGTAAATAATGGGTTTTGTCCCACTTTGTGAAATAAAATAATTGGGCATTTTCAGTATTAAACGATCCTGTTAATATTTCCGCTGCCAAATTAAATACAAATACCACGGGTTTCTGTCCCGCGGCTTCTGAACCGGATAAAACCGAGCCGGGGGCCGTGACAGAAAAAGGTGGTATCAGAGCCACTGATTTAAGCCAATTAAGTATTTAGAAATACTTAATCTTTCTAATTGCTATTTTGTGATTCTGTGAAAATTTAATTTACAATAAATAAATAAAATTTTAACTTAGAATTGTATGTGTGTTTCTTCATGTGTGCTAACAGCATGAATGAACTATCGGTGGCACTCCGAAACTTAACTATCCATAGCACTAATATGGATACCACCGGCTCCGGCACCTTAACTTGCTACCAGGCTGATACTGAAGAACCAGTAGTATTCCAGGCCCAGCCGCAGGAGAAACCAAAGCCGAAAAATAGAAGGAGAATTTTAGACTAGAAACGTGGGCGTAGGAAGAAGCCGGCTGCACAGAAGGTTAAAAAGACTGAGGATCCGAATGATAAAGGGAAAGGAAAAGAGATTGGGGAAAGTTCCGAGCAAGCTTAAGAAATGCCACCATGGGAGGAGCTGGATCGCAAACTGGCAAATTGTGACCTCATCGGACCTGCCAATGAAAACCTCTTCAATTACCCCGCTGAATCACAACTTCCAGTTAATCTGGAGCCTGCTATCCCAAATCCTATTGTCAACCCCCGACCTTTACCCGGAGAGCTGGAAGAATGGTGGACAAACGACTGGCAGTTTCAGAATTTTATGAATAATCCCAACGTCTATTTTCCCCAGTTTGACCCTGAGCCTGCACCAAACCCACCCATGAGTACAAAAAACTTGGCTGAGCTCCGTCACTACGGCGAGGAACTGGTGGACGCAGGGAACCGAATCCGGGAAGTGGGAGAACAGATCTCCTGGAAATACGACGAGAGGGAGCGTCGTTTCTGAGATGCCAGCTGACTGTGGTTGAGTGGTTATGTGTTTAATAATAATAAATAATAAAAATATAATCATGTAAAATAACTTAAAATAAAACTTTTGTAATATATCTGGTGTGTATGGATGCATACTAATATATATACACAATATGAAAGTCGCAAAGTCGACAATTTTGGCTATACGTGTTGACGTGACTATGTGTGATTGCTTTATTGTGTTTGGTTGTTATTTATTTTGAGCCAATAACTTATATATATTGTTAATTATCAGATGGAACATGTCGTTAATGAACCAGTTAACGAAGTTAACCAATCTGAGCAAAACAATGAGGATCACTTTCTTAACAGGCAAGATATAGAAAATATCGTTGCCCAGGGAATAGCCAATTCTATCCCAGCAATCGTCGCTGCTGTTAAAATCCCTGTTGAGCCTTCACAAGCCAACCCCAGTAAACGCATGCGCGATGATAATTTCAGTAACAATGTTAACGGAGGCGGCAATAATGGCGACAACGTGATTCAAGCCCCAATACTTAAGAAAATGAAAGTTGCAACACCAGGTTGCACTTATAAAGAATTCCTTGCCTGTAAACCTGTTGAATTTGCAGGCAATGAAGGGGCAACTGCCGCACTACGTTGGTTGGAGAAAACCGAGGCGGTAATTAAAATAAGTAAATGTGCTGAGGAGGACAAGGTCATGTATGCTTCTCACCTTTTCGAGGAAGAGGCATTAGAATGGTGGAATACGGTATTACAGGCCAAAGGAAGTGACATGGCTTACGCTATGAATTGGGAAGAATTTAAGCAATTGGTGGAAAGGAAATTCTGCCCCGAATATGAAAAAGAACAAATGGCCAATAAGTTCCTGAGTCACCGAATGGTGGATGTTGACTGCTGAGGGTATACTTCGAAATTCTTCAAATATGCCAGAATTGTACCAACTCTGGCTTCGCCAGAACCGGTGCTTATATCTCGCTATATTTGGGGTTTAATTAGCGAGATTCGTGACATCGTCAAGGCTGCGAGACCCCGCACAATTGACGATGCGGTGGAATTAGCCAACACCTTAACCGACGGGCTGGTACGTACGAGAGAAGAAAACAGGAAAAAGGAATTAGCCCAAAAGATTACCCAAGGATTTCGTATGGGTAATAACTTCAAAAGAAAGGGAACGGGGCAATCTGCCACCCCTCCATTCTGTAGGAATTGTAAAAAGAAACATTTTGGAAAATGTAATGAAACCTGCAACTTCTGCAGAGCTTTGGGGCATCGAGAAGAGGAGTGCAGAAAGAAAACAAAGATCTGCTACAACTGCGGCGAAGCTGGACATTTTAGACCAGAATGTCCTAATCTGGTCAAACCAGCTGACAATAAGGCCAAACCTGCTGAAGGGACTACTAAGAAAAATGCAAGAGCCTTCCAGCTGACAACCCAAGAAGCAGATCTGATTCCGGATGTGATAGCTGGTACGTTCCTAGTTCATGACGTTTACGCAAAAGTATTATTTGACTCTGGTGCAAACCAAAGTTTCATAAATACTTCATTCTGCCAAGCTCTTAAGCAACCTTTAACCAAACTTAGACAGGTTTTTACGATAGAAACGGCAGATGGAAATTCTGTTAACATAGATAAAGTTTTGCAAGAAGGAAAGATAGAACTCTTAGGCCATAAATTCTCTGCAAACCTGTTACCTATTAATTTAGCCGGATTCGATGTTGTGTTAGGAATGGATTGGTTAATAGCCAACCATGCTCGAATCCTCTGTGATAAGAATTCCATAGAAATTTATACACCCACAGGAGAAATATTTATGATTACAGGAGATAAGCCCCGAAAGCCAATGAAATTCATTTCAGTGATGCAAGTGGCCAGTTATTCAAGAAAACAAGGAATAGTGTATATGGTTTCTGTAGTTATTAATACCAAAAGTAAGGAACTCAAGGAAATTCCAGTAGTATCAGAATACCCGGATATATTCCCAGAAGAACTACCTGGATTACCACCTGATAGGGAAGTAGAATTTAGAATTCATTTAATTCCTGGAACTACACCGATAGCTAAGGCACCTTATCGGTTAGCCCCCACCGAAATGTTAGAATTGAAAAAACAGTTAGATGAATTATTAAGCAAAGGATTCATACAACCTAGTTCATCCTCTTGGGGAGCACCAGTGTTGTTTGTGAAAAAGAAAGATGGTTCAATGAGAATGTGTATCGATTATAGGGAATTAAATAAAGTTACAATTAAGAATCGATACCCATTACCTAGGATTGATGATCTTTTCGATCAGCTTCAAGGAGCTAGATACTTTTCTAAGATAGACTTGCGCTCAGGATATCATCAGTTGAAGGTACAAGAGGAAGACATACCTAAAACAGCTTTCAGAACTAGGTATGGTTACTACGAGTTTACAGTCATGCCATTTGGATTAACGAATGCTCCTGCAGCATTTATGGACATGATGAATAGGATCTGTAAACCGTACTTGGATAAATTTGTGATTGTTTTCATCTACGATATACTTATTTATTCCAAAAGCCAGGACGAGCACTGTGAACATCTACGAGCACTCTTAACTCTGTTAAGGAAAGAAAAGCTTTACGCCAAATTCTCAAAGTGTGAATTTTGGTTACGAGAAGTGCAATTTTTAGGTCACATGGTGAATCACGAAGGTATTCACGTAGATCCTTCCAAGATAGAAGCGATCACCAAATGGAAAGTCCCGCAATTAGCTACGGAAGTTAGAAGTTTTCTAGGATTAGCTGGATACTATAGGCGTTTCATTAAGGATTTCTCTAAGATAGCAGTACCATTAACTAAGCTAACCTGTAAAACAGTTAAGTTTGAATGGGGACCTAGGCAAGAAGAAGCTTTTAAGATTTTAAAGCAAAGATTAACAAACGCCCCAATTCTTGCCTTACCAGAAGGAACATAAGATTTTGAAGTCTACTGTGACGCTTCTAAGCTAGGGGTAGGATGTGTGATGATGCAACGCAAAAAGGTAATTGTGTATGCCTCAAGGCAATTGAAAAAGCATGAAGAAAATTATACGACTCACGACTTAGAATTAGGAGCAATAATTTTTGCCTTTAAGATTTTGAGACACTATCTGTATGGAAGTTCACAATCTATACAGATCATAAAAGTTTAAGGTATATATTCGGGCAAAAAGAATTAAATATGAGGCAAAGGAGATGGATGGAAATTTTAAGTGACTACGACTGTGATATCCAATATCACGAAGGAAAGGAAAATGTAGTAGCAGATGCCCTAAGTCGTAAGTATCATGACAAGCAAAGGCGAGTTCGTGCTCTTAGATTAAATATACAGTTAGATTTAATGGAACAACTGAAGAAAGTTCAAGCAACAGCAATTGAGGATGATACTGAAGGGATGAAAGGAAGAATAAAAGAATTAGAACAAGGGACTGATGGAATTTGGAGATTCCACAAGAAAAGGATATGGGTACCTAAGCAAGGAAATTTAAGAAATAAGATTTTAGAGGAAGCCCATAAATCTAGATATACCATGCACCCTAGAAATAATAAGATGTACCAAGATTTAAGAAATAATTTCTGGTGGATAGGAATGAAAAAAGACATAGCTAGATATGTATCTAAGTGTCTAACTTGCTCACAAGTTAAAGCAGAACACCAGAAACCTGCAGGGTTACTCCAACAGTTAGAAATTCCTGTATGGAAATGGGAACTAATAACAATGGACTTTCTTACTAAGTTACCCAAAACCAGAAAAGGTAACGATGCAATTTGGGTAATTGTGGATCGATTAACCAAATCAGCTCACTTTCTGCCAATGAAAGAAACCTTTAGTATGGAAAGGTTGGCAAAGTTATACGTGGACGAGGTAGTGTCTTTACATGGAGTCCCACTCTCTATTGTATCAGATAGGGACAGTCGTTTCACTTCACATTTCTGGACCAGTTTCCAAGAAGCCATGGGGACGCAATTAAATTTAAGTACAGCTTACCATCCCCAAATAGATGGACAAAGTGAAAGGACCATCCAAACCCTGGAAGACATGCTTAGAGCGTGTGTCATAGATTTTGGGGGAAACTGGGATGACCACCTACCTTTAATTGAATTCTCCTATAACAATAGTTACCATACAAGCATTGAAGCTGCCCCATTTGACGCACTGTATGGACGAAAGTGTAGAACTCCAGTTTGCTGGGCAGAAATAGGAGAGAGTCAATTATCCGGTCCCGAGATTGTGCAAGAAACCACCGACAAGATAACTCAAATCAAGGAAAGACTAAAGACGGCTCGAGATCGCCAAAAGAGTTATGCAGACAATCGACGCAAGCCGTTAGAATTTCAAGTTGGAGACAAAGTACTATTGAAAGTTTCTCCTTGGAAAGGAGTAGTTCGGTTCGGAAAGAAATGAAAGCTAAGTCCAAGGTACATAGGACCATTCCCAATAATCCAACGCATAGGACCAGTCGCCTATCGCCTACAATTACCAGAAGAGCTGGCTGGAGTACATGACGTGTTTCATGTATCTAACCTCAAGAAATGTTTGTCTGACGAATCCCTGGTAGTACCTCTTAAAGACATAGAGGTAAATGAAAAGTTGAAGTTCGTGGAAAAACCGCTCCAAATAGAAGACAGAAAAATTAAATTCCTCAAGCATAAAAGATTAGTACTAGTTAAGGTCAAGTGGGATTCAAAAAGAGGTCCTGAGTACACCTGGGAGCTGGAGTCGGAAATGAAGCGAAAGTATCCTCACTTATTTCAGTAAATCTCGAGGACGAGATTTTAAATAAGGTGGGGAGGATGTAAGGACCTGCACAAATGTCCAAAAACGACCCGTAAGTGAAAACCCGGACCCCTGAAACCCTAGTGCTCATGAAAAACCAAGAAAACAAGCAATTTGGATTTCGGGCGGGCCACGTAAGACTTAAGGATAGTCTACACGGGCCGCGACAGATCAAAGATCACCTGATAAGCGTTCCAGGCCACGTGTCAGCCACGTGGTGGACCTATGCGTGACACGCTAGCCCTAATCATAGACTAGGTTGTAAGGGTATTAACTAGTATAGGTTTGCGTCTGTCTTGGGCTATCTAGTTTGTTTTGGGGTCGATATGTATAGTGGGTTTGCTTAGTTGTTTTGTGGTCTTTGGGGTATGGGCTTGGCCCAATGTAAATGGATCTCCTATATTAGTATAAATAGGGGAATCCATAGTCGATGTAAGTTGTTGATTCACTAGCAAACTTTGTGCCTTTTGTGCGATTGGAGTACCAGACGATTCTAGGAATCGTGTGCTCTTGTTCTTGAATCAATATACTTTGCTTTTCAATCTTCGACATCTTGCTTGTATTTCCGCTACTTGTTTGGTGTTTGATATTCGATTGTATTGTTCCTGGACTTACAATTGGTATCAGAGCCTAAGTAGTCTCACGAAGGCTCGGTTGGATCGGATATCTTGAAGATTGAAGGCTGTTTTTGCTACTGATCACGTTCAAGTTCGACAAGAAAGAAATGGCTCAAACTAATCAATTGGGATTGACTGAAACTGCTGCTATTAACCAGAATCTAGATAACATTATTGGAACTAATAACAGGGTTCCCAGGCTCATTTCTGGGGGGATCCTTTTCAGAATGGAAGTTCAGGTTCATCCAGTATATGAGGATCAAGGATCCAAAGGCGTGGAGGTCCATCTGCAACGGACCAACTGTGATCACCTATGTTGTGAATGATGCTGACGGAACAACTGCTCCTAAGCCTGAGGCTATGTTTACTGACGAGGAACGTGAAAAGCAGGATATTGATAACAAGGCTCTTGCTATGTTGCACTCTGCTCTTGCACCAGAAGTTGACATTGGAGTTCGTGATTGCAAAACTGGTAAGGAAATGTGGGATGCTCTGCTGGCCATCTATGAGGGAAATGAAGAGATGAAGGAAAGTCGAAGAGAAATGCTTACCCAGAAGTTCAACTTGTTCAATCACTTCCCAGGGGAAACATTAGAAAATCAAATCCAAAGATTTGTTGCCTTGGTCAGTGATATGAAAACTCATGATATCAGCCTTGAAAATAATGTCATTAACAAGAAACTGCTAAATGCTCTTCCAAGAAATTGGGATACAAATGTGACTCTCATCAAAAGGACCAGGGACTTAGCTAGAATGACTCTCTCTGAGCTGATTTCTTTGCTAAAGTCTTATGAAATGGATGACAAACAAAGGCTCTACAACCACGCTGCAAGTTACAACAACGCAGGTGTGTTGACTAACAGTGCCTCGATGTCTCAGCAAGGAATAAGCACACTCACATGACCTTCTACTGTGCCGCTTCCTGTTAATCTTGGAACTTTTGTTAACCAATCCGGCTACTTTCCCGCTGCAACTCAACAAGTTAACCAAACTCCGTCTGCTGCTCAACCCACTAATCCATCTGCTCTCACACCCACACAGTTTCTCTCAAATATTACCACTGGTTTTGCTGCTGCAAACTCCTCAGTTGCTACATCAAAGGATTTTGAACAAGCTATGGCTTTCATGACAGGGGTCATGAACTGTTATCATGCCTTTATTGCTGGAAGGGTAAAGAACAACATCGACTCTGCTGAACTGTTGGAAGTCCATCCTGATGATGTTGAAGAGATGGATATCACTTGGCAAATGGCCATGGCAGTGTTTCGTGCCAGAAATTTCGTGAAAAAAACCGGTAAAGGCACTTGGGACAAGATTGATGGTGAGATTGGCTGGAATAAGGCTAAGCTTCGGTGTTACAACTGCCATGAGCCTGGGCACTATGCTAGAGAGTGCAAACAGCCAAAGAGGGAAAGAACTGATCCAAATGTTACTGTCACTGTTAGTTCAGCAGCTCGACCAGCTCAAAATGTTGTTTCAACTTCAAACATCACTGTTACTCGTCCCACTCAAGGTTCACCCTCAAACACTATTGCCAGAACTCAAGTTGCTGAACCAATTGGAACTTCTGGAAATGCATTGGTGATTCAGGAAGGAGGGGGATTTGACTTGAGTCAACAGATGAATGATCTGCAGATTACTATAGACACCTTGTACCAACAAAAGCAAGCTCTCATGGCAGAAGTGAAAGAAGATGCTGATTTGGCTGCTGAAGATGCTGAGGAAATGATTTATCATGCCCTTATGGCTCAAATGAATAACTACACTCCTTCTGAGGTTGAGGTATGTGTAGATGATGTTTGTTGTACTGTAAAATGTAGAGAGAAAGTAAAAGGTTTTAAAGAACAGGCTCAATCGCTTACTATGCAACTTCAATGTACCAAATCCAGTAGCTACGAAGTTAAAAAGAAACTGGATGGGTATAAGGAAATGGTAGAGGCTCAAAAACGTGACATTCGAAAGTTGCATAGTGATCTAAGCGAAGCAAAATGTCGATATCTCCACTTCAAGGAGCTATCTGAAAAATTAACTGTTGAATTAAACGACTTAAAATTGACTTCGAAAATACAGAATTTAATTTTAAGAAATTTGATGTTTCAAGCGAAAAGGTCGAGAAAATGATAAATCAACAGTTAAATTATAGCAAAAAGGAAATGAGGAATAAGGGGTTGGGTTTTGTATCTATACCCCCACCATACAACCATAACTATTCCTCAATTCCTATGACTGAAGAGGAGATAGACAATTTTCCCAACATGGAATATGGAAAACCAGAGGATAGAAAGTCTAAGCCTGTTAAGCCTCGAAAGATTAAAATCACCAGGCCTGACAATACTGAAGTCATCTTAGAGAAGCAGGCCTATAATCAAACGTTTGTAAAATCAGAAAATGTTTTAAATCACACTGAAACCTTAAATTTTGAGAAAAACGCAAGTGTTGATAAACATTTTCAAGTGTTGAAAGAAAAAGAATCATGTGAGTCAAAGCAACCTTTTGAAATCTCAAAAGAGCCTGAAACAAAAGAATCTAGCATTAACATAGATAACATCGAGTTCGCCATGTTAAGAGGCTTGACTGAGTTTGTGAAAGAATTTAATAAGAGCAAACAGGCTGAATCTGCTTCGTCATTTGACACATCTTGTGATACTTCTGAAACATCCACTTCTGAGAAATCAGAAATGGGCGAATCACCTAGTGTCAACAGTGTTTCACCTGAGGAAGCAGAGGCATCTCAAACTGAATCAATAGCTTCATCTAATTCAACTAGTGACTCCCATGAAAAGACTGACTGTGATAATTCAGAGTCAGTTGTTTCAGTGGAATCAACAAATGAATCATCTGAAACTGTTGATTCAAATTCGATTAAAGAAGAATCAGAAACAACAACAGGAGCATCTGTTGAGTTGAATGGTAACTCAACCACAGAAGTCCTTGCTGAATGTTCAAAAGAAAATAATTCTGACTCTTCAGAACCGATTGTGTCACAAGAAGCTGAGAGCAATTCTGCAGCATCAAGTGACCCTGTTTATGAGAAAATTAACGATACTAACCCTGTTGCTTCAAATGCAGACCAAGTAATTATTGAAGATTGGGTAGATGAAGATGATTGGGACGACGTTGTTTTGAAAAATAAAATTCAAAAAAACAATTCTTTCATTTCTGAAAAGTCAAACAATATTTCAATTTCTTCTGATGCTTTGAATTGTGTGGGCTCTGTTTTTAAGAGCGATGAATGTTCTGACATTTATTTTGGTTCTATTTGTGTGGATTTGAATTCAGTTGTTTTGCCTAATAAAGTCGATAAATCTAAAAATCTTTTGGTAAAACAAACTAAAGGAGGAAATGAAGCTAAATATGTTCCTCCAAAATCAAGATCAAACAAGCAAACTAAGTGTCACTCCATTTCTAAGGACAAATCTAAACATGTCTCGTTTGCATCTCAGGAACCACAAAAGCCCTCAGGTTCTGCAAAGTCTGATGGATGTCAAGCAAAACCACATGTGAAGCGACAAATTTGTTACACGTGTGGAATTGCTGGACATATTGCAAGAAATTGTCAGCATCGTCCTGATAAACTAAAAAGGGGAGAACATCAGAAGGCTCCAAAAGGAAATGTCAAGCATCCAAAACAGGATAAGACTTCAAAATCTAAACCTGTTAGGAAGCTGAACTCCAAAATGAAGCCTTCTGATGGAGATTGGAACAAAGCTAAACAAATGAAAATGAAATCAAATAATTGCATTCCAAACTCAAATTCTATTTCGCCTAAAACATCCAAGAAATTGGAAAGCTCCAGACAAGTTTGGAAACCCAAGAAAAATGTTCCAAACAACTCTCCTAAATCATCGTGCATCAATAATAAACCTATCTACTCTAAAGAAAAGTTGATTTGGATGCAAGTAACGTACGTTAATGCAGAGGGTGTACCTACCACATCTATGGCTTGGGTATCAAAGTCTAACTAAACCCGCTTAATGTGCAGGAACGGCTATGGAGGGCTGTCATTCGACTTTGGGTCATTGACAGTGGCTGTTCCAGACATATGACTGGCGATATATCTCAACTTTCTGATCTTGAAGAATTTAATGGAGGATATGTTGCTTTTGCGGGTGGCGAGAAAGGAAAGATCACACAAAAAGGCACAGTCAAGAATGGTGATCTCTGTTTCAAAGATGTCAACTATGTTCCTGAGTTGAAGCACAGTCTACTAAGTGTTGCTCAAATATGCGACAACGGTTACTCAACTCATTTCACTGATAAACACTGTCTTATTTTGAAACCAGGAATGGTCTTTCCTGATGAATGGATTTTGTTGAAATCTGAACGAAAAGGCAATGCTTATGTCATTGACATGAATAAACCTCCTACTGAAGGTGTTGCCTGTTTGTTTACCAAAATCTCTGAGCACAATGCTATGCTGTGGCATCGTCGTTTAGGACATTCTAACGTGAAAAATCTAAATCGTCTTGCAAAAATGGGGTTGGTAAGGGGTCTACCTGTAAAAGACTTCATAACTTTTGAAAAATGTGTTTCTTGTGCAAAGGGTAAACAACATCGAAAACCACACTTTCCCAAAACTGTAAACACTATTAACAGTGTGATGCAGCTTCTTCACATGGATCTTTTTGGTCCAGTGAATGTGCTCAGCCTATCTGGAAAGTCTTACTGTCACGTAATTACTGATGATTACTCACGTTTTACTTGGGTTTTCTTCTTAGTTAACAAAAGTGAGACTGCAGAATTAATCAAGAGATTCATAATCTTTATGGAGAATCAGACTGGCAAGAAAGTGAAAGGGATTCGAAGCGACAATGGAACCGAATTCAAGAATGCTGAGTTGAATTTGTTTTGTGCCGAGAGGGGAATCGCTCGACAGTACAGTGCTGCTAGAACTCCTCAACAAAATGGAGTTGCTGAAAGAAGGAATAGAACTCTGATTGAAGCAGCTCGCACTATGCTTTGTGATTCGAAACTTCCAGTTTTCTTCTGGGAAGAGGCGATTAACACTGTGTGCTACGTTCAAAACAAAGTTGTTATCAACAAAGCACACATGAAGACGCCTCATGAAGTAATGTTTGGCGAGAAACCATACGTGGGGCACTTTAGAGCTTTCAGTTGTCCATGTACTCTTTTGCATCTGGAATCCATACCAAAGTTTGACGCTAGGGGAGATGAATGTTATTTCATTGGATATGCTGGGAAGGCTGCTCATGAAAACAAGACGGCATATAGAGTGTACAACAAGAAGACTAGACAAATCATTGAGTCTTATGATGTGCGGTGGCTCGAAGAGAATCCGACAGACGCTGGAAATGGGCCATTTACTCTTTATAATTATGCCCATTTATTCAAATCCTTCGATATTCTTGATGATCCTTCTGTTACTCATGCAGGTACTTCTGGTACAACTAATGTCGCTGCTCGACCCTCCATTATTCGTCATGATGCTGAAGAAGAGAGGGATGTTGAATTTGAGGGGGATTCTACAGCTGTGGGGGATCACACACCTGCAGTTTCATCTTCAACATCTGCAGCTGAGGTTCAAGTGGCTCCGGATTATTCTGACATTCTTAATGATGGAAGGGAGGGGTTGGACTCGTCTGATGAGGAGGACACACCCATTGATCAAAACGACATGTTTGGTGGTCCCATTCCTGAAGAGTTTGTCGCA
Organism: Helianthus tuberosus; assembly: GCA_030545235.1. Taxonomy (NCBI): domain Eukaryota; kingdom Viridiplantae; phylum Streptophyta; class Magnoliopsida; order Asterales; family Asteraceae; genus Helianthus; species Helianthus tuberosus. Next base: position 191,475,241 of record CM060406.1, read on the forward strand.
AATGGTGCAGAAGAAGAGCAACTCACTGACCAAACTGAGTCAGTAGCAGTTGATCACTTAACGAATGTTTCTTCAATTGGAACTGCACCAGAAGTTGCTATTCTTGCTAGTGTCCAGTGTGATCATCCAATCGAAAACGTGATTGGACTAGTAGAAGCAGGAGTGTTGACTAGAAGTCAGTCAGGAATTATCAACAACTGCTTGTTTTCATGTTTCATCTCTCAAATCGATCCAAAGACAACTGATGCGGCTCTTTTGGAACCTAGCTGGGTAGATGCGATGCAGGATGAGTTGAATCAGTTTGAGAAACTGAAAGTATGGAAGTTAGTTACTCTACCTGCTGGAAAGAAGTCACTCGGAACTAGATGGGTCTATCGAAATAAGAGAGACGATAGCGGAGTGATTGTCAGAAACAAAGCAAGACTGGTTGTCCAAGGGTTTAGACAGATAGAAGGCCTTGACTACGATGAAGTGTATGCTCCCGTGGCTCGACTGGAGGCGATCAAAATCTTTCTAGCTTATGCCTCCTACATGGGATTCAAGGTCTATCAAATGGATGTCAAGACGGCGTTTCTATACGGCAAAGTAAAAGAAGAGATCTATGTGTCACAGCCACCGGGCTTTGTGAACAAACAATGTCCCCGTCATGTGTATAAGCTTGATAAGGCTTTATATGGGTTACACCAGGCTCCTCGTGCTTGGTATGCTACTCTGACAGAGCATCTGCTCGCTCAAGGTTACACTCGGGTGTGATTGATCAGACACTGTTCATTCGAAAAGTGGGAGAGGATCAAATCTTGGTGCAGATCTACTTGTTTGGTGTTTGATATTCGATTGTATTATTCCTGGACTTACATAGGTGACCCTCGCGGGCCGCGTAAGATCTTGAGAGGGTTTACGCGGGCCGCGTAAAACCCAAAAGCCTGCTATAAATGGGTTAGGCATGGGCAGTTCGTCTGTGCTCGAGAAAACTTTCAAAATCACACTCATTCTGTTCGAAAATAAAGTTTAAAGTAGGAAAACGCTGCTACGATAAAGGGTAATAACTCGATCACTGCTACGATACAATGTCCGATCGATTGAAACCGATCCGATGGATGTTTAAGTGCTGCCCAAATCCGGGCTATACTTTGTCATTCGTCGTGAGGGTTTTGATTTCGTGAATTTATCGTAAATGTTGTATTAAGTTACTGACCTAGTTTCGTGTGCATTGTTATTTAACTAGGTTACCAGGCTAAAATCAGTAGGCAAAACTCTGCCCATCTAAAATTTCAATGTGAGTCATTCTCTTTTTATCAAATTGTTTTCCCAAAACTCTACTTGTTTTCAAAGTTATAATTACAGGGATTAAGTCTTTGTAATCTTCAATTACTGCCGGTATGTGGGGTTTTGTATACATTACTTGATACCCGACACCATTGGACAACGGGTTAGCCAATGGGTGATCTGACCATAGTCACAGATACTGTCAGGTGACAAATACCGATTTGGGGTAATTGTTGATAAAAACAATGTAATCACCCTTAATACTGTATATTATAACAATGTGTCGTTTTACAAATAGAGTGACTCGCCAGTATTTCCCCGCTAATAAAATCTTTTTAAACATGTTTCAGGTGATTTACTGTGAACCAAAGAAAAAGTGCCACGTAGCACTACAGCTTGAAGAAGGTGGCTCAGTAAAATAAATAAACATGTTTTGTAAAACAGGGAATTTCCTCGTGAAATTCCTTTATTGTAAATAATGGGGTTTGTCCCACTTTGTGAAATAAAATAATTGGGCATTTTCAGTATTAAACGATCCTGTTAATATTTCCGCTGCCAAATTAAATACAAATACCACGGGTTTCTGTCCTGCGGCTTCTGAACCGGATAAAACCGAGCCGGGGGCCGTGACAGTTCGGTTCGGTTATTAGTATTATCCGTAACCGTAACCGAAGTCATTGGTTAATCAGTTCGGTTAATTCGGTTAATTTGTCGGTTTTCGGTTCAGTTCGGTTAATAACCAATTCAAACAAGGGCAAATTTTTTTGCTTAGAAATACATGTAATGGAGGTATAAATACATGAAATAGATGTATAAATACACGAAATGGATGTATAAATAAATGAAATAGATGTATAAATGCATGAATAGATGTTTAAATACATAAGATGGAGATATAAATAAATGAAATGAATGTACAAATAAATGAAATGAAGGCATAAATAAATGAAATAGAGGTATTAAAAGCTAGAAATATATAAAAAAAATAAATGATTCGGTTCGGTTAATTTCGGTTAACCGATGGTAAAAAAATATCCGTTAACCGACTTTCGGTTAATTCGGTTTTGGTTAATTTCGGTTCAGTTTTATCGGTTTTCAGTTCGGTTTCGGTTAACGGTTCGGTTATTGCACACCCCTACTATAATTTATGTATAGTATTGCTATAATTTTTTTAATATGTTACGTGATTTTACGTGTATATAACCAGTTAGTGATTATATAACTTGGTATTACATGATTATATAACTTGGTACTATATGATTATGCATAATTATATAACATGTTAAGTGAGTATTTAACTTGGCAGTACATCATTATTTTTTAACAATTCAATGCATTGTATGTGATTGTATGACATGTTATACGCTTATATACCATGTTATGTGTGTATAGCATGATATTGCGTGATTATATAATATAGTACGTAATTATACTTGATTATATAATCTGGTATCTAATACTAATAAAAGAGTAACCTTAATTCCACATGGCATTTTCTTATAACAAAGGATTTCACCAAAATGCCATGTGGCAATTTATAATGCTACCTCAACCATATAATAAATAATAAGTAAATTAATATAAAGATTATTAAATGATTGAATTTAATATATATTAGAAATAATCTTATATTCATGATTATATCTCTTCAATATTCTTAATTCTTAATAACTAATATAAGTTATCTACTTACCTATACTTTAGTATAATATCTTTACTTTGGTAAATAAAAACATACTTATCAAAAGAAGATATGATAACCAAAAATTTATATACCCATCACTATTTGACGTAACCAAAAATTTAAAACCTCATCATGTTTATAATTTGTTATTATCGTTTTCATAAATGTTAAACATATGTAAAAACAATATATGTTTAATATATAATCTTAGATCATGAACTAATTCCATTATATCTTCTACTTTTGTTGGTGCACTTGTGTCTGTACTTTGTCTGTAGTTTGTCCTTATACCAAACGATGTCTTTGTTAGTCTTGTAAGTTTGACCAAGTCAACCATCCTCCTGGTTTGACTTGGCCAAACAGTCAACACTTTGTTTGTAACATGTTTGGGTCGAAGGATGTGTCATCGAAGGATTGTTTATATCCTTCGATGAGCTCGAAAGATAACCTTCGATGGATGAACCTCGAAGGATATCATCCTTCGAGGTATATGTGATCCTTCGATGGGTTTTCTGGTCGATAGATGATCCTTCGATCAGTCTGTCTTATCCTTCGACCAGACGAGCTGTGTTGGGTATAAATACCCGTGTGTTGTGTTCACTTCAGAAGTTAGACAAGTTAGACAGAACAAGTCTGGTAGAGAACACTCAGAGCAGAAACCACACACACACGAGAGTTAGAGAGAGTTTACAGAATACATTTGTAAACCTTGCGTTGTAACCGAACCTTTCTTCGTATTAATACAAGTGGTGTTAATCGGTGAAGTTTGTGTGTTGTGCTCGTGCTTGTTTTATCTCGGTTTGCATGCTAGCTTGGATTCCGCACTTGCTAGTGTGTTAGACATAACAAGGAATAGGTTTAACCTCAACCTCCGAGGGACCTACAAGTGGTATCAGAGCCGTGGCTCTTTTCCTTGTTAAAAACCGAGTTTACAAGACTTTGGAGTGTTTGGACAAAACTCACTTGGTTTTTGCAGCCGTTTTTACCGTTTTTCTCGCTTATCTTTACGTTAAAACGTGTTCTAAACTAACCGGGTGTGTTAAAAGACGGGTTGGGTAACTTAAAAACTTGTTTTTGAGGTGTTTGGTAATTTCCGGTCAAAATTCCGGCTTCTCCGGTGACCGGTTTTCTGGATAAGTTTACCATATTTTTTTTATGTTTCAAATCTGGTTTGGTAAACAATGATGGTCTGAACCATACTTTCTGCCGAAAGATTTACCAACCCATCACCTTTTTCACCAACCTGTCACTCTTTGTCAACTGTGTCAGAGCAGATCGAAGGATATCCTTCGAAGTCGAAAGATCATCTTTCGATCAAAGGAGGTTCGATAGATAATCATCCTTCGAACATCCTTCGAAGTCTGTGACTTATCTTTCGATCCAAGGAATCTTTTCGAAGCATACATCTTTCGGTCTACAGTTCTTTTTCGAAAGATAAGGATCCTTCGTTTGGAGAATCTTTCGAAATCTTTGTTCGAAATTCAACAGTGATCTTTCGAACACTGTTGATCCTTCGAACAGGTCTTGATCTTTCGACCTTAGTCTGTTTATACTTAACAAGTTTGTGATTTTCAGGTATTATTATTTTTTGATCAAAAATGAATCCAAGATGGGGTACTCCGGTAAATACAGATATGTATTTTGGTACTCCGTCTCCCGCACCGGTATCTTCTCAAGCAAATGCCATTTCTACCGGTCAATGGGCATTCGTATCAAATCAAACTCCAAGTGTTCAAAGCATTCTCTTAAGCGAGAGCGAAATCGGAAGTTTGAATCGGCCTCCAAAGTTGATGCACTTATATGAATATCCAGGATGGATTGACAGATTTCATACATACGTCCTTGGCCAAAATACAGAATTGTGGTTGCGGTTCATCACAGATTTCGATCAAACAATAGAAGTTGCCGCATCATCTGCTGCTACGTTTGTAGATCTTACAGAAGATCAGAAGAAGGTCTACGATTTGGAAAAGAAGGCATATGTCATTCTTACTCAGGCGTTAAGTAAAGATATCTACCATCAGTTTGTCAGTTACAAGACAACGAAGAGGTTGTGGGACGCATTGAAGACAAGGGGCGTAGGAAATGAAGCGACACGTCAATTGAGACGTGAGTTGCTGAAGAAAGAGTTTGATGGTTTTTCTTGTATGGAGAATGAATCTTTAGGAGATTTGACAAGTCGATTTAATCATTTGCTGACTGAATTGGCAAATTTTGAGGTTGTCACAACTCCAGCAGAGATTGTGAAAAAGTTTGCAGATGCGTTGCCACCTCAATGGAATACTTTCTTGGAGATCATGAGGTACAATGGTACTTTAGCTACAACGAGCTTCAACGACTTTGTTCAACTCCTGGAAAACAAGAATCAGGAAGAAACTCTCAAGGCGAAAAGAGTTCCCGTGCCACAAAATCCTGAAATGTATTATGGAACTTCTAGCACTTCTACAAAACCTCCTTCACACGCTCCAATTCAAACAGCGTTTGTGTCCAGTACTGACATGTATGGCAATACTATCCAAGTTCCGGTCAAGCCTCCTCGAACAGACATGTATGGAAATCCGCTTGAACCAGTTCCTCAACCAGCACCACAACAGCAACAACCTATCAGAGCAACTGATATGTTCGGAAATCCGTTACCTGTTCGATCTACCGGACCGACAGACATGTATGGGAATCCACTTCCTCCTCAATCTACCGTACCAACAGACATGTATGGGAATCCACTTCCTCCTCAACAGCAAGCGTGTTATGGAAGCACATCATCTGCTGGTCAACAATCAAAGCCAAATACAATACGGCTCGACATCTCAAGCTTCTCTAAAGTCAGTGTGGAAGTAGCAAAGGAACACATGGAGCTGCTAAACACTTTGGTGAGCGCATACTGTGGATTAGTGGAAGGTCAGATTGGTAACATTAATCTGACACAAGAAGACTATCAGCAGATTGATAAAGAGGAGATGGAGATGATGGACATCAAGTGGGCCTTTGCCAGTGCTGTTAGGCGAGCAAAGGATTTCATGGAAAGAACTGGCAGAACCAGCTTGGAAAGCAAGAAAGACACCAAGTATGGGTTTGATAAGCAGGCTGTCAAGTGTTTCAACTGTGGTGAACGTGGTCACTTCAAACGTGAATGCACGAGGCCATCTCAACATGGAAACCAGAATCCCTTCAGAGGTCAAGGCAACAGGGCAAATCAGAACCAAGTAAGGAACAATGAGCGCACATTGGTGCCTGTCAACAACCAGAGTCAAGCAGGACCATCTAATGCCAACCAGGCACTTGTGGTTCAAGTAGATGAAGGTTGTGATTGGTCAATTCAGCTGGGAAATGATGCTCCAGATGGAACAGCATGTTTTGCTGAAGTGGTTAAGGATTTAAATCACGCCAGTGGTGGAGAATCTTCCACCAATGGTGGTGACTCTTCTGAGGATGAAGACTCTTCTGGTTACAGTGGAAGTTCAGATGAAGAATCCTCGAGTTCAGGTGATGATCATGTGGGTGAGACATCAAGTGTGTCAGTCGATGCAGAGGTTGATGAGATATTGGGAGAAGCTGCAGCAGGAATTCAAAGAAGATCTATTTTGGTGGATCAAGCTGCTTATTCTTCGTCTTCTCTCCATTCAGCCTTTATGGCTAATGTCGACAGTTCATCAAGTCAGGTATGTGTCGATGAACCCACTTCTGTTAGTTGTGATAACTGTGATAGTTTGCGTGTTAGATGTGCTGATTTGGATGCAAACATGTCTGAGTTGCAAGGCAAACATGATGCTTTACAAGCTAGTTTGTTTGACTTGCAAGACAAACATGTTTCGTTGAATGATAAGTGGTGTGAATTGCAAAGCAAACACGAGGCTTTGCAAGAGAAATATGATGTGACATTCATTCACAACCAGAAGTTGACCTTGGATCTTTCTAAGTGCACAGAAGCCAACATGTTTTATGAAAACCATGAAAAGGAATTTAAGTCGATAATCGAAACATTAAAGAAAGATAAAACAGAGCTGACAAAAATGGTTTCCAGAAAACAAACTGACATAAATTTGTATATCACACGTCTTGAGATAATGCAAAAAGAGATGGTTTGTGTTAAAACCGAAAGTGAGGCGATCCGACTCAAGTTAGAAAGTTATTTGAGCTCTAGCTATGTGTTGGATCACATCATTGACGTACAGAAAGAGAAACGGGATGTCACATGCATAGGCTACAAGAAATGTCCACCACCTGTGAGACATAATTATGATGCCATGCCGGATGAGGAAGATAGAGTTTTCTTTGAACCATCTGTTCCTTTAGATGTTGAGGAATTTGCTACAGGACTCGGATACAAGAAAGAAGTATCATCAGATTCGGATGCGTCAGCAGATACATTTGTAACTGCTGAACAGAATCAGGATTCTCCAGTTGTTGTTGAGGATGCTGATTCTTCTGATGATGAATCCGATGATACTGATTCAGCAAAGTCTGATGCGGTGATAAAAGAAGAGGACATACCTCTTGAGAATCACATTCTGTGTGATCCTCCTGCAAAACCCGCTAAGACTGTTGCAATCGAGTCCTCGTCTGCAAGAGAGTCGGAGAGTGTGGATTTGCTGTACACTCTTGTTGGTGATGATAAAATTTATTCAGACAAAGATTTTCCTATTAAGAATGTTAATCAATCATTAATCAGTAAAGTCTTTGAAAATTCAACAAGTAAGTTTTTGGGTAAGAAAGGATCACACGTTGTGGTAACACAGTGCCCTCCTATCCCAAAGGCCGAAGTTCGAAAACAATATGGCAATCAGAAATTACCAACAGTGCAAAAACAGCAAAATCATACCAAACCAACAGGTAAAACACCGACTCAAAGTCAAAGGAAGCCGAATCAGAAGAAGAAAAAGAATGTGAACTTTGTGAAATCTAAGGGAACGGACAAAATTCAAACTTTTGAAAATCAATCTAACTTAGATTTTGTCAAGAAAGCAACAGTGATAAAGAGGAATGAACCAAATAGTTCGAAACCTAGTACCTCGAGATCACAAAGTTCATCATCGGCAGGACGATCACATGATACTTCGGGGTTTGTTGAACGAAGATCATGTTTTGAATGTGGTACAATTGGGCATATAATTCGAAATTGTCCGTATCTTCATAAATTGAAAGCAAAGGTTGATGATCCCCGTGAACACAATCACCAAAAGCGATCTGTTTCTGTAAAACAAGATCCCCGACTTGTAAGAGAAAGGGAAAAGAAACAGAAACGCCAACAAGTCAAGGTGATTGAAAAGGCACTTAAAACTGATGTGGTTCAAAACCAATCGGTTCCAGTTAAACCAGAAAGTTCAAAATTTTCAAAAACTTCAAACAATCACGAAGTTAAATTTTCAAACAATCAAACTGGTATAACAAAACAGACCTGGAAACCAAAAACGGTTATTGAATCAGGGGGACCATCACAATTTTCAAATCATCAAAGAATAGAAGTTATTGTTGTTGATGAAAATGGAAGACCCAAGACCACAATGGCTTGGGTCCCCATCTCCAACTAATCAATTGAGTTCATGTGCAGGGTGTTCCAGGAGGAACTATCAGTAGTCATTGGATTGTTGATAGTGGGGCATCCAGGCACATGACAGGCGACATGAAGCTTCTCTACGACGTTAAATCTATTAGAGGAGGTTATGTTGCTTTTGCTGGAGATAAAGGCGGATATATTACGGGTGAAGGAATGATCTCCAACGGGGTTGTGAGCTTTGATAAGATCAACTTTGTGCAACAGCTTGATCACAATCTTCTTAGTGTTTCTCAAATTTGTGATAAGCAGTTCTCAGTACACTTTGATGCAAATGGATGTTATGTGCTGAAACCCGGCTTCAAAATTCCAAAAGAATGGATTCTCTTGTCGGCTCCAAGGATAAATGATCTGTATGTCCTTGATATGAGCCAAGCTATCACAACGTCTGCACAAGCAACTTGTTTCGTTTCCAAAGCCACAGAAAAAGACTCAATCTCTTGGCACAGACGAATGGGTCACATTCACTTACGCAAAATGAATCATTTGGTGTCAAATGAATTGGTGAATGGTGTTCCTCTTAAAAACTTCCATCTTCAAGACGTCTGTGTCTCGTGCCAGAAAGGAAAACAAACGAAGAAGCGACATCCTACAAAGAAAATCAACACGGTGGCTGTTCCTCTTGAACGTTTGCACATGGATTTGTTCGGTCCTGTCAAGCACAAAAGCATTAGGAATGATCAATACTGCCTCGTGATAACTGATTATTATTCAAGATTTTCTTGGGTGGCGTTCATGGCACACAAGAGCGAAACCTTCGGTATTATCAAAAACTTGATCATTCAGATTGAGAATCTATACAAGTTGAAGGTTAGGCGGATACGTAGCGACAATGGTACTGAATTCAAAAATCATGCCATGGCGGAGTTTTGCACTTCAAAAGGTATTCTTCACGAATTTAGTGCAGCTTACACTCCTCAACAGAATGGCGTCGCTGAACGTAAGAACCGCACATTGATCGAGACTGCTAGGACTATGTTGGTAGAATCGCAGTTGCCCATTCCATTCTGGACTGAAGCTGTGTCCTCTGCATGTTACACGTTGAACCGAGTCCTTACAGTCAAAAGGCACAACAAGACCTGCTTTGAGCTTATTAACAAACGGAAACCAGATTTATCATATCTTGAACCGTTTGGAGCTCCATGTACACTAATCGATCCTAATGGAAAGTTTGGGGCAAGAGCAATTGAAGGATACTTTCTTGGGTATTCCACCCCGAACTTAAGAGTTTGGAATCTAGAGACTAAAAGGGTCGAGGAATGGTCTGAAGTCAGAGTACAAAGGCACACTTTACCAGTTAGAAATCCTGGCCAGCCTTGGATGTTTGAGTACGATGACTTTTTCAATTCGATCAATGTTGAAGCAGTTGAAGAAAATGCTGCTGCAAGGATGTTTTTCGAGAGCGACAATGCAACAGATTCACCGGTGGTTCGTCCCATTATTGTCAATCAAGAACCATCTTCAGTGAACAATAATGCTCTCGACAATGAGGATTTTCACGATGCTACCGAATTGAACGAATCTTCAGAGGATGATGAATTTCTAGATGCAGATCAAGAGGCTCCCGTAACAGCAGTTCATGGTACTTCAGAGGGTACTCCTCCAGTGGATGTCCCTAGAACAGCTGAAGCTTCTGCATCATCCTCTTCGTCAATTCCGGGCCTTGAATTGATTGTTGATCTCAATCTCAACAATCTGGGTACAAACATTCCAGTTCAAGATAATCCAGAGACAAGGATTCACAATACCCATCCTCAACAAAACATCATCGGAAATGTACAGAGTGGCGTTCAAACAAGAAACATGTTGCGAAACAACAACAATGCAGGCTTGTATGCAACTATCCGAGAATCTGGTCAACAAAATGATTGGTCTTTCGCGTGTTATGTCTCACCGGAAGAACCAAGAACTTGGAAAGATGCTTTGAAAGATAGCTCTTGGGTTGAAGCAATGCAGGAAGAACTGCAACAATTCCAGAAGCTTGGTGTCTGGAAACTCGTAGAGAAACCTGCTGGTTACAAGAAGATTGGTACCCGTTGGGTGTTTAAATGCAAAAAGGATGACCGTGGAATCGTTATTCGAAACAAAGCAAGGCTAGTCGTTCAAGGTTTTCGTCAGATAGAAGGGATCGACTACAACGAAGTGTATGCACCTGTTGCACGTCTAGAAGCAATTCGGATTTTTCTGGCTTATGCCTCATTCAAAGGTTTCAAGGTATACCAGATGGACGTGAAAAGTGCATTCTTACATGGTGTGGTGGAAGAAGAGGTGTACGTCGAACAGCCTCCAGGTTTTGAAGATCCTATCCATCCCGATCGGGTTTGGTTGCTCAACAAAGCTCTCTATGGTCTTCATCAAGCACCGCGAGCTTGGTATGCAACCTTATCTAATTATCTGCTGGAGAATGGATTTCGCAGAGGTCTTATCGATTGTACTCTTTTCATCAAAGAACAAGATGGAGATCTTCTACTGGTTCAGGTATACGTTGATGATATTATTTTTGGTTCTACTAATGATGTTTTGTGTAGGGATTTCGAGCGTGTAATGCAGGATAAATTCGAGATGAGTGCTATGGGGGAAATGACCTTCTTTTTGGGCCTACAAGTACAACAAACCGAGTCTGGGATATTCATCCATCAGACTAAATATGTTGGTGACATCTTGAGCCGGTTCCAGATGTCTGATGCAACGCCCATCGGTACCCCATTGCCGCAAAATCACGGAATTACTCCAGACTTGAAGGGTGAAGTTGTTAGCCCCTCCTATTACCGTGCGATGATCGGATCTCTTATGTACCTCACAGCATCAAGACCAGATATAATGTACCCAACGTGCCTGCTTGCCAGATATCAAGTCAACCCGAAGGCCTCACATCTTGCAGCTGTAAAAAGGATTTTTCGTTATTTGAAGGGTTACCCTGACACCGGTCTATGGTACCCTAGGGATAATAACTTTGACTTGATCGCATTCAGTGATTCTGATTTTGGCGGATGCAAAATCGACGGCAAATCCACAACGGCTGGATGTCAGTTTTTGGGAAATCGCCTAGTCACATGGCAGTGCAAGAAGCAGACGTGCGTCGCTACATCAACATGCGAAGCTGAATACATTGCTGCCTCAAGTTGTTGCTCCCAAGTCCTATGGATCCAACAACAAATGCGCGACTACGGTTTTGAATTCCTAACTACTCCTATTTACGTTGATAATTCTGCTGCCTTACAGATCACTAGAAATCCTGTGCAGCATTCAAAGACTAAGCACATCGAAATTAAGTATCACTTCATACGTGATTGCTTTGAGAAAAGGCTAATCGATGTTGCTTACGTCCACACCGATGACCAACGTGCCGACCTTTTTACCAAAGCATTTGACAAATCAAGATTTGACTATTTATTATTGGTAAACGGCATTAAGGTCAAGCAAGAGTAAAACCAACATCGGAAAATCATTTTTGTAAATACCTTTGTGTTTTAAATTTTATCTTATTTTGTTGATTTTAGGGGGAGTAAATCCAAAATTTGAAAATCCAAAAACATTGAAAAATTTCAAAAACACAAAAACAATAGAAAAACAAAAATGAGTTTCCTGGCGAGCAAAGAGAAAATGATAGTACATCAGTGGTCTGTCTAAAACCTCTTTAAACTGAAATGCAAAATGAAAAACGATAAGCAGCTCTATATAAGATGTATCGGTAGGCTCACAATCATTTTAAAGTGTGCAGGGTGATATAAACTTAAATCGACTGAAGACCAGGTGGGAACCATTCATTGGCATATGGTCTTAGTACCGAAATTTCGTTTGAGAGATTGCCGAGGTTCTGAGCTATTCGGTCTTTATGCTGTTTATCATCTGGGTATCATGGTTGTATCTTTTTCCGAAAAATAACGGGGACGCAAGTCTAGATCTTCCATGATACTATACATACGTGTACATATTGCATTCGACCTCAATAAGTGATCAACAATCACATGTCCAAACAAAATAAGTGATAATATATCACATTTATCCGGGAGTCAAGTTCGTCTCTCTGCTGTACGAAAGTACTGACCTGTTCACGGACTTGCTCCTGTGCCCTCATGCATCGAAAATCAAGTTCCTCATCAATAAGTGATTATATCACATAGGGCTTGTTTTCAAATCAAAATAAGTGAGAATCTCACATCATATACGGTCAAACAGATGATAATCGGTATACTCACCGGTAAGATGAACCCTCGTGCATACCTTGATACGGGAATGTGTCGTGATGTGGATGAACACCGGTCGGTAAGTATAAATCATACCTTAACGTATCCCCTCGCCATGATTACATCTGATAAGTTGAGCTTAAGTGGACAACAATACCGATAATTGTTATAGGATGCTTATCTTAATGTTATCTAATTGAACAACAAGAGCGTTTTGGCATGACCGTACACTGATATGATTCTCTTACCCTCGAAACTCACAAAAAGAATGTCTGTAAATATTTATTTAATGCTTTCAGTATTCTACATCTTTGTATATATTTATTTACTGCTTTCTGTCTTTACATTTGAAGTATTCAAAAATACCAAAAAGATTTTAGGTGTGTTTTAATATAAACTTTTTAAAAGCCAAAAAGATTTTATTTTTACTTATTTTCGATCGTACGATGTTGGAGCTCGAGTCTTCGTTACCTAAAACCAAAACGACTAAATCTTCATAAACGGTCGAAATTTGCAAGTTTTGAAAGTTAAAAATCTTAAAATTGATAAATTTGTTAAACTTTCAAACTGTCGGACGGTGTTTGATTGAACAATGGTCACATGTGTGTCATTTGCTTATGATATTCCAGACAGTTGTTCTCATTACGCGTTTAGATTTCTTGCATGTGCAGATTCTAAAGGCAAGGAGAACATGGTCGATGACAAGCTTTGGAATGAAGACACGACGTGAAGGCACTCAAATGATGAAGATGATCGAGTTGCTGCTGACCATCATCAACACCACAAGGATCTCAATTCATAAAGAACAAGTATTTCACGAGCATAACTCAAGGGGGAGCTTATGTTAAGGGGGAGTTTGTCAACACACTTCCTACATGAAACAGGGAGTTTGTTGGTACACTTTCTGCTTTCAAGACGTGAAGACTTTAAAGATCCTCCGACATTGAAGACTTGAAAAGACGTAAAAGACTTGAAGACACGAGGGACCTACAAGAATTAAGATCGAGATCGAGACAAAGCTACAGCCAAGGGGGAGTTTGTTGGTGCACTTGTGTCTGTACTTTGTCTGTATTTTGTCCTTATACCAAACGATGTCTTTGTTAGTCTTGTAAGTTTGACCAAGTCAACCATCCTCCTGGTTTGACTTGGCCAAACAGTCAACACTTTGTTTGTAACATGTTTGGGTCGAAGGATGTGTCATCGAAGGATTGTTTATATCCTTCGATGAGCTCGAAAGATAACCTTCGATGGATGAACCTCGAAGGATATCATCCTTCGAGGTATATGTGATCCTTCGATGGGTTTTCTGGTCGATAGATGATCCTTCGATCAGTCTGTCTTATCCTTCGACCAGACGAGCTGTGTTGGGTATAAATACCCGTGTGTTGTGTTCACTTCAGAAGTTAGACAAGTTAGACAGAACAAGTCTGGTAGAGAACACTCAGAGCAGAAACCACACACACACGAGAGTTAGAGAGAGTTTACAGAATACATTTGTAAACCTTGCGTTGTAACCGAACCTTTCTTCGTATTAATACAAGTGGTGTTAATCGGTGAAGTTTGTGTGTTGTGCTCGTGCTTGTTTTATCTCGGTTTGCATGCTAGCTTGGATTCCGCACTTGCTAGTGTGTTAGACATAACAAGGAATAGGTTTAACCTCAACCTCCGAGGGACCTACAAGAATTAAGATCGAGATCGAGACAAAGCTACAACCAAGGGGGAGTTTGTTGGTGCACTTGTGTCTGTACTTTGTCTGTATTTTGTCCTTATACCAAACGATGTCTTTGTTAGTCTTGTAAGTTTGACCAAGTCAACCATCCTCCTGGTTTGACTTGGCCAAACAGTCAACACTTTGTTTGTAACATGTTTGGGTCGAAGGATGTGTCATCGAAGGATTGTTTATATCCTTCGATGAGCTCGAAAGATAACCTTCGATGGATGAACCTCGAAGGATATCATCCTTCGAGGTATATGTGATCCTTCGATGGGTTTTCTGGTCGATAGATGATCCTTCGATCAGTCTGTCTTATCCTTCGACCAGACGAGCTGTGTTGGGTATAAATACCCGTGTGTTGTGTTCACTTCAGAAGTTAGACAAGTTAGACAGAACAAGTCTGGTAGAGAACACTCAGAGCAGAAACCACACACACACGAGAGTTAGAGAGAGTTTACAGAATACATTTGTAAACCTTGCGTTGTAACCGAACCTTTCTTCGTATTAATACAAGTGGTGTTAATCGGTGAAGTTTGTGTGTTGTGCTCGTGCTTGTTTTATCTCGGTTTGCATGCTAGCTTGGATTCCGCACTTGCTAGTGTGTTAGACATAACAAGGAATAGGTTTAACCTCAACCTCCGAGGGACCTACAACTTTGATAACACTTTTTAAAATTAGAAAAATATTAATTTGAAATAAAATATACTAATTATTTTGTATTCAAAAACAAAATTCTTACTTCGTAAGCGCATTATTTAAAATGAGTAGAGTTATATTTTCTTTAATTTTGTTTCTATAGTTCATATTAGTGTTATATGTATTCATATCAAAATTTATATTTATTATGTGTGATGCAAGAAATAATATGAAATATAAAAAATAATTTAAAACTTATACGTCCTTCAAACGCAACCATCCTCAACAATAATATATATTTTAAAAAACTCATTTAAGTTTATATAAATACAAAACACATTTGTTTCCCCAAAGAACTCGATCAACTCCATGATTATTTTAAAGACTTTCATTTTCTATCCTCAAACCCATGTAATACATGGGTCTATAAACTAGTGTGATAATATAGCCTTCATTATGTGACTTGGTATGTGATATTTAATTATAAAACACATTGGACATAATTATATGGACCGGTACGTGATTCATACCAACTTAAAATAATCAAAAAGAAGTATATGACAATATTATACTCAGATTAAATAGTTTATTATATAATTTTTCTTAAATAATATAATATTATAAAATTATGGCATTTTTAAAAAGAAAATATATGAAACTAGGTTTAACCCATAAAAAGTCTAATAATGATATGGTAATCTCTCTTTTTTTTCCATCATCTAAAAACAATTCACAAATGATTTCCTACATTTAATTAGAAAATAAACTTTTCTAGAATAAGATCACCATATATATATATATATATATATATAGTGTGAAGTTCATTGTGGAACACTAAAAAAGTGGGGAACCGACTCAAACGAACTCCGATCGGACTCATTCCAGCGGCGTTAGAACCGGTTCATCGAACCCTGACTAGGATCTCTTAACCCTAAACCCTAAATCATAACCCCTAAACCCTAAATATATTAGGGTTTGGCTTTTAGGGTTTAGCTTTAGGTTTTAGCTTTAGGGTTTAGGGTTTAGCTTTAGGGTTTAGCATTGGGGTTTAGCTTTAGGTTTAGTCTTTAGGGTTTAGCTTTTAGGGTTTATAGTTTAGATTTAACGGTTTAGCTTATCTTTTAGCCTTATTTTTTAGCTTTAGGGGTTAGAGTTTAGGAGTTAGGATTTAGGGTTTCGGGTTAAGAGAACTTAGTTAGGGTTCGACGAGCCGGTTCCAACGCCGCTGGAATGAGTCCAATCGGAGTTCGTTTGAGTCGGTTCCCCGTTGTTCCCCACTTTTTTAGTGTTCCCCAATGAACCTTCCCCTATATAACGATCCGTTATAA
This sequence comes from Helianthus tuberosus, assembly GCA_030545235.1. NCBI lineage: Eukaryota > Viridiplantae > Streptophyta > Magnoliopsida > Asterales > Asteraceae > Helianthus > Helianthus tuberosus. Next base: position 191,491,607 of record CM060406.1, read on the forward strand.
ACCACACTTTATTGCGAGAACCGTAAGAACCAAGTGTGAACACAACCATAAAATACCTAAAAAAAAATCAAAAAACACTAAAAAAAAAATTTAGTATTTTTTATAAAAAAAATGGGTATATTTCGTCACAAAAAAAAAATTCGAGTAACAATTATCCATGCACATGTGCATATGTATCATTTCTTTGACAAATTCCCTTATACATTACTAATATCAGACAATTGCACTTTGATTTACACTACCATTTATAATACACTACTTTTTACATTAACAATATTAGAAACGCACATGTGCATTTATATGTATGAACTTGTTATAACATTAACAACACTAGAAATGCACATGTGCATCTATATGTATGAACATGTTATAACGTGTTTTGGTACACCACTTTGAATACACTTTCCCTTTCATCTATCATACCATCCATAATACACTACCATTACCTCCTACCATCCGTAATACAATATCATTGCCTCCTACCATCCATAATACAATACCGTTACCAATATTTCATTTTATTACATGTACATCAACACCCTTTATACCATCCAAACAACATATTACATCATAAAGTGACAAATATAATCAAACCATCAACCACTATATATAACTAACCAAAACACATGTTTATGGGCCTACTTCATTATTTAAAATCACAAACTTTTTGTACCAAAACACGTTATATCACGTTTATACATAACGATGCACATGTGCATTCTTAATATTGATAATGTAAAAAGTAGTGTATTGCGGATTGTAATGTAAATGAAAGTTCATTTTTCTACTACTGGTAATATATTACGGAATTTGTCCAACAAATAATACATATGCACATGTGCATTCATAACTGTTACTCGAAAAAAAAAAGTTTTTTTTTGTAACAAAATATAGCGCTTTTTATTATAAAAATCTTAAAAAGGAACAATTTGTGTGGTTTTTTTTATTTTTTTAGGTATTTTTTTTGTGTTCGCATTGGTTCTCATGGTTCTCGCAATTAGAGTGGTTCTCAAATGAACCATACCATCTCTCTCTCCGTATATATATATATATATATATATATATATATATATATATATATATATATATATATATATATATATATATATATATATATATATATATATATATATAAGGGAAGGCTAGACAGAAAACCCTTAAATTTTTAGAAAACTCTGGAAACTCAAATCTCCCCCCATTTTTACCCAACCTCCCGACATTTTTTTTTTTTTTGAAAAAAATAACACATGTAATATACATGTTTTAAAGTGTTTTGGGCCAAAAAAAACAAAAAAGCGCCGAATGGATTTTTTTTTAAAAAATAAACAAATTTCAGCAATGTCCGGTTGCCTAACATGTGTTAGGCACAAAAGACAGAAATTGCTGAAATTTTTTTTTTTTTAAATCATTCCTTCGGCACTTTTTTGATTTTTTTGGCCCAAAACTCTTAAAAACATGTATATTACATGTGTTATTTTTTTTCAAAAAAAAAATGTCGGGAGGTTGGGTTTTCTAGGGTTTTCTATATATATAGGGTTTTCTATATAGGCTTGCCCTATATATATATATATAACAAGGGTATTTAAAGGGTGTAAATATTTCTATATCCCTCTCCTCTATCTCTCTCTCTCTCTCTCAATATATATATATATATATATATATATATATATATATAGATGATATATATAGAGATAGAATAAAAAATGTGTGAATAAGATTTCGAGAGTGTAAAAATAAGATGATCCAATTTTAAAGGGTCCTACTACTAAATGTACCTACTCTCACATACTTACGAGTGGGCACGTCACTTTTCTCTAATAAGGCTATAGGGTGTGATCATGACCCTCGTGACCATTATGACACTCCACGTCAGGGTCATGTAATCCACTTCCAATCCACCATACAAAACCACTATCTTAAGGGTGCGGTCATGACCTAAACCACTAGCCCCTTATTTATTTTAATTTATCTTTGTCTAAAGAAAAAGGAAATGATTTCTCGAAAAATGGAAAGGAAAACCATGGTTGTCATGGTTTAATCCATGCAAACCATGGTGGATCAAGCAAGGGGGTGGTGTAGCCTTCCATTCATGTTCCTAGGTAGCGAATCATGTTCAAATCATAACCCCCACACTCTTTAGCCTAAGAGAATATATAATTAGTAACAAGGGTACATTTATATAAAAATAGTTATTTGTTTAACGGCTCTTTACATAAAAATGTCTAATGCATGATCTTTAATACGTAAGATGCAATGTATTTGTTGTAGATTTTGAATATATTTAATATTTTGCAACTTACGAGGTAAATATATATTTTGCCTTTTTTTAGACCATACGGAGTGAGCGTGGAAAAATGACGTGGTGGTCTCTTCATGTCAGGAACACCGCTCCGTAGGGTGGCGTGGTGGCAATGGCATGAGGTTCTTCACCGGTGTGGGGGGTAATTTTGTTAGTGATGTGACGCGAGTTGATTGGTGGTTTGTGATAAAAGGTTTGTGATTGATGAGTTTTTTTAGACACTAAAAAAGTGGGGCTCTTTCCACGCCCAACACCACCCTGCACTTTTTTTACCGCGCCCCTTTGCTGACATGGCAACAACACAGGGCTGGCTCAAGGGGTAGTGAAATAAAGCAAGCGGTTTGGGCCACCACTTCCATAGGGCCACAATTCTACAAAAAAGATATTATATGTAGGCGATTTTAGATTTAAGATTATGGATTGATTTTGAGATTTATGATCTATAATTATGTATATATGGGGTATGTTTGGTATGGAGCTTTTAGCAGCTTTTAGCAGCTTCAAGCTTTAAGCTTTTAAGAAAAAACTCATACTCAATAAAAAGCCTTGTTTGGTTGAAGAAGCTTGAAGCTTTTAGGTTATGAGCTTGAAGCTTTTGGTTGAACGCTCCTACTAGTAGCGTCTAGAAGGAGCTACAAGCTTTTAGGGAAAAATGACTATTTTAACCTCTAAATATAATGAACTTTTTAATGCACAAACTTTTAAATTTTTTAGTTATGTCTATTTTAGTCATTTTATACATTTTATTAAAAGCTCCAGCTACTCTGCCAAACATCAAATATATCTAAAAAGCTACAGCTACTAGCTACCAGCTACAGCTAACATCTACCAGCTTCCAGCTACCAGCTTCCAGCCACCAGCTAGCAGCTTCCAGCCACCAGCTACTAGCTACTTTTGCCAAACATACCCATGATATAAGAATAATAGGATCTAAAACAATTTTTTTTCTTTTATTTTTTATGAAAAAGACCTCAAATTTTCTATCCGCTTTAGGCCTACAATATTTTGAGTCGCTCTGCAACCACATGTCGATTAATGCCTCTTTTTCATGTCCTTCCACTCCGTATAGTTTTAATAGTTGGATATATATACACATAATTATAAGATATGAAGCACTGGGGTTGACCCGTGCTAGTCGTAGAAACACTCATATCCAACACGTACAGATCATTAACCCTTGGTGCTCGCATGATGATCCACTCCTCGGGGATGACAAACCCCGGCTTCAGGATCAGACATTCCTTGTCAGTAAAGTGAGTTGAATACATTTTGTCACATATTTGAGAAATGCTAAGTAGATTGTTCTCTAGCTCTGCTATGTAGTTGACTATCTCAAACGTGATTACACCATTTGATAATGTCCCTTCCCCAACAATACGTCCTCCTTGATTTCCTGTGAAACCGACGTATCCACCGTTGAAACCTCGAACATCATATAACAGGGTTTTTCTCCCCGTCATGTGCCGGGATGCTCCACTATCCATAATCCACTTTGAGATAGATCTCGAGAGCTCCTGCATATTTCACAAACATTTAGTTAGATTTTGAAGCAACCCAAGCCTCCTTTGACTCGGGTAGCTTGACGTTAAGGTGAGTTTTCTTTGTGTACAGTGGTGGGAAATTCTTGTCATTCATTTTCAGACTCTCTTCAGACCCAACCTCAACCTCTTTATACAAAAAGAATTCTTTTTTCGGAGGTTGACCAGATGGTTGGTCTTTCTTTGGAACAAACTTCTTCCCTGGTGGAGTCGAAGTTTGTTTCTCCAATTTTTCATAAAAATTCAAAGGTACATTCATCTTAACCGGTTTGGTTGAAGATGATTGTTTTGCAGAATCAGAAACCTTTGATTTTGGAACACTTGATGTCTTTGCCTTAGATTTTGGCTTCCAAGTTTGTTGTGGATAAGCGACCCGTTTGTAAAATTTATCAGTTTTCTTTACCGGTTGTTTTACGGGTTCAGATTTAACTTTGATGTTTTCATTTTTCAAAATCTTCTTTTCAACAAACATTGGCGCTTTGCCTTTGACATCTTTTTTCTTTCTTGGATTCTCAACAACCACAGACTTAGGTTTTGAGTTGGTGCACTTTCGTGCAATGTGTCCAACTTCGTTGCATTTGAAGCAAGTGCGGGTGTCAACTTCCCGACTTTTCCCTTCAGTCTGAGGCTGTGAGGCCTTCTTTGCAAAAAAATCTTGATTTGTTTTCGAAAAGATTTCCGACTATTGCTCGGAAAGTGAACTTGAACTTTTAACAAACACTTTCTTTTCGAATAACTTTTTGTTTTGAAAGTTCCTCTTTTGATTGTTCTTACCACCCTGATAACCACCCGACCATCTCTTTTGATTGTTATTGTTAAAACGTGGGGGTACAATAGGTTTTTTATAGTAAGATTTATCTTTTTCAAAGTTCAGAAACCTTTTGGAATTTTTTAAACTTTCAATTTTAGAAACTTCAATTTCAACAAGTTTAAAAACTTGTTTCAACTTATCGACATTCACATTCTCAATTGGAAATTCAATATCCGAGTACAACTTATCAGAACCAGACATCTTGTACATGATAAGAGTAGGTTCGTCACTTGAGTTGTTCTGGGATTTTGATTTCGGAATGTAATTGTTCAGAAAACACTCTTCATCTTCAGTCGAATCACTGTCAGATTTTAAAACCTTTTCAACAACATTCTTTAACGACTTCAGATTGAACACTATCTTCATCAGATGATGAAGTGAATGTGACATCAATTGTTTCTGGAAGCTTTTCAGCATCAGGTTTCTCACTTGTTTCACAAATGTTATCCAACCCAGATTGTTTCTTTGAAAAATTGTTTAGCACAGGCGGTGGAACTTGATGATAACCCACCCCCGTTCCATCCGAGTAGACATCTTCACCAGCTTTGTTCTTCCTAATTGGTTTGGGAACTATGTGTTGAAGAACAAAGCTAGTGGAGTTGTAACTGTTCAATTTCAGATTTATTCTTTCATTTTCAATCTTAGCTTCTTGGAACTGAAGCTTAAGATTTGCGATCTCATCCAATTGCTGGTTGATTTGTCTTTCCTTTGCCTGAAGAACTCCAGACAAATGAACATTTTCTTTGTAAGTTTTACCATTTCGCTCATCAGAAACTTTTACTGTTCTTTTCAACTTTTCATAATTTTCAGAAATTTGTCTGTTTTCAAGAATTAACTTCTCATTTTATTTCTTAAAACGTTCAACATCAATTTTATCTTTTTCAATCTTTTCTGTTAATTCTTTTATTCTCTCATTTGAAGCTCTAAGCAATTTATCTCGATTTAAGATTTTTTTTTCAACCATTTCGACTTTTTCAACCAGATCTTGGGTCTTTTTGAGTGTGAGATACGCATGTGTACTGCAAACTTTGCATTCTTTCATGCAATTTTTGCAATCACTCTCTGTTTTGGCGCAATCAGTCTTACCTGATTCATTGGTTGAACCATTACTACTGACCTTGCTTGTTGACTCAGACACAGATTTGGAATCTACCTCTAGTTCCTTTGCCATAAGCACTTTGTTGGCCATTTTTGTCAGGTTTTCTGCTGTCATTTCCTTTGTAGTATCGATTATCCCATCGTCTACCTTCATTGACTTTAGCCTTTCTTCTTAGGCTTTCTTTGCAGCATCGATCTCCCTCTATTCTTCTTCTTGCTTTAAAGATTCTATGAGAGTTTCGACTTTGACTGATGAAGGTTCTACAATGATGTTGCCTTTCGGATCTAAATAGCATTCACGATCAGGATCCCATCTATTTGCTCTTTTGGCTTCTTTCCAAGCTGCGTAGATTTTATCCTTCATATGTAATGCTATCATCTTTCGATAGTTGTATTTTTGCTCTTCAGTTCGTGGTGTCAGTTGTTCAATTTGTGCCATGAATGCAAACCCAACTGCATCATCTTCCGGTAAGAACTCACTCCAATCGAAACCTTCATCGTCCTGAATCACAGCTAAAGCTCTCGACTTCTCCTTTGGAGTCTCCTCTATTTGCTTCATTCTGGGCGGCTCTTCGCGGTTTCGGTGATAAACAGCTTTCTTGTAGTAATCATCATGAAAAGGGTTAGTTGTTTCATCTGTTGCTGAATTTCTGCATTCGCGCTTAAAGTGCCCCATTTGCTTACACTTAAAGCAGGTTACTTTGGATTTATTAAATCCCAGTTTTGTCGAAGGCCCTCCGATTGAGTTTCTTCCCGTGATCTCCATGAATCGTTGTGCTCTACGGATTACGCTTGCCATGCACCAACGTATATCGATCAATTCCATCTCTTCAGAATCAATCTGGTCATAATCCTCTTTTGTCAGATTTGTATTTCCAAATTTTCTAGCGACCAGGCTTTCATATGATTCTAAGACAGAAGCAAGAAACACCATTTGTTGTTTCGCTGTCTCCTTATTGAAGTTTTGAGCGTTGTTCAGGTTCACAATGATATTACATTGAAAGACATTTTTGGGAACATTTTGTTGTTGCTGACTGTTTGAAACAGACGAAGAAGAACCTCCATGATAACCACTGCTAGGTGAAGAAGTGTTGCTTTTCATTTCTTGAGTCACCGTGTGTGAACTTTTAGCAGTGAATGCGGTTATTGGTGAAGTGGTTTTTGGAATCATACTTCCCCTGTGATAGAGATCGACATTCTGTTGATAAGGGGTGTTGTTTACTTTGTTCATTTTCTTGATTTCCAACTCATGACTCTCAAATCTTTCAATCAACCAGTCAACAGTCATTTCTGACATTGTTTTGTGTTTTTCAGAACCAGACCATAATACTGCCAATCTTTCTCTTCTGGTAGAGATTCAAACAGCTTTTCAACCATCTCTTCTTCAGTAACTGTGATGCCATGTCTAGCAAGTTCTATCATCTAATGGCAGAACCGTTCAACCATTTGTAATACATTTTCATTTTTCATGCATGCAAATAAGTCAAACTCCTTTTTCAACAATCGTTTCTTGTTTTTCACAATCTCTTCCCCTCCAATACACTTCTTTTCTAGTTTAGCCCACAAATCCTTTGAATTATTGTAGTTAATTAAAGAAATAATATCGTCTCTGACGGATTGATGTAACAGGGCTATACACTTTTGTTCAGCAATAAACATCTCTTGTTCATTGTCCCCCAAGTTCTCATAATCTCGTCTTCCAATATCGTAAACATTCTTCATACACCTCCAACTCAGGTAAGCAAAAGCTTTCAACCAACCATTAAATCTGTTTGCCCAACGGTTGTAGTCTTCAATCACCATAAGCTTCAGTGGCTTGTTATACGTTCCATAGGCGTTGTCAACACTAAGTGAATCCGCGATTGCCTTTTTCGAGCTTGTATTGATATTGGTGTTTGTATTTGTCGATGCATCTCCAGTGTTGTATGCAAAGATGTCGCTGAATGGGTTTAAGAAATCGTCTCCCATTTTGAAGTACCTGAAAAGTTCAAACACTTAGAAAAATTTTCACAACTTTCAAAAATTTGAAACTAATGCACTTGGATCGAATGGTGATCCGATCGAATGGTGATTCGATCGGATGACACAAGTAAGAAATAAACCAAGTTCCAAGTGTCGGATATGTCGGATGACACAAGTGTCGGATAGCAAGTATCGGATAGCAAGTGTCGAATGGCTATCCGGTCGGATGGTGATCCGATCGGATGGTCGTTCGATTGGGATGACTTATGCTTTAAAACTTTAAAACCTCAACTCCAATCCGATCGGATGGTGATCCGATCGAATGAGTTTATGACGTCAGCAAGGAATAATGAACAGAATCTAGTCCAATCCGATCGGATGGTGATCCGATCGGATGAGTGACGTTATCTTGTGCGAAGAACTCGACATAGTTTTTGCTCGATTTGATTAAGTTTTAGTCTGAATTTTTCAATGAAACTTTGCAGGATTGTTCTATGTTCAATTCCGATTCAATTGATATCAAATTTACTCAATTTCGTCCGTGAAATCTTGCTTAATTTTGAGTTTTTCCGGTTTTAAGGTGTGAAAATGTAAAAACTGCATGAAATGAAGGAGAAGATGAAGAAATAGTCAGAATCTCCGGTGAGATTTGACAGAAATCGGCAGAAAATCGCTGAAAACTCAGTGAATTTGCTGTTGTTGTCTCCGATCCAACCTCCTGTGGCTCTGATACCACTTGTTAGGCCGTTTCGCAGGATCTGTTCGAGTAGAACGTGGCGGAATCGATCAGAATCAAGGTGCGGAATCCCTCGATAATGTTTGAGAATCAACAACGACAAGTTCATCGTTTAACATGTCTGATTTCATTGATTGATGGTGAAAGTACAGAAGATCCAGATGAAAATCAGACAGACAGAGCTTTGCTATCTCAAATCAGCAAAAGGTTCTAAACAACTAGCACTAACCTGCTATTTATAGGTAATCAGGGAAGGAAATAGTGTCACCCGGTCGGATGGTCATCCGATCGGATGGTCATCCGACGGATTTCACTTTAACAATTTCGCGTTGTTCCCTGATCTGTCTAGTCAAACAAATATATACAAGTACATACATATACAAAAATACACAAACAAGACAAAATACAAGACTCGATGCAGACGGAAGCTACAGACATATGTACTAACACTTCCCATTTCCGACCTTACCTTTAAAACAATTCCCAAGAGGGACCCCATTGATGAGCGTATTAATGAACACTTTTGCGATATTGATCCAAACCCCGCTAATAGTTTTTTTGAACGGCATATACTCCCACCACACCCGGCTAAAATGAAGCGAATCAATAACTCTCTTCCAAAGATTGTCACCTTCCGTTTTATAGCGCCACCCCCATTTGGATAATAACGAGACGTTTACATCTTTTAACTTACTTAATCCAAGGCCCCCCATCCTTTTTGTTACACGCCACCCGGTCCCATGCTACCCAGTGCATCTTCCTCTCTTCATTAGTGCCGCCCCATAGGAACCTTTTTATCATCGCCTCCAGCTCCACGAGGACCTTCATTGAAGCTTTATATAGCGAAAAATAATAAGTTGTGAGGCTTTCCAATACGATTTAATTAAGGTAACTCTTCCCCCGATAGAGAGGAGTTGAGATTTCCAAACCGCAAGATGACTCTGGAAAATATCATAAACTGGCTGCCAATTGCTAATACGGTTCATATTAGCACCGACCATCAACCCGAGATACTTGAATGGCGGAGCATCCGACTTACACCCAACCTCTGACGCCAAATTCCTAGTTTCACCCATTTCGACCCCAATACCATAAAGATTGGACTTATCAAGATTTAATTTGAGCCTAAAACACATATGAAAACATCACAAAACTCTCACAACATTGACCACCTCTTCTTTAGACCACTCCCCAATAATGATAGCGTCGTCCGCGTAAAGAAGGTAACTCACCGCTGGTCCATTATTAGGTAATCGAATACCTTGCACAGCCCCTGCCTCCCGAGCTTTGTCGAGCATACAAGACAAAGCCTCCATCACAACGAGGAAAAGGAACGGAGAAAGCGGATTACCTTGTCTCATCCCTTTCTCACAATGGAATTGAAAGGTAGGAGCTCCGTTAACCAACACTGACGATCTCCCAGATAATAAAATCCCTCTCACCCACATACACCACCTGCTAGGGAAACCCATATGTTGTAGAATCTCCACAACAAACTCCCAACTAACATTGTCATAGGCCTTTTTTGAAGTCAATTTTTAAGAAAAAAAGCCTTCGATTTCTTCTTCCTGATCCACGTAATAATCTCATTTACAATTAAAGGCCCGTTAAGAATATACTTCCCCTTAAGAAAAGCCGATTGCGAATCTGAAACCACGCAGTCCAAAACTTTCCTCATACGATTGGCGATGACTTTATAGATGGTTTTGCTAATGACCCCGACCAAGTTGATTGGACGAAAATTACAAAGAATGGATGGCTCTTTTACTTTAGGGACGAGAGTAATAAAGGAGGAACTGCACCCACTGCTTTTGACGCCATCATTGAAGAAACGAGCGAAAATATTTCCATTTATAAAGTTACTAACCAAACACAATACAAAATTTGAGTAGAATTAATTCAAATTCCACCAAATTCCAATTCCTTTTAAGATTCCAAATCCTCTAAAAAAAAAAATCACGAACCAAACGGCCCCTTAGTGTGTTGAATCTAGTTCCATCCACTTTTTAAAGTCTGGTAACTTTTCAATGTTGTATTTTAAAATATATGTGTGTTTATATATATATATACACACCATAAAATAGATAACTTTATTATCTATAATTTAGGGGTGTGTACGGTTCGGTTATTAGCATTATCCGTAACCGTAACCGAAGTCATCGCTTAATCAGTTCGGTTAATTCGGTTAATTTGTCGGTTTTCGGTTCGGTTCGGTTAATTTTCGGTTAATAACCAATTCAAACAAGGGCTAATTTTTTTGCTTAGAAATACATGTAATGGAGGTATAAATACATGAAATAGATGTATAAATACACGAAATGGATGTATAAATAAATGAAATAGATGTATAAATGCATGAATAGATGTTTAAATACATAAAATGGAAATATAAATAAATGAAATGAATGTATAAATAAATGAAATGAAGGCATAAATAAATGAAATAGAGGTATTATTACATGAAATGAAAGTATAAAACATAAAATATATGAAATAGAGGTATAAAAGCTAGAAATATATAAAAAAATAAATGATTCGGTTCGGTTTGGTTAATTTCGGTTAACCGATGGTAAAAAAATATCCGTTAACCGACTTTCGGTTAATTCGGTTTCGGTTAATTTCGGTTCAGTTTTGTCGGTTTTCGGTTCGGTTTCGGTTAACGGTTCGGTTATTGCACACCCCTACTATAATTTATGTATAGTATTGCTATAATTTTTTTAATATGTTACATGATTTTACGTGTATATAACCAGTTAGTGATTATATAACTTGGTATTATATGATTATATTCTTGGTACTATATGATTATGCATAATTATATAACATGTTAAGTGAGTATTTAACTTGGCAGTACATCATTATTTTTTAACAATTCAATGCATTGTATGTGATTGTATGACATGTTATATGCTTATATACCATGTTATGTGTGTATAGCATGATATTGCGTGATTATATAATATAGTACGTAATTATACTTGATTATATAATCTGGTATGTGATAATATAGCCTTCATTATGTGACTTGGTATGTGATATATAATTATAAAACACATTGGACATAATTATATGAACCGGTACGTGATTCGTACCAACTTAAAATAATCAAAAAGAAGTATATGACAATATTATACTCAGATTAAATAGTTTATTATATAATTTTTCTTAAATAATATAATATTATAAAATTATTGCATTTTTAAAAAGAAAATATATGAAACTAGGTTTAACCCATAAAAAGTCTAATAATGATGGTAATCTCTCTTTTTTTTCCATCATCTAAAAACAATTCACAAATGATTTCCTACATTTAATTAGAAAATAAACTTTTCTAGAATAAGATCACCATATATATATATATGATGAGGATCATTACAGAACACTAATTATTGCGAGAACAAAAAGAACAACTCTAAAATACTAAATTTGGGATTTAAGTTTCATGTTTTCTTAAATTTTATGTTTCTTACATTCATATGTGTATTATATATACATAAAAACCATATTTTTTTTACCTACACGTAGCTTACATACATGTTGGTAGTTTAACCTACACATAACCTACATATGTGTAGGTTATAGAAAAAGTGAAAATTTTCCATATTTTGTTTTGAATTCTAGTGTAAGAAACAATAAATCTTACATTTGCAACATTTTCATTTACTTTTTAGGTTTTTAGGATTGAAAAAATAGGTGATTCATTGTGTTCTTCATGTTCTCGCAATATTTTGTGTTCTGCATAGAACCTTCCCCTATATATATATAAGAACGATCCGTTAGAAACCACACTTTATTGCAAGAACCGTAAGAACCAAGTGTGAACACAACAAAAAAAATAACAAAAAAATCAAAAAACACTCAAAAATTTTTTTTTTTACTATTTTTTATATATAAAATCGGTATATTTCGTCACACAAAAAAAATTCGAGTAACAATTATCCATGCACATGTGTATATGTATCATTTCTTTAACAAATTCCGTAATACATTACTAATATCAGACAATTGCACTTTGATTTACACTACCATTTATAATACACTACTTTTTACATTAATAATATTAGAAATGCACATGTGCATCTATATGTATGAACTTGTTATAACATTAACAACACTAGAAATGCACATGTGCATCTATATGTATGAACATGTTATAACGTGTTTTGGTACACCACTTTGAATACAGTTTCCCTTTCATCTATCATACCATCCATAATACACTACCATTACCTCCTACCATCCGTAATACAATACCATTGCCTCCTACCATCCATAATACAATACCGTTACCAATATTTCATTTTATTACATATACATCAACACCCTTTATACCATCCAAACAACATATTACATCATAAAGTGAGAAATATAATCAAACCATCAACCGCTATATATAACTAACCAAAACACATGTTTATGGGCCTACTTCATTATTTAAAATCACAAACTTTTTGTACCAAAACACGTTATATCACGTTTATACATAATGATGCACATGTGAATTCTTAATATTGATAATGTAAAAAGTAGTGTATTGCGGATTGTAATGTAAATGAAAGTTCATTTTTCTACTACTGGTAATATATTACGGAATTTGTCCAACAAATAATACATATGCACATGTGCATTCATAACTGTTACTCGAAAAAAAAAAAGTTTTTTTTTTTGTAACAAAATATAGCGCTTTTTATTAGAAAAATCTTAAAAAGGAACAATTTGTGTGGTTTTTTTTTATTTTTTTAGGTATTTTTTTTGTGTTCGCATTGGTTCTCATGGTTCTCGCAATAAGAGTGGTTCTCAAATGAACCATAACATACCATCTCTCTCTCTATATATATATATAACAAGAGTATTTAAAGGGTGTAAATATTTCTATATCCCTCTCCTCTATCTCTCTCTCTCTCTCTCTCTCTATATATATATATATATATATATATATATGATATATACAGAGAGATAGAATAAAAAATGTGTGTGCGAGAGTGTAAAAATAAGATGATCCAATTTTAAAGGGTCCTACTACTAAATGTACCTACTCTCACATACTTACGAGTGGGCACGTCACTTTTCTCTAATAAGGCTATAGGGTGTGATCATGACCCTCGTGACCATTATGACACTCCACGTCAGTGTCATGTAATCCACTTCTAATCCACCATACAAAACCACTATCTTAAGGGTGTGGTCATGACCTAAACCACTAGCCCCTTATTTATTTTAATTTATCTTTGTCTAAAGAAAAAGGAAATGATTTCTTGAAAAATGGAAAGGAGAACCATGGTTGTCATGGTTTAATCCATGCAAACCATGGTGGATCAAGCAAGGGGGTGGTGTAGCCTTCCATTCATGTTCCTATGTAGCGAATCATGTTCCAATCATAACCCCCACACTCTTTAGCCTAAGAGAATATATAATTAGTAATAAGGGTACATTTATATAAAAATAGTTATTTGTTTAACGGCTCTTTACATAAAAATGTCTAATACATGATCTTTAATACGTAAGATGCAATGTATTTGGTGTAGATTTTGAATATATTTAATATTTTGCAACTTACGAGGTAAATATATATTTTGCAATAGCTTTTTTTACCATACGAAGTGAGCGTGGAAAAATAACGTGGTGGTCTCTTCATGTCAGGAACACCGCTCCGTGGGGTGGCGTGGTGACAATGGCATGAGGTTCTTCACTTGTGTGGGGGGTCATTTTGTTAGTGATATGACGCAAGTTGATTGGTGGTTTGTGGTAGAAGGTTTGTGATTGATGAGTTTTTTTAGACACTAAAAAAGTGAGGCTCTTTCCACGCCCAACACCACCCCGCACTTTTTTTACCGCGCCCCTTTGCTGACATGGAAACAACACAGGGCTGGCTTATGGGGGATTGAAATAAAGCAAGCGCTTTGGGCCACCACTTCCATAGGGCCACAATTCTACAAAAAAGATATTCTATGTAGGCGATTTTAGATTTAAGATTATTAATTGATTTTGAGATTTATGATCTATAATTATGTATATATGGGGTATGTTTGGTATGGAGCTTTTAGGAGCTTTTAGCAGCTTCAAGCTTTAAGCTTTTAAGAAAAAACTCCTACTCAATAAAAAGCCTTGTTTGGTTGAAGAAGCTTGAAGCTTTTAGGTTAGGAGCTTGAAGCTTTTGGTTGAACGCTCCTACTAGTAGCGTTTAGAAGGAGCTACAAGCTTTTAGGGAAAAAATGACTATTTTAACCTCTAAATATAATGAACTTTTTAATGCACAAACTTTTAAATTTTTTAGTTATGTCTATTTTAGTCATTTTATACATTTTATTAAAAGCTCCAGCTACTCTGCCAAACATCAAATATATCTAAAAAGCTACAGCTACCAGCTACAGCTAACATCTACCAGCTTCCAGCTACCAGCTTCCAGCCACCAGCTAGCAGCTTCCAGCCACCAGCTACTAGCTACTTTTACCAAACATACCCATGATATATGAATAATAGGATCTAAAACAATTTTTTTTCTTTTATTTTTTATGAAAAAGACCTCAAATTTTCTATCCGCTTTAGGCCTACAATATTTTGAGTCGCTCTGCAACCACATGTCGATTAATGCCTCTTTTTCATGTCCTTCCACTCCGTATAGTTTTAATAGTTGGATATATATACACATAATTATAAGATAACAATATTTAATACATTGGGAAAAGATCAAATAGGAAGTTAATTTTGGCTAGGAATGATAGGAAGCCATAGGATTATGACATGTGGCAAATTTTAAAATAAAGAGAAAGGGTATTTTAGTCAATCTCATCATTTCTTCTTCCTTCTTCTCCCCAGTTACTTCAAAACCCACCATTTTCAAAACCCACCATCTCCAACCTTTTCTTCACTTACTATCTCAATAATCACTACATTATAGTGTGATTTTCGTCATCAATCAATGATTCAACCACCCGATCAACGTGTTCTTCAGTTTTTTTCGAAGAAAACCCAGTTTAATTTCATTCAAAATCTCGTTTTTTCTGGTGATTTTGAAGATAATCACTCGATTTATTCGATTCAATCGCTGATAAGTGTTTCTATCATTTCAAATTTCGTCAATTGATGAAGAAACCGGCTTCGATCCATGTAAGAAATTCTTTAATTTCATTTTCACGATCTGGGTTTTTATTTAGTCATTGCGTTTTTTGATTAAATTGCTGTACTAAAAACGCATCAGAAAAATTAATTTTCCAGAAATTGGCTCATTTCGAAGACAGTAATTCGTAGACAATTCAGACAGTTCACAGACAATTCACAAACAGTTCAGAAACAGTTTTATGTGTCCATTGCGTTTTAGAAATAAGAGAGTTTTATGTGTTTTCTGGCTATTGCGTTTTAGAAAAAACACATTTTTAAGTATCTTTAGTCATTGCGTTTTAGGTAAAACACATTTTTGAAGTGTTTTTAGTCATTGCGTTTTAGGTAAAACACATTTTTAGGTGTTTTCAGTCCATTGCGTTTTACAGAGAACACTTTCTTTTGTTTTTTTAGGTCATTGTGTTTTAGAAATGAGACATTTTTAAGTGTTTTCTGGCCATTGCGTTTTACAAATAAAACATTTCTTTGTGTTTTCTGGCCATTGCGTTTTACAAATAAGACATATTTTTGTGTTTTTTGTGCATTGCGTTTTAGGTAAAACACTTTTTTATGTGTTTTCAGTCCATTGCGTTTTAGAAATAAGACATTTCTTTGTGTTTTCTGGCCATTGCATTTTACAAATAAGTCATTTCTTTGTGTTTTTGGTGCATTGCGTTTTAGAAAAATGTCATTTTTTAAGTTTTTTTTTCATTGCGTTTTACGTAACTGGTGGTTTTTCTATTGCATTTTACACAACTGGGTTTAAATTTTTTTTTTTTTTAAATATAGCAATAGTATACCTGTTTTAAAGATAAAAAAACGCTCGTTTTTTTGGTGCAATTTTTATAAAAAAATAATGTCGTATGAAAGAGTTATTAACGTTTAAAAAATGGGGGGGGGAATTGGAGGAGAGAGAAACTATTGGCTTGGATTTACTAGAATGCCCTTGAACAAACTCACGCGTCTCTTTTCTTCCTTTCAATTTCCCTGATTTAATCTTAGCCCTTGATTAACTTAATGGATGGTCAAGATCACTTCCTAGCCAAATAAACTTTCTATTGTATCTCCACCCTTAATACATAATATAATTTTTTAATCTAAAACCAGTTACTAATTAACGTCTCTTTAATTTTTTTTTAAACGGCGGTGGTGAGTATTATTACACATAATTATAAGATAACAACAAAAACGTCCGGCAAAGTGCTAGACCATACGAAAAAGAACCAACGAAAATTACCCCTTTCATCCTATTTTTGACCCATAGAAAGCTGGTACTTTTGAGGTCTTCTCCCACCTGATGCACCAGCTTGAGCATTCCTTCAAAGACTTTTGAGGTCTCTTTATACGAATGTACTTAGTTAAACATAAGAATTTATTTAATGTAGATATAATATAGAGGTTAGGGTAAAATGAAAACTCCTACGAACGAGTTGTGAGAATTTAGAGAACTCGGCCAAAACGAATGTTTTTTCAATTTTTCTTTGGGTAAATTACACTTTTCGTCCTTTATGTATGTATTCGATTGCAATGGATAACCTTTAACTTCAATAATTATAGTTACTGTAACATATTTGCAAAACTCATTACACCATATGTCCTTTAGCACTAACCTAGTTAAGTGTATCAGTTAAGTCTGGTCATGTGCAAGGCACATGAGGATATTTCAGTCATTTTATGCTACCCTATCATTTTTTTCATTGTTCTTCTTCTCCACTTGCCACTACCACCAACCCACCACCACCACTTCTGATGAACCAGAAACCGTTCAAAATGTCGGTTCATCTGAACCGGACACAACTGCCGCTGCAACGTCTCCGGTGCCGGAAAATCTCGATATGGCAGCTATTCAACCGGTTTCGAATCTCTCAGAATTCTACGAGTTCTTCTTGTTTTCAAATTTGTCTCCTCCTGTCTTACGCAAGCTTAGATCTAGTTCTCAATCATTTTAGATGAACACCGATGTCGATTTGGTGGAATAGGATTGGGGAGAATATGTTGGACAAAACGGATAATGTTTCGAAGGTGGCTTTTGAATCGGTTGGGAGGTTGTTTCAGGAGTTTGAATCTAAGAGGATGAGTCGGTTGGCTGGGGGATAAGCTTGTGGATAGTGAGAATTTCGTTGCGATTAGGTCGAATTGGGTGTCGTCGATGGTGGAGTTTGTTTGGAAGAGGCGGAATGCGTTGATGGCGAGGTCGTTGATTCTTCTGGTGGAGAGTTTTAGGGCTACTGTGTATCCGCTTGTTTATGTTGTGAATCTGTTGCGTCCGGCTCGATTGAGGCTTTTCAGAAGCTGTCAAGATCTTCAAAGAAAACGAATACGAGTAGTTTGGATTCGAGTAAGAGTATAGTTGGAGCTGTGATGGTGGCAGGTGGTGGTGGGTTTGGTTGAGGAAGAAAGGGTTAAGAGAGAGAGAAAAAGATAAAGAGAGATCTTATGTGTTATATATTTTAGTTTATTGTGTTTTTATTAAACTATTTTTAATTTAATTTAATCGGTTAAAAGACTAAACTACCCTTATGTGATATGACTTAACTGAAAATTTTAATTGGATTAGTGCTAAAGGACCTAGGGTGTAATGAGTTTTGCAAGTAAAGAATTGTAACTGTAATTATTGAAGTTAAAGGCTATCAATTGCAATCTAATACAAACATAAAGGACGAAAAGTGTAATTTATCATTTTTTTTTACCAATGATCCTAAAAAAATCAAGTTTTCTAAAAAAAAAATTGTTGATTTACACAATCGTAAAAAAACCCTTACATTGGGTGTAAATGCTGATGTCAGCAGCTTGTTACAACAGCGTAAAAATGCTGAAAATGCTGCTTGGATTTTTTTTTTACAATTGTGTTTGTAACATTTCCATCTACGTATGCGCAAAAAAATGGTGGCAAAACTCGCACGAGAAGTCGGAGTTATATTAGTTCTCACAACTCAAGGGAGTTTTTTTCTTGATCTATATATATATATATTTGAACGGCTAAACTTAGACACTATGGAGATTGAACGCCTGACCTCCTACTACCCTAAACTTCATCTAACTCACCAACATCACTGGACAATTTCCAAGTGGATAGATTTGTATGTATTTAATTTTTCCAAGTTGTGAGGTATATAATATTAGGGGTAGCATCAAATAAAAAATTTATTTGTCTAAGTAGGATAAGAAAAAATCTTAACATTTCATTTTTCAAATCAATAGTTAAGATGAAAATGTAGGAAAAAAGAGAAGTGCGAATGTATCTTTAGAAAATCCTATTTATTGATTTTTCTCTCTCCACATGCAATGTGTATGCATATTTCACCCCCATTTTTTAAACGTTGATAACTTTTTTATACGATATTATTTTTTTCATAAAAAATCACCATAAAATCAAGCATTTTTATCTTTAATTTGAGTATCCTATTGCTGGGTTATATAGGGTGGGAGCTGGCTACAAAGTCTATTTCTCCTACAAAGTGTAAAAAGTCATAAAACACCATAATTTCAGCCATAAAACACACTTAAAACCCACAAATAACAAAGTGAAGATTAATAAAACGCTATATTTGTGGGTTTTGTTTTTGTATGATAAGGCTTTGATTACCAAATGACTAACATGTGTGTTTTATGTTGATTATCATGTTGTGTTTTATATTCATAGTTCTACAATGATGTGTTTGAAGTTTTTATGGAATGTTAGGGTTTGGATATTGTGTTTTAGTGATCTTCACTCTCTTATTTAAAGGTTTTGAGTGTGTTTTACGGCTGAAATTGTGATGTTTTACGACTTTGTACAATTTGTAGGAAAAATGGACTTTATAGCCGAACTCTACCCCTCCTATTGCTATATAAAATATAATAACTAAAAAACCTAAAAAAAAATGTGTTGTATTTATATGTTGTATATCATTTTTTGTGCTGGTTTTTTGTACTAAAATTTTGTGCTAGATTTTTTGTGTTGAATTTTTTTGTTTTAATTTTTTTTTCTGAATTTTTTGTGCTGGATTTTTTACGCTAGATTTTTTTTTTGCTACATTTTTTTGTACTAGATTTTTTGTGCTATATTTTTTTGTACTGTGTAATTTTGTTGTATTTTTTAGAAAACAAAAGGGGTACCAAATGTCATCTTCGCACTCTTATTTATAAAGACTAAAATGTTTTAGTACAAAAATATCATTCCTTCCTACTTGTAAAGAGTGTCACATATCATTATCACAATTCTATTTAGGCAAAACTCAAATTTTTAGTGCATCCTTTCTTTATAATACTATTCTAGTTAATATATATACACAGGGGCGGAACTAAAGGTATGTGAACCGTAGCACGGGCTACGGCTGAAGTCCGTATGCGTAGTGTATTTTTTATATATTTTTTTTGGTTTTATACAAAAGATACCCCTAAAATAATACAAGGATACCCCTAATCAACCCAAACTTATAAAATAAGGGAGCCCGGTTGAAACAATGACTCAATTGATTAGATACGCCCACCTGATTAATTAGCCCAAAAAAACAAAACTACCTATGGCGGCATGCTTTCTTATCGTCGCTTAGGTTCCGGAAGAAACAAAACGTCGCTGGTCATCCTTTACGCACTGGTCTCCTGTTTTGTTGCTGCTAATAACACCGGTTCGATTAAAGAATCCACAATCCTGTTGTTTGCTGCTGCGATAACACTGGTTCCGGTCGTTCTGCCCCTGCTTAGGTATTTGTTTTTTAAAGTAAAAGACGACGATGTGATTAAACAATTTCAAGCTATGAAAAAAGGACAAATTTATTAGACACTTGTTTTACTTACTTTATTTATTGTCTTTTTTTAATAATTTATTTATTATCGTTTTTTTAGTATTGTTGATTACACAGTAAAAAATTAGGGATACCTCCGATTTAATGGGCTAGTTCCGCCAATGTATATACATATATTACATTACATTATATTATAATATAACAACAATGATTCCTTTCATCCCTTCATAGTATCACTTGTGACTGGGATTCTGTCTTATACGAATACAAACGTTATAAGAAATCCTTTTACATTGAAGGTTTATAAATTGCCACCCCTAGTAGAGACACAAGCGCAAAACTTCATCGGGTGATCAAACAACAATTCCCTTTAATATATCCTTTCACCATGAAGACGACGGGGGTCATCTCTCCGGCCACCACCTTCCACCACCACTCTTTTCTTGCAGCCACTTCTCATCATTGTCTTCCTCCGTCCACCACCAGTAATCCTCTCTCTCTCTCTCTCTCTCTCACTTGCATCAAATCTATGTTTGTATGTATGTATGTATGCATATGAATACAAATGAATGTTGATTGAAACCGCTTACTTTGTCCTATTGTTAAACTCAGATGAATGTCGAGTTTCTGTAAAGTATTAATATATACATATATATATATATATATATATATATATATATATGTATGATTAAAAAATGATAAAGAAGAAACAAGACAACATGGACAGGCTTGTTTGATCTAGAGAGAAAAAAAAAATAACTTTATAATCGTTATCTTTCTGAAGTGTATGTGGAATCTCCCTATGCGCATGTGTTGGATTCCACTGTTGAAATGAAGCAGAAAATACAATAATCATCATTTGTTAACTTTATTCCTTTCTACTTTGATTTCAATCACTTGATGTTATTGTTATAAGAACATGTGTAGTGGGGCGTTTTTTTTTTTTAAAATTCAAAAAAAACGCCCGAAAACGCCCAAGGCACCATTACACTAGGCGTTATTTTTAAAAAAAATTTCAGAAATTTGATTTTGGTTGATTATGAAAACGCTGCAATTATCCATTTGATTCTTGCATTGGCCAATGGGAGAAGAAGGTCCACTGCATGTGGCCACATGGTGGGGTCCAAGGTTTTGACTACCCAATAAGAATCTAGTTTTTTTTTTTTAATCCTTTTCTCTATAAAAAATAATAATTATTTATTGATTGCATGGGGGTTATTGGAATAATGCCCCACTACGCCACTTTTGCTATAATGCCCAACGCTGACTAGGATGCCACGTGTCGGATAATGCCCCATGGTGGGGGCATTATTTTTGTTCACCACTACACATGGTCTTATAAGTAATTGAATCTAATTAATCTCTAATTATTGCTATCCTATTGCAGGAACTGTACTTAAAAACAGTAATTTCCAATGCAAAGCCGTATCAAAGTCGCATACACAAGGTATATATTTTCATCCTTCGAAACATAGAGGTTGTTTAATTCAAAATCAATTCACATGTTATTTTCAATATCATATACAAGATAGTTATATAATAATGGTTATATAATCGCAGTTCTCTCACAACTTATTAAATTTTCTATAAAGATTATAATTCTTGAAATGAGACTTCTTAATATTTGTTTTACAATATTATATGATTTTTACACATTTTTAATTAAAATGTTATTATATTCTACGCATTATATTATACTACGTTAATTATATGCTTTTTACACATTTTTAATTAAAATGGGTTCGAAAGAAAATTATTCATAATAATTGTCGGAAGAACCCAATAATAATTGATTTTCTGATTTATCATATGAGATTTTAGAAATTAATTAAGAATAGTTACTCTACTAATCAATTAAGAAATTAATTAGATATTAATGAAATTAAAAACTATTACTAATTTACTATGTTACTCATAATTGAAATTGATTTTGTCATTTATTATATGAGATTTTAGGTATTAATTTAATTAAAAACAATTACTAATTTACTTTAGTCAAATGTCACATTAGTCAAGAAAAACTATTGATAATATTTGTTGGAAGAACCCATGAGTAAACATTGATTTTTTCATTTAATTAATGAAATTTAGATATTAATTTAATTAACAACTTTTACTAATTTACTATATTGCTCATAAATGAAATTGATTTTGTCATTTATTATATGAGATTTTAGGTATTAATTTAATTAAAAACAATTACTAATTTACTGTATTAGTCAAATGTGCGCGTTTATTCAAGAAGGCGCCATATATAATATATTTTCTAGCTCACTTGGGAATACCAATTAAAAAAAAAAGATATTTTCTATATTAGTGGTGCATGTTTACCGGTTAAAAAAAAAAGATAATTATATTTTCTAATCGTCTAATTATAATATTTCTCGAAATACCAATTTTAAAACAACAAAATAAGTTTACAACTCAGTGCGCCCACAATCTCACCAAATCTCCTTTGAAGGTGATAAACAATACAAATATTTCTCGAAATACCAATTTTAAAACAACAAAACAAGTTTACAACTAAGTGGGCCCACAATCTCACCAAATCTCCTTTGAAGGTAATAAACAATACAATCAATGCTAAAAACACCAACAATTAAATATAAGTGGATCTGGGGTGGTGAGTGATACAACCCTCCATCACTCGTGAAACAATTTAGCACGCTGCCGCCGCCATCATTTTTAACGCGTTGAAGTTTTAACGCGTGATTAATATCATGTGTGAAAAATAAAAAAATCCGACCGTTTGTTGTTTTTGACCGTTATTTTTTGAACGTTTGATTTAATAAAATAAATAAATAAATAAAAAAGGTTGTGAGTGATGGAATTCCATCACAAGTGATGACCATTTCTACTTAAAAAAAGTTGTGAGGGATGGAATAATGGTTGATGACATGACGGAACTTGATTGGATGTTGTGAGTGATGAGTATTGAGTAATCACCACACCTACCCCCTAAAAAGACAATATAATTATAAAATCTTTACGGTTATTGTGTATATCTGTGTGGGTTGGTGCAGAATATAGTGATATACTTCACAAGAACGGGGGGCCGTTAATCAACTGGAACGATGACAACGTGGGAGATCACTTCGACACAAATAAGGTTGCTATTTGATTTTACTTTTAAAGTGTTACATTTTGAATTTACTAACATTGATTATTACCTTGGGACATTATGCATCACGATGTCAAAAGATTTTGTATCCGAATGGCGAAATTAAACAGTTTATTGAGACAATTAAAGCGATGTTGGGTTCAATGAATGATGGAGAGATAAGTGTGTCGGCTTATGATACGGCTTGGGTTGCACTAGTGAAAGATGTTAATGGCGGTGGTTCCCCGCAATTTCCATCAAGTTTGGAGTGGATCGCAAATAATCAACTGCCTGATGGGTCTTGGGGGGACAGCGTTTTGTTTTTGGCTCATGATAGGATCATTAATACGCTGGCTTGCGTTATCGCGCTAACTTCTTGGAACGTTCATCCTAGTAAATGTGAAAAAGGTAAATCTTAGTTACAATTAATGTTGTTAACATGTACATCTTTATATGTGTACGCCACTTGACTATTTATGCATCACACATAAAAACTATATATGGTGATGTTATGTCACTACAAAGGATACAGTGATAAAAAGAGGTGTCATGTCACCTTTTAGGTTGCTATGTTGACAATAAGTCACTAAAAAAACTGATGGTTTCTACAGAAAATAGTCACTAATGCTTGTCGTTGTACACTCAGGGGTGAAATTTCTTAAAGAAAACATATGTAAACTTGAAGACGAGAATGAGGAACATATGCCGATTGGTTTTGAAGTAGCACTCCCTTCGCTTATAGACATCGCAAGAAAGCTAAAAATCGAAGTCCCGGAGGATACTCCTGCCTTGAAAGAAATCTATGCGCAACGAAACCTAAAGCTCACAAAGTAAGTACTTTTACGCGCTTTCTTTTAAGCGATAGACACAAATTAGGTTGCTTTCATGGGCCATGACACGAAAGTTAACATATTTGTGACACTTTTTTTTCTTTTTTTGTGACGAAAAGGATACCGATGGAAGTAGTGCACAAAGTGCCCACAACTTTACTTCATAGTTTGGAAGGAATGCCAGATTTAGAGTGGGAAAAACTTCTAAAATTGCAAAGTAAAGATGGGTCATTTCTCTTTTCTCCATCATCTACTGCTTTTGCACTCATGAATACAAAAGATGAAAAGTGTCTTCAATATCTAACAAATATTGTTACCAAATTCAACGGTGGAGGTATGTTTAATTAGTGGTTTATAGAGTTCAACCTTTTGTAGTTCTTGAAAAGGGAAAGTTTGTAATTATGCAATTTTTATAAAGTTATTGTGTTTTGATCATTTTGTAGTTCCAAATGTCTACCCGGTGGATCTTTTCGAGCATATTTGGGTAGTTGATCGGCTTCAACGACTTGGTATTTCTCGTTATTTTGAGTCCGAGATCAAGGATTGTGTTGAATATATCTATAAGTATTGGACAAAGGATGGGATTTGTTGGGCGAAAAACTCTAGTGTACAAGATATTGATGATACCGCGATGGGATTTAGGGTGTTAAGAATGCATGGTTATGAAGTTACTCCAGGTTGGTTCTAATGTTTAGTACATCACTAAAAATCAACAAATCAAATGACTTTTACATGAGTGACTACACATGAACAACGAAATTTATTGACCAATATCTGACGACAGATAACCGACGAATATATATGATGAATGATGACAATCATAAATGAATTAATTATGTATTTTTTTGGATTTCTTTATTCGTTGGTGATCACCAATGGATTACCGAGGCCAGTAAAATATTTACTAGTTCGTTTTTTTCTTGGGATTTTGTATGATCCAATGGTAATCCGTCGGTAATCACCTATGGATTTTTCGTCAGTGAAACGCACTAGACATTATCTTTAGGTACGGAATCAAATTAACAAACGACTTTTGTGACAGATGTATTTCGACAATTTGAGAAAGATGGTAGATTTGTATGCTTTGCTGGCCAGTCAACACAAGCCGTTACCGGGATGTTCAATTTGTATAGGGCTTCTCAAGTACTCTACCCCGGAGAAAAAATTCTTGAAGATGCCAAGAAGTTTTCATATGATTATTTGAAGGAAAAACAGTCTGTAAACGAGCTACTTGATAAATGGATCATTGCGAAAGACTTGCCCGGCGAGGTATGCAAATATTATTGAGAAATTGTCACATACTACTATTTGTGACAAGTATTTCTATAAACTTAATTATACTAATAACTAACTCAATGGAATGTAAATCAACAGGTTGGATACGCGCTTAACATACCATGGTATGTGAGCTTACCTCGACTCGAGACTAGATTTTACTTAGAGCACTATGGGGGCGAGGATGATGTTTGGATCGGAAAAACCTTATACAGGTATCACTCGATCCGAGTTTGTGTAGTTGTACATAAAACTTAGTAGGAAACCAATATTATATGAACATGTAAAAGTTTTTAGGAGTAAAAAATATAGAAGAAAATTATGGTGATAAACAAATGTTTTTTTGTGCCAACATTTTTTTCTCTCTAATCTATACTAGTATATAATATAATACAATAATACATTTGTTGAGGGTACTTAATGGTTTTGGTTGTGTATAAAAAAAAGAGTGAGCTGTAATTTACGGTAAACTCTAGTTTATTTTGAAAACTCAGCTCGTGTATAAAAAAACTCAAAAAAAAGTTGGTGGTATATCAAACCAAGTTTATTCTCCACGTGCTCTGTTGGTTTTGGTTGTCTCTTTAGCTGCAATCCAAATATTAACAGCTAAACATAGTGGCCCATCATTGTTTAGTTAAATTATTAAATAATTTAAAAAATGATTTTAATTTTTTTCCTTTTAATAAAAAAGATAATTTGCCGTCAAAAAAAAAAAAAAAAAAAAAAAAGATGATTTTTAATCTTTTTTCTTTTGGCCAACCAAAGATGAAATGTATACAAACCAGCAGTGAATCTAGAAGAAAATGTTAAGGATTTCCTAAAAATAATTACCGTACATTCATAAAACGGAGAAAAACAATGTTACCATACATTCAAAGTTAATTTGCATTTCGCCAAAAATATTAACATAATCCATCAAATTTGCTCGACCTTTCCGTCTTAATCCAACAAGTTTGGATGTTTTCACCATTCACCAGAAATTGTTTTCCTTTATATCATCCACTATAGTAATTGCAGAAGTTGGTAAATTAAAGGATATTTGTCTAGCGCACTCTTTATAATATTCAAACATAAAAAACTGATTTTTTTTAAGTTACTAATTCTTTTTTTGTGTTGTATAATCATACTGTAAAAAATGCTTTTTGGTTACTATTTATTTAATGCTTTTGAATATGTTTTAGATAGGTGGTGTATAAGATAGGATTTGTTTTTATTATAAAATAACTAAAACAAAATTAACTAATGCAGGATGGACTACGTGAGCAATACTAAATACCTTGAAATGGCTAAATTGGACTACAATAACTGTCTAGCCATGCATCAGCTCGAGTGGAACAATATTCAGCGGTAAGTTTGCTATTTTTGTCACTTAATTATGTTACATGAGAAAGCATGGTTGAACCAAATTTTCTGATCTATTTACTACTTTATACTTTATATTATAAGTTTTTTTTTCAGACTCCACATTTATTAAGATTTCAAATTGACACCAAAGATAATTTAAACACATATTTTCTTGCAAATTAGTTATGAACATTCTTAATTTAAAATTATCTATGAAACCATTTGATAAGACCATGTGTAGTGGTAAATTGTTATAATGCCCCCACCATGGGGCATTATCCGACACGTGTCATCCCAGTCAGCATGGGGCATTATAGCAAAAAATGGTGTAGTGGGGCATTATTCCAATAACGCCCATATTATTTTTAATGAAAAAAAAAAAGAAAAAAAGCATGTGGGTGTGTCAGAGCATGGGTAATTTGATTGGTGGGTCTTAGTGGTCCAAGCTACCAACATCACATGTGTCGGAAACAATTTTTGCAATTCGGCGTTTTAAACATAACGCCAAAAACAATTTTTTCCAAAAGTAACGCCCCAAAACGCCTAGTGTAGTGGGGGAGGGGGCGTTTTGGGGCGTTTTTTTTTCAATTTTTTTTAAAAATAACGCCCCACTACGGGTGGTCTAACTAAGGGTGTAAACGTGCTGAGCTGAGTCGCTCATTAACTACTCAAGATCGGCTCGTTAATTACTTGAATCAAGCCAAACTCATTTAATTAGCGTGCTTGAGCCCGAGCTGTACATATTGAGCTCGAGTTGGCTTACGAGCCTAAATGAGTTTTTCTTTTTATGACTTTTTTATTTAATATATTAAAATATACGTTTATATAATAATTTTTAGTATATTTAAAATTATGACAAAATAATTAAAGAATATATAATACTTAATACATAAATAAATAAGCTTATAAATATTAAACAAATCGAGTATGAGATCAAGCTTTAGAAATAGAGCTCAAAACAAACCCGAGCTCTTTTAAGTTAAACTAGTCAAGCTCGAGCCTAAACAAGCTCGATTCATTTTACACTCTTTAGATTAAACTAGTCCGACCCATGAATCGGTAAGACAACTAGTTCCCTAACTGTCTGGTTGTGAAAATACCGCTTATAACAACACTTAATGGTTTAAACAAAATGGAACCTAATTAATTTTTATGTATGCAGATGGTATGTGGATTCTGGTATCGAAAAGTTTGGGACTAGCAATATTACAAGCCTATTAGTCTCATATTACCTAGCTGCAGCCAGCATATTCGAGCCAGAAAGGTCCGCTGAGCGAATTGCGTGGACAAAAACCGCCATGTTAGTCGACACCATCTCCTCGTTTTTCGAATCGTCGCAACTCTCAAATGAGGACCGAACAGCTTTTGTTAACGAATTTAGAAACAGATCATCTTTCAAACAACATTTCAAGCAAGTTTTTTTCTTTTTAAAATCGTATCTTGTCAATTTAGTGGTCACAAAGTTTTTCAATAGTGTTTGCTTTGTTTGGTTACACAGAAATGAACCATGGTATGAGGTTATGGTTGCACTACAAAAAAATCTATATGAGCTTGCTTTGGACGCACTCATGGCTCATAGTCAAGACATCCACCCACAACTCCACCATGCCGTAAGCTCGATATATCCCTTATACAGCTCTTGTGACAAGCCATATGTTGTCGCTATAACGACACTAACAATCGTGTACCTTTTTGTTGTTGTTTGGACTTAGTGGGAGATGTGGTTGACGAGGTGGCACGATGGAGTAGAGGTGACAGGAGAAGCGGAGTTGATGGTGCAAACGATAAACATGACTGCTGGCCGATGGGTATCGAAAGAGCTCATGACTCATCCTCAATATCAACGTCTCTCATCAATCACTAATAACATGTGTCATGAATTATCTAAGATCCATAAGGTAAAAACATTTTTCTCTACTAGATTTGAATGGAATTAAGTATCTTTCATTATTCACTTTGATGATTAATAAATCTTTCTACCTGGCAGGAGAACAACACCACATGTGACAATGGGACTATAAGTTACACTATGATAGATTCGGAAATGCAAGAGCTGGTGCGACTTGTATTGCGCGACTCACCAGATGGTCTTGATCAGGATCTGAAGCAGACGTTCCTAACTGTCGCAAAAACCTTCTACTACAAGGCGTACTTCGACCCAAAGACGATTAATGCCCATATCTCCAAAGTATTGTTTGACATTGTAATTTGACAGAGACAGCATTGATAAATCTCATATTTACTAGTATAATAAAAGAAATAATGTTTGGGAAATACTATCAGGAAATTTATGCTACAAAACTGGTTGTTTGTGACTTGAATGCGTTTTTAAATCCTTGTAAATTATCGTGTTATGAATTTACATCGAGATAGATGGTAAGCGGGCAACAAACTGCGCCGCTACCCCTTTTTGAATAGCAAAACTAAGGTAGTGTTTGGTATGCAGGAATGAGAGGTGGAATGGAATGAATGATTACGAGGGAATGAAGAAAGGGATGTTTGGTTGGTCAATGGAATGGAATCACCCATTCCAAAAGGCATTCCATTCCCTCAAAATCATTTCTTCCACCCCCCATGTTTTTTTTTCCATTCCATCCGCTCTTGCACCATTCATCAACAACACCACAACCCACCACCTTCGCCACAACCCACCACCACCCACCACCGACGCCATTGCCGCCACCCGCCACCACCTCACCTCGACAGCCACCGCCGCCGCCGCCACCCACTCGCCACCGTTATCACCCACAGTTGCGACCAACCGCCAACGTCACTCGCCGCCGCCGCCACCAACCGCCACCTCTGCTGCCACCCACCACCAACGGCCACCTTGCCGCCACCACCACTCGTCGTCACCACCGCACCACCACTCGCCGCCACCACCACCACCCATCGCCGCGGCCGACACCCACCACCGCCACTTATAACCACCCATAATCACTACCACCGACCACCACCACCACTCACCGATGATTTTTACTCTGTTTTTCTTGTCTACCGAACAATACACAATAATAATTCATTCTATTCACACATGGTAACCAAACAAGACATGGAATGGTAATGATCCATTGCATTCCCTCGTCCATTCCATTACCTCGTCTATTCCATTCATTCGTCAATTCCATTACTCCATACCAAACAGACCCTAAGTCTTTTAAAAACTACGTCCATAGATCTCGAGGTCATAACATTACTATGCATGACCCTTTGAACTCGACTAAGAAGGTCCACAGCCTCTGGCACTAGGAAACCAAAAGTATCAAAAGCAAATGGGATAAACACGTGCTTGTTGTCAAGGCACGCTTTCTCGTGTTTGGTCACTTTACCCGAAGCAACCTTTAAAGCAGCCTAAGTCCACAAGCGGGGAAACCCCTGTTAGATCCACACATGCATGTTATCCTCCTACCCATCCAAAGACCAGAATATCGGCTGGTCGAAGGGTAGATCTCCCTTCCAACGAGTCAGTTAAGAAATCAACGGGTGCCTCTTTCTTAGCAGAAATATCAGTGCGCCCGAATATGTCAAAAAGGACATCCCTAACCAAATCATGCCGGTATTTGAACCCCGGGAGCTCTTTACAATGAACTGCATACTCCCCAAAAGAATCCAAGCACGCCTTATGACAAACAGGGCATACCTCATCAACAGGAAATAATGGAATACTTAAGTATAGTACGGTACTCCACCGGCGACATATGCTAGCCTAACCCATCTATAGGTATAGCAAGAAGAAAATCTTGTGCATGTGGTGCTCGTAGACACTGTCTAACGGTTGATGTGCTAAAAGTAGTTTAATAAAAGATTCAAAATCGTGGTGTAACGTGTATCCTCCCCTGTTCCGGTCATGGAATAGATGAAATAAATCAAAAAATGGATTTTTGTTCAATAATGAAATCTTGTTGGAACTGTCCATATCCGGTTCATCCTTCGGAACCATATCACATCCCGAATCTAATGAAATAGGATGAATTGAGACGGTATTTTGTAAATACGTAATTATCTTGAATAGATTCACCATTTCTTTCTTTTCCGATCGCCTGAGAAAAGAAAGATCTTGTTGTTTCTTCAACAATTTCTGATCTCTAGTGGACCTCTCAGTAGGATTCGAACCCAGATGAAGTTCTGACCATCTGTCAGAGAAAAAAGAATGAACGGATCTTGTAGGATTCCCAAGAAATTCTTCGATTTCTTCCGGATAAC
The DNA here is from genome assembly GCA_030545235.1 of Helianthus tuberosus. NCBI lineage: Eukaryota > Viridiplantae > Streptophyta > Magnoliopsida > Asterales > Asteraceae > Helianthus > Helianthus tuberosus. The sequence continues at coordinate 191,522,628 of CM060406.1, forward strand.
GGTTGATGTGCTAAAAGTAGTTTAATAAAAACAAACTAAATTAACCTAATCTAGACACAAAGTAATACTCTAGACTCTCTAAACTCGACTAAACTACTAACCGGCAAGTGAACCGACCGACTCTAGTAAAGCTAAGTAAGTCCGGATATTGAACCCACATGACTCTATTTAACTACGTTGACTAGACTCTATCTAGACCTAGACTGACACGGACACGACACTAACCATTTTTAAATTTGAAGGGGGGGGGGGGGGTTCTAAATTTCCTAAAATTGCGATTTAAATTAAATTAATTACTAAATTAACGAAACACAAGCTTTTTTTTTTAAAGGAAAACTTCATTAAAAAACAGGCACAGCCCGAAACAAGGCGGCCAACACAACTATACAAATTTACACCAATCGTTCCATGTTACATCTGTAAACTTAGATCTATTTTTAAACCAAAGAAACCCAATGGATTTAATCGCACTAACCACTTCCTCCACTTTCCGAGCTTTGTTCGAGAAAACAAGATCATTCCTAGCCTTCCAAACTTGCCAACACGTGATAATCACAATCCCTTTGAAAGCTAAAAGGGGCCAACCTTTAAGACCGCAATAATTATGGAATTCTAGAATATCTCTAACCGAAAACGCTACCAAGTTAGGAACTTTACACCAACGTGAAATCTTCATCCAAACCGTCGATGCGAAGTGACAAGTCGTAAAGAGATGCAATGCAGACTCCCTATCGGACTCACACAACGAGCAAAAGTCATCCGAAAGAGGAATGTTACGCTTGCAAAGCTCCACCTTAGTTGGAAGTCTTTCTAACTCGGCTCTCCAAGCAAAAAGATTACATTTTAACGGAACCCACTTACACCATTCCCAAACATACCCAGCTGAAATCTCTATTTTTATCAAAAAGGCGCTTAACAGACCCCACACTAAATCACCCGATTCGTCACCCAACCAAGACCACTTATCTTTGCTTTCCGACAAACAGATATCCCGAAGTTTCAAATTTAACGCCATCCATTCTGCTAATTTGACATTGGGATCCGGGGGTTGCTTCCAATCCCATCTAGCTTCTGGATTTAAAACCGGACGAACAATCCTATCACGAACCAAACATTTCTTATCCTTCTCCAACCTAAAAAGATTTGGGAAGCAATCTTTCAACGGAACACTACACGGCCAAGGTTCGAGCCAAAAAATAAATATCGGATCCGTTACCAACTCTTCCCCGCTTAAAATTCCGAAACCTGTCACCCGCCACAATAGGACAAGAAACCACTTTAGCTATATTTCCCCAAACCCCACCCAAAGAAACCTTAACCGGAAGAAATTCCCAAGTCCTCCGATATAACAACCCTCCAAAATAATTTCTGACACCCCTAATATATTTAAATTGTCCCTATATGTCTTAAAATACACCCCGTATACGAAAACCGAGCCCAAAATACCTTATATAAATAAAATAATAATAAAAACAATTTTTAATGGTTCCTAGCGGGGTGCGAAGCCCTCAGCCAACCCGGTCGCGGGCCGCGACATCTCAAGACCAGGTCCGCACCCTGAGGTGCCACGTGGCATAACGCGTGTGGAAGCTATGGGTCGAATCAGCTAAGCTAAGACCTAGTCTACAAGTCCTCGCGGGCCGCGAAGCCCTTGGCTGAGGTCTACGCGGGGCGCTACAAGGTGTCGATCAGACACTATAAATAAGGGCCATCGGCCTTCAGTCCCAATTCGCTCACACACCTTCTCTCTCTCGAAATTCTGCACAATATAAGCTATTTTCAGGCATTATACCCCCCTAAATAACGAAGTTTTTCCTCGTTGTAAGTATCATAATCCCCGGTTACGTATTAGATACGCTGCCCGATTGATCTAGGGTTCCGTAACGGCTGTCGTGGTTCTGTCCGACGTAGTCGTTGGAATGCCGTCTCGGGGAGGGTATTACTAATGTAAATATTGGGTTATTATACTAACGCGTGTGTATTTGTGTAATTAATAGATAATCACCAGGAAATCCTTAAGGAAAACCCTAAGACAGCAAAGTCAGTAATCTCCTTTTTGTAAACCTTTTTGCAAACTGTTTTTACAAAACCTCAAGTGTTTCAAATTATATTTAACAGTGATTGAGTATTTGTATTCTACAATTATCGTCGGTATGTTGGGGTTTTGTATACAAAATTTGTTACTACATTGTGAGTAGTAACATGACCACAAGTCGGGTTGACAGTACCGTGGGTGGTAATTAAAGTAGATGGAAACAAATGTAATTGCGCGACCGCCCTCAATACTGTACAATGGTTTTATTTATCTTGATTAAACTGGGATTCACTCACCAGTATTTCCCACTGACAAAATGTTTTTAAATGCGTTTCAGGTAACAAAATGTGAAAAGCCAAATAGAAGCCAGCTGGACAGCACTGAATGCTTGGAAAAGTGGCTATAAAGTTACCTAAAATAAAGAGATGTTTTATTTAAATAAAATAGGGTTTTACCCCTATGAAAGTGTGTGTACGTGAAACTTGGGATTTTCCCATGTGTTTAATATTATAAAAGCGTGGTATTTTACTCTGATAAAATATTTCCTAACTACGGTCCTGATGAAATTTCCGCTGCCAAAAATGATAAAACACCGATACCACCGAAACTGGCCGCGACCGCCCGTTCCCGGGTAGTTAGGGGACGAGGGTTGCGACAGAAGGTGGTATCAGAGCTAAGCCACTGATTCAGCCACAGAAGTGTTCCCCTGATACCAGGATATTATTCAAAATGTTAGGAGATAAATTACGGAAATACGTGCATATCTGTATTTTATTGTTGTGTGTTATTTGACTATTTGTTGGTTTACAGTATGAGAGACCAAGGACCTTCCGACGCCTACCGTCAGTTGTCCAGCTCACCTAGAAGCGAAGGCACCTCTTCACAGCCTACCCTCTCAGGGTATTCAGCTGACAATGAAGATAGGATAAAATGTTTAAGGCTCAGTTTGAAGAGTCATTCCCTCCTAAAAAGAGAGGATGGTTCAGTAGAGGAGCGCATGAACGTAGGAAAAGAATGAAAAAGTTACAACAACAAAGAGCTTTAGCAGTCGTTAAAAGAGAAACAGATGCTCACACCCAGGATATGCTCAATAGGAGTTTAACAAATTTCCATATCCTAGCAACCACAGCTGCCGACCCTAACCTGGAGCAACTCCTAGCACCCCAACCTTTACCACTGTTTCCCACCTAGCCAATGGAAATTGAAAACAATCTAGAAAATCAAATCCCAATGCCTGATTTCAACCCAGCTGAGATACCTAGAATACCAGCACCCAATCCCTTAGACCCAGACTACGACCCGTGGTTAGACGACAATAGGGATTACCAGCAACGCTACCCAATACAAGAAGACGAACCCATGCCGAACCTAGCAGCTTACCCAGATTTGGATCCTCTAGATCCCTACTATGATAATGACCAATATATTAGGGAAATTCTAAAAAAAACCCTTATCCTTACGAAGAACCTATGCCCCAGTTCCCAAACCCAGTACCAGCCCCTGCACCCCCAATGAGTGCAGAGAATGTACAAGAGCTCCGAACCTTTGGTGAGGAGATTTTTGAAGGTAGTGAGAGGATGAGGCAGATCGGAGAACGACTCGTCTGGAAGTATGACGAGTGTGATATGGAATTCTGGATGAACCCATATCAGTGATGGTGATAATAGTAATAATAATAATAATAATAATAATAATAATATATAATATGTGTGTATGTTTGAAAAAAAAACTAGACAATATCTACTGATGCCTAATAGTATTGTAATTTTAAATTTCAGTTTCAGTTTGTATTAGATGCATAATATATAAGAAAGAGTAAGTCGCAATGTTCGAAGATTTTGACCAATATGTGTGTTGTGTGATTGATTGTATCAAATATTATCTTGTGATATTAATAATTGGCAAATGTTTAAAATTCAGATGGACAATGAAGTGAACCAGGAAAACTAGAGTAACAATAACTCGAATAACGATAACCCGAACAACGATAACAATGGAAACCAAGTGGATAACAGTGCCATCCAATACATAGTGGCACAAGGGATAATCGATGCAATGCCATATATTATCAAAACGGTTAAGGAAGCGGATAATAAAAGTAACCGTGATAGTAAACGACCCACTGAACCTGAACACAACGTAAACAATGGACCCATACTTCAATAGCCCATTCCCAAAAGAATAAGAACCATGTCTTATGGTTGTTCTTATAAAGAATTCTGGTCCTGTAAACCAATGGAATTCTCGGGCAATGAAGGGGCCGTTGCAGCCTTACGCTGGATAGAAAAGACTGAGACAGTCTTAAGAATAAGCAAGTGCGCGGAAGAGGATAAGATAATGTTTGCCTCTAATCTGTTTAAGAACTCAGCTTTAGAATGGTGGAACACTATCCTCCAGTCTAGGGGAAGCGACAGGGTTTACAATATGGAATGGGAGGAATTTAAAAACATGGTAGAAAGGAAATTCTGCCATCCCAATGAAAAAGAATAGATAGCAAATAAGTTCCTAAACCTTAGAATGACTGGAGTAGATAGTAAGGGTTACACTACGTTATTCTTTGAATATGCTAGAATAGTACCAACCCTTGCATCACCAGAACCAGTATTAATCTCCCGTTATATCTGGGGATTAATTAGTGAGATTAGGCATGTAGTCAAGGCGGCTAGACCACAAACTATAGAAGAAGCTGTAGAACTAGCAAACACCTTGACTGATGAGTTAGTGCGTACATGAGAAGAGGACCAGAGAAGGAACCTAGCTCAAAGGCTTACCCAAGAATTTCGTTATGGAAATTCTAACCGTGGGAAAAATATAAGTTCTACCTCTGCACCTTATTGCAAGGCCTGCAAGAAGAAGCATTCGAGAAGATGCTCCACCTACTGCAATTTCTGCAAGATACCAGGACACAAGGAAGAATATTGTAGGAAGAAACCTAATAATGGAATGTGCTTCAATTGTGGAGAAAAAGGTCACATCAAGCCGAACTGTCCGAAACTAGCTCCAGCCATGAACAACAAAACTACTAAAAATGCTAGGGCATTTGTTCTGACTGCAGAAGAAGCTAAGATGATTCCGGACGTGATAGCCGGTACGTTTTTAGTTAATGATGTTTTTGCTAAAGTATTATTTGACTCTGGTGCGAACCAAAGTTTTATTAATACTTCATTTTGCAAACCTCTTAAACAACCATTAACTAAACTCCCACAAGAATGTTTAGTAGAGACAGCAAATGGGGAAACCGTTAGGATTTTTTACCCAAAAAAAAAAAATTACCCAAAAAAAGAAACCGTTAGGATTTCTGAAATCTTGCAGGGAGCAAGAATAGAAATTTTAAATCAAGAATTTATTGCAAACCTTTATCTAATGAATCTGGCAGGATTTGATGTTGTATTAGGAATGGATTGGTTAATAACCAATAAAGCAAGTATTCTACGTGATCAAAAGTCAATTCAAGTAAATTCACCAAGGGGTGAAAAAAATCACAAATAAAGGAGACAAGCCATTTAGATCTACAAAATTCATCTCTGTGATGAAAATAGCAAGTTATATAAGAAAAGGATCATTAGTGTATTTGATTTCCATGATCACTAACACTAAAGGAAAATAACTGAAAGATATTCCAGTAGTATCTCAGTTTCCAGATGTGTTTCCAGAAGAATTACCAGGACTACCTCCAGACAGAGAAGTCGAATTCAGAATCCACCTGCTACCAGGGACAACACCAATTGCCAAAGCGCCGTACCGTTTGGCACCCGCAGAAATGCAGGAACTGAAGAAGCAGTTAGATGAATTGTTGGAGAAAGGATTCATACAGCCAAGTTCATCGCCATGGGGAGCGCCAATCTTATTCGTCAAGAAGAAACACGGGTCGATGCGAATATGCATTGATTACCGTGAATTGAACAAGGTCACGATTAAAAAATCGGTACCCACTACCGAGAATCGATGATTTGTTTGATCAGTTGCAAGGAGCTCGATTTTTCTCTAAAATCGATTTACGATCAGGATATCATCAATTAAAGGTACAGGAAGAGGATATTCCTAAGACTGCTTTTAGAACAAGGTATGGCCATTATGAATTTACTGTCATGCCATTTGGTTTAACCAATGGCCCAGCTGCATTTATGGACATGATGAACCGAATATGTAAGCCATATTTGGATAAATTCATAATTGTTTTTGTTAGGAAACTTTATTTGTAAGTATTGAAGAAAATCAGACTCAACTGGATCTATGAAGAAGATAACAGTCCTGAAGATCACAACAAGAAGAAGAAGATCGGATAGGACAACTGAAATGAATAGCATCTACTTCAAAGAATCACAAGTTGATCAAGAGCTGAAAAAGATTATCAGAGAAGGTCATTTCTGATGGATCTGATGATATTTCTGATGAAATATCATCAGTTTCTGACGATTCTGATCATCAGATTTTCTGATGATTTGTTCACCAGAATTTCTGATGAAGTGGTTTATCAGAAATTCTGATGAATACCCCACTTGTCTAAAAATCAGCTCTATCCTGCCACAATAACCAAAGCAACTTGACATTATTGGATATCATGATTACAAAAGCAACTTAACTATTGGATTCAATGAATATGTCAAATGGCTACTTTTTGCAGGACTTATTGCATGAATAAACAAATTGTTTATTCATGTACCCAGCCTTCTATAAATAGAAGGCTCACCAAGCAGAAGACAATGAGTTAAGCTTAGCATTCATACATACTACAAAACTCCATTGCCCTCTCACCCACAGAATTCAAGATTCATTTGTATTAGATAATAATCTTACAATCACCTTGTAAACTATTTTGTTTCAAAGTGATATAAACTTGATAATTCTGTAGGTCTTGTGTCTTGAAAGTCTGATTTCCATTTCCGCACATCTTTTTCACATCTACTGAAATCACTTGCCATATTACGTGAAAAGAAGTTTTTAAGTCCAAACTGGGACCAACAATTGGTATCAGAGCAGATTGAATAAACTATTTTCAAACGATCAATTGCTCATCTTCTTTTCTCTAAATATGGCCAGATTTCAATCCTGGAATAATGCTTTTAACATTGGTTCTGTCTAAACCTCCGACTCTGGTCAGAGAGGAATACCCCCAATGGAAAATCAGGATGGTCAATTTCCTAAATGGTCATGACCGAGCTCTGTTTCAATCCATTGAAAGGGGTCCACATATACCAATGACTGAAATACCAGCTATTCCAGCAACTGACCAATCACCAGCAATCCCTGCCTCCCGTGCTCCCAAAAGTGAAATAAATTGGAGTGCGGAAGACAAGGATCTGGTGGCTGGGGATGAAAGGGCAAAGTCACTTTTAATAATGGCCATCCCCAATGTCATCTTTTCACAAGTTGATGCATGTGCATCAGCCAAGGAAATATGGGATCAGTTGGAAAATCTTTGTGAAGGAGGAGAAAGGATGAAGAGAAACAAGAGAACAAACAATGTTTCCTCATATGAGAGGTTCAAAAGTTTACCTAATGAAAGGTTAAATGAAACATATAAAAGATTTACAAAACTTTTGAACGAGCTAAAGAAATTTGGAATAACTAAATCAAATGATGAAAGAAACATAAAATTCCTAGATGCTCTTCCTAGAGAATGGAGAAGTCTAACCATGACTTTGTCCTCAACCTTAGAACTAGGAAATATGAGTCTTCATGACTTATACAGCATCTTGGTCCCCAGAGAGGAAGAAATATTTGAAGAAACCATTCAAAGAGGGGGATCTTTAGCTCTTATCTCAAACTTATAAAGAACACTACCTACCAATGATCCACAACCATTATGCAAGACAAAGAAGCTCAAGGATGTTGCTTATTATGAGAAAAAGCTAGAAGAAGCAAAGAAGCAGCAACAAGTCAGCTTAATTGCAGGAACAGATACATGGCTATCTGATGATTCTTCTGATGATGAAGAAGAAGAAATGACAAATTTCTGCCTCATGGAACTTTCTGAAGGCCTACCAGAAACTTCAGAACAAAAGGTAAATTTAGATAATCTTGATCTTGAACACAAGCTAAACAAGCTCATGTCAGATTTTCTAAATCTGCAAGATAAACATCAATCGGATATTAAAAAATCTGATGAGTTGCAAAGGACCATGAATAAAATCATACTTGAAAACCAATTACTTATAGCAGAAAGTTTAGATCAAAGAGCTAAAATTGAGTTCTATGAAAATGAAAGAAAAGATCTTTACAAGAAAATAAATGATAAATAAATCAATGTTAGAGGTTTTCAACAAGCCAAAGAATTCAAAAATTTCATTGAGTCCACACCAAAGAACAAAGGAGAGGGTTTAGGATATGTAAAAACAAAAGGAAGTAAACCTACTGTCTTTGTAAAAGCAACCCATCAGATTTCTGATAAATTGTCATCAGAATCTGATTATGAATCTTGCAAGTCAACCTGTTCTGAATACTTTTTTGAAAAACCAAACTTCAAAGCAAGTGAATGCAATCAAGAATCTTTAAAGACTCCAGAAGCAGTTCACTCATCTTTTCAAAATTATCCACTCATTCCATCACAAGAAAGAATATCAGAAAATTTTGATAAATCTTGTATGTGTGTTGACATATTGAAGCTTGTTCAACACCATCTCCAAAAGAAAAATGTAAAATCTGTTTATGGCTCAGCATATAACAGAATTTCTGATGAAACGCCAACAAGAGAAAATAATTTGTTTAAAATCTCATCAGAAAAAGTACCCAAGCAAGCCTGGGTACCAAAAACCCTCTAATTTTTCCATTTCAGGACCATCATGTGCAGCAGATCTGGTACTGCGATTCAGGAAGCTCCAAGCACATGACTAGGGACAGGAGCTTACTCAGCAACTTTGTTCCAAAGCTGGGTAGAATGGTAAATTTTGGAAATGGAGTAAAAGGGAGGATCATGGGATATGGATGCATAAGGTATGGATGTTTGACCATAGAGAAAGTAGCCTATGTTGAAGGCTTAAAGTATAATTTGCTAAGTTGTGGTCAGTTATGTGATAAAAGTCTCTCAGATAACCTTATCACCAGAAAAATGATTGATAAACTGTTTTAGTGATAATAAAAAAATTACATATTTGATAAATCACCAGAAAATTTGATAAATTATCAGAAAATCTGATGTATCATCAGAAAATCTGATACATCATTAGAACATCTGATAAATCATCAGAAATTCTGGTGATTCATCAGAAAAACATGCTGGATTATCAGAATCATCATTAATCATTAAAACAAATTCCTGCATGTCATCATCCTTATTTCATATCTCTTGATAGCATATTCATAAATTGTATTTTGGCGTTTTTATTTCTTTTAAGTTTTTTTTCTCTAAAATATTTGTTTTGCTTAGTGCTGTTAACGTCATTTAACAGAAAATTTCTGGGAACTCGTTAATGGGTATGAAACTTTCTCTCTCCTTCATTAATTACACCCCATCAGTATTAAGGAGATTGAAGTGACATATTGGTAGGTAATCATGATATATTATCAGAAAATGGCCGCCTAAATCATTTAATGCAGGAGAAGTGGAGAAGAAGCTTATCTCTGTTATACCTTTTGTCCTCTGATAATCAATTAAATAACAAAGATTGTGGTGAACAAAATCTATAAGTAGGTAGATACCATTTATGGCAAATGTTAAGTTTACTATAAATGATCACCACTTTGAGTTGAAACTGTCATATCCTCATACACAAAAAAAAACCTCTAAAGCTTCATCTTCTCCTTCACCTCATACTTTCTCACACACACAAAAATGTCTACCATCAAAGCTGAATGCTTCCCACTTATTTTTCATCCTTATCACAATCTCAGATTGAGGACCAACCTGGAAGGTCCTCAATGGGAAGGATGCCAAGCTGTGCTTAAAATGATCATGGGAAGTAACTTGAAGTATGCCCTCACTGCTCATATAACTGTTCATCTAGAAATTCTTCAAATATTCTGGAAAAATGCAACTTTATCAGAGTATGAGAACAGATGGCTATCGAGAGTGTGGTGCTAAATCAAAACATTATGTTAAATGAAGCCACCATCAGGATGGCTCTACAACTCAATGATGATAATGATGTCCTGATGTTCACAAGGGCACAAAAAGAAGAAACCTTGCAGCAAATGGGTTACCATACGGAGACCCCACAACGAGCAATCAACAAACATGGCTTTATCAAGCCATGGCAATTTCTGGTCACACAGATGGGTGCATGTTTTTCAAAGAAGGTCATCAATCATCATGAAGTATCTCTTAGATTGATGGAGCCTATACGAGCACTTGTACTTGGAACACCTTACAACTTCTCTTATTATTTGATGAGAGATTTTGCAAGTAACATGTGGTCTGGCGGGCCGTTCTTGATTTATCATCGTTTTCTGATGAAGATAATCACGAGCCAGCTAGGCTTTGGGGGGTGTTCCTGCAAGTTATCCAAGAGCAGATATGAGACTTCAAGAAAACATGAGTCTTAGCATGCTCGTGCCCACCGATCAGAATTATGGGTTGATAACTGACCTGTTGTTGCTCCTTGAGATGGAACACGGAGAAGACGTAGATCTTGATTAGGTTTTTCTTTGTTTGAATCGTGTTTGTGTAGATATTTTGCATGCTAATATGTTTATACTGTGTGCTTCTTATATTGCTTTGTTGTCTAGGTTATGGTTTGGGAAATGGGTAAAGAAAATGAGAAACATGATCATCAGAAATTAAAATTTGACACCAAAACTCTGAGTTTCTGATGACAAGGGACAAAATCTGGTAATTCAAACTTGAAATATTCTCTAAATTTTTTTTTCTTCTGGTAAAATTTCAAAATGATGAAAAGTTTTAGAAAATATTAGAAAAAGCCAAGAGACCTGGATGCCACCAGAAAATCAAATGTGAGTCTTCTGATCTTATCTCATTCCCTCTCATCTAAAAAAAAAAGGAATACACCTCTAAATCAATCAAAGGAGAAACTTCCAAATCTGTTGAAGAGGGTTACAAATTTAGGGGGAATTTCAATTGAGAAATTTTGTTGAAGAAAGCTGACTTCTGTTGACCACATCTAAAAAGGTCAACAAAAGTCAAAACAAAAGGAGAAAATATACTCTTAACAGAATTTATGCTGAATTTCTGATGACATCATCAGAATAGAACTTTGACTGATAAGGGAAAGAGGATGAAGAAAGCTAATTGGACCTCTTTACAAAATGGGGTCCACAAAGATGAAAAGGTGTCATATAACCGATAGCTTTCTCCAATCAAAATTCAGTTTAACACTTTCGTGAATGAATGATTGAAGAAACTACAAATTGAAGGGACAAGTTGAAAGGGCATAACCACGATTACACGTTCAACCATCATTAAATATCTTGATACCCACGATCCAACGGTTACATTCTGAACCAAAACTCACATCACACGATCTAACGGTAATAAAGACAATTAATGATCTTTTAACCGCCATTACAGGGCACGTTCCATTTCCCCTCAACTCCATAAACCCACAATTCTCTGCTAAAACCCTCACTATATAACTCACACTTAGCAGAAATTCAAAAATCACTCACCTTCTTCACAAAAACTTCAAACCAAAACATCCCATGTTCCTCACTCAAAATCCAAAAATCTCTAAATTCCAAACCCTAATTCACAAAGATCAACAATAGCAGAAGTAAATCTCAACATCCCAATTGTTCAACATGAAGTACCTTTTGTTGAAGATACAGAATTTCTACCAATGAAGGAAAACAATCTGCTGATGAATACAGAGCATTCGGAATATGATGTAAGATGTCAGCTTCTGGTAGAATATCTTATGAAATGTCCAATCTCAGGAGCACTAACAAAAGGAAGAGAAGTACCAGAAAAGTTACTACAGCAATTTGTTCACTCTTTTAAAGAAGATGAAGAGAATCAGGTCTCTGCTCATGTATGGGGAAATGTTTTTGTAACATTAACCCCTGCAAGGGTAAGAGAATGGCTTGAACTTCCAATTCTTGAAAGTTACATTGAATCTCCAAGCAAAGAAGAATTGATAAGCTTTATCATTAAGCTTGGCTACAAGAAAAAGGATATCAACAAAATTGGAGCAATAAGAAGGAATGAATTGCCAGCTATCTGGCAAGTAATGATGGAAGTGCTAAACAAATGTCTCACATCAAAGATAGGAGGAACTGATCAAGTCAATCAAGCTATTCTGACAATCATGTATAGACTCATAACTGGGTTCAAAATTGATTATGGATCAGAAATTTTTAACCTTCTCAAAAGATCAATCCTCACCAGAAATGGAAGAATAACCTCTCATCTACCGTATCCAAGGTTAATCTCAACTTTTATTGCTGAAACATTTGCTGAAAGGGACATGGAAATTCCAATTTTGGAAGATATCTGGAGTTCAAATACCATGAAAGCCTAGAGTTCCAATCATGGATGGGAATCTGACAAAGATATTCCTGAGTTACCAGAAAGCATGCTATGCCTCATTGCACCAGACTCACAGTACAGAATACAACATGAAGAACTTCTGACCAAATCAGATTCTCCAACAGAAGAGCCCAGCAAAGAAGTTGTGAACTGTTCTTCATCAACAGAAGAAGAAGATGCTGAGAAATCCTGGCCATCAGAAACAGAGGCTGCAGGAGGAGAAGGAGTTCTGGAGATACCTAACTCACCAGAAAACAAGACAGATCATGCTGAGAGTCAACGGATTCATGAAGGAGGAATTCATCATGAATTTGATGTCCATCAAGAAAAAAGACATGAACACTATGCAGAATCACACATTGCTGGAGGAACTCATGAAGATACTGAAGAACAACATGATGAAGAAACTCACTTTGATGGTGCTGCAATTGAAGCCACTGAAGTTATACATCATGATGAATCTCAGATTGCTGGTACATCTCTTTTAAACACTGTTTTAGTTGATACTCACTCAAAAGAAACAAAATCAGAAAGTTCAGTTAATGTTTCTTACAAGTTAGAATATAGAAAAACTGATGTCGATGAAGAGGTTACTAGTTCCATTAATCTCAACTCTGAATCAGAAAGTGAGGAAGAGGATGAGATCCCAACAGATAGAGATCAGGGAACTGATCAAGGAAATCTGGCAAAAGGTAATCTGTTTACCTCAAAAACTTATGGAGAATCATATCTTGATATGGTTCAAGGACATAAGGAAATCCAGGATGGAAATGTGTTTTTCACCACTGGTGGAGATGATTCTGGTACACTTAAAGCTGCACCAAAATCTGGTAAAGCCAAAAGTGACCCTATCATTTCCAAAACAGCAGCAAATGTGTTTGCAGTTGGAACGTTACAAGGAACATCTGTTGTTCCAAATGTCCCAGAAACACCCATGAACCGAGAAAATTTAGAAACTGTGCTGGAAAGTGTTTACAAAGCCTGCAAAAGCAATTCAGTAGAAGAAAAACTTGATATGTTGCTGTCAGAAATACAAGGTCAAAGGGCTGATATAAAGACTTTGTCAGAATCAGTGGAGGTAATAAAGAAACAAACTGAAAGAAACACTGAAGCACTAAAGTCTCTTTAAAAGATGAAAGAAAAAGCACCAGAATCCAACATCTCTGCATCAGAAATCCAGATGGTTCTCACAGAAATAGAAAAGATCAAGACACAAGTTGCAAGTACTGTAGAATCAAGACAATCAAGCAGTGCAAACAGAGTTTTGGAAGAAGTCACCATTCTAAGGGCAAGCAATAACAGTATCACAGATGCCCTTGAGAAGCTGTCAAAAGAATGGGCTGCAATACAGATGAAAGCTCAAACTGAATTTACCAAAGTTCAGAAAAGCATGGCCAGCAACTCAAATCAGGTGAAAGAGGTGCAACAACTGGTGAAGAAAATGCAATTCAACATTGCAAGATTTGTCAAAGTGGATCCCAAGGAAATCACTAAAGAAATTCCTATTGAAAGTTCACATCAAGAAGCTCCAAAGTCAACCCCACAACAATCATCAGCCACACCATTCACCAAAGCTGGAACCACAATGATGGGTCCACCTCCAAATGTCCCAAGAGATGAAATGGTGAAAAGGTTAGCAATTGCAAAACCTCAAGTTATTACAAATTTGAAATTATTAGCATCTGTCCCAAAGCCAACGTTGTCATATGACTCAGCCATAAGTAAATTTATGAATCTGGAAACAATGAATGAGTGGGAACAAGAAGGTGATTCAAGAAAATCAAAGATTGTTAAAAGAAAAATCTCTGAAACTAAGTCTTTCATGGTTAAAGAGATTGCCAGGGATGTGATGATATTCCCTGAGTACAATCTGGTGAAATATTATTTAACAAAAGAAGATGAACCACCAAGATCATGTCTCCTGTCAGACTGGCTTTAAGGGAAGAGAGGATAAAAAGAGGTTCAAACAGCATTCACTACAAGAATGAGAATCCTGTAAAAAGAATCTTAAAAGTGGATGAAGTAAAAGTTGCAACTGATGATATTGGAGGAACTCATGTGCAGAACAGATACACACTTCTCAGTGCAAATGGGAAAGAAGAAAGAGTGACTGACGAAGAAATTGCTGACAAGTTACATCCTTTAGACATTCTGTTTATGAAGGACCATTATGAAAAGGAAAAGAAGAACACCCAAGAAGTCAGAAGGGCATTAACGGGCATATCAAAGGCTGGAATACAGCTGTTTGAAAGAATGGCTTTTTCAGACTTTGATTTGTTTATCAACTATGAACATGTGCACAACAAAAAGGTATATGTCAGTTCACCAAAGACAAAAGTTCCCCCAGAAATATTGGAAGATGCAAGATCTGGAGACATCATTATACTACCAAGCAAAACTGACAGTCAAAACTATGGTGTCATCATGAGAGATATTGATAGAAACAAAGCTCTGTTCAGAAGTGTTGATATCTGTAAGTACTCAAATCAAACTTTAAAGTTTATCATGAAAAGTATGAACAAGAGACAAGAACATCTTCAAAATGTAGGAAAGAATTTGGAGGGACACAGGAAAGAAATTGAGCAAATGATTGAAGAATGGATCCAAGCAAGAACATGGTATAAAGACATGTATGACATCTGCAACAAGTATATCTCCTACAAGAAGCAGTTAAAGAAAGGAGATGTGCACAAGAAATTGAAGCTGACTTGAAGAACTTGTTTATTTGAATTTTCATCTTTTATGTAATTTGTTTTTCAAAACATCAGTAACTGGTTTAATTTTGCAAATGTTATGTTTCCAACTGTTTGGAAATTTTCTGTTCATGAGATAGTTCATTTTCTTACAATACTTAGGGGGGAACTGGTAGGAAACTTTATTTGTAAGTATTGAAGAAAATCAGACTCAACTGGATCTATGAAGAAGATAACAGTCCTGAAGATCACAACAAGAAGAAGAAGATCGGATAGGACAACTGAAATGAACAGCATCTACTTCAAAGAATCACAAGTTGATCAAGAGCTGAAAAAGATTATCAGAGAAGGTCATTTCTGATGGATCTGATGATATTTCTGATGAAATATCATCAGTTTCTGACGATTCTGATCATCAGATTTTCTGATGATTTGTTCACCAGAATTTCTGATGAAGTGGTTTATCAGAAATTCTGATGAATACCCCACTTGTCTAAAAATCAGCTCTATCCTGCCACAATAACCGAAGCAACTTGACATTATTGGATATCATGATTACAAAGGCAACTTGACTGTTGGATTCAATGAATATTTCAAATGACTACTTTTTGCAGGACTTATTGCATGAATAAACAAATTGTTTATTCATGTACCCAGCCTTCTATAAATAGAAGGCTCACCAAGCAGAAGACAATGAGTTAAGCTTAGCATTCATACATACTACAAAACTCCATTGCCCTCTCACCCACATAATTCAAGATTCATTTGTATTAGATAATAATCTTACAATCACCTTGTAAACTATTTTGTTTCAAAGTGATATAAACTTGATAATTATGTAGGTCTTGTGTCTTGAAAGTCTGATTTCCATTTCCGCACATCTTTTTCACATCTACTGGAATCACTTGCCATATTACGTGAAAAGAAGTTTTTAAGTCCAAACTGGGACCAACAGTTTTATAGATGATATTCTCATTTACTCTAAAAGTAAAGAGGAACACGCAACGCATCTGCATGCACTTCTAAGTTTATTAAGAAAAGAAAAGCTTTATGCTAAGTTTTCGAAGTGCGAGTTTTGGTTAGAACAAGTATAGTTTCTTGGACATTTAGTTAATCATGAAGGAATTCATGTGGATCCCACCAAGATCGAGGCAATTACCAAATGGAAAACCCCTGAGTCACCAACCGAGGTTAGAAGTTTCTTAGGATTGGCCGGTTATTATAGAAGATTTATTCGAGATTTTTCTAGAATAGCCATTCCTTTAACTAAGCTAACCTGTAAATCTGTTAAGTTTGAATGGGGAACAAAACAAGAAGAAGCCTTTAGAATTATTAAGCAAAGATTAACCAACGCACCCATACTAGCGTTACCAGAAGGAACTGAAGACTTTGTAGTCTATTGTGACGCTTCTAAGTTAGGTTATGGATGTGTGTTGATGCAACGCCAAAAGGTTATAGCCTACGCATCTAGACAACTTAAGAATCATGAAGAGAATTATTCAACCCATGATCTAGAATTAGGAACCATAATCTTTGCTCTGAAGATTTGGAGACATTACCTTTACGGTAGTAAGTTTACCATTTTTACCGATCACAAGAGTTTAAGGTATGTTTTCGGACAAAAGGAGTTGAATATGAGACAGAGACGCTGGATGGAAATTCTTAGTGATTACGATTGTAATATCCAGTATCATGCAGGTAAGGCAAATGCAGTTGCTGATGCTTTAAGTCGAAAGTATCATGAAAAGCCAAAAAGAGTACGTTCTCTTAAATTAAATCTACAAATAGATTTAAATGAATAGATTAGAAAGGCACAAGAATCAGTAATCAAGGATGATACTGAAAAATTGAAAGGAATGATTAAGGAACTAGAACAAGGGACAGATGGAATTTGGAGATTCCATAAGAAAAGAATGTGGATACCTAAATTAGGAAACCTACGCCACCGTATATTAGAGGAGGCCCATAAGTCTAAGTATACGATGCATCCTGGAAGTGACAAGATGTATCAGGATTTAAGAAAGAATTTCTGGTGCATAGGAATGAAAAAGGATATAGAAGCTTATGTTTCTAAGTGTTTAACCTGTTCACAAGTTAAAGCTGAACATCAGAAACCCTCAGGTTTATTGCAGTAGTTAGAAATACCAGTGTGGAAATGGGAATTGATAACAATGGATTTTGTTATCAAATTACCCAAAATAAGGAAAGGTAATGATACAATCTGGGTAATTATCGACAGGCTCACTAAATCAGCTCATTTCCTACCAATGAATGAAACTTTCAGTATGGAACAGTTAGCTAAATTGTATGTAAATGAAATAGTTTCATTACATGGAATTCCTTTATCAATTGTGTCTGATAGAGATAGCCGTTTTACCTCTCATTTTTTGACAAGTTTCCAAAAAGCCATGGGAACCAAGCTCAATCTAAGCACAGCTTATCATCCTCAAACAGACGAACAAAGCGAAAGGACAATTCAGACAATGGAAGATATGCTTAGGGATTGTGTAATTGATTTCGGATGTAATTGGGACGATCACTTACCGTTAATAGAATTTTCTTATAATAACAGTTATCATACAAGTATCAATGCTGCACCATTCGAAGCACTTTATGGACGAAAGTGCCGAACCCCAGTTTGTTAGGAAGAAATAGAAGAAAAGCAACTATCCGGACCTGAGATAGTACAAGAAACAACTGACAAGATCATCCAAGTCAAGGAACGACTGAAAGCAGCATGTGACCAACAAAAGAGCTATGCTGATAACAGACGAAAGCCACTGGAATTTTAGGTAGGAGACAAAGTGTTATTGAAAGTCTCTCCTTGGAAAGGAGTAGTCAGATTCATCAAAAGGGGAAAGCTAAGCCCCATGTATGTTGGGCCTTTTGAGATTATTAAAAGAATAGGACCTGTAGCCTATCAGCTACAACTGCCTGAAAAATGGCAGGAATACATGATGTATTTCATGTATGTAATCTCAAAAAGTGCTTAGCTGATGAATCACTGATAGTGCCTCTTAAGGATATAGAGGTAAATGAACAGTTAAAATTTGTGGAACGACCTCTACAAATTGAAGACAGGAAAGTCAAGAATCTCAAACACAAGAGACTAGTTTTGGTCAAAGTAAAATGGGATTCTAAAAGAGGACCAGAATACACATGGGAACTTGAATCAGAGATGCAAAGGAAATATCCACACTTATTCCAGTAGACCTCGAGGACGAGTTCTAAAACAAGGTGGGGAGGATATAACAACCCTCCAAAATAATTTCCGACACCCCTAATATATTTAAATTGTCCCTATATGTCTTAAAATACACCCCGTATACGAAAACCGAGCCTAAAATACCTTATATAATAAAATAATAATAAAAACAATTTTTAATGGTTTCTGGCGGGGCGCGAAGCCCTCAGCCAACCCGGTCGCGGGCTGCGACAGCTCAAGACCAGGGCCGCACCCTAAGGTGCCACGTGGCATAACGCGTGTGGAAGTTATGGGTCGAATCAGCTAAGCTAAGACCAAGTCTACAAGTCTTCGCGGGCCACGAAGCCCTTGGCTGAGGTCTACCCGGGGTGCGACAAGGTGTCGATCAGACACTATAAATAAGGGCCATCGGCCTTCAGTCCCAATTCGCTCACACACCTTCTCTCTCTCGAAATTCTGCATAATATAAGCTATTTTCAGGCATTATACCCCCTAAATAACGAATTTTTGCCTCGTTATAAGTATCATAACCCCCGGTTACGTATTAGATACGCTGCCCGATTGATCTAGGGTTCCGTAATGGCTGTCGTGGTTGTGCCCGACGTAGTCGTTGGAATGTCGTCTCGGGGAGGGTATTACTAATGTAAATATTGGGTTATTATACTAACGCGTGTGTATTTGTGTAATTAATAGATAATCACTAGGAAATCCTTAAGGAAAACCCTAAGACAGCAAAGTGAGTAATCTCCTTTTTGTAAACCTTTTTGCAAACTGTTTTTACAAAACCTCAAGTGTTTTAAATTACATTTAACAGTGATTGAGTATTTGTATTCTACAATTATCGTCGGTATGTTGGGGTTTTGTATACAAAATTTGTTACTACATTGTGAGTAGTAACATGACCACAAGTCGGGTTGACAGTACCGTGGGTGGTAATTAAAGTAGATGGAAACAAATGTAATTACGCGACCGCCCTCAATACTGTACAATGGTTTTATTTATCTTGATTAAACTGGGATTCACTCACCAGTATTTCCCACTGACAAAATGTTTTTAAACGCGTTTCAGGTAACAAAATGTGAAAAGCCAAATAGAAGCCAGCTGGACAACACTGAAGGCTTGGAAAAGTGGCTATAAAGTTACCTAAAATAAAGAGATGTTTTATTTAAATAAAATAGGGTTTTTGCCCCTATGAAAGTGTGTGTACTTGAAACTTGGGATTTTCCCATGTGTTTAATATTATAAAAGCGTGGTATTTTACTCTGATAAAATATTTCCTAACTACGGTCCTGATGAAATTTCCGCTGCAAAAAATGATAAAACACCGATACCACTGAAACTGGCCACGACCGCCCGTTCCCGGGTAGTTAGGGGATGAGGGTTGCGACATCCGATCATCATGAATCGCAGAGATGACCTTAACCCAAAGATTATCTTTTTCCGTGTTAAACCTCCAAGCCCATTTGAGAAGAAGAGTTTTGTTGATGGAATCAAGCTTCCTGATTTCGAGGCCGCCACAGTCAATGGGAGACGCCACACGGTCCCACGCAACCCAGTTCAGCTTATTATCTCCACCCGAGCCACCCCAAAGAAACTTTCTAATAATCGCCTCCAACTTGTTTAAAATTCCCACCGGCGCCTTATAAAGAGAGAAAAAATAATTAGGAAGGCACCCCAAAACCGACTTGATAAGCGTCACTCTACCCCCAATGGATAAAACCGCGGCCTTCCAAAGAGATAATCTAGATTCGAATACATCAAAAACCGGTCTCCAGTTCGCAATACGGTTCATATTAGCACCAACCGTAAGCCCGAGATACACAAAAGGGATCTGACCCGCCTTACAACCTACCAAACCAGCCAACCCATCAATTTCAGGAGCCGGAACACCAATACCATAAATATTAGATTTAGCCAAGTTGATTTTAAGACCCGAGCAGATATAAAAACCTCTAAGGATTATGACCATGTTAAGAACGTTCTCCCTCGACCAATCCCCAATAACTAATGCATCATCCGCGTAAAAAAGATGGGAAAGAATTGGCCCATCGTTGGGGAGCTGGACCCCAGAAACCGCACCAACTTCAACCTCTTTATCAACACAGCATGAAAGGACCTCCATAACTAACAGAAAAAGGAAAGGAGTCAGGGGATCTCCTTGTCTTATACCTTTCTGGCATTGAAAGTCAAACGTAGGAGCTCCGTTAACAAGAACCGCAGCTCTGGCTGACGAGAGAATCCCGAAGACCCACTTACACCAAAGAGGATGGAACCCCATCTAACCCATGACCGAAATAATAAAACCCCAATTAACATTATTGTATGCCTTTCCGAAATCCAACTTCATAAGAAACGCCTTTTTCTTCTTTTTCTTGATCCAATTAATAACTTCATTAATAATAAGCGGTCCGTCTAAAATGAACTTCCTTTTCAAAAAAGCGGATTGGTTAACCGAAACAACCGACCCAAGAACTCTCTTAAGGCGATTAGCAAGAACCTTGGAAATGACCTTATTTATAGCACCAACCAAACGAAACACAAGCTAACTCGGATTTTACTCAGATGATGGAAAGACTACCTAGACTGGAATCCTGGATTGTAATAGTAATGATTTATTATGATTATTAATTATTATGGAACCGAGATCTTTATATTTTAAACCTATCGAGACACCGAACAAGACCATCGACCCTTCTCGAGAAGACACTTATGGAGCTCTAAAGGCTGTTATGGACACCGGTTTATCTAGACTCCCTCACGGGTTATCTAAGGGTTTACAAAAGTATCATAATATGATATACTCCCTCATAGGCTATAAACCTAGGATAGACTTGGAATATCAATTTAACTTGTTAGATAACAATCACTAAGGCAACTAGTCACGAAGACCCTACCTAGCAATTTAATGATGTAGACCTAACAATAATCTCGCACCTCCCAGCTTTAAAGATTAGTAGAACACTCAAAATTATTAAATTGCCAGTTATTACTTCTAAGGCGTATTGGCCAATTAACCTTAAAGATTACAAAATCAATTATAATTTAGCATGAACCTATTCCATGAAAGACATTCACCTAGACTCATACGAAGCAGTAAAGAACAATCAAACAACTTCTAGCATGCAAACACATCTAACCAATAAACCAAGTTGACTACTTTTGTAAAAATCCATAAATAATTAAAAATTTTGGTAAATTTTGAGGTTATCTGATGGATTCTCAGAAATTGTATCAGAAATCTGATCAGATGTTTGCATATCAGATTTTTCATCCTTTTGTGACAAAATTTCTTTTGTTTGTTCAATTTTCATGTTGTCCATTCCTAATTTGCCAATTAAGAAGTTATGTCTATTTTCATCTAAAGGTTTAGTGAAAATATCAGCAAATTGGTTTTCTGTTGGGACAAAATACATTTCAATATTACCTTTTTTCCACATGATCTTTGATGAAGTGATATCTGACATCAATGTGTTTTGTTCTTGAGTGATGCACTAGATTTGATGTTATTTCAATGACACTCATGGAATCACATAGAATTGGATTTTTTTTGTCAGATTTACTCCATAATCTCTTAGCTGAGTTTGTATCCACAGAACTTGTGAACAACAACTTGCTGCTGCTACATATTCTGATTCAGCTGTTGATGTGGCTACACAATTTTGCTTCTTCCTTGCCCAACATACTAACTTTTCTCCCAGCATTTGACAGACACCATATGTGCTTTTTCTGTCAAGTTTACATCCTGCATGATCTGCATCTGTGTATGTAATTAATTCTAAATTTGTGTTTTTAGGATACCACAAACCAAGATCTGATGTAACTTTAAGATATTTAAAAACTCTTTTTACAGCTTTCATGTGGGACTCTTTAGGATTACATTGATATCTTGCCAGAAAACATGTGGAAAACATTATGCCTGGTCTACTAGCTGTTAAGTATAACAATGAACCTATCATTCCCCTATAAGTTTTTATATCAACCGATTTTCCTTCTACATCAAAATCAAATTTATTTCTAGTTGCCATGGGAGTTCTTGAAGATGAACAGTTTTCAAGTGAATACTTTTTCAAAATAGTTCTGACATGTTTTGATTGACTCAAAAATATGTCATCACTTTGTTGTTTTACTTGCAATCCAAGGAAAAAGCTTAATTCACCCATCATGCTCATTTCAAAATGACTGGTCATTAAATTTTCAAACTTTTTACAAAATTTCTCATTTGTTGATCCAGATATAATGTCATTAACATAGATTTGGACCAATAAAGTGTTCCCTTTGTGTGATTTCAGAAATAGTGTTGTGTCAATTGTACCTTTGGTGAAGCCAGAATTGATTAAGAAGTTTGACAAGGTTTCATACCATGCTCTTGGAGATTGCTTTAATCCATAAAAGGCTTTGTTTAGTTTACAAACATGTTTTGGAAATTGAGAATCAACAAAGCCTTCTGGTTGTTGCATATAAACTTCTTCTTCAATCTTACCATTCAAGAATGCAGATTTTACATCCATATGATAAACTTTGATGTTGTTTAAAGCAGTATAAGCAAGAAATATTCTTACAGCTTCAAGTCTTGCAACTGGTGCAAAGGTCTCATCATAGTCTATACCTTCTTGTTGACAATAACCCTTGACCACCAGTCTTGGTTTGTTCCTTGTTATTGTGCCTTGTTCATTAGATTTGTTTCTGAATACCCATTTTGATCCAATGACAGATTTGTCAGTTGGTTTGGGTACCAGGTCCCACACTTGACTCTTTTCAAATTGGTCAAGCTCTTCTTGCATTGCTTGCACCCAATCTGAATTATTTAGTGCTTCTTTGACAGTTTTTGGCTCTATTATGCTTAAGAATCCAGCATATAGGCATTCATGTGCTGTTGCAGATCTTGTCTTAACACCTTCTTCAGGGTTTACAATAATGTTTGCTTGTGAGTATCCCTTGATCCATCTTATGTTGTTATGTGAAATTGTGCTTGCTGATGGATTTGAAGCTTCCTCGTGATCTGTGACATCTGTGTTGTTAAGAGGATCAAAATTCTGTTGTTCAATTGGATTTTCTGATGAATTCCCAGAATTCTAATCATTTGGTACAGTTTCTGATGGAGGTTCCAAATTTTCTGCATGGTTAGTACATGACATGGTTTTATTTGAAACAGTTTGCATGTAGTCATTTCTAAAAGTTCTTCAGTCAATTTAGATCTTCAGAATTTTATAATTGTTTTGATAAGCTTATATCTTGTAAAATTTCATCAGAAATTTTTGTTTCTGATGAATCATCAAATGACACAAATAAACTGTCTCTTAGTATCCTTGAATTTAAAAGAAAAACTCTGTAAGCTTTAGAGGACAATGAGTAACCCATAAAAATTCTTTTTTCAGCTTTTGAGTAACCCAGAAAAATTCTTTTTTCAGCTTTCCTGTCAAAATTTTCAAGACTATCAAAATCATTGAAGACAAAAAATCTACAGCCAAAGGTGTGTAAAAATTTGATGTTTGGGATCCTTTGGTTGATGATGTTATATGGAGTTTTCTGGTGTCTCTTGTTAATGATAGATCTGTTTTGTGTAAAACAGGCATTTGCAATTGCTTCAACCCAAAAGTAAGTAGGCAATCTGGCATAGGCAAGCATTGTTCTTGCTGCTTCTACTAGGGTACTATTCCTTCTTTCAATAACTCCATTCTATTGTGGAGTTCTTGGAGCACAAAAGTCATGACAAATTCTTTTGCTTGTAAGGAAAGTCTCAAGTTTTGCATTTTTAAATTCCGTTCCATTGTCAGATCTGGTCCTTCTTACAGGTAATTTTAACAGATTTTCAGTTTTTCTGATGAAATTAATGATCAGATCTGGGGTTTCACTTTTCTTTCTGAGAAACTCAACCCAAGTGTACCTGGAGTAGTCATCTACAATGACTAAAATGTATTTCTTTCCATAAAAACTTGTTGTTTTTACAGTTCCACAAAGGTCCATGTGTAAAAGTTCAAAATTTTCAGAAATTGATGATTCAGAAATTGTTTTATATGAGACTCTTTTTTATTTTCCAAGCTCACATGCTTCACACATTTTATCCTTTTTGGATGTAATGAAAGGTAAACCTTTTACCAAATTTTTGCTTGCCAGTTGGTTTAGAGTTTTTAAATTTAAGTGTGCCAATCTTTTGTGCCATAACCAACATTTCCTTTATTTTCTATGGAAAATAAGCATAATTGAGGATGCTCAATTTCTTCTCTGAAGTCAAAGTAATAGATGAAATTTCTTATTCTTTTGCCACTTAAATATACCTTGTTATCATCTAAACCAACCAGTAAACATTTTTTCTGGTAAGAAAGTTACCTGGAAGCCTCTGTCACAGAATTGCCCACAGCTTAGTAGGTTGTATTTCAAACCTTCAACATAGGCAACTTTCTCAATGGTTAATGATCCATATTGTATGGTACCATAACCCATGGTTCTTCCCTTAACCCCATTTCCAAAATTTACAAATTTACCCAGTTTTTCTTGATAATTACTGAGTAAGCTCCTATCCACTGTCATGTGCTTGGAGCTTCTAGAATCGCAGTACCAGATGTGTTGCACACGACGGTCCTGAAATGATAAGGTTAGAGAGTTTTTGGTACCCAAACCTGTTTGGGTACTTTTTCTGATGAAAATACACTAGATATTTCTTCGTCAGAGGAACAGTTCTTATCAGAACTTCTGCTTAATGCTGAGCCATTAACAGAATGATTTTCTTTGGAGTGATGGTGTTGAATTAGCTTCAGTATTTCAACACACATACAACTTGTTTTGTCTATCTGTTTAGACAAATGTGATTGTGATGGAAGATTTTTGCTTCTTTGAAATTTGGGATGCATTTCTTTTGGTGTTTCATAAAGTTTTTGAATTTCATCCCTTTTTCCTTTTAAGCTAATTTTGGATGGCAGATAAAGTTTATCAGAACTGCTTGATTTGCAAGAGTCAGCATCAGAATCTGATATTATTTTATCAGAACAGTTTTCTGATGCCCTTACAAAGGTGGTAGGATTTCTGATATTTGTCTTTATATATCCTAATCCTTCACCTTTGTTCTTAGGTGTTGCTTCAATAAAGTGTATGAACTCTTTAGCTTGTTGAAAACCCTTCACATTGATCTCATTATCATGAATTTTTTTTGTAAAGATATTTTCTTTCTCATTCATAAAATTCAATTTTGGCATCCTTTGTTAAATTTGATCAATTAATAATTGGTTTTCAAGTTTGACTTTGTTGAGCAATTTTTTCAAATCATCAGATGTTGTGTTTTCTGATGACTGTTTATCTTGTAAAATTACAAAATCTTTCATTAGTTTGTTCAGTTGTTTTTCCAAATCATTGTTATCTAAACTTACTTTGGGTTCTAATGAACTAGAGCTCCCATCAGAAGTTGCAACCATTAAACAGACATTAGCCATTTCCTCTTCTTCTTCATCAGAAGAGTCATCTGTTAGCCAGGCATCTGTACCTGCTATTAGACTAACTTTCTGTTGTTGTCTTTTAGCTTCTTCAAGCTTCTTTTCATAGTAGGCTACATCCTTCAGTTTCTTATTTTTGCACTCAGATGCATAGTGCCCCTTTTGTGTAACACCCCGTGTTTTCGAAGTCAAAGTCAAAGGAAGAAAAGATTGCTAATTGCCATCTTTCACTCCTTGCTTAATTATTGATTATACTTCTTGACTTGTAATCGAATCTTTTAGTTTGTTTACTTTAGTTATATTATGTGAAGTATCTGTAATAATCGCAGTTTAATCGATAATAATCGCTAATCGACTTGTCACTACCACATCGCTATCGCATCGCAGCTCGAATTATGTGTTCTGGATATTGTTTTACGTGTGTGTGCTAATTATGTGTTACTTGTGCATGTTTATTATGTTTGGTGGTGATTATTCGAAAACGCAATCGTAACTCTATAGCAACGCAATCTCATCGCAAACTCGAGATGCAAGGTTACTTATGTTATTGTATGTTAGTTAAGTTATTTGTGTAATTACTGTGTAATACTATCGCATCGCTTACTCGCAACGCATCGCAACACTCAACGCACGAAACGAAACGTCGAAACGCAACTCACCGGAGACGTCCGAACGAATGACCATCCGATCGGACTGCCTTCCGATTCGTACCACTACACCGCCTTTCCTCTTTTGGACATCTATAAATACCTCCTGTCACATCACAAGCAGTGATGTGACAGCTCTGGTGCGACCCTTCGACTTTTCAGCCTCTTTTCTCTTGATTTCTCGCGATTCTTGTAAGTTTCTACCTCAAATATTGTACTTCTATCATCTACACACACTTCTTCATCTTTTTCACCATCAAATCTTAACTTTTAACCATGAAATCCACCTGATTTGAGGTGTTCTAGGGTGATGTCATCATGGGGTTCTTATGAACTTCAAGAGTTGGCGTCATTCCACCAAGAACAACCCAGATCTAAAGGATTTCAACATGTTTAAACACTGATCTCGCAATAATCTAAACATTTTCAAAAGATTAAAAGAGTTGAAAGAGATTTTCCTAACTTTTCTCATTCTTTTACACTCATGAACTCAAAACCGATAGAATCGGAGCTCATTCAGGCCTTCCACTCTTTCTATAGTGATGTGTTGGTTTGAGATCTGATTCCTATCAACGAGATAACCGACGTAACGGGTTGAACATGAACGACCATCAAGAACGGTTAACTAGTCAGACTGGGTGAATCCCATCCGATCGGATAACTTGGACTTGGAGGAGTTCCCGTTGTTTAACACTTGGTCATACCATCTCGATCAAACCGCAAACTTTCAAACTTGACAAATTTCAAAATGACCAAGTCACCAGATGGACTGCCGTCCGATCGGATTGCCATCCGATCGAACGACAATCCGATCGGATGACATTTGGCTTTCAATGCTTAAAATTTTTACAACATTATCAATACTTATCCAAATCCAGCGAATGGTCATCTGATCGGAAGACCATCCGATCGAATGACCATCCTGCTGTGAACTTGTTCTCTGAGAAATACCTCGCTGGACGGATCGTCACCCGATCGAACGACCGTTCGACCGGACGACCTGAAAAGTAGAGATACTTCTATGTTTTTCAAAATGCTACAATGAAAACTTCAAAGCCATCATACACAAACACATCCCTCACAAACGAAGGACAACCCGACCGAATGGCCATCCGCCCGGATGACCATCCGTACAGATTGTCATCCGACCAGATGGCCCTTCATCATTCTGTTCACTTGCATCATTTAACGCGTCGTTCATCGCTTATGCTATCGTTAACTGTTCAGGCTAATCCCTCAGCGCTCCCTTCAATCCAAGAGAGTGTTTATTTATTAAGCACTATCTGTGAGTATACTCGATCCCTTTTTGCTTTACGCACTTTTGGGTGTTACATACGTTACTTATATCAAATCACATCGAACACACAACGCAAACACTTTTTTACGCTGACCTTTACTGCATGTTAAACATGTTACTCAATCAATGCTTGTACGTTATGTTTACACAGTGATTGTTGCCTGACACCTTAGCAACTATAGTACTATAGTTTGGAATCAGCACCTGTCGTGGACGGGGGTTGCTAAGGGTATTTCCTCACGTGTCACAGTGGTGATATGTCTTGCGCACTCTACAACTCGCAGTCACGTCTGTGCATATTTCATTGTCGATAACCTACAAGCTTCACTATGCTACATGTTACATGCTGGTTATGCGTAAACGCTTTCGCAAATCTATTATACTATTAAACTTGTATGCTCACCTTTACACTATGTGTATTGATGATGTGTGCAAAATGCAACATATAAATTACATCAAATGTGGCATAAAACTAACCCTTTTTTAGTACTAATGTTGGAAAAAGTGTGTTTTTGTCTTCCTTTTGTATTTTTAGGATTAAATGAGCTCAAATAAACAAAAGAAGCAAAAAGGCAGCCAAATCTAACATAAATACAAGAAAATGATCAAACGTGGCATGCCCGACCCCCGAAAGCATCTTCCCAAGCAAACTTAAGAAGACAGAAGGCTGAACACGCCCCGTGCTTAGTGAGCACGGGGGCATGCCCAGGTGTCAGCAGAAAAGACAAAGCTGTAGAAGCTTCTATCACCCACCACGGGGGAGTGCCCAGCGGACACGGGGCTGTGGTCAACTCTAAGATTCGCAAAATCTGGGGAAATCTTGATAGTACATATACGCTTCTGCACACGAGGGCATGCCCAGCGGACACGGGGGCGTGGTCAACTAATGCAGACAAACTGCAATTAATGAAGAAATAGAAGGAAGGTGGACACGGGGCCGTGCCCGAGTCTCTATTCAGCCTATAAATAGGGGTGCTTGGCTCATTTGCAAACCATCCCTTGGCACACCACCTCTCTCACACTTCACCCACCACCATCACAACACCTTCATCCATCGTCCATCGTAGAGTGTGTGAGTAGTCTCGGGATCCAAAATTGATCGTGAGAGTTCTTGACAATCAAAGGTCATGTTTGCCTAAGTCTCTTACATCACTTGGTGAAGACAAGTGTCTAGTGTAATACTTTTTATTTTTAATCTTTTCGCACTTTTTATTTGGTTATGTATTAATGACTTTAATAACTAGTTTCTTATGTTGAAGGTGATTCTTCCTTATCGTTTGTTCGTGGTGTCTTGGCATTATTTTACTGTCTATATAAAATAAAAGATTTTCACCATTCATATCTCCACGGTCTATATGGAAATATGTTGGCTACCTGGTCGGGGGTTAAGGGAACGGTTTGGTAAGAGTCTTGCCATTGTTCAGTGTATAGATCCTGCAAAGGACCTGGGTCAAATTTAGTAGGACCTCCTTCAATACCCACCGGTATTGGATGGCGGGGGTCCAAACTCTTTGATCCCCTCATAAGTAAGCTACTATTAAAACTTTAACCCGGCTACTTAGGATTGTATCCCTGCTGACTCAGACTGCTTAGCCAAGGGTAACGTCACCTTCAAAAGAGGGGCCTACCACATTATGCATTAATAACTTAATTAATTATCTTTCAATAATCCGACCCTTTAGGATTGTATCCTTGCTGACTCAAACTACTGGGTTGAGGGTAACGTCACCTTCAAAAGAGGGGCCTACTACAATAACTAAGATAATCTCTTAAAAAGTGCAAAAGTGCGGAAATAATCAAAGGTTACACTAAACACAGGTCGGATCTAAGTGATTCATCTTGTCTATCTGATTTTATTTTATTTTATTTTATTTTTCAGCATTTTAGTTAGTTTTTATTTTTCTAGTTTAAAAACATTTTTTCTAACCTTTTTATTTGATTAGACGTTGAGGATAAACCGGTATTAAAAGCTCTTGTGTCCTTGGACGACCTCGGTATCTTGCCAACACTATACTACGCTCACGATGGGTGCACTTGCCCATATGTGTGTTTGGTGTTAGTAAAATATCGTGTTTTATAAATTTAAAACTTGACTAACATGTAAAATGGGCTTAAAATATACATTAAAAACATATAACACACGACACGCATCAAGTTTTTGGCGCCGCTGCCGGGGACACAAGGATTTTAAGAAAGTTAGGAATCAACGGCCTAATCATTTTTTTCTTATTTTTCTTTTTTTTAGGATTTTCTTAATTTTTCAGTTTCTGCAGAGCTCAGCACGGGCCGTGCCTGGTCGGACACGGGCCGTACCCAGCATTGTTACTGGCAGTTTTTATTTTCCGAGTTACAGAGAGTTGAGCACGGGGCCGTGTCAAACTCCCCAGTAACAGGGATCCGGAAAACAATCAATGTATCTCCGACCACGGGCCGTGTTCACCTGAGCACGGGGACGTGGTGAACCTTCTGACCAACGTTCTTTTCTGTTTTTATTGCAGGACTTGGAACCCAGACCCCACATCTGAACTTTCCACGTAGTGTATGAGCTCCAGTTCTAGTAGAGACATAAAAGAACCTCTAGAAGAACCCGAACGCTTTCTCAGGAAAAGACTTAAAGCTAAAAACCAAGAGAAAGTTTCGGGGGACCCACCTCCAATGGCGGACCAACGTACTCTCATGGATTACTTACGCCCTACCGTAGGTAATCTAGGCGCCGCTATCAATGCACCGAATGTCGAAGCCAACAACTTTGAACTTCGGCCACACTTGATACAGATGCTTCAAAACTCCGCAACCTTCCATGGACTTGCGGACGAGGATCCCCATCTACATATTACTAATTTCTTAGAAATATGTGATACCTTTCGGATCAATGGAGCATCAAACGACGCCATCCGCCTTCGTATGTTTCCATTTTCACTAAAAGACCGAGCTAAGGCTTGGCTTAATACCCTCCCAGTTGGCTCGGTAAACACCTGGGATGAACTAGCCCAAAAGTTTCTATATAAGTATTTCCCTCCTGCTAAAACGGCTAAATTAATGACTGAAATTAATACATATTCACAAGAGGATAGGGAATCCTTGTATGAAACTTGGGAAAGGTTCAAGGAGCTACTAAGAAAGTGTCCTCATCACGGTCTTGCGGTATGGCAACAAGTATCCACTTTCTATAATGGGTTGTTGCCACACACAAGACAAACACTCGACTCTAGCTCCGGGGGACTTTTAGGTAATTGTCGCCCAAATGAAATTTATAATCAAATTGAGGAAATTGCTCAAACCAATTTTCAGTGGCACACTCCCCGAGGCAATAAATCTATTATCCCGGGCGCCTATAAGGTTGATGAAAGCACTTCTTTACAAGCCCAAATCGAGGCCCTTTCTTCAAAAATCAAAAAGCTAGATATGGAAAAAACAGCTTCGGTTATGGCTTGTGAGGGGTGTGGTGGGCCACATGAAAATTGGAGTTATATGAAAGATATAGATGATCAAACAGAATCGGTAAACTACATTGATAATAGACCTAGGCCATCGGGTCCTCCAACGGGTACCTACAACCAAGGATGGCGTAACCACCCTAACCTTGGTTGGAGAGAACCCGGCAATAGTAGTAACCAACAAAATCTAAACCAGCGAACAAACTTTCAACAACCACAAATTTCTCTCAACAACAAGGTGGACGAGAAAGGCTTGAAGATATTGTATCTCGCCTCATCTCCGACACCGAAAAGAAAAACTCGGATCGATTTCAGCAATTGGAATCAAATTTCAGAAATCAACAAGCTAGCATTCAAAACATTGAAAAACAATTAAATCAAATAGCTCAAAATTTCTCCGAGAGACCACAGGGCCGTTACCAAGTAATACCGAAACCAACCCAAAGGCGCAAGTACATCTCATCACATTGAGAAACCGAACCGTGGGTCCCGAGGAGGCTCCATTACCGCCAACTGAAAGAAGCCAATCTAGCCAAACCACAACTCCACCCACGCCCCAACAAGAGAAGACTTCTCCACCAGTTCAAGAGCCTACTAAGACTCCTCCGGTTCCATACCCCGGTCGGTTAATTCGTCAAAAGACCGATGAGCAATTCGCAAGGTTCGAAAATTTACTAAAACAATTGCATGTTAATATTCCATTTATCGAAGTCCTAACTCAAATGCCTAAATATTCAAAATTTATGAGGGACTTCCTCACTCATAAAAGGAAAATTGAATCATTGCAATTAGTTAACTTAGGCGAAGAATGTTCCGCCTTACTACTCAACAAACTCCCGCAGAAGAAGCTTGACCCCGGAAGCTTCACAATTCCTTGCTCGATTGGGGAATCCCCCATTCGTAATGCACTAGCCGATCTCGGGGCAAGCATCAACCTCATGCCCTCATCAATGTTCAACCGACTCGGCTTAGGGAAAACAAGCCCTACGAAAATAAGCATACAACTCGCCGATAGATCCGTCAAATATCCACAAGGTGTCGCTGAAAATCTATTGGTCAAAGTCGGCGAATTTGTCTTTCCAGCCAACTTTGTCATACTAGATATGGAGGAAGATGCCGAAGTACCACTCATCCTAGGGAGGCCATTCCTAGCTACGGCCCAAGCAGTGGTAGATATGAATGATGGAACACTAACATTGAGGATTGGGGACGAGGAAATGAAGTTTGGAGTTGGAAAAGGAGTAGAAGACGAAGACCCGGTCAACTACATGAAGGTCATTGACTCGAGTTTGGATGATGCTCTCCGACGGTGTAGCATAGGATGCAAAACATCCCACTTGGGTAACATATGACCAGGCTTTGGGTCTAGCCAAGGACCCTTATAAACGTGGCGCACCACGGAGGCATTCCGCGGAACTATCCTTAGTTTAGTTTAGATTAATTTTTATGTTTTCTAGTTTAGTTTTAATTTTCAGGAATAAAACACACTCGGGATGGTGAAGGATAACAAGGGAAACTTGAACCAGCACCCCATGCACAAAAACAGGGCCACCCGACAAATTTTTCTTCATTACAGCAAGTTCAGCACGGGGCCGTGCTCGCCCAACACGGCCCGGGCCCAACCATCTGCAAAAAATGCCCAGTTCAGGTAACTGGACACGGGGCGTGCTCACTGAACACGCCCCCGTGCCCAGGCTTCTGTTTCTTTTTGACAATTTCTGTTACTGGCGATCTGAACACGGGGCCGTGTCCAGACGCCCAGTAACATAAAATTTTGCTTTTTCACACCTTTTTACACATTCAATCAACCTAAAAACTTATTTTTGGGACACATTGAGGACAATGTGTAATTGAAGTGTGGGGGGGATGTTAAAACTTTGAATCTTGCAAGTCCTAAATACAAGCCTTACACAAAACTCTATTGGAACCGCTAATCACCCCAAATTTTTTTCAAATTTTTTTTTTTATTTTTTTTACTTGTCTAGGTTTAATTTGGGAATTTCAAGTTCTAAAAAAGGTTATATTTTTACAAATTTACAACCGATAGCGTCGTGATAAAAAGAACCAACATAAGAAAATTATGAAACGGCATTACAAGTTTAGTTAAAATTTGATTATATATACTTGATCACATAAAAACCCATTCCCACAAAAAGTGAGTTTTGAGCCTTTATTGAGCATACAAATACATATCTTTAAACTAAATGCTCATTTTTCGTTTCTTGTGTGAATATCCGCTTGGTTCTTACAACTCTAGAACTTGCCACGATGATACATTCCCGGTTCTTACCAACTTAAACCCGAGTAAGTAAATGACAGAGGCATTAGGACTAACCCTTTTTATTTCTACACCATTATTTTTCTTTTTTTTACCACCTACCCAAAACCCCCCTAGTTAACCCCTTTGAGCCTAAACCTTTTCATTTCATAACCCAAAACAAACACCCTTTCACCCACCAAAACCTTTTTTTTATTTTTTTAACCCTTTGTTTTAGTAACAAGTTCGGTTTCTCTTATGACTTTCAAAAAAAAATGATGATGATGAAGCAAAAGAGAAGTAAACAAACAAGTTTATCAAAAACAACTTTGTTTGAAAGAAATGCTTCATCAAAATAAAAAGTTTTGAAAAATAACAAGTCTTATGAAAACCGACGCTTTTTACGCCTTTCGCCCTTTTACTAACCACTAACCCAACCACCCACCTTTAGCCCAAGCCTAACCCTTCACCCAAAAGTCCTTTTGATATTTACAAAGGTATATAGTTAAAAAGGAGGATGATTGATTGCTTGGCAAGCCTATGGTAGGAGTAAGTTCCATGCCGCTCTCGAGTGATCCACTAAAATACATCTTCGGCCGAGTGTTGAGTGATCCCCCGTGAGGTATGTGAACTTGTATATAAATGGAATTTTAAAAAAGGCATGTTATGCCCTAATAAGTAATTTATCTTATGTAATGTTTTAAATAAATCATGACGAATATGATTGTAAATAAAAAAAATAAAACTTAATAAAGAATCTTGGAAATCCTGACACTCTATGACAAACCTAAAAAACCTTCTCTTCTACCCATTCCATTTGGGAGTGTAAAGCCACATTATAAAGAGTTTTGCTTGAGGACAAGCAAAGATTCAAGTGTGGGGGTATTTGATGTATGCAAAATGCAACATATAAATTACATCAAATGTGGCATAAAACTAACCCTTTTTTAGTACTAATGTTGGAAAAAGTGTGTTTTTGTCTTCCTTTTGTATTTTCAGGATTAAATGAGCTCAAATAAACAAAAGAAGCAAAAAGGCAGCCAAATCTAACATAAATACAAGAAAAGGATCAAACGTGGCATGCCCGACCCCCGACAGCATCTTCCCAAGCAAATTTAAGAAGACAGAAGGCTGAACACGCCCCGTGCTCAGTGAGCACGGGGGCGTGCCCAAGTGTCAGCAGAAAAGACAAAGTTGTAGAAGCTTCTATCACCCACCACGGGGGCGTGCCCAGCAGACACGGGGCCGTGGTCAACTCTAAGATTCCCAAAATCTGGGGAAATCTTGATAGTACAGATACGCTTCTGCACACGGGGGCGTGCCCAGCGGACACGGGGGCGTGGTCAACTAATGCAGACAAACTGCAATTAATGAAGAAAGAGAAAGAAGGTGGACACGGGGCCGTGCCCGAGTCTCTGTTCAGCCTATAAATAGGGGGTGCTTGGCTCATTTGCAAACCATCCCTTGGCACACCACCTCTCTCACACTTCACCCACCACCCACCACCATCACAACACCATCATCCACCACCATCATCCATCGTCCATTGTAGAGTGTGTGAGTCGTCTCGGGATCCAAGATTGATCGTGAGAGTTCTTGACAATCAAAGGTCATGTTTGCCTAAGTCTCTTACATCACTTGGTGAAGACAAGTGTCTAGTGTAATACTTTTTATTTTTAATCTTTTCGCACTTTTTATTTGGTTATGTATTAATGACTTTAATAACTAGTTTCTTATGTTGAAGGTGATTCTTCCTTATCGTTTATCTGTGGTGTCTTGGCATTATTTTACTATCTATATAAAATAAAAGATTTTCACCATTCATATCTCCATGGTCTATATGGAGATATGTTGGCTACCTGGTCGGGGGTTAAGGGAACAGTTTGGTAAGAGTCTTGCCATTGTTCAGTGTATAGATCCTGCAAAGGACCTGGGTCAAATTTAGTAGGACCTCCTTCAATACCCACCGGTATTGGATGGCGGGGGTCCAAACTCTTTGATCCCCTCATAAGTAAGCTACTATTAAAACTTTAACCCGGCTACTTAGGACTGTATCCCTGCTGACTCACACTACTTAGCCGAGGGTAACGTCACCTTCAAAAGAGGGGCTTACCACATTATTCATTAATAACTTAATTAATTATCTTTCAATAATCCGACCCTTTAGGATTGTATCCTTGCTGACTCAAACTACTGGGTTGAGGGTAACGTCACCTTCAAAAGAGGGGCCTACTACAATAACTAAGATAATCTCTTAAAAAGTGCAAAAGTGCGGAAATAATCAAAGGTTACACTAAACACGAGTCGGATCCAAGTGGTTCATCTTGTCTATATGTTTTTTATTTTATTTTATTTTTCAGCATTTTAGTTAGTTTTTATTTTTCTAGTTTAAAAACATTGTTTCTAACTTTTTGATTTGATTAGACGTTGTGGATAAACCGGTATTAAAAGCTCTTGTGTCCTTGGACGAACTCGGTATCTTGCCAACACTATACTACGCTCACGATGGGTGCACTTGCCCATATGTGTGTTTGGTGTTAGTAAAATATCGTGTTTTATAAATTTAAAACTTGACTAACGTGTAAAAAGGACTTAAAATATACATTAAAACATATAACACACGACACGCATCAATTGACCTCTAATTTAACATATGTAACATGTGTTTAGGATGCTGTGCTCTGCCTTGCTTTTGTGGAATCAAGCTAGGAAGGGTCTAGAAACGAACAATTAATATTTTGAGTTGTCGGAACAATGTTTTGTCTTGAGATAACTATGTCTGTAATAACAGCTTTATTTGGATAAGTTATGGTATGGGACATAATATTAAATTATCTTGTAAATTAGTTGCTATGGATTTCTCCTGGACAATCTGTTTCGCTCAGTGTCGCGCCCCGATGTTTCCGCCATCGGTTGTGGTATGACAGATTGGTATAAGAGCCATAACTATAGGGAATTAGGCAAGACTCGACCTAGTCCGGGTTGATGTCTTAGAAACAACCTAGTCTATAGTCTAAGTACCAACAGACCGCCTTGTGCAAACCCGGTAGGGGTTCTGTACGAGCCTATTACTATTACGCTCTCTCGAACTTATTCCCGCATGAACACTACACATCGCACGCTATTTCGAAAATGAACGAGTGATTAGATCGAGACTAGGTGTGAAAACCTCAAACTCTCGATTGGGTCGCTTGTTCAACGCGACTTTTACTATTAACACGAGAATTTGCGTTGAATCAGGAGTGAAATCCATACTTCGACTTGAATTCTCTCTCTATCTCATCAAAACAGGAACATAGTCATTAAGTTAGGGGTGAAACCCGAATCTCGATGGCTTATTCTGCTCTTTATAATGGTTTTACAATACTCTCACCAAAGTCTCGACGGACTCCAATGACTTGAAACACGCTGTAACTAGAAGGATGCGTGCCGACCGCCCAGATTGAGGCGAGAGCACAGTCCAGAAGGCCAAAGTGTGTACACAAAGTCCTTGTGAATAGTCGAACCACTTTGGGTAGTCAATGTCTAAACACCCGAGACAATCTATTCTCGATTTTATTTGTTTTGATTCTGGATTTACCGCCGCTGACTCTGTGATTTATCGATTTTATGTGGAATTTTATGTGTTTTATGTGGTTTTACATGTTTATATGTTTCGATTTTTGGTGATTTATTCGCTTTTCGCTTTTGCTTCGATCAACACACACAACTCGCACTGCACATCTATCTCAACACGCTAACAAATCGCGCGCCATATTACATGTTATACTACTCGCTATGTTACTCACTAATCGCACTCGCAACTCTCGATCGCTTACGCAACTGTGAAAGATAGGTGAATACGAGCAAGATATGTAGGTGAATACGTGCAAAATATAGTGGAAGATGTGTTTACGTAGACTATGTTCTTCTGTGCTTATGTGCCTAGGTGTTTACGTGCCTCTGTGGATTATGTGCCTACTTGATTACGTGCTTACGTGCAGACGTGTTACTAAGCTTTAGTAGTATTAAGTATGTTATGAGGTGAGATTGACTATATCGCGTCTGAGTCCTATGGCGCTGTCTATTGCAGACAATGTCGTCATTTGGATCGCATACCGCTCGCTCCGCCCGTCGAAACCATGAGGAAAAACGTATCGCTGCTCTAGTCGCTAAGCAGATGGCTAAAGTTATCCCGCAAATTGTCAGTGAGCTTAATGAAAACGCTAGCAAGTCCTCAGAGGAATCAAGGACCGACTCACTGAAGGGAACTTTTAGCATTAAGCAGTTTAAAGCCTGCGGACCCAAAGAATTCACCGGCGAAGATGGACCTACTGCCATGTTTCAATGGTTCGATTCTATCGAAGTCACCCTGCGCCAAAGCGGCTGTCCTGATAATCTCCGCATTGTTAACACCACTGCGTTTTCCAGTCCAAGGCTCTGGACTGGTGGACTGCCGAAAGAAACAATCATGGAAATGATGCAGCCTATGGGCTTACGTGGGATGAGTTGAAGGACATCATGATGAAAGAATTCTGCCCTCCCCCCGAGCTTCAAAAGCTGGAGAACGAGTTCTGGCACATCAAACAAGAGGGTGGCGACAACGCTGGTTTAACTGCCCACTTCAAGCAGCTGAGTATAATCTGTCCTGGTCAAGTTACTACCCCTGAAATCACCATCAAGAAATACATCCGTGCTTTACCGGATTGTGTGGCTGATTTCATGTAAGCCGCGAAGACGACGACTATTGAGGAAACCTTCCTGCTCCCTGCCGAGATTAACGACAAACGAGTTAGGGCTGGTTACTTTGATAAAGCCTCCAAGAATCTTCACCAAGTTACCGCTGCTCCCACCACTGAAACCGCCACCGCACCACAAGCTTCAAAGTCTTCCCGCCGCAAGAGAAAGAACAACAACAACAACAACAGTAGCAAGAATTGTGCTGTTACCGCCGCTCCGCTTCAAGCTGTCTCTGCTCAACCGCAACCCCAGAACCGCCAAGTAGCGGCGCCAGTAACCACTGCACCACCAGCCAAGCATGCATATACTGGTCCTCACCCGCTCTGTCCTACCTGTACTTATCATCATCCTACTGGGATTTCTTGCAGATTCTGTGCTCACTGCAACCTGTATGGCCACTTTACTGCCAATTGCCGTACTGGTCCTCACCAAGCTCCAGCTCCAGCTCAAGGTCAAGCTCCTACACCACAAGCTCTCTTTCCTGCTCCACAGGGCCAATAAGCAGCTCCTGCACCCACCGCTCACGCTAGAGCTTGCTTTGCATGTGGTGATCCCAACCACTTTGCAAACATGTGCCCCAACAGGGTGGTGAAGCAAGAGCCATAGCAGCAGCCTCAACAGCAGCAGCCAACAGCCTGCGGACGTGCTTTCAACATTAACGCCCGCCAGGCTCAAGCAGACAACAATGTGGTTAATGGTACGTTCCTTGTGAATGGTATATATGCTTCGTGTTTATTTGATACTAAAGCAGATAACTGTTTTGTATCGTTTGAATTCGAAAAGCTCTTTAATAGTAAGTGCGCCCATCTCCCCTCGACATTCGACGTTGAAGTTGCCACTGGAAGAACAGTCGTTGTCAATTATGTCCTACGTGATTGTACGCTTGAACTCAACAATCACTTCTTCCCTATCGATCTTATTCCGATGCATCTCGGAAGTTTTGACATCATAGTAGGCATGGATTTTCTTCGTGAAAATCGTGTTGAAGTCGTTTACTTTGATAAAATGATTCGTTTCTCGCTCGCTAATGGTGATCAACTTTGTGTGTATGGCGAAACTCATTCGAAAGGTCTTAAACTTATGTCATGTGTCCAGGCTAGTAAGTATCTCCGCAAGGAATACCAAGCTTTCTTGGCGCACATTGTAGTAGCGGAGAAAAAGGAAGTTAAGGCAATGGATAAGGTTCCTGTGGTTCGTGATTTTCCTGACGATCTACCTGGTTTACCTCTGAGTCGTGATATCGACTTCCGTATCGACCTCATTCCTGGAGCTAATCCTGTTGCTAGAGCTCCCTATCGCCTCGCTCCGTCTGAGATGCGCGAACTCTCGAGTCAACTCCAGGAATTGCTTGACAAAGGCTTTATTCTCCCTAGCACCTCTCCTTGGGGCGCACCAGTTCTTTTTTGTCAAAAAGAAGGACGGGTCGTTCCGGATGTGCATCGACTATAGGGAGTTGAATAAGCTGACTGTCAAGAATCGCTATCCCTTGCCTCGAATCGATGATTTGTTTGATCAATTACAAGGTGCTACGTGTATCTCGAAGATTGATTTACGCTCAGGCTATCACCAGTTACGCATTCAAGAGGAGGATATACCTAAAACCGCTTTTCGCACTCGTTACGGCCACTATGAATTTGTTGTTATGCCCTTTGGGTTAACCAACGCACCCGCGGTTTTCATGGATCTGATGAATCACGCGTGTAAACCCTTTCTCGACCGCTTCGTCATCGTGTTCATCGATGATATCCTGATCTATTCTAAGTCGAAAGCCGAACACGCGCAGCATCTATGTTTGGTTCTCGAACTACTCCAAGGGAATCGACTCTATGCCAAGTTCTCCAAGTGTGAATTTTGGCTGGAGGAGGTTCAATTCCTCGGTCACATTGTCAATAGTCAAGGTATTCACGTTGACCCTGCGAAGATTGAAGCTGTTAAGAGTTGGGTTACTGATGTGCTGAAAATGGGTTAATTAAAAACAACTAAAATAAACCCTAAACTATACTCTCTAAGTTTTAAATTTATAAAACTAAGACTCTCTAAACCCTAAACCACACGACCGGCAAGTGTACCGATCGATGCAGTATAGCCTAAGGAAGTCCGAGTATCGAACCCACGAGACTCTAAGGATTACGCTAAGACTCTATAAAGACTAAGACTAACACGACTCAACTATTTGTTTATTGATTGGGGGGGTTTCTAAAAATCCTAAGAATGCAAGTAATGAAAAACTAGATTAGCTAAATGACTAACACGAACTCTAACGAAGACTTTGACCAGTGATGAATGAAGACTACCTAGGCTAGACGCAAGCTAAACTCAGAATGGATCTCTATTCGATGATTTTGTGGTGTGGAACCAGGATCTTAAAATTCTCACCTCTCGGGAAATCTAAGGACCCCTAATCCTTCTCAAGAGCACGCTAAGATCCCCTAAAGGTTGTTAAATTACCGGTTTTCTAGATTTCCTTACAGTCCTCTAGTTTCTTGAAAGTGCTTATGTAAAACGCTCTACCTTACAGCGCGAACGTCTAAAGCGACTACGGGTTTTAATCTTGGCTTAATAGACAATGGAATGTTAAGTCCTTATAACTAAACCTAGACCTATTAATAACCTCGAGCTTTACCGCGACGAGTTTAGCAGCACACTTGATTTTATTAAATTACCGAATATTACTTCTAAGGTTACTTACTGGATTTTCACCCTAAAGGATCAAAGATTTATTATGTGATATAGACACTCACCAAAACCTAAAACCCTAGCCCAACTCTATTCCGTGATAAAGACCGTCACCAAGAATCGAACGAAGCAATAAACAATAATAAAATAATCACAAGCACACATACGCACCAAGTTAAATTCCCATAGCTTTTACAGTACAAGAAAGATCCACAACCACGACAAAAATCGAATAAAGAACCAAACTTTATTAAGCTATTGTCATAACCTAGGTAGTACGGGAAGTTTAGCCGAATATCATGTCAATAATCATAGCAACAATCAATATAAGTTCAGAATTCATCATTAAAAACTAAGAATAAACGAAACCGAAAGATAAACGGAAGTATAGAACCCGAAAATCTTCAACTCCGAGTGTTCCCGAGCTTCCTAGATGATTCCTTGCTTTTAGTTCTTGTAAAAACTGCTCTCAAAACCGGCTCTGAAGTTGTCTTCGTTCGTAATTCCCCCAGAATGATGTGCAGGCCAAGTATATTATATGCCTCTCAAAATAATAGCCGCCTCCCATACGTGCGCCCCAAGAATTAATATAATATATTGATTGATCCATGGCCCAATAGTCCACTCACAATTGCCAGCCTCAAAGTCTTTGGCGGCCCATAATCCCAAATTCACGTAAACGTTTGCTGGACACTTTCATGGCCCAAAAAATTGTATGCACTCAATCTTGATAATTTTTGGTCAACAGTCAACACCCAAGATGTCAACATGTCTACGAATCTTAAAACCAAATCAATCAGATGCGTTCTTTTTATTTTTATCATGGAATGAATTAATTCCAAATTCAACCACTAGGCATTAATAGTC
This sequence comes from Helianthus tuberosus, assembly GCA_030545235.1. NCBI lineage: Eukaryota > Viridiplantae > Streptophyta > Magnoliopsida > Asterales > Asteraceae > Helianthus > Helianthus tuberosus. The sequence continues at coordinate 191,564,305 of CM060406.1, forward strand.
CCCCATCTTTGGTAAACTATTTATAAATATCTTTCAACCTTTTGCACTTTAGTCCCTTGAGTTTATAAAATAGACCTAAGTGGCCTCGACCCACTCACAGAAAATAGCGGCGAATTTCCTTCGGTCACTGGCACCCCACTCTACCCAACTGGCTAGTTATTTTCACATTACTCGTTTTTGCTCCATTTGCACCAGGACCTGCCAAAACACAATATAATATAATATAATACTAAAACTAAATAAAAACAAATAAAAACTATACAAAATTTACACACTTTACACGGGACAAATATGTGTATTTTACCCTACATCAAATATCCCCACACTTAACCTTTTTTCGTCCCCGAAAAAGAATTATGCAAACGGAATCATAGTCGGAATAGTCGAACGGGCCAAAAGCTTAAGTTATTTTCATTAAAACCAAAACTCGTGTTAGCCGCGATTGCAAGTATATTGATCCACTTAAACCCAACCCGGTTCCAAACCCTTATCATGCAATTTAGTTCAAGTTCGGTCAATCTACCTAGGGTCTCACGCTAAGAATTGCAAGTCCACCTAATCCCCCCTCAAGCTTATAGGACAAAAGGAACAACCACTGGGTTATTTCCTAACCGTTTTATACCAAGATCAAGAGAGTTTAAAATCAAATCTATTTTTTTTTTCATTTTTTTTTTTTATTTTTGCTTTGCTTGCTTTTTCTTCTTTTTTTTTTCTTTCGTGAGTCTAGAAGATGCTTTCCCTAACCAAGAGGTATTCCGGCTGTAGAGTCGCTATCCCCAACCACAGATTACTTAGGTTTCGGTACTTTTATTCGGCAAGGCGATTTCACACATCCCAGAGGCATTCCGGCTGTAGAGTCGCTATCCCCAACTCGGATTACATAGACCTGTGTTACTTTCATTTAGTTTCTAGCTCACTTTTTATTCTATTTTATTTTTTTTTCAACGAGATAATGACCAAAAACTCTAACGATCTTAGCTTATAACGGCATCCCTTATACTATTTTTGGCGGTTTCAGTTTTCCCACTCTCCCTAGATGAGAACCCACTAGTAGACCGACAATTAGGTAATTTTAAGATCAAAGGAACCCAAAACCGAATCGAGCCTACCCGCACATCCCAAACTAGACACAAGCACGATTATTTATGCTCATATTATCATTATTTGAACCCGAACAAAAACCCAACTTTTCTATCATTTTCCGTTTTTTATTTTGCAAACTTCTTATTTCAAAAGACATTTTCTAATTTTTTTAAATTTTTTTTTTTTTGGATTTTTCGTTTTTTATGACTCAAGACTCTACTAACTAAACACTAAACGATAGTTTCCATCCCCACACTTAAACTTTACATTGCCCTCAATGTAGGATGGAAACCGACTCAAAAACTAAAAATAAATAAGAAATAAAAGACAAAGGGCAAATCGGAAAGGACTTAGCTGATTTTATAACGCGTATGCTCCAAATCTCTCGTCCAATCCCGCTCGATCGTATAGCATTTCGTTCGCGATCGGCTTTGACTCTAACTGACATGCTTGATAAATGCCTTGAATTTAATCAACAGCTCCAAAATCACCCGAATGGAAATTGAGTACGGGTGGTACATATTCGAACCTGCATCAACAAAAACAAGCAAAATACCAAAGCAATATCGACTCGACACAAACGACTCACTCAATACTACTAACTTAAACTCACTATACAAAATAAATGACTCACTATACAAACTACCGAAAATATACCAAATATATAAAATTACAAACTCTACAAAACCTCCCCACACTTGAATTTAATCAGGAGGTTTCTCTTTGACCTGGACCCTGTCCAACCCGTTTAATTCCACCCGAACCTCAAAAATTTTCAAAAATAAATTGGTGGAATTATAAAATATTTTAAAAATTTGAAATGGGTCAGACCACCAAAATTTAAACATACCTGGAAGAAACCGGATGCGTGGCATGTAATGAGAGGACTGATCATGCGTGAACGGCTTCTTCCTCTCCATCTCGCCCCAACCTTCGATCCTCTTCAGGTTTAAATCCTTTCTCTTTCTTTTCTTTGCCTTCTCTCGTGGCTTTTCTGATTTTTCAGTTACCCCTACCACGGGCCAGCTGTGGTGCTCTTCCTCTTCCACCACTCTTGCAGGATGATCCCCACACTTAGTCTCTTCGTAAGGGGTAGGTTCGATCAATTCCGACTCTAAAACCTTATCCTCCCCAGAAGACTTAATTTTAACCTCTTCACTTTCTTCCTCTGCACCAAACATCCAACCAGTGGAATCCCCCAATTCCACTTCTTCTTCCTCCACTTCTCTCTTCACTAACGACCTCTGATACGCCACCCATTCTTCTTCGTCTATTTCATCATCAGAGTCACTCCCGAAGTCATATATAATACCCTTCTGGACCGGAGGTGGGACTTCGTCGTCCATTATCTTCCCCGTGACTGGAATGATCTCCTCATCTGACTCTTCTTCTACTTCCTCTAGCTCACCCCCCTCTCAAACTAACTCCTCTACTCTTTTTTTACTTCTCTCTGCAAATTCAGCCATGGTTTCCAGGGTAGCCTGATTTTGCGCCAACATCTGAGCGAACATCCCTTCTATCCTACTCAAACTACCCTCTAAACCTCTATCGCTCGTCTGAACCAGGTTACGTTGCGGCTGCTGATACAGATCATTGTAATATGGCCGATTATCATAACCTTGCAAAGAATACCCCTGTGAAAAATATGGCTGCGGCTGCACAAAAGGGTTAGCATAATATGGCGTAGAGGACCCCTCATATTGGGGGCATTTAACAGTAAAATGAGGTCCTCCACAAATTTCACACATATTTACAAGACTCAAGAAAAATAAAAGACACGGACAATTAGACTCCTACGACTCAATAGACAAAAGCAAGTAGCACGTATAATGTCAGTTAAGTCCAAACAAAGTAATTAACGCAATCGCCAAGAGTCCCCGGCAACGGCGCCAAAAACTTGATGTGCTGAAAATGGGTTAATTAAAAACAACTAAAATAAACCCTAAACTATACTCTCTAAGTTTTAAATTTATAAAACTAAGACTCTCTAAACCCTAAACCACACGACCGGCAAGTGTACCGATCGATGCAGTATAGCCTAAGGAAGTCCGAGTATCGAACCCACGAGACTCTAAGGATTACGCTAAGACTCTATAAAGACTAAGACTAACACGACTCAACTATTTGTTTATTGATTGGGGGGGTTTCTAAAAATCCTAAGAATGCAAGTAATGAAAAACTAGATTAGCTAAATGACTAACACGAACTCTAACGAAGACTTTGACCAGTGATGAATGAAGACTACCTAGGCTAGACGCAAGCTAAACTCAGAATGGATCTCTATTCGATGATTTTGTGGTGTGGAACCAGGATCTTAAAATTCTCACCTCTCGGGAAATCTAAGGACCCCTAATCCTTCTCAAGAGCACGCTAAGATCCCCTAAAGGTTGTTAAATTACCGGTTTTCTAGATTTCCTTACAGTCCTCTAGTTTCTTGAAAGTGCTTATGTAAAACGCTCTACCTTACAGCGCGAACGTCTAAAGCGACTACGGGTTTTAATCTTGGCTTAATAGACAATGGAATGTTAAGTCCTTATAACTAAACCTAGACCTATTAATAACCTCGAGCTTTACCGCGACGAGTTTAGCAGCACACTTGATTTTATTAAATTACCGAATATTACTTCTAAGGTTACTTACTGGATTTTCACCCTAAAGGATCAAAGATTTATTATGTGATATAGACACTCACCAAAACCTAAAACCCTAGCCCAACTCTATTCCGTGATAAAGACCGTCACCAAGAATCGAACGAAGCAATAAACAATAATAAAATAATCACAAGCACACATACGCACCAAGTTAAATTCCCATAGCTTTTACAGTACAAGAAAGATCCACAACCACGACAAAAATCGAATAAAGAACCAAACTTTATTAAGCTATTGTCATAACCTAGGTAGTACGGGAAGTTTAGCCGAATATCATGTCAATAATCATAGCAACAATCAATATAAGTTCAGAATTCATCATTAAAAACTAAGAATAAACGAAACCGAAAGATAAACGGAAGTATAGAACCCGAAAATCTTCAACTCCGAGTGTTCCCGAGCTTCCTAGATGATTCCTTGCTTTTAGTTCTTGTAAAAACTGCTCTCAAAACCGGCTCTGAAGTTGTCTTCGTTCGTAATTCCCCCAGAATGATGTGCAGGCCAAGTATATTATATGCCTCTCAAAATAATAGCCGCCTCCCATACGTGCGCCCCAAGAATTAATATAATATATTGATTGATCCATGGCCCAATAGTCCACTCACAATTGCCAGCCTCAAAGTCTTTGGCGGCCCATAATCCCAAATTCACGTAAACGTTTGCTGGACACTTTCATGGCCCAAAAAATTGTATGCACTCAATCTTGATAATTTTCGGTCAACAGTCAACACCCAAGATGTCAACATGTCTACGAATCTTAAAACCAAATCAATCAGATGCGTTCTTTTTATTTTTATCATGGAATGAATTAATTCCAAATTCAACCACTAGGCATTAATAGTCCCCCATCTTTGGTAAACTATTTATAAATATCTTTCAACCTTTTGCACTTTAGTCCCTTGAGTTTATAAAATAGACCTAAGTGGCCTCGACCCACTCACAGAAAATAGCGGCGAATTTCCTTCGGTCACTGGCACCCCACTCTACCCAACTGGCTAGTTATTTTCACATTACTCGTTTTTGCTCCATTTGCACCAGGACCTGCCAAAACACAATATAATATAATATAATACTAAAACTAAATAAAAACAAATAAAAACTATACAAAATTTACACACTTTACACGGGACAAATATGTGTATTTTACCCTACATCAGTTACACCCAAGAACCCGTCTGAAGTCCGTTCTTTTCTCGGACTAGCGGGCTATTATCACCGGTTTATCGAAGGATTCTCAAAAATAGTTGTGCCTCTTACTTCTTTGACGCATAAAGACAAGCCTTTTGTTTGGGGAACTGAACAAGAGACTGCCTTTCAAACTCTCAAGCTTATGCTCTGCAATGCTCCCGTGCTCGCTTTACCCGACGGAAACGATGACTTCATTGTCTATTGTGATGCCTCGAACCTTGGTCTTGGTTGTGTACTCATGCAACGGGACAAGGTTATCGCCTACGCGTCTCATCAGCTCAAGATCCACGAGAAGAACTATACAACCCATGATATCGAGCTTGGTGCAGTTGTTTTTGTGTTGAAGATTTGGTGACACTACCTGTATGGTACCAAGTGTACGGTATTCATAGACCACAAGAGCCTACAACACATCTTAAACCAAAAGGAACTGAATATGCGCCAACGCCGATGGGTTGAACTTCTTAATGATTACGACTGTGAGATTCGTTACCATCCTGGCAAGGCAAATGTCGTTGCCGACGCACTCAGCAGACGAAGCTATTTGCATAGCGTTCGTAATATTCACGCCCAGCACAATCTCGAAGCTTTTATCCATGACGCTCAACATGCTTGTTTTACCGAACGCACCTTGAAGAAGGAAAGGATTCTCAATAATGGCGAATAGTTAGTGAATAAATCGAATGGTATATTCCATTATCTAGACCGAATTTGGATTCCCAAGCGCACTAATTTAGGACTAGTTCTGCTGGACGAAGCCCACAAGTCTCGATATTCTATTCATCCCGGTGCCGATAAGAAGTACCAGGACCTTCGCTACAAGTACTGGTGGCCGGGCACGAAGAAAGATATCACTATCTATGTTTCGAAGTGCCTAACTTGTTCGAAAGTCAAGGCTGAGCAACAAAGACCCTCAGGCTTACTCGTATAACCCGAGATCCCGATGTGGAAATGGGAGAGTATAGCTATGGACTTCATAACGAAACTCCCTCGCACACCATCAGGTCACGACAGCATCTGGGTTGTCGTTGACCGTTTGACTAAATCTGCTCATTTTCTGCCGATACGAGAAGACTTTAAGGTAGAACGATTAGCACGGATCTACACCAACGAAATCATCTGTTGACACGGGACGCCTCGTGACATCATTTCTGACCACGATGGTCGGTTTACCTCGCGTCTTTGGGAAACGTTTCAATATGCTCTCGGTACTACTCTTAATCTAAGTACCACTTTCCATCACCAAACCGACTGTCAGACTGAAAGAACGATCCGTACCCTTGAAGACATGCTTCGCTCGTGTGTCATAGATTTCGGTGGTAATTGGGATGCGCACTTACCTTTGTTCGAATTCTCGTACAATAATAGTTATCATTCTAGCATTCAAATGGCACCATTTGAGGCGTTATACGGAAGAAAATGTCGATCGCCTATTGTATGGCACGAGATCGGAGACGCGCAAATTACCGGTCCTGAGCTGTTGCAAGAAACGATTGACAAAATCCTCCAAATACGAGACAATCTGCTGAAAGCTCGGAGTCGTCAGAAAAGTTACGCCGATAGACACCGCAAGCCCCTTGAATTTGACCTTGGCGATCACGTACTCCTAAAGGTTTCACCTTGGAAGGGTGTGATCAGATTCGGCAAGAAAGGAAAGCTCGCACCTCGATATGTAGGACCATTTAAAATTCTGGAAAGGATTGAAAAAGTGACCTACAGACTCGAACTACCGGAGGAACTTAACAACGTCCACCTGACTTTCCACGTTTCGAACCTCAGAAAGTGCTTGGCCGAGTAGGATTTACAAGTGCCACTCGAGGATCTACAAGTGTACGAAACATTACACTTCGTGGAAAAGCCTGTCGAGATCATGGATCGAGAAACCAAGAAGCTCAGGTGCTCACGCATTCCCATTGTGAAGGTTCGCTGGGAAGGAAAACGCGGCGCAGAGTTCACCTAGGAACTCGAAAGTGACATGAAGGCGAAGTATCCACAGTTGTTTGTTACGCCTGCGCCTTAATTTCGGGACGAAATTCCCTAAACTAGGGGAGGCTGTAACACACCGTGTTTTCGAAGTCAAAGTCAAAGTCAAAGGAAGAAAAGATTGCTAATTGCGATCTGTCACTCCTTGCTTAATTATTAATTGTACTTCTTGACTTGTAATCGAATCTTTTAATTTGTTTACTTTAGTTGTATTATGTGGAGTATCTGTAATAATCGCAGTTTAATCGATAATAATCGCTAATCGACTTGTCGCTACCGCATCGCAGCTCAAATTTTGTGTTCTGGATATTTTTTTACGTGTGTGTGCTAATTTTGTGTTACTTGTGCATGTTTATTTATGTTTGGTGGTGATTATTCGAAAACACAATCGCAACTCTATCGCAACGCAATCTCATCGCAAACTCGACATGCAAGGTTACTTATGTTATTGTATGTTAGTTAAGTTATTTGTGTAATTACTGTGTAATACTATCGCATCGCTTACTCGCAACGCTCAACGCATGAAACGAAACGTCGAAACGCAACTCGCCGGAGACGTCCGAACGAATGACCATCGGATGGCCATCCAATCGGACTGCCTTCCGATCCGTACCACTACACCGCCTTTCCTCTTTTAGACATCTATAAATACCTCCTGTCACATCATAAGCAGTGATGTGACAGCTCTGGTGCGACCCTTCGACTTCTCAGCCTCTTTTCTCTCTATTTCTCGCGATTCTTGTAAGTTTCTACCTCAAATCTTGTACTTCTATCATCTACACACACTTCTTCATCTTTTTCACCATCAAATCTTAACTTTTAACCATGAAATCCACCCGATTTGAGTGTTCTAGGGTGATGTCATCATGGGGTTCTTATGAACTTCAAGAGTTGGCCTCATTCCACCAGGAACAACTCAGATCTAAAGGATTTCAAAATATTTAAACACTGATCTCGCAATAATCTAAACATTTTCAAAAGATTAAAAGAGTTGAAAGAGATTTTCCTAACTTTTCTCATTCTTTTACACTCATGAACTCAAAACCGATAGAATCGGAGCTCATTCAGGCCTTCCACTCTTTCTCTAGTGATGTGTCGGTTTGAGATCTGATTCCTATCAACGAGATAACCGACTTAACGGGTTGAACATGAACGACCATCAAGAACGGTTAACTGGTCAGACTGGGGTGATTCCCGTCCGATCGGATAACTTGGACTTGGAGGAGTTCCTGTTGTTTAACACTTGGTCATACCATCTCGATCAAACCGCAAACTTTCAAACTTGACAAATTTCAAAACGACCAAGTCACCAGACGGACTGCCGTCCGATCGGATTGCCATCCGATCGGATGACATTTGGCTTTCAATACTTAAACTTTTTACAACATTATCAATACTTATCCAAATCCAGCGAATGGTCATCCGATCGGAAGACCATCCGATCGCATGACCATCATGCTGTGAACTTGTTCTCTGAGAAATGCCTCGCGGGACGGATCGCCACCCGATCGAACGACTGTTCGACCGGACGACCTGAAAGGTAGAGATACTTCTCTGTTTTTCAAAATGCTACAACGAAAACTTCAAAGGCATCATACACAAATACATCCCTCCCAAACGAAGGACAATCCGACCGAATGGCCATCCGCCCAGATGGCCCTTTGTCATTCTGTTCACTTGCTCCGTTTAACGCGTCGTTCATCGCTTATGCTATGGTTAACTATTCAGGCTAATCCCTCAGCGCTCCCTTCAATCCAAGAGAGTGTTTATTTATTAAGCACTATTTGTGAGTATACTCGACCCCTTTTTGCTTTACGCACTTTTGGGTGTTACATACGTTACTTATATCAAATCACATGAAACACACAACGCAAACACTTTTATACGCTGACCTTTACTACATGTTATACGTGTTACTCGATGAATGCTTGTATGTTATGTTTACACAATGATTGTTCCCTGACACCTTAGCAACGATAGTACTATAGTTTGGACTCAGCACCTGTCGTGGATGGGGGTTGCTAAGGGTATTTCTTCACGTGTCACAGTGTTGATATATGTTGCGCACTCTACAACTCGCAGTCACGTCTGTGCATATTTCATTGTCGATAACCTACTAGCTTCACTATGCTACATGTTACATGCTGGTTATGCGTAAACGCTTTCGCAAATCTATTATACTATTAAACTTGTATGCTCACCTTTACACTATGTGTATTGACCTCTATTTTAACGTATGTGACAGGTGTTTAGGATGCTGTGCTTTGCCTTGCTTTTTTGGAATCAAGCTAGGAAGGGTCTAGAAACGAACAATTAATATTTTGAGTTGTCGGAACAATGTTTTATCTTGAGATATCTATGTCTGTAATAACTGCTTTATTTGGATAAGTTATGGTATGGGACATAATATTGAATTATCTGGTAAATTAGTTGTTATGGATTTCTCCTGGACAATCTATTTCGCTCAGTGTCGCGCCCCGATGTTTCCGTCATCGGTTGGGGTGTGACATTTTGTTTGCATATATAGCAAACAATTTCTGCCTTTCCTTTTTCCCTGGTTTTACCTTCCATCCTCCCCTTGTCACCCTCCTGGTACTTGCTACTTCCACCTCTCAGCCTTTGCTCAAAAAAATTTGTGAGTAGGGATATTGCCTCAGCAAAGGCTAAAAAATCTGATGAAGTATCAGAAATTTCTGAGCTTTAGCAGTTAGAGGCTTGTGGATCAGTGATTGTTACTCTTTGTGTGTTGGAAACAAGAGCAATAGGTCAAGCCTTGTGGTTTGAGTTTTCATAAATTTCTTCCTCTCTTGGGACAAGGATGCTATAAAGATCATGTAAGTTGTAACACCCCGTGTTTTCGAAAGTCAAAGTCAAGGTCAAAGTCAACGACCGATTCGCGCAACTTGACTTGTAGTAGATTTCTTTTGGATGTTTATTTTAGTTGTATTATGTGGAGTAAGTGTCAATAATTACAATAATCGACGTATGTTACTCGCAAACTATTCGACTTACGACTGTGAACTATAGGAAGTAACAATGCGATAAAGCTAAACGATAATCAAACTATGCTAATCGAATCGACTTCAAAATCGCAACTCGAACTACGTATTTTAATTATTGTTATACGTGTGTGTGTGCCTTATGTGTTACTTGTGCATGTTCATTTATGTTATGTGTGGATCGCAATCGAACTCGAAACGCAATCGAACTCAATCAAAATCGAACTATGATAGATGTAGTAGTTGGGATTAAAAGTAATTTGACTAGGAAAATCTATCACATCGAATCGATCGCAACCGAAATCGAAACAGCAAAAATCGTCACGCCAAACACCCGAACCAAGTGCCATCCGGCCGGATTGCCATCCGACCGGGCTGCCACTTGATTGTGGTGTCAGGTCTTCATCCGACCGAGATGACATCCGACCGGACAGTCATCCGGGCGGGATGCCATCCGACCGACCCACACTTTCCCCTTTTGGAATCCTATAAATACCCCTGTCATTGTCATCATTTCCACTTTTGGAAATCCTCTGTCCGAACAGTTCGTGCTCCCCCACCTTTTCTTCAATTTCTCTCAATCCAGGTAAGATCTCGCCCTAAATCTTGTACTTTCTTGATCTACACGCACTCCTACACCTTTCTATCTTTTGAATCTTAACTTTTAACCGTGAAATCACTAGATTTAAGGTGTTCTAGGATAATGTCATCATGAGTTCTTGAAGAACTTCTTGTTTTGGCCTCAATCCACCAAGAACAACTTAGATCTGATAGATTTCCACACAAATACACAAGGATCTCGCATAGATCTAAGCTTAAATATAGTGAAAAAGGATTGAAAGATGGTTTCTAACTTTCTTTCAACTCTTTTACACTCAATACACTCAAAACCGATAGGATCCGACCCTGATCTAGTCCCCTACTCATTATTAGTGTTGTGCTAGCTCAAGATCCGGATTCTACCCACGAGACCACCGATTTCGGGTTAAACGAGAATAATCGTCTTGAATCGACTAACTGGTCGAACTAGGGTGATTCCTGGTCGATCAGGTTACTTGGATCAAGATGGGATTCTGTTGGTTAACACGTTGTCAAAACGTCTCGATAAAACGACAAACGACCAAAACGACCAAGTGTAAGACGAACGGAACAATCGGAACGGAATGATGTCCGACCGGACTGCTGTCCGAGCGGATAGACTACCTGAACGGATCGCTATCCGAACGGATAACATCTTGGGTCCCACACTAAATCAACTCTATCTGAAGTTTGGGTATCGAACGAATTGCCATCTGATCGGACTACCATCCGACCGGATTACTCTTCGGATCATGAGATACTAGGACTTTAAAGACTTAAACAATTTTCAACATGTTCATTAACAGGGTTGCCACCCGGTCGTATGGACATCCGACCGAGTGACTCTTCTGCTGTGAATTTGTTTCCACTAAGTAACCTCATCACTAGAGTCGCCGTCCGACCGGACTACCGTCCGACCGGATAATCATCCGAACGGATTGTCATCCGCACGATTAGCCGTCCGATCGACCGACTTGAAAGATAGAGATACTTCAATGTTTTAAAACGCTACAACGAAAACTTCAAAAGACCAGCCATCATACACAAACACATTCTTCTCCTAGGAAGAAACAATCCACTCGAGTAGTCATCCGACTGGACTATCGTCTGACCGGATGACTATCCGAACGGATTGTCATCCGCACAAACAAGCCGTCCGATCGGATTACCATCCGACCGAACTGCTATCCTACCCATTCACACTTGTATCGTTTTAAGAGTCACTTATCGTTATGCTATCAAACTATTCAGGCTAACCCTACTCGCCAAGCGCTCCCTTCAATCCATCAACCGCTGTGAGTATACTCGATCCCTTTTTGCTTTAAGCACTTTTGGGTGTTATATACGTTACAACTATTTAAATCACATCAAACACACTACTCAATACTATTTGAACGCTAACCGTTAATGCATGTCATACGTGGCTTATGAATGCTTGTTTGTTATGTTTACACATGGAATGCTGTCTACCTGCCTTAGCAACGATAGTACTATAGTTTGGACTCAGCACCCGTTCACACGGGGGTTGTTAAGGACAATTACTTGCATGGATTACGGTGGTAATCATGTATTGCGAAATGCCTCGAGCAGTCAACCCGCAGTCATTGGTATCGATGGATCTATGTCGATAACTAACGTGCTTCATTTCTCTATGTGTATGTGCTGGTTATGCGTAAACGAATTCGAACTCTATATGCTATTATCAAACTTGTATGCTCACCTTTACATTATATGTATTGACTTTATTTTAACGTATGTGACAGGTGCTTAGGATGCACACATGATAGGAAGTCGAAGCTAGAATAAAGCTTTAGAGCCCAACAAATAGTTGTCTGTAGTAAATGAATCAAGGGTCTCTAGAAGCAGATAAACAATTGCTCTATTTTAATCTGAGTTGTCGGAACAGAATTATTTGCCTAGACTTTATCTGTAATAATTTGTTTACTGTTTGAGACATGGTGTGGGACATGTTATTTTAAATTGAATAGTATTGATAATTGTTATGGAAACTTCTGGACAATCCGTTTCGCTCAGTGCCATGCCCCGATGATTCCGCCATCGGTTGGGGTGTGACAGATTGGTATCAGAGCCATAACTATAGGGAATTAGGCAAGAGTCGACCTAGTCCGGGTCGATATCTTAGACTCCTAGTCTATAGTTAGGAACCAACAGACCGACTTATGCATGTCCGTTAGGGATTTTGCATAAGTTTACTACTAATTTTCTCGCTATTCTCGCACACGCTACACTATCACTGCACTCGAATTTTCAATCATGAATGAGCAATTCGGTCGAGATTAGGTGTGAAAACCACAAACTCTCGACTAAAGTTGCTTAAACAACCCGCATTTTACTTACAAATGGGGAGAATTATACCAAATCAGGAGTGAATCCGTATTTTGATGAATAATCTCCTCTATTTTATCAAAACAGGAGCGAAGTTGTTAAGCCAGGGGTGAGACCCTAACCTTGACGACTTGTTCCGCTCATTTTACAAACTCTCACCAAAGTCTCGACGGACTCCAATGACCTGAAGTCACAAAATGACTAACGGGATGCGTGCCAAACGCCCAAGAATCGAGGCAAAAGCATAGTCCTGAAGGTTAAATGTGTCACACCCTGGCTTTGCGGAAGCGTGGTTAACTTTGGTGTGACTTCTCAATACCATAGCTTAATCATAACAAGCTATATGAATTTAAAAACCATGCAAGTCATCTATTAAGTTTTAAAAACCAAAATACAGTACCATTGTTTTAACCAACAACCATAACCTTGTTCAACAACATTACAACTTTTAACATAACATAAACGTGGTTTAAGGATTGTGTCTTGTCCAGGAAAGAGACACATCCCCTAAACCCTGATGACTTCATGACAAGTGCAGCGGAAAACGTTCCATACCGTGCCAGATCCGTTTAATTTCCTGAAATACATGTGAGTTGAAAAATCAACAATAATGTTGAGCGAGTTCATGTGCAAGTGAGTAAGTAAAACACTTGTAAGTATAAAAGTTTCCTGGTATGTAGCAGTGTAAGAGGACTTGTGATCACCAATGGTTTGCAAGGCCATTAGCATGTAGTGAAATGTAAGTAGGAAAGACACAACCCTAGCCGATTTTTGCGTTGGGTACCAAGTCACTCCGGGTCCGTTCTGTTAGTCCTCCGAGAGGCCTGTTCTGTTGGACCGGGAGCTGGGCTCGCTACACCCAGATAGATCTACCGCTCGAGTCCCTCGGTGTTCTAACTACCCATTCACATGATCTAAACCTCCTTACGTAATTCATACCGTGTGTAAAGTACTTGTAAACAAAGTAACATGTATTTCACCCCCGCGGTTAAGTAAACTGAAAACAGTTAGAGAAAAGGGGGACATGAACTCACAGTGAATGCGCGTCTCTACCAAGTGTCTCCAATACAGTAAGCTGTGCAACGACCTACAAGTGCTAATTCTATTAGACGGACGGCCGTGCCTTAGCTTTACAGTTTATGTCTTTGGGAAATAGTTAGACAACTATTTCGTGTTTATGTTCCGTATACACTTGGTAGTTATACTTCTTCCCAAGGATGGGGGATACAGTACATGTGCGTAAGTTACATTTTATCAATCTTGTGGTAATGTAATTACCGGTGTAACTTATATGTTAATGTGGAAGCGTTCGTACAGTTTTGGAATCATTAACGCTTGTAAATATTATTTTTACTCTAAAATAATATTTATGTATTTCACAAAATAATCATAAACAGTGTTGTGACAAATATATTTGTCACGTTAATCTTTGTGAAAATCCCACCTCCGAATATTTAGTAAAATACAGTGCTGGCGAAATTTATGTTTCGAAAGTATGTCCAAAAATAGTTCTAACACTTGTTGTGTAAAATCCTAAGTGTTAGGTTTTTAGAAAATTTCGCCAGAGTTTCCTCTGTAACTGGAGGTGGCCACGCTTTCAAGCGTATCATTTTCTTTTAACAAATCAATTCAACAATCTTCTTTATTCAATCAAACAATTTCCGACACAACAAACTAGTCGACAAGTATGTAAATTTGCATAATCGCATGAACTTGTAGTTTTTCCGAATCTATAGTGTAAACACCCTTTATATATGTAGATCTTTATATAAAGTAACTTTAATCTTGTAGAAACCCCGTGTTTAAAGAAATCCGTCTTTACAACTTCTAGTCATTTTTCCCAAAAATAGTTATTTGTCGGATCTCTTCATTTCACAAGTGTCTACACACTTGTGGTTTATAAAATCATATTTATTAGTGTAAGATCCATCTTTAGAAAAACATGATTTCTTTAAAGTGTGGTCTTTCTAAAATACCACTTGCGGATATGTAGATCCGCTAGTTTTAAACACCATTTTACCGGTTAAATCACTTTTACACAAGTAAAATATTTTTACACAAGTTCATGTATCTTGTGTGGTAGAGTTTCACCTTTAACCCTTGTATTTAGTCAAAAACGAGCTTATGTGAAGATCCATGATCTTACAAAGTCGGGTTAAACGGAGATCCGAGCTACCACATCATAGATCGGGTCTCAATAAACACATATTTCAAGTCCTACGACTTTTACACAAGTTATATGTCTTTAACCACCATTTTAAGTATTTTTAGTAGACTTTTAATCATCATCTTTCATTTTAACGAGATTCAACCGACAATATTCCTTTTAACCACCTTAGATAGGATTAAAAACAAGTTTTAAACATTATACCTCTAGCTCAAGGCTAGGGAAGATCTTTGGCGAAAAAGAGGTGGATAAAAGCTAACGGTAGAGGTCCTTCGTGTTCCGTTTGCTCCAAGGCTCCTAATACGCAACCCTTGATGTTTGAGTGACCTTGGAATGGCAAGAACCAAACTCGAAAATGGATGGTTGAAATAGGGGAGTGTGGCCGTGAGCTTTAGAGGGCAAGAGAGAGTGTTTTTGTGGTGTGGTGGGTTATGAATGATCTTGTGTGCTAATCTTCCAACTTATAGGCAAATCTTAGGAGTATTACCCAATGGTAATTATGTCTAAAAGATATTAGGCACAAGTGTATAAAATAATCAAGTAATGTACAATTGTGTTCCCCCATATGGGGACGGTTGTAAAGAGAGGGGGGGGGTCTAGTTCCATTCTAACCATTAGTTAGGTTTATAGTTAGGTTAAATAGGTTAGTGAAGTGTCTAACCCGGTTACTTGTGTATAGTACATTTTAGCGGGTGTTAGGGTAATCAGTGACCCTAACTAGCTCGGAAAAAGATAAATAATAAAAATAACGATATTTTCATGTTCCGGGTTTAGTCCGGTTGTTCGGTTGGATAGTAATCCGTTAAAGCGTTACAAAAGCTTTAAAGTGTCGTTATTGTTATTTTTAGTGACACATTTTGTTTCCGCACTTTAGAAAGTGTCTAGTAGTATTTTCCCCATATTTTGGCACTTTACTAGTCAGCTAGAAGCTGGATTATTTATTAAAGTGCTGTGTTTGGTACTTAAAGTACGTTTTAGGCACATCCAATCAGTGTATCTTATTCCTAGAGACGCAGTTCCACAACCCTTATAACCCTACACTCACTACCAGTGTAGTCAGATATTTGAGGCTCTTAACAGGCCTTAGAGGCAGTGTCTGCCTGATGCTGGTTATATCAGCATGTTCATTGTGTATCCGTTTAGTGTGCTACTGTGCTTTTTGTGCATCATGTTTGTCACTAAGGTTCAGCATATAAATATTGTAGTGACAGCAAGCAAGTATGATGCAAGTAAGTTCATGTATCAGTATTCAAGTAGCAGTTCATCAGCTAGTTCAAACAAGCACAGTAATTAAGCAGTAATTAATCATTAATTAAGTTGTACGGATACCTGGTTTAGTGCGGGTTGTCACATTCTCCCCTCGTTAAATAAATTTCGTCCCGAAATTTAAGTTCTGCTTGTAGATGCAGAGTTCTTAGAAAATAAGTGGGGGTATTTCTCTTTCATCCGGTCCTCACGTTCCCAGGTGAATTCAGGACCATGTCTGGCATTCCAACGAACTTTGACGAGTTTGACACTACTCCGGCGGGTCTTGTTAACTTTCCAATCCGTGACCTCAACAGGTTCTTCAACGAAGTGGAGCGTGTCGTCAATATGAATCTCGTCGATGGGAATGGCAACGTCAATTTGAGTTGGGCTTTTCTTCAGATTGGATACATGAAATGTATCGTGAACACCATTCAGTTCAGCAGGTAGGTCCAACTTGTATGCTACAGTTCCAATTCCTTCCAGGATTTTGAAGGGACCAATGTAGCGCTGATTTAACTTTCCACGCTTTCCCAAGCGTGCGACTCCCTTCCAGGGTGAAACTTTCAATAACACCATTTCTCCGACTTGGAAGTCCACATGCTTCCGGTTTGGATCCGCGTAGGCCTTTTGTCTGTGGCGAGCGGCTTCGATGCGTTTAAGTATTTGCGCGATCTTGTCTGTCGTCTCTTGGACGATCTCGGGACCAGCAAGCTGCCTATCACCTGCGTCAGACCAACATAGTGGTGATCGGCACTTGCGTCCGTATAGGGCCTCAAATGGCGCGACACCAATACTGGTGTGGTAGCTGTTGTTGTATGAAAATTCGACCAAAGGTAAATGTTTATCCCAGCTACCGCCCAAATCCATAACACATGCCCTCAGCATGTCTTCCAAAATTTGTATCGTTCGCTCGCTCTGGCCATCAGTTTGCGGATGGAACGCAGTGCTCAGATTCAATTGTGAGCCAAAAGATTCTTGGAAGGATTGCCATATCCTTGACACAAACCTTCCGTCTCTATCAGAGATGATTGTGAGAGGTACTCCATGACGTGCTACGATCTTTCTCAAGTAAATTTCCGCAAGTTTACTAGTGCTGTCTTTCTCCTTGATTGGCAGAAAGTGTGCGGATTTTGTTAGGCGGTCAACAATCACCCAAATCATATCATGGCCTCTTGGCGTTCTTGGCAGTTTTGTAACAAAATCCATTGAGATTTGTTCCCATTTCCACTTGGGAATCTCAGGTTGTTGCAGAAGTCCCGAAGGCTTCTGGTATTCCGCCTTGACCTTAGCGCACGTTAAACATTTGCTCACGTAAACAGCAACGTCGCCTTTCATCCTAGGCCACCAATAATAACCTTTGAGATCCTGGTACATCTTATCCGATCCAGGGTGGATAGAGTACCGTGACTTGTGCGCTTCGTCGAAAATATCTTCCCTTAATCTACCAAACAGAGGAACCCAAATCCTTTTCTCAAAACATAACGTTCCTTCCTCGTTTGGTACCAAAAGCTTCTCCATTCCACGGAGATATTCTTCCTCAAGGTTTCCCTCCTTGAGAGCTTCCTTTTGTGCAGCACGAATGCGCAAGGAAAGATCGGTTCGTATGATCATTTCCAAAGCTCTAACCCTTATGGGCTTGATTCTTTCTTTACGACTTAGGGCATCGGCAACTACATTCGCCTTCCCTGGGTGATATTTTATCTCGCAGTCGTAATCGTTTAATAATTCAACCCATCGTCTTTGCCTCATATTCAACTCCTTCTGGTTGAATATATGCTGTAGGCTCTTGTGATCTGTGAAGATTGTGCACTTCGTACCATACAGGTAGTGTCTCCAGATCTTTAAAACGAAAACCACTGCGCCAAGCTCTAAATCGTGGGTGGTATAGTTCTTTTCGTGCACTTTCAGTTGGCGTGATGCGTAAGCAATGACCTTTTGGCGTTGCATCAACACACAACCCAATCCTTGACGCGATGCGTCGCAGTATACCACAAAATCGTCAGTACCTTCTGGTAGAGCTAAGATTGGCGCGTTACAAAGCTTGTCCTTCAATATCTGAAACGCTTCATCCTGTTTGATTCCCCAATCAAACATCTTATCCTTCTGTGTGAGGAGCGTCAAAGGTTGAGCGATCTTTGAAAAGTCCTCGATGAACCTTCTATAGTAGCCAGCCAAACCCAAGAATTGTCGAATCTCGGTTGGCGTTGTAGGCGTTTCCCAATTTTTTGATCGCCTCGATCTTTGTGGGATCAACATGGATTCCATTTCCATTAACCACATGTCTAAGAAACTGGACTTCGCGTAGCCAAAACTTGCACTCAGAGAACTTGGCATACAACTGTTCCTTCTTTAGCAGCTCCAAAATAGCTCTTAGATGCTGTTCGCGTTCAGCCTTTGTCCTTGAATAAATCAAGATGTCGTCGATAAACACAATCACGAACTTGTCCAAGTATGGCTTGCAAACTTTATTCATTAGATCCATGAATACCGCAGGTGCGTTTGTCAAACCAAATGGCATAACGAGGAACTCGTAGTGTCCATAACGAGTTCGGAAGGCTGTTTTCGGGATACTTTCCTCCTGTATCCTTAATTGATGGTATCCAGATCGAAGATCGATCTTTGAATAATAGTTCGAGCCTTGCAGTTGATCAAACAGATCGTCGATTCTTGGCAGAGGATACCTGTTCTTGATCGCCAGCTTGTTCAATTCTCTGTAGTTGATGTTTATTTGAAAATCATCATCCTCCTTTTTGATGGGTAACAATGGGATTACCCCAAAAAGGAATTTTTGGTCTGTTATCTTCCTTCTCCATCCGTTACCAACACTTCTCTGTCAATCCTTGCACCCCCGAAAATGTAAGTCGCTATGATGCATTGACTACGGGTGCAGTGCCTGGAATTGAATCGTCGTGAAACTCTACTTGCCTTAGAGGCGGTAATCCAGGCAAGTCTTCTGGGAAGACTTCTGGATACTCCCTTACGACAGGGATGTCTTCGATTCTTGGCTCAGCAGCCTTTTTATCCACGATGTGTGCTAGAAAAGCAACACATCTTTTCTGTAAACACTTCCTTGCTTTCAAGCAGCTGATAAATCTTAGCGGTGTGTCACGCTTCTCTCCGTGAACCACAATTGTCTCACCATCATCAGTTGGAATACGAACAGCTTTCTCATGACATACTATCTCAGCCTTGTTTCCGGATAACCAATCCATTCCTACCACCACGTCGTAGCTTCCCAATTTGACTGGTAGTAGATCCAAAGTAAACTCACGTTCTCCCAGTGCTATCACACAGCCTCTGATTACCTCGTTGGCTTCAACTAACTTTCCATTAGCTAATTCGATCGAGTAGGGGATATCTAACTTACTAGCGGTTAAACCAAGTATATTCTTAAATTCTAATGACACGAAGCCATAACCGGCACCAGCATCAAACAAAATAGGTGCAAAAGTTTTGGTTGTTAGAGAACGTACCAGAAATCACACCTGGATCCTGGCATGCCTCACAAGCTCTGATGTTGGATTTTCTCTCACGGTCTTGTTTCAACTTCAGGCATTCCCTCTTAAAATGTCCAACTTCCTTACAATGGTAGCATCCTATCATTCGGCCATTTCCTTTCCCATTTCCACCTGGAGCGTTGTTACTGTTTTCTCCTTGTATGGAACTCTTCATCCCACAACCTTCCTTGTTGTGTCCTTTCCTCCCGTACCAAGGCTTCTGACATCCACCATCTCGGTGACACTTGCACTCAGCACATCTTGGTTTGGTTTCTAAGTAAATCTTATCATTGGCCTGTTTGTTGTTAGGGCAATCTTTCTTGAAATGCCCTTTGTCCCCGCAGTCAAAGCAACCTCGAATAGATCTTTGTTCATCGTTATTCATTTGGGTATCTTCGGTAAGCTTCCTTTTGTTCTTTCCAGACGACTCTGCCTGAGTTTTCTTGTCAGGGTTTGCAAGTTTTTCTAGTCTATTTGCTTCCGTAACGAGTACCAAACCCATCTTACTTGCAACAATGGTTGTTGGTGGCGTGGATGCTGTCATCAAGCTCAAGACTTGAGGCGCCAGTTCCCAAATGAATTGTTCCAATTTCTTCAGTTCTGGTTTTACCAGGTATGGAACAATTTGTGACAGATCATGGAGTCGTTGCACGTACTCCAACACCTTCGGACCTTCCATCATTAGGCTCCGAAATTCATCTTCCCACTTCTGGGTTTCCGTGTGGGGGCAATACTTCTTATGCATCATTCCTTTCAACTCATCCCAAGTTAACGCGTATGCTGTAGTTAGGCCCATTATTCGAACCTGAAGATTCCACCATAATCGAGCTCCATCTTGAAACAACTCAGAAACGTATGGGACCTGTTGTTCTGGCGTACAGCCACTCATTCGAAAGATGGATTCCATATTTTCAATCCATTTTACAAAAGTTATGGCACCCCCAGTGCCGTCGAACTTCGGAGGCTTGTAGTTGAGGAAGTGCCAGTAGGAACAACCGTTATTTTCTGAGGTACCTTTGATTGGTTCGGAGCGTAGGGCCTCGTGTTGTGCTATAGCTGCAGCAATTATCTCTTTAAGTTCTGCCTCAGAGGTGGGCATGCGTATTTCACGTCTTGGCGGCATCTTCTAAAAGATGTTTCACATAGGTTAGGTCATAGCAAGTGAAGCGTATGCATTCAACAATACCAACACATAACATCTCAGGTTATCAACAAATCAATCACATAACCTCTTATGTTATAGGACATAAACAATAGATTGAACATCGCATGTGATGAGAATACTGCGATTGTATTGCCACAATTCGAGACCACAAAGTAAAGCTTACAAGTACACCACCATATCATACAACATCAATGACTTAGTAGGGGACGACCCTAGACAAGTCGTGCGATCGCTGGTCATGTTCAGGAGTCTCTGGTTCGTCCTTTCTCAAATTTCAGGACTCCACGTCAAGTTTCCGAATTTCTGTTCTAAAACAACATTTCTTCTCAATCGTTTCCTTGAGCTCGTCCCAGCTCAGTGTATAAGCAGCGTCTGTGCCAAGGGTCTGAATCTAGAGGTTCCATTAAGAGAGTGTGCCACCTAGAAATATCCCTGAGATGTAGGTAACACTCTGTTGGGGCGAACAGTTACTCATTCTTAGAGTGGAGTTGGTCTCTTCGGACCAACGAACAAATGCAACGGTGCCTCCTGTTTTATCAAAGTTCAAAGGCTTGCAGTTCAGGAACTGTTTTATAGGTGCAGCCAGTTGGAGGGTCATCTCCAGTAATGCCATCGTTGTACTTAGAGTGGAGGGCTTCATGTCGTGCATTTATCTGTGAGATGCGTTCTTGCAGCTCGTCTTCTGTCCTTGGCAATGTACTGGTGTTTGTGTCACGCCTGGGTGACATTCCCTTTTTGTCGAAATAGCGTGAAGCGGGTTGGACAATGTTTCAATTGTCTATGGGGTATATATATAGCAACGTAAGCCATCATGTAATCACCCCATTTCACACGCAAATATACTCACTGTATAAGTGGGGAAATAAATTCCTGAGCCTTCACATAGGCTTGTCAATTTGGCTTGTTGCTTGTAATAGAATGAACTCGAGGCTACATCGCCTAGGTCATTTGTGTTTAGGTTATTTCCTGCTGCATTGGTTATCATTAGCTTGGCCTGCAGAGTCCACCAGGATTCCTGTGCACTACAAATCGTTATTACGTGGGCCCCCGTAATAATAAATTGTCTTGCACAGTTACCCCAAATTTTCTCTCGTCCAAGCAGATGATCAATCAAGGGGCAATAGTAGGTGCGTTGGCATGATCAGGGTCATGCTCCAAATGCGGGGTCAGGAGCAGCGCCTGGCTCAGGGGCCACGGCCGGCTCCGGGTCAAAAACTCCATCTCAAGATCAGCTGTATCAACACACAGGGGTCGACAGGGCTACAGGATCCCCCAAGGGCCGGTCTAAGTGCATGAACTCAATGTCATGGTCTGGATCAACACCAGGCGGAAAAACAGAATTGTCCTCAATATCGCGATCAAACTCAAAACTGTGTGCGGGATCCGGTGCAGCTAATGATGCCCTATCAGGGTCGGCGTCGTGTAAGTAGTGCTGCATTCCCTGTATGTGCGAAGATGCGGATGTTAGAAACTCAAATGAGTCTGGGATAGGGGAATGGACATGAGTTTCCCCTACAGGAGCGTCCGCATGCAGTAGTCTAATACTAGCAGAAATAGGGCCTCGCCCTCAAGTGGGTCCTCCTCTTAGTAGTTCGACATCGTCTTCAGAGACAACGTCGGGGGCATATCAACAACGAGATAAGCGGCAGGGGGCGAATTCCCAACAAGATAGTCATTAGTAGGCTCTGCTACGACTTCAGGCAGTGCACAAAGGGCTGAAAGTCGTCATTGTCTGTGCCGGTAGTATCAGAAATGTACACCTCGTGCTTTGATGAAACTATGTCGTCTGATACTATAGCCATGGGATTCGTTGTGTCCATCTTTCTAGTACTTGATGAAAGCATGACGTTTGTAACACAAACACATATTCGTATAATAATCAATCATATAGTCATATAAACATGTAGTCATCACGTAAACATTCAAATTATCCTTCTAGTCCCACTAGCCAACACTTCTAGTCCCACTAGCCAACACTTCTAGTCCCACTAGCCAACACTTCTAGTCCCACTAGCCAACACTTCTAGTCCCACTAGCCAACACTTCTAGTCCCACTAGCCAACACTTCTAGTCCCACTAGCCAATACTTCAGTTTCCCAGACTGAGCCTAGAATAATGGATAAAATGTGCTCAACATTTGTTTGTAAAAAGTTGTGGATCTGGACTTATGTGGTATGCAGTAAAATGTTTTCGTGAGAGCCCTAGTGATCATAGTCTAGACTCGAGAAAGAATCCTAGTTCGCTATGATCAGAGCTCTGATACCAAGCTGTCACACCCTGGCTTTGCGGAAGCGTGGTTAACTTTGGTGTGACTTCTCAATACCATAGCTTAATCATAACAAGCTATATGAATTTAAAAACCATGCAAGTCATCTATTAAGTTTTAAAAACCAAAATACAGTACCATTGTTTTAACCAACAACCATAACCTTGTTCAACAACATTACAACTTTTAACATAACATAAACGTGGTTTAAGGATTGTGTCTTGTCCAGGAAAGAGACACATCCCCTAAACCCTGATGACTTCATGACAAGTGCAGCGGAAAACGTTCCATACCGTGCCAGATCCGTTTAATTTCCTGAAATACATGTGAGTTGAAAAATCAACAATAATGTTGAGCGAGTTCATGTGCAAGTGAGTAAGTAAAACACTTGTAAGTATAAAAGTTTCCTGGTATGTAGCAGTGTAAGAGGACTTGTGATCACCAATGGTTTGCAAGGCCATTAGCATGTAGTGAAATGTAAGTAGGAAAGACACAACCCTAG
The DNA here is from genome assembly GCA_030545235.1 of Helianthus tuberosus. Taxonomy (NCBI): domain Eukaryota; kingdom Viridiplantae; phylum Streptophyta; class Magnoliopsida; order Asterales; family Asteraceae; genus Helianthus; species Helianthus tuberosus. The sequence continues at coordinate 191,587,979 of CM060406.1, forward strand.
CCGATTTTTGCGTTGGGTACCAAGTCACTCCGGGTCCGTTCTGTTAGTCCTCCGAGAGGCCTGTTCTGTTGGACCGGGAGCTGGGCTCGCTACACCCAGATAGATCTACCGCTCGAGTCCCTCGGTGTTCTAACTACCCATTCACATGATCTAAACCTCCTTACGTAATTTATACCGTGTGTAAAGTACTTGTAAACAAAGTAACATGTATTTCACCCCCGCGGTTAAGTAAACTGAAAACAGTTAGAGAAAAGGGGGACATGAACTCACAGTGAATGCGCGTCTCTACCAAGTGTCTCCAATACAGTAAGCTGTGCAACGACCTACAAGTGCTAATTCTATTAGACGGACGGCCGTGCCTTAGCTTTACAGTTTATGTCTTTGGGAAATAGTTAGACAACTATTTCGTGTTTATGTTCCGTATACACTTGGTAGTTATACTTCTTCCCAAGGATGGGGGATACAGTACATGTGCGTAAGTTACATTTTATCAATCTTGTGGTAATGTAATTACCGGTGTAACTTATATGTTAATGTGGAAGCGTTCGTACAGTTTTGGAATCATTAACGCTTGTAAATATTATTTTTACTCTAAAATAATATTTATGTATTTCACAAAATAATCATAAACAGTGTTGTGACAAATATATTTGTCACGTTAATCTTTGTGAAAATCCCACCTCCGAATATTTAGTAAAATACAGTGCTGGCGAAATTTATGTTTCGAAAGTATGTCCAAAAATAGTTCTAACACTTGTTGTGTAAAATCCTAAGTGTTAGGTTTTTAGAAAATTTCGCCAGAGTTTCCTCTGTAACTGGAGGTGGCCACGCTTTCAAGCGTATCATTTTCTTTTAACAAATCAATTCAACAATCTTCTTTATTCAATCAAACAATTTCCGACACAACAAACTAGTCGACAAGTATGTAAATTTGCATAATCGCATGAACTTGTAGTTTTTCCGAATCTATAGTGTAAACACCCTTTATATATGTAGATCTTTATATAAAGTAACTTTAATCTTGTAGAAACCCCGTGTTTAAAGAAATCCGTCTTTACAACTTCTAGTCATTTTTCCCAAAAATAGTTATTTGTCGGATCTCTTCATTTCACAAGTGTCTACACACTTGTGGTTTATAAAATCATATTTATTAGTGTAAGATCCATCTTTAGAAAAACATGATTTCTTTAAAGTGTGGTCTTTCTAAAATACCACTTGCGGATATGTAGATCCGCTAGTTTTAAACACCATTTTACCGGTTAAATCACTTTTACACAAGTAAAATATTTTTACACAAGTTCATGTATCTTGTGTGGTAGAGTTTCACCTTTAACCCTTGTATTTAGTCAAAAACGAGCTTATGTGAAGATCCATGATCTTACAAAGTCGGGTTAAACGGAGATCCGAGCTACCACATCATAGATCGGGTCTCAATAAACACATATTTCAAGTCCTACGACTTTTACACAAGTTATATGTCTTTAACCACCATTTTAAGTATTTTTAGTAGACTTTTAATCATCATCTTTCATTTTAACGAGATTCAACCGACAATATTCCTTTTAACCACCTTAGATAGGATTAAAAACAAGTTTTAAACATTATACCTCTAGCTCAAGGCTAGGGAAGATCTTTGGCGAAAAAGAGGTGGATAAAAGCTAACGGTAGAGGTCCTTCGTGTTCCGTTTGCTCCAAGGCTCCTAATACGCAACCCTTGATGTTTGAGTGACCTTGGAATGGCAAGAACCAAACTCGAAAATGGATGGTTGAAATAGGGGAGTGTGGCCGTGAGCTTTAGAGGGCAAGAGAGAGTGTTTTTGTGGTGTGGTGGGTTATGAATGATCTTGTGTGCTAATCTTCCAACTTATAGGCAAATCTTAGGAGTATTACCCAATGGTAATTATGTCTAAAAGATATTAGGCACAAGTGTATAAAATAATCAAGTAATGTACAATTGTGTTCCCCCATATGGGGACGGTTGTAAAGAGAGGGGGGGGGGGTCTAGTTCCATTCTAACCATTAGTTAGGTTTATAGTTAGGTTAAATAGGTTAGTGAAGTGTCTAACCCGGTTACTTGTGTATAGTACATTTTAGCGGGTGTTAGGGTAATCAGTGACCCTAACTAGCTTAGAAAAAGATAAATAATAAAAATAACGATATTTTCATGTTCCGGGTTTAGTCCGGTTGTTCGGTTGGATAGTAATCCGTTAAAGCGTTACAAAAGCTTTAAAGTGTCGTTATTGTTATTTTTAGTGACACATTTTGTTTCCGCACTTTAGAAAGTGTCTAGTAGTATTTTCCCCATATTTTGGCACTTTACTAGTCAGCTAGAAGCTGGATTATTTATTAAAGTGCTGTGTTTGGTACTTAAAGTACGTTTTAGGCACATCCAATCAGTGTATCTTATTCCTAGAGACGCAGTTCCACAACCCTTATAACCCTACACTCACTACCAGTGTAGTCAGATATTTGAGGCTCTTAACAGGCCTTAGAGGCAGTGTCTGCCTGATGCTGGTTATATCAGCATGTTCATTGTGTATCCGTTTAGTGTGCTACTGTGCTTTTTGTGCATCATGTTTGTCACTAAGGTTCAGCATATAAATATTGTAGTGACAGCAAGCAAGTATGATGCAAGTAAGTTCATGTATCAGTATTCAAGTAGCAGTTCATCAGCTAGTTCAAACAAGCACAGTAATTAAGCAGTAATTAATCATTAATTAAGTTGTACGGATACCTGGTTTAGTGCGGGTTGTCACATTCTCCCCTCGTTAAATAAATTTCGTCCCGAAATTTAAGTTCTGCTTGTAGATGCAGAGTTCTTAGAAAATAAGTGGGGGTATTTCTCTTTCATCCGGTCCTCACGTTCCCAGGTGAATTCAGGACCATGTCTGGCATTCCAACGAACTTTGACGAGTTTGACACTACTCCGGCGGGTCTTGTTAACTTTCCAATCCGTGACCTCAACAGGTTCTTCAACGAAGTGGAGCGTGTCGTCAATATGAATCTCGTCGATGGGAATGGCAACGTCAATTTGAGTTGGGCTTTTCTTCAGATTGGATACATGAAATGTATCGTGAACACCATTCAGTTCAGCAGGTAGGTCCAACTTGTATGCTACAGTTCCAATTCCTTCCAGGATTTTGAAGGGACCAATGTAGCGCTGATTTAACTTTCCACGCTTTCCCAAGCGTGCGACTCCCTTCCAGGGTGAAACTTTCAATAACACCATTTCTCCGACTTGGAAGTCCACATGCTTCCGGTTTGGATCCGCGTAGGCCTTTTGTCTGTGGCGAGCGGCTTCGATGCGTTTAAGTATTTGCGCGATCTTGTCTGTCGTCTCTTGGACGATCTCGGGACCAGCAAGCTGCCTATCACCTGCGTCAGACCAACATAGTGGTGATCGGCACTTGCGTCCGTATAGGGCCTCAAATGGCGCGACACCAATACTGGTGTGGTAGCTGTTGTTGTATGAAAATTCGACCAAAGGTAAATGTTTATCCCAGCTACCGCCCAAATCCATAACACATGCCCTCAGCATGTCTTCCAAAATTTGTATCGTTCGCTCGCTCTGGCCATCAGTTTTCGGATGGAACGCAGTGCTCAGATTCAATTGTGAGCCAAAAGATTCTTGGAAGGATTGCCATATCCTTGACACAAACCTTCCGTCTCTATCAGAGATGATTGTGAGAGGTACTCCATGACGTGCTACGATCTTTCTCAAGTAAATTTCCGCAAGTTTACTAGTGCTGTCTTTCTCCTTGATTGGCAGAAAGTGTGCGGATTTTGTTAGGCGGTCAACAATCACCCAAATCATATCATGGCCTCTTGGCGTTCTTGGCAGTTTTGTAACAAAATCCATTGAGATTTGTTCCCATTTCCACTTGGGAATCTCAGGTTGTTGCAGAAGTCCCGAAGGCTTCTGGTATTCCGCCTTGACCTTAGCGCACGTTAAACATTTGCTCACGTAAACAGCAACGTCGCCTTTCATCCTAGGCCACCAATAATAACCTTTGAGATCCTGGTACATCTTATCCGATCCAGGGTGGATAGAGTACCGTGACTTGTGCGCTTCGTCGAAAATATCTTCCCTTAATCTACCAAACAGAGGAACCCAAATCCTTTTCTCAAAACATAACGTTCCTTCCTCGTTTGGTACCAAAAGCTTCTCCATTCCACGGAGATATTCTTCCTCAAGGTTTCCCTCCTTGAGAGCTTCCTTTTGTGCAGCACGAATGCGCAAGGAAAGATCGGTTCGTATGATCATTTCCAAAGCTCTAACCCTTATGGGCTTGATTCTTTCTTTACGACTTAGGGCATCGGCAACTACATTCGCCTTCCCTGGGTGATATTTTATCTCGCAGTCGTAATCGTTTAATAATTCAACCCATCGTCTTTGCCTCATATTCAACTCCTTCTGGTTGAATATATGCTGTAGGCTCTTGTGATCTGTGAAGATTGTGCACTTCGTACCATACAGGTAGTGTCTCCAGATCTTTAAAACGAAAACCACTGCGCCAAGCTCTAAATCGTGGGTGGTATAGTTCTTTTCGTGCACTTTCAGTTGGCGTGATGCGTAAGCAATGACCTTTTGGCGTTGCATCAACACACAACCCAATCCTTGACGCGATGCGTCGCAGTATACCACAAAATCGTCAGTACCTTCTGGTAGAGCTAAGATTGGCGCGTTACAAAGCTTGTCCTTCAATATCTGAAACGCTTCATCCTGTTTGATTCCCCAATCAAACATCTTATCCTTCTGTGTGAGGAGCGTCAAAGGTTGAGCGATCTTTGAAAAGTCCTCGATGAACCTTCTATAGTAGCCAGCCAAACCCAAGAATTGTCGAATCTCGGTTGGCGTTGTAGGCGTTTCCCAATTTTTTGATCGCCTCGATCTTTGTGGGATCAACATGGATTCCATTTCCATTAACCACATGTCTAAGAAACTGGACTTCGCGTAGCCAAAACTTGCACTCAGAGAACTTGGCATACAACTGTTCCTTCTTTAGCAGCTCCAAAATAGCTCTTAGATGCTGTTCGCGTTCAGCCTTTGTCCTTGAATAAATCAAGATGTCGTCGATAAACACAATCACGAACTTGTCCAAGTATGGCTTGCAAACTTTATTCATTAGATCCATGAATACCGCAGGTGCGTTTGTCAAACCAAATGGCATAACGAGGAACTCGTAGTGTCCATAACGAGTTCGGAAGGCTGTTTTCGGGATACTTTCCTCCTGTATCCTTAATTGATGGTATCCAGATCGAAGATCGATCTTTGAATAATAGTTCGAGCCTTGCAGTTGATCAAACAGATCGTCGATTCTTGGCAGAGGATACCTGTTCTTGATCGCCAGCTTGTTCAATTCTCTGTAGTTGATGTTTATTTGAAAATCATCATCCTCCTTTTTGATGGGTAACAATGGGATTACCCCAAAAAGGAATTTTTGGTCTGTTATCTTCCTTCTCCATCCGTTACCAACACTTCTCTGTCAATCCTTGCACCCCCGAAAATGTAAGTCGCTATGATGCATTGACTACGGGTGCAGTGCCTGGAATTGAATCGTCGTGAAACTCTACTTGCCTTAGAGGCGGTAATCCAGGCAAGTCTTCTGGGAAGACTTCTGGATACTCCCTTACGACAGGGATGTCTTCGATTCTTGGCTCAGCAGCCTTTTTATCCACGATGTGTGCTAGAAAAGCAACACATCTTTTCTGTAAACACTTCCTTGCTTTCAAGCAGCTGATAAATCTTAGCGGTGTGTCACGCTTCTCTCCGTGAACCACAATTGTCTCACCATCATCAGTTGGAATACGAACAGCTTTCTCATGACATACTATCTCAGCCTTGTTTCCGGATAACCAATCCATTCCTACCACCACGTCGTAGCTTCCCAATTTGACTGGTAGTAGATCCAAAGTAAACTCACGTTCTCCCAGTGCTATCACACAGCCTCTGATTACCTCGTTGGCTTCAACTAACTTTCCATTAGCTAATTCGATCGAGTAGGGGATATCTAACTTACTAGCGGTTAAACCAAGTATATTCTTAAATTCTAATGACACGAAGCCATAACCGGCACCAGCATCAAACAAAATAGGTGCAAAAGTTTTGGTTGTTAGAGAACGTACCAGAAATCACACCTGGATCCTGGCATGCCTCACAAGCTCTGATGTTGGATTTTCTCTCACGGTCTTGTTTCAACTTCAGGCATTCCCTCTTAAAATGTCCAACTTCCTTACAATGGTAGCATCCTATCATTCGGCCATTTCCTTTCCCATTTCCACCTGGAGCGTTGTTACTGTTTTCTCCTTGTATGGAACTCTTCATCCCACAACCTTCCTTGTTGTGTCCTTTCCTCCCGTACCAAGGCTTCTGACATCCACCATCTCGGTGACACTTGCACTCAGCACATCTTGGTTTGGTTTCTAAGTAAATCTTATCATTGGCCTGTTTGTTGTTAGGGCAATCTTTCTTGAAATGCCCTTTGTCCCCGCAGTCAAAGCAACCTCGAATAGATCTTTGTTCATCGTTATTCATTTGGGTATCTTCGGTAAGCTTCCTTTTGTTCTTTCCAGACGACTCTGCCTGAGTTTTCTTGTCAGGGTTTGCAAGTTTTTCTAGTCTATTTGCTTCCGTAACGAGTACCAAACCCATCTTACTTGCAACAATGGTTGTTGGTGGCGTGGATGCTGTCATCAAGCTCAAGACTTGAGGCGCCAGTTCCCAAATGAATTGTTCCAATTTCTTCAGTTCTGGTTTTACCAGGTATGGAACAATTTGTGACAGATCATGGAGTCGTTGCACGTACTCCAACACCTTCGGACCTTCCATCATTAGGCTCCGAAATTCATCTTCCCACTTCTGGGTTTCCGTGTGGGGGCAATACTTCTTATGCATCATTCCTTTCAACTCATCCCAAGTTAACGCGTATGCTGTAGTTAGGCCCATTATTCGAACCTGAAGATTCCACCATAATCGAGCTCCATCTTGAAACAACTCAGAAACGTATGGGACCTGTTGTTCTGGCGTACAGCCACTCATTCGAAAGATGGATTCCATATTTTCAATCCATTTTACAAAAGTTATGGCACCCCCAGTGCCGTCGAACTTCGGAGGCTTGTAGTTGAGGAAGTGCCAGTAGGAACAACCGTTATTTTCTGAGGTACCTTTGATTGGTTCGGAGCGTAGGGCCTCGTGTTGTGCTATAGCTGCAGCAATTATCTCTTTAAGTTCTGCCTCAGAGGTGGGCATGCGTATTTCACGTCTTGGCGGCATCTTCTAAAAGATGTTTCACATAGGTTAGGTCATAGCAAGTGAAGCGTATGCATTCAACAATACCAACACATAACATCTCAGGTTATCAACAAATCAATCACATAACCTCTTATGTTATAGGACATAAACAATAGATTGAACATCGCATGTGATGAGAATACTGCGATTGTATTGCCACAATTCGAGACCACAAAGTAAAGCTTACAAGTACACCACCATATCATACAACATCAATGACTTAGTAGGGGACGACCCTAGACAAGTCGTGCGATCGCTGGTCATGTTCAGGAGTCTCTGGTTCGTCCTTTCTCAAATTTCAGGACTCCACGTCAAGTTTCCGAATTTCTGTTCTAAAACAACATTTCTTCTCAATCGTTTCCTTGAGCTCGTCCCAGCTCAGTGTATAAGCAGCGTCTGTGCCAAGGGTCTGAATCTAGAGGTTCCATTAAGAGAGTGTGCCACCTAGAAATATCCCTGAGATGTAGGTAACACTCTGTTGGGGCGAACAGTTACTCATTCTTAGAGTGGAGTTGGTCTCTTCGGACCAACGAACAAATGCAACGGTGCCTCCTGTTTTATCAAAGTTCAAAGGCTTGCAGTTCAGGAACTGTTTTATAGGTGCAGCCAGTTGGAGGGTCATCTCCAGTAATGCCATCGTTGTACTTAGAGTGGAGGGCTTCATGTCGTGCATTTATCTGTGAGATGCGTTCTTGCAGCTCGTCTTCTGTCCTTGGCAATGTACTGGTGTTTGTGTCACGCCTGGGTGACATTCCCTTTTTGTCGAAATAGCGTGAAGCGGGTTGGACAATGTTTCAATTGTCTATGGGGTATATATATAGCAACGTAAGCCATCATGTAATCACCCCATTTCACACGCAAATATACTCACTGTATAAGTGGGGAAATAAATTCCTGAGCCTTCACATAGGCTTGTCAATTTGGCTTGTTGCTTGTAATAGAATGAACTCGAGGCTACATCGCCTAGGTCATTTGTGTTTAGGTTATTTCCTGCTGCATTGGTTATCATTAGCTTGGCCTGCAGAGTCCACCAGGATTCCTGTGCACTACAAATCGTTATTACGTGGGCCCCCGTAATAATAAATTGTCTTGCACAGTTACCCCAAATTTTCTCTCGTCCAAGCAGATGATCAATCAAGGGGCAATAGTAGGTGCGTTGGCATGATCAGGGTCATGCTCCAAATGCGGGGTCAGGAGCAGCGCCTGGCTCAGGGGCCACGGCCGGCTCCGGGTCAAAAACTCCATCTCAAGATCAGCTGTATCAACACACAGGGGTCGACAGGGCTACAGGATCCCCCAAGGGCCGGTCTAAGTGCATGAACTCAATGTCATGGTCTGGATCAACACCAGGCGGAAAAACAGAATTGTCCTCAATATCGCGATCAAACTCAAAACTGTGTGCGGGATCCGGTGCAGCTAATGATGCCCTATCAGGGTCGGCGTCGTGTAAGTAGTGCTGCATTCCCTGTATGTGCGAAGATGCGGATGTTAGAAACTCAAATGAGTCTGGGATAGGGGAATGGACATGAGTTTCCCCTACAGGAGCGTCCGCATGCAGTAGTCTAATACTAGCAGAAATAGGGCCTCGCCCTCAAGTGGGTCCTCCTCTTAGTAGTTCGACATCGTCTTCAGAGACAACGTCGGGGGCATATCAACAACGAGATAAGCGGCAGGGGGCGAATTCCCAACAAGATAGTCATTAGTAGGCTCTGCTACGACTTCAGGCAGTGCACAAAGGGCTGAAAGTCGTCATTGTCTGTGCCGGTAGTATCAGAAATGTACACCTCGTGCTTTGATGAAACTATGTCGTCTGATACTATAGCCATGGGATTCGTTGTGTCCATCTTTCTAGTACTTGATGAAAGCATGACGTTTGTAACACAAACACATATTCGTATAATAATCAATCATATAGTCATATAAACATGTAGTCATCACGTAAACATTCAAATTATCCTTCTAGTCCCACTAGCCAACACTTCTAGTCCCACTAGCCAACACTTCTAGTCCCACTAGCCAACACTTCTAGTCCCACTAGCCAACACTTCTAGTCCCACTAGCCAACACTTCTAGTCCCACTAGCCAATACTTCAGTTTCCCAGACTGAGCCTAGAATAATGGATAAAATGTGCTCAACATTTGTTTGTAAAAAGTTGTGGATCTGGACTTATGTGGTATGCAGTAAAATGTTTTCGTGAGAGCCCTAGTGATCATAGTCTAGACTCGAGAAAGAATCCTAGTTCGCTATGATCAGAGCTCTGATACCAAGCTGTCACACCCTGGCTTTGCGGAAGCGTGGTTAACTTTGGTGTGACTTCTCAATACCATAGCTTAATCATAACAAGCTATATGAATTTAAAAACCATGCAAGTCATCTATTAAGTTTTAAAAACCAAAATACAGTACCATTGTTTTAACCAACAACCATAACCTTGTTCAACAACATTACAACTTTTAACATAACATAAACGTGGTTTAAGGATTGTGTCTTGTCCAGGAAAGAGACACATCCCCTAAACCCTGATGACTTCATGACAAGTGCAGCGGAAAACGTTCCATACCGTGCCAGATCCGTTTAATTTCCTGAAATACATGTGAGTTGAAAAATCAACAATAATGTTGAGCGAGTTCATGTGCAAGTGAGTAAGTAAAACACTTGTAAGTATAAAAGTTTCCTGGTATGTAGCAGTGTAAGAGGACTTGTGATCACCAATGGTTTGCAAGGCCATTAGCATGTAGTGAAATGTAAGTAGGAAAGACACAACCCTAGCCGATTTTTGCGTTGGGTACCAAGTCACTCCGGGTCCGTTCTGTTAGTCCTCCGAGAGGCCTGTTCTGTTGGACCGGGAGCTGGGCTCGCTACACCCAGATAGATCTACCGCTCGAGTCCCTCGGTGTTCTAACTACCCATTCACATGATCTAAACCTCCTTACGTAATTCATACCGTGTGTAAAGTACTTGTAAACAAAGTAACATGTATTTCACCCCCGCGGTTAAGTAAACTGAAAACAGTTAGAGAAAAGGGGGACATGAACTCACAGTGAATGCGCGTCTCTACCAAGTGTCTCCAATACAGTAAGCTGTGCAACGACCTACAAGTGCTAATTCTATTAGACGGACGGCCGTGCCTTAGCTTTACAGTTTATGTCTTTGGGAAATAGTTAGACAACTATTTCGTGTTTATGTTCCGTATACACTTGGTAGTTATACTTCTTCCCAAGGATGGGGGATACAGTACATGTGCGTAAGTTACATTTTATCAATCTTGTGGTAATGTAATTACCGGTGTAACTTATATGTTAATGTGGAAGCGTTCGTACAGTTTTGGAATCATTAACGCTTGTAAATATTATTTTTACTCTAAAATAATATTTATGTATTTCACAAAATAATCATAAACAGTGTTGTGACAAATATATTTGTCACGTTAATCTTTGTGAAAATCCCACCTCCGAATATTTAGTAAAATACAGTGCTGGCGAAATTTATGTTTCGAAAGTATGTCCAAAAATAGTTCTAACACTTGTTGTGTAAAATCCTAAGTGTTAGGTTTTTAGAAAATTTCGCCAGAGTTTCCTCTGTAACTGGAGGTGGCCACGCTTTCAAGCGTATCATTTTCTTTTAACAAATCAATTCAACAATCTTCTTTATTCAATCAAACAATTTCCGACACAACAAACTAGTCGACAAGTATGTAAATTTGCATAATCGCATGAACTTGTAGTTTTTCCGAATCTATAGTGTAAACACCCTTTATATATGTAGATCTTTATATAAAGTAACTTTAATCTTGTAGAAACCCCGTGTTTAAAGAAATCCGTCTTTACAACTTCTAGTCATTTTTCCCAAAAATAGTTATTTGTCGGATCTCTTCATTTCACAAGTGTCTACACACTTGTGGTTTATAAAATCATATTTATTAGTGTAAGATCCATCTTTAGAAAAACATGATTTCTTTAAAGTGTGGTCTTTCTAAAATACCACTTGCGGATATGTAGATCCGCTAGTTTTAAACACCATTTTACCGGTTAAATCACTTTTACACAAGTAAAATATTTTTACACAAGTTCATGTATCTTGTGTGGTAGAGTTTCACCTTTAACCCTTGTATTTAGTCAAAAACGAGCTTATGTGAAGATCCATGATCTTACAAAGTCGGGTTAAACGGAGATCCGAGCTACCACATCATAGATCGGGTCTCAATAAACACATATTTCAAGTCCTACGACTTTTACACAAGTTATATGTCTTTAACCACCATTTTAAGTATTTTTAGTAGACTTTTAATCATCATCTTTCATTTTAACGAGATTCAACCGACAATATTCCTTTTAACCACCTTAGATAGGATTAAAAACAAGTTTTAAACATTATACCTCTAGCTCAAGGCTAGGGAAGATCTTTGGCGAAAAAGAGGTGGATAAAAGCTAACGGTAGAGGTCCTTCGTGTTCCGTTTGCTCCAAGGCTCCTAATACGCAACCCTTGATGTTTGAGTGACCTTGGAATGGCAAGAACCAAACTCGAAAATGGATGGTTGAAATAGGGGAGTGTGGCCGTGAGCTTTAGAGGGCAAGAGAGAGTGTTTTTGTGGTGTGGTGGGTTATGAATGATCTTGTGTGCTAATCTTCCAACTTATAGGCAAATCTTAGGAGTATTACCCAATGGTAATTATGTCTAAAAGATATTAGGCACAAGTGTATAAAATAATCAAGTAATGTACAATTGTGTTCCCCCATATGGGGACGGTTGTAAAGAGAGGGGGGGGGGGTCTAGTTCCATTCTAACCATTAGTTAGGTTTATAGTTAGGTTAAATAGGTTAGTGAAGTGTCTAACCCGGTTACTTGTGTATAGTACATTTTAGCGGGTGTTAGGGTAATCAGTGACCCTAACTAGCTCGGAAAAAGATAAATAATAAAAATAACGATATTTTCATGTTCCGGGTTTAGTCCGGTTGTTCGGTTGGATAGTAATCCGTTAAAGCGTTACAAAAGCTTTAAAGTGTCGTTATTGTTATTTTTAGTGACACATTTTGTTTCCGCACTTTAGAAAGTGTCTAGTAGTATTTTCCCCATATTTTGGCACTTTACTAGTCAGCTAGAAGCTGGATTATTTATTAAAGTGCTGTGTTTGGTACTTAAAGTACGTTTTAGGCACATCCAATCAGTGTATCTTATTCCTAGAGACGCAGTTCCACAACCCTTATAACCCTACACTCACTACCAGTGTAGTCAGATATTTGAGGCTCTTAACAGGCCTTAGAGGCAGTGTCTGCCTGATGCTGGTTATATCAGCATGTTCATTGTGTATCCGTTTAGTGTGCTACTGTGCTTTTTGTGCATCATGTTTGTCACTAAGGTTCAGCATATAAATATTGTAGTGACAGCAAGCAAGTATGATGCAAGTAAGTTCATGTATCAGTATTCAAGTAGCAGTTCATCAGCTAGTTCAAACAAGCACAGTAATTAAGCAGTAATTAATCATTAATTAAGTTGTACGGATACCTGGTTTAGTGCGGGTTGTCACAAAATGTGCGCAACGGATCCTTGCGAATAGTCAAATCACTTTGGTTAGTCGAAGTCTACTAGCCGCAGACAATCTATTTCTCGATTTCTATGTGTTTCGATTTTGAGCTTACAACCGCCAGCTCTGATGTTTCGTCAATTTTATGTGCTTATATATGTGTTTATCTGTTTAAATTTTGGAGATTTACTCGATTTTTGCTTTCACTTCGATCAACACATACGACCCGCACTGTATTTCTATCTCAAAACGTTAACAAATCGTTGAATTGTGGACGACCTTATGCTACGATATACACTTATACTACGCTAATCGATATACTAGACGGGACCGTTATATTCGAACAAATCACAGACTTTAAAGGATAGGTTTCTGTATTCTGACCGCCTCTGTGACTACATGTATATGTGCTTTTGTGCTTCTGTGCGCCATGTGCTTACGTGATTTCGTGATTATGTGCTTCTGTGACTATGTGAATCCGTGATTTCGTGCCTATGTGTTATGTGATTATGCGTGTTACTGAGCTTTAGTAAGTAGTAGACGTGTGAGGTGAGATTCGGATACAATGTGTTGAGTCCTGTGACGATGTCTGTTGCAGACAATGTCATCTGTATCCCGTCATCCCTTACTTTCTCGTCAAGAAAAGAGAGACAAACGCCTTGCTGCCATCATCACTAAAAGTGTAGCAAAGGCTGTGAGTGAGGTCTACGAGAACGTCAGCAAGTCGTCTGAGGAGTCGAGAACCAAAGCTCCTAAAGCTACCACCAAAGCTCCCTTCAATTTCAAGCAATTCAAGTCTTGTGGGCCAAAAGAATTCACTGGCGAGGGAGGCCCCACAGTGTTGTTCCAATGGTTTGACTCCATTGAGGTCACTCTACGACAAAGCGGTTGCCCTGATGACCTCCGTACTCTGAACGCTACCGGCGTCTTTCAGTCCCGTGCTCTAGACTGGTGGACGGCCGAGAGGAACAAGCGAGGGAACGATGCAGCTTACGGTCTGTCGTGGGACGAACTCAAGGAAGTCATGCTGGAAGAATTTTGTCCTCCTCATGAACATCAGAAGCTAGAGGATGAATTTTGGCACATACAGCAAAAGGATGGCGAAAATGCTGCGCTCACTGCTCGTTTCAAACAGCTCAGCATCATTTGTCCCGATCAGGTCAAGACACCAGATATGGCAATCAAGAAGTATATCCGAGCCCTGCCTGACTGTGTTGCCGATTTCGTGCAAGCGGCTAAGACTACGATGATCGAAGAGACTTATCTATTGGCCGCTGAAATCAACGACAAGCGGGTCAAGGCTGGTATCTGGGATAAAACTTCAAAGCACCTGCATCAAGCTACCACCGCCGCACCAACTGCTGAAACCACCACCTCATCGAGCAACAAGAGGAAGAGCAAGAGAAAGAGCAGCTCCAGCAATAAGAACTGTGCGATCACTGCTGCACCGATACAAGCTGTACCAACCCAACAGCGTCAAGTAGCGGTGCCTGTGGCAAATGCACCGCCTGCTAAGCGTGCATACACTGGGCCACACGCACTCTACCCTACTTGTACCTACCACCACCCGACTACCATTGTTTGCCGTTTTTGTGCTCATTGCAATATGTACGGCCATTTCACTACCAACTGCCGTGCTCGACAAGCTCCTGCTCATCAAGCTCTACTCACCGCCCCTCAGGGTCAACAAGCTCCTCCGGCACCCGCGGTCAACGCCAGAGCCTGCTTCGCATGTGGCGATCCTAACCACTTCGCCAACGTGTGCCCAAACAGGGTGGTAAAACAAGAGCCCCAGCAGCAGCAGCCTCAGCAACAGCCGCAACACCAGCAGCAACAGCAACAACAAGCAGCACGCGCACGAACTTTCAACATCAACGTGCGTCAAGCCCAAGCCGACAACAACGTGGTCAATGGTACGTTCCTTGTGAATGGTATTTATGCTTCGTGTTTATTTGATACTGGAGCCGATAATTGCTTTGTGTCGTTCGAATTCGAGAAGCTCCTTAGTCATAAACGCTCCCGACTCTCCTCGACGTTTGATGTGGAAGTCGCTACCGGAAGAACCGTCGCCGTTAATTCTATTCTTCGTGATTGTACTCTTGAGCTCAACAATCACATTTTCCCAATCGACCTTATTCCGATGCAACTCGGAAGTTTTGATGTCATAGTAGGCATGGACTTCTTTCGCGAAAACCATGCTGAAGTTGTGTGCTTCGACAAGATGATTCGATTCTCGCTCGCGAATGGAGATTTATTGTGTGTTTACGGTGAAACCGCTTCGAAAGGTCTCAAGCTCATGTCATGTGTCCGAGCTAGCAAGTATCTCCGCAAGGAATACAGAGCTTTCTTGGCTAACATCGTAGTAGCGGAGAAGGAAAAGAAAGAGAAGAAGGAAGTAAAAGACGTTCCTGTTGTTCGAGAGTTTCCTAACGTTTTTCCAGAGGATCTTCCCGGTCTACCACCAAGTCGTGACATCGACTTTCGTATCGACCTCATTCCAAGAGCCAACCCCATTGCCAAAGCTCCCTACCGACTCGCACCGTCCGAAATGCGCGAACTCTCAAACCAACTCCAGGAATTACTTGAGAAAGGCTTAATTCTCCCGAGCACCTCTCTTTGGGGCGCGCCAGTCCTCTTCGTCAAAAAGAAGGATGGGTCGTTCAGGATGTGTATCGACTATCGGGAATTGAATAAGCTAACTATCAAGAACCGCTATCCCCTACCTCGCATCGATGATTTGTTTGATCAGCTACAAGGTGCTACGTGCTTCTCAAAGATCGATCTACGCTCAGGCTATCACCAACTACGCATTCAAGAGGAGGATATACCCAAAACCGCGTTTCGCACTCGTTACGGCCACTACGAAGTCGTTGTTATGCCCTTTGGTTTAACCAACGCACCCGCGGTTTTCATGGATCTGATGAATCGCGTGTGCAAACCATATCTCGACCGTTTCGTCATCGTATTCATCGACGATGTCTTGATCTATTCCAAATCAAAAGCCGAACACGCGCAACATCTACGTTTGGTTCTCGAGCTACTACAGGGGAACCAACTCTATGCCAAGTTCTCCAAGTGTGAATTTTGGTTGGAGGAAGTTCAGTTTCTGGGTCACATTGTTAATAGTCAAGGTATTTACGTCGATCCTGCGAAGATCGAAGCTGTTAAGAGTTGGCTTACGCCTAAGAACCCGTCTGAAGTTCGTTCTTTTATCGGACTAGCGGGCTACTATCGACGATTTATCGAAGGATTCTCAAAGAACGTTGTACCACTTACCGCTCTCACGCATAAAGACAAGCCTTTTGTTTGGGGAACTGAACAAGAGTCTGCCTTTCGAACCCTCAAGCATAAGCTTTGCAATGCTCCTGTTCTCACATTGCCCGACGGAAACGACGATTTCATTGTCTACTGTGATGCTTCCAACCTTGGTCTTGGTTGTGTTCTCATGCAACGGGATAAGGTTATAGCTTACGCATCTCGTCAGCTCAAAATCCACGAGAAGAACTATACAACTCATGATCTCGAGCTAGGCGCAGTTGTTTTTGCGTTAAAGATTTGGCGACACTACCTGTATGGTACCAAGTGTACGATCTTCACCGATCATAGGAGCCTACAGCATATCTTTAATCAGAAGGAACTTAATATGCGTCAACGCCGATGGGTAGAACTTCTCAACGATTACGACTGTGAGATTCGTTATCACCCAGGTAAAGCAAATGTTGTTGCCGACGCACTCAGCAGACGGAGTTATCTGCTTAGCACTCATAATGTTCAAGCCCAACACGATCTCGAAACCCTCATTCGCGAAGCTCAGCATGCATGTTTTAATGAACGCACACTGAAGAAGGAAAGAATCTACCACGATGGAGCCCAGCTTGTGAGCAAATCGAATGGGATATTCCACTTTCTGGACCGAATTTGGATTCCCAAACGAACCAATTTACGAAAAATCTTGATGGACGAAGCCCACAAATCCCGGTATTCTATTCATCCCGGTGCCGACAAAATGTACCAGTCGCTACAAGTACTGGTGGCCCGGCATGAAAAGGGATATTACCCTCTACGTTGGAAAATGCCTGACATGTGCAAGAGTCAAGGCTGAACATCAAAGACCCTCTGGCTTACTCGAACAACCACCAATCCCTATGTGGAAGTGGGAGAGTATAGCCATGGACTTCATAACAAAGCTACCGCACACGTCATCAGGTCACGACAGCATTTGGGTTGTGGTTGATCGTTTGACTAAATCTGCTCACTTTTTGCCAATACGGGAAGACTACAAGGTAGAACGGTTAGCCCGAATCTACACCGACGATATCATTTGTAATCATGGTACGCCTCACGACATCATCTCTGATCGTGATGCTCGGTTTACCTCGCGACTGTGGGAAACGTTTCAAACGGCACTCGGTACATCACTTAATCTAAGTACTGCTTTCCACCCTCAAACCGACGGTCAGACTGAAAGAACGATTCGTACTCTTGAAGACATGCTCCGTTCATGTGTCATAGACTTCGGTGGTAATTGGGATAAATACCTGCCGTTAGTCGAATTCTCGTATAACAACAGCTATCATTCCAGCATCCAAATGGCACCATTCGAGGCTTTATACGGAAGAATATGTCGATCGCCTATTGTGTGGCACGAGATCGGTCATTCGCAATTAACCGGTCCCGAGCTACTGCAAGAAACAATAGACAAAATTTTCCAAATTCGAGACAATCTAACGAAAGCTCGGAATCGACAGAAAAGTTATGCCGATAGACGACGCAAGCCCCTTGAATTTGACGTTGGTGACTACGTACTCCTAAAGGTATCACCTTGGAAGGGTGTGGTCCGATTCGGCAAGAAAGGAAATCTCGCGCCTCGATATGTTGGACCTTTTAAGATTCTGGAAAGGATCGGAAAAGTCGCCTACAGACTCGAACTACCGGAAGAACTTAGTAACGTCCACCCGACTTTCCACGTTTCGAACCTACGAAAGTGCCTGGCTGAGCATGATCTAATTGTACCTCTCGATGACCTTCAAGTAAACGAAACACTACACTTCGTGGAAAAGCCTGTCGAAATCATGGACCGCCAAACCAAGCAGCTCAGACGCTCGTGCATTCCTATTGTGAAAGTCCGATGGGAAGGCAAGCGAGGCGCAGAGTTCACTTGGGAACTCGAAAGCGACATGAAGGCGAAGTACCCGCAGTTATTTAAAAAGAAAGTCTAGAGAGATAAAAGTGATTCACGGTGGTATACAACTTTCAGCCTAATTTCGGGACGAAATTCCCTAAACAAGGGGAGGCTGTAACACCCCGTGTTTTCGAAAGTCAAAGTCAAGGTCAAAGTCAACGACCGATTCGCGCAACTTGACTTGTAGTAGATTTCTTTTGGATGTTTATTTTAGTTGTATTATGTGGAGTAAGTGTCAATAATTACAATAATCGACGTATGTTACTCGCAAACTATTCGACTTACGACTGTGAACTATAGGAAGTAACAATGTGATAAAGCTAAACGATAATCAAACTATGCTAATCGAATCGACTTCAAAATCGCAACTCGAACTACGTATTTTAATTATTGTTATACGTGTGTGTGTGCCTTATGTGTTACTTGTGCATGTTCATTTATGTTATGTGTGGATCGAAATCGAACTCGAAACGCAATCGAACTCAATCGAAATCGAACTATGATAGATGTAGTAGTTGGGATTAAAAGTAATTTGACTAGGAAAATCTATCACATCGAATCGCTCGCAACCGAAATCGAAACAGCAAAAATCGTTGCGCCAAACACCCGAACCAAGTGCCATCCGGCCGGATTGCCATCCGACCGGGCTGCCACTTGATTGTGGTGTCAGGTCGTCATCAGACCGAGATGACATCCGACCGAACAGTCATACGGGCGGGATGCCATCCGACCGACCCACACTTTCCCCTTTTGGAATCCTATAAATACCCCTGTCATTGTCATCATTTCCACTTTTGGAAATCCTCTGTCCGAACAGTTCGTGCTCCCCCACCTTTTCTTCGATTTCTCTCAATCCAGGTAAGATCTCGCCCTAAATCTTGTACTTTCTTGATCTACACGCACTCCTACACCTTTCTATCTTTTGAATCTTAACTTTTAACCGTGAAATCACTAGATTTAAGGTGTTCTAGGATGATGTCATCATGAGTTCTTGAAGAACTTCTTGTTTTGGCCTCAATCCACCAAGAACAACTTAGATCTGATAGATTTCCACACAAATACACAAGGATCTCGCGTAGATCTAAGCTTAAATATAGTGAAAAAGGATTGAAAGATGGTTTCTAACTTTCTTTCAACTCTTTTACACTCAATACACTCAAAACCGATAGGATCCGACCCTGATCTAGTCCCCTACTCATTATTAGTGTTGTGCTCAAGATCCGGATTCTACCCACGAGACCACCGATTTCGGGTTAAACGAGAATAATCGTCTTGAACCGACTAACTGGTCGAACTAGGGTGATTCCTGGTCGATCAGGTTACTTGGATCAAGATGGGATTCTGTTGGTTAACATGTTGTCAAAACGTCTCGATAAAACAACAAACGACCAAAACGACCAAGTGTAAGACGAACGGAACAATCGGAACGAAATGTTGTCCGACCGGACTGCTGTCCGAGCGGATAGACTACCCGAACGGATCGTTGTCCGAACGAATAACATCTTGGGTCCCACACTTAATCAACTCTATCTGAAGTTTGGGTATCGAACGAATTGCCATCCGATCGGACTACCATCCGACCGGATTACTCTTCGGATCATGAGATACTAGGACTTTAAAGACTTAAACAATTTTCAACATGTTCATTAACAGGGTTGCCACCCGGTCGTATGGACATCCGATCGAGTGACTCTTCTGCTGTGAATTTGTTTCCACTAAGTAACCTCATCACTAGAGTCGCCGTCCGATCGACCGACTTGAAAGATAGAGATACTTCAATGTTTTAAAATGCTACAACGAAAACTTCAAAAGACCAGCCATCATACACAAACACATTCTTCTCATAGGAAGAAACAATCCACTCGAGTAGTCATCCGACTGGACTACCGTCCGACCGGATGACTATCCGAACGGATTGTCATCCGCACAAACAAGCCGTCCGATCGGATTACCATCCGACCGAACTGCTATCCTACCCATTCACACTTGTATCGTTTTACGAGTCACTTATCGTTATGCTATCAAACTATTCAGGCTAACCCTACTCGCCAAGCGCTCCCTTCAATCCATCAACCGCTGTGAGTATACTCGATCCCTTTTTGCTTTAAGCACTTTTGGGTGTTACATACGTTACAACTATTCAAATCACATCAAACACACTACTCAATACTATTTGAACGCTAACTGTTAATGCATGTTATACGTGGCTTATGAATGCTTGTTTGTTATGTTTACACATGGAATGCTGTCTACCTGCCTTAGCAACGATAGTACTATAGTTTGGACTTAGCACCCGTTCACACGGGGGTTGTTAAGGACAATTACTTGCATGGATTACGGTGGTAATCATGTATTGGGAACTGCCTCGAGCAGTCAACCCGCAGTCATTGGTATCGATGGATCTATGTCGATAACTAACGTGCTTCATTTCTCTATGTGTACGTGCTGGTTATGCGTAAACGAATTCGAACTCTATATGCTATTATCAAACTTGTATGCTCACCTTTACATTATATGTATTGACTTTATTTTAACGTATGTGACAGGTGCTTAGGATGCACACATGATAGGAAGTCGAAGCTAGAATAAAGCTTTAGAGCCCAACAAATAGTTGTCTGTAGTAAATGAATCAAAGGTCTCAAGAAGCAGATAAACAATTGCTCTATTTTAATCTGAGTTGTCGGAACAAAATTATTTGCCTAGACTTTATATGTAATAATTTGTTTACTATTTGAGACATGGTATGGGACATGTTATTTTAAATTGAATAGTATTGATAATTGTTATGGAAACTTCTGGACAGTCTGTTTCGCTCAGTGCCATGCCCCGATGATTCCGCCATCGGTTGGGGTGTGACATAAGTGCATGTTCCCTAGTTCAAGGGTGGATGCCAAGGTCATAGTGAGACTTCTCCACTCTTTTGGTAATAATGCATCCAGAAACTTTACTTTTCTTTTATCATTAGACTTCTCAATACCAAACTTTTTAAGATCATTCAAAAGTTTTGTAAACCTATTATATGTTTCTGAAAGTGTCTCACTTTGGAGACTTTTAAATCTTTCATATGAAGAAACACAATTTGTTCTCTTGTTTCTTTTCATTCACAAAGATTTTCCAACTGACCTCATATCTCCTTAGGAGATGCACATTCATCTACTTGTGAGAATATGTCATTTGGAAGTGCCATTATCAAGAGTGATTTGGCCCTTTCATCAGCTTCAACCATATCCTTATCTTATTTGCTCCAATGTATTTCTTGTTTAGGAGAAAAGAGATAGGGATTGCTGATGTGAGCTCAGTTGCTGGAGCAGCGGGAATTTCAACAATGGGTCTATGTGGGCCTCTCTCAATGGATTGAAACAGAGCTCGATCATGTCCATTAAGAAAGTTGATCATCCTGATTCTCCATTGGGGGTACTCCTCTCTGACTAAAGTCGGAGGCTTTGACATAGATCCAATGTTAAAAGCATTGTTCCAAGTTTGAAAGTTTGCCATATTTAGTAAAAGAGATTGTTATAAAAAATATGAGCAATTGATCTTTTGAAAATGATTTATTCAATCTGCTCTTATACCAATTGTTGATCCCAGATAAGATGCTCAAAGACTAAGTATGGCAAATAGATTTCAACAAGTGGGAAAATACTGTGCGGAACTAGAAATCAAATTTTCAAGAAACAACAACTTACAGAATTTTCAAGTATATTGATCACTTTGGAAAACAAAGTTATTGACTGTTACAAATGAATGCTTAAAAATTATGTGTGATGGGTAATGGAGTTTGTGGTGTGTGTATTAAATGCTAAGCTCAACTCATTTAACCCTCGGGGTTGACATCTCTATTTATAGAGAGTCTGGATCATTAATAAATATTTGTTTATTCATGCACTTGCTCTGCACAAAGTAGCTTTTTGGTATATTCATTGAATCCGTTGATGTCAACTTGCTACTTTCCAAATTGTGTCAGGGCCTTATCTTTAAGACAAGTTGGTTCGTCAGAAATTCTGATGACCAGCTTACCAGAATTCTGATGAGATTGATCATCAGAAATTCTGATGATCAGAGTTACCAGATTCTGATGATAAACGCCAGATTTATCATTAGACTTATCAAAATGGTCTTTTCTGATTGTCTTCTTTATCTTGATCACTTCCTGATACTTGTTGAAGATGTGTTTTTTTCTTTTTTTTCTTGTTCTGTTACCATGTACGCACCTTTTTATTGATCTTTCTTGAGTGTATCTTTCAACATATTATCAGGTTGATCATCTTTTTCTTCAATACTTACATAAAAGTTTCCTAACATGATGGCATGTGGTAGTGAGGGTGGGAGTTCTCTCTAGATAGAGAAAGTGTGTTAAAGATTAGAGAGGGAGAGCGTGTGTGTTTAGATATATATGATATATATAATTCATTTTGTTTTAGTTATTAAAATCATGAAAATGGTTTTCTTAATAAAAATGAAAAGACCAATTTGCCTTCTATTTAACAGAAAAAATTAACTAAGTTAGGGCTAAAGGACATAACGTTTAATATTTAAAAACATTAAGTACAAAACTCAATAATTTTAAAGACAAAGAACACCACTTGAAATATGATATATAAATAAAGGACAAAACTTGTAATTCACTCCAGATAATTTATAAAATCAGACGCATCACCATTTGTATAATCATTTTAATGTTAACATTACCCGAGGACTTCTCAGAGGAGTCACACATCTATCCATTATTACATTCGTCCAAACATGCTCAACTTTAAAGTTCTGATAGAATTTGATGCATTAGTACCGGTATGATCGCAACCAGCAACCTAATGTTACATACTTACATCAAGAGTAAATTACACAGATTGTCCTTTAATTACACCCTAAATTGCAGTCCCTGCCCTTTCCCTTTAATTTGTGCATTCAATGTCCTTTAAATAACAAATTTGCACACTCCTTGTCCTTTTCTCCAAACCCCATCCAACAACCCAGTTAAATGCACCCATGTGCCTCTCACATGATGGGTAAAATTGTAAATAACCTTCCACCTACCCTTAAAAACCCCAGGAGTCTTCTTCCTCCCCACATAAATTAGGGTTTCGATTTCTTCATCAGACTATAAACACTTCCTCACATAAATTCAGTTTCCTCATCAAACTATAAACACGAAATCATGGTATATTGCAGATGTGGAACAGTAGTGACTCTTAAGACATCTTGTACTTCAAAGAACCCAGGGATAAGGTTTTATGGATGCCCTAGATGTGGATTCATCTGCTGGTTTGATACCGCGGTTTGTGAAAGATCACAAGGTGGAACAGCAGCGACTCTTAACCAACACTTAGCATCTAAAGTCGAAACATCACAAGTTGCAAATATGAACCTGTACAGGATGTTGATCATGAGTTGGGTGTTTCTGATCATGAGTTGGGTTGTTTTCATTGTGTTTGCTCGTTTTTTCTTAATGTAATGTGATGTAAAGTTGGTATGCTACTCTGCTTTGTAATGTGCAGGTCTATGTTTAGTTGGTTTCGTCTATGTTTAGTT
This sequence comes from Helianthus tuberosus, assembly GCA_030545235.1. Taxonomy (NCBI): domain Eukaryota; kingdom Viridiplantae; phylum Streptophyta; class Magnoliopsida; order Asterales; family Asteraceae; genus Helianthus; species Helianthus tuberosus. The sequence goes on from CM060406.1 coordinate 191,611,504, forward strand.
GGAAGTGTTTTGTAATTTGTAAGTTGCAAGTCGATTAATGCAAGTTGGTTATGTAATCTTTTGTACAATATGATGCGCTACACTATCTAAACTAAACATATGAGTAAATTGACCAAAAAGCAAAAAGCCAAACCAAACACACCCCTGTCACACCTGCTCCGGCTGCCCAAACTATAACCCAAACCAAACCAACCTGAACTATACTTCACTATACTATCTAAACTCCACTCAAATAACCTGCTGCACAAACCAAAACCCAAACGAAACACACCCCTGTCACACCTGCTCCGGCTGCCCAAACTATAACCCAAACCAAACCAACCTAAACTATCTAACCCTGCACTGCACAAACCAAAAGTCAAACCATACACACCATAAACCTGCAATAAAATACGTCGCTTGCTACACCATAACATATCATTCCAAACATACACAACTGATAACATAACTAATATCATAAAATTCCAACTTAACAAAAGACAAAGGTTTACCATCCAAACATTTCAAACATGTAAACAAAACATAAAAACCATAGTTTTAAGTCCAACATACTATCAAACTTCCTAGGATGCCTCCTGTCCCTTGCATGTTCTGCGATTGTGCCCTGTTTTGCCACACTTCAAACAGTTCTTCATGAGATACTCCCTGATGTACTCCAAAAGTGTGATAACAGGTTTGTCTCTTGCATCCATTATCCTTGAGTTAAAAACTTCAGACATGTTGTTTAACACCATCCAGTCCATCACCATCTTCAGCAATCCTAATTTTTGCAGGGGAATAGAAATATGTATGCACATTTGTTACTTCAAACTCAGTGTAAACATGCATGGTTTTATAATCAGTTGTGTACTTGCATCCATAAAACCTTCTCCCTGGGTTCTTTGAAGTACAAGATGTCTTAAGAGTCGCTGTTGTTCCACATCTGCAATATACCATGATTTCGTGTTTATAGTTTGATGAGGAAACTGAATTTATGTGAGGAAGTGTTTATAGTCTGATGAAGAAATCGAAACCCTAATTTATGTGGGGAGGAAGAAGACTCCTGGGGTTTTTAAGGGTAGGTGGAAGGTTATTTACAATTTTACCCATCATGTGAGAGGCACATGGGTGCATTTAACTGGGTTGTTGAATGGGGTTTGGAGAAAAGGACAAGGAGTGTGCAAATTTGTTATTTAAAAGACATGGAATGCACAAATTAAGACCATGGGGTATGGTGGGGCTTGGGTTGGGGCTTGGGTTGGGCATTTGGTGACACGTGGATCTTAAATATTAAAAACCCAAAGCCAAGTTTTTTAGCGGTATGGTGGGGCTTGGGTTGGGCGTGGCTGGGCGGCGTGGCCTAGCCACATCAACATTTTTTTTATATATATTTTTATTTATAACTAAATAAAAAATAAACATACATATTTTTTTTTAAAATACATAAACATACATAATAATTATCAAAATAAAAAACAGTCATTCTTCGTCGTCTTCGTCGGTTTCGAACCCAGGAATCGTTGAAACATGTTCCACCAAATCAGCTCGAAGGTTCTGATGTATATCCCTTGACTTTATTAAAAATTCATTTGCCGCTTTATCTTCGTCTGTTACGTTACCTTGTTGGGGGTCATCGTCATCGTAGTAGGTAACCACCGCTCTACCTTCATCCTCCAAAATCATGTTGTGAAGAATGATACATGTGTACATCACGTTTCCAATCTGATCCTTGTCCCATAGTCGACAAGGCATTGCCAATATTCGCCACCTTTTCTTCAAAACACCGAATGCTCGCTCGACGTCTTTACGTGCAGCCATCTGGACCCTGTTAAACTTTAATCTCTTTGGATCTGTGGTACCATGTCTTGTGAACGATTTTACGAAAACCCCCCACTCTGGGTAAATCCCATCAACTAGGTAGTACCCGTACACGTACTCAATCCCGTTTACAAAGAAACTTCCTTTGGGTCCTATACCATTTACCCGATCATTGAAAAGAGGCGAGTGGTTTATGATGGTAATATCATTATGTGAACCTGGCATACCGAAGAACGCATGCCATATCCAAAGATCTTGGGACGCAACCGCTTCAAGCATGATGGCTGGCACCCCGTGAAATCCACTAGTGTGAGCACCTTGCCATTGGGTAGGACAAAGTTCCCAAGGCCATTTCATACAATCTAAACTACCTAGCATCCCGGGTAGCCCATGATAATCTGCGTGATGTTCCAATATTTGTTGCATGTCACTGAAGGAGGGCTTTCTCAAATATCTTTTCCTATAAAGTTCTAGAATGCACGAACAAAAGTTGTGAAGAGTTTCTCTAGCTACACGTGCAAACATTTTTAAATAGTCATCCATAATGTCCGAACTATTGCCGTACGCTAACTGCCTAAGTGCGGCCGTGACCTTTTGTACGATAGCTTTCACCACCGCCGCGATCGTTTGTAGAAATATTTCCGCACCATCGTCAGACGATGATGACGATTCACTATAACTTGAAGAACTCATGGCAATAATGTGTTTTATGTTTTGATATTGTGTGAAAAAAATGTTAAATGTGGTAAGTATTTATAAAGGAAATTTTTTTTTTTTTAAAAAAAGTAGCCCCCAACGGCTACCCCAACGGCTACCCAACGGCTACTTTTAATGGGCCAATCACAATCAGCCAACTCACCTTGTTCCCCCGCCCCACGCCCGGCTTGAAAGCCAAGCCCCAAGGGGCCACGCCCCAACCCAAGCCCACCCGGGGTGGTGACTTGGGCGTTTTACCCCAACCCACGCCCAAATCCCCGCCCCATACACCACGGCCTAAAGGGAAAGGGCAAGGACTGCAATTTAGGGTGTAATTAAGGGACTGTGTAATTTACTCTTACATCAACCCACCACCTATAAATAAAGATTCACCTTTGTCTTCACAAAACTTGTTACCAACCATGGGCAGCAACACCGTCCAACCACCACCGCAATACACCCCCTACCGCCTAGTCAAAACCCTAACCGGCCACCACTCCGCCGTCTCCGCCGTCAAATTCTCCAACAACGGCAAACTCCTCGCCTCCGCCTCCCTCGACAAAACCCTAATCCTCTGGAACGCCGAAACCCTAACCCTAATCTCCCGCCTCTCCGGCCACTCCGACGGCGTCTCCGACCTCGCCTGGTCCTCCGACTCCCACTACATCTGCTCCGCCTCCGACGACAAAACCCTCCGCATCTGGGACGCACGCGCCGCCGAATGCGTCAAAACCCTACGCGGCCACACTAGCTTCGTGTTCTGTGTAAATTTCAGTGTTCATTCGAACCTTATTGTTTCGGGATCGTTCGATGAGACGATTAGGGTTTGGGATGTGAAAACGGGGAAGACGAATCATGTTATTAGAGCACACTCGTTGCCTGTGACTTCTGTGCATTTTAACCGTGATGGGTCGTTGATTGTGAGTGGGAGTCATGATGGGAGTTGTAAGATTTGGGATACGGCCACCGGGACGTGTTTGAAGACGTTGATTGATGATAAGGTGCCCGCGGTTTCGTTTACCAAGTTTTCGCCCAATGGGAAGTTTATTTTAGTGGCTACACTTGATGATAATCTGGTTAGTGTTTAATTCTTGTGTTTCTTTATGTTTTAACTTGTTTGTTGGTGTCTGAGAATGTGTTAGTTAGGGTGCTTAAAAACGAGGGCTTTTTAAAAATAGACGCATAGTGACTGATAGAAATCGGAGTAGGTAATGGATAAAAAGTTTGAAATCAAGTTGAAACGGATACGGGTCGACATAGAGACAGAAACACTACTCGAAACCGGCTTGTAGGACGTAGGGCAGCCCACCATTAATACTAGATACTGGTCGGCTCGGTTAGAAGCTAGAATGAGCCGAGCCTTAACGAGCTCGAGCCTGAAATACAGCATGTTTAGCTATCGAGCCCGAGCTCGAGCCTGAAATACAACGCTCGTTTAGGCTCGCGGACCTAAACGAGCCCAAACAAAATTTTAGTTTTTTTATATATATATATTATAATGATAATGATAATCATGATTATAACCTATGTTGTCAAAGACGCAAGGCGCAGGAGAGGCGCATCGGCCTCGCCCGGAGCCTAGGCGCAATAGTTAGTAGCAAAAGTTTAGGACTTATATGTTGTAAGTTTTGGGTGTGTGAATAAAAGTCTCAAAAGGTGGTAAATACTTTGTCCCACATTGGTGTGGCAACAAAGTGAGTGGCTGTTTATAAGGTAAAGCTTTTACTACTCTATTGTAGCTTTATGACATGTTTTACTACAAGTCCTACCCGCGCGCAGGGGGGGGGGGGGGGGTGCAAAAATGAGTTTCTGAGCTAGAATTTGGTTGAACTCACGCGTGCCCGCACCTGCGGTCTGCGGACACGAATGCAGCTCCGAAAAACTCGGGCCCGCGTGAGGCAGTTTTTTATACTCGCTCAGTTTCGTTTTTTCCTGTTTTTTTTTTTCGTTTTTCCCTGTTTTTTGCGCTGCGCCTCAGGATTTTTTGCGCGCCTTTCCTGCGCCTCAGGCCGCTTTTTTCAAAAAAAAAACATTTTTGCGCCTAGGCGCGCGCTTTTTGCGCTTTTGACAACATAGATTATAACCCAATCCAAAAAAGCCCAAGTCGGTTTCAACTTAGGCCCATATGATTTAAACTAATAACATTGGTGAGCCGAGCTCGAACTGAGCTTTGACTCGTTTAAGCGATATTGAAGCAAGCTCGAGACGAGATTTTAGCTCGTTTGAGATTGTTCTCAAATCAGCTCGAGCCGAGCTCGAGTTTTGGATTTTACTCGCGAGCCGAGTTCGAGCTCAAATAAGTAAAAACTCAAAACCAAGTCGAGCTCGAGCTTCACAAAAGCATGACGAGCCGAGCTCGAGGCTTGTTAGGCTCGGGTTCGGCTCGTTTACACCCCTAATTTTTTATCACTTTGCAGTACATAAAATGATGGAAGCACCCACCCCCGTTTGCTTACATTTAGGGAATTAAAATAACCAACCAAGAAAAAAAATAAATAAAACTAAATATCGAAATAAAATAACACTAATAATGTAAAATATGTGAACGCGGGTGTGCATGTGGCCTTGCATGCAGCTACTAGTTGTTCACAGGGTCCAACTGAATTAGATTAACAAACCACGGCTGCTCCATTTAGGTCAGGGTCATGGGTCTATGGTTTGTGCTCTTAGGTTAACAGGTGACCGTTGTAGAACTGGATCTACAACAGTTGTTACTGTCTCTTTAAGTTTTATTATTCTGTTCCTAATAATCACAAAACGATCTAAAGCTGGATCATGTGTCGTATCGATTCATGAATCATGTAATGTTGTAATAAAAGATCAGAAATGTGTAAGAACTTGGAGTCTTGAATGGCTGGTTGTTAACATTTCGTTTTATATTACTGTGAATGCAGAAGCTTTGGAACTACTCAACTGGGAAATTCTTGAAGATGTATACAGGTCACGTAAACAAAACGTATTGTATAACGCCCACTTTCTCTGTGACGAATGGCAAATATATTGTTAGCGGATCAGAGGATCATTGTGTCTACGTTTGGGATTTACAAGGGAAGAACTTGCTTCAGAAATTAGAAGGGCATACTGATACTGTTATATCTGTTAATTGCCACCCGACAGAGAACATGATCGCTTCTGCAGGACTTATTAACGATCGAACAATCAGAATCTGGGTTCAACCAAGTTAGTCAGTGGCGTTAATAAGCTACTTTTGTATACTTTGATTCGCGATTACTTGCAGAGCTTTTAATGTATGGATAAACATGTATGCTTCTGTTTAGATACTCAGCTGTATACTAGCTGCAACGAATGGGTGAAATTAAATTCTCTATTTACCTTTTTATATGTACCTAATATACAAGACTGTATAGACTGTTGGTTTTAACCTAATTTAATATTTTTAATTAGGTGATGATTACAACTTCGAATATTTTAGACACTTGTCGCCTATAGTTTGTCGTCTTCGGGCTGATGATGATGATTCAAAGATAGATGTCACTTGCAAAGAAATGAAGAATACATCACATCCAAACACCACTAGTACATCCTGTACTGTAAAAACTGTGCTTAGGTTTGAGGCTATCTCAGCCAAGACGTGTGCTTTCGACAAGTGCAAGCAAAGGTGTCTCGGATGTGGCTGCTTTTTGGGCAATTTAGATGGAGACATGCTATGGGCGCTTTGGCGGCTTCTGTTGTAGGTAGATCTTGGTTTTAAAAAACATCTAGAGTAATACAAGAAGCGCCCAAAAGGCGCAGACTTTAGGGTTTTTGAGAGGCTTTTTGGCCTTGAGGTGTTTTTCTGTAGAAAAGTTTTGTACTTTGGGTTTTTTGGTTTGTAGATGCAAGTAAAATTGTATAGAAACCTTATTTTTGGGCAAAGGAAGCTAAATCTTATAGGATATATATATATGGGATATATAAAAAAGATTATATAATCACGTTGCGCGCTTTTCTACTTCGCGCCTCGATTTAGACCACGTCTCTTTTGTGCGCCTATCGCTTTTTAAAACCAAGAGGTAGATTGATAGATTATTTTCTTATGCAAGTATATAATAAAAGAAACTGTTTACGAGTGTGGTTTGAGTAGATGTTTATGTGTGTTTTATGTAATCGGTCAAGTATCACCTAATACGTTACTTGTCTCACACTCACGATAATTTCTACAACTACTCTCGTACTCAACTTCATAGCTGAATAAATGTCATAAATGTTTCAGGTTGGTTTGCAAAACCTACAACAAATAAGAGTATCTTCAATAGGAAGCTTTTAGGCGTTTTAAGAGAAGAGGGAGGGTGAGGTAGAAGACAGAAGGTGGGTGGAGCTGTTGTGCATTTTCTTATCTGCTAAACTTACACATCATAGAAATTGAACCCATGAGATCCTGAAGAGGTATGGTCCCAATTCAGCATCCCACATGGCAAGGACCACACCACTTTTTCATCCTACATGGCGCCTACATCAGCAAACGAATCCAGAAGCTTCTAGAAGCTTCTGGAAGACGTCAAGGTGGCACCAAAGTTGCTCCTTCCGACATAAAGGACAATACGTGTCACCATTCATCAGGCGCCATGTAGACCTGCAGCAAATCAAGGAGCAGACCGACAGTAGCAGTACGATGCTTCCAGCGTGGACAAATATGGGCGCGCCACGTGTACCACCATCCTGACCACAGCAGAGGAGACCAAGAGGATATTCCCCTTGGTCGGACAGCTGGCGCCCCATAACAGCTGGCAAGGTTGCTCCTCCCTCTTTCACCCTCCGGCTATAAATAGGACCCTTCATCATTCAGGTTAATTCCATTCGATTCCTCACTCTCACTCTTAACACACACTGTTTTATCTCCTCAGAACAGAACTTATTCTCACGCCGGAGCCCGGTTAAGAGGGAAACCCGCATATTTCCCTCTTAACGAGCTAACGGTGTTACTGTTTTGCAGGACTCAGTCTTTTGGCGAGTAAGAAAGAAGATTGAACCCACAGAAGAGACGACCCAGCTAGTTAATCATCGGATTTAACCAGTGTTTCATCATTGGCGCCATCCGCATCTTTTGCAAACCACTCTCATCTTCTTTTTTGTTCAAAAACTCTCTAAAATGACTGAACCAACCCCTTCTCCTCAAATGGACGGAGAAGTCTCTTCCTTTGAACTCATCACGAACACCGCACGCGTCCAAAGGGTCCAGGGGAACGAGACCATCCAAGAAGGGCGAGTGCACAACGATTTTCCTGAGATCTTCGGAAGCACATCCAGAGTGGTTAGCCAAACCACTAATGGAGCTGCCTTCCAAACCCCACCCAGGATAATCAGCCAAACCACGAATGGAGCTACTTTCCAACCCCCACCCGGGGTAGTCCTCCAAACACCCCCAGCAGTTCAAACACCAAACCATGGAGCAGGCCCTTCAGCTCCATCGGACCAAACACAACTGAACTTCTCTGCACTTTTAGGGCTACCCGAAGGAATAACTCTGGCTTCCTGGTATGCCGAACAAATGGCGTCCATAAACCTTGTCTATACACAACTCAGCGCACAACAGGCTTTGCTCCAAGCACAAGCCAACCAGTCCGCATTTGTTACCCTAGCGCAAAGGTCTCTGAGCACTCACATGCCTCAGCAGGCCAATGCATGGAACTTACGCCCTGAAAAAGCACCTGTACCAAACATCAGAAGGCCGAGCGCGCAAGACACGCGCGATACCTACGGCGAAACAGAAAGCAATTATGTGCAGTATTCTCACCCACAACGAAAACCAGTGCAAAGTCGTTTAGGTCCGCGCAATATAAACGACGAGTGGGACAGTTATAAGGAAGAAGACGATGAGACGTACAAAGAAAGCACAGTATTCAGTAGGTTACCACCTGAACACGAGGCGTACAAACCCCGCAAGCGCGCAGGGTACAATCCAAAAGCAGAACATGATTACTCATTGAGCTATCGCCCAGACGACATGGCCGAAAACTCAAAATTCATCAAGGAGATTGCGACAGCTGATATCGACAAGACGAAACTGCCACACAATGTAGGCAAATACAACGGCTTAACAGATCCCGACGACCACCTCCAAGTCTTCAACGGCGCAGGGGTCACAGGTAGCTGGAACCTACCAACTTGGTGTCATCTCTTCGCACAAACCTTTGTCGGCGCAGCGCACGTTTGGTTTGACAGCCTGCCAGCAGGAAGAATCAAGTCGTGGGTTGATTTTCGAGACAAGTTCCTCGCGCACTTCTTTCAACAGCGCAGGCAAACTAGAGACCCGGCCGACTGTCTGAATATATGGAGGAAAGATCACGAAAGCGTAGAAGATTTTATCACAAGGTATAACAAAGAATGCCTCGAAATCGGTGATGTAGGAGAAAAAATGATGCGCGCACATTTTATGAGGGCAGTAAAGTGCGACGACCTGATCAAACGATTGAAGGGTAGAGATGGAGGCCCCAAAGACTGGGAAACCTTCATTGAGGCAGCAAAAACAATTGCACGCACAGACAAACAATTGACCGGTGATGACAACCGTCAGTACAGTTACAACCATAATGATCGGCGCAACAAAAAAGGCAAAGGCCAATCATGGAAAACACCCGGTCATAGAGAAAGAAGCCCAGTAAGAGAAGATGCGCGCAATACAATCAACCAAATTGCTCACCGCAAAGAGGTCAAAAGAGAAAATAGGGAAAAACAGTGGACACCCTTAACAAAGACTCCTTCTGAAGTCTTGTCAACCGAAAACCACCAGTTCAAACCCCCTCTACAGATGCGAAATAAGAGGGGTCAAGATCCGAACCTTTTCTGCGAGTTCCACAAAGACACAGGTCACCTGACCGATGACTGTTTTAGCTTAAAACAAGAGATAGAAAGAGCCCTGAGAGATGGAAGACTCGCCCATCTGGTGAAAGGCGGAAAGCGCGACCATCGTCAAATTCAACGAAGGGACGAAGGGCCAGACAACAAGAAGCTCCGAAAATTAGAAACTCACATGGTTCAAGGAGGCCCACGAAAGCCAAGGAAAAACTATAACAAGCGCACACAAGACGACTCTTGGCGCGAAAGACAAGTTGTTTTTCCCATAGTAAGAGGAGGTCCAAGAGAAAGAAGGCCCATAGTCATATCCGGTGTAATCGGTCATTACCAAACCGACTACATTTTCATTTATCCAGGGAGCACTGCAGATATCATCTACGAACAATGCTTCAACTAATTCGACCAAGAGGACAAAGCGCGCTTAGAACCAGTTGACTACCCACTAACTGGTTTCTGCAACGAAGTCGTTTTTCCTCTCGGCCAGATATCGTTCCCAGTGCTACTCTCAGACGGAAAAAACTCAAGAACGGAGGAGGTCACGTTCATGGTATTACCAGCACATTCAAGACATGACATCCTGTTGGGAAGAGAATCCCAAGGAGATTTTAGTATGATTTGCTCCGGGCCGCATTCAGCTGTTGGTTTCCCAACAGAAACAGGGGTTGCACTGATCTATGCGAGCAAAGAAGTCTTAGCAACAGACGAAATCAGGCCAGCAAAAGCAAGCAAATCTGCACCACGCGCGGAAGCTGAAAAATGGGTGCTAAACAGCAAATACCCAGAACAAACTGTCACCTTAGGCCCCGCAATGTCTGACCTCACGCGCGCGGCGCTGAAAAAGTTGTTATTCGAAAACATGGATGTGTTCGCCTGGACACCAGCCGACATGGTGGGTGTTCCACGGCACATAGCAGAGCACAGATTAAACGTCTCAGAAAGCGCCAAACCTGTGGTACATACCAAGCGCCACCTAGGAGATATAAAGCATGACACTATGAAAGAACAAGTCACGGAGCTGTTAAACGCAGGCATCATCAGAGAAGTCTGTTACCAAACTTGGGTGGCAAGCCCAGTAATGGTACAGAAAGGAAACGGCAGTTGGAGAATGTGCATAGATTACAAGGACCTAAACAAGGCATGCCCGCGCGACTGTTACGCCTTACCAGAGATCGATGAGAAGATTGATTCGCTAGCAACCTTCAGATGGAAATGTTTCCTTGATTGTTATAAGGGGTACCACCAGGTACAGATGGCCATCCAAGACGAGGACAAAACCGCATTCCGCACACCGACAGGGCTATACTGCTACACCAAAATGCCTTTCGGTCTAAAGAATGCGGGTGCGACTTATCAGAGACTAATGAATGACACGTTCAGTGATGCTATCGGCAAATACATCGAAGTGTACATGGATGACTTGGTCATCATGAGAAAAGAGGAAAGTATGTTGCTGATGAACATCCAAAAAACATTCGACACACTGCGCGGTGTAAGTATCAAACTAAACCCAGCGAAGTGTTCCTTCGGCATGGAAGAAGGAAAGTTCCTGGGTTTCATCGTCACAAAGGATGGATTTAAAGTAAACCCTGATAAGGTACAAGCAATCGAGCGCATGCCCTCACCATCAACGATCAAGGAAATGCAGAAGTTGGCCGGACGGTTAGCAGCACTAAACCGTTTCTTAGCCAATCATGCTGCTAAATCTTTCCCGTTTATCAAGACACTCCGCAATTGCATGAAGAAAAGTCAGTTCCAGTGGACCCCGGAAGCCGAACAAGCGTTCCGAGAAATGAAAGATTGCCTCATAAGACTGCCAACACTGACGGCACCAGTGAAAGGAGAGCCTTTGGTAATGTATCTCTCAGCATCCGATAAAGCAGTTGGAGCAGTGCTACTCGTAGACCGACAAGGCACACAGACACCAGTTTATTACGTGTCTCGCACTCTTAATGATCCGGAAATGAGGTATGCTATAATGGAAAACCTAGTGCTGGCACTAATCCATGCATCAAGGCGGTTGCGCAGATATTTCGCCAACCATGTCATTCATGTCTTAACAAATTACAACATCGGTAACATCCTGGCAAGGCCTGAGATTTCCGGAAGGTTAGCAAAGTGGGCGATAGAACTAGGAGGCCACAACGTGGTCTTCAGGCCAAGACCAGCAATCAAGGGCCAGGTGTTGGCTGATTTCATAACAGAAGTGCCCGACGACAAAGACAGGGAGTGTAAGGCAATGGAAAGAGCTGAAAAGCAACGTTCAGAAGAACCATGGCTACTGTATACAGATGGCGCATCCAATGAGGATGGCGCAGACGCAGGACTTAGGCTGGTAAGTCCAGAAAAACACGAATTCACGTATGACATTCGGTTAGACTTCAAGAGCACGAATAATGAAAGCCAAATATGAAGCCTTTCTTGCCGGTCTGAGGTTAGCGATCAAGATGGGAGTCAAACACATTGAGGCGCATGTGGACTCCATGTTAGTAGCCGGGCAGATTAACGGCCAGTACGATGCCAAAGGAGACGTAATGGCGTTATACCTAGACCAAGCGAAAGCATTGCTGCAAAACTTCCATTCTTACAAGGTGCACCATATCAATAGAAGCGAGAATAAACCAGCAGATGCACTAAGTAAGCTTGCATCCACCAGTTTCCAGCACCTGGCAAAGGATGTGCGCATTGAAGTCTTGAGCAATCCATCGGTACCGTTAAGGCAAGTGAGCGTTGTCCAGTTGGGAACAACATCTTGGATGACTCCCATAATCATGTATCTCCAGTCTGGGATTTTACCAGAAAACAAAGCCGAAGCGAGGAAAGTTCAGTACAAGTCCGAGCACTATCAGATGGTTGATGGAATACTGTACCGAAAATCATACCTCGGGCCGTTGTTGAGATGCGTCGACCCGGAAGATGCAAACTACCTGATCCGAGAAATACATGAGGGAATCTGTGGCATCCACGCCGGTCCGAGGATGGTGGTAGCGAAAGTGATGAACGCCGGGTACTACTGGCCCGGAATGCATCTAGACGCGGTGAAGGTTTTGAGGAAATTCAGCGGATGCCAGAGGCATGCTCCGAAAACGATGCGCCCCAATAATGAACTAGTCCCCGTAACAACGGCGTGGCCGTTTCAACAGTGGGGAATAGATATGGTTGGCCCTTTTCCTGAAGCCCTGGGTGCAGTGAAATTTATCATAGTCGCGGTAGACTATTTCACGAAATGGGTGGAAGCAAAGGCGCTGGCATCAACCACATCTACCGTAGTACGGCGTTTCATTTGGGAACAAATCATCTGCAGATTCGGGCTGCCTCTAAGAATTATCACCGATAACGGAACAAATTTTGCCGCAGAAGATCTTCAACGCTGGTTCAAAGAGCTGCACATAGAGCATACATTCTCCTCGGTGGCGCACCCACAGGGGAATGGTCAAGTGGAGGCCGTCAACAAGAGCATTGTAGACGGCATCAAAGCACGTTTGGGAACACAAAGAAGAGGCTGGGTTGACGAATTACCCAGCATATTATGGGCCCATAGGACGATGCCAAAAACAAGTAACGGAGAAACACCGTTCAGTTTAGTCTATGGGTCCGAGGCCGTGATACCAGCAGAGATCGGGCTACCGTCGCCAAGAATGCTCTCAATGAACATAATCAACAACGAAGAAGAAAAGGAGGTTGGACCTTGACCTCCTAGAAGAAAGGAGAGAGATGGCGGCGATCAATGAAGCGAAATACAAAACAAAGTTGGAGAAATATTATAACACTAAGGTCCGAATTTGCACGTTCAACCCCGGGGATTACGTCCTAAGGGACAATGAGGCGTCTAACGCCGAAAAACCCGGAAAATTAGCTCCCAAGTGGGAGGGGCCTTATGTTATAGACGAGGTACTTGGAAAAGGGGCATATAAGCTACGCACCCTGGACAACAAAGAAGTCCCAAGAACCTGGAACGCCCAGCAGTTAAGAAGATGCTACATGTAAACAGCCGAAGTTTTTTCTATATACTTGTAATGGCTGCACGCCAACACATTTAGCACTAATAAAAGAAGTGTTTGGCTACCTTTTTCTCATGAGAATTTTTTGTTACAACTGCATATATTACTTCGGGCATACACGAAAACATCAATGGCTCGACCTTAGGAAACGTTGTAGACCTCCAAGGCTCGTCACAACCAAGTGCACAGCCAGGTCAGAAACACAACCAAAGCCTAGAAAACGCCAAATAAATACTTCGTGCCCACATTAACACGAAAGCATCGAAAACACGGTAAACAAACATTGTAAGACCCCCAAAGTTGAACACAGCCGGGTCCACACAATAACCTCTCACTCGATCACTTCGTATATACGAATCAGCTGGCATGCTTAAACGACAGAATAAACGTTGTAACTAACACAACACAACCTGTCAGCACCATCATTCATTCGTAATACCTAGTCAAAGTAATTACACATGCACATATTGTAACGATAGCAAAATTCACAACGAGCAAGGAAATAAAAGCCTAAATATTAACATAAAATATATCAAAAATAACAAAACGTATTGCAGATACGACAGCTAAAGTTAAATTGTTCACGAAATTGTCAAGCTGGTAACAGGGCTATTGAAGCCCATACACAGCATGCAAGCCGGATTTCTTCACTCTGGATGATTAGTACCAGCGCCCCCAGTCGCGTGATCTTCATCTCCAAGGGCCTTCTTTAATAAGGCAACACCATTAGGTTTCTGAGATAATTTCTGGGCAGCTTTAACAACACCAAACTCTAAAGATGCAAACTCTTGTCGCTTTTCAGCATAAGCAGCACCACAATTCTCCTTGTACAACTCAAAATGATAGTCCTTCTCATTATTAATAGCTGCAGCCCTACCTTCACTATAACCATCCTTCCGCCCGCTATTATATGCCGCTTGACCCAACTCAAACATGTAGCTGGCAAGCTCATGAGATTTCACTATACGTTCAGCAATCTGCGAAAAGCACATAGAAACATAAGAAGAGCAATCAACACAAATTGAAAGCAAACATAAACAAAGGAAGTTACCAGGGGCACCGCGCGTGAGAGCAACCACTTGCAATCGTCAGATATCTCCTCGGCAAGAAGTTCAGAAGCCTTGCACTCAGCAACCTTAGCTTCAGCAAGCTTTTCCAACTTAACTATGCGTTGGAGATATTCTTCTTCCCTCTTCTGAGCCGCAACACGCTCCTGCTCAGCCTCATCACTGATCTTCTTTTTCTCTCCTGACAACCTCACAATCGCTTCACGTTGCGCCTGCAGCTCTTTATTGGTCCGCTCACAAGCGGCTTCCCAATTCTTTTGTTTGTTGGAGTTAGCCTGTTTCTCCTGTGCAAGCTTCTGCTCCGCATCAGACACCCTCCACAACAAACCTTTCTTCTCACCATTGAACTTCTCTCTCTCTCTTCAGCGAATGCTTTTTTCTCATTTTCGAACTCAAGAGTCTCCTTGTAACACCCCGTGTTTTCACGAGTGAAAGTCATAGTCAAGGTCAAACTCAACGACCGATTTCGCGCGACTTGACTCGTAGAAAGGTTTTTATGTTATTTATATTATGTGGAGTAAGTGTCGTACATTGCAATAATCGACTCGTGATAACCATATTCCAATCGACCTACGACTGTGAATGATAGGAAGTAACAATGCGATAAAGTTAATCAAGCTATGCTAATCAAATCGACATCGAATCAAACTCGAACTGTGTATTTTACTTATTGATTGTACGTGTGTGTGTGCCTTACGTGTTACCTGTGCATGTTTATTTTATTTTATCTTATGTTATGTTGCGACAATCAAGCGAACTCAATCGAACTCGAATGTAAGCGAACCCGAACCCGAATTCCGAGTCGAACCGTATAAGAAGTAGTTGGGACTGAAAGTAATTTGACTAGGAAACCCTATCGAATCGCTCGCAAATCGAAACCGAAGCAACATCGCACCGAACGCACCAAAGCAGGCGGCATCCGCACGGATGGCCAATCCGCACGGATTGCCATCCGCACGGATGGCCAATCCGCACGGATGACCTATCCGCGCGGATAGCCTATCCGGGTACGTGCCATGCGCACGGTTCACCTCTTTCCCTTTTTGGCATCCTATAAATACACTGGTCACTCTCCAACTTTTCCACTTTTGGCAAGTGACGTCCAAACCGCACGCATTCTTCACTTTTTCTCAGATTTCTCTCAATCCAGGTAAGATCTTGCACTAATTCTCGTACATCTTTGATCACTACACAATTCTACACATTTCCATCTTTCAAATCTTCACTTTTAACCATGAAATCATCCGGATTTGAGGTATTCTCGGGTGACGTCATCATGAAGTTCTTATGAACTTCAAGCTTGACCTCATCTCACCAAGAATAACTCAGATCTAAACGATTTCTACAAGATTTCACAATAACTTCACCTAGATCTAAACTTTTCTAAGGAAAAAAAAGGGTTGAAAGAAATAAACCTAAGTTCTCTCCTTCTTTTCCCCTTAGAATCGGTATAAATCTGATCGGTTCTAGTCTCTACTCGATAATAGTGATGCACTAGTTCCAGATCTGGAATCCTACCCACAGACAACTGATTTCGGGGTCAACCGAAATGACCGTTCTGAGTCGCCGACAGGCCGAGTTAGGGTGGTTCCTGGCCAGTCTAGTCACGCGGGTGAGAATACAATTCCAAGTGGTTGCCACGTAATCAGAACGTCTCGATAAACGACAACAGAAACCAAGAGTAGACGAACGGAACAATCAGACCAGAGACTGTCCGCACGGACAAGCTGTCCGCACGGACAAGCTGTCCGCACGGACAAGCTGTCCGCACGGACAAGCTGTGCGCACGGATCACCATCCGCACGCACAGGTCATCCGGACGGATTGCCACCCGGACGAGCTACCCTTGGGACCCACTTTCCAAACAAGGTTTGAGTATCGACGAATGAACAATCCGGACAGACGACCTCTGAAAGGATTACTCTTCGGATCATGAGATACTAAGGCCTTCAACTAAAATTCAAACAATGATCATCCGCACGGCCAAGTCGTACGCACGGACAGACTATCCGGACGGATGGTCCCTGCCCGCGCGCACAGACTGTCCGCACGGATCACCACTGTCCGCACGGACTACCATACGCACGGATCGTCGTCCGCGCGACCGGCTTGAAAGGTAGAAACACTTATGTGATTTCTAAATGCTACAACGAAAACTCCAAAGCACAAGCCATCATACACAAACACATCTCACACTTAGGAAGAAACAATCCACTTGAACGTTTATCCGCACGAACAACTTGTACGCACGGATAGCTTATCCGGATGAATCACCATCCGCACGCATCACCATCCGCACGGATAGGTCATGCGCACGGATGACTTCCTCCCACGGATAGCTGATCCGCACGAACAGCCATCCTAACCACTCTCACTTTGTACTGTTTTACGCGCCACTTATCGTTACGTTATCGAATCTATTCAGGCTAACCGTACTCGCTGTAAAGCGCTCCCTTCAATCCATAACCGCTGTGAGTATACTCGAACCCTTTTTTCTTTTAGCACTTTTGTAACACCTCGAAAATTCACGTCCTATAATGTGTTGACACGTGTCATAAAGTCTGAACGTGTGAAAGAATGTTATAAAAGGGCTAAAGTTGACAAACATGGAAAGTATGTGATTTTACGGGTTCTGAATGTCAACAGTGAATAAATATAATGTACATTAACCCTACACGATGCTCATACCTTCAAACGAATAAATCATGGATCATACGAAGCTAAAAGTGAGAGATTACAAACTACAAGGGTTAAATGTGTCAACATGTTTAAAGATATACCTCTGGGTGACCTTTTGACAAACCCGAAGCTTTGTAAATGTTAATTTATGCTCACTAGAATGCACGATTTAAGTTTCGTAAAGTTTCGTTAACGTATGAGAAAGTTATGATCGAATTCGTGTGCGAGGGGTTAAAGCGTCAACGTTGAAAGTTAGGCCTTTTCGGGTAACAATAAAGTTACCCGGGGACTTAACGAAGTGGGTATATATCTTAAGGCCCTTATAGATCAATATTAAGGGTCCATATCGCAATAAACAAGTGTTTGTACAAGGTTTGAAGAGCCAAGGACCTAAACTGCAAATTACAAAAGTTTGTGGGGAGACCCTAGGGGCTAGCGTAGCGCGAGCTTATGAGCTCAGGCAGTCGCGCTACGCGACTGCCTGGTCTGGACAGCAACATATCTTTCTTGATTCTTTGTCTGCCCATTGAACTTGGATGCAACTTAGATCGATCTTGCCCCTTCATTTGGCCCCTAAAACACCTCCTAGAACACTAGGACACATGTTGAATTGTTGTGGTGTGTGATAGACTTAGATGTCAACACATTGTGGTGCCTTGAACACTATATAAAGCACACAAGGTGCAACACTTGATCATACACACTTCAAGCTCATCCCTGGCCATTTGAGGAGCTTCCAAGCTAATCCCAAGCCTTCCTAATCATCCATTAAGCACTTGTAAGTATGCCTAACCTTCTCTAATTATGTTTAGCTTAGTATTTAGCTTAAAAGTCAAAATATCGTAGTTAACGATTGACTTTGAGATTAGTTATAAACGGCTCAGTCATATCTCAAATTGAAAGTTGTTATGAGTTGGTAATTATGTGGGTAATAAACCCTCAAAAGGGTTCCCCCTGATTTCCACTCTAACTAGGTCGTTTGTCGAGTCAAAGATGATTAGAAAAAGTCAACAGAAATGTAATCTTTCGCTTAACGCATAATTAATAAGGTAAAAGGCATGTAACCTATTTTATCATTCATATAACTTGATAATAAGCATAAGAACTTGTCTAAGCTTGTTTGATTCGACAACTTTCCATTGTGAACCGATTCGGAACCGAAAGTCGCAAAGCTTTGACTTTTGCTTTGACTTCAGTTCTGACCCGCTTTAGTATGATTTGGAAATGCCTTAGGGTTTCTTTAGGACCAGGCTACATGTTAGCACAACCTTCTGTGGTTGGTTCATTGATTGACCCATTCGTTTACGCGTTTCCGTTAATTGCTCATATGTTGACCATTATGCCCTTATTACCTTAGAACGTAATTTATGAAAATGTAAAAGTGTAGAAACCTTAATTACTGATATATAAACTTGTATGCAAAGTTTGACATCAGTTTGACTTGTAGATTAAGAGTTATGCTCATTATCGCAAAACTAATGCTTTATGTTAATAAAATGGCGTAATTAGCGTATAGCCTCGTTAAACATACTTTTTGGTATCAAATCTTTTACCCACTGATGTAATATATTATTTTGGGATTTTTAAAGATTTTTAATTAATGTTAGGCTGAGCATAACTCATAGTCGTAGGCTTAATTCGGTAATTGTCGGTTTTGCCCTTACGGGCCATAAAATGAGTTTTACATATCTAAACGACCTCAAACCTTTTGCCACTGAATAGTTATGATAAATAAATTATTTTAAGCCTTCTGGAAATATAAAAATATCAGATTTAAGTATCAAACCCGGTAATGGCCTTTAATCGCCTTATTTAGCGTTTTTAGCGCATAGTACGTTTTAAAATCATATTGGACATACCCGGGTTGATACCTACTGATATAAGAGGCAAATTATAATATTTTAACAGTAAGCAAAGGTTGATTAACTCAGACTTCGTTTTTGAGCTTTTCGGCTTATGTGAAATTACCAAAATGCCCTTCGGTGCATAGTTTGGTTATAAATGATATATTTCACATATATACTTTACCCTACTGTTATAACTCATCAAATTGAGTATGTTTGCTGTTTACATCAGACCTGTAACTCAGTTAAACATTTAAACTCTTTTACAACCTTTAAAATGACCAAACTACCCCTACGGGGCATAGTTTGTGTTTAAATTAGTTCGGGGCATAATGAAAGACATCCTACTGATGTCACAACATATTGGAAGCATAATTAACTTAGGAAACCTGTTTAGGACCCATATGGTTACCCGTTACGCCTCTGGCGCGTTCGGTTCGGTTTATGTAACTAGTTTGCATAAATTAGCCGAAACGGGTCAAACCTTATCCGTTTTATCTCAAAATCCAGAATGTGTTTAGTTTACCCATATTATACAAATCTTCAAACTTGTCAGGTCTAAATCACATTCTATTCCGGTCTTCGCTTAATCATGCGTTTGAACCGTAAACCTTCCTTAAAACTAACCGGTCTAAGTTACGACTTAAATAAGACCCGTTAGGAATCTAATAGGTTAATAAAACCTTCGTTCCAGATTGAGAGCCCCAGTAGAAGTACTTATGCTTGCTGATTAGAATATACGGCTGAGTATAAATTGCATTGCTAGCTCAGGTAAATACTTTTAACTTATTTTCCCTTATACGGGCTTGGGATACGGTATTATAAAAATACCGCTTGGTCGGGTGTAGAAACCTTTTAATCGGAGATGATTAAATTGCATAATCCCGTTTTAATCTGTATTGATTGATAACAAATAACATTGGGGGTTAATGACCGTGTCCTGGATATCCTTGGCTCATTTTAAAAAGTGAATTGCCACGACGTAAGCACAAGGTGTAGGCAAAACACCTCCTGTTGCATATGTATAACGTATACTCACTCGTAAGGGTATCTTCTTGTGAGATTATATTTGTGGTGTGTCGATTAATCTTGTCCGGCTTGTATTGTATAATCACCGGCCCTAAATGTTGGACAACCATGTAAATCGGATACAAGATTTTTATTAATAAAATTGTCCCAAGTATAAAAGATTAATTTTGCCTCTGTGCATTTTAATCAATGTGTCAAGATATTTTGTGCCGTTTGCACTCGAATCACTTTTCAAACTCTTTTTCCAAAATGAGTAAGTTAATTGTATTTACCAGTGTAAACTGACGTATTTTCCAAAAAGGTTAAGTGACAGGTACTATGCGTAATTGGCTGGGAGCTCAGGGCGTCACTAGGGAATCTTGCAAGTTCTAGATGCTTAAAAGTCTGTTGAACAGTTTATCTTTTATTGATCCGCCTGTGGATCCTTTACCTTCCGTTGTAATATTTTGACATTACTTATATTCGGAATGTAATATATTTATCTTTTGCTTCCGCTGTGCATTATTATATTGTGTTGTTTGACCATGATGTTGCCAACCACGTCACGATACTCCCCCACCAGGCCCACCGGTGACACGTGGAAAATCGGGGTGTGACAGGTTGGTATCAGAGCCAACATTGAGTGAATTAAACACTAGCTTTATGTGTTTAATCTCAATGACACAATTGCACATTCCTAAATCTTCTGAGTCTAGACTTAACATAGGAATATTCTCAATCCTAATCTGGAAAATTTTACTTCCAAATTTTTATTGGATACGTCGCCAAGCGAAGAAGCCGTAATAGGAGTTCTCCACACCCGGAGCCCTGAGATGCTGAGCTTCGTACCGCGGCTAGAATGAAACGAGCATCCAAGGAGAATGCATTCAGAAATAAAATGAAGAATAAACTCCTTTTACTGAAGATCGTTTCCTTATTAGTCCTTATAAGGACATATTTATCTTTCAGTCCCTTTAAGGACACATTATCCTTTCAAAGACCCGCTTAGGGCAACTCTGTACTTCTATTTTCATATAATGGATTGATTAAATTAAGTTTCATTCTAAACATGAAATGAATGGAAAATAACATCCCTTAGAAGGGAAGTGCCTACGGGCTATAATTAACGTCCTCTAAGACTAAAGACGGTGGTAGCCTACAGCTCCCTGTCAAGAAAAGGTAATGAACTTTGATTCACACCTAAATGCCTCGATCCCAGACGATCATGGCTTATAAATTAAACTTGTCCACGTGACTAAGCCTTTTGTGCTATTACTAAATGCCTCGATCCCAGACGATCATGGCTTATAAATTAAACTTGTCCACGTGACTAGGCCTTTTGTGCCATTACAAATTCATAAATTGCCCTGATTCTCTGAAATCTTGGCTTATAAATTAAACTTGTCTACGCGACTAGGCCATTTGTGCTATTATTAAATTATAAATTAGGATTTATGATAAAAATCCTGAAGAAAATAAATATCCTTCCTTCCCTGCCAGTAGGCATTTTAAAAAGAATCTTAAAGGTGAAATCTAGCCTATGCGGCCAAGATGGTGAAACCTACCCAAGGGATTCAGATCCTTGTTAACACCTAAGAACGTGTTAGCACTCCTGACAAATGTGATTCGATAAAATCACAACAGTCATCCTATTATTAGATTCTTCCAATTTTCTTATCTAGCCTAGTGATTTAGAAATCATGGCTTGTGTCATCCTATAAGATGATCACATTATAAACATCCAGTAGTGATGAAGTGCCTACGGGCTAAACTTGTTGTCCGATAAGACAACGACAGTGGTGGTCTATGACCTCCTGTCCAAAAATGTTGGACCAGGTCCAAGCATAATAGTCGGTAGGATCCATACGATCTCGACTAATAGCATCTGAGAAGATGATCATATTATAACCATCCCTCAGAAGGGAAATGCCCACGGGCTATATCTATTGTCCTAAAAGACAAAAGACAGTTGAAGTCTACAACTCCCTGTCAAGGTAATGAACGTGATTCAAACCTAAATGCCTCGATTCTCTGAAATCATGGCTTATAAAATTTAGAACTGTCCTTGTGACTAGGCCTTTTTGCGCCACTTTAATATCCTTAATGTTTCATAACTAGGATAAATTATAATGGAAAATACTAATTAAATATAACTAACAAGTTAACCAATATGGTTTATATTACCATGGTTGATAAATCGTCAAAGATGATGATTCCATAATTATCTCTGAATAAATCATTGTTAATATTTATGTAGCAATCAAGCTACATGGCTGGATTAGATGAAGTTAACAGTCACTTGAAAGAGAGCAATGATACTACCAGAATTAATGTAACTGGAGCAGAACTACAGGCAATAATAGATTATGCTGTTGCTCGAGCACTTGACCGGCAGTATGATGAGTCAAATGAAACCCACTCTGAGACTCTATCTGTGGCTCATAGAAAGCCCCCTCCTAAAACACATGAGTCAAGGGAGGACGATGTTCATGACTTGTCAAATCAAATGAGCGTTCCATCTAGACAAGTTGTGTTTCATCAAGAGACATCAGTTAAGACCTGTTCATATAAATATTTCGTCTCCTGCAAGCCCAGAGACTTTACAGGAGAAAAAGGGGCCATCGATTGCATGACATGGCTCGATGAGATGGACGCTGTTGTTGACATCAGCGGTTGTGCGGAGCAAGATATTGTGAAATTTGTTTCACAATCATTTAAAGGAGAAGCGTTGGCATGGTGGAGATCACTGCTCCAAGCCACGGGGAAAGTTCTACTCTACAACTTATCTTGGGGTCAATTTGTTGCATTAGTCAAGGAAAACTATTGCCCTCAGCATGAAGTAGAAAAGATAGAATCGGACTTCTTGACTTTGGTCATGGAAAATTTGAATTGTCAGGCATATGTGACAAGTTTCAACACTATGTCCCGCCTGGTTCCTTATCTAGTCACCCCTGAACCTAAACGCATAGCGCGTTTCATTGGAGGCCTAGCACCAGAGATAAAAGGGAATGTTAAAGCATCTAGGCCAACCACATATAGGTCCGCGGTGGACTTATCCTTATCTCTCACTTTAGACGCAATCAGAATTAAGTCTGTTAAGGCTTCTGGCGAGGGAAGAAGAGAAAGAGAGGAGGAAAACTCTCATCGACATAACAAGAAGAAGAAGGGAAACTCGGAGCGCGGGAAGGATTCCGAGTTTAGGAAGAACTCGAGTCAGTCTGATAACAGACCTAAATGCAATAACTGCAAAAAGCAGCATTTTGGAAAATGTATAATAGACCCACGCGCTAAATTGTGTGGAATTTGCAAGACCAAGGGTCACAAAACCTTAGATTGCAAGGGATTAAAGAACGCCACATGCTACAATTGTAACGTGGAAGGGCACATCAAGACCAACTGCCCAAAGCTTATAAAGAAGCCTGGAGAGACCAGGAAAACAAACGCATGAGTCTTCTGGATGAACGCCAGGAGATAGTGCAGAAGGATAACTATATAGCAGGTACTTTTTCTTATCAAGCAGTTTATGCAGAAATTTATCCGATGCTGACACATGTGATTCAATAATAAACGATCACTGTAGAGGACTGTTGTCTCCGTCTAATTAGGACTTCGGTCATTTTGTATGAAGTAGAAATTGGCCGATGATACCTTAGAAAAGGATCCAACAAGCCTTAGATGAATATATTATATCTAATAGGAATCACTCTTTTCTGATATTCCTATGGCAAGCTTTCAAGCTACCTAAATTCTTTAATATAATAAAGACAGATGTGACGTTTTGATCCTCTGTCAGAAAAGTGATGGACTAGGTCCAAATCTTAAATGCTACTGATGGTCTTTTGCGACCTAGGCTAAGTAATATTAATATATTTTAAATAACGTTCATTAAGAATGTTAGTGCTATGATAGCCTGTATAGGTTATTGACACCATGGTTAGTATATATTAAGGCCATCAGAATGAAAAATAGCAGTTGTTGGATTTCAACTAAGAAATTGTTTTATTGGTATTAGGAACCAATATCGAGTATGGCAAACTCGGATAAGACAACAGTCAATCGCGCTATTGATGACGCGACGCATGCTAATGATGCTGAAATTATAAACCTTAGAATTTCCAAAGATGTTCTTCAAACTATGATAGACGCAGCCGTTGGAAAAGCTGTGAAGAAAGCTGTGAAAAAGTTAAAGGAGCCCCATGCTGCTCGGTCCAAATTTTATCTAGGACCACATTTCCTCACTCGTAAGAAGGATCTCGTTCATGCCTCTGATGCAAGGGATGAACTAAAAAGGAAAAGGGAGGTAGATAACTCCCAGAGTTCTAAGAAGAAGAACAAACGAAAGTCCGACCAGAAACCAGTATGTGAGACCTGCAAGAAGCGCCATTATGGGAAATGCAGGTTCGAACCAAAATCCAAATCGCAGCCCAGAGCTTGTGGGATCTGCAAGTCTAAGGGACATAAAATGATGGACTGTAAGGACATGAAGAATGCAGTCTGTTTCGGCTGTAATGAGAAAGGCCACATCAAGACTACGTGCCCTAAATATGTCAAAGGAAATGCAGTGGAGGAAGTAAAGCCTAAAATTGAAAGCGCCTAAGATGCCTGAGCTAGTCCATAAATAATGGCATCCGGTACATTCCTCGGCATTTTATCAGTAATTTAAATGCTAAGAGTTTTATTTTGGTTCGGATACCAGTAAATCCTTCATAAACTATAAGTATAACAAGTTTTTAAAAAAAAAACTCTTCATAAGGACTATATATATATTAAGTGTAAGGTAAAAACTTACAAGTAGAAAATTTACCAGAACTATTCTTCTGTTCCTGTAAGAAATCGATAAGTCGCAAAAATGGTGGAACTGGCCGTCCCCGGAATCGAACCTGGGTCTAGGCCGGCCGCACCCTTTCGCGCGCCTAGCCAACTGAGCTAGGTGCCTAGTTTGTGAAAATTTCCATTCTAATTAAATATAAGCACTTGTACAATAAACTTCCTTATCAATTATCAATGATAATTTCTGCTAAGTGTCCTGTTTTTAATACAGGCAATAATAAATCTTCATGAACCATAAACTTAGCAAAATTTTTATTATCATCCACAAGGTATAACTACCAAGGAAACCATAGTAACCGATTCTTATGGATCGGCAAGGAGTCCTTCCGAAAATCTAAGAGCACTCTTTCTTTGCATAGAGTACGACAACATATGTTATTTTAATTATTTTTTTTCTTTTCTCATTGTTTTCTATCGCCTGCGAATGCCAAACTATGTTTGATAAAAGTGTCATATGAGGATTGGCGTATCCTAGTGTGTCCCATAGATTATTTCCATGTCTGATCAGCATGGAGGTTTAATACATGGAACCCCTAAGATATCCCAATGATCATATTGTACTAAGGTCGACTAGTAATATTCAAGGAAGATATCCAAAAATGGAAAAAAAAAAAATTCAAGTAAATGTTCCCGAGTAAGGAATTCAAGGACTTATAACATAAAGGTGTCACTCATTTGACACGGACAATGATGGATGAACTGGAGCCTGAGATATGGAAAATCTCTGTAGCCTCCTTGTATCTTAATTATCTCCTCAAAGGTTGTCCCTGCTTACCTCCTGGAAGACAGGTAGAATTACGAGTTGTAGCCCGCCATGGGCTGGAGTATTGTGAAAATTCCATATTGTTTATGGAATAAACGAAACCTTGAGTAAGTAGGTGTTAAGACATAGGTTCATATAGCCTAACTCGATACTCCGAGAGTTTGATATTGTTAGATAAGAAAGACGGTTCATTTTGCTTATGCATACATTACCGCAATCCTTATTAGACAACGATTAAGAATTTGCCATCAGCTAACCAGGATCGTCGAATTGTTCGACTAACGACAAGGATTAGCTATTCCTTAATATTAGTTAAGTACTGGTTGGAATAACCATCTCGCCTTAAGATAAGCTTCTCTATAATATTTGATATATAAGTATCAAGGCTACTCCCTTGAAAACCTTGTATAGATGGAATGACAAACGTTCATTGATAGGACAATAGTTTGGTAAGTCCAAACATTAAGAGCTGAAAATTGCATTATAGACAATCAATAAGATCACGCAAATTCATAATCATCAGTAAGATGCCAGTATTCGGCAGAAAATTAAGGATTATGAAAATAGCAAACTTTCTAAATTCTTATTAAAGAATAAGATTCAACAATAGATATCACCCTGGAAAGGAGTGATGCGGTTTGGTAAGAAAGGCAAGCTAAGCCCGAGATACATAGGGCCTTTCGAGGTTATCGAACGTGTCGGTTCAGTTGCCTATAAGCTAAACTTACCTGAAGAGCTCAGTGGAATTCACAATGTGTCCTACATCTGCAATCTGAAGAAGTGTTTCGCTGATGAATCACTGGTTATACCACATGCGGATGTGCATAAAGATGAGAGCTTAAAATTTGAGGAAGAACCTTTGTCGATTGAAGATCAATAGGTAAAGAAGCTTCGGAAGAAGCATGTACCTATTGTAAAGGTCAAATGGGATGCCCATAGAGGCCCCGAATTCACGTGGGAGGTTGAATCCACGATGAAAGAAAAGTACCCTTACTTATTTCAGTAAATCTCGGGTCGAGATTTATTTTAAGGGGGTGAGGATGTAACACCTCGAAAATTCACGTCCTATAATGTGTTGACACGTGTCATAAAGTCTGAACGTGTGAAAGAATGTTATAAAAGGGCTAAAGTTGACAAACATGGAAAGTATGTGATTTTACGGGTTCTGAATGTCAACAGTGAATAAATATAATGTACATTAACCCTACACGATGCTCATACCTTCAAACGAATAAATCATGGATCATACGAAGCTAAAAGTGAGAGATTACAAACTACAAGGGTTAAATGTGTCAACATGTTTAAAGATATACCTCTGGGTGACCTTTTGACAAACCCGAAGCTTTGTAAATGTTAATTTATGCTCACTAGAATGCACGATTTAAGTTTCGTAAAGTTTCGTTAACGTATGAGAAAGTTATGATCGAATTCGTGTGCGAGGGGTTAAAGCGTCAACGTTGAAAGTTAGGCCTTTTCGGGTAACAATAAAGTTACCCGGGGACTTAACGAAGTGGGTATATATCTTAAGGCCCTTATAGATCAATATTGAGGGTCCATATCGCAATAAACAAGTGTCTGTACAAGGTTTGAAGAGCCAAGGACCTAAACTGCAAATTACAAAAGTTTGTGGGGAGACCCTAGGGGCTAGCGTAGCGCGAGCTTATGAGCTCAGGCAGTCGCGCTACGCGACTGCCATGTCTGGACAGCAACATATCTTTCTTGATTCTTTGTCTGCCCATTGAACTTGGATGCAACTTAGATCGATCTTGCCCCTTCATTTGGCCCCTAAAACACCTCCTAGAACACTAGGACACATGTTGAATTGTTGTGGTGTGTGATAGACTTAGATGTCAACACATTGTGGTGCCTTGAACACTATATAAAGCACACAAGGTGCAACACTTGATCATACACACTTCAAGCTCATCCCTGGCCATTTGAGGAGCTTCCAAGCTAATCCCAAGCCTTCCTAATCATCCATTAAGCACTTGTAAGTATGCCTAACCTTCTCTAATTATGTTTAGCTTAGTATTTAGCTTAAAAGTCAAAATATCGTAGTTAACGATTGACTTTGAGATTAGTTATAAACGGCTCAGTCATATCTCAAATTGAAAGTTGTTATGAGTTGGTAATTATGTGGGTAATAAACCCTCAAAAGGGTTCCCCCTGATTTCCACTCTAACTAGGTCGTTTGTCGAGTCAAAGATGATTAGAAAAAGTCAACAGAAATGTAATCTTTCGCTTAACGCATAATTAATAAGGTAAAAGGCATGTAACCTATTTTATCATTCATATAACTTGATAATAAGCATAAGAACTTGTCTAAGCTTGTTTGATTCGACAACTTTCCATTGTGAACCGATTCGGAACCGAAAGTCGCAAAGCTTTGACTTTTGCTTTGACTTCAGTTCTGACCCGCTTTAGTATGATTTGGAAATGCCTTAGGGTTTCTTTAGGACCAGGCTACATGTTAGCACAACCTTCTGTGGTTGGTTCATTGATTGACCCATTCGTTTACGCGTTTCCGTTAATTGCTCATATGTTGACCATTATGCCCTTATTACCTTAGAACGTAATTTATGAAAATGTAAAAGTGTAGAAACCTTAATTACTGATATATAAACTTGTATGCAAAGTTTGACATCAGTTTGACTTGTAGATTAAGAGTTATGCTCATTATCGCAAAACTAATGCTTTATGTTAATAAAATGGCGTAATTAGCGTATAGCCTCGTTAAACATACTTTTTGGTATCAAATCTTTTACCCACTGATGTAATATATTATTTTGGGATTTTTAAAGATTTTTAATTAATGTTAGGCTGAGCATAACTCATAGTCGTAGGCTTAATTCGGTAATTGTCGGTTTTGCCCTTACGGGCCATAAAATGAGTTTTACATATCTAAACGACCTCAAACCTTTTGCCACTGAATAGTTATGATAAATAAATTATTTTAAGCCTTCTGGAAATATAAAAATATCAGATTTAAGTATCAAACCCGGTAATGGCCTTTAATCGCCTTATTTAGCGTTTTTAGCGCATAGTACGTTTTAAAATCATATTGGACATACCCGGGTTGATACCTACTGATATAAGAGGCAAATTATAATATTTTAACAGTAAGCAAAGGTTGATTAACTCAGACTTCGTTTTTGAGCTTTTCGGCTTATGTGAAATTACCAAAATGCCCTTCGGTGCATAGTTTGGTTATAAATGATATATTTCACATATATACTTTACCCTACTGTTATAACTCATCAAATTGAGTATGTTTGCTGTTTACATCAGACCTGTAACTCAGTTAAACATTTAAACTCTTTTACAACCTTTAAAATGACCAAACTACCCCTACGGGGCATAGTTTGTGTTTAAATTAGTTCGGGGCATAATGAAAGACATCCTACTGATGTCACAACATATTGGAAGCATAATTAACTTAGGAAACCTGTTTAGGACCCATATGGTTACCCGTTACGCCTCTGGCGCGTTCGGTTCGGTTTATGTAACTAGTTTGCATAAATTAGCCGAAACGGGTCAAACCTTATCCGTTTTATCTCAAAATCCAGAATGTGTTTAGTTTACCCATATTATACAAATCTTCAAACTTGTCAGGTCTAAATCACATTCTATTCCGGTCTTCGCTTAATCATGCGTTTGAACCGTAAACCTTCCTTAAAACTAACCGGTCTAAGTTACGACTTAAATAAGACCCGTTAGGAATCTAATAGGTTAATAAAACCTTCGTTCCAGATTGAGAGCCCCAGTAGAAGTACTTATGCTTGCTGATTAGAATATACGGCTGAGTATAAATTGCATTGCTAGCTCAGGTAAATACTTTTAACTTATTTTCCCTTATACGGGCTTGGGATACGGTATTATAAAAATACCGCTTGGTCGGGTGTAGAAACCTTTTAATCGGAGATGATTAAATTGCATAATCCCGTTTTAATCTGTATTGATTGATAACAAATAACATTGGGGGTTAATGACCGTGTCCTGGATATCCTTGGCTCATTTTAAAAAGTGAATTGCCACGACGTAAGCACAAGGTGTAGGCAAAACACCTCCTGTTGCATATGTATAACGTATACTCACTCGTAAGGGTATCTTCTTGTGAGATTATATTTGTGGTGTGTCGATTAATCTTGTCCGGCTTGTATTGTATAATCACCGGCCCTAAATGTTGGACAACCATGTAAATCGGATACAAGATTTTTATTAATAAAATTGTCCCAAGTATAAAAGATTAATTTTGCCTCTGTGCATTTTAATCAATGTGTCAAGATATTTTGTGCCGTTTGCACTCGAATCACTTTTCAAACTCTTTTTCCAAAATGAGTCAGTTAATTGTATTTACCAGTGTAAACTGACGTATTTTCCAAAAAGGTTAAGTGACAGGTACTATGCGTAATTGGCTGGGAGCTCAGGGCGTCACTAGGGAATCTTGCAAGTTCTAGATGCTTAAAAGTCTGTTGAACAGTTTATCTTTTATTGATCCGCCTGTGGATCCTTTACCTTCCGTTGTAATATTTTGACATTACTTATATTCGGAATGTAATATATTTATCTTTTGCTTCCGCTGTGCATTATTATATTGTGTTGTTTGACCATGATGTTGCCAACCACGTCACGATACTCCCCCACCGGGCCCACCGGTGACACGTGGAAAATCGGGGTGTGACAACTTTTGGGTGTTACATACGTTACAACTATTCAAACTACAACTATCACACTACTCAAGCTATTTTAACGCTAAACCATTAATGCATGTTATACGTGGCTTATGAATGCTTGTTTGTTATGTTTACACATGGAATGCTGTCTACCTGCCTTAGCAACGATAGTACTATAGTTTGGACTCAGCACCCGTTCACACGGGGGTTGTTAAGGATCTTTTACTTGCATGGATTACGGTGGTAATCATGTATTGCGAACTGCCTCGGGCAGTCAACCCGCAGTCATTGGTATCGATGGATCTATGTCGATAACTAACGTGCTTCATTTCACTATGTGTACGTGCTGGTTATGCGTAAACGAATTCGAACTCTATATGCTATTATCAAACTTGTATGCTCACCTTTACATTTTATGTATTGACTTTATTTTAACGTATGTGACAGGTGCCTAGGTTGTTTATATACTTCTCGGGCTGTGATGAACTTGAAGCTAGGAACTGGAGTCTAGAAACCAACGAATAAACTAGTTATGATTAAATCTGAGTTGTCGGAACAGAATATTTGTTTTGATGTTATCTGTAATAACTTGTTTGACTATTTAAGATACGGTATGGGACGTATTGCTTTAATTAAATGGTAATGATAGTTGTTATGGAAACTTCTGGACAATCTGCTTCGCTCAGTGCCGCGCCCCGATGATTCCGCCATCGGTTGGGGTGTGACAGATTTGGTATCAGAGCCATAACTATAGGGAATTAGGCAAGACTCGACCTAGTCCGGGTCGAAGTCTTAGAGACCTAGACTATAGTTAAGAACCAACAAACCAACTCACGCGTATGCGTAAACTCGCCACTATCACTCGCTCTTTTCTATCACTGCACTCGAATTTTCAAGTTGTGAATAGGTAATGAGGCCGAGAATAGGTGTGAAAACCGCAAACTCTCGACTAAAGTTGCCTAATCAACTTGCGTTTTAGCTACAAACGAGGAGAATCATACCAAATCAGGAGTGAAATCCATATTTTGATGAATAATCTCCTCAATTTTTATCAAAAACGAGGACGGAAGTTGCAAGATAGGGGTGAAACCCTAACCTTGACGACTCGTCCCGCTTTTATACAAAAACTCTCACCAAAGTCTCGATGGACTCCAACGGTCTAAAGACACAATATAACCAATGAGAATTGCGCCAACGCCCAAGAATCGAGGCAAAGGCATAGTCCTGGAGGTAATTGTGCACACAGGATCCTTGCGAATAGTCGAACCCCTTTGGTTAGTCGAAGTCTATTAGCCACAGACAATCTACCTTGATTTATCGACCTTTATGAAAATTTTATACATTTTCTGTTATTTGTTGACGTTTTGAGGTATTATTGGTTTCGACCTAACACTATTGCTTCTGTTAAAACACAAAACCCACACCACTCATCGCTAGCGAATCGACAATAGAGGCAGTCAGAATGCTTTGTATGCTCGTAGGTACTTTTAGTGATTAAGTTATACGTGTCACTTGCTGTTATGCTTACGTGTTTAGGAGTGTTGTGATTACGTGCTCTATGTGTTTATGTGATTTTGTGCAATTCTGTGATTTTGTGACCATATATACGTCTACATGGTACGTGTTACTGAGCTTTAGTAGTAATAAACGTGTGAGGTGAGATTCGAATACATGTGTTGAGTTCCGTGGCGATGTCTATTGCAGACAATGTCGTCAGGATCCCGCCATACGACTCTTTCTCGTCGGGAAAGGAGGGACAAACGTCTTGCCTCTATTATCGCGAAAAGTGTGGCAAAAGCTGTGAGTGATGCCTACGAGAACGCCAGCAAATCATCCGAGGAATCGAGGACTGAAGGCCCAAAAGCTGTCTCGAGACCTTTCAGTTTCAAACAATTCAAGTCATGTGGGCCGAAAGAATTCACAGGCGAAGGAGGTCCTACTGCGCTATTCCACTGGTTTGACTCCATCGAGGTCACTCTGCGACAAAGTGGTTGCCCTGATGACCTTCGAACTCTGAACGCTACCGGCGTCTTTCAGTCCCGTGCTTTGGACTGGTGGACGGCCGAGAGGAACAAGAGAGGGAATGATGCAGCTTACGGTTTGTCATGGGATGAGCTCAAGGAAGTCATGCTAGAGGAATTATGTCCTCCTCACGAGCGTCAAAAGCTTGAAGATGAATTTTGGCACATACATCAGAAGGATGGAGACAATGCTGGTCTTACTGCTCGCTTCAAATAACTCAGCATTATCTGTCCCGACCAGGTCAAGACTCCCGATATGACCATCAAGAAGTACATCCGAGCTTTGCCCGACTGCGTTGCTGATTTCGTGCAAGCGGCTAAGACTACCACGATCGAAGAAACCTATCTGCTGGCCGCTGAGATCAATGACAAAAGGGTTAAGGCTGGGGTATGGGATAAGACCTCCAAGCATCTGCATCAAGCTACCGCTACTGCACCAACTACTGAACCCACCTCGTCAAGCAACAAGAGAAAGAACAAGAGAAAGAACAGCTCCACCAACAAGAACTGTGCGATTACTGCTGCACCAATTCAAGCTGTACCTACCCAACATCGTCAAGTAGCGGCGCCTGCGGCCAATGCACCGCCTGCAAAGCGTGCATATACTGGACCACACCCGCTCTGCCCTACTTGCACCTATCATCACCCGACAGCTATTCAATGCCGCTTCTGTGCTCATTGCAACGTCTACGGCCACTTTACGGCCAACTGCCGTATTCGTCAAGCTCCTGCCAATCAAGCTTTACTCGCTGCCCCACAGGGTCAACAAGCTCCTCCGGCACCCGCAGTCAAAGCCAGAGCATGCTTCACGTGTGGCGACCCGAACCATTTCGCCAACATGTGCCCGAACAGGGTAGTGAAACAAGAACCGCAACAGCAGCCGCCATAGCAGCAGCAACAGTAGCAACAGCAACAACAGGCAGCACGCGCCAGAACTTTCAATCTCAATGTGCGTCAAGCCCATGCCGACAACAACGTGGTCAATGGTACGTTCCTTGTGAATGGTATTTATGCTTCATGTTTGTTTGATACTGGAGCCGATAATTGCTTTGTGTCACTCGAATTTGAGAAACTCCTTAGTCGTAAACGTTCCCGACTCTCCTCTGCATTCGATGTTGAAGTCGCTACCAGAAGAACCGTCGCTGTAAACTCTGTTATTCGTGATTGCACTCTCGAGCTCAACAATCACATCTTCTCAATCGACCTCATTCCGATGCAACTCGGAAGTTTCGACGTCATAGTAGGCATGGACTTTCTTCGCGAAAACCACGCCGAAGTTGTGTGCTTTGATAAAATAATTCGCTTTTCGCTCGCAACCGGTGATTCATTGTGTGTTTATGGTGATACTACTTCGAAGGGTCTCAAGCTTATGTCGTGTCTCCAAGCTAGCAAGTATCTCCGCATGGAATACAGAGCTTTCTTGGCTAACATTGTAGCAGCGGAGAAGGAAAAGAAAGAGAAGAAGGAAGTGAAAGACGTTCCTGTGGTTCGAGAATTTCCTAGTGTTTTTCCAGAGGATCTTCCCGGACTACCTCCTAAGCGTGATATTGATTTTCGCATTGATCTCATTCCTGGAGCAAATCCTATCGCCAGAGCTCCTTATCGACTCGCGCCGTCCGAAATGCGCGAACTCTCAACCCAACTCCAGGAATTGCTTGAAAAAGGCTTTATTCGCCCGAGCACCTCTCCTTGGGGCGCACCAGTCCTTTTCGTCAAAAAGAAGGACGGGTCGTTCCGGATGTGCATCGACTACCGGGAATTGAATAAGTTGACTATCAAGAACCGCTATCCTCTGCCTCGAATCGATGATTTGTTTGATCAGCTACAAGGCGCTACGTGTTTTTCGAAGATCGATCTACGTTCAGGATATCATCAGCTGCGTATACAAGAGGAGGATATACCCAAAACCGTGTTTCGCACTCGTTACGGCCATTACGAATTCGTTGTCATGCCTTTTGGCCTAACCAATGCACCAGCAGTTTTCATGGATCTGATGAATCGAGTGTGTAAACCATATCTCGACCGTTTCGTCATCGTGTTCATCGACGATGTCTTGATCTATTCCAAAACGAGAGCCGAACACGCGCAACATCTACGTTTGGTTCTCGAGTTACTCCAGGGGAACCAACTCTACGCCAAATTCTCCAAGTGCGAGTTTTGGTTGGGGGAGGTTCAGTTTCTGGGTCACATCGTAAATAGTCAGGGCATTCACGTCGATCCTGTGAAGATTGAAGCTGTTAAGAGCTGGGTTACGCCTAAGAACCCGACCGAAGTCCGCTCCTTTCTCGGGCTAGCGGGCTATTATCGACGATTTATCGAAGGATTCTCAAAAATTGTTGTACCGCTTACCTCTCTCACTCATAAGGACCAGCCTTTTGTCTGGGGAACCAAACAAGAGTCTGCCTTTCGAACCCTCAAACACATGCTTTGCAATGCTCCTATTCTCACACTACCCGACGGAAATGATAATTTCATTGTCTACTGTGATGCTTCCAACCTTGGTCTCGGTTGTGTCCTAATGCAACGAGACAAGGTCATAGCTTACGCATCTCGTCAGCTCAAAATCCACGAGAAGAACTATACAACCCACGATCTCGAGCTAGGCGCAGTTGTTTTTGCATTAAAGATTTGGCGACACTACCTGTATGGTACAAGGTGTACGATCTTCACCGATCATAAGAGCCTACAGCACATCTTTAATCAGAAGGAACTAAATATGCGTCAACGCCGATGGGTAGAACTTCTCAACGATTACGACTGTGAGATTCGTTATCACCCAGGCAAAGCAAATGTTGTTGCCGACGCACTTAGCAGATGGAGCTATCTACTTAGCACACGAAATGTTCAAGCCCAGCACAACCTTGAAGCTCTTATTCGCGACGCCCAGCATGCATGTTTCAACGAACGCACCTTGAAGAAAGAAAGAATCTACCACGATGGAGCCCAACTTGTGAGCAAATCAAATGGGATATTCCACTTCTTAGACCGAATTTGGATTCCCAAGCGAACCAACCTGCGACAGATTATCATGGATGAAGCTCACAAATCCTGATACTCTATTCATCCCGGTGCTGACAAAATGTACCATGACCTTCGATATAGGTACTGGTGGCCGGGTATGAAACGGGATATCGCACTCTACGTCGGAAAATGCCTAACCTGTGCTAGAATCAAGGCTGAACATCAAAGACCCTCTGGCTTGCTCGAACAACCACCAATTCCCATGTGGAAGTGGGAGAGCATAGCTATGGATTTCGTAACCAAGCTTCCAACCACGTCATCAGGTCACGACAGCATTTGGGTTGTTATTGACCGTTTGACTAAATCAGCTCACTTTCTACCAATACGAGAATACTACAAGGTAGAACGATTAGCCCGAATCTACACCGACGAGATCATTTGTCGACATGGGACGCCTCGTGACATCATCTCTGATCGTGATGCTCGGTTCACTTCACGATTGTGGGAAACGTTTCAAACGGCACTCGGTACAACGCTTAATCTAAGTATTGCGTTCCACCCACAAACCGACGGTCAGACTGAAAGAACGATTCGTACGCTTGAAGACATGCTCCGTTCGTGTGTTCTAGACTTCGGTGGTAATTGGGATAGACACCTTCCGTTAGTCGAATTCTCGTATAACAACAGCTACCAGGCTAGCATCCAGATGGCACCTTTCGAGGCCTTATACGGAAGAAGATGTCGATCGCCTATTGTGTGGCACGAGATCGGTCACTCGCAACTAACCGGTCCGGAGCTGCTACAAGAAACGACAGACAAAATTTTCCAAATTCGAGACAACCTAGCGAAAGCTCGGGATCGACAGAAAGTTTACGCCGATAAAAAGCGCAAACCCCGTGAATATGGCGTTGGTGACTACGTACTCCTAAAGGTATCACCTTGGAAGGGTGTAGTCCGATTCGGCAAGAAGGGGAAACTCGCGCCTCGATATGTTGGACCTTTTAAGATTTTGGAAAGGATCGGAAAAGTCGCCTACAGACTCGAATTACCGGAGGAACTTAGTAATGTCCATCCGACTTTCCACGTGTCAAACCTCCGAAAGTGCATCGCCGACCACGACTTACATGTTCCTCTAGATGATCTACAAGTGAACGAAACATTACACTTCGTGGAGAAGCCTGTCGAAATCATGGATCGCCAAACCAAGGAACTCAGGCGCTCACGCATTCCTATTGTGAAAGTCCGATGGGAAGGCAAACGAGGCGCGGAGTTCACTTGGGAACTCGAAAGCGACATGAAGGCAAAGTATCCACAGTTGTTTAATTAGAGAGATAATCTTAGAAAGAGAAAGTAGAGAAAGAAAGTGGCAAAGTGATTCTAGTATTTTGTACGATGCTTTCAGTAATCAATAGAATCACGATTGTGGTAAATTCAAGTGCGTTTGATCTGAGCAATCGAGCACCTGCTCAGATACCACTTGATAGGACCGATTTGACTCCGTTACGATTATGTTTGGTCACACACGTTCACGGATTCCGCACGATTCAGAGTCAACAATAGTCAACGCGAATTTGTTATCCGTACGGTGAACATCAACAGCAACATTCAACACCATTTTAACAAAAATTAAGATTTCTCCCAAACGGCTTCGATTTAAGATCTGAAACTTTATAGGCTTTTAGATCAGATGTTTTCGCACATCATATCCAAAAATCAGCATTTTAACCGTAAAATCCCGATTAATTTGACGATTTTCAATGGTCCGAACGAAGGACCCTCACATGTGATTCCACGGTTAGTTACGGCTTCCAGCTTAATTTCGGGACGAAATTCCCTAAACAAAGGGAGGCTGTAACACCCCGTGTTTTCACGAGTGAAAGTCAAAGTCAAGGTCAAAGTCAACGACCGATTTCGCGCGACTTGACTCGTAGAAAGGTTTTTATGTTATTTATATTATGTGGAGTAAGTGTCGTACATTGCAATAATCGACTCGTGATAACCATATTCCAATCGACCTACGACTGTGAATGATAGGGAGTAACAATGCGATAAAGTTAATCAAGCTATGCTAATCAAATCGACATCGAATCAAACTCGAACTGTGTATTTTACTTATTGATTGTACGTGTGTGTGTGCCTTACGTGTTACCTGTGCATGTTTATTTTATTTTATCTTATGTTATGTTGCGACAATCAAGCGAACTCAATCGAACTCGAATGTAAGCGAACCCGAACCCGAATTCCGAGTCGAACCGTATAAGAAGTAGTTGGGACTGAAAGTAATTTGACTAGGAAACCCTATCGAATCGCTCGCAAATCGAAACCGAAGCAACATCGCACCGAACGCACCAAAGCAGGCGGCATCCGCACGGATGGCCAATCCGCACGGATTGCCATCCGCATGGATGGCCAATCCGCACGGATGACCTATCCGCGCGGATAGCCTATCCGGGTACGTGCCATGCGCACGGTTCACCTCTTTCCCTTTTTGGCATCCTATAAATACACTGGTCACTCTCCAACTTTTCCACTTTTGGCAAGTGACGTCCAAACCGCACGCATTCTTCACTTTTTCTCAGATTTCTCTCAATCCAGGTAAGATCTTGCACTAATTCTTGTACATCTTTGATCACTACACAATTCTACACATTTCCATCTTTCAAATCTTCACTTTTAACCATGAAATCATCCGGATTTGAGGTATTCTCGGGTGACGTCATCATGAAGTTCTTATGAACTTCAAGCTTGACCTCATCTCACCAAGAATAACTCAGATCTAAACGATTTCTACAAGATTTCACAATAACTTCACCTAGATCTAAACTTTTCTAAGGAAAAAAAAGGGTTGAAAGAAATAAACCTAAGTTCTCTCCTTCTTTTCCCCTTAGAATCGGTATAAATCTGATCGGTTCTAGTCTCTACTCGATAATAGTGATGCACTAGTTCCAGATCTGGAATCCTACCCACAGACAACTGATTTCGGGGTCAATCGGAACGACCGTTCTGAGTCGCCGACAGGCCGAGTTAGGGTGGTTCCTGACCGGTCTAGTCACGCGGGTGAGAATACAATTCCAAGTGGTTGCCACGTAATCAGAACGTCTCGATAAACGACATCAGAAACCAAGAGTAGACGAACGGAACAATCAGACCAGAGACTGTCCGCACGGACCAGGTGTCCGCACGGACAAGCTGTCCGCACGGACAAGCTGTCCGCACGGACAAGTTGTGCGCACGGATCACCATCCGCACGCACAGGTCATCCGGACGGATTGCCACCCGGACGAGCTACCCTTGGGACCCACTTTCCAAACAAGGTTTGAGTATCGACGAATGAACAATCCGGACAGACGACCTCTGAAAGGATTACTCTTCGGATCATGAGATACTAAGGCCTTCAACTAAAATTCAAACAATGATCATCCGCACGGCCAAGTCGTACGCACGGACAGACTATCCGGACGGATGGTCCCTGCCCGCGCGCACAGACTGTCCGCACGGATCACCACTGTCCGCACGGACTACCATACGCACGGATCGTCGTCCGCGCGACCGGCTTGAAAGGTAGAAACACTTATGTGATTTCTAAATGCTACAACGAAAACTCCAAAGCACAAGCCATCATACACAAACACATCTCACACTTAGGAAGAAACAATCCACTTGAACGTTTATCCGCACGAACAACTTGTACGCACGGATAGCTTATCCGGATGAATCACCATCCGCACGCATCACCATCCGCACGGATAGGTCATGCGCACGGATGACTTCCTCCCACGGATAGCTGATCCGCACGAACAGCCATCCTAACCACTCTCACTTTGTACTGTTTTACGCGCCACTTATCGTTACGTTATCGAATCTATTCAGGCTAACCATACTCGCTGTAAAGCCCTCCCTTCAATCCATAACCGCTGTGAGTATACTCGAACCCTTTTTGCTTTTAGCACTTTTGGGTGTTACATACGTTACAACTATTCAAACTACAACTATCACACTACTCAAGCTATTTTAACGCTAAACCATTAATGCATGTTATACGTGGCTTATGAATGCTTGTTTGTTATGTTTACACATGGAATGCTGTCTACCTGCCTTAGCAACGATAGTACTATAGTTTGGACTCAGCACCCGTTCACACGGGGGTTGTTAAGGATCTTTTACTTGCATGGATTACGGTGGTAATCATGTATTGCGAACTGCCTCGGGCAGTCAACCCGCAGTCATTGGTATCGATGGATCTATGTCGATAACTAACGTGCTTCATTTCACTATGTGTACGTGCTGGTTATGCGTAAACGAATTCGAACTCTATATGCTATTATCAAACTTGTATGCTCACCTTTACATTTTATGTATTGACTTTATTTTAACGTATGTGACAGGTGCCTAGGTTGTTTATATACTTCTCGGGCTGTGATGAACTTGAAGCTAGGAACTGGAGTCTAGAAACCAACGAATAAACTAGTTATGATTAAATCTGAGTTGTCGGAACAGAATATTTGTTTTGATGTTATCTGTAATAACTTGTTTGACTATTTAAGATACGGTATGGGACGTATTGCTTTAATTAAATGGTAATGATAGTTGTTATGGAAACTTCTGGACAATCTGCTTCGCTCAGTGCCGCGCCCCGATGATTCCGCCATCGGTTGGGGTGTGACACTCCTCCCCCATCAACTTCCATTCTCGAACAATCTCTTGCGAAGTAGCAAAGAAGTTGACACCGGCATGAATATGATCGTCGAAGAGTTCGAACCGGTTTCGTCTTTTCTGAAACAACCTCTCCGCAGGGGGGAGGGACAAGGAGAAGAACTCTTGATAGTTCTCATGATTATTCATCCGGGAACCCTGAGTTAAACGCCAATGGGGAGCATGAGGCAGATCATCGCAAGCAGGGTTGTGAGTATCCCAAGACCCACCTTGGACATTTTCAAACTCAGGACTCCGAAGCAACCCTGAAGTAGCTCCACCGCCACCGCCTGGTGGACGCCTGGTATAAATGGTCTGGCCTTGTGTAGCCTCACTGGACTCCGCCTCCGTCTCAACACCTTTGTCTCGACCATCCCCACCAGCACCACCTGCGCCATCATCACCACCTTCACCAACATGCTCAACATTCACATCATCTGGTTTACCTTTTTCACCTAATTCATCACGGGGAGAGGACAAGTCAAACGTCCTAGATGGTGGAGAAGCGGGGGGAGTAATCTTTGAAATATGAACCTTGCGCGAAGTCTTGCCTGGCTTAGCACCTGTTCCAAAACAAACAAGATAATTAGGAAAAAGCAAGGAAAATGGCAACCAGAACAGACAAACGGAAAAACTTGTACCACGAGAACCAGAAGCCTCGAATATTTTTTTCCAACAAGTTCCCATGCTTAGCAGTAAAAACTCCCATATCAATCTCAGATTCCGAAGGAGCAGGAGGAGTTTCCTTCTAAAGTTTGGCCTTTTTTGACGCAAGCATAGCAGCAACCTGCTCATCAAGCTTCTGTTTCTTATCCTCAAGAGCTTTCTTCCTCATCATCTCCGTTAAGGTAGCGCTGTCATCAGGATCGGACCCACGATGTTTCTCTCCGGTCCCTAAACCAGACAATGTATCAGAAACGACAACATAATCTAGGACAGGAAGGGTAGAGGGTCGCTTACGAGGAGTCTCAGTAGCTTTTTCCTCAGCCCTCTTCTCCTTCCCCTCTGACTTGTCCGTTTTTGTTTTTCTCCGAGTTTCTAATTGATCAGCAGTCTCAACCGGCACCTCAACATCAGCAACAACCGGTTCATTAACAGGCTCATGCACAACCCCTTGCGCTGGACCTGCACGCCGGGAATGAGAAGTTAAGCCTTCAAGAGATCGGTCAGAACCCCCACTCGAAAGGACAATAACTTCCTCCCGAGTGGGGTCAGTAGCATCATCAACATCATCTTCACCATCCTCACCTAAAACAGTGTTGGCATAGGTGGCAAAACTCTCGTTAGTAGGATGCAAGAAACGGTTGCGGATCTGGTCCAACCATGTCGGTTTCCCATCCTCTTGAACCGCCTCAACCATGGCACCACCGGCCTTTGGGTCAAGAACATTTAACAAGCTGTACCCAGCTGCGAAATACAAAGAAATGAGGAAGAACACAACAATAACCAGAGAAAAAAGCAAACAACTAAGAAACATTACATACGTTTGCCTTGATAACCATAAACAGGAACACCCAGAAGTTTCTTCGGAAACCACCGCAAGCTCATACCAGCACCGACCAACGCCCTCTCCTCCAGCTGAGAAATAGCAGTGGCTTTGTGCGTCACCTTCTTGTACCACTCCTGTTTGGCAAAGTCCACTGTCACGTCTACCTTCAGGATCCCTTCACTCTCTGATCGATAGTGCATATCTACCGGGATAACACCACGCCGAATGTAAAAAAACTTTTGTTTCCAATCATGTAGGCTTTTCGGAGGATTGGAACTACAAGGGATAACACCACTGGTCCAAGAGTTAAAAGAATAAAAACCTCCGGTGTAAGTCACAGTGTAAAAAACATTGAACATCTCAAAGGTTGGCTCAACACGGTTGGCCCTGCAGATAAACTCAAAATGGGTAACACGAGGAAGCCCAATAGCGTTGATTTGAGAGATATGGAGCCCATAATTCCTCAATACATCAGCAGTAAACTTCGTCATAGGAAGCCTGAAGTTACCCTCCCGGAAAAAGGCCGCATACAACGTAATGTAACCAGGAGGTGCATCCATGGCGGTAGAGCCTGGGGTCGGAAACTGAGCACCCCACTCCGGGAGAAAACCCATATCCCTAACCAGATTGTGGAACTCCTCTTCTTTCCAACTTATTGTTGCCCGATCAGGACCTGGAGGATTCCTGCCCTTAAACTTTCGTTTCCTAATGGTAGGATTGGCTCCAGCAGACATACTGAAAGAAGATGATGAAAGAAAATTTGAAGGAACTTAGAAGAAGGAGAAAGTAAAAAAGTATGGGAAGAAAACTGCTTGTTCAAATTTTGAAAAGTGAAGAAGAAGGAGTGAACCGCCATATATTTATACCCATCGCATTTAATGCGATGGGTAGTGGGCCGTCAGGAGATCAGAACGTCACCCAACAGGGGAGAGACACGTCTGCAGAGAGAGAAACCGCCACCCCCTTTTCAGGAGCGTGGGCGGCACACGTCTGACACAAGGATGGAAAGTAACTGACACCACTGAAAAGGCGCATGTTCACCTCCGACAAGACAGGGACATCAGACAGTCACATCAGTTGTCTTCTTCCCAAGAAAGGAAACTTCTGTCAGAAGGAAACACCAACACGCCATGCGCCACGCATCCAGATGGCTCAACTTTTGCAAAGTGACCAACACGCCATGCGCCACGCGTCCAGTTGGCTCAACCTTGCAAAGTTACCAACACGCCATGCGCCACGCGTCCAGTTGGCTCAACCTTGCAAAGTTACCAACACGCCATGCGCCACG
Organism: Helianthus tuberosus; assembly: GCA_030545235.1. Classification (NCBI taxonomy): domain Eukaryota; kingdom Viridiplantae; phylum Streptophyta; class Magnoliopsida; order Asterales; family Asteraceae; genus Helianthus; species Helianthus tuberosus. The sequence goes on from CM060406.1 coordinate 191,654,105, forward strand.
CGTCCAGTTGGCTCAACTTTGCAAAGTTACCAACACGCCATGCGCCACGCGTCCAGTTGGCCCAACTTTGCAAAGTCACCAACACCCCACACGCCACGCGTCCAGTTGGCTCAGTTTTACAAAGTTACCAACTCGCCGTGCGCCATGCGCCCACTTAGCTCATTTTTTGCAGAATCACTACTGTATGGCACGCACCATGCGACTAATTGGCCCAACCAGGCAAACTTGCAAACATGTATCCCAACAAGGCCAACAACCACTACCCTTATAAGTCCATAATCCCTCCTAGACGATCAACTCAACTAGAAGGCACACTGGACTGGGGGGACTTGAAGAGGTATGGTCCCAATTCCACATCCCACATGGCAAGGACCACACCACTTTTTCATCCTACATGGCGCCTACATCAGCAAGCGAATCCAGAAGCTTCTAGAAGCTTCTGGAAGACGTCAAGGTGGCACCAAAGATGCTCCTTCCGACATAAAGGACAATACGTGTCACCATTCATCAGGCGCCATGTAGACCTGCAGCAAATCAAGGAGCAGACCGACAGCAGCAGTACGATGTTTCCAGCGTGGACAAATATGGGTGCGCCACGTGTACCACCATCCTGACCACAGCAGAGGAGACCAAGAGGATATTCCCCTTGGTCGGACAGCTGGCGCCCCATAACAGCTGGCAAGGTTGCTCCTCCCTCTTTCACCCTCCAGCTATAAATAGGACCCTTCATCATTCAGGTTAATTCCATTCGATTCCTCTCACTCTCACTCTTAATACACACTGTTTTATCTCCTCAGAACAGAACTTATTCTCACGCCGGAGCCCGGTTAAGAGGGAAACCCCCATATTCCCCTCTTAACGAGCTAACGGTGTTACTGTTTTGCAGGACTCAGTCTTTTGGCGAGTAAGAAAGAAGATTGAACCCACAGAAGAGACGACCCAGCTAGTTAATCATCGGATTTAACCAGTGTTTCATCAGATCCTGACCTCTTGCTGTCATAAGCTTTATTTAATTCACCAACACCATTGACTATTCCCAAGTGGAGTTGTGCATTAACCATCTTAACGATTTTGTGAGGGGGAGAGAGAGGAGAGAGGGGGAGGGTTTGAGGTAGTTTTTTGAAGGTTGTGAGACGGGTAGGAGAGAGTGTGTATGGGCAGATGTCACATCATCAACGTTTTTAAAACTCCTTAAAACACACAACTTTGGATCTTCGTACTAAAAAATAGTATTCGTTTAAACTTTAAACGGTTAGGTTGATAAAGAAAAATGACCGCCAATGCGGGCTAGCTCACTTGGTAGAGACTCTTGTCTCTTAGAGGAAGGTTTTATGTTCAATCCCAAATAAGGTGTAGATTATGATTAATTTGGTGTAAATTAGGAGTGAGTAAGCATTGTCATTAAAAAAAAAACCCGACTTTGATCATGCTAATAGAAAATCAAATAATTACCTGACCCCAAAACTTTCGCCCATGTAAAGATATCTATAAAACAAAAATTGTTTGTGTAATAAATAAATATTGTTATTATATATAAACTTATGATAAAAATAACTAAACACTCTATATAGTTAATTATAAAAAAATATGATTATAGACATAACTAAAATAAACAAGTCAAGCTCGAGATCGGCTTGAGCTTAGGCTAGTTCTAGCAGACTAGCACGGTTCACATAGGGGGTGTTTGGGTTAGCTTATATAAGTTAAAAAGGACTTTTCGTGTGAAGGACTTATTAACTTATGACTTTTTAAAAAGGATTTTTTAAAAAAGTGTTTGGGTTAGCTTATGAGCCAATAAGTCAATAAGTAGTTTTTTTAAAAGGTGTTTGGTTTAACTTATTCATGTATATTGATTAAAAAGGACATCATTTAAAAAGTGTTTGGTAGTTGTGGAGGGGTTTAATAGGGATTTTGTTCATAAAAGGACTTTTGGGGTTTGAGAAGTGAGAAATGATGACTTCTCAAAAAGCTCCTTATCAAGAGTAAACTAAAAGGCATTTTAAAAGTCCTTCTCATTTTGCCAAACACTATTTTAACAACTTATTAACTTATAAAAGTCAATAAGTTAAAAGTTAGGGGAAAATAAGGAATCCCAAACACCACCATACACCCCTAGATGGCTAGATGGACTGTTGATTAAAACGGTGTGTCTAAACCTGTTACAAACAACAATATGTCTAAAGGTCATGCTATTTACACACGGTCCTCATTATTTTCACACCCCAAAGCGCCCCGCTATGGCCAAAGAGGGGCGCTTTGGTGTAAAGTCAACAGACAAGGACTGAACCGGTCAGACCTTGTCTGTTGCTTTACATCAAAGCGCCCCGCTATGGCCAAAGAGGGGCGCTTTGAGTTTTTTTTTTTTTTTTTTTTTTTTACATTTTTAAATTTTTAAATTTTCGGGCAAAACGCCCCTCTTAGGTCAAAGCGCAGCGCTTAGGGCCTTTTTAAAATTTTTTAATATTGTTTTTAATTCACAAACGCGTCGATAATAGTCTAAATTTTACGCTTTTTCCATTATACATCATTTTTTAATATATATGGACTATACTGCAAGTTCCGGATCAAATCGGTTACGTGTGATGTCGTATTCCATTATATCGTATCATTTTGGTTTGAAAGCACAAGTACTCCTATGAGTAGTGTTATGTGTATCAGCCGCCTACCGTACATGTACATGACGTATTTTTTCATTAATTGTAGTATTATGATGTATATTGTCATAACACTGAAAAAAACCTGTCGGTTCCTACCCGGTTCCACATTTTATAAATAAAATCGGTTCCAACCCGAAACCGATTCCTCCGTAACCATTTCAGAACCGGTGTATTAAAGTCTTGATTATGTTACCGTTGGAATCGATTTCTTGCCGTTGCACGCCATTTGATCTTTGAAAATAATCAAATATGGATTTAAAGAGATTTATGGACTTATTTTTACATAATAAAGTTTCAAAATCGTATTACAACAGAATAAAGTAACAAGTTTCAAAATCATATTTACATAACTCAAGAAACAAGTCAACAACTCCTCTGTGCTGTCTATCACCTTTTCAGTATACAGTGTGCTTTAAAATTTATTTACAACGAGGTCCCTATTAGTCTAAAACTTGGTCACTTGAAATAGTCATCATCTTCTTTTATATACCTTTTTTTTATCTTTTTTTTTTTTTGAGAAAGTTGCTCACTCATATCCTTCTTTCAAACCGACCGCACTTTCATCACGTTAAATACACCCAAAAGTCAAACCTTTTTTACTTTTACCCACAAGTCAAGCAATTTCAATCAACTTTTTAACTTTTTTTCTAAACCAACTTTAAAATAATTACAACTAAAGTGCGTATTGAATATATGCGTTACATCACGTTAAAAACCGAATGTCACCGAGACGACCCAATAATGTATGCCAGGCTGCTGCGCGCTCTGTTCTGTTCGCTGTCCAGAGTAGGTTTGGGGGAGGCATTGGATAACATCCTCCAAGCTCTACATGTATGAAATGCCCACCGTCGACGAACACAACCGCAACCACCAGTTAAATATTGAGATGGGACTTCACCTTTAGATATATGTGCACAAACAAATTAAATATTGTAAAATTTGGACCAAAAATGTAAAATTTAAACTTAAACGTAGACCAGTCACCAGTCAAAACATAGATCAGACTTCATCTATTAAATTAAATACGCCCAAAATGTATAAAAAAAAAAAAAAACTCAAAGCGCCCCTCTTTGGCCATAGCGGGGCGCTTTGATGTAAAGCAACAGACAAGGTCTGACCGGTTCAGTCCTTGTCTGTTGACTTTACACCAAAGCGCCCCACTTTGGTCTAAGCGCGGCGCTTTGGGGTGTTTAAATAGACCAAGGGCGTGTGCGAATAGACCAGGCCTATGTCTAATTCAGTCTGTCTTTTGGGAGATGTGGTCAAAGACAAAGAGGACTGCTGTAATGTGTCTTTTTCTCAACAAACCTGCAACTTGAGCAGTGGGTCCTCAATAAATCCAACACATCTGCCATTGACCACCTCTGCATTCCTATATGGTTTAGCAACTTCAAGAAAGACAAATCACAAGTCACAACCCACACAAGTTTACAACATTTCGGATTTTTCTACAATTATTATTAAATAAAGTAAATATTAAAAACTATGCAACTTTTCTGACTCTGGTTAGTAGCTCTATACTTTCACCCGTGACACCATGGTTGCAAACCAATCGAGTCTGGGCCCAAACCGCTATCCCAAAGACAGGCTATTGTTGAAGTCCGGTACACAGTAATACAGTATGGTTTTAACTTTTGAGACCAAACTGGCTCTAAAACCGTACCGAACCAATATCATACAGTAGCTACATCATGTGATTCTTTGTTCCTACATCTCACATTATCTGTATTGATGATCTTAGTGTCATACTCGATTATAAAACAGTATCGTATACTCATCGGGTACCCTCTACTCGAACTCAATACCCATCCGGCTCACACGTATGCCTGCAAGTATCGGGTAGACCCCTTTAGGGTCTTATGTGGTTAAAAATTACTAATATGGGATACCCATTACCCAAAAACCGATCTTAAACTCACTTAAAAACCAACTTGAAATATCAAATATTCAACTATACTTGTATCAACTTTATAACTTTAATGATTTCGTGTTTCTAAACAGCTAAACATACAATTTATTATCTTTCTAACAACTAAACATACAATTCAACTATACGGCTTTTGTCCCAATTGTTGAGTGTTATGTGCCTTATGTCCAAGGCTTGATGCAAAACTACTATCGAGCCGGGGGTCTCACTGGAAGCAACCTCTCTATTCCTACGGGGTAGAGGTAAGGTTATCTACATCTTACCCTCCTCAGACCCTACCTTAGCTTTGCTATTGGTGGGATTTACTGAGTATGATGATGATGATGATGATAATGTGCATAAACGGATTCGGGTAACCAGGCAGGTATCACCTAATACCAAGTTCATCCCAAACCCATGATTTTTTTGTAACTAATCTTATATCCGGTCCTATACCAAAATACCCGTCTGAACATTTCGAAATTTGGGTATCGTGTCAGTTTCAAGTTCATTTTCCTTCGCTGTGTACACCGGCGTGTCAACAAGCTTAATATGCTGAAAGTTTTACCTAATTTGACTACAATTCTCAGCATATTTCAGTTCTCAAGTCTAAACAAATCAACCAACCACTCACCAAGCCAGTCAAGGTGGTTCAACTCCTTGCAACTCATCAACCTATAAATTTTACAAGACCCAAATGTGATTGTCACAGTCTTCATCAATCATGGATCGTTTTTCGGGTTTGTTAACAACAATATTCCTAGCGATTATGGTTTTCACTGTGTCGGGTCAGATTAGCACTCCATGCACGGTGTCAATGATTGCTAGCTTCACCCCGTGTGTGAATTACATCACGGGGAGTAGCGCAAACGGGGGATCACCAACCGCAAGTTGTTGTAAAGCGGTTGAATCCCTTATGACTACGAGCATGGACTGCACGTGTCTTATCGTTACCGGAAACGTTCCGTTTTCACTACCGAGCCAAATTAACCAAGCGTTGGCTATTACACTCCCTAAAGCGTGCAACTCGAAAAGCGTACCGTTCCAATGCAAATGTAATGGTTTTCAAGAGTTCCTTTCATTTATTTTGTTATTTTTTTATTAAATTCTCACTTTTTTACTTGGTTGGTTTGCAGCTACCGGTGTTCCTCTGCCTCCTGCAGGTAAACTTTTGCTCAAAACGGGTCGATTAGTATAATGTGTTATCTAGAAAGTGGGTAGATGAACGGGTCTGGTTGGTTGCGTAACGGATTAAATGGGTAACTTGTGGTACGGGATACCAATGAGTCAAGTTGGGTTGGCCCGTCAAGAATATTTGTCCATTTTCTTATAGTTTTATAAGTAAATGATGAATAGAATAAGATTGTAAAAGTACATTGCTAAATATAGTGATACAGTTTCGATAATTGAAGTGATTCAGGATGTTTTAAAGCCTTTGAAAAAAATTTGGATGACTTTTGACCCGTTTTTAGGTAAATGAGCCGAAATAGGCGCCTCTATTTTGAAAACGAAACGGATAAAGTGTCAAGCAAGTCAAACGGGTCGCAAGTCATCAAAAGCGTATTCAAATGTTTACGACTTTTTATATCGTAACATTAAAACTTCATAAAAAGTGTCAAGCAGGTCAAACGGGTTACGGGTTGATACTCGAATGCTTTCAACCTCCTAAATAGTTAAATTAAAAACTATAAAAAATGGACAAATATCATTAGGTCACACCATAATCATGAAACTCAAAAACCGATCGATTAAAAACCGACTTAATGACAGGTCCTGCATTATTCGTTCCTCCGCCGCCGCCAAAAGTTCTTCCACCTGCCGCTGATTCTCCAGACCTCCCACCAAGCCCTAGCGGTACGAACCATAAATCTATACAAAGCATATTACTTTACAAAGATTTTGAAACCCTAAATGTTTTCAGGTTCCGTGGCAGCAACACCAACGCCATCTAAAAAGAGCCAAGACGACTTGCATGAGTCAGACCCACGTGAGTCCAAACCGGTGATGCCTGATGCATCAGCACCAACTCCAACTGCTCCCCACGGTCCACCGGTTGGTTCAGGCATCAGACCGGTGCTTACACCAGCAGCATCAACTTCAAACCAGTTGCATTGTTCACCACCAATTGTGTTGCTAATGCTTGCAGCGATCACAGTGATGAATTATCGTGAAGTGTTTGTTTTTTGATGAATTTGTGTGATGTCCATTATGTCTTTTACGCGTTTCATTTTGGTCGATAAGAAATGAAAACATGTCTTTTGTGAATATGATGAAATATGATGCATAACCGTCATGATAATATGTTTGAATGTGCATTTAATCTGATCATTACGACTTGAAGTCACAAAAATCCGTTTTGAGTGTTTGGACAAATGTGACTACGATTTTGATTTTCCGATTATTTAAGGCCAATACAATCAGATTTGGAGAAATATGAAAGAAAACTGCTAACTGAGATGAATGCAAAATTACAAAACTACCCTTACCGTTACGCAGTTGATTAACTGTTCTGCCTTTCAAGTCATAACTCACATTCGAAACGCGCATCCAAAGCACCTCTTGAAAGGTTTTCAGTTTGATATTTGATCATATGTTCTAATTCTTTTATATGTTGATTAAAATACATTCTTTACCAAACAAAGATAACACATTTTATCACAAGTAGGGGTGGCAATTGTGGCAGGTTACCGATAAAATTAAAGGTGTTAAACAGGTCAACCCGAACATGACATGTTTATTAAACGGGTTAGACATAACATCCCTAATCACAAGCCTAGTAAAATCATAGGGTACACGAATCGAATTTGGAAAAGCTTCATGTATTCTCGTTCATTGTCTTTCAACATATAATACAATAATGCATTAGCCGAATAAATATTACTATCATACAACACAAAACTACACACAATAACCGTAAAACGGGTAAAAAACTTACCTGGTTGTCTCACAAAACAAAATCTTGAAGTCTTGAACTCCACTATCGCGATAAGCAGTTGAAATCTTGATTGATTTCTTTGCAACTAGTCTATCATACACAAATTTTATCAAAAGAACTTAAAACAAAATGCATTGATTATAGTTTAAATCAAGACAAATATGTATTTGAATAACATCTTGCATAACAATGTGGTAAACGTATCAACGAAAGCATACTTCTATTCATTTTTCCAAGCACACAATACTAAAGAAAACCCTAAGCCGTGGGATTGTGGATCTCTACGAAACGAGTTTGACCAAGAAGCATCCAAGTTCGACTGACTCGCCCACATTTTCTCAGCCGATAAACACGTTTGAAACAAGAAATTCGCTTCACCGGTTAGCTTCCCGAATAGCCAATTATGCACATCCCAATACACTTCAACCGGTAATCCATCAACCAAAATCGTATAATTCCCCCTAAACTTCCATCTCAAATGCTTCACTTGCATCATCGTTTTACCATCGACCCGAATCAAAAGACACGGATCATTCGTACCCGCAAGATCACATTCAATAACAATATCATGAATCTCCCCTTTCCCGCAAAACTGAGCTCTAGTCGCGTAAACTTTCTTCCCGAAAACATGCTCTTTTTTCGACACGAAAACGAAATTCGGCGTAAAACTAGACATATCTATCTTGCTCTTAACTTCTTTCTCCATATCCCCTAACATCAAGATCAAATCTTTATTCACAACAACAGCAAGATAGAACCCCTCAACGGGTTCGGGAGAAAACTCGAATTTCGCAGAGGCTAAATCCCAGTAAACATCAATAAACTTAGAACCCACTTCAAGATTCTTGAACCCTCTTCTTTTAACAAACACCCCTGGTTTAATCTCAAGTTTACATAAACAATGATTAGTGGAATCATCAATTTGAACAGAAAGACCCTGACCCATTAAGCTTTTGGTCCAGGTAAGAGTGACAATGAAGCAAGAGAAATTACGCAATCTACACTGGTAAACACAAGTAACAAGATTTTGACCAAATTTACCACTGGATGTAGTAACAGAACCACTTGATGAAGAAGCAGCATCAGCAATTTGAACACCATTTTCACCAAAGCAAGAAAAATCCCTCATAAAGATGATAAATTTGGTACCTTTTTGCTGTTTGAAGGTGAGATGTGAAATGGGTATGTGATTAAAACCCTAAATATTTAAAATTTAGAAAGAAAAAAAAAGTTTCTTGAAATTGCCCTAAAATTTCAAGAAAGAAAAATCCCTCATAAAGATGATAAATTTGGAAGCTTTTTGGTTTTTGAAGGAGAGATGTGAACTGGGTATGTGATTAAATATTTAATAAAAATATGTTCTTAAAATTGGTCTAAAATTTCAAGATTTGGGTGGAGTTGAAAAGGGGATTAGGGTAAGATTGTTGATATAAGTTTTGTGGGGAAAATTGAAGAAAAAGGCATGTGGGTAGGAAAGATACAGATTCAATGGGAAATTCTCTTTCTTAAACAATAATGGATATAATTTCTTGTTTTGTTATTATTATTGGGGCTGCATTGAAGTCAAAGTTGAAGGGGTCAAACTGTCAAAAGTGTGCATTTTGAAACCTAATTGTGCAGCGGTTTAGTGAGTATGTAAAGGAGGTGAACGTGACCGGTCTTCACGTTTAGTGATGTGGGGACGCCCCCCACATCACCGGGACAGTGGTGGCGGGCCGGCTAACGTGACCGGTCTTCACGTTTTGCTCTCCATGTAAAGGAGGTGAACCGGAGACTGGAGTCTTTGTGAACGATGTACAACTTGTTCTCTTTATTTAATGCACTGTTTGTAGCAAACACTCGTACCAATATTTTAGACAAACAATATTACTTACACATTTATGAATATAACAACTATATCTTAGACAAGTTAGTCGTAGAAAGATGCTTTCTGTATATTTTTTAGGGTTATTTAGGGTATATGGTATGGGAGCACAATCAGGTGTGGTATACCGTGGTACTAAGGGGTTGTTTGTTTACCTCTTAATAGTTTCAGACCTCTTACTGGTTCAGCATTTAATGGTTCAGACTGTTTGTTTTACGAGCAGATGTCTGAATGGTTAAGACTTCTAATCTGAATTGGTTAGATATTTGCCTATGAACGGTTAAGCAATATACATGCTCTTAATGGTTCAGACATCTTACTGGTTCAACACTTAATGGTTTAGACCTCTTACTGGTTCAGCACTTAATCATTCAGATGTTGCCGAACAGCCCCTAACACTGTGTTCCCATTTAACTTAAGAGAGAAAAGAAAAAAAAAATCTTTCTTTTCTTTTCTTTTCCCTTCATTTCTTCCAAATTAAAATGATGAATTTTAGGCCAAAAACCTCTTCCCTTTTTTTTCTCTTCATTTCTCTCCTTTTTAATGAGACTCTCAATAACTGAATAACACAACTTAAAATTGTTTCCTTCAAAATCCTTTTTTTTTCTCTCACCGCCCCATTGAAAGAATTCTCCGATTAGAGTTTGCCACAGACTCTCCCGATTAGAGTTTGTCACAGACTCTCCCGAACAAAACTTCCTCACTTTCAAGTTAATTTATATTTAACATTAAAAAAAATTATAACATGCAATTTAATCTTTCTCTAATAACTTGTATCCATTAACTTTAAAAACGGCTAAAAAAGTATTTTGTATTACTATTTTTTATCAATATTCTGATAAAATTTTAATGTAAACTGATATTTATTCAAAATCAAGTAGTTATGGTCTAGTAAACAGCTTTTGGCACGGTAAGTCGCCAAGTTGGTATTGTATTCAAGATAAATTTTAACGAAAATCGAGTTTTTTTTTTTATTATGTAATGTTTAATCATGTTATTTTCAATTATCATGTAATGTTTTTTTATTATTATTAATTAGAGCTTTTAATTAACCTTATCTTTGATTTTTATTTATTTATTAGGTAACAAGTAATGATTTAAAATTGATAAATATTATTTGTATTAGAAAATAATCGAAAAATGATTTGGGGATGGTAAATGTGTATGCCATGGATTTAGAGATGGAAGGGGAAAAAGATGTGAAAAAACAAACGTGACACTGATATTGAGAGAAAAATATGTGAAAAACAAACGTGACACTGATATTGAGAGAAAAAGATGTGAAAAACAAATGCAACGCTGATATTGAGAGTAGATAGTAGCGGGATGGAAGGGATGTAAATGGCTAGTGAGGTTTTGTATAACACTCTCTGCATATTGCATATAAACAAAAATACATTTTCCCTTAAAAATCTCTATGTATGTGACACGTTATGGGAATAAAAACCTGAAGATCTATCACTGCAATGATAAAGAAAAAATGATTTACCGGTAGGGGTGGACCTAGCTTATTAATAGGGGTAGCCCTTGCTACCCGTTGATTGACGCTCCGGCGATAGTGTAAATTTTGGAAAAATTTGCCGTTTCTTAAATTTTGTTACATTTTTTTTAAACGTTACCCCTATAAAAATTTTATAGATCTGCCATTGTTTACTGGGTCTTCTTGTCTTAAAAAAGAAATAGTTAATTGGTAGTTGTTGATAAGAATTGAAAAAAAAAAATTGAAAATCAATTGATTAAATTTGTTTGGAAATCCAAAAAACATTGAAAATAGAAGCCAATGAAACAAAATTTATCATCATCTAAACATGTCCTACAGGACCTACACTTTTAAATTGGTTTGGTCGCCATCTCTGTTTATTTTATATTGGATTTCACTGTACAACACACATAAGTCTTAACTATATATAACTATACAGACCTTTATTATGATATTTTATATTGGATTTCATTGTCCAACACACATAAGTCTTAACTATATGTATAACTATATAGACCTTTATGATATTTTATATTGGATTTCATTGTACAACACACATATATACCTTTATGATATAAGAGCCAAAAGGCTCATTACCCGTATTTCTCTAGTTCCCACTTCTTTTTTAGACTAGTCGATCTCTTTCTATATGTATAGACACATATATAAACACACACAATGTTGTCACGCGTACCAATGTCTCCACGTGTCGTTATTGTCGACACAGGCATCACACCTATTATTACCCATCACTAGATCAACTTGTCCCCATTTTTTGTTCTTTACCATGTTTTGTCAATTTGTTTCCTGTACTAAGACATTTAACTTGTTCTGTCCTACTTATGAAAAGTAATTGATAAATAAATAACACCAAACAACAACAACAAAAAGTTTAATATATATTTGTGTGTATTGGCATTTGATACTCGCTTTTGTTTCGGTCCTGTTGCAAGCGAAAAATCCTCTAACCTTTAACAAACATACTGTCACGACCCCCGGCCCCACCCTGTGAGCGGAAGCCGCGAGCAGTCAAGTGGTACCGGTGGTTATTTTGAAAAGTATTGCAGCGGAAATTTCATCAGGACCGTGAGTTAGGAAAATATCAGAGTTTAGAAACACCGGATTTTATTTATTAAACAGATGGAGATAAACCCATGTTTTGCAAATATAGCTTTAATATGGGATAAACCCGAATACATAAAACAACTTTTCTTAATTTAATTTAATTGATAAAATAAGCCACTCCTGTAAGCCTTTTGGTGCCGTATCACAACTCTTATTCCAATCTAATGTAATCTTCTGAAACGCATTTTAAAAGCATTTGGTCAGCAGGAAATACTGGCGAGTACATTCAATTTGTACAAAAGACACATTGTTATAATATACAATATTAAGAGCTATTACAATGTTTATATCAATCAATTACCCCAAATCGGTATTTGTCACTCGACCGGATCTATGACTGTGGTCATATCACACATTGGCTAACCCGTTATCTAATGGTAAAGCTTATCAAGTAGTGTATACAAAACCCCACATACCGGCAGTAATTGTAGATTACAAGAACTTAATCACTGTAATTATAACTTTGAAAACAAGTAGGGTTTTGAAAGAAATTTGATAAAAATAGAGTGACTCACAAACGGTGAGAAAAGAGAATGGACTCACCTTGTAGGTCTATAGCTTTTGATTTAACAGGCCTCTTGATTCAAAGCCTTCTGATAACCAAGCATGTACTTTATAGTTCTGAATCTTTCGATGATTAAGCATATATCTTGATTGTAAGTGTATAGTTTGGAGTTTTCTGATAGTTAAACATTTGGTTTAACAGAGTGGAATACGTATTAGTGTTAAACCCAATTAAACCTAACGATGGTCACGAGATCAGAACCTTAACGAAATTCAACAAAGTATAGTCTTATTTAGACAGCACTTTGGCATTCGTTTGTTGGTTCTCGGATCGATCGGATAGAATATCGTATCAGTGATTATTGGTTAGAACACCAACATATAGAGAGAAGAAGAAAACAAATGAGCAAGGAAGAATGAATCATAGGCTCCTATTTATATGTAAGAAACATGCATTACCAGGAAGTTTCCTATATACTTTCTAGGAAATTACATATACATTTTCTAGGAAGCTTCATATATATCTTCCTTACACCTTCCTTACACCTTCCTTAGATAATTCATATCCATACACACCTTCCTTGCACATTCTTTAGATAATTCCTATCAATATGCATCTCCCTTACACCTTCCTTATATGTATCTATCCCATATATATACCTTGTTGTTTAAACTTAACTGTTTAATTACATAATTTACTTAGCCGATTAATTAATTAATTAACTTAATTAGCTGATTAATTAACTTACTTAGCTTGCTTAACTGCTAGGTTTCCTTTCCTGTTAAGTTTCCTTAACTATTAAGTTTTCTTAACCGGTAAGTTTTCTTAACCGCTAAGTTTTACATTAAGTTTTCTTAATCACTAAGTTTACTTAATCGCTAAGTATTCTAGTTTAACAGCCCCATGGTTATGAGTTCTAATTTCTAGATACAATGGAACTCGTATTAGCGTATTAACCCAATTCAACTTTAACGATAATCACGAGATCAAGCCCACAACGAATGACAAAGTATAGCCGTATACAGGCGGCACTTAAACATTCATTGGATCAGTTCTGATATACGTTAAATTATACATGTTTTTAGCCCCCAAAACACTTCCGTTTTAAGCGTTTTTTACCGAAACCACGACGTTTAGGTACCAAATACAGTACTTTTATATTTTCAGGTCTTAAACGAAGCACAAAAGAAAAATCTGATGAAAACGGACAAATTCTGATACAATTCTGATGAAACGGACAAAAATCTGATACTGCCAGGTGTCACACGACCGTGCGATCCGACCGCACTACCGTGCGAGTCGTCCGACCTCGGAAGCACTGCCAGTGCGACTGATGGTGCCGATGTTTTCCCGGACCGCACTACCGTGTGACCCGCCGTATGACCGTGCACCAGCTGAACCATACTTTCTGATCATGATTTTGATGACCTCGCACTACCGTGCGACCAATGGCATGACCGTGCCAATCTTGTGACCGAGACAACTTGTCCACTAGTCCACTTGTCTGACCCCGAATCGGAGAAATGACGTCACCCGACAAGACCTGTCGCACGACCGTGCGACCCATCGGCACGACCGTGCCAAACTCAATTTTGCCTATAAATAGAGCCATTCGCTATTGGTTTAAATGTTGGGTTTTTCTCCATGTTTCTGGGCGATTTCTGGGTTCCGAAGCAGTCCTGATCAAACCCATTTGAAGCACCAAGATCGAGTGGAAGCATAACCGATCCAACCCATCAATTCCTTGCTTGTTTATGGTTCGATTCCTTGTTCTTATACATGTATTCTGATCATTATTCAAGTATTGAGCTGATGTTAGTTTATGTTTATTGTAGTATTGTGTAATAGTAGTAATGAACTTGTTTCTTGAATAACCTTTATGTTGTAATCTTGTTTGTATGAAACTTTAGTACTTTTTCATGTTTGAATCTTCATGATTATATGACGAATGTTTCATTGATGTTGAGTTCTTAATTATGTTTGATTGTCTTGGATAATGAATTTGTGGTTAGTGGGATGGTAACTATTTCTTGATTAATCACTTGTTTGTAAACTTGTTTACACCATGAGACTCGAGAGGGGTATTGGTTTTATCTAAGATATATCGGATTTTAATTGAGAATGCTTTCTTACACATAAGGGTTCTAACGAATTATATAGTGTTGATTACATGTTCTTGAATGCGGTTTATGATCCTTGTTTAGTAGTTTTGGTCTGAAATTGCTGACATGGTAGATTTGTGCTCAAGACTTGTAAAGGTGAAATACTTTGTTATATGATCTACTTAAATGCTTATCCTCGTGGCTGTATTGTGACCATCGGTATTGCTTTCTTTGATAAGTGAGGTTAGAGACTAATCTATCTTTAGAGGTTTACATGAATGAATATCAATATAGCTCGCTAAAGAATGAGTTTAGGTGGTTAACGTGTGTTTATCGCGTTAACTTTCCGAAGGATCATCATGTTAGAAAACTCCTAGCGGATGACTAACTGTCTTGAAATTGGAAAATTAATTAAGTGCTTTTGTGATATATGTGATGTAGATAACACGTTTAGGATGTTTGTGAAACAAGATAATAATATATTTATGTTTTAAATATAATTTAGATAACTTAGTTAAACAACCATTCACTTATCCTTTTATCTGGTAAACTAATGACAATGATTTAGTACTTAATAACGCCCGTGTTCCATGGATCGATATCTGGCTCTTACCAATACTTTGCTACATATATGACGGGATACACTTGTCCTTTGTTGTGTGTGTTTTAATGTTAAGCTATAAACCATTTTTATAAATATTAAAACCACGTGACTACGAAGTTCACTGTAAATAAATATGTGTGATTCGCACGTCACCAGGTTCCAATCAATCGGATATAGTACCGTGTCAGTGATAAGAGTTATTACCCTGATAACGAGCAGAGTTTCGGGGTTTAGGGGTTCTGATATTAGAATGACAGAACAAGAGAGCGAGAGAGAAAAGAATTGAACGATTTGAAATGTGCAGAGCTCGTTCTATTTATATCTGAATCAGGGGCCTCTTGTCACACCCCGACCACGTAAAACAACAAATCGTGGTGGAAATATCAGGGAGTGTTGTAACAGAATCATTGTTTCATAACACATGGAAATTTGAAATTTTGTTTTATTTATTTAAAAGAGTTACAATGTCTTAACAACAAGGAAGCATAACATAATTAACTAGTCTTGCATCTTTTATTGTCACTAAGGCCCGAGTCTGCCTATGTGTAACTTGATAAATCCTATGCATCATTTCCTGAAACACATGTGAAAATAGGTACGTCAGCATAAAAATGTCTGTGAGATACATAGGTTTTATTGTTTTAGGATTCATGACTTGTAAGTTTAAAGAAAATGTTTATCAAAAGTAGTCATGAACCTTGTAAAATGTTTTTGTTTTATAAATCATATAAAAAAAGCGATAAGGAAACAGATGATATAAAAGAAATATGTATGGTTAAATAAATAACCAAGTAAAATGAATTTGTATAAAATGTGTTATTTGTAAAACAATGTTTTGTAAAGATGTGTTAATTGTGTAAAATGTAATATGTCAAAATTGAAATGGTTTAAATAACGCTACGATATGTAATATCATAAAAGCACTTATATATAGGAAGTACCAGCGGCGTATCCACCATGCTTTTATCATATTACACACGTCTCGTTACTTAAATCACTTACCCAAACAAACTACCAATGTAAAAATGTTCATGTATAACTAAATGTAATGTTTAAACAAATGTTGAAATGTTATTGTGTAAACAGATGTAATGTAGAGTGAATAAAAAGCCTTTATTGATTAAAAGCATTTACTCGACCCTATAAGAAAGAAATGTACAAAACAATGCATTTGATAAATTATAATCAAAATTTATGTTTTGTAAAATAATGCATGCTTTACTGATACAAACATCTATGCGGTATTGTGAAAATGCATACATTCAAGCCTTGAGACTGTGGCGATAAACCCTTAAACGAATTAAAGGTTTATCTGAGTTATGTGTATCGAATTCGGTCATTCCTTTCATCCAAACATACCTAGGATGTCAGGAACGGGAGTTGTCAATTCCTATGGTTCCACTACCTACTAACGAACGGCGTAGCTAATGTTAATGAATGTATTTTTGAGCCATTTAAACAAACCAAATGTCATACCAAAATGTAAGCATGTTTTAGGAAAATAATGTACTAAGTATGCACTAAATGGACATACATAGCATAAAATGAAATGTAAACAATGTACTAAGTATGCACTAAATGGACATACATAGCATAAAATGAAATGAAATCATGTACTAATAGTGTACTAATGAACATAGCAAGTATATGATATGAAAACATAGAAAACATGAAAGTAACAAGTAGGCACATGTGTTTCACCCCAAAACGTTTGAAAACAGTAAAAGAGGGGTCTATGTACTCACATGAGGGTGCTTAGAAGTCTTGAACAACAACCAAGCAAAGCTAGAGGGATCACGGAAATCAAACGGCACCTAATATAGATAACTATGTAAATAGACGGACCTAAATCGGAAGATCGGATAGAATGAGGTTTCGTAAACCAAATGAGTATAGGAACTCATGTAATATGGTTTAACAAAGCCTACATTCTAAAACAAAACCTATCCTAAGTGCTTACGACCCATTACGACCCGTTTAGGTAGCTTACGCTACTTTAACGCGTCGTTTGCGTGAAACGCGTTCGGACCGCCTAATTAGTCCTATGACAAGTATGATATGCCTTATCATGTCTAATAATGTTACCTAATCAGTTTAGATGTAAAAATTTAGGTTACATATGCTTAAAATGAATTTATGCGTAAAAAGGGCATTTTGGTAATTTTCCTAAGGCATATAAACTACTTATCATACAACTAACTAAACGAAGTGACCATAAGGTATAACCTCGGAAGGTTATTCCCTATACAACTATGGTCACCTAATGTGTTTGGTCGGATCCTAATGATCGACCAAACGGGTCGGGTTCGAAAGTCTAAGCGGTTGATAAGACCGCTTGACTTACGACTCTATACAAGCACTATACTAAAAGTGACGAGCTAAACATGTTAAAACATGTTTAGTTAAGTTAGAAAACAGGTTTTGATATCAAAACAAAGGGTTTGATACCCAAGAGTAGTTTGGTTACAAAATACGCATGAATACGCATTTTGGCCGAAACTACGACTCGTCACTACGCCTAATCAACGTGGTAATCAGTAGGTTTAGTCACACGGGACTAAAACCATCATGATTATGCTCACGTTGCGAAGTTCAATGAACTTTTTGTTGACCAACTCGTGGTCAAAGCAGAAAGTCAAACACTGTTTGACTTTCGTGCTAAAAACGCATAAAAAGCACGAAAGAGACTTACAAAGGGTCCAAGCTAATAAGTTTTGATTCAAACAACTCAAGTATGAAGTAATAACTTCAACTTAGAGCTGATTGAACCAAAGTGTGAGTTGAAATGAAGTGAAGGCATGGGTTTATATAGGATTCGGTAAACCGTTAGGATCGTTCCTCGCATTTCGTGCTTTGATCTTGGCCCTCCACTTGGGCTCATGGTTATCAAAACCATGGGAATGTTTAAAACCAACAAATTTGAGCCCATAGCATCCAAAACCAGCCATTAAAACCATCAACACTTCAAAATTGGACTAGGTTCATTGAATCTGGTCAGAAATTTCAAAAATGGTCCCTGCACTTGTAAAACTTGATTTTTGGCACTTTTAAGCCCCGTTAACCCCATTTCAAAGCTCTAAAATGATTTTAAAGTATAGGGAACTTAAAATATGCTCAAAAACATCTCGGATGTCGGTTCGTTTGGTCGTACGGTTGCGTTGTTCGGTTAATTACGACGGAAGTCGTAACGAACGCAAAAACGATCCAAATTAAGCGACGAATGGAATTTTATCATGACAATCACTAAAATAAAATATTTTAATGATTACATAAATTTTTGGATGTCCGGATATATTCAGAACGTAAGATATGCGCGAAAATGCAAACTTATGCACTTTTTGACGCTTTTAGTCCCTGTTGATCAAATAAGTTTATTTTTGCGCACCAAACACCTCAAAGCCTATCTCTAAGCTATGTAAAGGATATTTAGGGAATGTTTAACTTATGATCATATTCCGGAATGTTCGTTACAGTACGAATCGGCATACTTTCGCAGTTTGTCGAAATTAGTCCTTGTAAGCGAATAAACGTGATTTCGACACACCAAACCCTCCACAACTTATTTCTAAGTTATGTAAAGGTTATTTAAGGTATGTTAAGCCTATGTCACTGTTTCGGAGTGTTTTTTGCATTAAACTGATTACGTTTATGCATCAGTTCACGTATAACTTTCCAGAAAGCGATTTAGAGCTCGAAATCAAACAAGAATTGATATGTGCAAACGATACACATATTTATACAAATACCAAGATTGAAACACAATATTTCATTGATTTGGTATTTGTTTGATGGCCGTGGAGGCACAGATGTCACAGTCTCCCCTACTTCAGGAAATTTCGTCCCGAAATTTATTTAGAGGAAACTTGTGAGAGCTCGAAACATGAAGTCGAAAAGATAAGACAACACTGGTTAGGGTTCTGAACTTCTAGTAACTTTAAATAACATCATGCTTGCAATTTAAGAGGGACACTTATATACAAGTATATGAAGCGCCATTGGTGCGTCCACCGTACCTCCATTACATTGTTCACGTTTCGTTATTGTTGCCACTATAGGTTCTTACTGTCGCAACCCCCGATCCCAAATCCCCGGGAACGGGCAGCCGCGAGCCATTTTCGGTGGTATCGTGTATTGTCTAATTTGGCAGCGGAAATTTTCATCAGGACCGTAGTTAGGAAATATTTGATCAGAGTAAAATACCACATTTCCATAACATTAAACATATGGGATAAACCCAAGTTCATAGTATACACGTTTTCATAGGAATAAATCCTATTTTATTTAATAAAACATCTATTTTATTTTAGGTAACTTTATTGCCACTTTTCCAAGCCTTCAGTGTTGTCCAGCTGGCTTCTATTTGGCTTTTACAGTTTGTTACCTGAAACGCGTTTTAAAAACATTTGTCAGTGGGAAATACTTGTGAGTGAATCCCAGTTTAATCAAGTTTAAGTAAAACCCAGTGTACAGTATTGAGGGCGATCTCGCAATTATATTTGTTTCCAAGACATATCAATTAACATCCATGGTACTGTCGAACCCGACTTGTGGACATGTTACTCCTTGACCAGGTGGTAACAAATTTTGTATACAAAACCCCAACATACTCATGATAATTGTATTCTTACAAATACTCAATAACTGTTATTCGCATGGAAAAGTATTTAAGGTTTTGTAAAAACAGTTAACAAAAAGCGGATCAACTCACATTGCTGTCTTAGATTTTCCGTAAGGGATTCCTGGTGATAATCTAAAATTTACATAAATGCATACGCGTTAGTATAATAACCCATTTTAACATTAGTAATTCCATTTTAACATTAGTAATACCCATTTTCACATACGGGGTGTATTTAAAGACATATTGGGACATTTTAAAATATATTAGGGTGTCGGAAATATTATGAGGGTGTCGGTTTTATTGAGGGTTGTTACATCCTCCCCCACCTTGTTTTAGAGCTCGTCCTCGAGATCTACTGGAACAAATGTGGATATTTCCTTTGCATTTCAGATTCAAGCTCCCATGTGTACTCAGGTCCTCTTTTGTAGTCCCACTTCACTTTGACCAGAACTAATCTCTTATGTTTGAGATTCTTGACTTTCCTGTCTTCAATTTGTAGAGGCCTTTCTACAAACTTGAGTTGTTCATTTATCTCTATATCTTTAAGAGGTACCATTAGCGATTCATCCGCTAAGCATTTCTTGAGATTAGATACATGAAACACATCATGTATTCCTGCCATTTCCTCTGGCAGTTGTAGCTGATAGGCTACAGGTCCTGTTCTTCTAATAATCTCAAAAGGTCCAACATACCTGGGACTTAGCTTTCCTCTTTTGATGAATCTTACTACTCCTTTCCAAGGAGAGACCTTCAGCAATACTTTGTCTCCTACTTGAAATTCCAATGGCTTGCGTCGGTTATTGGTATAGCTCTTCTGTCGATCACGTGCTGCTTTTAGTCGTTCCTTGACTTGAATAATCTTGTCGGTTGTTTCTTGTACTATCTCAGGTCCAGATAGTTGCTTTTCCCCAATTTCTGCCCAACAGACTGGGGTTCGGCACTTTCGTCCATAAAGTGCTTCGAATGGTGCAGCATTTATACTTGTGTGATAACTATTATTATAAGAAAATTCTATTAAAGGTAAGTGATCGTCCCAGTTACCTCCGAAATCAATTACACAAGCTCTAAGCATGTCCTCCATCGATTGGATTGTCCTTTCGCTTTGTCCGTCTGTTTGAGGATGATAAGCTGTGCTCAGATTTAACTTGGTTCCCATTGCCTTTTGGAAACTTGACCAAAAATGAGAGGTAAATCTACTATCCCTATCAGAAACGATTGATAAAGGAATTCCATGTAACTAAACAATTTCATTTACATACAATTTGGCTAGATGTTCCATACTGAAAGTTTCTTTCATTGGTAGGAAATGAGCTGACTTGGTTAGTCTATCT
Organism: Helianthus tuberosus; assembly: GCA_030545235.1. Taxonomy (NCBI): domain Eukaryota; kingdom Viridiplantae; phylum Streptophyta; class Magnoliopsida; order Asterales; family Asteraceae; genus Helianthus; species Helianthus tuberosus. The sequence goes on from CM060406.1 coordinate 191,675,235, forward strand.
ACAATCACCCAGATTGTATCATTACCTTTCTTCGTTTTGGGTAATTTAGTAACAAAATCCATTGTTATTAATTCCCATTTTCACACTGGCATTTCTAGCTGTTGTAACAAACCTGAGGGTTTCTGGTGTTCAGCTTTAACTTGTGAACAAGTCAGACATTTAGAAACATAGGCTGCTATGTCCTTTTTCATTCCTATCCACCAGAAATTCTTTCTTAAATGCTGGTACATTTTATCATTTCCTGGATGCATCGTATACTTAGACTTATGGGCTTCTTCTAATATACGATGACGTAGGTTTCCTAATTTAGGTATCCACATTCTCATTTTATGGAATCTCCAAATTCCATCTGTTCCTTGTTCTAATTCCTTAATCATACCTTTTAATTTTTCAGTATCTTCCTTGATTACTGATTCTTGTGCTTCTCTTATCTGATTATTTAAATCTACTTGCAGATTTAGTTTAAGAGAACGTACCCTTTTTGGCTTTTCGTGATACTTTTGGCTTAAAGCATCTGCCACTACATTTGCTTTTCCTTCATGATACTGGTTATCACAATCATAATCACTAAGCATCTCCATCCAGCGTCTTTGTCTCATATTCAACTCCTTCTGCCCGAAAACATACCTTAAACTCTTATGATCAGTGAATATGGTAAACTTACTACCATAAAGGTAATGTCTCCAAATCTTAAGGGAAAAAATTATAGCTCCTAGTTCTTGATCATGGGTTGAATAATTTTCTTCATGATTCTTAAGTTGCCTAGATGCATAAGCTATAACCTTTTGGCGTTGCATCAATACACATCTATAACCTAATTTAGAAGCGTCACAATAGACTACAAAGTCTTTAGTTCCTTCTGGTAACGCTAATATGGGTGTATGGGTTAATTTATGCTTAAGAATTCTAAATGCTTCTTCTTGTTTTGGTCCCCATTCAAACTTAATGGATTTACAGGTTAACTTAGTTAAAGGAATGGCTATTCTAGAGAAATCTTGAATAAATCTTCTATAATAACCGACCAATCCTAAGAAACTTCTAACCTCAGTTGGTGACTCAGGGGTTTTCCATTTGATAATTGCCTTGATCTTTGTGGGATCCACATGAATTCCTTCATGGTTCACTAAGTGTCCAAGAAATTGTACCTGTTCTAGCCAAAACTCGCACTTTGAAAATTTAGCATAAAGCTTTTCCTTTCTTAATAGACTTAAAAGTGCGTGCAAATGCTTTGCATGTTCCTCTTTACTCTTAGAGTAAATTAGAATATCATCTATGAAAACAATTATGAATTTATCCAAATATGGCTTACATATTCGGTTCATCATGTCCATAAATGCAGCTGGGGCATTGGTTAAACCAAATGGCATGACAGTAAATTCATAATGACCATACCTTGTTCTGAAGGCGGTCTTAGGAATATCCTCTTCCTGTACCTTTAATTGATGATATCCTGACCTTAAATCATTTTAGAGAAAAATCGAGCTCCTTGCAGTTGATCAAACAGATCATCGATCCTTGGTAATGGGTACCGGTTCTTGATCGTGACCTTGTTTAATTCACGGTAGTCAATACACATACGCATCGATCCGTCCTTCTTTTTAACGAATAAAATCGGTGCTCCCCATGGTGATGAACTTGGTTGTATGAATCCTTTTTCCAACAATTCATCTAATTGTTTCTTCAGTTCCTGCATTTCTGCGGGTGCCAATCGGTAGGGTGCTTTGGCAATTGGTGCTGTTCCTGGTAACAGATGGATTCTGAATTCAACTTCTCTATCTGGCGGTAGTCCTGGTAATTCTTCTGGAAATACATCTGAAAACTGAGACACTACTGGAATGTCTTTTAGTTCTTTTCCTTTAGTGTTTGTGATTATAGAAATCAAATACACTATAGATCCTTTTCTTATATAGCTTGCAGTTTTCATTACAGAGATGAATTTTGTGGATCTAGATGGTTTATCTCCTTTAATTGTGATCTTTTCACCTTTTGGTGAATTTACTTGGATTGACTTTTGATCACATAAAATACTAGCTTTATTGGCTATTAACCAATCCATTCCTAATACAATATCAAATCCTGCCAGATTCATAGGATAAAGGTTTGCCATAAACTTCTGTTTTAAAAATTATATTCTTGCTCCCTGCAAGATTTCAGAAATCCTAACAGTTTCTCCATTAGTTGTCTCTACTAGACATTCTTGTGGTAGTTTAGTTAATGACTAATTTAGAAGTTTGCAAAATGAAGTATTAATAAAACTTTGGTTTGCACCAGAGTCAAATAATACTTTAGCAAATACATCATTAACTAAAAACGTATCAGCTATCACGTCTGGAATCATCCTGGCTTCATCTGCAGTCAGAACAAATGCTCTAGCATTTTTAGTGTTCCTGTTGTTCACAACTGGAGCCAATTTTGGACAATTCAGCTTGATGTGACCTTTTTCTCCACAGCTGTAGCATAGTCCATTACTGGATTTTCTCCTGCAATCTTCTTCTTTGTGTCCTGGCATCTTGCAGAAATTGCAAAGAGTGAAGCATTTTCCCGAATGCTTTTTCTTGCAGACTTTGCAGAAAGGTGCAGAGGTAGAATCCATATTCCTACGGTTGTAATTCCCAGAACGGAATTCTTGAGTAAGCCTTTGGGTTAGGTTTTTCCTCTGTTCTTCTTCTCTAGTACGAATTAATTCATCTGTCAAGGTATTCGCTAGTTCTACAGCTTCTTCTATAGTTTGAAGTCTAGCTGCCTTGACTACATGTCTAATCTCTCCGATTAATCCCCAGATGTAACGTGAGATTAATACCGGTTCAGGTGATGCAAGGGTTGGCACTATTCTAGCATATTCAAAGAATGTGGTAGTATAACCCTTACTATCTACTCAGGTCATTCTTAAGTTCAGAAACTTATTCGCAATCTGTTCTTTTTCATTAGGAGGACAGAATTTCCTTTCTACCGTATTTTTAAATTCCTCCCATTCCATGTTGTATACCCTATCACTTCCTCTTGACTGGAGGATAGTGTTCCACCATTCTAAAGCTGAGTTCTTAAACAAATTAGAAGCAAACATTATTTTGTCTTCTTCAGCACACTTGCTTATTTTTAAAATAGCCTCAGTTTTCTCTATCCAGCGTAGGGCTGCAATGGGTCCTTCATTGCCCGAGAATTCTATTGGTTTACAGGACCAGAATTCTTTGTAAGAACAACCATAAGGCATGGTTCTTCTTCTTTTGGGAATGGGCACTTGAAGTACTGGTCCATTGTTCACGCTGTGTTCTGGTTCGATTGGTCGCTTACTGCTATGTTTACTTTTATTATTCGCTTCTTGAATCGTTTGAATAATAAATGGCATTGCATCTATGATTCCTTGTGCCACTATGTGTTGAACGGCACTATTATCCATTTGGTTTCCATTGTTATTGATGCTCGGATTCTCATTAACCACGTTATTGTTACTCTGGTTATCATTATTCAGATTTCCTTGATTTCCTTCATCGGCCATCTGAATTTTAAACATTTACCCCATATTAATATCACAAAATAATAGCTAATATAGTCAATCACATGACACGCATTTTTGCCAAAAACGTCGATTATTGCGACTTTACTCTATTCATCTATTATGCATCTATTACATACTAGTACTGAAATAAAATTACAATACCAACTGAAATAAATAATAGTAGGCATCCGTACACACATATTTTATTATTTTATTATTATTATTACTATTACCGTCTCCTACCATCACATTCAAGGATATGGATTTATCCAAAAATCCATACTGCGCTCGTCGTACTTCCAGACGAGTCGCTCTCCCACCTGTCTCATTCTCTCACTGTTTTCTAAAATTTCCTCCCCAAAAGTCCTAAGTTCTTGTACGTTTTCTGCACTCATTGGGGGTGCAGGTTCTAGGACTGGGTTCGGAATCTGGGGTGCGGGTTCCTGGTATGGGGGTGTAGATGCCTGGAATCGGTAAGGATCTTCTAAGATCTCCCTAATGTATTCATAGTGGTAATAGGGATCTAAAGGGTCCATACCTGGATAGGCTCCTATGTATCGGGTAGCGTTGCACATAGTCCCTAACTTCATCCCACCAGGGATCGTAATTTTGGTCTAGGGGGTTTGGTGCTGGTACCCTAGGTATTTCTTCCAGGTTGAAATAATGCATCTCTACTTGGTTTTAAGGGTTTTCTATCTCCATCGGTTGGTCAGGGATTGGTGGTTGTGGTTGGGGTGCTATTATTTGCTCCAGATTAGGGTCAGCTGCAGTAGTTGCTAGGATGTGAATATTGGTTATACCCCTATTTATCATATCCTAGGCATAGGCATCTGTCTCTCTCTTGGCTGCTGCTAGTACCCTCTGGTCTTGTAACTTTTTCATACACTTTCTATGCTCGTGTGCCCCTCGACTGAACCATCCCCTCTTTTTCTGAGGAAATGGCTCTTCTGACTGAGCCTTAAACACAAAGATTCCTTCTTCCGTATCAGCAGAGTACCCTGAGAGGGCAGGCTGGGAAGAAGAGGTGCCTTCGCTTCTAGGCGAACCAGACAATTGACGGTACGCGTCAGATGGTCCTTGGTCGCTCATACTGTAAACTATCAAATAGTCAAATAACACATAGCAATAAAATACAGTTATGCACGTATTTCCGTAATTTATTTCCTAACAGATTGAATTTTGATGTCAGCAGAACATCTCTGTGGCTGAATCAGTGGCTTAGCTCTGATACCACCTTCTGTCGCAACCCCCGATCCCAAATCCCTGGGAACGGGCGGTCGCGAGCCAGTTTCGGTGGTATCGTGTATTGTCTAATTTGGCAGAGGAAATTTTCATCAGGACCGTAGTTAGGAAATATTTGATCAGAGTAAAATACCACATTTCCATAACATTAAACATATGGGATAAACCCAAGTTCATAGTACACACGTTTTCATAGGAATAAATCCTATTTTATTTAATAAAACATCTATTTTATTTTAGGTAACTTTATTGCCACTTTTCCAAGCCTTCAGTGCTGTCCAGCTGGCTTCTATTTGGCTTTCACAGTTTGTTACCTGAAACGCGTTTTAAAAACATTTGTCAGTGGGAAATACTGGTGAGTGAATCCCAGTTTAATTAAGTTTAAGTAAAACCCAGTGTACAGTATTGAGGGCGATCTCGCAATTATATTTGTTTCCAAGACATATCAATTAACATCCATGGTACTGTCGAACCCGACTTGTGGACATGTTACTCCTTGACCAGGTGGTAACAAATTTTGTATACAAAACCCCAACATACTCATGATAATTATATTCTTACAAATACTCAATAACTGTTATTCGCATGGAAAAGTATTTAAGGTTTTGTAAAAACAGTTAACAAAAAGCGGATCAACTCACATTGCTGTCTTAGATTTTCCGTAAGGGTTTCCTGGTGATAATCTAAAATTTACACAAATGCATACGCGTTAGTATAATAACCCATTTTAACATTAGTAATACCCTCCCCGAGACGGCATTCCAACGACTACGTCGGGCAGAACCACGACAGCCGTTACGGAACCCTAGATCAATCGGGCAGCGTATCTAATACGTATCCAGGGGTTATAATACTTACAACGGAGCAGAACTTCGCTATTTAGGGGGGTATAATACCCGCTTATAAAGCCTATTATCAGAAATTGAGATTGAGAAAGAAACTTTGAACGAATTCGAATGAAGTCCGATGGCCTGCTTATATAGTTGATGAGTCTGGTTCTCTCGCGGCCCGCGTAACACAAGGGCAGGGCCTACGCGGCCCGCGTTGACTCCAGGTCAACGTGTAGCCCCTCCGGATCAGCCACTAGACTCGACATGAGTTGGGCCACGTGGCCGCACCGGGCTGTGCCACCTTTTGAGCCTCTCGCGGCCCGCGTAAGGGTCATGGGGTACCTTACACGGCCCGCCTCAACTTAAATTTTCTTGTTTTTCATTTATTTTTAATGCTATATTGTATTTCGGGCTCGGTTTTCACATACGGGGTGTATTTAAAGACATATTGGGACATTTTAAAATATATTATGGTGTCGGAAATATTATGAGGGTGTCGGTTTTTTTGAGGGTTGTTACACTTACACATGATAAATTTCACTGGGGCTCTTGTGCACTGAATTTCATAATTATGTACGCGTCCATAATTACGTAATTCCTTGCATAGTCCGCACAGTGCATTTTATAACGTGTAGGGGAAAACCAAATGAACAAACCTGTGATGAGTGTGACTAGACCATCTTAGGGTCCTTTTAATTAAATCGATAAATGATTTAAATAGACTACCAAGGAGTCTTTTCAGCTTATATCATCACATGTCATTTTTAACCAGATTTTGAATCAATCTTTTGACTTAGACCACTCAAGGGGTCCCTTTGAATTTTGGAATGGTACTATATAATCCAAGGGTTTTAACTATTACGTAGAAGCCCATTAAGGATTTAGGGTAGTACCTTTTTGAATATCCTACTATGAATCCCTCATATGAAGATATGGAAGATTCTACGAGGATTTGGATAACGAATATACAGATTACTCAAAAACACAAAATGCATAAAAGAAAACACATGAACACATAATCACAAATTGTTTATCTTGATCTTCAATTTGTTATCATTTTGTTAATTTTGTTTTGTTAATTGTGCACACGTATTTAAAGCACACCAGGTATCCAATCCGTGGATTTTGATTGGCACTTTAAATATTTCCAAGAATCTAACTATAAAGATAGGAAGATATTAAAAAAAAGAAAATTCGATTTCGATTATAAGGAATCGAAACGTTCGATTCAAGGCATACAAGGAATCCAATGAAGGACTTCTAATTTGAACGATAATCATCCACAAAGATCTAATTGTGAAGGTAAGAAGATCCCATATGGATTTTGTGATTTGAGAAGCGGGAGGCGTTTCAAAACCTTGCGCTAGACGTGCTTAAGTCGAAACATGAGGTAAAAATACTCATGAAGTTGAGGTGCTAGATATGCCAAGGCGACATATGAAGCAGAGTTTGAAGGTTAAGTCAATGTATGGGGAAGATGTTTTTAAAAACTATGCATGGGGTTCTTTTTTGAAATGTGTTTAATGTTTTTGAAACCTTACATAATACTTTTGAAATCATAAACTAGGTATATTAGATAAGTATATTTATAAAATGCTTTAAAATCATGCGAGATGAATTTTGAAATTATGTATAAGGTTTTTGGAAATATGAATGATGCTTCTGAAATCATGCACTTGATATATTAAGTAAATATACTATGTTAAAAATGTTTTCAAACTATATGGAATGTTTTGAAATCATAAAGGTTGTTTTGAAAACTTATTCTATGCATGTTGTTATGAAAATCAGAATGTAATGGGTATGAGATTGAGGAATACCCTTAGTTATCAAACCAAGGATTTAAAGGCACAGATGTGCAAAAAGCAGGATTACTCATAATGTTACTTTATTTCTTGTACTTCGTTTCTTAGAATGAAACGAGTACTTTAGAATTTTCAAGGAAATCATGAGCAAACACAAGGATGGGAGAATCACAAGAGTAGTTTGTAAAGAACATAGTTCCTTGATGTAGGTATTATAGGGAAATGCCATACACATATGTAACTACACTTGTACATCAGAATTGTGAACAAAAATTTATTTATAAACAAACCAGATTGTTTCAGGTTTCAACAAAAGATACAAGAGCAGAAGATTCAAATTATTTAAAGCAGCAGCTTCTTCTAATCAGCCAAATGCTCATCCGTGGGTTGGATTTGCATTGACAATATTCGGGCATTTGTTCCTGAAATGGCTCGTCTCGCCACAGTTGTAGCACGATCCAGGTGGAAAGCGAGCTTGAGCAGGGTTGACTTGGGGTTGGTTTGGACCACCTTGGATTTGGTTGATGATGCGTGTGAAGTGTTATATATATTAGGTGTATATTTTAAGTCCCTTTAACACTTTTTTTTGCCAAGTTTTAAATTTATAAAACACGATATTTTTTACTAACACTAAACACACATATGGGCAAGTGCACCCATCGTGGGCGTAGTATAGCGTTGGTAAGATACCGAGGTCGTCCAAGGACACAAGAGCTTTTAGTACCGGTTTATCCTCAACGTCTAATCAAAATAAAAAGTTTAGAAAAATGTTTTAAACTAAGAAAAATAAAAGCTAACTAAAATGCTGAAAATAAAAATAAAAAGAAAAACAGATAGACAAGATGAATCACTTGGCTCCGACTCGTATCTAGTATAACCTTTGATTATTTCCGCACTTTTGCACATATTTAAGAGATTATCTTAGTTATTGTAGTAGGCCCCTCTTTTGAAGGTCACGTTACCCTCACCCCAGTAGTTTGAGTCAGCAAGGATACAATCCTAAAAGGGTGGATTATTGGAAGATAATTAATTAAGTTATTAATGCAAATTATGGTAGGCCCCTCTTTTGGAGGTGACGTTACCCTCGACTAAGTAGTCCGAGTCAGCAAGGATACAGTCCTAAATAGCCGGGTTATAGTATTAATAGTAGTTAACTTATGAGGGGATCAAAGAGTTTGGACCCCCGCCATCCAATACCGTTAAGCATTGAAGGAGGTCCTACTAAATTTGACCCAGGTCCATTGCAGGACCTCTAAACGCTGAATAATGGCAAGACCTTTACCAAACCGTTCCCTTAACCCCCGACCAGGTAGCCAACATACCTCCATATAGACCGTGGAGATATGAATGGTGAAAATCTTTTATTTTATATAGACAGTAAAATAATGCCAAGACACCACGGACAAACGATAAGGAAAGATCACCTTCAACATAAGTAACTAGTTATTAAAGTCATTAATACAAAACCAAATAAAAAGTGAAAAAGATTAGAAATAAAAAGTATTACACTAGAGACTTTGTCTTCACCAAGTGATGTAAGAGACTTAGGCAAACATGGCCTTGATTGTCAAGAACTCTTACGATCAATCTTGGATCCCGAGACGACTCACACACTCTACGATGGACAATGGATGATGGTGGTAGATGATGGTGTTATGGTGGTGGTGGGTGGTGGGTGAAGTGTGAGAGAGGTGGTGTGCCAAGGGATGGTTTGAGCTTGAGCCAAGCACTCCTATTTATAGGCTGAACAGAAGCTCGGGCACGGCCCCGTGTCCAGTGGGCACGGCCCCGTGTCCACATCCTTCTCTTTCTTCATTTATTGCAGTTTGTCTTTTTAGTTGACCACGCCCCCGTGTCCGCTGAGCACGACCCCGTGTGCAGAAGAATCTTTGTACTATGAAGATTTGCCTGGATTGTGCGAATCTTATAGTTGACCACGGCCCCGTGTCCGCTGCGCACGGCCCCGTGGTGGGCAATAGAAGCTTCTACCACTTTGTCTTTTCTGCTGACACTTGGGCACGCCCCCGTGCTGGCTGAGCACGGGGCGTGTTCAGTCTTCTGTTGTCTTGTTTTGCTTGGGAAGATGCTGTCGTGGGGTCGGGCATGTCACGTCTTGTTCCTTTTCTTGTATTTATGTTAGATTTTGATGTCTTTTTGCTTCTTTTGTTAATTTGAGCTCATTTAATCCTGAAAATACAAAAGGAAGACAATAGCACACTTTTTCCAACATTAGTACTAAAAAAGGGTTAGTTTTATGCCACAATTGATGTAATTTATATGTTGCATTTTGCACACATCAAATACCCCCACACTTGAATCTTTGCTTGTCCTCAAGCAAAACTCTTTAATATGTGGCTATTACACTCTCAAATGGAATGGGTAGAAAAGAAGGTTTCGGGCTTGTCGTAGAGTGTCGGGATTTCCAAGATTCTTTATTTAGTTTTATTTTTATTTATTTACAATCCTATTCGTCATGATTTATTTAAAACTTTTCATAAGATAAATTACTTATTAGGGCATAACATGCCTTTGTAAAATTTTATTTATATACAAGTTCACATACCTCACGGGGATCACTCAACACTCGGCCGAAAATGTAATTTTGTGGATCACTCGAGAGCGGCATGGAACTTACTCCTACCATAGGCTTGCTAAGCAATCAATCCTCCTCCTTTTTAACTTATATACCTTTGTAAATATCAAGAGGACTTTGTGGGTGAAGGGTTAGGCTTGGGTTAAAGGTAGGTGGTTGGGTTAGTGGTTAGTGGTTAGTAGGAAAAAGGGCGAAAAGCGTAACAAGTGTCGGTTTTCGTAAGACTTTCTATTTTTATAACTTTTATTTTGATGAAGCTAGTATTCAAACAAAGTTATTTTTGATGAACTTGTTTGTTTATTTTCTTTTGCTTCATCATCAACACACTTTTTTTTTCAAACGTCATACGGAAAATCGAACTTGTTACTAAAACAAAGGGTTAAAAATGAAAAAAAGGTTTTGGTGGGTAAAAGGGTGTTTGGTTTGGGTTATGAAATGAAAAGGTTTAGGCTCAAACGGGCTAACTAGGGGGATTTTGGGTAGGTGGTAAAAAAAAAAGAAAAATAATGGTGTAGAAATAAAAAGGGTTAGTCCTAATGCCTCCGTCATTTACTTACTCGGGTTTAAGTTGGTAAGGACCGGGAATGTATCGTCATGGCAAGTTCTAGAATCGTAAGAACCAAGCGGCTATTCACACAAGAAACGAAAAATGAGCATTTAGTCTAATGATATGTAATTGTATGCTCAATAAAGGCTCAAAACTCACTTTTGTGGGAATGGGTTTTTATGTGACCAAGTATAAAATTAAATTTTAACTAAGTTTGCCATGCCTTTTCATAATTTTCTTATGTTGGTTCTTTTTATCACGACGCTATCGGTTGTAAATTCGTAAAAATATAACCTTTTTAAGAACTTGAATTTTCCGAGTTAAACCTAGACAAGTAAAAAATGAAATTTTTTTGAAAAAATTTGGGGTGATTAGCGGTTCCAATAGAGTTTTGTGTAAGGCTTGTATTTAGGACTTGCAAGATTCAAGGTTTTAGCATCCCCCCTACACTTAAATTACACATTGTCCTCAATGTGTCCCAAAAATAAGTTTTTAGGTTGATTGAATGTGTAAAAAGGTGTAAAAAGCAAAAATTTTGTGTTACTGGGCGCTGAACACGGCCCCGTGTTGTCCGGGCACGGCCCCGTGTTCAAGTGCCAGTAACAAAATTAAATCAAGAGAAACAGAAGCCTGGGCACGGGGGCGTGTTGGGTGAACACGGCCCGTGTCCAGTTACCTGAACTGGGTCTTTTTCTGCAGACTGTGCAGCACGGGGCCGTGTTGAGTGAACACGGCCCGTGCCGAGCTTACTGTAAACGAAGAAATTTGTCGGTTGGCTCTGTTTTCCTGCATGGGGTGCTGGTTCAAGTTTCCCTTGTATCCTTTGCCATCTCAAGTGTGTTTTATTCATTTTAACACCATCCAAACACCAAATTAACTAAAAACCATCATTCATTGATTCATAGAGAATTACATATTAGTCCTAAAAATTAAAATACTAGATAGTTAGGTCAAAGAAACACAAGAAATCTTAATCTAAGAAGTTATAGCCTACTATTTATTCTATTAAGCAAAATTTCCGAAAAGATAGATCCCTCGGTACAAAGTGGCTTGACAACTTCTTTTTCCGGGTATGGGCTCCTTACACGTCGGCGAGCCATTCTTCGATCTCCCTAGGGAGAAGAAAAGCGGGCTCATGAGCATCGGTTTGAGGAGGTGCAACTTCCACCGGGATTTCTTAGAGTTCTTCAAGAGGAGGTTCCGCTGGAATGTCGTCCCAACCGGTAGGATTTTGGATTCCAAGTGCTAGGTTCCAATCCTCTTGAGGAAGGATTGGTTCCATGGGAGGTGTTACAAGAATGTTTAACCTCTGGTGCAAGAGGTTTATTTCTTGAAAACTGTTTTCCAACCCCACCGAGAGATAATTTATACGGTCAATAAGGACCTCCTCCACTGAAGTCATCTCGTCAAGGGCTTCGCATAGCGCCATTACGTATCTTACGAGAGTTGCTTCAATCGATGGCCTCCTTTCCCGTCGACTGTTCCTTGAGTGCGCAGAAGATGTTCCACTGTTTTGGCTAGACATTCTACGAAGACACACCAAAATAGTTTGTTTTTAATGAAACAGTTTCACGGACACGGCCCCGTGCTCGATGAGCACGGCCCCGTGTTCAACTTTCTGCAGATTTTTAGAGCAAGGAATCTTGGAGTTTCAAATTATTTTCTCAACTTATAAAGTGCTGTTGTACAAAAATAACTTAAAACAATGTTGTGCAACTTATGTTTAACAAGATTCCTTGAATAAAAACTCAACAATCATCACAATGGAGCTTGAAATCAAGCTTCAATGGAGTAGTTGGTGCAAGAAAGATGAAGAAGAAGGTAAGGGATAAAAGAGGAAAGGACAAGATGCTTGTTAGAATCTTCTTTTAGAACATACCTAGGATGGAATGTTAGAAAATCCTTTCAAATCTCTGTCCCTGGATGGTCCAAATGTGCAGGGGTCTTGGCTGTATTTATAGAAAATGACAGCATGCTGGACACGGCCCCGTGTCGGCTGGACACGGCCCCGTGTCGGCTGGACACGGCCCCGTGTGCAGGCAAGATCCTGACACGTTTTGTCCGTATTCTGACAAAAGTCAGAAGAGAATCTTTTGGTGGACACGGGGGCGTGTTGACCTGGACACGGCCCCGTGTCGGAAGGCTGTTTATGAAGTGCGTCTATTTTCAAGGACCCTTTTCTGGATCGGGCGGTTCCTTACTGGATGGAACAACCCCAAAGTGCCTAAGATACCTCAATTGTTCTAGATTAAGACGAGAACGCAAGAGGTTGTCGGTGAGGGTGATTCCTATGCTATATGTAGGTGGACAAGTCCAACCCTTTTCCGGGCTCTCGTTAAAGAAGGTGTATGTCGAATCGCTCAGGTCTATGTATGCATCGAACGAAGTCGATGGGGAGTCCTTCACGGCACAATCGACACAGGGACGACTATCGCTCAAGTCCTCACTAGAGTTAGGGGTATCTTTGGAAACAACGAAGTTGTTTGAATGCGTTTCCAACCCTTCTTCTTGGCTATTGTCTTTGAAAAGATCATTGTAATCTTTCCTAAGTTCTCTTAGCCAATTAATAATTAGATCTTCTAGTTGAAATAATTCATCGAGAAGCATTTCTCCTAGAATATCCGGTTGGGCGCTTTCGAGGGAGAGATAGGGATTATTTTTACTTTCGCCCCTCTTAAGGATACTAGGGAACGATGGGTCTATATAGTGGGGTTTATAATTTAGAAAAAAGCATTCTAATTCTTTATGGTTACCACCACATAATTGATACCACATAGTACCATAAGAGTGCCGAAAGTAAAAAAGTATCAGTATCGCTCATGTTTGTGTCAGAAATTACCAACCGTCGGGATCTTACGGTTCTGTTTTCAGTAACTGAATCTTGGGCACGGGGGCGTGTTGAGTGGGCACGGCCCCGTGTTCAGCTTACTGTCTGACTTAAAAACAGGAGTGCCAGTTCCAATGATTGGGCACGGGGCGTGTTCAGCGGGCACGGCCCGTGCTGAGTTCTGCAGAAGCTGAAAAACTAAAAAACAATCCTAAAAAAGAATGATTAGGCCGTTGATTCCTAACTTTCTTAAAATCCTTGTGTCCCCGGTAACGGCGCCAAAAACTTGATGCGTGTGAAGTGTTATATATATTAGGTGTATATTTTAAGCCCCTTTAACACTTTTTTTTTGCCAAGTTTTAAATTTATAAAACACGATATTTTACTAACACTAAACACACATATGGGCAAGTGCACCCATCGTGGGCGTAGTATAGCGTTGGTAAGATACCGAGGTCGTCCAAGGACATAAGAGCTTTTAGTACCGGTTTATCCTCAACGTCTAATCAAAATAAAAAGTTTAGAAAAATGTTTTAAACTAAGAAAAATAAAAGCTAACTAAAATGCTGAAAATAAAAATAAACAGATAGACAAGATGAATCACTTGGCTCCGACTCGTATCTAGTATAACCTTTGATTATTTCCGCACTTTTGCACATATTTAAGAGATTATCTTAGTTATTGTAGTAGGCCCCTCTTTTGAAGGTCACGTTACCCTCACCCCAGTAGTTTGAGTCAGCAAGGATACAATCCTAAAAGGGTGGATTATTGGAAGATAATTAATTAAGTTATTAATGCAAATTATGGTAGGCCCCTCTTTTGGAGGTGACGTTACCCTCGACTAAGTAGTCTGAGTCAGCAAGGATACAGTCCTAAATAGCCGGGTTATAGTATTAATAGTAGTTAACTTATGAGGGGATCAAAGAGTTTGGACCCCCGCCATCCAATACCGTTAAGCATTGAAGGAGGTCCTACTAAATTTGACCCAGGTCCATTGCAGGACCTCTAAACGCTGAACAATGGCAATACCTTTACCAAACCGTTCCCTTAACCCCCGACCAGGTAGCCAACATACCTCCATATAGACCGTGGAGATATGAATGGTGAAAATCTTTTATTTTATATAGACAGTAAAATAATGCCAAGACACCACGGACAAACGATAAGGAAAGATCACCTTCAACATAAGTAACTAGTTATTAAAGTCATTAATACAAAACCAAATAAAAAGTGCAAAAGATTAGAAATAAAAAGTATTACACTAGACACTTTGTCTTCACCAAGTGATGTAAGAGACTTAGGCAAACATGGCCTTGATTGTCAAGAACTCTTACGATCAATCTTGGATCCCGAGACGACTCACACACTCTACGATGGACAATGGATGATGGTGGTGGATGATGGTGTTATGGTGGTGGTGGGTGGTGGGTGAAGTGTGAGAGAGGTGGTGTGCCAAGGGATGGTTTGAGCTTGATCCAAGCACTCCTATTTATAGGCTGAACAGAAGCTCGGGCACGGCCCCGTGTCCAGTGGGCACGGCCCCGTGTCCACATCCTTCTCTTTCTTCATTTATTGCAGTTTGTCTTTTTAGTTGACCACGCCCCCGTGTCCGCTGAGCACGACCCCGTGTGCAGAAGAATCTTTGTACTATGAAGATTTGCCTGGATTGTGCGAATCTTATAGTTGACCACGGCCCCGTGTCCGCTGCGCACGGCCCCGTGGTGGGCAATAGAAGCTTCTACCACTTTGTCTTTTCTGCTGACACTTGGGCACGCCCCCGTGCTGGCTGAGCACGGGGCGTGTTCAGTCTTCTGTTGTCTTGTTTTGCTTGGGAAGATGCTGTCGTGGGGTCGGGCATGTCACGTCTTGTTCCTTTTCTTGTATTTATGTTAGATTTTGATGTCTTTTTACTTCTTTTGTTAATTTGAGCTCATTTAATCCTGAAAATACAAAAGGAAGACAAAAGCACACTTTTTCCAACATTAGTACTAAAAAAGGGTTAGTTTTATGCCACAATTGATGTAATTTATATGTTGCATTTTGCACACATCAGTTGAATTGACAAGAATTTGCCAGGTGACTGAGTCGTCCACATGTTGCACACAGACGACACTGCAGGTAAGCTCGGTGAGGTGCATTACACTTGTTGCCCATCAGTGCAGTACAGGCATAAGGTTTCCTAGCAGGAGGTTGAGCAGCAGCAAAGTTTGCAACAGCTTTGTCTTGAATAACAAAGCGGCATATGTCAACCAAATGTCCCCATCGTCCACAATGGGTACATTTGAAGCAGGGTAGCTGATTTGGATGATGACGGTTGCATCGATTGCACCAAGGAGCATTTCCTAAGTACGGCTTCTTAGCTGGCGGTGCTGCCACTTGGCTAGGTCCTGCCTGATTTGGTGCAACGACTGGAGGATTCTTTGAGGCTTTACGCTTCCTTGACCTTTTTGAAGGCTTGGCTTCTGCTTCTTTCGATGCTTCTTGGGTGGCTTCATTATTGAGACGAGACATGGCGACACCTAAATCCACAGACTTCAGGATTACTTCGCCTATTCGCTGGGAAAATTTGGCAGTTTGCTCGGACATTTTAGTGTCGCTGCGATGAAGAGACATTCTAGAATAAATGAAAGACATAGGAGGAAACAAGTGAAATGCCATTGGAAAAATCAAAACGGAATGACAACACATAAAAATTGCGATCATTTGTTTGTTACCTAAGGCAAACAAATGAGACAGTGACTAATCAAAGTAATCGAGTCATTTTAATGTATCGCGAAGACATGCTTTAGCCTATAAGTGGACACTCACCCCAAGAGTTCCCAGGTAAGAGTGACTGGTCCGATTATGTGGATTTATACGAACACTCTAGCCTTAGACAGAAAACTCAGAGTACAGGCATCCACTCTTCCAGATTGCACGTGTTCACACTATAAGACTCAAACTTTGACGAGATTTTGAAAATTCGGATGGCACTAAGCCAAAAACAAATCATCCGAAAGGGTGGCTGATTATTTTCAAAATCATTTTGAAAACTTAGAGGGTTCAAAACCTAGTAATCAATCGTAAACCAAATGAGTATAGGAACTCATGTAATATGGTTTAACAAAGCCTACATTCTAAAACAAAACATATCCTAAGTACTTACGACCCATTACGACCCGTTTAGGTAGCTTACGCTACTTTAACGCGTCGTTTGCGTGAAGCGCGTTCGGACCGCCTAATTAGTCCTATGACAAGTATTATATGCCTTATCATGTCTAATAATGTTACCTAATCAGTTTAGATGTAAAAATTTAGGTTACATATGCTTAAAATGAATTTATGCGTAAAAAGGGCATTTTGGTAATTTTCCTAAGGCATATAAACTACTTATCATACAACTAACTAAACGAAGTGACCATAAGGTATAACCTCGTAAGGTTATTCCCTATACAACTATGGTCACCTAATGTGTTTGGTCGGATCCTAATGATCGACCAAACAGGTCGGGTTCGAAAGTCTAAGCGGTTGATAAGACCGCTTGACTTACGACTCTATACAAGCACTATACTAAAAGTGATGAGCTAAACATGTTAAAACATGTTTAGTTAAGTTAGAAAACAGGTTTTGATATCAAAACAAAGGGTTTTGATACCCAAGAGTAGTTTGGTTACAAAATACGCATTTTGGCCGAAACTACGACTCGTCACTACGCCTAATCAACGTGGTAATCAGTAGGTTTAGTCACACGGGACTAAAACCATCATGATTACGCTCACGTTGCGAAGTTCAATGAACTTTGTGTTGACCAACTCGTGGTCAAAGCAGAAAGTCAAACACTGTTTGACTTTCGTGCTAAAAACGCATAAAAAGCACGAAAGAGACTTACAAAGGGTCCAAGCTAGGAAGTTTTGATTCAAACAACTCAGGTATGAAGTAATAACTTCAACTTAGAGCTGATTGAACCAAAGTGTGAGTTGAAATGAAGTGAAGGCATGGATATAGGATTCGGTAAACCGTTAGGATCGTTCCTCGCATTTCGTGCTTTGATCTTGGCCCTCCACTTGGGCTCATGGTTTTCAAAACCATGGGAATGTTTAAAACCAACAAATTTGAGCCCATAGCATCCAAAACCAGCCATTAAAACCATCAACACTTCAAAATTGGACTAGGTTCATTGAATCTGGTCAGAAATTTCAAAAATGGTCCCTGCACTTGTAAAACTTGATTTTTGGCACTTTTAAGCCCCGTTAACCCCATTTCAAAGCTCTAAAATGATGTTAAAGTATAGGGAACTTAAAATATGCTCAAAAACATCTCGGATGTCGGTTCGTTTGGTCGTACGGTTGCGTTGTTCGGTTAATTACGACGGAAGTCGTAACGAACGCAAAAACGATCCAAATTAAGCGACGAATGAAATTTTATCATGCCAATCACTAAAATAAAATATTTTAATGATTACATAAATTTTTGGATGTCCGGATATATTCAGAACGTACGATATGCGCGAAAATGCAAACTTATGCACTTTTTGACGCTTTTAGTCTCTGTTGATCAAATAAGTTTATTTTTGCGCACCAAACACCTCAAAGCCTATCTCTAAGCTATGTAAATGATATTTAGGGCATGTTTAACTTATGATCATATTCCGGAATGTTCGTTACAGTACGAATCGGCATACTTTCGCAGTTTGTCGAAATTAGTCCCTGTAAGCGAATAAACTTGATTTCGACACACCAAACCCTCCACAACTTATTTCTAAGTTATGTAAAGGTTATTTAAGGTATGTTAAGGCTATCTCACTGTTCCGGAGTGTTTGTCGCGTTAAACTGATTACGTTTATGCATCAGTTCACGTATAACTTTCCAGAAAGCGATTTAGAGCTCGAAATCAAACAAGAATTGATATGTGCAAACGATACACATATTTATACAAATACCAAGATTGAAACACAATATTTCATTGATTTGGTATTTGTTTGATGGCCGTGGAGGCACAGATGTCACACCTCTCGCGCCCCGCGACCGATGTAGGATACTCTCTCGCGGCCCGCGAGAGAGTCTAGCCAGACCCTAGGTTTGCTGAGTCAATGAGTAGGCTTGACACGTGTCCTACACGTGTCTGAGGTGGCTACTAGGTTCTCGCGCCCCGCGGGAGACAGGTGTGATTCTGTCGTGCCCCGCGAGAACACCAAAAATCAAAATTTTTTATTTCTCGTTTCGGTTTTCGTCGTACGTGTTTAGGGTTCCGGTTAGGGTTCGTTCTAGGGTGTTTTTGAGAGTTGTTACACATACCTTACGGAATCACTAATACTAAAGACATTTTATTGGTTTTGGATTTTGAAGTAATTATTTTAGAACCGCTCCTAATCCTAATATGCTTGAGACTACTTCTCTTAACCACTTATACCTGCATTTTGCAAGATTTGAATCTTACACCTTTATAATGGAGATAGTTTACCACCAACATGTCCCTAAGGACTTGAAGCACTTAACCATGATGTGAACTATTTGAAACTCATTGCATAAGCTTCAGTGTTCTCTCTCACGACTATAAAGATTCGATTAGATAGCCTTATTGTCATGTGGATTTGTGGCATAATAAATACAATATGTTTAGAAAGAAATGTCACAACTCACAACATGTGATCTATATGAGTCAGTATTAATAATTCACTCAAGGACAATACATTATCCAATTGGAAAACGACCTCCAAATTATTGGTGTTTTATATGGTAACCTGTCAACGTATTAAGACGCTATCCATTCTCCTTTAAAACATTTATGTCGAAGAAACTTAAAAATAAATCAGTTAACTGATTTGCTTAAAAATACAATAAGGGATTATTCCTCATCATAACCCCATTCGAGTTCTCTCCAAAAAAGAAAAATGCTACTTCTTGAAGGACAAAACCACTCATACTCATCCTCATCAATCGTCTCACACCGATCTCTCCTCGTCTCCAACAATTCTATACAGTCAAAACCGCCACTCAAGTGATTCTCGCCACGGAAATTCCAGTCATAGAGTTTTTGGTTGGATTAATTTTCATCTTTGTTAATTTCGTATTGTATCTCATTGTTAAATATATATTCAACATTTTGTAATAAAATAGCTTTTATATACTTTGTTACATTTTAAATAAATTGCAATGCAATATAATATGAAGATTTTTTTTTATATTTGAGTATATCATTGTTATGTGTTAAGAAAATGAATTAAAAATAAATATTAACATACTGTTGTTTTATGGCAGGGGGGTAGTTCACATACATTGCACAATCATGTACATCAGAACTTCTACAATCGGCGCACATGGGGCGTTCATGGCCCACATGGCACTTAGGCGGTAGCTTGGTCTATGAGACTAGTGGGTATGGTGATGGTCATCCTCAATGGGATAGGCCGCCACGTAGGACGTCACGTTACCGGGAGTGAGGATAGGCCTAAAGATGATAGACCAAGGGGTGGAGGATGAGACCCCACACAATTTATAAAAACAATTAAAAATATTAAATTGATTTGATTTTAGAGAGAGAAAGAGAGAGAGGAGAGAGAAAGATGCAAGAGAGAGAGGAAAGGAGGGCCGGCGACTTCGTCTTCTGGACGACGGTGAAGACGGGACGGACATGAGGGGGGCGGTGTGGGGGTGCGGCGCCGGGCCTCGCCGGGCCAAGGCCGGCCCCCCATTGTAACGACTTGCACAAAAATGTCCTAAAACGCTCCGTAAGTAAAAACCCGAACCCGTAAAACCTTACTTTTTATAAAAAATCCAAGAAAATTTAGTCTGTCGCGGGGCGCGACAGAGTTAAGGAAAGGCTTCGCGGGGCGCGAGAGCCTCAAGCTGATCCAAACACGTTGCGTGACACGCGTCGTTACACGTGTCAAGACTACTCGATGACTCAGCCAACCTAGACTCCCTTGTGGGCCGCGAAGGGGAAGCTGATGTGCTTCGCGGGCCGCGACTCGCCCCAATGTCAGCTTATATATTGAGGTTTTCGGTTTCATTTCAAATCGTTCAATTCTTTTCTTTCTCTTGCTCTCTTGTTCTGTCATTCTAATGTCTGAACTTCTAAACCCCGAAACTCTGCCCGTTATTAGGGTAATAACTCTAATCACTGGTACGATACTTTATCCAATCGATTGAAACCAATCCAATGGATGTTTAAGTGTTGCCGGTACCTGGCTATACTTTGTCATTTGATGTGCTTGAAGTAGTTCAAATAAATAAACTAAAATAAACCTAAATTTAGACTCAAGTAATAATAATCTAGACTCTCTAACTTGACTAAACTACTCACCGGCAAGTGAACCGATCGACTCTAGTAAAGAAAAGCAAGTCCAGATGTCGAACCCACAAGGACTCTAATTAATTACGTTAACGACTTTATTTAGACTACTACTGACGCGACTTAACTATTGTTGTGTTTTAAATAGGGGGGGGGGGGGTTTACTAAAATCCTAAAATTGAAATTGAAATAAAACTAGACTATGACGCGCACAAGAACTAAGGTTTAATTCAAAAGAGATTAACGACTACCTAGGCTTGAATCCAGTTTAACTATGAATGGATTTCTAGCGGTACTATTGTGGTATGGAACCGGGATCATAAAGTACTAAACCCTAAGGTATTTCAAGCTAAGACTTCCCGACCCTTCTCAGGAAGAAACTTAGGAAACCCTACAAGGCTGCTGTGAACACCGATTGTTAGACTTCCTCTCAGTCCTCTAACGACTCTAAAAGTGCCCTAATACGACTATCTACCTCTCAACGCGACAGTCTAAGGCAATCCTAGATTCTAACTTGGTTTAATAGACTCAGATGCGATTAGGGAACTAAGACCGACTTCTCTCAAAACCTTTCTTATCTATATATCGTACCGAGACCTACTAACTAACTCGAGCCTCTCAGCGACAAGTTAAGCAGAATACTTAATTCTAATTGAATTTTAATTATTGTTTCTAAGGCTATCGGCCGATTTACCTAAAGATCACCCGAACCCGCAAAGATACGAATAATCAACACAAATTCATTATGTGAAAGACATCCACCAAAATTTATGTGAAACAGCAAATAATCAACAATCAAAATTAAATACGCACACGCACCAAATTAAAGGTTCTAGAATTATTTACTTTCAAAGATAAATCCATAACCAAACAATAGAAAACCATTAAAAATCCAACCTTTATTAAACTATCATCTAACCTAGGTAGTAACGAAGGGTTTAGCCTGAAAACATAGTATCTAAAATCAACAAAACAAGTTCAAAACAAGAATTCATCATCAAAGTGTCGAAACAAGAAAATAATGAAAACCGGGAGATAAGACCCGAACAATCTTCTTTCCTATGCTCCGAGCTTCAACCGGATGATTCCCGCAAGCCAAAATACTCCAAAAAACCGTGAAATCTGCTCTGAAATTCGCCTAGGGTTTCTTGAGTTCGTAACTTTTTTTTAATGAATGATTATCTTTAGATTATATACTAAACCCTAGCAAGTAACGAATCAGGGCCGTCAGACATCCCCGTCGCGTCGCGCGACGGGTGACAACACTTGTGGTGGCGCGACGCCACCATGTAAAATTCCATAAATTCTTTCTTTAATGTTGGCGCTATGCGACTGGTATCCAGTTTAGCCGTGGCGCGACGCCACGGACGTTTTTCCACAGAAAGATGCTTAAAATTTCCAGCATAAACTCTCCAAAAACTTCACAAATAATTCTAACTCTTTTAAGCTCGTTCCAGGACTTAGTGTTTTAGCATTAAGGCTCGTTTTCACTCCATTTTCAGCAACATTATGTATCAAGACCTGGAAAATGCAATTTGATCAATAGCACGCAATTCTAACGTAAACTAAACTAGAAATAACGGAAAATTGTATAAACTATATACGAATAAAGGATGTATTTTGCAATACATCATCATTCATTGTGAGGGTTTTGATCTCGTGATTATCGTTAAAGTTGAATTGGGTAATTACGCTAATACGAGTTCCATTGTATCTAGATTTAGAACTCATACTTAGGAAACTGTTTAACTAGAATGCTTAGCAATTAAGTAAACTTAATAGTTAAGTAAAACTTAGCAATTAAGAAACTTAATAGATAAGTAAACTTAACAGCTAAGTAAGATTAATTAACAAAGTAAATTAAACACCTAAATAGATATACATGAAAATAGATATATACGAGTAAGGTGCAAGGAAGGTGTATGAAGATATACATATGTGGGTAGGAAGCTTCCTAGAAAATGTATAGGTAATTTCGTAGAAAAGTATATGAAATTTCCTAAAAAGTATATAGGAAACTTCCTGAAAATTTCATGTTTCTTACTGATGTGTGCAAAATGCAACATATAAATTACATCAAATGTGGCATAAAACTAACCCTTTTTTAGTACTAATGTTGGAAAAAGTGTGTTTTTGTCTTCCTTTTGTATTTTCAGGATTAAATGAGCTCAAATGAACAAAAGAAGCAAAAAGGCAGCTAAATCTAACATATATACAAGAAAAGGAATAAACGTGGCATGCCCGACCCCCCGACAACATCTTCCCAAGCAAAAACAAGAGAACAGAAGGCTGAACACGCCCCGTGCTCAGTGAACACGGGGGCGTGCCCAAGTGTCTGCAGAAAAGACAAAGCTGTAGAAGCTTCTATCACCCACCACGGGGGCGTGCCCAGCGGACACGTGGCCGTGGTCAACTCTAAGATTCACAGAATCTGGGGAAATCTTGATAGTACAGATACGCTTCTGCACACGGGGTCGTGCCCAGCGGACACGGGGGCGTGGTCAACTAATGCAGACAAACTGCAATTAATGAAGAAAGAGAAGGAGGATGGACACAGGGCCGTGCTCGAGCTGCTGTTCAGGCTATAAATATGGGTGCTTGGCTCATTTGCAAACGATTTCTTGGCACACCACCTCTCTCACACTTCACCCACACTCCACCACCACCATAACACCATCATCCACCACCATCATCCATCATCCATCATCCATCATAGAGTGTGTGAGTCGTCTCGGGATCCAAGATTGATCGTAAGAGTTCTTGACAATCAAAGGCCATGTTTGCCTAAGTCTCTTACATCACTTGGTGAAGACAAGTGTCTAGTGTAATACTTTTTTTTAATCTTTTCGCACTTTTTATTTGGTTATGTATTAATGACTTTAATAACTAGTTTCTTATGTTGAAGGTGATTCTTCCTTATCGTTTGTCCATGGTGTCTTGGCATTATTTTACTGTCTATATAAAATAAAAGATTTTCACCATTCATATCTCCACGGTCTATATGGAGGTATGTTGGCTACCTGGTCGGGGGTTAAGGGAACGGTTTGGTAAGAGTCTTGCCTTGTTCAGTGTATAGATCCTGCAAGGACCTGGGTCAAATTTCGTAGGACCTCCTTCAATACCCACCGGTATTGGATGACGGGGGTCCAAACTCTTTAATCCCCTCATATGTAAGCTACTATTAAAACTTTAACCCGGCTACTTAGAACTGTATCCCTGCTGACTCAGACTACTTAGCTGAGGGTAACGTCACCTTCAAAAGAGGGGCCTACCACATTATGCATTAATAACTTAATTAATTATCTTTCAATAATCCAACCCTTTAGGATTGTATCCTTGCTGACTCAAATTACTGGGTTGAGGGTAACGTCACCTTCAAAAGAGGGGCCTACTACAATAACTAAGATAATCTATTAAAAAGTGCAAAAGTGCGGAAATAATCAAAGGTTACACTAAACACGAGTCGGATCCAAGTGATTCATCTTGTCTATCTGTTTTATTTTTATTTTATTTTTCAGCATTTTAGTTAGTTTTTATTTTACTTGTTTAAAAACCTTTTTCTAAACTTTTGATTTGATTAGACGTTGAGTATAAACCGGTATTAAAAGCTCTTGTGTCCTTGGACGACCTCGGTATCTTACCAACACTATACTACGCTCACGATGGGTGCACTTGCCCATATGTGTGTTTGGTGTTAGTATAATATCGTGTTTTATAAATTTAAAACTTGACTAACGTGTAAAAAGGGCTTAAAATATACTTAAATATATATCGCACCACACACGCATCAAGCTTTTGGCGCCGTTGCCGGGGTCACAAGGATTTTAAAAAAGCTTAAAATCGACGGCCTAATCAGTTTTTCAAAACCTTTTTAAAACGCGCGCATTTTTTTTACATTTTAGTTAGATTTTGCATTTACAGTGACCTGAACACGGGGCCGTGCTCACTGAACACGCCCCGTGCTCAACGAAACCAGTAACTTTAAATTAAAACGCCCAGATACAGATTCTGTACACGGGGCCGTGTCCAGCCTCTGTTTCCGTTTTCATTTTTGCTTTCTGGTCTCGAGACTTTGTTGTGGTCTGCTGAGTGATTCTTATGGATCAATACTCTGGAGGTTACAACTACACCTATGAGGAGGATGATTATAGGGAAAACTATTGCACTAATTGTGGTGAACCGCACTCAGTTCAATATTGTGACTTATATCAACCATTCACTTCATACACCTACTATGAGGAGCCCAGGTACGAGCCATCAACTTCATACACATCCTATGAAGACCAAAGGTATGAACCTTCTCCCTCATACTCATATTTTGATGAACCAAGGTATGAGCCTTCATACTCATACTTTGAGGAACCAATATATGAGCCTCCACCTTCATATGCTTACTATGAGGAACCATGGCGTGAACAACCCACCTCATATGAGTATTATGAAGAACAAAATTACGACCCTTATCCATCATATACTTACAATGAAGAACAATGGTGTGAACCATCTACTTCCTATGAGTATTATGAGGAACAAAGGATCAAACATCCGGATTCAAGCTTTGAAAATCCCGATCCTTACTCTATCGCCGACGTAACCGATAGGATATTAGAACACCTTAAAACTATCGAGCGCTATATAAAAGAATCTCGCGCAAGGGAAGAAGAGTCTTGCGCAAAAGAAGAATTAAATGAAAAAGAGATAGTTGAAAGTGTAAACATAGAAGAACAAATAAGTGAAAAACCGACACATGAGTTAAACAACGAAAAAGGTGAGTCCGTTAACGTTAAATTTCAAGAAGAGTCTAATTTTGAAGAAATTAATCTCTTGTCACCTTCTTTTGAAAATCATTGTTTAGTTCCCACTCATGCTAAGTTTTTAAAAAAGTTAAACACTAACACTAAAATTGAAGAAACGGTAAGCATTAAGTTAACTAATGATCAAACCTCGCTAATAAAAGAAGACCCATTTGAAATCAACATTACACCGGTTCCATGTTTTTTTTCAAAATTCATTTATTAGTAATGTCACAATCGATAAAGATCTTTGTGTTAACATAATGCCCAACTACTGATGTGTGTGAGTGTTATTAGTTTTGATGTATATATTAAGCCCTTTTAACACTTTTTTAGCCAAGTTTTAAATTTATAAAACACGATATTTACTAACACTAAACACACATATGGGCAAGTGCACCCATCGTGGGCGTAGTATAGTGTTGGCAAGATACCGAGGTCGTCCAAGGACACAAGAGCTTTTAGTACCGGTTTATCCTCAACGTCTAATCAAATCGAAAGTTTAGAAAAAGGTTTTAAACTAAAAATAAAAACTAACTAAAATGCTGAAAAATAAAATAAAAATAAAAAAAACAGATAGACGAGATGAATCTCTTAGCTCCGACTCGTGTTTAGTGTAACCTTTGATTAGTTCTGCACTTTTGCACTATTTAAGAGATTATCTTAGTTATTGTAGTAGGCCCCTCTTTTGAAGGTGACGTTACCCTCAACCCAGTAGTTTGAGTCAGCAAGGATACAATCCTAAAGGGTCGGATTATTGAAAGATAATTAATTAAGTTATTAATGCATATTATGGTAGGCCCCTCTTTTGAAGGTGACGTTACCCTCGGCTAAGTAGTCTGAGTCAGCAGGGATACAGTCCTAAGTAGCCGGGTTAAAGTATTAATAGTAGCTTACATATGAGGGGATCAAAGAGTTTGGACCCCCGCCATCCAATACCAGTGGGTATTGAAGGAGATCCTACTAAATTTGACCCAGGTCTTTGCAGGATCTATACACTGAACAAGGCAAGACTCTTACCAAACCGTTCCCTTAACCCCCGACCAGGTAGCCAACATACCTCCATATAGACCGTGGAGATATGAATGGTGAAAATCTTTTATTTTATATAGACAGTAAAATAATGCCAAGACACCACGGACAAACGATAAGGAAGAATCACCTTCAACATAAGAAACTAGTTATTAAAGTCATTAATACATAACCAAGTAAAAAGTGCGAAAAGATTAAAAATAAAAAGTATTACACTAGACACTTGTCTTCACCAAGTGATGTAAGAGACTTAGGCAAACATGGCCTTTGATTGTCAAGAACTCTTACGATCAATCTTGGATCCCGAGACGACTCACACACTCTATGATGGACAATGGATGATGGTGGTGGATGATGGTGTTGCGATGGTGGTGGGTGGTGGGTGAAGTGTGAGAGAGGTGGTGTGCCAAAGGATGGTTTTCAAATGAGCCAAGCACCCCTATTTATAGCCTGAACAGTAGCACGGGCACGGCCCCGTGTCCATCCTCCTTCTCTGTCTTCATTAATTGCTCTTGTCTGTATTAGTTGACCACGGCCCCGTGTCCGCTGGGCACGACCCCGTGTGCAGAAGCGTATCTGTACTATCAAGATTTTCCTGGATTCTGCGAATTTTATAGTTGACCACGGCCCCGTGTCCGCTGAGCACGGCCCCGTGGTGGGCGATGGAAGCTTCTACAGCTTTGTCTTTTATGCTGACACTTGGGCACGCCCCCGTGTTCACTGAGCACGGGGCGTGTTCAGCCTTATGTTATCTTGTTTTGCTTGGGAAGATGCTTTCGGGGAGGTCGGGCATGCCACGTTTGTTCATTTTCTTGTATTTATGTTAGATTTAGCTGCATTTTTGCTTCTTTTGTTAATTTGAGCTCATTTAATCCTGAAAATACAAAAGGAAGACAAAAGCACACTTTTTCCAACATTAGTACTAAAAAAGGGTTAGTTTTATGCCACAATTGATGTAATTTATATGTTGCATTTTGCACACATCAAATACCCCCACACTTGAATCTTTGCTTGTCCTCAAGCAAAACTCTTTATAATATGGCTTTGCACCCCCAAATGGAATGGGTAGAAGATAAGGTTTTTGAGCTTGTCATAGAGTGTCGGGATTTCCAAGATTCTTTATTAAGTTTTATTTTTATTTATTTACAATCCTATTCGTCATGATTTAATTAAAACTTTTCATAAGATAAATTACTTATGAGGGCATAACATGCCTCTTTAAAATTCTATTTATATACAAGTTCACATACCTCACGGGGGATCACTCAACACTCGGCCGAAGATGTATTTTAGTGAATCACTCGAGAGCGGCATGTAACTTACTCCTACCATAGGTTTGCCAAGCAATCAATCCTCCTCCTTTTTAACTATATACCTTTGTAAATATCAAGAGGACTTTTGGGTGAAGGGTTAGGCTTGGGTTAAAGGTAGGTGGTTAGTAGAAAAAGGGCGAAAAAGCGTAAAAAACGTCGGTTTTCGTAAGACCTTTTATTTTTGCAATTTTTATTTTGATGAAGCCATAATTCAAACAAAGTTATTTTTGATGAACTTGCTTGTTTATTTCTTTTGCTTCATCATCAACATTTTTTTTGAAAGTTATACGAAAAACCGAGCTTGTTACTAAAACAAAGGGTTAAAAATAAAAAAAGGTTTTGGTGTGTGAAAGGGTGTTTGGTTTTGGGTTAAGAAATAAAAATGTTTAGGCTCAAAAGGGTTAACTAGGGGGATTTTGGGTAGGTGGTAAAAAAAAAAGAAAAATAATAGTGTAGAAATAAAAAGGGTTAGTCCTAATGCCTCCATCATTTACTTACTCGGGTTTAAGTTGGTAAGGACCGGGAATGTATTGTCGTGGCAAGTTCTAGAGTTGTAAGAACCAAACGGCTATTCACACAAGAAACGAAAATTGAGCATTTAGTTTAAAGATATGTATTTGTATGCTCAATAAAGGCTCAAAACTCACTTTTGTGGGAATGGGTTTTTATGTGATCAAGTATATATAATTAAATTTTAACTAAGCTTGTCGTGCCTTTTCATAATTTTCTTATGTTGGTTCTTTTTATCACGACGCTATCGGTTGTAAATTTGTAAAAATATAACATTTTTAGAATTTGAAATTCCCAAGTTAAACCTAGACAAGTAAAAAAAATGAAATTTTTTTTGAAAAAAAAATTGGGGTGATTAGCGTTTCCAATAGAGTTTTGTGTAAGGCTTGTAATTAGGACTTGCAAGATTCAAAGTTTCAGCATCCCCCCCCCCCCACACTTAAATTACACATTGTCCTCAATGTGTCCCAAAAATAAGTTTTTAGGTTGATTGAATGTGTAAAAGGTGTGAAAAAGCAAAATTTTATGTTACTGGGCGTCTGGACACGGCCCCGTGGTGTCCGGGCATGGCCCCGTGTTCAGGTGCCAGTAACAAAAAGTTGAACAAAAGAAACAGAAGCCTGGACACGGGGGCGTGTTGGGTGAACACGGCCCGTGTTCAGTTTACCTGAACTGGGCATTTTCTACAGACTGTGCAGCACGGGGCCGTGTTGGGCGGGCACGGCCCGTGCTGAACTTGCTTTAATGAAGAAAGTTCGTCGGATGGCCCTGTTTTCGTGCATGGGGTGCTGGTCCAAGTTTCCCTTGTTATCCTTCACCATCCCGAGTGTGTTTTATTCATTACAACATCATCCAAACACCAAATTAACTAAAACCATCATTCATTAAGTCATAGAGAAAATTACAAAATAATCCTAAAAGTTAAACTACTAGATAGTTAGGTCAAAGAAACATAAGAAATCTAAACCAAGAAGTTCTAGCCTACTACTTATTCTATTAGCAAAATTTCCAAAAAGATAAATCTCTCGGTTAGATGTGGCTTGAAAAACTTCTTTTTCCGGGCATGGGTTCCTCACACGTCGGCGAGCCATTCTTCGATCTCCCTAGGGAGAAGAAAGGCGGGCTCATTAGCATTGGTTTGAGGAGGCGCAACCTCCACCGGGACTTCTTGTAGATCTTCAAGAGGAGGTTCCGCTGGAATGTCGTCCCAACCGGTAGGATTGTTGATTCCAAGTGCTAGGTTCCAATCCTCTTGAGGGAGGATTGGTTCCATGGGAGGTGTTACAAGAATGTTTAACCTCTGGAGCAAGAGGTTTATTTCTTGAAAACTGTTTTCCAACCCCACCGTAAGATAATTTATACGGTCTATTAGGACCTCCTCTACCGAAGTCATCTCGTCAAGAGCTTCACGTAATGCCATCACGTAACGTACGAGAGTTGCTTCGATTGATGACCTTCTCTCCCTTCGACTGTTTCTGGAGTGCGCAGAAGAAGTTCCACTGTTTTGACTGGACATTCTACGAAAACAAACCAGAAATAGTTCATTTTAAATGAAACAGTACATCGGACACGGCCCCGTGCTCAATGAGCACGGCCCCGTGTTCAACTTTCTGCAGATTTTCGAAACAAGGAATCTTGGAGTTTTAAATTATTTTTCCAACTTATGAAGCATTTTTGAACAGAAATAACTTAAAACAATGTTGCACAACTTATTTTTAGCAAGATTCCTTGGACAAAAATCTAATAATCAACACAATAAAGCTTGAGAGCAAGCTTTAATGGAGGTGTTGAGACAAGAAAGATGAAGAAGAAGGCAATGGATAAAAGAGGAAAGGACAAGATGTTTGTTAGAACCTTCTTTTAGAAAATACCTAGGATGGTAGGTGAGAAGATCCTCTCAAATCTCTGTCCCTGGATGGTCCAAATGTGCAGGATTCTTGGCTGCATTTATAGAAACCGACAGCATGCTGGACACGCCCTGTGTCGGCTGGACACGGCCCCGTGTGCAGGCAAGATCCTGACACATTTTGTCCGTATTCTGACAAAAAGTCAGAAAGGAATCTTTTGGTGGACACGGGGGCGTGTTGACCTGGGCACAGCCCCGTGTCGAAAGGCTGTTTATGAAGTTTGTCTATTTTTAAGGAACTTTTCCGGATCGGGCGGTTCCTTACTGGATGGAACAACCCCAAAGTGCCTAAGATACCTTAATTGTTCTAGATTAAGACGAGAACGCAAGAGGTTGTCGGTGAGGGTGATTCCTATGCTATATGTAGGTGGACAAGTCCAACCCTTTCCCGGGCTCTCGTTAAAGAAGGTGTATGCCAAATCGCTCAGGTCTATGTATGCATCAAACGAAGTCGATGGGGAGTCCTTCACGGCACAATCGACACAGGGACGACTATCGCTCAAGTCCTCACTAGAGTTGGAGGTAACGTTGGTAACAACGAAGTTGTTTTTATGCGATCCCAATAATTCTTCTTGGTTATCGTCTTGAGATAAATTATTGAAATCTATTCTAAGTTCTTCTAACCAATTAAGAATTAGATATTCCATTTGAAATAGTTCATCAAGAAGCCTTTCTCCTAGAAGATCCGGTTGAGAGCATTCGAGGGAGAGATAAGGATTATTTTTGCTTTCGCCCCTCTTAAGGCTACATGAAAACAATGGGTCTATATAGTTGGGCTTATAATTTAGAAAATAACAATCTAATTCTTTATGAGAGCCACCACATATTTGACACCACGTACCATAAGAGTGCCGAAAGTAAAAAATATCATTATCACTCATGTTTGTGTCAGAAATTACCAACCGTCGGGATCTTACGGTTCTGTTTTCAGTAACTGAATCTTGGGCACGGGGCGTGTTGGGTGGGCACGGCCCCGTGTTCTGCTTACTGTCTGACTTAAAACAGGATTGCCAGTTCCAATGATTGGGCACAGGGCGTGTTCAGCGGGCACGGCCCGTGCTGAGTTCTGCAGAAGCTGAAAAAACTAAGAAAAATCCTAAAAAAAATGGAAAAATAAGAAAAAAGATTAGGCCGTTGATTCCCAACTTTCTTAAAATCCTTGTGTCCCCGGCAACAGCGCCAAAAACTTGATGTGCGTGAGTGTTATTAGTTTTAATGTATATATTAAGCCTTTTTTAACACTTTTTTAGCCAAGTTTTAAATTTATAAAACACGATATTTACTAACACTAAACACACATATGGGCAAGTGCACCCATCGTGGGCGTAGTATAGTGTTGGCAAGATATCGAGGTCGTCCAAGGACACAAGAGCTTTTAGTACCGGTTTATCCTCAACGTCTAATCAAATTGAAAGTTTAGAAAAAGGTTTTAAACTAAAAATAAAAACTAACTAAAATGCTGAAAAATAAAATAAAAATAAAAAAAAACAGATAGACAAGATGAATCACTTGGCTCCGACTCGTGTTTAGTGTAACCTTTGATTGTTTCCGCACTTTTGCACTATTTAAGAGATTATCTTAGTTATTGTAGTAGGCCCCTCTTTTGAAGGTGACGTTACCCTCAACCCAGTAGTTTGAGTCAGCAAGGATACAATCCTAAAGGGTCGGATTATTGAAAGATAATTAATTAAGTTATTAATGCATATTATGGTAGGCCCCTCTTTTGAAGGTGACGTTACCCTCGGCTAAGTAGTCTGAGTCAGCAGGGATACAGTCCTAAGTAGCCGGGTTAAAGTATTAATAGTAGCTTACATATGAGGGGATCAAGGAGTTTGGACCCCCGCCATCCAATACCGGTGGGTATTGAAGGAGATCCTACTAAATTTGACCCAGGCCCTTGCAGGATCTATACACTGAACAAGGCAAGACTCTTACCAAACCGTTCCCTTAACCCCCGACCAGGTAGCCAACATACCTCCATATAGACCGTGGAGATATGAATGGTGAAAATCTTTTATTTTATATAGACAGTAAAATAATGCCAAGACACCACGGACAAACGATAAGGAAGAATCACCTTCAACATAAGAAACTAGTTATTAAAGTCATTAATACATAACCAAGTAAAAAGTGCGAAAAGATTAAAAATAAAAAGTATTACACTAGACACTTGTCTTCACCAAGTGATGTAAGAGACTTAGGCAAACATGGCCTTTGATTGTCAAGAACTCTTACGATCAATCTTGGATCCCGAGACGACTCACACACTCTATGATGGACAATAGATGATGGTGGTGGATGATGGTTGTAACACCCCGTGCTTTCATAAGTCAAAGTCAAAGTCAAGGTCTAAGTCAACGACCGTTTTCGCGCAACTTAAATGCAATAATCGACGTATGTTAATCGCTATTCAATCGATCTACGACTGTGAATTATAGGAAGTAACAATGCGATAAAGTTAACTAATCAATAATCAAGCTATGCTAATCGAACTGACATCAAATCGCAACTCGAGCTACGTATTTTTACTTGTTATTATACGTGTGTGTGTGTGCCTTACGTGTTACCTGTGCATGTTTATTTATGTTGTGTTGTGATAATCAAGCGAGCTCAATCGAAACTCGAAATCTAACTCGAATTACAACCGAACCCGAATCGTGAATGAACTATGATAAATGGTGGAAAATAGATTATGCGAGATATGAGTGTTTGGGACTGAAAGTAATTTGACTAGGAAACCCTATCGTGTCGTACCGCTCGCAATCGAAATCGAAATATCAAAAAATCGGCGCGCAAAACACTCGAAAAGTGCGACTGATCGATCAGGCTCCCAGCCGATCGAACAGCCAGCCGAACGGACTGCTGTCCGATCGGACAGGCTGTCTGATCGAGCTGCCTGGCCGATCGGCCAGCACTTTCCCCTTTTGTCATCCTATAAATACCCCTGTCATTGTCATCCTTACCACTTTTGGAAACCTCTGTTCGACCAGCACGCCTAGCTCACCTTTTCACAGATTCCTTTCGATTCCGGTAAGATTTCATCCTAAATCTTGTACTTTCTTGATCTATACACTCTCCTACACCATTCTATCTTTCAAATCTTAACTTTTAACCGTGAAATCATCAAGATTCAAGTGTTCTAGGATGATGTCATCATGGGTTCTTGAAGAACTTCATGTTTTGGCCTCAATCCACCAAGAATAGCTTGGATCTAGCCGATTTCCACATAAACGAACAAAGATCTTTCACAGATCTAAACATATACACGGTGAAAAGGATTGAAATATGGGTTTCCAACTTTCTTTCAACTCTTTCTCACTCAATAACTTCAAACCAGTAGAAACGGAGCCTTAGTCGGCCTACAAGTCACTCCGGTGGTTGGAGGGCTCAAGATCCGGATTCTATCCACGAGGTTAACCGATTTCGGGTTGAATGTTAAACTCCGTTTCGAACAGTCCACCGACCGGATTTGGGTGATTCCTGTCCGACCAGGGGAACCAAGTAAGGACGAGGGATCTACGGTTCTACTCGTTGTCAAAATAACCTCAACAAAACGACAAACAAACAGAACAGCCGAGTGTTAAATGAACAGGCTGATCAGGTCAGAGTGCTGACCGATCGGACTGCTGTCCGAACGGACAGCCAGCCGATCGGACAGTCAGCCGATCGACCGGCCAGTCGATCGGTTAACACATGGTCCCACACAATCAATTAACTTCTTTTTGAAGACTAGTATGGAACGAACTGTTGTTCGATCGAACTACTGTCCGATCGAATTACTCTTCGAATCATGAGATACTATGCTTCAATACTTAGTCGATTTTTCAGCATGTTCGATGCACTAGGAGTGCCACCCGATCGAACAGACGTCCGATCAGGTGACACCCTGCTGAGAACTCATCATGGTTGATCATGCATGTTGTCCGATCGAACAGCACTAGTGTCCGATCGAACAGCTAGCCGATCCACTGCACCATACTTTACACTTCATTTAAAGTCTTTGACTAGTTGACCTGGCCGATCGAACACCTGTCCGATCCAAAGACTAAACATTGCAATTCATTTGAATGCCAAACCGATCGGGTTGCTGGCCGATCGAACAGCCGTCCAATCGCCCGACCTGAAAGGTAAAGGTACTTCAATGTTTTCAAATGCTACAATGAAAACTTCCAAAGTCAAGCCATCATACACAAACACATCTTTCTCAAAGGAAGAAACAACCCACTCGAACAGCCACCCGATCGGCCTACCGACCGACCGGACAGCGGTCCGAGCGGACTGTCAACCGAACGGTCAGCCGTCCGATCAGACTACCGTCCGATCGTCCAGCTGTCCGACTCTCCAACACTTGTTTTCTGTTTTACGTATCGCTTATCATTATACAATCTAATCTATTCAGGCTAACCGTACTCGCTAAGCGCTCCCTTCAATCCATTAATCGCTGTGAGTATACTCGATCCATTTTTGCTTTACGCACTTTTGGGTGTTACATACGTTACGAATATTCAAACTACAACAATCACACTACTCAATACTATTTGAACGCTAACCGTTAATGCATGTTATACGTGGCTTATGAATGCTTGTTTGTTATGTTTACACATGGAATGCTGTCTACCTGCCTTAGCAACGATAGTACTATAGTTTGGACTCAGCACCCGTTAACACGGGGGTTGTTAAGGATCTTTTACTTGCATGGATTACGGTGGTAATCATGTATTGCGAACTGCCTCTGGCACTCAACCCGCAGTCATTGGTATCGATGGATTTATGTCGATAACTAACGTGCTTCATTTCACTATGTGTACGTGCTGGTTATGCGTAAATGAATTCGAACTCTATATACTATATCAAACTTGTATGCTCACCTTTACATTATATGTATTGACTTTATTTTAACGTATGTGACAGGTGCTTAGGTTGTTTCTATGCTTAGCTTGCTGGTGATAAAATTGAGGCTAGGGAAGGAGTCATAGAAACCAATAAACAATTTAGCTAGTTAAAAATCTGAGTTGTCGGAACAGAATGATTTGCCTAGACTTTATCTGTAATAATTTGTTTACTGTTTGAGACATGGTATGGGACATGTTATTATAAATTGAATGGTAATGATAATTGTTATGGAAACTTCTAGACAATCTGTTTCGCTCAGTGCCATGCCCCGAAGATTCCGCCATCGGTTGGGGTGTGACAGATTGGTATCAGAGCCATAACTATAGGGAATTAGGCAAGACTCGACCTAGTCCGGGTCGAAGTCTTAGAAACCTAGTCTATAGTTAAGAACCAACAGACCGACTTGTGCGTATCCGTTAGGAAGCATGTATGAGCTCACTGCTATCACTCGCTATTCTCGCTTATTCGACACTAGCACTGCACTCGAATTTTCAATTCTGAATGAGCACTAAAGTCGAGAATAGGTGTGAAAACCGCAAACTCTCGACTAAAGTTGCTCAATCCACCCGCATTTTTTTTACTACAAACGAGGGGAATTATACCAAATCAGGAGTGAAATCCATATTTTGATGAATAATCTCCTCAATTTTATTAAAAACAGGGACGAAGTTGTTGAGATAGGGGTGAAACCCTAACCTTGGCTACTTGTTCTTATCATTTTACAAAACTCTCACCAAAGTTTCGACGGACTCCAACGATTTGAAGTCACAATAAGACTAACGGGATGGGTGCCAACGCCCAAGAATCGAGGCAAGGGCATATTCCCGGAAGTCAAACGTGTACAA
Source organism: Helianthus tuberosus (assembly GCA_030545235.1). Lineage (NCBI taxonomy): Eukaryota > Viridiplantae > Streptophyta > Magnoliopsida > Asterales > Asteraceae > Helianthus > Helianthus tuberosus. The sequence goes on from CM060406.1 coordinate 191,711,136, forward strand.
CGGATCCTTGTGAATAGTTGAATTACTTTGGTTAGTCGAAGTCTACTAGCCGCAGACAATCTACATCTCGAACTTTATAAGTTTTAATTCTGAGCCGCAACTGCTGACTCTGATGATTCGTCGATTTTATAAGCTTATATATGTGTTTACCTGTTTATGTGTTTAAATTTTTGGGATTTTACACGATTTCGCTTCCACTTTGATCGACACATACGACTCGCACTATCATTTTATCTCTAAACGCCATCGAATCGCTGAATTTTGGACGACTTTATGCTACGATATACGCTTATACTACACTACTCGATATACTAGAACGCGAACGCTATTCTCGAATAATCGCCGACTTTGAATAATAGGTTTCTGTTTTCTGACTACCTCTAGTGATTAATGCGTATGTGTTTCCTTGCTTCTGTGCCTTACTTGTTTAAGTGTTATGTGATTATGTGCTTTACGTGCTTATGTGATTTGTGCTCTATGTGTTGTGTATTTACATAAATATGCGTGTTCCTGAGCTTTAGTAAGTAGTAAACGTGTGAGGTGAGACTCGAATACAATGTGTTGAGTTCCGTGGCGATGTCTATTGCAGACAATGTCGTCTGGATCTCGTCACGCACTTTCTCGTCAAGAAAAGAGAGACAAACGCCTTGCTTCCATCATCGCTAAGAGTGTAGCAAAGGCCGTGAGTGATGTTTATGAGAATGCTAGCAAATCGTCTGAGGAATCGAGAACCAAAGCTCCCAAAGCTGCCGCAAGACCCTTTAGTTTCAAGCAATTCAAGTCATGTGGGCCAAAAGAATTCACTGGCGAGGGAGGTCTTACTGCATTATTTCACTGGTTTGACTCCATTGAGGTTACTCTAGGACAAAGTGGTTGCCCTGATGACCTTAGAACTCTGAATGCTACCGGCGTTTTCCAGTCCCATGCACTAGACTGGTGGATGGCCGAGAGGAACAAGCGAGGGAACGATGCAGCCTACGGTCTGTCGTGGGACGAGCTCAAGGAAGTTATGCTAGAGGAATTCTGCCCTCCTCATGAACGTCAAAAGCTAGAAGATGAATTTTGGCACATACCGCAAAAGGATGGTGACAATGCTGGTCTCACTGCTCGTTTCAAACAGCTCAGCATTATCTGTCCCGATCAAGTCAAGACTCCAGACGTGGCAATCAAGAAGTACATCCAGGCCCTGCCCGACTGCGTTGTTGATTTCGTGCAAGCGGCCAAGACTACGACGATTGAAGAGACTTATCTACTGGCCGCTAAGATCAACGACAAGCGGGTTAAGGCTGGGGTCTGGGATAAGACTTCGAAGCATTTGCATCAAGCTACCGCTACCGCACCAACTGCTGAACCCACCTCATCGAGAAACAAGAGGAAGAACAAGAGAAAGAACAGCTCCAGCAACAAGAACTGTGCGATCACTGCTGCACCAGTTCAATCAGTACCGGCCCAACAGCGTCAAGTAGCGGCGCCTGTGGCAAATGCACCTCCTGCAAAGCGTGTATACACTGGGCCACACCCGCTCTGCCCTACTTGTACCTACCATCACCCAACTGCGATTCCTTGCCGTTTTTGTGCTCATTGCAACGTATACGGCCACTTTACTGCCAACTGCCGCATTCGACAAGCTCCTGCCAATCAAGCTCTACTCACTGCCCCACAGGGTCAACAAGCTCCTCTGGCACCCGCGGTCAAAGCCAGAGCCTACTTCGCATGTGGCGACCCGAACCACTTCGCCAACATATGCCCAAACAGGGTCGTGAAACAAGAGCCTCAGCAACAGCAGCCTCAGCAGCAACAACAACAGGCCACACGCGCCAGAACTTTCAACCTTAACGTGCATCAAGCCCAGGCCGACAACAACGTGGTCAATGGTACGTTCCTTGTGAATGGTATTTATACTTCCTGTTTGTTTGATACTGGAGCGGATAATTGCTTTGTGTCGTTCGAATTCGAGAGACTCCTTAGTCGTAAACGCTCCAAACTCTCTTCTACGTTCGATGTTGAAGTCACTACCGGAAGAACCATCGCCGTTAATTCTGTTCTTCGTGATTGTACCCTTGAGCTCAACAGTCACATCTTCCCAATCGACCTTATTCCGATGCAACTCGGAAGCTTTGACGTCATAGTAGGCATGGACTTTCTTCGGGAAAACCATGCTGAAGTTGTGTGCTTCGACAAGATGATCCGATTTTCGCTCGCAAATGGTGACTTATTATGTGTATTCGGGGATACTACTTCGAAGAGTCTCAAGCTCATGTCATGTGTCCAAGCTAGCAAGTATCTCCGCAAGGAATACAGAGCTTTCTTGGCCAACATTGTAGTAGCGGAGAAGGAAAAGAAAGAGAAGAAGGAAATAAAAGACGTTCCTGTGGTTCGTGAGTTTCCTCATGTTTTTCCAGAGGATCTTCCCGGACTACCGCCAAGTCGTGATATCAATTTTCGTATCGACCTCATTCCTGGAGCCAACCCTATTGCCATTGCTCCCTACCGACTCGCACCGTCCAAAATGCGCGAACTCTCAACCCAACTCCAGGAATTACTTGAGAAAGGCTTCATTCGCCCGAGCACCTCTCCTTGGGGTGCGCCAGTCCTTTTCGTCAAAAAGAAGGACGGGTCGTTCAGGATGTGCATCGACTATCAGGAATTGAATAAGCTAACTATCAAAAACCGCTATCCCCTACCTCGCATCGACGATTTGTTTGATCAACTACAAGGTGCTACGTGTTTCTCAAAGATCGATCTACGTTCAGGATATCACCAGCTACGTATACAAGAGGAGGATATACCCAAAACCGCGTTTCGCACTCGTTACGGTCACTACGAATTCGTTGTCATGCCTTTTGGCTTAACCAACGCACCAGCGGTTTTCATGGATCTGATGAATCGCGTGTGTAAACCATATCTCGACCGTTTCGTCATCGTATTCATTGACGATGTCTTGATCTATTCCAAATCGAAAGCCGAACACGCGCAACATCTACGTTTGGTTCTCGAGTTACTCCAGGGGAACCAACTCTATGCCAAGTTCTCCAAGTGCGAATTCTGGTTGGAGGAAGTTCAATTTCTGGGTCACATTGTTAATAGTCAAGGCATTCACGTCGATCCTGCGAAGATTGAAGCTGTTAAGAGTTGGGTTACGCCTACGAACCCGTCTGAAGTCCGTTCTTTCCTCAGGCTAGCGGGCTATTATCGATGATTTATCGAAGGATTCTCGAAGATTGCTGTGCCGCTTACCTCTCTTACGCATAAGGATTAGCCTTTTGTCTGGGGAACCAAACAAGAGACTGCCTTCCAAACCCTCAAGCACATGCTTTGCAATGCTCCCGTTCTCACGTTGCCCGACGGAAACAATGATTTCATTGTCTATTGTGATGCTTCCAACCTTGGTCTTGGTTGTGTACTCATGCAACGAGACTAGGTCATAGCTTACGCACCTCGTCAGCTCAAAGTCCATGAGAAGAACTATACAACCCATGATCTCGAGCTAGGCGCGGTTGTTTTTGCATTAAAGATTTGGCGACACTACCTGTATGGTACCAAGTGTACGATCTTCACCGATCATAGGAGCCTGCAACACATCTTTAATCAAAAGGAACTCAATATGCGTCAACGCCGATGGGTAGAACTTCTCAACGATTACGACTGTGAGATCCGTTATCACCCAGGCAAGGCGAATGTTGTTGCCGACGCACTTAGCAGACGGAGCTACCTGCTTAGCACTCGTAATGTTCAAGCCCAACACGATCTCGAAACCCTCATCCGTGACGCTCAACATGCATGTTTTAACGAACGCACCCTGAAGAAAGAAAGAATCTACCACGATGGAGCCCAACTTGTGAGCAAATCGAATGGGATATTCCACTTTCTAGACCGAATTTGGATTCCCAAACGAACGGATTTGCGACAGATCTTGATGGACGAAGCCCACAAATCCCGATATTCTATTCATCCCGGTGCTGATAAAATGTACCAGGACCTTCGCTATAAGTACTGGTGGCCGGGTATGAAAAGGGATATCGCTCTCTACGTCGGAAAATGCCTAACTTGTGCTAGAGTCAAGGCTGAACATCAAAGACCCTCTGGCTTACTCGAACAACCACCAATTCCCATGTGGAAGTGGGAGAGCATAGCCATGGACTTTATAACCAAGCTACCGCACACGTCATCAGGTCACGACAGCATTTGGGTTGTGGTCGACCGTTTGACTAAATCCGCACACTTTTTGCCGATACGAGAAGACTACAAGGTAGAACGATTAGCCCGAATCTACACCGACGAGATCATTTGTAATCATGGGACGCCTCGTGACATCATTTCTGATCGTGACGCTCGGTTTACCTCGCGACTGTGGGAAACGTTTCAAACGGTGCTCGGTACAACGCTTAATCTAAGTACCGCTTTCCACCCTCAAACCGACGGTCAGACTGAAAGGACGATTCGTACTCTTGAAGACATGCTCCGTTCGTGTGTCTTAGACTTCGGTGGTAATTGGGATGAATACCTGCCATTAGTCGAATTCTCGTATAACAACAGCTATCATTCTAGCATCCAAATGGCACCATTCGAGGCATTATACGGAAGAAGATGTCGATCGCCCATTGTGTGGCACGAGATCGGTCATTCGCAATTAACCGGTCCTGAGCTATTACAAGAAACGACAGACAAAATTTTCCAAATTCGAGACAACCTGGTGAAAGCTCGGGATCGACAGAAAAGTTACACCGATAAAAAGCGCAAGCCCCGTGAATTTGACGTTGGTGACTACGTACTCCTAAAGGTATCACCTTGGAAGGGTGTAGTCCGATTCGGCAAGAAGGGAAAACTCGCGCCTCGATATGTTGGACCTTTTAAGATTCTGGAAAGGATCAGAAAAGTCGCCTATAGACTCGAACTACCGGAGGAACTTAGTAACGTCCACCCGACTTTCCACGTGTCAAACCTCCGAAAGTGCCTAGCCGACCACGATTTACATGTTTCTCTAGACGATCTACAAGTGAACGAAACATTACACTTCGTGGAAAAGCCTGTCGAAATCATGGATCGTCAAACCAAGCAACTCAGACGCTCACGCATTCCTATTGTGAAAGTCCGATGGGAAGGCAAACGAGGCGCAGAGTTCACTTGGGAACTCGAAAGCGACATGAAGGCTAAGTACCCGCAGCTGTTTAAAGAGAAAGTCTAGAAAGAGAAAGTTCTCAAACGTGATTCACGGTGATGTACAACTTCCAGCTTAATTTCGGGACGAAATTCCCTAAACAAGGGGAGGCTGTAACACCCCGTGTTTTCATAAGTCAAAGTCAAAGTCAAGGTCTAAGTCAACGACCGTTTTCGCGCAACTTGACTTACAGGAATTTCTTTATTTTATTTGTATTATGTGGAGTAAGTGTTGTTAAATGCAATAATCGACGTATGTTAATCGCTATTCAATCGATCTACGACTGTGAATTATAGGAAGTAACAATGCGATAAAGTTAACTAATCAATAATCAAGCTATGCTAATCGAACCGACATCAAATCGCAACTCGAGCTACGTATTTTTACTTGTTATTATACGTGTGTGTGTGCCTTACATGTTACCTGTGCATGTTTATTTATGTTGTGTTGTGATAATCAAGCGAGCTCAATCGAAACTCGAAATCTAACTCGAATTACAACCGAACCCGAATCGTGAATGAACTATGATAAATGGTGGAAAATAGATTATGCGAGATATGAGTGTTTGGGACTGAAAGTAATTTGACTAGGAAACCCTATCGTGTCGTACCGCTCGCAATCGAAATCGAAATATCAAAAAATCAGCGCGCAAAACACTCGAAAAGTGCGACTGATCGATCAGGCTCCCAGCCGATCGAACAGCCAGCCAAACGGACTGCTGTCCGATCGGACAGGCTGTCCGATCGAGCTGCCTGGCCGAACGGCCAGCACTTTCCCCTTTTGTCATCCTATAAATACCCCTGTCATTGTCATCCTTACGACTTTTGGAAACCTCTGTTCGACCAGCACGCCTAGCTCACCTTTTCGCAGATTCCTTTCGATTCCGGTAAGATTTCATCCTAAATCTTGTACTTTCTTGATCTATACACTCTCCTACACCATTCTATCTTTCAAATCTTAACTTTTAACCGTGAAATCATCAAGATTCAACTGTTCTAGGATGATGTCATCATGGGTTCTTGAAGAACTTCATGTTTTGGCCTCAATCCACCAAGAATAGCTTGGATCTAGCCGATTTCCACATAAACGAACAAAGATCTTTCACAGATCTAAACATATACACGGTGAAAAGGATTGAAAGATGGGTTTCCAACTTTCTTTCAACTCTTTCTCACTCAATAACTTCAAACCGGTAGAAACGGATCCTGAGCCGGCCTACAAGTCACTCCGGTGGTTGGAGGGCTCAAGATCCGGATTCTATCCACGAGGTTAACCGATTTCGGGTTGAATGTTAAACTCCGTTTCGAACAGTCCACCGACCGGATTTGGGTGATTCCTGTCCGACCAGGGGAACCAAGTAAGGACGAGGGATCTACGGTTCTACTCGTTGTCAAAATAACCTCAACAAAACGACAAACAAACAGAACAGCCGAGTGTTAAACGAACAGGCTGATCAGGTCAGAGTGCTGACCGATCGGACTGCTGTCCGAACGGACAGCCAGCCGATCGGACAGTCAGCCGATCGACCGGCCAGTCGATCGGTTAACACATGGTCCCACACAATCAATTAACTTCTTTTTGAAGACTAGTATGGAACGAACTGTTGTTCGATCGAACTACTGTCCGATCGAATTACTCTTCGAATCATGAGATACTATGCTTCAATACTTAGTCGATTTTTCAGCATGTTCGATGCACTAGGAGTGCCACCCGATCGAACAGACGTCCGATCAGGTGACACCCTGCTGAGAACTCATCATGGTTGATCATGCATGTTGTCCGATCGAACAGCACTAGTGTCCGATCGAACAGCTAGCCGATCCACTGCACCATACTTTACACTTCATTTAAAGTCTTTGACTAGTTGACCTGGCCGATCGAACACCTGTCCGATCGAACACCTGTCCGATCCAAAGACTAAACATTGCAATTCATTTGAATGCCAAACCGATCGGGTTGCTGGCCGATCGAACAGCCGTCCGATCGCCCGACCTGAAAGGTAAAGGTACTTCAATGTTTTCAAATGCTACAATGAAAACTTCCAAAGTCAAGCCATCATACACAAACACATCTTTCTCAAAGGAAGAAACAACCCACTCGAACAGCCACCCGATCGGCCTACCGACCGACCGGACAGCGGTCCGAGCGGACTGTCAACAGAACGGTCAGCCGTCCGATCGGACTACCGTCCGATCGTCCAGCTGTCCGACTCTCAACCACTTGTTTTCCGTTTTACGCATCGCTTATCGTTATACAATCTAATCTATTCAGGCTAACCGTACTCGCTAAGCGCTCCCTTCAATCCATTAATCGCTGTGAGTATACTCGATCCCTTTTTGCTTTATGCACTTTTGGGTGTTACATACGTTACGAATATTCAAACTACAACAATCACACTACTCAATACTATTTGAACGCTAACCATTAATGCATGTTATACGTGGCTTATGAATGCTTGTTTGTTATGTTTACACATGGAATGCTGTCTACCTGCCTTAGCAACGATAGTACTATAGTTTGGACTCAGCACCCGTTCACACGGGGGTTGTTAAGGATCTTTTACTTGCATGGATTACGGTGGTAATCATGTATTGCGAACTGCCTTTGGCAGTCAACCCGCAGTCATTGGTATCGATGGATCTATGTCGATAACTAACGTGCTTCATTTCACTATGTGTACGTGCTGGTTATGCGTAAACGAATTCGAACTCTATATACTATATCAAACTTGTATGCTCACCTTTACATTATATGTATTGACTTTATTTTAACGTATGTGACAGGTGCTTAGGTTGTTTCTATGCTTAGCTTGCTGGTGATGAAATTGAGGCTAGGGAAGGAGTCCTAGAAACCAATAAACAATTTAGCTAGTTAAAAATCTGAGTTGTCGGAACAGAATGATTTGCCTAGACTTTATCTGTAATAATTTGTTTACTGTTTGAGACATGGTATGGGACATGTTATTATAAATTGAATGGTATTGATAATTGCTATGGAAACTTCTGGATAATCTGTTTCGCTCAGTGCCATGCCCCGATGATTCCGCCATCGGTTGGGGTGTGACAATGGTGGTGGATGATGGTGTTGTGATGGTGGTGGGTGAAGTGTGAGAGAGGTGGTGTGCCAACGGATGGTTTGCAAATGAGCCAAGCACCCCTATTTATAGCCTGAACAGTAGCTCGGGAACGGCCCCGTGTCCATCCTCCTTCTCTGTCTTCATTAATTGATCTTGTCTGTATTAGTTGACCACGGCCCCGTGTCCGCTGGGCACGACCCCATGTGCAGAAGCGTATCTGTACTATCAAGATTTGCGTGGATTCTGCGAATCTTATAGTTGATCACGACACCGTGTCCGCTGAGCACGGCCCCGTGGTGGGCGATGGAAGCTTCTACAGCTTTGTCTTTTATGTTGACACTTGGGCACGCCCCCGTGTTCACTGAGCACGGGGCGTGTTCAGCCTTCTGTTCTCTTCTTTTGCTTGGGAAGATGCTTTCAGGGAGGTCGGGCATGCCACGTTTGTTCCTTTTCTTGTATTTATGTTAGATTTAGCTGCCTTTTTGCTTCTTTTGTTAATTTGAGCTCATTTAATCCTGAAAATACAAAAGGAAGACAAAAGCACACTTTTTCCAACATTAGTACTAAAAAAAGGTTAGTTTTATGCCACAATTGATGTAATTTATATGTTTCATTTTGCACACATCAACTACATTTTCGAAAAATTAAGTATTGGTGATTTTTCTCCACTTCAAATACCCATTTTTCTATCCAATCGGAAAGTAATAAAGTCAATCGGTGTAGTTGAGGATGTCTTGGTTCAAACAAATCAAATGGTAATCCCAACCGACTTTGTCATGCTCGATGACGCTCCTCTAGTGTTGGGACGACCCTTTGTAAAAACCCACGAAGCTTTGAAAAACCAGAAGTACAACAATCTATCTATTCAATTACGGTCATTTAAAAAGAATGTCGATCTTGAGCGTTCAATGAAATATCCATTCGGCAATAATGACCCCCTAATTGAAGATGAAGATGAACCGCCTGATACAAGTGAAAAGATTGACCACTTTGTTGAAGAAGAGGTCGCCATAGAATAAACTTTCAAAGTTCTTGATCAAAATGAGCAACCCAATAAGGAGTCTCCTAAAGACCCACCTCTTGAGCTCAAAGAACTTCCAAAAGGTTTGGAATATGCTTTTCTAGACAAAGATGGTAAATCACCTGTAATTATTTCGTCTACATTAGGTAGTTTAGAAAAAGAAAAATTAATTAAACTTTTGAAAAAACACAAAAATGCGATCGCTTGGAAACTTGTAGATATTAAAGGAATTAGTCCTTCCATGTGCACGCACAAAATCTTAATGAACGATGACTACAAATCGGTAATACAACCACAACGTCGAGTAAATCCAAATGTTCAAGAAGTGGTTAAAAACGAAGTCATCAAATTACTTGACGCCGTACTTATTTACCCTATCTCCGATAGTCCTTGGGTAAGTCCCGTACAAGTAGTTCCAAAGAAAGGAGGTATGACGGTAATAACTAACGAAAAGAATGAATTAATACCAACAAGAACCGTCACATGATGGAGGGTATGTTTAGATTATAGACGATTAAATGAAGCAACTAGGAAAGATCACTTTCCTTTGCCTTTCATTGATCAAATGTTAAAAAGATTATCCGGTCATAAATTTTACTATTTCTTGGATGGTTTTTCAGGTTACTTTCAAATCCCGATAGCACCCAAAGACCAAGAAAAGACAACCTTCACATGTCCCTATGGAACTTTTGTTTATCGACGCATGCCATTCGGTCTATGTAATGCCCCCGTAACCTTCCAACGTTGCATGGTAGCCATCTTCCATGACATGATAGAAAAGACAATGGAAGTCTTCATGGACGACTTTTCTATCTTTGGTGATTCATACGACCAATGCCTCGATAACCTTGAACGAATGCTATCCCGATGTGAGGAAACTAACCTCGCTCTTAACTGGGAAAAATGCCATTTCATGGTAACGGAGGGAATAGTGCTCGGTCACAAAATCTCAAGCGAGGGAATGGAGGTTGATCGAGCCAAAATAGACACTATTTCTCGATTACCACCCCCATCCTCCGTTAGAGCAATCAGAAGTTTCCTAGGGCATGCCGGATTTTATAGGCGGTTTATCAAAGACTTTTCTAAAATTTCAAGGCCTCTAACAAAATTACTTGAAAAAGATGCTCCTTTCATCTTTGACAAGGATTGCAATCAAGCATTTCTAACCCTAAAGGAAATGCTAGTCAATGCACCTATCATGATAGCGCCTGATTGGAAATTACCTTTCGAAATCATGTGTGATGTAAGTGACTTTGCAGTTGGAGCTGTCTTGGGACAAAGAAAAGAAAAGCATTTTCACCCAATTTATTATGCTAGTAAAACACTTAACGATGCACAAGAAAATTACACAACAACTGAAAAAGAATTACTAGCTGTGGTATTTGCTTTTGATAAATTCCGTTCTTATCTTATTCTTTCTAAAACAAAAGTCTATACAGATCATGCAGCAATTCGATATCTCTTCAAAAAGCAGGACGCCAAACCACGTTTTATTCGGTGGATTCTACTCCTCCAAGAATTTGATATTGAAATCAAAGACAAAAGAGGAGCAGAAAACACCGCAGCGGATCATCTTTCGCGCTTAGAAGACCCAGCTTTGGAGGCAACCAGGGACGAGCAAATCAATGAAAAATTTCCAACGGAATCCCTAGAAATGGTGGAATACAGAGAAGAACCATGGTACGCCGACTATGCTAACTACTTAGCTAGCGGTATAGTCGCAAAAGGTTGGCCACATCATCAAAGAAAGAAATTCTTTGCTGATATAAAGCATTATTTTTGGGAAGATTCTTATCTTTTCAAAATGTGTGCTGACCAACTCATTCGACGATGCGTACATGGTAGCGAAGCAAGAAGAATTCTCCGCCATTGTCATGAAGGTCCATACGGAGGACATCATGGTGCCGCTAGTACCGCATGAAAGGTATTCGATTCAGGGTTTTATTGGCCTACCATTTACAAAGACGCCCAAAGTCTTGTCAAGACATGTGATGCTTGCCAAAGAACAGGTAATATTTCTTCCAAAAACGAAATGCCACAAAATGGCATTCTTGTTTGTGAAATTTTTGATGTGTGGGGACTCAACTTTATGGGACCTTTCCCACCGTCAAAAGGAAACAAATATATACTTGTGGCAGTAGATTACTTGTCTAAATGGGCTGAGGTCGAGGCACTTCCAACAAATGACGGAAGAGTCGTGGTAAGATTTCTGAAAAAATTATTCTCTCGTTTTGGAACACCTAAAGCATTAATAAGTGATAGGGTTACCCATTTTTGTAACCATCAACTCGAAATTTTTTTAACAAGATATGGGGTCTATCACTGGGTCTCAACAGCATATCACCCTCAAACGAATGGACAAGCCGAAGTGACTAATAGAGGTTTAAAACGAATACTCGAAAAAACCGCAGGGTTAAATAAAAATGAATGGGCCAATAAATTAGATGATGCTTTATGGGCTTTTCGAACTGCTTATAAAACAACAATAGGTACAACCCCATACAAGCTCGTCTATGAAAAAAGCTGTCATTTGCCAGTAGAAATTGCACACAAGGCCTACTGGGCAATTAAAAATGTAAACTTAGATTTAGAATTTGCCGGTAGAAATCGATTTTGTCAATTAAATGAATTAGACGAACGTAGGAATTATGCATATTCAAACTCTGAAATTTATAAGAAAAGAATGAAAAATTTGCACGACAAACACATTAAACCTAATGAATTTCGAGTAGGAGATCAAGTTCTATTGTTTAATTCACGACTTAGATTGTTTCCTGGTAAATTAAAGTCTAGGTGGTCAGGACCTTTTTCCATCACCCATATTTTCTCACACGGTGCAGTAGAAATTAAATCTCGTAATGGAATTCCATTCAAAGTCAATGGCCAGTGGCTAAAGCTCTATCAAGGATTCATTGAGTATGAAGAGGAAGAAATCTCGCTTCAAACGATTGAAGAATGAAAGCATCAACATCATACCTGGTAAGTTACGAACGAACGGGTTGACATCTAAATCGGTAAGTCTTCTAACCAAGTTTTTGGGAAACAAGGGCACTCACACGAGCACTTAAAAAAATATTTTAAACTTTGCTCGGCACGGGGCCGTGTCTGCGCAACTGTCGGGATAAAACCCCTTTTCCAAACAGTTTCTTCATTTCCATACGCCCCGTTTCCCCGAAAACGCTCTGGTTCAGGTGATTTTTCTGCAGAATTGCGACGTCTCCTCTACTTCTAACAACATCAAGGTATGATTCTACCATCATTAGTAGTTAGACTAAACATTTGCATGTAGTTAAAACATCAAAAATTTGGGGAAAAATCTAGGGTTCTTGAACTTCATCCGGATCGAACCTCAAATTTTTGCATAAATCTGTTAGCATTAGTTTAGATTCATGTTATAGGAAGTAAACCCACTTGTATTGTTCATAGATTTGCCCGATTTCTCACAAAAACCCCAAACCCTTGTTTTTGAACCGAAAAAGATAAAATTGAAGGGGTAAACGGTTTGTTTTGGGAAAAACGGCACTTGGGGTTTCATTTTCGGGGAAAACCGCCCCTACTGTACCAAAAATTTTCAAGTTTTCGGGACCGGGTTGAAAAATGGGATTTTTGGTAAACAAACGTCTGGATACGGGGTCGTGCTCGCTGAGCATGAGGGCGTGTCCAGCTATTCTCTGACCGACATGGGGCGTATCTGCTGAACATGGGGGCGTGTTCAGCCAACTGTTTTCAGTTTTCTCCGAAAATTTCACTATTTCGTGCTAATTGTTTGATGTATTCTTTCAGATGTCCAAGAAATTCACAAGGTTCAATGCAAATGAGTTGGATGCTAAAGCCAGATACGATGTGCTTCGAACCAGACTGGAAGAATACCCAAGACAAGTGTGCATGGATCTTTTAGCAATGGTGAACCAACTTGACCGGTTTAACAACATAGTCACCGACCCACTAAGAGCCGCCCTAACCACTCGACTTCGCTCAGTCCACGAGTACAATCTGGAATTCTATAGCACATTCGTGTTCAATTCAAGATTCGACCCATTTGATAATGATGGGGTAGAGTTCCGATGTGGGGGGACTAAGTACTCGATTTCAATGGCACAGTTTGGGTCGATAGTTGGGCTGTATGTGGAGGAAGATGCGGGTAATGAAGAGAACACCGGAGGGTTGCGAGAATTGTCAGAAAACGAGCGCCAAGCTACTTGGGCTCAGATAGGAGAAGGGCACTACAACCCAAGCAGCACTAAGAGCACTAAGTTGAGGGACCCTTTTTACCGTTACATCCATAGGGTCCTCACTTACTCTCTTAGCCAAAGGCATGACAGCAGTGGCGTTATAGGGTTGAGAGATCTGGTGGTCCTTCATTGCATTCATACCCGCAGACAACTCGACGTTCCGTACCTCCTGCTCCGAAACATGCATTGGAACCGGCTCGCTACTCCACCAACCCCTATCTTCTTCGGGGGGTGGATATACCGTCTCTTCAAGCATTTCGTGAACATGCCCAGGTCTTTCCAAAAGAGCCCATGGTCGGGAAGAGTGGACATACACATTTTCCGCTCCATGAACTTGATTTATGAAGCCGAAGACGGGACAGTTAGCTTCTAAAGAGACCAAGGGCATGCCGTGTCCAGACGCCCAGTAACACAATTTTTTGCTTTTTCACACCTTTTTACACATTCAATCAACCTAAAAACTTATTTTTGGGACACACTGAGGACAATGTGTAATTTAAGTGTGGGGGGGGGGGGATGCTAAAACCTTGAATCTTGCAAGTCCTAATTACAAGCCTTACACAAAACTCTATTGGAACCGCTAATCACCCCAATTTTTTTTTTAATTTTTCATTTTTTTACTTGTCTAGGTTTAATTTGGGAGTTTCAAGTTCTAAAAAGGTTATATTTTTACAAATTTACAACCGATAGCGTCGTGATAAAAAGAACCAACATAAGAAAATTATGAAACGGCATGAAAAGCTTAGTTAAAATTTGATTACATATACTTGATCACATAAAACCCATTCCTACAAAAAGTGAGTTTTGAGCCTTTATTGAGCATACAATACACATCTTTAAACTAAATGCTCATTTTTCGTTTCTTGTGTGAATAGCCGCTTGGTTCTTACAACTCTATAACTTGCCACGACGATACATTCCCGGTCCTTACCAACTTAAACCCGAGTAAGTAAATGACGGAGGCATTAGGACTAACCCTTTTTATTTCTACACCATTATTTTTCTTTTTTTTACCACCTACCCAAAATCCCCATAATCAACCCCTTTGAGCCTAAACCTACCCAAAAACAAACACCCTTTTACCCACCAAAACCTTTTTATTTTTAACCCTTTGTTTTAGTAACAAGCTCGGTTTTTCTTATGACTTTCAAAAAAAAAATATTATGATGAAGCAAAAAGAAATAAACAAACAGGTTTATCAAAAATAACTTTGTTTAAATAATAGCTTCATCAAAATAAAAAATTACAAAAATAAAAAGTCTTACGAAAACCGACGCTTTTTACGCCTTTCGCCCTTTTACTAACCACTAACCCAACCACCTACCTTTAACCCAAGCCTAACTCTTCACCCAAAAGTCCTCTTGATATTTACAAAGGTGTATAGTTAAAAAGGAGGAGGATTGATTGCTTGGCAAGCTTATGGTAGGAGTAAGTTCCATGCCGCTCTCGAGTGATTCACTAAAATACATATTCGGCCGAGTGTTGAGTGATCCCCCGTGAGGTATGTGAGCTTGTATATAAACAGAATTTTAAAAAGGCATGTTATACCCTAATAAGTAATTTATCTTATGTAATGTTTTAAATAAATTATGACGAATAGGATTGTAAATAAATAAAAATAAAACTTAATAAAGAATCTCGGAAATCCCGACACTCTATGACAAACCCAAAAACCTTCTCTTCTACCCATTCCATTTGGGAGTGTAAAGGCACATTATAAAGAGTTTTGTTTCAGGACAAGCAAAGATTCAAGTGTGGGGGTATTTGATGTGTGCAAAATCCAACATATAAATTACATCAAATGTGGCATAAAACTAACCATTTTTTAGTACTAATGTTGGAAAAAGTGTGTTTTTGTCTTCCTTTTGAATTTTCAGGATTAAATGAGCTCAAATGAACAAAAGAAGCAAAAAGGCAGCTAAATCTAACATAAATACAAAAAAAGGAATAAACGTGGCATGCCCGACCCCCCGACAGCATCTTCCCAAGCAAAAACAAGAGAACAGAAGGCTGAACACGCCCCGTGCTCAGTGAACACGGGGGCGTGCCCAAGTGTCTGCAGAAAAGACAACGCTGTAGAAGTTTCTATCACCCACCACGGGGGCGTGCCCAGCGAACACGTGGCCGTGGTCAACTCTAAGAGTCGCAGAATCTGGGGAAATCTTGATAGTACAGATACGCTTCTGCACACGGGGTCGTGCCCAGCGGACACGGGGGCGTGGTCAACTAATGCAGACATACTGCAATTAATGAAGAAAGAGAAGGAGGATGGACACGGGGCCGTGCCCGAGCTGCTGTTCAGGCTATAAATAGGGGTGCTTGGCTCATTTGCAAACGATCCCTTGGCACACCACCTCTCTCACACTTCACCCACACTCCACCACCACCATAACACCATCATCGACCACCATCATCCATCATAGAGTGTGTGAGTCGTCTCGGGATCCAAGATTGATCGTAAGAGTTCTTGACAATCAAAGGCCATGTTTGCCTAAGTCTCTTACATCAATTGGTGAAGACAAGTGTCTAGTGTAATATTTTTTTTAATCTTTTCGCACTTTTTATTTGGTTATGTATTAATGACTTTAATAACTAGTTTCTTATGTTGAAGGTGATTCTTCCTTATCGTTGGTCCGTGATGTCTTGGCATTATTTTACTGTCTATATAAAATAAAAGATTTTCACCATTCATATCTCCACGGTCTATATGGAGGTATGTTGGCTACCTAGTCGGGGGTTAATGGAACGGTTTGGTAAGAGTCTTGCCTTGTTCAGTGTATAGATCCTGCAAGGACCTGGGTCAAATTTAGTAGGACCTCCTTCAATACCCACCGGTATTGGATGGTGGGGGTCCAAACTCTTTGATCCCCTCATATGTAAGCTACTATTAAAACTTTAACTCGGCTACTTAGGACTGTATCCCTGCTGACTCAGACTACTTAGCCGAGATGACTCAGACTACTGGCACTCTGCACACGGGGTCGTGTCCATCCGACACGGGGCCGTGTCCAGACGCCCAGTAACACATTTTTTTTGCTTTTTCACACCTTTTTACACATTCAATCAACCTAAAAACTTATTTTTGGGACATGTTGAGGACAATGTGTAATTTAAGTGTTGGGGGGGGGATGCTAAAACCTTGAATCTTGCAAGTCCTAATTACAAGCCTTACACAAAACTCTATTGGAACCGCTAATCACCCCAATTTTTTTTTTAAATTTTTCATTTTTTTACTTGTCTAGGTTTAATTTGGGAGTTTCAAGTTCTAAAAAGGTTATATTTTTACAAATTTACAACCGATAGCGTCGTGATAAAAAGAACCAACATAAGAAAATTATGAAACAGCATGAAAAGCTTAGTTAATATTTGATTACATATACTTGATCACATAAAAACTCATTCCCACAAAAAGTGAGTTTTGAGCCTTTATTGAGCATACAATACACATATTTAAACTAAATGCTCATTTTTCGTTTCTTGTGTGAATAGCCGCTTGGTTCTTACAACTCTATAACTTGCCACGACGATACATTCCCGGTCCTTACCAACTTAAACCCGAGTAAGTAAATGACGGAGGCATTAGGACTAACCCTTTTTTATTTCTACACCATTATTTTTCTTTTTTTTACCACCTACCCAAAATCCCCATAGTCAACCCCTTTGAGCCTAAACCTTTTCATTTCTTAACCCAAAAACAAACACCCTTTTACCCACCAAAACCTTTTTATTTTTAACCCTTTGTTTTAGTAACAAGCTCGGTTTTTCTTATGACTTTCAAAAAAAAAAATATTATGATGAAGCAAAAAGAAATAAACAAACAAGTTTATCAAAAATAACTTTGTTTGAATAATAGCTTCATCAAAATAAAAAATTACAAAAATAAAAAGTCTTACGAAAACCGACCCTTTTTACGCCTTTCGCCCTTTTACTAACCACTAACCCAACCACCTACCTTTAACCCAAGCCTAACCCTTCACCCAAAAGTCCTCTTGATATTTACAAAGGTGTATAGTTAAAAAGGAGGAGGATTGATTGCTTGGCAAGCTTATGGTAGGAGTAAGTTCCATGCCGCTCTCGAGTGATTCACTAAAATACATATTCGGCCGAGTGTTGAGTGATCCCCCGTGAGGTATGTGAGCTTGTATATAAACATAATTTTAAAAAGGCATGTTATACCCTAATAAGTAATTTATCTTATGTAATGTTTTAAATAAATTATGACGAATAGGATTGTAAATAAATAAAAATAAAACTTAATAAAGAATCTCGGAAATCCCGACACTCTATGACAAACCCAAAAACCTTCTCTTCTACCCATTCCATTTGGGAGTGTAAAGGCACATTATAAAGAGTTTTGTTTCAGGACAAGCAAAGATTCAAGTGTGGGGGTATTTGATGTGTGCAAAATCCAACATATAAATTACATCAAATGTGGCATAAAACTAACCATTTTTTAGTACTAATGTTGGAAAAAGTGTGTTTTTGTCTTCCTTTTGAATTTTCAGGATTAAATGAGCTCAAATGAACAAAAGAAGCAAAAAGGCAGCTAAATCTAACATAAATACAAAAAAAGGAATAAACGTGGCATGCCCGACCCCCCGACAGCATCTTCTCAAGCAAAAACAAGAGAACAGAAGGCTGAACACGCCCCGTGCTCAGTGAACACGGGGGCGTGCCCAAGTGTCTGCAGAAAAGACAACGCTGTAGAAGCTTCTATCACCCACCACGGGGGCGTGCCCAGCGGACACATGGCCGTGGTCAACTCTAAGATTCACAGAATTTGGGGAAATCTTGATAGTACAGATACGCTTCTGCACACGAGGTCGTGCCCAGCGGACACGGGGGCGTGGTCAACTAATGCAGACAAACTGCAATTAATGAAGAAAGAGAAGGAGGATGGACACGGGGCCGTGCCCGAGCTGCTGTTCAGGCTATAAATAGGGGTGCTTGGCTCATTTGCAAACGATCCCTTGGCACACCACCTCTCTCACACTTCACCCACACTCCACCACCACCATAACACCATCATCCACCACCACCACCATCATCCATCATAGAGTGTGTGAGTCGTCTCGGGATCCAAGATTGATCGTAAGAGTTCTTGACAATCAAAGGCCATGTTTGCCTAAGTCTCTTACATCAATTGGTGAAGACAAGTGTCTAGTGTAATATTTTTTTTAATCTTTTCGCACTTTTTATTTGGTTATGTATTAATGACTTTAATAACTAGTTTCTTATGTTGAAGGTGATTCTTCCTTATCGTTTGTCCGTGATGTCTTGGCATTATTTTATTGTCTATATAAAATAAAAGATTTTCACCATTCATATCTCCACGGTCTATATGGAGGTATGTTGGCTACCTGGTCGAGGGTTAATGGAACGGTTTGGTAAGAGTCTTGCCTTGTTCAGTGTATAGATCCTGCAAGGACCTGGGTCAAATTTAGTAGGACCTCCTTCAATACCCACCGGTATTGGATGGCGGGGGTCCAAACTCTTTGATCCCCTCATATGTAAGCTACTATTAAAACTTTAACCCGGCTACTTAGGACTGTATCCCTGCTGACTCAGACTACTTAGCCGAGATGAATCACTGAACCCTAAATGACTCAGACTACTTAGGACTGTATCCCTGCTGACTCAGACTACTTACAACGTCTAAGTAAATTAAAAAGCTTTTAATACCGGTTTATCCTCAACACTAATACGTATTCCACTCTGTTAAAACTAAATGTTTAACTATTAGAAAACTCCAAACTATACACTTACAATCAAACAAGATATTTAATCATCAGAAGATTCAGAACTATAAAGTAAAGGCTTAGTTATCAGAAGGTGTGGAATCAAGAAGCTTGTTAAATCAAGACTGCATGCTTATAATGTGAGTCATTCTCTTTTTACCAAATTGTTTACAAAACCCTAAATGTTTTCCAGTTATACTTTGCAGTGATTAAGTATTTGCTAATCTTTAATTTCTGGCAGTAAGTGGGGGTTTTGTGCACATTACTACTAATGATTTATCACTCTTAGGTGGGCGAGCCTAATTTGTGATATGTCCACAGTCATAGATCCGGTCGAGTGAC
The DNA here is from genome assembly GCA_030545235.1 of Helianthus tuberosus. Classification (NCBI taxonomy): domain Eukaryota; kingdom Viridiplantae; phylum Streptophyta; class Magnoliopsida; order Asterales; family Asteraceae; genus Helianthus; species Helianthus tuberosus. The sequence continues at coordinate 191,730,703 of CM060406.1, forward strand.
AACTGGACCAGATAATTATAAGATAAGGGGCAAATGTAAAAACTCTTAATGCTGTAAATTATAACAAAGTTGTAATTGCAGTGATTAAGTCTTTGCAAATCTTGAAGGAGCAAATGTAAAAACTCTTAATGCTGTAAATTATAACAAAGTTGTAATTGCAGTGATTAAGTCTTTGCAAATCTTGAAGGAGCAAATGTAAAAACTCTTAATGCTGTAAATTATAACAAATTTGTTTTTGTACAAAAAATGAATGAACTCACCAGTATTTACTGCTGACAAAATGTTTTTAAAACGCGTTTCAGGTGATTACAGTAGATTGGAATAAGAGTAATGATACGACACCGAAAGGCTTAAAGAAGTGACTTATTTTATCAATTAAATTAAATTAAGAAAACATTGTTTCATATATTCGGGTTTATCCCATATTAAAGCTACCTTTGTAAAACATGGGTTTATTCCCAGCTATTGAATAAATAAAATCCGGTGTTTCAAAACTCTGATATTCTTCCTAACTCACGATCCTGATGAACAATTCCGCTGCAATGATTTTAAAATAACCACCGGTACCACTTGACTGCTCGCGGCTCCCGTCCAGGGTGTGGTCGGGGGTCGTGACACCCATACCCTCCCGTCTGAACGAACAAGAGAAAATGAGGCGATTTGTTTATGAGTACTAGGGTAGAGGTGTACAAATCGGTTTTTTTCAAAAACCGGTTTCGGTTATTAACCGAACCGGTTTTTTTCATCCAAAATGAAAACCGGTTTCGGTTACTAACCGGTTTTTCAAGTCCAAAACAATAACCGGTGTAACCGGTTGGGATCGGTTTTTAACCGGTTTTTGCCAAAAAAACCGGTTTTTAACCGGTTTTTTTTAAACCGGTTTCGGTTATTAACCGGTTTTTCATACCAAGAATCATAACTGGTCTATAACCGGCGGTTCGGTTATAAAACCGGTTCGTTTATAAAAAACCGTTAAAAAAAACCAGTTTCGGTTTTTTTCCCGGTTTCGGTTCTAAAACCGGTTTTTTTGTACACCTATACTAGGGGTGGTAAAATGGGCGGGTTTGACAAGTTTGGATAAGGGGTTAGGATGGGTATGAGTTAGAATAAGTTTATTAAGAAATGTGTTATGATGTGTTTATGTCAAGATGTGTTTTTGTCAAGATGGATTTGGGCATGATAGGCTAAAAATATAAATAAATAAAAATTTCAAAAAAAAATAATAAAAAAATTAAAAAATAAGTTACAAAAATAAATAAAAATTAAAAAAGTTAAAAAAAATGTTTTGTTGCTGCTGAACAATTCAATTTTTTTTTTCAATTTCTTACCTCTACCATTGACATCCCTTTGATGAAATGGTTTTCTCTTCAGTTTGGTTTCCACGAATGCCGAGGCTTCGTCTAGAATCTTTTCCCCTTTCAATCTCAATTGTGTAGATTCGTATAAGCCTAACATACCCCTCAGATAATTGGTTATAGATTCCTTGAATGTATTCGAGTCGTCGTTGTTGAATTTGTTACACATTTGTACAACCACATATTTATATATATGATTGTATCACTTATGTCATGAAAAAGAGAAGAGATGAGTAAGGGCATGTTTGGCTAAGCTTTTTGAAACAACTTATTGACTTATTGGCTTTTTCAAAAGTCATAAGCTCCAAAATGATATTTGGCAATGAGAAGGTGTATGTGAGGGGAAAAAACCAATAAGTCAATAAGTCACTCCATACTGACTTTTCCAAAAAGCTAATAAGTTGTTTCAAAAAGCTTAGGCAAACATGCCCTAAGTTATGTTTTATCTTTAAGAAATTGAAAAAAAATTAAAATGTTCTTGCTGTTGCTAAATGATTCTGATTCAGACAAAAATGGGTGAAATTGTCACTTGTGATTCAATGGTTAGGGTTACCCACTTATCCATCTTGACTATTCAGACATTTTAAATTGATATCTAAAAACCATCATGACTCATCCATTATTATTTTCTGACCCACTATAACTTATCTCATTTTTAAAATTACCTAAAATAACTCATTTGGGTTTTGTTTGCCAGACCTAACGAGGACAAACGTCCATGGGCGGGTAAATTAGAGAAGGGAAGGGGAGGTGTCCATGAAGGTAATCGACATGGCCCACGTCTATGCACCCCCATTGTGATATACACATACATGTAATTATAACTGGTAAATATTTATATGCATTCTTGTGGCTTTGTACGTTTCTGTTAAAAAACATTTTGCACAATGAGGCCCCATATATATCGTGGCTTTGTACGTTTCGGTTAAAAAACATTTTGCACAATGAGGCCCCATATATATCGTGGCTTTGTACGTTTCGGTTAAAAAACATTTTGCACAATGAGGCCCCATATATATAATAAATAAGAAACTTATAACACGTGTCACAATTAATTCTATGAATTAAAGATTATTTTCTCAGTTCACTTATTTAATTAAAAAAAGTAAATTAAAAAATAATAATAGTATAACATAATATTTCCTAGATATTTATTGCTAACTATTTAAAATTTCATTATACGTAATTTCAATCATATTATGTCTCAGAATATCATTTTATAACATGATTTAACGTCCAGTCACATTATACGTCATATATTAATTATTCAATTTGTGTGGTACACGTGTTTCTAAACTAGTTTTATATAATATGGGTTACGTTGCCGTACAAAGTGTCTTATCGTACAAAACGTACGAAAGGCATGAAAAAACCAAAAAAAACGCGGTGACATTTTTATAATTATTTGCTCGTAGGGTAATTATCAAAATTACTCTACAAGTGTATTTTGTAGGATAATTTTGATCTTGTATGGTAATTATCAAAATTACTCTACAAGTGTATCAAAATTACTCTTTATCAAAATTAATCTACAAGTTTATCAAAAGTACTCTACAAGTTTATCAAACAACATACAATTCAAAATTACTCTACAAAATCATTTGTAAAGTAATTATAATACTCTACAAAATTACCTTACAAGATCAAAATTACCATACAAGATCGTTTGTCGAGTAATTATGATACTCTACAAGATTAAAATTACTTTACAAGAACATTTCACAAAATTACTCTACAAGATCAAAATTACCCTACAAGATCATTTGTAGAGTAATTTTGATAATTATTCTACGAGTAAATAATTACGAAAATGTCACCTCGTTTTTTTACACTTTCACCATATTCATACGTTTTGTATGATAAGGGTATTTGTATCGGATCTTTTGTCTATATAATATAATTAACTTAAGAACAATACAATTTTTGAAATAACATGTTTAAGACTGAACGAAGTGTTTGCATAGTAGAGGTTTAAGTCCAATGTTTGTAGCGTCTCTAACTCTCTATAGTCCATATCTATGCATGTGGTTGATTGATATATTTTCCGTTTGGTCTATGAAAGAACATTATTAACCAAACTGGCCACATGCATATCATTTGCCCTGTTCATTTCTTGAAAGCTACCTCACATCCTTTCTAAATCACAAAATTAAATTTATGATGGCATTTTTCAATGTTTTGATCAATTTCCAAAGCCATCATGTAATGTTTATGAACAATTATTTGGGACTTCTTTTTTCTTTTCAAGTCATTGGGGCATCATTCCATAGAATATACTTGTAACAACCTATCAACAATTTCAAACAACTTACTTTTTTATTTCATCAGACTGGGTGGTGTTGTCTCAAACCCCTAGGGGCTTTATCACGCCATGTAAGCGTCACATAGGCGACACATAAGCGGGAAGCTTTATCGTTAACTTGCACAGTGTGGAATAACGCCCCCTATAAAGCCCTTTTTAACTATATTAAAAAAAGAAATAAATAAATAAACTCAAATCCGATTGGTTCAAGTAGTGGGCCCCATCCCCTTCTTCCTCTTCACGCCCGATATGGCTTTGGCGGAGACCAAAGATAGCCCCCCCCCCCCCCCCCCCCCCGGCAGAGGCCGGGTGGTGTAGGGGCACTATGGGACGCCAAAATGGCTTAGGTGGCAGGGGCGCGAGACCACCCGATTGATCTTATTATAAAGATTAAAGAGCGAAGTTGATAATCCCTTTAAAGCTACACCCATTATCACCCAATAAATTGTAAATTTTCGCTAGTAACGTATCCCTGTTTTGATTTTATAATGTTTGAATAAGTTATATACATAAGGATGTAAAGATAACATGTGTTCTAACTTTTATTGATATTTTTAGAATATATTTTTATAAATATAGATTAATTAGGATGAGAAGTCCGGCTTAATGCTAGACTCCTAGTTAGTTTTTCAATCTATGTTTACAAGTGTCCATGGATTTGTACCAATTACCAAAGACTAGAGGTGTACGACTCCATTTTTATTTTTTTGAAAAACCGGTTTAGGTTATAAACCGGACCAGGCTGATGAACAAAAATAAAACTCGGTTTGTAAAAATCGATTCGGTTTATAAACCAATTTAGGAAGGAAAATACATGAACCTATAAAATCAATCGGTGTGGGGTTCAAACCGGTTTGGGACAAAAAAAAAACAATTTTTTGACATATTTTTCATATCGAGTCGGGTCCAAATCGATTTCAGAGAATGAGACTAGATACAAACCGACAATTTGGGTCGGGTTCAATTGTGCAAACTGGTTTAAACCCAACTGGTTTTTTGTTAAAGTGGGTCGGGTTATAAATCGGTTTAGCAGGCCCAACCCGGATTTTTTTAACACCTCTACCAAAAACCTTCCATTCTTTCTCTCGTGTCATCCACATCCCAAATCATTAACAAACAAACCAAAAAAAAAAACCCATGGGTTACCTTCTGAACAACCCCAGCCCAGCCCATATTAGTTTTCATCCAGCCCAAACCAGCCCACTAAACACAAAAAAGGCCCATTTCAACATTCATTTACATACCAGCATTAGGGTTTTCTCACATTACTCACAGAAGAACGGAGAACAGTAGCACCGCCGCTATCCACCGGAGTCGCTAACAAAAGGTTCGTCTTTTCCGGTAACACATACATTTTTTTATTCGATCATAATCACTCGTTTCACCTTAATAGTAATATACAATCAAAGTTATCGATCTGTTCAACGCCGATAACGAACTTTTTTTTCGTGTCCAGCAAGTTTCCGGCGTTGTTGCTGACGTCACACTTACAGTTAATATTATGATTATTATCTTTTATTATTTAACTGTAGTATACTTATTGATGAATGTTTTGAATCTAGATTTATAGGTTTAGCGGTTGCTAGGGTTTCATTAAGGTTTATTTAAGCTTTATTTATATGAAGGTGTTTGTGATTTATATAGTTTTAATGCAGAACTGACTAGTTAATTATGTTATGAGTATTGATAATTTGGTGTAGCTTCAATGGAGAACCGATTAGCAAATGATGTTATGAGTATTGAGAATTTTATGTAGCTTCAACGAAGGACCGATTAGTTAATAATGTCATGAGTATTGATAATTTGATATTGCTACAACGAAGGACCGAATAGTTAATAATATTATGAATTTTGATAATTTGATATGACTTCAATGGAAAATGATTAGTTAATAATATTATGAGTATTGAGAATTCGATATCGATTCAACGGAGAATCGATTAGTTCTTTTCTAGAGTATTGTTATGTTTTTTTATCCGTGAAATTCATGAGTTTGTGCTGAGTTTTTGTTGTTTTGATTATAGGATTTAAGGGTGAAAATGGCGGACACTAAGGCAGTGACAATCCGTACGAGGAAGTTCATGACTAACAGGCTTCTGTCAAGGAAGCAATTTGTGAGTTTATGTTTGAATGCTGTTTTTATTTGCAGCAATTTAATTGTTTATAGTGTCATTTCGATGATAAATGATGTGTATATATGTTATGTTAATGTAGGTGATTGATGTGCTTCATCCAGGAAGACCTAATGTATCCAAGGTTCTACACTTTTCTACTACCAATATATATTATTATGTTACCTTTGGGTTTTATACGTGTCTATTTTTGTTTGTAACTATGATACAAAGCATGGGTAGTTACTTCAAATGGCATGTTTGCGATGAACACTTTTATAGTATGAACCGTGTCCTTGGTTTAAAAAAGCGCGCTTAAGCGCAAAGCGCATTTAGGCGCAAACCCCATCGCCTTGTGTGACATAAGGCGCACGATGTACAAGAAGCGCAGCTGAGGCACGCTTTTTTGGGTGAAAATCGACCTAAGGTGCAGCTGAGGGGCACCCTTTTTGTACATGGGGTGTTTCTATGCTTCTGAGTGTTGTACAACAAGCTTTTTATGCCTGTACATTTATGTTTTTTTCATTTTAAAACATACATAAAGCTTAATTCTAGCTAAATCATAGGTATTGGATGCTAAACGCTTATGGGATATATAAAATAAATTGAAGAATCACTTTGCGCTTTGCGTACGAAAAGCTCAACGCTTTTGCGCTTCGCTTTTTAAAAATTGGTTTTAGACCTCATTGCTTTTGTGCGCTTCCCGCTTTTTTTAAACCAAGACCGTGTCTATTTTTGTTTCAAGTATTATCACAAAATGATCTTTTTATATGTTTTTTCAAAATTTTTATGAAGGCTGAATTGAAGGAGAAGTTGGCAAGGATGTACGAGGTTAAAGACCCAAATGCCATTTTTGTATTCAAGTTCAGAACCCACTTTGGTGGTGGTAAATCAACTGGTTTCGGTTTGATTTACGACTCTGTTGAAAATGCAAAGAAGTACGAGCCAAAATACAGGCTTATTAGGGTAAGTATCTTACTTTTTGCTTCTTGTTTTTTCGTGTGTGTGTTTAGTTTCTCATATGTTTTTTTGGTTTCGTGTAGAATGGTTTGGATACCAAGGTTGAGAAGTCAAGAAAGCAGTTGAAGGAAAGAAAGAACAGAGCAAAGAAGATCAGAGGTGTAAAGAAGGTAAATAGTTAAATATTTGTTTTACAAGTAGTTTGATCATATATAAGATAAAATTACTAAAACACATGTAGCAAGATGGTTGTGTCGAGGTGGATATAGAAACACAATTTTTTTTTATAATTATTTGATGTATTAAAACTAAACTTTCCACAAGTTTCAACACATTAGATTTCATTAGACTAGTTATTTTATCTGTTTGAGATTTATATGTCAAAACTGACCCATTCATTAGTAAATGGTTGAAGATGCCACTTTTAAAACGCATATTAAAACTTGAATTATTGTGCAGACCAAGGCTGGAGATGCCGCAAAGAAGAAGAAGTAAACACACTGAGATTTTGTTGCAATTTTCAACTTCTTATTACATCTTTTTAAACTTTAAGCGGTTATTACTATGCTGATGTGAACCGATTTTTTTAGAGCTTGATATGTCGAGAACCTTTTTTGTATTATTTGTCGACTATTTATCTTATTTTGGATGAGTTGTTACTTTTGCTTGTTTGCTAACACCGATAATAGTCTTTTAACTTTTGACACGAGTAATATGCTCAAGCTGAGCACAGCTTAAAAGCAGTTGTCTAAAGCTCAGACTTGATTGCTTGACAAGCCTTAAATAATATATGATAATTGATTTTAGCAAGCAAGAGGCTGTTTGTTTTAGTTCTTACTGGGCTCTTAATGTTTCAAAGCGACCCCTTTCTGGTTTAGCACTTAATGGTTCAGACTGAGCAGATGTTAGACTATTTGTTTTGCGAGCAAATCTCTTAATCGTTTAGACCTTTTATTAGTTCAACACTTACCCATGTAGAAGTTGCCAAACAACCCTAAGCTAATCTTAAATGAACTGAAGCTGAGCTCGCTTAAACCCTACGTGGTTTGAGTTCTATTTTTAAAACTTTGACTCGCCTGGTGAGTAGCTTTTATAATTTATGGGTTGGCCCAACTTGTTTTTCTAATTATGTTATTGTTATACACGTGTATATTTGTTGAGTATAGGCAAGGTCAGATTTGTTCTCGTTTATTAAACGAGCTTCAATTTGGTTTTTAATTTGTTTAAACTCTTGAACAGTTTAACTTTACAATTCTAGGTTAGATTGGGACTTAAATAGCTTGACCTGTTATGACCAACTACCTACACATCTTGACCCCCTTAATGATGCGAATAAACTTGGATTTGAGGCTTGAATTCTTCATGGAAATTGAGCACTTGTAAACTCGAGCTTGACTTGTTATGTATGTCTTGAGCTCTCTCTTAGGGCCGACAATTCTGACACGAACACGATAACATGACACGAATCTACACGAAGTTATCATGTTTTGTGTTTGATCTTAATAGGTTTCGTGTCTAAAACAGGTCGACACGATAAGACCTTAACAAGTTTCGTGTCTAAAACAGGTCGACACGATAAGACCTTAACAAGTTTCGTGTCTAAACAGGTTAAAACCCGTTAACCTGTTAAGACCTGTTAAGTACATGTTAATAATTAAAAATTTTAAAAAATATTATATGTGGGTGAGGACACGGGGTCATCAGTCTTGGGACCTGGGATAAATTATACACAAACACACGTCTTTCTTTTTCCACAATCCAAACCCTAATTTTTAAATCTCTCTTACAAACACCACCATTCCCAATTCGGTTCACAGCTTCCCTAATTCGGTCGTGTTCTTGTCTTAAAAGGTCGTGTTCGTGTCTTAAAAGGTCGTGTTCGTGTCTTAAACAGGTCGTATGATATGTTGGTAATTTTTCGTGTCTTAACAGGTCGTTTCGTGTAACCTGTTTATTAACAGGTTCGTGTTTCGAAAATCTGACACGATCAGATTTCGTGTCGTGTTCGTGTTTACGTGTTTCGGGTTCGTGTCTTATCCACAAATTTTTAAGGTAAATTTTTATGTTTACTTTGTAACTTTTATATTTAAGTTTTTTAGAAATGCATATTATAAAACAAATAGTTTGTGTTTGAGTGAATTTACATTATTGTAATATGTTTTTAATTACTTTTACAAACCAAACTTAATTTATAAACGCATTTATTTTTATGTAAAATAAAAAAAAACATATTTTTTTTTAAATCAGGTATTAATACCCATATCTATACCCGGTTTCAGTACCCGGTTATACCCGAACCTGATTATACCATACCTGGGTACATAGGGTATGACTTTTCTCTTCAATACCCGTACCCAAACCCTACCCGGTTTCTCTTAATACCCGATCATACCCGGAACCGGTTCCATAGCCGGAACCAGGTATTAACAAAAACTCGATTTGTGCACCTCTAAGTATAAGCCTGTTAAAGTTTCATTATTGTTATGGGGTCCGTGAGCTAACTTGAATTTGAAATTGTGGTTGGCTGTCTACAAGTTAATAATTGATGTAGGCATGAGCCGTTTCTAAAAAAAATCAATTCTGGCCCACCATTTTGAAAGTGTCTAGTGTTGTAACTTTCATAATGTTAAAAGATCTGCTGCAAGAAAGAGGTTTGTTGACCATATGGACATCGATGAATGTCCGTGTGCAAGGACGTGCATAGTCGATTTCTACGATAGGGGGAGGAGAGAGAAGCGGAAGGTCTTTGGGGAAGGATAGGTATGTGAGGTTTTCGTCGAAAAAGTCTGACGTGAAGGTCGTTGTTATCCGATTCGTTGCTAATGCTAGTAGTGATGCCAGTTAAAAAGTGTTCAATAATGACATGTTGGCAATGGCATCTTGTTCTATTTTAAACAATATTAAAATTAAAATAAAACTAGAGAATCCAAAACCCAACAAGAGTGCAAAGTCCATCAAATTGATTATTCTTTTTGTGCAATAATTGAATGGTTTTAGTTTATATATCTATATACACTTGAGCTAATATGAAATATTTTTAATTGAACCTCCTTTCTTAAGGTTTAATTTATTAACGTTTGTTCCAACCACTATGATATTAGTGTCATCTTTTTTACATTACTTGCATTCTTGTAAGTTTGACTTATTGTTTTAAAAATATTTTTATAAAACAAGTAAAAGAACATTCACCCTCACATCTCTAAATTTCGTACACAATAATTCAAACAATATTATTGTTACTAAAACCGTAGAGGTGATGGCCATACCCGATAGGCCGATATATGAAATCTTTCTAACAATTTTTAGTAAACTGTTACTTTTGTGGTCTAACTTGGTCCATACTCGATATAGTCTAACCTTAGTTCTAGCACGAACGAACATAAAGTCGAATTTGGTTCATTTCTCTCTTGCATTCCTATATACAAGTGCTCAATTATGGTGTAATTTCGGTGTTTATACATTTCTAAGTGTTTGGTAGGCAAACAAAGCATCAATTGTCTAAGGAGGCCATCTACTTGGAGGAAAATTAAAAGGACTAAAATTATTGGGTTTAAATGTTTATAGGCGGTTAGTAATGTCAATTTACTAAAAAGTTGAAAATTGTACCTCATATGTAAAGTTTTTTTATTGCTTCATAAAGGATCCAATCATAATACCAAACAAAAAGCAACCCTCATTGATCAATTAAACCAACTGGGATAGCTCAGTTGGCCACCGACACCCATATTCCAACACTTGGATCGTTGGGGTCTCGGGTTCGAGACGTGGCAACCCCACCTCTCTCGAACCCCAAGTGTTGGGAGGGTATTTGCCGCCAGGGATCCTTGTCGGGTGGTGAACTGGGAGGGGGGATCCCCTCCGCGGTCAGGGGTACCGTGCACCTACCTTTTTTTTCATTGATCAATTAGTAATAACACGTGCATACATGCAGTGGCGGAACTAGAACTTCAACTCAGGGGTATCCCAAAAATTTTTAGGGTGTCCTCGTACTTGTTCAGGGGTGTCCTGTGTATAAAAATCGGAAAAAAAAATTTTTTTTACACTGCGGGTAAAAACTTGAGCCGTAGCCCGGGCTACGCCCGATTGCACTTAAGGTCCGCCCCTGCATACATGGATATATACATGCATAACAATTTTTTTAATGGCAAAAAATACACTCTTTAAATTCTATATTAAAATTAAAATTTTTTATTCAGTATAAGACTTGAACCCTTAAACTTATGAGACAGACACACTTCCAATACTCTTTGATATCGATAGGTTACAAACCTTTTAGTACGTGCATAATGTTAATATGAGTTAATTACATAAATTGTATTGTACACATTGTTTTGATTTGAGTCTCACACCTTTGAGATCAAAATTTAAAAGTTAAATGTATAAGTTATGTTATTTTCAATTTGAGTTAAGTGAAATTTAAAAAAATTAAACATGTTGTCACTTAAAGGTTAATCGTATGTACATATTCAAATATCACATGTCCATCTGACTAGATCGAAACAAGATTGCACAAAAATTCACTGAAGCCTCATATGGTTGATACAACTTATCGACCCTGGATGACAGCCTTTAATTACAATCTTATTATATACTTAATAAGTGCTTTTTTGTAAAATAAAATATCAAGTAAAAATAAGATTTAACATATTTAACCCAATTTAAGTTCTCTCCCTTTGAGAAATCAAACACTTGATACCAAAGTGTAAGGATACACTAGGAACTTTATTTTGGCTAATGCTATAAAGTAATCTTAACCATCAATTGATTAATCAAGAGCTTGGATTAAATGGTTATAAGAGGACCCGGGGCGGTAACGTGATGGCCTTCATCACGCGTTGAACTTGAAATGGTACACCGCCGCCTCTAGTCCCACCACGCGTTGATCTTTTAACGCGTTAACCTGACCACGCGTTGAACTTTGCAATTTTTTGACCGTTGTTATTTTTTAAACGTTGCTTTTTTGACCGTTTGGATCCATTTTACCGTTGTATATTGTTTTTTTTATATAAAATCCCACATATTTCAATACACTCAATACAAAAAACCTCTCAACAATTCTCACACTCAATACAAAAAATTCAAAAAACTCTCAACTATTTTCACACTCATTTTTACAAGAAATATGGAAGGTTCAAGCAAGAGAGGTGGTGGATCGAAAAAAAGAGGTGGCGGTTCGGGTACGAAGAAAATAAGGCCCAAGGTTCGAGCGAATCTTGGTGAGCCGGGGCGCTTTAGGTTGCAAGACGAACCCGACCAAGTCCCACCCTTTCAAACCCAACAATATCCACCCTTTCAAACCCAACAATATCCACCCTTTCAATCGCAAACGTACCATAACCAACCGTTCGTTCCACCGTTTCAACCTCACCAATTTCAATCGCAAACGTATCAAACCCAACCCCACACAATCGACCCACTACTAGAAGACAACACAATTCTCCATCATTTTGCAACCGCGTATCGTGAACCACAACAAAGTCTTGACGACGATGATGATTACGATCAAGAACAACCGTTCGAAGACGAGGAAGATGAAGAAGAAGAAAGAGAAGAAAATGATGCCGTTCACGAAATCGTCCAACCCGGCCGACAACTTTGGACGAGCGAGGAGGAGGTGTCCTTGGTGCAGGCGTATTTGCACTGCTCGGAGAACAAGAAACATGCCAACGAGCAAAAAAAGGATGCGTTTTGGAGACGGGTCATTAATCATTTTAGGCAACTTCCCGGTGCAAGGATACGAAACATGGACCAAATGACGTCGAAGTGGACGGATTTGAACGGGAAAATTAGTAAGTTCAACGGTTGTTTCGTTCAAAAGGTATGTTTTTATTAAAGTTTTAATCTTTTTTCATTAAAAACTGTTTTTTATAAAAAAAAAAAAAACCGAACAGTTTTTTAAAATAAAAAAAACCGAAAACAGTTTTTTTATAAAAAAACAGAACAGTTTTATTAAAAAAAAACAGAAAACAGTTTTTTTTATAAAAAAACAGAACAGTTTTATTAAAAAAAAAACAGAAAACAGTTTTTTTTTATAAAAAAACAGAACAGTTTTTTTTTATAAAAAAACAGAACAGTTTTTTTTATAAAAAAACAGAACAGCTTTTTAAAAAAAAAAAACAGAAAACAGTTTTATTTAAAAAAAAAACAGAAAACAGTTTTATTTATAAAAAAACAGAAAACAGTTTTATTTAAAAAAAAAACAGAACAGTTTTTTTTTAAAAAAAAAACATAACCTTTTATATATTTTGTAGAACCGAAACCCACAAAGTGGAGCGAGCGAGGCGACAATCATGCAACAAGCAACCGAAATGTATTGCGACGTCTACGGCAAGAGGAGTTTTCCACACGTGAAGGCATGGGAAGTTGCGAGAAGTCACCCGAAGTGGGTCCCCGTTGAGTTGGTTGACAAGCGTGGTCCAACGGCTCCAAAAAAACGAGGAGGAGGTAAAAGATCAAAAACATCCGATTCGGGGAACTACACGACTTCCGCGTCGGATAACTTGCCCCAAATGAACTTAAACGACGACCCCCTTGATGAACCCGATCAACCCGTTAACGACCCCCTTGAAGAAGTTACACCTACAAGGCCACGACGCAGGAGAGGTGGTGAATCGTCAAGCAAAGGGAAGGAGGCGGTGGTGGAGTCGATCTCCAGAATCGAAGAGGAGAAAATGACCCAATTCAAGAAGGCCGAGCAAAGAAAAGAAACAATTTTGTCCCTAAAAATTGAACGCGAGCAGGCGTACAAGGATCACTTGAAGACGATTGAAAGACAAAAAGATTTAAAAATCTTGTGTGAAAAGCACGACCATCTCGACGAACCATTTAAGTCAGTTGTCATTCAACAAAAGCGCGAAATTTTAGCAAAGTGGGGTTGGGATATGCCACTTTAGTTTATTTTTTTCCCAATTGTAGTTGTTTTTTTATTTTCCTATGTAATTTTTTTTTAAATTTAATGAAATTTTTAATTTTAGTGTTTTATTGTTAATTTCTAATTTAAAATAAAAAATTTAAAAATTAGTGAAATTTAATTTTAAAATGAAAATTAAAAATAAATGGGAGTGATTGAATTCCATCACTAGTGATTCCACCCCTCCTACATTTCTAGCACTAGTGATGGAAATTTGGTTGATGACATGGCACGATCTTATTGGACAGTGTTAGTGATACTTTCTATCACTAGTGAACCACCCCTAGTCCCCTAAGTGATAAAAAAGGAGGCGTGTGAGTTTGTGTAGGGGTATTGTAGTCAATCCGAAACAATAGTTTCTCTCTCCTTCAATTTTCCCCCGTTTTTAAACGTTAATAACTCTTTCATACAACATTATTTTTTTATAAAAATTTCACCAAAAAAATGAGCATTTTTAATCTTTATAACGAGTATACTATTGCTATATTTTTGAAAAAAAAATCGAAAACCCAGATGCGTAAAACGCAATGGACAAAAAGCATAAACAAATGATTTTTTTTCTAAAACGCAATTGACAAAAAAACACAAAGAAATGTCTTGTTTCTAAAACGCAATAGACAAAAAAACACAAAAGAAATGTGTTATTTCTAAAACGCAATGGCTGAAAATACACAAAGAAATGTCTTTTTTTTTTTGTAAAACGCAATGGCCTAAAAACACAAAAAATGTCTTATTTCTAAAACGCAATGGCCAGAAAATGTGTTTTACCTAAAACGCAATGGACCTAAAACACAAAGAAATGTCTTATTTCTAAAGCGCAATGAACTAAAAACACATAAAATGTGTTTTTACCTAAAACACAATGGACTAAAAAACACAAAGAAATGTCTTTTTCTTAAAACGCAATGGACTGAAAATACAAAAAAAAGTGTTTTTATTCATTTGTAAAACACAATGACTCAATTCAAAAACTCAGATCGTAAAATGCAATTCAAAATTTTCTTACATAGATCGAAGTCGATTTCTTCAGATTTCTTCAACGATTGACGAAATTTGAATGCTAGAAACACTTATCAATGATCGAATCGAACGAATCGAGTGATTCGCTTCAAAATCACGGGAAAAAAATGAGATATTTGTAGGAAATTAAATTGGGTTTATTCAAAAAAGTTGAAGAACATGTTGATTGGGTGTTTGAATCATTGATTGGTGACGAAAATCACACTATAATGTAGTGATTATTGAGATAGAAAGTAAAGAAAATGTTGAAGATGGTGGGTTTTGAAGTTACAGGAAAGAAGAAGGGAGAAGATTGGATAAAATTGACTACAATACCGTTTCTATTTATTTTAAATTTTGTCACATATAATAATCCTATTGCTTGCTATCCTTCCTAGTCGAGCTAAACTTTCTATTTGATCATCTCCCAGTGAAATAAATGTTGGGTGAACTTGACATGATCAAAGTTAATAAGATGTGTTCTTTTATTCATATTCTTGATCTAATTTAACAAGAATGTGTTCTTTAACCAAAATTCTTGATAGATTTTTATTTTCAATTTTCCCTTTGTACATATGACTTGAAACTACTATTAACTTTGTTTACGTATATGATCATAACCACTTTATTATTAAGTGTGAGACTTATCAAGAAGTGCATTTGGTTAATGTGAGGTAGGTTGGCTAATCAAGACTTATTGTTCAATTGTATACATCTAACATTTTTAAATAGAAGATTGTAGTTGCTTGATGATAATTATATACATATACATCTATACCATATAAAATGCAAACACATTTTGCTTTAATGCATAAGGTATAACCTAAAATGAGATTAAATTAGTCTTTCAATCACTAATTATGTTTTAATGCCCTCATCTTAATTACACTTTAATTCTATCATCTTTAATAAAATTATTGATAGTTAGTTACTAGCTACATTTTATCCCCTTATAAAAACTTAGTGCCCCTACGGTTTTTAAACGAACATAATTTTTTGTATGTCCATTGTTTAAAAATTACACCTAAAAACGGGTAATTTATTCTCTTTAATTTGAGTAAAATATTGCTACAGTTTTTAATATTTTTGATATGTGACGTGATTAACAGTGTCTAAGGGTAAACCAATAATTGAATCGTTAAAAAAATGAACGCAACCGAAAACAAACGAAACCGAACCAAAATCAGGTTAGCTGAAAATCGATTAACCGAACCCCGAATTGACTAAAAGCGGTTATCGATTTTTGCACCCCATTAACCAAAATCTATATCTATATCTATATTTTATCTATACTTTCTATAAAAGGAGAAATCCCAATGACATAAGAAAAACTGATGTTGCAGGCAGAGAGGCTGTCCAACAATGCTTTTCTTATGTCATTGCTGCATCATAAAGCCTAATATATAAAATCATTTTAAATTCTATTCAAACCTCTGCCCTTCACTTTACAATCAAACCTCTGCTCGTCTTAGCCAAAGCAAACCTCTGTCCAGATTCAAAATTCGGGCTCCAGATTCAAAATTCAAAATTCAAACCATATATTCGAATCCTATAAATAAGATATATGAATCTGGATCCACATTCAAATTTCAACTGTCACACCCCAACCGATGACGGAAACATCGGGGTGCGAGCACTAAGCGTTCAAATTGCTCATGAGAATTCCATAACACTATTGCGACGATAGAGATTAATAGATTTCATGCATAAATTTGTCTAAACAATCCCAACATCAACGTCAAGTACAAAACATAACAAAGATTGTTCAAATTATTCAATAAGTCACTAAGTTCACTAGGTGACGTTTCTAGGCATTCCCCTAGCTTGATTTCCATGATCCATCGCTACCTATCAACCTGCAACATGTATTAAAATATCAATACAAAAGTATTGGCGAGTATACAAGTTTGATACTAGAATAATAGATTAAACAACTCATATCCATAGTGTAAGAAATAAAATAGTTTACAGCCGTGCTAGTGTCGCAGTCCATGCAGTGATAGCCCAAGTATCCCGGTGCTTTAGTGTCTACCCAAGACTCAAGGTAAACTAGAATCCTCCTAACAATACCCCCGAAGAATAATGGGAGAGGTGCACCCCCTATAGCGCTACTATTGTTAAGGCGGAACTACACACTCTGGATTAAACGTCACATAGCACAAAGAGTCAAGAATCTAGAATCACAAGTTTCACGAACACATAGGATAGAGTAAAAGTTTCCAAAGACTCAAGTTTAAGTTTCATAGAATACATGTTACACCCCAAAAGTTTAAAGTAAAAGGGGATCGAGTATACTCACAGTGATTACTTAACAGTCGCAATTGTTATTGGATCAAAGGGAGCTCTTTTGAGATTAGCCTGATTAGATTGCAATGGGGTAAGAGTTGGGTGAAGTATCAAGATTGAATAAAGTGTTTAACAGGTCAATAGGTCGGATGGTTGTCCGATCGGACAACTGTCCGATCGGCTAACCAGTCGATCGGATGACCCATGTAGTGTGTACTTGATATTGGCTGCCTGATCGGATGACCATCCGATCGGGTTGCCACTTGGTGCAATAGAGTAGTGGGGCTGTCCGATCGGATTGTCGTCCGATTGGCTGGCCTAAGGTGGATAATGGCCGCCCGATCGGACTGCTGTCCGATCGGCTGGCTTTGTGTGAAAGATGGCTGACCGATCGAACGGCTGGCCTAATGTGAAGGATGGCTGACCGATCGGACGGTTGTCCGATCGGCTGGCCTAGTGTTGAGTAGGGCTGTCCGATCGGATGGCAATCCGATCGGCTGGCCTGTTGTTTCTTGTTTACTAACTTTCGTTAAAATTTCTAAGTTTGAAAAGTATTGGTGACGTCACGGCACGTACTGAGGCAATAGTAACTTATCGTTTAACAACCGTTCTGATCGGTCGAGAACCACCCCAAATCAAACAGTTTCCTGTTAGCGACGGGTTTATGCCAGAATCCATTCCGTGATCGTCTTAATCAGTGAACAACCCGTTTCCTAAACTAACTCTAGACCACCGATTAAGCCTACAGTCCGTTTAGTCACGTTTATCACCGAAGTAAATCAGAAATTTGAAGAAAAGGCAAAGAACCTAAGTTTTTATTATGAAAATACTTAGATTTAGCTTAGATTAGGTGATAATTACATGGAATCCCTTGGATCTCAGCTAGATCTTACCAAGAATGACCTCATATAGCAGTTTGTACAAACCACCGTGCTGATGTCATCCTTAGGATCTCAGATCTGAGAGATTTCACGGTGAAAAGTGTGATTTCAAAGGTGAATCTCGTAGAGGATGAAGTGTAGATCAAGAAAGTACAAGAATTTAGCTTGAAACGTACCGAAATTAGCAAGAAAATGAGAGATTTGTGAGCGCGTGCATCTGGTTCGGTCAGAGCTGTCACATCACTTGGAATGGTGATGTGACAGCCTCTTTATAGGTGAAGGAGAGAAGGAAGGAAGGTGGTTCGGCTGGGGTGCCGTCCGATCGGCTGGCCATCCGATCGGCTGGTCATCCGATCGGCTGGTCATCCGATCGGCTGGTCATCCGATCGGCTGGTCATCCGATCGGTCGGCCACTCTGGCCAACCCATCCTTTCGCGTTCCGTTTCTGATTCGTTTTTCGCGTAATGATAGGCGTTGCGTTGCATATAGATTATGTAAAGTATTTTATTAGATTACATCATAAGCACCGAAGTCTCACGGTTTCATAGATTCCGCCAGGGCCAAGGCTCCAGTCTCTCGTTTAACCAAGAATCAAGCTTCACGAGTCTAAGGAGTCAAGCACCAGTTTAAGTTTCAAGGGTCAAGAGTCAGCGTTGCTCAAGAATCAAGTGTTTAAGTATCAAGAGTCCAAGTATCAAGTATCAACAATAAGAATCTAGTTTTCATAGTATAAAGGATCAAGTATCTAGTTTAATCATGAAGATTCAAGTATCTAGATTAAGCATCATGGGTCAAGCATCAAGAGTCTAGTATCTGTATCAAGTCTCATAGTTTATGTTTCAAGAATCAAGCATCTAGATTTAAGTATCAAGTATCATAGTGTTAAGCATCAATTATCAATAGGTTTCACACCAAAACTTTCAAAGTATCAACATTACATAACCACAGGGACTAGGATCAACAATTTATAGGAGTTCAGGGACTGATCCTGCCAAGTGTCTAAGGTTTAGGGACGCTGGGCGTTACATCAACTCTCTCTCTCTCTCGCTCATATCTGCGAGCGTATCTCTCTCTCTCAAATGCATATTTCTCGTGATTCAGCCGGCTAATCTCCGATTATACTTCTTTGTTCGAATGTTTGTTGATTCTGTTTACATATCATCGTTCCAATATCATGTGTTTGAACTTCTGTTTACATGTTATCGTTCCAGTATCATTGTTCCAACATCATCGTTTCAATGAAGCTTCCCTTCACACATCAACCTTTCAACATCGGTATTGCAGTATCATTGTTGCAACATCGTTAAAAGTTGCATGTGCTACATTCTTTGATGGGAGAGTTACATTGTTCGATTTTCGTTAAATCGAAAGTCAGCTTTTCTTATGTCAGCGAGATTTTCTTCTTTTATACAAAGTATAGATTGGTGCAATATCGTGAAAAGTTATATGTGCTACCTTCGTTAAGAGGAGACCTTTGCATTTTAGGTTTGTTTCTTATTTTGATTACCTGTAGTTTAATTTGATTATGAACAAACAAGTGTTGACGATGTTGAGAGTTTTTATTGACACTGACATTTTAGAATATGTTATGATGCATATTGAGATTATTAAATTAAATAAAAATACATAGAATCATAAAAATTTACATAGAAAAATAAAAATTTACTGAAGTATTTATAAACTATTAGACGCTAGAGTTAACACTTGCTAGGATTTCGTAGACTCTGGCCTTTCTCCATGTGATTTCATGCTCTCTTTTGTTTTTCAGATCTGTTAGCATGTTGCAGATTTTCTGATCCTGTTTTAGAAGTTGTGTCAGAAACTCTTCTGCATTCTTCTGGAAATCTGATGGAGGAGAGTGGAGGACTTCGTCAAGCAATGCTATGTTGTTCCAGGTTTTGTTGTAATTAGTGTCATTGATTATGTTGACTTTCCTGTTTACTTCTTCGTCTGTTCTTTTTTCTTTGAGTGACCACATCGAGAATTGTGTTTTAACATCGCTGGTGTCTGACCAGTGGTAGAAGCTGAACTTTGGCATGTAGATTTTCGTTGGATTTTCTGATTTGGAATATTTTTTGACAGACGGTGATTTGTAGGACAATTTGTTGATGTTTTGAATCAAAAGTAATCATCGGTCTTTTATAGAGTTTAAAAACGTGTCTACATGGTAAATGAAGAGGTTGTTTGTAATTATGATAATCTGCTTTTGTTCTTTGAAGTTCGAAATTTGTCCCTTGGGTTTCTTGATATTAATTTAACAGTTTTCCCATAAAAGTTGGGGTTTGAAAAGGTTTTTGCATTAAAAGACTGCTGTTTTGAAATATACATTAATATGTTTATATTAAATATACACGTTTTGATTGATTAGATTATTAAATGTACAATGACTTTAAGTGTGATTTCTTTCACTGTTAGATATTTCAGTATATAAACTCATAGCCACTTCACCTGTTTTTCATCACGTTTTCCTGCGAAGATATCATACTTTCAGGAAAGTCGAGTAATACAGTTTATTGAAATGGTGTCATTCACTTCTGCAAAATCAGATGATTTAAGGCAGCGTTTTGTCAGGCAAATCGAGGAACATGTGTATGAAGATAGGGCTACTCTTCAAGAGCTGAAGAGATGTTTTGATGGATTGCAAGTTGGCCTATTCACGAGAGAGCAGGTTTCCAGAAATCTGATGCGGATGCCTACAACTTCCGTTCGTGAGCTTTGTGTTGTAAGTAATATAGAGTGCGGTGATAGAGACGTGGAGTTCATGGCGATGCTGAAGGACTTACATCGAGAGGTTCAGCAATCGATGGAGTTGAAGCTAAAATTTCTTCATTCTTGCTGTTATTGTTAGATTTGAAAGTTTAGTTGTTCAGTATGTTATGTAATTATTGGACTTTTAATGTCATGAATAAATGAATAAATTTTAATCTTATGAATCTATGTTGTTGCGTTTTAGTTTTACTTATTTAGTGTTTGAGTTTGATTTAGATTATGTTGATGTTGAATTGTGTCTGAACAAATGTTTGGTAAGTCAACAGATGTTTAATAGGATCAAGGGTTGGTTTAATGGTGAACAGATGAGTGCAAAGATAAAACAAGGTATAAAATTTGATCATTGATAGCAATTTTTTGAAGAATCTGTGCTCCTGTAAATTACAGAGAGTCAATATTTAGAGTTGTAAAAGGTCTGTTGTAGTTAAAGTGTGGTAAAAGAGAACATTTGCTGATGATGAAAGATTGAAGAAGGAAAGGTCTGTATGGGAGACCAGATGTTAAAGAACAACATATGATATTCAAAATATGTTAAGCCAACAAAAGGTTTATATAGTAACAGTGGTTAGGTTAATATCAGATGTTGGGAGTTTGTTAGTGCATTAGATGAGATGTTGCACAGTATGTGAAATTGTAATTGTAGACCTTTGTATAAGCATGCCGCTGTTGTCATGTATTCGAACCTTCTTATGAAACAACTGTGTATGCTAACGACTGTTGATTTACCACTGTTGAATAAATGAATAAATTTTAATCCTATTAATCTTTGTTGTCGCATCTTCATTTTAATTATTTCAGTCATTCATATGTATTATTATATAATCTTGAATAACATCTAAGGGTTGCAGACTGATATTGATGTTGATGTGTAACATCTAGAATATTTGTTCATCAAGAACTGTTTTAAGGAAGAATTTGCGGTAAGACCTAATTACAAAGAGTCGATATTTGCTGTTGTAAAAGGTGTGTTGTAGCTAAAGTCTGACAAAAGAGAGCATCTGCTGATGAATAAATGTCTGAAGATGCAAAGGTCTGCTATGGGCCAACAGATGTTAACGAACAACAGATGATATTCAATCTTAAAATGCTCAACAGAGGTTTTGATACTAACAGTGGTTGGGCTAATAGCAGATGTTAGACTTACGACTGTTGAGTTACAGCTGTTCAAAACAACTGTTTTTGAAACTTCTGCTTACCTAAAAATACATCCACTGCTAAAAGGTACAGTCTGTTGTCATAATTTCTGTTTATCCTAATCACTGTTGATTTACTATACTGCTGCTACTTCCTCACAGTTGTTGGAAAGATCTCAACCCATCCAAACTCCTCACGAATCCTCACAAAAGGATCATGTTGTAAGCACAGGGACACCACAACATCAAGTAGACCTTTCATATGAAAGTATGTTTAAAAGTCCCTCTCCCAGGGCAATCTCGCTTTCTACACCACAACCCTCTTCTCAAGTTCCATCAACAATATTACCTCTGTTTGAAGCAATTGAATTTCAGAAACAAAACAGTTCCTCTAATGCACACATTACTGAGAGTAGAGCGCAACAAATGACTGTGTCTAAACCAATTCAATTTGCTATCCTACAAACAGTTGAGGAGGTTATCCCCGTTGAGTATTACGAAACTCTTGGTGGTAGTTCAAGTGGAGTAGCCACTACAACTGTTGAACCCATCGGTGATCAGTTGGACAATGGTTACATCATTAAGACTCCCTTGAAGGCAACCACTGATGAGGTTACAACTGTAATCTCTGCTTCAGTGGGAAGTCCACAGAACCAAGAAAAAGGGGCATCTGTTTCTGATGATATGGAGCTTTCTCCTATTATCAAAACAAATACAACCACTACAGGTGGGAATTCAGATGATCCTATTAAAGTAGGTGATGAATTAAGTTATAAGGATTTGATGGTTAGAGTGTCTACCATTGAAACAGATGTTGCTGAAATGAAAGAATTGATTAAGCAGATGATAGAGCTTTTTAAAAGTCAACCTACCACACAGGAAATTGCCAATGAACTTTGGAATTCTATGCAACCCATCCTTCAAGCTCAGAGGAATTTGGCTGAAAGTAACCGAAATTTCAGTTTGGAATTTATCAGAAATTTGGTTGATGCGAGGTATAAAGACACACAAGCAGACATTATGAACATTAAGGAACATCTGTTGAAACTTACTGGCTCCACCCCTACATCAATCTTTGAGAAAGATGATGATGATGATAATGATGCCAAAAAGGGGGAGAAAGATTCACTGAGAAAGTTGCCACCAGATTCAAAAGCTAATCCTACAGAAATTGTATCTCCTGCTCAACCTAAATCCAAAACTTCTTCAAAAAAACCACCACAAAAGAAGGAGAAAATAGCTTCAACACCATCATCACCCATTCTGTCAATAGATGCTGATATAACAAAAGTATCAGCAGATGTTAGCCAAACAGCTGCTGAGACACCAGTTGTTTCAGCAGAAGTTTGTCAAACATCTGCCATGATCATTTTCACTACACCAACCACAATCCAACCACCTCCAACATCACAAAGATTTCCCATACATTCATCTTCACTACCAAAACATTCTCCTTCACCAGAAATCATCTCCACACGTAAGAGAAAAACTCATATTGTGTTAGAAGATGATAAGGATATTAAATCAGCAATCCCTGTATCATCTGCCTCCATTCAAAATAGTCCATGCTCATCATTTCCACCTAGAGAACCTACTTCATCTCTTCCAATTGCTACACTACCATCAGTCATTCATCTGGAAGCTCAATATTCGTTGGAGTTAGTCATTGTTAAAGGTGAAATTGAATCATTCTTCACAATAGAGGATCCATCTAAAAGATCCTTCCCATCTCTTTATGGCTATAAGAAGCCTCAAAACTTAGATGAGTATCTGAAATTAAAAGTATCACAAGCTGAGGTTATAGCAAGAGAGAATAGTATAAGGATGGATGACAGGGAATACCAGAGGTTCTTATCATTTCAGCTTAGCAAAGTCGTAAAACTTGAAGACTATGCTAGGGACCTGAGTAAATCCATGTCTGAGAGGCCAATAATTCCTGAACTTCAGATGAAACTGAGGGATGATTATGTTGCACACATTATGAAGTACAAACCATATAAGGAAACTGAAGATCAATTCAAAAACTGGTCAACAGATGCTCTTAGAGAAGAGATCGATAGAATCACAAAAATGCGCAATGATCCTCTGGTAAAGCCAACTCCACCTAATTGAAAGAAAGTCAAAACAGTGGATTCAGATGAGGCATTGAAGTTTAAAAGAATGAGAGCAGAGCCTGTGGCTGCTGGTTATGGTCCAGCTAGATCCATTGCCAGATGGTTTAAACTAAAGATAGTTGAGACCTACAAAAAGCTGGAAGAACTTAGAGCTGAAGATTCAAATGTTCTTCAAAACCCAGTCTATCCTACAACTGTTGCTCTGTCTTTAAAGATCGATACTCCGAAAAACCTTATCTTTTCATCTGATTTGTCTGAACCAATTGCAAGTTTAGTTAGCAGACCACAATCACCAAACTCATCTTCAATAATTCTTTTCCCAAGAAAACCAACTGATCCAAAAATAGTAAAGTGGAAGTCATGCTCAAAACCCAAGTATTGACTTTGATCAGATCAGATGGTAGTGTTGAAGAGATTAAAATGGATAGTGCATATAATCTGAATGCATACGATCTCCAAGATTTGTTGGACCTTTAACTTGAAATGGATGATGAAGAAGACATGTTCTCCCTGGACTTTGAACTACAATTCAAAGGACAAATCAGGGAGATGTTGATGAGAAATAAAAATCAGTAATAAAGAAGGGTTTTCGTATCATCTGTTGTATAGGGAGATTGTTGGATCAATAGCTATTACATTGTAGCATATTTAACCAGATCACAACATGTAGCAAAGGACATGTTGCTGCGTAACAAATTCTTGACTGAGGTTTGATGTGTGTTGTTTAGGCAGGTGATCGTATATTCTTAGTTAATGTTTGTTAAAACTTAAGTTGTATTCGAATTTTATTAAGTTTGTTAGACATCTTTTATATGTACTTATGTTTTTAACAGTTTAGATTGTCAATGGGTGGGTACTCTCTTTTTTGAATAAGAGAATGGAAATAATCATATGTAACTGATATATTAACCGATGATCTATGTTTATAGTTGTCTTTAGCTATAATAGATAACACGTTTTGGTACAATATCTATAAATGTATCTATATGTTCTATTAATATGAGTTATGCATGGTTTTCTAAGAAACCACCCGTGTTTGCACACGGTGTGACACCCGGCCTCTCAGGCCGTACCGGACAATAGTAATCTGTGTAGTGAACATGTAACATGACTATTTGTGACTGACTGGGATGTTAATATATGATATTTGATGTGTTGATAAATTTAGATGTGTATAAAAATTATGTTGGCAACGATAAAACTAACGCTTATCGCGTAACGTTTAAAATGCGAAACGAACGTCGGTGACCACCCGATCAGTGTTAAAATCCTAAAAATGGTCTGTTATGATTAGAATAATAATTTTAATCATATCCGTGTGGAAAAATAATTCAAAACGCTAAGAAACTCTATTTTTTGAGTTTGAGCGCATACCGCGCGATACTGCGCAAAATAAACAAAACACTGTCAACGCAGCTAGTCAAGGCAACTGGTAATTATTTCAGTAATAATTTTGAGTAATTATTTTTATATAATGATAAAAATAATTTGAAACGCACTAAAACGGGATTAAAACGCTAGATAAAATACCCGGTAATCAGTAAAATACCAGTTTTTAACCTAAATTTACATATATAAGTATATGTATACATATAGTGTGTGAGAGGGGACATATGTGGCAGCACCAGGGGCTGCCCAAATGTTCTTGTTTCTTGCAATGTGGACACTTGTCCATTCTAGAGAATGTTGAGTGATGATTAAGGCATGCTCATGTCTCCATACAATCTTCACATTCCAAGAACTCACCTCAAAAGCTTCACTCTCTCTCTCTCTTTGAACATCTCGGCCGAACACCCCCTAAACACACAACCATTTCATTTTCAAAATCAAATCTTGAAGAATCATGTCCATTTCAAAGTGATTTCAAGCTTTCAAGAAGGTTTAGAAGTGATTTCAAGGAGATTGGAGCAAGAACAAGGCTTCACATCATTATAAATCTTAAAACCCACTAAGAATCTTGAAGGTATGACATATTTTCTTTTCAATCTTGCTCTTGATTCAAGGTGATGAAGATGATAGTGAAAGTTTCTCTTGTTCTTGAATCTAAACATAAACTTGAAAATTTCAAACAAATGAGTTTTGAATAAAATAAAAATGGGTGTATGCATGTATGTATATATGGCCGAGAATGGTGTGTGTATATGTGTATATTGTATTTTGAATTTTGAATTTTTGATGAAAGATTTCTTGGTTGTTTGATTTCTTGAAAAATAAGATGATTAAAGGAATTGTTAGTTGTCAAATAAGAATGTTCTAAAGAGATTAGAGATTTGAAAGTGAAATATTGAAAAGTGAAATTTTGAAAGTATATGTGTGTATAAATTTCGTATATATATATGTATGTATATGTGTATGCATGTATGTTAAAGTTGTTGTGTAATCATAAAAGTAAAGAATCTAAGTATGAATGAACATGAATGATTGAAGGATTAAAGTGTTATGTATGATATTTGAAAGAATAATATGTTAGTAAGGTTTTGAGGTATTGAGATCATATTAGATGATAAAATTATGATATGAGCATACTAGATGCATATACTTAGACATGCATGATGATATATGATCTTAAAAAGATGATTTAAGTATGATTGAGTAAAAATCAGTTATGAGCAGATTATAAACACTAAAATGAAGTTATTTCAAAGTGTTTAGTGACTTATAACTTTGTCATAATGTTTGCTAGCTTTGCATGTTGTACATGGTGCATTAAAAGTTGTAAAATACGTGAAATTGCATGATTTATGTGACTTATACAAAAACTGCACTAATCTGATCATAACTATTATTTTAATCAGTAAATAACATGTATTTTGTTAAAATATCAAGTCGTTTCGAGTTGGGATGATTATAGTAACGTTTAATGCAAAACTATACGTTAAAACGATCAAAAATCGGCTTTTCGAGTGATTTTTGTAAAACTGATTTAGATCAGTAAATAAACTGATGTTTTTAGTTTAAAAATAAGTATTTTACTAATTTTAAGTTTACTTGGTGTTTGGTTGGTCATACGTGACTTCCGACGCCCGAAAACGTTACCGAATCGCTAAAATACGCATTTTTCAATGTACACTAGTGTGGGTAAAATTTTGGGTAAACTTTATGTGGCAAAATGTGTCATGTGATTTAAACATAAGAATATGAAAATATGTTAAGTTTTTAACATAATGTTAGAAATCTAGCTTACGCATGTATGCATGTACGTTTTGTGCGGCAGAAACAGTGAAAATTGTGTTAGATGTGAAACTTGTTTGTCGAGCATGAAATTTGATACATATATGATATTTTATGTATATTTACTTTAAAATGACAAAATAGATAAGTTAGTAATATTTCGCGTGTTTCGGTGTTAAATTATATGAACGTTTATGTATATATATTACGACACGCAAATCGTAGATATATTGCGTATAAACGGGAAAAGTTAACGGATTTACACAATAATGGTCACCCATAAAATCGTTCAATTCGAAAAATCATAAAAATATATATATATGGACTCATGTATATATTAATGTGCCAACATAATCCAAAAATAACAACTTTTCGAGATAACCTCAAAGTTATGTGATAATTCTAAGAAACGGAGAAACTTAGGATTTTTGTGTTATGCATATTGATTTAAAATCGTTCCTATATTAGGACGTGTAGAAAATCAATCTCTGGGATTGCGCTATTTAAAATACGCACCCAAAGGTGAGTGTCACTAAACCCCTCTTTTTACTGCTTTGTATATATTTTGGGGGTAGAACACGTCAATAAAAGGGTTTAATAATGTTTTCAAAATAAAACATACCTTTTAATATAAAATATATATTTTCGTTGAAAATATATGAGATTTGATAAGTCATACGTTTCAAAGTAAGACGTTTTTGATGAATGAATGTTGAAAGTACGGTATTTCCTAAGTGAAACATGACCGTACAGTTGGGGACGAATTCTTGACTGGGTCTCAAATGATGGAGTGTCAGGGGAATTCGTACAACGTCGTGTATTAAATTGTCATATTAGTAGGATATATATATTGTACGTGAGGCAGACATCATATTGTCCTTCAAGAGGACCCTGCGCCCATGATGTCGTTTAATCATTTAAGTATTGCACGCGATGAATTGTTGGTAGATCTATCGGGTTGACAACCTCGTCGTAACCGGTCGCCCCGTGTCAAGTCAAACGACGAATTTAAATTCTGTTTATTGTCTAGCTTTGATTATCCCTGCATGGTTAATATATAGTTTGTATCGTCTAGCTAACATACGAGTCTGAAAATTGACGCAATAATTTAATATACAAAACCTGGGCAATATATATTACAGTTGTCGGATTGATGAACCGACGGAAGGCCCATGGATTTTATTAAGGAAGTAAAATGGACTTTCTAAAATTCATATGGATGTTTTCAAATAAACACCTAATCAGAAAGTTTTCCTTGGAATAAAATTGGTTGTAAGTGAATATGTGAACTCACCTTCCTTTGTGTTGACACTTGATTTTAACGTGTTCTACAGGTACTTGAGTTCGGCTTCGGGAAATCATGGCGTATCTTGTGTTTGATGATGCATGTTGTTTTACTTAAAAATGTTGGACAACTTTTAAACTATCTGGGACGTTTGTAATAAGATCCGCGAGGATCAAAACAACTTAACTTATGTGGTTGTGTCGTGACTTTAAAATGTAATGTTTAATACTTATGTTTTAAAATATGTCAAAATGTCCAACAAATGAGTGCATCGTCCGACAAGGTATAAATGGGCACCAACTTTCGTCACCACTACGTTTTATATTCCGCTGCGACATTTTTGGGGTGTGACAGAAGTTGGTATCAGAGCCATTGGTTGTTAGCGAACTAGATGTTTTCGGGGAAAACTAGACTTCAACCGGAGAATTTTGAAATGTAAAGTCCAAAATTCTCGAAGCCAAGATTTTTAAATAAACATAGAAAATATTTTATCATGTATGAAAACCATTATGTGTTTTATGTGCATACGTGATTTTTCTGTTTATTTGACCTTATTTGTTACTGTTCATTTTGATTACGCACTTACTTGTACTGTTATATGTGTGTCACAGATGTCTCACGAACACGAGGTCATCGAGATCCATGACTCTGGTTACGAGCCAGATTTCGAGACTTCACCCAGACCTACGCTGCCAGAGACACCTATCACTGCTCCACAGATGATTGGTACTACTGAGCTTACCTCATCTTTCCACGTCAACACTGCTGCTTTTGCCAGCCAGGGAGACCCCCGATGTGCTTTCACTAGCAACAGGTCGATAGATGATGATGATGTACCTCTCTCAATCCATGAGACCGGACGATCATCTGGCACTGTACCAGTTATCGATGACGTGATCAGGAGTGTCCCTACTATCGGAGGATCTTCTAGCATCGCACCAGTGGTGGACGCCACTATCGTCACGGCTCGACCCTTAGAGCCATCAGTCGTCCCACCTGCTGCTTTGATCGAGCCTGCTACTGAGATCCCTCCGCTTGTTTTGTCTGAGTCTTCTTTGCCTGTTTTAGAGTCACGCACTTCTTATACGCCGCTGTTAGTTTATCATCGTCATAGGAAGAGGATTTGGCCCGCTGGAGATAGGGTAGATCGATATTGCCATTGTGATCGACAGCTCGCCGCATTGCGCAAAGACCTAGACATAGCCAAAGGAAAGGCGAAGTACCTTGAGGGATAAATGGACGATCATGAGGAGTTGAAGGTTATAGACGACTTCGCGAGAGATGAGATGCATTGGAGGGTTGTGGATTTGGAGAAGCTTGTCCAGGAGATGTTAGAGTCTCTAGGTTTGAGGCGTTGATGACAGTTGTTTGTCTGTTTGTTTGTTTCGTTATTTGATGGATTGTATTGTTAGACATTTTTGATGTCCTTTGTGTTTGTGGCCTGCGTGCCAGTTTTATTTTTGGATATTATTTGGAAATTTTGTGTGAACTTGTTTGTGGGTGTCGATGTAGACATGCCAAGAGTAGTCTTTTGTACTGAAAAAAAAACGAGTTTGAATAATTTCTATAATAAATACCAATGATGTACTTTTGGTTTAAAATTTTTCTCATTAATATGGGGATATTTTACATGCGCA
This sequence comes from Helianthus tuberosus, assembly GCA_030545235.1. Lineage (NCBI taxonomy): Eukaryota > Viridiplantae > Streptophyta > Magnoliopsida > Asterales > Asteraceae > Helianthus > Helianthus tuberosus. The sequence continues at coordinate 191,760,616 of CM060406.1, forward strand.
ATGTTTGGTCCACTAACATTTAATGATTGAATTATTTTTGGGTTATCGTCTTATGTGGATATTATTGTTATGATAATAGAAAAGACGAAATGCCGCCAAAAGCAAGACAGGGTACCGGATTACCTACCACACCGGAAGAGTTGGCTCAACTCATAGCCCAACACGTTAATACTGCCATGGAACAGCTCAATGCTAACCAAAATGATGGCCAGGGACGTGGACGTGGTGCACACGGGCAAGGTTTTGGTGGGGCACATAATGGAAATCCTCCAGGTAAAATGTGATCGGAAAGTTTTGGTAGTTCATGTGTTATGTTATCATTGGAATGAATTCCTGATTTCTATTAACATTATTGAACAGTGCATGGATGTACATATAAAACATTCCAGGGCTGTAATCCACGATCATTTACCGGTACTGAAGGACCCTTAGATATCACCCGATGGATTGAGAAGATGGAATCTGTCATGGCAATCAGTGGTTGTGCTGCTGATCAACGGGTGAGATATGCTTCTTGCTCTAACTCGCAAGTTCAAATTTTGGGTGAAGACGCTGCCTACGGTCTGACCTGGAACGAACTTAAAGAGATGCTCCTGAAAGAGTACTGCCCGCGCAGTGAAATTCAGATAATCGAGACAGACTTCTGGAACCTAACCATGGAAGGTCTGAATGTCAGAGCTTACACTTCTCGTTTTAACGACTTGGTGAGGTTAGGACTTCTCTTGAGGCAAATAGCATCAAATCGGGGAAGTAAGAACGGCTTGAATCCCTTAAAAGTAAACTACTATTAAAACTTTAACCCGGGCTTGCGGAACTATATCCCTGCTGACTCAGACCAATATGGCCGAGGGTAGTGTTGCCTCCAAAAGAGGGACATGACACATTTTGCATTAATAACTTATTTAATTATCTTTTAATAATCCGACCTTACAGGACTATATGCCTGCTGACTCAGACCAATATGGTTGAGGGTAGTGTTGCCTCCAAAAGAGGGACATGCCACAATAAATAAGATAATCTCTTGAAAAGCCTAAAGTGCGGAAATCATCAAAGGATACATAAAGGGGGAGTCGAAACCAAGTGATTCTATCTTGTTTATTGTTTTTACTAACATTTTATTTAATTTATCTTTTTAAACTTACTAACATCTTTTCTCCAATTTTTTGTTAGATTAGATGTCGACGACATTCCGGTATTAAAAGCTCTTGTGTGCTTCGACGACCTCAGTATCTTACCATCACTATGTTACGTCAATGTTGGGTGCACTTGGCCTCACGTGTTGTAGAGAGTGATTGTATTGTATCGTGTTTTATAAATTTAAAGCTTGATAACAAGTCAAAAGTGCTAAAATGTATTAAAATTATACCACTCTCGGCACACGTCAAGTTTTTGGCGCCGTTGCCGGGGACACACGGATGTTAAGAAAGTTTAAAATCGGTGGCCTAATTCTTTATTTCTTTTTAGGTTATTCTTCTTTTTTTTCTGCATTTTCTTCACTTTATGTAGGTTCAGCACGGGACGTGCCTGATTAGAGCTGTTCAAATTGCTCGGCGCTCGACGCTCGCTCGAAAAATGCTCGGAATTTGCTCGTTCGATTCAACTCGATTGAAGAAAACGCTTAGTTCAGATCGGTTCGGTTTGTAAACAAACTGATTACGAGCAAAGGTTCGCTCATTTCGGTTCAGATCGGTTGGCTCGATTTACATTTAAGATGTATATGTTTGTGTGTATCATTTTTAATGAAATGACTAGAGGCCCACAGTAACAATGTTTAGTCCAAGATCCAAATAGAGCTCATTTAAGTAATTAGAATTGAAGTTCAATACCAATAGTCCATTGTCCAATACTTATGTCCATTAGAGTAGTTGAGTCAAAATTTCAAATACTGAAATGTGAAGCGCCGATCAGTACTCAAGTCTCAACCCGCCGTTCGATTCAGAAGTACAAGATCCTAATCAAACCCCCCATTGGCCGTCATTATTCGATTTCTCAATCGGTCGATAATTCATCTTCCCGCCCATTTAATCTCGATAGAACTAGTTGAGGGTTTTTGTATTCCTTGTTATTTATTAAATTTTTACTTGTGTTCTAATTGGAAGAAAACTGCACTTTATTCTGATAACTAGCACCCCCATTAATGTATTGTAAAATACATCTTTTATCGTGGCCAGTTTGTTCGGTTTTTAGTTAGGAGTAGTTTAGTTTTATTTAGAATTCGCATATATTTGAGTTGTTTATGTTTCGCATGTATTGGATATCTAAAGTAGTTAAAACAAGGTGCAAAACGAGCTAAAATGAGCTAAATCCAAAGACCGGGACGTGAACGAGTGATTTTAAGTTGAAAAGAAATAAAAAATAAGAAGCAGAAAGCATCTTGGATAGAATACAAGCCAGTGATTTGTTGTGGTAATGGGCCGCCAAAAACATGTTCAGGACCACCATGTGATCGTGAATGGGGTTATGGGCTTTGAATCAATTTTTGAACGTATTGTTATGATATATATTGAAGCCTAAAAAATCCTATTCGACATATATATACATATATATACACATTCACCTTGGGCACATAAAAGGAATCATGCTGGGGCCAAGCCCAATGTTTTGGATGAAAAGACATCATCAGACAAGGGGAGCTTCTTGGACGCAAAGGAATAATCCTATTGGCCCAAGAATTCAACTGAGATGAGATCACATCAAGTTTGACGAATTTTTTAGAGATAATTGGCAGGAATTTTTCGTGGGCCATGAGAGGTTTTATGTCCAGCAAGTTTAAGTGAATTATTTTGTAGGCCTTTTGAAGGTTATCTAAACAAATTATAATATATAGTTTTAGAATCCTAATAATCCTATTAGAACATACATATATATATACCTTTGGAGCCATATACATGAGACGATCAGGGACGCACGAAGAGAACCATATACACGGTTGCACGAATTTTAGAGGTGGTTTAGCAAGGGTTGAAGGTTGGGAATCATTGGAGTCAAGTGGGAAGCTTAGAGATCAAGGAATTTACGGGTTCTACCTTACGATTTCTTTTATTTTCTAGTTTCTTGGTTTTACTTCAATGAATTCTTGTTCTAGACTTTGTTTTATTATTTTTAAGACTATGTTTTTTGGCTAAATTCCTTAAACTACTTAGGTTAGGATGAAAACTTGCTAAAGATTGGATTTTTATCGGTTCTAGTGTGATTATTGATTTTCTTGAAAAGTAAAAGACTTTGGTTCCTTGATTTGGTGTGTTTGCATATTTTTACTTGATTAATGACTGTTTATTGTTTCACATGAATTCTGTTGAATGTCTTTCATATAATGGGTTCGTGTTGATTATCGGGTCTTTGCGGGTCTGGGTAATCTTTTGGTGAATTGGCCAATAAACCATAGACATAGTATTCAGGATTTAATTCGGTTAAAATATTCTACTAATCTTAGTTGATGAGAAGTGCTAGGTTATTAATAGGTCTAGGTTGGTAAATTTCTAGGATTAGGTTTTGAGAAAAGCCAGTTTTAGTTGCCTTGCCACTATCTTGTTTATTAAACAAAATCAAGTTCCTTAGTTGCCTTAGACTTTCCACTGAGAGGTGGTTAGTCACTTTAGGGCACTTCTCTAGGAAGTTAGACAACCGAGAGGGAGTCTAGTTAACCGGTAGTCATAACAATCCTTTACAGTTCCATAGGTGTCTTCTCGAGAAGGGTTGGGGGTCTTGTTCGGTATCTCTTAGGATTTAGCACTTAAAGATCCCGGTTCCATATCACATTAGTAACTGATAGAAAGCCATTCGATAACAAGTGGGATTCCAACCTATGTAGTTCTTCATCACCGCTGAGTAAAACCTTTGTTCTAAGTCGTGTTCTAGTTAGTCTAGTTAATTAGTATTTAATTTAATTGCAATTTTAGGATTTTTAGAAAACCCCCTCAAACATAAAAATGGTTAGTGTCGTGCTAGTCTTGGTCTAGATAGAGTAGTTAGAGTAGTTAAATCGAGTCTTGTGGGTTCGATATCCGGACTTACTTAGCGTTACAAGAGTCGATCGGTTCACTTGTCGGTTAGTAGTTTAGTCGAGTTTTAGAGAGTCTAGAGTATTACTTGGTGTCTAGATTAGGTTAATTTAGTTTTTTTTATTAAACTACTTTTAGCACATCAAGTTTTTGGCACCGTTTCCGGGGACTCTTTGGCAATTGCGTTGATTACTTTGTTTGGACTTAACTGACATCATATGTGCTATTTGTTTGTTTGAGTCGTAGGAGTCTAATTATTTTTTGTGTCCTTTATATTTTGTTGAGTCACTTTTAGAGTCGTTTACTTGTTCGTTGTCGGTTTTGCAATGGATGCCCCATACACGTTCACAAGGACAGCCACTGAAGCCTACCTTCTCCTCGTCAAATCTCAAGGTTAGTACTTCTTCTTCTTCATCTTCCACCCTTTCTGAATCTACCCTTCAATTTAAACCACCAGCCTTTGACTTCACACCGAAGTCATCACCACAAAATTCACCACCACCTTCCCGTCCTTCTAGTCCACTGGTTGCACCAAACATGAACCAATGTTAAACCGTCCACCAACACTCCATAGCCGGTTTCACCTGTGCAAACTCACCCATCACCCTTCCCGCTATCAACAATGATAAATCATGGCAAATCCCGTCCTACATCATGACCGCTATCACCAACTCGTGCCAATTTCACTGTAGCACCTTTTCTATCGAAGGTGCCAATCTTGACGCTAGTTACCTTCAGGTATTCCCATTTTCAATTGCTGGCCACGCAGCCACCTGGCTTGAATCGCAACCAGCACTTGTAGAGAACTTCTAGAACGGTCTCACTCCCGAGACCCGAGCCCGCTTTGACACTTCAGCAGGAGGCCACCTCATGGGTAAGAAATCAGTGGCTGAATGCAATAATCTATTTAAGAGTTTTGTACATTCTGATATTGATCATCGTGCTACCACCAGGACTTCCATTCCTGTGTCTAGTACTTCCTCGGCCGTTCGAGGAGTACACAAAGTTAGCTTGAAAACAACGGTGGCCGCGACAAAGGAGAATCTTAAGAGAGAGTTCAGCAAAGAGATTCAAGAGTTGAAAGCAAAAGTAGATAGGTGTGAGGTTTGTAGAGGAGGTCATGATACTATTGAGTGTCCCACGCTCACTCTTGAGTAACTTGAGTTTATTACTATTTTGGTCAAAATTAACCGAAGCAATTAAGTGATCAAATTAGTTTTGTGAGGTAGTGTGCTAGCTGTGTTTGTAGAAAATATGTTGATTTAGTTGTTTGCAAAAACAGTTTTCAGGATATAGCTCAGGATACCGAGCTATATTAACAATCAAACAATGAGTAAAAAAGTAAAGGTTGACACGAGATGTACGAGGAAAGCCCTTGATCAATCTAGATCTCCGGCATAAAACCTCGGGAGCTGACAATCGCAGCTGCCTAGTTCTTCTTATTACTTCAAAACTCAGGATACAGTGCAGGATATTGTACGGATCAGCTAAGTGTTACAATAATTTCCAAGTGTGAGTGTTGGTGATTGCGAGTGATTACTGCTGTTAAGAGAGTAAGAAAGTGAGTGAAGTTGTGTCTCTAATGATCCGTACATCCGTATTTAAAATAAACAGAAATAACAAATTCTCCTAAAATGGTGGGATGCCATGGAATATTCCTTAGTGAACGTTATTGTAACGCCCAGCGTCCCTAAACTTTTGGTCTCTGTCAAGATTAGACCCTGAAGTTTGTCTATTTATCATTTTAAGCCCCTAATCTATGTGAAAGTCTATGTTATATACTTGAAGTGCCTAAATCTACGTGTGAAATGTCTATATTTTGGGAATGTCTATGTCTATATGCTTGGAATGCCTAATTCTATATCTGAAATGCCTAAATCTATGTTGGAATGTCTAAATCTATAATGGAATGCCTAAATCTATGTTTGGAATGTCTAAATCTATTTGGTGCTTGACTCTTTAGACTCGTGAAACTTGATTCTTGGTTGAACGAGAGACTAGAGCCTTGTCACTGGCGGAATCTATTAATTTTGTAAACTTTGGACATGTATATTGTAATATAGTTATTCTATTGCTCAAATAATACGCAACGCCTAATCTAACTCGCAAAACGAATCAAAAACGGGAAACGCGGAAAGATTGGATTGGCCAGAATGGCAATCCGATCGGATTGCTGTCCGATCGGATTGTCATCCGACCGGATTGTCACCCTATCGAATGACCGTCCGATCGGACAGCCATCCGACCCGTGCACACTTGTTCCCTTCACACACTTTCACCCTATAAATAGCCCTGTCACATCACCATTTTCAGTGATGTGACAGCTCTGCTCGACCCAGACACTCTACCTTCTCATTCATTCATTTTCTCATTGATTTCGGTACGTTTCAAGCTAGATCTTCGTACTTTCTCACTCTACGCATCAATCTCTACGTGATTCTCACTTGAAATCACGCTTTTCACCGTGAAATCTCTCGGATATGAGTTCTTGAGGGTGATGTCATCATGGAGGCTTGAATAAACTGACATGTGATGTCATCCTAGGCAAGATCTAGCTCGGATCTAAGAGAATTCATGCGTTTTTACACTAAATCTAACCTAAATTTAAGATAAATCTAGAATTTTCCTGCAAGACTTGAGTATCTTCATCTTTTTCTCAAAACTTTTACTTTATTTGATGGAAATCGGGTCTAAATGGATTAAGGACTGGATGAATGGTCTAAATCGGCTTAGATCTGAGTTATTACCAGAAAAGACGAGCATGGGACGGATTTTGGCATAAACTTGTTGCGAACGGACGTCTGATAGGACAGGGGTGATTCCCACCCGATTAGAACACTGGGATACTAACGAGTTTACAGTTGTCACAGTACGTGTCGTGCCGTCACCGTTAATCTAGAAACTTAGAGATTTTACAAGCATGTTAAACAAGGACAAGGGTCGCCCGATCGAGTGGCAACCCGATCGGACAGTCGTCCAATTGGACAACCACCCTATCAGGTGACACTTGCCATAGTTTTGAAACTAACAAACACTTGGTAAAAATCAAAACTTGAAAGTCTGATCGAATGGCAACCCGACCGGACAGCCGTCCAATCGACCAGCCATTCGATTGAGAGGATTAGGTTACCCACACTCGGATCGAGTGACAACCCGATCGGACTGCTGTCCGATCGAGTAGTCACCCTATCCCTTCCACCTTTGAACTCCAACACAAGTAGCAATCCGATCGGATGGCCATCCGATCGGGCAGCTGTTTGTCTTTTCTCACTCATAAGTCACCCAACCGGCTGACCATCCGATCGGACAGCCGTCCGATCCAGTGACAGTCTCCAGCTCCTTATTTAATCTCGACTCTTACCCTATTGTAATCTAATCAGGCTAATCCTTAAAAGAGCTCCCATTTGATCCAATAACAGTTGCGACTGTTAAGCAATCACTGTGAGTATACTCGATCCCCTTTTTCTTTTAAAACTTTGGGGTGTAACATGTATTCTATATAAACTCTAAATCTTTTGCAATCTAAACTCTATCCTATGTGTTTGTGAAAGCTTGTGCATTCTAGTATTCTATTTGTGCTATGTGACGTTTAATCCAGGGTGTGTAGTTCCGCCTTAACAATAGTAGCGCTATAGGAGATGCACCTCTCCCATTATTCTCGGGGGGTATTGTTAGGAGGATTCTAGTTTACCTTGAGTCTTGGGTAAACACTAAAGCATTGGGATACTTGGGCTATCACTGCGTGGACTGCAACACTAGCACGACTGAAACTATTTTTATACTTACATTGTGGATATGAGTTGTTTTAATCTATTATTCTGGTATCAAACTTGTATACCCGCCAATACTTTTGTATTGATATTTTAATACATGTTGCAGGCTGATAGGTTGCTATGGAACATGGGAATCAAGCTAGGAGATGCTTAGAAACGTCGCCTAGATAATCTAGTTTTTGAACAATTTTGAACTATTTATTTGGTGATGTAATTTGATGATATTTGTTTCTATTCTAGAAAATTTATTTATGCAATCTACCTAATTCTATCGAAACATTTAGTGTTATGGAATCTCGTGAGCAATCTGAACGCTACACTCCGATGTTTCCGCCATCGGTTGGGGTGTGACAGATTGGTATCAGAGCCATAACTATAGGGAATTAGGATAAGTAGGAATGCTTGCCCTAGTCTATAGTTCTAGGAACTTTGACTCTTATTTGTTGTTTAAGACTTATGCATTCTACCGTATCTGCTTCCTAGCAGCATATATTCCTGCTAAACTTACATGCCTTTCCTAATGCTAACATAATGTACACTTTATATTTGAAAACATTGTTACACGATGTTTGTATTTTGCACGAGATTTGCTCTCCTGTCAGGAGTGACATCCAAACCCTGATGGAAATCTCCATACTATTCTAGTAGGTCTTATCTGCGGATAAGTACCCACGCTAATTTGGGCACGATGTTGTAAAGTTAGAGGTGAAACTCAGATCTTGATAACTAGTCCCACTCCTTGATTTTTATGTCTCGCTAGAGTCTCGTGACTTCCGATCAATTGGGAACGTGAAATGACTAAAAGGATGAATATCGTAGGCCTAACATCGATGACGTATTTGTCTAAGTAAATCAAGACACGTTACCTCAATTAGAAAGGAGTTCGAAACACTTTGGTTAGTCACCGTTCCCCTACCCGGAACAATCCTATGTTTTATAAGCCTATCGTTTTATGTTATCTCGATTTTTATGTATGTGGTTTTAAACTCGATTCTTCGTTCATTTTGGTATGCTTTTACACTACTCACACGCGTGTCCGCAATCTAAAACGTTAATTTCAATCGCAGATCAAACTAAATTTATAAAGCTTTACTCTATCTGATCAATCTATGTGATAATGTATTTGTGAGGTACTAGACGTAACATGGCATGGAATACGAGGGTAAAGTGCCGTGTCCGAAACATGGTGGATACGCCACTGGTACTTGCTATATATAAGTGTTTCTGGCATGTTACCAACTTTCGTACCAAGTGTCATGCGAAACTTAGTGTCTGCAGATCGATGTTGTTGTTATTGAATTCTAAAACTATGGAAGGCCTATTGGAGCATTCCATGTGAAATCTATGTGAAATCTATCGTATACTCTAGTAAAGCCTATGTGTAAACTACGTATGTGTGGATTCAGAAACAAAATACGAAACGTAACCTAGCGCCGAAGACGACGAAGAAAGTGGCATGTCCGAAACGTGGTGGATACGCCGCTGGTACTTCCTATATATAAGCGCTTCTAGCATGCTACCTAATCTTCGTACCATGCGCTAAGTGAAGTTCGTAGTTTTGTAGACTCGGGTTGAAGTTGTGAAATCTATTTGGTTTAACCTATGTTGAAAGTCTATTTTGGTCAAATCTGCGAGTGAATTCTAATGTTGTGGGTGACAAAGCACGACACCGACTACGAGGGGGACGCGACGTGATTGAAGCATGGTGGATACGCCGCTGGTACTTCCTATATATAAGTGCTTCCGTCACGTTGTCAAACTTTCGTAGAACGTGCCATGTGGGAAATTGTTGTTATGGACTATGATGAGGTCGTCAACTATAATCTAAGTTAAACTATTGGTTAATCTATGTGGATGGTTGGATCAATCTATGATTTTAATCTATTTGAATTGTCTAATGTTGTGGTTGGCGAAGTATGACACCGATGACGAGGGGGAAGTGGCGTGATCGAAGCATGGTGGATACGCCACTGGTACTTCCTATATATAAGTGCTTCTTTCATGTCGTTGAACTTTCGTAATACGTGCCACACGGGATTTCGTTGTTAATCTATTAAAGCCTATTGAATGTATATTAAATTCTATTGAAATCTATGGAACGTATACTGAACTCTATTAAAGTCTATGGAATGTCTATTGAATACTATCGAAGTCTATCTAATCTATTGAATTCTACTGAGTTATTAAAGACTATTTGTAATCTATGGTAATCTATTGAATTCTACGAGGATGAGTGTATATTACGACACGTAACATGACATCGAGTACGAGGTAGAAGTATTGTGTCCGAAACGTGGTGAATATGCCGCCGGTACTTCCTATATATAAGCGCTTCTGGCATGATGCCAAGCTTCGTACAACATGCCATGTGAAGGTCGTGAGTCGTGGTGTTAATCTATTGAAATCTATCAAGTTAGTCTGTGTCTATAATGTTGAGTATACTAGTTGGAAATTGTGACAAGTAACATGACGCCGAGTAAGGGGTAGAAGCGATGTGCTCGAAACGTGGTGGATATGCCGCTGGTACTTCCTATATATAAGCGTTTCTGACCTGTTGCCAAGCTCCGTACAACGCGCCATGCGAAGGTCACGTGCTTTGCGTATCTATGAGAACCTTGTGTTAATCTATGCTAATCTAGACTTATACGATCCTCTTGTTGGATCCCTAGGATGTCTTCTCGAAAGCTATCCGACACTCTCAGGAAATCCAGGGAGAAATCTCAGAAAAAGATAATGTCATTCATGGCCGACCAGATCACTAGAGTCGTGCCAAAGATCGTCTCTGAGCTCCAAGGGTCAAACACTCCTCCATCATCTATGGATTCCAAGGCTGAGAAGCAGAAGCCTACGAGGTTCAGCTACAAACATTTCATCTCTTGCAACCCTAATCCTTTCACGGGCAGTGATGGGGTGACTGCTATGCTCGAGTGGTTCGACAGCATCGAAGTTACCTTCATTAACAGCGAATGCCCAGATCATTTAAAGACTAGGAGTGCGACTGGAATGTTCCAAGGCAGAGCGTTGGAGTGGTGGTCGAACGAGAGAAACATCCGATCTAATGAAGAAGCCTATGCTCTTCCATGGACTGAGGTGCGAGAACTCATGATGCTCGAGTTCTGCCCTCCCCATGAGCAGTTAAAACTGGAAGATGAGTTTTGGCATTTGAAGCAAGTTGGTGATGACAACTTGGCTTATACTACTCGTTTTAAGCAGCTTAGTCTGATCGTTCCTCACTTGGTTTCGACTCCCAAGCGGATGATAACCAAGTACATCAATGGTCTACCTCCTGTAATGCGCGACTTTATTGAAGCAGCCCAACTCGACACTATTGAAGAAGTCTACCGTCTCGCAGCTAGTCTCAACAACAACCATGTACGTGATTAGCAGTTTGCTACCCCTGCTCCTTCAAAGTCTGCTAACCAAGTTACCCAGCAGTCAAGTGGCAACAAGAACAAGAAGAGGAAATCCCAGGGTTCGGGATGTAATGCTACTGTCCCTGCTGCTAACCCTGCTGCAAAACCTGCTCCTACTCCTGCTGTTACTAACCCGGCTGCTCCTGAAGCGAAGAAGCAATACACGGGGTCTTACCCCAAGTGTACCACTTGCAACCTCCATCATCCTACAACTTCTGCATGTCGTCTGTGCACCAACTGTAACCGGTATGGCCACACGACTCCTTATTACCGTCAAGCCAACCAGACCCAGCAAGCTCAACAAGCCCCAGCTCACGCAGCTTTACCAGCACCTCCAGCTCCACTGCAGAACCCTAAACCGGTCAATGCTGTTCGTGCATGTTTCCAGTGTGGAGATACTATGCATCTTCGTAATCGTTTCCCCCAGCTGAACCAAGAACAACAAGCAGCCGCTCGTGGACGAGCATTCAATCTCAATGCTAATCAGGCTCGCAACAACAACGACGTGGTGAATGGTATGTTTCTCGTTAATAATCTCTATGCTTCGATCCTATTTGATACTGGTGCCGATAAAAGCTTTGTGTCCGTGGATTTCGAGTCTTTGATAAATTGTACGCGCTCTAAGTTACCTGATTCGTTTTCTATTGAGGTCGCCAATGGTAAGTCGATCCTTGTTAATTCTATCATACGTGATTGTTCCTTGACCCTTAACGATCACGTGTTCTCTATTGATCTCATACCCATGCGTTTGGGTAGCTTTGACGTCATCATCGGTATGGATTGGTTGCGTAAGAACCATGCCGAGATAGTTTGTCATGATAAGCTTGTTCGTCTTCCTTTATCTACTGGTGATGTTTTGAATGTCTACGGAGACCGACCTTCGTAAGGACTAAGGCTGATGTCATGCACACAAGTGAGCAGAAGCTTACATAAACAGAACCCTGCCTTCTTGGCCCACGTGGTGGAACAAAAAGGCAAGGGGAAGAACATAAGCGACGTTGCAGTGGTGTGTGACTTCACCGATGTCTTTCCTGAAGATCTTCCTGGTCTTCCTCCTCCCAGATCCGTTGATTTTCGTATTGACCTCGTACCTGGTGCGACTCCTATCGCCAGGGCTCCTTACCGCTTTGCGCCTTCTGAGATGCAAGAGTTATCTAGTCAGCTACAGGAATTACTCGATAAGGGTTTTATTCATCCAAGTACCTCCCCGTGGGGTGCTCCCGTGTTATTTGTCAAGAAGAAGGATGGTTCGTTTCGTATGTGTATCGACTACCGTGAACTTAATAAGCTTACCGTGAAGAATCGTTACCCTCTACCTCGCATTGATGACTTGTTTGACCAACTACAAGGCGCGTTCTGTTTCTCTAAAATCGATCTCCGATCTGGATATCATAAGTTGCGTGTTTTTGAAGATGATATTCCAAAAACTGCATTTCGTACTCGATATGGGCACTACGAATTCGTAGTCATGCCTTTTGGCTTGACCAACGCACCTGCGGTGTTCATGGACCTTATGAACCGTTTTTGTAAACCCTATTTGGATCGTTTTGTGATAGTCTTTATTGATGATATTCTTATTTATTCTAAGTCTAAAGCTGATCATGCTCGCTATCTACGTCTTATGCTCGAACTTTTATGTGGTGAACGTCTGTATGCTAAATTTTCTAAGTGTGAGTTTTGGATTGATGAAGTGCAATTTCTTGGTCATATTTTTAGTAGTCAGGGTATTCATGTTGACCCTTTTAAGATTGAGGCAGTGAAGGATTGGTGTACGCCTAAGTCCGTGTCCGAGATTCGTTCTTTCCTAGGGTTGGCGGGTTATTACCATCGATTCATCGTAGATTTTTCTAAAATCGCTGTTCCTCTTACTACTCTAACCCAAAAGGAGAAGCCTTTTGTTTGGGGTCCCGAACAAGAGGAGTCCTTTCAAACTCTTAAGACCCTTTTGTGTAACGCTCCTGTTTTAACTCTACCCGATGGGAATGACGATTTCGTGGTATATTGCGATGCCTCGAACCGAGGTTTGGGCTGTGTGCTCTTGGAGCGGGACAAGGTCATTGCATACGCCTCTCGTTAACTCAAAGTGCATGAGAAAAACTACACTACTCATGATCTGGAGTTTGGTGCGGTTATTTTTGCGTTAAAGATCTGGCGACACTACCTGTATGGTACAAAGTGCGTGGTTTTCACTGACCATAGGAGTCTTCAACATATCTTTGACCAAAAAGAACTGAACATGCGACAGAGACGTTGGGTGGAAATACTTAACGACTACGACTGTGAAATTTGCTATCATCCTGGCAAAGCGAATGTAGTGGCCGACGATCTTAGTCATAAAACTCATGTGAATGCTATCCGTATCTCTAGTGATCTTCATGCTTGTATTCGTGAGGCTCAATATTCGTCAGCTAATGAAGGAAGTCTATCTGTGGAAGTTCTTGGTGCTAACTTTAACCAACTCGAAACCAAATCTGATGGTCTTCAGTACTATCTAAATCGCATCTGGGTACCAGATCGCGATAACCTTCATGAGCTCATTATGAATAAGGCCCATAAATCCCGTTATTCTATCCATCCAGGTGCTAATAAGATGTACCATGATTTGCGTACGACCTACTGGTGGCCTGGTATGAAAAGGGACATTGCTGTGTATGTTTCAAAATGCCTTACCTGCCTGAAGGTGAAGGCTGAACATCAGCGTCCCTCTGGACTTTTATAGTAGCCTAAAATCCCCATTTGGAAGTGGGATAGTCTCGCTATGGACTTTATTACTAAATTACCCCATACGCATGCCGGTCATGATAGTATTTGGGTGATCATTGACCGTTTGACCAAATCAGCCCAATTTCTTCCTATTCGCAAAGATTATAAAGTGGAGAAACTTGCTAGGATCTACACCGATGAGATTATATGTCGTCATGGCATTCCTCTTGACATAATCTCTGACTGTGATGGTCGCTTTACTTCACGTCTTTGGCAAACATTTCAGTCCGCTATGGGTTCGCACTTGAATCTTAGCACGGCCTTTCATCCTCAGACGGATGGACAGACCGAGCGTACTATTCAAACCCTAGAGGACATGCTCCGTTCTTGTGTCATCGACTTGGTGGTAACTGGGATGTACATTTACCATTGATGGAATTCTCGTACAACAATAGCTATCATTCCAGTATCCAGATGGCTCCTTTCGAAGCTTTATATGGACGGAAATGCCGATCTCCTCTCAGTTGGCATGAGGTTGGGGAAAAGCAGTTCATTGGCTCTGAGATTATTGAAGAGACAACGGATAAGATTCTTCAGATCCATGATAACTTGATCAAGGCTAGGAGCAGACAAAAGAGCTATGCTGATAGAAGGCGCAAGCCTCTGGAATTTGCTGTAGGTGACTGAGTTCTACTGAAGGTATCTCCCTGGAAAGGGGTAGTTCATTTTGGTAAGAAGGGAAAGATCGCTCCTCGCTATGTGGGTCCTTTCGTGATACTTGAAAGGATTGGCAAGGTGCCGTACAGACTCGACTTACCACAAGAACTAAGTAATGTGCACCCGGTGTTCCACGTGTCTAATCTTCGTAAATGCTTAACTGACGAGGGACTTCAGGTTCCCCTTGAAGACTTACAAATAAATGAAGCTGTTCAATTTGTAGAGAAACCGGTCGAAATCATGGATCAAGCTGTCAAGCGTCTGAGGCGCAGCAAAATTCCCATTGTTAAGGTTTGATGGGAAGGAAAGCGTGGTGCCGAATTCACTTGGGAACTGAAAAGTGATATGAAGGCCAAGTATCCGCAACTTTTCGAGCAGTCTTCATCTAAGATTTCGTGGATGAAATCTCCTAAAGGAGGGGAGACTGTAACACCCAGCGTCCCTAAACTTTAGGTCTCTGTCAAGATTAGACCCTGAAGTTTGTCTATTTGTCATTTTAAGCCCCTAATCTATGTGAAAGTCTATGTTATATACTTGAAGTGCCGAAATCTACGTGTGAAATGTCTATATTTTGGGAATGTCTATGTCTATATGCTTGGAATGCCTAATTCTATATCTGAAATGCCTAAATCTATATTGGAATGTCTAAATCTATAATGGAATGCCTAAATCTATGTTTGGAATGTCTAAATCTATTTGGTGCTTGACTCTTTAGACTTGTGAAACTTGATTCTTGGTTGAACGAGAGACTAGAGCCTTGTCACCGGCGGAATCTATTAATTTTGTAAACTTTGGACATGTATATTGTAATATAGTTATTCTATTGCTCAAATAATACGCAACGCCTAATCTAACTCGCAAAACGAATCAAAAACGGGAAACGCGGAAAGATTGGATTGGCCAGAGTGGCAATCCGATCTGATTGCCGTCCGATCAGATTGTCATCCGACCGGATTGTCACCCTATCGAATGACCGTCCGATCGGACAGCCATTCGATCGGACTGCCATCCGACCCGTGCACACTTGTTCCCTTCACACACTTTCACCCTATAAATAGCCCTGTCACATCACCATTTTCAGTGATGTGACAGCTCTGCTCGACCCAGGCACTCTACCTTCTCATTCCTTCATTTTCTCATCGATTTCGGTACGTTTCAAGCTAGATCTTCGTACTTTCTCGCTCTACGCATCAATCTCTACGTGATTCTCACCTAAAATCACGCTTTTCACCGTGAAATCTCTCGGATCTGAGTTCTTGAGGGTGATGTCATCATGGAGCCTTGAATAAACTGACATGTGATGTCATCCTAGGCAAGATCTAGCTCAGATCTAAGAGAATCCATGCGTTTTTACACTAAATCTAACCTAAATTTAAGATAAATCTAGAATTTTCCTGCAAGACTTGAGTATCTTCATCTTTTTCTCAAAACTTTTACTTTATTTGATGGAAATCGGGTCTAAACGGATTGAGGACTGGATGAATGGTCTAAAGTCGGCTTAGATCTGAGTTATTACCGGAAAAGACGAGCATGGGACGGATTTTGGCATAAACTTGTTGCGAACAGACGTCTGATAGGACAGGGGTGATTCCCACCCGATTAGAACGCCGGGATACTAACGAGTTTACAGTTGTCACAGTACGTGCCGTGCCGTCACCGTTAATCTTGAAACTTAGAGATTTTACAAGCATGTTAAACAAGGACAAGGGTCGCCCGATCGAGTGGCAACCCGATCGGACAGTCGTCCGATCGGACAACCACCCTATCAGGTGACACTTGCCATAGTTTTGAAACTAACAAACACTTGGTAAAAATCAAAACTTGAAAGTCTGATCGAATGGCAACCCGACCGGACAGCCATCCGATCGACCAGCCATTCGATTGAGAGGATCAGGTTACCCACACTCGGATCGAGTGACAACCCGATCGGACTGCTGTTCGATCGAGCAGTCACCCAATCCCTTCCACCTTTGACCTCCAACACAAGTAGCAATCCGATCGGATGGCCATCCGATCGGGCAACTGTTTGTCTTTTCTCACTCATAAGTCACCCAACCGGCTGACCATCCAATCGGACAGCCATCCGATCGGACAGCCGTCCGATCCAGTGACAGTCTCCAGCTCCTTATTTAATCTCGACTCTTACCCTATTGTAATCTAATCAGGCTAATCCTTAAAAGAGCTCCCTTTGATCCAATAACAGTTGCGACTGTTAAGCAATCACTTTGAGTATACTCGTTCCCCTTTTTCTTTTAAAACTTTGGGGTGCAACATGTATTCTATATAAATTCTAAATCTTTTGCAATCTAAACTCTATCATATGTGTTTGTGAAAGCTTGTGCATTCTAGTATTCTATTTGTGCTATGTGACGTTTAATCTAGGGTGTGTAGTTCCGCCTTAACAATAGTAGCGCTATAGGAGATGCACCTCTCCCATTATTCTCGGGGGTATTGTTAGGAGGATTCTAGTTTACCTTGAGTCTTGGGTAAACACTAAAGCATCGGGATACTTGGGCTATCACTGCGTGGACTGCGACACTAGCACGGCTGAAACTATTTTTATACTTACATTGTGGATATGAGTTGTTTTAATCTATTATTCTAGTATCAAACTTGTATACTCGCCAATACTTTTGTATTGATATTTTAATACATGTTGCAGGCTGATAGGTTGCTATGGAACATGGGAATCAAGCTAGGAGATGCTTAGAAACGTCGCCTAGATAATCTAGTTTTTGAACAATTTTGAACTATTTATTTGGTGATGTAATTTGATGATATTTGTTTCTGTTCTAGACAATTTATTTATGCAATCTACCTAATTCTATCGAAACATTTAGTGTTATGGAATCTCGTGAGCAATCTGAACGCTTAGAGCTCGCAATCCGATGTTTCCGCCATCGGTTGGGGTGTGTCAGTTATTGACCAGGTATTGCGGCTTCAACGTCTTTCTTCTAACCATTTAGTCTGAGTCTTCAGGAGAACAAGTCTTGGTGAATGTTACTACCCTGCACTCGTGACCTGCAAGCAGAATATTAGCAAATACCAGGATATAGCATCAGGATGTTACCAATATCCTGATCCAGTATCCCAGCAGTAGACAGCCATTATGTAATCAAGATATAATCCAAAATATAATCTAGGATATAGGCTCGGAATTTAACCCATAAAAATTGTCCCCAAAAATGTTACCGTTTGAGGATCCTCAGTCCCAACGGTTACATTTTTACGAGTTCCAAAGTAATTATGAGATAAGACTTTGATTTGACACTTTGTAACCGCCCAGGCTATAAACACTCATCACCCCCTATATCTTCTCATCTTTATTGCCATTTTTATCCTCATTAAGAAATCAAGGTAAAATATTTCTCTCTTTCCTGATTCCTTTTCTCCTTCTTATTCCGGCGAAGATATGTTGAGACAGACAAGGTCCAGCTCCGGTGATTCAGCTCCCACATTTTTTCCTCAGAATATTCTTCAAGACCTGGAAAAGGAAATATACTCCTTTGACAGTGCTCACCTGTCAGCCCTCAAGACTTCCGGTGTCTTCCCGGAAGGGACAGTGTTCTGGCCATACGATCGGGAAATCCGGTCGGACATGGCATCCAATGAATGGCTTTGTTTTAACGCTTTTCCGTTTACTTTGGTCCTCCGATTCCCTTTCCCCGATTTCATCTCTGAATTTTTTCATATCACCAAAATCAGTTTCAGACAGACTATGCCGATGCTCTGGCGAGTGTTGCTCGTTCTTGATCGAATCAAGAACGCCCACATTCCCGAGCTCTCTGTCCATGACCTTCCGTTAGCTTATCGGCTTAGATGCCATGGGTCTTGCAGATTTTTGTTTTATTCTACTTCCAGTGATCCTCTGATACTCCAAGCCACCAGGAACGAGGAGGAATGGAAATCCAAATTCTTTTTTGTAAAAAGAAGTTTGATCCCTGGTGGAGTGGATTATCCGGTGAAGTGGTTGAGAAAGGGTAGGATTTCGGGTTTTAGGGTGATCCTCTGTTATATCCTATCCTGTATCCTGAACTGATCTGTCCTTTTGTTTTATGCAGCTAACTTCAGGAAACTAGCACCTCCTCTCGCTGACTCTGAAGAAAGAATTCAAGCCATCAGACTTCTTCCCGAGTGTTTTGGTCAAAAATCACACAAGGATAATGTAACCAAATCTGATTTTTGTGAGGTTAGTTGCTTGGTTAATTGAACAAATGTATGAACGAATAGAAAATGAAATCAACGATGAACACCGAGATTTATACGAGGAAAAAGCCCTTGATCTTTAGAAGATCTCCGGCATAAAAAACCTCGGGTGATGGAAACTACCGATCACCAACTATATTGCTGAAACAATAATAACGATCCTTGTACAACTTCGGAAGAAAACAAGCTCAATACAATGATTTGCTAAAGTGTGTGTGTGTTTTTCGCTAAGAGTTTGCAGAGAGTTGTGTGTTTTTGGTGTTGCCTTCGAATTATGCCTAAAATGAGTTGTTTTCCCCTTTAAAGATAGAAAAATATCTAGTAACCAACTTTCCTAAAAAGGTGGAAGTCACCCATGTTCTCCAAAACGGTTATTTTTCATCAAGCACGTGCCTATGAAGCATATTCTACGAGATTCCAGCAAAGACTAAGCCCATGTCGTCCATTACCTGTGTATAAACATTAAAAATGTGACAAATGTTAAAAACATAAACAATAGTAAGGATCCTGGATCCTCAGACTGCCTGCATCATCCGTTAAGGATCTGTGATCCATGCCCAGTCTCCAGATAGATGATCCTTAGCATAAAATTGATGCCCTAACAATTGCCCCCAATATGGCAGTTGTGATAAGAATTCACAGCTGTCATATTTCCGTTAGAAGCGGACTAGCCGTTGCTGCTGGTAACTAGTCATTACACTGCTTGTCGTCACTAATAAGACCTGCTATAATCATCATTGCAAAATATAGAGTTAGAGATAACTCCTCAAATGCCTTTACAGACAAGAAGATCCTTCTGTTTGTGGAGAATGAATCCTTCTACACCATTCGCTATTAACCTTCCTGCACTTTTATTTCTGCATAGACACTTTAACTATTAGATAGCCCTATCCGGCCTGGGTGGATGGTCCACGGTTTTGCTGGTGAAATCCAGGCCAGATGATTTTGATACATAATGAATGGGTAATAACATTAAATTTTTTTAGCTACATTTGTTGTTGTTTCTTCCCTCTTTACTTTTCATGTATGCTTTCTATTTTCAAAGATATCATTGCCAAACAACTGGAAAGTTATTGGAAATCTGATGATAATGTTAAAATTTTAACAGAAAACTTGAAGTGTTCGGACAAATGTGGATCAATGATCCTTAACCAAAAAGGACAAGAGACAACTTGCAGCTTAGAAAAAGTTAGAATATAACATACCAGAGAATCCAAGTTAGGATTCTATATCCTTGTAAATTAATACTGAATAAACAAACTGTGAAAAGTAAAGTTTCGAAGATCCAGGATCCTTATTGTCAGAACTTGTATAACTTTAGAGCTCCAAGATCCTGTAAGAAAAATAAACTTGGGACCAAGCCAAATAATTGGGAATGAACCCATAATAACTGGGGACAAGCCCAAATAAACTGGGGACAAGCCCAACAAACTGGGGACAAGACCATAATAACTGGGGACAAGCCCAATAAACTAGGGACAAGCCCAAATAACTGGGGACAAGCCCAAATAAACGGGTGTAAACTGGAGTATGGTCCAAACTGGCGACTATCCAAACGTGAGCGACATGAAAATGCCGAAACCTTAGCTAACATGAAAACATTAGAAACCTTAGGAACGGATGTATGGTACGTCTACCATTATACGTAGGATCTTGAATACAGCCAATACAATGAAATTGTCAGCCCCTAAAGCGGGTACTGGTCCCATTGCCTTTAACTGCACCAGGATAATCATGCGCTACTGGCGAAGCTGGGGACATGCCCAAAAACTGGGGACAAGCCCAACAAACTGGGGACAAACCCAAATAACTGGGGACAAGCCCAAAAACTTTGGAGAGTTGGCCAACCACTTTGATCTTCTGTAAAATGATAACAACTCTGCAAAAGCTTAAACTTTATGAAAATAGATGTTAAATGTTTAACATCTTTGTCTTATGATAAGTAATAATATAAAATGAATGAAAATGAAAGTAATGTGTTACCAAAGATAGAATCATATATCCTTTGAGGATCCTGGATCCTTAACCAGAATACTGGTATCGCTGAGGATCCCTATTCCTTCTTACTTAAAGTATTTTTTGAGATGAACAACATTCCAAGCTCTTGGTAGGAGATCACCATCCATTGTCAGTAAATGATATGCCCCTTTCTTGCTTCAGCTTCAATTAGATAGGGGCCTTCTCATTTTGGTGCTAGATTGCCATCAGCAGGATTTGTGGTATTTTGGAATGCTTTCCTTAATATCATATCACCAACTTGAAACTTTCTGACCCTGACATTCTTGTTGTAAGCTCCAGCTACTCTTTGTTGATAACTGGCCATCTGTCACAAAAGTTAGTAGTTCTACTCCCAATAAATTGGGATCCATTATCACAAATAATTTCAGAAGGTATTCCAAATCTAGTAGTAATGTTTCGCTTAATGAAGGATATAACTTCCTTTTCTCTGACTTTAAGCAAAAGCTTCTGCTTCTATCCATTTAAAGAAGTAGTTTGTCATGGCTAGCATAAATACTTTCCCTCCTGGTGCCTTGGAAAGGTTGATTACTATATCCATTCCCCATCTCATGAATGGCCAAGAAGAGGATATAGGATGCAGGAGCTCCGCTGGTTGATGAAGGATATTGTTGTCTCTGACAAGCATCACATTTCTTTGCATAATCCACAGGATCCCTCTTCATAGTAGACCAATAGTATCATGTTCTAAGGATCCTTGAGAACAGTGCTCTGCCCCCAATGTGGTTTCCACAATCTCCTTCATGAAAATCCTTTAGGACTTCGCGAATTTCAGGATCCTCGATGCACCTTAGATATGGACTTTGAAAGAGATCGTTTATATAACATGTTATTTAATAATGTAAATTGAGATACCTTGACTTTGAAAGCTCTAGGATTTTCTCCTGTAGGGATCTCTCCATGTTGTATATATCTCATGATTGGAAGGATCCAGGATCCTGAATGTGACTCTGCATCATCACTAGGTATGATTGCAGAATCTTCCACTATCTTCATGGCTACGTGATCCTCAATTGCAGGAGTTAAAACATGGATGATGTTAGGCCCTAAAGTGTGAGACTGACGCATCAAATTAACACAACGGGTTATGGTTACGAACTAGGCTTTACCGGGTTAGTTAGTATTAGATTTTGGACCTTTATAGGTCATTTGGGCCAAGCTTTAGGCCATGTGGGCCAAGCAGGCCCAAGGGGAGCCCATGTAGGGACTTGGGCTTAAGTTAGTATAAAAACAAGTTTCTAACTTGTTTTTAGGTTTGAACCTTTGGAACTTCATAGTTACAAAATTCCTCTAGAGTTAGAGAGAGAGGCGATTGGTTGTGAGCTTGTACCAGACGATTTTGCTAGTTGATAGTAATAGAATCGTGTGCAAGTTTAAAGGTTATTTCGGTGTTCTTGTTCCTTTCGTTTTGATTTCTTGAATCACCCACTGATTGGATTCCGCACAATCAATTGGGTTGTTTGATATCATTGAAAGATCCGGTTTACGGGACTTACAAATGATGAGTATTTTCACATCCTCTGGAATCTTCAGTGATGATCCAAGATTAGCTAGAGTATCAGCTTCTGCATTTTCTTCCCTGGGTACCTATGATAGACTGAAAAAAGCAAAAGAATCTGCCAGTTTCCTGACTATTTCTAAGTACTTGATTAGCTTTTCACCTTTGACAGTGTAAGAACCATTATAATGATTAGTAATTAATAGAGAATCTACATATACTTGAAGATACCTGATCATCATATTCTTAGCTAATTGCAAACCTGCGATAAGGCCTCATACTCCGGCTCATTATTAGTGGTTTGGAATTCACATGCAATGGATTGGGGTATAATGTCCCCCTGTGGCGATTTTAGTAGTGTGCTTTGTCTAGTTCCTTTAACATTTGAAGCTCCATCCGTGAAGAGTGTCCAAGGATCCTTAGTCTTCTCAAGTTGTTGAACTTCTAATTCAGCTTCCCTTTGTAGATCACTACTGAAATCAGCCACAAAGTCAGCTAAAGCTTGGGACTTGATGGCAGTCCTGGGTTCATACTTAATGTCATATGCAATAAGCTTTATTGCCCACTTTGCCATTCTACCTGACATTTGAAGTTTCCTGAGAACATTCTTGATAGGGAGGTTAGTTTTCACAATAATGGTGTGAGTTTCGAAATAATGTCTATGTTTAGCGGAAGCCATAATTAAATTAAGAATTAATTTCTCTAAATGAGAATACCTGGCCTCAGCATCAAGTAGACTTTTACTTACATAGTATACCGGATGTTGAGAGCCTTTATGATCCTTAACTAGGACCACACTTACTGCTTTAGCTGAAACAGCTAAGTATAAGGATAATGATTCTCCATTTCTGGTTTCATCAGGGCTTGTGCTGAGGATAGATAATCCTTAAGAGCCTTGAGTGCAGCTTCATGCTTATCAGTCCACTCAAACTTCTTATTCTTCCTCAATATGTCTTATCTGCCTTGAGCAATTTGTCTACCTCTTCTTGGATAATGGCATTCCTTTCAAGTGCAAACTTTCTCCTTTTTTGGTGTATTGGCTTGAAAGACCTGTCAATACCAAGTTTGTGAGTAAAAAAATCCTTAGATATACCTGTCGTGTCTTCATGTTTCCAAGCAAAGGTAGACTTTCTTCTTTTCAAGAAGGATATTAAATCTTGCTCAATACTGTCTAGGATCCCGGATCCTATAAAATTTTTGGATTCAGGATCCTCTGGGTTCAACAGAATATCCTTGATGTCTTGCTCTCTTGCCTCCATGATGTCTTGCTCCTTGGAAGTTGGTTTCACTGAAGAAGTGTAACAGTTCTTTGCCTCCTGCTGATCACTCTCTATCTTTACCACACCCCATAGAGTTGGGAGCTTGACACATTGATGATATATTGAGGGGACTGCCTTCATATCGTGTATCCATGGCTTGCCAAGGATAACATTACAGCAAGATAAGCAATCAATAACATAGAATTTTTGAATAGAATTCACTCCCTCTATATAAATAGGAAGTTTGATGTCCCCCAATGTAATCTTTGTCTCTCCACTAAATCCCACAAGGACAGATGATCTTGGGAGAATATCAGATTCAAGGATGTTCATTCTTTTGAGGACATCCAACTGGATTATGTTCACTGAGCTTCCGCCATCAATGAGAATCCTGGGAAAAAAATGTTTAGATATAAATAATGTAATAACCAAACCGTCATGATGAGGATCCTGTATGTCCACACGATCATCCTCATCAAAGGATATGACTTTTTCCTGGGTAAGAATGGAAGTTCGAACAGGTCTGTCCCCATTCTCCATCTTTGTTTCTTTTGCATGTCTTTTAGCTGCTGAGAACCTCCGGAGATGAAATGGATGATTTGAGCATCAGCTGGTGGAGGAGGAGCTTTTTCAGGAACTTTCTCAGAATCCTGGATCCTTGACTTTTTCCTTCCAAGCAATTCCTTCAAGTATCCTTTGCTTAAAAGATAACCTATCTCCTTCCTTAATGCTATGCACTCATCTATGAGATGACCAATATCCTCATGGTAAGCACACCATTTCGATTTGTCTTTGGTAGTAGGCGGTTTGTCATTCTTCCATGGCCACCTAGCCTTGTCACCTAAATTCTGCATAGCAAGGATTAGTTCATTATTATCAGCATAAAAACAATATTCAGAAATAGGAGGGTAATTCTCATCATCTTCCTCTTGTTCCACAGCATGCACATTCTGGTTGTCATGCTTGGAGTATTGCTTGGATCAGTTATTATTGAAATAGGATCCTTGTTTGTCTTGCTTTGAGGATCCTGACAACCTCTCTTGGATCCTTTTGTCATCCTCTAAACGGATGAACCTAAGGGACCTGTTCCTTACCTCATCTAGGTTCCTACAAGGCATCATAACAAGATCATCATAGAACAGAGAATCCTTAAGTAAACCCATTTTAAAAGCTTCAACAGCAGTGGCAATATCTAAGTTAGGAATCTCTAAGGATTCTCTACTGAATTTGGTTATTGTTTTGGTCAAAAATCAAGCTAGGATAATGCAACCAAATCTTTTGTTGTGAGGTGTGATGCTTGAATCAATGAACAAATGTATGAATAACTTGCAAAAAGAAATGAACAAGTGACACAAGGATTTATACGAGGAAAAAGCCCTTGATCAAGAGTTGATCTCCGACATAAAAAACCTCGGGTGATGGAAACTACCAATCACCAACTATAATTAAACAAATGATTGTTACAACTCGGGATGATAACAAGCTTGTTACAAGGATCACTATAGTGTAATGTGTATGAAATCGCCAATGAACTGCTGAAAGCTGTTTTGAGTGTGTGTGTTTGCTTAATTGTTCTAACTCAAGCTTGTTATCCCCTTTAAAAATAGAAATAACTTAAATAACTAACTATCCGCTAAATGTGCAAGCTCCCCACGACTTCTAAAATGGTCACCAAGCCATGCACGTGCGGAATATTGAGGGCATATTCCCGAAGAATATCGGCAAGACCAAGTCCAATGCGTATACTCCTGCAAAACAAGCTTAAACATAATGAAGGCAACCGTTAGTATAAGGATAACAATGAGGATCCTGGATCCTGATCTTGCAAGGTCTTCTGAGGATCCTTAGTTCAAACAGAATTGAGGATCCGTGATCCTAGCAGTACTTGAGGATCCGTGATCCTTAGGTTTAGAAAATCTATCCCTAACAATTGCCCCCAAAATATGAGGAGTAAAATGTAAATTAATGAGTCGTATTTTTCTTGATCTTATCTGCAACAAACTATCCAACGGAAAAATAGCCGTTAGAATCGAACTAGCCGTTACATAGCCTGCGTCACTGAAGTGACATCCTGTAGAATCATCATTATATATAGGTTAGAGATAAGGATCAATTTTGCATTTAAATTCGAGCGATACTTCCCTTTAAATCCTCATTCAAAGATCGATCAGGTATCTCTCTCCTCCTTCTCTCTTCATCTTATTATTCTGTTCTTCATTTTTCTGAACATCCATGACGAAGATGGTTCTTAGATCCTCACCGGCTAAGGATCCAAAGAAGGATAGTCCCCTGAAAAGCTAAGGGATTATCAAAAATCCTTCAAAGGAACTCTGCTGTTTCACTGATCCGGATATTGACCGGATTCGCCACTGTTTTCCGGCGGACACCGTTTTCAAATCCTTCGACTCTTCCGCTAAGAGTGATTCTGTCTCAGACACTTGGGTTGCTTTTCCGGCCACCCCATTCCTGATAGGATTCTCCTATCCTTTCCCTGCCTTCATCCAATCCTTCTTTTCCCTCACCGGCATGTGCTACATCCAGGCTATGCCAATGATGTGGAGGGTTTTATATACCCTAGAGAACATCATTGAGCAGGAAGGCATAGAGTTGGGAATGTCGGAACTGGCTGAACTGTATAACCTTGTGAGCCATGGTCCACACCGCTACTTGTTCAAACATAAGCCTGGTGATCCTCATCCAATCCTTAAGACCACAAAGAATGACACCAACTGGAAAAAGCGTTTCTTCTTTATCAGGAGAGATTCTATCCCAAACGGGAAAGATCTCCCCAAAGAGTGGACCACCCATGGTAGGATCCTTATCGAAGGATCATAGGATGATTCTATTTCTGTTGAGGATAACTGGTCCTTTTCTGTCTTTTTGTGCAGCTATCTCAGTTTCTCACATCATTCAGTCACCTGCAACAAAAAAAAGGATCGCTGCTTTTTGGAGCCTTGATCCTGCAGTTAGATCATTCCAGGCAAACTCAAAGGATTCGCAAGAAGTATCCTCCGGTTCAGTCACAATTTCAAGTAAGTGTTTATTTTTACGTATGATTAAATAGATTTAGATCAAGGATACTTATCTGTTGATTGCCGTTTGTAGGTGCTGGAAAGTCCTCGAAATCAACCACTTGCTTCAGCATCAGTGATCTTAGTACTGTCGCTCCCCGGTCCGGAAAGAAGAAATCTGCTGCTAGCCCAAGCGTTCCAATCCCTAAGCCTGTCACCTCCAAGGGTAAAGGAGGAAAGAAGAGGAAGTCCACTGAAGCTGACAATCTTGAAGGCCTGCCCCTCATCCGTCATCAGTTTGAAGAATACTTCAATGATGTAAGGATCCCTGATCCTTAATTCTATCCTGTCCATTTGAGGATAACGGATCCTGAATTGTATTCTTCTTTCTTTGCAGAAATTCGCTGAGATCCAGATGCTCTTTGATGCCTATGTTGAAGAGGCTGAGCAGAAGGAGCTGGACTTCTAGAAGATCTTCCTGGCTAAAGATCAAACCATCTCCAACCTCGAGAAAGAGCTCAACTTGGCAAAAAAGCAGTTGGTCATGGCCCACATCACTGCTGATCAAGAGAAGAATGAGGTGACGGAGGATGCCAAGCTCTCTGCCGCCATTGCTATGTACAAGACCAAACTGCAGATGGCCCAGGAAGCTGAGGATCCTGGCTTTGACAGGACCAATTGGGACCAGGAGGGCTGGAAGGCTAGGTTGGCTGAGCTGGATGATGAAGAGGAGGCTACAGAGGTCTTGATGCTTGAGGCAAGCGGTAGCGGGGCTAAGGATCAGGCTGGTGATGCTGGGGCTGGAGATGATGGTGATGGTGATGCAGCGAAGGTGTGAGCTGCAGAAATGGGCGATGATGGATTTATCTAGACGCGGCCGGAGCCCATTTTTTATGGTTTGGTAGTTGGTTTTTTGTTTGATGGTGTTTTTCTTGAACAATGCTGGTCTGTACTTAAACAATAGTTTTTAGGGTTGAGGATCATGGATCCTTGGACAATAGGTAGGATAATGGGTGGTGGATGGATCCTCTGTTTGGGGGATGAAACCACTTGTTATCCTGCCGCCTTTATTTCCTACACTTAGACCTTGTTAATATGGACACCCTTTGCCAACCCAAGTGGACGGGCCACGTTTTGCTGGTAGAAACTTGGGTTGGCAATTTTGACAACCTTTAAAGGGTTTAACTTTTGATAAATAAAACCTTAATCTTTTGGCTATCTGATGTGTTGTCATATTTGTGAATACTTTATCTTTCAATTGTTATGATATACTTTGTTTGAATCCATAAGTTAAGAATAAAAGTTTAATAGTTTATGTCAAAAAGTTTAGGATATGATCAAGGGTCAAATATCCTATAATCGATAAATTAAAAAAGTAGTGTAATTTAAGGATCATGCAAGCAGTTGTCAAAGAATAAGGGTCACTTAGACAAATAAAGTATAAAATTAAAGTGATTAAGGATCATACCTGAGAATCCAAGTTAGGATCCTAAACCTTTAACATTTACAATCAGGATAACCGAAAGACAAACCTTCATAAAAGGTTAGGATCAAGAATCCTTAGCTGTTTAGCTTCAAAATCCTGAAATGGAACATAACTTGGGGCTAAGCCAATATAAGAGAAGAGTTAGCAACTGGGGACAAGCCCAACAATTCTGAGGACAAGCCCAAAAAACTGGGGACAAGCCCAAAAAATCTGGGGACAAGCCCAAAAACCTGGGGACAAGCCCAAAGGATCTTGTGTAAACTGGAGTATGGCCCTCACTGGCGACTATCCAAATTTAGTGACATGAAAATGCCAAAACCTTAGCTAACGTGAAAACGTTAGAAACCTTAGGAA
Organism: Helianthus tuberosus; assembly: GCA_030545235.1. Classification (NCBI taxonomy): domain Eukaryota; kingdom Viridiplantae; phylum Streptophyta; class Magnoliopsida; order Asterales; family Asteraceae; genus Helianthus; species Helianthus tuberosus. The sequence goes on from CM060406.1 coordinate 191,789,053, forward strand.
CGGATGTATGGTACGTCTACCATTATACGTAGGAACCTGAATGCAGCCAGTACAATGAAATTGTCAGCCCCTAAAGCGAGTACTGGTCCCATTGCCTTGAACTGCATCAGGATCATCGTGCGCTACTGGTGATACTGGGGACAGGCCCAAAAACTAGGGACTAGCCCAAATAACTGGGGTCAAGCCCAAATAACTGGAGACTTCTGTGGATACTCAAACCTTTGTTAAGGATATACCAATCTTCTGCAAAACTCATAATTGAATGAAAGAAGGATAAAGGATCCAGGATCCTTCTCCTTGTATATAAGATAACTAAAGAATTAAATAGATTGAAATTAGATCATTACCAGAATGAGGACCAACTATCCTTTAAGGATCCTTCGAGGATATCGGTCATGAATGTTGCTAAGGATCCTGGATCCTTATTACATGAAGTATTTCTTCAAGTGGACAGCATTCCAAGCTCTTGGTAGCAAATTGCCTTCCATTGTCAGCAATCGATATGCCCCCTTTCCTGCCTCAGCTTCAATAAGATATGGGCCTTCCCATTTTGGTGCCAACTTTCCATCAGCAGGATTTGTGGTATTCTGAAATGCTTTCCTCAATACCATATCACCAACTTGGAACTTCCTGATCCTGACATTCTTATTGTAGGCTCCAGCCATCCTTTGTTGATAACTAGCCATTCTTATTCTTGCTAAATCCCTGAGTTCTTCTATGGTATCCAAGTCTTGAACCAAGTTTTCAGCATTTCCTTCAGGATCACGGATGCTTGTTCTTGCAGTAGGAACCACCATCTCTGTAGGGATCACTGATTCTGCTCCAAATACTAAAGAAAATGGGGTTTGGCCAGTAGCATTCTTGGGAGTTGTCCTATCAACCCATAGTACATAAGGTAGTTCTTCTGGCCATTTTCCTTTCTTGGATCCAAGCTTCTTTTTCAAGTTGTTGATGATGATCTTGTTGGATGATTCTGCTTGACCATTAGCTTGTGGGTGGACCGGTGTTGATGTTATCATCTTAATCCCCCAGCTGTCACAAAAGTTAGTAGTTCTACTCCCAATAAATTGGGATCCATTATCACAAACAATTTCAGAAGGGATACCAAATCTAGTAATAATATTTCTTTTGATAAAGGATATCACTTCTTTCTCTCTGACTTGAGCAAAGGCTTCAGCTTCTATCCACTTGGAGAAGTAATCAGTCATGGCAAGCATGAACACTTTTCCACCAGGTGCCTTGGGAAGTTTGCCAACTATATCAATTCCCCATCTCATGAATGGCCAAGAAGAGGGTATAGGATGCAGGAGTTCTGCTGGTTGGTGAAGGATATTACTATGTCTCTGACAAGGATCACACTTCTTGGCATAATCCACAGCATCCTTCTTCATAGTAGGCCAATAGTATCCTGTCCTAAGGATCCTTGAGAACAATGCCCTGCCCCCAGTGTGGTTTCCACAATCTCCTTCATGAAAATCCTTTAGGACTTCTTGAATTTCAGGATCCTCTATGCACCTTAGATATGGACCTGCAAGAGATCGTTTATGTTTTGGTCAAAAAATCTAATGAGGATAATGCAACCAAACTCTCTGTTACAGGGAATGATGCTTTGAATATAGAACAATGATAAGGATCACTTCAACGTAAATTGCACAAACGACACAAGGATTTGTACGGGGAAAAAGCCCTTGATCAAGAGTTGATCTCCGGCACAAAAAACCCTGGGTGATGGAAACTACCGATCACCAAGCTCAAATAAATCAATAAATGTTTACAACTTCGGATAGTAACGAGCTAGGTACAAGGATCACTACGGTGAAATGTGTAAAAATGAATGAAAACTAATAAGTGTTCGTCGAGAGCTTTAAGAGTGCAATTGTACGAGAGTGTGTGTAGCTGAAAATGGCTAAGTGTTCTAATTCTAGCTCGTCACCCCTTTAAAAATAGAATTTAACTACAATAACAAACTATCCGACTTTTGTGCCAAGCTCCCACGTTCTCCACAACGTCCATTTCCAGTCAAACGTGTGCGAAATACTCGTGGAATATTCCATAGTAACGTTGCCAAGACCAAGTCAAGCTTATTACTCCTGCGAAATAATACGAAACACAAACAAACAATCGTTAGTATGAGGATCCTTAAGGTGATCCATGATCCTTATCCTAATGCTCTTCTGAGGATCACTATCTGTCACAGAAGTAAGGATCATTAATTAGGATAACAAGTAAGGATCACTAATTGTTAGAAAATCCTCCCCTAACAATTGCCCCCAAAATTTAAGGAGTGATATGTAAAATGAGCGAATTATATTTTCTTGATCTTATCCGCAACTAACTATCGTAAATATAGCCGTTATTGTAGAACTATCCGTTGCAACCATGACGTCACAGAGGTGACAACCCTGCACAATCATGATTATAAATAGGAGATATAGATAGGATCGATTGCATTCAAAATTTCAGAGATACTCCCTTTATAACTGCATTCCGAAGATAAACAGGTATTCTCTCTTCATCTTCTTCCTTCTTTGCTCTGTTTTCCGTTTCTTTCCACCATTCTATCAAAGATGTTGCTCCGGAACTCCCCAGCTAAGGATCACTCGAAAAACAGCCCACCGAAAAGCCAGGGGATCATCGAAGATTCCATAAAAGAACGCTGCTGTTTCAACGATGCACAGATTGATAGGATCCGCCACTGCTTCCCGGCGAACACCGAGTTTAGATCTTTTGATCCCAATACCCTGAGAGATCACATTTCCGACAAGTGGGTTGCTTTTCCTGTCACTCCGTTCACCATAGGCTATACATATCCTTTTCCAGCCTTCACCCAATCTTTCTTTTCCCTAACCGGCATCTCTTATATCCAAGCCATGCCGATGATCTGGAGGGTTTTGTATACCCTTGAAAGCATCATCGAGCAAGAAGGGATAGACCTAGGAATGTCAGAGCTGGGAGAGCTGTATGATCTTACTACCTTTGGTTCTCATCGTTATCTGTTTAAACGTAAGCCTGGTGAGGAACATCCGATCTTCAAAGCTACCAAGAATGATGCTAACTGGAAGCGACGTTTCTTTTTCGTCAAGAGAGATTCTATTGATAATGGAAAGGATCTACCCAAGAATTGGGCTACCCATGGTAGGGTGGAGGATCCTGAGAAGAATCACCAGAGAACTTTCTTTTGATATAAGGATCACTTATATACTTTTGCTTTCTTGTTATGCAGCTATCACCGTCTCACGCCTCATACTGTCTCCTGCTGCCAAAGAGAGACTCATCGCTTTCAAGAAACTTGATCCTGAAACAAGAACTTTCAAAACAACAACCCAGGATTCTCAGGAGGTATCCTCAGGTTCTGTCACGATGTCAAGTAAGTATCTTTGCTTAAAAATTAAATAAATAGTGAAATATGAGTGAAATAAAGATACTTATCTTGTTTTGGTTGTGTAGGTGCTGGAAAATCCACCAAGTCTGCTTCAAAGTTCAATGTCACCGATCTCACCACCGTCAGATCCTCCAAAAGAAAGGCTCTTACCAGCCCGACAGCTTCAGTCCCCAAGGCACCCCTCAAAGGAAAGGGAATCAAGAAGAGAAAGGCCTCTGAAGCTGAGGATCTGCAGGGTCTGCCTCTGATCCGCCATCAATTCCTCGAGTACTTCAACGATGTAAGGATCACTGTCTCTGCTAGTATATCCTGCTGACATATCCTGCTGATATATCCTGCTGATTTGAGGATCACTTGGTCCTGACCTTATCTTTTATCCCCTTTGCAGAAATTCACTGAGATTGAGGATTATGTTGGCCACGTTGAGGATCAGGATAGGAAGATTGCCGACCTCCAGCAGGTTGCATTGCTAAAGGACCTCAAAATCGCTGATCTTCAGAAGGAGCTCCAGGATGCCAAGACTAAGACGGCTAAACTTCTGATTGACCTTGACTATGAAAAGCATGATCTCATAGAAGGTGCAAAGGTCTCTGCTGCCATCACAATGTATCAGACCAAACTAAAGATGGCCCAGGAAGCTCAAGATCCTAACTTCGACAGAAGCAGCTGGGAGATTGAGGACTGGAAAGCAAGATTGGCTGATCTTGAAGATAATGATGAGGCTGAGGAGGTTTTGGCGATCGAGGCTGGAGGCAAAGGTGAAGGTGGTGAAGCAAGTGGAGCCAGAGGTGATGATGCAGGAAAGGTTTAGGCTGCCTGATTGGGCGATGAAGGAAACTTCTAGACATAGCCGGAGCCCAATTTTTTAGTTTAATGGTTGTTTTGTTGAACAATTTGATGGTTTGTACTGAACAATAGTTTTTAGGATTAAGGATCATGTATGATCCTTTGGACAATAGGCAGGATTGCAAACGGTGGAGGGATCCTCTGTTTGGGGGATGAAGCCATTGTGATCCTGCCGCCTTTATATTCCTGCACTACTTTTGAACCTATTATCATGGACACCCTTTACCTACCCCAGCGGACGGGCCACGTTTTGCTGGTAGATGCTCGGGGTAGGTGATTTTGACAACCTTTTAAGGGTTAATCTTTTGTTAATAAATAAAACCTTAATCTTTTGTCGCTTATCTTGTATTGTTATCCTTTTTGTTTCTTTAATTCTCAATTGTTTTGATATACATTTATTGAATAAACAATTTTGAATAAGTCAGATTGAAAATACTTAGGATATGATCCAAGATCAAGTATCCTATAGTTAAAGAATCCCAAAAAGTAAAATATTTTAAGGATCACAAGTTTAGTTGTCAAATTTTTAGGGTTATTCAAATAAACAATGAGTAGAATTAAAAATAATGAAGGATCATACCTGAGGATCCAAGTTAGGATCCTAACCATAATCAGGATAACTACAAAATAAACCTTAGAGAGAAGTAAGGATCAAGGATCCCTAGTTGCTTATCTTCAAGGACCTGAAATAGAGCATAACTTGGGACTAAGCCAATATAAGATAATAGTTAGCAACTGGGGACAAGCCCAAGGATAACTGGGGACAAGCCCAAGGATAACTGGGGACAAGCCCAAGGATAACTGGGGACAAGCCCAAGGATAACTGGGGACAAGCCCAAGGATCGTATGTAAACTGGAGTATGGCCCTAACTGGCGACTATCCAAACTTAGTGACATGAAAATGCCAAAACCTTAGCTAACGTGAAAACGTTAGAAACCTTAGGAACGGATGTATGGTACGTCTACCATTATACTTAGGATCCTAGGTATAGCCAGTACAATGGAATTATCAGCCCCTAAAGCGAGTACTGGTCCCACTGCCTTGAACTATACCAGGATCATCATGCGCTACAGGCGGAACTGGGGTCAAGCCCAAATAACTGGGGTTAAACCCAAGGAACAGATTGCTTCTGCAGATAACCAATGTTATGCTAAGGATACCTGAACTTTCAAAACTTAAAATCACGTGAGAGATGGATAAAGGACACATGATCCTTATCCTTATATGAGAAAATAAAGAAATGAAATAGTTCAAGGTTAGGATATTACCAAAGTAAGGATCACTGATACTTTAAGGATCCTTCAAAGATACTCCTAACGTAAGGATCATCTGTGCCATGAGGATCCTGCTCACACGAAATATTTCTTCAAGTGGACAGCATTCCAAGCTCTTGGTAGCAAATCACCCTCCATGGTTAGCAATCTGTATGCCCCCTTTCCTGCTTCAGCTTCAATCAAATAAGGGCCTTCCCATTTTGGAGCCAATTTTCCATCGGCAGGATTGGTGGTATTCTGAAATGCTTTCCTTAATACCATATTTCCAACTTGAAACTTCCTGATCCTGACATTTTTGTTATAAGCACCAGCCATTCTTTGTTGATAACTGGCCATCCTTATCCTAGTCAGATCCCTGATTTCTTCAATAGTATCCAGGTCTTGAGTCAAGTTCTCATCATTTTCCTCAGGATCACGGGTACTTGTTCTAGCAGTTGGAACCGCCATTTCTGTTGGGATCACTGATTCTGCCCCAAATACCAAAGAGAATGGTGTTTGACCAGTTGCATTCTTAGGGGTTGTCCTATCAGCCCAAAGCACATAAGGTAGTTCTTCTGCCCATTTCCCTTTCTTGGATCCAAGCTTCTTCTTCAGATTGTTGATGATGATCTTGTTGGATGATTCTGCCTGACCATTAGCTTGTGGGTGGACTGGTGTTGATGTTATCATCTTAATCCCCCAGCTGTCACAAAAGTTAGTGGTTCTGCCCCCAATAAATTGGGAACCATTATCACATATAATTTCAGAAGGAATTCCAAATCTAGTTATAATATTTCTTTTAATGAAGGATATAACTTCCTTTTCTCTGACTTGGGCAAAAGCTTCAGCCTCTATCCACTTGGAGAAGTAATCAGTCATAGCTAGCATGAACACTTTTCCACCAGGTGCCTTAGGGAGCTTACCAACTATATCCATACCCCATCTCATAAATGGCCAAGAGGAGGATATAGGATGCAAAAATTCAGCTGGTTGATGAAGGATATTGCTGTGTCTCTGACAAGGATCACATCTCTTAGCATACTCCACAGCATCTCTCTTCATGGTTGGCCAGTAGTATCCTGTCCTCAGGATCCTTGAGAATAATGCCCTGCCCCCAGTGTGGTTTCCACAATCTCCTTCATGGAAGTCTTTTAAAACTTCTTGGATTTCAGGATCCTCAATGCATCTCAAGTATGGTCCTGCAAGAGATCGTCTATACAACATATTATTTAAAATTGTGAATTGAGATACCTTTAGTTTGAAAGCCCTAGGGTTTTCTCCTGTAGGAATCTCTCCATGTTGTAAGTATCTCATAATTGGTGAAATCCATGATCCTGATCCTGAATGGGATTGAGTATCCTCACTAGGGATAATTGCAGAATTCTTTCCTATCTCCATAGCCACATGATCCTCGATAGCCGGGGTCAGAATATGGATAATAGGGATCTTGATATCCTCCGGGATCTTCAAGGATGATCCTAAGTTAGCCAATACATCAGCTTCTGTATTTTCTTCCTTTGGTACCTGTGTCAAACTAAAGGAAACAAAGGAGAGTGCCAATTCTTTGACTATCTCTAAATATTTGGTTAGCTTTTCACCTTTAACAGCATAGGATCCATTAAAGTGATTTGTAATTAACAATGAATCTACATGTACCTCAAGATACCTGATCCCTATATGCTTGGCAGTTTGCAAACCAGCAATTAAGGCTTCATATTCGGCCTCATTGTTAGTGGTTTGTAACTCACAAGCTATAGAGTGGGGTATTATGTCCCCCTGTGGCGATTTTAGTAGTATTCCAAGCCCTGTGCCTTTAACATTTGAGGATCCATCAGTATAGAGTATCCAAGGATCCCTGGTCTCCTCTAGCTGCTGGACTTCTAACTCAGCTTCTTCTTGTAAATCACTACTGAAATCAGCCACAAAGTCGGCTAATGCTTGGGATTTGATGGCTGTCCTAGGCTCATATCTTATATCATAGGCACTAAGCTTCACTGCCCACTTAGCCATCCTTCCTGACATCTCTGGTTTCCTGAGGACATTCTTAATTGGAAAGTTAGTTTTAACAATAATAACATGAGTTTCAAAATAATGTCTCAATTTAGTAGATGCCATAATTAATGCAAGAATAAGTTTTTCAAGGTGTGAATACCTGGATTCGGCATCAAGTAAACTTTTACTTACATAATAGACAGGATGTTGTGTACCTTCGTGATCCTTAACAAGGACCGCACTTACTGCTTTTGAGGATACTGCAAGATACAAGGATAGCACATCGCCTTTTTCTGGTTTCATCAAGGACGGGGCTGAGGATAGGTAATCTTTGAGGGCTCTTAAAGCATTTTCATGCTTCTCAGTCCATTCAAATTTCTTATTCTTCCTCAGGATATCATAGAATTCTTTGCACTTTTCTGAGGATTTGGATATGAATCTGTTCAAAGCCGCTATCCTGCCTGTTAATCTTTGGACATCCTTAGCATTGGCCGGAGATTTGATGTTCACTATTGCTTTGATTTGTTCCGGGCTAGCTTCAATGCCTCTCTTTGTTACCATATATCCTAAGAATTTACCTGCTTTAACACCAAAGTGACATTTTGAAGGATTAAGCTTCATGTTATATTTGTCAAGGATATCGAAAGCTTCCTCCAAATCCCTTAGGTGATCCTCAGCCTTTATTGATTTTACCACCATATCGTCTATGTAGACCTCCATAGTTTGTCCAATCTGATCCTTGAACATCATATTCACTAGCCTTTGATAAGTTGCACCTGCATTTCTTAGTCCGAACGGCATAGCTATATAACAATATATACCAGTTGGAGTCATGAAGGCTGTATCCTCTTGATCGGATGGTTCCATTTGGATTTGTTGAAATCCAGATGAAGCATCCATAAAAGTTAACAGTTCATGACCCGCAGTTGCATCCACCATGGAGTCAATGTGGGGTAATGGGAAAGGATCCTTGGGACATGCCTTATTTAAATCGGTAAAATCGACACATACCCTCCACTTTCCGTTTTTCTTTTGAACAACAACCACATTGGCCAACCATCTTGGATACTTGACCTCTCTAATCATACCTGTTAGGGGAGGATTTTCTAACAATTAGTGATCCTTATTCGTTATCCTCATTAGTGATCCTTACTTCTGTGACAAGTGGTGATCCTCAGAAGAGCTTCAGGATCAGGATCATGGATCACTTTAAGGATCATCGTACTAACGATTGTTTACTTATGTTTTGTACTATCTCGCAGCTATAACAAGCTTGACCAAGTCTAGGCGACATTCCTGGAGAATATTCCTAAACTATTCTGCACGTGCTTGACCAAAAATAGACGTTGTGGAGAACGTGGAGGCTTGGCACGAAAGTCGGATAGTTAGTTTAGGTGGTTATTTCTATTTTAAAAAGGGAGTAACGAGCTAGTAGAAAACACTGAGTCATTTTCTCAGTTACACACACTCGTACAAACGCTCATACAAGCTCTCGTTCAAACACTTAGCAATTTCATACACTTTTTACACATTCCACCGTAGTGATCCTTGTACCTAGCTCGTTACTATCCGAAGTTGTAAACATTCATTCATTTATTTGAGATTGGTGATCGGTAGTTTCCATCACCCGGGGTTTTTTGTGCCGGAGATCTCTTGATCAAGGGCTTTTTCCCCGTATAAACCCTTGTGTTCTTTGTGCAATTTAACATTAAAGCGATCCTCATCATTGTTACACATTTTAAGCATCATACCCCGTAATCTAGAGTTTGGTTGCAATATCCTCATCTGATTTTTTGACCAAAACAGTTTGGCGCCCACCGTGGGGCAATTGGTGCTTTGTCCTTAGAAGAATACGCATTTCTGTGCTCATTCCGGTTCACTACGACCAAGCAAATGGCTTCCTCGGCGAAGAATACTTCAAATTTGATGCCCTCATTCACTTCTTCACAAGGCGTCCCTCCTTTGCCTCCACCACCTTCTGGATCCCAGAAAAATACTGAGAATGCCGCGAAGAAACCAACTCCCATTTTCTCAAAACCACCTACTTCTTCTGTTTCAACTAATCCTACTACTAATGATCTCTATGCCTTGATTTTGCAGATGAGGAATCATGCACAAGAGCAGGATAAGACCAACGAAAGGATCCTCCGGGAGATTGACGAAATCAAGAAACAGAAGAAAACGGCAGAGGATTGTTCCCCACTGATGCCCAGATCTTTGAATTTTGATACTCCGGTGATTACTTCTCAGCCATCAGTGGTTCCAGACATTCAATATGTGGGTGGACCAAAAGGAGTGCACTACGGAACAACAACAAGGACCCAGGCATCAGGTTCATATTTCCAGCCAGCGGGATCCTATCCTCAGCATATGGGATCCCTCACGAGTTCAGGAGGATATTCAGGAATGCAGCAGTTTCAAGGATCCTCCTTTGTTCCAGGATCATCCCAGGTTCAAGGATCCTCCTTTGTTCCAGGATCATCCCAGGTTCAAGGATCCTCCTTTGTTCCAGGATCATCCCAGGTTCAAGGATCCTCTTTTGTTCCAGGATCATCCCAGGTTCAAGGATCCTCCTTTGTCCCAGGATCATCCCAGGTTCAAGGATCCTCTTTTGTTCCAGGATCGTCCCAGTTTCAGGGATCCTTCCAGATGCCAGGATCCTTGAGGAGTTTGCAAACAGGAAGTTCAGACGTCCATCAAGGAGATTTTATTCCAATGCAGACCAATGCCTCTACTGGTCCCTCGATCCTTCCAGAGCCTCAACAATATGGATTAACATCCATTCTTCCTAACTTGAATCCAATGGGAGGTAACACTTTTAACAATTCTTATACTACTAACCAAGGTCTTATGCAGGATCCAGGTATCAATCATGCCATGGCCAGAGAATTGCAAAAGCTAAAGGATATGATATCAAGTGTCCCGGGAGTAGTCAAACCTATCCCAGAGATTGCAGATGGGAGCCATAAGATATCTCGTTTTGCACCACCAATCTGTGATGCTGAGATACCCAAGAGGTTCCATGTGCCTACAATGAAACTGTATGATGGCTCAACGGATCCTGAAGAACACATAGCACAATACAGGGAGAGGATGGAGATCAATCCAATCCCAGAAAGGTTAAAGGAAGCATGCCTGTGCAAAGGATTCGGATCCACTCTTACTGGATCAGCTCTCAAATGGCTGCTAAGTCTTCCTCCCTATTCTATTACCTCATTTGCTAACCTAGTTAACTTGTTTAATAATCAGTTTTCTTGTAGTAGGAAATTTGAACGATTAACTAGTGATTTATATAGGATAACCCAGGGTCATAATGAATCATTAAGGGATTATATTACCAAATTCAGTAAAGAATCCTTAGACATTCCTAACTTAGATATAGCCACGGCTGTCGAGGCCTTCAAAATGGGATTGCTTAGGGATTCGTTATTTTATGATGATCTTGTTATGACACCATGCAGGAACCTAGATGAGGTAAGAACCCGGGCCCTTAGGTACATCCGACTAGAAGATGACAAGAGGATCCAGGAGAGGTTAACAGGATCCTCAAAGCAGGATAAGCAAGGATCCTCATTCAGGAACAACAAGTTCAAATCCTACAACAGATCTGATAACCAGAACGTGCATTCTATTGATCAAGAAGAGGATGATGAGGATTATCCTCCAATTTCTGAATATTGTTTTAGTGTTGATAACAATGAACTAATCCTTGCTATGCAGAGTCTAGGTGATAAAGCTAGATGGCCCAGAAAAAACGATAGGCCAGCTGCAACTAAAGATAAATCAAAGTGGTATGCATACCATGAAGATTTTGGGCACCTCACAGAAGAATGCATTGCACTAAGAAAGGAAATTGGATACTTGTTGAGCAAGGGGCATCTAAAAGAATTGTTGGGAAGAAAGAAGTCAAGGACTCAGGATCCTGAAAGGATCCCTGAGAAGGCTCCAGCCCCTCCGGTGGATGCACAAGTGATAAACTTCATTTCTGGAGGATCAGACATTTGCGGCACATCCTTCTCAGCAGCTAAAAGGCATGCAAAGGAAACTAAAATGGATAACGGAGAAAGACCTGTTCGAACATCAAGTGTCTCGGAAGGGAAAGTCATAACCTTTGATGAAGCGGATCGTGTTGATATCCAGGATCCTCATCACGATGGTTTAGTTATTACTCTTTTTATATCTAACCATTTTGTCCGCAGGATCCTTATAGACGGAGGAAGTTCAGTGAACATTATCCAGCTTGATGTCCTAAAGAAGATGGGTATTCCTGAATCAGAGATCATACCAAGATCCTCCGTGCTCGTGGGATTTAGTGGCCCTGGATACACGATATGAAAGCAGTCCCATCCACTTACCATCAATGTGTGAAGCTCCCTAGTCCTTGGGGAATAGTGAAGATTGATAGCGATCAGCAGGAGGCTAAAAATTGCTATACTTCATCAATGAAACCAGCTTCGAAATCCAGGGAGCAATAGCAATCAAAGTATCCTCCAAGGGATGTCTTGGAGACGAGTGAACAGGATGTGGTAGAAATCCTCATGGATCCTGATGATCCTGAATCCAAAATCTATATCGGATCACGGATCCTTGGCGAAATGAAAGAAGACCTCGTATCCTTCCTCAAAAGGAGAAAGACTACCTTTGCATGGAAACACGAAGATATGACTGGTATATCCAAAGATGTTATCACTCACAAACTCGGCATCGACAGATCCTTCAGACCAATCCATCAAAGGAAAAGGAAGTTTGCACCGGAAAGGAATGCCATTATCCAGGAAGAGGTAGAAAAATTGCTCCGGGCAGGTATGATTAGAGAGGTCAAGTATCCAAGATGGTTGGCCAATGTGGTTGTTGTTCAAAAGAAAAACGGAAAGTGGAGGGTATGTGTCGATTTTACCGATTTAAATAAGGCATGTCCCAAGGATCCTTTCCCATTACCCCACATTGACTCCATGGTGGATGCAACTGCGGGTCATGAACTGTTAACTTTTATGGATGCTTCATCTGGATTCCAACAAATCCAAATGGAACCATCCGATCAAGAGGATACAGCCTTCATGACTCCAACTGGTATATACTGCTATATTGCTATGCCCTTCGGATTAAGAAATGCAGGTGCAACATATCAAAGGCTGGTGAATATGATGTTCAAGGATCAGATTGGACAAACTATGGAGGTTTACATAGATGATATGGTGGTGAAATCCTTGAAGGCTGAGGATCACTTAAGAGACTTGGAGGAAGCATTTGATATCCTTGATAAATATAATATGAAGCTTAATCCTTCGAAGTGTCACTTTGGTGTTAAAGCAGGTAAATTCTTAGGATATATGGTGACAAAGAGAGGCATTGAAGCTAGCCCGGAACAAATCAAAGCAATAGTAAACATCAAGTCTCCGGCCAATGCTAAGGATGTTCAAAGGCTAACAGGCAGGATCGCAGCTTTGAACAGATTTATATCCAAATCCTCTGAGAAGTGCAAAGAATTCTACGATATCCTAAGGAAGAACAAGAAGTTTGAGTGGACTGAGAAGCATGAAAATGCTTTAAGAGCCCTCAAAGATTACCTATCCTCAGCCCCGGCTTTGATGAAACCAGAAAAAGGCGATGTTCTATCCTTGTATTTGGCGGTATCCTCAAAAGCAGTAAGTGCGGTCCTTGTTAAGGATCATGAAGGTACACAACATCATGTCTATTATGTAAGTAAAAGTTTACTTGATGCCGAATCCAGGTACTCACACCTTGAAAAGCTTATTCTTGCATTAATTATGGCATCTACTAAGTTAAGACATTATTTTGAAACCCATGTTATCATTGTTAAAACTAATTTTCCAATTAAGAATGTCCTCAGGAAACCAGAGATGTCAGGAAGGATGGCTAAGTGGGCAGTGAAGCTAAGTGCATATGATATAAGATATGAGCCCAGGACAGCCATCAAATCCCAAGCATTAGCTGACTTTGTGGCTGATTTCAGTAGTGATTTACAAGAAGAAGCTGAGTTGGAAGTCCAACAGCTAGAAGAGACTAAGGATCCTTGGATACTCTATACTGATGGATCCTCAAATGTCAAGGGCACAGGGCTTGGAATACTACTAAAATCGCCACAGGGGGACATAATACCCTACTCTATAGCTTGTGAGTTCCAAACCACTAACAATGAGGCTGAGTATGAAGCCTTAATTGCTGGTTTGCAAATTGCAAAGCATATGGGGATCAGGTATCTTGAGGTACATGTAGATTCTTTGTTAATTACAAACCACTTTAATGGATCATATGCTGTTAAAGGTGAAAAGCTAACCAAGTATTTGGAGATAGTCAAAAGTTTGGCACTCTCTTTTGTTTCCTTTAGTTTGTCACAGGTACCAAGGGAAGAAAATACAGAAGCTGATGCATTGGCTAACTTAGGATCCTCCTTGAAGATCCCGGAGGATATCAAGATTCCTATTATCCATATCCTGACCCCGGCTATCGAGGATCATGAGGCTATGGAGATAGGAAATGATTCTGCAATTATCCCTTGTAAGGATACTCAATCCCATTCAGGATCAGGATCATGGATCTCACCAATTATGAGATACTTACAACATGGAGAAATTCCTACAGGAGAAAACCCTAGGGCTTTCAAAGCTAAGGTATCTCAATTCTCAATTATAAATAGTATGTTGTATAGACGATCTCTTGCAGGACCATACTTGAGATGCATTGACGATCCTGAAGTCCAAGAAGTTTTAAAAGACTTCCATGAAGGAGATTGTGGAAACCACACCGGGGGCAGGGCATTATTTTCAAGGATCCTGAGAACAGGATACTATTGGCCAACCATGAAGAGAGACGCTGTGGAGTATGCTAGAAGATGTGATCCTTGTCAGAGGCACAGCAATATCCTTCATCAACCAGCTGAATTATTGCATCCTATATCCTCCTCTTGGCCATTTATGAGATGGGGTATGGATATAGTTGGAAAGCTCCCTAAGGCACCTGGTGGAAAAGTATTCATGCTTGCTATGACAGATTACTTCTCCAAGTGGATAGAAGCTGAAGCTTTCGCCCAAGTCAGAGAAAAGGAAGTTATATCCTTTATTAAAAGAAATATTATAACTAGATTTGGAATTCCTTCTGAGATTATATGTGATAATGGTTCCCAATTTATTGGGGGCAGAACCACTAACTTTTGTGACAGCTGGGGGATTAAGATGATAACATCAACACCAGTCCACCCACAAGCTAATGGCCAAGCAGAATCATCTAACAAGATCATCATCAACAATTTGAAGAAGAAGCTTGGATCCAAGAAAGGGAAATGGGCAGAAGAACTACCCTATGTGCTCTGGGCTGATAGGACAACCCCTAAAAACGCTACTGGTCAAACACCATTCTCTTTGGTATTTGGGACAGAATCAGTGATCCCAACAGAAATGGTGGTTCCAACTGCTAGAACAAGTACTCGTGATCCTGAGGAAAATAATGAAAACTTGGCTCAAGACCTGGATACTATTGAAGAAATCAGGGATATGGCTAGGATAAGGATGGCCAGTTATCAGCAAAGAATGGCTGGTGCTTACAACAAAAATGTCAGGATCAGGAGGTTTCAAGTTGGAGACATGGTATTAAGGAAAGCATTTCAAAATACCACCAATCCTGCTGATGGAAAATTGGCTCCAAAATGGGAAGGCCCTTATTTGATTGAAGCTGAAGCAGGAAAGGGGGCATATAGATTGCTAACCATGGAAGGTGATTTGCTACCAAGAGCTTGGAATGCTGTCCACTTGAAGAAATATTTCATGTGAGCAGGATCCTCATGGCACAGATGATCCTCACGATAGGGGTATCCTTAAAGGATCCTCAAAGTATCGGTGATCCTTACTTAGGTAATATCCTAAACTTGAACTATTTCATTTCTTTATTTTCTCATATAAGGATAAGGATCATGTATCCTTTATCCACCTCTCACGTGAATTTAAGTTTTGAAAGTTCTGGTATCCTTAGCATAGCGTTGGTTATCCGCAGAAGCAATCCGTCCTTTGGGTTTAACCCCAGTTATTCGGGCTTGACCCCAGTTCCGCCTGTAGCGCACGATGATCCTGGTATAGTTCAAGGCATTGGGACCAGTACTCGTTTTAGGGGCTGATAATTCCATTGTACTGGCTATGCTTAGGATCCTACGTATAATGGTAGACGTACCATACATCCGTTCATAAGGTTTCTAACGTTTTCACGTTAGCTAAGGTTTCTAACGTTTTCACGTTAGCAAAGGTTTTGGCATCTTCATGTCACTAAGTTTGGATAGTCGCCAGTTAGGGCCATACTCCAGTTTACATACGATCCTTGGGCTTGTCCCCAGTTATCCTTGGGCTTGTCCCCAGTTATCCTTGGGCTTGTCCCCAGTTGCTAATTCTTATCTTATTTTTGGCTTAATCCCAAGTGATGCTCTATTGCAGGTTCTTGAAGATAGGCAACTAGGGATCCTTGATCCTTACTTTATTCTAAGGTTTATCTTATAGTTATCCTTATTAAGGTTAGGATCCTAACTTGGATCCTCAGGTATGATCCTTAACTATTTCTAATTCTATTCATTACTTATTTGAATGACCCTTACACTTGACAACTGAACTTATGATTCTTAAACCATATCACTTTTTAGAACTTATCGGTTATGAGAAAGGTGATCCTTGATCATATCCTAAGCTTTTTGGATATCCTTTTTAATTTTTCAAGGATTGATAAGTATAAACAGAATAAACATTATAACAGTTGGAAAGTAACATATTGAAAAGGATAACAACACGAGATAAGCGACAAAAGGTTAAGTTTTTATTTATAAACAAAAGACTAACCCTTAAAGGTTGTCAAAATTACCTACCCGAGCATCTACCAGCAAAACGTGGCCCGTCCGCTGGGGTAGGTAAAGGGTGTCCATGATAATAAGTTCAAAGATAGTGCAGGAATATAAAGGCGGCAGGATCACAATGGCTTCATCCCCCAAACAGAGGATCCCTCCACCGATTGCAATCCTGCCTATTGTCCAAAGGATCCTACATGATCCTTAATCCTAAAGTCTATTGTTCAAGTACCAACCATTAAATTGTTTTAAACATCACAACCACAAAAAACTACCATCAAACTAAAAAAAAAATTGGGCTCCGGCTGCGTCTAGGAATGTCCATCATCGCCCAATTGTGCAGCCTACACCTTTGCTGCATCCTCTTCTCCTTCAGCTGTGGTACCCTTCGTCAGATCCTTCCCACTGCCACTTGCTTCAATCGCCAAGACCTCAGTAGCCTCCTCCTCATCATCCTCAAGATCAGCCAACCTTGCCTTCCAACCCTCAACATCCCAGCTGTTCTTGTCAAAGCTAGGATCTTGAGCTTCCTGGGCCATCTTCAATTTTGTCTGATACATCGTAATGGCGGCAGAGACCTTAGCATTTTCAATGAGGTCATGCTTCTCATAGTCAAGGTCGATCAGAAGTTTGGCTGTCTTAGTCTTCTCATCTAGGAGTTCCTTCCGAAGATCAGCAAGTGCAAGGTCCTTGAGCACGGCAACCTGTTGGAGGTCAGCAATTTTCTTGTCCTGCTCCTCAACGTTCCCTACGTAATCCTCAATCTCAGCAAATTTCTGCAAAGAAAAGGATAAAGCAGTTCAAGATCAGGTGATCCTCATACGAGTAGGATATCTAGGCAGAATAAAGGATCCTTACATCATTGAAGTATTCAAGGAACTGGTGGCGAATCAGTGGTAGACCTTGAAGATCCTCAGCATCAGAAGTTTTCCTCTTCTTGACACCCTTTCCTTTAGCGGGTGCCTTTGGAATGGAGATGCTAGGACTGGTAGTGGGTCTTTTCTTCCTGGATCGTACGACATCAAGGTCAGCTGTGTTGAATTGGGATACAGGCTTGGCAGATTTTCCAGCACCTACACAATCAAAACAAGATAAGTATCTTTTCTCAGTTCATATTTTATTATTTATTTAAATTTTAAACAAGGATACTTACTTGACATTGTGACAGAGCCTGAGGATACCTCCTGTGAATCTTGGGTTGTTGTCTTGAAAGTTCTTATCTCAGGATCAAGTTTCTTGAAAGCGAGGAGCCTTTCCTTAGCAGCAGGGGACAGTTTCAGATGTGAGACGGTGATAGCTGCATAAAAAGAAAGCAAAAATATAAGTTATCCTTACATCAAAAGAAAGTTCCTAGTGATCCTTCTCAGGATCCTCCATCCTCCATCCTACCATGGGTAGCCCATTTTTTAGGAAGATCTTTTCCATCCTGGATGGAATCTCTCTTGACAAAAAAGAAGCGCCGTTTCCAATTAGCATCATTCTTGGTGGCTTTGAAGATCGGGTGTTCCTCACCGGGTTTACGTTTGAACAAATAACGGTGAGAGCCAAAGGTGGTAAGATCATACAGTTCTCCTAGCTCTGCCATTCCTAGATCTATTCCCTCCTGATCAATGATCCTTTCAAGGGTGTACAAAACCCTCCAAATCATCGGCATGGCTTGGATATAAGAGATGCCGGTTAGGGAAAAGAAAGATTGGGTTAAGGCTGGAAAAGGATATGTATAGCCTATGGTGAATGGAGTGACGGGGAAAGCAACCCACTTATCGGAGATATGATCGCTCAGGGCATTGGGGTCAAAAGGTCTAATTTCGGTGTTCGCCGGAAAACAGTAGCGGATCCTATCTATCTAAGCATCATTGAAGCAGCAGCGTTCTTTGATAGAGTCTTCAATGATCCCCTGGCTTTTCGGAGGACTGTTCTTTGGGTGATCCTTGGCCGGTGAACTTCGGAGCAACATTTTCGAAGTGACGGAGATAAAGAAAGAAAAACAGAGTAAGAGAGGAAGAAAGAGGAGAAAGAAATACCTGGTTGATCGTCGACCGAGAATTTAAAGGGAGTTTCTTTCGAATTTGAATGCATAATGATCCTATCTATATCTCTATTTATAATTATGATTCTGCAGGATTGTCACTTCCGTGACGTCATGATCGCAACGGCTAGTTCTATTTTAACGACTATATATCCGTTAGTTTGTTGCGGATAAGATCAGTAAAATATAACTCACATATTTACAATTTAACTCCTTATATTTTGGGGGCAATTGTTAGGGGAGGATTTTCTAACAATTAGTGATCCTTATTCGTTATCCTCATTAGTGATCCTTACTTCTGTGACAGGTGGTGATCCTCAGAAGAGCTTCAGGATCAGGATCATGGATCACTTTAAGGATCCTCGTACTAACGATTGTTTACTTATGTTTTGTACTATCTCGCAGGTATAACAAGCTTGACCAAGTCTAGGCGACATTCCTGGAGAATATTCCTAAACTATTCTGCACGTGCTTGACCAAAAATAGACGTTGTGGAGAACGTGGAGGCTTGGCACGAAAGTCGGATAGTTAGTTTAGGTGGTTATTTCTATTTTAAAAAGGGAGTAACGAGCTAGTAGAAAACACTGAGTCATTTTCTCAGTTACACACACTCGTACAAACGCTCATACAAGCTCTCGTTCAAACACTTACCAATTTCATACACTTTTTACACATTCCACCGTAGTGATCCTTGTACCTAGCTCGTTACTATCCGAAGTTGTAAACATTCATTCATTTATTTGAGATTGGTGATCGGTAGTTTCCATCACCCGGGGTTTTTTGTGCCGGAGATCTCTTGATCAAGGGCTTTTTCCCCGTATAAACCCTTGTGTTCTTTGTGCAATTTAACATTAAAGCGATCCTCATCATTGTTACACATTTTAAGCATCATACCCCGTAATCTAGAGTTTGGTTGCAATATCCTCATCTGATTTTTTGACCAAAACAATACCTGCCCGGAGCAATTTCTCTACCTCTTCCTGGATAATGGCATTTCTTTCCGGTGCAAACTTTCTTCTCCTTTGATGGATTGGTTTGAAGGACCTATCAATGCCAAGTTTGTGAGTGATTACATCTTTAGATATGCCTGTCATGTCTTCGTGTTTCCATGCAAAGGTAGTCTTTCTCCTTTTGAGGAAGGATACGAGGTCTTCTTTCATATCGCCAAGGATCCCTGATCCGATATAGATTTTGGATTCAGGATCATGAGGATCCATGAGGATTTCTACCACATCCTGCTCTCTTGCCTCCAAGACATCCCTTGGAGGATACTTTGATTGCTATTGCTCCCTTGACTTCGAGGCTGGTTTCATCGATGAAGTATAGTAATTCTTAGCCTCCTGCTGATCACTGTCAATCTTGACTATTCCCCAAGGACTAGGGAGCTTTACACATTGATGGTAAGTAGATGGGACTGCCTTCATATCGTGTATCCAGGGCCTGCCAAGGATAACATTACAACAAGATAAACAGTCAATAACACAAAATTTTTGATAAGAATGTAGGCCTTCGATGTATATTGGGAGCTTAATGTCCCCCAGGGTATTCTTAGTTTCGCCACTAAATCCTACGAGCACGGAGGATCTTGGTATGATATCTGATTCAGGGATACCCATCTTTTTTAGAACATCGAGCTGGATAATGTTCACTGAGCTTCCTCTGTCTATAAGGATCCCGCGGACAAAATGGTTAGAAATGAAAAGAGTAATAACTAAACCATCGTGATGAGGATCCTGGATATCAACACGATCATCCTCATCAAAGGTTATGACTTTTCCTTCGGAGACACTTGATGTTCGAACGGGTCTTTCTCCACTATCCATCTTAGTTTCCTTTGCATGCCTTTTAGCTGCTGAGAAGGGTGTGCCACAAATGTCTGATCCTCCAGAAATAAAGTTTATTACTTGTGCATCTGCTGGAGGAGCCGGAGCTTTCTCAGGGATCCTTTCAGGATCCTGAGTCCTTGACTTTTTCCTACCCAACAACTCTTTTAGATGCCCCTTGCTCTACAAGTATCCAATTTCCTTTCTTAGTGCAATGCATTCTTCTGTAAGATGCCCAAAATCTTCATGGTATGCACACCACTTTGACTTATCCTTAGTTGCAGCTGGCCTATCATTCTTTCTGGGCCATCTGGCTTTATCACCTAAGTTCTGCATCGCAAGGATTAGTTCATTGTTATCAACAGAAAAACAATATTCAGAGATTGGAGGATAATCCTCATCATCCTCTTCTTGATCAACAGCATGCACGTTCTGGTTATCAGATCTGTTATAGGATCTGAACTTGTTGTTCCTGAATGAGGATCCTTGCTTATCCTGCTTTGAGGATCCTGCTAACCTCTCCTGGATCCTTTTGTCATCCTCTAGCCGGATGAACCTAAGTGCCCGGGTTCTTACCTCATCTAGGTTCCTGCATGGTGTCATAACAAGATCATCATAGAACAATGAATCCCTAAGCAATCCCATTTTAAAGGCCTCAACAGCCGTAGCTATATCCAAGTTGGGAATGTCTAAGGATTCTTTACTGAATTTGGTAATGTAATCCCTTAATGATTCATTATGACCCTGGGTTATCCTATATAGATCACTAGTTAATCGTTCAAATTTTCTACTACAAGAAAACTGATTATTAAATAGGTTAACTAGATTAGAAAATGAGGTAATAGAGTAGGGGGGAAGACTTAGCAGCCATTTGAGAGCTGATCCAGTAAGAGTGGATCCGAATCCCTTGCACAGGCATGCTTCCTTTAACCTTTCTGGGATTGGATTGATCTCCATCCTCTCCCTGTATTGTGCTATGTGTTCTTCAGGATCCGTCGAACCATCATACAGCTTCATAGTTGGGACATGGAACCTCTTGGGTATCTCAGCATCACAGATTGGTGGTGCAAAACGAGATATCTTGTGGCTCCCATCTGCGATCTCTGGGATAGGTTTGACCACTCCTGGAACACTTGATATCATATCCTTCAACTTCTGCAATTCTCTGGCCAAGGCATGATTGATACCTGGATCCTGCATAAGGCCATGGTTAGTAGTATAAGAATTATTAAAAGTGTTACCTCCCATTGGATTCAAATTAGGAAGAATGGATGTTAATCCATATTGTTGGGGCTCTGGAATGATCGAAGGACCAGTAGAAGCATTGGTCTGCATTGGAATAAAATCTCCCTGATGGACATCTGAATTTCCTGTTTGCAAACTCCTCAAGGATCCTGGCATCTGGAAGGATCCCTGAAACTGGGACGATCCTGGAACAAAGGAGGATCCTTGAACCTGGGATGATCCTGGAACAATGGAGGATCCTTGAACCTGGAATGATCCTGGAACAAAGGAGGATCCTTGAACCTGGGATGATCCTGGAACAATGGAGGATCCTTGAACCTGGGATGATCCTGGAACAATGGAGGATCCTTGAACCTGGGATGATCCTGGAACAAAGGAGGATCCTTGAACCTGGGATGATCCTGGAACAAAGGAGGATCCTTGAACCTGGTGCGCTCCTGAGTATCCTCCTGAATTCGTGAGGGATCCCATATGCTGAGGATAGGATCCCGCTGGCTGGAAATGGGAACCCGATGCCTGGGTCACTGTTGTTGTTCCGTAGTGCACTCCTTTTGGTCCACCCACATATTGAACATCTGGAACCACTGATGGCTGAGAAGTAATCACCGGAGTATCAAAATCCAAAGATCTGGGCATCAGTGGGGAATGATCCTCTGCCGTTTTCTTTTGTTTCTTGAGATCTCCGATTTCTTTGAGAATCCTTTCATTGGTCTTATCCTGTTGCTGTATATGATCCTTCATCTGCAAAATCAAAGTAAACATGTCACTAGTAGTGGGAGTGTAAGAAGCAGAAGAAGTTGGAGGTTTTGAGAAAATAGGAGTTGGTTTCTTCGCAACATTCTCAGCATTCTTCTGGGATCCAGAAGGTGGTGGAGGCAAAGGAGGAACGCCTTGTGAAGAACTGAATGAGGGCATCAAATTTGAAGCATTCTTCGCTGAGGAAGCCATTTGCTTGGTTGTAGTGAACTGAACTGAGCACAGAAATACGAATTTTTCTAAGAATGAAGCACCAATTGCCCCACGGTGGGCGCCAAACTGTTTTGGTCAAAAAATCTAATGAGGATAATGCAACCAAACTCTCTGTTACAGGGAATGATGCTTTGAATATAGAACAATGATAAGGATCACTTCAACGTAAATTGCACAAACGACACAAGGATTTGTACGGGGAAAAAGCCCTTGATCAAGAGTTGATCTCCGGCACAAAAAACCCCGGGTGATGGAAACTACCGATCACCAAGCTCAAATAAATCAATAAATGTTTACAACTTCGGATAGTAACGAGCTAGGTACAAGGATCACTACGGTGAAATGTGTAAAAATGAATGAAAACTAATAAGTGTTCGTCGAGAGCTTTAAGAGTGCAATTGTACGAGAGTGTGTGTAGCTGAAAATGGCTAAGTGTTCTAATTCTAGCTCGTCACCCCTTTAAAAATAGAATTTAACTACAATAACAAACTATCCGACTTTTGTGCCAAGCTCCCACGTTCTCCACAACGTCCATTTCCAGTCAAACGTGTGCGAAATACTCGTGGAATATTCCATAGTAACGTTGCCAAGACCAAGTCAAGCTTATTACTCCTACGAAATAATATGAAACACAAACAAACAATCGTTAGTATGAGGATCCTTAAGGTGATCCATGATCCTTATCCTAATGCTCTTCTGAGGATCACTATCTGTCACAGAAGTAAGGATCATTAATTAGGATAACAAGTAAGGATCACTAATTGTTAGAAAATCCTCCCCTAACAGTTTATATAACATGTTATATAATATTGTAAATTGAGATACCTTGATTTTGAAAGCCCTGGGGTTTTCTCCTGTAGGAATCTCTCCATGTTGTATATATCTTATGATTGGAAGGATCCATGATCCTGAATGAGACTGTGCACTATCACTAGGAACTATTGCAGAATCCTCCTCTATCTCCATAGTTATGTGATCCTCAATAGCAGGAGCCAAAATATGGATGATAGGGATCTTGATATCCTCTGGAATTTTCAATG
Organism: Helianthus tuberosus; assembly: GCA_030545235.1. Lineage (NCBI taxonomy): Eukaryota > Viridiplantae > Streptophyta > Magnoliopsida > Asterales > Asteraceae > Helianthus > Helianthus tuberosus. The sequence continues at coordinate 191,812,472 of CM060406.1, forward strand.
ATGATCCTAGATTGGCCAATGCATCAGCTTCTGCATTCTCTTCCCTAGGTACCTGTGTCAAACTAAAAGAAACAAAAGAGAGTGCCAATTCCTTGACTATCTCTAAATACTTGATTAGCTTTTCACCTTTAACAGCATAGGATCCATTAAAGTGATTAGTAATTAACAATGAATCTACATGTACCTCAAGATACCTGATCCTCATATGCTTGGCAATTTGCAAACCAGCTATCAAGGCTTCATATTCAGCCTCATTATTAGTAGTTTGGAACTCACAAGCTATTGAGTGGGGTATTATGTCCCCCTTGTGGCGATTTTAGTAGTATTCCAAGTCCTGTTCCTTTGACATTAGATGCTCCATCAGTGAAGAGTATCCAAGGATCCTTAGTCTCTTCAAGCTGCTGAACTTCTAACTCAGCTTCTCTTTGTAAATCACTACTAAAATCTGCCACAAAGTCAGCTAAGGCTTGGGATTTGATGGCAGTCCTTGGTTCATATCTTATATCATAAGCACTAAGCTTCACTGCCCATTTAGCCATCCTTCTTTACATTTCAGGTTTCCTGAGAACATTCTTAATTGGAAAGTTAGTCTTAACAATAATGGCATGAGTTTCGAAATAATGTCTTAGTTTAGTAGATGCCATAATCAAAGCAAGGATAAGTTTCTCTAAATGAGAATACCTGGATTTAGCATCAAGCAAACTCTTACTTACATAATAAATAGGATGTTGTGTACCTTCGTGATCCTTAACAAGGACTGCACTTACTGCTTTAGAGGATACCGCTAGATATAAGGATAATATATCCCCTTTTTCTGGTTTCATCAAGGCAGGAGCTGAGGATAGGTAATCCTTAAGGGCTTTGAGAGCATTTTCATGCTTTTTAGTCCATTCAAATTTCTTGTTCTTTCTCAAAATGTCATAGAATTCCTTGCACTTTTCTGATGACTTGGATATGAACCTATTCAAGGCTGCGATCCTCCCTGTCAACCTTTGCACATCCTTGGCATTGGCAGGAGATTTGATATTCACAATTTCCTTAATTTGCTCTGGACTTGCTTCTATGCCTCTTTTTGTTACCATGTAACCTAGGAACTTGCCTGCTTTAACACCAAAGTGACACTTTGAAGGATTCAACTTCATATTGAATTTGTCAAGGATATTGAATGCTTCCTCCAGGTCTCTAAGGTGATCCTCAGCTATCTTGGACTTAACCACCATGTCATCTATATAGACTTCCATAGTGTGTCCTATTTGTTCCTTAAACATCATATTGACTAGCCTTTGATAAGTAGCACCTGCATTCCTTAGTCCAAATGACATAGCAATATAACAATAGATACCAGTTGGGGTCATAAAGGCTGTATCCTCTTGATCAGATGGTTCCATCTGAATTTGTTGAAATCCAGATGAAGCATCCATAAAAGTCAACAACTCATGACCCGCGGTAGCATCCACCATGGAGTCAATGTGGGGTAATGGGAAAGGATCCTTGGGACATGCCTTGTTTAAATCAGTGAAATCGACACATACCCTCCACTTTCCATTTTTCTTTTGAACTACAACCACATTGGCTAACCACCTTGGATACTTGACCTCTCTAATCATACCTGCTCAGAGTAATTTGTCTACCTCCTCCTGGATAATAGCATTCCTCTCAGGTGCAAACTTCCTCCTCTTCTGATGTATGGGCTTGAATGACCTGTCAATGCCAAGCTTATGAGTAATTATATCTTTAGAGATACCTGTCATGTCTTCATGCTTCCAGGCAAAGGTAGTTTTTCTCCTTTTAAGGAAGGATACTAGATCCTGTTCAATGTTGCTGAGGATCCTTGATCCTATGAAGACTTTGGATTCAGGATCATTAGGATCTATAAGGATATCTTTCGCATCCTGTTCTCTTGCCTCCAAGACGTCTCTTGGAGGATACTTTAGTTGCTATTGCTCCCTTGGTCTTGAGGCTGGCTTCATTGATGAGGTATAGCAATTCTTTGCTTCTTGTTGGTCATTCTCAATCTTTATCACCCCCCATGGACTAGGAAGCTTCACACATTGATGATATGTAGATGCAACTGCCTTCATGTCATGTATCCATGGCCTGCCAAGGATAACATTGCAACAGGATAAGAAATCTATTACACAAATTTTTTGATAAGAATGAAGTCCTTCAATGTAGATGGGAAGTTTAATGTCCCCCAATGTATTCTTGGTTTCTCCGCTGAATCCCACAAGAACTGAGGATCTTGGGATAATATCCGACTCAGGGATGTTAATTTTCTTGAGGACATCAAGATGAATGATGTTCACCGAGCTTCCTCCATCGATTAGGATCCTGCGAACAAAGTGGTTAGAGATGAACAAAGTAATGACAAGACCATCATGATGAGGATCCTGAACATCAACACGATCATCCTCATCAAAAGTTATGACTTTCTCCTGTGTGACAGTAGAAGTCCGGACGGGTCTGTCCCCATTATCCATCTTGGTCTCCTTGGCATGTCTTTTGGCTGCTGAAAAGGAAGTACCACAAATGTCTGATCCACCAGATATGAAGTTTATAACTTGTGCATCTGCCGGAGGAGCAGGGGCTCTTTCTGGGACCTTTTCAGGATCCTGGATCCTTGACTTTTTTCTTCCCAAAAGCTCCTTCAAGTGTCCCTTGCTTAACAAGTAACCAGTTTCTTTTCTAAGTGCAATACATTCTTCAGTGAGATGTCCGAAATCCTCATGATATGCACACCATTTGGACTTGTCTTTTGTTGCAGCTGGTTTATCACTTTTTCTAGGCCATCTTGCTTTCTCACCTAGATTCTGCATTGCAAGAATTAGTTCATTGTTATCGACAGAAAAACAATATTCAGAAATGGGAGGATAATCCTCATCATCCTCTTCCTGTTCCACTGCATGCACGTTCTGGTTGTCAGACTTGTTATAAAATTTGGACTTGTTGTTCCTGAAGTAGGATCCTTGCTTTTCCTGCTTCGAGGATCCTGCAAGTCTTTCCTGGATCCTTTTATCATCCTCTAGTCGGATGAATCTAAGGGCCCTGGTTCTTACCTCATCAAGATTCCTGCATGGGGTTATGACAAGATCATCATAGAATAATGAATCCCTAAGTAAACCCATTTTAAAGGCTTCCACAGCCGTAGCTATATCCAGATTAGGAATATCTAAGGATTCTTTACTAAACTTAGTGATATAATCTCTAAGTGATTCATTTTGACCTTGTGTTACCCTATATAGATCACTAGTTAACCGTTCAAATTTTCTACTACATGAGAATTGGCTATTAAACAGATTAACTAGATTAGCAAATGAAGTAATAGAGAAAGGGGGAAGACTTAGCAGCCACTTAAGAGCTGATCCTGTGAGTGTGGATCCAAAACCCTTGCATAGACATGCTTCTTTTAACCTCTCAGGAATTTGATTGATCTCCATCCTTTCTCTGTACAGAGCTACATGCTCCTCTGGATCCATCGAGCCATCATACAACTTCATGGTTGGTATTTGGAACCTCTTTGGAATTTAAGCATCACAAATGGGTGGTGCAAAACGAGATATCCTGTGGCTTCCATCTGCAATTTCAGGAATGGGCTTAACCACTCCTGGAACGCTAGATATCATATCCTTTAGTTTCTGTAATTCCCTAGCCATAGCTTGATTGATACCTGTATCCTGCACAAAGCCATGGTTAGTGTTATAAGAATTATTCAAAGTGTTACCTCCCGGAGGATTCAAGTTTGGAATCCCAGATGTGAATCCATATTGACGAGATTCTGTTATGACTGAAGGACCAGAAGAGGCAATGGTCTGCATTGGAATGAAGTCTCCTTGATGAACATCTGAACTTGAGGGCTACACACTTCTTAAGAATCCTTGATCCTGAAAGATGTTGTATCCTTGATGTGCTGTGACTGGGGGTCTTGGAGGATAATCCATGGATCCGTAAACCTGAGATGAGGATCCTTGGACTTGAAAGGAGGATCCTTGAACCTGAGAGGATCCTTGAACCATGTGCGTCCCCATATATCCTCCTGAGCTAACGAAGGATCCCTGATGCTGGAAAGAGGATCCTGAAGGCTGAAAGCAGGATCCTAAAGCTTGAGTCATGGTCGTTGATCCATAACGCCTTCCCAATGGTCCACTCTGGTACTGGATGTCCGGAGCTGCAGATTGCAGCGCGGTTATAGCTGGAGTGTCGAAATCCAGTGATCTAGGTATCAGAGGAGAGTGATCCTCCACTGATTTCTTCTGTTTCTTGATGTCACCAATCTCCCGGAGGATCCTTTCCTTGGTTTTATCCTGCTCTTGTATGTGATCCCTCATCTGCAAAATCAAAGTAAAAATATCACTGTTAGTAGGGTTAGAAGAAACAGCAGATGTTGGTGGTTTTGGGAAAATGGGGCTTTGTCTCTTTGCAGCATTTTCAGCATTCTTCTGGGATCTAAAAGGTGGTGGAGGCAAAGGTGGAATGCCCTGTGAAGAAGTGACTGCCGGCATAGAGATTGAAGTGTTCTTTGCTGAAGAAGCCATATGGTTAAAGATAATGAACCGAAATGAACACAATGAGCAAAATTTTTCAGAAATGAAGCACCAATTGCCCCACGGTGGGCGCCAAACTGTTTTGGTCAAAAATCAAGCTAGGATAATGCAACCAAATCTTTTGTTGTGAGGTGTGATGCTTGAATCAATGAACAAATGTATGAATAACTTGCAAAAAGAAATGAACAAGTGACACAAGGATTTATACGAGGAAATAGCCCTTGATCAAGAGTTGATCTCTGGCATAAAAAACCTCGGGTGATGGATACTACCGATCACCAACTATAATTAAACAAATGATTGTTACAACTCGGGATGATAACAAGCTTGTTACAAGGATCACTATAGTGTAATGTGTATGAAATCGCCAATGAACTGCTGAAAGCTGTTTCGAGTGTGTGTGTTTGCTTAATTGTTCTAACTTAAGCTTGTTATCCCCTTTAAAAATAGAAATAACTTAAATAACTAACTATCCGCTAAATGTGCAAGCTCCCCACGACTTCTAAAACGGTCACCGAGCCATGCACGTGCGGAATATTGAGGGCATATTCCCCAAGAATATCGGCAAGACCAAGTCCAATGCGAATACTCCTGCAAACAAGCTTAAACATAATGAAGGCAACTGTTAGTATAAGGATAACAATGAGGATCCTGGATCCTGATCTTGTAAGGTCTTCTGAGGATCCTTAATTCAAACAGAATTGAGGATCCGTGATCCTAGCAGTACTTGAGGATCCGTGATCCTTAGGTTTAGAAAAGCTATCCCTAACAGTTATGTAATCCCTTAATGATTCATTATGACCTTGGGTGATCCAATATAAGTCACCAGTTAACCTTTCAAAAGTTCCACTAGAGGAAAATTTACTATTGAACAAGTTAACTAAATTAGAAAATGAAGTAATAGAGTAAGGGGGAAGACTTAGCAGCCATTTAAGAGCTGATCCTGTCAATGTGGATCCGAAACCCTTGTAAAGACATGCTTCCTTTAACCTTTCAAGAATGGGGTTGATCTCCATTCTCTCCCGGTATTGAGCTACATGCTCTTCTGGACCAGTTGTGCCATCATAGAGCTTCATATTTGGTGTTTGAAACCTCTTAGGTATCTTTGCATCACATATAGGTGGTGCAAAGCGTGACACTCTATGACTCCCATCCGGGATCTCAGGAATGGGTTTAACCACTCCCGGGACACTGGATAACATATCCTTGAGTTTTTGCAACTCCTTTGCCATAGCTTGGTTGATCCCTGGTTCCTGCATGAGATCATGGTTAGTATTATAAGATGTATTGAAAGTGTTACCTCCCGATTGATTCGAGACTGGGATTCCAGATGTGAATCCAAAATGAGGCAATTCTGGTGCAACGATGGGATCATATGAAGCGATAGTCTGCATGGGAATGAAGTCTCCCACATGAATCTCAGAACTTCTGGGTTGTTGACTCCCCAAGGATCCTTGATCCTGAAAGATGTTGGATCCAGGATACATTGGAGCTGAAGGTCTTGGAGGATGTTCCATGGATCCTTGAACCTGCGATGAAGATCCTTGATGCTGAGGGTAGGATCCTTGAGCTGAAAGTGTCCCCATGTATCCTCCCGAACTAAGTAAGGATCCTTGAGGTTGAGATGAGGATCCTTGAGGCTGAAAAGAGGATCCTTGAGGCTGGAAGTAGGATCCTTGAGGCTGCGCTGTCTCCAGTGATCCTTGCCGAAGGACAGAGGATCCTTGAATATGGACACTGGATCCTTTGGATAACTGGATTGTTGATGATGGAGTAGTAAAATCCAACGACCTGGGCATCAATGGGGAGTGATCCTCTGCTGATTTTTTCAATTTCTTGATTTCATCAATTTCGCGAAGGATCCTGCCATTAGTTTCGTCCTGCTGTTGCATGTATCCTCTCATCTGCAAAATCAAACTATAAAGATCACTGTTAGTAGGTGTAGAGGAAGAAACAATAGTTGGTTTTGTGAAAATGGGGGTTGTCTTCTTCGGAGCATTCTCAGCATTCTTCTGGAATGCAGGAGAAACATGGGGCAAAGGTGGAATGCCCTGTGATGAGGTAACCGCCGACATGGAACTTGAAGTGGTTTTCGCTTGAGAAGCCATGTAGTTGAAGGTAATGAACCGAAATGATCAAAATAAACAAAATTTCTCAGAAATGAAGCACCAATTGCCCCACAGGTGGGCGCCGAACTGTTTTGGTCAAAAATCAAACAAGGATAATGTAACCAAATCTGATTTTTGTGAGGTTAGATGCTTGGTTAATTGAAAAAATGTATGAATGAATAGAAAATGAAATCAACGATGAACACCGAGATTTATACGAGGAAAAAGCCCTTGATCTTTAGAAGATCTCCGGCATAAAAAACCTCGGGTGATGGAAACTACTGATCACCAACTATATTGCTGAAACAATAATAATGATCCTTGTACAACTTCGGAAGAAAACAAGCTCAATACAATGATTTGCTAAAGTGTGTGTGTGTTTTTCGCTAAGAGTTTACAGAGAGTTGTGTGTTTTTGGTGTTGCCTTCGAATTATGCCTAAAATGAGCTGTTTTCCCCTTTAAAGATAGAAAAATATCTAGTAACCAACTTTCCTAAAAAGGTGGAAGTTACCCATGTTCTCCAAAACGGTTATTTTTCATCAAGTACGTGCCTATGAAGCATATTCTACGAGATTCCAGCAAAGACTAAGCCCATGTCGTCCATTACCTGTGTATAAACATTAGAAACGTGACAAATGTTAAAAACATAAACAATAGTAAGGATCCTGGATCCTCAGACTGCCTGCATCATCCGTTAAGGATCCGTGATCCATGCCCAGTCTCAGGATAGATGATCCTTAACATAAAATTCATGCCCTAACACCGAGATCGAAAGAAGCTTCATTCCGTACCCAGCATCCTCAAGTCAAGATTCCAGCTCAAACATGTCTGGTAAGGATCCTGTTTAATATCCTGCACATATTTTGTTATTTGACGTTTTAACATAGTAAGGTTTTAAAATCACTCCCTGTATGCAGATGCCAGCAAAGTTCCAATCCTCCTGGATCTTGATGAACTTGACAGCTATCCTACTCCTACAAACGTCAAGAAGGAAACCCCTGCTGCTACCAGCTCCAAACCAGCCTTAGTCCCTAAGCTTAACCCAAGAACTCGTGCTTCCACGTCCAAGAAAAGAAAGGGTTCAGAGATCACCACTCCAGCTTCTGAAGGATTCTCCTATGAGGAGCTCAGTTTCACCGAGTCCTTGGAGCCTATGACCTCCTTCCTTAACAAGGTAATATCCTGTCTATAGATCATGTGCACATATACTGACTGAGTATCCTGGTTAGTAAACATTAATCCATACCTGTATCTTTCTCTGCAGGGTCTCCAGCATCTGCTACACCTCTACATTGATGCCTGCGGGACAGTGAAGCTCCAAGAGGCCAGGATCAATCAACTTGAGACCACCGTAGCTGACCAAGGTACAATTGTTGAAGCCAAGACCCGTCACTATGAGGATAAGCTGAAGAAGGTTACTCAGGATGCCGAAGTGAAGCTAGCAGCCGCCCACGTCGAGCATGAACAGGCCATGATCTCCTTCCGAGAGGGGATCAAAAACTATGTTGTTGTCTCCCTGCTACAAGCTCGAATCAAGATGGCTTATGAAGCCAAGGAGATAGGTCTTGAGTGTCCAGCTTGGACAATCGACTCCTGGATGGCGAAACTTAAGGAGCTTGGAGGCAATCCTTTGCCGTATCCTGCTAAAGATAGGGCTGGAGAGACTTCAAAGGCAGCTGAGGTGGTGGACGAGGCTGGAGAAAAGAAGGATGCTGGTGGCGATGCTGGTGAGGATGCTGCTCAGGATACTGATGCTGAGAAGAAGGATGGTGGTGATGCCGCTGTGTGAGGGCATTCAAGTGGGCAATGATGGATATTATTGCTTAGGCCGGAGCCCACTTTTTTAAATTCGAATAGTCTGTAACCCCAAACAATTTACTTTTCCTGCACTTAGATAAAATATGATGGCCAAAGGTGGAGGGATCCTGAGTTTCAGGATGAAGCCCTTGGTCATCAACTTTAATATGCTTTTGAACAATCAACAGTTGAAGGTGGAGGGATCTTGGGTTTTCAGGACGAAGCCTTCAACTGTTAATGTAAATATGCTTTTGAACCGATTGTGCTTTTGGTGGATGGGTCTCGTTTTGAGATGAAGCCAAAAGTACAACCTTTTGAATCGTTAATAATAGATAATTAACCTTTTAACCTTATCCGTTGTTGTTATGTCTTTCTTTTACTTTTGAAAAATATCTTTTAAATATCATGATCAAATATCCAGGTCAGGATACTGATATTATGCTCAAAATTCTTGTTACTTTTATTCAGAAATGTTAACAAAAATCTTATTCAAATATGAGATGATAAAAGCTTAACCTATTTAGACAAGGCTTTTGAACTTAGGGAAATAAAAAACCATACCATGAACACTTAGGCAATAATTTCCAACTTCAAGCCTTGAATGTTTTGCAACGTTCCCAACATGGATGTCCCCTGTCTATGCAGGATATTGCATTAGTACATGACACATTTCAATACTCCTTTAGTCTAATCTTTGTAATATTTTATCCATAAGAGAATGTGTTTAAACACAACCACACTTTGTTTGGAACCTGTCCATAAACTTTAGTTTTCCCGGGGATTAACCCTTAATATCCTTGGGATAAACCCTTAGTATCCTGGGGATAAACCCTTAGTATCCTGGGGATAAACCCTTAGTTTCGTGCGCTACAGGTGGGAGTGTATAAACTCCAAGACATAGAAAGGTGAAAACCTTTAAACCTTAGAGAGTATGAAAATACCCTTTCGTGAGAGAGGGTGATCAATCCTCATATACCTTAAGGATCCAGGATATAGCCAATAATAACAAAATTGTCAGCCATTGTTACATGAACTGGTCCCGCTATCTTGAACTATCCCTGGATAACTTGCGCTCCAGGCGGGGTGTTTAAACCCAATTCGAGAGAAAGGTGGATACCTTTAAACCTTTGAAGGGATAAGGATCCCTTAAACGTGAGAGAGGGGGCCAATCCTCTAATCTTTTGATTCATCTTGAGTATATATCCTGGAGTAACATCCTGAAGTGTATCCTGCAAAACACCTTTAAACTAAGGTGGGTGTTAGCTTGGCTAACACCCCTCCGATGCTTAAGTCAGTATTGGGTTCAAAAGAATAAAATCAAACATATTTAAAAGAGATAGAATTCATACCATCCTGAGCTAGAAATTAAATTCTAAACTCACTTGAAATAGAGCTTAAGGTGTATGGCATTCCAGGATCTTGGTAACATATCCCCTTCCATATTCTTGAGTCGGTACGCTCCTTTTCCAGATTCTGATTCGACTTCATAAGGTCCTTCCTATTTTGGGGCAAGCTTCCCATCAGCAGGATTAGTAGTATTCTGAAAAGCCTTCCTTAACACCCAATCTCCAACTTGAAACCTTCTAGTCCTTAGATTTTTGTTATATACTCTGGATATCCTCTGTTGATATGCTGCCATCCTTAACTTTGTTGCATCTCTTGTCTCATCAACAGTATCCAACTCTTGACATAAGGCTTCAGGATTTGACTCAGGATCCCTGAGGCCTGATCTGGCTGTAGGTATCACCATTTCCGTTGGGATCATGGCTTCTGCCCCAAACACTAAAGAAAACGGGGTCTGACCAATTGCACTCTTCACTGTCGTCCTATCAGCCCATAGGACAAATGGTAGCTCCTCTGCCCATCTTCCTTTTTTAGCACCTAGTCTTTTCGTCAAATTGTTGACAATTATCTTGTTGAGGATTCTGCATGTCCATTTGCTTGAGGATGTACTGGAGTCGATGTAATCATCTTGATCCCCCAACTTTTGCAAAATCAGTGGTTCTTTTACTGATGAACTGAGAACCATTATCACAGATTATTTCAGCTGGTATCCCAAACCTTGTGATATTCATCTTGATGAAGGATACTACTTCCTGATCCCTAACTTGAACAAAGGCTTCAGCCTCAACCCACTTGGAGAAGTAATCTGTCATTGCTAGCATAAAAACCTTTCCACCTGGAGCTTTTGGCAATTTTCCCACTATATCCATACCCCATTTTATGAATGGCCAAGGTGATGCAATAGGATATAATGGTTCAGCAGGTTGATGCAGTATGTTGCTATGCCTCTGACATGCATCACATCTTCGAGCATATTCTGCAGCATCCTTTCTCATAGTTGGCCAGTAGTATCCCGTTCTTAATACTTTCGAGAACAATGACCTGCCCCAGTATGGTTGCCACAGTCTCCTTCGTGTATATCCTGAAGTACTTCCTTGGTTTCAGGATCCTCCAAGCATCTTAGGTATGGACCTGCAAGAGACTTCTTATACAAAACATCATCTATAATACTAAAACGAGATACCTTCATCCTGAAAGCCTTAGGATTCTCATCCTTTAGGATGTCTCCTTCTTTAAGGTATTTTATGATTGGAGCCGTCCATGATTCAGGATTCTTTTCAGGATATTCATCATCGAGATCCTGGATACTTGCTACCTCCTTATCCTGGGACTTGAAGAGCTCCATCGCAGGATACAGGATATGTAGTATTGGTATTTGAGTTCCTTCCGGTATCCTGATTGTAGATCCCAAATTTTCCAGAGCATCTACTTCAGCATTATCCTCTCTTGGTACCTGTTCAAGCGTAAAAACTTCGAAATATCCTGCTAATTGTTTTTAACAATTTTAAGATATTCAATTAACCTTTCACCTTTGACTGCATAGGACCCATTGAAATGGTTAGTGATTAACAAGGAATCGACATACACTTGCAAACCTTTAATATTCATATTCCTAGCCAATTCTAATCCTGCAATCAAGGCTTCATACTCTACTTCATTATTAGTAGCAGGGAATTCACATCTAATAGCCTGGGGTAATATGTCCCCCTATGGCGATTTTAGTAGTATACCTAATCCTACACCTCTTACATTAGATGCACCATCAGTATATAACGTCCATGATCCCAAAGTTTCTCCTAGTTGTTGTACTTCTAGGTCTACTTCATTTTGAATGCCACTACTGAAATCAGCCACAAAGTCTGCTAAAGCCTGAGACTTTATAGCATTTCTAGGTTTATATACTAGATCATAGGCGCTTAACTTTACGAACCACTTAGCCATCCTACCCGACATCTCAGGTTTCCTAAGCACATTTTTAACAGGATAATTAGTTTTAACATGAATCCTATGTGTCTCAAAATAATGTCTAAGCTTAGTTGATGCCATAACTAGGGCTAATATTAATTTCTCTAAGTGTGAATATCTAGTTTCAGCATCTAATAAACTTTTACTAACATAATAGACAGGATACTGGTGACCTTCATGATCCTTTACCAGAACGGCACTTACTGCATTCCCTGATACTGCATGATACAAGGATAAGGGTTCACCATCCTCGGGCTTCATCAGCAAAGGTGCGGTTGAAAGATATTCCTTTAATTCTTGTAGGCTGCTTCATGCTTTTCTCCCCACTCGAATTTCTTATTCTTGTTCAGGATATCGTAGAATTCCTTGCATTTTTCTGAGGATCTTGATATAAACTTGTTTAATGCTGTTACTTGTCCTGTTAATCTTTGCACATCTTTCATGTTGGATGGTGATTTGATATCCAGGATGGCTTTTATCTGTCCCGGGCTTGCTTCTATCCCCCTTTTGGTTACCATATATCCTAGAAACTTTCCTGCCCCCACTCCGAAATGGCACTTAGCAAGATTCAGCTTCATGTTATATTGGTCCAGGATATCAAATGCACCTTCAATATCATGGAGATAATCCTCAGCCTTCTTGGATTTTACCACCATATCATCAATATACACCTCCATGGTGTCCCCCGGTTTGTCTTTAAACATCATATTCACCAATCTTTGGTACGTTGCACCTGCATTTTTCAAACCGAAAGGCATGGCAGTATAACAATAAATACCTGTTGGTGTCATGAAAGCAGTATCCTCCTGATCGGAGGGTTCCATTTGGATATGTTGGAATCCTGAGGATGCATCCATAAATGTTAGCATTTCATGACCGGCAGTTGCATCCACCATCGAGTCTATATGAGGCAAAGTAAATGGGTCTTTAGGACATGCTTTGTTCAAGTCTGTGTAATCTACACAAACTCTCCATTTCCCATTCTTCTTTTGAACAACAACCACGTTTGCTAGCCACTTGGGGAATTTGACTTCTCTAATCATCTTGGATTTCAATAACCTTTCAACCTCTTCCTGTATGATTGCATTTCTTTCAGGAGCAAATTTCCTCCTCTTTGTTGAACGGGCTTGAAAGACCTGTCAATCCCAAGCTTATGAGTTATAATATCTTTAGAGATACCTGTCATATCCTCGTGTTTCCATGCAAATGTGGACATCCTGCATTTCAAAAAATTAGTTAGTTGACTTTTAATATCCTAAGGGATATTAGTTCCTAAAAGCACCGAGATATCTGGATTATCCTGATCCATGATAATTTTCTTAACATCTTGCTCTGAGGCTTCCACGATATCCTGGGCTCGTATCTTTAATTGCTATCCTGCTTTGGACTTTGTTGAAGCCTTCATTGAGGAGGAATAACACTCTTTTGCCTCCTGTTGATCGCTTTCCACTTTGACAACCCTCCAAAGGGTAGGAATCTTGATACATTGATGATAGGTTGATGGGACAGCCTTTATATCATGGATCCATGGTCTGCCCAATATAATATTGTAGCAGGATAATGAGTCCATGACACAGAAACGTTGCATTGAATTCACTCCCTCAACATATACTGGAAGCTGTATTTCTCCCACAGTATTCTTGGCCTCTCCACTGAACCCTACAAGTACAGTGGATTTTGAAGTGATCTCCATCTGGGGAATGTTCATTCTCTTGAGCGTTTCCAGCTGGATAATGTTGACAGGACTGCCTTTGTCCACCAATATATTGCGCACAAAATGGTTAGCAATATATAACGTGATTACCAAACCATCATGATGAGGATCCTGGATGCTATCGCGATCATCACTGTCAAACATTATCACTTTATCAGTTGTAAGAGTTGTCATCCTGGTTGGCTTGTCTCCTCGCTCTGCTTTAGCCTCCTTGGCATGTCTTTTTGCTGCGGAGTAAGAGGTTCCACATATGTCGGATCCTCACGAAATAAAGTTAATTATTTTGGCATCTGGAGGAGGTGATACTGAGCAATATGCTCTTCAGGATCCGTGGTCCCGTCATAGGGCTTCATATTGGGAGTTTGAAATCTTTTTGGAATTTCAGCATCACAAATAGGATGTGCAAACCGGGATATCTTGTGGCTATCTTGGGATACTTTCGGAATGGGCTGAACAACCCCAGGTACACTGGATATCATTTCCTTCAGCTTCTGAAGCTCCCTAGAGAGTTCCGACGTCACACCTATATCCAGCAAAGATCCAAAACTGTTCGTAGAAGGAGTATTTGTTGATGCATGGAATGTCTGTTGACTGCGTCTACAAAAAGCCTGAAGTCAATATTGGTCAACAGGGGGTCAAAATGTAAATAATATGTATTTTATAAGTCTGGTTCGCTTATGTGTCAAGTCTGGTTCGCTTATATGTCTAAGTCTGGTTCGTTTATGTGTCAAGTAGTCTGGACCGCTCATATGGCATGTCCGTATGAGTGGACCAGAAACTCTATAAATAGGTTGAGCTGGTTCATTAGTCTGTAACGTGTATGTGTGTGCTTAGGAGCTGAAACTCTGTCAAAATATCATCAGAAAGCAGTAAAAAGATAGGAATTGAAAGAACAAGCTGTTGTAATCTTACATATTCTGATTCCGCCTTTATATGTGAGAATGAGCTACTCGGATTGATCGTTTAGGATCACGACACGGTCCAACAAGTGGTATCAGAGCTTCAGGACGAGGAGCTCATACTACATCAGCTGATTCGACACTTTTCTCATCATTTCTACTCTTTTTCTCTTTTATTTTTTCGGATTCAACAAGTTTCATCGGATAAAATGAGTTGAATCTCAAGTATATTGAGCGAAACTAGTTATTAATCATTCCTTAAAAGTTTCAGCCTTTAAAACAAAGTAAAACTCATTCAATTTCATCAAAAACGGTTCGGTTTTCGCACAGAAACTTCATCTTCAGATCTGGAATGAATTAACGGTCGAAACTGAACAATAAACATATCATTGTGTTCGGAATTAAGAGTAGTACAACCCTTGAAAGTATCAGATTGTAATTCGGACTAAAAATCGGTTAAAATCTGTGGTCCGCTTTTACGGCCATCGCTGTTACGTACAGTATCTGATCCGCTCAAACGGACATTATCTGGTCCGCTGTTACGTACTTTTCTAGTTCGCTCGAACGAACCTTATCTCGTCCGCTCGAGAGAACATATTTGATACTGTTTGGTCCGCTCATTCGAACATCTGCTGGTTCGCTCAAACGAACATTGACTGGTCCGCTCAAACGAACATTAGCTGGTTCGCTCGAACGAACATTAGCTGATCCGCTCGAACAGACATTGTCTGGTTTGCTCATTAGTACATTTTCTGGTTCGCTCGAACTGATTTTTGCTTATTGGTTCGCTTATCTGAACCTGTTTGGTTTGCTTATCTGTCACGTGCACAGATCGGTAATTCACTGTTACGTATTCAGTTCATTTGAACTAATTGTTTGTTTGTTTGCAGGTGATTCAAGGCGATTTTGTTTGAGCAGGATAATTTCATTTGAAAGTATTTGACATTGTGAAAACTGTTATCTAAATATGGATAGTGATGATGAATATGGTTGTTCATTTGCAGATGATATTTTTAACAATAATTCAATGGATATTATTGATATTCTTGCCGGAAAACAAAATTCTAGAAAATCATTTTCAATAAACAAGGATTCAAAAATTGTTGTGAATAAAATAGAAAAGAGTTTTGAAGTTAGTTCTGAAAAAGATGAAAAAGTTTCAGAAGTTATTTCAGAAAAAGTTTCAGTTTTTGATCATTCATACTCATCTGATGAAGAGTGTGATGATGATAGTAAAGAACTTGAGAAACTTGAGGTTTATAAACAATTATTTTCATCTGAAATGGTTAATGATTCTTTTGCAGAACAAATTGATGAGCTCAAGAATAAACTTGCTGCGAAAAAGATAAATCAAAAGGCAGCAGATGCTGAAGAAATTGAAGAAATTAAGAAAAAAAAAACTGTTACGGAAAAACAGCAGGTTTTTGAGGAAGTAATTTCAAAGAAAGAAGAATCTGATAAGTCTGTATCTAAGAAATCTGAACCAGTGATTAAGAAAGAGATTGCAGAAGACACACTAGTCTTTGAGGTTGTTCAGAAAGAGAAGAAACAGACAGAAGATATTCAGACTTTGAAAGCTGAAAAGAAAGTTGATGATGAACATATTTTGGAGTTGAGCTTGAACTGTGAAAAGATGAAAACTGAAAATGTCAAACTGTTGAATGAAGTGGACAGTTTGACATTGGAAAACAAAGCTTTGAAAGAAAAAGAAAAAGATTTTGGAAAAATTAAAATTGAAAATGAAAATGTTTCTTGGATAAAATTGGAAAATGAAGCGTTAAAAGAAAAAGAAAAAGATTTTCAAAGTCAAATGAAGGTTTTAGAAGATGAAAAGTCTGTTATTTTTAACAATAATCTTGCAAAACAGATTGAAATAAATTCTCATCTTCAGAAAATCATTCGACTTGAAAATGAAGCTGAAATTGCTCGGAACAAAATTTCTGAGTTAGAGAATAAATTGAAAGGTTTTGTGACTTCGGCACCATATTTGTGTCCAAAACCGATCAATTCTGTTCCAATAAGTGACAAGGTCACAAATTTTGACAAAGTCAAAATTGAAGATTGTGATGAAATATCTGATGATGAAAAAGAAAAGAAAAGAAAAATATTTTTAGATTTACAAGAAAAATTTAAAAATACTGTTTTGCAATCTACTGAAACAGGTGAATGTTCTAAACAAAAACCTGTTAAGAAGAGTGTAGAACAGAAACAAAAAGTTAAAAATTTGAAAAATTTTAAAAATGAAAATAAAAGCTCATCAGATAAGTCATCCAATCATTATCAAAAATCACAAAAATCTAAAAATGAAAACTCACAAAATGTTGGTAATAAGTGGTGCAGGTTTGACCACAGTGCTTCAAAGCCAAAACAAGTTTTCAAGAAGAGTGATGATTACCACAAAGCTAGACAATGTTATGATCTAAGCATATGGTGTGAAAGTGGTGAATGGTATGATAACAGAGTGTGCTACACTTGTGGTGTGAGAGGACACATTGCTGTTAACTGCCATAATTGGAGTTATGAGACAAGAAGATGCTATAATTGTCAAATCAGAGGACACATTGCCAGAGATTGCCCAAGGAGATCAATGGGAAGATCAAGGGTTGAATCTCAAAGAATGGCAAAGAAGCCAGTCAATGTCAAGCCCCATGAACAGAAGGTTCTAAAACCTAAAGTTCAGGATCAGATAATTCAAGAAAAGAAAGTTAAACTTTCACAGGGGCAGAAAGACAGACTGCGAAAGAAAAGGAAGAAGGTGAGAGAGTATCTCGAGAAAATTTTGTCTTCGGGTTCACCGGACAGATTGAATAAAAGTTCTGATGAATCAACTCACTCGACTGCAAAGCCAAGTAAATTGAATTCTTCAGATGCAAATCTGAGGACAAAAGAAGAAAAGAAAAAGAAAATGGCCGGTGATGAATCTGATGTGTTAAAGTCAGACAAGCCACCATCAGGCAATGAATCTGACAGGTCAAAGTCAGACAAGCCACAATCAGGCAATGATTCTGGTTCGTCAAAACCAGAAGAGCCATCTGTTGAGGAAAAAACTGTCAAACCCAAGGCTGGTCAGGCTTGGGTGAATCTTTTCAAATAGAAAAACCTGACTTGCCGGAGTTCCCAGGTTGGTAAGAGTGGAACATGAATCGGCACATTTCTTGAGAAATTTCACTCTGGTGATATTTCGATTTACAAGTGGTAAATCAGGGATATTAAGTTGTACTTGATTTTCTACAAGTGTTTGTGTTGATAGAATCTTGAACTGTTAAATCTTTAAAATGGTTAAAGGAGAACAAAGTGATGAAGTAATCCCCTAACCAACAAGTGGTTTGTTATTTCAACAAAACTAATTTTCCGAAAAAAAAAAAAAACCATTTGATTAAAACAAACTTAAGTGTTTTGAAATCTAAATGGGAAAATAGTTTGTTGTCAGGGGGAGTTCTGATTGTTGAGCCAAGAGAATGGCGAATTGAAGCGATTCGATATCAGTTTGTCACGTTTCTTGTATAGTTTGTTTCAAATTTTCCCAGAAAATCAAAATTGAAACATATTTTGATTTTAGGGGGAGAAAAATTTTAAAAAAAATAGAAAATTTGAAAATTTCAAAAACATTGAAAAATGAAAATGAGTTTTGTTGTGAAAAAGAGGAAATGATAGTAAATCAGTGGACTATCACAGCATGCTAAAGATATGTAATGTCAAATGTGATAAACGGTCTCACTGATGATGTGTCGATAGGTTTTCATACACTTAGTAAATTTATTCGGGATATAAACCTAAATTCAAACTTGTGAATTCGTGGGGAACACTACTTGGATATATAGGTAACCCCTGAAATCTCGTTTGAAAGGTCTCTTAATCTGATATACTAGGTCTTTATACTCAATGATGTCTGGGGTATTATTCCGGGACTTCTGCTGAACGGTGGTTCTGACCTAGTCCCTGGCTAATACTTGCTGCAATGCTTGAAACACAGCATTAAACCCTCAGCATGCTGAAACAATAAAATTGATATATGCTGCTGTTGTAAGCAAAAAGATCCTCTAAAGGGGACACACCGAAAAGTCGAAGCTGATATCTCTCTGCGTATACGGAAGTATCGATCTGAGATCCCTCGGCCCTCGCATACCTAAATTATATACAGATATCATTGTAGTATTCTCACCTGTAAGACTGATTATTGGGATTCTGGATACGGGAGTATATTCAAGAGGTGGGACACATGAATGATCTAAGTTCTTAATTCATCTAAATCGTATCCTGAATAAGTTGAAATTTGTGTGAGAATTTAAGATGGATCAGTATATCGACAATCGAGGTGAATTGTTTAGAGCTTAAAATGATTAAAGCTTAACGGTGCTAGTGATTTGTTTCATAAACTGATATGATCCTCTTACACAAACTCACAAAAATATTGTTTGTATATATTTCTTTACTGCATTTCAGTCAAGATCAAAAATCCAAAAAGATTTTTGGAGTGTTTTAGTATAAAATTTTGAAAATTCAAAAAGATTTTTGACAACTGATGTTGAAGGACTGATATTCAAAATTCCAAGTGCTAAACATGATGAATTGGGTTGGGAGAATATGTTGAAAACTTTGAATGTCATATACAAATGTTTTGAAAGATTGTGTGTTTTAGTTAATCAAGGTCATTCATTTGAACTTGATGTAACTAGTATGATTGTTGAATTAATAATTTCTACCAGTAAGTTTATTAAATTCAATTGTTATAAATTTGTGAAACTTATGTTGAGGTAGAGGATGTGCAGGGTAACAGGTTTTGGACTTCATCATTCCCATGGAAGCTAAATGGTAAAGCTTAAACCAGATATCTCAAGATTCCAGCATACTGAGAGGGGGAGTCTGTGAAAGGGGGAGTCTGGATTGACAATCATTGGGAAGTTGATGTTAGAGTCAGGTGTTAATGCTGAAACCTGTGAAGAATGCTTGTGAGAATAGACAGAGTTAAGAAAAAGACTAAGACTGAAGACTACGGATCTGAAGATGCTAAAAGACTACGTCAACATCCAAGGGGGAGTCTGTTGATGCATGGAATGTCTGTTGACTGCGTCTACAAAAAGCCTGAAGTCAATATTGGTCAACAGGGGGTCAAAATGTAAATAATATGTATTTTATAAGTCTGGTTCGCTTATGTGTCAAGTCTGGTTCGCTTATATGTCTAAGTCTGGTTCGTTTATGTGTCAAGTAGTCTGGACCGCTCATATGGCATGTCCGTATGAGTGGACCAGAAACTCTATAAATAGGTTGAGCTGGTTCATTAGTCGGTAACGTGTATGTGTGTGCTTAGGAGCTGAAACTCTGTCAAAATATCATCAGAAAGCAGTAAAAAGATAGGAATTGAAAGAACAAGCTGTTGTAATCTTACATATTCTGATTCCGCCTTTATATGTGAGAATGAGCTACTCGGATTGATCGTTTAGGATCACGACACGGTCCAACAGTATTGATATTATTGGACACGTTACCAGCTTGAGGATTCTGGCCATATCCTGGAGCATATCCTGAGCCCCTTGCAATCGATACCCTGACTGTTGAAGGTATCTCAGGAGTATGACCCAGGGAGTGGCTTGGTACAACATTGCCCTGATTATCCTCAGTATATACTGCCGAGCTGAAATTCAATGCTCTGGGCTGCAAGGGAGTGACAGTAACCTCAGCAGTCCTGTTAGAGTTAGATTTCAAGAGTTGTATTTCTCTTATCAGCATTTGATTGGTCTCCTGCTGCTGCTTCATCTGGTCCTATATACTACCAAACAAAGTTAGAATTTCATCATTAGAAGCCATAATAGGGGTTCTCCCTGAGACAGCAGATCCTTGGACATTTTGAGCAGGAATGACATCCCGAGATGTGTGAGTTTCAACCCTTCTTGGGGGAGCTTGAGGCTGCGAAGAAGCTTGTGTCCTTGGAGGTGGTGGAAGCACCGGACCAATTGTTGCAGAAGTTGTGGCAGACATGGTGGAAAAACTCATGTTTGATTTTGAGGCCATTGAAAATAGTTGTGCAAAAAGTTTCGAAAAAAGAAAACTAAATAAAGATTTTAGCAAGGTTTTTAGTAAGAATAGCACCACTTGCCCCACGGTGGGCGTCAAATTGTTTTGGTCAAAAATTACCGAATCAATTAAGTGATTAAATTAGTTTTGTGAGGTAGTGTGCTAGCTGTGTTTGTAGAAAATATGCTGATTTAGTTGTTTGCAAAAACAGTTTTCAGGATATAGCTCAGGATACCGAGCTATATTAACAATTAAAAAATGAGCAAAAAAGTAAAGGTTGACACGAGATGTACGAGGAAAGCCCTTGATCAATCTAGATCTCCGGCATAAAACCTCGGGAGCTGACAATCGCAGCTGCCTAGTTCTTCTTATTACTTCAAAACTCAGGATACAGTGCAGGATATTGTACGGATCAGCTAAGTGTTACAATAATTTCCAAGTGTGAGTGTTGTTGATTGCGAGTGAATACTGCTGTTAAGAGAGTAAGAAAGTGAGTGAAGTTGTGTCTCTAATGATCCGTACATCCCTATTTATAATAAACAGAAATAACAAATTATCCTAAAATGGTGGGATGCCATGGAATATTCCTTAGTGAACGTTATTGACCAGGTATTGCGTCTTCAATGTCTTTATTCTAACCATTTAGTCCGAGTCTTCAGGAGAACAAGTCTTGGTGAACGTTACGACCCTGCACTCGTGACCTGCAAGCAGAATATTAGCAAATACCAGGATATAGCATCAGGATGTTACCAATATCCTGATCCAGTATCCTAGCAGTAGACAGCCATTATGTAATCAAGATATAATCCAAAATATAATCCAGGATATAGGCTCAGACTTTCACCCATAACAATTTCTGGTCAAAACCCCAACTCCAATTATAATTCAAACTGGCGTGGTAATATTAATAATAATTGGCGTTCTTCCGGTAACCCCTCGGTTTCCAATCGAGTCAAAATAAATACTGGTTCACTTGCCGGTTAGTAGTTTAGTCGAGTTTTAGTGAGTCTAGAGTATTACTTAGTGTCTAAAATAGGTTAATATAGTTTTTTTATTAAACTACTTTTAGCACATCAAGTTTTTGGCGCCGTTGTCGGGGACTTGGCAATTGCGTTGATTACTTTGTTTGGACTTAATTGACATCATACGTGTTATTTGTTTGTTTGAGTCGTAGGAGTCTATTTATTTTTTGTGTCTTTTATATTTTGTTGAGTCGTTTTTAGAGTCGTTTACTTGTTCGTTGTCGGTTTTGCAATGGATGCCCATACACGTTCACAAGGACCGCCACCGAAGCTTACCTTCTCCTCTGCAAATCTCAAGGTTAGTACTTCTTCTTCTTCATCTTCCACCCTTTCTAAATCTCCCCTTCAATCTAAACCGCCAGCCTTTGACTTCACACCGAAGTCATCACCACACAATTCACCACAACCTTCTCGTCCTTCTAGTCCACCGGTTGCTACAAACATGAACCAACGTCAAACCGTCCACCAACGCTCCACAACCGATTTCACTGGTGCAAACTCACTCATCACCCTTCCCGCTATCAACAATGATAAATCATTGCAAATCTCGTATGACATCATGACCGCTATCACCAACTCATGCCAATTTCACGGTCGTGATGACGAGGATGCCCCAACCCACATTAACCGCCTCACCTGCCTCTGCAGCACCTTTTCTATAGAATATGCCAATCTTGACACTCGTTACCTTCAAGTATTCCTAATGTGCGTGTAGTGTTATACTTTTTAATGTATATTTTAAGCCCTTTAACACTTTTTTGCCAAGTTTTAAATTTATAAAACACGATATTTACTAACACTAAACACACATATGGGCAAGTGCACCCATCATGAGCGTAGCATAGTGTTGGTAAGATACCGGGGTCGTCCAAGGACACAAGAGCTTTTAATACCGGTTTATCCTCAACGTCTAATCAAATCAAAAGTTTAGAAAAAGGTTTTTAAACTAGAAAAATAAAACTAACTAAAATGCTGAAAAAAAAAAATAAAAAATAAAAACAGATAGACAAGATGAATCACTTGGATCCGACTCGTGTTTAGTGTAACCTTTGATTATTTCTGCACTTTTGCACTTTTTAAGAGATTATCTTAGTTATAGTAGTAGGCCCCTCTTTTGAAGGTGACGTTACCCTCAACCCAGTAGTTTGAGTCAGCAAGGATACAATCCTAAAGGGTTGGATTATTGAAAGATAATTAATTAAGTTATTAATTCATAATATGGTAGGCCCCTCTTTTGAAGGTGACGTTACCCTCGGCTAAGTAGTCTGAGTCAGCAGGGATACAGTCCTAAGTAGCCGGGTTAAAGTTTTAATAGTAGCTTACATATGAGGGGATCAAAGAGTTTGGACCCCCGCCATCCAATACCGGTGGGTATTAAAGGAGGTCCTACTAAATTTGACCCAGGTCCTTACAGGATCTATACACTGAACAAGGCAAGACTCTTACCAAACCGTTCCCTTAACCCCCGACCAGGTAGCCAACATACCTCCATATAGACCGTGGAGATATGAATGGTGAAAATCTTTTATTTTATATAGACAGTAAAATAATGCCAAGACACCACGGACAAACGATAAGGAAGACTCACCTTCAACATAAGAAACTAGTTATTAAAGTCATTAATACAAAACCAAATAAAAAGTGCAAAAAGATTAAAAATAAAAAGTATTACACTAGACACTTGTCTTCACCAAGTGATGTAAGAGACTTAGGCAAACATGGCCTTTGATTGTCAAGAACTCTTACGGTCAATCTTGGATCCCGAGACTACTACACACACTCTATGATGGATGATGGTGGTGGATGTGGGTTGTGATGGTGGTGGAGGGTGGGTGTAGTGTGAGAGAGGTGGTTTGCCAAGGGATGGTTTGCAAATGAGCCAAGCACCCCTATTTATAGCCTGCACAGAAGCTCGGGCACGGCCCCGTGTCCATTGGGCACGGCCCCGTGTCCACCCTTCTCTCTTTCTTCATTAAATGTAGTTTGTCTGCATTAGTTGACCACGCCCCCGTGTCCGCTGGGCACGACCCCGTGTGCAGAAGCGTATCTATACTATCAAGATTTCCTCAGATTCTGCGAATCTTAGAGTTGACCACGGCCCCGTGTCCGCTGGGCACGCCCCCGTGGTGGGTGATAGAAGCTTCTACAGCTTTGTCTTTTCTGCAGACACTTGGGCACGCCCCCGTGCTCACTGAGCACGGGGCGTGTTCAGCCTTCTGTTCTCTTGTTTTGCTTGGGAAGATGCTGTCCAGGGGTCGGGCATGCCACGTTTGTTCCTTTTCTTGTATTTATGCTGGATTTGGCTGCATTTTTGCTTCTTTTGTTCACTTAAGCTCTTTTAACTCTGAAAATACAAAAGGAAGACAAAAGCACACTTTTTCCAACATTAGTACTAAAAAAGGGTTAGTTTTATGCCTCATTTGATGTAATTTATATGTTGCATTTTGCACAGATCAAATACCCCCACACTTGAATCTTTGCTTGTCCTCAAGCAAAACTCTTTATAATGTGGCTATACACTCCCAAATGGAATGGGTAGAAGAGAAGGTTTTTGGGCTTGTCATAGAGTGTCGGGATTTCCAAGACTCTTTATTAAGTTTTATTTTTATTTATTTACAATCCTATTGATGTGTGCAAAATGCAACATATAAATTACATCAATTTTGGCATAAAACTAACCCTTTTTTAGTACTAATGTTGGAAAAAGTGTGCTTTTGTCTTCCTTTTGTATTTTCAGGATTAAATGAGCTCAAATTCACAAAAGAAGCAAAAAGACAGCTAAATCTAACATAAATACAAGAAAAGGGACAAATGTGGCATGCCCGACCTCCCCGAAAGCATCTTCCCAAGCAAAACAAGAAAACAGAGGACTGAACACGCCCCGTGCTCAGTGAACACGGGGGCGTGCCCAAGTGTCAGCATAAAAGACAAAGTTGAAGAAGCTTCCATCGCCCACCACGGGGCCGTGCTCAGCGGACATGAGGCCGTGGTCAACTATAAGGTTCACAAAATCCAGACAAATCTTGATGGTACAGATACGCTTCTGCACACGGGGTCGTGCCCAGCAGACACGGGGGCGTGGTCAACTAATGCAGCCAAACCGCAATTAATGAAGACAGAGAAGAGGATGGACACGGGGCCATGCCCAATGGACACGGGGCCGTGCCCGAGCTTCTGTTCAACCTATAAATAGGAGTGCTTGGCTCAAGCTCAAACCATCCCTTGGCACACCACCTCTCTCACACTTCACCCACCACCCACCACCACCATAACACCATCATCCACCACCATCATCCATTGTCCATCATAGAGTGTGTGAGTCATCTCGGGATCCAAGATTGATTGTAAGAGTTCTTGACAATCAAGTCCATGTTTGCCTAAGTCTCTTACATCACTTGGTGAAGACAAAGTGTCTAGTGTAACACTTTTTATTTTTAATCTTTTCGCACTTTTTACTTGGTTATGTATTAATGACTTTAATAACTAGTTTCTTATGTTGAAGGTGATTCTTCCTTATCGTTTGTCCGTAGTGTCTTGGCATTATTTTACTGTCTATATAAAATAAAAGATTTTCACCATTCATATCCCCACGGTCTATATCGAGGTATGTTGGCTACCTGGTCGGGGGTTAAGGGAACGGTTTGGTAAGAGTCTTGCCTTGTTCAGTGTATAGATCCTGCAAGGACCTGGGTCAAATTTAGTAGGACCTCCTTCAATACCCACCGGTATTGGATGGCGGGGGTCCAAACTCTTTGATCCCCTCATATGTAAGCTACTATTAATACTTTAACCCGGCTACTTAGGACTGTATCCCTGCTGACTCAGACTACTTAGCCGAGGGTAACGTCACCTTCAAAAGAGGGGCCTACCATAATATGCATTAATAACTTAATTAATTATCTTTCAATAATCTAACCCTTTAGGATTGTATCCTTGCTGACTCAAACTACTGGGTTGAGGGTAACGTCACCTTCAAAAGAGGGGCCTACTACAATAACTAAGATAATCTCTTAAAAAGTGCAAAAGTGCGGAAATAATCAAAGGTTACACTAAACACGAGTCAGAGCCAAGTGATTCATCTTGTCTATCTGTTTTTACTTTTATTTTTATTTTTCAGCATTTTAGTTAGTTTTTATTTTTCTAGTTTAAAACCTTTTTTCTAAACTTTTGATTTGATTAGACATTGAGGATAAACCGGTACTAAAAGCTCTTGTGTCCTTGGACGACCTCGGTATCTTGCCAACACTATACTACGCTCACGATGGGTGCACTTGCCCATATGTGTGTTTAGTGTTAGTAAATATCGTGTTTTATAAATTTAAAACTTGGCTAAAAAGTGTTAAAAAGGGCTTAATATATACAATAAAAACTAATAACACTCACGCACATCACCTATTCGTCATGCTTTATTTAAAACATTACATAAGATAAATTACTTATTAGGGCATAACATGCCTTTTTTAAAATTCCATTTATATACAAGTTCACATACCTCACGGGGGATCACTCAACACTCGGCCGAAGATGTATTTTAGTGAATCACTCGAGAGCGGCATGGAACTTACTCCTACCATAAGCTTGCCAAGCAATTAATCCTCCTCCTTTTTAACTATACACCTTTGTAAATATCAAGAGGACTTTTGGGTGAAGGGTTAGGCTTGGGCTAAAGGTAGGTGGTTGGGTTAGTGGTTAGTAAAAGGGCGAAAGGCGTAAAAAGCGTCGGTTTTCGTAAGACTTTTTGTTTTTGTAATTTTTATTTTGATGAAGCCATTATTCAAACAAAGTTATTTTTGATAAACTTGTTTGTTTATTCCTTTTTGCTTCATCATCATCAATTTATTTTAATTTTTTTTTTTTTTTTAAGGAAGTCATAAGAAAAACCGAGCTTGTTACTAAAACAAAGGGTTAAAAATAAAAAAGGTTTTGGTGGGTAAAAGGGTGTTTGTTTTGGGTTAAGAAATGAAAAGGTTTAGGCTCAAAGTGGTTAACTAGGGGGATTTTGGGTAGGTGGTAAAAAAAAGAAAAATAATGGTGTAGAAATAAAAAGGGTTAGTCCTAATGCCTCCATCATTTACTTGCTCGGGTTTAAGTTGGTAAGGGCCGTGAATGTATCGTTGTGGCAAGTTCTAGAGTCGTAAGAACCAAGCGGCTATTCACACAAGAAACGAAAAATGAGCATTTAGTTTAAAGATATGTATTTGTATGCTCAATAAAGGCTCAAAACTCACTTTTTGTGGGAATGGGTTTTTATGTGATCAAGTATATATAATCAAATTTTAACTAAACTTGTCATGCCGTTTCATAATTTTCTTATGTTGGTTCTTTTTATCACGACGCTATCGGTTGTAAATTTGTAAAAATATAACCTTTTTAGAATTTGAAATTCCCAAATTAAACCTAGACAAGTAAAAAAAATGAAAAATTTTTGAAAAAAAATTGGGGTGCTTAGCGGTTCCAATAGAGTTTTGTGTAAGGCTTGTAATTAGGACTTGCAAGATTCAAGGTTTTAGCATCCCCCCCCCCTCACTTAAATTACACATTGTCCTCAATGTGTCTCAAAAATAAGTTTTTCGGTTGATTGAATGTGTAAAAAGGTGTGAAAAAGCAAAAATTTATGTTACTGGACGTCTGGACACGGCCCCGTCGTGTCCGGGCACGGCCCCGTGTTCAGATCGCCAGTAACAAAAATTAGTAAAAAGAAACAGAAGCCTGGGCACGGGGGCGTGTTCAGCGAGCACGCCCCGTGTCCAGTTACCTGAACTGGGTATTTTCTGCAGATGGTTGGGCACGGGGCGTGTTGGGTAAGCACGGCCCCGTGCTGAACTTGCTGTAATGAAGAAAATTTGTCGGGTGGCCCTGTTTTTGTGCATGGGGTGCTGGTTTAAGTTTCCCTTGGTATTCTTCACCATCCCGAGTGTGTTTTATTCCTGAAAATTAAAACTAAACTAGAAAACATAAAAATTAGTCTAAACTAAACTAAAACTAAGGATAGTTCCGCGGAATGCCTCCGTGGTGCGCCACGTTTATAAGGGTCCTTGGCTAGACCCTCCTTATCGGGTGGTTCTGGCTCATCTTCAATTAGGGGGTCATCATTGCCGATTGGATATTTCATTGATCGTTCAAGATCGACACACCTTTTGAAGGCCCCTAATTGAATGGGTAAGTTGTTTTTCTTCCGATTAATCAAAGCTTTGTGTGTTTTCACAAAAGGTCGTCCCAACACTAGAGGAGCGTCATCAAGGATGACAAAGTCAGTTGGGATTACCATTTGATTTGTTTGGACCAAGACATCCTCAACTATACCGATTGATTTTATTATTTTCCGATTAGATAGAAAAATGGGTATTTGAAGTGGAGAAAAATCACTAATACTTAATTTTTCGAAAATGTAGTTTGGCATTATATTAACACAAAGATCTTTATCAATTGTGACATTACTAATAAAGGAGTTTTGAAAAAAACATGGAACCGGTGTAATATTGATTTCAAATGGGTCTTCTTTTATTAGCAAAGTTTGATCATTAGTTAACTTAATGCTTACCGTTTCGTCAATTTTAGTGTTAGTGTTTAACTCTTTTAAAAACTTAGCATGAGTGGGAACTAAATAATGATTTTCGAAAGAAGGTGATAAGAGATTAATTTCTTCAAAATTAGACTCTTCTTGAATTTTAACGTTAACGGACTCACCTTTTTCGTTGTTTAACTCATGTGTTGGTTTTTCACTTATTTGTTCTTCCATTTTTACACTTTCAACTATCTCTTTTTTATTTAATTCTTCTCTTGCGCGGGACTCCTCTTCCCTTGCGCGAGATTCTTTTATGCAACGCTCGATAGTTTTAAGGTGTTCCATTATCTTATCGGTTATGTCGGCGATAGAGTAAGGATCGGGATTTTCAAAGCTTGAATCCGGATGTTCGATCCTTTGTTCCTCATAATACCCATATGAAGTAGATGGTGCACACCATTGCTCTTCATTGTAAGTATATGACGGATAAGGATCGTAATTTTGTTCTTCATAATACTCATATGAGGTGGGTTGTTCACGCCATGGTTCCTCATAATAAGTATATGAAGGTGGTGGCTCATATCTTGGTTCCTCAAAGTATGAAGGTTAAGGTTCATACCTTGGTTCATCAAAATATGAGTATGAGGGAGAAGGTTCATACCTTGGGTCTTCATAGGATGTGTATGAAGTTGATGGCTCGTACCTGGGCTCCTCATAGTAGGTGTATGAAGTGGATGGTTGAAATAGGTCACAATATTGAACCGAGTGCGGGTCACCACAATTGGTGCAATAGTCTTCCCTATAATCATCCTCCTCATAGGTGTAGTTGTAACCTCCTGAGTATTGATCCATAAGAATCACTCAGCAGACCACAACAAAGTCTCGAGACCAGAAAACAAAAATAAAAACGGAAACAGAGGCTGGACACGGCCCCATGTTCAGTGAGCACGGCCCGTGTTCAGGTTCTGTATCTGGGCGTTTGAATTAAAGTTACTGATTTCGTTGAGCACGGGGCATGTTCAGTGAGCACGGCCCCGTGTTCAGGCTACTGTAAATGCAAAATCTAACTAAAATGCAGAAAAATGCGCGCGTTTTAAAAAGGTTTTGAAAAACTGATTAGGCCGTCGATTTTAAGCTTTCTTAAAATCCTTGTGTCCCCGGCAACGGTGCCAAAAACTTGATGTGCGTGTAGTGTTATAGTTTTTAATGTATATTTTAAGCCCTTTAACACTTTTTAGCCAAGTTTTAAATTTATAAAACACGATATTTACTAACACTAAACAAACATATGGGCAAGTGCACCCATCGTGAGCGTAGTATAGTGTTGGTAAGATACCGAGGTCGTCCAAGGACACAAGAGCTTTTAATACCGGTTTATCCTCAACGTCTAATCAAATCAAAAGTTTAGAAAAAGGCTTTTAAACTAGAAAAATAAAACTAACTAAAATGCTGAAAAATAAAATAAAAATAAAAACAGATAGACAAGATGAATCACTTGGATCCGACTCGTGTTTAGTGTAACCTTTGATTATTTCCGCACTTTTGCACTTTTTAAGAGATTATCTTAGTTATAGTAGTAGGCCCCTCTTTTGAAGGTGACGTTACCCTCAACCCAGTAGTTTGAGTCAGCAAGGATACAATACTAAAGGGTTGGATTATTGAAAGATAATTAATTAAGTTATTAATGCATAATATGGTAGGCCCCTCTTTTGAATGTGACATTACCCTCGGCTAAGTAGTCTGAGTCAGCAGGGATACAGTCCTAAGTAGCCGGGTTAAAGTTTTAATAGTAGCTTACATATGAGGGGATCAAAGAGTTTGGACCCCCGCCATCCAATACCGGTGGGTATTGAAGGAGGTCCTACTAAATTTGACCCAGGTCCTTGCAGGATCTATACACTGAACAAGGCAAGACTCTTACCAAACCGTTCCCTTAACCCCCGACCAGGTAGCCAACATACCTCCATATAGACCGTGGAGATATGAATGGTGAAAATCTTTTATTTTATATAGACAGTAAAATAATGCCAAGACACCACGGACAAACGATAAGGAAGACTCACCTTCAACATAAGAAACTAGTTATTAAAGTCATTAATACATAACCAAATAAAAAGTGCGAAAAGATTAAAAATAAAAAGTATTACACTAGACACTTGTATTCACCAAGTGATGTAAGAGACTTAGGCAAACATGGCATTTGATTGTCAAGAACTCTTACGATCAATCTTGGATCCCGAGACTACTACACACACTCTATGATGGATGATGGTGGTGGATGTGGGTTGTGATGGTGGTGGAGGGTGGGTGTAGTGTAAGAGAGGTGGTTTGCCAAGGGATGGTTTGCAAATGAGCCAAGCACCCCTATTTATAGCCTGCACAGAAGCTCGGGCACGGCCCCGTGTCCATTGGGCACGACCCCGTGTCCACCCTTCTCTCTTTCTTCATTAAATGCAGTTTGTCTGCATTAGTTGACCACGCCCCCATGTCCGCTGGGCACGACCCCGTGTGCAGAAGCGTATCTATACTATCAAGATTTCCTCAGATTCTGCAAATCTTAGAGTTGACCACGGCCCCGTGTCCGCTGGGCATGCCCCCGTGGTGGGTGATAGAAGCTTCTACAGCTTTGTCTTTTCTGCAGACACTTGGGCACGCCCCCATGCTCACTGAGCACGGGGCGTGTTCAGCCTTCTGTTCTCTTGTTTTGCTTGGGAAGATGCTGTCGAGGGGTCGGGCATGCCACGTTTGTTCCTTTTCTTGTATTTATGCTGGATTTGGTTGCATTTTTGCTTCTTTTGTTCACTTAAGCTCTTTTAACTCTGAAAATACAAAAGGAAGACAAAAGTACACTTTTTCCAACATTAGTACTAAAAAGGGTTAGTTTTATGCCTCATTTGATGTAATTTATATGTTGCATTTTGCACACATCAAATACCCCCACACTTGAATCTTTGCTTATCCTCAAGCAAAACTCTTTATAATGTGGCTATACACTCCCAAATGGAATGGGTAGAAGAGAAGGTTTTTGGGCTTGTCATAGAGTGTCGGGATTTCCAAGATTCTTTATTAAGTTTTATTTTTATTTATTTACAATCCTATTCGTCATGATTTATTTAAAACATTACATAAGATAAATTACTTATTAGGGCATAACATGCCTTTTTTAAAATTCCATTTATATACAAGTTCACATACCTCATGGGGGATCACTCAACACGAGCCCGATTTGACACTTCAGTAGAAGGCCACCTCATAGGTAAGAAATCAGTGGCTGAATGCAATGACCTATTTGAGAGTTTTGCACATTCTGATATTGATCATCGTGCTGCCACCAGGACTTCCATTCTTGTGTCTAATACTTCCTCATCCGTTCGAGGAGTACACCAAGTTAGCTTGGAAACAACGGTAGTCGTGGCAATGGAGAATCTTAAGAGAGAGAGAGTTCAGCAAAGAGATTCAAGAGTTGAAGGCAAAGGTACATAGGTGTGAGGTTTGTAGAGGAGGTCACGATACTATTGAGTGTCCCATGCTCACTCTTGAGCAACTCGAGTTTATTATTGGTCAAAACTCTAACTCTAATTATAATTCGAACTGACGTGGTAATAATAATAATAATTGACGTTCTTCCGGTACCCCCTGGTTTCCAATCGAGTCAAAATCAATACCAGTTCAGTTGCCGGTTATTAGTTTAGTCGAGTTTTATAGAGTCTAGAGTATTACTTAGTGTCTAGTTTAGGTTAATTTAGTTTTTTTTATTAAACTACTTTTAGCACATCAAGTTTTTGGCGCCGTTGTCGGGGACTCTTGGCAATTGCGTTGATTACTTTGTTTGGACTTAATTGACATCATACATGCTATTTGTTTGTTTGAGTCATATGAGTCTAATTATTTTTTGTATCTTTTATATTTTGTTGAGTCGTTTTTAGAGTCGTTTACTTGTTCGTTATCGGTTTTGCAATGGATGCCCCATACGCGTTCACAAGGACCGCCACTGAAGCCTACCTTATCCTCTTCAAATCTCAAGGTTAGTACTTCTTCTTCATCTTCCACCCTTTCTGAATCTACCCTTTAATCTAAACCACCAGCTTTTGACTTCACACCGAAGTCTTCACCACACAATTCACCACCACCTTCCTGTCCTTCTTGTCCACTGGTTGCAAAAAACATGAACCAACGTGAAACCGTCCACCAACGCTCCATAGCCGGTTTCACCAGTGCAAACTTACCCATCACCCTTCCCACTATCAACAATGATAACTCATGGCAAATCCCGTCCTACATCATGACCGCTATCACCAACTCGTGCCAATTTCACAGTCGTGATGACGAAGATGCCCCAACCCACATTAACCGCCACACCCGCCTCTGCAGCACTTCTTCTATCGAAGGTGCCAATCATGACGCTCGTTACCTTCAAGTATTCCCATTTTCACTTGCTGGCCGCGCAGCCACCTGGCTTGATTCACAGCCAGCATGTTCTTTCACCACATAGGCTACCCTCCGAGATGCTCTCCTTGCTAAATACTTCCCACCCGCTAAAGCATCTCGCCTTTGTGATCAGATCTATTCGTTCCGGATGGAGCCTGACGAGCCCTACCACCTAGCCTGAGAGTGATTCCAAACCCTACTATCCTGTTTCTCTCAACATGGCTTATCTGATTGGGCGCTTGTAGAGAACTTCTACAACGACCTCACTCCTGAGACCCGAGCCCGGTTTGACACTTCAGCAGGAGGCACCTCATAGGTAAGAAATCAGTAGCTAAATGCAATGACCTGTTTGAGAGTTTTGCACATTTTGATATTGATCATCGAGCTACCACCAGGACTTCCATTCCTGTGTCTAGTACTTCCTCGACCGTTTGAGGAGTACACCAAGTTAGCTTGAATACAACGGTAGCCATCGCAATGCAGAATCTTAAGAGAGAGTTTAGCAAATAGATTCAAGAGTTTAAAGCAAAAGTAGGTAGGTGTGAGGTTTGTAGAGGAGGTCACGATATTATTGAGTGTCACACGCTCACTCTAGAGCAACTCGAGTTTATTACTTGTCAAACCCCTAACTCCAATTATAATTCGAACTGGCGTGGTAATAATAATAATAATAATAATAATAATAATAATAATAATAATAATATTAATAATAATAATAACTGGCGTTCTTCTGGTAACCCCACTAGTTTCTAATCGAGTCAAAATCAATACCGGTTCACTTGCCGGTTAGTAGTTTGGTCGAGTTTTAGAGAGTCTAGAGTATTACTTAGTGTCTAGATTAGGTTAATTTAGTTTTTTTTTTATTAAACTACTTTTAGCACATCAAGTTTTTGGCGCCGTTTCCGGGGACTCTTTGGCAATTGCGTTGATTACTTTGTTTGGACTTAATTGACATCATACGTGTTATTTGTTTGTTTGAGTCATAGGAGTCTATTTATTTTTGTGTCTTTTATATTTTGTTGGGTCATTTTTAAAGCCGTTTACTTGTTTGTTGTCGGTTTTGCAATGGATGCCCCGTACGCGTTCACAAGGACCGCCACCGAAGCCTACCTTCTCCTCTTCAAATCTCAAAGTTAGTACTTCTTCTTCATCTTCCACCCTTTCTAAATCTACCCTTCAATCTAAACCACCAGCCTTTGACTTCACACCGAAGTCATCACCACACAATTGACCACCACCTTCCCGTCCTTCTAGTCCACCAGTTACACCAAACATGAACCAACGTCAAACCGTCCACCAACGCTCCACAGCCGGTTTCACTGGTGCAAACTCACCCATCACCCTTCCCGCTATCAACAATGATAAATCATGGCAAATCCCATCCTTCACCATGACCACTATCACCAACTCGTGCCGATTTCACGGTCATGATGATGAGGATACCCCAACCGACATTAACCGCCTCACCCGCCTCTGCAGCACCTTTTCTATTGAAGATGCCAATCTTGACGCTCGTTGCCTTCAGGTATTCCCATTTTCACTTGTTGGTCGCGCAGCCACCTGGCTTGATTCGTAGCCAGCAGGTTCTTTCACCACATGCGCTACCCTCCGAGATGTTTTCCTCGCTAAATACTTCACACCCGCTAAAGTATCTTGCCTTCATGATCAGATCCATTCGTTCTGGATGGAACATGACGAGCTCTACCACCTAGCCTGGAAAAGATTCTAAACCCTACTCTCACATTGATCTCAACATGGCTTATCTGATTGGGCACTTGTAGAGAAATTCTATTACGGTCTCACTCTCGAGACCCAAGCCCGGTTTGATACTTCAGCTGGAGGCCACCCAATGGGTAAGAAATCAATGGCTGAATGCAATGACCTGTTGGAGAGTTTTGCACATTCTGATATTGATCATCGTGCTACCACCAGGACTTCCATTCCTGTGTCAAATACTTCCTCATCCGTTCGAGGAGTACACCAAATTAGCTTGGAAACAACGGTAGCCGCGACAATGGAGAATCTTAAGAGAGAGTTTAGCAAAGAGATTCAAGAGTTGAAGGCAAAGGTAGATATGTGTGAGGTTTGTAGAGGAGGTCACGATACTATTGAGTGTCCCACGCTCACTCTTGAGCAACCCGAGTTTATTACTTGTCGAAACGCTACTCCAATTATAATTTAAACTGGTGTGGTAATAATAATAATAATAATAATTGGCGTTCTTCCGGTAACCCCCCTGGTTTCCAATCGAGTGAAAATCAATATCGGGGCAGGGTTCATTTGCTAGTGGGGGTTCGAATAGTCAAGGTTCAAATAACCAGGATTTGGGTAGTGGGTTAAAGGAGATTAAGGCTATGCTGGCTCAATTGATTACTAGAGATCAGGTCACTAACAAAACCCTAGAGGAGCATGGTACCAAGATGAAGAATAGTCATTCAAACTTCCTAGATCCCCAAAGACAAGTAGGTGACATCTCCTGCCAGTTGCAAGAATGACCACCGTTCAATTCTCGGGCAACACTCAGCTCAACTTGGCCAACCATCACGTTAAAGCCATAACCACTAGATTAGGTAGAAAGTTAGGGGAATTTGAGAGGCCACCGGTTCGAGTAGAGGAAGGGGAGCCGGTGGATGAGGAGATAGAGTTAGAGGCCCCTCTATTAGAGAAGGTTGTTAGGAAACCGGTTGAGATAGTTAGACCGAGTCCCGAGATTGATCATACTCGTATTCCTTATCCTGAACGTGTAAAGAATCAAAAATACACTAAGGAATACGGGTATTTCCTAGACATGTTCAAACAACTTAAGATTAATATTCCATTAATCGAAGCTCTCAAGCATATGCCAAAGTATGCTAAGTTCTTAAAAGATATCCTGAAAAGGAAGGATAACCTAGAGGAGCTTTCGAATGTTTTGTTAAATGTTGAATACTCTGCTATGGTGATGAATAAGCTACCGAAGAAACTGACAGATCCGGGTATCTTCACGATCTCGTGTTTGTTTGGTGGTGATGTTCAAAACCATGCGTTAGCCGACCTTGGTGCTAGTATTTGATACCATGTTCATTTTATGAAAAACTAGGCCTTGATGACTTGAAGCTTACTCGTATGACCTTATCTTTAGCAGACAAAACCGTAAAGTATCCCCGGGGAATTGTAGAGAAGTTGCTAGTAAAAGTTGATAAGTTTGTCTTCCCGGTGGACTTCGTAGTGCTAGACATGGAAGCCGATGAAAATGTACCGTTGATTTTAGGACGTCCATTTTTTAACACAGCCAAAGCTCTTATAGATGTCTTCTTAGGCACTATCACACCCAGAGCGGGTGAGGAGTCGGTAGTTTTGAGGTTACTAAAACGAGAGGGTTGAATGATAGAGTGGAGGCAGTGGCGTCGGTGGGGGAAAGTTGTCACACCCCAACTGATGGCGAAAACATCGGAGTGAGACGAAAACGAGATTGCAAGAGACTTCATAACACTAAATTGTGACAAGTATTTAAATAATAAATTTCATTTCATTACTAAAAGAATCAATTACATTGTTTGAAATAAAATACAACAAGTTGAAACAAATGAATTACAATACAACAAGTATTAAAGTTTAAATGCGTTTCTAGGCATCCTACTAAGTTCCGTGCATCATCAACATCATCATAAACCTGCAACACTTTTTAAAGCATGGTTCAATACAAAAGTATTGGCGAGTATACAAGTTTGGTGTACTAGCATATAAGTATAAAATAAAATGAACAATCCACATTGCAAACCTAGTTATCAAGATTAACGTATAAACTGGCATGCGATTTACAAGTCAACCCTCTGATTACCACGAGTATAATGAATGAATAAACTTAACATGACCTCACATTCACGGGCGGTGCATTATCCCTATAGCGCTATACATGTTAAGGGGAGGCTCATACGAAGTTAATGACAAGTTCATCACATAAGAATCACCCAGAAATACGAATCAAGCATAACATATTAATAAGCATGTATTGGATTGTTTGTATGTATGATTGCATTAAAGTATGTATGTGTTTTTTGTATATGTAAACATGTTGCACCCAAAAAGTGTAAAAAATAAAAAGGGCGTCGAGTATACTCACAACATTGCAAAGCCTTCCGATTATCCGCGAATGACGAGTTGTTTATGAATGAGGAATAAATGGTATGATTATATGACGTTTAGGGAGTGGTTGTTAGTGCATATGTCTGTTGACGTCGTCTTGTATCGAGTCATGTAATAGAATAGATAAACCAGGACACGTTGTACGAGAGAAACGGGAAACAGGTATGAACCAGCCACTTCACACGAAGTGACCAGTTCGTGCGACCTGGACCAGAAAGCAAGGACTGGTTCGTACGACCTGGGATTCCTATATATATGAGGTCTTGGATTTCATTTGTAACATTCTGATTCCGGAGACGAAGTGCTGCCGAAGTGTCGAACGATCTGTAAACACTATCAAATCAATCTAAACGACAGTTAAAGTGATTCTTAGTGTTAAACAAGTTGCAAACATGTCCAAATCATTGAATTCCGCCTTTGGTTTGGTCTAGAACTCTTCTGATCGACTCATTAGGTCGAACCTACCTTCGATCCTACAAGTGGTATCAGAGCTCAGGAGAAAGAGTTCTTACCATTTCAGCTGGTTTTCATAGATAAATCTGATTTCTACTCACTTTCTACTCGTTTTTCTCAAAATTAACCGTGAATTTGTGGTTAAAATGGACTGAATCTCACATATAATACGTAAAACACTGTTTTAATCAATCCGTGAACAAATCAGAACCAAATTCAACCTAAAACTTGATAAAAAATGACAAAATGATGAACAATTGGACTTAGAATTCTCAAACGGTGTGAATTTCTGTCCAAATCATGTGAAAAACACTTTCAGATCGTTCGACAAACTTGTCAGGTCGTGTGAAAAACCCTTCAGGTCGTACGGTGTGGATTAAAAGGTCTTCAGGTCATTTGAAGTTAGTTCAGGCCGCTTGAAACTGAACCAAGTCGTTTGAAATCATTCAGATCGCACGGTTTGAAATCATTCAGATCGCACGGTTTGAAATATGTCAGGTCGCACGAGGTGATCCAGGTCGCATGAAAATTTTGGTCAGGTCGCTTATAATTTTGAATTCAGGTGCTGTGCTTTGACGAAGACTCATTGGTCAACGAACACTCATTTGGTCAACAAACCTTCATTCCTGTTGACGAACAGTTAAATTTTGCATTGGGTCAATAAATCATGTGAACTACTTGATCAAAATAGTGTCAGGCACATTTAATACATCACATGATTAACAGCTTGTCGGTTCATTAAAATCAAAGACATCAGTCCACTAAATTGACTGTCCAATTAGCATTCAAAGTTCAATTAGTTGTCGGCAATACATATCTAATTCCTATCATTTCATTGCATGTAATGTTTGCACTCCACTAAATCCAACGGTCCAATTAAAGTCAGTTGGTATTAAAGGGGTGTAGGCCATTTGCATGTGATTTAAGAGGATCAATACAAGTTATCGGCCCAATCACAAATATTCATTTGATAGTGGGCTTGTGAAATTTGGAACAAGAGTTTTAAATCGGGTTTGATTAGTGGGCGTCTAGTTTGTGAAATTTTTCGTACCACAACATGGACAACGAATTTTATAATGCATTTGCTACTGCTCCGGTCACTCCAGTTACAGTTGCTGAAACTGTCGGTATTGAGAATGAAACGGGAACGTTCCAAAAGCCTCCAAAGCTTATGTATATTGAGGATTTTAAAGGGTGGCAAGACCGTTTTGAAAACTAGGTACAAGCGAACAAGTTTGATGCATGGGTTTCTTTAGAGAAAGATTATACTCTACCGAAAGATGAACTTGGAAATGAAAAACAACTAAGTCAATTTTTACCAGATGAAAAATTAAAATACACAAGTGAAAAAATGATGATTAGCATTCTCCAACAAGCGGTAAAAGAAGATATTTTTGTTTTGCTTCAACATGAGGGAACTGCTAGATCAATCTGGAAAGCATTGATTAAAAAGTTTAAGGGTAGTGCCGATATGATTAAAAATAAACGAGCATTACTAAAGAAATCGTTTGATATGTTTACAGCTTTTGAAGGTGAAACGACTAGGAAGATTATCGAGAGATATTGTCTTCTAGTTATGGAGATGAAAAGATTGGACATCAAGAAAGAAGATGAAGAATGGGTTGATAAGCTAGCCGATGCGTTACCACAGAATGAATGGGGAACATATCTATTGATTTTAAAGCATAATCGACAATTTGAAGATATGAATTTGAGTATGTTTATCCAGAAATTGGAAGAACATGAGCTGTCAATTCGAAAAACTGCTACGATGAGAAGTCCGGGTGCTCAACAAGATGTTAGTCTATACTATAGAGGAAGCAAAGTTGAGACCACTCCAAGTCCAAAGATTCAGACTGCGTTCAGTGCTGATGGTACTTCCGAAACAAATGCAAACAATACAAATCAGAGCAGTGGATATTCTTCGTCTTATTCAAGTTTTGAACCAAATTTCTCAACACCAAGTTCTCAACAACAAAGTTCAACAAACTTTAATGGTCAAGTTTTGCAATGCAATGTTACATTAAATATTCAAAATGGTCAAAATTTCTCTCCAGATATTGCAAAGCAACACATGGCATCACTTGTTACTGTGTTAGAGTCGTATGAAAGCTTGGCTGCTGGACGAATTGGCAATCCGATGCTCACTAAAGAGGATTATGACCAGATTGATTCTGAGGAACTTGAGTTGATGGACATCAAGTGGTGTTTAGCTAGCATTTTGAGAAGAGCAGAAAAGTTCAAACAGATCACCGGAAGAGATAATCTTCGTGAAGCTGCAACATCTCAGCTAGGTTTTGACAAATCGAATGTTACATGTTTTCGTTGCCGAGAAAAAGGGCATTTTAAATGAGAGTGTATAAACATAGAAGCAACCGGAAGACAAGATCCTTTCGGAAACAACGATTATCATAGAAAAGCAATTTATCCTCAGGTTGCTCAACAACCATATCAACAACAATCTTCACAATCACGTTAGTTTTGTTAGATCAAGAAGATGAAAGGATTCCGAAAGATTTCAATTGGGATGATTATGATCCTTCTAGACCTTCAGTTTCTAAAGCCTTTGTTGCTCAAATCTTTGAAGATTCAACCTCTGAAGAAAAATCAATCAAATCTAAGAACAGTCCTAGAAGACAACCGATTTTTAAGTCTTCAGGAAGTGATGAAGACACTGATGATGAGGAAGAATATATTAATAAAGCTAGAAAACAATTGGATCCTTATAGTTTTGATTTGTTTTTTGCAGATAAAATCGAGATATTGAAAGAGAAAAGGGCTGCTAGACTGAAGAGAGAAATGGAAGCAAGAAGGGTTGCTGAAGAAAAGACTGAAGTTAAGATTGAAGCTGGTAAGGCAAAAGTTGAAGAAAAACCGACAGATAAGGTCGAGATTGAAGAGAGTGAAGTGAAGATATAAGTTGAGAAAGAACCGATTGTGATTGAAAAAGTGGTGGAGAAAATAGTTGAAAAAATCGTTGAAGTTGAAAAGATTGTAGAGGTGGAAAAACCTTGTGCTAAGTGTTTAGAATCTTGTAAAGATTGTGCTGAAAAAGATACAAAAATGCTGAATTGGAGAAGCTCAAAGAAAATTTGCTGCACAATGTGAGAAGCATAAAAGAATCATATGATCTTCTAAGCAGAAAAGTGAACTTGTACAAAGGAGCTAGTGATGAGGATATTCAGATGAAGAATCTTCTGAAAGCAACAGTTCTTCAAAAGCAAACTGCAATCAACAAATACATTGAGATTGTTGCAGGGCTGAAACAAGAATTGGCAGCGATGACAATCGAAACCGAAAGAGTGAATTCTTTACTTCGAAGTTATCAAAGTTCAGATTATGTTATTGATCGCATCTATCCTACCGTTGCAGCTCATAAGTTTGCAGATGATGAAGAAAATTCAGGTAAGAAAACTGGTTTGAATTATAACAAAGTACCAAATCCAATGTGGGATGGCTATACCCCCCCCCCCCCCCGACACTTTGAAAAGGTGGCTGAAGCACTCAATCTGAATCTGAAATCCGAGTCTATCAATGGATTACCAGATGATATTGATGTCACCTTCACAGCGTCCGACACTGATCATGAGTCTGAGTTAATTAAGAAAGTGGTCGATCAGGTGTTGGATAAAGATGAAGAATCAAAGTCAGCGAGTTCATCAGACAAAAGCTCGAGTTCACCGGTCAAAAGGTTTTACAATAAAGATTTTCTGATGTCACAAAATAATTTGAATGACGAAACATTCAAAGTAGCATATACTTTGAATGATTCCGACAAATTATATTCTGATGAATAATTTCCAATAAGAGGTGTTAAAACTGAAATGATTAACAAGGTTTTCAAATTAACAGAAATTAATATTTCTGAAATAAAAGATGTAAATCTTACTGAAAAACCTAAAAAGTACACTTCAAGAGTTCAACAAAGATTGAACAAGAAAAAGGGTTACAGTTCTGGTTCGGGTTATTGAAAGAAACCAAACCATAACAGTAATTTCAAAAAGAAAGGATCAGGCTTTATTCCACCCGAAAATCATAAAAATGAGAAAATTTATAAACCAAAAACTAAATTTGTTTCAGGAGCAAGTTCTGAAGAGGAGAAGGAGAAACCTTTCTGGAAACAGTCAAACAAGGAGTTTCTCGTCGAAAAGCAAAAGAATATGTTGAATGAATCTGAACTGAGAGTTGAAAGAAGAACCAGTTTCAAATGCCGAGAGGTTGGACATATTGCTTAGAATTGCCCAAAGCCCACCAACACAAAACAGAGAGTTTTTTCTAACTCTAAATTGAAAGAGAAATGTGTTGATAAAAAGGAACAACCAATAGAAAAATTTAAGGAGTTCAAAAATTCTACTTTCGAAGTTGGTGAAAGTTCGAAACATTTTTACAAAAGTAGAGCAAATCTTAACAAACATAAATGGGTGGTTAAGAAATCAGAAGTTAGTTCTGGCAATGAATCTGACTCGTCAAAGTCAGAGGAGCCATCTGTTGTGCTAAATGATGAGAATTCCGTTCCAACAATGGATGATGAAAATTTTCCACCATTGTCAAACGGAAACTTGAAATCAAAAATTGGTAAGATTGAGATTTCAGATCAATTCTTCTCTGATAAGAAAGAATTTGATGCTGAAAAAGCATTTAATGGTAAAGTGCTACATATTTTTGGTAAGATGGCTGATGGGAAGGTGAAGGGTGTAAAAGAATTTTATGAATCGAAAATTGTTAAACCAAATGATGATGGTTCACCCATGATTGATCAGGCATGGGTGAAATTCTTTAAAAAATAAAATCCTGACTTGCCGGAGCTCCCAAGTTGGTAATCGTGGAGCATGAATCGGCATCATTCTAGAAAAAATTTTTTGTGAAAAAATCTATAAGTGATAGTTTGTACAAGTGGTTAAAAGAAAAAAGGGATTCATTCATAAGCTGTTGAAAGAACAAAATGATGAATTAAACCCCATGATGTGTGAAATCAACAAAACTAATTTTCCGGAAAAAACCATTTTTGATTAAAACAAACTTAAGTGTTTTGAAATCATACTGGGAAAATAGTTTGTTGACAGGGGGAGTTCTGATTGTTTACGCCAAGTGAATGGAGAATTGAAGCAATTCACATCAGTTTGTCATTTTATTTGTACAGTTTATTGTTTTTACTTTCAAATTTTCCCAGAAAATCAAAAATTGAAACATATTTTTTATTTTAGGGGGAGTAAAAAATTTAGAAATTTTGAAAATTTGAAAAATCCAAAAACATGATAAAATCTAAAAACCAAAAACATCGAAAAATCAAAATGAGTTTTGTTGTGAAAAAGAGGAAATGATAGTACATCAGTAGACAATCACAGTACGCTAAAGAATTGGAAAGTTAAAATGTGATAAACGGTCTCACTGATTATATGCCAGTAGGTTTTTACACGTTTAGTAGATTTTTTTCGGGATATAAACCTAAATATAAATACTTACTTATCTCGTGAAGAACATCTCTCGGATATATAGGTAACCCCTGAAATCTTGTTTGAAGGGCTTTCTATTTCTGACATACTAGGTCTTTGTGCGTGATGATATCTGGGGTATTGTACCGGGACTTCTGATTT
This sequence comes from Helianthus tuberosus, assembly GCA_030545235.1. Classification (NCBI taxonomy): domain Eukaryota; kingdom Viridiplantae; phylum Streptophyta; class Magnoliopsida; order Asterales; family Asteraceae; genus Helianthus; species Helianthus tuberosus. The sequence goes on from CM060406.1 coordinate 191,854,980, forward strand.
TGCGGGAGCAATAGCCTAGTCCTCGTATAATACTCTGCATTGCTTTAATCATAAAGCTCACCCTCAGCATAAAAAATGATGAAACATTGAAAAATGCTAATCATGTGCTGTTGAAGAAAAGATCCCCAAACGGGACACACCTAAAGTCGAGCCATCATCTCTTTGTCTGAACGGAAGTTCTAACCTGAGCTCTCATGGTCTCGCATTATCCTTTTACAGATATCATTAGTGTACATTCACCTGTAAGACTGAATATAGAAGTCTGGATACGGGAGTATATTCTGAGGTGGGACACGCGAATAAGTTTAAGTCCATTAAAACACTAATCTCGTATCTCGAATCAATTGAACTTTGTGTGAAAATTTAAGTGGATCAGTATACTGACAATCTAAGTGAATCGTTTAGATCTTAAAGTGTTTAAAGCTCAACGGTACTAGTGATTTGTCATAAACTGATATGATCCTCTTACATAAACTCACAAAAATATTGTCTGTAAATATTTCTTTATTGCATTTTAACACACTGAAAATCTTAGAAAAAACCCAAAAAGAATGTTTTTTAGCATAAAATTTTGAAAATTCAAAAAGATTTTATGTCATCTTATTTTCGACAACTGATGTTGGAAAGCTGATTTTCAAAATTCCGAGTGCTAAACATTATGAACAACAGTGGATTGGGAGAGTGTGTTTGAAATGAAAAATGAAGTTAAAGTTTGAGATAATTTTGAGAAATTTTGAAACTGATTTTACTGTTAGTTAATCAAGGTCATTAATTTGGACTTGATATAACTATTGTTGATGTTAAATGATTTCTACAAGTGGTTTCTAAATTTGTTACATTTTAACAATTATGAAATTTACTTTTGGGTAGAGAATTGTGCAGGTTACCAGGTTCTTGATCCTGTTGCTACGAAGAGCCAGGAGATGATTCCTGATGTTGATGCTGATTAGCTTGAGGAATCAAGAGATCTGATCAAGAGAATTTGAAGAGTCAGATTGATATTCTGGGAGAGTAAGAGAGAGATTGAAGGATGCTTACAGAGAAAGATACTTTGGAAAGAACGAGAAGACCGATCAAGACTGAAGACTCAAATACACTGAAGACTCGTCAACATCCAAGGGGGAGTTTGTTAGTGCATATGTCTGTTGACTTCGTCTTGTATCGAGTCATGTAATAGAATAGATAAACCAGGACACGTTGTACGAGAGAAACGGGAAACAGGTCTGAACCAGCCACTTCACACGAAGTGACCAGTTCGTGCGAACTGACCAGTTCGTGCGACCAGGACCAGAAAGCATGGACTGATTCGTACGACCTGGGATTCCTATATATATGAGGTCTTGGATTTCATTTGTAACATTCTGATTCCGGAGACGAAGTGTTGTCGAAGTGTCGAACGATCTGTAAACACTATCAAATCAATCTAAACGACAGTTAAAGTGATTCTTAGTGTTAAACAAGCTGCAAACATGTCCAAATCACTGAATTCCGCCTTTGGTTTGGTCTAGAACTCTTCTGATCGACTCATTAGGTCGAACCTTCGATCCTATAGTGGTAAGATTCGGGATTTAGAATTTAAAGTACAAAAAGTATGTATTTACAAAAGTATTATCCAGTTCTAAGTACTCGTTAAGCCTTCCGATTATCCAAGAATGATGAGTTGTTTATGAATGAGGAATAAATGGTATGATTATATGACGTTTAGGGAGTGGTAAGATTCGGGATTTAGAATTTAAAGTACAAAAAGTACGTATTTACAAAAGTATTATCCAGTTCTAAGTACTCGTTTTTTACGCTAAGTTGTATGTGGTTTCATGGGTCCTAGTTTGCCCATTAGAATCGTTAACGAGAGACTTAGATTGTAGATAATGTAGCCTAAGTTTATGATGAATAATCATGGTCCGATTATTATCATAAATTCAGCCACGTTCTTGTATATATGTATTTTTATAATTATAATAATAATAGCCTAAAACTAAGTCCATCATAGATATCATAGATTATCATGTAACTTAAGCATGGAGGTTAAAACCTCTTTATATGATTCACCACTACACAAAATCATCACAAGGATGATTCGAAGGGTCATGAATAACAAGAAATAAATCTAACTAGTGCAAGCTCAAGTGACCAAGTAAGTCTCTAACCCGGGTGTGCCAACTCAACATGGAAAGGTAATCCTAAGTGTCGGAGGCTAGACGGAGCTACGTTACTTTGATACTAGTAATCACTTGAGTGTTTATACACAAAGCTCACAAATGAAGGAGTGGAACTAGTGTTGGAAAGCCCAAGCTTCCATGGTTCACACTTCACAAGTCATGAGTTCATCATATGGAAGATGATGAATCAAACTTGTTTTCATCACTCAGATTAGGACATGTATAAACTGAAATTAAAGAGTTTTGAACTCATAATCTTGGATGAAAATCACCTCAACACAAACCCACAACCATAGACTAGGTTGTGAGCTTGGTGGGTACAAGATTCCACCAAGTTTTTATCAAGAACATGAAGATACAAGAACAATATACAAAACAGAAAGTTTAACACACTTTGGACCTCAAATGTGGTGAGGTTTCACCTTAGATTACCAAGGTAATATTGTGAAAACCTTCCTAGAGGTTATCCAAGCGTTTTAGAAGAAGAAATAAGCAAGAAATAGTTGAAGAAATGAGTTAGAACTCACTTTGAATCACTTAAACTTTCTGCTCAAAAATCATAAATTATTGAGTGTTTGGAGAGGATTAGAGAGTGATTAGAAGGTTTGTAAAGTGAAAAAGAGGCTTAGGATGGTGGTATATATAGTGAGGGGTTAGGGTTAGGGGTTAGGATTGAATTAAATGACTTTAGGTGGGAAACAAGAGCCAAAATCTAGCCAATAACGAGCTGGGAACATGCTGGTCTCGGATCAACCCCCGCCGCGGGTCGCGGAGGGGAAGCCCCTCTTCCGTCGTGTGTCGCGGCCGAGCATCACCGGGCAACATTTGATTATTTTAATCTTTTGTCAAATCTGGTCCTTGTAGTTTGGTTTCTAAGGTATGTTAGGGTAATAATTGTATTAATAGCATGTAGTTAAGTACCAAATACATATAAATGTATAGTGTATGTATCGCGAATACGAAATTTAGTAATTATATACATGAAGTGTATAGAAACACGTATATCGTAAAATAAGTATGCGTTTTTGTGAACGAGGAACACGTACCAAGTATGTTGAACAAAAGGCATATAATGAATGTATAATTTGAATGAAATAACCAGTTTTATTACCATTAAAGTGTCGGATTAATACGATTAGCAACAGAATATGGTTATGAAAGGATACGAGTATGGCGAGTTTTCTAAATAAAGGAAGTTATAAAAAGTGAGGCGTTACAAAAGTGAAGGTCGTGAGAGTGTAGAGAGAGATGAGATGAGTGATCCTATGTTAGAGATGATGATAAAACCTAAGTGTAGGGATCATTCGGGTAAAGAGTTTGAAAAATTAGAAAAACGGGTTGAATGGTTAGAGTCTAAGATAGAAACACTGAGCAAGGCTCAGAGTGGGTATGGAGAGATCAAGAATATGTCTAGATTCAAACCACCGGATGAGGACTTCAGAGGTCATGGGATATGGAGAGATTCGTTTATTCAAAGGTAGTGCTACAGACCGAGAGATAGGGTACATATATGATCTAGGTCTACATGATCCTCCGTGCGTGTTAGAAAATGTGAGGAATTAGGGTGAAATTCCCTTTTTGTATAGTTTGTAGATTTTGGGACGTAATGGTCTTTTGAGTTTTTTTTTCGTAGTTTAGGTAGTTTTGTGTTTCGTGTTTTGGGTTGTTTTGCAGGTAATCGTATTAGTGGAGTTCAGAATTCAAAGAAACGGAGTTACAAAGTGTTTTCTAATTAAAAATTTGGTTTAGAAAGTGTTTTGGACGAATTGGGAAAAAATTGAAATTTTTTTAAGGCATGGAGGCAAGAAAACCAAGAAACATTCTGTGAAAAAGGGTCCTTCGCGTCACGCGAAGGGTATATGGTGATCAGGTCGCGTAGCGCGATGAGAAAGAATTAAAAATGAATATTTTTATAGCGTCGCGCCACGTTGAGCATTAGGGATGAGCCCGTCGCGTAGCACGACGGGGGTGTTGTCATGCCAACATTGTTTCCTTGTCCGATTTGACCAGTTTCTAGTATCTGTTTTGGTTACGGTACGTGTTTACTTGTATTTTGAGTCATTTATTTTGTACTATGAGTCTAATTTAGTAGTTTTTGAGTCGGTCTTTTGTGACGAGTCGATACTGCTTTGGTTTTGGTTTTTGTTTTTTGTTTTGTTTATGTAGGTTTGAATATGTACCATCCATACGCAATCTCAATTCAGGTGATTTTGGAGCTGCTTTTTAAATATCAGGCGTTTACCGAGTTTACTAGTTACTGTCAAAGCCGATCGCGACCAAAATACTATACAATCGAGCTGGATAAGACGAGAGTTTTGGAGCTTACGCGTTATATAACCAGCTAAGTCCTTTCCAATTTGCCCATTTGTCTTTTTATTTCTTAATTATTTTAGTCTTTTGAGTCATTTTCCATCCTACATTGAGGGCAATGTAGAGTTTAAGTGTGAGGATTGGAAACTATCGTATAATGTCTAGTTAGTAGAGTCTTAAGTCATAAAATTTGAAAAATACAAAAAAATAAAAATTTTAAAAATCCAAAAAAAAATGAAAAATCAGAAAATGTTCATGTTTTAGAAATTTTCAAAATAAAAACGCAAAACGATAGAAAAATCAGGTATGTTTGGGTTCAAATAATAATAATATGAGAATAAAGTTAAACTCGTGTCTATCTTGGGATGTGTGAGTAGGCCAGTTCGGTTTCTAGGTTTTTTTGATATTAATATACCTAATTGTTAGTTTGTGAGTGGGTTCTCATCTAGGAGAAGTAGATAGCCGAAGCCACCAAAAATAGTGTAAGAAATGTCGTTATAAGCTAAAATTGTTAGATTTTTTTATCAAAGTAAAAAATAGAATAAATTGAGCTAGATTGAGAAAAAACGAGGCATGTGTAATCTTTATTGGGGATGGTGACTCTGATTTAGATTGCCTCTAGGTTAAGCTAAGAAAAAATGGAAAAATTACCGACCCTCACGTTGTCGCTCTCGGGGATGGTGACTCTGGTTGAGACAGTCTCTGAGTTAGGTATGCAAAGTCTAGTGCTCAAAAGGAAAAAGAAAAGAAAGATGATGTTAAATTCTTTTGATTTTGGTATAAAACGGTTAGGAAATAGTCCAGTGACTGTTCCTTGTGTTTCATGAGCTTGAGGCGGGATTAGGTGAAACTACAGATTCTAGTGTGAGACCCTAGGTAGATTGACTTAACGTGCACTTAAATTGCATGATAAGGGCTTGGAACTGGGTTTGGGTTTAAGTGGACACATATACTTGCAATCGCGGTTAACATGAGTTTCAGTTTTAGTAAGTAATCTATATTTTTGAACCCGAGTATATTTCTGATTCTGATTTCGTTTGCGTAAGTCTTTTTTCAGGGACGAAAAAGAGATAAGTGTGGGGATATTTGATGTATTGTAAAATACATCTTTTATCGTAGATAGTTTGTTCTGCTTTTAGTTAGGAGTAGTTTAGTTTTATTTAGAATTCACATATATTTGAGTTGTTTATGTTTTGCAGGTATTGGATATCTAAACTAGTTAAAACAAGGTGCAAAACGAGCTAAAATGAGCTAAATCCAAAGACCGGGACGTGAACGAGTGATTTTAAGTTGAAAAGAAATAAAAAAAATTAAGAATCAGAAAACATCTTGGATAGAATACAAGCCAGCAATTTGTTGTGGTAGTGGGCCGCCAAAAACATGTTCAAGCCCACCATGTGATCGTGAATGGGGTTATGTGTGTTTTTCCTAGAAAGTCTAGGAAGCGATCTGGGCCATCCAATGGGTGTGTTTAATGGTTGAGATCATCTTGGTGGCATTTTGGTAATATGTGTTTCTTAAAAATAGGATGATTTAATTAATCAGGGGTAGATATGTCATTTAGCTTGTTTTAAATATAGAAATAATTGTCATTCCATAACCACCCCACATTTCATGCGATTTTCTCTCTCTCTCTCTCTCTCTCTCTCTCTCTCTTCCTTTCTCTCTCTCTCTCTTCCTTCTATCCTTATGAAGAAACACATCAAGAAAACACATCGTATTAAACTGCTTGCTGTTAAAACACAACGTCAAGAAATCCTCCAGCATTACCAGCATGGATGGTAAAACACAGCGTATGAATTTGCTTGCTGTTAAAACACAACTGTATGAATCTGAATGCTAAAACACAACTGTATGAATCTGCTTGCTGTTAAAACACAACTGTATGAATCTGAATGCTAAAACACAACTGTATGAATCTGCTTGCTGTTAAAACACAACTGTATGAATCTGCTTGCTGTTAAAACACAGCGTATGAATCTGCTTGCTGTTAAAACACAACTGTATGAATCTGAATGCTAAAACACAAATGTATGAATCTGCTTGCTGTTAAAACACAACTGTATGAATCTGAATGCTAAAACACAACTGTATGAATCTGCTTGCTGTTAAAACACAACTGTATGAATCTGCTTGCTGTTAAAACACAACTGTATGAACACAACTGTATGAACACAACTGTATGAATCTGCTTGCTGTTAAAACACAACTGTATGAATCTGAATGCTAAAACATAACTGTATGAATCTGCTTGCTGTTAAAACACAACTGTATGAATCTGAATGCTAAAACACAACTGTATGAATCTGCTTGCTGTTAAAACACAATTGTATGAATCTGAATCTGAATGCTAAAACACAACTGTATGAATCTGCTTGCTGTTAAAACACAACTGTATGAATCTGAATGCTAAAACACAACTGTATGAATCTGCTTGCTGATAAAACACAACTGTATTAATTTGCTTGCTATTAAAACACATCGTCAAGAAAATGGAGATGATACGAACAGTATTTGAATGGTGATGATGAACTCGGAGATGGTGGAGATGGAGAAGTGTTTGACGATGACGAAGAAGGAGAAGGTTGCGAAATACAAAAAATCTTGGAGAAACAGTTTCCATAATTATAGGCATTGTTAGTTAATGAGAGATAAAATTCCAAAAATAAAATAAAATGTCAAATTACACAAGTGCCCTTTTAGTTAAAATCCCTACATGCCACGTGTCACATTCTTATTGCTTCCTAGACTTTCTAGGAAAAACCCACTTTCTACCCAACTCCTCCTATATATATATATATACACACACACACACATTCACCTTGGGCACATAAAATGAATCATGCTGGGCCAAGCCCAATGTTTTGGACGAAAAGACATCATCAGACGAGGGGAGCTTCTTGGACGCAAAGGAATAATCCTATTGGACCAAGAATTCAACTAAGATGAGATCACATCAAGTTTGATGAATTTTTGAGAGATAATTGGCAGGAATTTTTCGTGGGCCATGAGAGGTTTTATGTCCACCAAGTTTAAGTGAATTATTTTGTGGGCCTTTTGAAGGTTATTGTCACGGCCCCCGACCCGGTTTGACCCGTTTCAGGAGCCGCGGGTCAGAAAATTCCGTGGTATTTATTTAACAGCGGAAGTTTTTCATCAGGATCTTTTTAAAACTGCAATCTTCCCGATTATTTTATTTCACAACTCGGGATAAAACCCCGGTAATTTACAATCATAAGATTTCACGGAGAAATCTTTATTTTACAAAACATGTTTCTTTATTTTATATTGAGCCACTTCCTTAAGCTTGTAGTGCTTCACGACACTTTTCCTTGATCACAACAGATCACCTGAAACATGTTTGAAAAAGGTTTTGTCAGCGGGAAATACTGGTGAATCATTCATTTTACTAAAACGACACGTTGTTATAATTTATAGTATTAAGAGCGATTACAATGTTTCTGATATCAAACCAACTACCCACGGTATTTTGTCACTCGACCCATTGGCCCTCCCGTTGTCTAATGGTGTCTGTGACTATGGTCATATCACCCCTTGGTTGCCCCAATGGTGAAGATTATCAAGTAATGTATACAAAACCCCACATACCGGCTGTACGTTTGGTGATTACAAAGACTTAATCCCTGTAATTATAACTTTGAAAATAAACTTGCTTTTGTAAACAAATTTGATAAAAAGAGAATGACTCACATTGCAGATTTAATTTGAGCAGAGCCTAGCCTACTGATTAGCCTTTTAACCTAATTTTAATAACATGCACACAACTCGGTTAGTAACTTAATACAGCATTTACGATAACTCACGAGATTAAACCCTCACATCGAATGACAAAGTGCGATACTTAAACATCCATTGAATTAACAACGAATGACAAAGCATAAACCCTAATTTGGGCAGCACTTAAACATCCATTGGATAGTTTAATCGATCGGACATTGAATCGTATCAGCGATCGAGTTATTACCCTGTTTTACGGCAGCGATTCGTGAATCGTGTGTGTTTTGATAGTAAACAGAACGTAACTCAGTCTACGTAGCGAAATTTTACGTCGTTTTAACTCCAGAATTCATCTCCCAAAGTCCACTATTTATACACAAAATTTTGACCCCCTCGCGTGACGCGAGGGGTACCCCTCTGGGCGTCGCGTGGCGCGAGGGGTCACCTATTTCAATAGGGTAGCTACGTGTTTTTGTAGGCTTGTTGAGTTGACGAAATCGTAAAATTCGAAACTGACAACAAGTTATTTAGATAATCGTAACTAGGGTTTTACCCCCCCCCCCCCCGAGTTTTAGGGGCCCTGATCCTGATTCTGATTATTCTGAAAATTTTAGGGTTTGTGCAGAATCACTTGGGTGTCTCAATTAGGGTTTTCTTTTGGATAAACTAATATAATAATTAGGACTTTTGATACGAGTTGTTACATCCTCCCCACCTTAATAAAATCTCGTCCTCGAGATTTATTGGAATAATTGAGGATACTTTCGCTTCATCTCTGATTCCAGCTCCCAAGTGTATTCATCTCCTCTCTTTGAATCCCACTTTACTTTAACTAGAACTAGTCGTTTGTGCTTGAGAAACTTCACTTTTCTGTCTTCTATCTGAAGAGGTTTCTCAACAAATTTTAACTTTTCGTTTACCTCTATATCTTGAAGAGGTACTACCAAAGATTCGTCTGATAAACATTTCTTGAGGTTGGATACATGAAATACATCATGTACTCCAGCTAACTCTTCTGGTAGTTGTAAATGATAAGCAACTAGTCCTATACGTTGGATCACTGAAAATGGTCCCACGTATCTTGGACTTAATTTTCCTTTCTTACCGAATCGAACTACTCCTTTCCAGGGTGAAACTTTCAACAGTACTTTGTCTCCAACTTGAAATTCTAATGGCTTGCGTCGATTGTCGGGATAACTTTTCTGACGATCTCGAGCCGTCTTTAATCTTTCCTTGATTTGGTTAATTTTGTCAGTTGTCTCTTGTACTATTTCAGGACCTGACAATTGACTTTCTCCTATTTCTGCTCAACAAACTGGAGTTCTGCACTTTCTTCCATACAGTGCCTCGAATGGGGCAGTTTCAATACTTGAATGATAACTATTGTTATAGGAGAATTCGATTAGAGGTAAGTGATCGTCCCAATTTCCACTGAAATCTATTACACATGCTCGGAGCATGTCTTCTAGAGTTTGAATCGTCCTTTCACTTTGCCCGTCTGTTTGAGGATGATATGCAGTACTTAGGTTTAGTCGAGTTCCCATTGCTTCTTGGAAACTTGTCCAAAAATGAGAAGTAAAACGACTATCCCTATCCGAAACAATGGAGAGTGGAACTCCATGTAAGGATACTACTTCATCTACATACAACTTTGCTAACCTTTCCATACTAAAGGTTTCTTTTATAGGTAGAAAGTGAGCTGATTTGGTTAATCGATCCACAATTACCCAAATCGCATCATTACCTTTTCTGGTTTTGGGTAACTTAGTAACAAAATCCATTGTTATGAGTTCCCATTTCCATACAGGCATTTCTAACTGTTGTAGTAGACCTGAAGGTTTTTGATGTTCTGCCTTAACTTGTGAACAAGTAAGACACTTAGAAACATATTTAGCTATATCCTTCTTCATGCCTATCCACCAAAAATTATTTCTTAAATCCTGGTACATTTTATTGTTTCCTGGGTGCATGGTATACCTAGATTTATGGGCTTCTTCTAAAATCTTATTTCTTAATTCTCCCTGCTTAGGTACCCAAATTCTTCTTTTGCGGAATCTCCAAATTCCATCAGCTCCTTGCTCTAATTCTTTTATACGTCCCTTCATTCCTTCAGCATCATCCTTGATTGCTGTTTCCTGAACATTCTTTATTTGTTCCATTAAATCTAACTGTAGATTTAATCTGAGAGCACGAACTCTTCGTTGTTTCTCATGACACTTACGACTTAAGGCATCTGCAACTACATTTGCCTTTCCTTCATGATATTGAATATCACAGTCGTAGTCACTTAGGATTTCCATCCATCTCCTTTGCCTCATGTTTAACTCTTTTTGCCCAAATATGTACTTTAAACTTTTATGATCCGTATAGACAGTAAACTTACTTCCATACAGATAGTGTCTCCAAATTTTAAGGGCAAAAATTACAGCTCCTAGCTCTAAGTCATGAGTTGTATAGTTCTCCTCGTGCTTTTTTAATTGTCTTGATGCATACGCAATTACCTTCTTGCGTTGCATTAGTACACATCCAAATCCTAATTTTGAAGCATCACAGTATATTTCAAAATCTTCACTTCCTTCTGGTAAAGCTAGGATTGGGGCATTTGTTAACTTTTGCTTTAGAATCCTAAAAGCTTCTTCTTGTTTAGGTCCCCATTCAAACTTAACTGCTTTACATGTTAGCTTAGTTAATGGTACAACTATTTTGGAAAAATCCTTAATAAACCGTCTATAATATCCAGCTAAACCTATAAAACTTCTAATTTCCATTGCTGACTGTGGAACCTTCCATTTGGTAATTGCCTCTATCTTAGCATGATCTACCTGAATACCTTCATGATTCACCATGTTTCCTAAGAATTGCACTTCTTGCAACCAAAATTCACACTTTGAGAATTTGGCGTACAGCTTTTCTTTTCTTAACAAAGTTAAGAGTGCATGCAAGTGCTGATAATGCTCGTCCTGACTTTTGGAATAAATAAGTATATCGTCGATGAAAACAATTACAAATTTATCCAAATACGGTTTATAGATCCTATTCATCATGTCCATGAATGCGGCAGGTGCATTCGTTAATCCGAAGGGCATGACTGTAACCTCGTAATGACCATACCTAGTCCTGAAAGCATTTTTAGGTATGTCTTTCTCTTGTACCTTCAATTGATGATATCCGGAATGTAAGTCGATCTTAGAAAAATATCTAGCTCCTTGAAGTTGATCGAATAGATCATCAATCCTAGGTAATGGGTATCGATTCTTAATTGTAACTTTGTTCAATTCTCTATAATCAATACACATTCTCATTGAACCATCCTTTTTCTTTACAAACAACACTGGTGCTCCCCAAGGGGATGAACTAGGTTGTATGAAACCTTTACTTAATAATTCATCTAATTGCTTTTTCAGTTCTAACATTTCTGTGGGTGCTAACCGATAAGGTGCCTTGGCTATCGGTGTAGTTCCTGGAATTAGATGAATTCTAAATTCTACTTCCCTATCTGGTGGTAATCCCGGGAGTTCTTCCGGAAATACATCTGGGTATTCTGAGACTACAGGAATTTCCTTAAGTTCTTTACCCTTAGTACTAATGATTACTGAAATCATATATACTATTCCTTGCTTTCGTTCATAACTAGCAACTTTCATTACTGATATGAACTTCATGGGTTTACGTGGTTTGTCTCCTGTAATTATGATTACTTCTCCAGTAGGTGCCTGAATTTCTATGGAATTCTGATCACAAAGAATTCGAGCATGGTTGGCTACTAACCAATCCATTCCTAATACAACATCGAATTCAACTAATTTCATAGGTAACAGGTTTGCAAAGAATTTATGACCTGAAAGTTCTATATTTTCTTTTTGCAAAACTTTATCTATACTAACAGAATTTCCGTCTGCCGTTTCGACTGTAAAAATCTGCCTAAGTTTAGTTAAGGGTAAATTAAGAGCTTGGCAGAATGAAGTATTAATAAAACTTTGGTTTGCACCAGAGTCAAATAATACTTTTGCATACACGTTGTGAACTAGGAACGTACCAGCTATCACATCTGGAATGAGTTCAGCTTCTTGAGTAGTTAACTGAAAGGCTCGAACATTCTTCTTGGTAGCTCCGTCAGCTGGCTTAACTTTGTTGTCTGCTGTTTTAACCAATTTAGGACATTCTGTTTTGAAATGCCCTGCTTCTCCACAGTTAAAGCAAACTATGGTTTTCTTTCTGCAGTTTTCTTCCCTATGCCCTATAGTTTTGCAAAAATTGCAGGTTACATTACATCTTCCAAAATGTTTCCTTTTGCAATTCCTGCAAAACGGCGGAGTTGAAGATTGCCCTGTTCCTCTTCTCTTGAAACTGCTATTATTACCCACACGAAATCCTTGGGTAATTTTCTGAGCTAATTCCTTCTTCTTGTTTTCATCTCTTGTGCGTATCAATTCATCAGTTAGGGTATTAGCTAATTCCACAGCATCGTCAATAGTACGAGGTCTAGCAGCCTTAACGATGTTACGGATTTCACTAATTAGTCCCCAAATATAACGAGAAATGAGTACCGGTTCTGGCGAAGCCAGTGTTGGTACCACTCTAGCATATTCAAAGAATGTCGAAGTATAACCGCGGCAATCTACACCTGTCATTCGATGGTTTAGGAACTTATTTGCCATTTGATCTTTTTCATACTCGGGACAGAATTTTCTTTCTATAAGACTCTTAAATTCTTCCCAGTTCATGGCATAGGCCACATTTCTTCCTTTGGCTTGAAGTACTGTATTCCACCATTCTAGTGCCCCTTCTTTAAAAAGATTTGAAGCGTACATGACCTGGTCGTCCTTGGCACATTTACTTATTGTAATTACTGCCTCGGTTTTCTCTAACCAACGCAGTACAGCAGTTGCTCCTTCATTGCCTGCAAACTCAGATGGTTTACAAGCAAGAAATTCTTTGTAAGTGCAACCAGGCGTTGCAGCTTTCATTTTCTTAGGGAGCGGAACCTGCCGTGGATTATTATCGTGATTAGTATGATTACCGCCTCCATTTACGCTATTACTGAAGTTATCTTCAGAAATACGTTTGCTATGAATGATTTGTTGAGGTTCGACTGGATTTTTAACAGCAGCAACTATGGCTGGAATAGCATTGGCTATCCCTTGAGCAACGATATTTTCTATATCTTGCCTAGTCATATATTGATCCTCCGGATGTTGCTCAGATTGATTAACCTCATTAACTGGTTCATTATTAGCGTTTTCCATCTGATAATTAATATATATAAATTATTAGTACTGAATAAATAACAATTATACATAACAATCATACAATTTCATATCACACATATAGTCAAAACTATTGATTTCTCGATTTCCATTTTATATATTTTATACTTATGCATCAATACACACCATATATCTTACAAAATTTTATTTATTTTACAAGATTCGATCTTGTTATTTATTGTACAACCACCGTCTCCTAAACCCACTATTCCATATCAGTTGATATTTTAATAACGACGTTCCCTCTCGTCATATTTCCAGGAGATCTGTTCTCCTACTTCCCTGATCCTATTTCCTGCATCCACCAATTCTTCGCCAAAGTGGCGGAGTTCAGCTAAATTCTCATTGCTCATAGGTGGGTTAGGTATTGGTTCAGGGTCAAACTGAGGAAGAAAGGAATAAGGACTGTTGAGAAGGTTTTGGAACTGCCAATCATTCGTCCACCACTCATCCATTCCCAAAGGTTGGGTGTGAATTATTGGTTCTGGGATTGCTGGTTCTAAATTTATAGGGAGTTGATTGTTGATAGGATAAGAGTAGAAATTATTATTAATAGGCCTGACAACATCACAGCTTGCCAAAGCACGATCTAATTCCTCCTGAAATGGTAACTCCTCAATTTGTCTAGAGCTTTCCCCAGTTTCTAGCTTGGTTTGCCTAGGACCTTCCCCAAACTCCCTTTCCATTTGCCTAGAATATTCTTCAAATTGCATTTCCATCTGTCTATAATCTTTCCCGTCTTCAATCCCCTTCCCTTTGTCTAAGGGATTTTCTATTTTGGGAAGTCTCTTGGCTGGCTTTTTCCTACGTACACGCCTCCCCCATACATATCTCTTTCTTTTCTGTGGTTTTGGCTTTTTCGGAGGTGGAGCATTAAATTCAATAGGTTCTTCTATATCTGGTATATACCTATTGAAATCGCTGGAAACCTCTATTTTTACCGGATAGAGATTTAAATTCTGAAGGGCGTCAGACAAGTCACTCATGCTGTTATGCAAAATACACACAATTACCAAGTTAAAATTTTATAACAAAATTTCATAGAAAACTTTTAAATATTATTTCATATTGGGTAACTACAAATCAACCGAAATTTAAAACACACTAGGGTGTACTTGTAAATTTATTTATTTACTGGATAAAGTTTCTGGACAGTAGATGATAAGGGTACTAAACTTAAGTCAAAATATTTAAAGATTTGCATTTACTGCTACAGTGGCTAGCATATAAAGATCTGCCCATTTTTCATCTAACTTGTCTTCCCAAGGTGTTTTACTGGTTAATTCCTGGGTTTCCTATTTAACTTTCTTTTCTCGGGATTTCTTTAATTTCTCCTGACTTTTCCTAATAATCAAACTTCTTTTATTAGGAGAAAGTGGTTCCTCATAATGTGCTTTTCGGACAAATATTCCTTCATCCGGAATTTCAGATTGATTTGAGGATTTGGTTTGGGATGAACTTCCCTTCTCGTTGGATAACCTATCTAATTTAAGATAGATGTTTGACAGCTTTTGTTTACCCATACTGTACACAAATATTCAAATAAGAAAACACATAATCACAAAATAACAGGTAGAAAAAATTAAGTATTTTCTAAATACTTAATTGGCTTAAATCAGTGGCTCTGATACCACCTTTTTCTGTCACGGCCCCCGACCCGGTTTGACCCGTTTAAGGAGCCGCGGGACAGAAAATCCCGTGGTATTTATTTAACAGCGGAAGTTTTTCATCAGGATCTTTCTAAAACTGCAATCTTCCCGATTATTTTATTTCACAACTCGGGATAAAACCCCGGTAATTTACAATCATAAGATTTCACGGAGAAATCTTTATTTTACCAAACATGTTTCTTTATTTTATATTGAGCCACTTCCTTAAGCTTGTAGTGCTTCACGGCACTTTTCCTTGATCACAACAGATCACCTGAAACATGTTTGAAAAAGGTTTTGTCAGCGGGAAATACTGGTGAATCATTCATTTTACTAAAACGACACGTTGTTATAATTTACAGTATTAAGAGCGATTACAATGTTTCTGATATCAAACCAACTACCCACGGTATTTTGTCACTCGACCCATTGGCCCTCCCGTTGTCCAATGGTGTTTGTGACTATGGTCATATCACCCCTTGGCTGCCCCAATGGTGAAGATTATCAAGTAATGTATACAAAACCCCACATACCGGCTGTACGTTTGGTGATTACAAAGACTTAATCCCTGTAATTATAACTTTGAAAATAAACTTGCTTTTGTAAACAAATTTGATAAAAAGAGAATGACTCACATTGCAGATTTAATTTGAGCAGAGCCTAGCCTACTGATTAGCCTTTTAACCTAATTTTAATAACATGCACACAACTCGGTTAGTAACTTAATACAGCATTTACGATAACTCACGAGATTAAACCCTCACATCGAATGACAAAGTGCGATACTTAAACATCCATTGAATTAACAACGAATGACAAAGCATAAACCCTAATTTGGGCAGCACTTAAACATCCATTGGATAGTTTAATCGATCGGACATTGAATCGTATCAGCGATCGAGTTATTACCCTGTTTTGCGGCAGCGATTCGTGAATCGTGTGTGTTTTGATAGTAAACAGAACGTAACTCAGTCTACGTAGCGAAATTTTACGTCGTTTTAACTCCAGAATTCATCTCCCAAAGTCCACTATTTATACACAAAATTTTGACCCCCTCGCGTGACGCGAGGGGTACCCCTCTGGGCGTCGCGTGGCGCGAGGGGTCACCTATTTCAATCGGGTAGCTACGTGTTTTTGTAGGCTTGTTGAGTTGACGAAATCGTAAAATTCGAAACTGACAACAAGTTATTTAGATAATCGTAACTAGGGTTTTACCCCCCCCCCCCCCGAGTTTTAGGGGCCCTGATCCTGATTCTGATTATTCTGAAAATTTTAGGGTTTGTGCAGAATCACTTGAGTGTCTCAATTAGGGTTTTCTTTTGGATAAACTAATATAATAATTAGGACTTTTGATACGAGTTGTTACATTTATCTAAACAAATATTAATATATAGTTTTAGAACCCTAATCATCCTATTGGACCATACATACATATATATATATATATATATATTCATACCTTGGGAGCCATATACATGAGACGATCAGGGACGCACGAAGAGAACCATATACATGGTTGGACGAATTTTAGAGGTGGTTATCTAAACAAATATTAATATATAGTTTTAGAACCCTAATCATCCTATTGGACCATACATACATATATATATATATATATATATATATTCATACCTTGGGAGCCATATACATGAGACGATCAGGGACGCACGAAGAGAACCATATACATGGTTGGACGAATTTTAGAGGTGGTTTAGCAAGGGTTGAAGGTCGGGAATCATTGGAGTCAAGTGGGAAGCTTAGAGATCAAGGAATTTACGGGTTCTACCTTACGATTTTTTTATTTTCTAGTTTCTTGTTTTTACTTCAATGAATTCTTGTTCTAGACTTTGTTTTATTATTTTTAAGACTATGTTTTCTGGCTAAATTCCTTAAACTACTTAGGTTAGGATGAAAACTTGCTGAAGATTGGATTTTTATCGGTTTCTAGTGTGATTAGGCCCAACGGGGTGGTTTCGACAAACATCTTATGCAAAGTTGTTGCCGATCGGCAACCCCACCACCAACAATAACATCCGCGCGACAGAGAGAGGGATACTTAATTTCACCGAGAAGTTGTCGATGGGGGAAAGTAGAGAGAGGGAGAATGGTGGGGCCCATACCCAAATCAACCAATCATAAGTTTTTGACTTTTTTATAAAATTAGTTTGCCTAATCTCAAATAGGCATACACCCCTTGTGTTTTTTGGGTAATAGCCAAGAATATGAGGCAAATTACATGGCACAATATGATTGGGTGAGGGGAAACTTTGCCTAATCCCTTTAGGCATGCACCCCTCACCCTTATGGATTTTCTTGAAAAGTAAAAGACTTGGGTTCCTTGATTTGGTGTGTTTGTGTCACACCCCGATATTTACAGCACAGCCCGGTGGGTCCGGTGGGAAGTATCGTGGCGTAAGTTGATATCATCATAGTCAAACATACACAGAATAGCACAGCGGAAGTCTTGGAATATAAAATATTATTACAAACTCAAATATCCGAAAATACAAAAGTAATGATTACAGACGAGCTTGTAATAATAATCCACAGGCGGATCATTATATACAAAAGGAGTTCTACAGACTTAGTAGGCTTATGCTAATATGAAAAGGAGTTGCAAATTCCTCTTCTAGCATTACCGAGCAGCTTCCAGCCTATTTACGTATTTGTACCTGTAACTTGATCTTTTGAAAATACGTCAGTTTTCACTGGTAAATACAATCAACCAACACATTTTGAAAACATTTTAAAAATTGATTTAGGTGCACAAGGTACGAAAAATCTTTTATAACTTGGGACAAACTATATCTCATGTTATCAGTTTTACAACACTTGGCAATACATATGGGGCCCAGAAACTATGTCGGTTCGTGATTAACGACACATCACTTATTCCCTTATTGGGAATACCCATATTGAGCAAAAACCCATATTGGGTTCTAACTTATTCCCTTATTGGGAAAACCCGTATTGGGCAAAACCCATATTGGGTTATAAAATTATTTAATAAACCATATCACGTCTGTCAGGTGAATGCCTACACCCCGCGCTTAGGTCGTGGCCACTTACAATTAAATGAGTTAAGGATATCCAGGACGCGGTCGTATTATCCCCCAATGTTTAAGTCAAGCAATACGAATTAAAAAGGGTTATTTGAATTTCCTGACACATTGGTCTTTGAATCCCATACCCGACCATGCGGTAATAATTTACCGTATCCCAAGCCCGTATAGGGAAAATAGGTTAAGAGTATTTACCTGAGCTAGACTCATCTTATAATGCAAGATTTATAATAACTCAGCCGTATTCAATTAAGTAAGCGTATGTACAATTTACTGAAAGGCTCTAGTCTGGAATGATGGTATAAATAACCAATTAGAATGCTAACGGGTCTTATGCAAGTCGTAGGCTTAGACCGGCTAGCTTAAAGTATAAAAAACGGTACGATACGCTTGATTAAGCGATGACCGGAATAGAATGTAGTTTAAACCCAACAAGTACTAAGACTTGTATAATATGGGTAAACTATTAACATTCTGAAAATTGAGATAAAATGATAAGGTTAAACCCGTTTTGGTAAACTTATGTAAACTAGTTACATAAGTCTAACCGGATGCACATAAGCAATAACAGGTAATCGGATGAGTCATGAACAAGTTCCATATGCCAATATACTTTAAATAAGTTATAATATCAGTAGGATATCAACTTGTATGCCCGTTAAGGTTTTTAAAATCAAACTGTGCCTCATAAGGGCGTTTTGGTCATTTAGCGACGTATAAAATGAACTTGCGTATAATCTGATGTTACGACCATAAACATTCTATGAAAACACTTTATTCAGGATATACTATCAGTAGGATATCAAACATATGTGTGTTTTATAGTTTAAGATCAAACTATGCACCATAGGGGCATTTTGGTCATTTCACACATAGTTTAAAAACTTATTTGGGAATCTGAGTTTATAACATGTACCTACTGTAAAAACATTTTAATTAAGTTATAAAATCAGTAGGTAACAAGTCTTGGTTGATATGGTTGATAAATATAGTTTAAAACCATATTACGCGCCAAAAGGGCGTTTAAGTCGTTAAATGACAATATTTGCGATATTTTATGAAAAATGATGCTATGACCAGGTTTATATGGTCAAGATATGTTGTTTAGTATAACACATCAGTAGGTAAAAATGGTTTGTATGAAAACCATGGTTAAAACCATTTTATGTGCCACAAGGGCATTATCGTCATTTAAGAACGTAATACAAGAACTTGTGCATAAACTCAGTTTATAAACTGACTTGATATCCCAAAATATCCTAATTATGATATTACATAAGTAGGTAATGAGTTTAGTATAAGAAATTATGCTTAAAATCGTTCTATGCGCCGAAAGGGCATTTTGGTCAGTTTAAAGCATAATTTACGACATTATACGAAAACTCAGTTTATGATCAGATTTGTAACATCAAAATATGTTAAACATATTAACATATTAGTACCTAAGTCATTTGCAAGTTCATTGGTGTTTAAAACCTTACTTTTAATAAAAAGGGCAAAATAGTCAAAGTATGGCATAATAACGGAAACTTGCATAAAACTCATATTACTATTACGATCATGTAATATAATCTCAATGGGTTATGCTACATCATATTATGATCATAACGTAACCTTAACTTAGTAGCAAACTAATCAAATTCGGGTCAGAATCGAAAGTCAAAGCAGAAGTCAAACTTTGCGACTTTCGGTTGCGAATCGACCCTAAAACTGGAATCGACGAGCCGAACATGTTTACACATGTTCTAATAATTATTAACAAGTTGCTTAAGTGTTAAAACATATTTTAGAACACATCTAAACTTAGTTTATGAATATTTCAAAATCTGACCCGTTGACATTTTAAAACATTAATATGTTGACTCGTCAATTGACCAAGCAAACGTGATTCTTAGGAGGTGCCCTTTTGAGGGATTAACACCTACCTAATTACGATCATGTAGCCATGTTCGTTGCGAACTATGGCTGAACCATCAAGGTCTAAACCGAAAGTCAAAGCGTTTATCGAAAACGCTTGGCTTTCGGCTTTAAAAGCCTAATAAATGAACAAGCCACGAAAGGAACACTTACATGTGATCAAAGGGACTGATAAAAACTCAAAGGGAAGCTCCCAATTGCTCAGGAACCTCCATAGAAGAAGTTATAGAAGGAAATAGTGAATTGTGCAAGTTTAACAAATGAAACTCACACCTATTTATAGTTTTTGAGTATCTTTCAGATCAATCCAGGTGTTATGGGGCTTCATAGGATGTTAACAAGTGTCCCTAAAGGTGTCTTAATCCAGTGAACAGCCCATGGTATTGAAATAAACGAGTTTTGTTGAGTGGTGACCAAGCAAAGAAATGGGAGCTAGGCTGGGCCTGGCGGCCCGCGACGGAACCGGCCCATGTGGGTCGCGGCCCTCGACGTACTCGAGTCCAGCAACAACTTTTGATATATGTCAAATTTAGCCCCTCAACCTCCAATCTTAGTTATGTGTTTCATTATTTGCACTTTTAACCCTTCAAAACTAATATTAGGTATATCCAAGGTTACAACCGAACATCGAAAGTTCCCGACTTGTTAAAAGGTCACTCAGAGGTGAGAATTCACATGTTGACGCTTTTAATCCTTCAATCACAAACTTTTGAATTAAATCCCAAACAGTTTCGTTTGTCCAACAAGTGGCTCACTAAGAGAATACGAACACCGTATAAGGTCACTCAGAGGCATAGTTTAAGCATATTGACACTTTTAGTCCCTCCACATTCATTCTTTCATTGTTTGGCAAAAATAGTCCCTCCTGGTCAACATTTGACATATTTAGGATTAGGGACACGTGCCAATACAATATTGGACATGATTTTACAAGGTGTTACAATTTACGTATTTTTACTTGATTAATGACTGTTTATTGTTTCACATGAATTCTGTTGAATGTCTTTCATATAATGATTTCGCGTTGATTATCAGGTCTTTGCGGGTTTGGGTAATCTTTTGGTGAATTGGCCCATAAACCATAGAAACAGTATTCAGGATTTAATTCGGTTTAAATATTCTACTAATATTAGTTGCTGAGAAGTGCTAGGTTATTAATAGGTCTAGGTTGGTAAATTGCTAGGATTAGGTTTTGAGAAAAGCCGGTTTTAGTTGCCTTGCCACTATCTTGTCTATTAAACCAAATCAAGTTCCTTAGTTGCCTTAGACTTTCCACTGAGAGGTAGTTAGTCACTTTAGGGCACTTTTCTAGGAAGTTAGACAACCGAGAAGGAGTCTAGTTAACCGGTAGTTGTAACAATCCTTTAGAGTTCCATAGGTGTCTTCCGGAGAAGTGTTGGGGGTCCTATTCGGTATGTCTTAGGATTTAGCACTTAAAGATCCCGGTTCCATATCACATTAGTAACTGGTAAAAAGCCATTCGATAGTAAGTGGGATTCCAACCTAGGTAGTTCTTCATCACCGCTGAGTAAAACCTCTGTTCTAAGTTGTTTTCTAGTTAGTCTAGTTAATTAGTATTTAATTTAATTGCAATTTTAGGTTTTTTAGAAACCCCCCCCCCCCAAACATAAAAAAGGTTAGTGTCGTGTCAGTCTAGTTATAGATAGAGTAGTTAGCGTAGTTAAATCGAGTCTCGTGGGTTCGATATCCGACTTACTTAGCTTTACTAGAGTCGATCGGTTCACTTGTCGGTTAGTAGTTTAGTCGAGTTTTAGAGAGTCTAGAGTATTACTTAGTGTCTAGATTAGGTTAATTTAGTTTGTTTTTATTAAACTACTTTTAGCACATCACCCATCGTCACTTTCCTTTTTTGTTCTGCGATGCTCGATACTCGCTCGACGCTCGTTCGAAAAATGCCCGGATCGAAAGACGCTCGCTCGACTTTGTCTCTGTTGAAGAAACGCATGGTTCGGTTCGGTTTATAAATGAACCGAGCACGAGCAAAGGTTTGATCGATTCGGTTCGTTTCAGCTCGTGAACAGCCCTATGCCTGATCGAAAATAGGGTCGTGCCTAACTTCCAGAAGGCTTAACACAGGTCGTGTCTACTTAACACGGGGTCGTGTCTATCTTATAGTATCGAAAGAATCTGTTTTTTGTGTTACTGGAGTAAAGCACGGGGCCATGCTACACTTCCAGTATCTGGGAACCTGAAAACAGAAACTTTAACCCAACAACACGGGTCGTGTCTTTCAAGACACGGGGCCGTGCCTGTTAACTAAGCAGCACTTTCTCTGTTTTTTTGCATAAATTTACTCCATTCCATTTAACCTGTAGAAAATACGACCTGGTGCATGACCTCCACCTCCGACAAAGACATAAAAGTGCCATTAGAAGAACCCGAGCACTTCCTAAGAAAAAGACTCCAAGCTAAAGCCAACAAACAGCCTCGACCCAAAACCTCACCATGGCGGATCAAAGTACTCTCACGGATTACCTACAACCTACGGTAGGTAATCTTGGAGCTGCTATTAACCCACCAAATGTCGATGCTAACAACTTTGAGCTTCGACCACACCTAATCCAAATGCTCCAAAATTCCGCCACCTTTCACGGTCTTCCTGATGAAGATCCCCATTTACATATTACTAACTTTTTGAAAATATGTGACACTTTCGGATCAATGGAGCCTCCAATGACAATGTTATCTGGCTCCGTTTGTTCCCGTTTTCACTCAAGGACCGAGCTAAGGCTTGGCTCAACACCCCCCCAAATGGGTCCGGTCCGTACACACTTGGGATGAACTTACCCAAAAATTTCTCTACAAATATTTCCTTCCCGCTAACCGCCAAACTCATGACCGAAATTAACTCATACTCTCAAGGGATTACGTGAAAGCGTGGCCTAACGATCCTTTAGACCTTGGGAATTTGAAGTTAGAGGTGTCAGAAAATTTACCACATGGATTAGAAAATAAATCAATAAAAAAGGAATATTGGATTTTTTCTAATCCCAACTATTCGCTATTGGCCGCCAACAGTCCCAACTTAAAAAATAACCACTAGCAGTCCCAACTATTGACATATTGGCCACCAATGGACCCTGGCTAACAGAATCCTAACGCCGTTAGTCTCCGGTCACCGGAAAACCATTTTTTGCCAGGAAAATGTTTCCAAAGGTCCGATCTAAGGTTACAAAGAGGTTTGTGACGAAAATGTTGAGTTTTCCGGCCAAAAAGAAGTTTTCCGGCGAAAAAAGAGTTTTCCGACAACTTCAATAATTAGGGCTTTTACTAGAAAAAGGTTACTAAAGCCCGTAATAAGGTTAGAAAGAGGTTTGGGACAAAAATGTTGAGTTTTCCGGCCAAAAACGTTTTTCCGGCGACCGGAGACTAACGACGTTAGGGTTCTGTTAGTTAGGGTCCATTGGAGGCCAATATGTTAATAGTTGGGACTGCCAGTGGTTATTTTTGAAGTTGAGACTATTGGCGGCCAACAGCGAATAGTTGGGATTATTAAAATCCAATATTCCATAAAAAAATATACATGTATATGTACACATGTTTTGTTCATTATTTTTTTCAATACTAAATTATTAGCTTAATGTTTTGATGACAGCTCAATAAAAACAAAGTGATTAGCAATTTGAGGCACACTAATCACAAAAATGACATGAATCTTATATCTATACTATACTATATTATAATGCATGAGTAAGGGGTATTTTAAGATACCAAAAAATAAGAATTTTTTATCTCTTTATTTATAAAAACACCCATAAAATGAGGATAACTTGGTCTTTTAAACACTAATTATATTTTAGTCCCTCATATTATTACAATTAAATCCTTTTATTTTAACAAAATTATAGCTAATTAGTTACACTTATCCCTTTCTACAACAAATTTATAATTATTTTACGTATTCTTGTCATATTTTATCAACTATAATGTTTTAAAAAATCCAAATGTACTGTGATAACCTACTCATTTTTGTTGACATTTCGATAGTTGCCTTGGTCAGTATTGTTGTACGGATTAAAATATACAAGTAGATGATGCATTAGTGTACAAGTGATTAAAGCAATGTGTCCTATCACATTTCAAATGCCCAAGACTCTCTACGTTGTTGTCATAAATATCAGTTTAATAATATTCTAACCCTTTTCACTCTAATCTTCGTTTGATTAAGACTGTTCACCAATTTGTTACGGCGACTAGATTAAATTTTGAAACCTTGCGCATACGGGTTTGATATGAGATTTGTTCGTATTTTGTATGTTTGTGTATTTACTTAGTTGGGTGCAAACACTTACATGAGTTAGCAGGTAGTAAATTGACATCAAACAAGCTCACTTGTTTTATCTAATTGGTTATATTAAAAAACTTTATATAATACCATATTCAACTAAATTATAAAAATTATAAAACTATAAAAACGTTTTTTTAGAAGTCTGGTAAATAAGTTTTCCACCAACAAACTTTTAGGAAAAAACTCCATAATCTAAATATAATACATCTTAAAAAACTGAATACCAGATTCTATTGCATTTTTAGAGATTATAAGTTCAAAAATACTCTTATAGATAATATTAGTTAGTTGAAAAAATACAAGTTATTCAATTCGTTGGTTTATAGGTTCTGTATATAGTATAATTCATTAATTTTTACCACTTCAAGAAATTTCTTGTTCTTTAAAATTTTTGGTTTATATTCAATTTTCTGTTATGTATGACTTTGATTTATTATTCTATGCTCACACTTAACATTCATCTTATTTATTATTCAGTGGTTTTGGAGCTTCAATATTCATCCTTTCAGATCTTTACACATGTATGTTTCTAAAACATGATATATTGTTTTTTTTTATGTTATGTTTAACTTTGAATGTCGTTTTTATCCTATATTATTTATAACGGTAACATGATAAAAACATATAACTAAAATACTTAATATTTGTTTAGATAAAACTCTACTCCAGCTACTACTAATGTATCAGTTAAAGAGGAGAACATAGAAGAAACTCATCATCCAAAGGATGTAACAATCAAACAGGAAGAGATATAAGTAATTCCGGAGGACGCTAATCTCGATGATGACAAATGGTGGTGTGACAATATAGATGACATCCTTGAGATGTTTAAGCCGTATGATTACTAAATTGATCTCATCATGATGCAAAGTATTTGACACTTGAGGCTTTAGTTTTCAACTTTTATATTTAAGACTTATATTTCCTTATTCGTGTACTACTTTATAAAATTTTTATTTATGTTTAAGACTTATTTTTTCTTATTCGTGTGTTACTTTATTGCGTCGGTGGTTTCTTGAAGTACTTAATAATTAAAATTCTAAATGTAATAGCTACTAGACATGCGTAATACTTAGGTTGGAGGGTGTTGGGGCGCCACCCTCGCCAGCTGGACATCTATAGCGCCCTCAGGCTCTATCGTACCACACCGGAGGCGCCATGGCGGGGCGCCATTGAATGCTCGCCAAGATGATAACAAGCAGAAAACGCGTGGACCGAGGCAAGCATTTAACATTTGACCGTTGAAACGGTCATATTTTAAAAAAAAAATTACTTTCCTTTTTTTTTTTTACAAATTAACATTAAAAATACCCACAATCCTTTCACTTTTTCATCTCATTCCTCTCACTTTCGCCCTCACTTTTTATACCATTCCCTTCATTTTAAAAAAAAATCTCAACCATGTTTCCCAACAACCCATGGGACCCGACCCATCCGTTTTGGCAAAATATGCAAAACAAAGAGCAAGAGGACCGCTATCGCCGAGACCCGTGTACGGGTGAGCTTGGATATTATCCAATGCCACCAACCACCCCTACTTCTCCTCATCCCACCACTCAACCGATGCCCCCATATTTCGGGTATTATTCTCAACCTCCATTTTGTCCCTCAAACATGCCTCAAAACATACCCGAAACCCAAGATACCACCGAAACCGAAACAGTTCCCGAAACACAAGTCGAATCCTTTTCTAAAAAAAGAAGTCATAAAAAGAAGGATGAGACCGAAAAACGTACCCCTAAGAAGGTAGAATTTTGGTCGCCTAAGAAAGAGTTCGAGTTGGCAAAAGCATGGCTCGACGTATCGGAGGACGAGATTGTTGGTAAATATTTTTTATGCTTATGTAAATAATATTTTTTATGCTTATGTAAATAATATTTTTTATGCTTTTGTAAATAATATTTTTTATGCTTTTGTAAATAATATTTTTTATAGGAGACGACCAAGACATAAAGGTATTTTGGGGTCGTATACGTGATAAGTTTTTCGCCGCAATGGGTCGTGGCGAGTATCGAACCGCCGACTCTTTTTCGGGAAAGTGGGGTGCTATGAGGACGAAGGTTAGCAACTTCAACAACATATACAATAATCTCGTCAATAGTACTCGAAGGAAAAGTGGTGCAAGCGACGTCGATGTCATGACACAAGCCCACAACGACTATAGAATGCACCATGGGCATATTTTTACGTTGGTAACCACATGGGAGCTTCTTCGCAAATTTCCAAAGTGACATCTTGTGCTACCGTTCGACCCAACCCGCCCTAGATCCAAACGGTCCAAATCGACATCCACCACCGAACCATCTGGGTCCGATGCTCGTGCAGTAATTAATCTAAACGACGATGCTAACGAGTTTGAAGAACCAGAAGAGCTGCCTCGTCCAACTGGTAGGGATAAAAGTAAGGCCAAGGCACATGGAAAGTCTACTACATCAGATGACCCGTCAAAGATGAGCGAGTTCGAGGCAAGTCTCAACAAAATAATCTCCATTAGGGAAAAAGACCAACAAATAAGAATGGAGAAACAAATCCAAAAAGACATGGAGTTTCTCGCAAAGGATGTGTCACATCTACCAGAGGAGGACCGAGTCATTTTGGAGGCTCGTAAGGCACAAATTCGGGCCAAATATATGTAGTTTTTTTCTAGTATGTTGTGTTTTTTCTTTTAGTATGTTATCTTTTTTTTTCTAGTATGTTATGTTTTTTTAATGACTTTGTAGTGTTTCTTTTTTTTTAATGAAATTATGTTTTTTTTTAATTTTCTAGTTATTAATATTACCATTTAATTTAAAAAAATAAATATTTAAATAAATAAATAATTAGGTAATCATGACGGGGGGGCTCCATCCACACCCTGCAAATTAAAGGGGGCATGATAAAGCCCCCATGCTGACATGGCGCTGACGTGGATCCTAGTTGGCCTGATAAAGCCCCAAGGGGGCTCCAACCACACCCTCTAGCCTTATGACATATATCCATCACAATAATGCTACCTTAAATATTATACGAATAAGGCTATGGGGTGTGGTTGGAGTCCCCTTGGGCTTTATCATGCCAACTAGGATCAACGTCATCGCCATATCAGCATGGGGGCTTTATCATGCCCCCCTTTAATTTGGAGGGTGTGGATGGAGCCCCGTGTCATGATTAACTAATTATTTATTTAAATATTTTTTTTAAATTAAATGGCAATTTTAATAACTACAAAATTAAAAATAAAAACATAATTTCATTAAAAAAACACTACAAAAGTCATAAAAAAAAAACATAACATACTAGAAAAAAAAAGACAACATACTTAAAAAAAAAACTACATATATTTGGCCCGAATTTGTCCCTTACGAGCCTCCAAAATGACTCGGTCCTCCTCTGGTAGATGTGACACATCCCTTGCGAGAAAGTCCATGTCTCTTTGGATTTGTTTCTCCATTCTCATTTCTTGGTTTTTTTCCCTAATGGAGATTATTTGCTTGAGACCTGCCTTGAACTCGCTCATCTTTGACGGGCCATCTGATTTAGTAGACTTTCCACGTGCCTTGGCTTTACTTTTATCCCTACCAGTTGGACGAGGCAGCTCTTGTGGTTGTGGTTCTTCAAACTTGTCAGCATCCTCGTTTAGATTAATTACTGTACGAGCATCGGACCCAGATGGTTCGGTGGTGGATGTCGATTTGGACCGTTTGGATCTAGGGCAGGTTGGGTCGAACGGTGGAAAAAGATGCCACTTTGGAGATTTGCGAAGAAGCTCCCATGTGGTTACCAACGTAAACATATGCCCATGGTGCATTCTATAGTCGTTGTGGGCTTCTGTCAAGACATCGACGTCGCTTGCACCACTTCTCATTCGAGTGTTATTGACGAGGTTATTGGATATGTTGTTGAAGTTGCTAACCTTCGTCCTCATAGCACCCCACTTTCCCGAAAAAGAGTCGGCGGTTCGATACTTGCCACGACCCATTGCGGCGAAAAACTTCTCGCGTATACAACCCCAAAATACCTTTATGTCTTGGTCGTCTCCTAAAAAAAATTATTTACAAAAGCATAAAAAATATTATTTACAAAAGCATTAAAAAATTATTTACAAAAGCACAAAAAATATTATTTACAAAAGCATAAAAAATATTACCAACAATCTGGTCCTCCGACACGTCGAACCATGCTTTTGCCAACTCGAACTCTTCCTTAGGCGACCAAAATATACCTTCTTAGGGGTACGTTTTTCGGTCTCATCCTTCTTTTTATGACTTCTTTTTTTTATAGAAGAGGATTCGACTTGGGTTTCGGGAACGTATTCGGTTTCGCTTATGTCTTGGGTAATGGGTATGTTTGGTGGTGGCATGTTTGACGGAAAAAATGGGGGTTGAGAATAATACCCGAAATATGGGGGCATCGGTTGAGTGGTGGGATAAGGAGAAGTTGGTGGCATTGGATAATATCCAACCTCACCCGTACGCGGGTCTCGGCGATAGCGATCCTCTTGCTCGTTGTTTTGCATATTTTGCCAAAACGGATTGGTCGGGTCCCATGGGTTGTTGGGAAACATTGTTGAGAAGTTTTTAAAAATATGAAGATAATTGTATAAAAAGTGAGGGAGAAAGTGAGAGGAATGATGTGAAAAAGTTAAAGAATAGTGGGTATTTATAGTGTTAATTTATAAATAAAATAAAAAGTATTTTTTTTTAAATTATGACCATTTTCAACGGTTAAAACTTTTAACGTTCCTCGGTCCAAGCGCAATGAAGCCCGTTACCATGCTCGCGATGACTCAATGGCGCCCCGGCATAGCGCCGGGGGTGTGGGACGATAGCGCCGCAGGGCGCTATAGGTGGCCAGCTGGGTTGGGTGGCGCCCCCACACCCTCCAGCCTAAGAAAACTACCAGAAACGTGTACCGCAATACAAAGTGTCACCTCCGTCGGATCGCGCGGGCACCCTACTAGTTATAGTAAAATGTAAGTGTTGTTATAATAATGTTTTATTAAATTTTCTCAAACATATAACACAGCATTACAAATGACACAACTTCTATTTTTTATAATGACACTACTAATCAATCAAAACATTCATAAGCTTGCAGACCATGTTATCTTGAGATTAGACCATGTGTAGTGGTTTAGTGAATAATGCCCGCACTCTTGGACGTTTTCCACCATGTGGCAGTCCAGTCAGCAAAGGGGTATTATTGGGCGTTTTTACAAAAGGGGCGTAGTAGAATAATGCCCAATAATGCCCCAACCAATCACTACACAATTATTATTTTTTTTAAATTAAAAACTAATAATACTTCATTAAATAAAACAAAAATTACAATACTAAAAATAAAAAACCGGAAAAAAGTAAAAAAAATTACATTGCAAAATTTTAGGTTTTATAAAAGATCTAAATCAGACATTTAATAAAGAAAACTTTAGGGACTGATATAGTATTTTTGAAACTTGAAATATAAAAAGGTTTTGAAGTTTAAAACCCTTTTTTTAATACAATCAAAATGCAGGGACTGAATGTGCAAAATCATCTTCTTCTTCCTTTGTCACCCACAACAACCTTGGCAACATCAACCTTCAAAAAAAACCTTTAGCAAAATCTAATTATACACACATAAATATTATTTTTTTTTTGTTTTTTTAAATTAAAACTAATTATACACACATGGGAAGGTCCTATTTGGGCAAACAAATGAACTTTCAGCGTGTTTCAAATCATGCTAGGGGGGTTGCGAAATAACGCCGGAAAACGCCGACAGGGGTGGTGACCGGGCGTTTTGGGGCGTGGTTGAGGGGGGAAAACGCCAAAATGTTGGCCACTACGAGTGGTCTTAATAGGCAGTTACAATCTATTAAAAACAACAAAGCAAATCAACCAATTTTGAGTGAACCAGATCAAACAGTAAAAACGAAATCAAAACGGATAGAAAACCACTAAGAGCATCAACAATGCA
The DNA here is from genome assembly GCA_030545235.1 of Helianthus tuberosus. Classification (NCBI taxonomy): domain Eukaryota; kingdom Viridiplantae; phylum Streptophyta; class Magnoliopsida; order Asterales; family Asteraceae; genus Helianthus; species Helianthus tuberosus. The sequence continues at coordinate 191,885,328 of CM060406.1, forward strand.
GCGGTACTCCACATACCACCATTTCATATTTTTTAGCAAAAATCCCGGCGAACCCAAAACTCCCCGGACTAGACCTACCTTCTCTCTCTGTCTCTCTCATTTCCCCTCACAATATCTTCTTCCTATCTCCACGAACTGTCCATGAAAAAATGACTTTCACCTTGGGAACATACAACGTTTTTGAACCTCCCATCCACTTAAGCGCCAACTAGACGACATACGAGTCTACATACCTCCATTACAGATAATCTAACACCTTCCATCTTCATTCATGACCGTTTTTAAAGCCGGAAAAAACTAGTTGAACCGATGATCATGTTTCCAAAATATAGATTTTAGCTTTCTATATGAACAATGAAGATTACAAAACTATAAAAACTCTTAAACAACATCTTGCAGGTCAAGACTGTTACCATACCCTTTTACTTTTAAACCATTAAACCACTTAAAGATTAAAACCATAACCTAAAAATTAATTTTTCCAGACAGTTATCAATACATAACAGAATTTATAAACACCTAAAATTCATAAAAAAAAATCCCCTCGAATTTCACAAATTCTTCTTGTATTCCTTCATGTTTCAGTGAAAGATACTCGTATAATCACAGCTACATAAAAAACTCAAAATCTAAAATGTTTCATAAATAACCACACGCTAACAGACACCGATCTTTCTCTCACTAAAACCCTCAATTTCTTCTCTCTCTAGACTCACACACCCACCAAATCACTCCCCCAAATTTGTGTTTCCACCATGTTTCGCCACTGAATTCGAGTTTCTTGATCCGTTTTTCAGGTAAAAATTTGATCTTTTTTGTTGTATTCATCGAATTTCGCTATAAAGATTCCATTTTTAGGTTATTTTGTTGTGATTCTTGGTGGGTTTTCCTTGAATTGATTGAATAATATCCAGTTGTCACAATCTTGGTTGATTATATGTGTGTTTTGACTTTTGATGGATGAATTATCTTTATTTTTGTGTTTTGAAAGTGCATTGTGATATATGATTATCAGCTTATTAAGTAACCCTAGGGTTTGATGTTTCTTGAATTTTTCATGAATTTTGTATTTTGTATTAATTGAGATATGTTATTGGATTTTGTGTAGGGTTTGTGAGGATGAAATTGAGATCAAATAGGGTTTTCAAAAGGGAAAAACCCAAAATTAATATATGTATCAAGAATATCAAGAATCAAAGTTTTTCGGAAAGGCAGTTATCGTTGCGCTCTAGTAAATCAAATTGTCGTAAAAGGGGAGCAAATGGGGGTGAAATTGAGTCACGTGTTGATGATTGTGATGAAAATCTTGAAATGGGTACGAAAGAAGCGGTAAATAGTGACGATAAAGGGTTGTTTTTGGGATCAGAGGTTTTGGATCCTGTGGAAGATTTGGTTGTTTCCTGTCCGAAAGAAGAAACCGAGGAGGGAGAAGGAAACGAAACAGTGTCTACAGGTCTCGGTTTTAAGGAAGAGATAAAATCGCCACATGTAGTAGACTGTGAAAATGGGTCTAAAAGTTTGGAATCAGAAACATTTGTAGATGATATAACGTTTGTTAATGGTGATGATGATACTGGAAATGTTAATCGTCTAGGTGAGTGTAAAGAAAAGAAGAAAAGTAGACGTGGTAGGAAAAAGAAAAACGTTAGAAAGTTAAAGAACATCGAAAGTAACCAAGAAAAGATTGATGTTGTTACTGGCGTAAATGGTTATGACGACGACGATGAATGTACGCTTATGACCCTGAAACGTAAGGGGGGGAAGAAAAGGGAAAATGTGGAGGCTTTGGGTGCTTTTGTGACTGCTGATGGTGGATTCAGGGCGGTGGTTCTTGGTCTAAAACATTCGGATGATATGCTAAACCCGATGCTAAAACGTCTCGGAATGCCTCCTTCTAAGGTGCTTACAGAAGGCGAAAACACGAGACCGAAAAAGAAACTAAAGAAGAGTGGTAAACGTTGTAAACTTCAGGGTATGACTAGCAGTAACGCTGCGGCGGTTCTTAGTTTAGAACGATCAGATGATATTTCAAACAAGATGTTAAAGCGGCGTGGAAGGCCTCGTAAGGTGCTTACAGACGGTGAAAACATGAGACCAAAAAAGAAACTAAAGAGGCGTGAAATTACATATTTACCCTTGAACGAGATACCAGGAAAGAAAGTAGAACGACGTGGAAGACCGCGTAAGGTTCCACTCGAGATTCCAGCTGGACCCATGAACTCACGTGGAATAGAACGTAAGTTATATGGTAAAGGTACTACTTTTAAGAAATTCAAAGGTCGTGGAAGACCTTCGAAAATGGAAGCACGAACTTTAGCTACAAACGTGATTAAAATGAGAACAGTGAAACTCATGTCAGTGAAAAAACGGCCCACAATTTGTAAAAAAGAGAAATCTGAAGAAAATAGTGAACAAATTCTTAACGCGGGAAAAGGGATTATTCGCGGAAAAAGAAGGGAAATGCAGCAGTTAGTACGAGATAAAATATCGGAAATACTTTTGAAATGCGGGTGGACGATCGATCGTAGACAAAGGCAAGAAAAAGCATACAAGGATGCAGTGTATATCGAGCCTACCGGGAAGAGATCATACTGGTCAATAACGGAAGCTTACGCTAGATTAAAAACGAAAATTGAAAATGGTCGTGCTGACGATAACGAAGTGTCTGCATTTACGCCAATACCTGAAGAAGAAATCAGTATACTTTTTAGACACCCTCGTAAAGAAAGGAAAAAATATGAGAAAAAAAAGAACAAAGTCTTGAAAAATGTAAAGAAGGGTAAAATCGTCACTGACAAAAAGAAGAAGCATGGTAAGAAGAAGTCAAAGGACGGGTCAAAGAGGAAAATAATATTCAAGCCACGCGGTTCTGAAAACGGGTCGAAACAAGATAATGAGGGCGTATTGGTAATTAAGAAGCGGAATCTTTTATCGTGGATGATTGATTCAGGTGTTATTTCGGCTGGAACAAAGGTTCAATACGGGAAAACTAGAAGACAAAAGAGGTCTTCTGAGGGTGTTATTACTGGTGACGGGATTTGTTGTGGTTGTTGTAACGAAACTATGGGAATAACGAAATTTGTAGGTCATTGTGGAGGGAGATTTGGTTCGGTTTTTGATAATTTATATTTGGAATCGGGCGCGTGTCTTAGAAATTGTTTGGTGGATTCATGGAGGAAAGAAGAGGAATCGGATATTAAAAGATTAAACGTTGTTGATATTCGAGGAGATGACCCGAATGATGATACGTGTAATATTTGTGGAGATGGGGGGAACTTGTTATGTTGCGATGGATGCCCTTCGACTTTTCATCAGAGCTGCCTTGACGTCGAAGTAATTTCGGTTACTTTTTTAAACTTTAAAGATCGTATAAGTTAGTAGAGGTGGTAAAACGGGTGGGTTGGTAAATGGTCAAAACAGGATCGGGTCGGAGTGGGTTGACCCGTCGCAAGTTTTTTGTATTTCATAATAGATATGATTACAAAAATATATTATTAAACTATATGATATATACTTTTTTATAAAAAAAGAGTAAAGTACACGGATGGTCCCTGTGGTTTGCATTTTGTAACGTATTTAGTCCCCAACCAACAAATCTAAAGGTTTTAGCATGTCCAAGTTATGGACTAAATGCGTTACAAAGTGCAAACCACGAGGACCATCTATGTACTTTTAGAAAAAGCTGGGGACTAAATGCGTTACAAAGTGCAAACCACAAGGACCGTCCATGTACTTTTGGAAAGCTAGGGACCAAATCCAAAATATTGATAAACCACAGGGACCATCCGTGTACTTTACTCTTTCTATATTTACTCATTCTAAACTAATTTCCTACGCTTGACCCATTCCATCTTGAGCTAATACTTTATATTAGACCTGTTTCATCTTGAACTAGGTATCTACGTTTGACCCGTTTTGTCCTATAAATGGGTTGAAATGGCACCTCTACTTTAGAACACGATGGTTAAACATAAAATGATTATTGCACTAAATTGGTTCATGTGTTGTAGAATTTTCCTTCGGGGGATTGGAATTGCATATACTGCACTTGTAAATTTTGTGGAGTGGTTTCCGTTTCTATCCCTCAAACTGAAGACTCTCGTGATGAAGTTACCTCACAAATGCTTTCATGCTATTTATGTGAGGAAAAATGTATGTAATTCATATCTAATTATTTTTTAAAACGTGTCCTTTTTAATCGTAGTCTGTTGCTAACAAGCTTTTGAATGTGACAGTCCACCAATTGTGCGTACAAGAGGGCGAAGATGTAAATAAAGATTTAAATGGACTACCTTTTTGTGGAAGGAAATGTCAGGAGGTATGTTGTTGTGATGCCGTAAATTATTTAATTTTAAATTGGAGTGCTTAATTATATGATAACTAGTGGGGTACTATCCGCGCGCCATAGCGGGTACGAAACGTAGATAAATATAAGCAAATCTCGAGAGTTAAAGTTGTTTGATGCTTTAGTTAAGGGGATAAACACGCCATTATTAAAGTTGACGGGCTAAACATGTCATTATTAAAGTTGAGGGGCTAAAGTTGTTTATTATCAAAGTTGAGGGGCTAAAGTTGTTTTAGTTAAGGGGCTAAACATGTCATTAGTAACGTTGAGGGGCTAAACATGTCATGACTAAAGTTGAGGGGTTAAAGTTGTTTATTATTAAAGTTGAGGAGCTAAAGTTGTTTGAAGTAGTTAAGGGCTAAACATGTCATTATTAAAGCTATGGGGCTAAACATGCCATTATTAAAGTTGAGGAGCTAAAGTTGTTATTATTAAAGTTGAAGGGCTAAAGTTGTTTTAGTTAAGGAGCTAAACATGTCATTACCAAAGTTGAGGGGCTAAACATGTCATTATTAAAGTTAGGGGCTAAAGTTGGTTAATGCCAAAGTTGAGGGGCTGAAGTTGGTTGATATGACAAAATAGCATAATTATAGTATATAAGTATATATAATGTGTGTTTGGATGTGCTTTTGCTGCTTCAATTTGTAATAATACATAAATCTGACTTTTTTTCTTTACACTAGCTCTTTGAGCGATTACAGACGTATCTTGGGGTGAAACATGAACTCGAAGACGGATTTTCATGGACTCTACTTCAACGTTCCGGTATTGACCAAGATCTTAACGTTCTCGACACTCAATTAAGAGTTGAACACAATTCCAAATTGGCTGTTGCATTCTCTGTAATGGATGAATGTTTCATTCCAATTGTTGATGAGAGAAGCGGGACCAACATCATCCGTAATGTTGTATATAACTGTGGGTGAGTGTCGAATAACTATATTTTTGTTTCGAGTGTTTGATGTGAGGCAGTTGACTTTTTGAAATTTGTGATGGCTATTTTGGGTCGGTCAGGGTTAAATTTCATCTCAAACGGGTCAAAGTAGTAAAGTCAAAGACTATTCTTAAATATCTTAAAACACAAAGTCGGTGGTATTTACCACCAACACCCTTCATTTTAAAAAAATTCAAATTTATCCCCTGTACTATTACTTTGTATTTACACCCTTCAACTTTTGAAAATTACAATTTAAACCCTAGACTATTGCTCCATCTTACAATTTTTATAACAGCTTTTAATATTTGCATTTTTAACTCATGCACTATTACTTCATTTTATACTCCTCAACTTTAAGCTTTGCGTTTTTACCCCTTGCACTCTTACTCCTTTTTAACGCCACCACACCCTCAAGTTTTAAACTTTGCATTTTTACTTTTTACTCCTTGCACTATTACCCCCTCAAGTTTTAACCTTTTCGTTTTTACCCCTTGCACTATTACTCCATTTTTGCTGCCACCACCCCATCAAGGTTTAAACTTTGCATTTTTGCTTTTTACTCCTTGCACTATTACCCCCTCAAATTTTAAAGTTTTCGTTTTTACCCCTTGCACTATTACTCCATTTTTGCTGCCACCACCCCATCAAGCTTTAAACTTTATGTTTTTACTCCTTGTACTATTACTCCATATTTACACCTCCTCAACTTTGAAAATTTCATATGGTTAATGGCTTAATGCATTACATAACGCTTGGACTAATCCATTCGATGTTTGCAATGTACCCGCGCCGCAATGCGCGCGGGTCTAATTGCTAGTTATATTAAAAAGGGAACATGTAAAATGGGTCGTGCATGTCGAGTCACCCAAAGCATCTTTGTAATACGTAAAACCTTGTAAGTTATCTTATTCAAAAATATAAATTACTGTTGAAATAATATATATTTTGTAATTATATTTGACACACCTATTGGAGGCTTTTTTTCAGGTCCAACTTCAGGCGGCTGAATTATGCCGGCTTCTTAACAGCAGTTTTGGAAAAGGATGATGAATTTATCACAGCAGCATCAATACGGTTAATATCTTTAACTTCCTGTTAAAATACGTTAAACTAAAGACCTCATTTAGAAAGTATTTAGCATTTTAATATTATTTGTGACAGGATTCACGGTTATCGACTAGCAGAAATGCCTTTTATTGGTACTCGCCACATTTATAGACGTCAAGGAATGTGTCGCCGGCTTTTGGATGCAATTGAATCCGTATGTCAGCTATATCATACAGCTTTCATGCGAATTAAACATTTTTTAACATTTAAAAATATATTTCAGACTCTTTCGTCTCTTGGTGTGGAAGAGCTAATAATTCCCGCCATCCCCGCACTTCTGCAAACGTGGACCGATGTGTTCGGTTTCATGCCCCTTGACGATACAAAGAAGCAAGCGATGAAATGCATGAGCATGATGGTGTTTCCCGGTATCGAAATGCTTAAAAAACCTCTTCGTGAAAACCAGCCTGCTGACGTGAATCATACTTCGTCTGCAGGTAACCATGAATATTTCTTCTTTTTAAGAACAACTTTTTATCCTTTCTTAGTGGTGGTTACTTAGATTCGTTTACTTATAAATATAAATGGGTTGGTTTGGGTTGTGTTTTATTCTAATGGGCCAAACTGAAAAGAAGCTTTAAAAGGTGGGTCAAATGGGTTAAAAGTCGACCGTGTGCATAAAACATTTTAAAGCATTTTATTCAAGAAATTGGGTTATTGAAATAATGTCAGATACCAAATTACCCATTTGGACTTCAACCCGCCTGACCTGATAAACTTACCAGGTCTTTCTTTAATATTTGCATCATTTTCTTACCTTCATTTAGAAAGGGCAATTTTAATCCATGTATGTAAAAATGAGTTGATTTTGGTTATATATTTATATCTACTGGACATTGGTTGTATGAATCAAAAATGCATTTCATGCAACCACTTTGGATAGGTTCGATTTATGTTAAGAGTAAAGTGCAATTTGCCACCCTGTGGTTTGGTCTATATTGCAATATGACACCCTACCTTCCATTTTTTGCCAAATGAAACCTTATGGTAGCATTTCATCACACCTTGCATTCTACCGTTAGTCAAACGTTGGTTTGACCGTTAAAAAACGAGGAAAAGACTATTATACCTCTTGAATCACCTTTTAATTTTAGAAGAATACCCTCTTCTACATTTACATATCTCTACACAGAGAGAGAGAGAGAGAGAGAGAGAGAGACTTCTAGAGAGAGAAACAAGAAGAAGATAGAAAGATGCATTAGAATTGTGCTTCCAGAAACCTAAAATCGTAAAATTGTCTAATAATCCATCCACAAACAATATTTCACCATTTTTTCGCAACTTTTTGTTATCGATTCGTGTTTCCGGTGATAAACATCTGCAAGTCGGTGCTTGTGATGGTGATGGACGGTAACTAGAGTTGTAGTAGCAGAAGCATGGAGTTATCGCCATCGCGTACGGTGGCGAAAAACAGCAGCGGTCACCTGCATCAGATGGGTGTAGGAGATTTTCTAGATTTTATCATATTTGTGGGAAAGCTGATTACTTGATTAGTGGGTCATCAGATTAGTTTTAGGTTTTGTAGAATCAAAAGGTTCGATCTTTATGGATTAATAGATGAACTGAATGATGGGTCTGTGAGATTTCAATGATCAGATCAGTTTTGTGATGTAATTTGATACATTTAGGTTGACAATTCTTTAATATATGCAAATTGGTAATAAAGATCCTGAATCTTTAATAAGTTAGTATGTGCTTGCACACACTTTTGGTAATAAAGATCCCGAATCGACCAAGAAAATTACAATTGCCAATCTAATCAGGAAAATTTCGCTCTAGATTCTAGTGCTTAGTGTTATAATCTAGATGGACTTTTAGCGATGTTGTGCAGGTGGTGGGTGGTGGTGGTGATGGAGGTGGTTGGTGGTGAGTGGTAATAATGAAACCACAGGGGTGCATACTGCAAGAGAAAAAAGGTTTGGGAAGTGAGATTACCGTTTTACCCTTGGGCCAGACGGTCAAACCAACGTTTGACTAACGGTAGGATGCAAGGTGTGATGGAATGTCCACCACAAGGTTTCATTTGGCAAAAACTGAAAGGTAGGGTAGGGTGTCATATTGCAATCTGGACCAAACCACAGGGTGGCAAATTGCAATTTACTCAATATGTTAATAAACCTGTTGGAAATATAACACAACACAAATCAGCCCATCATATTATATTATATGGGTCAAGTTATTCTATAAAGGCTTCTAATTGTAAGAAGTGTAAGAAGGATTTATAGAGTGACAAGTGTCCAATAACCTAAAACCTAAACCCACTACATTACCACCAAAAACCTCAACATTTATAATGACATGTTTAGCCCCTCAACTTTAATAATGACATGTTTAGCTTAGCCCCTTAACTAAAAACCTTTAGCCCCTCAAGTTTAATAATAAACCACTTTAGTCCCTCAACTTTAATAATGACATGTTTAGCCCCTCACCTTTAATAATGACTTGTTTAGCCCCTTAACTAAAACATCAAACAACTTTAACTCTCGCTATTTGCTTATATTTATCTACGTTTCGAACCACTGTGGGGAGGGGTGGTAACCCACTAGTTAATTAATAAAAGGGCTCCAACATAAATACACACTTTTTGATTCTGAAACCATGTAATCAATTGTGGCAGGGGTCGGGAAAGCGGTTATTGATCATGAACAAAAGGAAGAAACGATTTTGTTAACAGATGGTTGCAGCAGGCCGAAGCCAAATGACGAAAATAACCCTCAAGTTGAAACTACATCGTCAAATGCAACAGATTGTAAGCAAACATCTGTTGATACAACTGGCGTTGGGAAAGATATTATCGATTGTCAACAAGTGGAAAAAGAAACCGTTCTAATGGATTGCAGCAGTCCAGAACCGGATCTTGAAAATGATAAATTAACGATTTCCCATGGCGTTAACGGCCTTTGTGACTTGAATCTTCCAGTAAAGGATGTTCTTCCATGTGATATAGACGGTCAAACTTCTGTTGACTCCGAGTCGTTTCCAGATTGTGCTATTGACCCGAGTTCTTTCGAGTCCGTGATTTGTGAGAATCGCGAATCGTCAGAACTGAAGTTAGACGTTGAGGAGGATGGTGTTCCTGTGGTCAATGTCGAACCGTCTCTGTTGACTTCTAAACTGGCTGTGAAAAACACGTTTGACTTGAATCTGCAGCCTGCTGCAGTGGAGACTGATGTGCATATTGTTAGTGATGATTATGTCCACTGTGAATCTCAAGCTTCCGTAAAGTCATTCGAGATAGTTGACCAGAGTGCTGGAGGTCAAACTGATTCCAAAACCTGTGAAAGTCAACCTCTTGTCATACGTTGACTCCATTCCGCGAACCACAGGTAATATTACCCTTTAAAATACGATCGTTACCTTTTCTTATCTGAAAATGTGTTTTGTTTACAGTTGATTTCTTATTCGATCTGTTAACTTGCAGGTAGGTTTACGGCAGTTAGATTGACTTCAGTACTGGATGAAAAGATATAAACGGTTGCATGTTAACATTAATAATCAACCACTGCCTTTTAGATGCTTTAGACTGGCAGCTTTTTGTAGATTTTGTTTTTGTAAACTAATTTTTATTTCTAGGATTTTTTTTTATTTTGTAAAATTAGCGTATGAGTTACACAAAATGGTTTCCAGAATCCGGCATAGTTTTGGAATCCATGATGATGCTAATATATGAAATACAGAGGCTGACCATTAGGATCTTCATCTTAAGGTAAAGTGCACGTTGTCCTGTATTTTTGCTCGATTTAATGCAATATGTTGGTTTTAGAGTACTAATTGATGACGTATTCGGTAAACTTGCAGTATGATCATGGAGATTTTAGCGGGGAGCAACTTGCGGAATTGTTCGTGATGCTGACAGTTGTGTATTCTAGATTAGTTTGTATGAACATCATAAAAAGCTTGTCCTTTTATAAATTTGCTTGGTTGTTCTAAAACATTATGGTAATGTAGTTGTTAGTTCACTTGATAATGTTCTTGTGACTTCTGTTCACATATGCTCACATTGTACATAAATCTTTTGATGTTTCGCATGTTTTCTTTTTCCAATACGGGCTTGTTGTGTTCACAAGGTACGGTTAATGACAAAAACCGCACGCTAGGGATGAGCTGGGTACCGGTACTGAATGAATCGATACCGAAAGTACCGATCTCGAAAATTACCAAAACTGGGTACCGGTACTGAAAATGATCGGTACGATATTTGAAGGCAAAAAGCAGTAAAATACCAGTATTGTACTGAACCGAAAACGCCAAAAGGTGAATACCGAATTGGTACCGAAATTTAATCGGTACGGTACCATTAGGTACTAGTATTTTTCGGTACCAGTACCGAAATGGTCATCCCTACTCATTGGTTACATAAAAACATTTGCTTACGTAGTGATGCTACACCTAAACCTGATAGAAAAACTCGAAACATCTAAGACGGGTATGGTATGAGATTGAGTATTAAATTAGCTTTAGAAACATTTTCCAGGTTGAAGTTGTGTGTGGGATTAAATAATACCGTCCAATTACTTACCTGATCCCGTTTACTCGAATATTTGTTATATTATTAAAAAAGTATAATAAATAGTATGTTATAGTTGTTGAAAATTTGAAATTACACTGAAATTGTTAGAATTGTAGTCAACTATCTTAACATTTCAAGTCAGTTATTGAGGTGAATTCTAGGACCGGGTGTCGTTCGGATAACGAGCTATTGAATGTGTTTTAGGTAATGGATACCGTCAAGTATGAAATCGTATATGATACCTATTTTTTATTGAGTTTACCTTTTTTTTTTGAAAGGTGAACTTCATTAAACAACACCGAACCCGCAAACCGGGACGGCCGAACAAAACAAAACTTACATATTCACAAATTTACACCAATCCCCCCAATCATAACTACCTTTCTTGAGTTTACCTAATATCAAAAAAAAGTGTCTTCCTCTTTTCGCAAAGGCATTGAATTAATGTTAATGTTAGAGGAATCTCCACCTTATCTCATGAAAAGAGTCATTTTCTTTTTCTATATATAGATAGAAAGATTGTATATTTAAGTATTTAACCAACTCATCTCATTATTTTTTAATACAATAACACTTCAGTAAATTTGGCTTTGTTTAAAATTTAGTTCATTTTTAGTTTAGGTTTATTATGTAGAATGAAATTTTATCAATAAAAATTAATAATCTTCTATACTATATAATAAAAGAAACACAATTGAGGACACATGTCATTATATGGTGAGTCCTCGCCTAAACCCATTATTTAATATATATATTTATGTAATTTAAAATAAAAGTTATATATGTATTTATTTAATTATAAAATATCAGTTTTATCTTTCACCATTTCGAAGTAATTTATTAATTGAAATCGTGACTCATCTTTTAACAATTGGAAAAATTCAGTTTTCTTATTTTTTATTTTAAAATATAAGTTGATTTAATTTTATTATCTCTTTAATTTAAAATTATTTATGGTTTTCAAATTTTAAATTGAGTTTCCTTATTTTCTTTAAAATCACCTTTTATTTTGTTGATTTTTTAGTAAAAATCTTAAAAATTTTAAAAATCATATCTTCCTATACTAATAAATGAAAATCTTTTTTAGAAAAAAAGAGTAAATTTCCGTTTTGCTCCTTGTGATTTGGTCGTTTTAACGATTTTGCCTCAATCATTTAAAAATAGCCAGTTTCCTCCAATAGTTTGTTGTTTTTTTTTTTCCAATCAGCTCAGTTAAATCATACACTTAAAGAAATGGTATTTCGGTAATTATATATATAAGTACTAAATTATTATTATTAATTCCTTAAATATGTTTTGTCTTTTTATTTATTGATACTGAATTAAAAAAATACAAAACTTATCTCTCTCTACATAAATAAAACCCATCACTCTCTCTCTCTCTCCCTACCACCACCACCTGCCGAGCACTGCCACCACCACCATCACCATCCAGCCGCCACCACCGATATCTCACTAAAAATACCCCCAAATCTGTTCACAATCATTAAAGCTGAAGATCTGAGATCTGAGCAAGGTAGGTTGGTGGTGCTTGAATCGCCGTTTGCATCTGAGCAAATCAGGTGGGTGGGGGGTGTCTGATGGTGGTGAATGTTTGGATCTGAGATCTAGGGATGATGATGAGGGGATGCTTTTTCAAAACCGGTGAGTTGGGCGGTGTGATGGTGGCAGGTGGGTTGTAGAGGACGACGACCATCGATTTGAGGTGGTGAGGTGGTGGCGGTTGGTTGTTTGGTGGTGGTGGGGAGGTGGTGGCAAGGTGTTGATGGTCGGGTAGGGGTGGTGGTGGTAGTCTGATGGAGCCGGTGCAAGGTAGTGGTCGGGTGGGGGCGGTTGTTGGTGGTGGTGGAGAAGAGGGAGAGTGTAAAGAGAGAGTGTGTAGAGATATAAGAGAAGAGAGAGGGCATAGAAAAAGAAAGATAGTGTGGGGTTTTGTTATTCTTGTATTATATATATATATATAATAATATAATCTTTATTTGTAATTTTACTAAAATACCCTTAATTTTATATTTGAAGTTAGCTAAATACCCTTCCAGCTAACAAACATTTTAGATGGAGTTAATGTCAGGGAGCAAAATGAAAAAAACAGAGCAAACCATTGGAGGAAAATAACTATTTTTAAAAGATTGGGGAAAAACCGTTAAAACGACCAAATCACAGAGAGCAAAACAAAAGTTTACTCTTTTTAAAAGATAAATCTTGATGACTGTTTTTATTAACATTGACATTATATTTTTTCAACACGTGCGGTATACGAGTTTTTTTTAAGATATATCTTTTTATTATTTATTATATAAAATTATATTTATGCAACCCGTGTAATACACGGGGTTTTAACCTAGTTAATTAGAAATAAGAAAAGTAGAGGTGCACATTTTGGGGTTTTGTCATCAGGTTTTTCTTAGTTATGGTTTTGAGTTTTTTCTGGTTGGATCGTGTATACTTAGGTTGGTATTGGATTTTAATCATAGGGTACCAATCGAGGTGCATAAAAAACCCATATTCATAACTGGATCTGAAAAAAACCTGAACCAGTTGTACCCGGGTATTTTATATCCGTAACTGAACCTGACCCTACACCTGTAACATTTTGAGATCAATACCCGTACGGTCGTACCCGAAACCGTACCTGATTTATGCCCGAAAATACCTGGAACCGGCTATATCCTATATACCTTATGCTCGAAAGAATACTCGAATTTTAAAAGTATATTTTTATGTTCACTTTACAACTTTTAAATTTATTTTTTTAAATGCATATTATATAGCAAATAATTTGTAGTTGAGTGACTTTATGTTATTATAATTTATTTTAATTATTTTTACAACTTACAAACCAAATTTAGAGGGTGTTGGGATTGAATTTGGAATGACTTTTTCAAGAAGCCAATAACTTAAAAAAAGTGATTGGCTTTGATAAATGTACTTTTTGTTTTGACTTTTTGAAAAGAAGTAAACAATTGTTTTTCAAAAGCCACTAAAACCTCTTTTTAAATGACTTTTAACTTTTTAAACATAAAATTAACAATCTAATCCCCACTCTTTAAAATAGCAATTAAACACTGAAACTTACTATATATTTTTTTTTAATTTACTTTTCTCGTCACAAAACTAATCCAAACAATTTTTTTTAAAAGCTTCTTTCGAAAAAGTTCTAATTTAATAAACACTTTTGACTAAAAGCACTTTTAGAGTTAAATAAGCAATCTCAAACACCCTCTTAACTTTTAAAAGAATTTATTTTTGTGTAAAATAATAAAAAAAACTTATTTTTTAAAGAGTTAAATGCCATTTTAGTCCCTGTGGTTTGGGCCATTTTGCCAGTTTAGTCCAAAGGTTTCATTTTTAACCTGTGGGTCCAAAAAGGTTTCACAGTTGCCATTTTAGTCCACTGGGTTAACTTCATCCATTTTTTCTGTTAACGAGAAGGCCAATTTGGTCATTTTGTATGCAATTATGTTAACTAAAAGGGCAATTCAGCCATATAAAATGACCGAATTGGCCTTCTCGTTAACAGAAAAAATGGATGAAGTTAACCCAGTGGACTAAAATGGCAACTGTGAAACCTTTTTGGACCCACACGTTAAAAATAAAACCTTTGGACTAAACTGGCAAAATGGCCCAAACCACAGGAACTAAAATGACATTTTTTTTAAAACTGGATATTAAGACCTGAACCTATACCCGGTTATACTCGAACCTGATCATACCTACCCCGTTACATAGGGTATGGTTTTTTTTCTCAATACCCGTACCCGAACCCAAACCCTACCCAGTTTCTCTCCGTACAAGATTTTCTAATACCCAACCATACCAGGAACCAGCCCCATACCCAGAACCGGATATTAAAAAAATCGATTTGTGCATCTCTAGGTTATTGGTCATAACTCACAAATGAGGCCCAATTTTATAAAGATAGGCCCAATAATTAATAAAAAAGGGCCAGTCTGCCCAATTCACTCGAAGGATATATAAACAAACACCCTTTCATCCCTAACCGAAATTAGGGTTTAACATTTTGGGCGAAAGCAGCATCTCGGAGCACCAGCCGCCACAACCTGCAACTCCGACTGCAATCATGGTTCGTTATTCATCCTTCAAAACCTCAATCTCCACCTCTATGATTTCATCCATTTAAAACTTCTTTTTTATGTTTTGATTTGTTGATTTATGCAGTCGCTAGTCGCCAATGAAGACTTTCAGCACATTCTTCGTGTTCAGAACACTAACGTTGACGGGAAACAGAAGATTATGTTCGCTATGACCTCTATCAAGGGTATTGGTCGTCGTTTTGCTAACATTGTTTGCAAAAAGGCTGATGTTGACATGAACAAGAGGTAGTTTTATGGTTACAGATTTTGTTGTTACCATCTGGTTGTAGGTTGTTTATGTTAGAGTCTGATTGCATGCTTTTTGGTTTAATGAAAATATTATTATGCTTAGATTAAGTTATATGTTAGTGAATTATGTTGTGTTTAGGTCAACTATATAAGGTTTATGATGCATGTTTTTAAATTCTATTTAAGGGATTTAACATAGTTGCATAATGTTGTAGATTATTTTTTGCTTATGATTTGTTGATCTATTTTTCACTGAAAGTGAAAGTGCACTAATTTTAACGCAATTTTACTAATTTTGTGAAAATAACGTTACAAAGTGTGGGTCTGCTAATCATGCATCATGTGTTGGCGTTGAAAGCCGTTGAAAGCCGAAAGACAAGGGGTACATGCATTAATCGGCTTTTGTCCCAATTGCTGAGTGTTATGTGCCTTATGTCCAAGGCTTGATGCAAAACTACCATTGAGCCGGGGTGTAGAAGCATCCTCTCTATTCATACGGGTAGAGGTAAGGATGTCTACATCTTACCCTCCTCAGACCCTACCATAGCTTTGCTATTAATGGGATTTACTGATTATGATGATGATGATTTTCACTGAAAATTGAATTTTGGTTAGATTAGCTTTGCTATTCGTAGGATTTACCGTTTTAACTGTATGATGCATGCATTTAAATCATAGTTATTGCTCAACTTTGGACTTTAACAAGTTGCATCATGTTGTGTCATTTTTTTCATGTCTATTATTTTTGAATATAGATATCCTTAATAGCATAACTATGTGCACTTGCTGTGTTGGAAAAGTTTTATTTATCGCTCGTCTGTTTCTTTTCCTTTTAATGTTGTAATATGTATCCACAGAATGCTTCTGTTTGTTTCTGGATTTATTTTACATAATTTGATTCACTACGTTAGATTTTAGCTATTTATTTAAAAAAAATGGTTTAAGAGTAGGTCTTTAATGTTGACAATGTCACATTTTTAATGGTACATGTAATTTATTGTATTTAACATGTGTTTTTTACAACTGTTAGGGCTGGAGAACTTTCAAGTGCTGAGATCGATAATCTGATGACCATCGTGGCAAATCCACGCCAATTCAAAATCCCTGATTGGTTTTTGAACAGGAAGAAAGATTACAAGGATGGAAAGTACTCACAAGTCACTTCTAATGCTCTTGACATGAAATTGAGAGATGACCTTGAACGTTTGAAGAAGATCAGGTTGGTCTTATTTCATTATACTTTGGTTGATTTTGTTTTTTTGTTTTTTTTTATCATACGGTTTGTTAGACATCAATGCAGATGACCTTACATTTTTTTAAAGATTCGGATTTTTATTGCATCTCGAAAATGTTTTGAAGTTTTTTTTTTTGTAAAATACTTGTTTTAATTGTTTTTATGTGTTTGTTACAGGAACCATCGTGGTCTTCGTCATTACTGGGGTCTTCGAGTGCGTGGACAGCACACCAAAACCACTGGTCGTAGGGGAAAGACTGTCGGTGTGTCCAAGAAGAGATAAGTTTTTTTCTTGTTTTTGAAAACATGTTACTTTTCGGGTTTAGACGTTTTCGTGAATCTTTATTGTCATCAATTTTGGATGCTTTTGGTTAAGTTGTTTTGTCATGGTTATAGTTGTACTTTTTGTCGAAATGGATTATTGATGGAAGTTTGGTATTTGTTTTATCATTTTATCGTCTCCACAACTGGTCTAAGAAGTGGCTTAGTATACTTGTCGCCTTTAATATGTATTACTATTTCACTAAAATGGTACATTAATTTTGCAAATCATAGACGGTTACCATTTAAATTTAACCATCAGGTAGAAGTCATCTTGGATTCTTCTCTAGGAAGAAGACTGTTAGAATCTTAAACTCTTATTGGATAAAAACTAAGAACATTATAGATGGTGACCCAATTCGAGATGGGTTAATCTCCAAATTACATTAAAACTCATATAAAAAGATAATCATACACCCTAAAATCCAAAACATCGAAGTCCACTACACCATTAAGTTTTCCCTCTTCATTTGATTCTGATTTTGGCACCAATTGGTCAACTAAATCACCCAGCAGCAGATTACGGGCCTGCTCCAACCCCAAATAGTGACACAATTCGAGATGGGTTAATCTCCAAATTACATTGAAACTCATATAAACAAATAATCATACACCCTAAAATCTAAAACATCAAAGTCTATAAAAAGGTAGTTACTTCCTAATTTTAAATCCACTACACCGTTCAGTTTTC
Source organism: Helianthus tuberosus (assembly GCA_030545235.1). Lineage (NCBI taxonomy): Eukaryota > Viridiplantae > Streptophyta > Magnoliopsida > Asterales > Asteraceae > Helianthus > Helianthus tuberosus. Next base: position 191,902,816 of record CM060406.1, read on the forward strand.
CCTCTTAATTTGATTCTGATTTTGGCGCCAATTAGTCAAGTAAATCACCCAGCAGCAGATTACGGGCCTGCTCCAACCCAACCCGACCAATTCATGGTTCATATCAAAGACTTAAACGATGTTTCTTAAGATAAAGCCTTAAAAATATAAACATCACTTTTTTCCTGTTTATTTCTAAAATAAAATATTGTATGTTACATCTGCATGAATTGTTTTGTGAGTAATACATAGACTACATGTACCTATGCATATGCTGCTACTTTTTAGATAGTGCTTAATAAGTAAACTTCTTTGGTTGTACATAAAACTTGCCTTGCGCCTTTACATACCGAGGTTTTTACAATCCGGTTCAGACATTTTCTAGGTCAAACAGGAAGCCATACGGTTAGTAAGCGTTTTGTATCATTTATAGAAACCAATTTACTATTGATTAGTAATAAAATATAAAAGTCTTGGCGTTTGGTTTGAAAATTCTAAAACTGGCAGCCTAAATATGAACAATCAAACCGATAAGTTGTTTAGGCGATTCAAACCGAGCCCTGAGCGCCTTTATTGATTATACAAATTAATTTGTTATTATCTCAATCTAGAACCGAACCAAACCAAACGAATCAGCTTTAATCAGTAACAACAAAAGTCACACCAAAACCATGATAGAGCTTTCTTTGCAAAGTCAAGACCTTGTTCGATTGTAATTTTCATACAAGTCACATCACATAATATGTGGACAAAACCATAACCATTGGGTGGGTCAAAAGAGACGAGAACCCACTTTATTACTAATGTCTAGGAAGATGCAAAAAAACCAAAAGCCATAGCAGTCAAGCATTTGTTCCTTCATAATCTTCAGAAAAGAAACACCTCAACATAACTTTGGAAGATTTGTTAGTGGTGTTTGGACATGTCTTTTTAGCTTATTTGTTACATCTCAATAATTGGTTTGAACCTTATGCGTCGAACCTCTTGTGCCGAACATTGTAAACTGAATCTTGCCTACTGAGCCGAATAGCATATGGCCCTTACAAAAAAAATCTAAGGTAGAGCACTAGAGCCACACATAACTGCTCTTAGTTAGACAAATCGTGGACCCAGTGGCGGACCCAGGAATATTTTCATGGAGGTGCGGAACATTTTTAAAAATTTTAGGCCCCAAGGTATATAAGTAAAAAAAATTGGTTCGTATCGGGTCGGTTCGAGTCGGGTCGGGTCGGGTCATGTAAAACAAAAGAACATCAAACTAAATTTATATAATCATCAAAACATGTCAAACCTTGTTATAAACATAACTAAAACGTCGCCCTACGAGTTTTCATTTTTTGAAATCTATCCAAAACATCATCTAAACCTACTTTCTTAACCAACTCTTTCTCTATATAACGTATACAACTATCACTTAAATTCTCATCGCCAAATCAACGAAATTCGGAAGATGTATTAACTTTCCTCTTGAGAAATCGCGCCATAACGTCCCTACTCATGGTTCCTATCGGCTATCACAAACAAATTGATCTATAAGTTCATGGCTCCATAACATATTACATAATGTATCAAGTATTCAAGCCCCATAAATCATAATGTAAATCACACTAAAAATCATCTAAACATCATATACACCATTTAAAAAAAACCCAAACATCAGGTCTGATCGTATATAACCCACAAAAAAAAAAAGACAAAATATTATCATCATCACTAACAAAATATACATATATAACCCCCCACAAAATAACATATCATCACTAACAAGAAGCACACATGTCTCCTGCCATCAAAAATTCACTTCCAGTGGCTACCGGTTCCGTCCCACCCCACCAAAAATCAACCAAAAAATCATTAAAAAATCAACAAAAAATCATCAAAAATAACAAATAAACTTACCCGTGTTTGATCGGCGGTGATATGATGGTTGATTACGGTAGTATGCGGCTGCTGTTGTCGCTGATGTTCTAATCGCTGGCGTGCGTGCGGGGATGATAGAGAGCGGGAGAGAATATGTAAGGTTTTTGGGCTTGTTTATTTTATTTTAGTTTGAAATATTGTTGATTGTTGAGTTTGTTTATTGGGCTAAGACTTATGAGTGGGCTAGTTAAAGGTATTGGGTATTTGGGTATAGTTATTTAGGTATTAAAAGTTATATAATTTAGGTAGTGTTTTAAAAAAAAAGAGTTTACTAAAAAAAATTTAAATATAAATTGATAACACTTTTTACCTAAGGGGTGCGGACGGAAAATTCCAAGGGGTGCGGACAAAAAATTTCAAGGGGTGCGGATGAGATTTTCGACGGAAATTAGCACTAATTTTTTTTTTTCCCGGGGGTGCGCCCGCCCACCTTGGGCTAACTTTAAGTCCGCCCCTGCGTGGACCGTGTAAATGGATGAACCTTGTTAAGCACAAACGATCATATATTCTGTGTCATTAACTCTCCAAATGGAAATTACATCGAAAGAGAAGCTAAACGAGCAACAAGCTGCGTCGCTACCCCTTTTTGAATAACAAAACCAAGTCTTTTAAGCTGAACGTGTCTAGCGTTGCATTGAATTCACCGCCACAATACCACACATTAAGGGTATGTTTGGCATGGAGCTTTTAGGAGCTTCTAGCTTTAATCTTTTAAGAAAAAGCTTATACTCAATAAAAAGCCTTGTTTGTTTGAGTATAAGCTTCTAGCTTTAATGTTTGTTTGTTTGTTTGAAAGAGCTTGAAGCTTTTAGGTTAGGAGCTTTAAGCTTTTGGTTGAACGTTCCTACTAGTGCCGAACATCGTAAGCTGAATCTTGCCTACTGAGCCGAATAGCATATGGCCCTTATAAAAAAAATCTAAGGTAGAGCACTAGAGCCACACATAACCGCTCTTAGTTAGACAAGCCTTGTCGTGGACCGTGTAAAAGGATGAACCTTGTTAAGCACAAACGATCATATATTCTGTGTCATTAACTCTCCAAATGGAAATTACATCGAAAGAGAAGCTAAACGAGCAACAAGCTGCGTCGCTACCCCTTTTTGAATAACAAAACCAAGTCTTTTAAGCTGAACATGTCTAGCGTCGCATTAAATTCACCGCCACAATACCACACTTCTAGCTTTAATCTTTTAAGAAAAAGCTCATACTCAATAAAAAGCCTTGTTTGTTTGAAAGAGCTTGAAGCTTTTAGGTTAGGAGCTTTAAGCTTTTGGTTGAACGTTCCTACTAGTAGCGTTTAGAAGGAGCTACAAGCTTTTAGGGAAAAATGACTATTTTAACCTCTAAAGATAATGAACTTTTTAATGCACAAACTTTTTAAATTTTTAGTTATGTCCATTTTGGTCATTTTATACATTTTATTAAGGGGAAATAGCAAGATTAGCCTTGACCTGGTCAAATTTTCGAAACTAGCCAAAGCAAACGTCTTGTAGAGACGCTACCATATGCCTGAAACGTCTTAACGTCTGACCAATCACATGCATACACGTGTCCGACATACCCTGTAACGTCTCAGAAGTCTTAGCTGAGACGTCTTCACATGGCTTGAGACATTTCCACATGGCTAGCCTGTTGAGCTTGCTTGAAAGGTATCAACTTCACATTTGTATGGCGCGAGACGTTTCCACATGGCGTGAGACGTTTGCTTCAGCTCCAAAACTCGAGACGTTTCAGATGACAACTAAGACGTTTGCTCTAAAACTCGAGACGTTTGAGCCGTTTCAACTGTTAAATAAATACGGGTATGCACAACAGGTTTCATTAAACGAACCCATTTCTTCCCCTATATATAAAACCACTTCTTCACAATATTCTTTACCCCATTCTATATTCAACATCTTTCCAAAATATCCTTTACCCCCATAGTTTTCTCACCTTCCAAAAAATGGTCAGACCCCCTGAAAATGATTTGTTTAAATTAATTGAAGATGACGTTTTCCTAAGCTTTAAAATTGTCGTTGTTTGTACTCGACAATACTTGTCCGATGACACGAATGTCGTCGGATTTCCCCGTCCATGTGCTCTGATCACTACAAAGTGTTCAAGAACTCATCTACAAAGGGCACCTGAAGCATGAAACGAGTTGTTCGGCACATGACGGTTGTGCCCCTTTACGGTGGTTGATGAGAATCACAACACATTTGAAGTCGCCAATGTGTTAGCTGGATCTTATAGTAATGTGCTATAATGTATCCAGCGTTTCGCAAATCATCAAACATCACCGAAGCTGCAGAATCATTGAAGAAACTGCGAACAACCCGTTCCATATCACTTACGCCAATTTGTAAACGACGTGTATATGGAACTTACCAGTTCAAGACACATCTTTATCATTGCTAGGTGTTTTGATGCAAATTCCGGAAGCAGAAATAAATTCGCTCTTACTTTACTATTTTTGTCCCGATCCCCTACCCAGTCGGAAGTAGCGGTTTGGCGTAGTTATTTGAAGACAATTTACTTCAGTCGGAAATAGCGGTTTGGCGTTTTCTAGTTTAAATGTTTATGTTTGTATTTTTACGTGTTATATTTTTTATGTACTTTGTATTAGATAATAATAAAGTTTACTGATTTACATTGGATATGTTATTAAAGCAACCCACAATTGCAGTAAATTTCCATGTACTATTTTTTAATATCTTTTTATATATGTAAATAATATTAGTCTAAATTTTGTGTTATATCTCTTCAGAAAATCGTTTACTGTTTTCTCTGAAATATAATTTTCAAAAAATGTTGTATTAATTTTAAAAGTAAGAAATATAATTCACCATAAAAAAGGAAAAAAGTAAGAAATGTCTTGTTTCATGAATCTTGCTATTTTCCCTTTTAAAAAAACGTTGTATTATTAAATATGATTTTAAAAACGTTAACAAATGTTACATGATTAGTTTATATAAAAACAATTCAAAAAACGTTATTCAGAAAAAGTAATGGAGTTTTTGATGAACAAATATTATAAGAATTGGTAGTGTAGATTGTATATATATAAGAATCACAAATATTTAATTTATAAATTCAAAACAGAAATTTAATTGAATAACCTACTGAATAGAAACAACACTTGCAGATGAGGAATTGGAACCCAAATATCAAACATTTACTTAATAATTAAAAAAAAAAAACTAGACATCATTTGGACAGGGTAAACACAACCAAAAATACAGTTTTTCTGCCATGAATTGTCTGTATGACAAACAAGTTCGACCGATGTCTTCAGTTATGTTTATTGGTTTGTCCGTAACTAGATGCTCCATAAGCATACACAGGTAGACTGCTTCATTCCCTGCGATTGACGTGTTAGATACCACATAGTTATCATTGAGCTTGACACAGATGCATTTTTCCGGTTTACCAGTTTTTTTTCCAATATCGCAAATGCACGAATGAAGCTCCTAAGTAAACTTTGATCTTCGTCAAGCGTAGGTGAATAATTTTTATGTATTTATCGCCGACACAAATATTTTCACATGGGTAAAATACCAACTCCTGTGACGCTAACTCTAGGCGAGCTAGGAGCCATTCGTTATTTTCTAACGGTAACGAAAAGAATAAGTAATCCACTTCGAAGAAACAAGGAAATGGGTGTAATTTGCCATTGGCATATGTAACAACGTTTTTAGGAGTAGAGTCTAATAATGTTTCATAAAACTGTGGTGGAAGAATTGTCCACTGCAAGTTTAACAATGGATCCCTTTGAATCTTTCTACTTCTCCAAGCCATTAGTCTTCCCACCCATCATTCAATATGCTGTATAAGTTATAATGTAAAATAAATTAATAATGGAGAAAAACTCAAGATTAAAAAAAATAGGAAGAATAATTAATTGTTGACGTTAGGTAGCCGCTACAGCGAAAACCTAATAGTGTCCCCCCAATTTTTTTTCCAACTCTATTGATCGTGTGAACACTGCTGAATAACAGAACGGTGCATCCCCATTTCAGTAGAATGTTGCCACATCTTTAGACCAGTTCTCACTTTCGTCGTCTGGAATTGCCCATCTACCTGCCCTGTGGAGGTGAACACTTTGTCGATTATGTACAAATGGGTTTCTTCCGAATCATGTCGTTGTGAAACTTCAATAGAAGAACTTTCACCCTTGGGACTTCTCCATTTTTTTAGAATCCAAGTTGATGATTTGTTAACTGGTTGCGAGCAGTATACATCAGTCTTATTTTTATTAGACATTTTGCGAAGCTAGAACTAGAAATGTACACGAACAAGTATTCCGAGTACTGTACTTAAAGAGGATTTTAAAATTTTAAAAATGGGATTATAATTTATATTTACTTACCGATATTTGTGCCGTTTCAACCGACCTTTGAGACGTACGATAAGATTTACATGTCTTCCACCAAAGCGTCTCGTATTCTTTTTTTTAGACGGTAAACGTAAGTTCATCATTAAACGACGATAACACAACCCATGGTAAACACGTGGAAACACGTTTCTAACACCTACGTGTATAGAATTCGCCCTATCCGAAATGATCGCCATATATGCTATTTCACCAACACACTCTCTAAGCTTTGAGAGAAACCATGTCCAAAATTCACCATCCTCTGAATTTCCTATGCCATAAGCAGTTGGTAAAATCTGATTATTTCCATCCATGCCCACTGCTAAAAACAACGTTCCTTTAAATTCACCCTTTAGGTGTGCCGCGTCGATGCTAACGACTGGTCTTAGATTACACATAAAGCTACGAATCTGAAAATTAATAATAACAAAATAAGGTCAAACCCATGTTACTTTAACAAAATAAGAACAAATACAAAATAAAAGGTGTAACTTACCGCAGCGCCTAACGCAACAAAAACCATTTCAAAACGACTCTGGTCATCAACCAAGATGTGAGTGACGCTTCCAGGATTTGCAAGCTTCAAATTGTAACAGTAAATTGGTAGTTCGGCAAAGGAATCTCGGGTTGTTCCTTGTAGAAGTTCAAGTGCATGGCTTTTTCCATGCCAAGCTTGAAGGTTTGTTATCTCAACCTGGAATCTTTGTCTAAAATCTTTGACATTCTCTTTGGCTCGATACATCCTACCACTGTCTTTTAGTTGTTCCTTTAAATAGTGACCCAAAACCTTTGGGTTGGCCTGACGAAAATGTGGGTGTGTTAGCGTCTTCGAACAGGTGTGTTTATCATTCATATGTTTAACAAAAAATAAATTACCACCAGGGACAGCGTATGCCCTAAATCGCCATTGATAACCATCACCCATGCATGACACTTCATATCGTGTCTTAGATGATATATCAACTTTAAACTCAAAATGCTCTAACAAACATTTCTTTCCTAACTCAAGCTTCATCTCTTCTTTGTTATTGAATACATGCCCGGGCTCAAACACTATAGATGAAGAAGCTGATTCCTTGATAGCGGGGATTGATTTTTCAAAAATATTTTCAGAAATCGAACACTCATCGTTTAAAACATCAACAGTTTCGTTAACTGAAATATTTAAATCAGGAGTTTTGAAATGGTTTAAAGAAGAAAACCCAGATGAACCAACACCAGACTCTTCAATAACATATAATTTATATAATTCAAAAGGATTCTGCATCGCCAAATTAAAAAAAATGTAAGATCTCGATCATTAATTATATCGATCGGACCAGTAAACGTAGACATCCGGTATGACAGGCGTGTAATGTTTGGAGTATCACACGTCTTAGAAACATAATTTAAAAAACTATTAATTTGTTATCGATTTGTACACTTGCATTTAAAGTACACCAGGATTCCAATCAACACATAAACACATAATCACATAATTGTCAACTTGGTCATCAGCTTGTTATTAATTTGTTATCGATTTGTACACTTGCATTTAAAGTACACCAGGAATCCAATCAATGGACTTCAATTAGTACTTTAAACATTCTCAAGAATCTAACTATTAAGATAGGAAGATCTTATAAGGATTTGGTTTTGTCCTCGTTGAATCGTAACATACGTATTAAAGCACACAAAGAATCCAATTAAGGACTTTGATTTTGCGCTTTAAACTTCCACAGGGATCTAACTATGAAGATAGGAAGATCCTATAAGGATTTTGGAATTAGTGTAGCGAGAAATTGTTTCGAAACCTTGTACTAGGTATGCTAAGTCAACATACGAAGTATAGTGTTTATGAAATCAAGGTGCTAGATATGCTAAGTCAACATATGAAGCAAATAGGATCCTTGAAATTAATGTGCTAGGCATGCTAAGTCAACAAACGAAGCAGAATGTCCTTGGAAATCGTGTACTACGTATGCTCAGTCAATATACGAGCAGGGTGTTCTTTGAAAATCGTGTACTACGTATGCTCAGTCAACATACGAGTAGAATATCTTTGAAAACTATGCATGAGATCTTTGAAAATATGTTTAATGTTTTTGAAACATTATGTAGTGTTTTTGAAATCATGTACTAGTTGTACTAGGTAAATATGTTTATAAAATGTTTTAAAACCATGTGAAATGCCTTTAAAAATCATGTTTGAGGTTTTGAAAACATGGATGATGTTTTTAAAATTATGCACTTGGTATATTGGGAAAATATACTACGTTTAAATGTTTTTAAACCATATGAAATGTTTTTGAAATCATGAACGATGTTTTGAAATCATATACTATGTATATTGTTATGAAAACCAGAACGTAATGATATGTACATAGACATATCGTATAAGGCCAATTAAGGACTTATGAAAAGTACCCTTAGATATCCAAGCAAGGATTTAAAGTGGTACTATGAGTATTCGTCCAGAGTTGTAACTTGTACTTTGTTTCTTAGAAGAAACGAGTACTTAGGATTTTCGTGGAGATTGCGAGCGATCTTAAAATGGAAGAACTATGAGAGTAGTTTGTCTTGCAAGGAACATGGTTCCTTGGTATCGGTGTCGTAGGGGTATGCCATACATACACGTGTTCACATTGACTTTGTAAATAAGATGGAAACGACCAAATTTATTTATAGAACAACCAAAGTGTTTCAAGATACACAGAAAACACAAAAGTTTAAGTGTTTATTCAGACATTAGCACAAGCCTTGATATTGCCAGTGTTAATCTTGTGCCCATTTGTTGAGTCGTCATTTGCCAGCCAAGTCAATTGAAGTGGTTAGGATAACCACTATTGTAGCAGGTTCCATGTGGGTAGTTAGGACAAACATGTATCGCATGAGGAGTTGCGATAAATTGAGTAGGAACTGCCATAGCTTGGTTTGGCGTATCGGCTAAACGACAGGCATTTGATGTATGACCAATACGTCCACAGTTTGAGCATCTTCGGCATTGGACACTGGCATGGTGATGAAGGTTACATTGATTGCACAAAGGAGATTTTCCTCTGTATGGTTTCTTAGCTGGTGGTGATGCCACCTGGCTAGGTCCTACTTGGCTAAGCAGAACTGGAGCAATCGCTGTAAGATTCCTTGAAGCTTTATGCTTCTTTGATTTTCTCGAAGGCTTGGCTTTTGCCTTCATAGTTGACTCTTGAGTAGTCACATCATTAGATATGGTGACAGCTAACTCAATGGTTCCAACGACTAATATGCCTATTTGTTGAGCGGTTTTGATAGCCAAATCCACTATTTTGGCGTTGTCACGTTGAGGAGGCATTCTAAAAGAATAAGGAAACATGGGAAACGTGTGAGATTGACATTTGAATAAGCAAAAGAGGTATTTGAAAATATCGACAAAACATAAGGAATGTGGTCATTCATTTGTCACTTTAAACAAACAAATGACACGCAGTGACTAATCAAAGTAAATGGGTCTTTACAATGTATCGCGAAGATATGCTTTAGCCTATAGGTGGACACTCACCCCAAGAGTTCCCAGGTAAGAGTGACTGGTCCAATGAAATGGATTTGTATGAACACTCTAGCCTTAGACAGAAAACTCAGGGTACAGGCACCCATCCTTCCGGATTGCACATGTTCACATTTAAAGCCCAAACTTTGACGAGATTTTGAAAACAGCAAAGGCTTTAAAAGCCTAAAACAAATCATCTAAGGATAGATGATTTCTTGTGAAGTTTTGAAAAATTTTGACTCGAGAGAATGAATTGTGTTTTGTTTTGTTTTGTTAATTACCTAAGGATAGGTGATTGGTATTGTATTAAGAATCTAAACGCAAATTTCTTGCGTTAGGGTCCTAGGAAGGTTATAGACTAGGTCAAGAGCATTACTAATAACCTAATTCCATATAACCATGAGCTCTGATACCAACTCTTCCGTCACACCCCGACCGCCTAATACAACAAACCGCGGGAGAAACGTCGGGGAGTGTCGTAACAGAATCATTGTTTCACAACACATGAAAATTTAAGTTTTGTTTTATTTCATTAATTGACTCATTGTTTTGATATAAACCAAATAATTACAATAATTGTCTTTCAAGTTTTTAGGTCACTAAAGCCCGCGTCCATCCTATGTATAGCAAGCAATCAACAATCATCACATAGTAGAACCTGAAACATATGTGAAAACAGGCAACATAAAAATGCCGGCGAGTACATAGGTTTTGTATGTCAAATTCATGGCCTTGAATTCATATTGCAATACCTCGACCAACAACTAGAGTTGTCGAGTATGTACCTTGAAATCAAAAGTGTTTGATATTGCAATATGTTTTATCAACTTTACAAGTTGATATATGTAAAACCAAAACCATTGTGGCCATGAATCTTGACCGAAAACATTTGTCTTTATAAAACCAAGTAGTAAATCGTCTTTGAAAGTAAACATTTTATGGTTTATAACTTTAAGTAAACCTGGTTACGTGTTATCTTTTGAAAACATTCGTCCAAAATCGTTCAAATAGTTTCAGTCGTTCAAATCGTCCGTGTTATAAACCATCGTTCAATCGTCCGTGCTTTAATTGTGAAATACAACTTTTGGTCATTCTTTAAAGAATACATTCAAACCTGTGTGACTATACCACCCATGGGGTATCTTTAATAGGCCCTGAAAGACCTCTTTAACAAGACTAACAAACCAACACATGATTTGTTAATCAGATAACAGTTTCTGTCGTTCCCCAAACTACCCACCAAATCCAGTGAATAGCCTAGTAACGGGATTTGTCAGATCCTATGGTACCATAACATACTACTGGTCGGCTTGATCATAGTTAATGAATGTTATTCGAATGTCTTTCGACTAACGCCTCAACAAGTTCGTTCACATTATTGAAATCATCGTGTTTTATATAAACCATAGCATTTGTTCATGAAAACTTGAAAAGCATTTAACACATATGAGTCACCCCAAAACAATTGAAAGCATAAAAAGAGGGGAGCTATGTACTCACTTGAGATTGCAAGTATCCTTGATTGAGTATCCTAACAAAGCTCAGGAAATCAAGGAATCAAGTGACACCTAGTATCAGATCACTATGTTAATAATCGAGGCCTAAATCGGGAGATCAGATAGAATGGGGTCTTGTAAACCAAATGAGTGTTGGAACTCATATAATATGGTTTAACAAAGCCTACATTCTGATTTGAAACCTATCCTAAGTGCTTATGACCCGTTATGACCCGTTAAGGTAGTCTATGCTACTTTAACGCGTCATTTGCGCGAATGCGCGTTCGGATGGTCTAACTAGTCCTATGACAAGTATTATATGCCTAAACATGTTTAATTATGTTGCATAATCAGTTTAAGTGTCAAAATTTTGGTTACATATGCTTAAATTGAAATTATGCGCAAAAGGGCATTTTGGTCATTTTCCTAAGGCATATAAACTACCTATCATACAACTAATTAAACTAAGTGACCATAAAGCATAACCTCGGAAGGTTATTCCCTATACAACTATGGTCACAAAATATGTTTGGTCGGATCCTAACGATCGACCAAACGGGTCACGTTCGAAAGTCTAAGCGGTTGTCGAGACCGCTTGACTTACGCCCCTAAACAAGCACTAAACTAAAAGTGATGAGTTAAACATGTTAAAACATGTTTAACTAAGTTAGAAAACTGATTTGATATCAAAACAAAGTGTTTTGATACCCGAAAATAGTTTCATCGCAAAATGCACATAATCGTGCATTTTGACCGAAACTTTGACTCGTCACTTCGACTAATCAACGTGGTAATCAGTAGTATAGTCGCAAGGGACTATAACCATCGTGATTATGCTCACGTTGCAAAGTTCAAACGAACTTTGACTTGACCAAATCATGAAAGCTGAAAGTCAAACACTGTTTGACTTTCTTGCTTAAAATAAATAAACAAAGCATGAAAGAACACTTACAAGTGTCCTAAGCTGGAAAAATGACTAAGAATGCTCAAGTATGAGGCCCCCAACTAAGTATGGTAGCCTCAATCAGAACAAGAGTGAAAGAAAGAAGGAATGCGCAAGTTTGAATAATGATGAACATGGGTTTATATAGGATTTCAAGAACCATTGGATCGTTGCCAAGTGTTTGTGTGATGATTAAGGAATGATCCACACCTTACACTTGTTAGGCACTGATTAGGGAATTTGGGGAACACATAAACCAGCCCACATGTAAAAACCAAGATAGAAACCAAGTTCAGCAGGCTGTTTGATGAATTCTGGTTTCTGCTGTGCTGGAGCACTCTTACGGACCACAATGGGTCATAGCATACGGTCCGTATGCAACCAGCAGGGGCAGGAAGTTTGCTGTTTTGACAGCTTTGGTCCCTGAGTGTGTTTCGTCGTGTTTTGGCACTTCTAACACCTCTTAGCCCCATTTTCAAGCTCCATGATGAAGTTAAAGTATATTTAACTTGAATTATGCTCAAAAAGGTCACGGATGTTGGTTCGTTTGGCTGTACGGTTGCGTTTTTCGGTTAATTACGACGGAATCGTAACGAACGCGAAAACGACCCAAATTGCGCGATGAATGGTATTTTTGCATTCTTATCACTAAAATACAATATTCTAGTGATTACAAAAATTTTTTTGGATGTTCGGATATGGTCAGAACGCAAGATATGCACATATATGCAAACTTTCGCAGTTTTGACGCTTTTAGCCCCTGTGATCAAATAAGCGTATTTTCGCATACCGAACCCCTCAAAACTTATTTCTAAACTATGTAAAGGGTATTTAGGGTATGTTTAGCTTATGATCTTGTTTCGGAATGTACGTTGCTATGCGAATTGGCAGACTTTTGCAGTTTGTTGCGAATAGTCCCTGTGATCGAATAAACTTGTTTTTGCCATACCAAACCCTTCAAAACTTATTTCTAAGTTATGTAAAGGTTATTTAAGGTATGTTAAGATTATGTCACTATTTCGAAGTGTATGTCGCGTTAAAATGATTACGTTTACGTAACAGTTTGCGTATAACTTCTAGAAAAGCTTCTTGAGAGTTCGGAATCATACGAAATTTGATATGTGTACTTGTCACATGTAATTGTACAAATCCCGGGAATAAAACAAAAGATTTCATTGGATTTGTATTTGTATGATGGTCGTAGAGGCACAAATGTCACACCAACGAGCAACGAAAGAAGACAACAAGAGAACATGGTACAAATTGTTACTTTTTATGATGTTTGTTTGTAAAACTCCATATATCATGTAATATACTTTATCAGTTTCTTACTAAACACCAAAATTTGTATCGCTTGTTTAATATTCTTTAAATGTATGAGAATGAAATTTTACATATATCATTTGTGTTATTAAACGCCATGTATCATCTGTGATTGTCTTATTGAAAAACATATATCATTCGTGTGTTATTAAACGCCAAAACATGTATCATTTGATAGATTTGTTACTAAACGCCAAAACATGTATGATTTGTGTTATAAACGCCATGTATCATCTGCTATTGTCTTATTCAACGACATATATCATTTATGTTATTAAATGCCATAAAATAAAACGCCATGAATATTAATCATGTTTTATAGGCGAGGAGAGGTTGAGAGTGAGAATAAATGTGCACACAGGCAAGGCCCATAACGCCAATAAGAGGAAGGCCTTAAGTCAGGATGTTGAGGAAGAACCATATTATGAGTTCAGTGGGGCTAGGGTTTTGTCAAGAATAAAACCTACAAACTTGACTGGTTGGTTTATATATCTAAACCAAAATCAAAGATAGGCAGTAGAGCAAATGCGGTTTGGTGCTGCACTAAAGTTGAAAATAGACAGCGTACTGACAATGCTTGGGTACTGGTTGGTTGAAAATTACAATGAAAAGACAAACAACCTAAATGTTGGCAACCATACCGTACATATCAATGAAGAATTGATAAACTCTTTAATGGGTATACCGAATGGAATGGTGCCCGTGCAGGGAAAAAAGACCAACAACTAAAGACCACGTAGTGGTTGAGTGGAAAGCACAGTTCGAAGGGTTTGACTGGATTGACAGACCAAGTGTGAAGCTCTACTTTGATGAAATTTTGCCTGTGATGCATAGCTTCGGGAGAAACTTCTGCCTAAATTTCCTTGTAGCATTCTTCACTATAATTGGGCATGCAAATGTTAATGTGGTCGTCAACAAATAGTTCTTGCACAACGTTAAACCAAATGTTCAAATAAACCAACTAAACTGGTGTGGTTATATCATCCAATGCTTGAAACATGCCAAAACTGCATGGTCTTCAAAAAAGCATTACACAGGGCCGTTGATCATACTTGCGGTAAGAATAAAATTTCCCTATATAACATATATCATTTGTGTGTTATTAAACGCCAAAACATGTATCATTTGATAGATTTGTTACTAAAGCTAAAACATGTATCATTTGAAAATCTATTTTGTTACAGCTTGCCTTGGTGAACGATGCTTGCAATAGAAAAAAATTGGAGCGAAAAGAAGGTTACCCAATTGAGTGGGTTACAACAAAAACTCTTGACTTGTTTGTGGGTGCACTGGCAGAACGCCATGTTGGCAAAGAAGTAAAAAATAAAATAGTTAAAAAGGCTAAGGAAGCCACACCCAAGAAAACAAAAAAAAAAATGCAGGTTGTTGTTGATGAAGAAGCTGATGGTGATGATGTTGAGAATGAAGATGAAGATGATGTTGGCAATGTTGATGAGCATGCTGATAATGATGATGATGAGGTTGATGATGATGATGATGATATTGATCATGGTGATCATTATGATTATGTGGACTCCACCCTGAGGTGCAAAACACCATGCACATCAATGATGAGGATGAGAATGATGAAAATGAGAATGAAGAGAATGAGGATGAAGAGGCTTTGCTTCAAAGGATTGTGAACGAGGATAGAGAAAGCCGAAAAATGATGTTTGAAGTTTCTGCATCAGGGAACCATGCTCTGATCAGAGGAGTAACACAGTATGAAGACAATGTTGCTGATGAAGAACAACAAAACAATGAAACTGAAGAGGCATGTTATTCAAATAATAAATTTAATAAAACCCACAAAACGCCATGATTAATAAAATCTTTTTTTTATTTAACAGGCAATGGTTGATAAATTGGATGGGGCATACAAAGAATTAGAAGACTGTTACAATAAACTGAGCACATTGTTAAAACAGTCAAAGATTAAATATCCAAACAGCCTCCTGGTACACATTAAATACTCACAATGTCTGACATTGTTAGAGAACATGTCAAAATTTGTTGATGAAAACGCCAAGGAAGTGGCAGCTGAGAGAGAAGAAAGTAAAAATGAAGGTGAGGTTGAAAAAGAAGTTGAAGGTGAAAAGGAAGTGGTAGTAGGAGGTGAAAATGAAGGAGGATGGGAGAAGGAGATGGCTGTAATACAAAACGCCATTGAAGTGGAAACAATTGATGAAAACGCCAATGAAGTTGAAAATGAAGGAGAACGAGAAGGAAAGGGAGAAGGGGAAGGAAAAGGAGAAGGAGGAGGAAAATGAGTAGAGGAAGGGGAAGGGGAAGGGGAAGGGGAAAGGGGAGTAGAAAGAGAAATGGATATGGCCGGAGAACAAAACGCCAAACCCTCAACTGCTACAACAGCCCCCATATATGATGATGATGAGAATACTATATTCTCAGATGAAGATATAAATGAAAACGCTATTGAAAGATGGGATTGTGATTTCAAGACAATTGAATATCACATTTCCAGATACAATGGGGAAAAATAATTAAAAGGAATATTGTTGAGGTTTTGGAAATGCCTGGACACGATCTAAAACAAATGATTGAAATAAAAGAAGGTCTAAATTGTCCAAGGATGGTGGATGAAATGATTAAAGCTATAAAAAAGCATCTGCAACCTGCTGAAGAGACCCCAAAAATGCCAATATTTGATAAAACACCAAACACCCCCCCCCAACAGAAACACAATACAGTCAGGGGTTCATTGTTGAACTAGAAAAAGCTGAAGGGGAGATGGTGAACAAAAGTGTTGACCAACAAGGTACAGTGTTTGATAAAACGCCATGTGAGGAGCCACCATTTGCAAGTGGGAAGAACCTCTTGCAAACTTTTGAAGAAGAAGAGACACCCCATAAACCCTAAGATGAAAACGCCATCAACACATCACCACCCAAAACGCTAAACAGGTCAGATATATGCAGGAGAAGGGTGATGAGGACAAAACTCCAGACATCACAAAGTTGATGCAAGATAACACAATTTTAAACCCTGAAGAGCTGCCTGGTGATGAAGAAGCTGATCAAGATGATGAAGAAGATGAAAATATAAACGAAAAGACTGTGGGAGAAAAGGAGAATAGAGATACAAAAATGAGCAGGGCATGTTTGTCACCTTATGTAAGGAGGCAAGTGGTTATACATGAACCAAGGAAGAACCATGAAACCAACGTTGCCACATACATCTTCACTAGATGTCGTGAATACGAGTATGTACACTTCTCTCAAATAAAAAAGCCAAACTTTGCATTTATCACGTTTACATGTATATGCATGTAAAAACGCTCAAAACGCCATGTCTTATAATAGAATGAGTTTGGATAAGTAAAACGCCATATCATTTTTTTTTCAGTACTGTCGTGTTCAAGATGGGAGGAGAGTTTAAGCTCGCAAGGATGTTTTGTGAGAGCATGAGACCAGGATTATATGCACACATCGGCATTATTCAATGTTGGGCGCATATCCTGAACTATGAAGAAAGATACAATGCTCCAGAATCACCCTCAAGGTTATTTTGCACAGAAATAATGCTGGTAACTCTTTTGCTATATTTAATTCATGAAATTATATTAGGACATTGTTTTGTTGTTTAAAATGTGGTACTCAGTATTACAGAATCGTCCAGCATACGACAAAACGACGAAAGTAAGTTATCGATACATAGAATTCAACAGAAACATGGCAACGATTTTGAAAAACGGCCGTTTCGTAGGAGACCAGAAAGATAGAAACATCAAAGATTATGAACTGGTTTTCGTGCCAATAATATGGATAAGACATTTCTATGTTGTCCGCTTCAACATAAAACACGACAGAGTTGATGTATTGGATAATTAACAGCGCTATAGAGGATAAACTCAGCATCGAAAAAAAGTATGCTGGATGGGTGGAAAAGTTGGTAAGTGTCTTAAAAACTTTGTATGTAGAAACTATGTTGACAAAACGCCATACTAATATATGCAAAAAATGTGAAACTGCAGCACCAAAAACACCAAATAAGTGTCTTAAAAGCTTTTGCAAACTACTTGCGTCTTAAAAAACACCAAAAGTATAAGATCATGAAGTCGGCGCCCGTTGTCAGACAAAAGATGGAATGGAGGACAACGTCTAACGTGGTCGACTGTGGGATTTTTGCAATAAGGCATATGGAAACATATATGGGGCAGATAGCTGGTTGGACATGTGGTCTGGCAAAAGAAGATGTCCCAAATCAACTACAGCAAAGACAACTAAATGAACTCTGGATGAAATAAATTGCAAAAATCCTGCTGCATAGCGAAAATGAAAACAGAACACAAGTGACCAAATCTGTAAGAAAATTCTTGAATTTAGGGGGGGGGGGGGGGAAGAATACATGAATTGTATCAAATAGGGGACAAGAGAGTAAAAGAAAGGATGACACAATATGTAGATTAGCCTAAACGCCATGGAGTGTATAATTTTAATGTTGACTAATGTATTTTTCTTTTTAGATTATTGCATCTACATGTTTCGTTGTGTGACTTTCGATAATATTTGTGCAAATATGTGAGAAATCAATGAAAACGCCATGATTAGTAATCCATAATAAAAAATAAATAAAACATATTAATGAAAACGGCATGATTTGAATAATTAGCAAATAGTAACTATTGAAACATAAACAACATTAAAAAAAGGGTTAAAAAAACTCAATTAAAACAAGTAAAAAACAACAAAAACGCCATATCTGTTGGATATCGATAGAACGCCATTGAAACATAAACGTCTTTCGAAAAAAAATACTTAAAAAAAACGCCATCGAAAACTAGCATAACGATCAAAACGCCATTTCTATTGAAATTTTGTTTGGAACGGAATCATAACGCCACTATTTAGCGGGACGTGGACAATGACAATCGTACCCCTGCACATCATTTAGCGCGCTATACCACGTGGCCGGCCAGGATCCGTTCTCACCGTTTTCACACTTTTCTCCTGATCCCGTACCTATATATATATATATATATATATATATATAGGGTAAGGTTCATTTGAGAACCACCCTTATTGCGAGAACCGCGAGAACCAATGTGAACACAAAATAAAATCTAAAAAAAATCAAAAAAGCACTCAAATTTTTTTTATTTTTTTTAACAAAAATCGCTATATTTAGTTACAAAAAAAAAAAAACCTTTTTTTTCGAGTAACAGTCATCCATGCACATGTGCATATGTATCATTCCTTCAACAAATTCTGCAATACGTTATCAGTAATAGATAATTACACTCTAATTTACAATACCATCTGTAATACACTACTTTTTACATTACCAATATTCAAAATGCACATGTGCATCATTAGGTATAACCATGATATAACATGTTTTGGTACAAAAAGTTTGTGATTTTGAATGGAAAAGTAGGTCCATATACATGTTTTTTGGTTAGTTATATCTAGTGGTTGATGGTTTGACTATAGTTGTTACTTTATGATGTAATATGATGATTGGATGGTATAAAATATAAATGGTGTTGATATACATGTAATAAAGTGAAAATATTGGTAATGGTATTGTATTATGGATGGTAGGAGGTAATGATATTGTATTATGGATGGTAGGAGGTAATGGTAGGGTATTATGGATGGTATGATATATGAAAGGGAAAGTGTATTCAAAGTAGTGTACCAAAACACCTTGTTTCATGTTGATACATATAGATGCACATGTGCATTTCTAATATTGGTAATGTAGAAAGTAGTGTATTACATATGGTAGTGTAAATGAAAGTGCAATTGTCTAATATTTGTAATGAGTTACGAAATTTGTTAAAGAAATGATACATATGCATATGTGCATGTTTGTGTATTATGGATGGAATGATAGATGAATGAGAAAGTGTATTCAAAGTAGTGTACCAAAACACCATATTTCATGCTGATACATATAGATGCACATGTGCATTTCTAATATTGTTAACGTAAAAAGTAGTGTATTACACGTGGTAGTGTAAATGAAAGTGCAATTGACTAATATTTGTAATGAATTACGGAATTTGTCAAAGAAATGATACATATGCACATGTGCATGGATTACTGTTACTCGAATTTTTTTTTTTGAAATTTTTTTATTTTTTTTATTAACAAAATATAGCGATTTTTCCAAAAAAAAAATAGTAAAAAAATAAAAATTTTTTTTTTGGGTGTTTTTTAGGAATTACTGTTTGTGTTCACACTGGTTCTCGCAATAAAGGGTGGTTCCTAACGGATCCTTCTCCTATATATATATATATATATATATATATATATATATATATATATAGGAGATGGATAGAAAGAAAATTCATATTAGTTAAGAAAACTAAGAAACCCAAATGAAAGGACCTCATTTTGCCAAGTGTTACACCTTTTTGCAGACTTTGTTACGTGTAACAACCAGAGGCTGCCACGTGTAACATCTTTTATAGACTTTCATCTTTTTATGAAAAAGTAAAAGCTGTTACGTAACACGTGGCAGCCTCTGGTTGTGACACGTAACACGTCTGCAGGGGTAACACATGGCAAAGTGAGTGAACAAATCCTGACCGTTGATTTGTGGCTAGGATTTCATCATCAGAACATAAAATACACTAGTGTATTTCATCATTTTAAGCATTTATTTGTTTTTTAATAATACTTTATTTCTATCTGTGACAACAATTAAATACCGGTACTAGTACGTGACGATATGACCAATTGATATCTTTCAAATAAATGGTGCTGGTAATCGTGTTATCGTTTTCTGTAGATGTAAAAGAGGTGTTGTCGTTATAGGAAACAATTAGAGAAGTGATAAAGATGAAGCTTTCTACACAAGTGTTTTGGAAAGTCATTGACATATCTGGAATATTATATTGCGTAGTAATAAAGCATATATACCGTGCTGGTGACGACCCATGAAGCTTCTATATATACAAAAGATCTGCATGGAAAGAAAGTATACATGCTTAACCTATTTAACTTGAGCTTATAATTCAAATCACCCGACCACTAAGCTATTATGTCCACCAAATATCCAATTCCATCACATGTTTCTGTCCAAAGCTTTGTTACAGTGAAGCTAAGTGATAAGCGCATGTATGGTTTATGGAAAACACAGATGCTATGTCTCTTAATGAGCCATGATATGCTTGGTTTCATCAATGGAACTAGTCCTGCCCCTGCTATGCAGGTTGATGATGAGCTCAGTATGTGGAGTAGATTGGATGCGCTTGTTCAAGGTTGGATTCTTGGTTCCCTCTCCGAAGAAGCAGCCATAACGGTCTTGAATCGCCTCAATCAACATATGCATGTTACAGCCAAACATATATGGGATCAAGTGAAAATTACGTATGGTCAACAGGAAGGTCAGTACTATATTCTTGTGGCAGTGGTAGTGGTAGGATTATTTTTTTACTGGTGTTGCCTAAATATCTGTCAATACGGCGTTAGATTATTTTGGGTCGGGTTGGGTTTTTATCACCAATGTTTCAATAAAAAAAAAATCCACAACAATCACTAATATTTACAACTAACTTTAATAAGGGAAACACTACCTGAAAGGAATAAAAGGAGGAACTTACATAACATATGTACGTAGCGTGACATTGCAGTCGAAAGAGGAACAACGCAACCTTCATATAGTTATATTCAGAAAGAGAAATTAATAACAAAGTAAAAATATGTTCCAACTAATTAGCAAAAATACATGAAACATAACAATCTAATTACCACTTGCTTTTGCTTCATAGTTGTTTCCTACGGGTTTTTATTCTTTGGAACCGATCCATTACATCTTCAATCGCAACTCTCAAAAATAACTCCTTCTCAATATAACAAATGCAACAATCGTTCATATAACCATCATCCATCCAATTACATAAATTCGTCTTCACATGCTTCATGCCAGGAAAACATCTCTTCAAAGTTGTCGTAGCAACCGGAAGAAGTAATGCCACCTTCAATAAACGATAGGCCAATGAATATGAAATATATGTCTGTGTGCGCCATCCTTTTTGCAAGATGAGATATACACTCACGTTCGTTAAACAATTTATCTACATAAGTTCTCTTTGTTCATAATCAAAATCATACAGATACAAATATAGTTCCTTTGAAATATCAAATGCTCTAAAATTATCATCCGGCCAATGAAATAGTTGCCAAGCTCTTGTATATGCATATCTAACACTAACACTAGTGTGTTGATATTAGCATACTCTCAACTGTTTAACAAATGTAAGTACCTACATGGGTTATTTTCATCAGAGCAAGATGAAGAAAGAGAAGGTTGTGGCTCACCATGCATAGATCTAAATAAAAAAGTGAAAGAAAAGCAAGTGTTGTATGATGCTGTTGAGGGTGGAAAATTACTACAAGAAGTGGTGAAAGAAAAGCAAGTGTTGTATGATGCTGTTGAGGGTGGAAAACTACAAGAAGTGGTGAGTATCTTACACAAAAAAAAAATTCGAATCACAGAGAGCATCAGCATCAACGGCAACACTGCTCTCCACATAGCAGCGGCCTACAGCAGCCCCTCGGATGATAAGTTTCTGAAGAGAATGTTGCGTCTCACTGATATTCCGCTAATGGAGGTTCGAAATTTAGACGGAAGCACTCCGCTTCATCTAGCAGCTTCACTTGGGAATGCAAATGCTGCTAAGATCTTGCTGGAAAGTTGCCCAGACCTGTTGCATGCAAAGGATAACCAAGGTTGCACGCCACTTGACATAATTCGTTCCCGACCTTTGAATAAGGACATGTGCCACCTTTTGAAATCCACAATATTGCATGAAACAGAACAGGCATATGACCATGAGCCTTTGGTGGTTAGTGCTATATCTTACAGACATTTTGGTGAGTACTACGTCAGGACAATTGTAGTCTCATTTAGATTTTCTTATATATATATATATATATATATATATATATAGGGTAGGGATAGTGTACATTAATTCAGAAGTGTGAGAAGTGTATTATAACACTATATATAACACTATATAACACCATATAAACACCGTATAACACTATGTAACACCATACAACATCATATAACACTATGTAACACTATATAACAATATATAACACTATACAGGGGTAAGATCAAAAAAAAGTTAATTTTCCCTAAGACCATGTGTAGTGGTAGTGGGTTATAATGCCCCCACCATGGGGCATTATCCGACACGTGGCGTCCTAGTCAGCGATGGGGCATTATAGCAAAAGTGGTGTAGTGGGGCATTATTCCAATAACCCCCTTCCAATTTAGAAAAAAAAAAAATTGGTCATGTGCATGTGAGGGATGGCTGTGCATGTTTCGGTCCCTGTGCATATTAATTTTTTATTGAAAAAGTGGGGATAAAAGCAAAAGTTGTCATAGGCTCTCAAACATCATTGGTGGGTGACAAAATGGTCAAAGCTCTCAAACATCATTTTGGGCGTGTTTATTAAAACGCTGGGAACATTTTTTTTCAAAAAATCTTAAAAATAACGCCCTATGTAATGGTTGGGGGGGCGTTTTAGGGCGTTTTTTTTCAATTTTTTTTAAAAATAACGCCCACTACACATGGTCTAAGTAGGATGAGAAGGAATCTTAACCATTCATTTTTCAAATCAATGGTTAAGATGAAAGTGTAGAAGAAAGGAGGAGTGCAAGAGTATCTTGGGAAAATCATATTTATAGACTTTCTCTCTCCACATGCAAGACACATGCATATTTCACCCCCATTTTTTAAACGTTCATAACTTTTTTATACGATATTATTTTTTAATAAAAAAATCACCATAAAATCAAGCGTCTTTTTACCTTTAATTTGAGTACCATATTGCTATATAAAATATGAACACTAAAAAAACCCACTAAAATGTGTTGTATTTTTATGTTGTATAACATTTTTTTGTGTTGGATTTTTGTACTATAATTTTGTACTGGATTTTTTTGTCTTAATTTTTTTTTCTCAATTTTTTGTGCTAGATTTTTTTGTACTACATTTTTTTGCTATATTTTTTCGTGCTATATTTTTTTGTACTAGATTTTTTTGTGCTATACTTTTTTACAACATTTTTTTTGCTATATTTTTTGTTTTCGATTTTTTGTGTTAGATTTTTTTGTACTAGATTTTTTGTGCTAGATTTTTTTGTACTAGATTTCTTTGGTTGTATTTTTAAAAAACAAATGGGGTGTCACATGTCATTTTCACTTCTATTTATAAGGACCAAAATGTCCTTCATTCCTACTTATTAGGAGTGTCACATGTCATCATCACAATCCTTCTTAGGCTACTTAGGCAAAATCCACTTTTTAGTGGATCATTCCCCACACTATACATCTATCATAGACATGCTATCAGACAAAATATAGTGTTATATAGTGTTATATAGTATTACATAGTGTTATATGGCGTTATATGGTGTTACATCGTGTTATACGGTGTTTATATGGTGTTATATAGTGTTATATATAGTGTTATAATACACTTCTCACACTTCTGGATTAATGTACATGATCCTCTACCTCTCTATATATATATATATATATATTGTACAATTTGCCTTAAAGTACGAGCGTACTTGATGTGAAGTCCGCACGTTATAACCCCGATAAAAGAAATCTCGAATGTTGTACAAACCAAAAGCTGCATTTTCAAAAAAAAAGTCGCATGTTAAAAGAAAAAAAAATCAGCATGTTTAAAAAAAATCGCATGTTGTTCAAAAAACCAAACTCGCATGTTATGAACCATTATCTGCATGTTGAAACTGCATCTCGTATGCATCATGCGTTAAGACAATTTGTACGTTAACCAACCCATATATATATAGTGATGATCGATTCATAATTTTCAGACTTAGCTCGGACTTTAATACAAAGATGCAATAACTCGTTGAAGAGCCCTGCTGTGTTGATGGCTATAGCTCAAAACTGCCCAGCTGATTTTACAACCAACCAACTCATCATCTATGAATGTAATTATGCTACTTTATTTTTTTATTTATAATTAATCTCATAATAAATCAATTAATTAGTTTTTCGATCGTCTTCTTATTAGTGTTGCGCACATCAGTTCTAAGTTTCATAACTAAAGATATCTCGGATATGAAGGGCTGTAGTAAGCTAGCAAAAGTGATCCTGAGAGCGGGTATACATACATGTCTTGTTGAATTTAGTTTATGCAATGCAATGCAATGCAACGCAATGCATGGTTATCTTATTCATTCATACATGGTTAGGTTATTCGTCGATCACATATATAACATGCATCTTTTTTATCTTGTGTAGTTTCGGCGTACACTTATAAAATGCTTATTCGGATTTGCAATTGCATGAAGCTACAAGGTAATACATATCAATTAACCAAAAAAGTACGTAGTGAATATATATTAAATTAACTGTCATGCATCACACGCGCGCGCGCACACATATATATAGGAGAAGAATCCGTTAGGAACCACCCTTTATTGTGAGAACCGCGAGAACCAGTGTGAACACAACCAAAAATACCTAAAAAAATCTAAAAAACACACATTTTTTTAATATATATATATTTTTTTATAAAAATCGTTACTTTTCGTTAATAAAATTTAAAAAAAATTAAAATTTTTTTTTGAATACTAAAAGTAGCGATTTTAATAAAAAAACATATTAAAAATTCTTTTTTTTTTTGTGTGTTTTTAGATTTTTTAAGATTTTTTAGGGTTTTTGGGGGTTTAGCTTTATGGTTTAGTTCTTAGCGTTTAGCTTGTGTGTGTGTGTGTGTGTGTGTGTGTGTGTGTATGTAGGGGGATGGTAGGTTTTTGAGGGTGGGAGGGTTTAGGTTTTTTTTTTTTTTTTTTTTTTTTTGGGGGGGGGGGGGGGTTAGGTTTTTTTAGGTTTTTGGTGGTGTAGTGAGTTTATTTTATTGTGTTTACATTGGTTCTCGCAATAAAGGTGGTTCTCGTATGAACCCTACCCTATGTGTGTGTGTGTGTATATATATATATATATAGGGAGCCGCTAAAATAGAAACCATTCCCAGTTGTAAGAACCGCGAGAACCACTCTCAACCAATCAGAATAAGGGTTATTTTAGTCATTTACTCTAAATGTCAAATCTCTCTCTCTCTCTTGTATTTAAAGTCACCAGACTTTTGTCATATCTCATCTCCTCTCACTTAAATTTGAAAACTCTCATCTCTCTTAAAATCATTCATCCCCACCCTCTCTCTAAACTAAAGGCAGAGAATTCACCTCTAACCTCTCTTCAAACCATAACCCACCACCATATTTCATCATCTCCGATCCCCCTCTCTAAACCCCCCAACACCCCCTGTTCTCGATTTAACGGTCGGCCATCATCGTCTCCGCCACCACAAGTACTCCTCCACCGCCGCAACCGCCACAAGACTCCATCCCGTCAGATCTTTCTCTCTCTACTTGCTCACTTACCGGAATCAGATGTTACCTAGGTGGTGGTGGTCGCTACAGATCGGTGCAGGTGGTGGTGTTTGGCAGAGTTGGGCGATATAGTTGGTGGTGGTGGCATTGCATGAAGGGCGGTTGTGGTGGTGGGTCACCCACACCTGTGACGGCGGCCCCCACGTTTCTCCGGCGACGGTGGTGAAGGTTGCCGGTGAGGATTAATGGCGACGGTGGTGGGTTTTTTACGGCGACGATGGTGTTCCTTGATTCTGATTGTGTAAGCTGTTTTGAAACAAATTATGATTTGTGTTTTCTTTGATTCTGATTGTGTGAGCTGTTTTTGAACACAAATTATGATTTGGGGGTTTGAGATTTTTGGCAGTGATAGTTTTTTGAACACAAATTATGAATTGTGTGATACTTTCTCTCTCTAGAAAAAATGATTTGGGGTTTTGGGGTTTTGAGATTTTTGGCAGTGATAGTTTCTCTCTCTAGAAAAAAATGGTGGGTGTTTGTTCTGTGTTCTTGATTCTCTGGTGATTTTGAATAGTGAACTATGTGGGTTTGATGTGTTGAATTTTGGGGCGTGATGATGCAAAAAAAACCCGCATATTTTGATGACAATGGCGCGGCAAGGATGGTGGAGGATAGGTTTTTGAACCAGCAACCCCATTTTGCAGCCTCTGATTATCGGAAAATCTGAGCCAAAACCCCGTTTTTTCAAGAATCCACTCATTGTTTTGATTTTTGTTAGTTGGGTTTTTATATTTTTTTGAGGCGTCGATGATTATAACGATCTATCTGAGACACCTACCGAGTTGCGATTTTCTGGGTGCGTTCGTTTTGTGTAAAAAACTTTTAGCAAAAAAAAAAAAAGTTAAAACCGTAAACTTTTTAACGTAAAACGTAAATTTTTTAACGTAGAACGTAAACTTTTTAATGTAAAAGTTAAAACCGTAAACTTTTTAACGTAAAACGTAAACGTAAACTTTTTAATGTAAAACGTAAAATTTTTTTAACGCAAAACATAAAAAGATTAACGTAAAACGTAAAACGTAAAAATGTTAACGTAAAAACGTAAAACGTAAAAAGTTTAACGTAAAACGTAAAATGTTTAACGTAAACGTAAAAAGGTTTACGTAAAAACGTAAAACGTAAAAAGTTTAACGTAAAACGTAAAGTTTTTAACGTAAAACGTAAAAAATTTAACGTAAAACGTAATAAGTTTAACGTAAAACGTAAAAAGGTTAACGTAAAAACGTAAATCGTAAAAACGTAAAACGTAAAAAGTTTAACGTAAAAACGTAAAACGTAAAAAGTTTAACGTAAAATTTAAAACGTAAAAAGTTTAACGTAAAACGTAAAAAGTTTAAAAAATCTGTTATAAAAATCTAAATTTAAAAATGTTGTTAATAAAAAAATTATGTTTAAAAAAAACTAATATAATAATACAAAAAAGTAATAAAAAAACAATAAAGACAAAAAGACGAAATAGAGTAATTTTACTAAACTACCGTTTTGAATTAAAATATTAAAGACATAATAAGACAAAAAATATTTAATATTATTTTTAATTACTTTTAATCTCATCCAACCATTTTGAAGATCTAATGGCTAGAAAGTGTTTCTCTCGGTTCTTACAACTAAATTTGATTTTCATTTTAGCGGTCTCCTATATATATATATATATATATAGGGTAGGGATCCTAAGAGAAGTCCACCCTATTTGAGAAACTTGAGAAGCATTCTGGACCACACATTTCCCTAAGCAAAAAATGCAAAAAAAAAAAAGGTAAAAAAATGAATTTTTTTTTTGGAAAAATCAGAGCTTTTACTTTAAGGTTTTTTTTAGGGATCTATACACATGTGTCTATTGTTAATCTTTTAACGATACATATGTGTATATTGTTAATTATACATATATGTATATACATGTTTAAAATTGAAAAATAAGTGTTATAAACCCTAAACATAAACCCTAAACTCTAAACCCTAAAGCTAAACCCTAAAGCAAAACCCTAAAGCAAAACCCTAAAGCTAAACCCAAAAGCTAAACCTAAAACCTAATGCTAAACCCCAATGCTAAACCCAAAAGTTAAACCATAATGTAAAACCCTAATGCTAAACCCTAATGCTAAACTGTAGGTCCACCAGGAGGATCGAGTAACATCTATTCCCTGTTTTCCGACAAACCCGAAAGTGCGGAATCCAAACGGGTAAGTTAAACCAAGTGACGAACACGTAAAACACAAGATTCACGATTAACACTCCATTGTATTAATCTAGAAAACGGTTACAATACAATGTTTACAAGATGCTCTCATAAACTCTCAGTGTGTGTGTTTACAGTGTGTTCGCTCAAAGAAATCTATTCAGACTTCGTACCTGTGTTCTGTCTGTTATCTGTGTATATATAGTAAAGCCATGACGAAAACAAGAGGCCCACGAAATCCCATCAACGAAATCAAAGTATAGGACGAAATCCAAGGGATTTCGTCACATAAGGTGATTTCGTCCATGTGTTTTCACCACCAGGGTGATTTCGCCAACAAGTGTTTGACGAAATCAAGTGATTTCGTCACTTTGATGTGATTGGGCCTTGTCATGTTAACTGGGCTTCTATAATGGACTTTGACATGTTGGGCTTGAGCCAACCAAACAAACAGACAAACATAATCAACACAAACAATAATCTAATATGCAAACTGCACACACGCAGTTGCATTTACATCGAACGTTACGAAGTCAATCGCATACCGAGTCAAGACAGGAGGATGTCTTGACTACGGCCTTCACTTCGTAGCCGAGTCGAACCGAGTCGAGCCGAATCCACACGATATGTATCAACAAACTCCCCCTTGGATGCTGCTCGCGAGGTTCGTAATCTCGTTCTCCATCTCTTGATGGTTCATCATACTTGTCGTAGGATTTTGAAAGTCTTCACTTGTTACAAGTAGAAAGTGTATTAACAAACTCCCGCTTTCATTTAGGAAGTGTATCAATAAACTCCCCCTTTGATTATGCTCGTGAATCTTTTGATTTTCAGCACTTAGATCCTTGTGGTGTTGATGATTGGTCAGCGGCAACTCGATCATCTTTATCTTTTGAGTGCCTTCACGTCGTGTCTTCATTCCGAAGCTTGTCATCGAACATGTTCTCTTTGCCTTTAGCATCTGCACATGAAAGAAAGCTAAACGCGTAATGAGAACAACTGCTTGGAATATAGTTAACATAAACAAATGACACACACGTGACCATTATTCAATCAACTACCGTCCGACAATTTGTTTGAAAAGTTAACAGATTTTTCAATTTTAATTATTAACTTTCAAAACTTGCAAACTCTGACCGTTTATGAAGATTCAGTCGTTTTGGTTTTCAATCAGATTTCAGGCAATGAAGACTTGAGTTCCAACATCGGTTAATCAAAACTAAAGCAGAAATAAAATCTTTTTGGCTTTTATAAAGTTTAAATTAAAACACACCTAAAATCTTTTTGGTATTTTGAATATTTCAAACTTAAAGACTGAAAGCAGTAAATAAATATATACAGAGTTGCAGAAACTAATAAAAGTAAATATATACAAACATTCTTTTTGCGAGTTTCGAGGGTAAGAGAATCATATCAGTGTACGGTCATGCCAAAACGCTCTTGTTGTTCTTTTTGTTAACAATTTGATAAACATCCTATAACGATTATCGGTATTGTTATCCACATAAGCTCAACTTATCATATGTAATCATGGCGAGGGGATACGTTAAGGTATGATTTATACTTACCGACCGGTGTTCATCCACATCACGACACATTCCCGTATCAAGGTATGCACGAGAATTCATCTTACCGGTGAGTATACCATTTATCATCTGTTTTGCCGTATAAAAAGATGTGAGAAACTCACTTATTTTGAATTGAAAACAAGCCCTATGTGATAGAATCACTTATTGATGAGGAACTTGATTTTCAGATGCATGAGGGCACAGGAGCAAGTCTGTGAACAGGTCAGTACTTTCGTACAGCAAAGAGACGAACTTGACTCCCGGAAAAATGTGATATATTATCACTTGTTTTGAGGGACATGTGATTGTTGATCACTTATTGAGGTCGTATGCAGTATGTACACGTATGTATGATATCATGGAAGATCTAGACTTCGTCTCCGTTTGTTCCGGTAAAAGAAATAACCATGATACCCAGATGATAAACAGCATAAAGACCACATATCGCAGAACCTCGGCAATCTCTCAAACGAAATTTCGGTACTAAGACCATATGCCAATGAGTGATTACCACCTGGTCTTCAGTCGATTTAAGTTTATATCACCCTGCACACTTTAAGATGATTGTGAGCCTACCGATACATCTTATATAGAGCTGCTTAACATTTTTCATTTTGCATTTCAGTTTAAAAAGGTTTCAACAGACCACTGATGTACTATCATTTTCTTTTTGCTCGCCAGGAAACTCATTTTTGTTTTTCTATTGTTTTTGGGTTTTGAAATTTTTGATGTTTTTGAATTTTTCAAATTTGGATTTACTCCCCCTAAAATCAACAAACTAAAAATAAATTTAAAAACACAAAGATATTTACAAAAATGATTTTCCGATGCGGATTACTCTTGCTTGACCTTAATGCCGTTTACCACTAATAAAAAAGTCAAATCTTGATTTATCAAATGCCTTGGTAAAAAGGTCGGCACGTTGGTCACCGGTGTGGACGTAAGCAACATCGATTAGCCTTTTATCAAAGCAATCACGTATGAAGTGATACTTAATTTCGATGTGCTTAGTCTTTGAATGCTGCACATGATTTTTAGTGATAGATAAGGCAACAGAATTATCGACATAAATAGGAGTAGTTAGGAATTCAAAACCGTAAACACGCATTTGCTGTTGTATCCACAGGACTTGGGAGCAACAACTTGAGGCAGCAATGTATTCAGCTTCACAAGTTGATGTAG
Source organism: Helianthus tuberosus (assembly GCA_030545235.1). NCBI lineage: Eukaryota > Viridiplantae > Streptophyta > Magnoliopsida > Asterales > Asteraceae > Helianthus > Helianthus tuberosus. The sequence continues at coordinate 191,933,678 of CM060406.1, forward strand.
CGACACAAGTCTGCTTCTTGCACTGCCATGTTACGAGTCGATTTCCTAAGAACTGGCATCCAGCCGTTGTGGATTTGCCGTCGATTTTGCAACCGCCAAAATCAGAATCACTGAAAGCGACTAAATCAAAGTTATCATCCTTAGGGTACCATAGACCGGTGTCTGGGCAACCCTTCAAATAACGAAAAATCCTCTTTACAGCTGCAAGATGTGAGGCCTTCGGGTTCACTTGATATCTGGCTAGCAGGCATGTTGGATACATTATATCTGGTCTTGACGCTGTGAGGTACATAAGGGATCCAATCATCGCGCGGTAGTATGAAGAGCTAACAACTTCACCCTTCAAGTCTGGATTGATTCCGTGATTTTGCTGCAGTGGGGTACCAATGGGCGATGTGTCGGACATCTGGAATCGGTTCAAGATGTCTTGGACATACTTAGTCTGATGGATGAAAATCCCAGACTTCGTTTGTTGCACTTGCAAGCCCAAAAAGAAAGTCATCTCCCCCATAGCGCTCATCTCGAATTTATCCTGCATTACACGCTCGAAATCCCTACACACAACATTGTTAGTAGAACCAAATATAATATCATCCACATATACCTGAACCAGTAGAAGATCTCCATCTTGTTCTTTTATGAAGAGAGTGCAATCGATAAGACCTCTGCGAAATCCATTCTCCAACAGATAATTTGATAAGGTTGCATACCAAGCTCGCGGTGCTTGATGTAGACCATAGAGAGCTTTGTTCAGCAACCAAACCCGATCGGGATGGATAGGATCTTCAAAACCTGGAGGCTGTTCAACATACACCTCTTCTTCCACTAGACCATGCAAAAATGCACTTTTGACGTCCATTTGGTAAACCTTGAATCCTTTGAATGAGGCATAAGCCAGAAAGATCCGAATTGCTTCCAGACGTGCAACAGGTGCATAGACTTCATTGTAGTCTATACCTTCAATCTGACGAAAACCTTGAACGACCAATCTAGCTTTGTTTCGAATAACGATTCCACGGTCGTCCTTTTTGCATTTATACACCCAACGGGTACCAATCTTCTTGTAATCAGCAGGTTTCTCTACGAGCTTCCAGACACCAAGTTTCTGGAATTGTTGCAGTTCTTCCTGCATTGCTTCAACCTAAGAGTTATCTTTTAAAGCGTCTTTCCAAGTTCTTGGCTCTTCCTGTGAGACATAACACGCGAAAGACCAATCGTTTTGTTGACCAGATTCTCGAATTGCCGCATACAAGCCTACGTTGTTGTTGTTGTTGTTGTTTCGCAACATGTTTCTTGTTTGAATGCCACTTTGTACATTACCGATGATGTTTTGTTGAGGATGGGTATTGTGAATCCTTGTTTCTGGATTATCTTGAACTGGAATATTTGTACCCAGATTGTTGAGATTTAGATCAACAACCAATTAAATATCCGGAACTGACGAAGAGGATGATGCAGTAGCTTCAGCTGTTATAGGGGCGTCCACTGGAGGTGTAGCCTCTGAAGTACCATGAACAGCTGATGTAGGAGCTTCTTGATCTGCATCTAGAAATTCTTCATCCTCTGAAGATTCGTTCAGTTCGGTTGCATCATGAAAATCCTCATTGTCAAGAGCATTATTGTTCACTGAAGATGGTTCTTGATTGACAATAATTGGACGAACCAACGGTGAATCTGTTGTGTTGTCACTTTCGAAAAACATCCTTGCCACAGCAGTTTCTTCAACTGCTTCAACATTGATCGAATTGAAAAAGTCATCGTACTCAAACATCCATGGTTGACCAGGACATCTGACTGGCAATGTGTGCCTTTGTACTCTGACCTCAGACCATTCTTCAACCCTTTTAATCTCTAGATTCCAGACTCTTAAGTTCGGGGTGGCATAACCAAGAAAGTGACCTTCAATAGCTTTTGCCCCAAACTTTCCATTAGGATCGATCATTGTGCAAGGAGCTCCAAACGGTTCAAGATATGACAAATCTGGTTTCCGTTTGTGAAGAAGCTCAAAGCAGGTCTTGTTGTGTCTTTTGACTGTAAGGACTCGGTTCATCGTGTAACATGCGGAGGCCACAGCTTCACTCCAGAATGGAATGGGCAACTGCGACTCTACCAACATAGTCCTAGCAGTCTCGATCAAAGTACGGTTTTTACGTTCAGCGACGCCGTTCTGTTGAGGAGTATAAGCCGCACTAAATTCGTGAAGAATACCTTTTGATGTGCAAAACTCCGCCATGGCTTGATTTTTAAATTCTGTACCATTGTCACTGGGTATCCGCCTAACCTTCAACTTATACAAATTCTCAATCTGAATGATCAAGTTTTTGATAATACCGAAAGTTTCACTCTTGTGAGCCATAAACGCCACCCAAGAAAATCTTGAATAATCATCCGTTATCACGAGGCAGTATTGATCATTCCTGATGCTTTTATGCTTGACAGGACCAAACAAATCCATGTGCAAATGTTCAAGAGGAACTGCCACCGTGTTGATCTTCTTTGTCAGATGTCGTTTCTTCGTTTGCTTTCCTTTTTGGCATGAAACACAGACGTCTTGAAGATGGAAATTTTTAAGAAGAACACCATTCACTAATTCATTCGTCACCAAATGATTCATTTTGCGTAAGTGAATGTGACCCATACGTCTATGCCAAGAGATTGAGTCTTTTTCAGTGGCTTTGGAAATAAAACAAGTTGCTTGTGCAGTCGTTGTTATTGCTTGGCTCATATCAAGGACATACAAATCGTTTATCCTTGGAGCAGATAAGAGAATCCATTCTTTTGGAATCTTGAAGCCGGGTTTCAGCACATAACATCCATTTGCGTCAAAGTGTACTGAAAACTGTTTATCACAGATTTGTGAAACGCTGAGAAGATTGTGATCAAGCTGTTGTACAAAGTTGATCTTGTCAAAACTTACAACCCCGTTGGATACCATTCCTTCTCCAGTAATATATCCGCCTTTATCTCCAGCAAAAGCAACATAACCTCCTCTAATAGATTTAACGTCGTAGAGAAGCTTCATGTCGCCTGTCATGTGCCTGGATGCCCCACTATCAACAATCCAATGACTGCTGAAAGTTCCTCCTGGAACACCCTGCACATGTACTCACATGATTAGGTGGAGATGGGGACCCAAGCCTTTGTGGTCTTAGGTCTTCCATTTTCATCAACGTAAGTTACTTGAACTTCTCGATGTTGTGGAAATTGTGATGTTCCCCCTGAATCATCAACCGTTTTTGGTTTCCAGGTTTGTTTTGTTTTACCAGTTTTATTCAATAAAATCTTAACTTCATGATTGTCTGTAGTTTTTGAATTGTCTGGTTTGACAGAAACAGATGTTTTGTTAACCACGTCGGTTTTAATTGCTTTTTCAATTTTCTTGACCTGTTGGCGTTTCTGTTTCTTTTCCCTTTCTTTTACAAGACGGGGATCTGGTTTTGATGAAACAGATTGCTTTCGGTCATTTCGGTCACGGGGATCATCAACCTTGGCTTTTTGTTTATGAAGGTACGGGCAATTTCGAATAATATGCCCAAATGTGCCACATGAAAAACATGATCTTCGTTCTACAAACCCCGAAGTATCATGTGATTGTCTTGTCGATGATGAACTTTGTGATCCCGAGGTACTTGGTTTTGAACTGATTTGTTCATTTCTTTTCAAAATTTTCGCTTGATTAACAAAATCTAAGTTAGATTTGTTTTCAAATGTATCAAGTTTATCCGTTCCCTTCGATTTCACAAAGTTCACTTTCTTGTCCTTTTTCTTGGTCTGTTTCTTTTGCCATTGAGTCGGTGAGTTACTTTTAGGTTTGGTGCGATTTTGCTGAACTTTCTCAGTTGGTAATTTTTTATTGCCATTTTGTTTGCGAATTTCAGCTCTTGGAATCGGAGGACACTGTGTAACCACAACGTGTGATCCTGTCTTTCCCAAGAACTTACTTGTTGAATCCTCAAAAATTTTACTAATTAAAGATTGATTAACATTCTTAATAGGAAAATCTTTGTCAGAGTAGATTTTATCATCACCAACAAGAGTGTACAGCAAATTCACACTCTCAGACTCTTTTGCAGACGTGGACTCGAGTTGCACAGGTTTTGCGGGTTTTGCAGGAGGATCACATAGAATATGATTCTCAAGAGGTATGTCCTCTTTGATCTCTGCATTAGGCTGTGCTGAGTCAGTATCATCGGATTCATCATCTGAAGAATCAGCATCCTCAACAATAACTGGAGGATCCTGATTCTTTTCAGCAGAAGACACACTTGTATCTGCTGACACATCCGAATCTGATGGTACTTCTTGTTTGTATCCAAGTCCAGTCGCAAACTCATCAAAGTTTAAAGGAACCGATGGCGAAAAATGAGTTCTATATTCTTCATCAGGCATTGCGTCATAATTGTGCTTAACCGGTGGTGGACATTTCTTATAGCCAATGCAAGCGACATCCTTTTTCTCTTTCTGAACATTAATGATGTGATCCAGCACATAGCTAGAGCTTAAATAGCTGTCTAACTTGAGCCGAATCGCCTCACTTTCAGTTTTAACACAAGCCATTTCTTTTTGCATTATCTCGAGCCTATTGATGTAACAGTTTATGGTTGTTTGTTTTCTTGAAACCATTTTCGTCAGCTCGGATTTGTTTTCCCTTAATGTTTCAATCATTGTTTTATATTCATTTTCATGATTTTCATAAAACATGTTGGCTTCTGTGCATTTTGAGAGATCCACTATCAGCTTTTGATTGTGGATGAATGTCACATCATATTTGCTTTGCAAAGCTTCATGTTTGCTTTGCAAATCACACCACTTATCATCTAAAGCATCATGTTTGCTTTGCAAGTCAGACAGTTCAGCATTTAAAGCATCATGTTTGCTTTGCAACTCAGACATATTAGCATCTAAATCAGCACATTTATCACTTAAGCTAGCACAATTATCACAGTTAACGACAGTTGGTTCATCGACACATACCTGGCTTGATGAACTGTCGACATTAACCATAAAGGCTGAATGGAGAGAAGAAGAAGAATAAGCAGCTTGATCCACCAGAATAGATCTTCTATAATTCCTTACTGCAGCTTCTCCTAACAATTCATCGATATCTGCATCGATTCTCCCACTAGATACATCATCAGAAAAATCTTCGCCTGAGGTTGAGGTTTCCTCATCTAAACTTCTTGAATAACCAGAACTCTCTTCATCTGAAGATTCACCACCACTGGCGGAAGATTCTCCACCACTGGAGTGATTCAAATCCTTAGCAGCTTCAGCAAAATAAGCTGCTCCTCCCTGATCACCAATGCCTAATTGCATTGACCAGTCACAACCTTCATCTATTTGCACCACAAGAGCTTGATTGGTGTTCGATGGTCCTGCTTGATTGTTTACAGGAACCAAGGTGCGCTCGTTGTTCCTGGTTTGATTCTGATTCGCCTGGTTGCCTTGACCTCTGAAAGGATTCTGGTTCCCATGCTGAGCTGGCTTTGTGCATTCACGCTTGAAATGACCACGTTCACCACAATTAAAGCACTTAACAGACTGCTTATCAAACCCATACTTGGTGTCTTTCTTGCTTTCCAAGCTGGTTCGACCGGTCCTTTCCATGAAGTCCTTTGCTCGCCTTACAGCACTGGCGAAAGCCCACTTGATGTCCATCATTTCCATCTCCTCCTTATCTATCTGCTGGTAATCTTCTTGAGTCAGATTGATGTTCCCGATCTGACCTGCTATCAACCCACAATACGCGCTAACCAGAGTGTTTAGAATCTCCATATGATCCTTAGCTACTTCAACACTCACTTTTGAAAAGTTTGAAGTGTCTAGCCGTACTGTATTTGATGGCTGACCAGTTGATGATGTGCTACCATAACAGGCTTGCTGTTGCACAGGTAGTGGATTCCCGTACAAATCTGTGGTTGGTAGAACAACCGTTGGTCTTGAGGAAGCTGGAAGTGGATTTCCATACAGATCTGTTGGTCCTGTAGATAGAACAGGTAATGGATTTCCGAACATATCAGTTGCTACTAGAGATCGTTGGCTTGGCTGTTGTGGAGCTGGCTTAATAGGAACTTGTATCGGATTGCCATACAAATCTGTGCTTGTGACAAACGCCGTTTGAAGTGGAGCATGTGACACAGGTCTTGCTGAAGTGCTAGAAGTTCCATAATACATATCAGGATTTTGTTGTACTGGAACCTTTTTCGCCTTTAGAGTTTCTTCCTGATCTTTATTCTCCAACATCTGAACGAAATCATGGATTGAGGTTGTAGCCAATGTGCCATTGTACTTTAAAATTTTCAAGAAACCCTTCCATTGAAGTGGCAACGCATCGACCAACTTTGTGACAACCTCTACAGGAGTTGTTACTACCCCATAATGATTCAACTAAGTCAACAAGTGATAAAATCGACTTGTCAAATCTTTCAACGATTCTCTTTCCATACATGTGAAACCATCAAACTCCATCTTGAGTAAATCATGTCGTAATTTGCGTGATGCCTCGTTTCCTTCACCTCTCGTCTTCAATGCGTCCCATAACTTCTTGGTTGTCTTGAAGCTTACAAACTGATGATAGATGTCTTTGTTTAATGCTTGAGTTAGAATAGAAAAAGCCTTCTTTTCTAAATCATAAGTCTTCTTATTTTCTGGAGAAAGGTCTGCAAATGATGCGGCAGTTGAAGCAGCAACGTCAAGTGCTTGATCGAAGTCTGTAATGAATCGTAACCACAACTCCGTGTTTTGCCCAAGAATATACGTATGAAATCTGTCTTCCCATCCCGGATATTCATTCATGTGCATTAGCTTCGGTGGACGATTATTGCTTCCGGTTTCATTTTCGCTCAAAAGTATACTTTGAATACTTTGATTTTGATTTGAAACAAATGCCCATTGACTCGACGAGATTTAAGGTGACGACGATTGTACAGGAGGTTCGGCCCAAGAAGGAGATAATCCCGTGCTCCTATACTTATTTTCCGTATTAGACGGAGTACCCCACCAATCCGGATTCATTTTGAATAGTTAATGACGAATACCTGAATAAATCACACAAATCAAACAGTTAACAATGAGTTACAAGTCTTCTGTTTAAATTAATACAAGTATGTGACGAAAATAGTGGTTTTCGTCGCTGATATGTGATGAAATCAGAATTGGTTTTCGTCCAGGATAAGTGTTTTCGTTAAAAGGGTGTTTTCATGGGGTGGGAGATGAGAATGGGTGATTTCGTGGGGTGGGTAATGAAAATGGGTGATTTCGTGGGGTCTGATTTCGTCCAAGATATTGTGTTTTCGTCCAGGAGGATTTTATCCAGTAGGATTTCTTTGACTGGAGTGTTTTCGTCCAAACAGGTTGACTAGCAAGTGATTTCGTCTTGACACAAGAGATTTCGTCCAAGACTGAATAAGAACCAGCTTGATATTGTTGACTAAAGGGATTTCGTTGACTAATGAGATGTATGGTGATTTGGTTGAATGAGATAACCAGACAACAAGATATCAAACTAGATCAATTCTTATCAAACTAGATCAAATCTTATCCTTCTGACAACAAAGACTTCTTTTGCCGAAAGCACCTTACCTATTAGACTATCTTACCAACTCTCCATCATGGTCTGTGTACACAATTTTCAAACAACAATTTTATATTTAATAACAACAATAAATCCTCAAACTCAAAGATCAAATTCAGATATTTAACAAGAACACTTTGAAGATGTGATGAACTTGATGAGTTTTCCGGTCACCTGAAAATTTTCCGAACACAGATTTTGCAACAATGTTTCAAAAATAACCTTATCCTAACAAGTATAACAAAGATTTAACAAGGTTTTTAGTAAAACAAATAGCAAAAACACAAGATTTTCAAGGTTTTGTGAAAAGTTTTTCCAGAAATATGATTTTCAAACAAGAATGCAAACTGAAAAACCCTTTTAAAATCTATCAAAACACAAGAAAATCGACTTGGTTTAAACAAGGAATCGAGCCAATGCTCTGATACCAATTGTAAGTCCACCCGGAGGATCGAGTAACCTCTATTCCCTGTTTTCCGACAAACCCGAAAGTGCGGAATCCAAACGGGTAAGTTAAACCAAGTGACGAACACGTAAAACACAAGATTCACGATTAACACTCCATTGTATTAATCTAGAAAACGGTTACAATACAATGTTTACAAGATGCTCTCATAAACTCTCAGTGTGTGTGTTTACAGTGTGTTCGCTCAAAGAAATCTATTCAGACTTCGTACCTGTGTTCTGTCTGTTATCTGTGTATATATAGTAAAGCCATGACGAAAACAAGAGGCCCACGAAATCCCATCAACGAAATCAAAGTATTGGACGAAATCCAAGGGATTTCGTCACATAAGGTGATTTCGTCCATGTGTTTTCACCACCAGGGTGATTTCGCCAACAAGTGTTTGACGAAATCAAGTGATTTCGTCACTTTGATGTGATTGGGCCTTGTCATGTTAACTGGGCTTCTATAATGGACTTTGACATGTTGGGCTTGAGCCAACCAAACAAACAGACAAACATAATCAACACAAACAATAATCTAATATGCAAACTGCACACACGCAGTTGCATTTACATCGAACGTTACGAAGTCAATCGCATACCGAGTCAAGACAGGAGGATGTCTTGACTACGGCCTTCACTTCGTAGCCGAGTCGAACCGAGTCAAGCCGAATCCACACGATATGTATCAACATAAACCCTAAATACTAATGCTAAACCTTAAAGCTAAACCCTAATGCTAAACCATAAATACTAATGCTAAATCGTAAAGCTAAAACTAAATCATTCACCTCAATCAAAGATTTATAACACTTATTTTTCAATTTTAAACATATATATACATATATGTAAAATTGACATTATACACATATGTATAGTTAAAAGATTAACAATATACACATGTGTATAGATCCCTAAAAAAATACCTAATAGAAAAAGCTCCGATTTTTCCGAAAAAGAAAATTGCATTTTTTTACATTTTTTTGCTTAGGGAAAATGTGTGGTCCTGAATGCTTCTCAAGTTTCTCAATTAGTCTACTACTTCTCACATGATTCTTATCACACACACACACACACATATATATATATATATATATATAATGTAAGTATCTATAGAAAACCCACTTTAATTTAGAAAACCCGAGAAACTCTAACCTCCCGAATTTAAAAAAAAAAATATACACATGTTATACACATGTTTTTAAGGTATTTGGGCAAAAAAAATCAAAAAAGCGCCGAGTAGATATTTTAAAAAAAAATAAACAAGTTTTGGTGTAACACGTGTTACAAATATGTCAGATGAATGTAACACGTGTTACACCAAAACTTGTTTATTTTTTTTTTAAAATATCTACTCGGCGCTTTTTTGATTTTTTTTTGCCCAAATACCTTAAAAACATGTATATAACATGTGTATATTAAAAAAAAAAAACATCGGGAGATTTGAGTTTCCCGGGTTTTCTAAATTAAAGTGGGTTTTCTATACATCCTTCCCCTATATATATAATGTAAGTATCTATATATATATAGGGTTGTTCCCTTTTGTAACCACCCCCTTAATTGCTAACACTAGTGAACTAATTCTAGCCATTGATTTTCAATACAAAAGTGTAAATCAATGGTCATGATTTGATGATAAAAATACACTAATGTATTTTACGATTTGATAATATAAATGTGTATAAATGATTGTATATATATGCATATAAAGAAAGATTGTGGTTGTAAACATGTGTTTTTCTAGTGTACATATGTTTAAATACGTATTTAAAACTGAAAAAACAAGTATTGTAAATACATGTTTGATAATGTACACATATGTATAATTAGAAATTTGACAATATAAACGTGTCTATGATTAAAAATTAACAATATACATATGTATAATTAAAAATTTGACAATATACACATATGTATAATTCTCAAAAAACACCCTTAAGAAGGTGCGATTAGCAGTAACTTATTTTTTATTTTTTGCTTAGAGGAAATGTGTGGTCCAAAATAGTTCTCATGTTTCTCAATTACCATGTGTTTCTCTTAGGATCCCTACCTTATATGTGTGTGTGTGTGTGTATATATATATATAGGGAATGCTCTTTTTAAGAAGAAATTAAGAGAACAAAGGGTATAATTATGGTAAAACATTTGAGAACAATTCTAGACGACAAATTTTTTCTAAGTAAAATATAATACAAAAAATGCAAGTTTTATTTATTTATATTTTTTTGCTAAATCGCCCCTTTTTCTTCCCGTGTTTTTTTAGTTATACACATGTGTATATAGGTGTTTAAAACTGAAACATGATACAAATGGTTGTACATATATATAAAGAAAGATTATGGTTTTTAACAAGTTTTTTCTAATGTAAATATGTATATTTACATGTTTAAAATTAATAAATAAAGTATCGTATATATATATTTGATAATATACACATGTGTATAATTAAATATTTATAATTTGCATATTTTTAGAATTAAAAATTGGCAATATATACAGGCATATAATAAAAAAGTTGACAATATATACATGTGTATAATTCTTTAAAAAAAACATAAAAAGGTGCAATAAGAAGTAACATTTTTTAGAGAAAAAATGTGTCTAGAATAGTTCTCACAGTTCTCAATTACCATATGTTTCTCTTAGAAAACCAACCCCATATCTATACTATATTAGAGCATTCACATCCAATCCATTATATTTTCACCCTAAATTACACTAAAAAACACTACATTTTCTCTCTCATTTTCAATTAAATAATATTTTTATACCTTTATCATTACATTTTCTCTCTCCTCCACTCACAACCACTTTCAAAATATATTAAAAAAATATAGGGGGTGAACAGTGTCCCCCCAAATATACAGATGAACAGAAACATTTTCTCTCTCCTCCACTCACAACCACTTTTTATACTCTTTATATTTTAAAAACGACACACACATAATTTAATTCCTTGGATGTGAATGCTCTTAGAGCATTCACATCCATTCCACCATATTTTTTCACCCTAAATTACACTAAAAAACACTACATTTTTCTCTCTCCGTTTCAATTAAATAATATTTTTATACATTTATCATTATCTTTTCTCTCTCCTCCACTCACAATCACTTTCAACATATATTAAAAAATTATAGGGGGTGAACAGTGTCCCTCCAAATATACAGATGAACAGTAACATTTTCTCTCTCCTCCACTCACAACCACTTTTTATATTTTTTATATTATAAAAACTCCACACACAGAAATTGATGGAATGGATGTGAATGCTCTTATAAGGCATTTAGAAAGGGCCTTTTTAAGATATCAAAAAGTTAAGACTTTTTTTTAGTTTAATGCATAAGTTATAACCCTAAAATGAGGGTTAATTAGCCTTTGAAACACCTACTCGTCTTAATTATACTTTAATATTCCATCTTTAACCAAATCTGATTAATTAATTACTAGGTACACTTTATCCCCTTATAAGAAACTAACTACCCCACGATTTTTAAACAATCATAACTTTTTCATACGTTAGTATTATTTAAAAAAAAAGTACACCATAAAAATAAAAATGAGCATTTTATTCTATTTAATTTGAGTATAGTATTGCAATAGTGTTTAGGGGTGGGCAATAAATGAACTGTTAACCGAAACCGAACCGAACCGAAATCAACCAAAAGATGAATAAAGTAGTAACCGATTAACCGAAATCCGAATTAACCAAAAACCGGTCATCAGTTTTTTGTACCCTCGTTTAACCAAAATTAACTGAACCGAACCATTGATATTTTCATATATTTCTAGCTTTTATACATCTAGCTTACATATTTCATAATTTTAGACCTCCACTCATGTAATTATAAATGCATTTCATATTTTTATACATCAATTTAATGTATTTCAAAATAAAAGTTTTTATCCCAAGTTTGATTTTGGCTACTAAGCGAAATTAAATGAACCGAACCAAAAATCGTCAATGTAACCGAATAATACAAACCGGGCTGACTAACCAAAAACCGATAGGTTAATAAAATATATTAACCGATGACTTCGGTTGAGGATAATAACTGAACCGACCGAACCATCCACACTCTAGCAGTGTCTGTGTTTCGCGTCGCATCACGCGGGCACCCTTCTAGTGTGCGTGTGTAAGGGTATGATCAAATAAAAAGTTGATTTTCCCTAAGTAGGGTAAGAAAGCATACCTATTATTTTTCACATCAATGGCTAAGATGAAAGTGCAGGAAAAAAGATGGGGTTAAGAGTATTGACTTTCTCTCTTGACATGCAAGCCACATGCATATCTCCCCTCCCCCCCCCCACCCCCCATTTTATTTTATGTTCATAACTTTTTTATGCAACATTATTTAAAAAAAATTGCATCATAAATTCGAGCATCTTTTTATCTTTAACTTGAGTACCATATTGCTATATAAAATATGACAATTACAAAACAATCCTAAAAATTGTTTTGTATTCCTATATTGTAGCGTTTTGGTGTTGAATTTTTCGTGCTATGTATTTTGTGCTAGATTTTTTTATATACTAAATTTTGTGTTGATTTTGAGAAAACAAAAGGGTAGGAGTTTTTTAGGACGAAAACACTATTTGAAACTACTTATAAGGAGTTACACATGTCATCTTTACAATTTTTCTTAGGCAAAACTAACTTTTTAGTGGATCTTCCTTTTGTATATATAGAGGCGAATTATACAGAGAAATCTCACTTTAGTTAAATAAACTTAAGAAACTCATTTGTGTGGACACAAAACATGCCACAAGTTACGCTTTTTTGGCAGTCACCTTTTTCTGACTCTATGTACAGTTTTTGTGTCAGAGGAGAGAGAATGTGTGAATGTGTTACATTTCTTTAGCATCACATTTTTTTTGAACTTCAACTATTACACATTTTATTGGTTTTCATAGCAGTTTTTTCAAATCTTTTGAACTTTAGCTGTTACAATTTCAGTATATTCAGAATTTCTGAAGGTTTTTTGTTTCGCAGTGCTCGTAACAATATTTTACATTTTTAGGGATTTTTTCTGTGTAACACTTACAGATAGACACACTTTTATGTCAAACTGTATAAATTCTGAAAAAACCATTTTTTTGTACTTGATTTAATCTCTAGCATAGATTAAATGGATGGATGGTGGAGATGAGGTTTTTTTGATTTTCTTAACTCATCAAGGTTTTCATTTAATTTGATTTTTTAAATGTAGTTCTCATATATATACAGTAGAAACTCGATAAATTAATACTCGATTATTTAATAAACTCTCTAAGATAATATTTTTTGCCGGTCCCGACTCGGGGATAGGGTGCTAAATTAATAATTCGCTAAAATTATAAGATAATACATTTTTGATAATTTCTTTAGACCCCATATAAAATATAAATTAATAATTCCTTATATATAGCATATTACATGAATGATTTATGAAGGTTTCTTGAAAAATGACTCAATTGTCTTTTGTTTTTTGTTGAAATCAATTTCTCCTTGAATCTCGTCTCTAATTTTCCTTAGCATGGTAAGAACTTCTGGTGTTGTTTTCTCATAGCTCAACAAGAAATTGTTCAATGTGATTGCCGCTTTAATAGCTTCGTTTCGCGAAGGGTGCTCCATTGTAGAACTTTCATCATCTTCTTCATCGATATCATCTTTATTAATTCTAATAACGCTTTCAATAATTTCTTCATCAGTCAACAACTGTGCAACTACATTTTCTTCTGGGTGAGTCAGAACATCTTCGACATCCATTGTATTTATATAGAAAAGTGATACATTGAACACAAGAAGCATAATAAGGTGGGAGATTGAAGGTTTATTTCAAATTGGGCCGTTCATTTGATATACATGCATTGTATACAATAATTAAGTGGAAGCTTGAAAGGTGTTTGTAAACTAAGTATTCTACTATAAATTAATAAAATATTAATTAATAAATTTTGGTGGTCCCAAGTGTATTATTTTATAGAGTTTCTACTGTATATATATATAATATATATATATATATATATATATATATATATATATATATATATATATATATATATATATATAGGGTAGGGTTCCAGCGTGAACAACCTCCCAAGAGTGAACTGCGTGAACAGATATGGACCCTTGATTTCCTTTTTAGTTGTTAAGGGCAGGATTGTAATTATATAAAAAAATTAGATTTAAATCATTATTTTAATAATTGAATTAAGTTACATCTTTCCTAATTTAAATTCATTATCCACATTATGTTTATTTATTAATAAGATAATTATCAAAACAAACAACAAATCACCAGATTTCAATTTTAATTTTTATTTCAGATTTCATCACCGGAATTCAAATTTTGATTTTTAAGATCCACGTAACCTTCATATTTCAACGGTATACACATGTGTACTTGGATATAAATAGAACAGTACACATGTGTACTCAGCATCGTACATATGTGTACAGTAATTCACTGGTGTACATCAACATTCAATACAAAAAAAAAAATTCTGAGATATCACAAAAACAGACGATATACACATGTGTACATCGCATTAAAAAGATGGCAAAATCAGAATACACATGTGTACATCGCATTTAAACAAATAATTATTTTAATAATTGAATTAAGTTACATCTTTCCTAATCCTTGATTTGATTTGTGAGAGATTTATGCTATCAATTTAAGAGAATAATTGATTACTTGATTTGTGAGAGATTTATGCAATCAATTTAAAATTGAAATTACACATATACCCTTTTTGTATTTAATTAAATGGAAAAAATTAACCAAATAATTACCATCATGCCACTCACTTTAATCTCAAGATCATAAAAATCAAGGGCACAGATCAGTTCACGCAGTTCACTCTTGTGATTTTGTTCACGCTTGAACCTAATCCTATATATATATATATATATATATATATATATATATATATAGGGTGAGGTTCTAGAGTGAACACTAATGTATTTGCGAACTAAGTTAACAAATCTTGGCCATTGATTTACACACGTGGACGGCTAGGATTTAATCATCAAATCGTAATATACACTAGTGTATTTCATCATCAAATCCTGGCCATTGATCTACACACATGTATGGCCATGATTAGTTCGCTCGGTTCGCAAACTACACTAGTGTTCACTCTTGAACCTAATCCTATATATATATATATATATATATATATATATATATATATATATATATGTATGCAGTGACGGAACTAGCCCAAAAAGTTAGGGGTATCCTAATTTTTTTTTAGGATCAGGGGTATCCTTTATATAACAGAAAAGGAGTTGAGAGGTATTTTTACACTACGGAAATGGAGTTAAGGGGTATTTTTACACTACGGAGACCAGGTTGAGGGGTAGCCCGTGCTACCCCTATTTGTGCTATAAGTCCGCCACTGTATGTATGTATGTATGTATGTATGTATGTATGTATGTATATAGACCGCCCTACACTTTCTAAAAAACTTTATGCAGTGTCATTTTCACCCCCTTGAGTTCTAAATTTTCAAATGTAACCCCCGTATTTTCATTATTTATCTTAAGAGAAAAAACTATTTTCTCACCTGGTTATTTTTATGTATGTCTCGGTGTAAATTCACATTTCGATGTAAATTTTTCGGAAATGAGTTGGGTCAAATATAATGTGTTTTCATCCTTATTTTTATGTACGTTTTCAGTTGTTCTACGTTTTGACATTTTCATGTACGTTTCGGTGTTAATTCATGTTTCAATGTAAACGATACAAATTCACGTTTCGAAATCGTTTTTTTTTCGGAAATTAGTTTGGTTAAATATAATATGTTTTCATGCTTATTAATGCGTATGTTTTCAGTTGGTCTACGTTCTGACGTAAACTGTGTTCGGAAACGAGTCAGGTCAAATATAATATGTTTTCATTCGATAGTATAAAATCGAGTTTTTGTACGTTTGATGCCGCTAAGTCTTGATGTATAGGTAAGGGTGGTGTAGCGGTTAAGTGGAACGCCCACTAAACGAACCAAATAGGGTTCGATTCCGTTTCTTTTGTAACCACAATGCTTTAGATCGGATACATCAAAACACATGTTTTCATGTGGTTAACGGATCACATAATATGTCATCAGCTATAAACAACTAAGACGTTGCGCCGAAACATGCGGCCTGTGACAAAAATCTAATTATTATTATAAAATAAAGCACAGAAATCACAATAGCCCTAATAATCTATTAGTTATCTATAGTATATCTATTTTAATAATCAAATAAACCAATTAGATAAACCTATCTAGTAAACCGATAATTCAAATTATTTAAACCAATAAACCAAATATTTTTTTTCTTGAACCCACTTGAATTATCTTTAACCCATTTATACTTTCTGAATAATCCTCCAAATTAGAATTATCCATTCATAGAACTCGTTTACATATATGTAAAAAAAGAGTTGTCACAAAAAAGAGTCTCGTTTGATCATATCTCCTATGTGTATGTTGCTTACATGATTGCAGTATTCAAGGATTTTAAAGAGCTTATGGAAGAACGAGAAGCTGCTATAGCTTTGCTAGACGCTGTTTGTAATTTGATACGATCTTCAAACGAGTCCGGGTGTTACCAAAAATTTTACAAGCAGGCGATGCTTGAGGCTATAAGGCGAGATGCAAGCGATGTTGTTGAAAAAATTGTGTATTGGTTTCCAGATGCAACTCTGATCAGGGATGAAGATTGCCACAACTTTGCTCAGGCTGCTTGGAAGAACCGTGCATCCAAGATTTATGCTCTAATCCTTGATAGAAACCTCCTAGCTAAGCATACGAGTCTCAATTTTGATTCAGAACCGAATAAAGCCGGAAATAATTTCCTGCATTTTGCTGCAAGATTAGGGCCTGCCAGGAAACTCGATCTTATCTCATGTCCCCCTTTCCGAATGCAACGTGAGTTACAATGGTTTAAGGTAGCACAAGAAATAATTCCTCAAGGGCGCCGCACTGAGGAAAACTATTTGGGAGAAACGCCTGAAATGATATTTACAAAGGAGCACAAGGGTTTGGTGATTGAGAGTGGAGAGTGGCTAAACAAAGTATCGAACTCGGCCACAGTTGCAGCCACATTAATCCTCACAGCTTTGTTTGCAGGAGTAACTCAAGTACCAGGAGGAACCGGTGACAATGGAGTCCCAAATTTGATCAACCAACCAACATTCTGTATATACGAAATATTGATTACTATATCTGCGGCGGCAGCTTCTCTGTCTTTATTAATGTTCATGCTAATCCAGGGTTCTCATTTGGCCCAAGACGACTTCCTGCATCGTTTACCTCTAGCCCTGGTAATTGGCTGGGTGAGCTTGTTTGTGTCAGTCGCGCTCGGTATGTTCGCCTTTGGGGCTGCGTTGTTCCTTATTTTTGGGGCCAGAAATCCATGGGTTCTTGGTGTGGTAGCTCTAAATGTAGCCCTACCAATTTCTTTGTTCTTCCTTATTTACTCTTGGTTTATGTCGAGTGCACTCGCTGACTTCTTGCAGTCCACAAGTCATTTTATGGTACTTCAGAAGCTCCACCGTCTAAAACTGGTGGGTCGGATCTTCATTTAACTAATTCCATCCTAGCTTCGATCTACCTGTTATTTATATTTGTAATAATGGACATGCCTATTATATATGTATGTATGTATGTTCTGTATAATAAATTTTCAAATAAATGTTTAATTTGCTCCATCATTGTGTTATTTCTTGCATGCATGCATAAATTTTGGATTTATACACGAAGATTACAAACAAACTCACAAAAATAAATTGCTAGGGGTCCTTAATTATAATATATATCATGGAATGAATGAAACAAGGCAACTGCAGACCAGGGGCGGACCCAAGCCCAGCCCAAGGTGGGCGGGCGCACCCCCGGGGAAAAAAATTAGTGCTAAGTTCCGTCGAAAATCCCGTCAGCACCCCTTGGAATTTTTCGTCCGCACCCCTTGGAATTTTTCGACCGCGCCCTTGAAATTTTTCGTTCACACCCCTTAGGTAAAAAGTGTTATCAATTTATATTTTAATTTTTTTTAGTAAACTCTTATTTTTTTTTAAAATACTACCTAAATTATATAACTTTTAATACCTAACTAACTAAACCCAAATACCCATACCTTTACCCACTTATAATTCCTAACTAGCTAGCCCACTAAGTCTTAGCCCATTAACCAAACCCAACAATATTTCAAACTATAATAAAATAATTAAAGCCCAAAACCTTTAGAAATTCTCTCTCTCTCTCTCTCTCTCTCTCTCTCTCTTGCGTCCCTGCACTGCCAACGAACAACATCACCCAACGACAACAGTCCAGCAGCCGGCGACCACCGTAATCAGCCACCATACCACCGTCGTTTGACACCAAATCTAACCGGAATCCGAACACGGGTAAGTTTCTTTGTTATTTTGATGATTTTGGTTGATATTATAGGAGAAAAAATGGTAATAAAGTTGTTAAATAAGTTTGAAATTTTGTGTGTTTTGACGTTGTTTATGGTTGTTTAGATGATTTTTAGGGTGATTATGTTGTTTAGGGTGACATGTGTATATAGGTGTTTAAAACTGAAACATGATACAAATGGTTGTACATATATATAAAGGAAGATTATGGTTTTGAACAAGTTTTTTCTAATGTAAATATGTATATTTACATGTTTAAAATTAATAAATAAGTATCGTATATATATATTTGATAATATACACATGTGTATAATTAAATATTTATAATTTGCATATTTTTAGAATTAAAAATTGGCAATATACACATGCATATAATAAAAAAGTTGACAATATATACATGTGTATAATTCTTAAAAAAAAAAAAACATAAAAAGGTGCAATAAGAAATATTTTTTAGAGAAAAAATGTGGTTCTCACAGTTCTCAATTACCATATGTTTCTCTTAGAAAACCAACCCCTATCTATACTATATTATAAGGCATTTGGAAAGGGCCTTTTAAGATATCAAAAAGTTAAGACTTTTTTTAGTTTAATGCATAAGTTATAACCCTAAAATGAGGGTTAATTAGCCTTTGAAACACCAATTACAATTTAATCTACTCGTCTTAATTATACTTTAATATTCCATCTTTAACCAAATTCTGATTAATTAATTACTAGGTACACTTTATCCCCTTATAAGAAACTAACTACCCCACGATTTTTAAACAATCATAACTTTTTCATACGTTAGTATTATTTTTAAAAAAAGTACACCATAAAAATGAGCATTTTATTCTACTTAATTTGAGTATAGTATTGCAATAGTGTTTAGGGGTGGGCAATAAATGAACTGTTAACCGAAACCGAACCGAACCGAAATCAACCAAAAGATGAATAAAGTAGTAACCGATTAACCAAAATCCGAATTAACCAAAAACCGGTCATCAGTTTTTTTGTACCCTCGTTTAACCAAAATTAACTGAACCGAACCATTGATATTTTCATATATTTCTAGCTTTTATACATCTAGCTTACATATTTCATAATTTTAGACCTCCACTCATGTAATTATAAATGCATTTCATATTTTTATACATCAATTTAATGTATTTCAAAATAAAAGTTTTTATCCCAAGTTTGATTTTGGCTACTAAGCGAAATTAAATGAACCGAACCAAAAATCGTCAATGTAACCGAATAATACAAACCGGGCTGACTAACCAAAAACTGATAGGTTAATAAAATATATTAACCGATGACTTCGGTTGAGGATAATAACTGAACCGACCGAACCATCCACACTCTAGCAGTGTCTGTGTTTCGCGTCGCATCACGCGAGCACCCTTCTAGTGTGCGTGTGTAAGGGTAGGATCAAATAAAAAGGGGATTTTCCTTAAGTAGGGTAAGAAAGCATACCTTTCATTTTTCACATCAATGGCTAAGATGAAAGTGCAGGAAAAAAGATGGGGTTAAGAGTATTGACTTTCTCTCTTGACATTCAAACCACATGCATATCTCCCCCCCCCCACCCTCCATTTTGTTTAATGTTCATAACTTTTTTATGCAACATTATTTAAAAAAATTGCACCATAAATTCGAGCATCTTTTTATCTTTAATTTGAGTACCATATTGCTATATAAAATATGACAATTACAAAACAATCCTAAAAATTGTTTTTTATTCCTATATTGTAGCGTTTTGGTGTTGAATTTTTCGTGCTATGTATTTTGTGCTGAATTTTTTTGTGCTAGATTTTTTGATATACTAAATTTTGTGTTGTATTTTGAGAAAACAAAAGGGTAGGAGTTTTTTAGGACGAACACGCTCTTTGAAACTACTTATAAGGAGTTACACATGTCATCTTTACAATTTTTCTTAGGCAAAACTAACTTTTTAGTGGATCTTCCTTTTGTATATATAGAGGCGAATTATACAGAGAAATCTCACTTTAGTTAAATAAACTTAAGAAACTCATTTGTGTGGACACAAAACATGCCACAAGTTACGCTTTTTTGGCAGTCACCTTTTTTCTGACTCTATGTACAGTTTTCATGTCAGAGGAGAGAGAATGTGTGAATGTGTTACATTTTTTTAGCGTTACATTTTTTTTGAACTTCACCTATTACACATTTTATTGGCTTCGATAGCAGTTTTTTCAAATCTTTTGAACTTTAGCTGTTACAATTTCAGTATATTCAGAATTTCCGAAGGTTTTTTGTTTCGCAGTGCTCGTAACAATATTTTACATTTTTAGGGAGTTTTTATGTGTAACACTTACAGATAGACACACTTTTATGTCAAACTGTACAAATTCTGAAAAAACCATTTTTTTTGTACTTGATTTAATCTCTAGCATAGATTAAATGGATGGATGGTGGAGATGAGGTTTTTTTGATTTTCTTAACTCATCAAGGTTTTCATTTAATTTGATTTTTTAAATGTAGTTCTTGTTATAAATATATTGATATTGTGGTTATCAACGCCTAAAATTGAATATGCTTATTCTCCAAGTTTCTTTACCCTATATATACTCCATTGTATTTATTGTATGAACACACTATTAATAATATAAAGATCTTTCTCCCTAAATCTCTTTCTCATATTGTTTAGCTATTAGGCTTGTTGTTTCACAACACGTTATCAGCACGAAAGTGCTCTCACCAAGACCCTAATTCCTTCTATGAAGTTATAGCAATCAAAGTTAATACAGATTCATTCGAGCATGTTCAATAACACTATCCTACCAAAAGGAGGCTTAATGAAGATTCCGTTGATTCATACATCAGAACATATCCGATTTTGTTGGTAAGTTTTCAATTGAGTTTTTGTTATTATTAGTTTGGATCCAGAATAGGTTCATATTGATTATATGTCGTTTGATTGTTTTATGAGATATTCTGGATTTATCCTCACCAAAAGTGATATATGCATCTGAATTTCGAAACTCTTATTTTAATAATATAGTCACATATATGTTTTGAATAAAAAAATGATTGTTAGTAATTAATTTCGATATACATGTATATTCTTTATCGTTTTCTAATACTATAGCTTATTAATATTTTAAAGAATTATATATGAATATTTTTGCTTAGATGATATATTTTAAATGTATACAATATTAAACTAAATATATCGTCTCGTTTTTTTACCTTCATTGTTTGTTTTCACATATCATCTCTCATATATGTTAGACTTAATAATCAAAACGTTAGATTCAGTAACATGATTATTTTACACATTCAAAAAAAAAAAAAAATTACACTATTAGCAAAACTGAAAAAACAAAAGCAATATAAAAAGTACAGTACGATGATGATTTATGTAACACGTAAATATTTTATTACAACTATGTAATGAAAGAAAAAAAAACAAACTGAATTTTATTATCCTAATAATTCAGTGATCGGTTTCGTATATGTGTTCATTGAATGTATACTTCATTTAAGAGACACTGCTTATAATAAAAATCAAGAAGTAAAGAATAAACTTGAAACTCAATTAATGGGGTTGTGAGAATTTTACAACTAGTTAAAATTGCCCGGTTGAAAAAGTTAATTATAAACTATATCAATGTTTGTTTATTTATTATTATTATCTGCAAAGGAACTCGTTTTAATATAATTAGTGTTCTCAAATGCCAGTGGAGATTAACACATCATATCATATGGTTATTTTCATTAGTGAGTTAATTATTTCTAATTGTTATTTAGTATGGTTTAATTATTATTTGTATTGAATATGATTGTAAATGCACTCCACCTTATATGTTTATAATGATTATGATCATCACCAATATCATATCCCTGTCTTCACCTTATATATGTTTATAATGATTGTGATTATCACTAATATCCCTATCAGAAGGGATTATTTAGTTACCATTCTTTTGTGTTTAATGACCACTTCAATATGATGATTCTTCCTTATAATCTGGTATATGTTTAAGTTGCAATAAATAAGAGATTAATAATATTAAAAATTTATGAACTTAGAGTTTAAATTAATTGATTATGTGTGCTGCTTATGCTTTAGTTCATGATCTATTTATGACACTTTGTTTGTTTAGTTGGCATTGCTTGCTTCATGTGTTAAATCATTACCATGATATATTGTAATGGATCTCATATATGTGTTACATATTAACTTCATTAAAAGAATATATACGAATGGTACAAATATATGAATATTTATATGGTAAGAGATATAATTGCAAAATTGAGATTATGTTTATAAAATTTGTCACCATAAAAAAAAAAACGCTTATCTGCAAGCAATAAAAGAGTCATATGATATTTAAACATCACGAGGATGCTTGTTTATGTTTAAAAGTTGAGTGACAAATATATGTACATAAGTTGTACTTGTTATTGATTATACCATGATAAGTTGAGTGACAAAATATATGTACATGCATGTTTTGTAAAGTTGCATGATTAATTTGAATTATATGGTGATATCTTATAATATCATGCATTTATAAAATTTGAATTTATGTACACCTTCTATTCTATTTTATACGCAATCATTTATTATTATAGATAATATAGAATAATTAAATTCATGAACGAGTATAAATAAGCATAGACATGAAACTCTGAGGTGTCGATCTCCCAAAATCTCATTACTAATCTATATAAGGTCGTAAGATTTAAGACCGATAAATCATGCATGACTCGATTATGTAATTACTTCTCAATATATATTATATGGTGAGAAGATAATTATAAAGAAAAATCAGATAAAGTAATCTCATTTGTCACACTTGGGATATGCTCCTGAAGCAGCAGTACCATTAGAGAGTACAAAAAGTTTGAAATAAATCTACATTTGTGTGACCGAGTAATGAATAAAAGCTATAAAGTTTGTTTCGGTTCGACTACATTCTTTGAAGTGAATGTGACTTTATATTGAGTGATGTAAAGATAACGATCATGAAGAGAATATTATGATGATGAGATCGATCATGAGAATTGTAATGATGTTAATAATGAGATTGACCACTAGAAGTGGCAAATTATGGGAGTGATTATATGATAACAAAACGTGAAAAATGATAAAAGTTATATAACATGATAGTTTGCAATAATAATGCGATGTTCTCTCGCATAATGCAACTAATACACATACGATCGTAAACTGGAAGTTTATGTATCATGATTATTTACTTAGTTGGCATGACCGGTTAGACCACACCGAGTCAATGATGATGTGAAACATAATGAAGAACTAAAAGATTCTTCACGCTGATAATTAGCATGTAATGTTTGCTCTTAAGAGAAATTTTATATTTTGCCAAATAAAGTAGGGTGTGTATCTCTAAATATTCTGGAAGTGATTAAATGATACGTATATCCCAACATGTTACCATTTAGTGTTTAAAATCGATGCATCGTCTAAATGGTTATCGAATACACAACTTAAGGATAGTGTAATTTATGGCTTAGCTAATGATATAGCAAGTACATTGTTCCAGATTGACATATTTATTTCAGTTATAACTGTGAAATTTATTTTCAAGTTACTAATGATCATTGAAATAAGTGTTTTTATTGAAGACGATCATTGAACGTCTACAACTTATTGCAAAGTCAATGATCACGAGAGCAAAAGTTCATGTTTGTATTTTGGTACATGTAATTATACATATTGTAATAGTAATTCACATCAACCCAATAAATATAGTTCTCCTCATACAATTGGTTTTTGGTCAGGAACCAAATGTACCCCATCAAAGGTTTCTAATTGTGCGGTATATATATGTATATACAATTTAATTCATCCACCACAACGCACAAAGATGGGACCACTAAGGTGGTTGGTAATATGTTGGGTAAAAATAATTGTCTTATGATTAAATACTTAAAGCCATTGGTGAGAGATTTGCTTACGGCTCATTGGTTTTCACCTTAGTGAATGAATGTTTCCAACATTAGGGGGAGATAAAAAGCAGTTGGAAAGTGAAAAGTGAAATGAATTAGCATGTCATTTTGATACTCATATATAAACTGTGAACCAGAAGTTCAAAGGATAATTCATTTACCAAGATTAAAGAATAAATTACTAGACGAGTTCACTGACCTAAGTGACTAAGTAAGTCACACAAGCAACTGCTTATGCTCCATATATGATTGTGTCCTAGAGACAACCACGTATTTGTAATGAGTCTATTGCACGCTTGAAGCGTGGTAGACTAGTCGATTCCAATAATAAAATTCCTTGAAAATTGGAGCAAGTAATTAAGATGGTCAAGTCGAGGTTATAGTAATAAGATCTCCTGAAGAGACAGTAGACATGATGATTCAAGAAGAACCTCAGGTACATGAAATTAAAGAGATCTCGTTAATTTATATCTTGTCTAAATATATACATGGAATCAAATTGAAATCGACGTCGTTATACTTTTGTATATAAAATAGCGCTTGAAATGATAAAACGATGAGGATCAAAATTTAAGATCTGCCTATGAGAAATGATTGGCCAAAAGCGAAAAGACGTGAATAAGGCAGAGTTGAATTCTCTAATGAAATGGAAAGTTTTCGAACCAATAATCCATGCAACTGAAGTTGTAAACAAACAGGTCTTTTATGCGAATTATGAATTGAAAATCAAATCAAGTAATATAAGGCAAAATTGGTGGCACAAGAATTTTCGCAAAGACCTATGATTGATTATGAGGAGAAGTATTCTCCAGTGGTGGATGCATTAACTTTCCAATATCTTATTAGTCTGGTAACATAAAGAGAGAATTGATATGCGTCTTATGAATGTTATGTATCATTTAATACTGAAAGTTTACATGAAAGTCTCGAAGGATTAAATTATGTAAGTCATGTAAAGTAAGTTCTCGAGAACAATGTGATCATTGTAAACATATTCGGATTTGAATAGGTTATGATTTTTTACATGTTGGATATAATTGAAACTCCTGATGAGTTTCTAAAGCAATTGAGTTCGTAAAAGGTTAATTGAAACATCTTAACGATGTAATACTTGTGCACCAAGAAACATACATAGAAAACTTGTACCCGATGATTATGACATCTCAATAAATAGTGTACACGCAGGTACAATATGGATTTTGGAGATAAAAGCAAGTGTTCATGACATTTTTACATATGATATAGATATCTATGTGTTAAATGGACAAATTTCTGTAGTAAAACTCCTAAAGAGTGAAAGCACATGCATATTGGGATAAGATGGAACGAATTCCCTCATGGATTGATACTACCAGAAGCATTGATGTCAAAACCTCAAGAACATACTATATGAAGTTGACAAAATATGTATGGACTAAAATTGTCGGGTCGAGTATGGTACAACTCGAATATTTTCCTAAAGAGGGATATAAGTTAAATTAAATTAGCCATGTTTTATCAACATTCTACTTTTAAAAGTTCACTATAATCGCAATTTACAGTGATGATGTCTAGGCATCATCGAGAGAAATTGTCGAGCTTTTAGAGGGAGAATTTTTGAATGACCTTGGCACGATCTAATTATTATTCGAACTGTAGTTCGAGTATATATGTAATTATATTTTATCAATCCCTCAAGTACATCTAGAAGATGATGTTGGGATATTTTAGTATGAACATAGTTGAACTTTAAAGTATGTTAAAGGTTCTTAAGTCACTTGTTATAAGAAATATCTATTATCATCTCCTACCAAAGTAGAGATTCTCATTCTAGAAGTACCATCGTTAAATGCATATGTGCATTAATATGTTTTGCTAGCTATATATGGTTATAATATCTTTCACTTGAGCTTATTGTCATGATATAGTCTTTGTCAAGCGAAGAGACATTGGAACGAGTTCAAAGAAATATTTCAGGTATAAATGATATTTGATTATATTTTACTAACCCATCAAAACAAGTTTGGTTAGTCTTGTAGATGCAAGAATGTAACAAAACATAGTCGTGGACATATGGTATTTTTGAAAGGAGGGACCTAAAGTCTCGTTAGAAGATTATACAACATTGCTCAACATAAAGGATTTCATATTAAGGGATTAAGGGATCAAGCGAAAAATCATTGGCTACAAAAGCTTTGAACAACTTTCAAGGAAGATGGACACACGTCACTTAAAGGATACGTATTATAATGAGGGGGAGATTTATTCAAGTTGCACTCTTTTTCCCTTAACTAAGTTTTATCCCATTGGGTTTTCTTAGTAAGGTTTTTAATGAGGCAACGTACCCGATCCAGATGTATCAGGGGGAGACAATACGCACTGCACTCTTTTTCCCTTAGCTGAGGTTTTGTCCCACTGGGTTTTCCTAGCAAGGTTTTTAATGAGGCAGCATCTCCAAGCGTATAAAGTTGATAACCAAGGGGGATTGTTATAAATATATTGATATTGTGGTTATCAACGCCTAAAATAGAATATGCTTATTCTCCAAGTTTCTTTACCCTATATATACTCCATTGTATTTATTGTATGAACACACCATTAATAATATAAAGATCTTTCTCCCTAAATCTCTTTCTCATATTGTTTAGCTATTAGGCTTGTTGTTTCACAACAGTTCTCATATATATATATATATATATATATATATATATATAGGGTGAGGTTCTAGAGTGAACACTAATGTATTTGCGAACTAAGTTAACAAATCTTGGCCATTGATTTACACACGTGGATGGCTAGGATTTAATCATCAAATCGTAATATACACTAGTGTATTTCATCATCAAATCCTGGCCATTGATCTACACACATGTATGACCAGGATTAGTTCGCTCAGTTCGCAAACTACACTAGTGTTCACTCTTGAACCCAATCCTATATATATATATATATATATATATATATATATATATAGAATCACGCTAAAATGAGAACCACCTCGAGTTGTAAGAACCGCGAGAACTACACCGTACGCGGCGAGGTGGACCAATTTTTTTTTCATAAACGTAGATACATGTATTATAAGCACATTTATAAAAAAAAATTCAAAAAAAAAAAAGTTTTTGAGCACCTCAAGTGTGCATTTACGGGTACCGTAAATTTTCCGGCTAGATTTACGTGTCCCGTAAATACAAACTTGTGGTGCTCAAAACTACACACACGACATTTTTTTTGAATTTTTTTTTACAAATGTGCTTATAATACATGTATCTACGTTTATGAAAAAAAAAATTTGGTCCACCTCGCCCCGTACGGTGTAGTTCTCGCGGTTCTTACAACTCGAGGTGGTTCTCATTTTAGCGTTCCCCTATATATATATATGTATGTATGTATGTATATATGTATGTATATATGTTTGTATGTATGTATGTATGTATGTATGTATGTATGTATGTATGTATGTATGTATGTATGTATGTATGTATGTATGTATGTATGTATGTATATAGACCGCCCTACACTTTCTAAAAAACTTTATGCAGTGTCGTTTTCACCCCCATGAGTTCTAAATTTTCAAATGTAACCCCCCGTATTTTCATTATTTATCTTAAGAGAAAAAACTATTTTCTCACCTGGTTATTTTTATGTATGTCTCGGTGTAAATTCACATTTCGATGTAAATTTTTCGGAAATGAGTTAGGTCAAATATATTGTGTTTTCATGCTTATTTTTATGTACGTTTTCAGTTGTTCTACGTTTTGACATTTTCATGTACGTTTTGGTGTTAATTCATGTTTCAATGTAAACGATACAAATTCACGTTTCGAAATAGTTTTTTTTTCGGAAATTAGTCTGGTTAAATATAATATGTTTTCATGCTTAGTAATGCGTATGTTTTCAGTTGGTCTACGTTCTGACGTAAACTGTGTTCGGAAACGAGTCAGGTCAAATATAATATGTTTTCATTCGATAGTATAAAATTGAGTTATTGTACGTTTGATGCCGCTAAGTCTTGATGTATAGGTAAGGGTGGTGTAGCGGTTAGGTGGAACGCCCACTAAACGAACCAAATAGGGTTCGATTCCGTTTCTTTTGTAACCAGAATGCTTTAGATCGGATACATCAAAACACATGTTTTCATGTGGTTAACGGATCACATAATATGTCATCAGCTATAAACAACTAAGACGTTGCGCCGAAACATGCGGCCTGTGACAAAAATCTAATTATTATTATAAAATAAAGCACAGAAATCACAATAGCCCTAATAATCTATTAGTTATCTATAGTATATCTATTTTAATAATCAAATAAACCAATTAGATAAACCTATCTAGTAAACCGATAATTCAAATTAGAGTAAACTGTAATTTTACCCCCTGAGGTTAGGGGTCATTGGCACTCTTACCCCCCCTAAGGAAATAATTGCAATTTTACCCCCCACTGTTCACTGTTATGTCGCTACCTTACCCCCTAAGCTCAATTTTGTTGACTGATCTGTTGACTTGGTGGTGAAATGACTATTTTACCCTTTTATTTTACCCCCTGTGTTTTGTTTACTCTGTAATTTTACCCCCTGCCACCGCCATTCACCACCACAACCACCACTGCCACCTCCAGCCACCACCCTCAACCACCACCGCCACCGCCATTCACCACCACAACCACCACTGCCATCTTCTTCCTCCCCCCCCTCTCTCTCTCTCTCTAAAAAACCCACCACCCGTTCAAATATTACTTGAGATGAATCACTGGTTGCAGTTTACTCTATTTTTCCTCACCTCCGGCCACCATATGTCGACAACCACCACCAACATCAAACCATTATTCAAATTAAAACAGCTAATTCACCAAAAAGTCACCCAAATCCTGTAGATATCAAAAACAATCCTGTAGATATCAAAAACAATGTCAGCTTATAAAGAACATTCAAACGCTTCCAATGCTAGTATTCTGTCTCATATTAACACTTCAACAAATTTCTTCCAATTGTACCAAATTCAAACACATAATTAGATCAAAACAAGATCAAACAGCAGAAACACAAATTTGAGCAAACAATTACAGATTTCAACAAAATCAAAGCCACATATAACCAATTCAAACCACGTCTACACAAGCAAATCAAAATTAAACATCAAATAACCATATAATACAGCTAATTCACTCCACCACCAACATCAAACCATTATTCAAATTTTCTTTTTTGTTGAATGTTCTTTAGTTTTGATTTTCTTTATTCGGGTTGGTGGAAGATGATGGCGGAAGAGGTCAGCTCCATTTGTTAGTTGATGATTACGGTGGAGTAGATGGTGGATCTGAGGTGAACAACGGCTAAATGGCGGAGTTAGGGTGATCTAGGTGGTTAACGATTGTGGTGTAAGGATGGTTGTGGGTTGTGGAGGTTGAGGTTATTCAGGTTGAGGATGGAGAAGAAGGGTAGGTTGTGGTGGTGGTGAGGTGGGTATATGAAGGAGAAGAAGATGCAGGGGGTAAAATGACATATTTACCCTTTGACCATTAGCTTCTAATGTTGACTGTTAAGCCAAACTAACGCCAGGGGGTAAACATGCGACATAAGAGCAAACAGTGGGGGGTAAAATTGCAATTATTTCCTTAGGGGGGTAAGAGTGCCAATGACCCCTAACCTCAGGGGGTAAAATTACAGTTTACTCTTCAAATTATTTAAACCAATAAACCAAATATTTTTTTTCTTGAACCCACTTGAATTATCTTTAACCCATTTATACTTTCTGAATAATCCTCCAAATTTGAATTATCCATTCATAGAACTCGTTTACATATATGTAAAAAAAGAGTTGTCACAAAAAAGAGTCTCGTTTGATCATATCTCCTATATGTATGTTGCTTACATGATTGCAGTATTCAAGGATTTTAAAGAGCTTATGGAAGAACGAGAAGCTGCTATAGCTTTGCTAGACGCTGTTTGTAATTTGATACGATCTTCAAACGAGTCCGGGGGTTACCAAAAATTTTATAAGCAGGCGATGCTTGAGGCTATAAGGCGAGATGCAAGCGATGTTGTTGAAAAAATTGT
This sequence comes from Helianthus tuberosus, assembly GCA_030545235.1. NCBI lineage: Eukaryota > Viridiplantae > Streptophyta > Magnoliopsida > Asterales > Asteraceae > Helianthus > Helianthus tuberosus. Next base: position 191,964,051 of record CM060406.1, read on the forward strand.
GTATTGGTTTCCAGATGCAACTCTGATCAGGGATGAAGATTGCCACAACTTTGCTCAGGCTGCTTGGAAGAACCGTGCATCCAAGATTTATTCTCTAATCCTTGATAGAAACCTCCTATCTAAGCATACGAGTCTGAATTTTGATTCAGAACCGAATAAAGCCGGAAATAATTTCCTGCATTTTGCTGCAAGATTAGGGCCTGCCAGGAAACTCGATCTTATCTCATGTCCCCCTTTCCGAATGCAACGTGAGTTACAATGGTTTAAGGTAGCACAAGAAATAATTCCTCAAGGGCGCCACACTGAGAGTCTGAGACCACCCGTAGTGGGGCGTGATTTTAAAAAAAAATTGAAAAAAAACGCCCCCCTTCCCACTACACCGGGCGTTATCCGGCGTTATATTTGAATATGTTGCAAGCCGGCGTTTTTAAAAAAACGCTAAAGTGGTCAAATGCAGCTAAAGTGGTCAAATGCAAATTGGATGTGGCCAATGGGAGTGGTCCAAGTGTAAGGTGCCATTTCTTTTTTTTTTTTTTTTTTTCTTTTCTCTATAAAAAAATAATTGTTTATTGATTGGAAGGGGCGTTATTGGAATAATGCCCCACTACGCCATTTTTGCAATAATGCCCCATGCTGACTGGGATGACACGTGTCGAATAATGCCCCATGGTGAGGGCATTATTTTGTTCCACCACTACACATGGTCTGAGAAAAACTATTTGGGAGAAACGCCTGAAATGATATTTACAAAGGAGCACAAGGGTTTGGTGATTGAGAGTGGAGAGTGGCTAAACAAAGTATCGAACTCGGCCACAGTTGCAGCCACATTAATCCTCACAGCTTTGTTTGCAGGAGTAACTCAAGTACCAGGAGGAACCGGTGAAAATGGAGTCCCAAATTTGATCTCCCAACCAACATTCTGTATATACGAAATATTGATTACTATATCAGCGGCGGCAGCTTCTCTGTCTTTATTAATGTTCATGCTAATCCAGGGTTCTCATTTGGCCCAAGACGACTTCCTGCATCGTTTACCTCTAGCCCTGGTAATTGGCTGGGTGAGCTTGTTTGTGTCAGTCGCGCTCGGTATGTTCGCCTTTGGGGCTGCGTTGTTCCTTATTTTTGGGGCCAGAAATCCATGGGTTCTTGGTGTGGTAGCTCTAATTGTAGCTCTACCAATTTCTTTGTTCTTCCTTATTTACTCTTGGTTTATGTCGAGTGCACTGATAAACCAATTTCATCCTCGCTTCAATCTACCTGTTATTTATATTTGTAATAATGGACATGCCTATTATATATGTATGTATGTTCTGTATAATAAATTTTCAAATAAATGTTTAATTTGCTCCATCATTGTGTTATTTCTTGCATGCACGCATAAATTTTGGATTTATACACGAAGATTACAAACAAACTCACTAAAATAAATTGCTAGTGCTCCTTAATTATAATATATATCATGGAATGAATGAAACAAGGCAACTGCAGACAGTTTATATAATAAGACTAAAAACGGTTTTTGAAACGTTAACATATTATTTTCACATATGAGAAACCTTTATATATGTTGGTTTTTAAACTTTTTTAAGTGTTTGATGAAGCCGAACCTTTATACAATCGGCAAATGTATGATTGGTATGTTAATTATTGGACATCATTGTAATCCAATAAAATAGAAGCCAATGAATAGTGTCAATGAATAGTAACTACTCGCTAATATTATTGTATATATACATGTTCTGTTTGATAATTTTACACATTTCATCATTTGGTAAAGTGGCTGGAATAGACCTTTTCAATACAAAAGGCAAGTGTTCCCTGTTTTTCAATTCCTTTTTTTTAACCCACAGTGCCCTCATAACACAAAATCATCACTTTATAATATCTCTCCACCCCAATTTCATCTTAGAAACCCTAACACCAACCCACCATCACCGCTCCACCATCCATCTCCGGCACCACCTCTCCACACTCCTTTTAACACTTTCGCCAAAAACACCATACGTGACCTTGGTTGAAGACTGAAGAGGCCCAAGGCAAAAGTAACCAGATTTTATAAATTGTTTAGTGGTTTATATTATTTTAGGTTATAAATCTATTGTTACTTTGTTGGTATCAAAGAGTAATGTATCGAGTGAGACGATAACGAAGAATAAATCACGTTGATTCTACAAATACCCGTGGCGATCTTCCCCAAACCCCCAAAATTCAACCCAAAAGGCAAAGAATTTGAAGTGAAAATGGTTATTCTCAAAATTGAAGTCTGATCATTAGAATTACAAGAGCAAGATATAAATAAATACTAGAATTCGAAATGGACCACAAAAAGGCCATAGGCGAAACACAAGCCCAAAAACAAAATACATAAAACACGGAGAAAAAAACATAAAAGTGTCAATGACTCCCATTAGAATACATTTTGACTGGTCGAAAGCCTAAATCGGAGACCCGTAGCCAAAGTTATGCTCGGTTTCGTAAATCACCCTTGAAAGCTCGATCATTGGCCTCCAAAAATGTCATGACTCGATCTTCTACACTTGGACCTACATCAAAGAGTTACCAACCATTTCAGTTTTCAATAACAATTGAAACAAACACTCTATGTTTATTGGTTTATTTAGCCCGTTTTGTGAAGGGGAAAAACAATAAATAAAGAATTATTCATTTTAGTAATTAGTTTTTAACCATCACTTTCTTAAATCACATTTCTAATTCTAAATTTTTTCGTAACCTTACACGGAATGCACACAACGTGCTATCATTTATGAAAACACCTAAAGCTCATTCAACGTCTTTTCTTGTCATCATTTGAGCTTTGCTAAACTTTGTTCTCTATTCATTTAATGTTGTATTTCATGTAAATGTTTTTATAAATACCGAATATTTAGGGTAAATATCATCCACTAGATAATACTCGTATTTGTACTCCACGTCGTTTACAAAAAAGAGGTCATCGGCCCAACCTCGTTTATGTAGTCGTTGAAAATGGGTGATTGATCGACAATATTTTATCGTTCTAAGCGGCCACACCAAAGAATTCATACCAAAACAAAAGATCTTGTGATATAGGATGTGTTATACTAGCATTATATTGTCCAAACAATGTGAACTAGTTTGTTTATTATGTCTAGTTATTGTTTGGATGCTTAATCGGGTGCTAGTTTCGTTATTGGATCATTAAGATGTAACTTATGTAACTTGTATGGTAAAATGGGTCGATATATCCTTATGATATTTTCAATGTCTTTCGGGTTGTTTATGATGTTTAACATCATTTATAGGCCTTGTATAAACCATACAATGCTGAATTTTGTTACTAGTTTGCTAAAAATTGTTATTTCGTGGTTCAGATCGGACAATTTTAGTGTTTGTATATTTTCCGGAAAGTATTAACATGTATCCTTGTTTTCCCACTTGGGGTTTGGTATAACCTTGATGTTGGACCTAATTCTAAGTCCTATGTTTGGCGTTTAGGTGAGTACTGGAACCGTGCTGACATAAATATTCTAGCCGGACAATCTACCAAGTTTTTGTGCATAGTTTAAATTGTTTCGCAACGCGGAGCATAAAAAAATGTGACATGCAAAATAAAATGTATTCGTTGAGATTTCTAGACTCATGAGACTTAAATGCATGGTAATTAAGTCTAATGCATCAAATTGTATAAGTAAATAGTTGTTAAGTGTACGGAATTTACCGAAAAATTTGTAGTTTGACACATAAGTATTGGTTTGACCTCTACTAAAGTTGACTGATTTAAAGCAAATTTCTTACACAACCTGTACATTTTGCCATCTTTTGTTCTAATAGCATTAGAGTTAATTAAGACAAAAATTATTTATACACAATAGAGAATGGTTAATGCCTTGCAAACATTTGTAGTTTCTTAAGTTTGACTCTTCCCTTTTTGTTTTTCATAATAGAAAGTAATTCATAGTTCCATACACAACAAACAACTACATTTGACAATTTTATCCTTGCAATTTTTACACCTATTTCTATAATGCAAGGTTAACATAGTCATGATAAATTACTTGTATCGTCTCAAAAAAAAATTTGAAGTTTTTTTTAGTGAAATACCTGTTTTAATTGTTTTTATGTGTTTGTTACAGGAACCATCATGGTCTTTGTCATTACTGGGGTCTCCGAGTATGTGGACAGCACACCAAAACCACTGGTCGCAGGGGAAAGACTGTTGGTGTGTCTAAGAAGAGATAAGTTTTTCTTGTTTTTGAAAACATGTTACTTTTCGGGTTTAGGTCTTTTCATGAATCTTTATTGTCATCAATTTTGGATGTTTTGGTTTAATTATTTTGTCATGCTTATAGTTGTACTTTTTGTCGAAATGGATTTGTTGATGCACTTTGTGGATGCGGCTCGGTTAGGTTTGGCTCAAGACCGACGTCGCGACATTCCTCCGTCGTACGCCCCAGGGATCGTCACGCGAAGCACGAATAGCCGCGAACCGTCATCAACGACACATCACCATGACATCATCATGATGATGTCATGTGTGTTTTGGTCAAAAATCACGCAAGGATAATGTAACCAAATCTGATTTTTGTGAGGTTAGATGTTTGATTAATTAAACAAATGTATGAACAACAAATGAATATAAAGCATGATGAACACAAGGATTTATACGAGGAAAAAGCCCTTGATCAATGAATGATCTCCGGCATAAAAACCTTGGATAGTGAAAACTATCACTATCAACTATATTGAACAAATAAAGTTTACAACTTCGGATTATAACAAGCTTGGTACAAAGATTGCTAGAGTGTTAGTGTGTGTAATTGCCAAGTGATTGCAGAGAGTTCGAGTGTTGTGAATATGTGTCACTATATTTTTAAATAAAGCTTGTTATCCCCTTTAAAATTAGAAAATATCTAAGTAACAAACTATCCGAATTTGGTGCTAGCTCTCCCACGATCACCACAACGGTCATGGAGCCATTGCACGTGCATGTATGTCAAGCATATTCCCCTGGAATCTCGGTATGACCAAGTCTCATTCGAATACACCTGCAAAACAATTTCAAAAACAATGGAAACAATGGTTAGTTTAGAATAATAATGAGGAACCCGGATCCTTAGCCTTCCTGTATCATCTCCTGAGGATCCTCGATCCATACTAAACTGAGGATCCATGATCCAGGTTACACTTGAGGATCCGTGATCCACATGCTGTAAAATTCTATCCCTAACAATTGCCCCCAAACATGACTAGTTGATATCCTATTAGATAGTCATGTTTCAACAAATTTCAGACTAGTCGTTGCAAGTGGATATAGCCGTTACAGCGATGATGTCAGCGATAGTCATCTCCTGCAACAATAATCATTATAAATAGGTTAGAGATAAGGATTGAAATCTGCATTTATATTCGAGATCCTCCCCCTTTAAATCCTCATTAGAAGATCTCATCAGGTATTTCCTTCTCTTTTCTCTATAATCTTCTTCTTTCTGATCCTCTGTTCTTCAAAATCCATGGCGAAGATGAGCACTCGTTCTTCTCCCGCCAAGAATCCTGATCATAATAGTCCATTAAAGAGTCAGGGTCTAACCAAAAACCCTTCAATGGAGCTTTGCCGATTCACTGATCCTGAAGTTGATCAGTTACGCCCCTGTTTTCCTGATGGTACCATATTCCGGCCTTTTGATTCTTCAACCAAAAGTGACTGTGTATCGGACACATGGATCACCTTCCCTGCAGCCCCTTTTCAGATAGGGTTCACTTATCCTTTCCCTGTTCTCACACAGGGATTCTTCACACTGACCGGTTTATGCTACATCTAAGCTATGTCGATGGTGTGGAGGGTCCTATACACACTGGAGCACATCGTAGAACAGGAAGGTATAGACATAGGGATATCTGAGTTGAGCCAACTGTATAACCTTGTAAGCCATGGTTCCTACCGATACCTCTTCAAATCAAAACCCCAGCAGCTTCACCCAATCTTAAAAAACCACCAAGAATGACACCAACTGGAGGAATCAATTCTTCTTTGTGAGGAGGGATTCCATTCCAAACGGGAGTCATCTTCCCAAAAAGTGGAACACGGATGGTAGGATATAGGATCCTTAGATTAGGACAACGGTAAGAATCTTTCTTTTCTGTTGAGGATAACTGATCCTTTCTTTTTGTGTATGCAGCTATCACCCTGTCACATATTCAAGAATCACCTGTTACCAAAGAGAGAGTAGAAGCATTTTGGAAGCTTGATCCTGCCATCAGAACATTTCCTCCAAAGTCAAAGGATCCAGAAGAAATTTCATCCACTTCCTACACCATGTCAAGTAAGTATCCATATATGTGCATATACAATTATTTAATAAAATTGAAATATGAATACTTATCTGTGTGTTGTGTTTGTAGGTGCTGCCAAATCTTCCAAGTCTGCTTCTAGGTTTAGCATTGCTGATCTTCAGGATATTGCATCCCCACGGTCCCTTAAGAAAGAGCTGGCTGCAAGCCAAAGCAACTCTGAGCCTAAGGGTGTGAGCACCAGGGGTAAGGGTGCCAAGAGGAAGAAGCCCAGTGAATCCTCCGAAGGGCTGCCTCTGATGGAACGCCAGCTTCATGACTATGTCTCCGAGGTAAGGATATCAAATCCTGAAATTATACTCCTCTTAAGGATATAGGATCCTGACTGTAGAAATTATTATGTGCAGAAATTTGCTGAAGTTCAGATCCTCCTAGACCAACGCCTGACTGAAGCTGATGAGAAAAGCCTGGACCTCCAAAAGATTGCCTTTGCCAAGGACAAGAAGATCTCCTCATTGGAAAAGGACATCAATATGCTGCAAAAGGAGCTGCTTCTTGCTGAGATCACAGCCCAGAAAGAGAGGATGGAGATCATGGACGGAGCCAAACTCTCTGCTACCATCGCCATGCTGAAGATCAAGTTGCAAATGGCTAAGGAAGCTGCTGATCGTTCCTTTGACAGGTCTGAATGGGATTTGAAGGCTTGGAAGCAAAGGCTAGTTGAACTTGGAGATGAGGATGAACCTGAGGAGGTGCTAGCTCTTGAAGCCGGAGGCAGTGGTGTCAAGGATCCTGAAGAGGCAGAGGCTGGTGGCAGTGGCAAAGGTGGTGAAGAGAAGGTGGATGAGGCAGCGAAGGTGTAGGCTGCATAAATGGGCGATGATGGATATTTCTAGACGCGGCCGCAGCCCATTTTTTATGATTTGGTAGTTTGTTTTGGTTGATGGTGTTTTGAACAATGTTGGTTTGTAATAACTTTGAACAATAGTTTTAGGGTTAAGGATCACTGATCCTTAGAACAAAAGGGGGGTAGCAAAGGTAGATGGGTCCTTCTGTTTGTGGAGGATGAAGCCTTTGATGCCCCTCATCTTTTAATTTCCTGCATAACTTAGAACCTTTAGTATGGACACCCTTTGCCAACCCAAGTGGACGGGCCACGTTTTGCTTGTAGAAATTTGGGTTGGCAATTTTAACAACCTTTAAAAGGGTTGCACTTGATAAATAAATAAAACCTTAACTTTTGGCTATCTTTGTGTTATTAATTTTGTGTTCTGATGCTATTTTATATACATTTATGTGTCAATTTCCATCCTAAAATATTAGGATTTGTAACTGTTAGAATATCAAATGTATATTTAAATTGGTTTAAGTCAAAAGATAAAACACTATATGATCAAGGATCATATATCCTGTTGTCAAAGAATAAGGGTATAACTAATAAACCAAGAATAAAGTTAAAGTCAATAAGGATCATACCAGAGAATCCAAGTTAGGATTCTATATCCTTAACACTTACAACTGTGTCAACAAAAGATAAAATCTGATAGAAATCCTGGATCCTTAATTGTTTAGCTTTGGAAACCTGCAAAGACATATCACTTGGGACTAAGCCAATTGCCAAAGAAAATATTAGCATCTGGGGACAAGCCCAACAATCTGGGGACAAGCCCAATAAGCTGGGGACAAGCCCAAATACTGGGGACAAGCCCAAAGGATCTTGTGTAAACTGGAGTATGGCCCAAACTGGCGACTATCCAAACTTAGTGACATGAAAATGCCAAAACCTTAGCTAACGTGAAAACGTTAGAAACCTTAGGAACGGATGTATGGTACGTCTACCATTATACTTAGGATCCTAAATACAGCCAGTACAATGAAATTGTAAGCCCCTAAAGCGGGTACTTGTCCCATTGCCTTTAACTGCACTAGGATAATCGTGCGCAACTGGCGAAGGCGTAAGAACCTGATTCGTAGAAGGTAATACATACCTTAAACTAGGGACAAGCCCAATGAACCGGGGATAAACCCAAAGACTTTGGAGATTTGATCGGATACTTGATCCTTTGTCAAAAACACACCTACTTCTGCAAAACTCATAACTTGATGAAAAAGGATAAAGGACCCTGTATCTTTCTCCTTATAATTAAATAAATTAAACAATAAGAGAAATAATAATGAAATCATTACCAGAATGAGGATCATATATCCTCTGAGGATCCTTAATATGTACTGGGTATGAGGATAAATTCAGGATCCTGGATCCTTCTTACATGAAATATTTCTTTAAATGGACAGCATTCCAAGCCCTTGGTAATAGATCACCTTCCATGGTTAATAAACGATATGCCCCCTTTCCTACCTCAGCTTCAATTAGGTAGGGGCCTTCCCACTTTGGTGCTAACTTGCCAACAGCAGGATTTGTGGTATTTTGGAATGCTTTACTCAACACCATGTCACCAACTTGAAATTTCCTGATCCTGACATTCTTGTTATAAGCCCCAGCCATCCTTTGTTGATAGCTAGCCAATCTTATCCTTGCTAAATCCCTAAGTTCTTCTATAGTATCCAAATCTTGAACCAAGTTTTCAGCATTCCCTTCAGGATCACGGATGCTTGTTCTTGCAGTAGGGACTACCATCTCTGTAGGGATCATAGATTCAGCTCCAAAAACCAAAGAAAATGGAGTTTGACCAGTAGCATTCTTGGGAGTTGTCCTATCAGCCCATAACACATAAGGTAGCTCTTCTGCCCATTTCCCCTTCTTGGATCCAAGCTTCTTTTTCAAGTTGTTGATGATGATCTTGTTGGATGATTCTGCTTGACCATTAGCTTGTGGGTGGACTGGTGTTGATGTTATCATCCTAATCCCCAGCTGTCACAAAAGTTAGTAGTTCTACTCCCAATAAATTGGGATCCATTATCACAAACAATTTCAGAAGGTATGCCAAATCTAGTAATGATGTTTCTTTTAATAAAGGATATCACTTCCTTTTCTCTGACTTGTGCAAAGGCCTCAGCTTCTATCCATTTGGAAAAGTAATAAGTCATAGCAAGCATAAACACTTTTCCTCCTAGTGCTTTGGGGAGTTTGCCAACTATATCCATTCCCCATCTCATGAATGGCCAGGAAGAGGATATAGGATGCAGGAGCTCCGCTGGTTGATGAAGGATATTGCTATGTCTTTGGCAAGCATCACATTTCTTCGCATAATCCACAGCATCCTTCTTCATGGTAGGCCAATAATATCCTGTTCTAAGGATCCTTGAGAAAAGTGCTCTGCCCCTAGTGTGGTTTCCACAGTCTCCTTCATGAAAATCCTTCAGAACTTCTTGAATTTCTGGATCCTCAATGCACCTTAGGTATGGACCTGCAAGAGATCGTTTATATAATATGTTATTTAGTATTGTAAATTGAGATACCTTGACTTTGAAAGCTCTAGGATTTTCTCCAGTAGGAATCTCTCCATGTTGTATATATCTTAGGATTGGAAGGATCCATGATCCTGAATTTGATTGTGAGCCATCACTAGGTATGATTGCAGAATCCTCTATTATCTCCATAGCTGTGTGATCCTCAATAGCAGGAGCTAAGATGTGGATAATGGGAATCTTAATATCCTCTGGAATCTTCAGTGATGATCCAAGGTTGGCTAAGGCATCAGCTTCTGCATTTTCTTCCATGTGTACATGTGTTAAACTAAAAGAAGCAAAAGATTCTGCCAATTTCTTGACTATCTCTAGATATTTGATTAGCCTTTCACCTTTAACAGCATAAGAACCATTAAAGTGGTTAGTAATTAGCAAAGAATCTACATGTACCTCAAGATACCTGATCCTCATGTGCTTTGCAATTTGCAAACCAGCTATTAAGGCCCCATATTCAGCCTCATTATTAGTAGTTTGAAACTCACAAGCAATTGAGTGGGGTATTATGTCCCCCTGTGGCGATTTTAGTAGTATGCCTAGTCCAGTTCCCTTGACATTTGAAGCCCCATCTGTGAAGAGTATCCAAGGATCCTTAGTCTCTTCAAGTTGTTAAACTTCTAATTCAGCTTCCCTTAGTAGATCACTACTGAAATCAGCCACAAAGTCAGCTAAGGCTTGGGATTTGATGGTAGTTCTTGGTTCATATTTGATATCATATGCACTAAGCTTGAGTGCCCACTTTGCCATCCTTCTTGACATTTCAGGTTTCCTGAGAACATTCTTGATATGAAAGTTAGTCATGACAATAATAGGATGAGTCTCAAAATAATGACATAATTTAGTAGATGCCATGATTAAAGCAAGAATAAGTTTCTCTAAATGAGAATACCTGGACTCAGCATCAAGTAGACTTTTACTTACATAGTATACCAGATGTTGAGTACCTTCATGGTCCTTAACAAGGACTGCACTTACTGCCTTAGAAGAAACTGCTAAATATAAGGATAATATCTCCCCATTTTCTGGTTTCATTAAAGCTGGAGCTGAGGATAGGTAATCCTTAAGGGCTTTGAGGGCATTCTCATGCTTTTCAGTCCATTCAAAATTTTTGTTTTTCCTCAGGATGTCATAGAATTCTTTGCATTTCTCTGATGACTTTGAGATGAATCTGTTCAATGGCATTGGCAGGAGACTTGATATTCACAATGGCCTTGATTTGTTCTAGACTTGCCTCTATCCCCCGTTTTGTCACCATGTAACCTAAGAATTTGCCAGCTTTCACTCCAAAGTGGCATTTGGAAGTATTCAATTTCATGTTGAATCTATCAAGGATATCAAATGCTTCCTCCAAATCTCTAAGGTGATCCTCAGCTCTTTTGGACTTAACCACCATGTCATCAATATAGACTTCTATTGTGTGTCCAATTTGCTCTATAAACATCATATTTACTAGCCTTTGGTATGTAGCACATGCTCTGAGCAGTTTATCTACCACCTCTTGGATGATGGCATTTCTCTCAGGTGCAAACTTTCTCCTCTTCTGATGTATGGGTTTGAAGGACCTGTCAATGCCAAGTTTATGAGTAATAATATCTTTAGAAATACCTATCACGTCTTCATGTTTCCAGGCGAAGGTAGCTTTTCTCCTTTTTAAGAAGGATACTAAATCCTTTTGAATGTTATCAAGGATCCCGGATCCTATAAAAACCTTGGATTCAGGATCCTGAGGATCCATCAGGATGTCTTTAGCATCTTGTTCCCTCGCCTCCAAGACATCGCTTGGAGGATACTTTAATTTCTATGCCTCCCTAGGTCTTGAGGCTGGCTTCATAGATGAAATGTAACAATTCTTGGCTTCTTGCTGATCACTTTATCCTGTGTAAGGATGGAAGTTCAAATAGGCCTATTCCCATTCTCCATCTTTGTCTCTTTCGCATGCCTTTTAGCTGCTGAAAAGGAAGTGCCACATATATCTGATCCACCAGAGATAAAGTTGATAATTTGGGCATCAGCTGGAGGAGCAGGAGCCCTTTCTGGAATCTTTTCAGGATCCTAGATCCTTGATTTCTTTCTTCTAAATAGCTCCTTCAAGTATCCTTTGCTTAAGAGGTAACCAATCTCCTTCCTGAGTGCTATACATTCATCAGTGAGATGACCAAAATCTTCATGATAGGCACACCATTTGGATTTGTCTTTTGTGGCAGCCGGCTTTTCATTCTTTCTAGGCCATCTAGCTTTATCACCTATATTCTGCATAGCCAAGATTAGTTCACTATTATCAACAGCAAAGCAATATTCAGAAATAGGAGGATAATCTTCATCATCTTCCTCTTGCTCCACATCATGCACATTTTGATTGTCAAATATGACTTAGATTTGTTGTTCCTGAAATAGGATCCTTGCATTTCTTGTTTTGAGGATCCTGACAGTCTTTCCTGGAACCTTTTATCATCCTCTAAACGGATGAACCTAAGGGCCCTGTTTCTTACTTCATCAAGATTCCTGCAAGGGGTCATAACAAGATTATCATAGAATTGTGAATCCTTAAGCAAACCCATTTTAAAAGCCTCTACAGCTGTGGTAATATCCAGATTGGGAATCTCTAAGGATTCTCTACTGAATTTAGTTATGTAATCGCTTAGTGATTCATTGTGACCTTGGGTTACCCTATATAAATCACTAGTTAAACGTTTAAATCTCCTACTACATGAACATTGGCTATTGAACAAGTTAACTAGATTAGAAAATGAAGTAATAGAGTAAGGAGGAAGACTTAGCAGCCATTTAAGAGCTGATCCTATCAGCGTGGATCCAAAACCCTTGCAAAGACAAGCTTCCTTTAACCTTTCAGGAATGGGGTTGATCTCCATTCTTTCCCTGTATTGAGCTACATGCTCTTCTGGATCAGTTGTACCATCGTAGAGCTTCATGTTTGGTGTTTGAAACCTCTTTGGTATCTCTGCATCACATATAGGTGGTGCAAAGCGTGACACTCTGTGACTCCCATCCGGGATTTCAGGAATGGGTTTAACCACTCCCGGGACACTGGATATCATATCCTTGAGTTTTTGCAACTCTCTGGCCATAGCTTGGTTGATCCATGGTTCCTGCACAAAGCCATGGTTAGTATTACAAGATGTGTTTAAAGTGTTACCTCCTGATTGGTTCGAGGTTGGGATTCCAGATGTGAATCTAAATTGATGTGATTCTGGAATGATCGTGGGACCAGATAAGGCAATAGTCTGCATGGGAATGAAGTCTCCCACATGAATCTCTGAACTTCTGGGTTGTTGACTCCTTAAGGATCCTTGATCCTGAAAGATGCTGGACCCAGTATGCATCGGAGCTGAAGGTCTTGGAGGATACTCCATGGATCCGTGAACCTGCGATGAGGATCCTTGAACCTGTGAAGAGGATCCTAGATACTGAAGATAGGATCCTTGAGCCGATAGAGTCCCCATGTATCCTCCTGAACTTGAGAAGGATCCTTGAAGCTGGACGGAGGATCCTTGAGGCTGTAGAGAGGATCCTGAAGGCTGGAAGTAGGATCCTTGAGCCTGCGTCATTGCCGATGATCCATAGTGCATACTTGATGATCCTCCATGGTACTGGACACCTGATGCAATGGAATACTGGGCAGTTGTGGCTGGAGTACCGAAATCCAGTGATCTAGGCACCAATGGAGAGTGATCCTCCGTTGATCTCTTCAATTTCTTGATTTCATCAATCTCACGAAGGATCCTGTCATTAGTTTTGTCTTGCTGCTGCATGTAATCCTTCATCTGCAAAATCAAAGAATGAAGATCATTGTTAGTGTTAGGGATGGATTTTCTAAGCTTATCGATCACGGATCCTCAATAGCAGCCAGGATCACGGATCCTCAGTTCTTTTTGAATTAAGGATCCTCAGGAGACGTTGCAGGACTAAGGATCCAGGATCCTCATTATTATCCTAATACTAACAATTGTTTCCATTACATTTGAACTTGTTTTGCAGGAGTATTCGAGTGGGACTTGGTCTAACCGAGATTCCAGGGGAATATGCCTTGTAATTCTGCACGTGCATGAGCCCTTCGACCGTTGTGGTGAACGTGGGAGAACTTGCACCTTTTTCGGATTGTTAGTTGGCTAGCTAGTTTCTATTTTTAAAAGGGGATAACGAGCTTGATTAGACAACAGTTAGCAACACACACTACTCTCGTGAACTCTCTGCAAGTTATTGGCAATCATAAACTTACACTTTCACATTAGCAATTATTGTAACAAGCTTGTTATCATCCCGATTTGTAACATTGTTTGTTTAATATATTTGGTGATCGGTAGTTTCCATCACCCGAGGTTTTTTATGCCGGAGATCATACATTGATCAAGGGCTTTTTCCTCGTACAAATCCTTGTGTCATTTGTACATTTCACTCATTCATTGTTTACACATTTGCTCATTTAATCAAGCATCACACCTCAAAAAATCGGATTTGGTTACATTATCCTTGTGTGATTTTTGACCAAAACAGTTTGGCGCCCACCGTGGGGCAATTGGTGCTTCATTCTTAAAAAATCTCATTCATTTCTGCTCATTACCTTTGATCACATGGCTTCCTACGCGAAAAAAACTTCAAGCTCCATGCCGGCGACCACCTCTTCATAGGGCATTCCACCTTTGCCTCCTGCACCTTTTGGATCCCAAAAGAATGCTGAGAATGCTGCGAAGAAACAAACCCCCGTTTTCCCAAAACCAACTACTGCTGCTTCTTTTGGTCCTACTAACAGTGATCTTTATTCTTTGATTTTGCAGATGAAGGATTACATGCAGCAGCAGGACAGGACTAATGACAGGATCCTTCGAGAAATTGATGAAATCAAGAAATTGAAGAGATCAGCGGAGGATCACTCTCCATTGATGCCAAGATCACTGAATTTTGATTCTCCAGTCATAGCCACCCAGCACCCCACAGCATCAGGCGTTCATTCCCAAGGTGGATCATCGAGTATACGCTATGTGTGACAATCCGAGATTTCAAGGTCTTTCCCATGCACTCGATGACTTCACAAACCTGTCTTTACAATTCGATGCACGTGGTGTTATGTGTAGTTTGTTTGAACAACTAATGTTTTATGATTGGTTGTCAAATGTTTATGTGTAATGTTTGGTTGCTTTTATGTATGAATATGTTTGGTTGTTAAAGTGTTGTGTTAAAACAAGTTTCTTCGTCACAAGTCCATCCCGACGAAAGTTAAGAGTTTCGCCACATGTAACCTCGACAAAAGTTGGATCTTTCGTCGAGCTTGGTCTTTTGCCATAGCGGGCCTCGGCCCAATGTATTTCGTGGCCCAACTGATGATAATTATAAAACCCTCATAACCGTAACACGTAACAGGAAAACCTAAAATCTCTTTGTTCCTCTCCTTGTTGTGCGACGGCATTCGTGAGTCTTGAGGCCTTCATCCCTATCGGAATTAATCCTCTTCGTATCATCGGTTAGTTTCCTTTCGCTAATGGTGTGTTATGATTCTAAGGTTGCTTTGTTATGATTCTACGTGAGTAGGGTCTGTCAATGATTGTGTTTAACTTGGTAATGATAATCTGATTGACATAAGAATGTTATTGATTATATTAAAATCGTGATTGTATATAATACACGTGAGGGCTTAGGGTAAGTAACGGAAACTTGTGAATATGAATCTGTAATGAGTCTTGATCAGTGGTTGTATCGTGTTTGAATCCATGTTAATGTGCATCGATGATTAATGTTGAGGGTTGTTAGTTGTGATGATAGACAGTGATTAAGAATTGCTATGAACATTAAAGTGTAACCGTCGTTGATCCATTGTTTTGAATATGCATAACTGATGCTATGAAATCAAGGTTCTATAACTGACCTCGGTGAAACACTGTGGTATACATGGAACCCGACGAAAGATGTGAACTTTCGTCAAATTCAATATGACGAAACATGTGGTCATTCGTCGAAGCTGTTTATGATGAAACATGTGGTATTTCGTCGAAAGGGACTTTTGTCGGGGGAGGTCTTTCGCCGAAGGGATATCTGTTGGGCTTGGACTTAGGTAGACAGCCCAGTTATCTGTTGCTTGTTATTGCATGTATTGCATGGATCAATCATTCTGAATGATATCGTGAATGAATGTTTCTGAGTTCTGAATGCCTTACCAGATGATTCGCTATCTGATGAAGTTTTACTGATTGTAGAGAATACCGTTTATACGGATCAATCATTCTTACGGTGCTTAAAAGTGATCACGGAAAACAGGATATCAGATCTTCAGGGGGAATTATTTTTTGTTGAAGTTAACCGGTGGGGTATTTGAAGTTGCTATCAATTGCCGGTTGAGTTTTTGTACATTCTTAGATCGAGCAAGCGGAATGCCAGATCGTGGTGCTGAAAGGTATTATCTAAAAACTGAACGCGGATGTGGCTAAAGCTGAAACAGAGATTGCTGCACTGACTAGTTTCAAGTTGGTGATTGTTCGTGAAGATTGCAGTTTAGCAAATCAGAGGAGAGTCGTGAACTGTGCAAAACACCTAAAGATTCATTTCAGGGGGAACGTGCTCGACACTGTCAAAAGCAAACCCAGATCATCAATCAAGGGGGGAATCAATTGAAGATTTTAAGATTCCTGATTGGAGTTGCAGAAAAGTTGAAGAAAGATTGTAGAATATTCAAACACAACTCAAGGTTTTGTGACGATTCGACAGTGACAGTCGAGGGGAATCTGTTGGTGCATATTTCGTACATCTGCCACTGTGCGAATAGCTAGATAGAGTGTGTGTGTTGAATATTGTATAGAATAGGATCAGTTGGACACGGTGTTGATATTGTAAACGTCCATCCGGACGGATGGACAAGTCTATCCGTACGGATGGACAACATGTAAGTCCAAACCCCATCCGGATACATGTTATGTATTGTAATAGTCCATCCAGACGGATGGACAAAAGTTCATTCGGACGAATAGGCTTTGCCTATAAATAAGGTGTTAGGGTTCCCATTTGGACAAACTTTTGGTTCCCTGAGGGGAAATGCTGTCCAACTGGTCTCACGGTGCTGTAACGTTGGATTATCAATAAGAGACCAGATTATAAGTGTCTGCTCGGTGTTCTATTCTATCTTCTACTCATTTCTTATGTTTTACTTATGTCATTATACCATAAATATGCCCGTCCACCGGACGGGTATAGAACTAGTTGTTCATGTTGTGATAGAGATGAAATAGCTGTTCTTTATTTTAAATAAAAGCAAGCCCTTTTTATGTTTTCTCGCTGGTTCTTCAACATGACCAACATGAGAGGATCCTTACCTTTTTTTATCAATTTTTTTCTTCGCATTTTATCTGTTTGAAGGCTCAAAATGGAAAGGTTTGTTAAATTTTTTCTTAAACCCAAGTTAGTTTTCTGTTGACCTTTATTTCAGTTTTGATCATGATTTAGTTGCCTTTTTTCGTTTTCATTACAGGAACTCTGTAAGGATGGTTTTGATCTTGCTGAATCTCCGTTCAAAGAGCTGATGCCCATCCTGGACGAGGTACCCCCTTTTCTTCATTGGCGCAGCTTCTATAGGGCGGGAGGGGGCAGCCGACCCCCCGAACTTTTCGCTCTGTAGTACAGAGTATGTAGTTTTCGTATAGAAATTTTTGGGTATATACGTTTTTGACCCCTCAGTCTTATAGAAATTTTTAGGTATATAAGTTTTTGACCCCTCGGTCGGAAATCTCAAGCTTCGCCACTGCTTTTCTTGATAAGATTTTTTTTGTTCAGTTTGGGGGTGGGGCAAAAAATGAAATAATATTATCACCTCATATTTACTCTTGTACTTTTTTTTTTGCAGATTTTGGTTCAACTTTTCAACACAGTGCTGCCACGGTTGAAGACGCGTATTAGTTCTCTCAATTAGTTTCAGTAGCAAAAGAGCATGCAAGTTATGGAGAGATTACAGGGTCAAAGGTCTATTTTCTGCTTCATAAACCTATATTTCTGATCGTCTTGAATAAATTATGTGCTTCTCAACCGAAGTTTTTTAGCGAGTTAGGTATTTCGTTAGATTAGCATATGTAGTTTATTTATACAATTTAACGTAGTTTGTTATGTATTCACAAATGATTGTAATTTGACGGGTTTATTTCCGAATTGGATGTCTACGGGTTTATTTTAGATTTAAATATGTATTGTTTTGGTTTGATTTGAAAATGTTCCATTGGTGTATGTGTATAAGCTTGTGTATTTCCTGGAAAACCTTTTATATGTTTTTTTTCCCAGCAAATGTATTTATGGAAAACCTTTACTTTTCCAGCAGTTTATCAGACGGTGTTCACTAAGTTTAAGCCGGTGTTCAAACTCTGAACACCGTCTAATAAGACATGAAGTTTAAGCCGGTGTTCAAACTGAACACCGTCTAAAAAGACATGATTTTAAACCAGCGTGGTTTAAGACGGTGTTGAAAACACCGTCTTAAAACCCATATCACCCCGTCTAAAGCTCTGTTTTTGTAGTAGTGCACCTATTTCTATAATGCAAGGTTAACATAGTCATGATAAATTACTTGTATCATCTCAAAAAAAATTTTGAAGTTTTTTTAGTGAAATACCTGTTTCAGTTGTTTTTATGTGTTTGTTACAGGAACCATCGTGGTCTTTGTCATTACTGGGGTCTCCGAGTATGTGGACAGCACACCAAAACCACTGGTTGCAGGGGAAAGACTGTTGGTGTGTCTAAGAAGAGATAAGTTTTTCTTGTTTTTTAAAACATGTTACTTTTCGGGTTTAGGTCTTTTCATGAATCTTTATTGTCATCAATTTTGGATGTTTTTGGTTTAATTGTTTTGTCGTGCTTATAGTTGTACTTTTTGTCAAAATGGATTTGTTGATGCACTTTGTGGATACGACTCGGTTAGGTTTGGCTCAAGACCGACGTCGCGACATTCCTCCGTCGTACGCCCCAGGGATCATCACGCGAAGCACGAATAGCCGCGAACCGTCATCAACGACACATCACCATGACATCATCATGATGATGTCATGTGTGTTTTGGTCAAAAATCACACAAGGATAATGTAACCAAATCTGATTTTTGTGAGGTTAGATGTTTGATTAATTAAACAAATGTATGAACAACAAATGAATATAAAGAATGATGAACACAAGGATTTATACGAGGAAAAAGCCCTTGATCAATGAATGATCTCCGGCATAAAAAAACTTGGATAGTGAAAACTATCACTATCAACTATATTGAACAAATAAAGTTTACAACTTCGGATGATAACAAGCTTGGTACAAAGATTGCTAGAGTGTTAGTGTGTGTAATCGCCAAGTGATTGCAGAGAGTTCGAGTGTTGTGAATATGTGTCACTATATTTTTAAATAAAGCTTGTTATCCCCTTTAAAATTAGAAAATATCTAAGTAACAAACTATCCGAATTTGGTGCTAGCTCTCCCACGATCACCACAACGGTCATGGAGCCATTGCACGTGCATGTATGTCAAGCATATTCCCCTGGAATCTTGGTATGACCAAGTCTCATTCGAATACACCTACAAAACAAGTTCAAAAACAATGGAAACAATGGTTAGTTTAGAATAATAATGAGGAACCCGGATCCTTAGCCTTCCTGTATCATCTCCTGAGGATCCTCGATCCATACTAAATTGAGGATCCATGATCCAGGTTACACTTGAGGATCCGTGATCCACATGCTGTAAAATTCTATCCCTAACAATTGCCCCCAAACATAACTAGTTGATATCCAATTAGATAGTCATATTTCAACAAATTCCGGACTAGTCGTTGCAAGTGGATATAGCCGTTACAGCGATGATGTTAGCGATAGTTATCTCCTGCAACAATAATCATTATAAATAGGTTAGAGATAAGGATTGAAATCTGCATTTATATTCTAGATCCTCCCCCTTTAAATCCTCATTAGAAGATCTCATCAGGTATTTCCTTCTCTTTTCTCTATAATCTTCTTCTTTCTGATCCTCTGTTCTTCAAAATCCATGGCGAAGATGAGCACTCGTTATTCTCCCGCCAAGAATCCTGATCATAATAGTCCATTAAAGAGTCAGGGTCTAACAAAAAACCCTTCAATGGAGCTTTGCCGATTCACTGATCCTGAAGTTGATCAGTTACGCCCCTGTTTTCCTGAGGGTACCATATTCCGGCCTTTTGATTATTCAACCAAAAGTGAATGTGTATCGGACACATGGATCACCTTCCCTACAGCCCCTTTTCAGATAGGGTTCACTTATCCTTTCCCTGTTCTCACACAGGGATTCTTCACACTGACCGGTTTATGCTACATCCAAGCTATGTCGATGGTGTGGAGGGTCCTATACACACTGGAGCACATCGTAGAACAGGAAGGTATAGACATAGGGATATCTGAGTTGAGCCAACTGTATAACCTTGTAAGCCATGGTTCCTACCGATACCTCTTCAAATCAAAACACCAGCAGCCTCACCCAATCTTAAAAACCACCAAGAATGACACCAACTGGAGGAATCAATTCTTCTTTGTGAGGAGGGATTCCATTCCAAATAGGAGTCATCTTCCCAAAAAGTGGAACACGGATAGTAGGATATAGGATCCTTAGATTAGGACAACGGTAAGAATCTTTCTTTTCTGTTGAGGATAACTGATCCTTTCTTTTTGTGTATGCAGCTATCACCCTGTCACATATTCAAGAATCACCTGTTACCAAAGAGAGAGTGGAAGCGTTTTGGAAGCTTGATCCTGCCATCAGAACATTTCCTCCAAAGTCAAAGGATCCAGAAGAAATTTCATCCACTTCCTACACCATGTCAAGTAAGTATCCATATATGTGCATATACAATTATTTAATAAAATTGAAATATGAATACTTATCTGTGTGTTGTGTTTGTAGGTGCTGCCAAATCTTCCAAGTCTGCTTCTAGGTTTAGCATTGCTGATCTTCAGGATATTGCATCCCCACGGTCCCTTAAGAAAGCGCTGGCTGCAAGCCAAAGCAACCCTGAGCCTAAGGGTGTGAGCACCAGGGGTAAGGGTGCCAAGAGGAAGAAGCCCAGTGAATCCTCCGAAGGGCTGCCTCTGATGGAACGCCAGCTTCATGACTATGTCTCCGAGGTAAGGATATCAAATCCTGAAATTGTACTCCTCTTAAGGGTATAGGATCCTGACTGTAGAAATTATTATGTGCAGAAATTTGCTGAAGTTCAGATCCTCCTAGACCAACGCCTGACTGAAGCTGATGAGAAAAGCCTGGACCTCCAAAAGATTGCCTTTGCCAAGGACAAGAAGATCTCCTTATTGGAAAAGGACATCAATATGCTGCAAAAGGAGCTGCTTCTTGCTGAGATCACAGCCCAGAAAGAGAGGATGGAGATCATGGACGGAGCCAAACTCTCTGCTACCATCGCCATGCTGAAGATCAAGTTGCAAATGGCTAAGGAAGCTGCTGATCCTTCCTTTGACAGGTCTGAATGGGATTTAAAGGCTTGGAAGCAAAGGCTAGTTGAACTTGGAGACGAGGATGAACCTGAGGAGGTGCTAGCTCTTGAAGCCGGAGGCAGTGGTGTCAAGGATCCTGAAGAGGCAGAGGCTGGTGGCAGTGGAAAAGGTGGTGAAGAGAAGGTGGATGAGGCAGCGAAGGTGTAGGCTGCATAAATGGGCGATGATGGATATTTCTAGACGCGGCCGCAACCCATTTTTTATGATTTGGTAGTTTGTTTTGGTTGATGGTGTTTTGAACAATGTTGGTTTGTAATAACTTTGAACAATAGTTTTAGGGTTAAGGATCACTGATCCTTAGAACAAAAGGGGGGTAGCAAAGGTAGATGGGTCCTTCTGTTTGTGGAGGATGAAGCCTTTGATGCCCCTCATCTTTTAATTTCCTGCATAACTTAGAACCTTTAGTATGGACACCCTTTGCCAACCCAAGTGGACGGGCCACGTTTTGCTTGTAGAAATTTGGGTTGGCAATTTTAACAACCTTTAAAAGGGTTGCACTTGATAAATAAATAAAACCTTAACTTTTGGCTATCTTTGTGTTATTAATTTTGTGTTCTGATGCTATTTTATATACATTTATGTGTCAATTTCCATCCTAAAATATTAGGATTTGTAACTGTTAGAATATCAAATGTATATTTAAATTGGTTTAAGTCAAAAGATAAAACACTATATGATCAAGGATCATATATCCTGTTGTCAAAGAATAAGGGTATAACTAATAAACCAAGAATAAAGTTAAAGTCAATAAGGATCATACCAGAGAATCCAAGTTAGGATTCTATATCCTTAACACTTACAACTGTGTCAACAAAAGATAAAATCTGATAGAAATCCTGGATCCTTAATTGTTTAGCTTTGGAAACCTGCAAAGACATATCACTTGGGACTAAGCCAATTGCCAAAGAAAACATTAGCATCTGGGGACAAGCCCAACAATCTGGGGACAAGTCCAATAAGATGGGGACAAGCCCAAATACTGGGGACAAGCCCAAAGGATCTTGTGTAAACTGGAGTATGGCCCAAACTGGCGACTATCAAAACTTAGTGACATGAAAATGCCAAAACCTTAGCTAACGTGAAAACGTTAGAAACCTTAGGAACGGATGTATGGTACGTCTACCATTATACTTAGGATCCTAAATACAGCCAGTACAATGAAATTGTAAGCCCCTAAAGCGGGTACTAGTCCCATTGCCTTTAACTGCACTAGGATAATCGTGCGCAACTGGCGAAGGCATAAGAACCTGATTCGTAGAAGGTAATAGATACCTTAAACTGGGGACAAGCCCAATGAACCGGGGATAAACCCAATGAACTGGGGATAAACCCAAAGACTTTGGAGATTTGATCGGATACTTGATCCTTTGTAAAAAACACACCTACTTCTGCAAAACTCATAACTTGATGAAAAAGGATAAAGGACCCTGTATCTTTCTCCTTATAATTAAATAAATTAAAGAATAAGAGAAATAATAATGAAATCATTACCAGAATGAGGATCATATATCCTCTGAGGATCCTTAATATGTACTGGGTATGAGGATAAATTCAGGATCCTGGATCCTTCTTACATGAAATATTTCTTTAAATGGACAGCATTCCAAGCCCTTGGTAATAGATCACCTTCCATGGTTAATAAACGATATGCCCCCTTTCCTGCCTCAGCTTCAATTGGGTAGGGGCCTTCCCACTTTGGTGCTAACTTGCCAACAGCAGGATTTGTGGTATTTTGGAATGCTTTACTCAACACCATGTCACCAACTTGAAATTTCCTGATCCTGACATTCTTGTTATAAGCCCCAGCCATCCTTTGTTGATAGCTAGCCAATCTTATCCTTGCTAAATCCCTAAGTTCTTCTATAGTATCCAAATCTTGAACCAAGTTTTCAGCATTCCCTTCAGGATCACGGATGCTTGTTCTTGCAGTAGGGACTACCATCTCTGTAGGGATCACAGATTCAGCTCCAAAAACCAAAGAAAATGGTGTTTGACCAGTAGAATTCTTGGGAGTTGTCCTATCATCCCATAACACATAAGGTAGCTCTTCTGCCCATTTCCCCTTCTTGGATCCAAGCTTCTTTTTCAAGTTGTTGATGATGATCTTGTTGGATGATTCTGCTTGACCATTAGCTTGTGGGTGGACTGGTGTTGATGTTATCATCCTAATCCCCCAACTGTCACAAAAGTTAGTAGTTCTACTCCCAATAAATTGGGATCCATTATCACAAACAATTTCAGAAGGTATGCCAAATCTAGTAATGATGTTTCTTTTAATAAAGGATATCACTTCCTTTTCTCTGACTTGTGCAAAGGCCTCAGCTTCTATCCATTTGGAAAAGTAATCAGTCATAGCAAGCATAAACACTTTTCCTCCTAGTGCTTTGGGAAGTTTGCCAACTATATCCATTCCCCATCTCATGAATGGCCAGGAAGAGGATATAGGATGCAGGAGCTCCGCTGGTTGATGAAGGATATAGCTATGTCTTTGGCAAGCATCACATTTCTTCGCATAATCCACAGCATCCTTCTTCATGGTAGGCCAATAATATCCTGTTCTAAGGATCCCTGAGAAAAGTGCTCTGCCCCTAGTGTGGTTTCCACAGTCTCCTTCATGAAAATCCTTCAGAACTTCTTGAATTTCTGGATCCTCAATGCACCATAGGTATGGACCTGCAAGAGATCGTTTATATAATATGTTATTTAGTATTGTAAATTGAGATACCCTGACTTTGAAAGCTCTAGGATTTTCTCCAGTAGGAATCTCTCCATGTTGTATATATCTTAGGATTGGAAGGATCCATGATCCTGAATTTGATTGTGAGCCATCACTAGGTATGATTGCAGAATCCTCTATTATCTCCATAGCTGTGTGATCCTCAATAGCAGGAGCTAAGATGTGGATAATGGGAATCTTAATATCCTCTGGAATCTTCAGTGATGATCCAAGGTTGGCTAAGGCATCAGCTTCTGCATTTTCTTCCCTGGGTACCTGTGTTAAACTAAAAGAAGCAAAAGATTCTGCCAATTTCTTGACTAGCTCTAGATATTTGATTAGCCTTTCACCTTTAACAGCATAAGAACCATTAAAGTGGTTAGTAATTAGAAAAGAATCTACATGTACCTCAAGATACCTGATCCTCATGTGCTTTGCAATTTGCAAACCAGCTATTAAGGCCTCATATTCAGCCTCATTATTAGTAGTTTGAAACTCACAAGCAATTGAGTGGGGTATTATCTCCCCCTGTGGCGATTTTAGTAGTATGCTTAATCCAGTTCCCTTGACATTTGAAGCCCCATCTGTGAAGAGTATCCAAGGATCCTTAGTCTCTTCAAGTTGTTAAACTTCCAATTCAGCTTCCCTTAGTAGATCTCTACTGAAATCAGCCACAAAGTCAGCTAAGGCTTGGGATTTGATGGCAGTTCTTGGTTCATATTTGATATCATATGCACTAAGCTTGAGTGCCCACTTTGCCATCCTTCCTGACATTTCAGGTTTCCTGAGAACATTCTTGATATGAAAGTTAGTCTTGACAATAATAGGATGAGTCTCAAAATAATTACGTAATTTAGTAGATGCCATGATTAAAGCAAGAATAAGTTTCTCTAAATGAGAATACCTGGACTCAGCATCAAGTAGACTTTTACTTACATAGTATACCAGATGTTGAGTACCTTCATGGTCCTTAACAAGGACTGCACTTACTGCCTTAGAAGAAACTGCTAAATATAAGGATAATATATCCCCATTTTCTGGTTTCATTAAAGCTGGAGCTGAGGATAGGTAATCCTTAAGGGCTTTGAGGGCATTCTCATGCTTTTCAGTCCACTCAATTTTTTTGTTTTTTTTCTCAGGATGTCATAGAATTCTTTTCGTTTCTTTGATGACTTTGAGATGAATCTATTCAATGGCATTGGCAGGAGACTTGATATTCATAATGGCCTTGATTTGTTCTAGACTTGCCTCTATCCCCCTTTTTGTCACCATGTAACCTAAGAATTTGCCAGCTTTCACTCCAAAGTGGCATTTAGAAGTATTCAATTTCATGTTGAATCTATCAAGGATATCAAATGCTTCCTCCAAATCTGTAAGGTGATCCTCAGCTCTTTTGGACTTAACCACCATGTCATCAATATAGACTTCTATTGTGTGTCCATTTTGCTCTTTAAACATCATATTTACTAGCCTTTGGTATGTAGCACCTGCTCTGAGTAGTTTGTCTACCTCCTCTTGGATGATGGCATTTCTCTCAGGTGCAAACTTTCTCCTCTTCTGATGTATGGGTTTGAAGGACCTGTCAATGCCAAGTTTATGAGTAATAATATCTTTAGAAATACCTATCATGTCTTCATGTTTCCAGGCGAAGGTAGTTTTTCTCCTTTTTAAGAAGGATACTAAATCCTTTTCAATGTTGTCAAGGATCCCGGATCCTATAAAGACCTTGGATTCAGGATCCTGAGGATCCATCAGGATGTCTTTAACATCTTGTTCTCTCGCCTCCAAGACATCGCTTGGAGGATACTTTAATTGCTATGCCTCCCTAGGTCTTGAGGCTGGCTTCATTGATGAAATGTAACAATTCTTGGCTTCTTGCTGATCACTTTATCCTGTGTAAGGATGGAAGTTCGAATAGGCCTATTCCCATTCTCCATCTTTGTCTCTTTCGCATGCCTTTTAGCTGCTGAAAAGGAAGTGCAACATATATCTGATCCACCAGAGATAAAGTTGATAATTTGGGCATCAGCTGGAGGAGCAGGAGCCCTTTCTGGAATCTTTTCAGGATCCTAGATCCTTGATTTCTTTCTTCTAAATAGCTCCTTCAAGTATCCTTTGCTTAAGAGGTAACCAATCTCCTTCCTGAGTGCTATACATTCATCAGTGAGATGACCAAAATCTTCATGATAGGCACACCATTTGGATTTGTCTTTTGTGGCAGCCGGCTTTTCATTCTTTCTAGGCCATCTAGCTTTATCACCTATATTCTGCATAGCCAAGATTAGTTCACTATTATCAACAGCAAAGCAATATTCAGAAATAGGAGGATAATCTTCATCATCTTCCTCTTGCTCCACATCATGCACATTTTGATTGTCAAATATGACTTAGATTTGTTGTTCCTGAAATAGGATCCTTGCATTTCTTGTTTTGAGGATCCTGACAGTCTTTCCTGGAACCTTTTATCATCCTCTAAACGGATGAACCTAAGGGCCCTGTTTCTTACTTCATCAAGATTCCTGCAAGGGGTCATAACAAGATTATCATAGAATTGTGAATCCTTAAGCAAACCCATTTTAAAAGCCTCTACAGCTGTGGTAATATCCAGATTGGGAATCTCTAAGGATTCTCTACTGAATTTAGTTATGTAATCGCTTAGTGATTCATTGTGACCTTGGGTTACCCTATATAAATCACTAGTTAAACGTTTAAATCTCCTACTACATGAACATTGGCTATTGAACAAGTTAACTAGATTAGAAAATGAAGTAATAGAGTAAGGAGGAAGACTTAGCAGCCATTTAAGAGCTGATCCTATCAGCGTGGATCCAAAACCCTTGCAAAGACAAGCTTCCTTTAACCTTTCAGGAATGGGGTTGATCTCCATTCTTTCCCTGTATTGAGCTACATGCTCTTCTGGATCAGTTGTACCATCGTAGAGCTTCATGTTTGGTGTTTGAAACCTCTTTGGTATCTCTGCATCACATATAGGTGGTGCAAAGCGTGACACTCTGTGACTCCCATCCGGGATTTCAGGAATGGGTTTAACCACTCCCGGGACACTGGATATCATATCCTTGAGTTTTTGCAACTCTCTGGCCATAGCTTGGTTGATCCATGGTTCCTGCACAAAGCCATGGTTAGTATTATAAGATGTGTTTAAAGTGTTACCTCCTGATTGGTTCGAGGTTGGGATTCCAGATGTGAATCTAAATTGATGTGATTCTGGAATGATCGTGGGACCAGATAAGGCAATAGTCTGCATGGGAATGAAGTCTCCCACATGAATCTCTGAACTTCTGGGTTGTTGACTCCTTAAGGATCCTTGATCCTGAAAGATGCTTGTTGGACCGTTCTACGACCTCGAAACGTCAGTTAAGGCAGTTCATCTTTGAGTACGAAGGCGGAATCAACGTAAACAAAGTCATAACAGCTAGTTTCCTTTTAATCTTTCTTTTCTGATTGATTTTCGTGCTTTTACAATGTAATCTGATACAAATCCGGCAGCACCTCTCTTTACACACACATACAGATCTGCTTCAAATGACACACACATCATCTATATATAGACATGAAGATTTCGCTTGGAATGACATGAGTTGCTGTTCAAGCGAAATCTAATGTGTTGATTTCGCTTGAACTACTACTAATAACCTTCAAGCGAAATTGAATAAACAGATTTCGCTTGAACATGTACATTTAGCTTGATTAAGACGTAGTCAGCAGACAGTAGATGCACCAACAGACTCCCCCTTGGATGTTGACGAAGTCTTTGGCTTCAAGTCTTTGTCTTTGTCAATCTCCAACTCTCTGTCTTTTCATCATAAACATTCTTACTACACAGGTTTACAATCTTGTCCTGGCTCCATCTTCAGACTTCCCTTTGACTGTTGATCCAGACTCCCCCTTTCATAGACTCCCCCTCTCAATATGCTATAATCTGAGGTCTTTATCTGGTTCAAGCTTTGACATTTAGCTTCCGTGGGAATGATGAAGTCCAAAACCTGTGTCTCAAACATCAATCATTACAAACTATCTTTTCAACAATAAATCACAAACTATCAGAACATTTTTATATAACATTCAAAGTTTTCAACAAATTCTCCCAAACCTGTTCATCATGTTTAGCACTTGGAATTTTGAAAATTCGCTTTCCAACATCAGTTGTCGAAAATCTTTTTGGATTTTTATTTTTAAATGAAATGCAGTAAACAAATATATACCAACAATATTTTTGTGAGATTGTTTAAAAGGATCATATCAGTTTTTGAGACAAATCACTAGCACCGTTAAGCTTTAATCATTTTAAGTTCTAAACGATTCACTTAGATTGTCAGTATACTGATCCACTTAAATTTTCACACAAAGTTCAACTGCTTCGAGATACGAGTTTAATGTCTTAAGCACTTAAACTTAATCGCGTGTCCCACATCAGAATATACTCCCGTATCCAGATCCCAATATTCAGTCTTACAGGCAATTATAACACAAATGATATCTGTAAGGGGTTAATAAATTATGAAGAATCATGAGAGCTCAGGTCAGAACTACCGTTCAGCAGAGAGATCATGACTCAACTTTTGGGTGTGTCCCCTTTAGAGGATCTTTTTTTTACAACAGCATTGCTAAGCAATTTTATTGTCTTATCATTGATGCTGAGGGTGATGCTATGTTTCAAGCATTTGCGGAAAGTATTATTCGAGGACTAGGTCAGAACTACCGTTCAGCAGAAGTCCTGGAATAATACCCCAGATATCACTGAGTATAAAGACCTAGTATATCAGAAATAGGAATCTTTCAAACAAGATTTCGGGGGTTACCCATATATCCGAGAGATGTTACCCACGATATAAGCAAGTTTGAATTTAGGTTTATATCTCATCACAATCTACTAAATGTGCAAAAACCTACTGACACATCAACAGTGAGACCGTTTATCACTTTTTAACTTTCCATATCTTTAGCATGCTGTGATCGTCCACTGATTTACTATCATTTCCTCTTTTTCACCACAAAACTCATTTTTGCTTTTTCAATATTTTTGGCATTTTCAAATTTTCTATTTTTTTTAAAATTTTTCTCCCCCTAAAATCAAAATATGTTTCAATTTTGATTTTCAAGGAAAATTTGAAAACAAACTATACAAGAAACATGACAAACTGATATCAAATTGCTTCAATTCGCCATTCTCTTGGCATAAACAATCAGAACTCCCCCTGACAACAAACTATTTTCCCATTTAGATTTCAAAACACTTAAGTTTGTTTTAATCAAAATGGTTTTTCCGAAAAAATTAGTTTTGTTGAATTAACAAACCACTTGTTGGTTAGGGGATTACTTCATCACTTTGTTCTCCTTTAACCATTTTGAAAGATTTAACAGTTCAAGATTCTATCAACACAAACACTTGTAGAAAATCAAGTACAACTTAATGTCCCTGATTTACCACATGTAAGGCGAAAAATCACCAGAGTGAAATTTCTCAAGAAATGTGCCGATTCATGTTCCACGCTTACCAACCTGGGAACTCCGGCAAGTCAGGTTTTTCTATTTGAAAAGATTCACCCAAGCCTGACCAGCCTTGGGTGATTTTGAATTCTTGTTCAACAATGATGGAAAATTTGCATCATCCATTGTTAAACCTGAATTCTCAAATTTTACCTCAACACTAGGCTCCTCTGGCTTTGATGAACCAGAATCATTGCCTGCACATGGCTTGTCTGACTTTGACCTGTCAGATTCATTGCCTGATGGTGGCTTGTCTGACTTTGACACATCAGATACATCGCCAACCATTTTCTTCTTCTTCTTTTCTTCTTTCGTCCTCAGATTTGTATCCGATGAATTTGTCTTGCTTGACTTTGCAATCGAGTTAGTTGATTCATCAGAACTCTTATTCAATCTGTCCGGTGAACCCGAAGACAAAATTTTCTCGAGATACTCTCTCGCCTTCTTCCTTTTCTTTCGCAGTCTGTCTTTCTGCCCCTGTGAAAGTGTAACTTTCTTTTCTTGAATTTTCTGCTCCTGAACTTTAGGTTTTAGAACCTTCTGTTCATGGGGCTTGACGTTGACTGGCTTCTTTGTCAATTTCTGAGAATTAACCCTCAATCTTTCATTTGATCTCCTTGGGCAATCTCTGGCAATATGACCTCTGATTTGACAATTATAGCATTTTCTTGTCTCATAACTCCAATTCTGGCAGTTAACAGCAATGTGTCCTCTCACACCACAGGTGTAGCACACTCTGTTATCGTACCATTCACTTCTGTCAGTCCAAACCTTCAGATCATAACATTGTTTGGCTTGGTTATAGTCATTTCTCCTCCTTAATGCTGGATTTGGCTTTTGAGCACTGTGGTCAAACCTGCACCACTTATTACCAACATTTTGTGAGTTTTCATTTTTTAGATTTTTGTGATTTTTGATAATGATTGGATGACTTATCTGATGAGCTTTTATTTTCATTTTTAAAATTTTTCAAATTTTTAACTTTTTGTTTCTGTTCTACACTCTTCTTAACAGGTTTTTGTTTAGAACATTCACCTGTTTCAGTAGATTGCAAAACAGTATTTTTAAATTTTTCTTGTAAATCTAAAAATATTTTTCTTTTCTTTTCTTTTTCATCATCAGATATTTCATCACAATTTTCAATTTTGACTTTATCAAAATTTGTGACATTGTCACTTATTGGAACAGAATTGATCGGTTTTGGACACACATATGGTGCCGAAGTCACAAAACCTTTCAATTTATTCTCTAACTCAGCAATTTTGTTCCGAGCAATGTCAGCTTCATTTTCAAGTCGAATGATTTGCTGAAGATGAGAATTTATTTCAAACTGTTTTTCAAGATTATTGTTAAAAATAACAGACTTTTCATCTTCTAAAACCTTCATTTGACTTTGAAAATCTTTTTCTTTTTCTTTTAACGCTTCATTTTCCAATTTTATCCAAGAAACGTTTTCATTTTCACTTTTAATTTTTCCAAAATCTTTGTTTTCTAATGTCAAACTCTCAATATTTTTCAAAAGTTTGTCATTTTCAGATTTTAGTTTTTCACAGTTTAAGCGCAACTCCAGAATCTGTTCATCATCAGCTTTCTTCTTTGTTTCCATCTTGTATGTTCCTGCACAGAAAATTTTAACAAAATCAAGAGGATTCAAATATTCATCAATATAACAACCCCTCTTAATATCGTATTTCATAACATTTTTTGCTGCAAGACACACAGTGATTCGTTTCCTCATTTCAATGATTACATCCAAGTCTATCCTTTCTGATTCTTCTTTTATTTCATCCAATAACTTCCTTTTTCTTGAATCTTCATGAAGCCTATGATTTGTAATTGTATTGATGAAACTTCTTAAATCATAGCGTGATAAACTAGAATTCCGTTTTTCGTTATTCACGAATTTATCCCATTCCAAAGGTAAAGCATCAACAAATTTTGAAATTCTTTCATCTTTCGAATGATATATCTTATGTTTTTCTAACTTGATGATTAGATCATAAAACCTTTCTTTCAACTCCTCCACTGATTCATTCTTCTTACATAAAAATTTTTCGAATACTTTAACATAAACATCCTTATCACCTAATCTCGCACACCAAGATTCACAATGCCAATCATTTAAATTTTCAAGATTCTTGTTTTCCTTTTCGTCAAACATTTTGAATTCTTGATATTTGCACCTTGTAAATCTCCTCGAATCACCTGCAAAATCAACAAAACACTTAGAAAATTTTTCAAAGTTTTGACAATTACAGCAAGTTCAAGCGAAATCACTTGAAGAGTAAACAGCTTCAAGCGAAATCAACAACTTTCCAACTAAATCAGATAGTAATCTGATTCAAGCGAAATCTCTTGAAACAAACTGTTATCAAGCGAAAGGTCTGGTTTCGCTTGAGATATCAAACAAAAAGCTCAATCAAGTTCAAATGGTTCAAGCGAAATCCTTTATATCCTGGTTCGCTTGAACTTTTCAAGCGAAATCTAAGACCAGTTCTGTTACAAGCGAAATCAACAGCCAAACTCAAGCGAAATCAGACAAATAAGCATATTTCAAGCGAAATCATCAATATATTTCAAGCGAAATCTGCTGATGTCATCTTTTTTGAACAGTTTTCAAGCGAAAAGTTAATTTTTTTTATATGAATTCGATTGATTTTAAGTCCAAATCTTTCAAGGATTAGTTATCACACTAAATCGCTTGTTATATGTCAAATTTAGGTCATTTTCACCGCTGAAATATGTTCAAATGAGAAAAGTATGTGAAGAAATGAGTAGAAACAAGAAAATCCGGTAGAATCAAGCTGTAATGGTATGAACTCCTCGTCCTGAGCTCTGATACCACTTGTTGGACCGTTCTACGACCTCTAAACGTCAGTTAAGGCAGTTCATCTTTGAGTACGAAGGCGGAATC
This sequence comes from Helianthus tuberosus, assembly GCA_030545235.1. Lineage (NCBI taxonomy): Eukaryota > Viridiplantae > Streptophyta > Magnoliopsida > Asterales > Asteraceae > Helianthus > Helianthus tuberosus. The sequence continues at coordinate 191,996,385 of CM060406.1, forward strand.
AACGTAAACAAAGTCATAACAGCTAGTTTCCTTTTAATCTTTCTTTTCTGATTGATTTTCGTGCTTTTACAATGTAATCTGATACAAATCCGGCAGCACCTCTCTTTACACACACATACAGATCTGCTTCAAATGACACACACATCATCTATATATAGACATGAAGATTTCGCTTGGAATGACATGAGTTGCTGTTCAAGCGAAATCTAATGTGTTGATTTCGCTTGAACTACTACTAATAACCTTCAAGAGAAATTGAATAAACAGATTTCGCTTGAACATGTACATTCATTCTTTCAAGCGAAATACTTAACTAAATCATGATCTAAACCTAGTTTCGACCCTGTTGAGTGTTCATTCAACCTATCTAGACACAAGACTTGATTAAGACGTAGTCAGCAGACAGTAGATGCACCAACAATGTTGGACCCTGTATGCATCGGAGCTGAAGGTCTTGGAGGATACTCCATGGATCCGTGAACCTGCGATGAGGATCCTTGAACCTGTGAAGAGGATCCTAGATACTGAAGATAGGATCCTTGAGCCGATAGAGTCCCCATGTATCCTCCTGAACTTGAGAAGGATCCTTGATGCTGGACGGAGGATCCTTGAGGCTGTAGAGAGGATCCTGAAGGCTGGAAGTAGGATCCTTGAGCCTGCGTCATTGCCGATGATCCATAGTGCATACTTGATGATCGTCCATGGTACTGGACACCTGATGCCGTGGAATACTGGGCAGTTGTGGCTGGAGTACCGAAATCCAGTGATCTAGGCACCAATGGAGAGTGATCCTCTGTTGATCTCTTCAATTTCTTGATTTCATCAATCTCACGAAGGATCCTGTCATTAGTTTTGTCTTGCTGCTGCATGTAATCCTTCATCTGCAAAATCAAAGAATAAATATCATTTTTAGTGTTAGGGATGGATTTTCTAAGCTTATGGATCACGGATCCTCAATAGCAGCCAGGATCACGGATACTCAGTTCTTTTTGAATTAAGGATCCTCAGGAGACGTTGCAGGACTAAGGATCCAGGATCCTCATTATTATCCTAATACTAACAATTGTTTCCATTACGTTTGAACTTGTTTTGCAGGAGTATTCGAGTGGGACTTGGTCTAACCGAGATTCCAGGGGAATATGCCTTGTAATTCTACACGTGCATGAGCCCTTCGACCATTGTGGTGAACGTGGGAGAACTTGCACCTTTTTTCGGATTGTTAGTTGGCTAGCTAGCTTCTATTTTTAAAAGGGGATAACGAGCTTGATTAGACAACAGTTAGCAACACACACTACTCTCGTGAACTCTCTGCAAGTTATTGGCAATCATACACTTACACTTTCACATTAGCAATTATTGTAACAAGCTTGTTATCATCCCGATTTGTAACATTGTTTGTTTAATATATTTGGTGATCGGTAGTTTCCATCACCCGAGGTTTTTTGTGCCAGAGATCATACATTGATCAAGGGCTTTTTCCTCGTACAAATCCTTGTGTCATTTGTTCATTTCACTCATTCATTGTTTACACATTTGCTCATTTAATCAAGCATCACACCTCACAAAATCGGATTTGGTTACATTATCCTTGTGTGATTTTTGACCAAAACAGTTTGGCACCCACCGTGGGGCAATTAGTGCTTCATTCTTAAAAAATCTCATTCATCTCATTCATTTCTGCTCATTACCTTTGATCACATGGCTTCCCACGCGAAAAACACTTCAAGCTCCATGCCGGCGACCACCTCTTCACAGGGCATTCCACCTTTGCCTCCTGCACCTTCTGGATCCCAAAAGGATGCTGAGAATGCTGCGAAGAAACAAACCCCCGTTTTCCCAAAACCAACTACTGATGTTTCTTCTGGTCCTACTAACAGTGATCTTTATTCTTTGATTTTGCAGATGAACGATTACATGCAGCAGCAGGACAGGACTAATGACAGGATCCTTCGAGAAATTGATGAAATCAAGAAATTGAAGAGATCAGCGGAGGATCACTCTCCATTGATGCCTAGATCACTGAATTTTGATTCTCCAGTCATAGCCACCCAACACCCCACAGCATCAGGCATTCAATACCAAGGTGGATCATCGAGTATACGCTATGTGTGACAATCCGAGATTTCAAGGTCTTTCCCATGCACTCGATGACTTCACAAACCTGTCTTTACAATTCGATGCACGTGGTGTTATGTGTAGTTTGTTTGAACAACTAATGTTTTATTATTGGTTGTCAAATGTTTATGTGTAATGTTTGGTTGCTTTTATGTATGAATATGTTTGGTTGTTAAAGTGTTGTGTTAAAACAAGTTTCTTCGTCACAAGTCCACCCCGACGAACGTTAAGAGTTTCGCCACATGTAACCTCGACAAAAGTTGGATCTTTCGTCGAGCTTGGTCTTTCGCCATAGCGGGCCTCGGCCCAATGTATTTCGTGGCCTAACTGATGATAATTGTAAAACCCTCATAACCGTAACACGTAACAGGAAAACCTAAAAACTCTTTCTTCCTCTCCTTGTTGTGCGACGACATTCGTGAGTCTTGAGGCCTTCATCCCTATCGGAATTAATCCTCTTCGTATCATCGGTTAGTGTCCTTTCGCTAATGGTGTGTTATGATTCTAAGGTTGCTTTGTTATGATTCTACGTGAGTAGGGTCTGTCAATGATTGTGTTTAACTTGGTAATGATAATCTGATTGACATAAGAATGTTATTGATTATATTGAAATCGTGATTGTACATAATACACGTGAGGGCTTAGGGTAAGCAACGGAAACTTGTGATTATGAATCTGTAATGAGTCTTGATCAGTGGTTGTATCATGTTTGAATCCATGTTAATGTGCATCGATGATTAATGTTGACGGTTGTTAGTTGTGATGATAGACAGTGATTAAGAATTGCTATGAACATTAGAGTGTAACCGTCGTTGATCCATTGTTTTGAATATGCATAACTGATGCTATGAAATCAAGGTTCTGTAACTGACCTCGGTGAAACACTGTGGTAATTCGTCATACATGGAACCCGAAGAAAGATGTGAACTTTCGTCAAATTCAATATGACGAAACATGTGGTCATTCGTCGAAGCTGTTTATGACAAAACATGTGGTATTTCGTCGAAAGGGACTTTCATCGGGGGAGGTCTTTCGCCGAAGGGATATCTGTTGGGCTTGGACTTAGGTAGATAGCCCAGTTATCTGTTGCTTGTTATTGCATGTATTGCATGGATCAATCATTCTGAATGATATCGTGAATGAATGTTTCTGAGTTCTGAATGCCTTACCAGATGATTCGTTATCTGATGAAGTTTTGCTGATTGTAGAGAATACCGTTTATACGGATCAATCATTCTTACGGTGCTTAAAAGTGATCACGGAAAACAGGATATCAGATCTTCAGGGGGAATTATTTTTTGTTGAAGTTAACCAGTGGGGTATTTGAAGTTGCTATCAATTGCCGGTTGAGTTTTTGTACATTCTTAGATCGAGCAAGCGGAATGCGAGATCGTGGTGCTGAAAGGTATTATCTAAAAACTGAACGCGGATGTGGCTAAAGCTGAAACAGAGATTGCTGCACTGACTAGTTTCAAGTTGGTGATTGTTCGTGAAGATTGCAGTTTAGCAAATCAGAGGAGAGTCGTGAACTGTGCAAAACACCAAAAGATTCATTTCAGGGGGAACGTGCTTGACACTGTCAAAAGCAAACCCGGATCATCAATCAAGGGGGGAATCAATTGAAGATTTCAAGATGCCTGATTGAAGTTGCAGAAAAGTTGAAGAAAGATTGTAGAATATTCAAACACAACTCAAGGTTTTGTGACGATTCGACAGTGACAGCCGAGGGGGAATCTGTTGGTGCATATTTCGTACGTCTGCCACTGTGCGAATAGCTAGATAGAGTGTGTGTGTGTTGAATATTGTATAGAATAGGATCAGTTGGACACGGTGTTGATATTGTAAACGTCCATCCGGACGGATGGACAAGTCCATCCGTACGGATGGACAACATGTAAGTCCAAACCCCATCCGGATACATGTTATGTATTGTAATAGTCCATTCAGACGGATGGACAAAAGTTCATTCGGACGAATAGGCTTTGCCTATAAATAAGGAGTTGGGGTTCCCATTTGGACAAACTTTTGGTTCCCTGAGGGGAAATGCTGTCCAACTGGTCTCACGGTGCTGTAACGTTGGATTATCAATAAGAGGCCAGATTATAAGTGTCTGCTCGGTGTTCTATTCTATCTTCTACTCATTTCTTATTGTTTCGTATCACCGAACACGTCGTTTCGGGACCAAAGCTTCGTCAAACTCGCCGGATCCTGGATTCTCAGAATGGTACAATGACACGTGTCCAGAATGTTTGATGAGTCGCCCTTTGGCTTGGCCGACTCCTCCTTGTGGCTTGCCTAACTCCTCATTTTGGCTTGGCTGACTCCTCGTTGTGGCTTGGCTGACTCCTCATTGTGGATCGCCTGACCTCTTTGTTGTGGCTCGGCTGACACCTCAAATTTTATTTTATTTTTCAACGAGACTTTTTAATTTTATTAATTTATTAAATTTAGATACCATATTATTTTGCGGAGTCTATAAATACGCAAACTTTTTATTTGGTGGCTTTGAGACGTTTTCTTCCAACATGAGTGGAAAAGTAGTTGTTTTCTCTTCAAAGTAAATGAAAAATCCGCTATACTTCTATTTTCATAGTTGTGATTTTTTTTCAAAAATATATATAAAAATGTTTATTAGTAGTGATGTGATCCCGAAACTTAGCTATGTAAAGGTAGCCTTTGTGCACTCTACTAGAAAGATTTGATAGTGTAATTCTTTCTTTTTTTGAACGACGACATTATATTAGAAACACTAGCCAGGAGCTAGCAAAAACAAGCATACAAGGAAGAGCAAAACAACATAACAAGAACAAAACATTAATCAAAATTGAATCTGCTCCATTTGTGCTCATCCAGCTGAATCTTCTTCGCTTGGTTCCGGATCCAAAGGAAACCAAGTGCCTTCAACTCCTGAATAATGTCTGACGCCGAACTCTTTTTATGGTTGATAGTGTAATTCTAGATATATAAACTAGATACACCTCAACCCTAATTCAGTTGATCTATTTTATTTTTAAAAAGTTACTTCATTAGTTTATTTTATTTTTTTCTTTTAAAAAGTTGTATATAGCATTTATAAACATAACTAGCATAATAACATACATATATTTTGATATTAACTTTTTAATTTTGTGATTTGCTTTGAAAAATTTAAAAAAAAATAAGCTGATACATCTTAAGCCACTATTAGAAAACCGTTTTTTTAAAGAACCAAGCAACAAAGTTGCGTATTTATAGACTCGACAAAATAATAAGATACCTAAATTAAATAACATTAAAAAGAAATGTGGAAAAGAAAATAAAATTTGAGGAGTCAGCCTAGCCAAAACGAGGGGTCAGCCAAGCCAAAACAAGGAGTCAGCCAAGGCACTAGGAGGAGTCAGCCCGACGCATCAGTCACCTTTTTACCTTTGACACGTGTCAGCACCACCTTAGCAGACGCAATAACTGACATATCGACGCATATGCTTTAGGCGCTATTCTAAAGACGTATTAGGGTGACACTTTGGTAAATCATGTTGGTCAAACAACATTTTGGCTTTATGGGAAGTTAACAGTTCTGATTCTTTATAACATCTTTTACTTTACGCTATATCATATGGACTTATTGGAGGTTAACAGTTCGGATTCGGGAATCAGCTTTGTCACCGATACTATGTTTTCATGTAGGGTAAGGTAAAAAATGTTATAAAGAATCCGAACTCTTAACCTCCAGTAATATTGGGTAAAGTAAAAGATGTTATAAAGAATCAAAACCGTTAACTTCCCATAAAGCAATATGCTATCGGAAACAATGAGAGAACTGATAAAGATGAAGGTTTCTACTCTAAGTCTTCTGGAATATCACTTTAACGTTGTCATTGTCATGTCTGGAATATAATATTGCGTAATAATAAAACATACCATGCCGGTGTTGTGAATCACGACCCATGAAGCTTCTATATATACAAACGATCTGCATGGAAAGAAAGTATACAAGATTAACCTATTTAACTTGAATTTATAATTCAAATCACCCGACCACTAAGCTAATATGTCCACCATATCTCCATTTCCATCACATGTTTCTGTCCAAAGCTTTGTTACAGTGAAGCTAAGTGATAAGCGCATGTATGGTTTATGGAAAACACAGATGCTATGTCTCTTAACGAGCCATGATATGCTTGGTTTCATCAATGGAAGTAGTCCCGCCCCTGCTATGCAGGTTGAAAGTAGATTGGATGCGCTTGTTCGTGGTTGGATTCTTGGTTCCCTGTCCGAAGAAGCAGCCATGAAAGTCTTGAATCCCCTCAATCAACATAAGCATGTTACAGCCAAACATATATGGGATCAAGTGCAAAGTACGTATGGTCAACAGGAAGGTCGGTACTATATTCTTGTTACTCATATACACACAGTGGCAGTGCTAAATTTCTATCAATACGACGTTAGATTTTTTGGGTCGGGTTGGGTTTTTATCACCAACGTTTCGATAAAAAAACAAGTACAATCAATAATATTTACAACTAACTTTAATGGGCGAAACTACTTGAAAGGAATAAAAGGAGGAATTTACATAACATATATAGCGTGAAACTACAGCCGAAAGGAGGAACAACGCAACCTTCATCTTGTTATATTCACAAAGAGAAATTAATAACATGGTAAAAATATGTTCTAATTAATAGCAAAAATGCATGAAACATAACAAGCTAAATACCACTTCATACGTGTTTCATAGCGTTTTTTTCTTAATTCTTTAAAACCAATCCGTTACATCTTCAACCGCAAATTTCCCAAAGAACTTCTCGACATAACAAATGCAAGAATCTTTCATATAAACATCACCAACCTGAATATGTAAATCTGTCTTCACATGGTTCATGGCAGGAAAATAACTCTCGAAACTTGTCGTATCAACTAGTAGAAGTAATGGTAACTTCAATAAATTAATGATAGACCAATGTGTTTCCTTGTGTCCAACCATGCTTTTTGCAAGATGAGATATACCACTCAACTTTGACAAACAATTTAATTATCTATTGTTATATTAGTAACTAGTTTATAGTCCCGTGTGTTACACGGGTTGGATGATAAGATTGGTTGTATTCGAAGAACAGAATAATTACAAAATTTGAATTATTTTTGATATTGCAGATGTTAAATATAAATTTTGATATAAACACATAACACCCTAACATGACCTATCTATACCAGGTTAAAGAGAATATAACATTACTCGCTATAAATGACACATTTAAGCAAATACATTATATTTATTTGTTACTTTAGTAATAATAATTAGATAATATATATATATATATATATTTTATATAGTAATTAAATTTATATATTATGTTATTATACGTAAAGAATGTGAAGTAAATTCTTGAATCTCATCTTTTTCTTTATCTTGGGGAATAAGACGAAGTAGGAAAAATACTGATGAACACAAATGTTTCTTTAAAATTATTGGATGATAATGAAAATGCTTTTAAATCTTAATTGAGATGGAGTTGGTGACGAAAGAGATGGAATATGGTGGGTATATCTAATTATAATAAAAGATTTCAGTTAATGTCATATAATATTCTCTCTTTCAATTCATTAATAATATTATTATCTAAAAATTAAATTTTGTTGGAGTTAATAGATTTAATAGATAAATGCATACATTCAGTTCAAATAATCACTTCACTATTTTTAATATATAAACTCAAATCCGAGTTATACTGTTTTACATATTTTTTGTAGTGTTGATATGAAATATTTATAATAACATTTTTTAGTAACGTAACATCATGCTTCTTAGATAATAACAATTAGGTTTTTCAAAGGTAAACATATTATTTAATTATATTTCTACTTTGCTTTACGCAAAACAGATAAAGTAAATTAAACCATATGTTTATACATTTTAAAAAATAATAAAATCATAGATAATTTATATATTTATTTAATCATAAATTAGAACTAAATATTAATGAATTAATAATATCATTGATGAATTGAAAGAGAGAATGTCATCTGGTATTATTTGGAGTCTTTTATTAGAATTAGATATCTATATTGATTAGTTATTATATGTTTAGAAAATTATATTATTAGATATTTATTAATAATATCAATAAATTGATGGAGAAAATGCCATGTGACATTATATGAACTCATTATCACTATTAGATGACATGTGGCATTAGAAAGACTTTTTTATTATAATAAGATTAGATGTAGTTATAGAGGTCATGCATAAGTTCTTCTCTTTGTTCATAATTAAAATCATAACTAAATTGCATAAATCAACATTTATGTTATACCTAAACTTCACTTCTTACATTTCAATATAAAATTAGCAAAACCCAACATTTATGTTTATATTTTGTAACATTTTATAACCTTTACAACTAACGTCGTCCAAAAACTCAGTTAAGTTACCTCATATGTGAGGGTACTATGGTTTTTGATTACACAAAGGTTGATTTGTGCAAAGAGATTATTTATAATATAAAGGTTGATTTTTGCAAAAAAAAAATGTTATTATATATATAGTAAAATATTTTTTTTTTCAAAAACATTAATATTTGTTAATAATTATATATTTATATCTAAAAGTAGTTTTAAATTTATTTTATAAAAAAATTTATTTTAAAATTTTTATAAAATAAATAATAATGACAAGATAAATTATTTTTTATATAAAGTATAAATAAAACACAAATTCTTTTAAAATAAAGTTATTATAATATCTAGCATATTTTTATAATTATAACAAATATTTTAAAACTACTCAAACTAAAAGGTATTTCTTATGTATATGTAAGTATGTGTTTATAAATACAAAATATTAGACAAATTTATATCTATAACAGAAACTACTAAATTAATTTGACGTTTAAAAAATTCGTTAATAAACTCCGGTAAACAAATTCTAAATATATAATATTCAAATAATACAAATGCAACACTAAAAATATATATGCAGTTTAAGACATTCTATTATTTCCTATTGCATTTGTATTAGTATTATTTACATATTATGTATTTAGAATTTGTTTACTCAAGTTTATGAAAGATTTTTTTAAACGTCAAATCAATTTATTAGTTTCTTTTATCGATATAAATTTGTCTAGTATTTTGATTTTATAAACACATACTTACATATACATAAAAAATACCTTTTACTTTGAGTAGTTTTAAAACGTCCGTTATAATATACATAATTTTAAAAATATTCCGGATATTACAATAACTTTATTTTAAAAGAATTTGTGTTTTAGTTATACTTTATATAAAAAGTAATTTATCTTGTCATTATTACTTACTTTATAAAAATATTAAAATCAACATTTTTATAAAATAAATTTAAACTAATTTTTATATATAATTATTAACAAATAATAATGTTTTTGCAAAAAAAAAAAAATTGCAAAAAAAAAAAAAAAACATTTTACTTTCTAAAAATATTAAAATAAGAAGTTTTATAAAATAAATTTATAACTAATTTTTTATATTTATAAATATATAATTATTAACAAATAATAATCTTTTTGCAAATAAAAAATATTGACTCTATATATATATAATATTTTGCACAAATCAACCTTTATGTTATAAATAATCTTTTTTCATAAATCAACCTTTATTATAAAAGACCATAGTACCCTCAAATGCAAAGCATGTGAGGTAACTTAAATGAGTTTTTGGACGACATTAGTTGTAAAGGTTAAAGAATGTTACAAAACATGAATATAAAGGTTGGGTTTTGCCAATTTTATAGTGAAAGGTATGAAGTACAGTTTAGGTATAACATAAGGTTGATTTATGAAATTTTGTCTAAAATCATTCGGATATAACGTTAATACCTTTGAAATGATAAATGCTCTAAAATAATCATCCAAGTTCAAGGTTCCATCCGTGGATTCTTCATTATAAAATACTTACGTACCACCCTCTTGTATAGTTGTATATGCATATCTAACACTACTGTGTTGAACTTATCGGTACCTTCTTTATATTAATCAGAGCGAGAAGAAAGAAATGGAGAAGATATAGGTTTTGTCTCAGAGGATAAGCAACTGTTGTATGATGCTGTTGAGTGTGGACACCTAGAAGAAGTGGAGAGAATCTTAAAGGAGGCAAAAGTTGGAATCACAGAGAGCATTAGCATCAACGGCAACACTATTCTTCACATAGCAGCGGCCTACAGGTGCCCCTCGGATGATGGGGATAGGTTTCTGAATAGAATGTTGGATCTAAGTAGTATTCCGCTAACGGAGGTTCAAAATTCAGATGGAAGCACCCCGCTTCATCTAGCTGCTTCAGTTGGGAATGCAAATGCTGCTAAGATCTTGCTAGACAGAAGCCCAGACCTGTTGCATGCAAGGGATAACCACGGTTACACGCCAGTTGACATAATTCTTTCTGGACCTTGTAATAAGGAAATGTCTCTCTTTTTGATCCAATCCGCAATGCAAGACATAGAACAGGCCGATACTTCAATTCACAAGTCTTTGTTGGTTAATGCTATTTCTTCCAAACATTTTGGTAAGTACTCACAACTACCTAGCTAACTAGTGTGTGTGTATATATATACACGAGAAATCATGAGAAAATCGCTCGAGTAAAGTAATTAATAACCCCATCCAAAATTGTATTACATATATACAAAATTGGAAAAATATGTTACGGATCACAATGAGAAAGTGTTTGTGACCCTCAATGTAAAAATTAATTGTATTACATATATGCAATACATGATACGGGTTAGGGTAAAATGAAAACGTATACGAGTTGTAAGTTAACTTAGAGGACTTGGCCTTACGAAAGGTTTTTAAAATTTTTTTTACCAAAAATCTTAAAAAAAAATCGAATTTTCCAAAAAAAATAAAAAAAAAAACTATTTTTTTTTTCATTTACGGCAGTCGTATATGCTGTAAAGTGATGTCATGCTTATGTCACCAGCTTCTATACCGGCTGAAAAAAACCACTTCGAATTTTTTTTCAAAATTTTTTTACGGCAATCTTTTCTAACATTTTAATCTATGTGTGTGAAAAAAATAGGGTCAGTAAAAAGTGATGTCATGCTTATGTCATCAGCTTCTGTACTGGGCTAAAAAAACCACTTCGAATTTTATTTTTAATTTTTTTTACGGCAATCTCGGCAATCTTTTCTAACATTTTAATCTAGGGGTGTGAAAAATATGGGGTCAGTAAAAAGTGATGTCATGCTTATGTCATCAGCTTCTATACCGGGCTAAAAAAACCACTTTGAATTTTTTTACGACAATCTTTTCTAACATTCTAATCTAAGGGTGTGAAAAAATGGGGTCAAAACTCGTACGGGAAGGCCGAGTTCTCAAAATTCTCACAACTCAGAAGGGTTTTCACTTGATCTTGATCCTACATGATACATTTCATATATGCAACTCATTTTTTTTTGGTATAATGCATAAATATATAGTATATACAAAAAATAAAATTTTTGAAAAAAAAAACTCTATTGTATACACGCAATATAATGTATTGCATATGCGTAACATTACGTATGCTCATGCGGACTACAAGCACTTCTCCTTACGGTCTGCAACGTGTTCTCTCAACTGTAATATATTATGTAACCAAACTTTGGATGAAGTTTTTTAGTTCTCATTATTATATGGATAGGGGGGGGGGGGGGTTATCATACAATAACACCTTAATGTGTGCAACGCACGAAGACTAAATTCTAAATTACGCACCTACATTGCTCACTTCGTATATTCGCACGTTAGGACTACTTTGTATCGAATCTTTATATATATATATATATATATATATATATATATATAGGGGAGGGTTATCTTGAGAACGCTAAATATTGCGAGAACCGTGAGAACGAATGAAAAAACCAATCAAAACCAATTTTTTTTAATACAAACCTCATTAATTATAATTAAGATACAACATCAAAAATAAAGAATTTACAACATCAAATAATTAATTTCTCCTTTCAAAATCACTCTTTTAAGATTTTTTACACATGTGTAAATATAACAGATTTACATATGTGTAAATGGCAAACTTACACATGTGTAAATTTTCTTTATTTACGAATTCACGTAAATTTAAACATGTAAATTAAATTTCTAACATTGTATTCGAATAATAATGATAAGTGTAGAATTTTTTTTTGAATTTGAATTGTTTTTGACCAAGTTCTTGCGATTTTTCATTTGTTCTCACAATATTTAGCGTTCTCATTTAAACATTCCCCTATATATATATATATATGGGATGAATCATGAGAAAACTAGTTTAAATCAGAAAACCAAAAACTAACTAAAAAAGCCTAAAAAACATACCAATTTTTTTTACAATTTTTTAATTAATTTTTGTTAGTTTTTATATATAAAAAATAAAAAAAATTATACTACACATGTGCAATAATACGGAAAAACCCAAACCACTTAACCCACCCCCACCGACACCCACCAAAAAACCTAAACCCCCCACCCCCCCCCCCCCCCCCCCCCAAAAAAAAAAAAAAAACCTAAATTCACCCTCCCACCAAAAGTCTAAACATCCCACCCCCAAAAATCTAAACCCCATCCCCCTAACCGCATCCCCCCCCCCCCCCCCAAAAAAAAAAAAAAAAAAAAAAAAAAAACCTAAACCCCCCCTCCCCCGCACACCCAAAAACCTAAGCCTAAACCTCCAAAAAACCTAACCCTAAAAGCTAAACTAAACTCAAAAACTAATTTTAATCATGTAATGCACATGTGTAGTACACATATGATGCACATGTGCAATACAAGTTTTTTTTTGTGAAATTTTTTTATATATAAAAAATAGCGATTTTTAATAAAAAAAAAATGTTAAAAAAATTGGTATGTTTTTTAGGCTTTTTTAGTTTTCTCATTTATATTTAGTTTTCTCATGATCCTCTCCAATATACACATAGTAGAGGGTTCAAATAAGAATTTTTTTCCTGAGAATAGAAAGAATAAGGTTTAAACCAATAGAAATGCCCCATTTAATATGTGTTGTAAGAACATATACGTAATTTACAACTTTGATAAATTTTAATATGTGTAAGATATGTGTGCCATAAATTTCGACATGTGTAGGATATATTTTAAAATGTGCATGATAGAATGTTTTTGTCTAATTAATATAAGATAAAATAATTAATTGAAGAAGCTATAAACGATTTCTTATTTTACCATTATGTCATTTTTCTTTTTCTTTGAATCATAGGTAAAAGTGTAAAACATGTTAAAAATAACTCATAACAATCAATTTTACTTATTTTTTTGGGAGCTTTTGTATATAAACATAAGTAGAAGAGGTTTTAATAAAAAAAAATAGTAAAAAAGGTTTTTAAATTTTTTTTTATCATTTGAAAGCTAATTAATGTGTTTATATGCAAAATCACCAAAAGAATTTATCAGAAATGATTTTTATGAGTTTTGTACACACGCATACATATATATACTATATATACATTGATCAATTAATTTTCAGACTTCGCACTGAATCTCATAATCCGTCACAATTCATTGATGAGCCCTGTTGTGTTGAAGAACCCTGAAGTGTTGTTGATGGCTATAGCTCAAACCTGCCCGGCTGATTTTACAACAAACGAACTCATCATCTATGAATGTAATTATGCTACTTTATATTTCATGTATAATTAATATCAAAATAAATCAGTTAATTAGTTTTTTGATCATCTTCTTATTAGTGTTGCACACATCAGTTCCTCGTTTCATAATTAGAGGGACCTCGGATATGAAGGGCTGTAGTAAGTTAGCAAGCGTGGTCCTCGGAGCGGGTATACATACATGTCTTGTTGAATTGAGTTTATACCATGCAATGCATGTTTTTCTTATTCATTCATACATGGTTAGGTTATTCATCATACATATATAACATGCATCTTTTTTATCTTGTGTAGTTTTGGCGTACACTTATAAAATGCTTATTCGGATTTGCATGAAGCTACAAGGTAATACATATCAATTAACCAAAAAAAGTATTGAATGCTTATCCGGATTTGCATGAGGCTACAAGGTGATACATATTATTAATTAACCGAAAAAAGTATTAAAGGCATATATAGGGGATATATAAGGGAGGTTCATTTGAAAAGAAAAAGAATAAATGATATAATTGTAAAATATTAACTAGTTTTTCTCTTATCTCATTTATTATTATCTTTCACTAATTAATTAGTCATAAACACTATAATCATCCACACTACAATTTTTGCCCACGCATATCAAAATTTATCCTACACGTTTTGAAATTTTTCCTACAAATATTGAAATTTATCCCACACAGCTCGTAATTCATCCTACACACCTCGTAATTTATTCTACACTTTTAATTAATTTTTTTCTTCTTTGAGAAAATATAGTTTTTGAAAATAAGTTATAAATTGAATATAGTTAGCTATTAAAAAGGAAGACTACCAATTAATGATCAATCTAAGTAAGGCCGGTCCTGAGGGTGAGCGGGGAGAACCACCGGCCAGGGCCCGTGATTCCGAGAGGCACATTCATAATTTGGTGCCCTCAAATTTTTTTTAAAAAAAGGAAAAGCTTTTGCTAGAAGCTTACTAATCAAAGAGTAATTAAAGTGAGGAGTAGTTAAAAAGAAGAAGAATTATAAAAGCTTTTCATCGGAATTTTTTTCCGACCAGTTAAATAGTTGCAGCAGCCAGATATTGGAGGGAAAGAGAAAAGAATATAGAGTGAATTTCAAATTTTATCCTTTATCTTTATAGTGAATTCAGGCGGTGTCTTTATCTTTCAAATTGACGAGTCTTGTACTTAATGTTATAAAATCTTGCACGTTATGTCCTTTAGCCCTAACTCAGTTAGATTTTTCAGTTAAATCAGATCACACAAGGGTAATTTAGTCTTTTTACCAATATATGTATATATTTTTAATTATCAATAAAACAAAAACAGATTTACAAAATTAATACTCCCTCCGTCCCATTAAAAGTGTCATATTTTGAATTTTCAAAGTCTTTATTTATAAACTTTGACCTTAAATAATTTTGTTTGTGTTTGATAATACTTGATGAAAGTTATATGATTTGAATGTGTTTTACAAGTGTTTTTATCGGGTTAATTTTCATCAAGTTTTATATAACACAAAAAATATATAATTAAAGTCAAAGTTTATAAATAAAGACTTTAAAAATTCAAAATAGGACACTTTTAATGGAACGGAGGTAGTATAATACAATATATATACATACCCCTATCTGCTATCTCTCTCTACATCTCTCCCTCTCTCTCTCTACCCCTTTGTCAACCACCACCAAAAACCATCATCAACAACATCGCCACTCAACAGCACCAACACCACTACTGTTCTCCACCGCCCACCACCATTGTTCTTCATTGTGCTCACTGTCGTATCTCTACCATTGTGGTCACGGTCGTTTCTCCACCACAATCGTTTCTCCAGTGGTGTTTGTTCACTTACAAAGTTGCTTCGTGTTCTAGAAGCGAGATTAATGAGTTACAGAAGAAATTCGTGTCGGATCTTGAACGAATCCGGAAGTTAAATGATTGGATTCAGGTTCTGGATGTAAACCCTAACCGTAGATCGGCGAATGGGAAATTTAAGAAATTGAGGGGGAATAAACGGATGCCGATGCCGTTTGGATCGAGTAATAAAGAGATGAAGCATTCTGCCTTTCTATCACTACATCATTCATACATATGGTAACTTTGCTTCTAAGTGTGTGTGTGTTTTTTTTTAATTATTGGTCTAGTAGCTACTTTAAAAGCAAGTGTGAAATTAAAATGTTGTACGAAGGTGGTAATGGTGGACATGCAATAGGGTTACATATATCAGAAGTGGTGGCAGCTTACAGCACACAATACCCAATTGCATACAATTATCAATATACATACAATGAATCAATTAAAACAAGAGGGAAATGAATATGGAAGAGAAACAGAAATTGGGGTTGGGGTTGGGGTTGTAGAGTATGATGTGAGGTGGATGGTAGTGGTGGTGTGGGGTGGATGGTGGTGGTGTGGGAGAGACTGAGAGATGTGAAAATCAGATTCAGAGAGAGAGAGAGAGAGAGAGAGAGAGATTAGTTTATTTATGTATGTATATATAATCTTTTTATTTTTTTAAAACTTTTGTTTAAAGTCCTTTTTTAATTTTTTTAAAAAAGGTTGGATATTTATGTTATTACACAATTAGTCTCTACAAAGCAAATTGACAAAAATGCCCTCATGTGCAAGGCACATGACCAGATTTAACTGAAAAATCTAACTGAGTTAGGGCTAAAGAACATAACGTGCAAGATTTTAAAACATTAAGGACAAGACTCGTCAATTTGAAAGATAAATGACAAAATTTGAAATTCACTCAAGAATATATATCGTTTTGTAGGCTAACCTAGATTTTGACTTAACATTCCGTAAAAAAGTTGTGTACTCCTTTCTAGTCATTTTAAACTTTTTCTTTTTTTCTCTATCAACCTAAAATAATGAAGCTAAAGCTAGCTATAATTTTACTTATTATTTATTTCTGTATTTCTTAGTATATTTAATTTAGCTGACTTTTACTATTTCTTTTAGTTTATTTTTTAGCTCAATAAATATATTCTTTCAAATATCAAAAACTTTATACTAGGACTCATTTAGGTTTTATTGAATGGGTTTTACCTAACCCATTTAAAATAAAAATAAAAACTTGTTTTGACCCGTATTGTTTTAACCCAATTAACTTGTTTTGCCGTAAATTGTCGATTAATTAGGACATAGGTGTTATTTGGCGTTAATTATTGATTATTTGGATGTTATTTGGCGTTAATTATCAATTATTTGGGTGTTATTTGGCTTTAATTATCGATTATTTAGGCATTAATTTGTTAGAAATTTTGTCTATTAGTTAGGGATAAGGGGCACATTTTTAGATCTCGGACAGGGCATCTAAATTATCAGGGTCGGCCCTGAATCTAAGTTTATCAATATACCCTTACAATAATATAAAATACAAAAATTAAATGATGTAAAATGAAGGATTATCGGTTGAAATTTCTTCTTTTTTATTCTTACAAAAAAAATCCGTTTGAACCCTCCACTATTAAACTAAATGTCAGTGGATGTCATTCTTATATATATTGGGAAGGGTAAAATGAGAACCACCTTAAGTTGTGAGATCCATGAAAACTATGCCATCCAAAAGATTTTTTCAAAAAAAAAAAAAAATCTCAAATATCTTAAAAAGATCACTTGTTTCAGCAAATAAAATAAATGTCGCATGCAAAAATTTACATCAAGTGTAAAAAAAATTTCATCGCCGTAACAAAACTTACATCAGCCGTAACAACCGACTCGACAATTTTTTTTTGTTATTTTTTCTACAGATGTGTTTATAATATTTTCATCTACGGTTGTGCAAAAAAATGTGGCTGAACTCGCACGGGAAGTAATAGTTCTCACAACTCGTAGTGGTTCTTATTTAAAACAAAGCATATATATATAGTGTAATGTTCATTGAAAACACTAAAAAAGTGGGGAACCGAAAACACTCTTAAAAATTCAACTTAACATGTTAAAAATCAATTTAAAAAAATTCGGCCACTTCCTTATAAATACATGTAGAAACATTTTTTAATTAAAAAATCAAAAATTAAAAATATAAAAAAATGTTTAAAAAACAGTTAAAAAAGACTATTTTTTTACAAAAATGTTTTTATTGGAATAGTTTATACCCGTTTTTATAAGGAAAAGCGCTAAAAAAATTAAAGCAAAATTGATCTTTAACATGTTAAGTTAATTTTATAAGATATATTTTTAACTGTTTTTTAAAAAAAAAATTATATTTTTAGTTTTTGTTTTTTATGAAAAATGCTTTTACATGTATTTATAAGGAAAAGTGCCAAAATGTTTAAAAAAATATTTAACATGTTAAGGTTTTCTTCCTTGGTTCCCCACTATTTTAGTGTTCCCTGAACCCTCCCATATATATATATATATATATATATATATATATAGGTAAAGAGTACTGTACAATATTGCTTATCGTACGTTACGTACGCTTCAATCTCAGCCGTCAGATCATCTTCCCGCATTTTAAAATCGCATGTTGTTTTTTTTATAACAATTTCGCATGTGATAAATTTTGATGAATTCGCATGTTGTTTTTTTGTACCAATTTCGCATGTGATAATTATGATGAAATAGCATGTTGTTTTTTTATAACAATTTCGCATGTGATAATTTTTTATGAATTCGCATGTTTTTTTGTACCAATTTCGCATGTGACAATTTTCATGAAATAGCATGTTGTTTTTTTGTAACAATTTCGCATGTGGTAATTTTGATGAAATCGCATGTTAAAAAACCAACATGCGAAATTGTTACAAAAAAACAACATACGAATTCAATGCAGGAAGATGATCGGACGGCTGAGATTGTAGCGTACGTAATGTACGATAAGGGCATTTGTATGATAACCGACCTATATATATATAGGGGAGGGTTTAAGTAATTTTTCTATTAGTTTTTTTCTTAATTATATATATATATATATATACACGTTTTTAAAATTGAAAAATAAGTATTGTGTATCAATGTTTGATAATGTATATATATGTACAAATGTGTATAAATGATTTTACATATATGTATATAAAGGAAGATTATGGTTTTGAACATGTTTTTTTTTTCTAGTGTACATATGTATAAATACGTGTTTATAATTGAAATTATTTGGAGACTAAATTCTTTTTTAATGTTCGTATATTAAAACCAATTATGGTAGCGTAAAATTAATTTTATAGTAAACTCCACTTTTGTTCTTGTGGTTTGCTGATTTTAACACTTTGAGTCCAATAGTTTGTAAATTGCATTTTACCATCCAACAGTTTGTAAATTGCATTTACCATCCAACAGTTTGCAAATTCTAACATTTCTAGTCTACCACTTTAATGACCATCCATTTCTTTGTTAAGTTTGTGTGAAAAAGACAGTAATACCCATGGGCTTGACTTTTTATTACTATTGTTATTGTTGTTGTTGTTGTTATTATTATTATTATTATTATTATTATTATTATTATTATTATAGTTATTGTTATTATTGTTATTATTATTATAGTTATTGTTATTATTGTTTTTTATTATTTGCACACACACTTTAGAGTATCACCGTTCCACCATTGTTTCCACCGTTACACCAACATGTAACCACCATCACACAATCCGCAACCACCATTCACCGCATCTAACCTCGTCACACCATCTCCGATACACCGCCAAACCACCACTCGATCCACACAACCCACAACCCTAATACCATCACCATTATCTACGATTAACCACCACTAGTCACCACCACTCCACTACCATCATCGAACACCCACTGCTACCAACAACAAACCACCAACCAGCATCCACTCTGTCACCACCATACAACACCGAAAACAACCCCCACCATCATTAACCAATCAACTTGCACCATTCCCATGAATTAAAAAAAAAGTAGAAGAAATACGAACGAGAGGCGGCAGTGATGGGTCGCTGGAGATCTAAACTCTATCCGTTCAACGGAAATGAATGAAAACCCTATATTAGCAACTCGTTTCGTTCTGAACCACCTCTACTACCACCCGCAACCCTCAATTTCCTTCTAAACCATAGATCTAAACTGGATTTTGGTGCGATTGGGATTGTGATTGCTACGATTTTGGTGGTTGCTCTTGTTGGTTGTTGATGTGTACGTATATATATATATATATATGTGTGTGTGTGTGTGTGTGTGTGTAAATAATAATAATGATAATAATAATAATAATAATAAATAAAAGTTTTGAAATAACACTTCAAGTCCAGGAGTATTATTGTCTTTTTCACAGAAACTTAGAGTGGTGAACTAGATTGTTAGAATTTGCAAACTATTGGATAATAAATGCAATTTTTAAACTATTGAACTGAAAAGTGTTAAAATCAGCAAACCACAAGGACGAAAAGTGAGGTTTACTGATCTTAACTTTAATTGATTTTTCATGAGTTCTCATGATTCTTGCAATAGTTAGAGTTCTCAAGATAATTCTCAATATTGAAAATTGTGAGAACTCTTTTATACATATATGTATGAGAGTTCTCATAAGTTCTCACATAAATGAATAAATGATAACTTATAGTTTTGTGAATAATTATAATGTTGGAAAATTAAGCCTTAAATGAACACAAACACACGAGATTGAACAACCTGTTCGATATTATTATAAAATGAGCAAACAGCTTATAATAGTCATAACCATCTATTAATACTATACTGATACTGAGCCTAACCCAACTCAAAATCTATATTAATAATCGAATAAACCAACTAGATAAACATATCTAATAATGTCGCAGCCCCCGACCCCTGGCCCGGGAGCGGGCGGCCGCGAGGTTACTCGGAGCTGGTGGTATCGGTGTTTATTAATTTGGCAGCGGAAATGAGACATCAGAACCGTAGTTAGGAAATATTTATCAGAGTTAAAACACCAAACTTTTTATAATAAATAATAAGTAAATGGGATAAGACCCAAGTTTTCAATTACAATATATTTGTAGGGATAAACCCTAATTTATTAAAAATAAAATCTTCTTTTTATTTAGGTAACTTTTATAGCCACTTTTCCAAGCCTTCAGTGCTCTCCAACTGGCTTCTATTAGCTTCACATTAAGTTACCTGAAACGCGTTTTAAAAATATTTTATCAGCAGGAAATACTGGCGAGTGCATCCCAGTTTAATCAAAACAGTTTTATAGCTTCACAGTATTGAGAGCGATTACAATGTTTATATCTACACAGTTACTCATTCAGTACTGTCAACACCTGACTTGTGGGTCATGTTACTCATTGGCTGACTCTTTGTCCAATAGTAACGGATTAAAATAATGTATACAAAACCCCAACATACCGGCAGTAATTGTAGAATACATAGACTCAATCACTGTTAATTATAATTGTAAAACATTTGAGGTTTGGTAAAAAACATTTTGACTCACAAAAAGATTTACAAAAAGGTGACAAAAAGCAAGATGTACTCACATTGCTGACTTAGATAAAACTATAGCTTCCTGGTGATTCTCCTGGTTATTATCTATTAAAATTTAAACAATGCACACGTGTTAATAAGATAACCCAAATCACATTAACCGTACAACACGAGACAGAACTCCAACGACTGAGCTAGGCAGAGCCTTGACATGCTACGAAGCCCTTGATCAATCAGGTGTAACACGAGACATAACTCCAACAACTGAGTCAGACAGAGTCTTGACATGCGTTACGGAGCCCTAGATCAATCGGGTAGGGTAACAAATACGTGATCGAGGGTTATAATACTTACAACGAGGTAGAGAGTCTCTTTTTAGGGGGTATTATTCCCGAGCAATATTGCTATAATAGTGACAGAGGAAAGAAAAGAATTTGAACGATGAGAAATGAGGCCGAAGGCCTCTATTTATAGCCTTCCCGAAGGTGGCTCACGCCCCACGACATATACGGGGTCGGCCTTCGCGGCCCGCGAGGTAGGCTGGCTAGGCTCTAGCCTTGTCGAGTCAAACTAGTAGCCTCCACACGTAACCGGACATGTGGCGGACCAGGGTGTCGCCTGGTGTCACTACGTCGCGCCCCGCGATGGACTTGGGTGACCGGGTCGCGGCCTGCGACAACCTTATATAGTTGTTTTTATTTGATTTTTATAAATATTAAGGTATTTTAGGGTCGTTTCTCGTATATGGGGTATAATAGGAACGTTTAGGGTTATGTTAAGGGGTTTTAGGAGGGTTGTTATAAATAAACTGATAATTCAAATTTTTACCTGCTAGAATTACATTGTTTTTTACCATTGATCAAAGAACAAAAAACAAGCCTGCTACCCTACTACCTTTACTGTTTTCTTCTTTACTTGCTAGGCAAGACTAGATTCAATGTCTCCTACTTTGTCGAATCTTTTCTAGACCACCTACCCGTAAATCTGATTAAGTTTCTTCTGCAAAAAAAAAAAAAAAAAAAAAAAAAACAAAAAAGAAGCCTACCTCGGTTACTCTTACTTTGTTTTTATCCTTGGCGGGAAAGACCGGGCCTGATCTTGCCTGGATTGAAAGTTGCTGATGCGATGAAGTTCGTCGCCACTTAACCGCCACCGATCTGATTACTAGTCACCACCGTCTCCCCAAATGGTACTCACCCGTGACACTAGCTGACCAGAACTACATTGTTGTCGCCACCATACAACATCTTACAGGCAGGGAATTGACTACCGATTGCTTGATCATCACCAGATTTGATCTTAGATTGTCTCAATCGCTGCCAAGAACAGTCGCCACTAGGGTTGTAAACCAACCGAACTAACACGGACACAAACAAGGCCTTGTTCGTGTTCGTTCGTTAAGAAATAAATGGGTTCACGAACAGTTCATGAACACTTACCGAACTAAATTTTATATTCGTGTTCGTTCATTAAGGAAATGAGCGTGTTCACGAACGGTTCACGAACACAAATAAGTTTAGCGAACGCAACGAAGGCTAAAGGTGGATGGCGGAGAGAGCAGCGCTGGAACTTGAAGCCCTAATGTTGGAACAAAAGTCGATCGTATTCGTCAATGTAAATAATGAGAAAGGAAAGGGAAATTGTGCATAAACAAGGTGAAATAGGGTTTCCTAGTTTAATTGTGAGGGTAATAAAATAAATAAACTAAATAGTATAAAAGTTTAGATAAATATATGAAAGTAGAAAAATCTTTAACTAAAACGAAAATAAACGAACGCAAATGAATGTATGTTCACGAACATGTTACAGAACGTCAACGAACACAACTGAACGAACGAGACACCTGTTTATGTTCGTTCGTTTAACTAATGGAAGGGAATTTCTTGTTCATGTTCGTTCATTTATTAAATGAACGTAAACAAACTTCCCGCCGAACGGTTCACGAACTGTTCGCCGAATGTTCGGTTCGTTTACAGCCCTAGACCTCTTGCTACTGTTGAAAATATTTGTCTTAATCGTTACCATACAACTTAGAATCATGCAAACAAATATCCCTAACCATCTAGTTATGCTATACTCGTACTAATCCTAACCCAATCCAACTCAAACTCCATCTTAATAATCGAATAAACAAACTAGAAAAACATATCAAATAAAGTAATAATTCAAACTATTTAAACAAATAAACCAACATATCTTTATCTCGAACCCACGAAGTATCTGTAACCCAATTATACTCCTTTACATATATGTAAAAAAGAGTTGTCACAAAAAAGAGTCTCATTTGATCATATCTCCTATATGTATGTTGCTTACATGATTGCAGTATTCAAGGATTTTAAAGAGCGTATGAAAGAACGAAAGGATGCTATAGATTTGTTAGAGGCTGTTTGTAAATTGATACGATCTTCAAACGAGTCAGGGTGTAACCGAAATTTTTATAAGCAGGCGATGGTTGAGGCTATAAGGCGAGATGCAAGCGATGTTGTTGAAAAAATTGTTTATTGGTTTCCAAATGCAATTCTGATCGAGGATGAAGATCACCACAACTTTGCACAGGCTGCTTGGAAGAACCGTGCATCCATGATTTATGCTCTAATCCTTGATAGAAACCTCCTAGCTAAGCATACGAGTCTCAATTTTGATTCAGAACCGGATGAAGCTGGAAATAATTTCCTGCATTTTGCTGCAAGATTAGGGCCTGCCAGGAAACTCGATCTTGTCTTATGTCCCCCTTTCCAAATGCAAGGTGAGTTACAATGGTTTAAGGTAGCACAAGAAATAATTCCTCAAGGGCGCCGCACTGAGAAAAACTATTTGGGAGAAACGCCTGAAATGATATTTACAAAGGAGCACAAGGGTTTGGTGATTGAGAGTGGAGAGTGGCTAAACAAAATATCGAACTCGGCCACAGTTGCAGCCACATTAATCCTCACAGCTTTGTTTGCAGGAGTAACTCAAGTACCAGGAGGAACCGGTGACAATGGAGTCCCAAATTTGATCTCCCAACCAACATTCTGTATATACGAAATATTGATTACTATATCTGCGGCGGCAGCTTCTCTGTCTTTATTAATGTTCATACTAATCCAGGGTTCTCCTTTGGCCCAAGACGACTTCCTGCATCGTTTACCTCTAGCCCTGGTAATTGGCTGGGTGAGCTTGTTTGTGTCAGTCGCGCTCGGTATGTTCGCCTTTGGGGCTGCGTTGTTCCTTATTTTTGGGGCCAGAAATCCATGGGTTCTTGGTGTGGTAGCTCTAATTGTAGCCCTACCAATTTCTATGTTCTTCCTTGTTTACTCTTGGTTTATGTCGAGTGCACTCGCTGACTTCTTGCAGTCCACAAGTCATTTTATGGTACTTCATAGGCTCCACCGTCTAAAACTGGTGGGTCGGATCTTCATTTAACTAATTTCATCCTCGCTTCAATCTACCTGTTATTTATATTTGTAATAATGGACATGCCTATTATATATGTATGTATGTGCTGTATAATAAATTTTCAAATAAATGTTTAATTTGCTCCATCATTGTGTTATTTCTTGCATGCACGCATAAATTTTGGATTTATACACGAAGATTACAAACAAACTCACTAAAATAAATTGCTAGTGCTCCTTAATTATAATATATATCATGGAATGAATGAAACAAGGCAACTGCAGACAGTTTATATAATAAGACTAAAAACGGTTTTTGAAACGTTACATATTATTTTCACATATGAGAAACCTTTATATGTGTTGGTTTTTAAACTTTTTTAAGTGTTTGATGAAGCCGAACCTTTATATAATCGGCAAATGTATGATTGGTATGTTAATTATTGGACATCATTGTAATCCAATTATCTCATGAGTCATTTTATAAATTATTCAGTGGTTTACATTATTTTAGGTTATAAATCTATTGTTACTTTGTTGGTATCAAAGAGTTACCAACCATTTCAGTTTTCAATAACAACTAGGTTGTACAACCTGCGCGCGTTGCGGCGCGCTAAACTGTGTTATCGGCAATCAACGTGTTAAACTGTGTTATATGAGAACGGCAATCAATCGACACCGTAAACTGTGTTATATGATAACGGCAATCAACCGACACCGGCATTCATATTAAAATCGTGATTTAGTATCGGCACTCACATTAAAGACGTGAGATAAAAATATATATCTAATCAAATACCAATATTTGTACGGTTGTTTTTGCTGGACGGATTGTTGTCTTAAGTAAAGTTGTTTTAAGTAAAGTTGTTTCCAATGCTTTGCATAAATAAATGATTTGGTTAAATATTACCAAGAGTCTTTACATCAAGTATGGTTCTTCAGGACAAACTTTGTTGCAGCTTGTTAATAGTGCACAATGTGTTTGTCTAAAACATATTATCTTATTAGCCAATATCAAGTAATACTACAGATGTAATAGGAATATATCTAGCCATCTTAATTAGTTTATTGATTTATTCAATCTTTGTATATATCATGTGTTCAACCATCTGCAGAAAATCATCTCTTTTATATTCATTTCATCAATATTAAGTAACACTGGCTAACAACATAACCATTAGGCTGGGTAGGTTGGAAACCAAGATTTTGACTTCTAGGATTTTTTCCACCCGTACTCCACAGTGGGTTTAATCGGCCTTTAATACAAAGGCAACAACCACCACGAACGTCATCTAACAATGACAATGTCGGATATCATGCTTTGAAGCGTCAAACTCAATCCAAAAAGATGTACATTAAGCGAAAAAAAGGAAAACTACAAACCCATTCGGCTCATATTAAAAGTTATTATCATTGTTGTCACAAAGCGGAATAGGCTCAGAATGATACATCATCATCGCCGGCAACAACAAAATATGGCTCAGTGCCGCTACGGCTGCAACCGGAGTTACCACGCCAAGTAGCAAGCTAACATCATCGCCGGAAAACATTTCAAATCCACAATAAATTGACATACACAGTCTATGCTTTTCACCACCAACATAAAAAAGCATGGCGTTTCATAACTACTGTTAATACCACAGTCACTAAAATAAAAGCTGCCATTTCATCAAAACCCTCACAAAGCCATCACACCATTGGAACTTCAAAGAAGCAAAAGCCAATAAAACAACTAACCACAGATTGACCAAATATCCTCTTTAAGTGTAACAACTAACAACCATATCATTCAAAATTGCAGAAGCAAAAACTACAAACAGATTGATTTAAAAAAACACATCGAACTATATAAATCCACTCAGATCCGAAAGGATCATCATTGTCGTTGAACCTACTTAGTGCCACTACGGCAAGCCAACATCATTGTCGGGTTTGAAAATCGTCGCAGCTAAAGAGGTCTCAAGAAGCAATGATTACCCAAATAGGTCAATCGGAACAAACCAAGAACAAAAACATTGTTCATGTTCCAATCGTCGAGAGAGATAAGAGAGATTTATAGAGCGAGAAAGAGTGGTGGTCGTACGGAGGTTAAAAACCCCCCACAAAACAGAAAACATGGTGGTTATCGAGGTGGTGGCAAGACGGTGGTGACCCTCCGGTTACCGCCCCTTACCCTCCTCCCTCCCTTTTTCCTTTCTCTCTCTCTCTCCTAAGCCAAAACCCCAAAAAGAGAGACACCACAGCGACGTCGTTACCGTGGTGGTGGTTTAACGGTGGTGACAGGTGACCTTCTGGCCATCACCCCTCTCTCTTCTCTCTCCCCTTTTCCCTTTCTCTCTCTTCAAGCTCCATCTATCTCTCCCTCTATCTCTCTTGTTAAAAACCCCCGTTAACAGAAACACCGCTGCGACATGACCGCGGTGGTGGTGTCACGGTGGTGTCATGGTGGTGGAGAAACGGTGGTGACTCTCCGATCACCGCCAAACCCTCTTCTTTCCCCTGTTTTCTCTCTTCTCCCTCTCTCTCCTGAGATGGTTATAAAGGGGGAATGGCCATATGGTACACGCGTCTAAAGGGTGGAATGACCGTACAAAGACATCAATCAGAGAAAGCCAGATTTAAAACACTATTCATTTCCATTGCTTAATTAATAGATATTAATAAGGGTCGTATTATTGGCACACCTTGGGGGTTAAATCGACACCCTCAATACGCATCGTATAGGCCTATACGATGCGTATTGAGGTGGGTTCAAACTTCTATGCCTACCAAAGGCTGCCATTGTCCCCCACCAAAAAGTAATACGCATCGTATAGGCCTATACGATGCGTATTGAGGGTGTCGATTTATTTTTTTAATTTTTGCAAGGTAGCTTCCTGTCACGCGGTAGCTTTCCGTCACACGAACGAAGAAGCAGCACTTTGGACATTTGTTGGTCTTCAAACATCTAGGAAACATTATTTGAGAATACCCCTTAAATTAACAAGGCGGTCTCTTTGCTTCGTCCACTAGAACTATTTGTGTATGCATTCTTAGGGTTTTTATTATTTGATCAATGGAAGTTGAAATCGGCTTTGTATTTAGCACACGAAAGTACTGAACAACCAAGATAACAACTCCGGTTTCATTTGCTTCGTCCACTAGAACTATTTGTGTATGCATTCTGTTGGTACTGAACAATAGAGTCAGGTTCTCAAAAACAAGGATCGTTCTAATAGATTAAAGAGAACTATTTTAGTTATTTCTGTTGATCCACAAATTACAACAAATTGTGTCTAATGCAAGGATCTTCGAATGCGGTGTGTACGTTAAATACCGTTCACCGCTTTTTTAGTTGCTTCTCGTGTTAAGTTTCTGAACCAACCGAAATCCACAAATTCAAACAGTTTCTCCGTCGCTAATTTCTCCACTCACCGTGAAATCGAACAGTTTCTTTGTAGATTCCAACAAAGTTAATATTCACTGTGGTGGATGCAAGCATAAAGTTAGAAACCGGTGGTATTGAACCAACATTTCCTTCAAACATTCTAAACACTACAAAGATGTTGGGAATTAAACGCATGTACGTGACAAAACAAGGATCGTTCTAATAGATTAAAGAGAATAAACGAAGTACAAAATCATCTGCTTTCTGAATCTAAATGTTAACTTTGACTCATAAACCCTTGAATCCCAACGCTTCTATGATGATATCAGCGTTGTCATGGATGATTACTGGGAAGATTTCAATTGTTTTGAGTTTTGTCAGATAATACTTCATTTGTCGAGAAACCATACTGTCAAGAAACTAACATCTTTTAATACTTCATTTGTCGAGAAACCATACTGTAAAGATCTCTACACAAACTCTTCTACATCTTTTAACCAATTGTCCATCACTTAAGACCTTGAAAGATTTGTTGAAATTGAATTTGTGTATTTGAATCAGGTTCTCTGCCTTAGATCAGTCATTCCTTGTGATACATGAACGTTTGATTTGAATTTTGAAAGTGACAAATTGATGTATCTGGTGGGGGTGATATAGTAATTTTCAATAATGTAGGAAGGATTGTAGTAGTAGGACATTGGAATCAGGTTCTCAAACAAACCAACAAAATCCTGATAGTGAAAAACATCAGCAACCATTTTTCCTTTTCCTTCAATTTCGAGAACATTCTCCCTGTGTACGCCTCAATTCATCTTTTTTACTCTTTTCTTCGATCTCAACAAATCTTTTCAGTAATCAGTACGCAACAAAGAGACCGCCTTGTTAATTTTAGAGTATTTTTATCTTATGTTGATGGATAACGCAAACAAGTTCTCCACAGTTTGTTATTCAGATCTCTATTCGGTCATCTTCCCAAACTACAACACACGATAAGTTTAAACTTTATAGTGTGTGATTTGACCAGGAATACGTTAAAATATGTTACAATACATTAAAATACGCTAAAATACGTTACAATACATTAAAATACGCTAAAATACGCTAAAATACGTAAAAATACCCTAAAATACGTTAAAATAAGCTAAAATAAGTCAAAAATACTATTAAATACGCAACAATATGTTAGAATACGTCAAAATACGTAAAAATACGTCAAAGTACGCGACTAACGATATTTCCACACACGTATACATATAATACGGCACTATGGAGTTCAAGTGGATTTCAAACAAAATTGTACGTAATCATAGAATAAGATATTCGCACGCAACCGAACGGCACCGAAACGACTTATGTTGAAGGTATACGTAATAAAACGACAAAATATGCGAAAGTTCGGCAAAAAACGAGACGTATACGCGTCGAACCGAGGGAAACACTGTTGGTACATATGTCTGTCGACTTCGTCTTGTATCGAGTCTTGTAATAGGTTAGATAGACCAGGGCACGAAATACGAGAAAATGTGAAATATATGGGTTTTGGCCATTTCACACGAAATGGAGAATGTCCATTTCGTACGAAATGAACTCTGGTCATTTCGTATGAACTGGTTTCGTGCGAAATGGGCAGCCTATAAATAGGTGCCTTGTTCAATTCATTGGTAACGTCTCTGATTCCGGTACCGAGGTGCTGCCGAAGTGTCTCCAGGCTGTAAAACGTTGTTATATCAATAAACAAGACAATTAGAGTGTATATCAAGCTATTTCAAAGTCAATACGTCTGTTTCCGCCTTTCGTATTGATTAGAACTCTTCTGAACGACTCGTTTTGGTCGTGCAAACGATCCTACAAGTGGTATCAGAGCTCAGGAGGAAGAGTTCTTGCCGAATTCAGCTTGATTTCATCGAAATTCTGATTTCTACACCTTCTTTTACAAGATTTTTCAAAATTAATCACGATTTCACGGTTAAAATGGGCTAATTTTCACATATTACGTGCGAAACACTGTTTTAACAAATCCTTGAAAGGATTAGACCTTAAATCAACCTAAAACCTGATCAATTTGACAAAAACATGGCCGATTGGATGACATCAGCATCATTTCGCACGAATTGAACATCCCATTTCGCTTCAAAGGATCATTCCGCCTGAATCAAAGTTCATTTCGCACGGATTGGACAATGTAGATTCCATTTCGCACGGATTGGCAAGTTTGGACTTCATTTCGCACGAAATCAACCATTTCGTGTCAAGTTGTCTTATTTCGTTTGAAAGTTTGTCATTTCGTACGAAATCATCCATTTCGTTTGAAACTAAACCATTTCACATCAAGAGGTCCATTTTGCTTGAAGAGTCATTCCGCACCAAAGTCAGTTCGTTTGAGATCCCATTTTGTTTGAATCCCCATTTCGCTTGAACATTGTAATTTTGTGAATTTTCAACACCGAAACATGGAAGAAGATTTTTACAACGCATTTGCTACTGCTCTGGGTACTCCTGTTACCATTGCTCGGAGTGTGAACATGGAAAATGAAACAGGAATATTACAGAAACCTCCAAAGTTGATGGGTATTGAAGAATACTATTGTTGGAAGGTCCGATTCAAAAATTGGGTTCAAGCAAATCATTTAAGGTCTTGGGAATGTGTTGAGACAAAGTATGTTAAACCTCGTACAGATGTGGGTGTTATCAAAACCATTTCTGAATTGTCGGATAAAGAGAGAGATATGTATAAAGCAGAGAAAATGATGATTAGTTTACTTCAACAAGCTGTGAAGGAAGACATTTTCATACTACTTCAACATGATGGTACTTCACGTTCGATTTGGGAATCACTTCGAATTAAGTTTGAGGGAAGTACAGATATAATCAGGAGTAAGAAATCATTGTTAAAGAAAGAGTTTGACTTGTTTACTAGCTTACCGGGTGAAACTACAAAGAAGTTGATTGAGAGATATTGTCATTTGGTTCGATCAATGTCCCTGTTGGATATCAACAAAGATAGAGAAGAATGGGTTGACAAATTAGCTGATGCTTTACCTCAGAATGAGTGGGGTACGTATATGATGATCTTGAAGAACACAGGAGAATATAATAAATTGACAATTTCTCAGTTTATTGAAAAGCTTGAAGGACAAGATCTCGAACAACAAAAGATCGCGAGAATGAATAGTCTAAGTGGTCAACAAGACATCAAGATGTATTACAAAGGAAATGCTCAGAATGTTGAAGCAAGTCCAAAGATACAAACTGCTTTCAGTGCAGAAAACTCATCAGGATCAGTTAATCAAAGTCCAATCAGCAACAGTGGATTTTCTTCATACTCGAATGTTAATCCGAATGTTTCAACCTCAAGTTATCAGTCTCAAAGCTCAAAAAATGGTAATGGTCATGTGTTACATTGCAACATCGCGTTACATCTTCAGAACGGTCAAAATTTCTCTGAAGAAGTTGCTAAAGGTCATATGGCATTACTAGCTACAGTGTTAGAATCATATGAGGGTTTGGTTGCAGGAAGGATCGGAAATCCTATGTTGACAAAAGAGGATTACGATCATATAGATGCTGAAGAAATGGAGCTTATGGATATTAAGTGGTGTTTAGCGAGCATGTTGAGGAGAGCTGAGAAATTTAAGCTGATTACAGGAAGAGATGACTTCCGTGATGCTAATGTTTCTACTTTAGGTTTTGATAAATCTAAAGTTACTTGTTTTCGATGCAGGGAAAAAGGACATTTCAAGAGGGAATGTACCAATCGAGAAGCAGGAGGAGCTCAGAATCCGTTTGGGAATAATGATTATTATCGGAAAGCTATATATCAACAAGTTGCTCAACAACTGTCATCATCAAATGCTATTGAAGATGGAAAGAAGAAAGCTTGTATTACTATTCCAGATCAAGATGATGAAAGATTGCCAGAGGGTTTCAGTTGGGACAAATATATTCCGGCTGAAAGTAATTCAAAATTTAGAGCATTTATTGCACAGATCTTTCAAGAGCCAGATTTGATGAAGGAATGGATGGATGTGTTTGTCAATAATGAGAAAAGTCAAGATGAAGAGTCGGTCTCTTCAGAAGAAAGCTCAGAAAAGACAACAGTCTTTGATCAATCATCAACTGATAGCAGTGATGATGAAGAAGAAATACAAATAAATATTGGAAAAACTCAATTATCTCCTGAAAGTTTTAAATTTTATTTTGCAGATAGATTTGAGAAACTAAAGGAGAAGCGAGCAGCAAAAGAACAGAAAAAGGTAAAATGTGAAAAGATTGCTCAGGAAGAAAAGTCTGAACAGAGTGAAGAAGTTAAAGTTGCTGAGAAGGTGGCTGAAGTTGAAAAGATAGTCGAAGTTGAAAAGATTATCGAAGTTGAAAAAATTGTTGAAATCACGAAACCTTGTCTAAAATGTTTGGAACCATGCAAATATTGTGAAGAAAAAGATGAGAAATATAGTAAGCTTGACAAGATGAAAGAAAAATTATTGTTTGATGTCAAGTATGTGAAAGAATCGTATGATGTTTTGAATAGAACGGTGAATAGTTTGCAAAAGACGAATTCTGAAAGAGAAGATGCTTTAACCATGATGAATGCAGTGATGATGACAAAACAGAAGGCTATCAATCACTATATTGAAGAATGTGCAAAGTTGAAGCAGGAGTTGGAGACAGAAAAGATAGAAAATGAAAGAATCAGACGATTGCTGCAAAGTTATTCAAGTTCTGATTATTTGATTGATAGAATTTATCCAACTGTTGCAGGTTTTGAAGCCTTTCAGGACAAGAAATCGGAAGAAAATGATACTGGTAAGAAACAAAGTGCAAATTATAACAAGTGTCTGCCTCCGATCTGGGAAGGTTATTCTCCCAGAAAACCAAATGAGGAACAAGTCAAAAAGGTTGTCAATATAAAGTTAAAGTCCGAAACAACTGATGGTTTACCAGACAACATTGACGTCATATTCACATCGTCTGACACTGATCATGAGTCTGAGTTAATAAAGAAAGTGGTCGATCAGGTGTTGGATAAGGATGAGGCGTCAGAGTCAAAGTCTGAGTCTGAAAGTTCGAGTTCGTCGGTCAACAGTTCAAAATCATCGGTTAAAAGGGTTTACAATAAAGAATTTATGTTATCAAAATCTAATTTGAATGACGAAACATTTGAAGTTGCATATACTTTGAATTATTCTGACAAATTATATGTTGATAAAGAATTTCCAATAAGAAGTGTTCAAATTGAAAAGATCAAAAAGGTTTTCAAATTAACAGAAATTAATATTTCTGAAATAAAAGATGTAAATCTTACTGAAAAACCTAAAAAGTACACTTCAAGAGTTCAACAACGTTTAAACAAGAAAAAAGGTTACAGTTCTGGTTCCGGTTTTCAAAAGAAACCAAACCATAACAGTAATTTCAAAAAGAAAGGTTTAGGCTTTATTCCACCAGAAAATCATAAAAATGAGAAAATTTCTAAAACAAATATTGTATTTGTTTCAGGATCAAGTTCTGAGGAAGAAAAGAAGAGCTCAT
Source organism: Helianthus tuberosus (assembly GCA_030545235.1). NCBI lineage: Eukaryota > Viridiplantae > Streptophyta > Magnoliopsida > Asterales > Asteraceae > Helianthus > Helianthus tuberosus. Next base: position 192,029,759 of record CM060406.1, read on the forward strand.
TTTGGAAGCAATCAAACAAAGAGTTTTTTGCAGAAAAACAAAAGTTTGAAAAGAATGGAGCTTATCGGAGAAAGGAGATAAGAACCTGTTACCGATGTCAAGAAGTTGGTCACATCGCCTGGAATTGTCCAAGGGCAACCAACACAAAACAGGAAGTTGTTTCTAAACTCAAAGAAAAAGTTATCGATAAAACTGAACCACCAACTGAAAAATTCAAAGTGTTTAAAAATTCAACATATGAAGTTGGTGAATGTTCGAAAAGATTTTACAAAAGAAAGGTGAATCTTGACAACCAAATGTGGGTTGTTAAGAAATCTGATGTGAAATCTGGCGATGAATCTGACTCGTCAAAGTCAGAGGAGCCACAAGTTGATCAAAAAGAAGGAAATTCAGTCCCGCCAATGGATGATGTCAACTTTCCACCATTGCGGGCTGAAAATTTAAAATCAAAAGTTGGTAAGGTTGAGATTTCGAATCAATTCTATTCTGAAAAGAAAGAATTTGATATCGAAAAGGCTTTCAATGACAAAGTGAAAAATATTTTTGGAAAAATGGTCGATGGAAAGGCCAAAGGGGTAAAAGATTTTTATGAATCTAAAAGAAATGTTGAAACCCCAAGTGAAACTGAAAAAGTCACACTCAAAGTTGCTCAGGCTTGGGTGTCTGTTTTTCATACTTGAAAAACCTGACTTGCCGGAGCTCCCAAGTTGGTAATCGTTGAGCATGAATCGGCATCTTTCTTGAGAAATTCACTTCAGTGATATTTCGACTTACAAGAAGTTAATCAAGGACATTAAGTTGTACTTGAATTAACTGTCTTACAAATGTTTGATTGATAGAACTAGGGGTGTGCACGGTTCGGTTCGGTTATTAGCATTATCCGTAACCGTAACCGTAACCGAAGTCATCGGTTCGGTTAATTCGGTTAATTTGTCGGTTTTCGGTTCGGTTCGGTTAATTTTCGGTTATTAACCAATTCAAACAAGGGCTAATTTTTTTTGCTTAAAAATACATGTAATGGAGGTATAAATACATGAAATAGAAGTATAAATATATGAAATGGATGGATAAATAAATGAAATGGAGGTATAAATGCATGAATAGATGTTTAAATACATAAAATGGAGGTCTAAATAATTGAAATGAAGGTATATATAAATGAAATGAAGGCATAAATAAATGAAATAGATGTATTATTACATGAAATGAAAGTATAAAATATGAAATACATGAAATAGAGGTATAAAAGCTAGAAATATATAAAAAAATAAATGGTTCGGTTCGGTTCGGTTAATTTCGGTTAACCGATGGTAAAAAAAATATCCGTTAACCGACTTTCGGTTAATTCGGTTTCGGTTAATTTCGGTTCAGTTTTGTCGGTTTTCGGTTCGGTTTCGGTTAATGGTTCGGTTATTGCACACCCCTAGATAGAACCTACAAGTGTTAAATTTTTCAAAGTGATTAAAAGAACAAGGTGATGAAACCCCAAGTTTGTGAAATGGCACACAAAACTAATTTTCTGGAAAAACCATTTGATTAAAACAAACTTAAGTGTTTTGAAATCATAATGGGAAAATAGTTTGTTGTCAGGGGGAGTTCTGATTGTTTATGACAAGTGGATGGCGAATTGAAGTGATTTACATCAGTTTGTCAGTTTAATTTGTACAGTTTGTTTTCAAATTTTCTTTGAAAATCAAAATTTGAAATATATTTTGATTTTAGGGGGAGTAAAAAATTTAGAAATTTTGAAAATTTGAAAATGTCAAAAACATCGAAAAATAAAAAATGAGTTTTGTTGTGAAAAAGAGGAAGTGATAGTACATCAGTGGACTGTCACAGTACGCTAAAGAAATGGAAAGTTAAATGTGATAAACGGTCTTACTAAAGATGTGACGATAGGCTCAGCTAGACTAGTAGATTTGCGATAACGATACAAACTTAAATGAACAAGCCTAGTTCTAGTGGGAAACGCGGTTGAAAGCATAGTACTTAGTTTTATCCTTCGTGACTGTGTACCTACTCGGTAATCGCTGAATGCTATAAAAAGCATAAAAACCGGTTAGTTTGTGAACTTTCACAACTTACTGAAAAAGTCACGGTGATTGTGCATTTCTTTTTGCAAAGATTTAAACTTGTTTGATTTCTTTATTTTTGTTTAAGCATTGGACATCCTCTGCGTATACGTGAGTATCGAACTGGATGTTAGTGCCTAAACATTCTACTTTATTTTTCTTGGTTTTTCGTTTAAATCTTGGATCATCTCTGCGTATATGTGAATATCGAACTGGTGGTCAAGATCTAAACATTTTCAACTTTTTTTTATTTCTTATTTTGTTTAAACATTGGACTTTCTCTGCGTATCGAAAGATCGACCTGATTGTTAATATTTAAACATTCTGAGTTGTTTTCGCACATATCACAGTTGATGAAAGTTTAAAGGCATTACTTGAGTCAGTGTATTGCATGATGAGGGGATATGCTAAGATCGTGGGGTCCATAAGAATTTAGTGCAAAATTTAATATACCTTAACGTATCGGTAAGCATTTCGAAAGTTGTTAGATTGAGTTTAAGTGGACAATAATATCGTCAATCTATGTGAATCGTTTAGAACTTAAAGTGTTTAAAGCTCAACGGTGCTAGTGATTTGTCTCATAGACTGATATGATCCTCTTACACAAACTCACAAAAATATTGTCTGTAAATATTTCTTTTATGTTTTTCATTTTTTAAAGTAAAAATCCAAAAAGATTTTCAGTGTGTTTTAGCATAAAATTTTGAAAATACAAAAAGATTTTCGACAACTGATGATGAAGAGCTGATTTTTAAAATTCTGAGTGCTAAACATGATGAACAACTGGTTTGGGAGAGTTTGTTGAAATGAAAATGTTTTTGAAATGTTTAATTGGTTCAGTAAATTGTTACCAAATTTGAACAATACCTACAAGTGGATTCTTAATTTGTCAAATTTTTAATTTGGTGAAATTTATTTTGAGGAAGAGGATGTGCAGGTTAGCCAGGTTACGATACCTGAGGATTTTCCGCAAAATCATATGCAGAAGTAGAGCCAGACTATGATCCTAGTTTATCGAAAGGGGGAGTCTGAAGACATCAAGAGGGAGTTTGAAGATGTGAGAGTCAGATTCAGATCCAGGAACTGTGTTCAAAATAGAAACTGCTGATGCTGAAGAATTTAAGGAATCAAGAGATCTGATCAAGAGAATTAGAGAGAGGATATAGAGTCAGGTTAAGATTCTGAGAGAAAGAGAGAGAAGAAGAGAAAGAAATTGAGGATGCTTACAATGGAGAACATTTTGGTAGAGAGCATGAAGACTGATAAAGACTGAAGACTTGTACTGAAGACTCGTCGACATCCAAGGGGGAGTTTGTTGGTACATATGTCTGTCGACTTCGCCTTGTATCGAGTCTTGTAATAGGTTAGATAGATCAGGGCACGAAATACGAGAAAATGTGAAATATATGGGTTTTGGCCATTTCGCACGAAATGGAGAATGTCCATTTCATACGAAATGAACTCTGGTCATTTCGTATGAACTGGTTTCGTTCGAAATGGGCAGCCTATAAATAGGTGCCTTGTTCAATTCATTGGTAACGTCTGTGATTCCGGTACCGAGGTGCTGCCGAAGTGTCTCCAGGCTGTAAAACGTTGTTATATCAATAAACAAGACAATTAGAGTGTATATCAAGCTGTTTCAAAGTCAATACGTCTGTTTCCGCCTTTCGTGTTGATTAGAACTCTTCTGAACGACTCATTTTGGTCGTGCAAACGATCCTACAAACACGATAACACTAAATTTGAAAGAATGCCATATACGATCGTATAGGCCTATGCTGTATCGTATATCAGCTTAATACGAATCGTATAGGCCTATACGATTCGTATTAAACTTTGAATTTTCTCAAAAATACCCATGAATTTATCAGAAAACCAGGGGTATTTCAGTAAAATCATCGATTAATACGCATCGTATAGGCCTATACGATGCGTTTTGAAATATAAATTTCTCAAAAATGTTCTTTTTCAAATCAAGGGTTCCATCATTACAACCACTTGTTTTCAACGGAGATGTAATGCAATGATTCCTCTCAATTGAATAGACCGACACTTGCTTCATAGGACTCACTTGAATCATCTCAGATGTAATAACAGTATCAGGTTCTCAAAACAAGGATCGTTCTAATAGATTAAAGAATGCAAGGGTTCCATCATTACAACCACTTGTTTTCAACGGAGATGTAATGCAATGATTCCTCTCAATTGAATAGACCGACACTTGCTTCATAGGACTCACTTGAATCGTCTCGGATGTAATAACAGTATCAGGTTCTCAAAACAAGGATCGTTCTAATAGATTAAAGAACGCTGATATCTTGGAATTTGATCTTGGAAGTTTGAACCCAACTCAATACTCTTGTTACCATCAATAATCTTTGGAATTGATCTTGGAACAACATACTTTTGTTAACAACGGTCTCTTTACTTCGTCCACTAGAACTATTTGTGTATGCATTCTTTGGGTTTTTATTATTTGATCAATGGAAGTTGAAATCGGCTTTGTATTTAGCACACGAAAGTACTGAACAACCAAGATAACAGCTCCGGTTTCATTTACTAATAGATTAAAGAGAACTATTTCAGTGGATTTCGGTTGGTTCAGATCTCTTTGGGTATATTCGAAACCAACTAAAATACGTTGAAGTACTCAATCAACGGAAATAACTGAAATAACTTGAATCGTCTCGAAAGTACTGAACAACAGAAGGATGAGATACCGGCGGTTAGCTCGAAGAAGTTTCTCTCAATCAGGTGTTCCATTAGACATCCCCTTTTATCATGTGTCATACGTTACGAGATTCTTCGAGAATTAGAAAAGGAGAAAATACGGAACGACAAGGGTAGTATGAGTCTGAGTCCATTGTGGTTCGTGTCAGGTTTGTATTTCCCATAGGCACCGTTTCCGTAGTAAAAAACGGTTGCGGTTTTCATCTTGAGATGCAAGGATCTTCGAATGCGTTGTGTACGTTAAATACCGTTCACCGCTTTTTTAGTTGCTTCTCTTGTTAAGTTTCTGAACCAACCGAAATCCAGAAATACAAACAGTTTCTCCGTCGCTAATTTCTCCACTCACCGTGAAATCGAACAGTTTCTTCGTAGATTCCAACAAAGTTAATATTCACTGTGGTGGATGCAAGCATAAAGTTAGAAAAAGCGCTTCTTTTATCAATCATATCATCGACTAACTGCTCGAAATCCCTTTCGTTTCTCGGGTTCGCATTCGACACAACACAACAAAAAATAAATTCAAAAAAACAGCGGCCTGATACGCATCGTATAGACCTATACGATGCGTATCAGGCCCGCCGCCAGACATAACCTGCACCTGTCAGTTTGCCATGTTTTTTACTTTAATTCAATACGTATCGTATAGGCCTATACGATGCGTATTGAATTGAAAAAGTGTGTATATAGACAGGGGGTTTGCCATTAGAAAAGCCCATTAATAATTGAAACAAACACTCGATGTTTATTGGTTTATTTAGCCAGTTTTGTGAAGGGGAAAAACAATAAATAAAAGAAATTATTCGTGTAAGCATTTAGTAATTAGTTTTTAACCATCACTTTCTTAAATCACATTTCTAATTCTAATTTTTTTCGTAACCCTACACGGAATGCACACAACGTGCTATCATTTCTGAAAACACCAAAAACTCATTCAACATTTTTTCTTGTCATCATTTGAGCTTTGCTAAACTTTGTACTCTATTCATTTAATTTAATATTGTATTTCATGTAAATGTTTTTATAAATACAGAATATTTAGGGTAAATATCATCCACTAGATAATACTCGTATTTGTACTCCACGTCGTTTACAAAAAAGAGGTCATCGGTCCAACCTCGTTTATGTAGTCGTTGAAAATGGGTGATTGATCGACAATATTTATATCGTTCTAAGCGGCCACACCAAAGAATTCATGCCAAAACTAAAGATCTTGGGATACAGGATGTGTTATACTAGCATTATATTGTCCAAACAATGTTAACTAGTTTGTTTATTATGTCTAGTTATTGTTCGGATGCTTAATCGGGTGCTAGTTTCGTTATTGGATCGTTAGGATGTAACTTATGTAACTTGTATGGTAAAATGGGTCCATATATCCTTATGATATTTTCAATGTCTTTCATGTTGTTTATGATGTTTAACATCATTTATAGGCCTTGTATAAACCATACAATGCTGAATTTTGTTATTAGTTTGCTAAAAATTGTTATTTGGTGGCTCAGATCGGACAATTTTAGTGTTTGTATATTTTCCGGAAAGTATTAACAGGTATCCTTGTTTTCCCACTTGGGGTTTGGTATAACCTTGATGTTGGGCCTAATTCTAAGTCCTATGTTGGTCGTTTAGGGGAGTACCGGAACCGTGCTGACATAAATATTCTAGCCGGACAATCTACCAAGTTTTTGTGCATAGTTTAAATTGTTTCACAATGCGGAGCATAAAAAAATGTGACATGCAAAATAAAATGTATTCGTTGAGATTTCTAGACTCATGAGACTTAAATGCATAGTAATTAAGTCTAATGCATCAAATTGTATAAGTAAATAGTTGTTAAGTGTAGGGAATTTACCGAAAAAGTTGCCGTTTGACACATAAGTATTGGTTTGACCTCTACTAAAGTTGACTGATTTAAAGCAAATTTCTTACACAACCTGTACATTTTGCCATCTTTTGTTCTAATAGCATTAGGGCAGGCGGGGTGGGGTTTGTTTCCCAGTGATACTTTGTTTCCAAGCGTGGAAAATGCAAACAAACCACCGCTACCAACAAAGTTCAACGCGTGAATTGTTGTTTCCGTGATATATTTCACGCGTGATGGAAGGAAGGATGTGAGGGGGTGTGAGGGTTTATTGTTGGGTGTTGTGAGTGATGGACATTTCCACTAAAAAAGGTTGTGAGTGATGGAATAATGGATGATGACATGGTGGAACTTAATTGGATGTTGTGAGTGATGAGTGATCACCACCCCTTCCCCCCTTAGAGTTAATTAAGACAAAAATTATTTATACACAATAGAGAATGGTTAATGCCTTGCAAACATTTGTAGTTTGTTAAGTTTGACTCTTCCCTTTTGTGTTTCATAATAGAAAGTAATTCATAGTTCCATACACAACAAACAACTACATTTGACAATTTTACCCTTGCAATTTTTACACCTATTTCTATAATGCAAGGTTAACATAGTCATGATAAATTACTTGTATCATCTCAAAAATGTTTTTTTTTAAGTTTTTTTTACTGAAATACCTGTTTTAATTGTTTTTATGTGTTTGTTACAGGAACCATCGTGGTCTTTGCCTTTACTGGGGTCTCCGAGTATGTGGACAGCACACCAAAACCACTGGTCGCAGGGGAAAGACTGTTGGTGTGTCTAAGAAGAGATAAGTTTTTCTTGTTTTTGAAAACATGATACTTTTCGGGTTTAGGTCTTTTCATGAATCTTTATTGTCATCAATTTTGGATGTTTTTGGTTAATTGTTTTGTCATGCTTAGGGGACTCGGGGTGAAAGAACAAAACCCTGTGATGGGCTTTTATCATGCGTGGAATTTTTCAAAACACCACCGCCACCTCCATTTTTCACGCTCCCATTTTTATAACGCGTTATTTTTTTTTTGACGCGTGATGGGGATGGGTGGTGAGGGAAATCGTTGGTTTTGAGGGAAATTGTTGGTGTGGTGGTGGGCATTTCCACTAAAAAAAGGTTGTAAGTGATGGAATAATTCTTGATGACATGACGGAACTTGATTGCAAGTTGTGTTTGAGTGATGAGTGATTGGTGATGACCACCCCCACCCCCTTATAGTTGTACTTTTTGTCAAAATGGATTATTCATGGAAGTTTGGGATTTGTTTTATCATTTTTTTATCTTCATTTATGGTCTAGGGAGGCCTTAAAAATCCTAATCATCTAACGATAGGACCATTGAAACATTGAGGTCGGATGCTTGGACCAGATGATATGTGTAGTTCACTGGTTCTATATGCATCTATTCTTATGATTTGTTCTGTCAAACTCCAAGACACAGTAAAATAGTTTGTGTTGAATGAATAAGCCACAAAAACAGTTCGTTGATTTGAACTTGTTACTTGGTCATAGGAATTAGCTCTACCGTTCTACAATCATCTATGATAACCTTTGCGCTTCTTGTGAAATGTTTGACATCATCATTTTGCTGCGGCACATGAGAAATGCATCATATGCGGTAGTTATTAGTAGTGCCATCCCCGAGAATAATAAAAAACTTTTGGGTCTCGTGCGAGACAAAAAAGTTGGCCCCTTTTGATAATATAAACTTATGATTTTATATTTTAAAAAACCATGATGCAACGATAATTGACTAATTGTTAAAAAAATAAACAAACCAATACTAGTGTAGCAAAATGATCGAATTAACTTAGTTAAGCAAATCGTGAGATTCTCTTAGCGTTTTTTTAAGCAAAGCTCTCGATCAAGTCTTCATATTCCAAACCTTCAAATATTTCGTTTTCAAGAGATATCATCGCCAATCCCTTAAGTTTTTCTTGATACATTGACGATCACAGATAAGACTTCAACAACTTCAATTTAGAACTAGAACTTTGAGATAGTTTTGAGAAAAACTTAGAACTAAAACTTTGAGGTAGTTTTGAGAAAAACTTCAACAACATCAATTTAACATCTACACAATCTTCATCAACAACATTAGAACTAGAACTTTGAGGTAGTTTTCAGAAAAACTTGAGTATACACCCTTTGCCGGCCTTTGATTTTTCTTCCTCTAGCTTCTTCTTTTTACATTTTTTGACAACCGAATAGGTATTTATATTTAGGAATGTGAGGCGTAACTTCTAGAAAAAAAATCAAAGTTTAAAACATGTAAGTTTCATCTAATTCTAAATCTAAACATCAAAGATTCAAAGTTTCATTTAATTATATATCTTAACTAAACATCAAATGTTTTAAGTTTTATCAAAGTAATAACTAAACATCAAAATTCAAAGTTTCGTCAAAGGTTTAACTAAACATCAAAGTCTTAAAGATTCAATCAGTCGAATATCAAATTTTCATAATACTAAATAAAATCAGTAAATTTAAACAAGTAAACATCAAAGATTGAAGGATTCATGTAATTGACTAATCCTAAATCCCCACCACACACATGGAATATTCATATTTATTTGGGTTTTAAAACTTCATCGTGTGAGACTTTGGGCCTTTTATTCAGCTTTGGGCCTTTATTTTGTGCCATAAACACAACAAGAATCATGTCTACATTCAGCCATAATCAAAAAAAATTTGGGCCTTTTATGTATACATATAGTACTTAACCTACACACATCTATCGGGCCCTTTAAAATTTTGGGCCTTGGGCGCCTGCCCAGCTTGGCCGGCCCAATAGCCAGGTCTGCTTATTAGAGTAGATATATACAATTTGTATGTATATGTGGTTATAATGGTTGCGGTTAGTTGCTAGAGTTAGTTGTTAGTAGTTTAGCCTCATATATATATATATAGGGAGCGGTTAACATACAAAAGGCCTTATCCTACTTCACGTACGCGACGCCCGTGACCATCAGATCAGGGATGTAATCACGCATGGAACAGTTAATAACGCATGGATCCGTTGGTTTTGTGATAATCACGCATGGGAGTCACAAAATCACGCATGGAGCCCTTATAATCACGCATGGGAGCCTTTATTATACAAATCACGCACGTTATATGTTAATCACGCACGTTGTATTCTTGTCGCGTACGTTAACATACGTTAAGGCTTTTTGTACATTATACTCTCTCTCTCTCTCTCTCTCTATATATATATATATATATATATCTTGTATTCTCGTTTATTCATGTGAAGATCGATAATCAAGAACCTCCGGATCCGATTATGGGCTGCTCGTTTTAATATGTTTTTAATAGTTTCGTAAATGGGCCAAAGACAATTTGTTTATGTTTTTTATTTATGTTAGCCGTAGGCCATAAACAATTAGTATGGGTCGGATATTTTAAGTCCAATAGGTTAGGTTATGTTATGGGCTTCATGAAACGGTGTGTGTGGTATAACTGCACAACGGTTATCTTGGAACGTCATCTCTATACGATGTCTCTCTCCAAGTCGCACCGATTCATGGAGTATAAATAGGGTTGTAGTTTCCAGACTTTGTAATCTAAGTTCATTCGTAGAGTTTGCAAGTTCAAGTTCCTAATTGTTTATTTCGGTTAGTTTACAATTTCGTTTTGTCATTTACGATTCAATATGAAGTGGTGTGATGTTTGCGGTGATTTTACGTATATGTATGATCATCTTTCTTGTCGGTCCGATTGGTCCTGGGAACCCGTAAACTGTGATACCAACATTGGTATCAGAGCCAAAGGTTCGCTGGAAACCGAGAAGGATGATGGTGGTTCCGGAGATTGTCTGAGGGAAAAAGGAAAATCGGTTGGTGCCGATTTCGGTGATAAAAGGGTGAACGGTGGAAAGTGCGGTCGGGGTTGCAACAAGGGGAAGAATGTTGCGCAGGGGAAGCCATCCACGCGTTCGTGGAAATCACCCATTAAGAACTTTCCCAAGAAGATGGTTCCGAAAGGTTTCGTGAAGAAATTTGGCCAAAAAGGGAGTGCACCGTTCGGGAAACCGAGAAAGGCCGGGAATCGTTGTTTTACGTGCAAGCAATTTGGTCACATCGCTCCAATTTTTCCAAGTAAGTACATCAACTTAACCCCGTTACCCATAGAAAGTGATTATTTAGTTGATGGTACTTGTGGAGGAAGTTTTGATTCGATTTGGGTGGTGGACCCAAATTTCAAAACACACATGACCGGGAATAGGAGTTTGTTTAAGCGGTTTAAGAGGCATTTTGGTGTGATGACGGATGATAGGAGGAAGGAATTCTCATTCGTTCACGGGGTTGGTGAAGTGAAAATACCGGTGGATGGAAAGAATAAAACAATATCGTGTGTTAGTTATGTGCCGAGACTCAAGATAAACGTGTTAAGCCTAGAGCAATTGTCGTTTCAAGGAATTGAAACAATTACTACCGGTGATACGTGCATTCTAAAGAAAATGTTCGGTGGTCAAGCGAAAGGTTTTGATGTGTGTGAGAACAAGTCGGAAATCAAACTAGAGGAGGAGTACCTACACAAGTTCTACAATGGTCTAGATGTTGATAACGGGCACCGCAAGGATAAAGAAAAACTCAAGGAGTATATTGAGGATTTTTTCGAGGAGTTCGAGATAGAAAGAGAGAAAAACAAGAAGTTAAATGGTGAAGGCATGTCGGGTGTAAAGAAAACGAAGATTGCCTACTCGAAAAAGCAAAAGGTTGGATTCATGATTTATTATGAGGGCTTGAAAGACAATCCGCTACAATCTAAACACGAGTTATGTCAAAGGGTGGTGGTCCTTTCCCAAGATGAAGAAGATGTCATTGAAATGACATGATTATCGAAAGTTGTTTGGAAACCTTGGATTTAATGTTGCTACACGAAGAATTAGCCGGGCATGACAAGTTTTATAGTGGCTCTTTCGAGGATATCCTATTATGGTTTATACCATGTTTCCTTGGAATCTTCAAAGAGGACATTATGCCACCGACACTAATTGACAGAAGAGAAGTTAGTTTGAGATTGCTATATCGAATTGTGACCGTCAAGGGTGGATTAAAGAAAGTGATCGAGGATGATCTTTGGGCCGATATAGTGGTCGAGTATGGTTTCGAACCGGATGACTCACATGTGATAAAGGTTGCTTACGTGTACTACATCGAATAGATTGAATGGTATTTCGAGTTGATGAAAAAGAAGGGTGACACAAACGCATTGGTTGCGGATGGAGCAAGCACGAGGGATGCACAAGTGGAATCGGTTGGGAGTGAAGATGAGCCGGACTTGGTGAAAACCATCGAGGTCACCGGAAATGATGATGATTGAAGAAAGCATGCGGATCATGAAGTTTCATGCTTAGGAGGGAGAATGAAGATCAATATTCAAGAACCTCTGGATCCGATTATGGGCTGCTCGTTTTAATATGTTTTTATTAGTTTCGTAAATGGGTCAAAGACAATTTATTTATGTTGTTTATTTATGTTTGGGCCATAGGCCATAAACAATTAGCATGGGTTGGATATTTTAACTCCAGTAGGTTAGGTTAGGTTAGGTTAGGTTATGGGTTTCATGAAACGGTGTATGTGGTATAACTGCACAATAGTTATCTTGGAACGTCATCTCTATACGATGTCTCTTTCCAAGTCGCACCGGTTCATGAAGTATAAATAGGGTTGCAGTTTCCAGACTTTGTAATCCAAGTTCATTCGTACAGTTTGCAAGTTTAAGTTCCTGATTGTTTATTTCGGTTAGTTTGCAATTTCATTTTGTCATTTACGATTCAATATGAAGTGGTGTGATGTTTGCAGTGATTTTACGTATATGTGTGATCATCGTTCTTCTTGGTCCGATTGGTCCTGGAAACCCGTAAATTGTGATACTGTTTTTTGCTTTATCTTCCAAAGAAAATTGGAAGAGGACCAACTTGACATCATCCGAGGAAAACCCTTGACCTCCAATGGTATTGCAAATGGAGTCATATGTCTCCAAATGAAAATAAGGTTCTTCTGTGCTAACCCCTTAAACTTTGGTAAACTTTGGAGGGCGGTTGTTCTAAATTCAAAAGTTCTTCCATCTGCGTGATGAGGAATCACTACCGGTGAAGGATTGTTAGTGATAATAGGTCAGAAATGAGCTTCAATTCCCCGTACTACCTCCCGATGATGTCTTCGAGGGGCACCCAAAGGTGCTCTTGGTTGACCCATTTGCCCTTGCATAGGCCCTTGAGGAGAAAATGGTGGCTGAAATTGGTATTGATGCATTGGCGGTTGTTGTTGAATCGGCCTTTGAAATTGAGGTTGTGTATTTTGTGGACGCACTTGATGTAGCCGTGTAGGACGTTGCAATTGTGGCCCTTGTGGTCTAATATGTTGTACCCCAACCGGTAATCTACCTATGTCTTGAAATTGTTATAGCGGTTGACTTTGTTGACCCGCTCCTCCTTGAGGTCCCAAAATACCTCCATCACCCGCATAGTAGAAACCTTCCTCTTCGTACCCTCTAAAGTCTTCTTCATAACCATCATCATACCCATCTCCTCCTATTCCCGAAGATTGCCCAAATGGAAGAGACGAATATTGAAAACCCGATGGATTCGGTGGTCGATATGTAGAAGTAGCATGAATGATGGTTGAGCTTTGTGGTAGTGGATAAGTAGAGGATGATTGACCCGTAGTTGGGGGAAAATGTGAAAATGGTGGAATTGTGGTAGAAGGGCTAAAGGTAAGGATAGGTTCAACTTGGGTAGTAATAGGTGATGTAGTGGTGTTGGTAGGTGTAACATCATGTGGTGGAGTAAGTTCGGTAGTGGGATTAGGTATGGTGGTATTTGGTGAAGATTGTGTGGATGTAGGAATGAAAGGTTGTGTTGTTTGACCCGTTGTGGGTGGAATTTGTGAATCTGCCATAATGTTTCTTGGTGTAATGGGTGAAGTAGGTGAACCAACAATCTTGTTTTCTCTCAACAAAACTCTGTTTTGATAAGTTCTTTCAATTTCCGGATCGAACTATAGCGGTGATGACTTGTGAGAGCCCCTAGTATGCATACACCTGTAGTACCTGCACACTAAACACAACCAGCGTAAACCCGAAAATAACAAAACAAAATTACTAAATTAACACACGTTGCGCACTACTCCCCAGCAACGGCGCCAAAATTTGACGTGCTGTCATAGCTACACGCAAATTTAATCCAATTACTACTAATAGATAGCGGTAAGTGGGTATCGAACACAGGGAGTTTGTGGAAAATGTGTTGATTGTATAGCCTTGTAAATTAACTACAATTAATCTAATGTGCAGAAATTAAAATTCAAGAGTTTATTGTTTTGGTTTAAGAACTAAATTATTACTACTTGTAAATCAAAATTGGATTGTTAATCAGATTATGAGAGAATGACCATCTTAGGTTCCGGTTTCCATTAACAATTGTGTATAATTCCAACTAGAAAGAGTTATATTGACATAACTCATGTATAAACACTTGTTGTGATAAAAGGGAACAAAGTACTCGCATTATATAAACGCGAGGTTGTTACCCGATGATCAATTAATCAATATCCAACCCTAAACCTTCCCGTGATATCTCGATTGTCAACGACACCAAGAATGTACGATTTAGACTAGAATTAAAACATCAATTAACAAGCTACAATCAAACATTCATACATCATGATAAGCATAGCAAACACACCAAGTTTATCATTCTAGAAATAAAGGAAAACACACAAGAGTCATAATAGAAACCTTCACCTAAGATGATCACCGAAAGTTTAGCCGGACATTGTTTGGTGGATCATCATAACATCAAGATTGAAGTTCATACGAATCGAAAGACAAAACAGAATGTTAGAAATTGTTCACAAACACTATCCAAAGCCAAAAATCGCCCAACAACTGCAGAGAAACGTCTCCAATGATGAATGACATGAAACGACTCATGAAAACGGTTTTAATTGGGCAGTTACGCTTTTCCTCGCTGGCTCTACCGTAATTTACGGTACCTACCGTAAATTACGGTAGACTTCAAAGTGCTACGCTGATACTCTACTGTCTTACGGTGGAACTGGAGGCTTTCAGGGGCTACCGTAAATTACGATAGCCACCGTAATTTACGGTGGGCCCTTGGATTTCTTGTTTTGTTTCTTCTTTCCATCCTCGTGTGACCCGTTCTACTCCCTTCTATCCGAAGCAGCGTTTTCTCCACATTTTAAGCTCCAAACACACCTGAAACATGAGCAACTGTAGTCATCTAATTCAAGACAATTACGCGATCAAATGAGGGATAAACTTGTCTTTTAACACCATTAAAGGTTGTCATATGGACCACCCGTCACATCCCCACACTTAACCGTTGCTTGTCCCAAGCAACCCATTAAAAACCATTTTAAAATTACAAGCGATCAACATAAATCAAGCATAAACATGTTATCCTTTTACTAACCCTTTCCTAACACCCAAACAACACACCCCTCACTATATCTCTCTTCTCGGCAATAAGTAAGCACTAGCAAATATAAGCTAGACACACAAAAGGCAAACGGGTGATTGCACAACTATATGTTTGTACCTAAATCGATCCTTCTCCTAACAAGTGCCAAACATGAATGCAAATCAAAGGAGCTTTAAGGTTGTAACGTGGCTAGGCATACGAGTAGGAAATGGAAAGCGAAGGACTTTACCCGGTCTTTTAATTACACAATGAAATAAATAACCAAGACATAAACTACTATATACAAGACAACTCACACATCCTTCTTTTTCATTTTTTTCTTTTCATTGCTTTTTTTCACTTTTTTTTTTCTTTTTCTCTTTTTTTTTTTTCATAAAGAGAAACATTCACATAACACAACTAAAACGACTACTAACACTATAAGACCGGGTTAAGTCGGGTAATTTTTTTTGGGAACTAGCTAAGGGGTAACAAATGATCGGCTTTAGGCACAAAATGGGCAACTAAATGTCCAAACCCCCGCCCCTCTCACTACCAAGCTCATATATATAATTTATGAGGTCTAACCCCCCAAATCCCACACTCGCACACACTATGACGAGGCTACTTAAACGCCCTTATCCTTTCTACATTCATGTCAAGCTAAGGCCTTAAACCGAATTCAAGCACAAGTTCTAATGCACCCCCACCCGTTGCCACTCTCATCAAAGAGAAGCATTATTTATATACAAGTGTGGCTTCAACTCTCACCAAGAACAAAGGTATTAAGGGTTGCCGGTGCATCATTCGGGTGTAGTCCAAGGTGTTCAAATTCTCACAATGTTTCGCTTGATTCAAAAAATTTTAAAAACCTCAAAAATTTCCCCCCATCCCCACACTTGGGATACATTGACCCCAATGTATGGTTTTGGGAAGAATTGATCGCTAAACCATTCAACATCAACACAAGCTCAAAATCTCAAACCCCAAATTTCTTTTTTGGTCTTTTTCATTTTTTATATTTTTTCTTTAAAAACATAACACCACCAACTCGCACAACCCAAGGCATAACATGACAAACTAAAACATCTCCTCAAACACCACCAATCCACCCAACCATAAACATAACAAACAAATATTCACAAACATGTACAAAAAGGAAGGAACACGACCTGACTAGTAGTACCGCGGCTGAGGAGGCCCGAAAATGGAAGACATTATATCATTCCATTCTCCGAAAGTAAACGCGCCGCTACCACTTCCACTTCCGCTTTGTTGTGAAGCTCCATGTTGTTGTTCTTGACGGGGGTCCATCCATTGCGAATGATGAAGCGGCGGTGTCGGATACGAAACACTACCATCATAAGGTGGTAGAGACGCATAATCCACCGGAGGTGGATCCACAACCACTGGCCGCCCCGCATGCCAATCTGCATGCATCCGTCGGGCTTGATCATTACTG
The DNA here is from genome assembly GCA_030545235.1 of Helianthus tuberosus. NCBI lineage: Eukaryota > Viridiplantae > Streptophyta > Magnoliopsida > Asterales > Asteraceae > Helianthus > Helianthus tuberosus. The sequence continues at coordinate 192,046,318 of CM060406.1, forward strand.
TACCTATCATTCATCTCTTGCTCACGGGAATAAGCATGTGTGCGGTTCCACGACTCCTGTCGGTCAAAGTTGTACTTCAATGCCCGCTCTATACTAGCCCCCATCCATGTTTGGTGATCAAAGAAGGTACGCTCAGACCCCAACCATGTGTCAAAAACCGATGCCGGTGGACGTTGGTTCTCAATGATTTCTTGCATCGTCCCATCATATGCCCAATTCGGCTCATACGAGCGCTCCGTATAGTCAAAGAAACCACCACCATGTCCCTGACTTGGGCCCCCTTGGCCCACATACATATGCTCACCATGAGGCTCATCCGCATAATCTTCATCCCCACTAGGGGGCTCATCTTCAATTTCAGGCTCGTCCGGCTCGCCCGGTAATAGTGCCCTTGCATCAACCTTCAAAGCTCTCCATCTTTGACCTTCCGACTTAAGCTTGTGGTATCTTTCTGACTCATCGTAAGTCCATCCCATACCCATCCTCCTTATATCAAACGGCCTGTGACTTTTCGCTACCCCCTTGTCTTCCGATGTGATATCCTTAAACTATTTCAACAACCCCGTAATAATCTGACAATACAGAATGATGCTCCTCCCGACTTTGTTGCGACATATCCAAACATGATTCATTATCAAATACCGCAACGGGAAACGGGGTGACCCATGAAGCAACAAGTAAATAACGGGTATCTCCGGGTACCCCACCTCTTGCTTATCACCTCTCCTTGGTATCACGTTCAAGATACAAATAGTGAGCAACAATTTTGCCTCAATCTCCAAATTCCTTCTATACAATGTACCACTAAAAGTACCCTGTAAGAACAAGGCTGCCAACATGTCATTCCACCTCGAGTGTTGTTCCGGTTTGATAAGCAAATCATTAAGACTCGGGATTGTATAATCACGGGCAGGCAAACTATCATACTTTGCCAATTTCCGCAAAGTATCGAATGACATTTCCACATCTATTCCATTCACAGTACCAGTCAACTTCATCTGAGCGGCTTCTCATACTTGTTGCATGTCAAGGTAGCCATCCACTCCTGAATCTCGTTCATGAACAAATTCTTATTGTCTTTATCATAACAGGTAAGCGCTGCCTCCCAACCTAAGGCACGAAACTGAGCAAATACGTTGAACGGCCTGAACTCTACTTCTCTAACCTCCCTTTCACAAATAAATGCAGCAGCCTTATCTTTTAAGCGGTTCATTCAATCATTGAATAATGTCGGCTGCCATTCTTCCGGCTGATCGTCTAACGGACCCGCTTCCCACTTTGGCTTGTCAGCCGGGTCCAACTCCATCACTTCCTCCTCATCACTATTACTATCATCATCTCTACCCAAATATCTTTGCTTCTTCGGTTGTTGTTCAGGTTGTTTGCCTTTGCCTTTTGAAGAACTAGCTCCCGCTCTTGCCTTAGCCCTCACCATTTCCCACACACATTGCAAACAAAACAACCAAACAAAGACACAAAAATCAGTCTCCTTTTTCCAAAAATCCCCACACTTGCTTGTTACTATGATTGTAGATGCTAGTGAACACAAAATTTCATAAGTTATTTTCACAAAATTTGGGCATGGTGCCTCTACAATGTAGAGGTTCCCAAAAGTTCACAACTTTATCATCAATCCTACATCTACAACCATAACAATGTTCCAAGTAACAATTTTTCATGATGAAAACTAAGAACAAGCAAGTGTGTATGAACAAGTAACAACAATAACCTTCATCTTCACAATGCATCATCAAAAATACATTAAAAACATCACATACCTTGGATTGAAGATGCAAGAACACAAGAAAATCAAAAACTCCAAAAAAACCCCAAAAATATCAGCTCCTAGGGTTTGTCAATCGGCCAAGAAAACGAGTTTTTCTTGCAAATCTCTCCTCAAAATCAGTAAGTTTGTGAAAATTCAGTCAAGATAGACCCAAAATTCACTTGATTTGACCAAGAATTGAAGAAGATATGAGGATTTGAAGGTTTGAATGGTTGTGGGGTTTTCTTAGATCTTGTGGGGAAGATGATAGAGATAGGTGAGATGTGTGGTTGGGGAATTATGGCAGGAAATGAGTGGTTGGGGCTTAAGTCACGTGATTGTGTTTTTTTTATATAATGCCGTAACCAACTCGCCCCTTCAATCGCCAGAGGCTACCGTAAGTTACGGTAGCCACCGTAATTTACGGTGGACCTCTGGCACAAACACCCACCGTAATCCAGTAGCTTTCTACCGTAAGAGAACCAAAATCCCTAGGCTACCGTAAATTACGGTAGCCACCGTAATTTACGGTGGCACCTGGGGATATTTGGTTCGCCCAAAAATGCTGCTTTTAGTGGTTTATTTTTTTTTTTTTCAGTTTTTCTAATTTTTTAATTTTTTTTATGTTTTTAATATTTTGCAAAAAACATGGAAAATTACCCTGCCCCCTTGAAGAATCCCGTGTTGTCCTCAACACTATGCTAGAACTATTCGTAAACCGAACGTCCCCACACTTGTTTCAAACACGAGCTTCAAGCGAATACGCTAAATGTGCAACTAAACAAAACAAACAAAATAAAATACTAACTATGTACACTACCAAACCTGGGCCTCTCTTGGCTGTTCATCATCTACCGGGCGTAGAATGTAGCCCGCTTTGTCAAGCTCCAAGTTGTTGATGTCATTTCCTTCCAAGTATGGCTTTAACCGATGTCCATTCACTGTTTGTTGTTTGTTGGTTTGCTCATCTTGAATATCCACATCACCAAATCTACCGACTCGCCGAATGACATATGGGCCCATCCATTTTCTTTTCAATTTGCACGCAAACATTTTTAACCGCGAGTTGTACAACCACACCTTTTGACCTAATTCGAAGGTCTTCTTTCTCAGCTTTGCATCATGGACCTTTTTGAGTTTATCTTTGTATGCCGAAGCACACTCATAAGCTTCGTCTCGAATCTCTTCTATTTCACTTAGTTGCAACTTCCTCATCTTCCCCGCTTCATCATAGTCCGCATTCACCGTCTTGATTGCCCAATGCGCCCGATGAGCTAACTCAATTGGTAAGTGGTAACCTTTTCCATACACCATCCGGTAAGGTGTTGTACCAATTGGAGTTTTGTAGGCCGTCTGGTATGCCCACAACGCATCATCTGACTTGCTTAACCAATCCTTCCTATCCGTTCGAACAGTTTTCATAAGAATCTCTTTAATTTGACGGTTGGACACTTCGACTTGTCCACTAGTTTGCGGATGGTACGATGTAGCAACCCGGTGGTTCACGTTGTACCGCTTCAACAGTTTTCTGAAATTGAAATTCTTGAAATGCGAACCACCATCACTAATGATAACTCTCGGAATACCAAAACGGGCAAAGATGTTGGATTGAACAAACTTACAAACAACCGAATGATCATTTGTTCTTGTTGCAATAGCTTCAATCCACTTTGAGACATAATCCACCGCCACGAGAATGTACAAAAACCCATTGGAATTCGGAAAGGGACCCATAAAGTCAATGCCCCACACATCAAATATCTCAACAACCAAAATCGGTTGCAAAGGCATTTCGTCCCTCTTTGAAATACTACCCATCCTTTGGCAATTGACACAATTCCTTGCAAACTCGCATGCATCCTTGAAAATTGTGGGCCAATAAAAACCACACGAAAGAACCCGGTAGCCCGTTTTATGCCTGCTAAAATGACCTCCACAAGCGGATGAATGGGCATGAGTCAAAATCTCTAACACCTCCGTTTCGGGCACACACCTCCGAATGACTTGATCGGGCCCGATCTTGAAAAGGTCCGACTCATCCCAAATATATTGCTTCACTTGAACCATAAATTGTTGTCTTCTTTTCTTGGTCCAATGATTTGGGATGGCACCCGTTGCTAAGTAATTCACATAATGGGCATACCACGGTGCAACGAAAGTGGACACGGCTAGTAATTGCTCATCGGGAAACCTTTCGTTTATCTCGCTCAAATCATCAATTCCTTCTATCGGAATTCGAGACAAGTGATCCGCCACTACATTTTCACTTCCCTTTTTATCTCGAATCTCTAAATCAAGTTCTTGTAGCAACAACACCCAACGGATCAAACGGGGCTTCGCATCTTTTTTCTACATCAAATACAGGACCGCACTATGATCCGAATATACAACCACTTTGCTCCCCCAAATGTAAGAACGGAACTTATCCAAAGCATACACCACCGCTAATAACTCCTTTTCGGTTGTGGTGTAATTCAGTTGCGCTTCGGACAACGTCTTGCTTGCATAGTAAATCACCACCGGCTTTTTATCAATTCTTTGACCCAAAACTGCACCAATTGTAGTGTCGCTTGCGTCACACATGATTTCAAATGGCTTTGACCAATCCGGCGGTTGCAAGATGGGAGCTTTCACCAAGTGTTCCTTCAAAACATTAAATGCTTGCAAACACTCATTAGTAAAATCAAATGGAACATCCTTTAACAACAAATTACATAAAGGTTTAGTGATGACATTAAAACCCTTGATGAAATGTCTATAAATCCTGCGTGTCCCAAAAATAACCTTACCCCTTTCACATTTTTCGGTGGAGGCAAAGATGATATTACCCATATTTTTGCCTTATCCACCTCCATACCCCTTTCCAAAATCACATGGCCTAACACAATACCCTCTTGCACCATGAAATGACTTTTCTCCCAACTAAGCACTAAATTTTTCTCAACACATCTTTTTAAAATTTTTTGTAATTCGTTGAGACAAGATTCAAAGCTAGTGCCAAAAATCGAAAAGTCATCCATAAAAACTTCAAGCGACTCTCCAACCATGTCCGAGAAGATACTCATCATACATCGTTGGAAAGTTGCCGGTGCATTACACAAGCCAAAGGGCATTTGCCTAAAGGCAAAGGTGCCATATGGACAAGTGAAGGTGGTCTTGTGTTGGTCATCCGGGTGTATTGCGATTTGATTGTAACCCGAATACCCGTCCAAAAAGCAGTAATATTTTTGACCCGATGATTTGGTCAATAAAAGGTAGCGGGAAATGGTCCTTAGAAGTGGCGGCATTCAATTTGCGGTAATCAATACACACTCGCCACCCGGTGACCGGTCGGGTGGCTATTTGTTCACTGTTTTCGTCCTTGATTACTTGAATGCCGGCCTTCTTAGGCACAACTTGGGTAGGACTTACCCAAGCACTATCCGAAATAGGATAGATAATTCCAGCATCCAACCATTTAATTACCTCTTTCTTTACTACCTCCCGTAGGTTCGGATTCAATCTTCGTTGTGCTTCTCTTGTTGGGTTTGCATCTTCGGTGGTGATGGTCTTGTGCATGACGATTGATGGACTAATTCCTTTCAAATCGGCAATTGTCCATCCGATAGCTCATTTGTTTTCTTTCAAGACTTCCAATAGAGCTTGCTCTTGTGCCATCTCTAAATTAGAGGCAATAATGACCGGTAGAGAGTCATTATCCCCTAGAAAAGCGTACTTCAAATGGCTTGGTAAGTCTTTGAGCTCCAACTTTAGTGGTTCTTCCAATGATGGTTTGGTACCCGAATTTATTTCCACCAACAAGCTTTCAAATTGGTGGGTCCATGGCGGTCGACCCTCCTTCAATGCCATAGCATCTTGTTTCTCCTCTTCAACCCTTAGTGCACAAGCACGTACCTGTTCAGAAAAATCACAAATACACACATCCATACTATCCTCCTCATACTCATGCGGATTGCATCCGTCGACTAAATCTGCCATAAAACACTCATCAACACCAATAGAGTTAGAATTGTTAGTAAAAACATTCAATCTCATTTTTCGATTTCCAAAAGTCATATCGACTGTACCGAATCTACAATCGATCACAACATGCGGGGTGCTAAAAAATGGCCGACCCAAAATAACATTTTGTTGTTGTTTCGGGTCTGCGGATGAGTAGTCTAAGACTAAAAAGTCAACCAGGTAGTAAAACTCATCAATTTTCACAATAACATTTTGAACCATCCCCCGAGGTAGCTTATGAGACAAATCGGCCAAAACAACCGTTGTCTCTACCCTTGCTAACGGACCAAAATCATATTGGTCATATAAGTCCCCCGGTAAAATGCTCACCCCGGCTCCAAGATCTAGTAACGCCTTTGCCATTTGAAAATTACCAACTTGTATATTTATTAATGGCGTACCCGGATTTTGGAGCTTAGGAAGAAGCTCCCCATTCAATACTGCACTCACTTGCCCGGTTAAATCTACCCGCTTAGGCATCTTTTTCTTTTGTTGCCTTTTTTGTGTGCACAATTCTTTTAAAAATTTAGCATAGGCGGGTACTTATTTTATTGCATCAAGTAATGGAAGGTTAATTTTAACTTGTTTGAAAATGTCACACAACTCCTCTTTTTGGGGACCTCTTGATGCAATAAAGTTTTTCTTACCCGGGTCAAGTAAAGCCGATGGAAACGGGACTTGACTCGGTTCACCTTCATCTTTTTCCTCTTTTTCATTTTCACCCAACCCCGATTTTTTAACATTTGATTCTTTAGACACAACCGGTGACACTTCGTCGTCTTCACTTTCATTACCCGTTACATCCTCAACCACCCCATCTACCAACCCTGGTGACAAATTGGCTTTAAATTCTTTGCCACTTCTTAACACACTAACATGATGAACATTAACATTATTACCTCGTGACGAACTATGAGAAGGATTTACCTTGGTGTTACTAGGAAGTTGACCTTTGTTTTTCTTCAACTCCGCCACATCGGTTGCTAATTGACCCATTTGGGTTGTTAGTGTTTGAATGCTTTTGTCACGAACTTTATCTTTTTGCATCCGGACATCATCAAGTTGATTCCATTTTTGCATGTCTTGTTGCAGTGCCCGAAGCATATCCATGACCTCATTCCCGCTTGATGAAGTTTGACCCGAACCACTTTGACCCGTTTGTTGAAATTGCCCTTGGTAGCCATAATTATTTCCACCCCTATAGTTACCTTGATTGAATTGTTGGCGAGGTGCAAAATTACCTTGAGCTCCTTGGAAATTTGGGTTAGCTTGGTTCGCCGGGTTCCCGTAACAAAAGTTAGGATGGTTTCGTAACCCGGGGTGGTATGTGTTCGAATTCATGTTGAAGTTTCGACCACCCCCTTGAATAGCATTCACCTCTTCTACTTGTTCTTCAACCACTCCTACTAAATAAACTTCCGCCGTGTGGCCTATCTCATTGAAATTAGTGCACACGTTGTACACTTGATTCGTGGTTTGAACGCCTCCACTTTCTACCCCATGCACTTGTGGCCTTGCTATCACATGCCTTGCCCGTCTTGAGGATTGGGCCTTCCTTTTAGAAGTCACAATGCCCAATCGTCTTGTTGAAAGTTTGTACCAAATGTACCGTTCATAATTGACATCAAGTCACGTGCATCCTCCGAACTCAACCCTTCGTGAAACGCGTTCAACAACTCCCAAAGTTGGATACCGTGATGAGGGCAATTCCTTAGCATCATATTGAACATTTCAAAAGCCTCGTGAAACATTTCCCCCGATTGTTGTTGGAAACTTCTCAAACCTCTCCTTGCATCATTAGTCTTTTGAGAAGTGTAAAATTCGTCCAAGAAAATCTGTTGCATGTCAGCCCATGTAAAAATCGACGCGGAGGGTAGAGTACGAAACCATGTTTTTAGTCTTAGACTACTCATCTGCGGACCCGAAACAACAACAAAATGTTATTTTGGGTTGGCCATTTTTTAGCACCGCGCATGCTGTGATCGATTGTAGATTCGGTACAGTCGATATGACTTTTGGAAATCAAAAAATGAGATTGAATGTTTTTACTAACAATTCTAACTCTATTGGTGTTGATGAGTGTTTTAAGGCAGAACAGTCTGAGGAGATGAATATGTGTACTGAACCTCTTCCCATATCAATCATTCCAAATAACAAGTGTGGGGAAGAGGGTTCGAGGAAGAAGATGCGAAGGGTGAAACTACAAGACATCAGGGTATACATCATGAAGTGGATTAGCGAAACCCGCAGGTGCAGTCTGAATATGCCAATTATACTGACAAACCTATGGAGATGGCATGTAAATTTCCGGGCATTCGTTGGAAATGTTTTGGGTAAGTGTGCATTGAGACCACCATAATGCATATCAGGTATGGTCTGGCTGAAGACCTTTAAACTTAGCGCTCTTGGGAGGCAGCCCAAGGATGTAGAGTATTGTATTCGTGTTTTGTTTGGTTTTGTTTTGTTTTGGTGTTGTGTTTGTGTTTTAGCAGGTTATTATGTTTCAATCCTCGCGGATGCAATGATTCAAGTGTGGGGATATTTGGCAACATCCCCGTTGAGATATCGGCGAATCCAAGAGATGTTTATGTTCCTATCCGATTACCGTAGCAACATCACTACCAACACTACTGATTTACTGATCAGGTCGTGTCTTTTTCTCATTGTGTGCACCTTTGTATATATTCATGTTTATGTTCATGGTTGGGTGGATGGGTGGTGTTTTGATATGTTTAGTGATGGGTTGTGAAAGCTGGTGGTGTTTTTAGTAATAAGAATATAAAAAAACAGAAAGAAATTTGGGTTTGAGTGTTAAAGCTACAATTGATTTTGTAGTGGTTTAAGCGATCTTCCCTTCAAAACCATACATTGGGGACAATGTATCCCAAGTGTGGGGATGAGGGGAAATTTTGAAAAAATTGTGAAATTTTTAAAATCAAGCGAAAAATGGTCCAAATTGAACTGTTGAGTATTAAATCGCATGACACACCGGCAACCCATATCCCCTTGTTCTTTCTTGGTGAGAGTTGAGCCACTACTTGAATTTATTAGAATACATTTTTCTTGAGGAGAGTGGAAATAGGTGGGGGTGCATTAGAACTTGTGCTTGTATGCGGTTTGAGGCCTTAGCTTGATATGCATGTGAAAAGGATAAGGGCAATTAGGTAGCCTCGTCTTGGTGAGTGCGAGTGTGGGATTTCGGGGGATGGACCTCATAACTTATATATATGAGCTTCGTAGCGAGAGGGGTGGGGGTTTGGACATTAGTAGCCCATTTGAGCTTTGAGCCAATCTTTTTTTAACCCGTGCCTACTTTCTCTTAAAAAAATTAACCCGTATTTGACCCGGTCTATTAGTATAATCATCTTGTCCTAGTATGCTTGTTTGTTATGTTTGTTAAATTGAAAAAAAAAGAAGAGAAAAAGAAAAAAAAAATGAAAAAAAGCAATGAAAAGAAAAAAGATGAAAAAGAAGGATGTGTGAGTTGTCTTGTATATAGTAGTTTATGTCTTGGTTATTTATTTCATTGTGTAATAAAAAGACCGGGTAAAGTCCTTCGCTACTACATATATATTCCATTTCCTACCCGTATGCCTAGCCACGTTACAACCTTAAAGCCCCTTTGATTTGCATTCATGTTTGGCACTTGTTAGGAGAAGGATCGATTTAGGTACAAGCATATAGTTGTGCAATCACCCGTTTGCCTTTTGTGTGTCTAGCTTATATTTGCTAGTGCTTACTTGTTGCCGAGAGGAGAGATATAGTGAGGGGTGTGTTGTTTGGGTGTTAGGAAAGGGTTAGTAAAAGGATAACATGTTTATGCTTGATTTATGTTGATCGCTTGTACATTTGAAAATGGTTTTTAATGGGTCGCTTGGGACAAGCAACGGTTAAGTGTGGGGATGTGACGGGTGGTCCATAGGACAACCTTTAATGGTGTTAAAAGACAAGTTTATCCCTCATTTGATCGCGTAATTGTCTTGAATTAGATGACTACAGTTGCTCATGCTTCAGGTATGTTTGGAGCTTAAAATGTGGAGAAAACGCTGCTTCGGATGGAAGGGAGTAGAACGGGTCACACGAGGATGGAAAGAAGAAACAAAACATGAATTCCAGGGGCCCAACGTAAATTATGGTGGCTACCGTAATTTACGGTAGCCCCTGAAAGCCACCAGTTCCACCGTAAGACAGTAGAGTACCAGCGTAGCACTTTGAAGTCTACCGTAATTTATGATAGGTACCATAAATTACGGTAGAGCCAGCGAGGAAAAGCGTAACTGCCCAATTAAAACCGTTTTCATGTGTCTTTTCATGTCATTCATCATTGGAGACGTTTCTCTACAGTTGTTGGGTGATTTGTGGCTTTGGATAGTGTTTGTGAACAATTTCTATCATTCTGTTTTGTCTTTCGATTCGTATGAACTTCAATCTTGATGTTATGATGATCCACCAAACAATGTCCGGCTAAACTTTCGGTGATCATCTTAGGTGAAGGTTTCTATTATGACTCTTGTGTGTTTTCCTTTATTTCTAGAATGATAAACTTGGTGTGTTTGCTATGCTTATCATGATGTATGAATGTTTGATTGTAGCTTGTTAATTGATGTTTTAATTCTAGTCTAAATCGTACGTTCTTGGTTTCGTTGACAATCGAGATATCACGGGAAGGTTTAGGGTTGGATATTGATTAATTGATCATCGAGTAACAACCTCGCGTTTATATAATCCGAGTACTTTGTTCCCTTTTATCACAACAAGTGTTTATACATGAGTTATGTCTATGTAACTCTTTCTAGTTGGAATTATACACAATTGTTAAAGGAAACCGGAACCTAAGATGGTCATTCTCTCATAATCTGATTAACAATCCAATTTTGATTCACAAGTAGTAATAATTTAGTTCTTAAAACCAAAACAATCAACTCTTGAATTTTAATTTCTGCACATTAGATTAATTGTAGTTAATTTACAAGGGTATACAATCAACACATTTTCCACAAACTCCCTGTGTTCGATACCCACTTACCGCTATCTATTATTTTTAATTGGATTAAATTTGCGTGTAGCTACGACAGCACGTCAAATTTTATTGCATCAAGAGGTCCCCAAAAAACTGTATTGCATCAAGAGGTCCCAAGAAAATAGGAAGAGGACCAACTTGACATCATCCGAGGAAAACCCTTGACCTCCAATGGTATTGCAAATGGAGTCATATGTCTCCAAATGAAAATAAGGTTCTTCCATCTGCGTGATGAGGAATCATTACCGGTGAAGGATTGTTAGTGATAATAGGTCAGAAATGAGCTTCAATTCCCCGTACTACCTCCAGGTGATGTCTTCGAGGGGCACCCAAAGGTGCTCTTGGTTGACCCATTTGCCCTTGCATAGGCCCTTGAGGACCAAATGGTGGCTGAAATTGGTATTGATGCATTGGCGGTTGTTGTTGAGTCGACCTTTGAAATTGAGGTTATGTATTTTGTGGACGCACTTGATGTAGCGGTGTAGGACGTTGCAATTGTGGCCCTTGTGGTCTATTATGTTGTACCCCAACCGGTAATCTACCTGTGTCTTGAAATTGTTGTAGCGGTTGACTTTGTTGACCCGCTCCTCCTTGAGGTCCCAAAATACCTCCATCACCCGCATAGTAGAAACCTTCCTCTTCGTACCCTCTAAAGTCTTCTTCATAACCATCATCATACCCATCTCCTCCTTTTCCTGAAGATTGCCTAAATGGAAGAGACAAATATTGAAAACCCGATGGATTTGGTGGTCGATATGTAGAAGTATCATGAATGACGGTTGAGGTTTGTGGTAGTGGATAAGTAGAGGATGATTGACCCGTAGTTGGGGGGAAAATGTGAAAATGGTGGAATTGTGGTAGAAGGGCTAAAGGTAAGGGTAGGTTCAACTTGGGTAGTAATAGGTGATGTAGTGGTGTTGGTTGGTGTAACATCATGTGGTGGAGTAAGTTCGGTAGTGGGATTAGGTATGGTGGTATTTGGTGAAGGTTGTGTGGATGTAGGAATGAAAGGTTGTGTTGTTTGACCCGTTGTGGGTGGAATTTGTGAATCTGCCATAATGTTTCTTGGTGTAATGGGTGAAGTAGGTGAACCAACAATCTTGTTTTCTCTCAAAAAAAGTCTGTTTTGACGCAAAGTTCTTTCAATTTCCGGATCGAACGATAGCGGTGATGACTTGTGAGAGCCCCTAGTATGCATACACCTGTAGTACCTGCACACTAAACACAACCAGCGTAATCCCGAAAATAACAAAACAAAACTACTAAATTAACACACGTTGCGCACTACTCCCCGGCAACGGCGCAAAAATTTGACGTGCTGTCATAGCTACATGCAAATTTAATCCAATTACTACTAATAGATAGCGGTAAGTGGGTATCGAACACAGGGAGTTTGTGGAAAATGTGTTGATTATATAGCCTTGTAAATTAACTACAATTAATCTAATGTGCACAAATTAAAATTCAAGAGTTGATTGTTTTGGTTTTAAGAACTAAATTATTACTACTTGTAAATCAAAATTGGATTGTTAATCAGATTATGAGAGAATGACCATCTTAGGTTCCGGTTTCCTTTAACAATTGTGTACAATTCCAACTAGAAAGAGTTACATAGACATAACTCATGTATAAACACTTGTTGTGATAAAAGGGAACAAAGTACTCGGATTATATAAACGCGAGGTTGTTACCCGATGTTCAATTAATCAACATCCAACCCTAAACCTTCCCGTGATATCTCGATTGTCAACGACACCAAGAACGTACGATTTAGACTAGAATTAAAACATCAATTAACAAGCTACAATCAAACATTCATACATCTTGATAAGCATAGCAAACACACCAAGTTTATCATTCTAGAAATAAAGGAAAACACACAAGAGTCATAATAGAAACCTTCACCTAAGATGATCACCGAAAGTTTAGCCGGACATTGTTTGGTGGATCATCATAACATCAAGATTGAAGTTCATACGAATCGAAAGACAAAACGGAATGTTAGAAATTGTTCACAAACACTATCCAAAGCCAAAAATCGCCCAACAACTGCAGAGAAACGTCTCCAATGATGAATGACATGAAAAGACACATGAAAACGGTTTTAATTGGGCAGTTACGCTTTTCCTCGCTGGCTCTACCATAATTTACGGTACCTACCGTAAATTACGGTAGACTTTAAAGTGCTACGCTGGTACTCTACTGTCTTACGGTGGAACTGGAGGCTTTTAGGGGCTACCGTAAATTACGGTAGCCACCGTAATTTACGGTGGGCCCCTGGATTTCTTGTTTTGTTTCTTCTTTCCATCCTCGTGTGACCCGTTCTACTCCCTTCCATCCGAAGCAGTGTTATCTCCACATTTTAAGCTCCAAACACACCTGAAACATGAGCAACTGTAGTCATCTAATTCAAGACAATTACGCAATCAAATGAGGGATAAACTTGTCTTTTAACACCATTAAAGGTTGTCCTATGGACCACCCGTCAGATACCAACATTATGTTGATGCAAGAGATTATAGTTCTAGTTCATGACACCTCACTTTATGGTATCATAGCTATCAAGCTCCTGTGACAGTTAGATCTCCGGGCAAACTCCGACGTTCTTTCCGATCATTCTTTTCTTTTTCTTTGATTCCAATCAGTAATCATGATCTTCAGTATTTGCTTTCTGTTTCGTCTTTTCCAGTGTAGTTCCCAGCGAACCTTCATCTTCTTCGGTGACTCTTTTTCTTCTATTGTTTTCTTTTTCTTGATGTGTTCTTCTCATGATCACATTGTCTTATTTTAGTACTCAACAATGTTCGCCCGTGAAGACATGCTATTGTGAAATGAAGCGAATGATTCAAGGTTTAAAACAATGGCGATGGATCTGGTGCTGATCAGATTTCCCTCTGAGAACCCTTTGAGTTCGTTTAGCGGCAACATCGTCGCCGTCCACTGCTACGGGTCCACTGCTACACCCAAAGCCTAACCTGTTAGTTATAAAAACATGGAAGAGCCGATCAGACTAAAAAGGGTACGTGCATACTGGTTCAGATCACCGGGTTCTCACCGGAGTTAACCGGACCTGTAGGAACCCTAAAAATTCCGGATCTCTCACTGCAAGAGAACCCAGCAATCGGAAAGGTATACAACAAAAACACTTCCGACCATTAGTATATGAGTCGATCTATAAAAAATGGAGACATGCAGACGGAAAAAGCATAACAGAAATCTCGCCGAAAAACATCTAAATCGTCCGATGAGTCACCAACACTCGTCGCCGCCGGAACCCTAAAACCCCAGCCGTCACTTTCGCCTGACTGAAGGCCACCACACAACGCCATAACAACCGGTCTGATCCGAAGGCCAAGAAGGTGGCCGACAGCCGTAACGACCGAACACAGACGGCGGCGGGGCGGTGGATTTCATTTGAGTTCCTCTCTTTCTTTTTTGCCAAATGAAGAAGATAAACAGGGGTGTGCTGGTGGAGACCTTTTATTGCCCTCATGTACTGTTCATTATACGACGATCGACACCATTACAGTTGGCCGGAGACCATAGCCAGTTCCCCCATCACCGTCGTGCCTCTCTCTATCTTACTCTGCCTCCGTCGCGCTCTGTCTCTCCCTCCGCCATGCACTATCTCTTTCAACCGCAAGAATGGGAGGCGGTGGTATTTTTATGTGATAAAAGAAACCCTTAAGTAGCCCTTCATTTTACTGTTCATTTCGTTCCTTTATTAATATATAGGAGAATATGGTTATATATATTCAGTAATTAAAAATCAATAATATTTAATATTTCGGATATCAGATATCCGAAATATCCGAAAGTTTTCAAAATCGCTATCCGAATCCGAATTTTCGGATATCCGAGTTTTGGATATCTGAACTTTCGGATAATTCCGATTCGGAATTTCGGACATTTCAGATTCGGTTTCGAATTCGGATTTTTTTGAACACCCCTAGTTTTCATCTCATGTTTTGAGTCAGAGTGGACATGAAGGTATATTGGGCCCAAGACCATGTATTACACACTATTCTTTTAATTAGTTTGCTCCTTGTGGATTTTCTGATGGGCCATCTAATCCACAACCCAATCAATTTTCTACTACAGCAACTTCAAATATTTTTGGGTTGATCACTTTGCGAGTTGGGCTACTCAGTAGGCTTCACCTCGTCTTTCGGCTGACTTATCTAGTATTTGTGATAAAGTCAATTCTTGGATTCCTGACTCTGGAGCTACCTCTCACATGACAGCTCTCATTTTTTATTCTGTTCCATATTCTAGTTCTGAGAAGGTTGTTGTCGGCAATGGTATGTCTCTTACTATCTCTCGTATTGGCACCTCTTAACTTCATTTATCTGATTATAGTCTTACACTTAGACATGTTTTTGTGGTTAATGGCTTAGCCAAGAACCTTTTATCGATTACGTAGTTAGTAATTGATCGCCCTATAGCTGTTGTTTTCTCTCTCATCTTGGTATGTCTATTCAGACGCTTGTGTGGACAACTTCTCCACCCACACGTGTGGTAGTCCACATCAGCTATATTCACTCGCTGGTTTTGCTTCTACTTCTCATGAGACATGATATTCTCGGTTGGGTCATCCGTCTGATGATGTTTTGTCCAGATGTTCGTTTTTATATCTGAAAAACAAAACCACACACACACATTGTAATGCTTGTAGTGTTTTGAAATCGACTAGATTGCCTTTTACATCTGATAAACAAAACACACATTGTAATGCTTGTAGTGTTTTGAAATCGACTAGATTCCCATTCTACTTTACCTGTATATATTATACATTGTGATATTTGGGGTGCCTCATGATGTGTGCAAAATGCAACATATAAATTACATCAATTGTGGCATAAAACTAACCATTTTTTAGTACTAATATTGGAAAAAAGTGTGCTTTTGTCTTCCTTTTGTATTTTCAGGATTAAATGAGCTCAAATTAACAAAAGAAGCAAAAAGGCAGCTAAATCTAACATAAACACAAGAAAAGGAGCAAACGTGATATGCCCGACCCCACGACAGCATTTTCCCAAGCAAAATCAAGAAAACAGAAGGCTGAACACGCTCTGTGCTCAGTGAACACGGGGGCGTGCCCAAGTGGCAGCATAAAAGACAAAGCTATAGAAGCTTCTATCGCCCACCACGGGGCCGTGCCCAGCGAACACGGGGGCGTGGTCAACTAATGCAGACAAACTACAATTAATGAAGACAGAGAAGGATGTGGACACGGGGCCGTGCCCACTGGACACGGGGCCATGCCCGAGCTTCTGTTCAGCGTATAAATAGGAGTGCTTGGCTCAAGCTCAAACCATCCCTTGGCACACCACCTCTCTCACATTTCACCCACCACCCACCACCACCATAACACCATCATCCACCACCATCATCCATTGTCCATCATAGAGTGTGTGAGTCGTCTCGGGATCAAAGATTGATCGTAAGAGTTCTTGACAATCAAGGCCATGTTTGCCTAAGTCTCTTACATCACTTGGTGAAGACAAAGTGTCTAGTGTAATACTTTTTATTTTTTTAATCTTTTCGCACTTTTTACTTGGTTATGTATTAATGACTTTAATAACTAGTTTCTTATGTTGAAGATGATTTTTCCTTATCGTTTGTCCGTGGTGTCTTGGCATTATTTTACTGTCTATATAAAATAAAAGATTTTCACCATTCATATCTCCACGGTCTATATGGAGGTATGTTGGCTACCTGGTCGGGGGTTAAGGGAACAGTTTGGTAAAAGTCTTGCCTTGTTCAGTGTATAGATCCTGCAAGGACCTGGGTCAAATTTAGTAGGACCTCCTTCAATACTTAACGGTATTGGATGGCGGGAGTCCAAACTCTTTGATCCCCTCATATGTAAGCTTCTATTAATACTTTAACCCGGCTACTTAGGACTGTATCCCTGCTGACTCAGACTACTTAGCCGAGGGTAACGTCACCTTCAAAAGAGGGGCCTACCATAATATGCATTAATAACTTAATTAATTATCTTTCAATAATCCGACCCTTTAGGATTGTATCCTTGCTGACTCAAACTACTGGGTTGAGGATAACGTCAGCTTCAAAAGAGGGGCCTACTACAATACTAAGATAATCTCTTAAAAAGTGCAAAAGTGCGGAAATAATCAAAGGTTACACTATACACGAGTCGGAGCCAAGTGATTCATCTTGTCTATCTGTTTTTCTTTTTATTTTATTTTTAGCATTTTAGTTAGTTTTTATTTTTTCTAGTTTAAAACCTTTTTCTAACTTTTTGATTTGATTAGACATTGAGGATAAACCGGTACTAAAAGCTCTTGTGTCCTTGGACGACCTCGGTATCTTACCAACACTATACTACACTCACGATGGGTGCACTTGCCTATATGTGTGTTTAGTGTTAGTAAATATCGTGTTTTATAAATTTAAAACTTGGCTAAAAAAGTGTAAAAGGGCTTAAAATAAACATTAAAACCATAACACACTTCACGCACATCAAGTTTTTGGCACCGTTGCCGGGGACACAAGAATTTTAAGAAAGTTAGGAATCAACGGCCTAATCGTTTTTTCTAATTTTTCTATTTTTTTTAGGATTTTTCTTAATTTTTCAGCTTCTGCAGAACTAAGCACGGGCCGTGCCCGCTGAACACGCCCCGTGCCCAATCATTGGAACTGGCAATCCTGTTTTAAGTCAGAGAGTAAGCTGAACACGGGGCCGTGCCCACTCAACACGCCCCGTGCCCAAGATTCAGTTACTGAAAATAGAACCGTAAGATCCCGACGGTTGGTAATTTCTGACACGAACATGAGTGATACTGATATTTTTTACTTTCGGCACTCTTATGGTACGTGGTGTCAAATATGTGGTGGTTCCCATAAGGAATTAGAATGTTATTTTCTAAATTATAAGCCCCACTATATAGACCCATCGTTTTCCTGTATCCTTAAGAGGGGCGAAAGTAAAAATAATCCCTATCTCTCCCTCGAATGCTCTCAACCAGATTTTCTAGGAGAAATGCTTCTTGATGAACTATTTCAATTAGAAGATCTAATTCTTAATTGGTTAAAAGAACTTAGGATAGATTTCAATAATTTATCTCAAGACGATAACCAAGAAGAGGTGTTGGGATCGCATTCAAACAACTTCGTTGTTCCAGACGATACCTCTAAATCTAGCGAGGACTCGAGCGATAGTCGTCCCTGTGTCGATTGTGCCGTGAAGGACTCCCCATCGACTTCGTTCGATGCATACATAGACCTGAGCGATTCGGCATACACCTTCTTTAACGAGAGCCCGGGAAAGGGTTGGACTTGTCCACCTACATATAGCATAGGAATCACCCTCACCGATAACCTCTTGCGTTCTCGTCTTAATCTAGAACAATCAAGGTATCTTAGGCACTTTGGGGTTGTTCCATCTAGTAAGGAACCGCCCGATCCGGAAAAGTTCCTTAAAAGTAGACAAACTCCATAAGACAGCCTCTAGACACGGGGCCGTGTCCAGATCAATACGCCCCCGTGTCCACTCAAAGATTCCCGTCTGATTTCGTGTCAGAATACGGACAAAATGTGTCAGGATTCCCCGTGAACATGGGGCCGTGTCCAGCCGACACGGGGCCGTGTGCAGCGTACTGTCGTTTTCTATAAATGCAGCCAAGAATCCTGCACATTTGAACCATTCAAGGGACATAGATTTGGGGAATATTCTCACATACCATCCTAGGTATTTTCTAAAAGAAGTTTCTCAACAACCTTCTTGTCCTTTCCTCTTTTATCCACTTTCATCTTCTTCAATTTTCCTTCATGCTTCCATTAAAACTTGAAATCTCCATAATTTCAAGCTTTATTGAGATATTTGTTAGTTTTTATTCATGGGATCTTATTAAAAATAAGTTCTACAACAATGTTTTAAGTTGTTTCTGCTTAAAAACTTTTTAAACATCATAAAAACAAATTAAAACTCCATGATCCCTTGTCCTAAAAATCTGCAAACATCTGAACACGGGGCCGTGTCCGAAGTACTGATTCCATAAAGTTGAACTCTTCTCGGTATGTTTTCTCAGAATGTCGAGCAGAACTAGCAGAACATCTTCATCACACTCCAGAAACAACCGACAAGGGAGAAGATCATCAACGGTTGAAGATTCTCTTGTAAACTACGTTTACGCCTTAAGAGAGGCCCTTGATGAGATGACAGGGGTGGAAGAGGCATTGGTTGACCGTATTAATCATTTGACGGTGGGGCTAGAGGGATGTCTTCAAGAGGTCAACCTTTTGCACCAAAGGTTGAACATTCTCGCTTCTCCTCCTTTGGTACCAATCATTACCCAAAGGGCATGGAATGTGGTTCCTGAAGTCATCATACCGGACGAATGGTACGCCGTACATCCGGAGACCCCTCGGGAAGTACTACAAGGGGTTCCGATTGGTGTCGCCCCTCCTCCACAAGATGTTGAAGAGAATGACGCCGCCTTCTTCCTCCCAAGAGAGATAGAAGAATGGATTTAACGCCCCTCGGCTCGGAGTTCTACAAAGCTTTTAGATACCGGAAAACCATTTCCGGATTTTTGGTTCTTATTGTACTCGTAGAGCTCCATAAGATGATTTTACTTATCACTTGACCTATCTAATTTAGGACCCTTTAATTTTATTTTCTGCTTTGTTTTTAAACTTTTAGAACTTTTATGTAATTCTCTCTATGACTTAATGAATGATGATTTTAGTTAATTTGGTGTTTGGATGGTGTTGAAACGAATAAAACACACTCGGGATGGCAAAGGGAACAAGGGAGACTTGAACCAGCACCCCATGCAGGAAAACAGGGCCATCCGACAAAATTTTTTTCGTTACAGTAAGTTCAGCACGGGCCGTGTCCGCCCAACACGGCCCCGTGCTGCACAGTCTGCAGAAAATGCCCAGTTCAGGTAAACTGGACACGGGCCGTGTTCACCCAACACGCCCCCGTGTCCAGGTTTCTGTTTCTCTTTTCAATTTTGTTACTGGCGACTGAACACGGGGCCGTGCCCGGACAACACGGGGCCGTGTCCAGCGCCCAGTAACACAAGTTTTTGTTTTTTCACACCTTTTTACACATTCAATCAACCTAAAAACTTATTTTTGGGACACATTGAGGACAATGTGTAATTTAAGTGTGGGGGGATGCTAAAACCTTGAATTTTGCAAGTTCTAATTACAAGCCTTACACAAAACTCTATTGGAACCGCTAATCAATTTTCATTTTTTTTTTACTTGTCTAGGTTTAACTTGGGAATTTCAAATTCTAAAAAGGTTATATTTTTACAAATTTACAACCGATAGCGTCGTGATAAAAAGAACCGACATAAGAAAATTATGAAACGGCATGACAAGCTTAGTTAAAATTTGATTATATATACTTGATCACATAAAAACCCATTCCCACAAAAGTGAGTTTTGAGCCTTTATTGAGCATACAAATACATATCATTAAACTAAATGCTCATTTTTCGTTTCTTGTGTGAATAGCCGCTTGGTTCTTACAACTCTAGAACTTGCCACGACGCTGCATTCCCGGTCCTTACCAACTTAAACCCAAGTAAGTAAATGATGGAGGCATTAGGACTAACCCTTTTTATTTCTACACCATTATTTTTTTTTTTTACCACCTACCCAAAAATCCCCCTAGTTAGCCCCTTTGCGCCTAAACCTTTTCATTTCATAACCCAAACCAAACACCCTTTCACCCACCAAAACCCTTTTTATTTCTAACCTTTTGTTTTAGTAACAAGCTCGGTTTTTCATATGACTTTAAAATATATATATATATATATATATATATATATATATATATGTTGATGATGAAGCAAAAGAGAAATAAACAAACAAGTTTATCAAAAATAACTTTGTTTGAATAAAAGCTTCATCAAAATAAAAGTTGCAAAAATAAAAAGTCTTACGAAAACCAACGCTTGTTATGCTTTTCGCCCTTTTACTAACCACTAACCCAACCACCTACCTTTTACCCAAGCCTAACCCTTCACCCAAAAGTCCTCTTGATATTTACAAAGGTATATAGTTAAAAAGGAGGAGGATTGATTTTTTGGCAAGCCTGTGGTAGGAGTAAGTTCCATGCCGCTCTCGAGTGATTCACTAAAATACATTTTTCGGCCGAGTGTTGAGTGATCCCCGTGAGGTATGTGAACTTGTATATAAATGGAATTTTTTAAGAGGCATGTTATGCCCTAAGAAGTAATTTATCTTATGAAAAGTTTTAAATAAATCATGACGAATAGGATTGTAAATAAATAAAAATAAAACTTAATAAAGAATCTCGGAAATCCCGACACTCTATGACAAGCCCAAAAAACCTTCTCTTCTACCCATTCCATTTGGGAGTGTAAAGCCACATTATAAAGAATTTTGCTTGAGGACAAGCAAAGATTCAAGTGTGGGGGTATTTGATGTGTGCAAAATGCAACATATAAATTACATCAATTGTGGCATAAAACTAACCCTTTTTTAGTACTAATGTTGGAAAAAGTGTGCTTTTGTCTTCCTTTTGTATTTTCAGGATTAAATGAGCTCAAATTAACAAAAGAAGCAAAAAGGCAGCTAAATCTAACATAAATACAAGAAAAGGAGCAAACGTGACATGCCCGACCCCACGACAGCATCTTCCCAAGCAAAATCAAGAAAACAGAAGGCTGAACATGCCCCGTGCTCAGTGAACACGGGCGCGTGCCCAAGTGCCAGCATAAAAGACAGCTATAGAAGCTTCTATCGCCCACCACGGGGCCGTGATCAGCGGACACGGGGCCGTGGTCAACTATAAGATTCGCAAAATCCAGGCAAATCTTGATAGTACAGATATGCTTCTGCACACGGGGGCGTGCCCAGTGAACACGGGGGCGTGGTCAACTAATGCAGACAATATGCAATTAATGAAGACAGAGAAGGATGTGGACACGGGGCCGTGCCCACTGGACACGGGGCCGTGCCCGAGCTTCTGTTCAGCCTATAAATAGGAGTGCTTGGCTCAAGCTCAAACCATCCCTTGGCACACCACCTCTCTCACACTTCACCCACCACCCACCACCACCATAACACCATCATCCACCACCATCATCCATTGTCCATCATAGAGTGTGTGAGTCGTCTCGGGATCCAAGATTGATCGTAAGAGTTCTTGACAATCAAGGCCATGTTTGCCTAAGTCTCTTACATCACTTGGTGAAGACAAAGTGTCTAGTGTAATACTTTTTATTTTTTTAATCTTTTCACACTTTTTACTTGGTTATGTATTAATGACTTTAATAACTAGTTTCTTATGTTGAAGGTGATTTTTCCTTATCGTTTGTCCGTGGTGTCTTGGCATTATTTTACTGTCTATATAAAATAAAAGATTTTCACCATTCATATCTCCACGGTCTATATGGAGGTATGTTGGCTACCTGGTCGGGGGTTAAGGGAACGGTTTGGTAAAAGTCTTGCCTTGTTCAGTGTATAGATCCTGCAAGGACCTGGGTCAAATTTAGTAGGACCTTCTTCAATACTTAACGGTATTAGATGGCGGGGGTCCAAACTCTTTGATCCCCTCATATGTAATCTACTATTAATACTTTAACCCGGCTACTTAGGACTGTATCCCTGCTGACTCAGACTACTTAGCCGAGGGTAACGTCACCTTCAAAAGAGGGGCCTACCATAATATGCATTAATAACTTAATTAATTATCTTTCAATAATCCGACCCTTTAGGATTGTATCCTTGCTGACTCAAACTACCGGGTTGAGGGTAACGTCACCTTCAAAAGAGGGGCCTACTACAATAACTAAGATAATCTCTTAAAAAGTGCAAAAGTGCATAAATAATCAAAGGTTACACTATACACGAGTCGGAGCCAAGTGATTCATCTTGTCTATCTGTTTTTCTTTTTATTTTATTTTCAGCATTTTAGTTAGTTTTTATTTTTTCTAGTTTAAAACCTTTTTCTAACTTTTTGATTTGATTAGACGTTGAGGATAAACCAGTACTAAAAGCTCTTGTGTCCTTGGACGACCTCGGTATCTTACCAACACTATACTACGCTCACGATGGGTGCACTTGCCCATATGTGTGTTTAGTGTTAGTAAATATCGTGTTTTATAAATTTAAAACTTGGCTAAAAAAGTGTAAAAGGGCTTAAAATAAACATTAAAACCATAACACACTTCACGCACATCACCTCACCAGTTATTTCTCGAGTTGGTTATAGATACTTCATCACCTTTATTGATGATTTTATTCGATTTACATGGATTTATTCCTTGACACATCGTTCTCAGGCTGTTGATTATTTTCGCCATTTTAGACCTCTTGTTGAGAACCTTTTCTCTTGCACC
The DNA here is from genome assembly GCA_030545235.1 of Helianthus tuberosus. Taxonomy (NCBI): domain Eukaryota; kingdom Viridiplantae; phylum Streptophyta; class Magnoliopsida; order Asterales; family Asteraceae; genus Helianthus; species Helianthus tuberosus. The sequence continues at coordinate 192,069,455 of CM060406.1, forward strand.
ATAAAAAAATTTTAGTGCGATGGTGCTCCTGAGCTTATTCGTGGCCCTATGGCTAGATAACTTTCTGATTCTAGTATTGCTTATCGCAGTCCCTATACACCCCCAACAGAATTGGTTGTTGAGTGGAAAATTGCCATCTTTCTGAGGTAGCTCGAGCATTATTGTTTCATGCTTGGTTACCAAAGCAATTCTGGTATGATGCATATGCCACTGCTGCTTTTCTTATCAACCAGTTACCATCACTGGTTCTTCATCATTCATCTCCTTACGAGATTCTATTTGGTTCTCGTCCCGATTCTTCTCTTCTTCCCACTTTTGGGTGTTTGTGTTATTCGTTTCTTGGTGATACTCGCGCGGATAAACTCTCACTCACATCAACTGTCACAACCCCCGAACCCACCCTGGAAGCGGGAGCCGTGAACCAGTCAAGTGGTACCGGTGTTTATTAAATACGCAGCGGAAAAAATTTTCATCAGGATCGTAGTTAGGAAATAATTTCAGAGTTTGTAAAACAACAAACTTTTAATATTAAACAAATGGGCTAAAACCCATATTCCATTCAAATGTTTTTATAGGGATAAACCCAAATAAATAAAACATAAATTTCTTCTTTTATTCAGGTATTTATAGCCACTTTATTTAAGTCTTCAGTGCTCCATAGCTGGCTTCTATTATCTTTACAGCAAATTACCTAAAACGCGTTTTGAAAACATTTTATTAGTAATAAATACTGGCGAGTTCATTCCATTTTTATAAAAATATATTGTTATACTTTACAGCATTAAGGATTTTTATATTTGTTTATATTTACCCAAAATTCAATCAGTGTTTGTCACATGGTGGCAGTTCCGATGTGACGGTGGTCATATCACTCGTTGGCTAACTTTCGTCCAATAGTGCAGTTTATCAAATAATAGATATATAATATATCTTACTATTATTCAAAGGTATCTGTCACTAGGCGATTCCCGTGACGGTGGTTAAATCACTATTGATCATTCTTTCAACTAGTGACTGTGGCCGTATCACTGTGGATCGTTCTTTCAACTAGTGACTGTGGTTCTATCACTGTTGATCATTCTCTCAACTAGCGACGTTGGTCATATCACTGTTGATCATTCTCTCAACTAGTGACTCTGGTCATATCACTGTTGATCATTCTCTCAACTAGTGACTCTGGTCATATTATTGTTGATCATTCTTTCAACTAGTGACGCTGAACTAGTAGTGTATATAAAGTATGTACTAGAAAACCCATGATATGATTACTTAGGAATCATTAGTTTTAGCTCCATTGACACTAAACACAAAGTTTTTTAATATACTATATTGCCTTCAGTTTTACATTAGTTTAATTATAACTAAACGTTTAGTTTATACTACTATAAAAGAAAAGTATATACTACATATACACTATAATATTTAAATGAACTAATGTAAAACTAATGTAATTAATATTATAATGGAGTTTTAAGCTATAATGTGAATTACACATTATGTAAGTTAAAAATCAACAGTTGAATTAATTATAAAACTTTCTATACATATAATTATATGTATACAATATTTATACAGTAACCTAAAACTCCAATTACACATAATCTTTAATGGGTTGTAAGTTTTTAAAAGAACACCTAAATATAATGGTCACTCATTATATTTAGATATAAGTGATATAAGGTTTTATATACAATGGTCATGGTCACTCATTATACTTAGATATAAGTGATATAAGGTTTTATATACAATGGTCATATATATTATACTACGTTTATATACAATAAATAATATATTAATAATATATTATTAATACATTATAATAAATTATAATGAGATGTCGAATATTATAACATAACAGGCTCTAAATACATTAATAATATATGTGTTTTAACTTAACCCCTTCAATCTTGAACCCAGTTAAAACCCCACATACCGATAGTAATTGCAGAACACAAAAACTCAATCACTGTAAGTATAACTGATAAACATTTAGGGTTTTGTAAAGCATTTTTAAATATAAATGTATCACAAAAAGGTGATAAAAATAAGAATGACTCACTTTGTAACTTTAGGGTTCAACTAGAAGCCTCCTGGTATAATCTTAGGTATAACTCTTAAGTTTTTTAATAAAATATATAATGCACTCGTGTTAAGTATAATGTAACACCCCGCGGTTTTCATGGATCTGATGAATCGCGTGTGTAAACCATTTCTGGACCGCTTCGTCATCGTGTTCATCGATGATATCCTGATCTCTTCCAAGTCGAAAACCGAACATGCACAGCATCTACGTTTGGTTCTCGAGCTACTTCAGGGGAATCGACTCTACGCCAAGTTCTCCAAGTGTGAATTTTGGCTGGAGGAGGTTCAATTCCTCAGTCACATAGTCAATAGTCAAGGTATTCATGTCGATTCCGCGAAGATTGAAGCTGTTAAGAGTTGGGTTACGCCCAAGAACCCGCCTGAAGTCCGTTCTTTTCTCGGACTAGCGGGCTATTATCGTCGATTTATCGAAGGGTTCTCTAAAATCGCTGTGCCGCTTACCTCTCTCACGCATAAAGACAGATCCTTTGTTTGGGAACTGAACAAGAGTCTGCCTTCCAAACCCTCAAGCACATGCTTTGTGATGCTCCCGTCCTTGCTTTACCTGACAGAAACGATGACTTTGTTGTCTATTGCGATGCCTCGAACCTTGGCCTTGGTTGTGTTCTCATGCAACGAGACAAGGTTATCGCCTACGCATCTCGTCATCTCAAGATCCACGAGAAGAACTATATAACCCATGACCTCGAGCTAGGCGCAGTTGTTTTTGCGTTGAAAATTTGGCGACACTTCCTTTATGGTACAAAGTGTAAGGTCTTCACCGACCATAGGAGCCTACAACACATCTTCAGCCAGAAAGAACTTAATATGCATCAACGCCGATGGGTAGAACTTCTCAACGATTACGACTGTGAGATTCGTTATCACCCTGGCAAAGCAAATGTCGTTGCCGACGCTCTAAGCCGACGAAGCTATCTGCATAGCACCCACAATGTTCCAGCCCAGCATCATCTTGAATCTCTCATCCGCGAAGCCTAACATGCTTGTTTTACCGAGCGAACTTTGAAGAAGGAAAGGATTCATCACGATGGAGCTCAGCTAGTGAATAAGTCGAATGGGATATTCCATTATCTGGACCGAATCTGGATCCCTAAGCGGACCAATTTACGACAGATTCTGATGGACGAAGCCCACAAATCTCGGTATTCTATTCATCCCGGTGCCGATAAAATGTACCAGGACCTTCGCTACAAGTACTGGTGGCCGGGCATGAAGAGGGATATCGCTCTCTATGTTGGAAGGTGCCTGACTTGCTCGAAAGCCAAGGCCGAGCATCAAAGACCCTCTGGCTTACTTGAACAACCCGCGATCCCGATGTGGAAGTGGGAAAGTATAGCTATGGATTTCATAACGAAGCTTCCGCGTGCGCCATCAGGTCACGACAGTATCTGGGTTGTCGTTGATCGTTTGACCAAATCTGCTCATTTTCTGCGAATACGAGAAGACTACAAGGTAGAAAGATTAGCCTGAATCTACACCAATGAGATTATTTGTCAACATGGGACTCCTCGCGACATCATCTCTGATCGTGATGCTCGGTTCACCTCGCGGCTATGGGAAACGTTTCAAACGGCTCTCGGTACTGCGCTTAATCTAAGTACCGCATTCCATCCCTAAACCGACGGTCAGACTGAAAGAACGATTCATACCCTTAAAGACATGCTCAGTTCGTGTGTCATAGATTTCGGTGGTAATTGGGATGCTTACATGCCGTTAGTCGAATTCTCGTATAATAACAGTTATCATTCCAGCATTCAAATGGCACCGTTTAAGGCTTTATACGGAAGAAGATGTCGGTCGCCTATTATGTCGCACGAGATTGGTCACTCGCAATTAACCAGTCTCGAGCTACTGCAAGAAACAACTGACAAAATCCTCCAAATAAGAGACAACCTACTGAAAGCTCGGAGTCGTCAATTTGACGTTGGCGACCATGTACTCCTAAAGGTATCACCTTGGAAGGGTGTGGTCAGATTCGGCAAGAAAGGGAAACTCGCGCCTTGATACGTTGGACCCTTTAAGATTCTGGAAAGGACCAGAAAAGTGGCCTACAGACTCGAACTACCGAAGGAACTTAGCAACGTTCACCCGACTTTCCATGTGTCTAACCTCAGAAAGTGCCTAGCTGAGCATGAATTGTTTGTACCTCTGGAAGATCTCCAAGTAAACGAAAACTACACTTCGTGGAGAAGCCTGTCGAAATCATGGACCACCAAACCAAGCAGCTCAGATGCTCGCGCATTCCCATTGTGAAGGTTCGATGGGAAGGCAAACGAGGCGCAGAGTTTACTTGGGAACTCAAAAGCGACATGAAGTCGAAGTACCCGCAGTTGTTTGTTACGGCTGAAGCCTAATTTCAGGACGAAATTCCCTTAACAGGGGGAGGCTGTAACACCCTGTGTTTCGAAAGTCAAAGTCAAAGTCAAGATTGAAGTCAAAGGAAGAAAAGATTGCTAATTGCGATCTGTCACTCCTTGCTCAATTACTGTTTTGACTTCTTTGACTTGTAGATAGCCTTTTTATGTTTTTACGCTAGTTGTATTATGTGGAGTACTTATTAATAATCGAGGTTTTATCGCTATTTATCGATGTTTATCGCATGTTTTATCGCTTTACCACTTATCGCAATCGCATTCGCAACTCGAATTATGTGTTCTGGATATTGTTTTACGTGTGTGTGCTACTTATGTGTTACTTGTGCGTGTTTATTTATGCTTGTATCGTAGTGATTAATTGAAACGCAATCGCAAACCAATCGTAAACGCTAAACGCAAGTTAAGTTAGGATGATCGTATGTTGATATAGTAGCTGGGATTAAAAGTAATTTGAATAGGAAAATCTATCGCATCGCAACGCTCGTCACGCGAATCGAAACCGTAAAACTCGTCGCACCGTACACTTGAATCGAGTGGCCAACCGATCGAGGTACCACCCGATCGGATTGCCGTCCGATCGGATTGCCACCCGATCGAGTTGCCACCCGATCGGGCTGCCACCCGATCGGCCAGCCACTCCCCTCCACTTATTCCCCTTTCCATTTATGGAAACCCTATAAATACCCCCATATGTCAACCTCACTTGATGTTGACAGCTCTCTCTTTCCCAACTCGCTCCAGCCGCTATTTCTTCAGATTTTTTTCGATTCTTGTAAGTTTTCAACCTAAATCTTGTACTTTCTTAATCTACACGCACTCCTACACCTTTCTATCTTTTGAATCTTAACTTTTAACCGTGAAATCACCAAGATTCAAGGTGTTATAGGATGATGTCATCATGGTGTTCTTATGAACTTCATGTTTTGGCTTCAATCCACCAAGAACAACTTAGATCTGAACGATTTCCACACAAATAAACAAAGATCTTTCATAGATTTGAACATATTCATGGTGGAAAGGATTGAAAGATGGTTTTTCTAGCTTTCTTTCAACTCTTTTACACTCAATGCACTTAAAACCGATAGAATTGGAGCTTGTTCTGACCTCCTACTCATGCTTAGTGTTGTGTTGGTTCAAGATCTGGATTCTATCCACGTGATTTCTGATTTCGGGTTGAACATGAAACACCATCTCGAATAGTTAACTGGTCGGACTAGGGTGGTTCCTGTCCTATCGGTTCACTAAGTCTTGACGAGGTTCCTATTGTTCGACACGTTATCAAACAGTCTCGAGAAAACTTCAAACTATCAGATTAACCAAGGAAGAAGATGATCAGGTCGTCTGGGACGGATTGCCGTCCGATCGGATTTCCACCCGACCGGACAGCCACCCGATTGGATTGCACCTTGGGTCCCACACTTAACTTTTATTTTTCAAACACTTGAGGTTTGAACATTAAACAGATTGCTGTTCAATCAGATTGCCACCCGATCGGATTGCCACTCGACCATGTGATGTTCTGACTTCAACACTTAAACAATTTTCAACATGTTCAATGCATACGGATTGCCACCCGATCGGATTGCAATCCGATCGAGTGACAAACTGCTGTGAACTTGTTCTCACTGAAGTGTCCTACCAATCGGATTGTCGCCCGATCGGACCGCCGTCTGATCGATCGACCTAAAAAGTAGAGATACTTCTCTGTTTTCAAAATACTACAACGAAAACTTCAAAAGGCAAGCCATCATACACAAACACATCCATCCCAAACGAGGTAATAATCCAATCGAATGGTCACCCGATCGGATTACCGTCCGATCCCCTGACACTTTACACCATTTTACGCGTCGCTTATCGTCTATGTTATCGTTCTGATCAGGCTAACCTCGCTCTAAGCATTCCTTTCAATCCATCATCGCTGTGAGTATACTCGAACCCTTTTTGCTCTACGCACTTTTGGGTGTTACATACGTTGCTTATTCTAAATCACATCGAACACACTACGCAATACTTTAACGCTAACTGTTACCGCATGTTATACGTGACTTAATGAATGCTTGTTTGTTATGTTTACATATGGATTGCTGTCTATCTGCCTTAGCAACGATAGTACTATTAGTTTGGACTCAGCACCTGTTCACTCAGGGGTTGTTAAGGACAATTAATCACATGGGTCACAGTGGTGATCATGTATTACGAACTGCCTTGCGCAGTCAACCCTCAGTCATTGGTATTGATAGGATCATGTCGATAACTTACGTGCTTCATTTCACACTGTGTACGTGCTGGTTATGCATAAACGATTTCGAACTCTATTATATCTATTAAACTTGTATGCTCACCTTTACACTATGTGTATTGACTTTTACTTTAACATATGTGGCAGGTGCATAAGATGTTTGAATGCTTTGCTTGCTGTGAAATCGAGGCTAGGAAAGGTCTAGAAACAAATAAATGAATTGTCTGTACTTGAAATCTGAGTTGTCGAAACAGAACAATTTGACTAGATTTTATCTGTAATAATTATATTACTTTTTATGTCATGGTATGGGACGTGACGTTTTAAATAATTGGTAATGTTAGTTGTTATGGAAACTTCTGGACAATCTGTTTCGCTCAGTGCCACGCCCCGATGTTTCCGCCATCGGTTGGGGTGTGACAGATTGGTATCAGATCCATAACTATAGGGAATTAGGCATGACTCGACCTAGTCCGGGTAGATGTCTTAGAAACGACCTAGTCTATAGTAGGAACCAACAGACCGACTTGTGCATACCCTTAGGGGTATTGTACGAGCATACTTGCTATATCTCGCTATTCTCGTTTGCACTACACTATCATTGCACGCTATTATTCGAAAATGAACGAGTGATTAGGTTGAGATTAGGTGTGAAAACCGCAAACTCTCGACTAAATTACTTGTTCGACCCGCATTTTCATTTATAAAAACGAGAATTTACGTTGAATCAGGAGTGAAATCCGCACTTTAACACGAATTTTCGTCCCTATTTTTATCAAAATAGGAACAAGGTTGTTAAGTTAGGGGTGAAACCCGAACCTCGACGACTTATTCCGCCCCATTTTGTTTTATAAAACTCTCACCAAAGTCTCGACGGACTCCAACGACTTGAAGTCACGCTGTAACTGGAAGGATGCTTGCCATTCGCCCAAATTCGAGGCGAGAGCATAGTTCCGAAGGTTAAAGTCTGTACAAGAAGTCCCTGTGAATAGTCGAACCACTTTGGGTAGTCGATGTCTATCAGCCGCTGACAATCCACTTCTCGATTTTTATGTGTTTTGATTCTAAGCTCGCTACTGCCGACTCTGATATTCACCGATTTTATGTGGATTTTATGTGTTTTATGTGATTTATCTGTTTACGTGTTACAATTTTTGGAGATTTATTCGCTTTTCGCTATCGCTTTGATCGACACACACGACTCGTACTGCACATCTATCTCAAACCACTAACAAATCGACGGATGATCGCATGCCATGTTACTCGCTTACGCTATATTTCTCGCGGTATATTCGCTAATCGCAATCGCTATTCTCGAACGCTCGCGGACTTTAAATGATAGGTTTCTGTATTCTGACTGCCTTTTGTGCTGATATATTTTTGTGCCTCTGTGCTTACATGCCTATGTGCTTACGTGCTTCTGTGCTTCTGTGAATCTGTGATTATGTGCCTATGTGTTTACATGACTATGTTCCTGAGCTTTAGTAGTAAAGGCGTGTGAGGTGAGATTCGATTATATTGTGTTTGAGTCCTATGGCGATGTCTGCTGTAGACAATGTCGTCATCTGGATCCCGTCACTCACGTGCTGCTCGCCAAAGCCAGAAAGACAAATGCCTCGCTGCTCTCGTCGCCAAGCAAATGGCGAAAGGTGTACCTCAGATCGTGAGTGAACTATACGAGAATGTGAGTAAATCATCTGAAGAGTCCAGGACTGAAACCCCAAAAGCTGCTTTCAGCTTCAAGCAGTTTAAAGCTTGCGGACCGAAAGAATTCACTGGCGAAGATGGCCCTACGGCTTTGTTTCAATGGTTTGATTCGATCGAGGTCACCCTGCGCCAGAGTGGTTGTCCTGACAATCTCCGCACTCTGAATGCTACCGGCGTCTTCCAGTCCCGCGCTTTAGACTGGTGGACGGCCGAGAGGAACAAACGCGAAAATGACGCAACTTATGGTCTGACATGGGATGAGTTGAAGAACGTCATGCTCGAAGAGTTCTGCCCTCCCCATGAGCGCCAAAAGTTGGAGGACGAATTCTGGCATATCAAGCAGAAAGATGGTGACAACGCTGCTCTAACTGCTCACTTTAAGCAGCTCAGTATTATCTGTCCTGATCAAGTCAAGACTGCTGACATGACAATCAAGAAGTACATTCGAGCTCTGCCGGATTGTGTTGCAGATTTTGTACATGCTTCAAAGCCAGCAACAATCGAGGAAACTTATCTGCTTGTTGCTGAAATCAACGACAAGTGCTCTGTACTGTTCTATTAGCTCTTTCACCATCTTCTTCCTGCACAAACAAACCAAGTGAGCTCAGGCTGAGGGGGAGTTTGTTACATACTTGCAATTGTAATTGAATCTTGTAATAATTTCAAGCATTCGGTTCAATGTTAAACTTGTATGTTAAAATCAATTCTCTCGTTTGATTGTGAAAAGTTTGCTTCCATTATAATTCCGCTGCACTACTCATTCATCTTCATTTTAATTCAAACATAAACACAATCAAAACCAAACTCAGATCCTAACAATTGGTATCAGAGCTCGGACAGTCAAATTTGATTTAACAATCCTTTTGACATAAATAGTTCAGCTCATAATCGTTGATACTGATAGTTTGTTCGTTTTTGTTGAAAAACAGTGCAAGGTTTAATCACCATCAAAGTTGATTAATCAGTGCCTGTAAAACAACCAGGATGACGTCACAATCACAAGATGATAAGAATAACATTGGCTCTCTTTTCAATCCACCTATGCTTAAACGTAATGAATACAACATCTGGCAGAGAAGGATGGGTCACATCCTTACTCAACAGAACACTGGATGTTGGAGGTCTGTTGTTTTTGGTCCCCATGTTCCTATGGTGCCAAGTGCTGAGGATGCAAAGAAGTTTGTACCTAAACCAACTGAAAACTATACTGAAACTGATTTTCAAAAGTTCGAACTCGATGCCAAAGCATTTAGCATCATAGCATCTGCATTACCCAATGAGATCTATGCTGGACTGTTACATTGTAACAGTGCCAAAGAGCTATGGGATGCACTGAAGGAACAGTTTGTGGGAACAGAAGAAGTTATTGAAAACAATAGGGAAATTCTGAATCAGCAGTATGAAACATTTTGTCACATCAAGGGTGAATCATTGACTCAGCAGTTTGAGCGATTCAGTTGTCTCATTAGTGAACTAAGGCTTGTTAAAGTAACATTTACAAATTCAACTCAAAATAGCAGGTACCTTAGATCACTACCAGAAAAATGGGATACCATTGCTTTTGTTACTAGAGACTCTGCTGAGTTCAAAGATCTAACCCTGACCTAACTTCATGGTAGACTCCTGACCTATGAAAGGGAGTTAAACCAGAAAAAGAAGTTGCAAGAGTCTGGCAAAGTTGCTGATGATTATTCATTCGGTAGCACAGCTCTTTTTGGTTAGGAAGAATCTGGTAGCAGAAGTAAGGATCAGGATTATGATCACTTTATTGATATAACTGCTGGTGGAAATTTTAACAACCCTAATTCTCACTCTGCAAATTATGCTTTTACTGCAAATTGTGAAAACCAGATGTCAGATAACTTGTGCTTTGAACTCAATGATTTGCAACACTTTGATCCCACTGACTTAGAAGAGTGGACATTTTGCATCAATTGGCTTTGCTTAGTGTAAGAACAAGCAAATTCTACAAAAGAACAGGGAGAAAATTCCCAGGGTTACATGGGAATTTAAAAGTGGGGTTGGATAAGTCAAAAATCAAGTGCTATAAGTGCAATAGGCTAGGTCATTTTGCTAGGGAATGCAAGAGTCAAACCACTGGTCCAATAATCACTCATCCTAGCTCAAACCCTAGACCATAACATCAAAGCACTGTGTACTACACCCAATATACCCCTGCTGCCCATGTTAACACGGCTCACTATGCTGCAACCCCTGTGCCTGTGCATTATGTTCAAACTACTGTTCCACAAATTCACTATGTTCAAACCCCTGCCCCTCAGGCACAAGTGCAACCTGTTGCACCTCAACAAGCTGCTCCAACAGTGGTACAACCAGATTAACAAAGCTTTTTCACCCAAGGCTTTGTTGACTGGAGCAACATGCCTGATGAGCTTAGTGATGAAAATTTTGCACTCAATGCTTTTAATGATCCTACTAATGATGAATTTTGTTTGATGGCATTAGAGTCTATACCAGAAGGGGTAGAAAGTGAAGGTGAACAGCTAAGTGCTGAAACAGTGGATGAAGTGACTGAAGCAGTGGTTACTGCAGTTGCTGGTGAACTACTGCTGGGAGAAAATTCAGAAACTCTGATTGAACCACTGTCTGACCCCTGGTCCAAAGAAGACAAGGAAGAGAAGAAAGCTGGTGAGAAAGAAGTTAGAGCTGATGATGAAGATGATCATCAATGTGATTGTGCCATGATGGCTGCTGCCAAGGTATCACCTCAAGTTCTTGAAAAACTGTGTTCAGACAAATGCATTATTGCATTTGCTAACATCAAAGAGGTAAATGAAAACCTTAGGGATAAAATCTTAACTGATGAAGTCAAATTTGAAAAGTCATTAAAAGAACTTAGAAACAAATTGGCTGAAAAGGATAAAGAGATCAGCAGTCTCAAAGAAGAGCAAAGCATAACCAAAACTCAACTCCAAACTATGCTAGAAAAATATCAAGTTTGCGAAAAGGAGTTGGAGTCCACCCATATCACCTGTGAAAGATGGGTGGAATCTTGTAAAGGGTATGAGGTTATGCTTGAGAAACAGCTTGAAAGCAATGTCAAGTTTGGTGTAGGATATAGAAAATATGATGATCTTGTAAACACTGCTGGAAAACAAGCTGGTTCATCTGAAATAAAACCAACCAACAATAATGGCCAAGAGGTTAAAATAACTGACAAACATGGTAACAAAATCACTTTGGAAAGATCTGTGAGGTCCTCAACTTTTGAGGAAATTGAGAAATACCAATTTAAACCCACATGGTCTGATGAGTGTGACATTCTTGAAAATTTCAAGCCTATGGACTTTACAACCACTGATGGTGTCACAGCTCCAAAAGCAAAGGTCATTCTATCAAAGACATCCCAACAGTGGTTCAAAACTCTGTTGCTAAGGAATCTGAGAAAAGGAAGAAAAGAGAAAAGGTCAAAACCCACAACAGTGGTTAGAGAGAAACAGTCCTGAAACTGTCCAAACCCCTGACCTAACCAAGAGTGAACAGGCATCCTTTTGGTTATCAGCAGGTGATTGGTCAAAACCCACAACAGTGGTTAGAGAGAAACAGTCCTAAAACTGTCCAAACCCCTGACCTAACCACTGCCCATGCATTTAAACTCATCCCAGACACTGTTGAGACCCCATCCAAAGCCTTATTGGCTTTGGAGACCCTAATGAACTAATACTTTTACTTCATGTGCAGGGAGCTTCTGCATGCTTAGATGGTCTTTGGTATGTAGATAGTGGAGGTTCCAGGCACATGACAGGATGTAAAGCCCTTCTCAAAGATTTCAAAATCCATGGAGGGGGTGATATATCCTTTGGTAATAATAGTAAAGGGAAAGTTTTGGGGTCTGGTACAGTACAGTCTGGAAATGTAAAATTTGAAAATGTCAATCTGATAGACAATCTAAAATTTAACCTCCTAAGTGTTTCACAAATGAGTGATAAGGGGTATGGGTCATTCTTCACAAAGGAGTGTTGTAGGATTGTTGGACCAGAAATGGTTGAAAAGATTGAAGCAATAATAAAAACTGGAAAAACCAAACTTGTTGCTGAAAGAAGTGGCAATGTTTATGTGGTGGATATGTCAAAAGAGAGTCCCAGAACTGATGCCTGTCTGTTCTCAGCTGCATCAAACAAAGAGACAGAACTATGGCATAGAAGATTGGGGCACACAAATCTCAAGACAATCACTGCCATTTCAAAACAGGGGTTAGTAAGAGGTTTACCTCAAAAACTGTTCACCTGTCCTGAGTATTGTGTTTCCTGCCTAAAAGGAAAACAACATAAAAGCTCATACAAATCCATTGATGAGTCCAAAATAACCAAATGTTTGCAAATGCTTCATATGGATTTGTTTGGCCCAGTAAAAGTCATGAGTCTTAAGAAAAAGAGGTATTGTTTGGTTATAGTTGATGACTTTTCTAGGTTTACATGGACTTACTTTTTACACTCAAAGGATGAGACTGCAGGCATTCTGCAAGACTTTGTGAAATAGGTTGAAAAGCAGTTTGACCTTCCAGTAAAAATCTTCAGAAGTGACAATGGCACAGAGTTCAGGAACAAGGAGTTGGATAATTTCTGTGTGTCAAAAGGAATTGTGAGGCAATACAGCATTCCAAGAACACCAGAACAAAATGGGGTTGTTGAAAGAAAGAACAAAACTTTGATTGAGGCTTCCAGAACCATGCTTGCTGATTCAGTTTTGCCATTAACTTTTTGGGCAGAGGCAGTAAACACTGCTTGCTATGTCCAAAACAGAGTTTTAATCAACCCCAGGCATCAAAAGACTGCCTATGAACTGCTGTATAAAATAAAGCCATTGATTTCATACTTTAAAGTTTTTGGTTGCCCATGCTTCATTTTAAACTTAAAAGATTCCATTTCTAAGTTTGCAGCCAAAATTGATTGTGGATATCATCTGGGATACTCAACCACTGCTAAGTCCTACAAAGTGTGACAACTGTGCTCTGTAATCGATGATCAATGCAAAACAATATTAATTATCAATAAAACAATGTGCTTGGGTGTATTTATATGTGTATTTGTGGTTGATGATTTTTCGATTCGATTCGATTCCGATTTCAAGCTTTAAATCGCTTTCTGGAAGGTTATACGCAAAATGGTGCGTAAACGCAGTCAGTTTAATGCGACAAACACTCCGGAATAGTGACATAGGCTTAAAATACCTAAAATAACCTTTACATAAGTTAGAAATAAGTTTTGGATGGTTTGGTGTGTTGAAAACAAGTCTATTCGATCGCAGGGACTATTTGTGTCAAACTGCGAAACTATACCGATTCGTATGGTATCGAACAGTCTGAAACTTGTTCATAAGCTAAAAATACCATAAGTAACCTAAACATAGCTTAGAAATAAGCTTTGAGTGGTTTGGTGTGCGAAAACATGCTTATTTGATCTTACAGGGACTAAAAGTGTCAAAAACGGCGTAAGTTTGCATTTTCGCGCATATCTTACGTTCTGACCACATCTGGACATCCAAAATTTTTGTACACACTAAAATATTTTTATTTTAGTGATCGACATGCAAAACTACCGCTCGTTTCGCAATTTGGATCGTTTTCGCGTCCGTAACGATTTCCGTCGTAATTAGCCGAACAACGTAACCGTACAGCCAAACGAACCACAATCCGTAACATTTTTGAGCAAAATTCAAGTTAAACATACTTTAACTTCTTTATGGAGCTTAAAAATGGGCTTGACGGGTGTTAGAAGTGCCAATATGCGACGGAACAAGCTCAGGGGCTGAAACTGTCATTGTGTGAAAGTTGCTGATCAGATGCAGGGTCCTTACGGACCGTAAGGGTCCCCTTGCGGACCGTAAAGCATGCCCAGCAACCAGAAAGTTGATTTTAGCTGCTGTTTAATAATTCAGGGGCTGTTCTTGTAAGATCTTTGTGTGGTAACCAAGTTATCACCTCTCCAAGGCTTTGAACCTGCTTACAACAATTGTATGGCTAGGATTTAATGCTTGGGGACTACACAAACACTTGTTTTGATCCTATGAACTCCCCTCAAGTATAAATAGCAAGGTCCTTCACTTGTTTCATTGCTCATTCCTCTCTTCTCTTCTCTACATCTGACTTCGGGAGCTTTCTAATCTGCTTGGAAACTTATTCTTGGTAGAAAAGATAGCTAGGACCCTTTGTAAGTCTTCTTTCATGCTTATTCTTTATGTTTAAGTAGAAAGTCAAACAGTTTGGCCAACAGTTTGACTTTCGGTTTTGACCATCAATTGGTCAAGTCAAAGTTCAATTGAACTTTGCAACGTGATTGTAATCACAATGGTTATAATCCTCAGCGATTATACCTACTGATTACCACGTTAACTAGGCGTAGTGACGAGTCAAAGTTTCGGTCAAAATGCGTTTTAGCACGCATTTTGCAACGGAACTATTTTCGGGTATCAAAACCCATTGTTTTGATACCAAATCAGTTTTATAAACTAGTTAAACATGTTTTGACATGTTTGACTCATCACTATTAGTTTAGTGTTTGTTTAGGGTCGTAAGTTAAGCGGTCTAAACATCCGCTTAGACTTTCGAACCCGACCCGTTTGGTCGATCATTAGGATCCGACCAAGCTTGATTAGTGATCATAGTTACATAGGGAATAACCACTGAGGTTATACCTTATGATCACATAGGATTGGTTAGTTATTTGTTAAGTAGCTTGTATGCCCATAAGAAATGACCAAAACGCCCTTTTTGAAGCATAAATCCATATTTTACATATGTGAACATGTTTTTGACATATAATCTGATTTAGTAACATGTTTAGGTATTATAGGGCATGTAAGACTTGACATAGCACATAGTTAACCATCCGAACATAGTTTCACACGAACGACGCATTAAAGTAGCATAAGCTACCTTAATGGGTCGTAACGGGTCGAAAGCACTTAGGCTAAGTTCCGAGCTAGGATGTAGGCTTTGTTAAACCGTATCACATGAGTTCCAACACTCATTTGGTTTACAAGACCTCATTCTATCCGATCTTCCGATTTAGGTGTCGATTTATTTACTAGTAATCCGATTACTAGGTACCACTTGAATTTCCTTGGTTTGTCTGAGCTTCGCTAAGTTCTTTAGATCAAGGATACCCTTCTATTCAATGTGAGTACATAGTTCCCCTATTTTACTGTTTTCAATTGTTTTGGGGTGATTCATATGTATTAAAACGATTTTGATATTTTAACGATGTTTTAAAAAACGACTAAGATGGTTTATATTAAACTAATAACGATTTCGATAATGTGAACGAACTTGTTGGTTGTAGTTACATGACGAATGACATTCATTAAATTTGGCCGAACCGACCAGTATTAGGTTATGGTACCATAGGATCTGACAAATCCCGTTATCACACTACACCCATGGTTATGTGTGGGGGGTTATGTAGGTAACGACCGGATCTGTGATTGTTAACTTACCCTTTGGTGGTTTGTTAATACGATAAACGAGGTAGTCGAGTCACGAAGGTTTGAATGTTATTAGCGAGACGACCAAAAGTAGTTTCACAATTAAAACGAAAATGATTTTGGGACGAATTAAACGATTTGGTATGATTTAAACGATTGGTTTGGGTTGTGATTAGGTAATGGGGTGGGTGTAACATGATAGAAGCATGGTAGATACGCCGCTGGTACATCTTATATATAAGTGCTTTTATCATATTACGTTTCATGTCATTATTTAGTTCACTTGGGAAACGATTTGAAACGATGTCACACAACGAGGTTTTCGAAATGATATCAACCATACGAGTTTTATTAACGAGTTTTAACGAGATGTTTTACGAATTGGTTTACTAAAACAAAAGTCTTTGAGTTAAGAATCATGGCTACGAGATTTTATAAATTATAGCCATCTTGATTTGAGTTGGTTAATCATGTTGCAATATTATATACTTTTCAAAACAAGGTTTTCGAGGTATTGCAATATATATAAACGAGCCATGATTCCGATACTCTTATAAAACCTATGTGCTCGCCAGCATTTCTTTGCTGACTTTGTTTTTACATATGTTTCAGGTGATGTTGCGTGATGATTGCTAGGGAGCATGTTCACTTAGGATTTGGACGTGGCCTTAGTGACATAAAAACGATAGTAGACGATGTTTAATTTGTTTGTTTGGTTTTAAGACAATGTACATTACTTAATGAATCAATAAAACGAAACTTTTAATTACCATGGTTGTGAAACGATGATTCTGTTACAACACTCCCCGACGTTTCCGCCATGGTTTGTTGTTTTAACGTGGTCGGGGTGTGACACAAAGTGTTTAACACAAGGACCAAAACAGTGGAGGAGACTTTGAATGTAAAGTTCAATGAGCTTTCATCAATGAAAATCCCAGCAAATCCTGCAGATTTGTTTGATCTTGATAAATTCACTTTTGAAAATACTGCTGTCAAGACTAACAGTGCAGGTCCATCAGAGGATTCAACACCAGACTATGGATATGAAATCATCATTCCTCAAAAGTCTGTCAGAATGGGAAGAGCAGCAGATGTTCAAAACAGCTGTCAAAGCTCAACCACTGCTACCTCAACAGTTGTTGACCAAAGTAGCCCCTTAACCACTGCTTCCACATCATCAAGCACTGTTGATAAAATTCCTCAAATAGTGGATCAAAGTCAGCATGTGTCCACACCTTTGCCTCCTATTCCACCACCTTTTGAAGCCACTGCTGGATCATCAAAGTCACCAGCAATGGTTAGCTCAGATGATACACATCTGCAGCCTTCACCAATAAATGCCATCATACCATACCAAGGAGATTTAATCTTCTTGAGATCTCATCCACCTGACCAAATCATTGGCAACATCAATGAAGGGGTGCTCACAAGAAGCCAAACCCAAAACATTTGTCTTTTTGCTGGTTTTCTATCACTCCATCAGCCAGTCAAGTACCAAGAGGCACCGAAAGACAACAGCTGGGTAGAAGCCATGCAAGAGGAGCTCCAACAGTTTAAAAGACAACAAGTATGGGAGCTTGTACCACTGCCAAAAGATGTAAGTCCCATCGGCACAAAGTGGGTCTTCAAAAACAAAACTGATGAAAGGGGCATTGTTGTCAAAGAACAAAGCCAGGCTTGTGGTTCAAGGTTACAGACAGGAAGAGGGGATAGACTATGATGAAACTTTTGCCCCTGTAGCAAGATTGGAAGCTATAAGACTGTTCCTGGCCATTGCTGTCAACCACAACATGAAGGTGTTCCAGATGGATATCAAAAGTGCTTTCCTCTATGGTACAATTCAAGAAGAGGTGTATGTTTGTCAACCTCCAGGTTTTAAGGATTCATTTTATCCAGATCATGTCTACATGCTAAACAAAGCCTTGTATGGCCTGAAACAAGCACCTAGGGCCTGGTATGAAACTCTTTCCACCTTTCTACTCTCAAATGGTTTCAAAAGAGGTACCATTGATAAAACACTGTTTCTAAAATGAAGAGGAAAGGATTTAATGATTGTCCAAATATATGTGGATGACATTATTTTTGGAAGCACATGTAATAAAATGTGTGAAGAGTTTAGGCAACTCATAACAGCTGAGTTTGAAATGAGTGCAATGGGTGAGCTGCAATGCTTTCTTGGTCTCCAAGTTCAGCAAATGCAAAATGGAACTTTCATTCATCAAAACAAATATGCTAAAGAACTTTTAAATAAATTTGATATGAATGATTGTAAACCATGCAGCACACCCATGGCAACCAATAAGCTAGTCATGTCTGATGAAAATGATGAGCTGATTGACCAAACACTTTATAAAAGCATGATTGGATCTTTACTGTACCTAACTGCATCTAGACCAGACATCATGTTTGCAACATGTGTCTGTGCAAGAAGTCAATCAGCGCCCAGAAAATCAAATCTCATTGCTGTAAAAAGGATCTTCAGATACATAAAAGGTGCTCCCACACTTGGTATCTGGTATCCAGCTAATGGGAATATCCAGCTTTCAGGCTTTTCAGATAGTGACTTTGCTGGATGTGACAAGACAAGGAAGTCCACTTCAGGAGGGTGCCAATTCCTAGGCAATTGCTTAGTGTCTTGGCAAAGCAAAAAGCAAGCAGCTGTTTCCACATCCACTGCTGAGGCAGAATATATAGCTGCTGCAAGCTGTACAGCCCAAGTGCTCTGGCTTCAAAATCAGTTGCTGGATTTTGGTATCACTGCCTTGAAGACACCACTCATGTTGGATAGCCAGGCAGCAGAAAATATCATCAAAAATCCAGTTTCCCACTCAACCACCAAACATATCGACATCAGACATCACTTTGTGAGGGATTGCTATGAAAAAGGTTTGATTTCTCTGCATCATGTTCCAACTAAGGATCAGCTGGCAGATGTGCTAACCAAAGCATTAGACACATCCACCTTTGAAAGCTTGATCTCTAGGATTGGCATGCTAAACATGGAATAACATGCAAAATCCTGTGTTTCTATGAATAAAAGCATTAAAATGTTTTCAGAAAATAAAAAATCCATCCTTAAAAATAGCTAAAAATGAAGTTTTCATTAAAATCCTTAAAAGTCTGCCATAACCACTGTTTGTTCAAAAGTCTGCTCTATTTCAAAGTCTATCCACTGCTGAAAGTCAACCCCTGTTCTCTCATTTTTCCTGATAAGCACTGATGCTCAAAATCAGTGTTTTATCCACTGATGTGCTATCTGCTGATAGTAAAAATCATCCACTGCTCCCATTTGTTACCGTTGTAACCACTGCCTTCATCAGTAGTTTTCATAAAAGTATTGTCCTTCATTTCATCAGGGGTTGGCACGTGGACAGTACATAGTGGTCAGACCTTTCGTAACCGCTGCCACGTCAGCATTCACTTTTTCTCAATAAAACCCCCATTCAAAACCCCAAACAGGGTTTTACTGTCGAATTGAATTCATAAAAAATTCCTTTCTCAAAGCAGTTTTCATCTCATTTCCACAAATTCCTTCACGACTTTCTTCGATCGTCTACTTCAAAATGACTAAATCGAAGTCCTCCGCAAAATCCACTTCAAAATCATCCTCCAAAGAGGCCTCTCAAAAGGCTAAACCCATCAAAATCCCACATAAACCTTCTCACAACCTTTTGGGTCTTCTCACAAAACCCGGTACCACTGATGCTTTCGACTCCATCATTGATATCATGTCTGCATCAAAGTATAAAACTTTGTTAATAGCAGATGCATCAATTTACTTGGCGACCCAAAGAGAGTTCTGAAAAAATGCAACCCTTGACAAACAAGGTGAGACTGTCATAGCCATTAACTCTTCTCTAAAGGGTAAAGCTGTCAAAATTACACCACAATCCATCTCGGAAGTCTTTCAACTCGACGACCAGCAAGGTAAAACTTCTATTCCTAAAAACGAGTTAAAAACTGACTTTATTGAAAGAGGGTATGCGGATACAATGATGAAGATGGATACCTTACAAAAAGGTTTCTTCCCTCCTGCAACAAGGTTTTTATTTCATACCCTCCTAATGTGTGTTTCAAACAAAACCACCTCTTTTAATGAAATACCATTAAAGATTCAAAATCTGGGATATGCTATTCTTCAAGATGAAAATTTCAATTATTCTCAGGAAATCTTTAATGATCTGGTTAAAAATGTTGAAACTAAGGCATTCATACTGTTTCCAAGATTTCTAAGTTATTATTTTGAAAAGAAACTTGGTAGGAATGATGCTTCTGCAATAAAACAAGGTGAATTTTTTCAAATGCACAGCTTAACTGCTGAAACTTTCACAAGAATGTCAACACCTTGCAAAACACAAGCAGAGGTGCCTGAGATTTTTGCAGCTACCACTGCTCCTCAGGTATCTGCTGCTGAGCCCACTACTCAAGGTGATCAAAGTAGCAAAACAATTGCTTTGAAACCCACACCTAAAATCACCAACAAGCCAAAGCAAAAGAAAACTCAAAAACCCCCCAAACACATCAAAAAGGCAACTCTGGAGGATGAGATACCAGAGCAACTGCCAGTGACAGCACAAAAGTCACTAGAAACCACTGCTGCTACTTCCTCACAGCAGTTGGTACAAATGTCTCAACCCATAACCGAAACTCCTCCTGTTTCTTCTCAAAAAGAACAGGTTATACATATAGGGACACCACAATATGATGCTCTAGAATCACTCGCTTCCATCATCCATAGCCCAATGCCCAGGGCAAATTCTCTTTCTACACCCAACCTCACCTCCATAATTCCCCCACCAACTAAATTATTGTTGGATGCTATTGATCTGAACCAGGCACAAACCAGTCCTTCTCAATCACCTATCAATGAGAATATACTTCAACAAATGACTGGGCCTGCTGTATCAATCATAGCTAACCCACCAACAAGACCTGAGGAGGTTACACCCCTTGAGTTACAAGTAACTCTTGGTGGTAGTCCAAGTGAAGCAGCCACTACAAGTGTTGAAACCACTGGTTTACACTTGGATAGTGGTTACATCAATAAGACTTCCTTGGAGGCAATTCCTTCCATAGCACCTCTGATATCCACCAGTGAGTTTGTTTTACCCTCTGGTACAATCAAAAGGCTATCAAGTGTTGAAGGAAGAAGACCCCAGTACCAAGAAAAAGGGGCATCAGTGGTTAATGTTTGGAGTACACTCCCTACATCAACCCCTGTTACAACCACTGATAGTGGGAAATCAGATGATCTCATTAAATTGGGTGATTGTTTAAAGTACCTGAAATTGACGGAATGAGTTGAAAAACTGGATAACTCTGTTGCAGAAATCAAAGAAATGCTACAACAGTTGTTGACAGTACAACAGGTGCAATCCACTGCTGTTCCACCTCAAGCACCTGCTCCACCACAAGCACCTGCTGCAGATGAGATATGGAACCTCTTTCAACCTTTTCTCCACCAACAAAAACAAATGGCTGATCAGCAACATGCAATACATGTACAAGAGCTGAGAAACACAATGGAGTCTAGGTTCAAGAGCACACAAGCAGACATTAAGGCTATCAAGGCCCATATAATGAAAACCACTGGCACTGCTCCTCCAACTGTTCTTTTCATTGATCACTTACCCCCAGATAATGCCAAAAAGGGGTAGAAAATTCAGGAGTGGAAGAAGAAGGGAATAGATGATGGTCTTTACATTGAACCAGAAAAGGATGCTATGACTAGAAAGATTCCCTTGCCAGATGGTAGCAAAAAGGTTGATGTTACCCAAAATGCACTTGATGAAGCTATAGCAAGTGTAAAAAGGGACAGAGAGGCAAAGAATATGTCAAGGTGGAATGAGGAGAAAAGAGCTTATATGGAGCTGAATGCGCAGGGTTGTTCTGAGCCAAAGGATGTTAAAAATCCTGAGCCAAAAAGAAATCCCACTAGAAAAGTGAGGGAACTCAAATCCATACCATCCAGACTCACAAAGCATACTCCAAAACCATCGTCCAAAAGACCCCAACATCAAACTTCCACCCAAACAGTTGTTGTAACACCTGCTGTGTCAACTACTGCTGATACTTCAGTGGTTTCAACGACTGCCATCATTTCAACACACATCACTTCAACACACACCACTTCAACACACACCACAACCACTGTCTTACCACCACTACCAAAAATCACTCCACCAAAAACAACCTCACCACCATCACCTCCTGCCAAAAAGCAGAAGACATCAGATGTTATAACATCTGTTGTAATGACAACAGTGGTTGAAACACCAGTTGTTTCAACAGCTGTTAGTCAGCCACATTCTACCACTCAAATCACCACCACTGGTCTACCCAAAACATCATCTGCCTCTCCTACAATAAAAAGGAGAAGGATTTTCATACCAGATGATGATTCACCATCACCATCACCAACATCTTCACAATCACTTGCACTTATTCCAAACCCTGTTCCTCTCTCATCGGCACCAGTACAACAACCAATCCCTATTATCACTCCTGCAGGTGTCTAATTTCCTCTAGAACTTGAAGCAGTTAGAGAAGAGATTAAGTCCTTCTACTATGAGGATGACCCTGCTAAAAGGAAGTTGCCATCAGTTGAAGGATATCCAAGGCCTAACAACATTGAAGAATATTTGAAAGTTAAGGCTAAACAGGCAGAAGATATTTCCAAAAGAAACTCTCAAGGAAAAACTGACAGAGAAATTCAAAGGCATTATCAGTTTCTATTTACTCAAGTCAGATCCTTAGAGCAATTTGCAAAAAAATGTTCGTCAACAAATCTCAGAGAAAGCAAATGAAACTTTGAGAAAAGACTACATTGAAAGCATCATGGCGACCAAGAAGTACAAGGGAGAAAAGCAGATGTACAAGGAGTGGACCATTCCTGAGCTTGAACAAGAAGCAGCCAGGATTCAAGAAATGATCAAGAATAAGGTCAAACACACTCCTCCAGATTGGTCAAAGTACAAAAAGAATGTGCCTGAAAAGACACTAGAGCTGAAGAGAATGAAAGAGGAATTAGTTGCTACTGACTATGGGTCTAAAAATCAAGTGGCAAGATGGAAAGAAGATTTAGTCAGGACCACCTACAAAAGGTTGGAGGAATTAAGGAAGAAAGATCCCACAGTTCCACAAAAACCTGACTACCCTGAAGCAGAGGTTTCAAAAAGACCACCAAAGCTGCAAATCAGGAGAGCTACTGCTCCAACTGGTGCTGCCATCTATAAAAGAAAGGAACAAAAATAGTTTGATACTGAAACAGTAGCAGAATTAATGGCAGGAGATGAGTTTGTAAAAGAAGATATTAAGCAGATGATAGCTGATACTCTTGGCCTGAATCAACCTGCAAACACTGCTCAAACAATCATCAATAGGCCAGCTTCACCAAACACCTCATCTAATAAAAATCTCCCAAGAAACCCACCAGGCTCAAAAGTACTAAAGTGGAAAACTGACAAACAGACCCATGTACTGACAGTGTTCAAGTCTAGTGGAGAAGTGAAGAAAATAACAAGGGAACAAGCACTTGGCCTAAGTCTTGAAGATTTGCAGGATCTCCTTGATCTTCCACTGTGCAGGGATGATGATGACACAGATGCCTTAGCCTTTGAGTTACAACTCAAAGGGCAAATAAGGGAACTGCTAATGAGGCAATAAAGATCTACCAATAATGAAGAGTTTTGGCATTATCTGTTCCAGGGGGAGATTGTTGGGATTGAACCCTACCAAAGGAACAGATAATAAAAGCCAAAACTGGATCAGAGCAGTGGATCCAGAATAAGCAGATGTTATGTATACAAGTCTCTCCCCTTGAAAGTGGTTTCAACATCTGCTGACCCCCTATCTACTGATCATACAAACTGCTAACCTACAACTGCTGTCCAAGTCAAAGACTGATGGAAGACTAAAGCTCTGCTGTTCAATCTACTGCTATGAGTCAAGCTCTGCTGATCATGACAAGTACTGCTGGGTTCACATCAGTGGAAGGATGCAGCAGAAGTTTAGATGTCTTTATGTAATAAATTGCAATAACAGTAGTTAGCATAGCAGAGGTTGTATAGATCAGATGTTAGAGTTTGTTAGGAGGTTAGATGTCACTTTCACGGTGACGTCAGCTTAGATGCTCAGTGGTTTGCTCGTGCCTATAAATAGAACAGTGCTCTGTACTGTTCTAATAGCTCTTTCACCATCTTCTTCCTGCACGAACAAACCAAGTGAGCTCAGGCTGAGGGGGAGTTTGTTACATACTTGCAATTGTAATTGAATCTTGTAATAATTTCAAGCATTCGGTTCAATGTTAAACCTGTATGTTAAAAGCAATTCTCTCGTTTGATTGTGAAAAGTTTGCTTCCATTATAATTCCGCTGCACTACTCATTCATCTTCATTTTAATTCAAACATAAACACAATCAAAACCAAACTCAGATCCTAACACGAGTCAATGCTGGTTTTTGGGATAAAGCTTCGAAGAACCTGCACCAAGCTACCACCACCGCACCAACCGCTGAAACCGCCACCGCCGCTTCGCAATCATCAAAGTCCTCTCGTCGCAAGAGGAAGAACAACAACAGCAACTCCAGCAACAAGAACTGTACTGTCACTACCGCTGCTCCACTCCAAGCGGTACCAGCTCAGCAACAACAACACCGATCAGCTCCAGCACCAGTTACCCAAGCACCTCGTGCAAAGCGTGCTTACACTGGTCCCCACCTTGCCTGCCCGACATGCACTTATCATCACCCGGTGGGAATCGCCTGCAAAATTTGCGTGCATTGCAATATGTATGGCCATTTCACCGCCAATTGTCGAACCGGCCCCCGCAACGCCGCAGCTCCCGCTCCTGCTCAGCAAGCTCTTCTCACTGCTCCTCAAGGCCAACAAGCGGATCAGGCACCCACGGTCAACGCCAGAGTCTGCTTTACGTGTGGTGATCCCAACCACTTCGCAAACATGTGCCCGAACAGGGTTGTGAAACAAGAGCCTCAACAACAGCAGCCTCAGCAACAGCAACAGCCTCAACAACAGCAGCAACAAACCGCCCACGCCAGAACTTTCAACATCAATGTGCGCCAGGCCCAGGCTGACAACAATGTGGTCAATGGTACGTTTCTCGTGAATGGTATTCATGCTTCTTGTTTGTTTGATACTGGAGCCGATAACTGTTTTGTATCGTTTGAGTTTTAGAAGCTCCTAAATCGTAAGAGCTCCCATCTCCCCTCGACGTTTGATGTTGAAGTTGCCACCGGAAGAACCGTCGCTGTCAACTCTGTTCTTCGTGATTGTACCCTCGAACTCAACAATCACATCTTTCCGATCGATCTTATTGCCATGCAGCTCAGAAGTTTTGACATCATAGTAGGCATGGACTTTCTTCGTGAAAACCATGCTGAAGTTGTGTGCTTCGATAAGATGATTCGATTCTCGCTTGCTAATGGTGATTTACTGTGTGTTTATGGTGAAACTGCTTCGAAGTGTCTCAAGCTCATGTCATGTGTCCAAGCTAGCAAGTATCTCCGCAAGGAATACAGAGTTTTCTTGGCTAACATTGTAGTAACGGAGAAGGAAAAGAAAGGGAGTCCGGGTGTGATCGATGTCCCCGTTGTGTGTGAATTTCCGAATGTATTCCCCGAAGACATTACAGGTCTCCCGCCAAGTCGTGATATCGACTTTCGTATCGACCTCAATCCTGGAGCCAACCCTGTTGCTAAAGCTCCTTATCGACTCGCTCCGTCTGAAATGCGTGAACTCTCGAGTCAGCTCCAGGAATTACTTGATAAAGGCTTCATTCGCCCGAGCACCTCTCCTTGGGGCGCGCCAGTCCTTTTCGTCAAAAAAAAGGATGGGTCGTTCCGGATGTGCATCAACTACAGGGAATTGAATAAGCTAACAATCAAGAATTGCTATCCCCTACCTCAAATCGATGATTTGTTTGATCAGTTACAAGGTGCTACGTGTTTCTCCAAGATCGATCTACGTTCAGGCTATCACCAATTGCATATCCAAGAGGAGGATATACCCAAAACCGCTTTTCGCACTCGTTACAGCCACTATGAGTTCGTTGTTATGCCTTTTGGTTTAACCAACGCACCCGCGGTTTTCATGGATCTGATGAATCGCGTGTGTAAACCATTTCTGGACCGCTTCGTCATCGTGTTCATCGATGATATCCTGGTCTATTCCAAGTCAAAAACCGAATACGCGCAACATCTACGTTTGGTTCTCGAGCTACTTCAAGGGAATCGACTCTACGCCAAGTTCTCCAAGTGTGAATTTTGGCTAGAGGAGGTTCAATTCCTCGGTCACATAGTCAATAGTCAAGGTATTCATGTCGATTCCGCGAAGATTGAAGCTGTTAAGAGTTGGGTTACGCCCAAGAACCCGTCTGAAGTCCGTTCTTTTCTCGGACTAGAGGGCTTTTATCGTCTATTTATCGAAGGCTTCTCTAAAATCGTTGTGCCGCTTACCTCTCTCATGCATAAAGACAGATCCTTTGTTTGGGGAACTGAACAAGAGTCTGCCTTCCAAACCCTCAAGCACATGCTTTGCGATGCTCCCATCCTTGCTTTACCCGACGGAAACGATGACTTTGTTGTCTATTGCGATGCCTCGAACCTTGGCCTTGGTTGTGTTCTCATGCAATGAGACAAGGTTATCGCCTACGCATCTCGTCAGCTCAAGATCCACGAGAAGAACTATACAACCCATGACCTCGAGCTAGGCGCAATTGTTTTTGCGTTGAAAATTTGGCGACACTACCTTTATGGTACAAAGTGTACGGTCTTCACCGACCATAGGAGCCTACAACACATCTTCAGTCAGAAAGAACTTAATATGCGTCAACGCCGATGGGTAGAACTTCTCAACGATTACGACTGTGAGATTCGTTATCACCCTGGCAAAGCACATGTCGTTGCCGACGCTCTAAGACGACGAAGCTATCTGCATAGCACCCACAATGTTCCAGCCCAGCATCATCTTGAATCTCTCATCCGCGAAGCCCAACATGCTTGCTTTACCAAGCGAACTTTGAAGAAGGAAAGGATTCATCACGATGGAGCTCAGCTAGTGAATAATTCGAATGGGATATTCCATTATCTGGACCGAATCTGGATCCCTAAACGGACCGATTTACGACAGATTCTAATGGACGAAGCCCACAAATCTCGGTATTCTATTCATCCCGGTGCCGATAAAATGTACCAGGACCTTCGCTACAAGTACTGGTGGCTGGGCATGAAGAGGGATATCGCTCTCTATGTTGGAAGGTGCCTGACTTGCTCGAAAGTCAAGGCCGAGCATCAAAGACCCTCTGGCTTACTTAAACAACCCGCGATCCCGATGTGGAAGTGGGAAAGTATAGCTATGGATTTCATAACAAAGCTTCCGCGTGCGCCATCAGGTCACGACAGTATCTGGGTTGTCGTTGATCGTTTGACCAAATCTGCTCATTTTCTGCCAATACGAGAAGACTACAAGGTAGAAAGATTAGCCTGAATCTACACCAATGAGATCATTTGTCGACATGGGACGCCTCGCGACATCATCTCTTATCGTGATGCTCGGTTCATATCGCGGCTATGGGAAACATTTTAAACGGCTCTCGGTACTGCGCTTAATCTAAGTACCGCATTCCATCCCAAAACCGACGGTCAGACTGAAAGAACGATTCGTACCCTTGAAGACATGCTCCGTTCGTGTGTGTAACACCCGTTCTTATTAATCAAAGATTAACATATGTTTTACGAAAACAATCATGTAATTAAGATTTATATATACATCGGAAATACGGGTTTACTAAACCCTTTTACAATTTAAAGTTTAGAACATAACGTAATTAAGTTCGTCAATTAAAAATAACAACGAAACGTCGTGCGGAAGCTTATTTCTTGATCGTGTTCGGTTCTTCTTTGTGCTTGATCGTTCTCCGGTGCCAAAATTTACCTGAAACTCATAAAACATGAGTTGGATTAGTCATACGTAGCTTTAAAACGCATTTCAATGGGTTAGCAATGCATAAACGGTTAAATAACAAGTTTTTGCGAATCTGGAACACGCTCGCGTAGCGCCACTGCCAGTGGCGCTACGCCACTGCCAAGTTTCATCAGATTGTTGCAGCTGGTTGCTGCATATTCCCCGATTTCACGGAAACGGGCATAACTCTCTCGTTTTTAATCCGTTTTACCCGATTATTTTTCCTACGCGTCCGTAATTTAATTCTCCATCTTATGGAGTTAAAATCCAACATCCTACATAATAAAATTTCAGACTTTTAAGTCTTCGGCTTATCGCCCTTTTACCCAATTTTGACCCGTTTATGCATTTTATCAAACGAACATATTTGTTTGATTCCTACATCACCTACACTTCTTCAAATTGATATTAACTACCATTTTAGGTTCTAATCACAAGTTTATATCACAATTTAAACCCGTTTTCGCTCGTATGCTTATTTTGACCCGTTAAGGGTAGTTATGCGTTTTAGCCTAGAACTTGTGCCTTTCTTGTGTCGCTACAAAAGTTCCATATCTAAATAACTACAAATATTCCACCATAACTATTTTGTGGTGGATTTATCATAAAGGACCCCTTTTTTTCCAGTTTTTACCCATCGGTTGATCATTTTACGCAAATGACCACTTTTGAGCATTCGACCCGCGAATGTGCATTCCTATGACCTTTATTC
The DNA here is from genome assembly GCA_030545235.1 of Helianthus tuberosus. Taxonomy (NCBI): domain Eukaryota; kingdom Viridiplantae; phylum Streptophyta; class Magnoliopsida; order Asterales; family Asteraceae; genus Helianthus; species Helianthus tuberosus. Next base: position 192,098,016 of record CM060406.1, read on the forward strand.
ATGTCTAATGATTCCATAATCTATATGCAAGTTCCTAAAAGACCCCTATGAGTCGTTTGCCCAATATACCCTTCAAGGGTGTTTTGGTCAACTTTAGTCCCTTACTTCACGGCGAGGGACTTTCACTAAATATTTTGACCAAAATTGTATGTTTAACCAAAAAGCTTAGTTATACGTACCTGGATCGGGTCAAAGTATTGACCCGTTTACTTAACTTTTGCTTTAAATCTTTATAGTTAAAGCAACGCAAGCTTATGTTATTTCCTGTGATTACAAAACTCAACAAGCGATTATCAAATGTCATTGTCAAATGGCGTTACCCACACCAATTGACCTATTTAGTCTAATTGACCATTTGTCCGTATGAGATGGTATTTAAGTACCATTTCATCCCCTTTAAACCTATCCCGGTTTTCCTTGAACTCGTTTTACTTAAAACCGTTTTTATTTGTTCGTCATTACATGACTAATTTACCAGTTATCCCTTTTTCCATAACTCATGATTTCTTACCAATTTCTCTCATTCCGACTCTCATTGAATCGTGTCGGAACATTCTAAACCTACCACTTAGTAGCATTTAAATACAATACTTGCAATTATGTAATTTGTACATAATGTAAAGGGGCATAAGCTTTACTTACCTCGCATCCGAACTACGCTTTTCCTTTCCTTCTTGATTCGTTTGACCCGCTCCCTCATCAAGCTTCCACCTAGCTTGTTACGCGTCAAACTATCATCATCGTTTTCAAGGTGGTTAGTTTAATCATAATTTAATACGATTATTCCACCTTACGCATTTCATATCAAAAATTACCATTTATCGTATTATAGGTCAGTTTGACTTTTTAAAAGTCAAATGCCCATTAGTATACTAATTGCATATTCGAGTTCATCAACTAGTTTTAGCATTCTTTAATTACCCGATAGGCGTTATCTTTAGACCACCGTTTTAACCAAGGTTCTAACCACGTTCATCACATTTAGAACTCTTTTTAATCACATTTTGCATAATAGTCAAAACATCACAATTAGGTGTTTTAACTACAAAAATTCTAGTTTCGAGCCTTCTTTGAGGCATTTCAACAAACACTTTAAGGGCAGAATTTTACATGTTTATTTATCAAGTCTCTAGCTTATCTTTTAGCCCTAATTTCACATAAATCAACCATCTTACAAAGTTGTTAACTTCTATAATTTCTGAAATCACTTCAAAATTGTCAATTTACACTAGATCAACACTCTATTTCCTAGTGTTCATCAAATTTCACATAAACCACTAATCACCTACAATGGTGTTCATAGGTTCCACTAAAATTTCACATGATTTCAACTTGTATTTGTCTAGGGTTTGTCCCTAGACACTATATGATTCCTAATTCATCATAAAACAAACATGCAACCATGAATTTCAGATTTTCCCAATTTCATGAGAATTTCAAACAGAGAATTAGCACTAAATTTCACATACCTTGTAACCCCCTTGTGACGAGGATCACGAATCTATGTTCAGATTTCGATTTGGGACAGGAATTAGCCTTCAATTGATCAAATTTGTGGAGTTAGGGTTTGGTGAGAGCTCCTGGTCGCTCCCCTGCGTTTTTGATCGACCAAGCACACTAATTTGTGTGTTTGGTTTTTATTTAATTTGTTTTAACTAAATTCTAGTTTCAAGTTCTACAACTTAGGTCCCTCCACTTTTGTATAACTTATAGTTTGGCTAATTTTAACCCTATTATAAGTTATTTCTAGACTATTAGCTAACTAGGTTAAAATTCCTAGTTAGTAAATTCTTGTTTTTTTAAGAATCCTAATATTCACCGGGTTACTTTTACCACTAAAGGTAAATTACCCGTCTTTTAGTATAAACGTGGTTTGATTACCAAACCCGTTTTCGGGGTGTTACAAGTCTACCCCCCTTAAAGAGGTTTCGTCCTCGAAACCTTTCTTACATAGTTCGTGGAGTTTTAAACTCAACGCATTTGACCTGAGTAATCTTTTAAGCATTACTCATACTTTTATCCAATAGTTAGTTTTACCAGAAAAGTATGGTAACATCTTTTTGGTTACTAATTGTCTACATAACTCATACAACATAGTGCAACTTGAAATAACGTAATCTCGTTATTTCCACTAGTTTAGTTAACTTAGCAATATCCATTGCTTTCATATAATATCGAATTCTTTATGAATCCGTTATTTTGACCCGTTTAAAGTCTTTAGTGAAATATTTCACTTTTAGCAATAATTTCTTTTGTTTTCAGATTTATTTATTCGGTTCAGTTATACCGAATCCACCGCTTACAAGCAAACCAATTTTTATTGATTTAAATTACTGGCCTTAACCGGTCTTACAATCTAGACTTATTAGTCCCGTTACTTTTCACCGCTCGCTTGGTTATAACGTGATTTTACTTCACATTACATTTCCTAACCGTGATCGTGTCACATCGTGTTTAGTTTGTATCAACCTTTCATTTTCGAAAATATCACTTTTCGAATATATCGTCTTGCGCCTATCAGTGTCAAGACTTGTATCTTTCATGCTTACTATTTAAATTCCTATCAGAATTTATGTTTGTAAAAACGCTATTTCTTACTAAAACCGAAGTTTTAGTTTTAGGATCTTCTTTTTAACTTTTGTCATTTATCCATACCAGGATATTGACAGTCCATAATTTATTCTTTTACAGTCTTAGTTTTATGCGGGTATTCTCAACCGATTCCCTTGCTTTATCTAATTAACCCGTAGGTTTTTATCACTTAGCCTTATGGTCTATTTTGATTAGACTTTCACCTCCTTAGGGTGAAGTCCTTATAACTTCTTTCTAATCATGACCCGTGGGTCGTTTTAGTCCCGTAGATCTTTCATTTGTTTATAACCCTAAAGGTTATGTTGATCCCGTAGATCACTCCTTACTCATGTCATTCTTAAAATACATGTTTGGTGTCAAGGCACCCTGTTTTTGTTTGAAGAGTCGTTTGGTTTCAAGCTTAGGTCCCGTTAACCTTGATTGTAGTTTCATGGCTATAATTGTTTTCTTTCGGACAATTTTCCGATTTTATGACTTCTCACGTCATTTATGCGTCAGTTCTTCTTATGCTTACTGTTATTTGATTTGCATATATTCTTATTTGGTTATATCCCATTACCGGGCTCATTATTCTCTTGCATTTAACGCTACCTTTATCTGGCTAGCGCTCATTTGTGCCATTCGGCGTTATATTGTATTCATCCTGTTTGACCTATTAATGTGAAATCCATCACTTATAAACAATCAACTTTATTCTTTATTCAACCCGTTCGACTTTGAATAGTTGAACATATTTACTCACAATTTCTATATACGAGATTTTATAGTCACAACTCGTAATCCAAGTCCTTTGAATTTTTTTTTAACCCGCGTTCACGTCTTTTGGTTTACGCATGTGTTTAATTCTTACCCATCAACCGGGTGTTTTACCGAAGTCGTTATTATTGCAACCCTCCCGGTATGCATTAAGACCTCGCTTCATTTTTATATTCCGACTTTGTCCTTAAGTTTGACGTTTTACAAAAACGACCCGTTAAGGGACATATTTGCATTTTCCGGGTTCGAGTGTAAGTACACCCCCTCCCAATACTTGTCTAAATCATTTTACATGTTTGCGTTTTCCGGGTTCGAGTGTAAGTACACTCCCTCCCAATACTTGTCTAAATCATTTTACATGCTTGCGTTTTCTGGGTTCGAGTGTAAGTACACTCCCTCCCAATACTTATCTAAATCATTTTACATGCTTGCGTTTTCTGGGTTCGAGTGTAAGTACACTCCCTCCCAATACTTGTCTAAATCCTTTTACATGTTTCTTTGTCCCTTCACTCGGGCTCATTATCCTAATGTAATACGCTTCCGTCACTCGGTTGTGCGTTTACATTATTATCAAATATTTTGCTTATCTGATTCATTTGGGTACTTTTTAATTGGTCCCATTCACCCCGCCCTTACTACATCGGATGTAAACGTGTCCGCCATAAGAAGTTCGTGGTATCATATGCCACTACTTACTTGGCCAGAGTAAGTGATTAACACATGACACACATGACCTTTTTATAGTTTTCACATCACGCCCTATGTAAGTAACGCCTCTATTTGTTTCTCTTGGAAACAATATCCCGAATACATTTTCTATTCGGGTTTTTCCAAGTTTTTAATCTACATATGCAACTTTCAATTTCTACGTATTGGTTGCATGTTTATATTCATGCAATAATTTAAACGTGCACCTGGTAAATGCTTGCCCTAACGGGCTTTTCTTGCCATTAGCCTTGTTCGCAACCATTACGCGATTTAGGTCCTTAATGAGCATGCTCTTCTTGTCATATCTCGGACCATTCCATCATCATATCCACAATTTGTTTGACTCTCGTCGTCTTCAAACGCGAGTGTCCTTCAATTAAAACATTCACTAAAGTTAGTAACATCTACTTCAATAATCGCCCGTATTCTAATACAAGGCTTTTTCTACTATACGCGTCAATGCACGTATTTTCGTCAACTATATCAATCATTTCAATTGGGGTAACGTGTATCACACGATAGCCCTATGTGTTGTTTACAACACTTTAGCATGCTAAACCATTAACATACATGTACTTACCGGATTTGCGATCAAGCCTCGAACCGAACACATTTGTCAACAACCTTGAGCTCTGATTACCAACTTGTAACACCCGTTCTTATTAATCAAAGATTAACATATGTTTTACGAAAACAATCATGTAATTAAGATTTATATATACATCGGAAATACGGGTTTACTAAAACCTTTTACAATTTAAAGTTTAGAACATAACGTAATTAAGTTCGTCAATTAAAAATAACAATGAAACGTCGTGCGGAAGCTTATTTCTTGATCGTGTTCGGTTCTTCTTTGTGCTTGATCGTTCTCCGGTGCCAAAATTTACCTGAAACTCATAAAACATGAGTTGGATTAGTCATACGTAGCTTTAAAACGCATTTCAATGGGTTAGCAATGCATAAACGGTTAAATAACAAGTTTTTGCGAATCTGGAACACGCTCGCGTAGCGCCACTGCCAGTGGCGCTACGCCACTGCCAAGTTTCATCAGATTGTTGCAGCTGGTTGCTGCATATTCCCCGATTTCACGGAAACGGGCATAACTCTCTCGTTTTTAATCCGTTTTACCCGATTATTTTTCCTACGCGTCCGTAATTTAATTCTCCATCTTATGGAGTTAAAATCCAACATCCTACATAATAAAATTTCAGACTTTTAAGTCTTCGGCTTATCGCCCTTTTACCCAATTTTGACCCGTTTATGCATTTTATCAAACGAACATATTTGTTTGATTCCTACATCACCTACACTTCTTCAAATTGATATTAACTACCATTTTAGGTTCTAATCACAAGTTTATATCACAATTTAAACCCGTTTTCGCTCGTATGCTTATTTTGACCCGTTAAGGGTAGTTATGCGTTTTAGCCTAGAACTTGTGCCTTTCTTGTGTCGCTACAAAAGTTCCATATCTAAATAACTACAAATATTCCACCATAACTATTTTGTGGTGGATTTATCATAAAGGACCCCTTTTTTCCAGTTTTTACCCATCGGTTGATCATTTTACGCAAATGACCACTTTTGAGCATTCGACCCGCGAATGTGCATTCCTATGACCTTTATTCATGTCTAATGATTCCATAATCTATATGCAAGTTCCTAAACGACCCCTATGAGTCGTTTGCCCAATATACCCTTCAAGGGTGTTTTGGTCAACTTTAGTCCCTTACTTCACGGCGAGGGACTTTCACTAAATATTTTGACCAAAATTGTATGTTTAACCAAAAAGCTTAGTTATACGTACCTGGCTCGGGTCAAAGTATTGACCCGTTTACTTAACTTTTGCTTTAAATCTTTATAGTTAAAGCAACGCAAGCTTATGTTATTTCCTGTGATTACAAAACTCAACAAGCGATTATCAAATGTCATTGTCAAATGGCGTTACCCACACCAATTGACCTATTTAGTCTAATTGACCATTTGTCCGTATGAGATGGTATTTAAGTACCATTTCATCCCCTTTAAACCTATCCCGGTTTTCCTTGAACTCGTTTTACTTAAAACCGTTTTTATTTGTTCGTCATTACATGACTAATTTACCAGTTATCCCTTTTTCCATAACTCATGATTTCTTACCAATTTCTCTCATTCCGACTCTCATTGAATCGTGTCGGAACATTCTATACCAACCACTTAGTAGCATTTAAATACAATACTTGCAATTATGTAATTTGTACATAATGTAAAGGGGCGTAAGCTTTACTTACCTCGCATCCGAACTACGCTTTTCCTTTCCTTCTTGATTCGTTTGACCCGCTCCCTCATCAAGCTTCCACCTAGCTTGTTACGCGTCAAACTATCATCATCGTTTTCAAGGTGGTTAGTTTAATCATAATTTAATACGATTATTCCACCTTACGCATTTCATATCAAAAATTACCATTTATCGTATTATAGGTCAGTTTGACTTTTTAAAAGTCAAATGCCCATTAGTATACTAATTGCATATTCGAGTTCATCAACTAGTTTTAGCATTCTTTAATTACCCGGTAGGCGTTATCTTTAGACCACCGTTTTAACCAAGGTTCTAACCACGTTCATCACATTTAGAACTCTTTTTAATCACATTTTGCATAATAGTCAAAACATCACAATTAGGTGTTTTAACTACAAAAATTCTAGTTTCGAGCCTTCTTTGAGGCATTTCAACAAACACTTTAAGGGCAGAATTTTACATGTTTATTTATCAAGTCTCTAGCTTATCTCTTAGCCCTAATTTCACATAAATCAACCATCTTACAAAGTTGTTAACTTCTATAATTTCTGAAATCACTTCAAAATTGTCAATTTACACTAGATCAACACTCTATTTCCTAGTGTTCATCAAATTTCACATAAACCACTAATCACCTACAATGGTGTTCATAGGTTCCACTAAAATTTCACATGATTTCAACTTGTATTTGTCTAGGGTTTGTCCCTAGACACTATATGATTCCTAATTCATCATAAAACAAACATGCAACCATGAATTTCAGATTTTCCCAATTTCATGAGAATTTCAAACAGAGAATTAGCACTAAATTTCACATACCTTGTAACCCCCTTGTGATGAGGATCACGAATCTATGTTCAGATTTCGATTTGGGACAGGAATTAGCCTTCAATTGATCAAATTTGTGGAGTTAGGGTTTGGTGAGAGCTCCTGGTCGCTCCCCTGCGTTTTTGATCGACCAAGCACACTAATTTGTGTGTTTGGTTTTTATTTAATTTGTTTTAACTAAATTCTAGTTTCAAGTTCTACAACTTAGGTCCCTCCACTTTTGTATAACTTATAGTTTGGCTAATTTTAACCCTATTATAAGTTATTTCTAGACTATTAGCTAACTAGGTTAAAATTCCTAGTTAGTAAATTCTTGTTTTTTTAAGAATCCTAATATTCACCGGGTTACTTTTACCACTAAAGGTAAATTACCCGTCTTTTAGTATAAACGTGGTTTGATTACCAAACCCGTTTTCGGGGTGTTACAGTGTGTCATAGATTTCGGTGGTAATTGGGATGCTTACCTGCCGTTAGTCGAATTCTCGTATAATAACAATTATCATTCCAGCATTCAAATGGCACCGTTTGAGGCTTTATACGGAAGAAGATGTCGGTCTCCTATTGTGTCGCACGAGATTGCTCACTCGCAATTAACGGGTCCCGAGCTACTGCAAGAAACAACTGACAAAATCCTCCAAATAAGAGACAACCTACTGAAAGCTAGGAGTCGTAAGAAAAGTTACGCCGATAGACGACGCAGGCCCCTTGAATTTGACGTTGGCGACCATGTACTCCTAAAGGTATCGCCTTGGAAGGGTGTGGTCAGATTTGGCAAGAACGGGAAACTCACGCCTCGATACGTTGGACCCTTTAAGATTCTGGAAAGGATCGGAAAAGTGGCCTACAGACTCGAACTACCGGAGGAACTTAGCAACGTTCACCCGACTTTCCATGTGTCTAACCTCATAAAGTGCCTAGCTGAGCATGAATTGTTTGTACCTCTGGAAGATCTCCAAGTAAACGAAACACTACACTTTGTGGAGAAGGCTTTTGAAATCATGGACCGCCAAACCAAGCAGCTCAGACGCTCGCGCATTCCCATTGTGAAGGTTCGATGGGAAGGCAAACGAGGCGCAGAGTTTACTTGGGAACTCGAAAGCGACATGAAGGCGAAGTACCCGCAGTTGTTTATTAGGGCTGTTCAAAAAACTCGCGGCTCGCAGTTCGCTCGAAGTTCGCTCGAAAAAAGTTCGAAAAAAGCTCGGCTCGAAATTGGCTCGGCTCGAAATTGGCTCGATCTAAACGAGCCGAGCCCGAGCCAAGGTAGGTTCGGTTCGTGGCTCGCTCGTTAGTTGGCTCGTTGGCTCGCTCGTTTGGCTCGTTATCGTTATTATATATATATATAGTGTGAGGTTCATTGGGGAACACTAAAAAAGTGGGGAACCGGGGAACCAATTTAAGAGCCCTTAGATCATTAAAATAAATGGCTGAGATTAGGTTTCAACCTCCAATGTAAATTTCAAAGAAAAAACACGGAGGGGCAAAATTGGAATAGAAAATTCCATCTCCTTCTAGATCTAATCTAATTTTATCAAGCTCAAGCTCCGACGCCGTAAGATGGAGATGAACATGCCGGTGAGATTTGTTGTTTTCGCCGGAAATTTTTGCCAATGATTCGACGGCGATCGGCTCCGCTGCTCGCTCCTCCGCTCGATTTTACCAGGTAACTATAAATTACGGCGAGATTGTTTCTATTTCAAACACGATTCTAAATCACCTTCATCTTGTTTTTCAAATCTAAATCGAGCACGAACGTGTTAATTGTTGCCGGTCTAAATCGCCTACATTTGGTATTATGTTACTGTTCCTGAAACCGAGCTGGCTCGTCGAGCCGCGAGCTGGCTCAAACTTTTTTCGAGCCGAACTCGAGCCATTATTTCCGGCTCGCTATAATTATCGAACCGAGCCCGAGCCGGCTCGTTTAACTTCGAGACCGAGCCCGAGCCCACACTGGCTCGGCTCGGCTCGTTTACACCCCTATTGTTTGTTATGGCTGAAGCCTAATTTCGGGACGAAATTCCCTTAACAGGGGGAGGCTATAACACCTCGTGTTTCGAAAGTCAAAGTCAAAGTCAAGATTGAAGTCAAAGGAAGAAAAGATTGCTAATTGTGATCTGTCACTCCTTGCTCAATTACTGTTTTGACTTCTTTGACTTGTAGATAGCCTTTTTACGTTTTTACGCTAGTTGTATTATGTGGAGTACTTATTAATAATCGAGGTTTTATCGCTATTTATCGATGTTTATCGCTTGTTTTATCGCTTTACCGCTTATCGCAATCGCATTCGCAACTCGAATTATGTGTTCTGGATATTGTTTTACGTGTGTGTGCTACTTATGTGTTACTTGTGCGTGTTTATTTATGCTTGTATCGTAGTGATTAACTGAAACGCAATCGCAAACCAATCGCAAACGCTAAACGCATGTTAAGTTAGGATGATCGTATGTTGATAAAGTAGCTGGGATTAAAAGTAATTTGAATAGGAAACTCTATCACATCGCAACGCTCGTCACGCGAATCGAAACCGCAAAACTCGTCGCACCGTACACTTGAATCGAGTGGCCAACCGATCGAGGTGCCACCCGTTCGGATTGCCGTCCGATCGGATTGCCACCCGATCGAGTTGCCACCTGATCGGGCTGCCACCCGATCGGCCAGCCACTCCCCTCCACTTATTCCCCTTTCCATTTATGGAAACCCTATAAATACCCCCATATGTCAACCTCACTTGATGTTGACAGCTCTCTCTCTCCCAACTCGCTCTAGCCGCTATTTCTTCAGATTTCTCTCGATTCTTGTAAGTTTTCAAACTAAATCTTGTACTTTCTTGATCTGCATGCACTCCTACACCTTTCTATCTTTTGAATCTTAACTTTTAACCGTGAAATCACCAAGATTCAAGGTGTTCTAGGATGATGTCATCATGGTGTTCTTATGAACTTCATGTTTTGGCTTCAATCCACCAAGAACAACTTAGATCTGAACGATTTCCACACAAATAAACAAAGATCTTTCATAGATCTGAACATATTCATGGTGGAAAGGATTGAAAGATGGTTTTTCTAGCTTTCTTTCAACTCTTTTACACTCAGTGCACTTAAAACCGATAGAATCGAAGCTTGTTCTGACCTCCTACTCATTCTTAGTGTTGTGTTGGTTCAAGATCTGGATTCTATCCACGAGATTTCTGATTTCGGGTTGAACATGAAACACCGTCTCGAACAGTTAGCTGGTCGGACTAGGGTGGTTCCTGTCCGATCCGGTCACTAAGTCTTGACGAGGTTCCTATTGTTCGACACGTTATCAAACAGTCTCGAGAAAACTTCAAACTATCAGATTAACCAAGGAAGAAGACGATCAGGTTGTCTGGGATGGATTGCCATCCGATCAGATTGCCACCGGACCAGACAGCCACCCGATCGGATTGCACCTTGGGTCCCACACTTAACTTTTATTTTTCTAACACTTGAGGTTTGAACATTGAACGGATTGCCGTCCGGTCGGATTGCCACCCGATCGGATTGCCACTCGACCATGTGATGTTCTGACTTCAACACTTAAACAATTTTTAACATGTTCAATGCATACGGATTGCCACCCGATCGGATTGCAATCCGATCGAGTGACAAACTGCTGTGAACTTGTTCTCACTGAAGTATCCCACCAATCGGATTGTCGCCCGATCGGACCGCCGTCCGATCGATCGACCTGAAAAGTAGAGATACTTCTCTGTTTTCAAAATACTACAACGAAAACTTCAAAAGGCAAGCCATCATACACAAACACATCCATCCCAAACGAGGTAACAATCCAATTGAATGGTCACCCGATCGGATGACCATCCGAACGGATTGTCACCCAATCGACCGGCTACCCGATCAGATTACCGTCCGATCCCCTGACACTTTACATCATTTTACGTGTCGCTTATCGTTTATGCTATCGTTCTGCTCTACGCACTTTTGGGTGTTACATACGTTGCTTATTCTAAATGACATCGAACACACTACGCAATACTTTAACGCTAACCGTTACTGCATGTTATACGTGACTTAATGAATGCTTGTTTGTTATGTTTACACATGGATTGCTGTCTACCTGCCTTAGCAACGATAGTACTATTAGTTTGGACTCAGCACCTGTTCACTCAGGGGTTGTTAAAGACAATTAATCACATGGGTCACAGTGGTGATCATGTATTACGAACTGCCTTGCGCAGTCAACCCGCAGTCATTGGTATTGATAGGATCATGTCGATAACTTACGTGCTTCATTTCACACTGTGTACGTGCTGGTTATGCGTAAACGATTTCAAACTCTATTATATCTATTAAACTTGTATGCTCACCTTTACACTATGTGTATTGACTTTTACTTTAACGTATGTGGCAGATGCATAAGATGTTTGAATGCTTTGCTTGCTGTGAAATCGAGGCTAGGAAAGGTCTAGAAACGAATACATGAATTGTCTGTACTTAAAATCTGAGTTGTCGAAACAGAACAATTTGACTAGATTTTGTCTGTAAAAATTATATTACTTTTTATGTCATGGTATGGGACGTGACGTTTTAAATAATTGGTAATGTTAGTTGTTATGGAAACTTCTGGACAATCTGTTTCGCTCAGTGCCAAACCCCGATGTTTCCGCCATCGGTTGGGGTGTGACAGATTGGTATCAGAGCCATAACTATAGGGAATTAGGCAAGACTCGACCTATTCCGGGTCGATGTCTTAGAAACGACCTAGTCTATAGTAGGAACCAACAGACCAACTTGTGCATACCCTTAGGGGTATTGTACGAGCATACTTGCTATATCTCGCTATTCTCGTTTGCACTACACTATCATTACACGCTATTATTCGAAAATGAACGAGTGATTATGTTGAGATTAGGTGTGAAAACCGTAAACTCTCGACTAAATTACTTGTTCGACCCGCATTTTCATTTATAAAAACGAGAATTTGCGTTGAATCCGGAGTGAAATCCGCACTTTAACACGAATTTTCGTCCCTATTTTTATCAAAACAAGAACAAGGTTGTTAAGTTAGGGGTGAAACCCGAACCTCAACGACTTATTCTGCCCCATTTTGTTTTATAAAACTCTCACCAAAGTCTCGACGGACTCCAACGATTTGAAGTCACGCTGTAACTGGAAGGATGCGTGCCATTCGCCCAAATTTGAGGCGAGAGCACAGTTCCAAAGGCTAAAATGTGTACGAAAAGTCCCTGTGAATAGTCGAACCACTTTGGGTAGACGATGTCTATCAGCCGCAGACAATCCACTTCTCGATTTTTATGTGTTTCGATTCTGAACTCGCTACTGCCGACTCTGATATTCACCGATTTTATGTGGATTATTGGTGAAACATTAAAAGAAAAAATAAAATTATAGAGAGAGAGGGGGCGAGACAGAAGCATAAGTGAGCAAAGTTTCTTGTAGCTCTGTTGTCCTATTTATAGTCAATTTTTTTCCAAGATTCTTGGAGCTCAAGTTTAAAACGATGCTTTCTGATCTACACGTATACAACAAGCATTTAATTCAAAATTCTACTTTTGATTTGTAGGATACGTACACAATTCTCATTTAATTGTCATGTTTTGATTATATTATTATTTATAATTAATAATTAATTCAGCTGCTTCACTCATTTGTCGTTTATAACTTCTAAAATATGACGTTTTATAAAATGATGAATATGTCATTAGAACGAGAATATTTTTATCTACATTTTGACCTAAGTTTCACTAAAAACAGAGTAAGTTCAAATATAATGTTTTTTTATAATTTAATTATTAAACGGATCCTATGTTCGTCTAAATATCTCATATTTCTAACAGTCAACTTACCCGTAATCTACCCGTTTAATAATATAAGTTTTTATATACTTTATTTTAATATATAAAAAAATGGAATGTTACATCAAATCCTTGTATCATTGTTGGATATGCTCCTGATCATCTTGGTTATCTTTGTTATGATCCTCATACTTCTCGTACTTATACACCTCGACATGTTCGTTTTCATGAGACGATTTTTGATATTCTTGATTCTTCCATTTTTTCTTCTTCTTCCGCTATCCCTATTTCACCGTTCTTTATTCATCCTCCTTCTTCAATCATAACTTCTCCTCCTCCTTTTTCTCTTCTTCCTACTTTTTCTCATCATTCTTCTCCTCCTACTACATCACCTTCTACTCCTCCTCCTCCTCCTCCTCCTGTTCTGACTCACCCAATGGTCACTCGTTCTCATGATCACACACGGCAACCTCACCAGTTCCCTGATCATGTTTGCTTCCATTCTTCTACTGTTCCCACCACCGAGCCTTCCACATTCAGATAGGCTCAACAGTGGTCTATTTGGTGGGATGCGATGCGTTCTGAAATTGGTGCTTTACATGCTAACCAGACTTGGCGTCTGGTTCCAGCACTGATGCCAACATTGTTGGCTGTAAGTGGGTTTATAGGATTAAGCATAATCCTGATGGTTCCGTGAGTCGATACAAAGCCCGACTTGTTGCTAAGGGCTTTCATCAGACGAAGGGTGGATTATCCTGAAACGTTCATCCCGGTGGTTAAACCCACTACTATTCGTCTTGTTCTCTCTGTTACTTTTTTCCCGTGGATGGATCATTAGGCAGGTCGATGTCAACAATGCCTTCTGATGTGTGCAAAATGCAACATATAAATTACATCAATTGAGGCATAAAACTAACCCTTTTTTAGTACTAATGTTGGAAAAAGTGTGCTTTTGTCTACCTTTTGAGTTTTCAGGGTTAAAAGAGCTTAAATGAACAAAAGAAGCAAAAATGCAGCCAAATCCAGCAATAATACAAGAAAAGGAATAAACGTGGCATGCCTGACCCCTCGACAGCATCTCCCAAGCAAAAACAAGAGAACAGAAGACTGAACACGCCCCGTGCTCACTGAGCACGTGGGCGTTCCCAAGTGTCTGCAGAAAAGACAAAGTTGTAGCAGCTTCTATCACCCACCACGGGGGCGTGTCCAGCGGACACGGGGCCGTGGTCAACTCTAAGATTCGCAGAATCTAGGAAAATCTTGATAGTATAGATACGCTTCTGCACACGGGGTCGTGCCCTGCGGACACGAGGGCGTGGTCAACTAATGCAGACAAACTGCATTTAACGAAGAAAGAGAAGATGGGTGGACACGGGGCCGTGCCCAATGGACACGGGGCCGTGTTCGGGCTTCTGTACAGGCTATAAATAGGGGTGCTTGGCTCACTTGCAAACCATCCCTTGGAAAACCACCTCTTTCAGGATTCACCCACCCACACCACCATCACAACCCACATCCACCACCATCATGCATCATAGAGTGTGTGAGTAGTCTCGGGATCCAAGATTGATCGTAAGAGTTCTTAACAATCAAAGGCCATGTTTGCCTAAGTCTCTTACATTACTTGGTGAAGACAAGTGTTTAGTGTAATACTTTTTATTTTTAATCTTTTCGCACTTTTTATTTGGTTCTGTATTAATGACTTTAATAACTAGTTTCTTATGTTGAAGGTGAGTCTTCCTTATCATTTGTCCGTGGTGTGTTGGCATTATTTTACTGTCTATATAAAATAAAAGATTTTCACCATTCATATCTCCACGGTCTATATGGAGGTATGTTGGCTACCTGGTCGGGGGTTAAGGGAACGGTTTGGTAAGAGTCTTGCCTTGTTCAGTGTATAGATCCTACAAGAACTTGGGTCAACTTTAGTAGGACCTCCTTCAATACCTACTGGTATTGGATGGCGGGGGTCCGAACTCCTTGATCCCCTCATATGTAAACTGCTATTAATACTTTAACCCAGCTACTTAGGACTGTATCCTTGCTGACTCAGACTACCTAGCCGAGGGTAACGTCACCTTCAGAAGAGGGGCCTACCATAATATGCATTAATAACTTAATTAATTATCTTTCAATAATCCAACCCTTTAGGATTATATCCTTGCTGACTCAAACTACTGGGTTGAGGGTAATGTCACCTACAGAAGAGGGGCCTACTACAATAACTAAGATAATCTCTTAAAAAGTGTGAAAGTGCGGAAATAATCAAAGGTTATACTAAATACGAGTCGGATCCAAGTGATTCATCTTGTCTATCTGTTTTTATTTTATTTTATTTTTCAGCATTTTAGTTTGTTTTATTTTTCTTGTTTAAAAACCTTTTTCTAAACTTTTGATTGATTATACGTTGAGGATAAACCGGTACTAAAAGCTCTTGTGTCCTTGGACGACCTCGGTATCTTACCAACACTATACTACGCTCACGATGGGTGCACTTGCCCATATGTGTGTTTAGTGTTAGTAAATATCGTGTTTTATAAATTTAAAATTTGGCTAAAAAGTGTTAAAGGTCTTAAAATATACAAAAAAATCTATAACACCACACGCACATCAAGTTTTTGGCGCCGTTGCCGGGGACACAAAGAGTTTAAGAAAGTTAGGAATCAACGGCCTAATCATTTTTCTTATTTTTCTATTTTTTAGGATTTTTCTTAATTTTTCAGCTTCTACAGAACTCAGCACGGGCCGTGCCCGCTGAACACGCCCACGTGCCCAATCTTTGGTACTGGCAATCCTGTTTTAAGTCAGACAGTAAGCTGAACACGGGGCCGTGCCCACTCAACACGCCCCACTCCCCGTGCCCAAGTTTCAGTTACTGAAAACAAAACCGTAAGATCCCGACGGTTGGTAATTTCTGACACAAACATGAGTGATACTAATATTTTTTACTTTCGGCACTCTTATGGTACGTGGTGTCAAATATCTGGTGGCCCTCATAAAGATTTAAAATGTTATTTTCTAAATTATAAGCCCCATTATATAGACCCATTGTTTTCCTGTAGCCTTAAGATGGGCGAAAGTAAAAATAATCCATATCTCTCCCTCGAATGCTCTCAATCAACCCTTCTAGGAGAAATGCTTCTCGATGAATTATTTCAAATGGAAGATCTAATTCTTACTTGGGTGAAAGAACTTGAGATGGATATCATTAATTCACCTCAAGACGAAGCCCAAGAAGAATTATTGAGATCGCATTCGAATAAAAACAACTTCGTTGTTCCCGAAATCACCTCTAACTCTAGCAAAGACTTGAGCGATAGTCGTCCCTGTGTCGATTGTGCCATGAAGGACTCCCATCGACTTCATTCGGTGCATATATAGACCTGAGCGATTCGGCATACACCTTCTTTAACGAGAGCCCGGGAAAGGGTTGGACTTGTCCACCTACATATAGCATAGGAATCACCCTCACCGATAACCTCTTGCGTTCTCGTCTTAATCTAGAGCAACTAAGGTATCTCAGGCACTTTGGGGTTGTTCCATCCAGTAAGGAACCGCCGATCCGGATAAGTTCCTTAAAAATAGACGAAACTTCATAATCAGCCTCTAGACACGGGGCCGTGTCCAGGTCAGCACGCCCCCGTGTCCACCGAAAGATTCCTTTCTGACTTTTTGTCAGAATACAGACAAAATGTGTCAGGATCTTGTCTACACACGGGGCCGTGTCCAGCCAACACGGGGCCGTGTGCAGCGTGCTGTCGTTTTCTATAAATGCAGCCAAGAATCCTGCACATTTGGACCATTCCAGGGACAGAGATTTGGTGGGATCTTCACACATACCATCCTAGGTATTTTCTAAAAGAAGGTTCTCAACAACCATCTTGTCCTTTCCTCTCTTGTCCATTCCCTTCTTATTCTTTTTTTTTTTTTACCTCAACACCTCCATTAGAGCTTGAGATCACCATGATTCCAAGCTTTTTTGTGATGTTTGTTAGGTTTTTGTTCAAGGAATCTTGTTAAAAATAAGTTTTACAACATTGTTTTAAGTTATTTCTGCTCAAAAACGCTTCTTAAGTTGGTAAAATAATTCTCTCGGGATGGTGAAGGATACCAAGGGGAAACTTGCACCAGCACCCCATGCACAAAAATAGGGCCACCCGCAGATTTTTCTTCGTTACAGCAAGTTCAGCACGGGGCCGTGCTCATCCAACACGCCCCGTGCTCAACCATCTGCAGAAAAATGCCCAGTTCAGGTACCTGGACACGGGGCGTGCTCACTGAACAGGCCCCCGTGTCCAACCTTCTGTTACTTTGTTTTATTTTCTGTTACTGGCAATCTGAACACGGGGCCGTGCCCGGACACCACGGGGCCGTGTCCAGACGCCCAGTAACATAAAATTTTGCTATTTCACATCTTTTTACACATTCAATCAACCTAAAAACTTATTTTTGGGGCACATTGAGGACAATGTGTAATTTAAGTGTGGGGGGATGCTAAAACTTTGAATTTTGCAAGCCCTAATTACAAGCCTTACACAAAACTCTATTGGAACCGCCAAACACCCCAAAAAAATTTTCAAAAAAAAATTCATTTTTACTTGCCATGGTTTAATTTGGGAATTTCAAGTTCTAAAAAGGTTATATTTTTACAAATTTACAACTGATAGCGTCGTGATAAAAAGAACCAACATAAGAAAATTATGAAACGGCATGACAAATCTAGTTAAAATTTGATTATATATACTTGATCACATAAAAACCCATTCCCACAAAAAATGAGTTTTGAGCCTTTATTGAGCATACAAATACACATCTTTAAATTAAATGCTCATTTTTCGTTTCTTGCGTGAATAGCCGCTTGGTTCTTACAACTCTAGAACTTGCCACGACAATACATTCCCGGTCCTTACTAACTTAAACCCAAGTAAGTAAATGATGGAGACATTAGGACTAACCCTTTTTTATTTCAACACCATTATTTTTCTTTTTTTTACCACCTACCCAAAATCCCCCCTAGTTAACCCCTTTGAGCCTAAACATTTTCATTTCTTAACCCAAAACAAACACCCTTTTACTCACCAAAACCCTTTTTCATTTTAAACCCTTTATTTTAGTAACAAAGCTCGGTTTTTCTTATGACTTCTTGAAAAAAATAATTATATTTTGATTATGAAGCCAAAAGAAATAAACAAACAAGTTTATCAAAAAGAACTTTGTTTGACGAATTGCTTCATCAAAATAAAAAGTTACAAAAATAAAAAGTCTTACGAAAACCGAAGTTTTTTACGCCTTTCGCCCTTTTCTACTAACCACTAACCCAACCACCAACTTTTAACCCAAGCATAACCCTTCCCCCAAAAGTCCTTTTGATATTTACAAAGGTTTTTAGTTAAAAAGGAGGATGATTGATTACTTGGCAAGCTTATGGTAGGAGTAAGTTCCATGCCGCTCTCGAGTGTTTCACAAAAATACATCTTCGGCCGAGTGTTGAGTGATCCCCTGTGAGGTATGTGAACTTGTATATAAATGGAATTTTAAAGAAGCATGTTATGCCCTAATAAATAATTTCTCTTATGAAAAGTTTTAAATAAATCATGACGAATAGGATTGTAAATAAATAAAAATAAAACCTAATAAAGAATCTTGGAAATCCCGACACTCTGTGACAAGCCCAAAACCTTCTCTTCTACCCATTCCATTTGGGTGTGTAAGCCACAAAATAAAGAGTTTTGCTTGAGGACAAGCAAAGATTCAAGTGTGGGGGTATTTGATGTGTGCAAAATGCAACATATAAATTACAACATTAGTACTAACCCTTTTTTAGTACTAATGTTGGAAAAAGTGTGCTTTTGTCTTCCTTTTGTATTTTCAGGGTTAAAAGAGCTTAAATGAACAAAAGAAGCAAAAATGCAGCCAAATCCAATAATAATACAAGAAAAGGAATAAACGTGGCACGCCCGACCCCTCGACAGCATCTCCCAAGCAAAAACAAGAGAACAGAAGACTGAACACGCCCTGTGCTCACTGAGCACGGGGGCGTGCCCAAGTGTCTGCAGAAAAGACAAAGTTGTAGAAGCTTCTATCACCCACCACGGGGGCGTGTCCAGCGGACACGGGGCCGTGGTCAACTCTAAGATTCGCAGAATCTAGGAAAATCTTGATAGTACAGATACGCTTCTGCACATGGGGTCGTGCCCAGCGGACACGGGGGCGTGGTCAACTATGCAGACAAACTGCATTTAATGAAGAAAGAGAAGATGGGTGGACATGGGGCCGTGTCCGGGCTTCTGTACAGGCTATAAATAGGGGGTGCTTGGCTCACTTGCAAACCATCCCTTGGCAAACCAACTCTCTCACACTTCACCCATCCACCACCACCATCACAACCCACATCCACCACCATCATTCATCATCCATCATAGAGTGTGTGAGTAGTCTCGGGATCCAAGATTGATCGTAAGAGTTCTTGACAATCAAAGGCCATGTTTTCCTAAGTCTCTTACATCACTTGGTGAAGATAAGTGTTTAGTGTAATACTTTTTATTTTTAATTTTTTCGCACTTTTTATTTGGTTCTGTATTAATGACTTTAATAACTAGTTTCTTATGTTGAAGGTAAGTCTTCCTTATCGTTTGTCCGTGGTGTCTTGGCATTATTTTACTGTCTATATAAAATAAAAGATTTTCACCATTCATATCTCCACGGTCTATATGGAGGTATGTTGGCTACCTGGTCGGGGGTTAAGGGAACGGTTTGGTAAGAGTCTTGTCTTGTTCAGTGTATAAATCCTGCAAGGACCTGGGTCAACTTTAGTAGGACCTCCTTCAATACCCAGTGGTATTGGATGGCGGGGGTCCGAACTCCTTGATACCCTCATATGTAAACTACTATTAATACTTTAACCCGGCTACTTAGGACTGTATCCTTGCTGACTCAGACTACTTAGCCAAGGGTAACGTCACCTTTAGAAGAGGGGCCTACCATAATATGCATTAATAACTTAATTAATTATCTTTCAATAATCCAACCCTTTAGGATTGTATCCTTGCTGACTCAAACTACTGGGTTCAGGGTAATGTCACCTTCAGAAGAGGGGCCTACTACAATAACTAAGATAATATCTTAAAAAGTGCGAAAGTGCGGAAATAATCAAAGGTTATACTAAATACGAGTCGGTTCCAAGTGATTCATCTTGTCTATTTATTTTTATTTTATTTTATTTTTCAGCATTTTAGTTAGTTTTATTTTTCTTGTTTAAAAACCTTTTTCTAAACTTTTGATTTGATTAGACGTTGAGGATAAACCGGTACTAAAAGCTCTTGTGTCCTTGGACGACCTCAGTATTTTACCAACACTATACTACGCTCACGATGGGTGCACTTGCCCATATGTGTGTTTAGTGTTAGTAAATATCGTGTTTTATAAATTAAAAAATCGGCTAAAAAGTGTTAAAGGGCTTAAAATATACAAAAAAATCTATAACACCACACGCACATCACCTTCTTTCATGGTGATGTATCTGAGGTTGTGAAGGTTTTGTTGACTCTTCCCGCCCTCATCATGTTTGTTTACTGAAGAAGGCCCTTTATGGTCTGAAGCAGGCACCCATAGCTTGGTTTTCCAAGCTATCATCGACTCTTGTGTCTGGTGGATTCTCTCAGTGTCTTTCTGACACCCCTCTCTTTATCTACAGTTGTGATTCGGTCGTATGTTATGTGTTGGTTTACGTCCATGATATTATCATTACTGGGAGCTCTTCTGAGTTTGTTACCAGATTGATTGAGTGTTTGCATTCCCAGTTTGTGCTCAAGGATTTGGGAGCTCTGTCATTTTTTTGGGTACACAGGCTACTTTCACTGATGATGTTCTACATCTCTCTCAGCAGTACTATCTTCTTGATATTACAGCGCATTAGTCTTGTTGAGTGTCGGCCTTTATCTACTCCGGTTTCTTCTGGACGCCAACTTTCTCATCATACAGGTATTCCATTGTGGTTGATCCTACTTTGTATCAGAGTATTGTTGGTGCTCTACAATATTTAGTCTTGACTCGACCCGGGATTACTTATGTGGTTAGCAAGGTATCACAGTTCATACAGATACCTATTGATCGTCACTCGGTTGCAGTCAAGTGTATTTTGAGATATCTTTGGGGCACGATTTCTCATGGTTTGAGTATTCGAGGATCTGATAGTTCTGATATACATGCTTATTCTGATGCGATTTGGCTGGTTTTCCTGATGATCGACGATCCACTACTGGTTATTGTGTTTTTCGTGTGCCCAACCTCATTAGGTGGAGCTCCAAGAAACAACATATTGTTGCTCGATCTAGTATAGAGGTTGAGTATCACACCTTGGCTCGTACTGCTGCAGAAATTCATTGGATTCTATCTTTTTGCATGAGTTACATATTCCGTTGTCTTGTCCACCAACTATTTGATGTAACTATATTGGTGCTACATATCTTGTTGTCAATCCAGTGTTTCATCAGCGCACCAAACACCTTGAGATTGATTTGCCTTTTATTCGTCACATGGTGTTGGCTCAGATGTTACATATTCGTTATGTGGCTACTACACTTCAGATTGCAGATTTGTTGACCAAAGGGTTATCTATGGATCGTTTTGACACATGTAGGTCCAAGCTACACATCGCTACGCCACGTTTGGCTTGAGGGGGTATATTAGAGTAGATATATATAGTTTGTATGTATAGTTGGTTATGATTCTTGCAATTAGTTGCTAGATTTAGTTGTTAGTAGTTTAGCCTTCTATATATCTCTTGTATTCTCTTGCATTCATGTTGATGTAATGAGATTACAGTTCTAGTTCATGATACCTCACTTTAGGACTCTTAGTTATAAGTCATGTTTCAGGGAGTATGTTGAATGGGTAGGTGGTGTGTTCTTCGTTGTGTTTTCTTAAGGTTGAGCTGAAGTAGCTGATTATCCCTAACGCCACCTGCAATCGACAAAATTTCTTACTGTTTTACTCTAGTTTAACATCAATTTTGCAAATCATAGGTGATCAACATTTAAATTTAACTATGAGGTAGAAATCTTGGACTCGTCTTTAAAAAGATTGAAACAGTGTTTCTTAGAATAAAGCGGAAACAATATAAACACCATTCTTTGCTAAAACTCAATAATGTGTGCTTGAACCTTATGTATGGAACCTCACCTACCAAATCTTGTCTACGGATCACAATGGCCTGGTTGCATGGCCCTAATAAATTAAACCTAAGGCAGAGCCACATCGAATCACTTTTGGATAGACAAACCTTGCAGGACAAAATAGTCACTAGTTAGTAACCCAATAGGCCATGTAAAAGGATAAATCGTGTAAGCACAGACAATCCTACATACTAAAACATGGCTGGTGTCATATTAAACTCGGCGCTTCCATACCACGCGTCAAATAGCTTACACACAAATAACCTCAGTGCCTTCGTACCACGTGTTTGATAGCTAACGCATTGATAACCGGGAAGGTAAGTGCTATGCACCAAATGCAACATATAAATTATATCAAATAAGGTATAAAATCAACCCTTTTTAGTACTAATGTTGGAAAAAGTGCGTTTCTTTGTATGCTTTTAATTTTCAGGATTAAAAGATCTTAAATGTACAAAAGGAACAAATTAACAGCAGAAACCAACAAAAATACAAAAGAAGAAAAGTTGATACATCATATTGACCCTCTGAGCTTCACCCCAAGACCAAAAAACAACAAATCAGAAGACAAGCACAGGGTCGTGCCACCAAGGCATCGGGTTGTGCCCCACTCCAGATTACATGCAGAAGAAGAAAAACAAAAGCAGACAAGAGACACGAGGCCGTGTCCCATGGACACGGGCCGTGGTTAACTCCCAGATATGCAGAATCTTGGATAGTACAGCAAGTACAAGGACCACGGGGTCGTGCCGTTGACACACGGGGTCGGGCCGTAGAAGGCGGCACGAGGTCGTGCCCTCTGGGCATGGGGTCGTGTATAAACAGTCTGTTTCCAGTTATAAATAGGGGTGCTTGGTTCAATTGCAATCCATCCCTTGGCAAACCACTTCTCTCACACCTGCCACCACTCCACCACCACCATCCACCATATTCCTTCATCATCCACCTTTAGAGTGTGTGTAGTAGTCTTGGGATCCAAGATTGATCGTAAGAGTTTTTGTCAAACGAAGGCCATGCTTGGCTAATCTCTTACATCACTTGGTGAAGACAAGTCTTTTATGTATTACTTTTGATTTCCGAGCTTTGGTTAACTTTTTAATTGGGTATGTATTAATGACTTTAATAATTGGTTTTTTATATTGAAAGTGAACTTTATTCAATCATCTTTTCATGTTTTGTTGATTCACTCATTCGTGTCTTTACGGTCTATATAAAGCACGTTAACTGCTTGGAGGGGGGTTAGAAGGGTGGTTTGGGAAAGTTCTTGACTTGTTCAGTGTATAGATCCTGCGAGGACTTGATTCAAGCTTATTAGGACTTCCTTTGAGGCAGATAGCATCAAATCGGGGGAAGTAAGAACGGCTTGAATCCCTTACAAATAAACTACTATTAAAACTTTAAACCGGCCTTGTGGGACTGTATCCCTGCTGACTCAGACCAATATGGCCGAGGGTAGCATTGCCTCCAAAAGAGGGACATGTCACATTTTGCATGAATAACTTACTTAATTATCTTTCAATATTCCGGCCTTGCGGGACTGTAACCCTGCTGACTCAGACCAAGATGGCCAAGGGTAGTGTTGCCTCCAAAAGTGGGACATGCCACTTTAACTAAGATAATCTCTTAAAAAACACAAAGTGCAGAAATCATCAAAGGATGCGTAAAAGATAAGTCGGAACTAGGTGATTCTATCTTGTCTGTTTGTTTCTTTTATCATTTTAGTTTCTTTCTTTACTTAACTATTAAAAAAATCTTTTCTTCAAAATTTGGTTAGATTAGACGTTGACGATATTCCGGTATTAAAAGCTCTTGTGTCCTTGGACGATCTCGATATCTTACCATCACTATACTACACCAACAATGGGTGTACTTGCCCTACCGTTTTGTAGAGAGTGATAGTGTTATATCGTGTTTTATAAATTTAAAGCTTGATAAACGAGTAAAAGTGCTTAAAGTATTTCCAACAAATTTTATTTTTATCTATTTTTTTTTGTTTTCCAACAAAATTTTTATTTGTATATTTTCCCAGAAAATAAAAAACGTTTTATTACATGTTCTGATTTCCGATAGATTTTATTCTGTAAAAAATATTTTTATATCTTTTTAAGATTTCGTGGAATCCGTCGAAAATTAGCTTTGTCGGTGATGCTATGTTTTTCTTGTAGTGTAAGTTAAAGAGTGTTGAAAAGAATCAGTAAGTGTTAACCTCCCATAAAGCCATATGTTATAGGAAACAATGAGAGAAAAGATGAAGTTTTCTACACAAGTGTGTTGGAATTTTACTTTCAAGGATTGGGAGCAAGGTATTGTTATTGTCATGTCTAGAATATTATATTGCGTACCGATAAAGCATGCCCTTAATGGTGTTGTGAATCACGACCCATGAAGCTTCTATATATACAAATCTGCATGGACAAGTATACATGATCAACCTATATTTAACTAAAATTTATAATTCAAATCACCCGACAAGTAAGCTAGTATGTCCACCAAATATCCATTTCCATCACATGTTTCTGTCCAAAGCTTTGTTACAGTGAAGCTAAGTGATAAGTGCATGTATCGTTTATGGAAAACACAGATGTCACGTCTCTTAGAGAGCCATGATATGCTTGATTTCATCAATGGAAGTAGCATGCAGGTTGGTGATGAGGACAAGCTGTGGAACAGATCAGATGCCCTTGTTCATGGTTGGATTCTTGGTTCCCTCTCCGAACAAGCAGCCATAACAGTCTTGAATAGTCTTGAATCCAAACTCCCTCAACAAACACGTTTTACAGCCAAACATATATGGGATCAAGTGCAAAGTATGTATGATCAACAAGCAGGTCAGTATTTATTCTTGTTATATATATTCAGTGCCGGTGCTAGAATTTATTTATTTTACTACTGTCGCCTAAATTTCTATTGGTGGTGCTAGGATTTATTTATTTATTTTACTGATATCGCCTAATTAAATTTCTATCAATAAGCTAGGCGTTAGAATTTTCGGGCCAGGTTGGATTTTATCACTAATATTCACAACAAATTTATTGGGCAAAAAACTAGTTGAAAGGAAATAAAGGGAGGAACTTACATATGTTGCGTGATGCTGCAGCCTTAAGGAGAAACAACACAACTTGTGGATTTTCATATTCACAAAGACAAATCAATATCATAGTAAAAACATGTTATAATCAATAGAAAAAATACATGAAATAGAACAAGCTAACTACCACTTACCTCATAGTTGTTTCCTATGGGTTTTTATTCTTTGAAACCAATTCATTACATGTTCAATCGCAACTTTCGCAAAGAACTCCTTCTCGATATAATAAATAAAAGAATCGTTCATGTAATCATCACCCATCCTATTATATAATTCTTTGGTAGCTGAAAAGAGTGGGGGCAAAAATAGAACTGTCAAAACAAATCAAATATGCTAAAAATTAAATTTTCAAAACGAGGTTATTTTTTCAATTTATTTTTTCGTTGACCCGGCTCACCCATTATACATAAACATAACTGATAACCCATTAAAAAAATAAAAAGAGTAATTTATTTTTTCCGTTGACCCATCACACCCATTTACTCTTTACACCTAACTTTTTGTTATTTACACCAAGTGATATAGTGATATGACATTAACAAATTCAAATTTGTGTTTTTTTTCTTTTATAACTTCCAAAATATACTCTTTTATTAAAAAAACGAATATGGTTTTGGGATATGCTTATTTTTATCTACGTTTTGATATAAACTTTGCAAAAAATGAAGTCGTATCAAATATATGTTTTATAAGTCGTTAGAAAATTTATATTCCATTTTTTTATAAATTTTTTTATCAAAACATATATAAAAATAAGTATATCACAAAACCATATTCGTTTGTTAATAAAACACTATATATAGGAAGTTATAAAAGAAAAACACAAATTTGAATTTATTAATGCCACATCTCTTGGTTTAAATAGCAAAAAGTTATGTGTAAATAGAATCACTCGTACTCTTAAAGTGCAATGTCAGAGCGTTTTTCATGTTTACCTTCAACTTTTGTCAAATGTGATTTTTACTCCATGTTAGCCTTTTAAATTTAGCAATCTTCATTTTTAGCCCCTTAACTTTTTACGAATTTTGTAAAATGCCACTTTGTGTTGGTGCACTTGTGTCTGTACTTTGTCTGTATTTTGTCCTTATGCCAAACGATGTCTTTGTTAGTCTTGTAAGTTTGACCAAGTCAACCATCCTCCGGTTTGACTTGGCCAAACAGTTAACAAAATGGTTGTAATATGTCTGGGTCGAAGGATGAGTCCTCGAAGGATTGTTTATATCCTTCGATGGGCTCGAAGGATAAACCTTCGATGGATATAGATGGACCTCGAAGGATATCATCCTTCGAGGTATATGTGATCCTTCGATGGGTTTCTGGTCGATAGATGATCCTTCGATCAGTCTATCTGATCCTTCGACCAGACGAGCTGTGTTGGGTATAAATACCCATGTGTTGTGTTCACTTTGAGAGTGTGAGAAGTTAGACAGGAGAACACTCAGAGCAGAAAACACACACACACGAGAGTTAGAGAGAGTTTACAGAATACATTTGTAAACCTTGTGCTGTAACCGACCTTTCATACGTATTAATACAAGAGGTGTTAATCGTTGAGTCTTGTGTGTTTATCATTGTCGTGTTCTATCTCGGTTTGCATGCTAGCTTGGATTCCGCACTTGCTAGTGTGTTAGTCATAACAAGGAATAGGTTTAACCTCAACCTCCGAGGGACCTACAAGTGGTATCAGAGCCGTGGCTCTTTTCCTTGTTAAAAACCGAGTTTACAAGACTTTGGAGTGTTTGGACAAAACTCACTTGGTTTTTGCAGCCGTTTTTACTGTTTTTCTCGCTTATCTTTACGTTAAAACGTGTTCTAAACTAACCGGGTGTGTTAAGGAACGGGTTGGGTAACTTAAAAACTTGTTTTTGAGGTGTTTGGTAATTTCCGGCCAAAATTCCGGCTTCTCCGGTGACCGGTTTTTCTGGATAAGTTTATTATATTTTATTGTTCAAATCTGGTTTGGTAAACAATGATGGTCTGAACCATACTTTCTGCCGAAAGATTTACCAACCCATCACCTTTTTCACCAACCTGTCATCTTTTGTCAACTGTGTCAGAGCAGATCGAAGGATATCCTTCGAAGTCGAAAGATCATCTTTCGATCAAAGGAGGCTCGATAGATAATCATCCTTCGAACATCCTTCGAAGTCTGTGACTTATCCTTCGATCCAAGGAATCTTTTCGAAGCATACATCTTTCGGTCTACAGTTCTTTTTCGAAAGATAAGGATCCTTCGTTTGGAGAATCTTTCGAAATCATTGTTCGAAATTCAACAGTGATCTTTCGAACACTGTTGATCCTTCGAACAAGTCTTGATCTTTCGGTCTTAAGTCTGTTTATGTTTAACAAGTTTGTGATTTTCAGGTTTTATTATTTTTGATCAAAAATGAATCCAAGATGGGGTACTCCGGTAAATACAGATATGTATTTTGGTACTCCGTCATCTTCTGCACCGGTATCTTCTCAAGCTAATGCAATTTCTACCGGTCAATGGGCATTCGTATCAAATCAAACTCCAAGTATTCAAAGTATTCTCTTAAGCGAAAGCGAAACCGGAAGTTTGAATCGGCCTCCAAAGTTGATGCACTTATATGAATATCCAGGATGGATTGACAGATTTCATACATACGTCCTTGGTCAAAATACAGAATTGTGGTTGCGGTTCATCACAGATTTCGATCAAACAATAGAAGTTGCCGCATCATCTGCTGCTACGTTTACAGATCTTACGGAAGATCAGAAGAAGGTCTATGATTTGGAAAAGAAGGCATATGCCATTCTTACTCAGGCGTTAAGTAAAGATATTTATCATCAATTTGTCAGTTACAAGACGACAAAGAGGTTGTGGGACGCATTGAAGACAAGGGGCGTAGGAAATGAAGCGACACGTCAATTGAGAAAAGATTTGCTAAAGAAAGAGTTTGATGGTTTTACTTGTATGGAGAATGAATCTTTAGGAGAGTTGACAAGTCGATTTAATCATTTGCTGACTGAATTGGCAAATTTTGAGGTTGTCACAACTCCAGCAGAGATTGTGAAAAAGTTTGCAGATGCGTTGCCACCTCAATGGAATACTTTCTTGGAAATCATGAAGTACAATGGTACTTTAGCTACAACGAGCTTCAATGACTTTGTTCAACTCCTGGAAAACAAGAATCAGGAAGAAACTCTCAAGGCTAAAAGAGTTTCCGTGCCACAAAATCCTGAAATGTATTATGGAACTTCTAGCACTTCTACAAAACCTTCTTCACACGCTCCAATTCAAACAGCGTTTGTGTCTAGCACTGATATGTATGGCAATACTATCCAAGTTCCGGTCAAGCCTCCTCCAACAGACATGTATGGAAATCCGCTTGAACCAGTTCCTCAACCAGCACCACAACAGCAAAGCCAACGACCTATCAGAGCAACTGATATGTTTGGAAATCCATTACCTGTTCGATCTTCCGGACCAACAGACATGTATGGGAATCCACTTCCTTCTCAATCTACCGGACCAACAGACATGTATGGGAATCCACTTCCCCCTCAACAGCAAGCGTGTTATGGAAGCACATCATCTGCTGGTCAACAATCAAAGCCAAATACAGTACGGCTCGACACCTCAAGCTTTTCTAAAGTCAGTGTGGAAGTAGCAAAGGAACACATGGAGCTGCTAAACACTTTGGTGAGCGCATACTGTGGATTAGTGGAAGGTCAGATTGGTAACATTAATCTGACACAAGAAGACTATCAGCAGATCGATAAAGAGGAGATGGAGATGATGGACATCAAGTGGGCCTTTGCCAGTGCTGTTAGGCGAGCAAAGGATTTCATGGAAAGAACTGGCAGAACCAGCTTGGAAAGCAAGAAAGACACCAAGTATGGGTTTGATAAGCAGGCTGTTAAGTGTTTCAATTGTGGTGAACGTGGTCATTTCAAACGTGAATGTACGAGGCCATCTCAACATGGAAACCAAAATCCTTTCAGAGGTCAAGGCAACAGGGCAAATCAGAACCAAGGAAGGAACAATGAGCGCACATTGGTGCCTGTCAACAACCAGAGTCAAGCAGGACCATCAAATGCCAACCAGGCACTTGTGGTTCAAGTAGATGAAGGTTGTGATTGGTCAATCCAGTTGGGAAATGATGCTCCAGATGGAACAGCTTGCTTTGCTGAGGTCGTGAAGGAGTTAAATCACGCCAGTGGTGGAGAATCTTCCACCAATGGTGATGAATCTTCTGAGGATGAAGACAGTTCTGGTTATAGTGGAAGCTCAGATGAAGAATCCTCCACTTCAGGCAATGATCAGGTGGATGAGACATCGAGTGCGTCAGTCGATGCGGACATTGATGAGATTTTGGAAGAAGCTGCAGCAGGAACTCAAAGAAGATCTATTTTGGTGGATCAAGCTGCTTATTCTTCGTCTTCTCTCCATTCAGCCTTTATGGCTAATGTCGACAGTTCATCAAGTCAGGTATGTGTCGATGAACCCACTGCTGCTATTTGTGATAATTGTGATAGATTGCATGTTAGATGTGCTGATTTGGATGCAAACATGTCTGAGTTGCAAGGCAAACATGATGCTTTACAAGCTAGCTTGTTTGACTTGCAAGACAAACATGTTTCATTGAATGATAAGTGGTGTGAATTGCAAAGCAAACACGAGGCTTTGCAAGAGAAATATGATGTGACATTCATTCACAACCAGAAGTTGACCGTTGATCTCTCGAAGTGCACTGAAGCCAACATGTTTTATGAAAACCATGAAAAGGAGTTTAAATCGGTAATTGAAAAATTAAAGAAAGATAAAACCGAGTTAACTAAAATGGTTTCCAGAAAACAAACTGACATTAATTTGTATATAACTCGTCTTGAGATAATGCAAAAAGAGATGGCTTGTGTGAAAACTGAAAGTGAGGCGATCCAACTTAAGCTAGACAGTTATTTGAGCTCTAGCTATGTGTTGGATCACATCATTGACGTCCAGAAAGAGAAACGGGATGTCACATGCATAGGCTACAAGAAATGTCCACCACCTGTGAGACATAATTATGATGCCATGCCGGATGAGGAAGATAGAGTTTTCTTTGAACCATCTGTTCCTTTAGATGTTGAGGAATTTGCAACAGGACTCGGATACAAGAAGGAAGTACCGTCAGATTCAGATGCGTCAGCAGATACATTTGTAACTGCTGAACAGAATCAGGATTCTCCAGTTGTTGTTGAGGATGCTGATTCTTCTGATGATGAATCTGATGATACTGATTCAGCAAAGTCTGATGCGGTGATAAAAGAAGAGGACATACCTCTTGAGAATCATATTCTATGTGATCCTCCCGCAAAGCCCGCTAAGACTGCTGCAACCGAGTCCACGTCTGCAAAAGAGTCGGAGAGTGTGGATTTGCTGTACACTCTTGTTGGTGATGATAAAATTTATTCTGACAAAGATTTTCCGATTAAAAATGTTAATCAATCATTAATCAGTAAAGTCTTTGAAAACTCAACAAGTAAGTTTTTGGGAAAGACATGATCACATGTTACAGTAACACAGTGCCCTCCTATTCCAAAAGCCGAAGTTCGAAAACAATATGGAAATCAGAATTTACCAACAGTGCAAAAACAGCAAAATCATACCAAACCAAGAGGTAAGACACCGACCCAAAGTCAAAAGAAGCCGAATAAGAAGAAGAACAAGAATGTGAACTTTGTGAAATCTAAGGGAACGGACAAAATTGAAAAGTATGAAAATCAATCTAACTTAGATTTTGTCAAGAAAGCAACAGTGATGAAAAGAAATGAACCAAGTAGTTCAAAACCTAGTACCTCGGGGTCACAAAGTTCATCATTATCGGCAAGACGATCACATGATTCTTCGGGGTTTGTTGAACGAAGATCATGTTTTGAATGTGGTACAATTGGACATATAATTCGAAATTGTCCGTATCTTCATAAATTGAAAGCAAAGGTTGATGATCCCCGTGAACGCAGTCACCAAAAGCGATCTGTTTCTGTAAAACAAGATCCCCGACTTGTAAGAGAAAGGGAAAAGAAACAGAAACGCCAACAAGTCAAGGTGATTGAAAAGGCACTTAAAACTGAAGTGGTTCAAAAACAATCTGTTCCAGTTAAACCAGAAGGTTCAAAATTTTCAAAAACTTCAAACAATCACGAAGTTAAATTTTCAAACAATCAAGCTGGTATAACAAAACAGACCTGGAAACCAAAAACTGTTATTGAATCAGGGGGACCATCACAATTTTCAAATCATCAAAGAATAGAGGTTATTGTTGTTGATGAAAATGGAAGACCCAAGACCACAATGGCTTGGGTCCCCATCTCCAACTAATTATGTGAGTTCATGTGCAGGGTGTTCCAGGAGGAACTATCAGTAGTCATTGGATTGTTGATAGTGGGGCATCCAGGCACATGACAGGCGACATGAAGCTTCTCTACGACGTCAAATCTATTAGAGGAGGTTATGTTGCTTTTGCTGGAGATAAAGGCGGATATATTACGGGTGAAGGAATGATTTCCAACGGGGTTGTTAGTTTTGATAAGATCAACTTCGTACAACAACTTGATCACAATCTTCTTAGTGTTTCTCAAATTTGTGATAAGCAGTTCTCAGTACACTTTGATGCAAATGGATGTTATGTGCTGAAACCCGGCTTCAAAATTCCAAAAGAATGGATTCTCTTATCGGCTCCAAGGATAAATGATCTGTATGTCCTTGATATGAGCCAAGCTATCACAACGTCTGCACAAGCAACTTGTTTCGTTTCCAAAGCCACAGAAAAAGACTCAATCTCTTGGCACAGACGAATGGGTCACATTCACTTACGCAAAATGAATCATTTGGTGTCAAATGAATTGGTGAATGGTGTTCCTCTTAAAAACTTCCATCTTCAAGATGTCTGTGTCTCGTGCCAGAAAGGAAAACAAACGAAGAAGCGACACCCTACAAAGAAAATCAACACGGTGGCTGTTCCTCTTGAACGTTTGCACATGGATTTGTTCGGTCCTGTCAAGCACAAAAGTATTAGGAATGATCAATACTGCCTCGTGATAACTGATGATTATTCAAGATTTTCTTGGGTGGCGTTCATGGCACACAAGAGTGAAACCTTCGGTATTATCAAAAACTTGATCATTCAGATTGAGAATCTATACAAGTTGAAGGTTAGGCGGATACGTAGCGACAATGGTACTGAATTCAAAAATCATGCCATGGCGGAGTTTTGCACTTCAAAAGGTATTCTTCACGAATTTAGTGCAGCTTATACTCCTCAACAGAATGGCGTCGCTGAACGTAAGAACCGCACATTGATCGAGACTGGTAGGACTATGTTGGTAGAATCGCAGTTGCCCATTCCATTCTGGACTGAAGCTGTGTCCTCTGCATGTTATACGTTGAACCGAGTCCTTACAGTCAAAAGGCACAACAAGACCTGCTTTGAGCTTATTAACAAACGGAAACCAGATTTATCATATCTTGAACCGTTTGGAGCTCCGTGCACACTAATCGATCCTAAAGGAAAGTTTGGGGCAAGAGCCATTGAAGGATACTTTCTTGGGTATTCCACCCCGAACTTAAGAGTCTGGAATCTAGAGACTAAAAGGGTCGAGGAATGGTCTGAAGTCAGAGTACAAAGGCACACTTTGCCAGTTAGAAATCCTGGTCAGCCTTGGATGTTTGAGTACGATGACTTTTTCAATTTGATCAATGTTGAAGCCGTTGAAGAAAATGCTGCAGCAAAGATGTTTTTCGAGAGTGACAATGCAACAGATTCACCGGTGGTTCGTCCCATTATTGTCAATCAAGAACCATCTTCAGTGAACAATAATGCTCTCGACAATGAGGATTTTCACGATGCTACCGATTTGAACGAATCTTCAGAGGATGATGAATTTCTCGATGCAGATCAAGAAGTTCCAACAACAGCAGTACATGGTACTTCAGAAGGTACACCTCCAGTGGATGTCCCTAGAACAGCTGAAGCTACTGCATCATCCTCTTCGTCAATTCCGGGCATTGAATTGGTTGTTGATCTCAATCTCAACAATCTGGGTACAAATATTCCAGTTCAAGATAATCCAGAAACAAGGATTCACAATACCCATCCTCAACAAAACATCATCGGAAATGTACAAAGTGGCGTTCAAACAAGAAACATGTTGCGGAACAACAACAATGCAGGCTTGTATGCAACTATCCGAGAATCTGGTCAACAAAATGATTGGTCTTTCGCGTGTTATGTCTCACAGGAAGAGCCAAGAACTTGGAAAGATGCTTTGAAAGATAGCTCTTGGGTTGAAGCAATGCAGGAAGAACTGCAACAATTCCAGAAGCTTGGTGTCTGGAAACTCGTAGAGAAACCTGCTGGTTACAAGAAGATTGGTACCCGTTGGGTGTTTAAATGCAAAAAGGATGACCGTGGAATCGTTATTCGAAACAAAGCAAGGCTAGTCGTTCAAGGTTTTCGTCAGATAGAAGGGATCGACTACAATGAAGTATATGCACCTGTTGCACGTCTAGAAGCAATTCGGATCTTTCTGGCTTATGCCTCATTCAAAGGTTTCAAGGTATACCAGATGGACGTGAAAAGTGCATTCTTACATGGTGTGGTGGAAGAAGAGGTGTACGTCGAACAACCTCCAGGTTTTGAAGATCCTATCCATCCCGATCGGGTTTGGTTGCTCAACAAAGCTCTCTATGGTCTTCATCAAGCACCGCGAGCTTGGTACGCAACCTTATCTAATTATTTGCTGGAGAATGGATTTCGCAGAGGTCTTATCGATTGTACTCTTTTCATCAAAGAACAGGATGGAGATCTTCTACTGGTTCAGGTATACGTTGATGATATTATTTTTGGTTCTACTAATGATGTTTTGTGTAGGAATTTCGAGCGCATTATGCAGGATAAATTCGAGATGAGTGCTATGGGGGAAATGACTTTCTTTTTGGGCCTACAAGTGCAACAAACCGAGTCTGGGATATTCATCCATCAGACTAAATATGTTGGTGACATCTTGAGCCGGTTCCAGATGTCTGATGCAACGCCCATCGGTACCCCATTGCCGCAAAATCACGGAATTACTCCAGACTTGAAGGGTGAAGCTGTTAGCCCCTCATACTACCGCGCGATGATTGGATCTCTTATGTACCTCACAGCATCAAGACCAGATATAATGTACCCAACGTGCCTGCTTGCCAGATATCAAGTCAACCCGAAGGCCTCACATCTTGCAGCTGTAAAAAGGATTTTTCGTTATTTGAAGGGTTACCCTGACACCGGTCTATGGTACCCTAGGGATAATAATTTTGACTTGATCGCATTCAGTGATTCTGATTTTGGCGGATGCAAAATCGACGGCAAATCCACAACGGCTGGATGTCAGTTTTTGGGAAATCGCCTAGTCACATGGCAGTGCAAGAAGCAGACCTGCGTCGCTACATCAACATGCGAAGCTGAATACATTGCTGCCTCAAGTTGTTGTTCCCAAGTCCTGTGGATACAACAGCAAATGCGTGATTACGGTTTTGAATTCCTAACTACTCCTATTTACGTTGATAATTCTGCTGCCTTACAGATCACTAGAAATCCTGTGCAGCATTCAAAAACTAAGCACATCGAAATTAAGTATCACTTCATACGTGATTGCTTTGAGAAAAGGCTAATCGATGTTGCTTACGTCCACACTGATGACCAACGTGCCGACCTTTTTACCAAAGCATTTGACAAATCAAGATTTGATTATTTATTACTGGTAAACGGCATTAAGGTCAAGCAAGAGTAATACCAACATCGGAAAATCATTTTTGTAAATACCTTTGTGTTTTAAATTTATCTTAGTTTGTTGATTTTAGGGGGAGTAAATCCAAAATTTGAAAATCCAAAAACATCGAAAAATTTCAAAAAACAATAGAAAAACAAAAATGAGTTTCCTGGCGAGAAAAAGAGAAAATGATAGTACATCAGTGGTCTGTCTAAACCTCTTTAAACCTTAAATGAAAAACGATAAGCAGCTCTATATAAGATGTATCGGTAGGCTCACAATCATTTTAAAGTGTGCAGGGTGATATAAACCTTAAATCGACTGAAGACCAGGTGGGAACCATTCATTGGCATATGGTCTTAGTACCGAAATTTCGTTTGAGAGATTGCCGAGGTTCTGAAATATTCGGTCTTTATGCTGCTTATCATCTGGGTATCATGGTTGTATCTTTTACCGAAAAATAACGGGGACGCAAGTCTAGATCTTCCATGATACTATACATACGTGTACATATTGCATTCGACCTCAATAAGTGATCAACAATCACATGTCCAACAAATAAGTGATAATATATCACATTCTTCCGGGAGTCAAGTTCGTCTCTCTGCTGTACGAAAGTACTGACCTGTTCACGGACTTGCTCCTGTGCCCTCATGCATCGAAAATCAAGTTCCTCATCAATAAGTGATTATATCACATAGGACTTGTTTCCAAATCAAAATAAGTGAGAATCTCACATCATATACGGTCAAACAGATGATAATCGGTATACTCACCGGTAAGATGAACCCTCGTGCATACCTTGATACGGGAATGTGTCGTGATGTGGATGAACACCGGTCGGTAAGTATAAATCATACCTTAACGTATCCCCTCGCCATGATTACATCTGATAAGTTGAGCTTATGTGGACAACAATACCGATAATTGTTATAGGATGCTTATCTTAATGTTAACTAATTGAACAACGAGAGCGTTTTGGCATGACCGTACACTGATATGATTCTCTTACCCTCGAAACTCGCAAAAAGAATGTCTGTAAATATTTATTTACTGCTTTAAATTTCTGCATCTTTGTATATATTTATTTACTGCTTTCAGTCTTTACATTTGAAATATTCAAAATACCAAAAAGATTTTAGGTGTGTTTTAATATAAACTTTTTTAAAAGCCAAAAAGAATTTATTTCTATTTTATTTTCGATCGTACGATGTTGGAGCTCGAGTCTTCGTTACCTGAAACCTGAACGAAAACCGAAAATGGCTAAATCTTCATAAACGGTCGAAATTTGCAAGTTTTGGAAGTTAAAGACTAAAACTAAACAATTTGTTAAACTTTCAAACTATCGGACGGTGTTTGATTAAACAATGGTCACACGTGTGTCGTTTGTTTATGCTTACTATATTCCAAGCAGTTGTTCTCATTACGCGTTTAGATTTCTTGCATGTGCAGATTCTAAAGGCAAGGAGAACATGGTCGATGACAAGCTTTGGAATGAAGACACGACGCTAAGGCACTCAAATGATGAAGATGATCGAGTTGCCGCTGACCATCATCAACACCACAAGGATCTCAATTCATAAAGAACAAGTATTTCACGAGCATAACTCAAGGGGGAGCTTATGTTAAGGGGGAGTTTGTCAACACACTTCCTACATGAAACGGGAAGTTTGTTGGTACACTTTCTGCTTTCAAGACGTGAAGACTTTAAAGATCCTCCGACATTGAAGACTTGAAAGAACGTGAAAGACTTGAAGACACGAGGGACCTACAAGAATTAAGATCGAGATCGAGACAAAGCTACAGCCAAGGGGGAGTTTGTTGGTGCACTTGTGTCTGTACTTTGTCTGTATTTTGTCCTTATGCCAAACGATGTCTTTGTTAGTCTTGTAAATTTGACCAAGTCAACCATCCTCCGGTTTGACTTGGCCAAACAGTTAACAAAATGGTTGTAATATGTCTGGGTCGAAGGATGAGTCCTCGAAGGATTGTTTATATCCTTCGATGGGCTCAAAGGATAAACCTTCGATGGATATAGATGGACCTCGAAGGATATCATCCTTCGAGGTATATGTGATCCTTCGATGGGTTTCTGGTCGATAGATGATCCTTCGATCAGTCTATCTGATCCTTCGACCAGACGAGCTGTGTTGGGTATAAATACCCATGTGTTGTGTTCACTTTGAGAGTGTGAGAAGTTAGACAGGAGAACACTCAGAGCAGAAAACACACACACACGAGAGTTAGAGAGAGTTTACAGAATACATTTGTAAACCTTGTGCTGTAACCGACCTTTCATACGTATTAATACAAGAGGTGTTAATCGTTGAGTCTTGTGTGTTTATCATTGTCGTGTTCTATCTCGGTTTGCATGCTAGCTTGGATTCCGCACTTGCTAGTGTGTTAGTCATAACAAGGAATAGGTTTAACCTCAACCTCCGAGGGACCTACACTTTGACCCCACGAAAATATATAATCTGATTTTTCGTTAATACAATCGTTTGAATAATTTGTTGCGTGCATATTTTTATGTATATGTTGGTATAAACTCAAGTTGGTTTACATGTCGACGAAAATTTTGTTTGAAAATGAGTCGAGACAAATATAGTACGTTTTCATGCTTACATTGTATGTACGTTTCGATGTAAATTTTGTTTTACTTATAATACATTTTCATACTTACATTTTATGTACGTTTCGACGTAATTTTTGTTTGAAAGCTAGCCGGGTCAAATCTAATACATTTTGAGTCATCGATTAAATTTGAGTTGGTTTACGTTTTAACGTAAAGGGTCGATAATAATCTATACATACTCACGTCAATAGTCGGTAAAAAATTCGAATTGGTCTACGTTTCGACATAAATTAGGTATACTTGTTCGTATAAATTCGAGTTTGTTTGTGTTCGACGTAAATTTGGTGTACGCTTTTGTATTTTGTATGTTTCCTACGTATGAGTCGAGTCGCATATATTATGCTTTAACTTGACGGTATAAATTCGAGTTAGGCTACGTTTTGACCTGCCGCTAATACGTTTTTATTTGACGGTATAAATTCG
This sequence comes from Helianthus tuberosus, assembly GCA_030545235.1. Taxonomy (NCBI): domain Eukaryota; kingdom Viridiplantae; phylum Streptophyta; class Magnoliopsida; order Asterales; family Asteraceae; genus Helianthus; species Helianthus tuberosus. The sequence continues at coordinate 192,136,053 of CM060406.1, forward strand.
AGTTGTTGTATGTTTTGACGCTGCTAAGTCTTAACGCAAATTTAAGGTTGTGTAGTGCTTAGGTGGAATCAACTAAGCAAACTAACCGGGTTCGATCTCGTTTCATTTGTATGTTATAAATTTGGTTTACTTTACTTTTTGATCCAACCACAATGCTTATATATGTTACATTGAGTTAGATCGGACACATCGAAACATGTGTTTTCATATGGTTAACGCATTACATAACTCTTGTACTAATCCATTCAATGTTTGCAACGAGCCCGCGGCGCATCGCCCGCATATCTTATTACTAGTTATACATAAACATAACCTGTAACGCATTAATAAAATAAAAAGAAACTAGAAAGTTGCTTAAATGATTAGAAACTGTTACATTTTTTTCCTAATATCTGTACTATATTTTCATAGAAGGAAATTTAAGATACCTAAAATTTAATGACTTTTTCGTTTTATGTATAACATACAACCCTAAAGTGAGGGTTAAATAGTCTTCGAAACACTAGTTACACTTTAATCTCCCATCTTAATTACACTTTGATCCATCATATTTAGAAAAATTCTGATCAATTAATTAGTAGTTACACGTTATCCCCTTACAAAAAAACTAACTACCTCCACATTTTATAAACGACCATGTTGATATTTAAGAAAAAAACTACACTTTGATTTCAGCTTCAGTTGAGGATAATAATTGAACCGACTGAAATCATGCACACCCTAGCAGTGTTTGTGTTTTCCACCGTATCGCGAATGCACCCTTCTAGTCCAAACATCTAAAACTAACAACAACCTAAACCAGATAAACTTAATGCATCCATGTAGGTCCCAAAATCTGAGGATCGATAACGAAAACCAAATCCTTGTTTATAACAAACACGGTCACGGGTGCGGAATCCCCATAACTTTGCCAAACCAAACACAGTAGATAACAACACGGAATAACCAATGAAACACAATCTATTGATTAAACGGGATGAGAACCGAGAACAACTGATACACACACAGTTTTACAGAATAACTCTCAGGGTATGCTCTCATCTAGTTTCAAAGTGAAACCAGAAAGCTGTTTATATAGTAACCTGGACCTTAACTATGACGAAACACAAAGGCTCGACGAAACACATTTGGGCCAGACACTGGGCCTGAAGAAGCCCAACAGTCGACGAAACAGGGGTGTTTCGTCGCTGTTTTGTCCTGTAGTGTAAGAAACACTTGTGTTTCATCGTGGCTTTGTCCTTTATGGAAGAAACACATTGTGTTTCTTCATGTTTCGTCAGGAGGTGTTTCACCAAATCAAGGTTTGGGCCCAAGTGAAGGTTAAGCCCAAATGAGGATTTGGCCCAGCAGACTAAATAATCACACAAACAAATAATACCCTAAATGCAACATGCATTGTTTGTTTATACATTACACATTAAACGGAACAAACTTGTCGGACCCAAGTGGGATAGGAGGATATCCAACTTGGTCTTCATTCCGTTAACGGCTCGAACCGAACGTGCCGCGTCCACACAAAAGTGTATCAACAAACTCCCCCTTGGACGCTGCTGTGATGTTTCGACTTCCATGTCTTTCATGTCGGAGGATCTTCAAAGTCTTCACGCGTCGTAAGAAGAAAGTGTATCAACAAACTCCCTTTTCATTTAGGAAGTGTGTTAACAAACTCCCCCTTAGATTGAACTCTCCATTGAGTCATGCTCGTGAATCTTTTGATCGTCAATTCTTCAGATCCTTGTGGTGTTGATGAAGGGTCAGCGGCAACTCGATTATTTTTATCTTTTGAGTGCCTTCACATCGTGTCTTCATTCCAAAGCTTGTCATCGAACATGTTTTCCTCGCCTTTAGCATCTGCACACGCAAGAAATCTAAATGCGTAATGAGAACAACCGCTTGGAATATAGTTAACATTTAAACAAAGGGCACATATGAGATCAAATCTCAATCAAACACCGACCGATAATAGTTTGAAAGTTTAAAAATTGATCAATTTTAATCCTTTAACTTTCAAAACTTGTTAACTTCGACTGTTTATGAAGATGCAATTGTTTTCCAGCTTACAATCAGGATTTTGGGTAGGATAGACTCGAGTTCCAACATCGGTCAATCAAAAATAAACTAGAAGCAAAATCTTTTTGGATTTTATAAAGTTTATATTAAAACACACCTAAAATCTTTTTGGTATTTTTTCATTTTTTAAACGTAAAGACGGAAAGCAATAAATAAATATATACAAAGATGCAGAAACTGAAAGCAGTAAATAAATATTTACAGACATTCTTTTTGCGAGTTTCGAGGGTAAGAGAATCATATCAGTGTACGGTCACGCCAAAACGCTCTTTTTGTTCAATTAGTTAACAATAAGATAAGCATCCTATAACAATTATCGGTATTGTTGTCCACTTAAGCTCAACTTATCAGATGTAATCATGGCGAGGGGATACGTTAAGGTATGATTTATACTTACCGACCGGTGTTCATCCACACACGACACATTCCCGTATCAAGGTATGCACGAGAGTTCATCTTACCGGTGAGTATACCGATTATCATCTGTTTGACCATATAAAAGAATGTGAGAAACTCACTTATTTTGATTGAAAACAAGCCCTATGTGATAGAATCACTTATTGATGAGGAACTTGATTTTCATATGCATGAAGGCACAAGAGCAAGTCCGTGAACAGGTCAGTACTTTCGTACAGCAAAGAGACGAACTTGACTCCCGGAAAGAATCTGTGATATATTATCACTTATTTTGTTTGGACATGTGATTGTTGATCACTTATTGAGGTCGAATGCAATATGTACACGTATGTATAGTATCATGGAAGATCTAGACTTCGTCTTCGTTATTTTTCGGTAAAAGAAACAACCATGATACCCAGATGATAAGCAGCATAAAGACCGAATATCTCAGAACCTCGGCAATCTCTCAAACGAAATTTCGGTACTAAGACCATATGCCAATGTGTGGTTCCCACCTGGTCTTCAGTCGATTTAGGTTTATATCACCCTGCACACTTTAAGATGATTGTGAGCCTACCGATACATCTTATATAGAGCTGCTTATCGCTTTTCATTTTGCATTTCAGTTTAAAGAGGTTTAGACAGACCACTGATGTACTATCATTTTCTCTTTTTTCTCGCCAGGAAACTCATTTTTGATTTTCTTATGTTTTTGGGCTTTTGAAATTTTTCGATGTTTTCGAATTTTCAAAATTTTGGATTTACTCCCCCTAAAATCAACAAACTATGATAAATTTAAAAGACACAAAGATATTTACAAAAATGATTTTCCGATGCCGGTTAACTCATGTTTTACCTCAATGTCGTTTACCAAAAATAAGTTAATCAGAAATGATTTATCAAATTTTGGAAAAATCAGTTGGCACGTCGGTAAGCGGTGCGGACCATGACAACATTGATGAGTTTCATAGTGAAACAATCACGTGTAAGGTGATATTCGAGATCAACGTGTCTAGATAAAGAGTGTTGTACGAGATGATAATAATTCATAAAGCAGCTTAAGAATCGACAAGTATAGGAGAGATTAGAAATTTAAAACCGTATCCTGCAACTGCTTCGTGCATTGCAAGGAATCTGAGTGCTCTCCCAAACTGGACATCCACCCGGTGTGGATTTCAAAGTCGATTTTGTAGCTACTCCAATTTTCTGAAAAATCTCTTCACAGCAACAAGATCATAAACCTCTGGGTCCGGCTGGTCTTCCACATTGCACCAGCGAAGGTCTTTGTCTTTCTCTTTGAGAAGTAGTGTGCGGTTGTTCAATCCATACTAAGGCATCCGCACACCTGGTTGGTTTGTTCAACAACACATTTTCTTCAATCACACCACGAAGGAATGTACACTGCACGTTCATCTAGTAGATTTTGAACATCAGACGTGCTGCAGGTGCGTACATTTTGATTGAATCTATCCCGGGGACCCGATCAAAGCCTTCAACAATCACATTTTTGGAAAGATTTTTCATTTTGTCGAAGTTGTCAAATTATTTCGACAGACAATTCTGTCTTCTTTTCTTTTTCTCTTCATCAAAGGCAACAATTTATTTGTCGCCGATCTTGTGCATGAATATTCCACTATCAATAATCCTATGACTATCGAAAGTTCCTCCTGGAACATCCTGCACACTCACTCAGAGATTAGTTGGAGAGGGGGACCCAAGCCTTCACAGACTTGGGTCGTCCTTCATCATCGAGGATTGTGACTTCGATTTCCTGATGATTTTCAAACACAGCACCTCCCCCTGAACTATCACCCGTCTTAGGTTTCCAAGTCTGTTTTTGTTTACCAGATTGAGTTTTGTAAACAGATTTTGAAACTTCTGGTTTTAAAGGTTGTGAAGAACTTGGTTCCCTTTTGACCGTTTTGACTTCAGATTTTAAAGCCTTTTCAACAGCTTTGATGTTTTGACGTCGTTGTTTCGTTTCTTGTTCCTTAACAGTTCTTTTATCATGTTTTGGTGAAACAGAACGACGTTGTGGGTGAACCTTTTCAGGTGGTGCTCTTTCCACAAATTTCTCTTTTGGAGTGTTTGAGCAGTTCTTAATGATATGCCCAAACTCCCCACATTTAAAACACGTTCTCCTTTCCACAAACTTAGGAGAATTTGACCGACTAACAGTTGTCGAACCTGTAGAACCTGAGGTACTTGGTTTTTCATCACACCCGTTTGTATGTTGAGTGTAATTGTATTGACTGTTACGTTTTAAAATCTTGACTTGTTGAATAAAATCGGTGTTTGATTTGTTTTCAAAATTCTCAATTTTATCAGTACCCTTCGATGCTACAAACTTGACATGACTGTTTTTCTTCTGGTTACGAGCTCCTTTTGTTTCAGATTTTGCTTGAGAAACATTAGCCTTTTGAGCTCGCCTTTTTGGTTGTTTACCTTTAGCAGCAATAGGTTGTTGCTTTGTTGGTGATTTTTGATTTCCAAATTGTTTCCTGATATCAGCTTTTGGAATTGGGTCACATTGAGTTACAATGACTCCAGGGATTGTCTTTCCCAAAAATTTGCTTGTATTATCTTCAAAAACTTTATCAATCGAAGTTGGATTGACCTTTTTAATTTGAAAATCGTGATCTGAATAGATTTTAGAATCACCAACCAAAGTGTACAACACATTATTACTCTTAATGGTAGACACAGATTCTTTTACTTTCTTGACAGGATTAATCACTTGTTTGGCAACTTGTTGCGCAACAGGAATAGGAGGATCACAAAGAATATGATTGTCAATTGGAATTTCTATTCCTTTCTTCTTATCAAGTGATTCATCCTGCTCATTCACATCTGATTCATCATCTGACGAATCATAGTCCTCAATGATTGGAGGACTTTGTTTCGTAGATGTTGAAGTTTCTGTTTGCTCAGATGATGTACTTGAAGAACTGTCCGATTTGAACCCTAGGCCAGTAGTAACTTCCTCATAATCAAGAGGCACACTGGGTTCAAAACGAGGCATATCCTCTTCATCGGGCATTCTGGTATAGTTGTGTCTCAAAGGGGGCGGACACGACTTATACCCAACGCCTTTCACATTCCCTTTCAGCTTTTGAACATCTATGATGTGATCAAGCACATATCGGGAGTTAGAATAACTATCCAATTTGAGCTTGATCGCATCATGCTCGCATTTGGCAACGGCTAGCTCTTTCTTTGTTTCCTCTATGATATTAATGTAATTGTTAATACCAATTTGCTTATTGAAAACAGTTTTTGTTAGCTCGGAAACACTTTTCTTTAAGGTTTCAATCACAGATTTAAATTCTTTTTCGTTTCTAGCTAGAGCCATATTTGCCTCCTTACACTTAGACAACTCAACAACCAAACTTTGGTTATGACTGTGAACCTTTTCAGATTCATCTTTCAATTCTGCACAAACATTACAAACACTAGGAGCAGGAGGATCAGAATTTACCTGACTTGTCGAGGCCGAGACATTTGCCATAAAGGCAGTCTGATAAGAAAAAGATCCATCTTCAGAATTATAATCTCCCGCATTCGAGCTTTCTTCATCTGAACTCCCGCTATAACCCGAGCTATCATCACTTTCAGAAAATTCTTCCTTGTGAACATGCTTGATGTGATTGATGATCTTTGCATAACAAGCTGTTCCTCCTCCTTGATCTTTATCTTCGAATTGTACAGACCAATTACACCCTTCATCAGCTTGAACGGTCAATGCTCGATTGGTGTTTGATGGTTCAGACTGGTTCTGATTGTTGTTCACTGCTACTATCCTTCTTTCATGATTGTCTTGATTTGTATTAGAAGTACTTGTCTGATTTCTGAACGAATTCTGATTGCCTTGTTTGCTTGGTCGGGTGCACTCACGTTTGAAGTGACCCTTTTCGCCACAATTGTAACATGTAACCGCATCTTTATTAAACCCGTACTTCGTATCATTTTGCCTTCCAACGAAGTTCTTCCAGTTCGAGTCATGAAATCCTTTGCCCTTCTAACAGCACTTGCAAACGCCCACTTGATATCCATTAACTCCATTTCATCACGGTCTATCTGCTGATAATCTTCATTGGTCATATTGATGTTTCCAATTTGACCTGCTACCAATCCACAATAGGAACTGAACATTGTGTTGAGAAGTTCCAAATGTTCCTTTGCAACTTCTATACTGACTTTTGAAAGATTGGAAGTATCAACTCTGACAGTGTTGGTGTTTTGGGGTGAAGGATTGTTGGTATAATGCGCTTGTTGTTGTTGTGGTTGGGCTTGAGGTTGGGGTATGGATTGTGACATGTAAGCACTTTGATTCCACTGTGGTTGGGCTTGAGGTTTGGGAATAGATTGTGAAAGATAGGCACTTTGATCCCACTGTGGTTGGGCTTGATTAAACTGTGGAAACGGAGATGAGCTTGTATTTGACACAAACGCCGTTTGAAGCTTCAGTTGCTGAACGGAACTAGAACTAGCTGAAGGACCAAAACCAGGCAAATACATTTCTGTGTTTTGAGGAGGTGCAATTGCAATCCTTTTAGCTTTCCGAATTTCCTCTTCGTTCTTTTGCTCCAACTTCTGAATGAATTCATAAAGACTGACATTGGCTGCATCCAGAGCGCCCGTATGCTTTAGAAGCTCAATGAATGGACTCCACTTAGGAGGTAGAGCATCAGCAAACCGTGCAATCATTTCCTGATGAGTTGTATTAACATTATAAGAACTCATTTCACTAATCAAATGATAAAAACGAGAAGTCATATAATTTAGAGTTTCATTCTCCAAGAACTGAAATAATTCAAACTCTTTCTTCAATAAATCATGGCGTATCTTTCTAGTAGCTGCATTGCCTTCTCCTCTCGCTACCAATACATCCCATAAACCTTTCGTGGTCTTACAATATGAGAATTGATGAAAGATGCCTCTGTGAAGTGCTTGAGTGAGAATAGCATACGCCTTCTTCTCCAGATCATATGCCTTTTTGTCGGCTTCTTGCATATTATTGAAAGTTGTCGCATTTGATCCTGCTTCTTCAAGAGCTTGACTAAATTCAGAGGTGAAACACGTCTATAATTCTGTGTTTTGCCCTTGAACATAATTATGGAAACGACCCTTCCATGATGGATAGTCGTTCATGTGATTTAACTTTGGCGGACGATTGTTGCTACCCGACTCACTCTCGCTAAGCAAAAGATTTTGAATGCTCTGATTTTGATTCGACACCATTGCCCATTGACTTGCACTTAATGACTGTTTTTGTTTAGGTATGGTACTCGCTAAATATTCGGCCATTGACATCTGTTTTTGAGCTGGTTGTGGATCTGTACTCCAATCCCAAGGGCTAGTACAACTCATGTTTGATGTATGAAAGTGAAAAACTGATCACACACTTGAAAACAGACAGTTAAATCACTTTTGCAAAGCCTCTGTTAAAAATGACAAGTATCTCGACGAAAGTCTTTGATCAAATGAACGACGAAAGTGAATTTTGGATAAGTTCCGACGAAACTCAATTGTAAGACCCTGATCGACGAAACTGAATGACGAAACTGAACGACGAAACTCCTTTGATATTTGTATGGCGATGAAACAGAATGAATATCTCAGCGACGAAACAGATTGAATATCTCAGCAACGAAACAGATTGAATATCTCATCGACGAAACAGATATTAATGTTGTGCGACGAAACTGAATTGAATGTGAATTGCGATGAAACAGAGATCTTGATTAACCAGCGACGAAACAGAATGATGAGTGAACGACGAAACTGAATATTGTACTTTTGAATGGCGACGAAATCCTTTAATCCTTTGATATTTGTATGGCGATGAAACATAATGAATATCTCAGCGACGAAACAGATTGAATATCTCAGCGACGAAACAGATTGAATATCTCATCGACGAAACAGATCTTAATGTTGTGCGACGAAACTGAATTGAATGTGAATTGCGACGAAACAGAGATCTTGATTAACCAGCGACGAAACAGAATGAAACGACGAAACTTAATATTGTACTTTTGAATGGCGACGAAATCCTTTAATTTAAAAGATAATTGACGAAAACAAACTGTTGTTGACTTCTTGTTGTGTGTGTGACGAAACCTATGCTTGTTGGTTTTTTTTTTTTTAATAAACAACAAAGAGATAAGGTTATTTGGTGGGATATTTTTGAAGCCTTATCCTTCTTCTGACAAAAGACACAAAATTCAATTTACACCATCCTTATCACACCAAACAAAGCATGGTCTAAAATACTTTAATTAAATTTCCTTTTTCACTTTAATTTTAAAGTCACCAACAACTAATACAGTGAACTTACAAAAGATCAAAAAGTGGAAAATATGAAGAACACTTTGAACTTTTTGAAGATCTGATGAACATGATAAATTTTCGAACACGATTTTGCTTAAAACTTTTAATAAAAACCCACAATAACATACAAGCATGCAATAAAAAGGATTTTCACTAAAACTTACAGCAAAAACAACACAATGTCAACTGATTTGTGAACTATTTTTCCCGAAAATATGAACTTTTCAAAAACAACAGTTTCTACAAATCACTTAAAACAAGCTTGATAAAACAAAACAATGTTTGGTTTTAAACAAGGAAAAGAGCCAAGGCTCTGATACCACTTGTAGGTCCCGAAATCTGAGGATCGATAACGAAAACCGAATCCTTGTTTATAACAAACACGGTCACGGGTGCGGAATCCCCGTAACTTTGCCAAACCAAACACAGTAGATAACAACACGGAATAACCAATGAAACACAATCTATTGATTAAACGGGATGAGAACCGAGAACAACTGATACACACACGGTTTTACAGAATAACTCTCAGGGTATGCTCTCATCTAGTTTCAAAGTGAAACCAGAAAGCTGTTTATATAGTAACCTGGACCTTAACTATGACGAAACACAAGGGCTCGACGAAACACATTTGGGCCAGACACTGGGCCTGAAGAAGCCCAACAGTCGACGAAACAGGGGTGTTTCGTCGCTGTTTTGTCCTATAGTGTAAGAAACACTTGTGTTTCATCGTGGCTTTGTCCTTTATGGAAGAAACACATTGTGTTTCTTCATGTTTCGTCAGGAGGTGTTTCACCAATTCAAGGTTTGGGCCCAAGTGAAGGTTAAGCCCAAATGAGGATTTGGCCCAGCAGACTAAATAATCACACAAACAAATAATACCCTAAATGCAACATGCATTGTTTGTTTATACGTTACACATTAAATGGAACAAACTTGTCGGACCCAAGTGGGATAGGAGGATATCCGACTTGGTCTTCATTCCGTTAACGGCTCGAACCGAACGTGCCGCGTCCACACAAAAGTGTATCAACAATCCAAAACATATTTAATTTGAATTGCTCACCTGCGATTGAGATTCTCCTAAGTCCCCCGATTCTTATTTTGATTGGATATTTGAAGGCCATGACTCCTTTATTTCTACTCCTTTTCTTTTTATAACTTATTTGTTTTTATTGGATTTTCATCTGTTAACCTCTAATGGAGTGGGCCAATTATTTGGGTTAGAACCTTTACGATGTGTTCCCGAGCTTACTAATAGAAAGGCGTGAAAGGAAGTAAAAGTATGAGTAAATTGCCCGGATAGTTCCTGTGGTTTTGTAAAATAACACCTATAGTCTCCAACTTTGATAGTTTGTTACTCGGATAGTCCCTAGAGTGGATGTCCGTTAGTTTTCTCCGTTAATTCCATGTAAAATGACCAACATGCCCTTAGTATTAAATTAAAACACTAAAATAGATATATTAAAATTAAAGGTGGGACTCACCAACCTTTTATTCACCCTTTTAAGCCCTTGTATATCTCTCTCTCAGATACACACACTCACCAACACCTGCCTCTACCACTTACCACCAGTCGCCACCACCTACAACTCCACCAACATCAACATCTTCGCCACCTGAACTCCCTCCACCATCCCAGATCCCTTCATCCACCACATTTAGAGAGAGAAACGACTAGAGAGAGAGAGAGAGATCAAAGAGAGAGAGAGAGAGAGAGAGAGAGAAAGAGACGCAGAAAAGGTCCAGAAGAGAGAGACGTGAATATGATGGTGACGATGGGTTGCTAATGTTAACAATGGTAAATTCAGTCGATTAAGGTCATATCGCTTCTTAGGGTTTCGAGTTTTGAGTTGAATTTGTGGATCTAGAACTTATTTAGGGTTTTATTGGTTGGGTTTTGATGATGGTTTGTTGTTGATGGTGTGTTGACGGTAGAGAAAGATGATGATAGTGGTAGTTTATGGGTGTAGAGATTCAAATGGTGGAACCACCATGTGGTGCGGCTGTTGTAGAGCTCGACTCCGTAGACCTCTCAACAGCATCCGTAACTCCTTCCTCGAACCGTCCTCCCCATAGCTTGGCTTCGTTCGCTGGAACCACCTGTGTTGCGGCTGTTGCAGAGCTCGACAGGTCGCATGAAGATGATGTTCTTATGGAAGCTAATGAGCACCAGAAATGATGGTGGAAAGCTTGAACGGAGGACGTGGTGCAACGGTGGTAGTTTAGGGCTTGCAGATTGGGGTTTTTAGGTGGTGTGGTAATGGTGGCATGGGTGACGGTGGCGTCGTGATTGTGGTTGTTACAGTGGTTGATTGGTGGTGTTTGGTAGATATGGTGTGGTATGGTGGTAGTGACCGGTGGTTTTGTGGTGGCATGATGGTGGTAGTGGTGGTTTTTAAGAGGGATTCATAGTTTTATAGAGGGAGGTGGGGTGGAGATGAGGTGTTATATATTGTATTTAATAATTAATAATTAATTGTGGGGCCCAATTGATATTTTAAATGATTAATTAGTTTTTTCTTACATTTTAATAAAAGCAAGGGGTGATTTTGTCATTTTACATAGATTTAACGGAGAAAACTAACGGACATCCACTCAAGGGACTATCCGAGTAACAAAGTGTCAAACCACAGAGAGCACTGGTGTAATTTTCAAAAGTTGGGGACTATAGGTGTTATTTTACAAAACCACAGGGACCATCCGTGCATTTTACTCTAAAAGTATTTTGTGTTCTAGAGACTTTATCTTTTAATGGAGTAGAAGGCCAATCTTCCTTTATATATATAAGATCTTACTAATTACTATTTTATCCTCTCACTTAACTTATTATAAAACCTAACAATAGTATAACTGTAAAATTATACCTTTTTTCTCTTTCTTTGAACTTGAACTTAAGAACAAATAAAATTTTTGGTTTCTTATCCTTACCTTTAAACTTGGAAACATTACATGAAATTAAATATTTCCCTTTCTTTTCTCTCCTAAATATTATCTCTTTTTTTTTCTTTCCTTTAGTAACTCCGGAACACAGCATTAAAGAAATCTGAAAATGAGCCCTAACGCGTACACTTTTTAAACAAAATTTTACACTAAAAATTCTAAAAGTGCATAGGACGATTATGAGTTCAGTATGGACCTACCCTCCCCTTGGGTTGTATTTAGGGTAAATTACAATTTTCTTCCTTTATGTTTATATCGAATTACAATGGCTGTCCTTTAAGTTCAATAATTATAGTCCCAGTCCTTTATTTGAAAAACTCATTACACCTTTCGTCCTTTAGCGCTAACCAGGTTACAATTTTCAGTTAAGATTCTAAATGTTATTTTCTTTTATTTATACTATAAATAATTAAGTAAAAAGACTAAATTTCTCTTAACTGAAAATTTTAACCTGGTTAGTGCTAAAGGATGATAAGTATAATGAGTCTTCCAAATAAAGGATTATAACTGTAATTATTGATGTTAAAGGGCGTCCATTGCAATTCGATATAAACATAAAGGACGAAAAGTGTAATTTACCCGTTGTATTTATATCCACCCCTTGGCTAGAAAAACATCTCTATAAACTTGTCGTAAAAAGCGGTATAAATAATGCTAACTTCAATAAACGAAAAACTAACTAATATGAAATATGTTTCTTTGTGTCCTCCATCTTGCAAGATGAAAAATAAGTATATAACACTCATGTTTGGCAAACATTTCATCTTTTTTTTTATATTAGCAATGTAGTTACCGAGCTCATACATAAGTTCATCTCTTTGTTGATAACCAAAATCATATGGATACATTTTTGGCAACCATAGTACCTTTAAAATATCAAATGCTCTAATATTATCATTCGTGTTCAAAGTTCCCATACACATAAGCAATTCGTTAAAATAGTTTCCAAGCTCTTGTGTATGCATATCTAGCAGTACTAGTGTGTTGAAATTATTATACTCGTAATTAATAAACCAATGTAAACTACCTTAACCAGAGCAAGAAGAAGAAAGAAAAGTAGGTTGTGGCTCACCCTGCATAGATTTGATGCAAAAAGTAAGGGAAAAGAGAAATGGGACAAGAAATAAGCAAGCGTTGTATGATGCTGTTGAGTGTGGAAAACTACAACAAGTGGTGAGTATCTTAAACAAGGAAGAAGTTGCAATCACAGAGAGTATCAGTATCAATGGCAACACAGCTCTCCACATAGCAATGGCCTACAAGGATGATGGGGATGGGTTTCTAAAGAGCCTGTTGGATCTCACTGATATTCCACTAACAGAGGTCCGAAATTCAGATGGAAGCACTCCGCTTCATCTAGCTGCTTCATTTGGGCATACAAATGCTGCTAAGATCTTGCTAGACAGAATCCCAAACTTGTTGCATGCAAAAGATAACCAAGGTTGCACGCCGCTTGACATAATTGTTTCCCGACCTTGGAATAAGGAAATGAGTCTCTTTTTTAAATCCGTAATATTGCCAGACATAGAACATGCAGATCACGAGGCTTTGCTAGTTAATGCTATTTGTTCCAAACATTTTGGTAAGTACGTACATACAGACATTTCTAGCTATCTTTTAAGTTTTCTTATGATCCCTTCTCTCTCTCTCTATACATATATATATATATATATGATAAGGATCCGTTAGGAACCACCCTTTATTGCGAGAATCAATGTGAACACAACCAAAAATACCTAAAAACACAAAAAATTATTATTATTATTATTATTATTATTATTATTTAGAGTGAATTGCAAATTTTTTCCTTTTGTTCGTGGTAAAGACAAGATACACTTGGACCGGAAAAACCTGTGCCCAAAAATAAGATATATCACATTTCAAGCGATGTCCTTTATTTTTAAAATTGACGAGTTTTGTACTTATTGTTTCAAAATCTTATACGGTATGTCCTTTGGCTCTAACCCAGTTACCTTTAAACGTTAAATTTGACCATGTAAAGGTAACTTTGTCAATCTATCAAATTTAATTTACTTAAACTAAATCAAAATTTCATTATAACCTCTCTCTACAAGTTCAGACCACCATCATCAACTCCATCTCTCTGTCCTCCCTCTACAAGTTCAGACCACTACCATCAACAAAACCTCTTTTATCACCCCACCACCTACCAGCTACACCATCCCCACCCCTCTTTTCTACTAATTCCACCATCACTTCCACCACAAATACCCATAAACACACACACTTTCCTCCTTTTGGAAAACCCAAAGAAAGAGTGAGATGGAGAGAGAAAGGACACCTCTTGAAATGTGATATATAGATAAAGGACACCTCTTGAAATGTGATATATAGATAAAGGACAAAATTTGCAATTCGCTCTTATAATTTATATAAAAATCGCTACTTTTAGTTTCTAAAAAAAATTTCGAGTAACAATTATGGATACACATGTGCATATGTATCATTTCTTTGACAAGTTCCGTAATACATTACCAGTATTAGACAATTGCACTTTCATTTACACTACCATCAGTAATATAATATTTTTACATTACAAATATTAGAAATGCACATGTGTATCTATATGTATGAACAAGATATAACGTGTTTTTGGTACATAATTTGAATACACTTTCCTTTTCATCTATCATACCATCCATAATACACTACCATTACCTCCTACTATCCATAATACACTACCATTACCAATATCTATAGTATTTTTCACTTCATGCACATGTGCATCAACACCCTTCATACCATACGAAAAAACATATTACACCATAAAGTGACAAATATAACCAAACCATCAACCACTAGATATAACTAACCAAAAACATGTATATTGGCCTACTTCATCATTCAAAATCACAATTTTTTTGTACCAAAACATGTTATATCACGTTCATACATATAGATGCACATGTGCATTTTATATATTGCTAATGTAAAAAGTAGTGTATTATGGATGGTAGTGTAAATGAAAGTGCAATTGTCTAATACTGGTAATGTATTACGGAATTTGTCAAAGAAATTATACATATGCACATGTGCAATGATAATTGTTACTAGAATTTCTTTTTTGGTAATGAAAAATAGCGAATTTTAATTAAAAAATAATAAAAAAGATTGTGTGTTTTTATGTATTTTTAGGTTTTTTTTGTGTTCACATTGGCTCTCATGGTTCTCGCAATAAAAGTGGTTCTTAAATGAACCCTACCCTATATATATATATATATATGGTGGAGTTCTAGAGTGAACACTAGTGTATTTGTGAACAGATTGAACAAATCTGGCCATTGATTTAAACTTGTGTATACACTTGTGTATTGATAAGAAATGGGCTAGGATTAGTTCACTAGTGTTTACTATCAAGGGGGGTTTTTTCACAAATGAACCTAAGCCTATATATATAGAAACGGGATCAGGAGAAAACGCCCTAAGGTGTGAGAACGGTGAGAACGCATCCTGATGGAACACTTGGCGCTGGATATAATCAGGGTGCGAGGGGCTTTTTTTGTCTTTTTAATCTTCTTTTTCCCAATTTCGTTGTCACATGCTGCTTCATTTTTTGCGTCTAAGATTATTTTGGCATTAATTAGATTCATTAACTACTTGGCGGTTTACTGTTTTTTTTGGATTTGTCTCGTTGAATTAATTGTTTTGTGTAACATAGATATTTTTTTTGCCGTTATGGCGTTTCTCCGGTCAATTTTTTGGCGTTCGTGGCGTTGTTAATAATTCATTACCATTCATTAATATTTCATAAGATTACAATAAGACGAAATCAAAACAAACTAATAGTATTTTGTGTATAGGATTACATCAGAGATGTACCAATCGCTTTGTTCCTCATTTTCTTTAGATTCATCATCATCATCATATTTTGCATTGGCGTATAACGCCATCATCTCGTCTCTTCTTTGCAGCAGCCTATACTTAAATATCATTACAACCCTGGATCTTGCATCATTTGAAGGTGCTAAATCACAGAGTTGTTCAAGGAGATGTAGCCTCTCTGTCTTCAACATTTCCTCCATTGGCAATGAATATTCCACCCCGTGTCCATAACTCATTTCAGCCGTTCCTGCTTCTTCATGCACCACCCAAATTCTAACTGTTGGTAGAGGAGTATCATCAATATCATCATCATCATGATCATCATGTTCTGCTGGAAATTTTCTCTCCAATCTTCTTATTAACGTTCGAGTTCTTTCACAATCGTTGGCCATTGGAACCCCAAGGGCCAGAGTATCCCTCTGAACCCCTTCATCCATACTAAGTATGGCTTTGATTGTCTTGACCAATGTTGTAGAAGGCGCTAGGCGCTAGTCGGGCGGTGAGATACAGCCTAGGGATTAATCAGGATTAATCGGGATTAATCGGAATGGGATTTTTATATGTATTTTTTCAAAATTATATATATATACCCAATAATATAAAAATAATACTTCAAAATTCACATAAATACTTCAAGTTTCAGATAGTATGGTTCGATTTTGACCGATTTTGACCAATTTTGACCGCCTAGGACCGCCTAGGACCGATTTTGATCGATTTTGACCGACTAATATTGTCCGATTAATCCGATTTTTGACCGCCTAGGACCGATTCTGACCGCCTAGGACCGATTTTTGACAATGACCGATTAATTGACCGCCTAGCTCAAAATTAGGCAGTAGATGACCGCCTAGCGCCTAGGCGCCGATTAATCGGCCGCCTAGGCCGATTTCTGCAACCATGGTCTTGACCTTCACCCGTCTCCTATCAGAGAACTTTAGGATGAAACGTCTCTCCGACCTTTCAAACCTCCATGCAATAACCTTGGCCATTTGTTTAAGTTTTATGGCGTTTTGGACAATATGTGGCGTTTTAGATAATGTGTAGAGTGTTTAAGTTGTTTTTACATGTTCTACTTTTATAATGAGTTTTTTTTTTCCCGCGCATGTATGATGCAGTCTATAAAGTGACAGGTAATTATGGCCTTTTGAAAAGATAAATAAATTCAATTTCCCATGGAGTGGCTTTTAATATAATAAATTGTAACACCCCGAAAATATAATATCTTATATTTGAAATATTAAGTATAAATAAACGAGAATCAACTAACTAGGAAATTTGACCTAGTTAGTTACAAGTTTAGAAATAATCTATAGTAGGGTTAAAAAGCAATTAAAATAAACATTTATCAAATGGAGGGGCTTAAGTTGTAACAATTAAAAACTTAAGTGTTACTAAACTAATAAAACAAGCCAAACACCCCCAAATGGGAGTGTTCTGGTCGTACAAACAGAGCAGGGCGACACCCACTCTCACAAAACCAAGAACTTCACTAAATCTACAAATTGAAGGTTGAATCCAAGTCGAAATCGAAATTTAATCATAGATTCGTGATCCTCATTGCGAGAGGATTCTAAGGTATGTAAAATCTGATGAAATCTTCCAACTTGAATTTCTCATGATTTTGTGAAACCTGGAATTTGAGGTTGCATGTGTGTTATGTAGTTAGATTAGGGTTGATATGGTGTCTAGATGTGAAATCTAGCCAACTACATGTGAAAACACTACCAAATTCAGGAAATTCCATGAACACCTTGAAGGTGGATTGTGGGTTTTACAATATGATGATGAACATTAGGATTTAGAATGGATATTTTGGTGTAATTTGATACTAGAAAATGATTTCTGGAAATGCATGATATTTAGATTATACATGAAGGTTATATTGATGATTTAGTTGGCTAACTAACAAGCTATAAACTTGAATATGAAAGATATAAAATTCTGCCTTTAAAGTGTTTGATGAAATGCCTCTATGAAGGCCTAAAACAGAAATTCTGAGCTTAAACTCATAATCATGATGTTTTGGCGAAATATGCAAATCATGATTTAAATAGAGTTCTAAAACGCATTGTGAATGAACTCTATAGGATCGGACGCAGGAGCGTCAAGTGGACAAGCGGGAGGCGAACCACGTTTGAAGGGCAAACTTTGAAGGTATGTAACTTGATTAGTTACGTTATTTCCATTGTTGATAAGCTTCGTAAATCTCACTATTAGATTGACATTGTGTTGAAATTGCATCCGTTGTGGTTAAATGTTTGTTTTGTTAAACCTAGCATAAACAATGAACCCATTTGGTAGTCGTCATAAGTGGATGGTTCCACAAGATGAGCCGATGGACTTCTAGTTGTGAATATTGTAGTTTAAGCATTTTAGACAACGATAATGGTGATGTAATCATATGAGCATTTAAACTAGGAGATTGGTAAAATATGCGAGTGTTAACAAGCTACAAATTTTGGGCGTTATGTGCCATAAACTTATTAGTTAAAAGATAGCAAAATTGGGTAAGTACGAATTTATTATTTCGTTGCATCATAAATTAATTAATAAGTTTTATGTGTATCTTCAAAAACATGGTGAACAAGATAGTTCAATATAACTCGGAAGGGACCTTTGTCTTAATCAAGTGAGACGGGTCAAAACAATTGTTAGAAACTCGTTGTATGTATTACATTGTTGATGATTAACTCTTGGTATCTAAACGGGTCAAATAATCGAGTGAAGCATAATTTATACTCCGGAATATGACGGACTATACTACGATTATTAGTTAATATCTGTCACGTCATTAGAAATATTAGACTTGATGTAATTTACAAGATTTGGGATGAATGAGATAAACCAAATAATCAAGACATTTGATTTCCAGGTTCCACCGTAAATTACGGTAGTACCGTAATTTACGGTGAGGGTCAAACTTGTTTACGGCGCAGGTCTACTGATTTACGGTGACCAAATAAAGTTTCAGGTCTCACCGTAAATTACGGTGATACCGTAATTTACGGTGAACTATATATGTTTTTCTTTATTAATTGCTTATCAAAGTTTAAATGTTAGATCTTGTGTTTAAAATGTTATATAATGATGTCAAAACTAATGTTTAACGGTTTTGACCCTAGGTAACTAGATGGACCTTACGGATGATGATCAAGCAACGTTGAAGAACCGAACATGTATTATGAAGCTTCCGCTATTATATGAATCTTTTGTAGCTCTTGTATATGGGTTGTAAACTTTTGTTAAACAATTTTTGAAACGTTTTAACTTAGTCATTAGTTGACTAAGGTTTTAATTAAATATGATCTTTGTTAAAGAATGACGTGTATTTAAACTTTATTTTGCTTGAATTTAAGGGTAAAAAAATTTAGGGTGTAACAAGTTGGTAATCAGAGCCTAAGGTTGTCAATAAGTGTTCGGTTCAAGCTTGATCGGTCGTCCGGTAGGAATTTACTTTTTGTATTAATAAATTATGTATCATGTATGGAACGAGAAATAAATAAATATGCATGAAAATGAAAAGAGTGTGTAAACTCACTCAAAAACAGGAAATGCATGAAACAAGAATTATCAAATCAAGTTACGAACTTGATTGAATCAAAACACGAATTATCAAATCAAGTTACGGACTTGATTGAATAGAAACAAGAATTATCAAATCAAGTTACGAACTTGATTGAATCAAAACACGAATTATCAAATCAAGTTACGGACTTGATTGAATAGAAACAAGAATTACTAAATCAAGTTACAAACTTGATTGAATTAAAACAAGAATGATTAAATCAAGTTACGAACTTGATTAAATAAAACAAGTAAAGCATGTGTTATAAATGAAATGTTTAACAATTTATGTAAACATTTCAGAAATCGAGATGGCTGATGGAGGTAATGCTAATGCGGTGCCAAGAGTCACCGAACAAGTGAGGGAGGTGATTGCCGAAGAGGTTGGAAAGGCGATCGAAAACAGTTTGTCGGGTTTTATTGATAAAATCCAAAACACAGTTCTATCGATAGTAGAAGATAGAATCAAGAAGCTGGAAGATGATTCAAATGTAGCAAAGGAAAGGCGTGGAGGACGAAAGCCTTGTTCATACAAGGAATTCATGGCTTGTAAACCACCAATATATAACGGGGAGGTTGACCCAATAGTGTGCCAACGATGGCTAAGTGACCTCGAAGGGGTATTCGAGAGAACTCATTGTGACGAAGAAGACTACGTAGCTTACGGTACGGGTCAACTAAGGAGTCAAGCGAAAGATTGGTGGGATAACAAAAAGAAGGAGATTGGGAGTGAAGCGGTTAAGGCCATGACTTGGGAGGAGTTTAAGACGCCGTTTCTTAAACACCATAGTCCCAAGGCGGTCATAAATAAAATCAAGGAAGAATTCATGCAACTTAGACACAAAGGTGAATCCATAGACAAGATCACGGGGATGTTTATGGACAAGATGAAATTCTGTGATGATTTGATAACGAATGAAGAGCAAAAGATCTATTATTATCATAACATGCTAAGCGCGGAGTATAGAGAGTTCATAACCCCTTCAAAGTACGAGACCCTCACCGAGATTGTCAATGCTGCTCGGGAAAGGGAGATCGAATTAAAGAAGAGTATTGAACGGGGTGAACGAAGGGCACAAGATGTGAACCCAAGCCCTACCAAGAAAGCAAGAACGAGTGAACCGGCCAAGAAATCTGGTGCTAAAGGTGGCACATCAGGTTGCAAAATTTGTGGGAAAAATCATAAAGGTGAATGTCGTTACAAGGACAAGCCTTGTCCCATATGCAAGAAGACGGGACATATGGCTATGTCATGCCCGGAA
This sequence comes from Helianthus tuberosus, assembly GCA_030545235.1. Classification (NCBI taxonomy): domain Eukaryota; kingdom Viridiplantae; phylum Streptophyta; class Magnoliopsida; order Asterales; family Asteraceae; genus Helianthus; species Helianthus tuberosus. The sequence continues at coordinate 192,156,470 of CM060406.1, forward strand.
AAAGTGACGGTTTGTTACAACTGTTATCGAACGGGTCACAAGAAGTCGGAATGCCCGGAGTTAGTCGGAAAGAAGGATGGGCAAGAATCAAAAGGTGAAGCCCCGAAAGCAAAAGCAAGATCTTTCCAACTAACCGCCGCAGAAGCAAAAGTTGAACCTGACGTGGTCTCAGGTATATTTGCTGTAAATTCAATTCCTGCTCATGTGTTATTTGATACGGGTGCGAATAAATCCTTTGTTTCATATGGACTTATTCGACATCCTTCATTTATCTTAACAAAATTACCTGTGCCTTTAGAAGTAGAGATAGGTAATGACAAAAGTTTTATTGTTTGTGATGTATGTGAAAATTGTAAACTGAGCATCGATGATGAAGAATATTTGATAAATCTAATCCCGATGTCGATGGGAGAATTCCAAGTAGTCGTGGGGATGGATTGGCTATCTCAATACCATGCAAAGGTCGTGTGTTTTCGCAAAGAGATAAAACTAACATCTCCTAGCGGAAAACACGTCACCATTTATGGCGAAAAACGAGGCAACCCCATAGTATGTTCGATGTTGAAAGCTCACAAGCTCATGAAGCGAGGATGCAAGGCATTCATAATTTATGCAAATGAAACCGAGAAAGAATCACGAAAGATTGGAGATGTACCGGTAGTACGAGACTACGAAGATGTTTTCCCGGAAGATTTACCGGGGATACCGCCTGAACGGGAAGTAGAGTTCGGGATCGAATTGATTCCGGGCGCGAAACCTGTAGCAAAAGCCCCGTACCGACTTGCACCGTCGGAATTACAAGAGTTGATGTCCCAAATCCAAGATTTGCTTGACAAGGGATTCATAAGGCCAAGTGTGTCTCCTTGGGGCGCACCGGTATTGTTTGTGAGAAAGAAGGACGGGAGCATGCGCATGTGTATTGATTACCGGGAGTTAAACAAACTCACGGTAAAGAACCGATACCCGCTCCCGAGGATAGACGACTTATTTGACCAACTACAAGGCGCGAGTTGGTTTTCAAAAATTGACCTTAGGTCGGGATACCACCAACTAAAGGTCAAAGAAGAAGATGTACCGAAGACGGCTTTCCGCACAAGATACGGACATTACGAATTTCTCGTGATGTCATTTGGGCTAACAAATGCACCCGCGGCTTTCATGGACCTCATGAACCGGGTTTGCAAGCCAATGTTGGATAAGTCGGTTATCGTGTTTATTGATGATATCTTAGTGTACTCGAAAAATGAAGCTGAACACGCACATCATTTACAAGAAGTGTTAGAGACACTTAGGCGAGAGAAGTTATATGCAAAATTCTCTAAATGCGCCTTTTGGTTACGAGAGGTTCAATTCTTAGGCCATGTTATAAACGCGGACGGAGTATTGGTGGATCCGTCAAAAATAGAGGCTGTGTCAAAATGGAAACCCCCGAAGAACCCTTCGGAAATTAGAAGCTTTTTGGGGCTTGCAGGGTACTATAGGAGATTCATTCAAGATTTCTCCAAGATTGCATCGCCGCTAACAAGACTAACCCAAAAGAAAGCAAAGTTTGTCTGGGGAGTCGAGCAAGAAAAAGCTTTTCGAACGCTAAAAGAAAGGCTAACTCAAGCTCCGGTATTGACATTGCCGGACGGAGTAGAAGACATGGTGGTTTATTCGGATGCTTCATTGTCAGGGCTCGGTTGCGTGCTGATGCAACGAGGCAAGGTAATAGCCTATGCCTCGAGACAATTGAAGATACACGAGAAGAAATACCCCACGCACGATCTCGAGCTGGCAGCGGTGGTATTTGCATTAAAAATATGGAGGCATTACTTGTACGGGGTAAAATGTACCATATTCACCGACCACAAGAGCTTGAAATACTTCTTCGATCAGAAGGAGTTAAATATGCGACAAAGGCGATGGTTGGAAACGGTGAAAGACTATGATTGTGAAATACATTATCACCCTGGAAAGGCAAATGTGGTAGCGGACGCTCTAAGCAGGAAAGCGGATTATGTCCCGATACGAGTACGATCGATGCAGCTCGTGGTAACCTCGGGTATACTTGAACGTATTCGAGAGGCGCAATTAGAAGCGGTAAAAGAAGAGAATTGGAAGAAGGAAAGAATAATTGGTCAGTTGAAAGACTTGTCGGATGGGAATCACGGGTTAAAGACTCGATCCGGAAGGGTATGGGTCCCACATACCTGTGGAGTAAAGGCGCTTCTACTTGATGAAGCTCATAAATCCCGTTATTCAATTCATCCGGGTGCGACCAAGATGTATAATGATTTGAAACAAAATTATTGGTGGCCCGGAATGAAGAGGGATGTGGCGAAGTATGTGGAAAAATGCTTGACATGTTTACAAGTCAAGGCAGAACATCAGAAACCCTATGGCAAACTCCAACCGTTGGAAATTCCGGTTTGGAAATGGGAACATATTACAATGGACCTGTTAACCAAACTGCCTAGGACAAATCGTAGTTTTGATGCCATATGGGTAGTGGTGGATAGACTGACAAAAAGCGCTCACTTCATTCCGATTCGTGAGACTTACACGTCAGAAAAGATGTCAGAAGTCTACACCAATGAAATAATAGCCCGTCATGGGGTGCCGGTGTCCATCGTGTCTGATAGGGATACCCGGTTTACTTCGAAATTTTGGCGGGAGTTTCAAGAGCAAATGGGAACCAAATTGTTCATTAGCACCGCGTACCATCCTCAAACGGATGGGCAAAGCGAAAGAACGATACAAATATTGGGAGACATGCTACGGGCATGTATAATCGACTTTGGAGGCAGTTGGGATGTTCATCTGCCGTTAGTAGAGTTTTCGTATAACAACAGTTACCAATCTAGTATTAAGATGGCACCATACGAAATGCTGTATGGCAGAAAGTGTCGAACTCCGGTATGTTGGGGTGAAGTGGGTCCACGTGAACTCGCCCACCAAGATATAGTACGAGCCACAAATGAAAAGATCGATAAAGTTCGGGCGCACTTGAAAGCGGCTCAAGACAGGCAAAAGGCGTACGTTGATAAAAGGAAAAGACCGATTGAATTCCAAGTTGGTGACAGGGTCATGTTAAAGGTTTCCCCATGGAAAGGCGTTATTAGATTCAGAAAAAGGGGAAAGCTAAGCCCAAGGTTCATTGGACCATTTAAAATTATCGGGAAAGTTGGCAAGGTAGCTTACCGTCTTGAATTACCGGAGGAGTTAAGTGGAATCCATGGCACGTTCCACGTATCACAACTAAGAAAGTGCTTAGCGGACGAAACGGACTATATCCATTACGACGATATCGAAGTGGATAATAGTTTGAATTATATTGTAAGACCGGTGGAGATTTTGGACCGAAAGGTCAAACATCTACGAAATAAACAAATTGAACAAGTCAAGGTTAAATGGGAGCATAGAAAGGGTTCGGACACTACGTGGGAGTCCGAAGAAGAGATGCGACGTCTTCACCCTACTTTATTTGGTACGTAATTCGGTTTCGGGGACGAAACCCTTATAAGGGGGGTGGACTTGTAACACCCCGAAAATATAATATCTTATATTTGAAATATTAAGTATAAATAAACGAGAATCAACTAACTAGGAAATTTGACCTAGTTAGTTACAAGTTTAGAAATAATCTATAGTAGGGTTAAAAAGCAATTAAAATAAACATTTATCAAATGGAGGGGCTTAAGTTGTAACAATTAAAAACTTAAGTGTTACTAAACTAATAAAACAAGCCAAACACCCCCAAATGGGAGTGTTCTGGTCGTACAAACAGAGCAGGGCGACACCCACTCTCACAAAACCAAGAACTTCACTAAATCTACAAATTGAAGGTTGAATCCAAGTCGAAATCGAAATTTAATCATAGATTCGTGATCCTCATTGCGAGAGGATTCTAAGGTATGTAAAATCTGATGAAATCTTCCAACTTGAATTTCTCATGATTTTGTGAAACCTGGAATTTGAGGTTGCATGTGTGTTATGTAGTTAGATTAGGGTTGATATGGTGTCTAGATGTGAAATCTAGCCAACTACATGTGAAAACACTACCAAATTCAGGAAATTCCATGAACACCTTGAAGGTGGATTGTGGGTTTTACAATATGATGATGAACATTAGGATTTAGAATGGATATTTTGGTGTAATTTGATACTAGAAAATGATTTCTGGAAATGCATGATATTTAGATTATACATGAAGGTTATATTGATGATTTAGTTGGCTAACTAACAAGCTATAAACTTGAATATGAAAGATATAAAATTCTGCCTTTAAAGTGTTTGATGAAATGCCTCTATGAAGGCCTAAAACAGAAATTCTGAGCTTAAACTCATAATCATGATGTTTTGGCGAAATATGCAAATCATGATTTAAATAGAGTTCTAAAACGCATTGTGAATGAACTCTATAGGATCGGACGCAGGAGCGTCAAGTGGACAAGCGGGAGGCGAACCACGTTTGAAGGGCAAACTTTGAAGGTATGTAACTTGATTAGTTACGTTATTTCCATTGTTGATAAGCTTCGTAAATCTCACTATTAGATTGACATTGTGTTGAAATTGCATCCGTTGTGGTTAAATGTTTGTTTTGTTAAACCTAGCATAAACAATGAACCCATTTGGTAGTCGTCATAAGTGGATGGTTCCACAAGATGAGCCGATGGACTTCTAGTTGTGAATATTGTAGTTTAAGCATTTTAGACAACGATAATGGTGATGTAATCATATGAGCATTTAAACTAGGAGATTGGTAAAATATGCGAGTGTTAACAAGCTACAAATTTTGGGCGTTATGTGCCATAAACTTATTAGTTAAAAGATAGCAAAATTGGGTAAGTACGAATTTATTATTTCGTTGCATCATAAATTAATTAATAAGTTTTATGTGTATCTTCAAAAACATGGTGAACAAGATAGTTCAATATAACTCGGAAGGGACCTTTGTCTTAATCAAGTGAGACGGGTCAAAACAATTGTTAGAAACTCGTTGTATGTATTACATTGTTGATGATTAACTCTTGGTATCTAAACGGGTCAAATAATCGAGTGAAGCATAATTTATACTCCGGAATATGACGGACTATACTACGATTATTAGTTAATATCTGTCACGTCATTAGAAATATTAGACTTGATGTAATTTACAAGATTTGGGATGAATGAGATAAACCAAATAATCAAGACATTTGATTTCCAGGTTCCACCGTAAATTACGGTAGTACCGTAATTTACGGTGAGGGTCAAACTTGTTTACGGCGCAGGTCTACTGATTTACGGTGACCAAATAAAGTTTCAGGTCTCACCGTAAATTACGGTGATACCGTAATTTACGGTGAACTATATATGTTTTTCTTTATTAATTGCTTATCAAAGTTTAAATGTTAGATCTTGTGTTTAAAATGTTATATAATGATGTCAAAACTAATGTTTAACGGTTTTGACCCTAGGTAACTAGATGGACCTTACGGATGATGATCAAGCAACGTTGAAGAACCGAACATGTATTATGAAGCTTCCGCTATTATATGAATCTTTTGTAGCTCTTGTATATGGGTTGTAAACTTTTGTTAAACAATTTTTGAAACGTTTTAACTTAGTCATTAGTTGACTAAGGTTTTAATTAAATATGATCTTTGTTAAAGAATGACGTGTATTTAAACTTTATTTTGCTTGAATTTAAGGGTAAAAAAATTTAGGGTGTAACATAAATGTTTGTAATAAAGTTTCCGTCGCTTCAGTTTACTGTTTTGTAGTTACTGTTTGTTTAGCTTCATCTGTTTATGGTTTCAGTTTACTGTTTGTAGTTACCTTTTCGAGATTTTGGCGTTTTGTATTTTTAATGGGATTTAGATAAAGATGGCGCTTTATTCTATTCTCTTGTACCTTGTTTTATAATTTTTTTTAGTTTTTAATAATACTTGTCCAAAGTAATTTTATTATAGTTTGGGAGTTTTGGACGTTTTATGACATGATGGCGTTTCACAAGCATTTTTCTGTGTGGCGTTTTATTATATTTTTTTAGAGAAATAATGTATTTGTTCTTAGCTGAAAATTACATAACAAACAACAGAAAAAAGAAATTTTAAAAAAATAGAAACAATTCTTCTTCCAAATCTTCACTGGCACCGGTCTCTTTCTTTTTGGAAACTACAAGAACCGTTACCGATGTATGGCGTTTTTTATTTTGGTATGATTCATTTATTTTTTTGTTGTTGAAGTAGCTTTTTTGTGGATGTTTGGAAACACAAAATGACGTGGGTTTTTTGTTTGAAGTTCATCTTTATCTTCATCTTTATCTTCATCCCACTTTTCGGTGTCATCCGTCTCTTCATGCCATTCAAATATTCATGAAGAACAAAGCACAGAAAATGAAATTTGTCTGTCATTTGTCTCTCTTTCTTGAAGATTTGTCCATCTCATGCAGCAAAACGTTATTGAGTTACACCCCTCAGCTAACAATCCATTCGGCGAAACTTCGCATAGAACAATATTGAATATCCAAGAAACGATGTTTGCCATTTTTATTTTTTTAACTTTTTGGCGTTTTTACTAAGAAAATAGTGTATCTCAAAGAAACTTCGATTGTAATCTTTGATGTTTGGGTTTTTGGCGTTTCTAAGATGAATGGTATATAGTAAACTATGGCGTTTTGGGTTTCGTGTGGTTAATGTAAGGTCTGAGTTGTTGTTTATATAGGATGTTTTGGCGTGTATTTTAGGCAGGATTTCATGATAATAAATGCTAGTAGTTAAGTTCCATCGTTTCAGTTATTGTTTGTTCTGCTTTATCGATTAAAAACAAAGTTTGGTGTTTTATATTTAATGACGTTTTATATTTAATGGCGTTTAAATTAGGATGATGTATGCTTTGTATTTTAAGGCGGGAATTTAATGGCGTTTTATTCATGAGTTTGGCGTTTTGTGTCGAGAAGTCTAAAGACCTTTTTACCCTTAATGAAGCGCGTCCATGTAATAAAATTGATGTTATTTACGAAAACGCCACCGGGCCAATCTAGTCCATAGATTGTTTTGATCTGACGATCCATAAGCGTTCTCACTGTTCTCACACTTTTCACCATTTTCCCTAGATCTTGACCCTATATATATATATATAGGAGAAGGATCCGTTAGGAACCACCCTTTATTGCGAGAACCGCGAGAACCAGTGTGAACACAAACAATAATACCTAAAAAAATCTAAAAAAACACCCAAAAATTTTGTTTTTTTTTACTATTTTTTTTTGGAAAAATCGCTATATTTCGTTTATAAAAAAATATTTAAAAAAAAAATTTCGAGTCACAGTTATCCATGCACATGTGCATTTGTATCATTTCTTTGACAAATTCCGTAATTCATTACAAATATTAGACAATTGCACTTTCATTTACACTACCACGTGTAATACACTACTTTTTACGTTAACAATATTAGAAATGCACATGTGCATCTATATGTATTAACATGAAATTAGGTGTGTTGCCACAGTACTTTCTCTTTCATCTATAATTCCATCCATAATACACAAACATGCACATGTGCATTTTTGTCATGTCTTTGACAAATTCCGTAATTCATTCCAAATATTAGACAATTGCACTTTTATTTACACTACCATATGTAATACACTACTTTTTATATTACCAATATTAGAAATACACATATGCATCTATATGTATCAACATGAAATAAGGTGTTTTGGTACACTACTTTGAATACACTTTCCCTTTCATCTATCATATCATCCATAATACACTACCATTACCTCCTACCATCCATAATACAATATCATTACCTCCTACCATCCATAATACAACACCATTACCAATATTTTCACTTTATTACATGTATATCAACACCATTTATACAATCCAATCATCATATTACATCATAAAGTAACAACTATAGCCAAACCATCAACCACTAGATATAATTAACCAAAAAACATGTATATGGGCCTACTTCTCCATTCAAAATCGCAAACTTTTTGTATTAAAACATGTTATATCATGGTTATACCTAATGATGCACATGTGCATTTTTAATATTGATAATGTAAAAAAGTAGTGTATTACGGATGGTATTTTAAATTAAAGTGCAATTGTCTATTACTGATAACGTATAACGGAATTTGTCAAAGTAATGATACATATGCACATGTGCATGGATAACTGTTACTAAAAAAAAGTTTTTTTTTTTTTGGTAACTAAATATAGCGATTTTTGTTAAAAAAAATATTAAAAAAAAATTTTTAGTGCTTTTTTTATTTTTTTTAGATTTTATTTTGTGTTCACATTGGTTCTCGCAATAAGGGTGGTTCTCAAATGAACCTTACCCTATATATATATATGTGTGTGTGTGTGTGTGTGTGTGTATGTATAGGGTAAGGATCATTTCAGAACTCTAAATAATTATAGAACTTACAGAACTCTTAATAATATATATATATATATATATATATAGGGTGGGGTTCTTGAGTTAACACTAATGTATTTGCGAACTGAGTGAACAAATCCTGGCCATTGATCTACACACGTGTATGGCTAGGATTAGTTCACTCAGTTCGTAAGCTACACTAGTGTTCACTCTTGAACCTCATCTTTTATATATATATATATATGGTGGAATTCTATAGTGAACAATAGTGTATTTGTGAACTGAGTGAACAAATCCTGAGCATTGATTTAAATCATCAGATAGTAAAATACATTAAGCATCAAATCCTGGCCATTGATTTACACTTGGTATTGATAATCAAGGGCTGAGATTAGTTCATTAGTGTTCACAATCAAGAGGGTTATTCACAAATGAACTTAACCCTATATATATATAGGGTTAGGGTAAAATGAAACCTTATACGAGTTGTGAGAGCTTACAGAACTCGGCCATACGAAAGGTTTTTCATCAGCTTTTTACAGCTGTTGTAAGGGGCCGAAAAACACCACTTCGAAAAGAAAAAAAAAATATTTTTTACGGCAATATTTCTAAACATTTTAATCTAGAGGTGTGAAAAAAATGGGTGCAAAACTCGCACGGAAATGCCGAGTTCTCTAAATTATCACAACAACTCGGAGTGATTTTCCCTTAATTTTAATCCTAAATATATACTATTAATAATTTCAGACTTAGCATTGACTTTAATACAAAGATGCAGTAATCCGTTGAAGAGCCCTGTTGTGCTAATGGCTACAGCTCAAAACTGTCCGGCTGATTTCACACCTATCCAACTCATCATCTATGAATGTAATTAAGCTCGTTTGTTTTTTATTTATAATTAATAAATCAAAATTAATTAGTTTTTTGATCATCTTCTATTAGTGTTGCGAACGCCGGTTCTACATTTCATAACTAGAGGTACCTCGAATATGAAGGGCTGTATGAAGCTAGCAAACTTGGTCCTCAGAGCGGGTATATATATATAATGCATGGTTTTCTTATTCATTCATACAAGGTTAGGTTAAGTTATTGATCGATCATATATAACATAACATGCATGTTCTTTTTTATCTTGTGTAGTTTTGGCGTACCCTTTTAAAATGCTTATCCGGATTTGCATCAAGCTCCAAGGTGATACATATTAACTAACTAAAGAAAGTGTTACATACATGTTAACAAATGTGGATGGATGATTCATATGTGTGTTTATATACCATTGGGGTGCGCACGCGATGCGACGAGTAACACAACAGATAGGTTGGTGATTTTAAGGATGAGCAGAGTGTGATTCAGTTCGGTTTTTAACTACAACCAAAACCAATTTATATCGGGTTGAGCAACAGTTGTCATAAATAATTCCAAAAACATAAAAAAAAAACTTAAAGATGCAAAAACATGTGTGCCAAAAACATGAAAAAAAAAACCTTAAAGATGCCAAAACATGTGTGCCATGTAACGGATCAAAATATTTAAACTTTTAAAATTTTTCTTTAACTAAGCAATGTGTTAAAAATGATTAAAAATAATACCTTTTAATTTTTTTCTATCTAAGCAATGTGTTAAAATGATTACAACTATAAAAAAAATCTTGTATATATTACCTTTGAACTTGTGAAGAAAGAAAATGAACGGATTTTTATTACTAAGTGACGTCTTAATTAGGAGAAGTTTATTAATTAGCGTATTAATTAGGTTAAGAGAGGACAAATTAGGAACTATTGTATAGAGCATTTGTACCGTGCGCACCAAAATGTATGCTATGCGTCTTAAAATGGAGAATAAGTTACAATTGTATCCTCCTCAAATCCTTTATATCAGTGGCGAAGCTTGAAAATTTTCACCGGGGGGTCGGAAGTCACCGAAACTAAAAATTCTATATAACTGTAATTTTTTTTTATAAAACCGGGGGGTCGAAAACGTATATACCTAAAAAATTCTACACAAAACGTACATACATAACACTATTGAGCGAAAAGTTCGGGGGGTCGGGCGCCCCTCCCGGCCCCTTAAAAGCTACGCCCTTGCTTTATATAGTAGTATAGTATATAGAAGATATACTATATTATAATACATATAAGGAGGACACAGATATAATTTTACATAATTTAAAAACTTTAAGTAATACAACTTTTAAAACATATAGTATAATCTCCTAAAGCTTATTGTTGACTTTTATACCACCTACCCATCACCATAAAAACAATCATTTTTTATTTTTTTTTAGTTTGAGTATAATATTGTCATAGTTTTCCTTTATAATTAAAAAAAAAGTTAAATATTAAGTGATTAATAGTATCTGAGTTCTCCACCGTAACATAGACCCTATAGTATGTGTCCATGTATAAATACACATATATTGAAAAGACTTAAAACTCTAGAAAACCTAGGAAGCATTTAGGCCACAAGATCATTGTGCATTGTAGGAACAGAGATGGGAGTGTGCCACGCCTTAAGGGTGTCCGGGGCACTCCCCTAAGAGGGGAGTCCCCTCTCTTACGCATAACCAATCCTCGTGTGCCACGTTAACTCCCCTCTTAAACTCCCCTAACACCCCAATTTGATGGCGCCACTCCCCTCTTAGGGGAATTGCTTTTTTTATTCAAAAAAAAAAAGAAAAAATTTCATTGGCTGAAATTGCGGCTGGCCCCACCTCCTCCCTCCTTCTTCGGTGAGAGCCCCCCGGATTTGGTCCCCGATTAGGGTCCCCGCCTGGATGGCGGGGGTGTTCCCGCTCGGCGAAATCGGTCCCCGCACGGGGTCACCGCGAACGCCCCGCTCACCCTAATAGGGGCGGATTTAAAGGTAGTGGGCGTAGAAGAGGAAATACTAACTAATTTTGACTTTCTAACATGTGAGTCATATGCAAGTTTCCAATCATATTTAAACATTTGTAATTTTTTTTATACGTCAATATTCTTTAAATAAAAGTATACCATAATATTTAGCGTTTTTTATCTTTAATATAAGTCTCGTATTGTTATAATATATATATAGGATAAAGATCCGTTAGAAACCACCTTTTATTATGAGAACCGTTAGAACCAGTGTGAACACAAACAGTAATACCTAAAAAATCTAAAAAACACCAAAAAAAAAAATTTACTATTTTTTTTGAAAAAATCGCTATATTTCATCAATAATAAAAAATTAAAAAAAAGCGAGTAACAGTTATCCATGCACATGTGCATATGTATCATTTATTTGACAAATTCTGTAATTCATTACAAATATTAGACAATTGCACTTTTATTTACACTACCAGGTGTAATACACTACTTTTTACGTTAACAATATTAGAAAAGCACGCCAATGAGCTTGTGGTGGAGTGGTAAGGGAGAGACTTGGGTTTCCAAGAGACCCAAGTTCAATTCCTGCTTCTGCCCATTAGTTTTCAGCGGCACCTGGTGATGATGGGAGACTAGGCGAGTAGGCGGCGATCGCTAGTTCGATCCTTGAACTGAATGAGTTTTACCTCACCGCACTGTCGTGTATTTGGGCGAGTGTTCACGGGCTTCTGCCCTTGGTGAGGGTTTTTCCCCAGTTCGGAGACGAGTGTATCCCGATGTGGTGAATTTCGCCTGTAGCCCATTTGGAGGATTCGTTGGCCGTTCAAAAAAAAATATTAGAAATGCACATGTGCATCTATATGTATCAACATGAAATAAGGTGTTTTGGTACACTACTTTGAATACACTTTCTCTTTCATCTATCATTCCATCCATAATACACAAACATGCACATGCGCATTTTTGTCATTTCTTTGACAAATTCCGTAATTCATTACAAATATTAGACAATTACACTTTCATTTACACTACCGTATTTAATACACTACGTTTTACATTACCAATATTATACACGCACATGTGCATCTATATGTATCAACATGAAATAAAGTGTTTTGGTACACTACTTTGAATACACTTTCTCTTTCATCTATCATACCATCCATAATACACTACCATTACCTCCTACCATCCATAATACAATACCGTTACCAATATTTTCGCTTTATTACATGTATATAAACATCATTTATACCATCCAATCAACATATTACATCATAAATTGACAACTATAACCAAACCATCAACCACTAGATATAACTAACGAAAAAACATGAATGTGGGCCTACTTCTCCATTCAAAATCACAAACTTTTTGTACCAAAAAACACGTTATATCATGGTTATACATAATGATGCATATGTGCATTTTGAATATTGGTAATGTAAAAAGTAGTGTATTACGAATGGTATTGTAAATTAAAGTGCAATTGTCTATTACTGATAATGTATTACGGAATTTGTCGAAGTAATCATACATATGCACATGTGCATGAATAACTGTTACTCAAAAAAAAGTTTTTTTTTTCTAACGAAATATAGCGATTTTTTTAAAAAAATATATTAAAAAAATTGAGTGTTTTTTTTATTTTTTTTAGATTTTATTTTGTGTTCACATTGGTTCTCTCGGTTCTCACAATAAAGGTGATTCTCAAATGAACCTTACCATATATATATATATGGTAAGGTATATATATATATATATATATATATATATATATAGGGGAGGGTTCAATTAAAAACCACTAGCTAAAGTGAAAACCCGAAAACTAACTAAAAAGCCTAAAAAACATACCAATTTTTTTTTTTATAAATTTTCGCTAGTTTTTGTATATAAAGAAAACTTTTTTCAAAAAAAAAAATGTAGTGTACATGTGCAATATATGTGTACTACATATGTGTATTATTGCACATATGCACTACAAATTTTTTTTTTTTTTTTTTTGAAAAAGACTTTTTATATAAAAATAGCGATTTTTAATAAAAAAATTGTAAAAAAATTGGTATGTTTTTTAGGCTTTTTTACTTAGTTTTCGAGTTTTCGTGATAAAAGAAGTTTTCCCTTGAACCTTCCCCATATATATACATATATATATATAGTCAAAAGTTGGCTACAAAGTTCAAAACCTCTAAAAGGTGTGAGAAGTTTTTGTAGCCATTATGGTTTAAATATTAGACATGATATTTTAAATTCTTTTGGCATAGTATTATATATAAAAAAACACAAAACGTAACAACTGAAAACATAATAAAATTTATTTTAGGCATAAAACATCATATCAAGAAAGCTAATTAGTGTGTTTTAAATTTCATCTATAATATATTTTATTATGTTTTAAATTGTTATGTTTAACGTTTTCCTATATAATATCTTGCCTATAATTTAAAACACAATATCTACCTATCCTTCGCACACATTTTAGGAGTTTTTAGGCTTTGTAGCCGAACCCTACCGATATATCTTTTTATATTATCTTTTCGGGATAGGGTTTGGGTAGGTAGTTAAAAACTCTTAAAAAGTGTAAGAAGTCTGTGTAACGTTTGTGTTCTAAATTTTAGGCACAATATTTTATATTCTTTTGGCTTTGTATTATATAGAAATACAGCAAACATAATAATATAAGAAAACAATAAAATGTATTCTAAACATGAAATTTAAAAACCCTTTTTTTAGTTAGACGCATTTGCTCTTTTGACGCGGTAAAAATATTGCTTGCATGATTGCAGTATTCAAGGAGTTGAAAGAGATTATGAAAGAACGAAGGGATGCAAGAGATTTGTTAGATGTTGTTTGTGCTTTGATACAATCTTCAAACGAGACCTGGTCTTCCCGAGATATTTACACGGAGGCGATGCTTGAGGCTATAAGGCGTGATGCGAGTGACGTTGTTGAAACACTCGTGTATTGGTTTCCAGAGGCAACCCTGATCGTGGACGAAGATGGCCACAACTTTGCCCAGGTTGTTTGGAAGAACCGTGCATCCAAGATTTATGCACTAATCCTTGATGGAAACCTAGCTAACCATACGAGTCTCTCTCAGGAATCATCGAAGGTAGATGAACATTTCGGGAATAATTTCCTGCATTTTGCTGCAAGATTAGGGCCTGCCAGGAAACTTGATCTTACCTCATGTCCACCTTTCCGAATGCAACGTGAGTTACAATGGTTTAAGGTAGCGCAAGAAATTGTTCATCAAGGCTGGCGCACGGAGAAAAATTGTTTGAGAGAAACGCCTGACATGGTATTTAAAAAAGAGCACAAGGATTTGGAGATTGAAAGCGGAGAGTGGATAAAAAGAATAGCAAACTCAGTCACAATTACAACCACATTAATCATCACAGTCATGTTTGCATCAGTAATTCAAGTACCAGGAGGTAATGATGACAAAGGACTCCCAAATTTTATCTCCGAACCAGCATTCATTCTATTCCAAATATCAATTACTATATCAGCGGCAGCATCTGCTCTTTCGTTGTTATTATCCCTGGCAATCATAACTCATCCTCTAACCCAAGATGACTTCCTACTACGTTTACCTATAGCCATGGCAATTGTTTGGGTGAGCTTGTTCCTGTCAGCCGCGCTCTGTATGTTGGCCTTCGGGGCTGCGTTGTTCCTTCTTTTTGGGATTAACGACCCATGGGTTCTTGGTTTGTTAGCTTCACTCGGAGCCCTACCAGTTATTCTGTTTTTGTTTTTCTACTCTTGGTACATGTTAGATGCAATTGCTGACTTCATGCATTCCACAGGTCATTTTTTGATAATTCATTCTTCTCGTCGTCTGAAACTAGTAGGTCGGATCTTTATTTAACCAACTCCATACTTTGATCTTCCTGTTATTTATATTTGTAATAATCGATGTGATTGGCCTATTTTATATGTGTGTCTATAGGGTGTGGATCATTTAGGAACCATCATTTATATGGTGGGGGTTTAGGTTTTTGGGTGGTGATAGGGTGGGGGGTTCATTGTTTATTTTGGGTTTAATTGGTTGTGTTCACAAGTGGTTCTCATGTTCCCGCATGAACCCTACCCTATATATATAGAGACAGGATTTGGAGAAAACGCTTAAAAATGTGAAAACGGTGAGAACAATTTTGGTGTTGACATATTGTGTTGGTGCTAACTTACACTAAGGGCAATATTGTCAAAAATCCCATACACATGCCAAAGACCATGCATATACAAGTTGCATGCATATTCCATCATCTTTTTTAAACTCCCGTAACTTTTATATACGTGATTGTTTTTAAAAAAAATTACACCATAAAATCGAATGGTTTATTATATTTCCAACGAGTATATTATTGTTATACTTTTGAAATAAAAAAATAACATGAACTGGGTGTCCAAATAAAAACGTCAAAAACACCCAGTTCATAAAAACGTCATGAAATGCTCAGTTGAAAACATTATAAAACACCCAGCTAGGAAAAACACCATGAAAAACCAAGTTGAAAACGCCAGAAAAACACCCGGTTCAAAAAACACCATAAAACCCCAGTTTTTGTTTTTAGAAAAGTATATCAATGGTGTAATGTTTTTTAAATAATCATGTATAAAAAAGTTATGGACGTTTAAATATGACCAGGGAAATGTCAAATGATTAGCATGTGCACAAATCACTGCATCAATCTCGGCCACAAATCACTAATTCGTTATATATATATATATATATATATATATATATATATATATATATATATATATATATATATATATATATATGGGAAGGCTAACGTGCAATATTCCTTAACGTGCGATGGCACGATATGAAATTACGCATGTTATAAAACTGAAAACCCTAATCACGTATGTTGAAAAACCATAAATCATGCATGTTGAAAAACCGTAATCACGCATGGTTATGATTTTTCAATATGTGTGATTATGGTTTTTCAACATGCGTGATTATGGTTTTGTTCATGTGTGATTAGGGGTTTGAGTTTTATAACATGCGTAATTTCATATTGTATGTATCGTGCGTTAACGAATATTGTATTTTACACTTTCTGTAACGCCTCGCTTTTTGTAACCTTCCTTATTTAGAAAGTTTATATGTATTTCTATTTATAGAAATTTGTATTCTCTTTGTATTCGTCTTTCATTTCCAATCATTGTAATCCGAGATTTAAATCATAATAAAAGCTTGATCTTTTTATACATCTTGTTATATATAATTCGTAAATACCTCTTATACATGCATTATATGTGCATACTTGATACAGTAATATGCAAATCCATACTTGTTTATACATGCAAAATTCATTTATACATTCATTTATTCATACATTACACTTATGCATTGCACTTACATGTTTAAAACGCTTAAAACCGACAAAACACGCGAATTCAACAAACTTGAATCTTCGTGCAACAGGAAAACCTCCCTCGTGCGAAAGGATCCCCTTCCGCACGAAAGGACCCTGTCGCCCGAAATCCCAATCATTCCAAAACACATTCCCAACCTATAAATATGAACCCACACCCTCAATTCTCACCTTCTACAACCCTAAAATTCTATCTCACTTACTGAACTCGAACTTTCCAGCTGAGCTACTTCCAGAATCGTCCTAAGTGAGTTCAAAGCTCACTAACACCTTGATTCCTCTTACTTTCCTTTTACTTTTTCTATCTTTTTACAAATCTTCATACCAACACAGCTTGGTCTCTCAGATTGATTGGGCAATCTGATAACAACACTCAATCATATTGAGGACCAAGCTAAGGATTGAAGTTAAACATTCAAACTTTTATAAAACAACCCTTCTGATTTCGAACTTGGCAGAATCATGGACTCACCAAGCTCACAAGCTAAGTTCATAGTTGTAGGTTAGTGTTAGGGTCGATTCCAGACAAAAAAGGTGAACAGTTCAAACAAAACCGAACAGTTTTCACCTCGAAACAGAGTCTCTCGCACGAATGGCCAGTCCATTCGCACGTGACAGGACCACCCTTTCGCATGAAAGATATTGTTTCTCCCCGTTCTGACATTTTCCAAGTGTTGAATGTTAATCAGATCCTCATTTTCAATATGAATGATTCTGAGATAACAGTGTGTGAACTCTGGAAGCCTTGGATTCCAATCTAGTTCCACCACCTCACTTGAACTTGCAAAACGAACACCCAAACAATCTCCTAGACATAGAATAAGTTAACCCCGTCCAGCCTCCAACACTTGGTTCATTCCTTCCATGTTGAGATGGCACACCCGGGTTGTTCTTGTTCGGTTGTTTGGTTATTTAGTTTCTGTTATTTACATTCTGTATTCATGACCAACCGGTTAGTTGACTAAGTTAACTTACTTGTGCTTTGGTGAACTATAACAAGGTTATTACCTCCATGCATGACTTCTATGAATTCTATGAACATTCTGGACTATTCTTATACTATATACCATAACCTATAATGTAACAGAACTCACAAACATAGACGATTAATGGTTAAAACGTTCAAAACAAAGTTCCGTTCGCACCAAACAGGTCCCTGTTACACGAAAGGTAACCCATTTCACGCGAATGGTTCCCAGTCGTGCAAACTGTCCAGTCGCCCGAACAGTTTGTGTTGTTTTAGTTTCCATTTATTCTGTTTCCACGTTCCTTGTTACTGATTCTGATGGGCAAATCAGGACCCGTAAAATCATAGAAACTTAGTGTCGTGACAAGTGCCTGGACAGAATATACTTTTTGTTTTAATCATACTTTCGTACTATATACTTGTGTACTTTAATTTTCTGAATCCAAATCCTCCGTTCAACTCCAACACTCACACCTTCGTTTACCCACCTGTAGGGTAACCTCGGTGTTCCAGCTCTCGTCAACAACTCAACTCTCTCGGGATTTAACTAACGAAGATTAGCAAAACCGTGTGTATCCTCGAACGCCCTTTTTCTATTTTACACTTTAGGTGCAATATGTTTACTTATAAACCTACACAGTTACACTTAGACTTTTATACAAATGCACAAACAATCCAATACATGCATGCTAATACTTTATACTTGATTCGTGTTTCTGGAGCAATCTTATGTGATAAACTTGTCATTAACTTCGTACGAGCCTCCCCTTAACATGTATAGTGCTATAGGAGTAACGCACCGCCCGTAGTTTTATGCTCATGTTAAGACTTTAATACTTGCGGTAATAAGAGAATTGACTTGAATATTCGCATGCCAGTTTTACGTTAATCTTGATAACTAAGTTTGCCATGTGGATTCGTTTAAGTCTTTTTATACTTATGCTATGTATCAAACTTGTATACTCGCCAATACATTTTGTATTGAACCATATTTTAACCATGTTGCAGGTTGATGATGATGAAATCTAGTAGGAATACTTTAGATACACATTTTGAAATACTAGATAGGTTGTTGTATATAACAACCCTCCTAAGACCCTAAAACGTTCATTATATACCTGTATGCGAGAAACAAGCCCGAAATACCCTTATACTTATAAAAATCAAGAAAAACAATATACATAAGGTTGTCACGGGCCACGACCCAGACACCTTTGGTCTTTCACAGGGCGCGAGGCCTAGTGACTTGCCGGACAAACAAAACTGCCATGTGTCGACACATGGCAAGCCTATACTCGGTGACCGATCAACCCTAAACCCTAGTCTACTCTCTCGCGGGCCGCGAGAGAGTTAGCTAAGGTCTACGCGGGTCGCGAGCCGCCTTAAATCTGGCCTATAAATAGGATCGACGAGCTCATTTGACAATTCGTTCAGAAATCAATTCTCTTTCAATTTCTGTAGGCAAAAATTATACCCAGGTATAATACCCACTATAAAGCGAAGCTCTGCCTCGTTGTAAGTACTATAACCCTTCTATTACCATACACGATCAATTTAGGGCTTCGTAACGCATGTCAAGGCTCTGCCTGACTCAGTCGTTAGAGTTCTGTCTCGTGTTACACCCGATTGATCTAGGGCTCCGTAATACATGTCAAGGCTCTGCCTGACTCAGTCATTGGAGTTTTGTCTCGAGTTGTACGGTTAATGTGATTTGGGGTATTTTACTAACATGTGTGCATTGTTTAATTTTAATAGGTAATAACCAGGAGAATCACCAGGAAGCTATAGTAGTATCACTTAAGTCAACAATCTAAGTACATTCATTTTTTCTCACTATTTGAGAGTACATTTTTGTGAGTCAAAATGTTTTACCAAAACCTCAAATGTTTTCAAATACAATTATAGTGATTAAGTCTTTGTGATTCTACAATTGCTGCCAGTATTTTGGAGTTTGTATACAGTACTTGATAACCTTCACAATTGGGCACGGGTATCCAATGTGTGATATGACCATAGTCACAGATCCGTCGAGTGACACGTACTAACCGAGTAATTGTGTAGATATAAACATTGTAATCGCCCTTAATACTGTAATGTGTAAACAACTGATGCTTTACCAAAATGGAATGTTGATGTGCGTGAAGTGTGTTATGGTTTTAATGTTTATTTTAAGCCCTTTTACACTTTCTTTAGCCAAGTTTTAAATTTATAAAACACGATATTTACTAACACTAGACACACATATGGGCAAGTGCACCCATCGTGAGCGTAGTATAGTGTTGGTAAGATACCGAGGTCATCCAAGGACACAAGAGCTTTTAGTACCGGTTTATCCTCAACATCTAATCAAATCAAAAAGTTAGAAAAAAGGTTTTTTAAACTAGAAAAATAAAAACTAACTAAAATGCTGAAAATAAAATAAAAGTAAAAACATATAGACAAGATGAATCACTTGGCTCCGACTCGTGTATAGTGTAACCTTTGATTATTTCCGCACTTTTGCACTTTTTAAGAGATTATCTTAGTTATTGTAGTAGGCCCCTCTTTTGAAGGTGACGTTACCCTCAACCCAGTAGTTTGAGTCAGCAAGGATACAATCCTAAAAGGTCGGATTATTGAAAGATAATTAATTAAGTTATTAATGCATATTATGGTAGGCCCCTCTTTTGAAGGTGTCGTTACCCTCGGCTAAGTAGTCTGAGTCAGCAGGGATACAGTCCTAAGTAGCCGAGTTAAAGTATTAATAGTAGCTTACATATGAGGGGGTCAAAGAGTTTGGACCCCCGCCATCCAATACCATTAACTATTGAAGGAGGTCCTACTAAATTTGACCCAGGTCCTTGCAGGATCTATACACTGAACAAGGCAATACTTTTACCAAACCGTTCCCTTAACCCCCGACCAGGTAGCCAACATACCTCCATATAGACCGTGGAGATATGAATGGTGAAAATCTTTTATTTTATATAGACAGTAAAATAATGCCAAGACACCACGGACAAACGATAAGGAAAAATCACCTTCAACATAAGAAACTAGTTATTAAAGTCATTAACACATAACCAAGTAAAAAGTGCGAAAAGATTAAAAATAAAAAGTATTACACTAGACACTTTGTCTTTACCAAGTGATGTAAGAGACTTAGGCAAACATGGCCTTGATTGTCAAGAACTCTTACGATCAATCTTGGATCCCGAGACGACTCACACACTCTATGATGGACAATGGATGATGGTGGTGGATGATGGTGTTATGGTGGTGGTGGGTGGTGGGTGAAGTGTGAGAGAGGTGGTGTGCCAAGGGATGGTTTGAACTTGAGCGAAGCACTCCTATTTATAGGCTGAACAGAAGCTCGGGCACGGCCCCGTGTCCATTGGGCACGGCCCCGTGTCCATCCTCTTCTCTGTCTTCATTAATTGCAGTTTGTCTGCATTAGTTGACCACGCCCCCGTGTCCGCTGGGCACGCCCCCGTGTGCAGAAGCATATCTGTACTATCAAGATTTTTCTGGATTCTGCGAATCTTATAGTTGACCATGGCCCCGTGTTCGCTGAGCACGGCCTCGTGGTGGGCGATAGAAGCTTCTATAGCTTTGTCTTTTATGCTGGCACTTGGGCACGCCCCCGTGTTCACTGAGCATGGGGCGTGTTCAGCCTTCTGTTCTCTTGTTTTTCTTGGGAAGATGCTGTCGTGGGGTCGGGCATGTCTCTTTTGTTCCTTTTGTTGTATTTATGTTAGATTTAGCTGTTTTTTTGCTTCTTTTGTTAATTTGAGCTCATTCAATCCTGAAAATACAATAGGAAGACAAAAGCACACTTTTTCCAACATTACTACTAAAAAAGGGTTAGTTTTATGCCACAATTGATGTAATTTATATGTTGCATTTTGCACACATCAAATACCCCCACACTTGAATCTTTGCTTGTCCTCAAGCAAAACTCTTTATAATGTGGCTTTACACTCCCAAATGGAATGGGTAGAAGAGAATGTTTTTTTTTTGGGGCTTGTCATAGAGTGTCGGGATTTCCAAGATTCTTTATTTAGTTTTATTTTTATTTATTTACAATCCTATTCGTCATGATTTATTTAAAACTTTTCATAAGATAAATTACTTATTAGGGCATAACATGCCCCTTTAAAATTCTATTTATATACAAGTTCACATACCTCACGGGGGATCACTCAACACTCGGCCGAAGATGTATTTTAGTGAATCACTCGAGAGCGGCATGGAACTTACTCTTACCATAGGCTTGCCAAGAAATCAATCCTCCTCCTTTTTAACTATATACCTTTGTAAATAACAAGAGGACTTTTGAGTGAAGGGTTAGGCTTGGGTAAAAGGTAGGTGGTTGGGTTAGTGGTTAGTAAAAGGGCGAAAAGCGTAACAAGCATTGGTTTTCGTAAGACTTTTTATTTTTGCAACTTTTATTTTGATGAAGCTTTTATTCAAACAAAGTTATTTTTGATAAACTTGTTTGTTTATTTCTCTTTGGCTTCATCATCGATATATATATATATATATATAGGGGAGGGTTCATTGGGGAACACTAAAAAAGTGGGGAACGGGGGAACACTCTTAAAAATTATACTTAACATGTTAAAAAAAATATTTTTCTAAATTTTTTTCGGCGTTTTTTCTTATAAATACAAGTAGAAACATTATTGATAAAAAAAAATCAAAAACTAAAAATATAAAAAAATGTTTAAAAAACAGTTATATCTTATAGAATTAACTTAACATGTTAAAAATAATTTTTTTTTTTAAATTTTCAGCGCTTTTCTTTATAAAAAGGAGGAGAAACTAGTCGAGTAAAAGAATAATTTTTCTAAAAAAACAATTTTTAGCCTTTTTTTAATTGTTTTTTTTAATATTTTTAGTTTTTGAATTTTTTTATTAAAAATGCTTCTACAAGTATATATAAGGAGAAGCGCCGAAAAAGATGTTTAAAAAATTAATTTTTAACATGTTAAGTTAAATTTTTAAGAGTGTTCCCCGGTTCCCCACTTTTTTAGTGTTCCCCAATGAACCTCACACTATATATATATATATATATATATATTTTGAAAAGTCATATGAAAAACCGAGCTTGTTACTAAAACAAAAGGTTGAAAGTAAAAAGGGTTTTGGTGGGTGAAAGGGCGTTTGGTTTGGGAAATGAAAAAGGTTTAGGCTCAAAGAGGCTAACTAGGGGGATTTTGGGTAGGTGGTAAAAAAAAAAGAAAAATAATGGTGTTGAAATAAAAAGGGTTAGTCCTAATGCCTCCATCATTTACTTAATCGGGTTTAAGTTGGTAAGGACCGGGAATGCATTGTCGTGGCAAGTTCTAGAGTCGTAAGAACCAAGCGGCTATTCACACAAAAAACGAAAAATGAGCATTTAGTTTAATGATATGTATTTGTATGCTCAATAAAGGCTCAAAACTCACTTTTGTGGGAATGGATTTTTATGTGATCAAGTATATATAATCAAATTTTAACTAAGCTTGTCATGCCGTTTCATAATTTTCTTATGACGGTTCTTTTTATCACGACGCTATCGGTTGTAAATTTGTAAAAATATAACCTTTTTAGAACTTGAATTTTCCGAGTTAAACCTAGACAAGTAAAAAAAATTGAATTTTTTTTTTGAAAAAAATTGAATTTTTTTTTTGAAAAAAATTGAATTTTTTTTTTGAAAAAAATTTGGGGTGATTAGCGGTTCCAATAGAGTTTTGTGTAAGGCTTGTAGTTAGGACTTGCAAGATTCAAGGTTTTAGCATCCCCCCCCCCCCCACACTTAAATTACACATTGTCCTCAATGTGTCCCAAAAATAAGTTTTTAGGTTGATTGAAGGAGGTACTACTAAATTTGACCCAGGTCCTTACAGGATCTATACACTGAACAAGGCAAGACTTTTACCAAACCGTTCCCTTAACCCCCGACCAGGTAGCCAACATACCTCCATATAGACCGTAGAGATATGAATGGTGAAAATCTTTTATTTTATATAGACAGTAAAATAATGCCAAGACACCACGGACAAACGATAAGGAAAAATCACCTTCAACATAAGAAACTAGTTATTAAAGTCATTAACACATAACCAAGTAAAAAGTGCGAAAAGATTAAAAATAAAAAGTATTACACTAGACGCTTTGTCTTCACCAAGTGATGTAAGAGACTTAGGCAAACATGGCCTTGATTGTCAAGAACTCTTACGATCAATCTTGAATCCCGAGACAACTCACACACTCTATGATGGACAATGGATGATGGTGGTGGATGATGGTGTTATGGTGGTGGTGGGTGGTGGGTGAAGTGTGAGAGAGGTGGTGTGCCAAGGGATGGTTTGAACTTGAGCCAAGCACTCCTATTTATATGCTGAAC
Source organism: Helianthus tuberosus (assembly GCA_030545235.1). Lineage (NCBI taxonomy): Eukaryota > Viridiplantae > Streptophyta > Magnoliopsida > Asterales > Asteraceae > Helianthus > Helianthus tuberosus. The sequence goes on from CM060406.1 coordinate 192,180,410, forward strand.
AGAAGCTCGGGCACGGCCCCGTGTCCATTGGGCACGGCCCCGTGTCCATCCTCTTCTATGTCTTCATTAATTGCAGTTTATCTGCATTAGTTGACCACGCCCCCGTGTGCAGAAGCATATCTGTACTATCAAGATTTGCCTGGATTCTGCGAATCTTATAGTTGACCACGGCCCCATGTCCGCTGAGCACGGCCCCGTGGTGGGCGATAGAAGCTTCTATAGCTTTGTCTTTTATGCTGGCACTTGGGCACGCCCCCGTGTTCACTGAGCACGGGGCGTGTTCAGCCTTCTGTTCTCTTGTTTTGCTTGGGAAGATGATGTCGTGGGGTCGGGCATGTCTCTTTTGTTCTTTTTCTTGTATTTATGTTAGATTTAGCTGTCTTTTTCCTTCTTTTGTTAATTTGAGCTCATTCAATCCTGAAAATACAAAAGGAAGACAAAAGCACACTTTTTCCAACATTAGTACTAAAAAAGGGTTAGTTTTATGCCACAATTGATGTAATTTATATGTTGCATTTTGCACACATCAAATGTACTTACCAGTATTTTTTGCTGATAAAATGTTTTTAAAACGCGTTTCAGGTAACACAATGTGAAAGCCAATAGAAGCCAGCTGGAGAGCACTGAAGGCTTGAAAAAAAGTGGCTATAAAAGTTACATAAATAAAAAGGAGTTTTTGTTTTCAATAATTAGGGTTTATCCCTACATATGTACTATCAAATGAACTTGGGCTTTACCCCAATGATCTATTATTATAAAAAGTTTGGTGTATAACTCTGATAAAAATATTTCCTAACTACGGTCCTGATGTATTCCGCTGCCAAATTAATAAACACCGATACCACTGATCTGGATCTCGCGACACCCGCTCCCGGGGTAGGGGTCGGGGGTTGCAACAGAGAGTGGTATCAGAGCTACAGGCACTGGTTTAAGCCAAAGAAATGTTCTGCTGACATTTAAATTTTGTGTTAGGAAATAACTTATATGATTACGTGTAAATATTGTTTTGTGTTGTTTGACTATTTGTTAGTTTACATTATGAGTGAGCAAGGAACATCGGACGCTTATCGTCACTTAGATAGTTCACCAAAAGATGAGGGAACATCATCTCAACCTAATCCCTCGGGATACTCAGCCGATACTTAGGAAGGGATATTTATATTTAAGGCACAGTCTCAGGAACCCTTCACTACCAAAAAGAGAGGTTGGTGTAATAGAGGAGCACATGTATAACAACCCTCCTAAAATCCTTAAAACACCCCTATATGTCTTAAAATACGCCCCGTATGCGAAAAATGGACCCGATATACCTTTATTTTATTAAAAATCAAATAAAACAAATTCTGGTGGGCGCTCGCGGGCCGCGACCAGTACGGTTGTGTGCTTCGCGGGGCGCGACAAGGTGCCACCAGGCTCAACCCTATGCCGCCATGTGGCACAACACCCGAATAAGCTATACCAGTGACTAACTGAGGCTAGGACTTAGCCTAGGTCCTCGCGGCCCGCGAAGGGCTTGGCTATGATGGTCGCGGGGCGCAAGCCGCCCCTGTTCTAGCCTATATATAGAGAGAGTTCGACGTTCATTTCAAATCGTTCATTTCTCAGAATTCTCTCTCAAATTTCTTAATAGTAGAAATAATTCTCGGGCATAATACCCACTAAAAAGCGAAGCTCTGCCTCGATGTAAGCATTATAACCCCTGGTTACGTATTAGTTACTTTGCCCAATTGATCTAGGGCTCCGTAATGCATGTCAAGGCTCTGCCTGACTCAGTCGTTGGAGTTCTGTCTCGGGGGAGGGTATAGCTAATGTAAATTGGGTTATTATACTAACTCGTGTGCATTGTTTAATTTAATAGATTATAGCCAGGAAGTCACCAGGAAAAATCTAAAATAGCAATGTGAGTAATTCCTCTTTTTGTAAACTGTTTTTATAAAACCTCAAATTGTTTTAGATTATATTTAACAGTGATTAAGTATTTGTGATTCTACAATTACTGTCGGTATTTTGGGATTTTGTATACATAACTTGTTACTACATTGTGAGTAGTAGCATGACCACAAGTCAGGATTGACAGTACCGTGGATGGTAATTAAAGTAGATGTAAACAAATGTAATTGCGGATGCCCTCAATGCTGTAAAACGAAAAAACTTGTTTTGATTAAACTGGGATTCACTCGCCAGTATTTCTTGCTGATAAAACTTTTTAAACGCGTTTCAGGTAACAAAATGTGAAAGCCAAATAGAAGCCAGCTGGAGAGCACTGAAAGCTTGGAAAAGTGGCTATAAAAGTTACCTAAGCAAGAAAGAAGTTTTATTTCAAATAAATTAGGGTTTATCCCTATGAACATGTTGTAATGGAAACTTGGGTTTTTCCCATGTATTTATTATTAGAAAAATGTGGTGTTTTACTCTGATAAACTTTTTTCCTAACTACGGTCCTGATGTAATTTCCGCTGCCAAATTAATAAACACCGATACCACTAAATCTGTGCTCGCGGCTGCTCGGTATCGTGGTAGTGGTCGGGGGCTGCGATAGAAGGTGGTATCAGAGCTACAGCCACTGATTTCAGCCACAAAAGTGTTCTGCTGACACCAAAATTTTATCAATTGTGTTAGGAAATAATCTATGTGATTGCATGCATATCTGTATAAACTAGCCCTCCATTTTACTGTTCATTACGTTCCTTTATTAATATATAGGAGAATATGGTTATATATATTCAATAATTAAAAATCAATAATATTTAATATTTCGGATATCTGATATCAGATATCCGAAATATCCAAAAGTTTTAAAAATCGCTATCCGAATCCGAATTTTTCGGATATCCGAGTTTTGGATATCTGAACTTTCGGATAATTCGGATTCGGAATTTCGGACATTTCAGATTCTGTTTCGGATTCGCATTTTTTTTAACACCCCTAGTTTTCATTTCATGTTTTGAGTCAGAGTGGACATGAAGGTATATTGGGCCCAAGACCATGTATTACACACTATTCTTTTAATCAGTTTGCACCTTGTGGATTTTCTGATGGGCCATCTAATCCACAGCCCAATCAATTTTCTACTACAGGAACTTCAAATATTTTTGGGGTTGATCACTTTGCGAGTTGGGCTACTCAGTAGGCTTCACCTCGTCTTTCGGCTGACTTATCTAGTATTTGTGATAAAGTCGATTCTTGGATTCCTGACTCTGGTGCTACCTCTCACATGACAGCTCTCATTTTTTATTATGTTCCATATTCTAGTTCTGAGAAGGTTGTTGTCGGCAATGGTATGTCTCTTACTATCTCTCGTATTGGCACCTCTTAACTTCATTTATCTGATTATAGTCTTACGCTTAGACATGTTTTTGTGGTTAATGGCTTAGCCAAGAACCTTTTATCGATTACGTAGTTAGTAATTGATCATCCTATAGCTGTTGTTTTCTCTCTCATCTTGGTTTGTCTATTCAGACGCTTGTGTGGACAACTTCTCCACCACACCCGTGGTAGTCCACATCAGCTATATTCACTCGCTGGTTTTACTTCTACTTCTCATGAGACATGATATTCTCGGTTGGGTCATCCGTCTGATGATGTTTTGTCCAGATGTTCGTTTTTATATCTGAAAAACAAAACCACACACACACATTGTAATGCTTGTAGTGTTTTGAAATCGACTAGATTGCCTTTTACATCTGAAAAACAAAACACACATTGTAATGCTTGTAGTGTTTTTACATCAGTTGTATCCCATTCTACTTTACCTGTACATAATATACATTGTGATATTTGGGGTGCCTCACCAGTTATTTCTCGAGTTGGTTACAGATACTTCATCCCTTTATTGATGATTTTATTCGATTTACATGGATTTATTCCTTGACACATCGTTCTCAGGCTGTTGATTATTTTCGCCATTTTAGACCTCTTGTTGAGAACCTTTTCTCCTGCACCATAAAACATTTTTAGTGCGATGGTGCTCCTGAGCTTATTCGTGGCCCTATGGCTAGATAACTTTCTGATTCTAGTATTGCTTATCGCAGTCCCTATACACCCCCAACAGAATGGGTTGCTGAGTGGAAAATCGCCATCTTTCTGAGGTAGCTCGAGCATTATTGTTTTATGCTTGGTTACCAAAGCAATTCTGGTATGATGCATATGCCACTACTGCTTTTCTTATCAACCGGTTACCATCACTGGTTCTTCATCATTCATTTCCTTACGAGATTCTATTTGGTTCTCGTCCCGATTCATCTCTTCTTCCCACTTTTGGGTGTTTGTGTTATTCGTTTCTTGGTGATACTTGCACGGATAAACTATCACTCAAATCAACTGTCACAGCCCCCGAACCCACCCTGGGAGCGGGAGCCGTGAACCAATCAAGTGGTACCGGTGTTTATTAAATACGCAGCGGAAAAATTTTTCACCAGGATCGTAGTTAGGAAATAATTTCAGAGTTTGTAAAACAACAAACTTTTAATATTAAACAAATGGGCTAAAACCCATATTCCATTCAAATGTTTTTCTAGGGATAAACCCAAATAAATAAAACATAAATTTCTTCTTTTATTCAGGTATTTATAGCCACTTTATTTAAGTCTTCAGTGCTCCATAGCTGGCTTCTATTATCTTTACAGCAAATTACCTAAAACGCGTTTTGAAAACATTTTATCAGTAATAAATACTGGCGAGTTCATTCCATTTTTATAAAAATGTATTGTTATACTATACAGCATTAAGGGTTTTTATATTTGTTTATATTTACCCAAAATTCAATCAGTATTTGTCACATGGTGGCAATTCCGATGTGACGGTGGTCATATCACTCGTTGGCTAACTTTTGTCCAATAGTGCAGTTTATCAAGTAATAGATATATAATATATCTTACTATTATTCAAAGGTATCTGTCACTAGGCGATTCCCGTGACGGTGGTCAAATCACTGTTGATCATTCTTCCAACTAGTGACTGTGGCCGTGTCACTGTTGATCGTTCTTTCAACTAGTGACTGTGGTTCTATCACTGTTGATCATTCTCTCAACTAGCGACGCTAGTCATATCACTGTTGATCATTCTCTCAACTAGCGACGTTGGTCATATCACTGTTGATCATTCTCTCAACTAGCGACTCTGGTCATATCACTGTTGATCATTCTCTCAACTAGTGACTCTGGTCATATCATTGTTGATCATTCTTTCAACTAGTGACGCTGAACTAGTAGTGTATATAAAGTATGTACTAGAAAACCCATGATATGATTACTTAGGAATCATTAGTTTTAGCTCCATTGACACTAAACACGAAGTTTTTTAATATACTATATTGCCTTCAGTTTTACATTAGTTTAATTATAACTAAACGTTTAGTGTATACTACTATAAAAGAAAAGTATATACTACATATACACTATAACATTTAAATGAACTAATGTAAAACTAATGTAATTAATATTATAATAGAGTTTTAAGCTATAATGTGAATTACACATTATGTAAGTTAAAAATCAACAGTTGAATTAATTATAAAACTTTCTATACATATAATTATATGTATACAATAATATACAGTAACCTAAAACTCCAATTACACATAATCTTTAATGGGTTGTAAGGTTTTAAAAGAACACCTAAATATAATTGTCACTCATTATATTTAGATATAAGTGATATAAGGTTTTATATACAATGGTCATATATATTATACTACGTTTATATACAATAAATAATATATTAATAATATATTATTAATACATTATAATTAATTATAATGAGATATCGAATATTATAACATAACAGGCTCTAAATACATTAATAATATATGTGTTTTAACTTAACCCCTTCAATCTTGAACCCAGTTAAAACCCCACATACCGATAGTAATCGTAGAACACAAAAACTCAATCACTGTAAGTATAACTGATAAACATTTAGGGTTTTGTAAAGCATTTTTAAATATAAATGTATCACAAAAAGGTGATAAAAAGGAGAATGACTCACTTTGTAACTTTAGGGTTCAACTAGAAGCCTCCTGGTATAATCTTAGGTATAACTCTTAAGTTTTTTAATAAAATATATAATGCACTCGCGTTAAGTATAATAACCCAATTCAACTTTATCAATACATCATGGGACAAAATCCCAACTTAGTTCACAAAGCATAGCCTTTATTAGGCAGCGCTTTAGCATCAGTTGTTGGGTTTAAGACTAATCGGACAGGATATCGAATCAGTGATCAGGGGTTAAAACACTTAAAACGGGGCAGAGTTTTGGAGTATTATTGGTGAAATATTAAAAGAAAAAATAAAATTATAGAGAGAGAGGGGGCGAGACAGAAGCATAAGTGAGCAAAGTTTCTTGTAGCTCTGTTGTCCTATTTATAGTCAATTTTTTTCCAAGATTCTTGGAGCTCAAGTTTAAAACGATGCTTTCTGATCTACACGTATACAAAAAGCATTTAATTCAAAATTCTACTTTTGATTTGTAGGACACGTACACAATTCTCATTTAATTGTCATGTTTTGATTATATTATTATTTATAATTAATAATTAATTCAGCTGCTTCACTCATTTATCGTTTATAACTTCTAAAATATGACGTTTTATAAAATGATTAATATGTCATTAGAACGAGAATATTTTTATCTACATTTTGACCTGAGTTTCACTAAAAACGGAGTAAATTCAAATATAATGTTTTTTTTATAACTTAATTATTAAACGGATCCTATGTTCGTCTAAATATCTCATATTTCTAACAGTCAACTTACCCGTAATCTACCCGTTTAATAATATAAGTTTTTATATACTTTATTTTAATATATAAAAAAAAGGAAATGTTACATCAAATCCTTGTATCATTGTTGGATATGCTCCTGGTCATCTTGGTTATCTTTGTTATGATCCTCATACTTCTCGTACTTATACACCTCGACATGTTCGTTTTCATGAGACGATTTTTGATATTCTTGATTCTTCCATTTTTGCTTCTTCTTCCTCTATCCCTATTTCACCGTTCTTTATTCATCCTCCTTCTTCGATCATTCCTTCTCCTCCTCCTTTTTCTCTTCTTCCTACTTTTTCTCATCATTCTTCTCCTCCTACTACATCACCTTCTACTCCTCTTCCTCCTCCTGTTCTGACTCACCCAATAGTCACTCGTTCTCGTGATCACACACGGCAACCTCACCAGCTCCCTGATCATTTTCGCTTCCATTCTTCTACTGTTCCCACCACCGAGCCTTCCACATCCAGATAGGCTCAACAGTGGTCTATTTGGTGGGATGCGATGCGTTCTGAAATTGGTGCTTTACATGATAACCAGACTTGGCGTCTGTCAACAATCCCTTCTTTTATGGTGATGTATCTGAGGTTGTGAAGGCTTTGTTGACTCTTCCCGCCCTCATCATGTTTGTTTACTGAAGAAGGCCCTTTATAGTCTGAAGCAGGCACCCAGAGCTTGGTTTTCCAAGCTATCATCGACTCTTGTGTCTGGTGGATTCTCTAAGTGTCTTTCTGACACCCCTCTCTTTATCTACAGTTGTGATTCGGTCGTATGTTATGTGTTGGTTTACGTCCATGATATTATCATTACTGGGAGCTCTTCTGAGTTTGTTACCAGATTGATTGAGCGTTTGCATTCCCAGTTTGCGCTCAAGGATTTGGGAACTCTGTCATTTTTTTGGGTACACAGGCTACTTTCACTGATGATGTTCTACATCTCTTTCAGCAGTGCTATCTTCTTGATATTACAGCGCATTAGTCTTGTTGAGTGCCAGCCTTTATCTACTCTGGTTTCTTCTGGACGCCAACTTTCTCATCATACAGGTATTCCATTGTGGTTGATCCTACTTTGTATCAAAGTATTGTTGGTGCTCTACAATATTTAGTCTTGACTGGACCCGAGATTACTTATGTGGTTAGCAAGGTATCACAGTTCATACAGATACCTATTGATCGTCACTCGGTTGCAGTCAAGTGTATTTTGAGATATCTTTGGGGCACGATTTCTCATGGTTTGAGTATTCGAGGATCTGATAGTTTTGATATACATGCTTATTCTGATGCGATTTGGCTGGTTTTCCTGATGATCGACGATCCACTACTGGTTATTGTGTTTTTCGTGGGCCCAACCTCATTAGTTGGAGCTCCAAGAAACAACATATTGTTGCTCGATCTAGTACAGAGGTTGAGTATCACACCTTGGCTCATGCTGCTGCAAAAATTCATTGGATTCTATCTTTTTGCATGAGTTACATATTTCGTTGTCTTGTCCACCGACTATTTGATGTAACTATATTGGTGCTACATATCTTGTTGTCAATCCAGTGTTTCATCAGCGCACCAAACACCTTGAGATTGATTTGCCTTTTATTCGTGACATGGTGTTGGCTCAGATGTTACATATTCGTTATGTGTCTACTACACTTCAGATTGCAGATTTGTTGACCAAAGGGTTATCTATGGATCGTTTTGACACGTGTAGGTCCAAGCTTCACGTCGCTACGCCACGTTTGGCTTGAGGGGGTATATTAGAGTAGATATATATAGTTTGTATATATAGGTGGTTATGATTCTTGCACTTAGTTGCTAGATTTAGTTGTTAGTATTTTAGCCTCCTATATATCTCTTGTATTCTCTTGCATTCATGTTGATGTAATGAGATTACAGTTCTAGTTCATGATACCTCACTTTAGGACTCTTAGTTATAAGTCATGTTTCAGGGAGTATGTTGAATGGGTAGGTGGTGTGTTCTTCGTTGTGTTTTCTTAAGGTTGAGCTGAAGTAGCTGATTATCCCTAACGCCACCTGCAATCGACAAAATTTCTTACTGTTTTACTCTAGTTTAACATCAATTTTTCAAATCATAGGTGATCAACATTAAAATCTAACTGTGAGGTAGAAATCTTGGACTCCTCTTTAAAAAGATTGAAACAGTGTTTCTTAGAATAAAGCGGAAACAATATAAACACCATTCTTTGCTAAAACTCAATAATGTGTGCTTGAACTTTATGTGTGGAACCTCACCTACCAAATCTTGTCTACGGATCACAATGGGCTGGTTGCATGGCCCTAATAAATTAAACCTAAGGCAGAGCCACATCGAATCACTTTTGGATAGACAAACCTTGCAGGGCAAAATAGTCACTAGTTAGGAACCCAATAGGCCATGTAAAAGGATAAATCGTGTAAGCACAGACAATCATACATACGTAAAACATGTCTGGTGTCATATTAAACTCGACGCTTCCATACCACGCGTCAAATAGCTTACGCACAAATAACCTCAGTGCCTTCGTACCACGTGTTTGATAGCTAACGCATTGATAACCAGGAAGGTAAGTGATATGCACCAAATGCAACATATAAATTATATCAAATAAGGTATAAAATCAACCTTTTTTTAATACTAATGTTGGAAAAAGTGCGTTTCTTTGTATACTTTTAATTTTCAGGATTAAAAGATCTTAAATGTACAAAAGGAACAAATTAACAGCAGAAACCAACAAATAAACAAAAGAAGAAAAGTTGATACATCATATCGACCCTCTGAGCTTCACCCCAGGACCAAAAAACAACAAATCAGAAGACAAGCACAGGGTCGTGCCACCAAGGCATGGGGTTGTGCCCCACTCCAGATTACATGCAGAAGAAGAAAAACAAAAACATACAAGATACATGGGGCCGTGTCCCATGGACACGGGCCGTGGTTAACTCCCAGATATGCAGAATCTTGGATAGTACAGCAAGTACAAGGACCACGGGGCCGTGCCGTTGACACACGGGGTCGTGCCGTAGAAGGAGGCACGAGGTCGTGCCCTCTGGGCACGGGGCCGTGTATAAACCGCATGTTTCCAGTTATAAATAGGGGTGCTTGGTTCAATTGCAATCCATCCCTTGGCAAACCACTTCTCTCACACCTGCCTCCACTCCACCACCAAAATACCACCACCATCCACCATATTCCTTCATCATCCACCTTTAGAGTGTGTGTCTTGGGATCCAAGATTGATCGTAAGAGTTTTTGTCAAACGAAGGCCATGCTTGGCTAATCTCTTACATCACTTGGTGAAGACAGGTCTTTTATGTATTACTTTTGATTTTCGAGCTTTGGTTAACTTTTTAATTGGGTATGTATTAATTACTTTAATAATTGGTTTTTTTATATTGAAAGTGAACTTTATTCAATCATCTCTTCATGTTTTGTTGATTCACTCATTCGTGTCTTTACGGTCTATATAAAGCACGTTAACTGCCCGGAAGGGGGTTAGAAGGGTGGTGTGGGAAAGTTCTTGACTCGTTCATTGTATAGATCCTGCGAGGACTTGATTCAAGCTTATTAGGACTTCCTTTAAGGCAGATAGCATCAAATCGGGGGAAGTAAGAACGGCTTGAATCCCTTACAAATAAACTACTATTAAAACTTTAAACCGGCCTTGTAGGACTGTATCCCTGCTGACTCAGACCAATATGGCCGAGGGTAGCATTGCCTCCAAAAGAGGGACATGTCACATTTTGCATGAATAACTTACTTAATTATCTTTCAATTTTCCGGCCTTGCGGGACTGTATCCCTGCTAACTCAGACCAATATGGCCAAGGGTAGTGTTGCCTCCAAAAGTGGGACATGCCACTTTAACTAAGATAATCTCCTAAAAAACCCAAAGATCGGAAATCATCAAAGGATGCGTAAAAGATAATTCGGAACTAGGTGATTCTATCTTGTCTACTTGTTTCTTTTATCATTTTAGTTTCTTTCTTTACTTAACTATTAAAAAAATCTTTTTTTCAAAATTTGGTTAGATTAGACGTTGACGATATTCCGGTATTAAAAGCTCTTGTGTCCTTGGACGATCTCGATATCTTACCATCACTATACTACACCAACGATGGGTGTACTTGCCCTACCGTTTTGTAGAGAGTGATAGTGTTATATCGTGTTTTATAAATTTAAAGCATGATAAACGAGTAAAAGTGCTTAAAGTATTTCCAACAAATTTTATTTTTTTATTTTTATTTTTTTTGTTTTCCAACAAAATATTTATTGGTATATTTTCCCAGAAAATAAAAAACGTTTTATTACATGTTCTGATTTCCGACAGATTTTATTCTGTAAAAAATAATTTTATATCTTTTTAAGATTTCGTGGAATCCGTCGAAAATTAGCTTTGTCGGTGATGCTATGTGTTTCTTGTAGTGTAAGTTAAAGAGTGTTAAAAAGAATCAGCAAGTGTTAACCTCCCATAAAGCCATATGTTATAGGAAACAATGAGAGAAAAGATGAAGTTTTCTACACAAGTGTGTTGGAATTTTACTTTCAAGGATTGGGAGCAAGGTATTGTTATTGTCATGTCTAGAATATTATATTGCGTACCGATAAAGCATGCCCTTAATGGTGTTGTGAATCACGACCCATGAAGCTTCTATATATACAAATCTGCATGGACAAGTATACATGATCAACCTATATTTAACTAAAATTTATAATTCAAATCACCCGACAAGTAAGCTAGTATGTCCACCAAATATCCATTTCCATCACATGTTTCTGTCCAAAGCTTTGTTACAGTGAAGCTAAGTGATAAGTGCATGTATCGTTTATGGAAAACACAGATGTCACGTCTCTTAGAGAGCCATGATATGCTTGATTTCATCAATGGAAGTAGCATGCAGGCTGGTGATGAGGACAAGCTGTGGAACAGATCAGATGCCCTTGTTCATGGTTGGATTCTTGGTTCCCTCTCCGAACAAGCAGCCATAACAGTCTTGAATAGTCTTGAATCCAAACTCCCTCAACAAACACGTTTTACAGCCAAACATATATGGGATCAAGTGCAAAGTATGTATGATCAACAAGCAGGTCAGTACTTATTCTTGTTATATATATTCAGTGCCGGTGCTAGAATTTATTTATTTTACTACTGTCGCCTAAATTTCTATTGGTGGTGCTAGGATTTATTTATTTATTTTACTGATATCGCCTAATTAAATTTCTATCAATAAGCTAGGCGTTAGAATTTTCGGGCCAGGTTGGATTTTATCACTAATATTCACAACAAATTTATTGGGCAAAAAACTAGTTGAAAGGAAATAAAGGGAGGAACTTACATATGTTGCGTGATGCTGCAGCCTTAAGGAGAAACAACACAACTTGTGGATTTTCATATTCACAAAGACAAATCAATATCATAGTAAAAACATGTTATAATCAATAGAAAAAATACATGAAATAGAACAAGCTAACTACCACTTACCTCATAGTTGTTTCCTATGGGTTTTTATTCTTTGAAACCAATTCATTACATGTTCAATCGCAACTTTCGCAAAGAACTCCTTCTCGATATAATAAATAAAAGAATCGTTCATGTAATCATCACCCATCCTATTATATAATTCTTTGGTAGCTGAAAAGAGTGGGGGGCAAAAATAGAACTGTCAAAACAAATCAAATATGCTAAAAATTAAATTTTCAAAACGAGGTTATTTTTTCAATTTATTTTTTAGTTGACCCGGCTCACCCATTATACATAAACATAACTGATAACCCATTAAAAAAATAAAAAGAGTAATTTATTTTTTCCGTTGACCCATCACACCCATTTACTCTTTACACCTAACTTTTTGTTATTTACACCAAGTGATATAGTGATATGACATTAACAAATTCAAATTTGTGTTTTTTTTCTTTTATAACTTCCAAAATATAATCTTTTATTAAAAAAACGAATATGGTTTTGGGATATGCTTATTTTTATCTACGTTTTGATATAAACTTTGCAAAAAATGAAGTCGTATCAAATATATGTTTTATAAGTCGTTAGAAAATTTATATTCCATTTTTTTATAAATTTTTTTATCAAAACATATATAAAAATAAGTATATCACAAAACCATATTCGTTTGTTAATAAAACACTATATATAGGAAGTTATAAAAGAAAAACACAAATTTGAATTTATTAATGCCACATCTCTTGGTTTAAATAGCAAAAAGTTAGGTGTAAATAGAATCACTCGTACTCTTAAAGTGCAATGTCAGTGCGTTTTTCATGTTTACCTTCAACTTTTGTCAAATGTGATTTTTACTCCATGTTAGCCTTTTAAATTTAGCAATCTTCATTTTTAGCCCCTTAACTTTTTACGAATTTTGTAAAATGCCACTTTGACCCCACGAAAATATATAATCTGATTTTTCGTTAATACAATCGTTTGAATAATTTGTTGCGTGCATATTTTTATGTATATGTTGGTATAAACTCAAGTTGGTTTACATGTCGACGAAAATTTTGTTTGAAAATGAGTCGAGACAAATATAGTACGTTTTCATGCTTACATTGTATGTACGTTTCGATGTAAATTTTGTTTTACTTATAATACATTTTCATACTTACATTTTATGTATGTTTCGACGTAATTTTTGTTTGAAAGCTAGCCGGGTCAAATCTAATACATTTTGAGTCATCGATTAAATTTGAGTTGGTTTACGTTTTAACGTAAAGGGTCGATAATAATCTATACATACTCACGCCAATAGTCGGTAAAAAATTCGAATTGGTCTACGTTTCGACATAAATTAGGTATACTTGTTCGTATAAATTCGAGTTTGTTCTTGTTCGTATAAATTCGAGTTTGTTTGTGTTCGACGTAAATTTGGTGTACGCTTTTGTATTTTGTATGTTTCCTACGTATGAGTCGAGTCGCATATATTATGCTTTAACTTGACGGTATAAATTCGAGTTAGGCTACGTTTTGACCTGCCGCTAATACGTTTTTATTTGACGGTATAAATTCGAGTTGTTGTATGTTTTGACGCTGCTAAGTCTTAACGCAAATTTAAGGTTGTGTAGTGCTTAGGTGGAATCAACTAAGCAAACCAACCGGGTTCGATCTCGTTTCATTTGTATGTTATAAATTTGGTTTACTTTACTTTTTGATCCAACCACAATGCTTATATATGTTACATTGAGTTAGATCGGACACATCGAAACATGTGTTTTCATATGGTTAACGCATTACATAACTCTTGTACTAATCCATTCAATGTTTGCAACGAGCCCGCGGCGCATCGCCCGCATATCTTATTACTAGTTATACATAAACATAACCTGTAACGCATTAATAAAATAAAAAGAAACTAGAAAGTTGCTTAAATGATTAGAAACTGTTACATTTTTTTCCTAATATCTGTACTATATTTTCATAGAAGGAAATTTAAGATACCTAAAATTTAATGACTTTTTAGTTTAATGTATAACATACAACCCTAAAGTGAGGGTTAAATAGTCTTCGAAACACTAGTTACACTTTAATCTCCCATCTTAATTACACTTTGATCCATCATATTTAGAAAAATTCTGATCAATTAATTAGTAGTTACACGTTATCCCCTTACAAAAAAACTAACTACCTCCACATTTTATAAACGACCATGTTAATATTTAAGAAAAAAACTACACCAACAATTTATTCTCTTTAGTTTGAGTATTGTATTGCAATGGTTTTTTTAATTAAAAAATGAAATGTTATGTGATTAACAATGTATATGGATGAGCAATAACGGAACCCTTAACCGAAAACATACGGATGCGAACCGAAATCAACTAAAAACTAAATTAACTTAAAACCGATTAACCAAAAACCAGTTATCAATTTTGTGTACCCGCGTTTAACCAAAATTAACCAAACCAAACCGAATCATTCATATTTTCATATATTTCTATTTTATATACCTCTAATATTTCGTATTTTATATCTCCATTTCATATATTTATATACTTCCATTTTATGTATTTATACATCCATTATATGTATTTACACATCCATTTTATGTATTTTTTCATCCATTTCATGTATTTACACCTCAATTTCATGTATTTTAAGCAAACTGAACAAAAAACCGTCAATCTAACCGCATAAACCAAACGGATTAACGAAAAACCAATTGATTAAAAAATGGACTAACCGATGACTTTGATTTCAGCTTCAGTTGAGGATAATAATTGAACCGACTGAAATCATGCACACCCTAGCAGTGTTTGTGTTTTCCACCGTATCGCGAATGCACCCTTCTAGTCCAAACATCTAAAACTAACAACAACCTAAACCAGATAAACTTAATGCATCCATGTAGGTCCCGAAATCTGAGGATCGATAACGAAAACCGAATCCTTGTTTATAACAAACACGGTCACGGGTGCGGAATCCCCGTAACTTTGCCAAACCAAACACAGTAGATAACAACACGGAATAACCAATGAAACACAATCTATTGATTAAATGGGATGAGAACCGAGAACAACTGATACACACACAGTTTTACAGAATAACTCTCAGGGTATGCTCTCATCTAGTTTCAAAGTGAAACCAGAAAGCTGTTTATATAGTAACCTGGACCTTAACTATGACGAAACACAAGGGCTCGACGAAACACATTTGGGCCAGACACTGGGCCTGAAGAAGCCCAACAGTCGACGAAACAGGGGTGTTTCATCGCTGTTTTGTCCTGTAGTGTAAGAAACACTTGTGTTTCATCGTGGCTTTATCCTTTATGGAAGAAACACATTGTGTTTCTTCATGTTTCGTCAGGAGGTGTTTCACCAATTCAAGGTTTGGGCCCAAGTGAAGGTTAAGCCCAAATGAGGATTTGGCCCAGCAGACTAAATAATCACACAAACAAATAATACCCTAAATGCAACATGCATTGTTTGTTTATACATTACACATTAAACGGAACAAACTTGTCGGACCCAAGTGGGATAGGAGGATATCCAACTTGGTCTTCATTCCGTTAACGGCTCGAACCGAACGTGCCGCGTCCACACAAAAGTGTATCAACAAACTCCCCCTTGGACGCTGCTGTGATGTTTCGACTTCCATGTCTTTCATGTCGGAGGATCTTCAAAGTCTTCACGCGTCGTAAGAAGAAAGTGTATCAACAAACTCCCTTTTCATTTAGGAAGTGTGTTAACAAACTCCCCCTTAGATTGAACTCTCCATTGAGTCATGCTCGTGAATCTTTTGATCGTCAATTCTTCAGATCCTTGTGGTGTTGATGAAGGGTCAGCGGCAACTCGATTATTTTTATCTTTTGAGTGCCTTCACATCGTGTCTTCATTCCAAAGCTTGTCATCGAACATGTTTTCCTCGCCTTTAGCATCTGCACACGCAAGAAATCTAAACGCATAATGAGAACAACCGCTTGGAATATAGTTAACATTTAAACAATGGACACATATGAGATCAAATCTCAATCAAACACCGACCGACAATAGTTTGAAAGTTTAAAAATTGATCAATTTTAATCCTTTAACTTTCAAAACTTGTTAACTTCGACTGTTTATGAAGATGCAATTGTTTTCCAGCTTACAATCAGGATTTTGGGTAGGATAGACTCGAGTTCCAACATCGGTCAATCAAAAATAAACTAGAAGCAAAATCTTTTTGGATTTTATAAAGTTTATATTAAAACACACCTAAAATCTTTTTGGTATTTTTTCATTTTTCAAACGTAAAGACGGAAAGCAATAAATAAATATATACAAAGATGCAGAAACTGAAAGCAGTAAATAAATATTTACAGACATTCTTTTTGCGAGTTTCGAGGGTAAGAGAATCATATCAGTGTACGGTCACGCCAAAACGCTCTTTTTGTTCAATTAGTTAACAATAAGATAAGCATCCTATAACAATTATCGGTATTGTTGTCCACTTAAGCTCAACTTATCAGATGTAATCATGGCGAGGGGATACGTTAAGGTATGATTTATACTTACCGACCGGTGTTCATCCACACACGACACATTCCCGTATCAAGGTATGCACGAGAGTTCATCTTACCGGTGAGTATACCGATTATCATCTGTTTGACCGTATAAAAGAATGTGAGAAACTCACTTATTTTGATTGAAAACAAGCCCTATGTGATAGAATCACTTATTGATGAGGAACTTGATTTTCATATGCATGAAGGCACAAGAGCAAGTCCGTGAACAGGTCAGTACTTTCGTACAGCAAAGAGACGAACTTGACTCCCGGAAAGAATCTGTGATATATTATCACTTATTTTGTTTGGACATGTGATTGTTGATCACTTATTGAGGTCGAATGCAATATGTACACGTATGTATAGTATCATGGAAGATCTAGACTTCGTCTTCGTTATTTTTCGGTAAAAGAAACAACCATGATACCCAGATGATAAGCAGCATAAAGACCGAATATCTCAGAACCTCGGCAATCTCTCAAACGAAATTTCGGTACTAAGACCATATGCCAATGTGTGGTTCCCACCTGGTCTTCAGTCGATTTAGGTTTATATCACCCTGCACACTTTAAGATGATTGTGAGCCTACCGATACATCTTATATAGAGCTGCTTATCGCTTTTCATTTTGCATTTCAATTTAAAGAGGTTTAGACAGACCACTGATGTACTATCATTTTCTCTTTTTTCTCGCCAGGAAACTCATTTTTGATTTTCTTATGTTTTTGGGCTTTTGAAATTTTTCGATGTTTTCGAATTTTCAAAATTTTGGATTTACTCCCCCTAAAATCAACAAACTATGATAAATTTAAAAGACACAAAGATATTTACAAAAATGATTTTCCGATGCCGGTTAACTCATGTTTTACCTCAATGCCGTTTACCAAAAATAAGTTAATCAGAAATGATTTATCGAATTTTGGAAAAATCAGTTGGCACGTCGGTAAGCGGTGCGGACCATGACAACATTGATGAGTTTCATAGTGAAACAATCACGTGTAAGGTGATATTCGAGATCAACGTGTCTTGCTAAAGAGTGTTGTACGAGATGATAATAATTCATAAAGCAGCTTAAGAATCGACAAGTATAGGAGAGACTAGAAATTTAAAACCGTATCCTGCAACTGCTTCGTGCATTGCAAGGAATCTGAGTGCTCTCCCAAACTGGACATCCACCCGGTGTGGATTTCAAAGTCGATTTTGTAGCTACTCCAATTTTCTGAAAAATCTCTTCACAGCAACAAGATCATAAACCTCTGGGTCCGGCTGGTCTTCCACATTGCACCAGCGAAGGTCTTTGTATTTCTCTTTGAGAAGTAGTGTGCGGTTGTTCAATCCATACTAAGGCATCCGCACACCTGGTTGGTTTGTTCAACAACACATTTTCTTCAATCACACCACGAAGGAATGTACACTGCACGTTCATCTAGTAGATTTTGAACATCAGACGTGCTGCAGGTGCGTACATTTTGATTGAATCTATCCCGGGGACCCGATCAAAGCCTTCAACAATCACATTTTTGGAAAGATTTTTCATTTTGTCGAAGTTGTCAAATTATTTCGACAGACAATTCTGTCTTCTTTTCTTTTTCTCTTCATCAAAGGCAACAATTTATTTGTCGCCGATCTTGTGCATGAATATTCCACTATCAATAATCCTATGACTATCGAAAGTTCCTCCTGGAACATCCTGCACACTTCACTCAGAGATTAGTTGGAGAGGGGGACCCAAGCCTTCACAGACTTGGGTCGTCCTTCATCATCGAGGATTGTGACTTCGATTTCCTGATGATTTTCAAACACAGCACCTCCCCCTGAACTATCACCCGTCTTAGGTTTCCAAGTTTGTTTTTGTTTACCAGATTGAGTTTTGTAAACAGATTTTGAAACTTCTGGTTTTAAAGGTTGTGAAGAACTTGGTTCCCTTTTGACCGTTTTGACTTCAGATTTTAAAGCCTTTTCAACAGCTTTGATGTTTTGACGTCGTTGTTTCGTTTCTTGTTCCTTAACAGTTCTTTTATCATGTTTTGGTGAAACAGAACGACGTTGTGGGTGAACCTTTTCAGGTGGTGCTCTTTCCACAAATTTCTCTTTTGGAGTGTTTGAGCAGTTCTTAATGATATGCCCAAACTCCCCACATTTAAAACACGTTCTCCTTTCCACAAACTTAGGAGAATTTGACCGACTAACAGTTGTCGAACCTGTAGAACCTGAGGTACTTGGTTTTTCATCACACCCGTTTGTATGTTGAGTGTAATTGTTTTGACTGTTACGTTTTAAAATCTTGACTTGTTGAATAAAATCGGTGTTTGATTTGTTTTCAAAAGTCTCAATTTTATCAGTACCCTTCGATGCTACAAACTTGACATGACTGTTTTTCTTCTGGTTACGAGCTCCTTTTGTTTCAGATTTTGCTTGAGAAACATTAGCCTTTTGAGCTCGCCTTTTTGGTTGTTTACCTTTAGCAGCAATAGGTTGTTGCTTTGTTGGTGATTTTTGATTTCCAAATTGTTTCCTGATATCAGCTTTTGGAATTGGGTCACATTGAGTTACAATGACTCCAGGGATTGTCTTTCCCAAAAATTTGCTTGTATTATCTTCAAAAACTTTATCAATCGAAGTTGGATTGACCTTTTTAATTTGAAAATCGTGATCTGAATAGATTTTAGAATCACCAACCAAAGTGTACAACACATTATTACTCTTAATGGTAGACACAGATTCTTTTACTTTCTTGACAGGATTAATCACTTGTTTGGCAACTTGTTGCGCAACAGGAATAGGAGGATCACAAAGAATATGATTCTCAATTGGAATTTCTATTCCTTTCTTCTTATCAAGTGATTCATCCTGGTCATTCACATCTGATTCATCATCCGACGAATCATAGTCCTCAATGATTGGAGGACTTTGTTTCGTAGATGTTGAAGTTTCTGTTTGCTCAGATGATGTACTTGAAGAACTGTCCGATTTGAACCCTAGGCCAGTAGTAACTTCCTCATAATCAAGAGGCACACTGGGTTCAAAACGAGGCATATCCTCTTCATCGGGCATTCTGGTATAGTTGTGTCTCAAAGGGGGCGGACACGACTTATACCCAACGCCTTTCACATTCCCTTTCAGCTTTTGAACATCTATGATGTGATCAAGCACATATCGGGAGTTAGAATAACTATCCAATTTGAGCTTGATCGCATCATGCTCGCATTTGGCAACGGCTAGCTCTTTCTTTGTTTCCTCTATGATATTAATGTAATTGTTAATACCAATTTGCTTATTGAAAACAGTTTTTGTTAGCTCGGAAACACTTTTCTTTAAGGTTTCAATCACAGATTTAAATTCTTTTTCGTTTCTAGCTAGAGCCATATTTGCCTCCTTACACTTAGACAACTCAACAACCAAACTTTGGTTATGACTGTGAACCTTTTCAGATTCATCTTTCAATTCTGCACAAACATTACAAACACTAGGAGCAGGAGGATCAGAATTTACCTGACTTGTCGAGGCCTAGACATTTGCCATAAAGGCAGTCTGATAAGAAAAAGATCCATCTTCAGAATTATAATCTCCCGCATTCGAGCTTTCTTCATCTGAACTCCCGCTATAACCCGAGCTATCATCACTTTCAGAAAATTCTTCCTTGTGAACATGCTTGATGTGATTGATGATCTTTGCATAACAAGCTGTTCCTCCTCCTTGATCTTTATCTTCGAATTGTACAGACCAATTACACCCTTCATCAGCTTGAACGGTCAATGCTCGATTGGTGTTTGATGGTCCAGACTGGTTCTGATTGTTGTTCACTGCTACTATCCTTCTTTCATGATTGTCTTGATTTGTATTAGAAGTACTTGTCTGATTTCTGAACGAATTCTGATTGCCTTGTTTGCTTGGTCGGGTGCACTCACGTTTGAAGTGACCCTTTTCGCCACAATTGTAACATGTAACCACATCTTTATTAAACCCGTACTTCGTATCATTTTGCCTTCCAACGAAGTTCTTCCAGTTCGAGTCATGAAATCCTTTGCCCTTCTAACAGCACTTGCAAACGCCCACTTGATATCCATTAACTCCATTTCATCACGGTCTATCTGCTGATAATCTTCATTGGTCATATTGATGTTTCCAATTTGACCTGCTACCAATCCACAATAGGAACAGAACATTGTGTTGAGAAGTTCCAAATGTTCCTTTGCAACTTCTACACTGACTTTTGAAAGATTGGAAGTATCAACTCTGACAGTGTTGGTGTTTTGGGGTGAAGGATTGTTGGTATAATGCGCTTGTTGTTGTTGTGGTTGGGCTTGAGGTTGGGGTATGGATTGTGACATGTAAGCACTTTGATTCCACTGTGGTTGGGCTTGAGGTTTGGGAATAGATTGTGAAAGATAGGCACTTTGATCCCACTATGGTTGGGCTTGATTAAACTGTGGAAACGGAGATGAGCTTGTATTTGACACAAACGCCGTTTGAAGCTTCGGTTGCTGAACGGAACTAGAACTAGCTGAAGGACCAAAACCAGGCAAATACATTTCTGTGTTTTGAGGAGGTGCAATTGCAATCCTTTTAGCTTTCCGAATTTCCTCTTCGTTCTTTTGCTCCAACTTCTGAATGAATTCATAAAGACTGACATTGGCTGCATCCAGAGCGCCCGTATGCTTTAGAAGCTCAATGAATGGACTCCACTTAGGAGGTAGAGCATCAGCAAACCGTGCAATCATTTCCTGATGAGTTGTATTAACATTATAAGAACTCATTTCACTAATCAAATGATAAAAACGAGAAGTCATATCATTTAGAGTTTCATTCTCCAAGAACTGGAATAATTCAAACTCTTTCTTCAATAAATCATGGCGTATCTTTCTAGTAGCTGCATTGCCTTCTCCTCTCGCTACCAATGCATCCCATAAACCTTTCATGGTCTTACAATATGAGAATTGATGAAAGATGTCTCTGTGAAGTGCTTGAGTGAGAATAGCATACGCCTTCTTCTCCAGATCATATGCCTTTTTGTCGGCTTCTTGCATATTATTGAAAGTTGTCGCATTTGATCCTGCTTCTTCAAGAGCTTGACTAAATTCAGAGGTGAAACACGTCCATAATTCTGTGTTTTGCCCTTGAACATAATTATAGAAACGACCCTTCCATGATGGATAGTCGTTCATGTGATTTAACTTTGGCGGACGATTGTTGCTACCCGACTCACTCTCGCTAAGCAAAAGATTTTGAATGCTCTGATTTTGATTCGACACCATTGCCCATTGACTTGCACTTATTGACTGTTGTTGTTTAGGTATGGTACTCGCTAAATATTCGGCCATTGACATCTGTTTTTGAGCTCGTTGTGGATCTGTACTCCAATCCCAAGGGCTAGTACAACTCATGTTTGATGTATGAAAGTGAAAAACTGATCACACACTTGAAAACAGACAGTTAAATCACTTTTGCAAAGCCTCTGTTAAAAATGACAAGTATCTCGACGAAAGTCTTTGATCAAATGAACGACGAAAGTGAATTTTGGATAAGTTCCAACGAAACTCAATTGTAAGACCCTGATCGACGAAACTGAACGACGAAACTGAACGACGAAACTCCTTTGATATTTGTATGGCGATGAAACAGAATGAATATCTCAGCGACGAAACAGATTGAATATCTCAGCGACGAAACAGATTGAATATCTCATCGACGAAACAGATATTAATGTTGTGCGACGAAACTGAATTGAATGTGAATTGCGACGAAACAGAGATCTTGATTAACCAGCGACGAAACAGAATGATGAGTGAACGACGAAACTGAATATTGTACTTTTGAATGGCGACGAAATCCTTTAATCCTTTGATATTTGTATGGCGATGAAACATAATGAATATCTCAGCGACGAAACAGATTGAATATCTCAGCGACGAAACAGATTGAATATCTCATCGACGAAACAGATCTTAATGTTGTGCGACGAAACTGAATTGAATGTGAATTGCGACGAAACAGAGATCTTGATTAACCAGCGACGAAACAGAATGAAACGACGAAACTGAATATTGTACTTTTGAATGGCGACGAAATCCTTTAATTTAAAAGATAATTGACGAAAACAAACTGTTGTTGACTTCTTGTTGTGTGTGTGACGAAACCTATGCTTGTTGGTTTTTTTTTTTAATAAACAACAAAGAGATAAGGTTATTTGGTGGGATATTTTTGAAGCCTTATCCTTCTTCTGACAAAAGACACAAAATCCAATTTACACCATCCTTATCACACCAAACAAAGCATGGTCTAAAATACTTTAATTAAATTTCCTTTTTCACTTTAATTTTAAAGTCACCAACAACTAATACAGTGAACTTACAAAAGATCAAAAAGTGGAAAATATGAAGAACACTTTGAACTTTTTGAAGATCTGATGAACATGATAAATTTTCGAACACGATTTTGCTTAAAACTTTTAATAAAAACCCACAATAACATACAAGCATGCAATAAAAAGGATTTTCACTAAAACTTACAGCAAAAACAACACAATGTCAACTGATTTGTGAACTATTTTTCCCGAAAATATGAACTTTTCAAAAACAACAGTTTCTACAAATCACTTAAAACAAGCTTGATAAAACAAAACAATGTTTGGTTTTAAACAAGGAAAAGAGCCAAGGCTCTGATACCACTTGTAGGTCCCGAAATCTGAGGATCGATAACGAAAACCGAATCCTTGTTTATAACAAACACGGTCACGGGTGCGGAATCCCCGTAACTTTGCCAAACCAAACACAGTAGATAACAACACGGAATAACCAATGAAACACAATCTATTGATTAAACGGGATGAGAACCGAGAACAACTGATACACACACGGTTTTACAGAATAACTCTCAGGGTATGCTCTCATCTAGTTTCAAAGTGAAACCAGAAAGCTATTTATATAGTAACCTGGACCTTAACTATGACGAAACACAAGGGCTCGACGAAACACATTTGGGCCAGACACTGGGCCTGAAGAAGCCCAACAGTCGACGAAACATGGGTGTTTCGTCGCTGTTTTGTCATATAGTGTAAGAAACACTTGTGTTTCATCGTGGCTTTGTCCTTTATGGAAGAAACACATTGTGTTTCTTCATGTTTCGTCAGGAGGTGTTTCACCAATTCAAGGTTTGGGCCCAAGTGAAGGTTAAGCCCAAATGAGGATTTGGCCCAGCAGACTAAATAATCACACAAACAAATAATACCCTAAATGCAACATGCATTGTTTGTTTATACGTTACACATTAAATGGAACAAACTTGTCGGACCCAAGTGGGATAGGAGGATATCCGAATTGGTCTTCATTCCGTTAACGGCTCGAACCGAACGTGCCGCGTCCACACAAAAGTGTATCAACAATCCAAAACATATATAATTTGAATTGCTCACCTGCGATTGAGATTCTCCTAAGTCCCCCGATTCTTATTTTGATTGGATATTTGAAGGCCATGACTCCTTTATTTCTACTCCTTTTCTTTTTATAACTTATTTGTTTTTATTGGATTTTGATCTATTAACCTCTAATGGAGTGGGCCAATTATTTGGGTTAGAACCTTTACGATGTGTTCCCGAGCTTACTAATAGAAAGGCGTGAAAGGAAGTAAAAGTATGAGTAAATTGCCCGGATAGTTCCTGTGGTTTTGTAAAATAACACCTATAGTCTCCAACTTTGATAGTTTGTTACTCGGATAGTCCCTAGAGTGGATGTCCGTTAGTTTTCTCCGTTAATTCCATGTAAAATGACCAACATGCCCTTAGTATTAAATTAAAACACTAAAATAGATATATTAAAATTAAAGGTGGGACTCACCAACCTTTTATTCACCCTTTTAAGCCCTTGTATATATCTCTCTCAGATACACACACTCACCAACACCTGCCTCTACCACTTACCACCAGTCGCCACCACCTACAACTCCACCAACATCAACATCTCCGCCACCTGAACTCCCTCCACCATCCCAGGTCCCTTCATCCACCACATTTAGAGAGAGAAACGACTAGAGAGAGAGAGAGAGATCAAAGAGAGGGAGAGAGAGAGAGAGAGAGAAAGAGACGCAGAAAAGGTCCAGAAGAGAGAGACGTGAATATGATGGTGACGATGGGTTGCTAATGTTAACAATGGTAAATTCAGTCGATTAAGGTCATATCGCCTCTTAGGGTTTCGAGTTTTGAGTTGAATTTGTGGATCTAGAACTTATTTAGGGTTTTATTGGTTGGGTTTTGATGATGGTTTGTTGTTGATGGTGTGTTGACGGTAGAGAAAGATGATGATAGTGGTAGTTTATGGGTGTAGAGATTCAAATGGTGGAACCACCATGTGTTGCGGCTGTTGTAGAGCTCGACTCCGTAGACCTCTCAACAGCATCCGTAACTCCTTCCTCGAACCGTCCTCCCCATAGCTTGGCTTCCTTCGCTGGAACCACCTGTGTTGCGGCTGTTGCAGAGCTCGACAGGTCGCATGAAGATGATGTTCTTATGGAAGCTAATGAGCACCAGAAATGATGGTGGAAAGCTTGAACGGAGGACGTGGTGCAACGGTGGTAGTTTAGGGCTTGCAGATTGGGGTTTTTAGGTGGTGTGGTAATGGTGGCATGGGTGACGGTGGCGTCGTGATTGTGGTTGTTACAGTGGTTGATTGGTGGTGTTTGGTAGATATGGTGTGGTATGGTGGTAGTGACCGGTGGTTTTGTGGTGGCATGATGGTGGTAGTGGTGGTTTTTAAGAGGGATTCATAGTTTTATAGAGGGAGGTGGGGTGGAGATGAGGTGTTATATATTGTATTTAATAATTAATAATTAATTGTGGGGCCCAATTGATATTTTAAATGATTAATTAGTTTTTTCTTACATTTTAATAAAAGCAAGGGGTGATTTTGTCATTTTACATAGATTTAACGGAGAAAACTAACGGACATCCACTCAAGGGACTATCCGAGTAACAAAGTGTCAAACCACAGAGAGCACTGGTGTAATTTTCAAAAGTTGGGGACTATAGGTGTTATTTTACAAAACCACAGGGACCATCCGTGCATTTTACTCTAAAAGTATTTTGTGTTCTAGAGACTTTATCTTTTAATGGAGTAGAAGGCCAATCTTCCTTTATATATATAAGATCTTACTAATTACTATTTTATCCTCTCACTTAACTTATTATAAAACCTAACAATAGTATAACTGTAAAATTATACCTTTTTTCTCTTTCTTTGAACTTGAACTTGAACTTAAGAACAAATAAAATTTTTGGTTTCTTATCCTTACCTTTAAACTTGGAAACATTACATGAAATTAAATATTTCCCTTTCTTTTCTCTCCTAAATATTATCTCTTTTTTTTTCTTTCCTTTAGTAACTCCGGAACACAGCATTAAAGAAATCTGAAAATGAGCCCTAACGCGTACACTTTTTAAACAAAATTTTACACTAAAAATTCTAAAAGTGCATAGGACGATTATGAGTTCAGTATGGACCTACCCTCCCCTTGGGTTGTATTTAGGGTAAATTACACTTTTCTTCCTTTATGTTTATATCGAATTACAATGGCTGTCCTTTAAGTTCAATAATTATAGTCCCAGTCCTTTATTTGAAAAACTCATTACACCTTTCGTCCTTTAGCGCTAACCAGGTTACAATTTTCAGTTAAGATTCTAAATGTTATTTTCTTTTATTTATACTATAAATAATTAAGTAAAAAGACTAAATTTCTCTTAACTGAAAATTTTAACCTGGTTAGTGCTAAAGGATGATAAGTATAATGAGTCTTCCAAATAAAGGATTATAACTGTAATTATTGATGTTAAAGGGCGTCCATTGCAATTCGATATAAACATAAAGGACGAAAAGTGTAATTTACCCGTTGTATTTATATCCACCCCTTGGCTAGAAAAACATCTCTATAAACTTGTCGTAAAAAGCGGTATAAATAATGCTAACTTCAATAAACGAAAAACTAACTAATATGAAATATGTTTCTTTGTGTCCTCCATCTTGCAAGATGAAAAATAAGTATATAACACTCATGTTTGGCAAACATTTCATCTTTTTTTTTTATATTAGCAATGTAGTTACCGAGCTCATACATAAGTTCATCTCTTTGTTGATAACCAAAATCATATGGATACATTTTTGGCAACCATAGTACCTTTAAAATATCAAATGCTCTAATATTATCATTCGTGTTCAAAGTTCCCATACACATAAGCAATTCGTTAAAATAGTTTCCAAGCTCTTGTGTATGCATATCTAGCAGTACTAGTGTGTTGAAATTATTATACTCGTAATTAATAAACCAATGTAAACTACCTTAACCAGAGCAAGAAGAAGAAAGAAAAGTAGGTTGTGGCTCACCCTGCATAGATTTGATGCAAAAAGTAAGGGAAAAGAGAAATGGGACAAGAAATAAGCAAGCGTTGTATGATGCTGTTGAGTGTGGAAAACTACAACAAGTGGTGAGTATCTTAAACAAGGAAGAAGTTGCAATCACAGAGAGTATCAGTATCAATGGCAACACAGCTCTCCACATAGCAATGGCCTACAAGGATGATGGGGATGGGTTTCTAAAGAGCCTGTTGGATCTCACTGATATTCCACTAACAGAGGTCCGAAATTCAGATGGAAGCACTCCGCTTCATCTAGCTGCTTCATTTGGGCATACAAATGCTGCTAAGATCTTGCTAGACAGAATCCCAAACTTGTTGCATGCAAAAGATAACCAAGGTTGCACGCCGCTTGACATAATTGTTTCCCGACCTTGGAATAAGGAAATGAGTCTCTTTTTTAAATCCGTAATATTGCCAGACATAGAACATGCAGATCACGAGGCTTTGCTAGTTAATGCTATTTGTTCCAAACATTTTGGTAAGTACGTACATACAGACATTTCTAGCTATCTTTTAAGTTTTCTTATGATCCCTTCTCTCTCTCTCTATACATATATATATATATATATGATAAGGATCCGTTAGGAACCACCCTTTATTGCGAGAATCAATGTGAACACAACCAAAAATACCTAAAAACACAAAAAATTATTATTATTATTATTATTATTATTATTTAGAGTGAATTGCAAATTTTTTCCTTTTGTTCGTGGTAAAGACAAGATACACTTGGACCGGAAAAACCTGTGCCCAAAAATAAGATATATCACATTTCAAGCGATGTCCTTTATTTTTAAAATTGACGAGTTTTGTACTTATTGTTTCAAAATCTTACACGGTATGTCCTTTGGCTCTAACCCAGTTACCTTTAAACGTTAAATTTGACCATGTAAAGGTAACTTTGTCAATCTATCAAATTTAATTTACTTAAACTAAATCAAAATTTCATTATAACCTCTCTCTACAAGTTCAGACCACCATCATCAACTCCATCTCTCTGTCCTCCCTCTACAAGTTCAGACCACTATCATCAACAAAACCTCTTTTATCACCCCACCACCTACCAGCTACACCATCCCCACCCCTCTTTTCTACTAATTCCACCATCACTTCCACCACAAATACCCATAAACACACACACTTTCCTCCTTTTGGAAAACCCAAAGAAAGAGTGAGATGGAGAGAGAAAGGACACCTCTTGAAATGTGATATATAGATAAAGGACACCTCTTGAAATGTGATATATAGATAAAGGACAAAATTTGCAATTCACTCTTATAATTTATATAAAAATCGCTACTTTTAGTTTCTAAAAAAAATTTCGAGTAACAATTATGGATGCACATGTGCATATGTATCATTTCTTTGACAAGTTCCGTAATACATTACCAGTATTAGACAATTGCACTTTCATTTACACTACCATCAGTAATATAATATTTTTACATTACAAATATTAGAAATGCACATGTGTATCTATATGTATGAACAAGATATAACGTGTTTTTGGTACATAATTTGAATACACTTTCCTTTTCATCTATCATATCATCCATAATACACTACCATTACCTCCTACTATCCATAATACACTACCATTACCAATATCTATAGTATTTTTCAATTCATGCACATGTGCATCAACACCCTTCATACCATACGAAAAAACATATTACACCATAAAGTGACAAATATAACCAAACCATCAACCACTAGATATAACTAACCAAAAACATGTATATTGGCCTACTTCATCATTCAAAATCACAATTTTTTTGTACCAAAACATTTTATATATTGCTAATGTAAAAAGTAGTGTATTATGGATGGTAGTGTAAATGAAAGTGCAATTGTCTAATACTGGTAATGTATTACGGAATTTGTCAAAGAAATTATACATATGCACATGTGCAATGATAATTGTTACTAGAATTTCTTTTTTGGTAATGAAAAATAGCGAATTTTAATTAAAAAATAATAAAAAAGATTGTGTGTTTTTATGTATTTTTAGGTTTTTTTTGTGTTCACATTGGCTCTCATGGTTCTCGCAATAAAAGTGGTTCTCAAATGAACCCTACCCTATATATATATATATGGTAGAGTTCTAGAGTGAACACTAGTGTATTTGTGAACAGATTGAACAAATCTGGCCATTGATTTAAACTTGTGTATACACTTGTGTATTGATAAGAAATGGGCTAGGATTAGTTCACTAGTGTTTACTATCAAGGGGGGTTTTTTCACAAATGAACCTAAGCCTATATATATAGAAACGGGATCAGGAGAAAACGCCCTAAGGTGTGAGAACGGTGAGAACGCATCCTGATGGAACACTTGGCGCTGGATATAATCAGGGTGCGAGGGGCTTTTTTTGTCTTTTTAATCTTCTTTTTCCCAATTTCGTGTGTCACATGCTGCTTCATTTTTTGCGTCTAAGATTATTTTGGCATTAATTAGATTCATTAACTACTTGGCGTTTTACTGTTTTTTTGGATTTGTCTCGTTGAATTAATTGTTTTGTGTAACATAGATATTTTTTTTGCCGTTATGGCGTTTCTCCGGTCAATTTTTTGGCGTTCGTGGCGTTGTTAATAATTCATTACCATTCATTAATATTTCATAAGATTACAATAAGACGAAATCAAAACAAACTAATAGTATTTTGTGTATAGGATTACATCAGAGATGTACCAATCGCTTTGTTCCTCATTTTCTTCAGATTCATCATCATCATATTTTGCATTGGCGTATAACGCCATCATCTCGTCTCTTCTTTGCAGCAGCCTATACTTAAATATCATTACAACCCTGGATCTTGCATCGTTTGAAGGTGCTAAATCACAGAGTTGTTCAAGGAGATGTAGCCTCTCTGTCTTCAACATTTCCTCCATTGGCAATGAATATTCCACCCCGTGTCCATGACTCATTTCAGCCGTTCCTGCTTCTTCATGCACCACCCAAATTCTAACTGTTGGTAGAGGAATATCATCAATATCATCATCATCATGATCATCATGTTCTGCTGGAAATTTTCTCTCCAATCTTCTTATTACCGTTCGAGTTCTTTCACAATCGTTGGCCATTGGAACCCCAAGGGCCAGAGTATCCCTCTGAACCCCTTCATCCATACTAAGTATGGCTTTGATTGTCTTGACCAATGTTGTAGAAGGCGCTAGGCGCTAGTCGGGCGGTGAGATACAGCCTAGGGATTAATCGGGATTAATCAGGATAAATCGGGATTAATCGGAATGGGATTTTTATATGTATTTTTTCAAAATTATATATATATACCCAATAATATAAAAATAATACTTCAAAATTCACATAAATACTTCAAGTTTCAGATAGTATGGTTCGATTTTGACCGATTTTGACCAATTTTGACCGCCTAGGACCGATTTTGATCGATTTTGACCGACTAATATTGTCCGATTAATCCGATTTTTGACCGCCTAGGACCGATTCTGACCGCCTAGGACCGATTTTTGACAATGACCGATTAATTGACCGCCTAGCTCAAAATTAGGCAATAGATGACCGCCTAGGCGCCGATTAATCGGCCGCCTAGGCCGATTTCTGCAACCATGGTCTTGACCTTCACCCGTCTCCTATCAGAGAACTTTAGGATAAAACGTCTCTCCGACCTTTCAAACCTCCATGCAATAACCTTGGCCATTTGTTTAAGTTTTATGGCGTTTTGGACAATATGTGGCGTTTTAGATAATGTGTAGAGTGTTTAAGTTGTTTTTACATGTTCTACTTTTATAATGAGTTTTTTTTTTTCCCGCGCATGTATGATGCAGTCTATAAAGTGACAGGTAATTATGGCCTTTTGAAAAGATAAATAAATTCAATTTCTCATGGAGTGGCTTTTAATATAATAAATGTTTGTAATAAAGTTTCCGTCGCTTCAGTTTACTGTTTTGTAGTTACTGTTTGTTTAGCTTCATCTGTTTATGGTTACAGTTTACTGTTTGTAGTTACCTTTTCGAGATTTTGGCGTTTTGTATTTTTAATGGGATTTAGATAAAGATGGCGCTTTATTCTATTCTCTTGTACCTTGTTTTATAATTTTTTTTAGTTTTTAATAATACTTGTCCAAAGTAATTTTATTATAGTTTGGGAGTTTTGGACGTTTTATGACATGATGGCGTTTCACAAGCATTTTTCTGTGTGGCGTTTTATTATATTTTTTTTAGAGAAATAATGTATTTGTTCTTAGCTGAAAATTACATAACAAACAACAGAAAAAAGAAATTTTAAAAAAATAGAAACAATTCTTCTTCCAAATCTTCACTGGCACCGGTCTCTTTCTTTTTGGAAACTACAAGAACCGTTACCGATGTATGGCGTTTTTTTATTTTGGTATGATTCATTTATTTTTTTGTTGTTGAAGTAGCTTTTTTGTGGATGTTTGGAAACACAAAATGACGTGGGTTTTTTGTTTGAAGTTCATCTTTATCTTCATCTTTATCTTCATCCCACTTTTCGGTGTCATCCGTCTCTTCATGCCATTCAAATATTCATGAAGAACAAAGCACAGAAAATGAAATTTGTCTGTCATTTGTCCCTCTTTCTTGAAGATTTGTCCATCTCATGCAGCAAAACGTTATTGAGTTACACCCCTCAGCTAACAATCCATTCGGCGAAACTTCGCGTAGAACAATATTGAATAACCAAGAAACGATGTTTGCCATTTTTATTTTTTTAACTTTTTGGCGTTTTTACTAAGAAAATAGTGTATCTCAAAGAAACTTCGATTGTAATCTTTGATGTTTGGGTTTTTGGCGTTTCTAAGATGAATGGTATATAGTAAACTATGGCGTTTTGGGTTTCGTGTGGTTAATGGAAGGTCTGAGTTGTTGTTTATATAGGATGTTTTGGCGTGTATTTTAGGCAGGATTTCATGATAATAAATGCTAGTAGTTAAGTTCCATCGTTTCAGTTATTGTTTGTTCTGCTTTATCGATTAAAAACAAAGTTTGGTGTTTTATATTTAATGACGTTTTATATTTAATGGCGTTTAAATTAGGATGATGTATGCTTTGTATTTTAAGGCGGGAATTTAATGGCGTTTTATTCATGAGTTTGGCGTTTTGTGTCGAGAAGTCTAAAGACCTTTTAACCCTTAATGAAGCGCGTCCACGTAATAAAATTGATGTTATTTACGAAAACGCCACCGGGCCAACCTAGTCCATAGATTGTTTTGATCTGACGATCCATAAGCGTTCTCACTGTTCTCACACTTTTCACCATTTTCCCTAGATCTTGACCCTATATATATATATATAAAGGAGAAGGATCCGTTAGGAACCACCCTTTATTGCGAGAACCGCGAGAACCAGTGTGAACACAAACAATAATACCTAAAAAAATCTAAAAAAACACCCAAAAATTTTGTTTTTTTTTTACTATTTTTTTTTGGAAAAATCGCTATATTTCGTTTATAAAAAAATATTTCAAAAAAAAAATTTCGAGTCACAGTTATCCATGCACATGTGCATTTGTATCATTTCTTTGACAAATTCCGTAATTCATTACAAATATTAGACAATTGCACTTTCATTTACACTACCACGTGTAATACACTACTTTTTACGTTAACAATATTAGAAATGCACATGTGCATCTATATGTATTAACATGAAATTAGGTGTGTTGCTACAGTACTTTCTCTTTCATCTATAATTCCAT
The DNA here is from genome assembly GCA_030545235.1 of Helianthus tuberosus. Taxonomy (NCBI): domain Eukaryota; kingdom Viridiplantae; phylum Streptophyta; class Magnoliopsida; order Asterales; family Asteraceae; genus Helianthus; species Helianthus tuberosus. The sequence continues at coordinate 192,213,248 of CM060406.1, forward strand.
CCATAATACACAAACATGCACATGTGCATTTTTGTCATGTCTTTGACAAATTCCGTAATTCATTCCAAATATTAGACAATTGCACTTTTATTTACACTACCATATGTAATACACTACTTTTTATATTACCAATATTAGAAATACACATATGCATCTATATGTATCAACATGAAATAAGGTGTTTTGGTACACTACTTTGAATACACTTTCCCTTTCATCTATCATATCATCCATAATACACTACCATTCCCTCTTACCATCCATAATACAATATCATTACCTCCTACCATCCATAATACAACACCATTACCAATATTTTCACTTTATTACATGTATATCAACACCATTTATACAATCCAATCATCATATTACATCATAAAGTAACAACTATAGCCAAACCATCAACCACTAGATATAATTAACCAAAAAACATGTATATGGGCCTACTTCTCCATTCAAAATCGCAAACTTTTTGTATTAAAACATGTTATATCATGGTTATACCTAATGATGCACATGTGCATTTTTAATATTGATAATGTAAAAAAGTAGTGTATTACGGATGGTATTTTAAATTAAAGTGCAATTGTCTATTACTGATAACGTATTACGGAATTTGTCAAAGTAATGATACATATGCACATGTGCATGGATAACTGTTACTAAAAAAAAAAGTTTTTTTTTTTTTGGTAACTAAATATAGCGATTTTTGTTAAAAAAATATTAAAAAAAAAAAAATTTAGTGCTTTTTTGATTTTTTTTAGATTTTATTTTGTGTTCACATTGGTTCTCGCAATAAGGGTGGTTCTCAAATGAACCTTACCCTATATATATATATATATATATATGTGTGTGTGAGTGTGTGTGTGTGTGTATAGGGTAAGGATCATTTCAGAACTCTAAATAATTATAGAACTTACAGAACTCTTAATAATATATATATATATATATATATATATATATATATAGGGTGGGGTTCTAGAGTTAACACTAATGTATTTGCGAACTGAGTGAACAAATCCTGGCCATTGATCTACACACGTGTATGGCCAGGATTAGTTCACTCAGTTCGTAAGCTACACTAGTGTTCACTCTTGAACCTCATCTTTTATATATATATATATATATGGTGGAATTCTATAGTGAACAATAGTGTATTTGTGAACTGAGTGAACAAATCCTGAGCATTGATTTAAATCATCAGATAGTAAAATACATTAATGTATTTTCATCATCAAATCCTGGCCATTGATTTACACTTGGTATTGATAATCAATGGCTGAGATTAGTTCATTAGTGTTCACAATCAAGAGGGTTGTTCACAAATGAACTTAACCCTATATATATATAGGGTTAGGGTAAAATGAAACCTTATACGAGTTGTGAGAACTTAAAGAACTCGGCCATACGAAAGGTTTTTCATCAGCTTTTTACAGCTGTTGTAAGGGGCCGAAAAACACCACTTCGAAAAGAAAAAAAATATATTTTTTACGGCAATATTTCTAAACATTTTAATCTAGAGGTGTGAAAAAAATGGGTGCAAAACTCGCACGGAAATGCCGAGTTCTCTAAATTATCACAACAACTCCGAGTGATTTTCCCTTAATTTTAATCCTAAATATATACTATTAATAATTTCAGACTTAGCATTGACTTTAATACAAAGATGCAGTAATCCGTTGAAGAGCCCTGTTGTGCTAATGGCTACAGCTCAAAACTGTCCGGCTGATTTCACACCTATCCAACTCATCATCTATGAATGTAATTAAGCTCGTTTGTTTTTTATTTATAATTAATAAATCAAAATTAATTAGTTTTTTGATCATCTTCTATTAGTGTTGCGAACGCCGGTTCTACATTTCATAACTAGAGGTACCTCGAATATGAAGGGCTGTATGAAGCTAGCAAACTTGGTCCTCAGAGCGGGTATATATATATAATGCATGGTTTTCTTATTCATTCATACAAGGTTAGGTTAAGTTATTGATCGATCATATATAACATAACATGCATGTTCTTTTTTATCTTGTGTAGTTTTGGCGTACCCTTTTAAAATGCTTATCCGGATTTGCATCAAGCTCCAAGGTGATACATATTAACTAACTAAAGAAAGTGTTACATACATGTTAACAAATGTGGATGGATGATTCATATGTGTGTTTATATACCATTGGGGTGCGCACGCGATGCGACGAGTAACACAACAGATAGGTTGGTGATTTTAAGGATGAGCAGAGTGTGATTCAGTTCGGTTTTTAACTACAACCAAAACCAATTTATATCGGGTTGAGCAACAGTTGTCATAAATAATTCCAAAAACATAAAAAAAAAAAAAAAAACTTAAAGATGCAAAAACATGTGTGCCAAAAACATGAAAAAAAAAACCTTAAAGATGCCAAAACATGTGTGCCATGTAACGGATCAAAATATTTAAACTTTTAAAATTTTTCTTTAACTAAGCAATGTGTTAAAAATGATTAAAAATAATACCTTTTTATTTTTTTCTATAACTAAGCAATGTGTTAAAATGATTACAACTATAAAAAAAATCTTGTATATATTACCTTTGAACTTGTGAAGAAAGAAAATGAACGGAATTTTATTACTAAGTGACGTCTTAATTAGGAGAAGTTTATTAATTAGCGTATTAATTAGGTTAAGAGAGGACAAATTAGGAACTATTGTATAGAGCATTTGTACCGTGCGCACCAAAATGTATGCTATGCGTCTTAAAATGGAGAATAAGTTACAATTGTATCCTCCTCAAATCCTTTATATAGTAGTATAGTATATAGAAGATATACTATATTATAATACATATAAGGAGGACACAGATATAATTTTACATAATTTAAAAACTTTAAGTAATACAACTTTTAAAACATATAGTATAATCTCCTAAAGCTTATTGTTGACTTTTATACCACCTACCCATCACCATAAAAACAATCATTTTTTATTTTTTTTAGTTTGAGTATAATATTGTCATAGTTTTCCTTTATAATTAAAAAAAAAGTTAAATATTAAGTGATTAATAGTATCTGAGTTCTCCACCGTAACATAGACCCTATAGTATGTGTCCATGTATAAATACACATATATTGAAAAGACTTAAAACTCTAGAAAACCTAGGAAGCATTTAGGCCACAAGATCATTGTGCATTGTAGGAACAGAGATGGGAGTGTGCCACGCCTTAATAGGGGCGGATTTAAAGGTAGTGGGCGTAGAAGAGGAAATACTAACTAATTTTGACTTTCTAACATGTGAGTCATATGCAAGTTTCCAATCATATTTAAACATTTGTAATTTTTTTTATACGCCAATATTCTTTAAATAAAAGTATACCATAATATTTAGCGTTTTTTATCTTTAATATAAGTCTCGTATTGTTATAATATATATATAGGATAAAGATCCGTTAGAAACCACCTTTTATTATGAGAACCGTGAGAACCAGTGTGAACACAAACAGTAATACCTAAAAAATCTAAAAAACACCCCCAAAAAAAAATTTACTATTTTTTTTGGAAAAATCGCTATATTTCATCAATAATAAAAAATTAAAAAAAATCGAGTAACAGTTATCCATGCACATGTGCATATGTATCATTTATTTGACAAATTCTGTAATTCATTACAAATATTAGACAATTGCACTTTTATTTACACTACCAGGAAAAATACACTACTTTTTACGTTAACAATATTAGAAAAGCACGCCAATGAGCTTGTGGTGGAGTGGTAAGGGAGAGACTTGGGTTTCCAAGAGACCCAAGTTCAATTCCTGCTTCTCCCCATTAGTTTTCAGCGGCACCTGGTGATGATGGGAGACTAGGCGAGTAGGCGGCGATCGCTAGTTCGATCCTTGAACTGAATGAGTTTTACCTCACCGCACTGTCGTGTCTTTGGGCGAGTGTTCACGGGCTTCTGCCCTTGGTGAGGGTTTTCCCCAGTTCGGAGACGAGTGTATCCCGATGTGGTGAATTTCGCCTGTAGCCCATTTGGAGGATTCGTTGGCCGTTCAAAAAAAAATATTAGAAATGCACATGTGCATCTATATGTATCAACATGAAATAAGGTGTTTTGCTACACTACTTTGAATACACTTTCTCTTTCATCTATCATTCCATCCATAATACACAAACATGCACATGCGCATTTTTGTCATTTCTTTGACAAATTCCGTAATTCATTACAAATATTAGACAATTACACTTTCATTTACACTACCGTATTTAATACACTACGTTTTACATTACCAATATTATACACGCACATGTGCATCTATATGTATCAACATGAAATAAAGTGTTTTGGTACACTACTTTGAATACACTTTCTCTTTCATCTATCATACCATCCATAATACACTTCCATTACCTCCTACCATCCATAATACAATACCATTACCAATATTTTCGCTTTATTACATGTATATAAACATCATTTATACCATCCAATCAACATATTACATCATAAATTGACAACTATAACCAAACCATCAACCACTAGATATAACTAACGAAAAAACATGAATGTGGGCCTACTTCTCCATTCAAAATCACAAACTTTTTGTACCAAAAAACACGTTATATCATGGTTATACATAATGATGCATATGTGCATTTTGAATATTGGTAATGTAAAAAGTAGTGTATTACGAATGGTATTGTAAATTAAAGTGCAATTGTCTATTACTGATAATGTATTATGGAATTTGTCGAAGTAATCATACATATGCACATGTGCATATATAACTGTTACTCAAAAAAAAGTTTTTTTTTTCTAACGAAATATAGCGATTTTTTTTAAAAAAAAATATTAAAAAAATTGAGTGTTTTTTTTATTTTTTTTAGATTTTATTTTGTGTTCACATTGGTTCTCGCGGTTCTCACAATAAAGGTGATTCTCAAATGAACCTTACCATATATATATATGGTAAGGTATATATATATATATAGGGGAGGGTTCAATTAAAAACCACTAGCTAAAGTGAAAACCCGAAAACTAACTAAAAAGCCTAAAAAACATATCAATTTTTTTTTTTACAAATTTTCGCTAGTTTTTGTATATAAAGAAAACTTTTTTCAAAAAAAAAAATGTACTGCACATGTGCAATATATGTGTACTACATATGTGTATTATTGCACATATGCACTACAAATTTTTTTTTTTTTTTGAAAAAGACTTTTTATATAAAAATAGCGATTTTTAATAAAAAAAATTGTAAAAAAATTTGTATGTTTTTTAGGCTTTTTTACTTAGTTTTCGAGTTTTCGTGATAAAAGGAGTTTTCCCTTGAACCTTCCCCATATATATATATATATAGTCAAAAGTTGGCTACAAAGTTCAAAACCTCTAAAAGGTGTGAGAAGTTTTTGTAGCCATTATGGTTTAAATATTAGACATGATATTTTAAATTCTTTTGGCATAGTATTATATATAAAAAAACACAAAACGTAACAATTGAAAACATAATAAAATTTATTTTAGGCATAAAACATCATATCAAGAAAGCTAATTAGTGTGTTTTAAATTTCATCTATAATATATTTTATTATGTTTTAAATTGTTATGTTTAACGTTTTCCTATATAATATCTTGCCTATAATTTAAAACACAATATCTACCTATCCTTCGCACACATTTTAGGAGTTTTTAGGCTTTGTAGCCGAACCCTACCGATATATCTTTTTATATTATCTTTTCGGGATAGGGTTTGGGTAGGTAGTTAAAAACTCTTAAAAAGTGTCGACACGTGCCATGTGTCGACACGTGGCAAGCCTATACTCGGTGACCGATCAACCCTAAACCCTAGTCTACTCTCTCGCGGGCCGCGAGAGAGTTAGCTAAGGTCTACGCGGGTCGCGAGCCGCCTTAAATCTGGCCTATAAATAGGATCGACGAGCTCATTTGACAATTCGTTCAGAAATCAATTCTCTTTCAATTTCTGTAGGCAAAAATTATACCCAGGTATAATACCCACTATAAAGCGAAGCTCTGCCTCGTTGTAAGTACTATAACCCTTCTATTACCATACACGATCAATTTAGGGCTTCGTAACGCATGTCAAGGCTCTGCCTGACTCAGTCGTTAGAGTTCTGTCTCGTGTTACACCCGATTGATCTAGGGCTCCGTAATACATGTCAAGGCTCTGCCTGACTCAGTCATTGGAGTTTTGTCTCGAGTTGTACGGTTAATGTGATTTGGGGCATTTTACTAACATGTGTGCATTGTTTAATTTTAATAGGTAATAACCAGGAGAATCACCAGGGAGCTATAGTAGTATCACTTAAGTCAACAATCTAAGTACATTCATTTTTTCTCACTATTTGAGAGTACATTTTTGTGAGTCAAAATGTTTTACCAAAACCTCAAATGTTTTCAAATACAATTATAGTGATTAAGTCTTTGTGATTCTACAATTGCTGCCAGTATTTTGGAGTTTGTATACAGTACTTGATAACCTTCACAATTGGGCACGGGTATCCAATGTGTGATATGACCATAGTCACAGATCCGTCGAGTGACACGTACTAACCGAGTAATTGTGTAGATATAAACATTGTAATCGCCCTTAATACTGTAATGTGTAAACAACTGATGCTTTACCAAAATGGAATGTTGATGTGCGTGAAGTGTGTTATGGTTTTAATGTTTATTTTAAGCCCTTTTACACTTTCTTTAGCCAAGTTTTAAATTTATAAAACACGATATTTACTAACACTAGACAAACATATGGGCAAGTGCACCCATCGTGAGCGTAGTATAGTGTTGGTAAGATACCGAGGTCGTCCAAGGACACAAGAGTTTTTAGTACCGGTTTATCCTCAACATCTAATCAAATCAAAAAGTTAGAAAAAAGGTTTTTTAAACTAGAAAAATAAAAACTAACTAAAATGCTGAAAATAAAATAAAAGTAAAAACATATAGACAAGATGAATCACTTGGCTCCGACTCGTGTATAGTGTAACCTTTGATTATTTCCGCACTTTTGCACTTTTTAAGAGATTATCTTAGTTATTGTAGTAGGCCCCTCTTTTGAAGGTGACGTTACCCTCAACCCAGTAGTTTGAGTCAGCAAGGATACAATCCTAAAGGGTCGGATTATTGAAAGATAATTAATTAAGTTATTAATGCATATTATGGTAGGCCCCTCTTTTGAAGGTGTCGTTACCCTCGGCTAAGTAGTCTGAGTCAGCAGGGATACAGTCCTAAGTAGCCGAGTTAAAGTATTAATAGTAGCTTACATATGAGGGGGTCAAAGAGTTTGGACCCCCGCCATCCAATACCATTAACTATTGAAGGAGGTCCTACTAAATTTGACCCAGGTCCTTGCAGGATCTATACACTGAACAAGGCAATACTTTTACCAAACCGTTCCCTTAACCCCCGACCAGGTAGCCAACATACCTCCATATAGACCGTGGAGATATGAATGGTGTGCCAAGGGATGGTTTGAACTTGAGCGAAGCACTCCTATTTATAGGCTGAACAGAAGCTCGGGCACGGCCCCGTGTCCATTGGGCACGGCCCCGTGTCCATTGGGCACAGCCCCGTGTCCATCCTCTTCTCTGTCTTCATTAATTGCAGTTTGTCTGCATTAGTTGACCACGCCCCCGTGTCCGCTGGGCACGCCCCCGTGTGCAGAAGCATATCTGTACTATCAAGATTTTTCTGGATTCTGCGAATCTTATAGTTGACCATGGCCCCGTGTCCGCTGAGCACGGCCCCGTGGTGGGCGATAGAAGCTTCTATAGCTTTGTCTTTTATGCTGGCACTTGGGCACGCCCCCGTGTTCACTGAGCATGGGGCGTGTTAGCCTTCTGTTCTCTTGTTTTTCTTGGGAAGATGCTGTCGTGGGGTCGGGCATGTCTCTTTTGTTCCTTTTGTTGTATTTATGTTAGATTTAGCTGTTTTTTTGCTTCTTTTGTTAATTTGAGCTCATTCAATCCTGAAAATACAATAGGAAGACAAAAGCACACTTTTTCCAACATTACTACTAAAAAGGGGTTAGTTTTATGCCACAATTGATGTAATTTATATGTTGCATTTTGCACACATCAAATACCCCCACACTTGAATCTTTGCTTGTCCTCAAGCAAAACTCTTTATAATGTGGCTTTACACTCCCAAATGGAATGGGTAGAAGAGAATGTTTTTTTTTGGGGGGGGGCTTGTCATAGAGTGTCGGGATTTCCAAGATTCTTTATTTAGTTTTATTTTTATTTATTTACAATCCTATTCGTCATGATTTATTTAAAACTTTTCATAAGATAAATTACTTATTAGGGCATAACATGCCCCTTTAAAATTCTATTTATATACAAGTTCACATACCTCACGGGGGATCACTCAACACTCGGCCGAAGATGTATTTTAGTGAATCACTCGAGAGCGGCATGGAACTTACTCTTACCATAGGCTTGCCAAGCAATCAATCCTCCTCCTTTTTAACTATATACCTTTGTAAATAACAAGAGGACTTTTGGGTGAAGGGTTAGGCTTGGGTAAAAGGTAGGTGGTTGGGTTAGTGGTTAGTAAAAGGGCGAAACGCGTAACAAGCATTGGTTTTCGTAAGACTTTTTATTTTTGCAACTTTTATTTTGATGAAGCTTTTATTCAAACAAAGTTATTTTTGATAAACTTGTTTGTTTATTTCTCTTTGGCTTCATCATCGATATATATATATATATATATATATATATATATATATATATATATATATATATATATATATTGAAAAGTCATATGAAAAACCGAGCTTGTTACTAAAACAAAAGGTTGAAAGTAAAAAGGGTTTTGGTGGGTGAAAGGGTGTTTGGTTTGGGAAATGAAAAAGGTTTAGGCTCAAAGAGGCTAACTAGGGGGATTTTGGGTAGGTGGTAAAAAAAAAAAGAAAAATAATGGTTTTGAAATAAAAAGGGTTAGTCCTAATGCATCCATCATTTACTTAATCGGGTTTAAGTTGGTAAGGACCGGGAATGCATTGTCGTGGCAAGTTCTAGAGTCGTAAGAACCAAGCGGCTATTCACACAAAAAACGAAAAATGAGCATTTAGTTTAATGATATGTATTTGTATGCTCAATAAAGGCTCAAAACTCACTTTTGTGGGAATGGATTTTTATGTGATCAAGTGTATATAATCAAATTTTAACTAAGCTTGTCATGCCGTTTCATAATTTTCTTATGACGGTTCTTTTTATCACGACGCTATCGGTTGTAAATTTGTAAAAATATAACCTTTTTAGAACTTGAATTTTCCGAGTTAAACCTAGACAAGTAAAAAAAATTGAAATTTTTTTTTGAAAAAAATTTGGGGTGATTAGCGGTTCCAATAGAGTTTTGTGTAAGGCTTGTAGTTAGGACTTGCAAGATTCAAGGTTTTAGCATCCCCCCCCCCCCCCCACACACACACTTAAATTACACATTGTCCTCAATGTGTCCCAAAAATAAGTTTTTAGGTTGATTGAAGGAGGTACTACTAAATTTGACCCAGGTCCTTACAGGATCTATACACTGAACAAGGCAAGACTTTTACCAAACCGTTCCCTTAACCCCCGACCAGGTAGCCAACATACCTCCGTATAGACCGTACAGATATGAATGGTGAAAATCTTTTATTTTATATAGACAGTAAAATAATGCCAAGACACCACGGACAAACAATAAGGAAAAATCACCTTCAACATAAGAAACTAGTTATTAAAGTCATTAACAAATAACCAAGTAAAAAGTGCGAAAAGATTAAAAATAAAAAGTATTACACTAGACACTTTGTCTTCACCAAGTGATGTAAGAGACTTAGGCAAACATGTCCTTGATTGTCAAGAACTCTTACGATCAATCTTGAATCCCGAGACAACTCACACACTCTATGATGGACAATGGATGATGGTGGTGGATGATGGTGTTATGGTGGTGGTGGGTGGTGGGTGAAGTGTGAGAGAGGTGGTGTGCCAAGGGATGGTTTGAACTTGAGCCAAGCACTCCTATTTATATGCTGAACAGAAGCTCGGGCACGGCCCCGTGTCCATCCTCTTCTATGTCTTCATTAATTGCAGTTTATCTGCATTAGTTGACCACGCCCCCGTGTCCGCTGGGCACGCCCCGTGTGCAGAAGCATATCTGTACTATCAAGATTTGCCTGGATTCTGCGAATCTTATAGTTGACCACGGCCCCATGTCCGCTGAGCACGGCCCCGTGGTGGGCGATAGAAGCTTCTATAGCTTTGTCTTTTATGCTGGCACTTGGGCACGCCCCCGTGTTCACTGAGCACGGGGCGTGTTCAGCCTTCTGTTCTCTTGTTTTGCTTGGGAAGATGATGTCGTGGGGTCGGGCATGTCTCTTTTGTTCTTTTTCTTGTATTTATGTTAGATTTAGCTGTCTTTTTCCTTCTTTTGTTAATTTGAGCTCATTCAATCCTGAAAATACAAAAGGAAGACAAAAGCACACTTTTTCCAACATTAGTACTAAAAAAGGGTTAGTTTTATGTCACAATTGATGTAATTTATATGTTGCATTTTGCACACATCAAATGTACTTGCCAGTATTTTTTGCTGATAAAATGTTTTTAAAACGCGTTTCAGGTAACACAATGTGAAAGCCAATAGAAGCCAGCTGGAGAGCACTGAAGGCTTGAAAAAAGTGGCTATAAAAGTTACATAAATAAAAAGGAGTTTTTGTTTTCAATAATTAGGGTTTATCCCTACATATGTACTATCAAATGAACTTGGGTTTTACCCCAATGATCTATTATTATAAAAAGTTTGGTGTATAACTCTGATAAAAATATTTCCTAACTACGGTCCTGATGTATTCCGCTGCCAAATTAATAAACACCGATACCACTGATCTGGATCTCGCGACACCCGCTCCCGGGGTAGGGGTCGGGGGTTGCAACAGAGAGTGGTATCAGAGCTACAGGCACTGGTTTAAGCCAAAGAAATGTTCTGCTGACATTTAAATTCTGTGTTAGGAAATAACTTATATGATTACGTGTAAATATTGTTTTGTGTTGTTTGACTATTTGTTAGTTTACATTATGAGTGAGCAAGGAACATCGGACGCTTATCGTCACTTAGATAGTTCACCAAAAGATGAGGGAACATCATCTCAACCTAATCCCTCGGGATACTCAGCCGATACTTAGGAAGGGATATTTATATTTAAGGCACAGTCTCAGGAACCCTTCACTACCAAAAAGAGAGGTTGGTGTAATAGAGGAGCACATGTATAACAACCCTCCTAAAATCCTTAAAACACCCCTATATGTCTTAAAATACGCCCCGTATGCGAAAAATGGACCCGATATACCTTTATTTTATTAAAAATCAAATAAAACAAATTCTGGTGGGCGCTCGCGGGCCGCGACCAGTACGGTTGTGTGCTTCGCGGGGCGCGACAAGGTGCCACCAGGCTCAACCCTATGCCGCCATGTGGCACAACACCCGAATAAGCTATACCAGTGACTAACTGAGGCTAGGACTTAGCCTAGGTCCTCGCGGCCCGCGAAGGGCTTGGCTATGATGGTCGCGGGGCGCAAGCCGCCCCTGTTCTAGCCTATATAGAGAGAGAGTTCGACGTTCATTTCAAATCGTTCATTTCTCAGAATTCTCTCTCAAATTTCTTAATAGTAGAAATAATTCTCGGGCATAATACCCACTAAAAAGCGAAGCTCTGCCTCGATGTAAGCATTATAACCCCTGGTTACGTATTAGTTACTTTGCCCGATTGATCTAGGGCTCCGTAATGCATGTCAAGGCTCTGCCTGACTCAGTCGTTGGAGTTCTGTCTCGGGGGAGGGTATAGCTAATGTAAATTGGGTTATTATACTAACTCGTGTGCATTGTTTAATTTAATAGATTATAGCCAGGAAGTCACCAGGAAAAATCTAAAATAGCAATGTGAGTAATTCCTCTTTTTGTAAACTGTTTTTATAAAACCTCAAATTGTTTTAGATTATATTTAACAGTGATTAAGTATTTGTGATTCTACAATTACTGTCGGTATTTTGGGATTTTGTATACATAACTTGTTACTACATTGTGAGTAGTAGCATGACCACAAGTCAGGATTGACAGTACCGTGGATGGTAATTAAAGTAGATGTAAACAAATGTAATTGCGGATGCCCTCAATGCTGTAAAACGAAAAAACTTGTTTTGATTAAACTGGGATTCACTCGCCAGTATTTCTTGCTGATAAAACTTTTTAAACGCGTTTCAGGTAACAAAATGTGAAAGCCAAATAGAAGCCAGCTGGAGAGCACTGAAAGCTTGGAAAAGTGGCTATAAAAGTTACCTAAGCAAGAAAGAAGTTTTATTTCAAATAAATTAGGGTTTATCCCTATGAACATGTTGTAATGGAAACTTGCGTTTTTCCCATGTATTTATTATTAGAAAAATGTGGTGTTTTACTCTGATAAACTTTTTTCCTAACTACGGTCCTGATGTAATTTCCGCTGCCAATTAATAAACACCGATACCACTAAATCTGTGCTCGCGGCTGCTCGGTATCGGGGTAGTGGTCGGGGGCTGCGATAGAAGGTGGTATCAGAGCTACAGCCACTGATTTCAGCCACAGAAGTGTTCTGCTGACACCAAAATTTTATCAATTGTGTTAGGAAATAATCTATGTGATTGCATGCATGTCTGTATAAACTAGCCCTCCATTTTACTGTTCATTCCGTTCCTTTATTAATATATAGGAGAATATGGTTATATATATTCAATAATTAAAAATCAATAATATTTAATATTTCGGATATCTGATATCAGATATCCGAAATATCCAAAAGTTTTAAAAATCGCTATCCGAATCCGAATTTTTCGGATATCCGAGTTTTGGATATCTGAACTTTCGGATAATTCGGATTCGGAATTTCGGACATTTCAGATTCGGCTTCGGATTCGCATTTTTTTGAACACCCCTAGTTTTCATTTCATGTTTTGAGTCAGAGTGGACATGAAGGTATATTGGGCCCAAGACCATGTATTACACACTATTCTTTTAATCAGTTTGCACCTTGCGGATTTTCTGATGGGCCATCTAATCCACAGCCCAATCAATTTTCTACTACAGGAACTTCAAATATTTTTGGGGTTGATCACTTTGCGAGTTGGGCTACTCAATAGGCTTCACCTCGTCTTTCGGCTGACTTATCTAGTATTTGTGATAAAGTCGATTCTTGGATTCCTGACTCTGGTGCTACCTCTCACATGACAGCTCTCATTTTTTATTATGTTCCATATTTTAGTTCTGAGAAGGTTGTTGTCGGCAATGGTATGTCTCTTACTATCTCTCGTATTGGCACCTCTTAACTTCATTTATCTGATTATAGTCTTACGCTTAGACATGTTTTTGTGGTTAATGGCTTAGCCAAGAACCTTTTATCGATTACGTAGTTAGTAATTGATCGTCCTATAGCTGTTGTTTTCTCTCTCATCTTGGTTTGTCTATTCAGACGCTTGTGTGGACAACTTCTCCACCACACCCGTGGTAGTCCACATCAGCTATATTCACTCGCTGGTTTTACTTCTACTTCTCATGAGACATGATATTCTCGGTTGGGTCATCCGTCTGATGATGTTTTGTCCAGATGTTCGTTTTTATATCTGAAAAACAAAACCACACACACACATTGTAATGCTTGTAGTGTTTTGAAATCGACTAGATTGCCTTTTACATCTGAAAAACAAAACACACATTGTAATGCTTGTAGTGTTTTTACATCAGTTGTATCCCATTCTACTTTACCTGTACATAATATACATTGTGATATTTGGGGTGCCTCACCAGTTATTTCTCGAGTTGGTTACAGATACTTCATCCCTTTATTGATGATTTTATTCGATTTACATGGATTTATTCCTTGACACATCGTTCTCAGGCTGTTGATTATTTTCGCCATTTTAGACCTCTTGTTGAGAACCTTTTCTCCTGCACCATAAAACATTTTTAGTGCGATGGTGCTCCTGAGCTTATTCGTGGCCCTATGGCTAGATAACTTTCTGATTCTAGTATTGCTTATCGCAGTCCCTATACACCCCCAACAGAATGGGTTGCTGAGTGGAAAATCGCCATTTTTCTGAGGTAGCTCGAGCATTATTGTTTCATGCTTGGTTACCAAGCAATTCTGGTATGATGCATATGCCACTACTGCTTTTCTTATCAACCGGTTACCATCACTGGTTCTTCATCATTCATTTCCTTACGAGATTCTATTTGGTTCTCGTCCCGATTCATCTCTTCTTCCCACTTTTGGGTGTTTGTGTTATTCGTTTCTTGGTGATACTTGCACGGATAAACTCTCACTCAAATCAACTGTCACAGCCCCCGAACCCACCCTGGGAGCGGGAGCCGTGAACCAATCAAGTGGTACCGGTGTTTATTAAATACGCAGCGGAAAAAATTTTCACCAGGATCGTAGTTAGGAAATAATTTCAGAGTTTGTAAAACAACAAACTTTTAATATTAAACAAATGGGCTAAAACCCATATTCCATTCAAATGTTTTTCTAGGGATAAACCCTAATAAATAAAACATAAATTTCTTCTTTTATTCAGGTATTTATAGCCACTTTATTTAAGTCTTCAGTGCTCCATAGTTGGCTTCTATTATCTTTACAACAAATTACCTAAAACGCGTTTTGAAAACATTTTATCAGTAATAAATACTGGCGAGTTCATTCCATTTTTATAAAAATGTATTGTTATACTATACAGCATTAAGGGTTTTTATATTTGTTTATATTTACCCAAAATTCAATCAGTATTTGTCACATGGTGGCAGTTCCGATGTGACGGTGGTCATATCACTCGTTGGCTAACTTTTGTCCAATAGTGCAGTTTATCAAGTAATAGATATATAATATATCTTACTATTATTCAAAGGTATCTGTCACTAGGCGATTCCCGTGACGGTGGTCAAATCACTGTTGATCATTCTTCCAACTAGTGACTGTGGCCGTGTCACTGTTGATCGTTCTTTCAACTAGTGACTGTGGTTCTATCACTGTTGATCATTCTCTCAACTAGCGACGCTAGTCATATCACTGTTGATCATTCTCTCAACTAGCGACGCTGGTCATATCACTGTTGATCATTCTCTCAACTAGCGACTCTGGTCATATCACTGTTGATCATTCTCTCAACTAGTGACTCTGGTCATATCATTGTTGATCATTCTTTCAACTAGTGACGCT
Organism: Helianthus tuberosus; assembly: GCA_030545235.1. Taxonomy (NCBI): domain Eukaryota; kingdom Viridiplantae; phylum Streptophyta; class Magnoliopsida; order Asterales; family Asteraceae; genus Helianthus; species Helianthus tuberosus. Next base: position 192,228,454 of record CM060406.1, read on the forward strand.
GAACTAGTAGTGTATATAAAGTATGTACTAGAAAACCCATGATATGATTACTTAGGAATCATTAGTTTTAGCTCCATTGACACTAAACACGAAGTTTTTTAATATACTATATTGCCTTCAGTTTTACATTAGTTTAATTATAACTAAACATTTAGTGTATACTACTATAAAAGAAAAGTATATACTACATATACACTATAACATTTAAATGAACTAATGTAAAACTAATGTAATTAATATTATAATGGAGTTTTAAGCTATAATGTGAATTACACATTATGTAAGTTAAAAATCAACAGTTGAATTAATTATAAAACTTTCTATACATATAATTATATGTATACAATAATATATAGTAACCTAAAACTCCAATTACACATAATCTTTAATGGGTTGTAAGGTTTTAAAAGAACACCTAAATATAATTGTCACTCATTATATTTAGATATAAGTGATATAAGGTTTTATATACAATGGTCATATATATTATACTACGTTTATATACAATAAATAATATATTAATAATATATTATTAATACATTATAATTAATTATAATGAGATGTCGAATATTATAACATAACAGGCTCTAAATACATTAATAATATATGTGTTTTAACTTAACCCCTTCAATCTTGAACCCAGTTAAAACCCCACATACCGATAGTAATCGTAGAACACAAAAACTCAATCACTGTAAGTATAACTGATAAACATTTAGGGTTTTGTAAAGCATTTTTAAATATAAATGTATCACAAAAAGGTGATAAAAAGGAGAATGACTCACTTTGTAACTTTAGGGTTCAACTAGAAGCCTCCTGGTATAATCTTAGGTATAACTCTTAAGTTTTTTAATAAAATATATAATGCACTCGCGTTAAGTATAATAACCCAATTCAACTTTATCAATACATCACGGGACAAAATCCCAACTTAGTTCACAAAGCATAGCCTTTATTAGGCAGCGCTTTAGCATCAGTTGTTGGGTTTAAGACTAATCGGACAGGATATCGAATCAGTGATCAGGGGTTAAAACACTTAAAACGGGGCAGAGTTTTGGAGTATTATTGGTGAAATATTAAAAGAAAAAATAAAATTATAGAGAGAGAGGGGGCGAGACAGAAGCATAAGTGAGCAAAGTTTCTTGTAGCTCTGTTGTCCTATTTATAGTCAATTTTTTTCCAAGATTCTTGGAGCTCAAGTTTAAAACGATGCTTTCTGATCTACACGTATACAACAAGCATTTAATTCAAAATTCTACTTTTGATTTGTAGGACACGTACATAATTCTCATTTAATTGTCATGTTTTGATTATATTATTATTTATAATTAATAATTAATTCAGCTGCTTCACTCATTTATCGTTTATAACTTCTAAAATATGACGTTTTATAAAATGATTAATATGTCATTAGAACGAGAATATTTTTATCTACATTTTGACCTAAGTTTCACTAAAAACGGAGTAAATTCAAATATAATGTTTTTTTTATAACTTAATTATTAAACGGATCCTATGTTCGTCTAAATATCTCATATTTCTAACAGTCAACTTACCCGTAATCTACCCGTTTAATAATATAAGTTTTTATATACTTTATTTTAATATATAAAAAAAAGGAAATGTTACATCAAATCCTTGTATCATTGTTGGATATGCTCCTGGTCATCTTGGTTATCTTTGTTATGATCCTCATACTTCTCGTACTTATACACCTCGACATGTTCGTTTTCATGAGACGATTTTTGATATTCTTGATTCTTCCATTTTTGCTTCTTCTTCCTCTATCCCTATTTCACCGTTCTTTATTCATCTTCCTTCTTCGATCATTCCTTCTCCTCCTCCTTTTTCTCTTCTTCCTACTTTTTCTCATCATTCTTCTCCTCCTACTACATCACCTTCTACTCCTCTTCCTCCTCCTGTTCTGACTCACCCAATAGTCACTCGTTCTCGTGATCACACACGGCAACCTCACCAGCTCCCTGATCATTTTCGCTTCCATTCTTCTACTGTTCCCACCACCGAGCCTTCCACATCCAGATAGGCTCAACAGTGGTCTATTTGGTGGGATGCGATGCGTTCTGAAATTGGTGCTTTACATGATAACCAGACTTGGCGTCTGTCAACAATCCCTTCTTTCATGGTGATGTATCTGAGGTTGTGAAGGCTTTGTTGACTCTTCCCGCCCTCATCATGTTTGTTTACTGAAGAAGGCCCTTTATAGTCTGAAGCAGGCACCCAGAGCTTGGTTTTCCAAGCTATCATCGACTCTTGTGTCTGGTGGATTCTCTAAGTGTCTTTCTGACACCCCTCTCTTTATCTACAGTTGTGATTCGGTCGTATGTTATGTGTTGGTTTACGTCCATGATATTATCATTACTGGGAGCTCTTCTGAGTTTGTTACCAGATTGATTGAGCGTTTGCATTCCCAGTTTGCGCTCAAGGATTTGGGAACTCTGTCATTTTTTTGGGTACACAGGCTACTTTCACTGATGATGTTCTACATCTCTTTCAGCAGTGCTATCTTCTTGATATTACAGCGCATTAGTCTTGTTGAGTGCCAGCCTTTATCTACTCTGGTTTCTTCTGGACGCCAACTTTCTCATCATACAGGTATTCCATTGTGGTTGATCCTACTTTGTATCAAAGTATTGTTGGTGCTCTACAATATTTAGTCTTGACTGGACCCGAGATTACTTATGTGGTTAGCAAGGTATCACAGTTCATACAGATACCTATTGATCGTCACTCGGTTGCAGTCAAGTGTATTTTGAGATATCTTTGGGGCACGATTTCTCATGGTTTGAGTATTCGAGGATCTGATAGTTTTGATATACATGCTTATTCTGATGCGATTTGGCTGGTTTTCCTGATGATCGACGATCCACTACTGGTTATTGTGTTTTTCGTGGGCCCAACCTCATTAGTTGGAGCTCCAAGAAACAACATATTGTTGCTCGATCTAGTACAGAGGTTGAGTATCACACCTTGGCTCATACTGCTGCAAAAATTCATTGGATTCTATCTTTTTGCATGAGTTACATATTTCGTTGTCTTGTCCACCGACTATTTGATGTAACTATATTGGTGCTACATATCTTGTTGTCAATCCAGTGTTTCATCAGCGCACCAAACACCTTGAGATTGATTTGCCTTTTATTCGTGACATGGTGTTGGCTCAGATGTTACATATTCGTTATGTGTCTACTACACTTCAGATTGCAGATTTGTTGACCAAAGGGTTATCTATGGATCGTTTTGACACGTGTAGGTCCAAGCTTCACGTCGCTACACCACGTTTGGCTTGAGGGGGTATATTAGAGTAGATATATATAGTTTGTATATATAGGTGGTTATGATTCTTGCACTTAGTTGCTAGATTTAGTTGTTAGTATTTTAGCCTCCTATATATCTCTTGTATTCTCTTGCATTCATGTTGATGTAATGAGATTACAGTTCTAGTTCATGATACCTCACTTTAGGACTCTTAGTTATAAGTCATGTTTCAGGGAGTATGTTGAATGGGTAGGTGGTGTGTTCTTCGTTGTGTTTTCTTAAGGTTGAGCTGAAGTAGCTGATTATCCCTAACGCCACCTGCAATCGACAAAATTTCTTACTGTTTTACTCTAGTTTAACATCAATTTTTCAAATCATAGGTGATCAACATTAAAATCTAACTGTGAGGTAGAAATCTTGGACTCCTCTTTAAAAAGATTGAAACAGTGTTTCTTAGAATAAAGCGGAAACAATATAAACACCATTCTTTGCTAAAACTCAATAATGTGTGCTTGAACTTTATGTGTGGAACCTCACCTACCAAATCTTGTCTACGGATCACAATGGGCTGATTGCATGGCCCTAATAAATTAAACCTAAGGCAGAGCCACATCGAATCACTTTTGGATAGACAAACTGTTGGTGCATTTGTGTCTGTACTTTGTCTGTATTTCGTCATGATACAAAACGATGTCTTGTGTTAGTCTGTGTTACGTCTTAGGTTTGTTACTATGTGCGTTCGATGTAAGTTTGACCAAGTCAACCATCCTCCTGGTTTGACTTGGCCAAACAGTTAGCACATTGGTTGTAAGATGTTTGGGTCGAAGGATGAGTCATCGAAGGATTGTTTATATCCTTCGATGGGCTCGAAGGTTAAACCTTCGATGGATATAGATGGACCTCGAAGGATATCATCCTTCGAGGTATATGTGATCCTTCGGTAGGTTTCAGATCGATAGATGATCTTTCGATCAGTCTGTCTGATCCTTCGACCAGACGATCTGTGTTTGGGTATAAATACCCATGCATTGTGTTCACTTCAGGAGCTAGACACAAAAAGAAGGAGGTCTTGTAGAGAGCATTCTGTTGAGAGCACACACACACGAGAGAGAGAGTTTGCAAAACACATTTGTAAACATTGAGCTTGTAACCGAACCTTTCATACGTATTAATACAAGTGGTGTTAATCGGTGAAGATTGTGTGTTGTGCTTGTGCTTATTCTATCTCGGTTTGCATGCTAGCTTGGATTCCGCACTTGCTAGTGTGTTTGACATAACAAGGAATAGGTTTGACCTCAACCTCCGAGGGACCTACAAGTGGTATCAGAGCCGTGGCTCTTTTCCTTGTTAAAAGCCGAGTTTATACAAGACTTTGGAGTGTTTTGGACAAAAACTCACTTGGTTTAGCATCCGTTTTTACTGTTTTTCTCGCATTTCTTGTCATAAAAACGTGTTCTAAACTTACCGAGTGTGTTAAAAGACGGGTTGGGTAACTTAAAAACTTGTTTTTAAGAAGTTTGGTGATTTCCGGCCAAATTCCGGCTTACTCCGGTGACCGGTTTCTGGGTTGATCCTTCGATTTTAGTATATTTTATTGATTCAAAATCTTGGTTTTCGTAAAAATGATGGTCTGACCATACTTTCTGCCGTAAGACCAAAAGTTTCTACCAACTTGTCACCTTTTTCACCAACCTGTCACCTTTTGTCTGCTGTGTCAGTGCGTTTCGAAAGATATCCTTCGAAGTCGAAAGATCATCTTTCGATCAAAGGAGGTTCGATAGATAATCATCCTTCGAACATCCTTCGAAGTCTGTGACTTATCCTTCGTTCCAAGGAATCTTTTCGAAGCATACATCTTTCGGTCTACAGTTCTTTTTCGAAAGATAAGGATCCTTCGTTTGGAGAATCTTTCGAAATCATTGTTCGAAACTCAACAGTGATCTTTCGAACACTGTTGATCCTTCGAACAAGTTCTGTTCCTTCGATACTTGTCTGTTTAAGTTTTACAAGTTTGTGTGTTTCAGGTCTTTCGATCAAGGATCCTTCGGCTGGTTGTTATCATTCAAGATATTAACATAGTTTGTGAAAAATATTTTTTTTTTAAATGGGAACAAACGGTCAGTGGGATCCAACCGCGTGGACTCTAACATCTTTGACTCCACAATCATCAGCTACGCAATCATCAGCTACGCAATCTGCGTCAGATTTCAACAAAGCATGGATGCAGGCTATTGCCCCACCTCAAGCTGCAATGATAACTGCAAATCAATGGGCATTGGTCACAAATCAAAGCAGCAGCATTCAATCTATGATGCAGAACGACAGTGAAACTGGTACAAGCACAAAACCGCCAAAGCTAAATCACATCAATGATTGGGGATGGTGGAAAGAAAGGCTGAGAACTTATGTTCAGGGGCAAGGTCAAGATCTATGGATGTGCTTCTTCACCGCATTTGACAATGATTTGGAAGTTGCAGGATCTAATCCAGAAACTTACAGCACTATGTCTGATGATGATAAGAAGAAATTTGAGTTAGAAAAGAAGGCATTCATGATTCTCACACAAGCTCTTCACAAAGACATTTACCACCAGTTTGTTTACTGCACGACTACTAAAAGCTTGTGGGATATGCTCACGTTACGATGTGAAGGAAATGCTCAATCTAGAAAGATCAAGCAAGAATTACTGAAGAAAGAGTTTGAAGGTTTCACGTGTATGGAGAATGAGACTTTGGCAGAGTTATCTACAAGGTTCCATCACTTGTTGAGCGAGATGTTTGGTTTTAGAGTCACTGCCACTCCACAAGAAATGGTGAAGAGATTCGCTGATAGCTTACCAGCAAAGTGGAGCAGTTATCTTGAAATTCTCAAAGAAAATGGTGTTCTAGACACAATCAACGTTTATGAGTTAATTCAAAAATTGGAGAACAAGGATGTAGAAGAAAAGCTTAAGGCAAAAAGAACACTAACTCCTCAAAATCCAGAGATGTACTTTGGGATTGCAGGAGGTATCAGTGGAGAAAAACCAGCCACTCAACATGCGAAGCTTCAAACAGCCTTCATCTCAAACACCGGACCTTCAACAACAGATCAGTTTGATCCTTCAGCTTACACGATGTTTTCAAGACCGAATGTGCAACCGACAGCTCAGCAGCAACAACCACAACCACAACAGCAAGGGTTTTATGGAAGCTCTTCAAACTTTCAAGCCACTTCCAATCCGAACACAGTCAGATTAGACACTTCCAACTTTTCCAAAGTCAGTGTCGAAGTAGCCAAGGAGCATATGGAGATGTTGAACACCTTGGTTAGTGCTTATTGTGGATTAGTTGCAGGTCAGATTGGGAATATCAATCTAACCAATGAAGATTATCAGCAAGTGGATAAAGAAGAGTTTGAAATGATGGATATCAAATGGGCTCTTGCTAGTGCAATTCGAAGAGCAAAGGAGTTTATGGAAAGGACGGGGAGAACCAACTTGGAAAGCAAGAAAGACACCAAGTATGGGTTCGACAAGCAAGCTGTAACGTGCTTTAACTGTGGTGAACGGGGTCATTTCAAAAGGGAATGCACAAGACCAGCTCAGCATGGAAACCAAAATCCTTTCAGAAATCAAGGCAACCAGCAGAACCAGAACCGGAACAATGTTCGTACGATGATACCTGTCAACAACCAAAGCCAAGCAGGGCCATCAAATGCCAATCAGGCACTTGTGGTTCAAGTAGATGAAGGTTGTGATTGGTCGCTTCAGTTGGGAAATGATGCTCCAGATGGAACAGCATGTTTTGCTGAAGTCGTAAAGGATTTAAAGCACGCCAGTGGTGGAGAATCTTCCACCAATGGTGATGTGTCTTCTGAAGATGAAGACAGTTCTGGTTATAGTGGAAGCTCAGATGAAGAATCCTCCACTTCAGGCAATGATCATGTGGATGAGACATCAAGTGCGTCAGTCGATGCAGATATTGATGAACTTTTGGAAGAAGCTGCAGCAGGAACTGAAAGAAGATCTATTTTGGTGGATCAAGCTGCTTACTCTTCGTCTTCTCTCCATTCAGCCTTTATGGCTAATGTCGACAGTTCATCAGGTCAGGTATGTGTCGATGAACCCATTGCTGCTAGTTGTGATAACTGTGATAGTTTGCGTGTTAAAAATGCTGATTTAGAGGCAAACATGTCTGAGTTGCAAGGCAAACATGATGCTTTACAAGCTAGTTTGTTTGACTTGCAAGACAAACATGTTTCGATGAATGATAAGTGTTGTGAATTGCGAAGCAAACACGAGGGTTCGCAAGAGAAATTTGAAATCACACACAAACACAATCAAGAATTTATTGTAGATCTTTCTAAAGCAACTGAAGCTAACTTGTTTTTAACCAGAAATGAAAAGGAATTTAAAGCAACAATTGCGTCATTAAGACATGATGTTTCAGAATTACAAAAGGCTGTTTTGCGAAAACAACATGCTAACAATAATCTTATTGACACAATTGAAAAGCAAATGGTAGAGTTGGCAACAGCTCGATGTGAATGTGAGACAATTAAGCAGAAACTGGAAAGCTATTCCAATTCCCGCTATGTATTGGATCACATCATTGACGTTCAAAAGAAAAAGGGGGATAAAATATGTATTGGATTCAAATCATGTCCTCCCCCAATGAATCACAATTACTCCAAATTGCCTGATGACGAGGATATGCCCCGTTTTGAACCTACTGTGCCACTCGATCTAGATGACTTTACAGCAGGCCTCGGGTTCACAACTGGTACATCATCCTCGGGTCAATCAGAATCTGAATCTGAAAATGTGACAGATTCATCGTGTGTTAAGGAACAGAGTCCTCCCATTGTTGAGGATGCTGATTCTTCGGATGATGAATCTGAAGAAATTGTGAAACAACAGTCTAACTCGGTTACAACAGATATTCCAATCGAGAATCACATCCTGTGTGATCCTTTAGTGAAACCGAGTAAGACTGAAACGTCAAAAGCAATGGAGTCCCTTGTATCTAGCCGTGAAGAGAATAACTTGTTGTACACGCTCAAAGGAGATAGCAAAATCTACTCTAACAAAGATTTTCCAATTAAAAATGTAAATCAAGATTTAATTGAGCAAATTTTTGAAGGATGCACTGATAAGTTTTTGGGGAACAAAAGTGGCAAAGTAACCGTCACTCAATGTGATCCAATTCCGTGTGAACAAATTAGAAAACAATACGGAAACCAAAAACCACCAATTGAGCGAAAACAACAACTCAACTCCGGAAAGGGTAAGGTACAGGGAAAGAAGGCTCAGAACAAGAATGTTCAAGCACCTAAAGTTCAGCAGCCTAAGACTGAACAACCAAAGGTTCAAAAACAAAAGGTGCAAAACAAAAGAGCTCCTGTTAAGAAACGAGAACCGAAAATGAACTTTGTTGGATCCACGGGTTCAGACAAACTTGAAACATTTCAGGATAAATCTAACGTTGATTTTGTAAAACAAGTTAGAATTTTAAAACGAAATGATCAGAATAATTACACCCAACACACCAACGGATGTGATTTAGGACCAAGCACGTCTAGATCACAAAGTTCATGGTCTGGTTCTCCGTCTGGTCATCAACGTGTTTCTCCGAAGTTTGTAGAGCGGAGAACATGTTTTGAATGTGGGACAGTTGGGCATATTGTAAGATATTGCCCACACGTGCAAAAGCTGAAGTCAAAAACGAGTGCTCCCCAAGAAATCGATTACCGAAAACGATCAGTTTCCCCGAAACAAGACCCACGTGTCTTGAAAGAAAGGGAAAAGAAGTTAAAGCAAAAGAATCAAAAGGTAATTGAAAAGGCCTTAAAATCAGAGGTCAAAGAAGAAAAACCTGTACAAGCAAAATCTGAAACTGTAAAACCAGTAAATGCTAAAACAATAAATTCAAATACTGGTAAAGGACAAACAGCTTGGAAGCAAAAGCAGGTAATTCAATCAGGGGGAGCACCACAGGTTCTTTTTCCTAATCATCAAGTGATTGAAATCACTTTCCTTGATGATCAAGGACGACCCAAGTCCACAAAGGCTTGGGTCCCCCTCTCCAACTAATCTTTGAGTGAGTGTGTAGGATATTCCAGGAGGAACTTTCGATAGTCGTAAGATTGTTGATAGTGGAGCGTCCTTGCACAAGATAGGCGAAAGAAGAAATTGTTGCCTTTGATGGAGAGAAATGAGAAAAGAAAGGAAAAAGATAAGAAGACAAAAATGTCTGATGAAGAAATGATGGTGAAAGAATGTTGTTGAATGAAGTTGAAAAATTTCGACCAGATGAGATATGTGCCAAAATTGGTTGTTTTGGTTTTTGATCGGGTCCTCAGGAGAGATTCCAATGAAAATGTACATTTCTCCACGGTGTGTTTGCAGAAAATGTGTTTGTTGAACAAACCAACCGGGTGTGCGGATGCCTTGGCTTGGATTGAACTACCGCACACTACTTCTCAAGAGAAAGACAAAGACCTTCGCTGGTGCAATGTGGAAGACCAGCCGGACCCGGAGGTTTCTGATCTTGTTGCTGTAAAGAGATTTCTCAGTAGCTACAACAATCGACTTTGAAGTCCACACCTGGTGGATATCCAGTTTGGGAGAGCACTCAGATTCCTGGCAATGCACGAAGCAGTTGCAGGATACGGTTTTAAAATTCTAATCTCTCTTTTACTTGTCGATATTTAAGCTGCTCTACGAATTAATTATTATCTCGTTCAGCACTCTTTGGCCAGACAATGTTGTCATGGTCCGCACCGCTTACCGACGTGCCAACTGATTTTTCCAAAATTTCTGACAAAATTAATTTTGGTAAACGGCATTGAGGTAAAACATGAGTTAACCAACATCGGAAAATCATTTTTGTAAATACCTTTGTGTTTTAAATTTGTCTTATTTCATTGATTTTAGGGGGAGTAAATCCAAAATCTGAAAATCCAAAAACATCGAAAAATTTCAAAAACACAAAAACAATAGAAAAACAAAAATGAGTTTCCTGGCGAGCAAAAGAGAAAATGATAGTACATCAGTGGTCTGTCCAAACCTCTTTAAACCTTAAATGCAAAACGATAAGCAGCTCTATATAAGATGTATCGGTAGGCTCACAATCATTTTAAAATGTGTGCAGGGTGATATAAACTTAAATCGACTGAAGACCAGGTGGGAACCATTCATTGGCATATGGTCTTAGTACCGAAATTTCGTTTGAGAGATTGCCGAGGTTCTGAAATATTCGGTCTTTATGCTGCTTATCATCTGGGTATCATGGTTGTATCTTTTACCGAAAAATAACGGGGACGCAAGTCTAGATCTTCCATGATACTATACATACGTGTACATACTGCATTCGACCTCAATAAGTGATCAACAATCACATGTCCTCAAATAAGTGATAATATATCACATTTATCCGGGAGTCAAGTTCGTCTCTCTGCTGTACGAAAGTACTGACCTGTTCACGGACTTGCTCCTGTGCCCTCATGCATCGAAAATCAAGTTCCTCATCAATAAGTGATTCTATCACATAGGGCTTGTTTTCAAATCAAAATAAGTGAGAATCTCACATCATATACGGTCAAACAGATGATAATCGGTATACTCACCGGTAAGATGAACCTTCGTGCATACCTTGATACGGGAATGTGTCGTGATGTGGATGAACACCGGTCGGTAAGTATAAATCATACCTTAACGTATCCCCTCGCCATGATTACATCTGATAAGTTGAGCTTATGTGGACAACACTACCGATAATTGTTATAGGATGCTTATCTTAATGTTAACTAAAAGAACAACAAGAGCGTTTTGGCATGACCGTACACTGATATGATTCTCTTACCCTCGAAACTCGCAAAAAGAATGTTTGTAAATATTTATTTAATGCTTTCAGTTTCTGCATCTTTGTATATATTTATTTACTGCTTTCAGTCTTTACCTTTGAAATATAAAAAAAAAAATATACCAAAAAGATTTTAGGTGTGTTTTAATATAAACTTTCTAAAAGCCAAAAAGATTTTATTTCTACTTTATTTTCGATCGTACGATGTTGGAGCTCGAGTCTTCGTTACCTGAAACCTGATTAAAAACCGAAACGACTAATTCTTCATAAACGGTCGAAATTTGCAAGTTTTGAAAGTTGAAGACTAAAATTGACAAATTTGTTAAACTTTCAAACTGTCGGACGGTGTTTGATTGAACAATGGTCACATGTGTGTCATTTGCTTATGATATTCCAGGCAGTTGTTCTCATTACGCGTTTAGATTTCTTGCAGGTGCAGATTCTAAAGGCAAGGAGAACATGGTCGATGACAAGCTTCGGAATGAAGACACGACGTGAAGGCACTGAAGTGATAAAGATGATCGAGTTGCCGCTGACCATCATCAACACCACAAGGATCTCAACTCATAAAGAGCAAGTATCTCACGAGCATAACTCAAGGGGGAGCTTATGTTAAGGGGGAGTTTGTCAACACACTTCCTACATGAAACGGGGAGTTTGTTGGTACACTTTCTGCTTTCAAGACGTGAAGACTTTAAAGATCCTCCGACATTGAAGACTTGAAAGGACGTCAAAGACTTGAAGACACGAGGGACCTACAAGAATTAAGATCGAGATCGAGACAAAGCTACAGCCAAGGGGGAGTTTGTTGGTGCATTTGTGTCTGTACTTTGTCTGTATTTCGTCATGATACAAAACGATGTCTTGTGTTAGTCTGTGTTACGTCTTAGGTTTGTTACTATGTGCGTTCGATGTAAGTTTGACCAAGTCAACCATCCTCCTGGTTTGACTTGGCCAAACAGTTAGCACATTGGTTGTAAGATGTTTGGGTCGAAGGATGAGTCATCGAAGGATTGTTTATATCCTTCGATGGGCTCGAAGGTTAAACCTTCGATGGATATAGATGGACCTCGAAGGATATCATCCTTCGAGGTATATGTGATCCTTCGGTAGGTTTCAGATCGATAGATGATCTTTCGATCAGTCTGTCTGATCCTTCGACCAGACGATCTGTGTTTGGGTATAAATACCCATGCATTGTGTTCACTTCAGGAGCTAGACACAAAAAGAAGGAGGTCTTGTAGAGAGCATTCTGTTGAGAGCACACACACACGAGAGAGAGAGTTTGCAAAACACATTTGTAAACATTGAGCTTGTAACCGAACCTTTCATACGTATTAATACAAGTGGTGTTAATCGGTGAAGATTGTGTGTTGTGCTTGTGCTTATTCTATCTCGGTTTGCATGCTAGCTTGGATTCCGCACTTGCTAGTGTGTTTGACATAACAAGGAATAGGTTTGACCTCAACCTCCGAGGGACCTACACAAACCTTGCAGGGCAAAATAGTCACTAGTTAGGAACCCAATAGGCCATGTAAAAGGATAAATCGTGTAAGCACAGACAATCATACATACGTAAAACATGTCTGGTGTCATATTAAACTCGACGCTTCCATACCACGCGTCAAATAGCTTACGCACAAATAACCTCAGTGCCTTCGTACCACGTGTTTGATAGCTAACGCATTGATAACCAGGAAGGTAAGTGATATGCACCAAATGCAACATATAAATTATATCAAATAAGGTATAAAATCAACCTTTTTTTAATACTAATGTTGGAAAAAGTGTGTTTCTTTGTATACTTTTAATTTTCAGGATTAAAAGATCTTAAATGTACAAAAGGAACAAATTAACAGCAGAAACCAACAAATAAACAAAAGAAGAAAAGTTGATACATCATACGACCCTCTGAGCTTCACCCCAGGACCAAAAAACAACAAATCAGAAGACAAGCACAGGGTCGTGCCACCAAGGCATGGGGTTGTGCCCCACTCCAGATTACATGCAGAAGAAGAAAAACAAAAACAGACAAGATACATGGGGCCGTGTCCCATGGACACGGGCCGTGGTTAACTCCCAGATATGCAGAATCTTGGATAGTACAGCAAGTACAAGGACCACGAGGCCGGGCCGTTGACACACGGGGTCGTGCCGTAGAAGGAGGCACGAGGTCGTGCCCTCTGGGCACGGGGCCGTGTATAAACCGCATGTTTCCAGTTATAAATAGGGGTGCTTGGTTCAATTGCAATCCATCCCTTGGCAAACCACTTCTCTCACACCTGCCACCACTCCACCACCAAAATACCACCACCATCCACCATATTCCTTCATCATCCACCTTTAGAGTGTGTGTCTTGGGATCCAAGATTGATCGTAAGAGTTTTTGTCAAACGAAGGCCATGCTTGGCTAATCTCTTACATCACTTGGTGAAGACAGGTCTTTTATGTATTACTTTTGATTTTCGAGCTTTGGTTAACTTTTTAATTGGGTATGTATTAATGACTTTAATAATTGGTTTTTTATATTGAAAGTGAACTTTATTCAATCATCTCTTCATGTTTTGTTGATTCACTCATTCGTGTCTTTACGGTCTATATAAAGCACGTTAACTGCCCGGAAGGGGGTTAGAAGGGTGGTGTGGGAAAGTTCTTGACTCGTTCATTGTATAGATCCTGCGAGGACTTGATTCAAGCTTATTAGGACTTCCTTTAGGGCAGATAGCATCAAATCGGGGGAAGTAAGAACGGCTTGAATCCCTTACAAATAAACTACTATTAAAACTTTAAACCGGCCTTGTAGGACTGTATCCCTGCTGACTCAGACAAATATGGCCGAGGGTAGCATTGCCTCCAAAAGAGGGACATGTCACATTTTGCATGAATAACTTACTTAATTATCTTTCAATTTTCCGGCCTTGCGGGACTGTATCCCTGCTAACTCAGACCAATATGGCCAAGGGTAGTGTTGCCTCCAAAAGTGGGACATGCCACTTTAACTAAGATAATCTCCTAAAAAACCCAAAGATCGGAAATCATCAAAGGATGCGTAAAAGATAAGTCGGAACTAGGTGATTCTATCTTGTCTACTTGTTTCTTTTATCATTTTAGTTTCTTTCTTTACTTAACTATTAAAAAAATCTTTTTTTCAAAATTTGGTTAGATTAGACGTTGACGATATTCCGGTATTAAAAGCTCTTGTGTCCTTGGACGATCTCGATATCTTACCATCACTATACTACACCAACGATGGGTGTACTTGCCCTACCGTTTTGTAGAGAGTGATAGTGTTATATCGTGTTTTATAAATTTAAAGCATGATAAACGAGTAAAAGTGCTTAAAGTATTTCCAACAAATTTTATTTTTTTATTTTTATTTTTTTTGTTTTCCAACAAAATATTTATTGGTATATTTTCCCAGAAAATAAAAAACGTTTTATTACATGTTCTGATTTCCGACAGATTTTATTCTGTAAAAAATAATTTTATATCTTTTTAAGATTTCGTGGAATCCGTCGAAAATTAGCTTTGTCGGTGATGCTATGTGTTTCTTGTAGTGTAAGTTAAAGAGTGTTAAAAAGAATCAGCAAGTGTTAACCTCCCATAAAGCCATATGTTATAGGAAACAATGAGAGAAAAGATGAAGTTTTCTACACAAGTGTGTTGGAATTTTACTTTCAAGGATTGGGAGCAAGGTATTGTTATTGTCATGTCTAGAATATTATATTGCGTACCGATAAAGCATGCCCTTAATGGTGTTGTGAATCACGACCCATGAAGCTTCTATATATACAAATCTGCATGGACAAGTATACATGATCAACCTATATTTAACTAAAATTTATAATTCAAATCACCCGACAAGTAAGCTAGTATGTCCACCAAATATCCATTTCCATCACATGTTTCTGTCCAAAGCTTTGTTACAGTGAAGCTAAGTGATAAGTGCATGTATCGTTTATGGAAAACACAGATGTCACGTCTCTTAGAGAGCCATGATATGCTTGATTTCATCAATGGAAGTAGCATGCAGGTTGGTGATGAGGACAAGCTGTGGAACAGATCAGATGCCCTTGTTCATAGTTGGATTCTTGGTTCCCTCTCCGAACAAGCAGCCATAACAGTCTTGAATAGTCTTGAATCCAAACTCCCTCAACAAACACGTTTTACAGCCAAACATATATGGGATCAAGTGCAAAGTATGTATGATCAACAAGCAGGTCAGTACTTATTCTTGTTATATATATTCAGTGCCGGTGCTAGAATTTATTTATTTTACTACTGTCGCCTAAATTTCTATTGGCGGTGCTAGGATTTATTTATTTATTTTACTGATATCGCCTAATTAAATTTCTATCAATAAGCTAGGCGTTAGAATTTTCGGGCCAGGTTGGATTTTATCACTAATATTCACAACAAATTTATTGGGCAAAAAACTAGTTGAAAGGAAATAAATGGAGGAACTTACATATGTTGCGTGATGCTGCAGCCTTAAGGAGAAACAACACAACTTGTGTATTTTCATATTCACAAAGACAAATCATATCATAGTAAAAACATGTTATAATCAATAGAAAAAATACATGAAATAGAACAAGCTAACTACCACTTACCTCATAGTTGTTTCCTATGGGTTTTTATTCTTTGAAACCAATTCATTACATGTTCAATCGCAACTTTCGCAAAGAACTCCTTCTCGATATAATAAATAAAAGAATCGTTCATGTAATCATCACCCATCCTATTATATAATTCTTTCGTAGCTGAAAAGAGTGGGGGCAAAAACAGAACTGTCAAAACAAATCAAATATGCTAAAAATTAAATTTTCAAAACGAGGTTATTTTTCAATTTATTTTTTCGTTGACCCGTCTCACCCATTATACATAAACATAACTGATAACCCATTAAAAAATAAAAAGAGTAATTTATTTTTTCCGTTGACCCATCACACCCATTTACTATTTACACCTAACTTTTTGTTATTTACACCAAGTGATATAGTGATATGACATTAACAAATTCAAATTTGTGTTTTTTTTTCTTTTATAACTTCCAAAATATAATCTTTTATTAAAAAAACGAATATGGTTTTGGGATATGCTTATTTTTATCTACGTTTTGATATAAACTTTGCAAAAAAATGGAGTCGTATCAAATATATGTTTTATAAGTCGTTAGAAAATTTATATTCCATTTTTTTATAAATTTTTTTATCAAAACATATATAAAAATAAGTATATCACAAAACCATATTCGTTTGTTAATAAAACATTATATATAGGAAGTTATAAAAGAAAAACACAAATTTGAATTTATTAATGTCACATCTCTTGGTTTAAATAGCAAAAAGTTAGGTGTAAATAGAATCACTCGTACTCTTAAAGTGCAATGTCGGTACGTTTTTCATGTTTACCTTCAACTTTTGTCAAATGTGATTTTTACTCCATGTTAGCCTTTTAAATTTAGCAATCTTCATTTTCAGCCCCTTAACTTTTTACGAATTTTGTAAAATGCCACTTTGACCCCACGAAAATATATAATCTGATTTTTCGTTAATACAATCGTTTGAATAATTTGTTGCGTGCATATTTTTATGTATATGTTGGTATAAATTCAAGTTGGTTTACATGTGGACGAAAATTTTGTTTGAAAATGAGTCGAGATAAATATAGTACGTTTTCATGCTTACATTGTATGTATGTTTCGATGTAAATTTTGTTTTACTTATAATACATTTTCATACTTACATTTTATGTACGTTTCGACGTAATTTTTGTTTGAAAGCTAGCCGGGTCAAATATAATACATTTTGAGTCATCGATTAAATTTGAGTTGGTTTACGTTTTAACGTAAAGGGTCGATAATAATCTATACATACTCACGCCAATAGTCGGTAAAAAATTCGAATTGGTCTACATTTCAACATAAATTAGGTATACTTGTTCGTATAAATTCGAGTTTGTGTTCGACGTAAATTTGGTGTACGCTTTTGTATTTTGTATGTTTCCTACGTATGAGTCGAGTCGCATATATTATGCTTTAACTTGACGGTATAAATTCGAGTTAGGCTACGTTTTGACCTGCCGCTAATACGTTTTTATTTGACGGTATAAATTCGAGTTGTTGTATGTTTTGACGCTGCTAAGTCTTAACGCAAATTTAAGGTTGTGTAGTGCTTAGGTGGAATCAACTAAGCAAACCAACCGGGTTCGATCTCGTTTCATTTGTACGGTATAAATTTGGTTTACTTTACTTTTTGATCCAACCACAATGCTTATATATGTTACATTGAGTTAGATCGGACACATCGAAACATGTGTTTTCATATGGTTAACGCATTACATAACTCTTGTACTAATCCATTCAATGTTTGCAACGAGCCCGCGGCGCATCGCCCGCAGATCTTATTACTAGTTATACATAAACATAACCTGTAACGCATTAATAAAATAAAAAGAAACTAGAAAGTTGCTTAAATGATTAGAAACTGTTACATTTTTTTCCTAATATCTGTACTATATTTTCATAGAAGGAAATTTAAGATACCTAAAATTTAATGACTTTTTAGTTTAATGTATAACATACAACCCTAAAGTGAGGGTTAAATAGTCTTCGAAACACTAGTTACACTTTAATCTCCCATCTTAATTACACTTTGATCCATCATATTTAGAAAAATTCTGATCAATTAATTAGTAGTTACACGTTACCCCCTTACAAAAAACTAACTACCTCCACATTTTATAAACGACCATGTTAATATTTAAGAAAAAACTACACCAACAATTTATTCTCTTTAGTTTGAGTATTGTATTGCAATGGTTTTTTTAATTAAAAAATGAAATGTTATGTGATTAACAATGTATATGGATGAGCAATAATGGAACCCTTAACCGAAAACATACGGATGCGAACCGAAATCAACTAAAAACTAAATTAACTTAAAACCGATTAACCAAAAACCAGTTATCAATTTTGTGTACCCGCGTTTAACCAAAATTAACCAAACCAAACCGAATCATTCATATTTTCATATATTTCTATTTTATATACCTCCAATATTTCGTATTTTATATCTCCATTTCATATATTTATATACTTCCATTTTATGTATTTATACATCCATTATATGTATTTACACATCCATTTTATGTAATTTTTCATCCATTTCATGTATTTACACCTCAATTTCATGTATTTTAAGCAAAAGTTTAACCCAATTTTGATTTTGGCTATTAACCGAAATTAAACAAACTGAACAAAAAACCGTCAATCTAACCGCATAAACCAAACGGATTAACGAAAAACCAATTGATTAAAAAATGGACTAACCGATGACTTTGATTTCAGCTTCAGTTGAGGATAATAATTGAACCGACTGAAATCATGCACACCCTAGCAGTGTTTGTGTTTTCCACCGTATCGCGAATGCACCCTTCTAGTCCAAACATCTAAAACTAACAACAACCTAAACCAGATAAACTTAATGCAT
Organism: Helianthus tuberosus; assembly: GCA_030545235.1. NCBI lineage: Eukaryota > Viridiplantae > Streptophyta > Magnoliopsida > Asterales > Asteraceae > Helianthus > Helianthus tuberosus. The sequence continues at coordinate 192,247,067 of CM060406.1, forward strand.
CCAAAACATATATAATTTGAATTGCTCACCTGCGATTGAGATTCTCCTAAGTCCCCCGATTCTTATTTTGATTGGATATTTGAAGGCCATGACTCCTTTATTTCTACTCCTTTTCTTTTTATAACTTACTTGTTTTTATTGGATTTTCATCTGTTAACCTCTAATGGAGTGGGCCAATTATTTGGGTTACAACCTTTACGATATGTTCCCGAGCTTACTAATAGAAAGGCGTGAAAGGAAGTAAAAGTATGAGTAAATTGCCCGGATAGTTCCTGTGGTTTTGTAAAATAACACCTATAGTCTCCAACTTTGACAGTTTGTTACTCGGATAGTCCCTAGAGTGGATGTCCGTTAGTTTTCTCCGTTAATTCCATGTAAAATGACCAACATGCCCTTAGTATTAAATTAAAACACTAAAATAGATATATTAAAATTAAAGGTGGGACCCACCAACCTTCTTATTCACCCTTTTAAGCCCTTGTATATCTCTCTCTCTCTCTCTCTCTCTCTCACATACACACACTCACCAACACCTGCCTCTCCCACTTACCACCAGTCGCCACCACCTACAACTCCACCAACATCAACATCTCCGCCACCTGAACTCCCTCCACCATCCCAGATCCCTTCATCCACCACATTTAGAGAGATAAACGACTAGAGAGAGAGAGAGATCAAAGAGAGAGAGAGAGAAAGAGACGCAGAAAAGGTCCAGAAGAGAGAGACGTGAATATGATGGTGACGATGGGTTGCTAATGTTAACAATGGTAAATTCAGTCGATTAAGGTCATATCGCCTCTTAGGGTTTCGAGTTTTGAGTTGAATTTGTGGATCTAGAACTTATTTAGGGTTTTATTGGTTGGGTTTTGATGATGGTTTGTTGTTGATGGTGTGTTGACGGTAGAGAAAGATGATGATAGTGGTAGTTTATGGGTGTAGAGATTCAAATGGTGGAACCACCATGTGTTGCGGCTGTTGTAGAGCTTGACTCCGTAGACCTCTCAACAGCATCCGTAACTCCTTCCTCGAACCGTCCTCCCCATAGCTTGGCTTCCTTCGCTGGAACCACCTGTGTTGCGGCTGTTGCAGAGCTCGACAGGTCGCATGAAGATGACGTTCTTATGGAAGCTAATGAGCACCGGAAATGATGGTGGACAGCTTGAACGGAGGACGTGGTGCAATGGTGGTAGTTTAGGGCTTGCAGATTGGGGTTTTTAGGTGGTGTGGTAATGGTGGCATGGGTGACGGTGGCGTCGTGATTGTGGTTGTTACAGTGGTTGATTGGTGGTGTTTGGTAGATATGGTGTGGTATGGTGGTAGTGACCGGTGGTTTTGTGGTGGCATGATGGTGGTAGTGGTGGTTTTGAAGAGGGATTCATAGTTTTATAGACGGAGGTGGGGTGGGGATGAGGTGTTATATATTGTATTTAATAATTAATAATTAATTGTGGGGCCCAATTGATATTTTAAATGATTAATTAGTTTTTTCTAACATTTTAATAAAAGCAAGGGGTGATTTTGTCATTTTACATAGATTTAACGGAGAAAACTAACGGACATCCACTCAAGGGACTATCCGAGTAACAAAGTGTCAAACCACAGAGAGCACTGGTGTAATTTCCAAAAGTTGGTGACTATAGGTGTTATTTTACAAAACCGCATGGACTATCCGTGCATTTTACTCTAAAAGTATTTTGTGTTCTAGAGACTTTATCTTTTAATGGAGTAGAAGGCCAATCTTCCTTTATATATATAAGATCTTACTAATTACTATTTTATCCTCTCACTTAACTTATTATAAAACCTAACAATAGTATAACTGTAAAATTATACCTTTTTTCTCTTTCTTTGAACTTGAACTTAAGAACAAATAAAATTTTTGGTTTCTTATCCTTACCTTTAAACTTGGAAACATTACATGAAATTAAATATTTCCCTTTCTTTTCTCTCCTAAATATTATCTCTTTTTTTTTCTTTCCTTTAGTAACTCTGGAACACAGCATTAAAGAAATCTGAAAATGAGCCCTAACGCGTACACTTTTTAAACAAAATTTTACACTAAAAATTCTAAAAGTGCATAGGACGATTATGAGTTCAGTATGGACCTACCCTCCCCTTGGGTTGTATTTAGGGTAAATTACATTTTTCTTCCTTTATGTTTATATCGAATTACAATGGTTGTCCTTTAAGTTCAATAATTATAGTCCCAGTCCTTTATTTGAAAAACTCATTACACCTTTCGTCCTTTAGCGCTAACCAGGTTACAATTTTCAGTTAAGATTCTAAATGTTATTTTCTTTTATTTATACTATAAATAATTAAGTAAAAAGACTAAATTGCTCTTAACTGAAAATTTTAATCTGGTTAGTGCTAAAGGATGATAAGTATAATGAGTCTTCCAAAAAAAGGATTATAACTGTAATTATTAAAGTTAAAGGGCGTCCATTGCAATTCGATATAAACATAAAGGACGAAAAGTGTAATTTACCCGTTGTATTTATATCCACCCCTTGGCTAGAAAAACATCTCTATAAACTTGTCGTAAAAAGCGGTATAAATAATGCTAACTTCAATAAACGAAAAACTAACTAATATGAAATATGTTTCTTTGTGTCCTCCATCTTGCAAGATGAAAAATAAGTATATAACACTCATGTTTGGCAAACATTTCATCTTTTTTTTTATATATTAGCAATGTAGTTACCGAGCTCATACATAAGTTCATCTCTTTGTTGATAACCAAAATCATATGGATACATTTTTGGCAACCATAGTACCTTTAAAATATCAAATGCTCTAATATTATCATTCGTGTTCAAAGTTCCCATACACATAAGCAATTCGTTAAAATAGTTTCCAAGCTCTTGTGTATGCATATCTAGTAGTACTAGTGTGTTGAAATTATTATACTCGTAATTAATAAACCAATGTAAACTACCTTAACCAGAGCAAGAAGAAGAAAGAAAAGTAGGTTGTGGCTCACCCTGCATAGATTTGATGCAAAAAGTAAGGGAAAAGAGAAATGGTACAAGAAATAAGCAAGCGTTGTATGATGCTGTTGAGTGTGGAAAACTACAACAAGTGGTGAGTATCTTAAAGAAGGAAGAAGTTGCAATCACAGAGAGTATCAGTATCAATGGCAACACAGCTCTCCACATAGCAATGGCCTACAAGGATGATGGGGATGGGTTTCTAAAGAGCATGTTGGATCTCACTGATATTCCACTAACAGAGGTCCGAAATTCAGATGGAAGCACTCCGCTTCATCTAGCTGCTTCATTTGGGCATGCAAATGCTGCTAAGATCTTGCTAGACAGAAACCCAAACTTGTTGCATGCAAAAGATAACCAAGGTTGCACGCCGCTTGACATAATTGTTTCCCGACCTTGGAATAAGGAAATGAGTCTCTTTTTTAAATCCGTAATATTGCCAGACATAGAACATGCAGATCACGAGGCTTTGGTAGTTAATGCTATTTGTTCCAAACATTTTGGTAAGTACGTACATACAGACATTTCTAGCTATCTTTTAAGTTTTCTTATGATCCCTTCTCTCTCTCTCTCTATACATATATATATATATATATGATAAGGATCGGTTAGGAACCACCCTTTATTGCGAGAATCAATGTGAACACAACCAAAATACCTAAAAACACAAAAAATTATTATTATTATTATTATTATTATTATTATTATTATTATTATTATTATTTAGAGTGAATTGCAAATTTTGTCTTTTTATTCGTGGTAAAGACAAGATACACTTGGACCAGAAAAACCTGTGCCCAAAAATAAGATATATCACATTTCAAGCGATGTCCTTTATTTTTAAAATTGACGAGTTTTGTACTAATTGTTTCAAAATCTTACACGGTATGTCCTTTGGCTCTAACCCAGTTACCTTTAAACGTTAAATTTGACCATGTAAAGGTAACTTTGTCAATCTATCAAATTTAATTTACTTAAACTAAATCAAACTTTCATTATAACCTCTCTCTACAAGTTCAGACCACCATCATCAACTCCATCTCTTTGTCCTCTCTCTACAAGTTCAGACCACTACCATCAACAAAACCTCTTTTATCACCCCACCACCTACCAGCTACACCATCCCCACCCCTCTTTTCTACTAATTCCACCATCACTTCCACCACAAATACCCATAAACACACACACTTTCCTCATTTTGGAAAACCCAAAGAAAGAGTGAGATGGAGAGAGAAAGCAGAAGAGAGAGAAGTTTAAGAGAAAGAATCAAAGAGAGAGATTAGAGAGAGAAAGAGAAAATGCAGAGAAAGAGAGTGGGGGAGCTCCGGTGGCCGACGGTTGTCTGACACGAAGCTTGAACAGCTCCGGTGGTCGACGGTTGTCTGACACGACACTTGAACAGCTCCGGTGGTCGACGGTTATCTGACACGACGCTTGAACAACTCAGCTTAGATCGACGGGGATGATGTCAGATGTTGGTGTTGTTGTGGGTGTAACAACGAGGTGACGGCGGTGGTCATGTGGAGCAACGATAATGACGGTGGCGGTTGTGCTTGAAGGAGACACCAGTGATGGTTTTCATTGAAGGTGATGGCAGTGGTGTCGGCTGTGGTCCACGATGACGGCGGTGATGGTTAAGGATAACGGCGGGGATGGTGGTGGTGGTGAACGGTGATTCCAGTGATGGTGACGTGATGGTGACGGTGGTGCTTGGGTTGGTATTAATTGGGGGAAAATGAAAAGGGTGGGGAAATGACTGATAGGCCCTCATGTGACTTGCACATGATATCTTTTAACAATAAAAAGTAACTGGGTTAGAGCCAAAGGACATACGTGTAAGATTTTTAAACAATAAGTACAAAACTCGTCAATTTTAAAGATAAAGGACACCTCTTGAAATGTGATATATAGATAAAGGACAAAATTTGCAATTCGCTCTTATAATTTATATAAAAATAGCTACTTTTAGTTTCTAAAAAAATTTCGAGTAACAATTATGGATGCACATGTGCATATGTATCATTTCTTTGACAAGCTCCGTAATACATTACCAGTATTAGACAATTGCACTTTCATTTACACTACCATCAGTAATATAATATTTTTACATTACAAATATTAGAAATGCACATGTGTATCTATATGTATGAACAAGATATAACGTGTTTTTGGTACATAATTTGAATACACTTTCCTTTTCATCTATCATACCATCCATAATACACTACCATTACCTCCTACTATCCATAATACACTACCATTACCAATATTTATAGTATTTTTCACTTCATGCACATGTGCATCAACACCCTTCATACCATACGAAAAAACATATTACACCATAAAGTGACAAATATAACCAAACCATCAACCACTAGATATAACTAACCAAAAACATGTATATTGGCCTACTTCATCATTCAAAATCACAAATTTTTTGTACCAAAACATGTTATATCACGTTCATACATATAGATGCACATGTGCATTTTATATATTGCTAATGTAAAAAGTAGTGTATTATGGATGGTAGTGTAAATGAAAGTGCAATTGTCTAATACTGGTAATGTCTTACGGAATTTGTCAAATAAATTATACATATGCACATGTGCAATGATAATTGTTACTAGAATTTCTTTTTTGGTAATGAAAAATAGCGAATTTTAATTAAAAAATAATAAAAAAGATTGTGTGTTTTTATGTATTTTTTGGTTTTTTTTGTGTTCACGTTGGCTCTCATGGATCTCGCAATAAAAGTGGTTCTCAATTGAACCCTACCCTATATATATATATATATGGTGGAGTTCTAGAGTGAACACTAGTGTATTTGTGAACTGATTGAACAAATCTGGCCATTGATTTAAACTTGTGTATACACTTGTGTATTGATAAGAAATGGGCTAGGATTAGTTCACTAGTGTTTACTATCAAGGGGGGTTTTTTTCACAAATGAACCTAAGCCTATATATATAGAAACGGGATCAGGAGAAAACACCCTAAGGTGTGAGAACGGTGAGAACGCATCCTGATGGAACACTTGGCGCTGGATATAATCAGGGTGCGAGGGGCTTTTTTTGTCTTTTTAATCTTCTTTTTTCCCAATTTCGTGTGTCACATGCTGCTTCATTTTTTGCGTCTAAGATTATTTTGGCATTAATTAGATTCATTAACTACTTGGCGTTTTACTGTTTTTTTGGATTTGTCTCGTTGAATAAATTGTTTTGTGTAACATAGATATTTTTTTTGCCGTTATGGCGTTTCTCTGGTCAATTTTTTGGCGTTCGTGGCGTTGTTAATAATTCATTACCATTCATTAATATTTCATAAGATTACAATAAGACGAAATCAAAACAAACTAATAGTCTTTTGTGTATAGGATTACATCAGAGATGTACCAATCGCTTTGTTCCTCATTTTCTTCAGATTCATCATCATCATATTTTGCATTGGCGTATAACGCCATCATCTCGTCTCTTCTTTGCAGCAGCCTATACTTAAATATCATTACAACCCTGGATCTTGCATCGTTTGAAAGTGCTAAATCACAGAGTTGTTCAAGAAGATGTAGCCTCTCTGTCTTCAACATTTCCTCCATTGGCAATGAATATTCCACCCCGTGTCCATAACTCATTTCAGCCGTAGCCGTTCCTGCTTCTTCATGCACCACCCAAATTCTAACTGTTGGTAGAGGAGTATCATCAATATCATCATCATCATGATCATCATGCTCTGCTGGAAATTTTCTCTCCAATCTTCTTATTACCGTTCGAGTTCTTTCACAATCGTTGGCCATTGGAACCCCAAGGGCCAGAGTATCCCTCTGAACCGCTTCATCCATACTAAGTATGGCTTTGATTGTCTTGACCTTCACCCTTCTCCTATCAGAGAACTTTAGGATGAAACGTCTCTCCGACCTTTCAAACCTCCATGCAATAACCTTGGCCATTTGTTTAAGTTTTATGACGTTTTGGACAATATGTGGCGTTTTAGATAATGTGTAGAGTGTTTAAGTTGTTTTTACATGTTCTACTTTTATAATGAGTTTTTTTTTCCCGCGCATGTATGATGCAGTCTATAAAGTGACAGGTAATTATGGCCTTTTGAAAAGATAAATAAATTCAATTTCCCATGGAGTGGCTTTTAATATAATAAATGTTTGTAATAAAGTTTCCGTCGCTTCAGTTTACTGTTTTGTAGTTACTGTTTGTTTAGCTTCATCTGTTTATGGTTTCAGTTTACTGTTTGTAGTTACCTTTTCGAGATTTTGGTGTTTTGTATTTTTAATGGGATTTAGATAAAGATGACGCTTTATTCTATTCTCTTGTACCTTGTTTTATAATTTTTTTTAGTTTTTAATAATACTTGTCCAAAGTAATTTTATTATAGTTTGGGAGTTTTGGGCGTTTTATGACATGATGGCGTTTCACAAGCATTTTTCTGTGTGGCGTTTTATTATATTTTTTTTAGAGAAATAATGTATTTGTTCTTAGCTGAAAATTATATAACAAACAACAGAAAAAGAAATTTTAAAAAATAGAAACAATTCATCTTCCAAATCTTCACTGGCACCAGTCTCTTTCTTTTTGGAAACTACAAGAACCGTTACCAATGTATGGCGTTTTTTATTTTGGTATGATTCATTTATTTTTTTGTTGTTGAAGTAGCTTTTTTGTGGATGTTTGGAAACACAAAATGACGTGGGTTTTTTGTTTGAAGCTCATCTTTATCTTCATCTTTATCTTCATCCCACTTTTCAGTGTCATCCGTCTCTTCATGCCATTCAAATATTCATGAAGAACAAAGCACTGAAAATGAAATTTGTCTGTCATCTGTCTCTCTTTCTTGAAGATTTGTCCATCTCATGCAGCAAAACGTTATTGACTTACACCCCTCAGCTAACAATCCATTCGGCGAAACTTCGCGTAGAACAATATTGAATATCCAAGAAACGATGTTTGCCATTTTTGATTTTTTAACTTTTTGGCGTTTTTACTAAGAAAATAGTGTATCTCAAAGAAACTTCGATTGTAATCTTTGATGTTTGGGTTTTTGGCGTTTCTAAGATAAATGGTATATAGTAAACTATGGCGTTTTGGGTTTCGTGTGGTTAATGGAAGGTCCGAGTTGTTGTTTATATAGGATGTTTTGGCGTGTATTTTAGGCAGGATTTCATGATAATAAATGCTAGTAGTTAAGTTCCATCGTTTTAGTTATTGTTTGTTCTGCTTTATCGATTAAAAACAAAGTTTGGTGTTTTATATTTAATGGCGTTTTATATTTATTGGCGTTTAAATTAGGATGATGTGTGCTTTGTATTTTAAGGCGGGAATTTAATGGCGTTTTATTCATGAGTTTGGCGTTTTGTGTCGAGATGTCTAAAGACCTTTTTACCCTTAATGAAGCGCGTCCACGTAATAAAATTGATGTTATTTACGAAAACGCCACCGGGCCAATCTAGTCCAAAGATTGTTTTGATCTGATGATCCATAAGCGTTCTCACTGTTCTCACACTTTTCACCATTTTCCCTAGATCTTGACCCTATATATATATAGGAGAAGGATCCGTTAGGAACCACCCTTTATTGCGAGAACCGTGAGAACCAGTGTGAACACAAACAATAATACCTAAAAAAAATCTAAAAAAACACCCAAAAATTTTGTTTTTTTTTTTTTACTATTTTTTTTTTGGAAAAAACGCTATATTTCGTTTATAAAAAAAAATTTCAAAAAAAAAATTCGAGTCACAGTTATCCATGCACATGTGCATTTGTATCATTTCTTTGACAAATTCCGTAATTCATTACAAATATTAGACAATTGCACTTTCATTTACACTACTACGTGTAATACACTACTTTTTACGTTAACAATATTAGAAATGCACATGTGCATCTATATGTATTAACATGAAATTAGGTGTGTTGCTACAGTACTTTCTCTTTCATCTATAATTCCATCCATAATACACAAACATGCACATGCGCATTTTTGTCATGTCTTTGACAAATTCCGTAATTCATTCCAAATATTAGACAACTGCACTTTTATTTACACTACCATATGTAATACACTACTTTTTATATTACCAATATTAGAAATGCACATGTGCATCTATATGTATCAACATGAAATAAGGTGTTTTGGTACACTACTTTGAATACACTTTCCCTTTCATCTATCATATCATCCATAATACACTACCATTACCTCCTACCATCCATAATACAATATCATTACCTCCTACCATCCATAATACAACACCATTACCAATATTTTCACTTAATTACATGTATATCAACACCATTTATACAATCCAATCATCATATTACATCATAAAGTAACAACTATAGCCAAACCATCAACCACTAGATATAATTAACCAAAAAACATGTATATGGGCCTACTTCTCCATTCAAAATCACAAACTTTTTGTATTAAAACATGTTATATCATGGTTATACCTAATGATGCACATGTGCATTTTTAATATTGATAATGTAAAAAAGTAGTGTATTACGGATGGTATTTTAAATTAAAGTGCAATTGTCTATTACTGATAACGTATTACGGAATTTGTCGAAGTAATGATACATATGCACATGTGCATGGATAACTGTTACTCAAAAAAAAAGTTTTTTTTTTTTTTTTTTTTTTTGTAACTAAATATAGCGATTTTTGTTAAAAAAAAAAGATTAAAAAAAAATTTTAGTGCTTTTTTGATTTTTTTTAGATTTTATTTTGTGTTCACATTGGTTCTCGCAATAAGGGTGGTTCTCAAATGAACCTTACCCTATATATATATATATATATGTGTGTGTGTGTGTGTGTGTGTGTGTATAGGGTAAGGATCATTTCAGAACTCTAAATAATTATAGAACTTACAGAACTCTTAATAATATATATATAGGGTGGGGTTCTAGAGTTAACACTAATGTATTTGCGAACTAAGTGAACAAATCCTGGCCATTGATCTACACACGTGTATGGCCAGGATTAGTTCACTCAGTTCGTAAGCTACACTAGTGTTCACTCTTGAACCTCATCTTTTATATATATATATATATATATATATATATATATATATATATATATATATGGTGGAGTTCTATAGTGAACAATAGTGTATTTGTGAACTGAGTGAACAAATCCTGAGCATTGATTTAAATCACCAGATAGTAAAATACATTAATGTATTTTCATCATCAAATCCTGGCCATTGATTTACACTTGGTATTGATAATCAAGGGCTGAGATTAGTTCATTAGTGTTCACAATCAAGAGGGTTGTTCACAAATGAACTTAACCCTATATATATATATATATATATATAGGGTTAGGGTAAAATGAAACCTTATACGAGTTGTGAGAACTTAAAGAACTCGGCCATACGAAAGGTTTTTCATCAGCTTTTTACAGCTGTTGTAAGGGGCCCAAAAACACCACTTCGAAAAGAAAAAAAAATATTTTTACGGCAATATTTCTAAACATTTTAATCTAGAGGTGTGAAAAAAATGGGTGCAAAACTCGCACGGAAATGCCGAGTTCTCTAAATTATCACAACAACTCGTAGTGATTTTCCCTTAATTTTAATCCTAAATATATACTATTAATAATTTCAGACTTAGCATCGACTTTAATACAAAGATGCAGTAATCCGTTGAAGAGCCCTGTTGTGCTAATGGCTACAGCTCAAAACTGTCCGGCTGATTTCACACCTATCCAACTCATCATCTATGAATGTAATTAAGCTCGTTTGTTTTTTATTTATAATTAATAAATCAAAATTAATTAGTTTTTTTATCATCTTCTATTAGTGTTGCGAACGCCGGTTCTACATTTCATAACTAGAGGTACCTCGAATATGAAGGGCTGTATGAAGCTAGCAAACTTGGTCCTCAGAGCGGGTATATATATATATAATGCATGGTTTTCTTATTCATTCATACAAGGTTAGATTAAGTTATTGATCGATCATATATAACATAACATGCATGTTCTTTTTTATCTTGTGTAGTTTTGGCGTACCCTTTTAAAATGCTTATCCGGATTTGCATCAAGCTCCAAGGTGATACATATTAACTAACTAAAGAAAGTGTTACATACATGTTAACAAATGTGGATGGATGATTCATATGTGTGTTTATATACCATTGGGGTGCGCACGCGATGCGACGAGTAACACAACAGATAGGTTGGTGATTTTAAGGATGAGCAGAGTGTGATTCAGTTTGGTTTTTAGCTACAACCAAAACCAATTTATATCGGGTTGAGCAACAGTTGTCATAAATAATTCCAAAAACATAAAAAAAAAAACTTAAAGATGCAAAAACATGTGTGCCAAAAACATGAAAAAAAAAACCTTAAAGATGCCAAAACATGTGTGCCATGTAACGGATCAAAATATTTAAACTTTTAAAATTTTTCTTTAACTAAGCAATGTGTTAAAAATGATTAAAAATAATACCTATTAATTTTTTTCTATAACTAAGCAATGTGTTAAAATGATTACAACTATAAAAAAAAATCTTGTATATATTACCTTTGAACTTGTGAAGAAAGAAAATGAACGGATTTTTATTACTAAGTGACGTCTTAATTAGGAGAAGTTTATTAATTAGCGTCTTAATTAGGTTAAGAGAGGACAAATTAGGAACTATTGTATAGAGCATTTGTACCGTGTGCACCAAAATGTATGCTATGCGTCTTAAAATGGAGAATAAGTTACAATTGTATCATCCTCAAATCCTTTATATAGTAGTATAGTATATAGAATATATACTATATTATAATACATATAAGGAGGACACAGATATAATTTTACATAATTTAAAAACTTTAAGTAATACAACTTTTAAAACATATAGTATAATCTCCTAAAGCTTATTGTTGACTTTTATACCACCTACCCATCACCATAAAAACAATTATTTTTTATTTTTTTTAGTTTGAGTATAATATTGTCATAGTTTTCCTTTATAATTAAAAAAAGTTAAATATTAAGTAATTAATAGTATCTGAGTTCTCCACCGTAACATAGACCCTATAGTATGTGTCCATGTATAAATACACATATATTGAAAAGACTTAAAACTCTAGAAAACCTAGGAAGCATTTAGGCCACAAGATCATTGTGCATTGTAGGAACAGAGATGGGAGTGTGCCACGCCTTAATAGGGGCGGATTTAAAGGTAGTGGGCGTAGAAGAGGAAATACTAACTAATTTTGACTTTCTAACATGTGAGTCATATGCAAGTTTCCAATCATATTTAAACATTTGTAATTTTTTTATACGTCAATATTCTTTAAATAAAAGTATACCATAATATTTAGCGTTTTTTATCTTTAATATAAGTCTCGTATTGTTATAATATATATATATATAGGATAAAGATCCGTTAGGAACCATCTTTTATTATGAGAACCGTGAAAACCAGTGTGAACACAAACAGTAATACCTAAAAAATCTAAAAAACACCCAAAAAAAAAAAATTTTACTATTTTTTTTGGAAAAATCGCTATATTTCATCAATAATAAAAAAAATTAAAAAAATCGAGTAACAGTTATCCATGCACATGTGCATATGTATCATTTATTTGACAAATTCTGTAATTCATTACAAATATTAGACAATTGCACTTTTATTTACACTACCAGGTGTATACACTACTTTTTACGTTAACAATATTAGAAAAGCACGCCAATGAGTTTGTGGTGGAGTGTTAAGGGAGAGACTTGGGTTTCCAAGAGACCCAAGTTCAATTCCTGCTTCTCCCAATTAGTTTTCAGCGGCACCTGGTGATGATGGGAGACTAGGCGAGTAGGCGGCGATCGCTAGTTCGATCCTTGAACTGAATGAGTTTTACCTCACCGCACTGTCGTGCCTTTGGGCGAGTGTTCACGGGCTTCTGCCCTAGGTGAGGGTTTTCCCCAGTTCGGAGACGAGTGTATCCTGATGTAGTGAATTTCGCCTGTAGCCCATTTGGAGGATTCGTTGGTCGTTCAAAAAAAAATATTAGAAATGCACATGTGCATCTATATGTATCAACATGAAATAAGGTGTTTTGTTACACTACTTTGAATACACTTTCTATTTCATCTATCATTCCATCCATAATACACAAACATGCACATGCGCATTTTTGTCATTTCTTTGACAAATTCCGTAATTCATTACAAATATTAGACAATTGCACTTTCATTTACACTACCGTATGTAATACACTACGTTTTACATTACCAATATTATACACGCACATGTGCATCTATATGTATCAACATGAAATAAAGTGTTTTGGTACACTACTTTGAATACACTTTCTCTTTCATCTATCATACCATCCATAATACACTACCATTACCTCCTACCATCCATAATACAATACCATTACCAATATTTTCACTTTATTACATGTATATAAACACCATTTATACCATCCAATCAACATATTACATCATAAATTGACAACTATAGCCAAACCATCAACCACTAGATATAACTAACGAAAAAAACATGAATGTGGGCCTACTTCTCCATTCAAAATCACAAACTTTTTGTACCAAAAAACACGTTATATCATGGTTATACATAATGATGCATATGTGCATTTTGAATATTGGTAATGTAAAAAGTAGTGTATTACGAATGGTATTGTAAATTAAAGTGCAATGGTCTATTACTGATAATGTATTACGGAATTTGTCGAAGTAATCATACATATGCACATGTGCATGGATAACTGTTACTCAAAAAAAAGTTTTTTTTCTAACGAAATATAGCGATTTTTTTTAAAAAAATATTAAAAAATTTTAGTGTTTTTTTATTTTTTTTAGATTTTATTTTGTGTTCACATTGGTTCTCACGGTTCTCACAATAAAGGTGATTCTCAAATGAACCTTACCATATATATATATATATATATATAGGGGAGGGTTCAATTAAAAACCACTAGCTAAAGTGAAAACCCGAAAACTAACTAAAAAGCCTAAAAAACATATCAATTTTTTTTTTTACAAATTTTCGCTAGTTTTTGTATATAAAGAAAACTTTTTTCAAAAAAAAAAAATGTACTGCACATGTGCAATATATGTGTACTACATATGTGTATTATTGCACATATGCACTACAATTTTATTTTTTTTTTGAAAAAGACTTTTTATATAAAAATAGCGATTTTTAATAAAAAAAATTGTAAAAAAATTGGTATGATTTTTAGGCTTTTTTACTTAGTTTTCGAGTTTTCGTGATAAAAGGAGTTTTCACTTGAACCTTCCCCATATATATACATATATATATAAATATAGTCAAAAGTTGGCTACAAAGTCCAAAACCTCTAAAAGGTGTGAGAAGTTTTTGTAGCCATTATGGTTTAAATTTTAGACATGATATTTTAGATTCTTTTGGCATAGTATTATATATAAAAAAACACAAAACGTAACAATTGAAAACATAATAAAATTTATTTTAGGCATAAAACATCATATCAAGAAAGCTAATTAGTGTGTTTTAAATTTCATCTATAATATATTTTATTGTGTTTTAAATTGTTATGTTTAACGTTTTCCTATATAATATCTTGCCTAAAATTTAAAACACAATATCTACCTATCCTTCGCACACATTTTAGGAGTTTTTAGGCTTTGTAGCCGAACCCTACCGATATATCTTTTTATATTATCTTTTCGGGATAGGGTTTGGGTAGGTAGTTAAAAACTCTTAAAAAGTGTAAGAAGTCTATGTAACGTTTGTGTTCTAAATTTTAGGCACGATATTTTATATTCTTTTGGCTTTGTATTATATAGAAAAACAGCAAACATAATAATATAAGAAAACAATAAAATGTATTCTAAACATGAAATTTAAAAACCCTACTTAATTTTACAAGTTGGATCTCATATTTTAACATTGAGTGTTTTTTTTTTTTTTTTTTTTTTTTTTTTTTTTTTTTTTTTTTTTTTTTTTTTGTGTTTAACACATGCGGCACCAAAATTCAACAAGGCGTATATCTTGTCATATTGTGTTTTACAGTGGGGGGTTGGGGGCATAAAATCTAACATGGCATTAAAACACTATCTAAAAAATGTTAACGCAATGTATAAAATGCCCCGTTCAAGGCTTTTAGAAAAGTTGTATTTTAAAAATAAAATATTTAGTAATTTCGTAATCATAGTAAAGATTTAAAAAAATACACAATTTTAGGGTATAATTAAAAATGACAATGACGTATAATGCCATGTTATAATTTGAGATCCAGTTTGTCTAACACTAAAATGCCATGTACAAAACATTCAGTTCAAGAATTTAAAAAAAAATATTATTTAAAAAAATAATACTATACTCATGTTAAAGATTAAAAAAAAGCTCGAATTTATAGTATATATTTAAAAAAAATAACGTATAAAAAAATTATGAACGTTTAAAAAATAAATAACCATGCATGTGCATGTGTAGAGTCCCTTTTTTTAGTTGGACGCATTTGCTCTTTTGACGCGGTAAAAATATTGCTTGCATGATTGCAGTATTCAAGGAGTTGAAAGAGATTATGAAAGAACGAAGGGATGCAAGAGATTTGTTAGATGTTGTTTGTGCTTTGATACAATCTTCAAACGAGACCTGGTCTTCCCGAGATTTTTACACGGAGGCGATGCTTGAGGCTATAAGGCGTGATGCGAGTGACGTCGTTGAAAAACTTGTGTATTGGTTTCCAGAGGCAACCCTGATCGTGGACGAAGATGGCCACAACTTTGCTCAGGCTGTTTGGAAGAACCGTGCATCCAAGATTTATGCACTAATCCTTGATGGAAACCTAGCTAACCATACGAGTCTCTCTCAGGAATCATCGAAGGTAGATGAACATTTCGGGAATAATTTCCTGCATTTTGCTGCAAGATTAGGGCCTGTCAGGAAACTTGATCTTATCTCATGTCCACCTTTCCGAATGCAACGTGAGTTACAATGGTTTAAGGTAGCGCAAGAAATTGTTCCTCAAGGCTGGCGCACGGAGAAAAATTGTTTGAGAGAAACGCCTGACATGGTATTTAAAAAAGAGCACAAGGATTTGGAGATTGAAAGCGGAGAGTGGATAAAAAGAATAGCAAACTCAGTCACAATTACAACCACATTAATCATCACAGTCATGTTTGCATCAGTAATTCAAGTACCAGGAGGTAATGATGACAAAGGACTCCCAAATTTTATCTCCGAACCAGCATTCATTCTATTCCAAATATCAATTACTATATCAGCGGCAGCATCTGCTCTTTCGTTGTTATTATCCCTGGCAATCATAACTCATCCTCTAACCCAAGATGACTTCCTACTACGTTTACCTATAGCCATGGCACTTGTTTGGGTGAGCTTGTTCCTGTCAGCCGCGCTCGGTATGTTGGCCTTCGGGGCTGCGTTGTTCCTTCTTTTTGGGACTAACGACCCATGGGTTCTTGGTTTGTTAGCTTCACTCGTAGCCCTACCAGTTATTCTGTTTTTGTTTTTCTACTCTTGGTACATGTTAGATGCAATTGCTGACTTCATGCATTCCACAGGTCATTTTTTGATAATTCATTCTTCTCGTCGTCTGAAACTAGTAGGTAGGATCTTTATTTAACCAACTCCATTCTTTGATCTTCCTGTTATTTATATTTGTAATAATCGATGTGATTGGCCTATTTTATATGTGTGTCTATAGGGTGTGGATCATTTGGGAACCATCATTTATATGGTGGGGGTTTAGGTTTTTGGGTGGTGATAGGGTGGGGGGTTCATTGTTTATTTTGGGTTTAATTGGTTGTGTTCACAAGTGGTTCTCATGTTACCGCATGACCCCTACCCTATATATATAGAGACAGGATTTGGAGAAAACGCCTAAAAATGTGAAAACGGTGAGAACAATTTTGGTGTTGACATATTGAGTTGGTGCTAACTTACACTAAGGGTAATATTGTCAAAAATCCCATACACATGCCAAAGACCATGCATATACAAGTTGCATGCATATTCCATCATCTTTTTTAAACTCCCGTAACTTTTATATACGTGATTGTTTTTAAAAAAATTACACCATAAAATCGAATGGTTTATTATATTTCCAACGAGTATATTATTGTTATACTTTTGAAATAAAAAAATAACATGAACTGGGTGTCCAAAAAAAAACGTCAAAAACACCCAGTTCATAAAAACGTCATGAAATGCTCAGTTGAAAACATTATAAAACACCCAGCTAGGAAAAACACCATGAAAAACCAAGTAGAAAACGCCAGAAAAACACTCGGTTCAAAAAACACCATAAAACCCCAGTTTTTGTTTTTAGAAAAGTATATCAATGGTGTAATGTTTTTTAAATAATCATGTATAAAAAAGTTATGGACGTTTAAATATGACCAGGGAAATGTCAAATGATTAGCATGTGCACAAATCACTGCATCAATCTCGGCCACAAATCACTAAGATCTTGCGGTTGAGAATCATTCTTACCGTTTTCATACTTTAGGGCGTTTTATATAGGTTGAGTTATAGTTCAAAGTGGTTTAAAAATAAGAAGGGTAAGAAGTCACTATAGAGTGACAAGTGTCCAAAGAGAAATCAAGTAGAAAGGGTAATTTTGTCCAAGATTAAAACACATGCAAGTCATATGCCTAAAAACATGCACATGGAAGTCACATGATATGTCCTCATATTTTTTAAACGTCTGTAACTCTTTTATGCGTCATTTGTTTTTAAAAGATATTATACCATAAAATCAAGCGTCTTTTTATCTTTAATATGAGTACCCTATTGTTATATTTCTCAAAAAAAAAAAAAACAATTGCGTATTATACAATGAACATAACATAAAAGACACAATGGAAAAGTAGACCAAAAACACAATTGATGACAACAGATAAAAGTCACAATGGAAAGCAAACTAAAACACAATGGACTTAACGTAAAACACAATGGAAAGTAAACGAAAAACACAATTGATGATAGCAGATAAAAGACACAATTGGTGACAGCAGATGAAAGACACAATAGACTAAAACACAATGGACAACAAACTAAAAACACAATGAACAAAAGATTAAAACACAATGGACAACATATTAAAACACAATAGATAGTAGACTAAACACAATGATGAGAACCTATAACCTAGTGTATAGAATACCCAAATATAACACCATCTTCATTGTCATACATTGTGTAATAGGTTCTAATAAAAATGCAATCGATAGAACCCAAATTACCATTGTGTTATAAGTTTTGATAAAAACACAATATATAGAAACCCTAGTAAAAACGTAATGACCAAAATCCAGTTAAAAGATACAATGACCAGAACCTTTAACACAATGCAAATAAAACCCTAGTAAAAATAATTTTTTATTTTAATTTTATATAACAGTATCGTACTCATATTAAAGATAAAAAAACTCTCGTTATTATGATGAAATTTTAAAAAAAAAATGTTGTATGAAAAAGTTATGGACGTTTTAAATTGATTGGGAAATTGACATGTGTTTTGCATGTGGAGAGAAAAAGTCAATAAAACTAGGATTCCCTTTATGTCTTTCCCTTATTTTCTTTTCCGTGAAACAAATCTCAACCCTCCAATCAATGGCCTAAATTCCTTCTTATCCTTCTTATTTATTTGGCATTCTGTATTTGATCCTAATTCGTTATATATATATATGGGAAGGCTAACGTACAATATTCCTTAACGTGCGATGGCACGATATGAAATTACGCATGTTGTAAAACTGAAAACCCTAATCACGTATGTTGAAAAACCATAAATCACGCATGTTGAAAAACCGTAATCACGCATGGTTATGATTTTTCAACATGTGTGATTATGGTTTTTCAACATGCGTGATTATGGTTTTGTTCATGTGTGATTAGGGGTTTGAGTTTTATAACATGCGTAATTTCATATCGTACGTATCGTGCGTTAATGAATATTGTATTTTACACTTTCTGTAACGCCTCGCTTTTTGTAACCTTCCTTATTTAGAAAGTTTATATGTATTTCTATTATAGAAATTTGTATTCTCTTTGTATTTCTAGGTTACAAGGCTAAATCAATAGGCTAAGCTCTGCCTGTATAAAACTGCAATATATCAAGGCTTATCTGTAGACTAAACTTTGCCGTATGAATCTGCATGTTTATAATGTGAGTCATTCTCTTTTTATCAAATTACTTTCAAAATCATGTTTATTGTCAAAGTTATAATTACGGGGATTAAGTCTTTGTAATCACCAAGTTACAGCCGATATGTGGGGTTTTGTATACATTACTTGATAATCGTCACCATTGGGGCAGCCAATGGGGGATATGACCATAGTCACAGATCCGGTCGAGTGACAAATACCGTGGGTAGTTGGTTTGATATCAGAAACATTGTAATCGCTCTTAATACTGTATATTATAACAAATGAATCGTTTTAGCAAAATGAATGATTCACTCAGTATTTCCCGCTGACAAAACCTTTTTCAAACATGTTTCAGGTAATTACAGTAGACTGGACTAAGAGATGGATACGGCACTGAAAGGCATCAAAGAAGTGGTTTATTTTATTAATTAAATCAAATTAAGAAATATTGTTTTATGTAATTGGGTTTATCCCTTATTAAAGCTACCTTTGTAAAACATGGGTTTATCCCATCTATTTAATAAATAAAATCCGGTGTTTTCTAAACTCTGATATTTTTTTCTAACTCACGGTCCTGATGAAATTTCCGCTGCAACGTTTTCAAAATAATCACCGGTACCACTGGGCTGTTCGCGACTCCCGGTTCCGTCCAGGGTGGGTCGGGGGCCGTGACAGAAGGTGGTATCAGAGCCACTGCTTTAAGCCTATAGGTGTTGTGATAATAATACCTAAAAGAGTTAGGAGATTGTTATTAACTGGTAGCACACATGATAGCATTTAGACTTGAACTTAAGAAAAGATGCCTTAGTATCAGATTCGAGATAAGTTAAGTACTTGTGTAAATAAAGTATGATGGATTTTGGTATACCGTAAGAATGACGATTAGAACATTGCAGGCAATAACACTTAGTTGCTATTAATTATTGCTTATTGATATTACTTGGTCTAGAATAAAGATATGTTATGGAAATACAAATTTCCTTGATTCTGGATAAAAGCCCTAATGAAAGAGGCACTTTTAAAAAGATACTATTTATGGGAAATAGAAAATTTTCTCCGGCAAGACTGGGTATGGTGTAGCAGACTCTCCAGCTTGTTCGGATATACTGAGGTTACCTCTCCGGCGCGAACCGGATAAGACGGGGTATATAATATGTCAAACAAGTGACAAAATTTCCCTAAATAGTATCATGATCTGATATCTGACTTATTTTTGGAAATATAAATCTGTTAAATACATTGACCTTATGAAGGGTATGTATATTACAGCATGTGAAATATGTGATTATATAGATATGTATATCTATAAGAAATTCCAAAAAGTCAATTAGGAATAAAGCACAAGCATCTGTGTCTAGATTTCTTTATCAGGAATCTCTTTTCCGATATCAAACATTATTTCGTTTGATCATTTACCTCGTAATTTGTACGACAATATAAACAATAGAAACCCTTTAAGTTGAGACACCATCAAAAGTATAAGAATTTCTAAATGTATTACCATAAATTATTAACGCAAGTAAGAAATATGTAAAATTGTGATAATGTACAAGAAAACACATGAAAATTTAATTATAAGTCCACAGAAGTTGAAGTATATCACATACGACTTCCAAGGCAAGACCTTTGGAAAATATAAATTAGGCACAATGACACCAATGCTAATTCTGTCAGTAGAAGAACTACTAATCAAAAAGAAGCACTTTACCACATGATCCTACAAACGACACGAATCTTGTTGAGGTACGTTGGAACAATATTTCACAACCATTTGTACACAGTCTAATCAGAGTCATAATTATTATCACTGAAAAAGGAGTCACATATCTTTGCAAATCCTCTATTTCATTTTATTCGACATTCCCTGGTAATGTCATTTAACAACGGTTATTACACGAAATTTCAGATAAAGTTATTATATTTCTTTTTCTGACTTCTGCATATAATGAATTGACTTTCGTGTTTCTACTTCCTCTAATAGTCATCATACTACGAAGATTTCTTTCATAGTAGTAAATATTGATCTATTTCATTTCTTGGTAAATCCACACGTTACACATGCACTGTTTGTTGCGCATGTGATTCATTTGATTTATAAAGACCACTGGAGGGCTTCATTCCAATTTGTTATTTTATCCAAACTCAAATATCATTCCGCTTTTTGTACTGTGAACCGCATTATTGCAAAACAATAATTCCTTGATATCGAGTCAATGAATTTCTTGAAAATTTTAATTTTCTTTGACATACATAGTTTCTATTGTGACCATGTCCGAACTTTCTTATTAAAACTTGTTTTGTTCAAATCAAGTTCAAATTATTTGACTTGCTCACATTACATATTCATTTCAAGATTCCATATGATGGATGGAAGCTATCATATTCAAAATAGTCCCAACAAGCACTTCATTTGTTTTGAACCATAATAGGCTTTTTTAGTCTTCGACTTCATTGAATCATTTCTTTGATCATGATCACCTTGTACTGACATTTTCACAAAATTTAAAGCTTGCATTAATCTCGTTTATATATATCATATACGGATTTAATTATTTATTTAATTCTATATTAAATTGCTTTGTTGATAAAAGCCATCTTAACACAAATCGTGTACTAAGATAATGATACACAAATTCTTGTCATATTTCAGTGTATCTCTTAATGATTCTTACAACATCAATCGAGCCTTTCATGATAATTATTGCTTTAACAATCTTAATTAATTATATATGGAAACTTACATAAGTGAGTACCTAATTTACAAAATAGTATTACTATATTCTTATTAAACCATTGAGGTGAAGAATTTATATATATATGTATAAAAATTATGTTTGAGTTATACTCTCATTTAAGTTTACGTTCAGTTATTTATTATTGATAATTAATATTAGTTTATTATTAATAATAAATTAATAACAGAAGTGTTAGTATTATTTTAAAATACTAGGGTTATTGTCAAAGGCAGATATTGAATAGTCTAGCCTTAGTTAGGCATGGACTGGCCACCTATGCTTAAACAAGGCAGCACTAACCAATATCCACCATGATAATGACTAGTTAATATATATAAATTAAGTCATCATACTTATTTAGTAAATTTTAATTATATATAAAAATATTTTACTTTGTACTGTAAGAAGAAGACATATTTTCATAAAACAATACAAAGAATTAGAAGGATGAATAAGATTATATAAATAATTGTCTATCACATGTTTTGTGGTAACTATGTACCGTAACGTTCTGACAAGAAAATAACTATATAAGAATAATATGATAGTCATCAACTACGTTGGGTTAAGGGAACATTGTAATAGACCCCATTTTTCACTTATTTACAATATTTGTAAATACCTTCACAACATATATGGTTCAAAATAAAAATAAGTAATCACATAGAATTGACTTGTTAAGTGTTATATATTTACAAAATATTTTACAAATACTTTTGTACAATAAATATTTTTACATCTTTATTTACAACTTTCATTTAACGTTACAAATAATAGTAATTTCTTTTACAAAATAATAAATACTAAAATATTTTGTAATGTAATAACTTCATTACGGTATTTTGTAATATATATATTACATAGTAAATATAAGTTATTTTACATAGTATAGTAAAATACTAAAATAATATTTATTTAAAAGTGGTAACTATTTACATATAGTAAAAATGCGTAACAAATAAATATATATTACATAATATTTATATTTGATATGTAAGATACGGTTCAGACAGGAACACAAATAATATATATTACATTTGCTTTACAAATATAATATAAATTGGTCATGCCAAAACAACTTGTTCTTATTATATTTCGATCTCTAGGACATAGTATGAAAAATATGGTCACTAATAGTGTACTATCACATTGTTTCACAATTAAAACAACTTGGAACTTTAAATAATGATACACTAACTCTATTGTCTTTTGGTGTATCTTTGCAATTCACTCATCTCAGCACATTGATTTTCTCATATCATAATTTAATATTTGACAAATCATTTTTCGTGTCTTTATTTCATTTGGAACCTGTCAATTCTAAGTCTTCCTCAGTTGCCAATCAAAGTAAGCTTTCTTTTGACAAAGAATTTTATTGATTCTAAAAGTCCTTCACATTCATTTTAAATATCTATTGATCATATATCTTTTGGCTTGAACCTAGTCACTTTGGAAATTATATCATTTCATCTCATCCATCGATTTCTTGAACTAATTCAGTTGAACCACTGAATCCTACCTATTGTACAACTTGTATTCACAAAAAAAAAAAAATCGATATTTTAATTCTATGTCATCTACCTTAATATTGTTTTATTAACTAAAATATGACATAAGTCTAAAAGAAATATCGTAACCCAAATCTCGAGGACGAGATTTTATTAAGGTGGGGAGAATGTAACAACCCTCATTAAAAGTCCTATTTATTTTATTATTTTATCCAATAAGAAACCCTAATTGAGACACCCAAGTGATTCTGCACAAACCCTAAAATTTTCAGAACAATCAGAATCAGGATCAGGGCCCCTAAAACTCAGGGGGGGTATTCCCTACTCGACGATTATCCTTATAAGTTGCTGTCAAAATTGAATTTAAACGTTTCGTCGACTCAGCTAGCCTACACACACACGCGGCAAGCCTATAGTGATTTCGTGTCCCTTACGCACCGTAAGGGATAAGGCTTACGGTGCGCAAGGGGGTCAATTTTCGTGTATAAATAGCAGGCAGTGGGACTTGATACTGTGCGTTCGTTCGACGAAGAAATTCGTTATACACGCTGAGATATTATAGGAATAGTCACAAAATCACTAATTAGTATAGCGGGGTGCTGCTACGATTCAATGTCCGATCGATAGAAACTATCCGATGGATGTTTAAGTGCTATCCTTTGTCATTAGTCGTGATTCCGACAGGATGTTTGAGTACCACCCGAACTCGGGGAATACTCTGTCATTCGTTGTGAATCTGATGGATGTTTAAGTGTTGCACTTTGTCATTCGTTATGAGGGTTTTAATCTCGTGAGTTATTGTAAAAGCTGTATTAGTTACCTACCTAGTTCGTGTGCACTAGGTTACAAGGCTAAATCAATAGGCTAAGCTCTGCCTGTATAAAACTGCAATATATATCAAGGCTTATGTGTAGACTAAACTTTGCCGTATGAATCTGCATGTTTATAATGTGAGTCATTCTTTTTTTATCAAATTACTTTCAAAATCATGTTTATTGTCAAAGTTATAATTACGGGGATTAAGTCTTTGTAATCACCAAGTTACAGC
This sequence comes from Helianthus tuberosus, assembly GCA_030545235.1. NCBI lineage: Eukaryota > Viridiplantae > Streptophyta > Magnoliopsida > Asterales > Asteraceae > Helianthus > Helianthus tuberosus. The sequence continues at coordinate 192,271,478 of CM060406.1, forward strand.
CGGTATGTGGGATTTTGTATACATTACTTGATAATCGTCACCATTGGGGCAGCCAATGGGGGATATGACCATAGTCACAGATCCGGTCGAGTGACAAATACCGTGGGTAGTTGGTTTGATATCAGAAACATTGTAATCGCTCTTAATACTGTATATTATAACAAATGAATCGTTTTAGCAAAATGAATGATTCACTCAGTATTTCCCGCTGACAAAACCTTTTTCAAACATGTTTCAGGTAATTTCAGTAGACTGGACTAACAGATGGATACGGCACTGAAAGGCATCAAAGAAGTGGCTTATTTTATTAATTAAATCAAATTAAGAAATATTGTTTTATGTAATTGGGTTTATCCCTTATTAAAGCTACCTTTGAAAGACATGGGTTTATCCCATCTATTTAATAAATAAAATCCGGTGTTTTCTAAACTCTGATATTTTTCCTAACTCACGGTCCTGATGAAATTTCCGCTGCAACGTTTTCAAAATAATCACCGGTACCACTGGGCTGTTCGCGACTCCCGATTCCGTCTAGGGTGGGTCGGGGGCCGTGACAGGTATGGATCGTTCTTTCCGTCTGTCCGTCGGTTTGAGGGTGGAATGTGGTACTTAAGTTAAGCGTAGTACCGAGAGCCGCTTGAAACGTTTCCCACAGTCGCGAGGTAAACCGAGCATCACGGTCAGAGATGATGTCGCGAGGCGTCCCATGATTACAAATGATCTCGTTGGTGTAGATTCGGGCTAATCGTTCTACCTTGTAGTCTTCCCGTATTGGCAAAAAGTGAGCTGATTTGGTCAAACGGTCAACAACAACCCAGATGTTGTCGTGACCTGATGACGTGTGTGGAAGCTTTGTTATGAAGTCCATAGCTATGCTCTCCCACTTCCACGTAGGGATTGGAGGTTGTTCGAGTAAGACAGAGGGTCTTTGGTGTTCAGCTTTAACTCTTGCACAAGTCAGGCACTTTCCAACGTAGAGGGCAATATCCCTTTTCATGCCAGGCCACCAGTACTTATAGCGAAGGTCCTGGTACATTTTGTCGGCACCGGGATGAATAGAATATCGGGATTTGTGGGCTTCGTCCATCAGAATCTGTCGCAAATCGGTCCGCTTAGGGATCCAAATTCGGTCCAGAAAGTGGAATATCCCATTCGGCTTATTCACAAGTTGAGCTCCATCGTGATAGATTCGTTCCTTCTTCAGAGTGCGTTCATTAAAACAGGCATGTTGGGCTTCGCGGATGAGGGTTTCGAGATCGTATTGGGCTTGGATATTGCGAATGCTGAGCAAATAACTCTGTCTGCTGAGAGCGTCGGCAACCACATTTGCTTTGCCTGGGTGATAACGAATCTCACAGTCGTAATCGTTGAGAATTTCTACCCATCGGCGTTGACGCATATTAAGTTCTTTCTGATCAAAGATATGTTGTAGGCTCCTATGATCAGTAAAGATCGTACACTTTGTACCATACAGATAGTGTCGCCAAATCTTTAACACAAAAACAACTGCGCCTAGCTCGAGATCATGGGTTGTATAGTTCTTCTCGTGGATTTTGAGCTGACGAGATGCGTAAGCTATAACCTTGTCCCGCTGCATAAGAACACAACCGAGACCAAGGTTGGAAGCATCACAATAGACAATGAAGTCGTCGTTTCTGTCGGGCAATGTGAGAACAGGAGCATTGCAAAGCATGTGCTTGAGCGTTTGGAAAGCAGACTCTTGTTCAGTTCCCCAAACAAAAGGCATGTCTTTATGCGTGAGAGCGGTAAGCGGCACAGCGATCTTTGAGAATCCTTCAATAAATCGTCGATAATAGCCCGCTAGTCCGAGAAAAGAACGGACTTCAGACGGGTTCTTAGGTGTAATCCAACTCTTAACGGCTTCAATCTTCACGGGATCGACGTGAATACCTTGACTATTTACGATGTGACCCAGAAACTGAACTTCCTCCAGCCAAAATTTGCACTTGGAGAACTTGGCATAGAGTCGATTCCCCTGGAGTAGCTCGAGAACCAAACGTAGATGTTGCGCGTGTTCGGCTTTCGATCTGGACTAGATCAAGACATCGTCGATGAATACGATGACGAAACGGTCGAGATATGGTTTACACACATGATTCATCATATCCATGAAAACCGTGGGTGCGTTGGTTAAACCAAAAGGCATAACAACGAATTTGTAGTGGCCATATCGAGTGCGAAACGCGGTTTTGGGTATATCTTCCTCTTGAATGCGTAGTTGGTGATAGCCTGAGCGTAGATCGATCTTCGAGAAACACGTAGCACCTTGTAGTTGATCAAACAAATCATCAATGCGAGGCAGGGGATAGCGGTTCTTGATAGTTAACTTATTCAATTCCCGATAATCGATGCACGTCCTGAACGACCCATCCTTCGTTTTAACGAAAAGGACTGGCGCGCCCCAAGGAGAGGTGCTCGGACGAATGAAGCCTTTCTCAAGTAATTCCTGGAGTTGGTTTGAGAGTTCATGCATTTCGGACGGTGCGAGTCGGTAAGGAGCTTTGGCAATAGGGTTGGCTCCAGGAATGAGGTCAATACGAAAGTCGATATCACGACTTGGTGGTAGTCCTGGAAGATCGTCAGGAAACACATTAGGAAATTCACAAACCACAGGAACGTCTTTCACTTCTGTCTTTCCTTTCTTTTCCTTCTCCGCTACTACAATGTTAGCCAAGAAAGCTCTGTATTCCTTGCGGAGATACTTTCTAGCTTGGACACATGACATGAGCTTGAGACCTTTCGAAGCAGTTTCGCCATAAACACACAGTAAATCACCATTCGCAAGCGAGAATCGAATCATCTTATCGAAGCACACAACTTCAGCATGGTTTTCACGAAGAAAGTCCATGCCTACTATGACGTCAAAACTTCCGAGTTGCATCAGAATAAGATCGATTGGGAAGAGGTGATTGTTGAGCTCAAGAGTACAATCACGAAGAACAGAATTAACGGCGATAGTTCTTCCGGTAGCGACTTCAACATCGAACGTCGAGGGGAGATGGGAGCGCTTACGACTAAGGAGTTTCTCAAATTCGAACGACACAAAGCAATTATCGGCTCCAGTATCAAACAAACACGAAGCATAAATACCATTCAAAAGGAACGTACCATTGACCACGTTGTTGTCAGCCTGGGCTTGGCGCACGTTGATGTTGAAAGTTCTGGCGCGTGCGGCTTGTTGCTGCTGTTGAGGCTGTTGCTGCTGGTGTTGCTGCTGCTGGGGCTCTTGTTTCACCACCCTGTTCGGGCACATGTTCACAAAGTGGTTGGGATCACCACATGCGAAGCAGACTCGGGCGTTAATCGCGGGTGCCTGAGCCGCTTGTTGGCCTTGCGGGGCTGGGAGTAGAGCTTGATGAGCAGTGGCTTGAGCTGGGGCTTGACGGGGACCAGTACGGCAGTTGGCAGTGAAGTGGCCGTACAGGTTGCAGTGAGCACAAAAACGACAGGCGAGACCCACCAGGTGATGATAAGAACATGTCGGGCAAGCCGGGTGGGGGCCTGTGTATGCACGCTTTGCTGGTGGTGCATAAGCAACTGGTGCTGGTCGGTGGTGATGCTGCTGCTGAGCCGGTACGGCTTGAAGAGGAGCAGCAGTGGTAGTGACAGCACAGTTCTTGTTGCTGGAGCTACTATTGTTGTTCTTCTTCTTGCGGCGTGAGGACTTTGACGGTTGAGCGGCGGCGGTTTCAGCGGTTGACGTGGTGGTGACTTGATGCTGGCTCTTTGAAGCTTTATCCCAAAAACCAGATTTTACCCGCTTGTCGTTGATTTCAGCGGCAAGCAAGTAAGTTTCTTCGATCGTAGCTGTCTTTGCTGCATGCATAAAATCCGCAACACAGTCGGGTAGAGCTCGGATGTACTTCTTGATGGCCATGTCAGACGTTTTCACTTGATCGGGACAGATGATGCTGAGCTGCTTAAAGTGAGCAGTCAGGGCAGCGTTGTCTCCATCCTTCTGCTTTATGTTCCAAAACTCGTCCTCCAGCTTTTGGCGTTCATGGGGAGGGCAGAATTCGTCCATCATGATGGCTTTCAGCTCTTCCCAAGTCAGCTCATAAGCTGCATCATTCCCGCGTTTATTTCTCTCGGCTGTCCACCAGTCTAATGCGCGGGACTTGAAGATGCCGGTAGCATTTAGGGTACGGAGATTTTCAGGACAGCTGCTTTGGCGCAGAGTGACTTCGATGGAATCGAACCATTGAAACATAGCTGTTGGGCCATCTTCTCTAGTGAATTCCTTTGGACCGCATGCCTTGAATTGCTTAAAGCTGAAAACAGTAGCAACTTTAGGAGCGTCGGTTCTCGACTCCTCAGACGATTTGCTAACATTCTCGTAAATCTCACTCACGATCTGGGGCACAACCTTGGCCACTTGTTTCACGAGGATGGTAGCAAGGCGTTTGTCCCTCTGTTCTTGACGAGAGAGTCGTGGGTGACGGGATCCTGATGATGGTCCAGTTGACATTGTCTGCAACAGACATCGTCCTAGGTTTCAGACACATCGTAATCGAATCTCTCCTCACACGTCTAATACTTACTAAAGCTTAGGAACACGCATAATTATGTAAGCATACAAACACTTAGGCACATAATCACAGATTCACATAAACACAGAAGCACCTAATCACGTAAGCACGTAGGGCACAGAAGCACATAAGCATGTAATCACCAGATGCAGTCAGAATACAGAAACCTATCATTCAAAGTTCGCGAGTGTTCGAATATAGCGATCGCGTTTAGTATATCGAGTAGTGTAGTATAAGCATATAACATAACATAAGGCGTTAGATCGAAACCAGTAGTACCTCAAAACGCTGACAATTAAACATAAACCACATAAAACACATAAAATCGACGAGTTATCAGAGTCAGCAGTTGCGGGCTCAGAATCGAAACACATAAAAATCGAGGAATAGATCGTCTGCGGCTATTAGACTTCGACTAACCAAAGTGATTCGACTATTCACAAGGACTTGTTGTGCACATTTGACCTTCAGGACGGTGCTTTTACCTCGATTCTTGGGCATTGAGCACGCATCCCGTTAGTTATATCGTGACTTCAGGTCGTTGGAGTCCGTCGAGACTTTGGTGAGAGTTTTATAAAACAAAATAAAGATCGGAACAAATCATCAAGGTAGGGTCTCACCCCTGGCTTAACTACTCCGTTCCTGTTTTTGATGAAATAAAAGAGAATTATGCGTCGAAGTATGGATTTCACTCCAATTTCAACGCAATTTCCCGTATTTGTAGATAAAAATATGGGTTGAACAATCGAGAGTTTGCGGTTTTCACACCTAATCTCAACTTCCTAGCAGATAAGTATCCTAAGCACCTGTCACATACGTTAAAATAAAGTCAATACACATAGTGTAAAGGTGAGCATACAAGTTTGATAATAGCATATACAGTTCGAAATCGTCACGCATAACCAGCACGTACACAGAGTGAAATGAGGCATGTTAGTTATCGACATGAACCATCTTGAACTAACACAACCACCATAATGAGTAGTAAGTCGGCACAAGTTCCGATTCTATCGGTTTTGAGTGCATTGAGTGTAAAAGAGTTGAAAGAAAGTTGAAAAACCATCTTTCTATCCTTTTTATATGTTTAGATCTATGAAAGATCTTTGTTTGTTTATGTGGAAATCGGTAAGATTTAAGTTGTTCTTGGTGGATTGAGGCCAAAACATGAAGTTCTTCAATAACACATGATGACGTCATCCTAGAACACCTTGAATCTTGATGATTTCGCGGTTAAAAGTTAAGATTCAAAAGATAGAAAGGTGTAGGAGTGCGTGTAGATTAAGGAAGTACAAGATTTAGGACGAGATCTTACCGAAATCATGAGAAATCGAAGGAAAAAGCAAGCAGGAGCACGGGTCGGACGTCAGTTGCCAAAAGTAGAAAGAATGAAAGTGACAAGGGGTATTTATAGGGTTACCCAAAGAGGAAAGGGGCTGGTCGATCGGCTAGGCAGCCCGTGCGGACAGCCTGTCCGATCGGATGACAGTCCGATCGATCGGCTGGTCGTTCGGCTGGTAGCCTGGTCGATCGGTCTCCTCGTTCGAGTGTTCGGCGCGACGATTTTTGAGGTTTTGATTGCGATGGCGAGCGTTGCGATGCGATAGATTTTTCCTAGTCAAATTACTTTTAATCCCAACTACTATATCTAACATACAAGCATCCTTACTTCGTATTCGTTTAGCGTTGCGATTCGATTGCGATTGAGTTCGATTGCGTTTGAGTTTCGATTGCGATTCGATTGATTACCACACATAACATAAATTGTAACAACTCTCATTAAAAAGTCCTATTTATTACTTTAATTGTCCAATAGGAAACCCTAATTAAGACACCCAAGTGATTCTGCATAAACCCTAAAATTTTCAAAACAATCGGAATCAGGATCAGGGCCCCTAAAACTCAGGGGGGGTAAACCCTAGTTGATAATATCCAAACAGTTTTACGTGTGATTCGAAAATTAACGAGCGACCAACTCACCTGAGCTACCTGGACGCGAGGCTACCCTATGGTAATAGGGTGTCCCTCGCGCCACGCGACGCACACAAGAAGACCTCTCGCGACACGCGAGAGGGACAAATTTTAAGTATAAATAGGGGAGTCTGGTACATGCAATTGTGCGTTAGTTCGACGTTCAAACTCAATACGTACGTTGAGATATTGTCCAATTACTACAAAAAAACACACAATTCACGAAGTGCTGCCGCAATAACAGGGTAATAACTCGATCGCTGCTACGATTCAATGTCCGATCGATTAAACTATCCAATGGATGTTTAAGTGCTGCCCACATTAGGGTTTATGCTTTGTCATTCGTCGTTAAATCGATGGATGTTTAAGTATCGCACTTTGTCATTCGTTGTGAGGGTTTAATCTCGTGAGTTATCGTAAATGTTGTATTAGTTACTAACCTAGTTTTGTGTGCATTGTTATTTAAACTAGGTTAACAAGACTAATCAATAAGCTATACTCTACCCGTGTTAAATCTGCAATGTGAGTCATTCTCTTTTTATCAAATTACTTTCAAAATCATGTTTATTTTCAAGGTTATAATTACAGGGATTAAGTCTTTGTAGTCACCAAATTACAGCCGGTATGTGGGGTTTTGTATACCTTACTTGATAACCGTCACTATTGGACAATGGGTTAGCCAATGAGTGATATGACCATAGTCACATACACCATTGGACAATGAGGTTACCGATGGTTGGTCGAGTGACAAATATCGTGGGTATTTGGTTGATATCAGGAAACATTGTAATCGCTCTTAATACTATAAATTATAACAAACGGGTCATTTTAGTAAAAAGAATGATTCACCAGTATTTCCCGCTGACAAAACATTTTTCAAACATGTTTCAGGTGATCTGTTGTGATCCAGGAAAAGTGCCGTGAAGCACTACAAGCTTAAATTAGTGGCTCAATATAAAATAAAGAAACATGTTTTGTAAAATAAAGATTTCTCAGTGAAATCATATGATTGTAAATTACTAGGGTTTTATCCCGAGTTGTGAAATAAAATAATCAGGAAATTGCAGTTTTGAAAAGATCCTGAAGAAAACTTCCGCTGTTAACTCAATTAAATAAATACCACGGGATTTTTCTGTCCCGCGGCTCCTGAAACGGGTCAAACCGGGTCGGGGGCCGTGACATAAATAAACATGCACAAGTAACACTTAAGGCACACACACGCGTCTAACAATGACCAAAATGCGTAATTCGAGTTGCGAGTACGATTGCGATAGCGTTAAAGCGATTAAACATGTGATAAATAGCGATTAATATGTGATTATTAATAGATACTCCACATAATACAACTAAAGCAAAAATAAAATAGACTAACTACAAGTGAAAGAAGTCAAAACAGGAATTGAGCAAGGAGAGACAGATCGCAATTAGCAATCTTGTCTTCCTTTGACTTCAATCTTGACTTTGACTTTGACTTCAGAAACACGGGGTGTTACATAAAAAGTTTGGTGTTTAACTCTGATAAAAATATTTCCTAACTACGGTCCTGATGTATTCCGCTACCAAATTAATAAACACCGATACCACTGATCTGGGTCTCGCGACACCCGCTCCCGGGGTAGGGGTCGGGGGTTGCAACAGAGAGTGGTATCAGAACTACAGCCATTGGTTTAAGCCAAAGAAATGTTCTGCTGACATTTAAATTCTGTGTTAGGAAATAACTTATATGATTAAGTGTAAATATTGTTTTGTGTTGTTTGACTATTTGTTAGTTTACAGTATGAGTGAGCAAGGAACATCGGACGCTTATCGTCACTTAGATAGTTCACCAAAAGATGAGGGAACATCATCTCAACCTAATCCCTCGGGATACTCAGCCGATACTGAGGAAGGGATATTTATTTTTAAGACACAGTCTCAGGAACCCTTCACTACCAAAAAGAGAGGTTGGTTTAATAGAGGAGCACATGTATAACAACCCTCCTAAAATCCTTAGAACACCCCTATATGTCTTAACATACACCCCGTATGTGAAAAATGGACCCGATATACCTTTATTTTAATAAAAATCAAATAAAACAAATTCTGGTGGGCGCTCGCGGGCCGCGACCAGTATGGTTGTGTGCTTCGCGGGGCGCGACAAGGTGCCACCAGGCTCAACCCTATGCCGCCATGTGGCACAACACCCGAATAAGCTATACCAGTGACTAACCAAGGCTAGGACTTAGCCTAGGTCCTCGATGCCCGCGAAGGGCTTGGCTATGATGGTCGCGGGGCGCGAGCCGCCCCTGTTCTAGCCTATATATAGAGAGTTCGACGTTCATTTCAAATCGTTCATTTCTCAGAATTCTCTCTCAAATTTCTTAATAGTAGAAATAATTCTCAGGCATAATACCCACTAAAAAGCGAAGCTCTGCCTCGATGTAAGTATTATAACCCCTGGTTATGTATTAGTTACTCTGCCCAATTGATCTAGAGCTCCGTAACGCATGTCAAGGCTCTGCCTAACTCAGTCGTTGGAGTTCTGTCTCGGGGGAGGGTATAGCTAATGTAAATTGGGTTACTATACTAACTCGTGTGCATTGTTTAATTTAATAGATTATAACCAGGAAGTCACCAGGAAAAATCTAAAATAGCAATGTGAGTAATTCCTCTTTTTGTAAACTGTTTTTATAAAACCTCAAATTGTTTTAAATTATATTTAACAGTGATTAAGTATTTGTGATTCTACAATTACTGGCGGTATGTTAGGGTTTTGTATACATAACTTGTTACTACATTGTGAGTAGTAGCATGACCTCAAGTCAGGATTGACAGTACCGTGGATGGTAATTAAAGTAGATGTAAACAAATGTAATTGCGGATGCCCTCAATGCTGTAAAACGAAAAAACTTGTTTTGATTAAACTGGGATTCACTCGCCAGTATTTCTTGCTGATAAAACTTTTTAAACGCGTTTCAGGTAACAAAATGTGAAAGCCAAATAGAAGCCAGCTGGAGAGCACTGAAGGCTTGGAAAAGTGGCTATAAAAGTTACCTAAACAAGAAAGAAATTTTATTTCAAATAAATTTGGGTTTATCCCTATGAACATGTTGTAATGGAAACTTGGGTTTTTCCCATGTATTTATTATTAGAAAAATGTGGTGTTTTACTCTGATAAACTATTTCCTAACTACGGTCCTGATGTAATTTCCGCTGCCAAATTAATAAACACCGATACCACTAAATCTGTGCTCGCGGCCGCCCGGTATCGGGGTAGTGGTCGGGGGCTGCGACAGAAGGTGGTATCAGAGCTACAGCCACTGATTTCAGCCACAGAAGTGTTCTGCCGACACCAAAATTTTATCAATTGTGTTAGGAAATAATCTATGTGATTGCATGCATGTCTGTATATTATTGTTTTGTGTTATTTGACAATTTGTTAGTTTACAGTATGAGTGATCAAGGTCCGTCTGACGCCTATCGTCACCTAGACAATTCTACCAAAAGTGAAGGAACTTCCTCACAGCCTACTCCTTCAGGGTATTCTGCTGATACCGAAGAGGGGATCTTCATCTTTAAGGCGCAATCCGAAGAACCATTCCCTACGAAAAAGAGAGGATGGTTCAGTCGGGAAGCACATGAGCGTAGGAAGCGAATGAGAAAGTTACAGCAACAAAGGGCTTTAGCAGCAGCCAATAGGGAGATGAATGCCCAGACCCAAGACATAGTCAATAAGCGATTGGCAAACTTTCACATATTAGCCACCACTGCAACAGACCCAAACCTAGACCAGATAATGGCACCACAACCACTACCACTATTCCCAACCCAACCAATGGAGATAGAACCTAACCAAGGAGATCAAATTCCCAGACCAGCATTCGACTCAAACGAAATCCCTAGAATCCCAGCACCCAATCCTCTAGCTTATGACCCATGGGAGGATGAACATAGGGATTATCGAGAACTCTATCCACAGGAGGAACCATACCAAACCCCAAAGCACAATATACCAACCTTAACCCTCTAGATCCATATTGGGATAACGACCAGTATGTTCAGGAAATACTAGACAACCCATACCCATATGGAGAACCAATACCACAGTACCCTGACCCAATACCCGCACCACCGCCACCCATGAGTACAGAAAACGTGCAGGAACTCCGCACATTTGGTGAGGAGTTAGTGGATGAAGGAGAGAGGATAAGACAAATAGGGGAAAAGCTCGTATGGAAATACGACGAGCGAAACATGCAATACTGGATGAACCCCTAGTAATAATAATAATAAAATATAGATACATATATATATATATAAGTGCGTGTTGTTTGAAAAAAAAATCAATCAATTAAAATAGATAACCTAATACTTACTGATGCATAACTAGTAGTGTGTTTTAAATTTCAGTTGTAGCTTATAATAGATATATATATATATATATATATATATATATATATATATATATATATATATATATATGAAAAAGAGTATATGTCGCAATGCTCGACGATTTTGATCAATAAGTTTGTTTGCGTGATTGTTTGCATTAAATCTTATTATATGATATTAATACCTAGTAAATGTTGTAATCCAGATGGACAACGAATTAAACCAGGAAAACCAGAACAATGATAATAATGGGAACCAAATAGATAACAGTGTCATCCAACATATAGTGGCACAAGGGATTATAGACGCTATGTCAAATATTATCAAGACTATTAAAGAAGCGGAAAATAATAAAACTAACAGTGGAAGTAAACGACCACCTACTGAACCCAGTCTCAGCGTAAATAATGGACCGTTACTTCAATTGCCCAGTGTTGTAAAAGTCGGATTCCAAGGCCGAGTACTCAGCGAGTACTCGGTCCTCGGAACCCCTCCGAGGCGACTTCCTCCTAGGCGGACTCAATTAGTCGGCCTCGGTCAAACTCGGCGCCTAGTCGGCCTAGCGGCGCCTAGTCGGACGTAGTCGGAAAGAGTCGGCCTAGGCGGTCAACGTGGTTTGTTGACTTTTAATTAGTCAAAATCGGTCAAAATCGGTCAACATCGGCCTACTCGGCCTTGTACTCGGACTATCGACCTTGTACTCGGACTGCTCGACCTTGTACTCAGACTAGTCGGACTTGTATTCAAAATATTTGAACTTTAAACATGTTTCATTTTAAATTATACTCAGTTGACATGAATTATGCTTATTTTAACATATATATAATATATAAAAATTAATTTTATTTATAGTTACCATGTCCGCGTACTCCCCGAGTACTCTCCGAGTACTCCGATTACTCCCAACTCCCCAGTCGGCCGACTAGGGACCACCTAGCGATTTTTACAACATTGCAATTGCCTATTCCAAAAAGAAGAAGAACCATGTCATATGGTTGTTCTTATAAAGAATTCTGGTCTTGCAAACCAATAGAATTCTCTGGCAATGAAGGAGCCATTGCAGCTCTACGCTAGATAGAAAAGACAGAGACAGTCTTAAAAATAAGCAAATATGTAGAGGAAGATAAGATAATGTTTGCTTCCAATCTATTTAAGAATGCAGCCTTAGAATGGTGAAATACTATTCTCCAGTCTAGGGGAAGTGACAGAGTCTATAATATGGAATGGGCTGACTTTAAGAACATGGTCGAAAGAAAATTATGTCCTCCCAATGAAAAAGAACAAATAGCTAATAAGTTCTTAAACCTTAGAATGATTAGAGTAGACTGTAAGGGTTACACTACCGTATTCTTCGAATATGCTAGAATAGTGCCAACCCTAGCCTCACCAGAACCAGTATTAATCTCTCGTTACATCTGGGGATTAATCAGTGAGATTAGACATGTAGTCAAGGCAGCTAGACCACAAACTATAGAAGAAGCCGTACAACTAGCCAATACCTTGACTGGTGAACTAGTACGTACACAAGAGGAAAACCAGAGAAAGAACCTAGTCCAAAAGCTTACCCAGGAATTTCGCTACGGTAATTCCAACTGTGGGAAAAATATAGGTTCTACTTCGGCACCATATTGTAAGTACTGCAAGAAGAAGCATTCAGGAAGATGTTCCATATACTGCAACTTCTGCAAAATACCAAGACATAAGGAAGAAGACTGCAGGAAGAAACCCAGTAATGGAATATGCTTCAATTGTGGAGAGATGGGGCATATCAAACCGAACTGTCCGAAAATAGCTCCAGCCATGAACAACAAGACTACTAAGAATGCTAGAGCATTTGTTATGACTGCGGAAGAAGCCAATATGATTCCGGACATGATTGTCGTACGTTTTTAGTTAATGATGTTTTTGCTAAAGTATTATTTGACTCTGGTGTGAACCAAAGTTTTATTAATACTTCTTTCTGCAAACATCTCACTCAACCATTAACTAAACTTGAAAAAGAATGCCTAGTAGAGACAGCAAATGGAGAATCTATTAAGATTGCTGAAATCTTGCAGGGAGCAAGAATAGAAATTTAAAACCAGAATTTTATTGCTAACCTTTACCCAATGAATCTGCCTGGATTTGATATCGTATTAGGAATGGACTGCTTAGTAGCCAATAAAGCCAGTATTCTATGTGATCAAAATTCAATACAAGTAAGTTCACCAAAAGGTGAAAAGATCAAAATTAAAGGTGATAAGCCAACTAGGTCCACGAAATTCATCTCTGTGATGAAAACAGCCAGCTATGCAAGAAAAGGGTCACTAGTGTATATGATTTCTATAATCATTAACACTAAAGGAAAGGAATTGAAAGATATTCCCGTAGTATCTCAATTCTCAGATGTTTTTTCCAGAAGAGTTACCTGGACTGCCACCAGATAGGGAGGTCGAATTCAGAATTCACCTACTACCAGGGATAGCACCAATTGCCAAGGCACCTTATCGTTTAGCACCAGCAGAGATGCAGGAATTGAAGAAACAATTGGACGAACTTCTGGAGAAAGGATTCATACAGCCTAGTTGATCACCGTGGGGAGCACCAATCTTGTTTGTCAAGATGAAAGACGGATCAATGCGTATGTGCATTGATTACCGAGAATTGAAAAAGGTCACGATTAAAAATCGGTACCCATTACCGAGAATCGATGATCTGTTTGATCAACTGCAAGGAGCTCGATTCTTTTCTAAGATCGATTTACGCTCAGGATACCATCAACTGAAAGTACAGGAAGAGGACATTCCTAAAACTGCTTTCAGAACAAGGTATGGTCATTATGAATTTACAGTCATGCCATTTGGTTTAACCAATGCCCCAGCCGCATTTATGGACATGATGAACAGAAAATGTAAACCATATCTGGATAAATTCATAATTGTCTTTATAGATGATATTCTTATTTACTCTAAGAGTAAAGAGGAACATGCAGCGCATCTGCATACACTCCTGAATTTGCTGAGAAAAGAAAAGCTTTATGCTAAATTCACAAAATGTGAATTTTGGTTACAAGAAGTGCAATTCCTTGGACATCTAGTCAATCATGAAGGAATTCATGTGGATCCCACAAAGATCGAGGCGATTACTAAATGGAAAGTCCCTGAATCACCCACGGAAGTGAGAAGTTTTCTTGGATTGGCAGGTTATTATAAACGGTTTATTCGAGATTTCTATAAATAGCCATTCCCTTAACGAAACTGACGTGCAAATCAGTTAAGTTTGAATGGGGATCAAAACAGGAAGAAACCTTTAGAATTCTTAAGCAAAGATTAACCAACGCACCCATACTCGCATTACCAGAAGGAACTAAAGACTTTGTAGTCTATTGTGATGCGTCAAAGCTAGGTTATGGATGTGTGTTAATGCAACGTCAAAAGGTTATAGCCTATGCTTCTAGACAACTTAAGAATCATGAAGAGAATTATACGACCCATGATCTAGAATTAGGAGCCATAATTTTTTCCCTTAAGATTTGGAGACATTACCTTTACGGTAGCAAGTTTACTATTTTCACCGATCATAAGAGTTTAAGATATGTTTTGGGCAAAAGGAGTTAAATATGAGACAGAGACGCTGGATGGAAATTCTTAGCGAATATGATTGTAGTATCCAATATCATGCAGGAGAGGCGAATGTAGTAGCTGATGCTTTAAGTCGAAAGTATCACGAAAGGTCAAGAAGAGTATGTTCTCTTAAATTAAATCTGCAGGTAGATTTAAACGATCAAATTAGAGAAATACAGGAATCAGTAATCAAGGACGATACTAAAAAATTGAAATGAATGATTAAGGTATTAGAACAAGGAACATATGGAATTTGGAGATTCCATAAGAAAAGAATCTGGGTACCCAAACAAGGAAACCTACGCCACCAAATATTAGAAGAAGCCCATAAGTCTAAGTACACGATACATCCTGGTAGTGATAAGATGTATCAAGACTTAAGAAAGAATTTCTGGTGGATAGGAATGAAAAAGGATATAGCAACCTATGTTGCCAAGTGTCTAACCTGTTCACAGGTTAAAGCTGAGGATTAGAAACCCTCAGGTTTGTTACAGCAACTAGAAATGCCAATATGGAAATGGGAATTGATAATAATGGACTTTGTTACCAAATTACCCAAGACACGAAAAGGTAATGATACAATCTGGGTAATCGTAGACAGATTAACCAAGTCTGCTCATTTCTTACCGATGAAGAAAACTTTCAGTATGGAACAATTAGCCAAGTTATATGTAAATGAAATAGTTTCATTACATGGAATTCCTTTATCTATTGTTTCTGATAGGGATAGTCGTTTTACTTCTCATTTTTGGACTAGTTTCGTTACATGGAGTTCCTTATCTTCCTCAAACGGACGGACAAAGCGAAAGGACAATTCAGACAATGGAAGATATGCTTAGAGCTTGTGTAATTGATTTCGGAGGAAATTGGGACGATCATTTACCCTTAATAGAATTTTCCTATAATAACAGCTATCATACCGTATCAATGCTGCACCATTCGAAGCACTTTATGGACGGAAGTGCCGAACTCCAGTCTGTCGGGCAGAAATTGGATAAAATCAACTGTCTGGACCAGAAATAGTACAGGAAACAACGGACAAGATTATTCAAGTCAAGGAAAGACTAAAAGCAGCACGGGCGATCGCTAAAAGAGTTATGCTGATAACAGACGTAAACCATTGGAATTTCAAGTAGGAGATAAGGTGTTACTAAAAGTTTCTCCATGGAAAGGAGTGGTCCGATTCATAAAGAGAGGAAAGCTAAGCCCCTGGTATGTTGGACCTTTTGAGATTATTAGAAGAATAGGACCAGTAGCTTACCAGCTACAACTGCCAGAGGAAATGGCAGGGATACATGATGTATTCCATGTATGTAATCTCAAGAAATGCTTAGCAGATGAATCTTTAATAGTACCTCTTAAGGACATAGAGGTAAATGAGAAACTTAAGTTTGTAGAAAAGCCGCTACAGATTGAAGACAGAAAGATCAAGAATCTCAAACACAAGAGATTAGTCCTAGTCAAAGTGAAATGGGATTCCAAGAGAGGGCCAGAATACACTTGGGAGCTCGAGTCAGAGATGCAGAGAAAATATCCACACCTGTTCCAGTAGACCTCGAGGACGAGTTCTAAAACAAGGTGGGGAGGATATAACAACCCTCCTAAAATCCTTAGAACACCCCTATATGTCTTAAAATACACCCCGTATGCGAAAAATGGACCCGATATACCTTTATTTTAATAAAAATCAAATAAAACAAATTATGGTGGGCGCTCGCGGGCCGCGACCAGTATGGTTGTGTGCTTCGCGGGGCGCGAAAAGGTGCCACCAGGCTCAACCCTATGCTGCCACGTGGCACGACACCCGGGTAAGCTATACCAGTGACTAACCGAGGCTAGGACCTAGCCTAGGTCCTCACGGCCCGTGAAGGGCTTGGCTATAATGGTCGCGGGGCGCGAGCCGCCCCTGTTCCAGCCTATATATAGAGAGTTCGACGTTCATTTCAAATCGTTCATTTCTCAGAATTCTCTCTCAAATTTCTTAATAGTAGAAATAATTCTCGGGCATAATACCCACTAAAAAGCGAAGCTCTGCCTCGATGTAAGTATTATAACCCTCGGTTACGTATTAGTTACTCTGCCCGATTGATCTAGAGCTCCGTAACGCATGTCAAGTCTCTACCTGACTCAGTCGTTGGAGTTCTGTCTCGGGGGAGGGTATGTTGGGGTTTTGTATACATAACTTGTGATTGAGTATTTGTGATTCTACAATTACTGTCGGTTTGTTGGGGTTTTGTATACATAACTTGTTACTACATTGTGAGTAGTAGCATGACCACAAGTCAGGATTGACAGTACCGTGGGTGGTAATTAAAGTAGATGTAAACAAAGGTAATTGCGGATGCCCTCAACTAGTCTCATTCCTCGATTTTCAATCTCGCCAAAGTTTCGATTTCTCAATCGATTAGTGATGTGTAGTAACTGGAAGGGTAAAATTCCATTAATCGCTTCTCGGCGAGAGTATTTTATCTATAGGCCAAAGCACATTTCCCTAATTAGAAAGGATCTTCGATTCACTTTGGAAAAGTCTTAGTTACGTTCCGTGACATTCCATATTTTACGTTACCTCTCTTTTATGTTATCTCAATTTTAGTGTGTTTTATACTTGTTACCTCGTTCATTTCGAAACCGATGCACGATTTGCATGCCTCTCTCAATCTAAAACAATAATAATTCTCGTGAACAAACTAAATTTATACTCCTTCATGCATTCATACGTGATTATACTTTGTAATACTTGTTATGCTCATGCAACTATGTGAATCATATGTGTTATGTGATACTTACATGCTCATACATGCAAAAACGTGATTTTTTATATTATGATCAAGTCTCATCTTTTACTCCTCTTTCGATTTCTTAGATGTCTTCTCAACGTATCTCCAACACCCTTGGCAAGAAGAAGTCCAAATCAGACTCTGGCTCCAAAAAGGGTTCCAACAATGATGAGTCGATGTCAAAGAAAGATCTCATGAAGTTCATGGCAAAAAAAATGCTTAGGGTCATTCCCGATATCGTCAGCAAGATCCAAATCCCACCCAACACCGAATCACCCAATGCCTCCATTGACTCCAAGGTGGAAACGCCTAAGTCGACGTTTACGTTCAAGCAGTTTTGTTCTTGCAACCCCCTACCCTTCACTGGCGAAGAGGGCGCCACTGAGATGCTTCAATGGTTTGATGCCATTGAGGTCACGTTCCTCCAAAGTGGTTGCCCCGACCACCTGCGAACCATCAACGTGACCAGAATTTTCCGATCAAGAGCCCTTGATTGGTGGATCTCCGAGCGTTAACGAAGTCGCCCATGCCCTCCCTTGGGCCGATCTTAAGAAACTAATGAAGGACGAGTTTTGTCCTCCGCATGAGCTACAGAAACTCGAGAATTAGTTCTGGAATCTGAAGCAAGTGGGGAACAACAACGTTGGCCTCAGAGCTCGATTCAAACAACTGAGTGTGCTTTGCCCTAGCCAGGTCGACACCGTTGACAAGGCTATCGGGAAGTACATTTGATGCCTTCCCCCCTTCAATTATGAACCTTGTTGAATCCGCCTCACCCAAAACCCTTGAAGATACCTACCGTTTGGCAGCCAAACTCAACAACAACTGCGTTCTACATGGAACCTCCGACAAGGTTTCATCCAAGAATGCACACCAAGCCACCACCGATACCACCACTGAACCCACGCCATCCTCAAAGAACAAAGGCAAGAAGCGGAAGACTTCGAGCCAAGATTGTGCGGTTGTTACTCCGCCAAACCCTCAGCCACTCCAACAAGTTGCTCCTACCCATCTCGAGCCAACCAAGAAAGCTTACACTGGGGCTCATCCCGAGTGTAATACATGTTTATACCATCACCCTGCCCATACACCATGCCGCCTATGCACGAATTGCAATAGGTTTGGGCATTTTACCAACTAATGTCGCAGTAACCCAATGCCACTCATCAACCAGAACCAAACCGTTGCTGTAGGCTGTAGCCCAAACCCCTGCACCAAACCAAACCCAACCTCAAGCCAACATGGGCCGAGCATGTTTCAAGTGTGGCATTCCACTGATAGTAATGACATGGAGACAAACAAGTATAGAGGTTTTGTGATTCCAGAGGTTATTTTAGTCCTTTGAAACTTAAATTACTTAAGATGTAAAAATGAAGTTTCTTTTATATTTCGCTAGTTTTAGTTTGAATACAATATTCATGTACTATGAATTTTAAACATTTAACATATGGTTGAATTTACACTTTTGATTTGATGTTCAATTTTACAGTTTTGTATATTATTATTTCAATGTTCTAATATTATAATGTGTTAGGGTTTGTTTTCTTATTTGTTATCAAATTATATTTGTGTAAGTATTAAATATCATGAATTCTTACGTAATGATGTGAGAATTGTTCATTGTCACTTATTTATTTCTATTTTACATATTTGTATCTGAATTACACATGTGTAGATTGTTCATTATCACCTTTTTTTTTAACCAACTGGGGTAGCCCAGTTAGCCACCGACACCCACCTCTTCCCAGAGGTACCGGGTTCGAGTCTTGGGAGTGGCATATGTCGCCCAGGGTAAGAACTCGGCATGGGGAATTCACCGCGGAGCTAGCTTGGTCGGGTAGCGGCTCCCGGAGTGGGATCACTCCGGCGGTTGGGAGGACCGTGCACTATCCCCCCACTATCACCTTTTTTATGTTTTACATATTTTCAATTGTGTTACACATGTGTAAATTGTTACTTATTTATTTGTGTTTTACACATTTGCATTTGAATTACGCATCTGAAAACTCTTCACTATTATTTATTTGTTTCTATTTTACCTATTCTTCCTATATATTAATTTCCAACATGACAAGCAATAGTGCTGATTTTGAGTTTTACATTTTAGCTACTAAGCTTTTCCACTTTTTCTTTCTAACATTTTCAACCTTAAGTGTATACTATAGATTTTCCCTCCCTCCAACTAACAATTATTTCTTTTTTAATTGAGTTAAATGCTTGGTTGGTCCCTGTGGTTTTCAAAAATTGCAGACTTGGTCCCAGTGGTTTACTAATTACACGCGTGGTCCCTGTGGTTTTCAAAACTGCACTCGGTTGGTCCCCAGCCCTAACATCAGTTAAATTTCTTAGTTAACTATGTGTGAAATGACTATATTACCCCTGAACAATTAAAAAAAATATATATAAAGAAGACTCTTCTTCTTCCTCCCCTCTCCCTTTAAAAACCCACCACCCACCTTCATATTCAACAATCACCATCAGTAACATCATCTTGTATCTTCTTCTTCCTCCCCTCTCTCAGCACCGCCGTCACCGGAGAGCAGGGGGTTACGGGTGTGCTTGTTGGAGACGAGGAGACACTGGAAATCGAAGTCAAAGCTCACCACCACCGCCGCCGTAGCGGCGGCTCCAGCTGGTTATTCACCGGAGTTATAAAACGAGATGGAGAGATGGGGTTGCAGGTTGTTGTGGGCGACGATTTCAGGAGAAAAAGGGAGGAGTGGTTGTGGGGTTGCAGTTATAAAACCTGCATCAACCCTAACCCTAACCACCCCAAATCCTCCTGCTCCGCAACCCACTGACGCACCGTCAACCTTGATTCAACCCACCGGAGGACCTTGATTCAACCCAACACGGCCCCGTCACAGGAAACTCGCTGGCGTTCTCCACAAATCAATGCCCTAATTCCACCAAATCTCAACCGGATTCACCAAAACCTACAAAATCAACAAATTCTACAAAATCTGTAAAATCCGACCCTCGATCTTCCGTCTCTCTCTCTTTCTCTCTCACTTCTGTCTCTCTCACTAGAACTTCTAATCTCATTTCTCGATCTCGTCACCGGAATCAAAGGAAGAAGGGTGGTGCTGCAGATGTTGCAGGTGTCGGCTGTGGGTGTGGTTGTCGTCGGAGTAACCTGGTCACCGGAGGAACCTCTGAGCCGAGAGAGATAGAGGGTATGATAAGATGTGTTGTAGGTGGGTGTGCGGGTTTGTCGGAGTCGGCGCCGGCCGGAATCACGAGCTCCGGTTGTCTGAGTAGTGATCGAGAGAAGATGAGAGGTATGTGGGTGTTGGTGATCGAGAGAATATGAGAGGTATGTGGGTGTTGTGTGCACAGAGAAGTAAAGAAAAATGGTGATGAAGAGGGTTTTGTTAATAAGCAAGGGTATTTTGGTCATTTAACATGGACTTAACTAAGAAATTTAACTGATGTTAGGGCTGGGGACCAACCGAGTGCATTTTTGAAAACCACAGGGACCACGCGTGTAATTAGTAAACCACTGGGACCAAGTCTGCAATTTTTGAAAATCACAGGGACCAACCAAACATTTAACTCTTTTTAATTCTTCCTATATATTAATTTCCAACAAACTTTTATTTTTAACTTACATTATTCACTCCATAATTCACTTCTATTAAATGAATAGATTCTATTAAAAGGGTGGAGATACAATAGGAAGTTTATTTGGCTAGGAAGGCTAGGAAGTGATCTTGACCATCCATTAAGTTAATCAAGGGCTAAGATTAAATGCTGGAAATTAAAAGGAATAAAAGAGGCGCGTGAGTTTGTTTAGGGGCATTCTAGTCAATCCAAGGCAATAGTTTCTCTCTCCTCCAATTCCCCCTCATTTTTTAAACGTTAATAACTCTTTCATACGACATTATTTTTTTATAAAAATTGCACCAAAAAAACGAGCGTTTTTTTATCTTTAAAACGAGTATACTATTGCTATATTTAAAAAAAAAATTAAAACCCAGTTGCGTAAAACGCAATAGAAAAACCCCCAGTTACGTAAAACGCAATGAAAAAAAAAACTTAAAAAATGACATTTTTCTAAAACGCAATGCACCAAAAACACAAAGAAATGTCTTATTTGTAAAACGCAATAGCCAGAAAACACAAAGAAAAGTGTTATTTCTAAAACGCAATAGCCTAAAAACTCAAAAAAAAGTGTAGTTACCTAAAACGCAATGCATAAAAAAGTATCCCACCTTCTTTCAACATGTATTGCGTTTTCTGGAGAGAGGCTGCCATTTTCTGCATCTCTATTGTAACCTCAAACATTCAACTCATAGGTGCGATAACAGTTCGTGAAGCTATTATTGTTCGATCAAGAAGACAACTGGTTGGTTTCCTTTATGCTACTCTTGGTAAAAGCCAACTCTAAAAAAGAATTATCTTTATTAGTATGTTCATATTTGATACTACAGTGAGAATGTATGACATAATTTTGTATTGCGTTTTATCTTTTTTAGATGACTGTATTATTTTTATTATTATTATTATATGTACTGTGTTATTGGATGGATGAATGAATGGTATTATTATTTTATTATTATATGTATTGCGTTTTTGGATTGGTGATAATGTATAACAAGGAAAGAGCTGACCAATGGGAAAAGTTAATAGAATTTGTGAATTGCTGCAGAATACCTTCTTGAATTAAGTCCATTACTGCAATTGATTGTTTTATGTTAAAGCATATAATACAATATATATGTATCCTGCTCTATTACATAAAACGCAATAAATCTTCCAAGAGCATGCGAAACTGTCAACAGGTTCCAACTGTTTAAAAAAAACCCCAGTTACGTAAAACGCAATGAAAAAAAAACCTAAAAAATGACATTTTTCTAAAACGCAATGCACCAAAAACACAAAGAAATGTCTTATTTGTAAAACGCAATAGCCAGAAAACACAAAAAAATGTGTTATTTCTAAAACGCAATAGCCTAAAAACTCAAAAAAAATGTAGTACCTAAAACGCAATGACTAAAAACACTTAAAAATGTGTTTTTTTTCTAAAATGCAATAGCCAAAAAAACACATAAAACTCTCTTATTTCTAAAACGCAATTGACACATAAAACTGTCTGTGAACTGTCTGTGAATTGTCTGTGAACTGTCTGAATTGTCTACGAATTACTGTCTTCGAAATGAGCAATTTTTCTGATGCGTTTTTAGTACAGCAATTTAATCGAAAAAAAAAATTCCGAGCTGACCTGGCAGCTCAACCCCAGCCAGGGGCTCTGCCCCTTGGACCCCGCCAGGGGCTGCCGCCCCTGGGACCCCGCTACCAGGGGCTGCCGCCCCCGGACCCCCGCCAAGATTGTAAAACGCAATGACCATATCAAAAACCCAGATCGTAAAAATGAAATTAAAGAATTTCTTACATGGATTGAAGTGATTTCTTCAACAATTGACGAATTTTGAATGATTGAAACACTTATCAGTGCTCGAATCGAACGGATCGAGTGATTATCTTCAAAATCACCAGGAAAAAACACGAGATTTTGTATGAAATTAAACTGGGTTTTCTCAAAAAAGCTGAAGAACACGTTGATCGGGTGTTTGAATCATTGATTGGTGACGAAAATCGCACTATAATGTAGTGATTATTGAGATAGAAAGTGAAGAAATGGATGAAGATGGTGGGTTTTGAAAAATGGTGGGTTTTGATGGTACTGGGTTTTGAAAAGGAAGAAGAAAGGGTTGGATTGACTAAAATACCCTTCCTCTTTATTTTAAATGTTGCCACATGTCCTAATCCTATTGCTTCCTAGACTTCCTAGCCAAAATAAACTTCCTATTTGATCTTTTCCCTCTATTAAAATATGTCAAAGATGATTATAAAACTAATTGTAGCAAATTGTTTGGTTCGATTCATGATGTAGAACGAGCAATGTTTTTTTTTCTTTTTGAAATAGAGTTGTGCTTTTTGGTAGAGTAGGTTATGCGAGTGTTGGTTTCATGATGAACACAATAACATCGATTTTTATTTAATCAAAACACGTGCTCACAACTTTATTTTTTAGTTTTCTCTATTGGTTGTTATAACGAGTGCCGATGCCGTAATAAACTGAACTGATACCGACCAAATTTCCGTCGCGTAGCGCGGAGGGATCCCACTAGTTTGTATTAAACGTGTAAATTTGTTCACTGCCACTTATTTGTTTTTGTTTTACACATTTGTAGTTGAATTACACATATCTAAACTATGAATTAAACCAATACAGTATTATGCAAAAATCTAAGTATCCCAACTAAGACCACCTGTAGTGAGGAGGTTTTTTGGCATTTTTTCCCCAAAAAAAGGGCCAACAACGCCCCAGAACCGTCCCCGGGGGAGTTTTTTTTTCAAAAAAAAGGGTCTGGAGCGTGCCTTCTTTTTGTTTGGCCAATAGCATTTTTTAATGGTTTTTTTATTTAATTCTATTACACCCTTTTTAACATAATGTCTCACAATGTCCATATGCGCAAAATGCCCAAAGGTCTTCCCCTCCCACTATACATGATGTAATATGTCTCCCAGGTTTCAGGCCTTAGAAGTTCCAACACTAATTAGCCCTACACTGACTAGCTTAAATTAAATACCTACTTTAAGTTGAAAGTATGATTTTCACCTCTACACGTAACTAAAAAGCATACAAAATCACGGCCAGACTGTCATGGATAATTGAAATTTAACTTTTTTTTTTTGTAAAGGTAAACTTCATTAAAAACGGCCGGCCTTACAAAAAAGCGCAGGACCGCACCCAAAACCCGATTACAACATATACAACGGATACTTACACCATTCTCTCCAAACTAAATTACAAAACTTGGACCTATTTTTTAACCAAAAGAAATGGAGAGAATTCACTTCCCCTAGCTAAAGAATTAAATTCAATTTATCCAAGACAGACAGCATCTCCAAGTCATTCAAACAAGAAAACAAAAAACACCAACTTAGGTGGGGGTTCGGTCTAATTGGCAAAGCTATTGAAGTTAAGAGGGTTCGAGCCTTGCCAAAGGCGGATTTTA
Organism: Helianthus tuberosus; assembly: GCA_030545235.1. Taxonomy (NCBI): domain Eukaryota; kingdom Viridiplantae; phylum Streptophyta; class Magnoliopsida; order Asterales; family Asteraceae; genus Helianthus; species Helianthus tuberosus. The sequence goes on from CM060406.1 coordinate 192,295,771, forward strand.
TGTAGTTTAAGCCGTTCTAACAAACACACTAACTTATTTATTTGTGTATCACCAACGAAACGTTTGAATAAGATAACTTGATTATTCAATATGCCACAGTAGTAAATTTCCCTAAAATGCAAGGATATTGATGTATGAAAAGCTGTTGATTCATACAAATGCGAAATGAATTACAATGTCCGAATACGGTTTACGATAGATTGAGCTACGGTCGTTCGCATTTTTTTCAGAGATCAAACGAGCGATCCCACTCCACACTGATCATCAGGCCTATTAGAAATTGCAAAATCAGTCGGTGGTGTGTGGATGCAATAATGGCTCCAGGCAGGTGCCGCCGAATCAAACATGAGAATGTTTGTAACCGAGGGTAGTCATACGACTTCAATATACAAACTTAACTAGAATGAAAATAGATCAAACGAGTCAAAAGGAGCCGTAAATAAGTAAATGCATGTAAAGCTTTCAAGCAAAACATTCTGCAACAGTTGTTCAATTCAACCATAAGAAACCGCAAATTCATACTTCTGCAAAAATCCAATACTAACATCTTAAACATCCGATGTGAATATTTTACCTTCATTTATGCCGTTGCTAAAACACCATCAAAATAACAAACATTCTACACCCGACGTTGTTTCTTGCGTCTACATCCATTATGCGGCTTACGTGTCGTGTCTTCAAGGTACACAATAGGGTTTCGTTCACCAGATCTCGAGTTTGTGTACCCATCTCTAAAACTCAAAATCGCCAACTTCTTTTTCTTAAAAAAAGTGAACCCGTTAACCTTCAACACAACCGACTTTAATCCCATACGTTTAGCTTCTCGTCCTATATGTTCAGCAGTTGCTTCAGCAGAATACTTGGAAACTTTCGGTCCTCCTTTCATTTCAGCCAGCGCACCAGCAGACGCACCCAATTTCTTGTTCCCTTTGGAATCAGTCACCGTCACAAACGTGTTGTTGCGCATTATTTTAACGTGAACTATATCCGCGTTTTGCTCTACCCCCGATCGGTAATTTTCATTCTCTCTCATTATTCCACCAATACCATTCATGTTAATGTTCCTACTGGATTCAGACGGGCCAAAACCTCGCCCTAAAGGTCTAACATCACGGCCCGTTTCATTTGGGCCTCGGAGCCTATCGAAGTCAGCAAACCTTCTAGTCAAAGACTCGTACATTCCAATATTTCGCGCTGGTTCAAAGGGTAGTCGTCGTCTATCTATTTCATCCACTCTTTGATTTGAACCTCTGAAATATCCAGAATCCTTTTCGGTATCAACAGGCCTGTTATCAACGCCTCTCTCAAACTCCTTCGGGCCCACCGAATGTATAGATTTTGCAAATTTTGATGAAGCGAGAAGAGGGTTTTCTTGTGCAAAACCTAATTTTGTGCCCAAGTTTCCGAAAATTCCTGGAAAGGTGTACACATTTTATAAATAACAAGAAGAATAAATAAGTAGATAGCATTCAAAAAACAGTTTATACCGGGTTGTTTCAGCCCATACATACGACAACAGCTTAAATTGTGATGTCATTTGTTTATAACTAGAAAATAGATAAAGACAAGTAACTAGTAAAGAACAATAGAGGAAACAGTCCAAATGGGCTGATAGTTTCAGAAAGTACAACAAACATAGATTAATATTTAAAAATATAGTTTCTACGATCATAAATCTACTTTCATTATTTATAAAACTTTTTTAAAAAAATGACAACAGGATGTTGGTGGGTCAACACAGCCCGCCTGAAGTGTATCTACTACTAATATACACTTCATGTTACTTGTACTTTAATACTGTAAATGAAGGATTTTTTTGAGCCGGGATCTCATCGGGAGCAACTAGGCCCATAAACGAACCGAACAAACACGTACATAGGCATGTTCATGTTCGTTCATTTAACTTTAACCGAACATGAATATATAATCGAACACATTTTTTTGTTCGTGTTTGTTCATTAAGATATCGGGCATGTTCATGTTCGTTTTTGTTCGTTCGTTAAAGCCTAAACAAACAGTTCACGAACATAAACGAACACAAACAAACATAAACAGAAAAATAATTGAACATGATTGAACAAATATAAACGAACACAAATGAACGTAATTGAACAAATATAAACAAACACAATTTATCATTAGTGAACACAAACAAACAAGTCTAATATTAATTACTTTTTTATATAAACATTAAGTAAGTGAACAGTTACGATCTAAAAAAAATAAAAATTTCATTTTTTTACTAGAAAACTCAATTACTAATTAGTTATACTTATATAAGTAGTTAGAAAACCTAATATTTATATAAATATAAGTATTTACGTATTTACTAAAATTTAAACGAATGTAAATAAACGAACGTTCACAAACATAAATGAACAAACATAAACGAACATTCACGAACATAAATGAACAAACATAAACGAACATTCACGAACATAAATGAACGAACACAATGTTCAGGTTCGTTCATTTAATTAAGCGAACAAAATTTTTTGTTCGTTTATTAAATAAACGAACATAAACGAACTTCTCGTTGAACAAGTTTACGAACAGTTCATGAACGTTCGGTTCGTTTACAGGCCTAGGAGCAACCTCTCATACTCCAAAGCATAGTTGTTAATAGTGAATAGTGAACGATAACGACAAGCTGCCTATACGCTACGTAGCGATAACGATGAAATATCGGGCACTATTTTATGTTTAGCAACGCACTAGAAGAAAATTTTAGAAATATTTTATACGTAAATTTAACAAAAAGCCTAAAATCCCACTATTTTATACCTATAAATTTCCGCTATTTATAGTAAAACAGAAAAAAAAAAAAAAAAAAAAACTAGAATCCCACTATGGAGGCACCAAAGTCATATAGCGACAAACGAGCGCTTCGCTACGCTATAGTGACCGCTATTAACAGCTATGCTTCAAAAACAGAGGTAAGGTCTGCTTGTTGGGACGTTTGTTTGGCTGTTACGTGTATGTAACTGTGCATATGTATCTTGAATGTGTGCATTGTTTACATGTTGATAAAGCAACACAATTTTGAATCAAATCTTATAGTATGAGAATAACTCTGTCAACTAGTGACAGAACTTCTACCATCAAGTGTCAATCCTACATAGTGGTGGGACTATTAAAACCATAGTCACCTAATTCGCGATTCGGGTACGCGGTTCGGGTTCGGGTTCGCGATTCGCTAGTTGGGACGAATTCGGTTCGGAGGGGTAGGTTCATTTCGGTACGATCCGGCACGATTCGGTTCGGTGTACCATTCCGTCCGGTATACACAAATTAAAAACAAAATTTACTAATTTCATAAATCCAAATGATCAAAATCCAATATTCATATTAGCAAATAGAAAACTTAAACATAAAGTTGGGAACTTCTGATTGAGTACTGTAATCTAGTGGTCCAAGCCCTATTAGACATCATTCTACATATAATATCTTCTATTTTTTTAGGGTTTTGATGCTTACCTCTTGGGGTTCTTGGTCCGAGATTGTTGATCTTGTCGGGTTGTGGGTTTTGGGTCGGGAGGGGATCCGGATCGTGGGGTGAAATGGGTGTTTCGGGTTCGGGTAAAGGGGTGTCTGGGGATGATGATGATGAGGTGGAAAAGTGGTGGGATTTGAAGGCCTGGCGGGAACCTGTGATTCTTGCAAGATTTGAGAAGAAGTTGTGTTTCAAGATTTGGGATTTTGGTAAAGAGATTATTGAAGACATTGTGTTGGTGATTTGGGGAGAAAGAATGGAGGTGTGAGAGGTGATTGTAGAGGAACAAGAAGGCGATGAGTGTTTGAGGGCTAGGGTTTTAGAACGATTACTGAAATATCAACAAAACCAAGTTAAGGGGCTAAAGTTAAATAAATCAAAGGAAGTTAGGAACTTCGTGGCCTCGCGTCACGTGACAGCCAAGCCATAAAGTTCTCAACTAGTCAACTTTATGTTTATGTTTTCTATTTGCTAACATGAAGATTGGATTTTGATCATTTGGATTTATGAAATTAGTAATTTTTGTTTTAATTTGTGTATACAGAACCGGACGGAATGGTACACCGAACCGAATCGTGCCGGATCGCACCGAAATGAACCTACCCCCTCCGAACCGAATTCGTCCCAACTAGTGAATCGCGAACCCGAACCGAAGCGAACCGCGAATTAGGTGACTATGGCATGAACTAAAAAAAACCAGTTAAGGCCATGTTGTCCGGATAATTATAGGTCAAGAATACATACAGTTTCTTCTCTATCATAATATAAGGTCATAAAACTAACCTTTAACATTAAATAACTTCACTTACAACTTACATCTCAAGTCTGTTCGTTTAATGTACCTAATGCAGGTGTGGATTATATGATAACAGATATGTATAATTGTTGCACAGATAAAAACATACGAGATATCTTGTTGCGTATAGAAAATCCACTGACTAATTTTTTGAACACACACATGAAATTGCAATGTTTGACAGTTTGAGAAAATGGTTCGGCTAATTGTTGTGAAACTCAAGGCAACAAGTTTATGTATTTGTGATAGTAAAATTACATGTATACCTTTTGAAAAAGAAATGTTGCAATTTTGATGTGATATCCAAAAAACGAGATATGGGACACAAGAAATGCTATATAGCATGTTTATTTTCACTATAGTTTTGAAATATATGTGTGGGCCCTCAGGGGACACTAGTGAAATTGCACTAATTTTAACGTTATTTTACTAATTTCGTGAAAATAACGTTAAAAGTGGAGGACGGTTAATCATGCATCATGTGGTGGTGTTGATAACCGAAAGACAAAAGGGTACATGCGCTAACCGGCCATTGTCCCGATTGTTGAGTGCTATGTGCCTTATGTCCATGCCTTGATGCAAAATTACTATCGAGCCGGGGGTCTCACTGGAAGCAACAACTTCTTTATTCCTACGGAGTAGAGGTAAGGTTGCCTACATCTTACCCTCCTCAGACCCTGCCTTAGCTTTGCTATTGGTGGGATTTACTGAGTATGATGATGATGATGATGATTATTGTTTTGAAATAATAAAAGAATATTATATATATATAAGAGGGTTAAGTATATTTCTTTCATACTTAATCTCTTCTTTAAACTTTCTCATGCCTTAATTCTCTATTTTGTTATAACCATATCTTGTGATGAAATGTGCGCAATGCATTGCACATTCTCTTTGCAATCAGTGGATTTCGTGTCTTGCTGCCATCAGGTAAGAGTTTGATTATCAAGCTCGATTACCATAAGTGAATAGTTAATGGCGAATAGCGACAAATAGCGATAGGATACCTATATGCTACATAGCGAATAGTGATAAATAGCGGGCGGCTATTTTATAAATAGCGATACACTAGAAATTTTTCTTTTTTTAATTTTATATGTATATTATATCAAAATACCCTGGTATAAATGCTATTTTACATGTATATTTAACAAAAAGGCTAAAATCCAGCTATTTTATAGCTATATTTTATTGCTATTTATATTTAAAAAAACAAAAATTAAATAAAGTGTCGCTATTCTCGCTATCCATCGCTACAACCCTAATAGCGACACTAGACCTATACGCTACATAGCGCGCTATAGTAATCGCTACGATCGCCATTGACAACTATGAGTGAATGCTCTTTTTATAACAATAGTTAAAATCGTCCTAATGCTTAAAAGTAGAAATTTTGTTTATTTTAACAAATCCATCCATTACTGTTATATTAACTATGTCTTCTAAAACCCTATTTCCACTAGAGGACACATTAAGATGATGAGCATCAGATGAACTTGTTTGAATCTACTAACAGCTTCCAGGATGGTAACCCTTTGGTTTACCGTACCTAAAGACGTACAGAACATGAGACTAATACAGTTCAAGATCCAGTAGTTAGTTAAATGATTAGAACTATAAACGAACGAACCCGAACCGAACGAGACATTGTTCATGTTCATTTGTCAAGCTTTTATCAGACAAACGAACAGTTCACGAACACAAAACCGAACGGAACTTCATGTTGGTTCATTAATTTCAGAACGGTTCACGAACACAATACTTATGTGCTTGACATAATTATCTAAAAATACTTCGACACAATAGTCAACATGGTTATCCCAAAATAAAGGTAATGAGTAACAAGCTAAAAATTTTAAAAATATAAAAAGCCTTTAATAACCGAACATTAACAAACAAAAATGAACGTAAACAAACATAAACGAACACGTTACCGAACGTTCACTAACACAATTGAATGAACGCGACCTTTGTTCATGTCTGTTCAATTAACTAATCGAACGGAATTGTGTGTTCATGTTTGTTCATTTATAAAACAAACGAACGCAAACGAACACAAACGAACTTCCCCCCAAATGGTTCATGAACAGCTCACTGAAAGTTTGGTTCGTTTACAACCCTGTACATGATTAACCAGAACCCAAACCTTAATCACTAACAGGGCAATAAAAGAAGAAGCTCTCTCCTTTTGACCAACAAAGTGGCAAATGGTGTACTCCACAACCAAAAAAGTTGGGAATTCAGTAACTATAAAATGCATGTATGGTGTATTTATCCTAGAAATTCTATAAATTACCCTTAGAAAATAATAATAAACTTACAAAATAACTCCTCTAGGCTCTAACTAGCAAACGATGACAAGATTCGTCCAACAACACGCATCATGATATAAGAATAAAATCAGCTAGAGAAAACATAAATATAACTTGCCTGAAAACAAATGACGTTTTTGTCCGGTTTGGGCTAGTGAATTCGGCAACTTGGACAGGCATAACCTCTGAGGTTTTCCGGGAAAACGAGAAACGATTCGTCCGAAGACCATTGGACTGAACTGACTATTAATTAAATAAAATAAAACAAGAAACAATTAGTGCAGTGTAATATTAAAATTCAACCACTTAAAGAACAAATGCATTCTTATTATCCTTGTTGCTTCAACAGCATGAATCTTGATTATTTTTATTATTTTTTTTAATGATTTAGTAAATAAATCTCTCAAAAAATGATGGGATATAATCCAGGAATTTTTCCCTGTTGGTTCAATGTTTTGAGATGTTTCATAGAATGGGACATCAAAAATTTTGGGTCGGTTCGACAGTTCGGGTCAGGTCCGGTAAGGTTCATCATGTAATAAAAATACTATAGAGTAATAAAAAAAAGTATCCACTGACGCTTACATTTACAAGCCAAAGAACCATAAACTCCTCTTAACCAATATCGCTTGACGGGTCACAATCCATGTATAAATATATCTATCTCTTCTTACTGATGCTTATATTTCATTGTTTTTACATGTACTGACTGTAAACTTAACGCTGTAGTAAGTTATTGACTATGCAGTTAACGCGGTAAAACATCGGATATCGGTCAAGGATCGATATTTGAGATATATGTTATCGCGGTGGGTTATCAATAATTTTATTGCTCAAATAATTACATCTTTTAAAGAAAACGCAAATGCTAAATAATCACCTAACTTTCATATCCCCAAAAACATAATTACATATTTACATTACTGAAAAATACTACCAGACTCCAATTAATTATCCAAACAAACTATATCCACCTCAATTTATCACTAAAAATCCAGAATTTGAATTCAAACATCTATCTTTCAAATCCCCAAAACATAATCACAAAAAATAACAATAATCATAATAATACTGCAACAAATTAACAAAAACAAACAAGCCACACATCCACTTCATCACTCAAACTCCCAAATTACTCACAACACAAATGCGAATCAACTAATTAATCACCAATTTCAAAGGATAATAAGACGCTATAAACCACAGAAGATCGATGTGAGATAATAGTGAAACCTGCAGAAAAAAAAAAAAAGTGGTGGTTGGAAGAGAAGATTATTATTATTACCTCATGTTAATATACGAAAGAGAGAAGATAAAAAGTGTGTGTTTGTGAGAGTGATTGTGATTGCTTCAGTCTTGAACCCTTCCACAAACTGCTAGCCTGTAGGCCGACCGCACTCACTATTGTGTTTTTTATGTTGGGCTTTGTTTATTAAAACTGGGTTAAGATGTTACTTTATGTGCTAGTCTACTGGATGGTTTTATTTTTGGTATGTATATGCTGGGTACCAGGGCTGGGCTATGTTCAGAGCCCATCTAAGTAATGTGTAATTGTATATAACTAGTGAAATTACCCGCGCGTTGCAGCGGGAATTTGGTGGATGTCAATCTTAAAGAAAAAGGCAAAGTTAGTGAAATTTACTGTTAGGGAGAAAAAGGGAAAAGTCAAAAAAATGCGCGAAGCGTTGATATAAAAAACGAAACCCGTAAAGAAAGCACGTAACAGAAAATTCGTGAAAAATTCAAAACGATACATTTATTAAAGTTCAGGGGTTGTAATGTAAATCGGTTAAAAGGAAAAGAAAAAAAGCAACAAAGTAAATTGCAAAGGTGTAAACAAAAATTGATTGGAAAACATATATTATTTTATAAAACGAACATATTCGTGTATATTACCGATCTCTATCTTTATTTATACTAGCCCAAGATAAGAAAGATTAAAAACAGCACTTGAGACAATCAAGATTGAATCTTTATTGTATAAGGGGCTGTTTGGCAACATCTGAATGGTTAAGTGCTGAACCAGTAAGAGGTCTGAACCATTAAGTGTTGAACCAGTAAGAGGTCTGAACCATTAAGAGCATGTATAATGCTTAACCGTTCAGAGGCAAATGTCTGACCAATTCAGATGGGAGGTCTTAATCATTCAGACTCTATATAAATCTTAACCATTCAGAGGCAAATGTCTAAACCATTCAGACATCTGCTCGTGAAACAAACAGTCTGAACCAGTAAAAGGTCTGAACCATTAAGAGCCTCATTAAGAGGTAAACAAACAGCCCCTAAGTTTTACAAAATTTAACAAATTTAAAGAATCAATGAAGAGGGTATCAGACAAAGATTATAAAAAGGAGAGTTTGGTGGGATTTAGAGGGGAAGAATAGATGTCTACAGGGTTTTTAACACGGGAATTTTCTTGAAAGTGTGAAATACAGAAAGCCCCAATATATATTTTGTGACAAAAGAGTGTATAAACTAAAGTTTTTGGAGGAAAATATTAGAAAATGAGTTGATGAGGTGAATTAAAAAGAAGCTGCTTTGACCAGTTTAATGGCTGGTTTTCAGTTATAATGTTAGGCACATACAAGAAAAGAGGCTATTAAAAAAAAAAAACTCATTCTTGAACCCAGCCCAGAATTTACATTCCTTGAACCTGACCATTACAATTTGTACAAAAAAAAAAACTGTTGAATATATCTAACTGCCTATTCAAAAGGTATGGTGACATTTAACTACAGAAATAGAAAAATAAAATAAGAACTTGGTGAAACATGCTTGTGGAAGTAGCAATCATGTACACTATACCCCTGATCTTCATATCCTGATTTTAACAAAATTATGACTACTTTGAATTATTATTACTTTTACCTGATAAAGATGAAAAAGTTTAGTTTATAAATCAGTTACAAGCTACAAACAGAGGATAGCTCTTGTTAAGCTTATGGTTTATAAAAACAAATAGCAGCAGCAGCAAATTAAAGAAAAGAATTGCCAACCTTCAACCGGATAACCATTTGATGAAGCTTTCATTTTCAATGCAAAAAAACAAGTTTGATTGCCTCAAAATGAAATAAATTGACCAGTTTAATGGCTGCTTTGACCAATAAATTTGTAACTTTAAGACTGAATAAGCTTAACAATGCACATACTTGTCTCATGAAACTGATATTCAACATCAAGTCATCAGTCATGAGGCTACTCAAGAAGCTCCTGAGGTGAGGTGAGGCGAGGCGATAAGAAAAAGTTTTTAGAGGAAAATACAAGAAAAAGTGTATGATTTCGTTCTTTTAAACATCTAATGAAACTGATATCAAACATCAATCATATCCAAATAATTACATCAATTTACATAACAACAGTACCAAAAACTCTTATCATATGAGCCACATGCATGGTTTAAAAAGGCTTTCTGAGGCCCGCCTCGAGGCTTACGCCTCGGCTGAGGCTATGAAAAAACGCCTTAAAGGCTTAGCCTCATAGTGGTCAACTGAAACCTAAGCCTCAGTCATCCGAGGCTTTCTGAGGCTGTCCAAGGCGCTGAGGCGGTGAGGCGAGGCGGTGAGGCTTAAGCCTCACCAGACCTTGTGAAAATGGAAAATTTTAGGTTTTTTGGACTTTATTTTAGACCCATTTAGTGTTTATTAGGCTTAATTGGTGGGCCAACCCAATAGTTCACTTAAAAACATCTATTAGGTTAAAAAAACATAATCGAAAAGAAGATATTGGCTGGGCACAAATAGGATGAACAAGTTGGTGTACGTTATGTACAATAGGAGATTGAAACAAACGTTTATAAAGAAGACGAATCTAAAAGATGATGAAGTCTCGATAGTTGCCGATGATGTTTTGTCGGATGATGAGTGGATAGCCAACCCGAGTGGGGATGAAGATGGCATTGGTGGAGTTGGCGGGTCAAAATGTCAAATGAGGAAAAAGGTGAGAGTTCATCATCTAGGAGGAAAAGGAAAAGAGTTATTAATTTGGTTGATGACGATGATGATCTAAATACGCCAGATGAAAACTTTGAGGATGATGATGCGGAGGAAAACGAGTTCTATGATATTTAGATGTCATTACATTACTAATTTAAGTTGTTCGAACTATTTTATGATGTTTGTTTTATGTTTAAACCTTGTTTGTTTTCCTATTTTCTATTTATGATGTTTGTTTTATGGTAATTTGTGATTTTATGAGATATATATATATATATATTTTTTAATTTTTTAATAATGTTTTGAGGCTTACGCCTCAACCTGCCTCGAGGCTTACGCCTCGTGAGGCTAAGGGAAAACGCCTCGATACCCGTTTCCGCCTTTTTAAACCTTGGCCACATGAAGCAATCTACCGATGCAGAAATCCTAAACATCTTGAAATTCATAACACAATCAGTTTACCATGCACTAATCAGTCTAATCAACATGTATCAAACAAAAATTTACACACTATCAAGTCCAAACAGAAACCCTAACAACAATATCTAATATATTTACTCTGATCATAACGAATATCCACGGAGACTACACATCAAGCGTCAATAATCGAACATCAGGATCACGATTAACAAAATATCATCTCAACTTTTCGATTATTATGAATTATGAAACCCTAAATTGCAAAATTGAAAACCTAGGATATTAATACTGTTAAACCCTAATACGAAGAGTTATTATCATATTCGTTCGGATATTGATCTACGAAGAGTTATAAATACGAAATGGGTTATGAACTATGAATGATGTTATGTCAAGCATTTGATAAGATTTACATAGGTAGCTAAACAATAATGAATCAAATAGTAGATTTAAACCTAATCAAATAGCGGATTCAGAGATTATTAAAAGCGTGAGAAATCGAAGAATTATAAAAGGATGTTGTTACCTGTGGATGAATTCGATCGATGAAGAAGATGAGGGGAAAAACTAGGGTTTATTTAACAAGGGGCATTTTGGTAATTTAAAATCAATTTAATTGAAACTAGTCGTTTGGCTTCCTCATCTCGTCTGCCAATCAAAGGCTATGAACGGCGGAATGTGATCACCCGTTAAATCTCCGATTCGGTCCCCAAATCAAAAGGGAATTCAAATCTCCCCGGACTCCAATGTTTTTTAAAAAATTAGTAGATCCAGTATATTAAATTTTATAAAGACTCATAAATTCAATGTTTTTTAAAAGATTAGTAGATCCGGTATATTAAATTTTATAAAAACTCATAAATACAATTAGGTGGACACTATAGATAGAAAACGAAAGCTGGTGTAGTGCTAAATCCTTGTATACCCTGTTTTTTTTTTTAAACATAATATAAACCTAGCTCTGACCCGACTCGAAAATTTTAACGTTTTGTTATGAAAATTTTGAACACCGAAAAAATGGACCGATTGGAAAAAAAAAATCTTGGATCCATCACTGACCATAGGCTAACCAAGAGTAGTAGTCATTCGCCAACGCGGGAGATTAAGCGGAACCCGTTTCAGACCGTCATTTGTTCCGATTATTAACTTTGATATTGATAGGATCAAGGCTTTGGACCGATTATTAACTTTGATATTGATAGGATCAAGGGTTTGGATGTTATGGGTGTAAGTGGTGCACACCTCATGAGACGGGGGAAATTTTCACCCACCCAATCATCATGTGTCATGTCAATTCTCATCTCATACGTCACTCTTGCCTAAAAACACAAGGCGTAGTTTCCCCTAAACCATTTAAAAAAAAAAAAAAAACTTAATTGGTTGAATACTAGTGGGCCCCACCTATACACCCTCTCCCTCATATTCACCGCATGCGGCAAATGTTCACCGCTTTCAACCTCCCCGCGCGGCAAAGATAGTGTTGGCGGCATAATCCTCGTGCGGCAAAACCTTTCCTCGCATGGCTTGCCGCATCGACCTCGGACACCCTTATAGACCGAGTGGATGACATTAAGACTGTGTGAGTAAACAATGTTATGAGCGGTTTCCGTCTTCACTCGGTTGATGTTAAAACCGAGTTGTGTTGAGTCGAGTTGAATCGTTGATGTTGGTTGGATAGATTTTTTTTTGTTTAGAGTTTGCATTTTGCACATGAGTCTTTATGTACAGAAATCTGCACTTTGTGTCATAACTAGTAAGATTACCCGCGCAACGCTGCGGGGTTTCGATCGATATCTATTTTGGTTCAGTATACCAACCGAAAGAAATATGCGCAAAAGAATATCGACACATGCTTTACATCGACCGAAAACCATAAAAATAAACTGGACAACGGGACCAATTGATTTTAAATTAATTGTAAATGGAAATGTAAATGTTATATTAAATATAGCTTTAATGAAAAGGAACCTAAAACTAAAACACTAAACATAAAGAAAACTAAAAAATAAAAATAATAAAGGCAAGAAAAAAATCAAGAAAGAAACAAAAAAATCAATAGGATAAAATCAATATCCACATAACTTGCTAATTGTAATTTGCGTTAAAGCGTGGACCAACTGAAAAAATATATAAAAATAAGCATGAAAACGAATTATATTTGACACATATTTTCGAAGAAAATTTATGTCGAATCGTAAACCAACTTAAATTTATACTCACGCGTGCATAAAAATAAGCACATAAGAAAATAGTAACGGCGTGTTGTGGAAAATTTTTAGAAAGTTAACAGGTTGGAATTGTCAACGCTGGAAGTTAAAGGTGCAAAAGTATAAAGAAAAATAATAAAGACAAAAGAAGAAAAAGTTAAAAATCAAAAAAATAAAATAAAATAAAAAAGCTACTGTACATCTCCTTTAAAATTGTGGATATATAATTGCAAAGGTATGTTCATATTTTTTTTCTTGTTTTTGGTCATTTTATGATTACATCATTACTTTTTTCCTTTTTTCTTTTTTCTTTTTTTTGTTTTTGCTCAGTTTTTAAGTTTTGTGATTTTTTTATTTTCGGTTTTGGTTGGGCTACAAGTCATTTTTTTGGTTTTACATTTGTGGTTGAAATGTTTCGACATAAAAAAGTCAGCCCAAAATAATGAAGATGGGCCTTAATTATATTTAATCACTTAATAATGAACTAGTGGATATCTTCGCGCGTTGTGACGGGCCTTAATTATATTTAACTACTTAATAATAAACTAGTGGATTTCTCCGCGTGTTGCGACGAAAATTTAGCCTGTATTACTTTGATTTATCGGTTTGATATCGGCATTCACTTAGTATAGCAATGGAAAAAAAACCTAAAAATGGAAAGTAATTGTAATAAATTAACCAATTATATTTGATCTTAAAACTTAGATAATAACTTGTGGTAAAATTTCAGGGTGTTACAATATTTATTTATCAAAATCAAACTATAGAATAGGTTAAACGATATCCTTTTTGTTAATATGCAAGGTGCCAAGGTATATTTTAAAAGTAAAGTAAAATCATTTCCCTAGAATTACTCGGTATGAAGTGTAGGATTAACTAAAAGACAAAGTTATTTTAGGAAAATTTAATATTGTTGGCTCATAAACCAATTTTCCAATAATTTTTAAACCACGGTAACTTTTTTCATACGATAATATTAAAAAAATCACCGTATTATGAGCATCAAAATCACGTAATAATACATAGTTAACTATTGTTACGTAATTAAGTACTGATAAATAATCACGTAACATTGCACTTGTTTCAAGAATAAAATGCATATTACGTAATTACATACTGGAACATAATCATGTACCGTTATATCTTGTAAGATAAAAAATTTTAAAAATGAGAAAACTATAGAAATAGCCTACTCATATTAAATAGAATAAAATATTAATTAATACGGTGTAATTTTTTTAATATTATCGTATAAAATGTTATAGTCATTTGAAAATCATGAAGTAAGTGGGTTTATGAGTCATAAATATAAGATCTTCTTAGACCACCCGTAGTGGGCGTGGTTTTTCCAAAATTTGCAAAAAAAAAACGCCCGACCACACCCATACGCCGCCCCCCTGGGCGTGTTTGACCAATTTTTTTGGTTTGGCGTGTTTAAAATCACGATGTTGGGGCAAAAGTTTGACCAGTCACATTGAAGCTTCATTTTTTTTTTTGCCAATAGCTTTTTTGGTTGTTTTTTTTATTTTTAATTAATTCTCTACACCCTTTTAACATAATGCCCACATCCTCACTACACCCATTTTATAAAAACGCCAATAATGTCCCTTACTGACTGTACTGGCACGTGACGAAAAACGCCCAAAAGTAAGGGGCATTATTCACCCTTACCAGTACGCATGTTTTTATTTTCATTTCTCCACTTGCCTGTAAGAGCATGTGTAGTGGGGCGTGATTTGTAAAAAAAAATTGAAAAATAACGCCCCAAAACGCCCCCATCCCCATTACATGGGGCGTTTTAAGGCGTGTTTTTTGAAAAAAAAATGGGTTTCGCGTTATAATTAAAACGCTATGTTGATATTTGCCAAACCAATCAGTGATGAGCATGTTCTGACAAGTATTGAGAACCCCACCTTTGCATGTGTGGAAAGATTGACTACCCAATCACCATTTGCCTTTTTTTTGCATGTGTCCAAAGTCTGACAACTTTCCATCAATTTGCTTTTTTTTTTTTTTTTTTTTTTTAATTATTGGAAGGGGGCGTGATTTTAGGCATTATTCCCACTACACCACTTTTGTTATAATGCCCCATCGCTGACTAGGACGCCACGTGTCGGATAATGCCCCATGGTGGGGGCATTATAACACATTACCACTACACATGGTCTAACTAAATAACATTGGGGACACTCCAAATGGGTTGATAGTTTCCGAAAGTGTATTTATTTACAAAAAAAAATCTTAGATTTGGAGTTGATAGTTTCCGAAAGTGAATTTATTTACAAAAAATCTTAGATTACTGTTTTAAAAATATAGTTTCTACAATCATAAAAATACAATTTATAAAACTTTTAGAAAAGAGTAAATTGTTAAAATCGTCCCTGAGGTTTGGGCATTTTGTCATTTTCATTCAAAACAACTTTTTGTACAATATAGTCTCTCACTTTTGGGATTTTTTGTCATTTTCATTCAAACATCTAATTTGCTTTATTTTTTTATCAAACATTTGGATGAAAATGGCAAAAAATCCCAAATCTCAGGGACGATTTTGGCAAAAAAAAAAAAAAAAAAAAGTCTGACATTTGGATGAAAATGGCAAAAAATCCCAAAAGTGAAGGATTATATGGTATAAAAAAGTTGTTTTGGATGAAAATGACAAACATACTCAAACCTCAAGGATGATTTTAGCAATTTACTTAGGCTTGTAAACGAACCGAACGTTCATGAACTTGTTCGGCGGGAAGTTCGTTTATTTAACAAACGAACGAACACGAACAAAAAAAATTGTTCGTTTAATTAAATGAACGAACATGAACACATCTTGTGTTCGTTCATTTAGTTCGTGAACATTCATTTATGTTCGTTCATTTATGTTCGTGAACGTTCGTTTAAATTTTAGTAAATACATAAATAGTTAGATTTATATAAATATCAGGTTTTCTAACTACTTATATTAATATGACTAATTAGTATATTTATGAACTCTAATTTAGATGTGTTTTCGGATGAATTGTAATATAGTAGACTTGTTTGTTCAATCATGTTAATTTATGTTTGTTTATGTTTATTCAACTATGTTCATTTTTTTTGTTTATGTTCGTTTGTGTTCGTTAATGTTCGTGAACTGTTCGTTTAGGCTTTAAACAAACGAACACGAACATGTCCGATTTCTTAATGAACGAAAATGAACAAAAAAAATGTGTTTGATTATATGTTCGTGTTCAAGTTCGGTTAAAGTTAAATGATCGAACACGAACATGCCTATGTTCGTGTTCGTTCGGTTCATTTACAGGCCTAAATTTACTCTTAAAAAATGACAAAAGGATTTTGGCAGAACAACACAGGCAGCTAAAATAACAAGTTACAAAACCCGCTGTCCAGACGGTAGATAATTATAACTCAAGAATCATACTGTTTTTTCTTTATTATAAATGAAGGTCATAATATTATACCTTTGAGATTAAAGATTCTTAACTTACAATTTACATCTCAAGTCAATTCATTTAGGGTACTTAATCATGGGCGGCTCTTTAGGTGTGCGGGGAGGACTTCCGCACAAGGCCCGTTTTTTCGAGAGGCACGGGATTTTTTTAAAAAAATCGATATATATATGTTATTTTTTTTAAAAAAAAGTTGTACACACATAACAAATGCAATATAGAGGCCCATTATCAAAAGATTTGTAACTTTTATAATTTACCCAACTTAACAATAGGTTTATTGGGCCCAATCCAATACTAAAATGATTTAAAAAAAATACGCAGGGCCTGGAAACTGGACGGACGGAACTTCGAAATACCGAATCGCAGCAGGAAATCGAACGACACGAAGGCACTGCGGCAGAAGATCAGGTTTCAGGTTCGTTTATAGGATATTGTTGTAAATTTATTAACATGTGATACAATCTCTAAAATCTTCTTGAGTGGGCGATAGTACTACCATGGGCGGCTCTTTAGGTGTGCGGGGAGGACTTCCGCACAAGGCCCGTTTTTTCGAGGGGCACGAGATTTTAAAAAAAAATTCGATATATATATGTTATTTTTAAAAAAAAAAAAGTTGTACACACATAACAAATCCAATATAGAGGCCCATTATCAAAAGATTTGTAACTTTTATAATTTACCCAACTTAACAATAGGTTTATTGGGCCCAATCCAATACTAAAATGATTTAAAAAAAATACGCAGGGCCTGGAAACTGGACGGACGGAACTTCGAAATACCGAATCGCAGCAGGAAATCGAACGACACGAAGGCACTACGGCAGAAGATCAGGTTTCAGGTTCGTTTATAGGATATTCTATATTACCCTAAAGACTTAAAGTACAAAGTCGGTGGCCTTTGCCACCGACAAACCACCTTTGCATATTACTTAAATGCCCTTCCTATATCTTGGCTTGACACAAATGTCTACGTCTCCTTTTGATTTACGTATGGCTTTTACGCCACCGACTCCCATCACAACCAAGGCAGCACCCTACTGCACCTGGCTTCATTCAGGGGAGATGGTGATGTTTGTTGCCGGAGGAGATGCTCGGACATCGCTGAAGAATTTGACGAAAAGTCTACAAAATCGTGAACCCATGTCGATCAAGAACCTACTGCAAAACACAAGAACCCACCGACAATATCTGGAGTTTCTTTCGGTGCCGGAAACCCTATCGGTGAGATCAACACTTCACTTGGTGAGGTTTCAGGTGGTGATGCGGTGACTGGAGTGGGGGCTGGTTGTAGTGCGGCCAGAGTAGGATATGGTGGTGGTGTGGCCGGAGTCGGAGGTCGTGGTGGTAAGGCTAGAGTCGTGGTTGTCGCCGTAGTCTATGGGGGTGGTCTGGCCGGATTTGATGGTGGTGTAGCGACGGTTGCGTGAAGTTGAATGTGGAGAGTGGGAGAGGTGTGAGGAGGTTGTATATTAATTATGATGAAGTTGAATGTGGAGAGTGGGAGAGTTGAATGTGGCGACGGTTGCGTGAAGTCATAGAGGACTGTCAAAACCTTGAATTATAGGCAAAAGTGGCAGCCTTATATTTCCAATGCAGATTATCATGTTATATTAATTAATATTTTTTGAACGGCTAAATCAATCTCGAGCACTCTTGGGGCACCCACTGGACAAACAGAGTACTCCGAGAGTAACCCGAGTCCACCACCAATTCCGGGGAAAACCCGGTAACCCACCCGCCCGTAGGCACGATAGTGAAATTACCGGTAAACCCCGTTTAGCTCAAGGATCCAACCCAGGTTTCCCTGGGTCTCTTATCATTGTCCACCAGTGCCTCATTCTGCACCAAGTAGGAGTCGAACCTGCATCTCCCAAGAGAAATGCAAGCCCTCCACAACTTGATCTAGAGATCATTGGCTATATTAATTAATATTTTACATTAAAACAGATATACTTAGTTTTGTTTTGGTTCTCTATAAAAAAAATGTTTTAAATTTTAATCACATAGTAAATCAGATTCGTCTGTTTTTTAACCATTGAATTTTTCCAACAAATATAATATATATGTTTTTAACACATTATTTTCTTTAATGATTTTTTGTTAGCTAATTTCTTTTTTAAAGTGGTAATTTGTCGTTAACCTCCTTGAGTATCAAAACTTTCGACTTTATCTATATTTAGACGAAAACTTTTCTTGGGAAACGAGTCAGTGGAAGTATAATACGTTTTCGTTACGTACCAAACCGAGCGTTGTTAATTATAATACATTTTTATTTGACGGTATAAATTCGAGTTACTCTACATTTCACGTGGTTTCTATTTTTTTAAAGCTATAATAAGCCACTTTTGATGGTTACGCATCGGTCGCGGGTCATATAACGTTTACACTAATTTGCTTGATATTTGCATTGTACCCGCGCCGCAACGAGCGTGGGTCTATTTACTAGTACTTACTTAAAACACAAAGTCGGTGGCAAAGGCCACCGACAAACTAACTCAAATTACAATTCCGTCCTTTCATACAACTCAAATTACAATTTAGTCCTTTCATTTGCAAGATGGCACAAGGTACAAGATTTTTTCTTGGGCGATTTTTCTTCGGTTTCAACTACCACCACTTTCTTTTGTATCGGATCTGTGGTTGAAACCACCGGCGTGAACCGCCATGGATCCCGGAAGTTTACCGTTGCGGGTGGGCGTAAACCCTCCTCTCCACTCTCTAGCATTACTCTCTCTCTCTCTCTCTCATGTATGTGTGTGAATGTAATGAGTACAAGTTGATCGGTAACAGTACCTTGCTACCATGCCGGAATCGGCAGTAATCACCGGAAAACCTTAGCCGAAAAATAGATCCGTCATTGCATGTCGTCCAAATCACCGCCGGCGGTCTTCGGTTCTCATAAAAACACCACAATCGGCTGAGAAGATGACTCCCCCACCTCTTCTTTCAGATCTGAAACCCGTAATGGAAATGGTGGCTGGAGTGTAGCCGCCTGGAACGACTTTGGTTAATGCCGGTAAACTTCCGAGTATCCACACGTTTCTGGTGAGCTGATTGTAACTAAGATCAAGAGTTCGAGGTTCAATAAACTCACCTAACTTCGTCACTATTTTGACGGAGATAAAGTTCCAGGCTGATGGCTAAAAAACTAAAGTTTTTCAGCTCCGATAATGTCGCCGGAATGGTATCGGTCATATGACCGGAAATAACTGAAAAAGAGCAGATGCTTTCAAGAGAGAGGGAGGGAGACAATGGAGGATGTGGCCATGTGGGTTTGTAAAAGAGCAGATGCCTAAAATGTTTTTGAGGGTTTAAAGTGGAATCTTTTTCCTGTAGGTTTTTTAAATATAAAATAAAAGATATCAAACAGTAAATCTTGGTTAATTGTTGCTTAGAATCCTATTATTAGTTCTTTTATTAGATATTAGATATAATTATAAAAGATATCAAACAATAAAATTTTGGTTAATTGTTGCTTATTAATCTTTATATATCAGTTGCTCTTTAACAAAATAATTGAAGTCCTAAGTTATTTCTTGAAATCCAGTTGATTGGAGAAGATATGATTGGCCTGCTATATTTTTAAAAGGGCAATTTGTTCAAACATTGTTGTTGTTGCTGGCTAAATGATTGTGGGCCGTTAGGTTTGGTTAGGCCATATTTAATAGAATTCACTTGTGGGGGGGGTGCTGATGACTTGTGGGCAATACGCTTTTCCATTGTCTTTCAACACGCGTAGACTGTTACATAGAAGGCAAACAATAACCCATCTGTCTGATATCTACAAGGCTTTTCCATTGTCTTTCAAACACGCGTAGACTGTTACATAGAAGGCAAGCAATAACCCATCCGTCTGATATCTACAAGGATCTCGAACATTGACGTTACTGAACTCACATTGATTTATGTTTTACTTAGATTCCTTAACTTGAATTTCGCTAAGTTCTCGCGCCGCAACGCGCCCGGGCAAGTTTACTAGTATATATTAAAGACAAAGGTCGGTGGTGAAGACCTTTGTCTTTAATATTCCAAACTTCAATGACACTTTTTAGTTCTTATTTCTTAATCAAGTTTTTGACTTTTCTTTTCTTCTCTTCAAAGTTTTAAACCAACAAAAAAAGCCCTTACACTTTCAAGTTTTTCCACTCTACACCTTTAATTTTATGACATGAAACACTATTAACTATTATCTTTAAGTAAGTTACACATTCACTTCTAACTTTCAGTAATTGACAACTTTGACCTTCTTAACCTTTTCTACTTAATAACTTGACACCTCCTTTGGTTTAAATGACTTTTACGACTTTACACCGCAACGTGGACAAATTATTATACTTTTTTTAATCTATGTTCTACTTATTTTGTGTACGTTCGTTAACTGTATTTGAAAGCAAGTCGGGTCAAATATACTACGTTTTCATTCGATGGCGATATAATTTTTTTAAGTAAAGAGTCGGGTCAAATATACAGTATAAATACGAGTTACTTTAACTTTCGACGCCGCCGCAACGCGCGGCGGGTCAAAATCCTAGTTGTTGTAAAAGTTGAAACTTTGATAGTTTGATTGAACAGTGAAAGTTATGAGATATTGAGATGAGTCATTGAGTTGTGTCGGTTGTGATGAGTCATTGAGATGAGTCATCTGTCATCGGAATTGTTGATGTTGATAATGATTATTATTCATTTATTCATAATTTCATATTCATATTTATATAATATAACTGTTAGTTTAATACTTTAATTGTTGAAAATTTGATAGAACTGATCATCAATATCATATATTCATAAATCATAATTTCATATTTACAGAACTGTTAGTTTAATTGTTGATGTTGATTATTATTTTGTTGAACATCAGAACCCGTATCGTGTATTTTCGTACTAAGTGTTGTCGTTTTTTTAGGCGTTAATGAATAATGGCTCCTAAACAAGCTTCCGGATGGCAAAAACGTCTAAAAAGGAAACGAGCGGATGAATTGGTGAAGTCTCAAGCAGGTGCTATGCAAAAGTTTTTGGCGCCTAATCCACCTACAGTTAATGTTGAAAATCAACAAGAAGACGTTGAAGTAGAATTAGAAGTAGAACAAGAACAACAACAAGAACGTGTGGAAGTAGAAGACGAGGAGGAACGTGTGGAAGTAGAAGACGTTGCTAAGCAACAAGAAAATGTTGAAAAGCAACAAGAACGCGTGGACATATTTGATCCAAGAAGGTGGGAAGGACTTAATGCGGATGAGCTTAAGGTATTGGTAGCGAAAGGTCCTAAAAGAGATACTAGTATAGAGTTTGGTCCACTTAATCAATATAATAGACGATTTTCGGCAACTATTTATACAAGAACATTATCAAATTTGGAGAAGTGTGACAGAGAATGGCTAGTATATTCAAAAGAGCTAGATAAGATGTTTTGTTTTTGTTGTAAAGTGTTTAGAACTGGGGCTCCTAAAGGTAGATTGGAAGGTGAAGGTTTCAATGACTGGCACCATGCTGCCGGTAGAGTGAAAGCACATGAAGTTACATTAGACCATCTCACACATATGAAAATGTGGTTTGATATGCGTAAAAGATTGAGAGAGAACCAAACAATTGATAAAGATCAACACGAGAGATTAAAGAAAGAAACAGATTATTGGAAACAAGTCCTTTTGAGAATCGTTGCCTTGGTGAAGTTTCTAGCTAAACATAATTTAGCATTTCGTGGAAAAAAGGAAAAGTTGTATGAAAAAGGTAATGGTAAATTGTTTTCTTTTAGTTCCACCAATAACTGAGTTTAATTCTTATTTGTTAATGGTATTTAATAGGTAATGAAAATTTCTTGGGTATCATAGAGATGTTGGAAGAGTTTAATCCGATCATCAAAGAGCATGTGCGGCGGATCATTAGTGGAGATCTTCATGTGCATTATCTTGGACACAACATCCAAAATGAGATTATACTTTTGCTTGCTGATGAAATTAAAAAAGAACTCATCAAGAACATAAAAGAAGCAAAGTACTACTCAATCATACTAGATTGTATACCCCATTCACTTAACCTTATATTATGTGATATGGCAAATAGTTGTGTTAAAGGAAAGAGGTTTTTTGGACACATCCAACGTATTTATACTATTTTTGGAAATTCTACAATGTCTCAAGATAGACTTAGTGGGTTGGCGATGATAGCTATCGAGAATGAAGTCTTAGATAATATAAATTGTGAAGAGTTGATCCAACAATTTGCTATGAAGAACGCAAGGAGGGCCACACGAATCATTGGTTAGCTATTAACTTATTATTTATTACGGTATGTAACTCATTAGAATACTATGATTTTGTCATTGTCGTAATTGCATTGTTTATCAAATACTACAATTTTTGTCATTTTCGTAATTATGTCGTTTATCGTTAAAACATATGGGCCCATTTTTCGAGCTCGAACAGGGTACGTGAATTCTCGGAGACGCCCCGGTGTGGGTAATATAATCTTATCTATAATCTATAATATATTAAAAAGGAAAAGTGATGTACAATATGGTAATTTTGACACGTGTATCAGTTTTAAAGCAACATGTACAACAAAGATAAAGCAGGCAAATTGAGACAATCTCCCTTTTTTAAAGACGCCTAGGGGCAACACAGAGATTTCACCACCATTCATCCTTCTATCTACCTCTTAAACCCCTAACAAGCAGTTGATCGGTCCATCATGCAGTTGATCGGTCCATCATTTTTTATATGAACCAGCAATCGCTCTTTAAAACGCACAAAAGATCTTCATCATCATCTTCTACTTCCAAATTCCCAAATCATCCATCTAGGGTTCCGATTGAGACTTCCAGAGGTATGTTTTTGGATTTGATTATGTTCGGTAATGATGATAATCGAATGAGACTAATCTATACCTGTGTTTTGAAGCTGTAATCGGTGTTTAAAGGGTGTAATTTTGGATGTTGTTTATTGATTGATCAACAGGGGGTTAATTTGTTGGAATGGTAAATGGGTGTTGTTATGGATCTAATATTCCATTTAATCCGTTAACAGACTCATGCCCACCAACTGTTCGATCATTTGCTTCAAAGACATAAACATTAAAAAATACCAAATCTCCCTAATTTGTGTTACTCTTAGAATATGTAATTACTATATGTTAATAGACAGAGGGAAATGAACAGTGGCAGGCTGCTCTATTCATATCCCTTTGTCGTTCATTGGGCGCGTGGCAGGTTTTTATCGCCACATGGCCTCACGGATGTATGTGAGGTGTTGGGTTACTAGCAGTCTGCAGTATTGACAACCTGACTATCATTACTGATCAGTATTTTTCAATGAAATCGAACAATTAGAAAATATAGGTTTAGAAATAATAACCTGTTTTTCAAATATCGTATCTTGAATTTGATGGAACAATTTTTTTTTTTTTTTTTTTTTGCATTAGGTGTTGGAGAAGAAAGATGCAACTGAAGAAAAGATGTATGTAGATCATCTCTCTGAGGTATTTATTAAAAATTGTTATGAAAGTTGTATTTATAATTAGAGAAATTGTTGTGGATTATCCTGCTGACAACTTTTCTTTTGGTAATTATGGCAACTCTAACGGTCTAAGCCCGGAAACTTACGGGATCTATCCTGCTAACCAAGGGGATCAGGTGCAACTTGTGCTGGGTAGGTGGCCTTCAAGAGGTTATAGGAAACCAGTGGAAGCAAAGATTCGGACATGAGACCTCTGCTATAGTGGAATCATGTGCTTACCACTGCACCACCCCTTGAAGGTTCTGCTGACATGTCGTGTTGGTAAGTTTAGAGGTGTAACAGATAATTTTGTTTTTAATTTTAGAGGAGGCAATATCAAGGTGATTTACGTGTTTTGATTTGGGATATATAAATTTTAACAAGAAGTCAAATGGGTAAGTTATAAAGCTTGGTTACAAATGGAACTATCGAACTGGTCAAAAGTGACTCAAAAGCATATTGAAATGCTTACAGCCTCTCAAAATGGTTTTATTCAGAAACATAGATTTGTACTTTAAGAATTTAGTTTTTGTAACCGTATCAAATATTTTAGTTATTTGTGGATATGAATTTTTTAAATGGTTTTATTAAAGATAAACACAACCCGATTTTACTCATTTTCATGTAAATGAGTTGAAGTTGTCACATTTATTATCCTAATATACATATGAATTTTATTCTGATCAAAGATTTTTACTCACAGATATGCACTTTGGCGGTTAAAGAATCATTATCCAATGTAAGATTTTCACTTCCGCTGTCTAAAAACAACCCTTGATTTTTTATAGCGGTGACGTGGTGGCGTTAAAGAAGTCGACGACTGTGAAGACGTTGGTGCTTGGATTGTTGTTTGGGCTCTGGTATTTCTTTAACATTAGATTTAGTCATATTATGATATAATTCTAGCTTTCTTTTGATTAATTTCTGTTTTCTTTGTTTAACCTATAATTTATAAAACAGGATCGGGAGGATATGGTTATCTGCTAGAGCCGTTGTGGTAGGTTTGATTTGTTGAAAAAACGGTTTTCTGTGTTTGCTTCGGTAATCAGGTAACTTCGATTACGTAATCACTTTCATCATCATCTGATTTGGCCGCACGTTTACTATACTATATAAATGATTTGAGACGGGCACTATGGTAATATCACACTAATTGTTCACACCGCCGCAAGCTCTAAACCATGAGTGGTAACTATTTGTCCTGATTAGTTAATATATAATATAAGATTATAATCAAGTAGACAAGTAGTTCAATCTCCAGCAAACTACAAAACACTATTTTTTTTGGAAAGGATATTAGGTGGAATGGAGAATGACATTTTTCCCCATCAAGCTTTAATCTTTTCATTAGCTTAGCATGGTTAGAAAAACCAACATAAATTTAAGATTAGATCGATTGGTTTCTATTTCTCAAAAGTTAACACCAGTAGTTAGCAAATAGCTTGAATTTTAGGTGCCTAGATCTTATCTGACATGAGAAGTTCTTCCTCAATCTAAAGCCAAACACCAACGATACGTAAGTCTGATCCCGCTTTATGTAAGTTCTTATTTATGTTTCCAGATATTAATACAGATTTTTAATATCTGGAATGGTATTTATTCTCTTTTTGGTAATATCATGTTTTAGATACCTTTAAGAAGACAAAGTCCACTGCTAAGAGCCTGCAACCATGAAGTACCTAGGCTGCTTCTCTGCCATGAAGCCTGATAAGGTTAGTGTTTGAAAAAAAACATTTATGACAGCTTATGTGATTTTTTAATAGCTATCAAAGGTTAAACTTTATGACTATTATTCCTGTTAATCTCATTGTAGAAATCACAGCCACTTTTTGTGTGTGCTTTTGAAGTAATTATTGAACATCAAGAACTCATACACGAATACGAATTTTCTCTTTAATAAAATAATGAATAAATTACAAATTCACTTTTGATCATGCTCTCTTTCATGCCCTCTTATCACTCTATTTTCAAGTGATACTAGAAAAACTATGGTGGATGCGTCTATGGGAAAAATAATGACATGTGAGGGGGCACTCAGGCGAGGTGAAGAGAGGCGAGGTTTGCGCCCAACCTTGAGCTTTTAACTAGCTAAGTTTAAACTTTTTTAATAGTAAGTAGTAGTCTTAGTATATCAATAATAATAATAATAATAATAATAATAATAATAATAATAATAATAATAATAATAATAATAATAATATAATCACACTTGTTTAAATTATTTTTTCCTTTTTGAATCTTTTAGATATCATGTGGAACCAATACATCGTTACTTGGATACCCACATGTTATCAAGTGTTCTTTCATGTGAAAAGATTGGAATATTGCTCGATAATAGTTCGTCAAATGCTTCTTTTTTCTTATGATGAATAGTGCGTTTTTTTCCTTATGATGAATAGTGTTTTTAATGATTTGATTCGTAGTTATAGCTAGAAGGTAAAGTTGCCTGATGCGTATCATGTTCCCGCCACGTATTGTCGACTCCGCTGCAACGCGCGGGTTCCCCACTATTTCCCACAATAGTTTTCTATTTCCTCCTCACATGGTTTGTTTGTCCACATTCCCTCTATGTGATTAGTTTAGTTAACCAAATTGTTTTCTTTATTCATTGACTAGGTCCAGATCTGCAGAGAAAAAGAGGTTACATAGGATGACAAGGAGGTCAAATGGGTTTCAATCAGTAGTTCTTTTGAGTAATTATTTGTGTTTTTGGCCATCTTTCAAGAATTTTGAGCAGTGTGGATCTATCGTATTCGGGTTAAGTCGATAGACAATATCCATTGGTGAGTTTGATATTTCAATTCAAGAATTATAATTCACTTTGTTTATATTTAGACTCTTCTGTTAGCATTTGTGAATCTAACATGATATGTTTCTGATTCGTGGGCTTGTAATTTTAACTGAAACAAAAGGCTGCTAACCTATAACTTTCGGTTCATGATGACTGTTTTTTTCAAAATATGACTACATAGCTAGGATAGTTATAAGCAGATATTCTTATAATCGCTACAGTCCCTGAAGCCTTGTGTATTCTTTTGTATATTTATTGATCATGATTTCATATATTTCTAATTGCAGATCTCAATACTGGTTTTTGGTCATTTTAGTGGTCTTAAAATTGTGCATGAGATGGATGATGACCATGTTGAAGTGCTATCCTCAAAGTGGCCAGAAAACATTGATGAAGCCGGAATAAAGTTCAGTGTGGAAAAGCCAGGTGTCCATGACGATATGTTAGATGATCTGGTCTTCATTGAAGAACCAAGTATCGTTGATTTTAAACAATTAGAAGAACTTACGAGTTACAGTGAAAAAGGGTCATCACAGTTGGATTATCTTGTAAAAAAGTGGGAATATAAACAAGAAAATGCTGTGAGACTTCTAAGGGAAAAGCTTGAAAATTTAAGCGAGGTAGCCGTTTGTAATGCCGCTCGCAATTATTGTTCTTGACATGTACACTCAATGGTGAATTAATTAGCTTAATTGCTTATCCGGTATTTTTTTCATTAGTTGAATTATTGATTGAATTCACTTATCTATGAAATTAGGCTTAGTAGAGTATTTGATTTTGGGAATAAATGGGTCAAATAAAAATATGTAGTTATCAGTTGGCAAGTTAAGGCTGAAAACTGGCAAAAGAAACTGAAGTTTGTGAAATCTTATGTATGGACAACGTACGGAAAACGATTGATGAATTAACGGAAAACAAGTACAACGTTGTCGACTCCGCCGCAACGCGCGGGTTTACCACTAGTACTATATAATACATCTCCTCTGTACCTAAAGGTAATTTCCCCTTCAATTTTTAAGACGGCAGACAAAGAGTCTTGGCTTCTTCTCTGATCTTTCAACACTTTCTCCCAATTTTGCCCCCAATTCAGTGTGTCGCCCACAAAGAAATCTTCAGCCAACCGAACGAACAAGAATGCAACCATTCATCAATGAAATTTTTATTACAAGGTAGGTCAAAAGTCCACAGTTATTGAATGGCACTAATGTGAAACCCTCTAAATTTAATTAAATTTGGTCATTCAATCGTTCAAATCAATAAGCATAATCTGAACTTAGTCGTCTTTTGTTTCTCCTTTATAATCTTCTATTAATGGTCATTTGTTTGGCCGATCATGCAGCGGTGAGGGTTTAATCGGAGCACCAAAGTCCGTCGGGTCAAGGGTTTCTACCATGATATGACGAAACGTTAGTGATTATGTTGTTTGCGGCGATGGCAGTGGTAGGTAGTGAAAAATCGAAGCCTCAACAGTGGCGGCTTTAGGGTTCCTTCATAAGTCAGTCGGGAGCGGTTAGGATTCTGGCAGAGGAATCCTCAGATAGAGTTGATAGAGTTTTAAAGACTCTAATCAAGATCTGAGAGAGAGTGGATCACAACCGTAGGTAATAAATTTTCTGATTAAATTTATAAAATGCTTTATTAAGTTCATGAAATGTTTTGGTGCATTTGATTTAGAGAGAAATGCCCGGATAGTCCCTGTGGTTTCACCTTATTTCAGCTATAGTCCCTATCTTTCTAAAACTACTTGAATAGTCCCTGTGGTTGACCTTTTTGTTCTCGGATAGTCCCTGGCTCTAACTTCAGTTACTTTTCTCTGTTAAGAGGGGTGTGAAATGACAAAAATACCCTTTCTTAAAAGGCCAAACCATAGGGACTATCCGGGCATCTTCTTCATTTATATTTATAAAACCCCACCACCACACCCTCCTCCACCCTCCACCGTGCCGCCGCCGGTCTCCGCCGCGCAGAACCACCGTCGTTGACTGGTTTGACTTTGTTTGACTATCCGGACTCCTCGTTGACGGCTATTGACCGAGCCCGAAATCTCCGAGGTTTGACCCGAACTCCTCGTTGACGGCTATGAACTGAAATCTCCGAACCATAATTAAAACAAGACTCGAATCAAAACTCAACCACAATGAACTGAATACGCGCAAGGCTCTTACCTGAATCGAGGTTCGAACTGGAATTATGTGGAACTGAACTCACCACCGCTGACCCAGAACTCGGGAACAGAGCTCGAGACTGATGTTGAGCCGAAACCCAGAATTGAACCGCTGAACCAACTGATATACCCGAGAAACACCCACCACTGTCATCATCAAAATCCCTTCGTCATCCTCTTCATCGGCAGATAAACAAATAAATAAAGGAAACATCTGTTGCTTGATTCATGAAAGGATTTTAAGAAAGAAAGTAAAAGAACAGGGGGGTGTTTACCGAAGATTGAGTCGCCGGAACAAAACAGCAACAACCATCGCCGCATGTCCTCCGATCTCCTTCTCTCTTCGTCTCTTTCTCTCTACTCTCTCTCTACGGTTCTGATCTGTGTCGTCGGTTATGCGGTGGTTCAAGGCGGGGAGAGAAGGCGGGGTGTAGGTGAGTGGCAGCAGTGGAACGAGAGCGCGGAGGGGGGGGGGGGGGGGTAGCTGGTGCGTGTGGATTGGAGGAGCTTGATATAAAGAAGGAGACCCAGCTCCATTGTATAAGATTACAGAAGAACTAGGGTTGAAGGTGAAAGGGAAAGAGGTGAGGTATTAAGAAAGGGTATTTTTGTCATTTCACACCCCTCTTAACAGAGAAAAGTAACTGAAGTTAGAGCCAGGGACTATCCGAGAACAAAAAGGTCAACCACAGGGACTATTCAAGTAGTTTTAGAAAGATAGGGACTATAGCTGAAATAAGGTGAAACCACAGGGACTATCCGGGCATTTCTCTCTTTGATTTATAAGAAAGAAATGGGTTAATTGGAGGTGGTATCGTTATGTTTGGTTCTCATTAGGAGAGTTTGAGGATGAATTGTGGTTTTAGTCAGAGGCAAGAGTGTTAGCTGTGAGTTATTGGTAAGTAAACCATTCGAAAATGCTATCTTTTGAGTGCTATATATTCTAATGATGCTATACTACATGCATTAGGTACTCAAGAGAAGGTTAGATTCAATTTTTGATTTTAACCATGACTTTTATTTATCGGCAAAGAAGCATTATTTACGCGTCCATTTTTTGGGTAAGTAATTTACAATCTATCCACAATCTAAAAAAGAAGCACATGTTATTTGTTGTAAATCTTGCATATGCAATGCTTACTATACACTCATGTTAACTTGTTCAACAGTGGGACCCACACTCGATCACACAGTTACGTTTATGATTAAAAGAAATTGATATATTGTTGCAGATGTAGAAGTCCTGGTTGCATGTATCATACTGATAGCATTGTTTGCACTACAACATTATGGGACCCACAGGGTTGGGCATTTGTTCGCACCAGTGATCATAATATGGCTCTTTAGCATCAGTTCAATCGGCTTATACAATATCATTCACTGGAACCCTCACATCTACAAAGCGTTATCCCCTGTTCACATGTATAAATTTCTCAAGAAAACGCAAAGCGGATGTTGGAAATCTTTAGAGGTTTCCTATTATGTATCACAGGCGAGTACTTTTTTGTTTTGTTTTTACATTATGTGTATAAATCGTTTGTCATTTATATAAAACGCGTGTTCATGTTTTAAGGGTCGGAAGCTATGTTTGCTGATCTTGGACACTTTTCACAGTTGTCTACACAAATAGCTTTTACGTCGTTTGTTTATCCATCTTTAATTCTCGCGTATATGGGGCAAGCTGCGTATTTATCTCAGCATCATGTTATCGAAAACGACTACCAGATTGGATTCTACATCTCTGTACCCAGTAAGTTGCTTTTCATCTTTCGCATTCCAAAATAATAAAAAAAATGTTAATAATGTGATATATTTGTAGAGAGTTTGAGGGTGCCGGTGCTGTTGATAGCCATACTCACTGCAGTTGTCGGAAGTCAAGCCATAATTACGGGGACCTTTTCAATTATAAAACAATGTTTAGGACCATTCAGTCCTGATGTGGCAAGCGGAATCAACTACAACTACAGAACATATAGAGATCGTCAACTGTGCATCAAATCTGCCATCATGACCACTGCTATCATTTAATAAATATTGTTTGTTTAATATTCATATTCTCATCTTGTATTATAATATACCAGGATCTACAACTACAGAACATATAATAGAGATCGTCAACTGTGCATTTTAAATTACGTCTTTAAGTTATCTTTTGCATCAATAACTTGTTTCTTAATTTTTAATAATTTTGGTAACGGTTATTTGATTTTGTGTTAAGGTGGTCGAGGTGCTCATTTCGTTGCCCGGATCTAAAGTAA
Organism: Helianthus tuberosus; assembly: GCA_030545235.1. NCBI lineage: Eukaryota > Viridiplantae > Streptophyta > Magnoliopsida > Asterales > Asteraceae > Helianthus > Helianthus tuberosus. The sequence continues at coordinate 192,327,076 of CM060406.1, forward strand.
AGAAGACTGCGCCTTTTTGTTTTTTTATTACAATTTTCGCTTCCGATGTTTAATGTAAACTGAAAACCCCTGTAAACATTTTGTTGTGCTAGAATGGGTATAGAACGTACCGTGCTATCATTTAACCGTCCCTTGAAGCTGTTAAAAAGTTACCATGTCGCGAAGCACGGGTGCTTATATATATTGTATTTTTTTATCGTCTTTAAGGTTTGAATTATGTTCCCCTCATATTGTTGATTCCGCCGCAACGCACGGGTTTCCCACTAGTATACAATTGCAGCACAGAGAGAAATATATGATGCCATCTACCGAGTCATATCAACGAGTCATGTAGTTTAAAAAAATTGTTCGACTAATAGTTGTGAACCCAAATCAACGAGTTTATGTATTTGTGATAATGAAGAACATATAATAACACTATTTTATAAAAGAAATGCTGGAATTTTGATGTGATATCCGAATTAAACAGAGGAGGGTGTTGAAATTTTCGTGGGACACAACAAGTGCTATAGCATATTGTTTTCGACTATCGTTTTGAAATAAGATAACAACCACTTTATCAAATAGTTCGATTATGACGTTCGATTAGTGGAGGTAAATATAATACAAATCAGTGGCGGAGCTTGACTAAAAGTTCCGGGGGACGGAAAGTCTGGGACCCAATTTATATATTGTATAAATAGTTAGACAAAATAATTGAGGGGACGATCCATAATTTTAAAAATTTCGGACGAATTATCCTGACGATTAGAAAGTAGATTTTTTATATTGTAACAAATCAATGGAATACTGAAACCATATAGAACTTAAAAGTTTACCGTATAGTCATAATTAACTAAAAGTCTAACATAAACGTTCATCAAGAAACAACAATATTTATACTAAGATACGATAACTATAGATAAAAGACTCGATAATTAAGAAAATAAATTTGATTCAAATCTACGGGTAACCTTCAATTCCTTGATTAATGGAATCAGATAAATATTATTCAAATATCCAAATGCTCCAGCATCATAGTGTTCTTTTCCGTTTTTCCCACTTATATCAATTGCAAAGATCAATGATCAAACATAGAATTTAGACCGTGGGGAATGGTGGGGCTTGAGTTGGGGTGTGGGTTGGGCATTGGTTGACACATGGAATGGGATGGCAGACATGGGCAAACCCACATTCACCTCGGTATGGTGCGGCGGGGGTTTGGGGCGTGGGTTTGGTGGGCTGGAGCTGGGCTGACCCGCTGGGCTGACCCAGCCGGCTTTTTCAATGTTATTTAAACAACAAATTTAATTTTTTAATATTTTTAAATAAAGAAAATTACAAAAAAAAAAAATTCCTAACTTTTATATTTGTTTTTTATCTCTTCTCTCAACGCCAAGACTAGTTCTAACTCGGGTTGTTCGGGTCATAACGGTTGTAAGGATGCATTTTTTCGTTTTGTAGAAGGAGAATGTGAGTTTTATAGTGAAGTTGAATGTGGTAAAAAATGGAAGAAATATGTGAGTTTTATAGTGAAAAATGGAAGAAAAAATTAATTTTTTTTAATATAGCCGTTGGCCAACGGCTAGCCCAACGGCTCTTTTCTTTTGGCCATACACAGCCCGTCATGTCAGCTCGCTTCCCCCGCCCCACGCCCGGCTTGAAACCCAAGCCCCAAGGGCCATGCCCCAACCCAAGCCCACCCGGGATGGTGGCTTGGGCGTTTTCCCCCAACCCACGCCCAAACCCAAGCCCCATATCCCATGGCCTTACAATGACCTTAAAACACATGTAACTATATCGCCACTAGAAAACATATTAATGAGGATGACCATCAGATAAGTTGTTCGAATCTACTAACTGTTTCCTGGACGGCAAGCCTTGGTTTCCTGGATGGCATCTGTTCCATCAAATCTATCATATAATTCCACTAAAAATAAATACGTTTTCTCTCTACTTTCAATTAAATAATATTTTTTATACTTTTATCATTACCTTTTCGCTTTCTTCCACTCACAACCACTTTCAAAATATATTAAAAAATATAGAAGGTGAACGGCGTCTCCTCAAATATACACATGAACAATAATATTTTCTCTCTCATCCAATCACAACCATTTTTTAATAATATAAAAACCCATCTCACAAAATTTGATGGACGGGTTGTGAATGCTCTTATAGAACATTCTACAGTAGAACAGGAGACTACTACAATCAAGAGGTGGTAACGCTACAGGGTGTGGTATAAAGCCTTTATCACGCCTCCTCAGCGGCACCTCACTGCCACGTCACACAAAGGGCTTTAAAGCCTCTTCCTTTAACTTGCATGCAGTTAGGGGTGCAACCGAGCCGAGCTACTTGCGAGCTACTCGAGCTCGGCTCGAAAAAAAGATCGAACGAGGCGAGCTTAAACGAGCTCGAGCTCGAGTCCGAGCCTAAAAACAAGCTCATTTAGTAAACGAGCCCGAGCCCGAGCTTCGCTTATCGAGCTCGAGCCGGCTCGCAAGCCTAAACGAGCTTTCTGTTTATATATATTTTTTAATATATTAAAAATATATTTATATAATAATAATTACCATTTATATAAATATAAAAAAATAACTAAATTATATGTATAATAATAATTAGAGTGAATTGCAAGCATTGTCCTTTATCTTTATACCCATTTGCAGGCGGCGTCCTTTATGTTTAAAATTGACGAGTTTTGTACTTATTGTTTCAAAATCTTGCACTGTATGTCCTTTAACCCTAACCTAGTTATTTTTCCTGTTAAATTATTCCACACAAGGGTAATTTAGTCTTTTTATCGGTTTATTTAAAAAAGCTAACAAATAAAACAAAAATAAATATGCATAATTAATAGAATATATGTATAAAACAAAAATAAATAAACAACAACCATATCTGCTTCTCTCTCTAACTTTCTCTCTCTCCCTCTCTCTTTATCTGCCTCTCCTCCACCGCCACCAACAACCACCTCTAGCCACCACTCTCTAACATCTGATATCTACTATCAATAGAAGAATCACAGCCTTCAGGAAAACCTCTTTTCCTGCTAAATTTCCCAACCAAACAGTTAACCGGTAGCATAGCTGGTGGCACCACCGGTGGCGGCGGAATCCGGTAAGCATCTAGAGGCGGCGGAGGGTGGCACCAATGTGGTAACGGTCCAACCAGTAACAGGTTTTGTAACAAAGGCCCTGCTTTCATCACTGCTTCCAAAAACTTCCTTTTTTCAGGTAATGCCTTGATCTAAAACCGAATTCGTGCTCCGAAAACTGTGTGGGTTCGGTTACAGGCGATGGGTGTCACCAACTAAAATTTCACTTGATTCTGTCAAGACGAGTTATTGTTGAGATGTTGAGATTTAATAGGTAATTGTGGATTTTATGTTTGTTTATTTGATTTGGGTTTTAACTTTAATTTGAGTGTTCTTGTGTTAATCTGGTGATTTTGATAGGGATTTGATATGGATGTTGATAGAGGAACTATTTATGGGGTTTAGGAGAGAGAGAGAGATGGATGGGTTTGATTGTTAGTTGTTGCTGGTGGGTTACGGTTGGGGGGTGGTGGCAGCATGTGGTGGTAACTGATGAGGGTCGGGTGGATGGTGGTGGTAGATGGTTTATGGTGGGCTGGATAGTAAGTATATATGTGTTAAATCTTTTTGTGTATTTAAAGCTTTTGTTTTTTTGAAGTTATTAACATAATTAGTCCTTTTAAAGGTTAAATGGCAAAAATGCCCTCATGTGCCTTGCACATGTTCAAATTTAACAGAAAAAATTAACTGGGTTATGGTTAAAGGACATATAGTGCAAGATTTTGAAACAATAAGTACAAAACTCGTCAATTTTAAACATAAAGGATACCGCCTGCAAATGGGTATAAAGATAAAGGACAATTTTTGCAATTCACTCTAATAATTATAATCAATATAAACAAATTAATAAATACTAAATGAGTCGAGCCCGAGCCGAGCTCGAGCTTGAAAAATTAACCTTCGAGCCGAGCTCGAGCTTTAGAAATAAAGCTCGAATTGAGCCGAGCTCGAGCTTTCATATGTTAAACGAGCTCGAGCCTAGTCGAGCTCGGGCTCGACTCGGCTCGTTTGCACCCCTACATGAAGTGGTTTAAAGCACCCATCATCATTACCTATTTATTATTTTTTGTTTATATATTTTATTTTTTTAATTTATATGGCAATTTTAATAACTACAAAATATAAAAAAACATAATTTCATTAAAATAAAATAAAACATTTCAAAGTCCACCTTTTGAGGAAGGGGGTTGGGTTTGGGGTTCGGCTTGAGTTTCGGGTACGGATTCGGTTTCAGGTGTGTTTTGGGTTTGGATAAAGAGTATGATTATGAAAAAAAAGTGTAAGAGATTTTGGATAAAAAAAGTAGAGGAAGAAATATAAATTATAAAGAGAAGAGATGAAAATTATAGAAAAATGGTAGGGTATATATAGGTAAATTATAAATTTCAAATTTTTTTAAAGTAGTCGTTGATCAACGGTTATGTTGACCAACTCACCCTCGATCTCCTCAATTCTGCTCGTTAGCTCGCTGGCGGAAAGGCGGTGGTATGGTGGTTGGCGTAGAGGTGTACAAATCGGTTTTTTTCAAAAACCGGTTCCGGTTATTAACCGAACCGGTTTTTTCATCCATAACGAAAAGCGGTTTTTTTAAAACCGGTTTCGGTTACTGGTGCGTGTCGAGTGCAATATGATTTTTATTGATATTTTGAGCCCATTTTACGTATTAATCAAGTTTTAAATTTATAAAACACGATATTATACTAACACTAAACACACACTTGGGCAAGTGCATCCATCGCGAGCGTAGTATAGTGTTGGTAAGATACCGAGGTCGTCCAAGGACACAAGAGCTTTTAATACCGGTTTATCCTCAACGTATAATCGATCAAAATTTTAAGAAAAGAGTTTCTTAAACATGAAAATAAAACTAAAAATGAAATGATAAATAAAATAAAAAAACAAATAGACAAGATAGAATCACTTGGATCCAACTCATCTTTAATGTATCCTTTGATGATTTTCGGACTTTTTAAGAGATTATCTTAGTTATAGTAGTAGGCCCCTCTTTTGAATGTGACGTTACCCTCAACCTAGTGGTTTGAGTCAGCATGGATACAATCGCAAAGGGTCGGAATATTGAAAGACAATTATGTAGGATCGTTTGCACGACCAAAACGAGTCGTTCAGAAGAGTTCTTGTCAATACGAGAGGCGGAAACTAACGTATCGACTTCGAATAAGCTTGATTTACCCTCTAAATGTCTTTTTGAATGATATAACAACGTTTTACAGCGAGTAGGCACTTCAGCAGCACTTCGGCTCTGGAATCGAAAAGATACAAACGAAATGGACAAGCTGGGTATTTATAGGCTGAGCATTTCTTACGAGATGGTCAAGTCTCATTTCGTGCGCTATTCTTGAAAATTGTTATATTTTGATTTACAAGTGGTTTTGGTGATGAGAACCTACAAGTGGTTAATCATGGTCATTAAGTTGAACTTGATTTAACTTTCATAAAAGTGTTTGAAAAACAATGTGATGAAAAACCCTAACGTACAAATGGTTTGTGAAAATCAACAAAACTAATTTTCCGGAAAAACCATTTTGATTAAAACAAACTTAAGTGTTTTGAAATCATAATGGGAAAATAGTTTGTTGTCAGGGGGAGTTCTGATTGTTTATGCCAAGTGAATGGCGAATTGAAGCAATTCACAACAGTTGTCACTTTACTTGTATAATTTTGTTTTCAAATTTTCCTTGAAAATAAAAAAACTGGAACATATTTTTGATTTTAGGGGGAGTAAAAATTTTTAGAAATTTGAAAAATCCAAAAACATGATAAAACCTATAAAGTCAAAAACATTGAAAAAATGTAAAATGAGTTTTGTTGTGAAATAGAGGAAATGATAGTACATCAGTGGACTATCACAGTATGCTAAAGATTTGGAAAGTCAAATGTGATAAATGATCTCACTGATGATGTGCCAGTAGGTTTTTGCACGCTTAGTAGATTGTGTTCGAGATATAAACCTAAATTCAAATACTTACTTATTTCGTGGGGAACATATCTCGGATATATAGGTAACCCCTGGAATCTTGTTTGAAGGGCTTTCTATTTCTGACATACTAGGTCTTTGTGCGTGGTGATATCTGGGGTATTATACATGGACTTCTGATTTTGCGGGAGAAATAGCCTAGTCCTCGTATAATACTTTGCATTGCTTTAAATCATAAAGCCCGCCCTCAGCATAAAAATGATGAAACATTGAAAAATGCTAATCATGTGCTGTTGAAGAAAATATTCTCTAAAGGGAACCCACCGAAAAGCGAACCATCATCTCTCTGATTTTGCGAAAGCAATAGCCTGAGCTCTCATGGTCTCGCATTTAACCCCTTTACAGATATCACTAGTGTACATTCACCTGTAAGACTGAATATAGGGGTATGGATACGGGAGTATATTCTGAGGTGGGACACGCGAATAAGTTTAAGTGCTTAAAACATTAATCTCGTATCTCGAAATAGTTGAACTTTGTGTGAAAATTTAAGTGGATCAGTATACTGACAATCTACGTGAATCGTTTAGAACTTAAAATGTTTAAAGCTTAACGGTGTTAGTGATTTGTCTCAAAAACTGATATGATCCTCTTATGCAAACCCACAAAAAATATTGTCTGTAAATATTTCTTTACTGCATGTTATTAAAATCAAAAATCCAAAAAGATTTTCAGTGTGTTTTAGCATAAATTTAAAAAAAAACAAAAAGATTTTCGACAACTAATGTTGGAGAGCTAATTTTCAAAATTCCAAGTGCTAAACATGATGAACAGGTTTGAGAGTTTGTTTGAAATGAAAAAAAAAATTTCGATATAAAAATGTCAAATCTGAATGTTTTTCTTACAAGTAGTCATCAGAGATTATCAATGTTAAATCATTTTGAGATTATTTTTTTAAAGTGGTAAGCAGAGAATAAATTTGTAAAATTTTAAATTTGTGAAATTTATTGTGAGGTAGAGATTGTGCAGGTCCCCGTGTCTAGACCTGAGCAGAGTGTGAGCCAAGTCATGATCTTAGAACGAAAAGCTATGTCAGATTGCGATCCCGGAACAACTTAAGGCGGAGCCTGCTAGCAAAAGGGGAGTCTGAAGATGCATAGAGCCAGGATACTGAAAGTTTATTGAAGATTAGATCATCATTCAAGGGGGAGTTTGAATGATAAAGAGCCAGGTCGAGATCCTGGAGGAGAAAAGAAGATAGAGATTGAAGGATGCTTTACACTGTCAGATACTTTGGAAGAGCACGAAGACTGGTCAAGAATGAAGAGTTGACATACCGAAGTTTTGTCACACTGAAGACTCGTCGACATCCAAGGGGGAGTCTGTTGGTGCATATGTCTGTCGACTTCGTCTTGTATCGAGTCTTGTAATAGAATGATAGATCAGAGCACGAAAAACGAGGAATTTATAGATTGTTACCACTTGTAGGTCGAAATATCACTTTCGTGAATTTCTCAAGAATGATGCCGATTCATGCTCCACTCTTACCAACCTGGGAGCTCCGGTAAGTCAGGATTTTTACATATTAAAAACAGACACCCAAGACTGACTATCTTTGGGTGTAACCTTCTCAGTTTCACTTGGGGTTTGAACATTTCTTTTTGCTTCATACAATTCTTTTACCCCTTTGACCTTTCCCTCAGCCATTTTCCCAAAAATATGTTTCACTTTTCCATTAAAAGCTTTTTCGACATCAAATTCTTTCTTTTCAGAATAGAATTGATTCGAAATCTCCACTTTGCCAACTTTTTGTTTAAAATTTCCAGTCCTCAATGGTGGAAAGTTGACATCATCCATTGGTGGAACTGAATTTTCTCCTTTTGACTCAACTTGTGGCTCCTCTGACTTTGACGAGTCAGATTCATAGCCAGATTTCACATCAGAAATCTTGACAACCACTGATACCACTTGTAGGATCATTTGCATGACCAAAACGAGTCGTTCAGAAGAGTTCTTGTCAATACGAGAGGCGGAAACTAACGTATCGACTTCGAATAAGCTTGATTTACCCTCTAAATGTCTTTTTGAATGATATAACAACGTTTTACAGCGAGTAGACACTTCAGCAGCACTTCGGCTCTGGAATCAAAAAGATACAAACGAAATGGACAAGCTGGGTATTTATAGGCTGAGCATTTCTTACGAGATGGTGTAACACCTCGAAAATTCACGTCCTATAATGTGTTGACATGTGTCATAAAGTTTGAACGTGTGAAAGAATGTTATAAAAGGACTAAAGTTGACAAACATGGAAAGTACGTGATTATACGGGTTCTAAATGTCAACAGTGAATAAATATACTTCATAATAACCCTACATGATGTTTATAACCTCAAACGAATAAATCATGGATCATACGAAGCAAAAAGTGAGTAATTACAAACTACAGGGGTTAAATGTGTCAACATGTTTAAAGTTATACCTCTGAGTGACCTTTTGACAAACCCGAAGCTTTGTAAATGTTAATTATGCTCACTAGAATGCACGATTAAAATTTCATAAAGTTTCGTTATCGTATGAGAAAGTTATGATCAAATTCGTGTGCGAGGGGTTAAAATGCAAACGTTGAAAGTTAAGACTTTTCGGGTTAACCGGAAGTGTTCAGGGACTTGGCAAAGTGGGTATAGGTCCTAAAGCCCTTGTGGGTAATTATAAGGGGGTCAAAATGCAAGAAATAACCTTGATTGCCCCTTCGTGAAACCAAAGGTCAAGTAACAAAACAAAAGAAAATGTAAAATCTGAAGTTAAGGCCCAGGCGGCCCGCATTGGTTTCGGCCAATCGTGAGGCGGGCCGCGTCCGACCCCCAGTACCGTGAAACATGGACTGTTGCCTGCCATGAGCTTTGTGCGCGACCTTTACCCGATTTTTCACATCTCCTGGCCCCTAAAACACCCCCTAAGCATCTAGGACACATGTTGATCGATTGTGGGCACTAGTAGACTTGTTTGTCAATCAAATGTGGTGAGTGAATCCACTATAAATAGGCCTTCAAGTTCACAACACTTCCTCACATCATTCAAGTGCCTTCTGATCGATTCTGGAGCTCTCAAGCAGGTCCAACTGATCATAAGTCGTGCATAGGACTCTTGTAAGTCTGCTAGTCCTTCTTTAATTGAGTTTAGCTTGTTTAATTAGCTAAAAGTCAAACCGTCGTAATTACGGTTTGACTTCGAGATTAGTCAATAATGGCTCAGTCATATCTCGAATTAAAAGTAGTTATAAGTAGGTAATTATGTGGGTAATAAACCCTTAAAAGGGTTCCCCCTGATTACCACTCTAACCAGGTCAAACGTCGGGTCAAACATATAATTAAAAAGTCAACAGGAAGTTTAAAATGTCATTTATGCATAATTAGCTATCTAGAACATATATAACCTGTTTGATCATTGTTATAACTTAGTAATAAGTGTAAGAACATGTCCAAACATGTTCAACCCGACTATTTCCTGTTTAGACCCGGTTCGGAACCGAAAGTCACATAGTTTGACTTTCACTTTGACTTTCAGTTCTGACCCGTTTAGGCATGTTTTAGAAATGCCTCAGAGCTTTAATTGGATTAGGTTACTTGTTAGAACAACCCTCTGTGATTACACACCTTGGTTCATTAGTTATCCAATTAATATACATGTTTCCGTTAATTGCTCATATGTTGACCATTATGCCCTTATTACCTTAAAACGTGATTTATGAAAATGTAAAAGTGTAGAAACCTTAGTTACTGATATATAAACTTGTATGCAAATTTTGATATCAGTTTGACTTGTAGATTAAGAGTTATGCTCAATATCGCAAATTTAAAGCTTTATGTTAATTAAACGGCATAATTAGCGTATAGCCTAGTTAAGCCTACTTTTTGGTATCAAACTTAATACCCACTGATGTAATATATTATTTTGGGATTTTTAAAGATTTTTAATTAATTTTAGGCTGAGCATAACTAGTAGTCGTAGGCTTAATCCGGTAATTCTCGGTTTTGCCCTTACGGGCCATAAAATGAGTTTTACATATCTAAACGACTCCAAACCTTTTGCTACTGATCACATATGATAAATAAATTATTTTAAGCCTTCTGGAAATATAAAAATATCATATTTAAGTATCGAACCCGGAAATGGCCTTTAATCGCCTTATTTAGCGTTTTTAACGCATAGTATGTTTTAAAATCATATTGAACATACCCGGGTTGATACCTACTGATATTTTAGGCAAATTAGAATATTTTAACAGTAAGCAAAGGTTGATTAACTCAGACTCCGGCTTTGAGCTTTTCGGCTTATGTGAAATTACCAAAATACCCCCACGGGGCATAGTTTGGTTAAAAATGATAAATTTCACATATATGATTTAACCTACTGATATAACTTGGTAAATGGAGTATGTTTGCTGTTTACATCAGACCTGTAACTCAGTTAAACATCTAAACTCTTTTACAACCTTTAAAATGACCAAACTACCCCTACGGGGCCTAGTTTGTGTTTAAACACGTTTCGGGCATAACGAAAGACATCTTACTGATGTCCCAACATATTTGAAGTATATTAACTAAGGAAACCTGTATATGGCTCTTACGGATACCCGTTACGCTTATTTCGCGTTTGGTTCGGTTTATGTAACAAGTTTACATAAATTAGCCGAAACGGGTCAAACCTTAACGGTTTTATCTAAAAATCCAGAATGTGAATAATAAACCCATATTAAACAAGTCTTCAAACTTGTCGGGTCTGAATCACATTCTATCCGGTCTTCGCTTAATCGTGCGTACGTACCGTATCTTGAAACTAGCCGGTCTAAGCTTAAGCTTAATTAAAGACCCGTTAGAATTCTAATAGGTTATTATAAACCTTCGTTCCAGATTAGGAGAACCAGTAAAAGCTACGTGCATTTTTGGCTTATTGTGATTAATACTTACCCAGGTAAATACTTTTAACTTATTTTCCCTATACGGGCTTGGGTTACGGTATATAGCATACCGCTTGATCGAGCATCAAATCTCCACATTAAGTGGGTAGTTGAATAATTTGATCGGCTCGTTTAAACAGTCTTGTTTACTTTACAGCCTTTGGGGGGTTAATGACCATGTCCCGGATATCCTTGGCATCATCTCACGAGATGGCCACGACCTGAGCACGGGGTGTAGGCGTACACCTGTCAGTGTATAACTCATTATTGTGGTGTGTCTATTGATCTTTAACCCGGACAAGATCCGGGCTACTGAACGCATAAGTAACATGTAATTCGTTCACAAGATTATAATATTAAATAATTCTCCCAAGTTATAAAAATGTTTATGCCATGTGCATCCAAATCAATTTTCAATCATTTTCCAAAATGAGTCAGTTGATTGTATTTACCAGTGTAAACTGACGTATTTTCCCAAAAAGACTGAATGCAGGTACTAAACGAAATTGGCTGGATTGTCTCCTAAGCATCAATAAAAAGTCTCGCAAGCTTAGGATGCCTGAAGTCTGTTGAACCATTAATATTATTTTGTTTTCGATCCTACTGTGGATAAACTTCCGGATATTGTTACATTGATAAACAATATTAAATTCGGTTGTATTATATCTTTTAATTTTGCTTCCGCTGTGCATATTGATATTGTGTTGTTTGACTATTACGTTGCCAACCATGACGTCACGATACTCCCCCACCGGGCCCACCGGTGACACGTGGAAATCGGGGTGTGACAGGTTGGTATCAGAGCCAACTCTGAGTGAATTAAACACTAGCCTTTTGTGTTTAATCTCAGTTGCACAATTGCACATTTCTAAACCTTCGAGTCTAGACATATAACATAGGACAAATTCCACCTTGTTCGGTTTTTGTTTTGTCCTTTAAATTTTATATTTGTTATTGTTATCTTATGCTATTTTGACAGGAATATCAAAATACCTCCAAGATTCTTTAGGAGACGAGGACGAGGCAAGGGGCCAGTCACCGCCCCCAACGATCATGAAGCTGGACCTTCGCAACGGCGAGCTCCATCCACCACCGAGAGTGACGACCCTCGGGAGAACCGGAGAAACATGTTCGAGCCGGCCAGACGGTCGGTTTCGCATAGTTCAACACCTCCTGTTCTTAACCCTCATGAACCCAATAACCCTCAACCGTCCTACATACCACTTCAGCGATCCCTGTCCCATCATTCGTATGGTGACCCCACACCCATCTTTCGAGGCCAATTTAATCCGGCCAATTACTTACCAGAAGCCGTGGGTTTCAACCCACTAGGGCCAGACGATCACTTCTCTGGCGATCACGCGGATGACATGGACGAGGATACGGACCCTGTCATGCCGGCAAGTGGTACTCCGAACCACCCGATAGAGATCTCCGACGGATCGTTTTTTCACGGATCACCCTATGGTGGTCCAGACAGTTTCCAAGCCCTGTTTAATCAGTACGAGTGGTATTATACACCTTCACACCACTCGACACCTCATGAGCAGCAGCAGCCGCAGCAGCATCATCATCAAGATTCCTCTGAGGATCACCGATTTGTGGCAGTCACGCCACCACCTCCACCGCCACCAGTGCAACCGGCACCGCCGCAACCGCCAAGGCGAAGAAGAACTGGTGCGCGCATATTAGCACGACCAGGGGACTTCCATTTCAGTTCCCCACGGCAGTCAAGTGCCAGCCACTACCCGCCACATCAGGAGGACCCACAAATGGGTGGACCTTCCAACCCCGCGATGCCGCAGCCGCCACCAATGGGTTTTGACAACCCAATCCCAGCTTATACGGGTTCCATGGCATACAACCCGTTCGAACCGCCTGTCCACAACAACTATGTGTATGCAGAGGCCGACCCCTACTTGGTGGCAGCTAACTACAATGCCCCGCACCCAGAAGGAACATACGGAACTCCATGGGGAGTTGGGTACCCAACATAGGGATACCAGATACCACCTAGGCCTATTATGCGGGCTCAATCGCAGCCGCCTAGGTTCTCCCCGCCTGAGCGTGAAGAACTCTTTCAGAGGCTGGATCAGGTTGAACGGGAAGTGTACAGGGACCGTAGGGAGAGGCAGACGTTCTTCCAAGGATTAGCAAGTTTGATCAAAGGGAAGAGTAAGAAGGATCATTGAATCCTTCCACTGTTGTTTTTCCTTGTATCCAATAAGCCCCTGCGTGGGTATGTATGTGTGTTTATCTTGACCCCTGCGTGGGTCTATTTTCTGTTAACCCCTGTGTGGGTATGATGTTTGCTTAAAGTCCCTGCGTGGACTATTATGTTTGTTTAAAGTCCCTGTGTGGACAAGTGTGTTGATTGACCCCTGCGTGGGTAATTGTTTGTTGAAAAGACCCGTTCAGGGCAGTATGTAATATTTTGAATAAATTAATGGAATGTTGTTTTATAAATTTCATATTGCTTTATGTGCATAAATAAATTATAAATGAAATAAATAAATTAAAATCATTCCTTTTAAGATAATCTGCCTATGTAATTATTAATTAAAAATCTTAAAGTGTGAAACCTAGCCTTTTGGTCATTATAAGACCGGGCCAAGATGGTAAGACCTGTTCAAAAGATTCAAATTCAAGTTAACATCTGAAAACATGTTAACACTCCTGGCAGAAGTGATTCGTTAAAATCACACGTCATCGTATATGTATAAGGATTCTTTAGAAGATTCCTAACCCAATTTAATGATCTCTGAATCAAGGGTTAAGATCATCAATTAAGATGATCATAGTTTTACCATACGTGGTAATACGTGCCTACGGGCCCTGCTCATTTCCATATGAGCCAAAAAGACAGTGGTAGCTATGACTCCCTGTCAAATAAGGTAATGAACTAGGTTCAAACCTCAAATGCTTTGATTCTCTGCAATCCTAGCATAAAATCTATAATTGTCCTTGTGACTAGGCCTATTGTGCCAGTATACCTTAATGTTTTGATTCTCTGAAATCATAGATTATATTAAAAGTGTCCAAGTGACTAGGCCTTTTGTGCCACAAATAAAACTGTTATTGTTTTATACTTAGGATAAATTATTATAGAAATCCTAAATGAATATGATTTATAAATTAACCAAATATGGTCTCCGTACCATGGTTAATGAATTGCCATAAAAGACAATTCCATAATAAACTCCCAAATAAACAATTGTCCTTGTTTTCTGCAACAGTTCAATTCAAATGGCTGACTCAAATGAAATAAATAGCCATCCAGTGGAGCAAAATGAGAACGCCCAGATTACGTTAACTGGTGCTGAATTAAAAGCGATCATAGACGGCGCTGTTACACAGGCTTTGGAAAGGCAGTATGAAGAGTACAGTGGGACTCGTAGTAGGACCCAATCTACACAGCCTTCAAAGCCACCGCCCAAGAAAGAAGACCCGAAGAAAAATGATGATCGACGCTCCTCGAACCACAGTGCTCCGTCTCAGCAGGTTATACGTAATCAAGGGCCCCGTGACAAGGGTTGCACGTATAAATATTTTGTTTCCTGCAAGCCCCGGGATTTCACTGGGGAGAAGGGAGCCATTGACTGTATGACATGGCTGGATGAGATGGATACGGTTGTAGACATCAGCGGATGTGCTGAGAGAGACGTGGTCAAGTATGTGTCGCAGTCTTTTAAGGGTGAAGCGTTAGCATGGTGGAGATCTCTGGTTGAGGCCACCGGAAAAATCCCATTGTATAATATGTCATGGGATCAATTTGTCGCCCTAATCAAGGAAAATTACTGCCCTCAGCATGAGGTGGAGAAGATAGAATCTGACTTTCTATCCTTAGTGATGACAAACCTCGACTGTCAAGCTTACCTAACGAGCTTCAACACTATGTCTCGGTTGGTTCCATATTTAGTAACCCCGGAACCAAAGCGGATAGCTTGTTTTATCGGTGGTTTAGCCCCCGAGATCAAGGCAAGCGTGAAAGCTTCTCGGCCAGCCACTTTTAGATCAGTAGCTGACATTTCCTTATCCCTCACTCTGGATGCGGTCAGGCAGAGATCGCTGAGGAATAAGGAGACTGAGAAGAGGAAGCGTGAAGATGATGGTTCACGAAAGTCGAGCAAGAAGCATCGTGGGAACGGTGACAGCAAGAAGGGGTCTGAGTCAAGAAGAGATGGGCACCGGTCTGGTGAGAAGCCCAAGTGCAATATTTGCAAGAAACAACACTTTGGAAAGTGCAGACTCGGATCGAACTCGAATAATGAGTCAAAATCTTTTGCTTGTGGTTTGTGCAAGTCCAAGGAACACAAAACCTTGGATTGCAAGAAGATAAAAGACGCAACGTGCTACCGTTGCAATGAAAAGGGCCACATTAAAACCAACTGCCCTAAGTACAACAAGAAGCCTGAAGAGGCTAAGAAGACTAATGCCAGAGTCTTCAGAATGGACGCGAAAGAGGCTGTGCAAGACGATAATGTCATAACAGGTACTTTCCTTGTAAATGATGTCTTTGCAAGAGTTCTTTTTGATTCAGGCGCAGATAAGTCTTTCGTAGATCATAAGTTTTGTAAATTGTTGAATTTACCTGTCAAAACCCTAAGCGTAAACTATGAAGTAGAGTTAGCAGATGGTACCATAGAAACCGTCTCAACTGTGTTAGATGGATGTGTCATATCCATTAAGAACCATTCTTTTCCTCTGTCTCTACTTCCCTTTAAGTTGGCCGGTTTTGACATAGTTCTGGGAATGGACTGGTTATCTCATAACCAGGCCCAAATTGTCTGTAACAAGAAACAAGTGGTAATAAAGACTCCGTCTGGTGAATCACTTACCCTTCGGGGAGATACCCAGTATGGGCTGCCTGAGCAGGTGACCATGCTCAAAGCTTCCAAATGTTTGAAGAAGGGGTGTGTCATCCACATGGCGCAAGTGATTATTGATGAGCCTAAACCGAAGTTAGAAGACATCCCTGTCATTTCAGAATACCCAGAAGTGTTTCCTGAAGATCTACCTGGTTTACCACCAGATAGACAAGTGGAATTCAGGATCGATATCATCCCTGGAGCGGCACCTGTTGCTAGAGCACCATACAGATTGGCACCCACAGAAATGAAGGAGTTGAGGACGCAGCTAGATGAATTGCTGGCTAAGGGTTTCATTAGACCTAGTTCATCTCCTTGGGGAGCGCCAATCTTGTTTGTCAAAAAGAAGGATGGGTCGATGCGCCTGTGCATCGACTATCGCGAGCTTAATAAAGTCACGATCAAGAATAGGTATCCTTTGCCCAGAATCGACGATTTGTTCGATCAACTTCAAGGGGCAAGTTACTTTTCGAAGATTGATTTGAGGTCAGGCTACCATCAGTTGAAGGTTAAAGATGAAGACGTTCACAAGACTGCATTTAGGACTCGTTACGGTCACTACGAGTTCCTAGTGATGCCTTTTGGGCTCACTAATGCACCAGCCGCATTCATGGATCTCATGAATCGCGTCTGCAAGCCTTACTTGGATAAATTCGTCATCGTTTTCATCGACTACATTCTTATCTATTCGAAGAATCAAGCTGACCATGAGAAACACCTTCGTTGTATTCTCAAACTTCTACATCAGGAGAAGCTCTATGCTAAATTCTCCAAGTGTGAATTTTGGCTAACAGAAGTCCAATTTCTTGGACACGTGGTTAGTGAGTGTGGTATCCAGGTGGATCCCGCTAAGGTTGAAGCCGTAATGAACTGGCAAGAGCCGAAGACGCCTACAGAGATTCGTAGCTTCCTAGGATTGGCAGGATATTACAGGCGTTTCATCGAAAATTTTTCAAGGATTGCTGCACCCCTAACCTCCTTAACTAAGAAGAAGGTTAAGTTCGTTTGGGGCCCAAAGCAGCAAGAGTCCTTTGATATTTTGAAGCAAAAGCTGAGCAACGCCCCCGTACTGACATTGCCAGATGGAATAGAAGAGTTCGTGGTTTACTGCGATGCATCGCACACTGGCATGGGGTGTGTGCTTATGCAGAAAGGCAAGGTTATTGTCTATGCTTCACGACAGTTAAAGGTGCATGAAAAGAATTACACCACCCACGACTTGGAGTTGGGTGCCGTTGTGTTCGCACTAAAACTGTGGAGACATTATCTTTATGGAATCAAATTTGTGATCTACTCCGATCACAAGAGCCTCCAGCATCTGTTCAATCAGAAGGAATTAAACATGAGGCAACACCGTTGGATGGAAACTTTGAATGATTATGATTGTGAAATCAAATACCATCCCGGCAAGGCGAATGTAGTCGCCGATGCCTTGAGTCGGAAGGAAAGGGTGAAACCCATCCGAATCAATGCCAAGCGCATGGAAATAAAGAATAATTTGATGGAAAGGTTGTTAGCTGCACAGAAGGAAGCTATGGTGGAAGCTAACTATCCTAATGAAAAGTTAGGAGTAACTGAGGAGCAGTTAACTCTTAGCAAGGACGGAATTTTACGATTAAATGGACGAATATGGGTTCCAATTTATGGAGGACTTCGAGATGTCATCCTTCAAGAAGCCCATAGTTCCAAATACTCCGTTCATCCTGGAGCTGATAAGATGTACCAGGATCTGAAGGCAAATTATTGGTGGATAGGCTTGAAGAAGTCTGTAGCCACTCATGTTGCTAAATCCTTGACATGTGCGCAAGTCAAAGCCGAGCATCAAAAGCCGTCAGGCTTGTTACAACAGCCTGAACTTCCTACGTGGAAGTGGGAAATGGTAACTATGGATTTTATTACCAAGTTACCCAAGACAAGGAAAGGTAATGATACAATATGGGTTATAGTCGACAGACTGACTAAGTCAGCTCATTTCTTACCCATCAAGGAGACTTATAGCTCCGACATGTTAGCCCAGTTATACGTGGATAAAATTGTAGCCCTACATGGCATACCTGTAGCTATTATCTCTGATAGAGATACTAGATACACGTCACATTTTTGGAAGAGTTTCCAACAATCTTTGGGCACACGTTTGAACTTTAGTACGGCTTACCATCCTCAGACAGACGGTCAGAGTGAGCGTACTATTCAAACGTTGGAAGACATGCTACGTGCATGTGCGATCGATTTAGGTGGTAATTGGGATAAGAACCTACCGTTAATCGAATTCTCCTACAACAATAGCTACCACACCAGCATAAAGGCTGCGCCTTTTGAGGCATTATACGGTAGAAAGTGAAGATCGCCTATTTGTTGGGCGGAAGTTGGAGATGTCCAGTTATCAGGACCAGAGATCGTGTTCGAAACGACGGACAAGATTGTCCAGATTCGTGACCATCTCAAAGCTGCCCGTGATAGGCAGAAGAGTTACGCCGATCCGAAGCGTAAGGATTCCCACTTCGAAGTAGGTGACAAAGTCCTACTTAAAGTGTCACCCTGGAAGGGAGTGATGCGATTTGGTAAGAAAGGCAAGCTAAGCCCGAGATACATAGGACCTTTCGAGGTTATCGAACGTGTCGGGTCAGTTGCCTATAAGTTAAACTTACCAGAAGAGCTCAGTGGAATTCACAATGTGTTCCACATCTGCAATCTGAAAAAGTGTTTCGCTGACGAATCACTGGTTATACCACATACAGATGTGCATATAGATGAGAGCTTAAGATTTGTTGAAAAACCCTTGTCGATTGAGGATCGACGGGTTAAGAAGCTTCGAAGGAAGCATGTGCCTATTGTTAAGGTCAAATGGGATGCCCGTAGGGGTCCCGAATACACGTGGGAGGTTGAATCCATGATGAAAGAGAAGTACCCTTACTTATTTCAGTAAATCCCGGGTCGAGATTTATTTTAAGGGGGTGAGGATGTAACACCTAGAAAATTCACGTCCTATAATGTGTTAACACGTGTCATAAAGTTTGAACGTGTGAAAGAATGTTATAAAAGGACTAAAGTTGACAAACATGGAAAGTACGTGATTATACGGGTTCTAAATGTCAACAGTGAATAAATATACTTCATAATAACCCTACATGATGTTTATAACCTCAAACGAATAAATCATGGATCATACGAAGCAAAAAGTGAGTAATTACAAACTACAGGGGTTAAATGTGTCAACATGTTTAAAGTTATACCTCTGAGTGACCTTTTGACAAACCCGAAGCTTTGTAAATGTTAATTATGCTCACTAGAATGCACGATTAAAATTTCATAAAGTTTCGTTATCGTATGAGAAAGTTATGATCAAATTCGTGTGCGAGGGGTTAAAATGCAAACGTTGAAAGTTAAGACTTTTCGGGTTAACCGGAAGTGTTCAGGGACTTGGCAAAGTGGGTATAGGTCCTAAAGCCCTTGTGGGTAATTATAAGGGGGTCAAAATGCAAGAAATAACCTTGATTGCCCCTTCGTGAAACCAAAGGTCAAGTAACAAAACAAAAGAAAATGTAAAATCTGAAGTTAAGGCCCAGGCGGCCCACATTGGTTTCGGCCAATCGTGAGGCGGGCCGCGTCCGACCCCCAGTACCGTGAAACATGGACTGTTGCCTTCCATGAGCTTTGTGCGCGACCTTTACCCGATTTTTCACATCTCCTGGCCCCTAAAACACCCCCTAAGCATCTAGGACACATGTTGATCGATTGTGGGCACTAGTAGACTTGTTTGTCAATCAAATGTGGTGAGTGAATCCACTATAAATAGGCCTTCAAGTTCACAACACTTCCTCACATCATTCAAGTGCCTTCTGATCGATTCTGGAGCTCTCAAGCAGGTCCAACTGATCATAAGTCGTGCATAGGACTCTTGTAAGTCTGCTAGTCCTTCTTTAATTGAGTTTAGCTTGTTTAATTAGCTAAAAGTCAAACCGTCGTAATTACGGTTTGACTTCGAGATTACTCAATAATGGCTCAGTCATATCTCGAATTAAAAGTTGTTATAAGTAGGTAATTATGTGGGTAATAAACCCTTAAAAGGGTTCCCCCTGATTACCACTCTAACCAGGTCAAACGTCGGGTCAAACATATAATTAAAAAGTCAACAGGAAGTTTAAAATGTCATTTATGCATAATTAGCTATCTAGAACATATATAACCTGTTTGATCATTGTTATAACTTAGTAATAAGTGTAAGAACATGTCCAAACATGTTCAACCCGACTATTTCCTGTTTAGACCCGGTTCG
Source organism: Helianthus tuberosus (assembly GCA_030545235.1). NCBI lineage: Eukaryota > Viridiplantae > Streptophyta > Magnoliopsida > Asterales > Asteraceae > Helianthus > Helianthus tuberosus. The sequence continues at coordinate 192,347,194 of CM060406.1, forward strand.
GAACCGAAAGTCACATAGTTTGACTTTCACTTTGACTTTCAGTTCTGACCCGTTTAGGCATGTTTTAGAAATACCTCAGAGCTTTAATTGGATTAGGTTACTTGTTAGAACAACCCTCTGTGATTACACACCTTGGTTCATTAGTTATCCAATTAATATACATGTTTCCGTTAATTGCTCATATGTTGACCATTATGCCCTTATTACCTTAAAACATGATTTATGAAAATGTAAAAGTGTAGAAACCTTAGTTACTGATATATAAACTTGTATGCAAAGTTTGACATCAGTTTGACTTGTAGATTAAGAGTTATGCTCAATATCGCAAATTTAAAGCTTTATGTTAATTAAACGGCATAATTAGCGTATAGCCTAGTTAAGCCTACTTTTTGGTATCAAACTTAATACCCACTGATGTAATATATTATTTTGGGATTTTTAAATATTTTTAATTAATTTTAGGCTGAGCATAACTAGTAGTCGTAGGCTTAATCCGGTAATTGTCGGTTTTGCCCTTACGGGCCATAAAATGAGTTTTACATATCTAAACGACTCCAAACCTTTTGCTACTGATCAAATATGATAAATAAATTATTTTAAGCCTTCTGGAAATATAAAAATATCAGATTTAAGTATCAAACCCGGAAATGGCCTTTAATCGCCTTATTTAGCGTTTTTAACGCATAGTATGTTTTAAAATCATATTGAACATACCCGGGTTGATACCTACTGATATTTTAGGCAAATTAGAATATTTTAACAGTAAGAAAAGGTTGATTAACTCAGACTCTGGCTTTGAGCTTTTCGGCTTATGTGAAATTACCAAAATACCCCTACGGGGCATAGTTTGGTTAAAAATGATAAATTTCACATATATGATTTAACCTACTGATATAACTTGGTAAATGGAGTATGTTTTCTGTTTACATCAGACCTATAACTCAGTTAAACATCTAAACTCTTTTACAACCTTTAAAATGACCAAACTACCCCTACGGGGCCTAGTTTGTGTTTAAACACGTTTCGGGCATAACGAAAGACATCTTACTGATGTCCCAACATATTTGAAGCATATTAACTAAGGAAACCTGTATATGGCTCTTACGGATACCCGTTACGCTTATTTCGCGTTTGGTTCGGTTTATGTAACAAGTTTACATAAATTAGCCGAAACGGGTCAAACCTTAACGGTTTTATCTAAAAATCCAGAATGTGAATAATAAACCCATATTAAAAAAGTCTTCAAACTTGTCGGGTCTGAATCACATTCTATCCGGTCTTCGCTTAATCGTGCGTACGTACCGTATCTTGAAACTAGCCGGTCTAAGCTTAAGCTTAATTAAAGACCCGTTAGAATTCTAATAGGTTATTATAAACCTTCGTTCCAGATTAGGAGAACCAGTAAAAGCTACGTGCATTTTTGGCTTATTGTGATTAATACTTACCCAGGTAAATACTTTTAACTTATTTTCCCTATACGGGCTTGGGTTACGGTATATAGCATACCGCTTGATCGAGCATCAAATCTCCACGTTAAGTGGGTAGTTGAATAATTTGATCGGCTCGTTTAAACAGTCTTGTTTACTTTACAGCCTTTGGGGGGTTAATGACCATGTCCCGGATATCCTTGGCATCATCTCACGAGATGGCCACGACCTGAGCACGGGGTGTAGGCGTACACCTGTCAGTGTATAACTCATTATTGTGGTGTGTCTATTGATCTTTAACCCGGACAAGATCCGGGCTACTGAACGCATAAGTAACATGTAATTCGTTCACAAGATTATAATATTAAATAATTCTCCCAAGTTATAAAAATGTTTATGCCATGTGCATCCAAATCAATTTTCAATCATTTTCCAAAATGAGTCAGTTGATTGTATTTACCAGTGTAAACTGACGTATTTTCCCAAAAAGACTGAATGCAGGTACTAAACGAAATTGGCTGGATTGTCTCCTAAGTATCAATAAAAAGTCTCGCAAGCTTAGGATGCCTGAAGTCTGTTGAACCATTAATATTATTTTGTTTTCGATCCTACTGTGGATAAACTTCCGGATATTGTTACATTGATAAACAATATTAAATTCGGTTGTATTATATCTTTTAATTTTGCTTCCGCTGTGCATATTGATATTGTGTTGTTTGACTATTACGTTGCCAACCATGACGTCACGATACTCCCCCACCGGGCCCACCGGTGACACGTGGAAATCGGGGTGTGACAGATGGTCAAGTCTCATTTCGTGCGAAATGGACAATGTCCATTTCGTGCGAAATGGTCTTGTTCCATTTCGTGCGAAATGGTCGCAATCTATAAATTCCTCGTTTTTCGTGCTCTGATCTATCATTCTATTACAAGACTCGATACAAGACGAAGTCGACAGACATATGCACCAACAAATTAAGTTAGTTATCAATGCGAAAAGTGGTAGGCCCCTCTTTTGAAGGTGACGTTACCCTCGGCTAAGTGGTTTGAGTCATCAAGGATACAATCCCAAGAAGCCGGTTTAAAGTATTAATAGTAGTTTACATATGAGGGGTTCAAGCTATTCGCACCCCCGCCATCCAATACCGTTGGGCATTGAAGGAGGTCCTAGTAAGCTTGAACCAAGTCCTCACAGGATCTATACAGTGAACGAGACAAGAACTTTACCAAACCACCCTCCTAACCCCCTTCCAGGTAGTTAACGCGCTTTATATTGACCGTAAAGACACGAATGAGCAAATCAATGACATCATGAAGAAATGGTAAAGAAAATTCACTTTCAATATAAGAAACTAGTTATTAAAGTCATTAATACAAACCCAATTAAAAAGTGCCGAAAGATTAAAAATCAAAAGTAATACATTAAAGACTTGTCTTCACCATGTGATGTAAGAGTTTAGCCAAACATGGCCTTTAATTGACAAGAAATCTTACGATCAATCTTGGATCCCGAGACTACTACACACTCTAAAGATGGATGATGGATGATGGTGGTGGGTGTTGGTGTTGTAGGAGTGGTGGCAAAGTGGGAGAGAAGTGGTTTGCCAAGGGATGCCTTTGAAATGAACCGAGCACCCCTATTTATAGCCAAAACAGAGTCCCGGCCACGGCCCGTGGCCATCCTTTTCTCTTCCTTCATTCAATGCAGTTGTCAGCAGAGGGCCCCACACGACCCTGTGTCTTCTGGGCACGGCCCCGTGTCTTCTGGGCACGGCCCCGTGGTCAACTCTTTGATGTACTATCAAGATTCTGCAAATCTTAGCGTTGACCACGCCCCATGTAGAGCTGGGCAAGGCCCCGTGGTGGGCGTAAAAGCTTCTGTAGGTTTTTCTTGTTGTGCAGGGCCTGACCACGCCCCATGCTCAGCTAGGCACAGCCCCGTGGTCAGGTTCTGTTTCTTGTTTTTGCTTTGGGATATGTTGCCGAGGGGTCGGGCATGTCACTTTATTCCTTCTTCTTGTATTTATGTTGGTTTTGGATGCTTATTTGTTCCTTTTGTTCTTTTAAGCTCGTTTAGTCCTGTAAATTAAAAAGGAAGAAAGAAACGTGCTTTTTCCAACATTAGTACTAAAAAGGGGTTAGTTTTATGCCTCATTTGATATAATTTATATGTTGCATTTTGCACACATCAAATACCCCCACACTTGAATCTTTGCTTGTCCTCAAGCAAAACTCTTTAATATGTGGCTTACACACCCAAATGGAAGAGGTAGAGGAGAAGTTTGTGACTTATCTTGAGTGTCGGGAATCCAAGATATTGAATTTACCTTCCTCCATTCCGAACAAACACTTCATTGGATTCAGCTTCAAATTAACTTTGCGCAAAGAGTCGAAGGTGCGCTAGATGTTTGTTAGGATTAATTCTTCTTCGGGACTCATGATGACAAGGTCATCCATGTAAACTTCGACTGTTACGCCGATATCCTACCCGAAGACTTTATCCATTAACCATTGATACGTAGCTCCCACATTGCGGAGACCAAAAGGCATTTTTGTGTAACAGAAAATACCTTTGTCCGTGCATAAGCTGTCTTGTCTTCGTCCTCTTCCTTCATTTGCACTTGGTGATAGCCTTTATAACAATTTAGGAAGCATTTCCAGCGGAAGGAAGCTAAGGAATCGACCTTCTTGTCAATCTCTGGGAGAGGATAACAGTCTTTTGGACAAGCTTTGTTAAGGTCCTTGAAATCGATGCACATACGCTATCCGCCATTATGCTTTTGCACCATTACTGGGTTAGCCACCCAAGTTTGATACCGGACTTCGTGTAATATGCCGGCTTGAAGTAGTTCAGTCACTTGTTCATTCATTGCGCGAGTCTTGTCTGGGCCCAGACTACGCTTTCCTTGTGCTACTGGCTCTGCTGAAGGTCGAACATTCAAACAATGTTCCGCGACATCTCTTGGTACGCCAGTCATGTCCGCTGGGGACCATGGGAAAAAAATCCATATTCTCAAATAGAAGTTGTTTCAGTCTTGCGCGAATTGTGGGTGATATGGCGTGTCCTAGCAAAATGGTTTGCTTAGGATAGTCATTGTTGAGTACCCATTTCTCTGGTTCGTTAGAGGAGGATGGTTTTGCGGCTTTTAATGGTGGTTCATCGTCTACAGACATGACTTCTTTGCTCGATTATAAGATTGCTACTCCGGTTTTTGTTGGAAAACTACAAGCAGCGTGTGGTATGGAAGTGATCATGCTAAACTCCATTTGCGAGCGTCGACCCAACAAAACATCATGGCGGGATGTAGCTGGCATGACCATAAAGTTGACCGACACAGTACACGAGTGTTTACCGTCGAAAAGCGTAACGGGGAACGAGATCTGACCTAGTGGAAAGACGGCTTCATTGCAGAAACCAGTTAGCGGGAAATCAACTGGTTTTAAGCGCGCCTTGTCCTCTGGGTCTAACTGCTTGAAACACTGCTCATATATGATATCCATAGAACTACCCGGATCAATGAACATATAATCGGTACGGTAATGACCAAAAATACCGGTTATGACGACTGGTCATTCCTCTTGAGGACCTCCCGGTACATCAAGGAAAATTACTTGTTGCTCGCGCCAGTGTTGATTATGGCTTCGTTTGTTGTTGCGCTTGCGCGATTGCCCTCCTTGCACCATATGTGTTAGTTTTGTATTGTTATTACTTGGACTGTTATTTTCGTGAATAATCCTTCTAACGTCGTCTTGTACCACGTGACTGAGCTTCCCTAGCTATTTTTCATCATTGGGCTGGGTGTCCCATTGCTGTGATAGATGTGGGCCCAGGTTTGTACAATCAACTTACTTCTAAGGATTTTGCTCTACAGGAGGTTCTTGACGTCTGGATCTAAGATGAGTAAACTCGCATCTAGTGCTAGACCGAGAGTACATTTGTGTGTCTTTGGCCGATACATGGGATGATAAATCGTAACAGAACACTCGAGATGTGGTTGGAAATTGCACCTGAGTTGCAGGTTCATGTGCCTGCATTGCTGTCTGAGCCGTTGGTGTACAAAGTTGTGCAAAATTTGCAGTTAAAGCCTTTTGAAATTTGACAAACCAACAAATCAGAGTTTCCTCCTGAAGTAGATCTGTACTAATCGGAGTTCCGATATGAACTCCCGAGGTAACAGGATTGTGCACTTGATTCTCCTTATGATGAATATCATCGTCGTAGTTAAACAACTTTCCCACCATTTCGTCGACACGAGAAGCACGGGCCAAAATGCCCCTATTTTCGGATCGAGGACTTGGTGGGTAATTTGACGGACCTTCTTCCATTGAAAACAGAAGAGAGGAAAAAATGAATCGATCGAGAAAATGAAATGAAAATAGAAAATCGGTGGACGCCAATGAAGAAACAGTGGATCAGAATTGACCGGAATCAATCAGATCTAGGGTTTAGTCTCTGCATAAAAGGTTAATCTCCTCGTTGATTGCTGGTAGAGAGCTACTTCATCGGAGAACACTGCAAAACAGAAAGCCGTTAGACTCGCCATGGGGAGAATGGGGGTTCTCTCCGTAACCACCCTCCGGCGTGAGAATAGGTATGGTGATCTCAAATGGAAAGATGAAGTAGTAGTGGTGAAAGTGAAAGTATGTGAAAGTGGCTTGTGAGATCATACCTGAAGTATCTTATTTATAACCGGAATTTGGCGCCAAAATGTGTAACGTAGATAGTAACGAAGAACATTTTTCCGTCGACAGTTATCTCTCTTTCCTTCAATTGGTTAACTCTACATCCATCCACACAGATCGTGGGTCTGATCGACGGCTGGGGATATGCCACGTGGAAAGTGATTTTGTGTAGATCTTTCTTTAGGTTAGTGTCATCATCATAATTTAGATGATGGCTCAGGATTGTGCCACGTCACATTCGGTTGTAACCGAATGAAAGCATGCACGATGATCACTTAAGGCTTTCTAGAAGATCTACAGCTGTAGTCCATTGCATCATTGCCACGTGTCCATTCTGTTGAAACAGAAAAGATTCCTTTTGTTTAAGTCTTGTCTTCATGCGCCCGGGAATGTTTAGGATTTCATTTTCAAGCTTAACTGTTCCCTTGCGCAAGCCCGCGCAAGGGTGTAAATTGAATATTTGTCTTTCCTTTCTCCGGCGCATGGTCATCGAAGGTTGATCTTTCCAAATCTTGTTCAGAACCGTTGCGTAGCCGCGCAGGGTCTTATTCAAGATGATCTTGGAATAAGGTTATGGTATAGTTCTATGCACTTGCGCAAGGTTTTTGGGACCATACCCCTTCAATTAAGTTTGATTTTTATTTTATTTATAATCCTATTTGTCATGATTTATTTAGAACACTTATTAAGAAAAATTATTTATTTGGGCATAGCATGCCTCTTTAAAATTCCGTTTATGTACAAGTTCACATACCTTACGGAAGATCACTCAACACTCGGCCGATTTGTGTATTTTTGTGAAATACTCGATACCGGCGTGGAAGTTATTTCTACCATATGCTTGCCAAACGATCAAACCTCCTCCTTTTTAACTATAAACCTTCGTAAATATCAAGAGGACTTTGGAAAGGGTTAGGCTTGGGCTAAGGGTAGGTGGTTAGTAAAATGGCGAAAAGCGTAAAAAGTGTCGGTTGTCGTAAAACTTTTTGTTTTTGTGACATTTATTCAAACTAAGCATATTCAAACAAGATTTCTTTGAGGAACTTGTTTGGTTATTGCAACACTTTCATTTTTTTTCATGTCACGAGATAACCGAGCTTTTTACTAAAACAAATGGGTTTGAAAGAAAAAAGGTTTTGGTGGGTAATGGGTGTTTATTTTTCGGGTTTTGAAACGAAAAGGTTTAGGCTCAAAGGGGTTAACTAGGTGGATTTTGGGTAGTGGTGTAAAAAGAGGAAAAATAATGGTTTTGAAAGGAAAATGGGTTAGTCCTAATGCCTCCATCATTTACTTACTTGGGTTTAAGTTGGTAAGGACAGGGAACGCATCGTCTTGGCAAGTTCTAGAGTCGTAAGAACCAAGCGGCTATTCACACAAGAAACAAAAATGAGCATTTAGTTTAAAGATGTATGCATGTATGCTCAATAAAGGCTCAAAACTCACTTTTGTGGGAATGGGTTTATAATGTGATCAAGTATATATAATCAAATTTTAAATAGATTTGTCATGCCTTTTCATAATTTTCTTATTTGGTTCTTTTTATCACGACGCTATCGATTGTACATTTGTAAAAACATAACCTTTTTAGAACTTCTTATTCTCAAATTAAACCAAGACAAGTAAAGAAAAATGAAAAAGTTTTGAAAAAATTTGGGGTAATTAGCGGTTCCAATAGAGTTTTGTGTAAGGCTTGTTATTAGGACTTGCAAGATTCAAGGTTTTAGCATCCCCCCACACTTAAATTACACATTGTCCTCAATGTGTCTTAAAATAAGTTTTTAGGTTGATTTGAATGTGTAAAAGTGGGCTTAAAAACAAGTTTTATGTTACTGGTCATCTGGCCACGGCCCCGTGGTCAGATTGCCAGTATCAAATTTTAACAGAAGGCTCGCCACGGGGCGTGTTGAGTGAGCACGACCCGTGGCTAGTTACCTGATCTGGAGATTTTTCTGCAGAGCCTGGGCACGGGACGTGGACGTGTTGGGCTGGGCACGACCCCGTGCTGCACATGCTGGAAAGTTGAAAAAGTTGACGGAATGCTCTGTTTATGTGCATGGGGTGCGGTTTTAACGTCCCTTTGGCAGTTTTCACCTTTTCTCATTTGTTAAGCCATTATACAACATCCAAACACCATACAATAACTTAAACCATCATTCATTAAGAGTGCAAGATACATAGGGTCCTAAGATAATCCTAAAAATTAAAAGTTACAATAGTCCTAAGATAAGATAGATAGGTCCTAATATGCAAGAAATTTAAAAACCATAAGGAAGCTCTACCCTAGATTTTACTTGTCGAAACAACAAAAACCCGAAAATACTTTTTCGGAGAGTAGGGGCTTTTTCGAACTTCACTCCGGAGGGTGCTCCTCAAACGTTATTGAGCCACTAAGGAAGACGGGCTCATTGTCCACAACCTCTTGTTGGGGAGGTGCAACATCCACCGGAACCTCGTGTAATGCGTCTAGAGGAGGTTCCGGAGGAAGGTCATCCCATCCAGTTGGGTTAACAACTTCTTGCGCAAGGTTCCAATCCTCTTGTGGGAAGATTGGTTCCATGGGTGGCATAGCAAGAATGTTCAACCTTTGTTGCAAAAGGTTGATTTCTTGGAAGCTATTCTCTAGCCCCACCATCAAGTAGTTGATACGGTCAATGAGGACCTCCTCCACCAATGCCATTTCGTCAAGGGCTTCCCTTAGTACATACACATAGCGGGCAATGGTAGCTTCTATTGATGGTCTTCTTCCCCTTCGACTGTTTCTTGAGTTGACTGAAGATGTTCCACTGTTTTGGCTCGACATACTAAGAAAACAAGACGAAGATTTCAATAATATGAAAATGAGACTCCGGCCACGGCCCCGTGCCCTCTGGGCACGGCCCTATGGTTACACTTCTACAGGATTTTGAACCAACAAATATCATTGTTTTAAATTATTTTTATGTGTTTTAAAACATTTCTGAACATAAATAACTCAAAACAGTGTTGTAAAACTTATGTTTAATAAGATTCCTTGGTTATAAACTTTGCAAATACTCAAATAAAGCTTGAAGTTGTGAAGTCTTCAAGCTCTAATGGAGGTTGGAGAGTTTTGGAGAAGAAGGTAAGTGACAAAAGTGGTAAAGACAAGATGGTTTGAGATAAACCTTTTTGAGAATATACCTTTTAAGGTATGTGTGTGAATCCCAGCAGATCTTTGTCTTTGGAATGGGTCCAAATGTGCAGAAATAATGCTGACTTTATAGAAAACGCCAGCACACTGACCACGGCACCGTGTCGGCTGGACACGGCCCCGTGGTCAGACAAGGTTCAGACACTTTTTGTCCGTATTATGAGCACGAGGTGTGGTGGCCTGGACACGACCCCGTGGTGAATTTTTAGGTGGGCACGGGCGTGTTGACCTGAGCACGGCCCCGTGGTTAGAGTTTCTATGAAGCGGCATCTTATTTTAAGGTTTTTATTCGGATCGGGCGGTTCCTTGCTGGAGGGAACAACACCGAAGTGCCTAAGGTACTTTAATTGCTCTTGATTTATGCAAGAACGCAAGAGGTTATCGGAAAGGACAAAACCTAAGCTACTTACCGGTGGGCAAAACAAACTTTTATTCCCCTTATCTGGGCTCTTGGTAAAGAATGTGTATGTCGAATCGCTCAGGTCTATGAGCGCATCAGTGGGAGTCGATGGAGAGTCCTTCACGGCATAATCGACACAGGGACGACTATCGCTCATGCTTTCACAAGAGGTTGAGATACTTTTGGTGTCGTCGATGTTGGTAGATTCCGAATGTGGCCCCAACATTTCTCCTTGATTTTTGTCTTATGATGAATACCTCATTTTCATCATAAGCTCTATTTCTTTTATTTTTAGGAGAATCCTTTCTTCGATTTGACATAATTCTTCGGAGGTTATGTAATTTGGAAGAAATGGTTGAGGACATTCAGGTGGGTAATAGTGATCGTTTTTACTTTCGCCCATCTTAAGGTGATTATAGGAAAACGATGGATCTAAATAGTGGGGTTCATAATTTAGAAAGTAACATTCTAAATCTTGATGAAATCCACCACATATTTGACACCACTCACCGTAAGAGGGGCGAAAGTACAAGTAATCAATTCATCCATATTTTTGTCAGAATTTACCAACCGTCGGGATCTTACGGTCCTGTTTTCAGTAACTGGAGTTTGGACACGGGGGCGTGTTGAGTGGACACGGCCACGTGGTCAGCTACTGTGTGACTTAAAACAGAATTGCTAGTAAGGGAGATGGACACGGTCCCGTGTCTGGCCGAGCACGACCTGTGCTGAGTTCTACAGAAATTGAAAAACTAAGAAAATCCTAAAAAATAGTAAATGAATAAAAAAAATTAGGCCGTCGATTTTAAACTTTCTTAAAATCCTTGTGTCCCCGGCAGCGGCGCCAAAAACTTGGTGTGTGTCAAGTGCACTATGAAATTTAATATTATTTTGAGCCCATTTTACGCATTAGTCAAGTTTTAAATTTATAAAACATGATATTTTACTAACACTAAACACACACTTGGGCAAGTGCACCCATCGCGAGCGTAGTATAGTGTGTAAGATATCGAGGTCGTCCAAGGACACAAGAGCTTTTAATACCGGTTTATCCTCAACATCTAATCGATCAAATTTTTGAGAAAAGAGTTTTTTAAAACATGAAAATAAAACTAAAAATGAAAAGATAAATAAAATGAAAAACAAATAGACAAGATAGAATCACTTGGATCCAACTCATCTTTAATGTATCCTTTGATGATTTTTGCACTTTCGGACTTTTTAAGAGATTATCTTAGTTATAGTAGTAGGCCCCTCTTTTGAAGGTGACGTTACCCTCAACCCAGTGGTTTGAGTCAGCAGGGATACAATCCAAAGGGTCGGAATATTGAAAGACAATTAAGTTACTTATTAATGTGAAAAGTGGTAGGCCCCTCTTTTAAAGGTGACGTTACCCTCGGCTAAGTGATTTGAGTCAGCAAGGATACAATCCTAAGAAGTCGGTTTAAAGTATTAATAGTAGTTTACATATGAGGGGTTCAAGCTATTCGCACCCCCGCCATCCAATACCGTTGGGCATTGAAGGAGGTCCTACTAAGCTTGAACCAAGTCCTCGCAGGATCTATACACTGAATGAGACAAGAACTTTACCAAACCACCCTCCTAACGCCCTTCCAGGTAGTTAACGCGCTTTATATAGACCGTAAAGACACGAATGAGCAAATCAATGACATCATGAAGAAAAGGTAAAGAAAATTCACTTTCAACATAAGAAACTAGTTATTAAAGTCATTAATACAAACCCAATTAAAAAGTGCCGAAAGATTAAAAATCAAAAGTAATACATTAAAGACTTGTCTTCACCAAGTGATGTAGGAGTTTAGCTAAACATGGCCTTTGATTGACAAGAACTCTTATGACCAATCTTGGATCCCGAGACTACTACACACTCTAAAGATGGATGATGGATGATGGTGGTGGGTGTTGGTGTTGTAGTGGTGGTGGAGTGGTGGCAAAGTGGAAGAGAAGTGGTTTGCCAAGGGATGCCTTTGAAATGAACCAAGCACCCCTATTTATAGCCAAAGAAGAGTCCCGGCCACGGCCCCGTGTCCACTGGGCAAGGCCCGTGGCCATCCTTTTCTCTTCCTTCATTCAATGTAGTTGTCAGCAGAGGGCCCCACACGACCCCGTGTCTTTTGGGTACAACCATGTGGTCAACTCTTTGCTGTACTATCAAGATTCTGAAAATCTTAGAGTTGACCACGCTCCGTGTAGAGTTAGGTACGGCCCCGTGATGGGCGGAGAAGCTTCTGCAGGTTTGTCTTGTTGTGCAGGGCCTGACCACGCCCCATGCTCAGCTGGGCACGACCCCGTGGACAGGTTCTGTTTCTGGCTTTTGCTTTTACTTTTGCTTTGGGAGATGTTGCCGAGGGTTCGGGCATGTCACTTTATTCCTTCTTCTTGTATTTATGTTGGTTTTGGCTTCTTATTTGTTCCTTTTGTTCTTTTAAGCTCGTTTAGTCCTGTAAATTCAAAAGGAAGAAAGAAACGTGCTTTTTCCAACATTAGTACTAAAAAGGGTTAGTTTTATGCCTCATTTGATGTAATTTATATGTTGCATTTTACACACATCAGTTACTAACCAGGTTTTCAAGTCCAAAACAATAACCGGTGTAATCGGTTGGGATCGGTTTTTAACCGGTTTTTGCCAAAAAAAAAAACCAGTTTTAAACCGGTTTTTTAAAACTGAGTTCGGTTATTAACCGGTTTTTCAGATCAAGAATCCTCACCGGTCTACAACCGGCGGTTCGGTTCTAAAACCGGTTATAAAAAAACCGGTTAAAAAAAACTGGTTTCGGTTCTAAAACCGGTTTTTTTGTACACCTCTAGGTTGGAGCCCTGGGGCGCTATAATTGGTGAGGTGGCGGGGTGGCGTTAAGCCACTCCCCCTGGCCTAATCACTTACACGATTAACCACATTGCAAAACTAATTATAGGATTAACCGTAAGAAAGCATTTTGCTTTTATAACTCTGGATTCAAAATTTCGAATTATGCCATTGTTAATACGATTTCAGGCTTTGACTTCAGCGGTTTAACTAATAAGGACACTGCCCCCTAAAGCCCAACATGCATTGACGAGTCCTCTCTTTAGTAAAATTGTCCACGACATCGAAGTACAATTTGACTTGAACATTAGACAAAAAGTTGTTTTTGAGTGTCTACGAGCACCACATGCACAAGATTTTCTTCTTGCTATACCTATAGATGGGTTAGGCCAGCATATGTCGTCGGTGTAGTATCGTACTATCCTTAAGTATCCCCTCATGATTCCTTTATTTCCAGTTGATGAGATTTGTCCTGTTTGTCATAAGGCGTGTATGGATTCTTTTGGGGAGCATGCATATCATTGTAGAGAGCTCTCGGGGTTCAAAAACCGACATGATTTGATTATGGATGTCTTTTTGACATATTCAGGCGCGCTGGTATTTCTGCTAAGAAAGAGGCACCCGTTAATTTCTTAACTAACCCATTGGAAGGGAGATCTACCATTCGACTAGCCGACATTTTGGTCTTTGGATGGGTAGAAGGAAACATGCATGTGTGGATCTAACAGGGGTTTCCCCGCTTGTGGGCTTAAGGGGTAGTGCTTTCACGGTGGGTCAGGCTACTTCGGGTAAAGTAACTAAACATGAGAAAGCGTGCCTTGACAACCAGCATGTGTTTATCCCATTTGATTTTGATACTTTTGGTTTCCTGACGTCAGAGGCTGTGGACCTTCTTAGTCGAGTTCAAAGGGTCATGCATAGTAATGTTATGGCCCCAAAATCTATGAGCGTAGTTTTTAAAAGACTTAGTTTTACTATTCAAAAATGGGTAGCGACGCATCTTGTTGCCTGTTTACCATATATCTCGATGTAAATTCATAACATTAAGCAACAAATAGATTGTAACATGAACACTAAATCAAATCCCCCAAATTCTAGATATCGGATACACATGCAACATGATATATCAATCTATCTTTTCACGAAACAAATTATGAAAATCAACTTGAGAAAACATAAATATTATATGTAATCTCATATCCAGTGGCGGATCTAGGATTCGTTCTTAGCGGTAACGTTTTATAAACAAGTGGTAACGAAATCGAAAAAACATCAAATTTTTCCAAAATTTACACTAATTTTACACTACCGCCGAAGTGCCAAGCGGTAGCGGGCGTTGCCCCTTGTCTAAACATAGGTCCGCCCCTGCTCATATCCCAAGACGACTTCCTGCTATGTTTACTTTTGCTCGCTTCCTCACGAGTAAATAAGTTTTCTCATGATCCAACTCTTCCCGCTTTGTTTACTTTATCTGGCTTTCTAACAATGTATATGTTTTCTCATGATCCGACCCTTGTATATAGGGACGGATGTGTGTTCTTTATAATAAAATTTCAAATAAATGATTAATTTCTTCATCCTTGTCTGTTACTTCTTGCATGCATAAATCTATCTATACTTTCTATAAAAGGAGAAATCTGAGTGACATAAAAAAGCTGATGTGTCAGCTGGAGAGGCTGTCCAACAAGGCTTTTCTTATGTCATTATTACATTATAAATCCTAATATATAAAATCATCTAAAATTAAAATTTGGTCTAAACCTATGCCCTCAACATTTTATAATCAAACCTCTGTTCCCAATAAATCTCTGTCCAAATTCAAAATTCTGGCTCCACATTCAAAATTCAAAATTCAAACCATATATTCTAATCCTATAAATAAGATATATGAATCTGGCTCCACATTCAAATCTCTCTCGCTCATATCTGCGAGCGTATCTCTCTCTCTCTCTCAAATGCATATTTCTCGTGATTCAGCTGGCTAATCTCCGATTATACTTCTTTGTTCGAATGTTTGTTGATTTTGTTTACATGTTATCGTTCCAGTATCATTGTTCCAACATCGTTGTTTCAATGAAGCTTCCCTTTACACATCAACCTTTCAATATCGATGTTGCAGTATCATTGTTGCAACATCGTGAAAAGTTGCATGTGCTACCTTCTTTGATGGGAGAGTTGCATTGTTCGATTTTCGTTAAATCAAAAGTCAGCTTTTCTTGCGTCAGTAAGATTTTCTTCTTTTATACAAAGTATAGATTCGTGTAATATCGTGAAAAGTTAAATGTGCTACAACAGTTGAGAGGAGACCTTTGCATTTTAGGTTTTTTCTTATTTTGATTAACTGTTGATGATGTTGAGAGTTTTTATTGGAATTGATATTTTAGAATATGTTAAGATGCATGTTGATATTATTAAAATGAAGTACTACATAGAAAAATAGAAATTTAATGAAATATTTATAAAGTATTACAAGCTAGAGTTAACACTTGCTAGGATTTCGTAGACTCTGGCCTTTCTCCATGTGATTTCATGCTCTCTTTTGAATTTCAGGTCAGTTAGCATGTTGCAGATTTTCTGATCCTGTTTTAGAAGTTGTGTCAGAAACTCTTCTGCATTCTTCTGGAACTCTGATGGATGAGAGTGGAGGACTTCATCGAGCAATGCTATGCTGTTCCAGGTTTTGTTGTAATTAGTGTCATTGATTATGTCGACTTTCCTGTTTAGTTCTTCGTCTGTTCTTTTTTGTTTGAGTGACCACATCGAGAATTGTGTTTTAGGATCGCTGGTGTCTGACCAGTGGTAGAAGCTGAAGTTTGCCATGTAGATTTTTTGTTGGTTTTTCTGATTTGGAACAATTTTTGACAGAAAGTGATTTGTCAAACAATTTGTTGATGTTTTGAATCAAAAGTAATCATTGGTCTTTTATAGAGTTTAAAAACGCGTCTACATGGTAAATGAAGAGGTTAATTGAAATTGTGATAATCTGGTTTTGTTCTTTGAACTTCGAAATTTTGTCCCTTGGGTTTCTTGGTATTTAATTTTACAGTTTTCCCATAAAAGTTGGGGTTTGAAAAGGTTTTTGCATTAAAAGACTGCTGTTTTGAAATATACATTAATATGTTTATATTAAATCTACACGTTTTCACTGTTAGATATTTCAGTATATAAACTCATAGTCACTTCATCTGTTATTCATCACGTTTTCCTATGAAGATATCATACTTTCAGGAAAGTCGAGTAATATAGTTTATTCAAATGGCGTCATTCACTTCTGTAAAATCAGATGATTTAAAGCAGCGTTTTGTTAGGCAAATCGAGGAACAGGTGTATGAAGATAGGGCTACACTTCAAGAGCTGAAGAGATGTTTTGATGGATTGCAAGTTGGCCTGTTCACGAGAGAGCAGGTTTCCAGAGATCTTATGCGGATGCCTTCAACTTCCGTTCGTGAGCTTTGTGTTGTCAGTAATATAGAGTGCGGTGATAGAGACGTGGAGTTCATGGCGATGCTGAAGGACATACATCGAGAGGTTCAGCAATCGATGGAGTTGAACCTAAAGTTTCTTAATTCTTGCTGTTATTGTTAGATTTGAACTTTAATGTTGTTCAGTATGTTATGTAATTATTGGACTTTTAATGTCATGAATAAATGAATAAATTTTAATTTTATGAATCTATGTTGCGTTTTAGTTTTACTTATTTAGTGTTTGAGTTTGATTTAGATTATGTTGATGTTGAATTGTCTCTGAACATCTGTTTGGTAAGTCAACAGAGGTTTAATAGTATCAAGGGTTGGTTTGATGGTGAATAGATTATGTTGATGTTGAATTGTGTCTGGACATATGTTTGGTAAGTCAACATAGGTTTAATAGTATCAAGGGTTGGTTTGATGGTGAACAGATGAGTGCAAAGATAAAACAAATGTTCAGAATTTAATCATTGATAGCAGTTTTTTGAAGAATCTGTGCTTCTGCAAATTACAGAGAGTCAATATTTGGAGTTGTAAAAGGTCTGTTGTAGTTAAAGTTTGGTAAAAGTGAACATCTGCTGATGATGAAAGATTGAAGAAGGAAAGGTCTGTATGGGAGACCAGATGTTAAAGAACAACATATGATATTCAAAATATCTTAAGCCGACAAAAGGTTTTTATAGTAACAGTGGTTAGGTTAATAGCAGATGTTGGGACTTTGTTACTCCATTAGATTAGATGTTGTATAGTATGTCAAATTGTAATTGTAGACCTTTGTATAAGCATTCTGCTGTTTTCATATATTTGAACCTTCTTATGAAACAACTGTGTATGCTAACGACTGTTGATTTACCACTGTTGACTAAATGAATAAATTTTAATACTATTAATCTTTGTTGTCGCATCTTCATTTTAATTATTTCAGTCATTCCTTATATAATTTTGTTTATCAATAACAGTTTTTTGGAAGAATTTCCGGTATGACCTAACTACAAGGAGTCGATATTTGCTGTTGTAAAAGGTGTGTTGTAGCTAAAGTCTGACAAAAGAGAGCATCTGCTGATGAATAAATGTCTGAAGATGCAAAGGTCTGCTATGGGTCAACAGATGTTAACGAACAACAGATGATATTCAATCTTAAAATGCTCAACAGAGGTTTTGTTACTAACAGTGGTTGGGCTAATAGCAGATGTTAGACTTACGACTGTTGAGTTACACCGATTGAAAACAACTGTTTTTGAAACTTCTGCTTGCCTAAAAATACATCCACTGCTGATTGTCATCCATTATGATAACAGAAGTTCTGACGTGGACAGATGTTAGCTAAAAATAAAACAACTGCTGAAAGTTATCATCTGTTCTCATAACTTCTGTTTATCTAACGACTATTTGACACACACTGTTCCCAACTTCTGTAGTCGACCAACAGAGGTTTCCAAACAACTGTCATCGGTTGTCGCAAAAGAGGTTCTGACGTGGACAGATCTTAGTCATCAAATATTTGTAACTACTGCCACGTCAGCAGTCACTTCTTCTCTCTATATAAAAGCTGTTTCATCCCTAAATCGAGGTTCTACCACTGCCGTCTCGAATTCAAAATTCTGAAAAACAGTTTCCAACATATTAGAAACTCTCTAATTTAAACCCTGTTTCATCCCCAAATCACCTTCTTCTCCGATGATGTCTCTGAACATCAAAAACCCTCACAACTACCTCCCCATCTTCGAGAAAACCAGTAAAAATACCAGCTTTCACTCAATAATTGACCTTTTAACGTCATCAAAATACAAATCAATCCTTATTGCTGATGCTCTAGTTCATACACAAACACTTCGACAATTTTGGTTTAATGCTGAAATAGAATCTGAAGATAATAATCCAGTTGCCATCACATCTAAGGTTGGGGAAAGTGTGGTACGAATTTCTCCCTTTACAATTTCCACTACATTTGCATTGGACGACCTGGGATGTAAGACCAACTTTGAAAAACCTGAACTTCATACAGAGTTCATTGAAAGAGGGTATGATGCAAAATTAAAGGAAGTTACTATCTACAAACCAAACTTCCCTCCGCCAATGAAATTTTTGTTTCATACACTTTTAACTTGTCTCTCAGCTAAGACCACCTCATTTAATGAGATACCTTTGAACATTCAGAATTTGGGTTATGCTATTTTAACAAAATCTGATTACAATTTATGACAAACACTGTTCTCTGATTTGTTGAATAATGTGAAAAAAATTGAAAAAAGGTGTTCGTAGTAATGCTTTTCTGTTGTATCCAAGACTTCTAAGCTACTACCTACAAAAACAAGTGTCACAAATAGATTTTGAACAAGGTGTAGCTTTTCAAATAAATAGTCTTACACGTAAAACTTTTACTAAACTTATGGATAAAGAGTCAAAAGTTTCAACAACGGAAACAAAGGGGGATAAGCCTGTTTTAGAGGCGTCCGCATCAGTTGCTCAAACTTCTGTTGTTGAGCCAACTGCTCCTGGTGATCATGACACCACAACCGGTGTTGTGAAACACACAACAGGAAAACGCAAAAAGAAACCTGTCACATCCAAAAAGCCCACCAAAAGGAAACAAAATAAAAAGGTTCCCCTGGAAGATGAGATCCCAGAGGTTAATGTAGTGACAACACAAATGTCACTTGAAACCACTGCTGCTACTTCCTCACAGTTGTTGGAAAGATCTCAATCGATCCAAACTCCTCATGTATCCTCACAAAAGGATCATGTTGTAAGCACAGGGACACTACAACATGAAGTAGACCTTTCATATGAAAATATGTTTAAAGTCCCTTTCCCAGGGCAATCACGTTTTCTACACCACAACCCTCGACTCAAGTTCCATCATCAATATTACCTCTGTTTGAAGCAATTGAATTTCAGAAAGAAAACAGTTCCTCTAATGCACACATTACTGAGAGTAGATCGCAACAAATGACTGTGTGCAAACCAATTCAATCTGCTATCCTACAAACAGTTGAGGAGGTTATCCCTGTTGAGTGTTACGAAACTCTTGGTGGTAGTTCAAGTGGAGCAGCCACTACAACTGTTGAACCCATTGGTGATCAGTTGGACAGTGGTTACATCATTAAGACTCACTTGAAGGCAACTACTGATGAGGTTACAACTGTAATCTCTGCTTCAGTGGAAAGTCCCCAAAACCAAGGAAAAGGGGCATCCGTTTATGATGACATGGACACTTCTCCTATTATCAAAACAAATAGAACCACTACAGGTGGGAATTCAGATGATCCTATTAAAGTAGGTGATGAATTAAGATAAAAGGATTTAACGATTAGAGTGTCTACCATTGAAACAGATGTTGCTGAAATGAAAGAATTGATTAAGCAGATTATAGAGCTTTTAAAAGTCAACCTATCAGACAGGAAATTGCAAATGAGCTTTGGAATTCTATGCAACCCATCCTTCAAGCTCAGAGGAATTTGGCTGAAAGTAACCGCAATTTCAGTTTGGAATTTATCAGAAATTTGGTTGATGCCAGGTATAAAGACACACAAGCAGGCATTATGAACATTAAGAAACATCTGTTGAAACTTACTGGCTCCACCTCTACATCAATCTTTGAGAAAGATGATGATGATGATGATAATGATGCCAAAAAGGGGGAAAAAGATTCACTGAGAAACTTGCCACCAGATTCAAAAGCTAATCCTACAGAAATTGTATCCCCTGCTCAACCTAAATCCCAACCTTCTCCAAAAAAACCACCACAAAAGGAGAAAATAGTTTCCACACCATCATCACCCATTCTGTCAATAGATGCTGGGAACACGAAAGTATCAGCAGATGTTTACCAAACAACTGCTGAGACACCAGTTGTTTCAGCAGAAGTTTGTCAAACATCTGCGATGATCATTTTCACTACACCAACCACAATCCAACCACCTCCAACGTCACAAAGATTTCCCATACATTCATCTTCACTACCAAAACATTCTCCTTCACCAGAAATCATCTCCACACGTAAGAGAAAAACTCATATTGTGTTAGAGGATGATGAGGAGATTAAATCAGCAATCCCTGTATCATCTGCCTCCATTCAAAACAGTCCATGCTCGTCATTTCCACCCAGAGAACCTACTTCATCTCTTACAATTGCTACACTATCATCAGTCATTCCTCTGGAAGCTCAATATCCGCTGGAGTTAGTCATTGTTAAAGGTGAAATTGAATCATCCTTCATAATAGAGGATCCATCTAAAAGATCCTTCCCATCTATTTATGGCTATAAGAAGCCTCAAAACTTAGATGAGTATCTGAAATTAAAAGTATCACAGGCTGAGGTTATAGCAAGGGAGAAAAGCATAGGGATGGATGACAGGGAATACTAGAGGTTTTTATCATTTCAGCTTAGCAAAGTCATAACACTTGAAGACTATGCTAGAGACGTCAGTAAATCCATGTCTAAGAGGCAAGTAATTCCTGAATTTCAGATGAAACTGAGGGATGCTTATGTTGCACACATTATGAAGTACAAACCATATAAGGCAACTGAAGATCAATTCAAAAACTGGTCAGCAGATGCTCTTAGAGAAGAGATCGATAGAATCACAAAAATGAACAATGATCATCTGGTAAAGCCAACTCCACCTAATTGGAAGAAAGTCAAAACAGTGGATTCAGATGAGGCATTGAAGTTTAAAAGAATGCTGGTTATAGTCCAGCTAGATCCATTGCCAGATGGTCTAAACTGAAGATAGTTCAGACCTATAAAAAGCTGGAAGAAGTTAGAGCTGAACATTCAAATGTTCTTCAAAACCCAGTCTATCCTATAACTGTTGCTCTGTCTCTAAAAATCGATTCTCCGAAAAACCTTCTCTCATCATCTGTTTTGTCTGAACCAATTGCAAATTTAGCTAGCAGACCAGAATCACCAAACTCATCTTCAATAATTCTTTGGCCAAGAAAACCAACTGATCCAAAAATAGTAAAGTGGAAGTCATGCTCAAAAACTCAAGTATTGACTTTGATCAGATCAGATGGTAGTGTTGAAGAGATTAAAATGGATAATGCATATAATCTGAATGCATACGATCTCTAAGATTTGTTGGACCTTCAACTTGAGAAGGATGATGAAGAAGACATGTTCTCCCTGGACTTTGAATTACAATTCAAATGACAAATCAGGGAGATGTTGATGAGAAATAAAAATCAGTAATAAAGAAGGGTTTTCGTATCATCTGTTGTATAGGGAGATTGTTGGATCAGCAGCTGTTACATTGTTTCCAGTAGCATATTTAACTAGATCACAACATGTAGCAAAGGACATGTTCTGCGTAACACATTCTTGAGTGAGGTTTGATGTGTGTTGTTTAGGCAGGTGATCGTATGTTCTTAGTTAATGTTTGTTAAAACTTAAGTTGCATTAGAATTTTATTAAGTTTGTTAGACATGTTTTATATGTACTTATGTTTATAACAGTTTATATTGTCAATGGGTGGATACTCTCTTTTTTTAATAAGAGAATGGAAATAATCATATGTAATTGATGAAGTTTATTAAGTTTGTTAGATATCTTTTAGACATCTTTTATTAAGTTTGTTAAATATCTTTTATTAGCTATAATAGATAACACATTTTCGTACAATATCTATACATGTATCTATATGTTCTATCAATATGTGTTATGCATGGTTTTGTAAGAAACGACCCGTGTTTGCACACGGGTCTTACCGCTAGTACTATATAATAAAAGAAACTAATGAGTGGACACATGTTATTTATTGGAGCCATTTATTTTTCAGTTTTTTCCTCTCTATCCTACTTAATTATAAATAATTAATATTAATTAAAAGATAATTTTAAAATTAAATTTAATATAAATTTAAACAATTCGTATAGGAGATAATATAATATTTTGAAATATTTATTAGATTTCAAAATTATTTATCCTGAAATTAAAATATAAATTAATATAATGTAAATGATTTATTTATTTTATTAAACTAAAGTAGTTAAGGGTAGAACCTATTTAAAAAATGTTAAACAAAAACATTAATCAATGTTTATTGGTTCTATACTTTTATTTTCGTGTTTAACTATCAACTCAAATACGGTATTCACTATGTTTATGTGACATTTATAAGAATCATCACCACAATC
This sequence comes from Helianthus tuberosus, assembly GCA_030545235.1. Taxonomy (NCBI): domain Eukaryota; kingdom Viridiplantae; phylum Streptophyta; class Magnoliopsida; order Asterales; family Asteraceae; genus Helianthus; species Helianthus tuberosus. The sequence goes on from CM060406.1 coordinate 192,369,305, forward strand.
ACCCCATTTATCATATATCGAGTATATTCATTAGTTTTTTTTTAAATTACATTTATTCAACTCGTGTATTACACAGGGTTCTAACCTAGTTTAAGATATACCTAAAATTACAAAGTCACACTAAGTGCTTGCTAGTGCTCCTTAATTATGATATCACAGAATTAAACAAGGCATTTATATAATAAATATTAAAAACATTAAAACGATTTTTGAAACTTTCAACATATTATATTCACATATGTAAAACCTGTATGTTGGTTTTTAATTTTTTATTAAAGCGTTTGATTAACCGGAATCTTTATATAATCGGCAAATGTATGATTGGTATGTCAATTATTGGACATCAAATCGTACGATGGATATGATTCCACGACCCAACCAACATTTTAATCCAATAATCTCATGAGTCATTATCAAAATAATCCATTGGTTTACATTATTTTAGCTTCTAAATCAATTGTTGGTATCAAACAGTTACAGATCATTTCAATTAACAATTGAAGCAATCGGTCGATGTTTGAATGATTATTGGTTCATTTAACTCGCGGGTTAAACAATAAATCAAAGAATTATTCGCTATGAAACATTTTATTTAATGTTTAATTAAACATCACTTTCGTAATTATGGTTGAAAACATAGTTTTTTTAGCGAATTTAAAACGGATATTTATTGTTTTTATTTTTTATCATTTGACATATCATAATGATTATTCATTGTTATAGTTAGTTATAACAAATAGTAAGATTATATTTAATAAAGGGATGATTACTTGAATAATAGTCTCTATAGTAAGGTAATATTAAAGTTTTGTTTCATATCATTTGGAAGCAAACGGTCGATATTTGAGTGACTATTAGTTCATTTAGCCCATTATATTGAATTTGTATCATTTCATTTGATTTTAACTAAATATCACTTTCATAATTAGGGATGCAAAAATTGTTTTTTTAGTGAATTTTGAAATAGGGGTTTTTATACGATTTGACATATGTTTGTTATAACTAAATTCATTCGATTTATATAGTTGGGGAAATATGGCATATGAGTTTTCATGTTTATCTTGTAAAAAGAACATTTTTCATACACAATGTAAGATGTCTATATAGACATAGTGTTTTAAATATAATATTTTATATTCGTTTGACATGGTACGTATTATATGGAAAAACATCAAACATAACAATTTAAAACACAATCATATGTATTATAAGCATGAAATCTAAAACACCACGCGAAGAATTAAATCAGTGTGTTTTAAATTAAATGCCTAAAATACATATACTTGTGTTATAAATTGTTGTGTTTGATGTTTTTTCTATATTATACCGTATCAAAAGAATATAAAACACCATACCTAAAATTTAAAACACCATGCTTAGTTAGACTTCTTGTACTTTGTACGAAAAATATCATTTTTACACTAATCTTACCCTATTATCATATAGTAATAGTAATTAAATAAATGTTTGTCACTTTAAATGATATATAATAGTTTATTAAATATAGTGAAGTGATACCTTTCAAAAAATAATATAGTGAAGTGATAAATATTATAACTTGCTATATATTAAAGTAATAAACTAATTTTGTTATTGCTTTCAAAAGGTTTAGATGACGATAACTCAAGGAAAAGGATATTTCATTCAAATAAAATTAATGTGATGATAACAATGTCTTAGTTTTTATAAAAGAAAATATCCTTGGGTTTTTTAGCGGCCCTTGGTTTTTTAATAACACTACCAAATATTTGTTGATGACGTTCACAACAATCATTTTTAAAATTTTGATAGTGGCACTTCACTCACAAGAATTATAAAATAATAAAAGAAAACAAAAAAAACTAAGCGTAGCATGTGATTTTCACGTGACCATAGACGTAGACATTTCAATTTTCCCATTTAACAAAATGATATTTTTTTTATAATAATCAATAACGTAGGAAAGTAGTAAAATTCCCTAGCGTAATATGACTGGTATTCGGTATATGAATAAATCTTAAAATACAGTCTACAAATCTCCAATACACATTACGGTACCGGTATCGTTTCGGTACCAATAGTGAAAAATGTTAAAATCGACTCATATCAAAACCAAAACCTATATCAAAACCAAAACCTATAAGAACGAATACTTGTACGCGTATCAATATATTTTTGAATTATCAGTTTTGTTTTAATGAATAAAAATATATTATTTATAATGGATTAATTACAAAAAGTTATATCATCTAACCGAAAAAATTAAGTTGTGATGTGTCTAAAAGGATGTCAACAAGTATTTTCTATCGATAGAAATCATAAAAATGAATATTGATACCGGTTTTGATAATATCAATAACGGGGTACCGATATAGTTCATTCGGTATTGATTAATTCGTTTTGCTACTGGTACTTGATACGGCACAATAAAAAAAACTTTATTTTAGTGAAACTTTGTTTTTAATAAAATGGAATGTTGAGGAAAAACCAATTAGAATTGCATATTTAACTTTTTAGTATAAAATGAATATTGATGTGGGTGGCAATGTTAGGTAAAAATTTTGTGTATTACAAAATATTCAAGTTTATCTACAAAGGTTTAATTTTATTTTACATAAGATGAATTGAGATAAGATGAATCATGTAAAAAAAATAAAGTATTGTTATGCTCAAAAGAATAATGACATGCGTTTTACATTGATCGGAAATCATAAAAACAAATACGGGTACCGGTACTGATAATTTTTGGGTAGGTATCAGTTCGGTTCATTTCGTTATTGGCACTCGTTATAGTTTACGACTTCAATAAATACATTATTTTGAATAGAACTCCGTTTTAATAAATTATATCGGAATGTTGAGAACAAAATATTAAATATACTTGTGTGTGTGTATATATATATATATAGTGAAAGTGCAATGTACAATATGTCTTATCGTACGAGCTTATGAGATTTGAAGTTCGCACGTTATAAACTTTATAACTAAAAAGTCGCATGCTGTAAAATATAAAAAGTCGCATGTTGAAAAAACAAAAAAAAATCGCATGTTGAAACTGAAAAAACAGCATGTTGTATAAATGAAAAAATAGCATGTTATAAAAAAATCGCATTTGAAAATTGAAGTTCGCATGTTATAACTCAATCTCGTACGCAACGGACGTTAAAGAAATGATTGGGTGAAAACTAAATATTAAATAAACATGTTTAGTGTGTATATTACTTTGTAATATAATTGGGTGAAAACGAAACTTATAAATGCATCGACTTTACTGTGTTTATAGTCACAGGGAGAGGATCATTTGAAAAAAAAATTGAGAAGAAAAACAACAAATGATACACTTATAGAATATTGAAAAAAAAATCTCATCTCATTTATTATTATTATTATCTTTGATTAATTAATTAATTAGTTATAAAAATTATCATCGTTCATACTAAAATTTTTTGCATACACATGTCAAAATTTATCTTACACATTTCGAAATTTATCTTATATTTTCACAGCTCGTAATTTATCCTACACACTTCGTAATTTATCATACACTCTAAATTAATTTTTTTTGAAAATATATATTATTTGAAAACAAGGTACAAATTTATGTAATTAGTTATTAAATAGAAAGACTACCAATTAATGCTGTATGTAAATTTATCAATAAACATATACAATAACATTAAATACAAATATTAAACGAAGAAAATGAACCATTATTATTTGATGAAATTTCTTATTTTTTTCTTAAATTTCTTTTCATTAGTACCTTTCACTGTAGCTATATTAATATATATAAATAAATTGTTGGTAAACACAAGTAAAATATTAAACTAACTACAAGGTTTTGGGGTATACTTTAACTCTTTTTAACACCACCTAGCCACCTAAGTGTCACATCACTTACTTTTCTCTATTTCACTTTACCTCACATCAAATAAATGGTTTAATCCCCTTAACTTTATTCTTTTAATGGTTTGAGTGTAAAAACTTTTAATGGTTTGGGTGTAAAAAAAGAAAACAAATTAAGACAATCTCTTAACATCATGTTAACATATAATCCCTTTAACACCCCTTAACGCAAGAAGGGATTGGTTTGTAATGCCGTTTAACATGTCATGTAATCGTTAACACCATAGATGTTAAGGTACACCCCATGGCCTAATAGTAAGTTTTGCTTGATTTAAATATGTTAGTATCTACAAATCTTGTTAGAAGGCATATAAAATTCGAAGTGGCGGTGGAGAGGATGTAGTTTTTATTGACACTGTTAAAAAAGTTTATTTTTTTTAGAACTTTTACATATTTTTTTTTACTTTAACTTGTTTTGAACCGAGGACACATATAGATCATCACAATTTTTTTTTTGAAATTGTCACTTAGTTACAATCTATTTACATGATATACAGTGCTTATAATACTTTTAAGCAATAATATTAATGCCAAGTAAATGATGTCAATAATAAACAACAATCATACCTAATAAAATTTCATTAATAGCATAGTTATTGGTATGGTATGAAAAGGGTGGGTCGATGTAGGCAAATCATATCTCTATCTTAAGATTAATGCATGTTCAAGGGATGCACTACCTTTGTGAAATTTTGTTTTTAGGAGTCTATAGCATCAAAGCCCCTCCACAAGAGCATTGGTTTTTGTAGATGGGGTGGGTCCAAAGTAAAATAAAAGAGGTTTTATTTAAATATTTTGTGTAGTGGGTAGTGATGAGGTGAAAATTAGGAAGAGTAAGGTTGGACATGAAATAAGGGGTTTTAAAGATTTGTAAAGATATAATGTGGCAGCTAAGAATACCTAAGGATACATGTATCATTAGAGATAAAGTGATGACGCTAATGTGATGATTGTTATGTGAAAGATACCGTATACCTTCACCTTCATAAAATGATTTCAATTTCATATAAATCAGGTTTAAGGTCTAACTAAATGTGGTAATTTACTAATTTTACCTGAAAATGCTTTTGGTTTGTAATATGTCACATAATGACCATATTTTTATGTTGTTTTCGCCATCTTTCACCCTATGCACCAATACATCTCGATCCCCTTTAGATCAAACAAATCAACACTGAACACAAAGTTTAGGATTTTAAGATCAAAACAATGGTGAACTAGTTGTGAAGATCAAGAAAGAGTCAATGTACTGTTCTGAAAAATACGATATAGCGAGGTGAAGGATATTATGAGAACCACCACAACGAATAAACGAGAGAGGGTTGTGAGAGAGTGACAAGTTTGTTGTGGGTTACAATTTGGAAGAGTGGGAGAGAGATCAGAAGCACATAACGCTGGCGAAGGGTTATATGCTCATACCAGATCGAACTCCTACCTGTCAAGAAGAAGATGACGAGGGTCGGGGTGTGAATGCGACGAATGATCAGTAAGGGGCTTAGGTTGGCGGTTAGGGACGGACCAATTAATTACTTCAAGGACCAAAAATATTGTGATAAGTTAAAAGTTTAGATCGTATATGCGAGTTATGAAAAGTTTGTGACCAAAATCGGAATATAGTTTTAACACAAGAACCATTTGTATAATATACCGTACTTATTAGCACACCCCATATTTTTTTTAGATTTGCCACAATTTTGAGGCAATTGTTTTTACTATATTTGTTTATTCCGACGTGTTTTAAACCAATAGTTGTTGGTGCAGTTGTCTGTCGACTTCATCTTCGTTCGAGTCTTAGATTAGAACTGATAAATCAAGGCTTGTAGTATGAAAAACTTAGGGTTTTGAATATTGTTTTAAAGTGATTTCGCTTGAAACATGTTATTTCGCTTGAAAGTAACAAATACCATTTCAAGCGAAATCAACATAAGTGATTTCGCTTGAACTGACATTTATCACCTTCAAGCGAAACCCTAGCCCTATATATAGCCTTCAAGCGATATCAGTTGTAAGAGTTCTTGTTTTCCAACGCCGAGGTGCTGTCGAGGTGTCTCCAGCTTTGTAATCGCGTTTTGATCAATACAAGAGACAGTTAATAGTGATTCTAGTGTTATACAAGCTAAACAAAGACAGAATCAATGAATTCCGCCTCTGATTCTGTCTGAGCACTCTTCTGATCGACTCGTTAGGTCGTTTCACGATCCTACATGTGGTATCAGAGCTAAGGAAGAAGAGTTTTGCTGGAAAATTATGACTTCTACACCTTCTTTTCAAAGTTAATCAAGTTTTCACGGTTAAAATGGACTGATTTTTACATTTAGTGTGCGAAACATTGAATTAACAAACCCTTGAAAGAATCAGACCTAAAATCGGATTAGAACTTGATCAATTTTGCAAAAATCAGATCGAATTGATGATGTCAGCACCATTTCAAGCGAAATTAGTAGTTTGATTTCGCTTGAAAACGAGGTTTCTCTTGAAAATTTGACCAGATTCCGCTTGAATTTGTTGATTTCGCTTCAGAGGTTTTTTCCGCTTGAGTTGTTTCAAGCGAAATCAGGTATTTCGCTTCAAGGAGTGTTTTCGCTTGAAAGTGTGTGAGTTCAAGCGAAATCAATATTTTTGCTTCAGAGTTATTTCGCTTCAGGGGTGATTTCGCTTCAATTAGTTGTTTTCGCTTCAGGCTGTTATTCTGCTCCAAATCATTGTTTCGTTTGAACAGGTTGTTTTTGAAATATGACGAAAAAGTTTGATGAGATGGAAAATCATGATCTTGAAAGGTTAAATGATTGGTATATGGGGTGTCTGGAAAGTAGTTATCGAAGTGAAAATGTGGATATCTGGGTTAAAAGATTTGTACATTTTTTGTGTCAAAAGAATGAAACATTAAATCAGTTGGGAGATCGATTTGAAAGTTTAATAGAAAATTTGTGGAAAAAGGGTATTAGAGTGCAAAAATATGAACAAATATCAAAATTGGCAGATGCATTACCTGCTAAATGGGATGAATTCTTGATTGAACTAAAAAATAAACCTATTTTTCCAGAACTTCATCCAAGACAGTTCATAAATGAGGTTAATGCAGAGTTTCGAAAGGAATGTTTAAAAAAGAAGGAAGTGATAAATGAAATGGAAAAGAATTTACAAAAAATGGATTTGGATGTAATTGTTGAAATAAACAGAAGAGTTTGTGTATGTCTTGCAGCAAAAAGTGTTATGAAATACGAAATTAAGAGAGGTTTTTATATCGATGAGAATGCGAATCCTCTTGATTTCGTTAAAAATTTTTGTGCAGGCATATTTTTGACAAGAACAGAGACAGAGCAAGTTCCAAAGAATGAAGAATCTGTGAAGATTGGATCTTCGAATTCCGAATCAGTATGCACTAAATGTGAGAAATTTGAAGCTGACAATGCCAAATTCTTGAAGGATGCGGAAAGTTTGATATTGGAAGTCAAAAAGATGAAGGATGAGAAGCAATCTGATGATAAACAGATTCTTGTTTTGCAAGAAAATTTTGAGAAGATAAAATCTGAAAATGTCAAACTGTTAATTGATTTGGACAGTTTGACATTGGAAAACAAAATTTTGAAAGAAAAAGAAAAAGATTTTCAAAGTCAAATGAAGGTTTTAGAAGATGAAAAATCTGTTATTTTTAAAAATAATCTTGAAAAATAGATTGAAATAAATACTCATCTTCAGAAAATTATTCGGCTTGAAAATGAAGCTGAAATTGCTCGAAATAAAATTGATGAGCTTGAAAAGAAATTGAAAGGTTTTGAGAAATCAGATTATATTTGTCCAAAACCTATCAATTCTGTTCCAATAAGTGACAATGTCACAAACTTTGACAAAGTCAAAGTTGAAGATTGTGATGAGAAAACTGATGATGAAGTTGAAAAAAGAAAAATATTTTTGAAATTAAATGAAATGTTTCAAGGAACTGTTCTACATTCTACTGAAAAAGGTGAATGCTCAACGCAAAAACCTGTAAAGAAGAATGTGGAACAAAAACAAAAAGATAAAAAACCGAAAAATGTTCAAAAAGAAAATAAAAGCTCATCAGTTCAATTATCCAATCGTGATAAAAAACCACAAAAATTGGAAAATCAAAACTCAAAAACTGTTGGTAATAAGTGGTGCAGGTTTGACCACAGTGCTTCAAAGTCAAATCCAGCTTTCAGGAGGGGTGATGATCACCACAAAGCCAGACAATGCTATGATCTGAGTGTTTGGTGTGATAGTGGTGATTGGTACGATAACAGAGTGTGTTACAACTGTGGTGTTCGAGGACACATTGCTGTTAACTGCCAAAGTTGGAGGTTTGAGACGAGAAGATGCTTTGAATGCAATATCAAAGGTCACATTGCCAGAGATTGCCCAATGAGATCAATGGGAAGATCGAGGGCCGAATCTCAGAAAATGGCAAAGAAACCAGTCAATGTCAAAACGAAGCCCAAAGAACAGAAAGTTCAAGAACCTAAAGTTCAAGAACAGAAAGTTCTAGAAAAGAAAGTAAAGCTTTCACAAGGGCAGAAAGACAGAGTGAGAAAGAAGAGGAAGAAAGCGAGAGAATATCTCGAAAGGATTTTGTCCTCGGATACAACTGGTAAAACAGATAAAAGTTCTGATAAATCGTCTTGCTCGCCAAAGAATGACAAATCAAGCAAAACGAATTCACCAGATACAAATATGAGGACAGAGGAGGGAGTAAAGAAAGAGAAGGCAATTCATCAAGAGATTAACAAAGCTGGTGATGAATTTGTTTCTCCGGAAATAAAGGAGCTAGTTGTTGGCGATGAATCTGATTCATTAAAGTCAGACAAGCCACGGTCAGGCGATGAATCTGGTGTGGTAAAACCAGAAGAGCCATGTGCTGAGGTAAAAAATGAGAATTCTAGTCTAACAATGGATGATGCAAATTTTCCACCATTGTTGAACAAGAATTCAAAATCACCCAAGGACCGTCAGGCTTAGGTGAATCTGTTTAAATGAAAAACCTGACTTGCCGGAGCTCCCAGGTTGGTAAGAGTGGAGCAGGTATCGGCATCTTTCTTGAGAAATTCACGAAAGTGATTTCGTCATACATGTGGTAAATCAGGGACATTAAGTTGTACTTGATTTTCTACAAGTAGTTGTGTTGAAAAATCTGGAAATGTTAAATCATACAAATGGTTAAAGAGAACAAGGTGATGAATGAGATCCCCATGTTTGAGAAATGACTCACAAAACTTATTTTCCGAAAAAAACCATTTTGATTAAAATAAAATTAAGTGTTTTGAAATCACCGTGGTAAAATGTTTTGTTGTCAGGGGAAGTTCTGATTGTTTAAGTCAAGAGAATGGAGAATTGAAGTAATTCTCATCATGTTGTCACTTTACCTGGTACAGTTTGTTTTCAAATTTTCCCAGAAAATCAAAATTGAGACATATTTTGATTTTAGGGGGAGTAAAAATTTTAAAAAATTTGAAAATTTGAAAATTCCAAAAACATTAAAAAAAGCAAAAATGAGTTTTGTTGTAAAAAAGAGGAGATGATAGTAGATCAGTTGGACTGTCACAACATGCTAAAGAAATGGAATGATAAAATGTGATAAACGATCTCACTAAAGATGTGACGATAGGCTCAGCTAGACTAGTAGATTTGCGATAACGATACAAACTTAAATAAAAAAAAGCCTAGTTCTAGTGGGAAACGCGATTGAAAGCATAGTACTTAGTTTTTTCCTTCTTGATTGTGTGCCTACTCAGTAATCGCTGATTGTCGAAAGACATAAAACTGGTTAAGTATGTGAACTTTCACAACTTTGCTAAAAAGTCGTTGTGATTGTGCATTTCTTTTTGCAAAGATTTAAACTTGTTTTATTTCTTTATTTTGTTTAAGCATTGGACATCCTCTGCGTATACGTGAGTATCGACCTGGATGTTATTGCCTAAACGTTCTGCTTTATTTTCTTTGGTGTTTCGTTTAAGCTTTGGACCTCCTCTGCGTATACGGAAGTATCGACCTGGTGGTTAAAGCCTAAACAACTTCAACTTATTTTTATTTTCTTATTTTGTTTAAACATTGGACTTTCTCTGCGTATACGGAAGTATCGACCTGATTGTTAATGTTTAAACATTCTGCTTTGTTTTCGCACAAATCACAGTTGATAAAAGTTTAAAGGCATTACTTGAGTCAGTGTATTGCATGATGAGGGGATATGCTGAGATTGTGGGGTCCATAAGAATTTTAGTGCAAAATTAATATACCTTAACGTATCGGTAAGCATTTCGAAAGTTTTTAGATTGAGTTTAAAAGGACAATAATATCGTCAATCTATGTGAATCGTTTAAAACTGTAAATGTTTAAAGCTTAACGATGCTAGTGATTGGTCACATACACTGATATGATCCTCTTACACAAACTCACAAAAATATTGTCTGTAAATATTTCTTACTGCATTACTGTATTGTTCTTTTTAGAAGTTTAGCTTAAATTTTTGAAAAATTCAAAAAGATTTTCGGCAACTGATGTTGAAGAACTGATATTCAAAATTTCAAGTGCTAAACAAGATGAACTGGTTTGGGAGTGTAGATCCTGAATTGAAAATTTTTGATTTAAGAAGAAGTTGAGATTAGTTAATCAGGGTCATTAATTTGAACTTGATGTAACTATTACTAGTAAGTTTGATTTATGTAAAAACTTATGTTTTAGTGAGAATTGTGTAGGTGATGAGCTTAAACAGAGTTAAAGCCAGGATTTGATTTCAAAGGCGATAGCTAATTCCAGACTGAAAATCCCAGCTTGATGAAAGGGGGAGTCTGACGAGGTTAGAGCTAGAGAAAAGATCCGGGTACATGATTCCAGGAGAAAATTCTTGAAAAAGACCGATCAAGATTGAAGAGTCGTCATGTTGAAGACTCTCACTGAAGATTCCGTCAACATTCAAGGGGGAGTCTGTTGGTGCAGTTGTCTGTCGACTTCATCTTCGTTCGAGTCTTAGGTTAGAACTGATAGATTAGAGCACGAAAAACGAGAAATGGGAATATAGGTGATTCCGCTTGAATGACACAGAGTCATTTCAAGCGAGATCAGGTGGACAAGTTCAAGCGAAATCTTGAATGTAATTTCTCTTGAATGATGTTTCGCTTAAGAATGTCATTTCACTTGAATCATGTTCAAGCGAAATCACATGCCTATAAATACCCACTCAAGCGTAATCAGTTGTAACCTTCTTGTTTCCGACGACGAAGCCCTGTCGCGGAGATGATAGTAGATCAGTTGGACTGTCACAGCATGCTAAAGAAATGGAATGATAAAATGTGATAAACGATCTCACTAAAGATGTGACGATAGGCTCAGCTAGACTAGTAAATTTGCGATAACGATACAAACTTAAATGAAAAAGCCTAGTTCTAGTGGGAAACATGGTCGAAAGCATAGTACTTAGTTTTGTCCTTCTTGATTGTGTGCCTACTCAGTAATCGCTGATTGTCGAAAGACATAAAACTGGTTAAGCTTGTGAACTTTCACAACTTTGCTGAAAAGTCACTGTGATTGTGCATTTTATTTTGCAAAGATTTAAACTTGTTTTATTTCTTTATTTTGTTTAAGCATTGGACATCCTCTGCGTATACGTGAGTATCGACCTGGATGTTATTGCCTAAACGTTCTGCTTTATTTTCTTTGGTGTTTCGTTTAAGCTTTGGACCTCCTCTGCGTATACGGAAGTATCGACCTGGTGGTTAAAGCATAAACAACTTCAACTTATTTTTATTTTTTTATTTTGTTTAAACATTGGACTTTCTCTGCGTATACGGAAGTATCGACCTGATTGTTAATGTTTAAACATTCTGCTTTGTTTTCGCACAAATCACAGTTGATAAAAGTTTAAAGGCATTGCTTGAGTCAGTGTATTGCATGATGAGGGGATATGCTGAGATTGTGGGGTCCATAAGAACTTAGTGCAAAATTAATATACCTTAACGTATCGGTAAGCATTTCGAAAGTTTTTAGATTGAGTTTAAAAGGACAATAATATCGTCAATCTATGTGAATCGTTTAAAAATGAAAATGTTTAAAGCTTAACGATGCTAGTGATTGGTCACATACACTGATATGATCCTCTTACACAAACTCACAAAAATATTGTTTGTAAATATTTCTTACTGCATTACTGTATTGTTCTTTTTAGAAGTTTAGCTTAAATTTTTGAAAAATTCAAAAAGATTTTCGGCAACTGATGTTGAAGAACTGATATTCAAAATTTCAAGTGCTAAACAAGATGAACTGGTTTGGGAGTGTAGATGCTGAATTGAAAAATTTTGATTTAAGAAGAAGTTGAGATTAGTTAATCAGGGTCATTAATTTGAACTTGATGTAACTATTACTAGTAAGTTTTTCTTATTGATTTAAGTAAAAACTTATGTTTTAGTGAGAATTGTGTAGGTGATGAGCTTAAACAGAGTTAAAGCCAGGATTTGATTTCAAAGGCGATAGCTAATTCCAGACTGAAAATCCCAGCTTGATGAAAGGGGGAGTCTGACGAGGTTAGAGATAGAGAAAAGATCCAGGTACATGATTCCAGGAGAAATTCTTGAAAAAGACCGATCAAGATTGAAGAGTCGTCATGTTGAAGACTCTCACTGAAGATTCCGTCAACATTCAAGGGAGAGTCTGTTGGTGCAGTTGTCTGTCGACTTCATCTTCGTTCAGGTCTTAGATTAGAACTGATAAATCAAGGCTTGTAGTATGAAAAACTTAGGGTTTTGAATATTGTTTTAAAGTGATTTCGCTTGAAACATGTTATTTCGCTTGAAAGTAACAAATACCATTTCAAGCGAAATCAACATAAGTGATTTCGCTTGAACTGACATTTGCCACCTTCAAGCGAAACCCTAGCCCTATATATAGCCTTCAAGCGATATCAGTTGTAAGAGTTCTTGTTTTCCGACGCCGAGGTGCTGTCGAGGTGTCTCCAGCTTTGTAATCGCTTTTTGATCAATACAAGAAACAGTTAATAGTGATTATAGTGTTATACAAGCTAAACAAAGACAGAATCAATGAATTCCACCTCTGATTCTGTCTGAGCACTCTTCTGATCGACTCGTTAGGTCGTTTCACGATCCTACAATAGTAGGCTTGAACTTCAAGCCCATCCATTGGGCATTATCCGACATGTGGCTCCTAATCAACAAAGGGGCTTGAAGTTAAAAATGGGTGTAATGGTGTAGCAACCCGATTTTTCGAAGTTAAAGTCAAAGTCAAAGTACAAGTCAAAGTCAAAGTACAAGTCAAAGTCAAGGTCAACGTCAGGTTTACGTTCAAATCTGACATTTCTTGCTTAATTATTGCTTGTACTCGCAGACTCGATAACCGATAAGTGTTAATTACGCTATTTCAAACTACAATTTATTAATATGTGAAATAAAAATGTGATAAACGTAACTAAACGCTAATCTACTAAACGCTATCACATCGCCATCGCAACGCAAAACGCAGAATGATTATGTTAGGTTTATGATTGTTATTGTGTGTTACTATGTGCCTTACTTGTGTGTGCTTTATATATGTTTTGGATTATAATCGCAAACACAATAGCAACTCTATCGCATCGCAATCTCATCGCAACTCAAAACGCAGATTCACTTTATGCTTTTGTTAGGAGTTATGTAATTTGTGTAACTAATGTGAAATACTATCGCATCGCTTTGTCGCAACTCGCTTAAACGCAACGCCACGCACAACGCACGAAACGAAAGTTGGAAAACTAACCCGCGCAAGCCATCCGACCGAAAGACCAATCGAATGAATGGCCATCCGACCAGATGGCCGTCCGATCGAACGGTTGTCCGACCCACTAAAACCCTGCACCGCCTTTCTCACTCTCACCTATAAATACCCCTCCTGTCACATCAACTATTCATTAATGTGACAACTCCGTCCGACCAGTGCACTCTCAAGCCCTTTTCTCTCGATTTCTCACGATTCTTGTAAGTTTTCACTCTAAATCTTGTACTTCTATCATCTACACACACTTTCTCATCATTTTCACCATCAAATCTTACATTTTAACCATGAAATTGTAACACCCCGAAAACGGGTTTGGAAATCAAACCACGTTAACACTAAAAGACGGGTAAAGTACCGTTAATGGTAAAAATTAACCCGGTGAATATTAGGATTTTTAAATAAATAAACCTAATATTAAATAAAAGTTGAATAAAGGCTTATGCGTAAATAAAATTTATAAAAGGCCTGAGTTAACGGCACTTAAAATAAATTAGTCGTAAACTTCCCCAAACCCACTAAGTTAACTAGGGATGTTTAACCTGGTTAATAAGAGGGAATATGGATTGAAATAAGTAGGTTGTAACCTACTTCATAATTAACAAAACATGAGGGACCAAAGTTAGCTAATTGGAAAAGTTAATTATAAAAAACACACACACACACACACACAGTGTGTGCGTATGGTCGATCAGGAGAAGAGCTCCCATGGAGAAAACCCTAACTCACACTAAATGATCAAATTGAAGCTCAAATCAAGACCCAAATCAATGCATGAACACATAAAAACGATCACCTAGTCATGGGGATCACAAGGTATGTTGAATTTTGTTATTTGGTGATACTTTGAAATTATGATGAACAATCATAATCGAAATTCTGGAATGAATGATGAATCTATGAGCGTTGTTGTGATGAAATTCATGTTTAGAAACAAACCCTAGTTGCAAACTTGATGAATTAGTGTTAAAAACTAGGGATTTGGTGATTACCCATATATGTGCTAAGTGGGTTTTTATATCATTGTGATGAACACAAGATTTTGTATGTTAAATTGATGAATATTGATGTTATGATACAAGTTCTAAATGTATTTAATGAACACTAGACATAGAGGTTTGAATTTTGATGTTAACCTTGGTAAAAATAACTAGTTATGGACTAGTTTGTAAATGTGTAAAATTATGCCCACTAGGTGTTTGTTAAAATGCCTAAATGAAAGCTAAAATGTTGAAATTTCGAGTGAAACGTGCATTTGAATGATATGGCAAATTATGCGTAATATGAAGCGATAAGAGTTCTAAACATCATGTTGATTTAGACTTGAAAAGTAGTTAAAACGGTGGCGTGAGAATAATGCCTACTGGATGCTTGACAAGTGCTTAAATGAATTGTCGAGTTTCATAGTATAATCACTTATGCTAATAGGCAGTTTGACCTTTAAAAGTCAAACTGACCAAAATGAAATCAAATGGTAAATTTGGATGTAAAATCCGTAAGATGGAATAGTCATAATTAATGATGACTAATCTAACCATCTTACGAATTATGATGATAGTTTGACGCTTGACAAGCTAGGTGGAGGCTTGGAAAGGAAGCGGGTCAAACGAATCAAGTGTAAAGTAAAAACGTGTTTCGGATGCAAGGTAAGTTAAACTTACAACCCCTTTTAATTACAATACACTTACTTGTGATGTATTGATTTTGAATTATGTTAAGTAATTGAGATACTATGTTCCGGCACAATACAATGTAAGTAGGAATAAAGAAAAATGGTAAGAAACCATAAACTTAGGTAAAGAGGGTAAAAACGGTAGACTAGTCAAGTGAAGACTAACCAATAAGGAATTTTGAACATCGCGTTAAGGGGTGAACCTTGATGGGTAAAAGTGGCTAATTATTAATCCGTATATGAGTTGACGGATAAATAAAAGATTAAAAGTTCAACCTTTTGTTGTAAATCTTAACGGGTCAAATAATTCAAGGAATGTCCTTTAAGTAATAAGAAATCATGGTGTAAACCGGAATAGGTTTAAGGGACGAGATGGTATTACAATACCTTCATATGTATATAAATGGTCATGTCAACTAAACGGGTCAAATGGTGTGTTAATACCATTTGACAATAATAACTGACGACTACTTGTTGAGTTTTGTGATCACAGGAAATAATATATGTTTGCGTTGCTTTAACTAGAAAATTTAAAGCAAAAAAAAAGTATGTAAACGGGATGCTATGACCCGAGCTAGGTACGCATATTTAGATTTATAGTTAATAGCGATATTTTGGTCAAATATTAGTGAAAGTCTTTCTTCGTAAAATAAAGGACTAAAATTGACCAAAAAGCCCTTAATGGGTAAATTGGGCAAACGACCCATATGGGTTATTTAGGAACTTGTATGGTGATTATGGAATATAGGTAGATACTTTATATGAGGAAATGTAAAGTGCGAAAAGAGAAGAGTGAAAGACTAATGGATAAATGCATAAGACCTTCTAAACGGGTCAAAACGGGTTACGCACATAACTTAGATATTGGCCGCGTAACTCATAAATGTTATGAATCTAAGATAAAGAATTTGAGTTAATTACATGGGCGTATGCCCCATGACTTTTTTGAAATAAGTTCGTGATTTTAAATACAAATGGGTCAAAATGTTGAATTTGAATAATAAGCCGAATGTTTAAAAAGTTAGAATTTTATTAGTTCGAATGTTGAATTTTATTAGTTCGAATGTTGAATTTTAACTCCATATGATGGAGAATTAAATTACGAACGCATAGGAAAAAGAATCACGCGAAACGGATATGTAGATAAAAAGTTATGGCACTTGAAAGTTGATTTTTTTGATTAAAAGCTAGAGCTGGGTAAAATGCAGGTCCAGACACAGACCTGCTGGAAAATGTTCTCCCCCGCGGCACGCGAAAATGAACTATGACACTGGCGCGACACGTGGGTGCCGTCGCGGCACGCGAAAAGAAAAGCAGAGCCTCTCGCGTGGCGCGAGAGGCATAAATCTGAAATTTTATTTTGTTTTGTTTATTTGATGTTGGAACTTGTTTATACTTGTTTCTAAGCTATCAAAACTAACTTTTGAGTTGGTTTTGATCATAGGTGAATATCAAGAGTAGCTGGATGAAGATCAAGCGACGAAAAAGAACCGAACACATAAAAAGAAGCTTCCGCACATTGTATCGTTGTTATTTTTAAGCGACGAACTCAATTACATTATGTTGTATTATTTTTAAATTGTAAAAGTTTAAATAAACCCGTATCTTCATAAGTATGTGTAGTCCTAATTACACATTTAATTGTCGATATTTATACGGAAAGCGTTAAATATTAGTAAGGGTCTTACAAGTTGGTAATCGGAGCTCAAGGTTAAAGAATAAAGTGTGTTTGGTTCGAGGCTTGATCGCAAAATCCGGTAAGTATATTTTATTAATGGTTTAGCATGTTGAAGTGTTGTAAACAACACATGGGGGTATCGTATAATACACATTACCCCAATCAAATCGATAAAGGAATCGGTATAGTCAACAAAATTACGTGTGTTGACACGTATAGCAGAAAAGCCTTGTATTATAATACGGGCATTTATTAATGTTGAAATTACTAACTTTTGTAAATGTTTAGTTGAAGGATACTCGCATCCGAAGATGGTGAGAGTGTAACAAGTGACAGATATGACAGAGGAACGATCCGAAGTACGACAAGTAGAGTATGCTCATCAAGGACCTAAATCGCGTAACGATCGCGAACAAGGTTAATGGCAAGGAAAGCCCGTTAGGGCAAACATTACCAGGTGCATATGTTTTTTTTTTTAAATTTGATCATACAAATAGCAATATGCAACAAACACGTAGAGAATGACTATTGCATACATAGAATAAAACTTGGAAAACCTGAATAAGACACATATTCAGGATGAAGTTTCCAAGAGAAAATTTAGTAGAAAAATGTGTTATTCACGATTGTGAATAACGAAACAATAATATAGTTAGTTTATGTGGAAACTTGGATGGGAGTAATTATCCGAGTGAATAATTCTCAATATTATACTAATGAGAAAAGCAGAGATCACATTAACGAATATATTACATAATAGTTTGATAGAAAGAAAACATTTTATATGTTCAAGGGAAAAACAAGTAAAACTAATAATTGTCATTTAGCAATTAAATAAAGTTTTACGGAATGAAATCAAAGATATAGAAATAAACAGAGACGCTACTTACATAGGGCGTGATGTGAAAAATATGAAAAGGTCATGCGTGTCATGTGTTGACCGCTTACTCTGGCTAAGTAAGTAGTGAACACATGATACCATGAACTTCTTATGATGGACACATTTACGTCTGATTTAATAAGGATGGGGTGAATGGGACAATTTAAAAAAAAAGAGGTACCTAAATGAGTAAAATAAGCAAAATGTTTGATAATAAACGTAGACACAAGTCGGATGACGGAAGTGTATTACGTTAGAATAACGAGCCCGAGAGAAGGGACAAGGATCAAAGTAAATGAAAATACACACCGACTAATAGGAATGCTAAGGCATAGGGATAAAAGTTTGACTGTCACAAGTGATGAAATTCACACGGACAAGTCAAACGAATTAAATAAAGAATAAAGGACTTGAGTGAATAAAAGCGATGGATTTCGCTAAGACGACCAAATAAATTAAAACGAAGTCTTAATACATGCCGGGACGGTTGCTTTGATAATGACTTCAGTAAAATACCCGATAGATGGGTAGGATTTTGAAAGTATGCGTAAACCAAGAGACGGGAATGCGAAATAGAAAGTCAAAGGACTCGGATTGTGAGTAATGACTAAGGAACGACAAAATTTCACAAACAGAAAATTTGATAACTATAGGATGAACGGGTTGAACAAAGAATGAAGTTTGACATTCATAAGTGACGAAGTTTCACACGAACAAGTCAAACGAGATAAATAAAGAATAACATTTGATAATACAAGTAAGCGCAAACCGGATAAAGGTAAGCGGAGAACAAACCCACGTGTAAGCGACGTAGGAAGTCGAAGAGTCAGAGAGATAGTCTAGAAGAAAGCGAATGTAGCTTTAGACTACGGTCAAAGTCATTAGAATTCAAGAATGAAAATAAATGATCTTTAAATTTTAGAAGGGTGTCTTGACACCAGTAATATACATACATATATATATATATATATATATATATATATATATATATATAGGGAGGGGCTCATGCGAGAACCACCCTTATTGTGAGAACCGCGAGAACCAATGTGAACACAACCTAAAATAGCTAAAAAAACCTAAAAAAAACCTAAAAAAACCTAACCCCCACCCCCCTCCCCCAAAAACCTAAACCCCCCACCCCCCCCCCCCCCCAAAAAAAAAACCTACCCCCCCCCCCCAAAACCTAACCCCCCCCCAAGCTAAAAAAAACCTAACCCCACCCCCCCCCCCCCCCCAAAAAAAACCTAAACCCCCCTCCCCCACCCCCCAAAAACCTAAACCCCCCCCCCCCCCCCAAGCTAAAATGCTAAAAACTAAACCCCCAAAAAACCTAAAAAAATCTAAAAAAAATAAAAAAAAATCCAAAATTTTTTTTTTGATTTTTTTAATATTTTTTAGGTTAAAATCGCTACTTTTCGAAGCCAAAAAAAAAAATTTTTTTTTTTTTTTTTTTGGTTCGAAAAGTAGCGATTTTAACCTAAAAAATATTAAAAAAATCAAAAAAATTTTTTTTGTGTGATTTTTAGCTATTTTTAGGCATTTTTGGTGTGTTCACATTGGTTCTCGCGGTTCTCACAATAAGAGGTGGTTCTCGCATGATCTTCTCCCTATATATATATATATATATATATATATATATATATATTTTAAGAGCAAAATGACACGAGCAAAAGATGACCTACGGGATCACCATAACCTTCAGGTTATAAACAATGTAAAAGTCTACGGGACTAAAATGACCATTGGGTCACAAATAGAAAGAAACGAGTTGTAAGAGTCTCACCTTAAAAGGGGTGAAAACCTAAAGAAATAGCCTGCGAGGCTAAGTGAAAGGAACCTACGGGTCGATGATGTAAAGCATGGGAACTAGTTATGATTCCCCATGTAAAATAATAACGGAAATGAATAAATCTTTAGTCGTCAATTCCCTGATATGAGAAATTGACATAAGTTAAAGAGAAAAAAACGTTAAACTAAAAATTCAGTTTTAGTAAGAAGCAACGTTTTAACAAATATGAATATTACGAGGCGAATTTGGAAATGATTAATGTTAAAGGATATAGGTCTTAACACCGATAGGTGCAGGAAGATACATTCGAAAAGAAGAAGTATGATAAAGAAAAGTTGAGATAAACTTAAACGTGACGTGACGCTTTCACGGTCAAGAAAAGCAATGTAGAATATGATCACGTTGTGACGTGAGTTACGGGATAGGAGATCATAAACTCATATAAGCCTCGGAAAGGCAAAGTGAATATACTCGAGCGATGGGGTATAAGGTAATCGGTGACTAACAAGTCTAACCGCCAAAATAAATAATCAATAAAGATAAAAGATACAAGCTGAAAGTAACGGCCTATGAGGCCTTACATGTGAAAGGCGCATACGTTTGGAAACCAAAAAGACATTACCATACTATTCTGGTAAGATTATTAAACGCGAGCAACGCTCAAGTAGTTGCCAAAACTAAGTCCGTGGAGTTAAACCTAAGGAATTACGTAAGAAAGGTTTCGAGGACGAAACCTCTTTAAGGAGGGTAGACTTGTAACACCCCAAAAACGGGTTTGGAAAACAAACCACGTTAACACTAAAAAACGGGTGAAGTATCGTTACGGGTAAAAATTAATCCGGTGAATATTAGGATTTTTAAATAAATAAACCTAATATTAAATAAAAGTTGAATAAAGGCTTATGGGTAAATAAAATTTATAAAAGGCCCAAGTTAACGGCACTTAAAATAAATTAGTTGTAAACTTCCCCGAACCCACTAAGTTAACTAGGGATGTTTAACCTGGTTAATAAGAGGGAATATGGATTGAAATAAGTAGGTTGTAACCTACTTCATAATTAACAAAACAGGAGGGACCAAAGTTAGCTAATTGGAAAAGTTAATTATAAAAAAAACACACACACACACACACAGTGTGTGCGTATGGTCGATCAGGAGAAGAGCTCCCATGGAGCAAACCCTAACTCACACTAAATGATCAAATTGAAGCTCAAATCAAGACCCAAATCAATGCATGAACACATAAAAACGATCACCTAGTCATGGGGATCACAAGGTATGTTGAATTTTGTTATTTGGTGATACTTTGAAATTATGATGAACAATCATAATCAAAATTCTGGAATGAATGATGAATCTATGAGCGTTGTTATGATGAAATTCATGTTTAGAAACAAACCCTGGTTGAAAACTTGATGAATTAGTGTTAAAAACTAGTGATTTGGTGATTACCCATTTATATGCTAAGTGGGTTTTTATATCATTGTGATGAACACAAGATTTTGTATGTTAAATTGATGAATATTGTTGTTATGATACAAGTTCTAAATGTAGTTCATGAACACTAGACATAGAGGTTTGAATTTTGATGTTAACCTTGGTAAAAATAACTAGTGTAATATGAAGCGATAAGAGTTCTAAATGAAAGCTAAAATGTTGAAATTTTGAATTTTGATGTTAACTTTGTAAATGTGTAAAATTATGCCCACTAGGTGTTTGTTAAAATGCCTAAATGAAAGCTAAAATGTTGAAATTTCGAGTGAAACGTGCATTTGAATGATATGGTAAATTATGTGTAACATGAAGCGATAAGAGTTCTAAACATCATGTTGATTAAGACTTGAAAAGTAGTTAAAACGGTGGTGTAAGAATAATGCCTACCGGATGCTTGACAAGTGCTTAAATGAATTGTCGAGCTTCATAGTATAATCACTTATGCTAATAGGCAATTTGACGTTTAAAAGTCAAACTGACCAAAATGAAATAAATGGTAAATTTGGATGTAAAATCCGTAACATAGAATAGTCATAATTAATGATGACTAATCTAACCGTCTTACGAATTATGATGATAGTTTGACGATTGACAAGCTAGGTGGAGGTTTGGAAAGGAAGCGGGTCAAACGAATCAAGTGTAAAGGAAAAGTGTGTTTCGGATGCAAGGTAAGTTAAACTTACACCCCCTTTTAATTACAATACACTTACTTGTGATGTATTGATTTAGAATTATGTTAAGTAATTGAGATACTATGTTCCGGCACAATACAATGTAAGTAGGAATAAAGAAAAATGGTAAGAAACCATAAACTTAGGTAAAGAGGGTAAAAACGGTAGACTAGTCAAGTGAAGACTAACCAATAAGGAATTTTGAACATCGCGTTAAGGGGTGAACCTTGATGGGTAAAAGTGGCTAATTATTAATCCGTATATGAGTTGACGGATAAATAAAAGATTAAAAGTTCAACCTTTTGTTGTAAATCTTAACGGGTCAAATAATTCAAGGAATGTCCTTTAAGTAATAAGAAATCATGGTGTAAACCGGAATAGGTTTAAGGGACGAGATGGTATTACAATACCTTCATATGTATATAAATGGTCATGTCAACTAAACGGGTCAAATGGTGTGTTAATACCATTTGACAATAATAACTGACGACTACTTGTTGAGTTTTGTGATCACAGGAAATAATATATGTTTGCGTTGCTTTAACTAGAAAATTTAAAGCAAAAAAAAAGTATGTAAACGGGTCGATGCTATGACCCGAGCCAGGTACGCATATTTAGATTTATAGTTAATAGCGATATTTTGGTCATATATTAGTGAAAGTCCTTCGTCGTAAAATAAAGGACTAAAATTGACCAAAAAGCCCTTAATGGGTAAATTGGGCAAACGACCCATAGGGGTTATTTAGGAACTTGTATGGTGATTATGGAAAATGTTCTCCCTCGCGGCACGCGAAAGGGAACTATGACACTGGCGCGACACGCGGGTGCAGTCGCGGCACGCGAAAAGAAAAGCGGAGCCTCTCGCGTGGCGCGAGAGGCATAAATCTGAAATTTTATTTTGTTTTGTTTATTTGATGTTGGAACTTGTTTATACTTGTTTCTAAGCTATCAAAACTAACTTTTGAGTTGGTTTTGATCATAGGTGAATATCAAGAGTACCCGGATGAAGATCAAGCGATGAAAAAGAACCGAATACATGAAAAAGAAGCTTCCGCACGTTGTATCATTGTTATTTTTAAACGACGAACTCAATTACATTATGTTGTATTATTTTTAAATTGTAAAAGTTTAAATAAACCCGTATTTTCATAAGTCTGTGTAGTCGTAATTACACATTTAATTGTCGATATTTAGACGGAAAGCGTTAAATATTAGTAAGGGTCTTAAAGAAATCACCTGATTCGGAGCTGTTCTAGGGTGACGTCATCACGGGTTCATATGAACACCGGAGTGTGACCTCATCTCAGCAAGAATGGTTCGAATCTAACAGATTTCTACAAACTTTCACACTAATTTTAACTAAATCTAAACACTTTTCAACTGATTCAAACTTTTCTTCAACATTCTTTACTTTTTACTCGAAAATTGGCGGAATCCAGACTTGTTCGTATGTTCTACTCATTCTCTAGTAGAAAACTGGGCTGAGAATGGATTTCTACCAAAGAGACGACCGATTCACGGGTTGAACATGAAACTTCACCTTGAACAGTTTAGACTGATCGAACGGGGTGATTCCCATCCGATCGACTGAGCTAAACTTGGTGATATTTCCGTTATTTGATACGTCGTCATACCGTTTCGGTTAAACCGCAAAACTTTTCAAACTTAACTTTTACAAAGTTTTCAACCCAAACAACTGCTCACCCGAATAGCCATCCGACCGTATCAACCTCCGACCGAACGGCTACTCGACCAGGTGATTGTAATATTCAACACTTAAACAATTTTCAAAACTTCAGAGAATATCAGCTTCCACTCGAATCATCATCCGATAGAACGGCCATCCGTCCGGATGACCATCCGTCCGGATGAGCTGATATATTGAGATATTTCTCACTTTTCAAAATGTTACAACAAAAACTTCAAAGTTCAACATTTCACAAACACATTCAACCCGTCGAATGACCCATCCAACCGAATGGTCATCCGTCCGGACAGTCATCTGATCGGATCACTGTCCGCTCCCTCATCTCTCCAACGCACTGTTTAACGCACTATTCAATGCTTACACTATCGTTCTCTGATCAGGCTAACCTCTCAAGCGCTCCCTTCAATCCAAGACTGTGTTTATTTACTAAACACGATCTGTGAGTATACTCGATCCCTTTTTGCTTTATGCACTTTTGGGTGTTACATACGTTACCTACATCAAATCACATCAACACACAACACAACACTTTTATACGCTAACCGCTCTCTCATGTTATACGTGACTCGATGAATGCTTGTATGTTATGTTTATACATTGATTGTTGTCTGCCTGCCTTAGCAACGATAGTACTATAGTTTGGACTCGACACCTGTTTATATGGGGGTTGTTAAGGTTCTTACTTCATGTGTTCGCAGTGGTGAACATGTGTTGCGCACTCTACAACTCGCAATCATAGGTATTGATAGTATCATTGTTGATAACTTACTAGATTCGCACTCTACGTAGTACATGCTGGTCATGCGTAAACGCTTTCACTATACTATATGCTGTTAAACCTGTATGCTCACCTTTGCACTATGTGTATTGACTTTATTTTAGCGTATGTGACAGGTGTTTAGGATGCTATGCTATGACTTGCCTTCGTGGAATCAAGCTAGGGGATTCTAGAAACAAACTAAATAAAATCTGAATTGTCCGAACAATTATTTGTCTTTGAGAACTATGTCTGTAATAACTGTTTTACTTTATATGTTATGGTATGTGACATGACGTTAAATATTTGGTAATTATAGTTGTTATGGATTCTCCTGGGCAATCTGTTTCGCTCAGTGCCACGCCCCGATGTTTCCGCCATCGGTTGGGATGTGACAGATTTGTATCAGAGCCATAACTATAGCGAATTAGGCAAGACTCGACCTAGTCTGGGTCGATGTCTTGGAATTGACCTTGTCTATAGTCTAAGTACTAACAGACCGCCTCGTGCAAACTCGGTAGGATTTAGTACGAGCTTACTGGATACTCTCACTCGAACTCGCGAAAATTACTCAGCTTTTCTAACGCTGACACAACGCACACACGATATTCGAAAACACTCGCATAACACACAATCAAGTGATTTGGGCGAGATTAGGTGTGAAAGCCGTAAACTCTCGACGAAATTGCTCGCTCGACACGTGCATTATACTATCAAACACGAGAATTTGCGTGAGTCAAGAGTGAAATCCATACCTCGACGAAATTCTCCCTCTCTATCTTGTGGTTTACCACACAAACAGGAATAAAGTGGTTAAGTTAGGGGTGAAACCCGCATCTTAATGACTTGTTCCGCTCTCTATTTTGGTTTTACAAAACTCTCACCAAAGTCTCGAGGGGTTCCAATGACTTGAGTCACATGGTAGCCGAAAGGATGCGTGTCATTCACCTGGATTGAGGCGAGAGCATAGTCTAGAAGGTCAAAGCATGCCCTCGAAGTCGAATGTGGATAGTCGAATCACTTTGGGTAGTCGTTGTCTACACACCCAGACATTCTGTTTTGATTCTGAGATCACAGCCGCTGACTCTGTGAATTATCAATTTTATGTGTTTTATGTGGTTTTATATGAACATGTTTTGATTTTTGGAGACTTATACGCTTTTTTGTTCTTCTCTTTTATTAAACGCGCACAACACGCACAGCTATCTATATCTCAACAAGCTAACAAATCGCTGAACTCTCGCTATACCACTCGCTACTCGCTCTCACAACTCTCGATCGCTTTACGCATATGTGAAAAATAGGTGGACTACGTGCTTCTGTGCCTTTGTGCTTACGTGCTTATGTGTTTATGTGGATTATGTGCCTACGTGATTATGTGCCTATGTGTTATGTGTTGACGTGTTCCTGTGCTTTATGAATAATAGTATAATGTTTATACACTAAACTAGTATCTAGGCGCGATTTAATCGAAAATCTCGTCTGAATCCTATGACGATGTCTGTTGTAGACAATGTCGTCATTCGGTTCGCAGACCTCCCGCGTTACTCGCCGTAACCATGCTGACAAACGTATTGCATTGCATCGCTAGTCGCCAAGGAAATGGCCAAGGTCATTCCGCAAATCGTCAGCGAAATCAATGAGGTCGCCAGCAAGTCCTCTGAGGAATCTAAGACCGACTCGCCTCGCGCTACTTTTAGCTTTAAGCAATTTAAAGCTTGTCGACCCAAAGACTTCACCGGGGAAGATGGGCCGAGCACAATGTTTCAATGGTTCGACTCGATTGAAGTCACTCTTTGTCAAAGCGGATGTCCAGACAACCTCCGCACTGTTAATGCTACTGGAGTCTTCCAGTCTAGGGCACTGGAATGGTGGACAGAAGAGCGCAACAGGCCTGGGAACGACGCAGCCTATGGACTTTCTTGGGAGGAATTGAAGGAAGTCATAATGAAAGAATTTTGTCCCCCACATGAACTCCGGAAGCTGGAAGACGAGTTCTGGCATATCAAGCAAGAAGGTGGCGACAATGCTGGTCTTATTGCCCGCTTTAAACAGCTCAGCATCATCTGTCCTGGCCAAGTCTCAACTCACAACATCACAATCAAGAAAAACATTCGCGCTCTACCTGATTGTGTTGCTGATTTTGTTCAAGCCGCCAAGACTACTACCATTGAGGAGACCTTTCAACTCGCTGCTGAGATCAATGACAAGTGAGTTTTGGCTGGTTACTTTAAGAACACCACCAAGAATCTCCACCAAGCAACTGCTACTTCTGCTACCCCCGCTGCTGCAACCGCCGCACCTCAAGCTTCAAAGTCGTCACGTCAAGGACACAAACGCAAGGGTAACAACAACAAGAACTGTGTTGTCACTACCGCTCCACTTAACGCTGTACCCGCTCATCCCAACCAGAACCAGAATCACCAAGTCACTGCTCACGTGACCAACGCACCGCCTGCAAAGCGTGCGTACACTGGTCCTCATCCTCTTTGGCCAACTTGTACTTACTATCACCCAGTTGGGATCGCTTGCCACTTTTGTGTCCACTGCAACATCTACGGACACTTTACCACGAACTGTCGCACTGGTCCCCGTCAACAAGTTCAAGTTGTTCAAGTCCCTGCACCACCAGCTCAACCTCTTGATATCCAGGGAAACCAAGCAGCTCATGCTCCCGTTGCTCATGCACGAGCATGCTATGCATGTGGTGACCCTAATCATTTCTCAAATGTCTGCTCGAACCACATGGTGAAACAAGAGCCGCAGCAACCACCGCAACAGCAATAACAACAACAACAACAACAACAACCACAACAACAAGCAGCCCGTGGTCGAGCTTTCAACCTCAACACTCGCCAGACTCAAGCTGACAACAACGTTGTCAATGGTACGTTTCTCATGAATGGTATTTATGCTTTGTGTTTATTTGATACTGGAGCCGATAATTGTTTTATGTCGTTTGAATTCGAAAACCTCCTATACCGTAAACGCGCTAACCTCCCAACGATGTTTGACGTAGAAACTGCCACTGGAAGAACCATCACTGTTAGTTCTGTTCTTCGTGAGTGTACTCTTGAGCTCAACAATCACGTTTTCCTGATCGATCTTATCCCGATGCAGCTTGTTAGTTTTGATATCATAGTAGGCATGGATTTTCTTCGTGAGAATCGTGCTGAAGTCGTTTGCTTCGAAAAGATGATCCGTTTCTCTCTTTCAAACGGTGATCAACTCTGTGTCTATGGCGAAGTATCTTCGAAGAAACTGAAACGTATGTCGTGTCCAAGCAAGCAAGTATCTCCGCAAGGAATACAAAGCTTTCTTGGCACACATCGTAGAAGCGGAGAAGAAAAAGAAAGAGAATGCAATGGAAAAGGTGCTCGTGGTTCGTGATTTTCCTGCTGTCTTTCCTGACGATTTACCTGGTTTACCTCATACTCGTGATATCGATTTTCGTATTGACCTCATTCCTGGAGCTAACCCTGTCGCTAAAGCGCCTTATCGCCTCGCTCCATCCGAAATGCGAGATCTCTCTAGTCAACTCCAAGAATTACTTGATAAAGGCTTTATACGCCCTAGCACATCTCCATGGGGTGCACCTGTCCTTTTTGTTAAAAAGAAGGATGGATCGTTCCGAATGTGCATCGATTATAGGGAACTCAATAAGTTGACCATCAAGAATCGCTATCCCTTACCTCGAATCGATGATTCGTTTGATCAATTGCAAGGCACTACATGTTTTTCCAAGATCGACTTACGCTCTGGTTATCGTCAGTTACGAATTCAGGAGGAGGATATACCCAAAACCGCTTTTCGCACTCGTTACGGCCATTATGAATTTGTCGTTATGCCCTTTGGTCTTACCAACGCCCCTGCACTCTTTATGGATTTAATGAATCGCGTCTGTAAACCCTTTCTCGACCGCTTCGTCATCGTGTGTATCGATGATATTCTTATATATTCTAAGTTAAAAGCCAAACACGCGCAACATCTTCGTTTGGTTCTCAAACTTTTGCAAGGAAATCGCCTCTACGCCAAGTTCTTCACATGTGAATTTTGGCTTGAGGAGGTTCAATTTCTCGGTCACATCGTCAATAGCCAAGGAATTCACGTTGATCCCGCGAAGATTGAAGCAGTTAAGAGTTGGATTACACCAAAGAACCTGTCCGAAGTTCGTTCTTTTCTTGGATTGGCGGGTTATTATCGCCGATTTATCGCTGATTTCTCTAAAATCGCTGTTCCTCTTACCTCTCTTATGCATAAAGACAAGACTTTGTTTGGGGAACCGAACAGGAGGAAGCCTTTAAAACACACGCTCCCGTACTCGCGCTACCCGACGGAAACGACGACTTTGTAGTCTATTGCGATGCCTCTAACCTCGGTCTTGGTTGTGTTCTTATGCAACGGGACAAGGTTATCGCGTACGCCTCTCATAAGCTCAAGATCCACGAGAAGAACTATACAACCCACGATCTCGAGCTCGGTGCAGTTGTTTTTTCATTAAAGATTTGGCGACACTACTTTTAGGGTACCAACTGTACGGTCTTCACCGACCATAAGAGCCCACAACACATCTTGAACCAGAAGGAATTAAATATGCTCCAATGCAGATGGGTTGAACTTCTCAACGATTACGACTGTGAGATTCGTTACCACCCAGGCAAAGCAAATATCGTTGTCGATGCTCTTAGCCGACGAAGGTATTTACATAGCGTTCGTAATGTTCAAGCCCAACATGACCTCGAAGCCCTAATTTGTGACGCTCAGCACGCTTGCTTCATTGAGAATACCTTGAGAGAGGAAATGAAGAAGTGTGGTGCTGAAACCCAACTTGTCACCAAATCGAACGGTATCTACTGCTATCTCGACCGAATTTGGATTCCCAATCGCAATAATCTCCGAGAGATTCTGCTAAACAAAGCCCACAAATCTCGGCATTCCATTCATCCCGGTGCTGACAAGATGTACTAGGACCTGCATGCCAAGTATTGGTGGCCTGGAATGAAGAAGGATATCGCTCTCTATGTCTCGAAATGTCTGACTTGTTCCAAGTCAAGGCTGAACATCAACGACCATCTGGCTTACTCGAACAACCCGAGATACCTATGTGGAAGTGGGAGAGTATAGCTATGGACTTCATTACGAAACTCCCTCGCACCCCATCAGGTCACGATAGCATTTGGGTTATCGTTGATCGTCTAACTAAATCCGCCCACTTTCTGCCGATACGCGAAGACTTTAAGGTTGAACGATTAGCACGAATCAATACCGACGAAGTCATTTGTCGACATGGGACACCTTGTGATATCATCTCTGACTGTGATGGTCGATTCACTTCGTGCCTCTGGGAAACTTTTCAATCCGCTCTCGGTACTACTCTCAATCTTAGTACCGATTTCCATCCCCAGACCGATGGTCATACTGAACGCATGATTCATACCCTTGAAGATATGCATCGAGCGTGTGTTATAGATTTTGGTGGTAATTGGGAATCGCATTTACCTTTAGTCGAATTCTCGTACAATAAAAGTTATCACTCTAGCATTCAAATGGCACCATTTGAGGCTTTATATGGAAGAAAATGTCGATCGCCTATTATATGGCACGAGATCGGAGATGCGCAAATTACCGGTCCTGAGTTATTGCAAGAAACGACTGATAAGATCCTCCAGATATGAAATAATATCTTGAAAGCTCGGAGTTGTCAAAAGAGTTACGCCGCATGCCCCTTGAATTTGACGTTGGTGATCACGTACTCCTAAAGGTTGCACCTTGGAAGGGGGTGTTCCGATTCGGCAAGAAAGGAAAACTAGCGCCTCGATACGTTGGACCCTTTAAGATTCTGGAAAGAATTGGCAAAGTGGCCTACCGACTCGAATTACCAGAGGAACTCAGCAACGTACATCCGACTTTCCACGTTTCGAACCTCATAAAGTGTCTAGCCGACCAGAATTTACATGTCCCCCTTGAGGATTTACAAGTGGACGAAACATTACACTTCGTGGAAAAGCAGTTGAGATCATGGACCGAGAGACCAAGAAACTCCGACGCTCACGCATTCATATAGTGAAGGTTCGTTGGGAAGGCAAATGCGGCGCCGAGTTCACCTGGGAACTCGAGAGTGATATGAAGGCTAAATATCCACAACTATTCGTTATGTCACACCCCAACCGCATTAAAACAATGAAACCGTGACGAAAACGTCGGGGAGTGTTGCAACAGAATTATTGTTTTACAACCATGGATTCAAAAGTTTCGTTTTATTGATTCATTAAGTAATTTACATTGTCTTAAAACCAAACAAACAAGTTACACATCGACTATCATTGTTATTATGTCACTAGGGCCTCATCCAGATCCTATGTGAACATGCGTCCTAGCAATCAACATCATGCAACAACACCTGAAACATATGTAAAAAAAAGTCAGCAAAGAAATGCTGGCGAGCACATAGGTTTTATGAGAGTATCGGATTCATGGCTCGTTTACATGTTGCAATAACTTATTAAAAACTTGTTTTGAAAAGTGTATAGTATTGCAACATAATTAACCAACTCAAATCAAGTGGGTTATAATTTATAAAATCTCGTAGCCATGATTCTTAACCCCAAAACATTTGTTTTAGTAAACCAAATTGTAAAACATCTCGTAAAAACTCGTTAATAAAACTCGTAAGGTTTATATCTTCTAGAAAATATCGTTATGTGAGATCGTTTTAACCTTGTTTACCCAAGTGAACTAAATAACGCCACTGTATGTAATATGGTGAGAACACTTATATATAAGAAGTACCAGCGGCGTATCTACCATGTTTTCATCACATTACACCCGTCCCGTTATCTAAACACTAACCAAAAACCAACCGTTTATCCAATTCGTTTAACTCGTTTAAGTCGTTTCGAAATCGTTTAACTCGTTTAAATCATTCTCGTTTTAATTGTGAAACTACTTTTGGTCGTCTCGCTAATAACATCCAAACCTTCGTGACTCGACTATCTCGCTTCTCGCATTAACAAACCACCAAAGGATAAGTTAACAATCACTGATTCAGTCGTTACCCACCTAACCCACACATAACCATGGGTGCAGTCTGATAACGGGATTTATCAGATCCTATGGTACCATAACCTAATACTGGTCGGCTTGATCAATGTTAATGAATGTCATTCGTTATGTAAATACGTCCAACAAGTTTATTCACATTATCGATATCGTTATTAATTTTGTATAAACCATATCAATCGTTTTTTAAACCATCGTTAAAACCTCGAAAACATTTAACACATATGAATCACCCCAAAACAATTGAAAAAGTAAAATAGGGGAACTATGTACTCACATAGTTACCACAAAACATGTAAAAAGAGGGGATCTATGTACTAACATAGAAGTGCAAAGTTTCCTCAATCAAAAGAACTCAACAAAGCTCAAACAAGGAAATCAAGCAGCACCTAGAAATCGGATCACTAGATAAATAATCGACACCTAAATCGGAAGATCGGATAGAATGAGGTCTCGTAAACTAAATGAGTCTTGGAACTCATATGATATGGTTTAACAAAGCCTAGATCCTTATACGGAACCTAACCTAAGTGCTTTCGACCCGTCACGACCCATTAAGGTAGCTTACGCTACTTTAACGCGTCGTGCGTGCATAAGCGTGTTCGAGACATCTAACTAGTCCTATGACAAGTATTATATGCCTAAACATGTTACATAATTAGTTTAAGTGGCAAATGTTAAGTTACATATGCTTAATTACCAATTATGCATGAAAAGGGTATTTTGGTCATTTACCTAAGGCATATAAACTACCTATCATACAACTAACTAAACTAAGTGACCATAAGGTATAACCTCGGAAGGTTATTCCCTATACAACTATGGTCACTAAACATGCTTGGTCGGATCCTAATGATCGACCAAACGGGTCTAGTTTGGAAGTCTAAGCGGTTGTTTAGACCGCTTGACTTACGACTCTACACAAGCACTAAACTAAAAGTGACGAGCTAAACATGTTTAGTTAAGTTAGAAAACAGGTTTTGATATCAAAACAAAGTGTTTTGATACCCAAGAGTAGTTTGGTTACAAAATACGCATGAATACGCATTTTGACCGAAACTATGACTCGTCACTATGCCTAGTCAATGTGGTAATCAGTAGGTATAGTCACTCGGGACTATAACCATCGTGATTACGCTCACGTTGCAAAGTTCAAACGAACTTTTGGTTGACCATAACCTGGTCAAAGCAGAAAGTCAAACACTGTTTGATTTTCGTGCTAAAAACGCATAAAAAGCACGAAAGAATACTTACAAAGGGTCCAAGCTAGGAAATCTAGATTCAATTTGCTCAGGTATGAAGTGTTTCAACCTCAACTTAGAGCATTTGAATCAGATTGTGAGGAATGAATGAGGGTTTATATAGGAAACCCACAACCATTAGGATCGTTTCTCGTATTCCGTGCTTCGATCTTGGCCCTTCACTTGGGCACATGGAATTCAAAACCATGAGAATGCTTAATACCATCAAATTCAAGCCCAAAGCATGCCAAATCAGCTACTAAAAACCATCAAAACCAGCTCAAATGACCAGGTTCATTGTTTTTGTCTGAAGGTACTACGTGCCCCGCATAAGAATACATCTCATCTTACGCGGCCCGCCTAGGATACTTTGGCAGAATTGCATTTTAGTCCCTGCACTTGAGAATCTTGCATTTTGATGCATATTTGACACTTTTAAGCCCCGTTAACCTCATTTCAAGGCTCAAAAATGATGTTAAAGTATAGGGAACTTAAAATATGCTCAAAAACATCTTTGATGTCGGTTCGTTTGGTCGTACGGTTGCGTTGTTCGGTTAATTACGACGGAAGTCGTAACGAACGCAAAAACGATCCAAATTAAGCGACGAATTGAATTTTATCATGCCAATCACTAAAATAAAATATTTTAATGATTACATAAATTTTTGGATGTCCGGATATATTCAGAACGTAAGATATGCGCGAAAATGCAAACTTGTGCACTTTTTGACGCTTTTAGTCCCTGTTGATCAATAAAGTTTATTTTAGCATACCAAACCCCTCAAAGCCTATTTCTAAGCTATGTAAAGGATATTTAGGGTATTTTTAACTTATTATCAAGTTCCAGAATGCTTGTTACTGAACAAATCGGCATACTTTCACAGTTTGACACAAATAGTCCCTGCGATCGAACAAACTTGATTTCAACACACCAAACCATCCAAAACTTATTTCTAAGTTATGTGAAGGTTGTTTAAGGTATGTTAAGCCTATGTCACTATTCCAGAGTGTTTTTCGCATTAAACTGACTGCGTTTACGCATTAGTTTGCGTATAACTTTCCAAAAAGCGATTTAAAGCTTGAAACCGAACTCGAATCAAATCGTAAAATCATCAAACACAAATACACACATAATAACACCAATACACATATAATAACACCAAAGCACATTGTTTTATTAATAATTAACATTGTTTTACATTGTACATCGATTACAGAGCACAGTTGTCACAGTCTCCCCTACTTTAGGAAATTTCGTCCCGAAATTTTATTTAGAGGAAACTTGTGAAAACAAATGCGGATATTTCGCCTTCATTTGGTCCTCACGTTCCCAAGTAAACTCTGGGCCATGTTTGGATTCCCAGCAAACTTTAACCAATCGAATCCGTTTATTCTTCAACTGTTTGACTGCACAATCCATTATCTCCACGGGTTTCTCGAAAAAATGCATCCTTTCATCGATTTGGATCTCGTCGAGTGGAATGTGAAGATCAGCATCAGCTAAACACTTTGTCAAATTGGACACGTGAAAAGTCGGATGAATATTTCCAAGCTCTGGAGGTAGCTCTAGTCGATAGGCAACCTTTCCAACTCTTTCAACAATCTTAAATGGTCCAACATATCGAGGTGCAAGTTTTCCTTTCTTTCCAAATCTCACCACTCCCTTCCAAGGTGACACCTTGAGTAGGACATGGTCTCCGACTTAAAATTCTAAGGGCTTGCGTCGCATATCCGCATAACTCTTTTGACGGCTTCTAGCTGTCACAAGATTATCGTGAATTTTCTTGATTTTGTCTGTTGTTTCTAGAATGAGCTCAGGTCCTGTAAGCTGAGCTTCACCGAGCTCATTCCAACAGAAAGGTGAATGACATTTTCGACCGTATAAAGCTTCGAACGGTGCCATATTAATGCTAGCATGATAACTATTGTTGTAAGAAAACTCGATCAATGGAAGATGAGAATCCCAATTACCACCAAATTCTATCACGCATGCGCTAAGCATATCCTCCAAAGTTTGAATCGTCCTCTCAGATTGTCCATCTGTTTGGGGATGATAAGCAGTGCTTAGATTTAGTTGGGTTCCCATAGCAGATTGCATGGTCTTCCAAAAATGAGATGAAAATCGAGCATCACGATCAGATATGATATCCAAAGGAACACCATGTCGAGATACAATCTCATCAACATAAATCTTTGCAAGTTTATCAGCAGATAGATCCTCGCGAATCAGAATAAAATGAGCTGACTTCGTTAATCGATCGATAACAACCCATATAGCATCATGACCTTTAGATGTAGGCGGTAACTTAGTGATGAGATCCATCGCAATGTTCTCCCACTTCCAAACAGGTATCTCTGGTTGTACAAGCAAGCCAGAAGGTCGTTGATGTTCAGCCTTGACTTTGAGACAAGTCAGGCATTTCGATACATACACGGCAACATCCTTCTTCATACCAGGCCTCCAATACTGAGTACGAAGATCCTTGTACATTTTATCAGCACCAGGATGGATAGAATATCATGATTTGTGAGATTCGTCCATCACTAAAGTGCGGAGATCGTCTTGTTTCGGAATCCACAAACGATCCTTGAAATAGAGTAAACCATCGTCTTTTCTTTTGAGTTTAAGCTCGAGTTGAAGAGATAGCTCATATTTCAAAAAGCCTTTGATCACACAAGACCGCTGAGCTTGAAGAACACGAGATTGAATATCAGATAGAGCTCGGACATAATGAAGCTTGAATCGCTCCTTTCGACTTAGCGCATCGGCTACAACATTCGCCTTACCAGGATGGTAGCGAATTTCGCAATTGTAATCGCTCAGGAGTTCAACCCAGAGTCGTTGCCTCATATTCAACTCCTTCTGATTAAGAATATGCTGGAGACTTTTGTGGTCTGTGAAAACCACACACTTTGTACCATAAAGATAGTGTCTCCAGATTTTAAGCGCGAAAACCACAGCTCCTAACTCAAGATCATGAGTCGTATAGTTCTTCTCATGAACTTTTAACTGTCTAGACGCATAAGCTATAACTTTACATCGTTGCATAAGGACACAACCAAGGCCTAGATTTGATGCATCACAATAGACAATGAAATCATCGTTTCCATCGGGCGGAGATAAAACAGGAGCATCACATAGCTTCCGTTTCAGCGTTTGGAACGCTTCTTCTTGTTTGGGTCCCCACTCAAAAGGCTTATTCTTCTGAGTCAAAGGAGTGAGTGGAACCGCAATCTTCAAGAAATTCGAAATGAAACGTCGATATTATCCAGCGAGGCCAAGAAAAGAACGAACTTCTGTGGGTGTCGTTGGTGTATTCCAATCCTTAATTGCAACAATCTTGGATGGGTCCACATGAATACCCTGCTCGTTGACAATATGACCTAGGAACTGAACTTCCTTAAGCCAGAATTCACACTTGGAGAATTTGGCGAAAAGTTGTTCCTTCATCAGTAGTTCCAATGTCAAACGAAGGTGTTGCTCGTGATCGGCTTGAGACTTTGAATAAATGAGAATATCGTCGATGAACACAATGATGAACTTGTCTAAATAAGGTTTACAGACACTATTCATTAAGTCCATGAAGATAGCTGGGGCATTCGTCAAACCAAAAGGCATGACAGTGAACTCGTAGTGCCCATATCTTGTACGGAATGCAGTTTTGGGAATATCTTCTTCGAGAACACGAAGTTGATGATACCCAGAACGCAGATCGATTTTGGAAAAGCATGAAGTACCTTGCAGCTGGTCGAAGAGATCATCAATTCATGGTAGGGGATATCGATTCTTGATGGTAAGCTTGTTAAGCTCACGATAATCGATACACATTCGAAAAGATCCATCTTTCTTCTTCACAAAGAGGACAGGAGCACCCCAAGGTGAATAACTTAGTCAGATGAATCCTTTATCAGATAACTCTTGAAGCTGTTTCGATAATTCTTGCATCTCCGATAGGGCAAGACGATAAAGTGCTTTCGCAATCGGGTTGGCATTGGGTACAAGGTCAATGTGAAACTCGACTTGACGAACTGGAGGCAAACCAGGCTGTCACACCCCAACCGATGGCGGAATCATCGGGGCGCGGCACTAGGCGAATCAGATTGCTCAAGAGAATCCATAACAACTATATTGCGATAATATTTAATACATTCGTTATCCCATACTAACAAAGAATACAATCACATAAGTTATCACAGATTTCTTGTCCTCTCGAACAATACAAATCCGACAACCTAGATTTTAGTTGAGTTTCTAGACTTCCTAGCTTGATTTGATATAGTCTGCGATCTAACCTGCAACATACGTTAAAATATTTGTCAATACAAAAGTATTGGCGAGTATACAGGTTTGATAAGTATAGCATAATAGATAAAAAGTGCTGCGAATTTCTACATGCATAAACGTAATACAAGACATATACACTCACAAAACTGATACTACCAACTAAGTCCTCGATGCTCGAATGTACGATGGCATAACTAGACCCCGTCGGGCGCAATAGTACTATACTAGTCGTGGTGGGACGTCGCGAGTATAAGCCCTAGCACATATGCAACTAGCATCACGTATATTTATGCATAACAGTTATTCGCAAGTGATAATTCGATTGATTGAATATTTTGTTTGATAAGTTCGATTTGTTAAAAACGTATGTTACACCCAAAATGCGATTAAAAAGGGTTCAAGTATACTCACAGTGCGTATTCAGCAACTAAGTACTGCTTGATTGATTGGTTGAGAATGCGTCTGACTTAGCCTGATCGATTTAGAGTGCGTTAAACGGCGATGGACGAATCAGGTGACTATTGGTCATTCGGTCGGATGGCAATCCGGCCGGATGGCCATTCGGTTGAAATGATAAGGTTCAGTGACTATCCGGTCGGATGGCAATCCGACCGGATGGTCATTCGTTTGGATGATGCGTGCTTAGTGTCTATCCGATCGGATGGAGATCCGGTCGGATGGTCATTCGTTTGAAATGAGTGGTGATCCGTCCGGATTGTCATGTATTCCGTCCGGATGCCATGTATCCGTCTGGATGACATGTATCCGTCCGGATGACATGTTATCCGTGCGGATTACATGTTATCCGTGCGGATTACATGTGATCCGTGCGGACAACACGTCTGTTTCGCATTCTAAATTCTGTTTCTGAGTGTTTAACGGAAGGAATACGTGTAGAGTTACCGGGACAGTGTAATATCGTACTAACACTTGAAGTTCCGTCAATTCCGACCCGCTCTAACGGCCGGGAATCACCCCGTTCCATCAGATCTGGCCGTTCGTGATGGTTCTTCCTGGTTAACTCGAAATCGCACAGTTCCTTGGTTAAATACATAGATTTAGGCGAGATTTGTTACCAAAACATGTGGAAATCACCCAGATCTGAGTCGTTTATGGTGGAATGAGGTCACAACTGGAAGTTCATAAGAACTCTTGGTGACATCACCTCAAAACGCATCAAATCCGCAGATTTCACGGTTAGAAATTGAGTTTTGAAAGATAGAATGATGTAGAATTTAGTGTAGATTGTAGAAGTACAAGTTTCTAGGTTGAAATCTTACCGGAATCGCGAGGAATCGAGAGAAAAGGGTCTTGGAGCGTGTTTGGTCGAGTAGGAGCGGTCACATCACTGTTCAAGTGATGTGACATGGTATTTATAGGCAACAGAGAGGAGAAGGGAGTTCTGGTCCGGATTTCCCGTCCGTCCGGATTGCCCGTCCGTCCGGATTGCCCGTCCGTCCGGATTGCCCGTCCGTCCGGATTGCCCGTCCGTCCGGATTGCTATCCGTCCGGATGGCTATCCTGACGCGATGGACTTCCCCGTTTTCGATTGTTTTGCTAGTTTTTGAGGTACGCGCTCTCTATAGTTGAGTTATATTATTATTATATATGTATATATATATATAACTAAGGGTCGTATTTACGTATCCATAATCCACAGTTTCGATAATTACTCTCGGTTATCGTTTCGAGTATGCGATTATTAGCGACGTTTCACGGCCATCAAGGAGGGTAGTATAGGTCCTTTCTTGATGTCATCGTGAACGTTATTGTGTGTTGTGCCACAATGACTGACGGGGTACCATCCACTCGTATTGTCATCATCGTCACGACTATTGGAGCTATAGCACTCACCCGAGAGTCTTTGTTAGCGTTAATTGTTTACGTTCGACACATCACGGCCACTGAGGAGGGTAGAATAGGTCCTCACTCAATGCCTCCGTGAGTGTTAGCGTTTGTGATAATAGTGTAGTATAGCGACATTGTATTTCGAAAATATGCGATTATTCTTCGAATAGCGATATATACGATATAGTTACATTATGATCCGAATCTCTGGTGCTAGGCGTAACGAGTATATCGAGTGGTAACAACGCACGAAAGTGCGGGTTGTTACAGTCTCCCCTACTTTAGGAAATTTCTTCCCGAAATTAATCCAATAGGTAGACTTCTAAGAGTTGATCTTGTATGGATAGCGATACAGCGAGTGATCCGATTGAGAGTTGATAAGCGAGAGCGTTTCGAATAAGAGAGATCGATTGCGATAGCGAGATGGCGATGTAAAGACAAAAGTAACATCCCACGAGTTGGCGTTCCAAAGTGCTTCGTGTTGTGAAGAATTCGTTAGTTCATTGCGATTGAAATCTTAAAGAACTTGAAAGGTTTCTCATGGCGTAGGATTAACTGAGTCGATCGTTACCCAACGTTACGAGAAACGTTCATTTTAGATATTTAAGAGGAATTTAGGATGGAATTTTGAAAATTTTCCTTTTAACATAAGGTCAACTGAGTCGTTGTTAACCAATGTTGCAAGGAAGTTTTGGGTTTTTAAACATCCTAAGGAATTCGAAGATGAAAACTGGGGTTATGAAAACTCTCCTATGGCACGGGTTCAAGTTGAACTCGATGTCGAACCAATGTCTTAAGAGGGATTTTGTTTGGATGTTGTAAAAGTTTTAAGGAAAACTTGGATTTATGAAACTTTTCTTGGACATGGAGTTAAGCTGATTCGATGTTATCTCCACGTCGTGGGAAAATTTCACTTGTCCACTGGTTTTAAATCAAAATTTTTATAAAAAAAGACGTTTTAAATTAGTACAAAAGGTAGTTAATCACCGAGCCCCACTTGGCACTTTCCCACGAAAGTTTGTTAATATGTTTAAAACACTTATATATAGGAAGTACCAGCGGCGTATCCACCATGCTTCGCCCATATTACTTCTGTTTCGTGAGGCAGTGTCAGGTGTGCCGATATGACACGGATAGAATTGCGTTTATTTGGCCCAATCGATAGTAAGTCGGACCGAGCATAAGATAGAATCGAATAGGTTAATCCGGCGAGTTGATAAGCGAGAAGCGAGTAGCGCGTTTTCGATTAGATTCCACATTAAACATGGTGAAACACCACGTTTAACCAGGTTAGTTTTGCCTCGTGGAGCGGTGTCATGTGTGCTAATATCACACAGGCTGTAACGAACACCAAACGAACGATAGGTGGTACGCGATACACTAGCAAGCGGTAGACTATACACGATAAGCGATGAGCGATTAGGTGATTAAACGTCGGCGATGATAATCGAATTACGATAAGCAATAGTTGTTGTGTCGCAAGCGAGGGAGGTATACACGATTTATGCGGTTCGATTTGATTGATTAACGCCATAGAATTTACAAACATCAGACCCCACATGGCCTTTTTCCACGAAAGGTTGCTGATATGATTAAAACACTTTGCTTTAACCATATGAGCTTCATCTCGTGAAGCGAGGTCATGCGTGCTAACTTAACACGAATAACACAGCTAACGGTATAGCGATGGATTGATGCACAACAAACGATACAGATTCACATAATAAGCGATTATGATTTGTCGAGTTTTGTTTCGAATAAGCTTTACGTTACGTTGCGACGCATCACGGTTATCGAGGAGGGTAGAATAGGTCCTCACTCAACAATGTCGTGAGCGTTTACGTACTTGATGAGATTGATTGCTACAGACTTACGACCGGTCTTGCGTTGATGCCATTTCGGTTGTTACGCCTTGCGATTGAGTGTAGTGTGTTTGAAAATAATCACAATAGTATAATAGGTCTAATAACGTTCAACTCCACACGGCACTTTCTGCACGAAACTACGGTAGTATGGTAAAGCACACCTTGCTTTACCCCTATTACTTAAATCTCGTGTTTTGTTGTCGTATTTCGTTCAAACGTTTATGGCACCTTAGAATTCACTACGATCTCCGTGCACTGACCCAAATAATCCCGTGTGCACCCGTGACTAGTTGTTCCTTGCACGTTTATCGTACCTCGTTCCAAGAGTGTAGTGAGGGTAAAACACATTATTTCATGATATAGTATATAGTATATAGTATGTGTGTGAATCTAGCCTAGTGTGACGACTGGAGTGTGATAGAGAAACGAAAACGCGAGTAAATGTTACGCATAGTGGCAACATCGAGTAAAAACTTAGAAATAAAGGTCGAAAATCGTATCATTATAACTTATCCTGCGCTTGCTAGATCTGATGCTAAAGACATTTTGCTGGAGCTGTTGTTGTTGTACTCAAGTTCACGGTTCGATGCGGCAGTTGCGGGTGAAGTGACCGTAACGGTTGCAGTTATTGCAATAGCGACAGTCAGCCCCAACTGGATGATGATAGGTACACGAGTAACACTGAGGATGAGCTCCAGTGTAGGCTCATTTTGGAAACATCGGAACTGTTCGAAGAGGTTTTGGTTGCAGCAGTTCGGTTGTTGATGAGCTCGGGCTTGAAGTCTTTCGTTTGCGGCTGGGTTTGTCGGTGTCTTGCGAAGGAGTGTCGTCGTTGGAGGATTCGTCTGAGGACTCACTTGCAGAGTCTTTGGCCGATTTATCGTTGGAAGAACTGTCGGCAGATTTGTCAGAAGAATCGGCAGCAGATTCGTTCAAAGAATCGTTAGCAGATTCGTTAGAAGAATCGTTAGCGGGTTCGTTAGAAGAATCGCCAGCAGATTCACCAGAAGAATCGTCGACATGTTCGCCTGAAGGATTAATGGCGATTGCTTGATAAGCTTGCTTGACAGGATTCTTTGAGAAGAACCCTTCCATGAGTCGTTTGTTGTTGATTTCTGCGGCTAAGCGGTAGGCTTCTTCGATGGTAGCAGGTCTTGCAGCTTCGACAAAATCACCCACACACTCAGGCAAGCCACGATTGTACTTCGCGATGGCTTTCTCTGGAGTGTTGACTTGACTTGGGCAGATTATGCTAAGCTGTTTGAACCTTGCGGTGTAGCCAACATTGTCACCTTTGTTTTGCTTGATTTCCCAAAATTCGTTTTCTAGCTTCTGGATCTCATGGGGAGGGCAGTACTCTTTCTTCATAAGCTCTTTCAGCTCATCCCAAGAGAGAGCGTAAGCTGCGGAGATCCCCCGTTTGTTACGTTCGGCGGTCCACCAGTCGAGTGCTCGTGATTGGAATACTCCGGTGGCGCAAGTAGTACGGAAACTATCGGGACACCCACTTTGACGAAGGGTAACTTCGATAGAATCGAACCACTGGAGTAATTAAGTCGCACCTCCTTCACCCGTGAACTCCATTGGGTCACAGGCTTTGAAGTGCTTGTAGAGAAAAGTAGATTGCGGTGCTTCCGTCTTGGAGTCTTCCGAGGCTCGAGAGTTGCTGAGAGAGTGCGCTTGAGCGGCAATTCGAGGAATAAGCTTACCCACTTCCTTAGTCACAAGTGATGCAATCCTCTTATCGACACTTCGTTTGGCTCTCCTCCTAGCTACTCGTCTCGAGGTAGAGTTGTTGGAAGGCATCTAGACAGGAAGAGACTTGGAGTGAGATTCGATCATAATGATTTTTTTTGAGTTTTGCGATGCGATTGAGCGCGTTCAAAACTTGATGCGAAAATGTAGTAGTAATACGAATCACATAGGAGCCATATAGGAAACACGAAATTCCTAAGTTCTCACACAATGATTTGTTGTTTATACGTACTTATATGTATTTATATAGTTGAATTTTGTAATCATACACCTACAGATCGACTTAGAATATGCGAGGACGCGTTGAGGGAAGAAAGCGAGAGAGAATGCGATAGATTATGCATTTGTTTTGTTGCGAACATTCGGGTTTCGTTTTAGATTGCGATGGCTGTGCGACTTGTGCGTTTTTAAAGCAAGGAGTAAAAAATAGATAAAGCGTTAAGTTTCAAAACATATATAGGTTCCAATCATCTGTAAAATCGGCGGGTCGTATGGTAGAGTGCCTTGGGTGTTTAGGCGTCGACTACCCAAGGTAACCCAACTATATTTAACAAGTTCGTGCGCGCGCGTTGACCTAGAAGACTCCATGCTTCCACTGGGATGCAGCTCCTGGCATTCGTCTTCCTAGTCATCGCGTGGCTCGAGTCATCATGATAGTCGAGTCCTTGGTAAGAGCTTTTGAGAACCAATTTAGAGAGTGGAACGGCTTATTAAGGTACGGGTTTCACCCTTGACTTAACAGTTTCGTTCCTAATTGTGGTTATGCTCTTCGAATAAATTCGTGAGTTCCACTAGATTTCGAAATGGAGACTTTCGTCGAGATGTGGATGTCACTCCAAACTCGATGAAAAGTTCTCGTGCTAGAAAAATGCGCTGAGTGAGAAATCCTATCAAGAGTTTTTGGTTTTCACACCTGATCTCGACTGGATCGCTCGGTTTCGTTATGCGAGTATTTTCGAAAACACGTGCATTGTGTCGGCCTTAGGAAAGGCTAAGTAGTATTTCAGCCTTAGGAAAGGCTCCTTCGTGTGAAGTTGTAGTATGCGGTGTTCACACAAGGTTGTAGCTTTTAGCAATTTCGATCGAAAGTATTAAGCAGGCCCGATACAAACCCCACTGGGTTTGTACGAGTCGGCCTGTTGGTACTTAGACTATAGACTAGGTCAATTTCTAAGACGTCGACCCGGACTAGGACGAGTCTGACCTAATTCCCTATAGTTATGGCTCTGATACCAATCTGTCACACCCCAACCTATAGCGGAATCATCGGGGCGCGGCA
Organism: Helianthus tuberosus; assembly: GCA_030545235.1. Classification (NCBI taxonomy): domain Eukaryota; kingdom Viridiplantae; phylum Streptophyta; class Magnoliopsida; order Asterales; family Asteraceae; genus Helianthus; species Helianthus tuberosus. The sequence continues at coordinate 192,412,939 of CM060406.1, forward strand.
CTAGGCGAATCAGATTGCTCAAGAGAATCCATAACAACTATATTGCGATAATATTTAATACATTCGTTATCCCATACTAACAAAGAATACAATCACATAAGTTATCACAGATTTCTTGTCCTCTCGAACAATACAAATCCGACAACCTAGATTTTAGTTGAGTTTCTAGACTTCCTAGCTTGATTTGATATAGTCTGCGATCTAACCTGCAACATACGTTAAAATATTTGTCAATACAAAAGTATTGGCGAGTATACAGGTTTGATAAGTATAGCATAATAGATAAAAAGTGCTGCGAATTTCTACATGCATAAACGTAATACACGACATATATACTCACAAAACTGATACTACCAACTAAGTCCTCGATGCTCGAATGTACGATGGCATAACTAGACCCCGTCGCGCGCAATAGTACTATACTAGTCGTGGTGGGACGTCGCGAGTATAAGCCCTAGCACATATGCAACTAGCATCACGTATATTTATGCATAACAGTTATTCGCAAGTGATAATTCGATTGATTGAATATTTCGTTTGATAAGTTCGATTTGTTAAAAACGTATGTTACACCCAAAATGCGATTAAAAAGGGTTCAAGTATACTCACAGTGCGTATTCAGCAACTAAGTACTGCTTGATTGATTGGTTGAGAATGCGTCTGACTTAGCCTGATCGATTTAGAGTGCGTTAAACGGCGATGGACGAATCAGGTGACTATTGGTCATTCGGTCGGATGGCAATCCGGCCGGATGGCCATTCGGTTGAAATGATAAGGTTCAGTGACTATCCGGTCGGATGGCAATCCGACCGGATGGTCATTCTTTGGATGATGCGTGCTTAGTGTCTATCCGATCGGATGGAGATCCGGTCGGATGGTCATTCGTTTGAAATGAGTGGTGATCCGTCCGGATGACATGTATCCGTCCGGATGACATGTTATCCGTGCGGATTACATGTTATCCGTGCGGATTACATGTGATCCGTGCGGACAACACGTCTGTTTCGCATTCTAAATTCTGTTTCTGAGTGTTTAACGGAAGGAATACGTGTAGAGTTACCGGGACAGTGTAATCTCGTACTAACACTTGAAGTTCTGTCAATTCCGACCCGCTCTAACGGCCGGGAATCACCCCGTTCCATCAGATCTGGCCGTTCGTGATGGTTCTTCCTGGTTAACTCGAAATCGCACAGTTCCTTGGTTAAATACATAGATTTAAGCGAGATTTGTTACCAAAACATGTGGAAATCACCCAGATCTGAGTCGTTTATGGTGGAATGAGGTCACAACTGGAAGTTCATAAGAACTCTTGGTGACATCACCTCAAAACGCATCAAATCCGCAGATTTCACGGTTAGAAATTGAGTTTTGAAAGATAGAATGATGTAGAATTTAGTGTAGATTGTAGAAGTACAAGTTTCTAGGTTGAAATCTTACCGGAATCGCGAGGAATCGAGAGAAAAGGGTCTTGGAGCGTGTTTGGTCGAGTAGGAGCTGTCACATCACTGTTCAAGTGATGTGACATGGTATTTATAGGCAACAGAGAGGAGAAGGGAGTTCTGGTCCGGATTGCCCGTCCGTCCGGATTGCTATCCGTCCGGATGGCTATCCGTCCGGATGGCTATCCGTCCGGATGGCTATCCTGACGCGATGGACTTCCCCGTTTTCGATTGTTTTGCTAGTTTTTGAGGTACGCGCTCTCTATAGTTGAGTTATATTATTATTATATATGTATATATATATAACTAAGGGTCGTATTTACGTATCCATAATCCACAGTTTCGATAATTACTCTCGGTTATCGTTTCGAGTATGCGATTATTAGCGACGTTTCACGGCCATGAAGGAAGGTAGTATAGGTCCTTTCTTGATGCCATCGTGAACGTTATTGTGTGTTGTGCCACAATGACTGACGGGGTACCATCCACTCGTATTGTCATCATCGTCACGACGATTGGAGCTATAGCACTCACCCGAGAGTCTTTGTTAGCGTTAATTGTTTACGTTCGACACATCACGGCCACTGAGGAGGGTAGAATAGGTCCTCACTCAATGCCTCCGTGAGTGTTAGCGTTTGTGATAATAGTGTAGTATAGCGACATTGTATTTCGAAAATATGCGATTATTCTTCGAATAGCGATATATACGATATAGTTACATTATGATCCGAATCTCCGGTGCTAGGCGTAACGAGTATATCGAGTGGTAACAACGCACGAAAGTGCGGGTTGTTACACAGGCAGTTCATCGGAAAACACCTCTGGATAATCTCGAACAATCTGAATATCTTGAATACGCTTGCTTTTGCCCTTCTCCTCGGTGACATGTGCCAGAAAAGCAACATATCCTCTTCGCAAATAACTTTGGGCTTTTATACACGACATAAGTTTCAAGCCACCTGAAGGTTTCTCGCCACGAACCTCCTCTAGAATATCACAAGATGATAGAGGAATACGAACTATCTTATCGAAACAAACCACCTCAGCATGAAGCTTAGCTAACCAATCCATCCCTACGATAACGTCGAAACTCCCAAGTTGCATCGGTATGAGGTCAAGAGGAAAAAGATGGTTATCAAGGTTCAACTGACAATTACGAATAACAGAATTGAGAACAAGAGGTTTACCAGTAGCAACTTCGACAGATAAGGGTTTCCTCAGTTTAGTTCTAGGTATCGCAAGTAAAGGCTCAAAAGATAACGAAACAAAACTCCTATCGGCACCAGAATAAAAAAGAATAGATGCAGGTTGATGGTTAACAAGAAACGTACCATTGACAACCTTGTTGCCAGCTCTCACCTCATTCACATTCAGATTGTACGCTCGTCCACGGGCGGGATTTGCGTTTTCAATGGCATTTGGGTTTGCGTTCACAATCACTAACCTCGGGCAGTTGTTGCGGAAGTGACCAAACTATCCGCAATTGTAACACGAACCCGGTGGGAATCTAGCTGCATTCCCTTGAACTTGTGTTGGATTCTGAGCAGCTTGGTTCTGACCCAAACGACAGATGTTGGCCAGATGCCCAAGTTTACCACACGTAGTGTATTGCTTGCAAGCTTGTTGTGCAACATGATGACCGTTGCAGCGAGCACACTGAGGTGCGGTACCAGCATACACTTTCATTGCAGGAGGTTGAGCCGGTGGGTTCTGAGGGTTCTGAACAGTGACGGCAAAGTTTTTGGAAGCCTTGCGCTTCCTCGACTTTTTGGAAGACTCTCCCTTCTTCTTACCCTTACCCTTTTCCTTGTCTTTAATAGAATCGGCCGACTTCTTCTTGTCACCCTTGCGGGTAAGTTTACCCTTCCTGACTTGAGACTCAGTCAGGGTAGCAGACAACTCGATCGCTTGATGAACAGTAGTAGGATTACTGCCAGTCACAATGTCTTGCACGGAATCGGGTAAACCGTCAATATACCTCTCAATTGCCTTCTCCAATGGGGTAACCATAGTGGGACACAACAAACTCAGCTCTTCATAATGATCCGTATACGCATGGTGTTCTCCCCCATCTTGCTTTAGATCGTCAAACTCTCGTTCCAACGCTCGAATCTCGTGACGGGGACATAACTCTTTCATCATGAGAGCTCGAAACTCTTCCCATGTTTGTGCCAATGCCACTTCGGCACCCCTATCACGCATCACTCTGTTCCACCACGTAAGAGCACGCTTCTCGAACACACTTGATGCAAACTCAACCTTACGCTCATTCGGACACTGCACATATCTGAATATGCTCTCGATACTCTCGAACCATTGCAGGAGCGCAGTTGCTCCTTGAGACCCAGAAAACTTCAACGGCTTAGCAGAATTGAAATTCTTGAAATTACACTGAGCATTGTTGTTATTATTGTTGTTGTATAATTGGTGGATCTGGGTTACTACGCCTAGAAGCACAGCAGCCATTTGTTGAGCGACAAGGGTTGAAACTTCTTCATTGGTTAGAGGTTGTGCATCACGTCGAGGAGGCATTTTCTAAAGGAACAAGAAAACATGAGAAACGAGTGAGGTTGGAAATTGGATAAACAAAAGAGGCATTGAAAACATCAACAAAACACAAGGGAGGCGATCATTCGTTTGTTACTTCGAACAAACAAACGATACGCAGTGACTAATCAAAGTAAATGGGTCAATATAATGCATCGCCGAAGACATGCTCGCCTATAAGTGAACACTCACCCCAAGAGTTCCCAGGTAAGAGTGATTGGTCCGATACTACAGATTTGTACGAACACTCTAGCCTTAGACAAAAAACTCAGGGTACAGGCATTCACTCTTCCAGTTTGCACGTGTTCACATTATAGGACCCAAACTTTGACGAGATTTTGAAAACTTAGAAGGCACTAAGTCAAAAATATGAGTCAAACTAGAAGGGTTCAAAACCTAGTAATCAATCATCCTAGAACAGATGATTAATTTTCGAAGTGGATTCAAAATTTTTGTTCTCATTGTGGTTATCACCTAAGTATAGGTGACGATTTTGTTTTAAAAATCTAAGCGCAAATCTTCTTGCGTTAGGGTCCTAGAAAGTTATAGTCTAGGTCAAAGCATTACTAATAACCTAATTCCCTATAACCATTGGCTCTTATACCAACTCTTCTGTCACACCCCGACCGTGTTAAAACAACGAAACCGCGGTGGAAACATCGGGGAGTGTTGCAACAGAATTATTGTTTCACAACCATGGATTCAAAGGTTTCGTTTTATTGATTCATTAAGTAATTTACATTGTCTTAAAACCAAACAAACAAGTTACACATCGACTGTCATTATTATTATGTCACTAAGGCCTCGTCCAGATCCTATGTGAACATGCGTCCTAGCAATCAACATCATGCAACAACACCTGAAACATATGTAAAAACAAAGTCAGCAAAGAAATGCTGGCGAGCACATAGGTTTTATGAGAGTATCGGATTCATGGCTCGTTTACATGTTGCAATAACTTATTAAAAACTTGTTTTGAAAAGTGTATAGTATTGCAACATAATTAACCAACTCAAATCAAGTGGGTTATAATTTATAAAATCTCGTAGCCATGATTCTTAACCCCAAAACATTTGTTTTAGTAAACCAAATTGTAAAACATCTCGTAAAAACTCGTTAATAAAACTCGTAAGGTTTATATCTTCTAGAAAATATCGTTATGTGAGATCGTTTTAACCTCGTTTACCCAAGTGAACTAAATAACGCCACTGTATGTAATATGATGAGAACACTTATATATAAGAAGTACCAGCGGCGTATCTACCATGTTTTCATCACATTACACCCGTCCCGTTATCTAAACACTAACCAAAAACCAACCGTTTATCCAATTCGTTTAACTCGTTTAAGTCGTTTCGAAATCGTTTAACTCGTTTAAATCATTCTCGTTTTAATTGTGAAACTACTTTTGGTCGTCTCGCTAATAACATCCAAACCTTCGTGACTCGACTATCTCGCTTCTCGCATTAACAAACCACCAAAGGATAAGTTAACAATCACAGATTCAGTCGTTACCCACCTAACCCACACATAACCATGGGTGCAGTCTGATAACGGGATTTATCAGATCCTATGGTACCATAACCTAATACTGGTCGGCTTGATCAATGTTAATGAATGTCATTCGTTATGTAAATATGTCCAACAAGTTTATTCACATTATCGAAATTGTTATTAATTTTGTATAAACCATATCAATCGTTTTTGAAACCATCGTTAAAACCTCGAAAACATTTAACACATATGAATCACCCCAAAACAATTGAAAACAGTAAAATAGGGGAACTATGTACTCACATAGTTACCACAAAACATGTAAAAAGAGGGGATCTATGTACTCACATAGAAGTGCAAAGTTTCCTCAATCAAAAGAACTCAACAAAGCTCAAGCAAGGAAATCAAGCAGCACCTAGAAATCGGATCACTAGATAAATAATCGACACCTAAATCGGAAGATCGGATAGAATGAGGTCTCGTAAACCAAATGAGTCTTGGAACTCATATGATATGGTTTAACAAAGCCTAGATCCTTATACGGAACCTAACCTAAGTGCTTTCGACCCGTCACGACCCATTAAGGTAGCTTACGCTACTTTAATGCGTCGTACGCGCATAAGCGCGTTCGAGAAGTCTAACTAGTCCTATGACAAGTATTATATGCCTAAACATGTTACATAATTAGTTTAAGTGGCAAATGTTAAGTTACATATGCTTAGTTACCAATTATGCATGAAAAGGGTATTTTGGTCATTTACCTAAGGCATATAAACTACCTATCATACAACTAACTAAACTAAGTCACCATAAGGTATAACCTCGGAAGATTATTCCCTATACAACTATGGTCACTAAACATGCTTGGTCGGATCCTAATGAACGACCAAACGGGTCTAGTTCGGAAGTCTAAGCGGTTGTTTAGACCGCTTGACTTACGACTCTACACAAGCACTAAACTAAAAGTGACGAGCTAAACATGTTTAGTTAAGTTAGAAAACAGGTTTTGATATCAAAACAAAGTGTTTTAATACCCAAGAGTAGTTTTGTTACAAAATACGCATGAATACGCATTTTGACCGAAACTACGACTCGTCACTATGCCTAGTCAACGTGGTAATCAGTAGGTATAGTAACTCGGGACTATAACCATCGTGATTACGCTCACGTTGCAAAGTTCAAACGAACTTTTGGTTGACCATAACCTGGTCAAAGCAGAAAGTCAAACACTGTTTGATTTTCGTGCTAAAAATGCATAAAAAGCACGAAAGAATACTTACAAAGGGTCCAAGCTAGGAAATCTAGATTCAATTTGCTCAGGTATGAAGTGTTTCAACCTCAACTTAGAGCATTTGAATCAGATTGTGAGGAATGAATGAGGTTGAGTTGGGTTTATATAGGAAACCCACAACCGTTAGGATCGTTTCACGTATTCCGTGTTTCGATCTTGGCCCTCCACTTGGGCACATGGTATTCAAAACCATGGGAATGCTTAATACCATCAAATTCAAGCCCAAAGTGCTGCTAAAAACCATCAAAACCAGCCCAAATGACCAGGTTCATTGTTTCTGTCTGAAGGTACTATGCGCCCCGCGTAAGAATACATCTCATCTTACGCGGCCCGCTTAGGATACTTTGGCAGAATTGCATTTTAGTCCCAGCACTTGAGAATCCTGCATTTTGATGCATATTTGACACTTTTAAGCCCCGTTAACCTCATTTCAAGGCTCAAAAATGATGTTAAAGTATAGGGAACTTAAAATATGCTCAAAAACATCTTGGATGTCGGTTCATTTGGTCGTACGGTTGCGTTGTTCGGTTAATTACGACGGAAGTCGTAACGAACGCAAAAACGATCCAAATTAAGCGACGGATGGAATTTTATCATGCCAATCACTAAAATAAAATATTTTAATGATTACATAAATTTTTGGATGTCCGGATATATTCAGAACGTAAGATATGCGCGAAAATGCAAACTTGTGCACTTTTTGACGCTTTTAGTCCCTGTTGATCAATAAAGTTTATTTTAGCATACCAAACCCCTCAAAGCCTATTTATAAGCTATGTTAAGGATATTTAGGGTATGTTTAACTTATTATCAAGTTCCAGAACGTTCGTTACTGAACAAATCGGCATACTTTCACAGTTTGACACAAATAGTCCCTGCGATCGAACAAACTTGATTTCAACACACCAAACCATCCAAAACTTATTTCTAAGTTATGTGAAGGTTATTTAAGGTATGTTAAGCCTATGTCACTATTCCAGAGTGTTTGTCGCATTAAACTGACTGCGTTTACGCATTAGTTTGCGTATAACCTTCCAGATAGCGATTTAAAGCTTGAAACCGAACTCGAATCAAATCGTAAAATCATCAAACACAAATACACACATAATAACACCAATACACATATAATAACACCAAAGCACATTTTTTTATTAATAATTAACATTGTTTTACATTGTTCATCGATTACAGAGCACAGTTGTCACACGTTACGCCTGCGCCTTAATTTCGGGACGAAATTCCCTAAAGTAGGGGAGGCTGTAACAACCCGATTTTTCAAAGTCAAAGTCAAGGTCAACATCAGATTTACGTTCAGATCTGACATTTCTTGCTTAATTATTGATTGTACTCGAAGACTCGATAACCGATAGGTGTTAATTACGCTATTTCAAACTACAATTTATTAATATGTGAAGTAACAATGCGATAGACGTAACTAAACGCTAATCTACTAAACGCTATCACATCGCCATTGCAACGCAAAATGAAGAATGGTTATGTTAGGTTTATGATTGTTATTGTGTGTTACTATGTGCCTTACTTGTGTGTGCTTTATATATTTTTTAGATGATAATCGCAAACGCAATCGCAACTCTATCGCATCGCAATCTCATCGCAACTCAAAACGCAGATTCACTTTATGCTTTTGTTAGGAGTTATGTAATTTGTGTAACTAATGTGAAATACTATCGCATCGCTTACTCGCAACTCGCTTAAACGCAACGCAACACACAACGCATGAAACGAAAGTTGGAAAACTAACCCACGCAAGCCATCCGACCGAACGACCAACCGGGCGAATGGCCATCCGACTGGATGGCCGTCCGATCGAACGGCTGTCCGACCCACTAAAACCCTTCACCGCCTTTCTCACTCTCACCTATAAATACCCCTCCTGTCACATCAACCATTCATTGATGTGACAGCTCCGTCCGACCAGTGCACTCTCAAGCCCTTTTCTCTCGATTTCTCACGATTCTTGTAAGTTTTCACTCTAAATCTTGTATTTCTATCATCTACAGACACTTTCTCATCATTTTCACCATCACATCTTACATTTTAACCATGAAATCAGCTGATTCGGAGCTGTTCTAGGGTGACGTTATCACGGGTTCATATGGACACCGGAGTGTGACCTCATCTCAGCAAGAATGGTTCGATTCTAACAGATTTCTACAAACTTTCACACTAATTTTAACTAAATCTAAACACTTTTCAACTTATTCAAACTTTTCTTCAACATTCTTCACTCTTTACTCGAAAATTGGTGGAATCCAGACTTGTTCGTGTGTTCTACTTATTCTCTAGTAGAAAACCGGGCTGAGAATGGATTTCTATCAAAGAGACGACCGATTCACGGGTTGAAGATGAAACTTCACCTTGAACAGTTGAGACTGATCGAACATGGTGATTCCCATTCGATCGACTGAGCTAAACTTGGTGATATTTCCGTCATTTGATACGTCGTCATACCGTCTCGGTTAAACCGCAAAACTTTTCACACTTAACTTTTACAAAGTTTTCAACCCAAACAACTGCTCACCCGAATAGCCATCCGATCGGATCACCCTCCGATCGAACGACTACTCGACCAGGTGATTGTTATATTCAACACTTAAACAATTTTCAAAACTTCAGAGAATATCAGCTTCCACTCGAATCATCATCCGATCGAACGGCCATCCGTCCGGATGACCATCCGACCGGATGAGCTGATATATAGAGATATTTCTCACTTTTCAAAATGTTACAACGAAAACTTCAAAGTTCAACATTTCACAAACACATTCAACCCGTCGAATGACCCATCTGACCGAATGGTCATCCGTCCAGACGGTCATCCGATCGGATCACTGTCCGATCCCTCATCTCTCCAACGCACTGTTCAACGCTTACACTATCGTTCTCTGATCAGGCTAACCTCTCAAGCGCTCCCTTCAATCCAAGACTGTGTTTATTTACTAAACACGATCTGTAAGTAAACTCGATCCCTTTTTGCTTTACGCACTTTTGGGTGTTACATACGTTACCTACATCAAATCACATCAACACACAACACAACACTTTTATACGCTAACCGCTCTCGCATGTTATACATGACTCGATGAATGCTTGTATGTTATGTTTCCACATTGATTGATGTCTGCCTGCCTTAGCAACGATAGTACTATAGTTTGGACTCGGCACCTGTTTATACGGGGTTGTTAAGGTTATTACTTCATGTGTTCACAGTGGTGAACATGTGTTGCGCACTCTACAACTCGCAGTCATAGGTATTGATAGTATCATTGTCTATAACTTACTAGATTCGCACTCCACGTAATACATGCTGGTTATGCGTAAACGCTTTCGCTATACTATATGTCATTAAACCTGTATGCTCACATTTACACTATGTGTATTGACTTTATTTTAACGTATGTGATAGGTGTTTAGGATGCTATGCTATGACTTGCCTTCGTGGAATCAAGCTAGGGGAGTCTAGAAACAAACTAAATAAAATCTGAGTTGTCGGAACAATTATTTGTCTTTGAGAACTATGTCTGTAATAACTGTTTTACTTTATATGTTATGGTATGGGACATGACGTTAAATATTTGGTAATTATAGTTGTTATGGATTCTCCTGGACAATCTGTTTTGCTCAGTGCCACGCCCCGATGTTTCCGCCATCGGTTGGGGTGTGACAAATGGGCTTGAACTTCAAGCCCCCTTGCAATGATTAGATATTGTAATTGAATTAAATAAAAAAAACCATCAAAAACATTCCATTGGTCATTCTTTTTTGATCAGACGTTTTCAAGTCCACACCCAAGCAAAAAAAACGCCTAAGGAGATGGTGTTCACGTGTGAATGAGGCGTTTTTTTGCCCATCCACAGTCAAATCACAAACCACTACAGGTGATCTAACAATTTTTATTGAGCCATAATTGATTTGAATATCTTATTTCAATATTTAGTACATCATAATTAATACTTGTCATAGTTTTAAGCAAGTGGTGAAGACCAATACTAGTATGATTATTGTTACAAGAAAGATACCTTACACCTCAAAAAAAAAGTTTTCAATTTTATATTAATCAGTTTCAAGCCATCCTTTTCTAACTCTCTAGTTGTGTAATACTTTGTAATCATTTCAATGTATAATTAACTTGTTTTTTGTGGATTTAATTCTACCATTTTAGATACAAAATCTTCTTGTGTATCAAAATTAAGCCAGAAAAATAAGTGTAATAAAAGGAAAAAAAATCATGAATGAATGGGACCAATTGTCATGTAAAAGGCAAAGTAAAGACAAAAGCATCAAGAGCAATCATTTCAAAGAAAGCCATACTAACATCATAAGGACACCTTTTATTTATGTATTTAATTTTCTTTTTTACATTATATATTTCTCTCTCATCTCTCAACACATAGTACAATAGATCATATTGGAATTGGTAAAAAATAACAAAAATAAATGTAACAAAGGAAAAACCAAAATCATCACCTATTCTAACACTACATCCAAAACTTTATTTAACCTTGGTTTGAAAAACAAAAACCCCCCTCTTATCTTGGTCAAACTTCAAGAAATTGGAATCTATAGAGATGGGGGTTGGGGCAAAATAGTCATTTCAAGATTTCATGCTAAGGGATCATCAATCCATCCAAAACCATTTCCTGGCATCTGCATTCTTCACTACAAAATGCTTTCTCACCCCTGTAAACATACAATAATTCACATATTATTATTATTAATTATATTATTATTCAATACATGTATAATCTTGAAAAATAGCCAATAAATCAAGATTCCATAAAGATCTGATTTTTTTTAATTAAATCTAAAACTTAGTTTAAAAATTTAAAAATTATTAACCTGTACATGAAAATGTCACTGCCTTCACCAAGATTCTTCTTACAAGTCTGACAAACTCTTGCAAAACTCTCCACTTCCGGTGACCCGACCCGAACACCACAACAGCTATTCACAACACAATTATCATAAATATGGGTCGTTTTCGGGTTAGGCCCATGAGAGATCACACGAGTATACTCTTCCGAGAGCTCCATCTCTCTCAAAGACAACTGACCCGTTAATAATCTGGGCGACCCGGATCCAGTTGGGGTCGGACCACCCGAAAACTGTGAACCCCGGGTCTTGATCCCAAAATCACCAGGTGATTCGGGTGACCCGGTCCCAAACGGATCACCCGATGGGATTTGAATCTTTAGCTTTGATCCAAACAAAATTTTCCGGCTTGTAGCGTTGGGTTTACTAATAATATTACCATTATTATGGTTTTCTTGATCAAGAACCAGAGCAATACCTCCAGAATCAAAATTCTCAGATGTGTGTTGAAATTTTTCAAATTCCTTTGTGGGTTTTTCTGGGTTTTTGCTGAATCGAAATGGGTTACCGGCAAAATTAAAGATTTGTTTGTCTGTGTCAAGAATTGAAGTTGGTGAAAGATTTTTAGGTGAAAAGAAGCCATTGAAGAACCTTGGAGAACCAAGAAAAGATGACAAATATCGGGTCGGGTTTGGAGTATTCGGAGCCGAACGGGTTTGGTGATCCGCCATGATCGGTGATTGTTTCGTTACAGCTCTTGATCTGTTCCTCAGCATCACTACTCAAATATGAAAATAAAATTGTTGATGAATTGATAACATGAAAATTTCACAAAAAAAAATAAAAAAAAATGGGGTTTTTTTTTCTTTTTTTTTCAAGAGAAACAAGAAGTTATGCGGATTAAAACCCAAGTGTTTGTAACGAAATTAAGATTAGATTTTCTAAGATTCAATCTTCCCATTTAATAATAACAATCTGTAAAATGGCGACACGAGTAGCATCAAAAGGAAGAAAGAAAGAGAAAAAAAAGAGAGGTTTTTCATTTGATTGTCATGGTTTTGGGGGCTTTTTAAAACAAGATAAGGAAGAGAGAGAGAGAGAGAGAGAGAGAGACGTGTGATGTCAAATAATTTTTCATTTAATATTTATTATTTATGATCATTTATTTTGATTAAATTCGTACTATTTTTTATTATTTATTTTAAACCTTTTTAGAGCAAAACGACAAAGAGGGTACTCAGTAGTGACAAAAACTTACCACTATTACAGGATTCATAAATTTTACAGAACTATGTAAGTAATTTATATAAAATTATAATTTTAGAAAATTTAGAAAATTATTTAAAATTAAACGTCCTTTGCAAAAGATCGTTGTTAAAAAAACAGATTTAAATAAACATTACTTAATAAAAAATGAAACAAAAGGTAAAAAGAAATATGAAAATTTCCTTTCTTAAATAGATTTAGAAAATAATATGTTGATATAAAAACCGTTCCTATTATACATATAAAGTAGCTTATAAACTCGTGTATTACACGAACTGAATCAATAAAATATTAAATAATTATTTATAAGTGAAAAAATGGTAATGATTAATAAGTGAAAAAATAAAAGTAATAGTTAAGAATAGAAATATTAAATAAATATAATATTCACAAAGTAAATATTAACAAACAAAACAATAAATAGAAAGAATTTCATTCGATTACATATTTATTAGGTATAGCTTAGGCTAACAAAAAAGTTTTCAAACGGTTACAAGAATTTTGGACCTACAAATTGTGATATGTAGCGCAACTAGTTATTTATTAGATATAGCTTAGTGCCAAATATGAGTAAAAAATATGTTATTCTGATTATCATATCTATACTATATATAATCATAAGATAAGAGCATTTTAAAATACCTAAAAGTTAAAAAACTTTTTTTTTTGCTTTAATGGATAGGTACAACATAAAATGAGAGTAAAATAGTCTTTCGAACACTACTTACACTTCAATCCCCTTAGGACTTGCGTAGTGGGGCGGTATGCCCGGTCATGGCGCCGACAAAACGCCCGGCACACCAAAACGTGGGGCGCTATCAAAGGAAAAAGGGGGTGTGGCGCGATTTATATAGCGGCGGTATGGGGGAGAGAATCAAAGATTGGACCAATCACAAACAAGCAAGATTTTTATAATTAATTAATAAAATTGAAAATTAAGAATTAGGTAATGATGGGTAGGGGCTTTATGACTACGGGCTCTAGTGATATAACGCCCTATAAAGCCCCCGTGTGACGTGGCACGACACGTGTCGCATAACGCCCCACAAGGGGCTTTATGACTACGGATGGCCTTTGGTTATGGGGTGTGGTTCCCTCTTCCCCCAAGTCCACCTTAACGTCACATCACCCTCCCTTCCACCTCACTATCCTCTCCCAAACATAGGGTGTGGTTCCCCCTAGGGGTGTGCAGAATTTGATTCGGATTCAAAAAATTCGAACTCGATTAATAAGGTTCGAATTCGAGTTGATTCGGATTTGAGTCCAGTAATCGAATTCGAATCGAATACGAATTTATGATTTTCAATTCGATTCGAAATTCTAATTCAATTTATATATAACTTTTTAATATATGCAAATAGACATAAAAACAAATATATACACACACATATAACTTCTAAATTTGGCCAAAGTATGAAGTACATCCATAAATGATTAGTTTATTATTCATAACATTACCAAACAGACAAATAGCCCATACTACTTATTTCTAAATTTTTACCTAACTTAAATCGTTACCAGTAACCAACCTATCTTTTAGATTTTGGTGTTTTGCATATTATAATAAATTAATTTTGCAAATTATTATATTTTATGTTGAATCTAATTAGTTTTTAGTATTTTTAAAAATGAAAGTAATATAATTTATTATTTTGGGTGAATTTGATTCGAATTCGAGTTTCAAATACTAAGAGAAACGAATCGAATACGAATTCGGTTAAAAAAATTGAAAAATTCTTTTCACGATTCAATAAACACCCTGAGTTCCCCCCTCTTCCCCCATTTATTTTTTTATTTTTTATTTAATGTATTTGAAGGGGTATGGTCCCAAAACCTCGCGCATGCACATTGGACCATACCACAACTTCACCACAATAGACTCTCTTTAAGAAACCCTACGCGGCCGTGCACCGGTTCTAAAAGGAGAACTTAGAAGAAAACAACCTTCAATATTCACGCGCCAAGATGGAACTAGCACACCCTTGCCCAGACTCATACGACTGAACAAGTTGGGATAGAAGCAAAATACCTCCGCACGAATATCACCCAGACTTAAACAAGAAAGGATCTTTATGTTACAACAGAATTTGCATGAGACAGAGCCACATATGATTACAGCTGTAAACCTTCTAGAAGGCCCTATCATGCACAACCATTCGGTTATAACCGAATGGCCATGTGGCATCATCCTAAGCATTCCTCAAAATCATGATGATGGCACTACCTTGGGGAAGGATCCACATACATACACGTTCCACGTGGCATCTCCCTAGCCATAGATCTCGCCCACGGTCTGTGTGCATAAACATCAGGATGAAGATTAACGGCAAAGGAGTAACCGCTTATGGAAAATGCTTTCCGTTATCTCTTCCGTCAACAAACTTTCCCACCCAAATTAAGTTATAAATAAGATAATTCAGGTATGAATCTCTCAAGTTACACTCACTTCACTTTCTCTATTACTTTTTCTTCTTCATTGAAACCTGTACTTATTCTCACGCCGGAGGGTGGTCATGGAGAGAACCCCCATTCTCCCCGTGGCGAGTCTAACGGCTGTTCGTTTTGCAGTTATCATTTGAAGAAGGAGCTTAGCCAAAACCTGAATCAAACGAGAGGACTCACCCTTTTATGCAGAACTAAACCCCTGGTCCGACTGATTCCGGTCATTCGAACCAGTGTTTTTTCATTGGCGCCCACCGATTCTCAATTTTCATTCTCATCTTCTCGTTTTGATTCATTTCTCTTCAAACTCTGTTTTCCATGGCAGAGATTCCGTCAAACCGTCCATCAAGTCCTCGATCTGAAAACAGGGGTATATCAGCCCAGGTTATTCAGATCGACGGAATCATGGGCAAAACAGCTAGCAACATTAATCGTCACTGGGTAAAAAGCTCTGTTACCTTAGAAATAGAATCTGGAACTCAGATTCATCTAGATCTATGGTCAGAGGAAACTCCAGAGTATTGGTTCGCCAAATTCCAGGGCACCATAAATAAAATTTTTGCACCAAATTCCAGATCTGAGCTTCTCCATAATAGATCTAGTCATCAGAAGTCTCAGGAAGAATATACACTGAAGAAGATATCTGAGACAACAGTGTTGGACCCACGATCAACACATCAGTGGGACATACAGTCCGGTAGCAAGGAGTATCCAGGAGCATTCAAAATTATGAAACAAAACATGGAAGACACCAACCAACAAAAGGTCAATACAAAACAAACATACATGGTGCAAGGAGGACCCTCACAAAGACCACACAAACGGAGCCACAATCAACATTGGCGAGAACAACAAGTAGTCTTCCCTGTCGTTCTAGGAGGTACTCAAGAAGAACGCCCGGTAATCATCACTGGTATTTTTGGCCATTATAGCACCGATTATATGTTTATAGATCCGGGAAGTTCCATGGATATAATTTACGAGCAATGCTTTAAACAACTAGACCCAGAGGACAAGGCGCGCTTGAAACCAGTCGATTTTCCTCTCACTGGTTTATGTAATGAAGCCGTCTTTCCGCTGGGACAAATCGCCTTCCCTGTAACTCTCTCAGACGGCGAGCACTCGCGCACTGTCACAGTCAATTTTATGGTTATGCCAACAACATCGCGCCATGATGTATTACTAGGGAGACGATCGCAGAGAGAGTTCAGCATGATTACCTCCATACCACACGCCGCATGTGGTTTTCCGACAGAAACCAGGGTAGCAATTTTATATTCTAGCAAAGAAGTGATGTATGTGGATGACGAGCCACCAGCAAAAGTTGCTATACCCTCACCATCAAATGAACCAGAAAAGTGGGTCCTCAACGAGGAATATCCTGAACAAACCATTTTGTTAGGATACGCCATCTCACCGATAATTCGTGCAAAATTAAAGGAACTCCTATCTAGTAACATGGATATCTTCGCTTGGTCTCCGACGGACATGACTGGAGTACCAAGAGAGATAACACAACACTGCTTAAATATTCGACCTTCCGAAGAACCAGTAGGGCAAGGGAAGCGCAATCTTAGCGCAGAAAAAGCAAACGCAATGAACGAACAAGTAGCCGAATTACTTCAAGCGGGGATTCTGTGCGAAGTACAATATCAAACCTGGGTAGCTAACCCAGTAACGGTGCAGAAGCACAATGGCGGATGGCGCATGTGCGTCGACTTCAAAGATCTTACCAAAGCCTGTCCCAAAGACTGCTACGCCCTTCCCGAAATAGACAAAAAAGTAGATTACCTGGCATCCTTCCGTTGGAAATGCTTCTTGGATTACTATAAGGGATATCATCAAGTATAAATGAAAGAAGAGGACGAAGACAAAACGGCATTCCGCACAGACAAAGGTATTTTTTGCTATACGAAAATGCCTTTCGGCCTTCGTAACGCGGGCGCCACTTATCAACGTCTGATGGACAAAGTCTTCGGAGATGATATTGGAGTAAAAGTAGAAGTTTACATGGATGATCTCGTTATCATGAGTCGGGAAGAAGAATCCATGCTAGCAAACATTCAGCGCACATTTGACTCCCTGCGCAAAGTCAACTTAAAGCTAAACCCGGTGAAATGCTCGTTCGGGATGGAAGAAGGCAAATTCCTAGGGTTTATTGTCACCAAAGACGGTTTCAAGGTTAACCCAGAAAAAGCGGAAGCCATCCAACTCATGCCATCACCGGCGTCTGTTAAAGAGATGCAACGCCTAGCTGGGCGGCTAGCAGCACTCAACAGGTTCTTGGCAAATCATGCTGCCAAATCTTACCCGTTCATCAGCACCTTACGCAACTGCGTCAAAAAGAGCCAGTTCCAGTGGACACCAGAAGTGGAAAAAGCTTTCCAACAAATGAAAGAGTGCTTAATTCAACTGCCAACCTTAACGGCCCCGCGAAAAGATGAACCACTGATCCTATATCTCTCCGCCGCAGAAGTAGCAGTTGGCGCAGTACTAATGGTCGAAAGGGACGGGATCCAAACCCCAATCTATTACATCAGCAAAATGCTAACTAGCCCAGAAACACGCTACTCTATCATGGAGAAACTTGTGCTAGCGCTCGTCCACGCGTCGCCAAGGCTACGACGATACTTTTTTGGTCACGTTATCACCGTCCTTACCAACTACCATCTAGGACAAGTCTTGTCCAAACCAGACGTCGCGGGGAGATTAGCTAAATGGGCTATCGAATTAGGGGGATACAACATCTTTTACAAACCACGCCCTGCTATCAAGGGACAAGTCCTAGCGGACTTTGTTACCGAAGTTCCTGTCAACAAAATACAGGAATGCGAAGCCATACAAAACCCTACCCCAGTCTTTGACGACAGGGTTTGGACCTTACACACTGACGGCGCTTCAAACGACGATGGCGTAGGAGCAGGTCTTCGTTTGGTTAGCCCTGATAACCTTGAACTCACATACGCCATCCGTCTAGATTTCAAAAGTACTAACAATGAAGCAGAGTACGAAGCATTCCTCGCCGGACTCCGCTTAGCGCTCAAAATGGGAGCAAAGAATCTTGAAGCACATGTTGATTCTAAATTAGTGGCAGAACAGGTCAATGGGCATTACGACGCTAAAGGCAAAGCCATGGATCTATACCTAGAGCAAACAAGAATCCTGATCAACCAGTTCCAGACCTTCAAGATAGTTCACATCAACAGAAGCGAAAACAAACATGCAGACGCGTTAAGCAAACTGGCTGCTACAAGCTTCAAACACCTCGCGAAAGAAGTCCGCATCGAGGTATTATCTAATCCATCTGTTCCCTTAAGACAAGTAAACATCATAGAGGTTGGGAATCCATCTTGGATGTCCCCAATCATTACATACTTGCAACATGAACCCTCCCGGAGGGGAAGGCAGAAGCTAGAAAAATTCAGCACAAGGAGTTAAACTACGAAATGGCAGATGGTATCTTATACCGCAAATCATTCATGGGTCCTCTTCTATGTTGCGTAGATAAGACCGACACGCGGTATTTAGTCCGCGAAATTCATGAAGGTCTATGTGGAATCCACGCTGGGCCGCGCATGGTGGTTGCAAAGATCATGAGTGCATGCTACTACTGGCCAGGTATGCATATAGATGCAGTGGAACTATTACGCAAATGCACGTCATGTCAACGCCACGCCCCAAAGACACTCCGCCCAAAGAACCCTCTGGTCCTAGTCACTTCTGCATTGCCCTTTCAGTAATGGGGCATTGACCTAGTTGGTCCTTTCCCAGATGCACCCGGCGCAGTCAAGTTCATAGTAGTAGCGGTAGACTACTTTACTAAATGGGTGAAAGCGAAGGCCCTCGCGTCAACTACTGCAATGGTGATCAGAAAAATTCATCTGGGAACACATTATTTGCCGATTCGGATTACTATTGCGTATCATTTCTGACAACGGTACAAACTTCGCATCAGAAGATCTACAAAAATGGTTCAAAGAGATGAACATCGAACACAGCTTCGCCTCTGTGGCACACCCACAAGCGAATGGGCAAGTCGAGAGCATAAACAAGCAGATATCGGATGGAATAAAAGCAAGACTGGGCACCGCGCGTAGGGGATAGGTAGACGAACTCCCAAGCATACTGTGGGCTCACCGCACTATGCCAAAAACCAGTACAGGGGAAAATCCATTCAGTCTCGTTTACGACTCAGAAGCAGTAATCCCAGCAGAAGTCGGCCTTCCATCACCACGAATGCTCGCCTTGGAAAAGCAAGACAACGAGCGAGAGCGCAAAATTGATCTGGACCTCCTGGAAGAAAGGCGCGAAAACGCAGCCATCAACGAGGCCAGGTACGAATCAAAGCTAGAAAAATATTATAATGCCCGAGTGCGCGTATGCACTTTTGTTCCAGGAGATTTTTTTCTACGAGACAACGAGGCCTCCAACGCTGAGAAACCAGGAAAACTCGCGCCCAAATGGGAAGGACCATACGTCATTCATGAAGTCCTGGGTAAAGGTGCATATACTCTAAAAAGGCTCGATGGAACGGATGTACCACGCACCTAGAATGCGCAACAATTGCGCAGGTGCTACATGTAACCAACTCAACCATCTCACTCAACAGCCAAACACTTGCGCAGGCAACATAATTATTTTAATTATTAACTTTGTATCAACTGGCCCTCGCGCCTTATCCAATCAATACAAAGTTTGCTCCTATTATGTTCTATTGTTTATTACAAAATGCATGTAATTTCTTTTGGTAAGCGCGAAAACACTTTGGTAAAACATTACAAGTCTCATGAACGGTCTACGGATATAAGTCCCACATACAATTCAGACCTACATTCACACATGAGCTTCATACCATCTTTATTCGCTTTACCTAAACAAAGTAATTATACACATGCAAGACATTGTAATCCAAACATATATTATATCCAAAACAGTTACTTGCGCACCAAACGCATTAACAAAAATCTACATGCACAGCAGTGCACCAAAAAAGTTACTTGTGCAGCAGGCACATGAACAAAAGTATACGAGCACAACAGTGCATCAAACAAAATTTACAAAAAACATACAAAATAAACTAAGCATCCGAGAACATGGATAACACCTCCAAAGGGGTATGCAATGCTTCACCATACCACTCGAGAGGGTGAGGGTCAACAATCCATTGGTTCTCACTCTCCCCATCACCCACAGCAGAGGTCATCATTTGGGCCCTGGCCGGAATTGTAGACGGTCGTCCACTTTGACGCCGCTTATACACTACCGAGCACCGACCCCTCCGATCAGACGGAAAATACTGCATCAAGACATTTGCTGACAATCGTGTAACACCTGTATCATCGTCAACCCCAGTAGGACACGGGATAGCTTCAGCAGCATCAAGAGTCTTCAAAATCTCGGTAACCCTCCGTAAACGGTATTTTCGACTCGTTTTCATATTTACCAAATCTGGCAAAAAGAAAGTAATAGCATACATATATATAAAGCTGAAACGAGTTGACGTCAGCATAATTAAGAGAAGTGTAAGAAATCGTAATGATTAGTGCCAAATCACCACTTTCTGAAACGGCGGCAACACAGTAATCATCGATTTTATTAAATGAACCTTGACAGCGTTACACGTCTGCACGCATTCCCAAACACTACAGTTTCAATAAGAAGGTGATCGGTCAAACACCTATTCGCCTTCTACCCTACGGAACACAAGAGCCACATCAATCAGCTCATGCCAAAAAAAAAACGTTCATTTTAGCATAACGAACAGTTCAACTTGAAAAATATCTTCTCCAAGAAGATTTCCAACATTTCGCGCCGAAACTCCACATAGCAAAAACCACCCATCTCTTATAAGTACAGTACTCCACTTATTCGCATAAGAGGAACACTAGACTGTGGGGACTTGAAGGGGTATGGTCCCAAAAACCTCGCGCAGTCACATTGGACCATACCACAACTTCACCACAATAGACTCTCTTTAAGAAACCCTGCGCGGCCGCACACCGGTTCTAAAAGGAGAAGTTAGAAGAAAACAGCCTTCAATATTCACACGCCAAGATGGAACTAACACACCCTTGCGTAGACTCATACAACTGAACAAGTTGGGATAGAAGCAAAATACCTCCGCACGAATATCACCCAGACTTAAACAAGAAAGGATCTTTTTGTTACAACAGAATTTGCATGAGGCAGAGCCACATAGGATTACAGCTGTAAACCTTCTAGAAGGCGCTATCGTGCACAACCATTCGGTTATAACCAAATGGCCACGTGGCATCATCCTGAGCATTCCTCAAAATCACGATGATGGCACTACCTTGGGGAAGGATCCACATACATACACGTTCCACGTGGCATCTCCCTAGCCATAGATCTCGCCCACGATCTGTGTGCATAAACATCAGGATGAAGATTAACGGCAAAGGAGTAACCGCTTACGGAAAATGCTTTCCGTTATCTCTTCCATCAACAAACTTTCCCGCCCAAATTCGGTTATAAATAAGATAATTCAGGTATGAATCTCTCAAGTTACACTCACTTCACTTTCTCTATTACTTCTTCTTCTTCATTGAAACATGTACTTATTCTCACGCTGGAGGGTGGTCACAGAGAGAATCCCCATTCTCCCCGTGGCGAGTCTAACTGCTGTTCGTTTTGCAGTTATCATTTAAAGAAGGAGCTTAGCCAAAATCTGAATCAAACGAGAGGACTCACCCTTTTATGCAGAACTAAACCCCTGGTCCGACTGATTCCGGTCATTCGAACCAGTGTTTCTTCAGTATTTTATTTATAAATAACATTTTTTATTTGTTTAATGTATTTTATTTATAATAAATACGACTAGTTTTTAAGAAAATTAAAAATTGCATAAAAATCATAGAATATTACAAATAAAAAATAAACACAAATTATAATCTAAAATTACATACTAAAATCATAAAATAATATTGCCTAAACCTATGAACACCACTACTCATCATCAACAGGATCAACACGGAAGTTATTCCAGATATGATGGACTAAATCTGCACATACGTTTCCATACACATACTCATTGGTAACGCCCACAAATTGAGTCTTGTTGCTCCTCATCAACCGGCTCAACATTCTCATCAATGTCATTTGGATCGTATTCGCATATTGCTCGACCTTTGTCTTCACTAATCATGTTATGTAGTATTGTACAAGCATACATAATGTGTCACACCCAAACCGATCACGGAAACATCAGAATGAGACAAAAATGAGATTGTAAGAGACTTCATAATGACTATTTGCGAAAAATATTTAATAATCAAATTTCATTTCATTTCTAAAACGGAAAATATATTGTTTGGAAACAAATTACAACATATTGCAACAAGGAAACAAAATACAAAACAAGTACTGAATTAAAGTGTGCTTCTAGTCATCCTACTAGATTTCTTTCAACGTCTCATCATCAAGTTCCTGCAATACATATTAAAGTACATGTTAACACATAAAGTATTGGCGAGTATACAAGTTTGATTTACTAGCATAAGTATAAAAATGATTAAACGAATCCACATGACATAATCCTAATCTAAGACATATCATAACAATAATAGCATGCATCTCCTACTTGTCAACCCGAAGTTTCCCACTAGAGTAATCTTGTTGTCACACCCCAACCGATGGCGCAAACATCGGGGCGCGGCACTAGGCGAACCAGATTGCTCAAGAGAATCCATATCAACTATTCATTACCAATATTTATCACGTTTAATATCCCATACTATTAAACCAATATTCCAACAAACAGTCAAAACAGATATCATGTCTCTCAAACAAAACAAGTCCGACAACCTAGATTTTATTTGCGGGTTTCCAGACTTCCAAATCCATTGCAGCAAACAGAGCATCAACCTGTCACATACGTTAAAATAAAACCAGTACATAAAGTAAAGGTGAGTACACAAGTTTGCATAGATATAGTATAAAATGTGTTACGCATAACCAGCATGTAACACGTAACGGCCGATGCATGTAACCACCAACAATGATACAACCTAACCACATGACCGCGATGTAGAGTATGCGCGACACATGTTCACCGAAGTAAACACGTGAACTAAAGTAATGTGATCCTTAGCAACCCCTGTCACAACAGGTGTTGAGTCCAAACTATAGTACTATCGTTGCTAAAGGCGGTCTGGTATAACACTGTGTAAGCATGGTAACAAGCATTCAACAAATCACGTATAGCATGCGGGAGCGGTTAGCGTTTATAAAGTGTTTGCGTTGTGTGTTGTGTTTTGATAGAGAACGTATGTAACACCCAAAAGTGCGTTAAACGAAAATGGGTTCGAGTATACTCACAGAGCGTGTACTAACCAAGAAACACGATCCTCAATGGATTGAAGGGAGCGCCGGATCAGCCTGCGTACAGGAATAGAAGCGTAAGTCCTCCAAAGTGCTGAAACGGTCGAAAATCGGAGTGTCGGTGGGAAACAAAAGCTTCATAGGAAGCTGATGCCTTCGTACGAAGGTGGGTCTTCGCACACGTGGGGCTTCCGTTGTCCAAAATCGAGTGTCTTCGCGTCTCTTCGAAAAAATCGAGTATGCATCCCTCCAACCTTAAGCTATTGATTAAACTTAGAGTCGGAGAGGTCTTTGATTTTGTCACGAGTGGGAATCGGGCTGTTAGGTGTAAAACCAATGCCTTCGTACGAAGGCAGCGCCTTCGTACGAGCTAATGTGCCTTCGTACGAAGCTAGCTTCGCACAGAACAATCCAGTTCGCAAACGTGGTTGTTTTTGGCATTCGGTGCTGTGTTTTCACCTGAATCAGATGTATTTCCGAGTCCTTTTCAAGCTGGTTTCAACATTACGTCGTTCCACTATTCAGTGAACGAAATACATGTCGTTTTTGGTCCGTTTGGTGTAAAAATCAGGTTTAAGAAATTTTTAAAAGGTTTTTACTTAGATCTAGCACTTGGTGAGTGTGAAGCCCACATATTTCTAACTTGGGAAGCTGTAGCTAGTCCTATTACACTCAGTTAAGTGTAAATCCGTTATAGATGAAGAAGATTTGATGAAAAAGATGAAGAGTTTTTTTTTTTGTAAAAAACAGGAAGTTATGAAGAAAAGATAGAAGTTTAAGTGAAGAAGATGAAGTTTTAGATGAAAACATTGATGTTTTGATGAAATCGAAGTGATTCTGGTGGAAAATCGAAGTGAAAAAACGTTGTATAATTGATTAAAACTGTTGAATCTTACTTGAAAGTGGTCGGACAGCAATTCGGCAGAGTTTCGGTACGAAATTAGCAAGTGAGAATGAATGATGAGGGGCTTGGGTATTTATAGAGGAGTTGGGTTCGAACAGGGGCCAGCTGGCTTCGTTCGAAGGTGCTGTTTTGTGCAACCTTTTCCTCATTTCGCGTGTAAGGTGCTCGTTTAATGCGTTTTGTTGCGTTAGTTAGTATTGGCACCTTAAATATTTTAGCGTAACGTTGTGTTTCGGGTCGTGTTGCGTTTTAGAGTGATAAATCGAGTTGTGCGAGTAGCGTTGCGATAGCGTTTGCGAGTATAATCCATAACATATAAACCACACACAAGTAAAGCATATAAAAACACACAGCATAACATTGCTACTACTAACAACATCGGCTGCGTTTTAGCGTGTTAGTCGTGATAAGCGAATGCGAAGGCGTGAGTGGTTACCAAACAAACAAACACACTCGGTAATTTAAATAGCATAATTCTCTATAATTCGTGCTGCGTAAGCGTTTGCGAATATAAAGCGTTTAAACGTATAGCGGTGCGGTGTGATGAAAATGTATTTAGTATAACATAACCCTTTATTTATATCGAATCCCGAAATACAAGACGGTTACAAATCGAAGCAAAAGCAAAGGGGTAACGATCCGAAAGGTCGGGTTGTTACACTTGTCGTCGCAACGACATGACCGTTTTTGTATGAATTAAAATGACCTCAATAATACGGGCGGTGTGCTACTCCTATAGCGGTATACATGTTAAGGGAGACTTGTACGAAGTTAATGACAAAGTATAGTGCAAATAAAATTTCCAGCATAACGTATTAAGCATGTTTGTATGTGATTGTGCGCGTTTTAAAAAATCATAAGTATTGCACCCAAAAGTGTCAAAAAAGTAAAAAAGGGGGTGATGTACACTCACGATTTGCAAAGCTTTCCATAGTACACGTGATTTGACGAGTCGTTGAGGGTGGAGCACCGAGGAAACGAAGGTGTATGAGTATATGGAGTTCGTAGAGAGTTTGGATTTGGAATTTAGTATAAAAAAGTATATGTACATGAAAGTATATCTTGTCTAAATACTTGTTTGGACACTAAGTTTTAATATGTTTTCATGGGTCCTAACTTGCCCATTAGAATCGCAAACGAGGTGTCTAGAAACGAAGATAATATAACTTAAGTCCTTGGCGTCTAGCCATAATCTGATTAGTATCAAGAATTTGGTTAATAAATTAATATATATTATATATAGCATAAGTTATGATTTGGTCCATCATGTATTATCATGTATTGTCATGTAAGTCGAGCATGGAGGTAGGATGTTTTCCATCCAATAAACCTCATTGTATGGTTCACCGAAGCACAATGTCATCAACTTAGTTGATGACCTGGTTGGTCATGAATAAAACTAACTAAGTTTGTTAAGTAGCCAAGTGAGAACAACGCGGGCGTGTCATACCCGACATGGCAAATGTTGGAGGCGAGGCGGGGTTATCTTACTTTGATTCTTGGAAGCTACTTTGTATTCCTCTAAGTCCTAAGACAACCAAGAGAGCAAGCTAGGTATGTGCATCCCGAGCATGGTAAGTGTTCGGGGACGTCTCGTAGCCTTGTCTCTTTAGTGGAAGTTGCTTTGTGACTTAGGGTATGAAAGGTGTGAACAAGTGAGGTTGTGTAACAAGTTTGGAAAGCCAAAGCCTCCATGGTTCACACTTAACTCATGCACAAGTCTTTCAACATGAAAGGTTGAAGCTTGGATGGTTTTCAATCACTTAGAAGTTAGAACATATATGGGCATAAATTAATAAGGTTGTAAGCTTGTTTCTTGGTGGAAATCAACCACAACGCAAACCCACAACTATGAACTTAGTTGGGAGCTTGGTGGGCACAATATTTCACCAAGTTTTAACTAAAATAAACAAGTTATAAGAACACAAGTCAAAACAGAATTATGTAACTCCTTTGGACCCCAATTGTGCTGAGGTTCCACCTTAGTTTGCAATGAAAAACTTGTGGAAACCTTCCTAGAGGTTATCCAAGAAGTTTAGAGAATAAAATAAGAAGGAGAAAAGAGAGAAATAGTGAGTAAGAACTCACCGTGAACACTTAGAAGTTCACTGCTTTGCTTGGGAGTTTGAGAGAAGGGAGAGCACTTGAGGGTGATTTAGGTGTGTGGAAAGGAGTTAGGAGTGTGTGGAGGTTCCTATTTATAATATAGGATTAGGGTTTTGGTAGTTAAAGCAGTTGGTGGTGGTTGGGGGTTGGAAGAAAGGTGAAAAGTGGTTAAATATCTTACTGTGAAGATTACGCAAACTGTTCCCGTTTGCAGACCACCTTCACGCGAAGGTGTTTTTTTTACACGAAGGTTACACCTTCATTTATATGTGTGTGTGGTTCATAAGGCACATAAGTGCCTTCGTGTGTTTTTGATTCATGTGAAAAGAAGGCAAAAAAATTCCTTCATGTGATAAGTGTTTCATGTGACAAGAAGGCAAAAAAGTGCATTCGTGTGATAAAGAGATAAGCTTTCATTCGTGTGGGCTTGAAGGCCACGAAGGTGGCCATTTGGGAAGCCTTCGCGTGTCTTCAGACCAAAGATGTTAGTTTGGGTTAATTTGTACCAGTTTCTCGTATTATCCCGTTTTAAGTATACAAAGTGCATCAACGTAGTGTATGGGCCTAAAGCAAGTATAAATTATAATTATAAGCATTTCAAGTCTCGGTGTCGCGTATGAATAAGTATTTGAAATTTTGGCATGTAACACAAGTATGTAACATGAATAAGTATATAAAAAATAGAATTCCATTACGATGAAAGCCTCGGATTACAAGATTGGAAAAAATACGAATACGATACGATTACAAATTTCTAAAAATAGAAATACGAATACACTTTCTAAATAAGGAAAGTACAAAAAGCGTCGTGTTACATAATGTATCTCAAATGTTTTTGGTTCCCATGCATGAGCCGGTTGTTGTATAATCCCCTATTTTGACTTTATCATACCAAACAACCGTTGGACATCTTTTCTTGATGATTCTTGGCACTTCGCAATTTTTTTTCTTTTTTATTTGTAGGATCTAGAATATTTTTAAGAGTTAATTACACAAATGGGTCATGTGTATAACAACCCTCCTAAAATAATCCGAGACCCTAAAAATATTTCGAGTGCTCCATTACGTCCTAAAATACACCCCGTATACAAACGGGCCCCGAATACCTTTATTTTATTAAATTTAATTACAAATTAAAATTTTAATGGTTGTGGCGGGCCGCGAAGACCCAACCTTGGTCTTACGCTGGCCGCGAGCGCTCATCAACGAGGCAGCACCCTGAGCTGCCACGTGGCAGTGTCGTGTCGAGCCTATACGTGTGAACAGTCAAGGCTAGGGCCTACTCAACCTAAGTAGCGGGCTGCGAAGGACCCCTCCTTCTCTTACGCGAGGCGCGACGAAGCTCGAATCAGGCCCTATATATCGAGGGCATCGGCTGTTCAGTCGAATTCGCTCACACACTTTCTTCTCTCTCGAATTTCTATATAGCTAAAGTAATTTCCGGGCATAATACCCCCCTAATTAATGAAGTTCTGCCCCATTGTAAGTATCATAACCCCGATTACGTATTAGATACGCTGCCCGATTGATCCAGGGTTCCGTAACGGCTGTCGTGGTTCTGCCCGACGTAGTCGTTGGAATGCCGTCTCGGGGAGGGTATTACTAATGTAAATATTGGGTTATTATACTAACGCATGTGCATTTGTGTAATTAATAGATAATCACCAGGAAATCCTTAAGGAAAACCCTAAGACAGCAATGTGAGTAATCACCTTTTTGTAAACCTTTTTGCAAACTGTTTTTACAAAACCTTTATTTATTTTAAAGTATAATTAGCAGTGATTGAGTCTTTGTAATTCTTCAGTTACTGCCGGTATGTTGGGGTTTTGTATACAAAATGTGGAACACGTTACCATTGGACAACGAGATAGCCAATGTGTAATATGACCCACCAGTCAGGATTGACAGTACTGAATGAGTAATTGTGTAGAAATAAACACTATAATCACTCTCAATACTGTTAAAGGATAAAACTCTTCTTGATTAAACTGGGATTCACTCACAAGTATTTCACAAGTAGGGCAATTATGTCACACCCCATTCATAATTGTTTTTGTAGATGATATTCTCATTTACTCTAAGAGTAAAGAGGAACATGCAAAGCATTTGCACGCACTTCTAAGTTTATTGAGAAAAGAAAAGCTTTATGCAAAATTTTCAGAGTGTGAGTTTTGGTTAGAACAGGTACAATTTCTTGGACATCTAGTCAATCACGAAGGAATTCATGTAGATCCCACAAAGATCGAGGCGATTTCCAAATGGTAAACCCCTGAGTCACCAACAGAGGTTAGAAGTTTCTTAGGATTGGCCGGTTATTATAGAAGGTTTATTCGAGATTTTTCTGGAATAGCCATTCCCTTAACTAAGCTAACCTGTAAATCTATTAAGTTTAAATGGGACCAAAACAAGAAGAAGCCTTTAGAATCCTTAAGCAAAGACTAACCAATGCACCCATACTAGCGTTACCAGAAGGAACTGAAGATTTTGTATTCTATTGTGACGCTTCTAAGTTAGGTTATGGATGTGTGTTAATGCAACGACAAAAGGTTATAGCTTATGCATCTAGACAACTTAAGAATCATGAAGAGAATTATTCAACCCATGATTTAGAATTAGGAGCCATAATTTTTGCCCTTAAAATTTGGAGACATTACCTTTAAGGTAGTAAGTTTACCATTTTCACTGATCATAAGAGTTTAAGGTATGTTTTCGGATAAAAGGAGTTGAATATGAGACAAAGACGCTGGATGGAGATACTTAGTGATTATGATTGTAATATCCAGTATCATGCAGGAAAGGCAAACTAGTAGCTGATGCTTTAAGTCGAAAATATCACGAAAAGCCAAAAAGAGTGCGTTCACTTAAATTAAACCTGCAGATAGATTTAAATGAACAGATTAGAAAGGCACAAGAATCAGTAATCAAGGATGATACTGAGAAACTGAAAGGAATGATTAAGGAACTAGAACAAGGAATAGATGGAATTTGGAGATTCCATAAGAAAAGAATATGGATACCCAAATTAGGAAACCTACGCCACCGTATATTAGAGGAAGCCCATAAGTCTAAGTATATGATGCATCCTAGAAGTGATAAGATGTATCAAGACTTAAGAAAGAATTTCTGATGGATAGGAATAAAAAAGGATATAGCAGCATGATGTGTGCAAAATGCAACATATAAATTACATCAATTATGGCATAAAACTAACCCTTTTTTAGTACTAATGTTGGAAAAAGTGTGCTTTTGTCTTCCTTTTGTATTTTCAGGATTAAATGAGCTCAAATTAACAAAAGAAGCAAAAAGACATCAAAATCTAACATAAATACAAGAAAAGGAACAAGACGTGACATGCCCGACCCCACGACAGCATCTTCCCAAGCAAAACAAGATAACAGAAGACTGAACACGCCCCGTGCTCAGCTAGCACGGGGGCGTGCCCAAGTGTCAGCAGAAAAGACAAAGTGGTAGAAGCTTCTATTGCCCACCACGGGGCCGTGCTCAGCAGACAGGGGGCCGTGGTCAACTATAAGATTCGCACAATCCAGGCAAATCTTCATAGTACAAAGATTCTTCTGCACACGGGGTCGTGCTCAGCGGACACGGGGGCGTGGTCAACTAATAAGACAAACCACAGTAAATGAAGAAAGAGAAGGATGTGGACACGGGGCCGTGCCCGAGCTTCTGTTCAGCCTATAAATAGGAGTGCTTGGCTCAAGCTCAAACCATCCCTTGGCACACCACCTCTCTCACACTTCACCCACCACCCACCACCACCATAACACCATCATCCACCACCATCATCCATTGTCCATCGTAGAGTGTGTGAGTCGTCTCTGGATCCAAGATTGATCGTAAGAGTTCTTGACAATCAAGGCCATGTTTGCCTAAGTCTCTTACATCACTTGGTGAAGACAAGTGTCTAGTGTAATACTTTTTCTTTCTAATCTTTTCGCACTTTTTACTTGGTTTTGTATTAATGACTTTAATAACTAGTTTCTTATGTTGAAGGTGATCTTTCCTTATCGTTTGTCCGTGGTGTCTTGGCATTATTTTACTGTCTATATAAAATAAAAGATTTTCACCATTCATATCTCCACGGTCTATATGGAGGTATGTTGGCTACCTGGTCGGGGGTTAAGGGAACGGTTTGGTAAAGGTCTTACCATTGTTCAGCGTTTAGAGGTCCTGCAATGGACCTGGGTCAAATTTAGTATGACCTCCTTCAATACTTAACGGTATTGGATGGCGGGGGTCCAAACTCTTTGATCCCCTCATAAGTTAACTACTATTAATACTATAACCCGGCTATTTAGGACTGTATCCCTGCTGACTCAGACTACTTAGTCGAGGGTAACGTCACCTCCAAAAGAGGGGCCTACCATAATTTGCATTAATAACTTAATTAATTATCTTCCAATAATCCGACCCTTTAGGATTGTATCCTTGCTGACTCAAACTACTGGGTTGAGGGTAACGTCACCTTCAAAAGAGGGGCCTACTACAATAACTAAGATAATCTCTTAAATAAATGCAAAAGTGCGGAAATAATCAAAGGTTACACTATACACGAGTCGGAACCAAGTGATTCATCTTGTCTATCTGTTTTTCTTTTATTTTTATTTTCAGCATTTTAGTTAGTTTTTATTTTTCTTAGCTTAAAACATTTTTCTAAACTTTTTCTTTTGATTAGACATTGAGGATAAACCGGTACTAAAAGCTCTTGTGTCCTTGGACGACCTCGGTATCTTGCCAACACTATACTACGCTCACGATGGGTGCACTTGCCCATATGTGTGTCTAGTGTTAGTAAAATATCGTGTTTTATAAATTTAAAACTTGACTAAAAAAGTGTTAAAGGGGCTTAAAATATACACCTAATATATATAACACTCGACACCCATCACAGCATATGTTGCAAAGTGTTTAACCTGTTCACAAGTTAAAGCTGAACATCAGAAACCCTCAGGTTTGTTACAGCAATTGGAAATGCATGTATGGAAATGGGAATTAATAACAATGGACTTTGTTACCAAATTACCCAAAACAAGGAAATGTAATGATACAATCTGGGTGATTGTAGACAGGCTAACTAAGTCAGCTCATTTCCAACCCATGGAGGAACTTTCAGTATGGAACAATTAGCTAAATTGTTTGTAAATGAAATAGTTTCATTACATGGAATTCCTTTATCAATTTTTTCTGACAGAGATAACCGTTTTACCTCTCATTTTTGGACAAGTTTCCAAAAAGCAATGGGAACCAAGTTAAATCTAAGCACAGTCTATCATCCTCAAACGGACGGACAAAGCGAAAGGGCAATTCAGACAATGGAAGATATGCTTAGAGCTTGTGTAATTGATTTCGGAGGTAATTGGGACGATCACTTACCATTGATAGAATTTTCTTATAATAACAGCTATCATACCAGTATCAATGCTGCACCATTCGAAGCACTTTATGGACGAAAGTGCCGAACCCTAGTTTGTTGGGCAGAAATTGGAGAGAAGCAACTATCCGGACCTGAGATAGTACAAGAAACAACAGACAAGATCATTCAAGTCAAGGAACGACTGAAAGCAGCACGTGATCGACAAAAGAGTTATGCAGATAATAGACGAAAGCAATTGGAATTTCAGGTAGGAGACAAAGTGTTATTGAAAGTCTCTCCTTGGAAAGGAGTGATAAGATTCATCAAAAGAGAAAAGCTAAGCCCCATGTATGTTGGACCTTTTGAGATTATTAGAACAATAGGACCTGTAGCCTATCAGTTGCAACTGCTAGAGGAAATGGCAGGAATACATGATGTGTTTCATGTATCTAATCTCAAGAAATGCTTAGCTGATGAATCACTGGTAGTACCTCTAAAGGATATAGAGGTAAATGAGCAGTTAAAATTTGTAGAAAGGCCTCTACAGATTGAAGACAGGAAAGTTAAGAATCTCAAACACAAGAGATTAGTTCTAGTCAAAGTGAAATGGGACTCCAAAAGAGGACCAGAGTACACTTGGGAGCTTTAATCAGAAATGCAAAGGAAATATCCACACCTATTCTAGTAGACCTCGAGGACGAGTTCTAAAACAAGGTGGGGAGGATATAACAACCCTCCTAAAATAATCCGACACCCTAAAAATATTTCGAGTGCCCCATTATGTCCTAAAATACACCCCGTATACGAAAACGGGCCCCGAATACCTTTATTTTATTAAATTTAATTACAAATTAAAATTTTAATGGCTGTGGCGGGCCGCGAAGACCCAGCCTTGGTCTTACGCGGGCCGCGAGCGCTCATCAATGAGGCAACACCCTGAGCTGCCACGTGGCAGTGTCGTGTCGAGCCTTTACGTGTGACCAGTCAAGGCTAGGGCCGACTCAACCTAAGTCGCGGGCCGCGAAGGACCCCTCCTTCTCTTACGCGGGGCGCGACGAAGCTCGAATCAGGCCCTATATATAGAGGGCATCGGCTGTTCAGTCGAATTCGCTCACACACTTTCTTCTCTCTCGAATTTCTATATAGCTAAAGTAATTTCCGGGCATAATACCCCCTAATTAACGAAGTTTTGCCCCATTGTAAGTATCATAACCCCGGTTACGTATTAGATACGCTGCCCGATTGATCCAGGGTTCCGTAACGGCTGTCGTGGTTCTGCCCGACGTAGTCGTTGGAATGCCGTCTCGGGGAGGGTATTACTAATGTAAATATTGGGTTATTATACTAACGCGTGTGCATTTGTGTAATTAATAGATAATCACCAGGAAATCCTTAAGGAAAACCCTAAGACAGCAATGTGAGTAATCTCCTTTTTGTAAACCTTTTTGCAAATTGTTTTTACAAAACCTTTATTTATTTTAAAGTATAATTAGCAGTGATTGAGTCTTTGTAATTCTTCAATTACTGCCGGTATGTTGGGGTTTTGTATACAAAATGTGGAACACGTTATCATTGGACAACAAGATAGCCAATGTGTAATATGACCCACCAGTCAGGATTGACAGTACTGAATGAGTAATTGTGTAGAAATAAACATTGTAATCGCTCTCAATACTGTTAAAGGATAAAACTCTTCTTGATTAAACTGGGATTCATTCACCAGTATTTCCCACTGACAAAATGTTTTTAAACGCGTTTCAGGTAACAAAATGTGAAAGCCAAATAGAAGCCAGTTGGACAGCATTGAAGGCTTGGAAAAGTGGCTATAAAAGTTACCTAAATAAAGAGATGTTTTTATAAAATAAAATATGGTTTATCCCTATGAAAATGTGTGTACTAGAAACTTGGGATCTTCCCATATGTTTAATATTATAAAAATGTGGTATTTTACTCTGATAAAATATTTCCTAACTACGGTCCTCATGTAATTTCCACTGCCAAAATGATAAACACCGATACCATTAAATCTGGGCTCGCGGCCGCCCGTTCCCGGGACAGATAGGGGACGGGGGTTGCGACATAATCATTCCAATATCATGCACAAGATACATCGTAAAACAAACTGTGAAAACAAGATTGTGAAACAAGTGATGCGTAGAGTAAAGACCTTGAAATCTCGGGTTGTCACAAATTACGCCTTAGCCAATGCGTACAATCAATACTTCCTAGCATGCCAGTATATCCGTGTCCCTCTTCATGGACTGCATAAAGGTTTTCGATATCCTTTTTCATTGGTCTACGCAAATATACATTGCTATACAGGTTCACAATACCATACGTTAATTGACGAAGTGCCGAAGTGCATTTTTGAAACGTAGTAAAACCCGTTCTCCCTCTAGAATTGTAGCGTAATGTAAAAAAATAATCATAATTAGCCAAATCATTAGCAATACGTACGAACAATCTGCGACTCATGCGAAATCGACGCCTAAATTGTTCGTTAGTGTACACACATTTTTCAGCATTATAGTCACCCACCAAATGATCATGTGCATCTTAAATAAAGTTTGAAAACTAACTTTATTAAATTATACAAAACAATCCTAAGAATAAATAACAAAACTTATAACACCAGGGTTTAAAAATATAAATCTGCCATCATTTAGTAACGACCTTTTTGGGTTCGAGACTCAAGTATCGTTTGTTGTGGTTTTGGTTATGTTTGTTTAATTGGTAGATTTTAGGTTGAGTCGTTACATAGAACAAATAAAAACCCGGTGACGAAGCTGATGAAATTTGAGAAGGAAATAGTGATTACGCCGTAGGTACTTCCTATATATAAGTGTCCTTGTCAAACTATCAAAAGCCTCATTTGACTGGTCAATAGAAGTTCTATGTAAGTTGTATTTGTGTTATCAATCCTGATCCGAATAACTAAGCCTATGAAAATTTGATAAGGACATGGTGGATACACCACTGGTACTTCCTATATATAAATTTCCTTGTTAAACAATCAAAAGCTTCGTTAGACTGGTCATGAGAAGTTCTATATAAGTAGTGTTTGAGTCATCGATCACGATTTGAATAATGTTGTGGATGAAAGTTTGGCAGAGACATGGTGGATACGCAACTGGTACTTACTATATATAAGTTACTCTACCAAACTATTAAAAGTAGCGTCATATTAATCGTGATAGATTTCGTGTATTTATTGTTTTTATTTATTGCTTGAGTACTGGGTGTTTCAAATTCTTCATCATTGCGAGTTCAACTTTGTCACTGTGGCATTTTTATGAGAGATTTTGTTTTTCAGAATCCCAAGCCGTGACATGGATATCAGTTTAGGCATCGTGAGTTTACTATACGACACAATTTGCAAACTCTCTTGTGTTACAAATAACCTTCGGGACAAGATTTTCTCTTACGCTGCATTCAATCCCGATACGCCATTCTTGGGCTTCACGATGTAATATTAGTATCTCCTATGACTACTATCTTGTACACTATCAATAACGCTCTTCACTTCTACATCTCTTGAATTAAGATAGATTCCTTAATATGGACATACAACCCTTACCAGGAACGCTACCGCCTTAATCATATCTCAACTTTAATTTTGATATTAGTGTAACGCCCTGCATTTCGAAACTTAACCTTTTTGGCAAGACACGACATACTTCCTACCTAGTGATGCTTGGTGAGACTATTTGAATCTTAATCATGTTAGACTAGGTGAAACATGATGCTTAATGAAACTTTGAACTTTGATCACGTTAAACCATGTGAAACTTTTACTCTATGTGATACTTCTGTGATACTTTTATATGTGAACAATGCGATTCTTGACTCTTGATTCTTGAATCTTGTGAAGCGTTGTATGTAAACAATGTAAATCTTGACTCTTGTGATACTTGACTCTTATGATACTTGACTCGCGTGACGCTTGACTCTTCTGAATCTTTGAATTTTGATACTTGTGATACTAGAAACTCGACACTTGATACTTATTGAATGGGAAACTTTGATACTTGGTTGAACTAGAAACTTGACACTTACAAAAATAGCTTAGACATAGACTTGAAACACGGAAACTTTTGTGTTAGTTATACCCTAATACCATGTAATGGCTACTCACAATAACACGCAACGCAACGCTTAATCTAACTCGCAAAACGAACCAAAGTTGGAAAACTAACAAAACGGGCATCGGCTGTCCGAATGGACATCCGATCGGATGACCATTCGACCGGATGGCCATTCGACCGGAAGGCAATCCGACCTCCTGCCTTTCTCCTCCAACTGTCCCTATCACCTATAAATAGGGCTATTCACCCTTCATTCTCACTTTACTCTCTACCATCCGACCACACGCACTCTCAGACACTTTTATCAAGATTCAAGGCAAACTCGTAAGAATTATTCCCTGATTCTTGTACAACTTTCATCATTTATCACTTCTACACAAAATTCTCCATCAAAATCACATGAACACTTCATTTTTTTTCATGGAAACTAACTGATTTGGGTCTCTTGAAAATGGTTTCCACTCAGATGTTTGAACAACCTGCGGTGGAAAATCATTTAATTAAGATTGACCCCAGATCTAAAGGATTTTCACAACTTTTTGACAGAATCTAAGGGATTAACCCACTTTTACTCCCGATCTGATGGAATTCCACATGTTTCCGACTCAGGTCTGAGGAACATCACGTTTTACAACTGACTTTCGAAACTTTTCTTCAACTATTATACAAAACATTGGTGGAAATCAGATTCAAACGGACTTCGACACTTTTCTTAGTAAAAGGTCGGCTTGAAAATTGGATTTCACCGAAAAACGGACCGACTGACGGGTCAAAACATGAAATCTCATCAGAAACAGCCCGTTGGTTCGAAGAGGGGTGGTTCCCATCCGACCGAACGGGCTGGGCCTGGTGCGTTTCCATTGTTCGACACGTCGTCACGCCGTCTCCGTTAACTCGAAACTTAGAAAATTACACGAAACTTTTCACACTGATCGTCTGTCCGAATGGCCATCCGATCGGATGACCATTCGTCCAGATGATCTGATTATGATGACACTTGTTTGTTTTACAGGACACTATGATCAAAACATTGAAAACTTTATCAGTACACAAACACCCACTGTTCGAATAGCCATCCGTTCGAATGGTTATCCGTCCGGATGACCATCCGATCGGATGGAGCCCATCGGTTCGAATGGTCATCCGACCGGATGACCATCCGTCTGGATGACCATCTGCTCAGGTAT
Organism: Helianthus tuberosus; assembly: GCA_030545235.1. Taxonomy (NCBI): domain Eukaryota; kingdom Viridiplantae; phylum Streptophyta; class Magnoliopsida; order Asterales; family Asteraceae; genus Helianthus; species Helianthus tuberosus. Next base: position 192,450,244 of record CM060406.1, read on the forward strand.
CTAATCAGACACTTTTACTCGATTTTCGCATCATTCAGCACTCTATTCCCAACCAGGTCAGTTCTTAGAGGACTTATGCTCTGTTCCCCGCACGCAGGCTGATCCAGCGCTCCCTTCGTTCAAATCTTAGTAGTGTTTGGTTTAAGAACCCACTGTGAGTATACTCGATCCCTTTTCGTTTTAAAAACACTTTTGGGATGCAACATGTATTCTGTATCAAGACACTTGAAACTTATTTGGAAACATACTCTATCCGCACTAAACATGAAACATGAAACTTGTGATACTTGAGAATTTTATGCTATGTGAACGTTTAATCCTTGTGTGTAGTTCCGCCTTAACAATAGTAGCGCTATAGGGGTAACACACCTCCCCGTTAGTCTTGGGGGTATTGTTAGGAGGTGACATTAACCTCCCGTTATTCTTTGGGAAAGGTATTTAACACATTGGGAAACTTGGGCTATCACTTGGACTGCGTGAACTAGCATGGTGAAACTTATTATATGTTTTCATGTTGGATATGAGTTTAAAACTATTATGCAACGTATTCAAACTTGTATGCTCGCTAACATTTTTGTTGATTTTATTTTAATACATGTTGCAGGTTGATAGTAGCTGGCATTCAAGGAAATGAGCTAGGATGACGCTTAGAAACACATCTTAGTTAATCAAATAATTTGAACAATTTTTGAATCGTTATGTTATTTGGATACTTATTGTGGTTGTGGATTATGTTTGACATTTTAGACTTATTTAATGAAATTTGATTAATCTATATCGAAACAATTAGTGTTATGGAATCTCTTGAGCAATCTGATTCGCTTAGTGCCACGCCCCAATGTTTCCGCCATCGATTGGGGTGTGACAGATTGGTATCAGAGCCATAACTATAGGGAATTAGGGAAAGTAGGAATGCTTTGCCCTAGTCTATAGTTCTAGGAACTTTGACTCTTATTTGTTGTTTAAAACTTATGCATTCTATCGTACGTGCTTCCTAGCAACACTTTCCTGTTAAACTTACATTCCTTTCCTAAGGCTAACACAATTCACACTTGGATGCTTTGAAACACTCTTGAAACACAATGAAATGACTCATCAAAACAGGGGAGATTCCCGCCTTTGATGACGACTTCCACTCAGTGAAACTTATATTTTGCACGAAATTTACGCTCAAGTTAGGTGTGACATCCAAACCTTGAAGGGAAATTTCCATTTCATATTCTATCAGGTCTTATCGTTGGATAAGTTCCGGCTATATTAGGGTACGATGTTATCAAGTTAGATGTGAAACTCGCATCTTGGTAACTAGTCCCACTCTTTGATTTTCAGTCTCGCCAAAGTCTCGAAATTTCCAGTCAATTAAGGACGTGCAGTGACCGAAAGGACAAATATGTAGGCCTAACATCGATGAACGTATTTGTCTAAGTAAGCCAAAGCACGCTACCTTGATTTGAAAGGGGCTCGATTTACTTTGGTTAGTCAACGTTTCTCTACCCTAGACAATCCTATGTTTTATAAGCCTACCTTTTTATGTTATCTTGATTTACATATGGTTTTATACTCGATGCTTTGTTTATTTTGAGACTTTTACGTGAATCGCACTATCTCCGCAATCTAAAACAATAATAATAATCTCTCAAGAGCAAACTAAATTTATGATGCTTTATACATATTATACTATGTGGAAGTCTTGATTAAACGATGTGAAACATGTTGAACGTTTTGTGATATGTGAAACAACTTGAGCCTCTTATGTGATCATGTGAAACTTTATGCTATGTTACGTAATCTTGAAACTTTGTTATTAAACGAAACATTCTGATCTAAACTCATTCGATCCTTTCTTGGATCTATAGATGTCATCAAGTCGTCTTAACAACCCATGCAAGAAATCGAAGGCCAACACTCAGAAAAAGATGATGTCTTTTATGGCCGACCAGATTGCACGCATTGTTCCCAAGATTGTCACTGAAATCCAGGGATCAAACACACTTCCCTCCTCTGTTGACTCTAAAGCAGAAAAACCTAAGCCTGTGAGCTTCAACTACAAACACTTTGTCTCTTGCAACCCAAAGCCTTTCACGGGTAGTGATGGGGTGACTGCAATGTTGGAGTGGCTCGATAGCATGGAAGTTACTTTCATCAACAGTGAATGCCCTGAGCATCTAAAGACTAGTAGTGAAACTGGCGTGTTTCAAGGAAGAGCTCCAGAATGGTGGACCAATGAGAGGAACATTCGCTCCAACGAGGAAGCTTGTGCTTTACCCTAGGCTGAGGTTAGGGATATGATGATGATTGAATTCTGCCCTCTGCATGAGTAGCAGAAACTTGATGACGAATTCTGGCATCTGAAACAAGTTGGGGATGACAATCTAGCTTATACTACCCGTTTCAAGCAACTCAGTATCATTGTGCCTCACTTGGTGTCTACTCCTAAACGCATGATCACCAAGTACATTCGTGGGTTACCTCCTGCTATGCGCGATGCCATTGAAGCAGCTCAGCTCGGATCCATTGAGGAAGTTTACCATCTTGGAGCAAGCTTGAACAACAACCGTGTTCGTGATAAACAGTCTAGAAACTCTGCTCCCTCGAAACCTGCTAAACAGATTACCCAGCAGCCAAGTGGTAGTAAGAACAACAAACGAAAGTCTCAAAACTCTGGCTGCAATGCCATTGTCCCTACTGTGAATCCAAACCCTACTGGCAATGCTATTGTGCCCGCTGCCACTCCGAACCCTCCTGCTCCAGAAAACACCAAGAAGTCGTACATCGGGGTTCATCCCAAGTGTGCCACTTGCAACTATCATCACCCCGTCGGCGTAGCCTGTCGCCTGTGTACCAACTGCAATCGTAATGGTCACACAACCCCTTATTGGCGTTAAACCGATCAAGTCCAGGAAGCAACTCTAGCTCTACCAGCTCCTCAGAACCCCAAACCAGCAAACAATGTGAGAGCATGTTACAAGTGTGGAGACACTACTCATCTCCGTTTTCAATGTCCCCAGCTGAATCAGGAGCAACAGCAAGCCGCTCGAGGACGAGCGTTCAATATCAATGCAAATCAGGTGCGTAACGACAAATAATGTCGTTAATGGTACGTTTCTCGTTAATAATCTCTATGCTTTGATACTATTTAATACTGGTGCCGACAAAAGCTTTGTGTCCGTAGAATTGAATCTTTGTTAAACTATGCACGCTCAAAACTACCTAAGTCATCCTTTGTTGAGATTGCCGATGGTAAGTCTATTCTGGTTGATTCTATTCTTCATGATTGTTCCTTGACTCTTAATGATTACGTTTTTACTGTTGACCTCATACCCATGCGATTGGGTAGCTTCGATATCATAATCGGCATGGATTGGTTGCGTAAGAACCATGCTGAAATCGCTTGTCACGTGAAGTATGTTTGTTTACCTCTTCCGTCCGGTGATACATTGCACGTCTATGGAGACCGACCTTCTAGAGGACTGAAGCTGATGTCATGCACTCAGATGAATAGATGCTTACGTAAACAGTACTTTGCCTCCTTGGCCCACATAGTGGAACCAAAGGGCAAGGGAAAGAGCGTAAGTGATGTTCCAGTAGTGTGTGATTTCGTTGATGTCTTTCCTGAAGATTTTCCTGGTCTTCCTCCTCCTCGATCTGTCGATTTTCGTATTGATCTCCAACCTGGTTCGACTCCTGTCGCCAAAGCTCCGTACCGACTTGCACCCTCTGAGATGCAAGAATTATCCAGTCAACTGCAAGAACTACTCGACAAAAGTTTTATACGTCCAAGTACCTCACCTTGGGGTGCTCATGTGCTATTCATCAAGAAGAAAGATGGTTCTTTTCGCATGTGCTTCGACTATCGTGAACTTAACAAACTCACCATCAAGAATCGTTATCCTCTCCCTCGTATCGATGATCTATTTGACCAACTACAAGGCGCAAGCTGTTTCTCTAAAATCGACCTTAGATCTGGTTATCACCAGCTCCGTATTCTCGAAGAAGATATCCCCAAAACCGCATTTCGCACTCATTATGGGCACTACGAGTTCGTTGTCATGCCTTTTGGCCTGACCAACGCACCCGCTGTGTTCATGGATCTTATGAATCGTGTTTGTAAACCTTATTTGGATCGTTTTGTGATAGTCTTTATTGATGATATTCTTATTTATTCAAAAACTCGAGCTGATCATGAACGACATTTACGTCTAATGTTAGAACTTTACGTGGTGAGCGTTTATACGCAAAGTTTTCTAAGTGTGAGTTTTGGACAATTTCTCGAGCACGTCGTTAGTAAACAAGGAATTCATGTTGACCCTTCCAAAATCGAAGCAGTGAAGAACTGGAGTACGCCTAAGTCTGCATTTGAGATTCGTTCCTTCTTGGGATTGGCGAGTTACTACCATCGATTCATCACAGACTTTTCAAAGATAGTCGTCCCTCTAACTTCGTTGACTCGGAAAGAGAAACCTTTTGCTTGGGGTCCCGAGCAAGAGGAATCTTTTCAAACTCTTAAGAACCTGCTCTGTAACGCTCTGGTACTAGCCCTCCCTGAAGGGAATGACGATTTCGTGGTATATGGTGATGCCTCGAACCGTGGTCTGGGCTGTGTGCTCATGCAGCGTGACAAGTTCATCATTTATGCCTCCCGACAGCTCAAAATACACAAGAAGAACTATACTACCCACGATTTAGAGCTTGGCGCAGTTGTTTTTGCGTTGAATATTTGGCGACACTACCTATATGATACTAAGTGTGTGGATTTCACTGACCATAAGAGCCTGCAACATATCTTTAATCAAAAGGAACTGAATATGCATTAGTGACGATGGGTAGAGTTGCCTAACGACTACGACTGTGAGATTCGCTACCATCCTGGCAAGGCGAATGTTGTGGCCGACGCTCTTAGTCGTAGGACTCATGTTAGTAGCATTCGCTGTTTTCAAATTACTAGCGATCTTCATGCTTGTATCCGTGAAGCTCAATACTCATCAGCAAACGAAGGAAGTCTAAATGTAGAAATACGAGGCGCTACAATCGATCAACTTGAGACGAAGTCGGAAGGACTTCATTACTACCTCTATCGCATCTGGGTGCCAGATCGCGATAATCTTCGTGAGCTCATTATGAATGAGGCTCACAAATCGCGATCCTCTATTCATCCGGGTGCTGATAAGATGTACCATGATCTACGTATGACTTATTGGTGGCCTGGCATGAAAAAGGACATCGCCGCGTACGTCTCGAAGTGTCTTACTTGCTCAAAGGTTAAAGCCGAACATCAACGTCCTTCAGGTCTTCTTGAACAACCAGAAATGGGATAGCATCTCTATGGATTTTATAACTAAACTACCTCGAACACCTAGGTCATGAAAGTATATGGGTAATCATTGACCGTTTAACCAAATCAGCCCACTTTCTTCCTATTTGCGAAGATTTCAAAGTGGAGAAACTTGCCCGAATTTACACTGATGAAATCATATGTCAGCATGGTATACCCATTGACATTATCTCTGACCATGATGGTCGATTTTTGTCTCGTCTTTGGCAAACTTTTCACTCCGCTGTGGGTTCTCTCTTGAATCTTAGTACAGCCTTTCATCCTCAAACGGATAGACAGACTGAACGCACAATCCAAACCCTAGAGGATATGCTCCGTTCTTGTGTCATCGACTTTGGTGGTAATTGGGATGTACATTTACCATCGATCGAATTCTCGTACAACAACAACTATCATTCCAGTATTTAGATGGCTCTTTTCGAAGCTTTATACGGTCGCAAGTGCCGATCTCCTCTCAGTTGGCATGAGATTGGTGACAAGCAACTTACTGGCCCTGAGATCATTCAAGAGACGATGGATAAGATTCTTCAAATCCGGGATAACTTGGTCAAGGCTAGGAGCAGACAAAAGAGCTATGCTGACAAAAGGTGTAAGCCCCTGGAATTCAATGTTGGAGATCACGTTCTACTCAAAGTATCTCCTTGGAAAGGAGTGATACGTTTTGGTAAGAAGGGAAAGCTTGCCCCTTGCTATGTGGGTCCTTTCAAGATTCTCGAAAGGATTGGCAAGGTGGCTTACCGACTCGACTTGCCTCAAGAGCTTAGCAATGTACATCCAACGTTCCACGTTTCCAATCTCAAGAAGTGCTTAGTAGATGAGGAACTTCATGTTCCTATCGAAGACTTGAAAGTAAACAAAACTCTTCATTTTGTGGAGAAACCGGTCGAAATCATGGACCGAGGTACCAAGCGACTAAGGCACAGCAAAATTTCCATAGTCAATGTGAGATGGGAAGGAAAGCGTGGCGCCGAATTCACTTGGGAACTCGAGAGTGAGATGAAAACCAAATATCCACAGCTCTTCGAGCAGTCTTCTTCTTAGATTTCGGGGACGAAATCTCCTAAAGGAGGAGAGACTGTAACGCCCTGCGTTTCGAAACTTAACCTTTTTGGCAAGTCACGACATACTTCCTACCTAGTGATGCTTAGTGAGACTATTTGAATCTTAATCATGTTAGACTAGGTGAAACTTGATGCTTAATGAAACTTTGACCTTGATCACGTTAAACCATGTGAAACTTTTACTCTATGTGATACTTCTGTGATACTTTTATATGTGAACAATGCGATTCTTGACTCTTGATTCTTGAATCTTGTGATGCGTTGTATGTAAACAATGTAAATCTTGACTCTTGTGATACTTGACTCACGTGACGCTTGACTCTTGTGAATCTTTGAATCTTGATACTTGTGATACTAGAAACTCGACACTTGATACTTATTGAACGGGAAACTTTGATACTTGGTTGAACGAGAAACATGACACATACAAAAACAGCTTATACATAGACTTGAAACACGAAAACTTTTATGTTAGTTATACCCTAATACCATGTAATGGCTACTCACAATAACACGCAACGCAACGCTTAATCTAACTCGCAAAACGAACCAAAGTTGGAAAACTAGAAAAACGGGCATCGGCTATCCGAATGGACATCCGATCGGATGACCATCCGACCGGATGACCATCCGACCGGATGGCCATTCGACCGGAAGGCCATCCGACCGCCTGCCTTTCTCCTCCAACTGTCCCTATCACCTATAAATAGGGCTATTCACCCATCATTCTCACTTTAATCTCTGCCATCTGACCACACGCACTCTCAGACACTTTTATCAAGATTCAAGTCAAACTCGTAAGCATTCTTTCCTGATTCTTAACTTTCATCATTTATCACTTCTACACAAAATTCTCCATCAAAATCACACGAACACTTCATTTTTTTCATGAAAACCAACTGATTTGAGTCTCTTGAAGGTGGTTTCCACTCAGATGTTTGTACAAACTGTGGTGGAACATCATTTAATCAAGATCGATCACAGATCTAGAGGATTTTCACAACTTTTTGACAGAATCTAAGGGATTAACCCACTTTTACACCCGATCTGATGGAATTCCACATGTTTCTGACTCAAGTCTGAGGAGCAACACGTTTTACAACTGACTTTTGAAACTTTTCTTCAACTATTATACAAAACATTGGTGGAAATCAAATTCAAACGGACTTCGACTCTTTTCTTAGTCAAAGGTCGGCTTGAAAGTTGGATTTCACCAGAAAACGGATCGACTGACGGGTCAAAACATGAAATCTCATCAGAAACAGCCCGTTGGTTCGAAGAAGGGTGGTTCCCATCCGACAGAACGGGCTGGGCCTGGTGCGTTTCCGTTGTTCAACACGTCGTCACGCCGTCTCCGTTAACTCGAAACTTAGAAAATTACTCAAAACTTTGCACACTGATCGTCTGTCCGAATGGCCATCCGATGATCTGATTATGATGACACTTGTTTGTTTTACAGGACACAATGAGCAAAATATTAAAATATTTATTAGTACACAAACGCCCACTATTCGAATGGCCATCCGTTCGAATGGTCATCCGTCCGGATGACCAACCGATCAGATGGAGCCCATCTGTTCGAATGGTCATCCGACCGGATGACCATCCGTTCGGATGACCATCCGTCCGGATGACCATCCGCTCAGGTATCTAGTCAGACACTTTTACTCGATTTTCGCATCATTCGGCACTATGTTCCCAACCGGGTCAGCTCTTAGAGGACTTATGCTCTGTTCCCCGCACGCAGGCTGATCCAACGCTCCCTTCGATCAAATCTTAGCAGTGTTTGGTTTAAGCACCCACTGTGAGTATACTCGATCCCTTTTTTTAAACACTTTTGGGATGCAACATGTATTCTGTATCAAGACACTTGACACCTGAAACTTATTTGGAAACATACTCTATCCGCATTAAACATGAAACGTGAAACTTATGATACTTGAGACTTTTATGCTATGTGAACGTTTAATCCTTGTGTGTAGTTCCGCCTTAACAATAGTAGCGCTATAGGGGTAACGCACCTCCCCGTTAGTCTTGGGGGTATTGTTAGGAGGAGACATTAACCTCCCGTTATTCTTTGGGAAAGGCATTTAACGCGTTGGGAAACTTGGGCTATCACTTGGACTGCGTGGACTAGCATGGTGAAACTTATTATATGTTTTGCTTATTACGAAAGGCGAAAACAGACGTACTAAGGTCAATTCAGCAAGAATATCACTTTAAACTGTCGTGTTATTGATTTGAAAGCAATATACAGCGAGATGACACTTCGGCAGCACTTCGTTGCTCTGACCGGAATAGTTACAACTAATCTCACTTGAATACCTATTTATAATATACTGATTTCGCCTGAAATGATTTCAAGCGAAATTAAGATTCCAAGCGAAATCTAATTTCGCTCGAAATAACATTCATGATCATTCAAGCGAAATCACTCATTCAAGCGAAATTACATTAAATCTCGAACTACGTGCCCTGATTTAACATTCTAAGACAAGACTCGATACAAGACGAAGTCGACAGACGCATGCACCAATAGACTCCCCCTCGAATGTTGACGAGTCTTAAGTGTCGAGTCTTCGCATCTTCAGTCTTTATCAATCTATGGGCTTCTCTTTTGAAGTATCTGACGCTGTAAGCATCCTCAAATCTCTCTCTTCTCTTTCTACCAGAATCGCAACCTAGCTCTGAGCTCTTTCCACAGATGTCTTCAGACTCCCCCTTTCGATATGCTGGGATCGCAGCCTGGCTTGATAAAATCACAGAGTCCTGAGGTATCAGAACCTGACTCTCTATCATCTATCTCAAGATCACCTAGCTCTTATCCTGCACATCCTCTACAGATTCAGATTCAGGATCGATTCCTGGCTCTTACCTGCACAAATCTCTACCCAACAATAAATTTTCTGATGATCACTTGTAAAAACAATTTCACCATCTAATGAACACCTGCAGGAATTATACAATCAAAGAATGATTTTACAATATTAATCTTTAATAAACCACTTAAAGAAATAACGTTTTTATTGCAAAACCTTTTCTCATTTCATTTCAAAACATCTCAAACAATTTCACCCAAACCATTTGTTCATCATGTTTAGCACTTGGAATTTTGAAAATTAGCTCTCCAACACCAGTTGTCGAAAATCTTTTTGTATTTTTCAAAATTTATGCTAAAACACACTGAAAATCTTTTTGAATTTCTTAATACAATAAAGAAATATTTACAGACAATATTTTTGTGAGTTTGTGTAAGAGGATCATATCATTTTATGAGACAAATCACCAACACCGTTAAGCTTTAAACATTTTAAGTTCTAAACGATTCACTTAGATTGTCAGTTTACTGATCCACTTAAATTCTCACACAAAGTTCAACTGCTTCGAGATACGAGATTAATGTCTTAAGAACTTAATCTTAATCATGTGTCCCACCTCAGAATATACTCCCGTATCCAGATCCCAATATTCAGTCTTACAGGTGAGTATACCACAGATGATATTTGTAAGGGATTAATTGCAAAAACCGTGAGAGCTCAGGTCAGAACTTCCGTTCAGCAGAGAGATGACGGCTGCGACTTTTGGTGTGTCCCCTTTAGAGGATCTTTTTTTTTTACAACAGCATTGATTAGCAATTTTATTGTCTCATCATTTTATGCTGAGGGCGACACTATATTTCAAGCAAGCAGTAAAGTATTCTCCGGGGACTAGGCCATTGCTTCTGCAAAATCAGAAGTCCCGGGATAATACCCCAGATATCACTGAGCATAAAGACCTAGTATCTCAGAAAGAGAGACCTTTCAAACAAGATTTCGGGGGTTACCCATATATCCGAGAGATGTTTCCCCACGATATAAGCAAGTTTGAAATTTAGATTTATATCTCGTCACAATCTACTGAATGTGTAAAAACCTACTGGCATATCATCAGTGAGACCATTTATCACATTTTTACTTTCCAAATCTTTAGCATGTTGTGATCATCCACTGATGTGTTGATACATGGAATGTCTGTTGACTTCATCTACATCAAGTCTTAGGTCTAAGTTAGTTAGATTGAATCTTAAATGTTAAATTAGGGTTTTATATAGTTAATTTCGCTTATGTGAACATAGGTTATAGGTGATTTCGCTTATTAGGACACATGATGATTTCGCTTATGTGGTTCTTGATGATTTCGCTTTTATGGTCACATGGTGATTTCGCTTATATGGACTGTCCATATAAGCGAAATCAGCTAGCTTATATATACCTCACATGTGTGATCATTCATGTACATATGAGCGAAATCAGGTCATTGCTTAGGTGTCGGAACTCTATCAAATTGTATTCAAAAAGCAATAAAAGTGAAGAAAATTGAAAGGATAAGCTGTGTAACTTCGTGTATACTGATTCCGCCTTTATACATGAAGATGAACGTTCTCAACTGACTTTTCGGGGTCGCAAAACGGTCCAACAAGTGGTATCAGAGCTCGAGGACGAGGAGTTCATACTACTACAGCTGAATCTACAAAAATCTCTCACTTCTACTCACTTTCTCTCATATTTTTTTGATTGAAACTGGTTCCTATGGTTAAAATGGGCTGAAATTCGAATATAATGTGTAAAATTCAGTATTAATAAACCCTAGAAAGTATTAGATCATAAATCAAAGGAATACTCAATCAATTTTAACAAAATCTGTTCAGTTCGAACCGAAACTTCAATCTCAGATATACAACAAATTAGTGGACGAAATTGAACATTATACATATCATTGTGATCGGAATTCTGTGTAGAACAATCCTAGAAAGTTTCAGGTTAAAACTCAGACTAAAACATGGTGAAAATTGAATAAAACCTGATTTCGCTTTTACGGTAATCAAGTGATTTCGCTCTTACGGACACTTTAAGTCTGATTTAGCTTATTTGAACATCTTGATTTCACTTTTACGGACATAAGTTTGGTTCGCTTATTCGGACTTAGTGATTTCGTTTAATTTGGACATAGTGATTTCGCTCAAAGGGACATCACCTGATTTCGCTTATTCGGACAAGTCTAATTTCGCTCTTAGGGACATTGTTTGATTTCGCTTATTGTGACATACTGATTCCACTTATCTGTCACATTGCTATTCCACTTATTTGACAACATTGCTATTTCGCTTTTGTGTCACTGTTTTCCAAGATTTCGAAAATTTTTCTAAGTGATTGTTGATTCTTGTAGGTACACTCAAGATGTATGATATTTTCTTGAACCCGTTTAGCGACATGTACGCATTTGCTGGAAATTCAGGAGATGATTCATCTACAAGCAACAACAATGATAACCCCCAAAAAGAGAAGAAAAAGGAAGCTTGGGAATCGGAAAGTGCATTCGGAACATTCAATAAACCTCCAAAGCTAATGGCTATCGAGGAATACAGTAGGTGGTCAAGAAAGTTTGAAGACTGGTTGATGGCATTCGCATTTCCTAGCTGGAAGAGTTTGAAAAATGGTTATGAACATGGAAACAAAAATGGTGAAACTTTAAGAGTAGCTGAGGAGATTGATTCATTTGTAGCCGAACAAAAATGTGTGGCATTGTTATTTCAGTCCGTCCGGGAAGACATTATTGCCTTGATCGATTATTCAAATGCAAAAGATCTTTGGGAAAAGTTAGAAAAGAAATGTATAGGTAGTGAAGAAATCAAGAAAAACAAAAAGAAACTACTTAGGAAAGAGTTTGATATGTTTGGGTGTTTAAAAAACGAATCAGTATCAAAAATGATTGAAAGGTTTGGGCACTTGAAGCTAGAATTAGCTAGACATGGAATTAAATATCATGATGATGAGCAAGTAGACAAGTTGTTCGATTCGTTGCCAGATGAGATGGAGTGGAGATATTATGCTCTCATGCTAAAAAACACTATCTTGCCAGAAAATCTTACTCCAGATGTGCTGATTGAGAGACTTGAGAGTCACGAGTTGGAATTGAAGAAGACATTCAAAGTCAATCACTCATCCTATCAGCAGAATTTGGATTTATATTATCCAAAGAGCATGATGCCAAAAGCAACTTCTCCCAAAACTGCATTTTCTGCTGAGAATGTGTCCACAACAAGCAAAGAAAGTCAAAGTGGTCAAAGCAGTGGAAGTCACAGTGGTTATCACAGTGGATCTTCATCATCTGGAATTCATTCTGATGCAAAGAATCGTTTTCAATGCAACATTGCAATAGACTTGAAGAATGCTCAGAATTTTGACGAGGAGTCGGCCAAACAGCAGATGATCTTCCTAGCATCGGTGTTGGAATCGTATGAAGGGTTAGTAGCTGGGAAGATAGGTAACACCAATCTGACGAAAGAAGATTATGATCAGATTGATCCTGAGGAAATGGAGCTGATCGATATTCGTTGGGCTATGGCAAGTGCTGTTCGTCGAGCACAGCGTTTCATGGAAATTACCGGCAGGAAGACAATTGGTGGTCCATCTACCAAGTTGAGGTTCGATAAGTCCAAGGTGACTTGCTTCAAGTGTAAGCAGAAAGGTCACTTCAAACGAGAATGTAGAAACGCTTATGCTGATGAGTCGGAGAACCCTTTCAGAGATGATTATTACAAGAAGGCAATATATCATCAAAATAAATCCGAGCCGCCTAGATTGAAACAGGTTGAAGACAACAAAGAGAAATCTAGAGCTCTTGCAGTGATTTATGATGATGAAGGGTATGATTGGAGTCAAGAGGTGCTACCAGAGGAAGATGCGGTTGGTTACGCATTCATGGCGAAAAATGACGATCCTATTCCGTGGAAAGACGATAGAACAGAAGAGCAGAAGCATAGATACAGAAAAATGATAGCTGAAAACAAAATCATTAGAATATCTCGTATCTATCTCGAAGCGAGGAGAGCAAATAGATGGGATCCGGACAGGGAGTGTTATCTTGATGAATATGGAAATATTGCGATCGATGAGAAAACGCTTGATATCGAGGCCATAATCCAGCAGTACAAAGAAGAGGATGAGTACTGGCAGAATAAATGGTGGGGAACTGGAGACGAGAAAGAGAAAGAAGAGAAAGAGAGGAAGGAGAAAGAAGAGCAGGAAAAATCAAAGAAAGTTGATACTGGAATTATTGACACAACGCAGGAGTTGACTGCTGAGAACATGGGAAAAAATGGCTGACAAAGTGCTGGCTGCTAAGGCACTTGAGGTAGACTCTAACTCCGTGTCTGAGTCAAAAAGCCAGGTCAGTTCAAACGTGTCAACAAATGTGTCAGGTAAGAAAATTGATGGTAATGCTGATTGCAAAAATTGCAACAAAGAGTGCAAATTTTGTAGCACAGTCACGTATCTCAACGGTAAGAAAGTTGAAGATCTGACAGCAAAAGTCAGAAGCGTTGAGAATCAGATTCTTGATCGTGACAAAACAGTTAAAGCTTCAACTGAACGGATAAGAGAATTAACTAGCCAAATTGAAAATGATAAAATTGATCATGACAAAATTAAACAAGAAAATGAAAAGTTGATTCTAGAAAACCGTCAGATTTCTGAAAAGTTTGAAAAACTAAAAAGCACAATGAAAGATAGTGATGATCGAAATGGTAAAACTTTTAAAGAAAATGAACATCTAAAAGCAGTGCTTAGAGTAAAAGAGGAATCAATCAACCAACAACTGGATGAAATCGCTAAACTGAAACTTAAATTTCAAGAGGCTGAAATTGAAAACGAGCGAATCCAGTTGAAGCTTAGCAGTTACAGCTCCGCAAGCTTTGTTTTGCAACACATTATTCCCAAACCCATCGGGAAAGACAAAGCAGGCGAAGATGTGTATTGTGATGGAACTGGGGTGAGTTTTCATCAAGTTCCACCACCTGTTCTTGATAATTACACGAAAAAGCAATCAGGGTTGGTTGAAATTGAGGAAGAAAGTGAAGTTAAACTTCCGGAGAACATTGATGTCACGTTCACATCTTCCAATGACGATAGTGTCCAAAATGATATTGTAAAAGGTGTTGTTGAAAATGTGCTAAAAATGGATATTGACACTACTGAGGAAGATGGGTGTTTCTTGGATAAGTACATTCAGAAACCAAAATCCAAAAACAACTTAAGTGATGAACCGGGTCTTGTGATGTACAAGATGGTTGGATCTGATAAGTTGTATTCGGATTCTGAGTTTCCCATTGAGAATGTTAATGTGAAAAAGTTGACAAATGTTTTCAAATTGGTTGAAGTTGAGTTGTCAGAAGTGAACAGTTTGAAACAAACAAAAAGGCAAATGAATTTTGAGAAAGATAAAGCTTACTACAAAAAGCCTGTTGTGCCACCACGTTTTTATAATAACAATCGAAACAATTGGTCGGGTGGTTATCGGGATGGTAAGCGTTATCAGAAAAGGAGTTTTCATAACAAAAGGATTACTGAAAAGAAGGTGTTTGTGAACAGTTCAAGTTCACTTTCTGATGAGGAAAATGAGATTTTTTCAAAATCTAATGAAGAGTTCTTTGAGAAAAGAGCTTCACAGTATCAGTCTGAAGGCATAAGTCGAGTTGTTGATACTCGAACATGTTTCAGATGTAATCAAGTTGGTCACATTGCACGAAAGTGTACCAATGTGAAGCCTAAGACTGAAACTGTGAAGATTCAACAGAAGAAAGTTGACGTGAAGGGTAAAGCATCAATCGTTATTGAGAAAAAGAATGTGAAAAATGACAACATCAAAGTGAAAAATGAACCTGTAAAGAAAGTGGTAACTAAAAATGACAAGTTTTATAAACGGGTTGCATTATCTTAACAAGTTTGGAAACCAAAAACAGAGATGAAAATTTCAACTTCTGAAGTGAAAAAGGCTGAAGAATCAATTTCAGTTGATTATGATGCAAATTTTCCACCTCTTAAGGCTGGAAATTTCAAAATTCAAATTGCGATAGTCAAGGTTACACCTAAGGCTGATGAGGCCTGGGTGGACACCATGTTCGTCTAAGCAGTTTGAATTGCCGGAGCTTCCTGGTTAGCGAAGCATGAATCGGCATCTGTATTGAAGTTGGTTAAGTCAAAGTTTGTTTTGTGCAGGATCTTCCACAACTTGTATCCAGATGGATCATGGATAGTGGAGCTTCTAGACATATGACAGGGAAGACTGCGTTGCTGTATGATGTGAGAAATATCAATGGTGGTTACGTAGGATTTGCAGGTCATGAAGGTGGTCGAATTATTGGTGAAGGAACGTTATCCAATGGGATTGTGACGTTTGAAAGAGTTAACTACATCACTGAGTTGGAGAACAATCTGCTGAGTATCTCGCAGATATGTGACAATATGTATACTACTCACTTCACTGATAAAGAATGTTTGATCTTGAAACCAGGATTTGTTATCCCTGAAGAATGGATTATCATGCGGGCACCTAGAGTGAATGATTTATATGTGTTAGATATGAGTGTAGCAACTACAACTACTGGTCAAGCACATTGTTTTGTGTCTAGAGCAACTGAGAAAGAATCGAGATTGTGGCACCGCAAGATGGGGCATATTCACCTAAGGAAGATGAATCACTTGGTGCACAATGATTTGGTTCTTGGAGTTAATATCAAAGGTTTTCATCTGGAAGGGGAGTGCATTAGCTGTGTTAAAGGCAAGCAGAAGAAAAAGTCACACCCTACAAAGCAAGTCAATTCAGTTTCGAGACCTCTTGAAAGACTTCACATGGATTTGTTTGGTCCTGTGAATGTCAAAAGTATTACAGGAGATTACTATTGTTTGGTCGTTACTGATGAATATTCCAGATTTTCGTGGGTTTCTTTCTTGAAGACGAAAGACGAAACATTTGATAGTTTGATGGCGTTGTTCAAAAAAATTGAGAATTTGTACCAACGGCGTATCAAAAGAATTCGAAGTGATAATGGTACTGAATTCAAGAACAGTAAGATGGAAGAATTTTGTGAAAGAGGTATTTTGCATGAGTTTAGTGCTCCGTACACTCCGCAGCAGAATGGAGTCGCAGAACGCAAAAACCGGACACTAATTGAGACGGCTAGAACTATGCTTGCAGATTCAAAGTTACCAATAAATTTTTGGGCTGAAGCTGTTTCTGCCGCATGCTATACGCTCAACAGGGTTCTCACTGTCAAGAAGTTCAACAAAACATGCTTTGAGCTAATCAATAACCACAAACCGAATTTGAAGTATCTAGAACCGTTCGGGTCACCCTGTACAGTTATAGAGCCTCATGGAAAGTTTGGTCCGAAGAGCATTGAGGGAATATTTGTTGGTTATGCAAATCCGATGCGACGTGTCTTCGTTCCAAGTGAGAAGCGGATTATTGAAGCTGTAAATGTTGAATGTCAAGGTTATACTATGCCGCCGCAGAATCCTGGAGATTCATGGCGTTATCATTATGACAAACTTTGGGATTCGTTTGACATGAGGGAAGAATCAGAGGATGATGAAGATTTCTTTGATGAGTTGGATATTTTGCGTGAATATGAGTCGCAGCTAAGGTTCCCAGCTGAGTATTCTAGAAGACCACGGGAAACTTCAAATGATGATGAAGCAGGTCCGAGTAATGCTGGTGAACATGATGATGTTCAACAAAATGAAGTTGCTCAGGATAATCAGTCGGTTCAGGATGATAATCAAGAAGCTGAAAACATGCCAGTCTTTGATCATGGTGATTCAGATTCTGAGGGGGAGCAAATTCAGATTTCAAGTCAAACAAACCAAGTTGGTGAACAAGATGCAGAGTAGAATGTTACTAATCTGGAGGGAAATGTAGATGTTTCAAGCGAAGTGATGCCGCGAACTTTTTCATATCATCCAGAGGAGTTGATCATAGGAGAATTGCAGACAGGCGTTCGCACTCGAAGACAGATTGATAAAGGGCTTACATGTTTTTATACAAAAGTTGCTCCTTTGCAAACTGAATTCTCATTGAGTTGTTTTATCTCGCAGGTTGAACCAAGAACTTACAAAGAGGCGCTTACTGAAGTCTCTTGGGTCAATGCAATGCAGGAGGAACCGAGTCAATTCGAGAAATTGGGAGTGTGGAAGTTAGTTGATTTGCCAGATGGTCAAAGGAAGATTAACACCAAGTGGGTGTTCAAGTGTAAGAGAGACGATAGAGGAGTTGTTATAAGGAACAAAGCTCGATTCGTTGTTCAGGGCTTTAGTCAACAGGAGGGGATTGATTTTACCGAAGTCTATGCTCCTATAGCACGACTAGAGGCAATCAGAAATTTTCTTGCATTTGCGTCTTGGAAGAACTTCAAAGTATATCAGTTAGATGTAAAATCGGCTTTTCTCTACGGGAAGGTTAAAGAGGAGGTTTATGTCGGACAGCCGCCAGGCTTCACCGATCCAATCCACAAAAACAAGGTCTACTTATTGGACAAAGCGCTGTATGGTTTACACCAGGCCCCGAGAGCTTGGTACGAGACTTTGTCTCAACACCTACTAGCCAACAAGTTCATTCGTGGAAAAGTGGATGCCACTCTCTTCACTAAAGAGGTCGACGGTCATCTTCTGATAGTTCAGATTTATGTGGACGATATAATTTTTGGGTCGACAAATGAGACTCTATGCAAAGATTTTGAATCAGTGATGAAGCAAAAGTTTGAAATGTCATCAATGGGGGAGATGAAATTCTTTCTGGGATTACAAGTTGAACAACTTCCTGAGGGAATTTTCATTCATCACACAAAGTACGTTCATGATATTCTAGAGAAATTTGGGATGTCAGGTTCTACTCCAGCTGCTACCCCACTTGCAACAAATCATGGGATTCACCCAGATCTCACCGGAGACAGGGCTGATGAAACGTTTTACCGGTCCATGATAGGTTCTTTGATGTACCTAACTGCTTCACGTCCTGATATCATGTACCCAACATGCCTCGCAGCAAGATTTCAATCTAACCCAAGAGCTTCGCATATGATCATTGTGAAGAGGATATTACGCTACCTGAAAGGAACTCCTTCATTGGGGTTGTGGTATCCTAGGAAAGGCGATTTTACGCTCGAAGGGTATTCCGATTCGGATTTCGGATGCTGCAAAGTCAATTCCAAATCAACAACTGCAGGATGCCAGTTCTTTGGTCCTAGATTGGTTACCTGGCAGTGTAAGAAACAAACGTCTGTGGCCCTATCTACATGTGAAGCGGAGTACGTTTCTGCTAGCAGTTGCTGCTCTCAGATCCTGTGGATACAGCAACAGATGCGCGACTACGGTTTGCAGTTTCTTAACACACCTCTTTTTGTTGATAACGAGGCCGCTATAAATATAACAAAAAATCCAGTACATCACGCTAAAACTAAACACATAGAAATTCGTCATCACTTTATTCGTGATTGCTTTGAGAAAAAGTTGATACAAATTGAGAAAATCCACACTGACGAACAGAAAGCTGATTTACATACCAAAGCCTTTGATAAAAATCGGTTTCAATATTTGTTAAAACTGAACGGTATGAAGCTTCTTTCGGTGTTGGATGGAATTGTGGGCGTTGATGAGAGTACTGTTGCGGATGAAGACGAGAAACAATCTGCAATGGTTTGTCGATTTTTTACTTGTTTTGGTATTTAGGGGGAGTAGATAGTTCTATATAGTTATATTTTTCAGAAAATACAAAAACAGTAAAAATGCAAAAATACAAAAACATGATAAAATCTGAAAAAGAGCATGTGTATAAAGGGAAAATGATAATACATCGGCTAGACGATTACAGTATGCTAAAGATTTGTAAAGTTTAAATGAGTTAAACAGTATCACTGATGATGTGTCGATAGGTTTTCGCACATTTAGTAGATTTATTCGGGATATAAACCTAAAATTTCAAACTTGCGAAATTCATGGGGAACACTACTTGGATATATAGGTAACCCCTGAAATCTCGTTTGAAAGGTCTCATAATCTGATATACTAGGTCTTTATACTCAATGATGTCTGGGGTATTATTCCAGGACTTCTGCTGAACGGTAGTTCTGACCTAGTCCTTGGATAATACTTTCTGCAAATGCTTGAAACACAGCATTAAACCCTCAGTATGCCGATGAAACAATAAAATTGATAGTCGCTGCTGTTGTAGCAAAAAGATCCTCTAAAGGGGACATACCGTAAAGTCGAAGCTGATATCTCTCTGCGTATACGGAAGTATCGACATGAGATCCCTCGGCCCTCGCATACCTAATTTATGTACAGATATCATTGTAGTATACTCACCTGTAAGACTGATAATTGGGATTCTGGATACGGGAGTATATTCAAGAGGTGGGACACATGAATGAGCTAAGTTCATAAGACATCTAATTCGTATCCTGATTAAATTGAAATTTGTGTGAGAATTTAAGATGGATCAGTATATCGACAATCGAGGTGAATTGTTTAAGTCTGAATATGAAATGTAGCTTAACGGTACTTGTAATTTGTCTGAAAGCTGATATGATTCCCTGACACGCTCGCCAAAAATATGTTTGTAAATAGTTTACTTTGTTTACTTTCTGTAATTTAAGTTTTCTGTATTTCATTTCTTAGTTTAGAACACTTTATAAAATCCAAAAAGATTTTATTTATGCTTTATTTTTCGACAAACCAAAGTAGAGAGTTGATTGTTGGATTCTCAGATGTTTGAAGCAGATGCAGGAGATTCTGGACTGAAGAATGAGGAGAGCTTATCTTGATGGAGTTTGTTTTATTGGAAAGTTAAAAACAAGTTCATTAATTTGATACTTGTTATTTTCAGAAAATGTGTAAATTGTTGTTTTTAAAATCAGTTTGATTCGTTAAATGATCAACCAAGGTCATTAAATTGAACTTGGTAGATTAATCAAGTGATCAGGGTCATTAACTTGAACCTGAATACTTGAGTGGATTTCTAAAACTGATTGAGTTTGTGATTTTTTAAAAGATAGTTTGTATTGATTGATGTTTGAGACACAGGTTTTGGACTTCATCATTCCTACGGTAGCTAAATGTCAAAGCTTGAACCAGATATCTCAGATTCTAGCATATTGAGAGGGGGAGTCTGTGAAAGGGGGAGTCTGGATCAACAGTCAAAGGGAGTTTGAAGATGGAACTAGGAAGTGAACCTGAACCTGTGAAGATAGAATGCTTATGATGTGAAGACAGAGAGTTGGAGAAAAGACTAAGACTAAAGACTCGGAGCTGAAGACTTCGTCAACATCCAAGGGGGAGTCTGTTGATACATGGAATGTCTGTTGACTTCATCTACATCAAGTCTTAGGTCTAAGTTAGTTAGATTGAATCTTAAATGTTAAAGTAGGGTTTTATATAGTTAATTTCGCTTATGTGAACATAGGTTATAGGTGATTTCGCTTATTAGGACACATGATGATTTCGCTTATGTGGTTCTTGATGATTTCGCTTTTATGGTCACATGGTGATTTCGCTTATATGGACTGTCCATATAAGCGAAATCAGCTAGCTTATATATACCTCACATGTGTGATCATTCATGTACATATGAGCGAAATCAGGTCATTGCTTAGGTGTCGGAACTCTGTCAAATTGTATTCAAAAAGCAATAAGAGTGAAGAAAATTGAAAGGATAAGCTGTGTAACTTCGTGTATACTGATTCCGCCTTTATACATGAAGATGAACGTTCTCAACTGACTTTTCGGGGTCGCAAAACGGTCCAACATGATGTACTATCATTTCCTCTTTTTGACACAAAACTCATTTTTGAATTTATCATGTTTTTGACTTTTTCAAATTTTCAAATATTTTTGGATTTTCAGAAATTTCTTACTCCCCCTAAAATGCAAACACATTTAACAAAAATTTGAAAACAAACTATACAAGTAAATTGACAACCAATATCGAATCGCTTCAATTCGCCATCCTCTTGGCATAAACAATCAGAACTCCCCCTCACAACAAACTATTTTCCCATTGTGATTTCAAAACACTTAAGTTTGTTTTAATCAAATAGTTTTTCCGGAAAATAAGTTTTGTTGATTTTACCAATTGTAGGTATTAAAACTTGTAGATTAGGGGTTCATCATCTTGTCTTTCAACCACTTGTAAGAATAGTTCAATCAAGTTCAATCTAATGACCTTGATTAACCTATTTATAAAATCAAAACCTCTTTTTCAACCTCATGGCTTACCAACTAATACCATTTGTAGGTTGAATTCTCAAAATGCCGATTCATACTCCTCGCTTACCAACCTGGGAGTTCCGGCAAGTCATACTTGTGACCACTTTTCAATTTTTCAAAACAATATAAGAATGATGCCGATTCATGCTCCACGATTACCAACTTGGGAGCTCCGGCAAGTCCAGGATTTTACTGTTCATAGTAGGTACCATCCCAGTCACAAACCAGGGATGATACTTTACCTTGCTTCTTTGTTTTCTTCTCGTAAAACTCCTTGACTCCTTTTACTTTCATGTCAACCATTTTTCCAAAAATATTATGAACTTTGGAATTAAAAGCTTTCTCAATATCAAACTCTTTCTTTTCTGAAAAAAATTGATTTGATATTTCAACTTTACCAACTTTCTTCTTAAAATTTTCAGCCCGAAGTGGTGGAAAATTTACATCATCCACAGTCGGCACTGATTTTTCACCTTTAATCTCAACCTGTGGCTCCTCTGACTTTGTGGAATCAGATTCATTGCCAGAAGATAGCTCCTCTGATTTTGACAAATCAGAATCATTGCTAGAACTATCATCAGACTTCTTAACAACCCATTTCTGGTTGTCAAGATTTGCTCTTTTCTTGTAAAATCTGTTTGAACATTCACCAATTTCAAAAGTTGAATTTTTGAAAAGTTTTGTTCTATAAATTGGTGGTTCAAACACAACCTCTTTGTCTTTCAGTTTACGAGAAATTCCCTGTTTTGATTGTATTGCCTTGGTACAATTCTTGGCAATGTGACCAACAGTGTTGCATTGGAAACAGGTTCTCGTTTCTTTCATCTGATCAACAGTTTTCATCTCTTCTTGCTTCTTCGCAAGGAATTCTTTGTTCGACTGTTTTCTGAACAGATTTTCTTTCTCTTCTTCAGTAGTTGTACCTGAAACAAGTATCATTTTTTTATTTAAAATCTCTAACATATTTTTCATTTTTCTGATTTTCAGGTGGAATAAAACCCAGACCTTTCTTTTTGAAATTACCGTTATGGTTTGGTTTCTTTCGATAACCAAAACCAGAATTGTAACCCTTTTTCTTGTTTTCTCTTTGTTGAACTCTTGA
Organism: Helianthus tuberosus; assembly: GCA_030545235.1. Lineage (NCBI taxonomy): Eukaryota > Viridiplantae > Streptophyta > Magnoliopsida > Asterales > Asteraceae > Helianthus > Helianthus tuberosus. The sequence continues at coordinate 192,472,816 of CM060406.1, forward strand.
GGTGTATTTTTTAGGTTTATCATTTAGATTTACATCTTTTATTTCAGAAATATTAATTTCTGTTAGTTTGAAAACCTTTTTGATCAATTTAGTTTTGACACCTCTTATTGGAAATTCCTCATCAAAATACAATTTGTCAGAATCATTCAATGTATATGAAACTTTGAATGTTTCGTCATTCAAATTAGATTTTGATAACAGGAATTCTTTATTATAAACCCTTTTTCCCTGTTTGTCAGTTTGACTCGGAATGCTGGACTCAGACTTTGACTCTGACATAGACTCCGACTTTGACTCCTCGGATTCATCTTTATCCAACACCTGATCGACCACTTTCTTTATTAACTCAGATTCATGATCAGTGTCAGATGATGTAAACGTGACATCAATATTTTCTGGCAAGTTAACTGAAGACTCCGACTCCCACTGTAAATTTGTTGCCTTTTTGACTCTTTCTGAATTTGGATTTCTCAGAGAATATCCATTTTCAAGCGGGGGTGGACACTTGTTATAAGTGAAACCTTGTTTCTTACCAGAATCATTCACTTTAGTATCCTTCTTCTTTTCTTTCTTCTTTTCAGAAGTCTTTTCTTCAAAAACCTTTTGTTCTTCAGTTACTTCATCATCTTCAAAAACCTTCATGCCTTCAACAGTTAGATAAATCCTGTCAATGATATAAGAAGTACATGAGTAACTTTTCAACAAACGGTTTACTCTTTCAGTTTCAATTCTTTGTGTTTCCAGTTTCTGTTCTAGCACAGCACACTTCTCGATGTAGTTGTTCACAACTTTCTGCTTTATCATGAAAGCTCCCTGAAGTGTTTTCATGGCTGTTGCTTGTTCTTCACTTGATTGGTTGTACTGATTCATGGCCTTGTTCAGAACATCGTAAGATTCCTTCAACCTGTTCATGTTATTCATCAACTCACTATTTTTCTTCTTTATAATCTCACAGTTTTCACAAATCACCGGAATCTTCTTTGCATCAACTTCTTCATCAACTTTAAACTTCTGAACTTCCTTTACTTTTTTCTTGATCACTGGAATAGTTTCATCATCACTACTGACCGGTGTTTTGACCTTTTTCTTTTTCTTTTTAGCTTTTTCATCTTCACTATCACTTTCTGCTATCAATTTCAAATCAGCTGCCAATCTTCTTGCATGATACTCCCGATCATCATCACTATCCTCTTCAACTCAAGCAACATACGCTTTGTGATTTGAATCTTTGTTTGGATCATAATCATCCCAATTGAAATTTGCCCAGCTAAATCCTTCCAGTAACTTTTCATCATCTTGGTTAATCAGGCATGCTTTATTATCAGCTGAGATATATTTGTCCCAATTGAAACCTTCCGTTGGCTTTTGATCATCCTGATTCACCATACAAGCTCTCTTTGAAGATTCTTCAATCACTTTTCTTCCATGTGCCACTTGTGGTTCTTGTTGTTGTTGAGCAACTTGATGATAAATGGCCTTCCGGTAGTAATCATTGTTGTTGTTGAACGGATTTTGAGCTCCACTTGCTTCGTGATTTTTGCACTCCCTCTTGAAGTGTCCTTTTTCCCTGCAACGAAAACAAGTGACTTTAGATTTATCAAAACCTAAAGTAGAAACATTAGCTTCACGTAAGTCATCTCTTCCTGTAATCTGCTTAAACTTCTCAGCTCGTGTCAACACACTTGCCAAACACCATTTAATATCCATCAATTCCATTTCCTTAGCGTCAATTGGATCGTAATCCTCTTTTGTAAGCATTGGCTTCCCGATCCGACCTGCAACAAAACTACCATAAGATTCCAAAACAGTTCCCAACAAAGACATATGACTCTTAGCAACTTCTGCTGAATAATCCTCATCATTCTCAAGATTCAAAACAATGTTGCATTGTAGCTTCTTGCCAATCTTAGTTGTTGAAATGTTCGGATCAAATGACGGATATGATGAAAAACTTGTATTGCTGTTTGATCCTTTTGAAGAACTTCCTGATGAATTCTTGGCATTGAATGCTGTCTCAATCTTCGGTGACAAGTTGGTGGTTTTATCACTGACCCCACCTTTGTAATAAAGTCCGATGTCTTGTTCACCGTCAAAATCTCTCATTCTTAAAGCTTTTCTTTGTTCCATTTCCTGAGCCTCAATTTTTTCAATGAACTTGCTCAGTGTCAGATTACTAAACCCTTTCTTGTTCCTCAACATCATGAGATATGTACCCCAAGTCTCATATGGCAATGCATCAGCCAATTTTTCGATCAACTCTTTATTATCTTTCTCGATACTCAACCTCCTCATGTTAGCTAGCAAATTGCAGTATCTCTCAATGATTTGCTTTGTACTTTCATTTTTCAAACCACAAAACAGATCGAATTCTTTCTTTAAAAGCGACTTTTTGTTCTTGACTTCCTTGAAACTTCGATTTTAATGCTTTCCAGATTAAATACGAAGTTCCATTGTGTTGCAATAGAACCAAAATATCTTCTTTCACTGCTTGTTGTAGTAGACTTAGCATCATTTTCTCATCTTTGTATTTTTTTCTATTATCGGCACTTAGATCTTTGATTGCAATAATCTCTTCGTCATCATTCATCGGTCTAACGTATTTCGTCTCGACACATTCCCAAGCATCTAGATAATTTACTTGTACCCAGTTCTCAAACCGTCCTTAACCCTTATACTCTTCGATGTTCATGAGTTTAGGCGGTTTTTGCATAGTCCCCGTTTCATTTTCCAACATCGTATTTTGTGCAAGAGTGATCGGGGTAACTGGAGTAGCAAATGCGTTGAAAAATTCCTCTTCCATAATTCGGTTTTCAAGAAATTTTCAAACAGTATTTCCAAGCGAAATCACAATCTCAAGCTGAATCTCCTATGAAGCGAAATATCTTTTCAAGCTAAATACCTTATTTCGCTCGAACCAACACTCTTTTCAAGCGGAATACGAACTTTGAAGCGGAATAAGCTATATTCAAGCGGAAACAGCAGAAATTTTCAAGCGAAATACTGTATCAAGCGGAATAAACTCAATTTCTCAAGCGAAATAGCTGCTGATGTCATCATCTCAAGCTGATTTTCAAGCGAAATTACAGATTTGATCAAGTTTTAAGCCATTTTTAGTTCTGAAACTTTCTAAGGTTTGTTAAAACACAAATGCGCACATGATGTGTAAAAATCAGAACATTTTGACCGTGAAAAATTTTTAATTTTGAAAAAGAAGGTGTAGAAATCAGAATTTGCAGCTGAATTGATAAGAACTCTTCTTCCTGAGCTCTGATACCACTTGTAGGATCGTTTTCAGACCCGAACGAGTCGATCAGAAGAGTTTTGCTCAGTACGAAAGGCGAAAACAGACGTACTAAGGTCAATTCAGCAAGAATATCACTTTAAACTGTCGTGTTATTGATTTGAAAGCAATATACAGCGAGATGACACTTCGGCAGCACTTCGTTGCTCTGACCGGAATAGTTACAACTAATCTCGCTTGAATACCTATTTATAATATACTGATTTCGCCTGAAATGATTTCAAGCGAAATTAAGATTCCAAGCGGAATCTAATTTCGCTCGAAATAACATTCATGATCATTCAAGCGAAATCACTCATTCAAGCGAAATTACATTAAATCTCGAACTACGTGCCCTGATTTAACATTCTAAGACAAGACTCGATACAAGACGAAGTCGACAGACGCATGCACCAACATGTTTTCATGTTAGATATTATGCTACGTATTCAAACTTGTATGCTCGCCAACATTTTTGTTGATTTTATTTTAATACATGTTGACCGTGAAAAATTTTTAATTTTGAAAAAGAAGGTGTAGAAATCAGAATTTGCAGCTGAATTGATAAGAACTCTTCTTCCTGAGCTCTGATACCACTTGTAGGATCGTTTTCAGACCCGAACGAGTCGATCAGAAGAGTTTTGCTCAGTACGAAAGGCGAAAACAGACGTACTAAGGTCAATTCAGCAAGAATATCACTTTAAACTGTCGTGTTATTGATTTGAAAGCAATATACAGCGAGATGACACTTCGGCAGCACTTCGTTGCTCTGACCGGAATAGTTACAACTAATCTCGCTTGAATACCTATTTATAATATACTGATTTCGCCTGAAATGATTTCAAGCGAAATTAAGATTCCAAGCGGAATCTAATTTCGCTCGAAATAACATTCATGATCATTCAAGCGAAATCACTCATTCAAGCGAAATTACATTAAATCTCGAACTACGTGCCCTGATTTAACATTCTAAGACAAGACTCGATACAAGACGAAGTCGACAGACGCATGCACCAACATGTTTTCATGTTGGATATTATGCTACGTATTCAAACTTGTATGCTCGCCAACATTTTTGTTGATTTTATTTTAATACATGTTGCAGGTTGATAGTAGCTGGCATTCAAGGAAACAAGCTAGGATGACGCTTAGAAATACATCTTAGTTAATCAAATAATTTGAACAATTTTTGAATCGTTATGTTATTTGGATACTTATTGTGGTTGTGGATTCTGTTTGACATTTTAATTTTAGACTTATTTAATGAAATTTGATTAATCTATATCGAACAAATAGTGTTGTGGAATCTCTTGAGCAATCTGATTCGCTTAGTGCCGAGCTCCGATGTTTCCGCCATCGGTTGGGGTGTGACACTTAGCACAAGCGTAACCCCTGTATTTCTAGGACTCGTGTTTAACATTTGTTACCTAGCATCTCTAAGAAAAGATCTGATCTCAAGATTCGAGTTCTTAATACTCTTAATAAATCTAACTGATACCTTACACATCATCCTACTCGAATGGCTTTCCTCCTAATTTCGAGATGAATTTCCCAAAAGTAGGGGATATTGTAACATTCGCCAAAATCTGATTTCTGAAAACTGAATCGGATTGTAAAACCGGACCCTTCGGTATTAAATAAAGTTTGGGAATCTTATAGTTTTTATTATTTTATTATTTAAATAAGTCACGTATCGTGTTTAATTAAACTGGACCAAGAATGTTAATTTTTTAAAGTAACTCAGTAAATTTGAGTAGTGTTTATCAAGGGACAAACTAACTAGGTCAGTCTTATATAAGAAAGCCTTAAAGGAGTTAAATTGTGGGATAACTAAAGTTATAAGCCAATGGGGTTGCTTTTATAAATAACTAGGTTATTAGACCCGTGTATTACATGGGTTTAAGGATATAAATTATTTAATATTATATTGTCTTCATAAATTTATTCAAGTGAAGTTTTCTACCATAGACGACGCAATAGTTGGTCATGTGTAAAAACTGATTCTTTTAGAAACAAACCAACTTTACATAGAAACTGTCCTAGACTTTTATTTATCGTTGTGGCAAAACATACTGCGCGAGGAAACAATCTTCTTTTCAATTTAAACGGAATCCTTCGATTTGGCGGTATTAAACGAAATTTAGGAAAAAACGTTCGCGTTCCAGTATTACTTCCGAATAATATGAGTGTAGTCGAGTTTCAGTCGAGTTTCCATTCTTTCAATCAATATTTCTTGATAATGTTACTTGAACACTGGCCTTTCGTAACTATCATTGGTCTGGCAAGCCTAAAATTATAAGTCCATTCAGGACATCCAGTGAGTATAGACGTGCATCAAAGTTATTATGAAGATATTATATCCTTAAACCCGTGTATTACACGGGTCTAATAATATTAAATATAACATTTAATGTGTTTTCAAAGCATGGAAGTAAATCGAGTTTCAAACATCGAATTAACCTATTCTTTACCATTTTTATTATTATAATATAAAATAATAATTTATTTAATAGATGTTTTAAACATATAGTAAATGAATCCTTTTAAAGAATAAGAAGGTGTTATCACATTGACATTATTTGAAATTATTTATTATAAGTAGAACTGTTACTAAATATATAATTATATATTTTAAATAAGTCAATGATCAATATCTAAGTAAACAATAAGACATTTATTAGTATTAATTAATTATATATGTTGTTAAGGAATCTTTTATTGTTTGTATTAATTAATTAATTAATAATAATAATCTTAGAAAATTGAATGAGAAAATACATGTTGCATTAAGTAGACTCTTTTATTAGTATTAGATTGAAACTTTAAAAGTAAATTAAGTTAATTAACTGGATTAGTTCATTAGTTTTTATAAAGAAAATGAACTAACAAAGTTAGAATTACAAACGAATTTATTAACTTGGTTAGATTTGTGAGTTATAAACTTTAGGGACCCAAACTGCGACATAATGAAATTAGAACTTGAGGGGGCTCGATGGTCAATTTCTAAAAGTATTATAAGCTTTGAAATAAAAAGAGAAGTGCAGGGGACGGGGTTCGAACCTGGATTCCCTTGCACAACATATCACGGGTACAACCACTAGTCCAGTTCTAGTATTTTTTATTTTTTTTTTTGTAAATCTCAGCGCGCTTGATACTTAAACCCAACCTTAACCCAGTTTGCCCACCAATCAGAACCTGAAACGTGAACCTGATGGCGTTTCAAAGAAACCCGGACGTTTTATCTCCAATACGAAACGATTTAACTTCGTTTCAAGTCCCTTAAACTCGTAAGAATGGAGATTTATGTATTATACGACTTAATCGATCCTTTAACCCCGAAACCAATCATTAATTTATGCAATTTCTTCACCATTAAAGTGTTTAAGATCACAATTAAGATTTTCTATGAATTCGTCAAATTGAGCAATGAAACATATACCATCAGATTCACAACATCAAACCACACTAAATCCCACTGAGAGTTTCCATTAACATCAATTGTGCAAGAAGAATTAATCTGAATAACACTCTAGGGCTCGTATCCTGTTCCTGCGATTTCTCCTCTAATAGTTAACCTTTTCAGGTAATTTCAAAGTCAATTGTGTTTAATTTTCATTCTTTATAAAAGCCCTCTATCAATTTCAGTGATAGCGGGCAAACGAATCCGAATTAAATTATAGAAGAAATTAGGATTCTTCTAACATAGAATTTGGGGCTTTTGATCCTAGACTTGTGTTTTGGTGAAACTGAAAGTAGGATGTTGTTATATATCTTGTTAGTATATATTTTTTTTTGTAACTTTTTTGGGAATTTTTAGTTATCATTTGGATTTATTGTGAATTATACATGTTTTAATCATTTGGAAAATCAATTAAAAATACAAAATGATCACTAATAATGTTCATAAATATTTTTATTGGTTAGTACAAATTATATAAAAGTTATGGAATTTTTATATAATTATTCTATAATTTTTGGGAACCTTTTAATTTAATTTGGATTTATTATGATTTATGTAAGTTTTAATCATTTAAAAATATAAGATTATCACAAATAAATTCTATAAGTATTTATACTGATTTTTATAGATTATATGAATGTAATAGAATTTTTATGGAGTTTTTCTATAATTTTTTATAATTATCTTATAATTAAAGGATTTTTTAAATTGTTAAACAAGTAAATTCCTTTATAAAATTAATTATTTTAAAATAAAGTATTTGATAATCTTGAAATTTGATTTACAAATTTATTAGATGAATTTAATTAATTTATTTAAATTTTGGCATTTATAAAATATGATAAATATTAATTTGTTATCATTAAATTAAGCACGACTGTTTATTTTAGAAATACAAATACCGATTTATATATTATGTTGAACAATAGATTTTACATGTTTCAAGTCCACAAATAGGAGAACTTAATTTCCTAAAATTAATATATTTTTTGATCGGTTGGTATTTTGTTTATTTATAGTTTAGAGTGATTGTTATTTTAGATTTTATCTATTTCTCTTCGTGCGGTAACCCTCGTGGATCAGTTCTTCGCAACCCATGAGTAGATCTATTCTTTTCCCCTTTTTGTCATTTAATTATTTTGTGGTGTATCATGTGTCTTATATCTAATGTTTATATTTAAATCATGAACATGCAAGATTAATGTGTTGCTATATTTTCGTAGTTAATGTTTCTATTGTTTCTAGTATCTGTACTTGCAAAATCATGAACTCGCTTTACGTCTATTGTTTCTATTGTGGATCCACGGTTGACCGGTTCCCTACAACCATGGTTGAACTAGGTATCGCCACCATTATTTGCTCTCTCATGACTATGGGATGTGGGTATCGCCTCACTATTCTTATCCTGGCCCTTTCCTCATGACTATGGGATGATCACTAGTTATTTAATTTATTGTTGTGATTGAGTTTATAATGCGATCGTCGGTTGTGATGATTGTTGGTATTGTTAGATTGTTATGGATATATTGTCACACTTGAAGTTGCATGATAAATTATTTTCAAATAAAATAATCAAAATAATAAAGCAAAATATTTTATTTATATTTTGATATATTCACCAACTTTATGTTGACCCAAAAATCTTTTTTGCGCATGATACATGTACATAAGTATGAGGATTTGAAGTTGAATACATATAGGATGTGCCTTAGTAATGAAACAGATCACTGTTCATGCATTATATCTTATGGATTTTTTTTTAATTTTGTTGAATTATTTCTATAATTATGTGTGACAACTTAAATTGGATGCTTTAAATATTTAAACTTACAATAGTTTCATGAGTTATAGACAATCATCATGCCTCGTACCAATCCGCTACAGGTCAGAGTGTGACAAAAACCACTGTTACATTGAAACTACTGAAAATACAAGGAAAACTGCTGGGATTCCAAAATTGCTGGAAGGATTCCAACACTTTTGGAATCCAGTACTTTTGGTCTTCTGTGTTGACTTGTTGCCCGGTCTCTGGTCTTGAGCTTTGACTTGTTGATTTAGCTATTGACTTGTTGACTAACACTTTATCATTTCAACACTTTGTACCTTGTCTTCCAGCAGCTTGGTCTAGCAGATCTTGTTCTAGCAATTTAGGTTGGTTGTTTGAGAAGCTTTCAAGGGGGAACTTCTGGTACAATGGGTTGAACTTTAACCTTATTCCATCAAGCAGGGAGTTCCCTCGGGTTTTGGCTTTCATCATCAGCAGATCTTATGTAACCCAACAAAGTTTAAATATAACATTATACAAATTTTATTGTTAAACAACCAAAACTCAATCAGTGTAGTTGACTTGTAATATGCATATCAGGTGAATGTTTTGGTTGCTCGAGAGCTATTATGGATAGCACTGACATTGAAGTGAAGGCAACCTTACGAGAGATTGGCATCCCAATTATCTATGATATGTTATGCTTTTGTCTAGAGACCTTTAGATTATGGTTTGTATTTAACTATGGATGACATGTTGGATGTTTTCCGTTATGTTTGAAATTTTCAGTTTAAGAACTAACTGCTAAAGAGTAAATCCAATGTACACCATTCCCTTCCTCGGGTTTGGGGCCGTTTCATTTTTACTTTATGACCATTCTATCTCTATTCATTATATGGTTTCTATAACCTATATTTTATTTTCATTGACATTTAGAGAAGGCAGTTGAACCATATGGCACTTCAGAATTGTAACTGATCGATGTCGAAAAGTCGGTCAAAAATAAAGTTACAATTAATTCTTAGCTACCTTTACTAGTGAGGGTAAATTGGATGTCGAACCACGAGGAATCTACGGAAAGTGTCAAAGTTTAAGAGCCTCATTGATTAATTAACTTATGACTATTATGTTTTGATTTGATTGCAAGTATGATTCTTAAAACGATTTTGGTTAATTGGCCGTAAACAATAATGAGAATCAAATGGATATGGAACCAAACTTAACAGGTTTTATTCACACAATTGCCAATTTAGTTATATGGAAACATAAACTAATTAAAAAATTAGAATCAAATGCTTATCAACTTAATGTACAAACAAAACCAAATCATTTAAATGTAAAAGGCACAATTGAATTCGATCAAAACTTAAGAGGTTAACGAAATTCAATCTCAAAAATCTAGGTTAAACACTAATCAAAGTATCTAAAACAAAACTTATGCTTAGGGGAGATCACAGGTGATTTTAGCTGCTCATCGAAATGCTTGGATCTTTAATAATCGGTTGGAATCTTGATTACATTGATCGTTATGATTGGAAGATGTTGGAATGCCTCAAAATTTCCTTTGGGATGCCTAAAAACTTATGGGAACTAAAATAAGTAAAAAAACCTAGGGTTTTGTTTTAAATAGGTGGGCCAACCCTCAAATTTGCGTAACCGAATTACGCCACAGGAGGCATAATTTATTCCCCCCCACCCCCCGGCAATTCCCTTTTTCTTCCTGATTTACGTCCTATCTTGTTGTCCTGCACAATTTACGCCCCTATTGAGTTTTCATTTATTAGTTAATATCATTTATTCTTGTACCTTCCATGTGCTTCCAAACTCTCGTTTAGCTCTCAACTTTAAGCTCTAGATACATGAAAATCAAACCATCCTCAAAGTAAACTATGAATAAACACTTCAACTCACATACTTATATATATGTTAAAACCAAGCCAACTACCCTCATATTAGTAACCCACCGTTCCTTCATCGTAGGGCATCAAGATCGCATTCGTGTAGGGCATCATGATATAACCAAAATCACGATTAACATGTTCAAATGGTGAGTTAAGTATAATATTTTGAGATAACTATTGTCTAAGGGTAAATAAAAAATAAAGTTAATGTGGGGTAAATATGAAATATTAAAATTAAAATGGGTAAATAAGAAATATTAAATTTAAAAATTGGTAAATATGAAACTTTAAGGTTCTAGAAAAAATAGAGGTAATTGGTCCTTTCTTGAATTTTTTTTCTTGAATAACAAACTATCTAACCACCATTCCCGGTTAGCAAATGACTAACTGGGGAAAACAAACAATTACAAAATAAACTATAACAACCCTCGAGAAACACCCCTAAAACGTCCCCAGATACACTCTGTACGTGATGAACGAATGTCACGGCCCCAGCCCCGGTTTGACCCGGTCAGGAGCCGCGGGACAGGAACCCGTGGTATCTATGATGCGACAGCGGAAGATTTTAACAGGATCTTTGAAAACTCGAAAATGCCCGATTATTTTATTTCATAATTCGGGATAAAACCCCATAATTTACTATAGAGGAATTTAACTAGGAAATTCCCTGATTTATTTAAAACATGTTTATTCATTTTAATTGAGCCACCTCTTCAAGCTGGTTAGTGCTCCGTAGCACGTTTTCCTTGATTTACAGCAGGTCGCCTGAAACATGTTTTAAAAATATTTTATCAGCGGGGAAATGCTGGCGAGTCATTCAAGTAGGTAAAACGACACATTAGTTATCAATTACAGCATAAGAGCGATTACAATGGCTTCTATCTTATTTTTATCTGGCGCCGTGTCACCTGGTGACGATGGTCATATCACTATTGGGTCTTTCCCCAAGTAGTGACGATTATCACTGTTAGGATTTATTAGCCTAACCCGTGAGAAATTAGTAATGTGCACAATACCCCACTAGCCAGTGATTCAAGATAACCATGACTTAATCCCTGTAATTATAACTTTTGAAAATGGAGTATTGTAAAATACTTTTGATAAAAAGAGAATGACTCACATTGCATATTTATACGGCCAGAGTTTAGCCTACTGTTTAGCCTTGTAACCTAATTTAAATAACATGCACACGAACTAGGTCAGTAACTAATACAGCATTTACGATAACTCACGAGATAAAACCCTCACAACGAATGACAAAGTGCGATGCTTAAACATCCATCGAATTCACGACGAATGACAAAGCATAACCCTAATGTGGGCAGCACTTAAACATCCATCGGATAGTTTCAATCGATCAGACATTGAATCGTAGCAGCGATCGAGTTAATACCCGGTATCGTAGCAGCGCCTCGCTATTGTGAATGTATTTTACGAATTAGAGCAGTCTAATTTCGTTTTTGTGAAGTGATTTCGACACCAGAGGACTGCTCATGATCCAACCTATTTATAGGTAAAATTTGGGCCTGTCGCGGCCCGCGTGAACCTTCGGGCGATCCTTACGCGACCCGCGTGGCCACCTAGTCTACGTGTAGGTTTGATGTGTCACATGTAGGTGTGCCAGGTGGACAACACGTGGATTCGGAACGCTTATCCGGTCAACCCAGCTTTGACGCGGCCCGCGTAAGGTTAAGCTTACCTTTACGCGGCCCGCCTGAAAACCATAATTCTTGATTTCTTGATTTTTTTTATGCACGGTATGGTTTCAGGGGTCCGGGTTTTCACTTGTGGGTTAGTTTTAGGACATTTTTGAGAGTCTGTTGGTGCATTCATCTGTCGTCTTCGTCTTATATCGAGTCTTGGGTTCGTTGCGTGTTAAATCAAGCATGATGTCATCATATCCAATGATGACATCATAATGGTGACTCAAATGATGACATCATCACATTACAACATCTCGTGAATCTGCAAGCAAACATGAAATCAGAATGTTATTTAGTTAGGTTTTGCTTGAATAGTCAACATGTGGGTTTTGCTTATGAGTCATAGTCTAGGTTTCGCTTATATGGCAAGTGAGGTTTCGCTTATTTATCATGTTCATATAAGCGAAACATGTTGGTCTATAAATACGATATAAGAGCGAAACCACATAGTTAGTTCTAGGTGTGAACGTCTTGTATGTAACGGCAAAACTCTGCCGAAACGTCTCCAGCGCTTGTAAACTGTCAGCAGATCAATAACAGAGACATTTAATAGTGAAATATCCTCCCCACCTTATTTAAAATCTTGTCCTCGAGATTTACTGGAATAAGTGAGGATACTTTCGCTTCATTTCCGATTCCAGCTCCCAAGTGTACTCGGGTCCTCTTTTTGAATTCTACTTGACTTTGACAAGTACTAACCGTTTGCGTTTGAGAAACTTAACCTTTCTGTCTTCTATCTGAAGATGTTTCTCAACAAATTTTAGCTTTTCGTTTACCTCTATATCTTGAAGAGGTACTACCAATGATTCGTCAGATAGACATTTCTTGAGGTTGGATACATGAAATACATCATGTACCCCAGCTAGTTCTTCTGGTAGTTGTAAGCGATAAGCAACTGGTCCTATACGTTGGATTACTGGAAATGGTCCTACGTATCTTGGACTTAGCTTTCCTTTCTTACCAAATCGAACTACTCCTTTCCAAGGAGAAACTTTTAAGAGAACCTTGTCTCCGATTTGGAATTCGAGTGGCTTGCGTCGATTATCGGCATAACTTTTCTGGCGATCTCGATCCGTCTTTAGTCTTTCCTTGATTTGAGTGATCTTGTCGGTAGTTTCTTGCACAATCTCCGGTCCTGATAATTGACTTTCTCCTATTTCTGTCCAACACACTGGAGTTCTACACTTTCGTCCGTATAGTGCTTCAAATGGGGCAGCTTCTATGCTTGAATGATAACTATTGTTATAGGAGAATTCAATTAAAGGTAAATGGTTGTCCCAGTTCCCACCAAAATCTATCACACATTCCCTAAGCATATCTTCCAGGGTTTGGATCGTCCTTTCACTTTATCCATCTGTTTGAGGATGGTATGCAGTACTTAATTTTAGTCGGGTTCCCATTGCTTCCTGGAAACTTGTCCAGAAATGGGAAGTGAAACGACTATCCCTGTCTGATACAATGGAGAGTGGGACTCCATGTAAGGATACTTTTTCATCTACATACAACTTTGCCAACCTTTCCATGCTAAAGGTTTCTTTTATGGGTAGAAAATGAGCTGATTTGGTTAATCGATCCACAATTACCCAAATCGCGTCATTACCTTTTCGGGTTTTGGGTAACTTAGTAACAAAGTCCATTGTTATGAGTTCTCATTTCCATACAGGCATTTCTAATTGTTGTAGTAGACCTGAAGGTTTCTGGTGTTCTGCCTTAACTTGTGAACAAGTAAGACATTTAGAAACATATCTAGCTATGTCCTTTTTCATTCCTATCCACCAGAAATTATTTCTTAAATCTTGGTACATCTTATTGTTACCAGGATGCATGGTATACCTAGATTTATGGGCTTCCTCTAAAATTTTATTTCTTAATTCTCCCTGCTTAGGTACCCAAATCTTTTTCTTATGGAATCTCCAAATTCCATCACTTCCTTGTTCCAATTCTTTTATTCGTCCTTTCATTCCTTCAGTAACATCCTGGATTGCTGTTTCCTGAACATCCTTTAATTGTTCCGTTAAATCTAACTGTAGATTTAATCTAAGAGCACGAACTTGCCTTTTCTTTTCATGATACTTACGACATAAGGCATCTGCAACTACGTTTGCCTTTCCTTCGTGATATTGGATATCACAGTCGTAGTCACTTAAAATCTCCATCCATCTTCTTTGCCTCATATTCAATTCTTTTTGCCCAAATATGTATCTTAAGCTCATATGGTCTGTATAGACAGTAAACTTACTTCCATACAGATAGTGTCTCCAAATCTTAAGGGCAAAAATTATGGCTCCTAACTCTAAATCATGAGTCGTATAGTTTTCCTCGTGCTTTTTCAATTGCCTTGATGCATATGCGATAACCTTCTTGCGTTGCATTAACACACATCCTAATCCTAGCTTTGAAGCATCACAGTATACTTCAAAATCTTCTATTCCTTCCGGTAAAGCTAGAATTGGAGTGTTTGTTAATTTCTGCTTCAAAATCCTAAAAGCTTCTTCTTGTCTAGGTCCCCATTCAAACTTAACTAATTTACAGGTTAGGTTAGTTAATGGTACAACTATTTTGGAAAAATCCTTAATAAACTGCCTATAATATCCGGCTAACCCTATAAAACTTCTAATTTCCATTGCTGATTGCGGAACCTTCCATTCGGTAATCGCTTCTATCTTAGAGGGATCTACGTGAATACCTTCATGATTCACCATGTGACCTAGGAATTGCACTTCTTGTAGCCAAAATTCACACTTCGAGAATTTGGCATAAAGCTTCTTCTTTCTTAACAAAGTTAAGAGTACATGCAGGTGCTCATAATGTTCCTCCTGAATTTTGGAATAAATAAGTATATCGTCGATGAAGAAAATTACGAATTTATCCAAGTACGGTTTACAGATTCTATTCATCATGTCCATAAATGCTGCAGGAGCATTTGTTAACCCGAAGGGCATGACTGTAAACTCGTAATGACCATACCTAGTTTTGAAAGCAGTTTTAGGTATGTCTTCTTCCTGTACCTTCAACTGATGGTATCCGGAGCGTAAATCTATCTTAGAGAAGTATCTAGCTCCTTGGAGTTGATCAAAAAGATCATCAATCCTCGGTAATGGGTATCGATTCTTAACTGTAACCTTATTCAATTCCCTGTAATCGATACACATTCGCATCGAACCATCTTTCTTCTTTACAAACAACACTGGCGCTCCCCACGGGGATGAACTAGGTTGTATAAATCCTTTGCTTAGTAATTCATCTAATTGCTTTTTCAATTCTAACATCTCGGTGGGTGCTAACCGATAAGGTGCCTTGACTATCGGTGTAGTTCCAGGAATTAGATGAATTCTAAATTCTACCTCCATATCAGGTGGTAATCCAGGTAGTTCTTCTGGGAATACATCAGAGTATTCCGATACTACTGGAATTTCCTTAAGTTCCTTACTCTTGGTGTTAATGATTACTGAAATCATATACACCATTTCTTGTTTTCTTGAATAACTGGCCAACTTCATTACCGAAATGAATTTTAGTGGCTTCCGCGGCTTATCCCCTGTAATCACTACTAATTCTCCTGTGGGTGTATGAATTTCTATGGAATTCTTATCACAAAGAATTCGAGCATGGTTGGCTACTAACCAATCCATTCCTAACACCACATCGAATCCGGCTAAATTCATAGGTAACAGGTTTGCTGAAAATTTATGTCCTAAGAGTTCTATCTTTCTTTCTTGCAAAACCTTATCTATGTTGACAGAATTTCTGTCTGCCGTTTCGACTGTAAAAATCTGCCTAAGTTGGGTTAAGGGTAAATTAAGTGCTTGGCAGAATGAAGTATTTATAAAACTTTGGTTTGCACCAGAGTCAAATAACACTTTTGCATAAACTTAGTGAACTAGGAACGTACCAGCTATCACATCAGGGATTAGTTCTGCTTCCTGAGTAGTCAACTGGAAGGCTCTTACATTCTTCTTGTTAGTTCCTTCTGCAGGTTTGGCTTTGTTATTAGCTGGTTTGACCAATTTTGGGCAGTCTGGTCTAATATGTCCAGTTTCTCCACAGTTGTAGCAAACTGTTGCTTTCCTCTTCCTGCAATCTTCTTCTTGATGCCCCGAGATTTTGCAAAAATTGCAATACCCTTTGCATATTCCAAAATGCTTCCTTTTGCAGGTATTGCAAAATGGAACAGTGGAAGATTGCCCAGTCCCTTTTCTTTTGAAATTACTTCGGTTACCCATACGAAATCCCTGGGTAAGCTTTTGGGCTACTTTCTTTTTCCGGGTTTCTTCTCTTGTGCGTACTAGTTCGTCAGTCAGAGTGTTGGCTAATTCCACAGCATAATCGATTGTGTGGGGTCTCGCAGCTTTGACAATATTACAGATCTCGCTGATTAAACCCCAAATGTAGCGAGAAATAAGTACCGGTTCTGGCGAAGCCAGGGTTGGTACCACTCTAGCGTATTCGAAGAATGTCGAAGTATACCCTCGACAATCTACACCTATCATTTGGTGATTCAGGAACTTATTCGTCATTTGTTCCTTTTCTTATTCGGGACATAATTTTCTTTCTACAAGACTTTTAAATTCTTCCCAGTTCATAGCATACGCCACATTTCTTCCTTTAGCTTGTAGAAACGTATTCCACCATTCTAACGCCCCTTCTTTAAAAAGATTTGACGCGTACAAGACCTTGTCTTCTTCGGCGCATTTACTTATCATAATTACTGCCTCGGTTTTCTCTAACCAACGCAGTGCAGCAGTTGCCCCTTCGTTACCTGCAAACTCAGCCGGTTTACAGGCAAGAAACTCCTTGTAAGTGCAACCAGGTGTTGCAGCTTTCATTTTCTTAAGGAGTGGGGCTTGCATCCCTTCGTTGTCGTTATTAGTATGATTGCCACCTCCATTTACACTATTACTGAAATTATCATCGTTTGTACGTTTGCTAGGAATAATTTGTTGAGGTGCAATTGGATTTCGAGCAGCAGCAAGGATGGCTGGAATAGCATTGGCTATTCCCTGAGCAACGATATTTTCAATATCTTGCCTATTCAGAAATTGATCCTCATGATTTTGCTCAGATTGGTTACCCTCATTAACGGGTTCATTACCAGCGTTTGCCATCTGGTAATTAATTTATATAAGTGATTAGCATAAAATAATTAATAACCAAATATAACAAAATAATTGCACATAATCATGTCAACACGTATAATCAAAATTTTCGATTTCTCGACTTCCATTTTTATATATTATATTATGCATCCGTATACACTGTTATCTTACAAAATTTTTATTTTTAGGTTATTATACATACTTATATTTTTATTACTATTATTATTATACAAACATAACTTCACAACCACACTATCTCACGTCAGCTGGCACCTCAAAAGCGATGTTCCCTTTCGTCGTACTTCCAGGAGATTTGTTCTCCCACCTCCCGGATCCTATTCCCTGCATCTATCAGCTCCTCGCCAAAATGGCGGAGTTCAGCTAAGTTTTCATTACTCATTGGTGGGTTTGGTACAGGTTCTGGGTCGAACTGAGGGAAAAAGGTATAAGGATTATTTAGGAGGTTTTGAAACTGCCAGTCGTTGGTCCACCATTCGTCCATTTCTCCTAGAGGTTGAGTGTGGATAAGAGGATCTGGGATGGCTGGTTCCAAGTTTACTGGAAGTTGGGTTTCAGCAGGATAAGTAAAAAGGTTTTCCTTAACAGGCTTAAGGGTATCACAGCTTGCCAGTATGAGATCTAGCTCTTCCTGCAACGTCATTTCCTCAGCTTGCTTGGAGCTTTCTCCAATCTCTTGCTTAGAGCTTTCTCCAATTTCTATTCCTTTCCCTTTATTCATGGGATTTTCTATCTTGGGAACTTTCCTAGTTGCTGGTTTTCTTCTGCGCACACGCCTCCAACCCACAATTCTTCTTCTTTTCTTTGGCCTTGATTTCTCCGGTGGTGGAGCTTGGAATTCCATAGGTTCCTCAACATCGGCCAAGTAACCAGTAAAGTCTCTGGAAACTTCTATTTTCACAGGATAGAGATTGAGATTCTCTAGACCTTCAGATAATTCATTCATGCTGTTTTAGCAGTTATGAATAAACACACAAAATTCTTGGTTAAAATTTTGTAATTCACAAAATCACAGAATCACAAATTGGCAATTTAAAAATTTAAATACAATTTATTGGATTAAAACGGACTATTGCTAGATATTTATTACAACTGAACTTTTGAAATATACTAGTGGTTTATTTAAGAGTTTTAAAGTTTCTGGCTCGTAGATATTGTAGGTGCTGATACTAGTTTGGTGATTAAACTATAAGTTAGCATTTACTGCGGTAGTAGCTAACATATAGAGATTTTCCCATTGTGGGTCTAATTCATCTTCCCATGGTGGTTTACTGCCTATTTTCTGGGTTTCCTTGGACTTCTTTATTTTCTCTTGACTTTTTCTAATAATCAAACTTCTTTTATTTGGGGTAAGTGGTTTCTCGTACTGTGCCTTACGAACAAATATTCCTTCCTCAGTTTCTGCTGAGTATCTTGAGAAATTTGATTGGGATGAGGATCCTTTATCTTTTGGTACATTATCTAATTGACGATAAATGTCCGAAAGTCTTTGTTTACCCATACTGTAACTAACAAGTAGTCAGTTAATTAAAAGCACGTAATCACGAAGTGGTAATCAGGAAAATTAAGTATTTTAAATACTTAATAGGCTTAAATCAGTGGCTCTTTAACCTGGCTCTGATACCACCATTTCCTGTCACGGCCCCAGCCCCGGTTTGACCCGGTCAGGAGCCGCAGGACAGGAACCCGTGGTATCTATGATGCGACAGCGGAAGATTTTAACAGGATCTTTTAAAACTCGAAAATGCCCGATTATTTTATTTCATAATTCGGGATAAAACCCCGTAATTTACAATAGGGGAATTTAACTAGGAAATTCCCTGATTTATTTAAAACATGTTTATTCATTTTAATTGAGCCACCTCTTCAAGCTGGTTAGTGCTCCGTAGCACGTTTTCCTTGATTTACAGCAGGTCGCCTGAAACATGTTTTAAAAATATTTTATCAGCGGGGAAATGCTGGCGAGTCATTCAAGTAGGTAAAACGACACATTAGTTATCAATTACAGCATAAGAGCGATTACAATGGCTTCTATCTTATTTTTATCTGGCGCCGTGTCACCTGGTGACGATGGTCATATCACTATTGGGTCTTTCCCCAAGTAGTGATGATTATCACTGTTAGGATTTATTAGCCTAACCCGTGAGAAATTAGTAATGTGCACAATACCCCACTAGCCAGTGATTCAAGATAACCATGACTTAATCCCTGTAATTATAACTTTTGAAAATGGAGTATTGTAAAATACTTTTGATAAAAAGAGAATGACTCACATTGCAGATTTATACGGCCAGAGTTTAGCCAACTGTTTAGCCTTGTAACCTAATTTAAATAACATGCACATGAACTAGGTCAGTAACTAATACAGCATTTACGATAACTCACGAGATAAAACCCTCACAACGAATGACAAAGTGCGATGCTTAAACATCCATCGAATTCACGACGAATGACAAAGCATAACCCTAATGTGGGCAGCACTTAAACATCCATCGGATAGTTTCAATCGATCGGACATTGAATCGTAGCAGCGATCGAGTTAATACCCTGTATCGTAGCAGCGCCTCGCTATTGTGAATGTATTTTACGAATTAGAGCAGTCTAATTTCGTTTTTGTGAAGTGATTTCGACACCAGAGGACAGCTCATGATCCAACCTATTTATAGGTCAAATTTGGGCATGTCGCAGCCCGCGTGAACCTTCGGCCGATCCTTACGCGGCCCGCGTGGCCACCTAGTCTACGTGTAGGTTTGATGTGTCACATGTAGGTGTGCCAGGTGGACAACACGTGGATCCGGAACGCTTATCCGGTCAACCCAGCTTTGACGCGGCCCGCGTAAAGTTAAGCTTACGTTTACGCGGCCCGCCTGAAAACCATAATTCTTGATTTCTTGATTTTTTTATGCACGGTATGGTTTCAGGGGTCCGGGTTTTCACTTGTGGGTTAGTTTTAGGACATTTTTGAGAGTCCTTACAACGAACCCGGATAACATTAATATTAATAAAAATCAAGAAAAACAAAAAAACTGGGTCGCTCACGGGCCGCGACCCAGCTAGCCGAGATCTTCGCAGGGCGAGAGGCCCTTAACTTGACGGACACACAATATTGACACGTGTCGGACCTACGGCATGACTCAGCAACCCTAAAGCCGACTCAAGCTTCCTCGCGGGCCGCGAAGGAATGATAGAAGTTCTTCGCGGGGTGCGACCCGCCTACGATCAGCCTGTAAATTGGAGGTTCAGCTGCCATTTGTTCTCGTTCATTTTCTCTGAATCTCTCTCAATCCTAAAAGGATAAAGCTATAGCCTAATACCCCCCCCTAATAAGCGAAACTTTGACTCGTTGTAAGTATTATAACCCCTGGTTACGTATTGGTTACTCTACCCAATTAATTTAGGGCTCCGTAATGCATGTCAAGGCACTGCCTGACTCAGTCGTTGTAGTTCTGTCTCGGGGGTATGGCTAATGTAAATTGGGTTATCTTACTAACACGCATGCATTGTTAAATTTTTATAGATTATAATCTGGAAGTCACCAGAAAGCAGTAGTATTATCTAAAATAGCAATGTGAGTACATTATCTTTTTGTAAACTCTTTTGTGAGTCATTCTCTTTTTATAACAAACTGTTTCAACATAACCTCAATTATTTTAAATTATAATAGCAGTGATTGATTCTCTGTATTCTACAATTACTGTCGGTATATTGGGGTTTTGTATACATTACTTGTTACTACACTGTGAGTAGTAGCATGACCACAAGGCAGGATTGGCAGTACCGTGGGTGGTAATTGGGTAGATATAAACATTGTAATCGCTCTCAATGCTGTGAAGTCATAAAACTATTTTGATCAAATTGGAATGTACTTGCCAGTATTTCTTGCTGATAAAATGGTTTTAAAACGCGTTTCAGGTAACTTAGTGTGAAGCCAATAAAAGCCAGCTGGAGAGCACTGAAGGCTTAGAAAAGTGGCTATAAAAGTTACTTAAATAAAAAGGAGAATTGTTTTCAATAATTAGGGTTTAGCCCTATAAATATATTACAACTGAAAATCGGGTTTTGTCCCACTGGTTTATTTTAATTGCATTATCCGAAAAACTTGGGTTTTATCCCATTTATCTATTTTAAACATTTTGGTGTTTAACTCTGATAAGATTATTTCCTAACTACGGTCCTGATGAAAATTCCGCTGCCAAATTAATAAACACCAATACCATCTGACTGGTTCGCGGCTCCCGCGTCGGGGGCTGTGACAGAAGGTGGTATCAGAGCTAAGCCACTTGTTTAAGCCATTTAGATGTTCTTCTAATACCTAAACCTTAAATATTTATGTTAAGAAATTAATACCTTATGTGTTATCCTGTAAACATAAAATCTTAATATGTCTATTATGATTTTTATGTCATTTAACGAATTTTGAATTCCCAATATGTGTTACCACTATCTGTATCATACAGTTATGATATGTTTAAATTTTATATATATACAGGTGATATATTAATAATGTTATGCCTTATCAAATTTTGTGATATATTATATGTATCATATCCATATATTCATATGAATATAATTCAATATAAATTTCATAACATTATAATAATATTATGATATTAATATTTAATATCTTAGTCAAAGATATTAATATAAGATAACACCATTCAGGTATGATACTTCTAAAACATCATAATATAAGATATTATTTTACGAGTAATATGTTTTATGTTTTATGATATAACCTAAACTTTTAATTCAACTTAAACATGTATCTTTTTGTCAAGGTTTTGACAAGACGTATAATTACATTATTTTGTTAAAATATAATATCTCAGCATACTTAAAACATGTTTATTGTTTAATACAATATTACAACAGAATTTTTCATAATAATACTATGAAAATATTATATATTATTACATATGCTTTTGTTATATTATATAGGCACATGTACATTTACATACGCATGGAAAGTGTGCGAAAAATATATAAGTATTTTATATTTTATAAATTATATTAATGAAACAAATGATATTTCATAGATAAAATAGAAATATGTACAAAAATGTTTGGTACTGTATAACCATATAATTTAAAATATATATACGTAACACGTATATATTACAAGGAACTAACTTAAAAATTTTATCATTTAATAGTTTAACTTATTTCTTAAACTATATTTGATTCATATGAATGTATATTCTGATATAAGAGTAATACTTCACTACTAAATACATTAAGGATTAAATTTAGAAACGCCAAAGTTGTATTATCTATTATGATTCTTTAAATAAATAAAAATGATAAATTAAGAATTAAGTCCTAATATTTTACAACCAAAATGATTCAACCTTTCAGTTAAAAATAAAATTGTTCTAAAAGAATCCAGAATAAATTATGTTTTGATTAATTTTATTTCTTTTGGTGATTTACCCTTTGTATTCCAAAATGTTTTGTTCAATAAATTTAAACAGAAATTTATAGATATGCTATTATTATTATAAAAAAAGAACGAATAAAGTTATGAAAATAAATAGGATAATTAATACCATCAGTTATATAATTGGATTTTTATAAAAATTTAGTATTATATATTATACAGGAAATTTGAAAATTTTGTATACATATGCATATACAGAACAAAATTTCTTGATAATGTATACAATATAATAAACAAATTCTTCTGTAGGATTTTTTTTTTGTATGTAACGGAAGAAACAAATCTACATGTTTACCTAGAATCTATCCCAAATGATTTTTCAAATCATTAATCGCATTTAACCCAAAAGAAACCCGAAGGACACCCGTATTAGCACCAAGGAAACGATGGTAGGACCAATGACGGGGAATCTCAGGATCTCATACCAGACCCTTATTTTCCAGTCACAACTACAATTTCTACCATATTAATCCAGCCATGCGCACAGAAAATATAACTAAACTGAGGTGATAGGAAGAAAAGCTATTATGACAAGAAAGAAACAACACATAATATAATATATATACTTTCCTTATATTTTGATAAAATATATAGTGAAATAAAATGTTAAAATATAATATATATATGTGTGTGTATATATATATATATATGTATCTATCAACGCATCATACTGATAGGTGTGATTATAATTGTGCTAATGTAATATGAGCAACAAAATATGCCTGTATAATTGTTTAGTTCTGTGATAATTATATCGGAATATGTTTGCAATTCAGATGTCAAAGGAAATAGCACGTAATCAGGAAATTCAGGCTAGTAATGAAAATTCTTGGGATAAAAGTACTATAGAAAATATAATAGCTCAAGGAATATCGAATGCCATACCTTCGATCATTGAAGCCATTAAAATTTATGTCCCTATAAACGAACGTCCTACTATACACTGTAGGCATACTCATCACTTCAAACCTAGCCCTAGTATCAATGGAGACCATGATATTCGTATCAAAACTCCATCTTCCAAACGAAAGAAAACCACAACCTATAGTTACTCTTATAAGGAATTTCGCTCTGACAAATCCTCTAAGAATAACGGAATGGAACCAACGGTCGCGCAACCTACCTGCAACAAAAGAATTCAAAAAGACTCCTCTAGGTAGACACACCACTGTAACTTCTGCAAGAAGGTTGGGCATACAGAGGAAGAATGTAGAAGGAAAACTAACATCTGTTTCAACTGCGGAGAACCAGGTCATATCCGTCCCTACTGCCCGATATTTTCCAAGGCATCCGACAACAAGGCTATAAACCCAGATGAAGCTAAGGAGAACGTATAAATATTTACGACACCGGAGGCAACAACAACTTTTAAAATAAGCACCCTTACGTTTTGTCTGTACTAAAGTATTTGTTGACTTTTGATTCCAATCAAAGTTTTATAAATAAAAGGTCTTTATTTTTCTTTCATAAAGCCAACACTCATTTGTCTCATCTCTTGACAAATTCATATGTTGCACATGCATTGCTTGTTATGCATGTGATTTCATTTCAAAAGATCTTTTATTCACAAATTCGGATCATATTTTGTTATACTCATTTTGACAATCCCTATGATTGCAAAAACGTTGACTTTTGATATCAAGTTAACAGATTTCTTGGAAAACTCCTTTTCTTTTTAAAGTTACTTACCGAATTTTCATTGTAACCATTTCTTGTTAATACATATATCCATTGTTGGAATATGTCCCAAACCAAGCTCAATTGTTTGAACTTGTTCACTATATACATTCAATTCAAGATCCCATATGATGAATTGAGATCATCATATTCAAGGTAATTTCAACAAACCCTTCATTTGTTTGGATCATAGTAGGCTTGATTAAAGTCTTCAACTCCAACAAATCATTTGTTAAATCACGACACCTTGCGGTGGCATTTTCTTTGAATTTTGAACTCATTTCATTTTCACACCTGAGGTACGAATTTAGCTATCTTCTATTTCCTGTCATAATTATGTGTTAAGATAAAGGTACCTAAATTCCTATTCCAATGTACCTCCAACATTTCTTTCATCTTTGATCAATCCAACAACATTCAATTATTCCTTCATCTGAACATCCTATCTTTTGAATATCCAGATTCACTTCATTGAAACTTTCAGTTAATTTCGAGACTGGTAAATTCGTTCGGTCACCGTAATCATTGAATTCTTTCAATCATTACAAACACCTTGTGATGTCTGTATAAATCTGTAGCCTGAGCTAATCATAAACCCTAATCATATCAATTCATACGTATTTCGTTCGACTCATCATTCAAATAGTCTTGATACAATTATGTATCCGGACAATTATACACTAAATTCTATTGTATATTCGGTGTATCCCTGCCATTTAAATGTCACTGATTTCTGGTCTGATAGTTGACAAATCATTTTTCATACTTCTATCTCCATTTGAGATTATTTGAGTCAGAATCTTCCTCAATCAAAGTAAGTTCTCTTTTGACAATTGAATCCTATTGTTTCTAAAAGTCATTTACATTCGATTCTTATGTCTCGGTTGAATTGTGAAATTCAGTCACCCCGATGATTGTTTCATTTCCTCTAAATTCATCAATTCTTGAAACTAATTTGGACAATTTAATTCCAATTGTTATATGGTATCTTTATGTCTTGATTCTGCTTCAAACATCTTGATACTATTTTTACTAACTTAAAGACGTGACACAACACCAAAAAGATATCGTAGCCCAAATCTCGAGGACGAGATTTAAAACAAGGTAGGGAGGATATAACAACCCTCGAGAAACACCCCTAAAATGTTCCCAGATACACCCCGTACGCGATAAAAGAACCCGGATAACATTAATATTAATAAAAATCAAGAAAAACAAATAAACTGGGTCGCTCGCGGGCCGCGACCCAGCTAGCCGAGATCTTCATGGGGCGCGAGGCCCTTAACTTGACGGACACACAATATTGACACGTATCCTGACACGTGTCGGACCTACGGCATGACTCAGCAACCCTAAAGCCGACTCAAGCTTCCTCGCGGGCCGTGAAGGTATGATAGAAGTTCTTCGCGGGGCGCGACCTGCTTATGATCAGCCTATAAATTGGACGTTCAACTGCCATTTGTTCTCGTTCATTTTCTCTGAATCTCTCTCAATTCTAAAAGGCTAAAGCTATAGCCTAATACCCCCTAATAAGCGAAGCTTTGACTCGTTGTAAGTATTATAACCCCTGGTTACGTATTGGTTACTCTACCCGATTAATCTAGGGCTCCATAACACATGTCAAGGCACTGTCTGACTCAGTCGTTGTAGTTCTGTCTCGGGGGTATGGCTAATGTAAATTGGGTTATCTTACTAACACGTGTGCATTGTTAAATTTTAATAGATTATAACCAGGAAGTCACCAGAAAGCAGTAGTATTATCTAAAATAGCAATGTGAGTACATTCTCTTTTTGTAAACTCTTTTGTGAGTCATTCTCTTTTTATAACAAACTGTTTTAACACAACCTCAATTATTTTAAATCATAATAGCAGTGATTGAGTCTATGTATTCTACAATTACTGTCGGTATGTTGGGGTTTTGTATACATTACTTGTTACTACACTGTGAGTAGTAGCATGACCACAAGTCAGAATTGGCAGTACCGTGGGTGGTAATTGGGTAGATATAAACATTGTAATCGCTCTCAATACTGTGAAGTCATAAAACTGTTTTGATCAAATTGGAATGTACTTGCCAGTATTTATTGCTGATAAAATGTTTTTAAAACGCGTTTCAGGTAACTTAGTGTGAAGCCAATAAAAGCCAGCTGGAGAGCACTGAAGGCTTAGAAAAGTGGCTATAAAAGTTATCTAAATAAAAAGGAGAATTGTTTTCAATAATTAGGGTTTAGCCCTATAAATATATTACAACTGAAAATCGGGTTTTGTCCCACTTGTTTATTTTAATTGCATTATCCGAAAAACTTGGGTTTTATCCCATTTATCTATTTTAAACATTTTGGTGTTTAACTCTGATAAAATTATTTCCTAACTACGGTTCTGATGAAAATTCCGCTGCCAAATTAATAAACACCAATACCGTCTGACTGGTTTGCGGTCCCGCTCCCAGGGAAGGGTCGGGGGCTGTGGCATAAACCAACGAGTTTTTAAGCCACTAAAGCCAAACAACATTCACTTTACGATTACGACTAGAAACCCACAAAAAAATAGAAACAATGGACAAAAAAACTCTCTTTTTTGAGATTATGATTGACGAAAACCACTTCGTTCCGAGCTCTTTACATGAACCACCAAATCGTAGAAAGGATAGACTCTACAACATCTTATTTCTTCTTGATCCATCGAAGCGAAATAAATCATTGAAAAAGAGACTTCACACGTTTATTAAGTGGTAAATCAAGCTCTAGCCAAGACCCAACAACATCTTAAATCTTAGATGGAATATGATATTTTTTATAAACATGATCCAGAAGGCCAAAACTTCAACCGATTGCATATAGTTAGGACATAAAATAGATGGAATATCCAAGCCTTTTTTTTTTTTTTTAATTTCAATAAATTTTTATTTATATATAAAATACTGGCCGAGTTACATCAATATCGCAGGTAAGCGAGCAACAAGCTGCGCCGCTACCCCTTTCTGAATATCAAACCCTATCATATTAAAGACAAACCTCTGCCCCCCTGTTGATGAGCAACTGCTGTGGACAACCTTTTGGACCCTAGTCAACAAACGGATGGCTTCTGGAGCTAGGGAGCCAAAGATGTCGAAGGCGAAGGGGACAAATGCATGTTGGTTATCAGCACATGGTTTAGGTGTCCAAGCCTTTGGATCTCAAATTATCTCTTGGGATGATGAACTAAAAATATACGCCACACTATTAACCTTCCTAGGGAGTAGGGACATATCTATTCTATCTAGTAGCATGAGGGCCATCCGGAAGGAAAACCCGATCCATGTAATTCATATAGGCCTTAATGGTGAAAATATCATCAAACTCCAAATCCCAAATTCATTGATCATCTGTCTCTACCAAAATCCAAATCCACAGAAGAAGAGGCGATTCTTACTCCTTTAATTTACTATCTTCTACCCCCCCCCCCCCCCCCCCCCCCCCTCAAAAAAAAATATTCAATCCCGTTTCCAAACCAAATTATCAATTGTATCCTTGATCAAACATTTTTTTTGTTAGACCATGCGTAGTCGTTAGGGTGAATAATGTCGTACCCTAGGGCGTTTTGCGCCATGTGGCAACCCAATCAGCAATGGGGCATTATTGCGCGTTTTTACAAAATGGGTGTGGTGGGGATTGTGTGGCATTATGTTTGTAATAAAATAAAATAAAAAAACATTTAAAAAATCTTATTGGACAAAACAAATGAAGTTGAATGTGATTGGTAAAGTGATTCCCCCCATTTGGCGTGATTTAAAACACGCAGAGGGGCTTTTTTTTTTTGCAAAATCACGCCCAGGGGGGTGAGGGTGGGGCAATATTGGCGGTTATTGAGGGAAAATTTTGAAAAAACAACGCCACTACGCATGGTATTAGTTTATAGATTAAACAATCCAGGAAACCTTGATCACACAGTCGAATTGCTCAGTCAAATGTCACTCCAAAAACATGTGTTATTACCACTTCCTACTTTCTTCCTAATAGAAGAAAAAGGAATAATACCTCCAACATTTAACTCATTAACAAACATAATAATTATAGTTTGTGATGAAATGAGTAAATTCTATATTTTACTAGTTTGTAAGTGCATATATGATATTTTTACTTTTGGTTAGGCATGCATAATATTTTCAATATTTGTAAAGGTATATATGAAATTCACCTTTATTATTAATATTCTTTCAAATACTAATTTTTAACAACCCCTACGTATTCTAGGATAAATATACAATAAAGTGCATATTATAAAATTTCTTAATGAGTAAATTACAAAAATCGTTTTTTTATGTGTGTCACTTATTGCAAATTGTGTCTTTTGTCTTCAATAAATACAGAAAACGTACTCGATGTTTGCAAACCCTTGCAAGCTATGTCCTTAGCCCTAACTTAGTTAGTTTTTTGTGGTTAAATCTGACCAAATGGACCCCACATAAGAGTATTTTTGTGATTAAATCTGACCAAATGGGCTCCACATGAGAATAAAATGACCAAAATACCCTCATGTGGGGTCCATTTGGTCAGATTTAACCACAAAATATTAACTGAGTTAGTGCTAAAGGACATAACTTGCAAGGGTTTGCAAACATCGAGTATGTTTTCTGTAATTATTGAAGACAAAGGACACAGTTTGTAATAAGTGACATACATAAAAGACGATTTTTGTAATTTACTTTTTCTTAATTTTTAGTTGTACAGCCATGGTTGTAAAACAAGGTCTCCAAGTCCGAGTACTCCCCGAGTAGTCGCTACAAGGTCGGTTGCCGAGGCGACTTTCTTCAACTCCGACTAATTACTCGGAATCGATCAAATGCGGTCAACATTGGCCAAAAATGGATCTAGTAGGTCAACTCGGGCAGAGTTTGACTTAAAATAAAATAAAACATAATTTCTATGCCTATCATATTAAAGAGTGAATATCAATTTCATGTATTTTGTTATAAATATTAGTAAATTTATGTTATTTGACATATATTTAATATCCGAAAACTAATTTCTTTATAATTTGGCATCTCCGAGTACTCCCCGTGTACTCTCCGCCTAGACCGAGTACTCTCAACTCCCCGGTCGACCGACTAGGGAGCGCCTAGCGACTTTTACAACCACGCGTAGAGCACACCATTTAACCACTACTATCTCTCTTTTCTTTTTTACCGGCAAGGAACGACGTGCCAACCATCGTGACACCGGGTGCTGTGGCCAAGGTCAACTACTATCTATCTTTTAAGTAAAATCTAATGGTCTGTTTGGTATGGCATAACAGAATAGATGAAGGAATGGAATGGACAAATGAATAAAATGGATCATTACATTCCATAGTCTTTTTTGGTTACCATGCAGGAAAGGAATAAATCATTACATTGTGTTGTTTGGTAGGTAAGAAAAGAGGAACGGATTAAATCGGTGATGGGTGGTGGCGGTGACCGGTGGCGGCTAGTGGCGGTGGCAGTGATGGGTGGCGGTGGTCGGTGGTAGCGGTGGTGGGTGGTGGTGGTCGGTGGGTGACATTTGTTAGCGGTGGCGGCGGCGATGGTTAGGGTTGGCGGTGGTCTGCGGTGGCAGGTGGTAGCGATGGTGGTGGCGACAACGGTTGGTGGTGGTGGTTGACGGTAGCGGATGGTGGCCGCGGAGGATGATAGTGGTGGTCGGCAGAGGGTGGCGGTAGTGGTCGGGGTGCCGGTTGTCGGTGGTTGCGGGTGGCGGCGATGGTGCTCGATGGTGGTGGCGACGACGACGGTGGGTGGTGGTGGTCGACGGTAGCAGGAGGTGGCCACGGAGGATGGTGGTGGTGGCCGGCGGAGGGTGGCGGTGGTGGTCGGGGTGGCGGTGGTCGATGGTGGCGGGTGGCAGCGATGGTGGTCGATGGTGGTGGCGACGGGTGGTGGTGGCGGCGAAAACGATGGGTGGTGGTGGTCGACGGTAGCGGGTGGTGGCAGCGGAGGATGGTGGTGGTGGTCGGCGGAGGGTGGCGGTAGTGGTCGGGGTGGTGGTGGTTTGCGATGGCGGGTGGCAGCGATGGTAGTCGATGGCGGCGGGCGGCGGTGGCGGCGGAGGACGGTGGTGGTGGTCGGTGGAGGTTGGTGGTGGGTGGTGTCGACGGCAGGTGGTGGTAGATGGTGGAGGCGATGGGCGATGTTTGTGATGTAGGCTGAGAGAAGGAATGAAATGGAAAAAAAAAACAGAGGGAATGGATGGAATGAATTTGAGGGAATGAAATGACTTATGTAATGGATGATTCTATTACGTTGACAAAACAAACACACTTTTTTTCATTTCCTGGCAATAGTTTATTTCATTTCACCTCTTATTTTTGCATACCAAACACTATCTAAATGTATGAACGTATGTTGTGAAAAGTGTAACATCATTAGAGATTATGTAGAAGTGACAAATACTTTGACCACGTGTAATTAATTATGGTTCGCTGCCAAATTTATAGAGTGGAAAAGAGTTGTAGCAGTGATTTCTAGAATTATAAATACGATATAGTAAAGACAAATTTTCGGTGGAAGATTAATAGTTAGTGAGTTAAATCCATCCGAATCATTAAAAACTTAGTATCTATGTTATAAAACCTCCTCGACATTATTTTTTTTATATATGTGTATATTTTGCAACTTGTAAGTGCGGCACAAAAACTATCTTCTTAACATGTAAATGAGTTTTTAAATATGTCTTAGATTAATTATCAATGTATAAGTCCTTGATGCTAATGCTTTTAGGAGTAAAGGTTTTGTTCATCATAGCATACAAGATATTTGTATTAGTACTTTTATATAGCTATTTAGTCTGAAATTAATTCTTTATAAATTTTTTAAACGTTGCATGTTTTGGCTAAGAAGAGAAGTAGGACCATTTCCATATAAGAGGACAAGGCACAAGAGACGTTTAGGTTTTGTTGTTTAAATTATTCGTTAAAGATCATGTCTTTAGATAAATATATGTTATTAAATAAAAAAACAAACAATTAGAAAGCCTAGATAATAACGGGCACATATTATTTCAATCTCATCGAGAGAGGTTTTTTTTTACCAGGTCAAGTCATCGAATTTCCTAGATTTCAATCTCCTCGAGAGAGGTTTTTTTACAAGGTCAAGTCATCGAACTGCCTAGATTTCAATCTCATTGAGAGAGATTTTTTTACCAGGTCAAGTCATCGAACTTCCTAACCAAGTATTTTAAGTTATTAAGTGTAAATACAAGGTTTTCGATTTGATTTGTATATTTTTATAATGATTTCAGTTTTGATTTTAGTCTGCTAAAAAATTTCAAAGACTAGAAAAGTTTATTTCAGAAGGGAGTATTGTTCATACACGTTTACTAACTGATGACTATTTAACAAAATTAACTACACTAGAAGTCTAAGGTTTGAAACATGTCCTCAACATTTAGCCTATTATTTTTATTGCTCTTAGCGTCCAAACTTGAAAGAAAATAAGATGCCTATATGATTTTAAACCAAGGGTTTCCAATGAAAGTCAGTTATAATTAGTGAGTTCTATTCTAGTTTAACAAGATAACTATAAACTTTTGCAAACGTTAAATACATTAAGCATTTAAGGCACATTAGTACATCACATAACTTTACACTATGTAACAAACACAACACTTTATCATGAACTATAACACATCACCATGAACTATACACACACACACTATACTACACGTAGTTGATCAACCATTGGCAAGCCACAAAGGCATTGCTCATTTATTATTTGGTCACGATGTTAACAATAAACACATTGTGTGACCACATCGTTAAATTTAGACACTGTTTGACACTTCAATGATAATTTTAGGCGCAATAAGTCTCCTTTAGCCTTTACCATGCAATATGCATACTATGATCCCTTTATACTTTATCATTTTAACACTTTAGCACTTGTAAAATTTTATTGTTACTTCGCCAAACATTTTAAAACATAATGTTTTATTTAGAAAACTATACCCAGTATGCACATCACCCTAAAAAGGGGACTTCAGACTTTTAAAGAGGGGTTTAGAAACTCATTATCGGTATAGCCGACTACACTATTATCCTGTAGTTATGACCCTATTTGAACCCCCTGACGATAAAATTAAACCTAAACAAGGTTCACATGTGGAATTGGTGATATGTGTTATTACAATTGCTTTCACTATTTGCGCAAACCATACAATATTGCGCATACGATGTTCAATAGTGCATTATACTTCAGCGAGAACTATAGGTGCTTGTAGGTTATCAAAAAAGTATATTAGATTGAGAGAACTCCAGTGTGCATACTATGGATCTTAACGAGTGCCATTTGCGCGTACCATCAATACTCATAAACTCAAGAGTGTGAGTACTTACCGGTTTTCTTCCTCAAAACCCTAGACCAGGTTGTGGTGGCGATGGGTTTAAATGAGAACGCTAAATATTGCGAGAACCGTGAGAAAAAAAATAAAAAAAACCACAAGAACTTGGTAAAAAACAATTCAAATTGAAAAAAAAGAATTACACTTACAATTATTATTCGAATACAATGTTAGAATTAAATTTACACATTTAAATTTACTTGAATTCGAAAATAAAGAAAATTTATACATGTTTAAGTTTGTTATTTACACATGTGTAAATTTGTTGTACTTACACATGTGTAAAAAACTTATTAAGAGTGATTTTGAAATGAGAGAATTATTTAAAGAGTAAAATCTTTTTTTAATGTTATATTTTAATTATAATGAAGTTTGTATTAAAAAATGATTTTGAATGGATTTCTCATTCGTTTTCACGGTTCTCGAAAAATTTAGCGTTCTTGAGATAACCATCCCATATTTATATATATAGTATTGGGTTCAAATGAGAATAAATTTTTTGTAAGAAGAAAAATGAAGAAATTTCAACTTGCTTCAATTAATATTTGTATTTAATATTATTATTATTATTATGGTATATTGGTAAACTTATAAAGATAATTAATTTGTAGTTTTCCTCTTTAATAGCTATCTATATTAAATTTGTAACTTATTTTCAAAAAAGTAATAATTTAGAATGTATTATAAATTACGAGGTGTGTAGGATAAGACGTAGGATAAATTTCGAAATGTGTAGGATAAATTTTGATGTACGCAGTTAAAAAAATTTAATGCGGATAATGATAGTCTTTATTAGTAATTAGTTAGTCAAAGATAATAATAAATGAGATGAGAGAAAAATATTTAACCTTTTATTCTTTTTTATTTTCATTTTTTTTCTTCAAATGATCCTTCCTCTATCTATACTATATTATAATGCATGAGGGAGAGATATTTTAAGATACCCAAAAAATAAGAACCTTTCCTCTCCTTTATTTATAGAAAGACCCCTAAAATGAGGGTAGCTTGGTCTTTTAAACACTATTTATTTTTTATCCCCTAAACTTATTACACTTAAATCCCTAAGATTTTATCTAAATTATAGATAATTAGTTACAATTCACTCATCCACAACAAACTTATAATTTTTTTATGTATTCTTGACATATCTTATAAACTATATTGTTTAAAAAAAATCCAAATATAGCATGACGACCTACACATTTTTGTCGACGTTTTGATAGTTATCTTGTTCAATATCGATGCACGGATTAAAAGGTATATGTAAGACCCTAGTACATATTTGACAAAAGTCGCAGCGAAAATTCGTGCCGTAAAATTTCTTTCATTACACACGTCTTGACTTACTTGAAAGTTCATTTTAAAAATATCTGTTTTACAAAACAAAAGCATAACATCCGTTTGCTAAAGTACATACTCAATTAATCCCGTACAATCTATCTTGTGACTCGGTCATCGATCTCTACTCCTCGTGATAATCGCCCGTGATTTGCACAACCTGCACTCACCACGTACAATCATAACATTAGCACACAATACATAAACAAAATTTATTCCTGTACACTACCCTTTTCATTATCTTTCTAGCTTTAAGCATTTCATCTGCGTATCCGTATCTTGGTGAGGCTTCAATAATGTACCTGCATTACTTTTCATCCTCATGGCACACCATTAATAACGTATTACTCAACGCATCTAAATCATGCGTACATACATTCTTTCATGCATACATCCACATCTACATACGTACATGCCTTACTATACCTCTACATATATGCATACACTCATATGCACCTTCATGCATACATACACATTTACATACGTACCTACATTTCTACATCTCTACATACATGCATATACTCCTACGTATCTTCATATATATATAAATACACAACTACATACGTACATATATTCCTATGTCTCTACATACATGCATACACTCATACGTACCTTCATATATACATAAATACACATCTACATACGTACATACGTTCCTATGTACACGTTCAATATCTTGCATACCTCTTACATACTCATACATTAATCACATGGGACTTGGACTTAGATTTATAGCCCATATACATCAAAGGAACGATAAAAATCATGTTTGGGAGGCCCACCGTAGTCCACGGATAATATACCGAAGCCTACGATGCATAAATCACATAAATAACAAAATTTTAGCTTTTAGGACATGGGGAGGGCCTAGGCGACGGCCCTAGGGGGCCTAGGCGACGGCCCTTGCATTTACACGTAGCCAAAAACCTCCGTAGGCAGCAAAATAACCCGTCAGCAAAAACTAACTTTCCAGGGGGCGTAGGCTATGGCCTCTCGAAAATCAGTTTTCCTGTTGTGTTGTTTTTCGTCGTTCGTACGCACTAAAACTCGCATAACTTTTAAACCGTTTACCCGTTTAACCTCCCGTTTCTTCCTACATGATTGTAAATTAACATTCTATCATGTGAACTTAAAATCCAACATCCGGGTTAAGGGAATTCTTGACTTATACGTTTTCGGCTTATTATTCATTTACGAATTATTCGACCCGTCATGCATTTATCAAAACAATCTGTTGATTTGACCTGAACTTCATATGAACTCAATAATTTCAACGACGACTGTCATAAGAGATTAAATTATCGGATGCCTTGCATCCTCTTAACCCATTTTCGCTCAAAAGCTTATTTCGACCCGTTATGGGTATTTACGCATTAAATGGTCTATGACATACAAAACCATACCCTTCGCTTTCATACTTGACCAAAGCATTACTCTAATCGAATAGCTCGTTTCCAAATGACTTTTAAGGTCATTTGCCCCGATATACCTATCAAGGGCGTTTTTGTCAACTTTGCTCCATCCTTTGCAACAAAGGACTTCATTGCATATTTAACCAATCCTACTACTTAACTATAACTCTAATCATACATACCTTGCTCGAGTCAAAGCTATGACCCGTTTTAATACCTCATCCACTAAAGTGCTAGTTAATAACAACGCAAATCCTTTCGCTATTCACCCTGTGAATTCATAGTACTTGACAATAAAATCATTAGTCGACATCGTCAAATGGTGATATCTTCAACATTTGACCGGTTTAGTCTAAAAGACCGTTTCATCCTTATGGGATAGTAATTATTCATTATCCCATCCATGTACCGTATTCTATCGTTAGCTCGTAATCAAAATTACCATAATACCCTTTTTACCCCCTTTCACCCTCAACTTAGTTTCTTATCATAGACACATGTTCCGACCCGTATCGAAACTTGCCGAAATATCATTCCTCATATATTTAACTTATCATACTCTTAATTTATTCCATGAATAAATATCCTACAAAAAAAGGGGTGTAAGCTTTACTTACCTAGCGTCCGATTATGCTTCCCTTGCGCATTAGTCCCGTTTGACCCGCTTCCTTCTCAAGCTTCCATGACGCTTATCAAGCATCAACTATCACATATCATTCTCAAGATAGTTAGCTTGTTCATCATTCATCAAATCCTTTTTATCACACGGATCTCATATTAAGTTTATCATTTAACCTTAAAACATGCTAATCCATCATTTCTTATCCAATTTTCCTTTAAACATACTTACACATAATATGATTTTCAACATTATTAACATAAGCATATCATTACTTCTTTCATATCATCAAAAACCCACTTCATAACTACTTTGTAAATCACTTACAAGTGACCTAATCCTATGTTCTTCATAATTTCATCATACTTATGATGTGTGTACTACCTACTAAGTATAGTGTACAACTAGTTCATGCATATCCTTCTAATCTCATTCATAATTCATCAAATTCCTCCTTCTAATCAACATGAATCATTCATGCATAAACATTAAACATACTAGTATCACATTTCTTTCAATTCCTCTAACAAGAATCCATCATACAAATCAAAATCAAAAGAAAACATCAATATTTAGCAAGAATTGGACATGGGTGATCATTCAAGTTGTCATCATCACCATAATCAACGGGTTTCATCTCTAAACATCAAACTAACCTAAACCAAGCACAATCCATGAGCTATATGATGATTCTAACACATACTCATTCTTAATTTCATACAATTTCGTCAATTACAACATAACCCACTTCGTGAAAGATCACCAATCTAACTTTTAAGACATACCTTATGATCCCATTGAGAAAGTGATCATTAATCCATACTCGGTTATGGATTTAGACTTCATTTACCCTTCCAATTTGATGATCTTCATGCTTAGGGTTTTAGAGCTCTCATGGAGCTTCCTGGCTCTTCTCGAACACACATACGTGTGTGTGTTTATGTGTATTTTTCATAAATAAAATTTAACTTTCATTTTGCCCCATTTTAGCCCTTAAAGTTTTCCACTAAATAATATTGGTAAAACTCTTGTCTTTTAATACTTTTAACCACACACTTAACTCGGTTAAATAGCCTAGTTATTTATTTTATGCTAAGTCATTTAGGGACATTCGACAATTATAAACATTCGGGTTTTGTGGTGTTACAGTATAAGTCGATAATGATTTAATGTACAAGTAATTAATACTTGTGATCTAATGCACCTAATCTACAAAGATGGGCTCCATCTATGCAAACAAAAACAAAAAGAATTAAAAGTACCGTAATATAAAATGAATATATTTTGTGCCACATTTTATTTTATTAAAACTGCCTAATATCTATACTTAGATATACCTTATAAAAACTTAAAAGCAACCACAACAAACTTCCTAAATAAAGGGGTGGAAAATCTAAATTTAAACCCTAGTACACTTCTATGGTTACTACTATAAATACATAGCAGGATACCCCTATATCTATTGCTAAACAAAGTTAAAAAAATGGATACAGTTCTGAATTCAGTTATTGCAAAAAACCAAGCATACGAGATTAAAAATTCTAAGGTCAGTTCTATTATATCGCTGCAATGAATAATTATTTTCTTTTATGACAATGTTAACTTATTTGATTTTTCAGATTCAGTTGCATGTGAACATGCCAATTTAAACAACCCATTTGTTGAACAGGCTTCTAAGGTATTGATTTTGCTGGTTTTTAAGTATTATTTTTGCGTATATCTTTTATATTAACATGTTCGTTATGTTATTATATATGTGTTTTATTGCAGGATGATGGTGATAAAAGTGTTGATATTATTTCTTATGGTGCAATGTTTAGTCCATACAAGTCTAATCTTCAACGTGAATTTAGTGAAGAGGCAATTTTAAAGTTTATTTAATTTTTTTTTTTTTTTACTTTTGTATTCAATTTTTGTCCTTTTTAAGGATCGAAAGTTTGAGACTCAAAGTTAGAGACCCAAGAGACTCTCTGAATGGAAATGGAGTGAGGTTATTAATTTAGACGATTCGGAGGACAATGGCAAAGAAGGGGAATTAGAAGATACTGTCGATTCAAGCACAAACCAGAAAACCCAATTTAAAATACCTCGATTGTCAATTCAGAAGGGGAACAAATTTCATGCAGTCTAATATGAAATCTATCAAGTGTTTTATGGTTTTTTTTTTTCATTTTCAGTTGTTATGTTCGATCTAGACGTATGAATAAAGTTTATTTTATATTTGAACTTTATTTTTGTTGTTAATATAATGCAGTTATTGACCATATTAATAAAGTTCAAAATAAAGTTAGTATCCTAAATTTACAATTCAGTTGAACTTATATAAGTTAATATCCTAAAGTTGCAATAAATATATATTGTAGTTAGATATAGTGAAACTGAAATTATAAAATATTACAGTTATTCTTAGATATTAATCTAAAAATTTATATTTCTTAATTAAAAATAATAAAGTAATAAATTTTAAAGCTAAACAAAAAAAACGAATTTACTATGATATAAAGTTAATAAAAATGTAAACTCTTAACATCCTGTTTTTAAAATTTTATAAAAATATATATTATATATATATATATAAACAAAATTTAACAATTAAAATTAAAAGTGTAAAACGTACTTACGAGTCAATTACTATTTTTTATTTTTATAAAAACAAAATTTTAAACTTAAAGTTTATTGGATGAGTACCACGTAGATATTTAAAAATAGTTATGAACTTTAAAGAATAAAATTATAAACTTTATCATTTAACCAACAAAATAAACTTACTTTACAACTATAACAACTTATCTTTTATTTTTTGTCATTTGATTATTATTTTTTTATTAAAAAGAAACTTTATAGTGTAAAACAGCTTTTTACTTAATTTATAAAAAAAACATTTTGTTTTTATAAAAAAGTAATTCTTTTATAAACATTTTTTGTAACAAGTAATATATACTCTAGAAATTTACAATCTTTACTAGAAAAATACTAAATTGTGTTGCAAATTTTTAGAAATTATAAGTTCAATTGTATTGTTATAGATAATATTAGTCAGTTTCAAAAGAATTCTTTACCAACTTGACTAAATACATAGTAGATTGTGTTGCATATTTTTAGGGATTATAAGTTAAAAGTAGACTCATATAGATAAAATTAGTTAGGAACTAAAAATCTAAACTTAGTATAATATAAAGTTAATAAAGATATAAACTCTTAACATCTTTTTTTTTATAAAAACAGTTCTTGAAATTTTATAAAAATATAAATTTTTTATATCTGTAAAAACCCGAAATTTAACAATTTAAGTTAAAGCTCTAAAACGTACTTATGAGTTAAATACTATTTTTATTTTTATAAAAAAAAAATTTAACTTAAAGTTTATTGGATGAATACTATGTGAATATTTAAAAAAAGTTATGAACTTTAAATAATAAAATTATACTTTATAATTTAACCAATAAAATAAAAATACTTTACAATTATAACAATTTATCTTTTATTTTTTGTCTTTTGATTATTAATTAAAAAAACAATATTTTTTGTCTTTTGATTATTAATTTTTATAAAAAAACAAAACTTTACATATGTGCAACACTTATGACATATATACACCACAATAATGTTATCATAAATATTACACCAATAAGAAAACTACCAGAAATGGGTGCTGCAATGCAAAGTGTTGCCCTCGACGTATCGCGCGGGCACGCTACTAGTATATATATATATATATATATATGTATGTATGTATATGTAGGGCAAGGATATATAGGAAACCATTTTTTAGTGAGAAAACTAAGGAAACCCAATTGTAACCATTGATCTTGATCATCTAAGGGCTAGGGAAATTTGATGGTTTATTGATTTAAATTTAATACATAACATATGTTGATGAGTGGGCCAGGAGGGTATTTGTGTCAAAAAGACCATATCTCATTCTCTCTCTTCTGTATAGTTGTCACCATCACCATCAAAGCATCATCATTGTCTCTCTTTCTTCTTTCTTCTTCTTTGAGAATTCAAAATATCTTCTGTACATTCACCATCAAACCATCATCATCATCTATTCTCTCATCCTCTCTCTTTCTTCATGTTTCAATCACCAAGAACACACACACAAGTGTGTGTGAGAGAAGCAGGCATGAATCATTCGGTTGCATGTGTTTCTAGAGAGAGAAAGTTATTAGAACACCAAGACCAAGAACACACACAAGTGTGTGTGAGAGAAGCAGGTCCGAAATCATTTGGTTCATGGGTTTTTAGAGAGAGAAAGTTGTTAGAACACCAAGAACACACACACAAGTGTGTGTGTGAGAGAAGAAGGTCAGAAATCGTTTGGTTACATGGGTTTTTAGAGAATCATTTTTTAACACACGCACAAGTGTGTAAGAGAGAATCATTTTTGAAGATCTTCATCGGGTTCATCGGACGGGTCTAGATCCGGTAAGTGTTCTACTAACAGCAAGAACACACTTGATTTTTTTGTTAAAATGGTTGTCAATAACTTTTTGTGTGCTCAAAGTGTTCTAGTAATGGGTTAATGTTCATGTATTTTGCAGGTTTTTGTTTTTATGTTAAAATCATTTTTAGTTTTTTGATATTTTCAGTTTGTTGGCCAATAATTTATGGGTTGGGTTTGTGTTAGGTTTTATGAATTGGATTTGCTTTATTTTGTTTTCTGTTTTTTGTTTAAATTGGGCATCCCAATTATTGGTAGATAATTAGTTTGAAAATCCATAATTGTTACAGTAAAGGTTTCAAAATTTTGTTGGTTAAGTTGTTCTTTTTTATAATTAGTGTTAAATGTTTCAAATTTTTGCAGGCATAACTAGTTACGTATGTTACATTTCTGCCAGCTACATTTCTGCTAGTTAGATTCTAAAATGTTTGTCCTGTATGTTGTAACATATGTTACACTTTCGGACAATATATGGTGCATACATGGTGTTACACATTTTGTTTTGATATGAGTGGATATTGAAATGGTGAATGGTAATTGTTGTATCCTCATCTTAGCAAGTACTCTTTTGCTGACTACTAATATTTGTGTTTTTCATTTCTTGGGCAGGACTGGGACTGGGAAGAAACCTAACAAAACATTATGTGTGAAATGATGCAGATAAAAACTCAAAATTTAGGGAGTCTTCAAGTTCAGGGCATAATTGGGTAGAAGGTAACTAGTGTTAGTTATGTTACTACTATTTTTTTAATTAATAGATTAAAAATACTGGAGTGTAACTTGTGTTATTACGACTTGACCATAGCAGTTGCAACCAAACGAGAAGGGATCTTGGCAGGAAAAAAAAACTACAATATCGGATACGACAAAAGGTGGCCATAAAGCGAAAGAAGGTAGATGGAGAAACCAATGAAGAATGGGAACAAGAAGTCGATGAAGGGCAGGTGGTGGGTACCTTTGACGTTGCACAGAAGTTACCCTCTAGTGTAACACATGTTACAAACATGTGTTACGCATGTTCAACCCCTTTGTTACCAAAAACCGGGGCTGCACATATGAATTGGCCAATAATTTATGGGTTGGGTTTGTGTTAGGTTTTATGAATTGGATTTGCTTTATTTTGTTTTCTGTTTTTTGTTTAAATTGGGCATCCCAATTATTGGTAGATAATTAGTTTGAAAATCCATAATTGTTACAGTAAAGGTTTCAAAATTTTGTTGGTTAAGTTGTTCTTTTTTTATAATTAGTGTTAAATGTTTCAAATTTTTGCAGGCATAACTAGTTACGTATGTTACATTTCTGCCAGCTACATTTCTTCTAGTTAGATTCTAAACTGTTTGTCCTGTATGTTGTAACATATGTTACACTTTCGGACAATATATGGTGCATACATGGTGTTACACATTTTGTTTTGATATGAGTGGATATTGAAATGGTGAATGGTAATTGTTGTATCCTCATCTTAGCAAGTACTCTTTTGCTGACTACTAATATTTGTGTTTTTCATTTCTTGGGCAGGACTGGGACTGGGAAGAAACCTAACAAAACATTATGTGTGAAATGATACAGATAAAAACTCAAAATTTAGGGAGTCTTCAAGTTCAGGGCATAATTGGGTAGAAGGTAACTAGTGTTAGTTATGTTACTACTATTTTTTTAATTAATAGATTAAAAATACTGGAGTGTAACTTGTGTTATTACGACTTGACCATAGCAGTTGCAACCAAATGAGATAGGATCTTGGCAGGAAAAAAAAAGAACTACAATATCGGATACGACAAAAGGTGGCCATAAAGCGAAAGAAGGTAGATGGAGAAACCAATGAAGAATGGGAACAAGAAGTCGATGAAGGGCAGGTGGTGGGTACCTTTGACGTTGCACAGAAGTTACCCTCTAGTGTAACACATGTTACAAAAAACCGGGGCTGCACATATGAAAGACATGTTTGTAACTTATGTTACACTAGAGGGTAACACATGTATGATCATTTTTGGATCATTTGTATATATTTAAGTCTGTATAAACATTTTTGTTACGTTTAAGTTTTATTGTAATGTGTCGTGAAGGCCATGTTTTTGGATAAAGACGGATGATCTCGTTTATCTTATAAATAAAAAGTTAAGTTTTTTTTTGCTGGCATAATTAGCTACATATGTTGTAACAATGTTACACATGTTACTTATAGTTACACCAGCCATTTCTTAGATACAAAAATGGGCTACACATATGTAACACATGTATAGCTACGTTACACATGTTACATATAGTTGTTACATGTGTTACAACCAAAGTTTAGACATGTATAACACGTAACACATGTTACATACCTGTTGTTACATTTGTGTTAATAAGTTTAACTTTAGGAGTTCACACTAATGCACTTGTTTTGTTCAAAGGTGAATGGATGTTTGTGTTCAAGATAAAGATGGTTATCAAGACGCGAAGCATAGCTAGATTTTTGTTTCCTTATGATATTTTTTTGGATCATTTTTATATATATTGAAGTTTGTATAAACATTTTTGTTACGTTTAAGTTTGATTGTAATGTGTGCAAATACTAAAAACCCATTATGACATAAAACTTACTAACACCAGCTATTGATATAAAACTAGTTAGTTTTTTTTAAGCATTACAACTATTGATATACAACTAGTTAGTTTGTACGATACTAAGCAGGTCCTAGCTGTTACTTAATCAGGTTACATATATTACACAAGATGTAACATGTGTAAATTGGAAACACTTGTGTAACACTTCAGTGTAACACATGTTACAGGTTGTATCCCTTAAACTCCAAAGTCAACGTAAGTCATTGTGATTGAACAAGAAATTTAACTCAAATCCAATGTCAACGCAATATCATCCAACTTCTCTATACATGTTACATGATGTAGCAAACCTACAACATCGATAGTGTGTAACATGTGTGACATGGCGTTTCTCACTAAAACATGTGTGACATGACGTTTGTCAGCAAAACATATAACTTGTAAGGTGATA
Source organism: Helianthus tuberosus (assembly GCA_030545235.1). NCBI lineage: Eukaryota > Viridiplantae > Streptophyta > Magnoliopsida > Asterales > Asteraceae > Helianthus > Helianthus tuberosus. The sequence goes on from CM060406.1 coordinate 192,516,319, forward strand.
CAGAACCAACAATTTCTTTGATTTTGAAACGATGTTACACATGTTACAAAACAAAAATGTAACATCGGTGACACAGAACCCACTATTTCTTTGCTTTGGGAACGATGTTACACATGTGTAACATCGATCAACCTGTTGCATCTGTTGTATAACGTGTGTGACATAGCGTATATCATGTGATTGGTGACTATTACACATAAAATGTTACATGTAATGTATTTTATATATCAGGCTGCGAATAGAAAAAATTCAAAGCATTGGACTATTACACATAAAATGTTACATGTAATGTATAACGTGTGTGACATAGCGTATATAATGTATTTTATACAAGTATAGACCAACTCATCACTAAATAATCATTCTTCCGTCGGATTTCTTGTTTTAGTTCTTCAAATTTGTCGTCAATGCTAACTCATCAGTAAACAATCTCTCCAAAACATTAGCTTTCTTTCTCTAAAACACATAGCAGCCAACAAAAAACACACCATCTTTACCACGAAAACCTGATGATGCGTTGTAATCCTTCGGCGGGCTTCGCTTCTTAATTACCATCTTCATCTTGAACACAAAACATCTATTCACCTATGAACAAAACAAGTACACCAGTATTAATCTTCTATAGTTAAACTTATTGATCTCCTATGTAACATGTGTACATGTGTAAAGGTTTGCTGTAACACCTGTAACAACTATATGTAATATGTATAACGTGGCTATACATGTGTTACCTCATTAGTCTAACACATGTTATAAACATGTGTTACCTATGTGCAGCCCCCATGTGTGTCTAAAAAAAGGTTGGGGTATCTATAAGTTACTTGTGTAACGTTGTTACTACATATGTAGCTAATTATCCCACAAAAAAACACGACTTTTTATTGGTAAAATTAACGTGATATTCTGAATAAATTATGAAGTTTATACATTTTAACATTTAACAGCCCATCTAAAAAACATTTTAACATTTAAACTTACTATTACGTTATGTATAACTGTGTAAAACCCTGTATGCAACATATATTACCCCGAAGTAAAACACATGTTACAACATATAGGACAAACAGTTTATAATGTAGCTAGCAGAAATGTAACATATGTAGCTAACATATGTTGCAACATATAGGTCACATGTGTAACCTATATATGTAACATAGGTATACATCTTTAACCAACTGGGTGTAACACATGTAACACCATATATGTAACATGTGTTACAACATATAGAACTTTGCCAATAAAAAATGTAACACCCTGTATGTATCACATGTAACACATATAACACCCTATATGCTAGTCATCTCCACACATAATTGCAAACTCAAAAATTAAATAAATCTACAACTAACTAGAACTTTGGCAATAAAAAACCTAGAAATCATTAGAAAAATCCAAGGAAAGCATGAGTTTAAGTAAATAATTTATGGAAAAACTTAGAAAGAAAAATAACAGAGTTTAAAACACAGGAGTTTAAGAAAAACAAAATCAAACACATCACATATCGCAAACCCTTTTCAAACAAAATAAAGGAGTTTAAGATTACCAAATATATAAATAAATAAAGAAAATAAAATTTGGAAGTTAAGAAAAACTCACTAGGCAATTCCCATGGCTTAGTTTTGTTCATATCCACCTCTGCAAATTAGAATCCATGAGGCATATCTATATGATCTTCCTATTAACCATGACCAGAGAGCTTTTTCATTATGTAAATGCTAGATACCTGAATCTTTTTCTTTTTAAATTGAAGTTTATCATCCAGAGTTTTCATCTTGCCAGGTCTCTCTGTTCTTACTGGATTCTGGGACAAACATAGATCTGGAACGATTTTGACCAGACTTTCATCCTGAGAAAACCCTAGCCGACGTACCGAATCATCGACTGCCTTAGCCATACATATTTGGAACGAACATGGATCCTGAGAAAACTCTTATTAGTATCTTTGAGTCTCATGAGAGAATATCATGAGTTTTTCTTCAGATCTAGAATTCAAAGTATAGAAGATGCGAAGAAGAGAATGTTGAAGATCTAAGAGAGAATATTATCTTCAGATAATCTTGAAGATGTGAAGAAGAAAATATTGAAGATCTTGATATATGAGAGAGAAAGTGTTGAAAGTAGGGGTGTAAACGAGCCGAGTCGAGCCCGAGCTCGCCTGGGCTCGAGCTCGGCTCGTCATGTTTTTTTGAAGCTCGAGCTCGAGCTTGGCTCGGTTCGAGCCTACTTATTTGAGCTCGAGCTCGGCTCGCGAGTAAAACCCAAAGCTCGAGCTCGGCTCGACTCGGCTCGAGCAATTTTAAGAACAACCTTAGACGAGCTAAAAACTTGGCTCGAGCTCGCTTCAGTATCGCTTAAACGAGCCAAAGCTCGGCTCGCCAATGTTATCATCATTATTATTATATTATATATAAAATAAATAAATTTTTGTTTGGGCTCGCGAGCCTAAACGAGCTTTATATTTCAGGCTCGAGCTCGGGCTCGATAACTAAACGAGCTCTATTTCAGGCTCGAGCTCGGGCTCGGGCTCGTTAAAGCTCGGCTCGTTCGAGCTTTTAACCGAGCCGATAACGAGTAGCTCTCGAGCCTCTGGGCTTGTTTACACCCCTAGTTGAAAGGTGTGTTGAAGATCTTGGATGTATGAGAGAGAAAATGTTGAAATGTGTGATTGATTTAAGACAAAGAGAAAGAGAATAAAAATTAGTGACAAAAATACCCTCATATGGATGTAATTGAATTAATGAGGTGGATGCATATGGACCACAAATTCTAGTTTCCTAAGTTTTCTCAATAAAATGAGTTTTCTCCATATACTTACACTATATATGTATATATATATGTATGTATATGTATAGATATACACTTTTAGCTTTGTATAAGTAAATGTGATACACAAAATGATTATGTAATTGTAATTTCCTAGATTCTCTTTCCCACTAATTTTCATCTTTCATCTACCACGTAACCTATATTATGCGATACTAACATACGTTCTATGTTACTCTATTATATTATATTATATTATATTATATTATATTATATTATATTATACATATGAAAAGAAAGATGCCATGAATAGTGTTTCACATATTTTAATATTGTTTTTTTTTAATTTTTATTTTAATATTATTCTTTTCTAAGTTTTATACTTTTATTGATTTATTACTTCAATTTTATACTTTTATTGATTTATTACTTCAATTGATTCAGATATATATTTTTCCAACTTTTAAGATACAATCAAAGTACCACATGAATCATAAAAATTAATGTATATTGGTACCATATTGTTCGGTATGATATGGCAGCGATACCGTATTAGATCACAAAAACAATAAAATAAATGTTGGTATCGATATAGATGTTCAATCGATTTCGATTGGGTTTGGTACGATAACGACACAATATCCGTTTTCAAAAAAAAAATGGTAACATCAAAACAAAAAGAGGCGATGAATACTGGTTTTTGAATTTTTTTTTCAATATTGTTTTTTTCTAAGTTTTTATTATTTTATTGGTTTATTGCTTTAAATGATTTACACATAAATTTTTCTCATATAATATTTGAGATACGATCAAAATATCTGTTATCAAACATGAAACCATAATCATGAATGCATATCGGTACCGCTGTTGTTTGGTATGGTATGGTAGTGATATGGTATCAGTTTATAGAAAGCAAAAACAATAAAAAGAAATATTGGTACCGATATAGATGTTGTTCAGTCAGTTTCGATTGGGTTGGTACGATAGCGGCACAATACCCGTTTTCAAAGAAAAATATATGGTAATGTTGAAATAAAATAAACATAAAATGCAAACGAACCAAATCGATATCGACTGAACAACATAGGTATCGTATCAATATGTGTTTTTTTGTTTTCGAACGATGCAATGTTTTCTCTTTCAATTACTATAGCGAGTGCCAGTACCGTAATGAATCAAATTCATACCGACTAAATTCCCGCCGCGAAGCGCGAGATAATATCACTACTTGTTATCATAATAGAAAGAATGGTGTATACGAACTTGGTTACTTGACTATATAAGCCCTTTTGTAGTGGGGCTAGATATGGCGCCCTTCCCACACATAAATCTATGTGGCGTTTTGAAACATCATTACGACCAGCGCTATAGGGGCTTTATAATTCACCCCGTGATATTTATAGCGCCTGTCACAGTGGTTGCTCTCTCACACATATATATACACACACCCACCTACACACACACAGATATATATATATATAGAAAAAGTATATCGTACATTACGGCTTAACGTATTTCACGTACAACAACGTGCGTGATTTGTTCTATAACATGCGTGATTAATGTTTTCAATATGCGTGATTAGTGTGTTTCAACATGCGTGATTTTGGATTTTTGAGTTATAACGTGTGTGATTTTAAAATGAACGTGCGTAATTACCTGCCGTACGTGATGTACGTTAAGCCGTAATGTACGTTAACCTTCCTCTATATATATATATATATATAATTGAAGAGATTATATAACCCCATTTTCACTACAAACTCAAATTATATAATCCTCCTCTCTTACATATTTTTCACTTATTTATAAGACTTAACCATACCCATGGCCTAATAAAAAAGAATATATGTGCATTTACCCTCTCCAAATTTCAATACTTTAAAATATAAACCTTTGAAGAAAACGCATTCACAATTTCACATGGTCCCCATCGCAAATTATAAAACAAGTCTAGATTTGCAAAATTCCAAGTGTTGATGACAACTCACATTTCGTCCTCTTGTGACCGGTTATATATTTCTGATCTTAATAAGTGTTTTTGTGCTATAATTAAAATAATTAGTAATAATTATGCCTCTGGTTTATATGATGTTAAAAAAAAGGTGAACCCACTTAAATTCATAAGTACAATTAAATTTCTTTTTAATGTTTTACCTATTAATTTTTAATAGTAAGACTAGTTTTGTTATTTTACACTGAGTTAATTGAAAAAAAATATTTTTCATCCTATCAAAGGATTATCCGAGCAACAAATGATCAAACTACAAGAACATACATATAACTTTAGAAATGTGAGAATTAAAGGTGAAATATGGAAAACCACATTGAGTATCCAAGAAATTTACTCCTATGTATTATAATCTATACTATATGCATAACACAAGGGCATTTTAGGATAATCTAAAAGTTAAAAACTTTTTTTTTACTTTAATGCATATGAGCCCGATTAAGAAAACATAGTATGGCCGGAGTGGGGCAAGGGGGAACGCCCAAGCCAAACTCTAAAGCCAACGTGGGTCCGGTTAAGACAATATAGTCTGGCCGGAGTGAGGTAATGGAGCTCTCCAATTTGGGGATTGCGGTAACCTTCTACAAGAAAGTCGCCGTTTAAAAAAACATTAATAATTAGTTAATAGTTACCATTTATCTCTTATAAAAAAACTAACTACATCCATGATTTTTAAATAGTCATAACTTTTTTGAACGTTAATACTTTTTTATTTAAAATTTACACCATAAAAACGAGTATCTTATTCTCTTTGATTTGAGTATAGTATTGCTATATTTTTTTAATTAAAAAATTGATATGTTACGTGATTAACAATGTCTAAAAGTGAAAGATAACTGAATTGTTAACCAAAATCGAACTAAAAACAGATGAAATTGAACCGGAATTAAAAAAAAAAAACTTAATTATCTGAAAACCGATTAACCGAAAATCGAATTAACCAAAATCGGTTATCGATTTTTTTTGTACCCTCCTTTAACCAAAATTAAACGAACCGAACTGAAGCATTCATATTTCATATATTTCTAGCTTTTATACATTCGATTCATGCATTTCATATTTTACACCTCTATTTTATGTATTTATGCATCTATTTCATATACTTATACCTCACTTTCATGTATTTCTAAGCAAAAGTTTAGCCCAAGTTTGGTTTTGGCTATTAACCGAAATTAAACGAATCAAACTTAAAACTGTCAATTTTAACCGAATAAACCGAACTGATTAACCAAAACCCTATTAATTAATAAAATAGACTAGCCGAGAACTTTGATTTCAGTTAAGAATAATAACTGAACCAACAAACAATACACACTCCTGTAATTTCTTTGTTTCCCGTTGCGTCACAGAGACATCCTTTATCCTTATACTAAATTAGTACTCCCTCCGTCCCATTAAATGTATCTTATTTTGAATTTTCAAAGTCTTTATTTATAAACTTTGACTTTAATTATATATTTTTTGTGTTATATAAAACTTAATGAAAATTAACCTGATAAAAACACTTGTAAAACACACTCAAATCATATAACTTTCATTAAATATTATCTAACACAAACAAAATTATTTAAGGTCAAAGTTTATAAATAAAGACTTTGAAAATTCAAAATAGTACACTTTTAATTGGACGGAGGTAGTAATATATAATATAAAATTTTAACTCGTATGTTTCAAACAGAAAAAGATATTATTTGTTAAGTGTCCAAGTTAGGCTTTCACAAGAATGAGTTACCGTCATGTAATCTTAGCAATCTTGTAAGTTTAGGATAAGATCAAGCTGAGTTCCATAAACTATCGCAGATCCCAATTTAAAAATACAGTAAAAGAATTAAATTGAGCATTAAATCAAATTATCAAATAAATGAAGCATCATGCTATTCACACACCTAAACCTTATTTCCACATCCCTAAAGCGCCCCACTTTGGTCAAAGAAAGCGGAGCGTTTTGGCCTGCTTTCCAGACAACCGGTGATGTGATGGTGTACGATGTCAGTTGAAGCGACCCGCTTTGGCCAAAGCGGGGCGTTTAGAGTTCTTTCTGCAGACAAAGGGTGATGATACTTAATGGGATGTTATATTTTGTACGGTGTCGCGCAAAAGTGGAACGTTTGAACCCTTAACGCCCCGCTTTGGCCAAAGCGGGGCGCTTCGACCCTGATTTTTTGAAGTTGGCGTCTTCTGTCGAATGCGATCCGAGAAACGAAAGAGATTTCGAGCAGTTGGTCGATGACATGATAGATAAAAATCTTGACACGATCATATCCATTTTCAAGTATTAGACTAGACAGTCCAAGATGAAGTATATTAAAACCATTCAAGTCCACCAGTTTACAAAGCGCCCCGTTTTGGTCAAAGCTTGGCGCTTTGGGTTTTTTATTTTATTTTTTAAAAATCAATTTAATTCAAAAACGCACCTACAACCGTCGTAGCGTGTTGTATTTTGCCACTATAATTCATAATACGAAGTACAATGACAAAACACATCGAATACTGATCCGGTATGACGTGTATACATACAACACAACACGTTTAACTACAAGTGAAATCAAAACATAATCGCACGAAATCATGTAATACGGCCACAGGTATGACCGAAGTTACCCGGAACGTGTCGTATATACCATAAACTAAGCATTATGAATTATGGTGGCAAAACACGACACGTCACGACAGTTTCAGGTGCGATTTTGAATTAAAGTGATTTAAAAAAAATAAAAAAAACCCAAAGCACTCCGTTTTGGTCAAAGCTTGGCTCTTTGGGGATTTTTTTATTTTTTAAAATCAATTTAATTCAAAAACACACCTACAACCGTCGTAGCGTATCGTATTTTGCCACTATAATTCATAATACGAAGTACAATGACAAAATACATCGAATACTGATTCGGTAGCACGTGTATACATACAACACGGCACGGTGAACTACAAGTGAAATCAAAACAGAATCGCACGAAATCATGTAATACGGCCACAGGTATGACCGAAGTTACCCGGAACGTGTCTTATAGACCATAAACCAAGCATTATGAATTATGGTGGCAAAACATGACACGTCACGACAGTTTCCGGTGCGGTTTTGAATTAAACTGATTTAAAAAAATAAATAAAAACCCAAAGCGCCCTGTTTTGGTCAAAGCTTGGCGCTTTGGGTTTTTTTTATTTTTTAAAAATCAATTTAATTCAAAAAAACGCACCTACAACCGTCGTAGCGTGTCGTATTTTGCCACTATAATTCATGTCTGCAGAAGGTGCAAGAAAATGGCGAGTGTCAGCTAACCTTCACCAGCCTTCCTTTAACATGATCCCTGCTGGTGCTAAACCTTTTTAAGCTGGTTTTCAACGGGGATATAATGCAATGATTCCTCTCAATTGAATAAACAGACACTTGCTTCATATGACTCTCTTGAATCGTCTCGGATGTAATAATAGTACGGTTAGTGGATGTAAATTGCTAGGGTGTGAGCACGAGGATGACGAGAGAGATTTGCATGTTGTTGTTTTTTTGTCTCAATCATGCCTTTACGCACACTGAGCTCTTTTTTATGCATTATATGCATATTTATGTATCAGCCTGCGATTTCTTCTGGAGGGTTCACCTATGGTAGTGTTTTGGTTGTTTATGAGTTGATTTGATTGTGAAATAGATAAGAATGATGAGATATCGGCAGTTAGCTCGAAGAAGTTTCTCTCGATTATTGATGAAGGGGATTTCAGGATTTCATTTGCACAAACTATGGAGAACTTGTTTGCGTTATATGACATATGATAAAAACGCTTCTCTAGACAATTTGGGATTATGTTCCGTTTTGTCATAGATTGTGATGGGAATATTTATAAGGCTTTTTCGAAAAGTATATTTAATATCAAATGCGATATTGTTAAATCTGTTGCTACAGCTCTATACATTGATTGTGGATTTAACTTGCAACATACATGGATGGTGATGCGTGTTGTCGTGTATATTTTTTTAAGTATATTTTAAGCCCTTTTTAACACTTTTAGTCAAGTTTTAAATTTATAAAACACGATATTTACTAACACTAAACACACATATGGGCAAGTGCACCCATCATGAGCGTAGTATAGTGTTGGTAAGATACCGAGGTCGTCCAAAGACACAAGAGCTTTTAGTACCGGTTTATCCTCAACGTCTAATCAAAACAAAAGTTTAGAAAAAAGGTTTGAACATGAAAATAAAAACTAAAATGCTGAAAAATAAAAATAAAAACAGATAGACAAGATGAATCACTTGGATCCGACTCGCCTTTAGTGTAACCTTTGATTATTTCCGCACTTTTGCACTTTTTAAGAGATTATCTTAGTTATTGTAGTAGGCCCCTCTTTTGAAGGTGACGTTACCCTCAACCCAGTAGTTTGAGTCTGCAAGGATACAATACTAAAGGGTTGGATTATTGAAAGATAATTAATTAAGTAATTAATGCATAATGTGGTAGGCCCCTCTTTTGAAGGTGACGTTACCCTTGGCTAAGTAGTTTGAGTCAGCAGGGATACAATTCTAAATAGCCGGGTTAAAGTTTTAATAGTAGTTTACATATGAGGGGATCAAGGAGTTCGGACCCCCGCCATCCAATACCAGTGGGTATTGAAGGAGGTCCTACTAAACTTGACCCAGTTCCTTGCAGGATCTATACACTGAACAAGGCAAGACGCTTACCAAACCATTCCCTTAACCCCCGACCAGGTAGCCAACATATCTCCATATAGACCGTGGAGATATGAATGGTGAAAATCTTTTATTTTATATAGACAGTAAAATAATGCCAAGACACCACGGACAAATGATAAGGAAGATTCACCTTCAACATAAGAAACTAGTTATTAAAGTCATTAATACATAACTAAATAAAAAGTGCGAAAAGATTAAAAATAAAAAGTATTACACTAAATGCTTGTCTTCACCAAGTGATGTAAGAGACTTAGGCAAACATGGCCTTTGATTGTCAAGAACTCTTACTATCAATCTTGGATCCCGAGACTACTACACACACTCTATGATAGATGATGGATGATGGTAGTGGATGATGGTGTTGTGGTGGTGGTGGTGGTGGAGTGTGGGTGAAGTGGGAGAGAGGTGGTTTGCCAATGGTTGGTTTGCAAATGAGCCAAGCACCCCTATTTATAGCATGCACAGAAGCCCAGACACAGTCCCGTGTCCATTGGGCACGGCCCCGTGTCCATTGGGCACGGCCCCGTGTCCACCCATCTTCTCTTTCTTCATTAAATGCAGTTTGTCTGCATTAGTTGACCACGCCCCCGTGTCCGCTGGGCACGACCCCGTGTGCAGAAGCGTATCTGTACTATCAAGATTTTCCTAGATTCTGCGAATCTTAGAGTTGACCACGGCCCCGTGTCCGTTGGACACGCCCCCTTGGTGGGTAATAGAGGCTTCTACAACTTTGTCTTTTCTGCAGACACTTGGGCACGCCCCCGTGCTCATTGAGCATGGGGCGTGTTCAGCCTTCTGTTCTCTTGTTTTTGCTTAGGAAGATGTTGTCGAGGGGTCGGGCATGCCACGTTTATTCCTTTTCTTGTATTTATGTTAGATTTAGCTGCCTTTTTGATTCTTTTGTTCATTTGAGCTCATTTAATCCTGAAAATACAAAAGGAAGACAAAAACACACTTTTTCCAACATTAGTACTAAAAAGGGTTAGTTTTATGCCACATTTGATGTAATTTATATGTTGCATTTTGCGCACATCAAATACCCCCACACTTGAATCTTTGCTTGTCTTCAAGCAAAACTCTTTATAATGTGGCTTTACACTCCCACATGGAATGGGTAGAAGAGAAGGTTTTGGGCTTGTGATAGAGTGTCGGGATTTCCAAGATTCTTTATTAAGTTTTATTTTTATTTATTTACAATTCTATTCGTCATGATTAGTTTAAAACATTACATAAGATAAATTACTTATTAGGGCATAACATGCCTTTTTTAAAATTTCATTTATATACAAGTTCACATACCTCACGGGGGATCACTCAACACTCGGCCGAAAATGTATTTTTTGTGAAACACTCGAGAGCGGCATGGAACTTACTTCTACCATAAGCTTGCCAAGCAATCAATCCTCCTCCTTTTTAACTATATACCTTTGTAAATATCAAGAGGACTTTTGGGGGAAGGGTTAGGCTTGGGTTAAAGGTAGGTGGTTGGGTTAGTGGTTAGTAAAAAAAAAGGCGAAAGGCGTAAAAAACGTCGGTTTTCGTTAGACTTTATTTTTATGTCTTTTTATTCTAATGAAGCATTTCTTTAAATAAAGTTCTTTTTGATGAACTTGTTTGTTTATTTCTTTTGGCTTCATCATCATTCTCTCTTTTTTTTTTTGATAAGGAAGTCATAAGAAAACCGAACTTTGTTACTAAAATAAAGTGTTTAAAATGAAAAAGGGTTTTGGTGGGTAAAAGGGTGTTTGTTTTGGGTTAAGAAATGAAAAGGTTTAGGCTCAAAGGGGTTAACTAGGGGGATTTTGGGTAGGTGGTAAAAAAAAAAGGAAAAATAATGGTGTTGAAAGAAAAAGTGTTAGTCCTAATGCCTCCATCATTTACTTACTTGGGTTTAAGTTGGTAAGGACCGGGAATGTATCGTCATGGCAAGTTTTAGAGTCGTAAGAACCAAGCGGCTATTCACACAAGAAACGAAAAATGAGCATTTAGTTTAAAGATGTGTATTTGTATGCTCAATAAAGACTCAAAACTCACTTTTTGTGGGAATGGGTTTTTATGTGATCAAGTATATATAATCAAATTTTAACTAGATTTGTCATGCCGTTTCATAATTTTCTTATGTTGGTTATTTTTATCATGACGCTATCGGTTGTAAATTTCTAAAAATATAACCTTTTTAGAACTTGAAATTCCCAAATTAAACCTAGACAAGTAAAAAAATGAAAAATTATTGAAAAAAAAATTGGGGTGTTTAGCGGTTCCAATAGAGTTTTGTGTAAGTCTTGTAATTAGGACTTGCAAGATTCAAGGTTTTAGCATCTCCCCCCACACTTAAATTACACATTGTCCTCAATGTGTCCCAAAAATAAGTTTTTAGGTTGATTGAATGTGTAAAAGTGTGTTTAAAAACAAAATTTAAAGTTACTGGGCATCTGGACACGGGCCCGTGGTGTCCGGGCACGGCCCCGTGTTCAGGTTGCCAGTAACAGAAAACATAAAAAAGAAACAGAAGCATGGGCACGGGGGCGTGTTCAGTAGGGGTGCGCATGGGTCGGTTTGGGTCGGTTTTGACCAAAAACCATAACCATAACCGCGATGTCGGTTATTGGATAACCATAACCATAACCGATCGGTTATGGTGGTTGTGGTTATTCGGTTTTGATGGTTATAGCGGGTCGGTTATAGGTGGTTAACCGTGTATTTAGCTTAGCTAAAAATAGGTTAATTTTTTCACATGGAATAAATTGTTATTGCACATTTCTATATATTAGTATATTACATAGTATTAAAAAATACATATAATCTATAATATTAATACCAATTATTATCAAATATTCAAATAAAGTGATATGATACATTCCATAAATTCAAATAAACATTTAACCAAAACCATAAAATGATATGAAAAACCAAGAAGTACTAAAAATCTTTAATCAAAAACATCAAATATTAAAAATATGGTGAAAATTCCTAAATCATACAAAGATTTATTACATGTTGGTTCGGTTATAGTGAGTATGGAGTAAATGATAACCATAACCGACCCGCTACATTCGGTTTTCAAAAAAACCATTAACCGACCCACCGGTTTTTTATTTGGTTCGGTTTTTTCGGTTCGGTTTTGTCGGTTAATTCGGTTATGGTTCGGTTAATTCGGTTTTTTGCACACCCCTAGTGTTCAGTGAACACGCCCCGTGTCCAGTTACCTGAACTGGGCGATTCTCTGCAGATGGTTCAGCACGGGGCCGTGTTGGCGGGACACGACCCGTGCTGAACTTGCTGTAATGAAGAAAATTTAGCGGGAGGCTCTGTTTTTGTGCATGGGGTGCTGGTTCAAGTTTTCCCTTGGTTTCCTTCACCATCCCAAGTGTGTTTTATCCATTACATCATCATCCAAACACCAATTTTAATTAATAAAACCATCATTCATTCAAACTAACGTATTACATAGATCCTAAAAATTTAAAAACAACGCAGAAAAATAAAATTTAAAAGTCCTAAGATAGATAGGTCAAGTGATACATAAAATCATCCTAAGGAGTTCTACTTTCACAATAGGAATCAAAATTCCGGAAATAGCTTTCCGGTATCTAAAAGCTTCGTAGAACTCCGGACCGAGGGGTATTCCCTAGATGTTGTTAAAGCCATTCTTCTATCTCTCTTGGGAGGAAGAAGGCGGGCTCATTTTCCTCAACATCTTGTGGAGGGGGAGTGACACTAACCGGAACCCCTTGTAGTATGTCTCGAGGGGGCTCCGGGTGTATGGTGTACCATTCGGCCGGTATGATGACTTCCAGTACCACATTCCATGCCCTTTGGGTGATAATTGGCACCAAAGGAGGAGAAGCGAGAATGTTCAACCTTTGGTGCAAAAGGTTGACCTCTCGCAGACATCCCTCTAGTCCCACCGTCAAATGATAGATACGGTCGACCAATACTTCTTCCACCCCCGTCATCTCATCAATGGCCTCTCTTAAAGTGTAAACGTAGTTCACAAGAGAATCTTCAACCGTTGATGACCTTCTCCCTTGTCGGTTGTTCCTGGAGTGCGATGAAGATGTTCCGCTAGTTCCGCTCGCCATTCTGAGAAAACAGACCGAAAAGAGTTCAATTTTTATGGAACAGTACCTCGGACACGGCCCCGTGCTCATTGAGCACGACCCCGTGTTCAGATGTCTGCAGATTTTTGGGACAAGGAATCTTGGAGTTTTAAATTATTTTTATGGTTTTTAAAGCAATTTTAAGCGGAAATAACTTAAAACACTGTTGTAGAACTTATTTTTAACAAGATTCCTTGAGTAAAAATCTATCAAACATCACCTTAAAGCTTGGAATCATGGTGATTTCAAGCTCTAATGGAGGTATTAAGGAAAAAATTGAAGAAGAAGGTAATGGATAAAAGTGTAAAAGACAAGATGGTTGTTGAGAACCTTCTTTAGAATATACCTAGGATGGTATGTGTGAAGATCCCAGCAAATCTTTGTCTTTGGAGTGGTCCAAATGAGCAGGAATCTTGTTGCCTTTATATACTTAAGAGGTAGCCTCTTAATGACCATTCAGAGGCTACCAAACAGCCCCTTAGGCAAACATGGCCTTTGATTGTCAAGAACTCTTACTATCAATCTTGGATCCCGAGACTACTACACACACTCTATGATGGATGATGGATGATGGTGGTGGATGATGGTGTTGTGGTGGTGGTGGAGTGTGGGTGAAGTGGGAGAGAGGTGGTTTGCCAACGGATGGTTTGCAAATGAGCCAAGCACCCCTATTTATAGCCTGCACAGAAGCCCGGACACGGCCACGTGTCCATTGGGCACGGCCCCGTGTCCACCCATCTTCTCTTTCTTCATTAAATGCAGTTTGTTTGCATTAGTTGACCACGCCCCCGTGTCCGCTGGGCACGACCCCGTGTGCAGAAGCGTATCTGTACTATCAAGATTTTTCTAGAATCTGCGAATCTTAGAGTTGACCACGGCCCCGTGTCCGCTGGACACGCCCCCGTGGTGGGTGATAGAAGCTTCTACAACTTTGTCTTTTCTGCATACACTTGGGCACGCCCCCATGCTCATTGAGCACGGGGCGTGTTCAGCCTTCTGTTCTCTTGTTTTTGCTTGGGAAGATGCTGTCGAGGGGTTGGGCATGCCACGTTTATTCCTTTTCTTGTATTTATGTTAGATTTAGCTGCCTTTTTGTTTCTTTTGTTCGTTTGAGCTCATTTAATCCTGAAAATACAAAAGGAAGACAAAAACACACTTTTTCCAACATTAGTACTAAAAAAGGGTTAGTTTTATGCCACATTTGATGTAATTTATATGTTGCATTTTGCACACATCAATGGTTTGTTCACGTTCAATAAGATTACGTAATTATATTTATTATTGTATGAGGCGTGTCAGAAGGAAGGAAAGCAACTTGATATACAATACCGGAGGAATGGCGAGTGATCCACATATCTTCAGTGTGCTTTGCAAGCTTCTTTTGGTATGAGGCGTGTCAAAAGAAGAAACCGTTCCTCTTTGTTTCCAAGCATGTCATCTAAAATAATTAACATGACATTGTTGTTCAACAGGATTTGCTTCCGGCGATCTATGTTAAACTTCTTCGGGATTTTCTGTACATTCGTATGTTGCAGTTTTGAAAGATGACCAAATAGAGATCTGAATAACCGATACAGAAACCACATTTTTTTTTGCACTGGATAACGAATATGAACATTGTGTTTTTCACGAAAGTACTAAACAACCGAGATAACAGCTCCGGTTTCATCAGGAAAACTAAAAGAACATAACAATATAAATTAGTCAAAGATATCATATAAATTGACAAATAAACAAGAAAAAGTAACTTATTACTTGATAAATTAATAACACTAATAAACATATGTTTTGTAAAAATAAAATAACTTTAAATCAACTTTAAATTATATATGTTTTATAACAATAAAAGAAAAATCTACAACCTTTCAACAAAAAAACACAACCAAATACAATCAAACAACAAACCAACAACCCATTTTTTTCACCAAAACCCTACTTTTTGCCCCAAAAATAATCTGCCAGTCCAAAACGCCCCGCTTTGGCCAAAGCAGGGCGCTTCGGTACGAGGTCACCAGACAGGAAGTGACATGCTCAGCCTTTGTCTGTTGACTTTAACCTAAAGCGCCCCGCTTTGGCCAAAGCGGGGCGTTTGGATGTGTGAATAGACCAAGGGGGTGTGTGAATAACCCGGGCCTAAATCAATGAACTTAGTACTTTTTTTTTGCGTAACAACCATACTACATTTACTTTCATTTATTCACTTAGAAGGGGAAGAATTTGGGTAAAAATGGTTTTAAATCGGTTAAAAGGAATATGAACCAATATCAAATATCACTGTTGAGATTTTTCATGCATTACGACGGGTATTAGATCGATATTTGTTCGGTTCTTTATAGTACTGGTATGATACCGACACTTACATCAATCGTAAAAAAAGAATACTGGTACGGTGCTAATAATACTGATACCAAAACTGATGTTGTTAGGTCAGAATCAGTTCGGTTTGTCACGACACTGGTACGATACCAGCACTCGTATACCCTACGACACCGAAACGAATACCAGTGATGGCCCCAATATTATTGATACAGGTACCGATGGAATCGGTTTGGTTCGTCACAGCACCCGCACTCTTATACCCTACGATACCGATAATATTTGTATCTTGAATACTCCAACACCCCATAAATATAAACTATATTGTTTTTGCTAAGTTGGCATTTAACTTAAATTATGTAACTAGGATAAGATTTAACCCAGTTAATTATAATGTCGTATTATAATAGAATATGCAAGAGATGCCCAAACAAAATAACTAACTAAACCTAATAGGTTAAAGTTGGACAAATGAGAAGTAGATTGATTATAAGCTGAAATTAATAAAAATACACACACTTGTGTGTGTTCTAGTCGACTAAACTGACATGGAGAAAGATAAGAACACCAAAAACCTAAATTTGAAGAATCTAGTGAAATCTGAGCGTTTGGCTTGCATGTTAAATGATTTCAAGTCCCTAACATCATCCGAACCAAAGGTATGTGGTAGCTTCTCACATTGTGAGATTTTGGTGTTGAAAGATTCATGATAGATTGTGAGTCTAGCTTGAATTCCTAGAAACAGAGTGTTGTTTGATGTTGCAATAGAGTTATAACCATTTTAGTTACTTGAATTTATGAATAAATTGGGTAATTTAGAGAATTTAGTAGAAAGTCATACATGATAGGGTGTTATGAAGTGGGTTTTTGTCAAAGATGTGAAAACCTCATTCTAGTATGATTAATTAACTTGCTTTGATGAATTGAACTTTGTGTTAATTTGATGCCATAACTTGTATTGGATTTTTGGTTGTGAATGATGTGGTGATTATGTAGGCAAATTGTAAAAAACACAGTATGTACTAGATCTGAACAAGATTGAACCCAAACCAAAGTGATTATTCCCGGAAATCTATATTCAGAACAATACAAGTACTCAGGAAAACACACAACTCTCACCAGATCATCAACGTAATGATCTGTAACATAAAAAACCTCACAAGATCGTGAATCAGAGAGAGATTCACTAGATTAAACCCTAGATTTTTAGAGAGAAGGCTGAGAGCAATTACGGATGAGAGAGAGTGAACTGTTGATGTATGCGTAAACAATCAGCCAAACAATAAGCAGCAACACACTTATATAACCTGGACCAGCAGCACCCTAAGCCCACACAACAGCCCAACAAGAACGCAAAGACCAGCCCAACTCCAAAAGCGAGACCAGACCCATGAAACAAAACAAAACCAAAAGAATTAGAATAAAACAGATATAAAACATATTGAACTGAATAAGAAAAATAAAGAAATATTATATATTTTCAACACCCCCCCTCAATTCAATATGCAAAACAATAAAAAAGACCCAAGTTTTTACAAACCTTTTCATGAGCTTGAACAAGCAGCCCTTTTGTAAAAATATCTGCAGTTTGATCCTCGAATGAAATAACAACAGTATTAATAACACCCTTTGAGATCTTTTCTCTTAGAAAATAGAGATCTATTTCAAAATGTTTGGTACGCTCGTGGAAAATGGGATTAGCAGCTATGGATATAGTTGTTGTATTATCACAAAACAAAGGAACAGGAAGCTTAATATCAATTTTAAGTTCACTTAAAATGTTAAGAAGCCAAAGAGCTTCACATGTTGCAGTACACATAGCACGATATTCTGCTTCAGCAGAAGATCTCGATATAGTGGACTGCTTTTTGCTTTTCCATGAAACAAGAGAGTTACCAAGAAAAACACAAAAATCAGTTGTAGATTTTCTAGTATTAATACATTTACCCCAATCAGAATCTGCAAAAACTTTTAGATCTAACGAATTCCCTTTTGAAAACAATATACCTTTCCTAGGAAAACGCTTAAGATATCTTAAAAGCCTTAAAGCAATTCTAAAATGACCATTAGTCGGACAATGCATATACTGGCTGAGGTAGTGAACAGAATAGGCAATATCAGGCCTGGTGTGTGAAAGATAGATCAACTTTCCTACCAGTTTTTGGTAAACAGAAATATCAGGTAACACTTTAGTATCTTGTTCACACAAATGAGTTAAAACATGATTTGCTTCAATGGGATTATTCATAGGTTTACAACCACTCATACCAAACTCAGCTAGCAAGTCAAGACAATACTTTCTTTGAGATAAGCATAAACCATCCTTGGTCCTTAAAACCTCAATCCCAAGGAAATACTTTAACATTCCTAAATCCTTAATAAAAAATTTAGATTTAAGAAGAAACTTTATTCTAGCAATCTCAGTTGAACAACTACCAGTTATGACAATATCATCCACATATACAAGTAAAACAATAAACATAGAATTACTTGTTTTAACAAACATGGAATGATCACACTTACTTTGATCAAACCCAAGATCAAGTAACAAATTAACAAGCTTCTCGTTCCACATACGAGGAGCTTGTTTAAGACCATAAATAGATTTCTTAAGTCTACAAACCTTGTTTGCATGGTTAGAACTATAACCATCAGGAAGAGTCATATAGACTTCTTCATTCAGATTTCCATATAAAAAAGCATTATTAACGTCTAATTGATATAAATCCCAACCAAAATTAACAGCAATAGTTAGAACACAACGAACAATAACCATTTTCACAACATGTGAAAATGTTTCAAAAAAATCTATACCTTCATTTTGGCTAAAACCCTTAGCCACGAGTCTAGCCTTGTACCTTTCTATCTCACCTGAAGCCTTATACTTAATTTTGTATATCCATTTACAGCCAATAGCTTTCCTATTAGGCGGCAAATCTACAATTTCCCAAGTATCAATTCTATGTAACGCTTCTAACTCATCATTCATAGCAATTACCCAATTGTTATCAGATTTTGCTTCAAGATAGTTTTTAGGTTCATTACTTTTATTTAACACAGAAGCATAACACAGACTTTCAGAATCAAAATTAGCATAATTCAAGACTTTTTCGAGACCATACTTAACTTTACCATCAACAATAAAGTCATCAAGTTTAGAGGGAAATTTGACATTCCTAGAAGACCTCCTTAAACTAGTGTTAGGTTGACCTGAATCACCTCCCTCATAATTATTAAAGTTTTCCTCAACTTCTATGTCATGCTCAACCCTACCAGTATCTAACTCATCACTACTTGGTTGCTGAAAATCAACCCTGCCTAAAGTATTGTCTAAGTTATAACTAGGTTGCTGAGAGTCATGACTGAAGATTAAAGGACCTTTACTTATGTTATCATCATTGGGAGTAGAGTCAACATTAGAAGTTTGGGTGTTGTTTTGATCAAATAAATAAAAAAAATTTAAGGTATTAGTTTCAGAATCAGAATCAGAATCAGGAAAAGTTTTCTTTTCTTTAAAAGGAAAAACAGTTTCATAAAACCGGACATCCCTAGAATAAAACATCACTTCTTTGATCTAGACTCCATAGCTTATACCCCTTCTTTTCATTTGAATACCCAATCAAAACACATTTTTCAGCATGATTGTTAAACTTGTCAGTATTATTTAACACCGTGCTAAAACAAAGACACCCAATAACTCTAAGTTGACTCAAAACCGGAGCAAACCCATACACAAGCTCATAAGAAGACCTACCATTCAAAACTGATGACGGAGTCCTGTAAATTAAATATGTTGCAGTTAGAATACACTCAGACCAGAATTTAAGAGGAAATCAGCTTTAAATAATAAAGCCCTAGCAACATTTAATAAATGTCTATGTTTCCTTTCAACTATCCCATTTTGCTGAGGGGTGTGAACACAAGAAGTTTGATGAATAATACCATGATTATGACAAAACTCTTTCATTTGCTTATTTATGAATTCAGTGCCATTATCACTTCTAAATATTTTAACATGTTTATCAAACTGAGTTTTAAGCATATTAAAAAATCTTTAATATTATAAAAAAACACTTCTTCTTTACTTTTCATGAGATACACCCACACAGCACGAGTATAGTCATCAACAACGGTAAGAAAGAATCTAAAACCTTCCCTACTTTGAACCTTGTAGGGACCCCACACATCAAGGTGAATAAGATCACCTAAATTTTTGGTCTTATGTTCACTTAAAGGAAACGGTTCCCTATGTTGCTTAGCTCTATGACAAGTTTCACAAGGTTCAAGTTTAATACCAGTTCTAATGTCAAGTTTATTTTTTAAAACATGCAAAATAGGTTGAGCTGGATGACCTAATCTAGCATGCCAACGATTAACATCAAGACTAGCACTACACACCTTATCAGAAACAGAAGAACCACCACAAAAATATAGACCATCCAGTTGACTACTAGTCACCTGGACTTTCTTTGTTCGAGAATCCTGGATATAACAATTATGTTCATCAAATGACACAGTAAGATTGCAATCCTTGGAAAGTTTATGAACAGAAACCAGATTAACACAATAATCAGGAACTACAAAGACATCATACAAAATGACCTTTTCACTTAATTTTATATCACCTATTTTGGTAACCAATGCACTAGTACCATTAGGATGTTTAACTTTAATATTATATTCAGAAACATCCATTTGATTTATGAGATCTATGTCATTCTTTACCATATGT
Organism: Helianthus tuberosus; assembly: GCA_030545235.1. Lineage (NCBI taxonomy): Eukaryota > Viridiplantae > Streptophyta > Magnoliopsida > Asterales > Asteraceae > Helianthus > Helianthus tuberosus. Next base: position 192,536,928 of record CM060406.1, read on the forward strand.
TGATTTGCCCCAGAATCAATGATCCACCCAACCTTTTTCCCAGTATTAATAAAGTTTGAAAAACAATAGGCAAGTTTAAAATCACTAGTAGGTTTAGAAAAAATGTCAACATTACTGTTAAAGTAAACAGAATTACACCTACCAGCAAAATTACAACATGAAGGATCATTTTTGGGCTTATCATGAAGAAGACTAAGCAATTGTGCAATCTGATCACTAGTAAAGGAACTCACAGCAGAAGTAGTATCAGAATTTTCAACCACAATATTATTACTGACCCTACTACCCTTGTTCCCACCAGACTTTGACTTCATCCATGAGAGATAACCAACAAGTTCAAAACATTTCTCAATAGTATGACCAGTTTTATTACAGTGAGAACACTTCAGGTTAGGATTAGGAGTTCTAATACCTTTTTTCTTTGTATTAATAAACTGGTTAGTTTTAGTTGCAAAACCAACAACACTATTAAGGGTTTTATCAGGAAATTTTTTTGAGTTAAGATGAGATTCTTCCCTTGAAATAATTGCGAAAGCATCCTTAACAGAAGGAAGAACTTCTCTAGTTAAAAGATTTGTTCTCACCGACTGGTATGTACTATCAAGACCCATCAAGAATTGCATCAACTTAATCAAATGATTAAAATCATTAAACTGTTTAGAAGCATTGCAAGTACAGGCAGGTAAAGCAAGTAACTGATCCAACTGTCTCCACATACAATTTAGTTTATGATAATATTCAGATACAGGCATACCACTTTGAGTAAATGAATTAATCTTTTGATACAAGTTAAACACAACCGACCCATCAACCTTATCATAAGTTTCCTTCAAATCTTTCCAAACATCAGATGCTAACTTAGAGTAAACATGACCAAGATACAGATATTCAGACACAGAGTTAAGAATCCAAGTAAGAACAATAGAGTTACATCTATCCCACTGTCTACCTAGCACCTCATCAGAAGTAGATCTAAGACAAGTACCATCTATAAACCCTATTTTGTTTTTAACTTGTAATGCCAGACTCATAGAATTTGCCCAAACTGAATAATTTTCTGTGCCCTTAAGTTTTATATTAACAATAGTAAAATTTGCACAATCACTAGGATGAAGAAATAAAGGGTCACCTGCATCTATTTTGCTAACCAGAGTAGCACTAGAAGAAGTAGTAGTAACAACAGTATCACCCATGATAAACAATAAGCAATGAACATGCAACAAATAACACAAACAAAGAACACAAACGGCGAAGCTTGGACAGAGGTTAGATCAGAGGTTCGTCACTCAATAGGTGCCTCCGCAGACAATATCCAAGGAGCCAAAAACAATCAGAAAGTAAAAACAAGAGAGAAAGGGATGGAACAATCTCACAGTGGGTGCAAAAACTCCAGCAGATCAGGCCTGTAACCTTCACTTAGGGTTACAAGAACCTGATTAGAAGAAAGAATCCAAGTTCTGCTGGTTTGCCCTTTAAAAGAGACCAACGAGAACTCTCTTTGAGAGAACAAGGAAAACCCTAGAAAACAGGGTTTCAATCTCCATAATCAGCATGAACACAAGTACAGGAATCGGCAGAACCCACCGGTACTACCAAGACTCCACTTGATCAGCCAATAAACCCAGATGCAACCGGATCTGAGAAAAAAAACACCTTCGTCAAACACGGCGGAAGATGTCTAATCTAAAGACAGCAACCCAGACCTTCAAGAAATCAATCGAAATCTTCAACAAGTAGATGAAAACCCCCAAAAAACTATGAAACCCTAACCAGAGAATCAAGAATCAGAGACTAATAACAGAAGCGAATAACTCAATGAACGTATAAGAGCTCTGATACCATGTAAAAAACACAGTATGTACTAGATCTGAACAAGATTGAACCCAAACCAAAGTGATTATTCCTGGAAATCTATATTCAGAACAATACAAGTACTCAAGAAAACACACAACTCTCACCAGATCATTAACGTAATGATCTGTAACATAAAAAACCTCACAAGATCGTGAATCAGAGAGAGATTCACTAGATCAAACCCTAGATTTTTAGAGAGAAGGCTGAGAGCAATTACGGATGAGAGAGAGTGAACTGTTGATGTATGCGTAAACAATCAGCCAAACAATAAGCAGCATCACACTTATATAACCTGTACCAGCAGCACCCTAAGCCCACACAGCAGCCCAACAAGAACGCAAAGACCAGCCCAACTCCAAAAGCGAGACCAGACCCATGAAACAAAACAAAACCAAAAGAATTAGAATAAAAACAGATATAAAACATATTGAACTGAATAAGAAAAATAAAGAAATATTATATATTTTCAACACAAATTAAGCTAAAATGATAAGTTGTAGATAATGCACACCAAGTGTTCGATAATATGCCTATGTGAGAACTAATTGCTTTTAACTCATGAAAACCTTGGTGAAATCATTAAGATTATGGAAAGTGATAATTGATAAAAGGACTATAAGTGATTATGTGTTCTAATAATCACTTGGATTAAATTTAGGCAAGTCAAGTGAAGCTTCAGGAATCTGAGCCGGGAAGAAGCACGTTAAGGGTGATTTCTAAGGTGCGTAGGTATATTGTTACATTTTTACTATACTACATTGTTGTTGAAAAGGCTAAATGACATACTAGAAACGTGTTTTTAAACAAAACCTTATCAAATGGCATGTAAAACCGAAGTATAAATGACCCGTGGGGTCATAGAAGTGGAGGTATTACCTAAGGGGACTAAATGTGGTCATGGACCATGGAAAAAATTGATGAGAAACATGGTTATCACTCGTGCTTGTTGAGAATCACGAGTTGCAAACTATATGGGTCGCATGTGATCTATAAGGTCATAAACGGTGCAATTTCTTTTTTTAAGAGGTAAAATGTTTGCAGTCTGCGACCACATCTGCAAACATCTGTTGAAGAAGAGGTGGATCAAACCTTTGCAATCTGCAAGGAGAAGGTTGTTTGTTTTTTAACGTATGTAGACTTCTAAAATAAATTGGTGGTGGTGTATTGACAGTGGTGGAGGTGGACGGTGGTGGTGGGTGGTGGATGTGGACGGTGGGTGGTAGTGGTGGACGGTGGTAGTAGACGGTGGTGGTGGACGGTGGTGGTGTGGGTGGTGGATGGTGATGGTGGTGGTGGTGGTGGTGGATGGTGGTGGTGTTTAACCCTCTACAAACCTTATGTCACACCCTTAAATTTCACATGCGGGGTTTTACCGCGAGGCGTGTGACAAACCAACATCAAACCACTAATCATGTTGAACCATTCAAAAATAATCAATAAATATTTAAGTACCACATTCAACATGAATAGTGATAATATTTTAAGTGTTACAAAACGAAAGTTTAAGTTTAACAGCGGAAATTAAAGGTATAAAAACCCAGACATGGCAAAAACCCACAGTTGTTTTGCATAATAAAAGAAAACAGTTTAATAAAGCAATGACGCTCCAAGCTGCAAGTCCCCAATATCCGATGGGCCCGATCGATAGGTTTATGCATGACGATTGATAACAGATTCATAAATATGCAGCGGAAGATAAGATGATAAAATAATAATGTAAAAGTTCGAAATTTATTAAATAAAATTTATAAGTGTTCAATACAATGTCCCACAAGTAGGATCTTATATAAAAGTGATCTTAGGCCATCATAGGCCTTTAAGCAGTGGAGTCACAAATTCCAGAACTTTTCTTTTGACCAAGCCATTCCACCCTATATTCAGGGTTCGTTACCTACGGTTTAATCTTTTGAAAATACGACAGTTTTCACTGGTAAATACAATTAACCGACTCTTTTAAAAATCATTTTCATAAATCGTTTGATACATATTATGATAACCTGTGGGTTAATCATTTAGTATTTCATTGGGATTGATATCTTGTCACCAGTTTTACATGCTTGTCATTACAGCTGGGTACCAGAAATCTATGCCGGTATGTGAGGATGGTACACACCACCTTTAATACGCCGTTTTCCGGGAGTATGCCTACTACCATGTGCGTATTTTGTATGGCCATTCCTAATTGATGTGTCGGGACGCCCAGACACGACACCATTACCCTGAGTGTTTAATGTTTTTCAAGCAATACGGATTAAACCAGATTCCTATATATATGAAAACATTTGCCCATTTATATAACTTGCTCCAAGCAGCTAATGTTGTATCCCAAGTTTTCAAATAAAATTATGCTAAAAGTATTTACTTTTGCTAGCAATTAAACTGTTAAATAAGTATTTGTAGCAAAGCCATATTTCAAGTTGTTTATCATAGGAACTATTATCTGGAAGACTCTATAATCCAGAATGAAACATATTTATGTATCCGTTAGAATGTTCATGAGTCTTTTTGTAAGTTACTTACTTGACTCGCTACTTAGAATATTGTTCAGTTTCGCTAGATTAAGCGTTGACCGTGTAGAATGTGGTTTATACCCTTTTGAGTGCGAAGCCTCGTCGAATATGGGTTATTTAACCAAACATTCTGATTTGGAGTGATTTTGAAAAGTTTAATCCCAATTCGACTAGTTTATATTATATATATATATATATATATATATATATATATATATATATATATAGGCTAATTATAAGGAGAAAACCCACTCCAGTTGACTAAACCCTGAAAACTCTCACATGTGGCTAAGATTAATCCACGTTTGAATTTAGATTGAGAGGAGATAAGGGCATGATCGTCATTTTCTTTTCTACCTTTTGAGATTATGTGATGTGTAAGTCTGCACATGCAGACTTTTCAACTTTGCCACTTCTTGTCATCTTTTTCATTAATACATTTTACTTGTGCAGACTTTCTACCTTTTAATATCTTCTCTTTTTAACATCTCACATCTCATTTATTTCTCTTCCTCATACACATTTGAAGAATCATCCTCATATTTCTCTGATCTCTTTCTCTAATATGTCTCATTTCAAGATTCATCCTCATACACATTTGAAACTATACATATATCATTCTCTTCACAATCTTTCAGATCTCACATAAATTTCAGATGTTTCACACACATATTTAAACCAAATTTCAGGTGGTTTTACCGGTGTGATTAGGGCTTTAAGGAGATGAAGTTGTGGGGTTTTTGCATGTGTGTTTTAAGGGCTTCGATGATGCGATTTTTGGTTCAAGAAGGTGTGAATCAGTCACCAAAAGATCTGAAACAACAACCAACATTTGAACCGAACCTCCATGATCTGGAAACAAAAAAAAAATTCTTTTTCTTATCAAAATCCTTCATAATCAAGATCTGAAACTCCAGATGCTCCGAACAAAAAAGATGATCCGAATAAAAAAAGACGCTCCTGATGCTCCGGTTGAAGATGCTCCAGATGCTTCGGTTGAAGATGCTCCGGGAAGATGCTACCAGATCCAAAAGATGCTCCAGATCCGGTTGAAGATGTTCGATGATGTTTCAGATGACGGTTCGATGTTGAAGATGATCCAAAAGATGTTTGATGTTGAACATGATGTTCCAGGTCTATAAGATCCTCCAGATCCATAAGTATGTTTGTGTTTTTGTAGATCTTCATTTTTTTGTGTTTTGTAGATCTTCACTTTTTTGTAATTTTCAGATTTGAAATTTTTTTGTGTTCCAGATCTAAAAGGTCATCCAGATTTGCAATTTTTTTGTGTTTTGTATATTTGCAACTTTTTTTTATTTTCTTGTTTAAGAAGATTAATGTTATTAAGTTCTTGTTTTCTGGATATGTTGTTTTTTTATTACTGATTTTATGGTTGAATCTAAAAAATCTAGTGTTGTTGGATGTAACAATTCTTTGCATCTTAGTTACGAAATGTAACAATCAAAGAAAAAAATGCATGTTACATTTTTTCGTGATACATAAATAATGTATGTTATTAAGTTCTTGTTTTCTGGATATGTTATTACTGATTTTATGGTTGAATCTAAAAAATCTAATGTTGTTGGATGTAACAATTCTTTGCATCTTAGTTACGAAATGTAACAATCAAAGAAAAAAAATGCATGTTACATTTTTTCGTGTTACATAAATAATGTATGTTAAATAATGTATGTTACTGAAAATAAAGTGCATTGTTACACATTTTTGTGTTACATAAATAATGTCAGTTACGTTTTTTTGTGTTACATAAATAATGCCCGTTACATTTTTTTGTAACAATCAAAGCAAAAATGTCTGTTATATTTTTTGTGTTACATAAAAAATGTAACAATCAAAGAAAAAATGCATGTTACATTTTTTGTGTTACAGAAATAATGTAAAAATTATATGTTACATTTCTATGTAACATTTGATCATAGAAAAATTATATGTTACGTTTCTATGACATTTTCGTTAGTATGTACTTGTTGATGTTTGGTTGAAGCTGAGAATTTTCTATGCTATGGATTTTTTGGTTTTGTTTTTACCATGTTACATTTTTTTCCCCTGAGATTTTTGTAGATTTTTGCTGTGTTGAATTTGAGATTTTTCTATCTTATGGATTTTTGGTTTTGTTTATACCATGTTACATATTTTGGACGTTACATCCATCCTACGTATATAATTAGTTACAAAATGACCCATTTCGTTACAAAAACCAGTAACAAAAAAAAAATCTAAGCACATATAGTAGTTTGTAGTTTTTTTTTTGTTTTTGTATTTTTTTTTTTACAAAACACAAGCCGTTTTTTTCTTAAAGAGATAACATATCTGGATGAAGTAACAACTTTTTACATGGTCAAGTTGTAGATACATTTTTATAGAATACATACAACAAGATGTACCTTTTTGTTACTTTCTCCTTTTTATCTGGTGATGCATTTAATTTGTCATTTACTTTCATATCTAATCACCACCATCCACCCCCAAAGTTTATTTTTTCATTAGAAATAGTTTCAGCATACATAATGTGTATATCCATAAAGCATTGTTAATTACTCATCACACACAAAGCATAACAATGCACAAGAGGCCATGCTCAGTTTCCAAAGTTCCGGATGTTGAGGCGATCGATCTCATGCCTGGAAAAAATGAGTTCATTAATGTCGGGAAGAGACTTCGAAAGTATGCATCGACTCCAGTGAGCGTTGGCGATACTCCTGAAATGTTTTTACAAAGTTCATGTACATAAATATTAGATATAAAAAAAATGTAACGAAGAAACGTCTATAGAATAAAAAAAACATACCTTTTTTTATTTTCTTCATGTTTTCCTCGGGGGTGTCCAAATCACTGTTTGGTGAAACTGAGACACCAACTTTGTTTTATTATTTATATAAAACATAATTATAAGACAAGCTAAAGAAAAAAAAAACGCTTGTACGTACTTATTAGCTTTCTTTTTTGCAACTTCTTATCCCGATGCGCTTGCTTACCTACATTTGTACGAGTTTTATATAAATCGCAAACTATTAACAACCTTTACAAAACATATGTCTTAACAATAAAAAGAAAAAAAGACTAATTTTAAAACTTTTTTACCTCCTCTTGTTTGCGTTGCTGGACCGCCCGTGTTAGCATTCGGTGTCACTATTTAGAAAGCTTAATAATTAGCATTAAGGTATCGAAACATATATTTATTTAGATTTCTAAAGATCACATCTAAAACAGTTTTTGTATTTAGAATCTTTTTATCATCTATAATTAGCATTAAGGTATCGAAACATATATTTAATAAACTAACATCTAATTTAATGCGTAAGCATAATTTATCACAGGTTTTGTAATTATAAACACCTGGGCTCATTTTTTCCTTGGATTTTTAGTTGTAACAACGGATGACTGCAAATTATCACGTAATCCAACCAAGCATCAGTTTAAGAGGCTAACTATTTATACTCTAGTTCACTTTTATAACCCAGACAAATGTCCAATAGGTAATAAATACACAAACAACAAATCTATAGTTTTATCTACAACCGTATGTAATTTTTTTTACCTCCTCTTGTTCGTGTTGCTGGACCGCCCGTGTTAGCATTCGCTGTCACTATTTAGAAAGCTTATATACATTAGACATAAACATGACAACAAACATGTAATGAATTCAAAGTATTTACGTACATATTAGTTGCCTGTTTACGCGTTTCTCGACAACCGGGGTATGGCGAGCCTTTTTAGCTGCATTTTTTAATGGTGAACAGCATTAATAAAAGAATGTATAAGAATGTATAAACATAATTAATAACAGTTTTTGTAATTATAAACACCTGGGCTCATTTTTTCCTCGGATGTGTTTTGTTATACTTAGCTGTAACAGCCAATTACTGCAAAGTACCACGTAATCCAACAAAGCATCAGATTAAGAGGCAGTCAATTTATGGTCCAGATCATTTTATAGCTCAGATAAATGACTAGTAGATAACAAATGCAGGACCACAATCACCAGTAGATCACTATGGACCAGTTCAATTTATAGCAAACATAGATTATTTTCTCAGACGAACATTCTTCCCACCCTTTTTATCCTTTTATTTTTCATTATCCCCCAAAAACCTTAATATTATTTTCCACTTTTCATTATGTATTGATATACCCTAAATAGCCGTTTTTTTTCCTAATAACAGAGTATTACTTTAATTTATTTTCTCAAATCAACATTAACACACAAATCAGACCCCCCCCCCCCCAAATGATCACGTATTCACCCAAAAACCCTTTTAACTAAGCGTCTAAAACGTGAGATGATCCAAAAAAAGAAAAAACACTAACCGTACACAGTCATTAAGAAAACCCAGATGGGTTTATAAAGGAACCGAGAAATCTCTTGTTAAGACACACCAAAACTCTTTAAAACCATAGAAATACTCCATTTAACACAACCCAAATCTGTATAGTTAAAACAAAGTTCATAATTATAGTTAAGAAAGACCGACGCACCTGAAATTCTGACGTTTTTGTTGAATATCTCCGGCGAATTTTGCTCTGGACGGAAATATCCGTCGGGATTTTGGTCTGGATTCTATTTCTTGATGAAAATCTCTGGCGATTTTGTTGGGTATGGATGAAGAGGGATGAAGATTCTGAAAGAGAGAGAGAGTGTGTGTCTTCTGTTTTGGTTTTTGAATTAATGAACTCTGATAACAACATAGGTAGGTTTGTAGGGTGATGATTAAGAAAGTGTATTATAGTTCCCATTTTACCCTTTATGTACATCTTATATATTTAAAAATTGAGAGACAAGGATAGAAAAAGCAACAGATGCCAAAAGTTAATCCTAGCCATCCATCAGCTCTAATCAATGGTTATTATTGAGTTTTCAGGGTTTATTCAACTCAAGGAGGTTTTCAATTTATCCTTGCCCTATATATATATATATATATATATATATATATATATATTAAACTAGTCATTTGCGTAAATGCGGAATCGGAAGGTCGAAAAGGTCTATGACAAGTCCGTTATGTCAAAACATACTTTCACATATTATATAATCAGTTTCGAGGCCAAATTATGTGCCTTGTAGGTTTTAAAACCATTTTTACGCCAAAAGGGCGTTTTTGATATTTTTAAAGTATATATAGTGGACTTGTCGATTTACCCTTTGACGTGTTGGAGCGTGTACGGATTTTTAATGTATTTTTAGTACCTTTTTAACCTTTAATAAACCTTTAAATTTATAAAACACGATATAAAACTATCACTCTCTACAACACGCTAGGGAAAGTGCACCCATCGTTGGCGTAGTATAGTGATGGTAAGATACCAAGGTCGTCCAAGGGCACAAGAGCTTTGAATACCGGGATATCGTCGACGTCTAATCTAACCAAATATATAGAAAAAATTTTTGTTTGTAAATAAATAAAAATGCAGAAATAAAATAAATAAAAACTGATAGACAAGATAGAATCACTTGGATCTCACTCGTCATCTATGTATCCTTTGATGACTTCCTCGCTTTGGGTTTTTTAATAGATTATCTTAGTTATTGTGGCATGTTCCTCTTTTGGAAGCAACGCTACCCTCAGCCATATTGGTCTGATTCAGCAGGGATACAGTACCACAAAGCCGGATTATTGAAAGATAATTAAGTAAGTTATTAATGCAAAAAGTGGCATGTCCCTCTTTTGGAGGCAACGCTACCCTCGGCCATATTGGTTTGAGTCAGAAGGGATACAGTCCTGCAAGGCGGGTTTAAAGTTTTACTAGTAGTTAATTTATAAGGGATTGCAAGTCGTTCTTACTTCCCCCGATTTGATGCTATCTGCCTCAAAGGAAGTCCTAATAAGCTTAAATCAGGTCCTCGCAGGATCTATACACTGAACAAGGCAAGAACTTTACCCAACCACCCTTCTAACCCCCTTCCAGATAGTTAACGCACTTTATATAGATCGTAAGGACACAAATGAGTGAATCAACAAAACATGAAGAAATGATTAAGGAAAGTTCACCTTCAATATAAAGAACTAGTTATTAAAGCCATTAATACAAACCCAAATAAAAATTTACCAAAGCTAGGAAATCAAAAGTAATACATAAATGATTTTGTCTTTACCAAGTGATGTAAGAGATTAGTCAAGCATGACCTTTGTTTGATAAAAGCTCTTACTATCGATCTTGGATCCCGAGACTACACACACACTCTAAGGATGGATGATGGATGAAAGTGGTGGATGATGGTGGTATTGTGGTGGTGGAGTGGCGGCAAGTATGAGAGAAGTGGTTTGCCAAGGGATAGTTTGCAAATGAGCCAAGGACCTCATTTTATACTTGAAAACAATAGCTTTACAAGGCGCCGTGTCTGGTTGGCACGACCCCATGTCCATCCCTTCTCTGTCTTCATTTAATGTTGGTGCCAGTTCTTCTGCACACATGGCCCCGTCTGTCAACGGCACAGCTCCGTGTCTCCTATACTTGTTGTACGAACCCAGATTTGCGAATCTAAGAGCTAACCACGGCCCGTGCTTAGGGGACACGACCCCGTGTCTCTTGTCATTTTTTGTTGGTCTTTATTCAATGGTAATCTTGAGTAGGGGCACGACCCGTACCCGGCTGGCACGGTCCCGTGCTTGGGTTCTGGTCTTGTTATTTTGTCTTTGGGTGAAGCTCAGAGGGTCGGTATAGCGTGCCAGCTTCTTTTCTTCGTATTTATGTTGGTTTTTTCCCTTAATTTGTTCTTTTTGTTCGTTTAAGTTCTTTTAATCCTGAAAATCAAAAGTAAACAAAGAAACACACTTTTTCCAACATGAGTACTAAGAAAGGTTGTTTTTATACCTCATTTGATATGATTTATATGTTGTATTTTGTGCATATCAAATACACCCACACTTGAATATTTGCTTATCCTCAAGCAAAATTCTTAAATTCTTATATATTTGCTTACACTCCCAAATAGAATGGGTAGAAGAGAAGTTCTTAGGTCTTCTATATAGAGTGTTGGGATTCCAAGTTCATTATTTATTCTTGTTTTTATTTTATTTACAATCCTATTCGTCATGATTTATTTGGAACTTTTTTAAGAAAAATAAATATTTATAAGCATAACAAATATTTAAAATTTCATTATGCTATATATACATTCACATACCTCACAAGTGGTCACTCAACACTCGGCTGAAAAATATAAGTGAAACGCTCAGTCCCGGTACGAAACTTACTCCTACCATAAGCTTAACAATCAATCAAACCTCCTCCTTTTTTACTTAATCTTTGCAAATATCAAGAGGACTTTGAAAGGGTAGGTTTTCGGTTACGGGTAGGGTAGGTTTTATTTAAAGGTGGTTAAAGCGTAAAAAGTCGGTTTCTTTTGAAAATTTTATTTTGTGACTTTATGAACTAAGTAAGTGCTTAGTAAGCAATATATTTGCTTATTTATTTCAAGCACTTTAAAGAATACTGTTTTTATAAGCCTTAGTTACATAATATTTGCGTTTTTCCAAAAGAACCGATTTTTACTAAAATAAAGAGTGTAAAGATAAAATTTGGGTGATGGTGTGTTGTGGGTTTTGAAATGAAAGGGTTTAGGACCAAAATGGGTTAATTAGGGGTGATTTTTGTATTTATGGGGGATAAAAATAAAAATAAGGTGGAAATGGAAAAGGGTTTAAAGTCCTAATGCCTCAATCATGTACTTACTTGGATTTAGTCGGTAAGGACCGTGAATGTATAAAACAATTGTCTTAAAACACAACTTGGATTAAACACACTTGATGTTTCAGCTGACATATTACAATATTCGTTTAATATTAGGGATATTGTGTTTAAAACTGCAAATGGTGTGTCGGTGATGAGGTCTCCGCTAGAATCATTATTGCATGGAATTTGCCTACATATAACTGTAATAAGCGCATGGGTAGAATTACTTAACTATGAGGAAAGGTTCAGAAAAAAGGCAGCGTGTCACGCCTATTTTGTTCAGTTAATATGTTGGTAAGTATAAACGTAATCAGATTATTCATAGGTGAAGTTCGTTGGATTTATAATGTTTTTTTCTCATAAATAATTCGTTGAAGAATTTAAATTTATTGCTAAAAAAATAAATAAATATATACTTTAAATACAGAATGCAAATGATTACGCATCAACTGACGAAATAAGGGCAACAACTTTTGCGGAAAACAAGGAGTCCGTGTTGGTATCTGCTGGTGTGAAGAACATTCAAGACATAACCCTCGTGTTTGTACCGGTTTTATACGATACACATTACTATTGTGTGTGTGTTTCAATCTAAGGGACATGAAAATCGAGGTGTTGGACAACAGCGCATCGGCAATGACTATCGAAGCCAAGTACAATGGATGGCCGGAAAAATTGGTACGCTACCTTTGTATAAAACTGTAAAACAATTTAGTTAGGACACAAAATGTAAAAGCCATAACACACTTATTGTAAAACATGGTCATGAATCCACGTTACACGTATAAAAAGCAAATGTGCTCAATAAAACACAATTAGTTGAATCTGAATCAATATTTAATAATTGTTTCGCATGCAGAGAGATGCATGTTCAACTTATTTGTAGAATGTTGCACACCCAACAGCCGGGAAGATAAAACAAGTGGTACCGATCATATTGAGGATGCCTTGGCGTACAAATCATAATAAAATCAATTGTGGCATCTTTGCGATGCGCCATATGGAAACATACAAAGGCACGACTGTGAAGAGTTGGGAATGTGGATTGTCGAAGGAGTGTACTAATGCAGGTAAGATTTCGTACAAACAGCGTAAGGAACTTGATGAGCTAAGGCATAAATATGTCGCGAAAATGGTTCTGAGTGTCGCAAACATATTGAGACCGTTTGTTGAAGATGATGTTGGGCGTTATAAGAAGTTAACGAACGACCAAAAAACGAGGCTCGAAGCGGAAACCTTTGACACAATCCTTGTAAGGTAGGATAAGTGACGTAACTTAGGGTGTCTTTAAAAATAATATAATCATTTTGATGGTAGTGTTTTTTGAAATTTATAACGCTGCCGGTATCTTTTAGTTAACATGTCATCCAAAACAATTACACTTATTTTGTATCTATTTAACGTTGTTTATGGTTCACTTGTTTACATACACCAAAAATGTGATAAAAAACATCGTGATAGAAATAGATATGTGAATATTTGTAACAACATATTTTATACCATACACAGACAAATAAAAACTTTTAAAAAGATGTCTTATCGCACTACTTGAAACAAATGCTTAAATGATAACATGACGTACATCATTGTTAATAAAACACAACAAGTACCGCACATGATAAAAATATGTTGCACCCAACGACGACCCAACAAAATGAAGATAAATACAAGCATGTCAGTTAGCATTATTGGCATTGTATTATTTACAGTTACAAAAAGGTATCATGGAGTGTGTGTTGATTAAAACACAATACAGTAGAATGCATACAATAGCCATACAATCAAGTCATTATCGCAGTACTTGAAACAACCACTTAAATGATAAAATATACGTACATCGTCGTTAATAACACACAAAAAATTCAAGCCAAGATTAAAACTGAATACAACAATATCAGGAAATGAAAAACTTTATAAAAAGGGTTAAACCAATCCAATGAACAAAAAACACACGATAAACCAAAAATAAAGACACAATCCACACAATGGGAAACATTAATAAAACAAAACTGAATGCTCAACAAAAGTGTTAATTTTTTTAAAAAAGGCGACTACTCTGACATGTCTTCATCATCCACATCTGCATCTATTCCCGATGTGTAAAATACATCATCCCCTTCGTTTGAGCCTGGGCCATCACCTTCAACAATTGTAGCCGCATCACCATAAACATTCCTCGAACTGCCTGCCTCCGACACGACCACATTGTATTTTCCACATGTACGATTATTATGACCAAATTTTTTACACGTTGAACATCTCCGCCGTTTACTTCCAGCTTGACTTATAGATCGCTCCTTTTGAGATTTCATGTGTTTATGAGAACCGCATCCCTTAAACCTGGTACCAACTAGAACTTGGATAGTCGTCGTGTTCAGAGGAGCAACCCCAGTAGTTCAGCAAATCTATTGCGCCGTGTCTTGGGAGGTGCGTTGATCTGAGCCTCATCAACAACTGACATAAATTGCTTGACGTGTTCGTGAAAACTACACAACTGATCAAAATTTGAAACCAATTTGTTTACTACATACTCAGTTACGTGAATAATCTCACGAACACATCGGTTGACCTCATTACTACGATCTGGATCGCCCCCATCATTAAGAATGGACCCGGGGGAACTATTTGGAACAGCTTCACGCGTCCATCACCTCATATGTATTGTTTCGGAAACTCCCTCACATCAACAACCCTTAACAAACAAAAAATGTGACTGCACAACAATCCAAACATGTTGCAGTTACATTTAACAGTGGCATCCTCCTCACATATCATAACCTGTGACATTGAAAATCAAAAAACACAATGTAAAAACAAATGGGCTACTACAAAAAAAAACACAATGTAAAAAATATGAAAAAAAGAGAATAGAAACAAAAAATACAATATCACCTCAAAGAACGCAGAGCATGGCTGATCGAGATCTTTTATAAAAAACTTAATGAAATCACCAATATGATCTAATCTGACACTAGTACAACAATGAATGGCATGTTGGATCTCCAGTTGAAAATAAAAAAATATAGTTCTGGTGTATATCTGAGCTGCTTGCCTTGCAAGAAGAAAATCACTCCACGTGTCAGGCTTCGTATACCGAGTGTCGTGGTTGTTTTTTCGATGCTCGTGTCTTTGCGCCTCGATAGCTGTATCAAAGTGGCTAAGAAATTCAACTAAAGTGCACTTTGGATTGCTAATCTTGCCAAAAAAGTGATTCTCGCTTTCGGATCTAGATAAGGTCCGCATAAGTCTGGACATTTCTTCTTCGCGGTAATAAACTGGAATCCATGACTCGCGGAGCCCATATATATGTCAACCATTCATGGTTAGTTGAGCTAAAATCATTTAAGATAGCTGCCCATTCAGTCTCAAACGCTTCACGCAATAAAGAAGCAGTCCAATCAATTGCAGACAATCTTTTCCTAAAATCAGTATTTGAACATATAGTAGCCCCGACCTATGCAAAATTTCCATGTGGTGAAAAAATAAATAACACATTAAAACACATCTACGAAATGAAATCCCAAAAAAAAGACCTTTGTAGTAAGTTTATCCATTATGTGCCACATGTATAACTGTCACACCCTGATATTTCCACGTATTACCGGTGGGGAGTGTTGTGACGTAGTTGATATCATCATAGACAATTTATCACAGTTTAATACACAGCGGAAGTCGAAAGATCAAATCATTACAAACCGAATTAGAAGTAATATCAAGTGTATTACAAAAACGGTTGCAAGGGATCCACAGGCGGATCAAAAGTTAAAAGGATCATTGTTCAGCAGATTTATAAACATCTAAGCTTGCAAGACTCTTTATTGATGCTAGGAGTAGCCAGCCTATTCCGTCTAGTACCTGCACTTAACCTTTTTGGAAAATACGTCAGTTTTCACTGGTAAATACAATTAACCGACTCATTTTGAAAATGTTTAAGAAAATTGATTTGAATGCACAAGGCACAAAATATCTTTTATAACTTAGGACAATTATTTAAAAATAATCTTGTATACAGATTTAAATGTTTGTCGTCCGTCAGGGCCGGTTAGAAGAGCCGGACAAGATTAACTGACACACCACAAGTATAATGCCCACAAGGAATACCTTATTGTGGGATACTTTTCTACATACGCAACTGTCAGGTGTCTGCCTACACCCCATGCTTAAGTCGTGGCCATTTCATTGAATGAGCCGAGGATATCCAGGACACGGTCATTAACCCCCCAAAGGCCATATACCAAACAAAACAGATTAAAACGGGTTATGTAATTATATTAATCACAATCCAATTTAATAACTACACACCCGACCAAGCGGTATTATTATAATACCGTATCCCAAGCCCGTATAAGGGAAAATAAGTTAAGAGTATTTACCTGAGCAAATTGTACAAATTTATCTCAGACGTACAAATAAGCAAATGCAGTTATCTTTTACTGGGCTCCTAAATCTGGAACAAAGGTTTTAATAACCTATTAGATTCCTAACGGGTCTTACTTAAGTTTAAACTTAGACCGGTTAGTTTTAAAGAAATGTATACGGTTCAAAATGCATAATAAAGCGAAGACCGGATTGGAATGCGGTTTAGCCTCGACAAGTATGAAGACTTGTATAATATGGGTAAACTAAACACATTCTGTATTTTGAAGTGAAAATGATAAGGTTTGACCCGTTTCGGTTAACTTATGCAAACTAGTTACATAAACCGTATCGAACGCGAAAAATGCATAACGGGTAAACAAATGAGTCATGAACAGGTTTCCTAAGTTAATATGCCTTAAATATGTTGTGATATCAGTAGGATACCTTCCATTATGCCCAAAACGAATTTAAACTCAAATTAAGCCCCGTAGGGGTATTTTGGTCATTTTAAAGCTTATAAAAGAGATTAAATATTAATCTGAGGTTCAGGTCTGAAATGATCAGTAAAAATAATTATTTTTGCAGGTCATATCAGTAGGGTATTGCCTATATGTGAAATTTATCATTTATAACCAAACTATGCACCGTAGGGGCGTTTTGGTAATTTCACATAAGCTTTAAAGGTCAAATTTGGAAATCTGAGTTCAAAACTATTTCTTACTGTTAAAGTTATAAAAATTACTTGAAACATCAGTAGGTATTAAGTCTTATATGCCAAAAATAGTTTTAACCCATACTATGCGTTTAAAACGCGTAAAAGTTGGTTTTAAGCGATTTTCGGGTTATAATAGGAAATCTGAGTTTTTTTTTTTATGACTGCCCAGCCAGAATGGTAAGCCATTGTGGATGGGCATCATCAAAGAGGAATTTTACCAAAAAAAAAAATTTAATAAAAAGCTTTCAATTTACGTTATTGAGCATAACTCTTAATCTAGACCTCAAACTGATGTCAAATTTTTAGGACAAGTTTATAAATCAGTAATAAAGGTTTTTGTCCTCTCACATTTTCAAAAATCTCATTTTAAGGTCAAAAGGGCATAATGGTCAACATTTAAGCAATTAACGGAAAGATGCATATGAATCGGATTAATTAGGAACCAAGTTGTATAATCTCAGAGGGTTATACTAACCTATAACCTGGTCCTAATGGAACTCTAAGGCATGTCTAAACTAAGCTAAATCGGGTCAGAACTGAAAGTCAAAGCAAAACTCTTCTTTTGCGACTTTCGGTTCCGAACCGAGTCTAAACACAAAATTGTCGGGTTGAACATGCTTAGACATGTTCTTACATTAATTACCAAGTTATACAAGTGTTAAAACAGGTTTCATAGCTTCTACATTGTTAATTATGTGATTATTTGCAAAATAGCTTCCTGTTGACTTTTTATAATTAAGTTTGACCCGACAATTGACCTAGTTAGAGTGGAAATCAGAGGGTGCCCTTTCAATTCGAAAAATGACTCATAGCCACATAATTACCAACTCATAGCCACTTTCAATTCGAAAAATGACTGGACCATTAGTGATTAATCACTAAGTCAAAGCTTAATTACGACGGCTTTGACTTTAGGTCATTAAACTAATAAAACTCGAATTAGAGAGGTTAAGGAAGCTTACTGAAGTACTTAGTACGAAAATGAAGCTTAGGGAATCTTGTTTGAAGACCAGAGAGCTCCAGAGAGTGTGTTATGAGTAAATTCAAGTGAGCAAGTTCAATGTTGCAACATAGAGCTCTTTATATAGGACTTTAAATTGCATAAGATCATTACAACAAGGTCTATGGGTGATTCCTGATCATCACAGGTGTCCCCTATGCATGAAAATCTGTTGGCCAAGCTCCTGAATTCGAAAACAATGCATGTAAGTCGGTTTAACCTGCTGTAACAGGCATCTGCCATGTTTTTGGACGCTGGCGACTTTTAGGCGGCCTACGTAAGAGACAAGGGGGGTCTTACGCGGCCGGTATGAGGCCCAGACCCGGTCACAAAGTTTCAGAAATTGAACATTTGGTCCCTGGTCCTTCTAATAGTTGTTTTAACTTGTTTTTATTACACTTTAAACCCCCAAACTTGATTTTTAAGGACTCTAAGTCATAAACAAACTTCGTTAAGTCCCCGGTTAGATATACAATCACCGAAAAGTCTTGAATTTCAACGTTGACGCTTTTAACCCCTCACTTACGAATGTTAACGTATTTTCTTCATACGATGTCGAATCCTTGTGAAATTTTTATCACTTATTCTTGGGAGAATAATTAATCATTACAAAGCTTCGGGTTTGATAAAAGGTCACTCAGAGGTATAAATTAAACATGTTGACACATTTAACCCTTGCGGTTTGTAAACTTTCACTTTCTTCCACAAACGGCTTTATATGATTCATAATTCATTCGTTTAAGGGTATAAGCATCGTGTAAGGTTGTTGAAAGGTATAATTATCGAATGTTGACACTTTGAATCCTTTTACACATATACTTTCTTTTTTTGTCAACTTTAGTCCCTCATATTTAATCCATTACACGTTTAAAGCTCATGACACGTGTCTACATTATATTGGTCGTGATTTTACGAGGTGTTACATCCTCACCCCCTTAAAAGAAATCTCGACCTCGAGATTTACCGAAATAAATGAGGGTACTTCTGTTTCATTGTGGACTCTACCTCCCACGTGTACTCGGGACCTCTACGGGCATCCCATTTAACCTTTACAATCGGTACATGCTTCTTTTGAAGTTTCTTAACCTGTCGATCCTCGATTGACAAAGGTTTTTCAACAAATTTCAAGCTCTCATCTATATGCACATCCGTATGTGGTATGACTAGTGATTCATCAACTAGACATTTCTTCAGATTGCAGATGTGAAACACATTATGAATTCCACTGAGCTCTTCAGGCAGGTTTAACTTGTAAGCCACAGTTCCGACACATTCGATGATCTCGAATGGTCCTATGTATCTTGGGCTTAATTTTCCTTTCTTGCCAAATCGCATTACCCTTTTCCAGGGTGATACCTTAAGTAGAACTTTGTCACCTACCTCAAATTTTAGAGGTTTACGCCTTTTGTCTGCGTAGCTTTTCTGCCTATCCCTGGCAGCTTTGAGACGATCTCGTATCTGTACAATCTTATCTGTCATCTCCAGGACTATATCAGGTCCTGTTAGTTGGACATCTCCAACTTCTGCCCAATAAACGGGCGTTCTGCACTTTCTTCCATACAAGGCTTCAAAAGGTGCAACTTGAATACTGGAATGATAGCTATTGTTGTATGAGAATTCAATCAATGGAAGATGATCATCCCAACTTCCTCCTAAGTCAATAACACAAGCTCGTAGCATATCCTTGAGTGTCTGTATAGTACGTTCACTTTGACCATCCGTCTGAGGATGATATGCAGTGCTGAAATTTAATCGAGTGCCTAGGGATTGCTGGAAGCTTTTCCAGAAATGCAATGTATACCTCGGATCCCTATCAGAGATGATAGACACCGGCTCTCCGTGTAGAGATACAATATCGTCCACGTGCAGCTGAGCTAACTTATCTGAGTTGTGTGTTTCCTTAATAGGTAAGAAGTGGGCTGACTTAGTCAATCTATCCACTATAACCCAAATAGTGTCATTTCCTCGCTTTGTCTTTGGTAACTTAGTAATGAAATCCATAGTTACCATTTCCCACTTCCAGGTGGGAAGTTCAGGCTGTTGCAGCAAACCTGACGGCTTCTGGTGTTCTGCCTTAACCTGAGCACATGTTAGACATTTGGCCACATAGGTGGCTATAGACTTCTTCAAACCTATCCACCAATAATTTGCCTTCAAATCCTGGTACATCTTATCACAACCAGGATGAACAGAATACTTGGAGTTATGGGCTTCTTGAAGAATTACATCCCTAAGTCCTCCATAAATTGGAACCCATATTCTTCCATTCAATCTTAGGATTCCATCCTTGCTATATGATAACTGTTCAGCAGTTACTCCCAACTTTTCATTCGAATAGTTGGCTTCTAATACAGCTTCTTTCTGAGCGGCTAACAATCTTTCATTCAAGCTGTTCTTCAATTCAATGCTCTTGTCATTGATTCTAATGGGCTTAACCCTTTCCTTTCTGCTCAAAGCATCGGCGACCACATTCTCCTTGCCTGGATGGTATCGGATTTCACAATCATAATCATTTAAAGTCTCCATCCATCGATGCTGCCTCATGTTCAGATCCTTCTGATTGAACAGATGCTGAAGGCTCTTATGATCAGAATAGATCACACACTTGGTACCATATAAATAATGCCTCCAAAGTTTTAGTGCAAATACAACGGCACCCAATTCCAAGTCGTGGGTGGTGTAATTCTTTTCATGCACCTTTAATTGTTGGGAAGCATAGGCAATAACCTTGCCTTTCTGCATTAGCACACATCCCATGCCAGTGTGTGATGCGTCGCAGTATACCACAAACTCTTCTATTCCCTCAGGCAATGTTAACACAGGAGCATTGCTCAGCTTCTGCTGAAGTATATCAAAGGATTCTTGCTGCTTAGGACCCCAGTCAAATTTGATATTCTTGCAAGTCAGTGAAGTTAGGGGTGCTGCAATTCTTGAGAAATTTTCAATAAAACGCCTATAATATCCTGCCAGACCCAAGAAGCTGCGAATCTCTGTGGGCGTCTTCGGCTCTTGCCAATTCATGATACGTTCAATCTTAGCGGGATCCACCTGGATACCACGCTCACTAACCACATGTCCAAGGAATTGGACTTCACGAAGCCAAAACTCACACTTTGAAAACTTGGCGTAGAGCTTTTCTTGTTGAAGAAGTTTAAGAATACAACAAAGATGTTTCTCATGATCAGCCTGATTCTTTGAATAAATAAGAATGTCATCAATGAAGACAATGACAAACTTGTCCAGGTAAGGTTTACCAACGCGATTCATGATATCCATGAACGCTGCTGGTGCATTAGTGAGCCCGAACGGCATCACTAAGAACTCGTAGTGACCATAGCGAGTTCTAAATGCAGTCTTGTGCACATCTTCATCTCTCACCTTTAGTTGATGGTAGCCTGACCTCAAATCAATCTTGGAGAAGTAGCTTGCTCCTTGAAGCTGATCGAACAGATCGTCGATCCTGGGCAATGGATATCTGTTCTTGATTGTGACCTTGTTTAGCTCACGATAATCGATGCATAGACGCATCGATCCATCTTTCTTCATCACAAACAGAATCGGTGCTCCCCAAGGAGATGAACTAGGACGAATAAAACCTTTGGCTAATAAATCATCCAGTTGAGTTCTTAACTCCTTCATCTCAGTCGGTGCGAACCGGTAAGGTGCTCTTGCAACAGGTGCTGCTCCAGGTATAATGTCGATTTTGAACTCCACCTGCTTATCTGGGGGTAAACCAGGTAGTTCTTCAGGGAATACATCAGGGTATTCAGAAATGATAGGGATGTCTTCAATCTTGGGCTTTGGTTCATCAATTGTCACTTGTGCCATATAAATGACACAACCCTTCTTCATACACCTTGATGCCTTAAGCATAGACACTTGCTTAGGCAACCCGTACTAAGTGTCTCCTTGAATGGTAAGTGGCTCACCATATGGAGTCTTGATAACCACTTGCTTCTTATCACAAACGATCTGAGCTTGGTTATGAGATAACCAATCCATGCCTATTACTATGTCGAATCCAGCTAGTTTCAAAGGAAGCAAAGACAATGGAAAAGAGTGGTTCCTAATGGATATGAAACATCCATCTAATACGGTTGAAGCAGTTTCTATGGTACCATCGGCCAATTCTACCTCGTATTTTATGCTTAGGGTTTTAACAGGCAGATTTAATAACTTACAAAACTTATTATCTACAAACGAATTATCTGCACCCGAATCAAATAATACCCTTGCATAAACATCATTGATAAGGAAGGTACCTGTTATCACATTGTCATCCTGAACTGCTTCCCGTGCATTCATTTGAAAGACCCTAGCATTGGTCTTTTTACCTTCTTCAGGTTTCTTCGCATATTTTGGGCAGTTTGTCTTAATATGCCCCTTCTCATTGCAACCATAACAGGTCGCATCCTTCAACTTCTTGCAATCCAAAGTCTTGTGTTCTTTGGACTTGCAGATCCCACAACCAATCGACTTCGATTGCGATTGTGACTTTGATTCAAACTTGCATTTCCCGAAATGGCGTTTCTGGTAGGTTTTGCATCTAGGCTTCTCATCCATTTACTGGTAACCCTTGTTAGACCCAGAATTCTTCTTGTGGTCTGAGTTCCCCTTATGCTTCTTGTCAGAACGACGTGAGTTATCATCCTCACGTTTCCTTTTTCCTTCTTCAGAACTCTTAAGAGATCTCAGCCTGATCGCATCCAGAGTAAGGGATAATGACAAATCAGCTGCTGACCAAAAAGTAGTAGGTCGAGACGCCTTCACACTAGCTTTGATCTCTGGGGCTAAACCCCCAATAAAACGAGCGATACGTTTTGGTTCCGGTGTCACCAAGTATGGAACCAATCGAGACATGGTATTAAAACTCGTGAGATAGACCTGACAGTCTAAATTCTTCATAACCAATGTCAGAAAGTCGGTCTCGATCTTTTCAACTTCGTGTTGAGGACATAAATTTTTTTTTATTAGAGCGACAAACTGCTCCCATGACATGCTATACAAGTGGACCTTTCCTGTAGCTTGAATCAGTGATCTCCACCATGCTAGAGCTTCTCCTTTAAATGATTGTGACATAAACTTCACAATATCTTACTCTGCACAACCACTAATATCAACCACCGTGTCCATTTCATCGAGCCAAGTCATACAATCGATGGCTCCTTTCTCCCCTGTGAAGTCTCTAGGCTTACAGGAGACGAAATACTTATAAGAACAGGACTTAACACGTGGTTCTTGTTTAAGCTCAATCTTCTTATACGGGATGCTCCTTTGGTTTAACGAATGATGACACTCACTCTTGCGAGTATGAGTCCTTGAGGATGGTTTTGAGTGTGGTATAGACTGAGTTCTGACATGGGTACCACTAGATTCATTAAACTATCTGTCAAGAGCTCGCATAACGGCATTATCTATTAATGCCTGCAATTCCGCGCCTGCTACATTAACTCTGGAAGTGTCATGATTCTCCCTTGGGTGACTGTTGACTTCGTCTGACCCAGCCATGTAGCTTGATTGCTACATAAAATATTGACAAGATTTATTCAAAAGCCCATTATGGAATTGTCTTTTATGGCAATTCATTAACCATGGTAATCATAAGCCATATCGGTTAATTTAACTAAGCATGTTTATTCAGGATATAATTATCCTCAGTCATAATTTGTTAGCATATTATAATGGCACATAAGGCCAGGTCACAAGAACAATTCAATTTATAGCCATGATCTTATAGGATCGAGGCATTAAGGCTTGAATCATAGTTCATTACCTTTCTTGACAGGGAGTTATAGGCTACAACTGTCTTTTGTCTTATATGACAATGATTATGGCCCGTAGGCATTACATCACTAATGGATGTTTAAATAATAAAGAAGGAATTGGAAGAATCCAATATAAGGATGACATGCGTGGTTTTACGAATCACATCTGCCAGGAGTGTTAACAAGTTTTCAGATGTTAACAAGGATTTGAATCTTTTTAAATAGGTTTTACCATCATGGCCAGGTCTTATAATGACATGCAGGCTAGGTTATACCCTTTAAGATTCTTATTTAATATTTAAAGGCAGATCTTATAAAAGGAATGACATATTTTGGATTTATTTATTTCATATATATTACATTTATGCATATAATGACAAAATGAAATTTAAATTATAACATGCCACTAAAATTTAAAAGAGTACATATTGCCCTAAACGGGACTTTAACAGAAATAACTTGCCCACGCAGGGGCTAAACTGAAACTACAAGTCCTCACAGGGACTGGATACAGAAATAGATTTCCACGCAGGGACTTGATTGAAAATTAAAGAAATACAAAATAAACAAATAAGGAATTTAATGATCCCTTTTGCTCTTTCCCTTGATTAAGCTTGCCAAACCTTTAAGAAATCCCCGGTGGCTTCTACGCTCCTCTCGAACCACCCGTTCCACCTGGCTCAACCTTTGTAAAATCTCCTGTTGCTGTGGTGGTTGGATTTGCGGTGGCTGCGGCTGTAGAGGTTGAGGAGGTGGCGGGTATTGGTACCCATAGGCCGGGTATCCAGTCTGCCACGGACCTCCATAGGGTCCTTCAGGATGGAGAGCATTGTAGTTCGCCGCTACAAGGTATGGGTCAGCCTCGGCGTAGTTGTAGTTAGTATGGGCTGGTTGCTCGAAAGGGTTATACGCCGCTGCACCGGCGTATGCAGGAATTGGGTTATCATAACCCACTGGTGGCGGTTCGACTGGCGCAGACTCCACCTCAGAAACAGGGTTCGAAGGCCCACCCATCTGTGGGTCTTCATATTGTGGCGGGTAATGACTGCCACTTGAATGCTGAGGGGTGCTGAAATGGAATCCCCCTCGCACGGACATCCGTGCTCCTGATCTCCTATGCCTCGGTGGGTCCGGAGGCGGTTGCTGCACTGGTGGTGGTGGTGGTGGAGTAACCGCTACAAAAAGCGAATCCTCCGAGGGATCCTGCTGCTGCTGCTGCGAGTGGTAACTGCGAGTAAACACCCAGTCGTATTGGGCAAACCTTGCCTCATAACTGTCTGGACCATGATAAGGTGATCCATGATATGACGACCCATCTGAAATCTCGATGGGGTGAGTAGGTGTCCCAGATGGTGGCTCGGCGGGATCTGGGTCATCATCCATATCCATTCCCTGAGCTTCAGGGAAATGGTCCTCAGGGCCCAATGGGTTATGACCCATTGGTTCTTCAACCCGATTTTCCAGGTTGAATCGGCTCTGGAAGTATGGGGTCGGGTCCTGGAAGGTCCGATGCGAGGTTGACCGCCGCAACGGCAAGAAAGAGTGGTGCGAATCTTCGGGCTCGTTCTCCGATTGCAGCCCAAAAGAATGAAGGTACGAGGGTGATGAACTTAGCGAGACGGATCGCCTCGCGGGCTCCAAATATGTCCTCCAAACCTCTTGAGGACTTGTGCTAATTGTCACAGACGGTGTTCGCCGGTGGGAAGGTCCGGCCTCGTGATCGTTGGGGGCGTTGAATGGCCCCTTCCCTCTTCCTCCTCAACGAAACCTTGGTGGCATTTTGTTGAACCTGTCAATACAAACAAAAGGACAACAAAGGAAAAATATAGGACAAAATTAAAATAAATTAGGATTAATCCTAAGTTCTTTGTCTAGACTCGGAAGTCAAGGAATGTGCAAACTGTGTCATTGAGATTAAACACAAAAGGCTAGTGTTTAATTCACTCAATGTTGGCTCTGATACCAACCTGTCACACCCCGATATTTTCACGTATTACCGGTGGGCCCGGTGGGGAGTATTGTGACGTAGTTGATATCATCATAGACAATTTATCACAGTTTAATACACAGCGGAAGTCGAAAGATAAAATCATTACAAACCGAATTAGAAGTAATATCAAGTGTATTACAAAAACGGTTGCAAGGGATCCACAGGCGGATCAAAAGTTAAAAGGATCATTGTTCAGCAGATTTATAAACATCTAAGCTTGCAAGACTCTTTATTGATGCTAGGAGTAGCCAGCCTATTCCGTCTAGTACCTGCATTTAACCTTTTTGGAAAATACGTCAGTTTTCACTTGTAAATACAATTAACCGACTCATTTTGAAAATGTTTAAGAAAATTGATTTGAATGCACAAGGCACAAAATATCTTTTATAACTTGGGACAATTATTTAAAAATAATCTTGTATACAGATTTAAATGTTTGTCGTCCGTCATGGCCGGTTAGAAGAGCCGGACAAGATTAACTGACACACCACAAGTATAATGCCCACAAGAAATACCTTATTGTGGGATACTTTTCTACATACGCAACTGTCAGGTGTATGCCTACACCCCATGCTTATGTCGTGGCCATTTCATTGAATGAGCCGAGGATATCCAGGACACGGTCATTAACCCCTCAAAGGCCATATACCAAACAAAACAGATTAAAACGGGTTATGTAATTATATTAATCATAATCCGATTTAATAACTACACACCCGACCAAGCGGTATTATTATAATACTGTATCCCAAGCCCGTATAAGGGAAAATAAGTTAAGAGTATTTACCTGAGCAAATTGTACAAATTTATCTCAGACGTACAAATAAGAAAATGCAGTTATCTTTTACTGGGCTCCTAAATCTGGAACGAAGGTTTTAATAACCTATTAGATTCCTAACGGGTCTTACTTAAGTTTAAACTTAGACCGGTTAGTTTTAAAGAAAGGTATACGGTTCAAAACGCATGATAAAGCGAAGACCGGATTGGAATGTGGTTTAGCCCCGACAAGTTTGAAGACTTGTATAATATGGGTAAACTAAACACATTCTGGATTTTGAAGTGAAATGATAAGGTTTGACCCGTTTCGGTTAACTTATGCAAACTAGTTACATAAACCGTATCGAACGCGACAAATGCATAACGGGTAAACAAATGAGTCATGAATAGGTTTCCTAAGTTAATATGCCATAAATATGTTGTGATATCAGTAGGATACCTTCCATTATGCCCAAAATGAATTTAAACTCAAATTAAGCCCCGTAGGGGTATTTTGGTCATTTTAAAGCTTATAAAAGAGATTAAATATTAATATGAGGTTCAGGTCTGAAATGATCAGTAAAAATAATTATTTTTACAGGTCATATCAGTAGGGTATTGCCTATATGTGAAATTTATCATTTATAACCAAACTATGCACCATACGGGCGTTTTGGTAATTTCACATAAGCTTTAAAGGTCAAATTTGGAAATCTGCGTTCAAAACTATTTCTTACTATTAAATTTATAAAAATTACTTGAAACATCAGTAGGTATTAAGTCTTATATGCCAAAAATACTTTTAACCCATACTATGCGTTTAAAACGCGTAAAAGTCGGTTTTAAGCGATTTTCGGGTTATAATAGGAAATCTGAGTTTTTGATCAGTTTATAAAGTTCAAAATATTTTATTTATCATATAAAATCAGTAGCAAAAAGTTTGGTTCAAAAATGTTACGTAAAACTCATTTTATTAGCAAAAAGGGTATAACCGACAATTACCGAATTAAAGCAAGAATCCTATGTTATGCTCAGTTTAAAAATAAATAAAAATCTTCAAAAATCCCAAAATATTATATTACATCAGTGGGTAAAAAGTTTGGTGTCAAAATTTGGGTTTAGATAGGCTTTATGCTAATAATGCCGTTTAATTAATAAAAAGCTTTCAATTTACGCTATTGAGCATAACTCATAATCTAGACCTCAAACTGATGTCAAATTTTTAGGACAAGTTTATAAATCAGTAATAAAGGCTTTTGTCCTCTCACATTTTCAAAAATCTCATTTTAAGGTCAAAAGGGCATAATGGTCAACATTTAAGCAATTAACGGAAACATGCATATGAATCGGATTAATTAGGAACCAAGTTGTATAATCTCATAGGGTTATACTAACCTATAACCTGGTCCTAATGGAACTCTAAGGCATGTATAAACTAAGCTAAATCGGGTCAGAACTGAAAGTCAAAGCAAAACTCTTCTTTTGCGACTTTCGGTTCCGAACCGAGTCTAAACACAAAATTGTTGGGTTGAACATGCTTAGACATGTTCTTACATTAATTACCAAGTTATACAAGTGTTAAAACAAGTTTCATAGCTTCTACATTGTTAATTATGTGTTTATTTGCAAAATAGCTTCCTGTTGACTTTTTATAATTAAGTTTGACCCGACAATTGACCTAGTTAGAGTGGAAATCAGAGGGTGCCCTTTTAAGGGTTTATTACCCACATAATTACCAACTCATAGCCACTTTCAATTCAAAAAATGACTGGACCATTAGTGATTAATCACTAAGTCAAAGCTTAATTACGATGGCTTTGACTTTAGGTCATTAAACTAATAAAACTCGAATTAGAGAGGTTAAGGAAGCTTACTGAAGTACTTAGTACGAAAATGAAGCTTAGGGAATCTTGTTTGAAGACCAGAGAGCTCCAGAGAGTGTGTTATGAGTAAATTCAAGTGAGCAAGTTCAATGTAGCAATATAGAGCTCTTTATATAGGACTTTAAATTGCATAAGATCATTACAACAAGGTCTATGGGTGATTCCTGATCATCACAGGTGTCCCCTATGCATGAAAATCTGTTGGCCAAGCTCCTGAATTTGAAAACAATGCATGTAAGTCGGTTTAACCTGCTGTAACAGGCATCTGCCATGTTTTTGGATGCTGGAGACTTTTAGGCGGCCCACGTAAGAGACAAGGGGGGTCTTACACGGCCGGTATGAGGCCCAGATCCGGTCACAAAGTTTCAGAAATTGCACATTTGATCCATGGTCCTTCTAATAGTTGTTTTAACTTGTTTTTATTACACTTTAAACCCCCAAACTTGATTTTTAAGGACTCTAAGTCATAAAAAAACTTCGTTAAGTCCCCGGTTAGATATACGATCACCGAAAAGTCTTGAATTTCAACGTTGACGCTTTTAACCCTTCACTTACGAATGTTAACGTATTTTCTTCATACGATGTCGAATCCTTGTGAAATTTTTATCACTTATTCTTGGGAGCATAATTAATCATTACAAATCTTCGGGTTTGATAAAAGGTCACTCAGAGGTATAAATTAAACATGTTGACACATTTAACCCTTGCGGTTTGTAAACTTTCACTTTCTTCCACAAACGGCTTCATATGATTCATAATTCATTCGTTTAAGGGTATTAGCATCGTGTAAGGTTGTTGAAAGGTATAATTATCGAATGTTGACACTTTGAATCCTTTTACACATATAATTTCTTTGTTTGTCAACTTTAGTCCCTCATATTTAATCCATTACACGTTTAAAGCTCATGACACGTGTCTACATTATATTGGTCGTGATTTTACGAGGTGTTACAATAACCGATGCCTTGAGTCAGACCAAACATCCGCAATAGCCCTTTTCATCTCAGGGTCTTGGTCAGTGAAGATTACGCAGGGTGCATACCCATATGCGTCCTTAAACACATTAAGTAAGCAACTATACGTCTCAGCCGTTTCAGAACCAAGAATGGCAGCATCAAGTGTGACGTTCCTGTTGTGTTTATCAATCCCAGTGAATGGAACAAACATCATGTTATACCTGCAAAAAAACATGGAACAAAAAAACATAACACAAAAAGCAGTTAGATTTAAAACACTGAAGTGATAAAACCCAATGCATCTGAATCTATGAATCTTGACGTTACTTATTTCGCTTGTACGTAGCATCAAAAGATACAACATCTCCAAACATATAAAAATTCCTCTTCATGTCCTCGTCAGCCCAGAATAAACAATTCAACACACCTTCGTCCTTCGTCCGTCATTTTGATATTCGCAAGAAAAATTAGGTAAAACTCTTTTTTCCTAGTTAGTCGCTTGACAAGCATTTTAGCATCAAACCCACCGATGAACAAATTTAATTCTTTTTAAAAAAAATTGAAATCATCTTTGGTCGCTTCAAATTTATCAAACCTGCCACACACCTCCTTCATAATATTAAATGCTCAAACAGGACCAATGTTGAGGTTTGACATCTAATTTATCATATCTTCATGTGAACGATTTGTTGGTGCATATTTTGTATGTCTGCCACTGTGCGAATAGGCAACATAGAGCGTGTGTTGAATATTGTATAGATTAGTGTGAAAAACTGGCCAGGACGTTTATGTTAAAGCCCTTTCGCACGAAAGGCGCTTTCGTGCGAAAGGAGCAAATTGCCCACTCGCACGAGAGGAGCCCACTCATCCCAGGTGGTTTCGGACGAATGGGCATTGCTTATAAATATAGGACTTGGGCTCCTCATTTCAGAAGTTTTGTAGTTCCCAGAGGGGAAACGCTGGCGAAATTTCTCCAGAATTTCGCCAGCTTGTAAAAGATGTAAACTCTTTCGGAATGAATGAAGCAAGCATTCAACCTATGTATCTTTCTACTTCTACTCCTTTCTTATCAATAATTTTCTACCGAATCGGTTCTATCGGGGCAAAAACTCCGTCTAATCCTGCCAAAACCTGGACTCTCAATTGGTATCAGAGCTACGGTACCGACTCAATCAATCTAACAGTTGATTGAATCACCTACGCTCATGAATTTTGTATTTTTAGGGGGTTTAGACGTAAAACATCAAATAAACATCAAATTGATGGTTAATTCATGGATGGTTTTGAAATTGAAGACAACATTAGATTCGTAATTGATTTTCGCACATATATGTGAAGTTTCATCATGAAATTCGCAGAAATAAAGATTCGTAATTGGATCAGTCACTTTCGTGCGAAAGAGCTCTCCCATTCGCACGAGAAGGCCTCTCGGACCAGAGGAACTCCCATTCGTCCAAAAACGTCATTCATTCCAAAACCAGCCCATTCGTACGAATGGGTCAAATGCCAAAATGGCATTTTTTGATCGCAATGACGAGATGAGTCTGCAGAAAAAATTTGGATTGGAATTTTTTTTGAATTTTTAACGACCAAGATGGGTTGTTCAGGGACATCGTTCGGAGCTTTAGATAACAGATTTGATGATGCGATTACAGATTGTGGAAATTAGTGGGGTAGTCATGATACCTATGCAGAATTATTATCATTTGGGTTATCTGACTATTAATGGGCCATAACAAAAAATCCGCAATGATGAAAAACTGACTCTTGGGGGCCAAAATGACACATTTTCGGCGTAGTCGAGTTTTTCAGAGATAAGATAGGACTGAATTGCTCAATTTGAGGGGGAATTCTGTGACAAGACGTCAGAATTTGCAAAAATGAGGGTGAAAAAAAATTTCATAGAATATATTGAAATTCTGGCATTTTTGAAATTCGTGACAATGCAACTGTATTCGGGTGGCTCCGACTTCAGATCGTCTGGGGATGCATAGGATCTGAATTCGTGATTTCGTGATCATAGGAAGTTCAGACTCTACAGATCAGGGTCATATTGATGTCCTAAGGTTTGAGTCACGGGTCTTCGTCAAGCCGGTCAGCAGGATTAGCGCCAGGAGATGTAATTGTATTGTGGATACTTATAACATATCACAACATTGTGATAATCCGAAGTGTCAGAATGGTTAATCTTCGAGCAAATGAATTCTTTTTCGGACTAACTACCGGGGAATGATGATGTTTGTTGATTAAGTTACTGCCGGAACTAGCAGAGAAGACTATACATCTGTTATCGTGACCGAAGAGGAAGAATATGAATCTGATCATGGATGAATGTTTCTGAGATCTGAATGTGTTACCAGATGATTTGTTATCCGATGAAGATTTGCTGATTGTGGAGATTACCGTTTACACGGATCAATCATTCAGGAGGGTGCTTAATGATGATTATGGAAAACGGGATTTCAGATTTTTGTGAGTAATCATAGACTAAAAGTTAACTGATGTGGTGTTCGAAGTTTCTATTAATTGCCGGTTGGGTTTTTGAAGATTAGATGATCGAGCAGGCGGAATGCGCAATGGAGCTAAAATGGTATATCGAAAACCGAACACTGAGGCGGTTAAAGTCGAAACAGAGAGGCTGTATTGATTAATTTCAAGTTGGTGATTAATTATGAAGATTGCAGTACAACAAATCAGAGGAGGGTCGTGAACTATGCAAACAAAGACTTGAAGATTCATTTCACGGGAAATTTATGCATAATGAAGATAATGCAAGCCCGAATCATCAATCAAAGGGGAATTGATCAAAGATTCCAAGATGCCTGCTTGAAGTTGCAGAAAATTCAAGACACGGCTCTAGGTTTTCAAAGATCGAGATTCGACAGTGGCGGCCAAGGGGGAATCTGTTGGTGCATATTTTGTATGTCTGCCACTAGGCGAATAGGCTAGATAGAGCGTGTGTTGAATATTGTATCGATTAGTGTGAAAAACGGGCTGAGACATTTATGTTAAAGCCATTTCGCACGAAAGGCGCTTTCGTGCAAAAGGAGCAAATTGCCCACTCACACGAGAGGACCCACTCGTCCTAGATGGTTTCGGATGAATGAGCGTTGCCTATAAATATAGGACTTAGGCTCCTCATTTCAGAAGTTTTGGAGTTCCCAGAGGGGAAACGCTGGCGAAATTTCTCCAGAATTTCGCAAGCTTGTAAAAAATGTAAACTTTTTCGGTATGAATGAAGCAAGCATTCAACCTATGTATCTTTCTGCTTCTACTCCTTTCTTATCAATAATATTCTACCGGGTCGGTTCTATCGGGGCCAAAACTCCATCTAATCCCGCCAGATCCTGGACTCTCAATTGCTCTGGCAAAATCGTTTCACGGCATTGTAACTTCTTCTAATCAATAGAAACAATTTTTCAACGGTGTCTTTGTGTGTTTGTCATCTTTATACTCGGATTCCGCACGAGATATGAAGACGTATTAGCCGGTCAGAGCATTCGGAGTGCTGAAATGCTCCTCACACGGTTAACACCTCTGTTTTCCCCGAGTAAGTGTAAATATTCTTCATGCACGAAACTATGGTTGTGCGCCTCTTTGAAATGATATAGCTCATACTTCTGAGCATCATTCAGCTTTATTATGATATTCGCTTGGCATCCAGTCCTTTTGGATGGTACCCTACGTACCCACCTGTCAGAAGGCTCATAGGCTAAAGTATCCATAGGTGGAAACACTTTATGGCCCTCTTTTGAACACACAAAATACTTATTTAGTATAATACCACGATTTTCGCGCTGTGTACCCTTCCTAACTGTTTAACCTCTAGCATCTGCATATGCTTTGTAAAAGTTCTACACAGCATCCACTGTGTCAAATAACATGCCCTCTACTAGAGTCAGTGAAGATGATGAAGTTGGAGTATATGTCTTTCTTCCCGAATTGGGAGAAACATGTTCTACACCCCGTGGTTGGTATGTAGGAACATCTACAAAACACGACAAAAATACAAACACATTATTAACATATAAAATGTTTAACACACAAAAACACTAAGCTAGAAAATTAGGAAACTTAAAACACATCATCTTATTCTTAGAATGCTACCAGAACACAATAATAACTACAACACATATGATCTCAAAAATGTTTTTTTTTTTTTTTGAACATAAGAAGACTTAAAACAAAAATGTTTTTTTTACACACTAAAACACAACTGATCTCAAAAGCAAATGATCTTAATACACAAAAATGTTTTTTCCCAACATTAAAACACATTATATGGATCTGAAAGCAATGAGCTTAAAACACAACGTAGTAAAACACATCAAAACCCCGGTGATCACGATACAAAATAAGAAAACCATACTAAACATACTAAAACACACATCATACCTAGTATCAGTAAACTAAACCCCATGCTGATCATGATAACTGATTTAAAAAAAATCACTTTGATCATCCTAAAACACATCACAAAAAAACCTTGTATCACCTACTAACAAATAAATACTAATCATGCTAACTAATTAACAGTAAACTAAAACACAATATAATAAGTTGTAACACAACAAGAAAATCCAAAATATACAACTTTTCATTATACAATCATCATTTATATGATGAGGACCATAACACATTGACTTTAACCTCTTAACTGGTAAAACACACCATCAAGAACATACTGATGATTAACCAGCAAAAACGTAAACATTGCTAAACACATGTGATAAAAATAAAACAAAAGAAATTGTATTTACCATCACCGCAGTCAACATTTGTGTTTGAAGCTATCTCCTTTTGTAACAACCCGACTTTTCGGATCGTTACCCGTAAGTTTTGCTTCGATTTGTAACCGTCTTGTATTCCGGGATTCGATATAAACAAAGGGTTATGTTATACTAAATACATTTTCATCACACCGCACCGCTATACGCTTAAACGCTTATTATTCGCAACGCTTACGCAACACGAATTATAAAGAATTATGCTAATTAAATTGTCGTGTTTGTTTGTTTGGTTATCATACGCCTCTTCCTTCGCTTATCATGACTAACACGCTAAGTCGCAAACGCTGTTATTAGTAGTAGTAATGTAATAACGTGTGTTCTTATGTGTTCTACTGGTGTGTGCTTATGATGTGTATTGTTTACTCGCAAACTTTATCGCCATGCAAACTCAACGCTACTCGCACAACTCGATTTATCACTCTAAAACGCAACGCAACCCGAAACTCAGTACTACGCTAGAATACTTAATGTACCAATACTATCTAGCGCAACAAAATGCATTAAACGAGCATCCTACACGGGAAACGAGGATTTCGTTGCACAAAACAACACCTTGGTTTGAAGCTAGGCAGCTTCGTACGAAGGCAGCCAGTTCGAACCAAGGGCTGTTATGCGAACCCACCATCTCTATAAATACCCAAGCCCCTCCTCTTTCATTCTCACTTGCTGATTTCATACCGAAACTCTGCCGAATTGTTGTCCAACCATTTTCAAGTAAGATTTAACAGTTTTCTTCAATTATACAACGTTTTCTACTTCCATTTTCACAAGAATCACTACGTTTTCATCTAAATTCTTATGTTTTCCCTTAAAAACATTCATCTTTTCACTTAACTTCTTCTTTTCTTCATAAATTCCTGCTTTTCACAAAAACCCTTCATCTTTTTCATCAAAACTTATTCTTTCACCTCTAATCTACACTTAACCGGGTGTATTGGGACTAGCTACGGGTTCCCAAGATAGAAATAAGTTGATTTCACACTCACCAAGTGTTGGATCTGGGTGAAAACTCTTTAAAACCGTTTAAACTTGATTTTTACACCAAACCGAACCAAAAACGACATGTGTTTTGTTCACTAAATAGTGGAATGAGGTAATGTCGAAACCGTCTCGAGTTGGACTCGGAAACACATCTGATTCAGGTGAAAACACAGCACCGAATGCCAAAAACAGCAACGTTTGTGAACTGTACTGTTTTGTGCGAAGCCAGCTTCGTACGAAGCCCCTGGTTTTACACAGCACAGCCCAATTCCCATTCATGACACAATCAAAGACCTCTCTGACTCTAAGCTCAATCAATAGCTTAAGGTGGGAGGGATGAACACTCGATTTTCCGAAGACGGCGCGAAGACACTCGATTTTGGACAACGGAAGCAACACGTGTACGAAGACCCACCTTCGTATGAAGCTTCTGTTTCCCCACCGACGCTTCGATTTTTGACCGTTTCAGCACTATGGAGGACTTATGCTTTTGTTCCCATACGCAGGCTGACCGGACGCTCCCTTCAATCCATTGAGGATCGTGTTTCTTAATTAGTACACACACTGTGAGTATACTCGAACCCATTTTCATTTAACGCACTTTTGGGTGTTACATACATTCTCTATCAAAACACAACACACAACACAAACACTTTTAAACACTAACCATTCCCGCATGATATACGTGATTTGTTGAATGCTTGTTACTATGCTTACACAGTGTTACACTAGACCGCCTTTAGCAACGATAGTACTATAGTTTGAACTTAGCACCTGTGTGACAGGGGTTGCTAAGGATCACTTTACATTACTTCACGTGTTCGCTTCGGTGAACATGTGTCGTGCATACTCTACATCGCAGTCACTTGGTTAGGTGGTATCATTGTTGATAGTTACATGCTTCGCCCGTTACGTGTTACATGCTGGTTATGCGTAAATGCTTTTCATACTATTATCTATGCTAAACTTGTGTACTCACCTTTACTTTATGTATTAACTTCTATTTTAACGTATGTGACAGGTTGATTGGATGTTATTCTGCAAACAAGTTAGGAAGTCTAGAAAGTCGCAATAAAATCTAGGTTGTCGGACTTGTTTTGTTTAAGAAATGTGAACTCTATGATGACTGTTTTTGAAATATTTGTTTATTGGTATGGGACAATGAACCTTTTTAAATATTGTCATTTAATAGTTGTTATAGATTCTCTTGAGCAATCTGGTTCGCCTAGTGTCGCGCCCCGATTATTCTGCCATTGGTTGGGGTGTGACAGATTGGTATCAGTGTCATAACTATAGGGAATTAGGTCGAGTCATGTAGAATTGACATAGTCTATAGTCTAAGCACCAACAGAACCCTTCATACGAACCCAGTAGGGGCTTTGCACGAACCCTCATGTTGCTAAACTCTCGTTTGAACCTACTATGTTACACCTTCGTACGAACCCACATACTACAGCTTCGTACGAAGGGACATTTCCTAAGGTCAAAACGCATTTTTGCCTTTCCTAAGGCTAACACAATACACACGCTTTCGAAAACGCTTGTGTCACGGCCCCCGGCCCGGTTTGACCCGGTTCAGGAGCCGCGGGACAGGAAATCCCGTGGTATTTATTTAATTGAGTTGACAGCGGAAGATTTTAGCAAGATCTTTTTAAAACTGAAAATGCCCGATTATATTATTTCATAATTCTGAAATAAAACCCGGTAATTTAAAAGATAGTGATTTTACTGGGAAATCCTTATTTTACAACACATGTTTCTTTATTTATTTTGAGCCACTTCCTTAAGCTTGTAGTGCTTCGCGGCACTTTTCCTGGATCACAACAGATCACCTGAAACATGTTTGAAAAAGGTTTTGTCAGTGGGAAATACTGGTGAATCATTCTTTTTACTAAAAACGACTCATTGTTATAATTTACAGTATTGAGAGCGATTACAATGTTTATACATATCAACCATCTACCCACGGTATTTATCACTCGACCACCTATTGGCTATCTCGTTGTCCAATGGTGTCTGTGATTATGGTCATATCACCCCTTGGCTAACCCGTTGTCCAATGGTGACGGTTATCAAGTAATGTATACAAAACCCCACATACCTGCTGTAATTTGGAGATTACAAAGACTTAATCCCTGTAATTATAACTTTGAAAACATGATTTTGAAAACAATTTGGTAAAAAGAGAATGACTCACATTGTAGATTTATTCGAGCAGAGTTTAGCCTACTGATAATCCTGTTAACCTAATTTAACAATCATGCGCAAGAAACTGGGTCACTAACTAATACAGCATTTACGATAACTCACGAGATTAAACCCTCACGATGAATGACAAAGTGCAATACTTAAACATCCATCGAATTCACGACGAATGACAAAGTATAAAACCCTTTTTGAGCAGCACTTAAACATTTATCGGATAGTTTCAATCGATCGGACATTGAATCGTAGCAGCGATCGAGTTATTACCCTGTTATCGCGGCAGAAATTCGAGACTGTGTGTGTTTCTGTAGTATTTGGACGATATCTCAGTGCATGAATCGAATTTTTACGTCGAACCAACGCGAAATTGCAAGTGCCAAAGTCTACTACTTATACTGGAAAAAGGGCTCCCTCGTGTGGCGCGAGGGGCCTTCACGTGGCGCGAGGGGTGCTACCCTACCATAGGGTAGCCCCGTGTCTCAGTAGGCTTGCTGAGTTGGTCGCTCGATCAAATTCGTTTTACACGTAAAACTGTGTGGATATTACTAACTAGGGTTTACCCCCCCTGAGTTTTAGGGGCCCTGATCCTGTTTCCAATTGTTCTGAAAATTTTAGGGTTTGTGCAGGATCACTTGGGGGTCTTAATTAGGGTTTCCTATTGGGTAAAATAATATAAGAAATGGTAATTTTAATGAGAGTTGTTACATCCTCCCCACCTTAATAAAAATCTCGTCCTCGAGATTTACTGGAATAAATGAGGATACTTTCGCTTCATATCCGATTCCAGCTCCCAGGTGTATTCGGGTCCTCTCTTTGATTCCCATTTGACTTTCACAAGCACTAATCGCTTGTGTTTGAGAAACTTGATCTTTCTATCTTCTATCTGCAATGGCTTCTCAACAAATTTCAGCTTTTCATTTACCTCTACATCCTGAAGAGGTACTATCAGGGATTCGTCAGATAGACATTTCTTGAGATTGGATACATGAAATACGTCATGAACTCCAGTTAATTCTTCTGGTAGTTGTAAACGATAGGCAACTGGTCCTATTCGCTGGATTACTGGGAATGGTCCTATGAATCTTGGATTTAGTTTTCCTTTCTTACCGAACCGAACTACTCCTTTCCAAGGGGAAACTTTTAAAAGTACCTTATCTCCGACTTGAAATTCTAGTGGTTTACGTCGATTGTCGGCATAGCTCTTTTGGCGGTCTCGAGCAATCTTCAGTCGTTCCTTGATCTGAGTGATCTTGTCGGTGGTTTCTTGTATGATTTTAGGACCTGATAATTGACTTTCTCCTATTTCTGCCCAGCAGACTGGAGTTCTGCATTTGCGTCCATACAGTGCTTCGAATGGGGCAGTTTCGATACTTGCATGATAACTATTATTATAGGAGAATTCAATTAAGGGTAGGTGGTCATCCCAGTTTCCACCAAAATCTATCACACATGCTCGGAGCATGTCTTCCAGTGTTTGTATCGTCCTTTCACTTTGCCCGTCTGTTTGAGGATGATATGCCGTACTTAAATTTAGTCGTGTTCCCATTGCTTTCTGGAAACTTGTCCAGAAATGGGAAGTGAAACGACTATCCCTATCCGATACAATAGAGAGTGGAACTCCATGTAAGGATACGACTTCATCTACATACAACTTGGCTAACCTTTCCATGCTAAAGGTTTCCTTCATGGATAGAAAATGGGCTGACTTGGTTAATCGATCCACAATTACCCAAATTGCGTCATTACCTTTTCTGGTTTTGGGCAATTTTGTAACAAAGTCCATTGTTATGAGCTCCCATTTCCATACAGGCACTTCTAATTGTTGTAGTAGCCCTGAAGGTTTCTTGTGTTCTGCCTTAACTTGTGAACAAGTAAGACATTTAGAAACATATCTAGCTATGTCCTTTTTCATTCCTATCCACCAGAAATTATTCCTTAAATCTTGGTACATTTTATTGTTTCCTGGATGCATGGTATACCTAGATTTATGAGCTTCTTCTAAAATTTTATCTCTTAATTCTCCTTGTTTAGGTACCCAAATTCTTTTCTTATGGAATCTCCAAATTCCATAATTTCCTTGTTCTAATTCTTTTATTCGTCCTTTCATTCCTTCAGCATCGTCCTTGATTGTTGTTTCTTGAACATTCTTTAGTTGTTCCATTAAATCTAAATGTAGATTTAATCTAAGAGCACGAACCCGTCGTTGTTTCTCATGATACTTACGACTTAAGGCATCTGCAACTACATTTGCCTTTCCTTCGTGATACTGAATATCACAGTCGTAGTCACTTATGATTTCCATCCATCTTCTTTGCCTCATGTTTAATTCTTTTTGCCCAAATATATATCTTAAGCTCTTATGATCTGTATAGACAGTAAACTTACTTCCGTACAGATAATGTCTCCAAATATTAAGGGCAAAAATTATGGCTCCTAACTCTAAGTCATGAGTTGTATAATTTTCCTCGTCCTTTTTCAATTGCCTTGACGCATACGCAATTACCTTCTTGCGTTGCATAAGCACACATCCAAATCCTAGTTTTGAAGCATCACAGTATACTTCAAAATCTTATGTTCCTTCTGGTAAAGCTAAGATTGGAGCATTTGTTAACTTATGCTTTAAAATCTTAAAAGCTTCTTCTTGCTTAGGTCCCCATTCAAACTTAACTGTTTTACAGGTTAGCTTAGTTAATGGTACAACTATTTTAGAAAAATCCTTAATAAACCGTCTATAATATCCAGCTAAACCTATAAAACTTCTAATTTCCATTGCTGATTGTGGAGCCTTCCATTTGGTGATTGCTTCTATCTTAGCAGGATCTACATGAATACCTTCGTGATTCACCATGTGTCCTAAAAATTGCACTTCCTGTAGCCAAAATTCACATTTCGAGAATTTGGCATAAAGCTTTTCTTTTCTTAACAAAGTTAAGAGTGCATGTAAGTGCTGACAATGCTCGTTCTGACTTTTGGAATAAATAAGTATATCGTCGATAAAGACAATTACAAATTTATCCAAGTACGGTTTACAGATTCTATTCATCATGTCCATAAATGCTGCAGGTGCATTCGTTAATCCGAAGGGCATGACTGTAAACTCATAATGACCATACCTAGTTCTGAAAGCAGTTTTAGGTATGTCTTCTTCTTGTACCTTCAATTGATGGTATCCGGAGCGCAAATCTATCTTAGAAAAGTATCTAGCTCCTTGTAGTTGATCAAAAAGATCCTCAATTCTAGGTAATGGGTATCGATTCTTAATGGTAACCTTATTTAATTCCCTATAATCGATACACATTCGCATCGAACCGTCCTTTTTCTTTACGAACAACACTGGTGCTCCCCAAGGGGATGAACTAGGTTGTATGAATCCCTTACTTAGCAATTCATCTAACTGCTTTTTCAATTCTAACATTTCCGTGGGTGCTAACCGATAAGGTGATTTGGCTATCGATGTAGTTCCAGGAATTAGATGAATCCTAAATTCTACTTCCCTATCTGGTGGTAATCCTGGTAACTCTTCTGGGAATACATCTGGGTATTTTGAGACTACAGGAATTTCCTTAAGTTCTTTATCCTTAGTACTAATGATCACTGAAATCATATATACTATTCCTTGCTTTCGTTCATAACTAGCAACTTTCATTACTGAAATGAACTTCATGGGTTTACGTGGCTTATCTCCTGTAATCACGATCACTTCTCCGGTGGGTGCCCGAATTTCTATAGAGTTCTTATCACAAAGGATTCGAGCATGGTTGGCTACTAACCAATCCATTCCTAACACAACATCGAACCCAGCTAAATTCATTGGTAATAGGTTTGCATGAAATTTATGACCTGAAAGTTCTATATTTTCTTTTTGCAAAACCTTATCTATGTTAATAAAATTCCCATCTGCTGTTTCGACTGTAAAAATCTGCCTAAGGTTGGTTAAGGGTAAGTTAAGAGCTTGGCAGAATGAAGTATTTATAAAACTTTGGTTTGCACTAGAGTCAAATAATACTTTTACGTAAACGTTGTGAACTAGGAACGTACCAGCTATCACATCTGGGATGAGTTCTGCCTCCTGGGTAGTTAATTGGAATACTCGAACATTCTTCTTAGTAGCTCCGTCAGTTGTTTTGGCTTTATTGTCTGCTGGTTTGACCAACTTAGGACATTCTGGTTTGAAATGCCCAGCTTCTCCACAGTTATAGCAGACCCTTGTTTTCTTTCTGCAGTCTTCTTCACGATGTCCTACAACTCTGCAAAAGTTACAGGTTACATTGCATTTTCCAAAATGTTTCTTTCTGCAATTCCTGCAGAATGGCGGAGTTGAGGATTGCCCGGTTCCTTTCTTCTTGAAGTTGCTATTATTACCCACACGAAATCCTTGGGTAATTCTCTGAGCTAATTCCTTCTTCTGATTTTCATCTCTTGTGCGTACCAGCTCGTCAGTTAGGGTGTTAGCTAATTCTACCGCATCGTCAATAGTGCGAGGTCTCGCAGCTTTAACGATATTACGAATTTCACCAATCAATCCCCAAATATAGCGAGAAATGAGTACCGGTTCTGGCGAAGCCAGTGTTGGTACCACTCTAGCATATTCGAAGAATGTCAAAGTATATCCGCGACAATCTACACCAATC
This sequence comes from Helianthus tuberosus, assembly GCA_030545235.1. Taxonomy (NCBI): domain Eukaryota; kingdom Viridiplantae; phylum Streptophyta; class Magnoliopsida; order Asterales; family Asteraceae; genus Helianthus; species Helianthus tuberosus. Next base: position 192,579,015 of record CM060406.1, read on the forward strand.
ATTCGATGGTTTAGGAACTTATTCGCCATTTGTTCCTTTAAATATTCGGGGCAGAATTTTCTTTCTATTAGTTGCTTAAATTCTTCCCAACTCATGGCATAGGCCGTATTTCTTCCTTTGGCTTGAAGTACCGTATTCCACCATTCTAACGCCCCTTCTTTAAAAAGATGCGACGCATACATGACCTTGTCTTCCTCAGCACATTTACTTATCAAAATTACTGCTTCCGTTTTCTCCAACCAACGCAGTGTCGCAGTCGCCCCTTCATTGCCTGCAAATTCAGCCGGTTTACAGGCAAGAAACTCCTTGTAAGTGCAACCAGGCGTTGCAGCTTTCATTTTCTTAAGGAGTGGAGCTTGTAACCCGTCATTGTCATTATTAATATGGTTGCCGCCTCCGTTTATACTATTACTAAAATTGTCACCTTGAGTGCGTTTGCTATGAATAATTTGTTGAGGTTCAATAGGTTTCTGGGCAGCAGCTAGGATTGCTGGAATAGCATTGGCTATTCCTTGAGCAACGATATTTTCGATATCTTGCTTAGTCATAAATTGATCTCCCTGATTTTGCTCAGATTTATTAACTTCATTAACTGGTTCATTAGCAGGTTCCATCTGATAATTAATATATATACATTATTAGAATGGAGTAATTAGAAGTTATACACAAAACAATTATACAAATTTCACAACACACATATATATCCAAAATTATCGATTCCTCGATTTCCCTTTTTATATATCATATTATGCATCCGTACACACTGTTATGTTACAAAGTTTTATTTTTATTTTACAAGATTATATTTTTATTACTATTATTTATTTATTATTATTATTATTATTATTATTATTATACAATCATAGTTACGTTTTCACACCATCCCTTCTGCTGATATTTTAGAAATGACGCTCCCTCTCGTCGTACTTCCAGGAGATTTGCTCTCCCACCTCCCGAATCCTATTCCCTGCACCTATTAGCTCCTCGCCAAAATGGCGAAGTTCAGCTAAATTTTCATTGCTCATTGGTGGGTTTGGTATAGGTTCTGGGTCGAACGGAGGGAAAAAGGTATAAGGGTTATTTAGGAGGTTTTGAAACTGCCAGTCATTGGTCCACCATTCATCCATTTCTCCTAAAGGTTGGGTATGGATTAAAGGTTCTGGGATGGCTGGTTCCAAATTTATTGGAAGTTGAGTTTCGGCAGGATAAGGATAAAGGTTGTTATTGATAGGTCTAATGATATCACAGCTTGCCAATATGCGATCCAACTCCTCTTGTAATGGCAATTCCTCGACTTGTTTAGAACTTTCCCCAATTTCCATTTCTACTTGCCTAGAACCTTCCCCGATCGAAATTCCTCTTCCTTTATCTATGGGATTCTCTATTTTGGGAACCTTTCTAGTTGCTGGTTTCCTCCTGCGTACACGCCTCCAACCTACAAATCTTCTCTTTTTATTAGGCTTTGGTTTCTCCGAAGGTGGAGCGTGGAATTCCATAGGTTCTTCCACATCGGGTATGTAACCAGTAAAGTCTTTGGAAACTTCTATTTTCACCGGATAGAGATTGAGATTCTGAAGGGCTTCAGATAACTCATTCATGCTGTTTAGCATATATGGAAAAATGCACAAAAATATTAAGTTAAAATTTTATAACAAAATTTCACGGATAAACATTCAAGTATTATTGCATACCGTGTGACTAATTTAATACAAAGGACAACTGATAATTAAAACATACTAGGGTTTATTGTAAAGTTATTTATTTACTGGTTAAAGTTTCTGGCTTGTAGGTGATATGGGTGCTATTACTGGGTTAGGGTATTAAATGTTAACATTTACTGCTACCGTAGCTAACATATAAAGATCTGCCCATTTTTCAACTAATTTGTCTTCCCATGGTGGATTACTGCCTATTTTCTGGATTTCTTGATTACTCCTCAATTCTTTTGGTTGTGATTTCTTTATTTTCTCTTGACTTTTCCTAATAATCAAACTTCTTTTATTAGGAGAAAGTGGTTCCTCAAACTGTGCCTTACGGACAAATATTCCTTCCTCAGTATTTGTTGGGCATTTTGAGGATGAAGTTCCTTTTTCTTTCGGTGAAGTATGTAATTTATGATAGATATCCGAAAGTCTTTGCTTACCCATACTGTAAACGAATTTTCAAATAATAAAACACGTAATCACAAAAATGGCAATCAGTAAAATTAAGTATTTTACAAATACTTAATAGGCTTAAATCAGTGGCTCTGATACCACCTTTTCTTGTCACGGCCCCCGGCCCGGTTTGACCCGGTTCAGGAGTCGCGGGACAGGAAATCCCGTGGTATTTATTTAATTGAGTTGACAGCGGAAGATTTTAGCAGGATCTTTTTAAAACTGAAAATGCCCGATTATATTATTTCATAATTCTGAAATAAAACCCGGTAATTTACAAGATAGTGATTTTACTGGGAAATCCTTATTTTACAACACATGTTTCTTTATTTATTTTGAGCCACTTCCTTAAGCTTGTAGTGCTTCGCGGCACTTTTCCTAGATCACAACAGATCACCTGAAAGTCTGAAACATGTTTGAAAAAAGGTTTTGTCAGTGGGAAATACTGGTGAATCATTCTTTTTACTAAAAACGACTCATTGTTATAATTTACAGTATTAAGAGCGATTACAATGTTTATACATATCAACCATCTACCCACGGTATTTATCACTCGACCACCTATTGGCTATCTCGTTGTCCAATGGTGTCTGTGATTATGGTCATATCACCCCTTGGCTAACCCGTTGTCCAATGGTGACGGTTATCAAGTAATGTATACAAAACCCCACATACCGGCTGTAATTTGGAGATTACAAAGACTTAATCCCTGTAATTATAACTTTGAAAACATAATTTTGAAAGCAATTTGGTAAAAAGAGAATGACTCACATTGTAGATTTATTCGAGCAGAGTTTAGCCTACTGATAATCCTGTTAACCTAATTTAACAATCATGCGCAAGAAACTGGATCAGTAACTAATACAACATTTACGATAACTCACGAGATTAAACCCTCACGATGAATGACAAAGTGCAATACTTAAACATCCATCGAATTCACGACGAATGACAAAGTATAAATCCTTTTTGAGCAGCACTTAAACATTTATCGGATAGTTTCAATCGATCGGACATTGAATCGTAGCAGCGATCGAGTTACTACCCTGTTATCGCGGCAGAAATTCGAGACTGTGTGTGTTTCTATAGTATTTGGACGATATCTCAGTGCATGAATCGAATTTTTACGTCGAACCAACGCGAAATTGCAAGTGCCAAAGTCTACTACTTATACTGGAAAAAGGGCTCCCTCGTGTGGCGCGAGGGGCCTTCGCGTGGCGCGAGGGTTGCTACCCTACCATAGGGTAGCCCCGTGTCTCAGTAGGCTTGCTGAGTTGGTCGCTCGATCAAATTCGTTTTACACGTAAAACTTACCCCCCCCCCCTGAGTTTTAGGGGCCCTGATCCTGTTTCCAATTGTTTTGAAAATTTTAGGGTTTGTGCAGGATCACTTGGGGGTCTTAATTAGGGTTTCCTATTGGGTAAAATAATATAAGAAATGGTAATTTTAATGAGAGTTGTTACATCCTCCCCACCTTAATAAAAATCTCGTCCTCGAGATTTACTGGAATAAATGAGGATACTTTCGCTTCATCTCCGATTCCAGCTCCCAGGTGTATTCGGGTCCTCTCTTTGATTCCCATTTGACTTTCACAAGCACTAATCGTTTGTGTTTGAGAAACTTGATCTTTCTATCTTCTATCTGTAATGGCTTCTCAACAAATTTCAGCTTTTCATTTACCTCTACATCTTGAAGAGGTACTATCAGGGATTCGTCAGATAGACATTTCTTGAGATTGGATACATGAAATACGTCATGTACTCCAGTTAATTCTTCTGGTAGTTGTAAACGGTAGGCAACTGGTCCTATTCGCTGGATTACTGGGAATGGTCCTATGAATCTTGGATTTAGTTTTCCTTTCTTACCGAACCGAACTACTCCTTTCCAAGGGGAAACTTTTAAAGGTACCTTATCTCCGACTTGAAATTCTAGTGGTTTACGTCGATTGTCGGCATAGCTCTTTTGGCGGTCTCGAGCAATCTTCAGTCGTTCCTTGATCTGAGTGATATTGTCGGTGGTTTCTTGTACGATTTCAGGACCTGATAATTGACTTTCTCCTATTTCTGCCCAGCAGACTGGAGTTCTACATTTGCGTCCATACAGTGCTTCGAATGGGGCAGTTTCGATACTTGCATGATAACTATTATTATAGGAGAATTCAATTAAGGGTAGGTGGTCATCCCAGTTTCCATCAAAATCTATCACACATGCTCGGAGCATGTCTTCTAGTGTTTGTATCGTCCTTTCACTTTGCCCGTCTGTTTGAGGATGATATGCCGTACTTAAATTTAGTCGTGTTCCCATTGCTTTCTGGAAACTTGTCCAGAAATGGGAAGTGAAACGACTTGGCTAACCTTTCCATGCTAAAGGTTTCCTTCATGGATAGAAAATGGGCTGACTTGGTTAATCGATCCACAATTACCCAAATCGCGTCATTACCTTTTCTGGTTTTGGACAATTTTGTAACAAAGTCCATTGTTATGAGCTCCCATTTCCGTACAGGCATTTCTAATTGTTGTAGTAGCCCTGAAGGTTTCTGGTGTTCTGCCTTAACTTGTGAACAAGTAAGACATTTAGAAACATATCTAGCTATGTCCTTTTTCATTCATATCCACCAGAAATTATTCCTTAAATCTTGGTACATTTTATTGTTTCCTGGATGCATGGTATACCTAGATTTATGAGCTTCTTCTAAAATTTTATCTCTTAATTCTCCTTGTTTAGATACCCAAATTCTTTTCTTATGGAATCTCCAAATTCCATCATTTCCTTGTTCTAATTCTTTTATTCGTCCTTTCATTCCTTCAGCATCGTCCTTGATTGTTGTTTCTTGAACATTCTTTAGTTGTTCCATTAAATCTAAATGTAGATTTAATCTAAGAGCACGAACCCGTCGTTGTTTCTCATGATACTTACGACTTAAGGCATCTGCAACTACATTTGCCTTTCCTTCATGATACTGAATATCACAGTCGTAGTCACTTAAGATTTCCATCCATCTTCTTTGCCTCATGTTTAATTCTTTTTGCCCAAATATATATCTTAAGCTCTTATGATCTGTTTAGACAGTAAACTTACTTCCGTATAGTCGTACAGATAATGTCTCCAAATCTTAAGGGCAAAAATTATGGCTCCTAACTCTAAGTCATGAGTTGTATAATTTTCCTCGTCCTTTTTCAATTGCCTTGACGCATACGCAATTACCTTCTTGCGTTGCATAAGCACACATCCAAATCCTAGTTTTGAAGCATCACAGTATACTTCAAAATCTTCTGTTCCTTCTGGTAAAGCTAAGATTGGAGCATTTGTTAACTTATGCTTTAAAATCTTAAAAGCTTCTTCTTGCTTAGGTCCCCATTCAAATTTAACTGTTTACAGGTTAGCTTAGTTAATGGTACAACTATTTTAGAAAAATCCTTAATAAACCGTCTATAATATCCAGCTAAACCTATAAAACTTCTAATTTCCATTGCTGATTGTGGAGCCTTCCATTTGGTGATTGCTTCTATCTTAGCAGGATCTACATGAATACCTTCGTGATTCACCATGTGTCCTAAAAATTGCACTTCCTGTAGCCAAAATTCACATTTCGAGAATTTGGCATAAAGCTTTTCTTTTCTTAACAAAGTTAAGAGTGCATGTAAGTGCTGACAATGCTCGTCCTGACTTTTGGAATATATAAGTATATCGTCGATAAAGACAATTACAAATTTATCCAAGTACGGTTTACAGATTCTATTCATCATGTCCATAAATGCTGCAGGTGCATTCGTTAATCCGAAGGGCATGACTGTAAACTCATAATGACCATACCTAGTTCTGAAAGCAGTTTTAGGTATGTCTTCTTCTTGTACCTTCAATTGATGGTATCCGGAGCGCAAATCTATCTTAGAAAAGTATCTAGCTCCTTGTAGTTGATCAAAAAGATCCTCAATTCTAGGTAATGGGTATCGATTCTTAATGGTAACCTTATTTAATTCCCTATAATCAATACACATTCGCATCGAACCGTCCTTTTTCTTTACGAACAACACTGGTGCTCCCCAAGGGGATGAACTAGGTTGTATGAATCCCTTACTTAGCAATTCATCTAACTGCTTTTTCAATTCTAACATTTCCGTGGGTGCTAACCGATAAGGTGATTTGTCTATCGATGTAGTTCCAGGAATTAGATGAATCCTAAATTCTACTTCCCTATCTGGTGGTAATCCTGGTAACTCTTCTGGGAATACATCTGGGTATTCTGAGACTACAGGAATTTCCTTAAGTTCTTTATCCTTAGTACTAATGATCACTGAAATCATATATACTATTCCTTGCTTTCGTTCATAACTAGCAACTTTCATTACTGAAATGAACTTCATGGGTTTACGTGGCTTATCTCCTGTAATCACGATCACTTCTCCGGTGGGTGCCCGAATTTCTATAGAGTTCTAATCACGATCACTTCTCACTGAAACCAATAACTCTCGATAAGATCACTCACCCAGGGCGTATTTTACTCCCAGCACGAGAATCTCCGTTGAGCTAGGAGTGATATCCACATCTCGACGGGAATCTCCATTTCTATCTCATGGTTGTCTCAACCACACTTAGGAACGAAGTCATTAAGTTAGGGGTGAAACCCGCATCTTAATGACACGTTCCACTCCCTACTTTGATTTTACAAATCTCACCAAGGTCTCGATTGTTCCCATGACTTGAGTCACGTAGTAACTAGAAGGACGAGTTCCGTTCGCCGTATTTCGTTGAGGGCCCAGTCTATTAGGCCAAGTGTGTATTCGAACTCGTTGGGAATAATCGAATCACTTTGGGTAGTCGATGTCTAAGACCCAAGGCACTCTACTTTATTTCTAGCCTGCAATGGTCGATTTTTACGCGTCACCTATGTTTATTGTGTTTATGTGTTTTAAATTTATGATTTATGGTTTCAATTTCTCACTTTTCGCTCTTCACTCCGCCAAGCACGCATAACTCGCACAGCTTTCGTAATTTAAAACGCTAACTAATCGCGAACAAACTAAGAAGCCTTGTACACTTTACTTCTCGCTTATGCTACTCGCTATCGGAACTCTCGAACGCGCTAGACGCCCTTGAAAGATAGGTGAATACATGCAAAATATGTAGGTGAAAACGTGCAAAATATGTGCTCATACGTGCTTATGTGTATACGTGCTTATGTGGAATATGTGCCTATGTGACCATGTGTTTATGTGCCTACGTGTTCCTTAACTTTACATCCTAATAATAAATATGTTGTACGCAACTCTAAATTTTCAAACAAAACCCGATATAATCAAATCTGGTCTAATTCTTATGACAACGTCTGCTGCAGAACCTACACTCGACAATGTCCTCTTTTGGTTCCCATACTCACCTAAATATTCAGAGGAACAAAGCTGATAAGCGAATCGCATCACTCGTGGCTAAGGAAATGGCTAAGGTCATACCTCAGATTTTCAGTGAGATCAATGAGGTTAGCAGCGAATCTTCTCTTGAATCAAAGAGTGACGCGCCAAAAGCTTCGTTCAGCTTCAAACAATTCAAAACTTGCGGTCCTGCAAACTTTACTAGCGAGGACGGACCCAGCGCAATGTTTCAATGGTTTAATTCGATCAAAGTCACCTTTCGTCAAAGAGGATGTCCTGAAAATCTCCGCACTGTGAATGCTACTGGAGTCTTCCAGTCCAGGGCGCTGGATAGGTGGACCGCTGAGCGCAACATGCGCGGTAATAATGCAGCTTATGGCCTCTCATGGGAGGAGCTCAGGGAGCACATGATGAAGGAGTTCTGTCCTTTTCACGAAGTCCAGAAGCTAGAGAATGAATTTTGGCACATCAAGCAAGAAGGAGGTGACAACGCTGGCCTCACCGCTCGTTTCAAACAGTTGAGCATTATCTATCCCAATCAGGTGGACACGCCTGATAAGACCATCAATAAGTATATTCACGCTCTTCCCGACTGTGTAGCTGATTTTGTTCAAGCAGCTAGACCCACTACTATCGAGGAAACCTACCAACTCGCAGTTGAGATCAATGACAAACGAGTCTTGGCTGGAGCTTTCTAAACCTCGACCAAGAGTCTCAATCAGGCTAGTGCTACTCCCAATACTGGTAATGCAGCATCTCAAGGTTCCAAGTCATCACGCCAAGGCCGCAAGCGAAAGAACAACAACAAGAAGAACTATGTGACTACCGCCGCAACACCGCTCAACGCAGTCTCCGCACCGGCCAGCAACCAGAACCGTCAAGTTGTTACTACCAATGCACCGCCTGCCAAGCGTGCGTACACTGGTACTCACCCTCTGTGTCCTACTTGCACCTATCATTATCCAGCATGGGTGAACTGTCGTTTATGTGCAAACTGCAACATCGACGGGCACTATACTGCGCACTTCCGCTCAGGCCCCCGCCAGCAAGCTCTTCCTGCTCCTCAGGTCCACCAAGCAGCTTCTGCCCTCGCTGTTCATACATGAGCTTGCTACACTTGTGGTGACCCGAATCATTTTGCTAATGTCTCCCCTCACTGAGTTATGAAACAAGAGCCCCAGCAGCAGCAACCACCATAGCAGCAACAACAGCAGCAGTAGCAGCAGCCACAACAAGCAGCCCACTGAAGAACATTCAATATCAACATCTGCCAGGCTCAGACTGACAACAACATTTTCAATGGTACATTCCTTGTTAACGGTATTTATGCTTCTTGCTTATTTGATACTGGAGCCGATAACTCTTTTGTTGTTTGAATTCGAAAAACTTTTAAAATGTAAACGCGCTAATCTCCTAACAACCTTCGACGTAGAAGTTGCCACCGGAAGAACCATCACCGTCAGCTCCGTTCTCCGTGATTGTTCTCTTACACTCAACAATTACGTCTTCCCGATCGATCTCATTCCTATGCAACTTGGTAGCTACGATGTCATAGTAGGCATGGATTTCCTTCGTGAAAAGTGTGCCAAAGTCGTTTGTTTCGAAAAGATGATTCGTTTCTCTCTCTCAAATGGTGATCAATTATGTGTTTATGCCGAAGTATCCTCGAAAGAACTGAAACTGATGTCGTGTATTCAAGCGAGCAAGTATCTCCGCAAGGAATACTTGGCTTTCTTAGCCCACATTGTAGTAGCGGAGGAGGAAAGAAGTCGATGGAAAAGGTACTTGTGGTTCATGATTTTCCTAATGTCTTTCCTGATGATTTACCCGGTCTACCCCCTACCCGCGATATCGACTTTTGTATCGACCTTATCCCTAGTGCCAACCCTATCGCTATAGCCCCTTATCGCCTCGCACCGTCCGAAATGCGTGAATTGTCTAGCCAACTCCAGGAATTACTTGATAAAGGCTTCATACGCCCTAGCACATCTCCTTGGGGCGTACCTGTCCTTTTTGTGAAAAAGAAGGATGGATCATTCCGAATGTGCATCGATTATAGGGAACACAACAAGCTTACTATGAAGAATCGCTACCCTCTACCTCAAATCGACGACTTATTTGACCATCTGCAAGGCGCTACCTGTTTCTCTAAAATTGACCTACGTTCTGGTTATCACCAGTTGCGTAGTTAGGAGCAAGACATTCCAAAAACCACTTTCCGTACCCGCTATGGCCATTACGAGTTCGTGGTCATGCCTTTTCATCTCACCAATGCACCTGCGGTCTTCATGGATTTAATGAACCGTGTGTGTAAACCCTTCTTAGATCGCTTCTTTATTGTGTGTATCAATGATATCCTTATCTACTCGAAGTCGAGAGCCGAACACGCGGAACATCTTCGTTTAGTTCTCAAGCTTCTCCAAGGAAATCTCCTCTATGCCAAGTTCTCCAAGTGTGACTTTTGGCTCGAGGAGGTTCAATTCCTCGGTCACATCGTCAACAGTCAAGGAATTCACGTCGACCCCACGAAGATCGAAGCAGTTAAGAGTTGGATTACGCCGAACTCTCCATCCGAAGTCCGTTCGTTTCTTGGATTGGCTGGTTATTACCGTCGGTTCATCGCTGACTTTTCAAAAATCTTCGTACCGCTTACCGCTTTAACTCAGAAGGACAAACCTTTTGTTTGGGGTCCCAAACTAGAGGAAGCCTTCCAAACCCTAAAGTTCATGCTCTGCAACGCTCCTGTCCTTACCCTTCCCGACGGAAACGATGATTTCGTTGTTTATTGTGATGCCTCTAACCTAGGTCTTGGTTGTGTTCTCATGCAACGAGACAAGGTTATCGCGTATGCGTCTCGACAACTCAAGGTCCACGAGAAGAACTACACTACCCATGATCTCGAACTCGGTGCAGTTATTTTTGCGTTAAAGATTTGGCAACACTACCTTTATGGTACCAAGTGTACGGTCTTCACCGACCATAATAGCCTACAACACATCTTGAACCAGAAAGAACTAAACATGCGCCAACGCAGATGGGTTGAACTTCTTAACGACTATGACTGTGAGCTATACTACCATCCAGGCAAGGCGAACATCGTAGCCGATGCCCTCCATCGACGAAGCTATGTGTGTAGCGTTCGCGACATTCAAGCCCAGCAGGAACTCGAAGCCCTCCTTCGTAACGCTCAGCACGCCTGTTTTCTCGAGAACACTTTGAAGGAAGAAAGAATATGTAGAACCGAAAATCAGTTAGTGAATAAACCGAATGGTATTTTTCACTATCTCGACCGTATTTGGATCCCTAGTCGCAATAATCTCTGAGAGATTTTGTTGACTGAAGCCCACAAATCCCGATATTCCATTCACCTCGGTGCCGACAAGATCAGGACCTTCGTTCCAGGTATTGGTGGCCGGGAATGAAGAAGGATATCGCTCTCTAAGTTTCGAAATGCCTAACTTGCTCGAAAGTTAAGGCCGAACATCAACGACCCTCTGGCTTACTCGAACAACCCGATATCCCGATGTGGAAATAGGAGAGTATGGCCATGGATTTCATTACGAAACTCTCGCGCCCTCCTTCAGATCACGATAGCATTTGGGTTATCTTTGATCGTCTTACGAAATCCGCCCATTTTATACCAATACGAGAAGACTTCAAGGTAGAACGATTAGCATGAATGTATACCGACGAAGTCATTTGTTGACACGGGATGCCTCGTGACATCATCTCTGACCATGATGGTCGTTTTACCTCACGTCTCTGGGAGAATTTTCAGTCTGCTCTCGGTACAACTCTTAATATCAGTACCGCATTCCATCCCCAGACCGACGGTCAGACTGAGCGCACGATCCGCACCCTTGAAGACATGCTTCGCGCGTGCGTTATAGATTTTGGTGGTAATTGGGATTCGCATTTACCTTTAGTAGAATTCTCGTACAATAACAGTTATCATGCTAGTATTCAAATGGTACCCTTTGAGGCATTATATGGTAGAAAATGTCGATCGCCAATTGTATGGCACGAGATCGGAGACGCACAAATCATCAGTCCTGAGTTGATACAAGAAACGACAGACAAGATCCTCCAAATAAGAGACAATCTCTTGAAAGCTCGGATTCGTTAAAAGAGCTACGCCGATAAACGCCGCAAGCCCCTTGAGTTTGAAGTTGGTGATCACGTACTCCTAAAAGTTTCACCTTGGAAGGGGGTGATCCGATTCGGCAAGAAAGGAAAGCTCGCGCCATGATACGTGGGTCCCTTTAAGATTTAGGAAAGAATTGGCAAAGTGGCCTATTGACTCGAATTACTGGTTGAGCTCAGCAACGTACATCCGACTTTCCACGTCTCAAACCTCAAGAAGTGCTTAGCTGAAGAGAATCTTCACATATCTCTCGAAGACTTACAAGTAAACGAGACCCTGCACTTTGTGGAAAAGCCTGTAGAAATCATGGATCGAGAGACCAATAAACTCCGATGCTCACGGATTCCCATAGTGAAGGTTCGCTGGGAAGGCTAACGCGTCGTCGAGTTCACCTGGGAACTCAAAAGTGATATGAAAGCCAAATATCCACAACTCTTTGTTACGCCTGCTCCTTAATTTCGGGACGAAGTTTACTAAAGTAGGGGAGGCTGTAACAACCAGACTTTTCGGATCGTTACCCGTATGTTTTGCTTCGATTTGTAACCATCTTGTATTCCGGGATTCGATATAAACAAAGGGTTATGTTATAACAAATACATTTTCATCACACCGCACTGCTATACGCTTAAATGCTTATTATTCGCAACGCTTACGCAACACAAATTACAGAGAATTATGCTAATTAAATTGCCGTGTTTGTTTGTTTGTTTCGAGCATCCTACATGCGAAACGAGGATTTCGTTACACAAAACAACACCTTTGTTCGAAGCTAGGCAGTTTCGTACGAAGGCAGCCAATTTGAACCAAGGGCTGTTGTGCAAACCCACCATCTCTATAAATACATAAGCCCCTCCCCATTCATTCTCACTTGCTGATTTCGTACCGAAACTCTGCCGAATTGCTGTCCGACCATTTTCAAGTAAGATTTAACAGTTTTTTTTTTCAATTATACAACGTTTTCCACTTCGATTTTCACAAGAATCACTATGTTTTCATATAAATTCTTATGTTTTCCCTTAAAAACATTCATCTTTTCACTTAACTTCTTCTTTTCTTCATAAATATCTGCTTTTCAGAAAAACCCTTCATCTTTTTCATCAAAACTTCTTCTTTCACCTCTAATCTACACTTAACCGGGTGTATTGGGACCAGCTACGGTTTCCCAAGTTATAAATCAGTTGATTTCACACTCACCAAGTGTTGGATCTGGGTGAAAACTCTTTAAAACCATTTAAACTTGATCACTCGGAAACACATCTGATTCAGGTGAAAACACGGCACCGAATGCCAAAAACAGCCACGTTTGTGAACTGGACTGTTCTGTGTGAAGCCGGCTTCGTACGAAGGCACTGCCTTCGTACGAAGGCCCTGGTTTTACTCAACACAACTCAATTTCCATTCGTGACATAATCAAAGACCTCTCCGACTCTAAGCTCAATCAATAGCTTAAGGTGGGAGGGATGAACACTCGATTTTCCGAAGACGACGCGGAGACACTCGATTTTGGACAACGGAAGCAGCACGCGTACGAAGACCCACCGTCGTACGAAGGTACCAGCTTCGTACGAAGCTTCTGTTTCCCCACCGACACTTCAATTTTCGACCGTTTCAGCACTATGGAGGACTTATGCTTCTGTTCCCATACGCAGGCTGATCCGATGCTCCCTTCAATCCATTGAGGATCGTGTTTCTTGATTAGTATACGTTCTATGAGTATACTCAAACCCATTTTTGTTTAACGCACTTTTGGGTGTTACATACGTTCTCTATCAAAACGTAACACACAACGCAAACACTTTTAAACGCTAACCGATCCCGCATGATATACGTGATTTGTTGAATGCTTGTTACTATGCTTACACAGTGTTACACTAGACCGCATTTAGCAACGATAGTACTATAGTTTGGACTCAGCACCTGTGTGACAGGGGTTGCTAAGGATCACTTTACATTACTTCACGTGTTTGCTTCGGTGAACATGTGTCGCGCATACTCTACCTCGCAGTCACATGGTTAGGTGGTATCATTGTTGATAGTTACATGCTTCGCCCATTACGTGTTACATGTTGGTTATGCGTAAACGCTTTTCATACTATTATCTATGCTAAACTTGTGTACTCACCTTTACTTTATGTATTGACTTTTATTTTAACGTATGTGATAGGTTGATCGGATGTTATGCTGCAGACAAGTTAGGAAGTCTAGAAACTCGCAATAAAATCTAGGTTGTCGGACTTGTTTTGTTTAAGAGATGTGAACTCTATGATGACTGTTTTTGAAATATTTGTTTATTGGTATGAGACAATGAACCTTTTTAAATATTGTCATTTAATAGTTGTTATGGATTCTCTTGAGCAATCTGGTTCGCCTAGTGCCGCGCCCCGATGATTCCGCCATCGGTTGGGGTGTGACACTTTTACTAACGTAAGGTGATTGTGATGAACAAAATGATGAAGAATATAAAAAACGTATGTATTGTTAATTGAGATTTACGTATTCATATAATTGATAACCACCAATTCAAAAATTCATGGAGATTTACGGTTTCCATAATCTTCTCAACCGTTAGTTAATAAAAATTAGATTCCAAAAATAAAATAATTGTCAAATTACCCAAATGGCCTTTTTGTTAAAAAAACCCTAAATGACATATGTCACCTCCCTATGACTTCCTACACTTTGTAGGAAACTTAGACTTTGTAGTCAACTCCTACTCCCTCTCTCTCTCTCTCTTTCTCTCTCTCTCTCTCTCTCTATATATATATATATAATATCCTAAATTTGGTGAATTTATTAATAACTTAACTAATAAATCCATAATCTAGTCAATTAACAATGTCTTGCATCTTTTTATTTAAAAACAATTTATATTTGTAAAAAGACTAAATTTGTTTTTTTATTTTAATATTCCTTTTATTACTAAATAATTTACCAAGAGTCATGAAATTTATAAAGATTCCATGTCATATGTATTTTCTAGAAAAAAAAATCAGAAAACAATATCTATGAAATTTTATTTTGGAAATTTTGCATTTTATATAATTTTTCTATATAATATAACATGATCAAAATTCATAATAAATCCACATGATGTCTAAAAATTCTCAAAAATTACACAAACTAATCTAGCACGATAATGAACAATACCCTAGTTTCAATTTTACCAAAACACAAGTCTAAGATCAAAAGCCTCAAAATCTATAATCTAAAAACCCTAGAATAACAATAAATTAAATTTAGATTCATAATGCCATATATCATAGAAATGGATAGTGGGATTTTTTAGAGCATGAGAAATTATTAAAGTTAGGCTAAAGAATTACCCTATTTGGTTAAGAAATGAGAGAGATATCGGGAGATAAAGTTTTAAGCCCTAGAAGTGTTCTTGCTAGACTCTGCGAATTAGAATGGGTGTTTGCTGGAATTGAGAGTGGGGATTTATGAGAATTGTTAAAGGATGTTGTTTGAGATTGGTTTGGATAAGTATGATTGTCTAATTTGATTAAAGTTGTTTCAAGTTCTTATTCCTTTATGGTGAACTTAAGTAGAAACATAATGATCAATTATGGGGTGTTATGAGCCGATTAAATGATAGGTAATTAATCTCACTATGAATACGAATTGAATGGGACTTAAACAAAGTCAAAAGGTCAAGAATTGAATGAGTTATGGGGTATTCGGTTGTGGGTTTCGCAATTTGGAAAGGTGAAGATTTGCAGGTGCATGTCGTTTGGCGTATAGATGATATCGTTTGGTTTGTTGCCAAACGACATTGGATATCGTTTGGGGGAGGAATAAGGTGTCGTTTGGGAAGAAAAACTGATGTCGTTTGGACGAGGTGATGAGTTGTTTAGGGTGTTGTGATGTGGTTTAAACGGTGATATCGTTTAGATGCATGGTGTTGTTTAAAGGATAGTTGTTTGGGATGGAGTGTCGTTTGATGATGAGGGCGTTGTTTAGAAACGCACAAAAGATCACTTAAGGCTAGATATCATTTGGAAATGCTATTAATTAACTAAATAAACAACAATATTCCAAATAAATATAATAAACAATAAGAGATAATAAGAATTTGCAGTTTCATTTATTACAATTCGAATCCAGTTTACAAATGGGTCGAGTTTCTAAGATCTGTTTTTGGCGGTATGGGTGGGTTAGTTGGTTGGTTGTGGTTCGGTGTTGGGTGCAACTTGAGTTACAGGTGTAGCCGATATGGGTGGGTTGGTTGTGTGATGTGTGTAAAATGCAACATATAAATTACATCAAATGAGGCATAAAACTAACCCTTTTTAAGTACTAATATTGGAAAAAGAGTGTTTTTGTCTTCCTTTTGTATTTTCAGGATTAAATGAGCTCAAAAACACAAAAGAAGCAAAAAGACAGCTAAATCCAACATAAATACAAGAAAAGGAACATAAGTGGATCGCCCGACCCCTCAACGGCATCTTCCCAAGCAAAATAGAGAAGGCAGAAGACTGAACACGCCCCGTGCTCAGCCAGCACGGGGCCGTGCCCAAGAAGCAGCAGAAAAGACAAACCTATAGAAGCTTCTATTGCCCACCACGGGGCCGTGCCCAGTGAACACGGGGGCGTGTCGAAAGTACAGCAGGCGCATTAATTGTAATTGCGAATTACAATTAATGAGGAGAGAGAGTGTCAGACAGGCACGGGGCCATGCCCAGCGGACACGGGGTCGTGCCCAGCCCTCTGTTCAGCCTATAAATAGGAGTGCTTGGTTTCATTTCAACTCATCCCTTGGCACACCACCTCTCTCACACTTCATCCACCACCCACCACCATCACAACACCATCATCCACCACCATCATCCATTGTCCATCGTAGAGTGTGTGAGTCATCTCGGGATCCAAGATTGATCGTAAGAGTTCTTGACAATCAAGGCCATGTTTGCCTAAGTCTCTTACATCACTTGGTGAAGACAAAGTGTCTAGTATAATACTTTTTATTTCTAATCTTTTGCACTTTTTATTTGGTTTTGTATTAATGACTTTAATAACTAGTTACTTATGTTGAAGGTGATCTTTCCTTATCGTTTGTCCGTGGTGTCTTGGCATTATTTTACTGTCTATATAAAATAAAAGATTTTCACCATTCATATCTCCACGGTCTATATGGAGGTATGTTGGCTACCTGGTCGGGGGTTAAGGGAACGGTTTGGTAAAGGTCTTGCCATTGTTCAGCGTTTAGAGGTCCTGCAATGGACCTGGGTCAAATTTAGTAGGACCTCCTTCAATGCTTCACGGTATTGGATGGCGGGGGTCCAAACTCTTTGATCCCCTCATAAGTTAACTACTATTAATACTATAACCCGGCTATTTAGGACTGTATCCCTGCTGACTCAGACTACTTAGCCGAGGGTAACGTCACCGCCAAAAGCGGGGCCTACCACAATACTGCATTAATAACTTAATTCATTATCTTCCAATAATCCACCCTTTTAGGATTGTATCCTTGCTGACTCAAACTACTGGGGTGAGGGTAACGTCACCTTCAAAAGAGGGGTCTACTACAATAACTAAGATAATCTCTTAATTATGTGCAAAAGTGCGGAAATAATCAAAGGTTATACTAGATACGAGTCGGAACCAAGTGATGCATCTTGTCTATCTGTTTTTATTTTTATTTTTATTTTCAGCATTTTAGTTAGTTTTTATTTTTCTTAGTTAAAAACATTTTTCTAAACCTTTTATTTTGATTAGACGTTGAGGATAAACCGGTACTAAAAGCTCTTGTGTCCTTGGACGACCTCGGTATCTTACCAACGCTATACTACGCTCACGATGGGTGCACTTGCCCATATGTGTGTTTAGTGTTAGTAAAATATCGTGTTTTATAAATTTAAAACTTGGCTAAAATAAGTGTTAAAGGGGCTTAAAATATACACCTAATATATATAACACTTCACACGCATCAAGTTTTTGGCGCCGTTGCCGGGGACACAAGGATTTTAAGAAAGTTAGGAATCAACGGCCTAATCATTTTTTTTTCCTTTTTCTTTTTTTTAGGATTTTCTTAGTTTTTCAGCTTCTGCAGAGCTCAGCACGGGCCGTGCCCGCTGAACACGCCCCCGTGCTAAATCATTGGAACTGGCAATCCTGTTTTAAGTCAGACAGTAAGCTGAACACGGGGCCGTGCCCACTCAACACGCCCCCGTGCCCAAGTTTCAGTTACTGAAAACAGAACCGTTAGATCCCGGCGGTTGGTAATTTCTGACATAAACATGAGTGATAGTAATTGTTTTTACTTTCGGCACTCTTATGGTACGTGGTGTCAATTATGTGGTGGCAAACATAAAGAAGTAGAATGCTACTTTCTAAATTATAGGCCCCACTACATGGACCCACCAACTTCTTATAACCTTAAGAGGGGCGAAAGTAAAAATAAGCACTATTTCTCCCTCGAATGCGCCCAGCCAGATATTCTAGGGGAAATGCTCCTTGACGAGTTATTTCAACTAGAAGAGCTAATTCTGAATTGGTTAAAAGAGCTTAGGAAGGATTTTATTAATCCACCCCAAGACGATAACCATGATGAAATGCTGGAACCGCATTCCGACAACCTCGTTGCTCCCGAAAATACCTTCGCACCTAGCAAAGACTTGGACGATAGTCGTCCCTGTGTCGATTGTGCCGTGAAGGACTCCCCATCGACTTCGTTCGATGCATACATAGACCTGAGCGATTCGGCATACACCTTCTTTAACGAGAGCCCGGGAAAGGGTTGGACTTGTCCACCTAGAATAAAAATAGGAATTACCCTCACCGACAACCTCTTGCGTTCTCGCCTTAGTCTAGGACAATTAAGGTATCTTAGGCACTTTGGGGCTGTTCCAACCAGTAAGGAACCACCCGATATCGACGAGATCCTTAGAAGTAACGAAACTCCATGAGACAGCCTCCAGACACGGGGCCGTGCCCAGGTCAACACGCCCTCGTGCTCACCAAAAAGATTCTCTGCTGATTTTGTCAGAATACGGACAAAATGTGTCAGGATTTCCTCTGCACACGGGGCCGTGTCCAGTCAACACGGGGCCGTGTCCAGTGCGCTGTCGTTTTCTTTAAATGCAGCCTGATCCCTGCTCATTTTTGACCACTTCAATAGACAGAGATTCCTGAGATCTTCACTCATACCATCCTAGGTAAGTGCTAAAAGAAGGTTCTCAAGGACCATCTTGTCCCTTCCACTTTTATTCATTTCCTCTTCTTTCAAAAATTTTTCAACATTTCCTCCATGGAAGCTTGGAAATCCCATGATTCCAACCCTCTATGTGAAGTTTGTAAGATTATTTGCTAAGGATTCTTGTTCAAAGTTAGTTGTATAACTTTATTTTAAATTATCTAAGCTTAAAACCCAGATAAAAATCATGAAAATAATTTAAAACTCCAAGATTCCTTAGCCTAAAATCCTGCAGGCAAATGGACACGGGGCCGTACTCAGCGAACACGGGCCGTGTCCGAGGCACTGTTTTGTAAAAATTTAGCTTTCTTCGGTTCCTTTCACAGAAAATGGCAAGCAGAACAAGCGGATCATCTTCAAGAAGTAACCGACAAGGGAGGAGATCTTCAACAGCAGAAGACTCTCTTGTAAACTATGTTTACGCCCTAAGGGAGGCTATTGACGAAATGACAGGAGTGGAAGAAGCATTGGTCGACCGTATCAACCATCTTACGGTGGGGCTAGAGGGCTGTCTCCGAGAAGTAGACCTCTTGCACCAGAGGATAAACCTTCTCGCCTCCCCACCTTTGGTGCCTATAATAACCTAAAGGGCGTGGAACATGGTGCCCGAAGTTGTCATTCCGGCCGAATGGTACGCCATGCACCAAGAACCTCCGCGGAGAGTGGTGCAAGGAGTCCCAAGGAGTCCCGGTGAATGTTCCCCCTCAGCCACCAGCTGTGGAGGAAAATGAAGCCGCATTCTTCCTTCATAGGGAGATCGAAGAATGGCTTTAAACAACATTTAGGGAAGAAATCCTTCGGCTAAAAGTCCTACTGTATCGGGAAACTATTCTCGAAATTTTCTTAGAATAGTAGAACTCTCTATGATAACCTCGTGTACCTCCTGACCTATTTAGTTAAGTTTTTGTTTTATCTAGTTTAATCTTAATTTAGGACTATGTAAGGTCTCTCTATGATGCAATGAAATGATGGTTTTAAAGTTTGGATGGCTTTTAATAAATAAAACACGCTCATGGTGGTAAGGGATGAAAAGGGGAACGAGAAAAATGACCCCATGCACAAGAACAAGGCAACCCGACAGTTCTCTCCATTACAGAAGGTTCAACACGGGCCGTGTCCAACCAACACGGCCCCGTGCTGAACCACCTGCAGAAAAACGCCCAGTTCAGGTAACTGGACACGGGCCGTGTTCACCCGACACGCCCCCGTGTCCAGACTTCTGCTTCTCTTGTTTTAATTTTATTACTGGCACTTGAACACGGGGCCGTGCCCGGACAACACGGGGCCGTGTTCAGCGCCCAGTAACCCAAAATTTTTGCTTTTTAACACCATTTTACACATCTAATCAACCTAAAAATTTATTTTTGGGACACATTGAGGACAATGTGTAATTTAAGTGTGGGGGGGATGCTAAAACCTTGAAATTTTGCAAGTCCTAAATACAAGCCTTACACAAAACTCTATTGGAACCGCTAATCACCCCAAATTTTTTTCAAAAATTTCAATTTTTTTTTTACTTGTCTAGGTTTAACTCGGGAAATTCAAGTTCTCAAAAAGGTTATATTTTTACGAATTTACAACCGACAACGTAATGATAAAAAGAACCAACATAAGAAAATTATGAAAAGGCATGGCAAACTTAGTTAAAATTTGATTATATATACTTGATCACATAAAAACCCATTCCCACAAAAGTGAGTTTTGAGCCTTTATTGAGCATACAATTACATATCATTAAACTAAATGCTCATTTTTCGTTTCTTGTGTGAATAGCCGCTTGGTTCTTACGACTCTAGAACTTGGCATGACGATACATTCCCGGTCCTTATCAACTTAAACCCAAGTAAGTAAATGATGGAGGCATTAGGACTAACCCTTTTTATTTCTACACCATTATTTTTCTTTTTCTTTTACCACCTACCCAAAAATCCCCCTAGTTAGCCCCTTTGAGCCTAAACCTTTTCATTTCATCACCCAAACCAAAAAACCCTTTTACCCACCAAAACCTTTTTATTTTTAACCCTTTGTTTTAGTAACAAGTTCGGTTTTTCGTATGAAAAAAAAATGTGTTGATGATGAAGCAAAAGGAAAATAAACAAACAAGTTCATCAAAAATAACTTTGTTTGAATAAAAGCTTCATCAAAATAAAAATAGAAAGTCTTACGAAAACCGACACTTGTTACGCTTTTCGTTTTTTTTTACTAACCACTAACCCAACCACCTACCTTTAACCCAAGCCTAACCCGTAACCCACAAAGTCCTCTTGATATTTACAAAGGTATAAAAGTTAAAAAGGAGGAGGATTGATTGCTTGGCAAGCTTATGGTAGGAATAAGTTCCATGCCGCTCTCGAGTGATTCACTAAAAATACACCCTCGGCCGAGTGTGAGTGATTTCTCCCGTGAGGTATGTGAACTTGTATATAAATGGAATTTTAAAAAGGCATGTTATGCCCAAATAAGTAATTTCTCCTATGAAACATTCTAAATAAATCATTACGAATAGGATTGTAAATAGAAAAAAATAAAACCCAAAAAGATCTTGGATTCCCAACACTCTACGACAAGCCAAAAACCTTCTCTTCTACCTATTCCATTTGGGAGTGTAAGCCACATATTAAAGAGTTTTGCTTGAGGACAAGCAAAAGTTCAAGTGTGGGGGTATTTGATGTGTGTAAAATGCAACATATAAATTACATCAAATGAGGCATAAAACTAACCCTTTTTAAGTACTAATATTGGAAAAAGAGTGTTTTTGTCTTCCTTTTGTATTTTCAGGATTAAATGAGCTCAAAAACACAAAAGAAGCAAAAAGACAGCTAAATCCAACATAAATACAAGAAAAGGAACATAAGTGGATTGCCCGACCCCTCAACGGCATATTCCCAAGCAAAATAGAGAACGCAGAAGACTGAACACGCCCCGTGCTCAGCCAGCACGGGGCCGTGCCCAAGAAGCAGCAGAAAAGACAAACCTATAGAAGCTTCTATTGCCCACCACGGGGCCGTGCCCAGTAAACACGGGGGCGTGTCGAAAGTACAGCAGGCGCATTAATTGTAATTGCGAATTACAATTAATGAGGAGAGAGAGTGTCAGACAGGCACGGGGCCGTGCCCAGCGGACACGGGGCCGTTCCCAGCCCTCTGTTCAGCCTATAAATAGGAGTGCTTGGTTTCATTTCAACTCATCCCTTGGCACACCACCTCTCTCACACTTCATCCACCACCCACCACCATCACAACACCATCATCCACCACCATCATCCATTGTCCATCGTAGAGTGTGTGAGTCGTCTCGGGATCCAAGATTGATCGTAAGAGTTCTTGACAATCAAGGCCATGTTTGCCTAAGTCTCTTACATCACTTGGTGAAGACAAAGTGTCTAGTATAATACTTTTTATTTCTAATCTTTTGCACTTTTTATTTGGTTTTGTATTAATGACTTTAATAACTAGTTACTTATGTTGAAGGTGATCTTTCCTTATCGTTTGTCCGTGGTGTCTTGGCATTATTTTACTGTCTATATAAAATAAAAGATTTTCACCATTCATATCTCCACGGTCTATATGGAGGTATGTTGGCTACCTGGTCGGGGGTTAAGGGAACGGTTTGGTAAAGGTCTTGCCATTGTTCAGCGTTTAGAGGTCCTGCAATGGACCTGGGTCAAATTTAGTAGGACCTCCTTCAATGCTTCACGGTATTGGATGGCGGGGGTCCAAACTCTTTGATCCCCTCATAAGTTAACTACTATTAATACTATAACCCGGCTATTTAGGACTGTATCCCTGCTGACTCAGACTACTTAGCCGAGGGTAACGTCACCGCCAAAAGCGGGGCCTACCACAATACTGCATTAATAACTTAATTCATTATCTTCCAATAATCCACCCTTTTAGGATTGTATCCTTGCTGACTCAAACTACTAGGGTGAGGGTAACGTCACCTTCAAAAGAGGGGCCTACTACAATAACTAAGATAATCTCTTAATTATGTGCAAAAGTGCGGAAATAATCAAAGGTTATACTAGATACGAGTCGGAACCAAGTGATTCATCTTGTCTATCTGTTTTTATTTTTATTTTTATTTTCAGCATTTTAGTTAGTTTTTATTTTTCTTAGTTAAAAACATTTTTCTAAACCTTTTATTTTGATTAGACGTTGAGGATAAACCGGTACTAAAAGCTCTTGTGTCCTTGGACGACCTCGGTATCTTACCAACGCTATACTACGCTCACGATGGGTGCACTTGCCCATATGTGTGTTTAGTGTTAGTAAAATATCGTGTTTTATAAATTTAAAACTTGGCTAAAATAAGTGTTAAAGGGGCTTAAAATATACACCTAATATATATAACACTTCACACGCATCATTGTGGTTACAACATAGTTTTTGTCATTGCCCTTTGATTTCCTTTTGGAGCCAAAACAAGAAGACGACTCAGCCTTTGTTTCTTCCTCAGTTGGAGCTTTGTCGACTAAACTCGTGTACCCTTTCCTCTTAAGATCACTCGATTTAACACGGTCATTAGTGAGTTGGGCAGATAAACGGATGGCTGCTTCAAGAGTGGCAGGGTTGCTACTTAGAATTGGGTCTTGGATTATCACCGGAAGACTCCCGATGTATTTCTCTGTGAGTCTAGAGAGAGGAGTGAACATATAAGGGACCAACTGCCTTAGCTCGTGGAAACATTTGTTATAAGCCATGTTCTTGCTTCAAATTCCAAAATTCATCATCCAAGTTCTTGATTTCATTACGTCGACATATTTCTTGGGTCATGATCTCCTTGAGTTGTTCCCAAGTTAAAGCCACTGCTGCTTCAGCATCACGCATGTTCTTTTCACCATTCCACCAAATTAATGTGTTTCCTAGAAATCGACTAGTCGCGTAACGGACTTTGCGGTCGTTAGGATAATCATATTTCATAATAGTATTTTCCATCTCCTTGAACTAGCGAAGTAGAGCAGTAGCACCCTCAATGTCCTCATAACTGTGAGGATTACATGACTTGAAGTGTTTGAAGGAACACTTGGAAGGGTTAAAATCCTCAAGGTTCACTTGGTTATCAGCTCCTTGATTGTTTAGGGCTTGTTGGACTTGAACCATGATGTTAGGGATAACGGCGACCATTTCCTCCGCGATATGAGCAGCCATACGATGGTCAGAGTTTCCAGCGCGTTTTGCAGTGCGGTGACGTCTAAGATACATCTACAGGGACCAAGGCAAACAGTGAGTTTTTGAATAAAAATTGATTGATAAAGTGAAATAAGAATCTACACAAAAATATAAAACTTATGATAAAATTAAAATTCAAAAAGTGACATCATATGAAATATTGAAAGTCCAAAACTTGAAACCACATTAATTATGATAATATGATCAAACTTATGATAAAGTGATATTTCAAATATGAAATATTGAAAATTCCTAGGTTTGGCACATCATAGAGTTTGGTATGCATTCCATGTGTCACTTTCGTAATCATGTGGGCCCCCGCAATTACCGAGCTTTCGCATGGTTCACATATGTTTACCCATTGGCGTACACTTAACCGGAAGAAAAAAATCATGGAATGATAAATGACTCAAGTTTGGGGTGATATGAAATGATGTTTAGGATGGTATCCATGAATTAACACGGACATGTTAACTTATCAAAGTGTTGTTAGTTCGCATGACGTTTGGTGTGACATGTTTTGGCCTAATAGGTTATCGTACTCTCATCATTAGTCCCCAGGTAGGCAAACTAGTCCGTCGGTTGATTAGATTTATACGAATGCCATCCTAGACATGATGTCCCAACTACCGGTCACACGAACTCACTTTGACGATACTGGAAACTCAAATGGAATTCAAAACTCAAAAATTAAATAACATGTTTATTTTTATCAACATCTCCATAAAAAAAATTATTAAAAATTAAGTTGTGAATAATAATATTTGAGTGTCAACGCACAAATGTACATGTCATCATAGATGTTATATGGTAAGTTTTTTTGTGTAATGTGACGTCGTTTACCTTTTTGTTATTTTAATAATACAATACAATACAATACAATACAATACAATACAATACAATACAATACAATACAATACAATACAATACAATACAATACAATATAATATAACGTTTTATAAAGTTTAGGCTAAATTACACTTTTCGTCCTTTATGTTTCAGTGTTTTGACAGGCGTTGTCCTTTAACTTTAAAAATTACACTCTATGTCATTTATGTTTGCAATCATTAACGGGCGGTGTCCTTTCAGCTAAACCAGTTAACTTTTTATGTTAAAACCCCTTTTTATAAAACTCCTTAACAACAGGGACCATATATGCAATACTCAAATTCTGTAAACTCTTTGATGAAGTTAGTTCCGATAAACAGAAGGCGAAGGAGAAGGAAAATGAGGTGAGATTCCGGTAACCACCGGGTCCGGTTTTCGTTTTCTCCGGTAAAGATATATGATAACGAAAGCAACAAGAATGATGATGATAATTGATGGAACTATAATCAATTTCAGCTCAAAAGAATTTGCACCCTTTTTTCCTCCATTAGAATCTGAAGAATGAGTATTGCATCATGATCTATCCTTATCGATCCAGACAAGTTATTGTATGAAAAGTTAAACTTCACATGAGACTTTGAAGTAAAAAAACCAGAAGGAATTTCACCTGATAATTTGTTGTTGTTGTTGAGAACAAGATCTGTTAGATTTCTAAGATTCGGAAGACTCTTTGGAATCTGACCAGAAATCTGGTTCTCTGATGCATCTAGGAACTTCAAACATTTGCAGTTTCTTGACGAATTATGATGTTGTTGCTTACATTCAAGAAAAAACTGTTCAAATCATTGCAGTTTCTTGACGAATTATCATGAAATAGAGTACCAGAAAATTTGTTTTCCAATGCGCGAGATTGAGCTGATCGAACGGACAGGATCCTCCACCGTGCCTCAGATCTTCTTCAACGAGAAGTTATTCGGCAGACTTGTAACGTTAAACTCGTTGAGGAAGTGTCCGGATGATGCTCCGGCGGCTCCGGTGTATGGATGAGATGGTGGCGGCGGAGGTTTTGATTGTGGGAGGAAGAAGGGTTTTAACATAAAAAATTAACACAGGTGGTCCCCGTTGTTAAGGAGTTTTACAAAGAAGGGTTTTAACATAAAAAGTTAACAGAGTTTAGCTGAAATGACACCACCCGTTAATGATTGCAAACATAAAGGACATAGAGTGTAATTTTTAAAGTTAAAGGACAACCCCTGTCGAAACATTGAAACATAAAGGACGAAAAGTGCAATTTAGCCCCAAGTTTTTAATATATCTTTGTGACGTGCTTGCTTTTATCAATGTTTTGATCAAATTTTTATTTAAAATCTAACGGGTCATATATTATTGATATTTTTGTTCTTTAACGTGTTGAATTGAACAGATTCCGACCGAATAACATTGATGCTGATATTGTTTACTATATCGAGTGACGGTATCATGCTACTATTGCGATGAACTGAACCGTACACCGACTGAATGTCCAATACAACACTCAAGGAGTCTCACTAGTTATTATACATGTTGCAAGTTTTGTTCAGGGGCGGACCTAGGTAGAGAGTTGGGTGAACGGGCGCACCCCTTGAAAAAAATATTGTATTTTATAGGACAAAATCCCGACCACGTCCCTAGAAAAGTTGGTTAAACCCCTTATTCGCACATCTAGAAAATATTTTCTTGATCCACCACTACTTTTTGTCTACAATAACTCTCTCTAGTTGGTATACGTGTCATCCTCCTATGGGTACATATTTTTCAGTTTTTTTTTAATAAAACCGAAATCACACAAAAATATTATATTATGACCAATGGGTTCATTTCAATATAAAGGTTCAGCCAAACTAATATCTATAGTTTAATCAACTGTTAAATCAAAACCAATTCAACTTAAATCACAATCGATAAGACTTTGTATAACAATTATTATCATTATGAATATGTTTAAAAAAATAGTAACTATCTGTGTTATGTAATGATTTTCTGTTATTTACACCATACTTTATATATTGAAAATGATCTTTAAATAAAGGCAAATTGGAATTAAATAATCTCACATAACTCAATTTAGCCGATAATAATTCCAAGTCAGGTATTGGCCGATAATAATCCTAACTGGTCAATTTTTTTTGTAAAATAGTTCGCCGTTAAAATAGCTTAACGCAGTTAAGTTTTTTTCCGAATTACAAACCCGATGTTTTAGGGCTTTTGATTAGAACGAGGATACGAGTCGATTGATGTAAAACTTACCTCGAAATACTGCCCAACCCACGAAAACGGTGCTTCAATTCGGGTGTTTAAACATCCAATTAACAAAAATCAAGCCATTTCGAGCACAATTTCGAGGTAAGTTTTACATCAATCGACTCGTATTCTCGTTCTGATCAAAAACCATAAAACATCGGTTTCTAATTCGGAAAAAAAAAAACTTAACTCCGTTAAGCTATTTTAATGGCGGACTATTTTACAAAAAAAAAAAAAATTTGACCATTTCAGATTATTATTGGCTAATAACTGAATTGGGATTATTATCGGCCAAATTGAGTTAGCTGAGATTATTTATTTCCAATTCCCCTTAAATAAAAGAAACCTCACATTCAAGGACCCCCATATGCAAATTTTTCTTGCATATTTACACCTTATTTCAATGTTCCTCCATGAACATGACATCTTTGACCAAAAATGAATGATTTTAATCATGTTAAATCTTTTTCATATTTATTACTTCTTTTTCCTTGGGAAAATGTATCTTTTTATTTTTATGATTGACAAAGACTAATTAATTAACAAGTGAGATGTGGTGAGGATAGATCCCATGGCTAATGATAAATTATAAGACTTCTAAAACATAAGTTGTTGCTGACATATATGGTTGTGGTGTTGATAATTGATTAAACTATGATATTACTTTTCTAGAAAATAAAGAACGCCGTTAGTTTTGTCACAAGGAGAAGTTTTGTGACTCAGCTCGGATGTGATAGTTTGTATTGTTGAGTGAATAAAAATAGAGCATGGAGTATTAGAGAGTGTTAATGCAAACAGTGAATTTTGTTAGAAAATTTAGTGAATCATGAAAACAAGTTTGGATATATATAATTAATGTAAATATATCTATGGAAAACCCATTTAATCTAGAAAACTTGTGAAACCTGAATTGTGTGGACAAGATTAATCCACATCATATCTTTAAAACACATGTTAAAAGGGTAAATTGGTCATTTGTTTAAGCCATCACTTCACCATCTTCCTCATCCCATCAAGTCACATTTATTACCCATCAACTCATCACCTTTTTAAACCAAAAAATATATACAGAACTTCCATTTCTTTCTTCCTTCTTCATCCTCCCTTCCTTTCTTCTTCAAAAACCCTAACTCCATTGCTTTCTTCCATCTTTCATGGCCGATTTTCAGACTTATTCTCTTAGCCGTGTATTCCGGAACAACTTAATCGGCGATGAATTACCGGCGGTTTACTTCCAGCAGGCATCAGGTTCTTAAGGTATGTGAATGAATAAAAAATTTGTTCTCTTTTTTTTAGAAGACAATCATGTTTTTTTTTTTGTTCCTGTTCTTCTTTTTTTAGGAGTCAACCATCTTCTTTTCTGGGTAATCATATTCTTTTGGTTCATGTTCTTCATTTTTTATGAGTCAATCATGAACACCCTGCCATTTACATGTTTGTTGATGTTGTGGATTTGATGATTTGTTTTGGATCCTTTTGTTTAACTTATTTGAAGTTTTTTCACATTTTTTAATATCTTGCATAACCAAGCAACCAATTTGTATTTTATTTTTGTTTTGTTGGTGTTTGAAACCCGTTACTATATAAGTTTATGATTTATGGTATAATCAGGTGTTGGACATATTAGAGATGAGAACATGCAGCCAGAGGTAGAACTTCAACAGTCTCACTTTCAGATGTTTTCACCAAATGAAGAAGGTTTTAAGATTTAGATTTAAAAGCTTTTTTTCTAAAAAAAAATACCTTATTCTTGTTTTTCTAATTACCGCTTCAAACTCGATTTTCAGATATGTGGAGTGATAAGTATGACGAGGAATCACCGCTACGCGCACGAGCTAACGACATAGGGAAATTCCCGCTAAACGGACCTGGTGTTCATGAAGGTTATCTTAAACCTTTTTGGCAGCATGAAACCATAAATTTTTTTGAAAAATATTCATTCGTAACATTGTAACATGTGTTAGCACTGCAATAAAAATAACTTTTACGTTTGTATTTAAAAAAAAAACATGCATTGTTTACAAGTCTTCTATGCATTGATCAACGTAACACGTACACATGTAACATGTGTTACAACCTTACAGAAAATTTAAAAAAAATCCATGATGGTGTTACAAAATGTAGCCCTTATGACAAGGTTTTCCAAAAAAGATACATTTTATGTTATTTTTCAAAATTACTCAGTTGTAACATGTGTTAAATATGTAGCCGTTATGTTTTTTTTTTTTTTTTGGAAAAAGATTCAGTTTTTGTTTAATTTACACATTTTATACACAGATGAACAAGGAACTCCCTGCTACTTTGTAACTCAGACCCCACAAGAAACCAAATATTGGACTCCTGTTGTTGACAAGAAGTTCCATCTCGTTCTTGGAAAATCATACGACACATTTGAGGAGCTTATTGCAATGTATAAGGCATACGGATATCAAGCTAGCTTCAATGTAAAAAAGGCGCAAACGAAGGTTTGGAATGGGTATGCGACGCACAAATACCTGAGGTGCTCGAAAGCTGCTAAACCACAACAGAAAAGGACGTTCGACACTCTCTGTGAGTCTTCGGTGATGACCAACAGGAAAAGTACATTCACATACACTGATTGCAAGGCGCAGATTCTTGTCCTCATCACGCAAAACCCTACTCATTTTGATGTACAAAACTGGATTGATGTGCATAACCACCCCCTTATTGACCCATTCAACCGCGACCTTTCAAAAATATCAAGAAAACTCCCATTTGCAACGCAACAATTTATTCACTGAATGAGCATTAATCGTATTGGTCCGGTCAAGGCCCACAAGTGCCTTATAAGTATTAAAGGTGGTCGTTACAACGTGCATGGTACTCCCGACGACTTTAAAAACTTTAGCCAGAAGTTGAGGATTTTTATAGGTAACCGAGATGCTCAACTTTTTCTAGATCGCCTTCGTGATCGAAGGGAACGTCTTCCAAACTTCTACTATGACTTTGTTGTATCTGATGGGAAATTGAATGCTGTGTTTTGGGCTGATGAGACCTCCAAGCTAAACTACAAGGCTTTTGGGGATGTGTTAGCGTTCGATGCTACTTACCAGACAAACAAGTTAGTAGATATATTACACCTAATATATGGAACATGTTTTACATGTGTTACACATGTAGCTCTTACGTTACAACCTTTTCTGTTACTTCAAAACAATTTGTAACATGTGTTACAGATCTGCCTTTTTAAATTTTCAGATAGTTGTACATGTGTTACACATGTAACCCTTACTCTAAGTGGTTCTGGAAAAAAGATAAATTCATTTTTATTTCGAAACGATAGGCAATTCTAAGATGTGTTACACATGTTAAAATTGTCCATTGTTTTGAAGTAATAATATGCATTTTAAAAAGATTCCTTTATTCTTATTTCAAAACATTAGGCAGTTGTAACATGTGTTACACATGTAGCTCTTGTCTTCATAAATTGGTCAGCCAAGGTCATTAACTTGGACTTGGCAGGCTAAACAGTTGACCAGGGTCATTAACTTGGACTTGGTTAACTGGTTGTGTCGGTAAAATCTCAAAAAAGTTAAAAAATAACAGGTGATTTCGCTTGAAACCTTGATTTCGTTTGAACATGTTAATTTCGCGTGAACCAGTAATTTCGTTTGAAAAGGCCTTAATGCCTATTTCACACGAAATTAAGTTGTCTATAAATAGGGGTCTGATTTCGTTTGAACGGTCTATTATTCTTATTTCGTTTCAAACTCTCTATCAAGGCGATTTCATACGAAATCTCCATTACTTCGAATTTCCAGGCTTTATTCTGCCCGTTTGTTGTTTGAAATCCTGATTTTAGTTGGTTTACTCAACTATAATCATGGAAAAGGTAAGAAATCTTGTTGATTTGACCCAGATTTGTACTGATTTCATTTGGTCGGCGATGAACATGTCTTGAAACATAGATCTAGGGTTTATCTGTGTGTAAAATTGATCGATTAACAAACCCTTGAACTCGGAATGTGTAGTAAATAAGATCTAGGGTTCCAATTTGATGTTAATGACTTGATTCCGTTTGAAAACGGTAGATCTGAAAGTTTGAACTCAGATCTAGATCAATTTGTTGGATAAAACTGAGAATAAAACATATCCTTAGGCTTGGAATTCACTGAATAACAAACCCATGTGTTTTATTTCATCATCAGAAAAGTTTTGAGAAATTTCGTTTCAACATGGTATTCCGTTTGAACTGTGATTTCGTTCCAAACTGTGATTTCGCATGAGATGTAATTTCGTTTGAATAAGTGATTCCGTATCAAACTGTCATTTCGTGTGAATGTTATATTTCGTTTGAATTGCTTATTCCGTTTGGAATAATTTCGCATGAATGATGTGTTTGTGATGAAAAATTCTAAGTGTTTGATTTGATTGTATGTTGTTATTTTTCAGGCGTCGAATGTGTTATTTGATCCACTACATAACATATGTTGTGTTTATGATAAGGAGATACCAAAGATGGCTGAATTCACAGGGATTCTAGAGTTCTTGGAAAGGTCACCGATTCAGAAAGCGTTGACAAATCAACATTTGGTTTTCAGATCTCATATTGAACGTTTTTGGGAGAATGCCACTTATGATGAGGAAAACAAGACAATAAATTCAATTGTTAGTCTGAATGGCCAAGATAAACCAATCATCATTACTGAACAACTTATACGAGAGGTGATAGACTTTCCAGATGATGTAGATTCTCCTACAAAGTTTCCAGAAAAGATGGTCAAAGGTTGCATGTTGCGGATGGGTTTCAATGGTCCTCTAAACAAGGCCAACTATTTGAAAGCATGTTTTCCAAAGTCTTACAAGTTTGTTATACATTCAGTATTGCATGCACTCAGTCACAGGAAAGGAGGTTACGATGTGATGAGAGACTATCAAATGAACATGGTGACAGCTCTTGTGTTAAACAAAAAGTATAATTTTTCGAAGATTGTGTTTCATTATATGGTTGAGAACATTACTTCAAAGAGCAAGACTTGGGTATATCCACGATTTGTTCAGATGATGATAGATCACGCTTATCCTGATTTATAGAGAGATGAAAACAATGATCTGTTGGTATTATTTCATATGGATAATGAGTCTTTGAAACAATTGGCCAGATATCACCCAAACCATCCAGAGCCAAAAACGAAAGCTGAATTCTTTGGTTTCATTAAAGATAAGAATTATCAAGATCCAGATCCAATTAATCATCAAAATTGGAGAAATGAGAAAGAAATGAAAGAAAAAAGTTACGCAAATGAGTTGAAAACACTTGCAAACTTCAAAGAATCAAGAAAGGAGTGGTTCTTGAAAGAAGAGAAAAAGAAGAGGAGCAGGAAAGCAACTCCGAAAGTTCAAGTAGAGGAGGGTTCATCATCTCAACCGAAGAAAAAGCGTCAAAAGAAAAGTGTTGAGACTATGCTTGTTGATGAATCTGAGGAGGAAGATGAAGCTGAAGCTGAAGTTGATGTTGAAGCAGATGTTCGTTTGTCTCCTGAATCTCCAAAGTTATTGAAATCTCTTAATGAGTTTAATGCTGAAACAGAGAAGACGGCTACTGATGAAGGTGATGATGTAGATAAAATCTCATCAAGTTCGTCTGATGAAGAAATTGATGAAACAGAACGTGCAAAGAGAATTAAAGCTGAGATTGTAAAAGAAAAACAGCTTAAGAGAAAGAGGAAAGAAGATAAAGATGATGAATTATACAATCCATCTCCTGAGAATGTTATAGAATCTCAGACACCTCCATCATCTAGTGGCAAGAAGAAAGTTACTGCAAGAAAGAGAACTGTAACTCCGAAGGCAGCACCAAGGTTGAAAGTTTTGTTAAAGAAGAAACCAATCAAAGAACCTAGTAAACCACCTACACCACCAAAACAACCTACACCACCACCATCACCTCCACCACATATTTCACCACCACATCAATCACCACCACAACAACCACCACAATCACCACCTCAACAAATTCAAATTACTTCACAACATATTTTTCAAACACCACCATCTTCACAACCACAAGTACTATCAACTCCTGAATCTTCTGGTTTCAAAAATTTTCCAAACGTTCCAAATATTCCTCTTGAAGATATTGGGGATTTTAGTTTTGTGAATGAAGAGCAAGTAAAAAGGTTGGAAAAGAAGGTAGAGGAAGTGTTGGTTGAGAACAAAAAGTTGGTTGATCGTGAGAAGAAATTGGAAAAGCGTGTTAAGTCTGTGGAAGCTGAAAATTCTTCATTGTTAAAGAAAGTTGAAGCTGATCAGGCAGAGATTGATATTCTTAAAGCTAAAGTTGCAGAGTTGGAAGAAGAGAAATCACGCAGAGATGAGCAGAACAAGTACTTTGAGTTAAAGAACAAAGAATTGGAAGCTGCTAAAGCAATGAAAGAACACGAGATATACATGATGAATAAAGTGTTAGAAAACTTGCTTGGAAAGACTGTTGAACAGAAATTCGATGAAATAAAGATTGAGGAAGTTAGAGCAAAACGTACAGCTGATTTAGAAGATCAAATGAAAGACAAGGGTAAAGGTGTTGAAGGTGTTTCTGAGAGAGCAATTGTTCTATCTACTGTTCCTGAATCACCTATTCAGAATCCTCGTCCTATCTCTGCAGTTTCTGCTATTTTTGAAGAGGACGTGTTGATTGATGATGTTATTGATGGTGAGGAAGAAGTCGAGGATGATGAAGAGGATGATGATGAAGATAAGACAGATGATGCAGACGATGTATTTTCTGCAAGCAGTCATAGTGATGATGGTAATGACGATGATCAAGGTGGTTCTGGTATTAAAGTTACTGAAGCTTCGAATGAAGAGAATGTTGACGATTACCTTCATGATGATGCTAATGAAGAGCCTGAGGATGCTACAGGTGAGGGGGAGAACGTTGATAAAAGTGAGAAGTTGATATTGCGTCTAGAGCCTGAAGTTGAGGAAGGAGAAATCGGACATACTTACACCATGGCTGATATTATCGAGATGACGCGTATTTATGATCCTAACTTCAAGTTTGACTTTGAAGAAGAGTTGAATGCATTCGATATCAACCAACAGCCTGACTATCAGTACAAGTATGTTGATGAGGCAGACAACTATGACAAGGTTGAGGTTGAAGACTATAGGGATGAAGAAAGTAAGAATGTTGATACATCAAACTTTCCAACGCTAGTTGAGTTTTTTAGTCAAGAGAATGTAGATGAGTTGAGGAGGAAAGTCGCAGAATGTCTGAAAGATAAGAACTTTGATGGTACAACGAAAGATGCACAGCGCGAAGAACACAAGAAGTGGTTTAGAAAGAGTACCGAAAGAAAATGCAAACGTCCGCTCAAGTTTTATAAGAGAGACAGGGATGTGTCACCGGGGGATATTATCAGTTGGGGCTTTCTGCCATAAGTAAAAGTGTATGTTATTCGGAGAGAATTTGGAGTGCAGTATTTTGAATACATTCAGGATATCATGTCCCTACCTTGGTGGGATGTTGAAGAGTTATCGAAGGTTAGAACTCTGGATTATCCAGTCAGAAAGCATGATGTACCCATCTGGGGTTTGATGAAATTTGAAGCTTTCAGAGACTTCAAACACTGGAAGCCACATCAACCGAAGAAAGTGAAGAGGGTTGATCCAGTGACTGGTATTGAAGAGACGATCTTGCAAATCAAGAAGCCAAGAGTAATAAAGAATATTCCTTTGCCAAAGATGGAGCAAGAGTTTTACAAAGGTTTCTTGTGCTGGGTGTATAGCTGCTTGTCAACAGAAGCTGTGATCACATACAAGGTGGAAAATGAAGTTAGACATATCCACTTGTATGATCCTTTATGGTTGGTCAATTGTTCAGCCAAAGACATTGAATGTTTGTTCGTTAACAAGATCTGTTATAAAGCTGAAGACAAAGAGCAGGCGATGCAATTTCAGAAAGTGGTTTCTATCTGCTTCCAAAAAGGAATCAATGCTGAAAGTAAATGGTCGTCTAAGTGGCGAGTGATTGAGAAAGAGGAAGCGTTGAAGGGTGAAAGAGAAAGAAAGGCTCGTGAAGATAGAGATAACATGTTAAGACATACTGTGGTACAAAGAATGGCTGCTGAGGAAAAGAAAAGGGTTGAGGATAATGAAAAGCTTAGGAAGCTGTTGCTGAGAAAGCCTAAGCCAAGAGAAGAAAAGTTCAAGTCTTTGTGAAGAAAGCGCTGAAGACCTGACTGAAGACTCCGGCAATATCCAAGGGGGAGTTTGTTGGTGCATAATGTCTATAGCCTACGTCCCGTCTAGGTCATGTCGGTAGCTTGTATAGGGGTATAAATGTAATTTTATATTGTTTTGATGTAATTTCGCATGAAATAGCATGTTGCTATTTCATACGAAATTAACTTGTGTAATTTCGCACGAAATAGCATAATGCTATTTCATGCGAAATCAGTTGCCTATATATAGGCATGTGTAGTTTCTCATTTGGTACGAAATTAGCTAAAGTGTAACGAAGTGCTGTCGGATTTTCACTGTGTTTTCAAGTCAATTATCAATGAGAAGCTTGTTTTAAGTATCATATTCTGTTTCTACACATTTTTTTCACTGATTTGAGGTTGTTTGACTGTTTCCGCCTTTCAAACAGCTTTGTGTTGACTCTGAACGACTCATTAGGTCGCAAAACGATCCTACAGTCTCCTAACAAACGTTAGGCGTATTACATGTGTTACACATCTAACTATTAAGATAATTGGTTATGCAGAAAGATATCTTTACTGTTACTTCAAAACAATAAGCATTTGTAACATGTGTTACAGATCTGCATTTTTTACATTTCTGACACCTTTACATGTGGGCCTTCTAAGATGTGTTACAGATGTTAGAATTATCTATTGTTTTGAAGTAGCAATAGGCATTCTTACATGTACCTGCATAATGTTGTGAAAAAAGATTCCTTCATTGTTACTTCAAAACAATAGGCAGTTGTAACATGTGTTACACATGTAGCTCTTATATTACAATCTTTCCTAATATGTGTAACACATGTTACAATTGCTTATTGTTTTGAGGTAACAGTAAAGATATCTTTTTTCATTGTTACTTGAAAAGAATAGGTAGTTGTAACATGTGTTACACATCTTAAAAGTGTCTATCTTTTTCAAATAACAACAGGCATTGTGACATTGTTACACATCTTAAAATTTATATGAACTGTTTTTTATATCGATTAGTGTTTCTCACAAAAGTAAATTTTTACGGGTCCCAAAAATATGTAAATCATTTTTTATCTTTTAAAAGGATTAAAAATATGAATTGATATGAACCGTTATTTTGCTATCGATCTTTGAGTTTGATGAACTGTTTAATTAATTGATATTTTTTTGCTTGAGATCCCATTTTCCAAATCAATATTTTATTATATATTATTCTAGTTATTCTTTTTGTATCGATCTATTTAGATGTCGAATGTATGTTTAATATCATGGAATGACACATAATTAAGGTTTATGTTTTTTATTAGTTTATGATAGTTTTGAATCATTGTTCAAATGTTTAAGTTTATATGAAAACTTTTGTTACACCTCACCTCTCAAAGAAGGTTTAAATTCTTGGCTTTGCATATTATAATGTGTCTTCTATTTTGGCCTCTGGTGTAACATGTGTTACCTGCAGTATAGCACATGTTACAACATATAGGTTGTATGTGTAACTTGGTTATACATGTGTTAGCCTCTGATGTAATACTGATGTACTTGTTTTGTTCATAGGTGAATGGATGTTTTGTGTTCAAGATGAAGATCGTTCTCAAGAAGCGAAGCATAGTTAGATTTTTGTTAACTTATGATAGTTTTTGGATCATTTTTATAAATTTAAGTTCATATAAAACACTTTTGTTAAGTTTTAAGTTTGATTGTAATGTTTTTTATAATATATACAATCTATTTGTCTCTTTATTTTGTTACATATGTTACATTTTCTGCCAGCTACATATGTTACATTTTTTACAAATACATATTTTACTTTTTTTGACAACTACATATGCAACAACCCATTGTTAAATATGTAACGACTAGGTAGGTGTCATCTTTGTTTTCAATGTTACACACCTGGACAAAAGGAATGATGTGACCAACGTTTTGTGTTAATTTGGTTTATAATTATTGTATATCCATGTTACACATGTTACATAGAGTCGTTGCATATATTCATGACAGAGGATAGCACATGTATATACAGGTTACACATGTTACATATAGTCGTTGCATATTCTATACCAGAGGATAGCACATGTATATCCAAGTTACACATGTTACATGTATGTGTAACTCATGTAACATACGTTTACATACATGGAGTTACATGTCTTACACAAGTGGTAATGTATGTATACTCATGATATACACGTTACACCCTTATGTTAAAGACTCTGGCCTACAACCTGAGTATACACGTGTTAATGTGTTTTTTAACCTCATGGTGTTATATTAGGAAGCTACACGTAAAATTTTCCTTTTCCATCTGTTTATGTGTTATATTAGAAAGTTAAATGTAACACAAGTTACATTTGAAACTCATAACACAAGTTACATTATTAAACGGTGGGATTATGGCACAAGTAACATATCCTGATCTTCTTACACCTTCATGTTTTTTTACTCCATAAATGATGTAATATTGTTGGATTGTACGCCACTTTATACTCCTAATACATGCAACACTGCTTGGAACATCTGTTACATGGTTATATATTGGGATCTTTGTTCCACCCTCATCTTACAAAGGTTTAAACATATCAAAACCCACTTCATATTGGTTTAACATATGTCACAACATATTCAACCATTTTTAACTAGTATATTTGTTGTATATGCTACAAGGGTTCCCCTATGCTACAATTTTTTAGCGTGTATAAATTGTCACAGTTAGCCTTACCCTATGTAATTATCACTCCCACCATTTTTATAGTTCAATTGAGTGATGAGTATGGCGACTTGTCATTACCTCCACGTACCAATCAAGGTCAAACATTTCCACGTATGGGCTCATATGTTCATGAAGGTTTTGATTGGATAATATCTTTTTATCAATTTCCATGTTTTGCATGTGTTACTCCAAAGTGGATAACACATGTACAACCAGGTTACATATGTTGCATAGTGTAGTTACGTGATCTACACCAGAGGCCAACACTTGCATAGCAAGGTTACACATGTTATCTTTTATTTGTAACACGTGTTACATCGATTGTAACATATTTTTAGATAACACATGATGTTACATGTGTTACACATGTTACATAGAGTAGTTGCATGTTCTACACCAGAGGCTAGCACTTGTATAGCCACGTTACACTTGTTACCACATGTAACCTTTATTTAGAGAAAACAAGATGTAGCATGTGTTACACGTGTTATATAAAGTAGTTGCATAGGATATAGCATTGTAACACATGTTACCTGGAAAACCAGGTAACACATGTAACAAACTAAAAAGAGATCAAATTAAGTTGCACAAGCAAACTGACATGTGCTAAACGTTCGAAAAATACAAAATATGAAATACAATGCTAAAATGTATAGAACATATCAATTTCACCTGCCTTTTTTCACCTAGACAATTAATACATTCAATTCCATTCATCATTGTTTTCTTATCCTTTTTTCACTTGCCACATTGACCCAAAAAATAATATCCCACAAAACAACCGATTAGCCACTGATTGAAATCATATTCCACAAAATAACCGATTAGCCACTAATCGAATGTGGTTTCAGCAATCACAACATCTGATTGGCTGTTGCAACATTTAACGACAATGGTTGTTGGAAGAAGACGATTTGTTTAAAGTACACTAGGTGGTTTCACTTACTGATTGACGGCTACAACGTTTAACGATAGCGGTTTCACTTACCGTCGGTAAGGAATAAGACGGTTGTGTTAGTGGCTGTTGGTGGTGTTGCCGAATCCGGTTTTACTTACCGCCGACAAGGAAGAAGACGGTTGTGTTAGTGGTTGTTGGAAGAAGTCGGTTGCTGGTACGAGACGTTTCCAGATCTATAAATTTGTCACCATAGCTTCAGATCTGACAATCAGTCACCACGATGTGAAACCGGAAAAATGGTGTGAGAAGTGGCTGGACGCCCTACCTTATTTGTTTCTCTTTATACAATCCATGTCTCCCCTTTATTTTGTTATACCAGTCTTACATATCAACTAGTTACATATGTAACAATTACTAGTATAACGACGAAAAAAAAATCTCGTCATAATAAAAACGAATTTATTTAATCTGAAATTTAAAATTGATTTGAATGAAAAATAAAGTTGTAGATAAAGTAAGAGAGAGAATGTTGGTGAGAGAAAAAAATGTAGAGAGATAATGTTGGTGAGAGAAAAAGTGGAGAGAGAATGTTGGTGAAATGAAAGGTGGAAAGAGAATGTTATTTAATATTATTTCTTATGTACTTTGTGTAATATGTCTTGACAAAAATACCCCTCTAGCCACTCAAATGGTATTAAATTTAAATCAAATCACTATCTATTAATTTCAACCATTGGATCATGTTGATCAATGGTTATCATAGAGTTTACTAGGTTTTCTTACTACAAATAAGTTTTCTATAGATCCTTTCCCTATATAATTATATTTGACTATAGACTATACATAATAATTAGTTGAGAAAAGTGTCCGGATATTCATTGTGGTTTGCCTATTTTTCAGCTTTAGTCCCTAACTTTCTAAAATTACAGCTATAGTCCCTAATTTTTGCAATTTCGTTCCCGGATAGTCCCTGGCGCGAATGGAGGTCAGTTTTCTCAGTTAAGTTAGTGTAAAATGACTATAATGCCCTTAGTATTAAAAAATATATGTGGGCCTCACCATCCACCCCACGCACTTAGGCCTGTAAACGAACTGAACATTCATGAACTGTTCGTGAACTTGTTCGGCGGGAAGTTCGTTTGTGTTCGTTTATTTAATAAACGAACGAACACGAACAAAAAATTGTGTTCGTTTAATTAAATGAACGAACATGAACACACCTTGTGTTCGTTCATTTATGTTCGTAAACATTCGTTCATCTATGTTCATGAACGTTCGTTTATGTTCTTTTATTTACGTTCGTTTATGTTTTAGTAAATACATAAATAGTTATATTTTATAAGTATTATGTTTTCTAACTACTTATATAAATATAACTAATTAGTAATTGAGTTTTCTAGTAATAAAAATGAAATTTAAAAAATTTTCTTACATCGTAACTGATCGCTTACTTAATATTTATATAAAAAATATTTAATTTTAGTATTTATGAACCGTAATTTAGATGTGTTTTTGGATGAACTATAATATATTATACTTGTTTAGTTTATTTGTGTTCACTAATGTTAAATTGTGTTTGTTTATATTTGTTCAGTTACGTTCATTTGTGTTCGTTCAATCATGTTAATTTATTTTTGTTTACGTTTATTCAAATATGTCCAGTCATTTTTATTTTGTTTATGTTCCTGTGTGTTCGTTTATGTTCGTGATCAACTGTTCGTTTAGGCTTTAAACGAACGAACATAAACGAACACGAACATACCCGATTTCTTAATGAACAAACACGAACAAAAAATGTGTTCGATTATATGTTCGTGTTCGTGTTCGGTTAAAGTTAAATAAACGAACATGAACATGCCTATGTTCGTGTTCGTTCGGTTCATTTACAGGCCTACACCCACATCATCTTCCCCACTCTTCACCATAATCACCTTTCACCACCATCCCACCACCACCATAACACCTCCACACCACATAACACCACCAAATTCAATCATTTTTAGCAACAATTAATAATGCACTGTAACACCTTGTAAAATCACGTCCAAAGATGTATTGACACGTGTTATAAACCCTAATAAAGTCAAACGTTGAATTTAAGGGACTAATTTTTTGAACAGTCGAAAACTTTGATTATGAAAGGACTGGAAGTGTTATCATGCTAAAAATAAGTCTCTGAATAACCTTTTATGGTATTTATATTCACAAACGAGCCACTCGTTGATCAAGAGTAGCCGTTTGCATAATTAATTGAAAGTTTGTGCGATGAAGGGTTAAAAGCGTCAACATGTTAATTCTTACCTCTGAGTGACCTTTTAACAAACTGGGAGCTTCATGATATTTGATTATACTCTCGGGAATGCCAATTATTGGCCATCTAAGGCTTTTATGCCTCTAAGCGACGTTACGCGCAACTTTGCAAGTTTAAGGGGTTAAAAGCGTCAATATGTTTAATTATACCTCTGAATGACCTTTCTACAAACCTGAAGCATCGTGATGTTTAATAACACTCTCAAGAATGCCTAATATGGATTAGATAAGGCTTCGATGTTATTAAACGATGATATGCGCAAGTTTGCGCATTAGAGGGACTATTTGCGTCAAACTGCAAAAGTCTATCGATTCGTATGGTATCGAACCTTCCGGAATATGATCATAAGTTAAACATGCCCTAAATATCCTTTACATAGCTTAGATATAGGCTTAGAGGTGTTTGGTGCGCAAAAATAAACTTATTTGATCAACAGGGACTAAAAGCGTCAAAAAGTGCACAAGTTTGCATTTTCGCGCATATCTTAGGTTCTGAATATATCCGGACATCCAAAAATTTATGTAATCATTAAAATATTTTATTTTAGTGTTTGGCATGATAAAATTCCATTCGTCGCGTAATTTGGATCGTTTTTCTCGTCCGTTCGTGGTTCGTCGTAATTAGCCGAACAACGCAACCGTACGACCAAACGATCCGACATATTTTTGAGCATGTTTTATATTCCCTTTGTTTAGGCATCATAGTAGAGCTTTGAAATGAGGTAAACGGGCCTTAAATGAGTCAGAAATGACATTTAACAAGTACAGGGACTGAAACTGCATTTGCTGAAAGTTTGTGCTGATATGAGTTGAGTAGGCGGGCCGCATAAGCTGGGGGACTCAGCCTACGTGGGGCGCGAGAGCCCCCAGACCTGCTGAAAACCAGTTTTCCATTTGCAGCTACTGGTTTCTAGTGTTGCACTTGGTTTCTTCATTACTATGGGCTTGTTTTAAGCACCCATAGTATTGAAAAACAGTGGGTGATACTTGTAAGGCCGAGATCGAAGAACGTTTATCGATGAACGATCCTAACGGTTCTTGAAATCCTATATATACCCACTTGTTTTTGCATTCAACTCACAATTCATTGCATTTCTGCTCTTGCTCTCTGATTTGAGAGGATCCTAACCAACTTGGGAACCTCCTTCAGTCCTAAGGACCACTCGTAAGTGTTCCTTTCGTGCTTAGTTAAATTGTTTGGCTCTTAAAGCCGAAAATTCAAGCTTTCGCGATAAACGCTTTGACTTTTAAATGGTCGAGCCATTGTTCGCAATGAACATGGCTACGTGATCGTAATTAGGTAGGTATTAAACCCTCAAAAGGGCACCTCCTAATTACCACGTTTGCTTGGTTAATTGTCGGGTCAAAGTAATTAAAATAAAAGTCAAGCGAGTCGGTTTTTAAATAATATTCATAACTAATGATGTAAAGGCAATAAAATCAGTTTTATCACTTTAATAACTTGGTAAATATTAATTGAACGTGTCTAGGCATGTTCAACCCGACAATTCTGAGTTTAGGCTCGGTTCGGAACCGAAAGTCGCAAAAGTTGACTTTTGCTTTGACTTTCAGTTCTGACCCGATTTAGCTTAGTTTAGTACTTTAGTTAGACCTTAGGGTTTGTAATATATTTACTTTAGACTTCCGCTGTGCATTGAACTTAGGGTTTGTAATATATTTACTTTAGACTTCCGCCTGTGGATCCATCTTACAATCCGTTTGTAATATTTGATGTTACTTTCGAATCAGTTTGTAATATATTTACTTTAGACTTCCGCTGTGCATTGAACTGTGATTATTTGACTATGATGATATCAACTACATCACGATACTCCCCACCGGGCCCACCGATAATACGTGGAAATATCGGGGTGTGACAGGTTGGTATCAGAGCCAACATTGAGTGAATTAAACACTAGCCTTTTGTGTTTAATCTCAATGACACAATAGCACATTCCTTGACTTCTGAGTCTAGACATGAACTAGGAATGATCTCATCCCTATTATATGTATACATTGTTTTCGATATTTATGCATCTCAGGATCGTGTCGCCAAGCAAAGCTGCCATTGGTGGAAGCTCTCCAAATCCGAAGTTTAAGAATGTAAAGCTTCGTACTACAACTCGAATTAACATACGACCAATATGGAGAAAGGACCTTTTTAAACCCATTAAATCATATTTCAAATTTTGTACCCAATACTTTTGAAACTTCAAGTGAGAAGCCAACGTCGGAGGAGTTCGTACTAGCTGTCCCTGAAACTCCCGCTCCAAAGATAATACCTATGGACCCAAAGGACTCATATTTCTTACCTCCAAGTCTTGGAATCCCAAACTTGGATTATACCTATCCTGACCTTATTCATGATTCATATTATTCATTAACCATAGAATCCTTGAATTCCACTTTTGCAAAGATTTCTAATATAGAAGATTTTGACTACCCACGAGAACCTTCTGTACCCATACCGCACTCAGGGAACCAAGGAGAAAACTTTCAGGAATAGAATGAAGAAGGAACTTCCTTGTTATATTTCATTTCAATAGTAGTCCCTATAAGGACATATATATCTTTTAAGTCCCCGCGTGGGTGAATTTCTTTGTATAAGACCCGTTTAGGGAAATTATTGTATTTTTGAGGCTTTCTATGAAAAAGTTTCCTATTTTACTTTGGTATTAAACAGTATACGTATGTAATATGTCCTAAGTCAGAACGTCATTTCAATTTATGATTGCTCTGCCATTGTATATCAAAGAAAATCTTAGAGGTATAACCTAGCCTATATGTCATTTTCTACATAGCTAAGATGGTAAAGCCTTTTAAGATAATAGATCATTGTTAACACCTAAGAACGTGTTAACACTCTTGACAAATGTGGTTCGAGAAAATCACAATAGTCATCCTTATATTGGATTCTTCCAATTTCTTATCTAGCCTAGTGATTTAAAAATCATGGCTCAAATCATCAGATAAGATGATCATATCATAAACATCCCTTAGTGATGAAATGCCTACGGGCTATATCTATTGTCCTAAAAGACAAAAGACAGTTGTAGTCTTTGACTCTCTGTCAAGAAAGGTAATGAACCATGTTCAAACCTTAATGCCTCGATCCTATAAGATCATGGCTTATAAATTCAAAACTGTCCTCGTGACAAGGCCTTTTGTGCCATTTCAATATCCTTAATAGCTTATAGCTGGATTAATTATAATGAAAATTTAAAATAAATCTGATTATCAAATTAACCAAATATGGTCTATTAATGCCATGATTAATGAATCATCGAAGATGATGATTCCAAAATAGACTCCTAAGCAAAATTATTGGCGATTGTTATAGAAAACAAGCTTCAGCATGTCTGAATCAGATGAAGTCAACAGTCA
The DNA here is from genome assembly GCA_030545235.1 of Helianthus tuberosus. Lineage (NCBI taxonomy): Eukaryota > Viridiplantae > Streptophyta > Magnoliopsida > Asterales > Asteraceae > Helianthus > Helianthus tuberosus. The sequence continues at coordinate 192,623,643 of CM060406.1, forward strand.
TCCCAATATGAGGAATGACAATACAAGGATGAATGTAACGGCTGCAGAATTACAGAAGATGATAGATAAAGCTGTCACCCAAGCCATTGACAGGCAGTTCAAAGATTCAAGTGGTGCTTATAGTGGGACCCAATCTGTGCCTCACACAAAACCACCTTCTAAGGTGCATACGTCTTATAAGGATGATTCTCATCATTCTTCAAATCAGAGAAGTGTTCCATCCCGACAAATTGTGCTCAATCAGGAGCCACATGTTAAGACCTGCTCTTATAAATACTTTGTCTCTTGCAAACCAAGGGACTTTACAGGAGAGAAAGGAGCCATCGATTGTATGACATGGCTGCATGATATGGACACAGTAGTAGACATCAGTGGTTGTGCAGAGCAGGATATTGTGAAGTTTGTTTCACAATCATTCAAAGGAGAAGCGTTGGCATGGTGGAGATCATTGATTCAAGCCACTGGGAAGATCCTATTGTATAACTTATCTTGGGATCAATTTGTTTCATTGATCAAGGAAAACTTCTGTCCTCAGCATGAGGTAGAAAAGATAGAAACAGACTTCTTGACTCTGGTCATGAAGAATTTAGATTGTCAGGCATATGTGACAAGTTTTATCACTATGTCCCGCCTAGTTCCCTATTTAGTCACCCCTGAACCTAAACGCATAGCGCGTTTTATTGGAGGCCTAGCACCAGAAATTAAGGGAAATGTTAAAGCATCTAGGCCTACCACATATAGGTCCGTGGTGGACTTATCCTTATCTCTCACTTTAGATGCAATCAGGAATAAGTCTGTTAAGACCTCTAGCGAGGGAAAAAGGAAAGTAGAAGAAGAAAGCTCTCATCGATCTGACAAGAAGAAAAAGGGAAGTTCTGAGCACAGAAAAGATTTCGAGTTTAGGAAAAACTAGAGTCAATCTAATAACAGACCCAAATGCAGTAACTGCAGAAAGCAACATTCTGGAAAATATACGATTAACCCAAGTACTAAACTGTGTGGAATTTGCAAGACCAAAGGTCACAAGACTTTAGATTGCAAGGAGTTGAAGAACGCGACTTGTTACAACTGTAACGAGGAAGGGCACATCAAAACCAACTGCCCAAAACTTACAAAGAAGCCTGAAGAGGCCAAGAAAACAAACACGTGAGTCTTCCAGATGAACACCCAGGAGGCAGTACAGAATGATAACATCATAACCGGTACTTTTCCTTATCAAAGATGTTATGCGGGAATTTGTTTGATTATGGCACAGATAAGTCTATTGTGGACAATAAATGTTGTAAACTGTTGTATCCGCCTGTTAGGACTCTAGACATATAACGCGAGGTAGAATTGGCCGATGATACGTTAGAGACCGCTTCAACAATCTTAGATGGATGCCTTATATCCATTAGGAATCACTCTTCTCAAATATCCTTATGGCGAGCTTTCAAGCTATCCAAAATCATCGGTATGATAAAGACAGATGTGACAATTTGATCCCCTGTCAAAAAGGTGATGGACTAGGTCCAAACCTTAAATGCCAATAATGGTCTTTATATGGCCTAGGCTAAATATAATTGATATATATTTAAATAACATTCATTAAGAATGTTCGTACTATATTAGCCTGTATGGTTTAATGATACCATGGTTAGTATATGTTAGGTCATCAGGATGATGAATAGCGGTTGTTGGATTGCAACTAAGTAATTGTTTTATTTGGTGTTAAGAACCAAGTCTCGAGTATGACAAACTCGGATAAGACAACCGTCAATCGCGCCATTGATGATGCGACACGTGCTAATGATGCTACAATTGTGAACCTCAAAATTGACAAAGATGTTCTCCAAGTTATGATATACGCAGCTGTTGGAAAAGCTGTAAGAAAGGCCGTGAAAAAGTTCAAAGAGCCCAATACTACTGGCTCCAAATCCCATTTAAAACCACACTTCCTTAATCACGAGAAGGATCCTATTCATGCCTCTGATGCAAAGAATGAACTAAAAAGGAAAAGGGAGGAAGATAACTCCCAGACTTCTAAGAAAAAGGGTAAGCTTGAGTTCAATAAGAACAAACAAAAGTCCAACAAGAAACCTGTATGCAAGACCTGCAAGAAACGCCACCTAGGGAAATGCAGATTTAAATCTCAACCTCTACCTTGTGGGATCTGCAAGTCTAAGGAACATAAAACGTTGGACTGCAAGGACATAAAGGATGTAGTCTGCTTCGGCTGTAATGAGAAAGGCCACATCAAGACTACATGCCCTAAATCTGTCAAGGGAAGTGCGGCTAAGGATAGAAAGCCTAAGAATGAAAGCGCTTAAACTCTTCTGATGAATGCCAGAAGTAGTTCATATCAATAATGACATCAGGTACATTCTTCAACATTCATTGGTAATATAAGTGCTAAGAGTTCTGTTTTGATTTGGATACCAATAAATCCTTCACAAATTATAAGTATAGCAAACTTTTAGAATCTTTCGTAAAAACCCCAGAAATTAACTGTAATGTAAAACATACAGATGAAATCGTAGGAACCATTTCTTCTGTTCCTGTCTGAAATCTTCAGTTGTAAAATTCTAGAGTACTCTCTCCAGATGGAGTACGTCAGTATATGTTAGTTTGATATCTCTTTGATTTCTATCAATTGCGAATACCAGACTGTATGATGAAAGTGCCATATGAGGATTGGTGTATCTTAATATGTCCCATAGATTGCTTCCATGCCTGGCCAGTATGGAGGTTTAATGCATGGAACCACTGAGATATCCCAATGGTCATATTGTACTAAAGTCCGCTAACGGTATTCAAAGGAGATATCCAGAAGGGAAATGTCCAAGGAAGTGTCACTGATTAAGGTATCCATGGATTCGTAAAGAAAATGTGTCATTTATCTGGCACATGCAAAGATAGTGGAACCAGGGTTTGAGATTTGGGAAATCTCTGTAATCTCTGCGTCATGTCTATTTTCTTCAAAGAAGTACCTTGTTTACCTCCGAAGACAAGTAGAGTTAAGATTAACATCCCGCTTAGGGCTGCAGTGTTGTGAAATCTCCGTGTTGATTAGTACCACCAATTATGGAAGAATCGAAACCCTAATTAAATGTATTTTAAGATAAAGGTTCTTAAAGCCTAATTCAAAATTTTGAGAATCTCGGTATTATAAATTAAGAAAGACGGTTCATTATGCTTATGCATTGATTACCGCAACCCTATTTAGGAAACAATTAAGAATCACCATCAGCTGCCCAGGATCGTCGATTTGTTCGACTAGCTGTAAGGATTAGCTATTCCTTAAGATTGGTTTTAAGCAGTGGTTGGAATAACCATCTCACCTTAAATAAGCTTTTCTATAATAGTTGTTATATAAGTATCAAGGCTGCTCCTTTGGAGACCTTGTATAGATGGGATGTTAAACATCTGTTGTTAGACAGAAGTTCGGTAAGTTCGAATTAGTAGGACCTGAAAATTTCCTTGGAAACAACGAATAAGATCATTCGAATTCGTAATCATCTGTAAGTTTCCAGTAATCGGCGGACAATCAAGGATTGATGAAAGTCGCAACCCTCTTAAGTCCTTAATAAGGAATAAGGTTCAATTGAAGGTATCACCTTAAGACGGGTGTACTGAATTTTTAATTTATCGAGCTAGTTAAGCTCTGAATATATAGAAGCATTCGAGGAAAACGAATATATCAAGATCAAGTAGCTTATAAGCTAAAACTTACCTGGGAGCTTGATGAAAGTCAATGTGACCCACACTAGTGATTTAAGGATATGTTTCGCCGATAAGTCGAGAAGCATTATCACATAATGATAGGCAGATTTATGATATGATAAGAAACCCGTATCGATTAAGGATCGACATGATAAGAAGCTCCAAAAGGATACATGTACCTATTATAAAGGTCACCTTGGGTGCTTGGAGAGGCCCCAAATATGCTATGGAGGTTAAGTCCATAATACGTCAGAAAGTACTTCCATTATTTTAGCAAATCTCGAGGTCGAGATATCTTTTAAGGGGGTGAGGATGTAACATCTCGTAAAATCACGTCCAATGATGTATTGACACGTGTAATAAACCCTAATAAAGTCAAACGTTAAATTTAAGGGACTAATTTTTTGAAAAGTCGAAAACTTTGATTATGAAAGGACTGGAAGTGTTATCATGCTTAAAATAAGTCTCTGAATAACCTTTTACAGTATTTATATTCACAAATGAGCCACTCGTGGATCAAGAGTAGCCGTTTGCATAATTAATTGAAAGTTTGTGCGATGAAGAGTTAAAAGCGTCAACATGTTAATTCTTACCTCTGAGTGACCTTTTAACAAACTGGGAGCTTCATGATATTTGATTATACTCTTGGGAATGCCAATTATTGGCCATCTAAGGCTTTTATGCCTCTAAGTGAAGTTACACGCAACTTTGCAAGTTTAAGGGGTTAAAAGCGTCAATATGTTTGATTATACCTCTGAATGACCTTTCTACGAACCCGAAGCATCTTTATGTTTAATAATACTCTCAAGAATGCCTAATATGGATTAGATAAGGCTTCGATGTTATTAAACGATGATATGCGCAAGTTTGCGCATTAGAGGGACTATTTGCGTCAAACTACAAAAGTCTATCGATTCGTATGGTATCGAACCTTCCAGAATATGATCAGAAGTTAAACATGCCCTAAATATCCTTTACATAGCTTAGATATAGGCTTAGAGGTGTTTGGTGCGCAAAAATAAACTTATTTGATCAACAGGGACTAAAAGCGTCAAAAAGTGCACAAGTTTACATTTTCGCGCATATCTTACGTTCTGAATATATCCGGACATCCAAAAATTTATGTAATCATTAAAATATTTTATTTTAGTGTTTGGCATGATAAACTTCCATTCGTCGCGTAATTTGGATCGTTTTTTGCGTCCGTTCGTGGTTCGTCGTAATTAGCCGAACAACACAACCGTACGACCAAAAGAACCGACATCCGACATATTTTTGAGCATGTTTTATATTCCCTGTGTTTAGGCATCATATTAGAGCCTTGAAATGAGGTTAATGGGCCTTAAATGAGTCAGAAATGACATTTAACAAGTACAGGGACTACAACTGCATTTGCTGAAAGTTTGTGCTGATCTGAGTTGAGTAGGCGGGCCGCGTAAGCTGGGGGACTCAGCCTACGCGGGGCGCGAGAGCCCCCAGACCTGCTGAAAACCAGTTTTCCATTTGCAGCTGCTGGTTTCTAGTGTTGCACTTGGTTTCTTCATTACTATGGGCTTGTTTTAAGCACCCATAGTATTGAAAAACAGTGGGTGATACTTGTAAGGCCGAGATCGAAGCACGTTTATCGATGAACAATACTAACGGTTCTTAAAATCCTATATATACCCACTTGTTTTTGCATTCAACTCACAATTCATTGCATTTCTGCTCTTGCTCTCTGATTTGAGAGGATCCTAACCAACTTGGGAACCTCCTTCAGTCCTAAGGACCACTCGTAAGTGTTCCTTTCGTGCTTAGTTAAATTGTTTGGCTCTTAAAGCCGAAAAGTCAAGCGTTCGCGATAAACGCTTTGACTTTTAAACGGTTGAGCCATTGTTCGCAACGAACATGGCTACGTGATCGTAATTAGGTAGGTATTAAACCCTCAAAAGGGCACCTCCTAATTACCACGTTTGCTTGGTTAATTGTCGGGTCAAAGTAATTAAAATAAAAGTCAAGCGAGTCGGTTTTTAAACAAAATTCATAACTAATGATGTAAAGGCAATAAAATCAGTTTTATCACTTTAATAACTTGGTAAATATTAATTGAACATGTCTAGGCATGTTCAACCCGACAATTCTGAGTTTAGGCTCGATTCGGAACCGAAGGTCGCAAAAGTTGACTTTTGCTTTGACTTTCAGTTCTGAGCCGATTTAGCTTAGTTTACTTTAGTTAGACCTTAGGGTTCCTTTAGGACCGTATTATATGTTAGTATAACCCTCCAAGGTTATACAACATGGTTCATTAGAAATCCTAGTTCATTGCATGTTTCCGTTTATTGCTTAAATGTTGACCATAATGCCCTTTTGATATTAAAACGAGATTTTTGTAAATGTGAGAGGACAAAAACCTTTATTACTGATTTATAAACATGTCCTAAATATTTGACACCAGTTTGAGGTCTAAATTAAGAGTTATGCTTGATATCGTAAATTGAAAGCTTTTTACCAATTAAACGGCATTTTCGGCATAAAGCCTATTTAAACCCAAATTTTTACACCAAACCTTTTACCCAATGATGTAATATAATATTTAGGGATTTTTGGAAATTTTTATTTAATTTTAAACTGATCATAACATAGAGTTCTTGCATTGACTCGTTAAATTGACGGTAATGCCATTTTTGGCTAATAAAATGAGTTTTACACATCCTTTACATACCAAACCTTTTGCTACTGATTTTATATATTAAATAAGTTATTTTAAACTATAAAGGCTATTCAAAATCTCAGATTTCCTTATTTAACCCAAATACCGTCAATTACCGACTTTTATGCGATTTAGGCGCATAGTATGGTTTAAAACCATATTTGGCACCTAAAGCTTGTTACCTACTGATGTTATGAATAAATTTTTATACTTAAACAGTAATTAAAAGTGTTGAACTCAGATTTCCAAATTTGGCCCTTTTAACATATGTGAAATGACCAAAATGCCCCTACGGTGCATAGTTTGGCCATAAATGATAAGTTTCACACATATATGATAACTTACTGATATAAACTACAAAAATAAATATTTTTACTGATCATTTTAGACCAGAACCTCATATTGTCATTTAACCTCTTTTATAAACATTAAAATGACCAAAATACCCCTACGGGGCATAAATTGGTTTTAAATTCGTTTTGGGCATGATGGAAGGTATCCTACTGATATCACAACATATTTAAGGCATATTAACTTGTGAAACATGTTCATGACTCATTTGGTTACCCGTTATGCATTTTACGCGTCCGGTACGGTTTATGTAACTAGTTTACATGAATTAACCGAAACGGGTCAAACCTTATAATTTTTGCTTCAAAATCCAGAATGTGTTTAGTTTACCCATATTATACAAGTCTTCATACTTGTCGGGTCTAAATCACATTCTATCCCGGTCTTCGCTTAATCTTGCGTTTTGAACCGTAAACCTTTCCTTAAAACTAACCTTTCTAAGGTACAACTTAAATAAGACCCGTTAGGAATCTAATAGGTTAATAAAACCTTCGTTCCAGATTGAGAGCCCCAGTAGAGGTACTTGTGCTTGCTGATTAGAATATACGGCTGAGTATAAATTGCATTTTAAGCTCAGGTAAATACTTTTAACTTATTTTCCGTAATACGGGCTTGGGATACGGTATTATAAAAATTACCGCTTGGTCGGGTGTAGAAACCTTTTAATCGGAGATGATTAAATTTCATAATCTCGTTTTAATCTGTATTGCTTGATAACAAATAACATTGGGGGTTAATGACCGTGTCCTGGATATCCTTGGCTCATTTAAAAAAGTGAATGGCCACAACTTAAGCACAAGGTGTAGGCATAACACCTCCTGTTGCGTATGTAAAAGATATACTCACTCGTGAGGTAACTTCTTGTGAGTTATATTGGTGGTGTGTCGATTAATCTTGATCGGTTTGTTTAATCACCGGCCCTAAATGTTGGACAAACATGTAAATCTGATACAAGATTGTTATTAATATAATTGTCCCAAGATATAAAGAATATTTGTGCCTTGTGCATTTAAATCAATTTCCATAAAGATTTTCAAAAGAGTCAGTTAATTGTATTTACCAGTGTAAACTGACGTATTTTCCAAAAAGGTTAAGTGGCAGGTACTGTACGTAAATTGGCTGGGAGCTCAGGGCGTTAATAAGGAATCTTGTAAGTTCTAAACGTCTAAAGTCTGTTGAACAGTGTTTATATTTTTGTTTTAAGATCCGCCTGTGGATCCATCTTACAATCCGTTTGTAATATTTGATGTTACTTTCGAATCAGTTTGTAATATATTTACTTTAGACTTCCGCTGTGCATTGAACTGTGATTATTTGACTATGATGATATCAACTACATCACGATACTCCCCACCGGGCCCATCGATAATACGTGGAAATATCGGGGTGTGACATGCACATATAGTTATGGTTTAGAAACTATTAATAATGCACATTAATTAATCAGTAAACATATATTTATGTGTGACCCATAACCTTTTTCCCAGAAAACCTTCCTCTCCTTCCTCCAACAGAACCGGAGAAGACCACCATTTTCTCGCCGAAAAACGAGGGGACCCCTACAACATTCCAATCTCTCTCTGAACTTGAATGGGATCCGAAACGGTGGTTGGTGTTGTTCCATTTCCGGATTTCAGATCTGGCCATAGGGTTGAAGTAGTAAGCGAATAGGAACAGGGGGTTGACATCAGTGCATCTACTAACGATCAATGTTTCATGAACTTGTATACATACCATAGTAACATGCAGGAAGGTGCATCCGATGCAGACCTCAACGCGCTTCCTAAATATAGATTTCAGGCATCCAAAGATAACGGGGACAAACCTGAGGTTGGAACTGGTAGAATGGTTCCTGCTAAATCAAATGGCGGTCACTTAGCTGTCGAACGTGTTCTTCTAACTGAGGATGCTGTAAGTTTATTGTTGATGACATGGAAGGGCATGTTAGGTATTTGACAACAATTAAAGTTTTTCGTGGGATAAAATGTTGCAACATTCTTTCTGTAGGGGTATTTTGGTCATTTCACATCCACTTAACACCAAAAACTAACCCTCATTCGCGCCAGGGACTATCCGGGAACGAAATTGCAAAAATAGGGGACTATAGCTGTAATTTTAGAAAGTTAGGAACTAAAGGTGAAAAATGGGCAAACCACAGGGGCTATCTGAGCATTTTTCTCTAATTAGTTAATGGGTTTGGGTTCTACTTCACTAGCGATTCAAAACAAGACATAAAATAAAGCTAAGATGAATAAGATTTAATACTTAAAATGGTTTATTTAATGAAAGTGTAATAATAAATTGGGTAGAAACTTATCCCACGAATGAGAGTGAACAAACCCTATATTTGTTTATAAGACCATGTGTAATCGTGTAATTTTGGGCGTGTTTTGAGAGGAAAACGCCCCAACCACGCCCCCATATGGCCCCCCTAGCTTTTTTTTTTTTTTTTTGAGTTTTTGGTGTTTGGCGTTGTATATTCCATGCCCTTGCCCCCATTTGCTTGTCCAATCAGCCTTCATCTTCATATCCTTTGTCCAATAAGATTTTTTGTTGATTTTTGTTTTTTACTTAATTAAATAATTGTGTAATGATTGACGGGGCATTATTGGGCGTTATCACCACTACGCCTGTAACACCCTGTGTTTTAATACTCTTATCATCTTAGCAAGTCTTACTGTACTTCCTATCCGGTTATACTTGTACACTCGAGAAGACCGATCATGATGGGAATTATAGACTATTTTAATCAAAATTGTGTTAAACCATGTGCAGACTATTACTCTATGTGATGCTTTTTATATGCGTGAACGATGTATTTACCCTGGATTCTTGACTCTTTGTTATGCTTTGATACTTAATGAACGAGAAACTAATTTAACACGAATTCGAAACATGAAATTACTCTTGTTATTTATACTATTTGAATGTTTAGGTGTAATAATACTTATGTAATGGCTACTCACAATAATACGCAACGCAACACTTAACCTCGCTCGCAAACGAACCAAAATTAGAAAACTAAAAAACGCGAACCCAACTTTCCGAATGGTCATTCGTCCGAATGGTCATCCGCCCGGATGACCATCCGTCCGGATGACCATCTGGATACTGCCACTCGCCATTGCCTTAACACGTAACCCATCCGAACATGACCATTCGGATAGACCTATCGCTGTCACCTATAAATAGTGGACTTGAGCCTTCATTTTCATCTTTCACTCACTCATCCGCTCTCAATTACTCGACGGCGATTCAAGGCCATTTTGTAAGCTTTTTCCCTCAAATCTTCTTCAATCTTCATCTCTAATCACTTCTACTCCATCTTCTTCATCAAAATCACGCACACACCTTAACATTTTCTCAAAAACACTGATTTTAGACCTTCCACAGGTGGTTTTCACTCGAGATTTGGTCTAAGATCTAAAAGATTTTCCACACTTTTCAACTTAATCATGAAAGGTTTTAACACTTTTACAACTTGTTTAGAACTTTTTTTCAGTTTTTTGCATAACATCGATGGAATCTGGATTCAAGCAGACTCTCGACTCGTTCCTTAGTCGAGAGTCGGCTTGAAAACTGATTTCCACCAAAGAGATGGACTGACTAACGGGTCAAACATGAATTTTTCATCAGAAACAGCGCATTTGTCCGAAAGGGCTGAGCCCATCCGGCCGAATGAACTTGATTTGGTGTATTCCGTTGTTTGACACGTCATCACGCCGTCTCCATTAACTCGAAACTTTTACTTAGAAATTTTTACAAAAACGGAGAACACAGACCATCCACCCGAATGGCCATCCATCCGGATGACTATCCGTCTGGATGATCTGACCATGATAATAATCGCTGTTTACTTTTGTTAAGAACACTTTTAATCAAAACTTCAAAAATTTTAAACAGTTCACAAACAACCATTGACTAAACGAATGACCATCCGTCCGGATGGGACCCATCCGCGCGGATAGTCTGTTGAACACTTAACTCGTTTTTGCACTATTCGACATTCTGTTTCCGACCGGGTCAGCACTTAGAGAACTAACGCTCTGTTCCCGCACGCAGGCTGATCCAGCGCTCACTTCGATCCAACCAGCCTGTGTCTAGGTACTAAGCACGCACTGTGAGTATACCCGATCCCGTTTTATTTTAAACACTTTGGGATGCAACATGTATTCTATATAAAACACACGACACTTGAAACTTGTTTGTAATTATACTCTATCCACTATTAACATGAAAACATGATACTTGTGATACTTGTGAGTCTTTTATGCTATGTGAACGTTTAAATCTTGTGTTTAGCCTGCCTTAACAATTATAGCGCTATAGGAGTAACGCACCGCCCTTGAGACTTGGGGTATTGTTAAGTTTGATTCTTTTACCTCCTCTTCGTGGCGACGATATAGGAAAGGCACAGATAACGCGTTGGAAACTTAGGTTAACATATTGATTACGCTAGCTTAGCATGTTGAAACTTGTAATATGTTGTTCATGTTGGATATGAGTGATTCACATATTAAACTATACATGCTATGTATTAAACTTGTATACTTCCCAACATTATTGTTGATTTTATTTTAATACATGTTGCAGGTTGATAGTTTGGATGTTGAAGAATCAAGCTAGGGTGACTTTAGATACACACCTTAGAAAAACAATATTTTGAATCATGTTTGAGTTTTGATGATGTTTGATACAATTTTGACTATGTTTTGGTTTGTATGACAACCTAGTTCTTATTATGAAATTTTAATTAATCTATATTGACACAAGTAGTGTTATGATGCTTTGAGCGATTTGTTCGTTCCGCACCGATGTTTCCGCCATTGGTTGGGGTGTGATAACGCCCCTTTGTGAATAACGCCCCTTTGCTGACTAGGACGACACGTGACAGACAACGCCCAAAGGTGGGGCATTATTCACCCCACAGGGGCTATCCAGGCATTTTTCTCTAATAAGTTAATGGGTTTGGGTTCTTCTTCACTAGCGATTCAAAACAAGACATAAAATAAAGCTAAGGTGAATAAGATTTAATACTTAAAATGGTTTATTTAATGAAAGTGTAATAATAAATTGGGTAGAAACTTGTCCCACGAATGAGAGTGAACAAACCCTATATTTGTTTATAAGTACTAGAGTCAAATGTTTGATAAGCTCTGTTCTTACTCCGAGACCTACACATGCGTAGGAGGGTTGTCGAGTTTATCAAGATGACCTAAACTATTTTCAAATTGTGCAAAATGCCTAAAAGTTAGGACTCTTAAATAAGATTGGTTTGTTGGCTAACTAGTTAAGTCTTGTTTTTTTTTTTTTTGAACGGCTAGTTAAGTCTTGTTAACTGCGACTTTTCTATTAAATAGAAAAAATCTTACTCAAAATCTCAAATTGTAGTTGTTTATTAAACCTTTTTATGTTCTATATAATCATCATGTCTAAAACGCATTAGTGATATTTAAAGCATGAAATACCTTATGACTCAGTATCTATCCTGTAGAGATAACAGAACAAAACAGTTTGAAATTTGCCTAAGATGTTTTACATTAAGTGCTTCATCCTATGAGTTGCCGTTTGCCGCAACATAGTGCACTTTATATTCTTTACTTTGTATCTTCAATGTTTTTGTTGATGATTTAGCTATTTTATTTTATTAATTTTTTAAATAAAGATAACAGGTGTAGACTAATAAGATTTAACTCAAATAACAAACATTATCCACAAAAGAATATTAGCATATACTAAAGCAGTAAAGTTGATAGATAGCTAGGGGCCTTCCTATGCACAAGTCAATTATTGTGACAACGATTTGCATCAAAACTTGTTTTAGTTAAATGCTTTAAACTCAATTTTAATAACATTTTCTCAATATCAAATTCTAAATGTTTGCATCACAATATACATTTACATATGAATAAATCCCACACGTAAAAAACACAATTACATTTCAACAAGACGAATTAAATACTTTATTTATTGTCTTATATAAGTTTATCTAATATATAACTTAAACATATACTATAAATTAATAAGGTCGTAGATAAATTTACTTTGGTGGATTTTTTGCCAATTCTAACTATTATTTTAATATTATAATAATAGTTATTTTCTTTACTTTTTAAGTTTGATAAGTTTGGTGTCAACCGGTACTGGTATCGAAAATACTGGTACAGTTCGGTTCGTTATCGGTACATGAAGGTTAAAACAGACACCAGCCTGGTACAGAAAACACCAAAAGTCGTTACCGGATTGAGTTTGAAAATCTTTTAGTTTGAGAAATTCGGTACTGCTACCTGGTACCATTTGTTCATCCCTGATCACGGGTATTGTACGAACAACAACGGTACCGTACAACTTTTTTTTGTTGGTTTTCTTCAACTTCTAATGATTTCTCTTTTTTAGTTTCAGGGGTAGGGATGAGCTCGATGTCAACCGATACCGAATCGGTGCTTGTACCGAAAATACCGCTTACGGTACCGGTATATGAAGGTAAAAAGCGGTAGCGAACCGGTACCAGGAACGTCAAAAGTCGGTACCGAATTAGTACTTAGGATCTTTTGGTTCAGGAAATTCGGTACCGGTACCCAGTAGTATTTCCTCATCTCTGACCATGGGTTTCATTCGAACAACATCATTACCATACAAATTTTTGGTGGATTTTATTTTGGTTATTTTTTAGTGTTTTTTTCTACATTTTCTTTGTATTCTTTTTAGCGGTTCCGTGTGCAACGCGCTCATAGTCATTTCAAAACACATGTAAACACAAAATAAGTTCGCCTCAACTAGGGATGAGCAAATACCGATCCCGTCCCGATACCGATAATCCCGATCCCGAAATTTCATGAATACTTGATACCGATACCGAAACATGTCGGTTCGGTACGGTATCGGTACGGTATCGGTATTTTGAGGGTAAAAGTCGGTATTTTACCGATACCGTACCGTACCGATACCGAAAAAACCAAAATGTGGATACCGTTTCCGATACCGAAACATGTCGGGATCGGGATTATCGGTATCGGGATCGGGACGGGATCGGTATTTTATACCATTTGCTCATCCCTAGCCTCAACGCGGCGACGATTTTTATTACTAGCTGAAATTAAATACAACATAATTCATTTCAACATAATTATTATACATTATACATATTAATTATACATATTAATTTAAACTATTGATGAATAGTGTTTCATCATTTTTAAGGATTTACTTTTATTTAATACTTATTTATCATTTTATTGATTTTTAATTAATAATAATAAATGATAATTGATCATATTTAAGTATTTGTTCTTTTCAACTTTTGTTATCTAATATTGTATTTTATTTTTGGTAATAACGTACATTCGCTAACTCTTTTAAAAATCTAAATCCATAACATTTTTTTTATCATTCTAGGTTATCTGGTAGGATGTTGTGACGATACATTACGTCGGACATTAGATCGGTATTGATTCGGTTAGTTACAAAACTGATACAATACATGCACTCGATATAGTAATCAACACGTGATTTATATTGACCGGAAACAATAAAATTGAACAAGGGCACTGACACCGATGTTCGAACGGTATCGATAGGTTCAGATTGTCACGATAATGTTTCCGATATTCATTCATCGTTGCAAACAGAGTTGTATAAACGAATTTTTTTTACATCGGTAACCATAAAATTAATTCTTGATGAATAGTATTTCATGATTTTTAAGGATTGATTTTTTATTAATACTTGTTTATCATTTTATTTGATTTTTAATAATAAATGATAACCTATCATATTCAAGTATTTGTTTTTTTTATTTATTTTTAGTAATAACTTGCATTCGTTAACTTTTTTAAAAATCTAAATCCGTAACATTTATTTTTTATCATTCTAAGTTATCTGGTTGCACGTTGTGACGGTATGTCACGACATGCATTAGATCGGTATCGATTTAGTTAGTTACAATACCAATACAATATATGCACTTGGTATAGAAATCAACACGTGATTTATATTGATCGATAACGATAAAATCGAACACTGGCACCGACACTGATGTTCGAACGGTATCGATCGGTTCAGATTGTCACGATACGGTTTCCGATATTCATTTATCGTTGCAAACAGAGTTGTGTAAACGATTTTTTTATATCGATAACCATAAAAATAAATACAAGTACCATTTCTGATGCTATTCCGTATGATACGGTAGCAATACGGTGTCAGTTTATTTAAAGAAAAGAATAAAAAATAGTATTACCAAAACCAATGTTGTTCGTTTAGTTCACTATGGTAGCGACATTGTATCCGTTATCAAATAGAAAACCATAAAAGTGAATACATTCCGTGTTGATGGTGTCCAGTATGGTAAGGTAGCGATACAATGTTTGTTTATCGATAGCAAGAACAAAAACTTTAAGTACACATACCGACACATATGTTGTTCAGTCGGTTTCGGTTCGGTTGGATACGATAGTAGCACCCGCCGCGAAGCACTGGGGAATCTCACTTATATGATGTAAGTTTATCAAAAGCAAAAGCAACAAAAACAAATACCGAAAACGATACATCAGTCGATTTCAGTTAGGTTTGGTATGATAGTGGTACAAAATTCGTTTGCAATAGGATTTATATCGCAATGTTGTAAAAAATAAACATAGAACACAAACAAACTAACTAACTAACTAACTGATGACCAAACTGAACGGTAAAAAAATACTACTAATAAAAATATAAATAACTAAGAATTATCAATTATTATTACTATTTATTACTAAAAAACAAAAACAATAATAAATAAAATATTGACAAAAAAATCAAAAACCAAATACTTTAAAAATTATGCTTATTATGTTGATATCAACTAAACAATTGTTTTTATTGTTTTTTTATCTATATAAGGTTTTCTCTTTCTATTATTATAGTGAATGATCGTACCGTAACAATTCAAACAGATAACAAAGAATTCCCGCCGCGAAGCGCGGAGGGAAACTCACTAGTTCAAGTTATTTTAAAGTATATGGAAAGAAATACACCCTCATTTTTTTACTTTAAATTAAAGAATATACTAGGATATGCATTTATAAACAATCCTGGGCATTTCATATCGATTCAACTTTTTTCTAATCTTTATATTTCAATTTTCAATATAAGTTATTATTCTGAATTTGAATAAATTAATTTCTTACTAAATTAACTAAGAAATAAATGCTTCCAATTACAAATGAGAGACAAATCAGAGACTTTCACCGACGGTAGGATCCGTTGGTGATGATATCATCCGTTAATGTAAGTCCGTGGGAAAACTAGACGTGAGTAAGTAAAAATTTTATGGACATAACACCAACAGAACTTTACAACTTATTACCGATTATTGCTTTAATGACGGATCCAAAACATATGTAATCAAATACTTAGGGATCACGTAATACGAAATACTTTGTCCTAGTTACTTGTATTAGTGTTTCACGTATCAAGGTAGGCATTTGTGACTATCCTTTATCTTAAATAAATTTAGAGGTTTTAAGTAACCAAGTTTTTTGCTTATTAAAAATGTTTAAATGATCAGATCGAGCTAACTAAACCGCTATCCACTAAAGAACTCAAGATGGTTCTTATAAAGACAAGTTTTAACAAGTCTAACCAATGATTGAACAGCATCCGTGAACAGACCAGTAAAACAAGTAATAACAAACAAATTCGACTGCGTAACATAAACTAACCGAGACATTTTGCACAACACCGTTGTAAAACACAAACAATCTTAGCTGATAAATATCATTTTATTAGACATATCAAGAGCCAAAATATTTATTTGGGTGTTTTCAAGCTTTCGGTTATAAACAAAACGCTCGATATAAACATAACACGCACAAATGTTAAACACGTGAAATGGTAAGGTTGGCATCGCCAGTAACAAATCAAAATGACTTCAAGTGAAAATCTATTATTTGTCGGTTACTCCTTTTGCCCAACGATTTGTCCACCAGTTCTTGGCAGACGTGGGCCCGATATGATAAGCCGCTCTCCCCATATAAGCCACGGGAGAGATCAGGAGAAGGTAAGTCCAATAAACCATAAAAAGTCATACTCAATACAAAAAGAAAATTCTTAAAACCTCATTGAATACTCGCATTCAAGTCCTAGATCCACACCATTGACTCCGATCAATTTACTGTGTCGGGGCAACACTTATTATTCCGGCAACTTTTCTTACTCTCATGCCAGAGCTTGGTCACGGATCCCCCCCCCCCCCCCCCTTCCCCGCGGGTCCCTTCGTGACGAGGCTAACAGTGTTCTCTTTTGCAGCTACCTGCACAATGAAGACTTGGACGTAGACGAATCTCTATCATCTCTCCAGCAGCTTGGTTTTAGGGATTCGACAGTAATAAAACTCGTGCTTTCCTCTTAAAAAGTACCGGAGTTGAACTTCTATTACGTGTAAGTTTTTATAAAAAAAAAATTGTTTTCTAAATTATCGTCGTTTTTCTTAAAATAAATCGGGTTGTCTTCTCAGCCAACGACAAGAGGCTTAAACTCACTTTTCTCTTAAAAGCGAAAGGTTTTAGTTCCGCTATTGGCTAACCCGCAAACCATACAACGAACCATGTAAGATTAGTTTGGCTTGGTTTCATGACTTCATAAGGGTACTCAGAACATGCCGAAAAACTGAGCTCCTCCGCATGCCACCTAATCATCCATCTGAACGCATACGGGTGGAAGCCGATCATCCATACCCTCCCACTTCACATACGGGTTCTTGAAACTGAATAGCGATTGACGATCACATCATATGATCTATGATTTATGAGTTTTACGGAATCAAGCAGATTTTAATCGAGGACAATATACGGCATACAACGCGTTATACCACCGACAAAAACATGCTAATTTTTGTTTCAGATGGTCAAAACCTTAAAACAACACTATTCGAGCACAAACAAACAGATAAAAACAGAAACCTGAAACCCCCTAAATTCTCAGCTCGGCGCACCCAAGAATCGTCCCCCGACATCGGGTCATCGAAGCAGCTTTCTGCCACACGGGCCTCTCATTCCCAAGCGTCAAAACATCAACATCGGACATCTTTTGAATATCCCAGTTCCATCCTTCGGGCCCGATCACACCTCCAATCACATAAATATCATCCCGAAAACCCATCATAGCAAACCCGATTCTCCGCTTAAATTCCGAAGCCGAAATCACCACTTTCCTTGATTCCCGGTCTTGTTTGTATATAAGCCCATGACTCATCACGAATAAAGAACCGTTAACCACGGTCATTGGGCCCTGAACCCACGAATGCTCGTGAACCCTCCACCCGTCTTTGGTCAACACCTGAACCGTGGTCAAACCCTTGTGCACCACATGCACCTCATCCCCGATTACCAACCCGGTACACCCCGAGTTATGAGTATGGTGAAGATCGGGAATCGAAACCCAAACGTCTTTCTCGGGATCATAGATTTCCGCTTTGGAAATTGATTTCCGGCACGTTGTAAACCCACCCGCGACCAATATCTTCCCGTTTAACACACAACACGCAAACATGGTCCGCGGCACAATCATCGAAGCCCGTTGGGACCATCGCCGGATCACCGGGTTATATGCCCACACCTCGTTTGTTGCAAAGCTCCCGTCTTGGTCACCGGTCAACGGGTCAACTGCATCACTACCGCCACCTAGGACAAACAATTTACCTGTGGTCGATACAACACCAAAATGGGCTAAATTTCGAACTTTTGAAGGAAGGATCGGGAGAGTGATCCACAGGTCTCGGGTCGGGTCATATATCTGCCACACGTTTTCTGGGTCAAACGCACATACACATAAAAGATTTTCGCGTGATTTGACTTCTTCACGGGCTTTATATAGCTCTGTGCTGTAAACTGCTTCCCGCCAAGAACGACAAATTACTTCTAGTTTCGGGAATTGAAAGAACGGGACCCGTGCTAGACATCTGATAGCAACAGCATCGGGGAGACCTTCGATGAGAACCATAATTACTACGGTATATAGCAACCTGCTAAGAACCAAAAAGACAAAAATACCCTTCAGTTGTGAGACTCGGTACATTGATTGATTAACTGCTACAATAAAAGAATACGCTGCTTTTGTTTACGCAGATTCTTGAATTCTTATAACATTTTCAAGAAAAGCAAATGAAGAAGTTCATCATGTTAGGAAAAGTATTCTCACAAACGGGTGTTTTCTTTTTCACGGTGCATTCAAGAAAGTTTAGATTTTGTGTACATTTGAGACAATCTTGACTTGAAGAATTAAATCATATATACAGAATATGTGTTTACAAAGCTATCATCACGACTTGAAGAATTCAGATAACTAGATTATTTATCATCGACAATCAGCATTTAATTATTTAAATGACATTCAGTTTCAAAATACACATCTAAATATACCTACAAGCCGCTTACACATTTAGTGCACAACCTTACAAGAACGACATAAGGATACCTTAAAGTGAAAGAATGTCAAAGTTCTCAACACAAAGAAAGAACAATAGTTTTGGCCTAACGTAAAAAAAAAAAAAAAAAAAAAAAAAAAAAAAAAAAAAAAAAAAACATATGTATATTTTAGAAATGCTTTGGATTGCTTATTAAAGAGAGTTACTTGCTTTTTAAAATAAGCAACTTCAAACAGCTTACTCAAAACAATCGCATAAGCCAATTGCGGAAGCAACCTTACCCCTAATACCCTCAAAATTACTGAACCGAAACGCAATAAGCAGATAAAGAGTTTTATGGAACAATACCAATCATCGCCTATAACAAGACGAAAAAAGAAGGAAATTAAATTGTAATCAGGATTCTTGGTTTTAAAAGGTGTGCCTGAGGCCCGAGTCGAGGGGTTGAGGTGGGGCCTCATGTACTTCTGGGTTGAAATTAAGGCATGTAAAAGGCTGGTTTGTAAGAACTAAAACAACAAAAGGGATGAAGAAATTATGAAAGGTTTGCTTGATGCAAAAGGTTTAAAACTTAAACCAACGAGAGACAAATCTTCTGGTTGTACATGTACATAGTACAGAACCACGTGCACGTGACGCATCGACTTTTGGTAACTAAAAACAATGGAGCGTTTAACGCTTGTTTTTAACCAAGTTAGGCATGTAAAATTTAAAACTCCATGAAGACTTGAAGAGCAAGAAAACGTTAATAACTCGAAAGATCCTAGCCACATTCAAGATTTCACATTTCATAAGCTTGTGTTTGAGACTTCAGCTACAAGCAACGAAACACATAACGGGGCGTTTGGGACTGCTCACTTGCTTATCAAAACAATCACATAAGCAGTTTAGATAACCAACCCCAATTCCCAAACACCCCCAAAACCGCTTTCGGTTGTATCAAAACACAACTACAAACCAATCCCAATTCCCAAACACTCCCAAAACCGCTAACGGCCGTTTCAAAACACAATGACCAGAACTGCTAACCAATCCCAAACCCAAACACCCCCTTAAGTAACTAACTAAACACACCTAAGAGATCTAAAATCAACAATTTTAGGTCACCTTCAACAACCTATTATTAGATCAAAAACTTACAACAATTCTAGGTTCTTCAACAATGCACAATCCATTTCCCCAATTCCAAACACCACTCAAAATCATCCCTCTAAAAACTCAAACCAATTTCAACTTTAAAACTCCAAATAACACAATTTCAACCACAAAGCATCAAGATTATCCAACAAAACCTAAACAAAACATCAAATCAAAACAACCCAATTCAAATTTCGCAACAAATTCACAAACCCATATCCCCAATTGCAAAAAGATTTAAAAAAATTGGGACTTTATGTTAAAAAAAAAAAAAAAAAAAGAACATATCTTGGTCAAACAAGTACCGACAACGAATGATTGAACAAAAAGCTGTTAAATTTACCTTAAAAATGAGAATTAGAGGGGCGATTGATGAAGAAAGAGAGGCGAAGTGGGTGTGAAGAAGAGGGTGAAAGAAAATTAATATTGTCGGTTTTGTTTTGGTATTTTATGAAGAAGAGAGAAGGAGAAGGGGTAAGGGGTACGGAAACGCGAAGTGCAGTGGATTGATTGATTCCAACATGTCTTTCTTTGCGTGTGAAATGTTGAATTGGATTAATAAAAGTTCAAAGGGATATTCGATAAAGATGTTCTTGTGAACTTTTTTTTTTTTTTTTTATGGCAAATTGGCCTCTAATAATCCCACCTACACCTTTTTGGCCAATAATAATCCCACCTCAGAATATTCTCCATACCAGTCTCACCTTTCAGATATTTTTCCCACACTGATCCCCCGTTAAAAATCCCTAACTCAGTTAGTAAAATGGCTGATGTGGCAGCTGACTAATGGATGATGTGTCAAAAAAGATTATGTGGCAGCTGATTAGTATTCCCCTGGTCTTTTACAACTTAAATCATCTTTTACAACTTAAATCATTTATAACCCACATTTACTCTTTACCAACCCCTAAATTATTATCCCTTTCACCAAGCACAGGCGATCATCAACTACAGGCGATCATCAACCACCGTTCAAGACCAACATCAGTAAATTCATAGGCGATCATCAACCACCGTTCAAGAGCAAAAACAGGTATGTGACTGATTTTATGATTATCGAATTTCAAGCTTTAAAACCCTAAATTTGTAGTTAAAGATTTCATAAAATAAAAATGTAGTGGGATGGCTGAATCGGTGCTTGTGAAAGCTTGGCATGGTGGCAAGCTTAACAAACAACCAAAATTGCACTATGAAGGGGGTGAATCTGATATGTTCCAAGTTGAAGTTGATAAAATGTCATATTTTGAGCTTTTGGATTTTGTAATGGAGCATGGTTCATACAAAAGTAAGGATTTTGAAATGTACTACTTAGTTCCCGGAATGAAGTTTGAAGATGGTCTTGTGAAGTTGAATAATGACAACGATGTTAACGAGATGATGGTGAAATTGGGGGATGATGCCAGGCATATTCTCCATCTTTACTGCCAAAAGCCACATATTAAGCCTATTCTGAGAAAAAAAAAAAGGCCCAACCCACTAACACAGAAGCCCAGCCCACCAACACAGAAGCCCAGCCCACTAACACAGAAGCCCAACCCACTAACACAGAAGCTCAGCAAAACCCTACACCCTCACAAGACCTGATAACAGTTGCTAGTTTTATTAAGCCTTCATGTTTTGGTAAACCATCTTCAAGTACACTCCTCACAACACCAAACAAACCTTCTGGTTTTACGAAATCATTTGCTGCAAGAATTCCCACACCTACCAAAACAGTTACAATATCTGAACCACCAACTAGTACACCAATTGTTAACAGTCCTGAACCTGTTGAAGACTTAGCTATCATTCCTGAACCCCAAACAGGATCTGATGGTGAAGATGGATCTGATGCTGGGAATGAAGGTGAGGATGAATCTAATGAAGACTGGATAGCAGATGATTTAAATGCTTCTGAGTCAGACAGGGATGATGATGAATGGGTAGCATCAAGGAAAGCTATTAAGCATAACAGTCAGTTGTCAAAGAAAGACTTGCTTTTAAAGTTATTGAAGGAACTTGAAGTGAAACCAGTTGGTCAACATAATACTGAAGAGGAGGAAGAACATAGTAGTGCAAGTAGCTATGAAGATTCTGAGGGGGATGTTCCTTCACCAGGAGAGAGTGAGGAATAGGACATAAGGGGGAAAAAGAACAAGGTTACTGTCCCAGTTGTTACTTCATATACAGATTGGAGTAAGTGGAATTGGGTGGTTGGTACTAGGTTGAAACTGGCAGTCAACAACAGTCTCAGCATTCACGTGCAACTAAAAAATCCAGGGGAAGACCAAGGAAGGCTGCAAAAACAACCCCAGAAGCTTAAACCTGCTGATGTGTCTTTTGTTAGGATTATGAAACTCTTATGCTTTAAACTGGTTGTCTTTTGTTAGGCTTTATGCCGTCTTTTGTTAAGCTTAAACTGGTTGTCTTTTGTAGGGCTTTATGTTGACTTTTGTAATCGTCTTTTGTTGGGTTCAAACTTTATGTAATGGTTAACTTGGTTATGGTTATTATGTAATGGTTAGTAATGGGTATTATGTAATGGTTAGTATGTAATGGTCATTATGTAAAAGCGAAAGTGCATAAAGTGCATATGTAGCTAATGGTTAACTTGTAATGGTCATTACGTAAAAGCGAAAGTGCATAAAGTGCATGTGTAGCTAATGGTTTGACAAACAACAACAATCTTCTTTAATCGGATTTCATTCCAAACTGCCATTCCAAGTCATAACATACAAAACACTACACAATCTATTTCATTCCATATTGCCATATAAAACAGTACACAACCTAAAAACTAGTGCTGCAGTCAAACCAAAAACCAAAAAACAAAACCTAAAACTAGTGCTGCAATCAAACATCTTCTGCTTTTAACATTCTGACCAGCCTTTTTCCTCAAATTTTTGTTCTCTTCCATAAGAACCATCTTGTCAATTTCTAAGTTTGCAATCTTCATTTGTAGTGCCTTGTTTATTTCAACCAGATTATTGGTGCCATCAACATCTTCTTTCCAAAAAAAGAACTTGCAATCTGAATTCTAACAAATTAAATCACAAAATGAGGAAGCTTTCAAGGCATAATTATCAATATACAAACTTATTTTACTTACAGGCCATAAAGGGCATCCATAAAACTCCTTCCCTTGTCTAGAACTTCGAGAACCAGCAACTCGCTTCACTGCTACCATCTCATGATTACAATAAACATTCCCATCGGTCCCAATCCTATAGATTCTTGGTTTATTGTTTCGAGAGCATGAAGAAGACGAAGAAGAACTCATCAATATCCCCTAATTGAATCGCGAGGGAGAATTCCTGTGAACTAGGGGTTTTTTTTTTGTTTCAGTTGATAAAAAGAGCCTAGGTATTTAAAAAGGACCAGGGGAATACTAATCAGCTGCCACATAATCTTTTTTGACACATCATCCATTAGTCAGTTGCCACATCAGCCATTTTACTAACTGAGTTAGGGATTTTTAACGGGGGACCAGTGTGGGAAAAATATCTGAAAGGTGGGACTGGTGTGGGGAATATTCTGAGGTGGGATTATTATTGGCCAAAAAGGTGTAGGTGGGATTATTACATGCCAATTTGCCTTTTTGAATTTATTCGTGAATAAAGTTTTGAACTTTTCGATTCAAATGAGTACAAAGATAATATGATATGTTTGTTTTCTTAGTTTTTGTAAAAAAAAAAAAGTGATTGGTTGATAGTGACACGTCTTTTCAAACGAACTACGGCGAGAATAATTTCAAGTCAAGTCGAGGTAAGCTTGTTGGTTGGCTTGCTCGAATAATTATATGTGTAGTTGATTTCGATTTTAGGTCATCGCCACAACATATGACAAGTCAACGTTAAAGCCCTAATACTCCACAATCTAACCCACCAATATATAAAATTGGCTTAGTTACTTTTGACATAATAGTTCCGCAATCTCTCCTTCATTCTCTTCCTCGTTGAAAATATCTCTTTTTTGCTTTTAATGAAATAATCTCACAATCTCTCTCACTTTTTCCCTCCCATACCACATGCTTAAGACAACTGATGTTGTCGTTGACCAACAACTATGAAGATGATAGCTTTGTCTGCTGCTCTAGATGTTCATGAGCCGATCCGATCCGATCGAGGGTTTGCTCGTGCTCGGATTGAATTAAAACCGATCCGATTCGATCGGATCAAATTTGCAAAACCGAGCACAAAAGTGATGCTCATGCTCGGGTTGAATTTGAATTGGGCGGATCGTTTTCGCTTGGTTTCGCTCAGTTTTTCTCAAATCCTAACTAAAATCGAGCGGATCGTTTTCGCTCGATTGAATTATAAGGCTGCGATCAACAAAAACAAATTCTAACTTAATTAAAACATGTCCAACACCTTACTAACAAAAGCAATACATAACTAAAATAATGATTCTAAAAATGTTCTTAACAATATGAAGAAGCACAAAATAAAGTGTGAAATACAAATTGTCATTTAGCTCAAAAGCCATAAACTTCTTCTTTAATGGACGTGGCAGCGTCCCAGCGATATGTGATTGTGTGGCAGACTGGCAGCGGCGATATGCAGATGAGATCGGACAATTAGATTATCACATTGTTTTAGGAATTAGGAATTTAGGGTTGGATTTTGGTGTGTGGATGCCAGCGGCGATATGCAAATCTTCGAACAATCAGTTTAAGACTATGTGATTGTTTTAGGAATTACGGATTTAGGATTAGATTTTGATATTAACTATTAAGTTGTGCTAGTATATTTTTTGGGCTTCTAATTTTTTTGGGCTAGTATATTTTTTGGGCTTTTAATCTTTAAAATCTATAATATATAGATATAGGGTAAGGTTATTGTAAAAAGGGTTAAAAGTGTGAGAAGTGTGGGAAATATTGTAGAGATGACATTGTCCTCAATCTAAATTAATTCAAAAGGGTAAACATATAATTTTATCATTGATTCAATTAATTTAAAATCTTTGATAACCGCCACCTTATTTATAGGAACATGATTTTTTATAAAGATCTCTATAAAAACACTACGAATAACACTGCAACCACCATTCAGCACGTGTAACACCATTCAATAAGTATATAACACCATTCAATAAGTCTATAACACCATTTTAAAGATCTCTATAAAAACACTACGAATAACACTGCAAAATCACCATTCAGCACATATATAACACCATTCAATAATTATATAACACCATCCAATAAATATATAACATCATTCAATAATTATATAACACAATTCAATAAGTATATAACACTATTCAATAAGTATATAACACTATTAAAGACACTACCTTCATTTCCAGAATGTGTTCTTAGTATAATGTTCATAGTATGGTTATTGTACATGGTGTTTTAAACCTGCATGCATGGTGTTTTACATCTGCATGCTAGTAGATGTTCCAGATTCCATATGTTAAAACACCATGGTGTTTTAAAACCTACATTCCAGTAGATAAAAAACACCACGCTTTCCGGTATGTGTTTAAAACACCACGCTTTCAATCACAATACAATTAAAACACCACTGTATAAACATAGACAAAAAACCATGGACTAAACATCTTATCGAACATTTTTTTTCTCTATATAAGTATAGCAATATGGTACTCATATTAAAGATAAAAAAACGCTCGTTATTAAGGTGTAATTTTTTTTAAAGTTACGTATAAAAAGTTATTGACGTTTAAAAAAGACGGGGGGAAGTTGCATATGCATTAATGTTAGTTTATTAATTTAAAAATGTTAAATTTACATGTATACCCTTAATCTAGAAAATTAATATGTTTAATAGTAAACAATATTTACAATTTTGCCATTATGATCTCAACCATTAGATCAAAGATGTAATGGTGTAGATTCTTTCTTACCTTTCTCACAAAAAAACCTCTTTTTTACAGGAACCCCTATCTATATATATAACATGCGTGATTAATGTACAACAACGTGCGTGATTTGTTCTATAACATGCGTGATTAATGTTTTCAATATGCGTGATTATTGTGTTTCAACATGCGTGATTTTGGATTTTTGAGTTATAACGTGCGTGATTTTAAAATGAACGTGCGTAATTACCTGTCGTACATGATGTACGTTAAGCCGTAATGTACGTTAACCTTCCCCTCTCTCTCTCTCTCTATATATATATATATATATATAGGATTAGGTTCAAGAGTGAACACTAGTGTAGCTTGCGAACTGAGTGAACTAATCTTGGCCATACACGTGTGTAGATCAATGGCCAGGATTTGATGTTGAAATACACTAGTGTATTTTTACGATTTGATGATGAGATCCTCGCCATACACGTGTGTAGATCAATGGCCAGGATTTGTTCACTCAGTTCGCAAATACACTAGTGTTCACTCTAGAACCCCACCCTATATATAGTGGTCACTTATATAGGGGACCGCTAAAATGAGAACCACATCGAGTTGTAAGAACCGTGAGAACTACACCGTATGGGGCGAGGTGGACCAATTTTTTTTCATAAACGTAGATGCGTGTATAATAAACACATTTGTAAAAAAAAAATTCAAAAAAAAAATGTCGTGTGTGTAGTTTTGAGCACCACAAGTTTGTGTTTACGGGTACTATAAATTTAACCGGAAAATTTACGGTACCCGTAAACACAAACTTGTGGTGCTCAAAACTACACACACGACATTTTTTTTTTTGAATTTTTTTTACAAATGTGTTTATAATACACACATCTACGTTTATGAAAAAGAATTTGGTCCACCTCACCCCGGATCAAAAAGTTCTCACGGTTCTTACAACTCAAGGTGGTTCTCATTTTAGCGGTCACTTATATATATATTTAGGGTCAGGATCTAGAGAAAACAGTGAAAAGTGTGAGAACGGAGAGAACCGTTATGGATCGTCAGATCAAAACAATCTATGGACTAGATGACGCGGTGGCGTTTTCGTAAATAACATCACTTTTATTAGTGTCGCGCGCTTCATTAAGGGTAAAAAGGTCTTTTGACTTCTCTACACAAAACGCCATCTCATGAATAAAATGCCATTAGATTCCCCCGCCTTATCCTACATACCACACACCATCCTAATCTAAAACGCCATTAGATATAAAACGCCAAACTTAATAATAATAAAATCACGCAAAAAAAAAAAAACCGCCAAAAAACATCCTATATATACAACATCTCAGACCTCCCATAAAAAAACAAACCAAAACCCAAACACCATATTTAATATATACCATTCGTCTTAGAAACACATCCAATTTATAACGCCAAAACATACAAAAACATTATTGAGGTTTGTTATCAATAAAGTTTAGCTGCATGGGGTGGACAACATTGTTAGACATCTTTCTTAACTTATGATTAACAATGTTGTCCATCTCATACAGCAAAACATTATTGATTTTAGCATGATCAAATTTAAAGGTTTAAGGTACTTTTGTTTAGTGGCGATCTTTTTCTCGGTAAAACGCCAAAAAGTTAAAAAATCAAACAACTTTCCTTGGAAATTCAATATTCTTCTACGGGAAAAAGTTTCGCCGAATGGATTGTTAGCTTAAGGGTGTAACTCAATAAAATTTTGCTGCATGAGATAGAAAAATCTTCAAGAAAAAGAGACTGAAGATGAATAAAAATTAAAATGAATCATACGAAAGTCGAAACAGCCAGTGAAGAGTGAAGATGCTTCAAAAGAAGAAAGAGGCTGCTGACAGTGAATATTTGAAAGATCAATTGTTTATATTTTATTTTCTAATTTTCTTTTTCATTTGATTGTTATATAAATAACAACATCATTTATAATAAAAACGCCACACAGACAAATGCTTGTCAAAACGCCATAATGCCATAAAACGCCCCATAAACTCCCAAGCTATAATAAAATTACTTTGGACAAGTATTATAAAAAACCCATAAAAAATTAAAAACCAAACTTGAAAATGTAACTAGAAACAGTAAAAAATGAAGAGACGGAAAATTTATTGTATTAGAATCTAAAACGCCAAACTTGAAAGACATGACGTGTTACAGACTTCAGAGATAAAAGCTTATAAAAAACAACAATCACAAACAGTAACTGAAACGACGAATAGTTTATTATAATAATGCACCACCTAACCTACACCGCCAAAAGAAATCCTATAAAATAATAACTCTCAGCAACTTCATTTTAATCAAACCAAAAAAACAAACGCCAAATACTACTAAATACCACTCACTGTAAAACGCCAAAAAATTAAAAAAATCAAAGATGGCTAATATGCTTTCTTGGATATTCAGTATTGTTTTTCGTGAAGTTTTACTGAATAGATTGTTAGCTGAGGGGGGTAACTCAGTAAGATTTTGCTGCACGAGATGGACAAACCTTTAAGAAAAAGATACTGATGACAGTCATATGTCATTTTGTGTTCTTTGTTCTTGAAGAAGGCTTGGATGAGAAGAAGAGATCAATGACACTGAAGAGTGGGATGATTATAAAGATGAAGATCAAAGCGAAAAACCCACCCATACGTTATAGATCTATGTCCCCAAACATCCACAAAAGCCACTTCAACAGACGAGCAGGAAAAAATAATCAAACCGATGGGTTTGTCAAGTTTTACATAAAACGTCATATATTTGATGACAGCTCTTGTACTATTAAAGAAGAGAGAGACCGATGCCAGTGAAGATTGTGAAAAGAGATCCGATTAGGATTTTTAATTTATTTTCTTCGCTTCTATTTTTTTCCCTCTGGTTGTAATATAATTTTACAATTGTAAAAACGCCAAGATAGCATAAACGCCAAAATGTATATAAAAAATATTAGAACAATGGCCCATCTTGTTTAAAACGCCTTGAAAAACGCCATTCAGATAAATTTCCTGACCCCCCCCCCCCCGGGGTTCCAATGGCATAGGATTTGAAAAACGCCATAAACGCCAAAATGTTAATACAATGAAACCATTAAACGCCATTAATTATTGAATTTGGTTAACGCCAAAAATAAAACAATAGTGTGAAAAGCGGAACTAGAAAAGGAGAAGATAAAAGGACAAAAAAGCCCCTCCGCCCTTCTCTATGCCGCGTGACACGTGTTGCGCCAGGATGCGTTCTCACCGTTCTCACAGTTTTGAGCGTTTTCTCCTGATCCCGTTTCTATATATATATATATATATATATATTATATATATATATATTAATTATTAATAAAAATAATTCGAGCGAAACCGAGCGATCGACGAGCGAGCGGACCTTTGCTCATGATTGGATTGAATTTGAATGGAACCGATCCGAGCGGCTCATTTACAAACTGAGCGGGAATCGAGCGAGCATTTTCTGGGCGATCGTTGAGCAATTTGGACAGCCTACTAGATATGAACATAAGCTCTTGTTACCATGAAAGATTTTTTTAATTTTTTATTAGGTATAGATAAGTAATTGTTAACCCCAAACGAAAAAAAGGGATTTAACCGGTGATAAAAGTTGTGGGGTTAAATTAATATTTACCCCTCGGTTTACTTTTACGTAACATGATGCAACACCAATGCATACTAGCATTAACCACCAATGTCACACCACTGCCCGCGACCAACATCGAAAAACTCGTAAAAACAAAATAAATAGAAAAGAAAAAAAATAAAACGAATGAAAAGCAGAAGTAAAATCGTTGAAACACACACACCCATTGCGGCGTGTTAATGCGAAAACTTTAGGCTAAAACGTAAAACATAGAAAAATAACTAAGTCGATCTAGAACCCGCGCGTTGCGACGAACTTATCAAACGGAAAAAAATAGACAAAAAAACTTTGAACCCCACACGCACGTTACGACGTGTTAACTCGCAAAATTTTGAACGGACTCAAAACGAAAAACTTGCGAAAGATATGGGGGCCAAAGTTGAAAGTAAAAGTGTTAGGGTTAAATTGTAAAACATAAAAAGCTTTGTGTTAAAAGTAAAAAAAAAAAACTAATGGGTTAAATTATAAAGATGAGATGTTTTGGGTTAGAAGTGAATTTTTTTTTTTTTTTTGAAATACCCCTAAACATAGGGCACAACAACATGAAGCCAATAACATGAAGCCAATGTAACGTTGGAATCACGTGACTTGCATGACATATATGTGTATATATTAAGAACAATAATCTTTTTTAACGAAAGCGGTAAAAATTATCTCACACAAATCAAAACGTCACACACTTATTTTTATAATGATTGTTACAAGTACACACCACACCAATTGACAAAGTAATAACTATAGATAACCATATGACACTTCCAAGGGAAGTTAAGCAACTTAATATGAAGCATATATTGTTGCTATGAAGATCAACACAGAAGTGGCATAAAATGGTAGGGTTTTCGATATCGTAGTTGCACTAGATGCACCCGCACTTGTTCCCGGTGTTGTCTTTGATCCGCTTTCTGAAACATACATGACTCGAAACGGTAAAAATAAGAACTAGATACTATTTTTTTTTTTTGCTAAAAAGAATAAAAAAATGATATGGGTTTTTAAATCATTCACCTGAAGGCGAATCTGATGGCGTAGAGCCCGCGGGTCCATTAGCACCATCTGGTACAAATATTTCAAATTACGTGATGAAAATTGAAAACGGTAATGTTACAAGGTATTATAATAATAAAAGTTACTATATAAGGTCTTGACATACCGGTACATCGGCTAACCGGGGGAGTTTGGATAGTGCAAGCACCAGGTAGCGCGAGTGCCAAAGTTTGGTTAATGTTCAAACCCGGGGGTGCACCTGAGCCATCGCCAGTGAACACACAAAGGCACTGTGGTTGCGACTGAACCACGTTGGCTAGTTGTGAGCAACAAGAAGTTGATGGGGTTGATGAGTTTCCAGAGACGTACCCAAGACACGGGCTCAAGCTCACAAGTGCGGTGGTGCACCCCGATTGAGCCACGGTAACACCACATAGACATAGCATGACCATGGCTACACTGAATACCTCAAACTGGTTTGAAGCCATTGTTTTTGAGGTATTTAGTATATGTTTGATGCATGCAAAAAGTTTAGGAAGTCGATTTATATATGATGAGTTGGGAATATGGAAAATGTAAAAAACTATTTTTTGAGCAATCTTGGTGGCCTACTTTTGTTTATTTACAATAATATTTGATATTTAAAAGTCATTATTTGTTTTAAACATAATAAATCAAATTAAGAACCTATAGTTAATAAGCAAAAGTAGGCTAACTGCAAATAGATAATATTTTTAATAACAATAAACCGACGCCGTTTTTGGTCACCTTGGATTATTAAATTTTAATATGCTGTTTTTTTATTAGAGTTTCTAAGATATTGCTTAATTATTAATAATTATTATATATTTTAGGAACCACCAAACCAATCCTACGTTAAAATTAAGGTTACCACCCATGTATTGAAAATCTTCCACTTTTCTAGGACAATCACAAGATCCAAACGAAGAGTTCTATAAATACCAAGTTAAACCATCCCGTTAAATCACATCTTATCGCGAAAACACAACAATTAAAAATCTATCGCGTTGTGTGATGGCATCCACAAAAGTTGTAGCGTTGCTACTTGCGTTCATGCTCGTTTTGGTTGTAGCGCGTGCCACTGACAACGAAGATCAAGATCACCGACCAGAGCCTGAAGACTATGCTGATTGCGAAAAGAATTGTATTGATGATGGCAATGCCAGTTCTTTTTGCACGTTGAAGTGCGAGAAAGAGTTTAACATGAAAGGACACATTGGTTCGTAAATCATTTATAGTTTGAGAAAATCATTAATCTAGACAATTGTAAAAACAATTTATTCTTTTAAAAGATGAAAACATATTTCCATACCTATAAAAACTAGGGGCGACAGTTCTTGACACAGCCCGTCAACCCGACACGAAAAAAGGTTTGGGTCGACTAACATGACTCGTTTAAAAAACGGGTCAGGTTCGGGTTGACATGTATAAAAAGGGTTTGACCCATTAACACGTTTAACTATTTAGAAAAAAAAAAACTTTTTTATTTTTGTTTTTTCCGTTTTTATTTTACATGGTTTGTTATAATAATGTTAGTTTTGACACATTATATTATTTATTTGTCGCACTCATACTTATCATTAAATATGTTATCAATAACCCGCTTAAAACCCAACAACTCACTTATAAATCGTCAACTTGTATGACTCATTTAAAAATACGGGTTAAACGGGCCAGGTTCTAGTTGGCCCGAATTTATATGGGTTGGGTTAGGGTTGAAATCTTTGACCCGAATAAAAATTTGCATTTATGTTGTTTATGTTTGCAGCCAGACGTTTTGGTAGATAAACATCGTCAAGACACGAGTACGTGTGCATATATGTTAATCTACAGTGAAGGAAGCTTTTATTAGTCATTCTTTTTTTTTTTTAATTATTTTCTTGTAATTATATACACTCACAACATTGTATTCTTCACACGTCTTCTATTTAAAGACTATGAACTAGCTTGTAGTATATCGACATGTAATTATACGTTGTAAAGCTTCTTTATTTCTTGCATCTCCGTCGAATATTTTTATATTTGTTATCTTATGCAGCATTTATTAGCTTAGCTGGCTTGGGTGGATCGTGCAATAATGTTTTTATCAAGGTTTTTTCATTTAAACGACTAATAAAATGAATCCCTAAAAAAAATCATTTTTTTAAATGATAAAAATGTTATTCGTGTGCTTATCCGGCTCCAACTAAGGGTGTGAATTTCTGCCATGACCCGAAAACATGAAACGAAACTAACATGAAATTCACGGGTTTAGGTTTAGTCTAAACGAGTTCAGGGCAATTTCAAGTTGAATCTGCGAACCCGTTTAGGTTAACGGGTCGGGTTCGGGTTAACCCGGTCGGATTGGCGGGTTAACCCGTTTAACACATTTATATTATATTATATTTTTTTACAATATGTTTTATATCATAAATTAGATGAGGTGTGTATTTTATCTCATAATTTTAACTTAAAAAGAGAAATTAACATAAAATTTTATAATTTAAATATAATTGTATTATATGCATTTGTGTTTTTTAAGTAAATTTTAATTTTAATATATAAATTTCAGAAAAAAAATAAAAAAAATCAGGTTGAATGGGTCGTGTTCGGGTCAACCGACAAAATTTCGGGCCGTGTTCGGGTTCATATGTATGATACGATTTTCCGGTTCGGATTCGTGTAAAATTTTCTGGTTCAGGTCAGGTTAAACCCGCCAACCCGTAAACATGACGCATTTAGCACCCCTAGCTCCAACCCATCTCTCTTCATGTTCCTATAAACAGGATTAGTGCGAGGTTTCTTTTTTTATCGTTATTATTTTTGGTTAAAGGAAAGTAGGCCAATCTAATATTCTAATGGACCAACCTGGATGGGTTGGAGCTTAATGGCCCATGCCTAAAAGTCTCAAACGTTAGCCAGGACTCAGAATTCAGATAGGGTTCAATTTCTTTTTTTTTACTAAAGGAAAAGTGGGCCAATCTAATGGAGCAACCTAGATTGGTTGCAACTTAATGGACCAACATGGGTATATGTCATTTACAAATTCATATTTGCTCTAGTTTGTTAGGCCCCACGGGGCCATGCGTTATTCTATCACGGAAAGGTTGTTCAACGCGTTATTTCCCACCGCCGGCGTAAACATCAACGCGTGATACATTAACGAAAACAGGTTTCCGTGATTTTTTCAACGCGTGATGATATTATTTTGTGAGGGTAGTTGTTGGTTGGGGGGAAATTGTTGGGTGTGGTGGTGAGTGATGACCACCCCGACTAAAAAAGGTTGTGAGTGATGGAAAAAGGGTCGATGACATGGCGGAACTTGATTGGTGCTTGTGAGTGATAGAATTCTATCACTAGTGAACCCCCCCCCCCCCCCTCCCCCTCCCCTTACGCAAGAGTCTAGACTCATATCATTCATTATCTTTAGTTGTTGCGTCTATCTATTCATTATCTTTAGTTATTGATACATCATACATCAACCAATTCGGATGAGTCACATATGGTCAATGTAAGTTGGAATGTAAACCAGAATAACAAAATAGACATTAACTTTTACATTTACATTTGTTCAAGACAATCCAAAACAACCAATCAAAAGAGGTAAAATAAGCAGAGACGGCTCCTCCATAATCCACACTCCGATAATCCGCGTTTTTCACAGGCCACACACCGATAATCTAGCCTTAGCCCACACTCGATAATTTGGTACCTTCATAGCCAACTTGAAACTAATGTAAAAAGTCAATGACAATTTGACTCCTCCATAGCCCATGCTCCAATAATCTGGCTCCTCCGTAGCCCACACTCCAATAATCTAGCTCCTCGATTGCTCATATTCCAATAATCCGGTGCCTCCAAAGCCCACACGCTGAGAATCCAGCTGTACCATAGCTCACCCTCTGATAATTCGACTTTTCCATAGCCGACACATGTAAAAGTCAAAGCCTATTTGAACAAATGGAAAAGTCAATAGCTGTTCTGTTAATTTTTGGGACCCACTGGCCTATTTTGGAGTTTACCCTTAAAAAAAGGGTTATTAAGTTTCATCTGTTGGCTGATAATAATCTCAACTTTAAAAATTCTCTCCAACGATCCCAACTTGTAAGAATTTGGCCCCCATTGATCATTTTCTAACATAGGTGCACTTAAATCAATTAAGAAGTCTACATGTGCACTTAAATCTATTGAGAATGTCAAATTCTTATATGTTAGAAAATGATCAATATGGGCCAATCTTTTACAAGTTGGGATCGTTGGAATGAATTTTTAAAGTTGAGATTATTATCGGCCAACATGTGAAACTTAGGATTATTAAAATCCAATAACCCTTAAAAAAACACTCGCTTTTATGGGATAATTTTTTTGATTTGGTTATTACTCATTCTCAAAGTATTTAATTGTGAAGCAATATTTTTTAGTTGTGCAAAGGGTCGGACCCGACTCCTTTGAACCTGGAACCTCTAGAACCTTTACCCTTTTACACTGTAAAATGAGAACCACGAACCGACCCTTTTATGTTTATACGGTTCTGGGTCCAAAGGGGTCTGATGGGTCGGATAAAGGGTCTGATGGGCGAGAACCTTAATCTAATTTGGGCATGTAAACTGGGTTGCATTAAACTAACAAATGTTCCATAATAGTAGTAATATCAATTGAAAAGCAAAAACATAAAACCTTTCTATAACCCCCCTAAAGCATACACATGATTCAACCTTAAAAACGGAATTGCAAAAGGTTTGACGGTCTGATCTCCAAAGGTTTCAATGGCTAAAGTCCGAACTTTTCGTTGGTCGATAGTTTGATCTTGGAAGGATTACTTATACGCAAGAAAGTTGAATGGTTTTAAATTTTTAATGACTTTTAGTTTTTAGGAGATATACAAGGAACTAGGAATAGATGGGAGTTTGATGGTAGTTTTTTCAAAGTTCTGGTGGTTCTAAATCAATACTCATGGGTCGGAACCGGAACCGACCCAGAACCTTTTATTGATGAATTATTAAACCCATGAACCAACCCTTTCTAAGGCAAAAGGTTCGGGATCGGGTCAGGTTCAAAGTTCAGAGGTTCTAGAACCATAACTTGCTCACCCCTCATTTTTGTTGTCACTTAATATGGAATTGAGTTTTTGAAAGTTGCATTATGTATGCCTAACAAGGAAAGAAACAAGAAAT
Organism: Helianthus tuberosus; assembly: GCA_030545235.1. Taxonomy (NCBI): domain Eukaryota; kingdom Viridiplantae; phylum Streptophyta; class Magnoliopsida; order Asterales; family Asteraceae; genus Helianthus; species Helianthus tuberosus. The sequence continues at coordinate 192,659,551 of CM060406.1, forward strand.
TCTAATCTTCCAAAATACCCTTTACTATGCATTCTTTCAACCTTTTTATCAGCAACTAAAGATAGGTTACTTCTTGATTATATTTCTTAGATTTACTTCATTGTTTTTTTTTCCTTCATGTTTTAATTGTTTGTTTGATTATATTACGCGGATCAACTTATCGACCTTAAGACAAGAGTATACACATCAAATATTTCTTAAACCGACGTAATACTATCGTACGAATGCACAAAGCAAGTGTCACACAGCTTGATATGTATATTTCTATATATGTATGATTTGCAAGATTTGCAACTTGTACATACATATAAATTAGTTTCTCAGTTACATAAAGTGTCATATAAGCGACTATGTTTTCGCCCTTGTAGTACAGGAGCGTTAACCTAGTCTTTTATTAAACAAGAATTAAGAAAGAATCATATCAACATTTATAAATTATTATCAAATCAATCTGATGCCTCCAGGCAGTGGCGGATCCAGCCGGAGAAATCACTGGGTTCCTTTTTCCAAATCATACAAGGTTTACACTACAAAAAAAACGTTTTTTTCCAAATCATACAAGATTTACACTACAAAAAAACGTTTTTTTTCCGAAAAGACTGGGTTCCTGGGAACCCGGTCTTTCTATACTAGATCCGCCCCTGCCTCCAGGTAAAGATGGCCTCTTTCTGCAAAAAAAAAAAAAAAAAACACTCATCAGCAACTTATTTAAACTTTTTTTATTTTCGGGTCATAATTAATGCTTGCGGGTTTGATTCATTTGATGGTTAAATCCAAGCATAATTACCCGATTTGCAAGAGATTCTTGTCTATTGCCCAGTGATAAGTGAAAGTCAAAAGCTCTGCATAATCAAGAAACGTAAAGCATCAAATCAAGAGTTTAAACAAATTAGCGAGCATTTGGGTTAGCGTGTGAAAACTACTTATTTACTTGTCGCGTTTTCACACAATAAGAAGTTGTTTTGAGGATGTTTGGGATGCTTATTTAAACTGTTTATCTAATTATTAGATAAGCCGAGTTCGCTTATTAGCGCAATAAGCAGTTTTAATAAGCAATCCCAAATACCCTTGAAAAAAAAAACGTGACAACGATAAAGTCAAAGGGTTGACCTTTTCGTGGGATGTTGGAAGAATTTGCACGCGATGGGCACGCTCACCGAGTGAAGTACCAGGGACGTGTGGTCGATTGTTAGTAGAAACTAAGACCTTTATATCTACAAGAAAATGGTAACAGTTCTTCCACCTCAATCCTAGATGAATAACTAATGTTTTTCTTGAATTGCGTACTGTTTATAGATTCGACTTCTGCTAAAAATATGCTGTATACGGGTCTATGATCTGAAAATCTAGACTCCCCTCGAACATAAGACATTTGACGAAGCCCATTACCATACCACAAGATACGATCGCACCTTCAAAAGAAAGAAAATGTATCAAGAATTCGAAAACACGAAAATGAATGAGTCAATTCAGGTTAAACAAATAAAAAAACTTTTTACAAAAGTAAAACATGTAAAATGGGTCGAAATTCATTTTAGTTGTATTTAGATAAAAAAAAAAAAAAAAACTCTTAAATTTTTTTATTGAAATTATATAATTTGAGTAATCATATTTTAAACACAACTTGTTTATAAAAAAAGTGAAATATTGAGAAAAAAACTATTCGGGTCAACTTGAACCGATATAATATTACCCGGGCTGACCCATATTCAGCCCGACCCGCCAATTTTGCCACCTTGTTTGCTAAGTTTACCATGCAGGAGTTCTTCGTTTTTCTCCAGGACGCGTATCATATCCTGCGTATCGATCTGAATTATTCGAATATTTATAAGTTGGAGGGAAGTATATGCACCCTTCATTCCATCCTTGGAATATGCGCCCCCTCCTACGCTGTATCCGAAGCTGTAAACATAGAAAAGATAAAACATTTCATGAACATAGAAACTTAAAGATTGTAAAGTATAAAACTTTATTGACATTTATAAAATCCTGAACTTGCCTGGTCCTTTTCCAACAAAGCCCTCCAGTTTCGCATCTCGACCAAGGCCTTGGCTGACCGATATGAAAGTGCGATTCGGTAATTTAAGTCACCAAGCCATATAATTCGACTAGAGTCATCCAAAAGGAACAGTGTTAAGAATTCCAGTTTGAAAACACTGTGAAATGAAATGGTAATATTAATAACTAGAGGTGACAGTTTCCGACCCATTTATTTTTTGTAGTGACAAAAAAGTGTTTCTGAGTTGACCCGTTTCAATATATACTAAAAAACTACTCATTTTGACCCAAACTTGTTTTAACGTGTTACTTGACCCGCCCATTTGCCACATCTAGTAATAACATGAGGAGGTCTTACTCGTGGTCTAGAATCGTTTGAGGAGAGTTCTCGTCTCCTGTTTCTTGATCACGTGGAAACCGAGTTTTTCTCATGATCTCTATCACATCACAGTTTCTTCTGAGTTCATCTCCATCCTTTTGTCCAGATGTTAAGTGACTACATATGAAGCAAAAGCTTGTTTGGTGCAATGACATACTAATTGATATTGAACCCTGAAATAATTCAATAATACAAAAATTATGTCAAATTAATATGTTTTCGTAACCGCACCGGTTATTGAACCAGCCGTCTTGCCGGTCCACATGTCGTTTAAAAACCGGATGATTTCGTATATAATCCAAATACCAAAAATCATAAATATATACACACATATTAAAAAATATATATACAAGATAAAATATACCAGTATTATACATGAATTAAATAGGAAAAAAATAATCAGTTTTATGGTATAATTTTATTAAAAATTGCAAAATATATGAGTTATTTGAGTTTTAAAAGGTTGAAAGATTTTTTTTTTTTTTTTTGAAAATTAGAAAGGTGAAATAAAACATGTAGCAAAACCATTGTTCCGACTGATAACTGGTTGGTTCAAATGGAAGCGGTTCAAAAGTACTTCACAAGACAGAGCATGTAGTCGATTCCCAGTCCAACCAACCAAACCAGACCAGACCGAACCGCGACAATGTTTTTATACAATCATCAAATAAAAAAACAATTTTTTACCTTGTTTCCAAGATAACCCATCAAGCCTCTACCAACACAAGACACCTTCATATTTCTCACATGGTCTCTTAAATCACTCTTCACCCATATAGTCAAATATATCCCCACCATTTGCTTACTAGCAACCAAACAATACTTATTATTATTATTATTATTATTATTATTATTCTCCACCACCTTATCTCTTTCCTCCGTCAAAAAATTCCCACAATACCCAACTGGGTCATAACTCAACCCACTATCCGAATCACCCGACCCGTTATCCTCATCCGACGACCCGACACCCGGGTCATACCCACTGGGTCGGGTCCCAAACACGACGCGATCACTCACACTATATCTACTCTCAAATCTTGAATAGGGGATTGCCATGTCACTCCCGGTGAACCTCATGCTTTGACATTGTGATTGGAATGATAATCGACGGTTGAGGAGAGATGATGGGTCTTCGAGATCCGAATCCGATTCGACAAGCGGGTCGGGTGTGGGTGATGGGTTGTGGAATATTTGGGTTGTTTCGGGTAGAGTGTTGAGTGTTTTTTGGATGAGTGCTAGCCATTTTTTGGCTGGACCGTTGTCTTCGGTTCCTAGTACGTTTCCCGCGTTTAATGGGACTATTTCTTGAAACCTACGTGTCACAAAATGTGTCAGATTCTCATGTTACAATCAAAATCAATATTTTCATATCATTTTTATTTTTCCTTTACATTTGTAATTTGAGGTAAAATATAAAGGATAAAGTAGTAAATGTATAAAGTAAATAAGATTTTACAAGAAATAATGAATTAGTGTTTTGGAAGGAAATATATCTTTAAATGTTTTTTTAAGATTACTACACATATTTAATTGTGATAATTATAGTTATAAAAAGAGTTAAATGTCATTTTAGTCTATGTGGTTTGGTCTATTTTGACAGTTTAGTCCAAATGTTTCATTTTTCGTATGTGGGTCTAAAAAGGTTTCATCATTGCCATTTTAGTCTACTGGGTTAACTTCATCCATTTTTTTGTTAACGGGAAGGGCAATTCGGTCATTTTATATGGCCGAATTGCCCTTCTAGTTAACAGAATTACATATAAAATGACCGAATTGCCCTTCTCGTTATCAGAAAAAATAGATGAAGTTAACCCAGTGGACTAAAATGGCAACGGTGACACATTTTTGTACCCCACATGCGAAAAATGAAACCTTTGGACTAAATTGGCAAAATGACCCAAACCACAGGGACTAAAATAACATTTAACTTATAAAAATTAATATTGTGTAATATATCTTTAAATATTACTTTTTAAGATTACTACTATAACTAACCCAAGAACATTTTAAGATTACTACTATAACTAACCCAAGAACATAAATGTGAGCAGAAGGTGAAGTGTGTAACCAATCTTCAAGATTTAAGCCATTTGTAGGAGATTTTCCAGCCACATTCCAAGTAGCTACAAAGATCCTATTTCAATTTTGAAACCAATAATAAATAAATAAATTGAACCATAAACTATAAATAATCTTGATTTACATACAAAAAGGTTGAACAAACAAACCTATAGTTATCAACATCCCTAACTTCTGCAAGATTCGGATCGATCTTGTTTGTATGAAGATAATTCACGCTTCGTTTACTTGATCTTTCTGTTCATTTCTCAACAGAGGTAAGTATACAATTTTATCATACACTCTTATTGTTCTAAAATAATTCAAAAAAATGAACATGTATATATAATTGTGTATATTTCCTACGTTACTCCAATTTTTTTTTTAAATAATTATTTGTTTCATTCCAATCAACAGGGCAAAATACATAAAGATAGCAGGTAGACGAGCAAGAAACTCCAAATTAAATTGAGTTACTAGTAACTTGTTAGTCCAATCATTATAATGGTTTATATAGCTCATCAATAAAAGAAGAAAACTCACATTTTAATAAATAAAAAAGGTGTAACAAGAATGTTTTTTTATTAACCCGTGCGTATTATCTGGCAGACAATTATTTTAAGACGAAAAGAGTACAAAAACTGCTTTCGTAAATATGGTAAAATATGTGGGTGTGACAAGTCAGGTAACATCTAAAAAAAGATAATAGTTATGTGTTAAAAGTTACTGGTCTGAAATACATGTTCCAAAACTTTAAAAAAAAAAAAAATCTTAAATGATTTGGATGTTAATATGTTACAAATTTACAATATTATATATTATAATTTTTTTTAGGTTTTGTCGATTATCTTCTTGTACATTGGCAGCCCTGTAAGGGTTCGAGCCCTGTCAGGAGGTTTATCAAAGTAGGCATTCGGGCTGTGGGTTTTCTCTGAAATGGTGGCGGGCAGGTCACTAGCGACATCTGCGTTCGCGGACGTGAGTGACCTTTTATCATTGGGTTTACCCGAGTGATCGGGCTTTTGTTAGTCGTAAAAAAGGTTTTGTCAATTACAAAGACACATTCTGTATTTCTTATCTCTAAATTATGTAACATGTATTTTTTTTTTTTTTTTTTTTGCATGCATCCACTTTGGATCAATATCCCTATCTATGATCAATAAATCATGTAAAATTTAATATTAATAAAAAATTAATATAACTTGATAAGTGGTCCAAAAGTAATAAATGTTTAAAAATAGTCTGAACTGTACCTGTTCTTGTGTTTCTGCTTTCCTTGATAGAACACACCTCTTTTTCAGAAAAATTGTTCCTCCATACTTCATCTCCACCTGAAAAAGGAAACCCATTAATTTAATATTAAAAATGTACACATGGTGATTGTCACTGTGCAATTAATTACAACACAAAAAAGGATTTGAATTGACACATTTGCAGATCAAATGACAGATCTAGACCTGAAAATAAGAAAGAAAACAAAGAACAGATTTTGAGGAGCAAAGATGAACAGTTGTTTTATGTCATTGAGATTCAAATTCCCACATGCCACTTTTGCAGATTAACATACTGTTATTGAATATTGATGTTGAAATAAAGCAAGCACAATAACAAGTCAACTGATGTTTCCATGTGTTATGACTTATGATAATATAACAGAAAAATGCAAAATAAATTCAAAAAATTCAAAAAATAAAATAAATAAAAAAATGAGGAAATTCACATTTCACATTGATGAAATGATTACCTCCATAACTGAAATCATCTGCATGAAAATTTTCAGATTTGTTCTTCACATTGAACCATTTCTTGAATGTTTTAGGCCATGAAACCTTCATTATGATCAACATAAAGTCAAACTCTTCAAATTTAAAAAAAAAAAGTCAACAACAATACAATACAATATAAAGTATAAACACAATCTTGATTGAAAAAGAACCTTGCTTTTCTTGCAGAATTCATCTCTCATTGCTTCAAAACCTCATAAAGATGAACACCCACTAACTTAAATGCAAAATAAACAATGGGTGTGAGAGTAAAACAAATATTTGATCAAAAAAGATTCATAAAAATTGAATCTTTTTTGTTTGACTAATTGTGGGCTGAATCAATGTGTCTCAAATGAGACAAAGAAAGATGAAAGAGAAGAAAAGATTGGATTTTTATGAGTGCCCAGAAAGTGTGTTGGATGTTAAGTTATAAATAGGGAAGAAAGTTGCAGTTTTTCTGCATTTTGGTTTCATAAAATGGAAACAGAGAGTCAAATCCAATTGGGGTTTCTTGAGGGTTGGTACCTATATGTATATGTGTTTGTGTGTTGCACCTAGTAGTTGTGTTTGCAGGGAACAGAGGGAAAATGATGCAAATAACTATAGGCCAAAGTTCAACTGAATGTCATATATTTAGCTATATTGTGTGGCATTGGTATTTATTTTTTTAAAACTTTGTAGCATTGTTAATAAATACTTGACAAAGATAGAAGCGTTTAAACCGTAGTAGAGCGGTGTGATATGTCGGTTTGAATTTATTCGGTTTAGTCTACAGTTTGAAAAATCGGGTTTAACGGTTTGATTGATGGTTTGGAACTTCATGTTAAGCAAAACAGTCGTTTAACCTTTGCTATTTATAATTTTTTAAATGATTCCGTATTTAATTACACAACTAGGGTCATAATAAACCGGCGGGCACCGATTTTTTTGTAATTTCCGTGCAATGCGACAACAAACCGTTCTTTATCGTGTCAGTTCATTATGCATAGGAAATTCGATCGTTATTTTTTTGGTTTGTTACGGTATCGTTATAGAATGAAAGGTAAATAAAAGGTTAAAAAGTAGGTTTTAGAAAAAAGTTTATATCAAGATGTAGATAAAAATAGACACGTCTTGAGGATATACTCGAAAGTTATAAAAGAACGTATATTAAAAGATTAAAATAGAAATAAAATAATTATATCAAAAAAATAATAGATTGAAATTTAGAAGAAAAAAAAATTAAAAAAGCCAAGCAACACCAATTTTGATAATGAACTATAAAAGAAATATTAAAAAAAATAGTTACTTTTGACCTTCTTATCTTTTATATTATATATTATTGTAACAAGATAAAAGTTTGTAGAGATGTTGTATAGTAACATATAATTATTTATATTTTATTTCATTTTTTATACCACATAATTATAATCTTTTATACTTCCTCATGACAGCGGTCTTGCTTTTTTCCCCCTTTGAAGTAGCATAACTAATTTGGTAAAATAGAAAGAAAGCCATCATTCTAAAATTTTTTTTCAAGAAAATACATTTTTAATAAAGAAATTATATATATCACATTCTACTTTATAAAACTTAAAAATTATTGAAAATAAAAGATTAAATGATTAAATAGATTCACAATTTCAGGCTTTTGTTTTGAGATGGATGTATCTGGACTTGGAATGGTTATGCAACATTAAGTGAATATTATAGGGTTGTGAGCATTGCATGCCTTTCTTAACGGCTTTAATTTATAGAAACTTGGTTTTTATATCAAGTCCATGCATGAAGAATGAGTGTTGGTTAAACACTTAAAAACATAGTTTTGGGATTTTGGGGAGATTTCATAGGTGCAATTTCCTTAAATCTATCACTTTCTAATTAAAGAATGCAACAATTTATGCATGTTGCTTACCACTCTCCATTTCTTCAAGAACTTTGTCTTTAAAGAGCCAAAACCAATGCATGGTCCCAACTAACATCATAACTTTTGTTCAAGTCCATGCTTCTTTCCAAGAGTTATAACTTATAAGCTAACATTATATATAATAAATAACATCTAAAAATACAAGTCGATAAAGATTTATCACCTTGGATTTGAACTAAAGAGCTCTTGAAAGATAAGAAGCTTTCGGACCGGCTTAAAAACTTGTGATTATATTTGGATATAAGATCTGGTTATATCACTAACCTTGACAAAGTTGACCCACAGGCCACAAAACACCAAGATCTCTGACAAGGTCGTGTTATCGATCTCTTATACTTTCAAGAGTTACAATAGTTGAAGTAATATAATATATAACACTTAAAATACAAGTCGTTATATACCCATTACCTACGATATTTAAACGTTTGTAGCTCTTGAAAGATAAGAAACTTTCAAGTTAGTTTAAAGATATGTGATTACATGTTTATATAAGATCTTGTCGTAACATGTCACAACATGTAGGGTTCCTAATCTATGACATATGTCGACTTGCAATCACTAACATCTCTTACTGGGTTCATGTTATGATCATTGTTTGTGTTGGAGTTTCCTTTTGTTTCATCTATACTATCTAGGTAAGACCAAAGCAAAATTTTGGATTAAGCTCATGGATAGTTTCTAAAAAACAAATCATGGTGCATGTGGCGAATGTGTTTTGTCTCCTAAACATATCTTATAGTATAGTTTAAACACATAAATTGATTTGTAAATAAATGGGAATCCTCCAACAAACCCTCTCATGTAGCCCACTACTCCTCTACTTCCCAATTGAAGGTTCCACTAGCATTACAAGAAAGCTATTTGGTCTTACATTATGTATTGTTTAAGGCATGATCTATTTATCTTAGTTGTCCTAAAATAAAATTTAGAAAAAACAGCTGATAAAACCTTTTTTAAATGAGTAAATTACAAAGTCCGTCCTTTATGTATGTCATTTATTACAAAGTATGTCCTTTATCTTTAATAAGCTCAGAAAACATACTCGATGTTTGCAAACCCTTACAAGTTATGTCCTTTAGTCATAACACAATTAGTTTTCATGGTTAAAGTTGACTAAGTCAACCCCACATAAGGGTATTTTAGTCATTTTATCCTAAATATTATAATAAATAATCATAAAACCAAAATAAATAAAACAATTTTAGAATTATATATCTGTATATATACAGATAATAATGTATTCTCCCTCTCTCTCTTTCTAATTATCCTCCCCCCACAACCCACCTGCCACCACCACCGCCACCGCCGATCTGCCACCACCACCACTTCACCTGCAAGTTTACTCTGCTCCAAACCACCACCACGACCCACCTGCCACCACCACGACCCACCTGCCGCCGCCGCTTCCGCCGCCACCACCATCCACCTGCCACCACCATCACTTCACTGCAGATCGCCCACCACTGGTTCTCTCTCTCTCTAACTATCATACCACCACCCATCGCCAATCTCTCTGAAAAAACAATTAAAACCCTAAACCAAATAGCATCCGTATCGCCCATCTCTCTGAAAAAATCATCAAACACCTAATACGAAACCCAATTTCTCAAACAAAAACAACATACCTCACAAGAACCCCATTCAAACTTCTTGTTTCTTGAAGATTTCTGAGCAGCAACAGTCTTTTTCTTGGTGGGTATACTCCGAAATCTCTCAATGAACCCTATGATTTTCGTCTGGTGGGCTGATTATCATTACCGGAACCCACTCGAATAATGAGAGAATAAATCTTGAGGAAAAGTGAGAACTGAAAGTTAGAGAGAGAGAACCAGGGGTGGGCGATCTTCTTCTTCTTCCTCTGTTTTTCAGATCCCCAATTTCACCAAATGTTTAATCAAAACAAAACAATGAATATAACCCTTTACCATCAATTCACATATTATCATTATTATCTATAAAACCATAAAATCAAAACGCAGAACCTCCTCTTCCTCCGTCTCTCACAGCCACCTGTTGCCGAAATCCGATTCGCCGGAAATACCTTCGCCTGGACAAAGTGGATCGGACGATGTACTCTTCGTTCTGCAACGCCGCTAATTCGCTCTCGCAGGTTTTGATTTTTCGTACCCAATATGTACGTTTCAGATCTTCAATCGGAGATCTGTGGTTTTGGTGTGGCGGTTTTGGTTTCGGAGATCCAGGTTATGGTGTGGGGGTGGTGTGGTCTGGAGTGAGGGTGGTGGTGCCATGGTCGTCGCCTTGCCGGTGAACCTGCAGTCGGCTTCAAGGTTGTGGTGTGGGGTGGGGTGGTGTTGGTGTGAGGATGATGGTGGCAGATGATGGTGTTAAAGAGAGAGAGAAGAGAGAGAGTGCGTGTGTGTTTTATAGAGAGAGACAGAGTGTGTGTGAGGTAAATTGTTTTATATAAATAAATAGTAAAATTACTAAAATACCCTTATGTGGGGTACCCTTGGCCTGATTTAACCATGAAAAATAACAGAGTTAGGGCTAAAGGACATAATGTGTAAGGGTTTGCAAACATCGAGTATGTTTTCTGAGCTTATTAAAGATAAAGGACATACTTTGTAATAAATGACATACATAAAGGACAAACTTTGTAATTTACTCTTTTTAAATTTGCCAATTGTCATTTTCTTTCTTCAACTTTATGGGTTTATATTTATTATTTTCCCAATGACAAATGTCATAACGATAGCATAGATCCCTTCTTGCATAACAGCTATTACTTGTAAAATAAAATGGAATAATTATTTAAAAATTGGTAATTGCATCTATATTTGGACTACTTTGGTATTTTGTCCCCTTCAAGTTCTATACTTCTATCAGTCTATGAGTTACCAGTTTTTTTTAACTTATGTAAAAAAAACAACTATTAAATGTGTTATACAACACTTTTTTTTTAATACTAGAAAATAATATATTTGTTATGAAAGTAGCCTAATAGCAAAAGAAATATAAAGAACAATATAAAGAAAGAGATTGATCTTATTGATAGAGTTGTATATTACAAGAGATACAAGATACTATATATAATATAGAAAAACTTGTGGAACAAAACTAATATATTTTAGGTGTTGATAACCACTTTAATAATAAATATATTCATAACACTCTCCATTGGTTATCAACATAATACACTTGATGATGCCTCGTTAAAAACCTTGCTAGGAAAACCCGGTGGGACAAAACCATAGCTAAGGGAAAAAGAGTGCAGCATGTAATGCGCATTCTCTCCTGGATCAGGTATGTTGCCTCATTAAAAACCTTACTAAGAAAACCAAATTGGACAAAACTTAGTCAAGGGAAAAAATGCAACTTGAATAACTCTCCCCCTCATTTTAACATGTATCCTTTAAGTGGTGTGTGTCCATCTTCCTTGAAAGCCAAACAAAGCTTTTGTAGCCAATGATTTGTCATTCGATCTCTTAATGTGCAATCCTTTATGTTGAGCAATGTTGTATAATCTTCTAGCGAGACTTTAGGTGCCTCCTTTCAAAAAATATCATATGTCCATGACTGTGTTTTGTTACATTCCTGCATCTACAAGACTAACCAAACTTGTTTTGATGGGTTAGTAAAATATAATCAAATATTGTTTATACCTGAAATATTTCTTTGAACTCATTCCAATGTCTCTTCGCTTGACAAAGGTTATATCATGACAATAAGCTCAAGTGAAAGATATTATAACCATACGTATCTAGCAAAACATATTAATGCACATATGCATAACTATGGTAATTCTAGACTGAAAATCTCTACTTTGGTACGAGAAGATAATAGTCATTCTTATAACAAGTGACTGGACAATCTTTAACATATTTTAAGGTTGAGCTTTGTCCATACTAAAATGTCCCAGCATCTTCTAGATGTAGTTTGATCGATGGATAGAATTACGATCACGAATATACTCGAACTGCAGGTTGAGTAGTAACTAGACTGTGCCAGGGTCATTCAAAATTTCCCCCTCTTAAAGCTTGACGGTTTCTCTCGATAGTGCCTTTACATCATCACTATAAACTGCGATTATAGTGAACTTTAGGAGAGGACTTTTGATAAAGATGGATAATATTATCAAACTCGTATTGCTCTTTATCAGAATATCTCATGAATTGTACAACACCCAACCCGACTATTTTATCCATACTATCTTTTTAAGTTTATGAAGATACATTCATGAGGTTTTGAAACTAATGCTTCAGGCATTTATCATCATTTACATACTTCTTTTCACTTTGAACAACGTATGTGTATATACTTTTTTAGGAGTTATGTTACATAAACCTCCTTATTGATTTCTATATTATATGCAAGAATGTCTTGAACACTTGCTTCATTTGTAAAATCCATATTGTACCATACTTGAACACTTTACATTGAAATGCTATAATCACAAGGTACAAGTTTTCTATGTATGTTTATTGGTGCACAAGAATTACATCCATAAGATGTTTCAATTAACCTTCTAAGTACTCAATTGCTTTAGGATACTCATGCGGAGTTCCAGTTATATTCAATTCGATAGTATATACATGAATTTGACAATTTAAATCCATCAAGGACTTTCATGTAAACTTTCAGTATCAAAATGATACATAACATTTCTAATACGCATGTCAAGTCTCTCTTTATATTACCAGACTAATAAGATATTGAAAAGTCAATGCATCCACCACTGGAGAATGTGTCTCCTCATCATCAATCATGGATCTTTGCAAATATGTTGTGCCACCAATTTTGTCTTATATTGCTTAATTTGATTTTAATTCATGATTTACATAAAATACCCATTTGTATACAATATGTTTTACAACTTCAGTTGTACGGACTGTTGGTCCAAAAACTTTCCACTTTTAATAGAGAATTCAACTCTGCCTCATTTACGTCTTTCCATTTTGGCCAATCATTTCTCATAGGCAGATCTTAAATTTTGATCCTCATCATTTCAAGCGCTATATTATATACAAAAGCATGACGACGTCGATTTTGTTTCGATTCCATATATTTCATAGACATGATACAATATAATAAATTCTCTTTATTTCCAGGTACCTGAGGTTCTTCTAGAACCATCATGTCTAATGTCTCTTCAGGAGACCCTATTAATATAACCCCGACTTGACCATCTTAATTACTTGCTCTAACTTTCGAGGAATTTTATTATTGGAATCGATTAGTCTACCACGCATTAGACGTGCAATAGACCCATCATAAATATGTGGTTATCCTTCTAGGACACTCATCTTATTTGGAGCATTAACAGTTGACATATGTGATATAAATCACCTCTTTAAGGTCAGTGAATGTGTCTGGTAATAGATTCACTAATCTTTGTAAATGAGTTATTATCTGAACTTCCGGTTCACACTTTTAGTTTTTGAGGATCAATGATAATTCATACCAACTCATTTCTTTTCCAACTGCTTTTTATCTCCCACTGACGTTGGGAATGTTAATCCATTGATATGGATATCAAACAATTGAGCCCTAATTAAATATGTCGTCAATGGCTCTATTCATTATCATATATTCCCAACTACTTTTTAAGGTCCCATCTTTGTGCATCGTGGTGGATCAATTTCAAAATATGTAGCACAACCAAAATCTTTGATGGGACATCTTTGGTTCCTGACCAAAAACCAACAATACGGGGAGAAAGTATTATGACTTGTTGGCTTGATGTGAATTAATGTTGCATGTAAAATAACATATCCATAACATATGAACTTCTACTCTCATGATCATAGGTTTTGCAACCAATCATAGACGTTTAGCGATCGTCTCAACAAAACATGTATTCCAATGATGATCAATAACTTGGGAATCCAATTCACTATTACAACCGAAATAAATATGTCAATCTGCAATAATATGCTTGTGATCACATTAGCTAAGCCATAATCACACAAACTTTAGGTTGTGGATTTGATAACCATTTAGACGATGAATCGATTTAAAACACTAAATGGTATCATATTTGGGATATGCATATCCTTTAATCACTTCCAGAATATTTAGGGATTCTTACCCTACTTTGGTTGGTGAACCATTAATTTCCCTTGAGAGCAAAGATGACAAGTTTAATTATCAGCAAGAATCTTTTGATTCTTCGTTAAGTTTAACAACATCATCGACTCGGTGTGGTCTAACCGGTCATGCCAACTTATTAAATAATTATGATCCATAAACTTCTGGTTTATAATCGTATATGTATTACTTACACGTATGTAATACAAAACTTTAGATACGACAGAGTGTCTTGTAACTTTATAGTTCAACTGTCATGTTATATTGTCGCTCCTTAGTTTGCCACTTTTAGTGGTCCATCTAATTATTAACATGATATTTACAATTCTAAATGGTCGATCTTATTATTACAACTTTCTCAATTATGTTCATGATCACTACCTTTACAATGATTAATATGTAATCACATTCACTTCAGGGAATGAGATATAATCTAAAAACTTTCATGAATTTTCATCCTTTACTCAGTCCCACGAGTATGAAATCATTTCAAACTATGATACTCTCTTAATAATATTCTTACTTCAGTAGCATATCTTAGATATGACAAATGGAAATCTTTTTGTCTAGTTTTTCATTATAAACAACCCTCTTTCCATATAATATAAACTGAGATATATATATATATATATATATAGGGAGGGGCTCATGCGAGAACCACCCTTATTGTGAGAACCTTGAGAACCAATGTGAACACAACCTAAAATAGCTAAAAAAACCTAAAAAAACCTAACCCCCACCCCCCACCCCCAAAAAACCTAAACCCCCCCACCCCCCCCCCCCAAGCTAAATGCTAAAAAAAACCTAACCCCCCCCCCCCCCAAAAAAAAAACCTAAACCCCCCTCCCCCACCCCCCAAAAACCTAAACCCCCCCCCCCCCCCACCCCAAGCTAAAATGCTAAAAACTAAACCCCCAAAAAACCTAAAAAAAATCTAAAAAAATCTAAAAAAAATCTAAAAATTTTTTTTTGAATTTTTTAATATTTTTTATGTTAAAATCGCTACTTTTAGAAGCAAAAAAAAAAAAAAATTTTAAAAAAAAATTAAATTTTTTTTTTTTTTTTTGGCTTCGAAAAGTAGCGATTTTTTTATAAAAAATTCAAAAAAAAAAAAATTTTGTGTGATTTTTAGCTATTTTTAGGCATTTTTGGTGTGTTCACATTGGTTCTCGCGGTTCTCACAATAAGAGGTGGTTCTCGCATGATCTTCTCCCTATATATATATATATATATATATATATATATTTTTACATGACCGAGCCATATGCGATTTCTTGGTCTAAAATCGTATAGCGTTCTGCAAACTGATAATGAGATTTAGGGAGTATAACAATTTGAGTGTCATTTCTAACCATATGTATACTCTTTCTTGAGAGTGACAATAAACCGCAACTTTGGTTTAATTATTCTATTGAATACTATCTATACAAATATATAGCATATTAAATACAATTAATACATGAAAAGATAACGTTATAACATGTCACCATATAAAACTAGTTAAAGTAAAACTTTAGGAAGTGAGATTTTATTTCAACACTTATAAACATTTATATATAGGGTCAGAATTTTGAGAAAACGGTAGAAAGTGTGAGAATGGTGAGAACGCTTATTGATCGTCCGATCAAAACAATCTATGGACTAGATTGGCGCTGTGGCATTTTTCGTAAATAACATCAATTTTATTACGTGAACGCGCTTCATTAAGGGTAAAAAGGTCCATTTCTCACATAAAACGCCATTGAAAAATAAAACGCCAAATAAATACAAAACGCCAATTTTATCACTGCGTACTTTTTTCTATGTTTTTATTTAAGCTCTCTGGCTACAAAAACGCCACAAAATATGAAACGCCATAATATATAAGGCCAAACCTTACATCCGGATAAATGTTAATTACATTTTTTGTTATAAAAATAATATCCCGCTTAAACTACGCGCCAAAAAAATCCTATAAATAGAAACGTCTCCCCACCTTTCGTTTATCACACCAAAAAAACACACAAAAAACACAGTGGTTGCTACAAAAAAATACAACTCAATGTAAAACGCCAAAAAATACAACGATGGCAAACATCTTTTCTTTGATACTCAGTAATGTTTTGCATGAAGTTTCGCTGAATGATTTGTTACGTGAGTGTAGTAAGATTTTGCTGCATGAGATGGACAAAATTGAAAAAAGAGGGACTGATGACACCCATATGTCATACAGTCATCTTTGTTTTTGAAGAAGGTTTGGATGATAAGAAGAGACCTATACCAGTGTAAATGCTACTTTGGCCTTGATGATTATAATGAAGACGACGGGCAGATAGCATCCACCCACACGGGGTCGATCTATGTCTCCAACATCCATAAAGACACTTCAACACATGAACAAAGAAAATAAACAACCCCAAACCCAAAACGCCATTTATTTGTCACAGTTCTTGTAGTTTCAAAAGAAAAAAGAGACTGATGACACTGAAGATTTAAATCATAAATTGCTTCTACTTTGTTTTTTTTTAATTTTCTTTATCTGTTGTTTGTTTTGTAATTTCAGTTAATGAACAACAAAAGAATATTAATACTATAATGAAAAATATAATAAAACGCCAAAATGAGCAAATGCTTGTAAAACGCCATCATGCCATAAAAACGCCCCCAAAAAACTACCAAACTATAATAAAATTACTTTGAACAACTACTATTATAAAAAAAAGCGTGAAACAATGTGCAAAGAATATAAAACAAAAGAAGTCCAATCGTTATCTAACCGCCGTTGGAAAACAAAACGCCATAATTACAGTCGTCATGATTTGACGTGTTACACCATAAAAACATTTGAGTCTGAAAACAAAACACGGTAAACTGCAAAAAACAGTAAAATGAAACGACGGAAAACATAATTACTAAGGGGCTGTTTGGTAGCCTCTTAATGACCATTCAGATGCTACATTTTAATGGTTTAAAACCTCTGAATGAATAAGAGGTAACCTCAAGTCTAAATGATTAAGAGATAACTTCTGAATGGTAAATCATCACATGTCACATTCTTCTACCTTCTCATTGGTAAAATTCTTAATGGTTCCATTAAAAGGTAGCATCTTAATGACCATTCAGAGGCTACCAAACAGCCCCTAACATTTATTATATTAAAAGCAAAAATTCTTGGGGAATTAAATTTATTTATCTTTTTCAAAACGCCATAATTACATGTCATGCGCGGGAAAAAAAGTCAATATAAAAGAAGACCATGAGAACACAAGCTCAAACACGCCAAAAAATTTGACTAAAACGCCACATATTGTCCAAAACGCCAAAAACTTTAAAAATGGTTAAGTTTATTGCATGGAGGTTTGAAAGGAAAGAGAAACGATTCATCATAAAGTTCTCTGATAGGAGAAGGGTAAAGGTAAGGACAATCAAAGGCATGATTGGAATGAATGAAAAGGTTCAGAAGGATATCCTGGCCCTAGGGGTAACAATGGACAACGATTGTGAAAGAACTAGAACTGTAATAAAAAGACTGAAGAGAAAATTTCCGGCAGAAGATGATGATGATATTGACGATACTCCTATGCCAAAACTTAGCAGTTGGGTATTGCATGAGGAAGAAGGAACGCTTGAAGTGACTTATAAAAACGGAGCGCAATATTCAAGGCCAATGGAAGAAATGTTGAAGACAGGGTTGCTATCTATCATTGAACAACTCTGTGATTTAGCAACTTCAAACGATCCAAAATCCAAGGATGCAGTGATATTCAAGAATAGGCTGCAGCAAAGAAGAGACGAGCTAATGACGTTATACGCAAATATGAAATTTGATGATGAAGAATCTGAAGAAAGTGATGAATAAAGCGATGGGTACATCTCTGATGTAATCCCACCTAAGGAAGACTATTAGTTTATTTTGATTTCGTGTTATTGTAATTTTATAAAATATTAATCTATGGTAATCAATTATTAACAAAAAGATACAAAACGCCAAAAAATGACATGGAAAAAGCCACAACGCCAAAAAATTAACTATGTGTCACAAAAAGAATTAATTCAACGAGAAGAAATCTGAGAAAAACAGTAAAACGCCAAACAATTAATAATTCTAGATAACGCCAAAATTATCTTGCACGCAAAAAATAAAGCAGCATGTCAAACGCGAAAATCTGGAAAGGAAAAGAATACTAAAAAGACAAAAAAAACCCCTTGGACCCTGATCATGCCCCGCGCCACGTGTTGGGCCAGTATGCGTTCTCACCGTTCTCACACTTTTTGCCGTTTTCTCCTGAACCCGTTTCTCTCTATATATATATATATATATATATATATATAGGGCCAGGATTATTTCAGAACCATAAATATTTACAGAACTCGCAGAACTCCTAATAAACAATCTTTTTGTTTATATATTTTTATGTTTAGGATAATTTTATCATTTATTATGGGTATTTTTACGATTACATACATGTTAAGAGTAATTTTATCATTTTTTATATGTAATTTTATAATTACACATATGTAAACTAGTTTTTTTACATATATGTGATTAGTTATGACACATATATATAATTTTGGCAATTAAACATATGTAAACTACTTTTAACATGTATGTAATCAAAGAAATACATATAATAGATGATAAAACGATCCTAAATACAAAAAAACTTATATATAAAATGATTGTTTATTAGAAGTTCTGAAAGTTATGTAGTTATTTAGATTTCTGAAATGAACTCAACCCTATATATATATATATATAGTTTATGTGTTAACATACCATAGTGTATACGTAACCAATCACAAGTATATCTATATACAAATATTTGTTACTCTATGTTTAAACATAAACAAATATCTTTATCAACTTCCCAAAATATGATTATTTATTACTTTCAAATAAGTCTTTCTTTATAATAATAAATATTTTGATCAAACTCCACACATAAAAGGATATAGAGCGGTGTCTAGAAAATTTAGAAAAAATATCCTTTGTCACACAAATATTTTATATAAGATATAAACATATATAACATCTTATACTTTTACAAAGAGTCATGATGTATGATATACGACAAACACCCGTTTCTTAAAACCAAAATAAAATATGTGCATTCACAAACACATAATATAAAGTACAATATAAATTACTTTCAATCATAAATTCATAATCATTTGTCTTAATTTTCATAAAGAAAATATCATGTTTGAATGTGTATAATAAAAGTATTTTACAACATTATAACACTCAATCAAATAAAGCAAGTTATGAAACTTTATGAGATATATTTTTTTCACGAATTACATGCAAATATATCATATAATAGTGTTTTAAGTGTTATCACTTTGATCGCCACATAAGTTTCACCAAAAGAGTTATTAAATCTTAAGAAAGTGCATTTAGTATGTAGTATATATCTTATATTTTTTTGAACGGTGATTTTCTTTTTGAGTGACCAAATGTCACACCGCCTAATTAGCGGCCCTAGCCAAGTCTGCCCAGACTCACGTTGTCTTAACCGGGCCCGCGCTGGGTTGTCCAGACTTGGTTACGGCGTTCCCCCGGAAACCGTACTGCCTCCACACGAGATGCCTCGCTGAAGTAACAGCCGGATGAAAACCGGGGTGCAGCTCAGGATCGAACCCCCCTCTGTGGGTTTGTCACCATCATTGCCTAATATCTACCCCAATATGACACAAGTGGGGATTGAACTTGAGTCTTCAATGGAAAACCCAAGTTTCATATCCTCAAAATAAATGTTTCGTAAACTCAAAATAAATTTACACATACAATTACATAATGGAAAATATAAAACAAATACATTTTAATATATGATAAAGAATATAATGATAATAAACAAGAGGGAAAACCAGTTACAAAATGTTAAATAATTCGTACACATACGAATCATATGTTTCTTACTTCCTTATTAATCATGAAATTACTTTCTTATTAATCATGAAATATTAATATAATCTGTTCTATATATATATATATATAATAATAATAATAATAATTCTCCAATTTATACTCCCATTTAGGTTATCTGTCATACGTAGCATATCGAAAAAAATGGCTAATCATCACCAATCATACTAAGATGTAAATAAGAGTTACGATCATAACACTATAAAAGTGTATATTTTCTAAAGAAAGTCTTTTCAAAGTCATGTAAAGTTTTTCTATTAAACATGTATAAAAAATTATCAAACTATAATAATCAATAAGTTTGCAATATAACCCGCGAATATATAAGATTAGGCTAAAAAAATCAATAATAAATATTTTCTCAACTAGGTTTCTATAGCATGTGTTCACATATATATTAAACTAATTTTTCTTTTTTAAATACCGTGATGATTTTTTATTAAGGAAAAGGTTAACAAAAGTTATTAGGATTTGAAGATCCCCTGTTCAATGGACCTCCAAAAATCTCATGTTGGTCAAGTAGTAAACGGTCATTCTTAACACGGTAATATAAAAAGTTGAAAAATAAGGCATATTATACAAGCAGTAATATAACTATAAGAGTAGAACTTTACGCATAGAAACATGTATGATGGAAAAAAGAACTTACCTTGAAAGAACCAAAGCAAATAGTCTTTCTATCACTTTTCAATCGCCACGTCTACAAAATCCAATCTTCATTGGAAACACCTCAGGCAGCCAAAACTTTCATCAACGAAACATCATCGATGACATAGGATAGATAACTGTGACTTTAATCAACGATTAAACCAATGATAATTCGAGCACTCTCGTGCTGATAACGTTTTGTGAAACTAGCCTAATAGCAAAGGAAATATAAAGAACAATATGGAGAAAGAGACTGATCTTATTGATTGAGGTGTATATTATAAGAGATACAAGATACTATATATAATATAGAAAAACTCGTGGAACAAGCCTAATCTATTTAGATATTGATAACCACATTAATAATAAATATATTCATAACAATATTAATAATTATGTAATTAACCATATAAGAGAATTACAGTTATTATATTATACTCTATATTAATTGAAGGAACTTTTAATAGTATTCTTATGCTGAGTGTGAGTGTTATGGTAACACGCTCTGTTTAGGTGGCTTTTATTCGAGCGTGATGGGGTGGGATGTTGTAGCTTTAGAGAGTGTGTCGGGTCATAGTTTTAACCAATCACCTGCATTTTTATAATTTAATTTATTACATTTAAACATTGTTTTAATGGGTAGTAGATAGTGAAACTATTACATACATAAGTGGGAAAAACAAAAGTGAGAGGCCTCTAGTGATGTGGCAGCAATGTGACAGTCACTTTTTAATATGACAATGAAAACTAGTGAAAACATAACGCATAACCTAAAATACGCCAGGGTGTGATGTGTGCCCTTCAAGCTCGGCCACGTGTGTACTTTATACAACCTTCTCTTCTCTGTACAAAAGAGAGAGAGAGAGAAAAGGTTCCCTTGTTGTGTCTCTTTCTTCTCCCGAGTCCCTCTCGGAATCTATCTCTTCTCCCGATTCCTTCGCTTGTTTCTACCTACGTGGTTCTATTTGGCTTTTCATCTTCTCCATCGCAAGACTCCTCCCTAGCCCCTTCTTCCACGTTTCATTATACTAAATTATGAAACTTAACATAATTTGCTATTTGTGAATAAACATTAAAGTGTCACAAAAAGACATAAAAATTGTTGTCAATGCTTAGATGAATAAAATTTCCGTTGTCTGATTCGCATATAGTTTGAAATGTTAAGCAACATAAAAGTTATCTTTATTATTAAATTTATAACATAATTTGCTATTTGTGAATAAACATTAAAGTGTCAGAAAAAGACATAAAAATAGTTGTCAATGTTTAGATGAATAAATTTTTTGTTGTCTGATTCGCATATAGTTTGAAATGTTAAGCAACATAAAAGTTATCTTTATTATTAAATTTATTCAGTATCGAAGGTGAGGTGTAGTATGGGTTTTAAAAAGGTGTTTAAGGCCCACCTAGGCGTAACCCGTAGGGCCTCAGCGCCTTATGTCACCTAAGGCGCGCCTTTTCCACAAAGCGCAAATTTTGGGTTTTTTGGAGTCTGAGGCGGGTGCCTTGTGTACTTTGGGTATTTTTATGCATCAAAGGGTTGTGCAATAGGTTTTTTGGCTTGTACATGTAGGTAAAATTATATATAAACCTTATTTAAAGCTATATTTTGGATAAGGGGTTCTAAAACCTATGGATATAATATAAAAAAATTATATAACCTATTTGCGCCTCGGTTACGAAAAGCCCACTGCTTTTTCACTTTGCGCTTTACGCCTCGGTTTTAGACATCGTTTCTTTTGTGCGCCTCTCATTTTTTAAAACCAAGGGTGGAGTGTAACATGGAAGCGATAGATGATGTAAAATCCTTGGCTAAATGGCGTAAATGCGCATACTTAAGGAAAGAGAAATAAATTGTGAGTAGTGGGGAGTTAAATAAAGAAAGAAAAAGAGAGTGAGTAGTAGGGTGATGTGGCAAGGATTTTTACAAAAATTTTGATCCTGGGGAAGGACGAATGGTCTAAGTAATAACGCCTTTAACGTAATTATCAGAGAAATAAATCAATAATGACTCCAATATGTCATATTTAAAATATAAACATAGAATGATAAATACTTGTTTTAGATCTTATGCTTTGTAAGCTACTTTTATTAATGACTAAGCTCCTTGTTTAAATAGGTCTTTTGATGATTGAGGCATTTCAATTTGAATCATGTAACGTGTATCTTTAGTTTATCACAAACTTAATCATATATCATAGCATAACATTTTCCATTGGTATCAATGTATCACTAGTCTTTGTTATTTTTAGCACATTACACAATTTCTCACTTCAACTTTTGACGGATTTACTACCATATCAAAATGGATATAGTATTTAGACGTATTTAAGTTAATATTGAATGGGATTTACTACTATATCAAAATGGATATAATATTTGGACGTATTTAAGTTAATTTTGAATAGCACAACTTAAAATTCGTACACTGGAATTCTGTCTTTTTTACCACTTTCAATCACTTGCATTTAGGATACGTTCATCAAACCTCATAACTCCTAATTCTTTATCGTTAACATGTAGTGTAATATCCAACCTATCATACAAACCAATAAATATTCGATTTGGCCATCATTAGTTCACAACTTTGTTTTTGGTTACATGTATAGAGATTTCCAGAAAGCTACCATCTTGAAATTCCTCCACCAAGCTCGCTTAGTTGTGGAGTTCTCCTCTCAGCACAAGACACCAAAAACGCATTGATGATAATACCTCATGTAGATGAACATATGGATTTGCCTAAGATGTCACATGTAGTCTCTAAGGTTGATATGCATTAATGTATATATTTTGTTCTTTAGTATCATATTTTACATGATTGAAAAGTCCTGTAGGTTTTTATTCAGAACTTGAAAAATGCGTCGAGCGTAGATTTACACGAAGTCAGCTAAAGGTCTTAATAACATCTTGATTGCCCGAGTATAATTCGCCTAAGCTAAGCAACATATCACTAGTTAGTGACTCTACAATTGACTAAGGTAGTGTTTGGTATGCAATAACGAGAGGCGAAATGAAATGGACCATGGAGATGAATGAAGAAAAGGGTGTTTGGTTGGTCAATGGAATGAAATCTCCAATTACATAAGGCATTTCATTCCCTCAAAATCATTCCATCCGACCCCATGTTTTTTTCATTCAATTCCTTCTTTCACCCTTCATTAACAACACCACCACCCACCACTGGCGCCTATCGTCGTTGCCACCACCCACCCAGCACCACCCACCGTTGTCGCCTCCCGAATTAACCAAAATCGGTTATCGATTTTATTTGTACCCTCGTTTAACCAAAATTAACCATTCATATTTCATATATATATAGCTTTTTTACCTTCAGTTCATGTAACTCATATTTTATCCCTCCATTTTGTGTATTTTTACTTCCAGTTCAAGCATTTATACATCTATTCATTGTATTTATACCTCAGTGTAACGACTTGCATATTTGTACTTTCCATATAGAAAGTTGTATTCGCATTTATATTTTTAGAAACTTGTATTCGTATTTTATTTCCAATCTTATAATCCGAGACTTCGATCATAATGGAAATTCATATTTATATCAATCATACTTGTGTTTATGTCATCAGTCGTTAAATACGTGTTTATGTGCAAAAACGAGACTTGGTATACATTCAAATTATCAATCATACATACACGATACATAATGCATGCATATGTACACTTCCTAGACTCGAAAACCCCCAAAATATAAACTTTTAGCATAGAATAACAAACATATACAAGTTCAGGGACTAAAAATGGCAAAAACCAAATTTTGGCTGAAAAAGGACACGTCGCGTCGCGCGGCCCGGCGGGCGAAGACTTGGAGCCCTCGCGACGCTTGGAGGCTTAATCCGTAGCGAGTTGTTTCTTGGCTACGGGTTGGTCACCTTTTCCATTTCTCTTCTTCCCCAATCACCTTATTTCTCCATTTAAATACTAACCCTAAACCTCTATTATAAATACATGCCTCCCTAACACATTTTTCCTTTCCAAGAACTCTAAACACTCTCAAAACTTTCAAGAAATCCTTGCATTTCCCACTACTTGGACTCCACCTAACTCATGAGAAGTTAGCTTATCTTCATACCACTAAATCTCAAAACAACTTTCAAACAAAGGGACAAGGCTACATCATGTCCTCGAACACTCTCCATGTTTGGGATGCACGCGTCTAGCTAGCTAACTTGGTTGTTTTTAGATTTAGTAGTTTTATATTCGTATTTCCACATTAATGATCAACCGAAATCATCAACAAAGTTGATGATGTTGTGCTTTGGTGAATCATATAATGAGGTTTAATGGATGTTGATCATCCTACCTCCTTGCATGACCATTTTCATGGTGCCTTACTTTACATTTGACTATAACATATAAATTATCCTCTAAATTCAGAATCCAACCCAATAATTGAATGCGCAACTCACACACCTTCATTTCCCCTCTTGAGGTAACTTCGGTGTTCCAAACTCAAGACTTGTCAAACTTACTTTCGTGGAATTTCTACGCAAATCGTGAGTATACTCGAATCCCCTTTTACGTTTTAATCACTTTTGGGGTGTAACATATATGACTTAATCAAATACACTTATGTACACAATCAAACTTATGCGATCACTCAATCCATCAAACATACTATTTGTTATGCTTAGGTTATTCATGCTAGATACTCAAACACTCATACATGCAAACAATTTGTCATTAACTTTGCGCAAGCCTACCTTAACATGTATAGCGCTATAGGAGCAGCACACCGCCCTTAGGAAGGGTCATTGTTAAGTATTAAATCGTATAACGGTCTTGTTCATTGCGATGACACAACTTTTTTTCTTTTTTTTCTTTTCTTTTTCTTTTTTTCCATTTTGATAGATTTTATATATCTATTTTGAATATGCCTACGCTCGTGGAAACTATGGTTTGACAATTAGGTTGTTGAAGGGGTAAGGTCCTAAAAACCTCATAATAAGTGCTTGGGACCATACCACAACCTTACTCTTCAGCCTTGTACCTTGCGCGGCCGCGCACTGGCCTCACAAAAGGAAGACTTAGAGAACAGTCAACAATCAACACTTACGCGCCAAAGGGAAATCATAAGTCCTTGCGCTCCCTCCCACAAAGCAAAGGGTAAAAATCCTACATTAGACATTTCCGCCCCATATCCAGACTTGGATATTATTTACCCAGACTTGGGATTTATTTATTCAGTTGTCTCCACACGATAAGGTGCCACACCAGATTACAGCCGTAATCTTCTAGAAGAAATACAATCGTGCACCACCAAGACGGTTATAACCGTCTGGACACGTGTCACCATCTTAGTCATCCTTGAAATCACAATGAAAGCATGTAATTGGAGAGTAATCTCCACTTGATCACTTTACACGTGGCAAATCCCCAGCCTTCGATCTGAGCCACGATCCGTGTGCTCTCACGTTGGATCCAGAAGCTTAACGGAAGGAAATGTAACCACTTACGGGGTTAGCATCTTCCGTTAACTTTTTCACTAACGGGTTTTCCCGCCCAAAAGACTCCCGGTTATAAATATGAGAAAGAACCCAGGTATGAATTCAAGTTACACACACTTCTCAAATATATCTTCTTCTTCATAACCCGTACTTATTCTCACACCGGAGTCGGGTCAAGGAGAGAACACTCTTCTCCCCTTGGCGAGGCTAACGGTGCTTCTTTTTTGCAGAATTATCGGAGAAGGAGATCAGTTGTAACCGAATCAGATGAGAGGAAACCCACCTTTTTATGCGGATTCAAACCCCCTAGATATCTCGGTTCCGACCATTTATCTAGTGTTTCTTCAGTTGTGCATGCTAGTATGTGATTTAACTAGGTATACAAAATGCCATGTTGGACTTGAGACAAACTTTTATACATATGCTATGTAATCAAACTTGTGTACTTGCCAAATTTTGTTAATTGTATTTTATTTCATGTTTTGCATTTCCTTGTTGATTCTGTTATGAACAAGATGTTGTAATTTCATTTCCAATGTTGTACTCTTGTTTAGAAATGAAATGAAATTCGATTACTTAAACTATTATCACAATTAGTCGTTATGAAGTCTCGAGAAATCTTGTTTTCGTCTCACTCCGATGTTTCCACCATCGGTTGGGGTGTGACACTCAGTTTCATCTATCTCTAAGTAAAAGTTTTAGTCCAAGTTCGATTTTGACTATTAACCGAAATTAAACGAATCAAACCAAAAACCGTCAATCTAACTAAATAAACTGAACTGATTAACCGAAAACCGATTGATTAATCATATAGACTAAACAATGACTTCGGTTTCTGTTGATGATAATAATTCCGCAAACTTATACCACCATAGCTGCCACACCACCACAACCATATTCTACAAGTTCGATTTGGATCTGTATAAGTTTGCTAAATTAATATGTTAATCTGGTGATGCAAGTTCGAGTTCATACCATTTCCGGCAGACTAGAGAAACATAGCTCTGGTCACGGTGGTTATGGATGTACGACACCACGCAGTGGAACACCGTGTTAGTGAATTCAGTTGAACTTGGTTTTAATTGAGTTGATTTGAGGTATTCTTCCATGGTTTTGAATTTGGGACATGCATGAAATTAGGGTTTTGTTGGATGAGAAAATGGGGGAATTTGATTGTGGGATAAGGGTTGGAAGATGGGAGGTAGAATTAGGGGTTTTTCAAATTGTGCAGTAATTATTTTTTTATATATAGTTCCAAACTTTGAGAATTGGTTTTCTTGTTCATTGTTGTTGAACTTATGGGAGGGGGAAAAATAAATACACCTACGTATTCATCTATATCAAAAAGTTAACGGATGCAAGTTATAAGAGAAAAATTAAATGGGTTAAAGGCATATATAGAATATCTTACTGGTTCCAATATTACAGTTACAATACTGATGTTCAGTCAAAATCGGTTCCAATAATCCCGATTCTGGTACCTAAGTCGTTCTGTCGAAATCGGTTTGGTTCATCACAATATCGACACTCATATTGCTTACAATATTAAAAATACCATACCTTAAGTAAAACGATGTTTTCAGTAAAACTTATACCAGAATCTGTTTGTTTGTTTTTTATATTCAAGAAGTAATTTTAACAATGTGAAAATCAAATAAACGACACATCTGAAAGTCTTACGTAAATATATTTTACCTATCTCCTTTAAATAAGATATTTTTTAAGTTTAATAAATATATTGTTGGATGGAATTTTTTCACCATGTAAATTTTGAGTGAATACTATTGTTTTGTTTTTAATTACATCTTGAGTGAACACTGTTCATCAAGAGTTCAAATTAATATGTATAATAATAATAATAAGAGTTAAATACTTGGTTGGTTCCTGTGGTTTGCAAAAATTGCAGACTTGGTCCTAGTGGTTTATTAATTACACGCGTGGTCCCAAAACTTTTCAAAAATGCACTCGGTTGGTCCCCAGCCCTAACCTCAGTTAGATTTCTCAGTTAACTATGTGTGAAATGACTATATTACCCTTGAACAATTAAAAACCTAAAAATAAGAATTAAAAAATTAAAACCCCCCACAACCTTCATCATCTGCATCACCATCATCATTTTTGTGGGTGTGTGAAGATGAAGTCTCTGATTTCATCTTCAACCTAAAGAACACCTTATCCCCTCAATTTCCATTTCTCTGCAACTCTATCTAAACACCCACACAAGAAAACCCTAACACTTTTGAAAAATTCCAGCCACACATAACCAGATCCTCATCATCTTCTCCATGAAGAAACCCTATATCCTCTACATACACACACAGAACCTTAACTACAACTCAAACACACATACATAACCCAACCCAAACACCCTCTCGGTCACCCTCTCTCCTTCGTCCTCCCTCTCTACGGTGACCGGCCGGCCACCACAGTTGGTAGCGGCGCGTGATGGTGGCGGCGGATGGGTGCTCCGATCGGAACAGGGAAGCGACGAGCCGACAGGTGGCTCAACGGCCGGCGACTAGCCGGTGAGGTTTTCTGATTTCCGGTAGTGGAGGCGACGACGACGACATAATCAGAGAGCCGGAGAGAGAAAATGGGGAGTTAGTTTTGGCTCAAGTTTCAGCTTCTGTTTCGGCTCGGGTGACGGTACGGTTTTGGGCTAGTCGATTCGGGTTCATGTTCGGGTGTGGTCTTTGTCATGTGAAGATGAAGTCTCTGATTCGCCAGAGAAACCGGACGGCCGACAAGTCGCCGGAGATGGTGATGAAGATGATGCAGGTTGTGGTGGGGTTTTTAATTGTTCAAGGGTAATATAGTCATTTCACACATAGTTAACTGAGAAATTTAACTGAGGTTAGGGCTGGGGACCAACCGAGTGCATTTTTGACAAGTTTTGGGACCACGCGTGTAATTAGTAAACCACTAGGACCAAGTCTGCAATTTTTTTAAACCACAAGGACCAACCAAGCATTTAACTCTAATAATAACAGCTCGTTATCTAACAAGATATGACAAAATTATATTTTTTAAATTATAACCAGGAGACATTTGGGTAGCATTTGGTATGATGGAATTAAAATGTGGAATGGAATGGATCATGTGATGGAATGAAAAAACCATGTTTGTTGTCATTGGTAATGGAATGGAGCATTCCAAAAGGAATGCAACTCTTTCCAAATATAAGAGTTTTCATTTCTTGGTAAGGTTAAGGTGGTGTTTTCAATGTTTTAAATACCGGTATGAACCGGCCGGTTATACCGGTTAAACCGGATATCGGACACGAGTCCGGTACGATAAAGGCCGGTAAAACCCGAATATGGTATGTCTTATGTACCGGCGGTAAATCCGGTTCTACCGGTTTAAACCGTTGAACCGGTTTGCATTATCTTAAGATTTGATTTATTAATTTTAATAAAATACGATATTAAGGTATTATTGATCTTCCATATTTCCGGTAATTAACCTAATATCTTCTATTCCAATATTTCATCGTTGTTGAAACTGTTACTTACCTCGTACAATGCAATATTGTTTATAACTAATAAAAATATTCTTAAAATGCTTAATAGTTTACAAGAAAAATAGTTGTTTTTAGATAAAACTATGATCAGTTGCATAAATCAAAGTTGAGATTTGATTGTTTTTTTAGATGAATTTGTATTTTATGGAATTTATAGGGTCAATTAGTAACCCGATTCAACCGCCCGATACAACCCGGTTCAACCGGTTAAACCATTTTAGAGCCCAACCCGGTATGACTTAAAAACCGGTTTTTAAAACATTGGGTGTTTTTTTTTTTTTTTTTCATTCCTTCAAGGAATGGAAATAAACATATTATTATTATTATTATTATTATTATTATTATTATTATTATTATTGAGGCCATTATATTTCTATCGCTTTTAATAAATTGTGTTTCGTTACTTCTTTTTTGTGTATCAAACTGTACAAAGTAATGATTCATTACATTGTCTATTCTATTCTCTCGTTCATTTCATTACCTCATACTAAACAAACCCTTGGTCCAATGACATTGGTAAATTCCCTTCAATCAAGTGGTGATAGTTCAAACCACATTTTAGGTATTTAAATGGATTTTTGATGGTGTGTATAGAGAGTATGTGTCCGCATTATTGCCTAGTGAAGATGAATATGATTGGGTGGTTCCGTTGATAACACGATAATACTCCAGTGGTCCGTTAGTGATCTAAATTTCTCGTTAAAAAAAAAAGTTTTTTTTTTGAACTGCTGAATATATCTCACACCCAAAAATAGAGAGTATGTGTCTGTCTTATTGCCTAGTGAAGATGAATATGATTGGGTGATTCCGTTGATAATACGATAATACTTCAGTGATCCGTTAGTGATATAAATTTGTCCTTAAAATAAAGAAGTTGGTATCACATGTTCACATTGGGCCCGGTCGTCACAATTGAATGCTGTGAAAGTCATTTGTACCATGAAGATATTATGATTTGTTGATATTGACCAAAATGTAAATGCCACATTATGGTTGCTTTCAGGTGGCTCAAATTATATTGACACTCATCATCATCCACTACTATTTCATCTTTTAGTTATTTTCATTTATAATTCTAACTACCATTATCCTCACACACATCAATTCAATCTTCTTTTTTTATGATTTAGACAACCAGTATAAGAACTTATTGTAATTCATCATGCAATACTTAAATACTTGTGATTTGAAATATACATTAATAATCAATGGAACAAGGGGATCAATAAAATTAGATCTCTCTATATTGACAAGCTTTGTCTAGGTATAATTATAATATGCACCCACATATTAGAAAACATATGTACACCTAAGAAGATAAAACTTTGTTATATTGGAATATTGATTGACCTTTCTTCTATTAGGCAAGAGAGGTTCAATGCATCTTTATGACATTTTTTTTCTATGACAAGTCATCTTGAGGGAATTATCGTCGGTATCACTATTAACCACGAGTTTTGCTATGACAAGTCATCATATATGCAAATCGAGCCTCGAAGTTCTTGGATCTCTTTATGTGGAGTCTTAATTTTCTTTTCAAAACTCTTAACTCATAACTTATAATTTGTTGCAAATATGTTTCAATCAATCACATATCTACTATTATGATAGCCTAGTCTAGGTGGAAACAATAAATATAGAACTTGTGCAGGTGAGAAGGGGGTTGGGGTGGGGTTGGATGGTCCATATTGGAGGACCATTGGCTAAATTGACTTGAGTTAAGGAGCCATAACACATCAACTGACATGGTGGACTCATGCCTTCTTAATACACAATCTACCAATGGTAAAAGGAAATACAACAAAACTATACATCATGTTGTACATAGGTTGTTACATGTTTTTTTATAAACTACAATACTAGGTTATTAACAATTTTCATCATGATATGATTTCTTGATCTGTCTTTGAGATTCATTTCCAAAAGTTTTTTTTTTTTTTTTTTGCCTCTTTTTTTTTCTTTTTCCCTGATTTGATCCATTTTCCTTTAATTTTATATTTTTCATGACCGAGAAGTGCTATAGAAGAAGTCTTAAGACTCGTATGCGAAACATGAGTAATGTCTTTTTTGATGGTTTTTAGAACCCAAATATTTCAAACATTTATGTGATTTTAGTTATAATAAGATACAACTAATTAGGCCACCCGTAGTAGGGCTTGATATTACGCCAAAAACTAGCATCGCGCCCCCATAGCGCCGCCAACACCATTACGGCGGGCGCTATGGGGAGGTTTTTCTTCTCCGGCGCTATCTCCTTCGCGGCGTGATATTCTTCAACACAAATCCCCCCACTCACACACATATATATACATACATATGTATGTATAATTGAAGGGCTTTATATAACCCCCTTACCACTACACCCTATTTTGATATAACGCCCATAAAGCCCCTATCTTACGCATTTCGCCACGTGTCGTATAACGCCCCCAAATAGGCGTTATGACTACACATGGTCTTAGACTGTGGGTATGGGGCTTGGGTTGGCGCGTGGGTTGGCTGAAAACGCCCAAGCCACCACCCCGGGTGGGCTTGGGTTGGGGCGTGGCCCAAGGGGCGGGAGTTTGAAGCCGGGCGTGGGGGCGGATCTAGCAAGGTGACATGACGGGCTCTCAATGGCCAAACCAAACTAGCCGTTGGGCTAGCCGTTGGGGGCATTATTTAAAAAAAATTCCTTTATAAATACCTTACCATATTTAACATTTTTCTCACACAATATCAAACACATAAAACACAATCTTGCCATGAGTTCTTCAAGTTCAAGTGAATCGTCATCATCATCTGACGATGGTGCGGAAATATTTCTACAAACGATCGCGGCGGTGGTGAAAGCTATCGTGGAAGACGAAGACGATGAGGAAGAGACTCCGCAACCTAAACGGAGGAGAAGGTACATCGCTCATGAACGGCACACCGCTAACGATTTGTTGGTAAGCGATTACTTCTCAGCGGAACCTAAGTATGATGAAAAAATGTTTAGGCATCGTTTTCGTATGAGTAGAAACTTATTTTTAAGGATATCTAGAGATCTTGAGGAGAAGTATGTTTATTTCCAACAAAAACCGGATGTAACCGGGCAATTAGGATTTAGTACGTGGCAAAAGGTCACGGCCGCACTTAGGCAGTTAGCGTACGGCAATAGTTCGGACATTATGGATGACTATTTAAAAATGTCTGCACGTGTAGCTAGAGAAAGTTGTTAGGATTGAACCCTACCAGAGGAACAGATAATGTAAAGCCAAAACCTGATCACATCAGTGGATTCACAATAAGCAGACGTTTACTCTAAGCTCTCCCCTTGACAGTGGTTATCTATCTGCTGATACACTCTAAGTACTGCTCTGAAGAACAACTGATGAATCAAACACTGATGAAACAACTAAAGACTGCTAAAAGGCAAACACTGAGCTCTATCTACTGCTGACTCTTAAGTACTGCTGAAGACCCAAGCACTGCTCATTCAAAGACTGATCACCTTTTGAAGAAAGCACTGATGTTCCAAACAGTCAGTGCTTAGGCTACAACAGTGGAACGTGAACAGTGTTTAACTTGTTTTGTATTTTATTATCAATCAGTTGTTAGACATCAGTAGTTTGTATAGATCAGTGTTTATAGGTTGTTAGGCTGTTAGATGTCACTATCATGGTGACGTCAGCTGAGGTACATCAGTGGTTTGGTTTGCCTATAAATGTACCAGTACTCTGTACTGTTACATTTGATTTTGACAGAGCGAGTTCTTCTCCTCTAGTCCAATCCTTTTATCTTGTGTGCAACCAACCTTGGGGTATCAGGCTGAGGGGGAGCTTAGCTTGTAAACATGCTTTGTAATATTTTGATTGACTTTGTAATCTTTCGACTAATGCAAATCATGTGTTTATCAAACTATTTTCCTCTTTGATTGTGTTCACAAAGTTTGTTGTTCATTTCCGCTGCACTTAACATGTTTTCATATTCATTGACTGGTCAATTTACACAAACAAGCACAATCAGTAGAGCCTCAGATCCTAACAATTGGTATCAGAGCCTGGACAGTCAAATTCGATCTAACAATCAATTTGACATAACAGTTCGGCTCAAAATTCATTGATACTAAGGTTGGTTGTATTCAGTTGGAAAACAGAGTAACGAGTAAATCATGATCAAAATGGTTATTCAAAAACTCTGTACATCAACCAAGATGTCATATGACACACAAATTTCACACAACAAGTGAATTCATGCACAAGACACTCATGGTTTCTAGATCTGAAAACAATATCTGTTAAACTGTGGGATTATTTCATATTTTCAAATTGATTTCAATTGTGGTTATGAAAATTGTGATGTCACCCATTTGAATGATAGAGTATGAACCTCAGATTAACAAAACCTATGTTCATAAAAACTTTGGTGTTTTGCTAACATAAAAAGAGGGAAAGTAAAACTTTAGTCATTCAGATCTTATGTGTTGAAAACAGGTTGAGATCCTCAAAAGGACAAAATCAACTATGTTAAAATACATTAAGAAAATCAGGTGTCAAAAAATGTCCAGATCATGGGTAATGAGGAGGTTGGTATAAGCATGTGCAAAAATGACCAAATCTCTCAAAACATTACTACAAAATGATTTTGGAACAAGTATTCCTTCAATAAATACCCCTCAGTAAGTATACCAATACTTATGATTGGGAAGGGTAAAAAGGGAAGAAGAAAATTCACAAAAACTCTGAAGTGTGTTTATCTCAAAACTTTTGAATTCAGAAGAAAAGAGTATAAACCTAAAACACTTTTGAGTTAAAGTTTAGGGTAATAATGGTTATCAAGTAACTATGTGGATTTATCTGTTCATGAAAAGGTTTTGTTTCCCATGAATGAACTCCAAAGAGGATGAGACAAATGTTCAAAAATTTATCCATGAATCCTCATGATTGCATTCAACTGACAAAGATAATTATACCAAACAATGGTCAAAATGTATTCAGAATGTTTTACCAACTGCTGTCAAACCACTGACCATTTTTCAAAAACTTAAGAATGATATGATTATGTACTCTATTGAAATTACACCAGATTTCTTTGATGCTGTCTTCAGAAAATCCTTTAATAATTTTTTATACAAAGGATTTTCTCGAATAACCAGGATATATTGTTCATTTTTTTCTGGAATAATATATCTGAAACTTTTGCTTGTTTTTGTTGGCAATAGTCTCAGTTCCTGTCAGGATATAGTACCTTATTTTTGTTGGTATTATTGTCCTAAAAATTGGGTCAAAAGGAAATGGTACATATGTCAAGATCATGTCATACTCAGGTTTGCTCCTGTATTTTTATCAAAGGTTGATTGCCAAACTGTACTTAAATTACTGGGGCACTCATGTTTTAATTGAATATTAAACGAAAATGAGGTGCCTTAGTAACAAGTTTTCATCATCTGGGGTACTAAACCACTGTCCCTCAAAATTGACATGTGGTAAAAACCTTGAATGAAAATTCTCAAAACAGTGGCTGAAATACTTGTCCTTCAAATCTGTACCATTCACCCTAATCACTGTTGTATTCAACGTCTGATCTCTAAATACTGTCCACTGCTGAAAGTTAGCCACTGATCCTTCATTATCTTGACAAGTACTGATATTCATAATCAGTGTCCTATCCACTGATATGCTATCCACTGATAGTAAAAATCATCCACTGTCCATAATTTTTACCGTTGTAACCACTGATGCTTGATACGTCAGTGGCCCTTAAAACAACTGTTCTCCATTCTTCATCCATTTCATCAGTGTTTGACACGTGGTCAGTTTTTAGCCCTCAGATTGTAATAACCGTTGCCACATCAGCGATCATTTTTTTCCCTAAATAAAACCCTGCCCAAAACCCCCAAACAGGGTTTTACACTGTCGAATTGAATTCCAAAATTCTCTTCTCAAAGCAGTTTCCAACCCTTCTTCTCAAAATCTCCAAAATCTTTCTTCGTTCTTCTCCGCAAAAATGACAAAATCAAAATCAAAACCAAAATCACCATCATCTTCACAAGAGGTCGCTCAAACGGCCGAAGAACCCATCGAGATACCATACAAATCTCCTCATAATTATCTGGGTTTGCTCACAAAACCTACCGATAACCACACTTTCGACTCCATCATCGATACACTATCTGCATCAAAGTACAAAACTTTGTTGACAGCAGATGCTCCCATTTATTTGCAAACCCAGAGAGAGTTCTGGAAAAAGGCGACGCTTGAAAAACAAGACGATAAAGCCATAGCCATTAACTCTTCGATACAGGGAAAAGTGATTCAAATCACTCCGCAAACAATTTCAGAAGTCTTCAAACTCAATGATCAAAATGGTAAAACTTCTTTTGATAAAAACGAGTTAAAAGCTGATTTTCTGAAAAGGGGATATGCAGAACAATCAAAGGTAGATACCTTACAAAAAGGTTATTTCCCGTCTGCACCCAGATTTTTATTTCACACACCTTCATCAAATAAAACAACATCTTTTAACGAAATACCATTGAAGATTCAATGCCTGGGCTATGCTATTTTAAACAATAAAGATTACAACTATTCCCAGGAGATCTTCAATGACATGGTAAAAAATGTTGACAGCAAATCATTTCTTCTTTTTCCAAGATTTCTGAGCTATTACTTTAAACAAAAATTTGAAAAAGAGGATGAAAATTTGCCCAAACAAGGTGTCCATTTTCAAATAAAAGGTTTAACAATTGAAACATTTTCAAGAATGATGGCACCAATAAAATTAAAAGCAAAGGTGCCTGAGCAGACTTTAGAAACTGCCACTGATCCTCAGGCAACTTCTGCTGAGCCCACTGCTCCAGGTGATCAAAGCAGCACAACCACTGCTTTGAAACCCACACCTGACATCACCAAAAAGACCAAAAGAAAAATATCCAGAAAACCCACCAAACCCAAAACAAAGGCAACTCTGGAAGATGAGATCCCAGAGCAACTGCCTGTGACAACACAAAAGTCACCACAAACCACTGCTGCTACTTCCTCACAGCAGTTGGAAGAAAGATCTCAACCCATGCCTAAAACTCCTCCTGCATCCTCACAAAAGGATCAGGTTGTAATCACAGGGACACCAAATTATGAAGCTCTAGATCCACTTGGCTCTATCTTCCACAGTCCTGATCCCAAGGACATGTCTCTTTCAACACCTATACCCTCACCAATCATAATGCCACAATCCATGTTACCCTTGTTGCATGCAGCTGCTATAGCTCAGACACAAACCAGTTCCTCTCTATCACCTGTCACTGAGAGTATACCCCCACAAGTGACTGGGTCTGATGCTACTACTCCTGCTATCCCAGCAACAATTGAGGAGGTTACACCCCCTGAGTTACATATAACTCTCGGTGGTAATTCAAGTGGAGCAGCAACTACAAATGTTAGATCTACAGATCTGCATTTGGCCAGTTGTTTCATTAATCAGACTCACTTGAAGGCAATTTCTTCTATAGCACCATCGATAACCACTAGTGAGCCTATTTTGACCACTAGTAACATCAAAGGATTATCAAGTGCTGAAGAAAGAAGTCCCCAGTACCAAGAACAAGGGGCATCAATGGGTGATTTTTGGGACTCAGTTCCTAAGTCAAACATTGATATAACCACTGCTGGTGGGGACTCAGATGATCCTACTAAAGTAGGTGATGATTCAAAATATCAGGAATTGACGGACAGAGTTGAAAAACTTGAAGATTCAGTTGCTGAAATAAAGAATATGGTGCAAGAAATTTTAAAAGCTCAAAAAGTACAAGCCACTGCTGTTCCTGCTCAAGCACCTGCACAACATGCATTTGCTGCAAATGAGCTTTGGAATATTTTTCAACCCATGCTTGAAAAACAGCAACATATGGCTGATAAAAAGCATGCTATTCAAGTACAAATGCTGACCAACATGGTGGAATCAAGGTTTAAAGACACTCAAGCAGATATCAAGGCTATAAAGGCTAGCATTCAAAGCGCCTCTGGCAAAGTTCCATCTTCCATATCATTTCTTGTTAACCCCCCTTCAGATAATGCCAAAAAGGGGGAGAATATCAAGCTGTTGGGAAAAATGAATAAAATGGGAATAGAACATGGCCTTTGTATTGAGCCTGAAAAGGAAAAAGAAAAAGAAAAACAGGTCTCAAAACCTGTTAGTCAAACAGCTGATACATCAGTAGTTACAAAAACTGCTGTCAGTAGCCAAACAGCTGCCATGTCATCAACACACACATCTTCAACACACACCACTCTACCACACACCACTACAACTACTGCTCTACCACCATCATCTACAATCACACCATCACCACTGCCACCTGTCATAAAACAGAAGACTACAGATGTTACAACATCTGTTGTAATGACAGCAGCGGTTGAAGCACCAGTTGTTTCAACAGTTGTTTGTCAGACACTCTCCATCATTCAAACCACTGATCCACCCAAAACATCATCTGCTCTTTCTTCATTAAAAAGGAGAAGGAATCTCATATCAGATGATGATTCACCACCACCACCATCACCATCATCAAAAACTACCTCACCACCGTCATCCCCTGCTCAAAAGCAGAAGACATATGCTGACATATCAGCAGGTGTAATGACAACAGCAGTTGAAACACCAGTTATTTCAACAGTTGTTAGTCAATCATCCACCACTGCTCTCACCTTTCCTACATCACAACCAAAGCTCTTCAACAGAAAAAGAAAGCCAATCTCTGCCGATGAGGGTATACATGATCCTAATGCTGCACAACATCCACTGGAACTTGAAGCTATCAAAAATGAGATGAGGCAATTCTATACAGAAGAAGATCCTTCAAAAAGAAGATTCTCCTCACTCATAGGCTACATGCCACCAGATGATATGGATGATTACCTCAAAATCAAGGCAAGGCAAGCTAAACTAAGAGCTAAAGTTAAGAGTGAACGTGAACGTTTAAGCGAAGATGGCATTGCTAAAAGACTGGAGTTCTACTACACAAAAGTAAAGTAGATAGAAGAGTTTGCACAAGACCTAAACAAAGAAAAGGTTGATCAAAAGTGAAAGTTAAGAAAACAATATCTAGCCTACATCATGAAAGAGAAATTCTATCCTGCTGAAGAACAACAGTTCGAAGAATGGCCAATAGTCGCTCTAAAGCATGAGGCAGAAAGGATTGAGAAAATCAAGAATGATCCTACAAAGAAGAAGAATGCTCCAAACTGGAGCAAATACAAAAAGCTCATTGCTGACCTAACTGCTGAGTATAAGAGAAAGAAAAAGGAGCTGGTGGATGCAAAAATGGATACTGCTGAAGCCATATCAAAATGGTCAAAACAGCAGACTGATGAAGCCTATGAAAGGCTAAAGAAAAGAAAGATAACTGTTTCAAGCACTTCAAAGAAGCATGAACAAATGATGAAGCTTGAACAGCAGATAGAGAACCTCAAAACACTGTTCCGATCTACTCTTATGATAAACCTAGAAAAAGGAGAACAGCTGACCAGTGAAGAGGTAAAGGAAAAGGAAGTTGAGTACTTCAAAGATACCATCATGAAAATGGGTCTAAAAGAAGAGAACTCGGAAAAACTTCAAAACCTTTTTAAGAAAGTATTAACTAAACCTGCATCACCATCTACTTCAGAAGTTTCAGACATTGAGCCAGATCAACAAAAGAGACAGGAGCAGATAGAAAAAGAAACTGCAGAAGATATAGCTGCAGCAAATGATGTCATTGAAATGGCTTTCAAAAGAATGTCTGAAAGTCTGCAAGTTTTCTCAAGGCCAATATCTCAAAGCTCATCTTCAAATAAATCTCTCCCAAGAAATCCATTGGGTTCGAAAGTACTAAAGTGGATGTCTGACCAAAAGACCCATGTATTGACTATTGTCAGATCCAATGGAGATGTGAAGTACATATCAAGGAAAGAAGCACTAGGCCTTAGTGTTCAAGATTTGCAGGATCTCCTTGAACTTTCACTGTGCAGGGATGAAGATGACATAAGTTCCAAAGAATTTGAAGAAAAATTTAAAAGACAAGCAAGGGAACTTTTGGTGAGCAATAAAGATCCAGAATAATGACAGGTTTTGGCATTATCTGTTCCAGGGGGAGATTGTTAGGATTGAACCCTACCAGAGGAACAGATAATGTAAAGCCAAAACCTGATCACATCATTGGATTCACAATAAGCAGACGTTTACTCTAAGCTCTCCCCTTGACAGTGGTTATCTATCTGCTGATACACTCTAAGTACTGCTCTGAAGAACAACTGATGAATCAAACACTGATGAAACAACTAAAGACTGCTAAAAGGCAAACACTGAGCTCTATCTACTGCTGACTCTTAAGTACTGCTGAAGACCCAAGCACTGCTCATTCAAAGACTGATCACCTTTTGAAGAAAGCACTGATGTTCCAAAAAGTCAGTGCTTAGGCTACAACAGTGGAACGTGAACAGTGTTTAACTTGTTTTGTATTTTATTATCAATCAGTTGTTAGACATCAGTAGTTTGTATAGATCAGTGTTTATAGGTTGTTAGGCTGTTAGATGTCACTATCATGGTGACGTCAGCTGAGGTACATCAGTGGTTTGGTTTGCCTATAAATGTAACAGTACTCTGTACTGTTACATTTGATTTTGACAGAGCGAGTTCTTCTCCTCTAGTCCAATCCTTTCATCTTGTGTGCAACCAACCTTGGGGTATCAGGCTGAGGGGGAGCTTAGCTTGTAAACATGCTTTGTAATCTTTTGATTGACTTTGTAATCTTTCGACTAATGCAAATCATGTGTTTATCAAACTATTTTCCTCTTTGATTGTGTTCACAAAGTTTGTTGTTCATTTCCGCTGCACTTAACATGTTTTCATATTCATTGACTGGTCAATTTACACAAACAAGCACAATCAGTAGAGCCTCAGATCCTAACAAAAGTCTTCACAACTTTTGTTCGTGTATTTTAGAACTTTATAGGAAAAGATATTTGAGAAAGCCCTCGTTCAGCGACATGCAACAAATATTGGAGCATCACGCAGATTATCATGGGCTACCCGGGATGCTATGTAGTTTAGATTGTATGAAATGGCCTTGGTAACTTTGTCCAACCGCATGGCAAGGCGCTCACACGAGTGGATTTCACGGGATGCCAGCCATTATGCTTGAAGCGGTTGCGTCCCAAGTTCTTTGGATATGGCATGCGTTCTTCGGTATGCCAGGTTCACATAATGATATTACCATCATAAACCACTCGCCCCTTTTCAATGATCGGGTAAATGGTATAGGACCCAAATGAACTTTCTTTGCAAACGGGGTTGAGTACGTGTATGGGTACTACCTAGTTGATGGGATTTACCCAGAGTGGGGGGTTTTCGTAAAATCGTTCACAAGACACGGTACCATAGATCCAAATAGATTAAAGTTTAACAGGGTCCAAATGGCTGCACGTAAAGACGTTGAGCGAGCATTCGGTGTTTTGAAGAAAAGGTGGCGAATATTGGCAATGCCTTGTCGACTATGGGACAAGGATCAGATTGGAAACGTGATGTACGCATGTATCATTCTTCACAACATGATTTTGGAGGATGAAGGTAGAGCGGTCGTTACCTACTATGATGACGATGACCCCCAACCGGGTAACGTTACAAACGAAGATAAAGCGTCAAATGAATATTTGATCAAGTCAAGGGATATACATCACAACCTTCGATCTGATTTGGTGGATCATGTTTCAATGATTCCTGGGTTCGAAACCGACGAAGACGACGAAGACAACGAAGAATGATAGTTTTTTATTTTGATAATTATTTTGTATGTTTATGTAGTTTTTAATGGTTATAAATATATATATATATATATATATATATATATATAGGTAAAGAGTACGGTACAAATCTCCTTATCGTACATTATGTACGCGCTACCCACAGCCATACACGTGTCCTGATTCAATTTAATTAAATAAGGGTATATCAGACATTCCATTCGAACATCTGAGGGGAATTCCGGCAATTAGGAAGCAGTTCTGGATTTCGTAACCGTCCCATTTAATTATTGTTTGTATCAATTCGATTTGTAGGGTTTTTGATTGATTTCTGATCGAACCTGGATTCGTCATTTAGGATTCGTCAATAGTTTTATTAGGTTTTTGTTTTGGGTTTTATTTGATCTGAAGCTTTTTTCATTTTTATTAGATTGTAACGAGGGTTGAAGATAAGTTGTTTATGGTGTTATTTGTTGGGTTACTATATCGCATGTGTTGTTTTATATATCGCATGTGTTGTTTTAACATAATACAGGTAGTTAATAATGGATCTTTTGTATAATTTCGCATGTTTTAAATTAGACATTTCGCACACAATGAATTTTAATTTTTAATTTCGCATGTATAAGTCTGTGATTTCGCAAACTATTATTTTTATTAATTATATATTTTAATTTCGCAAGTTTTAATAATAATTATTTTTTATTTTCGCATAGTATGTTTCATAATTCAGTTCAATAATTGAAATCATATAATTCAGTTCAATAATTGAGTTCAATAATTCATATCAATAATTTTTCTTTTATTATATATTTTATATTTCTATCACTCTTTCAAACATCCTATTAAAAATGGCAGATCTACCAACAACCTCTTCTTCTGAACCATGTATCAAGCAGGATTTGAGGAAAAGGATTGAGCAACAAATTCAAGAGGATCGATCATGTCAAGAGATGTTGGAGGCCAACATTTCTCGTATAACAGAAAACATGAAGAGAAGACAAGAAATTCTGAACTTGCTATCTCAGATGCAAAGTGAGTAGTCTTAAAGAAATTGCTGTTATGTTTATGGTGGATCTGGGTGAGAGGGATGAGAAACAGTTGAAAGAGTTGGCTGATGCAATAACTGTCTTAAGATGCTCGATGAAGATGAAAATGGGGTTTCTTTCATCTTTTGAATGAACTTTTGTTTATTTTTGTGCATGTTTAAATAAATTCGTATGTTTTGTTATATAATGGACTTGTTTTTTTTTGCATGTTGATAGTCACATATTTACTTCAAATTTCAATAATTCAATGTCAAATGCGAAATTAAAATTCAAATGCGAAATTAAAAACACTAATATATGCGAAATTAAAAAACACTAAAAAGTTTAAATATTTAACATAAATCCATCATCAAAGAAGTTTACTTTGGTGCCTTTCCAAAATACACACTCATCCTTTCTGGGATTATCTTATCCAAATCTTTCATATACCTTTCTTTGTCTGGCCTTTTATCGAAAGCATTTGCCTTTTTAATTATTTTTTGACGATGCATATTGTGTTCGGATAGAATGATTATACTGAGATATCAGTGCCTT
Organism: Helianthus tuberosus; assembly: GCA_030545235.1. NCBI lineage: Eukaryota > Viridiplantae > Streptophyta > Magnoliopsida > Asterales > Asteraceae > Helianthus > Helianthus tuberosus. The sequence goes on from CM060406.1 coordinate 192,702,568, forward strand.
AGGAGATGAAGTTGTGATTGCTGTCTGTTGTTTACTTCATCTTCTTTCACAAATCCAATCACCCATGGTATTGTGTCTCCTTTGTATGTTTCCATGTGACGCATTGTAAACACTCCACAGTCGACACCGTTATTCTTCGTCCTCCAATCCATCTCTTTTCTTTCTATAACTGAGGTTGCAAGTTCTTCTATAGCCGGTGTTGGTTTTAAAGCCTTTTGTAGGTATAAAACCAATACCCTTCTCTGTAACATAGCAACATTTGTGTTAGTAGCTTTTACATAATATATAACATTTATATGAAAAAGTTTTTGTATTACCAGTGTGTCTGGAAGCCCCTTGTATCTTTCCTTAAATTCTTGTTTAGCTGCTGAATTGTCAATCAGCTCAATTTTGCCGGATTTCAAGTTGAAGCACAAGACATAGAAGTGTTCACCTTGAATTACCGGAATAAACACTAGGTCAACCGAATCAAGTTTTTTTACCTCATATCTCAGTAATATGTCTTCAAAATTTGAGGCAAATACGTTTAGACGTTTGTCGTCTGTGTATTTCTCTTCGTCGTACATGATATCCGGCTGTATGTTATGTAATTAGAATCAAAGTTATTCAAACAATGGATTTTGTTTTTCACATGCGAATAGTGTATATAAAACTTGCGAAATTACAACAGTATAAGAAATGCAAACAATGGATTTTTTTTCACATGCGAATAGTATATATAACACATGCGAAATTACAACAGTATGAGAAATGTTTCACAGGAAAATTTTCTTATATAATACATGCGATTTAGATATAATTAGTGTGCGAAATCATTTAATATGCATTTACTGTTAGAATTTCAAATGACAAAATGTATATGAAAACATACCATCATTGTGCTAAACAAGAAGAGTCTGTATGGTGATGATTTTCTATACCTCTTCTTCTCTTCAAGGTTTAGAATATCTACAAATGCATCTATTCCGTTCGATGCTATGTATTGTTCCCTGTAGAAGCTTTCAAATACAATTTTGAATGTTGCAACCTCAGTTTTTGATCGGTAAAATTCTTCTCTGCCAGTCATAAAATAAATAATTAGTATTTGTTGTGTGTATATATTTTAGAATGTTTTTTATTTGATATAACTATTTTACTTACTGTAAGTCTTCTAATGTAGCAAATGTATACCGAATCACACTCAATTCTTGAGTCAATAGTGCTTCGTGCATGTTTACTACTCTGTTGCAGTAAGGGGAACAAAATTTGTCTCCAAGCTCTTTACATCTTTTCTCAGCTCGAATTTTGGCTTGTTCTATTGTCTTATAAAGCAGTTCGTTTAACCCTTTTGGTATGACTTGTTTTGGAACTGGCTTTGGGTTTGTTTTTTTTCTCCCCTTAGTTGTTTTTTTTTTTTTGTTTGTTTTCTTCCATGGTGGGTCCCATGCTCAAAAGCAACTCAACTGAATTCAATTCCTCAGCTGTTACCTGAGGGCATTCAACTTCCGGTTCCTTCTCAACTTCCGGTTCCTTCTCAACTTCGATTCCCATATCGGGTTGTGGAGGGTCTTTTTGTGTTGTTTCTTTTAAAGAAACTGCTTCCATTTCCGGCACTTTTTCTTGAACTTTTTCTTGAATGTCTTGGGTAGATTCTGCTAAGTTCACTGTTTCTTCGATAACAGTTTCATTATCAACAATTTCTGCATGCCAGAGTAATTTAAGAAATACAATAATTTGTGTTGTTTAATTTTTCTCCTAAAATAAAGTGTTTTTTTTTTTTACCTTTGGCAGGTTGTTTGTAAGTGTATACACCCGTTTCCACAGTTTGAATGTTTGCAATAAGGGTGTCTGTGACTCCTCCATCATCTGGTTGCAGTACACCTGTAGATACAAATTATTTTATTTTAATACATTATAATCAAAATCGCAGGATATACATGACATCGTGTGCGAAATCAAATTTGAAGTGTTTTTGACATAAATCGCATGTGTTTTTATAGGTTTCGCATATGCATAAAAATAGTAATTTTTAAATAATTTCGCATGTGTTAATATTTGAGTTCGCATGTTTTACCTGTTGATGCCATTTCTACCAAAACACAGGATATTACTTTTTGAACTTCTTCATCCTTTCTACCTTCTTCGATTGTAGTAACTTCATGATGAACTTCTGAAGCTGGATTTTCAGGCTCTTGATGAACAAGAGAGGGTGCAGTTTCATGCTCTTGAACCGAAGCAGGCTCTTGAACCGAAGCAGGCGGCACACAAATGGGATTATTCCGAAGCGTCTCATCCCACTGCTTACAGGCCGCCATAATCTCCGGATCCCAAAAACATTTAGTTCTTGCTTCTGAAATTAAGTTGTTCATCCCCTGAACATCTTGAACCATTTTAATGTACTTTTTGACATTTGCTTTCATTTTCTTCAACAGGTTCTGTAAATATTTTTTTTGAGTTAATATGAAATTAATTGAAATTACTTTTTGAAATGTTAAATATGAATGGATTAATTGAAATTAATTTTTTTTGCGCTTACCTTTTTGTGGGTTCTTGAAGCCTCTAGTTATTGTTCCTGGGCTGTGTCGTAGAATACGGATGGTGAAAGTTGAACAGGAGTGGCGCAATAATCAATCATTTTCTGTGTCTGTGTTCCAACTCCCATCTCAAGGTTCGACTGAGACATTTCATGGATTTCAAAACTGAAATCCATGAAATCATCAATGTTCTCGTTATCTTTTGGCTCTTCCCCGGTTTCTTTGTTTTGTACTGCACGTGTAGTCCTTCTTTTGTAGCTTATTGTGGTGTCAACCGGTGGTCGTAGTGTATAATCCTCCGTTGAAGGACCCTCTTCTTCTTCATTTTCTTCTTCATTTTCTTCATCATTTTCTTCTTCTTCTTCTTCACTCTCACTTGATATCCATATAGGTCCGTTATCCGAAATATGATCTTCGACTTTATCAATATCCGAAGATGTGATATAACGAATAACCGGTATCTCCACGGCTTTCTCAAACAGGTTAAGCCTCTTGTTGTACTCATGCGTGTATAGAAGCTGTATAAATCGCAAGATCATTTAATTATTTAACAGAAGAAAAACTAGTATTTGAAATATGTTATTAAAATGTAGTAATGTATACCGTAAGAAAGGCAACAGGTCCCACGAACTGTATTTTATAGTTCTTCCAGCCGGCTCGTGTACGACGCAAGGTGTCGAGTAGATATGAGCACCAATCTAGATTCTGTATTTCCTCAACATCTTCTACACCAAGCAAACATCTATCATTTGCAAGTGTTGCCTTTGTAATCTCCGCAAAGAAGGTCATCCAGTACACAAGGAAATTTAATTTAAACAGGCTCCCACCTTCTCTTTGATTTTCCATTGTATTTGCAATTAAGCCATGGGTTATTCTCGCGTCCCCCCCCCCCCCCCCACTGGCTGAGGAATGTATCCCTGACAGCATTTCCCGGTTCTTTACCTTTTTCAATTTTCTCTTGCTTTTTAACTTTTCTCTTATCGGTTATTATCTCAACCTTCTTTGGCCCCTTTGGTATTCCAAATACCTCATAAACTGTGTCCGATGTTATTTTTATTTGGTGTTTTCCCACGTTTAGCTTATCGAACTTCTCGTCAAAGTTTCTGACTAGCCAATATGCCAATCGTGTCGAAATATGGTTGATATTGATATCTAGAATAGCACCAAATCCCATATTCCTTATCTCTTCAACCTGTTTTTTTGAAAATCTCTTCACAGTATCCATGTATGAGTTAGGTTGGCATCTCAGCAGTATTGCTTCATTGCTGTATTTGAAGAATTCCCTATGTTCTGTTTTAGGTTGTTCCACCTTTTTTGAATGTTTTTTTTGTCTGTATCTTTGATTTCCTCTCATTTTTTTTCTTTTTTGGGAGTGGCTTAACAAAGTCATCCTCTTCAGAACTTTCTACAACTATCCTTCTCTTTCTATTCTTGTTAACTTTTATCAGTCTTGATATTGGCCCTTCAAAGTCATCATCAGATTCTATTTCTACAAAATCGCATGCTATAGTAAAAAAAACTTTACAAAATCGCATTTATCAGTTAATCATGTACATTAAGTCACTAAGTGATAAAATCGCATGAATGAGTTATCAATTCGCAAATTTTAATAATTCATTGCAAATTTTAATAATTCATTGTCAAATTTGCGAAATTAAAAACACAAATGCGAAATTAAAAACACTAATATATTACCAAAACTAGTCAATCTTTATAATTCGCATGCCTTTAAGGATCAATTCGCATGTGTTAGTTAAGCATTACCAAAACCTTCGACAAACAGTATTTTATCTTATGAAATCGCGTTTGTCATACAAAACCCTCACAAAACCCTATATGATATCGCACATATATATCATGTATAATTATGAAAACTGCATAATCATGCCAAACCTAATAAATAAACCTACCAGTCATAAACCCTAGCAAAATTGTAGTTGTGACCAATATTTAATCTTATAAAACTATATGTTTCAGTTAAAAGCTTAATAAACAAACAAAATCGCATTTGACATTAAAGTCCATGTATATTCTACTATAAAATCGCAAATTTCAATCGATACCTGGATTCATCTTCTTCGCTTGTGGTCTGTCGTTGTTTGCTTTGCTTCGTTTCTCAAAACTCATGAATCTTACTTGAATCGCAACGGAGAGTAGCAGGGAACTTTGTAGAAGGAGAATGCAATGTTGATTTTGGGTTTTACGGTATGTTTTGGGAGTTATTGTGTGCTGATTATTAGGGGTTTTGATCTCGCATTTGACGATTTTAACCTTGGCGGTTTCTTTTTATTAATTTTAAATTGATAAAACACGCTGTTTAAATGAAATGATCTGACGGTTGTGGATGAAGCGTACATAATGTACGATTAGAGTATTTGTATGATAACCGGCCTCTCTCTCTATATATATATAAATTAAAAAAAAAAACCTGATGTGGCTTGGCCACGCCAACCAAGCCAAGCCCACCATACCCCATACAAAATGGGTTTGTGAATTGAGTTTTCAAAGTTACACGTGTTAACCCATGCCCTAAACCCCCGTCCCACCATACCCCAGAGTTTTAGATGTAAACAAAAATAGCATTGCTTTATATATGGTTACCCAAAACAAATTATAAGAAATACAATAAATAAATAAGAACGAAAGCCAAAAAATATAATATAAAATACAAAAAGTGTGATTTTAGAAAATATATAAGTTGGGATAAAATGGATAATACTTTGAGGCTAGTATGTTTTAAGTTATTAGCTAACATATCTTTTTCAAAAATTAAAGTTAAAAAATACAGTGTATTCATAACTAGTATTGATTTAGAAATGAGAGTTAGAAATTTTGATGGCTTTTCTGTGTCGGTTTTTTTTTCTTTTTTTCTTTTTGTGAGGGTAAGTTCGGAAAATAGAACTACTTCAAGGGCTAATTCCAGAAAATTTCGAAGGTTGTCTTTTATATATATACAAAAGGAAGATGGGTAACTTCTAAATCCGTATATTCTAAGAGGCTGTTTAGTAGCCTCTTAATGACCATTCAGATGCTACATCTTAATGGTTTAAAACCTATGAATGAATAAGAGGTAACCTCAAGTCTGAATGGTTAAAAGGTAACATCTGAATGGTAAATCATCACATGTCATATTCTTCTACCATCTCATTGGTAAAATTCTTAATGGTTCCATTAAGAGGTAGCATCTTAATGACCATTCAGAGGCTACCAAACAGCCCCTAAATTTACCTCTTCACTATTCCCCATCTTCCTTTTGTATATAAAACTAGGTGTTGCCCCGTCCGCGTTGCGGGACGATAGCCGACTAATTATCAACCAATTAAAAAAACAGTTTCATAGTTTTGCTAGAAAGAAAAAGTAAAAAGAGTGTTAGGCAACTCCTTGACACGATTTTTAGTTGAGGGCAAAGTCATATTTTTATTTTTACTTGGGGGGAAAATCCCGAGGGTAAAATTCAAATTTTTAGCTAGGGGAAGACCATATTTTTATTTTGCACTGGGGGCAAAAAAACGTAATTTTGAATTGAGGGTGATATCGTAATTTTGAACCGATGGGAAAATCGTAAATTTTAGCTGAGGGCAAAAGCATAATTTTATTTTGAACTGGGGGCAAAGATGTAATTTTAAACTGGGGGAAAAGCAGTAATTTTAAAGTGGGTAGAAAATAATAAACTGGTGTAAAATTGTAATTTTGAGCCGGAGGAAAAACAAATTTTATTTTGAACTGGGGCGAAAACGTAATTTTGGCTGAGGGTAAAAGTGTAATTTTTTTACCGAGTACGAAATCGTATTTTCGGTTTAGCTGGGTGTAAAGTCATATTTTTATTTTGAACTGGGGGAAATCATAATTTTGAACTGAGGGTAAAATCGTAATTTTGAGGTAGGGGAAAACCATAATTTTATTTTTAGCTGGGGGCAAAAAAGTAATTTTAAACTGAGGGTGAAATCGTAATTTTGAACCGAGGGAAAAATCGTAATTTAGAGCTGGGGGCAAAAGCATAATTTTATTTTGAACTGGGGGCGAAGACGTAATTTTAAACTGGGGGCAAAACCGTAATTTTAAAGCGGGTATAAAATAAAAAGCTGAGGGTAAAATCGTAATTTTTGAACCGATGGCAAAATCGTAATTTTGAGCTGCTGACAAAAGGGTTATTATATTTTTTTAGTTGGGAGAAAAGCGTAATTTTAAATTGAGGGCAAAACCGTAATTTTAAAGTGGTTATAAAATAATAAAATGGTTGGTTCAATAGAGGAGAGACGACCGCCCATTTCGACCAATGGTAGGGAAACACTATTCCCTGCCATGGTCTTTGTATATGTTGAATAATTACCTCTTCACAACCTTCGTAATATATACCTGACACTGTTCCCCCATTAGTCCTGACAAATTACAGTTTTGCTCCGAGCTCAAAATTACGGTCTTGCCATCGTTTTAGTTTTCTTTTTCTTGCAAAACTATGGTAGCGTCTTTTAATTGTTTGAGAAATATTCGCCCTACCGCCCTGCAACGCAGGCGGGGCATCAACTAGTGTGATTATCAAAAATAAACTTGCAAGATCTGCCTAATATACAAGATTAACTTTGGTTTATAAATTACAACATTGCCAATTTGTTAATGATTAATTTAGCAATGAATTTAGGATAGGGAAAATTACGGCAGTAGCCGCTTGACCAGGCGTTTTACCAAAATAGCCATTTGACCAGGCATAAAAAAGCCCGGTCACGCTCCCCCATCCAAGTGAACTCTCATTTTTATGCACCTTCAATCCAGCCACAACCAAGCGGACACGTGTCCCTCTTACCTGAACCGGCTTTATGCCGCTACACGTCAGCCGAGCCGCTACAAGTACAAGCCGAGCCGCTTCGCCCAATCTCTGATTTATGCCGCTTTGTGGTACTGCCAAGCCGAGCCGCTTCATGGCCAAGCCGAGCCGCTTCGCCCCATCCCAAGCCGCTACACCCTGGATCTAAGCCGCTTCAGCATGCTACCTACCCCCAAGCCGTTTCATTTGAATTTATGAGCTTTCAACACATGCCCAAGCCGCTACACCCTGGATTTATGAGCTTTCAACACATGCCCAAGCCTTTACATGTGTTTTTTATGTATAATTTCGTAACTATATATATAACATCTGGATTTTGCACACATGTGTTTTTTGTCTTCTCGTTTTCTTTGTTTGTACTCGCCAACACCGGAGAGCCCACGTCGTACATGTTGGTACTCGCCAAGATCTGACGGTCGTGACAGTGATCGTTCGGTCTCGCCGTCCCCATTCTTCTTGGGTGATTGGCCTTAGGAATAATCTATTTTTATTTCTTAGATTTTTAGTTTAATCGTACGTTTATATAAATGCTTGTCCGTTTGTTTGCTATTGTATCTTAATAAATAAAGTCTTGTCTTATTTAGTGTCTATTGCAATGTACATAAAATATAAAATTTATCATATATTAACGGGAAAATTAATAATGATACCTGCAAATTAATAAAAAGATAAGTAATTTTGAGTAATGTTTATTTGGCCTGAAAACAATAAAAAAAATATGGAGAAAAGAGTATTTTGATATTTTTTTGATGTATTTTGATATTTTTTAAAAAATACTACTGAAATTTAAAAAGAGTTTTGAAACGGTTCGGCTTGGCCTTGAAAGGTCATGGCTTGTACTTGTAGCGGCTCGGCTTGTACTTGTGGGGCAGGGGGCGAAGCTGCTCGGCTTGTACTTGTAGCGGCTCGGCTGACATGTGTAGCGGCATAAAGCCGGTTCAGGTAAGAGGGACACGTGTCCGCTTGGTTGTGGCTGGATTGAAGGTGCATAAAAATGACGGTTCACTTGGATGGGCTGACATGTGTAGCGGCATAAAGCCTGGTCAAATGGCTATTTTGGTAAAAGGCCTGGCCAAGTGGCTACTGCCGTAATTTTCCCATGAATTTATCTATTCTGACAACAACAAAATACCGTACATCAACAATATAACATTATGTGGTGTGGTCATAATCCAAATAACTACCATCACCCTCTACGTCAACGTCATGTCATCCCACCCTCATCCACCACTCTATATGGTGTGAACCATGACCCCCACTATCATTCCCTCCGATCAAAATCCCATAATTAATTGAAAGTGGGTCATGATTGTCATGAATTAAACCATGCGAACCGCCATTGTTTGAGAAGGGGGCAATGTACCACAAGAATCATGTCCCGCATGACAATCCATGATCCAATCCACCACCCCCATACCCCATAGGCTAATAACAACATATAGTCTATTACTCATCGTTAATATTTTATAAGACCCTACGCGAATTCCATATTAAACGCTAAACATAAGAGATACAAATTCATAAGAAATGTCCCACCATAAATGTTATTAATGTGTTTAGGTGCACTGGATGGCAACATAACTTCTCTTTTAAGCACGTTTGACTAAGAGAAACTGTTTGGCAACTTCTGAATGGATAAGTGCTGAACCAGTAAGACTGAAGGGAGTGGGGCGTCTCCCCTACCCTTGCCGCCCAAAGCCGCCCCAAACACCGCCCCCCATCGGCGTTCTAGGGGGCGTCCCCCTCCTTGGCGTCCTCTTCTCGTCGCCTGCTTCCTCACACACATCGATTTTTGGCACAAAGTTTCAAGGATTCCCCCCTCCAAGACGCCCCAAGCCGCCCCCAAACACCACGCCCCCTTTTTTGCTCAAAATCCTCTGATCTGACGTGGCGCCACGTGTCGCAAGACGCCCCCTCTAAAGGACGCCCCACTCCCTTCAGTCTAAGAGATTTGAACCATTAACTGCCAAACCATTAAGAGGTCTGAACCACTAAGGTCAGTATAATGCTTAACCGTTTAAAGGCAAATGTCTGACCAATTCAGACTAGAGGTCTTAATCATTCAGACTCTGTATAATGCTTAACCCTCCAGATGCAAATGTCTGAACCATTCAGACATCTGCTTGTGAAACAAACAGTCTGAATCATTAAGTACTGCACCAGTAAGAGGTCTGCACCATTAAGATCCTCGTTAAGAGCCAAACAAACAGCCCCTAACTCTAGTATTGATGACATCCCAAAAAGTTTTCGCTACGAGTGTTAAACTTATTTTGACAAAACAGACAATACTGATTGGTTTGAGGAGTCAGATATCACACATCGATACCATAAACTCCTTAGAATTAACTCTTTTGAGTGTTTCCGTAAATTATTTTATAGGATTTATTCTAGTACCCAAACTATCAATAAAATAAAAATAAAAGTTATCTAAACAAAACCTTGAAGAAGAACATGAGGGTGGGGCAACCAATAGGACCTCACGAAAACATAGTTTAGCCCTACAACTGAGATTGATGCTTCAAAATGCATGTGACCAACAAAACATCGGTATGGGAGTGGAAATGATGTATAATGAAACATCTGTATGATAAGATTGTGAAAGTGCAATGGTACTATTAGTACATGTAGAGCCACAATAATAACATACATGTCTATTATTTTGATGTAAAATACTATACGTGTAGTATACGTTCTTAAAAATTAATAATTGATGTTCAAGTTAAACGAATGAAGAAAGTAACGACAGATCGATGTAAGGTTCAATAGTAGATCAATTGAGTTAGATTTGAGAAAACCTAACAACCATTGCGCCCAACAATACGTTGGTAATACATGTAGAAGGACATTCTTTATTGCCTTGTATCTCTTCTATCAACGACCGATACACTTTATATCATATCAAATAACCCAAACATATAGAGGGTTAGTCCAAAATGATTGTTTGATTTCGGTATGAAGACTTCTACCCGCTTTAATCATCCATACTAATCCACCATTTTGAAATTTGTTTTGGGAAGTATAATAAAGACACACCCCGATAACATGCAAGTAATCACCACCATATTTACTTACATAAAATTAACTAATCAAATATATAATCTAGAATTAAGTTTTTGGATAAATTTAATAATAAAATGGAATTGTTAACGATAGAAAAATTACATAAAAGTGACAGGTAAACGGACAACAAGCTGCGCCGCAACCCCCTTTTGAATAGCAAATCTAATTCTACCGTAAACAAAACTCTGGTTCATTCATGTCGAGAAATTGCTATGCATGACCCTCTGCACTCTGCCCAGAAAACTAGCACCTTCAGGAGTAAGGGAATCAAATGTATCAAAGGCAAATGGAATGAACACATATTGATTCTCAGCACAAGCTTTTTCATACTTAGCAATTTTCCCTTATTCTGCCTTCAACATAACCTGATGTGTTTGTAAATGATTTATTTCTACCCAAACCGGTCTTGACCAAACTGATTTGGGTTATAACCCGAATCGGTTTTGCAAAAAAAAAAAAAAAAAAAAAAAACCAGAATGTACACCTAGTGGTGCACAAATCGGATTTTTTTTAAAACTGGTTTCGGGTATGGAACCGGGTTCAGGTAGGATCGGGTTTTACAAAATTGGGTTTTTTAAAAACCGGGTCCGGGTTTTCTACCAAAAATGTATACCCTATATACCCGGGTTCGGGTAGGGTTCGGGTTTTATAAAACCCGGGTATTATAATACCCTATTTCCGGGTTCGGGTATTCATCGGGTAGGGTTCGGGTATGCATCGGGTTGGGAAAAAACCCGCACCGAGTATTAAAAAAACCCGACCGGGTATTAATGCTTCCTTATATGTTTTAGTGGATGGTGCCTATTGAAATTTTAATGACATTTCTAAATTTAAATTCGATAGTGCTAGATCGAAGGAATAGTCCTGATTTGAATCCTTTTGGATTACATAAACAACAATATATTTTATTTGCTATGTTATGTTTTAACCAAGTTCCATCAATTTTTCATTTTTTTTTTTGTATTAGACAAACGCCAATGATCTTTCCAGCAAATAGAGGGGAATAATGGCCAAATACTTCAAATGTCACATCAAGTGCAGGCCCCCTTAGCTATATAACCGGGTATAAAAAAACCAAGTTTCGGGTATTTATAAAACCCGGTTCCGGGTATTTATAAAAACCGGTTCCGGGTATTTATAAAAACCGGTTCCAGGTATTTATAAAAACCGGGTTTCGGGTATAAACCAGGTATAAAAAAACCCGGTTCCAGGTTTGGGTTTTAGATCAAATATGAATACCCGGTCCCTACCCTATGGGTAGGGTCGGGTTCGGGTATAGAAAACCCGGTTTTTATAATACCCGGTTCCGGGTTTTTTTTCCGGGTTCGGGTTTTTTGTGCACCACTATGTACACCTACATCATGAATTGGGTTGTTACTTAATGGGCTGAGTGATAAGTGGGTGTTTCTTATGTGGCTTATTGGGCTGAATTAACAAAAGTAGTGGATGATACATATTTACATATTCATTGCTTTTTTAATAAATAAATAAAGTCGATTGCAATCGGACCGGTGATTGTTCTCTGATATTCCGGTCGTCTTTCCTCAAGGTCTCTCTCTCTCTCTCTCTATATATATATATATGTATCGTATGTATGTATATTTATCTTCTTGTAGTTTACTGAATTTAGGAATTAGGTTTGGGAATTTATTAGTTTGGAAACCCTAATTTACTTACAGTTGAAATCAATCAACCAAATCGCTATATCTTCATGTTCAGTTGCTCAAAATTTGTTGTTGAGTTCATGTTATAGAGAAATTAAACCTAATTTCCACTACTTTCTCTGTTAATTTCAGTTGTGAGTATTCACAGTTTTGTGTTGTGTTGTATGATAAGTTTCCAGTGGTTTAGATAATAGGTATCCAGTGACTGTAAATCTTTGAATAATCTTTTGATAATTTCATAAAGCTTATTTCAGTTTAGATAAAAGTGCATTTGTATGATGAAAGAAACATTGTATGCCACCTTAGGGGGGTGGGGTGGTCACTAGTGATAGAATTCTATCACTCACAAGCACCCAATCAAGTTCCACCATGTCATCAGCCATTTTTCCATCACTCACAACCTTTTTTAGTGGCATTGCCTATCACTCACAAAACCCAAAAATAAACCCCCATGTTCCCTCACAACACCCATTTTCCACGGCGTGATAAAAATAACGGAAATCGAACACGTTTTGCTATCACGCGTTATAAAAAGGACTGGCGGTGGAAAGTTTGTTTCTTCCACGCGTGCTCAAGGCCCATCACAGAACATTAACTGACCGCCCCTCCTCCTCTTATATCAAAAGTTGGTTTTTTATTCAATGTGTATAATTTCATGTTTTTGGAAGGGTTTTTTTTTTTTTTTTGATACTTTCGGGCTTCGTCAAAAACGAATAATTTGTCCTTCATATGTGGATTTTAGTTTGAAGGACAAATTATTCGTTCTTGACGAAGCCCAAAAGTTCAAAAAACATGAATTTAATTTGTCCTTCATATGTGGATTTTAGTTTTTATGCCCCGCTTGCGGTGTGCACATGTATATCTGTGTGGGCGCTCGGGGGGCAAAAGTGAAATGGTACTAACTTTAACGTTATTTTACTAATCTCGTGAAAATAACGTTAAAAGCGGCGGATGGTTAATCATGCATCATGTGGTGACGTTGATAGCTGAAAGACACGGGGGTACATGCACCAATCAGTCTCTGTCCCAATTGTTTGAGTGTTATGTGTCTTAGGTCCAAGGCTTGATACAAAACTACAATCGAGCCGGGGTCTCACTGGAAGCAGCCTCTCTATTCCTACGGGGTAGAGGTAAGGCTGTCGACATCTACCCTCCTCAGACCCTACCTTAGCTTTGCTATTGGTGGGATTTACTGAGTATGATGAATATGATGATGTGGATTTTAGTTTTTGCATAAAATGTTGTCGTTTTTTTTATATGATTTTCACTCTTATCTTCATATGAGTACCATATGTTTTTTTTACAGCACTGCTTGAACTGAGGCATCATGAAAAAAACTATGCCATGGAATGATGATGATTCGTCGTCTAATGAGTCTTCAAGTTCTGATTCAGATGCATCTGATAATGGTCAATTTCCAAAAAGGAGCAAAATGGTTTCTGGTGGTTCATCCAAATCTAAAGGTATATTTGGCGCAAAACTTTTACTGTTACGAGCTTTTGACGGCTGCAGCTTATGTTTTTCTTTTATCAAAAAATAAGCTTTCATGAAAAAAAAATAACTTTGTTTACATGATACGGATTATGTTTTTCTTTCATCAAAAAATAAGCTTTCATGAAAAAAACCTCTGGTTTTGACTCTTTTGACTTTACACATGTATGCACGATGCAGTCAAGCCCACAAACCGCAAAGGCATTGACTTTGAAGCATTAAGTCAACACGGGTACAAAGGCGGGTTATCAGTTTTAAAAGTCCCAGCACCAAAAGAAGATGATAAGAGCCGTGATTGGTCATGGTCAACAGGTAAGGATAAGCGTGATGCAAACGAGACTGAAGAAAGTTACCAAGAAAGACAAAAAACACGAGCTGCTTTACGCGAAGGAGAAGAGCTGGCACACGCCCGAACCCAAAAAGAACGAAACTTGTCGTTTTCACAGAAGGAAAAAAGGAAAAGGGATATTGGACAGGCTAGTAGAGGAAAGAGCTATGTTGAAGAAGAGAAGAGATTGTTGAGGGAAAATGGTGTTTATTCTGGCTTTGATTCTTGACTATTTTAAAAATTATTTGTGTGTTTGTAATGTTGTCGATCGTGTTGGGTTGGAGGGTTGAAATTCAATCTGTACACGAACACGAGTTTAAGTTGACGCTAATGGCATTCTCCTTGTAACTTATAAACTTGTTTTAGAAAATTGTTGTTATGATGCTTCTGTATCTAATTCTAGTTTATAGAGAATTAACCATAATTTTTATACAAATATTGAATGTATGCGATAACTAATGATAAGTGAAATAACTTGTTTTTGTATTTTTGAGATTGCTAAACATCAAAATTTACTCACCTCTTTTTATATTCAAGAAATCTGATTATCGGTATCTACTTTTTTTTTTTGAAAGGTGTAGATCGATTGGAAACCCACTACCGACTGCGCTTCAACCCTATTTATCGGAAGCACAGCCACCCGGGTTCAAATGAGGGGGAGTGCAGTGCAGATCCCTTCCTCGCACCTCGTGGAAACTTAATCCCGACTACCAGGCTCGAACCCGTGACCCCGGTCAGGAACCCCACCAAGGTGGGTAAACCTTACCACCTCACTTGCAGTGAATGGGGATTGAACCTGAGCCTCATTTGAGAACTCAAGCACTTTCCACCACTAGACCACAAGGTCATTGGCTATCGGTATCTACTTATAACCATAAAACGAGAATTCAGTGCAACAAAAACCAGCTTAAACCATTTTATAATTGACTTTGTGGAAATTAACTTTTGGCATAAAGAAAGTTCAAAATTATTTTAACATACACTCACCCAACAAAATACATATGAAAATTAACTACTTTTTATAAGATACCGAACCTAAACCAATCAAAACTGTGCTGTTAAGCCAGTTTCAGTTTGACGGTTTTCTAGACGGCCATAGCAGCAGTCGAAAGTAACTCGTAGGCTTATCTATATTTGGTTATCAAGCCAAGTAAGAAGACCTGCTGGGAAGAGTTCTGCAAATGGCTTTAATTGTGTTTGGAGTAGTTCTGCAACAACCACCTACAAGCGACGCTCCTATTTCGCACCACTTGTTCACGTACGAAACAAAATCTTCATCCGGCACTCCAGTATTTTTCTGTCATAGAACAAAGCCATTAAAAAACAATACATAATTCTTGACCCCTTGACTTATGAATAGGTCAGTTTTTTTAACGCATAAAATGGAACATGTCACACACATAGAAAGTTGCCAGTCCAAGCGTATTTTTCAACGTATAAAACTTCCTAAATCAAAGATCATATTATTACGGAAATAATATAATTTTTGTAATCGTATTTTACGAAATAAACTTCTATAAGAAAATTTAAGTTTTAGGACAAACCGTTTTTGGATAAACCCAACCTGAAATATTTATATAAAATCTTTTTGGATATATATATTTATAGTCGTTAGAAAATATTAATCCCAACACAAGTTTATAGGACAAGTTAAAGAAAAGGCGAAAAGTACTCACCACCCACTGCTTTAATTCAGCATCATAAGTTTCACCGCTATTTGGATATATAAGTATCGGTTTAGTTGTCACCTGAAACATTTATAAAATATATAATATAAAGTATTTGGTACGTGAAAGAACCAGAAAAAAACATGAAGCAGTACCTTTTTGATAGATTGAATCAGACCACTGATAAATCTAGGTGGTGTACAGTTGATTCCTACAGCAAGAACTTTCGGGCACGAGTCAGCAATTTTCGCACATTCAATCAATGAGTCACCACTGACCACATTTACACCGTCTTTCGAGTTAAACGAGAACCATGCAGGGATCTTTATTCCTTCTTCAAGTAGCTCAGCATACGCCTGTTCAAAAATTCAAATAAATATCACAACCAAACTTTTTATTGATATTTCCACAATATAAGAAACAATATAATGCATTTTTTATTACTACACCTGTGCTTCAATCTTGTTTGGCACTGTTTCAAATGCTATTAAATCAGCACCGGATTCGGATAACACTTGAACTCTTCTCCTGTGAAAACTCTTCAAGAATTCAAGATCCATTGCATCACCATAGTCCCCGCTGTAAAATGAAACAACGAATTTGAACATAAACACAAAAAAATCATATGTAATTTACTTGATAGTAGCCGAAAGAAGTTTGGCGTCTTTTAAGTAAAAATTGATGGTAAAATTGAAATTACCTGTATTCAGAACCATCAGCCAAATACGCACCATAACTTCCAACAGATGCAGCAACTAGAATAGGCCGATTCCTGAGGATTTTACCATCGCTGGTAAAATTACTAGCGGAATTACGGCATCTCTCGTAATATATCTTTCTTGCCTCACAAGCAATATCTACACTTTTCTTAAGCATGGCTTCGCTTTCTTCCTTAGAGAAGCCTTTGGCTCCAAACCCTTGAATCGTAGCCTGTCAAAATACCATTAAATCGAGCGCGTGTGTGAGAGGGGGGGGGGGGGGGGGGGGGATTGATACTAGTGAGGACCACTGGATTACCTGATAAGAAGCTGTGATTATTATATCAGCACCAGCTTCAAGATAATCAAGGTGTACCTGCAATAAGTGAATGCATTATAAACTTTTATCTTCGCTATAAGTTTCTAAGAATGCAATAACAACAAATTTGCATGGTAGTTGATATTAATGATGAATAAAAAATAGAAAACGGTTTGGCTTGATTCAAGCTGCATATGACACTCTTTATGCAAACAGGACCACTGACATATAAATGTTCTAATTATGATAGTAAAATCAAAAAATGGTCCTTGGCGTGGTTGTACATGGGCCCTAAGCTTACAAAGCTGACGATGCATTATATCTTCTCATTCTATAGAAGTAAACCATACATTAACTACCTGTTCATTCAAGCGATTTACGACTCTATACTATACAATCTCCCTTAAAAAGCATTATGCTAACCAAACAACACTCATAACCAGGCTTTGTTAAGAGTTTATGACAACTTATCAACCAAATCCGATTTCTAAAAGCTATAACAAACAAATCAGCTCGAAATTAAACGCGAAAAACAGATAAACTAATGTCTAACTATCCAAAGGTAACAAATTAACCAATACAGAGATCCATACCTCCTTCCAATTGTAACCAATCCTTAAATTAAAAAAAAAAACACACACACACACACACACACATCTGATTCCATTACAAAACAGTATTCTAACATTTTAATCTCATCTTGATGTACTAATTTCAATATAATACTTAATAAATTCCATTCCTTCACATTTCTAACCAACTTTTCACACAATTAAACCTAACACAACTACCAACAGATTTCAAATTTAATCATCATCAATCACCATATCAACTGCAATTTTTTTTTTTTTTTGATGAAATCGGCAATATCATTCCACACGAAAAAGGGCAATTACAAAGCAATGGCAGGTAGTCGGGCAACAAGTTGCGCCGCCACCCCCTTTTGAATAGAAAAAGCAATTCTACTAAATACAAAGTTTGAAACCTTTAGCGACGAAGAATTACTATTAACGACTTTTTGAACCCGATTCAAAAGTCGCACGGCGTAGGAGCGAGACCACCAAAGGTATCAAACGCAAACGGGACAAACAAAACAACTACCACAACACAGAAAACTAAACAACTACAAACAGATTCTAAGCCTAAACCTAATCATCAATCAATCATCATTTCAGTTGCAATATCTCGACAAAAACAACAGAGATGCGTGAGTATACCTGACGAACAAGGTCTGCAGAAGTGAGAAGACACTTAGCGCTCCATAACGGATCGTTGAGGTCAGCACCGTGTCGTTCAAGCTCCGTCGCGAAGCCGCCGTCGATGACGGCGACGCCGCCGGAGTTACGGAGGAAATCAGACATCAACGTCTGTACGGTGCCGTTGTTCACTCCCATTTTTTTCCGGCGAAAACTGTGTGTTTAGGTTTATTGAAATGACGTATCTCCGGTGAGTTGATGACGTCAGAAGTGAAAGAAGTTCCAGTGAATCTGAAGATTGAAGAAGAATGAGGGTGTATTTATAGAAAGGGGCTAACGGTGATCAGTTTTGAAACTGAATTGATGAATAATGCCCTTAAGTTTTAGATTGTTTAGAAATAGTCCCTATGTTTTGGTTTCTATACAGATGGGGTCCACAACTAATTTAAGCGTCTTGTGACGGAGTTATCTTTCGAGGGCCAGCCAATACGTCCCGCTTATGATCAGGATGAGAGCTCGAGCTAGCCAGTAGTAACTGGGTTGTTCACGAGCCGAGCCAAGCCGAACCTATCGGCTCGTTTACAAACCAAGCCGCAAATCGAACCAACATTTTTCGAGAGTTAAATTTTTGAGTGAGCAGCGAGCGGTTTGGACAACCTTACTGTCTAGTGTGTCATTTGGTTTACATTTGCAGAGAGGGACAGTAACAATTGTAGGTCCCCTTGACGTATGGATCTTTAGCAGAATTGTCAATCTAATCAAGAGTGCGGAATCCTCTTGATTAGAATATAGCAGAATGAGTAGAAACAGAAATCAGCAATCACTTTCAAGCTGGGTTTCTATTGATTATCGATTACAAGAATTACAATCAATCAAACCCTAACCACTCTCAAATTCATCCAAGCTGTAGGAGCTCTCACGAAATTCTCACACTGACTATTTTGGCTGATTAACCTAAACCCTAAAGCCTAACCTTGTTTATATAACACAAGGTTGCAACATTAGACATGGGTTCCTACATGGGCTAGGCCCATTTCGTCCCCCATCACCCAATGTGGGTTTTGTTTAGCCCAAACTCTATTAACTCACTAATACAAAGCTAAACCCGCTAACTGTTTATCGTTTAACAAATTACAAGATATCCAAAGACCAAATCTAAGCTGTTGTCACAAATATGCACCAACAAACTCCCCCTTGACAATAGCTTCATAAAGTAACTTTGTCTTCAGTCATCTTGCAATCTTCATGTAGTCTTGCACTGTCTTTGGTCTTTGGATAGCTTCAGCTTTAACAGCTTCTGTCAGCAACAGACCCCCCCTAAGCTGATGCATCCAATCACCAAATCTTCAAAACTTTAGCGGTTGAGTAAACTCCAGTTCAGCATTTGTATAGCAATCTTCAAACTCTTCAACTTTGTCTGCAATGTAGAAAGGAGGTTCTACCATGCATCCAATCAAACTCTCACCTCTTCACAGCAACTTCTCAGCAACATACTGCTTCAATCTGTATACTATAAAACAAACATCTCGAGAAACCATAAGAATTTTTCAACACAGTTGAATAAATTATTATTATTCAAGAGATTATTGCACACATTAAGCATATTCAATTTATCACCAACACGCAAAACTTTTTAATCACACACCCTATAACCCGCATGTTTTAAAATTTTGAACTCACTTTCTAACACCGTCTCCCCCTATCAGTAACAATTCCTCCAAGAATAACAGTTTTCCGTACGTTAAGAATTTTTAAACAGAAAAAGACACTATTTTTGTATTTTTATATTTTCTGAAAGCAAATAAATACAAAAGCAATAAACACTCTATTTTTGTGAGAATCACCGGTAAGAAGATCATATCAGCACAATCAAACTGTTTCACACAATTAGATAATTCTTTATTTAATTTTTCGTGAAAAGCAGTCCAAGACGATTACCAGTATGTTTGTCCACTTAAACAAAATGCATGAACATTTCAAGTACCATTACCGTATGATACATTAAGGTAATTTTATTACTGATATACTAATGTGTCCCACTTCAGGATATACCCCCACGATCAAGGTATGCACAAAGATTCATCGTAGTAGGTGAGTATACTGAATTCATCCGTTTTATTTTTCAACGTTTAGATACTTGGTGAACAGGTCAGTACTTCCGTACAGCAGAGAGACCAAAAGATCTAACGAGGGCTAAGACAAATACCATTTTTGGTACGATTTATGCATTTTGCACATTTGAATAACTCTCTTTGAGAGCTTCTTCATTTTCAAGGTTTTGGCATTTTTAGCTCTTTTAAGATATCATGGGTGTGTCTAGGTCAGCATGTATCTGGATGCAGCAGAAGGACACCCCTGATATCCCCAGATGAAATAACAGTATAAAGACCCAAAACTTCAGAGTTTGGCAATCTATCAACGCAAGATTTAAGGTCATTAAACCATACACCACTGATGTGTTCCCCACTCATACACAGTTAATTTAGGTTTATATCACATTGGTAAGTTGATTATTTCATGCTTTTTGCCTACTGGTACATCATATGATGAAGCTGCTATCACACTTAAGCAATTTAATTTATTTTCAGTGTGACAGTCTAACTTGCCGATGTACTTGTCACACCCCAACCAATGGCGGAAACATCGGGATGAGACGAAGTGTGAAGATTGCTCGAGACATCGTAACGCTAATTGTGACGATAGAATTAAAGATAAATTGACTTCTTTCATAAATAAATGTTACAATACATGAAATCTGAAATACAACATGTTAGGTACGGGAAAAACAATACGACAACAATTATGACATTTATACAATGTATTTGACCTAAACGTCTATATGCGTATCTAGGTATCAACGCTACTTCATTTCATGGCATCATCATCCTCAACCTGTAACATGTTTAAAAATAGAGTTCAATGCAAAAGCAAAGGCGAGTATACAAGTTTGGTACATACATAGCAAAAGATAAGTTTTGAACAATTCCTCATAGCAAGCGTGTGATTCAAGATAAACATAAAAACATGGTATGTGTCTAACATATCAAACCAAGAAAACGCAATATGCTCATGACATAACCACAAGTTACGGGCGGCGGGTCGTTAATCCTATAGCGCTACATATGTCACGGTTTGGCTCGTACAAGTTAATGATAAGTTCAACACATAAGATAAATCCAAGTTTAAAGTATCAAGCCATCACGTATACAAGCATGTTAATAAGAATGTTCATGTGTTTAAGCAAAAGTTCATGTGTAAGTTGTTGATAGATAAACATGTTACACCCCAAAAGTGGTAAAAGTAAAGTGGGGAAAATACGAGTATACTCACAAGGCTTGCATATGCTTTCCAATTATCCAATTATTGACGAGTTGATGAGGTTAAAAGATTGAATGTATAAGGGTTAAAGTTCAAGTATGCGTGGGGACAAGGTTCGGTATTTAAAACAACATAAAATATGATATGAGAAGAACATGTGAAAATAATCATCTTCAACACCTAACACTTGTATGACACTTGGTAACCCCAAGGGTTATGATAATGTTTTCATGAGTTGAACACCCATAAGAATCACAACAAGGTTTAGGTCTTAGATGATGTTCTACTACTTTAACATATAAACACAAGTTCAACATCAAAGGTTCGAATGAGTGTATATATATATCTAGGTTAAGTATTACATATTATTTAGTCCAATAATTCAAGTAGGAGGTAGAAGATTAGGATCTTCGTTTAGGCACCTCGAGTTATCATAGATGTCATGTATGGGGTAGGAACAACATGCTTCCATTTAGGAACCCCTTGAATGTTCACCGCTTCACTTGATGTAAAAACAACCAAGGAGGGTCACGAACTAGGATTAGTATATTAATATAAACAA
This sequence comes from Helianthus tuberosus, assembly GCA_030545235.1. Classification (NCBI taxonomy): domain Eukaryota; kingdom Viridiplantae; phylum Streptophyta; class Magnoliopsida; order Asterales; family Asteraceae; genus Helianthus; species Helianthus tuberosus. The sequence goes on from CM060406.1 coordinate 192,724,206, forward strand.
TCTAATCTATGAGAAATCATCAAATCATGTGAGGATTGTATGTAGGACAACCCAAGTTGTTCCATAATCACTCATTTATCAAGATCTAAGCTCGACATGATTTGTGGGCTAAATACCCTATCAAAACAGAAAGTATTTGAGGTTTTAACCTCTGATTTATAGTGTCTCAACCTTGTTTTTAAGCTTAACCAACCATAAGAGAGGTTGTAAGCATTGGGACATAGGTATGAGATGTGTTAGACACAAGTTTGATAAGTTTAAACAAGTTTTTGAATAACATTAAACAAAACAGAAAGTTTAGGTCCTTTTTAGGGCAATTCCAAACATGATTTCTCCAAGGAAAAACCAAGGAATCAAACCCAAGGATGTACTAAAGAAGTAGAAGAAAGAATCAAGTGATTTGGACTCAAAACAAGCAAGTTACACTCACTTTTGTAGGAGAGTATAAATCTGTCCAAAATGCAGATTTGCAGCTGAGTTAGAGAGGATTTGTGAAGTGTAATGGGTTGTGAAAGTGTAAAAAGGGTTGGAGAAGAGTTGTATTTATAATGGAAGAGTATGGAGGTGATTGGAGGTGTTTAGAGGTGGATAAATGGTGATTGGGGAGGTTTGGAAGTTGGGATTTCGTGCATATTCGTGAGCTGCTGTGTTTTTCTACGATTCTGAGGGCCATGCGGCCCGCATTAGGTTTCTGGTAAGTTAAAGCGGGCCGCCCGGGGGTTGTTTATTAGACATAAGTTTCAAAATTTACACTTTAGCCCCCAGACTTTGCTATTTTGGTGTTTTTAGGACTTTTAAGGACCATTCTTGCCATAAAAGTATATTTTAAGATAAAGCCAAGTATGAGGAGTATAAACCAAGTATATTTAAGTGTACGAACTTCGAAATCAAGTATCGTTCTCGTTCAAAACACGTTTTAGGCATAAGTTTAGATTAATTACAAGTTTAGCACATAGTTTCCGAGAATAACGATTAAACATCGATTGATTCACCGTTTCGAGCATACGAGCATATATAAAGTGTGTTTAACATATTTGCAACAAAATACGAGTTTTATTCATGATCCAAGTCTCGGATTTTACATCGCTTTTAATGAAAGAACGATTACAAGACTTACGAAGTTTCCAAAAATAGTTTTACAAATGATGGTTACTAAATATAGAAAGTATGAAAACGCGGGGCGTTACAGTCTCCCCTCCTTTAGGAAATTTCGTCCCGAAATTTATTCAAGAGGTAGACTTGAAAGGTTTTAGTAAAAGTTTGAGACTTGAAAATTTTGAAACATTTTGAAAGTACAAAATTTTGGGAGAATAAAAATAGGGTTGTAAAATGATTGGTTTGGCTAAAATGGTTTAGAGGCATGAGCATACGTGGAACATGTATAGGTAAGAATGATTTTGAATAGCTAAATTGGAGTTGCTTTTAAAAATGTATTGTATTCACGAAAGGGATATTCGTATAATGGTTTGAAATCAAGAAGGTAAGGTAGGTTGCATAGGAAGTTTTGAGGTAGTATAAGGTCACATATTCGTAAAATTTGCTTCTCGAGTGATACGAGAAGGTTTGGTAAAATAAAGTATTGACGACCCACTAAATGTGTTTACGCAAAAATAAAGATTAAAGGGACGGTTCTAAAGGTAATAAGATAAGTTAGGATTCAAATGATTAAACGAACTTGATTGTAAACGAGGTTTGTATGAACTAGAAGGATAAGGTGAATAATACGAGCATAGAATGAACGAATGACTCTTAAAGAGTACAAGTATGAGAATAGCATAAGTTTTGGATAGATGAACGTAGTGTGTTAAGGATGAAGTCTCGTCATGGATAATCGGATATAATGCGTTTGTGAGTTGTGTGAAGTTGTATTAGGTCCAAAAGGTCTGCAAAACACTGAATTTCTCATGACGCGTTTTACGAAAGTTTGGTAACTTGGTGAAGACACTTATATATAGGAAGTACCAGCGGCGTATCCACCATGTTTTGACCACATTACGTCTGGTTCGTATTCGGTGTCATGTTACGTTCCGTGTCTTACCATACACAGTAGTACACTCTATGGTTCTCATACGCCTATCACTATAATCCCGTGTGCACCCGTGATTATATTGATCGTCGCCTGATCCGCATAGCTTGTACTAGTTGTGTATGAATTAGGGTATTCATAATTTGAAAATTAAGAATGTGCACGTGTAAGAATGTAGTATGTAAGCAAGTCCATGCTTGAGTATGTATGGGACCCACGCAAGCGAATCCCTCGGATTACGCTCGCGTATAGGTACGAATGTATGAATCATGTGTATGAATGGAAGCACTAGCATAAATATAAGTATGAATTCGAATGTATGTATAAGCATAAACGTAGGACGTGGAAGTAGTATGTGTATATGTATAAGCACGCAACGTATGAGTATAAGTGAAAACATGAAATATATGAGTATAGGTAAAATCATGAAACGTATGAGTATAAGCAAAACATGTAACGTGTGAGTATAAGTATGAATACGATTATAAGTATAGGCATAAAACGTATGAATGTAAGTGTAGGTATGAATATTTAAATTTACGTGTATAGTGTACGTTGGAACATCACGGACTTAGGTGTATAAAATCGTCCAAAAGGTTAAGTATGTAAATACGAATGATTATAAGTGAATTGTCGCGTTAAAACGACTAAAACGCGTAGGACGATACGTGGGTATAGTTGCTTAAATGAAACGTTGAGTTTATCGTATCAGAATTAGATTGAGCTTGGTTTGAAAGGTAGAATGTAGTTGCATATGAAAAAGGACATAAGGTACTCATTGGTTAAGCCCAATGCATTTTGTAATAAATGGAAATGCTACTTTTGTTAAAAAAAAAAAGTTTACGAAATCCAAGGGTGGTCGGTCTCCAAGAAGTCTTATTGCCCACGTGTTTTGTAAATTGGTGTAAAAAGGTTTTCAATCAAAAGTAATTTCATTTCATCAAACAAGAAGTTATGAATTTAGGAGGTTCTTATGAAAACGAGGATTCTTAGAAAAGAATTTTAGCAAAAGGACTTTGAGATTGTTAAAAGTTCTAACAAATGATTTGTTGATGTGAAAAGAATCTTCGATCATATAACATCCATAAGATCTTATAGGTGTAAAAGAAAGGTTGGTTGGATCCTCCGATTGAGAATGAAAGTCTTTAGTTTGGTGATATATATCATGAGTGCGTTTTAGTGATTAAGTCGAATATGAAGTTCATGGGCAAGAGATTTGTTTGACCGATTAAAGTGATAGGTAGCATTTCGTAAGGTTTGGAAATTTGTGTAGTAAAACGTTTAAGTTAAGTTAAGAATCCGTGTACGTGAGTTAGGTAAAAAATAGGTTGCAGGATAGAAAGTATGCTTGACGAAACAATGTATTTTGGAATCGTACACATATGTATTTTGAATAATGATCAATAATTTAGATATAAACATGATTGAGTTTGCATAATAAGATATTTTGAAGAGGCGTTTTGGTAACGATCACCTAGGTAAGGGAATCACCCCGAACTCGTTGATGAGGTCGTTTTAAGAAAAGGGGAGTGGAGTTAATCACCAAGGTAAGGAAATCGCTCCTATCTCGAGGATATGTCTCCACTTGTCGTTACAAGGAATATGAATTTAAATTACATGAAATCTTGCATATGTATAAATGTATGGAAAAGATTCAATATGTTGTGTGTGTGAGAAGAAAATATCGAAAGTAAATTCGAATTTGAAAGATTGCATCGCGTAAGATAAATAGTAATACACGTTTGATTAAAATTCGGATGGTTCCAAAACGGAACCTTTGACTAACCATAGTAGTCGAAAAGTCTTTCGAACTTGAGGAGCCTGCTTTGGCCTAATAGGTGAAATACTCTCGCCGACAAGTCGGTTGACGGTATTTACCCTTCCAGTTACTACATGTCCCCAGTTCAATTGAAATTTCGAGACTTGGCGGGATTAATGAAAATCAAAGAATGGAACTAGTCGGCAAGGTGCGGGTTTCACCCCTAACTCGACGATTTCGTATCCTAAGTGTGGTTGGTACTCGTCGGGTCAAAAGTTAATTTTGACACTTTGACGAGGGTCCACTAGAGTTTGAAATTTGAATTTCTCCATCAAGGTGAGGATTTCACTCCTAACTTGATGGTGAATTTCGTGTAAAAGAAAAGTAGAAGGATTGAGAATTGTTCACCAAATTGTGGGTTTCACGCCTATTTTGGTGAGTCATCTCGTTTGTGTAATATGTGTGTTGTCGGATTTAGAATAATCGAGTAAAACGCGTGAGAAAAGTGTATATTAAGGATTAAACAAACAAGTATAACATGTCAAGAATAGTACAATAAAAGTGGAATGATGTAACAATTATTAACGCATAAAAAGTATGCCAAGAACACACATAAAGGATAAAACGATGAAACAAGTATTAACACATAGTAAAAACAAGTATAGCATGTTAAGTGTTAACACATAAGTGACACATATGCTTACAAGATCAAAGGAGGATGAATAAAAGCAAATAAGATAGCATGCAAGTAGTATCAAGTAAAACATACGATTAAAGCTCTAGAACTATAGACTAGGTTAAAGCATTCCTACTTTTCCTAATTCCCTATAGTTATGGCTCTGATACCAATCTGTCACACCCCAACCAATGGCGGAAACATCGGGATGAGACGAAGTGTGAAGATTGCTCGAGACATCGTAACGCTAATTGTGACGATAGAATTAAAGATAAATTGACTTCTTTCATAAATAAATGTTACAATACATGAAATCTGAAATACAACATGTTAGGTACGGGAAAAACAATACGACAACAATTATGACATTTATACAATGTATTTGACCTAAACGTCTATATGCGTATCTAGGTATCAACGCTACTTCATTTCATGGCATCATCATCCTCAACCTGTAACATGTTTAAAAATAGAGTTCAATGCAAAAGCAAAGGCGAGTATACAAGTTTGGTACATACATAGCAAAAGATAAGTTTTGAACAATTCCTCATAGCAAGCGTGTGATTCAAGATAAACATAAAAACATGGTATGTGTCTAACATATCAAACCAAGAAAACGCAATATGCTCATGACATAACCACAAGTTACGGGCGGCGGGTCGTTAATCCTATAGCGCTACATATGTCACGGTTTGGCTCGTACAAGTTAATGATAAGTTCAACACATAAGATAAATCCAAGTTTAAAGTATCAAGCCATCACGTATACAAGCATGTTAATAAGAATGTTCATGTGTTTAAGCAAAAGTTCATGTGTAAGTTGTTGATAGATAAACATGTTACACCCCAAAAGTGGTAAAAGTAAAGTGGGGAAAATACGAGTATACTCACAAGGCTTGCATATGCTTTCCAATTATCCAATTATTGACGAGTTGATGAGGTTAAAAGATTGAATGTATAAGGGTTAAAGTTCAAGTATGCGTGGGGACAAGGTTCGGTATTTAAAACAACATAAAATATGATATGAGAAGAACATGTGAAAATAATCATCTTCAACACCTAACACTTGTATGACACTTGGAAACCCCAAGGGTTATGATAATGTTTTCATGAGTTGAACACCCATAAGAATCACAACAAGGTTTAGGTCTTAGATGATGTTCTACTACTTTAACATACAAACACAAGTTCAACATCAAAGGTTCGAATGAGTGTATATATATATCTAGGTTAAGTATTACATATTATTTAGTCCAATAATTCAAGTAGGAGGTAGAAGATTAGGATCTTCGTTTAGGCACCTCGAGTTATCATAGATGTCATGTATGGGGTAGGAACAACATGCTTCCATTTAGGAACCCCTTGAATGTTCACCGCTTCACTTGATGTAAAAACAACCAAGGAGGGTCACGAACTAGGATTAGTATATTAATATAAACAATCTAATCTATGAGAAATCATCAAATCATGTGAGGATTGTATGTAGGACAACCCAAGTTGTTCCATAATCACTCATTTATCAAGATCTAAGCTCGACATGATTTGTGGGCTAAATACCCTATCAAAACAGAAAGTATTTGAGGTTTTAACCTCTGATTTATAGTGTCTCAACCTTGTTTTTAAGCTTAACCAACCATAAGAGAGGTTGTAAGCATTGGGACATAGGTATGAGATGTGTTAGACACAAGTTTGATAAGTTTAAACAAGTTTTTGAATAACATTAAACAAAACAGAAAGTTTAGGTCCTTTTTAGGGCAATTCCAAGCATGATTTCTCCAAGGAAAAACCAAGGAATCAAACCCAAGGATGTACTAAAGAAGTAGAAGAAAGAATCAAGTGATTTGGACTCAAAACAAGCAAGTTACACTCACTTTTGTAGGAGAGTATAAATCTGTCCAAAATGCAGATTTGCAGCTGAGTTAGAGAGGATTTGTGAAGTGTAATGGGTTGTGAAAGTGTAAAAAGGGTTGGAGAAGAGTTGTATTTATAATGGAAGAGTATGGAGGTGATTGGAGGTGTTTAGAGGTGGATAAATGGTGATTGGGGAGGTTTGGAAGTTGGGATTTCGTGCATATTCGTGAGCTGCTGTGTTTTTCTACGATTCTGAGGGCCATGCGGCCCGCATTAGGTTTCTGGTAAGTTAAAGCGGGCCGCCCGGGGGTTGTTTATTAGACATAAGTTTCAAAATTTACACTTTAGCCCCCAGACTTTGCTATTTTGGTGTTTTTAGGACTTTTAAGGACCATTCTTGCCATAAAAGTATATTTTAAGATAAAGCCAAGTATGAGGAGTATAAACCAAGTATATTTAAGTGTACGAACTTCGAAATCAAGTATCGTTCTCGTTCAAAACACGTTTTAGGCATAAGTTTAGATTAATTACAAGTTTAGCACATAGTTTCCGAGAATAACGATTAAACATCGATTGATTCACCGTTTCGAGCATACGAGCATATATAAAGTGTGTTTAACATATTTGCAACAAAATACGAGTTTTATTCATGATCCAAGTCTCGGATTTTACATCGCTTTTAATGAAAGAACGATTACAAGACTTACGAAGTTTCCAAAAATAGTTTTACAAATGATGGTTACTAAATATAGAAAGTATGAAAACGCGGGGCGTTACAGTACTATCATTTCTTCTTTTTCACACAGTGATAACTCATTTTTAATTTTCTATTTTTTTTTATGTTTTTCAATTTTTTAATGTTTTTGTATTTTTTGATTTTTAAGAAAAGCAGTAAACTATTTACAAAATTCTTATGAAAAACCAGTTATTCAGGATTCCTCATCCCATTGAGTTCGACTAAATGTTCAAAGCGAGCCCTGTCAAAAGCTTTAGTATAAAGATCTGCCAGGTTATCTAGTGTGTCAACTCGATGTAATTCAATTAGTCTCTTTTCAGCACAATCCCGTATAAAATGATGACGTATATCAATATGTTTTGTGCGACTGTGTTTCACGGGATTATTAGTTATAGAAATTGTGGCATTATTGTCTATCATAATAGGAGTACGAGTGAAATCCAAACCGTAATCGCGCATCTGCTGTTGTATCCAGAGAACCTGAGAGCAGCAGCTACCCGCAACAATATATTCAGCTTCACACGTAGAAGTAGACACACAAGATTGCTTCTTGCATTGCCAAGACACAATCCTGCCTCCTAAGAACTGACAACCACCTGTTGTAGACTTTCTGTTTGACTTGCATCCCCCAAAGTCTGAGTCAGTGTAAGCAACAAAATTCATATCACTATCAGCTGGATACCACAACCCAAGTTTAGGTTTCCCCTTCAAGTAACGAAGAATACGCTTCACTGCTTTCATGTGTGACTCTTTTGGATTAGCCTGATATCTGGCACATAAGCATACGGCAAACATGATGTCAGGTCTTGAAGCAGTCAAGTACATTAGAGAACCAATCATTGCCCTGTATTGAGTTGGATCAACGTCTTCAGTACTTTCATGATCTGGGCCAAGATTGTGATTTTCACAAATGGGTGTGTTGAAAGTAGAGCAATCATTCATTTTGAACCGACTCAAAATGTCATACACATACTTTGTTTGATGAATAAACATCCCATCCTCCTTCTGTTCAACTTGTAATCCCAGAAAGTAAGACAGCTCACCCATAGCGCTCATTTCGAACTTGCTCTTCATCACCTGCTCGAACTCTTTACACATATCTTCATCAGATGACCCAAAGATGATGTCATCCACGTACACCTGTACTAGCAGAAAATCTTCCTTCTTCCTCTTAATGAACAGTGTACTGTCAATCTGACCTCTTTCAAAACCATTCTTGATCAGATGTGTAGACAGTGTCTCGTACCACGCCCTGGGAGCTTGATGTAATCCATACAAAGCCTTATCAAGTTTGTACACACGATCTGGATAATCTGGATCAACGAACCCATCTGGTTGTGAGACATACACCACTTCTTGGACTTTCCCGTAAAGAAATGCACTCTTCACGTCTAGTTGGTAAACTTTGAAGCCCTTGAATGTTGCGAAGGCTAAAAACAAACGAATTGCCTCCAACCTTGCCACTGGTGCAAACACCTCATTGTAATCAATCCCTTCTTGCTGATTGAAACCTTTTACCACCAATCGAGCCTTGTTTCGCGTCACTATCCCTCTGTCATCCTTCTTGCACTTAAACACCCACTTAGTTCCTATCTCTGTTTCACCTTTAGGAAGGTCAACCAACTCCCAAACCTTCAACTTCGCAAACTGGGCCAATTCCTCTTGCATAGCTTCAACCCATGAATTGTCTTTAAGAGCCATATGAATGTTCTTCGGCTCCTCTTAGGAAATAAAACAGCTATACAAGCATTCGTTCACAATCCCAGTCTTCTCAATCGACATAAATAAACCAGAATTCGCTGCTATGCTTCTTCTCGTCTGAACACCTGCATTAGGATCTCCAAGTATCATGTCAACTGGATGATCTCTATTTGCTCGTGTAGTAGCAACGGTATCAACTTCAAGATTATCACCCAGGTTTGATCCAACCTCCCCCTGAATGTTCCGATTTGCAAACGGATTAATGAAATCCTCCCCCTCAATGGGTTCAGATTCATTATCACTTGAATCAAGATCAGCAGCTCCTTGGGAAGTTTCCGCAGCATCTGTCATATCAACATTCGATCTAGGCATGAACTCGCCTTCATCGTCTCCACTTATCACTGTTTGAATCAGCTGAGATTCATCTGCATTTTGAAACTCAGGAATATTAAATGATTTAAAAGTGCTTTCATAATCATATAATATAGCAGGTCCACTCGTTGATTGTTGAGGTTTGTATGAAGTAATTTCAACATTAAAAACAACCTCAATTATACCAGTTTTTAGATTAAAAACCCTTTTATTCGGTGTGCCAGGCACGTAACCTAGAAAGTAGCCATCGGCAGTCACCTCACCGAATTTTTGTTTATCTTTATTTCGCACAATGGTGCAGGGTAATCCAAATGGTTCAAAGCCTTCTAAGTTTGGTTTCTTGTTAAACATCAATTCATGACAAGTTTTATTAAAACGTTTAACAGTCAAAACTTTGTTTAGGACGTAGCAAGCTGTATTCACAGCTTCTCCCCAGAAAAGAACTGGTAGCTTTGAATCTGAAAGCATTGTCCTAGCGGTTTCAATCAACGTCCTGTTTTTCCTCTCAGCAACTCCATTTTGTTGAGGTGTATAAGGAGCAGAATATTGATGTTCAATTCCCTTTCGAAGACAATAGAGATCCAGAATACGATTCTTGAACTCCGTGCCATTATCACTCCTTATCCTCTTGATCTTTGCATCATGGACGTGTTCCAATTTTGTAAAAAGATCTATGAACATCTCTGCTGTCTCATCTTTTGTACCTAAAAAGAAAACCCATGAATATCGTGAGTAATCATCAGTAACAACAAGACAATAGTACTTTCCACCTATGCTCCTCACTTTCACTGGACCGAATAAATCCATGTGAAGTAATTCATAAGGGGCATCTATGGAATTTACTGTTTTAGACTTATGAGGTTTCTTGTGTTGTTTTCCCTTTTGACATGGAAGACATTTATCTTCCACTTGAAACCTCTGCATTGGAACCCCTTTCACTAGCTCATTTTTAACAAGGTAATTCATTTTTCGATAGTGAATATGGGCCATGCGTCTGTGCCACAACATCGATTCAGCTTCAGATGCTTTTGATAGTAAACACGCCACCACAGCAGTCGGATCCTTAGCACCCATGTCCATGACATAAGTGTCATTTCTCCTTGGCGCTCGCATCACTATCCAATCGTCCGGAATCTCCAAACCTGGTTTCAACACTAATGCTTCATTCTTGGTAAAATGGACCGAGTGACCCTTATCGCAGACTTGTGACACGCTCATCAGATTGTGTTTTAGTTGCTCAACATAATTCACTTTGTCCAGTGTGATCTTCCCATTGGTCACTTTTCCTCGTCCTGTAATTCTACCACCTTTAGCACCCGCAAAATTCACATTTCCACCATCATAATCTTCAAATTCAGTCAACAATCTCGCATCCCCCGTCATGTGCCTAGAGCAGCCACTATCAACATACCACAAGTTGATAATCCTCCTTAGCAGCTCCTGCACACACCAACCAAGAAATTAGTTAGATCGGGGGACCCAAGCCTTAATGGTCTTGGGTCGTCCAAATTCACCAACCACTGGAACATCCATCCAATATCCATTACTCCTAACTGGAGTCTTGGATCTCAGACCTGTTGATGGAATTTGATTTTGATTTCCACTAGATCTTTGGTCCTGAGGGTTCCTATATGTAATTGGACTATTTGACCTTTGGAAATTTTGATTTGGGTATCTTGAATTTTGATTCCAAGAAGCATTATTGTTGTAATTTCTAAAGCCATTGTTATAAAAAGTTCGACCACCATTATTTTGGTATCGATTTTGATATTGACCTTGACTTCTGAAATTATTAGCATTATAATTGTTCACTCTTGGTGAGCTGCTTCTAGGTCTGTCAAATCTGCCTGGTGGAGATCTAGGCTGAAATCTTGGTTGATTTCTTTGAAAACGAGGAACTTGTGGAGTTCCTTTTTCAGCCTTATCTTCACCAACAGCAACATTCTCTGGTTGCTTAGGAGCAGATTTCTTTGGAGAATTGGACTCCTTCTCCTGTTTATCACCACTATTCTCTGGTGACTTCTCTCTCTTTCTCTCACTAACTTGTGCTTCACTCTTTTTGTTAGGACAGCAGCTAGCTACATGTCCCTTTGTGTGACACTTGAAGCACGATCTCTTTTTTGAAGACTTCTTATCTGAAGCCTTTGAACTAGATTCGGGTTTTTCTGATGATGCCTTAGAAGGATTTGGTTCAGTTTGCTTAGTTTCAAAATTTTCTTTGTTCTTGTTTTTAGCAAACTCAATATTAGATTCGTTTTCAATAACAGCTGTTTCGTTTTTCATGTCACTTCCTTGAACAAAAGTAACACTTTTAACAAAAGTTGGATTTTTATTCTTAGGATGTGAAGGTTCCTTTTTCAAAATAGGTTTGCTGTTATTATCCTTCTTAGCATCAGCATTCTCAAAAACATTTCCTTGACGTGACATGGAACTACTTGGCGATGTTGACCCAAAGTTCATGAGCTCATCTTCATCAGGCAAGAAAGAATAGTCATGACTAACAGGAGGTGGAACTTCATTGAAACCATGAAATCCCACACTTGTTTTGTTATTACTTTTCTTCAAGCCACCCATCATATGTTTCATAACAAAAGTAGAGTCCCTGAACTGACCTAATTTCTTTTCAAGTTCAACAATTTTGAGTTGTGCATCTGACAACTCTTTGCATTTTTCAGAGATCTCTTTTGTTTTCTCAGCCATCATTTCATGAGCTAAGTCTATGACTTGAAGTTTTTCATTTAGTTTGCAGGTTAAAGAGTCAATTTTACTTTCATAACCTTTTATTTTCTTCAAGTATGAGGATTCATTTCTTTTAGCAAAAAAGTTTGCTTCTTTTATGTTAGACATCTCTCCCACCAAACTTTGGTTTTGAGTAGACAACCTGTCTACCTCACCCTGTAGTTCACGACATTTTAAACACACAGAATTAGTCTTTACCTCTCCTGTTTGTTTGTCAAGGTTGGCCATGAGAGCCGCAAGTTGAGCTTCCATTCTCTTGTATTTAGCTTCCTTTTCTTCAGCTTCCTTTTCATAGTCAGACTTTTGCTTTTCTTCTTCAGCATCTTTTGTCTGATCACCCTTCTTTTCTTCAGCTTTATTCTCTATTTTCACCTCAGCCTCAGCATCCACTTTCACTTCAGCATCTCCCACAGTAGCTTCACCATCATCAATAGGAGTTATCTCTGCCATGAATGCCTGAGTGACATTGTCATCATTTTCCAAGTGAACACTCCAGTCATATGAACCTTCTCTAGCTGTAGAGATCAGCGCTCTCGAGTTAGAGTTGTTTGATGCATTCCTATTGTTTGAACTCGAAGTCTCCTGCGTTTGTTTTTAACATTCCCTAGCAAAATGCCCATAACTTTGACAGTTGAAGCATCTCACTTTGGTCTTATCGAAACCAACAGTCTTTCCTATAAACTTCCTTCCCGTTCGGTTCATAAATCTCTTCACTCTTCTAGTAATCATGGCCATTTGCCACTGCAAATCCATATCTTCAAGATCATCAGGTTCAATCTGATCATAATCTTCATCTAAAGTAGCAGGATCAGATATCTTCCCCTGAATGTAGTTTTCATATGAAGCAACAAATGAAGCAAGTAGAGCAAGATGTTCTTCAGCAGACTTCACACTCATAGGCATCGACTTAACACCACTACTCTGCTTAAAAGCTGATGTTCTCTTGGCTCCTGTTGATCCTCCTGAAGCAGCTACAAAACACACATCACCATCTTCATTCACTGTGACCTGCTCGTTCTCACAAGATAGAAAAGCAGTAGCAGAGTCGCTAGAAGCGTTGTGAGATGAAGAAGATGCAAGCCCATTGTAAATCGACGGATCTTGAACCTTATCATATCCAGTGTCTTTCTTCTTCATACTGAGCTCATAAGCTCTCAGCTTTCCTACCACTTCTTCAAGCTCTTTAGTCTCATAATCTGCTTCTCCCTTGATCATGAGAGTGTAGATATCCCATTTAGTAGGTAAGGCATCGAGCAGCTTGTCATTCTTTTCAACGTCAGTATAGCACTCTATCTCATAATTATCCATTTCTGACATCAGATGGTAGTATCGAGTGATGATGTCCTCAAGTGACTCATGCTTCATGTACTTGAAAACAGCAAACTGCTTCTTCAGTAGATCAACTTTGTTTTTCTTAACATCTTCATTTCCCGCATATCTTTTCTCTAATGCATCCCACATATCCTTTGAGTTTGTGTACTTCTTGAAAGTATGCTTAATGCTATCAGGTAAAGACATTTTGATTGCAGCCAAGGCTCTCTTTTCAGCCTCATACATCTTCTTATCAGCATCTTCCATGTTCACATAGGCAGTTCTACGTGGTCTTCCCTCAAAGTCATGTGTAGGGTTTGTGTACCCATCTTCAATGCATATCCACATGCGAGTATCCTGATATTCAATAAAGGATTGAAAACGATCCTTCCATGTCAAATAGTTCTCCACCTTCATCATCTTTGGTGGTTTGTTGGTAGTGCCAACCTCATGTTCCATCTTCAACAGCTCATTCAAAGTAGACATGTTCGACATTTTAAACGTTGCAGACTGAGAAAACCGTACAAAATATCTCCGAAAACAGTGGTTACCAAATTACACCGTTAGAATCGTCTCGAAAAGACGAATCCAATGATATCTAATGTCGAAAACCGAATTCGGGATTTTCCAGAGTTAAATGGTGCAGACGGTTTTGTCAGATGAGTTACGGATCAATTTCTATTTGCGAAACACTGAAAATTTTTCGACGCTTGCCAATTGAAATTCCACCTTTTTAATTTCTCTATTAATTTCGCTGGGAGTTTGTTTAATTTCGCTGCTCAATAGGTTGTCCAATTTCGCTGGTCTAGTTCGCGTAAAGGTCAATTTCGCTTCCAAAATCGCTGGTCAATTTCGCTATTACGACGACCAGTAAAGTCGCCGAAAAACCGTGATAATTTCACTGAGGAAAATTATACGGTCACCAAAGTCGCCTTTGGATTTACTTCGCCGATAAATATGTTGGTACAGTTAATTTCGCAGGTCAGACAAATTCGCTGACTTGTTAATTTCGCTAAACCAGTAAATTCGGAAACTCAATCTGATCAAAATTCTGAAGATTTTCCTGATTCTCCAACACAAATCTGCAAAATTAAAACACCAAATCAGCACAATAATTTCGAAAATTATCAAGAACTGATCTAAAAACACGAAGAACAGTCTTCGAATCTTCAAGAAATTCAGCCAAAAATTCTTCCAGAATCACCCAAAAACTTTCCTGGAAACCCTGAAACCTGCAAAACAGCAATCAAACAAACCAGAAGATCAAAACAGCCAACAAATTTCGAAAATTTTTATCAAAAATTTCGAAAATTTCAAAACCCTAATTTCAAAAATTTCGAAAATCTCCCTGTTTCTGCAGAACACAATTCTGAACCGAGCCTTCAAGAGCCTAATGCTCTGATACCAATTGTAGGTCCCCTTGACGTATGGATCTTTAGCAGAATTGTCAATCTAATCAAGAGTGTGGAATCCTCTTGATCAGAATATAGCAGAATGAGTAGAAACAGAAATCAGCAATCACTTTCAAACTGGGTTTCTATTGATTATCGATTACAAGAATTACAATCAATCAAACCCTAACCACTCTCAAATTCGTCCAAGCTGTAGGAGCTCTCACGAAATTCTCACACTAACTATTTTGGCTGATTAACCTAAACCCTAAAGCCTAACCTTGTTTATATAACACAAGGTTGCAACATTAGACATGGGTTCCTACATGGGCTAGGCCCATTTCGTCCCCCATCACCCAATGTGGGTTTTGTTTAGCCCAAACTCTATTAACTCACTAATACAAAGCTAAACCCGCTAACTGTTTATCGTTTAACAAATTACAAGATATCCAAAGACCAAATCTAAGCTGTTGTCACAAATATGCACCAACAACAATGTTGAATATCAAGTTTTTATGTCTTAAAAAGTAGCCACATTTCATATCATGATATTTTTCATGACATTGTTGTGGACGATGATGAGGCTGACGTTATGGCCGATGAGTAGAATGTAGAGAAAGATTACGATGAGAGTGGGAGACTATCGACTTACGGTGAGAACAAGAGACAATGAAGTAATGAACAGACTGTCTGGGTCAAAGAATGTCGCATAGCGGTTTAGTATTTTACTTTTAGATTAAGATTTAGTTTAAAAGAATTATTGGGCTGATATGGGTAAAATATGTATAAATATAATTGTATAGTTGTATATAATGGGTTCAAGTCCAATAGAGTGGTATATAAAAAACTAAAAAATAATTTATATTTGTGTGTGTAATTTGCACATAATTGTGTGTATATATATATATATATATAGGGTCAGGATTTAGAGAAAACGGTGAAAAGTGTGAGAACAGTTATGGATCGTACGATCAAAACAATCTAAGGACTAGATTGGCGCGGTGGCGTTATCGTAAATAACACCAATTCTATAAAGTGGACGCGCTTCATTAAGGGTAAAAGGGTCTTTTACCGCTCAAATTCAAAACACCAACAAAAAATGATAACACGCCATTCAAAACAAATAAAACGCCATTAAATACAAAATGCAAAAAATTAGTAATAAAACGCGTTGGAGATTACAGGAAGAGGAAACAACACAGTAACTGAAATTCAGTTATTAACATATATTAGAAGAAATTCCCTCCTAAATTACACGCCAAAAACATCATTATATAAACGACGTTAAATATCGCTTCCATAATCACTTCAATCTATCATTCTGCAAGAACATCTTTTACCAAAAACGCCAAGTTTAACCAAAACGCCAAGTTTAATCAAAACGCCAAAAATGGCAACCATCGTTTGGTGGAGATACACTCTGGCAATCAGGCGATTCGTCCTACGTTTTGACAACAGAAGAAGGGTGTATGTTAGGACGATCAAGGCAATTTTGTAGATGGAAGAAGAGGTACAGAGGGGTATCCTATCGCTTGACATCGCTCTGGATAACGAATGTCATGAAACACATAAGCTTATGAAAACATTAACAAGAAAATTTGGACCAATCAAAGCAGATGGAAAATCGGACCCAGTCATGACATCATGGCGTTTTGATGAGGAAACAGACATGGTGACCGTTATATATGACAGCGGAGAGCAGGAAGACTACCTGCTTGAAAACATCATGACAAAGCAGGGGATTGGGTTCATGGAAGAATTGCACACCGCCACTTGTTTGAACACAAACATGGACTCAAAAATGGCGTTGATGCAGGACATGTTCAAATGGAGGCATCAGAATCTTCAGCAACAAGAAGCCGATGAAAGTGAAGATGATGACATGGATGAAAGTCTAGATGAAGACTCCGAGGAAGAAGACGACGGAAGTGATGGATACTTCTCGGATAAAGTACCTTCTGACGAGGAGTTTTAATTTTTCTTTTTTGTTTTTGGTTGGTTTTCTTCTGTGTAATCTTTTTTTTTTTCTTAAGATAATTAAGTGCTATATTTCTCCATTTAGTTGCAAAACGCCAAAAAAATACTACAAAAATTTTTTGCTTACAAAACGCCAAAAATAATAAAAAATATTTTTCCTGTTTAATATTTTCTCTGTTATTGTATTTTGTCATTTTGGTCTACATAACGCCATTTAAAAAAAAAGCCAAACTTAGAAGATGGGACGTCTATCACCCTAGAACTGATAAACCTGAACAAAACAGTAAATACACACAGTAACTGAAAAGACGGTTACTTTATTACTATCATTTATTATAATAAAAATCTTGCCTAAACTACGCGCCAAAAAACTCCTATAAGAGAGAGATCTCTACACAATGAATTGATCACACCCAGAAAACAAACGTCATGTTCCCTAGAAACCACTCACTTTAAACGCCAAAAAAAATAGTTAAAAAAACCACAGATGGCAAAGCTTTCACTGAATGGATTCTTCTTTAAGGTGGGTATCTCTATAAGCTTTTGCTGAATGAGATGGACAAATATTCAAGAAAAAGAGACTGATGACAGTGATATGTCATCATGTGAGCGTTGTTCTTGATGAATATATGCATGGCATGAAGGGATCATGTCACACCCTGACTTTTGCGGAAGCGTGATTATGTGTGACTTTCTTAATATCGTTGCATTCAACCATAACAACCACTATATGATAAAACTAAAGATGGTCATCCATTAAATAAGTTTTAAAAACATAACAACAACATTGTTTTAAAACATAGAATTCAAATTCGAGTACAAACCATGCAACTTGTTTAAGAGTTCACAAAGACTCGACAAAAGACATTAAATAAAACCAGGATTTGGAAGACGTGTCTTGTCTAGGATAAGACACACTAACCAAACCCTAAGACCATGGATGACATATTTTATTCTTAAACCACACTTGGAACTTCCGAACGCCCGCCAGATCCACATCTAATTCCCTGAAATACATGTAGTTTGAAAACATCAACAAAAGTTGAGCGAGTTCATGTGTTTGTTTGTGTGTATGAATAAACCTTTGTAATCATTGAAAGTACGTATGTATGTTGTAAAACCCTGGTATGAAAGCAACAAGGAAAAACAGATCACCAATGGTTTGCAAAGCCATTGATATGTGTGAAGTGATGCTAGAAAACTCAAACCTAGCAAATTTTTCTCTGGGAATAAGACATAGTCACCTCATGGGCCACCCTGGTCCACATGGGTGTGGACTCGCTACACCCAAATAGATCTATCACTCATGTCCCTCGGTCCTACAACGAGGATTAATGGCCTTAAGTGTTGTACTCACCACTCACATGATCAAGCAGTACCCTTCCTTAGCTAACCATACCAAATCAAGATGTTTGTAAACAGTTGTAACATGTATTTCACCCCCGAAGTTATAAAACAGAAAACAGTTAAAAGAAAAAGGGGGTCATGAACTCACAGTCTTGTGTCTTCAATCACCGTAAATCAAGCTTCTTCGGATAAAACACGACTACCTACAACGTACTGATGTCTATTAGACGAACTGTGTGACAACTGGCACAAAACCGGTAATTTCCGTATAATTTAATTATTATTTAACATCTGCAATTATGTGCTTAAGTGTCAACATTATCTGATTACATGCTATACATGTGAATTCATGCACGTTTTATACTTCAAATATTGCTTTATGCATTACTGTTAGCGTTGCGTCAGAAAGACTAGTAAACTCACCGGTAAGACACACTGTGTCAGCAACTCTGCAGAAAGCAGTCAGATAATGGAATTAGGGCCTAGGAGTAGGTCCAACGTCTAAAATACATTAAAACCCAAGTATGGATACAAGGGTTAACATATAAACTTTCCGGAAGCTAAACTATACATTAAAAAGCACCCGAAACACACTTTAAATACTGAATTTTACATATTTCAACATATTTCAGTAAAATTCAGCATTTTAACAAGTTAGTAACATGTAAAAATATGATTAAATGGTCCTGAATGCTTCCCTAAGTGTCGGGAATTAAAAGTGTCACAAAAGGGTACTCAAAGATCACTAAACGGAATAGTTTGACACTTTAACGAACCGGTATCTACCCAAACAACCGGACACTACCCGAAACACCAAAATTATACTAGAAGCATTGTTTTAATGTTTCTGAGCTAGTTATGAACCCCAAACACCATAACACCTCTTATAACATATTAACACATTAAATCCCTAATCAAGACACTTGAAACTTAACTTGTTTATGTAATTAGTGATTGAAACTTACACTTTACCCCCCCCCCTTGTTGGGACGGTCACATGGTGGCCCACCATCAAAATCTTTACTTGATTTTACTAGATATTATGTGATCTTGTAAGATTTGTGAGAAGATTATGTCTTGTACTTGGTGAACATATTATACATTGGTTAATACATTAACATGGATTAAAAGTAAAGCATAAGGAACAAGACTTTCACACACTTCACCACTCAACACTCTCTCCCTCTCTTGCTCCCTCACGGTCGAGAGCCACCACCCACACCACCACCACTTTCATCCATTGTTCATCCATTCCAAGCTCAACCTAAGGTGCAAGAAGGTGTCTAAGGAAGTTTGGAGCTCTTGGAGATTGAAGGACCTCTCCCAATTGCTTTTATCCAACACATTTGTCATCTTCAACCTCTTGTGTTCAACCCTAGCCATAGAGCTAGTAGTAAGGCCCTTATAATCCCTTGTTATTTCATATTTAGTTGGTTAAAAGATGATGAACATTATTAATCTTGAAGAACACTAAAGAACATGATCATGATACTTTAACATAAGCTTAGTAACATAAGAATACATGATTGAATGGTGTTGATTTGCTTCTTGATGATTGATTATTTGTGTTAGACATCATATGAAACCTACTAGATTATGATTAAACACATGATCTAGTAAGTTAAGGTGGTGATCTTGTGAAAGACCAAGATCATCATGCTTTATGTTTTCATGAACTTGGAAAATGAAAATGATTTTGTGAATAATGAAGTATGTAATATGTTACTAGTCATAAACTTGGATGATTTCAAAATTAGTTTTCTCAAGAAACTAAGTTAAATCACAAGATTTACATAAACATTGTTTTTAAAGAAACTAACCATGTTCTAGTGATGAAACAAGTATAAGAATACATTGTTTTCAAGAAAAATTTAAAAGAATGATTTTTAGAAAAATCATCTTACAAGTTGTAAATGACTAAATCTTTCAAGAATGTGATTTAGAAACAAATGAATATGTTTTTAAGGGTAACTAAACCTACTAAATAACATGGTAAGTTACTACAAGTTTTTACAAAAACTTCAAGATCATGATGTAGTGCAATTTACTTGATTTTAGCACTCGGTAAGTGTTGAATGAGTTGTTGATTGTTTGTGATGATTTTAAAAAAGAAAACAAACACATGCTTTGAAAACATGGGAAACCTCCATTTTTAGGGGAAACTATGTCAAAATTTTTATAAAATTTTGACACTTAGAAAATATAAGTTTTGGTGAAACTTGTTCCCTAAAAATTCACCTAAAAATATTTACCAAGGTTTCCCTAATTTTTGTGTAAATTTCAAGTTAAGATATGATGATTTCTTCAAGATAAAAAGTGATATTAAGTATGTATATTTTTGAGGAAAATATATATATTTATTGGTCACCAAATTTTGTGCTAAGTGTATGTAATATGTATTGTATGTGATAGTGTATTAGTACTTGAAAATACACTAAACCCTCCTAAGGAGTAAAAATACCAAATACACATACAACATGCATAGACAAATACAAGAAAATATATTTATGAAAATATATTTCTTAATAGATTATATAACTTGGACAAGTTATGAACTTAAAATGTAGTTTTGGACAAAAATATATAACTCGGGTGAAAAATACAAGATACTTATATTTATTTTTGAGAAAATAATATAAGTAAGATACATAGTTAAAAATATAAATTATTTTTAACAACAAAGAACACAATCATAAAAGATGGTGACTTGTACTTGTGCGATACAAGTCTAGTGACTAACGTTAATAAAACACGTATAGGTCACGACGCTATATCAGCAAACCCGGTGAAGTTTACGGCGTAGGAAACGCAAAGTTGTGAGTTCATGTCCCCACTTTTAAACTTTTACTTGTTTTCTAAACTTGGGGAAAATACATGTGTTATGGTATGTTGAATACAAAAACTAAGGAATGATACTTTAGATCATGTCACGAATAGGGTGCCATAAGCACCATTAATCAGTTACATACCAAGACCGCGGAACAAAAGGTTAGATCTAATGGGTTTCAGGCAGCCACACTCTTGGTCATACTAGTACCAAGCAGTGCTTTTGTGTCTCTAGTCATGAATCAACAGTCGTGGATTCGACAGCTAAAAATGCCTATGGTTTGGATGCTTCCTATGTCGTGTCACATGTTAATGGCCTTGCAAACCATTAGCGATCTCGATTTCCTTATATTTACAGAAATACTTGTTTCATACAAAGTACATACCATGTTTTCATTCAAGTATACAAACGTTCAATACAAAAACTGCATGAATTCACACCAACATTATGTTGACGATTTTCCAAAAACTCACATGTATTTCAGGTAACTAAAGTGGATGTGCGCGCGGTCTTACTCTTGCTCTTGGATGTTGTTTATGTTGTTAGCTATGTTGTGTCAAGACTCCTTTTCCGATTTGCTGGGTTTGGTTGTTATGTCCCACTCCGTGTGGTGATATAAGGACCAAAACCTTTATGTTTGTCTTTGAATAATGTTGTAAACTTTTCAGACAATGTTTTATGCTGTGATGTAAACACTAAACTTAACCTATGTTTTTAATTACGTAATGTTATTGGCATTTGGAGTTATTTTTACGAGCATGTAGTATGTTTACCATTCGTATGCAATGAGAACCTTTCAAGATCACACCTCGTGCTTCCGCCTTAGAAAGGGGTGTGACAGATTGGTATCGAGTCTAGACTACAATCTTTAGGATCCTTTCACGAAAACAATTTTTCAAAAAGTTTTCATTGCATAAAACGTTCCGCGACATCCACTACCTGAAACTATTTTCAAAGAGTCAAGTAAGGACACTACGAAACTTAGGGTGCACTGGAGTAGCACTTGTCTTTGACTAGAAATTACTTGCAACTATGTGTAACAACTAATATATACGTATACTAGAAATAGAATATCACAGGTACACGTGTCTTCATCTAAAAACAGTGACCTACCTGAAGGAAGTGATCCGATGATGAAACGAACTGTGCGGACTGTGCAAGGGCTTACGTAATTATGGATGCATACATAATTATGGAATTCAGTGCACATAAACCACAGCAAGTCTTGTCACGTATCAAACGAGATTCCTTCAATACAAGAAAAGGTCAAACTTAAACACCCTCACCCTTCACCCAGCCTATCACTCCATTGGAGTAATGATTTAGGGTAAAGACAAGAACCGCCAATGTGAAGAAAGATATGTTGTCCTTTACATATGTTGAACTTGTACTTTGGGGAGATGTAACCCTTATGCATTTTGTTTACCTCGCAAACAATGATGTAACAAGTTGCCCTAATATGTGTAAGGACTCAGTAAATATCTTATGACACAACAGTGTTTATCTATCTATGTATGCTTGTTGCTGTATGAATTGATTTATACGTTGGGCGGATTGTTTGATGTCACTTATGTGGGTATATGCCTGTGTATATATACTACTACTGTCTCGTATGACGATATCAAACAAATGTCTAACCCCGTTGTGTGTGTTCTGACAGAACATGGCACCTAGGAGAGCTGTGAACAATCAGGATTCCGATCAACCCCCTCCTCCTCTTCTACCGAGGACTGCTGAAGAACTGAACGCCCTACTAGAAGAAAGGATCTCCGCAGCTATCGCCCAATACGAGGCGAACCGCACCGAACAAAGTGGAGAACCAAGCAATGTTAGACATAATGGGCAGGGAGATTCATCTGGAGGAAACACAACTCAAGGCTGCACCTTCAAGCAGTTTCTCGACTGCAAACCACTGAACTACAACGACACTGGAGGTGCAGTGGCTTTTGTACGCTGGACGGAGAATACTGATTCCACTATCCGTATGAGCAAGTGTACCGCGGATCAGCAAGTCACTTTTGTTACGGGGTTGTTTGTTGATGAAGCTTTGACTTGGTGGAATTTGCAAGTCCAGACTCTGGGTGATGATGTTGCGTACGGCATGACGTGGGATGAGCTAAAGGAACGAATGAAAGAGAAGTATTGCTCTCGTGCTGAACTCCAAAGGTTGGAGACTGAGTTTTGGCACTTGACCATGGAAGGTGCAGACATTACTGGTTATACTCGAAGGTTCCATGATTTGTCAAGAGTGATCCCCTATATGGTGACTCCCGAATTTAAGCGTGTCGAGCGCTACATCTGGGGATTGGCTCCAGAGTTTCGCAACATGGTAACTTCGGCTAAACCTGAAACGATCACTCAGGCTGTAACTCTGGCTGTCAGCCTTACTGAAGATGCTGTACGTATGAAGAAGTTATCACTGAACCCAACTGAAAAGACCGAGACGCATGCTGAGTCGTCTGGTGACAAGAAAAGGAAGCATGCGAGCCTGAATCAAGCGACACGTAACAACAAGGGTTCCAACAATAAGAAGCGAGACCCCAAACCGCCTCAGGAAGCGAAAACTCTTGCAGCCATGAATGACGCCCTTGCCAGAGGATACCAGGGCACTTTTCCCCTCTGTAACCAGTGCAAGCGTCATCACGAAGGGGTTTGTCGCATTCCAAAATGCGACAAGTGTGGAAAATTGGGTCACCATACTGAGAACTGTTGGGGAAAAGGAAATGGAGTTGGTAATAGGAACGGGAATGGAAACCGCAACGGTGCTGGTAATAGAAACGGTGGAGGAAATGGCAATGGTAACCGGTATGGTAATGGAGCTGGGCAGAACTAAGGATGCTTTGGTTGTGGAAGCAAGGACCACTTCAAGAAAGATTGCCCAAGGGAGAACAATGCTCAAGCTCGAGCATTCGTGATTGGAGCTAGGAACACACGCGAGGACCCTAATGTGGTCACCGGTACGTTTCTCGTTAACAATCACTTTGCATCCATACTATTTGACACTGGTGCCGATTATAGCTTCATGTCTGTGGAATTTAAACGTATGCTTGGAATAGAATCTAGTAGATTAGATATTCCTTATTCCATAGAACTAGCCAATGGTAAACTTGTTGAATCGGGCGAAGTTGTTAGGGGATGCACATTAGAACTTGGTGAGCAAAGATTTAACATCGACCTCTTACCTATTCAATTGGGTAGCTTCGATGTAGTGGTCGGAATGGACTGGTTGTCCAAGAACAAGGCTGAAGTTGTTTGTCACGAGAAAATCATTCGCATCCCTCTGGCGAAAGATGAAACTCTCATCGTGCATGGAGAAAAACGAGACGCGCCTCTGCGAATCATCAGTTGTATGAAGGCGCAGAAGTGCTTAAGGAAAGGATGTGTTACTTTCCTGGCGCACGTTGTAGATAAGAAGGCTGAGGAGCCGAAACTCGAAGACATTCATGTGGTGAAGGAATTCCTTGATGTTTTTCCCGAAGATCTGCCAGGACTACCCCCGCAACGACAAGTCGAATTCCATATAGACTTGGTCCCAGGAGCCGCTCCTGTAGCCAAGGCACCCTATCGGCTTGCACCATCCGAAATGCAAGAATTATCTACACAACTCCAGGAGTTGTTGGATAAAGGATTCATAAGGCCAAGCTTCTCGCCTTGGGGAGCTCCAGTATTGTTCGTGAAAAAGAAGGATGGAACTTTGTGGATGTGTATTGATTATAGAGAACTGAACAAGCTCACTGTCAAGAATCGCTACCCACTACCGAGGATTGACGACTTATTTGATCAGTTGCAAGGATCGAGCTACTATTCCAAGATCGAACTTCGGTCTGGATACCATCAGTTAAGGATCCAAGAGGAGAGCGTACCAAAGACTGCATTTAGAACACGTTATGGGCATTACGAGTTCCTTGTGATGCCATTCGGATTGACGAATGCGCCAACGGTATTTATGGATCTGATGAACCGCGTTTGCAAACCATATCTCGATAAATTCATGATTGTATTTATCGATGATATCCTGATTTACTCACGAACAAGAGAAGAGCACGAGCAACACCTCAGGACCATTTTGGAACTACTGAAGAAAGAGAAACTTTATGCAAAGTTCTCAAATTGCGAATTCTGGATTCGCGAAGTACAGTTCCTTGGACATGTTGTGAACGAGAAGGGCATTCATGTAGACCCAGCCAAAATTGAAGCAATAAAGAATTGGGAAGCCCCCAAAACCCCAACTGAAGTTCGACAATTTCTGGGCTTAGCGGGCTATTACCGGTGGTTTATCGAGAATTTCTCCAAGATAGCTCAACCACTGACAACCCTCACATAGAAAGACAAGAAGTACGACTGGGGTAATAAACAGGAAGAAGCCTTCCAACTGCTCAAAAATAAGCTATGCGATGCACCGATACTATCCTTACCCGAAGGCACTGAAGACTTCGTGGTATACTGCGACGCTTCACGTCAAGGTTTGGGTTACGTGCTCATGCAATGCCAAAAAGTCATCGCTTACGCTTCAAGACAGTTGAAGGTGCATGAAAGGAATTACACCATGCACGACTTGGAGCTAGGCGCGGTGGTGTTTGCCTTGAAGATCTGGCGACACTATTTATATGGTACTTGATGTACAATCTTCACAGATCACAAAATCCTACAACACATATTTGATCAAAAGGAATTAAACATGCGTCAGCGATGATGGGTCGAGCTGCTGAACGATTATGACTGTGAGATTAAGTACCATCCTGGAATGGCAAACGTTGTAGCAGACGCGTTAAGTCGAAAAGAAAGGGTTAAGACTCTAAGGGTTCGAGCATTGGAAATGACTATTCGGACGAACCTCACTGCACGCATTCATGACGCACAACAAGAAGCCCTTAAGATGGAGAATCGTAGAGCTGAATATCTTCGAGGAATGCAAAAGAATTTGGTGACAAACAAAGAGGGAACCTTATACTTTAAGGGGCGTATTTGGATTCTGCTCTATGGCGGTATTCGAGAAGTCATCTTTAATGAAGCTCACAAGTCGAGATACTCGATCCACCCAGGATCGGACAAAATGTATCAAGACTTGAAGGAATACTATTGGTGGCCGAGGCTTAAAAGCGATGTTGTTGTTTATGTTGGAAAGTGCCTAACCTGTGCTAAGGTTAAGGCTGGATATCAGAAACCGTCTGGCCTACTGCAACAACCCGAGATACCCATGTGGAAGTGGGAGCAAATCTCGATGGACTTCATAACGAAATTACCCAGGACCCCGAGAGGGCACGATATGATATGGGTGATAGTTGATCGGTTAACAAAGTCTGCGCATTTCCTACCGATCCGAGAGAAGGATAGCACTGGAAAGCTTGCTGAGCTGTACTTGAAAGAAATCGTGGCACGTCACGGAGTGCCTATCTCAATTATATCAGACAGAGATGGATGTTTTGTCTCAAGGATCTGGCAATCCTTCCAGGAAGCCTTTGGATCTCAACTAGATCTAAGCACGGCCTTCCATCCGCAAACAGACGGCCAGAGCGAACGAACCATACAAACGCTGGAAGATATGCTTCGCGCATGTGTTATGGACCTAGGGGCAGCTGAGATACTCACCTACCTTTAGTTGAGTTTTCCTATAATAACAGTTACCATACGAGCATAAAAGCCGCACCGTTCGAAGCTATATATGGCCGCAAGTGCCGCTCGCCATTATGTTGGGCAGACACTGGAGACAAACGTATGGTTGGTCCTGAACTTGTTCAAGAGACAACCGACAAAATCATGCAGATCCGAGAGCGCACTAAGGCGACTCGAGATCGACAAAAGAGCTACGCTGATCGAAGACGAAAACCCTTAGAATTCGAGGTGGGAGACAAAGTTTTGTTGAAGGTCTCACCTTGGAAAGGCGTAGTAAGATTCGAAAAACGTGGAAAGCTGAATCCACGATACATTGGACCATTCAAGATCTTGGAAAGAATTGGTACCGTGGCGTACAAGTTGGAATTACCGGAAGAACTTAACGGAGTACATGATACGTTTCATTTGTCCAACCTCAAGAAGTGTCCAACCCAAGAAACAGTGATCATCCCTGCGGATGAAGTGCATATTGATGACACACTTCGATTTACAGAACAACCCGTTGAGGTTACAGACTGGAAAGTCAACAAGACCCGGAGGAGTAGTGTCAAACTTGTCAAAGTACGTTGTAACTCTAAGCACGGACCCACGTACACGTGGGAACGTGAAGACCAGTTTAAAGACAAGTACCCCCACATGTTCAAGAAAACTCCTGCAAGAGGTAGCACAGCCTGAATTTCGGGACGAAATTCTTTTAACGGGGGGAGACTGTGACAACCGGCACAAAACTGGTAATTTCTGTACAATTTAATTATTATTTAACATCTGTAATTATGTGCTTAAGTGTCAACATTGTCTTATTACATGCTATACATGTGAATTCATGCACGTTTTATACTTCAAATATTGCTTTATGCATTACCGTTAGCGTTGCGTCAGAAA
Source organism: Helianthus tuberosus (assembly GCA_030545235.1). Lineage (NCBI taxonomy): Eukaryota > Viridiplantae > Streptophyta > Magnoliopsida > Asterales > Asteraceae > Helianthus > Helianthus tuberosus. Next base: position 192,751,413 of record CM060406.1, read on the forward strand.
GACTAGTAAACTCACCGGTAAGACACACTGTGTCAGCAACTCTGCAGAAAGCAGTCAGATAATGGAATTAGGGCCTAGGAGTAGGTCCAACGTCTAAAATACATTAAAACCCAAGTATGGATACAAGGGTTAACATATAAACTTTCCGGAAGCTAAACTATGCATTAAAAAGCACCCGAAACACACTTTAAATACTGAATTTTACATATTTCAACATATTTCAGTAAAATTCAGCATTTTAACAAGTTAGTAACATGTAAAAATATGACTAAATGGTCCTGAATGCTTCCCTAAGTGTCGGGAATTAAAAGTGTCACAAAAGGGTACTCAAAGATCACTAAACGGAATAGTTTGACACTTTAACGAACCGGTATCTAACCGAAAAACCGTACACTACCTGAAACACCAAAATTATACTAGAAGCATTGTTTTAATATTTCTGAGCTAGTTATGAACCCCAAACACCATAACACCTCTTATAACATATTAACACATTAAATCCCTAATCAAGACACTTGAAACTTAACTTGTTTATGTAATTAGTGATTGAAACTTACACTTTACCCCCCCCCCCCTTGTTGGGACGGTCACATGGTGGCCCACCATCAAGATCTTTACTTGATCTTACTAGATATTATGTGATCTTGTAAGATTTATGAGAAGATTATGTCTTGTACTTGGTGAACATATTATACATTGGTTAATACAATAACATGGATTATAAGTAAAGCACAAGGAACAAGACTTTCACACACTTCACCACTCAACACTATCTCCCTCTCTTGCTCCCTCACGGCCGAGAGCCACCACCCACACCACCACCACTTTCATCCATTGTTCATCCATTCCAAGCTCAACCTAAGGTGCAAGAAGGTGTCTAAGGAAGTTTGGAGCTCTTGGAGATTGAAGGACCTCTCCCATTTGCTTTTATCCAACACATTTGTCATCTTCAACCTCTTGTGTTCATCCCTAGCCATAGAGCTAGTAGTAAGGCCCTTATAATCCCTTGTTATTTCATATTTAGTTGGTTAAAAGATGATAAACATTATTAATCTTGAAGAACACTAAAGAACATGATCATGATACTTTAACATAAGCTTAGTAACATAAGAATACATGATTGAATGGTGTTGATTTGCTTCTTGATGATTGATTATTTGTGTTAGACATCATATGAAACCTACTAGATTATGATTAAACACATGATCTAGTAAGTTAAGGTGGTGATCTTGTGAAAGACCAAGATCATCATGCTTTATGTTTTCATGAACTTGGAAAATGAAAATGATTTTGTGAATAATGAAGTATGTAATATGTTACTAGTCATAAACTTGGATGATTTCAAAATTAGGTTTCTCAAGAAACTAAGTTAAATCACAAGATTTACATAAACATTGTTATTAAAGAAACTAACCATGTTCTAATGATGAAACAAGTATAAGAATACATTGTTTTCAAGAAAAATTTAAAAGAATGATTTTTAGAAAAATCATCTTACAAGTTGTAAATGACTAAATCTTTCAAGAATGTGATTTAGAAACAAATGAATATGTTTTTAAGGGTAACTAAACCTACTAAATAACATGGTAAGTTACTACAAGTTTTTACAAAAACTTCAAGATCATGATGTAGTGCAATTTACTTTATTTTGGCACTCGGTAAGTGTTGAATGAGTTGTTGATTGTTTGTGATGATTTTAAAAAAGAAAACAAACACATGTTTTGAAAACATGGGAAACCTCCATTTTTAGGGGAAACTTTGTCAAAATTTTTATAAAATTTTGACACTTAGAAAATATAAGTTTTGGTGAAACTTGTTCCCTAAAAATTCACCTAAAAATATTTACCAAGGTTTCCCTAATTTTTGTGTAAATTTCAAGTTAAGATATGATGATTTCTTCAAGATAAAAAGTGATATTAAGTATGTAGATTTTTGAGGAAAATATATATATTTATTGGTCACCAAATTTTGTGCTAAGTGTATGTAATATGTATTGTATGTGATAGTGTATTAGTACTTGAAAATACACTAAACCCTCCTAAGGAGTAAAAATATAAAATACACATACAACATGCATAGACAAATACAAGAAAATATATTTATGAAAATATATTTCTTAATAGATTATATAACTTGGACAAGTTATGAACTTAAAATGTAGTTTTGGACAAAAATATATAACTCGGGTGAAAAATACAAGATACTTATATTTATTTTTGAGAAAATAATATAAGTAAGATACATAGTTAAAAATATAAATTATTTTTAACAACAAAGAACACATACATAAAAGATGGTGACTTGTACTTGTGCGATACAAGTCTAGTGACTAACGTTAATAAAACACGTATAGGTCACGACGCTATATAAGCAAACCCGGCGAAGTTTACGGCGTAGGAAACGCAAAGTTGTGAGTTCATGTCCCCACTTTTAAACTTTTACTTGTTTTCTAAACTTGGGGAAAATACATGTGTTATGGTATGTTGAATACAAAAACTAAGGAATGATACTTTAGATCATGTCACGAATAGGGTGCCATAAGCACCATTAATCAGTTACATACCAAGACCGCGGAACAAAAGGTTAGATCTAATGGGTTTCAGGCAGCCACACTCTTGGTCATACTAGTACCAAGCAGTGCTTTTGTGTCTCTAGTCGTGAATCAACAGTCGTGGATTCGACAGCTAAAAATGCCTATGGTTTGGATGCTTCCTATGTCGTGTCACTTGTTAATGGCCTTGCAAACCATTAGCGATCTCGATTTCCTTATATTTACAGAAATACTTGTTTCATACAAAGTACATACCATGTTTTCATTCAAGTATACAAACGTTCAATACAAAAACTGCATGAATTCACACCAACATTATGTTGACGATTTTCCAAAAACTCACATGTATTTCAGGTAACTAAAGTGGATGTGCGCGCGGTCTTACTCTTGCTCTTGGATGTTGTTTATGTTGTTAGCTATGTTGTGTCAAGACTCCTTTGCCGTTTTGCTGGGTTTGGTTGTTATGTCCCACTCCGTGTGGTGATATAAGGACCAAAACCTTTATGTTTGTCTTTGAATAATGTTGTAAACTTTTCAGACAATGTTTTATGCTGTGATGTAAACACTAAACTTAACCTATGTTTTTAATTACGTAATGTTATTGGCATTTGGAGTTATTTTTACGAGCATGTAGTATGTTTACCATTCGTATGCAATGAGAACCTTTCAAGATCACACCTCGTGCTTCCGCCTTAGAAAGGGGTGTGACAAACGGGTCGTGCCTTGACTTAGTGTTAATGTCTTTGAGTTACGTTTCTTCGTATCTTCGATATTATTCCATGTTATATAATTATTTGTTAAAATAATTAACATTTTAACTTAAATTATATTTATGAAATTTTGGAATAATTGTTAAAACAATATTTTAACTTAATACTTCCCAAGTATTTATACTTGTATATCCTTCCCAAGGATGGATGTATTTGTATTCGTATTCTTATACTTGTATATTTTTGCCATGTATTAGGGTCGTATTCCGGTGTCTATTTATACGTATGAGCATACGTATTTTTATTGTATTCATTAAGTATCCATATACTTAATTTCGTATTAATTTTCCGAAATAATATCCTTAATAAAAGTCCACCAATATATATTTCCAAAATATATATTGTAATAAATATTATTTAGAAAAAATATTTATAATTTTTCTTTTGGCAAAAATATTTGTATTTTCTCATAAGTTTCAGAAATAATATATTTTCATGTCTTACTTGGAAAATATATATAAACTCATTTTTCTCCAAAAAAAATATATTTCATATTTATTTGAGAAAATATATCTTTCACCCCAAAAATATTGTATTTCATGTTTGTTTAAGAAAATATATATTTCTTAAAAAATAATATATCTTCTAAAAATTTCAAGAAAAATATATATTCATACTTGCCAAAAATAATATATTTTTCTCTTGTAAAAAATATGATATATTCTTGTAGTAATTGTAAAAATCATATTTTCATTTCCTTGGTGTCCAAAATATTATTTACCAAAATGTACTTTGTGAATAAATTTTTCGGAATATTTTGTAAGTCTTATTCCGTAGTTCGGTTTCACAAATATTTTGTGTATAACTTGTATATTTATTCCTTGGAATTTTGGTAATATTTTGGATTGTAATTCTTGGTATTTTGATATGTTATATTATTTCATGTCCTAAAATAATATAACTAATACAAAAATATACAAATAATCACACACATGGTGTCATCTAAATATATATTTCCTAAATACATATTTAGTCACTTTTATTTATGAAAACCAACCTCCAATAATTATAATTTTTGTAACAAAAATTATGGCAAAGTTTTTGTAACAATTTATGATTTAAAATACACTTGTAAATATTTGTTTAGAAATATTTTTCTAAGTGTTTATATTTTTAGAAAATTTTGCCATAGTTTCCCCTAAAAATGGAGGTTTCCATGCTTTCAAACATATCATTTTCTTTTGTAAAAATCAACACAATCAATCCATAATCAATAATAAACAACCTTTACTTACCAACTTTGCAAAAACAAGTATAATCTACTACATGAACTTGAAATTTCACAAAAATTTATAGTAACTTACTAGTGTTATTAGTAAGCCTTGTTATCCTTTAAAGTGTGAATGATTCTTTAAAAACTTCATTTTTAAAGAATATGGATCTTTACAACTTATGATCACAACTTCTAAAAATGTTTCTTTATGAATTCTTCTTGTTACACAAGTGTTTCTACACTTGTTTAACCACCAAAAATAAGGCTTGTTTATGTAAGAACCAAGATTTAGTAAAACTTATATTTTTAACTTGGTTTCTTTAGAAATTATCCATGAAATTTTTAGATCTACATGATTAACAACTTACTTTGATCATTTCTTAATAAGAAACAACTTTATTCTTTCAAGTTCATGATCTTTGTATGGATGATCCATTAATCTCTAACATGTTCATCCTCTCATCTTGCTAGATTATGTTTTTAATCATGATCTAGCAAGATCATATGATGATCAACATCATTTTCACAAACAATCAACAATCATCAATCATAACAACTCATATTCATCAAGATTTCTTCATACTTTAAGCTTATGTTCAAGTTTACTTCTTGTGTTTCTTAGTGTTTTTCATGATCAACATTATGTAACATCTTTTAACCACTAATATAAGATGTAAAATAGCAAGATCAAGGTTCTTACCATTAGCACAAGGCTAGGGATGATCAAGTGAAGAAATCAAGTGGATAAAAGCAAATAAGAGAGGTTCTTGGACTTCCGTAAGCTCCTAGCTCCTTTGTGTGGCCTCTAACACCTTTGTATATGTGTGGAATGTATGTAACTTGAATGATAAATGGTGATGATGGTGGTGCTTGGTTCGGCCGAGAGCAAGAAGAAGAGAGGAGAGAAGAGTGTGTGTTTTTAGTGTGTGAAGAATGAGACTTATGTTTAATGGGTTATACTTATAACCAATTTCTAGTGTTTAACTAATGGGTTATATGTTTCATGACCATCAACAAGATCACATAAACAACTAAAAGAAATCAAGGGTGGGCCACCCTTATCTAACCATCCACAAAAGGGGGGGGGGGGTCTTGGTTAAGATGTAATTGTTAGTTAGGTTTATTTAGTTGAAATCTAAGTACAATAGTTAGGTGTTTAGTTGTTATGTGTTTATATAGTGTGTTATGATGTCCGAGGACCATAACTAGCTTGGTAATGTTAAAACAGTGCTTCTAGTGTAAATTTGATGTTTCGGGTAGTGTCCGGTTGTTCGGTTGGTTACTGGTTCATTAAAGTGCTAAACTTTGCAGTTTAGTGTGCTTTATGTACCCTTTGTGACACTTTTTATTCCCGACACTTAGGAAAGCATTCAGGACCATTTAATCATATTTCTGCATGATATTAGATTGTTTAAATGCTGATTTATGTTGAATTTTGCTGAATGCAGCACTTTATGTGAGTTTTAGGCACTTTTTCCGGCACTTAAACTATCTCTAGGAAGGCAGTTTTATGATCCTTACTTTCCTACACACTATACTAGTGTAATGCTTAGTTGCTGGCCCATTCTGTGTCTCAACACACTGTCTGCCTATATGCTGAGTTCTGTCAGCATTTTTCTGATTCTCAGATAACTGTGCTAACTGTGTTTTGTGCATCATTTGAGTCAAATATGCTTTCATGCAATAATGACATATCATTGAGCAATACGTGATGCACATGAGAATATAAAGCAGTAATCAGAAAGCAGTTCAAGTCATTATTTGTAATTTAGCACAGTCATTAAGCACTAATCACAGTATAATAGTTGTACGGATACCTGAAATTTTGACAGTTGTCACAGATAAATACCAGAGTAAAATGCTATTTTGGACTCCATTACTATAAATAGCATTCAAGCAGGAGTTGATCTTTAATGACATGCCACCAAACAAGAATATCACACCAAAAAACAGGATGCCACTAACAAGCTTCGTCTAAAAAGACGGGCGTTATGTAGGAAAGTTGACATCTAGCTAAGGTATTCAAAGGTTCAAAACGCCAAAACAAATTCAAGAAGAAGAGGCTGATGACAGTGAAGATTTGGATGAGAAATTAGATTACCATTTTTATTTTTTTTTCTTTTTCATTTTCTATTGTTTTGTTATCTAATTATCTGTTGTTTGTTATCTAATTCTCTACTAATAAAATATATTATTATATAAAACGCCAAAAACTACAAACACCGAAACGCTAATAGTATGAAAACTGTGAGAACGGGTGCTGGCAAAGCACCTTGTCAATGTATTAAACGCCAAAAAAATTGACTAAACGCCATAAAAAACATTTGGTGTTATTGTAATCTTATAAAAATATTAATGACTCGTAGTGAATTATTATACAACGCCACAAACGCCAAAAAAATTGACCAGGGAAACGCTATAACGCCAAAAAAATTATCGATGTGACACAAAATAATTAATTCAACGTGGCAGATCTAAGAAAAAATAAAACGTCAATTAGTTCATGAATATAATTAATGCAAAAAATGAAGCAGCATGTTACGTAAAATTGGGAAATAAAAGAAGATTGAAAAGACAAAAAACCTCTCATGCCCTGATCATATCCCGCACCACGTGTTGGGCCAGGATGCGTTCTCACCGTTCTCACACTTTAGGGCGTTTTCTCCTAATCCCGTACCTATATTGAGCCGAATGAACATTTGTTCGTGCTTGACTCATTTTACAAATCAAACCAAGTTAATCGGCTTGTTTACAACCGAGCTGAAAATAAACGGCCATTTTCCAAGCATTTTTCAAGCGAGCTTGAACGAGCTACGAGTGGCAAACGGTTTCTATAGCCCTACTTGTAAATCTAAACGTTCAAGCATAAACTAGATAAATAAGATCTTAGGTACGTTATAGTCTGCTCTATTGACACTTTGTTACTATCTCGATTTTAAATGCACAGGTTTATTAATGAGATCTTGTAATTAAAAATAGATTTACATTGATCATGTGTGTGATATTGTAATATTATTGTATCTTCAACATCTCCTTAACTTTTATATAATTGTTGTTTGGTAGCCTCTTAATGAGGCTCTTAATGGTTCAGATCTCTTACTGGTTCAGCACTTAATGGTTCAGACTGTTTGTTTCACGAGCATATGTCTGAATGGTTCAGACATTTGCCTCTGAATGCTTAAGATTTATACAGAGTCTGAATGGTTAAGACCTCTAATATGAATTGGTCAGACATTTGCCTCTGAACGATTAAGCATCATATAGGCTCTTAATGGTTTAGATCTCTTACTAGTTCAACACTTAATGGTTCAGACCTCTTACTGGTTCAACACTTAACCATTCAGATGTTGCCAAACAGCCCCTATATAGATATAGTCCCAGCTTTTTAATCTAATAAACTTATCATAATGACGTTTAAAAGTTTTAAAAGATTAGCACTATAACGTTAAGGCCATGGGTAAACTTTAACTCTATCCAACTCAAATTAAGTGTCAATCATTTACTTTTCTTCATTTCACTCTAAACCACTCTAAGGAAATTGTTTAATTCTATTAACTCCACATAACTTTATTTTTTAGTGGTTTTTGCTTTAAAAAATAAAAGAAAATTAATTCAATCTCTTAACATCGCGTCAACATGTTATAAAAGTAACCCAATTAACGCCTCTTAAGCTTAACACAATGAGGGAGTGTCATGCAACGCTGGTTAACATGTTATGTCAGTTTTAACACCTTAAATGTTAGGATACAGCCTAAAACCTAATTACTTAATTGCTGAAATACAACTTTTATAATAATAAATTATAGAGTAAACTGCAATTTTACCCCCTGAGGTTAGGGGTGATTGGCACCCTTACCCCCCTAACGAAATAATTGCAATTTTACCCCCCACTGTTCACTGTTATGTCGCAACCTTACCCCCCGGCTTCAATTTTACCCCCCAACGTTTGCTGTTATGTTGCAACCTTACCCCCCGGCTTCAAATTTGTTGACTGATCTGTTGACTATAACTTGAAATGACTATAATGCCCTTTCATATTTACCCCCTGAGTTTTGTGCACTCTGTGATATTACCCCCTGCCACCACTGCCACCGCCATTCACCACCACAACCACCACTGCCACCTCCAGCCACCACCACAACTTAATATCCCTTTCATATATAACACCACCACTACTTCCGTCACCGGAAACCTGCAACTCCGGTCATCTTCTCTAACGACTGCCACCTCTGCCACCTCCAGCCACCACCACCGCCAGCTCCAGCCAAACCGAAGCTGCTGCTGAGTCAGCTAAAATGGCCCTTAAAAATGAATCTTGTAATCATGTTGCAGTTTTGAAAAGTGTTGCAGTTTTACAAAATAAGAACCATAATAGACTCAAGACTCCTTTACCGATATAGGTCCGTAATCGCCGTAAATCAAAACGAAACAGTCTTTGAATAATTATTTTTAAAACTGAAGATGGATTGGTTCGCTAACCTGAATCGGAAGTTGAATGAATCAGTGATAGGGAGCTACTGGTTGTGATTAATATGTTATTCAGAAGTTTATCGCTGCAAAACTAGTTCGTTCGCTGCAGATTGTTGTTCGTTCGCTGCACTTGTGAATTAGTTTGATCAAGAGTCTCACACAAATCTGCTTTACAAATCAGCAGATTTATCAGCAGTTAATTCGTGCAGAATTAAAGTTCGGACGATTAAAACAGTATTCTTTTGCTGTTATTAATGCATCTGCAGAACTGATCTGAAACTGTTCATTCGCTGCTGATTTTTCGTCTAAAACCAGTTCATCCATTGATAATTTGTGGTGACTTTGTTCGTAAACTGCATTTGTTGCAGACTGTATTCATCGTTATTGCAGAATCCGTTCAGCTGCAGATTTTGTTCATCAGTATTGAACAGATTTATTCGTCCGCAGAATTAAGAACAGGTCACTGCAGAATCAAACAAATATGCACATTCATATATTCGCTGAATTGCATACGCTGCAGAATCGTTATAATCAGTTCAGTCGCTGTTGTGTTATTGGTGGCTGGAGGTGGCAGTGGTGGTTGTGGTGGTGAATGGCGGTGGCAATGGTGGTGGCTGGAGGTGGTAGTGGTGGTTGTGGTGGTGGCTGGAGGTGGCAGTCGTTGGAGAAGATGACCGGAGTTGCAGGTTTCCGGTGACGGAAGTAGTGGTGGTGTTATATATGAAAGGGATATTAAGTTTTGGTGGTGGCTGGAGGTGGCAGTGGTGGTTGTGGTGGTGAATGGCGGTGGCAGTGGTGGCAGGGGGTAATATCACAGAGTGCACAAAACACAGGGGGTAAATATGAAAGGGCATTATAGTCATTTCAAGTTATAGTCAACAGATCAGTCAACAAATTTGAAGCCGGGGGGTAAGGTTGCAACATAACAGCAAACGTTGGGGGGTAAAATTGAAGCCGGGGGGTAAGGTTGCGACATAACAGTGAACAGTGGGGGGTAAAATTGCAATTATTTCGTTAGGGGGGGTAAGGGTGCCAATCACCCCTAACCTCAGGGGGTAAAATTGCAGTTTACTCTAAATTATATAATATAGCATTTAGTTTGGATTTGATCATGGAAGGGTGCCGTGTTTTAAATAACTAGAAATACGAATAATAATAGAATTCTATATAGTGGGTATTGAATATTGAATATCGAAACTTTATGATATGTCATCCTGATCTTTTATTACTATATATATACTTGGATTGCATTTTTATTTAGAAATATTGATAACTTTAGCATCTATTGATTATCGAAACGTTATGATATGTCATTCTGATCTTTTATTACTATATATATACTTGGATTGCCTTTTTATTTAGAAATATTGATAACTTTAGCATTTTCAGATGTAGTTTTCGTTGACGTATAACTTTAATTTAAAGATTCTTATTTTATATTATGAATCAAGGGAATGATTTAATAAAAAGTGGGTTTTGTGTAAGTAGCCTAAAATGATTGTGGAGATGACATGCGACAGGTAGGATGAAAATGTATTTTGGTCATAAAACACAAACTCTCACCCCTTTTTGTTTATTCTCAAAATACAATACAAAAATCTTGTGCACAAAAAGTCTATTACAAAAAAAATGTATCACAAAAAATTTCAGTAAAAAAATGTAGTACAAAAAAGCGAGCACAAAAAAAAAAAAAATCAAGTACAAATAATTCAACATAAAAATGTAGCACAAAAATCCACTACAAAAAAATTCAGCACAAAAATGTTACAGAACATAGAAATCTAAGACAATTTTTTGGGATTTTTTAGATCTCATACTTTATATAGCAATATGGTGTGCAAGTTAAAGATAAAAAAATGCTCGATTTTATGGTGCAGTTTAAAAAAAGATAATGTTGTATGAAGAATTTATGAACGTTTAAAATAAAGGAGAGAAATATGCATGTGAAGAAGGAAAGTCAACAAATAAGCTATTACAAAAATACTCTTACATCCATTTACACTTTTATCTTAACCATTAATTTAACCATTGATGTGAAAAATGAAAAGTTAAAATTTTCTTCTCATCCTATTTAGGTAAAATCAACTTTTTATTTAATCCTACCCTTTATAAATCATATATATTAATTGTATGATAAGTCCTCGCCCATTAAGGTCTCATAATATGATTTCATAACTTAAACATATAATGAATAATTGATACATAACACTTGATAAGATTTTTATGAACTCACAATCTCACATGGTATCAAAGCACACCTAAAATATACTTGGTATTCTATAAGAGCACATCCTTCCTTTTTAGTTGTCATTATAACTCGTTTGATATTGGGGAAATTGTCTTAATTTTTTTTCAAAGTTTCGTTGTTCGGCTTATCTACTCGTCGGCCCATATACCTGGTGGATTTGTTGCCTCCGTGACACGTCACAATAGTATATGGAGATGTTTATTTAGCGGAGCTTCACATTTATAAATTTCTTCACCTTTTATTGTTGACCGACATCTCGTTTGAAGAAAATGAAAGCATTGTTGTAATCGTTAGAAAAGAAAAACGGACCCAAACCCTATCGATCTAAAGAGGATGTATGTTACCCAAAATAAGTTTCCTACCCTCTTTTGAAATTCTTAGCAAAAAGTGTTCTTTATTTATCTATTTTACGTCTGTTTCATAGTTATTTTATCTTGCGTCTCAATCGTCCTCTGATCTTCGTATGACTTATCATTACCCCTTTTCTTATTTCTTAGCAATCTATACTAGTTTAGACTCCAGACACTTGCTTATTCCTCTCGCGTGACTTATTCGTTTGTGATACATATCAAGAGCACACATGTTGATACGTGCTGATTTTTAGAGAGAGAGAATAGAGAGAGAAACTAAGAAAGAAAGTTCATTCAACTAATCGGTACCCATTCTCATTCGGATCATCCTTTTTGTACAACTAAACTATTACAAAAGACCCCTCATCTATTCAAGACTTACACTATAGTCCCTATACTATTTACTACCGTAACAATACTCCCTCCTTTAAAAGTTCTTGACCTCAAGAACTACAAAGGAAATCGACTAAACGAGACACTATAACGAACACTTTTTTTTTTTTTATACCATGAATGGTCCAATCTCTAGCAGCTGCAACTTGGAAAAACTTTATGCCCTCCTCACTCCTTAAACCGTGCCATAATATTTTCCTGTAAAATAGAATACTTGCATATGTTTATACAACCTTTCTTGTCCTCCTTAATTGCACCTAAACCATAAAACCCACTAAATTCCATTGTATAAAACAGCCTTTCATGATCACAGTAAGAAACAACAATTTAGCTTTCCATCGGTGCCAAACATGAGCCATTTTCTTCTGTGGTTTCAGCTGTAGTATCATCAAATCTGTTGAAATTGTAGTTTGTGACACAACCATCTGAGTATCAATTGTAACAGTAGCAAGGAGACAACTTTCCACAATTTCTTTTTTATACTTAATTGCCGAAAGTCCAAGCCAATCAGTAGCGTCACCCTTTCCAATAACTGCAACAAGTTGATGTATTGCATTTACAAATTCCAATTTGTGATTACCCTTCGCTGCCATTTTCAAACTAGCATACCACGAACCAGGTTTCCAATCAATAGTCTCAACCCATATCAGTTCGAACTTATCCATTTTGCTTCTTACCTAATCTGCACATTGGCCAATCATTTTTGTCCTCCATGTGTAATGACCTCTCACAAAATTGACTGCAATATCTTCCTTGTCTGAACTATATTGTTCAGATCGGAACAATAGGTGGTAAGTCCTTGTCTTACTTTTAACATTTATATTTGGTTCAAAATCAACATATATGGCTCTTGGAACATACTTTTCCGGACTCGGTTCGTTACAGAATTGGTGTTTCCTATCTTGAGGCTCTATCCTTTTGTACTTAAACATCAGTTTACTTACCAAATAAGCATGACACTTTTCAACTCGAATGTTGAGATATTCAAGTTCGTTTTGATTGTTTAAAATGTAATTAGACTTATGGTCGTTGTTCCTCTTGAAAAACATTTCATCAAACACCTTTTGGCCATACAAAACAGAATTGCTTACTTCCAACTCTGATTCATCAATATCATCATACTCGCCATTTAATGACTCGTTAACAACCTGGATTTCTATAACCTCAGCCCCAACCAATTCTTGAACCTCATCACCATCCTTCGCTTCAGTTACCACCTTTGTGTCTTGATTTAAAAAAATCATCTTCAGTTGATTGTTGATTACTAAAAACTTGATTTAATGAACCAATTTCATTTTCAATCATAACATCTTGATCAGTGATTTCTTGAATCCTAACCCCATTTTCAGATTCCTCAAGTTGAATCTCAATTTCATTTAAAGATTACTCGTTTGCCTTTACCTTCTGAAATTCTCTAATGTTATAGAAATCGGCCCAAAAACTATCTTGTCTTTTTGCAGTTACATAAGCATCCTTGAGTGTCTTAGGTCCAAACAACATAACCCAACCCCTAATTTCAGGTTTGAGACCCCCCCCCCCCCCCCATGAATAAACTTGTAGCATAATCCTCACTTAAAACCACTTTAGTAAGGAGAACATCAAACGAAATACAGTAATCTTGGAATGAACCTGTTTGTTGTAATTTCTTGATTTCTTCCATAGCTGACGCGGTGTTTAGAACTGTTGCTTCTTGATTGTTGGTGTTAAACAATCTAGGGCTCTGTTTTCCCCAATCTGGTGAACCCATCCATTCGTCAGAACTTCTAAAACCCTTCCAACGTTCATAATCCGTTGGTGGCTTTGAGTAGTCTGGTTTGTAACCACAACAATGGGTCCTGCCTTCAAATTTAATCCCACCACAAGAACACCTAATAGTTCCACAAACATGAACTCTGTTCACCCATATCAAACCCCCACATGAGCACAAGAACACCATTCTTGGTTGTTGTTGTTGTTGTAACTGAATCTGATTCTTCTATTGGAGTGCCTGAATATCCAAACCCTAATTGTTGTTCCTGATTTGTTGAACTGATTCAATATTAGGGCAAATTGAATCGAACTGAAGGAGAATTGATCGAACAAATGATCAATTCAGAACAGAATTGAAGTGAATCAGACTTAAAATCCGGTGGGATTTAAGATTCTGATGATGAAATCAAAACTCCAGTAAAGAATTTGAAATCTGATGATCGAGATGATCGGAATTTAGTGATAGAGTCGTATCGGAATCAAGAGTCGAAGGATCGATGCTCTGATACCATTAATACGTGCTGATTTTTAGAGAGAGAGAGAATAGAGAGAGAAACTAAGAAAGAAAGTTCATTCAGCTAATCGGTACCCATTCTCATTCGGATCATCCTTTTTGTACAACTAAACTATTACAAAAGACCCCTCATCTATTCAAGACTTACACTATAGTCCCTATACTATTTACTACCGTAACACATGTCCACAAGCAACACTTCTGGTATTCTCTTGATATGAAAACCAAACTTTAATCCATATTAACTATTGTCTCTGATCCTACTCTATATCGCATCCTTGATGGGATATACTACACGTTTACTAGTTGAGTTAAGTTCACGTACAAACAGCCTTATCGTACAAAACGTACGGAAGGCATGAAAAAGCAAAAAAAAAAAACACGGTGGCATTTTCGTAATTATTTGCTCGTAGGGTAATTATCAAAATTACTCTACAAATGATTTTGTAGGGTAATTTTGATCTTGTAGGGTAATTTTGTAAAATGTTTAATTTTGTAAAATGTTTTTGTATGATAATTTTGAAACTTGCAGAGTAATTTTGATACACTTATAGAGTAATTATGATACTCTACAAAATTATTCTATAAGATCAAAATTAACCTACAAGAACATTTTACAAAATTACTCTACAAGATCAAAATTACCCTAGAAGAACATTTTACAAAATTACCATACAAGATCAATATTACCCTACAAGATTATTTGTAGGGTAATTTTGATAATTACTCTATGAGTAAATAATTACGAAAATGTCATGGCATTTTTTTAGGCTCATTCTATTTACACCCCCCCCCCCTATTTACTAATTACACCCCCTATCAAAAACATCACATCCATCAATTATTTGCTTTTTGTTTTTAGTCTTTTTTGTCTTTTTGTTGTTCTTTTATTTAATTATTAGTTATTTATTATTTGTTTATTATTTATTTAGTTAGTATTATTATTATTATTATCATTATTATTATTATTATTATTATTAGTAATGATATATTATTTGTTATTAGTTTTTATTGTTATAATTTATCAAATTATATTTATAGCTGTAACAAAAGCTATATAAAAATAAGTACTTTTTTACAAAATTATTATCGAGGTTTAATAATTTACATACCGAGGTTTAATCTATACACCCCCCAAATATAGCATGTTGGGCTATCCAAGAATTATACATATTTTGACGTGATTCAAATATATTCTCCCAGCCAGCTGCACCATTTTCTCTCGATAATTTCCATAGGTTGGTTGTGCCGGCAATTGGATGCTCTCTTTGCAATTCTACCATTATAAAATGGTTACCATTCATGTGTGCAATTGTAATTTTTTTTTTCTGGGAACCGGTGAGGGCCTCTCCAAAGCGAAAAACAAGTCGAACTGTTTCTTTTTTCTTGAGATAAAAAATGAACGATTACATTAAATTTGTTCGCAATCAAGAATCCTGTCTCTGGCATAATCATCCAGTGTTTTTATGGTGCAACCCCCGATCCTGACCAATCCAAGGATGTTAACACATCTTCAAATGAGCCTAAGAAAGCCTTAGTGTACTTATTTCTAAACTCGAGTAGCTCTTCCATCAGTGACCTCCGGATAAATAACCATTCATCTTCACCGTACCCGAGAGCAGAAGCTGTCGCCCGAAACCCACAATTTCCATCACCTAACACGTTATGTATGCGTGTAACATACGCATGGAAGATTTTTGGAATTAGATGAATATAGTTGTGTATCACCTGTGATGCTTGATCTTGGTTCAACCCCATGAAGTCATAGCCTGGCGCACTTGTAGAGTTGGCGAAAGAACTTTGTCCGACAATATCTTGGTTCAACCCCATGAAATCATATCCCGGTGTGTTTAAAAGGTTGGCAAAAAAACCTTGTCCGTCTGTATCTTGTGTCATGAACGGACTTGGTTCACCAGGAACTTGGTAGTTTACAAATGGACTGGCGTAGTAGCCCATATTATCATCATATTCCTTGAATGGTTTTTTTCCGTAAATATCTTGATTTATGAACGGACTTGTTTCACCAGGCACTTGATAGTTCACGTCTGGACTGATGTAACCAACATAATCATCAGTCTCTAGATACCCGAATGAACTATGTCTCCAAGGCTCTTGAGTGTAATCATGATCTTGGGAGTTCACAAATGAACTATGCCTTGCAGGTTCTTGAGTGTAATCCTGCTCTTGATAGTTCGTAAATGAACTGTGCCTTGCAGGCTCTTGAGTGTAATCATGATCTTGGGAGTTCCCAAACGGACTGTGCCTTGGAGGCTTCTGAGAGTAGCTTCGTTGAAGGGGCGGTTTAGCAATTGCAGGGTTCGGTATTTTTTGTTGTTTGGATTTTGTAGTTGGTCGTCCACGAGTATTTTTTTTACATCAGGTTCTTCAACAAAAGGTATACTTGGATTGGTTAATGCTTTTAACTTTTGTAGTAAACTTTTCTTTCCAGGCTTGGATCGATTATCGAAGGCTTTTTTAAAACTTTCCAACTCGACGTCACAAGTAATATCCTCACAATATACTGGTAACTCAAGTTTCCTCCAAAATTCATCGACCGAATCTAAAGGAATAGATTGACCTGCATTAAAGCATAAGTTGTCAGCTTTTAAATATTACCAAGCACATCGACCGAATCTTAGTTTAATACACTGACCTGCTTTCTTATACTTTGAGATTTCACAAGCACATGGTAATCCATAACACTTACGAACTTGACAACGACAATGTGAACGCTTTAAATGACGCTCTGCTATTATTATATCAAGTGCTTCATGAGAAACAGAGCCATGTAATAGCTTCAACACTGGTAGGTTGTGTTTATGCATCAGAACAGTTCTACTTTTTTCGAAGCTATCTTTAACTATTGTATATTGCGAGTTCACTACTTCATCAATGTGACGAACAATCTTATCTAAGGTACAATTTGCTTAATTCAATAATTTTTTTAGCTTGGCATGTTGGCTTTCAGCTCTGTTAGTTGTCTGATTTCCGAAATGTAAGCATTCGTTAGTCCATACGGACACAAACATTTCTTTATACTTGTTTAACCAAGTACTATTCAAGTAATCCAAAACATCTGCAAAGATAATAATGATGATAACGATGGTAACAATAATACTAACAACAACAACAATAATAATAATAATACTAATAGGATTATAGTAATAATACATACCTTGATGATGGATTAACATTGACTGAAGTTGCTTGTAATTTTGGAGGAATGATGTCCACGTTTGAGATTCAACGAGTGCATTCCACATTATATTGAAGATATTCCAATCATGTTCCGTGGTGAAAAATGATTTGCAGTTTCTAAATATACTTTGAGAAATGTGCCACCTACAAAGTAATCGGGTAGCATTCGGAAAAACTTTCTCGCATGCATTCATTAGAGCTAACTCCCTGTCCGTAACTATAACACGTGGTTGCATGCTCTCATCTAGAGTTGATTTTAAACAGTTGTCTTTTATGATAATGTTAGACCAGATTACTTGTTAAAATAACCTCCTAAAGGTAAGCATACCAAATAAGTTAAAGATTAGGAGTAAATTGCCATTTTAGTCCCTGATGTTTGTCTCAAATTCCCATTTTAGTTTAAATAGTTTTTTTTTCTCCTGTGTGTCTCTGAATTTTCTATTTTTTACTATTTTGATCACGTTCCCTAACTCAGTCTAAAATTCTAGTTATAACCAAATGTATTTTTGACATTAACAGAAAAAAGTTTCTAAATTGCCATTTTCATCCAAAACCATTTTATAATTTTTTTTCTTTTAATCATTTATACACAATTACACACACTCTCTCTTTTCCATTCAACTCATCTCTCTCTCCACCTCTACAATCTCTACATCCCCCACCATCAATACTAGATGTAGAGGGAGGGAGAGATGGGTTGAAGGGAAGAGAGAGAGAAAGAGAGTGTGTGTATAAATGATTATAAGAAAAAAAAAATTATAAGAGTAAATTATGATTTTAGGCCTTGTGGTTATATCACTTTTACTCTTTTAGACTAAAAAAGAATTTTCTAACCATTTTGGCCTCCAACGTCTTTTTTTCTAACCTTTTTGGCCCTAAAAGTAAATGGATGAGGTTAATGTTAGGGGCCAAAAGGGTTAAAAAAAGACGTTAGGGTGTTAAAAGATTCATTTTTGGGCAAAAAGGGTAAAAGTGATATAACCACATGGGCCAAAATCATAATTTACTCAAATTATAAAAATGGTTTTGGATGCAAATGGCAATTTAGAAACCTTTTTTTTGTTAATGTCGAATATTCTCTTGTTATAACCAGGTTTTTAGACTGAGTTAGACAATATGATCAAAATAGCAAAAAAAAAAAAATGGAAAACTCAGGAACCCAGAGGAAAAGAAAAAAAACAAATTAGCCTAAAATAACAATTTGAGACAAACCTCAGGAACTAAAATGACAATTTACTCTTTTTACATTTACCTTTTAGTTTGCTAACAGTATAAAAATGAAATTACAAATAGAAAATGTTATTTAAAATTATTGAGTTCAAAAAGTCTCACGCTATGTATGGAAATCTGGTTAAATTCTTAAATTTTCTTAAACGTTATTTTCACTTATATATATTCATGATATTTGAAATTTTAAAATGTTACTTAAATAAATTCATGTATCTGTTTAGAAACATAATATAAATTCTTAGTGAGATGCAAATAAAGATTTCTTTTAGTCTAATCTTAACTATTCAAATTTTACGCACCGTGTACACCAAAATGATTATAACCAAATAGAAAGACCTATCATGTATAAAATGTACTATAAATAAAATTTTGAGCACGACTTTTACTAAAAAGTTATTTCTTGTATAAAATTTCAAAGTACTACAATGTTAAATTGTTAATGCAAAGACGTATTTCCTCCGTTGTTGGAAAGCGCATAAGTGTTGAGAGGTGGCCACTTATGATCTTAGTAATTCCACAAGCAATTGCAAGAAAAAGCAAATGACAATTTTCTTATCCTACGTAGTAGTGCAAATCTTTACCCTTTTAGACTTTAGAGTGATATGTATTTGCTATAAATGTTATGAGATATATATATGTACTGGGGAAGGTTCCTTGTGGAATACTAAAAAAGTGGAGAATCGGGAAAAAAATTTAAAAATTCAACTTAACATGTTAAAAATCAACTTTTTCTAAATTTTTTTCGACGCTTTTCCTTATAAATACATGTAAAAACATTTTTAATAAAAAAATAAAAACTAAAAATATAAAAAAATGTTTAAAAAATAGTTAAAAAATACATCTTATAAAATTAACTTAATATGTTAAAAATCAATTTTTAAAATTTTTTTCAATGATTTTCCTTATAAAAATGGGTAGAAACTATTCAATAAAAAATCATTTCTGTAAAAAAAATTTAAGCCTTTTTTAATTGTTTTTTTTTATATTTTTAGTTTTTGATTTTTTTATTAAAAATGCTTCTACAAGGATTTATAAGGAAAAGCGCCGAAATTCTTTTTAAAAAAAATTGATTTTTAACATGTTAAGTTACATTTTTAAGTGTGTTCCCCGATTCCCCATTTTTTTAGTGTTCCCCAATGAACCTATCATTATATAATTTGATTATAAAATTTGGCGTATGATCAAATAAAAAGTTTATTTTGTTTAAATAGGATGGGAAGAAATTTTAACCTTTCATTTTTCAAATCAATGGTTAAGATGGTTAATATGAAATTGTAGAAAAAAGAGAAGGGTAACGGTATCTTTGTAAAATCTTATTTATTAATTTTCTTTTTCCACATGTAAGAAACATGCATATTTCATCTACATTTTTTAAACGTTCATAACTTCTGTATACGACATTAATTTTTCATAAAAATTTCACCATAAAATCGAGCGTATTTTTATTTTTAATTTGTGCTGATTTTTTTTTGTCTTAATTTTTTTTTCTGAATTTTTATGTTGGATTTTTATATTTTTTGTACTTGATTTTTTGTGCTATATTTTTTTGTGTTGTATTTTTTGTTGTATTTTTTAGAAAACAAAAGGAGTGCAAAATGTCATCTTCACACTCTACTTATATGGACCAAAATGTTTTAGTACCAAAATGTCTTTCCTTTCTACTTATAAGGAGTGCCACATGTCATCATCACAGTCTTTCATAATCTACTTAAGTAAAACCCCATTTTTAGTGGATCATTTCCCTATAAAATTTATACAAAAAAGAACCTTATAGTTTTAGATAGTTCACTCAAATAATACGACCAAAATTACCTGAAACTATTTATATTTAAGAGAAAATAAAGGTTTTTGTCCCATAAAATATTGGTTTCGGTTTGTAAACTTTGTTTCTTCTTCTATGAACATGTGTAGTTTCCGCTTTAATCATGTAGACTGAAGAGGGTATGATCCTAAATCCTTCGCAAGGCATTAAAAGACATGCGCGCAGAAGACCATACACAGATTTAACAACACAACACTCAGTTATCAACAGAGCTAATGCGCAAACCCTGTTTGCGCACGCAACACAGTGACAACTAGTGAAAGGACGAATACTACAAGTGGCAGGAGCTGCAGCCAATCAGCATACGCCGGGCCCTGCCCAGACAACACCCACGATGATCAATCGTGCAGAAGACAAGAAGTACAAAAGGACAGTGACGTGTAATCATGTTGCACCGTTCACTGCTCCATGATCTCCAGTCACAGTTTGTGACATACTCGACAACAAGGATAACCGTTAGGCCATGTAGCTCCAATCACCGTGCGCCAACATCCCAATCCTCTACAAACACTAATGCTCGTGTCAGATGAGACAAACATGATATTCCTTGATGACGACGTCTGGCTCAAGGCCCATCAGCCCATCTCCACACTCTTCGATTATAAATATCAGTCTTCAACCATAGGTTTAAGGATCGGCTCTCTAACACACATTCGTTTATTGTTCTTAAATGATACTTATTCTCAAACCAGAAGGTGGTTAGAAGGAGAACCCTCTACTTCTCCTCCTTGTAAAGAGTCTCACCGTGTATTGTTTTGCAAATTGCACCCCTAGCCATTGATCGAGGAAAGATTAAGGATTAACCTTCTTGACAAAACCATTCCCTTCAGGATAAACTCGACGATTTAGACTTGGTGTTTCTTCATAGACTAACATTTGATCGAGGAAAGTTTTAGTCTTTTCTTCTTTCTTGTGTTAAAAACAAAATGATGGTTTAGTTTCTCGATCATTTTTGTAACATTTGGCATCTCGTATGATTCGTTTTGTCTGCTTTACTCACTAAGAGACTTACAGATTCGTTATCGGTTGCCTGAGTAAAGACTTCCTAAGGAGTGAACCGTCAAGCATTGCTTTCACTTAGCACACTTGCTTTAATTAGAAAAATAGTTCATGGTCATTATTAAAATAAAGTAAATGGCTGGTTCAATTTACATAATCGACTCCAAGTTTTAAAATATAGTATATAAACTATAATCCATAAACTGAATTATATTATATAAACCTTAAAAATGACAGAACTAATTGATTTAGCTCTCACTTAAACGGTTTAGTCAGTTATAAGGGGTGTGTAAATTGAGGTTTAGTTCACTCTTTACCATTCACAATAATCAGTTGGGATTTCCTTAACCTTAACCATAATCATAATCATAATCGAACTTTGTTAATGGTTAATGTCGAATAACCAAGTCCCTGATGACGTTCAAAAGGTCTTCATTGACGTTGGAATATCCCAGCTTCCGTTGCTACAAAAGAATAAACCGTTAGCCTAGTCACGGAGGGCCCCAGGAGGGGGATCCGTGACCAAGCTCCGGCGTGAGGATAAGTAAGCTTGCCGGAGAGCATGAGAAGTTTATTCCGATGAGTAAGATCACCGGAATATTTCTCTATGGTGTGAATCTAATTAATGTGTGTGTATTGAATGTAGAGAATATTGGTCGGAATAAATGAGAGAGTAACTAGTGTGATACCTTGAATCCGCCTTTTGACTGTTCTTTTTCCTTCCTTATATAATTGAGAGGCCTTATCTCTCCTATGAGATCTTAACGAGGTGATCCAACGGGTTCTGTTAGTCTTCGGGGGGCTCAGACACGTGTCTGACCCCTAACGGTAAGATTTCCCTCTCATTTAATGTTTCCGGCGAAGAAGTACAATGGCAGCCATATATCCTCTTCATGTCATGCATTAAATGCTGTCTGTGTCCTCTGATCTCTTTCTTCCCGCTCATTTTAACATAAGGGAAACCTTAGTGGGCAAGGTAAACCGCTTTTGGGCCTTATCTGTTGAGCCCGCATGGTAACAGCCCAAAGACGGATAAAATGGAGCAATCCATTGGCCCGTCGTCAAGTAATCTTTAGTCCCTGGTTATGAGATTCAAATCTCGTAATCCAGGGCTGAGTCGTAATTGTCAACAGGGATGGTCAGCTTGGGCTAGGAGTGCAGGCCCACCCTCAGCTAGTCATCATGAGCTTCTTTTTTTCTTTTCGAGGGTCATTAATCGCTCATAATCGACGGTGGGGGTTTAATCTTGTTGGAACACGTGCAGGGTGGTTTTAACTTGATATGAGGGTGACGTGACGGTTTTCACTTGTCAGTTATTTTCTTTAAATACCCCCTTTGCCTTTCGAATTTTCCTTCAACTTCCATTACAACTTCCCCTTTCTCTTTCTTCTCTTGCATTCTTCCGATCACCGTTTTCTTTTCTGATCATGAGCCATACCGGTCGCTCGATGATCCGTTCTGTTCTGACAGCGAAGGATTTGGAGTCCTTCGTCGATACCTACAAGATACCCAAGCGTTTCTCTCCTACATTACCAGGCCCTGATGAATCGGCCGAGTGCACATCGGATCGGATCGTTCTCTATACTTTGGCGTTTTCCTCCTGTGGAGTTCGGTATCCTCTTTCTCCCTTTAAGATAGCCTTGCTACGCCATTTTGGGGTTCATTTCTCCCAGTTGCACCCTCTAGGGTTTATGAGGGTGGTACATTTTGAATTATCTTGTGCGGCTGTTTCTGGTGAGCCGTCAGTTCCCCTGTTTGTATGTTTTATAAACTGATTTCTGATGGGGACTGGTTCACTTTCGCCAAGCGGAAGAATAGTGTGTCTCAGCCTTGTTACTCCTTTATGCCAACCTCCACTTACCCCAAATAATGGAAGAGTAGGTTTATCTTCGTATCTGCTGCCATGATACCAGAGTCTCCACCGCTGAGGGATGCCGAGGCTGCTATTGAAGACAATATTCCTGCCTTGTCTGCTGATGAAATTGTCCAATGGAAACGTATGTATGAGAATCTAACAAGAGCATTTACCTTTTCTGAAGGGATCCTGGCCATGGGAGGGCTGAGCGTAGACTGCAAGAAGAAAAGGTGCATAACCTTTCTACCCTCTCCCTCTTTTTTTTGACTACTTTTGGATTTCCCATGATGTCTTTTATTCAGGGGGCTGGAGCTATGCTGGAGCGGAGGGAGCGAGCTTGGGAGAGGGAGATGGCAGCTTTGGTAGAGGAGAAGGAGGAGTTAGCCGCTGAGCTGAAGCATCAAAGGGAACTTGACTCTGTTTCTCAGAAAGATCTGGATATGATATACGCTGAGTATGGAATGGCGTCGGAAGATAACCAGAGATTGGCCAAGGAGAAGCACTGGCTGATCACCGAGGGTTTTGGAGCCTTCCTTACTGCTGTCTCCCAGTCGTAGGAGTTTAAGAGTAGTCTTGAGCAGATCTACCGGGCTTACCGAGATGTGGGTTATCAGGCAAGCTTAAAGGATGGGTATGTTTACTCTGCTCAGGGCTTGGGCAGGAAGGAAACTCCGCTTTATAATTCCAAGGCCAAGAAGTGGCTGTCTAAACTGGACAAGGAGTTTGGGGGTAAGACCCCATCCCTTCTTGAAAAGATCCTGGAGCATCCTATGATGTCCATCGACGAACTGAAAGCCCTGCTTGCTTCTGCCGGTCCCTCGTCTCCGAAATCTTTGTCTGGGGCTGATTCCCAGTAATTTCTGAACATTAACCTACTTTGATATGGTTGTAATCTAAAAAATTATGCACTCTAGGATACTTTTAACTTTTTGATGTTTGGGAGGAGAGCCTTTGTGTAGGGGCTTTCCTGGTATTTAATCGTATGACTTATGACTGTATATTGCTATCTTGCTTCTGCCTGTTTTTTGGTATGTTTTTTTTTTTGCAGGAGTCTTTGCCAGGGATCAGGCCTGCATTTTCCTGAAGACTTCTAGTTGCTTGTAGTGTATTTATCAGAAATTGTGTTTTAGTCTGTCTACCAGGCTTTCTAGCTTGTATATTAGCTTTTCTTTTTAAGGCCAATAGGGCTTTCTGTTGTACATTCACTTTGTAATTCGTACATGAAAAACTCTTTTTGTAGTTTGTTTACAAAAGTAGGTTGTGTTCATGGTTTTCTTTATAAACCAGGATTGTCTGTTCGAGGATAATCGCTGGACAAGTCTATAATGTAAGATTATGTTTTTGGCTTGTTTGTCCGTTTTCTTTGGGTTAGCTAGACCCTATTTTGCCCCACAGCCGAGCGTTTGGTATGTTTGGTATACCTTGTACACGTGTGTTTGTTTGTTGTTAGGTTTATATCCTTTTTGGGCACGTTTGACTTGGTATAACACCTATTATTTTGCCAAAAGGGGACAAGTGAGTTGTCCGTTTGTCATTCATTTCTTGGGGACTAAGTTCCCCAGTACAAGTTTTTACAAAAGATTTTTTCTTGGGGGTAAGCCCCTGACTAGTAGTTAATTATTACAAAAGTGGCTCCCTGGCCATTTTTCCTAAAAGGCCTTTTTATGCCTCACATGTGGTACTTCCTGAGTTGCATGAGGTTCCATGTTCTGGGAACCTCCTTGCCTTGAAGTGTTTCCAGCTTGCAACTTCCTTTGCCGTTTGCCCATGTAACCCGGTAAGGTCCTTCCCAGTTGGGCCCTAGTTTTCCGGTGTTCTCCTGTAGGCTGGCCTCATTTGCTCTTAAGACCAAATCCCCCGAGACGAGGTTAAGCTTTTTCATTCTGGCATTGTAATAGCTTTCAAGCTGCTTTTTGCACTTAGCCTCCCTGACTGCTGCCACTTCCCTTCTTTCTTCAAGCAAATTCAGGTTCATCCGGAGGTCTTGTTCGTTTTCGGCCTCCCTGAGCTTCATTCTGGCAGTTGGGGACCCTATCTCAGCCGGGATGACACCCTCCGTCCCATAAGTTAAGCTGAAAGGAGTTTCCCCGTTGCAGTCCTTGGGGGTGGTCCTGTATGCCCATAGTACAAATGGCAATTCCTCCAGCCATCCCTTTTGTTTCCTTCCGAGTCTCCCTTTCATCCCCTTGATAACGCTTTGATTTGCTCTTTCCACTAGCCCATTGCTCTGGGCATGGGTGACGGAGGTAAACACTTGGTGTATGTGCATCTGCTCGCACCATGGCTTGAAGGGTTTTCTAGCAAATTGAACACCATTGTCGCTCACCAATTCCTTCGGAACCCCGTATCTGCAGATGATGTTGTCTAGCACGAACCGTCTCATCTGCTCCCCGGTTATTTTTGCCAAGGGTCTTGCCTCTATCCACTTGGTAAAATAATCGATGGCAACCACCACGTACTTAACCCCTCCCGGGCCCTCAGGAAACGGCCCAATTATGTCAATGGCCCACTTCTGGAAGGGCCATGACGTTGAAACAGGTATCATTGGGTGTTTATGGCGGTGTGTCATGGGTGCATGGACTTGGCAATTGTCACATCTCTTGATCTCCTCTGATGATGTCTCATACATTCTAGGCCAATAGAATCTCGCATTCATTGCCTTCGCCACTACTGTCCTTGGCCCAGAATGCATCCCACAAATCCCCTCATGTATTTCTCTAATCACATATTTAGCCTCTTCATTATCGACGCACTTCAGGGATGGGCACAGGTATGACCTTCGGTAAAGTTCTCTATCAATCAACTCATATTATAAAGCTTTGACTCTTACCTTCCTGGCTGCCCAGTCTCCCTCGGGTAGCATTCCATCCTTGAGGAATCTTATAATGGGTGTCATCCATGTCTCTTGTGTGTTTTCAATCATAGCTACCTCTTCTGTTTCGAGAGAGGGGGACGTTGGGACTTCCACTTTGACTTCTCTTGCTAGGTGGTCAAACGCCACGGAGGCCAGCTTGCTGAGGGCATCGAATTTTCTGTTTCTCCCTCGGGGGATATATTCTAGCTTAAAGGTCCGGAAAGCATTGGCTGTTTCTTTTACCTTTGCCACGTATCGAGCCATTGTGCTGTCTTTAGCCTCGTATTCCCCTTGGTACTGCTTGACCACTAACTGCGAGTCTGTACTGGCTTCCACATGTTTTGCCTTCATCCTCTTGGCTAGTCTCATTCCTGCCAAAAGGGCCTCGTACTCTGCGGTGTTGTTAGTATTCTCAAAGTCTAGCCTGATTGCGTAGGTTAGCTCAACTCCCTCAGGAATGATCAACGTAATGCCCGCTACGCTACCCTTTTCGCTGGAGGCCCCATCTGTGAGCAGTTTCCACACTGCCTCATCTTCTTTCTCTTTCTCTTCCCTCTCCAAGGCTTCCCACTTTAAAAGTTCTTTTTCTTCATCCTCAGGGACTTCTGCCAAGAAGTCGGCTAGTATTTGTCCCTTTATAGCTGTTCTGGGCTTGAATTCCAAGGAGTGCTCCCCCAGCTCTACTGCCCATTTAGCTAGTCGACCTGACAACTCCGGCCTCCTTAGCACTTTTTGGAGTGGCTGATCCGTCATTAGGGTGACCTTGTGCCATTGGAAATACATTCTGAGTCTCCGAGATGCAAAAATAAGAGCTAAAGCTAACTTCTCCAGGGGCATATAACGTTCCTCAGGACCTTTGAGGGTCCTGCTGATGAAGTATATCAGTATCTGCTTTCCTTCCCGTTCCACCATCATAACCGCACTTATGGTCGTTTTTGAAGCAGACAAGTACAAGAGCAGATCCTCCCCGGGTACTGGGGTTGCCAAGGTTGGGAGCTTACAGATGTAATCTTTCATTTCTTGAAAGGCGGCTTCCGCTTCCGGGGTCCACTTAAACCTGTCTGTCTGGAGACAATCCTTCAGAACCTTCATGAAGGGAAGAGTCTTATCGGCTACCTTTGATAGGAAACGATTCAAGGCGATTAGCCTCCCGTTCAGCTGCTGGATGTCCTTCAGGGACCTGGGTGATCGCATTTCGGCCACTGCTTGAGTTTTCTCCGGATTAGCTTTAATTCCGCCCTTAGTAACCACTACTCCCAGGAACTTCCCTTCCTCTACTCCGAAACAGCACTTCCTGGGGTTTAGCTTCATATTCACATCTTGCATGGCTCGAATGGTCTCGGCTATATCGTCTATCATAGCCATCTCGGTTAGGCTTTTTATGACAATGTCATTAACATATACCTCCAAGTTCCATCCCCGTTGCTCTCTGAAAAGCGTATTCATGAACCTTTGGTAGGTGGCCCCCGCATTTTTTAGCCCGAAGGGCATTTTGGTGTAACAAAACGTTCCTTCGTCTGTGATGAAAGCGGTTTTCTCTTCGTCCTCCATTGACATCTGAATTTGATGATATCCTTTGTAAGCGTCCAGGAAGCACTTTAGGGGGTACTGAGATAAGGAATCCACTTGGACGTCTATCTCCGGGAGGGGATAGCAGTCCTTGGGGCATGCTTTGTTCAGGTCTTGAAAGTCAATGCACATCCTCCACCCCGCGTCTTTCTTTTTGACCATTACTGGGTTAGCAACCCAGGACGGGTACTTCACCTCTCTTACTATTCCGGCTCTGAGCAGCTTACTGGTTTCTTCACAGGCGGCCCTCCTCTTACTGGGGCCCATGCTCCGTTTCTTTTGCTTGACTGGTCTTGCCCAAGTGTATGGGTTGAGTCGATGTTCGGTTAGACTTCTTGGGATTCCTGTCATGTCTCCGTGCTGAAATGCAAACACGTCTATGTTGAGGAGAAGTAGCTCCTTGAGAGCACTTTTGCATTTGTCACTCAGGTGGCTTCCCACTTTAACCGTCCGCTCCGGGAACCTGTCACAAAGGACCCACTCTTCGACTCCATCCTTTTGGGGTTTCTCCGATATTTCTCACTCAGAGACAGAAGAAAGCACTTCATATGCTGATTTTACCCAAGCCAAGCCTTTTGGCGTTTGGAACACTAGAGCTCCATGGGGGGTTGATGTCTGTGCTTGCATATCTCCAATCCCAGGATTGCATTGTATTTTGAGGGTGCTTGGACCACTGTGAAAGTCAAATTTATGTTTCGGACTCGATCTCCTACCCCGACTGTAAATGGGATTCCGATCTTTCCCAAGGGGTGTGACACACTGTTGTTGAAACCCACTAAGGGGATAGAGTCCTCCTCGAGCCTATCCCTTACGTCCCTTTCAAATCTGAGAAAACAGTGCTCGTATATCACCTCTACCCCGCTTCCCCCATCCACATGTATCCTGACCACCTTGTGACCTGCTATTATGGCTGAAATGTTAAGGGGGAGTCGCTGCACCTCGTTCTCCTCCAGGTGTGGCATCAAGATGGGAGCTTTCATGCGGTCTGGGGAGCCCAGAATTCTGGCCTTTACACTCCTGGTGGTCTCAAATTCATCCCTCCTCCGAATCATGTCTACATCTGCCCTTCCAGGCTCCCTCACATCTTTCCCCTTGCTGTCCCCTCCTTCCTTTATTTCCTTAACCAAATGAGGCAGTTTACCCGTTTTTACCGCGGCCTCTATTTCCCTGTTTAGATACATACAATCATCAGTTTTATGGCCGAAGCCCCTATGGAAATCACAGTATTCGTTCGGCTGTGCCTTTGGCCCTGGTTTTATGGGTGGCGGTCCTGGGAAGAAATTCTTCACCCTCTCAGTGGCTAGTATTTCACTTGGGGTTTTGGTGAGAGGGGTGAAGCTGTCGGAGTAGGGGAATGGGCTCCTCCCTCGAGGCCTATATGGGGAATACGAGGGCCTCATTCTATCATGTGACATTCTATCAAGAGCAGGTTTTCTTGAGTAAATAGTACCTTTTTCTGGAGGTTTTGCAACGGGGTTGACTCTCCGGGACGGGGTGTCCATTTCTTTAGCTTTGCTAACCGTGTCCTTGCCTCTGACGAAAGCCCTAACCCTGTCCATAAGGTTGTCAAATGAGTGTGGAAACTCCTCCCCCAGCTTCTCACATAGTTGTGCGTGTCACACCCTGGCTTTGCGGAAGCGTGGGTTTATGTTGGTGTGACTTCTTAATACCATAGCACAATCACAACCATGCTATATGAAAATAAAACCATGATGTTCATCCATTCAACAAGTTTTAAAAGTTACCAAGACTACATTGTTTGAAAGTCGACACATGAAACGAAATACGACCATGACATAATTAGAACTTGTTCATGAAACACAACCTACAGACATGCATAAAAACACAGTTTAAGACTTGTGACCCGTCCAGGCAGAGGTCACATTTCCTAAACTCGGATGACATCATTATTCCTACGCAGCTTAACCCCATTGCAAACTTGACCAGATCCATTAGTTTCCTGAAATACATGTAGTTTGAAAAGTCAACAAAAAGTTGAGCGAGTTCATGTAAAAGTGAGTATGTATAAGCCTTTGTAATATGTCTGTAAGTATGAAAATCCATGGTATGTAGCAATTAAGGAAAAAAAAGAGATCACCATTGGGTTGCAAAGCCAATAATATGTGTGAAGTACTGTAGGAAGACTCAAAGTCACCCCGAGGTCCGTACAGTGGGCCTGGAGTTGGGCTCGCTACACCCAGATAGATCTACCGCTAATGACCCTCGGTCCTACAATGAGGATTAATGGCCTCTAGTTCCAGCCTACCCACTCACATGATCTAAGTAGTAAACCCTCCTTAAGCTAACCATACCATGTATATCAAAGTCTGTAAATATTGTAACATGTATTCCACCCCCGAAGTATAAAACTGAAAACAGTTAAGAGAAAAGGGGGACATGAACTCACTGAAGTGCGTATCCAGAAACGTCAATCTCCAACTCTATCTGCTGCGTGACGACCTACACGTACTAATTCCTATTAGACGGATGGCCGTGCCTTGGCTTAGGGTTTAACGTTTTGTTGGAGAAATAGTTAGGTAACTATTCCGTATTCACACTTCTTATTTATTTTATAAGTGTATTCCTTCCCAAGGATGGGGGTTTTAATACATGTTTGCTTTATAATTCCGAAAATATATTTTTATGTCTCACTTGAAAATATATTTTAATCACTTGTCTAAAATATTCTAACTCCAAAATATACATATTTTTCCCAAAAATATTATATTTTATCTCATATAATTTCCAAAATAATACTTATCAAAATATACGCATAAGAGTATTTTCCGAAAAATACATAAGTTACATTTTAAAGTTCTCGTTGTAGTAACAATACCGGTGTAACTTAAATATTTATTTGTGATAGCGTTGGTATTATTTTGGAGTCGTGATTTCATAATATTCTCAGGTTATATTATTTTTATCCTAAAAATAATATATGTAGTTCACAAAATAATCACATAATCACACAAGCGTTTTATTATGAAATATATATTCTAAATATATTTAACAAGTTTTATTTACGAAAACCCACCTCCGATACTTTGTAATTTTTGAAATAAAAATCATGGCGAAGCTTATTTTGAAAACAAGGTTAAAAATATATTTTGTAAACATTTGTTTAGAAAAATATTTCTAAGTGTTATATTTCTGGAAAAATTTCGCCAGAGTTTCCTCTGTAACTGGAGGTGTCCACGCTTACAAGCGTATCATTTTCTTTTCAAAATTTTAATCAACGATCATCAATCAACAATATAAATATTTATTCATTAAACTAGACAAAATATGAATAATCATAAACTCATGAACTTGAATGTTTTGTAAAAATATGTAGTAACTTTCTAACATATTTAATAGATCTTGTTATCTTTAAAAATAAAATTTGTTTCTTAAAAACTTTATTTTTAAAGATCTTGAAGTTTCACAACTTCTATTCATGATTTACCAAAAATATTTCTTGTTAAATTTTTCTTGTGACACAAGTGTTTACACACTTGTTTATTCACTAAAATGCTTTTAGTTTATGTAAGGTCCGGGTTTTAACAAATCTTGCATCTTTCACCTGGTTCTTCCGAAAAACCACTTGTAGATTTTTAGATCTACATGTTCAGAGTCTTATTTACAAGAAAAAATTTATTTACTCAAGTTCATGTCTCATGGATGGAAAGTTTCATCATCTTTCATAACTAACACTAACATACTACTAGTCCATGTTCTTGAACATGATCTAGTATGGTTAGATGATGATCCATCCCACTTCTAGTAACAAACAACATCAAATAATCACAATCATACAAGGTTTTCATGATTTACACAACTAGTTTCGCTTTATCCAACTTATTCATCATATGATCAAGACTTTATGTCATGTTCTTGTGTGTTTTTGATTTTTAACCATTACATCTACTATTAACCACTTTAAAGAAGATCAAGATGATGTTTAGAGGCACTTACTACTAGCTCGAGGCTAGGGAAGAAACAAGACGTAAACGAGGTGGATAAAAGAAACCTAGAGTGGTCCTTGAGCTTCCGAGTGCACCGAGCCTTCTTGTGTGTTCCCTTGCTTCTATGTATGTATGTAAAATGGTTGAACAAGACTTGAAGGTAGTGATGGTGATGATGGTTGTGTTCGACCGAGACCAAGCAAGAGAGGAGAAGAGAGAGCAAGTTTGCTAAGTGTGTTTGTGATGAGAGATGATGTTTAACTCTCAAACATACTTATAAACCATCAACCTTATTATCCATCATGTAATGTGTCTACTAGATACTAAACATGAGCCATTAAAATAATCAAGAAAAGGAAAGTGGGTCACCCCTATGGGTGACCGTTGCATGAGGGGGGGGGGGGTAAGGGTTGGGTTGTGTAATGGTTAGTTAAGTTCTAGTTAGGTTCTAAATGATATTAGTTAGTGTATTAAGTGTGTAGTATAATATAAAGGGTGTTAGGGTGTTCGGGGACCCTAACTAGCTCAGAAAAGTATAAACAATGTTTTTGGCAATATTTTTATGTTCCGGGTAAAGTCCGGTTGTTCGTTTGGATATTGATCCGTTAAAGTGTCAAACAAAGCTTTAAAGTGTCTTTAATATTATTTTTAGTGACACATTAATTTACCGACACTTTGGAAAGTGTCTTTAATTATTTTACCAAGTTTTTGCACTGTACTAGCTTTGTTAAAAGCCGAATTTTGGTTACTAGTGCAGAATTCTGCACTTTAGGTATGTTTTAGGCACTTCCGGTCACTATAACTATCTCCTAGTGACGCAGTTTAATGATTCTCACCTCCCTACACTCCCTACTAGTGTAGAAATCTACTCCCGGCTCACACTGGCCTCACAATGTCTGTTTTGGTGCTGGTAATGTCAGCATGTTTACTGGGTTATCCGTATAGTGTGCTCACTGTGCTTTTGTGCATCAAGGTTGTCACTAATGTTTGTGTGTAAATAATGGAGTGGCAGTATAAATGTGATGCATGAGTATGTATGTATCAGAAATCAAGAAACAGTTTAACCACAATTGTAAGCAAGCACAATAATTAAGCATTAATTAAATATTAATTAATTGTACGGATACCTGGTTTTGTGAGGGTTGTCACATTCTCCCCCCGTTAGAGAAATTTCGTCCCGAAATTTTAGACTCTGCTTCTAGTTGCTGGGGTCTTGGGAAATAAATGGGGGTACTTTTCTTTCATACGGTCTTCACGTTCCCACGTGAATTCTGGCCCATGTTTGGCATTCCATCGAACTTTGACGAGCTTGACACTACTCCTGCGTGTTTTGTTCACTTTCCAATCCGTAACCTCAACGGGTGTTTCAGTAAAGTGGAGTGTGTTGTCGATATGAACTTCGTCAGCAGGAATGATCACCGTTTCTTGGGTTGGACTCTTTTTCAAATTTGATACATGAAATGTATCGTGAACACCATTGAGTTCGGCAGGTAGGTCCAATTTGTAGGCTACAAGCCCAATCCTTTGCAGGATTCTGAAAGGGCCAATGTAACGCGGATTCAACTTCCCACGCTTTCCGAAGCGTGCCACACCCTTCCAGGGTGAAACTTTTAATAAAACCATATCCCCAACTTGAAATTACAAAGGCTTTCTCCTTTGATTTGCATAGTCTTTCTGTCTGTAACGAGCCGCCTCGATGCGCTTTCGAATCTGCGCAATCTTGTCTGTCGTCTCTTGGACTATTTCGGGACCAACAAGCTGCCTATCACCCGCATCAGCCCAGCATAATGGTGATCGACACTTGCGTCTGTAAAGAGCTTCAAATGGCGTGGCTCCGATACTTGTGTGATAGCTGTTGTTGTATGAAAATTCGACCAACGGTAAATGATTATCCCAGCTACCACCTAAGTTCATTACACATGCTCTTAGCATATCTTCCAATGTCTAAATTGTTCGTTCACTTTGGCCATCAGTTTGTGGGTGAAATGCAGTACTTAGATTCAACTGTGAGCCAAAAGCTTCTTGGAAGGATTGCCAAATCCTTGATATAAATCTCCCATCTCTATCAGAGATAATCGAGAGAGGCACTCCATGACGTGCGACAATTTCTCGCATGTATATTTCCGCAAGTTTACTCGTGTTGTCTTTCTCTTTGATCGGCAAGAAATGTGCGGATTTTGTTAGGCGGTCTACTATCACCCAAATTGTATCGTGGCCTCTGGGTGTCTTTGGCAACTTAGTTATGAAGTCCATGGAAATCTGTTCCCATTTCCATTTGGGTATTTCAGGTTGCTGCAGAAGACCTGAAGGCTTTTGGTATTCGGCCTTTACCTTTGCGCAGGTTAAACATTTACCCACGTATATTGCAACATCGACTTTCATCCTAGGCCACCAGTAGAAATCCTTGAGGTCCTGGTACATCTTATCCGCACCGGGATGAATCGAGTACCGCGATTTATGAGCTTCATCAAAAATAACCTTTCTCAAACCACCAAACAGAGGAACCCAAATCCGTTTCGTGAAGCATAAAGTCCATTCCTCATTCGGTATCAACTGCTTCTCCATCCCACGGAGATACTCGCCCTCTATATTCCTTTCTTTCAAAGCTTCTCTCTGTGCGGCACGAATGCGTAAAGAGAGGTCTATCTGGACAATCATTTCCAAAGCCCTAACCCTTATGGGCTTAATTCTTTCCTTTCGGCTCAGGGCGTCAGCGACCACATTTGCTTTCCCTGGGTGATACTTGATCTCGCAATCATAATCATTCAATAGTTCTACCCAGCGCCTTTGCCTCATGTTAAGCTCTTTTTGGTTAAATATGTGCTGCAGGCTTTTGTGATCAGTAAAGATCGTGCAGCGCGTGCCATATAAGTAATGTTGTTTACACATATAAGTAATGTTGTTTACACATATAAGTAATGTTGTTTACACATATAAGTAATGTTGTTTACACATATAAGTAATGTTGTTTCGAATCTGCGCAATCTTGTTTACACATATAAGTAATGTAGCCAGATCTTCAACGCAAATACCACCGCGCCTAATTCCAAGTCGTGCGTGGTATAATTTTTCTCGTGGACCTTTAATTGGCGTGACGCATATGCTATAACCTTCTGGCGTTGCATCAGCACACAACCCAAGCCTTGACGCGAGGCGTCACAATATACCACGAAGTCGTATGTTCCTTCGGGTAGTGATAAGATCGGCGCATCACAAAGTTTGTTCTTCAACAACTGGAACGCTTCTTCTTGTTTGTCACCCCAATCGAACTTCTTGTCTTTCTGTGTGAGCGCGGTCAGAGGTTGAGCGATTTTAGAAAAATCCTCAATGAACCTTCGATAGTAACCAGCCAAACCTAAGAATTGTCGAATCTCGGTTGGCGTCTCCCAGCTTTTTATCGCCTCGATCTTTGTGGGATCAACATGGATTCCATTTCCGTTTACCACATGTCCGAGAAATTGGACTTCACGCAGCCAGAACTCGCACTTCGAGAACTTGGCATACAATTTCTCCTTCTTAAGTAGCTCTAGAATAGCTCTTAAGTGTTGTTCGTGCTCGCCCTTCGTCTTCGAGTAGATTAGAATGTCATCAATAAACACAATCACGAACTTGTCGAGGTACGGCTTGCAAACTCTATTCATTAAATCCATAAAAACTGCCGGTGCGTTTGTCAGCCCAAACGACATAACTAGGAACTCGTAATGTCCATAACGAGTCCTAAAGGCCGTTTTCGGGATACTCTCCTCTTGTATCCTTAGTTGATGATATCCTGATCGAAGATCGATTTTTGAATAAAAGCTCGAACCTTGCAGCTGATCAAATAGGACATCGATTCTCGGTTGGGGATATCTATTCTTGATGGTCAACTTGTTAAGCTCGCGGTAGTCTATACACATCCGGAAACTACCGTCCTTCTTTTTAACGAACAGAACCGGAGCTCCCCAAGGTGAGAAGCTTGGCCTGATGAATCCTTTGTCCAATAGCTCTTGGAGTTGTGTTGATAACTCCTGCATCTCTGAAGGCGCAAGTCGGTAAGGTGCCTTAGCCATTGGCGCGGCGCCTGGGACTAAGTCAATGTGGAACTCGACTTGTCTTTGCGGCGGTAATCCTAGCAAGTCTTCCGGAAAGACTTCAGGGTATTCTTTTACTACTGGGATGTCTTCGATCTTTGGTTCAGCCACTTCTTTATCCACGATGTGTGCCAAGAATGCAACACATCCCTTCTGTAAACACTTCCTAGCTTTCAGACAGCTAATGATTCTCAGAGGCGTATCACGCTTCTCTCCATGCACTATGATCGTTTCTTCATCCGACATAGGGATGCGGATGGTCTTCTCGTGGCAAACGATCTCGGCTTTGTTACTTGATAGCCAATCCATTCCTACTACTACATCAAAGCTTCCCAACTCGACAGGTAGTAGGTCTAGCGTAAACTCGTGCCCTCCTAGTTCAATCACGCATCCTCGGACAACTTCACTGGTTTCGACTAGTTTTCCATTCGCTAATTCGATCGAGTACGGAACGTCTAATTTACTAGGTGTCAACCCAAGTATATTCTTAAATTCTAATGATACGAAACTATAATCGGCACCAGTATCAAACAGAATAGATGCAAAGCGTTGGTTTACAGGGAACGTACCAGTGACTACGTTTGGATCTTGGCGCACTTCCCTGGCGCCGATGTTAAAAACTCTTCCCCGTGCTTGGTTCAGTTTTGGGCATTCCTTCTTAAAGTGCCCAACATCTCCACAATTAAAGCATCCTGGCCCTTGGCCATTTCCGTTCCTAGCTTGAGTGTTGTTTTGGTTGCGATTTCCATTACCAGCTTGATTCGCAACGTTTCCACGGTTTCCAATTCCTCCATTGTTTCCTTGCGGGCGGTTCCCATTGCCACCCCGGTTGTTGTTTCTATTACCAAAACCTCCTTGGCCTCCCCGGCCAGCACTAACCCAGCAAGTTTCCTTCAAGTGACCAATTTTCCCATAAGCTTCACATGTTTTTGGTCCGCATTGGCCAGTATGATGGCGCTGGCATGTGTTACACTTGGGCAGTGTGCCCATATAACCCTTCCCTTTGTTCTCAACACCGGTTGCAGCTCTAGCCGGTGTGCTTGACTCGCCCTTCTTGCTTACATGGCTGGTTCCTTTCTTGAAATTGGAAAACTTTCGCTTGTTTTCCCCAGACGGTTCAACATGTGTTTCCTTTTTCTTCTGATCGGAAATTGAGAACTTGTTTAACCTAATGGCCTCCTCAGTAAGCGCCACACTTAGGTCGATGGCTTCCGTGATTGTCGCAGGCTTGGAAGTGGTAACCATACTCATTATCTGGGGTGCCAATCCCCAGATAAATCTCTCAATACGCTTAAACTCTGGTGTGACCATGTAAGGTACTACGTGAGATAAATCATGAAATCTTTGAACATATTCTGCAATCTTGGGACCATCCATCCTTAAATGCCAGAACTCGGTCTCTAACCTTTGTATCTCAGCACGAGAGCAATACTTCCTTCGCATTAACTCTTTTAACTCAGCCCATGTCAACGCGTAAGCAGCAGCTTCTCCTAAAGTCTGCACTTGTAAGTTCCACCACGATAGGGCTCCATCCAGAAATAGCCCTGAGATGTAAGTCACTTGTTGTTCGGGAGCACATTTGCTCATTCTTAAGACAGATTCTGTTTTCTCAGCCCACCTAACAAACACAACGGCACCTCCTGTGCCATCGAATTTCACGGGCTTGCAGTCGAGAAACTGCTTGTAGGTGCACCCTGCACATACGTTAGTGTATACAAAGGGTATTAGCGGTCGTGCTATAAATATCCGAATGTAATGTAATATATCTCAAACGACTTAACATTACCATGTGGTGGATTGTTATTGCCGTTATTGTTCGAATTGCTCCCGCTGGTTCCTCCTTGTGAGGCTGCATACTGCGCTATGGCGGCAGCAATGATTCCTTGGAGTTCCGCCTCCGAAGTGGGCATGCGCGTCTCGCGTCTTGGTGGCATCTTCTAAAAGATGATCGTGTTGGTCAGGTCATAGTAAGTAAACAACATACGTGCGTAATACCATTCAAACACATAACATCTCATGTTACAATTTAACCAATCATATAGCATCACATGTTATTAATCAATCCAACATCACATATAATGAGAATACTGCGATTGCGCTATCATAAATTAAGATCACAATAATGTTTACAAGTTTTGTATCGTACATCACAAATGGCTAAGGGTCACATCGCCCTTGCCCAATCTGACTAATCAACTACAACAAGCAAAAGCTAAACATCAAAAGTCATGTCATCAAAACGCGGTCTTCCAAAAAGCTGTATAGTCTGCACAATCGCGGTCCTCTCACCAAAAGTCTACCTGCGTAAAACCAAAAATATGCCTATGCTGATGGCGGCGGAGGAGGAGGAAAATGAGAATAGAGTAAGCGACGCATATGTAACCAGTCCTCCTCCATAGCGCGATAAGCGCGCAACAAGTATACTATCTGCTGCTCAGGAGTCCAAAAGCGAGCGGCAGAATCGGGGGACAGTGGACGTGGAGGGTGCGGTGCTGCAAATGGTGATCGACAATGACAAGGTGGGTGTGGAGCTGACTCCAAAACCTGAATACACGCGTCAATGCGTCCTACTGTATCATCAAAGAAGTGAGGATGTCCTCCGTAGAGGACCCAACATGGTACGGGTGGTATGGATCAGACAGTGGCATGATAGGGGGCGTAGTCCATAAAAATGGCTCGCTCAACGGCATGTAAGATGGTGCAGTGGGTGGTGCAACAGAAGAAGACAGTGATGTGAACGGTAAGGATGATGGCAGCACAGGGGGAACAAAAGTAGGATGAGAAATCTGGGGTACAAACTGGCTGCCTCCTGGCGTGAAAGGTATATGACCAAACGGCTGTCGTGATGAACCCTCCCCAGGACTTGGTGGAGGGATGTCCTGGAAATAGGTGATCGGGAGATCTGTGCGGTGAATATCTGTGGTGTGTGGGGGAATCGAAGGAATATCAGTGTGTGCTGAAACAGGTGTGACGGGTACCATGTGTGGTGGGTAATCGTCATCAATCCACCCATTGTGGGTGTCGGCATAACGTGGATCCACATAAGCAGCAAAAGGTGCACGGTCAAGCAGTACCGGCATATGATCAGGAAAGGGTGCAACAACAGGATCCTCTATCAAGAGTGGAGCGTCAACAGCAGCGTCAGCAACATGATCATCCACTAACGGTGGAGCAACAACAGGATGATCGGCAATAGGTATATCATCAACAAAAGGGGCAACAGTGGGTGCATCATCATGGACAGGGCCATGCTCTAATGCAGGGTCAGGAGCGACGACTGGCTCAGGGGCCACGACAGGCTCCGGGTCAACCAAATCCATCTCAAAATCAGCTGGAATGTCAAGTAAAGGGTCAATAGGATCTACAGGTGCCTCCAGGGGCTGATCCATGTGAATAAACTCAATATCGTGGTCAGGACTGAAATCAGGGGGAAAGATCGGCTCAAAAGTGTCATCGTCCTCGTGGTCAAACTCTAACTCGTGCGATGGACCGGGTGCAGCTGACATTGCCATGTCAGGGTCAGAAGAGTGAGGCTGCACACCATGGTCATGCGAAGCTGCAGATGCCACAGACTCCAATGAGTCCGGGACAGGCGAACCGACAGGAAGCTCCTCAAAAGGTGCCTCAGCAATGGGAAGAAGAACGTCAGCATCAATAGGGGCCCCGCCCTCATAGTCAGCCTCAGGCGGAACCTCCTCAAACAGATCGACGTCGTCGTCTGAAACGGCATCGAGGGGTATGTCAACCACTGGAAAAACAGCAAGCGGTATAGGAGCAGGGATCACCGCAAGTGGTAAATCCCCATCAGGAAGGCCATCAGCAGGCTCAACTCCAACGTCGGGCAGCGCGAACGGCTGGAAATCATCGTCGTCCGTGCTGGTGGTGTCCGATGTGTAGACCTCCTGCTCTGACGAAATCTCGTCATCTAACACGATCGCCATGGGGTCTAGTGTGTCCGATACCCCTGTATCTGAAGATGAAGCCATAATGTCTGTAATACAACCACAGATATGCACATATATCAACATATAATCAAGTAAACATGTTAGTCACGATAAAGCAAACAAGTAATCATCCTAGTCTTCCCAAGACTATTCCTCCTAGTCTTTAAGACTAAATCCCTGGTCTGTATGACCAATCCTCCCT
This sequence comes from Helianthus tuberosus, assembly GCA_030545235.1. Lineage (NCBI taxonomy): Eukaryota > Viridiplantae > Streptophyta > Magnoliopsida > Asterales > Asteraceae > Helianthus > Helianthus tuberosus. The sequence continues at coordinate 192,791,358 of CM060406.1, forward strand.
CAGTCTCTAAGACTGAATCCCTGGTCTATATGACCAATCCTCCCTCAGTCGCTAAGACTGAATCCCTGGTCTATATGACCAATCCTCCCTCAGTCGCTAAGACTGAATCCCTGGTTTATATGACCAATCCTCCCTCAGTCTCTAAGACTGAACTCCCTCAGTCTCCCCGACTGAACTCCCTCAGTCTCCCCGACTGAACTCCCTCAGTCTCCCCGACTGAACTATAAATCTTTGAAAAGTGTACTTGTGCCCTTTTGTTAAAAATGTTTGTGCCCTGGATCTGGACGTTTAGTGTATGCAATGTAAAAATGTTTTCGTGAGAGCCCTAGTGATCATAGTCTAGACTCGAGAAGGAATCCTAGTTCGCTATGATCGATGCTCTGATACCAAGCTGTCACACTCTGGCTTTGCGGAAGCGTGGGTTTATGTTGGTGTGACTTCTTAATACCATAGCACAATCACAACCATGCTATATGAAAATAAAACCATGATGTTCATCCATTCAACAAGTTTTAAAAGTTACCAAAACTACATTGTTTGAAAGTCGACACATGAAACGAAATACGACCATGACATAATTAGAACTTGTTCATGAAACACAACCTACAGACATGCATAAAAACACGGTTTAAGACTTGTGACCCGTCCAGGCAGAGGACACATTTCCTAAACTCGGATGACATCATTATTCCTACGCAGCTTAACCCCATTGCAAACTTGACCAGATCCATTAGTTTCCTGAAATACATGTAGTTTGAAAAGTCAACAAAAAGTTGAGCGAGTTCATGTAAAAGTGAGTATGTATAAGCCTTTGTAATATGTCTGTAAGTATGAAAATCCATGGTATGTAGCAATTAAGGAAAAAAAAAAGAGATCACCATTGGGTTGCAAAGCCAATGATATGTGTGAAGTGCTGTAGGAAGACTCAAACCTAGCAGATTTTTGCGTCAGGCTCAAAGTCACCCCGAGGTCCGTACAGTGGGCCTGGAGTTGGGCTCGCTACACCCAGATAGATCTACCGCTAATGACCCTCGGTACTACAATAAGGATTAATGGCCTCTAGTTCCAGCCTATCCACTCACATGATCTAAGTAGTAAACCCTCCTTAAGCAAACCATACCATGTATATCAAAGTCTGTAAATATTATAACATGTATTCCACCCCCGAAGTATAAAACTGAAAACAGTTAAGAGAAAAGGGGGACATGAACTCACTGAAGTGCATATCCAGAAACGTCAATCTCCAACTCTATCTGCTGCGTGACGACCTACACGTACTAATTCCTATTAGACGGATGGCCGTGCCTTGGCTTAGGGTTTAACGTTTTGTTGGAGAAATAGTTAGGTAACTATTCCGTATTCACACTTCTTATTTATTTTATAAGTGTATTCATTCCCAAGGATGGGGGTTTTAATACATGTTTGCTTTATAATTCCGAAAATATATTTTTATGTCTCACTTGAAAATATATTTTAATCACTTGTCTAAAATATTCTAACTCCAAAATATACATATTTTTCCCAAAAATATTATATTTTATCTCATATAATTTCCAAAATAATACTTATCAAAATATACGCATAAGAGTATTTTCCGAAAAATACATAAGTTACATTTTAAAGTTCTCGTTGTAGTAACAATACCGGTGTAACTTAAATATTTATTTATGATAGCGTTGGTATTATTTTGGAGTCGTGATTTCATAATATTCTCAGGTTATATTATTTTTATCCTAAAAATAATATATGTAGTTCACAAAATAATCACATAATCACACAAGCGTTTTATTATGAAATATATATTCTAAATATATTTAACAAGTTTTATTTACGAAAACCCACCTCCGATACTTTGTAATTTTTGAAATAAAAATCATGGCGAAGCTTATTTTGAAAACAAGGTTAAAAATATATTTTGTAAACATTTGTTTAGAAAAATATTTCTAAGTGTTATATTTCTGGAAAAATTTCGCCAGAGTTTCCTCTGTAACTGGAGGTGTCCACGCTTACAAGCGTATCATTTTCTTTTCAAAATTTTAATCAACGATCATCAATCAACAATATAAATATTTATTCATTAAACTAGACAAAATATGAATAATCATAAACTCATGAACTTGAATGTTTTGTAAAAATATGTAGTAACTTTCTAACATATTTAATAGATCTTGTTATCTTTAAAAATAAAATTTGTTTCTTAAAAACTTTATTTTTAAAGATCTTGAAGTTTCACAACTTCTAGTCATGATTTACCAAAAATATTTCTTGTTAAATTTTTCTTGTGACACAAGTGTTTACACACTTGTTTATTCACTAAAATGCTTTTAGTTTATGTAAGGTCCGGGTTTTAACAAATCTTGCATCTTTCACCTGGTTCTTCCGAAAAACCACTTGTAGATCTTTAGATCTACATGTTTAGAGTCTTATTTACAAGAAAAATTTTATTTACTCAAGTTCATGTCTCATGGATGGAAAGTTTCATCATCTTTCATAACTAACACTAACATACTACTAGTCCATGTTCTTGAACATGATCTAGTATGGTTAGATGATGATCCATCCCACTTCTAGTAACAAACAACATCAAATAATCACAATCATACAAGGTTTTCATGATTTACACAACTAGTTTCGCTTTATCCAACTTATTCATCATATGATCAAGACTTTATGTCATGTTCTTGTGTGTTTTTGATTTTTAACCATTACATCTACTATTAACCACTTTAAAGAAGATCAAGATGATGTTTAGTGGCACTTACTACTAGCTCGAGGCTAGGGAAGAAACAAGACGTAAACGAGGTGGATAAAAGAAATCTAGAGTGGTCCTTGAGCTTCCGAGTGCACCGAGCCTTCTTGTGTGTTCCCTTGCTTCTATGTATGTATGTAAAATGGTTGAACAAGACTTGAAGGTAGTGATGGTGATGATGGTTGTGTTCGGCCGAGACCAAGCAAGAGAGGAGAAGAGAGAGCAAGTTTGCTAAGTGTGTTTGTGATGAGAGATGATGTTTAACTCTCAAACATACTTATAAACCATCAACCTTATTATCCATCATGTAATGTGTCTACTAGATACTAAACATGAGCCATTAAAATAATCAAGAAAAGGAAAGTGGGTCACCCCTATGGGTGACCGTCGCATGAGGGGGGGGGGGGTAAGGGTTGGGTTGTGCAATGGTTAGTTAAGTTCTAGTTAGGTTCTAAATGATATTAGTTAGTGTATTAAGTGTGTAGTATAATATAAAGGGTGTTAGGGTGTTCGGGGACCCTAACTAGCTCAGAAAAGTATAAACAATGTTTTTGGCAATATTTTTATGTTCCGGGTAAAGTCCGGTTGTTCGGTTGGATATTGATCCGTTAAAGTGTCAAACAAAGCTTTAAAGTGTCTTTAATATTATTTTTAGTGACACATTAATTTACCGTCACTTTGGAAAGTGTCTAGAATTATTTTACCAAGTTTTTGCACTGTACTAGCTTTGTTAAAAGCCGAATTTTGGTTACTAGTGCAGAATTCTGCACTTTAGGTATGTTTTAGGCACTTCCGGTCACTATAACTATCTCCTAGTGACGCAGTTTAATTATTCTCACCTCCCTACACTCCCTACTAGTGTAGAAATCTACTCCCGGCTCATACTGACCTCAGAACAATGTCTGTTTTGGTGCTGGTAATGTCAGCATGTTTACTGGGTTATCCGTATAGTGTGCTCACTGTGCTTTTGTGCATCAAGGTTGTCACTAATGTTTGTGTGTAAATAATGGAGTGACAGTATAAATGTGATGCATGAGTATGTATGTATCAGAAATCAAGAAACAGTTTAACCACAATTGTAAGCAAGCACAGTAATTAAGCATTAATTAAATATTAATTAATTGTATGGATACCTGGTTTTGTGAGGGTTGTCACAGTGCGTGTTTTAACCCATTAATGAAACTGCTGATCTTCATGACCTCCGGGACATCCTTGATATTCATGCTCTCCTTGACAAACCTCTCCATGTATTGATCTATCCGTTCGTTGTCCCTCTGCCTTATATGCATGATTTCGTTTGGGTTTTTGATCACTTTCCTTTGTTGGCCAAAGTTACTCAGGAACTTCTCGCTTAACTCTTCATAGCTGTCGATTCCTCCGGGGGGAAGACTGTCAAACCAGAGCCTGGCTCCCTTCGTTAGAGTTTGCACAAACATGTGACACCAAACTGGCATGGGCCATCGTCCCAGCTGCCCTGCACCTTTGAAAGCATTGAGATGGTCCTCAGGATCTCTTGTCCCGTCGTACCTGTCGAAGTTCGGAGGTAGCTTCGTCTTGGGGGGCATGGGTGCTTCGGCTATCCTCCTAGTGAACTTTGAGATCTCAGCTAGGTCCCGAGGGAGGTAGGGCTGTTCTAGATTATCGTCGCTTCGATTTTCCTTCTCCTTCTCTTTTCCCTTCTGTTTCTTCCCTGTAATGAGATCTTCTCTCTCCTCCGAGGACATCTGTCTTTGGGCTGTCATGAAGGTTTTCCAGAGGGTCATTGCCACCATTTTTGTTTTGTGGATCCACCCCTTCCTGGTTGGAAGGTGTGTCGAAGGACAGTCTAGCCCTGAGGCTGTCAAGTTTCTCTTGTCTTTCTAGATCGTCAAGATGCTTTTTTAACTTCTCTCTGTGCATGGCAACAAAATCTGGGGTAATGGCTTCCTCCTTTTCCAGAATTTCCACCTGATTTTCGTTCTCTTCCTCGTGAGTTATGTCTTCCACTGTGACCTTATCATGATCATTCTGCACTGTTTGGACGGTACGTGAGCTGGGTGGTGTTTCCATGTTGTTTCTCGTGAAATGGGTTATCTCAACGTCGGAGTTTCAGAGTGGGAATACCAGCTAGACTGTATGGTCCCACGGATGGCGCCAATGTCGAATACCCAAGTCCCTGATGACGTTCAAAGGGTCTCCGCTGACGTTGGAATATCCCAGCTTCCGTTGCTACAAAAGAATAAACCGTTAGCCTCGTCACGGAGGGCCCCGGGAGGGGGATCCGTGACCAAGCTCCGGCGTGAGGATAAGTAAGCTTGCCGGAGAGTATGAGAAGTTTATTCCGATGAGTAAGATCACCGGAATATTTCTCTATGGTGTGAATCTAATTAATGTGTGTGTATTAAATGTAGAGAATATTGGTCGGAATAAATGAGAGAGTAACTAGTGTGATACCTTGAATCCGCCTTTTGACTGTTCTTTTTCCTTCCTTATATAATTGAGAGGCCTTATCTCTCCTATGAGATCTTAACGAGGTGATCCAACGGGTTCTGTTAGTCTTCGGGGGGCTCAGACACGTGTCTGACCCCTAACGGTAAGATTTCTCTCTCATTTAATGTTTCCGGCAAAGAAGTACAATGCCAGCCATATATCATCTTCATGTCATGCATTAAATGCTGTCTGTGTCCTCTGATCTCTTTCTTCCCGCTCATTTTAACATAAGGGAAACCTTAGTGGGCAAGGCAAACCGCTTTTGGGCCTTATCTGTTGGGCCCGCATGGTAACAGCCCAAAGACGGATAAAATGGAGCAATCCATTGGCCCGTCGTCAGTTAATTGGTTATAAACCTTGGTTATTGTTAAGTTCAATTAATTAACCAAGTCATTTTTGCACTAAAATTTGAACTAAATGAACATGTAAAAAGAAATGGTGACATAAAATAGGAATTGCATGTTATGACTAAACACATTCCGAAGATCCCAACACGTTTAGTGGGAATCATTTAGATGACGCGTCAGCAATGATCCATCCACTGACACCTTGAAGATCAAATTAATAGTAGCTCGTTTCATGGAATCGGTTCTAGCGCAATGCGTTTCACGGAACACTTTAACACTGAAATAAAATTTTCACGCTACAGGCTACTCGATCCAAACGTATTCTCAATTCTCAAGGTTTTTCGTTACAACACGGACACATAGACCCAATCGACATCATATATACATATATATGATGTCTTAATATTTTTCGGTTCAGTTCGATTAACATACGCTTATAGGACACCCTTAATTATAATCGAATAATCGTTTAAGCAAATAATCTTAACCATAATCGTCGATTGATCTCCACTGTCGGTTAATTCGGTTTCATGGCAATCTGGTTATTGTTTAATTTTAGTTAAGCTAGTAGACTAAAATGGCAATGGTGAAACCTTTTTGGATTCACAGACAAAAAATGAAATCTTTGGACTAAACTGGCAAATGACCCAAATCACAGGGACTAAAATGACATTTAACTCTTCGGACGGATATGTTTTTTTCATTGCTATCTGTACTAGGTTGTTTTCTTTATAATAAATACATATTCATGTGATAGCACGAGGAGTACAAATGAATATGTTTTATATATAATATTGATAAGAACACATACCACCATTTAACCTAAATGTAAAACTTGTTCGACGCATGTTAGGTCAATTATTGTTTTTTTTTTCCACAACACGATGACGGTAATTAACACGAGGTCGGTAATGTTTGCTTCGAATGAGTTCGACACATTTGGTCCAACGGTAGCCTCATGCCTTTCCTTACATGAGGTCGTGGATTGGAGTATCGTATGGAGCAATTTGCTCTGAGTTGAGCAGGGGTTTCCTCAATTGTGAGTTTCCTTTTAGACGAGTATGTAAGTCAGGTCATCACGTTATGTTCTTCGGATGGAAGGGTGATCTTGGACGTCCAGGATCTTTGCTGCTAAAAAATGAAACCTCAATCTATATATATGTGTGTGATCCGGAAGAAAAAACTATCTTTTAACTAATAAATTCATGAAAACCCTATTGATGTTTGTATTATTGTAACTAGAGTAAATTACAAAAATCGTCTTTTATGTTTACACTAGATTGCAAAGTGTGTCCTTTATCTTCAAAAAGTACAAAAAACATACTCGATGTTTGCAAACCCTTGCATGTTACGTCCTTTAGCCCTAACTCAGTTAATTTTTATGGTCAAATTATGTCACACAAGGGTAGATTAGTCTTTTCACCCATTTATCTAAAATATCCTAATAATCAAATGAAAACAAAATTTAAAAACTAACATATATAATAGCACCCATCTGTTTCTTCTTCACATAGGTACACTCCTAACCGCCACCACCTCTCCCACCGCACGGCCACCACCACATCTGCCGCCAAACGACCACCGCCATCTGAATCCTAACTACGAGTACCACCCCCTCTCCCATCGCATAATCACCACCATCTGAATCCTTAACCACCATCGCACCCACAAGCCACCACCCCCTCTTCCGCCGCACCACCCACCATCTAGTGATGATGTACTCCTGTTCTTTGCAGATGCTTATGATGTTTTTTATTTAACTTCTGGATTTGATGATTGCACTACGGGTTCCGATTTATCATCTAGGTTACCATATTCAATTCATGAGGAAACTAGTGTTTGTGATTTTTTGATTAGAAATTTAGAAGCTTGATTATTTTTTTTTAATTTTCAATTTATTATTGATGACACCACTTGTTTTTTCCCCTTTTAATTTTGACTTTTTATGCTTTATTCACTTTGTTTTAAAGTTGTTTATGTTTAGGGCAGTATTCATCACAAATTGCGATGCTTGTTGTAATATTTTATAATCACTGTCTCAATATTGTTATATATTAGGATTTGGGGATTTTAGAAAGAAGGTATTACTTTTTTCTTGCAATTTGAAGTGATCCCTCATCACAAATTGCGATGCTTGTTGTAATATTTTATAATCACTGTCTCAATATTGTTATATATTAGGATTTGGGGATTTTAGAAAGAAGGTATTACTTTTTTCTTGCAATTTGAAGTGATCCCTGTTCATGTCATTTAAATGTTCTTTTCAGCATAGTAAAACACATTTATATGTCTTGAGTTATGGTTAACAATCTGAATCCTTCCCCGATCTGTCTTGAGTTATGGTTAAAATTCTAAATCCTTCCCCGACAGGTTATAATCGTGTAAGAATGTCAGATTTGTGATGTTTGGAATGTGTTTGGATGTTGGTGTAGGGTACTAGAGAAGAAACCAGTTGGGGCATTGAGCTAAGTCGGCCACGCCGGTGACTGTTGTCGGTGGTTGTGGGTTCGAATGGCGGGTGACAGGTGGTGTGGAGGTGGTGGCAGGTGGGTGGTGTGGTGGGTGTCCAGTAGTGTGTGTGTGAGAGAGAGTTTATGTATATGTATATATATGTGTATTTAAACAAAAAAAGTATTTATTGATTTTATGATTTTTTTATTAGAGTAAATTACAAAAATCGTCCTTTATGTTTACACTAGATTGCAAAGTGTGTCATTTATCTTCAAAAAGTACAAAAAACATACTCGATGTTTGCAAACCCTTACACATTATGTCCTTTAGCCCTAACCCAGTTAGTTTTTATAGTTAAATCTGACCAAATAGACCCCACATGAGGGTATTTTGGACATTTTACCCTAAATACTATAATAAAAAATCATAAAATCAATAAATACTTTTTTTGTTTAAATACACACATATATACATATACATACATATACATAAACTCTCTCTCACACACACACTACTGGACACCCACCACACCACCCACCTGCCACCACCTCCACACCACCTGTCACCCGCCATTCGAATCCACAACCACCAACAACAGTCACCGGCGTGGTCGACTTAGCTCAATGCCCCAACTGGTTTCTTCTCTAGTACCCTACACCAACATCCAAACACATTCCAAACATCACAAATCTGACATTCTTACACGATTATAACCTGTCGGGGAAGGATTTAGAATTTTAACCATAACTCAAGACAGATCGGGGAAGGATTCAGATTGTTAACCATAACTCAAGACATATAAATGTGTTTTCTATGCTGAAAATGAAAAGAACATTTAAATGACATGAACAGGGATCACTTCAAATTGCAAGAAAAAAGTAATACCTTCTTTCTAAAATCCCCAAATCCTCATATATAACAATATTGAGACACTGATTATAAATTATTACAACAGTCATCGCAATTTGTGATGAATACTGTCCTAAACATAAACAACTTTAAAACAAAGTGAATAAAGCATAAAAAGTCAAAATTAAAAGGGGAAAAAACAAGTGGTGTCATCAATAATAAATTGAAAATTAAAAAAATAATCAAGCTTCTAAATTTCTAATAAAAAAATCACAAACACTAGTTTCCTCATGAATTGAATATGGTAACCCAGATGATAAATCGGAACCCGTAGTGCAATCATCAAATCCAGAAGTTAAATCAAAAACATCATAAGCATCTGCAAAGAACAGGAGTACATCATCACTAGATGGTGGGTGGTGCGGCGGAAGAGGGGGTGGTGGCTTGTGGGTGCGATGGTGGTTAAGGATTCAGATGGTGGTGATTATGCGATGGGAGAGGGGGTGGTACTGGTAGTTAGGATTCAGATGGCGGTGGTCGTTTGGCGGCAGATGTGGTGGTGGCCGTGCGGTGGGAGAGGTGGTGGCGGTTAGGAGTGTACCTATGTGAAGAAGAAACAGATGGGTGCTATTATATATGTTAGTTTTTAAATTTTGTTTTCATTTGATTATTAGGATATTTTAGATAAATGGGTGAAAAGACTAATCTACCCTTGTGTGACATAATTTGACCATAAAAAATTAACTGAGTTAGGGCTAAAGGACGTAACATGCAAGGGTTTGCAAACATCGAGTATGTTTTTTGTACTTTTTGAAGTTAAAGGACACACTTTGCAATCTAGTGTAAACATAAAGGACGATTTTTGTAATTTACTCTTTTTATTATAGTATTTAGGGTAAAATGTCCAAAATACCCTCATGTGGGGTCTATTTGGTCAGATTTAACTATAAAAACTAACTGGGTTAGGGCTAAAGGACATAATGTGTAAGGGTTTGCAAACATCGAGTATGTTTTTTGTACTTTTTGAAGATAAAGGACACACTTTGCAATCTAGTGTAAACATAAAGGACGATTTTTGTAATTTACTCTTGTAACTATTTATATTATACATGTTGACTTACAATGAAACAACCTATTGATGTTTTTATTATTGAAACTATTTATATTGTACAGACAGTGATGGTGGGTAGTGGACGTGGACGTGGATGGTGGGTGATGGGTGGTGGACGTGGACAATGGGTGATAGTGATGGACGGTGTAATGTTTAACCCTTTACATGACCAAGTTAATCATGAATTACAAGAGATGTTATTGATATCACCAAAGATGAAAGTATGTAAAACATCTTGTCGTTCTTCAATATTTTATTAATTTCACCAACTATATTTAAAAGTAAAACAAAACAAAATTTCATAGTGGCATCCAACTTTTGGTCACTCCATAGTCCATCCATGATGTATTATTCTTATCTTGTCATTATTGATGATACGTGTTACACGCATTCATAATGATAATGATACATGTAAATAGGGCTGCAAACGAACCAAACGTTCGACAAACAGTTCGTGAACTGTTCGGCGGGAAGTTCGTTTGTGTTCGTTTGTTTATTAAACAAACGAACACAAACAAGAAATTCCGTTCGTTTAGTTAAATGAACAAACATGAACAGATGGCACGTTCGTTAATTTATGTTCGTGAACGTTTGGCAACGTGTTCGTTTGTGTTCGATAGTTCATTAGTGTTTTTAGCTTTTATATTTTATTTAAATACTTCAAAATTCTGACAAACAAAATATTTAATAAGTGTCGATGTATTATATATTTTGTTCATGAACGTTTGTTTGTGTTCGTTTGTTACCATTTGTGTTCATGAACATTAGTTTGTGCTCAATTGTGTTCATCATCATTCGTTTTCATTCGTTGCCTAAAATTAACAAACAAACACAAACGAACACGAACAAGTTCATTTCCTTAACAAATAAACACGAACATAAAATCTTGTTCGTTAAGCGTTCGTGAACAGTTCGTGAACACATATATTTCTTAACAAACGAACACGAACAAGGACTTGTTCGTGTTTGTTCGGTTCGTTTGCAGCCCTACATGTAAAGAGGGGCGGATGCACCCCAGTCTAAGGTGGGCGGGCGTACCCCTGGAAAAGAAAAATTAATGCTATTTTCCGTCGAAAATCCCGTCTGCACCCATTGAAATTTTTCGTCCGCACCCTTTCGATTTTTTCGTCTGCACCACTTGGAATTTTTCGTCCGCATACCTTAGGTAAAAAATGTTATCGATTTATATTTTAATTTTTTTTAGTAAACTATGATGTTTTTTTTAAACTACCTAAATTATATAAACTTATACTACCCAACTTAACCCAAATACCCAATACCTTAACCCACTATTTCATTAAACATAACTAGTCCACTAATTCTTAACTCATTAACCAAACCCAACCTAAGTTCAAACTACAATAATTAAAATAAGCCCAATAGTCACTTAAAATTCCCCCCCCCCCCCCTCCCTTTCTTGCGTCGTTTCCTGCCAGCGATTAGCGAACACAACAGCAGCCACAACAGTACGTCATCAGCAACCGCGAACCACCGTCGTCCGACACCAAACCAACCGGAATCCAATAAAGGGTACGTTTTTATGTTTTTTTGATGATTTTAATTGATATTATAGGAGAAAAAGGGTAATAAAATTCTTAAATACCTTTGAAATTTCGTGTGTTTTGACGTTGTTTATGGTTGTTTAGATGCTTTTTAGGGTGATTATGTTGTTTAGATGATTTTTAGGGTGATTACACACGATTTCTAGGGCTTGAATAGTTGAAAATTAAAATTGAAACATTATGTTATGGAGCGATGAACTTATGAATCAATTTGTTTTAGGTGATGTTTTGGATATATTTCAAAAAATGAAAACCTGTAGGGCGACGTTTTAATTATGTTTGTAACAAAGTTTGACGTGTTTTTTATGTTCTTTTGTTTTACATGACCCAACCCGAACCGACCCAATACGAGACGATTTTTTTACTTATATACCTATGGGCCTAAAATTTTCAAAAATTTTCTGTATCCCCATAAAAAAATTACTATGTCCGCCTCTCCATGTAAAGGATAAAACTTGAAATTAATTTAGTTATTTTGTCATTCTAAGGTTTTATTCAACTACCATTGAATAGTGATTCACTCTATATGAAGTCCAACCACGACAAAAAAAAAAGTATAATAGAACACATTTGTGTATCTTTCGTTAGCAAGACTACTCAACAAGTTCAAAATCAAAATGATTTTTTTTTTTTTACCCAAAAAACGTACAACCTACAAATTACACATCAAACGATATAATATTTTCAAAATGCTTTCGAGTCTTGCCTAAGAAAGCAAAATTGAATCTAAGCATGCACTTAAGAAAGTTGTATACGTCAATATTATTCTTGTACATTTAAAAAAAAATCGAGACATAAAAAATATAATTAACTTTGATACTTAAAAGTCTCGTTTAGTTTACATTGAGAATAAAACTTTTATAGCCAAGAGAATAATAAGAAAGTTTACACCTGTGTCAAGGTCAGGATTATTTATGAACACCAAAAAAAATTAATAATTTTGAATATATAGATAATATTTGTTAATAAGATTCAAATAAAAATATATTATTTTAATCCATAAATTTTATCATTTACTATTTTGTTTTTCATTTATGTTTATCATGTCTTTGCTTTATAAAAAGGGATTAATAGCATAAATAACTTATGGCTTTACTACGTTTTAGACTTTTAATGTAAAAATATAAATGAAAATACAAGTAATAATAAAATACATAAATAACAACCTATAACAAAATAGTTTATGTTAATACTCTAACAATCAATTATATATAATCTTTTATAATAAACGTTTGAGTTCATTTCAGAACTTTAAATAATTGCAAAACTTTCAAAACTCTTAGGAAATAGTCAGTTTATTTATATATTTCGTCTCTTTTCTCATGTTAAATATTTGACGTCACATTTCAACTTCTAATGAACTATAGATTTTAAGAACTATATGACATGTTATTTAAAAATAAAAGAAAAATACTCAACCTGTGTAATACACAGGTCCCTAATCTAATAAATAAATAAATAAATAAAAGAGTTCTCAAAGTTATTAAATTTTCAAAAGTCTTGAAATGAACCCAACTCATGTGTAATTACATCGAAAGTACAAGGGAGTAAACTGTCATTCTGCAAATTTATTGTTTTCAATTTTTGAAATGAACCATTGAACCCAACTCATGTGTAATTACATCGAAAGTACAAGGGAGTAAACTGTCATTCTGCAAATTTATTGTTTTCAATTTTTTTATCGTCCCCAAAACAATGACAAGTAATAAAAACACACTATAACACGTACCCTGATAAGAAATTGACACGCAATAGAAATTCAAACATGTAATAATTCAAAAATGGAAAATGTTAAGAAATTAAAATTTTGCTTATTCAAGACAAAAAATGTTATATTCTCCATTGAAAATTTGCTTATTCAAGACAAAAAATGTTATATTCTCCATCTTTCGAATATGGAAAGCTTTCATTTTCGATTATTAAGACATATACGATAATTTAAGCCGTTCAAAAAAAAAAAAATACATACACGATAATCTTTTTACGAATAACCCGTCAATTTATACTTACGTATACAACAGTTAAGACTATACGTTATGGGAGAGCATGAATCGTGACGTGGCCGTTACGTCAGCACGCGTTTGAAGGGTGACATGGTGCCAAAAAGTGTGGGGTGAGATGAGCGTGGAAGGGTGGCGTCGTGTGACACATAGCATACACTTTTTATATTTATTTTATATTAAAAAAAGAAAATTAAATAAAAAACCCACCACCCAATCAAAACAACACACCTCATCTCCACAACGCCGATCGAATCTTTGCCACCCCCTTCCCATGCCATCAACAACGCCAGACTATGAGTGATGTAGCGGGGTGATTGAGGCCCCCACGCGTCTTCCACGCCACCACACCGCATGTTCTAAGGTCATGTGTAGTGGTAACACCACATAGCCCCTTTTATGGGGGGGGGGGGGGGGGGGGGGGGGGTTATGTGACAAATGGCAGAAAAGTAAAATGTGGAGGTTATAAGGCCATCCGTAGTCATAAAGCCCCTAGTGGGGCGTTATGCGACACGTGTCGTGCCACGTCACACAGGGGCTTTATGGGGCGTTATATCACTAAAGCCCGTAGTCATAAAGCCCCTACCCATCAATACCTAATTATGAATTTTTGAATTTATTAATTAATTATAAAAACCCTTGCTAATTTTTTATTGGTCCAAAGTTTGTAAAGCTTCTCCACCACGCCGCGATATCCATAGCGCTCCCCCCCTTTTTTTTCCCTCATAACGCCGCCCGTCGCGGTGTTTCAGGCGTTATGGGGCGTTATAGAAGAAAAATGGCGCCATATGCAGCCCCATAACACAAGGTCTAAGGGGGTTATATAACATGTGTATGTAGTGAGGGATTATGTAGATATGTGGAGAGTTCAAATGAGAAGAATTTTTTTGTAAGAAGAAAAAAGAAGAAGTTTCAACCAATAAGAATGCTTCATTTTACTTTATTTAATATTTGTAGTTAATTTTAATATAAGGGTATATAGGTAAACTTACATAAATTATTAATTTGTATTCTTCCCTTTTAATAACTAGCTAAATTAAATTTGTAACTCCTTTTCAAAATATATACTTTTTCCAAATTAAAAAAAACAACTTAATTTAAAGTGTAGAATAAATTATTAGTTGTGTAGGATAAATTACGAGTTGTGTAGGATATATTTCGAGGTGTGTAGGATAAATTTCGACTGTGTAAGATAAAATTCTATAATGTGTAGGGTATATGTAGGAAAATTTTGATATGTGTAGGTTTTATAGATTATATGTAGGATAATTAATGATTAGTTGACTAATTAATTAAAAAGAGAAAAATTAATGATATGAGTTATAAATGAAATAGCATTTTACTAATATGTCCTTTCTTCTTTTTCTTTTCACATTAAATTTGTTCTCAAATGAACCTTCCCCATGTAGATATGAAGTTATATATGTATGTATATATATTTGTGTGAAAAAGGCAAATGTTTTCACTCCGTTATAATTTTCGTGAGGCAACCTAATTCAGGTGATATAACGCCCCTCAGGCGGTGTGAGGAGGCGTCATAGGACGCTGTAGAGAGGATTGACGCCATATAACCTTCCACTACGGAAGGTCTAACAATTATCAAAATTATACTTACAAACTCACCACACACCAAATCTCAAAATAATGGAGTCGAAAATGGTCAATTTCGAGAAAAGTATTTTTCAACTGATGTACAAAGATGATATTTTTCAACTGATGTACAAAGATGATAATATTTTTTCAAAAGGCAAACTTTATTCACAAACCAACACGTCTATCAAAGATAAGTGGAGCAACAAAGACCATTAAACCATTACATGATTACAACATATTTACCAACAATCAAATTTACACCACTAAGCTCACGAAATCAAGTTATAATTTTAGTCTATTCTTAAGCCAAAGAAAACCTAACAATTTAATACTATCAATAACGTCTTCGATCTTCATCTCTTTGTTGGAGAAGTCTTATCGTTCCTACTTTCTAGCTTTCCAAATACACGAACACGCAATGTTGATATGACATTGAGTTTATAGGTAACTTAGGTGCTGTTTGTTTTTTTTTTCAAAAAGAGTTTCCTGACCTCTTATGTCTGCGTCGCGCAGACCTTTGGGTCTGAAGACTGTTTGTTTTCTCGAATACCTTTCATTAAAAGAGGTCTGCGCGTCCTCTTTTTGGTGCAGATGTGGGTCAAGCTTTTCTTACCTCTTGTCCATCCTTTTATTTTTGCTAGATATCACAAACACATAAAAACCCTAGAGCTCCTTCTCCATCTCCTCCAGCCCAGCCGCCGCCTCCCTCCTCCTTCGTCATCGCCGCCTCCTCCCCCCTCCTCCACGCCGCCACCAACTCCTCCCTCCCCACCGCTGCCAACTCCTCCTCCCTCCTCCACACTGTCGCCGCCTCCTCCTCCTCACCGTCGCCGCCAACTCGCAAAGTCGGTCTCGATTCAGTCGATCGTGATGTCATCCGTGATTTGCTTCAGCTTCAGAATGACGCCGACCTTGATCCTGTAATCATTATTCACTAGAGATGAACATTTGGTACCGGGTAACGGTACCGTACCGTGTATATTCGGTACCGGTTCCCATTTTCTTTGTTTTTCGATACTGGTATCGGTATTTACGCGTTAAACACCGGTAAGTACTGGTACCATACCGGTTCCGGTACAGAACCGGTGTATTCGATACCGGTACCACTTTTCCCCGTTTATCGGTACCAGTACTTTCGGTACCGAACGGGTACTGTGCTCATCCCTATTATTCACAACATTTTTTTTATTTTTCAGAACCGTTATTGTTATAGTTTCATCTCGCTGTTGAAATCGTTAGAATTCACTCTGAGTGTTGATTATAATCCAATTCTTCTTTGTAAACACTTAATTACTTGCTTGAACGTGCTAATAGACTGTTTACTGTTTGTATATATTCTGCTGGAAGATTATCACTATTGATTTATGTTCAGATGATTGTAACACAAATTGTTAGTTCTGTGTGTGTTTTTATAGTTCATACTAGTTAGAATGTGAACATTGTATTAAACTAGTTTTGTACTTGATTTTAATTATCATAGTCTAGTTTAATGTTAGTTCATAAGTTAATTATTGGTGTTTATTTTCTGATTTTTGCTTATTATTATGTTAACTTTTTGTGTTTGTTATAGAATATAGATGTTCATCTTAATAAATTGTTTGCTGAAGTTAAGAAACAAATAGTCTTCTTCTTGCATACTGCAGAATTTTTGTCCACCTCTTCTGCTATAGATGTATGCTGATGTGCTAAAGGTGGTCAAATAAATATAAACTAAAATAACATAATCTAGACTCTCTAAGCTTTAAATTTATAAACTTAGACTCGATCTAAACCTAAACTACACAACCGGCAAGTGTACCGATCAATGCAGTATAGCTAAAGTAAGTCCGAGTATTGAACCCACGAGACTCTCTAATTATGTTAACTAAATTATCTAGACCTAGACCGACACGGACTCTAACTGTTTTTATATTTGAAGAGGGGGGGGGGGGGGGGGGTTAAATATCCTAAAAATTGCAAATTAAAATAAATTAATTAACTAAGATACCGAATCACAAATTAACTTGGATTTTACTCAATTAATGGAAACGACTGCCTAGACTGGATTCCTGATTTATTATAGTAATGACTTTATTATGCTTATTAATTATTATGGAACCGAGATCTTTATATACTAAACCTACCGAGATACCGAACAAGACCCTCGACCCTTCTCAAGGAGACACTTATGGAACTCTAAATAGGCTGTCATGTCTACCGGTTGCTAGACTCCTTCACATGTTATCTAGGTTTCTAAAAGTACCCTGATTCGATTCACTCCCTCACGGGTTATAAATCTAGGATAAGTTTAGAATTTCAATTTAACTTGTTAGACAACTATCACTAAGGAAACTAGTTCAGACTCCTCACAGATATCCTACCTAGCAATTTAATGACGAAGACCTAACAATAATTCCGCACCTCACAGCTATTGAAATTAGTAGGACACTTTAATTTATTAAATTACCAATTATTACTTCTGAGGTGTATCGCGCGATTAACTCTAAAGATTATAAATTTATTCCGTGATATAGACATTCACCAAAACTTATTACCTAGTATGAATTTATTCTGTGATATAGACAGTCACCAAAATTCATACGAAACAACAAAAGATAATAAAACAATTCAAAGTATGTAGATACATTAAACCGAAATAACAAACCGACTACTTTTATAAACAATCCATAAATAACTAATTAAACATAATAAAAATCAAAACTTATAAATCCATCATCCAAGTCTAGGCAGTAACAAGAAATTAGCCAAGCAAAGTCATGAAAACAATAAACACAAGAGTAACTTTGACAACTAGAAACATGGTTAAAGAATTAAGAAACAAGAACGAAGAACCCGAATAGTGAAAAAACGATCCGGACGACTTCCTCAGCTCCCAATCTTCAATCCATAGCTTCCAGCCTTCAAAACTGCTCCAAAAGTATGTAACTTGCAGCTGATTTCGTCCCTAATTGATCTTAATTCGTGAATAGGATTTTAGGGATGTTAATGATGTATGTATATGAGGTTTAGACAAAGAATCCTGTCCCAAATCAACATGTCCGCGTACTATACCCCTTCACGGCACGCGAAGGGGTCTTGGTCCTTCTTTCGTGTCGCGCCAAGCACAAGAGGTCAACCGAGTCAACTGTAAGCCATCGCGGCATGCGGTGATCACTTCCAAACCTGTCACAACGCGCGACAGGTATCAAACTCACATTTTTTAATTCAGCTCATCTATCTAGCTCCCATTTACATTCCGGCACTTGGTATTAGCCTGATTTAGCTCGTTTTCCTCTCTTTTCAGCTGATTTCATCAACCAAGGACTGTAAACACAAATGAAATGAAAGTAACTAATTCTAGATAAAAACTAACGAATACGAAACGAAAAATACAAACTCTACATGATAAATAGATGTATTTTGCAATACATCAAATATTCCCACACTTACTATTTTTTCATCCCCGAAAAAGACTTATGCAAACGGAATCATAGTCAAGCAAAAATCCGAATTCAAAAATTAGATTACTTTATAAACATTAAAACTCGTATTAACCGCGATTGCAAATATACGTATCCACTTAAACCCAAACCCCGGTTACAAGCCCTTATCATACAATTTATGTTTAAGTTCGGTCAATCTACCTAGGGTCTCACACTAGAAGCCGCAATTTCACCTAATCCCGCCTCAAGTTCATGAAACAAAAGGAATGAATCATTGGATTCTTTCCTAACCGTTTTATACCAAAATTAAGAGAATTTAAAATCAAAATTTTTCTTATTATTTTTTCTTCTTTTTGAGCACTAGACTTTGCATCACCTAACCCAGAGGTTGTCTCAACCAGAGTTACCATCCACGAGAGAGACAACGTGAGCGTCGGTAATTTTTGCATTTTTTTTCTTAACTTAACCTTGAGGCAATCTAAGTCAGAGTCACCATCCCCAGTGATGATTACATAGGCCTCGTCTTTTATATCAATATAGCTCATTTATTCTATTTTTTCTTTTGATTAAACTCTAACAATTTTAGCTTATAACGGCATTTCTTACACTGTTTTCGTCGGTTTCGGCTATCTACTTTTCCTAGATGAGAACCTGCTAGCAGACTAACAATTAAGGTTATTTTTAATATCAAAGGAACCTAGAAACCGGGTCGAGCCTATTCACATATCCCATGCTAGACACGAGTTTAACTTTATTCTCTTATTATTATTATTATTATTATTATTATTATTATTATTATTATTATTATTATTATTATTATTATTTGAAACCCAAATATGCTTGACTTTACTATCATTTTCCGTTTATATTTGTAAAACTTCTTCATCGAGGACATTTTCTATTTTTCAATTTTTTTGGATTTTTCGAATTTTTTTTTTTATATTTTTCATAATTTTTTATGACTCAAGACACTACTAACTAGACCTAAACGATAGTTTCCCATCCCCACACTTAAACTCTACATTGCGCTCCATGTAGGATGAAAACCGACTCAAAAGACTAAAATAACTAAGAAATAAAAAGACGAAGTGCAAAAATGGAAAGGACTTAGCTGGGTAATTAACGCGTAAGCTCCAGAACTCTCGTCCAATTCAGCTCGATCGTATAGCATTTCGGTCACGATCGGCTACTGACTCTGACTGGTACACTTGGTAAATTTCTTGAAATTTGATAAGCAGCTCTAAAATCACCCGAATAGAGATTACATACGGGTGGTACGATTCAACCATTCATAAACAAAAACAAGCAAAAACCAAAGCAGTACTGACTCGACACAAAAGACGACTCAAAAACTACTAACTTAGACTCATAATACAAAATAAACGACTCAAAGTACAAGTAAACACATACCGGATAGGAACCATATGCTAGAAACTGTCAAACCGAACACGGAAAACAACTCAGCCGGAAAATACACCCGTCGCGCTACGCGATGGGTTCCATCTACCTCCTCCGCGTGCCGCGATGTGCATAAAAATCATTTTTAATTCTTTTATCTTAGCGCTACGCGAACCAAGCACCCTGTACCCTTTGCGTGACGCGAAGGGCCTATTTTTACAGAAAGTTTTTAACTTTTGTTACCTGATGCCTTAGAAAATTTTCCAAATTCTTTCTAACTCGTCCAAAACACTTTCTAAGCCAATTTTTTTACTAGAAACCATCTTGGAACTCCGTTTCTTCGCATTCTGAACTCCTCCACGGACATGATCACCTGCAAAACAACTTAAATCACGAAAACACGAACACAAATTTACCTAAACTATGATAACTACTCGAACTCTACAAACTCTACAACGACATATCACCCTAATTCCTCAACTTCTCTAACACTCACGGAGGATCATGTAGACCCAGCTCACCTCCGTACCCTAACTCTCGGGCTGTAGCACTATCATACCTACGAATAAACGAATCTCACCATATCCCACAACCTCTCAACTCATCATTGGGCGGTTTGAACCTAGATGATTTCAAGATATATCCATCCCCACACTGAGCTTTACTCAATGTTTCTATCTTAGATTCTAACCGTTCCATACTCTTCTCCAATTTCTCTACTCTCCTATCTGGTGGATCCCCACACTTGGGTCCTATCACCTCCTCTAAACTAGGGTCTCTCATCCCCTCTTTCTCATCTTTCTCATCCCTATCACTCTCACTAACTGATGCTACTGCCTCCACCCGAGCACCCGAACTTCTCGCAGTATTGACCTTAAAAACTATCGTTTCCTTGCCCACTCTAAGTGTAATAGTACCTAAGAAAACATCTATGAGGGCTTTAGCGGTACACAAAAATGGACGTCCAAAAATTAAAGGCACATTCTTGTCCGCTTCCATATCTAGCACTACAAAATCCACCGGGAAAACAAATTTATCGACTTTTATGAGCAGATTTTCGACTATCCCCCGAGGATACTTAACAGTTTTGTTAGCTAAACCTAAGGTCATGCGAGTCAGTTGGAGATCACCAAGGCCTAGTTTTTCATAAAATGAATAGGATATCAGATTAATACTAGCACCTAGGTCGGTTAACACATGGTTTTGAACATCACCACCAAACAAACACGGGATCGTGAAGATACCCAGATCAGTGAGTTTTTTCGGTAGCTTGTTTGTCACAACAGCAGAGCATTTGGCATTCAAATAGACATTAGATAGCTCCTCTAACTTATCTTTCCTTTTCAGGAGATCCTTTAATAACTTAGCATATTTCGGCATATGCTTGAGGGCTTCGATTAACGGAAGATTGATCTTTAGTTACTTAAACATGTCTAGGAAGTACACGTATTCCTTAGTGTATTTTTGGTTCTTTAAACGTGTAGGATAAGGAA
Organism: Helianthus tuberosus; assembly: GCA_030545235.1. NCBI lineage: Eukaryota > Viridiplantae > Streptophyta > Magnoliopsida > Asterales > Asteraceae > Helianthus > Helianthus tuberosus. Next base: position 192,812,802 of record CM060406.1, read on the forward strand.
GACGAGCATGATCAATCTCAGGATTCAGTCTACCTGGCTCAACCGGTTTCCTAACAACCTTCTCTAACAGAGGGGCCTCTAATTCTATCTCCTGATCAACCGGTTACTCTTCCTCTACTTGAACCGGTGGCCTCTCCACTTCCCCTAACTGTCGACCTGACCTAGTGGTTATGCCTTTAACGTGATGGTTTGCCGGGTTAATTTGTGTGTTGCCTGAGAACTGACCTGGTGGTCATTCTTGCAACTGACGAGAGATTTCACCTACTTGCCTTTGAAGGTATAGGAAGCTAGATTGTTGGTTCTTAAGCATGATAGCATGTTCTTCTAAACCCCTACCCAAGTCTTTTAGGGTTTTCTGTGTGGTTTGGTCTTTAACTAGCAATTGGGATAACAAAGACTTAATCTCATCTAGACCACTACCCAAGTCTTGGTTGTTTGAACCCAGATTACTCGAACCCCCACTAGCAAATGAACCCTGCCCCCAGTATGGATTTTGATTCGATTGGAAACCAGGGGGATTACCGGAAGAACGCCAATTATTATTATTACCACGCCAGTTCGAATTATAACTGGAATTATTATTATTATTATTATTATTATTATTATTATTATTATATGTGTTAGTAGAACCAGGGTTTTGACCAGTGGTAAACTCGACTTGCTCTTAGGTAAGCATTGGGCACTCTACTCTATCATGACCTCCCCAACAAACCTCACATCTATCTACCTTCTTCCTAATATCTTGAAATTGGTTACTTACCTCTCTCTTAAGGGACTCTAAAGCAGTGGCTACTGTTGTTTCCAAGCTAACTTGGTGTACTCCTCGAACGGCTGAGGATGTACAAGACTCAGGAGTGGAATTCCTGGTGGTAGATCGTTGTTCATGGTCAGAATGAGCAAAACGTTCAAACCGGTCATTGCATTCGGCCGTTGTTTTCTTACCCATTAAGTGGCCTCCTACAGTGGTGTCAAACCGAGCTCGGATCTCAGGAGTGAGACCGTTGTAGAATTTCTCTACAAGTGCCCAGTCTGATAGACCATGCTGAGAGCATCGAGAAAGTAAGCTTTGGAATCTCTCCCATGCTAGGTAGTAGGGCTCGTCAGGCTCCCTCCGGTACGAATGGATCTGATCGCGAATGCGAGATGCTTTAGCGGGTGGGAAGTATTTAGCAATAAAAGCATCTCTAATGGCAGCCCAGGTGGTGAAGGAACCTGCTGGCTATGAATCAAGCCATGTGGCTGTGTGGCCAGCAAGTGAAAATGGGAATACCTGAAGGTAACGGGCTTCAAGATTAGCACCTTCGATAGAGAAGGTGCTGCAGATTTGGGTAAGGCGGTTGATGTGGGCAGGAGCATCCTCGTCATCATGATCGTTAAACTGGCAGGAATTGTTAATAACAATCATGATATAGGACGGATCTGCCAGGATTTGTCATTGTTCACTACGGGAAGGGTGATAGGCGAGTTCACACCGGTGAAACCGGTGGTGGATTGTTGGTGGACGGGTTGACGACCTGCCATATTCGACGCAACTGGTTGTGGACTAGAAGGACAGGAGGGTGGTGGGGAATTATGTGGTGATGACTTCAGTGTGAAGTCAAAGGCTCGTGGTTTAGATTGAAGGGTAGAGTCAGAAATGGCGAAAGTAGGAGTAGAAGATTTACTAATATTTGGTGTGAAAGATGAGAAGGAAGAACTGTCCACTGGTGCCTTCGGCGGAGGTCCTTGTGAACGTGTATGGGGTATCCACTGAAAAACCGACAAATACAAATAGAACTATGTCGCAACCCCCGGCCCCTATCTCTGGGAACGGGCGGCCGTGAACCAGTATCGGTGTTTATCAATTTGGCAGCGGAATTTACATTAGGACAAATAGTTTATCAGAGTAAAACACCATATTTTTATAATAATAAATACATGGGAATTCCCAAGTTTCTATTACAAACATGTTTATAGGGATAAACCCTAATTTATTGAATTAAAACGTCTTCTTTATTTAGGTAACTTTTATAGCCACTTTTCCAAGCCTTCAGTGTTGTCCAGCTGGCTTCTAATTGGCTTTCACATTTTGTTACCTGAAACGCGTTTAAAAACATTTTATCAGCAAGAAATACTGGCGAGTGAATCCCCTTTTAATCAAGACAGGTTTTATCATTTTACAGTATTGAGGGCAATCCAACAATTACATTTGTTTACATCTACTTTAATTACCACCCACGGTACTGTCAATCCTGACTGGTGGTAATGTTACTACTCACTGTGTAGTAATAAATTTTGTATACAAAACCCTAACATACCGACGATAATTTTAGAATTACAAATACTCAATCACTGCTAATTATAATGTAAAACAATTGAGGTTTTGTAAAAACAGTTTACAAAAAGAAAGGATTACTCACTTTGCTAATTTAGGTATTTACCTTGTGACTTCCTGGTTATAATCTATTAATTAAACAATGCACACGCGTTAGTATAATAACCCAAATTTGCATTAGTTATACCCTTCCCAAGACAGAACTCCACGACTAAGTTAGGCAGAGCCTCGAGATGCGTTACGGAGCACTAGATCAATCGGGCAGCGTATCTAATACGTAACCGGGGGTTATAATACTTACAACGAGGCAGAGCTTCGCTAATTAGGGGGTATAATACCCGGAGATTAATTATACTATAGAGAAATTGAGAAAGATTGAAAGTTTTTGAACGAGTTGGGACTGAATGTCGATATCTCTTATTTATAGTGCCTGATCGATGGTTTCTGCCAGCCCGCGAGAGAGATCAAGGGGTCTCTCGCGCCCCGCGAGCTAGGTATAGTAGGGTTTAGGTTTGCTGAGTTGACTCGACTCGCTAGCTTTGACACGATCTCAACACGTGGCAGCACCGGGCGACGCCTGGTGTCCCGGCGGTCGCGGCCCGCGACGAATCGAGCACAGTCTGTCGTGCCCCGCGACAGACTTATAATATTGATTTTATTTGATTTTGTTAAATTAATGTATTTCGGGCCTATTTCTCGTATACGGGGTGTATTTTAGGGCGTATAGGGGTGTTATAAGGGTTTCGAGAGGGTTGTTATATCCTCCCCACCTTGTTTTAGAACTCGTCCTCGAGGTCTACTGGAACAGGTGTGGATATTTCCTCTGCATTTCTGATTCAAGCTCCTATGTGTATTCTGGTCCTCTCTTGGAGTCCCATCTTACTTTGACTAAAACCAATCTCTAGTGCTTGAGGTTCTTGACCTTCCTGTCTTCAATCTGTAGGGGTTTTTCACTTAAGTTTCTCGTTTACCTCTATGTCCTTAAGAGGTACCACTAATGATTCATCGGTTAAGCATTTCATGAGATTACATACATGAAATACATCATGTATTCCTGCCATTTCCTCTGGCAGTTGTAGCTGATATGCTACATGTCCTATTCTTCTAATAATCTCAAAGGGTCCAACATACCTGGGGCTTAGCTTTCCCCTTTTATGAATCTAACTACTCCTTTCCATGACGAAACTTTTAATAATACCTTATCTCATACTTGAAACTCCAATTGCTTTCGCCTGTTATCAGCATAACTCTTTTGTCGATCACGTGCTGCTTTTAGTCTTTCTTTGACTTGAATAATCTTGTCTGTTGTGTCTTGTACTATTTCTGGTCTAGACAGTTGCTTTTCTCCAATTTCTGCCCAACAAACTGGAATTCGGCACTTTCGTCCATAAAGTGCTTCAAATGGTGCAGCATTGATACTGGTATAATAGCTGTTATTGTAGGAAAATTCTATTAATGGTAAATGTTCATCCCAATTTCCTCCAAAATCAATTACACAAGCTCTAAGCATATCTTCCATCGTCTGAATTGTCCTTTCGCTTTGTCCATCCGTTTGGGGATGATAAGCAGTGCTTAGATTTAACTTGGTTCCCATTGCTTTTTGGAAACTAGTCCAAAACTGAGAAGTAAAACGGCTGTCTCTATCAGAAACAATAGATAAAGGAATTCCATGGAATGAAACTATTTCATTTACATACAACTTTGCTAATTGTTCCACACTGAAAGTTTCCTTCATTGGTACAAAATGAGCAGATTTAGTTAATCTATCTACAATCACCCAGATTGTATCATTACCTTTTTGTGTCTTGGGTAATTTGGTAACAAAGTCCATTGTTATCAATTCCCATTTCCAAACAGGCATTTCTAATTGCTGCAATAACCCTAAGGGTTTCTGATGTTCAGCTTTAACCTGTGAACAGGTTAGACACTTGGCAACATAAGCTGCTATATCCTTTTCATTCCTATCCACAAGAAATTCTTTTTTAAGTCTTGATACATCTTATCACTTCCAGGATGTATCGTATACTTAGACTTATGGGCTTCCTCTAATATTCGGTGACGTAGGTTTCCTTGTTTAGGTATCCAAATTCTTTTCTTATGGAATCTCCAAATTCCGTCTGTTCCTTGTTCTAACTCCTTAATCATTCCCTTCAATTTTTCAGTATCATCCTTGATTACTGATTCTTGTACGATTCTAATTTGTTCATTTAAATCTATCTGCAGATTTAATTTAAGAGAACGTACATTTCTTGGCTTTTCATGATACTTTCAACTTAAAGCATCAGTAACTATATTAGCTTTTCCTGCATGATACTGGATACTACAATCATAATCACTAAGAATTTCCATCCAGCGTCTCTGTCTCATATTTAACTCTTTTTGCCCAAAAATGTACCTTAAACTCTTATGACCTGTGAAGACTACAAATTTATTTCCATATAAATAGTGTCTCCAAATCTTAAGGGAAAAAATTATACCTCCTAATTCAAAATCATGGGTTGTATAATTCTCTTCATGATTCTTAAGTTTTCTAGAGGCATAGGCTATAACTTTTTGACGTTGCATCAACACACATCCATAACCTAACTTAGAAGCATCACAATAGACTACAAAGTCTTCAGTTCCTTCTGGTAACGCTAGTATGGGTGCGTTGGTTAATCTTTGCTTAAGGATTCTAAAATATTCTTCCTGTTTTGGTCCCCATTCAAACTTAACAGATTTACAGGTCAGTTTTGTTAAGGGAATGGCTATTCTATAAAAATCTCGGATAAACCGTCTATATTAACCGGCTAGTCCTAGAAAACTTCTCACCTCCGTTGGTGATTCAGGGACTTTCCATTTAGTAATTGATTCAATCTTTGTGGGATCCACATGAATTCCTTCATGATTAACTAAATGTCCAAGAAATTGTACTTCTTCTAACCAAAATTCGCATTTTGAAAATTTAGCATAAAGCTTTTCTTTTCTCAGCAAATTTAAGAGTGTATGCAGATGAGCTGCATGTTCCTCTTTACTTTTAGAGTAAATGAGAATATCATCTATAAAGACAATTATGAATTTATCTAGATATGTTTTACATATTTTGTTCATCATGTCCATAAATGCAGTTGTGGCATTGGTTAAACCAAATGGCATGACTGTAAATTCATAATGACCATACCTTGTTCTGAAGGCGGTCTTAGGAATGTCCTCTTCATGTACCTTTAATTGATGATATCCTGAACGTAAATCGATCTTAGAAAAGAATCGAGCTCCTTGCAATTGATCGAACAGATCATCGATTCTCGGTAGTGGGTACAGATTTTTAATTGTGACCTTGTTCAATTCTCGGTAATCAATGCACACACGCATTGACCCGTCTTTCTTTTTGACAAACAAGATCAGTGCTCCCCATGGTGATGAACTGGGCTGTATGAATCCTTTTTCTAGAAGTTCATCTAACTGTTACTTCAGTTCTTGCATTTCTGCTGGTGCCAAACGGTAAGGTGCCTTGGCAATTGGTGCTGTCCCTGGTAGCAGATGAATTCTGAATTCAACTTCCCCATCCGGCAGTAGTCCTGGTAATTCTTCTGGAAAAACATATGATAATTGAGATACTACGGGAATATCTTTCAATTCTTTTCCTTTAATGTTAATGATTATGGAAATCATATACACTAGGGACCCTTTTCTTGCATCACTGGCCGCTTTCATCACAGAGATGAATTTCGTAGATCTAGATGGCTTATTTCCTTTAATTGTGATCTTTTCACCCTTTGGTGAATTTACTTGTATTGACTTTTGATCACATAGAATACTGGCTTTATTGGCTACTAACCAATCCATTCCTAGTACAATATCAAATCCGGCCAGATTCATTAGGTAAAGATTAGCAATGAAATTATGGTTTAAAACTTCTATTCTTGCTCCCTGCAAGATTTCAGTGATCTTAATGGATTCTCCATTTGCTGTCTCTACTAGACATTCTCGTTGAAGTTTAGTTAATGGTTGATTGAGAAGTTTGCAAAATGAAGTATTAATAAAACTTTGGTTCGCACCGGAGTCAAATAATACTTTAGCAAAAACATCATTAACTAAAAACGTACCGGCAATCACGTCCGGAATCATTTTGGCATCTTCGGCTGTCAGAACAAATGCCCTAGCATTCTTAGTAGTCTTGTTGTTCATGGCTGGAGCTAGTTTCGGACAGTTCGGCTTGATATGCCCTTTTTCTCCACAATTGAAGCATACTCCATTACTGGGTTTCTTCCTACAGTCTTGTTCCTTGTGTCTTGGTATCTTACAGAAATTGCAGTATGTGGAGCATCTTCCTGAATGCTTCTTCTTGCAGGCCTTACAATAAGGTGCAGAAGTAGAACCTACATTCTTCCCATGGTTGTAATTACCGTAGCGAAATTCCTGGCTAAGCTTTTGGACTAGGTTCTTCCTCTGGTTCTCTTCTTGCGTACGTACTAATTCATCAGTCAAGGTATTTGCTAGTTCTACAGCTTCTTCTATGGTTTGAGGTCTAGCTGCCTTGACTACGTATCTAATCTCACTGATTAATCCCCAGATGTAACGGGAGATTAATACTAGTTCTGGTGAAGCTAGGGTTGGCACAATTCTAGCATATTCGAAGAATACGGTAGTGTAACCCTTACAGTCAATTCCAGTCATTCTAAGGTTTAAGAACTTATTAGCTATTTGTTATTTTTCATTGGGAGGGCATAATTTTCTTTCAACCATATTCTTAAACTCGGTCCATTCCATATTATAGGTTCTGTCACTTCCCCTAGACTGGAGAATAATATTGCACCATTCTAAAGCTGCATTCTTAAAAAGATTGGAAGCAAACATGATTTTGTCTTCCTCTGCACACTTGCTTATTTTTAAGATAGCCTCTGTCTTTTCTAACCAGCGTAGAGCTGCAATGGCTCCTTTATTGCCAGAGAATTCTATTGGTTTGCAGGACCAGAATTCTTTGTAAGAACAACCATAAGACATGGTTCTTCTTCTTTTTGGAATAGACAATTGAAGTAACGGTCCATTGTTTACGCTGTGACTAGGTTCATTAGGTGGTCGTTTACTTCTACTTTTACTTTTATTTTCTGCCTCTTTAACAGTTTGGATGATATATGGCATGGTATCTATAATCCCTTGTGCTACTATATGTTGGACGTCACTGTTATCTAATTGTTTCCCATTATTATCGTTATTCTGGTTTTATTGATTCACTTCGTTGTCCATCTGTATTATAAACATTTACCAATTATTAATATCGCAAAACAATATTTAATGCAACCATTCACACAAATAAACACATTGATCAAACTCGTCGTGCATTGTGATATTTACTCTATTTTATAGATATCTATATCTGTTACAAACTGCAACTGAAATTTAAAATACAATACTAGTTATGCATCAGTAGCTATTGGATTATCTATTTTAGTGGATATATTTTTTTTCAACTACAGGCCTATATATATATATTATAATTATAATTATTATTATTATTATTATTATTATTATTATTAATATTAGTGGGGGTTCATCCAATACTTACGCTCGTCGTACTTCCAAACGAGCCTCTCACCTATTTGCCTTATTCTTTCACATTCATCTAATAACTCCTCACCAAAAGTGCGGAGTTCCTGCATGTTTTCGGTACTCATGGGTGGTGCTGGTGCTGGTATTGGGTCAGGGTACTGGGGCATCGGTTCTTCGTATAGGTATGGGTTCTCTAGGATTTCCCGAATATACTGGTCATTATCCCAATATGGATCTAGAGGGTCAAGGTTGGGATATGGTGCTACTGGGTTTGGTATGAGCTCCTCCTGTGGGTGGAGTTCTCGATAATCCTTATGATCGTCTTCCCATGGGTCATAATCTGGAGGATGGGGTGTTGGGACTCTAGGGATTTCGTTTGGGTCGAAGGCAGGCATGGGAATCTGGTCTCCTGGGTTAGGTTCTATTTCCATGGATTGAGTTGGGAACAAGGGTAGTGGCTGTGGTGCAATGATTTGTTCTAAGTTTGGGTCTGCGGCAGTGATAGCTATTATGTGGAAATTGGCTAATCGCCTATTGATTATGTCCTAGGTCTGGGCATTCATTTCTCTATTTGCTGCTGCTAAAGCCCTTTGCTGGTGCAACTTTCTCATTCTTTTCCTACGCTCGTGAGCTCCCCGACTGAACCATCCTCTCTTTTTGGTAGGGAATGGTTCTTCGGATTGAGCTTTGAATATGAAAACCCCTCTTCTGTGTTAGCTGAATACCCCGAGGGGGTAGGCTAGGAAGAAGTTCCTTCCTCTCTAGGAGAACTAGACAGTTGACGATAAGCGTCTGACGGACCTTGATCACTCATACTGTAAACTAACAAATTTTCAAATAACACAAAACAATAATATACAGATATGCACGTAATCACGTAGATTATTTCCTAACATAATGAATAAAATTTTTGTGTCAGCAGAACACTTATGTGGCTGTAGCTCTGATACCACCCTCTGTCGCAACCCCCGGCCCCTATCTCTGGGACCGGGCGGCCGCGAACCAGTATCAGTGGTATCGGTGTTTATCAATTTGGCAGCGAAATTTACATCAGGACCGTAGTTAGGAAATAGTTTATCAGAGTAAAACACCATATTTTTATAATAATAAATACATGGAAAATTCCCAAGTTTCTATTACAAACATGTTTATAGGGATAAACCCTAATTTATTGAATTAAAATATCTTCTTTATTTAGGTAACTTTTATAGCCACTTTTCCAAGCCTTTAGTGCTATCTAGCTGGCTTCTAATTGGCTTTCACATTTTGTTACCTGAAACGCGTTTAAAAACATTTTATCAGCAAGAAATACTGGCGAGTGAATCCCAGTTTAATCAAGACAGGTTTTATCATTTTATAGTATTGAGGGCAATCCTGCAATTACATTTGTTTACATCTACTTTAATTACCACCCACGGTACTGTCAATCCTGACTGGTGGTAATGTTACTACTCACAGTGTGGTAACAAATTTTGTATACAAAACCCCAACATACCGACGATATTTGTAGAATTACAAATACTCAATCACTGCTAATTATAATGTAAAATAATTGAGGTTTTGTATAATAAAGGATTACTCACTTTGCTAATTTAGGTATTTCCCTTGTGACTTCCTGGTTATAATCTATTAATTAAACAATGCACACGCGTTAGTATAATAACCCAAATTTACATTAGTTATACTCACTCCGAGACAGAACTCCAACGACTAAGTCAGGCAGAGCCTCGACATGCGTTACGGAGCACTAGATCAATCGGGCTGTATAACAACCCTCCTAAAAATATTTAGAACGTCCCTATACATCCTAAATATATCCTAGAACACTTATAGCACCCCTATACGCCCTAAAATACACCCCGCATACGAAAAGTGGGCCCCAAATACTTTATTTTTATAAAAATTAAATAAAAACAAAAATCAAGGGTTTCTGGCGGGGCGCGATAGACCCCTTAGGATCTGTCGCGGGGCGCGAGCGCAGAGACTAGTGGCAGAACCCAGAGCCGCCACGTGTCGCCACTTGTCGAGCCTATACTCGTAACTGATCAACCCTAAAACCCTAGCCACCTAGCTAGCGGGCCGCGAGAAAGACAGCAGTGGCTGTCGCGGGCCGTGACCCGCTGTCGAATTAGCCCTATAAATAGAGGTCGTTGGCCTTCAGTTGCAATTCGTTCAAAAATCTCAAATTCTCTCTCAATTCTGAATTGTAGAAATAATACTCGGGCATAATACCCCCCTAAATAGCGAAGCTTTGCCTTGTTGTAAGTATTATAACCCCCGGTTACGTATAAGATACGCTGCCCGATTGATCTAGTGCTCCGTAATGCCTGTCGAGGCTCTGCCCGACGTAGTCGTTGGAGTTCTGTCTTGGGGAGGGTATAACTAATGTAAATTGGGTTATTATACTAACGCGTGTGCATTGTTTAATTAATAGATTATAATCAGGAAGTCACAAGGAAAATACCTAAACTAGCAATCTGACTTTATCCTCTTTTTGTAAATGCTTTTCATAAACTGTTTTTACAAAACCTCAAATGTTTTACATTATGATTAGCAGTGATTGTGTATTTGTAATTCTATAATTATCGTTGGTATGTTGGGGTTTTGTATACAAAATTTGTTACTACACTGTGAGTACTAACATGACCACAAGTCGGGTTGACAGTACCGTGAGTGGTAATTAAAGTAGAAATATAAACAAATGTAATTGCGAGATCGCCCTCAATACTGTAAAATGATAAAACCTGTCTTGATTAAACTGGGATTCACTCACCAGTATTTCCCACTGACAAATGTTTTTAAACGCGTTTCGGGTAACAAAATGTGAAAGCCAATTCGAAGCCAGCTGGACAGCACTGAAGGCTTGAAAAAGTGGCTATAAAAGTTACCTAAATAAAGAAGATGTTTTATTTAAATAAATTAGGGTTTATCCCTATAAACATGTTTGTAATGGAAACTTGGGTTTTTCCCATGTATTTATTATTATAAAAATGTGGTATTTACTCTGATAAAATATTCCTAACTACGGTCCTGATGTAAATTACGCTGCCAAATTGATAAACACCGATACCACTAATACTGGTTCGCGGTCGCCCGTTCCTAGAGATAGGGGCCAGGGGGTGCGATAGAGAGTGGTATCAGAGCAAGAGCCACTGATTTGAGCCACAGAAGTGTTCTGCTGACATTGAAATTGTCAATTCTGTTAGGAAATAATCTATGTAACTATGTGCATAGTGTATATTATGGTTTTGTGTTATTTGATAATTTGTTAGTTTACAGTATGAGTGATCAAGGACCATCGGACGCCTATCGTCAATTGTCTAGTTCTCCTAGAGATGAAGGAACTTCTTCCCAGCCTACCCCCTCGGGGTATTCAGCTGACACAGAAGAAGGGATCTATATATTCAAAGCGCAATCCGAAGAACCATTCCCTACCAAAAAGAGAGGATGGTTCAGTCGGGGAGCTCACGAGCGTAGGAAAAGAATGAGAAAGTTGCACCAGCAACAGAGGGCTTTAGCAGCAGCAAATAGGGAGATGAATGCCCAGACCCAGGATATAATCAATAGACGATTAGCCAATTTCCACATACTAGCTACCACAGCCGCAGACCCAAACTTAGAACAAATCATTGCACGACAGCCACTACCCTTGTTCCCAACTCAACCCATGGAAATAGAACCTAACCCAGGAGACCAAATTCCATTACCTGCTTTCGACCCAAACGAAATCCCTAGAGTTCCAACACCCCATCCTCCAGATTATGACCCATGGTTTGACGACCATAGGGATTATCGAGAACTGTACCCACAGGAGGAACCCATACAAAACCCAGTAGCACCATATCCAAACCTTGACCCTCTAGATCCATATTGGGATAATGACCAGTATATTCGGGAAATCCTAGAAAACCCATACCCATATGAAGAACCGATGCCCCAGTACCCTGACCCAATACCAGCACCCACACCACCCATGAGTACCGAAAACATGCAGGAACTCCGCACTTTTGGTGAGGAGTTATTAGATGAAAATGAAAAGATAAGGCAAATAGGGGAGAGGCTCGTTTGGAAGTACGACGAGCGTAATATGCAGTATTGGATGAACCCCCACTAGTAGTAATTATATATATATATATATATATATATATATATATATATATATATGTGTGTGTGTGTGTAACAACTCTCATCAAAAGTCATAATTATTAAATTAATTAGTTCAATAGGAAACCCTAATTAAGACACCCAAGTGATTCTGAACAAACCCTAAAATTTTCATAATTTTCAGAATCAGGATTAGGGCCCCTAAAACTCAGGGGGGGTTAAACCCTATTGACGATTATCCAAATTGTGAGCTGTAGAAATCGAATTTACGAAAACTATCAACTCAGCTAAGCTAGTCCCAAACGTGGCAACCTATAGCTAGAAAATAGGTCTCACGCGGCCCGCGTGAGGATAAGCCAAAACTAAAGCGGGCCGCGTGAGGGTCAATTTTTACCTATAAATAGAGGGCAGTGGGACTTGAAATCTGGAAAAACAACGACGTAAAAACTCACAATATTCACTGAGATACGAACAGTATACTCTAAATCCACACACGGGTCTCGAAATTCTGCCGCAAAACAGGGTATTAGCACAATCGCTGCTACGATTCATTTTCCGACGATCAATATATCCAATGGATGTTTAAGTGCCGCCCACATTAGGGTTATACTTTGTCGTTCGTCATTAATTTGATGGATCATCGTTAATTCGATGGATGAAGTATTGCACTTTGTCGTTCATTGTGAGAATTTGATCTCGTGAGTTATCGTAATTGCTGGATTGATTACTAACCCAGTTTTGTGTGCATTGTTATTTAAATTAGGTTAACAAGGCTAAATCATAGACTAAACTCTGTCCGTATTAAAACAGCAATGTGAGTCATTCTCTCTTTTTATCAAATCTATTTACAAAATCATGTTTATTTTCAAAGTTATAATTACGGGGATTAAGTTTATGTAATCACCATATTACAGCCGGTATGTGGGGTTTTGTATACATTACTTGATAATCTTCACCATTAGGGCAGCCAATGGGTGATATGACCATAGTCACAGACACCATTGGACGGAAGGGCCAATGGGTCGAGTGACAAAGTACTGTGGGTAATTGGTTTGATATCAGAAACATTGTAATTTTCCTTAATACTGTAAATTATAACAAATGTGTCATTTTAGTAAATAGAATGATTCACTCAGTATTTCCCGCTGACAAAACCTTTTTCAAACATGTTTCAGGTGATCTGTTGTAATTCAGGAAAAGTGCTGAGGAGCATCTCAAGCTTAAGATGGTGGATCATTATAAAAATAAAGAAATAAGTTTTGTAACATAACAATTTCTTAGTAAAATCATACTATTGTAAATTATCGGGGTTTTACCCCGAATTGTGAAATAAAATAATTGGGGAAAATTTTAGCTTTAAACGATCCTGATGATAAACTTCCGCTGTTAAACTCAATTAAATAAATACCACGGGATTTCTGTCCCACGGCTCCTGAAACTGGTCAAACCGGGTCGGGGGCCGTGACAGAAAAAGGTGGTATCAGAGCCACTGAGTTAAGCTAATTAAGTATTTAGAAATACTTAATTTTTCCTGATTACTATTATGTGATTATTTGTATATTAACTGATTATTTGTTAGTTACAGTATGGGTCAGAAAAAGCTTTCCAGTATCTATCTTAAATTAGATAGGTCATCCAATGAGAAGGGAAGCTCATCTCAAACAAAGCCTTATGTAATTCCCAAAGAAGGAATATTTGTGAAAAAGGCACAGTACGAGAACCCACTTTCTCCGGATAAAAGAAATTTAATTTTAAAGAAAAGTCAGGAGAAAATAAAGAAAGCCCGAGAGAAGAAAGTTAAACAAGAAACTCAAGAGTTAGTCAATAAATCACCATGGGAAGATAATTTAGATGAGAAATGGGCAAATTTGTATATGCTAGCCACAGTAGCAGAAAATGCAAATCTCTAAATAGCTTAAATTAAGTTTTAGCACCGTATCCCCTGCAAATTCCGAAACCTTATGTAGTAAATACATAAAATTACAATAAACCTTAATATGTTTTCCGGTTATCTTTGTAATAATTTAATATGCAGTGTGCAATAAAATTTAAAAGTTATTTATGAAAATTATTGTAAGATTTTAACTTAGTATTTTATGCATTTTTGCATATATGCTACATCAGCATGAGTGGGATATCTAAAGCCTTTCAGAACCTTAATCTTTACCCAGTGAATATCGAAGCTTCCAAAGAATATACTAGCTACTTTCCCGATGTAGAACAACCAGTAGAATTCAAGGTTCCACCTGTGAACAAGCCAAAACGAAAGAAAAGAAAGAATTACGTGTGGGGGAGTCGTATACGTAAGAAAAAGCCAGTTCCAAAACTTCCCAAAATAAACAATCCTTTGAAAAAGGGAAAAGAAATTATAACCGGCGAAAATTCTAAACAAAAGGAAATGGAAACTGAGGACAAGGAAGAAGTTAAGGAGAAAGGAAAAGAAATTGTAACCAGGAAAAGTCCTAGACTCCAAGAGATGGAGACTGAAGCCAAAGAAGATTATAGGCAAATGGAAAGGCAGTTTGAGGAATACTCTAAGGACATAGTAATGGAAGTTGGGCAAGGCTCTAGACCAACTCAGATAGAAATTGGAGAGAGCTCCAATCAAAATCAGGGAAGGACCTTTCAAGATGAGATAGATTTCCTATTGGCAAGCTGTGAAACAATTCAGCCTGTCAATACTAATAATAATAATATTTTTACTTATCCTCTTGAAAACCAACTCCCTATGAATTGGGAACCAGCAATTCCAGACCCAATAGTCCACTCCCAACCCATAGGAATGGACGAATGGTGGACAAACGATTGGCAATTTCAAAATATTGTCAACGATCCTTATTCTTTTCTTCCACAATTCGATCCAGAACCCCTACCTAATCCACCTATGAGTAATGAAAACATGGCTGAACTTCGCCACTTTGGTGAAGAGTTGTATGATGCTGGAACTAGAATCAGGGAAATAGGGGGACAGATTGCCTGGAAGTACGATGAGAGAGAACTGCGTTTTTAGAACAGCAAGTGACGAGAGATAGTAGGATGGTAAAACGGTGTTTGTATAATAATAATAGTAAAGTTAGTCTGTAAATAACGAATAAAACTCTGTAAGATATTGGTGTGTAATGATGCATACTATGCTAGATATAAAATGAAATCGAGAAATCGATTGTTTTGACTATACCTGTATTATAGAATTTTCTGATTGTTTGTATATAAATTGTTATTTAGCAGATACTAATAAAATTTATATATATATCAGATGGCAAACAATGGTAATGAACCTGTAAATGAAGTTAATCAGTCTGAGCAACAACCAGGGGATCAATATATGACTAGACAGGACATTGAAAATATTGTTGCTCAAGGGATAGCCAATGCTATTCCAGCATTCGTTGCTGCTATTAAAAGTCCAATTGAACCACAACAAATCGTTCCTAGCAAACGTAATACTGAAGATAATTTCAGTAATAGCATAAACGGAAGCAATGCTCATGTTAATCATGATAATGAACCACTGCAAGCTCCATTACCCAAGAAAATGAAAACTGCAACGCCTGGTTGCACTTTTAAAGAATTTCTTGCTTGTAAACCCACTGAATTTGCAGGCAATGAAGGAGCAACTGCATCACTGCGTTGGTTAGAGAAAACCAAAGCAGTCATTGCAATAAGTAAATGTGGTAGAGATGATCAGGTCATGTATGCATCCAATCTGTTCAAAGAAGGAGCACTCGAATGGTGGAATACTGTGTTACAATCAAAAGGAAGAATAATAGCTTATGCTATGACTTGGGAAGAATTTAAGGGTTTGGTGGAAAGAAAATTCTGTCCTGAGTATGAAAAGGAACAGATGGCAAATAAGTTTCTAAATCATCGGATGATGGGTGTGGATTGTCGCGGTTATACCTCAACATTCTTTGAATATGCAAGAGTGGTACCAACACTGGCTTCGCCAGAACGGGTACTCATTTCTCGCTATATTTGGGGGCTAATTAGCGAAATCCGCAATATTGTTAAAGCTGCGAGACCTCGCACTATTGATGATGCGGTAGAATTAGCTAATACTCTAACCGATGAATTGGTACGCACAAGAGATGAAGATAGGAAAAAGGAACTAGCTCAGAAGATTACCCAAGGATTTCGGGCGGGTAATAGTAATAATTTCAAGAAAAGAGGAACAGGGCAATATTCAAATTCACCTTTCTGTAGAAATTGCAAAAGGAAGCATTACGGAAAATGTAATTTAACCTGCAACCTTTGCAAGGGTATAGGACACCGTGAAGAAAACTGTAGAAAGAAAACTGTAATCTGTTTTAACTGTGGAGAAGCAGGGCATTATAAAACAGAATGTCCTAAATTGGTTAAACCAGTAGACAACAAACCTAAGGCAACCGAAGGAACCACAAAGAAGAATGCCAGGGCATTTCAGCTGACCACTCAAGAAGCAGAACTCATTCCGGATGTGATAGCGGGTACGTTCTTAGTTCACAACGTGTATGCAAAAGTATTATTTGACTCTGGTGTAAACCAAAGTTTTATAAATACTTTATTCTGCCAAGCTCTTAGTTTACCTTTAACCAATATTAGGCAGATTTTTACAGTTGAAACAGCAGACGGAAACTCAATTAAAATAGATAAAGTTTTGCAAGAAGGAAACATAGAACTTTTAGGACATAAATTCTCTGCAAAACTATTGCCGATGAATTTGGCTGAATTTGATGTTGTCTTAGGAATGGATTGGTTAGTAACTAACCATGCTAGAATCCTTTGTGATCAGAATGCCATAGAAATTCAATCACCTACCGGAGAAGTGATTAGGATTACAGGAGATAAACCACGAAAGCCCATGAAGTTCATATCAGTAATGAAAGTTGCTAATTATGAACGAAAACAAGGAATAGTGTATATGATTTCGGTAATCATTAGCACTAAGGATAAAGATCTTAAGGAAATACCCGTAGTCTCAGAATATCCTGATGTATTTCCAAAAGATTTACCGGGATTACCTCCAGACAGGGAAGTAGAATTTAGGATTCATCTAATTCCAGGAACTACACCGATAGCCAAGGCACCTTATCGGTTAGCACCCACAGAAATGTTAGAACTGAAACAGCAATTAGATGAATTACTAAGTAAAGGATTCATACAACCTAGCTCATCCCCTTGGGGAGCGCCAGTGTTGTTTGTGAAGAAAAAGGACGGTTCAATGAGAATGTGTATCGATTATAGAGAATTGAATAAGGTTACAATTAAGAATCGATATCCATTACCTAGGATTGATGATCTTTTTGATCAACTTCAAGGAGCTAGATATTTTTCTAAGATAGATTTACGCTCCGGATATCATCAATTGAAGGTACAAGAAGAAGACATACCTAAAACTGCTTTTAGAACTAGGTATGGTCACTACGAGTTTACAGTCATGCCCTTCGGATTAACAAATGCACCTGCAGCATTTATGGACATGATGAATAGGATCTGTAAACCGTACTTGGATAAGTTTGTAATTGTCTTTATAGACGATATACTTATTTATTCCAAAAGTCAGACAGAGCATTGTGAACATCTTCATGCACTCTTAACTTTGTTAAGAAAAGAAAAGTTGTACGCCAAATTCTCGAAATGTGAATTTTGGCTAAAAGAAGTGCAATTCTTAGGACACATGGTGAATCATGAAGGTATTCATGTAGATCCTGCTAAGATAGAGGCAATTACCAAATGGAAGGTTCCACAAACAGCAATGGAAATTAGAAGTTTTATAGGTTTAGCTGGATATTATAGACGGTTTATTAAGGATTTTTCCAAGATAGCTGTACCATTAACTAAGCTAACCTGTAAAGCCACTAAGTTTGAATGGGGACCCAAACAAGAAGAAGCTTTTAGAATTTTGAAACAGAAATTAACCCATGCTCCAATCTTAGCCTTACCAGAAGGAACTGAAGATTTTGAAGTATATTGTGATGCTTCAAAACTAGGATTTGGATGTGTGCTTATGCAATGCAAGAAGGTAATTGCATATGCTTCAAGACAATTGAAAAAGCACGAAGAAAATTATACAACTCATGATTTAGAATTAGGAGCTGTAATTTTTGCCCTTAAGATTTGGAGACATTATCTGTACGGAAGTAAGTTTACTATCTATACAGATCATAAAAGTTTAAGATATATATTTGGGAAAAAAGAGTTAAACATGAGGCAAAGGAGATGGATGGAAACCCTAAGTGACTACGACTGTGATATTCAGTATCATGAAGGAAAGGCGAATGTAGTTGCAGATGCCTTAAGTCGTAAGTATTATGAAAAACAACGACGAGTTCGTGCTCTCAGATTAAATCTACAAATAGATTTAATGGAACAATTGAAGAATGTTCAAACTACGAACAATTGAAGAATGTTCAAACTACAGCAATCAAGGATGATGCTGAAGGAATGAAAGGACGAATGAAGGAATTAGAACAAGGAGCAGATGGAATTTGGAGATTCCACAAAAGTAGAATTTGGGTACCTAAGCAGGGAGACTTAAGACCTAAGATTTTAGAAAAAGCTCATAAATCTAGATATACAATACACCCTGGAAACAATAAAATGTTCCAAGATTTAAGAAAGAACTTTTGGTGGATAGGAATGAAAAAGGACATAGCCAGCTATGTTTCTAAATGTCTTACTTGTTCACAAGTTAAGGCAGAACATCAGAAACCTTCAGGTTTACTACAACAATTAGAAATGCCAGTATGGAAATGGGAACTGATAACAATGGATTTTGTTACTAAGTTACCCAAAACTAGAAAAGGTAATGATGCGATTTGGGTAATTGTGGATTGATTAACCAAATCAGCTCACTTTTTACCAATGAAAGAAACCTTTAGCATGGAAAGACTGGCTAAATTGTATGTAGATGAAGTTGTATCCTTACATGGAGTTCCACTCTCCATTGTTTCGGATAGGGATAGTCGTTTTACTTCCCATTTCTGGAAAAGTTTTCAGCAAGCTATGGGAACTTGACTAAATCTGAGCACTGCATATCATCCCCAAACAGACGGACAAAGTGAAAGGACAATCCAAACTCTAGAAGACATGCTCCGAGCATGTGTAATAGATTTTGGTGGAAGTTGGGATGATCATTTACCATTAATTGAATTCTCCTATAACAATAGTTATCATTCAAGCATTGAAACTGTTCCATTTGAAGCCTTATATGGAAGAAAGTGTAGAACTCCAGTTTGTTGGGCAGAAATAGGAGAAAGTCAATTATCAGGTCCTGAAATAGTACAAGAGACGACTGATAAGATTACGCAAATCAAAGAAAGACTGAAGATGGCTATAGATCGCCAGAAAAGTTATGCAGACAATAGAAGCAAGCCGTTAAAATTCCAAGTTGGAGACAGAGTACTATTGAAAGTTTCTCCTTGGAAAGGAGTTGTTAGATTCGGTAAGAAAGGAAAACTAAGTCCAAGATACGTAGGACCATTTCCAGTGATCCAACGTATAGGACCAGTAGCTTATCATTTACAGCTACCAGAAAATTTAGCTGGAGTACATGATGTATTTCATGTATCCAATCTCAAGAAATGCTTAGCAGATGAATCTCTGATAGTACCTCTTCAAGACATAGAGGTAAACGAAAAGTTAAAATTTGTGGAGAAACCTCTTCAGATAGAAGACAGAAAAGTGAAGTTTCTCAAGCACAAACGACTAGTGCTAGTGAAAGTAAAATGGGATTCAAGAAGAGGACCTGAATACACTTGGGAGCTGGAATCAGAAATGAAGAGAAAGTATCCTCAATTATTCCAATAAATCTCGAGGACGAGATTTTATTAAGGTGGGGAGAATGTAACAACTCTCATCAAAAGTCATAATTATTAAATTAATTAGTTCAATAGGAAACCCTAATTAAGACACCCAAGTGATTCTGAACAAACCCTAAAATTTTCATAATTTTCAGAATCAGGATTAGGGCCCCTAAAACTCAGGGGGGGTTAAACCCTATTGACGATTATCCAAATTGTGAGCTGTAGAAATCGAATTTACGAAAACTATCAACTCAGCTAAGCTAGTCCCAAACGTGGCAACCTATAGCTAGAAAATAGGTCTCACGCGGCCCGCGTGAGGATAAGCCAAAACTAAAGCGGGCCGCGTGAGGGTCAATTTTTACCTATAAATAGAGGGCAGTGGGACTTGAAATCTGGAAAAACAACGACGTAAAAACTCACAATATTCACTGAGATATGAACAGTATACTCTAAATCCACACACGGGTCTCGAAATTCTGCCGCAAAACAGGGTATTAGCACAATCGCTGCTACGATTCATTTTCCGACGATCAATATATCCAATGGATGTTTAAGTGCCGCCCACATTAGGGTTATACTTTGTCGTTCGTCATTAATTTGATGGATCATCGTTAATTCGATGGATGAAGTATTGCACTTTGTCGTTCATTGTGAGAATTTGATCTCGTGAGTTATCGTAATTGCTGGATTGATTACTAACCCAGTTTTGTGTGCATTGTTATTTAAATTAGGTTAACAAGGCTAAATCATAGACTAAACTCTGTCCGTATTAAAACAGCAATGTGAGTCATTCTCTCTTTTTATCAAATCTATTTACAAAATCATGTTTATTTTCAAAGTTATAATTACGGGGATTAAGTTTATGTAATCACCATATTACAGCCGGTATGTGGGGTTTTGTATACATTACTTGATAATCTTCACCATTGGGGCAGCCAATGGGTGATATGACCATAGTCACAGACACCATTGGACGGAAGGGCCAATGGGTCGAGTGACAAAGTACTGTGGGTAATTGGTTTGATATCAGAAACATTGTAATTTTCCTTAATACTGTAAATTATAACAAATGTGTCATTTTAGTAAATAGAATGATTCACTCAGTATTTCCCGCTGACAAAACCTTTTTCAAACATGTTTCAGGTGATCTGTTGTAATTCAGGAAAAGTGCTGAGGAGCATCTCAAGCTTAAGATGGTGGCTCATTATAAAAATAAAGAAATAAGTTTTGTAACATAACAATTTCTTAGTAAAATCATACTATTGTAAATTATCGGGGTTTTACCCCGAATTGTGAAATAAAATAATTGGGGAAAATTTTAGCTTTAAACGATCCTGATGATAAACTTCCGCTGTTAAACTCAATTAAATAAATACCACGGGATTTCTGTCCCACGGCTCCTGAAACTGGTCAAACCGGGTCGGGGGCCGTGACAGTGTGTGTGTGTGTGTGTGTGTGTAACTTGAAAAAAAAATCACTAAGATAGATAATCCAAAAACTACTGATGCATAACTACTATTGTATTTTAAATTCCAGTTGCGGTTTGTATTAGATGCATAATATATAAAATAGAGTAAATGTCGCAATGCACGACGATTTTGATCAATGTGTTTGTTTGTGTGATCATTCGCATTAAACCTTGTTCGGTGATATTAATATTTGGTAAATGTTTATAATTCAGATGGACAACGAAGTAAATCAGGAAAACTAGAATAATGAGAATAATGGAAACCAAATAGATAATAGTGCCATCCAACACATAGTGGCACAAGGAATTATAGATGCTCTGCCATATATTATCAAAACGGTTAAGGAAGCAGAAAATAAAAGTAATAAATGGAAGTAAGCAACAACCAATTGAACCCAGTCACAGCGTAAACAATGGACCGTTACTTCAATTGCCTATTCCAAAAAGAAGAAGAACAATGTCTTATGGTTGTTCTTACAAAGAATTTTGGTCCTGTAAACCAATAGAATTCTCTGGCAATGAAGGAGCCATTACAGCTCTACGCTGGTTAAAAAAGACTGAGGCAGTCTTAAAAATAAGCAAGTGTGTAGAGGAAGATAAAATTATGTTCACTTCCAAACTTTTTAAGAATGCTGCTCTAGAATGGTGAAACACTATTCTCCAGTCTAGGGGAAGTGACAGAGTCTGCAATATGGAATGGACTGAGTTTAAGACTATGGTTGAAAGGAAATTTTGTCCTCCCAATGAAAAAGAACAGATTGCTAATAAGTTCTTAAATCTTAGAATGACTGGAATAGACTATAAGGGTTACACTACCGTATTCTTTGAATATGCTAGAATAGTGCCAACCCTAGCTTCACCGGAACCAGTGTTAATCTCCCGTTACATCTGGGGATAAATCAGTGAGATTAGACATGTAGTCAAGGCAACTAGACCACAAACTATAGAAGAAGCTGTAGAACTAGCAAATACCTTGACAGGTGAACTAGTACGTACACAAGAAGAAAACCAAAGGAAGAACCTAGCTCAGAAACTTACCCAAGAATTTCGCTACGGAAATTCCAACAGTGGGAAGAACGTAGGTTCTACTTCTGCACCTTATTGTAAGGCCTGCAAGAAGAAGCATTCAGGAAGATGATCCACATACTGCAATTTCTGCAAGATACCAGGACACAATGAAGAAGACTGCAGGAAGAAACCCAGCAATGGAGTATGCTTCAATTGTGGAGAAAAGGGACATATTAAGCCGAACTGTCCGAAACTAGCTCTAGCCATGAACAACAAGACTACTAAGAATGCTAGGGCATTTGTTCTGACAGCCGAAGAAGCAAAGATGATTCCGGATGTGATTGCCGGTACACTTTTAGTTAATGACGTTTTTGCTAAAGTATTATTTGACTCTGGTGCGAACCAAAGTTTTATTAATACTTCATTTTGCAAAATTCTCAATCAACCATTAACTAAACTTCAACAAGAATGTCTAGCAGAGACAGCAAATGGAGAATCCATTAAGATCACTGAAATCTTGCAGGGAGCAAGAATGGAAATTTTAAACCATAATTTTATTGCTAATCTTTACCCAATGAATCTGGCTGGATTTGATATCGTATTAGAAATGGATTGGTTAGTAGCCAATAAAGCCAGTATTCTATGTGATCAAACCTCAATCCAAGTAAGTTCACCAAAGGGTGAAAAGATCACAATTGAAGGAAATAAGCCATCTAGATCCACGAAATTCATATCTGTGATGAAAACAGCAAGTTGTGCAAGGAAAGGATCCCTAGTGTACATGATTTCCATAATCATTAACACTAAAGGAAAAGAATTGAAAGATATTCCTGTAGTATCTCAATTCTCATATGTTTTCCCATAATAATTACCAGGACTACCGCCAGATAGGGAAGTTGAATTTAGAATTCATCTGCTACCAGGGACAGCATCGATTGCCAAGGCACCTTACAGTTTGGCACCAACATAGATGCAAGAGCTAAAGAAACAGTTGGACGAAATTTTGGAGAAAGGATTCATACAACCAAGTTCATGACCGTGGGGAGCACCGATCTTGTTTATTAAGAAGAAAGACGGGTCAATGCGTATGTGCATTGATTATCGAGATTAAACAAAGTCACGATTAAAAATCGGTACCCATTACCGAGAATCGATGATCTGTTTGATCAATTGCAAGGAGCTCGATTCTTTTCTAAGATCGATTTACGCTCAGGATATCATCAATTAAAGGTACATGAAGAGGACATTCCTAAGACCGCCTTCAGAACAAGGTATGGTCATTATGAATTTACAGTCATGCCATTTGGTCTAACCAATGCCCCAGCCGCATTTATGGATAAGATGAACAGAATATGTAAGCCATATCTGGATAATTCATAATTGTTTTTATAGATGATATTCTCATTTACTCTAAGAGTAAAGAGGAACATGCAGCGCATCTGCATGCAATCCTAAATTTGCTGAGAAAAGAAAAGCTTTACGCTAAATTTTCGAAATGTGAATTTTGGTTAGAAGAAGTGCAATTTCTTGGACATTTAGTTCATCATGAAGGAATTCATGTGGATCCCACAAAGATTAAGGCGATTACCAAATTGAAAGTCCCTGAATCACCAACGGAGGTGAGAAGTTTTCTAGGACTAGCCGGTTACTATAGACGGTTTATCCGAGATTTTTCTAGAATGGCCATTCCCTTAACCAAATTAACCTGTAAATCTGTTAAGTTTGAATAGGGATCAAAACAGGAAGAAGCCTTTAGAATTCTTAAGCAAAGGTTAACCAACGCACCCATACTAGCGTTAACAGAAGGAACTAAAGACTTTGTAGTCTATTGTGATGCTTCTAAATTAGGTTATGGATGTGTGTTGATGCAACGTCAAAAGGTTATATAGCCTATGCATCTAGACAGCTTAAGAATCATGAAGAGAATTATTCAACCCATGATTTAGAGTTAGGAGCCATAATTTTTGCCCTTAAGATTTGGAGGCACTATTTATATGGAAATAAATTTGTAGTTTCACAAATCATAAGAGTTTAAGGTACATTTTTGGGCAAAAAGAATTAAATATGAGACAGAGACGCAGGATGGAAATCCTTAGTGATTATGATTGTAGTATCCAGTATCATGCAGGAAAGGCTAATGTAGTAGCTGATGCTTTAAGTCGAAAGTATCATGAAAAGCCAAAAAGAGTGCGTTCTGTTAAATTAAATCTGCAGATAGGTTTAAATGAGCAAATTAGAGAAGCACAAGAATCAGTAATCAAGGACGATATTGAAAAATTGAAAGGAATGATTAAGGAATTAGAACATGGAACAGATGGAATTTGGAGATTCCATAAGAAAAGGATTTGGATACCCAAACAAGGAAACCTACGTCACCAAATATTAGAAGAAGCCCATAAGTCTAAGTATACGATACATCCTGGAAGTGATAAAATGTATCAAGACTTAAGAAAGAATTTTTGGTGAATAGGAATGAAAAAGGATATAGCAGCTTATGTTGCCAAGTGTCTAACTTGTTCATAAGTTAAAGCTGAACATCAGAAACTCTCAGGTTTATTGCAGCAATTAGAAATGCCTGTTTGGAAATGGGAATTGATAACAATGGACTTTGTTACCAAATTACCCAAGACACGAAAAGGTAATGATACAATCTGTGTGATTGTAGATAGATTAACCAAGTCTGCTCATTTCTTACCAATGAAGGAAACTTTCAGTATGGAATAATTAGACAAGTTGTATGTAATGAAATAGTTTCATTACATGGAATTCCTTTGTCTATTGTTTCTGATAGAGATAGCCGTTTTACTTCTCATTTTTGGACAAGTTTCCAAAAAGCAACGGGAACCAAGATAAATCTAAGCACAGCTTATCATCCTCAAACGAATGGACAAAACGAAAGGAAAATTCAAACAATGGAAGATATGCTTAGAGATTATGTAATTGATTTCGGAGGAAATTGGGATGATCATTTACCATTGATAGAATTTTCCTATAATAACAGCTATCATACCAGTATCAATGTTGCACCATTTGAAGCACTTTATGGACAAAAGTGCCGAACTCCAGTCTGTTGGGAAAAAATTGGAGAAAAGCAATTGTCTGGACCAGAAATAGTACAAGAAACAATGAACAAGATCATTCAAGTCAAGGAAAGATTAAAAGCAGCACGCGATCGCCAAAAGAGTTATACTAATAACAGGCAAAAGCCATTGGAATTTCAACTAGGAGACAAGGTATTATTAAAAGTTTCTCCTTGGAAAGGACTGGTAAGATTCATCAAAAGGGTAAAGCTGAGCCCCAGGTATGTTGGATCTTTTGAGATTATTAGAAAATGACCAGTAGCTTACCAGCTACAACTGCCAGAGGAAATGGCAGAAATACATGATGTATTTCATGTATGTAATCTCAAAAAGTGCTTAGCCGATGAATCATTAGTGGTACCTCTTAAGGACATAGAGGTAAATGAGAAACTTAAGTTTGTAGAAAGGCCTCTACAAATTGAAGACAGAAAGATCAAGAATCTCAAACACAAAAGATTAGTTCTAGTCAAAGTGAAATGGGATTCCAAGAGAGGACCAGAATACACTCGGGAGCTTGAATTAGAGATGCAGAGGAAATATCCACACCTGTTCCAGTAGACCTCGAGGACGAGTTCTAAAACAAGGTGGGGAAGATATAACAACCCTCCTAAAAATATTTAGAACGTCCCTATACATCCTAAATATATCGTAGAACACTTATTGCACCCCTATACGCCCTAAAATACACCCCGTATACGAAAAGTGGGCCTTAAATACTTTATTTTTATAAAAATTAAATAAAAAAATCAAGGGTTTCTGGCGGGGCGCGACAGACCCCTTAGGATCTGTCGCGGGGCTCGAGCAAAGGGACTAGTGGCAGAACCCGGAGCCGCCAGGTGTCGCCACTTGTCGAGCCTATACTCGTGACTGATCAACCCTAAAACCCTAGCCACCTAGCTCGCGGGCCGCGAGAAAGGCAGCAGTGGCTGTCGGGGGCCGCGACCCGTTGTCGAATCAGCCCTATAAATAGAGGCCGTTGGCCTTCAGTTGCAATTCGTTCAAAAATATCAAATTCTCTTTCAATTCTGAATTGTAGAAATAATACTCGGGTATAATACCCCCCTAAATAGCGAAGCTATGCCTCGTTGTAAGTATTATAACCCCTGGTTACGTATTAGATACGCTGCCCGATTGATCTAGTGCTCCGTAACGCCTGTTGAGGCTCTGCCTGACGTAGTCGTTAGAGTTCTGTCTCGGGGAGGGTATAACTAAAGTAAATTGGGTTATTATACTAACGCGTGTGCATTGTTTAATTAATAGATTATAATCAGGAAGTCACAAGGAAAATACCTAAACTAGCAATGTGAGTTTATCCACTTTTTGTAAATGCTTTTCATAAACTGATTTTACAAAACCTCAAATGTTTTACATTATGATTAGCAGTGATTGAGTATTTGTAATTCTATAATTATCGTCGGTATGTTGGGGTTTTGTATGCAAAATTTGTTACTACACTGTGAGTAGTAACATGACCACAAGTCGGGTTGACAATACCGTGGGTGGTGATGTGCACAAAATGCAACATATAAATTACATCAATTGTGGCATAAAACTAACCCTTTTTTAGTACTAATGTTGGAAAAGTGTGTTTTTGTCTTCCTTTTGTATTTTCAGGATTAAATGAGCTCAAATTAACAAAAGAATAAAAAAGGCAGCTAAATCTAACATAAATACAAGAAAAGGAACAAACGTGGCATGCCCGACCTCCCCGACAACATCTTCCCAAGCAAAACAAGAGAACAGAAGGCTGAACACGCCCCGTGCTCAGTAAACACGGGGGCGTGCCCAAGTGCCAGCATAAAAGACAAAGCTATAGAAGCTTCTATCGCCCACCACAGGGCCGTGCTCAGCGGACACGGGGCCGTGGTCAACTATAAGATTCGCATAATCCAGGCAAATCTTGATAGTACAGATATGCTTCTGCACACGGGGGCGTGCCCAGCGGACACGGGGGCGTGGTCAACTAATGCAGACAAACTGCAATTAATGAAGGAAGAGAAGAGGATGGACACGGGGCCGTGCCCAATGGACACGGGGCCGTGCCCGGGCTGCTGTTCAGGCTATAAATAGGGGTGCTTGGCTCATTTGCAAACCATCCATTGGCACACCACCTCTCTCACACGTCACCCACCACCCACCACCATCACAACACCATCATCCACCACCATCATCCATTGTCCATCATAGAGTGTGTGAGTCGTCTCGGGATCCAAGATTGATCGTAAGAGTTCTTGACAATCAAAGGCCATGTTTGCCTAAGTCTCTTACATCACTTGGTGAAGACAAGTGTCTAGTGTAATACTTTTTATTTTTAATCTTTTCACACTTTTTACTTGGTTATGTATTAATGACTTTAATAACTAGTTTCTTATGTTGAAGGTGATTATTCCTTATCGTTTGTCCGTGGTGTCTTGGCATTATTTTTCTGTCTATATAAAATAAAAGATTTTCACCATTCATATTTCCACGGTCTATATGGAGGTATGTTGGCTACCTGGTCGGGGGTTAAGGGAACGGTTTGGTAAGAGTCTTGCCTTGTTCAGTGTATAGATCCTGCAAGGACCTGGGTCAAATTTAGTACGACCTCCTTCAATACCCACCGGTATTGGATGGCGGGGGTCCAAACTCTTTGATCCCCTCATATGTAAGCTACTATTAATACTTTAATCCGGCTATTTAGGATTGTATCCCTGCTGACTCAGACTACTTAGCCGAGGGTAACGTCACCTTCAAAATAGGGGTCTACCATAATATGCATTAATAACTTAATTAATTATCTTTCAATAATCCGACCCTTTAGGATTGTATCCTTGCTGACTCAAACTACTGGGTTGAGGGTAACGTCACCTTCAAAAGAGGGGCCTACTACAATAACTAAGATAATCTCTTAAAAAGTGCAAAAGTGCGAAAATAATCAAAGGTTACACTAAACACGAGTCGGAGCCAAGTGATTCATCTTGTCTATCTGTTTTTACTTTTATTTTATTTTTCAGCACTTTAGTTAGTTTTTATTTTTTTATTTTAAAACCTTTTTCTAACTTTTGATTTGATTAGACGTTGAGGATAAACCGGTACTAAAAGCTCTTGTGTCCTTGGACGACCTCGGTATCTTACCAACACTATACTACGCTCACGATGGGTGCACTTGCCCATATGTGTGTTTGGTGTTAGTAAATATCGTGTTTTATAAATTTAAAACTTGACTAACGTGTAAAAAGGGCTTAAAATATACTTAAAATTATATACACACCACACACGCATCAGGTGGTAATTAAAGTAGAAATATAAACAAATGTAATTGCGAGATCGCCCTCAATACTGTAAAATGATAAAACCTGTCTTGATTAAACTGGGATTCACTCACCAGTATTTCCCACTGGCAAATGTTTTTAAACGCGTTTCAGGTAACAAAATGTGAAAGCCAATTAGAAGCCAGCTGGACAGCACTGAAGGCTTGAAAAAGTGGCTATAAAAGTTACCTAAATAAAGAAGATGTTTTATTTAAATAAATTAGGGTTTATCTCTGTAAACATGTTTGTAATGGAAACTTGGGTTTTTCCCATGTATTTATTATTATTAAAATGTGGTATTTTACTATGATAAAATATTTCCTAACTACGGTCCTGATCTAAATTCCGCTGCCAAATTAATAAACACCGATACTGGTTCGCGGCCGCCCGTTCCCAGAGATAGGGGCCGGGGGTTGCGACAGGCAACGTATCTAATACGTAACCGGGGGTTATAATGCTTACAACGAGGCAGAGCTTCGCTAATTAGGGGGTATAATACCCGGAGATTAATTATACTATAGAGAAATTGAGAGAGATTGAAAGTTTTTGAACGAGTTGGGACTGAATGTCGATATCTCCTATTTATAGTGCCTGATCGATGGTTTCTGGCGGCCCGCGAGAGAGTTCAAGGGGTCTCTCGCGCCCCACGAGCTAGGTATAGTAGGGTTTAGGTTTGCTGAGTTGACTCGCTAGCTTTAACACGATCTCGACACGTGGCAGCACCGGGCTGCGACTGGTATCCCGGCAGTCGCGGCCCGCGATGGATCGAGCACAGTCTGTCGCCCCCCGCGACAGACTTATAATATTGTTTTTATTTGATTTTTGTTAAATTAAATGTATTTCGGGCCTATTTCTTGTATACGGGGTGTGTTTTAGGGCGTATAGGGGTGTTATAAGGGTTTCGAGAGAGTTGTTATAAAGTATAGAACTACTCTAAAAATAAATGACTCAACAAAATAATAAAGATACTAGACTACTTAGACTCCTACGACTGAAACAAAAGCAACTAGCACGTAGGATGTCAATTAAGACCAAACAAAGTAATTAACGCAATTGCCAAAGAGTCCCCGACAACGGCCCCAAAAACTTGATGTGCTAAAGGTGGTTAAATAAATATAAACTAAATTAACCTAATCTAGAGACTCTAAGCTTTAAATTTATAAACTTAGACTCGATCTAAACCTAAACCACATAACCGGCAAGTGTACCGATCAATGCAGTATAGCTAAAGTAAGTCTGAGTATCGAACCCACGAGACTCTCTAATTAGGTTAACTAAATTATCTAGACCTAGACTGACACGGACTCTAACTGTTTTTATATTTGAGGGGGGGGGGGGGGTTCTAAATATCCTAAAAATTAAAAATTAAATTAATTAACTAAGATACTTAATCACAAATTAACTAGGATTTTACTCAATTGATGGAAATGACTGTCTAGACTGGATTCCTGATTTATTATAGTAATGACTTTATTATGCTTATTAATTATTATGGAACCAGGATCTTTATATACTAAACCTACCGAGATACCGAACAAGACCCTCGACCCTTCTCAAGGAGACACTTATGGAACTCTAAATAGGCTGTTATGTCTACCGGTTGCTAGACTCCTTAACAGGTTATCTAGGGTTTACTAAAAGTACCCTAATTCGATCCACTCCCTCACGGGTTATAAACCTTGGATAGTTTGGAATTTCAATTTAACTTGTTAGACAACTATCACTAAAGAAACTAGTTCAGACTCCTCACAGATATCATACCTAGCAATTTAATGACGAATACCTAACAATAATTTCGCACCTCACAACTATTGAAATTAGTAGAACACTTTAATTTATTAAATTACCAATTATTACTTCTAAGGTGTATCGCGCGATTAACCCTAAAGATTATAAATTTATTCCGTGATATAGACACTCACCAAAACTTATAACCTAGTATGAATTTATTCCGTGATATAGACAGTCACCAAAATTCATACGAAGCAACAAAATATAATAAAACAATTCAAAGCATGCAGATACATTAAACCAAAATAACAAACCGACTACTTTTATAAACAATCCATAAATAACTAATTAAACATAATAAAAATCAAATCTTATAAATCCATCATCCAAGTCTAGGCAGTAACAAGAAATTAGCCAAGCAAAGTCATGAAAACAATAAACACAAGAGTAATTTTGACAACTAGAAACATGGTTAAAGAATTAAGAAACAAGAACGAAGAACCGAATAGTGAAAAAACGATCCGGACGACTTCCTCAGCTCCCAATCTTCAATCCACAGCTTCCATCCTTCAAAACCGCTCCAAAAGTATGTAACTTGCAGCTGATTTCGTCCCTAGTGGATCTTAATTTGTGAATAGGGTTTTAGGGATGTTAATGATGTATTTATATGAGGTTTAGAAAAATAGTCATGGCCCAAATCAACATGTCCGCGTATTATACCCCTCTCTCTCCGACCTGAAACCTCCCCCTCCCCCCTCCCCCCATCTTCTTTCTTTTTACTTGATTCTTGCCCCACATCTTCTTCCTTTCCCTACCCGCACTCTCTCTCTCCTATGTAAGTTCTTTGTTTTCTCTTTCTACATTTAGAAGTTTGTTTCTGTTTTGTTGGGTTCTGATGATACTTTGGTTCTTTTTGTGTGTTTATAGATCCATCTGGTGGTGATCACGAAGCTGTTTCTGATTCAAAGATTAATGTTTGTTCATCAGTCTCAAATGGTTAGTTGTTTGATTTTGTGATGGTGGTGGAGGGTGATCAGTGGTGGTAGTGCTTGTTTGAGAAGACAGAGAGACTTGGGTGTGTGTGTGTGTATATATATATAGGTGGGTGGTAGTGATGGTGGTGATTTGGAGAAGAAAAAGTGGGGGTGGGACCCACAAAAATCTTTGTTTTAATTAAACTATTTTCTATTTATTGTTTTTCTTATTAAGTAAGAGTACTTTGGTAATTTAATACAAACTTAACTGGATAACTTAACAGAGGTTAGTGATAAGGACCACACGAGTGAAAAAATTATAACCACTGGGACCAAATGCGTGACATCCCGTACTTTCAGGTCAACGGCGTTAACCCTTTTTCTGTTAATTACAATTTTTAAACGCACAAGTTAGTAACACGCGAACAACCAAACGGAGTTAATTTGATTAACTTTGCAAAACAAGGGACTTGTGTGTCATTCTATAAAGTTATGTTGATAACTTCTTGTCCAAGTTTGAGAATTGGAAAACTTGGAGGACCTTTTATGCATTTGCTAAAGTTTTGTTTTAAAAAAATATATAATAAAACCAAACCCAACCTTAGATCGCCCCCATTCCCCAGACGTTGACCTCTCTCTACTCTCTCTCTATAAAACTCTAGAAGAAGCTAGGAAAACTCATCTTTTTCGGGTTCTTGATCTTCATCTCTATCGTTCTAGGTAATCCCTCTAACATACACTCATAACTTGTTATTCTTGGATGCGTTTCTTGATTCTACATGAATTCTTGATCTACGAACCTAATAAATATTGATAACCATAATAGGGTGTGGTTGACCAACATACCACAAATAATTTAATCTGCTGAGCTAAGCTAAGGTGAGTTCACACATTTTACTAAAAGCATGCATTCCCGATGGTTGGGAACAAACAACACTTTCCCTAGTTTGGGATTGTCTAGTATTCCTGGGGATGGAATACTGTTAATTTACGATTTATAATGCATGGCTTTAGCGGACTAAACAAAACTCTATCTGAAAGTCCCCACACATTTATACCGATTAATCGACGGGGCCTGGCGAACGAGATACTAGTTAGTAGCGCTATTAGGTTTGATAAACCTCACACCGTGCCGTAGAGGACGGGAGTGAACTATTATGCCTGGGCAACTGGTCAATGATGATAGACATTGACTTGGGGCACCAACAACATTACTGTTAGTTTCGGTATGGCACAGTTTAGTAGCTTAAAGATGGGGTAGCTCCCCATGACATGTTTTATAAAACTGAGTAACTTAACAACCTACGTTTTTGAAACAACATCGGTAAACTGTGAACTCGCCAACTTTATGTTGACACCCTACTGCATGCTTTGCAGGTTGTTAGGTACAGCTATGGACGGGCGTTGCAATCGGCTGGAGTGTGTGTGGTTTGTAAGCTTCACGTTACGTATATATAACGAACTTGTGGTTTTACGTTATAATGGGTTTACTTTATATTTCCGCTGCTAACTTAAACTGTATTTTGGACTTTTAAACATTGATCACTAATCGTGTTGATTGTGATAATTTACAACTTACATAAATGGTTCAACGTGATTAGTGGTTGGATCCTGGTCAGTCGCACGCCTCACGGTAAAACCCCGCATGTGGAATTTGAGGGTGTGACAAAATGTGTAATTATTGAACCACTAGAACTAAGTCTGCAATATTTGCAAACCACATGAACCAACGAGACATTTAACTCTTCAATAAAAACAAATTCGTTCTTCAAATGCTAAGGCTATCCGTAGTCATAAAGCCCCTTGTGGGGCGTTATGCGACACGTGTCGTGCCACGTCACACAGGGGCTTTATGGCGCGTTATATCACTTGAGCCCGTAGTCATAACGCCCCTACCCATCATTACCAAATTATTAATTTTCAATTTTATTAATTAATTATAAAAACCCTTGCTTAAATTTGATTGGTCCAAATTTATTAAACATGGCGCGATAATTATACCGCCTCCCCCAAATTTATGAAACATGGCGCCCCTTGTTTTGGTGTGTGGGGGTTATGGCGGCGCTATGAGGCATACCGCCCCTCACATGCCGCCCACTACACATACCCTAAACAATCATATAAAGGTCAATTAATCGTTGTAGACAAGGATTAGCCAATCATTTATGTCCACAAACATGTTCAAATCATGTCTGTACGTATAAAATCACTAATAATCTAGTATTCAAGTTCTTTATTATAAATTAATTAATTAAAACTCCCATTATATATTATATAATACTCTAATTTACAACAATTCTGTGCAATAGAGGTTGTACATTTTGCTTCCAATGTTGTATGATGGTTTTGAGAAAACTGTGTGCTGCTGGGCTGTTTGTGTTCTTTGCTTTTCTATCATCACTTCACCCTCATCACCACTCAGACACCACCCCTTCACCCCACATTAGCCAAAACATTCATCCATTCCCTTCCTCCTCAACGATCTCTTATCTGCGATACAAAACACCGGCGAAGGAGAGAGAGAACCATGTTTGAATAGATAGGCGCCACGAGAGTAGATATAGAAAGAGGGAGCCATCGATCAACGATTAACAAGGTTAGGGTGGTGGTTCTGTGTTCTGGCAATGGCGGTGACTTCAAGAAATGAAGACCCGATTAAGGTTCAAGCGACATTCTGCTACCCCTTTTTACACTGTAAGTTTGACGTTTTTTGAAGGTTGAAGGACATTCTTCGTAATACATCTCCGTTCAGATCCTTAACTCCGCACATTCATCTCCACACATTTGCGTTAGGGCTTTTTTCTATCCATAACCCTAACTATGTTAGATATTATTCTGATTTGGTTGTTAGTTTTGCTAATACACTGCCGCCATATGTGTATTTTATGTATTTTAATTGTCATCTTTGCTTACATGATTGGGGATCTTGCGAATTGTAGATGATTTTAGGTCACGATCTCAAGTCTCAACATAATGCAAATTAACTCTCTAATTTCAGGGTGTTTTTGTTCGTGTTATAATTGGTACTTACTATATGCCATTAAAGATGATTAATATGTGAAAAAAAACCATAACCAAAAGATTGTAATTGTAAAGGAGTGCCAAAACAAACGCCCATAACCAAATTGGATTGTTGGGCTATGATGATGAACACGTATTTATGTGAGCCTGCATTTCATTTAGGATCTAAAACTATGACATGCTCGACATAGATTTTGGCGATGATGATAAAAGTAAAAAATAGGGTGTTGTTTTGGCGTGGCAAACGTTATCCTCAAACTAATATTTGCAGCCACAACATTTGTACTATTCTGAGCCTAATTAGTGGTAAACGAACTTGAAAATGCATACCGTGTTATGCATGTGTGCTTAAACCCTAACTTATTTAGGGTTTAGGGCTCAATTTGATGGCATTTAAGTTGAGAAATCACAGGGGATAAGTGCAAGGTAAGAACTCATCCAAAATTTAGTAAATGTAGAAAACCAAGTACCGTAGGTAGCATATCATACAGGTGTTTTCCATGAAAAATGTCAGTTTTATCATGTTTCACCGAGTTACAAAGCTACTTATGTTACAATGTTTCCAAAAATTGGTAATGTAGGAAACTAAGTGCTGCAAGTAGCATATGATATTTCCGTGATATGGCAGTAACTGTTGTTTTGACTTGATATCTTTGAGGCATATGATATTTCCTTGAGATATGCCTCTCGCTTTAGATTATAACATTGTTCCTTCTACTTAATGTTCTAGATACCTTAACAAATTGAGCCGTTCTTCTATGCTTTTTGGAGGTGTTTAATCGTGTTTTCATCTCGCCTTTGTGCTCGACTACTAATGTCAGTTTTCGATTTTTTTTTTCGTTTTCATAATTATGCAGTTTTACATTTTGGTCGCTGCACACCAACTGTTTGGTTTTATTTCTCAGAAACTGATACAAAGGATTTAAGTGTTCTGAGGTTTAATTTGTGATTTGAGTTATGATTTTTCCGTTTTTGTATATGTCTTTTAGTTCTAAATTTTGGTATAACTTCATTTGCAAGTTTATTTCCGATTTGCAATACTATATAAGCTTAAGTTATTACATGAGGTTATTGGGTTTTTACTTGGTTGAGATAGATTTGAGTTTACTTTTGATGATCTTGGGCTTTAAATGTTTTGGTGTAAACCCACTTAGAGCGTGACGCACTTTCAGTTATCGTATGTATATATAAATAGTGAATGTAAGATTAGAAAAACAATACTACTCCAGTAGTTGATAATTGTTGCTGATGATAGTATATCATGTTGTTGTAGTTAGTCAGATGTAGCAAGTCTTGACTTATAAAAGTGGACAATACAAAACAAAGCAAAAGCCACTTTCACAGTCATCTCGGGTTTACCGGCCAAGAGTTGATCTCTACAACTAAGAAATCCATGTCCGATAGGTTATAATTTTCTTTTCTAACTTACCTTTTTATTAAAACCACTTTCCAATGTTTTTATTTGTAGCATACTGCTTTGCAACTTAGACTAGAAATAAGGTTTTTTTTTTTTTTTTTTTTGTATTTTTCTTGCTTAGTAATTTGGTATGTTTGGATACTGAATTGGGTACGATTCGCTATAAAGATGAGATGCTATCAATATAACACAAGGGTTTTCGCTTTTCATGTAACTAGTGCAAATTCTGTAATTGTAATCTACTGGGCTGCTCATTCTCCTGAGGGTTACTGGGAAATATTTGATAATGTTTTGTTATTTAATTTTCATGTTTAGCGGAAGATAAACATCGTTATCACATATGTTTGCTGGAAGATTGAACAATTTATATGAACTTTGGTTTGTTTAGTTTCGATTTACTATCATTATCATTAGTTTATTGTAAGCTTTTCTCTGTTCCAAATTAGAAATTTTAATAGAACGATATGATGCATATATGAATTCAGTGTGAAGATGGGGAATAAAAGAGTTATTGTTCATAGCATCGATCACTCACATAAATGAGACATGCCCATGGTGCTACAGTTAATTCACCATATCTTAGAATAAGTTACAACCACTAGATTTTGTTAGCGCTTATCTCTATCTAGGATTGTAAAATACGTGTCCATATCCTTCGTGAGCATTTGACTTTTCTCTGTTGATTGCTTTATCCTGTGTTGGTACCGTAAGTAACCGACCCGATAAAGGTCGACACCCGATATTAATATACAAGTAATCGAAGCACAAACGTATATGTTATAAAACCGATAAACGATTTGGTTGAACGCGGCGCAACGCGCGCGGGGCTAATACCTAGTTTGTTTTCTAAAATTGTCTTCTGCGTTTCTTTTTGTAGTTTTTGTGATGGGTCGGTTCTTTTTTGGACCAGTAGCAGCTCAAACTCCATAATTATTTGTATAAGCCCAACTAATCAAAGAATTAGTTAAGCCCAACATGTTGGATTTAGTAAAGCCCATATGCAAAATTAAGTTGACGACCCACTTAGATAGTTAGATTTAACTTGAAGCCCATCTTTTAGTTCATAAAACAATTATTTTCTTCTCTATGCGTTTCCTCTCAAAACCAAACAATTTGATCCATCTTATTTTCCTTTTATCCCCTGCGATTAATTACAAATCTACGCGGATTAATTACTTTGAGTTTATTGCGATTTTAGTCCTTGTGGCTTGGGCAATTTTGCCATTTTAGTCCAAAGGTTTCAATTTTCACCTGTGGGTCTAAAAAAGTTTCACCGTTGCCATTTTAGTCCAGTGGGTTAACTTCATCTATTTTTTCTGTTAACGAGAAGAGCGATTCAGTCATTTTATATAGCCGAATTGCCTTTCTAGTTAACAGAATTACATATAAAATGACCGAATTGCCCTCTTCGTTAACAGGAAAAATGGATGAAGTCAACCTAGGGGACTAAAATGACAACGGTGAAACATTTTTGGACCTACAAGCGAAAAATGAAACCTTTAGACTAAACTGACAAAATGACCCAAACCACGGGGACTAAAATAACATTTAACTCAATTACTTTTTTAATATTCATCCAAATGGTTTTCCATAGAATTTGCTCATTCCATCGAACGGGTTGGCTCCTTTTTAGTATTAATTCACCATTTAAAATTTTATGTTTTTTTTCTCAAACTTACAAAATAGTAAAACAAACTAAAGTACTATACTTTGTTACAGTATCATGCATTAGTATTATAATTAATAGGCTAAATTGCACTTTTCGTCCTTTATGTTTGAAACATATTGCAGGCGCTGTCCTTTAAGTTTAAAAATTACACTCTATGTCCTTTATGTTTGCAACCTATAACGGGCGGTGTCCTTCCCTTCAAACCCAGTTAAATTTTCTAGTTAAATACTCTCACATGCATGTCACGTGAGGGTAGTATTGTCTTTAACCCACCCATTTCTGTATAATTATAAACATGTATTTTTATGTAAGGGTTGACTAGGTCAAACCCATCATCACCTCTGTCACTCTCTCTCCCTCGCTCTCTATACATCCGACGACCACCATCACCTCCCGAAACACTGCCAGCCCTCCTCAAATCAACCAATGCTCGACACCACAAAACCACCATGACCTTCATACTAAACAATACCACATTACCCTCGCCCGCCTTCATCTGTTTCCAACACACACCCTTCTCCCGGTCATAAACCTGCACCTCCCCCGTCACAACACCACTGTCACTAACCTCAAATTATTCACCTGCTGACAACCAAAATGGTCCTACATTCATCTTCTTTTCTCATCATCCTCCGTTCACCCAGATCTTGCGGCGATTTGTTTGATTTTACCGATTGATTGGGGTTTGAGATTTGAAATATGTTCGCGTTATCTAATTGAATTGAGATGGCCGGAGGGGGATCTCGTGATTACTTGATTTGTTTAATTTAGTTTCTTGATTTGATGATTGCATTGTGGGTTTTTGTTTTTTTTGTTTGGAATATGAAGAAAAGTGAGGAGATGGTGCAGATGGTGATAACAACAGAGGGTAGGAGAGATTACAGAGAGAAGAAAAAAGGAGAGACTATTGAGGGCAGCAGGGGACGGCGGAGATGGAGTTCAGCTCAGGCGGCGGTGGCGGAAGCGGCGGTAACGGCGGAGATTACCATTTGCCTTTGAAGGATTGAGTTTCCCGGTGACGGTTTCGGGATCGCCGGTGACGGTTGCAGTTTCCGGCAGCTTCATTGCAGAGAGGAAGGGTGGGCATGTGTAACTTTAAAAATTACACATATGGTCCCTGTTGTTAAGGAGTTTTACAAAGAGGGGTTTTAACACAAAAAAGTTAACTGGGTTTAGCTGAAAGGACACCGCCCGTTATAGGTTGCAAACATAAAGGACATAGAGTGTAATTTTTAAACTTAAAGAACAGCGCCTGCAATATGTTTCAAACATAAAGGACGAAAAGTGCAATTTAGCCTAATTAATACAAAACTAGAATTACGACCCGCCGCAATACGGCGGGAATTCTTTAGTTATAACTAAGTCAATTTAGGACGCACACGTTATGTTGAACCTGTCAAACGAGAAAAAAATAGACGATGTAAAAACGTTCACCCACACACGCACGTTGCGTCGTGTTAACTCGTAAAATTTAAAACGAAACGTAAAAAATGTTAAATCAAAGACGCACTTTGCGAA
The DNA here is from genome assembly GCA_030545235.1 of Helianthus tuberosus. Classification (NCBI taxonomy): domain Eukaryota; kingdom Viridiplantae; phylum Streptophyta; class Magnoliopsida; order Asterales; family Asteraceae; genus Helianthus; species Helianthus tuberosus. The sequence continues at coordinate 192,851,709 of CM060406.1, forward strand.
GTGTTAAGTCACCACATTACCCTCGCCCGCCTTCATCTGTTTCCAACACACACCCTTCTCCCGGTCATAAACCTGCACCTCCCCCGTCACAACACCACTGCCACTAACCTCAAATTATTCACCTGCTGACAACCAAAATGGTCCTACATTCATCTTCTTTTCTCATCATCCTCCGTTCACCCAGATCTTGCGGCGATTTGTTTGATTTTACCGATTGATTGGGGTTTGAGATTTGAAATATGTTCGCGTTATCTAATTGAATTGAGATGGCCGGAGGGGGATCTCGTGATTACTTGATTTGTTTAATTTAGTTTCTTGATTTGATGATTGCATTGTGGGTTTTTGTTTTTTTTGTTTGGAATATGAAGAAAAGTGAGGAGATGGTGCAGATGGTGATAACAACAGAGGGTAGGAGAGATTACAGAGAGAAGAAAAAAGGTGAGATTATCGAGGGCAGCAGGGGACGGCGGAGATGGAGTTCAGCTCAGGCGGCGGTGGCGGAAGCGGCGGAGATTACCATTTGCCTTTGAAGGATTGAGTTTTCCGATGACGGTTTCATGATCGCCGGTGACGGTTGCAGTTTCCGGCAGCTTCATTGCAGAGAGGAAGGGTGGGCATGTGTAACTTTAAAAATTACACATATGGTCCCTGTTGTTAAGGAGTTTTACAAAGAGGGGTTTTAACACAAAAAAGTTAACTGGGTTTAGCTGAAAGGACACCGCCCGTTATAGGTTGCAAACATAAAGGACATAGAGTGTAATTTTTAAACTTAAAGGACAGCGCCTGCAATATGTTTCAAACATAAAGGATGAAAAGTGCAATTTAGCCTAATTAATACAAAACTAGAATTACGACCCGCCGCAATACGGCGGGAATTCTTTAGTTATAACTAAGTCAATTTAGGACGCACACGTTATGTCGAACCTGTCAAACGAGAAAAAAATAGACGATGTAAAAACGTTCACCCACACACGCACGTTGCGTCGTGTTAACTCGTAAAATTTAAAACGAAACGTAAAAAATGTTAAATCAAAGACGCACTTTGCGAAGTGTTAAGTCACCACATTACCCTCGCCCGCCTTCATCTGTTTCCAACACACACCCTTCTCCCGGTCATAAACCTGCACCTCCCCCATCACAACACCACTGTCACTAACCTCAAATTATTCACCTGCTGACAACCAAAATGGTCCTACATTCATCTTCTTTTCTCATCATCCTCCGTTCACCCAGATCTTGCGGCGATTTGTTTGATTTTACCGATTGATTGGGGTTTGAGATTTGAAATATGTTCGCGTTATCTAATTGAATTGAGATGGCCGGAGGGGGATCTCGTGATTACTTGATTTGTTTAATTTAGTTTCTTGATTTGATGATTGCATTGTGGGTTTTTGTTTTTTTTTGTTTGGAATATGAAGAAAAGTGAGGAGATGGTGCAGATGGTGATAACAACAGAGGGTAGGATAGATTACAGAGAGAAGAAAAAAGGAGAGATTATCGAGGGCAGCAGGGGACGGCGGAGATGGAGTTCAGCTCAGGCGGCGGTGGCGGAAGCGGCGGTAACGGCGGAGATTACCATTTGCCTTTGAAGGATTGAGTTTTCTGGTGACGGTTTCGTGATCGCCGGTGACGGTTGCAGTTTCCGGCAGCTTCATTGCAGAGAGGAAGGATGGGCATGTGTAACTTTAAAAATTACACATATGGTCCCTGTTGTTAAGGAGTTTTACAAAGAGGGGTTTTAACACAAAAAAGTTAACTGGGTTTAGCTTAAAGGACACCGCCCATTATAGGTTGCAAACATAAAGGACATAGAGTGTAATCTTTAAACTTAAAGGACAGCGCCTGCAATATGTTTCAAACATAAAGGACGAAAAGTGCAATTTAGCCTAATTAATACAAAACTAGAATTACGACCCGCCGCAATACGGCGGGAATTCTTTAGTTATAACTAAGTCAATTTAGGACGCACACGTTATGTTGAACCTGTCAAACGAGAAAAAAATAGACGATGTAAAAACGTTCACCCACACACGCACGTTGCGTCGTGTTAACTCGTAAAATTTAAAATGAAACGTAAAAAATGTTAAATCAAAGACGCACTTTGCGAAGTGTTAAGTCACAAAATTTAGAACGGAGCATAAAGCGAAAAATTTGCGGAAAATGAAAACTATAAAGGACTAAAGTTGAAAGTAAAAAAAAGTTGTGAGAATAGATTGCAAAAGATAAAAAATTTTGTGTTAAATGTAAAAAAAAACAAATAGTTTTGGGTTAAAGGTAATTTATGAAATACTTTTAGGTGAAAAGTAAAAAAATCATTTTTTTTTAAAACCCCAAAGCCAATGTTACAACAACCATATGCATAACCTTTCTTTGAAAAACCCTCAAAGGCCAAGATTACAACACATAAGTAAAAAAAATCAAAGTGGTTAAATCACAAAAGATGGAAACTTTTGAATTAGAAGTGAAATGTCACACCCCAACTGATGGCGGAAACATCGGGGCGCGTCACTGAGCGAAGCAGATTATCCAGGAGAATCCATAACAACTATTTGTTATAATATATTAAAGGTTCATGTCCCATACCACAAACATATAAAATAAAAATAGTTATTACAGACATTGTTCTCAAAGACAAATATAAATTCCGATAACTCGGATTTTATTTAGTTTGTTTCTAGACTCCATCCTAGCTCGGTTTCATCAAACAGCAGGCAAACATCCTAAGCACCTGTCACATACGTTAAAATAGAGGTCAATACACATAGTGTAAAGGATACAAGTTTAATAGTAATAGTAGAGTTCGAAAGCGTTTATGCATAACCAGCATGTACAACGTATAATGTGAAGCATGTAACTTATCGACAAAGATCCTATCAATACCAATGACTGCGATTTGACTGCGAGTAGCGAGTGCGCATCACATGTTCACCACTGCGAACACATGAAGTAATGTCCTTAACAACCCCTGAGTGAACAGGTGCTGAGTCCAAACTATAGTACTATCGTTGCTAAGGCAGGTAGACAGCAATCAATGTGTAAACATAAAAAACAGGCATTCATCGAATCACGTATATCATGCAGTAACGGTTAGCGTTAAATAGTGTTTGCATTGTGTGTCGATGTGGTTTAGAATAAGTAACGTATGTAACACCCAAAAGTGCTTAAAGCAAAAAGGGATCGAGTATACTCACAGCGATGGAAGTTAATGGATTGGAGGGAGCGCTAGAGTGAGGTTAGCCTGATTAGAAAGATAGCATAAGCGATAAGCGGCGCGCAAAAACTACGCAAGTGAAACAAGGTGACGAGTGGTCATCCGGCCGGATGGCAATCCGAATGGATGGCCATTCGATCGGATGTCAATCCGTTCGGATGGTCATCCATTCGGATGGCCATTCGGTCGGATTGACACTCGTTTGGGATGGATGTGTTTGTGTATGATGGCTTTGAAGTTTTCGTTGTAGCATTTTGAAAACAGAGAAGTATCTCTACCTTCCAGGTCGTTCGATTGAACGGTAGTTCGATCGGATGGCGATCCGTCCGGCGAGGTATTTCCCCAAAGAACAAGTTCACAACAGTATTGTCACTCTATCGGATGGTCTACCGATCGGAGGGCAATCCGTTAGAAACTGATCATCTTTGAAAATTGTAAAAAGTTTAAGTGTTGATCCTCAAGTGCGATCCGATCGGACGGCGATCCGATCGGCGATCCGATCGAACGGGGATCCGATCGGACACGGGGATCCGATCGGACGGGGATCCGATCGGAAGGGGATCCGATCGGACGGCGATCCGATCGGACGGGGATCCGATCGGACGGCGATCCGATCGGACGGCGATCCGTCCCGCGATCTGATCGTTTTGCAAACTTGAAATTTTGTTGAGTTTTGTGGTTTGATCGAGACAGTATGACCACGTATCGAACAATAGGAACCCCATCAGAACCAGGTTAGCCGACTGAACGGGAAACCACCCCAATCCGAGTCAGTTAACTATTCGTGACGGATGTTCATGTTCAACCGAGATCGGTGGTCTCGTTGATAGGAACCAAATCTTGAACCGACACTTCACTAGAAATGAGTAGAAGGCATGAACTAGCTCCGATTCTATCAGTTGGAGTGCATTGAGTGTAAAAGAGTTGAAAGAAAGTTAGAAGCTAACTTTCAATCCTTCACATCTCAAAAATGTTTAGTTCTAGATGAAAATAGTGTTGAATCGTGTGGAAATCATGTGGATCTGAGTTGATCTTGGTGGAATAATGCCAAATCTTGAAGTTCATAAGAACTCCATGATGACATCATCCTAGAACACCTCAAATCCGGTGATTTCACGGTGAAAAGTGAAGATTCAAAGGTGAAAATGATGAAGAAGTGCGTGTAGATCATAGAAGTACAAGATTTGAGTTGAAAACTTACAAGAATCGCGAGAAATCGAGAGAAAGATAGCCTTGAGTGCGCTGGTCGAATGGAGGAGCTGTCACATCACAAATGATGTGACAGAGGGGTATTTATAGGGTTTCCAAAAGAGGAAAGGTCGCACCAGGTGACGGATTGGATGGCCATCCGATCGGATGGCCATTCGATCGAATGGTCATTCGATCGAGGTGGCGCGGGGAGTTAGGTTTTCGCGTTTTCGTATCGTGCGTTTAGCATTGCGATGTGTTTCGAGCGAGCGAGGCGATAGTATTACCCATTAGTTACACAAATAACCTAACTACTATATCTAACATACAATCACTATAATTAGCTTGCGTTTAGCGTTTGCGATTTGATTGCGATGCGATAGAGTGGCGATTGCGATTAATCGCCTCAACATAAACATAACATGCACAAGTAACACATAATAGCACACACACGTAAAACAATATCCAGAACATATAATTCGAGTTACGAATGCGATAGCGATGCGATTAGCAATAAGTCGATTAGCGAATAAGCATGCGTTTAAACCTCGATTGTTTATAGATACTCCACATAATACAACTAAAGCAAGTAAATAAAATAAGTCGATTACAAGTCAAGAAGCACAATTCAGTAGTTAAGCAAGGAGTGACAGATTGCAATTAGCAATCTTTTCTTCCTTTGACTCTGACTTTCCAAAAAGCAGGTTGTTACATGAAAAATCAAATTAATCAAAGGGGTTAAATTATCAAAGATTAAAAGTTTAAACTTAAATTGTCAAAGATTAAAACTTTAGGGTTAAAAAGGAAATAAAGATTAAAACTTTAAACTTAAATTGTCAAATATTAAATCTTTAGGGTTAAAAAGAAAAATTCTATTTTTTTTTGAAAAACTCTCAAAGCTAAAAGTACAAAAACCTTAAGCACAATTAAGTTGCTTACTTATAGGTTAATAATAAGGGAATATTTCACATAATGGTAATTAAATTTTAGAAGTGTTCCAATCAAGTCACTCATAAATAATTTTGTTCTAGTTAAGTCATTGAAGTTTATTTTATGTTCTAATCTTATATAAGTTACCTGAATAGCAGATAAACTATCCTATATGGTATTTATCTTGTTTTTTGAAACATGTTTACACGATTAATTAATAAAAAGAAATAAAAAGAATCAAATTAAGCATTCTCTCCGGTCAGATTCGTGTATCGTATTCTCCATAATCCAATCAAAGAAAAACCCTACCTTCACAATCTCCATTTTCAAGCAATCTTCTCTGTCAATTATTCTCTTTTAATAAACCCACACCCAATTCAACCAAACCCCATTTCAGTTTCATCTAAAATTTTCACCCAAATCATAAAAAATCTCAACTTTTGTCCACACATGCGAATTTGTTTAGGGCTGGCTGTTCAATTTTGGGTTTCAATTTTATTGTTTCTTTGATTAGTTTGATAAAAAAAAAAACTGAACAGCTTTAGTTTAACGAATTGGGAGGGTTTGCGCAACTATGAAAACTATTTGATTATTTATTATACATAAAATCATGTTTTTGTATGCTTGTTATACAATAATTGTGATCAATATTTAATCTTTGTTTAATCCATGTTAGCATTTATAATAGCCATGTAAACATATTTGAAATAATAAAAACACCTAACTAAATGCTATCTAGGATAGATGACCTTCTATGTAGGTAAAATATATAGGATTGAAACATCAAAGTAAACTTAAGTGATCTAATTGGACACATATTTTTATGAGTGACCTAATCAGAACAATCTTGAAACTTGGTTACTATTTAACAAAGTTATCCCTAATAATAATAATAATAACAATAATAATAATAATAAGGGTACATAAAATATCACCGATCACTTGTGAAAAGCCTTGGTAAGACCATGTGTAGTGGTACACATAAATAAAGCCCCTACATATGGGCATTTCACGACACGTGTCATCCCAATCAGCAAAGGGGCATTATGGGCGTTTTTCACAAATGGGTGTAGTGGGATAATACCCAATAATGCCCCATCAATGATTACCTAAATAATATTTTCTTGTTTTTTTTAATTTAAATATAAAGGTATTTGAGTTGGAATTACATGATTGGCCAAGTAAGGTGATTATGGGCGTGGATTGAAACACGCCTGGAAACTTTTCTTGAAAGAAAACGCCTAAAAACGCCCCGAGGGGTGGGGCTACGGCGTGATGGGGCGTGATTGGGGGAGAAAAACGCTAGAATCATGCCCACTACGGATGTTCTATAACTAAAAAGACAGAAAGAACGCCGCATGAATTTGTTTGAATTTGGCAAAGCCCTAGAAGATTCAATTTGTACCCGACCCGTTTCCGTTATTTGAGTCTTTTGTTTTCTAAAAGTTTAACAGAAAAATTAATCATATTTAAGAGTTAATTGCCAAAATCGTCCATGAGGTTTGGGCAGGTTTGCCATTTTCATCCAAAATGACACTTTTGTACCAAATTGCCCCCAACGTTTGTAACTTTTTGCCATTTTCATCCAAACCACTAACTTAGTTTATTTTTTCTGTTAAGTTGAGGATATTTGGATGAAACTGGCAAATATAAAACCACAGGGACGATTTTAGCAATTTACTCAAACTCTTTTAAATTTCTTTTATTTAATTAATTTTATTACATATATAATAAAAAAGAATATACATGCAATTTTTATAGGAAAAAAATAATAGCTTTGTCACATAATTTTTATAAATTTTCATCCAACCACTAACTAAGTTAATTTTTCTATTAAGGCGAAGGATGTTTATAAACTAAGACAGAAATTAATTTCTAATTTTGTATATAGATCAGTTTTATAAAAATAAAAGAGTAAACTGCCATTTTGGTCCCTGTGGTTTGGCCACTTTTGCCACTTTAGTCCAAATCTCAAACTTATTACATCCAGGGCCCTGTGGTTTGCATTTTGTTGCCATTTTGGTCCAAATTTCAAATTTGACCAGATTTCCCATTAATGACATGCTATTTTGTCTTTACTCTCAGGGGCATTTTGGTCATTTTAGATTTATTATCTCTTTATTATATAATAAAACCCTGATTATCATCATCTTCAACATATCATCATCTTCAACAGACATCTCTCTCTCCACTGTTCTCTCTTTCTTCATCACCATCATCAGTCTACTCCATCTTCATCACCATCATCTCATCTTCATCATCAACATCATCTCCACCCCAACAACCACCCCCACCGTCGCCGCCAACACCACCGTCCCCGCCATCTTCATCACCATCATCTCATCTTCATCACCATCACCCCCACCACTGTATCATCACCATCATCTCATCTTCATCACCATCTTCGCCAACACCACCGTCGCCAACACCACCGTCGCCTCCATCTTCATCACCATCATCTCATCTTCATCACCATCACCCCCACCACTGTATCATCACCACCGCCACCACCGCCGCCACCACTGTATCATCACCACCTTCGCCGAGTGATTCAGTAATTTGATTTGTAGTCCTGTTGTTGATTTTGAAAATTAGGGGTTTTAGGTTTTCTAGGGTTTCGTTTGTTCAAAGCTTCAAATTAAGTGACAATCGGAGAGATTTTTGTTATGCCGTTGTCGATGAAGATACAACCGGTCGATTGTTCATCGCCTGAATGTTTCGAGTCGGTGAAGACGGTGTTTCGAGTCGGTGAAGACGGTGCAGAAGTCTCGGTTGAGACGTTTGTTCGTTTTCTCGAGCTTTTTGAGGTCATCGGCGGTTGCGGACAGGATGTTGTAGACGAATTCGGTTGGAGAACCGGTTGATAGTGTACCGAGATCATGAGGCGGAGATAGCATTTCTGTGACGGTTAGGTTTAGGCCTTTGAGGTAATTTGAGTTATGTTGTTGAATTTGTTATGGATCTGTACGTATTGCTGATTTTGAGCTGCCTAGGGTTTTGAGATGACATTTTGTCTGAAAGTGGTGAAGATAGCAACGACGGTGTGGGGTGGGTGTTGATGGCGGTGGTGAGAAGGGGAGGAGGTGGCGGTGGTGGTGGTGCTTTGGCAGGTCACGAACAGCAGAGAGAGAGTGAAGAGAGAGATGGTGGTGGTGGTGGTGGTGTTGGCGGCAGTGGGATGGTGGTGGTGGGGGTGGTAGCGGTGGTGGTGTGGTCTTCTTGTTGTTCTGGCAGTGACATTGTTGTTGCTGTTGTTGTTGTTCTGGCAGTGGCATTATATTTATTAAATTTGAGATATAATATTACAAAATACCCAAAATACCCCTGAGGATAAGGACAAAACAGGGGGGTCAAAAGTGGGAAATCTGGTCAAATTTGAGTTTTGGACTAAAATGGCAACAAAATGCAAACCACAGGGCCCTGGATGTAATAAGTTTCAGATTTGGACTATAGTGGCAAAACTGGCCAAACCACAGGGACCAAAATGGCAGTTTACTCAAAATAAAATCTACTTAAACATCTAAATTTTATAAAACTAAAATGCTGGTGACCTTATTAAAAAGGTCAAATAATTTTTTTTTATCATATGTACCAAGTTTGTAATGCATCTTCTACTCTTTTAAATTCGCTCCTAAGGAAAAACAGAAGCCACTCAGAATAAATATTAGTTAGTTACCCTCATAATCTTAATTAAATAAATATTTTATTTCTACCAACATATTTCCTAGGTGCTCAACACATTTAAAACATATGTAACGTTTTACAATTTTTTTCTATCTCTACAACTGATAAATACTAAAAGATGTAATTGATTGTTATGTGTTGCACACCAATGACGTTTTCTCTTTATAAAACCGATTTATATAAAGAAGCTGTAAATTAATTTCTGTCTTAATTTATAAAATTTAAAACATCATTCACCTTAACAGAAAAAATTAAACTAAGTTAGTGATTTGGATGAAAATTTATAAAAATTATGTGACAAAACTATTAATTTTTTTCTTTCTAAAAACTTCATGTATATTCTTTTTATTATATATGTAACAAAAATAATTAAATAGAAGAAATTAAAAAGGGTTTGAGTAAATTGCCAAATCGTCCCTGTGGTTTTATATTTGCCAGTTTCATCCAAATATCCTCAACTTAACAGAAAAAATAAACTAAGTTAGTGGTTTGGATGAAAATGGCAAAAAGTTACAAACGTTGGGGGCAATTTGGTACAAAAGTGTCATTTTGAACGAAAATGGCAAACGTGCCCAAACCTCAGGGAGGATTTTGGCAATTAACTCCATATTTAATAGAAATAAAGCATGTCAAATGTTTTAAAACACGTTTAAGTTTTATTTTAAGTAATTACTAGGTTAGAACCCCGTGTATTACACGGGTTGAATAAATGTAATTTTATATACTAAATTAAAACAATTATTCTTTAAAAATCTTGTTTATTACACGGGTTGAACAAATGTAGTTTTATATATTAAAATTATATCCCTAAGAACCTCATGTATTGTACTGAATAAATGTAATTTTATATACCAAATAATAAAAACCCGTGTATTGTACGGGTTGAATAAATCTAATTATATATACTATATAATAAAAAAACAGTATATCTTTAAAAACACTGTTTATTACACGGGTTAAATAAATGTAATTTTGTAACCTTGTATATTACACGGGTTGGATAAATGTATTTTATAAACTAAATAATAAAAAAAGTTATATCTTTATAAACATCGTGTATTATATAGGTTGAATAAATCTAATTATATGTACTAAATCATCATCATAATCATACTTAGTAAATCCCACCAATAGCAAAGCTATGGTAGGGTCTGAGGAGGGTAAGATGTAGAGGCTACTTTCAGTGAGACCCCCGGCTCGATAGTAGGTTTGCATCAAGCCTTGGACATAAGGCACATAACACTTAGGAATCGGGACAAAGACCAATTAGTGCATGTTCCCTTTTATCTTTCTGTTATCAACGCCACCACATGATGATGATGCATTATTAACCGTCCGCCGCTTTTAACGTTATTTTCACGAACTTTGTAAAATAACGTTAAAATTAATGCAATTTCACTTTTGCCCTCCGAGCTTCCACACATATACATTATATTCGCATACCGCAAGCGGGGCGAATATATATACTAAATAATAAAAAAAGTTATTTAAAAACACCAGGTATTACACGGGTTAAATAAATGTAATTTTGTATAGTAAATAATATGCTATTGGATTCGTTTAAAAAATCATAAATTTAGTCCGGTTTAATTCGAATCAAATCACAAACTTGGTTAAGTTTTATTCGAATTGATTAGAACCCGAATTTGAAAAATCAAAAACAGAATTATATTATTAGCTTCTCTTCCTAATTAGTGTTTTTTTTAAAGTTTGATCTAATTTCTAATAAGTTATTTTGTATATTTTGTTTGTACTTTAAATTTTTTATATGAACGTATTATTATTTTTTTAAGTTTAAGATTATTGTTTTGTGCTCTTATTTAAAAAAATATCGCCTTCAATGAATGACACGTGTCACTTATTGGTTTCTTTTAGTATAGAAGTATAGATATAGATATAGATTTTCTTGATATGATGTTCAATGTTTATAAAAAAAAAATATGTGCAACATTTTAAATGTTTGTTGTTAGAATCAATTCAATATTATGAATAAATAAGAAATATAAAATACGAAGGGAAAGAAAGCATTATTTAAAAAATATCTTTAATTTATAACTTAAATTTGAAGATAATATATTATCAGAAAAAATAGAATATTTATAACTTAAATTTGAAGATAATATATTATTAGAAAAAATAGAATGATTCTATCAGAGATTCAAAGTAAGATAAGATTTAATATTAATTGATTATTTATTATTTAATTAACTGATATAAGATAAGTATGAAAAGGCAGGAAATTACAAATGTAGACGCCTTCATTGAATGACACGTGTCACTTATTGGTTTCTTTTATTATATAGTACTAGCGGTAAGACCTGTGTGCAAACACGGGTCGTTTCTTAGAAAACCATGCATAACACATTTTATTAGTCGATGAATGACTAAATAGTTTTTAAGGTTTAATTAAAAATGGATTATAAAGAAAGGGAACATCATTTAAATAACAAATATGGTTAATAATTTTAACACAATAAAGCAAAGATTAAATACAATCGAGCACTAATGCTTTATAGAAATTTTACATAGCCCATTTTATTAAACAACGAATCACTATACAACTTTAAAAGTAGTTAATCCAGTTACAACCAACTTTTTATAATCATAATTGGTTTTACTCATTGATATAAGAAAAATTGATGATTACAAAGGTTTCGGATACACCGCCTTTTCCGTTAGTCACTCGACCCTGCCTAGAAAATTTCTTGGCTCTGGCCATGATACAAACCAACCATGTCCCTACAAAATATTATGCACACAAACTTGTTAAATTATAACTCGCTTGTTAAATTATAACTCGCCTTTTCCATTAGTCACTCGACCCTGCCTAGACTCGTTTTCATCCCTAAGGAGAGCAGCCCGAAAATGGTCATGACCTTGACGTGGCGGTGTCCAAATCCGAATCCGGATGCCGCTAACAAACAAACTTATATATAAATATTTACTAAAATTATAACAATAATTATAATAGACAATAAAATCAGCTAACAATACATACCTCCTTGTAGTAGTCTTTAGACTTGCTGAACATAATCAGATCGTCCAATATATCCTTCTTCTTTTTTGGATCCATCGCAAGCGTATCAAACGTAGATGCGTGCTCGAATATGATATGGCTCCAAATCGTATTCCTGTAACCATGCCAATCGTATGATATGGCTCGAATATGATCAGGGATGGTATTCAGTTAGCATATAAATCAACATTTATTAACACAATACGATTATAATTCAGTTAGCAGCAACCTCTGTTGAAACATCTGTTTTTAAACCACTGTTTTTAAAACCTCTGTTTAGCTAAAAATTCATCCACTGCTGAAAGGTATCCTCTGTTCTCATAACCTCTGTTTATCCTAACCACTGTTGTCTATCGACAGTGGTTAGGATAAACAGAGGTTATGAGAACAGAGGATACATTTCAGCAGTGGATGAATTTTTAGCCAAGCAGAGGTTTTAAAAACAGTGGTTTAAAAACAGAGGTTTCCTAATAGAGGATACATTTGAGTTAATCCATTTCTCACGAGTATAGAACATAACATTAAATTAAAACATGGGAAAGAATCAGACTCGTACCAGATGTTCGAGGCGTTGGAACAACATAAGCACCATACGCTCTTGCACGCGTTGGAGGAATATCAGCCTTATTAAACTTCACAGCAAATTGAGGCTTGGCTTTAAGCCTTATTAAACTTCACAGCAAATTGACTCTTCCTTTCTTTCGAATAGTTTTATTCTGTTACAGTTGTTACAGTTGTTACGATTCGTTATAATCAGTTCAGTCGTGTCATACCCCGATATTTTCACGTATTACCGGTGGGCCCGGTGGGGAGTATCGTGACGTAGTTGATATCATCATAGTCAATAATCACAGTTCAATGCACAGCGGAAGTCTAAAAGTAAATTATATTACAAACCGAATGAAAGTAACATGATTTATTACATAACAGTTGTAACGTGGATCCACAGGCGGATCAATACAAAAGAGGTATTGTTCATCAGATTTAAAGTGATAAAAGCTTGCAAGACTTTTTATTTATTCACTCAGGAGTTCCAGCCCATTACGCTTAGCACCTGCACTTAACCTTTTTGGAAAATACGTCAGTTTACACTGGTAAATACAATTAACCGACACTTTTGAAAATGTTTATGAAAATTGATTTAAATGCACAACGCACAAATATTCTTTTATAACTTGGGATAATTATTTAAAAATAATCTTGTAAAAGAATTATATGTTTATTATACGTTCAGTAGCTCGGGTTAAATACCGGGTTAAAGATTAATAGACACACCACATAATATAACCTACGGCGAGTTATTCTCGAACAAGCAGGTATATCATTTTACATATGCACCGGCAGGTGTATGCCTACACCCCATGCTTAAGTCGTGGCCATTTCAATGAATGAGCCGAGGATATCCAGGACATGGTCATTAACCCCCCAAAGGTTTAAAACAAACAAAACAGATTAAACGGGTTATCTCAATGATTTAACCTTCATATGATTAAAGATTCAATACCCGACCAAGCGGTATTTTTATATACCGTACCCCAAGCCCGTATAAGGGAAAATAAGTTAAAAGTATTTACCTGAGCAAAATATACAAATTTATCTCAGCCGTATAATAATCAGCAAGTGCAAATATCTTTTACTGGGCTCCTAAATCTGGAACGAAGGTTTTAATAACCTATTAGATTCCTAACGGGTCTTATTTAAGTTTAAACTTAGACCGGTTAGTTTTAAAGAAAGGTTTACGGTTCAAAACGCAAGATTAAGCGAAGACCGGATTAGAATGTGATTTAGACCCGACAAGTATGAAGACTCGTATAATATGGGTAAACTAAACACATTCTGGATTTTGAGGTAAAAATGATAAGGTTTGACCCGTTTCGGTCAATTTATGCAAACTAGTCACATAAACCGCACCGAACGCGAAAAATGCATAACGGGTAACCAAATGAGTAATGAATAGGTTCCACAAGTGTAACACCCCAAAACCCGAATGTTTATAATTGTCGTATGTTCCTTATGACTTAGCATGAAATAAATAACTAGGCTATTTAACCTAGTTAAGTGTGTGGTTAAAAGTATTGAAAGACAAGAGTTTTGCCAATATTATTTAGTGGCAAACTTTAGGGGCTAAAATGGGGCAAAATGAAAGTTAAATTTTATTTATGAAAAACACACACACGTATGTGTGTTCGAGAAGAGCCAGGAAGCTCCATGAGAGCTCTAAAACCCTAAGCATGAAGATCATCAAATTGGAAGGGTAAATGAAGTCTAAATCCATAACCGAGTATGGATTAATGATCACCTTCTCAATGGGATCATAAGGTACGTCTTAAAAGTTAGATTGGTGATCTTTCACGAAGTGGGTTATGTTGTAATTGACGAAATTGTATGAAATTAAGAATGAGTATGTGTTAAAATCATCATTTAGCACATGGATTGTGATTGGTTTAGGTTAATTTGATGTTTAGAGATGAAACCCGTTGATTATGGTGATGATGACGACTTGAATGATCAACCATGTCCAATTCTTGCTTAATATTGATGTATTTTGATTTGTATGGTGGATTCTTGTTAGAGGAATCGAAAGAAATGTGATACTAGTATGTTTGATGTTTATGCATGTATGATTCATGTTGATTAGAAGGAGGAAATTGATGAATTATGTATGAGATTAGAAGGATATGCATGAACTAGTTGTACACTATGCTTAGGAGGTAGTACACACATCAAAAGCATGAAGAAATTATGAAGAACTTAAGATTAGATCACCTATAAGTGATTAGCAAAATAGTTATGAAGTGGGTTTTGATGATATGATGAAAATGATAATATGTTTATATTATTGATGTTTAAAATCGTTTATGTGTGTGAATGTCTAAATAAATTGGATAAGAAATGATGGATTAGCATGTTTTAAGGTTAAATGATAAACTTAATACAAGATCCGTATGATGAAAAGGTTTTGATGAATGATGAATAAGCTAACTATCTTGAGAATGATATATGATAGTTGATGCTTAATAAGCGACATGGAAGCTTGGGAAAGAAGCGGGTCAAACGGGACTAATGCGCACGGGAAGCATATTCGGACGCTAGGTAAGTTAAGCTTACACCCTCCTTATATAATACCTATTCAATGTATAAATTATGAATATGGCAAGTTTATATATAAGGTACGATGTTCCGATAAGTATTGATACGGGTCGGAACATGGGTCTATGGTAAGAACTGTGCTTGATGGTTAAAATGGGGTAAAGGGGTATCATGGTAATTTTGGTTATGAGTTAACGAAAGGATTTGCGTTGCTATTAATTAGCAACTTAGTTAATGAAGTATTTAAACGGGTCATAGATTTGACCCGAGCCATGTATGTGTGATTAGAGTCATAGTTAAATCGTGGGATTTGGTCAAATATGTGTTGAAGTCCTTCGTCGTAAATGATGGGGCTAAAGTTGACTAAAATGCCCTTGGTGGGTATATCGGGCAAACGACCTTTAAAAGATGTTTAGAAACAAGTTAAATGATCAAGTGAATACTTAGGATAAGTATGGAAGCGAAAAGTATGTTTTTGAGAGTCAAATGCATTGAAATACGCAAATACCCTTAACGGGTCAAAGTAAGCTTTTGAACGAAAAGGGGTTTATGTCACACCCCGATATTTCCACACTTTACCGGTGGGCCCGGTAGGGGAGTAACGTGACGTGGTTGGTAACATCATGGTCAAACAACACAATATATAAATGCACAGCGGAAGCAAAAGATAAATATATTACATTCCGAATATAAGTAATGTCAAAGTATTACAACGGAAGGTAAAGGGATCCACAGGCGGATCAATAAAAGAAAAACTGTTCAACAGACTTTAGGCATCTAGAACTTGCAAGATTCCCTAATGACGCCCTGAGCTCCCAGCCAATTACGCATAGTACCTGTCACTTAACCTTTTGGAAAATACGTCAGTTTACACTGGTAAATACAATTAACTGACTCATTTTGAAAAGAGTTTAAGAAAATTGATTTGAATGCACGTGGCACAAAATATCTTTTATAATTTGATTAAAATGCACGAGGCAAAATTAATCTTTTATACTCAGGACAATTTTATTAATAAAGATCTTGTATCCGATTTACATGGTTGTCCAACATTTAGGGCCGGTGATTATACAATACAAGCCGGTCAAGATTAATCGACACACCATAAATATAACTCACAAGAAGACATCCTTACGAGTGAGTATATCTTTTACATACGCAACAGGAGGTGTTATGCCTACACCTTGTGCTTAAGTTATGGCCATTCACTTTTTAAATGAGCCAAGGATATCCAGGACACGGTCATTAACCCCCAATGTTATTTGTTATCAATCAATACAGATTAAAACGGGATTATGCAATTTAATCATCTCCGATTAAAAGGTTTCTACACCCGACCAAGCGGTATTTTTATAATACCGTATCCCAAGCCCGTATAAGGGAAAATAAGTTAAAAGTATTTACCTGAGCTAGCAATGCAATTTATACTTAGCCGTATATTCTAATCAGCAATCACAGGTACTTCTACTGGGGCTCTCAATCTGGAACGAAGGTTTTATTAACCTATTAAATTCCTAACGGGTCTTATTTAAGTCGTAACTTAGACCGGTTAGTTTTAAGGAAAGGTTTACGGTTTGGAGTCGTTTAGATATATAAAACTCATTTTATAGCCCGTAAGGGCAAAACCGACAATTACCGGATTAAGCCTACGACTATAAGTTATGCTCAGCCTAAAATTAATTAAAAATCTTCAAAAATACCAAAATAATATATTACATCAGTGGGTAATAAGTTTGATATCAAAAAGTATGTTTAAATAGGCTATACGCTAATTATGTCGTTTAATCGCTAATAAACTTTCTAATTACGCTAATGAGCATAACTCTCAATCTACACCTCCAAGTTTATAAATTAGTAACTAAGGTTTCTACTCTTTTACATTTCCAAAAATCACGTTTTAAGGTGAAAAGGGCATAATGGTCAACATATGAGCAATTAACGGAAACGCGTAAACGAATGGGTCAATCAATGAACCAACCCCAGAGGGTTATGCTAACATGTATCCTGGTCCTAAGGAAGCTCTAAGGCATTTCCAAATCATACTAAATCGGGTCAGAACTGAAGTCAAAGCAAAAGTCAAAGCTTTGCGACTTTCGGTTCCGAACCGGGTCTAAAACAGAAAGTTGTCTAATCAAACAAGCTTAGACAAGTTCTTATGCTTATTACCAAGTTATATGAATGATAAAATAGGTTACACGCCTTTTACATCGATAATTATGCGTTAAACGAGAGATTATATTTCTGTTGACTTTTTCTAATCATCTTTGACTCGACAAATGACCTAGTTAGGATGGGAATCAGTGGATGCCCTTTTAAGGGTTTATTGCCCACATAATTACCAACTTATAACAACCCTAAGTTTGAAAAATCGCTGGACCATTAGCGATTTATCAATAAGTCAACCGTTAATTACGACGGTTTGACTTTAAGGCTATAAACTAAGCAAAACTTAATTAAGGAAGGTTAAGCATACTTACAAGTGTCTAATGGATGATTAGGAAGGCTTGGGGTCTGCTTTGGAGTTCCAGATATGATCAGGAATGAGTGCAAAAATGTTTGTAACTTGGAGGCCTTATATAGTGTTTGTAAACACCACAAAAAGTTGACATCTAAGTCTATAAGTGACCACAACATTCTAACAAGTGTCCCTAGTGCATAGGGGGTGTTTAGGGGTCAAGAAATATGAGGAAAAATGTTTAAAGTCGGTTTAAACGCGAATGCAGGCTGCTGCCAAACTTTTCTATATCTGGTGTCCTGACGCGGCCCGCGTAAGGTTATGTTAACCTTTACACGGCCCGCCTCAGCCTGTTAATCAGAATTTTCCATTTTCAAGTTTCCGCATATTGTCCCTTGGCCTTTCGAAAGGTCAACTAAGCTTCTATTTGCACTTTGAACCCTCTATATTGACACTTAAGGGTCTCAAGACTTATACTCCTCTTGTTAAGTCCTTGGCCACTCGGTTATTACCCGAAAAGTCCTAACTTTCAATGTTAACGCTTTTAACCCTTTGTAAACGAATTTGATCACAACTTGCTCATGCGATAACGAAACTTTATGAAATTTATATCGTGCATTCTAGTGAGCATAATTAACCGTTACAAGGCTTCGGGTTTGCTAAAAGGTCACTCAGAGGTATAACTTAAACATGTTGACACATTTAACCCCTGTGGTTTGTAATCTCTCACTTTCCTTCTTATTTAGCTTCGTATGATCCGTGATTTATTCGTTTGGAGGTATGAGCATCATGTAGGGAAAATGTACAATATATTTATTCACTGTTGACATTTAGAACACGTATATTCACATACTTTTCATGTTTGTCAACTTTTAGTCCCTCTAGAATATTCTTTCTCACGTTCAAACATTATGACACGTGTCAACACATTATAGGACGTGAATTTTTCGAGGTGTTACATCCTCACCCCCTTAAAAGAAATCTCGACCTCGAGATTTGTTAAAGTAAAGGAAGTATTTTCTGCCTCGTATTGGGCTTAATCTTCCTCAGTACTTTTGAGCCTCTTAGGCACTCCAATTGACCTTTATAATAGGTACATGTATCTTTTTGGAGCTTCTAGTCCTGTCGATCCTTAATCGACATATGTCGCTCATTATATAATAAATCTGCACATCATTATGTGATAGTGCTTCTTTGACTTATTGGCGAAACACATCCTTTAGTTACTAGTGTGTAATGTATTGCGAGCTCCACTAA
This sequence comes from Helianthus tuberosus, assembly GCA_030545235.1. Classification (NCBI taxonomy): domain Eukaryota; kingdom Viridiplantae; phylum Streptophyta; class Magnoliopsida; order Asterales; family Asteraceae; genus Helianthus; species Helianthus tuberosus. The sequence goes on from CM060406.1 coordinate 192,870,540, forward strand.
GTTCCTTATATAGGTTTTAGCTTCTAAGCTACTTGATCTTGATACATTCGATTTCCTTCGAGTGATTCTATATATTCAGAGCTTAACTAGCCTGATAATTTAATAAATTTGGTACACCCTTCCTGGGCAGCCGATGGCAATTTCTTAATTGTTGCCTAATTAGGGTTGCGGTAATCAATGCATAAGCGAAATGAACCGTCTTTCATAACTAACTACACCGAATTAGGTTAGGCTATATGAATGCATATCTTAAAACTTACTTAACCGAGGTTTTCGATTCTACCAATAATGGTACTAGCTGTCTTGGAGATTTCATAATAATGCAGTCCTAAATGGGATATAAACCTTAACTCTACCTGCTTCTCAGGGGTAAACAGGGTAGTCTTAGGAGAAGACAATCAGGTTACAAGGAGGTTACAGAGATTTTCCATATCTCAAGCTCCAGTTCATCCATCATTGCATGTGTCAAATAAGTGACATATTTATGTTATAAGTCCACGGATTCCTTAATCGGGAATATTTATTTGGACAATTCTATTATGGATATCTTCTTTGAATACCATTAGCTGACTTTAGTACTCTATAACCATTGGAATATCTTTGTGGTCCCATGCATTAAACCTCCATACTGATCAGGCATGGAAGCAATCTATGGAACATATTAAGATGTACCAATCCTCATATGACGCTTTTATCATGCTATTTGGTATTCGCAATCGTTTAGAGATCAAAGAGATATCAATTTCATTTGAATGCATTTATCTGGAGAGAGAGTACATTGGAATTTGATGACTGAAGATTTCTGACAGGAACAGAAGAATAATTCTGGTGAATTTTCTACCTGTAAGTTTTACCTTACACTTAATATATATAGGGTTCTTATGAAAAGTTTTAAAAACTTGTTATACTTATTGTTTATGAAGGATTTACTGGTATCCGAACCAAAATAAAAACTCTTAGCATTTAAATTACTGATAAAATGCCAAGGAATGTACCTGATGCCATTATTTATGGACTAGCTCAGGCATTTTAGGCGCTTTCAATTTTAGGCTTTACTTCCTCCGCCGCATTTCCTTTGACAGATTTAGGGCACGTAGTCTTGATGTGGCCTTTCTCATGACAGCCGAAACAGACTGCATTCTTCATGTCTTTGCAGTCCAACGTTTTATGTCCCTTAGACTTGCAGATCCCACAATGTAGAGGTCGAGGCTCAAATCTGCATTTCCCGTAGTGGCGCTTCTTGAAAATCTTGCATACAGGTTTCTGATTGGACTTTTGTTTATTCTTTTTCTTAGAACTCTGGGAGTTATCTACCTCCCTTTTCCTTTTTAGTTCATCCTTTGCATCAGAGGCATGAACGGGATCCTCCTTAAGAGTAAGGAAGTGTGGTCCTAGATAAAATTTGGACCGAGCAGCATGGGGCTCCTTGAACTTTTTCACAGCCTTCTTCACAGCTTTTCCAACAGCTGCGTCTATCATAGTTTGAAGAACATCTTTGGAAATTCTAAGGTTCACAATTTCAGCATCATTAGCATGCGTCGTGCCATCAATGGCGCGATCGACTGTTGTCTTATCCGAGTTTGCCATACTTTCTATTGGTTCCTAACACCAATAAAACAATTTCTTAGTTGAAATCCAACAACTGCTATTTTTTATTCTGATGGCCTTAATATATACTAACCATGGTGTCAATAACCTATACAGGCTATTATAGCACTAACATTCTTAATGAACATTATTTAAAATATATTAATATTACTTAGCCTAGGTCGCAAAAGACCATCAATGGCATTAAAGATTTGGACCTAGTCCATCACTTTTCTGACAGAGGATCAAAACGTCACATCTGTCTTTATTATATTAAAGAATTTAGGTAGCTTGAAAGCTTGCCATAGGAATATCAGAAAAGAGTGATTCCTATTAGATATAAAATATCCATCTAAGGTTTGTTGGAGCATTTTCTAAAGTATCATCGGCCAATTTCTACCTCGTATTAAATGACCGAAGTCCTAATCAGGCGGAGACAACAGTTCTCTATAGTTATTGTTCAATATTGAATCATATGTGCCAGTATCAAGTAAATTTCTGCATAAACTGCTTGATAAGGAAAGGTACCTGCTATATAGTTATCCTTCTGCACCATCTCCTGGCGTTCATCCGGAAGACTCATGCGTTTATTTTCCTGGCCTCTCCCGGCTTCTTTATAAGCTTTGGGCAGTTGGTTTTGATGTGCCCTTCCTCGTTACAATTGTAACATGTGGCGTTCTTTAACCCCTTGCAATCTAAGGTTTTGTGACCCTTGGTCTTGCAAATTCCACACAATTTAGCACTTGGGTCGATTGTACATTTTCCAAAATGTTGCTTTTTGCAGTTACTGCATTTGGGTCTGTTATCAGACTGACTCGAGTTCTTCCTAAACTCGGAATCCTTCCCGCGCTCAGAGTTTCCCTTCTTCTTCTTGTTATATCGATGAGAGTTTTCCTCCTCTCTTTCTCTTCTTCCCTCGCCAGAAGCCTTAACAGACTTAATTCTGATTGCATCTAAGGTGAGAGATAAGGATAAGTCCACCGCGGACCTATATGTGGTTGGCCTAGATGCTTTAACACTTCCTTTTATTTCTGGTGCTAGGCCTCCAATGAAACGCGCTATGCGTTTAGGTTCAGGGGTGACTAAATAAGGAACTAGGCGGGACATAGTGTTGAAACTTGTCACATACGCCTGACAATCCAAATCCTCCATGACCAGAGTCAAGAAGTCTGATTCTATCTTTTCTACCTCATGCTGGGGGTAATAGTTTTCCTTGACTAATGCAACAAATTGATCCCAAGATAAGTTGTAGAGTAGAACTTTTCCCGTGGCTTGGAGCAATGATCTCCACCATGCCAACGCTTCTCCTTTGAATGATTGTGAAACAAATTTCACAACATCTTGCTCCGCACAACCGCTGATGTCAACAACAGCGTCCATCTCATCGAGCCATGTCATGCAATCGATGGCCCCTTTTTCTCCTGTAAAGTCTCTAGGCTTGCAGGAGGCAAAATATTTATATGAACAGGTCTTAACTGGTGCCTCTTGATGGAACACAACCTATCTAGACGGAATACTCCTTTGATTTGACAAGTCATGAACATCGTCCTCCCTTGACTCATGTATTTTAGGAGGGGGCTTACTACGAGCCACAGATAGAGTCTTAGAGTGGGTATCATTTGATTCGGCATACTGTCGATCAAGAGCTCGAGTAACAGCATAATCTATTATTGCCTGCAGTTCTGCTCCAGTTACATTAATTCTGGTAGTATCATTGTTCTCCTTCATGTGGCTGTTAACTTCATCTAATCCAGCCATGTAGCTTGATTACTACATAAATATTAACAATGATTTATTCAGAGGTTTTTATGGAATCATCATCTTTGACGATTCATCAACCATGGTAATATAAACCATATTGGTTAACTTGTTAGTTATATTTAATTAGTATTTTCCATGATAATTTATCCTAGTTATAAAACATTAAGGATATTGAAGTGGCGCAAAAGGCCTAGTCACAAGGACAGTTCTAAATTTTATAAGCCATGATTTCAGAGAATCGAGGCATTAAGGTTTGAATCAAGTTCATTACCTTCTCTTGACAGGGAGTTGTAGACTTCAACTGTCTTTTGTCTTTTAGGACAATAGATATAGCCCGTGGGCATTTCCCTTCTGAGGGATGGTTATAATATGATCATCTTCTCAGATGCTATTAGTCGAGATCGTATGGATCCTACCGACTATTATGCTTGGACCTGGTCCAACATTTTTAGACAGGAGGTCAAAGACCACCACTGTCGTTGTCTTATCGGACAACAAGTTTAGCCCGTAGGCACTTCATCACTATCGGATGTTTATAATATGATCATCTTATAGGATGACACAAGCCATGATTTCTAAATCACTAGGCTAGATAAGAAAATTGGAAGAATCCAATATAAGGATGACTGTTGTGATTTTCTCGAATCACATTTGTCAAGAGTGCTAACACGTTCTTAGGTGTTAACAAGGATTTGAATCTCTTGAATAGGTCTTACCATCTTGGGCATGTCAAAAATGACACGTGGCTAGGTCTTGTCCTTTTTAGATTTTGCCATTTTATTATAATGGTAGATCTTATAAAAGGAATGTTATTTTCCATTTATTTAATATTTCAAGTTTAGAATGACAATTTAATCTTAATCATTCCACTATATAAAAATAAAAGTACAGAGTTGCCCTAAGCGGGACTTGAAAGGAATAATGTTGTCCTAGAAGGGACTGAAAGATAAATATGTCCTTATGACTATTTAAAGAAACGATCTTTAGCAAAAAGGGGTTTTCTTCATCACTTTACTTTCGAATGTTCCCTCCCTGGATGCTCGTTTCATTCTAGCCGCGGTACGAAGCTCAGCATTTCAAGGCTCCGGATGTGGAGAATTTCTAATACAGCTTCTTCGCTTGGCGACATGTCCAATATATATAAATTGGAAGCAAAATTTGCAGATTTGGATTGAGAATAATCCTATGTTAAGTCTAGACTCAGAAGGTCAAGGAATGTGCTACTGTGTCATTGAGATTAAACACAAAAGGATAGTGTTTAATTCACTCAATGTTGGCTCTAATACCAACCTGTCACACCCCGATATTTCCACACTTTACCGGTGGGCCCGGTAGGGGAGTAACGTGACGTGGTTGGTAACATCATGGTCAAACAACACAATATATAAATGCACAGCGGAAGCAAAAGATAAATATATTACATTCCGAATATAAGTAATGTCAAAGTATTACAACGGAAGGTAAAGGGATCCACAGGCGGATCAATAAAAGAAAAACTGTTCAACAGACTTTAGGCATCTAGAACTTGCAAGATTCCCTAATGACGCCCTGAGCTCCCAGCCAATTACGCATAGTACCTGTCACTTAACCTTTTGGAAAATACGTCAGTTTACACTGGTAAATACAATTAACTGACTCATTTTGAAAAGAGTTTAAGAAAATTGATTTGAATGCACGTGGCACAAAATATCTTTTATAATTTGATTAAAATGCACGAGGCAAAATTAATCTTTTATACTCAGGACAATTTTATTAATAAAGATCTTGTATCCGATTTACATGGTTGTCCAACATTTAGGGCCGGTGATTATACAATACAAGCCGGTCAAGATTAATCGACACACCATAAATATAACTCACAAGAAGACATCCTTACGAGTGAGTATATCTTTTACATACGCAACAGGAGGTGTTATGCCTACACCTTGTGCTTAAGTTATGGCCATTCACTTTTTAAATGACACGGTCATTAACCCCCAATGTTATTTGTTATCAATCAATACAGATTAAAACGGGATTATGCAATTTAATCATCTCCGATTAAAAGGTTTCTACACCCGACCAAGCGGTATTTTTATGATACTGTATCCCAAGCCCGTATAAGGGAAAATAAGTTAAAAGTATTTACATGAGCTAGCAATGCAATTTATACTCAGCCGTATATTCTAATCAGCAAGCACAGGTACTTCTACTGGGGCTCTCAATCTGGAACGAAGGTTTTATTAACCTATTAAATTCCTAACGGGTCTTATTTAAGTCGTAACTTAGACCGGTTAGTTTTAAGGAAAGGTTTACGGTTCAAAACGCATGATTAAGCGAAGACCGGAATAGGATGTGATTCAGACCCGACAAGTTTGGAGACTTGTATAATATGGGTAAACTAAACACATTCTGGATTTTGAGATAAAAACGATAACGTTTGACCCGTTTCGCCTAATTTATGCAAACTAGTTACATAAACCGAACCGAACGCGAATAACGCATGACGGGTAATCATGAGATCCATATACAGGTTTCCTAGGTTAATTATGCCTCAAATATGTTGTGACATCAGTAAGATGTCTTTCATTATGCCCAAAACATATTTAAACACAAACTAGGCCTCGTAGGGGTAGTTTGGTCATTTAAAAGGTTATAAAAGAGTTTAAGTATTTACCTGAGTTACAGGTCTGGTATAATCAGCAAAAATACTTATTTTGATAAGTTATAACAGTAGGATAAAGTATATATGTGAAATTTATCAATTATAACCAAACTATGCACCGTAGGGGCATTTTGGAAATTTCACATAAGCCGTAAAGCTCAAAACTGAAGTCTGAGTTAAACAACTTTTGCTTACTGTTAAAACATTATAAATTACCTAAAATATCAGTAGGTATCAACCCTTGTATGTCTAAAATAGTTCTAGTACATACTATGCGTTAAAAACGCTTAGAAAGGCGATTAGGAGCCGTTTCTGGGTTACATACATAAAGCTGATATTTTTATTATTCCAGAAGGCTTAAAATAATTTATTTATCATTTAAGATCAGTAGCAAAAGGTTTGGAGTCGTTTAGATATGTAAAACTCATTTTATAGCCCGTAAGGGCAAAACCGACAATTACCGGATTAAGCCTACGACTATAAGTTATGCTCAGCCTAAAATTAATTAAAAATCTTCAAAATCCCAAAATAATATATTACATCAGTTGGTAATAAGTTTGATATCAAAAAGTATGTTTAAATAGGCTATACGCTAATTATGTCGTTTAATCGCTAATAAACTTTCTAATTACGCTAATGAGCATAACTCTCAATCTACACCTCCAACTGATGTCAAATTTTGGGTGCAAGTTTATAAATTAGTAACTAAGGTTTCTACTCTTTTACATTTCCAAAAATCACGTTTTAAGGTGAAAAGGGCATAATGGTCAACATATGAGCAATTAACGGAAACGCGTAAACGAATGGGTCAATCAATGAACCAACCCCAGAGGGTTATGCTAACATGTAGCCTGGTCCTAAGGAAGCTCTAAGGCATTTCCAAATCATACTAAATCGGGTCAGAACTGAAGTCAAAGCAAAAGTCAAAGCTTTGCGACTTTCGGTTCCGAACCGGGTCTAAAACAGAAAGTTGTCGAATCAAACAAGCTTAGAAAAGTTCTTATGCTTATTACCAAGTTATATGAATGATAAAATAGGTTACACGACTTTTACATCGATAATTATGCGTTAAACGAGAGATTATATTTCTGTTGACTTTTTCTAATCATCTTTGACTCGACAAATGACCTAGTTAGGATGGGAATCAGTGGATGCCCTTTTAAGGGTTTATTGCCCACATAATTACCAACTTATAACAACCCTAAGTTTGACAAATCGCTGGACCATTAGCGATTTATTAATAAGTCAACCGTTAATTACGACGGTTTGACTTTAAGGCTATAAACTAAGCAAAACTTAATTAAGGAAGGTTAAGCATACTTACAAGCGTCTAATGGATGATTAGGAAGGCTTGGGGTCTGCTTTGGAGTTCCAGATATGATCAGGAATGAGTGCAAGAATGTTTGTAACTTGGAGGCCTTATATAGTGTTTGTAAACACCACAAAAAGTTGACATCTAAGTCTATAAGTGACCACAACATTCTAACAAGTGTCCCTAGTGCATAGGGGGTGTTTAGGGGTCAAGAAATATGAGGAAAAACGTTTAAAGTCGGTTTAAACGCGAATGCAGGCTGCTGCCAAACTTTTCTGTATCTGGTGTCCTGACGCGACCCGCGTAAGGTTATGTTAACCTTTACGCGGCCCGCCTCAGCCTGTTAATCAGAATTTTCCATTTTCAAGTTTCCGCATATTGTCCCTTGGCCTTTCGAAAGGTCAACTAAGCTTCTATTTGCACTTTGAACCCTCTATATTGACACTTAAGGGTCTCAAGACTTATACTCCTCTTGTTAAGTCCTTGGCCACTCGGTTATTACCCGAAAAGTCCTAACTTTCAATGTTAACGCTTTTAACCCTTTGTAAACGAATTTGATCACAACTTGCTCATGCGATAACGAAACTTTATGAAATTTATATCGTGCATTCTAGTGAGCATAATTAACCGTTACAAGGCTTCGGGTTTGCTAAAAGGTCACTCAGAGGTATAACTTAAACATGTTGACACATTTAACCCCTGTGGTTTGTAATCTCTCACTTTCCTTCTATTTAGCTTCGTATGATCCGTGATTTATTCGTTTGGAGGTATGAGTATCATGTAGGGAAAATGTACAATATATTTATTCACTGTTGACATTTAGAACACGTATATTCACATACTTTTCATGTTTGTCAACTTTTAGTCCCTCTAGAATATTCTTTCTCACGTTCAAACATTATGACACGTGTCAACACATTATAGGACGTGAATTTTTCGAGGTGTTACAGTTTAGAGGATGCAAGACATCCTAGAATTCAATCTTTTATGATAGAAGTCATTGATATTATTAGGTTCATAAGAAGTTATGGTCAAACAAACAATTTATGTGGATAAATGCATGAACGGGTCGAATAAATCGTAAATGAATAATAAGCCGATAGCACGTAAGTTAAGAATTTCCTTAATCCGGATATGGGATTTCAAGTTCACATGATAGAATGTCAAATTACGAGCATGTAGGAAGAAACGGTAGGTTAAACGGGTAAACGGTTAAAAAGTTATGCGCGTTTTAGTGCTTACGGACGACGAAACAAACCTGCAGAAAAAGGCAAAATCTAGAGGGCGTCGCCGACGGCCTTAGGGGCGTCGCCGATGGGCTCTACAAAAATCAGTTTTTGCCAAACGCGTTAATTGACTGCCTACGGAGGTTTTTGGCTACGGGTAAATGCAAGGGCCGTCGCCGACGCCCTCCCCATGTCCAAAAAGCTGAAAAATGTTATCTAAGTTGATTTATGGGTCGTGGGCTTCGGTAGGTTAACCGTGGACTACGACGGGCCTCCCAAACATGATTTTGATCGTTCCTTTAGGGATTATGAGTTATAAATATAATTCTAAGACCCACGTAATTAATGTATGGTTATGTAAGAGGTATGCGAGAACTTGTACGTGTATGTATGGTTAGGTACATCTGTAGATGTGTATATATATGTATGTATGAAGGTGCGTCTAAGTGTATGTATGTACGTGAAGATGTAGGAAGGTATATACGTAGGTAGGTGTGTATGTATGTATGTAAGAATGTATATATGCATGATTTAGATACGTTGGGTGTTAACATTATTAATGGTGCGCCTTGAGAATGAAACGCAATGCAGGTACATGATTGAAGCCTCACCGGGGAATAGATATATAGATGAAATGCTTAAAGTTAGAAAGATAACGGAATGGGAAGTTTACATAAGTGAATCTGGTTTATACATAATGTGCACTAATGTTATGAATGTATGTGGTGAGTGCAGGTTATACGAATCACGGATTATCATCACGAGGATTAGTGATCGAAGACCGAGTCACAAGATAGATTGTACGGGAATGTTGGAGTATGTAGTTTGGTAAATACCAGTGATGCTTTTATTTTGTAAAAGAGTTTATTCAAAACGAACTTTCAAGTATGTAAAGAAACTTATAATGAAAAGAAATTTTATGGTACGAATTTTCCGCTGCAACTTTTGTCAATACGTGTCAGGGTCTTACAAGTTGGTATCAGAGCCCTGGTTTGAGTGAATCAAGTACAAGAAGATAAATGCTTGAACTCAAACCTGTGTGCTCTTGTGATAAGGAACCCGTACAATCCATGACTCGATCAAGATCTAAAGGTATGCTTAAAAGTTTGAAGAGGATGATCCGTGAATGCTGTCTAAGATGGATGCTAAGGCAGCCAAGGATGCAAATAGACAGATGGACCCCAGGTACACAATATTAATATGTATGGCTACTGGTGTTAAAAGAAAAAGGAAGAAATCTCCTTGGGGGGGGGGGTAAGTATTAAACGGAAGACAACGATACTGTCTTGATAAGATTTTAAAAATGCTGCACAAACTAGGACCCACTACTTCGGACATAAGGCAATGACTTCATGAAGGCACGAACTAGTATGTGAATTGCGCACCTGGCCAGTACGCAGGAAGCATATGATGTTCGTGAGACCATGGTAATTATCGCAGGTATGTCCGTTAGAATTGGGTAACAGGTGGGCGTGCGGGTGAAATGGGTAATAAGACTCTCGGGAAATTGAGAGTACTATATAGGAATGAAAAGTATGATTGATAAAAATGAAGAATGTTGAATCCGTAAGAAAGTACGGATCAAAAATATATGAATGAAATGTTCGAATCCGCGAGACGGATTCAAGGAATGAAATGTATGAATGAAATGATTGAATCGGCGAGACGGATTCAAGGAATGAAAGGTATGAAGGAAATGTTTGAATCCGAGAGACGGGTTCAAAGAATGAAAAGTGTGAATGTAATGTTTGAATCCGCGAGACGGATTCAAGGGATGAAAGGCATGAATGGAATGTTTAAATCCGTAAAACGGATTCAAGGAAATGAAATGTAGAAATGATATGTCTGAATCCGCGAGACGGATTCAACACATGTAAGGAATGAGAGATGAGAATTATATGTTTGAATCCATGAGATGGATTCAAATCATAGAAGGAAGAAAAGGTACGAATGGTGCGTTTGAATCCGCGAGATGGATTTAAAAATATAATATATATATATATATAAAGAGATGAAATTAGTCCACATCAGAATGTGTCGATAGTTTGACTGTGGTTGTGTCAAACGAGTCACATGAGTAAAAAATAAAACAAATAAACAAAAGAAAGATCGTAATGGGCATGCAAACCCAAGATTTAAAACGAAAGAAAGAAGTTTTGAACCAGTAATGTGTTAGATGTGTTAGTAATCGACTCTTAGGAGTCATAATAAATGACGGGCTACGACCCGGACAATGATTTAAGTATGAACAAGAAGGGTAAGTTTTGTCGAGAATACCGGAATGATGTAATGAATGTCTTTGTAAGTAAGCATGAATGAGAAGAAGTACGAATGTGTACCTCAATGCATCTATGATAAGTAAGAAAAGTCAGTTTAACCTTGAAAGGTCAAACTGCAAAAGATGACGAAATAAGTAACCAGATGAAAGAATTGCATGTGAGAAATGAAATGTGTGACACGTTATAGCGTGTACATAAGAAATTGTAAGAGAATTATAGGTGAGTAAACACCTAGTAGAATGAATGTTTGAATGAGGTGTGCTAAACGCTAAATGGTTGATGATAATGCTAGAACTCTTGACGCAATGAAACCAATCGAATTGGTGGAAGGATGTGTACAAGTGGGGACACCTTATGTGGATAAATGAAATCTAGCCTGGTACAGCTAGTGTTCGGGAAGAATGCGGATCAATCTGGATCACGGATCGTGGATTGATGATATGAGATGAGGTTAGTAAAAGTTTAACTTATGTCGGATAAGTATGAATTGGTAAATTGAAAACAACCTACGAAATGAATGACGGAATGGGTATGGTATAGTATGGAATGTTTGATCTCTAATAGTCAACATAAGAAGAAAATTATGTCATTAAAAAGTAAATCTCAAAAGTTTTAAGTGGAAGTTTTGCATATTGATTAAACTCTCGTGCGATGAACTAGTACGGCACATTTAATTATGTAAATTAAGGAATGCATGAAGTGAAAGCGATAGTAATGTGAAATGAATGAAATGATTCAAAGGTAATGTAAAGGTACGCATAGTACAAATAACTATAGAGAACGTATAACGATGTTAACTTTGGAGTTAAGCACGAATGCACGACTATGAAATAGTAACTTCGTTGCGGTAACGAAACAAAATTAAATATTATGTAATATATGTATAGAATGTGATCTTAAAGGATGGGATGAAGGTATTAGACTGGTTATAAATGGATCATATGAAAGTAAGCATTATTATAGGTTTGAATGTATATGTACGTTGAACAGTTACTAACCGGTCAAGGAAATGAGAAGGGTACGTGGAAGTATGGCATGGAAAGTATAGATTTGTTAGGAAGAAGTCAATCGTATAAATACTTATGAATTGAGATAGGATGATTGCTTATAATTATGATGTGACCGTGAAGTCAAACATAGATATGTGTATGTGTAAACGGAAGTGAGAAAGGTTTCAGGGACGAAACCTTGTTTAAGAGGAGTAGACTTGTAACACCCCAAAACCCGAATGTTTATAATTGTCGTATGTTCCTATATGACTTGGCATGAAATAAATAACTAGGCTATTTAACCTAGTTAAGTGTGTGGTTAAAAGTATTGAAAGGCAAGAGTTTTGCCAATATTATTTAGTGGCAAACTTTAGGGGCTAAAATGGGGCAAAATGAAAGTTAAATTTTATTTATGAAAAACACACATAAACACACACACGTATGTGTGTTCGAGAAGAGCCAGGAAGCTCCATGAGAGCTCTAAAACCCTAAGCATGAAGATCATCAAATTGGAAGGGTAAATGAAGTCTAAATCCATAACCGAGTATGGATTAATGATCACCTTCTCAATGGGATCATAAGGTACGTCTTAAAAGTTAGATTGGTGATCTTTCACGAAGTGGGTTATGTTGTAATTGACGAAATTGTATGAAATTAAGAATGAGTATGTGTTAAAATCATCATATAGCACATGGATTGTGCTTGGTTTAGGTTAATTTGATGTTTAGAGATGAAACCCGTTGATTATGGTGATGATGACGACTTGAATGATCAACCATGTCCAATTCTTGCTTAATATTGATGTATTTTGATTTGTATGGTGGATTCTTGTTAGAGGAATCGAAAGAAATGTGATACTAGTATGTTTGATGTTTATGCATGTATGATTCATGTTGATTAGAAAGGAGGAAATTGATGAATTATGTATGAGATTAGAAGGATATGCATGAACTAGTTGTACACTATGCTTAGGAGGTAGTACACACATCAAAAGCATGAAGAAATTATGAAGAACTTAAGATTAGATCACCTATAAGTGATTAGCAAAATAGTTATGAAGTGGGTTTTTGATGATATGATGAAAATGATAATATGTTTATATTATTGCTGTTTAAAATCGTTTATGTGTGTGAATGTTTAAAGAAATTGGATAAGAAATGATGGATTAGCATGTTTTAAGGTTAAATGATAAACTTAATACAAGATCCGTATGATGAAAAGGTTTTGATGAATGATGAATAAGCTAACTATCTTGAGAATGATATATGATAGTTGATGCTTAATAAGCGACATGGAAGCTTGGGAAAGAAGCGGGTCAAAACGGGGCTAATGCGCACGGGAAGCATATTCGGACGCTAGGTAAGTTAAGCTTACACCCTCCTTATATAATACCTATTCAATGTATAAATTATGAATATGGCAAGTTTATATATAAGGTACGATGTTCCGATAAGTATTGATACGGGTCGGAACATGGGTCTATGGTAAGAACTGTACTTGATGGTTAAAATGGGGTAAAGGGGTATCATGGTAATTTTGGTTACGAGTTAACGAAAGGATTTGCGTTGCTATTAATTAGCAACTTAGTTAATGAAGTATTTAAACGGGTCATAGCTTTGACCCGAGCCATGTATGTGTGATTAGAGTCATAGTTAAATCGTGGGATTTGGTCAAATATGTGTTGAAGTCCTTCGTCGTAAATGATGGGGCTAAAGTTGACTAAAAACGCCCTTGGTGGGTATATCGGGCAAACGACCTTTAAAAGATGTTTAGAAACAAGTTAAATGATCAAGTGAATAATTAGGATAAGTATGGAAGCGAAAAGTATGTTTTTGAGAGTCAAATGCATTGAAATACGCAAATACCCTTAACGGGTCAAAGTAAGCTTTTGAGCGAAAACGGGTTTAGAGGATGCAAGACATCCTAGAATTTAATATTTTATGATAGACGTCATTGATATTATTAGGTTCATAAGAAGTTATGGTCAAACAAACAAGTTATGTGGATAAATGCATGAACGGGTCGAATAAATCGTAAATGAATAATAAGCCGATAGCGTGTAAGTTAAGAATTTCCTTAATCCGGATTTGGGATTTCAAGTTCACATGATAGAATGTCAAATTACGAGCATGTAGGAAGAAACGGGAGGTTAAATGGGTAAACGGTTAAAAAGTTATGCGCGTTTTAGTGCTTACGGATGACGAAACAAACCTGCAGAAAAAGGAAAAATCTAGAGGGCGTCGCCAACGGGATCTACAAAATCAGTTTTTTGCCAAACGCGTTAATTGACTGCCTACGGAGGTTTTTGGCTACGGGTAAATGGAAGGGCCTTCGCCGACGCCCTCCCCATGTCCAAAAAGCTGAAAAATGTTATCTAAGTTGATTTATGGGTCGTGAGCTTCGGTAGGTTAACCGTGGACTACGACGGGCCTCCCAAACATGATTTTGATCGTTCCTTTGGGGATTATGGGTTATAAATCTAATTCTAAGACCCACGTAATTAATGTATGGTTATGTAAGAGGTATGCGAGAACTTGTACGTGTATGTATGGTTAGGTACATCTGTAGATGTGTATGTATGTACGTGAAGATGTAGGAAGGTATGTACGTAGGTAGATGTGTATGTATGTATGTAAGAATGTATATATGCATGATTTAGATACGTTGGGTGTTAACATTATTAATGGTGCGCCTTGAGAATGAAACGCAATGCAGGTACATGATTGAAGCCTCACCGGGGAATAGATATATAGATGAAATGCTTAAAGTTAGAAAGATAACGGAATGGGAAGTTTACATAAGTGAATCTGGTTTATACATAATGTGCACTAATGTTATGAATGTATGTGGTGAGTGCAGGTTATACGAATCACGGATTATCATCACGAGGATTAGTGATCGAAGACCGAGTCACAAGATAGATTGTACGGGAATGTTGGAGTATGTAGTTTGGTAAATACAAGTGATGCTTTTATTTTGTAAAAGAGTTGATTCAAAACGAACTTTCAAGTATGTAAAGAAACTTATAATGAAAAGAAATTTTATGGTACGAATTTTCCGCTGCAACTTTTGTCAATACGTTTCAGGGTCTTACAACAAGTTAATATGCTTTAAATATGTTGTGATATCAGTAGGATACCTTCCATTATGCCCAAAACGAATTTAAAATGAATTTATGCCCCGTAGGGGTATTTTGGTCATTTTAAAGATTATAAAAGAGATTAAATATTAATCTGAGGTTCTGGTCTAAAATGATCAGTAAAAATATTTATTTTTGCAAGTCATAACAGTAAGATATTGTATATAAGTGAAATTTATCGTTTATGACCAAACTATGCACCGTAGGGGCATTTTGGTCATTTCACATAAGCTTTAAGGGCCAATTCTGGAAATCTGAGTTTAAAACTTTTACCTACTGTTAAAGTATCAAAATTTACTTATAATATCATTAGGTAATGGGTCTTAAATGTTAAACATAGTTTTAACCCATACTATGTGTTTAAAACGCGTAAAAAGTCGGTTTTAGGCGATTTTCGGGTTATATAAGGAAAGCTGAGATTTTTATCAGTCCAAAAGGCTTAAAATATTTTATTTAACATATGAAATCAGTAGAAAAAGATTTGGTGTTAAAATGTTATGTAAAACTCATTTTATTAGTAAAAAGGGTATAACCGTCAATTACCGAATCAAAGCAAGAACCCCATGTTATGATCAGTTTAAAAATAAATAAAAATCTTCAAAATTCCAAAATATTATATTACATCAGTGGGTAAAAGGTTTGGTGTCAAAATTTGGGTTTAAATAGGTTTTATGCCAAAAATGCCGTTTAATTAATAAAAAGCTTTCAATTTACGATATCGAGCATAACTCCTAATTTAGACCTCAAACTGATGTCAAATTTTTAGGACATGTTTATAAATTAGTAATAAAGGTTTTTGTCCTCTCACATTTTCAAAAATCTCGTTTTAATATCAAAAGGGCATAATGGTCAACTTTTTAAGCATTTAACGGAAACATGCAATGAAATAGGATTTCTAAGGAACCAAGTTGTATAACCTCAGAGGGTTTTACTAACATGTAATATGGTCCTAAAGGAACCCTATGGCATATCTAAACCAAGCTAAATCGGGTCAGAACTGAAAGTCAAAGCAAAAGTCTTCTTTTGCGACTTTCGGTTGCGAACCGAGCCTAAACTTAGAATTATCGGGTTGAACATGTTTAGACATGTTCTTACATTATTTACCAAGTTATTTTAATGTTAAAACATGTTCCATAACCTCTGCATTGCTAATTATGAATTTATTTGCAAAAATAGCTTCTGTTGACTTTTTAATATTAAGTTTGACCCGACAATTGACTAAGTTAGAGTGATAATCATGGGGTGCCCTTTTAAGGGTTTATTACCCACATAATTACCAGCTCATAACCACTTTCAATTCGAATAATGGCTGGACCATTAGTGATTAATCACCAAGTCAAAGCTTAATTACGACGGCTTTGACTTTTGGTCATTAAGCTAATGAAACTTGAACTAGAGAGGCTAAGAATGCTTACCAGGACTCTTAGCACGAATTAGGAGTTGAGAAAAACTTTCTTGAAGTCCAGAGAGCTCCAGAGAAGGTGTTGTGAATGAATTTTGTGAAGGTGCAAATGAACTAGCAAACAACAAGTGCTTATATAGCCAAATATACTTCACAAGATCATTCCACACAAGCCTACAACTGATTTCTGATGATCCCAGGTGTCCCCTATGCATGTAATACTGTTGGCTCAGTCCCTGGAATCAAAAACAAGCTTTCTAAGGCGGTGGAACTGGCTGGACATGCAGCTGTCCACATCTGGGTTGCTGGTGACTTCTACGCGGGCCGCGTAAGATCCTTAAAGGGTCTACGCGGGCCGCGTGGACCTTCTGTTCCGGTAAAAAATTTGGCAGCTTTGCAATTTCAGTCCCTGGTCCATATAATATTTATTTTACTTCCATTTATAGCACTTAGGACCCCCATAGTTAACTTTTAAGGACCTTGGGTCATAAACTAACTCCGTTAAGCTCCCGGTTAGTCGTACGATCACCCGAAAAGTCCTGTTTACTTCAAAACTCCACAAAATTAATATCCAACATTCTTGGAAGCGAAATATACAATCATTGCAATGTTTTTGGGCTCGTTAAAAGGTCACTCAGAGGTCACTTTCAACATGTTGACACTTTTAACCCTTATGCTTCGTAAGATCCTTGTTTTAAGCACAAACGACTTCCAGTGTTCGACAATTTATTCATTAAAGAATATGAACGTCGTATGAGGTCAATCAGAGGCGCAAGAATGGCATGTTGACACTTTGGATCCCTTTATTAACGTATTTATATTGTTTATCAATTTTAGTCCCTCAGAAACAATTCCTTACACGTTTAAAGCCCATGACACGTGTCTTCATTATATTGGTCATGATTTTTTTTACGAGGTGTTACATCCTCACCCCCTTAAAAGAAATCTCGACCTCGAGATTTACTGAAATAAATGAGGGTACTTCTGTTTCATTGTGGATTCAACCTCCCACGTATATTCGGGACCTCTACGGGCATCCCACTTAACCTTCAAAATCGGTACGTGCTTCCTTCGAAGCTTCTTAACCTATCGATCCTCGATCGACAAAGGTTTTTAAACAAACTTTTTATGCTCTCATCTATATGCACATCCTGATGTGACATGGCTAGCGATTCATCAGCTAGGCACTTCTTTAAGTTGCAAATGTGGAACACATTGTGAATTCCACTGAGCTCTTATGGCAGATTTAGCTTGTAGGCCACTGTTCCGACACATTCGATGATCTCGAATGGTCCTATGTACCTTGGGCTCAGCTTGCCCTTTTTGCCAAAACGCATTACCCCTTTCCAGGGTGATACTTTAAGTAACACTTTGTCACATACCTTGAATTTTAGAGGTTTACGCCTTTTATCTGCGTAGCTTTTCTGCCTATCCCTGGAAGCTTTTAGACGTTCACGTATCTGCACAATCTTATCTGTCGTCTCCAGGACTATATCAGGTCCTGTTAGTTGGATATCTCCAACTTCCGTCCAACAAACTGGCGTCCTGCACTTTCTTCCATACAATGCTTCGAAAGGTGCAGCTTGAATACTCGAATGATAGCTATTATTGTATGAGAATTCAATTAGAGGAAGATGATCATCCCAACTCCCTCCTAAATCAATAACACAAGCTCGTAGCATATCCTCAAGCGTTTGAATAGTACGCTCGCTTTGCCTATCCGTCTGAGGATGATATGCAGTGCTGAAGTTTAATCGAGTGCCTAATGATTGCTGAAAGATCTTCCAAAAATGAGACGTGTATCTAGTATCCCTATCGGAGATAATAGACACTGGCACTCCGTGGAGAGATACAATCTCATCCACGTACAGCTGAGCTAACTTATCTGAGCTGTGTGTTTCCTTAATAGGTAAGAAGTGGGCTGACTTGGTCAACCTGTCGACTATCACCCAAATAGTATCGTTTCCTCGCTTTGTCTTTGGTAACTTGGTGATAAAATCCATAGTTACCATTTCCCACTTCTAAGTGGGAAGTTCAGGCTGTTGTAGCAAACCTGATGGCTTCTGATGCTCTGCTTTAACTTGCGCGCATGTCAGACATTTAGCCACATAAGTGGCTATAGATTTCTTCAAACCTATCCACCAATAATTTGCCTTTAAATCCCGGTACATCTTATCACTGCCAGGATGGACTGAGTATTTAGAACTATGAGCTTCTTAGAGAATCACATCTCTAAGCCCTCCATAAATTGGAACCCATATTCTTCCATTCAATCTTAGGATTCCATCTTTGCCATACGACAATTGTTCAGCAGTCATGCCTAACTTCTCATTTGGATAGTTTACTTCTAATACGGCTTCCTTTTGAGCGACTAACAACCTTTCATTCAAGCTGTTCTTTAATTCAATGCTCTTGGCATTGATTCTAATAGGCTTAACCCTTTCCTTCCTACTCAAAACATCAGTGACTACATTCGCTTTGCCTGGATGATATCGGATTTCACAATCATAATCGTTCAGTGTCTCCATCCATCGACGCTGTCTCATATTAAGGTCCTTCTGATTAAACAGATATTGAAGGCTCTTATGATCAGAATAGATCACACACTTGGTTCCATATAAATAATGCCTCCAAAGCTTTAGTGCAAATACTACGGCACCCAACTCCAAATCGTGGGTGGTGTAATTCTTCTCGTGCACCTTTAACTGACGTGAGGCATAAGCAATCACCTTGCCTTTCTGCATAAGCACACATCCCATGCTAGTGTGCGACGCGTCACAGTACACAACAAACTCTTCAATTCCTTCTGGCAATGTTAACACAGGTGCATTGCTTAATTTCTGCTTCAGAATATCAAAGGATTCTTGTTGCTTAGGACCCCAATCAAACTTGATATTCTTTCGATTCAATGAAGTTAGGGGTGCAGCAATCCTTGAAAATTTTTCAATAAAACGCCTGTAATATCCTGCCAAACCCAAGAAGCAGCAAATCTCTGTGGGTGTCTTTGGCTCCTGCCAATTCATGATGGCTTCAATCTTAGCGGGATCCACCTGGATACCATGCTCACTAACCACATGTCCAAGAAATTGGACTTCACGAAGCCAAAACTCACACTTTGAAAACTTGGCGTAGAGTTTCTCTTACTGAAGAAGTTTAAGAATACATCGAAGATGTCTTTCATGATCGGCCTAATTCTTCGAGTAAATAAGTATGTCATCTATAAAAACAATGACAAACTTGTCCAAGTATGGCTTGCAAACGCGATTCATGAGATCCATGAATGCTGCTGGTGCATTAGTGAGCCCGAAAGGCATCACCAAGAACTCGTAGTGACCATAACGAGTCTTGAATGCAGTCTTGTGCACATCTTCATCCCTGACCTTCAGCTGATGGTAACCTGACCTTAAATCAATCTTGGAGAAGTAACTTGCCCTTTGCAGTTGATCGAACAGATCTTCGATCCTGGGCAATGGATATCTATTCTTGATTGTAACCTTGTTTAGCTCGCGATAATCGATGCATAGACGCATTGATCCATCCTTTTTCTTCACAAACAGAATCGGCGCTCCCCAAGGAGATGAGCTAGGTCTAATAAAACCTTTTGCCAACAAATCATCCAACTGAGTTCTTAACTCTTTCATCTCAGTTGGTGCCAACCGATAAGGTGCTCTTGCAATCGGTGCTGCTCCAGGAATAATATCGATTCTGAATTCCACTTGCCTATCTGGAGGTAGTCCAGGTAGTTCTTCAGGAAAAACGTCTGGATATTCAGAAATAACTAGGATGTCTTCAATCTTGGGCTTTGGCTCATCAATGGTAACCTGTGCCATATAAATGACACAACCTTTCTTCATACACCTCGACGTCTTAAGCATAGATACTTGCTTAGGCAATCCATACTGAGTATCTCCTTGAATCGTAAGTGGCTCACCATAAGGAGTCTTGATAACCACTTGCTTCTTATCACAAACAATCTGGGCTTGGTTATGAGATAACCCATCCATGCCTATCACTATGTCGAAACCAGCTAGTTTCAAAGGAAGCAAAGATAAAGGAAAGGAGTGGTTCCTAATGGATATAGAACATCAATTTAACACGGTTGAAGCAGTTTCTATGGTAGCATCGACCAATTCTACTTCATATTTTATGCTTAGGGTTTTAACAGGCAGATTTAATAACTTACAAAACTTATCATCCACAAACGACTTATCCGCACCCGAATCAAACAATACCCTTGCATAAACATCATTGATAAGAAAGGTACCTGTTATCACGTTGTCGTTCTGAACTGCTTCCCGTGCATTCATTTGAAAGACCCTAGCATTGGTCTTTTTACCTTCTTCAGGTTTCTTCGCATACTTTGGGCAATTGGACTTGATGTGCCCCTTCTCCTTACAGTTGTAACAAGTTGCATCCTTTATCTTCTTACAATCCAATGTTTTGTGCTCACTCGATTTGCAGATCCCACAAGCCCTAGGCTGTGATTGGGATTTCAATTCGAATCTATACTTCCCTAGATGACGCTTTTTGCAGGTTTTGCACTTGGGTTTCTCACCCGTCTGTTGGCTATCTTTCTTGAACCCTGAACTCTTCTTGTGATCAGAGTTTCCTTTATGTTTCTTGTCAGAACGGTGTGAGTTCTCATCCTCCCGTTTCCTTTTCCCCTCATCGGAATTCCTAAGCGATCTCTGCCTGACCGCATCGAGGGTAAGAGATAATGATAAATCAGCCACTGACCTAAAGGTAGTAGGTCTTGATGCTTTAACACTTGCCTTAATCTCCGGAGCTAAACCTCCAATAAAACGGGCTATTCGTTTTGGTTCTGGTGTGACTAAATATGGAACCAATCGAGACATGGTATTGAAACTGGTAAGGTATGCCTGGCAGTCTAAGTTCTTCATGACCAAGGTCAAGAAGTCAGTCTCAATTTTCTCAACTTCATGTTGAGGACATAAATTCTCTTTGATCAAAGCAACAAACTGATCCTAAGACATGTCGTACAACGGGATCTTTCTGGTGGCTTGGATTAATGACCTCCACCAAGCTAAAGCCTCACCTTTAAAAGATTGTGAAACAAACTTCACAATGTCTTGCTCTGCACAACCACTAATGTCAACCACTGTATCCATCTCATCGAGCCAAGTATCCATCTCATCGAGCCAAGTCATACAATCGATGGCTCCTTTCTCTCCTGTGAAATCTCTGGGCTTACAGGAGACGAAATACTTATAAGAACAACCCTTAACACGTGGCTCTTGATTGAGCACAATCTGTTTAGATGGAACACTTCTTTGATTTGACGAGTGACGAGCATCGTCCTTCTTTGACTCGTTTACTTTAGATGGGGGCTTACTACGAGCCACAGATAGAGTCTTAGAATGTGTACCACTTGATTCCTTGAACTGTCTGTCAAGTGCCCTAGTAACAGCATTGTCTATCAATGCCTGAAGGTCTGCACCAACTACATTAATCCTGGTGGTATCATGATTTTCTCTCGGGTGACTGTTTACTTCCTCTGATTCAGCCATGTAGCTTGATTGCTACAAAACAATTGCCAATATTTTATTCAGAGGTTATTTATGGGATCATCATTTTTGATGATTTATTAACCATGGTAGTATAAACCATATTGGTTAATTTATTAAACACATTTATTTAGGATTTTCATTATAAGAACAAAAGGCCTAGTCATAAAGACAATTTTATAAACCATGGTAGTATAAACCATATTGATTTTCATCATCAAAGATATTAAAGTGGCACAAAAGGCCTAGTCATAAAGACAATTTTATATTATAAGCCATGATTTCAGAGAATCGAGGCATTAAGGTTTGAACGTAGTTCATTACCTTTTATTGACAGGGAGTCATAGACTACAACTGTCTTTTGTCTTATTTGACAATTATTATAACCCGTAGGCACTGCATCACTAATGGATGTCTCATACATGATCATCTTAATTGATGATTAAACCCATGATTTCTAAACCACTAGGTTAGAAGAATCCAATATAAGGAAGACATGTGTGATTTTACCGATTCATATCTGCCAGGAGTGCTAACATGTTTTCAGATGTTAACAAGGATTTGAATCTTTTTAAATAGGTTTTACCATCATGGCCAAGTCTATAATGACATATAGGCTAGGTTATACCTTTTAATATTCTTTTTATTATATTGGCAGATCAATTATAAAAAGGAATGATATTTTGATTTATTTCATATATTATATTCATACTTATGATGACAAGTGAGATTTAAATAAAACATTCCAATAAAATTTAAAAGAGTACATAGATGCCCTAAACGGGACTATTAAATAACTAACTTGCCCATGCAAGGGCTAAATAAGGAAACACAAGTCCATGTAGGGACCAAGTACATAAATAAAATGTCACACCCCGATATTTCCACGTATTACCGGTGGGCCCGGTGGGGAGTATCGTGACGTAGTTGATATCATCATAGTCAAATATTCGCAGTTCAATGCACAGCGGAAGTCTAAAGTAAATATATTACAAACCGATTCAAAGTAACATCAAATATTACAAACGGATTGTAAGATGGATCCACAGGCGGATCTTAAAACGGAATTATAAACACTGTTCAACAGACTTTAGACGTTTAGAACTTGCAAGATTCCTTATTAACACCCTGAGCTCACAGCCAATTACGTACAGTACATGTCACTTAATCTTTTTGGAAAATACGTCAGTTTACACTGGTAAATACAATTAACTGACTCTTTTAAAAACATTTATGAAAATTGATTTAAATGCACAAGGCATAAATATCCTTTTATAACTTGGGACAATTATATAAAATAATCTTGTATACATATTTATATGTTCGTTGTACATTCAGGGCCCGATATAGAAACCGAGTCAAGATTAACAGACACACCACAAGTATAGGCCCACAAGAGAGTGAGATACCGTTTTTCCTACGCAACTGTCAGATGTATGCCTACACCCCGTGCTTAAAACGTGGCCATTTCTTAATAATGATGCCAAGGATATCCGGGACATGGTCATTAACCCCCAAAGGCTTTTATTTCAAACAAGACAGATTAAAATGGGTTACCTCAATAATTTAACCACTAAACGATTAAACATTCAATACCCGACCAAGTGGTATTATTATAATACCGTATCCCAAGCCCGTATAGGGAAAATAAGTTAAAAGTATTTACCTGAGCTAAAATGTAATTTTATTCTCAACCGTATATTCAAATCAGCAAGCACAAGTACCTCTACTGAGGCTCTCAATCTGGAATGAAGGTTTTTATTAACCTATTAGATTCCTAACGGGTCTTATTTAAGTTGTAACTTAGACCGGTTAGTTTTAAGGAAAGGTTTACGGTTCAAACGCAAGATTAAGCGAAGACCGGATTAGAATGTGATTTAGACCCGACAAGTATGAAGACTTGTATATTATGGGTAAACTAAATACATTCTGGATTTTGAAGTGAAAATGATAGGGTTTGACCCGTTTCGGCCAATTTATGCAAACTAGTTACATAAACCGTTCCGAACGCGTATATGCATAACGGGTAACCAAATGAGACATGTACAAGTTCCACAAGTTAATATGCTTTAAATATGTCGTGATATCAGTAGGATATCTTCCATTATGCCCAAAACGAATTTAAAACCAATTTAAGCCCCGTAGGGGTATTTTGGTCATTTTAAAGATTATAAAAGAGGTTAAATAGCAATCTGAGGTTCTGGTCTAAAATGAGCAGTAAAAATATTTGTTTTAATAAGTTATATCAGTAAGATATCATATAAATATGAAATTTATCATTTATGACCAAACTATGCACCGTATGGGCATTTTGTTCATTTCACATAGGCTTTAAGGGTCAAATTTGGAAATCTTAGTTCAAAACTTTTACTTATTGTTAAAGTATAAAAATTTATTCATAACATCAGTAGGTAACAAGCTTTAGGTGCCAAATAAGGTTTTAAACCATACTATGCGCCTAAATCGCATAAAAGTCGGTATTTGACGGTATTCGGGTTAAATAAGTAAATCTGAGATTTTGAACAGCCTTTACTGTTTAAAATAATTTATTTAATATATAAAATCAGTAGAAAAAGGTTTGATATGTAAAGGATGTGTAAAACTCATTTTATTAGCAAAAGGGTATAACCGTCAATTACCGGGTCAATGCTAGAGCCCTATGTTATGATCAGTTTTAAATTCAACAAAAATATTCAAAAATCCCTAAATATTATATTACATAAGTGGGTAAAAGGTTTGGTGTAAAAATTTGGGTTTAAATAGGTTTTACATCAAAAATGCCATTTAATTAATAAAAAGCTTTCATTTTATGATATCTTGCATACTTCCTAATTTAGACCAGAATCTGATGTCAAACTTTTAGGACATGCTTATAAATCAGTAACAAGGGTTTTTGTCCTCTCACATTTTCAAAAATCACATTTTAATAACAAAAGGGCATAACGGTCAACTTTTAAGCATTTAACGGAAACATGCATATAAACTCTAATTCTAAAGGACCATGTAGTATAACCTCAGAGGGTTACACTAACATATAATATGGTCACAAAGGAACCCTAAGGCATAATCAAACTAAGCTAATCCGGGTCAGAACTGAAAGTCAAAGCAAAAGTCAACTTTTGCGACTTTTGGTTGTGAACCGCATCTATACTTTGAATTGTCGGGTTGAACATGCTTAGACATGTTCAACTAATATTTACCAAGTTATTAAAGTGAGAAAACTGATTTTATAGCTTATATATTATCAGTTATGAATTTTATTTAAAAACTGACTCGTTTGACTTTTATTTTAATTACTTTGACCCGACAATTAACTAAGTAAACTTGATAATTAGGAGGTGCCCTTTTGAGGGTTTAATACCTACCTAATTACGATCACGTAGCCATGTTCGTTGCGAACCATGGCTTGACCATACAAGGTCTAACTAAAAGTCAAAGCGTTTATCGAAACGTTTGACTTTTCGGCTTTAAGAGCCAAATAAAATGAACTAGCCAAGGATGGACACTTACAAAAGGTCCAAGGGACTGAAGATAGTTCAATGGTTTGCTCCTTATAGCTCAGGAGCTCCCAAAGTGAGAAGATAGGAGATTAGAGGTAAAAGAGCAAGTTGATCAAATGAAGAACAAGGTCTATTTATAGTGTTTGATGGGTTCATGGATGATCAACAGGTGTTATGGGGCTTCTAGGATCAGTACATGTGTCTCAACAGCTGTCCAAAACAAGCAACAAGCCCATAGATTCGAATATGTGAGACAAGGAGGCAAACCAAGGCTGGTTTCTGATTTTTTGCTGCTGGGCATTGGCATACGGACCGTAAGGGTCCCTATACAGTCCGTAAGGACCTAGCCAGCTCACAACAAGTTTCAATTGTTGTCACGTTTGGCCCCTGTACTTCCGAATTCTCCCGAAACGATGTTTTTAGCACACAAGGCCTTGTAATTTCAATATTAGGCACATCCAAGAGTATGACCAAGCATCATAAATTTCTTGATACGTTATCAGAGGCCTAGTTTGGCATATTGATGCTTTTAACCCTTTAATTTGTGAACTTGCACGTATAATCGCGGAATGGCGTAAAAGCCTTACCAAGTTAACAACAAGCAATAACAAGCATTCCCAAGAGTATAATGGAGTATTAAGACACTCCAGTTTGCACCAGTTCACTTAAATCGTCGCTCAAAGGTGTAGTTTTAAATGTTGACGCTTTTGGTCCTTTTAACGCGCAAACTTGCGCGTATTATCGCTTTATTGCGTCAAAGCCCTATGTTATCCATTTTGGGCATTCCCGAGAGTATTATCGAACATTACGATGCTTCGGGTTTGTTAAAAGGTCACTCAGAGGTAAGAATTAACATGTTGACACTTTCAACCCTTTTTAACGCACAATTTTGTGCGTATTTGTTATTTACCGACATTAAGGCCCTAATTTTGCATTCTCAAGAATATGATTAGATATAATAATGTTTTAGGTTCATTAAAAGGTCATTCAGAGGTATTATTAAACATGTTGGCGCTTCTATCCCTTTACCGTGCAAATCTTTCGATTTATTATGCAAACGGTTTCGATAATCCAACAAGTGGCTTAATTTTGAGAATACGAATATCACGAGAGATTATTCAAAGTCTTATTTTTAAGCATGTAAACACTTCCAGTCCTTCCATAGTCAAAGTTTTTGATCTTTCACAAAAATAGTCCCTCATAGTCAATGTTTGACTTTATTGGGGTTTATTACACGTGTCAACATATCATTGGACGTGATTTTACGAGCTGTTACATCCTCACCCCCTTAAAAGAAATCTCGACCTCGAGATTTGCTAAAGTAATGGAAGTACTTTCTGACATATCATGGACTTAATCTCCATAGCATAATTGGGCCTCTAAGGGCATCTCAGTTGACCTATACAATAGGTACATACTTTCTTTCAGAGCTTCTTAACCTGTCGATCCTTACTCGACATGGGTTTCTCATCAAACCATAAATTTTCATTAGTCTGCATATCATTATGTGTCAATGCTCTCGACTTATCGGCGAAACATGCCCTTAAATCACTAGTGTGGGACACATTGATTTCCATCAAGCTCCTCAGGTAAGTTTTAGTTTATAGGTTACCAATCTTGATATATTCGATTTCCTCGAATGATTCTATATATCAGAATTTAACTAGCCCGATAAATTAAAAATTCAGCACACCCTTCTTAGGGTGATACCTTCAATTGAACCTTATTCCTTATTAAGGACTTAAAAGGGTTGCGACTTTCATCAATCCTTGATTTTCCGCCGATTACTGGAAACTTTCAGACGATTACGAATTCGTATGATCTTATTCGTTGCTTCTAAGGTAATTTCAGGTCTTGCTAATTCGGACTTACCAGATTTCTGTCCATCAAACGGACTTTCGACATTTCATTTATACAAGGTCTCCAAAGGAGCAGCCTTGATACTTATATAACAACTATTATAGGAAAACTTATTCAAGGTGAGATGGTTATTCCAACTACTACTTAAAACCAATCTTAAAGAATAGCTAATCCTTACAGTTACGATCCTGGGCAGCTGATGGCGATCCTTAATTGTTGCCTAAATAGGGTTGCAGTAATCAATGCATAAGCAGAATGAACCGTCTTTCTAATTAATAATATTGGAGCTCCCAGAATTATGATTCAGGCTTTTATGAAATCCTCTCTAGAAGCTTTTCTGATTGACTCTTAGTCATTCCATCCTGTTGGTACTAACCGATATGGGGTTTTCCAATAGATGCAACTCTAAGCGAGGTATTATTCTTAAATCTACTAGTCTTCGGAGGTAAACAGGGTACTTCTTTGGAGAAGACAAACAAAACACAAGGAGATTACAGAGATATTCTAAACCTCAAACTTTGGCTCATCTATCATTGCCTGTGTCAGATAAGTGACACATTTACTTTACAAATCCATGGATACCTTATTCAGTGACACCTATTTGGACATTTCCCTTCTGGATATCTTCTTTGAATACCATTAGCTGACTTTAGTATAATATGACCATTGGGATATCTCAGTGGTCCCATGCATTAAACCTCCATACTAATCAGGCATGGAAGCAATCTATGGAACATATTAAGATACACCAATCCTCATATGGTACTTTCAGCATACAGTCTGGTATTTGCAATTGATAGAAATCAAAGAGATATCAAACTAACATATACTGGTGTACTTCATCTGGAGAGAGGGTATTCTAGAATTTTACAACTGAAGATTTCTGACAGGAACAGAAGAAATGGTTCCTATGATTTTCGTCTGTAAGTTTTACCTTACACTTAATCTCTGGGGTTCTTATGGAAGACTTTAAGAGTTTGCTATACTTACAATTTATGAAGGATTTATTGGTATCCGAATCAAAACAGAACTCTTAGCATTTATATTCCGATAAATGTTAAAGAATGTACCTGATGTCATTATTGATATGAACTACCTCTGGCACTCTTCAGGAGAGGTTAAGCGCTTTCATTCTTAGGCTTTCCATCCTTAGCCGCACTTCCCTTGACAGTTGTAGGGCATGTAGTCTTGATGTGGCCTTTCTCGTTACAGCCGAAGCAGACTGCATCCTTTATGCCCTTGCAATCCAACGTTTTATGCACTCTTGATTTGCAGATCCCACAAGCCCTAGGCTGCGATTGAGACTTTGATTCGAACCTGCACTTCCCTAGATGGTGCTTCTTGCAGGTCTTGCATACAGGTTTCTTGTTGGACTCTTGCTTACCCTTTTTCTTAGAACTCTGGGAGTTATCTTCCTTTATTTTCCTTTTTAGTCCATCCTTTGCATTCGAGGCATGAACAAGATCCTCCTCGTGAGTATAGAAGTGTGATCTTAAATGAGATTTGGAGCAAGTAGCATTGGGCTCTTTGAACTTTTTCATGACATTTCTCACAGCTTTTCCAACAGCTGCGTCAATCATAGCTTGGAGAACATCTTTGTCAATTTTGAGGTTCACAATTGTAGCATCATTAGCATGCGTCGCATCATCAATGGCGCGATTGACGGTTGGCTTATCCGAGTTTGTCATACTCGAGACTTGGTTCCTAATACCAAATGGAACAATTACTTAGTGGCAATGCAACAACCGTTATTCATCATCCTGATGACCTAACATATAGTAACCATGGTATCATTAAACCATACAGGCTAATATAGTACGAACATTCTTAATGAATGTTATTTAAATATGTATCAATTATACTTAGCCTAGGCCATAAAAAGACCATCAATGGCATTCAAGGTTTGGACCTAGTCCATCACCTTTTTGACAGGGGATCAATTGTCACATCTGTCTTGATCATATTGATGATTTTGGATAGCTTAAAAGCTCGCCATAAGGATATTTGAGAAGAGTGATTCCTAATGGATATAAAGCATCCATCTAAGGTTGTTGAAGCAGTCTCTAAAGTATCATTGGCCAATTCTACCTCGCGTTATATGTCTAGAGTCCTAATAGGCGGATACAACAGTTTACAACATTTATTGTCCACAATAGACTTTTCTGCGCCACAATCAAACAAATTCCCGCATATACATCATTGATAAGGAAAGGTACCTGTTATGATGTTATCATTCTGCACTGCTCCCTGAGTGTTCATCTGGAAGACTCACGCGTTTGTTTTCTTGGCCTCTTCAGGCTTCCTTTGATTCTTAGGGCAATTAGTCTTGATATGCCCCTTCTCGTTGCATCCATAACAGGTGGCATCTTTCAACTTCTTGCAATCCAAGGTTTTATGTTCCTTAGACTTGCAGATCCCACAAGGTAGAGGCTGAGATTCAAACCTGCATTTCCCGAGGTGGTATTTCCTACAAGTTTTGCACCTGGTCTTTTCACCCGACTGTTGGTTGTCCTTTTTAAACCCAGAACTCTTCTTATGATCAGAGTTCCCCTTTTTCTTCTTATCAAAGCGATGAGAATTCTCATCCTCCCTTTTACGCTTTCCATCATCAGAAGCTTTGGCAGCCTTGTTTCTGACCACATCCAGTGTGAGAGATAGTGACAGATCTGCCGCTGACCTGAATGTAGTAGGTCTCGATGCCTTCACATTTGCCTTGATTTCTGGGGCTAGACCCCCAATAAAACGAGCTATACGCTTCGGTTCTGGTGTGATCAAGTAAGGAACCAATCGTGACATGGTATTGAAACTTGTAAGATATGCCTGACAATCTAAGTTCTTCATGACCAATGTCAAGAATTCAGTCTCAATTTCCTCAACTTCATGTTGAGGACAAAAATTTTCTTTGATAAGAGCGACAAACTGATCCCAAGTCAAGTTGTACAATGGGATCTTCTCTGTAGCTTGGATTAGTGACCTCCACCAAGCTAGAGCTTCTCCTTTAAAAGATTGTGAAACAAACTTCACAATGTCTTACTCTGCACATCCACTAATATCAACAACGGTGTCCATCTCATCGAGCCACGTCATGCAATCGATGGCTCCCTTTTCTCCTGTGAAGTCTCTGGGCTTACAGGAGATAAAATATTTATATGAACAGGTTTTAACACGTGGCTCTTGATGAAGCACAACCTGTCTAGATGGAGCACTCCTCTGATTCGATAAGTGATGAGAATCATCCTTATGAGATACATGCATTTGGGAAGGTGGTTTTGCATGAGGCACAGACTGGGTCTTGGTGCGTGTACCATTTGATTCATTATACTGTCTGTCAAGAGCTCGAGTAACGGCATTATCTATTAATGCCTGCAGTTCTGCACCAGCTATATTAACTCTGGTAGTATCATTATTCTCCCTTGGGTGGCTGTTAACCTCATCTGATCCAGCCATGTAGCTTGATTGCTACATAAATATTGACAATGATTTATTCAGAGGTTATTATGGAATCATCATTTTTGACGATTCATTAACCATGGTAATATAAACCATATTGGTTAATTTGTTAATTATATTTAATTAGTATTTTCATTATAATTTATCCTAGTTATAGAACATTAAGGATATTAAAGTGGCACAAAAGGCCTAATCACAAGGACAGTTTTAAATTTTATAAGCCTCATTTCAGAGAATCGAGGCATTAAGGTTTGAACATAGTTCATTACCTTTTCTTGGCAGGGAGTCATAGACTACCATTGTCTTTTGTCTCGTTAGACATTGAATATGGCCCGTAGGCACTTCATCACAAATGGATGTTTGTAAAAAAGATCATCTTAATTGATGATGTAAGCCATGATTTCTAGATCATTGGGCTATTTAAATATTTGGAAGAAATCCAGTGTAACGATGACAAGTGTGATTTCATCGTATCACTGTTGTCAGGAGTGCTAACATGTTTTCAGATGTTAACAAGGATTTGAATCTTTTAAATAGGTTTTACTATTATGGCCATGTCTAAAACGACATATCGGCTAGGTTATACATTTAAGATTCCTTTCAATATATAGGCTGATCAATTATAAAAAGGAAGGATATTATGATTTATTTTATATAATATTCCTTTATATATCGGTAATGAATTTTTGAATCATTAAATGAAAGAAGTACATAGATGCCCCTAAACGGGACTTAAAAGAAATAACATTGTCCACTCAGGGACTTAAAAGATATATATGTCCTTATAGGGACTACGATAGAAATGAAACGTAACGAGGAAATTCCATCTTCATTCTATTTCTGAAAGTTTTCTCCTTGGTTCTCTGAGTGCGGTACGGGTTCTGAAGGTCTCCGTGGGTAGTCGAATTCTTCTATATTAGGAATTTTCGCAAAAGTGGAATCCAAGGATTTTATGGTTAATGAATAATATAAATCACGAATAAGGTCGGGACAGGTATAACCCAAGTTTGGGATTTCAAGACTTGGAGGTAAGAAAGATGAGTCCTTTGGGTCCATAGGTATTATCTTTGGAGCGGGAGCTTCAGGGACAATTGGTATGAACTCCCCCGATGTTGGCTTCTTATTTGAAGTTTCAAAAGTCTTGGGTATAGAATTTGAAATATGGTTAATGGGTTCAAAGGTCCCTTCTCCATACTGGTCGTATGCTAATTCGAGTTGTAGTACGAAGCCTTGCATTCTTTAAACTTTAGATTTGGAGAGCCTCCACATTTGGCAGCTTTGCTCAGCGACATATTCCTGGAGTACATAATATCGAAAACAATGTATACATATAACAGGGATGAGATTATTCCTAGTTCAAGTCTAGACTCGGAAGTCAAGGAATGTGCTACTGTGTCATTGAGATTAAACACAAAAGGCTAGTGTTTAATTCACTCAATGTTGGCTCTGATACCAACCTGTCACACCCCGATATTTCCACGTATTACCGGTGGGCCCGGTGGCGAGTATCGTGACATAGTTGATATCATCATAGTCAAATATTCACAGTTCAATGCACAGCGGAAGTCTAAAGTAAATATATTACAAACCGATTCAAAGTAACATCAAATATTACAAACGGATTGTAAGATGGATCCACAGGCGGATCTTAAAACGGAATTATAAACACTGTTCAACAGACTTTAGACGTTTAGAACTTGCAAGATCCCTTATTAACGCCCTGAGCTCCCAGCCAATTACGTACAGTACCTGTCACTTAATCTTTTTGGAAAATACGTCAGTTTACACTGGTAAATACAATTAACTGACTCTTTTAAAAACATTTATGAAAATTGATTTAAATGCACAAGGCACAAATATCCTTTTATAACTTGGGACAATTATATAAAATAATATTGTATACAGATTTATATGTTCGTTGTACATTCAGGGCCCGATATAGAAACCGAGGCAAGATTAACAGACACACCACAAGTATAGGCCCACAAGATAGTGAGATACCATTTTTCCTACGCAACTGTCAGGTGTATGCCTACACCCCGTGCTTAAGACGTGGCCATTTCTTAATAATGATGCCAAGGATATCCGGGACATGGTCATTAACCCCCAAAGGCTTTTATTTCAAACAAGACAGATTAAAACGGGTTACCTCAATAATTTAACCACTAAACGATTAAACATTCAATACCCGACCAAGCGGTATTATTATAATACCGTATCCCAAGCCCGTATAGGGAAAATAAGTTAAAAGTATTTACCTGAGCTAAAATGTAATTTTATTCTCAGCCGTATATTCAAATCAGCAAGCACAAGTACCTCTACTGGGGCTCTCAATCTAGAACGAAAGTTTTTATTAACCTATTAGATTCCTAACGGGTCTTATTTAAGTTGTAACTTAGACCGGTTAGTTTTAAGGAAAGGTTTACGGTTCAAAGGCAAGATTAAGCGAAGACTGGATTAGAATGTGATTTAGACCCGACAAGTATGAATACTTGTATATTATGGGTAAACTAAATACATTCTGGATTTTGAAGTGAAAATGATAGGGTTTGACCCGTTTCGGCCAATTTATGCAAACTAGTTACATAAACCGTTCCGAACGCGTATATGCATAACGGGTAACCAAATGAGTCATGTACAAGTTCCACAAGTTAATATGCTTTAAATATGTCATGATATCAGTAGGATATCTTCCATTATGCCCAAAATGAATTTAAAACCAATATAAGCCCCGAAGGGGTATTTTGGTCATTTTAAAGATTATAAAAGAGGTTAAATAGAAATCTGAGGTTCTGGTCTAAAATGATCAGTAAAAATATTTGTTTTAATAAGTTATATCAGTAAGATATCATATAAATGTGAAATTCATCATTTATGACCAAACTATGCACCGTAGGGGCATTTTGGTCATTTCACATAGGCTTTAAGGGTCAAATTTGGAAATCTGAGTTCAAAACTTTTACTTATTGTTAAAGTATAAAAATTTATTCATAACATCAGTAGGTAACAAGCTTTAGGTGCCAAATATGGTTTTAAACCATACTATGCGCCTAAATCGCATAAAAGTCGGTATTTGACGGTATTCGGGTTAAATAAGTAAATCTGAGATTTTGAACAGCCTTTACTGTTCAAAATAATTTATTTAATATATAAAATCAGTAGAAAAAGGTTTGATATGTAAAGGATGTGTAAAACTCATTTTATTAGCAAAAGGGTATAACCGTCAATTACCGAGTCAATGCAAGAGCCCTATGTTATGATCAGTTTAAAATTCAAAAAAAATCTTCAAAAATCCCTAAATATTATATTAAATCAGGGGGTAAAAGGTTTGGTGTAAAAATTTGGGTTTAAATAGGTTTTACATCAAAAATGCCATTTAATTAATAAAAAGCTTTAATTTTATGATATCTTGCATACTTCCTAATTTAGACCAGAATCTGATGTCAATTTTTTAGGACATGCTTATAAATCAGTAACAAGGGTTTTTGTCCTCTCACATTTTCAAAAATCACGTTTTAATAACAAAAGGGCATAACGGTCAACTTTTAAGCATTTAACGGAAACATGCATATAAACTCTAATTCTAAAGGACCATGTAGTATAACCTTAGAGGGTTACACTAACATATAATATGCTCACAAATGAACCCTAAGGCATAATCAAGCTAAGCTAATTCGGGTCAGAACTGAAAGTCAAAGCAAAAGTCAACTTTTGCGACTTTCGGTTGTTAACCGCATCTATACTTAGAATTGTCGGGTTGAACATGCCTAGACATGTTCAACTAATATTTACCAAGTTATTAAAGTGACAAAACTGATTTTATAGCTTATATATTATTAGTTATGAATTTTATTTAAAAACTGACCCGTTTGACTTTTATTTTAATTACTTTGACCCGACAATTAACTAAGTAAACGTGATAATTAAGAGGTTCCCTTTTGAGGGTTTAATACCTACCTAATTACGATCACGTAGCCATGTTCGTTGCGAAACATGGCTTGACCATACAAGGTCTAACTAAAAGTCAAAGCGTTTATCGAAACGTTTGACTTTTCAGCTTTAAGAACCAAATAAAATGAACTAGCCAAGGATGGACACTTACAAAAGGTCCAAGGGACTGAAAATAGTTCAATGGTTTGCTCCTTATATGTCACACCCCTATTTTCCACGTGTCACCGGTGGGCCCGGTGGGGAGTATAGTGACGTAGTTGGTATCATCATAGACAAACAACACAATATATAAATGCACAGCGGAAACAAAGATAGATTCATTTCAACTTTAATAAAGTGTAATATTAAATATCACTAATAGTCGAAACGGATCCACGGGCGGATCAAAATAAAATAAGATATTGTTCAACAACTTTATTGTCGTCCAAGCTTGCGAGACTTATTGTGGACGCTCTAGAAGACCGCCAGCCTAGTACGAGTAGTACCTGCACTTAATCTTTTTGGAAAAATACGTCAGTTTACACTGGTAAATACAATTTAACTGACTTATTTTGAAAAGGTTGAAAATTGATTTGAATGCACATGGCACAAAACATTTTATAACTTGGGATAATTATGTAATATAATCTTGTGAACGTATTACATGTTACTTGTACGTTCAGTAGCCCGGTGCGTGCCGGGTTAAAGATCAATAGACCCTCCACATTAGAGTTATACACTGACAGGTGTACGCCTACACCCCGTGCTCAGGTCGTGGCCATCTCGTAAGATGATGCCGAGGATATCCGGGACATGGTCATTAACCCCCCAAAGGCTTTAAGTAAACAAGACTGTTTAAGCGAGCCGATCAAATTATTCAATTAACCATTCAGAGATGTAAGATTTGATGCTCGATCAAGCGGTATTCTATATACCGTAACCCAAGCCCGTATAGGGAAAATAAGTTAAAAGTATTTACCTGAGCTAAATATAAATTCAATCTCAGCCGTATACCATCAAGCAAGTACAGATAGCTTTTACTGGTTCTTCTATTCTGGAACAAAGGTTTTTAAGAACCTATTAGATTTCTAACGGGTCTTTATTTAAGCTTAAGCTTAGACCGGCTAGTTTTAAAGGACGATACGGTTCAAACGCACAATTAAGCGAAGACCGGATAGAATGTGATTTAGACCCGAAAAGTTTGAATACTTGTATAATATGGGTATACTAAATACATTCTGGATTTTGAGACAAAACTGATAATGTTTGACCCGTCTCGGTCAATTTATGCAAACTAGTTACATAAACCGAACCGAACGCGAAAGAGCGTTACGGGTAACCGTAAGAGTCATATGCAAGTTCCCTGAGATAATATTCTCTAAATATGTTATAATATCAGTAAGTTATTTTCTATTATGCCCAAAACGGATTTAAACACAAATTAGGCCTCATAAGGGCATTTTGGTCATTTAAAAGATTATAAAAGAGTTTATTTGTAAATCTGAGTTACGGGTCTGCTTTATACAGTAAGTATACTTAATTTAACATGTTATAACAGTAGGGTATGATCCATATGTGAAACTTATCATTTAAAACCAAACTATGCACCTTAGGGGTATTTTGGTAATTTCACAAGGGCTAAAAATGCCAAAATTGGAAACCTGAATTTATAAACTTGTACTTACTGTTATTTTATAAAAATATGCTAAGAACATCAGTAGGTATCAACCTTATATGTTTAATATGGTTATAGTACATACTATGCGTTAAAAACGCTTAAAAAGGCGATTTAGAGCTGTTTCCGGGTTTTTAAAAGAAAACTGATATTTTTATATTTTCAGAATGCTCAAAATATTTTATTTAACAAATAAAATCAGTAGAAAAAGGTTTGGAGTCAAAAGGATTTGTAAAACTCATTTTATGGCTTAAAAGGGCAAAATCGGTATTTACCGAATTAAACTTAGAGACCTATGATATGATCAGCCAAAAATTAAATAAAAACATTTAAAAATCCCAAAATATTATATAACATCAGTGGGTAAAAATTTTGATATCAAAAAGTGGGTTTAAATAGGTTATATGCTAATTACGCCGTTTAAGGAACATAAAGCTTTCAAATTACGATATTGAGCATAACTCTTAATCTAGACCTCAAACTGATATCAAATTTTAGGTGAAAGTTTATAAATCAGTAAAAAATGTTTCTACTCTTTCACTTTTTTCAAAAATCACGTTTTATAGTAAAAAGGGCACAATAGTCAACTTTTAAGCATTAATCGGAAACATGCATATGGACCGGGTAAGTGTTGAACCAAGTTGTAAAATCTCAGAGAATTAAAATTATATGAAAATTGGTCCAAAATATGCTCTAATGCAGATCTCAAACATGCATGAACGGATCAGAACTGAAAGTCAAAGGAAAAGTCAATTTATGCGACTTTCAGTTCCGATTCGGGTTTAAACTGAAAATTGTCGAGATGAACATGTTGAGACATGTTCTTTCATTAATTATCAAGTTATTTTAATGATCAAACAGGTTGCATGTACCCTACATTGCTAATCATGCTTAATTTTGCAAAAACACATTCTGTTGACTTTTTGAAACAATCTTTGACTCGACAATTAGCATACTTAGAGTGGGAATCTGAAAATACCCTTTTGAGGGTTTGTTACCCACATAAATACCAACTTGTAGGTACTTTCAATTTGAGAAAAGACTGAGCCAAATTCGTTTAATCACGAAGTCAAACTTAATTTACGATGGATTGACTTTCGGTTAATAAACTAAGCTAGAACGGATTTGAGAAGGTTATGAACACTTACAAGAGTCCTAATAAAGCTTAGAGATCACTAGAAAGATGTCTTGACGTCCAGAGAGCTCCAGAAGTTGTCTTGTGAATTTTTGAAATTGCAAGTGTTGAAGGTTGTAAGCTTCAAGTCCTTTTTTATCACAATTTGATCTGATTAGAGGCTGCCATGCGAGTCTACAAGTGTTCTAGGATGAGTCCAAGTGCCCCTAGCTGCATGTAAGTCGATTGGTGAGGCTCTGGAGTCGTATACAGCTGGAAACAATCGACAACAGGTCTGTTAACTGGAATCTGTGCGACATTCTGCGCTGGCAGGTCGCTCGCGTAGCGCGAGACCCCCCTCGCGTGGCGCGACCGGGCGCAGATCAGGTTACAAGTTTGCAACATTTTACAATTCAGTCCCTAACCTTTGTAACGTGGTTTTGGCGATTTATCTTGCTCATTAGACCCTCAAATCTTATTTTTAAGGACCTTGGGACTTTTATAAACATGGTAAAGTCCTTGGTTAACTTTGTGTTTACCCGAAAAGTCTCGAAATTCAACGTTAATGCAATTAACCCTTCGTGCACGGTTTTGATCATAACTTTCTCATATGATCACGAAACTTGATGAAATTTTTATCACATATTCTAGTGAGTATATTTTATCATTAAAAAGCTTCGGGTTTGCCAAAAGGTCACTCAGAGGTATACTTTCAACATGTTGACACATTTAGCCCCTGTAGTTTGTAATTCCTCACTTTCTTTCATTTTCCGCTTTGTATGATCCATGATCTAATCGTTTAAGATTATAAACATCATGTAGGGTTATTGTAGAGCCTATTTATCAATTGTTGACACTTTGGACCCTTATATTCACATAGTTTCACTGCTTGTCAACTTTAGTCCCTCTAAAGTATGTTTTTACATATTCAAAGTCCATGACACGTGTCAATACATTATTGGACGAAATTTTTCGAGGTGTTACATCCTCACCCCCTTAAAAGAAATCTCGACCTCGAGATTTGCTAAAATGCGGGAAGTACTTTTTGTCGCATAATGGACTTAACCACAATAGCATATCTGGAGCTTTTCCAAGCTCTCAAGTTGACCTTTATAATGGGTACATTTATCCTTTTGGAGTTTCTTCACCTGTCGATCCTTAATCGATATAGGTTGCTTATCATATCATAAATCTGCATATCAATATGTGATAATGCTTCTTGACTTATTGGTGAAACATATCCTCAATTCATTAGTGTACAATGCATTGTATACTCCGCCAAGCTCCTTAAATAGGTTTCTAGCTTATTAAGCTATTTGATCTTGATACATTCGATTCCCTTCGAATGATTCTATATATTCAGAGCTTTAACTAGCCTGATAATTTAACAAGCTGGTACACCCTTCAGGGTGATATCTTTTGTTGAACCTTATTCTTTAACAAGAACTTAGGAGGGTTGCTACTTTCATAAATCCTTGATTTTCTGCCGAATACTGGCAACTTTCAGACGATTATGGATTTGTTTGATCTTATTCGTTGTTTCCAATGCAACTTTCAGATCCTGAAAATTGGACTTACCAATCTTTTGTCTTAATAGATGTTTAACATTCCATCTATACAAGGTCTCCAGAGGAGCAGCCTTGATGCTTATACGACAATTATTATAAAAACTTATCTTAAGGTGTGATGGTTATTTCGACCACTGCTTAGAACTAATCTCAAGGAATAGCTAATCCTTACAGTTAGTCGAACAAATCGACGATCCTGGGCAGCTGATGGCGATTCTTAATTGTTGCCTAATTAGGGTTGCGGTAAACAATGCATAAGCAAAATGAACCGTCTTTTTCAATGAACGATACCGAATTCTCAAAATACTGAGTTAGGCTATATGAATCCTCTATTTTAAAAACTTACTTAATCAGGGTTTCGATTTCTCCAATGATGGTATTAGCCGTTTTGGAGATTTCATAATAATACAGCCCTAAATGGAATATAAATCTTAACTCTACTTGCCTCCCAGGAGGTAAACAGGGTAATTTTAGGAGAAGGTAATCAAGATACGAAGAGGTTACAGAGATTTTCCAAATCTCAGGCTCCAGTTCATCCATCATAGTTTGTGTCAGATAGGTGACACATTAATGTTACGAGTCCACGAATTCTTTAATCGAAGACATTTACCTGGACAATTCCATTCTGGATATCCTCTTTGAATACCTTTAGCTGATTTTAGTACCATATGACCATCGGAATATCTTTGTGGTTCCATGCATTAAACCTCCATACTGATCAGGCATGGAAGCAATCTATGGAACTTATTAAGATACATCAATCCTCATATGGTGCTTTTATCATACTGTCTGGTTTTCTCAATCGATAGAGATTGAAGAGATATCAACTATATATATATATATGCTGACGCACTTCCTCTAGAGAGAGGATACTTCTAGAATTCTACGATTGGAAGTTTCTGACAGGAACAGAAGGAATGGTTCTTATGATTTTACCTGTAGGTTTTACCTTACACTTAATATCTGAGGTTCTTACGGAAAAAAAATTCCTAAAAGTTTGCTAAGTTGTAGTCTTATGAGAGACTTAGCAGCACCTAAACCCAAACATAACTCTTAACAATAAAATTACAGTAAGGGATTTATCTGATATTATTAATGTGAGCTACCTCTAATCCTTCATCAGGAGGGTTAAACACCTCCATTCTTAATCCCTTTTAAACTTAGTTGCGAAATCTTTGACAAACTTTAGGGCAGTCTCAGCTTTGACTGTTCATTTCTTAATCTATAAAAATTCGGGTAGCTGAGGCAGATCCATGATGGATTTATAGTGAGCAGGCTTTGAAACTTTAATGTGCCCTCTTATTGCCGATGCTAAATCATAATATATATATATATATAGTGCATTATGCTTAAATTCTAGGTTAACCGAATAAGGGCACTATTCCAAACAATGAGCCAAGGTTTGCAACACACTGCCGATAGTTTATAACTCTTATGGGGGAAGTCGGAATATTCTTATTCCATCTTTTTCCATTTCGTGAAGCGACTAATAGGTTTTCTAATAAGGTCCTTAAAATTTGGACCATCCCATAATGTAAAAGGGGATCTCTCTTATGGACTCCATTAATGTCCTCACTAATCAAGGGTACTACCATCGAATGATTGTGATGCATACCTTACCGTGTGCTTTCCAGCATAACTGCTGACATACCCAATGGTTTCTACTTCATCCAACAATTTCTTGTAATCGATGGTCCCTTTTTACTATTGAAGTCTCTTGACTTCCAAGAGACGAGGTACTTTTAAGTAAAACCTAAAAAGAATGGGCTCCTTGCCACATATGATTTTATTTGGGTTATTCTTCGCATATGGAATATGAATAAAGCTCTTCTCATGAGCAGTGTCATGTGTTTTAGAGTGAGCAGCGTTTGGCTCTTCATGGCTTTTCTCATAGCCCTTCTCAGCAGTGATAATTATAGTTTTGGAGATTAACTCTGTTAACATTGAGGTTCACACTTGGTGCACTATTAACATTGGTCGCATATCTTAGCACTGCGACTGTTGTCTCTTCTGAGTTTTCCATACTCAATTCTTTTGGTATTAAATACCAATTTAATAATTAATTGAGTGCATTTCCCAGCTAGTCGTCATCCTGACGACTTATCATACATCAATCATGGTATTATTAAACCATATGAACATTCCTAAGGAGTGTTATTTTATTGTACATGTGCTTATATTTAATCAAAATGGAGATTTCACAAACTAGGCACCTAGCTCGGTTGGCTAGGCGCGCGAAAGGGTGCGGCCTAGACCCAGGTTCGATTCCGGGGACGGCCAATTCCACCATTTTTTTATGTTTAATATTTATTAATCGTACGGATGCATGTAATTATGAGGGTTGTCTCATAAGGAGTCTTGATAATTAATTGCTTCTTATCACCCACAATATGGGCTTGATTTTTCAGACAACCAATCGATTTTATAACTATATTGTGTCCTTATATTTTAACGGAAAAATAGGACATCGGAAAAATGATTCCTAATGGACATAAAACATCCATCTAATATTGCTGAAGCAGTTTCTGAGGTACTATCGGCCAATTTTACTTCATACTTAACGCTTAGAGTTTTAACAAGTAGATTTAATGATCTTCAATATCTATTGTCTACGAGAGACTTATCTGAACCTGAATCAATTTATACTCTAGCGTGAGCGTTATTGGTAAAGAAAGTACCTGTTGTGACATTGTTATCCTGAACAGTCTCTTGAGCACCCATTTGAGAGCTTCCAGCTTCGATCTTTTTAACTTCCTCAAGCTTTTTAGCATATTTAGGGCAGTTGGTCTTAATGTGCCCTCTTACATTGCAACCATAGCAGGTTGCGTCTTCCATCTTCTTGCAGTCCAAGGTCTTATGCCCCTTGGACTTGCATATCCCACATGCAAAAGTTCTCGTCTGTGTATGCGAGTTCGATCCATACCTGCACTTCCCGAAGTGCTGTTTCTTGCAGATTTTGCATCTGGGTTTTTCACCCGCTTGCTGGTTGTCCTTTAAATCCTTGCCAGACTTAGCTGCTCCTTCCTTGGCAGCCTTAAAGCAATTGGTACTGATGTGGCCTTTTTCGTCACAACTGAAACAGTTTGCATCTTCCAATTTCTTGCAATCCATGGTCTTATGCCCCTTGGTTTTGCAAATTCCACATAATTTAGCACGTGGGTCGATTGTGCATTTTCCAGCATGTTGCTTCCTGCAGTTATTGCATTTGGGCTTTGCCTCCTTTGGCTTAGACGGGTTATGGTTTGAACCGGTCTTACTCTTTTTACGACCTTTATTTGGGGCATTTTTGCACTTTCGCTTATGATCCCTTAACGCTCGGTTCACTGCCTTGTTTACAGCTGTATCTAACATAGCCTGTAACTCGGCGCTCGTTAAATTCAGTCTTGTATCATCATTCTGATTAACTGGATGATTGTGAGCTTCTGAGGAGTCAGCCATGGTGAAGCTTTGCAGGCTACTAACCAAGTAGAAACAATTTGTTTAATCATATAGCGAATTGTCGAATTTTGATGAATAAATAGCCATGGTGCAATTAAACCATAT
Source organism: Helianthus tuberosus (assembly GCA_030545235.1). NCBI lineage: Eukaryota > Viridiplantae > Streptophyta > Magnoliopsida > Asterales > Asteraceae > Helianthus > Helianthus tuberosus. Next base: position 192,913,044 of record CM060406.1, read on the forward strand.
AGGCCAATAGATAGTATTTAATTTATTTGATTATGTTTTGCCTAAGTTTTTAAATAAACCATCTTTGGCATTTAAGCGGAATATAATCCTTCATATTTATTAGACAGGGGACATAAGTCACGACTGCCAATGTCATACTAACATCTTTTATATATAGCACAAGGGCTTGTTCCAAAGGACTTATGATGGCTCAGAGGCCCGGTCACTAGGGAAATTTTAAAACATAATCGATGATTCCTTTGGGTCGGAAAATTTCATAGTTCATTGTCTTGACAAGAAGTTATGAAATAAAACTATCTTTTTCATGTATTCATCTTTACCCGTATGTATACATCCCAAATGGATGTTTTGATGCGTACATCATTTTCGACGTTTACCAGCCATGATTCCTATTGATCATTTACGCTAAATAAGGGATTTGGAAAGCTCCTAATATAAAGATGACAATCGTGATTTTATCGTATCACTGTTGTCGGGAGTGTTAACACGTTTTCAAGTGTTTAATAAGGATCTGAATCTCTTTTAAACAGGTTTTACCATTTTAGCTAGGTCTTCAATGACATTCAAGCTAGGTCAAACCTTTTAAGATTCTCTTTTAATATCTATACTGATAGGAAAAGAATGATATCTATTTTATTTAGGATTTTCATTATAATTATCCTAAATTTAATAAAAATATAATTATGGCACAAAAGACCAAGTCACAGGGACAACTTTATATTATCAACCCTGATTTTGTAGAATTAAGGTATTTAGGCTTGAACGTGTTCTTGCCTTTTCTTGACAGGGAGTTGTAGGCTACGACTGTCTTTTGTCTTATATGACAATGAGTATAGCCCGTAGGCAGTATATCCTTAGTTATAATTTAATAATAGCTCAACAGCCTAGTCACATGGACAGATTTAATTTATAAACCAGGATGTTACAAAATCGAGGTATTAAGGCTTGAATCAAAGTTCATTACCTTTTCTTGACAGGGAGTTGTAGGCTACCACTGTCTTTATTAAAATTTCTGGCCCGTGGGCCTATCAATTAACATCTCGTAAGATGTTAAGACATATAGTCATTGCACTGATGATACGTTCAGCGGTCACAGTAATGACATGACGACATGATCAGTGCCATTAATTTAATCAACTGTTGTTCAGTGGTCATAATAATGACATAACGACAGGATTAGTACTTTAATTTAAATCAATTGTCGTTCAGCGGTCATAATAATGACATGACGACCAGATTATCGTCTAGAGGGCCTTGAGCATAGCTCACCCCCTTAGGACGGGGAATCTCAAAAGATCACAACTGTCGATGTCGCAATCGGACAGTGTATTATAGCCCGTGGCACTTCATCCTTAAGGGATGATTATTTTAATAAGGAATGATTGGAATAACCCATTCTAGGGATGACTTACGTGATTTTATCGAACCACGTTTGCCAGGAGTGTTAACATATTACGGATGTTAACAAGGATTTGAATCTCTTGAATAGGTCCTACCATCTTGGCCTCGTCATATAGGCTAGGTTTACCCTTAAGATTCCTTTTTAATAATTAATGCAGAACAATCCTAACTCGGGATGTTAATAAGGATCTGAACCTAAATTGAGGATCTGCCGTCTTGGCCGGGTCTCAATAATGACACGAGGCTAGGTCTTGTCCTTTTTAGATTTTGCCATTTTATTATAATGGTAGTTCTTATAACAGAAATATTATTTTAATTTATTTTATATATTATATTCATATATAATGATATAATTGAAATTTAGATAAAACATCCCAATGGTTTTAAAAGGGGTATAGAATTACCCTAAAAGGGACTTAAAAGAAATGATGTTGTCCTCAAAGGGACCAAAAGATAAATATCGTTATAAAGACTTTTAAGGAAACGATCTTCAGTAAAAGGAGTCTCTTCTTCATTTTAGTTCCGAATGTCCTCTCCTTGGTCGTACGTTAATCCTAGTCGCAACACGAAGCTCGGCCCTTCCTAGGCTTCAAATGGGGAGAATTTCATTACATCTTCTCGCTTGGCGACATATTAAAATATATAATTGAAAGTAATAATCCTCCAAAGAGACGAGAGTATTCTTATGTTAAGTCTAGACTCAGAAGGTCAAAGAATGTGCTATCGTGTCATTGAGATTAAACACAAAAAGCTGGTGTTTAATTCACTCAATGTTGGCTCTGATACCAACCTGTCACACCCCTATTTTCCACGTGTCACCGGTGGGCCCGGTGGGGAGTATAGTGACGTAGTTGGTATCATCATAGACAAACAACACAATATATAAATGCACAATGGAAACAAAGATAGATTCATTTTAACTTTAATAAAGTGTAATATTAAATATCACTAATAGTCGAAACGGATCCACAGGCGGATCAAAATAAAATAAGATATTGTTCAACAGCTTTATTGTCGTCCAAGCTTGCGAGACTTATTGTGGACGCTCTAGAAGACCGCCAGCCTAGTACGAGTAGTACCTGCACTTAATCTTTTTGGAAAAATACGTCAGTTTACACTGGTAAATACAATTTAACTGACTCATTTTGAAAAGGTTGAAAATTGATTTGAATGCACATGGCACAAAACATTTTATAACTTGGGATAATTATGTAATATAATCTTGTGAACGTATTACATGTTACTTGTACGTTCAGTAGCCCGGTGCGTGCCGGGTTAAAGATCAATAGACCCTCCACATTAGAGTTATACACTGACAGGTGTACGCTTACACCCCGTGCTCAGGTCGTGGCCATCTCGTAAGATGATGCCGAGGATATCCGGGACATGGTCATTAACCCCCCAAAGGCTTTAAGTAAACAAGACTGTTTAAGCGAGCCGATCAAATTATTCAATTAACCATTCAGAGATGTAAGATTTGATGCTCGATCAAGCGGTATTCTATATACCGTAACCCAAGCCCGTATAGGGAAAATAAGTTAAAAGTATTTACCTGAGCTAAATATAAATTCAATCTCAGCCGTATACCATCAAGCAAGTACAGATAGCTTTTACTGGTTCTTCTATTCTGGAACAAAGGTTTTTAAGAACCTATTAGATTTCTAACGGGTCTTTATTTAAGCTTAAGCTTAGACCGGCTAGTTTTAAAGGACGATACGGTTCAAACGCACGATTAAGCGAAGACCGGATAGAATGTGATTTAGACCCGACAAGTTTGAATACTTGTATAATATGGGTATACTAAATACATTCTGGATTTTGAGACAAAACTGATAATGTTTGACCCGTCTCGGTCAATTTATGCAAACTAGTTACATAAACCGAACCGAACGCGAAAGAGCGTTACGGGTAACCGTAAGAGTCATATGCAAGTTCCCTGAGATAATATGCTCTAAATATGTTATAATATCAGTAAGTTATTTTCTATTATGCCCAAAACGGATTTAAACACAAATTAGGCCTCATAAGGGCATTTTGGTCATTTAAAAGATTATAAAAGAGTTTATTTGTAAATCTGAGTTACGGGTCTGCTTTATATAGTAATTATACTTAATTTAACATGTTATAACAGTAGGGTATGATCCATATGTGAAACTTATCATTTAAAACCAAACTATGCACCTTAGGGGTATTTTGGTAATTTCACAAGGGCTAAAAATGCCAAAATTGGAAACCTGAATTTATAAACTTGTACTTACTGTTATTTTATAAAAATATGCTAAGAACATCAGTAGGTATCAACCTTATATGTTTAATATGGTTATAGTACATACTATGCGTTAAAAACGCTTAAAAAGGCGATTTAGAGCTGTTTCCGGGTTTTTAAAAGAAAACTGATATTTTTATATTTCCAGAATGCTCAAAATATTTTATTTAACAAATAAAATCAGTAGAAAAAGGTTTGGAGTCAAAAGGATTTGTAAAACTCATTTTATGGCTTAAAAGGGCAAAATCGGTATTTACCGAATTAAACTTAGAGACCTATGATATGATCAGCCAAAAATTAAATAAAAATCTTTTAAAATCCCAAAATATTATATAACATCAGTGGGTAAAAAGTTTGATATCAAAAAGTGGGTTTAAATAGGTTATATGCTAATTACGCCGTTTAAGGAACAAAAAGCTTTCAAATTACGATATTGAGCATAACTCTTAATCTAGACCTCAAACTGATATCAAATTTTAGGTGAAAGTTTATAAATCAGTAACAAATGTTTCTACTCTTTCACTTTTTCAAAAATCACGTTTTATAGTAAAAAGGGCACAATAGTCAACTTTTAAGCATTAATCGGAAACATGCATATGGACCGGGTAAGTGTTGAACCAAGTTGTAAAATCTCAGAGAATTAAAATTATATGAAAATTGGTCCAAAATATGCTCTAATGCAGATCTCAAACATGCATGAACGGATCAGAACTGAAAGTCAAAGGAAAAGTCAATTTATGCGACTTTCAGTTCCGATTCGGGTTTAAACTGAAAATTGTCGAGATGAACATGTTGAGACATGTTCTTTCATTAATTATCAAGTTATTTTAATGATCAAACAGGTTGCATGTACCCTACATTGCTAATCATGCTTAATTTTGCAAAAACACATTCTGTTGACTTTTTGAAACAATCTTTGACTCGACAATTAGCATACTTAGAGTGGGAATCTGAAAATACCCTTTTGAGGGTTTGTTACCCACATAAATACCAACTTGTAGGTACTTTCAATTTGAGAAAAGACTGAGCCAAATTCGTTTAATCACGAAGTCAAACTTAATTTACGATGGATTGACTTTCGGTTAATAAACTAAGCTAGAACGGATTTGAGAAGGTTATGAACACTTACAAGAGTCCTAATAAAGCTTAGAGATCACTAGAAAGATGTCTTGACGTCCAGAGAGCTCCAGAAGTTGTCTTGTGAATTTTTGAAATTGCAAGTGTTGAAGGTTGTAAGCTTCAAGTCCCTTTTTTATCACAATTTGATCTGATTAGAGGCTGCCATGTGAGTCTACAAGTGTTCTAGGATGAGTCCAAGTGCCCCTAGCTGCATGTAAGTCGATTGGTGAGGCTCTGGAGTCGTATACAGCTGGAAACAATCGACAACAGGTCTGTTAACTGGCATCTGTGCGACATTCTGCGCTGGCAGGTCGCTCGCGTAGCGCGAGACCCCCCTCGCGTGGCGCGACCGGGCGCAGATCAGGTTACAAGTTTGCAACATTTTACAATTCAGTCCCTAACCTTTGTAACGTGGTTTTGGCGATTTATCTTGCTCATTAGACCCTCAAATCTTATTTTTAAGGACCTTGGGACTTTTATAAACATGGTAAAGTCCTTGGTTAACTTTGTGTTTACCCGAAAAGTCTCGAAATTCAACGTTAACGCAATTAACCCTTCGTGCACGGTTTTGATCATAACTTTCTCATATGATCACGAAACTTGATGAAATTTTTATCACATATTCTAGTGAGTATATTTTATCATTACAAAGCTTCGGGTTTGCCAAAAGGTCACTCAGAGGTATACTTTCAACATGTTGACACATTTAGCCCCTGTAGTTTGTAATTCCTCACTTTCTTTCATTTTCCGCTTTGTATGATCCATGATCTAATCGTTTAAGATTATAAACATCATGTAGGGTTATTGTAGAGCCTATTTATCAATTGTTGACACTTTGGACCCTTATATTCACATAGTTTCACTGCTTGTCAACTTTAGTCCCTCTAAAGTATGTTTTTACATATTCAAAGTCCATGACACGTGTCAATACATTATTGGACGAAATTTTTCGAGGTGTTACATCCTCACCCCCTTAAAAGAAATCTCGACCTCGAGATTTGCTAAAATGCGGGAAGTACTTTTTGTCACATAATGGACTTAACCTCAATAGCATATCTGGAGCTTTTCCAAGCTCTCAAGTTGACCTTTATAATGGGTACATTTATCCTTTTGGAGTTTCTTCACCTGTCGATCCTTAATCGATATAGGTTGCTTATCATATCATAAATCTGCATATCAATATGTGATAATGCTTCTTGACTTATTGGTGAAACATATCCTCAATTCATTAGTGTACAATGCATTGTATACTCCGCCAAGCTCCTTAAATAGGTTTCTAGCTTATTAAGCTATTTGATCTTGATACATTCGATTCCCTTCGAATGATTCTATATATTCAGAGCTTTAACTAGCCTGATAATTTAACAAGCTGGTACACCCTTCAGGGTGATATCTTTTGTTGAACCTTATTCTTTAACAAGAACTTAGGAGGGTTGCTTGTCACGACCCCCGACCCACCCTGGACGGAATCGGGAGTCGCGAACAGCCCAGTGGTACCGGTGATTATTTTGAAAACGTTGCAGCGGAAATTTCATCAGGACCGTGAGTTAGGAAAAATATCAGAGTTTATAAAACACCGGATTTTATTTATTAAATAGATGGGATAAACCCATGTTTTACAATGGTAGCTTTAATTAGGGATAAACCCAATTACATAAAATAATATTTATTAATTTGATTTAATAAAATAAGCCACTTCTTGAAGCCTTTCAGTGCCGTATCCATTTCTTACTCCAATCTACTGTAATTACCTGAAACATGTTTGAAAAAGGTTTTGTCAGCGGGAAATACTGAGTGAATCATTCTATTTAATAAAATGACACATTTGTTATAATTTACAGTATTAAGAGCGATTACAATGTTTCTGATATCAAGCCAACTACCCACGGTATTTGTCACTCGACCCATTGGCCCATTCGTCCAATGGTGTCTGTGACTATGGTCATATCCCCCATTGGCTGCCCCAATGGTGACGATTATCAAGTAATGTATACAAAATCCCACATACCGGCTGTAACTTGGTGATTACAAAGACTTAATCCCCGTAATTATAACTTTGAAAATAAACATGATTTTGTAAATAGAGTTGATAAAAAGAGAGAATGACTCACAGATAATCATGCAGATTCATATGGACAGAATTTAGTCTACAGATAAGCCTTGATATATTGCAGATTTATACAGGCAGGGCTTAGCCTATTGATTTTGCCTTGTAACCTAGTGCATACGAACTAGGTAGGTAACTTAATACAATAATTACGATAACTCACGAGATCAAATTCTCACAATGAACGACAAAGTGCAATACTTCATCCATCGAATTAACGATGATCCGTCAAATTAATGACGAACGACAAAGTATAATACTTCATCCATCGAATTAACGATGATCCGTCAAATTAATGACGAACGATAAAGTATAACCCTAGTGTGGGCGGCACTTAAACATCCATTGGATATATTGATCGGTCGGAAAATGAATCGTAATAGCGATTAAGTTAATACCCTGTATCGTAGCAGCACCCCCCTACTAATTAGTGTTTTTGAGAGTAAACAGAGCATAACTCGACGCACAAAGTGAATTTGAGCGTCGTTCTGAAGCCAGAATTCAAGTCCCAAACTCCTGTATTTATAGGTGAATTTTGTCCCTTAGGCGGCCCGCGTGAGAATTAAGATAACTTGAGGCGGCTCGCGTAAGAACTATTTTCATGCATAGGGTTGCCACGTGTGGGACTAGCTCAGCTGAGTCGACGGTTTTCGTAAATTCCTTTCTGCGTACGTTTTAAGTGGATAATCGTAACTAGGAAATACCCCCCCCCTGAGTTTTAGGGGCCCTGATCCTGATTCTGATTGTTCTGAAAATTTTAGGGTTTGCGCAGAATTACTTGGGTGTCTCAATTAGGATTTCCTATTGAATAAAATAATTATATAAATAGGACTTTTTAATGAGGGTCGTTACATTCTCCCCACCTTAATAAAAATCTCGTCCTCGAGATTTATTGGAATAAGTAGGAATACTTCTTCTTCATCTCAGATTCCAGCTTCCAAGTGTATTTGGGTTATGATATTTCTTTTAGACTTATGCCACCTTTTAGTTAATAAAAAAAATAATATTAAGGTAGATGATACAGAATTTAAAATATCGAATTTTGTGAATACGAGTTGTATCATAAGTAGGATTCAGTGATTCAACTGAATTAGCTCGAGAAATCGATGATAAACGAATGAGATGAAATGATATAATTTTCAAAGTGACTAGGTTCAAGCCAAAAGATATATGATCAATAGATACTTAAAATGAATCTGAAGAACTTTTAGAATCAATAAAATTCTTTGTCAAAAGGAAGCTTACTTTGATTAGCAACTGAAGAAGATTTAGAATTGACAGATTTCAAATGAAATAAAAGCATGAAAAATGATTTGTCAAATATTTATGATATGAGAAAATCAAAGTGTTGAGATGAGTGAATTGTAATGATATACCAAAAGATAATAGAGTTAGTGTATCTTTAAAGTTCCAAGTTGTTTTAATTGTGAAACAATGTGATAGTATACTTTTAGTAACCATGTTTTCCATACTATATACTAGAGATTGAAATATAATAAGAACAAGTTGTATTGACCTTACCAATATAATATATATTATTTGTATCCCTGTCTGAACCGTATCTTATATATCAAATATAAATACTATGTAATATATTATTGGTTACATATTTTTACTATATGTAAATGGTTACTTCTTTTAAATAAATACTATTTTAGTATTTTACCATACTTTGTAAAATAACTATGTAATATATATTACAAAATACCGTAATTTATGTTACAAAATATCATTTTGTAAAAGAAATCACTATTTAAAATGAAACTTGTAAATAAAGATGTAAAAATATTTATTGTATAAAATATTTGGTAAATATATAACATTTAATGGGTCGATTCTATTTGATTACTTATTTCCATTTTGAAACCATATAACGTTGTGAATGTAAATGTTGTAAATAAGTGAAAATGGAAATTATTCTTATATATTATAATGTTCTCCTAACCCAACGTAGTTAATGACTACCATATTATTCTTATATGGTTACTTTCTTACCATAGGGTTACAGTACATAGTTATCACAAAATATGTGATAGATAATTTATTTACATAATTTTATTTGTCCTTTGTTTTATGAAAATATGTCTTTTCCAAGGTATATGTATTTTCTTATATAATTAAAATTTATTAAATAAGTATGATGACTTAATTTATATATATTACTAGTCATTATCATGGTGGATATTGGTTAGTGCTCCCTTATTTAAGCATAGGTGATCAGTCCATGCCTAATTAAGGCTAGGCTATCCAATACCTACCCTTGATAATAATCCTAGTAAAAATAATACCAACACTATTATTATTAATATTTTCTTACTAATAATAAAAATGGTATTAGTAATACATAACTAAACATACACTTAAATGGAAAAATTTCTAATAAAATGGTGAAACTGGCCGTCCCCAGGATCGAACCCGGGTCTAGGCCACACCCTTTCGCGCGCCTGACCAACCGAGCTAGGTGCCTAGTTTATGAAATTTCCATTTTGGTTAAATATAAGCATATGTACAATAAATTCTGTATTTCTTATTATAAGTCACCTACTTATATTGACTAAGTATTTACTTATCCTCCTTATGGTGACTAATAAGAATATAATAATACTATTAGGTAATCACTTATGTAAGTTTCCATATATAAAATAAATTTTATATAATGTTTTTCGATTGAAGATGTTAAAGCAATAATTTATCACGAAAGGCTCAATTGATGCTGTAATAATTGTTAAAAGATATATTGAAATATGACATGAATTTGTATATCATTATCTTAGCACAAGATTGTGTTAAGATTAAGTTTATAGGAATAATCAACAAAATGGATTTTATAAATAAGAATAATTAAATAATTAAATTCTGTATATGGTGTGTGCGAATTATATTAGTGCGAGCTTTTAGATTTATGAAAACGTCACCACAAGGTGATCGTGATCGAAGAAATGTTTTAATGAAGTCGAAGATTTAAACAAGCCTAGTATGGTTCAAAACAAATGAAGTGCTGGTTAGGACTTATTTAAATATGATAGCTTCCATCTATCATATAGGATTTTAAATATGTAATATGAGCAAAATAATTTGAATAAGAAAGTTCGGACATGGTCACAATAGAAATTATGTATGTCAAAGAAAATTTTTCAAGAAATTTAGTGACTCGATATCAAAGAATTATCGTTTTGTAATAATGCGGTTTACAGTACAAAAAAAATCAAGTATAGCGAAATGATATTTGAGTTTTGATAAAATAATAAATTGGAATGAAACCCTTCAGTGGTCTTCATAAATTAAACGAACCACATGCGCCACAAACGGTGCATGTGTAACGTGTGGATTTACCAAGAAATGAAATGAATCAATATTCGTTACTATGAAATAAATCCTCCTGGTATGATGACCGTTTAGGAAAAGTAGAAATGCGAAAATCAACTTATTATATGCAGAAGTCAGAATTTTCAACAAAAGAATTATAAGAACTTCTATCTGGAATTTCGAGTGATAATCGTTGTTAAGTGACATTACCAGGAAATGTCGAGTAAAATGAAATAGGGAATTTGCAAAAGTATATGACTCATTTTTCAATGCTAATACCTATGACTCCGATTAGACTGTACACTGATGGTTGTGAAATCTCGTTCTAGCGTACCTTAGAGATATTCATTTTGTAGGATCATGTGGCAAAGTGCCTCTTTTTGATTAGTAGTTCTTCTTACTGACGGAATTTTAACATTGGTGTCATTGTGCCCAATTTATATTTTCAAAAGGTCTTGCCTTGAAAGTTGTGTGTAATATACTTCAACTTCTGTGAATTTATTTATTTATTTTTTTTTAAATTTTCATGTGTTTTCTTGTACCGTATCACAACTTTACATGCTTTTTACTTGCGTTAATAGTTTATGGTAACGTGTTAGAAATTCTTTGCACTTTCGATAGTATTTCAACTTAATGGATTTCCTTTGTTTATTTTATTACATGAGCTATGAGACAGATGATTAAACGAAATAATGTTTGATATCGGAAAAGAGATTCCTGAATAAGAATTCTAGACACAGATACTGGTGCTTTATTCTTAATTGACTTCTGGAATTTCTTATAGATATACATATCTATATAATCATATATTTCACATGCTGAAATAAACATACCATTTATCAGGTCAATGTTTTTAACAAATTCATATTTCCAAAAAAAAAAAAAAAAAAAAAATCAGTCAGATATCAGATCATGATACTATTTAGGGAAATCTTGTCACTTGCTGACATATTATATACCTTCTTACCCGGTTCTTGCCGGAGAGGTAATTTTAGTATATCCGGACAAACTGGAGAGTCTGCTACATCATACCCAGTCTTGCCGGAGAAAATTTTCTATTTCCCATAAATAGTATCTTTTCAAAAGTGCCTATCTTATTAGAGCTTTTATTCAGAATTAAGGAAATTTGTATTTCCATAACATATCTTATTCTAGCCCAAGTAATATCAATAAGTAATAATTACTATTAATTCTTGCTTATTTATCATATCTTGCAATATTCTAATTACCATTCTTATGGTATATCAAAACCCATCATACTTTATTTACACCAGTACTTAGCTTATCTCGAAGCTTATACTAAGGCATCTTTTCTTAAGTTCAAGTCTAAATGCTATCATGTGTGCTACCAGTAAATAGCAATCTCCTAACTCTTTTATATAAATTTAGGTATTATTATTACAACACCTAAAGGCGTAAAGCAGTGGCTCTTTAAGTTGGCTCTGATACCACCTTCTGTCACGACCCCCGACCCACCCTGGACGGAATCGGGAGTCGCGAACAGCCCAGTGGTACCGGTGATTATTTTGAAAACGTTGCAGCGGAAATTTCATCAGGACCGTGAGTTAGGAAAAATATCAGAGTTTATAAAACACCGGATTTTATTTATTAAATAGATGGGATAAACCCATGTTTTACAATGGTAGCTTTAATTAGGGATAAACCCAATTACATAAAATAATATTTATTAATTTGATTTAATAAAATAAGCCACTTCTTGAAGCCTTTCAGTGCCGTATCCATTTCTTACTCCAATCTACTGTAATTACCTGAAACATGTTTGAAAAAGGTTTTGTCAGCGGGAAATACTGAGTGAATCATTCTATTTAATAAAATGACACATTTGTTATAATTTACAGTATTAAGAGCGATTACAATGTTTCTGATATCAAGCCAACTACCCACGGTATTTGTCACTCGACCCATTGGCCCATTCGTCCAATGGTGTCTGTGACTATGGTCATATCCCCCATTGGCTGCCCCAATGGTGACGATTATCAAGTAATGTATACAAAACCCCACATACCGGCTGTAACTTGGTGATTACAAAGACTTAATCCCCGTAATTATAACTTTGAAAATAAACATGATTTTGTAAATAGAGTTGATAAAAAGAGAGAATGACTCACAGATAATCATGCAGATTCATATGGACAGAATTTAGTCTACAGATAAGCCTTGATATATTGCAGATTTATACAGGCAGGGCTTAGCCTATTGATTTTGCCTTGTAACCTAGTGCATACGAACTAGGTAGGTAACTTAATACAATAATTACGATAACTCACGAGATCAAATTCTCACAATGAACGACAAAGTGCAATACTTCATCCATCGAATTAACGATGATCCGTCAAATTAATGACGAACGACAAAGTATAATACTTCATCCATCGAATTAACGATGATCCGTCAAATTAATGACGAACGATAAAGTATAACCCTAGTGTGGGCGGCACTTAAACATCCATTGGATATATTGATCGGTCGGAAAATGAATCGTAATAGCGATTAAGTTAATACCCTGTATCGTAGCAGCACCCCCCTACTAATTAGTGTTTTTGAGAGTAAACAGAGCATAACTCGGCGCACAAAGTGAATTTGAGCGTCGTTCTGAAGCCAGAATTCAAGTCCCAAACTCCTGTATTTATAGGTGAATTTTGTCCCTTAGGCGGCCCGCGTGAGAATTAAGATAACTTGAGGCGGCTCGCGTAAGAACTATTTTCATGCATAGGGTTGCCACGTGTGGGACTAGCTCAGCTGAGTCGACGGTTTTCGTAAATTCGTTTCTGCGTACGTTTTAAGTGGATAATCGTAACTAGGAAATACCCCCCCTGAGTTTTAGGGGCCCTGATCCTGATTCTGATTGTTCTGAAAATTTTAGGGTTTGCGCAGAATTACTTGGGTGTCTCAATTAGGATTTCCTATTGAATAAAATAATTATATAAATAGGACTTTTTAATGAGGGTCGTTACATTGCTACTTTCATAAATCCTTGATTTTCTGCCGAATACTGGCAACTTTCAGACGATTATGGATTTGTTTGATCTTATTCGTTGTTTCCAATGCAACTTTCAGATCCTGAAAATTGGACTTACCAATCTTTTGTCTTAATAGATGTTTAACATTCCATCTATACAAGGTCTCCAGAGGAGCAGCCTTGATGCTTATACGACAATTATTATAAAAACTTATCTTAAGGTGTGATGGTTATTTCGACCACTGCTTAGAACTAATCTCAAGGAATAGCTAATCCTTACAGTTAGTCGAACAAATCGACGATCCTGGGCAGCTGATGGCGATTCTTAATTGTTGCCTAATTAGGGTTGCGGTAAACAATTCATAAGCAAAATGAACCGTCTTTTTCAATGAACGATACCGAATTCTCAAAATACTGAGTTAGGCTATATGAATCCTCTATTTTAAAAACTTACTTAATCAGGGTTTCGATTTCTCCAATGATGGTATTAGCCGTTTTGGAGATTTCATAATAATACAGCCCTAAATGGAATATAAATCTTAACTCTACTTGCCTCCCAGGAGGTAAACAGGGTAATTTTAGGAGAAGGTAATCAAGATACGAAGAGGTTACAGAGATTTTCCAAATCTCAGGCTCCAGTTCATCCATCATAGTTTGTGTCAGATAGGTGACACATTAATGTTACGAGTCCACGAATTCTTTAATCGAAGACAAAAGGTCACTCAGAGGTATACTTTCAACATGTTGACACATTTAGCCCCTGTAGTTTGTAATTCCTCACTTTCTTTCATTTTCCGCTTTGTATGATCCATGATCTAATCGTTTAAGATTATAAACATCATGTAGGGTTATTGTAGAGCCTATTTATCAATTGTTGACACTTTGGACCCTTATATTCACATAGTTTCACTGCTTGTCAACTTTAGTCCCTCTAAAGTATGTTTTTACATATTCAAAGTCCATGACACGTGTCAATACATTATTGGATGAAATTTTTCGAGGTGTTACATTATAGCTCAGGAGCTCCCAAAGTGAGAAGATAGGAGATTAGAGGCAAAAGAGCAAGTTGATCAAATGAAGAACAAGGTCTATTTATTGTGTTTGATGGGTTCATGGATGATCAACAGGTGTTATGGGGCTTCTAGGATCAGTACATGTGTCTCAACAGCTGTCCAAAACAAGCAACAAGCCCATAGATTCGAATATGTGTGACAAGGAGGCAAACCAAGGCTGGTTTCTAATTTTCTGCTGCTGGGAATTGGCATACGGACCATAAGGGTCCCTATACGGTCCGTAAGGACCAAGCCAGCTCACAACAAGTTTCAATTGTTGCCACGTTTGGCCCCTGCACTTCCGAATTCTCCTGAAACGATGTTTTTAGCACACAAGGCCTTGTAATTTCAATATTAGGCACATCCAAGAGTACGACCAAGCATCATAAACTTCTTGATACGTTAAAAGGGTCAGTCAGAGGCCTAGTTTGGCATATTGATGCTTTTAACCCTTTAATTTGCGAACTTGCGCGTATAATCACGAAATGGCGTAAAAGCCTTACCAAGTTAACAACAAGCAATAACAAGCATTCCCAAGATTATAATGGAGTATTACGAAACTCCAGTTCGCACCAGTTCGCTTAAATGGTCGCTCAAAGGTGTAGTTTTAAATGTTGACGCTTTTGGTCCTTTTAACGCGCAAACTTGCGCGTATTATCGCTTTATTGCGTCAAAGCCCTATGTTATCCATTTTGGGCATTCCCGAGAGTATTATCGAACATTACGATGCTTCGGGTTTGTTAAAAGGTCACTCAGAGGTAAGAATTAACATGTTGACACTTTCAACCTTTTTTAACGCTCAATCTTGTGCGTATTTGTTATTTACCGACATTAAGGCCCTAAATGGCCAATGTTTTGCATTCTCAAGAATATGATTAGATATAATAATGTTTCGGGTTCATTAAAAGGTCATTCAGAGGTATTATTAAACATGTTGGCGCTTCTAACCCATTACCGTGCAAATCTTTCGATTTATTATGCATACTTTCGATAATCCAACAAGTGGCTTAATTTTGAGAATACGAATATCACGAGAGATTATTCAAAGTCTTATTTTTAAGCATGTAAACACTTCCAGTCCTTCCATAGTCAAAGTTTTTGATCTTTCACAAAAATAGTCCCTCATAGTAAATGTTTGACTTTATTGGGGTTTATTACACGTGTCAACATATCATTGGACGTGATTTTACGAGGTGTTACATAAAATTGTCCACACGGGGACTTAATTGAAATAAACAACAATACAAATAAATAAATAAATAAATAAGGAATCTTCAAAAATCCCTCTTCTTCTTCCCCTTGATCAGATTTGCCAAACCCTTGAGAAATCCCCGGTGGTTTCTACACTCCTCTTGAACCTCTCATTCCACCTGGCTCAACCTCTGAAGAATCTCCTGCTGCTGTGGTGGTTGGATCAATGGCTGCTGTGGCTAGGGGTGTTCAAAATCATCCGAATCCGATTTATCCGATTATCCGAATCCGAATTATCCGAAAATTCGGATATCCGGATTTTCGGATATCCGAAATTCGGATAATCTGAATTTTCGGATTCGGATTCGGATAGTGATTTCGGAAATTTTCGGATATTTCGGATATCCGATATCCGATTTTTTTAATATGCGTGTATATAAATAGTACCATTATAGAAAAAAACCTAACCCTAAATCACTTTTCCTCCTCAGCCGCTCTCATTCACACTCACCCTAGCCCCCATGAACTCAAATCCAGATCTAAAACAAGATACGCTTACGAATAATCTAAACTCAAATCGAAGATCCCAGGTTTGTTTTCATACGATCCATACGATTCATCTGTATCTATATCATAGATTTCGATTCATACGGATTTTTCATACGATCCAAGGTTTGTTTCTGATTCATACGATTCAGCATCTGTACTATAGATTTCGATTTGTTTCATACGATTTTTTTACTTGTTTTCGATTTGTTACAGGCTGGTATTATAGTTCGGTCGGATTCGGTCCTATCTTTCATAGATTCGTTGTATTTTACATCTAGATATTGATTTGTTACAGATTGTATTTTGATACGATCAGTGAATATAAAACATATTTTCTCTTATTTTGTGAAGATGATTTTCTGGATTTAAGTGTTATTTTTGGATTAGAAGTGCATATAAAACAAAGGATTCATTTTTAGTTTGTAAAATCATCTTCACAAGTTGAATTTTAAAACTGCTGAAGACTGGCCTTTGTTTGTTTAAGGCTGAAGACTTTTAAAACTGCTAAATTGTATAAACTGGTTGTTTAAAAAAGTTTACAGATTCATACATATTGTATTACACTAATTTTTAATAGTTGAGCAATTTGTATTAGAGTAAATTTTATGTGTATTGTGGTACATTTATGTTGAGTATTTTAAGAGCTTTATGTTTATAGCCCAAGTTTGCCATCTAAGAAATAAAAAACCTGGAGTTTCACTCTAAGAAATAATAAGCTCTTTCGTGAATCGTATCAAGTTTGTTATATCAACCTTTTATCTAGACTGAGCTCATTTATGTTCTTGCGCAGCAGGTTTCATATGTGCCTTCAAAGTTGGAAGGATGGATTGGAGTCGGATGCTCGGATTTGGAAGATTATGTTTTTATTTCGACTTTTATGACAATGTATTGCGTTATATTGGACATGTTATGTGATTTTGAACAATGTATTGTGTTGGTTTTTTTTAACATCAGATCTTTTATTTTGTTGTTTGGTTTGTTGAAACTTTTACTTTGAAATTTATTTTTTTTGAATTTCGGATATCCGTTTCATTATCCGAATCCGTATCCGAAATTTCGGATATCCGAAAATCGGATATCCGAAATTTCGGATACGGATTCGGATAGCGAAATCTACTATCCGAAATGTTCGGATATCCGACTTTCGGATATCCGAAATTTCGGATATCCGGTTTTGAACACCCCTAGCTGTGGCAGTTGCTGCTGCGGAGGTTGAGGAGGTGGTGGGTGTTGATACCCATATGCTTGGTACCCAGACTGGTACGAAGCTGCATAAGGTCCTTTCGGGTGAAGAGCATTGTAGTTGGCCGCCTCGAGGTATGGGTCGACCGCAGGGGCATTATAGTAGTTGTAGCCAGGGTAAGCTGGCTGCTCAAAAGGGTTATACGCCGCTGTACCGGCGTGTGGTGGAATTGGGTTATCATAACCCATGTGTGGTGGTGGTGGTGCGACTGGCGCAGAGTCCACCTCAGAAACTGGTTTTGAAGGCCCACCCAGCTGTGGGTCTTCATACAGTGGCTGGTAGTGGCTGCCATTGGAGTGTTGAGGGGTGCTGAAATGGAAGTCCCCTCCTCGAACGGACATCCGTGCTCCTGTTCTTCTTCGCCTTGGTGGCTCCGGAGGCAGTTGCTGCACTGGCGGCGGTTGCGTGACCACCTGAAAATGTGAATCCTCAGAGGGATCCTGCTGCTGTTGTTGAGGTGGGTTGAAAGAAGGAGTAAACTCCCAGGGGTATGAGGCAAACCTTGCTTCATAGCTGTCTGGCCCCCGGTATGGCGAACCGTGAAAAGACGATCCATCTGAAATCTCTATGGGATGCGTGGGCGTCCCAGATGGTGGTTCGGCAGGATCGGGATCATCATCCATACCCTGAGCTTCAGGGAAATGGTCTTCGGGGCCCAATGGGTTATAACCCATTGGTTCTTCAATCTGATTTGCCGGGTTGAACCGGCTCTGGAAATACGGGGTCGGGTCCTGGAAGGCCCGATGTGAGCTTGACCGCTACAACGACAAGAAATAGTGGAGTGAATGTTCGGGCTCATTCTCTGAATGTGGCCCAAAGGAGTGATGATATGAGGGCGACGAGCTGAGCGAGACAGAATGCCTCACAGGTTCCAAGTATGTCCTCCAATCTTCTTGAGGACTAGAGCTCATGGCTGAGGGTGTTCGCCGGTGAGAAGGCCCGACTTCATGATCGTTTGGTGCAGTGAATGGTGCTTTGCCTCGTCCTCCTCTGCCTCTGAATCTTGGTGGCATTTTCTTGTTCCTGTCAAAACAAACAAAGGAAACAACAAAGGAAAACAATAAAGGACAAAATAAAGATTAGGATTAGTCCTAAGTCCTTTGCCTAGACTCGAAAGTCAAGGAATGTGCAACCGTGTCATTGAGATTAAACACAAAAGGCTAGTATTTAATTTACTCAATGTTGGCTCTGATACCAAGCTGTCACACCCCGATATTTCCACGTATTACCGGTGGGCCCGGTGGGGAGTATCGTGACGTAGTTGATATCATCATAGTCAATAATCACAGTTCAATGCACAGCGGAAGTCTAAAAGTAAATTATATTACAAACCGAATGAAAGTAACATGATTTATTACATAACGGTTGTAACGTGGATCCACAGGCGGATCAATACAAAAGAGGTATTGTTCATCAGATTTAAAGTGATAAAAGCTTGCAAGACTTTTTATTTATTTACTCAGGAGTTCCAGCCCATTACGCTTAGTAGCTGCACTTAACCTTTTTGGAAAATACGTCAGTTTACACTGGTAAATACAATAACCGACACTTTTGAAAATGTTTATGAAAATTGATTTAAATGCACAAGGCACAAATATTCTTTTATAACTTGGGATAATTATTTAAAAATAATCTTGTAAAAGAATTATATGTTTATTATACGTTCAGTAGCCCGGGTTAAATACCGGGTTAAAGATTAATAGACACACCACATAATATAACCTACGGCGAGTTATTCTCGAACAAGCAGGTATATCATTTTAGATACGCACCGGCAGGTGTATGCCTACACCCCGTGCTTAAGTCGTGGCCATTTCAATGAATGAGCCGAGGATATCCAGGACATGGTCATTAACCCCCCAAATGTTTAAAACAAACAAAACAGATTAAACGGGTTATCTCACTGATTTAACCTTCATATGATTAAAGATTCAATACCCGACCAAGCGGTATTTTTATATACCGTACCCCAAGCCCGTATAAGGGAAAATAAGTTAAAAGTATTTACCTGAGCAAAATATACAAATTTATCTCAGCCGTATAATAATCAGCAAGTACAAATATCTTTTACTGGGCTCCTAAATCTGGAACGAAGGTTTTAATAACCTATTAGATTCCTAACGGGTCTTATTTAAGTTTAAACTTAGACCGGTTAGTTTTAAAGTAAGGTTTACGGTTCAAAACGCAAGATTAAGCGAAGACCGGATTAGAATGTGATTTAGACCTGACAAGTATGAACACTCATATAATATGGGTAAACTAAACACATTCTGGATTTTGAGGTAAAAATGATAAGGTTTGACCCGTTTCGGTCAATTATGCAAACTAGTCACATAAATGCACCGAACGCGAAAAATGCATAACGGGTAACTAAATGAGTCATGAACAGGTTCCACAAGTTAATATGCTTTAAATATGTTGTGATATCAGTAGGATACCTTCCATTATGCCCAAAACGAATTTAAAATGAATTTATACCCCGTAGGGGTATTTTGGTCATTTTAAAGATTATAAAAGAGATTAAATATTAATCTGAGGTTCTGGTCTAAAATGATCAGTAAAAATATTTATTTTTGCAAGTCATAACAGTAAGATATTGTATATAAGTGAAATTTATCGTTTATGACCAAACTATGTCGTAGGGGCATTTTGGTCATTTCACATAAGCTTTAAGGGCCAATTCTGGAAATCTGAGTTTAAAAATTTTACCTACTGTTAAAGTATCAAAATTTACTTATAATATCAGTAGGTAATGGGTCTTAAATGTTAAACATAGTTTTAACCCATACTATGTGTTTAAAACGCGTAAAAAGCCGGTTTTAGACGATTTTTGGGTTATATAAGGAAAGCTGAGATTTTTATCAGTCCAGAAGGATTAAAATATTTTATTTAACATATGAAATCAGTAGAAAAATATTTGGTATTAAAATGTTATGTAAAACTCATTTTATTAGTAAAAAGGGTATAACCGTCAATTACCGAATCAAAGCAAGAACCCCATGTTATGATCAGTTTAAAAATAAATAAAAATCTTCAAAATTACAAAATATTATATTACATCAGTGGGTAAAAGGTTTGGTGTCAAAATTTGGGTTTAAATAGGTTTTATGCCAAAAATGCCGTTTAATTAATAAAAAGCTTTCAATTTACGATATCGAGCATAACTCCTGATTTAGACCTCAAACTGATGTCAAATTTTTAGGACATGTTTATAAATCAGTAATAAAGGTTTTTGTCCTCTCATATTTTCAAAAATCTCATTTTAATATCAAAAGGGCATAATGGTCAACTTTTTAAGCATTTAACGGAAACATGCAATGAACTAGGATTTCTAAGGAACCAAGTTGTATAACCTCAGAGGGTTTTACTAACATGTAATATGGTCCTAAAGGAACCCTATGGCATATCTAAACCAAGCTAAATCGGGTCAGAACTGAAAGTCAAAGCAAAAGTCTTCTTTTGCGACTTTCGGTTGCGAACCGAGCCTAAACTTAGAATTGTCGGGTTGAACATGTTTAGACATGTTCTTACATTATTTACCAAGTTATTTTAATGTTAAAACATGTTCCATAACCTCTGCATTGCTAGTTATGAATTTATTTGCAAAAATAGCTTTTGTTGACTTTTTAATATTAAGTTTGACCCAACAATTGACTAAGTTAGAGTGATAATCAGGGGGTGCCCTTTTAAGGGTTTATTACCCACATAATTACCAACTCATAGCCACTTTCAATTCGAATAATGGCTGGACCATTAGTGATTAATCACTAAGTCAAAGCTTAATTACGACGACTTTGACTTTTGGTCATTAAGCTAATGAAACTTGAACTAGAGAGGCTAAGAATGCTTACAAGGACTCTTAGCATGAATTAGGAGCTGAGGAAAACTTGCTTGAAGTCCAGAGAGCTCCAGAGAAGGTGTTGTGAATGAATTTTGTGAAGGTGCAAATGAACTAGCAAACAATAAGTGCTTATATAGCCAAATATACTTCACAAGATCATTCCACACAAGCCTACAACTGATTTCTGATGATCCCAGGTGTCCCCTATGCATGTAATACTGTTGGCTCAGTCCCTGGAAACAAAAACAAGCTTTCTAAGATGGTGGAACTGGCTGGACATGCAGCTGTCCACATCTGGGTTGCTGGTGACTTCTACGCGGGCCGCGTAAGATCCTTAAAGGGTCTACGCGGGCCGCGTGGACCTTCTGTTTCGGTAAAAACTTTGGCAGCTTTGCAATTTCGGTCCCTGGTCCATATAATCTTTATTTTACTTCCATTTATTGCACTTAGGACCCCTATAGTTAACTTTTAAGGACCTTGGGTCATAAACTAACTCCGTTAAGCTCCCGGTTAGTCGTACGATCACCCGAAAAGTCTTGTTAACTTCAAAACTCCACAAAATTAATATCCAACATTCTTGGAAGCGAAATATACAATCATTGCAATGTTTTTGGGCTCGTTAAAAGGTCACTCAGAGGTCACTTTCAACATGTTGACACTTTTACCCCTTATGCTTCGTAAGATCCTTGTTTTAAGCACAAACGACTTCCAGTGTTCGACAATTTATTCATTAAAGAATATGAACGTCATATGAGGTCAATCAGAGGCGCAAGAATGGCATGTTGACACTTTGGATCCCTTTATTAACGTATTTATATTGTTTATCAATTTTAGTCCCTCAGAAACAATTCCTTACACGTTTAAAGCCCATGACACGTGTCTTCATTATATTGGTCGTGATTTTTTTACGAGGTGTTACAAGTCGATTTTTCAGTCGTTATAATCAGTCATAAAATCTGTTCGAGGTTCGTGTTCGTTGCAGAATCAACATAAGGAACATATATAGTTGCAGAACCTGTTCAGCGACAGTATTTGTCCATTTGAACTGATTTGCACAAATTCAAAGTTTGACTTGGTTAGAAGCTTAAGTAAAATGTTTCATTGTCAACTAAATGTCTAAAACGCTAAGTGATCTTAAATAAAGATATCTTATAAATCCAATTTAATATCAATCTGTTATTTACTTATGATGATAATACGTGTAATGCAGATTGCAAAAAACTTATCACAGTTAGCTGATTCCATTGCATCGTGCGACCTTGCCTTAATTTTACTCAAAATCATATCCATGTCTAGTGCCGGCATTTCATCACCAAAATCAAATTGGGCTTCTAACTCTATAAGCAACTCAATGCACTGTGTCCTTGTGATGGTGTCTTCTGCATTAACATTAAGGAGCAACTACTATTCAAATATAAAATTTAGATTAACTTTCAGGCAAACAAACCATTACAATAATGATAACTTGCTTTGACATAGACATATTTCCCAAGCCAATGTGAGTGATGGTTTTTTTTTATATTAACTCTTTTTCTTACTAAAAATTAAAAAAAAATCAACAAATATAAGAATAATAAATCTACAAAAATAAAAATAATATGAATAAATATGAGATTAGTAAACCTGCAGAGCCAACACAATCCGCCAGCTTTGAACCTTCCACCAAAGTGATCTTCTGTGTTCACTCTAGTTCCTTCGCATTGAGTAAAATATCTTGTCTAGACTGGAATCCAAAAGTATGCATTTAATACCATGCACAAATTGTGGATCAAGAACCAACGGACTACTATTTTGGAAATTAACGACTTGATTAAGCATCAATTTCCTTGCCAATATTTGTCCAGCTTCCCAACTGTAATAACAATAAACATAGTTAAATACCATCTTTTAAATGCTCAGTTTTTGTTTAATGTGTCTGTGTGTGTGTGTTTCTATTAAGAAGAATTACCGATTAAATTCATCTGAATCATGAGCAAGAAGGAAAAACAAATCATCGTCTCTGAGATCAGATTGTAAGCGGATAGGAGTACTGTAACCCCACAACAGAGACGGAATCGGTTTCCCCGGCACATCAGAGAACGTAAATTCTTCTTCACCCTGAATGCAAATACACGAGTAAATATTAACCTCTTTTATATCAATATAATTTTGACTTTTCCAAGCCTAGTCAAATATAAAGTTACCTTTGTGACTCTGAGAACAGTGGTGTAAACAGGCTAACCGCAACATGTAACAAACTCTAATTTCCCGTCATGATAAATTGATGATAATGGCATATCCTTGCCTCTTGAATCGAGAAGCCATGCTGCTACCGGAATAAACATGAGTTCTATTACCGGCTGACCTGGCGTAGGCGGCACTGTTTGACTGAGAAAAGGTCAAAAGGGACGGGTCATCACAAGTTATATACATAGCAAAAACTTTAAAAGAAAAAAAAAAGTTATATGCATTAAATATCCTGGAGTCAGTTTTGTAGGATCGTGAAACGACCTAATGAGTCGATCAGAAGAGTGCTCAGACATAATCAGAGGCGGAATTCATTGATTCTGTCTTTGTTTAGCTTGTATTCACTATTAATTGTCCCGTTTATTGATCTCTGAGCAAATTACAGCTCGTAGACACTTCGACAGCACTTCGACGTCGGAAACAAGAAGATTACAAATGATTTCGTATGGAGGGTATATATAGGAGCTGTAATTTCGTTTGAAGGTGACCAAGTGCAGTTCAAACGAAATTACATATGTTGATTTCGTTTGAACTTGCACATGACACATTCAAACGAAATTAACTCCAATCCACCCAAAACTCTATAATTTTCTCGTACAACGTGCCCTATTCTAACAATAGTAATACATGAATCGATACAAGACGAAGTCGACAGACGTATGCACCAACAGACTCCCCCTCGGATGTTGACGAGTCTGAAGTATCGAGTCTTCGCATCTTCAGTCTTTATCAGTCTCTGGGCTTCCAAAACTTCTCCTAGCTTTCCATAGCATCAGGATCTGTAACCTGTTTCTTGTCTTCAGACTCCCCCTCTCACTCAGCTGGGATCGCAGTCTGGAATTCTTTATCAGTAACAAAGTATCAAAACCTGGAATTTGATCATCAGGAATTGAAACTTCGCTTTTTATCATTTCCTGCACACATATTCTTACAAACAAATAAGTTTTTACAATAGTTACAGCAAGTTCAATTTAATGACCTTGATTAACTAATCAAACTTTTTCTCAAAACAAATTTCTTCATTTAAGCACACATTCTCCAACCCTGTTCATCATGTTCAGCACTTGTAATTTTGAAAATCAGTTTTTCAACATTAGTTGTCTAAAATCTTTTTGTATTTTTCAAAACATGAAAAATGAATGCAAAAACAGAATTTAAATGCAGAAATGAAATATTTACAAACAATATTTTTGTGAGTTTGCGAAAGAGGATCATATCAGTTTTCGAGACAAATCACTAGCACCGTTAAGCTTTAAACATTTTCAGTTCAAAACGATTCACATTGATTGACAATATAGTTGTCCTCTTAAACTCAATCTAAAAACTTTCGAAATGCTTACCGATACGCTAAGGTATATTAATTTTGCACTAAATTCTTATGGACCCCACGATCTCAGCATATCCCCTCATCATGCAATACACTAACTCAAGTAATGCCTTTAAACTTTTATCAACTATGATTTGTGCGAAAACAAAACAGAATGTTTAAACATTAACAATCAGGTCGATCTTTCGATACGCAGAGAAAGTCCAATGTTTAAACAAAATAAAAAAATAAAACAAGTTGAAATTGTTTAGGCTTTAACCACCAGTTCGATACTCACGTATACGCAGAGGTGATCCAAAGCTTAAACGAAACACCAAAGAAAATAAAGCAGAACGTTTAGGCACTAACATCCAGGTCGATACTCACGTATACACAGAGGATGTCCAATGCTTAAACAAAATAAAGAAATAAAACAAGTTTAAATCTTTGCAAAATAAAATGCACAATCACAGCGACCTTTTAGCAAAGTTGTGAAAGTTCACAAACTTAACCAGTTTTATGTCTTTCGACAATCAGCAATTACTGAGCAGGCACACAATCAAGAAGGACAAAACTAAGCACTATGCTTTTGACCATGTTTCCCACTAGAACTAAGCTTTTTCATTTAGATTTGTATCGTTATCGCAAATCTACTAGTCTAGCTGAGCCTATCGTCACATCTTTAGTGAGACCGTTTATCACATTATATCTTTCCATTTCTTTAGCATGATGTGACAGTTCAACTGATCTACTATCATTTCCTCTTCTTTGACACAAAACTCATTTTTGCATTTTTCAATGTTTTTGAAATTTTCAAATTTTCTAATTTTTTTAAAATTTTTTACTCCCCCTAAAATCAAAATATATTTCAATTTTGATTTTCTGGGAAAATTTGAAAACAAACTGTACAAGATAAACTGACAACATGATGAGAATTACTTCAATTCTCCATTCACTTGGCTTAAACAATCAGAACTCCCCCTGACAACAAAACATTTTTCCCATAGTGATTTCAAAACACTTAAGTTTGTTTTAATCAAAATGGTTTTTCCGGAAAATAAGTTTTGTGAGTCATTTCTCAAACATGGGGATCATTCATCACCTTGTTTTCTTCAACCACTTGTAAAAACTAACATTTTTAAGATCAATCCTCAAACATCACTTGTAGAAAATCAAGTACAACTTAATGTCCCTGATTTACCACTTATAAGATCGAAATATCACCGAAGTGAATTTCTCAAGAAAAATGCCGATTCCTACTCCCCAATTACCAACTTGGAAGCTCCGGCAAGTCAGGTTTTTCATTTAAACAGATTCACCCAAGCCTGACTGTCCTTGGGTGATTTTAAATTCTTGTTCAACAATGGTGGAAAATTTGCATCATCCATTGTTAGACCAGAATTCTCAACTTTTACCTCAACACACGGCTCTTCTGGCTTTACCACACCAGATTCATTGCCTGAACTTGGCTTGTCTGACTTTGATGAGTCAGATTCATTGCCAACACGTGGCTCCTTTGTTTCCAAAGAAACAAATTCATCACCACCAACTTTCTCTTTCTTTACTCTCTCCTCTGTCCTCAGATTTGTATCTGATGAATGCATTTTGCTTGATTTGTTATTCTTTTGCGAGCAAGACGATTTATCAGAACTTTTATCTGTTTTACCAGTTGTATCCGAGGACAAAATCCTTTCGAGATATTCTCTCGTTTTCTTCCTCTTTTTCCTCAGTCTGTCTTTCTGCCCCCGTGAAAGCTTTACTTTCTTTTCTTCCACTTTCTGTTCTTTGGGCTTGACATTGACTGATTTCTTTGCCATTTTCTTAGATTCAACCCTCGATCTTCCCTTTGATCTCATTGGGCAATCTCTGGCAATGTGTCCTTTGATTTTGCAGTTATAGCATCTTCTCGTCTCATAACTCCAACTTTGGCAGTTAACAGCAATGTGTCCTCTCACACCACAATTGTAACACACTCTGTTATCGTACCAATCACCACCTTCAGTCCAAACATTCAGATCATAGAACTGTTTGGCTTGGTGATAATCATTTCTCCTCTTGTTTGCTGGATTTATCCTTTGAGCACTGTGGTCAAACCTGCACCACTTATTACCAACAGTTTTTGAGTTTTGATTTTCCAATTTTTGTGGTTTTTTATCTCGATTGGATGATTGAACTGATGAGCTTTTATTTTCTTTTTGAAGATTTTTTGGCTTTTTATCTTTTTGTTTTTGTTCCCCATTCTTCTTTACATGTTTTTGCGTTGAGCATTCACCTTTCTCAGTAGAATGTAAAACAGTTTCTTGAAACATTTCATTTAATTTCAAAAATATTTTTCTTTTTTCAACTTCATCATCAGTTTTCTCATCACAATCTTCAATTTTGACTTTGTCAAAATTTGTGACATTGTCACTTATTGGAACAGAATTGATCGGTTTTGGACAGACATGTGATGTAGAATTCACAAAACCTTTCAATTTATTTTCAAGCTCATCAATTTTATTCCGAGCAATTTCAGCTTCATTTTCAAGCCGAATGATTTTCTGAAGATGAGAATTTATTTCAATCTGTTTTTCAAGATTATTTTTAAAAATAACAGATATTTCATCTTCTAAAACCTTCATTTGACTTTGAAAATCTTTTTCAATTTTTAATTTTTCATCTTCAAAATTTTTTCCTTTTTCTTTCAAAATTTTGTCTTCCAATGTCAAACTGTCCAAATCACTTAACAGTTTGACATTTTCAGATTTCAATTTCTCATAATTTTCATGCAGTTCAAGAATCTGTTTATCATCGGCTTTCTTCTCATTCTTCAAATTGTTTATTTCCAATATCAAACTTTCCGCATCCTTCAAGAGTTTGACATTGTCAGCTTCAGATCGAACACATTTAGAGCACACAGATTCAGAATTTGAAGATCCAAGCTTTTCTGATTCTTCATTCTTTGAAATTTCTTTTGTCTTCATCCTGAATGTACCTGCACAAAAAATTTTAACGAAATCAAGAGGATTCATATTATCATCAATATAACAACCCCTCTTAATGTCATAGTTCATGATATTTTTTGCTGCAAGACATACACATACTCTTTTATCTACTTCAACAATTACATCCAAACTCATTTTATCAATATTCTCTTTTATTTTATCCATCAATTCTCTCTTCTTCTTATAATTTTCATAACTGTGTGATTTGAGCTCATCGATGAACCCAGTTAGATGCAATTTTGAGAATCTAGAATCCCTTTTTATATTTTTCAAAATATCATCCCATTCAGCAGGTAGCGCATCTGCAAACTTTGATATTTTTTCATCATTTGACAACCTTATCTCAAATATTTTTAATTTGTCCAGTAAAAAATTAAATCTGCTCTCCAACTCCTCTAATTTCTCATTCTTTTTACACAAAAAATCTTTAAGTCGCATAATCCAAACATTCTTATGTTCTTGTTCATATATGCTTCCTCTACCCCAACCATATCCACTATTTAATCTTTCAAGATGATCATTTTCTTGTTTATCAAACATTTTTGTAATATTTCAAAAACAACCTGTTCAAACGAATTACCAAGTTCAATCTAGAACTCCTTTCAAACGAGATCCCTTTCAAACTAGATCACAACCTTCAAACGGAATTACCAGATAATTTCAAACGAAATCAGCAATTAATCTCAAAAGAAATTAGTAAGTAATCTTAAACGAAATCAGCAGGTAATATTCAAACGAAATTAGCCAAGTTGTTCAAGCGAGATACCCAATTCAAACGAAATTACCATGTATTTTCAAACGAAATCAGTCAAAAGGTGCACTCTCAAACGAAATTATCAAGCTATTTCAAACGAAATCAGGATGAATGTGTAATTTCAAACGAAATCAGTAGGTCAACTCAAACGAAATTACCATGACATCATCATTTCGATCCAGATTTTGTCCAATTGATCAAGTTTTAATCCTATTTTAGTTCTGAAACTTTTTAGGGTTTGTTAAAACAACATTACGCACATGATATGTGAAAATCAGTCGTTTTTAACAGTGAAAACTTGATTAATTTTGAAAAGAAGGTGTAGAAATCAGAATTTTCCAGCGAAAACGAGCTAAACGGTAAGAACTCTTCCTCCTGAGCTCTGATACCACTTGTAGGATCGTGAAACGAACTAATGAGTCGATCAGAAGAGTGCTCAGACAGAATCAGAGGCGGAATTCATTGATTCTGTCTTTGTTTAGCTTGTATTCACTATTAACTGTCCCGTTTATTGATCTCTGAGCAAATTACTGCACGTAGACACTTCGACAGCACTTCGGCGTCGGAAACAAGAAGATTACAAATGATTTCGTATGGAGGGTATATATAGGAGCTGTAATTTCGTTTGAAGGTGACCAAGTGCAGTTCAAACGAAATTACATATGTTGATTTCGTTTGAACTTGCACATGACACATTCAAACGAAATTAACTCCAATCCACCCAAAACTCTATAATTTTCTCGTACAACGTGCCCTATTCTAACAATAGTAATACACGACTCGATACAAGACGAAGTCGACAGACGTATGCACCAACAAGTTTGTATAATAGAAATGATATAATTATATGATACGTATCGCCAATCTTATTTCATCGATGTTCATGCCAAATATATTTGACTGTAACAAAAAACGATCCATCAATTTCCTTATTTTCCTAATCTTGGACTACTATAAACAAATCCATCAATTTTCGAAAGTACCTGTTCAGCAAAAATCTGGCCGTTAATATCCAACAAATCCATCAATTTCCGAAAGTACCTGTTCAGTTTATACGACTTCAGAAACATTCACATTCACTCAAATTGATTTAAGGTTCATTCGCTCTGAATTAAGTTCAGTCCGTGCAAATCCTATTGATGTCAGTTCAAACTCTCAAAACTACAACTGTTTCAATTTCAAGAAATAATAGGCAAGCTAGCAAAAACACTTCAAAGAATCATGTGGTCACGTATATTTACCAATTCAAAGAACAATTTTATTAAAATCAAACATAATAAGCAAAAGAAAAATCAAAAAGTTACCATTGAAACTAAACTGGCTCAGGATCAACTTCTCAATTTTGAGCATACCGTTTGATGTAGAGGCTAAAATCTCTGCACATGCTTTCTCAAATGTAGCCAAAAGATGCTCTGGAGCCATCTGTTTCAATAAAGAAAGATATGTTAAAACACTTCAAATGTCAGATTAACCTTTCTAGCTCGCACGATTGCTAGGGTTTCTCTTCACAAATCTCAATCCAATAGCAAGCAAGGAGACAGAAATAAGCAGTTATAATTAGGGTTTCACTTTATTCGATCTATCTACACATATTAATTTAACCTTTTTGTATGTTAATTTATATCAATGGATGCTACTTCATGCATAGATGATCTCAACACGCTCTCATCTTCATCATTACCTTCTCAAATCCCTCAAAAGTGAGCTTTCACTCTTTGAATCTTCTCAATCGTGTACAATTTGAACTCGATTGAACATAGATGTTATAGAAATTTGGTACTATGAAACCCTAAATTAGAGGATAATGAGGAAAATGGTGTGAACCTGATGAAATTAAAGAGATGAAATTAAAGATCGATTAAATTAGAAGATAATGAGGATAATCAGATGAAATTAAAGATCGATTATATAATTAGATTAAAATTATATATAACTGTAATTATGTCGTACCTGGTAAGTCCTTGAGGCCAAGATTTGAGGATCTGTAATTATGTTACCTCTCACCGAATCAAGCCGGAGTCGGAGCAAGCGTCGGTCTTCTCCATTTTTCACCGTGTTGAGATCTGAGTTGAAGACGGTGTGAAGGTTAATAAACTATAAAAGAGAGAAATACTTTTCATGGAGTCAACAGGAAACAGCCTAACCCTTGTCATGCTTCAAAGTAGCTGCCGGGTCTGCTTAAGCCATTTACAACTACCACAATAATATCAGCAAAATAAAATCCACAAATAATCATATTAACATTAAGGAGCTAAAGTTTCAGACAACATACCACTTTCAAAAATGGTTACTGGTAGATCCTTATGTGCATGATTGATCAACGGATTCAGAAGAACATACACCGAGCTTTCAATGATATCCATCAACTGTTGAAACAAAACCACCATCATTAGCCAATTTGACACACAAAAGACTCTTTTAGCCACACACAGAGTCCAAAAAAACAATCTGGTTTTGCAAGGTGTGACTCACATTCTAAACGCATAAATAATAATGTGGATAATAAGATTAGCGGATATGCCCAGAGGAAAGAGCTATAAATACCTTCTCTGGCATAGCTTTTCTTCACCAGCAATCTTTAGTATTTCTTCTATGTCCCTTATAATCGCACATTGTTGAAATCCAGATTCTTTACTATCTGAAAAAAAAAAAACAAATAAAAATAAATCAAAACTCAGACTCACATGTGAAAAAAGAAAGTAAAGAGGTTGGTAACAAACTCATGTTTATCATCAGCAAACTCATGAAACCTTGAACCAGCAGTCTCTACACTAATCAATCTCACATCTTTATCATCAACAAACTCATGAAACATGCATGGCAGTTGACGCTCCACCAATACATCTTTATCTCACATCTTGAGCATTTATAAAGGAATTTAACAAACGAAAGACAATATATTTCATTTTAGTTAATGCCAGACTTACTTTTCTTTATCAAGGATGGTTGCTCCAGCTTCAAAATAATCAAATAAATCAGGACTATTTGGATACAAAAACCATAAATTATCCTTATTTTCCCCAAATTATATAACTTTATTGCAACCCCTTTTTCTTTTATCTCTAAAAGACTCATATTGTTCAGCATCAAAAACCCTTTTCAATCACACATTAGCACACACAAAAACTCAATTACAATTTTAATTTCAAGTTGGATGATACGAAACAAAATGAAACCTTTTTGTTTGAGGAAGCGACGACAGTCTTCGCGGGTGAGTGGAGAAATGTCGTCTTTGGTGAGGAGGTGGAATGGCGGTGGTGGAGAACGGTGGCTCCTCTGTGGACATGGTGGCGTAATCGACGGAATTAGGGTAAATTTGGAGGTTGAAATTTGGTGAATAAGTGAGAGAATTGGGTTGCAGCAAACCCTAATTTCATTTGCGATTCTTGAAAGTGAAAGAGAAAGTGAATATAGAGAGAGAGTGTAATTGATTGAAGAAGAGAGTATTATATATCTAGATGGTTTGAATTTTGAATCTGGAGCCATAATTTTGAGTGTGGACAGAGTTTTTAAATTTTGAATGATGGGCAGAGCTTTGCCCTTTTGTATGTGGGCAGTTCTTTGAAACTTGAAGGAGGACCAGAGGTTTGAAATTTGAATGTGGGGCAGTGGTTTGAAGAAAGAATGTTGGCCAGACCTTTGAAATTTTAAAGTGGGGCAGTGGTTTGAATTTATGATGTCACGGCCCCCGTCCCGGTGTTACCCGGTCCAGGAGTCGCGGGACAGAAACTCGTGGTATTTATTATTTGATTTGACAGTGGAAGTTTAACAGGATCTTTTAAAACTTGAAAATGCCCAATTATTTTATTTCATAATTTGGGATAAACCCCGTAATTTACAATAGAGGAATTTCACGAGGAAATTCCCTGTTTTACAAAACATGTTTATTTATTTTACTGAGCCACCACTTCAAGCTTATTAGTGCTCCGTAGCACTTTTCCTTGATTCACAGTAAGTCACCTGAAACATGTTTAAAAATATTTTATCAGCGGGGAAATACTGGCGAGTCATTCGATTTCAATAAAACGACACATAGTTATAAATTACAGCATAAGAGCGATTACAATGGTTACTATCTTATTTTTATCTGGCGCCGTGTCACACCCTGGTGACGATGGTCATACCACTATTGGGTCCTTTCACCCAAGTAGTGATGATTATCACTGTTAGGTTTGTTTACCTAATCGTGAGAAATTAATAATGTGCACAATACCCCACTTGCCAGTGATTTAAGATAACCACGACTTAATCCCTGTAATTATAACTTTTGAAAATAATTTGAGATTTAGTAAAACAGTTGATAAAAAGAGAATGACTCACATTGCAAGTTTAGACGGGCAGAGTTTAGCCTACTGATTTAGCCTTGTAACCTAATTTAAATGACAATGCATACGAAACTAGGTCAGTAACTTAATACAACATTTACGATAAACTTCACGAAATCAAAACCCTCACGACGAATGACAAAGTATAGCCCAAATACGGGTAGTACTTAAACATCCATCGGATCGGTTCCAATCAATCGGACATTGTATCGTAGCAGTGATCGAGTTATTACCCTTGATCGTAGCAACGTTTTCTTAAGTTGAATGTGATTTTCGAACATGCAGAAAGTGATTTTGGAAAATTTTTCGCACACAACTGAACTGCTCATGGCCAACCCATTTATAGCCAGATTTTGGGTTTTACGCGGCCCGCGTAAACCCTCGCTTGACTCTTACGCGGCCCGCGAGGGCCCCCTAGTCTACGTGTAGGGCTTGTGTGTCACAGGTAGGTCCGCCACGTGTGCGACACGTGGCCTGGAATGCTTATCCGGTCAACTTTAATTTGACGCGGCCCGCGTAAGCCTAAGCTTACGTTTTACGCGGCCCGCCTGAAACTCAAAATTCTTATTAGTGAGCCACCACTTCAAGCTTATTAGTGCTCCGTAGCACTTTTCCTTGATTCACAGTAAGTCACCTGAAACATGTTTAAAAATATTTTATCAGCGGGGAAATACTGGCGAGTCATTCGATTTCAATAAAACGACACATAGTTATAAATTACAGCATAAGAGCGATTACAATGGCTACTATCTTATTTTTATCTGGCGCCGTGTCACACCCTGGTGACGATGGTCATACCACTATTGGGTCCTTTCACCCAAGTAGTGATGATTATCACTGTTAGGTTTGTTTACCTAATCGTGAGAAATTAATAATGTGCACAATACCCCACTTGCCAGTGATTTAAGATAACCACGACTTAATCCCTGTAATTATAACTTTTGAAAATAATTTGAGATTTAGTAAAACAGTTGATAAAAAGAGAATGACTCACATTGCAAGTTTAGACGGGCAGAATTTAGCCTACTGATTTAGCCTTGTAACCTAATTTAAATGACAATGCATACGAAAGTAGGTCAGTAACTTAATACAACATTTACGATAAACTTCACGAAATCAAAACCCTCACGACGAATGACAAAGTATAGCCCAAATACGGGTAGTACTTAAACATCCATCGGATCGGTTCCAATCAATCGGACATTGTATCGTAGCAGTGATCGAGTTATTACCCTTGATCGTAGCAACGTTTTCTTAAGTTGAATGTGATTTTCGAACATGCAGAAAGTGATTTTGGAAAATTTTTCGCACACAACTGAACTGCTCATGGCCAACCCATTTATAGCCAGATTTTGGGTTTTACGCGGCCCGCGTAAACCCTCGCTTGACTCTTACGCGGCCCGCGAGGGCCCCCTAGTCTACGTGTAGGGCTTGTGTGTCACAGGTAGGTCCGCCACGTGTGCGACACATGGCCTGGAATGCTTATCCGGTCAACTTTTATTTGACGCGGCCCGCGTAAGCCTAAGCTTACGTTTTACGCGGCCCGCCTGAAACTCAAAATTCTTGTTTTCTTGGTTTTTCATGCACATTAGGGTTTCAGGGGTCCGGGTTTTTACTTACGGGTCGTTTATGGACATTTTTGCAGGTCCTTACATCCTCCCCACCTTATTTAAAATCTCGTCCTCGAGATTTATTGAAATAAGTGAGGATAATTTCGCTTCATTTCCGATTCCAGCTCCCAAGTGTATTCCGGTCCTCTTTTTGAATCCCACTTAACTTTGACTAGTATCAATCTTTTATGCTTGAGGAATTTAATCTTTCTATCTTCTATCTGAAGTGGTTTTTCCACAAACTTCAACTTTTCATTCACCTCTATGTCTTGAAGAGGAACTACTAGTGATTCATCCGATAAACATTTCTTGAGGTTAGATACATGAAATACATCATGTACTCCCACTAACTCTTCTGGTAGTTGTAAGCGATATGCGACCGGTCCTATTCTCTGGATTACTGGGAATGGTCCTACGTATCTTGAACTTAGCTTTCCTTTCTTACCGAACCGAACTATTCCTTTCCAAGGAGAAACTTTCAAGAGTACCCTGTCTCCAACTTGAAATTCTAGTGGCTTGCGTCGATTGTCTGCATAACTCTTCTGGCGATCTCGAGCCGTTTTCAGTCTTTCCTTGATTTGAGTGATCTTGTCGGTGGTTTCTTGCACGATTTCAGGACCTGATAATTGGCTTTCTCCTATTTCTGCCCAGCAAACTGGAGTTCTACACTTTCGTCCATACAGTGCTTCGAATGGGGCAGCTTCGATGCTTGAATGATAACTATTGTTATAGGAGAATTCAATTAAGGGTAGGTGGTCATCCCAGTTTCCACCAAAATCTATTACACATGCCCTAAGCATGTCTTTCAGGGTCTGGATCGTCCTTTCACTCTGTCCGTCCGTTTGAGGATGGTATGCAGTACTTAAGTTTAGTCGGGTCCCCATTGCTTCTTGGAAACTTGTCCAGAAATGTGAAGTGAAGCGACTATCTCTATCTGATACAATGGAGAGTGGGACTCCATGTAATGATACTACTTCGTCTACGTACAACTTGGCTAATCTTTCCATGCTAAAGGTTTCCTTCATGGGTAGAAAATGAGCTGATTTGGTTAATCGGTCCACAATTACCCAAATTGCGTCGTTACCTTTTCTGGTTTTGGGTAACTTAGTAATGAAATCCATGGTTATTAGTTCCCATTTCCAAACAGGCATTTCTAATTGTTGGAGTAACCCTGAGGGTTTCTGGTGTTCTGCTTTAACTTGTGAACAAGTTAGACACTTAGATACATATCTAGCTATGTCCTTTTTCATTCATATCCACCAGAAATTATTTCTTAAATCTTGGTACATCTTATTATTACCAGGATGCATGGTATACCTAGATTTATGGGCTTCCTCTAAAATTTTATCTCTTAAGTTTCCTTGCTTAGGTACCCAAATCCTTTTCTTGTGGAATCTCCAAATTCTATCATTTCCTTGTTCTAATTCTTTTATTATTCCCTTCATTCCTTCAGCATCATCCTTGATTGCTGTTTCCTGGACATTCTTCAGTTGTTCCATTAGATCTAATTGTAAACTTAATCTAAGAGCACGATCTCGTCGTTGTTTCTCATGATACTTACGACTTAAGGCATCTGCAACTACGTTTGCTTTTCCTTTCGTGATATTGAATATCACAGTCGTAGTCACTTAGAATTTCCATCCATCTTCTTTGCCTCATGTTTAATTCCTTTTTCCCAAATATGTACCTTAAACTCTTATGATCTGTATAGACAGTAAACCTACTTCCGTACAGATAATGTCTCCAAATCTTAAGGGCAAAAATTATGGCTCCTAATTCTAGATCATGAGTCGTATAATTTTCCTCGTGCTTTTTCAATTGCCTTGAGGCATACGCAATTACCTTCTTGCGTTGCATCAGCACACATCCTAATCCTAGTTTAGAAGCATCACAATAAACTTCAAAGTCTTCTATTCCTTCTGGTAAGGCTAGAATAGGGGCGTTTGTTAACCGTTGTTTCAAAATTCTAAAAGCCTCTTCTTGCTTGGGTCCCCATTCAAACTTAACTGTTTTACAGGTTAGCTTAGTTAATGGAATAGTTATCTTAGAGAAATCTCTTATAAAGCGCCTGTAATATCCAGCTAATCCTAGAAAACTTCGAACCTCTGTAGCTGATTGCGGAACTTTCCATTTTAGGATTGCTTCTATCTTAGAAGGATCTACGTGAATACCTTCGTGATTCACCATGTGTCCTAAAAATTGCACCTCCTGTAGCCAAAATTCACACTTCGAGAATTTGGCATAAAGTTTTTCTTTTCTTAACAAAGTTAAGAGTACATGCAGGTGCTCACAATGCTCTTCCTAGCTTTTGGAATAAATGAGTATGTCGTCAATGAAGACAATTACAAATTTATCCAAGTACGGTTTACAGATCCTATTCATCATGTCCATGAATGCTGCAGGAGCATTTGTTAATCCAAAGGGCATGACTGTAAACTCGTAATTACCATACCTAGTTCTGAAAGCAGTTTTAGGTATGTCTTCTTCTTGTACTTTCAACTGATGGTATCCGAAGCGTAAATCTATCTTAGAAAAATATCTAGCTCCCTGAAGTTGATCGAAAAGATCATCAATCCTAGGTAATGGGTATCGATTCTTAATTGTAACCTTATTCAATTCCCTATAATCAATACACATTCTCATTGAACCATCTTCCTTCTTCACAAACAACACTGGAGCTCCCCACGGGGATGAACTAGGTTGTATAAATCATTTGCTTAATAATTCATCTAACTGTTTTTTCAGTTCTAACATTTCAGTGGGTGCTAACCGATAAGGTGCCTTAGCTATCGGTATAGTTCCAGGAATTAGATGAATTCTAAATTCTACTTCCCTGTTGGGTGGTAATCCAGGTAGTTCTTCTGGGAATACATCCGGGTATTCCGATACTACTGGAATTTCCTTAAGTTCCTTACCTTTAGTGTTAATGATTACCAAAATCATATACACTAATCCTTGTTTTCTTTAATAACTGGCCACTTTTATTACTTAAATGAATTTCATTGGCTTACGTGGCTTATCTCCTGCAATTACCACTATTTCTCCTGTGGGTTTATGAATTTCTATGGAATTTTTATCACAGAGGATTCGAGCATGGTTGGCTACTAACCAATCCATTCCTAACACGACATCGAATCCAGCTAACTTAGGTAACATATTTGCAGAAAATATATGGCCTAAGAGTTCTATCTTTCCTTCTTGCAAAACCTTATCTATGTTAACAGAATTCCCATCTGCCGTTTCTACCGTAAAAATTTGTCTAAGGTTGGTTAAGGGTAGATTAAGAGCTTGGCAGAATGAAGTATTTATAAAACTTTGGTTTGCACCAGAGTCAAATAATACTTTTGCATAAACGTCGTGAACTAGGAACGTACCAGCAATCACATCGGGGATTAGCTCTGCTTCCTGGGTAGTCAACTGGAAGGCTCTTGCATTTTTCTTGGTAGTTCCTTCTGCAGGTTTGGCTTTGTTGTTAGCTGGTTTAACCAATTTAGGGCAGTCTGGTCTAAAATGTCCAGCTTCTCCACAGTTGAAGCAAATTGTGGATTTCTTCCTTCTGCAATCTTCTTCTTGATGCCCTGGAATTTTGCAGAAATTGCAATACCCTTTGCATTTTCCAAAATGCTTTCTTTTACAGGTACTGCAAAATGGAACAGTGGAGGATTGCCCAGTTCCTCTTTTCTTGAAGTTGCTACTAGCATTACTCCCTCGGAATCCTTGGGTAATCTTTTGAGCCACTTCCTTCTTCCGGTTTTCTTCTCTTGTGCGTACCAGCCCGTCAGTTAAGGTGTTGGCTAGTTCCACTGCATCGTCAATAGTGCGGGGTCTTGCAGCTTTGACGATATCCCGAATCTCGCTAATCAAACCCCAAATATAGCGAGAAATAAGTACCGGTTCTGGCGAAGCCAGGGTTGGTACAACTCTAGCATACTCGAAGAATGTCGAAGTATACCCTTGACAATCAACATCCACCATCCGGTGGTTTAGGAACTTATTTGTCATTTGTTCCTTTTCATACTCGGGACATAATTTTCTTTCCACTAGACTCTTAAATTCTTCCCAATTCATGGCATACGCCACATCACTTCCCTTGGCTTGTAGCACGGTGTTCCACCATTCTAACGCTCCTTCTTTAAAAAGATGCGACGCGTACATGACCTTCTCTTCCTCGACACATTTACTTATTTTAATTACTGCCTCGGTTTTCTCTAACCAACGCAGTGCGGCAGTCGCCCCTTCGTTGCCTGCAAATTCAGCCGGTTTACAGGCAAGAAATTCCTTGTAAGTGCAACCAGGCGTTGCAGCTTTCATTCTCTTAAGAAATGGGGCTTGCATCACATCATCGTTATTGTTATTGTTGCCGCATCCATTTATACTATTACTGAAATTGTCGTCGTTTGCTGGGAATAACTGGAGGAGGTTCAACTAGATTTCGGGCAGCAGCAAGGATTGCTGGAATAGCATTGGCTATTCCTTGAGCAACGATATTTTCTATATCTTGCCTATTAAGAAAGTGATCTTCATTGTTTTGCTCAGATTGGTTAACTT
The DNA here is from genome assembly GCA_030545235.1 of Helianthus tuberosus. Classification (NCBI taxonomy): domain Eukaryota; kingdom Viridiplantae; phylum Streptophyta; class Magnoliopsida; order Asterales; family Asteraceae; genus Helianthus; species Helianthus tuberosus. Next base: position 192,951,852 of record CM060406.1, read on the forward strand.
CGTTAACTGGCTCATTGACAGCGGGTTCCATCTGATAATTTTCAATATAGAAATGTATAAATTATTGGCACAAGATAATAACCAATCACAATAAAACAATCACACATAATCATGTCAACACGTATAGCCAAAATTGTCGACTTTGTGACGTTCATATTTTATATATTTTAGTATGCATCATTACACACCCGTTATATTACAAAAGTTTTATTTTAAGTTATTTTACATAGTTATATTTTTATTAATATTTATTATTATTTTATTATTATTAAACACACAACCACATACGATCCCCGTCAGCTGACACTTCAGAAACGACGTTCCCTCTCGTCGTATTTCCATGATATCCTCTCTCCCAGTTCCCGGATTCTATTTCCTGCGTCCACCAGCTCCTCGCCATAGTGGCGGAGTTCAGCCAAGTTCTCGGTGCTCATTGGTGGGTTTGGTGCAGGCTTAGGGTCAAACTGGGGGAAATAGGTGTTAGGGTTATTCAAGAGATTCTGAAATTGCCAGTCAGTTGTCCACCATTCTACCAGCTCACCGGGTAAAAGTTGGTGGCTGACAATAGGGTCTAGGATAGCAGGTTGCAGATTAACTGGAAGTTGTGCTTCAGCAGAGTAATTGAAGAGGTTTTCATTGGCAGGTCCAAAGAGGTCACAATTTGCCAGTTTGCGATCAAGCTCCTCCCAGGGTGGCATTTCCTGGGCTTGCCCTGGACTTTCCCCGATCTCCTTTCCCTTGCCTTTGTCTTTTGGTTCCTCAGTCTTTTTAATCCTCTGGGCAGCTGGCTTCTTTCTCCGTCCGCGTCTCCAGCCTACGATTCTCCTTCTTTTCTTCGTCTTGGGTTTCTCCTGGGCTTGAGCCTTGAATTCCATAGGTTCCTCAGTATCGGCCAGATAATCGAAAAAGTCTCTGGAAACTTCCATCCCAGCAGAATGGATATTGAGATTCTGAAGAGCTTCAGACAACTCATTCATGCTGTTTAGCAGATATAGAAAAAACATAAAATCCTAATTAGAAAGTTATATATTGCAAGTTAAATTTTCACAGAATCACAGAGTGGCAATTTAAGAAATTAAGTATTTCTAAATACTTAATTGGCTTAAATCAGTGGCTCTGATACCACCTTTTTCTGTCACGGCCCCCGTCCCGGTGTTACCCGGTCCAGGAGTCGCGGGACAAAAACCCGTGGTATTTATTATTTGATTTGACAGCGGAAGTTTAACAGGATCTTTTAAAACTTGAAAATGCCCAATTATTTTATTTCATAATTTGGGATAAACCCCGTAATTTACAATAGAGGAATTTCACGAGGAAATTCCCTGTTTTACAAAACATGTTTATTTATTTTACTGAGCCACCACTTCAAGCTTATTAGTGCTTCCGTAGCACTTTTCCTTGATTCACAGTAAGTCACCTGAAACATGTTTAAAAATATTTTATCAGCGGGGAAATACTGGCGAGTCGTTCGATTTCAATAAAACGACACATAGTTATAAATTACAGCATAAGAACGATTACAATGGCTACTATCTTATTTTTATCTGGCGCCGTGTCACACCCTGGTGACGATGGTCATACCACTATTGGGTCCTTTCACCCAAGTAGTGATGATTATCACTGTTAGGTTTGTTTACCTAACCGTGAGAAATTAATAATGTGCACAATACCCCACTTGCCAGTGATTTAAGATAACCACGACTTAATCCCTGTAATTATAACTTTTGAAAATAATTTGAGATTTAGTAAAACAGTTGATAAAAAGAGAATGACTCACATTGCAAGTTTAGACGGGCAGAGTTTAGCCTACTGATTTAGCCTTGTAACCTAATTTAAATGACAATGCATACGAAACTAGGTCAGTAACTTAATACAACATTTACGATAAACTTCACGAAATCAAACCCTCACGACGAATGACAAAGTATAGCCTAAATACGGGCAGTACTTAAACATCCATCAGATCGGTTTCAATCAATCGGACATTGTATCGTAGCAGTGATCGAGTTATTACCCTTGATCGTAGCAGCGTTTTCTTAACTTGAATGTGATTTTCGAACATGCAGAAAGTGATTAAAATTTTTCGCACACAACTGAACTGCTCATGGCCAACCCATTTATAGCCAGATTTTGGGTTTTACGCGGCCCGCGTAAACCCTCGCTTGACTCTTACGCGGCCCGCGAGGGCCCCCTAGTCTACGTGTAGGGCTTGTGTGTCACAGGTAGGTCCGCCACGTGTGCGACACGTGGCCTGGAACGCTTATCCGGTCAACTTTAATTTGACGCGGCCCCCGTAAGCCTAAGCTTACGTTTTACGCGACCCGCCTGAAACTCAAAATTCTTGTTTTCTTGGTTTTTCATGCACATTAGGGTTTCAGGGGTCCGGGTTTTTACCTACGGGTCGTTTATGGACATTTTTGCAGGTCCTTACATATGATGTCACTATGCTCTCTCTATGGCTGCCACCTCATCGTTGATGACATAAGAAAAACATTGTTGGACAGCCTCTATGGCTGCTACATAAGCTTTTCTTCTGTCACTGCGGTTTCTCCTTTTATTGAAAGTATAGATAGAATAGATATATATTACACCATCCAAAACCATTTTACTACAAAAAGTTGTCTTATAATTTAGATAATAATAGTCACTATAATCACATTTTATATTCAAGTTATGAAGTTAAGAGGGTTTTTGGATTGCGTTATAAGACAAATTAATTGTATCAAAATGTAAATAATATGAAAAATATTATTTGACAAATCTTTTGTGAAGGTTTTATTTTGTTTTTTTTCCCAAAAATTAAATCAGATTATACCAATATGTCGAGATAAACCGATGCATATATGTATTGATCTTCCTTTAGAAAATGTAATTCCACACAACCTCTAAATATAAATTTGACAAGAGTGTAATGATTGATCATGTATAGTTTTACAAAATCCATTGATATTAATTTCACTCCATGTATAGTTTTACAAAATCCATTGATATTAATTTCACTCCAGATCATACTTTTTGCAACAAAATAGAAGTTAGAAGTATACATTCATAGTTTGACAAAAGTGAACTAACTGAAAGTTCATTGCAAATTGGGTTTTAAGTTAAAGACTTTTAAAAATAATTATCGATAAATATTATTAAATTTAGTTAATCGATAAATATAATAATTAGTTTAGTTAAAAACGTTTATATTCTATACTTATTTTATAAACATTTTTTCTCTATGTTCTACGAACATTCCATATTTTTTTAAACAAACGGAATACGCCAATAACTTGAGAGATGAAGAGGAGGGACATAATTATATTTGATTTACTATAATTAAAACCGAACTCTGGTTTCATTTAATAGCCCCGTAATTGTAAAATGTTCTTCATAGGCTTTTGTTGTTGCCACGTTGCACGTTGCGGATTTTCAGGCCTTCTAACCGTCAGGAGCGTAGGTCGGGGAATAGGAAGTCCTTACAATGTCTTAGTATTCAGCGGGCCCTGGCAGCGTGGGGCAATAGGGATGGTTTTGCTGAACTCATCCTATAACTTTTTGCCGAAACATCAGAGGTGGTTACGCGCCCTAACGAGCCTTCCCATGAGTCTAATAATTCTAAGGTGGGCACCAACGTTAAGCAATGTTTACGGAAAGTTGCAGATGGCCATTTCACTGCGGCGGTTAAGGTTTTATGTTCTTCGGGGGTTGCACCTCTTGGTGAGGATACTATGAAAGCGTTGGTGGCTAAACATCCTGTCGTACCTCCTCCGGTTATGCCTGGGTCCTTACTATCGGAGCCACCCCTTACTGTGGATGTTGATAACGTTCTTGGGTGCATTAAATCTTTCCCCAAAGGGAACTCTTGTGGGAGGGATGGGTTGAGGGCACAACACATTTTGGATGCTCTTTGTGGAGAGGGGTCGGTGATCGCTTGCGGGCTGCTTAGGGCTATTTCTGAGGTGGTTAACTTGTGCTTGGGTGGGAGGTGCCCTAGGGTCTTGGCGGAGTTTGTTGCTTCTGCGCCCCTCACGCCCTTACTTAAACCAGACAATGGGATTAGGCCTATTGCTGTGGGCGCCATTTGGAGGAGGTTAGTCTCTAAGGCCGCTATGAGGGGGGTCGGGAAGGAGATGGCTAAATATCTCGGTGATTTTCAATTTGGGGTGGGTATTCCTAGCGGGGCTGAGGCTGTGCTCCATAGTGCGAACAGGTTCTTAAACGCGTTCCACTCGGATGGGTCGTTGGCCATGATTACTGTTGATTTCTCTAATGCTTTCAACCTGGTGGATAGAACCGCCCTTTTGTCAGAAGTTCGAACCCGATGCCCGTCCATTTCTTTATGGGTGGATTTTCTATATGGACAGCCGGCTAGATTATATGTCGGAGACGACCATATTTGGTCCACCACCGGGGTTCAGCAGGGAGACCCCTTAGGGCCTCTTCTCTTTGCCTTAGTTTTGCATCCCCTCATTCATCAGATACGAGATAGATGCAAGTTACTCTTCCATGCTTGGTACTTGGATGATGGTACGATTATAGTAGATGCTAAAGAGGTGGCTAAAGCTTTAGAAATCATCAGGACTAAGGGGCCTTGTTTGGGGCTTCAACTTAACGTCAAGAAAACAGAAGTTTTTTGGCCATCGTGCAATGGAGTTAAGACGCAAAAGGGTTTGTTTCCTAGTGGGATTGGAAGGCCGGCGTCGGGTGTCAAACTCCTCGGGGGCGCTGTTAGTCGGGATGCGGGTTTTATCAGTAGCTTGGCCGTGAAAAGGGCATATTGTGCAGTGGATCTGATGAGCTATCTTCCACATCTGCGGGACCCTCAATGCGAGCTCCTCTTACTGTGCTCTTGCATGGGTGTTGCTAAGTTGTTATTCGGCCTCAGAACGTGCCAACCCACGTTTGTTGGGGAGGCTGTTTCGGTTTTTGACAAAGGCCTTAGGAGAGCTATCGAGGATATTGTGGTTTGTGGGGGTCCTTTTTTTGGGGATCTTCAATGGAGGCTTGCATCCCTTCCGACCCGTTTTGGGGGTTTGGGTTTATGTTCGGCTGAGGATGTATCTACGTATGCTTTCGTGGCCTCGAGGGCACAATCTTGGAGTTTGCAGGACCACATTCTTCGGGACTGTGGTATTGTCGGGTTAGATTCTGATTATGTGTGTGCGTTGGATTCCATGCATATGTCCCTTCCGGATTTCGATCTTGGCGGTTTCTCTAATAAGGACACCGCCCCCCCTAAAGCCCAGAATGCTTTGGCGAGTGCCCTATTTAGTAGAACTGTCCAAAGTTTGGGAGAGAAGTTTAGTCTATCCCCTCGTCAGAAAGCCGTGTTCGATTGTCTCCAGGCTCCTCATGCTCAGGATTTCCTGACAGTCATCCCCATTGAAGGACTAGGCCAACACATGTCGGCAGTGGAATACCGGGCAATTCTTAAGTACCGGCTAATGATCCCTCTGTTTCCGGTTGATGAGCCTTGCCCAGTTTGCCGCAAGGTTTGTTTAGATACTTTTGACGAGCATGCGGTGCATTGTAAGGAGTTGCCTGGTTTTAAATACAGACATGATTTGGTAAGGGATATTCTGTTTGATGTTTTAAAGCGGGCGGGGATTTCGTCGAAAAAGGAGGCTCCGGTGAACTTTCTGACGGATCCGCTCGATGGGAGGTCTACTCTTCGACCAGCTGATATTCTTGTGTTTGGGTGGGCCAGGGGAAAACACGCTTGTGTGGACCTTACAGGAGTGTCCCCTCTTGTTGGGCTCAGGGATAATGGGTTTGCTGCTGGCCAAGCTGCGTTGAAAGCGGAATCAAGCAAAGTCGCTAAACACGAGAAGACTTGTTTAGAGAATCAACATGTGTTTATCCCATTCGCTTTTGATACATTTGGTTCCCTAGCCCCAGAGGCTGTGGAATTTCTAAACAGGGTCCAACAGGTTGTGAATAGTAATCTCTCAACCTTTAAGGGTCGTTTCGTCTTTAGTAGGATTGGTTTTGCAATTCAAAAGGGGGTTGCGGCGCAGCTTGTTGCCCGTTTACCTGCCACTTGTTTGTAATTTGCTAATTTGGAATAAAATTAAAGAGAATGACATCATTTTACATGCATAACTAAGAACTCGACAAAACAAGCTAATCAATATACAAATTATTTATCATTACGAATACGCCTTCGACGAAAAATGCTGTCAAATGATCAAATAACAACATCCAACTAGACATTATTGTCGTTTCGACTCTCTTTTCCTGATTCTGGTCCAGAAGTTGGCTTTTCGGCATTCTTGTAAGTATGAAGCATAAAGTTGCAAGCTCCAACCGCCTCTCCCACCGTTAGATATATCCATTCTTGCCCGATCACCTCTATCAACTTCGCTTTGTTCATCTTCTTTATTACCTCTCCGCCCGGATTCGCTAAAACCAACTACAGATAGTATAATAAACTCAATTTCAGTCACGTGTCGCTCAGATTTTAAAACGTATGTAAAAATGTGTTAAAATACCTTTAGCCCTCTTCTTTCCATAACCTTTTTAACTTCTCCAAGCATTGTTATCCCACTTGTATCAATATTTCCAACAGCTGCAACCACCCCCAACATCAACATTATCATTATCATTATTATTATCATTATTGTTGTTATTATTATTATTATTATTATTATTATTATTATTATTTTGTATATTTTTTTTAGTTATATAAAATTTTAATTAAACCTATGGTCACTTACCACTCAATGCAAGAATGACATATTGCAAGTCATTCTCCTTTAAAGACTTCAACCTATCTTCCTCTTCATCAACCCATCTCACAATCCTGACAAACAAAGAAAGATAAAAATTTTAAAAGTCATAAATAAAAATGTTTTTATGATTACAAAGACAAAAAGAATGAAGTAATATACCTTTCCCTCAAGTAGCTAGAGTTAGCAAAGTAAATAGGTGCTTCGATTTGAAGTATCAAGATTCCTGGAACGCTTTTCGCATTTTGGTATTGATCCATACTTCTATAAATCGTGGAATCGGGTATGAGACCTAGCGTTGATGTTCTTGGCCTCGAGACAAATAGGAGTACCCTAAGCAACGACAATGCAACCTGCATTTGTCCCATTTGAGCTAGATTATAATACTAAAATCTGAAAACGAAAAAACATATTTAAAAAGTATAATATATTACTGTACCGCGACAACTAATCCAATTTCAACACTCCCAAAGACAACACCGAAGTATGCACTCATGCATACAACAAAGTCGAATTTGTCTAGTGTCCATAGGTGAATCGCTTCTTCATAATTAATAAGGCCAAGCATCGCGGATATGATAATGGAAGAAAGTACAACGAGTGGAGTGTAGTGAAACAACGGCGTTAGGAATAACAATGTTATCATCACCGCAATCGCCATTACAATGTTTGATACCGCGGTTTTGCATCCAGCATTGAAGTTTACAGCCGAACGCGAAAAGGGCCCTAAATATTAAATTAAACAATAAACATAAATTAGAAATTTAATATTGAATACTTTTTGAAGAGGGTATTATAGTCATTTTACACACCCGTGGTGAGGTAGCAAGAAGTGAATGAACCAGCAATGTTCATCATGCCAAATGCAATCATCTCTTTGTTACCATCAATATTGTAATTCTTGAACATGGCAAAGCTTCTTCCAACAGCAATTCCTTCCTGTTTGAAATTACATTATTACCCTTATGATAGACATGCTATAAATAATTGTACTTTGTGTATGTATCCTTGTACCAAATTTCTGTTATCACCTTTTGATGAAAGATTCAGTGTGAATTATTAAAAAACAATTGCAAGTGGAGAGCAAATAATTGAAGGTGCATCAGTGACTGAAGCATTTATTTCAGGGTTAAAAATGTTAAGTAAAGTGCCAAAATGGCCCCCTAAGGTTTGGTCACTTTTCTCACTTTAGTCCAAAACTCAAACCTTTTGAATTTGAGTCCCTATGGTTTCAATTTTATTGTCATTTTCATCAAAAATCAAAATCTGGTCAGATTTTTCATTTAAGATCCACCTTTTTTTGTCTTTTTTTCTCCCTTTTAATGATAGGCAAAATGGACTTTTAATGTTGTTTTATTATAACAAATTACAAAAATCTGAACATTTTGCCCTTAATTAAAAGGGAGGAAAAAGACAAAAAAAAAACTAGATGTTAACTAAAAAATCTGACCAGATTTTGAATGAAAATGACAACAAAATTGAAACCACAGGGACCTAGATTCAAAAGATTTGAGTTTTGGACTAAAGTAACAAAAGTGACAAAACCTTAGGGGCCATATTGGCAGTTTACTCAAAATGTTATTAACATGTTTGAAATGGTAGGAGATATTTACATCATCACCCTTAGGCCGGTGGATGTGGAGTTGCGCCCCCCCAACACCAACGCACACGGTCCATGGTGGCGCTATGGTGATCTTCGCCATCGTATTACCCGGACTGAGGGAGAGAAAAAGTGGGGCCCATGTGCAAAGAACCAATCATATATTTTTTTTAATCTTTTTTTTAATTAATAGCTAAAAGGGGTTTTATTCAACACTAGGATAGTGAATGGGTGTGTTATTGACGCTAATTGCCTACGTGACGCTGATACGACGCATTAGTGTTTTATTCCACACCAATGACTTGTACATTACATTTAAATTATGTACTTTGTACGGATTTTTTGGTTGCCCATAGATGTTGATCAAACAGTAGGTCCGTGACTGACATAGTTTCAGGAGTTTTGTGAAAATTTTATAAAGAAAAATTGCAAGTGGAAGAAAATAATTGAATGTACAAGTGGTAAAGCAGAAAGTACAAGTGACTTACAGCAAGGGCTATAACACCCGTGACAATGCCAGTTTTGATTGCAGTAGATAGGTATGGTGATCCAAAAGACAAGTCCATTATTGTAATTGGATTTAACCCTTTCTTCAATTCTCCAATCTGTATTTCACATTACAAAAAATAAATAAATTATTCTACTTCTATTATAATCATAAATTAATTAATTTCATTTTATATTCATGAATCATTAGAAAAGTCAAATATGTAAAACTGACTCACCTTTTATTTTACAATAAGTTCATATTATCAAAAATCTACTTGATTAAGTTAAAGTAGTTATGTGAAAATGAGGTAGAACAAGAATTAAATAATTGATGTGTAAAATAAGATACAAGTATACCAAAAAAAGATATTTATTGTTTCAAGTTTTATAAATTGTATGGTGAGATTATTTTTAGGTTGATGAAAAGACTAACCACTTGAACGCCATGTTTCTCGGCATGAGTGAGATAAACGAGAACGCTTCCTAGAATCACTGATGTCAGTGGCGCCATTGCCGATATCCAAAATAGTTTTGGTCTTTTCGTGCTCTGTTCACATCAATATTTGCATTAGTAGATGTATGTGTTCACATCAATATTTGCATTATGTTTAAGGTTTGATGCAAAACTACAATCGAGCCCGGGGTCTCATTGGAAGCAGCCTCTCTATTTCTACGGGGTAGAGGTAAGGTTGTCTACATCTTACCCTCCTCAGACCCTACCTCAGCTTTGCTATTAATGGAACTTACTGAGTATGATGATGATGACGATGAAGAGGTATCATTCACATCTCTATTACATATTTAGAGGTGCGTTCAATATAAAATTGTTTTTTAAGTAGAAAGTTGCGATAATCATATAATACACATATACGTAGTCCTTTTTTGATTTAAAAAGTCTCTATATTCTACCCAAGAAATAATAGATACTTAGATGATTATTGTAAATGGGTATATTTTGGGTATATCTTTTTAACTTTATATAATTTTCACTTTTTTGTAATATAGATTAGAAATTAAAACAAAAATAAAGTATACTTACAACAAATCTAGCAACCAAGAGATAGAAAAGGAAGCATATACCCAAAACTGCACTCTCCCACCTCCACTGCAATTAAATATAATGTTTTAACAATTAATATCATACTAAAAGGCAAAACATCTTATAATTCAAATTAATCATTAACTAACAAAGGAATAACAATCAATTATTATTTTCAAGAACCTTATGTGTTTGAGAAAAGACAGATCTCAAAACTGATACAAGGTCAGTGCCATGAGTGAAATGTTCCAAACCCAATATTCCTTTCATCTGTTGCAAACAAACAACCGTTGCAGCACCGCCCATGAAGCCTACGATCGTCGCGTGCGACAAGAAATCAACGATAAACCCGAGCCTGCATAGATTAATTAAACTTAACTATCAATTATTTACTTTACTTAATTTATTTCAGTTGGTTAAATGTTAATAAAATGTGTATGCATTAGTTGTGCAATTTTGTACCTTAAGATGCCCAATGAAGCTTGTAAAACACCCGCGAAAAACGTCGCAGTGAAAGCTAACTGAAGATATAGTTTTGGCTCTTCATTGGCGTTCACCACCGCACCTAACATGGAGCCGATTAGCAGCGACGCCACCGCGACCGTCCCCACTGCTAAATCTTTTGAACTCCCCATCATTGCATACACTAGTGGCGGAATGAAGCTTGAATCTTCAAAAATTAAACAAAAACACAAATATTTCCTTTTAGTTATTTTATATCACATATTAAAACTGTCACCTTTTTTTAGCCTGACAGTTTTACTAGAAGCAGTCTTTTTATCCCCAAAATAATCCTAAGTTTAAAACTGTTTGCTTTTATGAGTGTACGTTTGTTTGCCAATTAAAATTTATAACTATTTGCTTTTTAGCACGAGTCTCGTTAGGAGTAGTCTCTATCCCATAAAATTTTGCCTCATCTTACCCTTCTTAAACCTTACTTTATTTTAAGAAGTATAATATTATCGGGTAAGAGGATGGATTAAAATGAGAACCACTATGAGTTGTTATAACCGTGATAACTTTTTGATCTCACGCGAGTTGGGTCAAATTTTTTTTTTCATAAACGTAAATGAAAGCATTTTAAACACATTTGTAAAAAAAAAAGAAAAAAAAATTTGTTGAGTCGTTAGTTTTAACTTATGCAAGTTTTTTTATGCCCCAATAAAAAAATAGTTATCAACTGTAAAATTTTACACCAGCGCGTAAAAAAAACTTGAATCAGTCAAAACTAACGCCTCGACAATTTTTTTTACCTTTTTTTACAGATGTGTTTATAATATCTTCATCTACGTTTGTGCAAAAAAAATTTGGCCCAACTCGCGCGGGATCAAAAAGTTCTCACGGTTCTCACAACTCGTGATGGTTTTCATTTGAACCGAATCCATCGGGTAACTTTGCGTAAATATTAAAGTAAAACTGCTCAAAACAGTCTCAACAAGTATAATATAACTGAGTATGTTCGGTTTTAAGGTTTTTTTATATACTAAAACCTTAAAACCGAACATAAACATTTAAAAAAAAACGAAAAAGTAAGAACACCAAGCTTACACAGGCCAAGAATTGGCGGGAGATTCGCAAGCTTTGCGTAGCTAATCCCTTGAGGAATAGCCAAACTTGCAATAGTAATACCAGCAATAATATCCGACTTAAAAAAACTTAAGTTATAACTCGACGCCCAGTCGAAAAACGGGAAGATATACTGGAGGGCAAGTATAAATTTCCGAGACTGTGACTGCCCTTTAAACTGCCTGAGTGGGTCATCCGGAAACAATGTTTCTTTAACAGTTAACTTCAAACTTTTTATAAACGGTTGTGGTGGCGGAATAGCAACCTTATGAGGTTGTTGTTGTTCGAATTTGGATTTCGGGTACTCGTAGTCTCCGGTACCCATTTTAAGTGATGTGAAGTGCGTAATTTTTGGTTGTGGGTTGAGTGTATGGTGGTGGCCGGTAGCGGAAGGCGGTTGTGGTTGGAGGAGATAGGTGGTGGTGTGTGGGTTTATATAGTGGTTTTGGAGTGGGGGTGTGGGACCTATTACTGTTGAGATTGTGACGCGTTGAGTGGAGAGGACAGGGTAGTCATGTTTTCGTCGCTAACGATGTTTTAAAAAACCAGACATTGAACAAACAAGGTCCTGTCTCGTCATTTAATTGTTGAGATACTTTTTTCTTAACGAACAACCTAATCAATCTCGAGCACTTTTGTGGTATCAACTAGGCCAAACGGTCACCATTAATTCCGGGGAAAATCCGGTAACCCATCCGCCCATAGACACGGCGATGAAATTAACGGTAAAACCCGCTTGGCACAAGGATTGAACCCAAGTTTTTCCTAAGTCTTCTATCATTGCCAATCAGTGTCTCACTCTGTAACAGGTGATTACAAAAGAAATGTAAATGTTTCACCAGTTGATCTAGAGATCATTGGCAATTGTTAAGATAGTGTTGATTTAAAGTAACAAAATTGGAAGAAGATAAGTTTGATGCCAAAAGTTGAAGGTGTATTGTTGAGGTTAAAGTGGAAATGTAAGTAATAATTGACAAACATCTCACTATGGACACCGATGGTTAATTATATTATTGCATATGTATGGTTGGTTACTCATATGTGATGTTTAGTTACTTATATATGAATAACATGAGTTATTACTTTATACAATTTGATTAAAAAAATACGAAATAACGAAACACAATTGTAATAAAAACGACAAAAAATATAATTGCCTCAGTAATAATAGTAATAATACTAATAATAATAATAATAATAATAATAATAATAATAACAATAACAATAACAATAACAATAACAATAACAATAACAACAACAACAACAATAATAATAATATATTAATGGTAAAAAAATTATTAATAAAATTTTGATGTATATCAATATTAGTATTAATATAAATATAAATGTATTTCTTTCCATTCCTTGAAGAATGAAAAAAAAAAACACTCCCTTACCAAGAAATGGAAATTGTTAAATTTGGAAGGATTTACATTCCTTTGGAATGCTCAATTCCATTAACATATGATAACCAAACATTTTTCTTTTCATTCAATCAGAATGATCCATTCCATTCCACCTTGTATTCCTTTATACCAAACGCTACCTTATAATTTGTTGTATATGTGTTCCGACATAAACAAATCTATTCAAGATTTACTATCCTTGAGTTCAGTTTGTTTAACTATATCATCCCTAAAAAATCGTTTTTATTTAAAACTAACTTTTTATCATTTTATTAATTGGGTTAATATTATAATATTATATAATAACATTGCATATATTAAAATTCTTACACTTATATCCACTTTTAAATCAAATACATTTTTAAGTTGATCAATATTTTTTGTTTGATTAGATATCCAAAACATTCTCAAAAAATTGATTAGATCTCCAAAACATTCCTAAAAAATCTGCTCTTAATTCAGATAAAATTATAATTAATAATTTATAATGATAATAATATTTTCGAATTAAACCTTATCAAAAAAATATTTTTATGAATCTTCCTATACTAATAAATGAAAATCTTTTATAAACACATGTCACTTTCTGATGCTTTCTCATCTCATTTTTCTTTTTATCTCTTATATTAAATAATAATAATAATAATAATAATAATAATTTTAGACATAAATATTTTACTATTTGAAAATACGATTTAACGGATATGTGATCACAAGTTTGAAAATAAGAAATTCAAAAAATTAATTCGTTTTACTTTTTTAGGAGTAAACTATATTTTAATGGGTTCAAGATAAGTAACAATCTTTATATTATATGTTGAGTTAAATGTCATTTTAGTGCTTGTGATTTGAGTTATTTTACCAGTTTAGTTCAAATATTTCATTTTTTATCCGTGTGTCCAAAAAGGTTTCACCGTCGCTACTTTAATCTAGTGGGTTAATTACATCCATTTTCCTATTAACGAGAAAACATTTATACAACACGTATAATACACGGGATTCAAACCTGGTTTTTTATATAACGATAATAATTTTTCTGGATTACATCACCAAAAAATTGGTCCTCACTTCAAATATAATCTAATTTTAAACCTTCGATTATAAAAATTTATTTAATTTCAAACCACAGTTATTTTAACGTGATTATCTATTTTAAAATTTTAAATTTTGTTGTAATTAAAAAAATTACAAATAAACTGCTTTCATTTGTAACACACAGAACTATAACTTAGTGTTTTATATAAATTAGTTAAAATATATTTATTTACAAATAGTAATTATTTTTTTCCATGAGTAGTTTCTTTTTATCTTATTGTTTTGACAGCAGTGGCGAAGCTTGAATAAAAAGTTCGGGGGGTCGGAAGGTAACGGACCTAAAAAAAATTTATCGCGTAGTTTCGAGGTGTATGTTCGGGTCGGACGTCGGTGATTCGATTCGGGTCGGGTCAAACATTAATATCAAATAAAAAACGTTCACTCATATTCGTTTCATTAACTGGTTTGCTTGTTGAAGTTTTTTGACGTTTAATCTCATTGTTTTCCATCAACAATTCCCTCTACTTGTTCTTTATTCTTTCTTTTAAAAAAAGGAAATTATGAATTTATTATTTCTCATAGCATAATCTAATAACACAAGTTAACAAAACTAATCACCCTAAATTGCAAACACTAATGGTTACAGAAAGATTCAACAAGTTTAGGGCAAAAAATCGGACCAGTTTCACCCCTAATTTCAACCAAAATCACATAAATTGAAGCCCTAAATTAAATCTAAAGATAAAAAACACATACCTTGAAGATTAAAGAAGTCGAACAAGACCACAAAATCTATTCCAGCGAACAAGACCACAAAAGCGATGGGTTTTTTTTTGGTTTTATCGAGTGTTCGTTGATCTGTTCGTAACCCCACAAATCCAGCGATTTGGTTTTTTTTTTATAGAATGCTAGGTGGGCTTTTAATTTGGGCTTTATATAATAATTTGGGCTATAATAAACATAACAATCTAATTTGGGCTGAATAGATCTGATTAAATATTTTATTTGGGCTATATAAATATTTTTTTTGTAAAACCGGGGATCGAAAACGTATATACCTAAAAAAAATTTCTAAAACCAGGGAGTCGAAAACGTATATACCTAAAAAATTCTATACGAAAAGTACATACGTAACACTAATACACGAAAAGTTTATTTTTTTATCGTAAACTATATGAGTGCTGATAATAATATTAAAAAAAATGCATTTTCCTAATCATAAACTATACCAGTATCGATATGTGAAGAACTGAACCGATTTCAACCGAACATATGTACCAATATGGGTAGTATCCGAACCGGTATCTTTTTAACAGTTTTCGATTGATATAAAACACGTGTCGATATCCTTTTGGGCGCATCACGACTTTAGTTTTTTAGTTTTATCTTTCAGCTGCTATAGCAAATTTCGGTACCGAACCGAAACAACTGAGTTCCCGCCGCGTAGCGCGAGGGGAAACCATTAGTTAATATTAATATTATAAAAAAATCGAATGCAACGTGTAGTGAATGTTGATTTGGAAATAATTGTTTATTAAACAAAGTGGGTTAACTTTATGGAACCCAGAAAGAAGGATGCATCTTCTTGGTTGCTGATGACGTGATAAAAATTATCGGTGAAAGTGAGTGGATTTTGGCAGGTAACGGAAGGCAAAGTGGCGGTTAGAGGGTCCTAAAAGAAGATCAGCGAACATACCCATAATAACTTTTGACTAAACTTTACAAGTCATAGCAACTCCTACGTATCTTAACTTTTACGTAATTATAAAATAAATTAAAACTCTAACCACCCAAAAATATCAAGAAACACACACACATTTCAATATCACTAGTAGCTATGTGAATGTGTTATGACGTGTTAAAACCGTCTAAACCCATAAAAGTCGGTCGGGTTAATCGGTTTGATTTATGATATCGTTTGATGGTTCACAGTTTGGAATTTGAAATCGACCGTTTAACATATATGTTTTTTTTTTTCACACTAGGAATGTTAAGTTATGTGTGTATATATATTTGTTTGTATTAATTATTAACATGAAAATTTCTTTATCATTTTAAAACTTAATACATAAATAAGCTCTTGATTTTTTTAAAGAGTTGTTCTTCTTGTCTTTTTTCAAATAGGTAGTTAGCACTTTGGTTAAAATAATACCCTATTCGAAACTCGGTATCACACTGATTCCTTTAAGTCATGCGTAATGGTCATTATGAGGACGCGACAGGATTTGATAACGTCTCTAGCACTGTCCCTTGGGCGTTATAGGGGCATATAGTGGGATGAACAATTCTAGAATAATACCCAAAAAAAAGGAAAGTAATTAATGAAATGAGCATTAACTGTTATATTTTTTTGAAAAGACATTATGAGGCTGATGTGACGAAAAATGCCCTTAGAGCAGGCGGGGTGGTCCGTGATACCACCCCATCACGCGTTAAACTATAACGTAACACCGCCGCCGCCCTAGTCATAACGCGTTATATTTTGAACGCGTTAAACTCATCACGCGTTGATTTTGAAATTGGAACGTTGATTTATGACCGTTTGTAATTTTTTTTTTTTGACCGTTTGAAGCTTTTTTTTATATAAATCCTCACTACTCAATTAAAAAAACAACAAATTCTCTAAAAACCATTACACACTCAATCTAAATAATTTTACAAGAAACATGGAAGGTTCAAGCAAGAGAGGTGGGGGTTTGAAAAAAAGAGGTTCGGGTACGAAGAAAAATCCCGTAAGACCCAAGGTTCGAGCGAATCTTGGCGAGCCGACGCGCTTTAGGTTGCAAGACAAACCCGACCAAGTCCCACCCTTTCAAACCCAACAATATCCACTTTCAAACCCAACAATATCCACCCTTTCAATCGCAAACGTATCAAAACCAACCGTTCGTCCCACCGTTTCAACCTCACCAATTTCAACCCCAAACGTATCAAACCCAACCCCACCAACTCGACCCACTACTAGAAACCAACACCGTCATCCATCATTTTGCAAACGCGTATCGTGAACACAACAAAGTCTTGTGTGAAAAGCACAACCATCTCGACGAACCGTTTAAGTCAATTGTCATTCAACAAAAGCGCGAGATTTGCGCAAAGTAGGGTTGGGAGATGCCACCCGTTTAGTTTTTTTTTTCCAATGTTTAGTTGTTTTTTTATTTTGCTATGTAATTTATTTTTTAAGTTTAATGAAATTTATATTTTAGAATTTTATTGTTAATTTTTAATTTTAAAATGAAAATTAAAAAAATTTGGGAGTAATAGAATTCCATCACTAGTGATACCCCCCCCCCCCCCCCACTACAAATCTATCATTAGTGATAGAATATTGGGTGATGACATAGCATGATTTGATTGGATAGTGGGAGTGATAGAAATCTATCACTAGTGACCACCCCTCCTCCCCTCAGACATTAACTATTACGCATGTACTTATGAATTTAAGTTTTAGACAACTTATTCTTATATAAGGCTTCGACTCTATCCGAGTTATTATCATGGATTCTTTTAGCATGTAGTGTCACATGGACTCCTTAGTCTACACCGGCTTTAGAATCCCAACAAGTAAGTTTTGTATTACATTTCAACCTATTACTATTACTAATACTCTTAAAAGACAAAATCGGTGGAAACCCTACCGGCTTTGCCTCCCCCTCCCCCTTCTCCCATACTTTCATGATGTTGCAATTTTAGCCCCTTGAATTTGCTACTTTTAAAGTTTCATAAAATGGCAAATTTAGTCCCTAAACTAGTACTCTATTTTACAAATAGTTTGCTTTTGACACCCCAACTTGTGGTAGTTTTCTTTTCAGCCCCAACTTTGTTATAGTTTCATTCTTACACCAAAACTTTATCAAATTTAATCTTTACCCTTTTTAGCCCTTAAGTTTAGAAAATGCAATTTTTAACCACTTGACTTTTTATGAACTTTGTAAATGCCACTTGAACCCCTCGAGAGTTTTTGGCTTGACGATATAAATTCGAGTTAGTCGGGTCGCGTATAATACGTTATGATTGTACGATATAAATTCGATTTATGTTACGTTTTGATCCAATCGCAATGCAACTATAGGATACATTGAGTTCAATCGGATATGTCAAAATGTGCGTTTTCGTATGGTTAACACGCCACATAACTCTTGGAATAATCCGTTCGATATTTGCGAAGTACCCGCGCCGCAACGCGCAAAGGTCTTATTACTGGTTTACTAATAAAAATAACTATAACACAAATCAACCAAACTAGTAACAAAGTTGGGGTAAGAAGGAAACTATAACAAAGTTGGGGCTGAATACGAAACAACCACAAAGTTGGGGTGTCAAAAGCAAACTATGTGTAACATGGAGTAGTAGTTTAGGGACTAAATTTGCCATTTTAGGAAACTTTGAAGGTACCAAAGTTAAGGGGCTTAAATTGCAACATCGTAAAAACATGGGGGGATAGGGAGGCAAAGCCGGTGGGGTTTCCACCGAATTTGTCTTTTAAGTTATAGTATAATTTTCTGTTAAAGTTGTTAAAATTTGCCTGTTGTATAAGCGAATAAGTGATGGTTTATTTTTTTTCATCTGCCTCAATATTTTCAAGATGAAGAATTTTGAACAACTTAAAGAAACAATATTATTCAAACTTATCAATAAAGTCGAAGATAACAACTAATATACTTAAATCTAAATTAAATATTTCTAAAGTGATTATGTATTGTTATTACCAATAGAGGAAATGCATACACCAACTCTGCCAACACATAAGAAAGAAGAATAATGAGCCATAGAAGAAAGCGAGGAGACTTGATGCGGGAGAATATTACTGTAACTTAATGTATATATGATTGATATGAGTGAACACTATGGGCGATGTACTACTGTTGTATACTAGCAACTTGCTAGTAACAATATGTTGTACATATTTGGTGATGTGGAATGAATGTTATTTGCCTTAAGAAAAGCTTTTGTCCATAACCACATGTCCACATTTTCCTGTTATGGGCGCCAACATTGCTTAGGTGTTGTTTGATTTTTAAGAGGTAAAATGTCTGCAGTTTGCAGAGCACATCTGCAGACATCTATAGAAGAAGAGGTGGACCAAACTCTGCAGTCTGCAAGAATAAGATTGTTTGTTTTTTTAACGTGTGTAGACTTCTAAAATAAGCTGGTCTTGATGTATGGACGGTGGTGGTAGGTGGTGGATGTAGACGGTGGGTATTTGTAACACCTCGAAAATTCGTGTTAAATAATAAAACGACACGTGTCATGTAAGACAAAACGCGTTGTAAACCCGGATTTAATAAAGATGTTTGACAGGATTTAAAAGCGTCGTCATGTTAACTTTTGCACCTCTGAACGACCTCGTAGTAAATCCCAAGACTCAAATCATATTAAAAACATCTAGTATATGTTCAAGTTCAGTGAATTATAGTAATGAATGATTCACAATTCAATTGGTGGACTCCTACGAAGAAAGTCCTACGGTAACCCTTAATTTTCGGTACTTGTTTTTGGATTCAAAGCAAACAATACATTATGGTAGGGTTTAGAACTGTTCAAGGCACAATTGGGAGGCCCCTAACTGATAATTGAGGTCCCAAAGTCGGAATATGAGGTTGCCCTTTCGAAATCATGAAAGAACAAAAAATTTTGTCATCAGCCACTAGCTTACGGACCGTAAGCATCATGCTTACGGTGCGCAAGCATGTTGCCAGCGACCTGATTGTTGCTGTTTGCTGTTTGGCGCGTGGGAATGATCTTTAAACGTTTTTCCTCATATCTCTTGGCCCCTAAACACTCCCTAAACATGTAGGACACTTGTAGGAATGTTGTGGGCAGTAGTAGACTTGGTTGTCAATAATTTGTGGTGATTGAATTCACTATATAAGGCCCTCAAGTTACAAACATTCCTCACAACTTCTCCTGCACTCTTGGATCATTCTGGAGCTATCAAGCAGCCTCAAGTGATCATATCTCGTGCATAGGACTCTTGTAAGTCTGCTAGTCCTTCTTTAATTGAGTTTAGCTTGTTTAATTAGCTAAAAGTCAAACCGTCGTAATTACGGTTTGACTTCGAGATTAGTCAATAATGGCTCAGTCATATCTCGAATCAAAAGTAGTTATAGGTTGGTATTTATGGGGGCAATAAAACCTCAAAAAGGGTTTTCCCTGATCACCACTCTAACCAGGTCAAAAGTCGGGTCAAACTTATATTTAAAAAGTCAACAGGAAGTCTAAAATGCTATTTATGCATAATTATCATTATAGACCATATACAGCCTGTTTGATCATTGTTATAACTTAGTAATAAGTGTAAGAACATGTCTAAACATGTTCAACCCGACAATTTCCTGTTTAGACCCGGTTCGGAACCGAAAGTCGCATAGTTTGACTTTCACTTTGACTTTCAGTTCTGACCCGTTTAGGCATGGTTTAGAAATGCCTCAGAGCTTTAATTGGACTAGGTTACATGTTAGAACAACCCTCTGTGATTATGCACCTTGGTTCATTAGTTATCCAATTAATATGCATGTTTCCGTTAATTGCTCATATGTTGACCGTTATTCCCTTATTACCTTAAAATGTGATTTATGAAAATGTAAAAGTGTAGAAACCTTAAATACTGATATATAAACTTGTATGCAAAGTTTGACATCAGTTTGACTTGTAGATTAAGAGTTATGCTCATTATCGAAAATTTAAAGCTTTATGTTAATAAAACGGCGTAATTAGCGTATAGCCTAGTTAAGCCTACTTTTTGGCATCAAACTTAATACCCACTGATGTAATATATTAATTAGGGATTTTTAAAGATTTTTAATTAATTTTAGGCGGAGCATAACTAGTAGTCGTAGGCTTAATCCGGTAATTGTCGGTTTTGCCCTTACGGGCCATAAAATGAGTTTTACATATCTAAACGACTCCAAACCTTTTGCTACTGATCACATATGATAAATAAATTATTTTAAGCCTTCTGGAAATATAAAAATACCAGATTTAAGTATCGAACCCGGAAATGGCCTTTAATCGCCTTATTAAGCGTTTTTAACGCATAGTATGTTTTAAAATCATATTGAACATACCCGGGTTGATACCTACTGATATTTTAGGCAAATTAGAATATTTTAACAGTAAGCAAAGGTTGATAAACTCAGACTCCAGTTTTGAGCTTTTCGGCTTATGTGAAATTACCAAAATACCCCTACGGGGCATAGTTTGGTTAAAAATGATAAATTTCACATACATGCTTTAACCTACTGATATAAATTAGCAAATTGAGTATATTTTCTGATTACATCAGACCTGTAACTAAGGTTAACACTCAAACTCTGACCAAACTACCCCTACGGGGCATAGTTTGTGTTTAAAATCATTTCGGGCATAATAAAAGACATCTTACTGATGTCACAACATATTTGAAGCATATTAACTTAGGAAACCTGTATATGGCTCTTACGGATACCCGTTACGTTTATTTCGCGTTCGGTTCGGTTTATGTAACAAGTTTACATAAATTGGCCGACACGGGTCAAACCTTATCGGTTTAATCTCAAAATCCAGAATGTGCATGAAGGACCCATATTAAACAAGTCTCTGAACTTGTCGGGTCTAAATCACATTCTATCCAGTCTTCGCTTAATCGTGCGTACGAACCGTATCTCGAAAACTAGCCGGTCTAAGCTTAAGCTTAATTAAAGACCCGTTAGGATTCTAATAGGTTATATTAAACCTTCGTTCCAGATTAGGAGAACCAGTAAAAGCTACGTGCATTTTGCTTATTGTGATTAATACTTGCTCAGGTAAATACTTTTAACTTATTTTCCCTATACGGGCTTGGGTTACGGTATATAGCATACCGCTTGATCGGGCATCAAATCTCCACCGTTAAAGTGGGTAGTTGAATAATTTGATCGGCTCGTTTAAACAGTCTTGTTTACTTTACAGCCTTTGGGGGGTAAATGACCATGTCCCGGATATTCTTGGCATCATCTTACGAGATGGCCACGACCTGAGCACGGGGTGTAGGCGTACACCTGTCAGTGTATAACTCAATAATGTGGTGTGTCTATTGATCTTTAACCCGGACTAGATCCGGGCTACTGAACGCATAAGTAACATGTAATTCGTTCACAAGATTATATATTTAAATAATTCTCCCAAGTTAAATAAAAATGTTTATGCCATGTGCATCTAAACCAATTTTCAATCATTTTACAAAATGAGTCAGTTGAATGTATTTACCAGTGTAAACTGACGTATTTTCCCAAAAAGATTAAATGCAGGTACTAAGCGAAATTGGCTGGGATTGTCTCCTTAGCATCAATAAAGAGTCTCGCAAGCTTAAGATGCCTGATGTCTGTTGAACTATTGTTTCCATTTTATTTACGATCCTTCTGTGGATAAACATCCGGATATTGTGACTTTGATTACAATAAATAAATTCGGTTGTATCATATTTTAAATTTGCTTCCGCTGTGCATATTGATATTGTGTTGTTTGACTATTATGTTGCCAACCACGTCACGATACTCCCCCACCGGGCCCACCGGTGACACGTGGAAATCGGGGTGTGACAGGTTGGTATCAGAGCCAACACTGAGTGAATTAAACACTAACCTTTCGTGTTTAATCTCAGTTACACAATTGCACATATCTAAACTTCTGAGTCTAGACTTAACTTAGGAATATTCTAAATCCTAATCTAAGAAATTTTTACTTCCAAATTTTTATTGGATACGTCGCCAAGCGAAGAAGCCGTAATAGAAATTCTCCACATCTGGAGCCTTGAAATGCTGAGCTTCGTACCGCGACCAGGATGAAACGTGCAACCTCGGAGAAAGCATTCAGGAATTGAATGAAGAAGAAACTCCTTTTGTTGAAGATCGTTTCCTTATTAGTCCTTATAAGGACATAATTATCTTTCAGTCCCTACGAGGACAACAGTATTCCTTTCAAGTCCCGCTTAGGGCAACTTTATACTTTTATTTTCATATAGTGGAATGATTAAGTTTAAACTTTCATTCTAAACAAGAATATTAAATAAATGGAAAATAACATTTCTTTTTTCAAGATCTACCATTATAATAAAATGGCAAAATCTAAAAAGGGCAAGACCTAGCCTCGTGTCATATTAAGACCCGGCCAAGATGGCAGTTCCTCAAATTAGATTCAGATCCTTATTAACATTTCTTTTATAAGATCTACCTTTGTAATAAAATGGCAAAATCTAAAAAAGGACAAGACCTAGCCACGTGTCATTTTAAGACCGGGCCAAGATGGTAGTTCCATAATTAGATTCAGATCCATATTAACACCTCAATTTAAAATTATTCTGCGTTAATTAAATTAAGAATCTTAAGTGTGAAACCTAGCCTTCGGGTCAATTATAAGACCGGGCCAAGATGGTAAGACCTGTTGAAAAGATTCAAACCATTAATTAAGAATCTTAAGTGTGAAACCTAGCCTCTGGGTCAATTATAAAGACCGGGCCAAGATGGTAAGACCTGTTAAAAAGATTCAAACCATTAATAAAGAATCTTAAGAGTGAAACCTAACCGAGTGACATTATAAAGACCTGGCCAAGATGGTAAGACCTGTTTAAAAGATTCAGATCCCTGTTAACATCTGAAAACGTGTTAACACTCCTGGCAGACGTGATTCATTAAAAATCACACACGTCATTTTTATATAAGGATCTTTCTAAAGATTCCTAACCCAGTTTAATGATCTCTGAATCCTGGGTTGACATCATCAATTAAGATGATCATATTTTAACCATACGTGGTAATATAGTGCCTACGGGCCTTGCTCATTTCCATATGAGCCAAAAGACAGTGGTAGTGATGACTCCTTGTCAGATAAAGGTAATGAACTAGGTTCAGACCTCAAATGCTTTGATTCTCTGAAATCCTAGCATATAAATTATAATTGTCCTTGTGACTAGGCCTATTGTACCAATATACTCAAATGCTTTGATTCTCTGAAATCCTAGCATATAATTTATATATGTCCTTGTGACTAAGCCTGTTGTGCTAATATATTTAAGGGCCTTGATTCTCTGAAATCATGGCTTATGATTTAAAATTGTCCTTGTGACTAGGCCTTTGTGCTATTAAATAAAACTGTTATTGTTACTTTGATTCTCTGAAATCATAAGCTTATAATTTATAAATGTCCATGTGATCAGGCCATTGGGTGCCACTAATAAAACTGTTAATGTTTTATAATTAGGATAAATTGTAATAGAAATCCTAAATAAATGTTAGCAATAAATTAACCGGATATGGTCTCTGTTTACCATAGTTAATGAATTACCCTAAAAGGGCAATTCCATAATAAACATCCCTTATAAGGGAAGTGCCTACGGGCTATAGTTAAGGTCCTCTGAGACTAAAGACAGTGGTAGCCTACAACTCTCTGTCAAGAGAAGGTAATGAACTTTGATTCAAACCTTAATGCCTCGATTCTCCGAAATCATGGCTTATAAATTAAACTTGTCTACGCGAATAGGCCATTTGTGCTATTATTAACTTATAAGTTAGGATTTATGATAAAAATCCTGAATAAAATAAATATCCTTCCTTACCTGCCAGTATGCAGTTTAAAAAGAATCTTAAAAATTGAAACCTAGCCTACGCGGCCAAGATGGTGAAACCTACTCAAGGGATTCGGATCCTTGTCAACACCTAAAAACGTGTTAGTACCTTTGACAAATGTGATTCGAGAAAATCACAACAGTCATCCTTATATTGGATTCTTCCAATTCCCTTATCTAACCTAGTGATTTAGGAATCATGGTTTATATCATCCTATAAGATGATCATATTATGAACATCCGTTAGTGATGAAGTGCCTATGGGCTAAACTTGTTGTCCGATAAGACAACGAAAGTGATGGTCTTTGACCTCCTGTCTAAAATATTGGACTATGTCCAAACATAATAGTCTATATGATCAAGGCGATCATGACTAATATCATCTAATACGATGATAATATTATTTAACATCCTTTAGTGATGTTTTGCCTACGGGCTATAATATGTCGTCCATTTGAGACATTGACATTGTTATCCTTATGATTCCTTGTCTAAGGTAGTGAGCTATGCTCAAGCCAAAATAGTCAATATGATTAATGCAATCATGACTTATATCATCTAATAGGATGAACCTATTATAAGCATCCATTAGTGATGTTTCGCCTATGGGCCATATTATATTGTCCATGTGTGACAAAGACATTGTGATCTTTACGATTCACTGTCCCAGGTAGTGAGTTATGCTCAAGCCTAATAGTCTATATGATCGAGGCCACCATGACAAAAGTCATCAATACGATGAAAAAAAAAAATTTAACATCCTTAATGATGTTTTGCCTAAGAGCTATATTATATTGTCTACTAGAGACAAGGCAATTGTAATCTTTTGTGATTCTTTGCCCAAGGGGGTGAGCTATACTCAAACCCCATAGTCTATACTATCATTATGATCCTGACTAGTATCATCAGTATGATGATCACAATATTAACATCCCTCGTGATGAAATGCCTACGGGCTATACTTTATTCTAGTGTCGGTAAGACAAAGATAGTAGTGATCTTTATGATCCCCTGTTCAAAATGGTGTGATTATACCCAAACCTAATAGTCAATATGATCGATGTGATCATGACTAATATCATTTAATACGATGGTTATATATAAACATCCATTAGTGATGTTGATTTGGCTTACCTTTCTGCCAAATGAATCGTCTTTCAAAGACGATGACAGTTGTAGTCTATGACTCCCTGTCCAAAGGTGAAGAACCACGTTCAAACCTTGAAGCCCTAATCTAATAAAATTGCGGCTAATAAATTAAGGTCCTTGATGATGGACCATCGAGTTATGTTTTGAAGTCATTCATGACAAGCCTATGCGCTATAATTTGTCATTCGTGACAAGCTAACATATTAAATGTTAACATTCCTGGTGACATGCCTTTGTGCCAGATTTGATAAATGTCCTTATGTCAAGGCCGTTCGTGCCATATCTAAATGACCTTTGTGACAAGGCCTTCGTGCCATATAATCATTTATGTCCTTCAGGACTGGGCTTTATGCCATATCTTTCTACGTCCTTCGAGACAGGCTTCTATGCCATATATGTATATATATAATAAAAGTCTTGTAAGGCTAGCCCTTGAGCTGTTTATAAGCGTCCTTGTGACAAAGACAGTTGTGACATTATGGTCCCCTGTCAAGCAGGTATTGGACTCGCTCCAAACCTTAAATGCCATTGATAGTCCTTTTGTAACCTAAGCTAAATGTAATAGATATACATTCAAAAAGCATTCATTAAGAATGTTCAGAACGGAATAGCCCATACGGTTTATGAATGCCGTGGCTAATCTAAGTCAGGTCATCAGGATGATGACTAATAATTGTTAAATCTTGGTGATTAGTACCAAGTTTCGAGTATCGAAAACTCGGACGAGGTAGACGACAGTCGCAATACTATTAATGCGACGAAAGTTAATAAAACTACAAACGTAAACCTCAATATTAATGGAGTTAATCTCCAGGCTGTGGTTGACGCAGCAGTTGGAAGAACCATAGAAAGATCATGGAACAATCCAAAGAGCCGAATGGTCCTCGCTCTGAATTTCATGCAAAACCATATTCAATTACTCATGAGAAGAGTTTTGTTCACACTTCGTATATGAAGGATGAACCAAAGGAGGAAGATAACTCCCAGAAATCTAAGAAAAAGAGCAAGAACATGCTTAATAAAAAGCAACAAAAAAAATGGTGGAATTGGCCGTCCCCGGAATCGAACATGGGTCTAGGCCGCACCCTTTCGCGCGCCTAGCCAACCGAGCTAGGTGTCTAGTTTGTGAAATTTCCATGTTTGGTTAAATATAAGCACATGTACAATAACTTCCTTACTTCTTACTATAAGTCACCTACTTATCCTCCTTATGATTGACTAAGTATTAGAATCCAAGATTTTATCTCCATGTTTTAATTACTCTTGGCTTGCTTATGTTGACTAAACACTGGAAAGGCTAAAGGAAGAAATGCCTGAACTCACCTGACGAACGCCAAGAGGCAGTTCACGATGTCATCAAGTACATCCCTTATCATTTACCAATGATAATTTCTGCTAAGCGTCCTGATTTAATACAGGCAATAATAAATCTTCATAAACCATAAGCTTAGCAAACTTTTATATTATCCACAAGGTATAAATTACCAAGGAAACCATAGTAACCGATTCTTCTCGTATCGGCAAGAAAAACCTTCCGAAAAATCCAAGAGTACTCCTTCTTCGCATAGAGTACGACAACATATGTTATTTTAAATTATTTTGCCCATTGTTTTTCTATCGCCTACGAATGCCAAACTATGTTTGATAAAAGTGCCAATATGATCATTGGGATATCTTAGGGGTTCCATGTATTCAAGGAAGATATCCAGAATGGAATCGTACAAGTAAATGTTCCCGGTTAAGGAATTCGTGGACTTATAACATAAATGTGTCACTTATTTGACACGAGCAATGATGGATGAACTGGAGCCTGAGATATGGAAAATCTCTGTAGCCTCCTTGCATCTTGATTATCTACTCATAAGTTTTCCCTGCTTACCTCCTGGAAGGCAGGTAGAATTAAGATTTGTATCCCGCTGTAGGCTGGAGTATTGTGAAAACTCCATATTGATTTTGGAATAATCGAAACCTTGATTAAGTAGGTTTTAATACATAGGCTTACATAGCCTGACTCAATATTCTGAGGGTTTTATGTTATTAAATAAGAAAGACGGTTCATATTGCTTATGCATACATACCGCAACCCTAATTAGGCAACGATTAAGAATTTGCCATCAGCTACCCAGAATCTAAGGGCAAACTATTGGTGGATAGGCTTGAAAAGGTCTGTAGCCACCCATGTAGCTAAATGCTTGACATGTGCGCAAGTCAAAGCCGAGCATCAAAAAAAAAAAAAAAAAAAAAAAAAAAACCGTCAGGTTTGCTACAACAGCCTGAACTTCCTACGTGGAAGTAGGAAATGGTAACTATGGATTTTATTACCAAGTTACCCAAGACAAGGAAAGGAAATGATACAATATGGGTTATAGTGGATAGACTGACTAAGTCAGCACATTTCTTACCCATCAAGGAGACTTATAGCTCCGACATGTTAGCCCAGTTATACGTTGATAAGATTGTAGCCTTACATGGCATACCTGTGGCTATTATCTCTGATAGAGATACTAGGTACACGTCTCATTTTTGGAAGAGTTTCCAACAATCTTTGGGCACACGTTTGAATTTTAGTACGGCTTACCATCCTCAGACTGACGGTCAGAGTGAGCGTACTATTCAAACGTTGGAAGACATGCTACGTGCGTGTGCGATCGATTTGGGAGGTAGTTGGGATAAGAACCTACCATTAATCGAATTCTCCTACAACAATAGCTACCATACCAGCATTAAGGCTGCGCCTTTTGAGGCATTATACGGTAGAAAGTGTAGATCGCCTATTTGTTGGGCGGAAGTTGGAGATGTCCAATTATCAGGACGAGAGATAGTGTTCGAGACGACGGACAAGATTGTTCAGATTCGTGACCGTCTCAAGGCTGCCCGAGATAGGCAGAAGAGTTACGCTGACCCAAAGCGTAAGGATTTTCACTTCGAGGTAGGTGACAAAGTCCTACTTAAAGTGTCACCCTGGAAAGGAGTGATGCGGCTTGGTAAGAAAGGCAAGCTAAGCCCGAGATACATAGGATCTTTCGAGGTTATCGAACGTGTCGGGTCAGTTGCCTATAAATTAAACTTACCGGAAGAGCTCAGCGGAATTCACAATGTGTTCCACATCTGCAATCTGAAAAAGTGTTTCGCTGATGAATCACTGGTTATACCGCATACAGATGTGCATATAGATGAGAGCTTAAAGTTTATGGAAAAACCTTTGTCGATTGAGGATCGACAGGTTAAGAAGCTTCGAAGGAAGCATGTACCAATTGTAAAGGTCAAATGGGATGCCCGTAGAGGTCCCGAATACACGTGGGAAGTTGAATCCACCATGAAAGAAAAGTACCCTTATTTGTTTCAGTAAATCTCGGGTCGAGATTTATTTTAAGGGGGTGAGGATGTAACACCTCGAAAATTCGTGTTAAATAATAAAACGACACGTGTCATGTAAGACAAAACGCGTTGTAAACCCGGATTTAATAAAGATGTTTGACAGGATTTAAATGCGTCGTCATGTTAACTTTTGCACCTCTGAACGACCTCGTAGTAAATCCCAAGACTCAAATCATATTAAAAACATCTAGTATATGTTCAAGTTCAGTGAATTATAGTAATGAATGATTCACAATTCAATTGGTGGACTCCTACGAAGAAAGTCCTACGGTAACCCTTAATTTTCGGTACTTGTTTTTGGATTCAAAGCAAACAATACATTATGGTAGGGTTTAGAACTGTTCAAGGCACAATTGGGAGGCCCCTAACTGATAATTGAGGTCCCAAAGTCGGAATATGAGGTTGCCCTTTAGAAATCATGAAAGAACAAAAATTTTTGTCATCAGCCACTAGCTTACGGACCGTAAGCATCATGCTTACGGTGCGCAAGCATGTTGCCAGCGACCTGATTGTTGCTGTTTGCTGTTTGGCGCGTGGGAATGATCTTTAAACATTTTTCCTCATATCTCTTAGCCCCTAAACACTCCCTAAACATGTAGGACACTTGTAGGAATGTTGTGGGCAGTAGTAGACTTGGTTGTCAATAATTTGTGGTGATTGAATTCACTATATAAGGCCCTCAAGTTACAAACATTCCTCACAACTTCTCCTGCACTCTTGGATCATTCTGGAGCTATCAAGCAGCCTCAAGTGATCATATCTCATGCATAGGACTCTTGTAAGTCTGCTAGTCCTTCTTTAATTGAGTTTAGCTTGTTTAATTAGCTAAAAGTCAAACCGTCGTAATTACGGTTTGACTTCGAGATTAGTCAATAATGGCTCAGTCATATCTCGAATCAAAAGTAGTTATAGGTTGGTATTTATGGGGGTAATAAAACCTCAAAAAGGGTTTTCCATGATCACCACTCTAACCAGGTCAAAAGTCGGGTCAAACTTATATTTAAAAAGTCAACAGGAAGTCTAAAATGCTATTTATGCATAATTATCATTATAGACCATATACAGCCTGTTTGATCATTGTTATAACTTAGTAATAAGTGTAAGAACATGTCTAAACATGTTCAACCCGACAATTTCCTGTTTAGACCCGGTTCGGAACCGAAAGTCGCATAGTTTGACTTTCACTTTGACTTTCAGTTCTGACCCGTTTAGGCATGGTTTAGAAATGCCTCAGAGCTTTAATTGGACTAGGTTACATGTTAGAACAACCCTCTGTGATTATGCACCTTGGTTCATTAGTTATCCAATTAATATGCATGTTTCCGTTAATTGCTCATATGTTGACCGTTATGCCCTTATTACCTTAAAACGTGATTTATGAAAATGTAAAAGTGTAGAAACCTTAAATACTGATATATAAACTTTTATGCAAAGTTTGACATCAGTTTGACTTGTAGATTAAGAGTTATGCTCATTATCGAAAATTTAAAGCTTTATGTTAATAAAACGGCGTAATTAGCGTATAGCCTAGTTAAGCCTACTTTTTGGCATCAAACTTAATACCCACTGATGTAATATATTAATTAGGGATTTTTAAAGATTTTTAATTAATTTTAGGCGGAGCATAACTAGTAGTCGTAGGCTTAATCCGGTAATTGTCGGTTTTGCCCTTACGGGCCATAAAATGAGTTTTACATATCTAAACGAATCCAAACCTTTTGCTACTGATCACATATGATAAATAAATTATTTTAAGCCTTCTGGAAATATAAAAATATCAGATTTAAGTATCGAACCCGGAAATGGCCTTTAATCGCCTTATTAAGCGTTTTTAACGCATAGTATGTTTTAAAATCATATTGAACATACCCGGATTGATACCTACTGATATTTTAGGCAAATTAGAATATTTTAACAGTAATCAAAGGTTGATAAACTCAGACTCCAGTTTTGAGCTTTTCGGCTTATGTGAAATTACCAAAATACCCCTACGGGGCATAGTTTGGTTAAAAATGATAAATTTCACATACATGCTTTAACCTACTGATATAAATTAGCAAATTGAGTATATTTTCCGATTACATCAGACCTGTAACTAAGGTTAACACTCAAACTCTGACCAAACTACCCCTACGGGGCATAGTTTGTGTTTAAAATCATTTCGGGCATAATAAAAGACATCTTACTGATGTCACAACATATTTGAAGCATATTAACTTAGGAAATCTGTATATGGCTCTTACGGATACCCGTTACGCTTATTTCGCGTTCGGTTCGGTTTATGTAACAAGTTTACATAAATTGGCCGACACGGGTCAAACCTTATCGGTTTAATCTCAAAATCCAGAATGTGCATGAAGGACCCATATTAAACAAGTCTCTGAACTTGTCGGGTCTAAATCACATTCTATCCGGTCTTCGCTTAATCATGCGTACGAACCGTATCTCGAAAACTAGCCGGTCTAAGCTTAAGCTTAATTAAAGACCCGTTAGGATTCTAATAGGTTATATTAAACCTGCGTTCCAGATTAGGAGAACCAGTAAAAGCTACTTGCATTTTGCTTATTGTGATTAATACTTGCTCAGGTAAATACTTTTAACTTATTTTCCCTATACGGGCTTGGGTTACGGTATATAGCATACCGCTTGATCGGGCATCAAATCTCCACCGTTAAAGTGGGTAGTTGAATAATTTGATCGGCTCGTTTAAACAGTCTTGTTTACTTTACAGCCTTTGGGGGGTTAATGACCATGTCCCGGATATCCTTGGCATCATCTTACGAGATGGCCACGACCTGAGCACGGGGTGTAGGCGTACACCTGTCAGTGTATAACTCAATAATGTGGTGTGTCTATTGATCTTTAACCCGGACTAGATCCGGGCTACTGAACGCATAAGTAACATGTAATTCGTTCACAAGATTATATATTTAAATAATCCTCCCAAGTTAAATAAAAATGTTTATGCCATGTGCATCCAAACCAATTTTCAATCATTTTACAAAATGAGTCAGTTGAATGTATTTACCAGTGTAAACTGACGTATTTTCCCAAAAAGATTAAATGCAGGTACTAAGCGAAATTGGCTGGGATTGTCTCCTTAGCATCAATAAAGAGTCTCGCAAGCTTAAGATGCCTGATGTCTGTTGAACTATTGTTTCCATTTTATTTACGATCCTTCTGTGGATAAACATCCGGATATTGTGACTTTGATTACAATAAATAAATTCGGTTGTATCATATTTTAAATTTGCTTCCGCTGTGCATATTGATATTGTGTTGTTTGACTATTATGTTGCCAACCACGTCACGATACTCCCCCACCGGGCCCACCGGTGACACGTGGAAATCGGGGTGTGACAGTATTGGTGGAGGACGATGGTGGTGGTAGACGATAGTGGTGGGTGGTGGACGATGGTGATGGACGGTGGTGGTAGACGGTAGTGGTGGGTGGTGGACGGTGGTGGTGGTGGTGGTGATGGACGGTGGTGGTAGACGGTAGTGGTGGTGGCGGTGATGGACGGTGGCGCGTGGTGGACGGTGGTGGTGGTGATGGACGGTGGTGGTGGACGGTGGTGGTGGGTGGTGGTGTTTAACCCTTTACAGACCTTAGAAGATTTTAGAAGTGGTTGAGACAAGTCTGCACCAAGAAGAGCTTGTACAAACGTTTTTTATTGAAATGTCTTCGGAAAACCAAGCAGTCTGCAGATAGCAATGTATGCGCGTGGTCTGGGCGACACAGACAGAAGCCTGCACAGATCTTAAAAAAAAACGCCTTAAATTTGGGTCTACATATTCACACACCCAACTCCCTATTTCCACACCCTTCAAGACGCCTCGTATAGACCTATACGAGGCGTATTACCTTTTTCAATTTCCAAGAGAATCTCTGATTATGTCATATTTTGTCTTATTTGCCTCGTATATGCCTCATATAGGCCTATACTGGGCGTCTAGGAGAAAAAAGACCATTTAACCCCTGATTCAGGCCTATACTGGGGGTAAATTGGTCTTTTTTGCCTCTCTTATATGCCTAGTATAGGCCTATATGAGGCGTATGTATATAATTCAAATTACCATTTTACCCCTGAGTTAGGCCTATACTGGGGGCAAAACAGGGCTATAATGGTCTTTTGGACCCCTCGTATAGGCCCAGTATAGCCCTATACTGGGCGTCTATTTTTATTTTTTTTTGTTTTCTCTTTTTATTTAAAAAGAGAAAACAAAAAAAAATAAAAATAGACGCCCAGTATAGGGCTATACTGGGCCTATACGAGGGGTCCAAAAGACCATTATAGCCCTGTTTTGCCCCCAGTATAGGCCTAACTCAGGGGTATAATGGTCTTTTGGTCCACATAGACGCCCAGTATAGCCCTATACTGGGCGTCTATTTTTATTTTTTTTTGTTTTCTCTTTTTAAATATCAATAACACTAATATTAACTATAAAAAACTCATATTAATATCAATAACACTAATATTAATTATAAAAAAACTCATATTTATACTACACTATACGATACGATACGATACGATACAATACAATACGATACTAGACTATTGGATAAGATACAACACTCGTATAGGACTATAGGTGTGGTTTAGGTCCCGTTTAGGCCTATAGGCTTATACAAGACCTATAGGGGACCTATACTAGACTTATACTATACACTATACGATACGATACGAAACTATAGGATTGACCCTAAATTTTATTGATCTGAAAATAATGTGATTTTAATATAAGACAAAATTCTAAAAAGTACAACTATAATAATTTTATTTTATTTATACCATACTACTGTCAGGGAAGGAACTATGTATATGGGTGGGTAGGTGGGCGGATGCATCCATTTGAAAAAAAAGTTTAGTGTATTTTTAGGTAAAAAACCTGATTGCATCAGTTGAAAATATGGTTTAACCCTCATCTGCACCCATAGAAAATAATTGTTGTGTCTGCCACCGTATATTATGTTTACTTAACACAATATAGACTAGTTCTAAGTAGAATAGACTTGGTGTATAAAAAAGTGTAACAAGAGTTTAAATTATTAATTTGTACGCAACACATAATTAGAGATCATATAATTAATATGTACGTAGTGCAGAAACTAATATAAGAATATAGTTTTATTAACTTCTACGTAACACATAATTAATATCTAGTTACATAATCGTCTGATTTTTAATATATAAAACAATATGTATATATGGTTATATGGTTTTTAAGGGGTTTTTTTTTTTTTTTTCCAAAACTAGTTATTTGTTAAATTACACTTTTACCTAATACAAACTTAAAAAGCTTATAACTTTTCATGTTTACGTTATTAATGAGTATGTCACAATTTCAATTCTAAGTATAAAAAGCTTGTATATTATATGTAATTAAACATTATAGTTTTCTAGCTAAATGAATATAATTTATTTACGGCTAAAGTGGTTATTTACTACTTGAAAGGTCATCAGACTACTTACATGACCATATACTAATACAACTCAAAGATGTATTTACTTTTATTTTTTTATTAAATTTAACCATAAACATGTTAAAAGAGGTCTATAGTTGCAACCGCGCTTAATGAGTTGATGTCCTTTGCCACCTCCCCATTTTGGTTGTTGAACACGTGATGTCCTTTATCACGTCTCTTCAATGGCGAAGTTTAAGATTTTCGAAAAGGGGTCGAAAACGTATATACCAAAAATTTCTATAAATTCGGGGGGATAAAAAACGTATATACCCAAAAATTTCTATACGAAAACTACATACCTCCACTACTGAGCGAAAAGTTCGGAGGGTCGGCCGCCCCCTCCCGCCCCCACAAAGCTACGCCCTTGCGTCTCCCCATGTGGGCAAGAGTGGTTTCACCTTTTGAACAATTACCTATAGTTTAAAATGTCGAACCAAGTACGTGTCGAAACCGATTACGCGATTACGAGTCCAAATTTACTTTTTTTTTTAAACAACTTTGTTTTCTTTAAAGTTTATATCATAACGTTTAGAATAAACGAGAGTGTTTCTTTTTTTTAGAACGGCAAATTTAGATCACTAACGGACCACTGGAGTATCATCGTGTCACCAGTGGAACCACCCGATCATATCCATCTCCACTAGGCATAAAGCCTATACACCAATTCAGGAGGAAACCCAATAAGACTATGGGGTGGGGTTGGGGCGTGGGTTGGAGAGAAACGCCTAAGTCACCACCCCGGGCGGGCTTGGGTTTGGGCGTGGCCCCTTGGGCGGGAGTTTAAGGCCGGGCGTGGGGCGGGGCTACCACATGACATGGCGGAACCTCATTGGCCAAGAGCACTAGCCCTTTGAAATTGGCTTTTTTTCCACGCCACCCAACCCACGCCCCACCATTCCCCTTTGAAATTGGCTTTTGGTCTTAGGTGTCCCATAGTCCACGTGTCGCACCATGCCCCCAACCCACGCCCCACCATACCCCACGGTCTAAATATGGTAAAACCCCCTTGTGGGAATCGAACCAAGGACCTATTGGTCCCAAAACCTTATCACACACCTAAGATGCTAGTAGACTATAAAGCTATGGGCAAACAAGAATGTTTCTTTTTCTTTTTTTTGTTAATTACCGAGTAGTAAGTTATTTAAGAATAATTAAAATAATGTTTAAATTAAATAAAAATAAAAAACACCAAAATAAAAAGAGTGTGAAGTGTGCTAATTTGATTGACCAATTGAAAATGTGAAGCTCAATTACATGTGCCATCACGCCTGCATACAAAGCCACAAAAGAGAGGGCAACCCCCCTTTCACGCCACAAGGGGTCGTGTTCTGCGCATGTACCTCCTACGTGCCGCTTCTCCACACTCCATAATACCTAGCCTTAAGATATGTTACAACCGTTTAATGGATTATATTTAACGGTTTGTCGAATGATTTCAAGTTTTCTCAAATTTGGACCAGACTAAAAACCAGTAAGGATAAAAATCATAGAATGACTACAAAAAAGTTTAGCTGTGTTAAGTCTCTCTTGAGGCGGTACCCATTTAGGTTACCCGTCTATACCGATTATAGCACAAGCGTATGTTGGAAGTTGGATAATCCTAATAGAAAAAAAAAAAAACAAAGTAGCATATTTATCAACAAATAATCATAATCTTTGCAGGAGCGTAAATCGGGGAATCGTAAATCTTTGCAGTGTTCTGCCATCCAGCGTGCGCTCTCGGTATGGGGGGATGGAGCTGGTTGTTGTGACCTTATTAGAGATTTGTTCGCTGATCAAGGGAGCCCCTCTCCTGCTTCTGACAAGGTTTTAGGTGGTGCTGCCCGGTCGGAGTCTAGTGTAAATGTTAAGCAGTGTCTCCGAAAAGTGGCAGATGGACATTTCACGGCTGCTGTGAAAGTTCTCTCTTCTTCTGGGGTAGCCCCCTGTAATGGCGCTACCATGCAGGCTTTGCTTGATAAACATCCTGTTTTGCCTCCTCCCTTGTTGCCAGACTCATTGTTCGCTGATCAATCGTTGGTGGTAGATGTGGAGGATGTCTTAGGGGGTATTAAATCATTTCCGAAAGGGACCTCGTGTGGTAGAGACGGGTTACGGGCTCAGCATCTTCTTGATGCTCTGTGCGGAGAAGGATCTGTTGTTGCAGGTGGGGTTCTTCAAGCTATCATGGGGGTGGTTAATCTTTGGCTGGCTGGACGGTGTCCGGCTTCTCTGGCAGAATTTGTTGCCTCGGCCCCTCTAACCCCTCTTCTTAAGCCGGACAATGGGGTACGACCGATCGCAGTTGGGGCTATTTGGAGACGGCTTGTCTCTAAGGTGGCAATGCGCCGTCTTAGGGAAGATATGGTTAACTACTTGAGGGACTTCCAATTTGGGGTTGGAATCCCCAATGGGGCAGAAGCGGTTCTCCATAGTGCAAATAGGTTTCTTGATTGCTATCATGCAGATGGATCGTTGGTCATGCTGACCATTGACTTTTCTAATGCGTTTAACCTGGTGGATAGGTCGGCAATGTTAAAGGAGGTGCATCGAGTTTGTCCGTCCCTATCCCCATGGGTGAATTTTTTGTATGGTCAACCTGCTAGGCTTTACGTAGGGGATAACTGCATTTGGTCTACCACCGGGGTTCAGCAGGGGGATCCGCTAGGACCTTTACTGTTTGCTCTGGCTTTACACCCCCTCATTACCCGGGTCCAAGAGCAGTGTCACCTGCTTTTTCATGCTTGGTACCTTGATGATGGTACGATTATTGGTCCTGTTCGTGAAGTGGCTAAGGCTTTAGAAGTTATCTCAAGGGAAGGCCCTTCTTTGGGGCTCCAACTAAATGTTCAGAAGACTGAATTGTTCTGGCCATCATGCAATGGGGAGAAGTTTGTTGCGGGGTTGTTCCCAGAGGATATTGGGAGGCCTAAGCTGGGAGTCAAGTTATTGGGGGGTGCCGTCAGCCGTGATCGGGACTTCATCAGTGACCTGGCTGTTAAGAGGGCCTCCCGGGCTGTCGATCTCATGAGGGTACTC
This sequence comes from Helianthus tuberosus, assembly GCA_030545235.1. Taxonomy (NCBI): domain Eukaryota; kingdom Viridiplantae; phylum Streptophyta; class Magnoliopsida; order Asterales; family Asteraceae; genus Helianthus; species Helianthus tuberosus. The sequence goes on from CM060406.1 coordinate 192,989,291, forward strand.
CCGCAACTTAAGAATCCACAATGTGAACTCCTTTTACTGCGTTCGTGCATGGGAGTTGCCAAGCTTATCTTTGGTCTCCGCACATGCCAACCATCTTATGTTGGAGCGGCTGTTACTTTGTTTGATGAAGGACTTCGGCAAGCCATTGATGATATTGTGGTTGGCGGAGGGCCGTTCTTTGGGGACTTGCAATGGCGATTGGCTTCCTTGCCAATCAAGGAGGGTGGGCTTGGATTACTATCGGCGGGGGATGTCTCGTCTTTTGCCTTCGTGGCCTCCAGAGTGCAATCTTTGGAACTTCAAGATCATATTCTGCGAGCTTGTTGTGTGGGTGATTTGGATTCGGAATTTAGGGTTGCGTTGGATGGTTTACAAGCCGTTCTTCCTGATGTTGACCTTGGCGGTTTTGCTAATAAAGACACCGCCCCCCGTGAACCTCAAACTATTTTGGCGAGTGCTTTTTATGGTAAAACCGTGAAGGAAATCAATGGTGTTTTCGGGTTATCCCCTCGGCAAAAAGCTGTTTTTGATTGTTTACGAGCCCCCCACGCTCAAGATTTCCTTACTGTTATCCCGATCGAGGGCTTGGGGCAATGTATGTCGGCAGTAGAATATCGGTCTGTCCTCAAATATCGTTTGATGATACCGTTGTACCCTGAGGATGAACCGTGCCCTGTTTGTCGGAAGGTGTGTCTTGATAGCTTCGGGGAACATGCCCTTCACTGCAAAGAGCTTCCTGGCTTCAAGTACAGACACGATCTGGTTAGAGATGTGTTGTTTGACGTTCTCAAGCGAGCTGGTATCGCTGCTAAAAAAGAGGCTCCGGTTAATTTCCTAACGGACCCGAAGGAGGGGAGGTCTTCCCTTCGACCAGCCGATGTGCTGGTTTTTGGATGGTCCGGGGGTAAGCATGCTTGCATTGATCTCACGGGGGTGTCGCCTCTTGCCGGTTTCAGGGGCAGTGGTTTTGTTTCAGGGCAAGCGGCGCGGAAGGCTGAGGCGGGGAAAATATCCAAGCACGAGCAGGCCTGCATAGATAATCAACATGCCTTCCTTCCTTTCGCGTTCGATACCTTTGGTTGTCAGGCCCCTGTGGCGTCCGGTTTCTTGAAGCGGGTTCAAAAGGCAGCACTTGCGCATGCGACAGTGTCTGTAGGCCATAGTTATGTGTTTAGCCGAGTAGGATTTGCAATTCAAAAGGGGGTGGCGGCGCAGCTTGTTGCCCGTCTACCAACCCATGATTTGTAATTTGCTCTAACGTTCTATTAAGAAGAAAATAAGCCATTAATAAGTTGTCTAATTTTTTCTTTAATGTTATAACCTTATAAATATATTAAAAACTAGGGTAGTCAATTATGAAAAAAAAAAAAAACACTTATAATAAAACCGGTAGGATAGTTTGCATCAAATTTGAGAAGCTTTCAGTTGTTGCGGGTAGATTCTTATTTTATTTTCTGGGGGCCAGAAGCATTGGATTGACAGGTAAATGACAAAAAGGCCATGAAATAAGAAAGAAATAAAAAAGTCGATGGGTTGACAGGTAAATGACAAAATTGCCCATTGGAAAATGAAATAGAAAAGAGCACTAAGGGTGTAAGGGGCACTCACCTAAGAGGTGAGTCCCCTCTCTTACACCCAACCAATCCTCTTGTGCCACGTCAACTCCCCTCTTAAACTCCCCTAACACCCCATTTTGATGGCGGCACTCCCCTCTTTAGGTGACTTGGGTTTTTTTTTTTTTTTTTTTTTTTTGTAAAATTATTAATGTTTACAAATTAAAAAAATATTAATAAAAAAAAAATTAAATAAAAGACATTTCATTAAATTAAAAAAAAAATACATTCAAACTAGAAAAAAAAATACATTCAAAGTAGAAAAATATAAAAACAAACTACTCGTCGTCCGAATCAACTTCAAGGTGAGGCAGGTCTAAACTTCCGAGATGCTCAACGAGATCGTGTTTTAGTCTCCAATGCGTGTCTTCGTCAATGAGCTCCGTATAAGCTGTATCATCGAAGACGGGTTCGACTGGAGGATCTTGAATATGTACCGGTGCTATCGCCCTTCCGTCGTCTTTTATAATCATGTTGTGTAAAATAAGGCACGCATACACGATGGACCTTATCTTTCTCACCGTTTTCGAACGCATTGGGCGATTTAGTATTCCCCACTTCGACTTTAACACACCAAACGCCCGTTCCACATCTTTTCTTGCGGCCTCGTGTTGCCTCTTGAACTTTTTTTCATTCGGGTCGTGTGGATATGGAAAAGACTTCACAAACACGGACCAGGTAGGGTAGATCCCATCAGTAAGATAATACCCGCGTTTGTATAAGTGGTTGTTCACTTGAAACGGACAATTTGGCGCCGTTCCGTTTCGTTGAGCAAGAAATAATGGAGATTGTTGCAGCACGTTGATGTCGTTTTGTGAACCCGCCGGGCCACAAAAAGCATGCCAAATCCACAAATCTTGAGACGCCACCGCTTCTAACATAACCGTCGGGTATTGATGATCGCCTCTCATGTATTGTCCACGCAATTCTGTGGGGCACATTCTCCAGACGAAGTGTGTACAATCCAGACTACCCAACATACCAGGTAGGTGATGCCTATCCTCATGAGCCTGATACAATAGCGCGACGTCGTGGCTCGTTGGTCTACGTAGGAATTCACCGCCATACCTTTTACAGACCGTCTCGCAGAAATATTCAAGGCACTCACGAGAGGTCCTTTCAGACATATTTAAATATTCGTCCCCCTCGTCTGGTGGGTTACCGGTTGCAAGTTGTTTAATCGCCGAAGTAACCTTTTGCAACGGTGTGAAACTTTTCTTCATTCTCCCGTCTAAGCCTTCTTTAAACCACTCGTCAAACGCTTCCACGTCACTAACAATTTTTAGGAACAACGACTTGGACATACGAAATCTGTGACGAAAAGTATCGTCATTAAATTTTGGATTTTCATCAAAATAATCGGCCATGAGTGTCTCATGGCCCCCCCCACGATCTCGACGGACAAATTTTTTTTTACTAGACGATGCCGTGTCTAGTAGCTCCGCTTGTTGGATGAGATTTTGGAAGAAAATTAAGCTAGAATCGCTTGACGATGCATCTCCATCGTCGGGAAAGTCGGGTAGGGTTGAAAGAAACGGAAGCCTGGGATCCATTTTGTATTTGAAAGAATTGAGTTTGAGAGTTTTGGTGTGAGTTTGAGAGTGGTGAGTTTGATTTAGGTTGGTTAATATATATTGTTTAAAAAAGTTGAATTTTTTTTTTTTTTTTTAAAAAAAATGACCGTTGATGAACGGTCTTCTTTCGAAAGTCGAGCCAAACAACGCGGTATCTCCCCACCGATCCCTATCACCGAATCGGGTCCCCGCTTTGATGGCGGCGGTGTTCCCGATCGGTGACTAGGGTCACCGAACCCTATCCCCGCTTACGCCCCGTCCACCCTAAGAGTGGATATGAGTGTCCAAGTCGTGCCACGTGCACGAGTAAAATTGGATTTGATTCACTGCATCTCCGGTCGGTCCATCCTAACCCGTTCGGTCACGATCGCCCATCATTAAAAGTTCTTTGAAATCCCAAACGACTTGCCAACCATTGGTGTGACGCTGTGGTCAAGGTCGACAACTCGATTGTCGCCAACCCATTGGCTCTCCTAGATGCGCGGAAACTCAACCTCCACCCTCCTGAAGGCACGACAGTGGAATAATCGGTAAAACCTCGCATCCCATCCAAGACGAAACGGCGCCACCCATATTCGCCCTTCACCTGGATGTCGCAGAAAATGACGAGGAGAGTGAGAGTCGAACCTGAGTCACACTTTGAGAGAAGGTAAATAACCAAAAGGGTGGTGGTTCATTGGCAAAGGTAAAACTTTTAAACACTTTGAGAGAGAAGAAAATTTTGAGTTCAAGTCCAATAACCGACAGGAATAAAAGAAATTTGTTGTTCAAAAAAAAATAAATAAATATAATAATAATAAATTAATAATAACTATTAAAATATATGAACATTTGCTAGATTTGGTTTATCTAAAAATTGAAAAAAATTAAAACTTGAGAGTGTATGAAAATTTACAATTAAACTTGAGAGTTCACATCTCGGTTTCAATCTCCTCTCCTTGTGTAACCGAAACAATTTGTTTAGTGGGACTTCGATGAGTCAATGACAACATCAGGCTAGAGGGTATGGTGATGGTCCTCCAAGGGAGGATGATCCGCCACGTAGGCGCCACGTCATAGTCCTCCCAAGGATGGTCCATCCTACAAAACTAGAGGGTATGGGAGGATAATCCTACCCCACCACTATGTACAAGTACCACCAGCCTAATGTACAAATCACTAAGCCTAAGAGTTGCAACTTGATAAAAAGGGGGCCCACCATGTTGGATCTTCCTGAACGTCCATTCCTCGACGTTGAAGACGGGGACCGGGGGGGGGGGGGGGGGGGGGGATGGGGTGTAGACGGGGATGGGGACGGTCCCCATACCCCATAGCCTCATCAATGTTGAATGATCCGTTTTAATTACCATCTTCAACTCCAAGTCATAACTATTATTATCGTTTCGTTATCGTTACTATTTTTTTTTTGTTACGGATCAATTTTTGATTCAGGGTATTTATTTTTGTTGTTTTCAGTTTCACCATCGTTGCTATTGTTTTTTCCGTTACTTTAGTAAATTATGCAATCACATCTTTTCGGTTTTTCTCTCTCTTTTTGTCAAATTGTGATTATTCATCAATTAATGAACTATGCTTTGTTATGATTTTTTCTAATAGTGGAACCTAATCCGGACATAATGTTACAAGAAAACTTTATAATAACCTCTAATCAATGAGGTATTGTTCCGCCAATAATATATCTACTATATCATGTTATTCTATCGATAAGGCTTATGACCATTAGGTCATGAGCTCGATTCTCACAAGGGGGGTTTTTCCCAGATTTATTGGGTTTCCTCCTGAATTGGTGTAGGGCATTATTGCCTAGTGGAGATGGATATGATCGGGTGGGTCCGCTGGTGGCACGATGATACTCCAGTGGTCCGTCAGTGATCCTAATTTGCCGTTCAAAAAAAAAAAAAAATATATATATATATATATATATATATATACTTTTTGTCTTTAATAATGTCCAAAATTGTTGGGGATATAGGCAATATACATTAATAATCAAAATTAATAATCAAAATATAAATAGAAGTAAAGTGCGTCATCACTATACAAGATATGTTATCAATAAATAATTACTTTATCAATAAATAATTACTTTATTCCCAAAAAAGAAAAGAATAAAGAAAATTTTAATACACTGTTAAATTATTATAATACATATTCTAAAAAGACTAATAAATGTCTAAGTAGATAAACAAGAATCATATACTCCTCACGAAGAAAAAAGTTATTAATATATAAAGACTGATTCATCAACGGCCTTCTTACGTTTAAGTTAGGAAATTCCAATTCCAAAGTTGATAAAAATGATTACTTAAACGGGTTCTAATGTTCGGAATTATTTTGATTTTGTACAACAGAAAATGCGATATAAACATGTGTTAAAATTAAATACTCTACATATAAATTATGATATATAAAGAGTAAATTACAAAATCTATTTTTCCTATAAAGTGTAAAAAGTCATAAAACACACTCAAAATCCACAAATAACATAGTGAAGATTACTAAAACGTCATATTTGTGGGTTTTGTGTTGTGTTTTGGCTGATAAGGCTTTGACTATCGAATAACTAACATTAGTGTGTTTTATGTTGATTATCATGTTGTGTTTTACATTCTTAGTTCTACGATGGTGTGTTTGAAGTTTTTATGGACTGTTATGTAACAACCCGTGTTACGAAAGTTAAAGTACAAGTCAAAGTCAAAGGACGAAAAGATTGCTAATTGCGAGCTGTTACCCTTTGCTTAATTACTGATTTGACTTCCTTGACTTGTAATCGAACCCTGTATTTTAATTGCTTTAGTTGTATTATGTGGAGTATCTATAAATAATCGAGGTTTAATCGATGTTTATCGCTTATTCGCTTTATCGCTAATCGCGTTCGCTACTTGACTTACATGTTCTGTATATTGTTTTACGTGTGTGTGCTATTTATGTGTTACATGTGCATGTTTACTTTATATTTATGGTGATTAATCGAAACACAATCGCAACTCTAATCGCAAACGCTAAACGCAAGTTATTTAGGATGATTGTATGTTAGATATAGTAATTGTGTGATTATTATTAACCTATCGCATCGCATAATCGACACTCGCTTAAATGCATCGCAACGCTCAAAACGCAAAACGAAACGCCGAAACTCAACAAGCAAAGCCACTTCCATCGAATGACCATTCGATCGAATGGTCATCCGAACGGATGACCATCCGATCGGATGGCCATCCGATCTATGTGCCATCCTATCCGACACTTGTGCCACTTTCCTCTTTTGGCAACCTATAAATACCCTTGTCACATCACCAACAGCGTTGTGACAGTTCTCTCATTCGACCAGCACGCTCAAGCCCTCTTTTCTCTCGATTTCTCGCGATTCTTGTAAGTTTTCAACTCAAATCTTGTACATCTATGATCTACACACACTCCTTCATCATTTTCTCCTTTGAATCTTAACTTTTAACCGTGAAATCAGTGGGTTTGAGGTGTTCTAGGATGATGTCGTCATGGAGTTCTTATGAACTTCAAGATTTGGCTTCATTTCACCAAAAACAACTCAGATCTGGAGGATTTCCACAAGATTTAACATTGTTGTCGCATAGATCTAAACATTTTCAAAGTTAAAAGGATTGAAATATACTTCTCTAACTTTCTTTCAACTCTTTTACACTTAATGCACTCAAACTGATAGAATCGGAGCTCGTTCAGGCCTTCTACTCATTTCTTAGTGAAGTGTCGGTCCAAGATCTGATTTCCTATCAAAGAGACAACCGATTTCGGGTTAAAAATAAACAGCCATCACGAACAGTTAGCTGAACGGACTGGGGTGATTCCCACTTCGGTCGGACGACTTGGACTTGACGAGGTTCCGTTGTTTAATACGTTGTCATACCGTCTCGATCAAACCGCAAACTTTTCAAAATAATCAAGTTTCAAGACGATCAGGTCGTTGGGACGGATTGCCGTCCGATCGGATTGCCATCCGATCGAACAACAATCCGATCAGATTGCACTTGAGTTTCCATACTTAAAACATTTTCAAAATTCAAAACGATCTGAATGTCGAACGGATTGCCGTCCGATCGGATTGCCATCCGATCGAACGACAATCCGATCGGTTGACATTTGTATCTCAAATACTTAAACATTTTCATAATTTTCAAATATCATCATTTCTAACGGATTGCCAACCGATCCGAAGATCATCCGATCGAATGACCATCCTGCTGTGAACTTGTTCTCAAACTGAAATGTCTCGCCAATCGGATCGCTATCCGATCGAACGACCGCTCGATCGATCGACCTGAAGGGTACAGATACTTATCCGTTTTCAAAATGCTACAACGAAAACTTCAAAGCCATCATACACAAACACATCATACCCAAACGAATGTCAATTCGATCGGATGGCCATCCGATCGGATGACCATCCGAACGGATGGACATCCGATCGAATGACAATCCGATCGGATTGCCATCCGATCGGATTACCATTCGTCACTTGGTTCTTTTATCGTTCAACGCGCCGTTCTTCGCTTATGCTATCGTTAACTGTCCAGGCTAGTCTCTCAGCGCTCCCTTCAATCCAAGAGAGTGTTTATTTACTTAAACACAATATGTGAGTATACTCGAACCCTTTTTGCTTTACACACTTTTGGGTGTTACATACGTTACTTATTCAAATCACAACCAACACACAACGCTAACACTATTTATACGCTGACCGTTATTGCATGCTACGTGTTACTCGATGAATGCTTGTATGTTATGTTTACAAGTGATTGTTGCCTAACACCTTAGCAACGATAGTACTATAGTTTGGACACAGCACCTGTCGTGGACAGGGGTTGTTAAGGGCTTTACTTCACCTGTCCCAGTGGAGATATGTGTTGCGCATTCTACAACTCGCAGTCACGTCTGTGCATATTTCATTGTCGATAACCTACTAGCTTTCACTTTGCTACATGTTACATGCTGGTTATGCGTAAACGATTTCGAACTCTACTATACTATTAAACTTGTATGCTCACCTTTACACTATGTGTATTGACCTCTATTTTAACGTATGTGACAGGTGCTTAGGATGCTTGCTTGTTATTTGCTAGAATCAAGCTAGGATGGAGTCTAGAAACAAATTAAATAAAATCTGAGTTGTCGGAACATTTGATCTGTCTTTGAGAAAACAATGTCTGTAATAACTGCTTTTATTTGATATATTATGGTATGGGACATAATGATAAATATCCGGTAATATTAGTCGTTATGGATTTCTCTTGGACAATCTGTTTTGCTAAGTGCCGCGCCCCGATGTTTCCGTCATCGGTTGGGGTGAGACAGATTGGTATCGGAGCCATAACTATAGGGAATTAGGCAAGACTCGACCTAGTCCGGGTCGACGTCTTAGAAACGACCTAGTCTATAGTCCAAGTACCAACAGACCGCCTCGTGCGAACCCGTTAGGGGTTCCATACGAGCTTATTGTTATTTCTCGATCGACTCGCAATCATACTATACTATCACAGTGCCTTTCCTAAGGCAGTCGCACTGCACTACTTTCGAAAGTGAACGAGTGATTAGATCGAGATTAGGTGTGAAAACCGCAAACTCTCGATTAAATCGCTTGTTAGACCCGCATTTTCACTATAAACAAGAGAATTTTCGTTGAATTAGGAGTGAAATCCGTACTTCAACGTAAATATCTCTCGATCTCGTGATTCTATCACACAAACAGGAATGTGGTCGCTAAGTTAGGGGTGAAACCCGAACCTTGATGACTCGTTACGCTCTCAATTTTGATTTTACAAACTCTCACCAAAGTCTCGATGGATTCCAACGACTAGAGTTGCGTAAATAACCAAAAGGATGCGTACCATTCACCGTATGTCGGTAATTGAGCACAGTCTATTAGGCCAAAATGTATACTTGTAGTCCTTGAGAATAGTCGAATCACTTTGGGTAGTCGATGTCTATCAAGCCGAGACACTCTAGTTTCGCCTTCAAGCTCGCAATCTCTGATTTTATGTGTTCCGATTCTGAGCCCGCAACTGCTGACTCTGATATTTGTCGTTTTATGGGGAATTTTATGTGATTTATGTGGTTTACATGTTATTTGTTAGCGTTTTTAGATACTGATGGTTTCGATCTAACGTTTCTTGCACCGCTTATCGCACACAACACACTACACAACGCTAACAAATCGTTCGCTATACTACTCGCTGTGTACTCGCTAATCGCAATCGCTCTCGCGAACTTTGTATGATAGGTGAATACGTGCAATATATGTGGGTGAATACGTGCAACATATAGTGTGGATTCTGTGGTATACGTGTTTCTGTGCCCTATATGCTTATGTGTTTCTGTGGATTATGTGCCTACGTGATTACGTGTTTAATGTGTTCCTGAGCTTTAGTAGTATTAAGTGTGTTGTGAGGTGAGATTCATTTATATAGTGTCTGAGTCCTAAGGCGATGTCTGTTGCGGACAATGTCGTCATTTGAATCATTTCACTCCCGCTCTGCTCGACGCAATCACGAGGATAAGCGTATCACCGCACTGGTCGCTAAGCAGATGGCGAAGGTCATACCGCAAATTGTTAGCGAACTGAATTAAAACGCTAGCAAGTCCTCTGAAGAGTCCAGGACTGATGCTCCTAAAGCTACTTTTAGCTTCAAGCAGTTCAAAGCCTGCGGAACCAAAGAATTCGCCGGAGAAGATGGACCTATTGCCATGTTCCAATGGTTTGATTCTATTGAAGTCACCCTGTGCCAAAGCAACTGTCCTGATAATCTCCGCACTGTTAACGCCACCTTCTGTCACGACCCCCGACCATACCCAAGATGGGAGCCGCGAGCAGTCAAGTGGTACCGGTGATTATTTAAAAAAAAACATTGCAGCGGAAATGTTCATTTGGACCGTGAGTTAGGAAAAATATCAGAGTTTAGAAACACCGGATTTTATTTATTAAATAGATGGGATAAAACCCATGTTTTACAAAGGTAGCTTTAATAAGGGATAAACCCGAATATATGAAACCATGTTTTCTTAATTTAATTCAATTGATAAAATAAGCCACTTCTTTAAGCCTTTCGGTGCCGTATCATCACTCTTATTCCAATCTACTGTCATTACCTGAAACGCGTTTTAAAAAGGTTTGGTCAGCAGGAAATACTGGTGAGTTCATTCATTTTTGTACAAAACGACACTTTGTTATAAATTACAGCATAAGAGCGATTACAATGGCTACTATCTTATTTTTATCTGGCGCCGTGTCACACCCTGGTGACGATGGTCATACCACTATTGGGTCCTTTCACCCAAGTAGTGATGATTGTCACTGTTAAGTTGGTGAACCTAACCGTGAGAAATTAGTAATGTGCACAATACCCCACCTGCCAGTGATTCAAGATAACCACGACTTAATCCCTGTAACTATAACTTTTGAAAATAATTGGAGTATTGTAAAACATTGTTGATAAAAAGAGAATGACTCACCTTGTTAGCATATAGTCTTTGATTAAACAAGCCTCCTGATTCTATGCCTTCGGATAACTAAGCATCTACTTTATAGTTCTGAATCTTCTGATGATTAGTTATCTTGTTTGATTGTAAGTGTAGGGTGCGGAGTTTTCTGGTAGTTAAACATTTAGTTTAACAGAGTGGAATACGTATTAGTGTTAAACCCAATCAAACCTAACGATGGTCACGAGATCAGAACCTTAACGAAATTCACAAAGTATAGTCTTATTTAGACAGCACTTTGGCATTCGTTTCAGAACGAAATTCACAAAGTATAGTCTTATTTAGACAGCACTTTGGCATTCGTTAGTTGGTTCCCGAATCGATCGGACAGAATATCGCATCGGTGATTATTGGTTAGAACACCAACGTATAGAGAGAAGAATAGAAGGAATGAGCAAAGAAAAATGAATCCTAAGCTTCCTATTTATAGGTAGGAAATATGAAATTTCTAGGAAGTTTCCTTTGTATTTTCTAGGAAATTTCATATAGCTTTTCTAGTAAGTTACCTATACATTTTCTAGGAAGCTTCCTACCTACATATATATCCTCTTACACCTTCCTTGCACCTTCCTCATATATATCTATCTCATATATATTTATTTTCATGTATATCTGTTTAGGTGTTTAATTTACTTAATTAATCTTGCTTAGCTTAATTAATCTTGCTTAACTGATTAATTAATCATACTTAACTTGATTAATCTTACTTAACTGATTAATTAATCTTACTTAATTAATCTTACTTAACTGATTAATTTTCCTTAACGGTTTAAATCAAGTAATTTGCTTGGCCGTTTAATTAAATAATGTAATTAGCTGATTAATTAACTTACTTAGCTTGCTTAACTGCTAAGTTTCCTTTCCTGTTAAGTTTCCTTAGCTATTAAGTTTCTTAATTGCTAAGTTTTCTTAATTGCTAAGTGTTACATAACCATTTTACTTAACTATTAAGTTTGCTTAATTACTAAGTTTACTTAATTGCTAAGTATTCTAGTTTAGCAGCTTCCTAGTTATGAGTTCTAATTTCTAGATACAAGGGAACTCGTATTAGTGTATTAACTTAATTCAACTTTAACGATAATCACGAGATCGAAACCCTCACAACGAATGACAAAGTATAGCCAGATATTGGCAGCACTTAAACATCCATTGGATCGGTTTTAATCGATCGGATAAAGTATCGTACCAGTGATTAGAGTCATTACCCTAATACGGGCAGAGTTTCGGGATTTAGAAGTTCTGACATTAGAATGACAGAACAAGAGAAAGAAAAGAATTGAACGATTTGAAATGAAACTCGAACTCCTTATTTATAGGGCTGGAAATGGGGCGCGTCGTGACCCGCGAAGCACATAAGCTTCTTCAACGCGGCCCGCGAGGGAGTCTAGGTTGACACATGTAATGACACGTGTCCCTCATCCTTATCCGGTTACCCTTGAGCTGTCGCGCCCCGCGTAAGCTTCGGTTAACTCTTACGCGGCCCGCGAGCGATCCATAAAATTGAATTTCTTGATTTTTCACAAGGATTAGGGTTTTAGGGGTCCGGGTTTCCACTTACGGAGTGTTGTGGGACATTTTTGCAGGTCCTTACATCCTCCCCACCTTAATTCAAATCTCATCCTCGAGATTTACTGGAACGAGTAGGGATACTTCCGTCTTATTTTCGATACCCAAGTATATTCTTGTCCATGCTTTAAGTCCTACTTCACCCTGACCAGAACTAATCTTGCATGTTTTTTGGAATTCTCATGATTGACTGATACGGTCTTGCATTTACTTCTATATTTTGAGGAGGTATAACTAAAGATTTCTAAGTATTTCATGAAATGTATCATGTATACTTGCCATTTTAGCTGATAAGCTACTGGTCCACTTTGCTTAGTTACTTTAATGGTTTGACATTCCTTGGACTTAACTTTCCTTTCCAAATACAGAGAGACTTTTAGTGATATCCTTTCTCTGATTTCAATGGTTTGCCGATCTCATGGCCTGATAGTTGCTTTTCTCATATGTATGTCTAACAAACTGGATGATACTATCATCCATAAAGTGTTTTAAACGGTTAACACTAATACTTGTAGATCAATTATTGGAGAATCTTATGAGTGATAAATGATAGTTCTATTTATCGCACATGCACTTAGCATGTTTTTCTATGTTTGTAGTGTTCCTTTATACTGCTCAAAATAGGTCGGGTTAAAATTTTTCCCAAAAATGAGAAGTGAAATGACTATCTTGATTTAATACAATAGATAACGGGATTCTATGTAATGAGACCATTGGATCCCTACACAACTTAACTAAGCGTTTTATGCTAAAGGTTTCCTTCATTGGTAGGGATTGAGCAGACTTGGTTAATCGATCCACAATCTCCCTGATTACGTCGTTACATTTTCTTATGTTGGGTAATTTGGTAACAATATACATTTGTTATCAATCCCCTTTCCATACTGACCCTTCTAATCGTTGAAGTCAACCTAAAGGTTTCTAACGTTCAGTTTTAACTTGCTAACAGATTAAATACTTAGAGACATAACTTGCTATTTATCAGTAATTCCTATAAACTCTTGATACCTCATATCACTTACACGATGCAACAATTACTTAGTTCTATGAGCTCCTTCGAGAATTCTTCCTTCATAGGTTTCCTTGATTAGTACCCAAATTCTTTCCTTATGGAATCTCCAAATTCCATTAGTTCATTTTTTTTTCTAATTCCTTCATTATTCCTTTATAATCCTTCAGCATCATCCTTGATTGCTGTTTCTTGGGCACTCTTCAATTGTTTTATTAAATCTATCCGCAATTTTAATCTAAGAGCACGTACTTAGTTCGACTTCTTATGAAACTTATGGCTTAAAGCATCAACTATAACATTAGTCTTAACTTGTAATCGGTGTTATTCCTAGTCTCAGATGAATTTTGAGTTTCTCCTCACGATCGAGTGATAGTCCAAGTAGATCCTCTGGGAAAACGTCGGTCGAAATTTCTTTCAGTTCTATGCCTCTAGCGTTGATGAACTCCGAGACCATATACGCTATGTCGTATTTCCGTGCATAACTCACAGCTTTCATCACAGAGACGAACTTTGTTGGCTGGTCTGTCTTGTCTCCTTGTGGTCCCTTATCCGGTTGGCTTGCAAATCTAAACCTAAGTCAGCAATCACCTCTGGAATCATCGTTTCCATGTTATTCCTTTTTATGAAGCAGACAAGATTTCCTTTCTGTCAGTTCTTTTCATTCTTTCCATTTCATGGCATATGTCTTGATCCTGTGTTTCGAAGATCGGGTTTTACTATCTAAATGCCTAAATTTTGAAGCATACATTACTTCATTTTTCTTAACATATATACTAATGGTTAGGGCAACTTTAGTCCTTTAAGCTCGCGTATTTGTTACAGCAATTCCTTTGTTACTGACAATCTTAGTGGGATTATAGGTGAAGAAAGTCTTTGTAAGTGCATCTAGTCGTGGTTACTGTTATCTTCGCAAGAGTCTTTAAAGAAAGCAGAATTACTCTCATTAGCGTAGGGTTTGAGACATTTTGTACCTAGCACAACTTTTCCTAATGCGTTAATAATCTAAGGTAACGCAGAGGGAATTCTTATACTTTCGATGGCGTCCCAACTTAAAGGGTTCACATCGTTCATCTTGTCGCACGAGTTACGAGACGGGTAACCAAATGGAATAGTTTTCGATGTCGGAATTATAGATGTATACGAGAGATTCCTGATAAAAATTCTAGAATTACTATTGACACACAGGCTCGTGATGTATTTTAAATTATCAATCCTTATGGTTTTTGGATTTCCTTATAGATATACATATCTATATAGTCATATATTTCACATATTGTAATATACAAACCTTGCATAAGGTTAATGTATTTAAAAGATTCATATTTCGAAAAACAAGCCAAATATCAGGTCATGATACTATTTAGGGAATTCTGTCACTTGTTTGACATATCATATACCCCATCTTACCCGGTTCTTGCCGGAGAGGTAATTATCATTGTATTTCCCATAAATAGAATCTTCTCAATTCATGATTAAAAATGAATCTTTTATTAGAGCTTTTATCAAAGAACAAGGTAATTAGTATTCACATGATGGATCATATTCTAGAACCCAGTAGTACCAATAAACAAGAAATAACAGTGGCCAAGTGTTATCACTTATTTACCATACTTGTAACATTCTAGTCATCATCCTCACGGCATACTAACACCCATCACATTTTATCTACGCAAGTAATTAGCTTATCTCGAAGCTTATACTAAGGCATATTTCTTAAGTTCAAGTCTAAATACTATCCTTGTTGCTACTAGTTAATAACAATTTCCTAACTCTTTCGTTTAAGCTTAGGTATTATTACAACACCTAACTGCTTAAACCAGTGGCTCTGATACCACCTTCTGTCACGACCCCCGACCATACCCAAGACGGGAGCCGCGAGCAGTCAAGTGGTACCGGTGATTATTTAAAAAAAAACATTGCAGCGGAAATGTTCATTTGGACTGTGGGTTAGGAAAAATATCAGAGTTTAGAAACACCGGATTTTATTTATTAAATAGATGGGATAAAACCCATTTTTTACAAAGGTAGCTTTAATAAGGGATAAACCCGAATATATAAAACCATGTTTTCTTAATTTAATTCAATTGATAAAATAAGCCACTTCTTTAAGCCTTTCGGTGCCGTATCATCACTCTTATTCCAATCTACTGTCATTACCTGAAACACGTTTTAAAAAGGTTTGGTCAGCAGGAAATACTGGTGAGTTCATTCATTTTTGTACAAAACGACACTTTGTTATAAATTACAGCATAAGAGCGATTACAATGGCTACTATCTTATTTTTATCTGGCGCCGTGTCACACCCTGGTGACGATGGTCATACCACTATTGGGTCCTTTCACCCAAGTAGTGATGATTGTCACTGTTAGGTTGGTGAACCTAACCGTGAGAAATTAGTAATGTGCACAATACCCCACCTGCCAGTGATTCAAGATAACCACGACTTAATCCCTGTAACTATAACTTTTGAAAATAATTGGAGTATTGTAAAACATTGTTGATAAAAAGAGAATGACTCACCTTGTTAGCATATAGTCTTTGATTAAACAAGCCTCCTGATTCTATGCCTTCTGATAACTAAGCATCTACTTTATAGTTTTGAATCTTCTGATGATTAGTTATCTTGTTTGATTGTAAGTGTAGGGTGCGGAGTTTTCTGGTAGTTAAACATTTAGTTTAACAGAGTGGAATACGTATTAGTGTTAAACCCAATCAAACCTAACGATGGTCACGAGATCAGAACCTTAACGAAATTCACAAAGTATAGTCTTATTTAGACAACACTTTGGCATTCGTTTCAGAACGAAATTCACAAAAGTATAGTCTTATTTAGACAGCACTTTGGCATTCGTTAGTTGGTTCCCGAATCGATCGGACAGAATATCGCATCGGTGATTATTGGTTAGAACACCAACGTATAGAGAGAAGAATAGAAGGAATGAGCAAAGAAAAATGAATCCTAAGCTTCCTATTTATAGGTAGGAAATATGAAATTTCTAGGAAGTTTCCTTTGTATTTTCTAGGAAATTTCATATAGCTTTTCTAGTAAGTTACCTATACATTTTCTAGGAAGCTTCCTACCTACATATATATCCTCTTACACCTTCCTTGCACCTTCCTCATATATATTTATTTTCATGTATATCTGTTTAGGTGTTTAATTTACTTAATTAATCTTGCTTAGCTTAATTAATCTTGCTTAACTGATTAATTAATCATACTTAACTTGATTAATCTTACTTAACTGATTAATTAATCTTACTTAATTTTAATTAATCTTACTTAATTGATTAATTTTCCTTAACGGTTTAAATCAAGTAATTTGCTTGGCCGTTTAATTAAATAATGTAATTAGCTGATTAATTAACTTACTTAGCTTGCTTAACTGCTAAGTTTCCTTTCCTGTTAAGTTTCCTTAGCTATTAAGTTTCTTAATTGCTAAGTTTTCTTAATTGCTAAGTGTTACATAACCATTTTACTTAACTATTAAGTTTGCTTAATTACTAAGTTTACTTAATTGCTAAGTATTCTAGTTTAGCAGCTTCCTAGTTATGAGTTCTAATTTCTAGATACAAGGGAACTCGTATTAGTGTATTAACTTAATTCAACTTTAACGATAATCACGAGATCGAAACCCTCACAACGAATGACAAAGTATAGCCAGATATTGGCAGCACTTAAACATCCATTGGATCGGTTTTAATCGATCGGATAAAGTATCGTACCAGTGATTAGAGTCATTACCCTAATACGGGCAGAGTTTCGGGATTTAGAAGTTCTGACATTAGAATGACAGAACAAGAGAAAGAAAATAATTGAACGATTTGAAATGAAACTCGAACTCCTTATTTATAGGGCTGGAAATGGGGCGCGTCGCGGCCCGCGAAGCACATAAGCTTCTTCTACGCGGCCCGCGAGGGAGTCTAGGTTGACACGTGTAACGACGCGTGTCCCTCATCCTTATCCGGTTACCCTTGAGCTGTCGCGCCCCGCGTAAGCTTCGGTTAACTCCTACGCGGCCCGCGAGCGATCCATAAAAGTGAATTTCTTGATTTTTCACAAGGATTAGGGTTTTAGGGGTCCGGGTTTCCACTTACGGAGTGTTGTGGGACATTTTTGCAGGTCCTTACATCCTCCCCACCTTAATTAAAATCTCATCCTCGAGATTTACTGGAACAAGTAAGGATACTTCCGTCTTATTTTTGATACCCAAGTATATTCTTGTCCATGCTTTAAGTCCTACTTCACCCTGACCAGAACTAATCTTGCTTGTCTTTTGGAATTCTCATGATTGACTGATATGGTCTTGCATTTACTTCTATATTTTGAGGAGGTATAACTAAAGATTTCTAAGTATTTCATGAAATGTATCATGTATACTTGCCATTTTAGCTGATAAGCTACTGGTCCACTTTGCTTAGTTACTTTAATGGTTTGACATTCCTTGGACTTTACTTTCCTTTCCAAATACAGAGAGACTTCTAGTGATATCCTTTCTCTGATTTCATTGGTTTGCCGATCTCATGGCCTCATAGTTGCTTTTCTCATATGTATGTCTAACAAACTGGATGATACTATCATCCATAAAGTGTTTTAAACGGTTAACACTAATACTTGTAGATCAATTATTGGAGAATCTTATGAGTGATAAATGATAGTTCTATTTATCGCACATGCACTTAGCATGTTTTTCTATGTTTGTAGTGTTCCTTTATACTGCTCAAAATAGGTCGGGTTAAAATTTTTCCCAAAAATGAGAAGTGAAATGACTATCTTGATTTAATACAATAGATAACGGGATTCTATGTAATGAGACCATTGGATCCCTACACAACTTAACTAAGCGTTTTATGCTAAAGGTTTCCTTCATTGGTAGGGATTGAGCAGACTTGGTTAATCGATCCACAATCTCCCTGATTACGTCGTTACATTTTCTTATGTTGGGCAATTTGGTAACAATATACATTTGTTATCAATCCCCTTTCCATACTGACCCTTCTAATCATTGAAGTCAACCTAAAGGTTTCTAACGTTCAGTTTTAACTTGCTAACAGATTAAATACTTAGAGACATAACTTGCTATTTATCAGTAATTCCTATAAACTCTTGATACCTCATATCACTTACACGATGCAACAATTACTTAGTTCTACGAGCTCCTTCGAGAATTCTTCCTTCATAGGTTTCCTTGATTAGTACCCAAATTCTTTTCATATGGAATCTCCGAATTCCATTAGTTCATTTTTTTTCTAGTTCCTTCATTATTCCTTTATAATCATTCAGCATCATCCCTGATTGCAATTTCTTGGGCACTCTTCAATTGTTTTATTAAATATATCCGCAATTTTAATCTAAGAGCACGTACTTGGTTCGACTTCTTATGAAACTTATGGCTTAAAGCATCAACTATAATGTCACACCCCCAAAATCTACCCTGCGGAGTATCACCGCTTGGAGGTGTGACGCGACCAGGATCGAGCCACAAATCATATTGAACAACGTAATTAAGTAAATAAACCAACCGCAATAGAATTGGTGACCAAAAGACAGTAACTGACTTTAAGTTAACAGCGGAAGCATAAAACATAAGTCCAAAACATAAGTTCATAGTTCATAAGTTTAAAGCCCAAAACGTAGGTTTAATAAGTTCATAAGGATTTAAATATTAAGCACGAAACATAATATTCCGTATCCCACAACGACCTCCTCCTCGTGCAAGCTCCATAAGCATCTAACGACCTGTAAGGCATGTAACAACGAGTCAACAACAAAGTTGAGTGAGTTCACGGTTGGTTGTTTAGTTTTAAGTTATTTCCGAAAACATGGTTTGTCTTTCGTTGGCTTAATTGTCGTGGGGGTTACCCCATAGTTGAAAGTATGATTAACCAGTTCCTTCTTTGTTACCCAAACCATAGCCATAATTAGTGGGGACTTCCCCATGTGAACCACTAGACCGATATCGACAACTGACGAACAATAATGTGCCCTACGTCAATGTCTATCATCATTGACAGTTTGCCATAGTCCATTAGTACACGCCCGTCCGACTGGCACGGTGTAAGGTTTGTTAAACCTAATAGCGCTATTAACTAATGACCCGCTCGCCATTGGCCTCAGCGATTAAGTCGATATAAGATGAGGGACTGAATGATAGAGTTTTGTCTAGTAAGTTTTAAGATTGTTGTCCTACCCAAGGAGGACGAACGTACGTATTCTACCCAAGGAGAATACGCAGGATTAATATTGGCATCCTACCTATGGAGGATGGCCGTACATATCCTACCCAAGGAGGATATGTAGGTTCCATTTTTAGTTTATTAACCCGTTCCCAAACCACCGGGAAACCCATGCCTTATAGAAAGTGTGAACTCACCTCGGTTACTCGGTTTGACTCTCAAAAATAGCTAACAGTCAAGGTCGGTCAATCACGTCCTAATATGATTACCAGTTAGTCATTTAGTGGTTTTCAAATAGAGCACAAAGTTCCTACACGTATCTATCACATAACATGCATCACTTTAACGGTTTATGACCATATAAGCTTCCCATCTATTCTCGTTCTTAAGCAAACATACGACATTGCACATAACACTTTTATTGACATATAACATGTTAGATTATTCTCAGATAACCTACCCGACATTTAGACACGCAAATCACTACTTATGTCGTTTCAGCTTTTGTATTCAAAACTGGGCTGTTTTCGGGGATTTTAATAAAATAGTTAACTTATTCCAAAAATTCTCAACTTTTTACAGAAGGTCTTAAACGATCCAAATATTATGGTGTAAAAATCTCGGGATCCAATTCTTTACCAATATTTTATAAAAATTCGTTTACCGGACTGCAATCAGATTCATCATTTTCTGACTGCAATCCACGGAATAATTTATTAAAAATTCATCATAAGTCCGATTGATGAAATTCCAGTTGGAGCATTATACTGACATCAGTGGTCATCTACTGTACAAATTTCATGAGCTGATTCAAAATAAATTTCCAGTTATGACTAAAAACATATCACCCATTTACTATGGTAAAAACTCAGCTTTAGCTTCTGTTACAAAACGGGTCCTTAAAAAGAGTAAACAACCTCGAAAAATTACGATTCCAGTGCCATTGGATCCGTTTTTCGAAAATACATAATTTAGGCTTCAGAAATTCAGTTTTTCAATTTATTATGATCCGTTTACAGCCAGTTGAAGTTGGCTGAAAATGTCAATCAGCATGTTTCTTTATAGTCTAAACGTTACTAAATCGTATCAACAAATGTCCTAACAACGGGTTTATCAAGAAATCAACATGAAATCAACTACATATTCATTACAACATCCTACTAACAACATTTCATCTTTATGTTCCATTCTAATGTAAACTTTTATGATCAAGCTTCTTGTTTAATCCATTTAGTGTTCTTGTTCTTTAATGTTTTAAACATAAGTATCATACTACAATGAAAACAAGATGAACAAGGGTTTGACAAGAACTTACTACTAGCACAATGGCTAGGGTAGAATCTAGTGAAGAAGATGATGAGAAATGATGAAGAAAAAGCAAGAACAAAGTCCCTTTTGAAGCTCCGCAAGTTGCAACCTCCTTGAATCACCTTGTAAGTTTGAATGAGACTTGTAAAAAGGATGAAGAGGGTGGATATGTGGTGGTGATGGTGGCGGTTAAGGGAGGGCCGAGAGAGGGAGAGAGAGGTGAGGGAGTTGGTGTGATGTTATGTGAAGATATGAATGGCATGGTAGAGATCTTGGAAATATATGCACCATGCTCAAGATCTTACATCCTATATTTTGTTTACTTCAACAAGTAAAAATCTAGATAAAATATTGAGGTAATATCTTATTGAGATATGTTGGTGATTTGGTGGGTCCTTTGGACCGAAATCAAGCATGGGGGGGGGGGGGTTTATTGTAACATTGTAACTAGGTTGGTAAATATTAGTTAGATCTCAAGTATGCACTTGCATATATTTGTTAGTTGATTTCTAGCGTGTGTTATGGTAAACGGGGATCATAACTAGCCAAGAAATAATAACACAATGTGTTTGACAAATATTTGGTGTCCCGGGTAATGTCCGGTTGGATACCGTTTCGTTAAAGTGTTTAATTATTCCGTAAGGTGTCTTTTATATATATTTTTGTAACACAATTAATTCCTAACACATAGGAAAACATTCAGGACCATTTAGTCAATCTTCTGTACAATCAATAAGCACAATATAATATTAATTACTTGTACGGGTACATGTAATTACGAGGGTTGTCACATTCCCCCCTGTTAAGAAAATTTCGTCCCGAAATTTAGTGCGTGGTTACTGAGGAAGCTAGTTAAGTTGCGGTGTTTACTGGTTTTCCTGGGATGTCACATCATCCCCCCGTTGATTTGGAATTTCGTCCCAAAATTCTGCAGTAGCTTCAGCCTCAGTAGTGGTTGCACTTTTCTTAAACAACTGGGGATACTTGAGTTTCATTTGGTCTTCTCGTTCCCAGGTATACTCTGGGCCGCGACGGGAATCCCAACAAACTCGAACAAGAGGTATCCTGGTACGCTTGAGAACCTTAACATCTCGATCAGTAGTCTCTACTGGTTCCTCGATGAATCGCAGCTGGTCGTCGATTGTGAGCTCCTTTAAGGGAACTATGAGGGTCTCATCTGACAGACACTTCTTCAGATTCGACACATGGAAAACATTGTGAACCCCACTGAGTTCTTATGGTAGATTCAACCTGTAGGCGACTTTGCCAATTTTCTCAATGATTTCAAACGGTCCGACATAGCGCGGATTGAGTTTGCCTCGTTTGCCAAAACAAACTACACCTTTCCAAGGTGAGACTTTAAGTAGCACTCGATCCCCAACCTGGAACTCGAGTGGTTTTCATCGCTTATCTGCATAGCTTTTCTGACGGTCACAAGCTGTCGCCATTCGTTGCCGTATCTGAGAAATTCTCTCAGTCATATCTACTACAAGTTCTGGGCCAGTGATTTGGCTGTCACCAACTTCTGCCCAACAGAGAGGTGATCGGCACTTTCCTCCATACAATGCCTCGAACGGAGCGGCCTGGATACTGGTGTGGTAAATGTTGTTATACGAAAACTCCACTAATGGGAGGTGCTTTTCCCAACCATTGCCAAAATCAATCACACATGCCCTAAGCATGTCTTCAAGGGTTTGGATGGTGCGTTCACACTGCCCATCCGTTTGCGGGTGATATGCTGTGCTCATGTCTAATCGAGAACCAAAGGACTTGTGCATAGCTTGCCACAACTCGGATGTAAAACGTGGGTCACGATCAGAGATGATGGAGGTTGGCACTCCGTGCCTCGATACTACTTCCTTTAGGTAGATGTCTGCTAGAGTAGAAAACTTATCCGTTTCCTTGATAGCCAGAAAATGTGAAGACTTGGTCAGTCGATCCATGATCACCCAAATGGTATCATTTCCGCGTTGAGATCTAGGCAGACCAGTGACTAAATCCATGGAAATTTGCTCCCATTTCCATTTAGGTATCTCTGGTTGTTGAAGTAGGCCTGATGGTTTCTGATATTCGACCTTGACCCTAGCACAAGTCAAGCATTTACTGACGTAGGTTGCTATGTTGGCTTTCATACCAGGCCACCAATACGTAGTCTTGAGATCGTGGTACATCTTATCCGAACCAGGATGTACTGAATAACGAGACTTGTGCACTTCGTCCATCACAAGCTCACGTAAGTTTCCATAAAGTGGAACCCAGATGCGCCCTGTTACGTAGTAAGCGCCGTCTTCCTTTTGTTCTAACCGCTTCCTCGATCCTCGTAAGGACTCAGCCCTGATGTTTTCTGTTTTCAATGCTTCGACCTGAGCATCTCGAATCTGAGTAGGAAGACTAGAGTGAATGGTAAGCTGTAACGCACGTACACGCTTAGGTATAGTATCCTTTCGACTGAGGGCGTCGGCCATAACATTGGCTTTGCCCGGATGGTACTTGATCACACATTCGTAGTCATTCAAGAGCTCGACCCATCGACGTTGTCGCATGTTTAACTCCTTTTCCTTGAAGATATGCTCGAGACTCCTATGATCGGTGTAAATGGTGCACTTGGTACCGTACAGGTAATGTCTCCATATCTTAAGTGCGAAAACAACTGCTCCCAATTCCAATTCGTGCGTAGTGTAGTTCCTTTCATGAACTTTAAGTTGGCGCGATGTGTAGGCAATGACCTTGTCACGTTTCATCAACACGCAACCAAGTCCTTGTATGGAAGCGTCGCAATAAACCACAAAATCATCTGTGCCTTCAGGCAATGAGAGGATAGGCGCGCTACAAAGTCTATCTTTTAAGTGCTAAAAAGCAGATTCCTGTGCATCACCCCAACGATAGGTGACACCCTTCTGAGTTAGCGAGATGAGAGGTTGCGCAATCTTTGAGAAATTCTTGATAAACCTTCTGTAATATCCTGCCAAACCCAAGAATTGGCGGATTTCTGTTGGTGTACGGGGTGCAGGCCAGTTCTTGATCGAGTCAATCTTGGATGGATCAATATGAATCCCATCCTTGTTTACCACGTGGCCTAGAAAGTGGACTTCGCGAAGCCAGAAGTCACATTTCGAAAATTTGGCATACAACTGCTCTGTTCGAAGGAGTTCCAGCATAAGTCGTAGATGCTGCTCGTGTTCCTCCTGACTCTTAGAATATATCAGGATGTCGTCGATGAAAACAATAACGAACTTATCCAGGTAAGGTTTGCATACTCGGTTCATGAGATCCATGAAGACCGCTGGTGCATTCGTCAATCCGAAAGGCATAACCAGAAACTCGTAATGCTCATACCGAGTCCTGAATGCTGTTTTCGAGATATCCTCGTCTCGGACTCTCAGTTGATGGTAACCGGACCTTAGGTCAATCTTGGAATAGAAACTCGACCCTTACAACTGGTCGAATAAGTCGTCAATGCGTGGAAGAGGATAACGATTCTTCACGGTCACCTTGTTGAGTTCGCGGTAGTCAATACACATTCTGAAGGTACCGCCTTTCTTTTTCACGAATAATACTGGAGCTCCCCAAGGCGAAGAGCTAGGACGTATGAAACCTTTTTCCAAGAGTTCTTGTAGTTGCGTGGATAGTTCTTCAAGTTCTGACGGAGCTAGTCGATAAGGTGCACGAGCTATTGGTGCTGCTCCAGGAGCTAGCTCGATTTGAAACTCGACTTGTCGATGAGGTGGAAGACCAGGTAATTCCTCAGGAAATACCTCAGGAAAATCACGTACAATAGGTATGTCTTCTATCTTCCTTTCTTCCGAGGATGTATCAGAAACGAGAGCTAGAATAGCAGTATGGCCCTTTCGCAAACACTTCTGGGCCTTAAGGAAAGAGATGATGCCTACGACTGCACCACTCTTGTCGCCATGAATCACAAGGGGTTCTTCACCAGAACGAGGAATGCGGACGATTTTCTCCTTGCAAATAATCTCCGCTTGATAATGGGATAGCCAATCCATCCCAATAACGATGTCGAAACTACCAAGTACGATAGGAATAAGATCGATAGAGAAGGTCTGACCAGCTAAGACGAGGTTACAACCCTTAACTATGTGCGTGGCCTCAAGACCTTTACCGTTTGCTAGCTCTACCATGTGTATGGTGGTCAAAAGTGTTGGGGTGCGCTTAAGCATTTGGCTAACTTTTAAGGACACATAACTAGTATCGGCACCCGAATCGAATAAAACAGTAACAAAGAAATCATCCAGAAGAAACTTACCCATCACAACGTTGGGATCGTTCCTTGCATCACCCTGACCTAGCACGAAAACACGTCCCCTGGCTCCATTGCCATTATTGTTACCCCCGTTGTTGCCTCCATTGTTGTTCCCGTTTCCTTGGTTGTTGTTGTTCTGATTCTGGTTCAGCTGAGGACAGTTCCTCTTAAAGCGGCCTTCAGCGCCACACAGAAAGCATCCTTTATTGCCCTGCTGTTGCTGCTGGTGGTGGTTCTGTGGAGCTTGTTGTTGTTGTTGGCGATTCTGATTTGCTGGTCGTGCGCTCCTACAATCCTTTGCTTCATGACCAAACTTGTTACATCTTAGACAACGACCCTTGTTACACTGCCCGCTATGGTGCTTGTTGCACCGGTTGCACTTGGGGTGGTTCCCTCGGTATCCACCCTGTCCTTGACTACCAGAAGATTGTTGACCAGGACTCTGGTAGCCATCAGTCTTTCGCTGCTGAGACTGAACTGAAGTAGAACTCTTGCCCGAATTTCCATCCCATTTGCGCTTGTTATCACTGGGAACATTAGTAATAGTAGCGCTAATACGCTTGGGCAGCTTGTTCTGCTCAACTTCCTGATCAGTGAGACGATGAGCCAACTTGCTGATTTGCTGAATGGTGCCAAGATTAGCTGAGGTCACGTGGCTTTGGATTTCTGGAACCAAACCCTTAAGGTACAGCTCGATACGCTTGATAGGAGGATCCACCATAGTGGGACACATGATAGCTAATTCATTCGACCTCTTTGTGTATGCCTCGATTTCAGATCCCGTCATCTTCAAATTGAAAAATTCCACCTCTAGCTTGTGGATGTCGTCACGACTACAGTACTCTTCTTTGATCAGTTCTTTGAAACCGTTCCACGGGGTGGCATTAGCAACCGCCAGCCCTAGCAGTTGAACCTGTGCTTTCCACCAGGTTAACGCAGCACCTTCAAGTGTTCCAGTAGCATATTTCACCCTACGATCTTCAGGGCATTCACACATCTCAAAAACAGACTCAAGCTTCTCAAACCAGTGGAGGAGACCTACAGCTCCTTCTGTGCCGCTGAAAGTACTAGGTCGGCAATCCATGAATGTTTTGAACGTACATACTGGAGGTTGAGCATGTTGACCTATTGCGCGAGAATAAAAGACAAGGTTAAGCACAAGAGTTGGTTCGCGAGAGTAGGATCTAAACATCCTAGGATAGGTCGAAATAGCAGGTTATACCTCCTGCAGGGACAGCCGCGAGTGCCTCAGCCACTCGTTCCTTGATTAGAGCCGTTAGTTGGGCTTGTGTCAGGTTGATACCACCACGTCCTCCGCGTCCGTTCATGATCTTCACAATGAAGCGATCATAAGTGAGAAACGTGTGGTGAAAGTGCGTAAGTGTGGGATGACAGAAGAGAGTAAACACACAGGGTTTCAATTATCAGTTGTCATATTAACTAAGCATGCAATGTACTATGTAAACTAATAGACAGGCAATGTAAGCATGAACCATTTCACCTATGGTGTTGAGTCTTGCACGTGGAGCGAAGCGTCATTGTGGATCATTGAGCACTGTATAGGTTATAGTCTGGTTTTATCAAAAAGCTTTTCCCCTTTTTAAAACCAAGTTCACTATAACCAATGGCTCTGATACCAATCTGTCACACCCCCAAAATCCACCCTGCGGAGTATCACCGCTTGGAGGCGTGACGCGACCAGGATCGAGCCACCAATCATATTGAACAATGTAATTAAGTAAATAAACCAACCGCAATAGAATTGGTGACCAAAAGACAGTAACCGACTTTAAGTTAACAGCGGAAGCATAAAACGTAAGTCCAAAACATAAGTTCATAGTTCATAAGTTTAAAATCCAAAACGTAGGTTTAATAAGTTCATAAGGATTTAAATATTAAGCACGGAACATAATAGTCCGTATCCCACAACGACCTCCTCCTCGTGCAAGCTCCATAAGCATCTAACGACCTGTAAGGCATGTAACAACGAGTCAACAACAAAGTTGAGTGAGTTCACGGTTGGTTGTTTAGTTTTAAGTTATTTCCGAAAACATGGTTTGTCTTTCGTTGGCTTAATTTTCGTGGGGGTTACCCCATAGTTGAAAGTATGATTAACCAGTTCCTTCTTTGTTACCCAAACCATAGCCATAATTAATGGGGACTTCCCCATGTGAACCACTAGACCGATATCAACAACTGACGAACAATAATGTGCCCTACGTCAATGTCTATCATCATTGACAGTTTGCCATAGTCCATTAGTACACGCCCGTCCGACTGGCATGGTGTGAGGTTTGCTAAACCTAATAGCGCTATTAACTAATGACCCGCTCGCCATTGGCCTCGGCGATTAAGTCGATATAAGATGAGGGACTGAATGATAGAGTTTTGTCTAGTAAGTTTTAAGATTGTTGTCCTACCCAAGGAGGACGAACGTACGTATTCTACCCAAGGAGAATACGCAGGATTAATATTGGCATCCTACCTATGGAGGATGGCCGTACATATCTTACCCAAGGAGGATATGTAGGTTCCATTTTTAGTTTCTTAACCCGTTCCCAAACCACCGGGAAACCCATGCCTTATAGAAAGTGTGAACTCACCTCGGTTGCTCGGTTTGACTCTCAAAAATAGCTAACAGTCAAGGTCGGTCAATCACGTCCTAATATGATTACCAGTTAGTCATTTAGTGGTTTTCAAATAGAGCACAAAGTTCCTACACGTATCTATCACATAACATGCATCACTTTAACGGTTTATGCCCATATAAGCTTCCCATCTATTCCCGTTCATAAGCAAACATACGACATTGCACATAACACTTTTATTGACATATAACATGTTAGATTATTCTCAGATAACCTACCCGACATTTAGACACGTAAATCACTACTTATGTCGTTTCAGCTTTTATATTCAAAACTGGGCTGTTTTCGGGGATTTTAATAAAATAGTTAACTTATTCCAAAAATTCTCAACTTTTTACAGAAGGTCTTAAACGATCCAAATATTTTGGTGTACAAATCTCGGGATCCAATTCGTTACCAATATTTTATAAAAATTCGTTTACCGGACTGCAATCAGATTCATCATTTTCTGACTACAGTCCACGGAATAATTTATTAAAAATTCATCATAAGTCCGATTGATGAAATTCCAGTTGGAGCATTATACTGACATCAGTGGTCATCTACTGTACAAATTTCATGAGCTGATTCTACATAAATTTCCAGTTATGACTAAAAACATATCACCCATTTACTGTGGTAAAAACTCAGCTTTAGCTACTGTTACAAAACGGGTCCTTAAAAATAGTAAACAACCTCGAAAAATTACGATTCCAGTGCCATTGGATCTGTTTTTCAAAAATACATAATTTAGGCTTCAGTAATTCAGTTTTTCGATTTATTATGATCCGTTTACAGCCAGTTGAAGTTGGCTGAAAATGTCAATCAGCATGTTTCTTTATAGTCTAAACGTTACTAAATCGTATCAACAAATGTCCTAACAACGGGTTTATCAAGAAATCAACATGAAATCAACTACATATTCATTACAACATCCTACTAACAACATTTCATCTTTATGTTCCATTCTAATGTAAACTTTTATGATCAAGCTTCTTGTTTAATCCATTTAGTGTTCTTGTTCTTTAATGTTTTAAACATAAGTATCATACTACAATGAAAACAAGATGAACAAGGGTTTGACATGAACTTACTACTAGCACAATGGCTAGGGTAGAATCTAGTGAAGAAGATGATGAGAAATGATGAAGAAAAAGCAAGAACAAAGTCCCTTTTGAAGCTCCGCAAGTTGCAACCTCCTCGAATCACCTTGTAAGTTTGAATGAGACTTGTAAAATGGATGAAGAGGGTGGATATGTGGTGGTGATGGTGGAGGTTAAGGGAGGGCCGAGAGAGGGAGAGAGAGGTGAGGGAGTTGGTGTGATGTTATGTGAAGATATGAATGGCATGGTAGAGATCTTGGAAATATATGCACCATGCTCAAGATCTTACATCCTATATTTTGTTTACTTCAACAAGTAAAAATCTAGATAAAATATTGAGGTAATATCTTATTGAGATATGTTGGTGATTTGGTGGGTCCTTTGGACCGAAATCAAGCATGGGGGGGGGGGGGTTTATTGTAACATTGTAACTAGGTTGGTAAATATTAGTTAGATCTCAAGTATGCACTTGCATATATTTGTTAGTTGATTTCTAGCGGGTGTTATGGTAAACGGGGATCATAACTAGCCAAGAAATAATAACACAATGTGTTTGACAAATATTTGGTGTCCCGGGTAATGTCCGGTTGTTCGGTTGGATACCGTTTCGTTAAAGTGTTTAATTATTCCGTAAGGTGTCTTTTATATATATTTTTGTAACACAATTATTTCCTAACACATAGGAAAACATTCAGGACCATTTAGTCAATCTTCTGTACAATCAATAAGCACAATATAATATTAATTACTTGTACGGGTACATGTAATTACGAGGGTTGTCACATTCTCCCCCTGTTAAGAAAATTTCGTCCCGAAATTTAGTGCGTGGTTACTGAGGAAGCTAGTTAAGTTGCGGTGTTTACTGGTTTTCATGGGGTGTCACATCATCCCCCCGTTGATTTGGAATTTCGTCCCGAAATTCTGCAGTAGCTTCAGCCTCAGTAGTGGTTGCACTTTTCTTAAACAACTGGGGATACTTGAGTTTCATTTGGTCTTCTCGTTCCCAGGTATACTCTGGGCCGCGACGGGAATCCCAACAAACTCGAACAAGAGGTATCCTGGTACGCTTGAGAACCTTAACATCTCGATCAGTAGTCTCTACTGGTTCCTTGATGAATCACAGCTGGTCGTCGATTGTAAGCTCCTTTAAGGGAACTATGAGGGTCTCATCTGACAGACACTTCTTCAGATTCGACACATGGAAAACATTGTGAACCCCGCTGAGTTCTTCAGGTAGATTCAACTTGTAGGCGACTTTGTTAATTTTCTCAATGATTTCAAATGGTCCGACATAGCGCGGATTGAGTTTGCGTCGTTTGCCAAAACGAACTACACCTTTCCAAGGTGAGACTTTAAGTAGCACTCGATCCCCAACCTGGAACTCGAGTGGTTTTCGTCGCTTATCTGCATAGCTTTTCTGACGGTCACGAGCTGCCGCCATTCGTTGCCGTATCTGAGCAATTCTCTCAGTCGTATCTACTACAAGTTCTGGGCCAGTGATTTGGCTGTCACCAACTTCTGCCCAACAGAGAGGTGATTGGCACTTTCGTCCATACAATGCCTCGAACGGAGCGGCCTGGATACTGGTGTGGTAAATGTTGTTATACGAAAACTCCACTAATGGGAGGTGCTTTTCCCAACCATTGCCAAAATCAATCACACATGCCCTAAGCATGTCTTCAAGGGTTTGGATGGTGCGTTCACACTGCCCATCCGTTTGCGGGTTATATGCTGTGCTCATGTCTAATTGATGAAATTCCAGTTGGAGCATTATACTGACATCAGTGGTCATCTACTGTACAAATTTCATGAGCTGATTCAAAATAAATTTCCAGTTATGACTAAAAACATATCACCCATTTACTATGGTAAAAACTCAGCTTTAGCTTCTGTTACAAAACGGGTCCTTAAAAATAGTAAACTACCTCAAAAAATTACGATTCCAGTGCCATTGGATCCGTTTTTCGAAAATACATAATTTAGGCTTCAGAAATTCAGTTTTTCAATTTATTATGATCCGTTTACAGCCAGTTGAAGTTGGCTGAAAATGTCAATCAGCATGTTTCTTTATAGTCTAAACGTTACTAAATCGTATCAATAAATGTCCTAACAACGGGTTTATCAAGAAATCAACATGAAATCAACTACATATTCATTACAACATCCTACTAACAACATTTCATCTTTATGTTCCATTCTAATGTAAACTTTTATGATCAAGCTTCTTGTTTAATCCATTTAGTGTTCTTGTTCTTTAATGTTTTAAACATAAGTATCATACTACAATGAAAACAAGATGAACAAGGGTTTGACAAGAACTTACTACTAGCACAATGGCTAGGGTAGAATCTAGTGAAGAAGATGATGAGAAATGATGAAGAAAAAGCAAGAACAAAGTCCCTTTTGAAGCTCCGCAAGTTGCAACCTCCTTGAATCACCTTGTAAGTTTGAATGAGACTTGTAAAATGGATGAAGAGGGTGGATATGTGGTGGTGATGGTGGCGGTTAAGGGAGGGCCGAGAGAGGGAGAGAGAGGTGAGGGAGTTGGTGTGATGTTATATGAAGATATGAATGGCATGGTAGAGATCTTGGAAATATATGCACCATGCTCAAGATCTTACATCCTATATTTTGTTTACTTCAACAAGTAAAACTCTAGATAAAATATTGAGGTAATATCTTATTGAGATATGTTGGTGATTTGGTGGGTCCTTTGGACCGAAATCAAGCATGGGGGGGGGGGGGGTTATTGTAACATTGTAACTAGGTTGGTAAATATTAGTTAGATCTCAAGTATGCACTTGCATATATTTGTTAGTTGATTTCTAGCGGGTGTTATGGTAAACGGGGATCATAACTAGCCAAGAAATAATAACAAAATGTGTTTGACAAATATTTGGTGTCCCGGGTAATGTCCGGTTGTTCAGTTGGATACCGTTTCGTTAAAGTGTTTAATTATTCCGTAAGGTGTCTTTTATATATATTTTTGTAACACAGTTAATTCCTAACACATAGGAAAACATTCAGGACCATTTAGTCAATCTTCTGTACAATCAATAAGCACAATATAATATTAATTACTTGTACGAGTACATGTAATTACGAGGGTTGTACATTTCCACCTGTTAAGAAAATTTCGTCCCGAAATTTAGTGCGTGGTTACTGAGGAAGCTAGTTAAGTTGCGGTGTTTACTGGTTTTCCTGGGGTGTCACATATAACATTAGTCTTAACTTGTAATCGGTGTTGTTCCTAGTTTCAGATGAATTTTGAGTTTCTCCTCACGATCGAGTGATAGTCCAAGTAGATCCTCTGGGAAAACGTCGGTCGGAATTTCTTTCAGTTCTATGCCTCTAGCGTTGATGAACTCCGAGACCATATACGCTATGTCTTATTTCCGTGCATAACTCACAACTTTCATCACAGAGACGAACTTTGTTGGCTGGTCTATCTTGTCTCCTTGTGGTCACTTCTCCGGTTGGCTTGCAAATCTAAACCTAAGTCAGCAATCACCTCTAGAATCATCGTTTCCATGTTATTCCTTTTTATGAAGCAGACAAGATTTCCTTTCTGTCAGTTCTCTTCATTCTTTCCATTTCATGGCATATGTCTTGATCCTGTGTTTCGAAGATCGGGTTTTACTATCTAAATGCCTAAATTTTGAAGCATACATTACTTCATTTTTCTTAACATATATACTAATGGTTAGGACAACTTTAGTCCTTTAAGCTCACGTATTTTTTGCAGCAATTCCTTTGTTACTGACAATCTTAGTGGGATCATAGGTGAAGAAAGTCTTTGTAAGTGCATCTAGTCGTGGTTACTGTTATCTTCGCAAGAGTCTTTAAAGAAAGCAGAATTACTCTCATTAGCGTAGGTTTTGAGACGTTTTGTACCTAGCACAACTTTTCCTAATGCGTTAATAATCTAAGGTAACGCAGAGGGAATTCTTATACTTTCGATGGCGTCCCAACTTAAAGGGTTCACATCGTTCATCTTGTCGCACGAGTTACGAGACGGGTAACCAAATGGAATAGTTTTCGATGTCGGAATTATAGATGTATACGAGAGATTCCTGATAAAAATTCTAGAATTACTATTGACACACAGGCTCGTGATGTATTTTAAATTATCAATCCTTATGGTTTTTGGATTTCCTTATAGATATACATATCTATATAATCATATATTTCACATATTGTAATATACAAACCTTGCATAAGGTTAATGTATTTAAAAGATTCATATTTCGAAAAACAAGCCAAATATCAGGTCATGATACTATTTAGGGAATTCTGTCACTTGTTTGACATATCATATACCCCATCTTACCCGGTTCTTGCCGGAGAGGTAATTATCATTGTATTTCCCATAAATAGAATCTTCTCAATTCATGATTAAAAATGAATCTTTTATTAGAGCTTTTATCAAAGAACAAGGTAATTAGTATTCACATGATGGATCATATTCTAGAACCCAGTAGTACCAATAAACAAGAAATAACAGTGGCCAAGTGTTATCACTTATTTACCATACTTGCAACGTTCTAGTCATCATCCTCACGGCATACTAACACCCATCACATTTTATCTACGCAAGTAATTAGCTTATCTCGAAGCTTATACTAAGGCATCTTTCTTAAGTTCAAGTCTAAATACTATCCTTGTTGCTACCAGTTAATAACAATTTCCTAACTCTTTCGTTTAAGCTTAGGTATTATTACAACACCTAATTGCTTAAACCTGTGGCTCTGTTAGGATCGAAGGCTCTCATGATTGTGTTTGTTTGTATAACTTAAACAAACAATAGAGATGAACAGAGTTTAAGTGCAGCGGAAATGAACAACAAACTTTGTAAAGACAATCATAAAGGGAAATAGATTTGATAAACACATGAATTGCATCAGTCGAAAGATTACAAAGTAAATCGAAAGATTACAAAGCATGCTTACAAACAAAACTCCCCCTCAGCCTGATGCTCCAAGGTTGATTGCACACAAGATGAAAGGATTGGACTAGAGGAGAAGAACTCACTCAGTCAATCAAATGTAACAGTACAGGGTACTGCTCCATTTATAGGCAAACCAAACCACTGAAGCATCTCTGCTGACGTCACCATGAAAGTGACATCTAACAGCCTAACAACCTGTAACCTATGTTCCTATACAAACACTGTTATCCTAACCACTGATTCTATACAATATAAAAGACACACTAAACTACTGCTTTCTCCTTTCATCAGTGCTTTCCTCAAGGTTGATCAGTCCTTGAGTGAGCAGTCCTTTGGTCATCAGTAGATTGAGCCAGCAGTGTTTGCTTCTTAACAGTTTTTAGGGCTTCATCAGTAGTTTGAAGGGCAGCAGCTGTTGTATACGGACAGTGGATAGAGGGCATCAGATGTTATAATCACTTTCAAGGGGAAAGTCTAATGTAAACAGCTGTTTATTATGAATCACTGTTGTGATCCGGTTTTGGCTTTTATTATCTGTTCCTCTGATAGGGTTCAATCCCAACAGGCTCTGATACCACCTTCTGTCACGACCCACGACCATACCCAAGACGGGAGCCGCGAGCAGTCAAGTGGTACCGGTGATTATTTAAAAAAAAAACATTGCAGCGGAAATGTTCATTTGGACCGTGAGTTAGGAAAAATATCAGAGTTTAGAAACACCGGATTTTATTTATTAAATAGATGGGATAAAACCCATGTTTTACAAAGGTAGCTTTAATAAGGGATAAACCCGAATATATGAAACCATGTTTTCTTAATTTAATTCAATTGATAAAATAAGCCACTTCTTTAAGCCTTTCGGTGCCGTATCATCACTCTTATTCCAATCTACTGTCATTACCTGAAACGCGTTTTAAAAAGGTTTGGTCAGCAGGAAATACTGGTGAGTTCATTCATTTTTGTACAAAACGACACTTTGTTATAAATTAAGCATAAGAGCGATTACAATGGCTACTATCTTATTTTTATCTGGCGCCGTGTCACACCCTGGTGACGATGGTCATACCACTATTGGGTCCTTTCACCCAAGTAGTGATGATTGTCACTGTTAGGTTGGTGAACCTAACCGTGAGAAATTAGTAATGTGCACAATACCCCACCTGCCAGTGATTCAAGATAACCACGACTTAATCCCTGTAACTATAACTTTTGAAAATAATTGGAGTATTGTAAAACATTGTTGATAAAAAGAGAATGACTCACCTTGTTAGCATATAGTCTTTGATTAAACAAGCCTCCTGATTCTATGCCTTCTGATAACTAAGCATCTACTTTATAGTTCTGAATCTTCTGATGATTAGTTATCTTGTTTGATTGTAAGTGTAGGGTGCAGAATTTTCTGGTAGTTAAACATTTAGTTTAACAGAGTGGAATACGTATTAGTGTTAAACCCAATCAAACCTAACGATGGTCACGAGATCAGAACCTTAACGAAATTCACAAAGTATAGTCTTATTTAGACAGCACTTTGGCATTCGTTTCAGAACGAAATTCACAAAAGTATAGTCTTATTTAGACAGCACTTTGGCATTCATTAGTTGGTTCCCGAATCGATCGGACAGAATATCGCATCGGTGATTATTGGTTAGAACACCAACGTATAGAGAGAAGAATAGAAGGAATGAGCAAAGAAAAATGAATCCTAAGCTTCCTATTTATAGGTAGGAAATATGAAATTTCTAGGAAGTTTCCTTTGTATTTTCTAGGAAATTTCATATAGCTTTTCTAGGAAGTTACCTATACATTTTCTAGGAAGCTTCCTACCTACATATATATATCCTCTTACACCTTCCTTGCACCTTCCTCATATATATCTATCTCATATATATTTATTTTCATGTATATCTGTTTAGGAGTTTAATTTACTTAATTAATCTTACTTAGCTTAATTAATCTTGCTTAGCTTAATTAATCTTGCTTAGCTTAATTAATCTTGCTTAACTGATTAATTAATCATACTTAACTTGATTAATCTTACTTAACTGATTAATTAATCTTACTTAACTGATTAATTTTCCTTAACGGTTTAAATCAAGTAATTTGCTTGGCCGTTTAATTAAATAATGTAATTAGCTGATTAATTAACTTACTTAGCTTGCTTAACTGCTAAGTTTCCTTTCCTGTTAAGTTTCCTTAGCTATTAAGTTTCTTAATTGCTAAGTTTTCTTAATTGCTAAGTGTTACATAACCATTTTACTTAACTATTAAGTTTGCTTAATTACTAAGTTTACTTAATTGCTAAGTATTCTAGTTTAGCAGCTTCCTAGTTATGAGTTCTAATTTCTAGATACAAGGGAACTCGTATTAGTGTATTAACTTAATTCAACTTTAACGATAATCACGAGATCGAAACCCTCACAACGAATGACAAAGTATAGCCAGATATTGGCAGCACTTAAACATCCATTGGATCGGTTTTAATCGATCGGATAAATGTAAGACCCTAATTCACGTTTGACCAAAAGTCACAGCGGAAGTTCATGTCTAAAATTTCTTTCATTATAAATAACTTAACTTATTTAAAATTTAACTTTATCATAACTCTTTCACATAAATCCATCAATCGACTTATTTACTAAGTAAAAACATAGCTTATGTTTACTACATTATATACATCAACGTTCCCGTACAATCTCTCTAGTGACCCGATCCTCGATCTCTATTCCTTGATGATCCTCATGGTTCGTACTACCTGCGCTCACCACATAAAATTCATAACATTAGTACGTATCATAAACATATAAGATGTATTCACGTTTATTTTTCATTCCGTTAACTCTTTACATTCCGGCTTTCCGTCTGATCATACAATCCGCGGTGAGACTTCTTTGATATTCCTGCGTTACACTTCATTCACCAGGCATGCTATTATTATCGTTAGTACTCAATTTCATTGAATGCATGCGTACATACTTTCATACAAACTTATACATATGCCTACGATCACACATAACAACTTACATACATACGTACCTACATACATACGTACGTACCTACATACGTGCATACCTAAATACATGCATTCATACATACATACATACATACTTATTACATGCCTTCATACAAACCTACATACGTGCATACATTCATACATACTCACTTGCGTATATATACGTACTACCTACATACACACCTACATACATACATTCATACATACATTCATATCTTCACGTATGCCTACAAACGTGCATACGCTCATATATATCCCTACTTGCATACATCCAAACATACTTTCATTCATACATACAACTTATATTCATACATACATACATACATACATACCTTCATACGTATCTACACTTCCTAAAACAAGGAATAAATTAGTCATTCTTAGCTTATACGCGTTTAAAAACGGTCCGGACGGGTTCGCAATGCATCAACAGTTAAAATAAACGATTTTCGCGAAACTGACCACCGTCGCGTAGCGCTACTGCCTGGGGCCTTCCCAGTCGCGCTACGCCACTGCCTAGTTTTGACAGAATGTTGCAGCTGGTGCTGTATGATTCTCAGCACGACTCGATTTCACGGAAACGAGCATAACTTTCTCGTTTTTGATCCGTTTTACCCGATTCTTTTTTCTACGCGACCGTAATTTAATTCTCCATCACATGGAGTGAAAATCCAATATTTGGGCTACCGAAATTTAGGACCTTCAAGCCTTCGGCTTACTACCCTTTTACAAAAAACTTGACCCGTTCATGCATTTATCAACATAACTCGTTTGTTTGACCATAACTTCTTATGAACCTAATAATATCAATGACGTCTATCACAAAAGATTAAATTCTTGGATGTCTTGCATCCTCTTAACCCATTATCGTTCATATGCTTATTTTGACCCGTTAAGGGTATTTGCGCATTTTAAGGTCCTTAGCTTACGAAAATCATACTTCTTGCTTTCTTACTTTTTCATAACATTCATTTAATCAAATAGCTTGTTTGTAATCAACTTTTAAGACCATTTGCCCATTTTACCCATCAAGGGCGTTTTTGTCAACTTTGACCCACCCCTTACTACTAAAGACTTCATTGCATAAATTACCAATCATGCGACTTATCTACACTTGTAAATGCACATACCTGGCTCGGATCAAAGCTATGACCCGTTTTAATACTTCATCCGCTAAATTACTAGATAATAGCAACGCAAATCCTTTTTTCTATACATTCTACAAATTCATAATACTTAACAAAGCAATTCATTAGTCGATAACGCCAAAGGGTGACATCTTCACCGTTTGACCCGTTAAGTCTATATGTCCATTTTATCCTTGTGGGATGTTAGTTATTCATCATCCCATCCATGTAACTTATTACTTCGTTAACTTGCAACCAAAATTACCATAATGCCCCTTTTTACCCTTTTAACCATCAACTTAGTTTCTTAACATAACCACATGTTCCGACCCATACTAAGAATTGTCGGAACATCATAATTCACATATTTACTTACCATGTTTGTAATCTAAACATTGAATAGATATTCAACAAAAAGGGGTGTAAGTTTTACTTACATAGCATCCGAATATGCTTCCCGTGCGCATTAGTCCCGTTTGACCCGCTTCTTTTCCAAGCTTCCACATCGCTTATCAAGTATCAACTATCATATATCATTCTCAAGATAGTTAGCTTATTCATTATTCATCACAACCTTTTCATTACACGGATCTTACATGGAATTTATCATTCAACCTTATAACATGCTAATCTATCATTTCTTATCCGATTTCTTTAAACATTCACACACATGTATGATTCCAAACATCATTAACATAGGTAAATCATCAATTTACATTACATCATCTAAACCCACTTCATAACTACATTGTTAATCACTTACTAGTGATCTAATCTTAAGTTCTTCATAATTTCATCATACTTTTATGAGTGTACTACCTCCTAAGCATAGGGTACAACTAGTTCATGCATATCCTTCTAATCTCGTACATAATTCATCAAATTCCTCCTTCTAATCAACATGAATCATTCATGCATAAACATCAAACATACTAGTATCATATTTCTTTCAATTCTTCTAACAAGAATCTATCATATATATCAAAATACATCAATAATAAGCAAGAATTTGGACATGGATGATTCACCCATGTCATCATCTTCACCATTACAAACGGGTTTCACCCTTAAACATCAAATTAACCTAAACCATGCATAATCCATGTTCTATATGATGATTCTAACACACACCCATTCCCAATTTCATATAAATTCGCAACTTACATCATAACCCACTTCGTGAAAGATCACCAATGAAATCTTTAAGACATACCTTACGATCCCCATGAGAAGGTGATCATTAATCCGTGTTCATTCATGAATTTAGACCTTGATTTGCCCTTCAATTTGATGATTCTTCACGTTTAGGGTTTCTTGAGCTCTCATGAGAGCTCCTGCTCATTTCTAGAACACACGAATGTGTGTGTTTGTGTGTGTTGATTTTCACAAATAAAACCCATCTTTCCATCCTAACCTTTTTGGTCCCTCAAGTTTTGTCACTAATTAGAATTGACACAACTTTCATTCCTTATTTGTTTCTACCATACTTTTAACTAGGACAAATAACCTAGTTATTTATTTCTTGATGTACCATATTAGAACATTTAACGAATATAAACATTCGGGTTTTGGGGTGTTACAAGTCTACCCCCCTTAAATGAGGTTTCGTCCCCGAAACCTTTCTCATTTTATCTTACACACACACATCTATGTTTGACTTCATAGTCACATCATAATCATAAGTAATCATCCTATCTCATTTCATAATTATTAATACACTTGACTTCTTCCTCTTAACAAGTCTATACTTTCCATGGCATACTTTCATATAACATTCTCATTTCCTTTGACCCGTTAATAACAGGTTAATATACATACTTATTCAAACTTATAATAATGCTTACACTCATATAATCCGTTTATAACGGGTTTAGTACTTTCATCTCATCCTTTAAGATTCCATTCTATAGACACATTGTTTAACATTTAACTCTTGTTTTGTTATCACAACAAAACTGCTATGTCATCGTCATACCTACGTGCTTAACTCCGTAGCTAACATCATTCTACATTTCTATAGTCTTTTGTACCATACATATCCTTACGTTGCTTGCACATTCAGATATTTTCATTTCTATCATTCTTTTGTTCATCTGCTTTACATTTACTTATATGACTTGTTTGACGCATACATGGTCAAGCTATTGACTTCTTCTTATGTAGACTAGTTCCGTCTTTTATATCTTAAATCTGTTTCGCAGATTCGAACGCGTTATTCATACCTTTCGTACCTTCTATGTTTTGAATCCGTCTCGCGGATTCAAACATTGCATTCACATCTTTCATTCTTTGAATCCGTCTCTCGGATTCAAACATTGCATTTACGCCTTTCATCCCTTGAATCCGTCTCGCGGATTCAAGCATTGCATTCATATCTTTCATTCTTTGAATCCGTCTCGCGGATTCAAGCATTGCATTCATATACATTGTTGATCCGTACCTTCTTACGGATTCAACATTCTTCATTCTTATCATTCATGTTTTTCATTCCTACATAGTACTCTCAATTTCCCGAGAGTCTTACTACCCACTTCACCCGCACGCCCACATGCTACCCAATTCTAACGGACATACCTGCGATAATTACCACGGTCTCACGAATGTCATATGCTTCTTGCGTACTGGCCAGGTGCGCAATTCACATACTAATTTCGTGCCTTCAGGTAATCATCGCCTTATGTCTGCAGTAGTGGGTCTCAATTCGTGCTACATTTTTACAACCTTATCAAGACAACATCGTTGTCTTCCATTTAGTACTTACCCTCCCAAGGAGATTTCTTCCTTTTTCTTTTAACACCGGTACCATACATACTAACATTGTGTACCTGGGGTCCGTCTGTCCATCCGCATCCTTGCCTGCCTTAGCATTCATCCTAGACTGCATTCAAGGGTCATCTTCTTCAAACACTTATATTTACCTTGCACATAACATACCGTCAGTTTCTTTATACGTATACATAAGTACATACTTACATTCGCTTCTACCTTTGGATCTTGATCGAGTCTTAGATTGTACGGGTTCCTTATCATAAGAGCACACAAGTTTGAGTTCAAGTACTTACTTTCTTGTACTTGATTCTCTCAAACCAGGGCTCTGATACCAACTTGTAAGACCCTAATTCACGTTTGACCAAAAGTCACAGCGGAAGTTCATGTCTAAAATTTCTTTCATTATAAATAACTTAACTTATTTAAAATTTAACTTTACCATAACTCTTTCACATAAATCCATCAATCGACTTATTTACTAAGTAAAAACATAGCTTATGTTTACTACATTATATACATCAACGTTCCCGTACAATCTCTCTAGTGACTCGATCCTCGATCTCTATTCCTTGATGATCCTCATGGCTCGTACTACCTGCGCTCACCACATAAAATTCATAACATTAGTACGTATCATAAACATATAAGATTTATTCACGTTTATTTTTCATTCTGTTAACTCTTTACATTCCGGCTTTCCGTCTGATCATACAATCCGCGGTGAGACTTCTTTGATATTCCTGCGTTACACTTCATTCACCAGGCATGCTATTATTATCGTTAGTTCTCAATTTCATTGAATGCATGCGTACATACTTTCATACAAACTTATACATATGCCTACGATCACACATAACAACTTACATACATACGTACCTACATACATACGTACGTACCTACATACGTGCATACCTAAATACATGCATTCATACATACATACATACATACATACTTATTACATGCCTTCACACAAACCTACATACATGCATACATTCGTACATACTCACTTGCGTATATATACGTACTACCTACATACACACCTACATACATACATTCATACATACATTCATATCTTCACGTATGCCTACAAACGTGCATACGCTCATATATATCCCTACTTGCATACATCCAAACATACTTTCATTCATATATACAACTTATATTCATACATACATACATACATACCTTCATACGTATCTACACTTCCTAAAACAAGGAATAAATTAGTCATTCTTAGCTTATACGCGTTTAAAAACGGTCCGGACGGGTTCGCAATGCATCAACAGTTA
Source organism: Helianthus tuberosus (assembly GCA_030545235.1). NCBI lineage: Eukaryota > Viridiplantae > Streptophyta > Magnoliopsida > Asterales > Asteraceae > Helianthus > Helianthus tuberosus. The sequence goes on from CM060406.1 coordinate 193,031,183, forward strand.
AAATAAACGATTTTCGCGAAACTGACCACCGTCGCGTAGCGCTACTGCCTGGGGCCTTCCCAGTCGCGCTACGCCACTGCCTAGTTTTGACAGAATGTTGCAGCTGGTGCTGTATGATTCTCAGCACGACTCGATTTCACGGAAACGAGCATAACTTTCTCGTTTTTGATCCGTTTTACCCGATTCTTTTTTTCTACGCGACCGTAATTTAATTCTCCATCACATGGAGTGAAAATCCAATATTTGGGCTACCGAAATTTAGGACCTTCAAGCCTTCGGCTTACTACCCTTTTACCAAAAACTTGACCCGTTCATGCATTTATCAACATAACTCGTTTGTTTGACCATAACTTCTTATGAACCTAATAATATCAATGACGTCTATCACAAAAGATTAAATTCTTGGATGTCTTGCATCCTCTTAACCCATTATCGTTCATATGCTTATTTTGACCCGTTAAGGGTATTTGCGCATTTTAAGGTCCTTAGCTTACGAAAATCATACTTCTTGCTTTCTTACTTTTTCATAACATTCATTTAATCAAATAGCTTGTTTGTAATCAACTTTTAAGACCATTTGCCCATTTTACCCATCAAGGGCGTTTTTGTCAACTTTGACCCATCCCTTACTACTAAAGACTTCATTGCATAAATTACCAATCATGCGACTTATCTACACTTGTAAATGCACATACCTGGCTCGGATCAAAGCTATGACCCGTTTTAATACTTCATCCGCTAAATTACTAGATAATAGCAACGCAAATCCTTTTTTTCTATACATTCTACAAATTCATAATACTTAACAAAGCAATTCATTAGTCGATAACGCCAAAGGGTGACATCTTCACCGTTTGACCCGTTAAGTCTATATGTCCATTTTATCCTTGTGGGATGTTAGTTATTCATCATCCCATCCATGTAACTTATTACTTCGTTAACTTGCAACCAAAATTACCATAATGCCCCTTTTTACCCTTTTAACCATCAACTTAGTTTCTTAACATAACCACATGTTCCGACCCATACTAAGAATTGTCGGAACATCATAATTCACATATTTACTTACCATGTTTGTAATCTAAACATTGAATAGATATTCAACAAAAAGGGGTGTAAGTTTTACTTACATAGCATCCGAATATGCTTCCCGTGCGCATTAGTCCCGTTTGACCCGCTTCTTTTCCAAGCTTCCACATCGCTTATCAAGTATCAACTATCATATATCATTCTCAAGATAGTTAGCTTATTCATTATTCATCACAACCTTTTCATTACACGGATCTTACATGGAATTTATCATTCAACCTTATAACATGCTAATCTATCATTTCTTATCCGATTTCTTTAAACATTCACACACATGTATGATTCCAAACATCATTAACATAGGTAAATCATCAATTTACATTACATCATCTAAACCCACTTCATAACTACATTGTTAATCACTTACTAGTGATCTAATCTTAAGTTCTTCATAATTTCATCATACTTTTATGAGTGTACTACCTCCTAAGCATAGGGTACAACTAGTTCATGCATATCCTTCTAATCTCGTACATAATTCATCAAATTCCTCCTTCTAATCAACATGAATCATTCATGCATAAACATCAAACATACTAGTATCATATTTCTTTCAATTCTTCTAACAAGAATCTATCATATATATCAAAATACATCAATAATAAGCAAGAATTTGGACATGGATGATTCACCCATGTCATCATCTTCACCATTACAAACGGGTTTCACCCTTAAACATCAAATTAACCTAAACCATGCATAATCCATGTTCTATATGATGATTCTAACACACACCCATTCCCAATTTCATACAAATTCGCAACTTACATCATAACCCACTTCGTGAAAGATCACCAATGAAATCTTTAAGACATACCTTACGATCCCCATGAGAAGGTGATCATTAATCCGTGTTCATTCATGAATTTAGACCTTGATTTGCCCTTCAATTTGATGATTCTTCACGTTTAGGGTTTCTTGAGCTCTCATGAGAGCTCCTGCTCATTTCTAGAACACACGAATGTGTGTGTTTGTGTGTGTTGATTTTCACAAATAAAACCCATCTTTCCATCCTAACCTTTTTGGTCCCTCAAGTTTTGTCACTAATTAGAATTGACACAACTTTCATTCCTTATTTGTTTCTACCATACTTTTAACTAGGACAAATAACCTAGTTATTTATTTCTTGATGTACCATATTAGAACATTTAACGAATATAAACATTCGGGTTTTGGGGTGTTACAAGTCTACCCCCCTTAAATGAGGTTTCGTCCCCGAAACCTTTCTCATTTTATCTTACACACACACATCTATGTTTGACTTCATAGTCACATCATAATCATAAGTAATCATCCTATCTCATTTCATAATTATTAATACACTTGACTTCTTCCTCTTAACAAGTCTATACTTTCCATGGCATACTTTCATATAACATTCTCATTTCCTTTGACCCGTTAATAACAGGTTAATATACATACTTATTCAAACTTATAATAATGCTTACACTCATATAATCCGTTTATAACGGGTTTAGTACTTTCATCTCATCCTTTAAGATTCCATTCTATAGACACATTGTTTAACATTTAACTCTTGTTTTGTGTGATACTAGAGCCGATAACTGTTTTGTGTCGTTAGAATTCGAAAAGCTCTTTAATCGTAAGCGCCCCTATCTCCCCTCGATGTTCAATGTTGAAGTTGCCACCGGAAGAACCGTCGCTGTCAATTCTGTTCTTCGTGATTGTACACTTGAACTCAACAATCACATCTTCCCTGTCGACCTTATTCCGATGCAGCTTGGTAGTTTCGATATCATAGTAGGCATGGATTTTCATCGCGAAAATCGTGCTGAAATTGTTTGCTTCGATAAGATGATTCATTTCTCGCTCGCTAATGGTGATAAACTGTGTGTTTATGGTGAAATCGCTTCGAAGAAACTCCAACTCATGTCGTGTGTCCAGGCTAGCAAGTATCTCCGCAAAGAATACCAAGCTTTCTTGGCACACATTGTAGTAGCGGAGAAAAAGGAAGTTAAGGCAATCGATAAGGTGTCTGTGGTTCGTGATTTTCCAAATGTCTTTCCTTATGATCTTCCTGGTTTACCCCCGAGTCGTGATATTGATTTTCATATTGACCTCATTCCTGGAGCCAACCCTGTTGCTAAATCTCCTTATCGTCTCGCTCCGTCCGAAATGCGCGAACTCTCTAGTCAACTCTAGGAATTACTTAACAAAGGCTTCATTCGCCCTAGCACCTCTCCTTGGGGCGCACCAGTCCTTTTCGTCAAAAAGAAGGATGGGTCGTTCCGGATGTGCATCGACTATAGGGAGTTAAATAAACTCTCTATCAAGAATCACTATCCCCTGCCTTGAATCGATGATTTGTTTGATCAATTGCAAGGTGCTACATGTTTCTCGAAGATCGATTTACGCTCAGGTTATCACCAGTTACGCATCCAGGAGGAAGTTATACTGAAAACCGCTTTCCGAACCCAATACGACCATTATGAATTCGTCGTAATGCCCTTTGGTTTAACCAACGCACCCGCGGTTTTCATGGATTTGATGAATCGCGTGTGTAAACCATTTCTTGACCGCTTTGTAATCGTGTTCATCGATAATATCCTTATCTATTCGAAGTCGAAAACCGAACACGCGCAACATCTACGTTTGGTTCTCGAGCTACTCCAAGGGAATCGACTCTATGCCAAGTTCTCCAAGTGTGAATTTTGGTTGGAGGAGTTTCAATTCCTCAGTCACATCATCAATAGTCAAGGTATTCACGTCGACCCCGCAAAGATCGAAGCTGTTAAGAGTTGGGTTACTCCAAAATCACCATCCAATGTTCGTTCGTTCCTCGGATTGGCAGGCTATTACCGTCGATTCATCGCTGACTTTTCGAAAATCGCTGTTCCGCTTACTTCTTTGACGCACAAAGACAAGCCTTTTGTTTGGGGAAACCTTTCAAACTCTCAAGCATATGCTCTGCAATGCTCCCGTTCTCGCCTTACCCGGCGGAAACAATGATTTCGTTGTCTATTGCGATGCCTCGAACCTTGGTCTTGGTTGTGTTCTCATGCAACGAGACAAGGTTATCGCTTACGCATCTCGTCAGCTCAAGATCCACGAGAAGAACTATACAACCCACGACCTCGAGCTAGGCACAGTTGTTTTTACGTTGAAGATTTGGCGACACTACCTTTATGGTACTAAGTGTACGGTCTTCACAGACCATAAGATCCTACAACACATCCTCAGCCAAAAAGAACTGAATATGCGCCAACACCGATGGGTAGAACTTCTCAACGATTACGACTATGAGATCCGTTATCATCCTGGCAAAGCAAATGTCGTTGCCGACGCCCTCAGCAGACGAAGCTATTTGCATAGCGTTCGTAATGTTCACGCCCAACACCATCTCAAAACTCTCATCCGTGACGCTCAGCAAGCTTGTTTTACCGAACGCACCTTGAAGAAGGAAAGGATTCACCATAATGGTGAGCAGTTAGTGAATAAATCGAATGGGATATTCCATTATCTGGACCGAATTTGGATTCCCAAACGCACTAACTTGTGACAAATTCTGCTGGATGAAGCCCGCAAGTCTCGGTATTCCATTCATCCTGGTGCCGACAAGATGTATCATGACCTTCGTCTATGATACTGGTGGCCTGTAATGAAGAAGGATATCGCAATCTATGTTTCGAAGTGCCTGACTTGTTCGAAAGTCAAGGCCGAACAACAAATGTCGCAACCCCCAATCCCACTTCCCAGGGAACGGGCGGCCGCGAGCCAGTTTCGGTGGTATCTCGTATTGTCTAATTTGGCAGCGGAATTTTTTTTTCATCAGGACCGTAGTTAGGAAATATTTGATCAGAGTGAAATATCACATTTTCATAGTATTAAACAAATGGGTTAAAACCTAAGTTCATAGTACACACGTTTTCATAGGAATAAATCCTATTTATTTAATAAAAACATCTATTTTATTTTTAGGTAACTTTATTGCCACTTTTCCAAGCCTTCAGTGCTGTCCAGCTGGCTTCTATTTGGCTTTCAAATTTTGTCACCTGAAACACGTTTTAAAAACATTTGTCAGTGGGAAATACTGGTGAGTGAATCCCAGTTTAATCAAGTTTAAATAATAATCATTTCATAGTGTACAGTATTGAGGGCGATCCCGCAATTATATTTGTTTCCAAGATATAACAATTAACATCCATGGTACTGTCGAACCCGACTTGTGGAAATGTTACTCCTTGACCAGGTGGTAACAAATTTTGTATACAAAACCCCAACATACTCATCATAATTGTATTCTTACAAATACTCAATAACTGTCATTCGCATGGAAAAGTATTTAAGGTTTTGTAAAACAGTTAACAAAAGGTTTACAAAAAGTGGATCAACTCACATTGCTATCTTAGACTTTCCGTAAGGATTTCCTGGTGATAATTTAAAATTTACACAAATGCACACACGTTAGTATAATAACCCATTTTAACATTAGCAATACCCTCCCCGAGACGGCATTCCAACGACTACGTCGGGCAGAACCACGACAGCCATTACGGAACCCTAGATCAATCGGGCAGCGTATCTAATACGTATCCATGGGTTATAATACTTACAACGGAGCAGAACTTCGGTAGTTAGGGGGGTATAATACCCGCGTATTATGCCTAATATTCAGAAATTGAGATTGAGAAACGTTTGTGAGCGATCGGAAATGAAATCCCGAGGCCATTCTTATATAGTGCTGAATTCTGTCTTTCTCGCGGCCCGCGTAAAATAAGGCAAAGCCTTACACGGCCCGCGTCAAATCCCGGTCAAAGCGTAGCTCGTCCGGATCACCAACTAGACTTGACACGATGATGACACGTGCCATCACCGGGCTGCGCCACTATCTTGATCTCTCGCGGCCCGCGTGAGGGTTGGGGTGGGTCTTACGCGGCCCGCCTCAACTTAAATTTCAGATTTTTTATTATTTTTAATACTATTTAATATATTTGAGGCCCGTTTTCGCGTATGGGGTGTATTTTTGGACATATTTGGATATTTTAAAATATATTAGGGTGTCGGAAAAATTATGAGGGTGTCGGTTTATTGAGGATTGTTACATCCTCCCCACCTTGTTTTAGAGCTCGTCCTCGAGATCTACTGGAACAAGTGTGGATATTTCTTTTGCATTTCAGATTCAAGCTCCCATGTATACTCAGGTCCTCTTTTAGAGTCCCACTTCACTTTGACCAGAACTAATCTCTTATGTTTGAGATTCTTGACCTTCCTGTCTTCAATCTGTAGAGGCCTTTCTACAAACTTGAGTTGTTCATTTACCTCTATATCCTTAAGAGGTACTATCAGTGATTCATCGGTTAAGCATTTCTTGAGATTTGATACATGAAATACATCATGTATTCCTGCCATTTCCTCTCGCAGTTGTAGCTGATAGGCTACAGGTCCTATTCTTCTAATAACCTTAAAAGGTCCAACATACCTGGGACTTAGCTTTCCCCGTTTGATGAATCTTACCACTCCGTTCCAAGGAGAGACCTTTAATAATACTTTATCTCCTACTTGAAATTCCATTGGTTTGCGTCGGTTATCAGCATAGCTCTTTTGTCGATCACGTGCTGCTTTTAGTCGTTCTTTGACTTGAATAATCTTGTCAGTTGTTTCTTGTACTATCTCAGGTCCAGATAGTTGCTTTCCCCAATTTCTGCCCAACAGACTGGGGTTCGGCACTTTCGTCCATAAAGTGCTTCGAATGGTGCAGCATTGATACTTGTGTGATAACTATTATTATAAGAAAATTCTATTAAAGGTAAGTGATCATCCCAATTACCTCCGAAATCAATTACACAGGCTCTAAGCATGTCCTCCATTGTCTGAATTGTTCTTTCGCTTTGTCCGTCCTTTTGAGGATGATAAGTTGTGCTCAGATTTAACTTGGTTCTCATTGCCTTTTGGAAACTTGACCAAAAATGAGAGGTAAATCGGCTATCCCTATCAGAAACGATTGATAACGGTATTCCATGTAAAGAAACAATTTCATTTACATATAATTTGGCTAGCTGTTCCATACTGAAAGTTTCTTTCATTGGTAGGAAATGAGCTGACTTGATTAGCCTATCTACAATCACCCAGATTGTATCATTTCCTTTCTTTGTTTTGGGTAATTTAGTAACAAAATCCATTGTTATTAATTCCCATTTCCACACTGGCATTTCTAGTTGCTGTAACAAACCTGAGGGTTTCTGGTGTTCAGCTTTAACTTGTGAACAATTTAAACATTTAGAAACATAGGCTGCTATATCCTTTTTCATTCCTATCCACCAGAAATTTTTCCTTAAATCCTGGTACATTTTATCACTTCCTGGATGCATTGTATACTTAGACTTATGGGCTTCTTCTAATATACGATGACGTAGGTTTCCTAATTTAGGTATCCACATTCTCTTTTTATGGAATCTCCAAATTCCATCTGTTCCTTGTTCTAATTCTTTTAGCATACCTTTTAATTTTTCAGTATCATCCTTGATTACTGATTCTTGTGCTTCTCTTATTTGTTCATTTAAATCTACTTGTAGATTTAATTTAAGAGAACGTACCCTTTTTGGCTTTTCGTGATACTTTCGACTTAAAGCATCTGCCACTACATTTGCTTTTCCTTCATGATACTAGATATCACAATCATAGTCGCTAAGCATCTCCATCCAGCGTCTTTGTCTCATATTCAACTCCTTTTGCCCGAAAACATACCTTAAACTCTTATGATCAGTGAATATGGTAAACTTACTACCATAAAGGTAATGTCTCCAAATCTTAAGGGCAAAAATTATAGCTCCTAATTCCAAATCATGTGTTGAATAATTCTCTTCATGATTCTTAAGTTGCCTAGACGCATAAGCTATAACCTTTTGACGTTGCATCAACACACATCCATAACCTAACTTAGAAGCGTCACAATAGACTATAAAGTCTTCAGTTCCTTCTGGTAACGCTAATATGGGTGTATGGGTTAATCTATGCTTAAGAATTCTAAATGCTTCTTCTTGTTTTGGTCCCCATTCAAACTTAATGGATTTACAGGTTAACTTAGTTAAAGGAATGGCTATTCTAGAGAAATCTCGAATAAATATCCTATAATAACCGGCCAATCCTAAGAAACTTCTAACCTCAGTTGGTGACTCAGGGGTTTTCCATTTGATAATCGCCTCGATCTTTGTTGGATCTACATGAATTCCTTCATGGTTCACTAAGTGACCAAGAAATTGTACATGTTCTAGCCAAAACTCGCACTTTGAAAATTTAGCATAAAGCTTTTCCTTTCTTAATAAACTTAGAAGTGCGTGCAAATGCTTTGCATGTTCTTCTTTACTTCTAGAGTAAATAAGAATATCATCTATGAAGACGATTATGAATTTATCCAAATATGGCTTACATATTCGGTTCATCATGTCCATAAATGCAGCTGGGGCATTGGTTAAACCAAATGGCATGACAGTAATTTCATAATGGCCATACCTTGTTCTGAATGCGGTCTTAGGAATGTCCTCTTCCTGTACCTTTAATTGATGATATCCTGACCTTAAATCGATTTTAGAGAAAAATCGAGCTCCTTGCAGTTGATCAAACAGATCATCGATTCTCGGTAATGGGTACCGATTCTTAATCGTGACTTTGTTCAATTCACGGTAGTCAATGCACATACGCATTGATCCGTCCTTCTTTTTGACGAACAGTATCGGCGCTCCCCATGGCGACGAACTTGGTTGTATGAATCCTTTTTCCAGCAATTCGTCTAACTGTTTCTTTAGTTCCTGCATCTCTGCGGGTGCCAAACGGTTAGGGCTGTTCAAACTGTAAGGACCTTAAAAAATGTCCCAAAACAACCCGTAAGTGAAAACCCGGACCCCTGAAACCCTAATCCATATCAAAAATCAAGAAAATCAGATTTTTGGTCCTCTCGCGGGCCGCGTAAATCACAAGAGGGCCCTTACGCGGGCCGCGTCAACTCAACATTTGACCGGATAAACAACCAGGCCACATGGCATCCACCTGGCAACCCTACTCGTGACCCAGCAAACCTACACGTAGACTAGGTGGCCACGCGGGCCGCGTAAAGATCGACTTAAGGTTCACGCGGGCCGTGACAGACCCATTTTTCAGCTATAAATAGAACTGATGATGGCCTCTTCACTGGTGTCGAAAACAATTCTCAAAAACAAAGTGTTACTGCTCAATTTCGAAAATTAAGGTAGTGAGGCGCTGCTACGATACAGGGTATTAACTCGATCGCTGCTATGATTCAATGTCCGATCGATTGAAACTATCCGATGGATGTTTCAGTGCTGCCCACATTAGGGCTATACTTTGTCATTTGTCGTGAATTCGATGGATGTTTAAGTATTGCACTTTGTCATTCGTTGTGAGGGTTTAAATCTCGGGAGTTATCGTAAATGCTGTACTAGTTACTGACCTAGTTCGTGTGCATTGTTATTTAAATTAGGTTACAAGGCTAATCAGTAGGCTAAACTCTGCCCGTCTAAATCTGCAAAGTGAGTCATTCTCTTTTATCAAAAGTATTTTACAATACTCCATTTATTTTCAAAAGTTATAATTACAGGGATTAAGTCATGGTTATCTTGAATCACTGGCTAGTGGGGTATTGTGCACATTACTAATTTCTCACAGTTAGGCTAATAAATCCTAAAAGTGATAATCATCACTACTTGGGTGAAAGGACCCAATAGTGGTATGACCATCGTCACCAGGAGGTGACACGGTGCCAGATAAAAATAAGATAGAATCCATTGTAATCGCTCTTATGCTGTAATTTATAACTATGTGTCGTTTTATCAAATTTGAATGACTAGCCAGTATTTCCCCGCTGATAAAATATTTTCAAAACATGTTTCAGGTGACTACTGTGAACCAAGGAAAAGTGCTACGAAGCACTAACAAGCTTGAAGTAGTGGCTCAGTTAAATAAATAAACATGTTTTGTAAACCAGGTAATTTCCTAGTAAAATTCCTCTATTGTAAATTACGGGGTTTATCCCGAATTATGAAATAAAATAATCGGGCATTTCAAGTTTTAAAAGATCCTATAAAATCTTCCGCTATCAACTCAATTAATAAATACCACGGGTTTCTGTCGCGCGGCTCCTGGGCTGGGTCAAACCGGGACGTGGGCCGTGACAGAAAAAGGTGGTATCAGAGCCACTGATTTAAGCCTATTAAGTATTTAAAATACTTAATTTTCCCGATTACCGTCTTGTGATTATGTGTTTTTTTAACTGACTACTTGTTAGTTACAGTATGGGTAAGCAAAGAATCTCGGACATCTATCGTCAATTAGATAGTTCACCAAAAGATAAGGGAACTTAATTTCAATCAAATTCCTCAAGATACTCAACAGATACTGAGGAAGGAATATTTGTTCGTAAGGCACAGTTTGAGAAACCACTTACCCCTAAGAAAAGAAGTTGTATTATTAGAAAAAAGTCAAGAGAAAATAAAGAAGTCACAACCAAAAGGAATGATGAGTAATAAGGAAACTCAGAAAATAGGCACTAACCCACCATGGGAAGATGAGTTAGATGAACAATGGGCAAATCTCTACATGTTAGCCACTGTAGCAGTAAATGCTAACTTATAATTGAACCATCAAACCAGTATCTAGGGGTATTCAAAAAAATCCGATTCCGAAACCGAATCCAAAATATCCGAAAACCCGTATCCGAAATATCCGAATTTTCGGATATCCGAAAATCGGATAATCCGAAAATTCGGATTCGGATAGTGATTTTGAGAATTTTCGGATAATCGGATTATTCGAAAATATCCGAAAATTTAATTTTTATTTTTTTCGGATATCCGAATATCCGAAAATATCCGAAGTATCCGAAAAATATCCGAAATATCCGAAAAAATATCCGAAATATCCAAAAAATATCAAAAGTATCCGAAAAATATCCGAAATATCCGAAAAAATATCCGAAATATCCGAAAAAATATCCGAAAAATATCCGAAATTTATATTCGGATATCCGAAACTATCCGAAAAATCTGGTTTCAGATATTAAAAAATAAAAATTAAATAAAAAATCGGATATTCGGATATCCGATTAGATATCCGAACCCGAATCCGAAATTTCGGATATCGGAAATTTCAGATTCGTGTTCGGATGTCAATACTTCACTATCCGAAATTTCGGATATCCGAAAACCGGATTATCCGATCTTGAACACCCCTACCAGTATCAGTACCTATGTCACCTATAAGCCAGAAACTTCAAAGAAACTTGCCCATTAAATAAACAACTTAGTAAGAAAAGATAGATTAAAATAAATTATTAAATGCACAATCCCTAGTATATTTTAAATTTCAATTGTACTTTGTAATATATATATATAAATCACAATATTTCATATTAATACTTAATTTTTATGATTACCTTTATGTGATTATGTGAAAATTCAAGTTACAAACTTTTAACCTAGAATTTTGTGTGTTTCTTCATATCTGCTAAACAGCATGAATGAGTTGTCTGAAACTCTTCAGAATCTCAACCTCTATTCTGTTAATGTGGAAGTTTCCACAGACTTTACCGGTTATTGTGCCGACATGGAGGAACCTATGGAATTTCAAACCCAACCTCCGGAGAAACCAAAGCCAAAGAAAAGAAGAAGATTAGTAGGCTGGAGGCGTGTGCGTAGGAGGAAACCAGCGACACGAAAAGTTATGAAGACGGAGAATCCCAAAGGTAAAGGCAAGGAAATAGAAATTGGGGAAAGTTCCAGGCAAGACCAGGAAATGCCACCCTGGGAAAAGTTGGATCATAATCTGGCACTTAGTGACCTCATCGGACCTGCCGGTGAAAACCTTTTTAATTACCCAGTGGAAGCACAACTTCCAGTTGACCTAGAGCCTGAAATCCCAGATCCTATTATCCAGTCCCAACCTCTACCACCAGAACTAGAAGAATGGTGGACCACCGACTGGCAGTTTCAAAATCTCCTAAATAACCCTAATACCTTTTTCCCTCAGTTCGACCCGGAGCCTCCACTACACCCACCTATGAGCTCTGAAAATCTGGCTGAACTCCGCCACTATGGCGAGGAGCTGATCGATGCAGGGAATCGAATTAGGGAAGTAGGGGAAAGAATATCTTGGAAATACGACGAAAGGGAACGCCGTTTCTAAGATGCCAGCTGACGAGGATGGTGTGACTGTGGTTGTATGGTTGTAGGAATATGTGTTTAATAATAAAATATAATTATGTGAAATAACTAAAAAAATAAAACTTTTGTAAGATAACCAGTGTGTACGGATGCCTATTATAATATATAAAATATCGAACGTCGAAAGATCGACAATTTTGGCTATACATGTTGACATGATTATGTGCGATTGTTTTATTATGTTTGGCTGCTAATTCTTTATGCTAATTACTTATATAAATTAATTACCAGATGCCACACGCTGGTAATGAACCCGTTAATGAAGTGAATCAATCTGAGCAAAATCATGAATATCAATTTCTGAATAGGCAAGATATCGAGAATATCGTTGCTCAGGGAATAGCCAATGCTATTCCAGTAATCCTTGCTGCTGCCAGAAATCCAGTTGAACCTCAACAAATTCTTCCGAGTAAACGTACACACGGTGACAATATCAGTAATAGTGTAAACGGAGGCGACAACCATACTAATAACGACGACAATGGAATGCAAGCCCCACTCCTTAAAAAAATGAAAGCTGCAACGCCTGGTTGCACTTATAAGGAGTTTCTTGCCTGTAAACCGGTTGAATTTGCAGGAAACGAAGGGGCGACTGCTGCACTGCTTTGGTTAGAGAAAACCGAGGCAGTGATTAAAATAAGTAAATGTGATGAGGAAGACAAGGTCATGTACGAGTCACATCTTTTTAAAGAAGGGGCGCTAGAATGGTGGAATACGGTACTTCAAGCGAAGGGAAACGATGTGGCCTATGCCATGAGCTGGGAAGAGTTTAAGTGGCTGGTGGAAAGAAAATTCTGCCCTGAATATGAGAAAGAACAAATGGCGAATAAATTTCTAAACCACCGGATGGTGGATGTAGATTGTCGAGGGTATACTTCGACATTCTTCGAATATGCTAGAATGGTACCAACCCTGGCTTCGCCAGAGCCGGTGCTTATTTCCCGCTATATTTGGGGATTGATTGGTGAAATCCGTGATATCGTCAAAGCTGCGAGACCACGCTCGATTGACGATGTGGTAGAATTAGCCAACACTTTGAAGGACAGACTAGTACATACGCGAGAAGAAAATAGAAAGAAGGAAGTGGCCCAAAATATTACCCAGGGATTCCGTGTAGGTAACCGTAGCAATTTCAAGAAAAAGGGAACTGGGCAATCTTCCCTTGTTCCATTTTGCAATGCCTGCAAAAGAAAGCATTTTGGAAGATGCAAAGGATATTGCAATTTCTGCAAAATCCCGGGGCACCAAGAAGAAGATTGCAGGAAGAAGAAAGCAACAATCTGCTACAACTGCGGAGAAGCTGGACATTTTAGGCCAGACTGCCCTAAATTGGCCAAACCAGCTGATAACAAAGCCAAACCTGCAGAAGGAGCTACCAAGAGAAACGTAAGAGCCTTCCAGTTGACTACTCAGGAAGCAGAACTAATTCCTGACGTGATAGCTGGTACGTTCTTAGTTCACAACGTTTATGCAAAAGTATTATTTGACTCTGGTGCAAATCAAAGTTTTATAAATACTTCATTCTGTCAAGCTCTTAACCTACCCTTAAGCAACCTTCGACAAAATTTTACAGTCGAAACGGCATATGGAAATTTTGTTAACATAAACAAGGTTTTGCGAGAAGGAAAGATAGAACTTTTAGGCCATAAATTTTCTGCAAATCTGTTACCTATGAATTTAGCCGGATTTGATATTGTATTAGGAATGGATTGGTTAATAGCCAACCATGCTCAAATTCTCTATGATAAAAACTCCATAGAAATTCATACACCCACAGGAGAATTAGTGGTGATTACAGGAGATAAGCCACGTAAGCCAATGAAATTCATTTCAGTAATGAAGTTGGCCAGTTATTCAAGAAAACAAGAAATAGTGTATATGATTTTGGTAATCAGTAACACTAAAGATAAGGAACTTAAGGAAATTCCAGTAGTATCAAAATACCCAGAGGTATTCCCAGGAGAACTACCTGGATTACCACCTGATAGAGAAGTAGAATTTAGAATTCATCTAATTCCTGGAACTACACCGATAGCTAAGGCACCTTATCGGTTAGCACCCACTGAAATGCTAGAATTGAAAAAGCAGTTAGATGAATTGCTAAGCAAAGGATTCATACAACCTAGTTCATCCCCGTGGGGAGCGCCAGTGTTGTTTGTGAAAAAGAAAGATGGGTCAATGAGAATGTGTATCGATTACAGGGAATTAAATAAGGTCACAATTAAGAATCGATACCCATTACCTAGGATCGATGATCTGTTCGATCAACTTCAGGGAGCTAGATACTTTTCTAAGATAGATTTACGCTCCGGATACCATCAATTGAAAGTACAAGAAGAAGACATACCTAAAACTGCTTTCAGAACTAGGTATGGTCATTACGAGTTTACAGTCATGCCCTTTGGATTAACAAATGCTCCTGCAGCATTTATGGACATGATGAATAGGATCTGTAAACCGTACCTGGATAAATTCGTAATTGTATTCATCGACGATATACTTATTTATTCCAAAAGTCAGGAGGAGCATTGTGAGCACCTGCATGCACTCTTAACTTTGTTAAGAAAGGAAAAACTTTACGCCAAATTCTCGAAGTGTGAATTTTGGCTGCAAGAAGTGCAATTTTTAGGTCACATGGTGAATCACGAAGGCATTCACGTAGATCCTGCTAAGATAGAAGCGATCACCAAATGGAAGGTCCCGCAATCAGCTACAGAAATTAGAAGTTTTCTAGGCTTAGCTGGATACTATAGGCGTTTTATTAAGGATTTTACCAAGATAGTTGTACCATTAACTAAGTTAACCTGTAAAGCAGTTAAGTTTGAATGGGGACCTAAGCAAGAAGAAGCTTTTAAGATTCTAAAGCAAAGGTTAACCAACACTCCAATTCTTTCTTTACCAGAAGGAACAGAAGATTTTGAAGTCTACTGTGACGCTTCTAAGCTAGGATTAGGATGTGTGTTAATGCAACGCAAGAAGGTAATTGCGTATGCATCAAGGCAATTGAAAAAGCACGAAGAAAACTATACGACTCATGATTTAGAATTAGGAGCCATAATTTTTGCCCTTAAGATTTGGAGACACTATTTGTATGGAAGTAAGTTTACTGTCTATACAGACCATAAAAGTTTAAGATACATATTTGGGCAAAAAGAATTAAACATGAGGCAAAGAAGATGGATGGAAATCCTAAGTGACTATGACTGTGATATTCAATATCACGAAGGAAAAGCAAACGTAGTTGCTGATGCTTTAAGTCGTAAGTATCATGAGAAACAACGACGAGTTCGTGCTCTTAGATTAAGTCTACAATTAGACTTAATGGAATAGCTGAAGAACATTCAAGAAACAACAATCAAGAATGAGACTGAAGGAATGAAGGGAAGAATAAAGGAATTAGAACAAGGAAGTGATGGAATTTGGAGATTCCACAAGAAAAGGATTTGGGTACCTAAGCAAGGAGAGATAAGAAATAAAATTTTAGAGGAAGCCCATAAATCTAGGTATACCATGCATCCTGGTAACAATAAGATGTACCAAGATTTAAGGAATAATTTCTGGTGGATAGGAATGAAAAAGGACATAGCCATATATGATTCTAAGTGTCTAACTTGTTCACAAGTTAAGGCAAAACACCAGAAACCCTCAGGTCTACTCCAACAATTAGAAATGCCGGTATGGAAATGGGAACTTATAACTATGGATTTTGTTACTAAGTTACCCAAAACCAGAAAAGGTAATGACGGGATTTGGGTAATTGTGGATCGATTAACCAAATCAGCTCATTTCCTACCCATGAAAGAAACCTTTAGCATGGAAAGGTTAGCAAAATTTTATGTAGACGAGATAGTATCCTTACATGGAGTCCCACTCTCCATTGTATCAGATAGGGATAGTCGTTTCACTTCCCATTTCTGGATTAGTTTCCAAGAGGCCATGGGGGCTAAACTAAATTTAAGCACTGCATATCATCCTCAAACAGACGGATAAAGTGAAAGGACGATCCAAACCCTGGAAGACATGCTTAGGGCATGTGTGATAGAATTTGGTGGAAACTGGGACGACCACCTACCTTTAATCGAATTCTCCTATAGCAATAGTTACCATTCAAGCATTGAAGCTGCCCCATTTGAAGCACTGTATGGACGCAAGTGTAGAACTCCAGTGTGTTGGGCAGAGATAGGAGAAAATCAATTATCAGGTCCTGAAATAGTGCAAGAAACTGTCAGATCGTTTTCAGACCCGAATAAGTCGATCAGAAGAGTTTATCTCAATACGAAAGGCGGAAACAGTCGTACTTGGTTCAATTCAGCAAGATATACTCATTAACTGTCGATATTATTGATTTGATGACAATTTATAGCGAGTCGACACTTCGGCAACAGTTCGATACTGAAACCGGAATCCTTCTAAACTGATCTCGTTTGAGGAGTATTTATAGGCATGTGATTCCGCTTGAACATGCTCAAGCGGAATTCCATTTCAAGCGGAATTACTTGAAACGAAATCACAACTTGATTTCAAACAGAATTACCTATAAATCCACTTTTCTCGTTTTCCGAGCCCTGATCTATCTAGTACAATACAAGACTCGATACAAGACGAAGTCGACAGACGTATGCACCAACAGACTCCCCCTCGAATGTTGACGAGTCTTCAGTGTCGAGTCTTCGCATCTTCAGTCTTTATCAGTCCTCTCGAAATCTTTTTGAAGTATCTAACAATGTAAAGCATCCTCAGTCTCTGTCATCCCATTATCAACTTATCTCCCCCTCGTATGTTGATCTAATCTTCAATTCCAGAATCACAATCTGGCTCTTTAATCTTCTAACTCTCTTGATCAGATCTCTTGATTTCTTAAGTTCATAAGCATCAGCAGTTCCAAGATTGTAACCTGGCCTACCTGCACAAACTTAACCCAGAAATAAATTTCACAAATTTAACATTTTACAAATTTATTCTCTGCTTACCACTTGTATGAATGAAATGATTTAACATTTTAAAACTTCTGATGACCACTTGTAAGCAAAACATTCAAAACATTTTTCTTATCAAAACACTCACCCAAACCTTTTGTTCATCATGTTTAGCACTCGGAATTTTGAAAATCAGCTCTTCAACATCAGTTGTCGAAACACTTTTTGGATTTTTCAAAATTTTATACTAAATCACTTGTAGGAACAAAATTGGAATGCAGAAAAGAAATATTTACAAACAATATTTTTGTGAGTTTGTGTAAGAGGATCATATCAGTTTTGAGACAAATCACCAACACCGTTAAGCTTTAAACATTTTAAGTTCTAAACGATTCACTTAGATTGTCAGTATACTGATCCACTTAAATTTTCACACAAAGTTCAACTGCTTCGAGATATGAGATTAATGTTTTAGCACTTAAATTTATTCGCATGTCCCACCTCAGAATATACTCCCGTATCCAGATCCCAATATTCAGTCTTACAGGTGAGTATACCACAGATGATATCTGTAAAGGGTTAAATGCGTAATCATTTAAAGGAAATTTGAAAACAAACTGTACAAATAAAATGACAACTGATATCAAAACACTTCAATTCCCCATCCACTTGGCATAAACAATCAGAACTCCCCCTCACAACAAAATATTTTCCCATTGATTTCAAAACACTTAAGTTTGTTTTAATCAAATGGTTTTTTCCGGAAAATAAGTTTGATTGAATTTACAAGACCACTTGTATATTAGGGGATTTCATCACCTTGTTCTTTAACCACTTGAAAAATATAACAGTTTTAAATTCAAACAAACAAACACCACATGTAGAAAATCAAGTACAACTTAATGTCCCTAATTTACCACTTGTAAGTAACAAGCCAATAACCACTTGTTAGTCGAAATATCACCAGAGTGAATTTCTCAAGAAATATGTCGATTCCTGCTCCACTCTTACCAACCTGGGAGCTCCGGCAAGTCATACTATTCACTCATCATAGTATGTTCCATCCCAGTCACAAACCTGGGACGGCTTAACTTTATCTGGTTTCTTCAATTTCTTCTCATAAAATTCTTTAACCCCTTTAACCTTCCCATCAACCATTTTACCAAAAATATGTTGCACTTTGGGGTTAAAAGGTTTTTCAATATCAAATTCTTTCTTTTCTGAGAAAAATTGATTTGAAATCTCAACTTTACCAACATTCTTCTTAAAATTTTCAGCCCGCAGTGGTGGAAAATTTTCGTCATCCAATGCCGGAACTGAAGTTTCACACTTTTTTTCAACATGTGACTCCTCTGATTTTGTGGAATCAGATTCATCGCCAAAAGATAGCTCCTCTGATTTTGATGAATCAGAATCATTGCTAGACCCATTATCCGACTTCTTAACAACGCATTTTTGGTTGTCAGAATTTGCTCTTCTCTTGTAAAACTTGTTTGAACATTCACCAATTTCAAATTTTGAATTTTTGAAAAGTTTAGTTCTATCAATTGGTGGTTCAAACTTAACCATTTTTTCTTTCAGTTTAGAAACTCCCTGTTTGGTTTGAATTGCTTGTGAACATTTCACAGCTAAATGTCCAATTCTACCACATTTAAAACAAGTTCGAGTCTCTTTCTTTTGATCAACCATCTTCTGCATTTCTTCTTGCTTCTTTGCAAGAAACTCTTTGTTTGATTGTTTCCAGAATGGGCTCTTTTGTTCTTCTTCAGCACTTGTCCTTGAAACAAATACCATTTTTGATTTAAAATCTTGAACATATTTTTCATTTTTATGATTTTTTGGTGGAATAAATCCTAATCCTTTCTTTTTGAAATTACCGTTATGGTTTGGTTTCTTTCGATAACCAGAACCAGAACTGTAAAATTTTTTCTTGTTTTCTCTTTGTTGAACTCTTGAGGTATATTTTCTAGGTTTTTCAAAAAGATTTACATCTTTTATTTCAGAAATATTAATTTCTGTCAATTTGAAAACCTTTTTGATCAATTCAGTTTTGACACCTCTTATTGGAAATTCCTCATCAGAATACAATTTGTCAGAATCATTCAAAGTATAAGCCACTTTAAATATTTCATCATTCAAATTAGATTTTGATAACAGAATTCTTTATTGTAAACCCTTTTGCCCTATTTGATGGTATGACTCGGAGTGCTGGACTCAGAATTTGACTCTGACATAGACTCCGACTTTGACTCCTCAGTTTCATCATTATCTAACACATGATCCACTACTTTCTTCATCAATTGAGATTGTTGATCAGTGTCAGACGATGTAAACATAACATCAATATTTTTTGGCAGGTTAACTGTAGACTCAGACTCCCACTGTAAGTTTGTTTCCTTTTTGACTCTTTCTGAATTTGGATTTCGTGTAGAATATCCATTTTCAAGCGGGGGTGGACACTTGTTGTAACTGGCACTTTGTTTCTTACCAGATGTCTTCACTTTAGTATCCTTCTTCTTTTCCTTCTTCTTTTCAGGAGTCTTTTCTTCAGATACCTTTTGTTCTTCAGTTACTTCATTATCTTCAAAAGCCTTCATGCCTTCAACAGTTGGATAAATCCTGTCAATGACATAAGAAGTACATGAGTAACTTTTTAACAAACGATTTACTCTCTCAGTTTCAATCCTTTGAGTCTCCAATTTCTGTTCCAGAGCAACATACTTCTCGATATAATTGTTCACCACTTTATGCTTTGTCATGAAAGCTCCCTGAAGTGTCTTCATAGATGTTGCTTGTTCATCACTGGATTCATTGTATTGATTCATAGCTTTGTTTAGTACCTCATAGGACTCCTTCAACCTGTTCAAGTTATGAATCAAAGTATTGTTTTGTTTCTTTACAGCTTCACAATTTTCACAAATCACCGGAACATTTTTAGCTTCAGCTTCTGCATCAACTTTGAAAACTGGAATTTCTTTCACTTTTCTCTTCACCACTGGTACTTCTTCATCATCACTGCTGACAGGTGTTTTGACCTTTTTCTTTTTAGCTTTTTCATCTTCACTATCACTTTCTGCCATCATTTTTAAATGAGCTGCCATTCTTTTTGCATAATAATCATTATCTTCATCACTATCTTCTTCGACTCGAGCAACAAACGCTTGTGATTTGAAGTTTTGTTTGGATCATAATAATCCCAATTGAAATTTGCCCGGCTAAAACCTTCTGGCAACTTTTCATCGTCTTGGTCTATCAAACATGCTTTACCGTCAGCTGAGATATATTTTTCCCAGCTGAAACCTGTTGATGATTTTTGATCATCTTGATTCACCAAACATGCTCTTTTCGAAGACTCCTCTATTACTTTTCTTCCATGTGCCACTTGTGGTTCTTGTTGTTGTTGAGCAACTTGATGATAGATGGACTTCCGGTAGTAATCATTGTTGTTGAACGGATTTTGAGCTCCACTTGCTTCGCGATTAGTGCACTCCCTCTTAAAGTGTCCTTTTTCCATACAACGAAAAAAAGTAACTTTAGATTTATCAAAACCCAAATTAGAAACACATGCATCACGGAAATCATCTCTTCCTGTGATCTGTTTGAACTTCTCAGCTCTCCTCAACACGCTTGCCAAACACCATTTTATATCCATCAATTCCATCTCTTCAGCGTCAATCTGATCGTAATCCTCTTTGGTCAACATTGGATTCCCAATCCGACCTGCCACTAAACTACCGTATGATTCCAACACAGTCCTCAACAAAGACATGTGACTTTTCGCAACTTCTTCAGAATAACCCTGATCATTTTCAAGATTCAATACAATATTGCATTGTAGCTTCTTGCCATTCTTGGTTGCTGAAATGTTCGGATCAAAAGATGGATATGATGAAAAACTTGTGTTACTATTTGATCCTTTGGATGAACTTCCTGATGAACTCTTTGCATTGAATGCAGTCTCAATCTTTGGTGACATGTTGGTAGTTTTGTCATTCAACCCTGCTTTGTAATAAAGCCCAATGTCTTGTTCACCATCGAAGTCTTTCATTCTTGAAATCTTTCTCTGTTCCATCTCCTGAGACTCAATTTTTTCAATGAATTTGCTCAGTGTTAGACTGCTAAACCCTTTCTTGTTTCTTAGCATCATGAGATATGTGCCCCAAGTCTCGTGTGGCAATGCATCAGCTAGTTTTTCGATCAACTCTTCATTATCTTTGGTGATGCTCAGTCTCTTCATGTTTGCTAACAAATTGCAATATCTTTCAATGATTTGCTTTGTGCTTTCATTTTTCAAACCACGAAACAGATCAAATTCTTTCTTCAGAAGTGATTTTTTGTTTTTAACCATCTCTTGACTTCCAACAAACTTTGATTTTAAAGCTTTCCAAATCGAATAAGCACTTCCATTATGTTGCAATAAAACCAAGATATCTTCTTTCACAGCTTGTTGTAGTAGACTTAACATCATTTTTTCATTTTTGTATTTCTTTTTATCATCAGCACTCATATCTTTAATTGCAACTTCCTCTTCGTCATCATTCATCGGTCTAACATATTTTGTCTCAACACATTCCCAAGCATCCAAATAATTTGCTTGTACCCAGTTTTCAAAACGTCCTTCCCATCCTTTATACTCCTCGATGTTCATGAGTTTAGGAGGTGTTTGCATAGTCCCCGTTTCATTTTCCAACATTGTGTTCTGTGCAAGAGTAATCGGGGTAACCGGAGTAGCAAATGCGTTGTAAAATTCCTCTTCCATGATTCGGTTTTCAAGAAATTCACAAACACTGTTTTAAACGAAATTACAATCTCAAGCGGAATTCCTTTCAAGCGGAAATACCCAGTTCAAACGAGATTAACTTTGAAACGAAATTACCCTAATTTCGTTTGAAATAACACACTTTCAAACGGAATTACTAATTCCCCGTATGAAATATTCAAACGGAATAACCAGTTGAAGCGGAATAGCTGTTTTCAAACGAAATTACTCAAACGGAATACCAAATACAAACGGAATCAACCAATTTTTCAAACGGAATACCGGTTTCAAGCAGAATTAACAGACTAATTCCGTATGAAAAGCTGCTGACGTCATCATTCTCGAACTGATTTTCAAACGAAATTATAGACTTTATCAATTTTAGATCGAATTAAGGTCTAATTCTTTCAAGGCTTTGTTAAAACAGTATTGCGCACATTCTGAGAGAAATTTAGCCGATTTTAACCGTGAAAAATTGTTAATTTTTAAAAAGAAGGTGTAGAAATCAGAAATTGCAGCTGAATTGGTAAGAACTCTTCCTCCTGAGCTCTGATACCACTTGTAGGATCGTTTTCAGACCCGAATGAGTCGATCAGAAGAGTTTATCTCAATACGAAAGGCGGAAACAGTTGTACTGAGTTCAATTCAGCAAGATATACTCATTAACTGTCGATATTATTGATTTGATGAGAATTTACAGCGAGTCGACACTTCGGCAGCAGTTCGATACTGAAACCGGAATCCTTCTAAACTGATCTCGTTTGAGGAGTATTTATAGGCATGTGATTCCGCTTGAACATGCTCAAGCGGAATTCCATTTCAAGCGGAATTACTTGAAACGAAATCACAACTTGATTTCAAACGGAATTACCTATAAATCCACTTTCTCGTTTTCCGAGCCCTGATCTATCTAGTACAATACAAGACTCGATACAAGACGAAGTCGACAGACGTATGCACCAACAGAAACTACCGACAAGATCACTCAAATCAAGGAAAAACTAAAGATAGCTCGAGATCGCCAGAAAAGTTATGCAGACAATAGACGTAAGCCACTAGAATTTCAAGTTGGAGACAAGGTACTCTTGAAAGTTTCTCCTTGGAAAGGAGTAATTCGGTTTGGTAAGAAAGGAAAATTAAGTCCAAGGTACGTAGGACCATTCCCAGTGATACAGCGAATAGGGCCGGTCGCCTATCGCTTACAACTACCAGAGGAGCTAGCTGGGGTACATGACGTATTTCATGTATCCAACATCAAGAAATGTCTATCGGACGAATCTCTGGTAGTACCTTTTCAAGACATCCAAGTGAATGAAAAGTTGAAGTTCGTGGAGAAACCACATCAGATAGAAGACAGAAAGATCAAGTTTCTCAAACACAAAGGACTAGTACTGGTCAAAGTCAAATGGGATTCAAAAAGAGGACCCGAATATACCTAGGAGCTGGAATCAGAGATGAAGCGAAAGTATCCTCACTTATTTTAATAAATCTCTAGGACGAGATTTAAATAAGGCGGGGAGGATGTAAGGACCTTGAAAAATGTCCCAAAACAACCCGTAAGTGAAAACCCGGACCCCTGAAACCCAAATACATATCAAAAATCAAGAAAATCAGATTTTTGGTCCTCTCGCGGGCCGCGTAAATCACAAGAGGGCCCTTACGCGGGCCGCGTCAACTCAACATTTGACCGGATAAACATCCGGGCCACATGGTATCCACCTGGCAACCCTACTCGTGACCCAGCAAACCTACACGTAGACTAGGTGGCCACGCGGGCCGCGTAAAGATCGACTTAAGGTTCACGCGGGCCGTGACAGACCCATTTTTCAGCTATAAATAGAACTGATCATGGCCTGTTCACTGGTGTCGAAAACAATTCTCAAAAACAAAGTGTTACTGCTCAATTTCAAAAATTAAGGTAGTGAGGCGCTGCTACGATACAGGGTATTAACTCGATCGCTGTTACGATTCAATGTCCGATCGATTGAAACTATCCGATGGATGTTTAAGTGCTGCCCACATTAGGGCTATACTTTGTCATTTGTCGTGAATTCGATGGATGTTTAAGTATTGCACTTTGTCATTCGTTGTGAGGGTTTTAATCTCGTGAGTTATCGTAAATGCTGTATTAGTTACTGACCTAGTTCGTGTGCATTGTTATTTAAATTAGGTTACAAGGCTAATCAGTAGGCTAAACTCTGCCCGTCTAAATCTACAAAGTGAGTCATTCTCTTTTATCAAAAGTATTTTACAATACTCCATTTATTTTCAAAAGTTATAATTACAGGGATTAAGTCATGGTTATCTTGAATCACTGGCTAGTGGGGTATTGTGCACATTACTAATTTCTCACAGTTAGGCTAATAAATCCTAACAGTGATAATCATCACTACTTGGGTGAAGGGACCCAATAGTGGTATGACCATCGTCACCAGGAGGTGACATGGCGCCAGATAAAAATAAGATAGAAGCCATTGTAATCGCTCTTATGCTGTAATTTATAACTATGTGTCGTTTTATCAAATTTGAATGACTCGCCAGTATTTCCCCGCTGATAAAATATTTTCAAAACATGTTTCAGGTGACTACTGTGAACCAAGGAAAAGTGCTACGGAGCACTAACAAGCTTGAAGTAGTGGCTCAGTTAAATAAATAAACATGTTTTGTAAACCAGGGAATTTCCTAGTAAAATTCCTCTATTGTAAATTACGGGGTTTATCCCGAATTATGAAATAAAATAATCGGGCATTTCAAGTTTTAAAAGATCCTGTAAAATCTTCCGCTGTCAACTCAATTAATAAATACCACGGGTTTCTGTCGCGCGGCTCCTGGACCGGGTCAAACCGGGACGGGGGCCGTGACAGAAACCGCTCGACGATTGAGGATCGCTCGATGATCGCTCGAAAAATGCTCTTTCGATTCCCGCTCAGTTTGTAAATGAGCCGCTCAGATCGGTTCGATTTAAATTCAATCCAAGCATGAGCAAAGGTGCGCTCGCTCGTCGATCGCTCGGTTTCGCTCGAATTACTTTTATTAATAATATATATATATAGGGTAAAGATAGTGTAAAAAGGGCCTAAAGTGTGAGAAGTGTATTATAACACTATATATAATACTATATAACACCATATAAACACCGTATAACAATATGTAACACCATATAATACCATATAACACTATGTAACACTATATAACATTATATATCAAATATAACACTATACATCTATCATAGACATACTATCAGACAACCTATAGTGTTATATTTGTTATATAATGATATATAGTGTTACATAGTGTTATATGGTATTATATGGTCTTACATATTGTTATACGGTGTTTATATGATGTTATATAGTATTATATAGAGTGTTATAATACACTTCTCACACTTCTCACACTTTGAGCACTTTTTACAGGATTCTCTACCTATATATATATATTAATATATTATAGATGTTAAAGATTAAAAGCCCAAAATATATATACTAGCCCAACTTAATAGTTAATATTAAAATCTAACCCTAAATCCCTAATTCCTAAAACAATACTCATAAACTGATTGTTCGAACTTCGAAGATCCGCATATCCCCCCTGCCAGTTGCCTTATCACACACCAAAATCTAACACCGGAAGCTTATAGCTTTTGAACTAAATGACAATTTGTATTTCGCACTTTATTTTGTGCTTCTTGATATTGTTAAGAACATTTTTAAAATCATGATTTTAGTTATGTATTGCTTTTGTTTGTAAAGTGTTGGACATGTTTTAATTAAGTTAGGATTTGTTTCTGTTGAACGCAGCCTTATAATTCAATCGAGCGAAACCGAGCGAAAACGATTCGCCCAATTTTAGTTAGGAATTGATAAAAACCGAGCGAAAACGACCCGATCGATTCAAATTCAATCCGAGCATGAGCATCACTTTTGTGCTCGGTTTTGCAAATTCGAAACGATCGAATCGGATCGGTTGTAATTCAATCCGAGCATGAGTAGATCCTCGATCGGATCTGATCGGCTCATGAACACCCCTACAAACGGTAAGGTGCTTTGGCAATCGGTGCTGTTCCTGGTAGTAGATGGATTCTGAATTCAACTTCTCTGTCTGGCGGTAGTCCTGGTAATTCTTCCGGAAATATATCTGTAGGATCGTTTTGACGACCTAATGAGTCAATTAGAGACAATACACAACTGTTTGAGAGGCGGAAACAGACAAACAACCTAGAATCAGTGTAGAAATGAGTAGAAACGGAGTATGATACTTAAAACAAGCTTCTCATTCAATATAGACTTGAATACACGGTGGAATTTTGACAGCACTTCGTTACACTTCAGCTAATTCCGTGTAAAATGAGAAACTACAAATGCCAATTTATAGGCTGGTGATTTCGCTTGAAATGACCACATGTCATTTCAAGCGGAATTAACATTTCTAATTTCGTTTGAAATGACCATGTGTCATTTCAAATGACCATGTGTCTTTTCAAGAGAAATTAACAACTTTAATTTCGTTTGAAATGACCACATGTCATTTCAAGCGAAATTACTACAAAACAACATAAAATTACATTTTTAACATATTTCTCGAACTTCGTGCCCTGATCTATCAATACTAATCTAAGACTCGAACGAAGACGAAGTCGACAGACGTATGCACCAACAGACTCCCCCTCGGATGTTGACGAAGTCTTCGGTACGAGTCTTCAGCATGTCAACTCTTCAGTCTTGATCGGTCTTCTCTTTTTCACAGAATTTGACGCTAAAAAGAATCCACAAACTCTATCTTCTCTTCTTCAGCTTCAACACTCCATCTTGAATAATGTTCCAGGATATATCTCTGGCTCTAACCTTGTCAGACTCCCCCTTTCATCAAGCTGGGATCGCCGTCTGGAATTAGCTATCTCCTTGAGATCGAATCCCGGCTCAAACTCTGTTCAGCTCTTCACAGGTTCTGAATTGTATCTTGGCTCTTCGTAGTATCAGGATCAGAAACCTGGTCTTTAACCTGCACAAATCTCAACCACTTTTAAGATAAACAGATTTGACGCTAATAAGCTCTACTTAACCTCTTGAATTAGTAACATTCAAATTTTGATTCAAATTACTGAACCATTTAAACTTGTCAAAAATTATCTCACATCTTCAATAAATTCTCCCAAACCATTTGTTCATTATGTTTAGCACTTGGAATTTTGAAAATCAACTCTTCAACATCAGTTGTCGAAAATAAGATGAAGTAAAATCTTTTTGATTTTTCAAAAATTTATGCTAAAACACACATAAAATCTTTTTGGATTTTTGTTTAATGAAAAGCAGAATTAAAAAGCAATAAAGAAATATTTACAGACAATATTTTTGTGAGTTTGTGTAAGAGGATCATATCAGTTTTTGAGACAATCTCACTAGCACCGTTGAGCTTTAAACACTTTAAGTTCTAAACGATTCACATAGATTGACGATATTGTTGTCCTCTTAAACTCAATCTAAAAACTTTCGAAATGCTTACCGATACGTTAAGATATATTAATTTTGCACTAAATTCTTATGGACCCCATGATCTCAGCATATCCCCTCATCATGCAATACACTGACTCAAGTAATGCCTTTAAACTTTCATCAACTGTGATATGTGCGAAAACAATGCAGAATGTTTAAACATTAACAATCAGGTCGATACTTCCGTATACGCAGAGAAAGTCCAATGTTTAAACAAAATAAGAAATAAAAACAAGTTGAAATTGTTTAGGCTTTAACCACCAGATCGATACTCCCGTATACGCAGAGGTGATCCAAAGCTTAAACGAAACACCAAAGAAAATAAAGCAGAACGTTTAGGCACTAACATCCAGGTCGATACTCACGTATACGCTGAGGATGTCCAATGCTTAAACAAAATAAAGAAATAAAACAAGTTTAAATCTTTGCAAAATGAAATGCACAATCACTGTGACTTTTCAGCAAGTTGTGAAAGTTCACGAACAGACTGGTTTTTATGCTCTTTAAGCATTCAGCGATTACTGAGTAGGCACACAATCATGAAGGACAAAACTAAGTACTATGCTTTCAACCGCGTTTCCCACTAGAACTAGGCTTTTTCATTTAAGTTTGTATCGTTATCACAAATCTACTAGTCTAGCTGAGCCTATCGTCACATCTTTAGTGAGACCGTTTATCACATTTTAACTTTCCAATTCTTTAGCGTACTATGACAGTCTAACTGATGTACTATCATTTCCTCTTTTCACAACAAAACTCATTTTTTGCTTTTTTCAATGTTTTTGACATTTTCAAATTTTCTAATTTTTAAAAAATTTTCTCCCCCTAAAATC
The DNA here is from genome assembly GCA_030545235.1 of Helianthus tuberosus. NCBI lineage: Eukaryota > Viridiplantae > Streptophyta > Magnoliopsida > Asterales > Asteraceae > Helianthus > Helianthus tuberosus. Next base: position 193,059,464 of record CM060406.1, read on the forward strand.
AAAATATATTTCAATTTTGATTTTCTGGGAAAATTTTAAAAACAAACTATACAGAGAAGGTGACAACATGATATCGAATCGCTTCAATACGCCATCCGTTTGGCATAAACAATCAGAACTCCCCCTGTCAACAAACTATTTTCCCATTTAGATTTCAAAACACTTAAGTTTGTTTTAACCATAATGGTTTTTCCGGAAAATTAGTTTGTGTGTCGTTTCACAAACATGGGGTTTAATTCATCACACTGTTTTCAACCACCTGTAGGTTTATCACAAAAATAATTTCCAATAATCATACCACTTGTAAGATAGTTGAATCAAGTACAACTTAATGTCCTTGATTAAACTTGTAAGTCGAAATATCAATAAACAATTTATCAACATTCACATATGTGATATTTCTCAAGAAAGATGCCGATTCCTGCTCCACGCTTACCAACCTGGGAACTCCGGCAAGTCTGGATTTCATACAAAAAATGGTGACACCCAAGCCTGACCAGCCTTGGGTGCATCCGAGTTATTTTCACTCGGTGTGTCAGTTCTCTTCTTTGATTCATAAAATTCCTTTACCCCTTTGACTTTTCCGTCAACCATTTTTCCAAAAATGTTTAGAACATTGGGGTTAAAGGCCTTTTCAACATCAAAATCTTTCTTTTCAGAAAAATATTGATTTGAAATCTCAACTTTGTCAACTTTTTGTTTAAAATTTTCAGCTCGCAATGGGGGAAAGTTTACGTCATCCATTGGCGGTACTAAATTTTCACTTTTGAGCTCAACTTGCGGCTCCTCTGATTTTGATGAATCAGATTCATTGCCCGGACTTGGCTTGTCTAACTTTGATGAGCCAGATTCATTGCCAAAACATAGCTCCTTTGTTTCAGAAGAAACAAATTCATCGCCATCAAAAACTTTGATAAAAATTTTATCCGAAAAATTAACTTTCTTTGATTTTTCATCAGTTTGATTAGTCAATTTTTCTTTCTTTATCTTCCCTTTTGTCCTCAGATTTGTATCTGAAGAATTCGTTTTACTTGACTTTGCAGTCGAGAGAATCGATTCACCAGAACTCTTATTAGTACCAACATGTGTACCCGAGGACAAAATCTTTTCAAGATACTCCCTCGCTTTCTTTCTTTTCTTTCTCAGTCTATCTTTCTGCCCTTGTGAAAGTTTCACTTTCTGTTCTTTGGGCTTTTCATCAATTTTGACTAATTTCTTCACTGTTCCATGAGATTCAGCCCTCGATCTTCCCTTTGATCTCATTGGGCAATCTCTGGCAATATGACCTTTGATTTGACATTCATAGCATCTCCTAGTCTCAAAACTTTGACTCTGGCAGTTAACAGCAATGTGTCCTTGAAAACCACATTTGTAACACACCCTGTTATCATACCGTTCTCCATTTTCAAACCAAACACTCAAATCATAACACTGGTTTGATTTGTAGTACTCATCATTTTTCTGTTTTCTATCATTGTAATGATTTGACTTTGAAGAATCTTCATTCCATCTTCTCCTGTAAGCTTGATTTGACTTTTGAGCACTGTGGTCAAACCTGCACCACTTATTACCAACTTTTTGTGAGTTTTGGTTTTTAAATTTTTGTGGTTTTTTACTGCAACTGGATGACTGAACTGATGATCTTTTATTATCACTTTGAAATTTTTTTGAAGTTTTTCCATTTTGTTTTTGTTCTGCATTCTTCTTCAAAGGTTTCTGTGTTGAACATTCACCTATTTCGGAAGATTGCAAAACAGTTTCTTGAAACTTTTCTTTTAATTTCAAAAATATTTTCTTTTTATCATTTTCATCATCAGATTTATCATCACAATCTTCAATTATGACATCGTCATAATTTGTGACATTGTCACTTATTGGAATTGAATTGATCGGTTTTGGGCATATATGATCTAGTAATGCAGACGAGGTCACAAAACCTTTCAATGTCTTTTCTAACTCAGCAATTTTATTTCTAGCATTCTCAACTTCTTTTTCAAGTTGAGAGATTTTTTCACGATGAGAATTTATTGCTTTTTCATTTTCAATTTTATTCTTTTCAAGAACAAATGTTTCATTTTCTAAAACTTTTATTTGACTTTGAAATTTTGTTTCTTTTATTTTTAAAGTTTTATTTTCCAATTTTATCCAAAAATCTTCATTTTCAGAAATTTTTATTTTGTTTTCAAAATCTTTTTCAATTTTTAACTTTTCATTTTCTAAAAATGTTATTTTATTTTGAAAAACTTTTTCATTTTCTTTTAACTTTTTGTTTTCCAATGTCAAACTCTCCACATCTTTCAAGAGTTTGACATTGTTTGATTCAGATTTTTCACATTTTAAGCACTTCTCAGGCATTGTTTCAGCTTCAGCTTTCTTCTCAACCTTGATAGCTGAAATTTCTTTAACCTGCTCCTCTACCACTTGAACAATTTCCTCAGATTTGACTTTTACTTCAACAATTGCTGCTTTATTCTTTTCTCTTGAATCAAACTTCAATTTTCTAATCTGTTGGAGTTCAAGTTCTTGAGCTTCAATCTTCTCAATGAACGTGCTCAAATTGCAGCCAACATATTCCATGTTTTTCTTCCAAATCAACAGATATGTGTCCCACTCATCACGCGGTAAAGCATTTGCCAACTTGTCAACCCACTCGTCATCTTTTTTGCTAATATTCAAACGCTTCATCTCTACATATAACTTGCAATACCTTTCGATCAACTCTTTTGTAGATTCTCCCCTGATAGCTGTAAAACTATCAAACTTCTGTTTGATACTTGCTGGGGTTTGAACAAGCATACCATTTCCGAAAGACGAGTTATAGAACTCAGAATCCATGTTTCAGTATTGAAAGATTCACTAAGACAAATTTTCAAACGATACGAAAATTCACACAATCTAAGATCAGTTCAATCACTTTATCAAACAACTGAATCAGATGAATATCCGATTGAGTGAAAAAAATCCGGTTACAACGGATCGAGTGGAGATTCGCTCGGGCGAGTATCCGATGCTTGACAAATCACCTGAAACACAGACAAATAGAACTGATTAGGATCGGGTGGCAACTCGTTTGGATTGCCGCTCGATTTGTTGCACTTTAAACTTGAACAAAACAAGATCCCGTGAAATGAAATTGTGACCCAAACACAATTGATTGATGTCCAATATACACTAAACACAAATCTAATTGAACCGATGGACTAATGTATAATTGATTGGGCCGAAGAATCACATGCAATCTCAAATCAACTGAGTTCTATTGGACCAACAATTTCACTAGCCGACAACTCAATATTATTGAATTCCTGATTGGGCCGATTAACTATAATAAGGATCACATGTAACTTCTGAAAATGGCCGACATTGACTTAATATCTACTGGATTTTAATTCAACTTTTGAAAATGGTCAACAAGATAAAACCAATACTAAAAAATGATTGGGCCGATATATCACATGCAACCCTTATCAACTCATGCAACCTTTTGAATTAATATCTGACAATTCCTTTTATTATCACATGCAATTCTTGATAACAACAAATGTATTTAAGTGTCCGACAACTTTGTTTCACAAGACAACTCTATTGGATTAATGGTTGACAAATGTTTTGATATACACACCGTACAGACTGAACCGGAATATGATTGGGTCGATGAATTCACATGAAAGACTGATTTCGTGTGAATTAACTGTACTAACTCAAATGAAATCACATTTTCACACGAAAATACATTCACACGAAATTAGCTCCTTCAAACGGAATTACTTTTTCAAACGAAATTAGATGTATTTCAAACGAAATTAGTAATTTCATGTGAAAAAACCTCAACTTTTCAAACAGAATTAGATGTTCGTACAAACGAAATTACCCTTTTGGCCCATTTTTGTAATTTTTACTTTGAATTTTGATCTGATTCTTTCAAGGGTTTGTTAAAACAATATTTTACACACAATATCAAAAACTCAGTCCATTTTGTCCAGAAATCCAAGAATGTGTAGAAAAAACAGAATTTCAAGCACTGATTCAAGTGTATTGACTCATCCTGAGCTCTGATACCACTGTAGGATCGTTTTGACGACCTAATGAGTCAATCAGAGACAATACACAACTGTTTGAGAGGCGGAAACAGACAAACAACCTAGAATCAGTGTAGAAATGAGTAGAAACAGAGTATGATACTTAAAACAAGATTCTTATTCAATATAGACTTGAATACACGGTGGAATTTTGACAGCACTTCGTTACACTTCAGCTAATTTCGTGTCAAATGAGAAACTACATGTCATTTCAAGCGGAATTAACATTTCTAATTTCGTTTGAAATGACCATGTGTCATTTCAAGCGAAATTAACAACTTTAATTTCGTTTGAAATGACCACATGTCATTTCAAGCGAAATTACTACAAAACAACATAAAATTACATTTTTGACATATTTCTCGAACTTCGTGCCCTGATCTATCAATACTAATCTAAGACTCGAACGAAGACGAAGTCGACAGACGTATGCACCAACAATATCTGAAAACTAAGACACTACTGGAATGTCTTTTAGTTCTTTTCCTTTAGTGTTAGTGATTATAGAAATCAAATACACTATAGAACCTTTTCTTATATAACATGCAGTTTTCATCACAGAGATGAATTTAGTGGACCTAGAGAGTTTATCTCCTTTAATTGTGATCGTTTTACCTTTTGGTGAATTTACTTGGATTAACTTTTGATTACATAAAATACTGGCTTTATTGGCTATTAACCAATCAATTCCTAAAACAATATCAAATCCTGCCAGATTCATTGGATAAAGGTTTGCTATAAACTTTTGGTTTAAAATTTCTATTCTTGCTCCCTGCAAGATTTCCGAAATCTTAACTATTTCTCCATTAGCTGTCTCTACGAGACATTCTTGTGGTAGTTTAGTTAATGAATGATTTAGAAGTTTGCAAAACGAAGTATTAATGAAACTTTGGTTTGCACCAGAGTCAAATAATACCTTAGCAAAAACATCATTAACTAAAAACGTACCAGCTATCACATCTGGAATCATCTTGGCTTCATTTGCGGTCAGAACGAATGCTCTAGCATTTTTAGTGTTCCTGTTGTTCACAGCTGGAGCCAATTTTGGACAATTCAGCTTGATGTGACCTTTTTCTCCACAGTTGTAGCATAGTCCATTAGTGGATTTCCTCCTGCAATCTTCTTCCTTGTGTCCTGGCATCTTGCAGAAATTGCAAAGAATGGAGCATTTTCCCGAATGCTTTTTCTTGCAGACATTGCAGAATGGTGCAGAGGTAGAACCCATATTCCTACGGTTGTAATTCCCAGAACGGAATTCTTGAGTAAGCCTTTGGGTTAGGTTTCTCCTCTGATCTTCTTCCCTAGTACGGATTAACTCATCTGTCAAGGTATTGGCTAGTTCTACAGCTTCTTCTATAGTTTGAGGTCTAGCTGCCTTGACTACATGTCTAATCTATCCGATTAATCCCCAAATGTAACGGGAGATTAATACCGGCTCTGGTGATGCAAGGGTTGGTACTATTCTAGCATATTCAAAGAATGTGGTAGTATAACCCTTACTATCTACCCCGGTCATTCTTAAGTTTAGGAACTTATTAGCTATCTGTTCCTTTTCATTAGGAGGGCAGAATTTCCTTTCTACCGTTTTTTTAAATTCTTCCCATTCCATGTTGTATATCCTATCACTTCCTCTTGACTGGAGGATAGTGTTCCACCATTCTAAGGCTGAGTTCTTAAATAGATTAGAAGCAAACATTATCTTATCTTCTTCCGCACATTTGCTTATTTTTAAAACAGCCTCAGTTTTCTCTATCCAACGTAGGGCTGCAATGGGTCCTTCATTGCCCGAGAATTCTATTGGTTTACAGGACCATAATTCTTTATAAGAACAACCATAAGGCATGGTTCTTCTTCTTTTGGGAATGGGCGCTTGAAGTACGGGTCCATTGTTTACGCTGTTTTCTGGTTCAGTAGGTCGCTTACTGCTATGTTTACTTTTATTATTCGCTTCTTGAACCGTTTGAATAATAAATGGCATTGCATCTATGATTCCTTGTGCCAATTTGTGTTGAACGGCACTATTATCCATTTGATTCCCATTGTTATTGATGCTCGGATTCTCATTAACCGCGTTAATGTTACTCTGGTTATCGTTATTCAGATTTCCTTGATTTCCTTCGTCGGCCATCTGAATTTTAAACATTTACCCCGTATTAATATCACAAATAATATTTTAATATAATCAATCACATGACACGCAATTTAGCCAAAAGCGTCGATCATTGCGACTTTTACTCTATTCATCTACTATGTATCTATTACACACCAGTACTGAAATAAAATTACAATACCAACTGAAATAAATAATAGTAGGCATCCGTACACGCATATTTTATTATTATTATTTTATTATTATTATTATTATTATTACTATTACCGTCTCCTACCATCACATTCAAGGATATGGATTCATCCAAAAATCCATATTGCGTTCATCGTATTTCCATACGAGTCGCTCTCCCACGTGACGCATTCTCTCACTACTCTCTAAAATTTCCTCTCCAAAAGTCCTAAGTTCTTGGACGTTTTCTGCACTCATTGGGGGTGCAGGTTCTAGGACTGGGTTCGGAATCTGGGGTGCTGGTTCCTGATATGGAGGTGTAGGTGCCTGAAATCGGTAAGGATCTTCTAAGATCTCCCTAACGTATTCATCGTGGTAATAGGGATCTAAAGGGTCCATACCTGGATAGGCTCCATTGGTTTGCATGGGTGTGTCTTCATGTATCGGGTAACGTTGCACATAGTCCCTATCTTCATCCCACCAGGGATCGTAATTTGGGTCTAGGGGGTTTGGTGCTGGTACCCTAGGGATTTCTTCCGGATTGAAGTCATGCATCTTTACTTGGTTTTCAGGGTTTTCTATCTCCATCGGTTGGTAAGGGATTGGTGGCTGTGGTTGAGGTGCTATTATTTGCTCCAGATTAGGGTCAGCTGCAGTGGTTGCTAAGATGTGAATATTGGCTATACCCCTATTTATCATATCCTGGGCATAGGCATCTGTCTCTCTCTTGGCTGCTGCTAGTACCCTCTGTTCCTGTAACTTTTTCATACGTTTTCTACGCTCGTGTGCCCCTCGACTGAACCATCCCCTCTTTTTCTGAGGAAATGGCTCTTCTGACTAAGCCTTAAACACAAAGATTCATTCTTCCGTATCAGCAAAATACCCGGAGAGGGCAGGCTGAGAAGAGGAGGTGCCTTCGCTTCTAGGCGAACCAGACAATTGACGGTACGCGTCAGATGGTCCTTGGTCGCTCATAGTGTAAACTAACAGATAGTCAAATAACACATAGCAATAAAATACAGTTATGCACGTATTTCCGTAATTTATTTCCTACCACTTTACACTTTGATGTCAGCAGAACACCTCTGTGGCTGAATCAGTGGCTTAGCTCTGATACCACCTCCTGTCGCAACCCCCAATCCCACTTCCCAGGGAACGGGCGGCCGCGAGCCAGTTTCGGTGGTATCTCGTATTGTCTAATTTGACAGCGGAATTTTTTTTTCATCAGGACCGTAGTTAGGAAATATTTGATCAGAGTGAAATACCACATTTTCATAGTATTAAACAAATGGGTTAAAACCCAAGTTCATAGTACACACGTTTTCATATGAATAAATCCTATTTATTTAATAAAAAACATCTATTTTATTTTTAGGTAACTTTATTGCCACTTTTCCAAGCCTTCAGTGTTGTCCAGCTGGCTTCTATTTGGCTTTCACATTTTGTTACCTGAAACGCGTTTTAAAAACATTTGTCAGTGGGAAATACTGGTGAGTGAATCCCAGTTTAATAAAGTTTAAATAATAATCATTTCACAGTGTACAGTATTGAGGGCGATCCCGAAATTATATTTGTTTCCAAGATATAACAATTAACATCCATGGTACTGTCGAACCCGACTTGTGGAAATGTTACTCCTTGACCAGGTGGTAACAAATTTTGTATACAAAACCCCAACATACTCATCATAATTGTATACTTACAAATACTCAATAACTGTCATTCGCATGGAAAAGTATTTAAGGTTTTGTTAAACAGTTAACAAAAGGTTTACAAAAAGTGGATCAACTCACATTGCTATCCAGACTTTCCGTAAGGATTTCCTGGTGATAATCTAAAATTTACACAAATTCACACGCGTTAGTATAATAACCCATTTTAACATTAGCAATACCCTCCCTGAGATGGCATTCCAACGACTACGTCGGGCAGAACCACGACAGCCGTTACGGAACCCTAGATCAATCGGGCAGCGTATCTAATACGTATCCAGGGGTTATAATACTTACAACGGAGCAGAACTTCGCTAATTAGGGGGGTATAATACCCGCGTATTATGCCTAATATTCAGAAATTGAGATTGAGAAACGTTTGTGAGCGATCGGAAATGAAATACCGAGGCCATTCTTATATAGTGCTTAATTCTGTCTTTCTCGCGGCCCGCGTAAAACAAGGCAAAGCCTTACGCGGCCCGCGTCAAACCCCGGTCAAAGCGTAGCTCGTCCGGATCACCAACTAGACTTGACACGATGATGACACGTGTCATCACCGGGCTGCGCCACTATCTTGATCTCTCGCGGCCCGCGTGAGGGTTGGGGTGGGTCTTACGCGGCCCGCCTCAACTTAAATTTCAGATTTTTAATTATTTTTAATACTATTTAATATATTTGAGGCCCGTTTTCGCGTATGGGGTGTATTTTTGGACATATTGGGATATTTTAAAATATATTAGGGTGTCGGAAAAATTATGAGGGTGTCGGTTTATTGAGGATTGTTACAACAAAGACCATCTGGCTTGCTTGTGCAACCCGAGATCCCGATGTGGAAATGGGAAAGCATAGCTATGGAATTTATCACGAAACTCCCGCGTACAACTTCAGGTCATGATAGCATCTGGGTTATTGTTGACCGTTTGACTAAAACTGCTCACTTTCTGCCGATTCGAGAAGACTTCAAGGTAGAAAAATTAGCCCGAATCTACACCGACGAGATCATCTGTCGACACGGTATGCCTCGTGACATCATCTCTGACCGCGTTGGTCGGTTTACCTCGCGTCTTTGGGAAACATTTCAATCTGCTCTCGGTACTACGCTAAATCTAAGTACCGCTTTCCATCCCCAAACCGACGGTCAGACTGAAAGAACGATTCGTACTCTTGAAGACAGGCTTCGCTCGTGTGTCATAGATATCGGTGGTAATTGGGACGCGCACTTACGTTTGGTCGAATTCTCGTACAATAACAGTTATCATTCTAGCATACAAATGGCACCATTTGAGGCATTATACGGAAGGAAATGTCGATCGCCGATTGTGTGGCATGAGATCGGAGATGCACAAATAACCGGTCCTGAGCTGCTGCAAGAAACGACTGACAAGATCCTCCAAATTCAAGAGAATCTGCTAAAAGCTCGGAGTCGTCAGAAAAGTTACGCCGATAGACGCCGCAAGCCACTTGAATTTGACGTTGGCGATCACGTACTCCTAAAGGTATCACCTTGGAAGGGTGTGATCAGATTTGGCAAGAAAGGAAAGCTCGTGCCTCGATATGTTGGACCCTTTAAGATTCTGGAAAGGATCGGAAAAGTAGCCTACAGACTCGAACTGCCGGAGGAACTTAGTAACGTCCACCCGACTTTCCGTGTTACGTAAGTCAAATTACAAGTCAAAGTCAAAGTCAAAGGACGAAAAGATTGCTAATTGCGACCTGTCACCCCTTGCTTAATTACTGATTTGACTTCCTTGACGTGTAATCAAACCCTGTATTTTAATTGCTTTAGTTGTATTATGTGGAGTATCTATTAATAATCGAGGTTTAATCGATGTTTATCACTTATTCGCTTTATCGCTAATCGCACCGCAATCGCGTTCACTACTTGATTTACAGGTTCTGTATATTGTTTTACGTGTGTGTGCTATTTATGTGTTACATGTGCATGTTTACTTTATATTTATGGTGATTAATCGAAACGCAATCGCAACTCTAATCGCAAACGCTAAACGCAAGTTATTTAGGATGATTGTATGTTAGATATAGTAATTGTGTGATTATTATTAACCTATCACATCGCATAATCGACACTATCTTAAACGCAAAACGAAACGCCAAAACTCAACTCGCAAAGCCACTTCGATCGAATGACCATTCGATCGAAAGGTCATCCGAACGGATGACCATCCGATCGGATGGCCATCCGATCGATGTGCCATCCTATCCGACACTTGTGCCACTTTCCTCTTTTGGCAACCTATAAATACCCCAGTCACATCACTGACCAGCACGCTCAAGTCCTCTTTTCTCTCGATTTCTCGCGATTCTTGTAAGTTTTCAACTCAAATCTTGTACATCTATGATCTACACACACTCCTTCATCATTTTCTCATTTGAATCTTAACTTTTAACCGTGAAATCAGTGGGTTTGAGGTGTTCTAGGATGATGTCATCATGGAGTTCTTATGAACTTCAAGAATTTGGCTTCATTTCACCAAAAACAAGTCAGATCTGGAGGATTTCCACAAGATTTAACATTGTTGTCGCATAGATCTAAACATTTTCAAAGTTAAAAGGATTGAAAGATACTTTTCTAACTTTCTTTCAACTCTTTTACACTCAATGCACTCAAACCGATAGAATCGGAGCTCGTTCAATATGCACTATGGCGTAGGTGTAAGTTATTTATTGTGAGCATGCGTACGCACATGACGATTTTCTATATAATCAATTTTAATTAGAGATTTTTAAGAACCGTATAAACATATATTATTCTACTATATACATAAGTTGGTTTTGTTCATAAAATTGCTTTCTTATTGAATGTGCATTTACATACACACGTATAGGGTTGTCATAAATAATTTAACTTTTAAGTTAAAACTGCAAAAAACACATTAACGCTTGTATATAACAAACTAAAAATCATCCAAAAACTTAATAAAAGTATCAATATATCACGTTTAATACATACCAAATTTTTAATAAACAGCCACATAAACAAGTTTGTACAATATCCATGCCATATTTTGGTGGATTTCTATACTTTGTACAATAACCACTCTACACACATGTATACACACACATGTACACACACACATATATATATATATATAGGGTCAGGATCATTTCAGAACCATAAATATTTACAGAACTTGCAGAACTCCTAATAAACAATCTTTTTATTTATATATTTTTATGTTTAGGATAATTTTATAATTTATTATGTGTAGTTTTACGATTACATAAATGTTAAGAGTAATTGTATCATTTTTTATATGTAATTTATATGTAAACTAGTTTTTTTACATATATGTAATTAGTTATGACACATATATATAATTTTGGCAATTAAACATATGTAAACTACTTTTAACATGTATGTGATCAAATAAATACATATAATAGATGATAAAAAGATCCTAAATACAAAAACTTATATATAAAATGATTGTTTATTAGAAGTTCTGAAAGTTTTGTAGTGATTTAGAGTTCTAAAATGAACTCAACACTATATATATGGGAAGGTTCAAATGAAAACCACTAGTTATTGTGAAAACTCGAAAACTAATTAAAAATGCCAAAAAAACATACCAAATATTTTTTTTTGCATAATAATTTTCGCTACTTTTAGTATATAAAAGAAAATTTCAAAATTTTTTTTTTTTCTTTTTTGTAGTGCACATTGTTGGTGCATGAGAATGTCTGTTGACTACGTCTATATCAAGTCTTAAGTCAAGATAGTCAACATAGGGTCTTGAAAGTTAAATTAGGGTTTTAGATTGTTAATTTCGCTTTTATGTACATAGGTTAAGAGTGATTCCGCTTATGTGTCATTGGTGATTCCGCTTTTATGTCACATGGTGATTCCGCTTATACGGACATGCCATATAAGCGAAATCAGTTAGGAGTGATTCCGCTTATATGGACATGCCATATAAGCGAAATCAGATCTAGTATAAATACCTAACATGTGTGACTTCATATGTAACCATAAGCGGAATCAGGTCATTAGCTTGGTAACGAAACTCTGTCAAAATCATTCTAGAAAGCTAATAAAGAGAAGAAATTGAAAGGAAAAGCTGTTGTTACTTTGCGTGCATTGATTCCGCCTTTACACGTGAAGATGAACTACCTTGACTGATCGTTTAGGGTCACGACACGGTCCAACAAGTGGTATCAGAGCTTCAGGACGAGGAGTTCATACTACTACAGCTTGATTCTATCGATTTCTCTCATTTCTACTCAATTTCTCTCATACTTTTTCGATTTGAACTATTTCCTACGGATAAAATGGTCTGAATTTCGAGTATAACGTGTTAAACATATAAATAACAAACCCTAGAAAGTATCAGGTTGAAATTCGGACTAAAAATGGTGAAAATTGATTAAAAACGTGATTCCGCTTTTTCGGACATTGAGAGATAATCGTCTGATTTCGCTTTTACGGACATAAGTGATTTCGCTTATTCAGACATTGACAGATTGTAACTGATTTCGCTTATCTGGTCAAAACTGATTTCGCTTATTTGTCACTTAGTCAACCTTAGTCAATGTTGTCAGTAGCATTTATCGAAACAAGAAATCTATTCGGTTTAGAGTGATCATACATGTGAAATATATTGTCGGTTTAGTCTATTAAGAGATGTCAGCTCATTAGACTTTGCATGTGAAGTAAAAATTGAATTGTAGTATCTGATGTTGTCGGCTAAGTGAACTTTGAGGTCCAATGAGAATAGGATAAAAAGCTAAAAAAAAATCTCGAGAAATGCATGTAATATGTGATTTACTAAACCTTGGAAATTGTTTCAATTAATTGATGTTGTCGGCAAGTTGATAATTGTTTTGATATAAAAGGGTTGGTCCAATCATTTGAGAAGTATCAGACCACAATACACATGAAAGGCCCAATCATTCTTTGATATTCAATATAATTGTCTGCTTAGTGTATTCATTGGCCCAATCACAATCATTATAAAGCCCATGTGAAACAGAGAATTGCTCTTACCCACTAGATTTACGGCCTAATCTTATAAAGGATTAGTGGATTGTTTGGCCCAGTCAGCTGACATTTACGGTGGCACATTATCTGATGTTTTGATATGTGATTTGTCGGCACATTATATGTGATTTGCATAGTGTTTTACGGCCCAATCATAGAGTTTGTGGTGTTAAGAGTTTTGTTGATTTAAGTGAAAGTGTGGCCTAATCAAAACACTTTTTCACATTAGTCCGGTTAAACTGATCGTTTGTTTGTTTTGTTTGCAGGTGATTCGAGGTGATTTACAAGGCACAAATACCAAGAATTTAAAATGTTTGACGAACTGGAAAACATTAAACTTGAAAGAATAAACAATTGGACTTGTTGTTCTCCTCTTGAGAAAAAGGAGGTTTTGGTTGAAAGATTTGAACATTTTATGTGTAGGAAATATGAGAATTTTAATGATACGTATAAGCGATATGAAGGTTTACATAAAAGTTTTGAAATGTATTACTTAAGGATATCAGATGCTGAAAAGATATCTAAGTTTGCAGATGCGTTACATTCAGATTGGGATGAATTTTTAGGAAAATTGAAAAAAGATTCTAGATTTTCAAAATTTGGTTATTATGATTTCATCAGAGAGCTTAGAAAACGCAATGATAAGAATGAAGAGAAAAAGAATGAGGTGATAGAGAAATTAAAAAGAGAATCAAAATGGTTAAGTTTGGATGTGTTTCTTGAAATAATCAAAAGAATTAAAAATGGTATTGATGTAAGAAGAAAGATGAAATATGATCACAAGAGAGGTTGTTTTTTAAATGAAGATTTGAATCCTGCTGATATGGTTAAAATTTTTCTTGCAGGAACATCAAAGATTGAAGAATCAAAGAAGGATGAAACTTCAAAAAATGAAGTTGTGTGCTCAAAATGCGAGAAATCAGAAAAAGACAATGTTAAACTTCTGAAGAATGTAGAGAGTTTAGCATTGGAAATCAAAAGTTTGAAGGATGAGAAAGAATCTGATAATAAACAGATTCTTGAAATGAGAAAAAATTGTGAGAAATTGACGTCTGAAAATGACAAACTGTTGAGTAATTTGGACAGTTTGACATTGGAAATTAACAATTTGAAAGAAAAAGAAAAAGTTTTTGGAAAAATTAAAATTGAAAATGAAAACGTTTCTTGGATAAAATTGGAAAATGGAGCGTTAAAAGAAAAAGAAAAAGATTTTCAAAATCAAATCAAGATTTTAGAAGATGAGAGAGATATTTTTGGTAAAGATAATCTTGAAAAACAAATTGAAATCAATTCTCATCTTGCTAAAATCATTCAGCTTGAAAAAGAAGCTGAAAAAGCTCGGATTAAAATCAAAGAGCTTGAAGTTAAATTGAAAGGTTTTGTGACTTCGGCACCATATGAGTGTCCAAAACCGATCAATTCTGTTCCAATAAGTGACAATGTCACAAATTTTGACAAAGTCAAAATTGAAGATTGTGATGAAATATCTGATGATGAAAAAGAAAAGAAAAGAAAAATATTTTTAGATTTACAAGAAAAATTTAAAAATACTGTTTTGCAATCCACTGAAACAGGTGAATGTTCTAAACAAAAACCTGTTAAGAAGAGTGTAAAACAGAAACAAAAAGATAAAAATTTGAAATATCCTAAAAATGAAAATAAAAGCTCATCAGATATGTCATCTAATCAGTATAAAAAATCACAAAAATCTAAAAATGAAAACTTACAAAATGTTGGTAATAAATGGTGCAGGTTTGACCACAGTGATTCAAAGCCAAAACCAGTTTTCAAGAAAAGTGATGATTACCACAAAGCTAGACAATGTTATGATCTAAGCATATGGTGTGAAAGTGGTGAATGGTACGATAACAGAGTGTGCTACACCTGTGGTGTGAGAGGACACATTGCTGTTAACTGCCAGAATTGGAATTATGAGACAAGAAGATGCTATATTTGTCAAATCAGAGGACATATTGCCAGAGATTGCTCAAGGAGCTCGATGGGAAGATCGAGGGTTGAATATCAAAGAATGGCAAAGAAGCCAGTCAACGTCAAGCCCCATGAACAGAAGGTTCTAAAACCTAAAGTTCAGGATCAGATAATTCAAGAAAAGAAAGTTAAACTTTCACAGGGGCAGAAAGACAGACTGCGAAAGAAAAGGAAAAAGGCAAGAGAATATCTGGAGAAAATTTTGTCTTCAGGTTCACCGGACAGATTGAATAAGAGTTCTGATGAATCAACTCACTCGACTGCAAAGCCAAGTAAATTGAATTCTTCAGATGCAAATCTGAAGACAAAAGAGAAAAAGGAGAAAAAGAAAGTTGTCGGCGATGAATCTGGCTCAACTAAGTCAGACAAGCCACAATCAGGCAATGATTCTGGTTCATCAAAGCCAGAAGAGCCCGTTGTTGAGGTAAATTCTGAGAATTCAGGTTTAACAATGGATGATGAAAATTTTCCATCATTGTTGAACAAGAATTCAAAATCACCCAAGGCTGGTCAGGCTTGGGTGAAACTATTCAAATAGAGAAACCTGACTTGCCGGAGTTCCCAGGTTGGTAAGCGTGGAACATGAATCGGCACATTTCTTGAGAAATTCACAGGATGTTAACTGTGATATTTCGTCTTATATGTGGTAAATCAGGGACATTAAGTTGTACTTGATTTCCTACAAGTGTTTGTGTTGATAGAATCTTGAACTGTTAAATTTTTTTTAAAAAGGTTAAAGGAGAACAAAGTGATGAAATAATCCCCTAACCAACAAGTGGTTTGTTAATTCAACAAAACTAATTTTCCGGAAAAACCATTTGATTAAAACAAACTTAAGTGTTTTGAAATCATAATGGGAAAATAGTTTGTTGACAGGGGGAGTTCTGATTGTTTATGCCAGGTGAATGGCGAATTGAAGCGATTCGATATCAGTTTGTCATTTTACTTGTATAGTTTGTTTTTAAATTTTCTCAGAAAATCAAAATTGAAACATATTTTGATTTTAGGGGGAGAAAAATTTTAAAAAAATTAGAAAATTTGAAAATGCCAAAAAATATTGAAAAAGCAAAATGAGTTTTGTTGTGAAAAAGAGGAAATGATAGAAAATCAGTGGACTATCACAGCATGCTAAGGAAATGAAATGTCAAATGTGATAAACGATCTCACCAAGGATGTGACGGTAGGCTCAGCTAGACTAGTAGATTTGCGATAACGATACAAACTTAAATGAAAAAGCCTAGTTCTAGTGGGAAACATGTTTGAAAGCATAGTACTTAGTTTTGTCCTTCTTGACTGTGTACCTACTCAGTAATCGCTGAATGTCGAAAGACATAAAAACCGGTCAGTTTGTGAACTTTCACAACTTGCTGAAAAGTCGCTGTGATTTTGTGCATTTCATTTTGCAAAGATTTAAACTTGTTTTATTTCTTTATTTTGTTTAAGCATCGGACATCCTCTGCGTATACGTGAGTATCGACCTGGATGTTGTTGCCTAAACGTTCTGCTTTATTTTCTTTGGTGTTTCGTTTAAGCTTTGGATCACCTCTGCGTATACGGGAGTATCGACCTGGTGGTTAAAGCCTAAACAACTTCAACTTGTTTTATTTTTCTTATTTTGTTTAAACATTGGACTTTCTCTGCGTATACGGAAGTATCAACCTGATTGTTAATGTTTAAACATTCTGCTTTGTTTTTCGCACAAATCATAGTTGATAAAAGTTTAAAGGCATTACTTGAGTCAGTGTATTGCATGATGAGGGGATATGCTAAGATTGTGGGGTCCATAAGAATTTAGTGCAAAATTAATATACCTTAACGTATCGGTAAGCATTTCGAAAGTTTTTAGATTGAGTTTAAGAGGACAACTATATCGTCAATCTATGTGAATCGTTTAGAGCTTAAAATGATTAAAGCTTAACGGTGCTAGTGATTGGTTTCATGAACTAATATGATCCTCTTACACAAACTCACAAAAATATTGTTTGTATATATTTGTTTACTGCATTTTATTCAAAACAAAAATCCAAAAAGATTTTCGGAGTGTTTTAGCATAAAATTTTGAAAAATTTCAAAAAGATTTTCGACAACTGATGTTGAAGAGCTGATATTTAAAATTCGAGTGCTAAACATGATGAACAGGATTGGGAGAATATGTTAAAAACTTTTGAATGTCATATACAAATGTTTTGAAAGACTGTGTGGTTAGTTTATCAAGGTCATTCATTTGAACTTGATGTAACTAGTATGATTGATTGTATATATGATGTCTACCAGTAAGTTTATTAAATTCAAATGTTATAAATTTGTGAAACTTATGGTGAGGTAGAGGATGTGCAGGGTAACAGGTTTTGGACTTTATTATTCCCATGGAATCTAAATGTTAAAACTTGAACCAGATACCTCAGATTCTAGCATATTGAGAGGGGGAGTCTGTGAAAGGGGGAGTCTGGATCAACAGTCAAAGGGAAGATGGAAGTTAGAGTCAGATTGTGATTCTGAAGTTTGTGAAGATAGAGTGCTTATGATGAGAAGACAGAGAGTTGGAGAAAAGACTAAGACTAAAGACTCGGAGCTGAAGACTTCGTAAACATCCAAGGGGGAGTCTGTTGGTGCATGAGAATGTCTGTTGACTACGTCTATATCAAGTCTTAAGTCAAGATAGTCAACATAGGGTCTTGAAAGTTAAATTAGGGTTTTAGATTGTTAATTTCGCTTTTATGTACATAGGTTAAGAGTGATTCCGCTTATGTGTCATTGGTGATTCCGCTTTTATGTCACATGGTGATTCCGCTTATACGGACATGCCATATAAGCGAAATCAGTTAGGAGTGATTCCGCTTATATGGACATGCCATATAAGCGAAATCAGATCTAGTATAAATACCTAACATGTGTGACTTCATATGTAACCATAAGCGGAATCAGGTCATTAGCTTGGTAACGAAACTCTGTCAAAATCATTCTAGAAAGCTAATAAAGAGAAGAAATTGAAAGGAAAAGCTGTTGTTACTTTGCGTGCATTGATTCCGCCTTTACACGTGAAGATGAACTACCTTGACTGATCGTTTAGGGTCACGACACGGTCCAACACACATGTGTAATACTACACATGTGTAGTACACATACACATGTGTAGTATTAATATATGTGTAATACAAATTTTTTTTTTTTTTGAAAAAAAGTTTTTTTTTTTATATACAAAAACCTGCGATTTTTTATAAAAAAAAATTGAAAAAAAAAATTTTGGTGTGTTTTTTAGGCTTTTTTTAGTTAGTTTTCGAGTTTTCACAATAAAAGTGGTTTTCATTTGAACCATCCCCTATATATATATATATATATATATAGGGGATGGTTCAAATGAAAACCACTTTTATTGTGAAAACTCGAAAACTAACTAAAAAAAGCCTAAAAAACATACAAATTTTTTTTTTTCAATTTTTTTATAAAAATCGCTGGTTTTTATATAAAAAAAAAACTTTTTTAAAAAAAAAAAACAAAAATTTTTTGTGTAGTATTACACATGTGCACTACACAAAATTTTTTTTTTTTTTTTTTGAATTTTTTTTTTTATATATAAGAAAACCTGCGAAAATTGGTTTGCAAAAAAAAAAAAAAAATTGGTATGTTTTTTTGGCTTTTTTAATTAGTTTTCGAGTTTTCACAATAACTAGTAGTTTTCATTTGAACCTTCCCATATATATATATATATATATATATATATATATATATATAATGTGTAAATGAAAAGCCCCTCTACCACCACACTACACACAACATTTATCTGACATTTCACAAAAATAATTAAGAACAAACAGGTGGAGGTGGGCTTTGGGGGTCACGTGAAAAGGCATGACCGAAACATCGACCATGCCTTTTAAGATATATAGTAATGTTTAAGATGAGCTGATTACAATTTTGTAATTAAATAAAAGTTTATGATGAATAGGGAAGAAAAAAAGGAATAACCTATTGAATTTTTTTAGTGCACACATTCTATAAACTCGAATAATTTTTATATGCTTTAATATCAAAAACGTAATGTATTATAATATTAAACATTTTTTTTCTTTAAATTGTGTATCCTGTTGCTATATTTAAAGATTAATAGTTCTTAAGAGTGTCGATGCACTATCCATACAACGACACCTCTAACTACCATTTATGTACAAAGTGCGTCTAACCGAATGTTCATTCGTTAACAACATTTTACGTTTTTAGTTGGATCATCCTATGCCCTATGATATATATATGACATGTCCTAAATGTATTTAGAAAATTTATATCTTTAGAATATCCACACCATATATTATAATGCCAATAGTAGTATTATTACATGGTTACATTACATCCAACAAGGTTTTTCCATGCAAACATCTTTTATAACATGGCTACATGAATTTCCCATAGAATCACCATTTGGTGACCTCATACCAAGTGGCCATATGGATTAATTTAAGCCATTGTTTATAAATATATAGTGGAAACTTTTCTAAAAGCAAAATGATTGCAAAATTTTACGAAGAAACTACCCTAGATATTACCTTCTTCTTTTGGATAATCCAATCTTGATTGAATAATCGAAATAAATATGGCTTTATTCTAAATTTTGTTTTTATGCATCTTGATGCATCGGCACGAGATGCACAAATTAGAAGTGTGAATTTATCGACCCTTTTCAATGAAGAATCTCTCAAATTAATGTTTATCAGACACTTCAATGTATATATTAATTTATTAGTTTTTTTATAGATTGACAAAAGTTTTTTTTAAATGCAAATTTCTTTTATCCTGTCGTCTGTAAGACTTGAACCAAAAGCCTTCAAACCTAGATGTTCTTACAGATTTTGTCTTTACCAATGAGCTACCAATCCCATTAATAAACTAACCAACTTAATTATATGAGTCAACTATCAAATTTTGGTTAGTTCGTATCAAAATTATGGTAAAAAGGGTGAGATGATTAGATGAAGTGTGAGCTTTCACATGTTGCATGTAGATTTTAGCCTCCCAAAAATACCTACAACCACTCCTTCAAACATCGCCCATTCATTAAGCTCTACCATAGTTTCAATCAGCAACCAAAAAACCTATCTACCACGAGATTGAATCTGATGCAACGTTGATATAAAATTTGATGGTCGTAGAGGCAACGGCGTTTGGTTACGACGATGACACCTCCAAAATGTTTTCTAGAGGTGGTATTATATTGTTTCACACAAATTTAGAAGTAAAGGAGATTTTCCAGTGTATGTTTTTTCAAATATTTTTGGATAAGTTACTTAAAAATTTCAAAGTTACAAAGGTTCTTAAAGTTGTTCCATTATTACCATGTCCATCAAACATGTAAATATGTCAAGAATTTTGACTATAACACCAATAATTTTCTCTTTTATATAAAAAGAATCTACACGTCGCATATTATTGGATTGCTTACCATGATAAAAGTAAGAATAGTTTATCCATTATCTGTGTATCTATGGTTGTTATATATATATATAGTGAAAGTGTAAAAGATAATATTCTTTAACACACGATATGAAATTACGCATGTTATAAAAGGGGAATTGGCCTGTAATAATTCCACCTACACTTTTTTGGCCATTAATAATCTCACCTCAGAATATTCCCCCCACTAGTCCCAACTTTCACATATTTTTCCCACAATGGTCCCCCGTTAAAAATCCCTAACTCAGTTAATTAAATGGCTGATGTGGCAGCTGACTAACGGATGATGTGTCAAAAAAGATTACGTGGCAGATGATTAGTATTCCCCTGATCCTTTTTAAATACCTAGCCTCTTTTTATCAACTGAAACCCAAAAAAAAACCCTAGTTCACAGGAATTCTCCCTCGCGATTCAATTAGGGGATATTGATGAGTTCTTCTTCATCTTCTTCATGCTATCGAAACAATAAACCAAGAATCTATTGAATTGGGACCGATGTGAATGTTTATTGTAATCATGAGATGCTAGCAGTGAAGCGAGTTGCTGGTTCTCGAAGTTCTAGACAAGGGAAGGAGTTTTATGGATGCCCTTTATGGCCTGTAAGTAAAATTAGTTTGTATGTTGATAATTATGCCTTGAAAGCTTCCTCATTTTGTGATTTAATTTGTTAGAATTCGGATTGCAAGTTCTTTGTTTGGAAATAAGATGTTGATGGCACCAATAATCTGGTTGAAATAAACAAGGCACTACAAATGAAGATTGCAAACTTAGAAATTGACAAGATGGTTCTTATGGAAGAGAACAAAAATTTGAGGAAAAAGACTGGTTAGAATGTTAAAAGCTGAAGATGTTTAGTTTTTAGGTTGTGTAGTGTTTTGTATGGCAATATGGAATGAAAAAGATTGTGTAGTGTTTTGTATGTTATGACTTGGAATGGCAATTTTGAATGAAATCCGATTAAAGAAGATTGTAGTGTTTTGTCATACCAGTAGCTACACATGCACTTTATGCACTTTCGCTTTTACATAATGACCATTACAAGTTAACCATTACATAAAGTTTCGCTTTAAAACTAACCATTACATACTAACCATTACATAATACCCATTACTAACCATTACATAATAACCATAACCAAGTTAACCAATACATAAAGTTTTGAACCCAACAAAAGACGATTACAAAAGACGACATAAAGCCTAACAAAAGACAACCAGTTTAAGCTTAACAAAAGACGACATAAAACCTAACAAAAGACAACCAGTTTAAAGCATAAGAGTTTCATAATCCTAACAAAAGACATATCAGCAGGTTTAAGCTTATGGGGTTGTTTTTGCAGCCTTCCTTGGTCTTCCCCTGGATTTTTGAGTTGCACGTGAATGCTGAGACTGTTGTTGACTGCCAGTTTCAACTGTTGTGACCGACGATGAAGCAAGTTGATTCTTTTTGGGCCTCCCCCTTTTCTTTGTTTGCTTACTTGATTCTGCTGAGGCTTCAGTACAAGCTTTCCTAGTATGCCCCTTGCCCTTGCAGTTGCCACATCTCATAAACATACCATGCCTACTAAGTTTACCTTTTTTGGGGACTTCATGAGGATCTTTCTTCCTGTTTTTCTTAGGTCTGCCAGGACCAACTTTGACTGGTGGAGGTTCTAGGGGGAATCAACAGATGGCCAGTACTTATCTGAAGGTACTGGTAGGATTGTAAACTGATATGACTTGAGATAGATGTCCTTGGTGTAGGAAGGATGAACAAACTCCTCGGCATTTCTATGAAGAAAACCTGCAACTGCACATACATGTTGACATGGTATACCAGTTAAGTCCCATTTTCTGCAGCTACATCTTTTGTGCTTAATATCAACAGAAACATCATCAAAGTACTTGACTTGAAATAGTGTATTGCTTGAAGGGTATACAGTGCATCTGTAAGCCCAATCCTTCTCTTTGTCAAGTTTCTTCTGTATCCTAGGGCAAACAACGACACTTTTTGCAGACATTTCATTGTGCTTTGTAACTAATCTGCTCATGATTGCAACCCTTATATCCTCTAACATATTGATGATGTGCTTTGATCTAGTCTGTAGAATATAACTATTGAAGGTCTGCCATGTTGTTCACAATAACATCTGACTTGACTTCAGTACTAACATAACATCTGCAAAAACATTTAGGGTTCTGACTGATGAATGCTTCTGTTGCTTCTTCATCCATTTCCTTCATCTCAGCAATTGCTATCTTGTAATCAGGTATGTTGTAGGATCTAGTAGCTCTCCAAAACAATTCCTTTAAGTCATCACCCTTGAATTTCTTATGCCAATTTGCATAGATGTGCCTAGCACAGTTCCTATGCTCAGCATTGGCCCAAACCAAAGCAACATCATTTAGTAAACCCTGTTATAACAGATATCAGGTTCAAAAACACACCATCTATCAGATTCAAAATAACATATACATGACAAAATATAACAGATATTAGAACATAACATACCTTTTGTTGGTCAGAAACAAGTGTCCACCCCTTCCCTTCTTCAAGTACTTCTAAACACTTCTTCAACTCAGTCATGAACCATGTCCAACTATCATTGTTCTCACCCTCTACCACAGCCCATGCTACTGGATACATTTGATTATTTGCATCCCTACGCACTGCAACCAGCAACATACCTCCTAGAAATGTTTTTAAAAAACAACCATCAAGACATAAAAGTCTCCTACACCCTGCTAAAAAACCTTTCTTCAAAGCATCAAAACAAATGAAGAGCCTAAAGAAGACTTCTGCACTACTTTGCATATCATAGTATTCTGTCACACCCCGATATTTCCACGTATTACCGGTGGGCCCGGTGGGGAGTATCGTGACGTAGTTGATATCATCATAGTCAAACAACACAATATATAAATGCACAGCGGAAGCAAAAGATAAATATATTACAATCCGAATATAAAGTAATATCAAAGTATTACAACGGAAAGTAAAGGATCCACAAGCGGATCAAATAAAAGGAAAAACTGTTCAACAGACTTTAGGCATCTAGAACTTGCAAGATTCCCTATTGACGCCCTGAGCTCCCAGCCAATTCCGTACAGTACCTGTCACTTAATCTTTTTGGAAAATACGTCAGTTTACACAGGTAAATATTTTTAACTTATTTTCCCTATACGGGCTTGGGATACGGTATTATAATAATACCGCTTGGTCGGGTATTGAATGTTTAGTCGTATTGTGATTAAATTATTGAGGTAACCCGCTTTAATCTGTATTATTTGAAATAAAAGCCTTTAGGGGTTAATGACCATGTCCCGGATATCCTTGACATCATTATATTATAAAATGGCCACGTCTTATGCACGGGGTGTAGGCATACACCTGACAGTGCCTAAGGGAAACGGTATCTCACTCTCTTGTGGGCCTATACTTGTGGCGTGTCTGTTAATCTTGACTCGGTTTCTACATCGGGCCCTGAACGTATAACGAACATGTAAATCTGTATACAAAACGGCGCCATTAGCATAAAGCCTATCTAAACCCAATTTTTGACACCAAACCTTTTACCCACTGATGTAATATAATAATTTGAGATTTTTGAAGATTTTTTAATTATTTTTAAACTGATCGTAACATGGGGTTATCGCCTTGATTCGGTTAATACCGATTATACCCTTTTTGTTTATAAAATGAGTTCTACATAGTATTTTGACACCAATCCAATTGCTACTGATTTTATATAATAAATGAAGTATTTTGAACTTTATAACCTAATCAGAAAACTCTGATTTCCTGTATAACCCGGAAATCGCTTAAAATGTCTTTTTACGCGTATTAAACACCTAATATGGGTTTAAAACCATTTTGTCGTATAAGACTTATCACCAACTAATATGACCTACTAAAATAAGTTATTTTACTGATGTATTCTGACCCGAATCTCAGAATTTCATTTAATCTCTTTTATAACCTTTAAAATGACCAAAATACCCCTACGGGACTTAAATTGGGATTAAACTCGTTTTGGGCATAATGGAAGATATCCTACTGATATCACAACATATTTAAGGCATATTAACTTAGGAAACCTGTTCGTGACTGTAGGATCGTATTCGGCCCTGTTTGAGTCGATCAGAAGAATTCCTATCCAAAACAAGAGGCGGAAACTAATGCTTTGGTGCGATTTCAGCAATATTCACTTTAAACTGTTGTTGTATTGATCACGAATGCGATTACAAGCTCTAACAACACTTCGGCAGCACTTCGTGGCTTACCGGAAGAGAACACCTACAACTACTTCTTTGATTTCGCTCAAATGACCTATTTATAGATGACATGATTTCGCTTATAAGGACATGACATATAAGCGAAATCACACACTTGCCACATAAGCGAAATCAGGTCAAGACACATAAGCGAAATCAACTCATTGACACATGAGCGAAATCACCTCTAATACATGTTTCTTGGATTTCATGCCATGTTCTAACCTATACACTATTAGACTCGATACAAGACGTAGTCGACAGACGTAGTGCACCAACAAACTCCCCCTCGGATGTTGACGGAGTCTTCAGTGTCGAGTCTTCGATTGTCAACCTACAATCTTTATCAGTCTTCGATCTTCCTCTGAAATATTTGTCATTGCAAGAATCCTCATTCTCTATCTTTATCTTCAACAAACTCCTCTCTCTCAAATTGTTGAATATCATGGTGTCTTCAGACTCCCCTTCTCAATCTGCTGGGATCGTAATCTGGAATTCACAAGATCATAACCTGGCTTTCATCCTGCTCTGGATCGAAACCTGGCCAACCTGCAAAAACTCTACCCAAAAATAAATTTTCTGATAACCATTTGTGGATAAGATTTTCAAATCTAATTTACCACTTGGAGGAATAACGTTTATATAGCAAAACTTTTTCTTATTTCATTAATCTTCAAATACTTTCACCCAAACCATTTGTTCATCATGTTTAGCACTCGGAATTTTGAAAATCAGCTCTTCAACACCAGTTGTCGAAAATCTTTTGGATTTTTCAAAATTTATGCTAAAACACACTAAAATCTTTTTGAATTTTCTGAAAGAAAATAACTAACACCACTTGTAGAATCAAGAAAATGCAGAAATGAAATATATACAAACAATGTTTTTGTGAGTTCGTGCAAGAGGATCATATCAGTTTTTGAGACAAATCACTAACACCGTTAAGCTTGATTTCATTTTAAGTTTTAAACGATTCACTTAGATTGTCAGTATACTGGTCCATTTAAATTCTCACACAAAGTTCAATTGTTTCGAGATTTGATATTAATGTTTTAAGTACTTAAACTTAATCGCGTGTCCTACCTCAGAATATACTCCCGTATCCAGATCCCAATATTCAGTCTTACAGGTAATTATGACACAAATGATATCTGTAGGGGTTAATAAATTATGAAGAATCATGAGAGCTCAGGTCAGAACTACCGTTCAGCAGAGAGATCATGACTCAACTTTTGGGTGTGTCCCCTTTAGAGGATCTTTTTTACAACAGCATTGCTAAGCAATTTTATTGTCTTATCATATATGCTGAGGGTGATGCTATGTTTCAAGCATTGCGGAAAGTATTATTCGAGGACTAGGTCAGAACTTCCATTCAGCAGAAGTCCAGGAATAATACCCCAGATATCACTGAGTATAAAGACCTAGTATATCAGAAAAAGGAATCTTTCAAACAAGATTTCGGGGGTTACCCATATATCCGAGAGATGTTTCCCCACGATATAAGCAAGTTTGAATTTAGATTTATATCTCGTCACTATCTATTAAATGTGTAAAAACCTACTCACACATCCACAGTGAGATCGTTTATCACATTTGACTTTCCAATTCTTTAGCATGTTGTGATAGTCCACTGATGTACTATCATTTCCTCTTTTGTACACTAAAACTCATTTTTCATTTTATCATGTTTTTGGCTTTTTTAAATTTTCTAATGTTTTTGGATTTTCTAAAATTTCTTACTCCCCCTAAAATGCAAACACATTTTAGGAAATTTGAAAACAAACTGTACAAGTAACTTGACAACTGATATCGAATTGCCTCAATTCGCCATCCACTTGGCATAAACAATCAGAACTCCCCCTCACAACAAACTATTTTCCCATTTAGATTTCAAAACACTTAAGTTTGTTTTAATCAAATGGTTTTTCTGGAAAATAAGTTTGTTTACCAATCATTTGTAGGTTCAGGGTCACTTCATCACATTGTTTTCTTCATACACATGACAGATTTTACAATTTCAGTTTTAATTCTCAAACATCATTTGTAGAAAAACAAGTACAACTTAATGTCCCTGATTTACCACAAGTAAGGCGAAAAATCACCAGAGTGAAATTTCTCAAGAAATGTGCCGATTCATGTTCCACGCTTACCAACCTGGGAACTCCGGCAAGTCAGGTTTTTTTTATTTAAACAAATTCACCCAAGCCTGACGGTCCTTGGGTGATTTTGAATTCTTGTTCAACAATGGTGGAAAATTTGCATCATCCATTGTTAGACCAGAATTCTCAACTTTTACCTCAACAAATGGCTCTTCTGGTTTTACCATACCAGAATCATTGCCTGAATGTGGCTTGTCTGACTTTGAAGAGCCAGATTCATCGCCGACATGTGGCTCCTTTGTTTCCGAAGAAACAGATTCATTGCCAGAAAGTGGCTCCTTTGTTTTCAAAGAAACAAATTCATCGCCGACTTTTATTGGAACCCAATCCACTCTAGATTTAGGTTTTCCAAACTCATCAACTTGTGACATAAATGACTTTTCACAGTTTCTTTTATATTCAAAAACTTTGATAAAAGTTTTGTCTGAAAAATTAACTTTCTTTGATTTTTTATCAGTTTGATTAGTCAATTTTTCTTTCGTTACTCTCTCTTTTGTCCTCAGATTTGTATCTGATGAATTCGTTTTGCCTGACTGATCATTTGAGCAAATCGATTCATCAGAACTTTTATCTGAATTACCAATTGTACCCGAGGACAAAATCCTTTCTAGATACTCTCTCGCTTTCTTCCTCTTCTTCCTCAGTCTGTCTTTTTGCCCCTGTGAAAGCTTCACTTTCTTTTCTTGAACTTTAGGTTCTTGAACCTTCTGTTCTTTGGGCTTGACATTGACTGGTTTCTTCACCTGCTTCTGAGATTCAGCCCTTGATCGTCTCATTGATCTCATTGAGCAATCTCTAGCAATATGGCCAATGATGTTGCAGTTAAAGCATCTCCTCGTCTCAAACCTCCAACTCTGGCAGTTAACAGCAATGTGTCCTTGATTGTGTCCTTGATAGTCGCATCTATAACACACTCTGTTATCATACCAAACACCATTTTCAGTCCAAACATTTAGATCAAAGCACTGTTTGGCTTGGTGATAATCTTTTCTCCTCTTGTTTGCTAGATTTGGCCTTTGAGCTCTGTGGTCCGACCTGCACCACTCATTACCAACAATTTTTGAATTTTCATTTTTTACCTTTTGTAATTTTTGATTGCGATTGGATGATTGATCTGATGAACTTTTATTTTCTTTTTGAACATTTTTCAAAATTTTCTCTTTTTGTTTTTGTTCCACTTTCTTCTTCAAAAGTTTTTGCTTAGAGCATTCTCCCTTTTCAGTTGATTGTGGAACAGTTTCTTGAAACTTTTCTTTTAACTTCAAAAATAAATTCTTTTTCTTCAATTTTTCATTTTCATCATCAGATTTCTCATCACAATCTTCAACTTTGACTTTGTCAAAGTTTGTGACATTGTCACTTATTGGATCTGAATTAACTGGTTTTGGGCAGGGAATAGCTGAAGTATTCACAAAAACCTTCAACTTTTCTTCCCATTCCTTGATTTTCTTTTGAGCACACTCTGCTTCCTTTTCAAGTCGAATAATCTTTTCAAGATGAGAATTAATTGCAATTTGTTTTTCAAGATTGTTTTTACCAAACAAATCTCTCTCATCTTCTAAAATTTTTATTTGACTTTGAAAATCTTTCTCAATTTTTACTTTTTCATTTTCCAAATTGTATATTTGATTTTTCAAAACATTTTCTGATTTTTTAAGATTTTTGTTTTCTAATGACAAACTCTCTACATTCTTCAAGAGTTTGGCATTGTCTGTCTCAGATTTTTCACAGTTTAAGCATTTCCCAGGAATCTGTTTCTCATCAGCTTTCGTCTCAACTTTCAAAGCTGAAATATTTTCAACCTGTTTCTTCTCCTCATGAACACTTTCATCCTTACTCTTTTCATCTGATGAATGATCAAAGATAGGTGCATCTTCTGCAACCTCTTTCTTTAACTCTGGTTCAGGATTCACAGATACAGGTTTTTCAGATTTTACTTTCTCAACCTTGACAACTGGAACTTGTTCAACCTGCCTTTTCACACTAGGTTTGATTTGCTTTTCTGTTGTTGCTGCTTTTACTTCTTTCTCAGCTCTGATCTCTTCTTTAACAATAACTGCCTTTTGATTCTTTCTTTTTGCATCTTGTTTTTCTTTCAATTTTTCAATTTTATCGGCATAAAATAACTTTCCACTACGTTGATCAGATGGAAGTTGTTGTTTAAGATTTTCAAGTCTTTGGATTTCTTCTTCATACTTGTCACCCTCTTCATCAAACGAATAATCAAAAACCGGACCTTTTTCAATAACTTCTTTTGCTGAGACTCTTTCTTCTTCTTGCTTTATCGGAATATACTGCTGAGATTCATAATTCATATATGCCAATAATTCTTCAAAATCCATGTTTCGATGTCAAAAGTTCACAAAATAGACTTTTCAAATGAACTGACCCTTTTACACACTTTGAACTCCAAATCGTACTAACTGAAACTAACTTTCAAGTGAATTGATAACTTTCAAACAAATTGGACCTTTTCACGCGACCTTAATCAAACAAACTCAAACCACACGATTTGAACTAAAATCCAAATAGACTGGTTCAGATATTTCGAAGACCTGATGTGTCAAACGAGCTGGACTTTTTGAAACTTGATGAACTTAGAATGTTAATTGGGCCGCAGTTATAGACCAATCACATGGATCATGCAAACTTCACTCCTATTGGGCCGTTATAAACTCAAAGTCCCATGGGCTGACTTTGCAACTCACATGTATCCATTATATGACTTGACCAACTTGATCACATGGTTTGATCTCATGCAGATGGACAATTAAAACAACTAGTCGACAATTTTAAAGCCTATCACAATTCTAATTGGACCTCAAAAACTAGTGGGCCAAATGACTTTAAAGATCCGACAATATTATCATTTCACATGCAACTTCTTTGGAACTATACACATGCAGATTGTTGTTTTCAATTGACTGACAAATATTCACGTGATAACCCTGTTCAATGACTGACACAATTATTTCACACTAACACTTATGGAGTGGAATCACGACAACCCTTAAGAGTGGAATCAGATTGTTCACAAAGGCGAAACCTTAGGTTCACAACAGCGAAATTATGGTTTTGGTGACACAAGAGCGAAACCTTATGTTCACAAAAGCGAAATCAGTTTGTTCAAATGAGCGAAACCCCTGATTTATGCATCTATGAGCGAAATTAGAGTGTCCAAATAAGCGAAATCACAGAAATTCCGTATAAGCGAAACCTAATCCGACGGTGATTTGGTCCATTTTTAATCCGAATTTCAGTGTTAAACTTTCAGGGATTTGTCTATGTCTAATAACGCACAGTCTGTGAAATTTAGAGCGAAATTTGACCAGTAAAACTCGTTCTGATGAAGAAAGAAGGTGTAGAATATAGAAATCTCAATGAAAATCAGCTGAATACTGCAGAACTCCTCCTCCTGAGCTCTGATACCACTTGTAGGATCGTATTCGGCCCTGTTTGAGTCGATCAGAAGAATTCCTATCCAAAACAAGAGGCGAAAACTAATGCTTTGGTGCGATTTCAGCAATATTCACTTTAAACTGTTGTTGTATTGATCACGAATGCGATTACAAGCTCTAACAACACTTCGGCAGCACTTCGTGGCTTACCGGAAGAGAACACCTACAACTACTTCTTTGATTTCGCTCAAATGACCTATTTATAGATGACATGATTTCGCTTATAAGGACATGACATATAAGCGAAATCACACACTTGCCACATAAGCGAAATCAGGTCAAGACACATAAGCGAAATCAGCTCATTGACACATGAGCAAAATCACCTCTAATACATGTTTCTTGGATTTCATGCCATGTTCTAACCTATACACTATTAGACTCGATACAAGACGTAGTCGACAGACGTAGTGCACCAACAGTGACTCTTTCGGTTACCGTTATGCGTTATTCGCGTTCGGTTCGGTTTCTGTAACTAGTTTACATAAATTAGCCGAAACGGGTCAAACCTTATCATTTTTATCTCAAAATCCAGAATGTGTTTAGTATACCCAGATTATGCAAGTCTTCAAACTTGTCGGGTCTAAATCACATTCTATTCCGGTCTTTGCTTAATCATGCGTTCGAACCGTATCTTTCTTTAAAACTAACTGGTCTAAGCTTAGGCTTAATTAAAGACCCGTTAGGATTCTAATAGGTTATTATAAAACCTTCGTTCCAGATTAAGAGCCCCAGTAAAAGTACTTGTGCTTGCTGATTAGAATATACGGATGAGTATAAATTGCATTGCTAGCTCAGGTAAATACTCTTAACTTATTTTCCCTATACGGGCTTGGGATACGGTATTATAATAATACCGCTTGGTCGGGTATTGAATGTTTAGTCGTATTGTGATTAAATTATTGAGGTAACCCGCTTTAATCTGTATTGTTTGAAATAAAAGCCTTTAGGGGTTAATGACCATGTCCCGGATATCCTTGACATCATTATATTATAAAATGGCCACGTCTTATGCACGGGGTGTAGGCATACACCTAACAGTGCCTAAGGGAAACGGTATCTCACCCTCTTGTGGGCCTATACTTGTGGCGTGTCTGTTAATCTTGACTCGGTTTCGACATCGGGCCCTGAACGTATAACGAACATGTAAATCTGTATACAAGATTATTTATATAATTGTCCCAAGTTATAAAAGATATGTTGTGCCTTGTGCATTCAAATCAATTTTTATTAAACCTTTTCAAATGAGTCGGTTAATTGTATTTACCAGTGTAAACTGACGTATTTTCCAAAAAGATTAAGTGACAGGTACTGTACGGAATTGGCTGGGAGCTCAGGGCGTCAATAAGGAATCTTGCAAGTTCTAGATGCCTAAAGTCTGTTGAACAGTTTTTCCTTTTATTTGATCCGCCTGTGGATCCTTTACTTTCCGTTGTAATACTTCGATATTACTTTATATTCGGATTTAATATATTTATCTTTTGCTTCCGCTGTGCATTTATATATTGTGTTGTTTGACTATGATGATATCAACTACGTCACGATACTCCCCACCGGGCCCACCGGTAATACGTGGAAATATCAGGGTGTGACAGGTTGGTATCAGAGCCAACATTGAGTAAATTAAACACTAGCCCTTAGTGTTTAATCTCAATGACACAGTAGCACATTCCTTGGCCTTCTGAGTCTAGACTTAACATAGGAATACTCTCAACCCTAATTTGTAAATATTGCTTCCGATTTATATACTTTGGATATATTGCCAAGCAAAGAAGCCGTAATGAAAAATTCTCCACATCCGAAGCCTAGAAATGCCGAGCTTCGTACCGTGGCTAGGATAAACGTGCATCCAAGGAGAAAACATTCAGAAATAAAGGGAAGAAGAAAACTCCTTTTGCTGAAATTCGTTTCCTTAATAGTCCTTATAAGGACATATTTATTTTCTAGTCCCTTCATGGACAACACTATTTCTTTTAAGTCCTGCTTAGGGCAAATTCTGTACTTCTTTTAAAATCATTGGAATATTTCATCCAAATTTCATTTTATCATTATACATGAATATAATATATGAAATAAATCAAATTTTTATTCCTTTTCGTAATTGATCTGCCAGTATATATATTGAAAGAATCTTAAAGGGTAAAACCTAGCTTGAATGTCATTAAAGACCTAGCTATGATGGTAAGACCTGTTAAAAGAGATTCAGATTCTTGTTAACATTCGAAAACATGTTAACACTCCTGACAACAGTGAAGCGATAAAATCACACTTCTCATCTTTATATTGGGAAATTCCAAACCCTTATCTAGCCTAGTGATTTAGAATCATGGCTTAAATCATCAAATGAAGATGATCATATTATAAACATCCATTTGTGATGAAGCGCCTACGGGCCAAACTTGTTGTCCGATAAGACAACGTCAGTGGTGGTCTTTGACCCCCGTCTAAAGATGTTGGACTACGTCCAAGCATAATAGTTTGTATGATCAATGCGATCTTGACTAATATCATCAAATGAAGATGATCATATTATAAACATCCATAAGTGATGAAATGCCTACGGGCCATACTTATTGTCCTAAGGGACAAAAGTCAGTTGAAGTCTTTGACTCTCTGTCAAGAAAAGGTAATGAAATATGTTCAAACCTTAATGCCTCGATTCTCTGAAATCATGGCTTATAAATTTAAAACTGTCCTTGTGACTAGGCCTTTTGCGCCACTTTAATATCCTTAATGTTTTATAACTAGGATAAATTATAATGAAAGTACTAATTAAATATAACTAACAAATTAACCAATATGGTTTATATTACCATGGTTGATGAATCGTCAAAAAATGATGATTCCATAATAACCTCTGAATGAATCATCGTCAATATTTATGTAGCCATCAAACTACATGGCTGGATCGGATGAGGTCAACAGCCACCCGAGGGAGAATAATGATGCTACCAGAGTTAATATAACTGGTGCGGAACTGCAGGCATTAATAGATAATTCCGTTACACGAGCTCTCGACAGACAATATGATGAATCAAGTGATACACACTCTAAGACTCTATATGTGGCTCGTAGTAAGCCCCTTTCTAAATCACATGAGTCAAGGGAAGACGATGTTCGTAACTTGTCAAATCAAAGGAGTGTTCCGTCTAGACAGGTGGTGCTTCATCAAGAGGCACTAGTTAAGACCTGCTCATATAAATATTTTGTCTCCTGCAAGCCCAGAGACTTTACAGGAGAAAAAGGAGCCATCGATTGCATGACGTGGCTCGATGAGATGGACACCGTTGTAGATATTAGTGGATGTGCAGAGCAAGACATTGTGAAGTTTGTTTCATAATCTTTTAAAGGAGAAGCCCTAGCTTGGTGGAAGTCACTGATCCAAGCTACAGGGAAGATCCCTTTGTACAACTTGACTTGGGATCAGTTCGTTGCTCTTATCAAAGAAAATTACTGTCCTCAACATGAAGTCGAGAAAATTGAGACAGAATTCTTGACATTAGTCATGGAGAACTTAGATTGTCAAGCATACCTTACAAGTTTCAATACCATGTCTCGATTGGTTCCTTACTTGATCACACCGGAACCAAAGCGAATAGCTCGCTTTATTGGGGGTCTAGCCCCAGAAATAAAGGCAAGTGTGAAAGCATCGAGACCTACTACATTCAAGTCAGCGGCAGATCTGTCGCTATCTCTCACACTCGATGTGGTCAGAAACAAGGCTGCCAAAGCCTCTGAAGATGGAAAGCGTAAAAGGGAGGATGAGAATTCTCATCGCTCCGGTAGGAAGACAAAGAGGAACTCTGAGGATAAGAAGAGTTCCGGGTTTAGGGAAGACAGCCAGCAGACGGGTGAAAAGACCAGGTGCAAAACCTGTCGGAAATACCACCTCGGGAAATGCAGATCAGAATCTCAGCCTCTACCTTGTGGGATTTGCAAGTCTAAGGAACATAAAACCTTGGATTGCAAGAAGTTGAAAGACGCAACCTGTTATGGTTGCAACGGGAAGGGGCATATCAAGACCAACTGCCCTAGGAATCAGAAGAAGCCCGAAGAGGCCAACAAAACAAACGCATGAGTCTTCCAGATGAACACCCAGGAGATGGTCCAGAATGATAACTATATAGCAGGTACCTTTCCTTATCAAGCAGTTTATGCAGAAATTTATTTGATGCTGGCACATATGATTCTATAATGAACGATAAATGTTGAGAACTGTTGCCTCCGCCTGATTAGGACTCCGGTCATTTAATGCGAGGTAGAAATTGGCCGATGATACTTGAGGAAACGCTCCAACAAATCTTAGATTGATATTGTATATCTATTAGGAATCACTCTTTTCTGTTACCCTTATGACAAGCTTTCAAGCTATCCAAATTCATCAATATAATAAAGACAGATGTGACATTTTGATCCCCTGTCAAAAAGATGATGGATTAGGTCCAAACCTTAAATGCCATTGATGGTCTTTCGTGACCTAGGCTAAACATAATGAATATATATTAAATAACATTCATTAAGAATGTTAGTACTATATTAGCCTGTATGGTCTATTGATACCATGGTTAGTATATGTTAAGGCCATCAAGATGAAGAATAGCAGTTGTTGGATTGCAACTAAGAAATTGTTTTATTGGTGTTAGGAACCAATATCGAGTATGGCAAACTCAGATAAGACAGCCGTTGATCGTGTTATGAATGATGCGACACATGCCAATGATGCTACAATTGTGAACCTTAGAATTTCCAAAGATGTTCTTCAAACTATGATAGACGCAACTGTTGGAAAAGCTGTGAAGAAGGCTGTGAAAAAGTTCAAGGAGCCCCATGCTACTCGCTCCAAATTTTATCTAGGACCACATTTCCTTACTCGTAAGGAGGATCTTGTGCATGCCTCAAATGCAAAAGATGAGCTAAAAAGGAAAAGGGAGGAAGATAACTCCCAGAGCTCTAAGAAGAAGAACAAACAAAAGTCCAACCAGAAATCAGTATGCAAGACCTGCAAGAAGCGCCATTGTGGGAAATGCAGGTTCGAATCAAAATCCCAATCACAACCTAGGGCTTGTGGGATCTGCAAATCTAGTGAGCATAAAACATTGGAATGCCAGGAGATAGGAGATGCGACATGTTACAACTGTAACGAGAAAGGGCATATCAAATCAAATTGCCCAAAATATGCTAAGAAGCTTAAAGGAGATAAGAAGACCAATGCTAAGGTCTCTCAGATGGATGCAAAAGAGGTCATACAAGATGACAATATTATAACCGGTACGTCCTCATCCATGATGTATATGGAAGGGTATTGTTGATTCAGGTGCAGATATGTCACACCCCGACTTTCCACGTGTCACCGGTGGGCCCGGTGGGGAGTATCGTGACGTGGTTGGCAACATAATAGTCAAACAACACAATTATATAAATGCACAGCGGAAGCAAAAGATAATTATTATTACATTCCGAATATAAAGTAATATCCAGTATTACAACGGAAAGTAAAGGATCCACAGGCGGATCTTTAAACATATCATTTGTTCAACAGACTTTAGACGCCTAGAACTTGCAAGATTCCTTATTAGCGCCCTGAGCTTCCAGCCAATTTCGTTTAGTTCCTGTCACTTAACCTTTTTGGAAAATACGTCAGTTTTCACTGGTAAATACACTCAACTGACTCATTTGAAAAGAGTTTAAGAAAATTGGTTTGAATGCACGTGGCACAAAATATCTTTTATAATTTGATTAAAATGCACAGAGGCAAAATTTAACCTTTTTAACTTGGAACAATTATAGTTATAACCTTGTATACAGATTTACATGTTCGTTGTACGTCCAGGGCCCGATGTAGAAACCGAGTCAAGATTAACAGACACGCCACAAGTATAGGCCCACAAGAGAGTGAGATACCGTTATTACTTAGTAACTGTCAGGTGTATGCCTACACCCCGTACCTAAGACGTGGCCATTTTATAACACAATGATGTCAAGGATATCCGGGACATGGTCATTAACCCCTAAAGGCTTTTATTTCAAACAATACAGATTAAACCGGGTTACCTCAATAATTTAATCACAATCCGATTAAACATTCAATACCCGACCAAGCGGTATCGTTATACCGTATTCCAAGCCCGTATAGGGAAAATAAGTTAAGAGTATTTACCTGAGCTAGCTCCTGTCTTAATTAGCAAGAATCTAATAACTCAGCCGTATTCACTTAAGTAAGCGTAGGTACCATTTACCGAAATGCTCTAGTCTGGAATGATGGTATAAATAATCAATTAGAATGCTAACGGGTCTTTAATTTAGCTTAAGCTTAGACCGGTTAGTCTTAAGGGAATATACGGTTTGTACGCACAATTAAGCGAAGACCGGAATAGAATGTGATTTAAACCCGACATGTTCAGAGACTTGTCTTATATGGGTATTTCATACACATTCTGGATTTTGGGATAAAACCGTTAAGGTTTGACCCATTTCGGCTAATTTATGTAAACTTGTTACATAAACCGAACCGTACGCGTAAGAAGCGTGACGGTTATTCATGAGAGCTATATACAGGTTTCCTAAGTTAATTTATGCCTCAAATATGTTGTGACATCAGGAAGATGTCTTTCATTATGCCCGAAACAAGTTTAAACACAAACTATGCCCCGTAGGGGTAGTTTGGTCATTTTAAAGTTTGTAAAAGAGTTTAGATGTTTAACTGCGTTACAGGTCTGATGTAAACAGCAAACATACTCAATTTGATAAGTTATATCAGTAGGCTAAAGCATATATGTGAAATTTATCATTTTTAACCAAGCTATGCCCCGTAGGGGTATTTTGGTAATTTCACATAAGCCGAAAAGCTCAAAAATGAAGTCTGAGTTAATCGACCTTTGCTTACTGTTAAAATATCATAATTTGCCTCATATATCAGTAGGTATCAACCCGGGTATGTCTAATATAATTTTAATACATACTATGCGTTAAAAACGCTAAATAAGGCGATTAAAGGCCATTTCCGGGTTTGATACTTAAATCTGATATTTTTATATTTCCAGAAGGCTTAAAATTATTTATTTATCATATGTGATCAGTAGCAAAAGGTTTGGAGTCGTTTAGATAAGTAAAACTCATTTTATGGCCCGTAAGGGCAAAACCGACAATTACCGGATTAAGCCTACGACTACTAGTTATGCTCAGCCTAAAATTAATTAAAAATCTTTAAAAATCCCAAAATAATATATTACATCAGTGGGTATTAAGTTTGATACCAAAAAGTAGGCTTAACTAGGCTATACGCTAATTACGCCGTTTTATTAACATAAAGCTTTAAATTTGCGATGTTGAGCATAACTCTTAATCTACAAGTCAAACTGATGTCAAACTTTGCATACAAGTTTATATATCAGTAACTAAGGTTTTTACACTTTTACATTTTCATAAACCATGTTTTAAGGTAATAAGGGCATAACGGTCAACATATGAGCAATTAACGGAAACATGCATATTAATTGGATAACTAGTGAACCAAGGTGTGTAATCACAGAGGGTTGTTCTAACAAGTAACCTAATCCAATTTAAGCTCTGAGGCATTTCTAAAACATACCTAAACGGGTCAGAACTGAAAGTCAAAGTGAAAGTCAAACTATGTGACTTTCGGTTCCGAACCGGGTCTAAACAGGAAATAGTCGGGTTGAACATGTTCGGACATGTTCTTACAGTTATTACTAAGTTATAACAATGATCAAACAGGTTATATATGTTCTAGATAGCTAAATATGCATAAATGACATTTTAAGCATCCTGTTGACTTTTTACTTAAAAGTTTGACCCGACTTTTGACCTGGTTAGAGTGGTGATCAGGGGAAACCCTTTTGAGGTTTTATTACCCACATAAATACCAACTCATAACTACTTTTAATTCGAGATATGACTGAGCCATTATTGACTAATCTCGAAGTCAAACCGTAATTACGACGGTTTGACTTTTAGCTAATTAAACAAGCTAAACTCAACTAAAGAAGGACAAGAACACTTACTGAAGTCCTATGCACGACTTAAGATCAAATGGACCTGCTTGAGAGCTCCAGGAATGATCAGATTGCAAGGAAATTGGTGTGAGGAACTTGTGTGCATAAGGGAGCCTTTTATAATGGATTCACTCACCATAATTGGTTGACAACCAAATCTATGATCAACCACAACCATCCAACACTTGTTACTAGTGCCTAGGGAAGTCTAAGGGTCGTCCACTTGTGAGAAAAACCGGCCAAATGGGTCAAAATCGCGTAAAACAGGCAACAACAAGTTTTCTGGTTGCTGGGCATTTGTTGCGCACCGTAACAAATATTTGTTGCGGTGCGTAACAATTCATCAGGCCCAAAAAGCTGCTGATCTTTGGTGTTTTGAAAGGGCAAGTGGTATAAACGAATTGTGGACCTTATTTTCTCAGTTAGGGGC
This sequence comes from Helianthus tuberosus, assembly GCA_030545235.1. NCBI lineage: Eukaryota > Viridiplantae > Streptophyta > Magnoliopsida > Asterales > Asteraceae > Helianthus > Helianthus tuberosus. The sequence continues at coordinate 193,098,281 of CM060406.1, forward strand.
CTCCAAAAAGTGCCTTGTACAGTATCATACCCTACCACTTTGGGTTTGTTTGCTTTGAATCCAAAAACAAGACCCGAAAACAAAGGGTTTCCATTCTTTTTCTTCGTGGGATCATATCATGCATTTGAAATTCCTTTATTGACAATAATTCCCTAAATTGAGGGCATAAAAGATGTGTATAACTTTTAATCGGGTCTTGGGATTTATAATTGAGGTCGTTCAGAGGTAAAAATTTAACATGACGCCACTTCAAATCCTGCCGAAACATCTTTATTTAATCCGGGTTTACAACTCGTTTTGTCTTTCATGACACGTGTCTTTTTATTATTGAACCTGAAATTTTCGAGGTGTTACAAGATAAGTTATTGTGGAATAAATTTTGTTAGTTATTAAATCTGCCTGTTAGAACCCTAAGCACAAAATATGAAGTAGAATAAAACGCTAAGAATTCTGCTTTGAATCGGATACCAATCAATCCTTCATAAATTGTAAGTATATTAGACTTTTAAAAAAAATCTATCATAAGAACCCTAGATATTAAGTGTAAGGTAAAACTTACAGACAAAATCATAGGAACCATTTCTTCTGTTCCTGACAGCGACCTGCAATCGTAATTCTAGTATACTCTCTCCCCGGATGAAGTGCGTTAGCATATGTAATTGATATCTCTTGATCTCTATCGATTAAGAGTACCAGATGGTATGACAAAAGCGCCATATGAGGGTTGGTGTATCTTAATAAGTTCCATAGATTGCTTCCATGCCTGATCAGTATGGAGGTTTAATGCATGGAACCGCAAGGATATTCCAATGATCATATGGTACTAAAGTCAACTAATGGTATTCAAAGAAGATATCTAAAAATAGAATTGTCCAAGTAAATGTTCCCGATTAAGGAATTCGTGGAATCGTAACATAAATGTGTCACTTATCTGACACAAGCAATGGTGGGTGAATTGGAGCCTGAGATATGGAAAATCTCTGTAACCTCCTTGTACCTTGAATTCCTCCTAAGATTACCTTGTTTACCTTCTGAGAAGCAAGTAGAGTTAAGATTTATATCCCATTTAGGGCTGTAGCACTATGAAATTTCCTAAACGGCTGGTACCGTCAATGGAGAAATCGAAACCCTGATTAAGTAAGTTTTAAAATAGAGGATTCATATAGCCTAACTCAATATTCTGAGAGTTCGGTATAATTAATTAAGTAAGACGGTTCATTTTGCTTATGCATTGTTACCGCAACCCTAATTAGGCAACGATTAAGAATTTCCATCAGCTGCCTAGGATCGTCGATTTGTTCGACTAACGACAAGGATTAGCTATTCCTTAAAATTAGTTAAGCAGTGATTGGAATAACCATCTCACCTTAAGATAAGCTTTTCTATAATAGTTGATATATAAGCATCAAGACTGCTCATTTGGAGACCTTGTATAGATGGCATGTTAAACATCTATTGTTAGGACAATAGATTGGTAAGTCCAATTATCAGGATCTGAAAGTTGTATTGGAAACAACAAATAAGATCACGCAAATTCATAGTCATCTGTAAGATGCCAGTATTCGACAGAAAATCAAGGATTAATGAAAATAACAAACCTCCTAAATCCTTGTTAAGGAATAAGGTTCAACAAAGGATATCACCCAGGAAGGGTGTGCCAAAATTTGTTAAATTATCAGGCTAGCTAAGCTCTGAATATATAGAATCATTCGAAGGAAATCAAATGTATCAAGATCAAGTAGCTTATAAGCTAAAACCTATTTAAGGAGCTTGGCGGAGCTCGCAATACATTGCATACTAGTGACAGAAGGATGTGTTTCGCCAATAAGTCAAGAAGCACTATCACATAATGATATGCAGGTTTATGATGTGATGAGCATCCTGTATCAATTAAGGAACGACAGGTTAAGAAGCTTCGAAGGAAGCATGTACCGATCGTAAAGGTTAAATGGGATGCCCGTAGAGGTCCCGAATACACATGGGAGGTTGAGTCCACAATGAAAGAAAAGTACCCTCATTTATTTCAGTAAATCTCGAGGTCGATATTTCTTTTAAGGGGGTGAGGATGTAACACCTCGATAATTTGTGTTCAATAAAATAACGACACGTGTCATGTAAGACAAAAGTGTTATAAACCCGGATCTAGTTAAAGATGTATGGCAGGATTTAAAAGTGTCGACATGTTAATTAATACCTCTGAACGACCTCATTATGAATCCCAAGACCCTAACATATATTATAAACATCTGATATACTCAAATCCGGTAAATGCTAGAAATGATTGATTCATATTTGCAAGAGTGGAATCCTATGAGGATATGCACGATAAACCTTCGTTCGTGACCCTTTCGATAAAGCCCAAGACAATCATACAACATGGTAAGGTGGTTATAACTATACAAGTCATGATGAAGAGGCCCCTACTGATAATAGAGGCCAAATTCGAAATACCTAAGTGCCTGTTCAAAGCTTGAAAGGGCAAAAATTTTTGCCTGCTGTAAAGGGCTTACGGACCGTAAAGGTCAGCCTTACTGTCCGTAAGGCTTGCCCAGCGACAGTAATGTTAACAGCTGCTATTATGAATGTTGTAACCGACTTAAATAGATATTTTCACTTCCATGGGCGACCCCTAATAGTTCTTAGGCACTAGGGACACTTTTTGATGATCAGGGATCAATAGTAGAGTTGTTTGTCATGATCATAAGGGATCAAAAGCACTATAAAAAGGCCCTCATGTTGCAACATTTTGATCATGCTTTCCATTTGCATTTGTGGAACTTCCTGGACCATAAGATCAGTCCCCAAGCATCTCTAATCGTGCATTAGACCTTGGTAAGCATCCTTGACCTTCCTTAATTGAGTTTTGCTTAGTTACTAGCTTAAAAGTCAAACCTTCGTAATTAAGGTTTGACTTATCGATTAATCACTAATGGTCCAGTGATTAGTCAAATTGAAAGTTGTTATAAGAAGGTAATTATGTGGGCAATAAACCCTTAATAGGGCACCCTCTGATTTCCGCTCTAACTAGATCATTTGTCGGGTCAAAGTTGTTTATAAAAAGTCAACATGAACTTAATTTTCGAATTAACGCAGAATTAACAATGTAGAAGGCGTGCAACCTATTTTATCACTCATATAACTTGTTAATTAGTATAAGAACTGGTCTAAGCTTGTTTGATCCGACAATTTTATGTTTAGGCTCGGTTCGGAACCGAAAGTCGCAAAACTTTGACTTTTGCTTTGACTTCAGTTCTGACCCGATTTAGATGGGTTTAGAAATGCCTTAGAGCTTCCCAAGGACCAGGTTACATGATAGTATAACCCTCTGCGTTTATACTGCTTGACTCGTTGATTGTCCGTTGTTTCCGTTAAATGCCTAATGTTGACCAATATGCCATTTTTACCTTAAAACGAGAATTTTGAAAATATGAAAAGACAATAATCTTTGCTACTGATTTATAAACATGTCCCTAAAGTTTCATATCAGTTCGAGGTCTAGATTAGGAGTTATGTTCAATGGCGTAATTAGAACATTTTTATTAATAAAACGGCGTCATTAGCATAAAGCCTATCTAAACCCAATTTTTGACACCAAACCTTTTACCCACTGATGTAATATAATAATTTGAGATTTTTGAAGATTTTTTAATTATTTTTAAACTGATCGTAACATGGGGTTATCGCCTTGATTCGGTTAATACCGATTATACCCTTTTTGTTTATAAAATGAGTTCTACATAGTATTTTGAAACCAATCCAATTGCTACTGATTTTATTTAATAAATGAAGTATTTTGAACTTTATAACCTGATCAGAAAACTCTGATTTCCTGTATAACCCGGAAATCGCTTAAAATGGCTTTTTACGCGTATTAAACACCTAGTATGGGTTTAAAACCATTTTGTCATATAAGACTTATCACCAACTAATATGACCTATTAAAATAAGTTATTTTACTGATGTATTCAGACCCAAATCTCAGAATTTCATTTAATCTCTTTTATAACCTTTAAAATGACCAAAATACCCCTACGGGACTTAAATTGGGATTAAACTCGTTTTGGGCATAATGGAAGATATCCTACTGATATCACAACACATTTAAGGCATATTAACTTAGGAAACCTGTTCGTGACTCTTTTGGTTACCGTTATGCGTTATTCGCGTTCGGTTCGGTTTCTGTAACTAGTTTACATAGATTAGCCGAAACGGGTCAAACCTTATCATTTTTATCTCAAAATCCAGAATGTGTTTAGTATACCCAGATTATACAAGTCTTCAAACTTTTCGGGTCTAAATCACATTCTATTCCGGTCTTCGCTTAATCATGCGTTCGAACCGTATCTTTCTTTAAAACTAACCGGTCTAAGCTTAGGCTTAATTAAAGACCCGTTAGGATTCTAATAGGTTATTATAAAACCTTCGTTCCAGATTAAGAGCCCCAGTAAAAGTACTTGTGCTTGCTGATTAGAATATACGGATGAGTATAATTTGCATTGCTAGCTCAGGTAAATACTCTTAACTTATTTTCCCTATACGGGCTTGGGATACGGTATTATAATAATACCGCTTGGTCGGGTATTGAATGTTTAGTCGTATTGTGATTAAATTATTGAGGTAACCCGCTTTAATCTATATTGTTTGAAATAAAAGCCTTTAGGGGTTAATGACCATGTCCCGGATATCCTTGACATCATTATATTATAAAATGGCCACGTCTTATGCACGGGGTGTAGGCATACACCTGACAGTGCCTAAGGGAAACGGTATCTTACCATCTTGTGGGCCTATACTTGTGGCATGTCTGTTAATCTTGACTCGGTTTCTACATCAGGCCCTGAACGTATAACGAACATGTAAATCTGTATACAAGATTATTTATATAATTATCCCAAGTTATAAAAGATATGTTGTGCCTTGTGCATTCAAATCAATTTTTATTAAACCTTTTCAAATGAGTCGGTTAATTGTATTTACCAGTGTAAACTGACGTATTTTCCAAAAAGATTAAGTGACAGGTACTGTACGGAATTGGCTGGGAGCTCAGGGCGTCAATAAGGAATCTTGCAAGTTCTAGATGCCTAAAGTCTGTTGAACAGTTTTTCCTTTTATTTGATCCGCCTGTGGATCCTTTACTTTCCGTTGTAATACTTCGATATTACTTTATATTCGGATTTTAATATATTTATCTTTTGCTTCCGCTGTGCATTTATATATTGTGTTGTTTGACTATGATGATATCAACTACGTCACGATACTCCCCACCAGGCCCACCGGTAATACGTGGAAATATCGGGGTGTGACATATTCTGGTGGGACAGTTACAAGTTCAAAAGTTGACTCAGGATTTGTTTCCCTAAGGGCTTCCAAATATGATCCCAGTTTACTGTAATGTTCTTTCATTGATCCAAGCAGTTTCCCAGAAGCTTTGCATTTTGCCTTATAGGCCAACCACTTTGTAATGATAACCTTATACTTCTCTTTCACTGCGTCTTGGATATCTTTTGCACTCCAATTTGGGTTTGCTTTAATTAATGTCAAGAACTGGTCAGATATGAAGTCAGCAGTGAGTTGCCTATTCTTTGACATATTTCTTTGACAAGTATGTTCCTTCTTTACAGATTTAACCATTTAACATCCCTTTCTAGGGTGATAGGAACAATACACATTAAATGGACACCCTGTTTAACAGCTAGCACCTATTCTGCCATGTCTGTTCTTGTTACTAACTGATATCCACAAATCCCTCCCATTAGTAACTGCACAATTTGTAACTGCTTTTTTGAAAGCTTCCCTTGAAGGGAACCTAGTACCAACCCCCCAATTCCACTTACACCAATCTGTATATGAAGTAACGACTGGGTCAGTAACCTTGTTCTTTTTCCTCCTTATGTCATCTTCCTCACTCTCTCCTGGTGAAGGAACATCCCCCTCAAAATCTTCATAGCTACTTGCACCACTATGTTCTTCCTCCTCTGCACTATTATGTTGACCAAATGGTTTCACTTCTAGTTCCTTCAATAACTTTAAAAGCAAGTCTTTCTTTGACAACTGACTGTTATGCTTTATAGCTTTTCTTGATGCTACCCATTCTTCAGCATCCCTGTCTGACTCAGAAGCATTTAAATCATCTGCTATCCAGTCTTCATCAGATCCATCCTCAGCTTCCTTCCCAGCATCAGATCCATGTTCACCATCAGATCGTGTTTGGGGTTCAGGAATGATAACTAAGTCTTTTACAGGTTCAGAAATTTGAACTGTTTCTTTTAGAGGTTCGGGACTGTTAACAATTGGTGTACTAGTTGGTGGTTCAGATATTGTAACTGTTTTGGTAGGTGTGGGAATTCTTGCAGCAGATGATCTCCTAAAACCAAAAGGTTTGTTTGGTGTTGTAAGGAGTGTACTTGAAGATGGTTTACCAAAACATGGAGGCTTAATAAAACTAGCAACTTATCAGGTCTTGTGAGGGTGTAGGGTTTTGCTGAGCTTCTGTGTTAGTGGGCTGGGCCTTTTTTTTCTCATAATAGGCTTAATATGTGGCTTTTGGCAGTAAAGATGGAGAATATGCCTGACATCATCCCCTAATTTCACCATCATCTCGTTAACATCGTTGTCATTATTCAACTTCACAAGGCCATCTTCAAACTTCATTCCGGGAACTAAGTAGTACATTTCAAAATCCTTACTTTTGTATGAACCATGCTCCATTACAAAATCCAAAAGCTCTAAATATGACATTTTATCAACTTCAACTTGGAACATATCAGATTCACCCCCTTCATAGTGCAATTTTGGTTGTTTGTTAAGCTTGCCACCATGCCAAGCCACAAGCACCGATTCAGCCATCCCACTACATTTTATTTTATGAAATCTTTAACTACAAGTATAGGGTTTTAAAGCTTGAAATTCGATAATCATAAAATCAATCACAAACCTGTTGTTGGTCTTGAACGGTGGTTGATGATCGCCTATGGATTTGCTGATGTTGGTCTTGAACGGTGGTTGATGATCGCCTATGGATCGCCTATGGTTGATGATCGCCTGTGGTTGGTGAAAGGGATAATGATTTAGGGGTTGTTAAAGAGGAAATGTGGGTTATAAATGCTTTAAGTTGTAAAAGATCAGGGGAATACTAATCATCTGCCACATAATCTTTTTTGACACATCATCCGTTAGTCAGCTGCCACATCAACCATTTAACTAACTGAGTTAGGGATTTTTAACGGCGGACCATTGTGGAAAAAATATATGAAAGGTGAGACTGGTGGGGGAAATATTCTGAGGTGGGATTATTAATGGCCAAAAAGGTGTAGGTGAGATTATTACAGGCCAATTTCCCTGTTATAAAACTCAAAACCCTAATCAAGCATGTTGAAAACAATAATCACGCATGTTGAAAAACCTTAATCACGCATATTGAAAAACCATAACCATCAACATGAATGATTTATGTTTTTTTCAACATGCGTGATTAGGGTTTTCAGTTTTATAACATGCGTCATTTCATATTGTACCATCGTACATTAAGGAATATTGTATGTTAACCTTCCCCTACATTTATGTAGATAATTGATTTATTGCATCAAACCAATTAACAATCAAAGATGAAGAAAAAGAACAAAGATTTAACCCTAAACAAACTTGTCTTAATAATCGACACACACATTTACAATGTTGACAATGGTATTTACAAACTAGGGCTATGGATAAACCGATGCAATGTAGGATCGTTGCATCCCTTCGATCCCACATACAACTTCTAGATCTTACATGTTGCATAGGGACGCTTCTACTAAATACAATTTACATACACGCTCTAAACATACTTCTAATAATTTCACTTGTAACCCATAAACGTTGTCTCTTCGTTCATGTGTATGAAACTTGGTATCAATGTTTCCTGTTTATTCAGTTTTCCATTATCAGCCGTTGACTAGCTTTAGTGGGATCACTATATATATTTTAAAGTAAGTTGGAGGACATTTTATTCACGAGATGATAATGTAAGAGGTTTTATAACTTTATTGGCATTGGATTTGGACTTTTATTCTTTTGCTTTTCATCACATAAATTCTTGTCCAATGTTGTTTGACTTTTCTTTTTGGAAACAAATGTTAAAATGACACAGAATACAAAAGTGGTGTTGATGAACATGGGTGAGCATGGTGGCTACAGCACATGCTCACTTGGTCTACACCTACAATAGCCATTTCTATTGAGCTTGCTTGGTGGAGTGGGGTATGGGCTCTACAGTTGACTTTAGTTAGTTACTTAATTAGCCATGGCAGTTGACCCTCGTGCATAATATTTCATCGAGAATCATAACTGAATTTATTTATGTATGCTGGTATCTATCATGCAATTACAACTTCTCATATTAGACCATTGGGTATGGGAGGATAGTATCTTTGGAGACTACCCGCCACATGGGCGTCACGTAATCACGAGAGGAGGAGCATACTCTTGGGGACTACCCAAGGGTGTAGGGGGGACTACCCACTTTAATAAAAAAATCAATATATTAATAAAGGAGATAGAGAGAGGAGCCCACCAAAGAACAAGCAGCCAATCACAAGCCCCGTCTCCACCGTTTGAAATCCGACGGAAGTGCCGCGACGGTCCCTTGAGGGGCGGTGTGCGACGGCCCTAAAAGAGGGCGACGGTCCTGCGACGGGGCCCGTACCCAATGGTCTTATCTTTGGACAAATAAGAAGCCGGATCTTTATGAAGGATTATATTTTCTTTTTCTTTCTTTTTTTGGTTTAGATTTACACTTTATGAAACTAAGCAAAAAGAGATAAAATAGAGCATAAGGATGCGGGGTGGAGGGGCTTGGGTTGGGGACAGTGACGGACCTAAGATTTTTTTCTTATGGGGTCTGTTTTTTTTTTGGTATTCAAAATTTTCATAACAAAACATTAAAATTTTCGGGTCGGTCCTCCTTCAGGTCGAGTCAAAGCGATGTTTTAATTAGATTTAAAAAAATAGAAAAAATGAGCTATACAAGGATTGAACCCATAACCTCTTGTTGGTAAAAAGGAGGGTTTACCACCACACAAGCTTTGTTTTTCTTTCAATGGTGTCTACCTAATTATATTTATGGGGTCTTTATAAAATTTATTATACCGGATCTACTAATTTAAAAAAAAAAACATTGGGGTCCGGGGACCCCGACCCGCTGTATATGGGTCCGCCCCTGGTTGGGGGCATTGCTCGACACGTGGCGATGGTGGGATCCACAAGCTTATGGTGAAAAACGAGGGGTGTGGTGTGGCGTGGCTTAGCTTGGTGTGGCTAGCTATGTGATTTTTTATTTAATTAAAGTAGCCAACCAAAGCCAGCTCGCGGCACGCAGAGCTGGTGGTATCGATGTTTATTAATTTGGCAGCAGAAATTTACATCAGTACCGTAGTTAGGAAATAATTTATCAGAGTAAAACGCCACATTTTATAAATAATAAATATTTGAGAAAAACCTAAGTTTCCATTTATAATATGTTTATAGGGATAAACCTTATTTTATTGAAATAAAACTTCTTTCTTGTTTAGGTAACTTTTATAGCCACTTTTTCAAGCCTTCAGTGCTCTCCAGCTGGCTTCTATTTGGCTTTCACATTTTGTTACTTGAAACGCGTTTTAAAAAGTTTTATCAGCAAGAAATACTGGCAAGTGCATCCTAGTTTAATCAAAACAATTTTATATCTTTACAGTATTGAGGGCGATTACAATGTTTTTATCTACCAAATTACCACCCACGGTACTGTCAATCCTGACTTGTGGTCATGTTACTATTCACAGTATTAGTAACAAGTAATGTATACAAAACCCCAACATAGCGACAGTAATTGTAGAATACATAGACTCAATCACTGCTATTATAATTTAAAACAATTGAGGATTTGTTAAAACAGTTTGTTATAAACAGAGAATGACTCACATTGCTATTTTAGATAACCCTACTACTTTCTGGTAACTTCCTGGTTATAATCTATTAAAATTAAACAATGCACACGTGTTAGTAAAATAACCCAATTTATATTAGTTATACCCCCGAGACAGAACTCCAACGACTGAGTCAGACAGAGCCTCGACATGCGTTACGGAGCTCTAGATCAATCGGGCAGAGTAACTAATACGTAACCGGGGGTTATAACACTTACAACGAAGCAGAGCTTCACTTTTTAGTGGGTATTATGCCCGGGTATTACTTCTACTTATAAGAAATTGAGAGAGAAATTTTAGATTTGAACGATTTGTGAACTGAGCTCGACCACTCCATTTATAGGGCTGATCTTGGTCAGCTCGCGGCCCGCGAGCGCCTACTCTAAATCTTACGCGGCCCGCGAGGCCACTAGGGTAGGCCCTAGCTGAGGCGAGTCAGACCACTAACCTTCACACGCAATCGAACAGGTGGCGTAACAGGGTGCGGCCTGGTGTCACCTTGTCGCGGCCTGCGACTCCCTTTCTTAACTGGGTCGCGCCCCGCGAGCGACCTGTATTTTTGTTTTTAATTGATTTTTATTAATATATAGGGGTATTTAAGCACATTTTTTGTATACGGGGTGTATTTTAGGACGTATAGGGGTGTTTTAATGGTTTTGGGAGAGTTGTTATATCCTCCCCACCTTGTTATAGATCTCGTCCTCGAGGTCTACTGTAACAGGTGTGGATATTTCCTTTGCATCTCTGACTCGAGCTCCCATGTGTATTCTGATCCTCTCTTGGAATCTCATTTCACTTTGACCAGAACTAATCTCTTGTGTTTAAGATTCTTGATCTTTCTATCTTCAATCTGTAGTGGTTTCTCTACGAACTTAAGTTTCTCATTTACCTCTATATCCTTAAGAGGTACCACTAATGTTTCATCTGCTAAACATTTCTTGAGTTTACATACATGAAATACATCATTTATTCCTGCCATTTCCTATGGCAGTTGTAGACTTGTAGCTGGTAAGCTACAGGTCATATTCTTCTAATGATCTCAAAAGGTCCAACATACCTGGGGCTTAGCTTTCCCATTTTGACAAATCTGACCACTCCTTTCCATGGAGAAACTTTTAATAATACCTTGTCTTGTTAGTGCAGTAATGTTTGTACTCATCATAATCAATTGAATCACGGTTATAGTACGTTCGTGTGTGTTCGGTCAAGCACGTTCACGGATTCCGCACGTTGAACGTGTTGTTACGCAATCGTTTGGTGTCAAAACCGATCCTACATGTCTCCTACCTGAAATTCGAATGGTTTTCGCCTCTTATCAGCATAACTCTTTTGACGATCCCGTGCTGCTTTTAGTCTTTCCTTAACTTGAATTATCTTGTCCGTTGTTTCTTGCACGATCTCTAGTCCAGATAATTGTTTTTCTTCAATTTCTGCCCAACAGACTGGAGTTCAGAACTTTCGTCCATAAAGTGCTTCAAATGGTGCAGCATTGATACTGGTATAATAGCTGTTGTTGTAGTAAAATTCTATTAAAGGTAAATGATCGTCCCAATTTCCTCCGAAATCAATTACACAAGCTCTAAGCATATCCTCCATTGTCTGAATTGTCCTTTCACTCTGTCCATCCGTTTGAGGATGATAAGTTGTGCTTAGTTTTAACTTGGTTCCCATTGTTTTCTGGAAACTAGTCCAAAAATGAGAAGTAAAACGGCTATCTCTATCAGAAACAATAGACAAAGGAATTCCATGTAATGAAACTATTTCATTTACATATTACTTGGCTAATTGTTCCATTCTGAAAGTTTCCTTCATAGGTAAGAAATGAGAAGATTTGGTTAATCTGTCTACAATCACCTAGATTGCATCATTATCTTTTCGTGTCTTGGATAATTTAGTAACAAAAATCCATTGTTATTAATTCTCATTTCCATATTGGCATTTCGAGTTGCTGCAATAAACCAGAGGGTTTCTGATGTTCAGATTTAACCTGTGAACAGGTTAGACATTTAGCAACATAGGTTGCTATATCATTTTTCATTCCTATCCACCAGAAATTCTTTCTTAAGTCTTGATACATTTTATCGTTACCAGGATGTATTGTATACTTAGACTTATTGGCTTCTTCTAAAATTCGGTGGCGTAGGTTTCCTTGTTTAGGTATCCAGATTCTTTTCTTATGGAATCTCCAAATTCCATCTGTTCCTTGTTCTAGTTTCTTAATCATTCCTTTTAATTTTTCAGTATCGTCCTTGATTACTGTTCCTTGTATTTATTTAATTTGCTCATTCAAATCTATCTGCATATTTAATTTAAGAGAACGTACTCGTCTTGGTTTTTCATGATACTTTCGACTTAAAGCACCAGCTACTAAATTAGCTTTTCCTGCATGATACTGGATATATTAATATCATAATCACTAAAAATCTCCATCCAGCGTCTCTGTCTCATATTTAACTCCTTTTGCCCAAAAACATATCTTAGACTCTTATGATCGGTGAAAACAATAAACTTACTACCATAAAGATAGTGTCTCCAAATTTTAAGGGCAAAAATTATAGCTCCTAACTCTAGATCATGGGTTGTATAATTCTCTTCATGATTCTTAAGTTTTCTAGAGGCATAGGCTATAACCTTTTGACGCTGCATCAACACACATCCATAACCTAACTTAGACGCATCACAATAGACTATAAAGTCTCCAGTTCCTTCTGGTAATGCTAGTATGGGTGCATTGGTTAACTTTTGCTTCAGAATCCTAAAAGCTTCCTCCTGTTTTGGTCCCCATTCAAACTTAATTGATTTGAAGGTCAATTTCGTTAAGGGAATGGCTATTCTAGAAAAAATCTTGAATAAAACGTCTATAATAACCTGCTAGTCCGAGACAACTTTTCACCTATGTCGGTGATTCAGGGACTTTCCACTTAGTAATTGCCTCGATTTTTGTGGGATCCACATGAATTCCTTCATGATTAACCAGGTGTTCAAGGAATTGTACTTCTTGTAACCAAAATTCACATTTTGAAAATTTAGCGTAAAGCTTTTCTTTTCGCAGCAAATTTAAAAGTATAAACAAATGCTCTGCATAATCCTATTTACTCTTAGAGTAAATAAGAATATCATCTATAAAGACAATTATGAATTTATCCAGATATGGTTTACATATTTTGTTCATCATGTCCATAAATGCGGTTGGGGCATTGGTTAAACCAAATGGCATGACTGTAAATTCATAATGACCATACCTTGTTCTGAAAGCAGTTTTAGGAATTTCCTCTTCCTGTACTTTCAGTTGATGATATTGATGGGTTGGTAAAATTCCATAGCTTAATGGTTTTAATTTCGGTTAATTACACGAAGTTACTTTCTAGAATACACTACTTTGATATGGTTTGTGTTTTGCAGGCATTGACGGGTTTAAGGTGCATTTTGGAGATTTACTGAAGCTTTGGGCGGATGCTAGAGAGAACATAATTGAAGAAAATGCAAAAAGAGGCAAAACTGAGCCGAACTCTGCGCCAGAAACAGTCCAAACTTCATTTTGGCTTATCCTGAGCTAGAAAATGAGTTTCGGGGCTTATAATATATGCATTTGGGGTAGCTCGACGAGACGAATCAAAATATAAGGTTTTGAAAGGCCAAAACTTGACGCATTCCCAATCATCTCTAACACCACCTACCATTCACCTCTAACCTAGAACCCTAATCCATTCCACAATCACCATTTCCATCATCTTCAATCATTCTCCATCAAACCTTCAAACCCTAACCTCCACCACTCCTCAAGGATCAAGGTCATGGCTCCGTGTTCGTGTTCGTCGGTCGGTGATCGCGTCCACCCAACCATGAGCGGCTAGTCTTTTCGGTTTCACCCCGGTGTAGATGTTGTAAGATTTTCTAGGGTTTATGCATTTGTATTTTGATTTGATTTTGTGACAATTTTTTTAGTATTTGAACCTTGGATAATTGTCTTGCATTTGTTTCGAATTCGTGAATTGTCGAACGATGATAAAGTTATGACTTTGCGAAATGGTTATGTGCAATTATTCCTTATCTTAGGTTAGGATTTACATGTCCGAGGTAATGAAGTGCATTGTGGTCCGTTGTCTAAGACGTAGATAGCAATTGGCACCTAAGTTTCGTGATAGTAGTCTGTTAATCACTATATGCAATTGAATCAAGTTAAAACATGTAGGAACCCTAGGTCTTGCAATTATCGAACCGGGTGTGATCCGTATTCCTAATTCTTGTTTCAACCTTTTAGTTTAGTTTACAATCTTAATTAATCACACATTGTTTTAAGAATAACATCAATTTGTCGGTTCAATCCGATTTATTTTCAAAACCAAACAAACAAATAAAATTAGCAATCTTCATAATGACTTTGTACATTATTTGTAAATAGTCTATCTAGTCGAATGGGTCGTGCGATACTGACCACATGCTCTTCATGGATACGATAGCCGACTTACCCTAGCTACCTAGGTTTAATTGGGTTTTTGACTGATCGGGACGACACGGTCACGTCAGATATCCTGAGCGTAAATCGATCTTAGAAAAGAATCGAGCTCCTTGTAGTTGATCGAAAAGATCATCGATTCTCGGTAATGGGTACCGATTTTTAATCGTAACCTTGTTCAATTCGCGGTAATCAATGCACATACGCATTGACCCGTCCTTCTTTTTGACAAACAAGATTGGTGCTCCCCATGGCGATGAACTAGGCTGTATGAAACCTTTTTCCAGTAGTTCGTCCAACTGTTTCTTCAGTTCCTGCATCTCCGCTGGTGCTAAACGATAAGGTTCCTTGGCAATTGGTGCCGTTCCTGGTAATAGGTGAATTCTAAATTCAACCTCTCTATCTGGCGGTAATCCAGGTAACTCTTCTGGAAAAACATCTGAGAATTTAGATACTACGGGAATATCTTTTAATTATTTTCCTTTAGTGTTAATGATTATGGAAATCATATACACTAATGATTCCTTCCTTGCATAACTTGATGTTATCATCACAGAGATGAATTTTGTAGACCTAGTTGGCTTATCTCCTTTATTGTAATCTTTTCACCCTTTGGTGAATTTACTTGTGCTGACTTTTGATCACATAGAATGCTGGCATGACTGGATACTAACCAGTCCATTACTAATACAATATCAAATCCAGCCAGATTCATTGGATAAAGGTTAGCAATAAAATTATGGTTTAAAATTTCTATTCTTGTTCCCTGCAAGATTTCAGTAATCTTAATGGATTCTCTATTCGCTGTTTCTACCAAACATTCTTGTGGAAGTTTAGTTAATGGTTGATTGAGAAGTTTGCAGAACGAAGTATTAATAAAACTTTGGTTTGCACCAGAGTCAAATAATACTTTAGCAAAAATGTCATTTAACTAAAAATGTATCGGCAATCACATCCGGAATCATCTTGGCTTCTTCAGCTGTCAGAACAAATGCTCGGGCATTCTTGGTAGTTTTGTTGTTTGTTGTTGGAGCTAGTTTCGGACAGTTTGGTTTGATATGCCCCGTTTCTCCACAGTTGAAGCATAGCTTGTTGCTAGCTTTCCTCCTGCAGTCTTCTTCCTTGTGTCCAGACATTTTGCAGAAGTTGCAGTATATCGATCATTTTCCTAAATGCTTCTTCTTGCAGTACTTACAGTAAGGTGCAGAAGTAGAACCTGTACTTTTCCCACGATAGTTATTTCCATAACGAAATTCTTAGGTAAGTTTATGGGCTAGGTTCTTTCTCTGGTTCTCTTCTTGCGTACGTACTAATTCATCAGTCAAGGTATTGGCTAATTCTACTGCTTCTTCTATGGTTTATGGCCTAGCTGCCTTGACTACGTGTCTGATTTCACTAATTAATCCCTAGATATAACGGGAGATTAATACGGGTTCTGGTGAGGCTAAGGTTGTCACTATCCTAGCATATTCGAAGAATATGGTAGTGTAACCCTTGCAGTCTATTCCAGTCATTTTAAGATTTAAGAACTTATTAGCAATTTGTTCTTTTTCATGAGGAGGACAAAATTTCCTTTCAACTATATCCTTAAATTCAGTCCATTCCATATTATAAATTTTATCACTTTCTCTAGACTGGAGAATAGTATTCCACCATTCTAAGGCTGCATTCTTAAAAGGATTAGAAGCAAACATAATCTTATCTTCATCTGCACATTTGCTTATTTTTAAGACTGCCTCTGTCTTTTCTATCCAACGTAAAGCTGCAATGGCTCCTTCATTGCCAGAGAATTCTATTGGTTTGCAAGACCAGAATTCTTTGTAAGAACAACCATATGGCATGGTTCTCCTTCTTTTTGGAATTGGTAATTGGAGTGGCGGTCCATTATTCACGCTGTGACTTGGTTCACTAGGTGGTCGTTTACTTCCACTTTTATTATTTTCTCCTTCTTTAACAGACTTGATAATATATGGCATAGCATCTATAATTCCTTGTGCTACTATATGTTGAATGGCACTTTTATCTATTTGGGTTTCTGTAACACCTCGAAAATTTACGTCCTATAATGTGTTGACACGTGTCATAGGTTTGAACGTGTGAAAGAATGTTCTTGAAGGACTAAAGTTGACAAACAGTGAAACTGTGTAAATATAAGGGTTCAAAGTGTCAACAATGAATAAATATACTTTACAATAACCCTACATGATGTTTATAACCTTAAACGAATGGATCATGGATCATACGAAGCGAATTGTGAAAGAAAGTGAGAGATTACAAACTACAGGGGTTAAATGTGTCAACATGTTAAGTTATACCTCTGAGTGACCTTTTAGCAAACCCGAAGCCATGTAACGATTTATTTATGCTCACTAGAATGCACTATAAAAATTTCACCAAGTTTCGTTATCGTATGAGAAAGTTGTGATAAAATTCGTGTGCGAGGGTTAGAATCGTCAACGTTGAAAATTAGGGCTTTTCGGGTGATCACAAAGTTACCCGAGGACTTGTCAAAGTGGGTATAAGTATTAAAGCCCCCATATATAAATTACAAAGTCTTAGCATACAAGAAACAGCTTGAAAATGACCTTTCGGGGGACCAAGGACCAAAATGCAATTAAAAGAAACATGTTTACCTGATCCGGATGGCCCAGGCGGCCCGCATCAGGATTACCAAAACATGAAGCGGGCCGCTTCAGACCTGCAGGTGCAGAAAAAACAGGCAGCTGCCTGTTGATGCTTGTAACCGACTCAAATCTCATTTTTTCGATACCTTGGGCTGCCTAAGGTGGTTTTTAGCTAGTAGGGGACTTGTGGATGTTATTGTTTCATTCCTAGACTTAGGTGTTGATGATCCATGTGTGTTTGAAGTTGTTTATAAGACCCACATGTTACTACATTGATCATTCATCAACCTCTGAGCATTTCTGGAGCATTCAAGCAGGTCACAAGAATTCCAAATCATCCATTAGTCGTGTGTAAGTATGCCTAACCTTTGCTAATTCATTTATACTTAGTTTATAGCCTAGAAATCAAACCGTCGTAACTACGGTTTGATTTATCGATAAATCACAATCGGTCCAGAGTTTAGTCGAATCAAAAGTTGTTATAAGTTGGTATTTATATGGATAATAAACCCCTAAAAGGGCACTCACTGATTCGAATCCTAACTAGGTCGTTTGTCGAGTCAAAGGTTGTCCGAAAAAGTCAACAGAATTGGTATTTTGGAATTAACGCGTAATTAGCAATATAAAAGGCGTGTAATCTGTTTTATCAGTCATATAACTTAAAAATAAGTATCAAAACTTGTCTACGCTTGTTTGATTCGACAACTTTCTGTTTAAGACCGATTCGGAACCGAGAGACGCAAAAGTTTGACTTTTGCTTTGACCTCAGTTCTGACCTGATTTATATAGTTTTAGACATGCCTTAAAGTTCCATTAGGACCTAGTTACATGTGTGTATAAGCCTCTGCGTTTATACCACTCGAATCCCTAATCGTCCGATGTTTCCGTTAAACGCCTAAATATTGACCGTAATGCCCTTATGACCATAAAACGAGATTTTTGGAAATGTGAAAGTGCCATAATCTTAGTTACTGATTTTTAAACTTGTACCTAAAATTTCACATCAGTTGGAGGTCTAGATTAGGAATTATGCTTAATGACGTAATTTGAATGCTTTTAAGTAATTAAAACGGCGTCATTAGCGTAAAGCCTATCTAAACCCAATTTTGGACACCAAACCTTATACCCACTGATGTGATATAATATTTTGGGATTTTTAAAGATTTTTAATTATTTTTAAACTGATCATAAGCTATGTTTATCGCCTTGATTCGGTTAATACCAAAAATACCCTTTTCGGCCATAAAATGAGTTTTACAAATCTTTTTAACGCCAATCCAATTGCTATTGATTTTAAATAATAAATGGAGTATTTTGAGCCTGTTTATTTGATCAGAAAACTCAGAATCGTATTTTAACCCGTACATCGTTTAAAACGACTTTATACGCGTATTTAACGCATAGTTTGGGTTTAAAACTATTTTAGTATATAAGACTTATTACCAAAGGTTATAACCTGTTAAAATAAGCTATTTTACTGATCAACTCAGACCCGGATCACAGGTGTCTAATTAAACCCTTTTATAATCTTTAAAATGACCAAAATACCCCTACGGGGCTTATTAAGAGATTAAACTCGTTTTGGGCATCATGGGTGATATCCTACTGATATCACAACTTATTTAAGGCATGTTAACTTAGGAAACCTGTTTAGGACTCTTATGGTTACCCGTTACGCTTCATACGCGTTCGGTTCGGTTTATGTAACTAGTTTACATAAATTAGCCGAAACGGGTCAAACCTTATCGGTTTTATCTCAAAATCCAGAATGTGTATCATATACCCATATTAAGCAAGTCTCCAAACTTGTCGGGTCTAAATCACATTCTATCCAGTCTTCACTTAATCGTGCGTACGGACCGTATCTTTAAAACTAACCGGTCTAAGCGTAAGCTTAACTAAAGACCCGTTAGGATTCTAATAGGTTATTATAAACCTTCGTTCCAGATTAGGAGAACCAGTAAAAGATACTTGCATTCGCTGATTTTTGATCTATACTTGCTCAGGTAAATACTTTTAACTTATTTCCCTATACGGGCTTGGGTAAGGTATATAAAATACCGCTTGGTCGGACATTGAATCTTTAATTGTATATGGTTAAAGTATTGAGATGTTTCGTTTAAATTGTTTTGTTTGCTTAAAGCCTTTGGGGGGTTAATGACCGTGTCCCGGATATCCCTGGCATCATTTTACGAAATGGCCACGACCTTAGCACTCAGGTGTAGGCGTACACCTGTCAGTGTCTCATAAATAAAGTGGTGTGTTTATTGATCTTTAACCCGGCTCGATCCGGGCTACTGAACGCATAAGGAACATGTAAATCCTTTACAAGTTTATATATTTAAATAATTATCCCAAGTTATAAAATATTATTTGTGCCTTGTGCCTTAAATGCATTTTCTTAAACTCTTTTCAAAATGAGTCGGTTGATTGTATTTACCAGTGTAAACTGACGTATTTTTCTTAAAAAGGTTAAGTGCAGGTACTACGCGTAATAGGCTGGCTTGTCTCCTAGCATCCACAATAAGTCTCGCCAGCTTGGATGTTATAGACTGTTGAACATTGTTTCCTTTTAATTTGTTCTACCTGTGGATTTATATTCGACTATTTGTGATACTTAATATTACAATATCGTTTGGTTGAAATGAATCTATACTTTGCTTTCGCTGTGCATTTAAATATTGTGTTGTTTGACTATTATGTTGCCAACCACGTCACGATACTCCCCTACCGGGCCCACCGGTAACACGTGGAAATTCGGGGTGTGACAGGTTGGTATCAGAGCCAACACTGAGTGAATTAAACACTAGCCTTTTGTGTTTAATCTCAGTTACACAATTGCACATTCCTAAATCTTCGAGTCTAGACAAAGAACTTAGGAATAATCCAAAATGTTTTATTTTTTTATTTATTTATTTAATTTTGTCCATATTTTTCCTTGTTATTACCTTGTTTATATTAACAGGTTTAGCTATGCCGCCAAGATTCAGGCGAGGAAGTCGAGGAAAGGAGCCAATGGGAGCCCCTAACGACCACGAGGCCGGGCCTTCAGGCCGGCGAACTCCTTCTGCTACAAGGAGTATAGATCCACAAGAACCTTGGAGGGTTTACGAGGAGCCTGCCAGACAATTCACGTCACATATCTCGACGCCTCCATATCATCACTCCTATGGGCCTCTGTCCGAGAATGAGCCCAACAACCCGCAACCTTCCTACATACCGTTACAGCGATCCTCATCGCAAGATTCCTTCCGCGACCCTACTCCTGTCTTTCGGGGTCAGTTTAACCCGGCAGACTACCTACCAGAACAAGTGGGCTTTAACCCACTAGGGCCGGGGGATCACTTTTCAGGTGATCAAGATATGGACGAGGACACAGATCCCGAAGAGGCTTCAACCGGATCCTTGAACCATCCTTTTGTGATCTCAGACGGTTCGTCTTTTCACGGAACACCATACCAAGGTCCGGATAGTCACATGGCACGGTTCGAACGATGTGAGTGGTACTATACACCATCGGAACACTCACCATCTCACCATACACCATCTCACCATACACCATCTCACCATACACCGTCTCACCATACACCGTCTCACCATTCATCATCTCACCAGCATCTGCAACCGCAGCAGCAACAGCAGCAGCAAGATCCCTCTGGGGATCCACATTATGAGGCAGTCACTCCACCGCCTCCACCGCCGCCAGTTCATCTTGAGCCTCCAGAACCACCTAGACGTAGGAGGACTGGCGTACGGATGTCAACACGGGCAGGGGACTTTCATTTCAGTACCCCTCAACACTCTAGTGGTAGCCACTACCCGCCTATATATGAAGACCCACAAATGGGTGGACCTTCAGTTCCAGTTTCAGAGGTGAATTCGGCACCTATTGCACCGCCATCACCGGGTTTTGGCCACCCTATCCCTGCTTATACTGCTCCGGCAGCTTACAACCCTTACGGACCGCCAGCATACCATAACTATAACTATGCCGAGGCCGACCCATACCAAGTGGCAGCAGAATACAATGCCCTTCACCCAGAAGGACCTTATGGAGCACCCTGGGGAGTGGGATACCCAGCTCGTGGGTATCAAGTACCTGTTCATCCACCACTTCAGCATCAGCCACCACGGTTTTCCCCGCCTGAGCAGGTGGAGCTCCGTCATAGGCTGGACAGGGTTGAGCGAGACCTCCAGAGAGAGCGTAAGAAGAATCAGGGATTCATGAGTGGTTTAGCAGATTTGCTGAAAGGAAAGAAGAAACGGGATCGTTAAATCCCAATATGTATTATTGTATTTCCTTGTTTAAATCAAGTCCCTACGTGGACATCTACCTTTGTACTTAGTCCCTACGTAGACTTGTCTCTATTAGTCCCTGCGTGGACATTTACTTTTGGTAAACCGTCCCTGTGAGGACATGTATTATCTGTATAGCTCCTGCGTGGGCGTGTGTTTATGTGAAAAGTCCCGTTTAGGGCAAAGTGTACTACTTTTAAATTGAATGGAATGTAAGTTTATAAATTTCATCTTTGTTATGTTATGCATAATTAAATTATATATGAAATAAATAAATCAGAATCATTCCTTTTAAAATCTATCTGCCTTTGTTATTTTAATATAGGATCTTAAAGGTGCAACCTAGCCTGCATGTCATTTTAAGACCTGGTCAAGATGGTAAAACCCGTTAAAAAGATTCAAATCCCTGTTAACATCTGAAAACATGTTAACACTCCTGGCAGACATGATTCGTTAAAAACACACGTGTTATTATTATATATGGATCTTTTCAAAGATTCCAAATCCATCTAAATGATCTCTGAATCATGGGTTAAATCATTAATAAATATGATTAGTTCTTTTTACCATCCATTGGTAATGGAATGCCTACGGGCCCTTCTCATTTTCATATGAGACAAAAGACAGTATTAGTCTGTGACCCTGTCTGATAAAGGTAATGAACTTTGTTCAAACCTTCATGCTTTGATTCTCTGAAATCATAGCTTATAATCTAAATTGTCCCTGTGACTAGGCCTTATGTGCTAATAAAACTGTTATTGTTTTATAATTAGGATAAATTATATTAGAAATCCTAAATTTAGGTGAGTAATAAATTAACCATATATGGTCTATGATTACCACGGTTAATAAAATTGCCATAAAAGACAATTCTATAATAAACTCACCAATAAATTATTGTCGATATGTTACAGTTCAAGCTACATGGCAGACTCAAACGAGGTCAACAGTCACCCAGGGATAGTGCATGATAATGCCCGAGTAAATGTAGCGGGCGCAGAATTACAGGCAATGATCGATAATGCCGTAAATCGAGCTATGGATAGACAGCTCCATGAATCCAGTGGTACCCGTGCAAGGACCCAATCTGCACCACACTCTAGAACACCCTCCAGGACCCACACTGCTCACAACAGTAATTCTCACCACTCATCAAACCAGAGGAGTGCTCCATCCCAAAGAGTCATACGGAATCAAGAACCCCGTAATAAGGGTTGCTCCTACAAGTACTTCGTATCGTGCAAACCCAGGGATTTTAATGGGGAAAAAGGAGCAGTAGATTGCATGACTTGGATGGACGAAATGGATACGGTTGTGGATATCAGTGGTTGTGATAATAGGGATGTTGTGAAATTCGTGTCACAGTCTTTCAAGGGAGAAGCATTAGCTTGGTGGAGATCTTTGATCCAAGCTACGGGGAAAGCCCCGTTATACAATATGACCTGGGAACAGTTCATGGCATTAATCAAGGAAAATTTCTGCCCTCAACATGAGGTTGAGAAAATTGAATCTGACTTCTTGTCGCTGGTAATGAGAAACCTAGACTGTCAGGCCTACCTTACCAGTTTCAACACTTTGTCAAGGTTGGTTCCATATTTGGTAACTCCGGAACCTAAACGTATAGCTCGATTCATTGGGGGTTTGGCCCCGGAGATAAAAGCAAATGTGAAGGCTTCTAGACCAACTACTTTTCGGTCCGTAATGGACATATCGTTGTCCCTTACCTTAGATGCTGTCAGGCTGAGATCGCAGAGGAACACTGATACCGAAAAGAGGAAGCGTGAGGATGACAACTCACGACGTTCAGACAAGAAGCAAAAGGGAAACAATGACCATAAGAAGGGGTCAGGATTTAGGAAGGATGGTCAGCAGTCGGGTGAAAAACCCAAATGCAAAATCTGCAAGAGACAGCACTTCGGAAAGTGCAGGTATGAATCAAACTCGAATTCACAATCGAAAGCTTTTGCATGTGGCTTGTGCAAGTCCAAGGAACACAAAACCTTGGATTGCAAAAAGATAAAGGATGCGACCTGTTACGGTTGCAATGAAAAGGGGCACATCAAGAGCAATTGCCCAAAATATGCCAAGAAGCCTGAAGAGGCTAAGAAGACCAATGCTAGAGTCTTCAGGATGGATGCTAAGGAAGCCGTCAAGGACGACAATATGATAACAGGTACCTTTCTCGTAAATAATATTTATACGAGAGTGTTATTTGATTCAGGCGCTGATAAGTCGTTCGTAGACAATAAGTTTTGTGAATTGTTGAATTTACCTGTTAAGACTTTAAGTGTGAAGTATGAGGTGGAATTAGCAGATGGCACTTTAGAAACCGCTTCAACCTTATTAGATGGATGTTTCATATCCATTAAGAACCACTCTTTTCCTTTGTCCCTACTTCCTTTAAAACTAGCCGGTTTTGACATAGTTCTAGGCATGGACTGGTTATCTAATAACCAGGCCCAGATTATTTGCAATAAGAAGCAAGTGATGATCAAGACTCCGTCTGGTGAATCACTTACTATCCAGGGAGATACCCAGTATGGGCTACCCGAGAAAATGTCTATACTCAAAGACTCTAAGTGTTTGAAGAAGGGTTGTGTCATCTACATGGCACAAGTGATTATAGAAGAGCCGAAACCCAAGATTGGGGATATCCCCGTCGTTTCTGAATACCCTGGTGTTTTTCCTGAAGAACTACCTGGGTTGCCACCAGATAGACAAGTGGAATTCAGAATTGACATTATTCCTGGATCAGCACCGGTAGCAAGGGCGCCTTATAGATTGGCACCAACAGAGATGAAGGAATTGAGAACGCAGCTAGATGATTTGCTAGCCAAAGGTTTTATCAAACCTAGTTCGTCTCCGTGGGGAGCACCAGTTTTATTTGTCAAGAAGAAGGATGGATCGATGCGTCTGTGCATCGACTACCGGGAGCTTAATAAGGTTACTATCAAGAATAGGTATCCTTTGCCCAGAATCGACGATCTGTTCGATCAACTTCAAGGGGCAAGTTTCTTCTCGAAGATTGACTTGAGGTCAGGCTATCATCAATTGAAGGTGAGAGATGAAGACGTACACAAGACTGCATTTAGGACTCGTTATGGTCATTACGAGTTCCTAGTGATGCCTTTTGGGCTCACTAATGCACCGGCCGCGTTCATGGATCTCATGAATCGCGTTTGCAAGCCGCACTTAGATAAATTCGTCATCGTTTTCATTGACGACATTCTCATCTACTCAAAGAACCAAGCTGACCATGAGAAGCATCTTCACTGCATTTTGGAGCTACTTCATAAAGAAAAGCTCTATGCCAAGTTCTCGAAATGTGAATTCTGGCTTCAAGCAGTCCAATTTCTTGGGCATGTTGTTAGTGAGCATGGTATCCAAGTAGATCCTGCTAAAGTTGAAGCTGTCATGAATTGGCATGAGCCAAAGACGCCTACAGAAATTCGTAGCTTCCTAGGTTTGGCAGGATATTATAGGCGATTCATAGAAAACTTTTCAAGGATTGCTGCACCCCTGACTTCACTGACACGTAAGAAGATTAAGTTTGACTGGGGTCCTAAGCAGCAGGAATCCTTCGATATTCTGAAACAAAAGTTGAGCAATGCTCCGGTACTACATTGCCTGATGGAATAGAAGAGTTTGTAGTTTATTGTGATGCATCACACACCGGGATGGGATGTGTGCTTATGCAGAAAGGCAAAGTCATTGCCTATGCTTCACGCCAGTTAAAGGTGCACGAAAAGAATTACACCACCCATGACTTGGAATTGGGTGCCGTTGTATTCGCACTAAAACTGTGGAGGCACTACTTATATGGAATAAAATGTGTGATCTATTCTGATCACAAGAGCCTTCAACATCTGTTCAACCAAAAGGACTTGAACATGAGGCAACGCCGTTGGATGGAAACTCTGAATGATTACGATTGTGAAATAAGATACCATCCCGGCAAGGCGAATGTAGTCGCCGATGCCTTGAGTCGGAAGGAGAAGGTGAAACCCATCCGAATCAATGCCAAGCGTATGGAAATAAAGAACAATTTGATAGAAAGGTTGTTAGCTGCACAGAAGGAAGCTGTGTTGGAAGCTAACTATCCTAACGAAAAGCTGGGAGTAACTGAGGAACAATTATCTCTTAGTAAGGATGGAATTCTTAGATTGAATGGACGGATATGGGTTCCAATTTATGGAGGACTCCGAGATGTTATCCTCCAGGAAGCCCACAGCTCTAAATATTCTGTTCATCCTGGAGCTGATAAAATGTACCAGGATCTAAGGGCAAACTATTGGTGGATAGGCTTGAAGAAGTCTGTAGCTACCTATGTAGCTAAATGCTTGACGTGTGCGCAAGTCAAGGCAGAACATCAAAAACCGTCAGGTTTGCTACAACAGCCTGAACTTCCTACTTGGAAGTGGGAAATGGTAACTATGGATTTTATCACCAAGTTACCCAAGACAAGGAAAGGAAATGACACCATCTGGGTGATAGTTGACCGACTGACTAAGTCAGCACATTTCCTACCCATCAAGGAGACTTACAGCTCCGATATGTTAGCCCAACTGTACGTGGATAAGATTGTAGCTTTACATGGCATACATGTGTCTATTATCTCTGACCGAGATACTAGATACACGTCACACTTTTGGAAAAGCTTCCAACAATCTCTGGGCACACGTTTGAATTTTAGTACGGCTTATCATCCTCAGACTGACGGTCAGAGTGAGCGTACTATTCAAACGTTGGAAGACATGCTTCCTGCATGTGCAATTGACTTGGGTGGTAGCTGGGATAAGCACCTACCATTAGTTGAATTCTCCTACAACAATAGCTACCATACCAACATTAAGGCTGCGCCTTTTGAGGCATTATACGGTAGAAAGTGTAGATCGCCCGTTTGTTGGGCAGAAGTTGGAGATGTCCAATTATCTGGACCGGAAATAGTGTTCGAGACGACGGACAAGATTGCCCAGATTCGTGACCGTCTCAAAGCTGCCCGGGATAGGCAGAAGAGTTACGCTGATCCAAGTCGTAAGGATTTTCACTTCGAAGTAGGTGACAAAGTCCTACTTAAAGTGTCACCCTGGAAGGGAGTGATGCGATTTGGTAAGAAAGGCAAGTTAAGCCCGAGATACATAGGACCTTTCGAGGTTATCGAACGTGTCGGGTCAGTTGCCTATAAGTTAAACTTACCTGAAGAGCTCAGTAGTATACACAATGTGTTCCACATCTGCAATCTGAAGAAGTGTTTCGCTGACGAATCACTGGTTATGTCACACCCCAACCGATGGCGGAATCATCGGGGCGCGGCACTGAGCGAAACAGATTGTCCAGAAGTTTCCATAACAACCATCATTACCATTCAATTTAAGTTAACATGTCCCATACCATGTCTCAAATAGTAAAACAAGTTATTACAGACAAAAACTAAACAAATATTCTGTTCCGACAACTCAGATTTTAGCATGACTTAATTATTCGTTGGTTTCTAGGACTCCAGTTCCTAGCTTCAATTTCATCACAGCCCGAGAAGCATATAAACAACCTAGGCACCTGTCACATACGTTAAAATAATGTCAATACATAAAATGTAAAGGTGAGCATACAAGTTTGATAATAGCATATAGAGTTCGAATTCGTTTACGCATAACCAGCACGTACACATAGTGAAATGAAGCACGTTAGTTATCGACATAGATCCATCGATACCAATGACTGCGGGTTGACTGCCCGAGGCAGTTCGCAATACATGTTTACCACTGTAATCCATGCAAGTAAGAGATCCTTAACAACCCCCGTGGAAACGGGTGCTGAGTCCAAACTATAGTACTATCGTTGCTAAGGCAGGTAGACAGCATTCCATGTGTAAACATAACAAACAAGCATTCATGAACCACGTATAGCATGCGATAATGGTTAAGCGTTAAAATAGCTTGAGTAGTGTGATAGTTGTAGTTTGAATAGTTGTAACGTATGTAACACCCAAAAGTGTTATAGCAAAAAGGGTTCGAGTATACTCACAGCGATATGGATTGAAGGGAGCGCTTTACAGCGAGTTCGGTTAGCCTGAATAGATTTGATAACGTATCGATAAGTGACGCGTAAAACAGTACAAGTGAGAGTGGGTAGGATGACTAATCGTGCGGATCAGTTATCCGTGAATAGTAGTCATCCGTGCGCATGACCTATCCGTACGGATGGTGATGCGTGCGGATGGTGATGCGTGCGGATGGTGTTCCATCCGGATAGGTCATCCGTGCGTGTGACTGTCCGTGCGGGTGGCAACCCGTGCGGACTAGTTATACATGCGGGCGACTTATCCGTACGGTTAGATTGCTTGTGTGGTTAAATGTTCAAGTGGATTGTTTCTTCCTATGATATGTTTGTGTATGATGGCTTGTGCTTTGGAGTTTTCGTTGTAGCATTTAGAAAACACCAAAGTGTTTCTACCCTTCAAGCCGGCCGCGCGGACGGCGGTCCGTGCGTATGGTAGTCCGTGCGGGCAGCCTGTGCGCGCGGGCGGAGACAGTCCGTCCGGATAGCCTGTCCGTGCGTACGGCTTGGCCGTGCGGATGAAGATTGCTTGAGTTTCATCTTAAGGCCTTAGTATCTCATGATCCGATGAGTAATCCATTCAGAGGTCGTCCGTCCGGATTGCTTGTTCGTCGATACTCAAACCTCGTTTAGAGAGTGGGTTCCAAGAATAGTCCGTGCGGGTGACAACCCGTGCGTATGACCCGTACGTGCGTATGGGCTGTACGTGCGTATGACTCGTCCGCGCGGACAGCTAGTCCGTGCGGACAACTGGTCTGGTTGTCCCGCTCGTCTTCACTTGGTTTCAGTTGTCGTTTATCGAGACGTTCTGATTTCGTGGCAACCACTTGGAGTTGTGTTCTTACCCGCGTGACTAGACCGGTCAGGAACCACCCTAACTCGGCCTGCCGGCGACTCAGAACGGTCATCCCGGTTAACCCCGAAATCAGTTGTCTATGGTACAACTCCAGATCTGGAACTAGGGTATCACTATTGACGAGTAAAACACTAGGACTGGTCGGATTTGTACCGGTTTTAAGGGTAAAGGAAGGAGAGAACTTAGGTTTATTTCTTTCAACTCTTTTATCCTTAGAAAAGTTTAGATCTAGGTGAAATTATTGTAAAAACTTGTAGAAATCGTTTAGATCTGAGATGTTCTTGGTGGAATGAGGCCAAACATGATGTCCTTACGAACTTCATGATGACGTCACCTGTGAACACCTCAAGTCCGGATGATTTCATGGTTAAAATCGATGATTCGAAAGATAGAAATGTGTAGAATGGTGCAATGATTAAAGATGTACAAGAATTAGTGCAAGATCTTACCTGGATTGAGAGTAATCTGAGAAAAGGTGAAGAATGCGTGTGGTTTGGACGTCACTTGCCAAAAGTGGAAAAAGTGGAGAGTGACCCGTGTATTTATAGGATGCCAAAAAGGGAAAGGATGAGCCGTGCGCATGGCACGCACCCGGGCAGGTTACCCGCGCGGACTGGCCATCCGTGCGGACTGGCAATCCGTGCGGATTGGCCATCCGTGCGGATGGGCCATCCGTGCGGATGCCACCACCTTGGGCGAGCTCGATGCGATGTCGATTCGGCTCGGATTTACGAGCGGTTTGATAGGGTTTCCTAATTCAAATTACTTTCAGTCCCGATTACTTCTTATATGGTTCGATTCGGGATTCGAGTTCGGGTTCGATCATATTCGAGTTAGACTTCGAGTTCGATTGAGTTCGCTTGATTATCATCACACAATCATAAGATAAGCATGCACAAGTAACACGTAAGGCACACACACACATATAACTGGCAAATAAGATACGAAATTCGAGTTACGATTTGGTGTTGATTTGATTAGCTTGCTTGATTATCTTTATCGCATTGTTACTTCCTATCGTTCACAGTCGTAGGTCGATCGAAATATGATTGGTGAGGTTTGGTTATTGTAATGTACAACATTTACTCCACATAATCTAAATATAATAGAAACAATTCTACGAGTCACGTCGCGCGAGATCGGTCGTTGACTTTGACTTTCACTTGTGGAAACACGGGGTGTTACAGGTTATACCCCATACAGATGTGCATATAGATGAGAGTTTGAAATTTGTGGAAAACCTTTGTCGATCGAAGATCGACAGGTAAGGAAGCTTCGAAGGAAGCATATACCTTTTGTAAAGGTCAAATGGGATGCCCGTAGAGGTCCCGAGTATACGTGGGAGGTTGAGTCCACGATGAAAGAAAAGTACCCTTATCTGTTTCAGTAAATCTCGAGGTCGAGATTTCTTTTAAGGGGGTGAGGATGTAACACCTCGAAAATTTACGTCCTATAATGTGTTGACACGTGTCATAGGTTTGAACGTGTGAAAGAATGTTCTTGAAGGACTAAAGTTGACAAACAGTGAAACTGTGTAAATATAAGGGTTCAAAGTGTCAACAATGAATAAATATACTTTACAATAACCCTACATGATGTTTATAACCTTAAACGAATGGATCATGGATCATACGAAGCGAATTGTGAAAGAAAGTGAGAGATTACAAACTACAGGGGTTAAATGTGTCAACATGTTAAGTTATACCTCTGAGTGACCTTTTAGCAAACCCGAAGCCATGTAACGAAATTAAAGCCGAAACTGTAACTAATTTGTGAACCACGGGTGAGAGTCCTTAGTTTGAATTTGAAGTCGTTTGGAAGAAATTCGAATTATTGCAGGTCCGGATTTGTCTCCGATTCGATTGCGTAACGATACGTCCAACGTGCGGAATCCGCAAACGTGTGCGGACTAAACGTAATCGTAACGGTGTCGAATCGATCCTACAAGTGGTATCTGAGCAGGTGCTCGATTGCGCTGATCAAACATGCTCAGATTTGAGCAATTTCTTCATCTTTGCAGGGTCGGTTCCACCGACCCGATTGCGTAACTGACCGTGCATCGCGCGGAAACCGTGCACAAGTGAGGTCGATGCACGAGAATGTACCAAGGACGTGATTCTATTGATAATCTGACGATTACAAGCTCCGAAAATCACGGGAGGGACTCACTCTATCTAGACTTTCTCTATCTAGGATCATCTTTCTAATATAATTGGTGATTCTATTGGTTGATATGAAATCGTACAACACCTGAATCACGATGTCACTATCTCTTATTTACATACATATTATCATATTTCAAATTCTCTGAATTCTCTCTCGAATACTCGCTGTCCTAGCTGGGCGTTGCTTCTGCGTTAAACAGCTGTGGATACTTTGCCTTCATGTCGCTTTCGAGTTCCCAAGTGAACTCCGCGCCTTGTTTGCCTTCCCACCGGACTTTCACAATGGGAATGCGTGAGCGCCTGAGTTCTTTGGTTTGGCGATCCATGATTTCGACAGGCTTTTCCACGAAGTGCAATGTCTCGTTCACTCGTAAATCGTCTAGAGGAACATGTACGGCTGGTTCGTAGATGGTCTTTCGGAGGTTTGACACGTGGAAGATCGGATGGACATTGTTATGTTCTTCCGGTAATTCGAGTCTGTAGGCGACTTTTCCGATTCTTTCCAGAATCTTAAAAGGTCCCACATACCGAGGCGCAAGTTTCCCCTTTTTGCCAAATCGGACTACACCCCTCCAAGGTGATACCTTTAGGAGTACGTAGTCACCAATGCCATACTCACGGTGCTTGCGCTTTTTATCGGCGAGGAGCTTCTGTCTATCTCGAGCCTTCGCTAGGTTGTCCCGAATTTGGAAGATTTTGTCTGTCGTTTCTTGTAGCAGTTCCGGACCGGTTAGTTGCGAGTGACCGATCTCGTGCCACACAATAGGCGACCGACATCTTCTTCCGTATAAGGCCTCGAAAGGTGCCATCTGGATGCTAGCCTGGTAGCTGTTGTTGTACGAGAATTCGACTAACGGAAGGTGTCTATCCCAATTGCCACCGAAGTCTAGAACACATGAACGGAGCATGTCTTCAAGCGTACGAATCGTTCTTTCGCTCTGACCGTCAGTTTGTGGGTGGAACGCAGTACTTAGATTAAGCGTTGTTCCTAGTGCCGTTTGAAACGTTCCCCACAATCGCGAAGTGAATCGAGCATCACGGTCAGAGATGATGTCACGAGGCGTCCCATGTCGACAAATGATCTCGTTAGTGTAGATTCGGGCTAATCGTTCCACCTTGTAGTCCTCTCGTATTGGCAGAAAGTGGGCTGATTTGGTCAAACGGTCAATGATAACCCAAATGCTGTCGTGACCCGATGACGTGGGTGGAAGTTTGGTTACGAAATCCATAGCTATGCTCTCCCACTTCCACATGGGGATTGGAGGTTGTTCGAGCAAGCCAGAGGGTCGTTGGTGTTCGGCCTTGACTCTAGCACAGGTTAGGCATTTTCCGACGTAGAGAGCGATATCCCGCTTCATACCCGGCCACCAGTACCTATATCGAAGGTCATGGTACATTTTGTCAGCACCGGGATGAATAGAGTATCGGGATTTGTGGGCTTCGTCCATGATGATTTGTCGCAGGTTAGTTCGCTTGGGAATCCAGATTTTGTCTAGAAAGTGGAATATCCCGTTTGATTTGCTCACAAGTTGGGCTCCGTCGTGGTAGATTCTCTCTTTCTTCAAGGTGCGTTCATTGAAACACGCATGCTGGGCGTCGCGAATAAGAGCTTCGAGGTTGTGCTGGGCTTGAACGTTTCGAGTGCTAAGTAGATAACTCCGTCTGCTAAGTGCGTCGGCAACAACATTTGCTTTGCCTGGGTGATAACGAATCTCGCAGTCGTAGTCGTTGAGAAGCTCTACCCATCGGCGTTGACGCATATTTAGTTCCCTCTGATTAAAGATGTGTTGTAGGCTCCTATGATTGGTGAAGATCGTACACTTAGTACCATACAGGTAGTGTCGCCAAATCTTTAATGCAAAGACAACTGCGCCTAGCTCGAGATCGTGGGTTGTATAGTTCTTCTCGTGGATTTTGAGCTGACAGGATGCGTAAGCAATAACCTTGTCTCGTTGCATTAAGACACAACCGAGACCAAGGTTAGAAGCATCACAGTAGACAATGAAATTATCGTTTCCGTCGGGTAGCGTGAGAACAGGAGCATTGCAAAGCATGTATTTGAGGGTTTGAAAGGCAGATTCTTGTTTGGTCCCCCAGACAAAAGGCTGATCCTTATGAGTAAGAGAAGTAAGTGGTACAGCAATCTTCGAGAATCCATTGATAAATCGTCGATAATAGCCCGCCAGTCCGAGAAAGGAACGGACTTCAGTCGGGTTCTTAGGCGTAACCCAGCTCTTAACAGCCTCAATCTTCGCAGGATCGACGTGGATACCCTGACTATTTACGATGTGACCCAGAAACTGAACCTCCCCTAACCAAAATTCGCACTTGGAGAATTTGGCATAGAGTTGATTCCCCTGGAGTAACTCGAGAACCAAACGTAGATGCTGCGCGTGTTCAGCTCTCGTTTTTGAATAGATCAAGACATCGTCGATGAACACGATGACGAAGCGGTCAAGATACGGTTTACACACTCGATTCATCAGATCCATGAAAACTGCTGGGGCGTTTGTTAGGCCAAAAGGCATGACAACAAATTCATAATGGCCGTAACGAGTGCGAAACCCTGTTTTGGGTATATCCTCCTCCTGTATTCTCAGCTGATGATATCCGAAACGTAGATCGATCTTCGAGAAACAGGTAGCGCCCTGTAGTTGATCGAACAAATCGTCGATTCGAGGCAGAGGATAGCGATTTTTGATAGTCAACTTATTCAATTCCCGGTAATCGATACACATCCGGAACGTCCCATCCTTCTTTTTGACGAAAAGGACTGGTGCGCCCCACGGAGAGGTGCTCGGGCGAATAAAGCCTTTTTCAAGCAATTCTTGGAGTTGGGTTGAGAGTTCGCGCATTTCGGACGGCGCAAGTCGGTAGGGAGCTCTGGCAATAGGATTTTCTCCAGGAATAAGATCAATGCGAAAATCGATATCACGCTTTGGAGGTAGTCCGGGAAGATCCTCGGGAAAGACTCGAGGAAATTCTCGAACCACTGGAACGTCCTTCACTTTCTTCTTCTCTTTCTTTTCCTTCTCCGCTGCTACGACATGAGCCAAGAAAGCCCTGTACTCCTTGCGGAGATACTTGCTGGCTTGTAGGCATGATATAAGTTTGAGACCCTTCGAAGTAGTATCTCCATAGACGCACAGTGAATCCCCGTTTGCGAGCGAAAAACGAATCATTTTATCGAAGCACACAACTTCGGCATGGTTTTCGCGAAGAAAGTCCATGCCTATTATGACATCGAAACTTCCTAGTTGCATTGGAATAAGATCGATTGAGAAGATGTGATTGTTGAGCTCGAGTGTGCAATCACGAATAACAGAGTTTACAGCGACGGTTCTTCCGGTAGCGACCTCAACTTCGAATGCAGAGGAGAGTCGAGAGCGCTTACGACTAAGGAGTTTCTCAAATTCGAGTGACACAAAGCAATTATCGGCTCCAGTATCAAACAAACATGAAGCATAAATACCATTCACAAGGAACGTACCATTTACCACGTTGTTGTCGGCTTGGGCTTGACGAACGTTGAGATTGAAAGTTCTGGCACGTGCGGCCTGTTGCTGTTGCTGTTGCTGCTGTGGTTGCTGCTGCGGCTGCTGGGGTTCTTGTTTCACCACCCTGTTTGGGCACATGTTGGCGAAATGGTTCGGGTCGCCACATGTGAAGCATGCTCTGGCTTTGACTGCGGGTGCCGGAGGAGCTTGTTGACCCTGTGGGGCAGCGAGTAGAGCTTGATTGGCAGGAGCTTGACGAATACGGCAGTTTGCAGTGAAGTGGCCGTAGACGTTGCAATGAGCACAGAAGCGGCATTGAATAGCAGTCGGGTGATGATAGGTGCAAGTAGGGCAGAGTGGATGTGGTCCAGTATATGCACGCTTTGCAGGCGGTGCATTGGCCACAGGCGCCGCCACTTGACGCTGTTGGGCAGGTACAGCCTGAACTGGTGCAGCAGTGATCGCACAGTTCTTGTTGGTGGAGTTGCTTTTCCTCTTGTTCTTTCTCTTGTTGTTTGATGGCGTGGGTTCAGCAGTTGGTGTAGCAGTAGTGGCTTGATGCAGATGTTTGGAGGTCTTATCCCACATCCCAGCTTTGACCCTTTTGTCATTGATCTCAGCGGCCAGCAGATAGGTTTCTTCGATAGTGGTAGTCTTAGCCGCTTGCACGAAATCAGCAACGCAGTCGGGCAAGGCTCGGATGTACTTCTTGATGGTGATCTCAGGAGTCTTGACTTGATCGGGACAGATAATGCTGAGCTGTTTGAAACGAGCGGTAAGACCAGCATTGTCTCCGTCCTTCTGATGTATGTGCCAGAATTCATCTTCAAGCTTTTGTCGTTCGTGAGGAGGGCAGAATTCCTCCAGCATGACTTCCTTGAGCTCATCCCACGACAACCCGTAAGCTGCATCATTCCCTCTCTTGTTCCTCTCGGCCGTCCACCAGTCCAAAGCACGGGACTGAAAGATGCCGGTAGCGTTCAGAGTTCGAAGATCATCAGGGCAACCACTTTGTCGCAGAGTAACCTCGATAGAGTCAAACCAGTGGAATAGAGCAGTAGGACCTCCTTCGCCTGTGAATTCCTTCGGCCCACACGATTTGAACTGTTTGAAGCTGAAAGGTCTTGCGGCAGCTTTAGGACCCTCAGTCCTTGATTCCTCAGATGATTTGCTGGCATTCTCGTAGACATCACTTACAGCTTTGGCTACACTTTTCGCGATGATAGAGGCAAGACGTTTGTCTCTCTTTTCCTGGCGAGAGAGTGGATGACGGGATCCAGACGACATTGTCTGCAATAGACATCGCCATGGAACTCAACACATGTATTCGAATCTCACCTCACACGTCTACTACTACTAAAGCTCAGTAACACGTACCATGTAACCGCATTTAGTCACAAAATCACAGAATTGCACAAAATCACACAAACACATAGAGCACATAATCACAATATTCCTAAACATGTAAGCACAACAGCAAGAAACACATATATTCCTAGTCACTAAGGCAGTCAGAAAACAGAAACCTAGTATTCAGAGTTTGCGAGTGTTCGAAAGCTGTGTAACGCGAGTGATCTGCAAATGTTGTGTCGAGCGAGTTTTGTGTTTTAGCAGAAGCAATAGTGTTGGGTCGAAACCAATAGTACCTCAAAACGTTAACAAATAACAGAAAATGCATAAAATTTTCATAAAGATCGATAAATCGAAGGTAGATTGTCTGTGGCTAATAGACTTCGACTAACCAAAGTGGCTCGACTATTCGCAAGGATTCTGCACAATCACCTCCAGGATTATGCCTTTGCCTCGATTCTTGGGCGTTGGCGCAATTCCCATCGGTTATATTGTGTCTTTAGATCGTTGGAGTCCATCGAACTTTGGTGGAGTTTTGTATAAAGGCGGGACGAGTCGTCAAGGTTAGGGATTCACCCCTATCTTGCAACCTCCGTCCTTGTTTTTTGATAAAAATTGAGGAGATTATTCATCAAAATATGGATTTCACTCCTGATTTGGTACAATTCTCCTCGTTTGTAACTAAAATGCAAGCTGATCAGGCAACTTTAGTCGAGAGTTTGCGGTTTTCACACCTATTCTTGGCCTTATTGCCCGTTCATAGCTTGAAAATTTCGAGTGTAGTGATAAGAAAAGTGAGTGATAGTGGCGAAATTACGCATTCGCGTGAGTTGGTCTGTTGGTTCTGAACTATAGTCTAGGTCTCTAAGACTTCGACCCGGACTAGGTCGAGTCTTGCCTAATTCCCTATAGTTATGGCTCTGATACCAATCTGTCACACCCCAACCGATGGCGGAATCATCGGGGCGCGGCACTGAGCGAAACAGATTGTCCAGAAGTTTCCATAACAACCATCATTACCATTCAATTTAAGTTAACATGTCCCATACCATGTCTCAAATAGTAAAACAAGTTATTACAGACAAAAACTAAACAAATATTCTGTTCCGACAACTCAGATTTTAGCATGACTTAATTATTCGTTGGTTTCTAGGACTCCAGTTCCTAGCTTCAATTTCATCACAGCCCGAGAAGCATATAAACAACCTAGGCACCTGTCACATACGTTAAAATAATGTCAATACATAAAATGTAAAGGTGAGCATACAAGTTTGATAATAGCATATAGAGTTCGAATTCGTTTACGCATAACCAGCACGTACACATAGTGAAATGAAGCACGTTAGTTATCGACATAGATCCATCGATACCAATGACTGCGGGTTGACTGCCCGAGGCAGTTCGCAATACATGTTTACCACTGTAATCCATGCAAGTAAGAGATCCTTAACAACCCCCGTGGAAACGGGTGCTGAGTCCAAACTATAGTACTATCGTTGCTAAGGCAGGTAGACAGCATTCCATGTGTAAACATAACAAACAAGCATTCATGAACCACGTATAGCATGCGATAATGGTTAAGCGTTAAAATAGCTTGAGTAGTGTGATAGTTGTAGTTTGAATAGTTGTAACGTATGTAACACCCAAAAGTGTTATAGCAAAAAGGGTTCGAGTATACTCACAGCGATATGGATTGAAGGGAGCGCTTTACAGCGAGTTCGGTTAGCCTGAATAGATTTGATAACGTATCGATAAGTGACGCGTAAAACAGTACAAGTGAGAGTGGGTAGGATGACTAATCGTGCGGATCAGTTATCCGTGAATAGTAGTCATCCGTGCGCATGACCTATCCGTACGGATGGTGATGCGTGCGGATGGTGATGCGTGCGGATGGTGTTCCATCCGGATAGGTCATCCGTGCGTGTGACTGTCCGTGCGGGTGGCAACCCGTGCGGACTAGTTATACATGCGGGCGACTTATCCGTACGGTTAGATTGCTTGTGTGGTTAAATGTTCAAGTGGATTGTTTCTTCCTATGATATGTTTGTGTATGATGGCTTGTGCTTTGGAGTTTTCGTTGTAGCATTTAGAAAACACCAAAGTGTTTCTACCCTTCAAGCCGGCCGCGCGGACGGCGGTCCGTGCGTATGGTAGTCCGTGCGGGCAGCCTGTGCGCGCGGGCGGAGACAGTCCGTCCGGATAGCCTGTCCGTGCGTACGGCTTGGCCGTGCGGATGAAGATTGCTTGAGTTTCATCTTAAGGCCTTAGTATCTCATGATCCGATGAGTAATCCATTCAGAGGTCGTCCGTCCGGATTGCTTGTTCGTCGATACTCAAACCTCGTTTAGAGAGTGGGTTCCAAGAATAGTCCGTGCGGGTGACAACCCGTGCGTATGACCCGTACGTGCGTATGGGCTGTACGTGCGTATGACTCGTCCGCGCGGACAGCTAGTCCGTGCGGACAACTGGTCTGGTTGTCCCGCTCGTCTTCACTTGGTTTCAGTTGTCGTTTATCGAGACGTTCTGATTTCGTGGCAACCACTTGGAGTTGTGTTCTTACCCGCGTGACTAGACCGGTCAGGAACCACCCTAACTCGGCCTGCCGGCGACTCAGAACGGTCATCCCGGTTAACCCCGAAATCAGTTGTCTATGGTACAACTCCAGATCTGGAACTAGGGTATCACTATTGACGAGTAAAACACTAGGACTGGTCGGATTTGTACCGGTTTTAAGGGTAAAGGAAGGAGAGAACTTAGGTTTATTTCTTTCAACTCTTTTATCCTTAGAAAAGTTTAGATCTAGGTGAAATTATTGTAAAAACTTGTAGAAATCGTTTAGATCTGAGATGTTCTTGGTGGAATGAGGCCAAACATGATGTCCTTACGAACTTCATGATGACGTCACCTGTGAACACCTCAAGTCCGGATGATTTCATGGTTAAAATCGATGATTCGAAAGATAGAAATGTGTAGAATGGTGCAATGATTAAAGATGTACAAGAATTAGTGCAAGATCTTACCTGGATTGAGAGTAATCTGAGAAAAGGTGAAGAATGCGTGTGGTTTGGACGTCACTTGCCAAAAGTGGAAAAAGTGGAGAGTGACCCGTGTATTTATAGGATGCCAAAAAGGGAAAGGATGAGCCGTGCGCATGGCACGCACCCGGGCAGGTTACCCGCGCGGACTGGCCATCCGTGCGGACTGGCAATCCGTGCGGATTGGCCATCCGTGCGGATGGGCCATCCGTGCGGATGCCACCACCTTGGGCGAGCTCGATGCGATGTCGATTCGGCTCGGATTTACGAGCGGTTTGATAGGGTTTCCTAATTCAAATTACTTTCAGTCCCGATTACTTCTTATATGGTTCGATTCGGGATTCGAGTTCGGGTTCGATCATATTCGAGTTAGACTTCGAGTTCGATTGAGTTCGCTTGATTATCATCACACAATCATAAGATAAGCATGCACAAGTAACACGTAAGGCACACACACACATATAACTGGCAAATAAGATACGAAATTCGAGTTACGATTTGGTGTTGATTTGATTAGCTTGCTTGATTATCTTTATCGCATTGTTACTTCCTATCGTTCACAGTCGTAGGTCGATCGAAATATGATTGGTGAGGTTTGGTTATTGTAATGTACAACATTTACTCCACATAATCTAAACATAATAGAAACAATTCTACGAGTCACGTCGCGCGAGATCGGTCGTTGACTTTGACTTTCACTTGTGGAAACACGGGGTGTTACAGGTTATACCCCATACAGATGTGCATATAGATGAGAGTTTGAAATTTGTGGAAAACCTTTGTCGATCGAAGATCGACAGGTAAGGAAGCTTCGAAGGAAGCATATACCTTTTGTAAAGGTCAAATGGGATGCCCGTAGAGGTCCCGAGTATACGTGGGAGGTTGAGTCCACGATGAAAGAAAAGTACCCTTATCTGTTTCAGTAAATCTCGAGGTCGAGATTTCTTTTAAGGGGGTGAGGATGTAACACCTCGAAAATTTACGTCCTATAATGTGTTGACACGTGTCATAGGTTTGAACGTGTGAAAGAATGTTCTTGAAGGACTAAAGTTGACAAACAGTGAAACTGTGTAAATATAAGGGTTCAAAGTGTCAACAATGAATAAATATACTTTACAATAACCCTACATGATGTTTATAACCTTAAACGAATGGATCATGGATCATACGAAGCGAATTGTGAAAGAAAGTGAGAGATTACAAACTACAGGGGTTAAATGTGTCAATATGTTAAGTTATACCTCTGAGTGACCTTTTAGCAAACCCGAAGCCATGTAACGATTTATTTATGCTCACTAGAATGCACTATAAAAATTTCACCAAGTTTCGTTATCGTATGAGAAAGCTGTGATAAAATTCGTGTGCGAGGGTTAGAATCGTCAACGTTGAAAATTAGGGCTTTTCGGGTGATCACAAAGTTACCCGAGGACTTGTCAAAGTGGGTATAAGTATTAAAGCCCCCATATATAAATTACAAAGTCTTAGCATACAAGAAACAGCTTGAAAATGACCTTTCGGGGGACCAAGGACCAAAATGCAATTAAAAGAAACATGTTTACCTGATCCGGATGGCCCAGGCGGCCCGCATCAGGATTACCAAAACATGAAGCGGGCCGCTTCAGACCTGCAGGTGCAGAAAAAACAGGCAGCTGCCTGTTGATGCTTGTAACCGACTCAAATCTCATTTTTTCGATACCTTGGGCTGCCTAAGGTGGTTTTTAGCTAGTAGAGGACTTGTGGATGTTATTGTTTCATTCCTAGACTTAGGTGTTGATGATCCATGTGTGTTTGAAGTTGTTTATAAGACCCACATGTTACTACATTGATCATTCATCAACCTCTGAGCATTTCTGGAGCATTCAAGCAGGTCACAAGAATTCCAAATCATCCATTAGTCGTGTGTAAGTATGCCTAACCTTTGCTAATTCATTTATACTTAGTTTATAGCCTAGAAATCAAACCGTCGTAACTAGTTTATACGCGTTCGGTTCGGTTTATGTAACTAGTTTACATAAATTAGCCGAAATGGGTCAAACTTTATCGGTTTTATCTCAAAATCCAGAATGTGTATCATATACCCATATTAAGCAAGTCTCCAAACTTGTCGGGTCTAAATTACATTCTATCCGGTCTTCGCTTAATCGTGCGTACGGACCGTATCTTTAAAACTAACCGGTCTAAGCGTAAGCTTAACTAAAGACCCGTTAGGATTCCAATAGGTTATTATAAACCTTCGTTCCAGATTAGGAGAACCAGTAAAAGATACTTGCATTCGCTGATTTTTGATCTATACTTGCTCAGGTAAATACTTTTAACTTATTTCCCTATACGGGCTTGGGTAAGGTATATAAAATACCGCTTGGTCGGACATTGAATCTTTAATTGTATATGGTTAAAGTATTGAGATGTTTCGTTTAAATTGTTTTGTTTGCTTAAAGCCTTTGGGGGGTTAATGACCGTGTCCCGGATATCCCTGGCATCATTTTACGAAATGGCCACGACCTTAGCACTCAGGTGTAGGCGTACACCTGTCAGTGTCTCATAAATAAAGTGGTGTGTTTATTGATCTTTAACCCGGCTCGATCCGGGCTACTGAACGCATAAGGAACATGTAAATCCTTTACAAGTTTATATATTTAAATAATTATCCCAAGTTATAAAATATTATTTGTGCCTTGTGCCTTAAATGCATTTTCTTAAACTCTTTTCAAAATGAGTCGGTTGATTGTATTTACCAGTGTAAACTGACGTATTTTTCTTAAAAAGGTTAAGTGCAGGTACTACGCGTAATAGGCTGGCTTGTCTCCTAGCATCCACAATAAGTCTCGCCAGCTTGGATGTTATAGACTGTTGAACATTGTTTCCTTTTAATTTGTTCTACATGTGGATTTATATTCGACTATTTGTGATACTTAATATTACAATATCGTTTGGTTGAAATGAATCTATACTTTGCTTCCGCTGTGCATTTAAATATTGTGTTGTTTGACTATTATGTTGCCAACCACGTCACGATACTCCCCTACCGGGCCCACCGGTAACACGTGGAAATTCGGGGTGTGACAGTTTCATTATTATCATTATTCTGGTTTTCCTGATTTACTTCATCGTCCATCTGAATTTTACAAACATTTATCAGGTATTAATATCACAGAATAAAATTTAATGCAAACAATCAAACAAACAGATTGATCAAAATCGTCGAGCATTGCGACTTTTACTCTTTATATATATATATATGTTACAATCTAAAACTGAAATATAAACACACTACTAGTTATGCATCAATAGATATTAGGTTACCTATTTTAGTTTATTTGATTTTTTTTATATATTTTTTTTCAAACTACACGCATTTATATATATGTATATATTATTATTATTATTACTACTACTAAGGGTTATTCATTTCGAACTGCATTTCTCGCTCGTCGTATTTCCACACGAGCTTCTCTCCTATCTGTCTTATCCTCTCTCATCCTTCTATCAATTCCTTACCATAAGTGCGGAGTTTCTGTACATTCTCGTCACTCATGGGTGGTCGTGGTGCCGGTACAGGGTCAGGGTACTGAGGTATCGGTTCTCCATACGGGTACGGGTTATTTAATATCTCCTGGACATATTGATCGGCATTCCAATACGGATCTAAAGGATTAAGGTTGGTGTATTGTGCTATGGGGTTTGGTGTTGGTTCTTCCTGTGGATACAACTCCTGATATTCCCTATGGTCATTCTCCCATGGATCATATGCTAGAGGATTGGGTGTTGGGATTCTAGGTATCTCGTCAGGGTCAAAGGCTGGTATGGGAAATTGGTTTCCTGGGTTAGGTTCTATCTCCATTGGTTGGGTTGGAAACAGTGGCAATGGTTGTGGTGCAATAATTTGGTCAAGGTTTGGATCTGCTGCAATGGTGGCTAGTATATGGAAGTTTGCCAAACGTCTATTAACTAAGTCTTGTGTCTGGGCACTGACTTACCTATTGGCTGCTACTAACACTCTTTGTTGCTGCAACTTTCTCATTCGCTTTCTCCTCTCGTGTGCTCCCCTACTAAACCATCCTCTTTTTTTCGAAGGGAATGGTTCCTCGGATTGCGCCTTAAATATGAAAATCCCCTCTTCTGTATCAGCAGAATACCCCGAATGAGTAGGGTGTGACGAGGTTCCTTCACTTTTGGGAGAACTATCTAGCTGACGGTAGGCGTCAGACGTACCTTGCTCACTCATACTTTAAACTAACAAATTGTCAAATAACACAAAATAATAATATACATATATACACATAATCACATAGATTATTTCCTAACATAATTGATAAAATATTGATGTCAGCATAACACTTTTGTGGCTCAAATTAGTGGCTGTAGCTCTGAAACCACCTTCTGTCAAAACCCCCGACCCTGCCCCGGGAGGCGGGCGACCGCGGCACACAGAGCTGGTGGTATCGGTGTTTATTAATTTGGCAGCGAAAATTTACATCAGGACCGTAGTTAGGAAATAGTTTATCAGAGTAAAACACCATATTTTATAAATAATAAATACATGGGAAAAACCCAAGTTTCCATTTATAATATGTTTATAGGGATAACCCGTATTTTATTGAAATAAAACTTCTTTCTTGTTTAGGTAACTTTTATAGCCACTTTTCCAAGCCTTCAGTGCTCTCCAGCTGGCTTCTATTTGGCTTTCACATTTTGTTACCTGAAACGCGTTTTAAAAGGTTTTATCAGCAAGAAATACTGGCGAGTACATCCCAGTTTAATCAAAACAATTTTATATCTTTACACTACTGAGGGCGATTACAATGTTTTTATCTACCAAATTACCACCCACGGTACTGTCAATCCTGACTTGTGGTCATGGTACTATTCACAATATTAGTAACACGTAATGTATACAAAACCCCAATATACCGATAGTAATTGTAGAATACATAGACTCAATCACTGCTATTATAATTTAAAACAATTGAGGTTTTGTTAAAACAATTTGTTATAAAAAGAGAATGACTCACATTGCTGTTTTAGATAACCCTACTACTTTCTGGTAACTTCCTGGTTATAATCTATTAAAATTAAACAATGCACACGTGTTAGTAAAATAACCCAATTTACAATAGCTATACCCCCGAGACAGAACTCCAACGACTGAGTCAGGCAGAGCCTCGACATGCGTTACGGAGCTCTAGATCAATCGGACAGAGTAACTAATACGTAACCTAGGGTTATAATACTTACAACGAGGCAGAGCTTCGCTTTTTAGTGGGTATTATGCCCGGGTATTACTTCTACTTATAAGAAATTGAGAGAGAAATTTTAGATTTGAACGATTTGTGAACTGAGCTCGACCACTCCATTTATAGGGCTGATCTTGGTCGGCTCGTGGCCCGCGAGCGCCTACTCTAAACCTTACGCGGCCCGCGAGGC
This sequence comes from Helianthus tuberosus, assembly GCA_030545235.1. Taxonomy (NCBI): domain Eukaryota; kingdom Viridiplantae; phylum Streptophyta; class Magnoliopsida; order Asterales; family Asteraceae; genus Helianthus; species Helianthus tuberosus. The sequence continues at coordinate 193,141,982 of CM060406.1, forward strand.
CACTAGGGTAGGCCCTAGCTGAGGCGAGTCAGACCACTAGCCTTCACACGCAATCGGACATGTGGCGCAATAGGGTGCGGCCTGGTGTCACCTTGTCGCGGCCCGCGACTCCCTTACTTAACTGGGTCGCGCCCCGCGACTCCCTTACTTAACTGGGTCGCGCCCCGCGAGTGACCTTCTATTTTTGTTTTTAATTTATTTTTATTAATATAAAGGTATTTTAAGCACGTTTTTTTGTATACGGGGTGTATTTTAGGACGTATATGGGTGTTTTAATGGTTTTGGGAGAGTTGTTATAATATTGAACCAGCCAACCAAAGCCAGCCAAGTCACATTCCCCCCCCCCCCCCCCCCGGCCTCATGTGGGGCTGAATACCCACGCCAAAGGGGTAACACTATGCCCAATGCCAAACCGGAGTGGAGCCGCTGGCATTGAAGGGCATCCCCGCCCCAACCAACGCCCCACTCCCCGCAGCCTAAGACTAGGGGGGGTGGAGGGGCTTGGGTTGGGGGCATTGCTCGACACGTGGCAGGTGTGGGCTCCACCAGTCCACACCCAAAAAAGTGGGGTGTGGAAGGGGCGTGGCCAGGACGACGTTGGGGTGCCATGTGACATTTAATTTTTTTGTTTTTGTTTTTGTTTTTTAACGGCTAGCCAAACGGTCATCAATAATCAGCCAACCATTGCCAGAGCTTTAACGAGCCTGTATTGGAAATGGGAAGGTTTCATTAATCTTTCAGGGTTATTGTTTGGAGGTGGGAAGGTGTTGTTAATCTCTTAGGGTTATTGTTAAGTAAAACCTTTTTTATTTTTATTTTTTGAGTTATAGTGTTTAGACATAATTAACAATTACCATTAACAACCTCCTATATTCTCTTACACACAAGGAAACTGTAATAAAAGAAACTATCGTGTTAGAAAACTAAAAAGGAGTTGGTTAAGGGTTTTGTTTAAATGTTGGTTTTTTAGTTGGCTAAGGTGCTGTTTGTTTTTTAAGAGGTAAAATGTATGCAGTATGCGGACTACATCTGCAGACATCTGTAGAACAAGAGGTGGACCAAACCTTTGCAGTCTGTAAGAAGAAGACAGTTTGTTTTTTAACGTATGCAGGCTTCTAAAATAAACTGGTGGTGGTGTACGGACGGTGGTAGTGGGTGGTGGTGGTGCTAGACGGTGATGGTGGTAGACGTTTTTAGAAGTGGCTGGGCCAAGTCTGCTCTAAGAAGAGCTTGCGCAGACGTTTTTTAATGAAACGTCTTCGGAAAAACAAACAGTCTGCGCGTGACAATGTCTGCGCCTGGTCTGCACGGCACAGACAGAAGAGTCTGCACAGAGCTTTTCAGAAAAAGCAAACAACACCTAAGGGTTTTGTTTAAATGTTGGTATTTATTTATACGATATTATTAATTTATAACTTTTCTATGCATAATGACGTTGTAACTTATGCTTAAGGTGTTTTTAAAATAAATTGATTTTTTACTTTTAATCTAAAACTTTTCATCTTTCACAAATTTTTTCGTTTTACGTATCATTCTAATTTTGCGGGTTAACATGGTGCAATGTACGTGTGTGATTCAAAGTTTTTTTTACGTTTGTTCTAAACTTTGAGAGTTAACACGGCGCAACGTGTGTGTGTGGCTCAATGTTTTTACGTCTATCTTTTCCGTTTGACAGGTTTGTCACAACGCTACAACTTCAGTGTTGGTTGTCGTTCGTAGTGGTATAGCATTGGTGCTATTTGGCATGGTTTTACGCTTCGCCCTAACGTGGGGGCCGGTAAATACTACACAACATCTTGTTGTTTACTCTTTAAAGAAGTGTGTGCATGCACACACAAATAAAAATGCATCTTTAGTATAATTTTTTAATATTACCAAATTCTTTACGGCTGGTTGGTGCATACATAAGGAAGAGAAGGAATGAGGTGATCTTCTCTTCCAAGACGGCTGTCGTGTGCAAGACGATAGATGAAATCAAGTCTTTTGGTTATTTTTGGATTAAAAATAGGTATTCTTTTAAGAATGTTTCGTGGCGAAATTGGTGTAACTTTCTCTTGTAATTTTTGTGTTGCCATTTGCTTGCTAGCTTCTTGTCATTTGTATGTAGTGAATGGAAGTTTAATAAATCTAGCTGGAGTGAGATAGTGTAACACCCCAAAAATAATAGACATAAATATAAATACATACACACACACACATACACACACACATATATATATATTAACATGACAAATAATATAAGTGCGATGACTTAGAACATTTAGGGGTTGTTTGTTTAACTCTTAAGGAGCCTCTTAATAGTTCAGACCTCTTATTGGTTCAGTACTCAATGGTTCAGACTGTTTGTTTCGCGATTAGATGTCTGAATGGTTCAGACATTTGCCTCTGAATGGTTAAGCATTATACTAAGTCTGAATAGTTAAGACCTCTAATCTGAATTGATCAGAAATTTGCCTCTGAACAGTTAAGAATTAACTGGCTCCTAGTGGTTCAGACCTCTTACTGGTTCAACACTTAATGGTCCATACCTCTTACTAGTTCAACACTTAACCATTCAGAAGTTGCCAAACAGCCCCTTAATCTAGTTAGCTACATGTGAAATTGTAATAAAAGGATGGATGGTAGCCTTTTTATAACAAAACTAAGCTTGAGGGGCTAAAGTGGTTATTCGAAACTAAAGTGATTTAAACATGAAAGATTATAAATTTCACACACATATATCTGTGTGTGTGTGTCGAACCAGGGGGAGAGAAGAGATAAGAACTCACCAAAAAACTAATTCAACAATTTCTACAAATTGAAGGGCAAATTAGGTCTAAATCTTATGCATGAACTGAGATTATTAATCATCTATAAGAGATAAACATAAGTTATGTTGTAAGTTTAGTTTTATTGATGATTGATATGTGGATGAACTTGAGTTAATGAGTTCTTGAATAGGTTGTTGATGGTATGACCTAAAGGATAAAACATACATGCTTAGAGCTATACTATTAGATGAAATTATGAAGCATTTATTATTAATCAAGTGTTTGGAATCTTACCCATCTTTATGAAGAAGTGGGTTTTAGATAAAAGAGTAGAATGCATGAATTATGATGGTTAAATTATGCATCATTACATAATAAACTGAAATTTAGATGTTAAATTGATCATATTGAAGGTATTAACATGATGAGTGGAAAATACATGGTTAGGGGTTGTTTACTTGAGCTAAAATAGCTTAAAATTTCTGCCCATTAGGTATATGACAAAAATGCCTAAGTAAAAGTTAGGTGTTGATAATGTATGAAAAATCTTGATGAGAATTATATAAATGATTATTGACAAGTTTACATGTCATGAATATGAACCATGAGGTCCTAATGATAATTAGGTTGTACTATTCAGTCAACTCAAGTAAAGCTCCGGGAGCTCAAGTTGAGACGGACACGCGTTTGAAGGGAAAACTTTGAGGTAAGTAGCTAGATGTTACGTTATTTTTGTTAATTAGTATTGGCGTTAGTATAAAGAATTGATAAACGAATGAAATTGGAAAGTTATAGACCATGCAAGTAAAAACGAAAAAGAACGAGTCTTTAAAACAAGTTATGTTAAGGGCATGTAAAACTACCGTATAAATGACCATAGGAGTCATAGAGACGGTAGTGATCCCCCACGTGCATAGACATGGTCAAGTACCGTGGTGAGATTTATTAAAGTGATAGAGTTGCTTATAAGTGATAGTATTCATAAGAGCAAATTAAATGAGTCGTTTGTGGTCCAAGGAGGTCATAAACTAGATTACGAACAAGTAAAAACCAAGGTATAAACAATCCGCATGACTGTAGAAGCCGAGGTGTGGTCCAACTATTAACCATGATATCGATCTTGGTTGGAAAGTGAAATGAAAACATATCTTTAATGAAAGAATGTGGTTGATCTAAGTTAAACGAATGTGGTTGATCATAACGGGTCGAACGAACATAAAACCGAATCGGATATTAAAAGCGTAAAAACTCAAGATTTAAGGATTCGGGTAATGGATCATGGTTTAGATATATTAATAAATGAATCCCAAACGATTAAAACAATTTAAAATGAATTAGATGAGTTTTTGTTGAAAAATGGTGAAGATTGGCTAAGACCGGAAAATGCCCAGCACCCAACAAACTTTATGGGAAAAATGCAGTATTGCGACGTGCGACGGGTATAGCCTTCCCATGTCGCGTGATGTGAAGATGTGATAAACTAGCAAAAATTTTTATTTTAATTATTTTGTTACGCGGTTTCAATTCCTTCGTTCAATCGTTTTAATGTCTAATATGTTGAATGAATATTATATGATAGGTAAACTCATGTCAGGAACCGAATGAAGGTCAAGTCAAGAAGAAACCGAACACTCTTCAATGATGAATTGCTTCCGTTTTGTTAAACTTTAAAGAAACTTGTGTTGTATTTAGTGTTAACAAACTACTTGTAACTCTGTTAGTTTGTCATCAGAACCTTTTTGGATATTTTGATATAATGAAAATACTATTTTAATGTGAAATCCTTAAATATAATGGATAGGGTCTTACATGTGGTATTCAGAGATTAAGGTTAAAGGTTGAGTGTGTTCGGTTCGAGACTTGATCGTGATATCCAATAAGAATTAACTATGAAACTATTACAATGAAATATTAAAAAGGGAAAATGGTTGAAAATGCTTGGGAAGAGGTGATCTATACACTCAAACCCAAATATGCATTAAGTAGAAATGGTTAAGACAAGCTATAGACTTGGTCAAACCAGATAAAAAAGATACTTTGTGTGTGTTAACAAACGATGTGGATAACTTCTTAGATGATGATATGGGAATAATTAAATGAAACATTTATTAATATAATGTGAACATTTCAGCGATATCGATGTTGGGAGGAAGCAGTGATGATACGGTATCTCTCATGACTGAGGAGATACGTGAGAAAATTTCTGAAGAGGTCGGAAAGGCCTTAGAAGCTAGCCTACCCGGATTCATGGATAGGCTACAAACTACAATATTAATGGTCGTGGAAGAAATAATGAGTGATTTAAAAGAAAGCCTTATACAAGAAAAAAAGAAAACCAAAGAAAAGAAGGCTTGTCCATGCGACAATTTGATGGCGTGCAACCCTACAACTTATAATGGGAAAGCAACATGTGTAAGTTTGCTGTAAATTTGTTGTATTTATACATGTGTAAAACAACTTATTAATAGTGATTTTGAAATGAGAGATAAATTATTTAAAGAGTAAATTCTTTTTTATTGTTAGTATTTTAATTATAATGATTAATGAGGTTTGTATTAAAAAAATGTTTTTGATTGGTTTTCTCAGTCGTTCTCATTGTTCTTGCAATATTTAGCTTTATCAAGATAATCATCTCCTATGTGTACGTGTATAGATAGATAGATAGTAAGACAAACGAACCTAACATTTTTTGTTATATTAGGTCATATCCACGTAAAAGAAGATATCCGGTTGAAAAAAACATTTAAAATTGCCCAAAAAAAAAAAAAACCAAATATATTCACTTGCAGTAATGTTTTGTTGTTAAGCCTTGTATTGGAAAATCAAATTCGCTTGTGCTTCAATTGTACATGATCAAATAAACTGAACAACCAACTTAGAAACAAGTTCTTTGAAAAACCTTTTCGAGTGTAGATGTGATTATATATTTAAGTTATTTCCGACTGTGAATCATTTTCTTATTGTCATCCATCTTTTCAATTCACAATTATTATGCATGCATATTGCAATATAAAATGTTACACTTATCCCACATATTCACACACCCCTAGTACTCTAAGGTGGTGTTTGTTTTTTGGCCAGAAGTGCTTCTGGCCACTTATGTCTGCGTCGCGCAGACGCGCGCAGACGTTTGATGTCTGCAGCTTGTTTGTTTCCCGGGAGCACTTCTCACCAAAAAGATCTTCCCCACCTCTTCCCCAAGCAGACATGTCCCAACCTCTTCCAACTTCTTCTCTCTGCCACGCATCACCCCTGCTCCGCCACCACCTCCACCCCCGACACCACCTCATCTGCCACCACCTCCACCCCCGACACCACCTCATCCGCCGCCCACCCCTGCTCCGCCACCACACCAAGCCGAAACAAACCCAGGTCAAACCCGAAACTGAAACCCGCCGCCCACCCCTGCTCCTTTCTCGTTCTCTCTCTCCGATTTCTCCTCTCTCTCTCTCTCTCTCCTTATTTATGTGCTTGTCATTCACCGGAGAAGTGGAAGAATGAGGGTGTGGGGGTGCAGTTGTCGTCTTCAATCAAAACAGAGGTGGAGGGGGGTGCTTCTTGCCCGACGGAGCAAACCGCCGGCAGCCACCGGCTCCGCCGGTAACTCCGGTCGCCGTACAGAGAGAGAGAGAGATCGATGGAGGAGAGTGTGACGGGGGTGGGTGGTTGCGACGGGGGAGGTTTGTGGTGTAGTGGTGACGGTGGTGGCGGTGGGAATGCGGTGGTGCTTGGTGGTGGTGATGAAGGCAAAGAGGAGAGAGATCGAGGGAGGTTGAGAAGTGATATATGTTTGAAGTTGCAACAATCTGGTGTGTGTTGAGAAGAGTGATAAGATGTTTTTATAAAATAAAAAAAAAACAAACCCTTTTCTCCTTGCAGACTGCAGACCTTTGGTCCACCTCTTCTCCTGCAGATGCCTGCAGATGTGGTCCGCAGACTGCAGACCTTTTTCCCGCAGAAAAAACAAACAGCACCTAAGAGAATAAAGAGTGGTGGATTCTTGAATGGATTCATGAATTTTTTTTAAAGAGATTTCTTTTGGTGGATTTTCATAAATTATCCATACATATATATATATTAATTGATAACATTAGTAGGAATAGTGTTTCTTTTGTCTTTTTTTAAGATTTTTTATTTTTATAATAAAAGTTTGGTTTTTATAGTTTTGTCACAAAACTTACGAATTTTGTTTTTGATTAGTTTTTGTTTTACGTTTTTTATGGATTTAGTCGTCGTTTGGTTGCTATTTAGTGCAGTGTTTGGTGATTACATTTGATCCTTCGGTTTTCTTACCCCTTCAACTTTATAATACGTGTCGCTATAAATTCAACTTCATTTATGTTTCACGTCACGTGAGTCACTTGGTGTTAGAAATTTGTGTTTTTATTTTACGTTTTTCTTGGTTTTGATCGTCGTTCGGTTACTACTTAGCATGGTTTTACACCCCCCCTTCTTCGCAAAGCTGGTAGCACGGTTTTCAACTGCCTCACCGCGACGCAGGAGGCTTAAGAATAGTTCTCATTATTTTTTTTCAAAATCATATAAGATTTCCACTAGTTTATTCCGTTCTGAGAGGGTTCCTGAGACCACCAAAAACCCCTGGATCCGCCCCGGAGAATATATTGTTTACATCTTAGCATAATCTCATATCAACCGGATGCTAGCTAGATTAAATATAGTACATTGCTTTACTAAGCATGATTTGTATGGCCACAAGCAGAGAGTGTTCCATTGTTAAACATGTAACAGGATTGCTTAATTACACAGGTAGTTAAAGCCGAATATTGTAACCATCATGGTATGTTACAATATCTAAGGTAAATAAACCAAACATCTCACTAACATGCATAAAAGAGAAATGTTATACTTCTAATAAACTCTTATAAAACATGTATAAAAAATATATATATATATGAACCAACAAATCATATTAACAATATCTAAGGTAAATAAACCAAACATCTCACTAACATGCATAAAAGAGAAATGTTATACTTATAATAAACTCTTATACAACATGTATAAAATATATATGTGAACCAACAAATCATATTAAGTGTTTTTTTTTTTTTACGTTTAGTTATATCTCATATTATAACACAAAATTCATATTTCGGTGACTATACAATTCTTCTTATTGAACTTGTTTTTTTTTCTTTTTAATTTCTTACTTCATTTGTTTTAAATATTTTTACGTTTATAATAAATTATGGGCATATTTTATTGTTCTCTTAAAACATCTAAACCCTGTTGTTTTTTCAAAATTCTGAGTATACCGTTGTGACGTACTTATGTGTTATCTATGTTTTGATGTAAGTTTTTATTCAAAACCGAGTTTTCGTGATAGTTTACAAGTAGTCAAAGCACGATCATATAAGCCTTCGAAGCTGCTTCAAGGTTTTGCTTTTTTATGTGTTTTTTTTTTCTCTTTTCCTCTTACAACCTCTAACATATGATATGTTTATAAAACTCAGAATTTTCCGTTTCGATGTGCTATTGTTTTAATCAGCTTTTCGACATGAGTTTTTTTTCATTGATTGAATATCAGTGTACCGGTTTTTGAAACCGAGCATTTCTAAATTTAACACTCTGGCGTAGCGCGCAGATTTCCTTCACCACCTAAACTTATTATCCATGAAACTTTCATATGTGTACCACATATTCATAATTGATGAAACAATAATGCCTAGGAGGAATAAGATCAAACCAGGATTTCAAATATTTCTCTATACAAGATAACATTAATAAATTATGCAATCAAAGATAAATCCAAATTAAGCAACAAGAAGGTTCAATTCCTTTCTTCAAGTACCTTGTTTTTATGTGTTGAATATACAATTCCACTTGTTCTTGAAATTATTGAAGTCGAGGAGTGTACCTTTCCACCTAATATTCATTTTAGATTTAAAAAGGGTGCTACTTTCTACACCCCTCTACTTACTTTTTTCACCCCCTCCTCTCACATACTTACAGGCGGGGCCTGCATGGGACCGACAGTTTTCCTCTCACAAGGGGGGGTATAATCAGGAAGAGGGGGGGAGGGGGGTTGTGTATAGAATCAGCCTCTAAAAACAACCCCCAATTCATTTGCATTATGCCATTATCATAGGGTTGAAACCCTAGACAATTGTTCTTTTGTACACCAAATTCAAACGTACAAACAAAATCACCAAACCTTTTTCAAATATATATAATTTAAACCTGGTGGATAGAACCGCCCTTTTGTCAGAAGTTCGGACCCGATGCCCGTCCATTTCTTTATGGGTGGATTTTCTATATGGACAGCCGGCTAGATTATATGTCGGAGACGATCATATTTGGTCCACCACCGGGGTTCAGCAGGGAGACCCCTTAGGGCCTCTTCTCTTTGCCTTAGTTTTGCATCCCCTCATTCATCAGATACGAGATAGATGCAAGTTACTCTTCCATGCTTGGTACTTGGATGATGGTACGATTATAGGAGATGCTAAAGAGGTGGCTAAAGCTTTAGAAATCATCAGGACTAAGGGGCCTTGTTTGGGGCTTCAACTTAACGTCAAGAAAACAGAAGTTTTTTGGCCATCGTGCAATGGAGTTAAGACGCAAAAGGGTTTGTTTCCTAGTGGGTTTGGAAGGCCGGCGTCGGGTGTCAAACTCCTCGGGGGCGCTGTTAGTCGGGATGCGGGTTTTATCAGTGGATTTGATGAGCTATCTTCCTCATCTGCGGGACCCTCAATGCGAGCTTCTCTTACTGCGCTCTTGCATGGGTGTTGCTAAGTTGTTGTTCGGCCTCAGAACGTACCAACCCACGTTTGTTGGGGAGGCTGTTTCGGTTTTTGACAAAGGCCTTAGGAGAGCTATCGAGGATATTGTGGTTTGCGGGGGTCCATTTTTTGGGGATCTTCAATGGAGGCTTGCATCCCTTCCGACCCGTTTTGGGGGTTTGGGTTTATGTTCGGCTGAGGATGTATCTACGTATGCTTTCATGGCCCCGAGGGCACAATCTTGGAGTTTGCAGGAACACATTCTTCGGGACTGTGGTATTGTCGGGTTAGATTCTGATTATGTGTGTGCGTTGGATTGCATGCATATGTCCCTTCCGGATTTCGATCTTGACGGTTTCTCTAATAAGGACACCGCCCCTCCTAAAGCCCAGAATGCTTTGGCGAGTGCCCTATTTAGTAGAACTGTCCAAAGTTTGGGAGAGAAGTTTAGTCTATCCCCTCGTCAGAAAGCCGTGTTCGATTGTCTCCGGGCTCCTCATGCTCAGGATTTCCTGACAGTCATCCCCATTGAAGGACTAGGCCAACACATGTCGGCAGTGGAATACCGGGCAATTCTTAAGTACCGGCTAATGATCCCTCTGTTTCCGGTTGATGAGCCTTGCCCAGTTTGCCGCAAGGTTTGTTTAGATACTTTTGGCGAGCATGCGGTTCATTGTAAGGAGTTGTCTGGTTTTAAATACAGACATGATTTGGTAAGGGATATTCTGTTTGATGTTTTAAAGCGGGCGGGGATTTCGGCAAAAAAGGAGGCTCCGGTGAACTTTCTGAAGGATCCGCTCGATGGGAGGTCTACTCTTCGACCAGCTGATATTCTTGTGTTTGGGTGGGCCAGGGGAAAACACGCTTGTGTGGACCTTACAGGAGTGTCCCCTCTTGTTGGGCTCAGGGATAATGGGTTTGTTGCTGGCCAAGCTGCGTTGAAAGCGGAATCAAGCAAAGTCGCTAAACACGAGAAGGCTTGTTTAGAGAATCAACATGTGTTTATCCAATTCGCTTTTGATACATTTGGTTCCCTAGCCCCAGAGGCTGTGGAATTTCTAAACAGTGTCCAACAGGTTGTGAATAGTAATCTCTCAACCTTTAAGGGTCGTTTCGTCTTTAGTAGGATTGGTTTTGCAATTCAAAAGGGGATTGTGGCGCAGCTTGTTGCCCGTTTACCTGCCAATTGTTTGTAAATTGCTACTTTGGTATTTTAATATGTTTTACATAAAAAAAATTTAAAAGAATCATGTTTGATTCACATTTGTGTATTGTATAATAAACTTTCCGTGTTATCATCGGTTAACGAAAGGCAATCACGAAAGGGTGTTTAAGAACATAGAAACGATGATTGTTTAAACGACCAAAAGAACTCGACATATGACTTTAGGTTGACTTATAACGTGGGTATGACCCATCAATGTACCATAACCCTTTCGTCGGTGGAGAAGAAGGCATGGAGTATAGGTCGAATGTAACCGTGGGCCGACTGGTGGTCCAAAGAAGGCATATATCTATGGAGTGGATGAGTCTCGACCACACACGTCCTTTACAAAATGTATCATGTATTCCAATATGAGTTCCTTATTCCACTATCCACATGATTCATATGTATAACTTTATGTGTTAAACAAGTAAAAGAGCTTGAAAAAATGTGTGAGGTATAAAGGTTCGTTTTCTTTTCCTTTCTGAAGTTTATATTTTATTAGTTTATACATGAGCCGCTTATTGTTACAAATTATAGTGTTTTCATTCTTTTACACAAAGAACATATGTGAATTTGTGGCTTTTGCTTACTATGATTTTGAAAGAAGATTCCAATATTCCTTTTAAATAATTATTTTCAGCAAAAGAATATCTCCACTTTTGTATGGTTGTGCTCAAAAGAATTAGGGTGTCAATTATATTGGGTTATAAATTAAAGTAGTCGGGTTCAACTACTACATATTTATATTGTGTCAAAAACATCAACCCTATTTCAAGCCAGCGTATCATAATTCGTATAACCTGAACACAACTCATTTTATCCATTATGTAATTTAAGTCAACCAGGTTGACGACTTGTAAACATGTAGAAGGGTTGTATACAGTGTTGTAGAAATCGGCCTAGGCGGCCGATTAATCGCCGCCTAGGCGCTAGTCGGTAGTCCACTGATTAATTTTAACCTAGTCGGTCCAATTAATCGGTAATCGGTCAAAGTCGGTCGTAGGCGGTCGTAATCGGTGAAAATCGGTCCTAGTCGGTCAAAAATCGGATTAATCGGCCTATATTAATCGGTCAAAATCGGAAAAAATCGGAAAAAATCGGATAAAATCGGTCCTAGGCGGTCCTAGGCGGTCAGAATTGGTCAAAATCAGTCAAAATCGAACCATACTATCTGAAAATTGAAGTATTTATGTGAATTTTGAAGTATTATTTTTATATTATTGGGTATATATATATAATTTTGAAAAAATACATATAAAAATCCCATTCCGATTAATCCCGATTAATCCCTATTAATCCCGATTAATCCCTAGGCTGTACCTCACCGCCCGACTAGCGCCTAGCGCCTTCTACAACATTGGTTGTATAAATGGGTTGAGCGGGCTACAAACAGTCTAGGTTGACGATGGGCTTAAAAGACAAACATGCCAACCCGAGATGGTTAAAGGGAAAGTCAATATAATAGAAATTTTATATAGTTCCGATACATTTTTCTTAACACAGATAACTTCTATACACTTTGTTATTATAGAAATTTTATTTAGTTTCGATACATTTTTCTTAACACAGATAACTTTTATATACTTTCTTAGTTTTTATAAGGTATATTAAATGATTTGGAAAAAGAAAACATTGATGTAGTATGTGTATAGCTTGCCGTTATTAATACATATGTTGCGTAATGTTAACACATGGTGTATAACTACATACTGGTTTCGTACACTTCGCATTGAATAAAATATTTCTTTTACAAAAGCCAACGTGATACATTCATGCAGAACGCTAAATGTTGCAAGAATATATGAAACAAAATTAATAACTCATTTTTTTCAATTTTAAAAATATTAAAATAAAAAATGATAGAAATGTAACAAAATGAACAAACTTTTATTAATGTAATAAGTCATGTGTAGGTTATATATACATGTGCATCGAATAAATTCTAATAACATATGAAGAAAATTAGTTTGATGATTTCTGATGTATATGAATATTATATGCATTTGTATATAAGAAGTATAAAACTTAAAACTATGAACATCACTTATCGGAAACGATTTAAGGTTTTTCTTGCAATAATTTAGTCTTCTGTAACATATCTTAACTTTATACGTGTGTATTTGTCTCATTTGTGGAGTGCTATAAACTTGTTTATAAGAAAAAAATATAATTATATAAAAACTAAAATGAGGGCAATTCTTGCATATATGTTTTAAATCTCGTGTGATAAATGTAAGATTAAATATATTATGTTTTAATATTTAATCTAGTAGTCATTATAATCATTTACATTATATAGATCAAAATATATAATAACTTATTAAATAATTAGTTGGTAATTGTTGATGGACCATATTACCCTTATTAACTTATTAGGTTTCCTCTTGGGTGCTTATATAAGGAGACTTATGTAGAGGTTAAAATGTTACACACTTAGACAGATAACCTAATTCACATAACATCACAATCGGCCTCTTCTCCATACCGAACTCCCTATTCGGTTTAGTCATTACCATCGTCAGTCTGCACCCTAAGGAGGAACCAGATCACCTTGACAAAGATGTCGAACTCTATGGCTTCTTCCCTCACTGGATTCTCCACTGCACTGTATGCGGTGACAAGTATGTTTTCATGTTTTCCCTCATGTTTAAACAGAACCAATCAACATGTGGTATCAGAGCATATGTTGATTAGTCGGTTCTATTTTGTATCTGTAAATCTGGAATAAAACTGGAAAACAGGATTTGAAAACCCTAATAAATTTCGGTTTCTGTCATCCGAGATGCCATCCCGGATCTGAATCACGCATCTCGGATCATATGTTCATTCATCATTACTGTTCTGAAATCAACATGTTCAGAAATATGTTTAAATGTGTAAAAATTTCCAGATTTCGGATGAATGTTTGAATGTTTAATTTTAGGGTTCATCACATGTTCATGAGAAAATTTGAAAATTCCCTTAGTTTTGGAATGAATTCGGATTATAGGGTGTTTGTTTCTGTTTTGATCTATTTTACCTACTTAACAATTTTCGAAATATGTTATTATCATTAATGGATATAATTTTCAGAATAAACAGATAAATATAATTAATATCTAAACAGGAAACTTAATCCCATAATCCCTAAGATTTCAGATTTCAGTCTTATCAATTATTAACTGCCTAAATTAAGGATTTTGTAGCTTGTGGAACACATTTCGGATGATCTTTTCGGACCATCACGGATCATTTCGGACTAATCATTTCGGACTAAGCGTCCATCACGGATCAACATCTGCCTGATCATTTCGGACCATCACGGATCATTTCGGACTAAGCATCACTATCTCGGATGATTCCAAGACATAATTCGTCCGAAATCATTCGTCTCGGACACATCTGAAATCATCCAAAATCATCCGACTTACGCGTCTTGGACACATCCGAGATCATCCGAAATCATTCATCTCGGATGAATCCAAGACATGATACATCCGAAATCATGAGTGTTCATAAAGTGCCAAGACTTGTCCGAAATCCCATTACTTTATTAAGCAGTTAATATGAACTAAAATTTGGCTAACAGGTGGTTCATTAATCAGAATCAGATAATGTTTTACAAAACCAAAATAGCTTAACTTGAATGAGCTTCTGATGTATCATTTCTGGCCAAAGCTGATTTGATACATCTACTTATCGTTCAAGTATTATGAAAGCTATGTTAAGTGTGCATTACGAACATGAATGTCTTAATATTTGGCCAAATCTGATTTAATTCTTTCATATATAGCATACTTAACCAGTGCATAACAAAAGTAATTGTTTCATTTCTGGCCAAAGCTGATTTGTCACAACCACTTTGCACACATGCTTAAATGATTACACTTCTGGCCAAAGCTGATTTGTCTTCATTTAAGTAGAATTTTAACTAACTCTATTATTTTGATGTTAGTAATAGACAATATCACAGCTTCATAATTAAAATGATCATTATGTGTGCCTGCCTTAGTATTAGGTGCCCTTAAATCACATTAGAACTTTTTTCTTAGTATCATAACTTGCTCATCTTATTTCCACTATCAGCACCCAATTGCGGGATTCCACCTTTGACTGGTGATAACTTTGCTGCATGGAAGGATGCTCTCATGCTTACACTTGGATTGCTTAATTTTGACTATGCTCTAAGAGAAAATAAGCCATTGGACCTTACTCCACAAAGTACTACTGCTGAGCAGTATGAAAAGTGGACTAGGTGTAACCGCATGTCTCTCATGTTCATGAAGCAGTCCATCAGCAATGCAATCAGAGGAGCCATTCCTGATTCTGAAGATGATAAAACCTACTTGGCTTCTGTGGAGGCGCAGTTCAAGGGGACGTCTAAAGCACACGCTAGTACCCTTATTCTCAAGCTGGTGACGACTAAGTATGATGGGAGGAGCGGCATTCGCGAGCACATCATGATGATGAATGACATGGCCAATAAACTGAAGGGGCTGGAAATGGAAATCAGTGTGGTTTTCTCGTTCATTTCATCATTACTTCGCTTCCTTCGTCCTTTGAAGCATTCAAGATCAATTAAAACACTCGGAAGGACAAATGGACGATGAGTGAGATGGTCGCTATGTGCGTACAGGAGGAAGAGCGTATGAGGTTGGATCGCACTACTGATGTTGCTAACTTCACCACCTCCAACTCTAAGAAAATGAAGAACAATCATCAGAGGAAGGATGCTTCAAAAGTCCAAAGGCCAAATCCTAATACAAGTGCACCTTCCAGCTCTAAGAACTCCTTAGGCAGAATCCACTGCAAGTTCTGTAAAAAGACAGGACATATGCAGAAGGAATGCCCTGATTTTAAGGAGTGGCTGGCTAAGAAAGGTAACGATTATTTTATGATACTTGAGTCCTATAATTTAAATGTTCCTGCTAATTCTTGGTGGTTTGATTATGGTTCTATGGTTCATGTTACCAATTCAACTCAGGGATTCCTTACAATCCGGAAGCTGGAAAGAAACCAAAGAACGCTTAAGGTTGGGGATGATCGAGAATTAGAAGTGAAGGCCATTGGAACATTACAATTATTTATGAAAACTGGTTTATGTATTAAACTTTATGATACCTTATATGTTCCTGAGGTAACTCGGAACCTTGTATCAGGACCAAAGTTAGACATGGACGGTTTTATTGTTTCCCATGGTCATCGCAAACTCTCTATCCTCTATGATTCTGTTCTTTATGGTACTGGTATTCTGGATGGTGGTCTCTATAGATTAGAACTAGATGATAATTTTTCCAAATCTTTGTTGTCATATAACATTAATGAATCACTCACAAAGATGAAAGAGAAACGAGACTTAGAGACTTCGTCCATGTTGTGGCATCAGCGTTTAGGCCACATCTCAAGAGAACGATTAAATTATCTCGTAAAAGATGAAGTCTTACATCCTCTCGATTTCTCTGATTTTGGAACATGTGTCAAATGTCTTAAAGGTAAAATGACATTAGCGAATAAGAAAGGTGCCGCTAGGAGCTCTAATTTATTAGAACTCATTCACACTGACATTAGTGGTCCCTACCAAATCGCTGGCATTACAGGACATACTTCATTTATCACTTTTATTGATGATTATTCTCGTTACATGTACTTGTATCTTATTAAGGAGAAATCTGAATCTCTTACAACTTTTAAAGATTATAAGGCTGAAGTTGAAAAGCAATTAGATCGTCAGATTAAAGTTGTGAGATCAGATGGAGGCGGTGAATATTATGGAAGACATACTGATATGGGACAAGCTCCTGGTCCATTTTATGAGTTTTGTAAGGGCCAGGGGATTGTGAACCCATACACCATGCCTGGTACACCTCAGCAGAACGGTGTCCCTGAAAGAAGAAACTGTACCCTTATGAACATGGTGCGGAGTATGTTAGCCAACACTAATTTACCATTATTCCTCTGGACTGAAGCCTTAAAAGCAACTGTTCATATACTCAATAGATTTCCTTCTAAGTCTGTCCCTAAAACTCCTTATGAACTTTGGACAGGAAGGAAACCGAGTCTTAAATATATGAAAGTATGGGGCTGCATCACTGAAGCAAAACTTTACAATCCTTTCCTAAGGAAACTTGACCCTAAAACATTTACCTGTTTCTTTATCGGGTATCCTGATAACGCAAAGGGTTATCGTTTCTATTGTCCTTCTCATGTCACCCGTATTGTTGAAACCAAGCGTGCTGCATTCCTGGAGGATTTCAAGGTCAGTGGGAGCAGTACCAACCCTTACGAAGAATTGCAAGAAGTACAAGACACGGGGGGGGGGGGGGGAGAGACTCGTCGCTTACCATTACTCCGATTACTCCTCTTGTACCCAATGCAACTACTGTACCTAAAGCTACTGCACTAACTCCAAATTTAACTCCACAATCAGAACCCATTATACCTCATGACGAAGGCACATTAAACGCTCAAAACCAAGACAACGCTGAACCCGATAACCAACTCAGGAGGTCATCTAGGACCAGAAGGCCCACTAATTGGGATGATTATGTTACCTACCTGTCTGAAATGGATCCCGGAAAGCTAAATGATCCTATCTCTTATAATGAAGCCATTAGCAGTGACCAGTCTTCTGAATGGAATAAAGCAATGATTGATGAGCTTAAATCCACGAAGAAAAATGACGTTTGGGATTTGGTAGAATTACCCAACGGTTTCAAACCAGTTGGATGTAAATGGGTGTTCAAAACAAAACTGGATCCGAATGGGAATGTTGAACGCTACAAAGCGAGATTGGTTGCAAAGGGCTACACTCAGAAAGAGGGAATTGATTATCAAGAGACGTTTTCACCTGTCTCTCGTAAAGATTCATTAAGGATCGTCATGGCCCTAGTAGCTCATTTTGATTTAGAGTTGCATCAGATGGACGTTAAAACCGCTTTACTTAACGGAGACTTAGACGAAGATGTTTACATGAAACAACCCGAAGGCTTTAAACCTGAGGGTCAGGAGCATCTAGTCTGTAAGTTGAAGAAATCCATTTACGGGTTAAAACAAGCATCACGTCAGTGGTACCTCAAGTTTGATGAAGTCATGAAGAAACGAGGTTTTATGAAGAATCAAGTGGATCAATGCACCTACCTCAAGATGAGTGGGAGCAACTTTACTATACTTGTCATTTACGTAGATGATATTCTATTGGAAAGTAATAGTTTAGACATGTTGCATGAGTCGAAGCGGTTACTCTTGCATAACTTCGACATGAAGGATCTTGGAGATGCTTCTTACGTCATTGGCATCGAAATTCACCGAGATAGACACAAATGGATCTTAGGATTGTCTCAAAAGGCTTACATAGATCGTGTCCTTACACGTTACAACATGCAACAGTGCAAACCCTCCGTCGCTCCAGTAGTTAAGGGAGTTGTTTTCGGTTCATTCCAATTTCCGACAATAGAGGTTGAGAATGAGCAAATGAGCCAGATACCTTACGCGTCAGTAGTCGGGAGCCTGATGTATGCTCAAGTCTGTACTCGCCCAGATATCGCTTATATTGCTGGAATGCTAGGCCGTTATCAGACTAATCCTAGCCTAGATCACTGGAAAGCAGCTAAGAAGGTACTTCGATATCTGCAAGGGACGAAAGACTATAAACTGACTTATAGAAGAAGTGATCATTTAGAAGTGGTAGGCTATTTTGATTCTGACTTTGCCAAGTGCAAAGATGAAAAGAAATCCACTTTGGGCTATATCTTTATGTTAGCAGGCGGACCCATCTCATGGAAGAGTCATAAACAACAGTTGACCACAACTTCCACAATGATGTCAGAATACATTGCTGTTTATAACGCAACCTGTTATGGAATGTTGCTTAGAAATCTGATCACTGGACTCAAAGTCGTTAATTCCATTTCTAGACCATTGAAGCTTTATTGTGATAATTCAGCTGCCTTTAGTTTCTCGAACAGTAACAGTTCGACTGGAGCTGGTTTATATCTCGATACAAAATATCTGTTCATACGTGAACGAGTTGAGGAAAATAATCTTTGTATTGAGTATATTAGTACTAAAGATATGCTTGCGGATCCGATGACTAAAGGTCTCCCTCCTAAGGTTTACGAAGAACATGTTCGGAATATGGGATTTAGTAAAGACCTTATTTAAGCATATTGTACTAACTTATATTTTACGATTAATGAAATTTCCTCAGTTTGATTTTGTATGTCTCTTAGAATATGTTCAACCGGTATAATGGCATATAGACAAATAAAGTTACAAATCAAACAAAGGGCTTATGCGTATTTTGATCATGACGATTAGGTTTTAAATTAAGGCTATAGTATGACTAATGGGGGTCCTGAGTCGCATAATGATTCAATGGCTGTATTTCTCTGCTATAATACTTGTTTAAGGCTGAAATGAGTGTTAACTCCTGATGAGGCTTATCTAATACTCATAGTAAATGATTACTCGGCTAAGTGGGAGAATGTAAGATTAAATATATTATGTTTTAATATTTAATCTAGTAGCCATTATAATCATTTACATTATATAGATCAAAATATATAATAACCTATTAAATAATTAGTTGGTAATTGTTGATGGACCATATTACCCTTATTAACTAATTAGGTTTCCTCTTGGGTGCTAATATAAGGAGACTTATGTAGAGGTTAAACGGTTACACACTTAGACAGATAACCTAATTCACATAACATCACAATCGGCCTCTTCTCCATACCGAACTCCCTATTCGGTTTAGTCATTACCATCGTCAGTCTGCACCCTTAGGAGGAACCAGATCACCTTGACAAAGATATCGAACTCTATGGCTTCTTCCCTCACTGGATTCTCCACTGCACTGTCTGCGGTGACAGGTATGTTTTCATGTTTTCCCTCATGTTTAAACAGAACCAATCAACATCTGGTATCAGAGCATATGTTGATTAGTCAGTTCTGTTTTGTATCCGTAAATCTGGAATAAAACTGGAAAACAGGATTTGAAAACCTTAATAAGTTTCGGTTTCTGTCATCCGAGATGCCATCCCGGATCTGAATCACGCATCTCGGATCATATGTTCATTCATCATTACTGTTCTGAAATCAACATGTTCAGAAATATGTTTAAATGTGTAAAAATTTCTAGATTTCGGATGAATGTTTGAATGTTTAATTTTAGGGTTCATCACATGTTCATGAGAAAATTCGAAAATTCCCTTAGTTTTGGAATGAATTCAGATTATAGGGTGTTTGTTTCTGTTTTGATGTATTTTACCTACTTAACAATTTTCGAAATCTGTTATTATCATTGATGGATATAATTTTCGGAATAAACCGATAAATATAATTAATATCTAAACAGGAAACTTAATCCCATGATCCTTAAGATTTCGGATTTCAATCTTATCAATTATTAACTGCCTAAATTAAGGATTTTGTAGCTTGTGGAACACATTTCGGATGATCTTTTCAGACTAAGCGTCCATCACTGATCAACATCTGCCTGATCATTTCGGACCATCACGGATCATTTTGGACTAAGCATCACCATATCGGATGATTCCAAGACATAATTTGTCCGAAATCATTCGTCTCGGACACATCTGAAATCATTGGAAATCATCCGAAATCATTCATCTCGGATGAATCCAAGACATTATTCATCCGAAATCATGAGTCTTCAAAAAGTGCCAAGACTTGTCCGAAATCCCATTACTTTATTAAGCAGTTAATATGAACTAAAATTTGGCTAACAGGTGGTTCATTAATCAGAATCAGATAATGTTTTACAAAACCAAAATAGCTTAACTTGAATGAGCTTCTGATGTATCATTTCTGGCCAAAGCTGATTTGATACATCTACTTATCATTCAAGTATTACGAAAGCTATGTTAAGTGTGCATTACGAACATGAATGTCTTAATATCTGGCCAAAGCTGATTTAATCTTTCATATATAGCATACTTAACCAGTGCATAACGAAAGTAATTGTTTCATTTCTGGCCAAAGCTGATTTGTCACAACCACTTTGCATACATGCTTAAATGATTACACTTCTGGCCAAAGCTGATTTGTCTTCATTTAAGTAGAATTTTAACTAACTCTATTATTTTGATGTTAGTAATAGACAATATCACAACTTCATAATTAAAATGGTCATTATTTGTGCCTGCCTTAGTATTACGTGCCCTTAGATCACATTAGAACTTCTTTCTTAGTATCATAACTTGCTCATCTTATTTCCACTATCAGCACTGTAGGATCATGTACGGACCCGAAATGAGTCGTTCAGAGGTATTCTACTCAATATGAAAGGCGGAAACAGACATATTGAGGTTGATTCAACAAGAATATCACTTTAACTGTCTTGTTTGTTAATTCAGATACGATTACAGATCTGTAGACACTTCGACAGAGCTTTGCTGTCGGAAACACACTTCCTAATTCCGTTTCAAATGAACCAGAATCACAACTATATATAGCCTACCTAATTCCGTTTGAAACATACTCACACGAAATTACAATACAAGCGAAATTACACATTCAAACGGAATTACATTGTAATTTCGTGCGGAATTACTTGATAACATCTTCAAGCGGAATTAGGTCTTCAAGCGGAATTAGCTCTTCAAGCAGAATTAAGCTTTAGACTTGATTTCTCGAACTTCGTGCCCTGAACAATGCAAGACTCGATACAAGACGAAGTCGACAGACGCTTGCACCAACAGACTCCCCCTCGAATGTTGACGAGTCTTAAGTGTCGAGTCTTCAACATCTTCAGTCTTTATCAGTCTGTCTGCTCTCTCTGAAGTATTTGATAGTATAAAACTTCTTCAGTCTTCTCTTTCTCTTCTCTTCAGCACCAACAGCTCCCTTCGAACAAATACTCTCTCCTCGGATGTCTTCAGACTCCCCCTTTCTATATGCTGGGATCGTAGTCTGGCTTTTTGAAATCACCGAGTCTTCAGGTATCGGAACCTGGCTTTCTCCAATCTTCAATCCTGTTCAAACTCTACCTCACAATAAATTTCACAAATTTAACATTTGACAAATTTATCTATCACTATCACAAATCAAACTATCGACAAATAATTTTACATTTTTAATTTCTGATGAACCACTTGTATGAAAAACATTTTCCTTTTAAAACTTTTTCTTGTTTCAAACAGACTCACCCTCACAAGTTGTCATCATGTTTAGCACTTGGAATTTTGAAAATCAGCTTTCCAACACCAGTTGTCAAAAATCTTTTTGAATTTTTCAAAATTTATGCTAAAACACACTAAAAATCTTTTTGATATAACAGAAATGCAATAAAAAAAATATTTACAGACAATATTTTTGTGAGTTTGTGGAAGAGGATCATATCAGTTTCTGAGACAAATCACTAACACCGTTAAGCTTTAAACATTTTCAGTTCTAAACGATTCACTTAGATTGTCAGTATACTGATCCACTTAAATTTTCACACAAAGTTCAACTGCTTCGAGATACGAGATTAGTGTTTTAAGCACTTAAACTTATTCGCGTGTCCCACCACTTGAATATACTCCCGTATCCAGATCCCAATATTCAGTCTTACAGGTGAATATACCACCGATGATATCTGTAAAGGGTTAAATACGAAACCGTGAGAGCTCAGGTCAGAACTTCCGTTCAGCAGAGAGATGACGGTTCGTCTTTTGGTGTGTCCCCTTTAGAGGATCTTTTCTTCAACAGCACATGATTAGCATTTTTCAATGTTTCATCATTTTTTGTACTGAGGGCGATGCTATATTTCAAGCAAGCAGAAAGTATTATACGGGGACTAGGCCATTGCTTCCGTAAAATCAGAAGTCCCGGGATAATACCCTAGATATCACTGAGTATAAAGACCTAGTATCTCAGAAAGAGGGACCTTTCAAACAAGATTTCGGGGGTTACCCATATATCCGAGAGATGTTCCCCACGATATAAGCAAGTTTGAAATTTAGGTTTATATCTCGCCACAATCTACTAAATGTATAAAAACCTACTGGCACATCATCAGTGAGACCGTTTATCACATATTATCTTTCCAATTCTTTAGCATGTTGTGATAGTCCACTGATGTACTATCATTTCTTTTTTTTCACAACAAAACTCATTTTTGTTTTTATCATGTTTTTTACTTTTTCAAATTTTCTAATGTTTTTGGATTTTCTGAAAAATTCTTACTCCCCCTAAAATTCAAACACATTTAAAGAAACTTAGAAAACAAACTGTACAATAAAAATGACAACTGATATCAAATCACTTCAATTCGCCATCTACTTGGCTTAAACAATCAGAACTCCCCCTTACAACAAACTATTTTCCCATTTAGATTTCAAAACACTTAAGTTTGTTTTAATCAAAATGGTTAAAATAAGTTTTGTTTTTAACCACATGTAGGTTTGGGTTCATCATCTTGTTCAACAATCAACATATGTAAAAAATAAGATACAACCTAATGTCCATGATTTACCACTTGCAATTCAAATCAATTACCACTTGCACAATCAAACCTAATATAAAGAATGATGCCGATTCCTGTTCCACTCTTACCAACCTGGAAGCTCCGGCAAGTCACACTTATCCATTTTTAAATTTTTTTTTAAGAAAGATGCCGATTCATGCTCCGCGATTACCCACTTGGGAGCTCCGGCAAATCAGGGTTTTACTTGTGAAAAACTGCCATCCAAGCCTGACCAAACTTGGATGTTTCCTTTTCAACTTCACTTGGGTAAAAAGTTGCTTTCTTTGTTTCATAAAAGTCCTTTACCCCTTTGACCTTACCCTCAACCATTTTTCCAAAAATCTTTTTAACATTTCCATTAAACGCTTTCTCGACATCAAATTCTTTCTTCTCAGAATAGAATTGATTTGAGATTTCAACTTTACCAATTTTTTGTTTAAAATTTTCAGCCCTCAATGGTGGAAAGTTCACATCATCCATTGGAGGCACTGAATTTTCTTTTTTAACCTCAACTTGTGGCTCCTCTGACTTTGTGGAATCAGATTCATCGCCAGATCTCACATCCGATTTCTTAACAACCCATTTTTGGTTGTCAAGATTCACACTTCTCCTGTAAAACTTCTTTGAACATTCACCAACTTCATATGTTGAATTTTTGAAAACTTTAAATTTTTCAGTTGGTGGTTCATTCTTATCAAAAACTTTTTCTTTGAGTTTTTCAGAGACTCCCTGTTTTGTTTTTATAGCTTGAGAACAATTCCATGCAATGTGACCAACTTCATTGCACTTGTAACAGGTTCTTGTCTCTTTCTTCTGATAATTTCCAAACTTCTTCTTTTCAGCAAGAAACTCTTGATTTGACTGTCTCCAGAAAGGTTTCTTCTGTTCTTCCTCAGCACTTCCTCCTGAAACAAATTTTGTATTTGTTTTAGAAATTTTCTCATTTTTATAATTTTCAGGTGGAATAAAACCAAGACCTTTCTTTTTGAAATTACCGTTATGGTTCGGTTTCTTTTGAAAACCATAACCAGAACTGTAACTTTTTTTCTTGTTTAAACGTTGTTGAACTCTTGAGGTATAAGGTTTAGGTTTTTTAGAAAGATTTACATCTTTTATTTCAGAAATATTAATTTCTGTTAATTTGAAAACCTTTTTGATCATTTCAGTTTTAACACCTCTTATTGGAAATTCTTTATCAGAATATAATTTGTCCGAATCTTTCAAAGTATATGCAACTTCAAATGTTTCATTCTTCAAATTAGATTTTGATAAAAGAAATTCTTTATTGTAAACCCGTTTTCCCAACGTCTTTGAATTGTTGACCGACGAACTCGAACTTTTGACAGACGAACTCGAACTTCCAGACTCGGACTTTGACTCAGACTCCTCATCTTTATCCAACACCTGATTGGCCACCTTTTTTATTAACTCGGACTCATGATCAGTGTCAAACGATGTGAACGTAGTGTCAATGTTTTCTGGTAACTCGTCAGTTGTTTCAGATTTTAACTCTATATTGACAGCCTTTTTGACTTGCTCCTCATTTGGTTTTCTGGGAGAATACCCTTCCCAGATCGGAGGCGGACACTTGTTATAACTGACACTCTGTTTCTTACCAGTATCCTTCTTCTTTGGCTTCTCATCATCTTGAAACGCTTCCATACCTGCAACAGTTGGATAAATTCGATCAATTAGATAATCAGAACTAGAATAACTCTGTAATAATCGTCTGATTCTTTCATTCTTAATCTTTTCTGTTTCCAACTCTTGCTTCCATTTTGCACTTTCTTCAATGTAGAAATTAATAGCTTTCTGCTTCGTCATCAGCACAACATTCAACATTGTCAATGCATCTTCTCTTTCAGAATTAGTCTTTTGAAGACCAATTACTGTTCTGTTCAACACATCGTACGATTCTTTCACATAATTCAGATTGAACAATAGATTTTCTTTCATCTTTTCAAACTCATTCAATTTCTCATCTTTTTCTGCACATTCTTTGCAAGATTCTAAACACTTTAAGCAAGGCTTGATGATTTCCACAATCTTTTCAACTTCGATAACCTTCTCAACTTCAATCACCTTTTCAGCGACTTTAACTTCTTCACATTCTTCATTTTTCTTTGTCTCCAAAACATCTTCAACTTTCACCTTTTTTAACTCTTTTGATGTTCGTTTCTTCTTCAACTTCTCCAATCGATCTGCAAAATAAAATTGAAAGCTTTCAGGAGATAGTTGAGTTTTTGCAACATTAATATGCTTTTCTTCTTCAGAACTATCATTTGAAGAATCAGATAGTGATTGATCAAAAACTGTTGTTCTTTCAGAACTTTTAACAGATTCTTCTTCTTTACTCGAATTATCAACACCAATCACTTTCATCCATTCTGTAAACAAATCAGGCTTTTGAACTATATGTGCAATGAGTGCTACAGTTTTTGAATCAGGTGGAATATATTTATCCCAGCTGAAACCTTCTGCTACTTTTTCATCGTCTTAATCAATGATACCATAATAAGCCCTCTTATTTGCATCTTCGATCATTCTTGCATGCGCAGTTTGTGGTTCCTTTTGTTGATGTGGTTGATGAGCAACCTGTTGATATATGGCTTTTCGATAATAATCATCTTTTCCAAAAGGATCCTTTGCTCCACTAGCTTCCTGATTTTTGCATTCTCTCTTGAAATGTCCTTTCTCCCTGCATCGAAAACAAGTAACTTTAGATTTATCAAAACCCAAAGTAGACACATGTGCATCCAAAAAATCATTTATTCCTGTAATCATTTTAAACTTTTCTGCTCTTCTCAAAACACTTGCTAGACACCATTTGATGTCCATGAGCTCCATCTCTTCAGCGTCTATCTGATCATAATCCTCTTTTGTCAGCATAGGATTTCCGATCCTTCCAGCTACTAATCCCTTATAATATTCCAGCACGGTAGCAAGTAACGCCATGTGATCTTTAGCAACTTCTTCAGAAAAACTTTGACCATTCGGAAGATTCAATGCAATGTTGCACTGTATCACACAACCATTTCCACTTTTTGAACTTTGAGAATGAAAGCTTGAAGTTGAACTCTTTGGATTAACACTTGGATATGAAGAAACTCCACTACTGCTGTTTGAACTTTGATCAACATTTCCAGATGAGTTCCCAGCACTAAAAGCAGTTTGGATTTTCGGACTCATTTCAACTTCTGGAACACTGCCTTTGTAATACATTTTCACATCTTGTTGATTACTTGGATTATTCATCCTTGCAATCTTTTGTTGTTCAAGATCTTGACCTTCAATCTTTTTGATAAATTGAGAAATTGTTAAGTCATCATATTCTCCGGTGTTCTTTAAGATCATCAAAAATGTACCCCACTCTTTCTGAGGTAAAGCATCAGCTAATTTGTCGACCCATTCGTCTTGAGATTTTTCAATTCCTAGCAACGACATAGATCGCACTAAGTGACAGTATCTTTCAATCAACTTCTTTGATGATTCTCCCGCCAAACTTGAAAACAGATCAAACTCTTTCTTTAGCAACGCTTTCTTGCTCCTGATCATATTTTCACTACCTTCAAACTTAACTCTAAGTGCATCCCAGATAGATCGAGATGTACCATCATGCTGAAGCAGAATGAAAATGTCTTCTTTAATAGCTTGCTGTAATAAAGTAATCATCATCTTTTCAGCTTTGTACATATCTCTCTCTTTGTCATTTAGTTCAGAAATTGTTTTGATAACTTTCAAATCTCTGATACCACATGTAATAAAGTAATCATCATCTTTTCAGCTCTGATACCACATGTAGGATCGTGTACGGACCTGAAATGAGTCGTTCAGAGGTGTTCTACTCAATATGAAAGGCGGAAACAGACATATTTAGGTTGATTCAGCAAGAATATCACTTTAACTGTCTTGTTTATTAATTCTGATACGATTACAGATCTGTAGACACTTCGACGGAGCTTTGCCGTCGGAAACACACTTCTTAATTCCATTTCAAATGAACCGGAATCACAACTATATATAGCCTACCTAATTCCGTTTGAAACATACTCACACGGAATTACAATACAAGCGAAATTACACATTCAAACGGAATTACATTGTAATTTCATGCGGAATTACTTGATAACATCTTCAAGCAGAATTAGGTCTTCAAGCGGAATTAGCTCTTCAAGCGGAATTAGCTCTTCAAGCGGAATTAAGCTTTAGACTTGATTTCTCGAACTTCGTGCCCTGAACAATGCAAGACTCGATACAAGACGAAGTTGACAGACGCATGCACCAACAAGCACCCAATTGCGGGATTCCACCTTTGACTGGTGATAACTTTGCTGCATGGAAGGATGCTCTCATGCTTACACTTGGATTGCTTGATTTTGACTATGCTCTAAGAGAAAATAAGCCATTGGACCTTACTCCACAAAGTACTGCTGCTGAGCAGTATGAAAAGTGGACTAGGTGTAACCGCATGTCTCTCATGTTCATGAAGCAGTCCATCAGCAATGCAATCAAAGGAGCCATTCCTGATTCTGAAGATGCTAAAACCTACTTGGCTTCTGTGGAGGCGCAGTTCATGGGGACGTCTAAAGCACACGCTAGTACCCTTATTCTTAAGCTGGTGACGACTAAGTATGATGGGAGGAGCGGCATTCGCGAGCACATCATGATGATGAATGACATGGCCAATAAGCTGAAGGGGCTGGAAATGGAAATCAGTGATGGTTTTCTCGTTCATTTCATCATTACTTCGCTTCCTTCGTCCTTTGAAGCATTCAAGATCAATTACAACACTCAGAAGGACAAATGGACGATGAGTGAGCTGGTCGCTATGTGCGTATAGGAGGAAGAGCGTATGAGGTTGGATCGCACTACTGATGTTGCTAACTTCACCACCTCCAACTCTAAGAAAAGGAAGAACAATCATTAGAGGAAGGATGCTTCAAAAGTCCAAAGGCCAAATCCTAATACAAGTGCACCTTTCAGCTCTAAGAACTCCTTAGGTAGAATCCACTGCAAGTTCTGTAAAAAGACAGGACATATGCAGAAGGAATGCCCTGATTTTAAGGAGTGGCTGGCTAAGAAAGGTGATACGCGGTCGAAAACTGGTTATCGTTTGTGCCTAAGTTGATGTTTTTACATAGCTTTTAATCTTGAATAGCCTACTTTTAATGGGATTCGTGTTTTACAGGTCTAAAAGAGTTTAAGTAGCTAATCAGGAGCTAAACGGAGCACCGGGACGTGAATCGGATCAATCGGGGATGTGAAATGAACAAAACTGGGTTAATCACGAAGATTGGATGTGTTTTGGGAATGTTAATAGATTTAAAATGAATATATTGGAAGATGGCATGATAGAGGGCTGAATTACGAGTATGTGGGCGAAAACGGTGAGTAAAATGGAGCTATAACGAAGAAGTTATGAAGAAAACAGTTTCGGACGAAACATGAAAAACTAAAGGTCGTCGGGGACGGGCTCTAGGCCGTCGCCGACGGGCTCTAGAAACACCCGTCGGCCAAAGAACCCCGTATACAGACAAACAGGCCGTCGGATGGTTTCAGCACATGGGGAGGCCGTCGCCGACGGGCCCCAAGCCGTCGGCGACGGGCAGCGGATCCCTGAAACGCGAATTTCATTCATTTGGGTGATGGGAACGATTCTAATTGGTTTTTTTGGCATTCAATTCGGGGGTTACATGAGTTTTGAAGTTTGAAACTTCATAGGAGTGCCTCATATCATCTACCATTCATCCCCAATCATCCATTCTATCTACCATCCACAACACATCACCCGAATCAAGAATCACCATTACCATCTCATCACTCAATCATCCACAAACCCTAATTCTTCTACCATCATCTTCATTCACCAAAATCCTAATCATCCACCATTCTTTCATCCATCAAGCTTCAAGATGTTTCAATTCGCATTCCAATCATCCGGTGATCAAGCTTCTTCAACCATGAGCGGCTAATCATCTCGGTTTCACCCCGGTGTAGGTAGTTGTTAATTTTAGGGTTTCGAATTGTTCTTGTTTCAACTTAGTGACAATTTGTGTTTGATTTTTGAAACCTTTGACAATAGTTTGCATTCGTTTCGTATTCGTAAATTGTCGAACGATGTTAAAAGTTATGACTTTACGAAATGGTTATGTGTAGTATGCATTGTCTTGGTTAGGTTTTACTTGTGTTGATCATAAAGTGTATTCTTGTCCGTTTCTCGAAACGTTGATAGTTATTAGCACCTACGTCACGGTACACTAAATCCGCTAATCATACACACTTGAGTTGAATCTAAAAACTTGTAGAAACCCTAGGTTGACGATTACCGAAACCGGGTGTGAACCCTTTTTCTCATTATCGTTTATTAATCAATTTTTTGTGCAATCGTTAATTTTTAGTTGTCAATCAATTAAAGCAATTTCTTTAGATTAAATTCACATCTCTCAATTAAACAAAATTTCAAAAACATTCTAGTAAGCTTCATAAATTGTGACACTCTTGATAATTCAATCGAATCCATTCACAAACCACATACTCTTCGTGGTTCGACCCCTTGCTACCACTAACTATTTGTTAAGGGTAATTTGGGTTTATAAATATTATCTTTGACCGGAGCGCGACATTCCGATCAAAAGGTAGCGATTATTTTATGATACTTGAGTCCTATAATTTAAATGTTCCTGCTAATTCTTGGTGGTTTGATTCTGGTTCTATGGATCATGTTACCAATTCAACTTAGGGATTCCTTACAATCCGGAAGCTGGAAAGAAACCAAAGAACGTTTAAGGTTGGGGATGATCGAGAATTAGAAGTGAAGGCCATTGGAACATTACAATTATTTATGAAAACTGGTTTATATATTAAACTTTATGATACCTTATATGTTCCAGAGGTAACTCGGAAGCTTGTATCAGGACCAAAGTTAGACATGGACGGTTTTATTGTTTCCCATGGTCATCACAAACTCTCTATCCTCTATGATTCTGTTCTTTATGGTACTGGTATTCTGGATGATGGTCTCTATAGATTAGAACTAGATGATAATTTTTCCAAATCTTTGTTGTCATATAACATTAATGAATCACTCACAAAGATGAAAGAGAAACGAGACTTAGAGACTTCGTCCATGTTGTGGCATCGGCGTTTACGCCACATCTCAAGAGAACGATTAAATCGTCTCGTAAAGGATGAAGTCTTAACTCCTCTCAATTTCTCTGATTTTGGAACATGTGTCAAATGTCTTAAAGGTTAAATGACATTAGCGAATAAGAAAGGTGCCACTAGGAGCTCTAATTTATTAGAACTCATTCCCACTGACATTAGTGGTCCCTACCAAATCGCTGGCATAACAGGACATACTTCATTTATCACTTTTATTGATGATTATTCTCGTTACATGTACTTGTATCTTATTAAGGAGAAATCTAGCTCTCTAGGTGACAAAGCTTCGTCCCCCTACTTCTTCGTTCACTCCGCTTCTGTGTTGTCCACCCCTTACTTCGTCCTCCTTCTGCTTCGTCTATGTCTTATTTCTTGACCTAAATTCCCTTCCTTTATTTAAATTTCCTCTTTATTTTCTTCAGATCCAGAGGAGGCTCGACCTCTGATTCTCCTTTTCTGGCTCTCCAGGTGACAATTTCCCAAATTTATCTTTTAATTTTATCTTTGTTTTGATTTGTGTGTTAATTTTTAATTTTGGAAAAGTTTTAGCTAAATTTATTTGAGAGACTTCATGATCTGTTGTAGATCTTGAAATAATTTTGTCTAATTATGTCTTCTGATGCAATTTCGATAAAACACAGATCTGTTTTAATAGATCTTGATGTTCTTCGTTTTGATTTTGTTATGGGGAGACGCGTTTGTGCAGGGGGCGTTTTTGAGGGTGGGAAACTTGGGGTTGCTACCCTCCCCCGTCTTATAAAGGGTCATTTCTTTTGCTCCCTGTGTTTGTTTTTCTTTTACCCTAACACCCCTCGAGTTGGCGGTTTATTGTGTTGTTTTTCTGTTTGCGTTTGACTCTGCGCATGGCCCCCGTGCGTAGAGGTAGAAACGTCAAGACTGTTGGATTGGCATCAGCGTGTGATAGTGGATTAAGGGATTGCCCCCTTAAGCATTTCCACGAATGCAAGGATGGTAATCCGGGTTCTAGTGGGTTTTTTCGCCTTCTTGAACACATGCAAAGCACCTACCTTAAGACTGAAAACATGAAGATTTATGTGAAGGAGGCTATCACTAAGGATTTGGACCTTTTTCTGGATGTGGGGGAAGTCCTAAGGGCAGGAGGCAAATGGTTATGTGGGGAGTGCATGGTTATGCATGCCCTTAGTAGGGGGTGCAAGCATGGTGATGAGATGGTGTCTTTTGCTCCAATCTCGGGGGACGTGGACGATTTCATTGTTAGGATTAGGAAGCCATGTCAAGTGGTAGCCGGCTCTTTTACACTCTCCCCGGAAGGGGTGGTAACCGATGTTGCCCTTCTCGAGCGTGTTTTCCCCCTCCATTTTCACACCGGTAAATGCATCCCCCTAGTTGTTGAGTGGCGTTCGCTCAGGTTTTAACGGGTGCCCTACGTAAAGTGGTGGCGTCTCCAGGCTCGGTTGAAAACTGGGTTCAGTTGCTTTTGTTGCTGTGTTGTACACTGAGGGTTGTCAGGCCTTCTTCCAGGAAAGAGCGGAGATCAGGAAATAGAAAATCCCTGCAGTGCAGCAGCATCTTGCAGGCCCTTGCATTGTGGAAAGATGGGTCTGGTTTCACAGATATGGTTTCTTCTCTCTTAAATAGTGGGGGGACGTTGGGGTTCCTAGGAGGCATTCCGGAAGGGGCGAAGACAATAAAAAGGATCCCAATATCAAGCAATGCCTATGGAAGGTCAGGGATGGGCATTTTACGGCAGCGGTAAAGTTTTATGTTCCAGTGGGGTTGTCCCCTTTGGAGAATCGACCATAAAAGCTCTTATTGATAAACATCGTGTGGTGCCACCCCAATCACTTCCTTCCAACCCTATTGTCCAACCCACTATTATTGCAGCAGAGGATTGAATTCTTAAATGTATCAAATCCTTCCCTAGAGGGACATCTTGTGGCAGAGATGGGATGCGGGCACAACACTTGTTGGACGCTATTGGTTGTGAGGGTTTGGTAAGTTCCTCGGGTCTGCTCACAGCTATTACTGGTGTCGTCAACCTATGGCTTGAGGGGCTTTGCCCTAAGGTGTTGGCCGAGTTTGTGGCCTCAGCCCCCCCTCACCCCCTTATTGAAACCTGATAATGGTATTAGGCCTATCGCCATGGGGGCATCTGACGTAGGTTGGTCTCTAAGGTGGCTATTGTCACACCCCGACCGCGTAAAATAACAAACCACGACAGAAACATCGGGGAGTGGAGTGACAGAATTATTGTTTCACAACCATGTATTTAAAGTTTGGATTTATTCATTAAACTTAATTACATTTTCTTAGGAAATAAAGGAAATACAACATAAGTTAAACTTTTCTTGCATCTTTTAAGCAACTAAGGCCCGAGTCCGCCTAAGTGTATCTTGACCAACCCTATGCATTAGCTCCTGAAACACATGTGAAAATAGGTACGTCAACATAAAAATGCATGTGAGATACATAGGTTTTATTAATGAAGGGTTCATGACTTGTAATAAGAAGAAATGTTTAACAAAAAGTAGTCATGAACTTTATAAAAATGTTTTATTTTATAAATCATACGAAAAATCGATAAGAAAATCAGATGATATAAAAGAATGATGTAAGGTTAAATGAATAACCAAGTAAAATGAGTTTGTATAAAATATGTTGTTTGTAAATCAATGTCTTGTGAAAATGTGTCGTTTGTGTAAAATGTATCATGTCTTTGTTGAAATGATTTAGATAACGCTACGATATGTAATATCATAAAAGCACTTATATATAGGAAGTACCAGCGGCGTATCCACCATTCTTTTATCACATTACACACGTCTCGTTACTTAAATCACTTACCAAGTAAATCACCAAAAATGTCTTGTTTAAACTAATGTCAAATGTTCATGTATAACAATGTTTAATGATTCAATGTCATGTATAAAATGTCATGTGGTAACAATGTCATGTACGGTGAATAAAAACGTTTACTCAACCCCGTATGTAAAATGTCAATGTACAATCGAATGTCATGTATGGTGAATAAAAAGAATTTACTCAATCCCATAGGTAAAACGTACAAAACAATGTATTTGAATAAATCATAGTTTAAGTCAAAAGTTATGTTTTGCAAAAATCAATGCTTTGCTGATACAAACATCTATGCAGTAATGTTTATCGCATACATTCAAGCCTTGAGACTGTCGGATAAACCCTTAAACAAATCAAAGGTTTATCAAAAATGTTTTCGGATTCTATCATTCCTTACGTCCAAACAAACCTAGGATTCCAGGAATGGGAGTTGTCAATTCCTATGGTACCACTACATACTACCGAGCGGCGTGATCAGTGTTAATGAATGTATTTTTGACCCGTTAAACAAACCAAATGTCATACCAAATGTAAGCATGTCATGTAAAAATCAATGTTATGAAATCAATGTGCAAGCATGCTCAGTCATCATACATAGCAAAAATGTAATGTAAATCAATGTGTACATATGCTGAATAAACAAATGAAACAAATGTGTTTATGAAATCAATGTGCTAGCATGCTCAGTCAACATACATAGCAAAGCATAAATGAAATCATGTACTATATGCGTACTAATGAACATAGCAAGTATATGTCATGAAAGCACGAAAGTAACAAGTAGGCACATGTGTATCACCCCCAAAATATTCGAAAACAGTAAAAGAGGGGACTATGTACTCACTTAATATTGCTTAATGATCTTGAAATAACAATCAAATAACGCTTGAAGGATCACGGAATCAATCGGCACCAAATATAGGTAACTATGTTAATAAATCGGACCTAAATCGGAAGATCGAATAAAATGAGGTTTAGTAAACCAAATGAGTTTTGGAACTCATATAGTATGGTCTAACAAAGCCTACATTCTAAAACGGAACCTATCCTAAGTGCTTATGACCCGTTATGACCCGTTTAGGTAGCTTAGGCTATTTTAACGCGTCATTTGCGCAAAGCGCAAACGAGTAGCCTAACTAGTCCTATGACAAGTATTATATGCCCTAACATATTTAAATATGTTGCAAAATCAGTTTAAGTGACAAAAATTAAGTTACATATGCGTAAAATGAAATTATGCGCAAAAAGGGCATTTTGGTCATTTTTCTAAGGAATATAAACTACCTATCATACAACTAACTAAACGAAGTGACCATAAGGTATAACCTCGAAAGGTTATTCCCTATACAACTATGGTCACAAAATGTGTTTGGTCGGATCCTAGTGATCGACCAAACAGGTCGGGTTCGAAAGTCTAAGCGGTTGTTTAGACAGTTTAACTTACGCCCCTATATAAGCACTAGACTAAAAGTGATGAGTTAAACATGTTAAAACATGTTTAACTAAGTTAGAAAACAATTTTAATATAAAAACAAAGTGTTTTGATACCCGAAAATAGCTTCGTTGCAAAATACGCATAAATACGTATTTTGACCGAAACTTTGACTCGTCACTACACCTAATCAACGTGGTAATCAGTAGGTATAGTCACAAGGGACTATAACCATCGTGATTACGCTCACGTTGCAAAGTTCAAACGAACTTTGTGTTGACCAAAACATGGTCAAAGCAGAAAGTCAAACACTGTTTGACTTTCATGCTTGAAATGCATAACCAAGCATGAAGGAGACTTACAAAGGGTCCAAGCTTGGATCAAGAACAAGAATACTGAAGAATGGAGCCTTCAACCAAGAAGGGATGGCCCCAATGAGCAGATTTGAGAGGAAAAGGAATGAATAAGCAAAGAACCCATGAAAAATCCAAGCTTTTTATAGATTTCTTGGATCAATAGGATCTTTACAAGTGTTTTTGAGACTTGATCAAGACCATACACTTGTTGCCCATTGTTTAGAATACCAGGGGAGTCCAAAAACAAGCCCATAGCATTGAAAAATCATGTCTAAAACCCAAGGAACAGCTGCTGTTTACTGAAAACTAGTTTTCTGCCTAGATAGGGGCTGTCGCGCCCCGCGTAAGACTTTAGCCAGTCTTACGCACCCCGCGAGCGACCCGTAGTTCAGCAACAGTTTTATAAATTACAGTTTCAGTACCTGCATGCTTTAGAGCTGATTTTTGACACGTTTAAGCCACGTTAACCCATTTTCATGGCTCAATAATGATATCAAAGTACAGGGAACATGAAATATGCTTGAAAACATCTCGGATGTCGGTTCGTTTGGTCGTACGACCACGTTTTTGGGTTAATTACGACGAAACACGAACGGACATGAAAAACGATCCACATTACGCGACGAATGGAATTTTTGCATTCCTATCACTAAAATAAAATATTTTAATGATTACAAAAATATTTTAATGATTACAAAAATTTTTGGACGTCCGTTTCGGCTAATTTATGCAAACTAGTTACATAAACCGCACCAAACGCGATAAATGCATAATGGGTAACCAAATGAGTCATGAGCAGGTTTCCTAAGTTAATATGCCTTAAATATGTTGTGATATCAGTAGGATACCTTCCATTATGTCTAAAACGAATTTAAAATCAATTTATGCCCCGTAGGGGTAATTTGGTCATTTTAAAGGTTATAAATGAGATTAAATATTAATCTGAGGTTCTGGTCTAAAATGATCAGTAAAATATTAAACATATGTGAAATTTATCATCTATAACCAAACTATGCACCGTAGGGGCATTTTGGTCATTTCACATAAGGTTTAAAGGTCAAAACTGGAAATCTTAGTTCAAAACTTTTGCTTAATGTTAAAGTTTAAAAATTTACTTAAAACATCAGTAGATATTAAGTCTTATATGCTAAAAATAGTTTTAATCCATACTATGCGTTTAAAACGGGTAAAAATCGGTTTTAAGCGATTTTCGGGTTAAAATAGGAAATCTGAGTTTTTGATTAGTTTATAAAGTTCAAAATACTTTATTTATTATATAAAATCATTAGCAAAAAGTTTGGTATCAAAATGTTATGTAAAACTCATTTTATTAGCAAAAATGGTATAACCGACAATTACCGAATTAAAGCAAGAACCCTATGTTATGCTCAGTTTAAAAATAAATAAAAATCTTCAAAAATCCCAAAATATTATATTACATGAGTTGGGTAAAAATTTTGGTGTCAAAATTTGGGTTTAGATAGGCTTTAAGAAAATTGACTTGAATGCACAAGGCACAACATATGTTTTATAACTTGGGACAATTATTTTAAAATAATCTTGTATACAGATTTATATGTTTGCCGTCCGTCAGGACCGGTTAGAAGAGCCGGACAAGATTAACTGACACACCACAGGTATAATACCCACAAGGAATTTTCCTTATTGTGGAGTACATTTTATACATACGCAACTGTCAGGTGTATGCCTACACCCCGTGCTTAAGTCGTGCCCATTTTAATGAATGAGCCGAGGATATCCAGGACACGGTCATTAACCCCCCCAAAGGCCATATACAAAAAAAAAACAGATTAAAACGGGTTATGTAATTATATATATCACAATCCGATTTAATAGCTACACACCCGACCAAGCGGTATTATTATAATACCGTATCCCAAGCCCGTATAAGGGAAAATAAGTTAAAAGTATTTACCTGAGCAAAATATTCAAATTTATCTCAGCCATATACAATCAGCAAGTGCAAATATCTTTTACTGGGCTCCTAAATCTGGAATGAAGGTTTTAATAACCTATTAGATTCCTAACGGGTCTTACTTAAGTTTAAACTTAGACCGGTTAGTTTTTAAAGAAAGGTTTACGGTTCAAAACGCAAGATTAAGCGAAGACCAGATTAGAATGTGGTTTAGACCCGACAAGTATGAAGACTTGTATGATATGGGTAAACTAAACACATTCTGGATTTTGAAGTGAAAATGACAAGGTTTGACCCGTTTCGGCTAATTTATGCAAACTAGTTACATAAACCGCACCGAATGCGATAAATGCATAACGGGTAACCAAATGAGTCATGAGCAGGTTTCCTAAGTTAATATGCCTTAAATATGTTGTGATATCAGTAGGATACCTTCCATTATGCCCAAAACGAATTTAAAATCAATTTATGCCCCGTAGGGGTAATTTGGTCATTTTAAACGTCATAAAAGAGATTAAATATTAATCTGAGGTTCTGGTCTAAAATGATCAGTAAAAATATTTATTTTAGTAGGTTATATCAGTAAGATATTAAACATATGTGAAATTTATCATCTATAACCAAACTATGCACCGTAGGGGCATTTTGGTCATTTCACATAAGGTTTAAAGGTCAAAACTGGAAATCTGAGTTCAAAACTTTTGCTTACTGTTAAATTTTAAAACGTTTACTTAAAACATCAGTAGGTATTAAGTCTTATATGCTAAAAATAGTTTTAATCCATACTATGCGTTTAAAACGCGTAAAAGTCGGTTTTAAGCGATTTTCGGGTTAAAATAGGAAATCTGAGTTTTTGATCAGTTTATAAAGTTCAAAATATTTTATTTATCATATAAAATCAGTAGCAAAAAGTTTGGTATCAAAATGTTATGTAAAACTCATTTTATTAGCAAAAAGGGTATAACCGACAATTACCGAATTAAAGCAAGAACCCTATGTTATGCTCAGTTTAAAAATAAATAAAAACTTCAAAAATCCCAAAATATTATATTACATCAGTGGGTAAAAAGTTTTGTGTCAAAATTTGGGTTTAGAAAGGCTTTATGCTAATAATGCTGTTTAATTTATAAAAAGCTTTCAATTTACGCTATTGAGCATAACTCCTAATCTAGACCTCAAACTGTTGTCAAATTTTTAGGGCAAGTTTATAAATCAGTAACAAAGGTTTTTGTCCTCTCACATTTTCAAAAATCTCGTTTTAAGGTCAAAAGGGCATAATGGTCAACTTTTAGGCATATAACGGAAACATGCAAATGAATCGGATAAATTAGGATCCAAGTTGTATAATCTCAGAGGGTTATACTAATATGGAACATTGACCTAATGGAAGCCTAAAGCATTTCTAAAACAATCTAAATCAGTTCAGAACTGAAAGTCAAAGCAAAAGTCTATTTTTGCGACTTTCGGTTCCGAACCGAGCCTAAACTCAAAATTGTCGGGTTGAACATGCCTAGACATGTTTAATTAATATTTACCAAGTTATTAAAGTGACAAAACTGATTTTATTGCTTCTACATCACTAGTTATGAATTTTATTTAAAAACCGACTCGTTTGACTTTTATTTTAATTAATTTGACCCGACAATTAACTAAGTAGACGTGATAATTAGGAGGTGCCCTTTTAAGGGTTTAACACCTACCTAATTACGATCACGTAGCCATGTTCGTTGCGAACAAAGGCTTGACTGTTTATGGTCTAGCTAAAAGTCAAAGCGTTTATCGAAAACGCTTGACTTTTCGGCTTTAAAAGCCAAATAAACTGAACCAGCCATGAAAGGATACTTACAACTGGTCCAAGGGACTGAGATAAGATCAATGGTATACTTCTATTAGTTCAGGAGCTCCCAATGTGAGAAGGAGTGGAAGATTGAATGAATTTGCAAATAAAAATGTGAAGTTTGAAGCCTTTATATAGTTTTTGTGATGAAATAAGATCTTGCCATGTGTACGAGGGAGTCTTTAAGATCATAACAAGTGTCTAGACAGCTGTTGTAAATCAGTATGCAGCCCCTAGTTTACAAAAATGGTTTATGTCTAGTATGGGCATCAAGTATTTAACAAACCAACAACAATAAAAACCCAGCTGTTGCAGTTTCTGTTCTGGCGGCCCGCGTAGAAGCAGCCCAGTGGGCTTCGCGGCCCGCGAGAGTGTCCGGTCCATCTTAAACATTTGGCAGATTATGCAGATTTGGTCCCTGTGATTTATCCAACCTTATAATGTGCAGGAAACACCAAAATAACAGCTTAACAACATGCTGTTGCTGTTGTTTAGGAGCTGGCAGCCCACGACAGCAGGTCCAGTGGGCTTCACGGCCTGTTACTTGCCCAACCCAGCCACCCCAAGTTTGGCAGAGTTGCTGAAATGCTGTTTTCGGTCCCTGTCTTTATATAACTGCATATTAACATCCTTTTTATACCCATATATCTTATAAAAAGACATATTTAGTCCCTATGAATTACAGGTTTAAAATAACTTTTGACAGTTGTCAAGATCAAAAACAAGTTTGCAGAATTACAGATTCAGTCCCTGAATATGTTAAATGCCATTTCTGACTTATTTAAGGCCCGTTAAACCATTTTCAAGGCTCTTCAATAATTCCTAAACATAGGGAACATAAAACATGCTCAAAAATATGTCGGATGTCGATTCGTTTGGTCGTACGGTCACGTTGTTCGGCTAATTACGATGAAACACGAACGGACGCGAAAAACGATCCAAATTACGCGACGAATGGAATTTTATCATACCAATCACTAAAATAAAATATTTTAATGATTACATAAATTTTTGGATGTCCGGATATATTCAGAACGTAAGATATGCGCGAAAATGCAAACTTATGCACTTTTTGACGCTTTTAGTCCCTGTTTGACTCAAAAGTTTATTTTTCGCACACCGAACCCCTCAAAGCCTGTTTCTAAGATATGTAGAGGATATTTATGGTATGTTTAACTTATGGTCAAGTTCTGGAAATGTTCGCTGCCATTCGATTCGGTATATTTTTGCAGTTTGACGCAAATAGTCCTTTAATCGCACAAAGTAGTGCAAAATGTCGTTTAATGATATCCAAGCCTTCTGTGGCCCATAATGGATATTCCTAAGCATGTGTTTAAATATTACTACGCTTCCATTCACTTAAATGATCACCAAAAGGCGTAGATTCAAAAGTTGACGCTTTTGGTCCCTCTAATGCGCAAACCTGCGCATATCATCGTTTAATAGCATCGAAGCCTTATCTAATCCATATTAGGCATTCTCGAGAGTATTATTAAACATCACGATGCTTCGGGTTCGTTAAAAGGTCATTCAGAGGTATAATTAACCATATTGATGCTTTTAACCCCTCAAACTTGCAAAGTTGCGCGTAACGTCACTTATAGGCATAAAAGCCTTAGATGGCCAATATTTGGCATTCCCGAGAGTATAATTAACCATCATGAAGCTCTCGGTTTGATAAAAGGTCACTCAGAGGTAAAAATTAACATGTTGACGCTTTTAACCCTACATTGCGCAAACTTTTAATTAATTACGCAAACGGCTACTCTCGGTCAACAAGTGGCCCATTTGTGAATATGATTATCGTGTAACATCATTTGAAGGCTTATACTAAGCACGTTGACACTTTTAGTCCTTTAGAAATCAAAGTTTTTGATTTTTCGAAAAATTAGTCCCTTAATTTCAACGTTTGACTTTATTAGGGTTTATTACACGTGTCAATACACCATTGGACGTGATTTTACGAGGTGTTACATCCTGACCCCCTTTAAAGAAATCTCGACCTTAAGATTTGCTCAAAATATGGAAGTACTTTTTTTCTTATAATGGACTTAATCTTCCACAACATATCTGGGGCCCCTCCAGGCACCCAAGATGCCCTTTATAATAGGTACATGTATCCTTTTGGAGCTTCTAATCTTGTCGATCCTCAATCGATGCTTATTTTTACCACAAACTATAAGTATTAATCTGCCTATCATTATGTGACAATGCTCTTGACCTATTGTCTAGCCATATCTTTAAGTCACAGGTGTGGAACACATTGCGAGTTCCATCAAACTTCTTAAATAAGTTTTAGCTTATAAGCTATTGATCTTTGATATATTCGATTTCCTTTAATGATCCTATATATCCAGAGCTTAACTAGCCCATTGTATTAAAATTTTAGCACACTCTTCAAGGGTGATACCTTCTGTGGAATCTGATTCTTTAACAAAGACTTAAGAGGTTTGCGACTTTCATCAATTATTGACTTTCCGCTGAATACTTGGAAGTTTCCAGATGATCATAATTTATATGGTCTTATCCGCCGTCTCCAGGGTGACTTTCAGATCCTGATAATTGGATTTACCACTATTCTGTCCATCAAACGGACGTTCAACAATCCATCTATACAAGGTCTCTAAAGAAGCAGCCTTGATATTTACACAACAAATATTATAGAAAAGCTTATTTAAGGCGAGATAGTTATTCCAACTACTGCTTGAACCAATCTTAAGGAATAGCTAATCCTTACAGTCAGTCGAATAAATCGATGATCCTGGGCAGCTGATGGTGATTCCTAATTGTTGCCTAAATAGGGTTGCGGTAATCAATGCATAAGCAAAACAAACCGCCTTTCTAAAATATTAATGCCGGAGCTCTCAAAATTATGAATTTGGCTTCGAGAATCTTTATCTTGAAACTTATATGATTAGGGTTTCAATCCTTCCGTTATTGTTGGTACTAACTGATATGGAGCTTTTACAATAATGTAGCCCTAAGCGGGATGTTTTTCTTAACTCTACTAGCCTCATAGGGTAAAACAGAGTGATTCCTTGGAGGGATAACCAAAACATACTGAGATTACCGAGGTATTCTAAATCTCAGGCTTCAGTTCATCTATCAATACTCGTGTCAGATAAATGACATATTTACTTTACGAATGCATGGATGCCTTAATTAGTGGCACTTACTTGGACACTCCTATAAAGGATATCTTCTTTGAATACCATTAGCCGACTTTAGTACCATATGACCATCGGGATATCTCAGTGGTTCCATGCATGAAACCTCCATACTGATCAGGCATGGAAGCAATCTATGGGACGCACTAGGATACGCAAATCCTCATATGGCTCCTTTATCGAGCATAGTCTAGCATTCGCAGTTGATAAAAATCAAGGATATAACAAAAATAAAATAACATATATCATCGTACCCGATCTGGTGAAAGAGTACTTTAGATTTTACGAAAGAAGATTCTTGACAGGAAAAGAAGAGATGGTTCCTATGATTTCGCCTGTAAGTTTTACCTTACATTTAATATCTGGGGTTCTTATAGGAAAATTCTAAAAGTTTGCTAAGCTTGCGGTCTTATGAGAGACTCAGTAGCACCTGAATCCAAACGTAACTCTTAGCAATAAAATCACAATAAGGGATTTATCTGGTGTCATTATTGATACGAACTGCCTCTAACATTCATCAGGAGGGTTTAGGCGCCTCCATTCTTAATCCTTCTATACTTAGCTGTAAAATCTTTGACAGTTTTAGGGCAGTCTCAGCTTTGACTGGTTTATTTCTTAATCTATATAACGTGAGTAGCTGAGATAGATCCATAATGGATTTATAAGAAGCATGCTTTTAAAACCCTAATGTGCCCTCTTATTACCGATGCTAAACCACCAATAATTAATGCATTAAGCTTAGATTTTGGGTTAACCGAATAGGGCACTATCTCAGATAATAATTAAAGTTTGTAACATTCTGTCGACAGTCTAGATCCTTCATGGTGAGAGTGAGAAAATTCTTATTCCACCTTTTCCATTCCGTGTCGCGGTCAATCGGTTTTTCTTATTAGTCCATGAACTTGGACCATCCCAAATATTGTAAGAGTATTCTTCCTGTAACTTCATTAAAGTCTTCCACCAATTAAGGGCACTGCCCTTGAATAACTGTGACACATATCACACAATGTCTTTGTCAGCACAACCGCTGATGTCCATAATGGTTTCTATTTCATCCAACAATTTCATGCAATCAATGGCTCCTTTTTCGCCATTGAAGTCTCTTTGATTTGCAAGAGACGAAATACTTTT
The DNA here is from genome assembly GCA_030545235.1 of Helianthus tuberosus. Classification (NCBI taxonomy): domain Eukaryota; kingdom Viridiplantae; phylum Streptophyta; class Magnoliopsida; order Asterales; family Asteraceae; genus Helianthus; species Helianthus tuberosus. Next base: position 193,184,991 of record CM060406.1, read on the forward strand.
AAGTACGTCCTTTAGAGGAACGGGGCTCCTTACTATATATATCATCTTATTTGGTTCATTTTTCTCATTCGAAGTATGAACAAAGGTCTTTTTTCATGATCAGAGGGAATATGATTTAGAGCTAGTAGCATTCTGCTCTTTGAACCTTTTCATGACCTTTCTCATAGCCTTTCTAACAGCTGCGTCAATCATATTAACCTTGAGGTTTCACATTTGTTGCATTGCTAGCATTTGTCGCATCATCAGTATCGCGACTGTCATTTGTCTCTTTCAAGTTTGCCATACTTGAAGCTTGGCACTAAACATCAAAATTAAACATTTGCTTATTTTCATTTCTATAGCTAGTCATCGTCCTGACGACCAACATACTTTAGTTGTGGTATCCTTAAACCATACCAGCTAATAGGGTTTGAACATTCCTAATGAATGTCATTTGTATGCATATCAATTACATTCAGCCTAGGTCACAAAAGGACCATCAATGGTCTTTAGGGTTTGGACCGAGTCCATTTCCTTTTGGACAGGGGATCACAATGTCACAACTGTCTTTGTTATACTGACGATTTTTGATGGCTCGAAGACTTGTCACAATGACTTTCACATATGAAATATGAGTCCGTCAGGAAGGACTTAATAATCATATGGCACGAAAGCCTAGTCGCAAAGGACAATATAAGATATGGCAAAAAGCCTGTCACGGAGGACATTAATTTATGAGCTGCAGTCTTATTAGATCAGGGGCTTTAAGATTTGAACCTAGTTCTTCACCGTTGGACAGGGAGTCATAGACTACAACTGTCATTGTCTTAAAAGACGATTCATTTTAGCACATAGGCAAGTCATAGGACATTAGTAATGGATGTTTACATATATATACATATGTATATATATATATTCAATTATTGCAATCGAGTATTTTAGTCATGATCTTATCGATCTTCTAGACTATAAGGCTTGGGCATTGCCCATCACCTTTTGACGATGTACCATAACGACCACTCTTGACAATGTCTCTAATGGACAGTATAGTATATAACCCGTAGGCGACATAAATCCTACTAGTGATTCGGGATAACGCCACGAAGGGTAATACAATAAACACACTTATATATAGGAAGTACCAGCGGCGTATCCACCATGTGTTTATTGTATTACTCTAGTTTCGTTATCTAAATCACCGAAAATTTATGCATAAACCATAACTATCGAGTCGCAAAGTACATCTTAAAAATCTCACTATGAAGATAGGATGGCCTAAGCCTGTATTTCAAAATAATACGATCATCGTATCAGTTGATATTAGTCATGATCGCATTGATCATATAGACTGTTATGCTTGGACATAGTCCAATATCTTTAGACAGGGGGTCATAAACCACAACTGTCGTTATCTTAATGGACAACAAGTTTAGCCCGTAGGAATTTCATCACTAGGGATGTTAATATTATGATCATCATACTGATGATACTAGTCAGGATCACATTGATCATATAGACTATGGGATTTGAGCATAGCTCACCCCCTTGGGCAAAGAATTATAAAAGATTACAATTGCCTTGTCACGATTGGACAATATAATATAGCTCGTAGGCAAAACATCATTAAGGATGTTATATTTAATCATCATATTGATGATTTTTAGTCATGATCTCATTGATCATATAGACTATTAGGCTTAAGCATAGCTCACTACCTTGAACAGGGGATCATAAGGATCACAATGTCAGGTCACTAATGGACAATATATTATAGCCCGTAGGCACTTCATCACAAATGGATGTGTATATTTTGATCATCATATTGATGATACTTGCCATGATCTAATTTGATCATATAGGCTTTAAGGCCTGGACATAGTCCAAATACCTTGACGGCTGGTGTGGTCTCTCAAGTCACACTGCCAGGAGTGTTAACATGTTCTCAGATGTTAACAAGGATTAATTTGTCTTAATGGTTACACACTATTACCATGATCGCATTGATCATATATGCTTGGAGGCTTGAACATAGTTCACCACCTTTGGATAGGAGGGGTAGCTCCTTTAACTATCATAGTAGAAGGAATAATTATCCTTAACTACCGAAGGTTTTGGCCAATTAATGTGGGCTTGCCACTTGGCAGGGGTAAACCATTAAGAAGATCTTTTGAACTTATTTAGCTGATCGATAAAGTTCGAATAAAATTTATACTAATGATTGATAAAGGACGATATGAGTACCTATATAAAATTTTTCAAAACCTCCAATAAATCATTAGGAAATTTACCATAGTGCCTCAAACAGGACTTTTAATATCATACTTGTCCATAGAGGACTAAAAAGGAAATTATAAGTCCGTATAGGGACTATAAAAAATATCATATGTCCGTATGGGGACTATATTAAAACAGTTTGCCCATGAAAGGACTATAATGAACTACCATGTCCACAAAGGTTATGATGAAATATCATGTCCACTAAGGGACTATAATGAAATCTCATGTCCACGTAAGGAATATAATAGGGTATAATGTCCATGAAAGGATTATTTGAAGTATAATGTCCTCAAATGGACTATTATTAAAAGATAATATCCTCAAAGGGATTTTCAATAGGTAGACGTATATATTTATGGAGTCTTATCAAAAGAGGTAAGTCCACAAGGACTTTGATGAATTAATATGCCCACGAAGGACTACAATAATTAAATGCCCAAACAGGGACTTAAATGAAGAGAAGTATGATGGAAGGAGGGTCTTCTAATGTCTTCCTTTCTTTATTCTGGTTGTTTCTTCATCTTTATTTATCGTACGCAGTAGCGACTCTGAAGATTTTAGTGAATAAAGTAATATTTCAAATCAGGATCCATTGCAGAAGTAGAATCCAAGGATTCAATGATTAAAGAAAAAGACAAGGATCACGGATTAGGTTTTGACTGGTATATTCTAAGTCTGAAATTCCGAAACTCAGAGGTAAGAAATAGGGATTAATAACATCCACATGTATCATCTTCAATGTGGGAGCCTCAGGGACCTCCTGGTATGGACTCCATAGTGTGGATAAGGGTTTAAACAAATTTGGTTTTGGAAATAGGTCCATAAAGGTCTTTCTTCCAACTGGTTGCACGCTTATCCTAGCCACGGTACAAAGTTTGGCATTTCTAGGCTTCGGATGTGGAGAATTTCCATCACGGCTTCTTTACCTAGCGACATATTCAAAATATATAAAATCGAAAACAATATTTTACTGAATAGGGATGAGAGTATTCCTATGTTAAGTCTAGACTCAGAAGGTCTGAGAAATGTGCTACTGTGTCATTTGAGATTAAACACTAAAGGCTAGTGTTTAATTCACTCAAACGTTGGCTCTGATACCAACCTATCACACCCCGATATTTCCATGTATTACCGGTGGGCCCGGTGGGGAGTATCGTGACGTAGTTGATATCACCATAGATAATTTATCACAGTTAAATACACAGCGGAAGTCGAAAGATAAAAACATTACAAACCGAATGAAAGTAATATCAATTATTACAAAAACGGTTGTAAGGGATCCACAGGCGGATCAAAGTTAAAAAGATCATTGTTCAACAGATTTATAAACATCTAAGCTTGCAAGACTCTTTATTGATCCTAGGAGTAGCCAGCCTATTCCGTCTAGTACCTGCACTTAGCCTTTTTGGAAAATACGTCAGTTTACACTGGTATATACAATTAACCGACTCATTTTAAAAAAAATGTTTAAGAAAATTGATTTGAATGCACAAGGCACAAAATATGTTTTATAACTTGGGACAATTATTTTAAAATAATCTTGTATACAGATTTATATGTTTGCCGTCCGTCAGGACCGGTTAGAAGAGCCGAACAAGATTAACTGACACACCACAGGTATAATACCCACAAGGAATTTTCCTTATTGTGGAGTACATTTTATACATACGCAACTGTCAGGTGTATGCCTACACCCCGTGCTTAAGTCGTGGCCATTTTAATGAATGAGCCGAGGATATCCAGGACACGGTCATTAACCCCCCCAAAGGCCATATACCAAACAAAACAGATTAAAACGGGTTATGTAATTATATATATCACAATCCGATTTAATAGCTACACACCCGACCAAGCGGTATTATTATAATACCGTATCCCAAGCCCGTATAAGGGAAAATAAGTTAAAAGTATTTACCTGAGCAAAATATTCAAATTTATCTCAGCCATATACAATCAGCAAGTGCAAATATCTTTTACTGGGCTCCTAAATCTGGAACGAAGGTTTTAATAACCTATTAGATTCCTAACGGGTCTTACTTAAGTTTAAACTTAGACCGGTTAGTTTTTAAAGAAAGGTTTACGGTTCAAAACGCAAGATTAAACGAAGACCAGATTAGAATGTGGTTTAGACCCGACAAGTATGAAGACTTGTATGATATGGGTAAACTAAACACATTCTGGATTTTGAAGTGAAAATGACAAGGTTTGACCCGTTTCGGCTAATTTATGCAAACTAGTTACATAAACCGCACCGAACGCGATAAATGCATAACGGGTAACCAAATGAGTCATGAGCAGGTTTCCTAAGTTAATATGCCTTAAATATGTTGTGATATCAGTAGGATACCTTCCATTATGCCCAAAACGAATTTAAAATCAATTTATGCCCCGTAGGGGTAATTTGGTCATTTTAAACGTCATAAAAGAGATTAAATATTAATCTGAGGTTCTGGTCTAAAATGATCAGTAAAAATATTTATTTTAGTAGGTTATATCAGTAAGATATTAAACATATGTGAAATTTATCATCTATAACCAAACTATGCACCGTAGGGGCATTTTGGTCATTTCACATAAGGTTTAAAGGTCAAAACTGGAAATCTGAGTTCAAAACTTTTGCTTACTGTTAAAGTTTAAAACATTTACTTAAAACATCAGTAGGTATTAAGTCTTATATGCTAAAAATAGTTTTAATCCATACTATGCGTTTAAAACGCGTAAAAGTCGGTTTTAAGCGATTTTCGGGTTAAAATAGGAAATCTAAGTTTTTGATCAGTTTATAAAGTTCAAAATATTTTATTTATCATATAAAATCAGTAGCAAAAAGTTTGGTATCAAAATGTTTTGTAAAACTCATTTTATTAGCAAAAAGGGTATAACCGACAATTACCGAATTAAAGCAAGAACCCTATGTTATGCTCAGTTTAAAAATAAATAAAAACTTCAAAAATCCCAAAATATTATATTACATCAGTGGGTAAAAAGTTTTGTGTCAAAATTTGGGTTTAGATAGGCTTTATGCTAATAATGCCGTTTAATTAATAAAAAGCTTTCAATTTACGCTATTGAGCATAACTCCTAATCTAGACCTCAAACTGATGTCAAATTTTTAGGGCAAGTTTATAAATCAGTAACAAAGGTTTTTGTCCTCTCACATTTTCAAAAATCTCATTTTAAGGTCAAAAGGGCATAATGGTCAACTTTTAGGCATATAACGGAAACATGCAAATGAATCGGATAAATTAGGATCCAAGTTGTATAATCTCAGAGGGTTATACTAATATGGAACATGGACCTAATGGAAGCCTAAGACATTTCTAAAACAATCTAAATCAGGTCAGAACTGAAAGTCAAAGCAAAAGTCTATTTTTGCGACTTTCGGTTCCGAACCGAGCCTAAACTCAAAATTGTCGGGTTGAACATGCCTAGACATGTTCAATTAATATTTACCAAGTTATTAAAGTGACAAAACTGATTTTATTGCTTCTACATCACTAGTTATGAATTTTATTTAAAAACCGACTCGTTTGACTTTTATTTTAATTACTTTGACCCGACAATTAACTAAGTAAACGTGATAATTAGGAGGTGCCCTTTTGAGGGTTTAACACCTACCTAATTACGATCACGTAGCCATGTTCGTTGCAAACAAAGGCTTGACCGTTTATGGTCTAGCTAAAAGTCAAAGCGTTTATCGAAAACGCTTGACTTTTTGGCTTTAAAAGCCAAATAAACTGAACCAGCCATGAAAGGATACTTACAACTGGTCCAAGGTACTTAAATAAGCTCAATGGTATGCTTCTATTAGTTCAGGAGCTCCCAATGTGAGAAGGAGTGGAAGATTGAATGAATGTGCAAATGAAAATGTGAAGTTTGAAGCCTTTATATAGTTTTTGTGATGAAATAAGATCTTGCCATGTGTATGAGGGAGTCTTTAAGATCATAACAAGTGTCTAGACAGCTGTTCTAAATCAGTATGCAGCCCCTAGTTTACAAAAATGGTTTATGTCTAGTATGGGCACCAAGTATTTAACAAACCAACAACAATAAAAACCCAGCTGCTGTTGTTTCTGTTTTGTTCTGGCGGCCCGCGTAGAAGCAGCCCAGTGGGCTTCGCGGCCCGCGAGGCTGTCCGGCCCATCTTAAACATTTGGCAGATTATGCAGATTTGGTCCCTGTGATTTATCCAGCCTTATAATGTGCAGGAAACACCAAAATAACAGCTTAACAACATACTGTTGCTGCTGTTTAGGAGCTGGTAGCCCACAACAGCAGGTCCAGTGGGCTTCACGGCCAGTTACTTGCCCAGCCCAACCACCCCAAGTTTGGAAGAGTTGCTGAAATGTTGTTTTCAGTCCCTCTGACTTCTGAATCAGATGGGTACAGGTTTAAAACAACTTTTGACAGTTGTCAAGATGAAAAACAAGTTTGCAGAATTACACATTCAGTCCCTGAATATGTTAAATGCTATTTCTGACTTATTTAAGGCCTGTTAAACCATTTTCAAGGCTCAATAATGATTACTAAACATAGGGAACATAAAACATGCTCAAAAATATGTCGGATGTCGGTTCGTTTGGTCGTATGGTCACGTTGTTCGGCTAATTACGACGAAACACGAACGGACGCGAAAAACGATCCAAATTACGCGACGAATGGAATTTTATTATGCCAATCACTAAAATAAAATATTTTAATAATTACATAAATTTTTGGATGTCCGGATATATTCAGAACGTAAGATATGCGCGAAAATGCAAACTTATGCACTTTTTAACGCTTTTAGTCCCTGTTTGACTCAAAAGTTTATTTTTGCACACCGAACCCCTCAAAGCCTATTTATAAGCTATGTAGAGGATATTTATGGTATGTTTAACTTATGGTCGAGTTCCGGAAATGTTCGCTGCCATTCGATTCGGTATATTTTTGCAGTTTGACGCAAATAGTCCTTTAATCGCACAAAGTAGTGCGAAATGTCGTTTAATGATATCCAAGCCTTCCGTGGCCCATAATGGATATTCCTAAGCATGTGTTTAAATATTACTACACTCTCGTTCGCTTAAATGATCACGAAAAGGCATAGATTGAAAAGTTGACGCTTTTGGTCCCTCTAATGCGCAAACTTGCGCTTATCATCGTTTAATAGCATCGAAGCCTTATCTAATCCATATTAGGCATTCTCGAGAGTATTATTAAACATCACGATGCTTCGGGTTCGTTAAAAGGTCATTCAGAGGTATAATTAAACATATTGATGCTTTTAACCCCTCAAACTTGTAAAGTTGCGCGTAACGTCACTTATATGCATAAAAGCCTTAGATGGCCAATATTTGGCATTCCCGAGAGTATAATTAACCATCGTGAAGCTCTTGGTTTGTTAAAAGGTCACTCAGAGGTAAAAATTAACATGTTGACGCTTTTAACCCTTCATTGCGCAAACTTTTAATTAATTACGCAAACGGCTACTCTCGGTCAACAAGTGGCCCATTTGTGAATATGATTACCGTGTAACGTCATTTGAAGGCTTATACTAAGCACGTTGACACTTTTAGTCCTTTAGAAATCAAAGTTTTTGATTTTTTGAAAAATTAGTCCCTTAATTTCAACGTTTGACTTTATTAGGGTTTATTACACGTTTCAATACACCATTGGACGTGATTTTACGAGGTGTTACACATGCTCTTCATTGTAAGGAGCTCCCTGGTTTCAAATATCGGCATAACTGGGTTAGGGATGTTTTGGGGGACATCTTGAGGAGAGCGGGGATTTCTGCCAAGAAGGAGGCCCCTGTGAATTTCCTCACAGATCCCATGGAAGGGAGATCTACATTGAGACCAGCGGATCTGCTCGTCTTTGGCTGGGGGGGGGACACGCTTTTATGGATCTCACAGGAGTCTCCCCCTTAGCTAGTTTAAGGGAAAGCGGGTTTGTAGCAGGACAAGCTATAAGGAAAGCGGAATACAAAAAGGTGGATAAACACGCTAAAGCATGTGCTGATAACCAACATGCATTTGTCCCCTTCGCATTCGACACCTTTGGCTCCCTAGCTCCAGAAGCTATCCGTTTGTTGGCTGGGGGGGATGATGTGTGGTTGAAAACCGGTGCACGTTATCATATAACTTGAAGTTTTTACATAAGTTTTAATTTCGGATAGCCTACTTTTAATCAAAAATGTGTTTTGCAGGTTTGATGGAGTTTAAGGAGCTTTTCGGGAGCTTTACGAGTCACCAGGATGAAAACCGGACATCTGGGACGCGTTGCGAATCAACCGGGAGCACAAGAAGTGAAAATTGGAGAAACGGAGATGGAGAGCCCGCCGCCGACGGGTCCCAGGCCGTCGGCGATGCCTTCTATTAATGCCCGTATGTAACACCTCGAAAATTTATGTCCAATATTATATCGACACGTGTCATGAGCTTTAAACGTGTAAAAGATCACTTTAGAGGAACTAAAGTTGACTGATGTGTGCAAAATGCAACATATAAATTACATCAATTGTGGCATAAAACTAACCCTTTTTTAGTACTAATGTTGGAAAAAGTGTGCTTTTGTCTTCCTTTTGTATTTTCAGTATTAAATGAGCTCAAATTAACAAAAGAAGCAAAAAGACAGCAAAACCTAACATAAATACAAGAAAAGGAACAAACGTGACATGCCCGACCCCACGACAACATCTTCCCAAGCAAAACAAGAAGACAGAAGACTGAACACGCCCCGTGCTCAGCCAGCACAGGGGCGTGCCCAAGTGTCAGCAGAAAAGACAAAGTGGTAGAAGCTTCTATTGCCCACCATGGGGCCGTGCTCAGCGGGCACGGGGCCGTGGTCAACTATAAGATTCGCAGAATCCAGGCAAATCTTCATAGTACAGATATGCTTCTGCACACGGGGTCGTGCTCAGCGGACACGGGGGCATGGTCAACTAATAAAGACAAGCTGCAATAAATGAAGAAAGAGAAGGATGTGGACACGGGGCCGTGCCCGAGCTTCTGTTCAGCCTATAAATAGGAATGCTTGGCTCAAGCTCAAACCATCCCTTGGCACACCACCTCTCTCACACTTCACCCACCACCCACCACCACCATAACACCATCATCCACCACCATCATCCATTGTCCATCATAGAGTGTGTGAGTCATCTCGGGATCCAAGATTGATCGTAAGAGTTCTTGACAATCAAGGCCATGTTTGCCTAAGTCTCTTACATCACTTGGTGAAGACAAAGTGTCTAGTGTAATACTTTTTATTTTTAATCTTTTCGCACTTTTTAATTGGTTATGTATTAATGACTTTAATAACTAGTTTCTTATGTTGAAGGTGATTCTTCCTTATCGTTTGTCCGTGGTGTCTTGGCATTATTTTACTGTCTATATAAAATAAAAGATTTTCACCATTCATATCTCCACGGTCTATATGGAGGTATGTTGGCTACCTGGTCGGGGGTTAAGGGAACGGTTTGGTAAGAGTCTTGCCGTTGTTCAGCGTTTAGAGATCCTGCAAGGGACCTGGGTCAAATTTAGTAGGACCTCCTTCAATACTTAACGATATTGGATGGCGGGGGTCCAAACTCTTTGATCCCCTCATAAGTTAAACTACTATTAATACTATAACCCGGCTACTTAGGACTGTATCCTTGCTGACTCAGACTACTTAGCCGAGGGTAACGTCACCTTCAAAAGAGGGGCCTACCATAATTTGCATTAATAACTTAATTAATTATCTTTCAATAATCCGACCCTTTAGGATTGTATCCTTGCTGACTCAAACTACTGGGTTGAGGGTAACGTCACCTCCAAAAGAGGGGCCTACTACAATAACTAAGATAATCTCTTAAATAAGTGCAAAAGTGCGGAAATAATCAAAGGTTACACTATACACGAGTCGGAACCAAGTGATTCATCTTGTCTATCTGTTTTATTTTTATTTTCAGCATTTTAGTTAGTTTTTATTTTCTTAGTTTAAAACGTTTTTCTAACTTTTTGATTTGATTAGACGTTGAGGATAAACCGGTACTAAAAGCTCTTGTGTCCTTGGACGACCTCGGTATCTTACCAACACTATACTACGCTCACGATGGGTGCACTTGCCCATATGTGTGTTTAGTGTTAGTAAATATCGTGTATTATAAATTTAAAACTTGGCTAAAAAGTGTTGAAAAGGGCTTAATAAATACATTAAAAACTAATAACACTCACGCACATCATTGACAAACAAGGAAAGTATGTGAATAAGAGGGTTCAAAGTGTCAACAATGGATAAATATATCTTTCAACAACCCTACACGATGTTTATACCCTTAAACGAATGAATCATGGATCATACGAAGCTAATTGTGAAAGAAAGTGAGAGATTACAAACTACAGGGGTTAAATGTGTCAACATGTTTAAAGTACACCTCTGAGTGACCTTTTAGCGAACCCGAAGCTTTGTAACAATAAATTATACTCACTAGAATATGTGATAAAAATTTCACAAGGTTTCGAGAAAGTATGAGAAAGTTATGATAATATTCGTATATGAAGGGTTAAAAGCGTCAACGTTGAAACTCAAGGCTTTACGGGTGATCATAAAGTTAACCAAGGACTTAACAATGTTTAATTATGTCTTGGAGCCCTTAAAAGTCAAGTTAGAGGACCAAAAGTGCAAGAAATAAACTTAAAACCACGTTTGAAAGGACCAGGGGCTGAAATGTAAATAGCTGAAACTTATGTGGATGGTGACTGAGGTGCTGGCGTAGCGCCACCAACAACCCCCTCTGTCGTCGCGCTACGCGACGACCTTAGCTGGTCAGAATTCTTGCACAGGTGCGAGTTCAGCAAGTTAAACCGACTTAGAACCCTTGTATTCGATTCAAGGGGCTTGTTTGATGGTATTTCCATGCCTAGGGACACCTGGAAGTGATCAAGGAACATCTATAGGCTATTGTGGCATGATCTTGATGATTTGAACTCACTATATAAGAACCCATTGTTGCAACACTTTGGCATACACTTTGAAAACCATTCAAACTCAATTTCTGGAGATTCCTGGAGCTCAAGGCCACTTCCCAAGCATCCTTAGTCGTGCATAGGACTTCAGTAAGTGTCCCTAACCTTTCTTAATTCAGTTTTACTTAGTTTATTAGCTTAAAGTCAAACCGTCGTAATTAAAATTTGACTTCGTCATTAATCTTAAGTTGTCCAGTCAAATTTTAAATTGAAAGTACCTATGAGTTGGTAATTATGTGGGCAATAAACCCTTAAAAGGGCACCCTCTGATTTCCACTCTAACTAGGTCAATTGTCGGGTCAAAGTTAATCTCAAAAAGTCAACAGAAAGCTTATTTTCAAATTAATGCATAATTAGCAATGTAGAAGCTATGCAACCTATTTTGTCATTAATATAACTTGGTAATTAATGTAAGAACATGTCTAAACATGTTCAACTCGACAATTTTCAGTATAAGCTCGGTTCGGAACCGAAAGTCGCAAAAGTAGACTTTTGCTTTGACTTTCAGTTCTGACCCATTAGAGCATAGTTTAGAAATGTCTTAGAGCCTTATTAGGACCAGATTTCATATAAGTATAACCCTCTGTGATTATACAACTTGGTTCATTAGTTATCCGATTCATATGCATATTTCCGTTAAATGCCTAAATGTTGACTATTATGCCCATATGACCTTAAAACATGAATTTTGAAAATGTAAAAGAGTAGAAACATTAGTTACTAATTTATAAACTTGTACCTAAAATTTGACATCAGTTTGAGGTCTAGATTAAGAGTTATGCTCATTAGCGTAATTAAAAAGCTTTTTAGTAATTAAACGGTGTAATTAGCGTATAACCTATCTAAACCCGATTTTTTATACCAAAATTTTTACCCACTGATATAAAGTAATATTTTGGGATTTTTGGAGATTTTTATTTATTTTTAGGCTAAGCATAACATAGAGTTCTAAGCTTGATCCGGTAATTGTCGGTTTTGCCTTTTAGACTATAAAAGGAGTTTTACCAATCCTTTTGATACCAAACCTTTTTCTACTGATCCAATATGATAGATAGAATATTTTAAGCCTTCTGGAATAATAAAAATATCAGCTTTTCTTATAAAACCCGAAAATCGCTTAAAATCGCCTTTTTACGCGTTTTAAGTGCATAGTATGTATTAAAACCATTTTAGATATATAAGACTTGATACCCACTGATGTTTTAAATAAATTTTTATACTTTAGCAGTAAGCAAAAGTTTTAAACTCAGATTTTCAGATTTGACCTTTAAACCTTAGGTGAAATTACCAAAATGCCCCATCGGTGCATAATATGGTAAGAAATGACAAATTTCACATATAGGTTATACCCTACTGATATAACTTAGAAAATTAAGTATTTTTACTGATTACTTCAGACCCGAAACTCAGATTTATAATTAAACTCTTTTCTAACCTTTAAAATGACCAAAATACCCCTACGGGGCGTAATTTGAGTTTAAATCCGTTTTGGGCATAATAGAAGATATCTTACTGATGTCACAACATATTTAAGGCATATTAACTTAGGAACTTGCATATGACTCATTTGGTTACCCGTTACGCACTTTTCGCGTTCGGATCGGCTTATGTAACTAGTTTGCATAATTTAGCCGAAACGGGTCAAACCATATCGTTTTCATCTCAAAATCCAGAATGTGTTTAAGTTACCCATATTAAACAAGCATACAAGCTTGTCGGGTCAAAACCACATTCTAAACCGGTCTTCGCCTTATCATGCGTTTGAACCGTATCTTCCTTTTGAAAACTAACCGATCTAAGTCTAAACTTAATTAAAGACTTGTTAGGATTCTAATAGGTTGTTAAAAACCTTCGTTCCAGATTAGGAGCCCAGTAAAAGCTACGTGCACTTGCTGTATTTGATTTATACTTTGCTCAGGTAAATACTCTTAACTTATTTTCCCTATACGGGCTTAGGATACGGTATTATAATAATATCGCTTGGTCGGGTATGTAGTCATTTAAATCGGATTGTGATTAATGTATTTACATAACCTGTTTTAATCTGTATTATTTGGTGTATGGCCTTTGGGGGTTAAATGACCATGTCCCGGATATCCTTGGCATCATTCAAAGAAATGGCCACGACCTAAGCACGGGGTGTAGGCGTACACCTGACAGTTGCATTATGTAAAAACTGGTAATCCACATAAAGGAATCAACCTTGTGGGCATTATACCTGTGGCGTGTCAGTTAATCTTGTCCGGCACTACAAACCGGCCCTGACGGACGACAAATAAGTAAAACTGTATACAAGATTATTTTTAATAATTGTCCCAAGTTATAAAAGAATTTTTGTGCCATGTGCATTCAAATCAATTTTCTAAAACATTTTCAAAATGAGTCAGTTAATTGTATTTACCAGTGTAAACTGACGTATTTTTCCAAAAAAAGGCTAAGTGCAGGTACTATACGTAATAGGCTGGCTACTCCAGGCATCAATAATCAAGTCTCGCAAGCTCTAGATGTTAAAGTTTGTTGAACAAAGTTTCCTTTTTATTTGATCCGCCTGTGGATCTGTTTCAACTATTTTGTGATACTTAATATTACAATTTATTCAGTTGAAATAAATCTATCTTTTGCTTCCGCTGTGCATTTAAATTTGTGTTGTTTGACTATGACGATATCAACTACGTCACGATACTCCCCACCGGGCCCACCGGTAATACGTGGAAATATCGGGGTGTGACAGGTTGGTATCAGAGCCAACATTGAGTGAATTAAAACTAGCCTTTTGTGTTTAATCTCAATGACACAATAGCACATTCCTTGCCCTTCTGAGTCTAGACTTAACATAGGAATGCTCTCGTCTCTATTCGGAGAATTATTGCTTTCAATACTATATATTTTAATTTGTCGCCAAGCAAAGAAGCCGTAATGGAAATTCTCCCCATTCGAAGCCTAGGAAAGGCCGAGCTTCGTACTGCGACTAGGATAAATGTGCAACCAAGGAGAAAACATTCAGAAAGAAAATGAAGAAGAAACTCCTTTTGCTGAAGATTGTTTCCTTAAGTAGTCCTTATAAGGACATATTTATCTTTCAGTCCCTTCGAGGACAACATTATTCCTTCCAAGTCCCGTTTAGGGCAATTCTGTACCTCTTTTAAAAATCATTGGAATGTTTTATCTAAATTTATTTATCATTGCATATGAACATAAAATATGAAATAATAACATTCCTTTTATAAGATCTATCATTATAATAAAATGGCAAAATCAAAAAAGGACAAGACCTAGCCCATGTGTCATTTTAAGACAGGGCCAAGATGGTAGTTCCTCAATTAGATTCAGATCCTTATTAACATCACAATTTAGGATTGTTCTGCGTTAAATATTAAAAAGAATCTTAAAGGTACAACCTAGCCTATATGTCATTTCAGAGAAGGCCAAGATGGTAGAACCTATTCAAAAGATTCAAATCCTTGTTAACATCTGAAAACATGTTAACACTCTTGGCAAAAATGTGATTCGATAAAATCACATAAGTCATTCTTAATTTGGGTTATTCCAATTTCCCTTAAATATATAATCATCCTTTAAGGATAAAGTGCCTACGGGCTATAATTAACGTCCTTTGGGACTAAAGACAGTGGTGGCCTACAACTCCCTGTCAAGAAAAGGTGATGAACTTTGATTCAAACCTTAATACCTCGATTCTGTAAAATCCTGGTTTATAAATTAAATCTGTCCATGTGACTTGACTTTTGTGCCATAGTTATATTTTAATTAAATCTAGGATAATTATCATGAAAATCCTGAATAAAATAAATATCATTCCTTTCCTGCCAGTATAAATATTAAAAGAGAATCTTAAAAGGTATAACCTAGCTTGAATGTCATTAAAGACCTAGCTATGATGGTAAGACCTGTTTAAGTGAAATTCATATCTTTGTTAACATCTGAAAACATGTTAACACTCCTGACAACAGTGATGCGATAAAATCACACTTGTCATCTTTATATTAGGGATTTTTCCAAACCCCTTATTTAGCGTAATGATCAAGAGGAATCATGGCTAATAAACGTCGAACATGATGAACACATCAAAACATCCATTGGGATGAATACCTTCGGGCAAAGATGTATACATGAAAAAGATAGTTTTATTTCATAACTTCTTGTCAAGACAATGAACTATGAAATTTTCCGATCCAAAGGAATCATTGATTATGTTTTAAAATTTCCCTAGTGACAAGGCCTCTGTGCCATCAAAAGTCCTTTGGAACAAGCCCTTGTGCTAAATAAAATGTCGGTACGACATTAACAGTCGTGATTTATGTCCCCTGTCTAACAAATATGAAGGATTTTATTCCGTTTAAGCGCCAAAGATGGATTATTTAAAAACCTAGGCAAAACATAATCAAATAAATTTAATACTATCTATTGGCCTATATGGTTGATTTACACCATGGCTATTTAATCATCAAGTTCGACAATTCAGCAAATTATTACTACATGGTTTGTAGCCTTCAAAGCTTCACCATGGCTGATTCCTATGAAGCCCACAATCATCCAGTTGATCAGAATAATGGTGCAAGATTGAACTTAACGGGCACCAAGTTACAGGCTATGTTAGATACAGCCGTAAACAAAGCCGTGGACCGTGTATTAAAGGATCATAAGCGAAAGTGCGATAATACCCCAAATAAAGGTTACAAAAAGAGTAAGACCGGTTCAAACTATGACCAGTCCAAGCCAAAGGAGGCAAAACCCAAATCTAAAACCTGCGGGAAGAAGCACTTTGGAAAATGTTTCTATGAGCAGACCAGGGGATGTGTCATCTGTAAAGAGATGGATCACAAGACCCATGAATGCAAGGACTTGAAGGACGCCACATGCTATGGTTGTGGCGAGAAAGGATATATAAAGACCTACTGCCCAAAGAAGGCGACTAAAGGGAAAGACACCTTAGATTCACAAGCTAAGCCTTGTGGAATATGTAATAAAGAAGGGCACAAAAACTTTGGAGTGCCAAGACATAGAGAACGCAACCTGCTATGGTTGTAATGAAATAGGGCACATTAAAACTAATTGCCCAAATAAAACCAAGAAGCCTGGAGAGGCTCAGAGGGCCTTATTAGAAAAACCTATTATCTGCATCACGAAATGGAAAAAGATGGAATAAGAATTTCTGACTCTCGCCATAAAGGTTCTAGACTGTCGACAGTATGTTACGAATTTTAATTCATTGGTTGAGATAAAACCCTATTCCATTTACCCAAAACCTAAGCTTAATGCAAATAATTATTGGTGGTTAGCAACGGCAATAAGAGGACACATTAAGGTTTCAAAGCCTGCTCATTATAAATCCATTATGGATCTACCTCAGCTACTCACGTTATATAGATTAAGAAACAACCGGTCAAAGCTGAGTCCGCCCTAAAATTGTCAAAGATCTTACAGCTAAGTTTAAAAGGATTAAGAATGGAGGCGTTTAACCATCCTGATGAATGATTAGTGGCCGTTCACGTTAATAATGACACCAGCTAAATCCCTTATTGTGATTTTATTGCTAGGAGTTACGTTTGGTTTCAGGTGCTGCTGAGTCTCTCATAAGACCATAAGCTTAACAAACCTTTAGAAATTTTTCCCGTAAGATCCCCAGATATTAAGCGTAAGGTAAAACTTACAGGCAAAATCATAAGAACCATTTCTTCTGTTCCTGTCAGAAACCTCCAATCGTAGAATTCTAGAAGTATCCTCTCTCTAAGAGGAAGTGCGTCAGCATATATAGTTGATATCTCTTTGATCTCTATCGATTGCGAATAGCAAACGGTATGACAAAAGCACCACATGAAGATTGATGTATCTTAATAAGTTCCATAGATTGCTTCCATGCCTGATCAGTATGGAGGTTTAATGCATGGGACCACAAAGATACTTCGATAGTCATATGGTACTAAAGTCAGCTAATGGCATTCAAAGAAGATATCCAGAATGGAATTGTCCAAGTAAATGTCTCCGATTAAGGAATTCGTGGACTCGTAACATAAATGTGTCACTTATCTGGCACAGAATACGACAGATGAACTGGAGCCTGAGATTTGGAAAGTCTCTGTGACCTCCTTGTATCTTGATTATCTTCTCCAAAGATTACCCTGTTTACCTCCTGAGAGGCAAGTAGAGTTAAGATTTATATCCCATTTAGGGCTGTATTATTATGAAATCTCCAAGACGGCTAGTACCATCATTGGAAGAATCAAAACCCTGATTAACTAAGTTTTAAAATAGAGGATTCATATAGCCTAACTCAATATTCTGAGAATTCGGTATAGTTAATTAAGAAAGACGGTTCATTTTGCTTATGCATTGATTACCGCAACCCTATTTAGGCAACAATTAAGAATTGCCATCAGCTGCCCAGGATCGTCGATTTGTTTGACTAACGGCAAGGGTTAGCTATTCCTTAAAATTAGTTTTAAGCAGTGGTTGGAATAACCATCTCACCTTAAAATAAGCCTTTCTATAATAGTTGACATATAAGTATTAAGTCTGCTCCTTTGGAGACCTTGTGTAGGTGAAATATCAAAACGTCCGTTTGATGGACGGGACTTTGGTAAGTCCCATTATCAGGATCTGAAAGTTGCCTTGGAAAGCAACGAATAAGATCATGCAAATTCGTAATCATCTGAAAGTTGCCAGCAATTGGCAGAAAATCAAGGATTTATGAAAGTAGCAACCCTCCTAAGATCTTGTTATAGAATAAGGTTCAACAAAAGATATCACCCAGGAAGGGCGTGCCAATTTGTTAAATTATCAAACTAATTAAGTTCTGAATATATAGAATCATTCGAAGGAAATCGAATGTATCAAGATCAAATAGCTTATAAACTAAAATCTATTTAAGGAGCCTAGCGGAGCTCGCAATGCATTACACCCTAATGATTTAAGGATGTGTTTCACCAATAAGTCGAGGAGCATTATCACATAAGGATATGCAGAATTATGATATGATGAGAAACCTGTATCGATTGAGGGTCGACAGGTTAAGAAGCTCCAAAAAGGATACATGTACCTATTATAGAGGTCAACTTGGGAGCTTGGAGAGGCTCCAGATATGCTATAAAAGTTAAGTCCATTATGCGACAAAAAGTACTTCCAACATCTTAGCAAATCTCGAGGTCGAGATTTCTTTTAAGGGGGCGAGGATGTAACACCTCGAAAATTTATGTCCAATATTATATCGACACGTGTCATGAGCTTTAAACATGTAAAAGATCACTTTAGAGGGACTAAAGTTGACAAACAAGGAAAGTATGTGAATAAGAGGGTTCAAAGTGTCAACAATGGATAAATATATCTTTCAACAACCCTACACGATGTTTATACCCTTAAACGAATGAATCATGGATCATACGAAGCTAATTGTGAAAGAAAGTGAGAGATTACAAACTACAGGGGTTAAATGTGTCAACATGTTTAAAGTACACCTCTGAGTGACCTTTTAGCGAACCCGAAGCTTTGTAACAGTAAATTATACTCACTAGAATATGTGATAAAAATTTCACAAGGTTTCGATAAAGTATGAGAAAGTTATGATAATATTCGTATATGAAGGGTTAAAAGCATCAACGTTGAAACTCAAGGCTTTACGGGTGATCATAAAGTTAACCAAGGACTTAACAATGTTTAATTATGTCTTGGAGCCCTTAAAAGTCAAGTTAGAGGACCAAAAGTGCAAGAAATAAACTTAAAACCACGTTTGAAAGGACCAGGGGCTGAAATGTAAATAGCTGAAACTTGTGTGGATGGTGACTGAGGTGCTGGCGTAGCGCCACCAACAACCCCCTCTGTCGTCGCGCTACGCAACGGCCTTAGCTGGTCAGAATTCTTGCACAGGTGTGAGTTTAGCAAGTTAAACCGACTTAGAACCCTTGTATTCGATTCAAGGGGCTTGTTTGATGGTATTTCCATGCCTAGGGACACCTGGAAGTGATCAAGGAACATCTATAGGCTATTATGGCATGATCTTGATGATTTGAACTCACTATATAAGAACCCATTGTTGCAACACTTTGGCATACACTTTGAAAACCATTCAAACTCAATTTCTGGAGATTCCTGGAGCTTAAGGCCACTTCCCAAGCATCCTTAGTCGTGCATAGGACTTCAGTAAGTGTCCCTAACCTTTCTTAATTCGGTTTTACTTAGTTTATTAGCTTAAACTCAAACCGTCGTAATTAAGATTTGACTTCGTCATTAATCTTAAGTTGTCCAGTCAAATTTTAAATTGAAAGTACCTATGAGTTGGTAATTATGTGGGCAATAAACCCTTAAAAGGGCACCCTCTGATTTCCACTCTAACTAGGTCAATTGTCGGGTCAAAGTTAATCTCAAAATGTCAACAGAAAGCTTATTTTCAAATTAATGCATAATTAGCAATGTAGAAGCTATGCAACCTGTTTTGTCATTAATATAACTTGGTAATTAATGTAAGAACATGTCTAAACATGTTCAACTCGACAATTTTCAGTATAAGCTCGGTTCGGAACCGAAAGTCGCAAAAGTAGACTTTTGCTTTGACTTTCAGTTCTGACCCATTAGAGCATAGTTTAGAAATGTCTTAGAGCCTTATTACGACCAGGTTTCATATAAGTATAACCCTCTGTGATTATACAACTTGGTTCATTAGTTATCCGATTCATATGCATATTTCCGTTAAATGCCTAAATGTTGACTATTATGCCCATATGACCTTAAAACATGAATTTTGAAAATGTAAAAGAGTAGAAACCTTAGTTACTAATTTATAAACTTGTACCTAAAATTTGACATCAGTTTGAGGTCTAGATTAAGAGTTATGCTCATTAGCGTAATTAGAAAGCTTTTTAGTAATTAAACGGTGTAATTAGCGTATAACCTATCTAAACCCGATTTTTTATACCAAAATTTTTACCCACTGATATAAAGTAATATTTTGGGATTTTTGGAGATTTTTATTTATTTTTAGGCTAAGCATAACATAGAGTTCTAAGCTTGATCCGGTAATTGTCGGTTTTGCCTTTTAGACTATAAAAGGAGTTTTACCAATCCTTTTGATACCAAACCTTTTTATACTGATCCAATATGATAGATAGAATATTTTAAGCCATCTGGAATAATAAAAATATCAGCTTTTCTTATAAAACCCGAAAATCGCTTAAAATCGCCTTTTTACGCGTTTTAAGCGCATAGTATGTATTAAAACCATTTTAGATATATAAGACTTGATACCCACTGATGTTTTAAATAAATTTTTATACTTTAGCAGTAAGCAAAAGTTTTAAACTCAGATTTTCAGATTTGACCTTTAAACCTTAGGTGAAATTACCAAAATGCCCCATCGGTGCATAATATGGTTAGAAATGACAAATTTCACATATAGGTTATACCCTACTGATATAACTTAGAAAATTAAGTATTTTTACTGATTACTTCAGACCCAAAACTCAGATTTATAATTAAACTCTTTTATAACCTTTAAAATGACCAAAATACCCCTACGGGGCGTAATTTGAGTTTAAATCCGTTTTGGGCATAATAGAAGATATCTTACTGATGTCACAACATATTTAAGACATATTAACTTAGGAACTTGCATATGACTCATTTGGTTACCCGTTACGCACTTTTCGCGTTCGGATCGGCTTATGTAACTAGTTTGCATAATTTAGCCGAAACGGGTCAAACCATATCGTTTTCATCTCAAAATCCAGAATGTGTTTAAGTTACCCATATTAAACAAGCATACAAGCTTGTCGGGTCAAAACCACATTCTAAACCGGTCTTCGCCTTATCATGCGTTTGAACCGTATCTTCCTTTTGAAAACTAACCGGTCTAAGTCTAAACTTAATTAAAGACCCGTTAGGATTCTAATAGGTTGTTAAAAACCTTCGTTCCAGATTAGGAGCCCAGTAAAAGCTACGTGCACTTGCTGTATTTGATTTATACTTTGCTCAGGTAAATACTCTTAACTTATTTTCCCTATACGGGCTTGGGATACGGTATTATAATAATACCGCTTGGTCGGGTATGTAGTCGTTTAAATTGGATTGTGATTAATGTATTTACATAACCTGTTTTAATCTGTATTATTTGGTGTATGGCCTTTGGGGGTTAAATGACCATGTCCCGGATATCCTTGGCATCATTCAAAGAAATGGCCACGATCTAAGCATGGGGTGTAGGCGTACACCTGACAGTTGCATTATGTAAAAACTGGTAATCCACATAAAGGAATCAACCTTGTGGGCATTATACCTGTGGCGTGTCAGTTAATCTTGTTCGGCCCTACAAACCGGCCCTGACGGACGACAAATAAGTAAAACTGTATACAAGATTATTTTTAATAATTGTCCCAAGTTATAAAAGAATTTTTGTGCCATGTGCATTCAAATCAATTTTCTAAAACATTTTCAAAATGAGTCAGTTAATTGTATTTACCAGTGTAAACTGACGTATTTTTCCAAAAAAGGCTAAGTGCAGGTACTATACGTAATAGGCTGGCTACTCCAGGCATCAATAATCAAGTCTCGCAAGCTCTAGATGTTAAAGTCTGTTGAACAAAGTTTCCTTTTTATTTGATCCGCCTGTGGATCTGTTTCAACTATTTTGTGATACTTAATATTACAATTTATTCAGTTGAAATAAATCTATCTTTTGCTTCCGCTGTGCATTTAAATTTGTGTTGTTTGACTATGACGATATCAACTACGTCACGATACTCCCCACCGGGCCCACCGGTAATACATGGAAATATCGGGGTGTGACACCGTAGGTCACTGATGACCGTAACCAGGAGATTAAGGCGTTGGCAGAAAACACGATTAGGAGAACCCGTCGGCGACGGGGTCAGGCCCGTCAGCGACGGGCAGTGATTTTGTCTGACGCGAATTTTTGGGGATTTTTAGTTAAAGTCGATTTTGATTGGTGGGGAGGCCATTAACTCATGAGTTACACTGGTTTTGGGTTTTGAATCTCAACCTTGGAGCCATTATCACCTACCATTGAATTCCATTCCATCACGAATCACACATACAATTCGAATCATCAAGAACGTCATCATCATCATTCACAATCACCACTCCATCCAAAAACCCTAATCACCCATATCTCATTCCTTTTACCATCATCCTTTACCAAAACCTTCAACATCCATCAATTCTCCATTGTTCAAGCTTCAAGATGGTTCAAGGCAAGTTCCAATCATCCGGTGATCGAGTTCCCTCCACCATGAGCGGCTAATTACCTTGGTTTCACCCCGGTGTAGGTAGTTGTTTAATTTAGGGTTTTGAATTGTTCTTGATTCAACTTTGTGACAAATTGTGTTGATTTTTGAAACCATTGACAATAGTTTACATTTGTTTCGTATTCGTAAACTGTCGACGATTATAAAGTTATGACTTTGCGAAATGGTTATGTGTAGTTATGCGTTGTCATGGTTAGGTTTTACTTGTGTTGATTACAAAGTGCATTCTTGTCCATTGTTCGAAACGTTGATAGTTAATGGCACCTAAGTCACGGTACACTAAATCCGTTAATCATATATAATTGAGTTGGATCTAAAACTTGTAGAAACCCTAGGTTGGCAATTACCGAAGCCGGGTGTGAACCCTTCTTCTATTTATTGTTTAGTAATCAATTTTTCATGCAATCGTTAATTATTAGTTGTTAATCAATTAAACCAAGTCCATTAGTTTAAATTCACATCTCTCAACTAAATAAAAATACAAAAACATTATAGCAAGCTTCATAATTTGTGACTTTTATTTTAATTCAATCGAATCCATTCGCAAACCACATACTCTTCGTGGTTCGACCCCTTACTACCACTAACACATAGTTAAGGGTAATTTGGGCTTATAAATATTATCTTTGACCGGAGCGCGACACTCCGATCAAATTTTGGCGCCGTTGCCGGGGAGTGCGTGCGCTTTGTGTTTGGATATTGTTTGAATTTGTGTGATTAACTGTTTAATTTGCATAATTTCTTTTCTTGTACTTTGTCTTTTTCCTTGTTACGCGAGGTGTGTTACTTGTGCAGGTTACAGGTAGGGCATGCATACGCGGAACTCCGGGAGGACTTCACCGTTAGTCTACGAACCGGAAATCGAAAGAGTTGTAAGAAGAAATTTAGCAAGCCGGTTGGAGGCAACACTTGCTTCTAACCAAGTCACCCAAACACCACCACTCACACCATCCATTGAAACCGATTCAATGGTGAAGCAAAACTCAAACCAAAACCTCAACCAAAACCAAAACCCGAACCAATTTCAATACCGAAGCAACTTCAATCCCGCCCAAAATGTTCAACCTATACCTCAAGAACAACCGGGTGGTAATAACAACTCTAGACCACCCACACCACCTTTCCGAAACCAAAATCCTAACAATACCCAACGAACACCCCAGCAACAAAACCTTCACCGCCAAAACTCTTTACCCATTCACCTTAATGATAGGAATGTTAATTCCGGCTGTAGAGGCAATCGAGATCGTGGCAATCCCGCGAATGAAGATCCGTTCTTTAACATCGACGATTTGAGAAACGCTATCCCCGATGACGAACCGTATAGTGTTCCCGGTTATCAATCGCCGGAACATGTGAGTGTTCATACGGAATATTCGGATGATGGGGGATATTACGATGATCGGGCTAATGATGATGAAGATTGGGGGTACGTGAATAGAGGTAACATCTACAATGCAAGAGGGTTTGAAGATGATGAGTTCGGCTACCAAAACGCCAACTTTGTGGGGAACGATGATTACGGGTATGGGAATAGGAGAAATGACGGTTACGAAAACAACCGCCAACCACGGAACAACAACCAAAGGAACCGGAATGATGGGTTTTACAACAACAATAACAATAATGCTAACCCTAACCGGATTCCTCGTTTCGTGGGAGGGGGTAATCAAAGGGGTAACCAAGGTGGAAACCAAAGAGGTGATAGGGGAGGTGATAGAAGGGATAATCGAAGGCCGGTGGATCAAGAAGTTAATGGTCCGCATCGTCGTCAACAACCTCCACGGGGAGTAAATGACTGTTTTTGACCGGTGGTTACCGATAATGACTCTCCAATAGTGTGTGAAAGGAGAATATTCGATTGCAAGCCCCACTACATCAACATACTTCCCCATTTCAATGGGAGGTCAAATGATGAACCGTACACTCACTTGGCGGAGTTTTCTTCCATTTGTAGCACCATCGGGGGGCATAATTTCGCATTGGAGGAAGTCAAGCTTCGACTATTTCAGTTTTCGTTAAAGGATAAAGCGATGCAATGGTTCCTTACACTTACGGTGAATAGTATTCGGACATGGGGTGAGATGCAACAAGTATTTCTTGATAAGTACTACTCAATGGCGAAGACTGATGATGCGCGGGATGAAATAAGGTCATTTCGGAAACTATCGAGTGAACCGTTGCATGAAGCGTTCACTCGATACAAAGAATTGATTCAGAAATGCCCACATCACCAAATAGAGAAGTGGGAATTGGTTAAGTGTTTTGTACGGGGTTTGGATGATGAAACGTGGAATCGTCTCGAGTCAACGAGAAATGGAACCCTATTGAGCAACCATGAAGATGATGATTGGGAATTTCTCGAGCGGATGAGCAAGCGGTCAAAGGAAAAGGAATCGACCGATAGAGCTAAGAAACATCCCGTTTCCCGTTCACTTCCCGATCTTGATTCTAAGGATCGGATTTCTACGCTAGAACGGGAGTTGGCTCGTATGAAGAAGAAGGAGGTGAACGCGGTTCAATTCGCGGTGTGTGAAGATTGTGGGGATATCGGCCATAGGACCGATCAATGTCCAACGGGGTCGAGTGATTACACCGAGGAGGTAAATCAAGTGTTCAGGGATAGAAAGAACAATGATATGAACTCGAACACTTATCATCCCAGATTGAGAAACCATCCTAACTTCCGATATGGGAATGCTGCGAATCAAATGAACCCGAATTTTCAACCGGGTAATCAAAGCGGGTCTTCGTATCAAAATCGCCAAGGTGGTAATCAAGGGGGTTACCAACGTAATTACAACCAAGGGTACCAAGGTCGAGATAATAATTATCAAGGTGGGTATCAAAGGAATTACAACAACCAAGGCGGTAATGGAAGTTGGTCAAACAACCAAGGGGGTGGTAATGATTTGAATGCAAAGATGGATGCGATGCTTTCGATGATGCAAGAGTCCAAGAAAGAGAATGAGTTTCGGGACAAAGCACATGAGGCATTGGCAAAGCAAGTGGGCCAACTCGCGGAGGAAATGGCTCAAATGAGAGGAAGCACGGGAAAGCTTCCAAGTGACACCACGGTGAACCCCAAGCATCAAGGGTCAAGTTCAAGGAACACACGTGAGGAACGAATTAATCAAATAACTTTACGTAGTGGTCGAGTTGTGGATAATGGTGTCAAAACACCAGCACCCCAGTTTGTTGAAGCGGTGGTGGAAGATGCTAGTGAGGATGAACATGAGGATGGTCAAACGGGTCAAAACAAAAATGATTTAAAAAAAGAATAACAACACTCCCGTTGTGACCATACCCATCCCTAAGGCTAAAAAGAAGGGTGTGGAGGCTAATACCACCCCTTATCCTGAAGCATTGAAGGGTCCCGTGAAGAAGATTGTAAACAAAAGAGGTCCACAACAAGATGAGTTGTTGGAAATTTTCAAACAAGTAAAAATTAATTTACCTCTTTTGGATGCAATCAAACAAGTACCGTCGTATGCTAAGTACTTGAAAGAATTGTGTACCCAAAAACGAACTCATAAATTTCCTAAAAAATTAGATTTAACCGAGAATGTGAGTTCGATTCTTTCAGGTGCACTTCCACCTAAGCTCCAAGATCCGGGTGCGCCTATCATTTCAATTCAAGTAGGCGACTTCAAAATCAACCGGGCACTTCTAGATCTTGGTGCTAGCGTGAGCATTCTATCGGGTAGTTTGTATGACCAATACGAGTTTAGTCCACTTCAGTCGTCAAACACCACTGTGGTGTTAGCCGATTTGACACCCAAACTACCCCGTGGAATTGTTTCGGATGTGATAGTAAAAATTGAGGATTTTTACTATCCGGTGGACTTTTTGGTACTTGATTATGTGGCCAAGGACCCAACCAAGCAACCTACGATGATTTTGGGTCGACCGTTCTTAGCAACCGCAAATTCTCAAATTGATTGCAAAACAGGAACGGTTGACATGACATTTGGAAACCGAAGGTTGAGGTTGCATGTTTTTTCCGGACTTACGAACCCTCCAGTTGATGATGAATGCTATATGGCGGACATTGTTGACACGTGTATACCTCTTTGCGACACAGTCGTGGATGGGGAAAACATAATGGAGGATTATTATATGTTTGACAGGTCACAGGTGGAGACGAATAAGAGCATAGACGAGGAGGTGAAGAGTTTGGAGGTGCTTGCGGTTAGAGAAGGAAAACCGACATAGACGCACCAAGTTGAGAGTTTACCGGAGAGCATTGATACTAAATTGAAGCCGTCATTAGTAGAGCCTCCGGAGGTTGAATTGAAGGCATTGCTGAAGCATCTCAAGTATGCTTATGCTGGTGAAGGCAATACACTCCCGGTTATCATTGCATCAAACTTAACCGAGGAGCAAGAGGAAAAATTGATGGGTGTTTTGGTCACCAATCGAGCAGCGATTAGATGGACCATTGCTGATTTGAAGGGTATTAGTCCCTCAGTGGTGATGCATAAAATCATCACGAAAGAAAGTGTGACTCCCGTTCGAGATGCACAACGGAGATTGAATCCGAATATGCGGGAGGTGGTGAAAAAGGAAGTGTTGAAATGGCTTGATGCGGGTATTATTTATCCGATTTCGGATAGCCAATGGGTGAGCCCAACACAGACGGTTCCAAAGAAAGCGGGTATACAAGTCGTCAAAAATGACGCAGGTGAAGAGGTAGCCACTCGGCCGGTAACCGGGTGGCGAATTTGTATTGATTATTAGAAGTTGAATACCGCAACTTCCAAAGATCATTTTCCTTTACCGTTTATTGACCAAATTGTTGAGAAATTATCAGGGCAACAATTTTATTGCTTTTTAGATGGCTATTCCGGTTATAATCAAATTGCCATCCATCCAGAAGATCAAGCAAAGACAACGTTTACTTGTCCCTACGGCACATTCGCATTTAGGCGAATGCCGTTTGGACTATGTAACGCCCCCGCCACCTTCCAAAGGTGTATGATGAGTATCTTTTCAGATATGGTGGGGAAGTCTTTGGAAATCTTCATGGATGATTTCTCAATTTTTGGGTCGTCATTCGAGGCTTGTTTGGACCAATTGGATAAAGTACTAAAAAGGTGTGTGGAAACTAGTTTGGTCCTAAGTTGGGAAAAGAGCCATTTTATGGTTCAAGAGGGAATCGTGTTGGGACACGTGGTGTCGAATCGTGGGATAGAGGTCGATCGTGCAAAGGTACAAGTTATATCTACTTTGCCGTATCCCACGAGTGTTAAAGGTGTTAGGTCATTTTTAGGTCATGTGGGTTTTTATCGACGGTTTATTAAGGGTTTTAGTGACATAACCAAGCCTTTGTGTAACTTGTTAAAAGATCAAACGTTTGATTTTAATGAAAATTGCCAAAACGCGTTTAATAAGTTAAAAGAAAAGTTAGTTGAGGCCCCAATCTTGCAATCGCCAAATTGGTCTTTACCCTTTGAAATTATGTGCAATGCAAGTGATTATGCGGTGGGGGCCGTGTTGGGACAACGGGTTGACAAGAAACCCGTTGCCATATACTACACGAGTAAGACTCTTTCGGATGCACAATTGAATTACACCACCACCGAAAAAGAGCTACTCGCGGTGGTATATGCATTGGATAAATTTCGGTCATATATATGGGGTAGTAAAGTGATTATTTATTCTGATCACACTGCTGTTAGGTACCTCATGGAGAAAAAAGATGCCAAGCCGAGATTGATCCGATGGGTGTTGTTGCTCCAATAGTTTGATTTGGAGATACGGGACAAAAAAGGTACCGAGAATGTGGTAGCGGACCATTTGTCCGGGTTGATGGTTGAGGAAGATCCTAAAGCTTTAGAGATCAATGAGTCGTTTCCTAATGAGCATATCATGAAATTAGATAAGTTACCATGGTATGCTAACATTGTGAATTACCTTGTTACAGGTGACTTACCGCCACATTGGGATAGACGGAGGAGGCAACATTTCATGTCTCAAATCAAGTATTACCGGTTGGAAGAACCGCACATGTGGAAGGAGTGTGCGGATCAAGTGATTAGAAGATGCATAGATGATGAGAAAATTCCAAGCGTGTTGAAGCATCTACATTCATTTGCGTGTGGTGGCCATTTTAGTGGCCACAAAAAGGGTCATAAAGTATTGAATAGTGGTCTTGATTGGCCAACTATTTTTAAAGACGCATTCGAGTTTTCCAAGAATTCTGTAGAGTGCCAGAAATTAGGGGGTATTTCAAAAAGGGATGAGATGCCCATGCAACCAATCCTCGTAGTCGACATTTTCGATGTGTGGGGTATTGATTTCATGGGCCCATTCCCCAATTCTTATGGCAACTTGTATATCTTGGTGGCCGTTGACTACGTGTCAAAGTGGGTCGAAGCAATAGCCACCAAGACGAATGACCATTCCGTAATTTGTAATTTTGTTCAAACCAATATTTTTTCAAGGTTTGGGATTCCTCGTGTCATCATAAGTGACGGAGGATCTCATTTTAAAAACTTTCGGTTTGGAAAACTTTTAAAACGGTTTGGTGTTGACCATAGAATTGCTACCCCCTATCACCCGCAAACAAGCGGACAAGTAGAGGTGTCAAATCGAAAAATCAAAGAGATTTTGCAAAAGACCGTGTGGGCGGACCGTAAGGATTGGTCAATCAAGTTGAACGATGCTTTATGGGCCTACCGTACGGCACATAAGACACCCATTGGCACTACACCTTACCGATTGGTCTAAGGTAAAAAATGTCATTTGCCAGTTGAACTTGTCCATAAATCGTTATGGGCTATTAAAGAGGTTAATGTTCAATATGACGATGCAGGTAAGGAACGAAAACTTAAGCTATGCGAGTTGGAGGAGCTAAGGGAAATGGCATATGAATGCGCGTCCAAGTACAAAGATGGGATGAAGAAGGCGCATGACGCCAAGTTGAGGAAGAAAGAGTTCGAGATTGGGCAAAAGGTGTGGCTTTACAATTCGAAGCTCAAATTCTTTCCCGGAAAGCTCCGAAGCAAATGGATGGGACCTTATTTGTTCACCCGGGTCGGACAATTGGGTGATGTTACAATCGAGGACCCGAAGGATGGGTCACGGCAAACGGTCAATGGCCATCGGCTTAAACCGTTCCTCGATGGTAATGAAAAAGTGGATGAAAACAAGGAATCAGTAAGCTTCGTGGTAAGCATTCCGGTTTATGAGGTCGACTAAAAAGGACCGGTAACATCTTGTGTAGAGTTATGTATAATTTTTAATTGTTTGAGTGCTTTGGATATAATCGTTTTCGTTTAATACTAATCCCTTTTGATTGTTTGAAGTCCGGACATTCTGAACGAGTCATGAAGACGTAAGGTATGTTTTTAGGCTTTGTTATGTGCATTGAGGACAATACATGACTTTTCGGGGGGTGGTAGGGCCGTTAACGGTTTTCGCGTTTTCAAATTTTAACTTATAAAATATCACAAAAAGAATTTTAATAATTTTTAGGAATTTTTATTGTATATAGTCCCTTTATAAAAAACTCATATTTTTCTCCCTATTTTCCAAAAAAAAAAAAAAAACTGCTGAAAGAGTGCCCGTCGGCGACAGGGAGGAACCCGTCCGGGACGGGTAGCGGAAATGCGCGTCGGCACCTTTCACCCATATCTAGGTAAATAGGCCGTCGGCCAAACATGTCAAAACGAGGGGGCGTCGGCGACGGGGGCCAGGCCGTCGGCGACGGGGGCCAGGCTGTCGGCGACGGGGGCCAGGCCGTCGCCGACGGGCTTGCATTTGTTGTCCGGCCTGGTTCGTTATTTACATTGTAAACTCGATCCAAACACTCCTAAAACCTCATCAAACATTCTCTAAACTCAATTTTTTCAACATAATTCGATCCATACCCTTTCCACTTCACCCATTCACCCCAAGACCCTCAAATTTACTGCACAACATCTTTCTCTCTCATCGTTCACTCCAATCTTCTTCTCCAAAACCCACTAAGAACCCTAATCCTTCAAGTCTCCATAACTTCATCAAATCTCCACCAAATCTTCTGATTTTTGGGCCCATCTTGCGTAATTTTTCAAGAGGAACAAAACCCCTATCACGGTTTTCATCAATTCTTGCTAGTTTGCAAGATTTCTGAGCGTGAAATTTCGGATTATTTGAAGGGTGTTCATCAAGTTGCTTGCTTTACATCTTTTTCTTAGTTCTTCTTGTTTACAACATCAAAGGTGTGGATTTCCCTTAAATTTATGCATGATTATCATATATTTAGTGTTTTTCTTCCGAAATTTTAGACTTTTTAGTTTAAGAGTAGGTTGTTTAAACAATGTATGTTGTTCTAGCATGAATTTATGTATGATTGGTTCTTTTGGATGAAATTTGAACATGTTATAAACATAGTGAAGTGATTACACTCGTTATTTACATGATTGAACATGAAGGTGATGTTGAACTTTGTTGAACTTATAAGAAATTGCGAGTTAACAAGTAAAATTGATAGGTATATGATAAAATGAGCGACTTTGGAAGTTTAAAAAGGCAATTTTGCATCTACTTGTTAATTAAAATTTCAACATCACACATCATGTTCAAAGTTTGAAAGTTTATTGAAGGTAGGGTTTTTATTGATGCCTTGTTTGTTTGTGATTGTAGTATGGCTGGAGGAAGGAAAAAGCAGAAAACTACAGGGCAAGGCTCATCATCTGGAGTGGGATCTTCTTCCGGTTTAATACCGAAGAAGTGGGAGCAACTAAGCTCCGTAGAAGAGGGTGATGCGAGAATTTACAGACAAGATTGGGCGTGGGAGAAATTCAGGGATAGTAGAAGCGCTCAAGTATGGGATGAGGAGAAAAACAAACCTCTATCGGCTTACCAGGATAGGAAGTGGAAGATGGTCAACAATGTTAGTACTTCAGTACCGGAAAAGGTGGTGTGTGAAAGGGTTGTGAATGTGGAAAAATTTAGAAAAAATGGGATCGTTCAAATGTTTGAGCGTCAACGATGGGAGAGAGTTCTTGATTGGTGTGAAGACAACACCTCTCGGGTGTATTTGGCGGAGGTGTGTGAATGGTTGGCGACATTGAGGTTCATGAATAAGGATGATCCTCCCGCTCAGTGGAAATTGGTTGGTAAGACAAGCCGGGGGAATATGAAAATGTCTTTCGAAACGATTAATTGCATTGCGCGCTTTGACTATTTGGGGGTGCAAGCATATGATAATCCCACCATTGAACAATTTTTGGATAATCGTATGAACGGTGATGACCCGGAACAAATGACAGCGGCTATCTTACCATATAATGACGGGGGAGCGGCCCAAAGAACTCAAATGGCGATTGAGGGAAGGAATCTCTCTATAGAATGTTTTGGTGAGATTTGGCGATAGGGGCGGAGTAAGAGCAAGTGATTGTAGGGTTGTTCATTCCTTGTTGTAAGGGACACCTACTTTGTCATGGAGGCATATCATAATGATGAACACATGGTTTACCCGGGAGTCATCTCAGAGGCGTTTTATTCCATATGTACGTCTCATCAGTGCCATGATCTTACAGCAAAATTGTCTTCCCCCAAAATCGCTGTGGGTATCTAAGCCCTTGGAAGAAATCAATCAAGTGGCAATGAAGAAAAATTGGAAGATAGAGGTGAAGCTTTCGGGAAACAAATATGTGTTGACCGACAAATTGGGTCACAGGTATGAGTTTGTTAATCCAGAGGCACATCTAAGAGCTGGGGGAGATGAGGAAATGGTTGATGAAGAAGATAAAACTGAGCCTCGTGGTCCACGGGGACCAAGACAGAGATATATGAGGCCACACAAGAAGTTAAATGCCGATGTGGCAAGTTTTGTGAACTTCCGACGGGTACCTTCGCACAAGGAGTTCAACTGGGGCCAGCAAGAAACGTTTGACAACATCTCTACGTGTATAGCCGATGGCAGAGATTATAATAAGAGGAGAGAGAACTGAGAGGAAACACATGGATCCCAGATGCAGGAGCAATGGGCCTTTCAGACGGCCTATCGGGAGAGGATGGAGAAGCATATGGAAGAGAAGCAGTTACAACAAGCGCTCCAAAGATCCCAAATGGAGCGTTTGATAAAGATGCAGGAGGATGAGACGGCCCGAAGACGGGCATGGGAGGCAGACGTGGAGAGGTGTCAAAATGAGCGAAATGAATTGGATCGACGCCAATGGAGCGCTTTATATGTCTCTAACCAAATGGCTATTAATAATGCCAAAATCCTCCACGATCAGGAGAGACATCAAAGAGACTATGAAGCCGGCCTTCCTTATGTCGAGCACTCGGGGTGGACCGACTACCCCAATCTCCCTGTTCCACGAGGTCCATCCGATCCATCTCCTCACTGGCCCGAGGCAGTAGGCTCCAGCTTCAGTCCGATACCCTATCAGCCACCACCTCAAGGAGAGCAGAGCTCACTTGATAACTACAGGGAGATATTTGAGGCCCTCGCTGGTTATCCATACCAGCCAAACCCGCCAGTTAACCCCAACGAGAGATATCAGCGGTGAAGGCAAGGTATGTTTTGTGTTGTTGTTGTTGTTGTATACTTTAGTTTTCTTTATTTCTTTTTCGTTATTATTTATTCTTGCCTAGTTAAATGAACGTTGTGGGTGTGTTCCCTATATAACCCTCACGAGACCTCTCGTCCTCCCAAGCTATTGGAGGGTTTAAAAGGGCTTGTTGCATAAGCTAAATGCAACCGTGATTCCTACGAAAGTGAGTTAGGATTGTTATTGTTGTAAATTATTTTTTTCCACAAAAATCAAGGTAATTAACGCATGATTTGGTGACACTTTTATAAAAATGGTAGAACTAATCACCTAACAAATTTCAATGGTTGTGAGAAGCATGCTTTTACACAAGGGTTAAGATTTGTAGGTATAACATGTTCGCAGGACAACCGTTTTTATGAAGAGAAGAAGAAGATATGGGCATCAAACGACAAAAAATCAGGTGCATGCGTTTCCTTTTTACCTTGATTCTCAGTTTAGTAATAAGTGGATTGTATTTTGTATTTTATTTTTTCGGGGTGAAATTTTGGGGAGGTTAGTCGTGTCACATCCCTTGTGCGTTTCAAAACTCTAGTTCTTACACATTGAGGACAATGTTTATCTCAAGTGTGGGGATGGGGGAGTAGTAAAAGTTTTCGATTTTGACCCGTTCATTTAAACACTACACATTGAGGACAATGTTTACCTCAAGTGTGAGGATGGGGGAAAATTTCAAAAAATTTTCAAAAAAATTCTTGTTTCAAAAGCGATCTTAAAAGCACAAGTAACTAAGTCAACGAGGGAAGGCACAATCCATTTGGTCTTTTGTCATGATCAAGTTCAAATTAATAGCATGACGGGTATTTAGCGGGTGGTTATTTGGGAATAATCCGCCTAAGAAACTAGCATTTTATGCATATCACATATCATACCCTTATACGTGAGGTTTTGAGCCACTTTTATATCATAGATTTACATATACTTGTTTCTTTGTTTGAGTGGACCATTAGTCGCGTATTGTAGAACTTGCAACTTTTGATACGTTCGAGACCATAGACCGAATACAAGCACGAGAATGATTAAGGCATTAGGTAAACCTTTTCCTTTTACACCATTTTTATATCCTTACCCAAAAATTATCCCCTAGTAGCCAATTTTGAGCCTAATCCTTTCGTTTAACCACCTTTTAGCCCATAACCGTTCAGCCTTTTCTTTTAAACCCGTGTGATGAAAATTCGATTATAGTAGTCAAATTGTACAGTTGTGATTTGTTTGTTTGCATATAATTAAAAAAAGGAGAGAAAAAGCAAAAAATGTATGAAAAAGATAGAAAATTGTTGAGAAAAGAACAAAAATATATGTTCTTAGTTTGAGAAATAAAAGGCTAAAGTTGTTGCCTTGTAATTGATGTTTATAGTTTAGTTTTGTTTAGAGTAGTCTTTTGTAATAAAAATCGAATTTTCATCACCTTAGCCACTTTAAAATATTCCATTTCCTACCCTTAGCCTAGCCCCGTTACAACCCTTACAAAGACCTTATGACTTGTGCTTAGTATTCGTGATCGGTGGTGGAGAATGATTGATTTGCAAGCCTATGCGGGTACGTGTTCTAATCGGTTTTGAGCGATTATTCTTTGAAGTGCTAATAAATTATGAGAATTAGCCAATTTATAAACCGAGTGGAGAGAACACTGTGAGGGATGTGCATGAATTGTTGGTTTCACGGGCGGGTTAATCTTGGATAACCATTGCATATGAGATTGTCACACCCCAACCGATGGCGGAATCATCGGGGCGCGGCACTAGGCGAATCAGATTGCTCAAGAGATTCCATAACAACTATATTGCGATAATATTTAATACATTCGTTATCCCATACTAACAAATAATACAATCACATAAGTTATCACAGATTTCTTGTCCTCTCGAACAATACAAATCCGACAACCTAGATTTTAGTTGAGTTTCTAGACTTCCTAGCTTGATTTGATATAGTCTGCGATCTAACCTGCAACATACGTTAAAATATTTGTCAATACAAAAGTATTGGCGAGTATACAGGTTTGATATGTAGTAGCATAATAGATTAAAAGTGCTGCGAATTTCCACATGCATAAACGTAATACACGACATATACACTCACAAAACTGATACTACCAACTAAGTCCTCGATGCTCGAATGTACGATGGCATAACTAGACCCCGTCGGGCGCAATAGTACTATACTAGTCGTGGTGGGACGTCGCGAGTATAAGTCCTAGTACATATGCAACTAGCATCACGTATATCTATGCATAACAGTTATTCGCAAATGATAATTCGATTGATTGAATAA
Organism: Helianthus tuberosus; assembly: GCA_030545235.1. Taxonomy (NCBI): domain Eukaryota; kingdom Viridiplantae; phylum Streptophyta; class Magnoliopsida; order Asterales; family Asteraceae; genus Helianthus; species Helianthus tuberosus. The sequence continues at coordinate 193,220,322 of CM060406.1, forward strand.
TTCGATTTGTTAGTTCGATTTGTTAGAAACGTATGTTACACCAAAAATTCGATTAAAAAGGGTTCAAGTATACTCACAGTGCGTATTCAGCAACTAAATACTGCTTGATTGATTGGTTGAGAATGCGCCTGACTTAGCCTGATCGATTTAGAGTGCGTTAAACGGCGATGGACGAATCAGGTGACTATTGGTCCTTCGATCGGATGGCAATCCGGCCGGATGGCCATTCGGTTGAAATGATAAGGTCCAGTGACTATCCGGTCGGATGGCAATCCGTCCGGATGGCCATTTGTTTGAATGATGAGTTGGCCCGGATGGCATGCATCCGTGCGGACATGTTATCCGTGCGGACATGCTATCCGTGCGGACATGCTATCCGTGCGGACATGCCATCCGTGCGGACATGCCATCCGTGCGGACATGCCATCCGTGCGGACATGCCATCCGTGCGGACATGCCATCCGTGCGGACATGCCATCCGTGCGGACATGCCATCCGTGCGGACATGCCATCCGTGCGGACATGCCATCCGTGCGGACATGCCATCCGTGCGGACATGCCATCCGTGCGGACATGTCATCCGTCCGGACATGTTATCCGTCCGGACATGTTATCCGTTCGGATGACACGTCTGTTTCACGTTCTGAACATTGTTTTTGAGTGCTTATCGGAGGGAATACGTGTAAAGTTACCGGGACAGTGTAATCTCGCACTAACACTTGAAGTTCCGTCAATTCCGACCCGCTCTAACGGCCGGGAATCTCCCCGTTCCATCAGATCTGGCCGTTCGTGATGGTTCTTCATGGTTAACTCGAAATCGCACAGTTCCTTGGGTAAATACTTAGATTTAGGCGAGATTTGTTACCAAAACATGTGGAAATCACCCAGATCTGAGTCGTTTATGGTGGGATGAGGTCACAACTGGAAGTTCATAAGAACTCTTGGTGACATCACCTCAAAACGCCTCAAATCCGTAGATTTCACGGTTAGAAATTGAGTTTTGAAAGATAGAATGATGTAGAATTGAGTGTAGATTGTAGAAGTACAAGTTTTAGGTTGAAATCTTACCGGAATCGCGAGGAAATCGAGAGAAAAGGGTCCTGGAGCGTGTTTGGTTGAGTGGGAGCTGTCACATCACTGTTCAAGTGATGTGACATGGTATTTATAGGCAACAGAGGAGAAGAAGGGAGTTCTAGCCCGGATTGCCCATCCGTCCGGATTGCTATCCGTCCGGATTGCTATCCGTCCAGATGGCTATCCGTCGGGATGGCTATCCTGACGCGTTGGACTTCTCCGTTTTTGATCGTTTTGATAGTTTTCGAAGTACGCGCTCTTCATAGTAAATTTATATTATTATTATATATGTATATATATCACTAGGGGTCGTATTTACGTATCCATAACTCAAAGTTTCGATAATTAACAATCGGTTTTCCTTTCGAGTATGCGATTATTAACGACGTCTCACGGCCATCAAGAAGGGTAGTATAGGTCCTTTCTTGAGGTCATCGTGAACGTTATTGTGTGTTGTGCCACAATGACTGACGGGGTACCATTCACTCGTATTGTCATCATCGTCATGACGACCAGAGTTATGGCACTCGCCCGAGAGCCCTTGTTAGCGTTAATTGTTTTACGTTCGACACATCACGGCCACTGAGGAGGGTAGAATAGGTCCTCACTCAATGCCTCCGTGAGTGTTAGTGTTTGCGATAATAGTGTAGTATAGCGATATTATGTTTCGAAAATATGCGATTATCCTTCGAATAGCGATATATACGATATAGTTACATTATGATCTGAATCTCTGGTGCTAGGCGTAACGAGTATATCGAGTAGTAACAACGCACGAAAGTGCGGGTTGTTACAGTCTCCCCTACTTTAGGAAATTTCGTCCCGAAATTAATCCAATAGGTAGACTTCTGAGAGTTGATCTTGTATGGGTAGCGATACAGCGAGTGATTCGATTGGGAGTTGACAACAAGAGTGCTTCGAATAAGAGAGATCGATTGCGATAGCGAGGAGGCGACGTAGAAGACAAAAACAATATCCCACGAGTTGGCGTTCCCAAGTGCTTCGTGTTGCGAAGGATTTGTTAGTTCGATGCGATTGAAATCTTTAAAGGGGACTTGAAAAGGTCTCTCCTGACGTAGAATTAACTGAGTCGATCGTTAACCAACGTTACGAGAAACGTTTATTTTTAGATAGTTAAAAAGGAATTTAGGATGGAATTTTGAAAATTTTCCTCTTAACATAAGGTCAACTGAGTCGATGTTAACCAATGTTGCAAGGAAGTTTTAGGTTTTAGACATGCTAAGGAATTCGAAGATGAAAACTGAAGTTACGAAAACTCTCCTACGGCATGGGTTCAAGCTGAACTCGATGTCGAACCAATGTCTTAAGAAGGATTTCGTTTGAAGGTTGTAAAAGCTTTAAGGAAAACTTGGGCTTATGAAACTTTTCTTGGACATGGAGTTAAGCTGATTCGATGTTATCTCCACGTTGTGAGAAAGTTTCACTTTGTCCACCGGTTTTAAATCAAAATTTTTATAAAAACAAGTTTTTAATAGTACAAAATGTAGTTGATCACCGAGCCCCACTTGGCACTTTCCCACGAAAGTTTGTTAATATGTTTAAAACACTTATATATAGGAAGTACCAGCGGCGTATCCACCATGCTTTGCCCATATTACTTCTGTTTTGTGAGGCAGTGTCAGGTGTGCCGATATGACACGGATAGAATTGCGCTTACTTGGTCCAATCGATAGAAAGCCAGACCGAGTATAAGATAGAATCGAATTGGTTAAGTCGGCGAGTTGTATTGCGAACGTAGCTACAACAGCGTGCGCGAGTAGCCTGATGACACAAAACATTTATGTGTCATGTCTGGGTAGGCGTCGAGTGATAAGCGATAAGCAAATAGCGCATTTTCGATTAGATTCCACATTAAACCCAAATGGCACGTTTCCACGAGAGGTTGCTAACATGATGAAATACCACGTTTAATCAGGTTAGTTTCGCCTCGTGAAGCGGTGTCATGTGTGCTAATGCCACATAGACTGCGATGAACACCAAGCGAGCGATAAGCGGTAGACTATACACGATAAGCGATAAGCGATTAGGTGATTAAGCGAATAGTATAACACAACACTAGTAACGAGGGCGACGATAAACGAATTACGATAAGCGGCAGTTGTTGTGTTGCAAGCGATGGAGGTGTACGCGATTTATGCGGTTCGATTTGATTGCTTAACACCACAGAATTTAACTAACATCAGACCCCACATGGCCTTTTTCCACGAAAGGTCGCTGATATGACTAAAACACCTTGCTTTAGCCATATGAGCTTCATCTCGTGAAGCGAGGTCATGCGTGCTAACTCAACACGAATATCACAGCTAACAGCATAGCGATAGATTGATACACAGCAAACGATGTAGATTCACATAATAAGCGATAGAGATTGCGAGATACACATGATAAGCGATTACGATTAGTCGAGTTTCATTTCGAATAAGCTTTACGTTACGTTGCGACGCATCACGGTTATCGAGGAGGGTAGAATAGGTCCTCACTCAACAATATCGTGAGCGTTTATATACTCGATGAGATTGATCGCTATAGACTTACGACCAGTCTTGCGTTGATACGATTTAGTTGTTACGCCTTGCGATTGAGTGTAGTGTGTTGAAAATAATCACAATAGTATAATAGGTCTAATAACGTTCAACTCCACACGGCACTTTCTGCACGAAACTACGGTAGTATGGTAAAGCACACCTTGCTTTACCCCTATTACTTAAATCTCGTGTTTTGGTGTCGTATTTTGTTCAAACGTTTATGGCACCTTAGAATTCACTACGATCTCCGTGCACTGACCCAAATAATCCCGTGTGCACCCGTGACTAGTTGTTCCTTGCACGTTTATCATACCTCGTTCCAAGAGTGCAGTGAGGGTAAAACACATTATTTCGTGATATAGTATATAGTATATAGTATGTGTGTGAATCTAGTCTAAGTGTGACGACTGGAGTGTGATAGAGAAAACGAGAACGAGAGTTAATGTTACGCATAGTGGCAACATCGAGTAAAAACTTAGAAATAAACGTCGAAAATCGTATCATTACAACTTCATCCTACGCTTGCTAGATATCTGATGCTGAAGACTTCTTGCTGGAGCTGTTGTTGTTGTACTCAAGTTCATGGTTCGATGCGGCAGTTGCGGGTGAAGTGACCGTAACGGTTGCAGTTATTGCAATAGCGACAGTCAGCCCCAACTGGATGATGATAGGTACACGAGTAACACTGGGGATGAGTTCCAGTGTAGGCTCATTTTGGGAACATCGGAACTGTTCGGAGAGGTTTCGGTTGTAGTAGTTCAGTTGTTGATGAGCTTGGGCTTGAAGTCTTTCGTTTGCGGCTGGGTTTGTCGGTGTCTTGTGAAGAAATGTCATCGTTGGAGGTTTCGTCTGAAGACTCACTTGTAGAGTCTTTGGCTGATTTGTCAGAAGATCCGTCGGCAGATTTGTCAGAAGAATCGGCAGCAGATCCGTCTGAAGAATCGTTAGCAGATTCGTTAGAAGAATCGTTAGCTGACTCGTTAGAAGAATCGCCAGCAGATTTGTCAAGAGGTTCGTCAGTAGATTCATCAAAAGATTCGTCAACATGTTCGCCTGAAGGATTAACGGCGATTGCTTGATGAGCTTGCTTGACAGGAGTCCTTGTGAAGAACCCTTCCATGAGTCGTTTGTTGTTGATTTCTGCGGCCAAGCGGTAGGTTTCTTCGATGGTAGCAGGTCTTGCAGCTTCGACAAAATCACCCACACACTCAGGCAAGCCACGAAGGTACTTTGCGATGGCCTTTTCTGAAGTGTTGACCTGATCTGGGCAGATTATGCTAAGCTGTTTGAACCTTGTGGTGTAGCTAGCATTGTCACCTTCGGCTTGCTTGATTTCCCAAAATTCGTTTTCTAGCTTCTGAATTTCGTGAGGGGGACAGTACTCTTTCTTCATGAGCTCTTTCAGCTCATCCCAAGAGAGAGCGTATGCTGCAGAGATTCCACGTTTGTTACGTTCGGCGGTCCACCAGTCGAGTGCTCGTAATTGAAATACTCCGGTAGCGCAAGTAGTACGGAAACTATCGGGACACCCACTTTGACGAAGGGTAACTTCGATAGAATCGAACCACTGGAGTAGTTGAGTCACACTTCCTTCGCCTGTGAATTCCATCGGATCACAGGCCTTGAAGTGTTTGTAGAGAAATGTAGATTGCGGCGCTTCTGTCTTGGAGTCTTCCGAGGCTCGAGAGTTGCTCAGAGAGTGCACTTGAGCGGCAATTCGAGGAATAAGCTTTGCCACTTCTTTAGTCACAAGTGATGCAATCCTCTTATTGGCACTTCGTTTGGCTCTCCTCCTAGCTGCTCGTTTCGAGGTAGAGTTGTTGGAAGGCATCTAGACAGGAAGAGACTTGGAATGAGATTCGATCATAATGATTTTTTTTGAGTTTGCGTTTCGATTGAGCGCGTTCAAAACTTGATGCCATAGTATAGTAGTAATACGAATCACATAGGAGCCACATAGGAGACACGAACTTCCTAAGTTCTCACACAATGACTTGTTGTTTATACGTATATATATATATATATATTTATATAATTGTAATTTGTAATCATACACATACAGGTCGATTTAGAATATGCGAGGACGCGTTGAAGTGAGAAAACGATAGCGAAGGCGATAGATTATGCATTAGTTTTGTTGCGAACATTCGAGTTTCGTTTTAGATTGCGATAGCTGTGCGAGTCGTGCATTTATAAAGCAGGGAGTGAAAATCGTTAAGTCGAGAAATCGATAGAGCGTAAAGTTTCAAAACATAAATAAATTCCAACCAGTTGTAAAATCGGCGGTTCGTATGGTAGAGTGCCTTGGGTGTTTAGGCGTCGACTACCCAAGGTAACCCAACTGTATTTGACAAGTTCGTGTATGCGCGTTGACCTAGAAAACTTCATGCTTCCACTGGGATGCAGCTCATGGCATTCGTCTTCCTAGTCACCGCGTAGCTCGAGTTATCGTGTTAGTCGAGTCCTTGGTGAGAGCTTTTGTAAACCAGTTTGTAGAGAGTGGAACGGCTTATTAAGGAACGGGTTTCACCCCTGACTTAACAGTTTCGGTCCTAATTGTGGTCATGCTCTTCGAATAAATTCGTGAGTTCCACTAGATTTCGAAATGGAGACTTTCTCCGAGATGTGGATGTCACTCCTAACTCGATGAAAAGTTCTCATGCTAGAAAAATGCGTTGAGTGAGCAATCCTATCGAGAGTTCTTGGTTTTCACACCTGATCTCGACTGGATCGCTCGGTTTCGTTATGCGAGTATTTTCGAAAACATGTGTATTGTGTCTGCCTTAGGAAAGGCTAAGTAGTATTTCGGCCTTAGGAAAGGCTTCTTCGTGTGAAGTTGTAGTTTGCGGTGTTCACACAAAGTTGTAACTTTTAGCAATTTCGATCGAGAGTATCAAGTAGGCCCAATACAAACCCCACTGGGTTCGTACGAGTCGGCATGTTGGTACTTAGACTATAGACTAGGTCAATTTCTAAGACGTCGACCCGGACTAGGTCGAGTCTGGCCTAATTCCCTATAGTTATGGCTCTGATACCAATCTGTCACACCCCAACCGATGGCGGAATCATCGGGGCGCGGCACTAGGCGAATCAGATTGCTCAAGAGATTCCATAACAACTATATTGCGATAATATTTAATACATTCGTTATCCCATACTAACAAATAATACAATCACATAAGTTATCACAGATTTCTTGTCCTCTCGAACAATACAAATCCGACAACCTAGATTTTAGTTGAGTTTCTAGACTTCCTAGCTTGATTTGATATAGTCTGCGATCTAACCTGCAACATACGTTAAAATATTTGTCAATACAAAAGTATTGGCGAGTATACATGTTTGATATGTAGTAGCATAATAGATTAAAAGTGCTGCGAATTTCCACATGCATAAACGTAATACACGACATATACACTCACAAAACTGATACTACCAACTAAGTCCTCGATGCTCGAATGTACGATGGCATAACTAGACCCCGTCGGGCGCAATAGTACTATACTAGTCGTGGTGGGACGTCGCGAGTATAAGTCCTAGTACATATGCAACTAGCATCACGTATATCTATGCATAACAGTTATTCGCAAATGATAATTCGATTGATTGAATAATTCGATTTGTTAGTTCGATTTGTTAGAAACGTATGTTACACCAAAAATTCGATTAAAAAGGGTTCAAGTATACTCACAGTGCGTATTCAGCAACTAAATACTGCTTGATTGATTGGTTGAGAATGCGCCTGACTTAGCCTGATCGATTTAGAGTGCGTTAAACGGCGATGGACGAATCAGGTGACTATTGGTCCTTCGATCGGATGGCAATCCGGCCGGATGGCCATTCGGTTGAAATGATAAGGTCCAGTGACTATCCGGTCGGATGGCAATCCGGCCGGATGGCCATTTGTTTGAATGATGAGTTGGTCCGGATGGCATGCATCCGTGCGGACATGGTATCCGTGCGGACATGCTATCCGTGCGGACATGTCATCCGTGCGGACATGCTATCCGTGCGGACATGTCATCCGTGCGGACATGTCATCCGTGCGGACATGTCATCCGTGCGGACATGTCATCCGTGCGGATATGTCATCCGTGCGGACATGTTATCTGTCACACCCTCAAAATCCACACGCGGAGTATTACCGCGAGGCGTGTGACGACCAGGATCTTAGCCACTAATTATTTTGAACCGTTTAGTTATTATAACAAATAATGGTATAATTAGCGACCAATTTTAAATTTTTCAAAACATAGCTTGAGTTTGCAGCGGAAAGGAAAGAAGAACACATCGTAATTTAAAACCACATGTTGTTCATACGAAACTTACAAACCACGCACTCCATCCGATTGCAACGTCCGTCTTAACAATATTGAGCAACCTGCAAAGCATGCAGTAGGGTATCAACATAATGTTGGCGAGTCCACGAGTTGTCCAGTTTTAATTACTAAAAACTTGTTTCACCAGTTAATTTATCCGTTTATACATGCGATGGGGAGCTACCCCATAGGTAAGCGATTAAACTGTTTTACAATACCGAATACTTACTTAACCGTACGTTTCCGCAGTGCCCCGTTTGTCAATGTTCTATCATCATTGATGGTTTGCCAGAGTACATTAGTTCACTCCCGTTCCCCGTAACAAGGGTCGGTGTGAGGCTGGTTACACCTAAATAGCGCTATCAACTAATAACCCGTTCGCCAGGCCCCGGCGATTAATCGGTAATAAGTAGTGAGGACTTGAGTGATAGAGTTTCGTTTAGTGGTGCTTGTTGCATTACCGTATAAACAACAATTAACTAAGAGTCCCATTTAAGGGGAAGAAAGTAGGTTTGTATCCCTTACGAGGGGATAGCGTTTGTTTAAGTTTCCGTTTCCCAAAACCACCGGGAACGCATGCTTTAAAAGTTGTGAACTCACCTTTGCTTTGCTCGGTTGATAATTTACTTGTGTTATGTTGGTCAACCATACCCTATTATGGTTATTAATATTCGTTAGGTTCGTATGCAAGTAATGTCACGTATAATCCTACACGTAATCTAACACATAGCATGCATGTCATACTAACATATATGTTATTGGGCCTATACTAGCACATAAACAGTTAAACAGTAACAGTTAAACAGCAACAGCGATACACAGTCCATAACAGCAGTTTGTGCGGCCCAATAACTAAGTGAAGTAGTCCAGTCGAAACCGGGTGGTCTCGACTCGAGACCCAGAGATCTCGAGTCGCAACCATGAGTTCCTGAGTCGAAATCAGATGATCTCGGGTTGTGAACATTTGAGTCGCAACCGTAGAGGTCTCGAATCGAGATCATGAGATCTCGAGTCGCAACCGTGCTGGTCTCGACTCCTGGAGCGCCTTGTCTGGTTTCGAGTTGTCCTTCAGTGGCCTCGAGTCGCAACCGTAAGGTCTCGACTCACAGACTATGCAGATGCTTCTAGAATTTCCATATCAGTACTACCCAATCAGATTTCATAAGAAGGTACTATCCAATCAAATTTCATTAACATGTTTTATTCTACCGTACACTACCAGATCGGATTAAAACAGCTTAATTCAAATATTCATGGCATCTTCAAATAGTTCATTATTCATACTAAATTTTCCAAATCAAATAATTTACTCAAAACAGTTTGCACACATAAACATTTAGCCAAGACCTATCACAAACATATATATATCTTCTCAATTCAAAACCAACGAATCAACAACCTATTACCCATAAATATCACCTGTTTCAATTGCTTGTGCATCAAATACCCTACACCAATTTCTATTAAAGCCCCAATCTAATTAATTCACCCTCATGTATTTTGAACTAACTGTTTATCTTCACTAAAAATCATATCATCAATTTTAAGCATTATACATGTAATGGAAAGTACTCTAATCAGCAAATGTTACACCCCTTTTCAAAACATAATCGAACAGATTGCCTTAACACCTTAAAACACAAATTTTAACCTTACCTTTATTCAAACACTTTGCAACCTATATTCATTTAACCAAGCATTACTAGATGCAAGACAGTCAAAAAACGCACCTACTGACCGAATGATTAGGAGCTGAACGGTCACCAGCTGCCATTGCTTCGGGGCTGTATGGGAGCTCCGACGACTGCCGCGACCGTCGGTTCAACATCCACCGATAATTTCAGGCGTAGCATCCTACCACACTCGCAAAGCACCAGATTTTCTTGTCAAAAGAAGAATGCCAACTACCAGATTTGAAGATGAAAGGGGAGATAAATCTTACCAGCTTTATTTCGGGGTTCAGCTGGAACTCTTCGTCGCATTACTGAGTCACCGGAACTACGACGTAAATTGTCGTTAAGCCAGCGCCGCCAGTCACCGGGCTTCTCTTCTCGCTGCATCTCTCTCACCGCCGCCCTCCTACACTGTCGGACACCACAACTGCTCAGCAGTGAGTCCGCCGTCGCCGCCGCCGTAACCAATCACCGTTGTTTCTCTCTATCTCCCCGAACTCTCCCTCGGAACATGTGGGCATGGGCTGAGAATAACCGGAAGGATGGTGTTTGTTGGATTGTTCCGGAGATTGGTTACTAGCTCCGGTTGCCAATGGTTTTAACCAGAGAGGGAATGGGGTTTGTTGGGTTGGCCGGAATGCATCTCCGATTGCCGGAGACAGGTCTACTCGAACAGGGGATATGGAAGAGGGTGGGGTGTGCGGCTGACTAGTCTTTTAGGGTTTTAGATTTGTGTTATAAAAGGAAATGAGGGGGAGGGATTATAAGATGGGTTTAAATAGGTAGGGTTTAGATTTAGATTAGTTGGGTTGGGCCTAGCCCAAGTGCATGGACCCGTCAAATGATTGCGCGTCTAGTTCAATTATACTGGCCCGGTTATTTTAAAACCTAACCGTGGTGCGTAATTAAATTTCTAATCGCGTGTGCTATTATTTTGTAAATACTTAATAATACTAGTAATAATAATAAGAACAATTATAATAATGAATGTGCGTATTACTAAAATGCCCTTCTCTCAACAACGAGAGTACGGGTTGTCACATTCTCCCCATGTTACTGGAATTTCATCCTCGAAATTTAGACAAGAGTCAACCGATACGCTCTATGCGTATACACACACTCCATTACCGTACGTAGATACAAGCAGTTTCACAAAAGTCCACCAAAACGAACATGTAAATCACATAGCACATAAGGTCACATAGCACGAAAAATCACGTAGGATAGGATTCACAGAGTTTGCACGTACCTCACATAGTATAGAATTTCACAAATTTAATTATAACATACAAGAAATGCACAGGAAGACTCGAAGTGTCACATTATCCCCAAGTTCAAGAAATTTCGTCCCGAAATTTAGCACGCAGCCACTGACAAGCTAGTGTGTTTAAACGTTTTTGTGGGGCGTCACCTCATCCCCTGTTGGTTTGGAATTTCTTCCTGGAATTTAGCGGTAGCTTCAGTGCTGGAAGTGATGTTTATAAACAACTAGGGATACATGCGTATCATCTAGTTTTCCCATTCCCAGGTAAACTCTAGGCCACTGCGTGAGCTCCAACGAACTCGGTCTGTTGGTTACACTACGCTCGAGGGTTTTGATTTCTTGATCCTCGATCTCAACCGGTTTCTTAACAAAGCGTAGTTTGTTGCTGATCACGGGTTCCAAAAAAAAGAACAACGAATGTTTCATCTGACAGACACTTCTTCAGATTAGGCACGAGAAAGACGTTGTGTACCGCATTCAGCTCTTCAGGCAGGTTTAGTCAATATGCTACCTTACCGATCCTTTCGGTAACTTCGAATGGTTCAACGTATCGCGGATTAAGCTTGCCCTGTTTGCCAAAACGTAGCACACACTTCCAGGGTAAACCTTTTAGTAGAACCCAGTCTCCGACTAGGAATTCTGCGTATCTTTTCTGACGGTCACGAGCTGCCGCCATGCGTTGTCTGTTCTGGGCAATCCTGCCCGTTGTGTCAAGTGCAAGTTCTGGTCCGGTAATTTGGCTTCCGCCCCACACAGAGGTGATCGGCATTTGCGCCCGTGCAATGCCTCAAGTGGTGCCACCTGAATGCTAGTGGGAAGAGACTTCTACAAAAGTCAAGTGTCTCTCGTTTTCCCCAAAGTTGGTAACATATGCTCTCAGCATGCTTTCAAGGGTTTCGGAGTGTTCGTTCGATTTGACCACCCATCAGCGGGTGATAAACGATGTTCCTACCTAACTGTGAGCCAAAGGATTTTGTGCACAGCCTGCGACGAATCGGATGCAAAATGTGGGTTTCGATCAAAAGTGATAGAAGTTGGCACTCCGTGCCCAGCATCTGCTTCCATCAAGTAGATGGTTGTAGGTTCAAAAACTTTTCGGTTTCTTTGGTCGCGTGTCGTTATTAGCAGACATTTCATCAATGCTTTGGACAAAATAGAATAAGATAGAAGCACCTCATAGAATGTCTTTCAATTGCTGGAGTTGCGGATTATAGTGCATCTCCCTAATGTCAGGTGATACTCTTTTGAGTCAAAATCGTGAGGGGTTGCGTATACGGTCGAGAAATGCGGGCTTCGCGATGCCCAAACTCGCGTGTTGAAAACTTAGCGTAAGGCGGTTTGCGTCATAGAAGTACCAGGGTAGAGCGTAGGAGTCGTCCTAATTCCCACTGGTTTTCGGAATAGGTTCGGATGTCGTCGAAAGAAACTAGTGTTGAACTTTGACAGGATGGAATAAATTCGAGTGTCGTAACTAGGAGTTGATCGTATCGAGTTTGAAGAACAATGCTTGCGATACCCGTTACCTCTGGGGTATCCTTGGCTTGTTGCTCCATCGTGTAACGTTCGTAGAGAGTAACTCGTCCAAACAGAGAATTGCGCGGGATAGAGTAGGATAAGAATCAATGGAATTCGCGGAGCATAATATACAAGTAGCGAAAATATGCAATCGATGCGTCCTCTTGAGGCAAAACATAAAGGCTTTGGAATCGGCAATAAGAATTTATCTGATGTCGATGAGGTAGCTGGTCGTACACAAGTCGTATGCAGTTAGAATTAAAGAACGTCACTTGTCGATAAGGAGCGTTACGTCGACGTGGTTAGCACAATAGGAAGCGACTAGAGAGGGATGGTCGTCGTGCGGGTCTGTAGGTTTCAGAGTCTACTGAGACGTCTGGCAGGGTGTAATTCCTCAAATTGGTAAGAAACCAAGTTCGAGTGGATGGTTCTAAGTCGTGCGAATGAGTTCGGAGTAGCGCTTGCGTCGTTGAGGGGGTTTCAATGTGAAACTGCGAAAACAGGTTTTCGAGAAAGTATGATTGAAGTAACACGTTGTTGAATTTCAAGGGCTAAAAAGTTTGTTGACTAAAGGTCGAGTTTGTTGAATTCACCAAACTCGAGTTTGTTGAATTCACCAAACTGAAGAGAGATTTGGTCAAGGTTTCTATACGAAGAAACGTGGATGTCGTGATAAAGAAACGATTGAAGCGGGGATACCATCTTGAGCAAGAAGCGCGAATTCGTACAAAAGCTAGCGAAAGGATCCACGAAATCAGAAGAAGTCGTCAAAGAATAACGGCTCTGTCAAATGAAGGATAAGGTAAGCATCTAGGTCACCGTACCCGTCGGTGGGTTGAATGGCTCGTATCTTCGTCTTGCCACGCCTTCAAATACGGTGGTTTGTAAGAAAGATATCACTTTGCTGGGTTTTGGGGCGTGCTAAGGTATAAGGTTGAACTTAAATAAGAATTAACCATGTAATAAGGAATTTGGGGAAAAACAACTCCGTGATCGATAGGATAATGTGATACGACCACTGACGCTGTAATGTGAAGCATACACTGTGCATGCTCCTCGTGTTTGAGACGTGCAAGCAGAAATCCTGAAAGTGTGGGCTTACTAAAGTGCTTCAAGAATCCAGGTTATCGGTCGGACGAGGGAACAAGTCTCACCACTTAAGTCGGGAAAAGAAATGAATGAGTAAGAAGGATGTGAATGACGTCGTCGTTCCTTCTAACATCACATGATATAGGAATGGCTCCCCTTCGTCGATTCATTCTCATAACTTCTCTATGCGGTTCGTAGCAGGCCTTTCCTAAACAGGTATATCGTGTAATCGTTCGCTGCGTCGATTTGCTCTAATCCAGGGGTGACGTCAGGAAATATGTGGACGAGGACTTGGAATAACTGGTTTCTTGCCCTTAGTGTGTCGTGGCTTTGAATCGAGGTTAGGAGAATTCACTCCTTCTTAGCGCACATCAAGTTTGCGTAGTTTTCGTATAATTTACAGCGTCGAGTACTAATTACACAACTACATATTTACGCACCTAGGCAAAATATATATATATTTACACATCTACACACTGAGTTATGCACAATTAATGTCGATAATTTATAATTACAAGGTGAGTACCTGAGTCTGACGAACCTTGCAATCCGGAGTGTGGTGTCGTTGTGGTTTTCGTTAAAGAACGGTTATAGTCTGGTTTTCATATAAAACATTTTATTTCCCAAATCAAAAATATTTTATATTTAAAACCTAGTTCGCTATAACCAATGGCTCTGATACCAATCTGTCACACCCTCAAAATCCACACGCGGAGTATTACCGCGAGGCGTGTGACGACCAGGATCTTAGCCACTAATTATTTTGAACCGTTTAGTTATTATAACAAATAATGGTATAATTAGCGACCAATTTTAAATTTTTCAAAACATAGCTTGAGTTTGCAGCGGAAAGGAAAGAAGAACACATCGTAATTTAAAACCACAAGTTGTTCATACGAAACTTACGAACCACGCACTCCATCCGATTGCAACGTCCGTCTTAACAATATTGAGCAACCTGCAAAGCATGCAGTAGGGTATCAACATAATGTTGGCGAGTCCACGAGTTGTCCAGTTTTAATTACTAAAAACTTGTTTCACCAGTTAATTTATCCGTTTATACATGCGATGGGGAGCTACTCCATAGGTAAGCGACTAAACTGTTTTACAATACCGAATACTTACTTAACCGTACGTTTCCGCAGTGCCCCGTTTGTCAATGTTCTATCATCATTGACGGTTTGCCAGAGTACATTAGTTCACTCCCGTTCCCAGTAACAAGGGTCGGTGTGAGGCTGGTTACACCTAAATAGCGCTATCAACTAATAACCCGTTCGCCAGGCCCCGGCGATTAATCGGTAATAAGTAGTGAGGACTTGAGTGATAGAGTTTCGTTTAGTGGTGCTTGTTGCATTACCGTATAAACAACAATTAACTAAGAGTCCCATTTAAGGGGAAGAAAGTAGGTTTGTATCCCTTACGAGGGGATAGCGTTTGTTTAAGTTTCCGTTTCCCAAAACCACCGGGAACGCATGCTTTAAAAGTTGTGAACTCACCTTTGCTTTGCTCGGTTGATAATTTACTTGTGTTATGTTGGTCAACCATACCCTATTATGGTTATTAATATTCGTTAGGTTCGTATGCAAGTAATGTCACGTATAATCCTACACGTAATCTAACACATAGCATGCATGTCATACTAACATATATGTTATTGGGCCTATACTAGCACATAAACAGTTAAACAGTAACAGTTAAACAGCAACAGCGATACACAGTCCATAACAGCAGTTTGTGCGGCCCAATAACTAAGTGAAGTAGTCCAGTCGAAACCGGGTGGTCTCGACTCGAGACCCAGAGATCTCGAGTCGCAACCATGAGTTCCTGAGTCGAAATCAGATGATCTCGGGTTGTGAACATTTGAGTCGCAACCGTAGAGGTCTCGAATCGAGATCATGAGATCTCGAGTCGCAACCGTGCTGGTCTCGACTCCTGGAGCGCCTTGTCTGGTTTCGAGTTGTCCTTCAGTGGCCTCGAGTCGCAACCGTATGGTCTCGACTCGCAGACTATGCAGATGCTTCTAGAATTTCCATATCAGTACTACCCAATCAGATTTCATAAGAAGGTACAATCCAATCAAATTTCATTAACATGTTTTATTCTACCGTACACTACCAGATCGGATTAAAACAGCTTAATTCAAATATTCATGGCATCTTCAAATAGTTCATTATTCATACTAAATTTTCCAAATCAAATAATTTACTCAAAACAGTTTGCACACATAAACATTTAGCCAAGACCTATCACAAACATATATATATCTTCTCAATTCAAAATCAACGAATCAACAACCTATTACCCATAAATATCACCTGTTTCAATTGCTTATGCATCAAATACCCTACACCAATTTCTATTAAAGCCCCAATCTAATTAATTCACCCTCATGTATTTTGAACTAACTGTTTATCTTCACTAAAAATCATATCATCAATTTTAAGCATTATACATGTAAGGGAAAGTACTCTAATCAGCAAATGTTACACCCCTTTTCAAAACATAATCGAACAGATTGCCTTAACACCTTAAAACACAAATTTTAACCTTACCTTTATTCAAACACTTTGCAACCTATATTCATTTAACCAAGCATTACTAGATGCAAGACAGTCAAAACACGCACCCACTGACCGAATGATTAGGAGCTGAACGGTCACCAGCTGCCATTGCTTCGGGGCTGTATGGGAGCTCCGACGACTGCCGCGACCGTCGGTTCAACATCCACCGATAATTTCAGGCGTAGCATCCTACCACACTCGCAAAGCACCAGATTTTCTTGTCAAAAGAAGAATGCCAACTACCAGATTTGAAGATGAAAGGGGAGATAAATCTTACCAGCTTTATTTCGGGGTTCAGCTGGAACTCTTCGTCGCATTACTGAGTCACCGGAACTACGACGTAAATTGTCGTTAAGCCAGCGCCGCCAGTCACCGGGCTTCTCTTCTCGCTGCATCTCTCTCACCGCCGCCCTCCTACACTGTCGGACACCACAACTGCTCAGCAGTGAGTCCGCCGTCGCCGCCGCCATAACCAATCACCGTTGTTTCTCTCTATCTCCCCGAACTCTCCCTCGGAACATGTGGGCATGGGCTGAGAATAACCGGAAGGATGGTGTTTGTTGGATTGTTCCGGAGATTGGTTACTAGCTCCGGTTGCCAATGGTTTTAACCAGAGAGGGAATGGGGTTTGTTGGGTTGGCCGGAATGCATCTCCGATTGCCGGAGACAGGTCTACTCGAACAGGGGATATGGAAGAGGGTGGGGTGTGCGGCTGACTAGTCATTTAGGGTTTTAGATTTGTGTTATAAAAGGAAATAAGGGGGAGGGATTATAAGAGGGGTTTAAATAGGTAGGGTTTAGATTTAGATTAGTTGGGTTGGGCCTAGCCCAAGTGCATGGACCCGTCAAATGATTGCGCGTCTAGTTCAATTATACTGGCCCGGTTATTTTAAAACCTAACCGTGGTGCGTAATTAAATTTCTAATCGCGTGTGCTGTTATTTTGTAAATACTTAATAATACTAGTAATAATAATAAGAACAATTATAATAATGAATGTGCGTATTACTAAAATGCCCTTCTCTCAACAACGAGAGTACGGGTTGTCACATTATCCGTCCGGACATGTTATCCGTCCGGACATGTTATCCGTCCGGACATGTTATCCGTCCGGATGACATGTGATCCTTCCGGATGGCATGTGTCCCGTGTGGATGACACGTCTGTTTCACGTTCTGAACATTGTTTTTGAGTGCTTATCGGAGGGAATACGTGTAAAGTTATCGGGACAGTGTAATCTCGCAATAACACTTAAAGTTCCATCAATTCCGACCCGCTCTAACGGCCGGGAATCACCCCGTTCCATCAGATCTGGCCGTTCGTGATGGTTCTTCATGGTTAACTCGAAATCGCACAATTCCTTGGGTAAATACTTAGATTTAGGCGAGATTTGTTACCAAAACATGTGGAAATCACCCAGATCTGAGTCGTTTATGGTGGGATGAGGTCACAACTGGAAGTTCATAAGAACTCTTGGTGACATCACCTCAAAACGCCTCAAATCCGTAGATTTCACGGTTAGAAATTGAGTTTTGAAAGATAGAATGATGTAGAATTGAGTGTAGATTGTAGAAGTACAAGTTTTAGGTTGAAATCTTACCGGAATCGCGAGGAAATCGAGAGAAAAGGGTCCTGGAGCGTGTTTGGTTGAGTGGGAGCTGTCACATCACTGTTCAAGTGATGTGACATGGTATTTATAGGCAACAGAGGAGAAGAAGGGAGTTCTGGCCCGGATTGCCCATCCGTCCGGATTGCTATCCGTCCGGATTGCTATCCGTCCGGATTGCTATCCGTCCGGATTGCTATCCGTCCGGATGGCTATCCGTCCGGATGGCTATCCTGACGCGTTGGACTTCTCCGTTTTTGATCGTTTTGATAGTTTTCGAAGTACGCGCTTTTCATAGTAAATTTATATTATTATTATATATGTATATATATCACTAGGGGTCGTATTTACGTATCCATAACTCAAAGTTTCGATAATTAACAATCGGTTTTCCTTTCGAGTATGCGATTATTAACGACGTCTCACGGCTATCAAGAAGGGTAGTATAGGTCCTTTCTTGAGGTCATCGTGAACGTTATTGTGTGTTGTGTCACAATGACTGACGGGGTACCATTCACTCGTATTGTCATCATCGTCATGACGACCAGAGTTATGGCACTCGCCCGAGAGCCCTTGTTAGCGTTAATTGTTTTACATTGGACACATCACGGCCACTGAGGAGGGTAGAATAGGTCCTCACTCAATGCCTCCGTGAGTGTTAGTGTTTGCGATAATAGTGTAGTATAGCGATATTGTGTTTCGAAAATATGCGATTATCCTTCGAATAGAGATATATACGATATAGTTACATTATGATCCGAATCTCTGGTGCTAGGCGTAACGAGTATATCGAGTAGTAACAATGCACGAAAGTGCGGGTTGTTACAGAGATTATTCATCTTACTGTTAAATATGTTGGAAATTGTAAAATGTTTGAACTTTTGCATGACAATAGACCTTAACCTTAGTCTCGGGAATGGGGAGTGTGTTCGTTGTTTGACCTTTGTGAAAGTGAAAAACAGATTTGCTTGAGCGCAAGCAAAAGACAAGTGTGGGGATGTGATGCGTGGTTGAAAACCGGTGCACGTTATCGTATAACTTGATGTTTTTACATAAGTTTTATTTTCGGATAGCCTACTTTTAATCAAAAATGTATTTTGCAGGTTTGATGGAGTTTAAGGAGCTTTTCGGGAGCTTTACGAGTCACTAGGATGAAAACCGGACAACCGGGACGCGTTGCGAATCAACCGGGAGCACAAGAAGTAAAAATTGGAGAAACGGAGACGGGGAGCTCGTCGCCGACGGGTCCCAGGCCGTCGGCGACGCCTTCTACTAATGCCCGTAGGTCACTGATGCCCGTAACCAGGAGATCAAGGCGTCGGCAGAAAACACGATCAGGAGAACCCGTCGGCGACGGGGTCAGGCCCGTCGGCGATGGGCAGTGATTTTGTCTGACGCGAATTTTTGGGGATTTTTAGTTAAAGTCGATTTTGATTGGTGGGGAGGCCATCAACTCATGAGTTACACTGGTTTTGGGTTTTGAATCTCAACCTTGGAGCCATTATCACCTACCATTGAATTCCATTCCATCACGAATCACACATACAATTCGAATCATCAAGAACATCATCATCATCATTCACAATCACCACTCCATCCAAAAACCCTAATCACCCATATCTCATTCCTTTTACCATCATCCTTCACCAAAACCTTCAACATCCATCAATTCTCCATTGTTCAAGCTTCAAGATGGTTCAAGGCAAGTTCCAATCATCCGGTGATCGAGTTCCCTCCACCATGAGCGGCTAATCACCTTGGTTTCACCCCGGTGTAGGTAGTTGTTTAATTTAGGGTTTTGAATTGTTCTTGATTCAACTTTGTGACATATTGTGTTGATTTTTGAAACCATTGACAATAGTTTACATTTGTTTCGTATTCGTAAATTGTTGACGATTATAAAGTTATGACTTTGCGAAATGGTTATGTGTAGTTATGCGTTGTCATGGTTAGGTTTTACTTGTGTTGATTACAAAGTGCATTCTTGTCCGTTTTTCGAAATTGATAGTTATTGGCACCTAAGTCACGGTACACTAAATCCGTTAATCATATACAATTGAGTTGGATCTAAAACTTGTAGAAACCCTAGGTTGGCAATTACCGAAGCCGGGTGTGAACCCTTCTTCTGATTATTGTTTAGTAATCAATTTTTCTTGCAATCGTTAATTATTAGTTGTTAATCAATTAAACCAAGTCCATTAGTTTAAATTCACATCTCTCAACTAAATAAAAATACAAAAACATTATAGCAAGCTTCATAATTTGTAACTTTCATTTTAATTCAATCGAATCCATTCGCAAACCACATACTCTTCGTGGTTCGACCCCTTACTACCACTAACACATAGTTAAGGGTAATTTGGGCTTATAAATATTATCTTTGACCGGAGCGCGACACTCCGATCAGGGGAAACACGCTTGTGTGGATCTCACAGGAGTCTCCCCCTTAGTTGGTTTAAGGGAAAGCGGGTTTGTAGCAGGACAAGCTATAAGGAAAGTGGAATCAAAAAAGGTGGATAAATACGCTAAAGCATGTGCTGATAACCAACATGCGTTTGTCCCCCTTCGCATTCGACACCTTTGGCTCCCTAGCTCCAGAAGCTATCCGTTTGTTGACTAGGGTCCAAAAGGTTGTCCACAGCAGTTGCTCATCAATAGGGGGTAGGGGTTTGTCTTTAATAGGCAAGGGTTTGCTATTCAGAAAGGGGTAGCGGCGCAGCTTGTTGCTCGCTTACCTGCGATATTGATGTAACTCGGCCAGTTCTTTATAAATATGAAATTTTATGAAAAAAAATATGCATGAATAATGATGAAAGAAATAACATAGCCAGTGAGTTTTTCTCAAATACGGGGAACAATACATCTTGTAGTAAGATTTGAACTAAAGACACTTAAGATAATAATAGCACATTTTTAATGAATTTCTTTTTCGATTTCATATGCGATGATGCAAATAGCGAAAACAATCAAGTGGCTAGATCATTTAAAGGCTTGGAACCTAATGAATGCTGAAGTCAGCTGTCTCAAGTCTCAAAGACCCGATTACAATTCTTTAATAAAAAAACCAAGTCTACTAAGCAATAAACCTTGGATCTCTACTTATAGGGTAAAAATGTAATCCAATTAGGAAACTAAATAAAAAGATTAAAAACTTACAAGTCTTTATCCGTTCTAAAGAAAACGCCACGCCACCTTCCTTTAAATTCCAATGGGCCTCCAACAAGGGCGAGTTCGGTGCAGGTTCAGATACAACTATGGTCGGATGCTCCTGTATCATGCGACTTGTAAAAAACATCTTAATCAGAAACCACACCAACTACAAAATAAAGTTTTAATTAGAGCTGCTAAATAGATCTTGTGCATGAGTTGACGGATTTTACATGTCACAAGCCCGAAAGACGTGTCACATACATGGATGCAAACACGACATATGTATTCACGAGTTGACGCGAACACGATCTGTTTGGCTTGAAAAAACTACTTAAATTTAAGGAAAAATTACAAGTTTTGTCATTTATCTTGATACCCCTTTTCAGGCGGTGTCATTTTCAACGAATTTTGACAGGTTTTGCCCTTTATAGTGAAAATGGTTGCACGTCTTGTCCCTTAGCGCTAACCCAGTTAGATTTTCTTGTTAAATCTTGTTACCTAAGGGTATTTTAGTCTTTTTACCCCCTTTATTTAATATTATTTACAAAATAAAACAAAACAAATCTGCCATCAACCCACCACTACCCGCTCAGACACTTCCACCACCACCGTTCACTTGCCGGCCACCACCACCTGCCAACCACCACCACCCAAACCATCCAAAACAATGCCACCATCACCCTCACTGCCACCCCACACCACCTGAAAACGCCACCATCACCGCAAACCAGCTGAAACCACCACCATCACCATAATCACTTAACAACAAAACTTTGAAACTACCACCATCACCCCGTTGGAACCCTAACCTCATCGCACAGCTCCCACCCCACCCCCACAAACACACAACCACCACTACCACCATTGCACAGCCCCCACCCGCACCCCCACCACCATCATCATCCAAACACCTACTCCGCCACTATCGTTCAGAATTGCAAAAAAAAAAAAAAAAAAAAAAAAAAATCCAATCCTAACCACACTATTGTTACGATCTGCGAAACTAGGGTTTTTTTTTGGAGGGTGATGGTGCTGTTGTGGTGGCCGGAATGATTATGCTCTGATGATGAAGAAGAAGTTGTTGTGGTCGGCTGGATGGATGTAGATATGAATAGGGGACTGATTTGGTGAATGGTGGTTGCAAGGGGAGGCAGTGGTGGATGTTTGATGGTGGACTGGCGGTGGGTTTTTTAGAGAGAGAGGGCGGTGTTCAGGTTTCCAGAGAGAGAAAGGATAGTGTTGGTGGGAAAGGGTGAATGGGTTTTATATAATTAAAATAATGTTTATTAATATATTATGATGTGAAAAGACAACAATACCCTTAGATGGGGTCGACATGATCAGATTTAACAAGAAATATTAATTGGGTTAGGGCCAATAGACGTAACGTGCAAGGATTTTTCATATAAAGTCCAAAATCTGTCAAAATTCGTTAAAAATGACACCGCCAGAAAATAATATTATGATAAAGGAGAAAACTTGTAATTTACATGAAACATATTTTGGATAAATGCTCTACCACACAAGTGTAATTCCTCTCTTATCTTTAAATCCAATACTAATAAAAAAGTATATATAATGTCACATGCCATTCTCATGCTAAAACAAGAGCCAACTTAATGCAACATAGCATTATTTCCTTCCATTCACTATTATTATTATTAATTAATAATTAATTAATACAAAACAATAAAAAATTCCTTAACAACTTAATACTAAAAAATATTTTATTGTTTACTTAGATATTGATTATTTACTTTTGACTTATCTAAAATATATAGTTAGTTATTAGCAGTGTTGTAGAGATCGCTAGGCGCCAGTCGGGCGGTGAAGTACTGACTAGGGATTAATCGGGATTAATCAGGATTAATCGGATCGGAATTTATATATATAATTTCTAAATTTAGATATATACACATACATTAATATCAATATAATACTTAAAAATAGTTCAAAATTCAAACAACTAAGTTTAAAACATAGCAAATACACACGTTAATATCAATATAATACTTAAAAATAGTTCAAAATTTAAACAATGAAGTTTAAAACATAGCAATTTAAGTATTTAAACATTCAAACATTAACATATCAGTCATGGCCTCATGGAATATGTTTTAATGGGTTAAAACATGTTTTTTGGGCCAGGTTGGAACTAAACAACTTGGGCCATGTATTTAATGGTTAAAAACATTTATTTGGGCCAGATTTAAACTAAAAAAGAGTGGGCCGATTAGAAACGATTTGGCTGACTTGGACCGATTTGGGCCGCCTTGCACCGACTAGGACCAACTTGGATCGACTACCGACTAATGGTCCGACTAGCTTAAAATTAATCAGTCAACTCCCGACTAGCGCCTAGGCGCCGATTAATTCTGATTTTTACAACACTGGATATAATATCTTCATAATAATTTTGCTGCAAGTCTATACTCACAGGATGTCATAAATGGAGTTATATTTTTAGGCTTGCCAACCCATTGATAATTAACAAAGGTCAATGTTTCAGTGACGTTATCAAAAAATACTGATTGAAAGAATGGTTTAAGTTATGGAAATCGACTACAGGTCCTATCACTGGGTGATCAGGTTATTGAGGCACTCATTATCCGGAAGTAATACTAGCACTTGAACGTTTATCTCTAGATTTCGTTTAATATCCCCCTATGTTTTGCCATGACGATAAATAAAAGCAGAGCCGTCCCCGAAAACTCTTGAAAAAATTTAGGCCTCGGGTGACGAAAAGAATTGGGCTCAAAATTATGGTTAAGGGTAAATAAATTACAAAAATAAAAACTTAGTGATGGAGTAAAGACTCGAACTTGAGACCCTTGCATTATTTTGAGATGGTTTTTGCCACTACACAACCAATACTTTTTTGAATAATAAACAGATAAATATACTAAATATATAATTTAATAAATATATACAAGCTTATAAAAACTATTCGGGCCCTTTGAAATTTTGGGCCTCGGGCGTCGGCACGGGTTTGCCGGGGCGGCGGGGCCAGAGCCGGGTCTGAATAAAAGTATGACAATTTCTATGTAAAGTTGGTTTGTTTATAAAAGAATTGGTTTTTACACGTGACCAATTGTTGCATTATTTATGGTAAAAAAAAATCACTTAGGTAAATTTATAAAATTAAAAAAATTACAAATTTATATTCTTAAACCCGTGTAGTACACGGGTCTAATAATCTAGTTTATATAATATATCCGTAATGAATTTAATATAAGTCAATTCAGGAGACTCATATTCTTAAACCCGTGTAGTACACGGGTCTAATAATCTAGTTTATATAATATATCCGTAATGAATTTAATATAAGTCAATTCAGGAGACTCTTCCGTGGTGCCTGCTTTTCGCAGATGATATTGTGTTAGTTGCTGATAGTAAACATAGCCTGAATACGAGGTTAGAACAGTGGCGAGCAGCTTTAGAGGGTAGAGGTTTAAGGATTAGTCGTTCTAAGACTGAGTACTTATATTGTGACTTTAGTGGAGTAGACAACGCCGAGGACATCCAGATCACCATTGACGGTCAAGTGGTTCCGCAGGTTAATAAGTTCAAGTATCTAGGATCGTTTGTCCAGAGGGATGGGGAGTTAGATAGTGACGTTGCCCACCGCATCCAAGTTGGATGGTGTAGGTGGAGAGCTGCCACTGGGGTATTGTGCGATAGAAGGTTCCCAACAAAATTAAAAGGGAAATTTTATAGAGTTTCAATTAGACCTGCTATGTTATACGGAACCGACTGTTGGGCCATTAAGGAAGTACAAGCACGCAAGATGGATGTGGCAGAGATGAGAATGCTAAGATGGATGTGTGGGCACACAAGATTAGACCGGATAAGAAATGATGATTTTAGGGAGAGGTTAGAAGTAGCTAGTATATCAGATAAGATAAAGGAGGGAAGATTGAGATGGTTTAGGCATGTGAAGAGGAGGCAGACAATAGAGCCAGTTAGAGTAGTGGAAACTCTTGCGGTGGAGGGGAGGAGGATTAGAGGCAGGCCCAAAATCACTTGGGATGAGCGGATTAGGCAGGATTTGCAAAAATTGCACCTCTCTGAGAACATGGTCCATGATAGGAGTTCGTGGAGACGGAGGATTAAGGTTAAAGATTTCTAGGAGAGGGTTCAATTGTGTTTTTAGAGGTAGTGTATAGCGGTAGATATGTATCTATTTGTATAGGCTGTTTGTGTTGTTATATTTGCCTTGTTTACCATGCACTCTATTACCACTCATGTTATATTGGTAGCTCCATACACACACACACATACACCTCATGTTCTATATTTTTTTTTTCTCTTTCTTCCCTGGGTGTTTTGGAGCCGAGGGTCTCACTGGAAGCAGCCTCTCTATCCCTAGGGATAGGGGTAAGGTGTGCCTACATCCCACCCTCCCCAGACCCTACCAATAGCTCTGCTATTTGTGGGATTTTACTGGGTATGATTGATTGATTGATTGATCCGTAATGAATTTAATAGTCATAAATTTATCCAACTACAGCATATGAAGAAATCAAACCTTGATAGATTTGGGCTCATTTCACCAACCTTTTTGGTGTACTTTTTATTTTATAATGAAACTACGAAAGTCGTTAAACACCTAACTTGGTTACATCATGATGAATATGTACATGTGTTAGTGTTTCAACAAATATAACTAATTTGGCCACAACCAAACAACATGCAAGTAATGAGAAGCAATTTAATTATTATAATTATGCATTATCTTTTTAACTTCCAAATATTAAATGTTTTATACGATACAAGTGTGTGTGCATATATATGCTTAATTGATTTCTAAAATATTAAATAGTTTTTAAAGAACAAATAAATATTTAGGATTTTTTTTTCTTCAAAAAATAATATTATCTTTCATTCTTGCATTAGCTTTGGTCTTACATCTTGACAATTGACAACCAAAATTCCAAATTCTCATAACATTCCAAAAAGCTCTTGGTCTTGTCATATTCTGATCGTTCTTTTCCTTTTTTGAAAATTAAAATAAACTAAGAATTTTATAATTATTTTTGGTCCTATCTTAAACCAAAGTTGGATCATGACCCATGCCATGTGATGATGCTGACCGGTTATATGTTTAAAGTTGAGCGACAAGACCTTTTAGGCTTTTTATCATTCGATCATCATCTTCATTCGTGAGACTTGATATGCGTCCTGATGTAAATAGTTGACTAATATAGTAACATATATAACACAACTATATTTAGTGACTGTTTTGGTCAAAAATCAAGCAATGATAATGCAACCAAACTTTCTGTTGTGAGGTGTGATGCTTGAATAAATGAACAATGCTAAGGATCACTCGGAAATGTAATGAACAAGTGACACAATGATTTATACGAGGAAAAAGCCCTTGATCAAGAGTTGATCTCCGGCATAAAAAACCTCGGGTGATGGAAACTACCAATCACCAACTCAGATTAAACAAAAAAGGTATTACAACTTTGGATGATAGCGAGCTAGTTACAAGGATCACTAGAGTGTAATGTGCAAAAAAGTGTGTAATCGCTAAGTAAACTGTCGAGAGCTGATGAGAGCAGTTACGAGTGTGTGTGTTAAGCTAAAAATAGCCAAGTGTTCTAATTTAGCTCGCTATCCCCTTATAAATTTAGAAATATCTAAGCTAACTAACTATCCGCATTTCATGCAAGTCTTCCAAGAACTCCATAACGTCCATATTGGTCAAGCACGTGCGGAATAAAAATGGAATATGCTCCAGGAATATCGCCAAGACCAAGTCCAAGCTCGTACTCCTGCAAAACAACATCATATTCAAAGAAGACAATTGTTAGTGTAAGGATCCTCATGATGATCCTGGATCCTGATCCTGCAATACTCTCCAAGGATCACTAACTCAAACAGAATTGAGGATCACTAAGCCCGGTAGTAATTGAGGATCACTGATCTTTGAAAAATCTTCCCCTAACAATTGCCCCCAAAATATAAGGAGTAAAGTGTAAATAAACGTGTTATATTTTCTCGTTCTTATCCGTAACAAACCAACGGATATATAGCCGTTGATTCCTGACTAGCCGTTGCATCCTGACGTCACTGAAGTGACTATCCTGCAAAATCATGATTATAAATTGAAGTTAGAGATAAGGGTTAGGAGGCATTTAAATCCGTGCGTTTCATCCTTTAAATTTTCATTCGAAGACTTGATCAGGTATTTCTCTTTCCTTTCTCTCTTCATCTTCTCAATTTTGTTTCTTCTTCTTCACCATCTTCATGACCAAGATGATGCTGAGGTCTTCACCGGTTAAGGATCATAAAAAGGACAGTCCCTTGAAGACCCAAGGGATCATCAAAGACTCTGCGAAAGAAAGATGCTGCTTTACTGATCCACAGATAGACAGGATCCGCCATTGTTTTCCGGCGAACACCGTTTTTAAAGCTTTTGATCCCACCGTCCTAAGCGACTTTGTTGCTGAAACCTGGGTAGCATTTCCTGTCTCCCCATTCACGATAGGATACTCGTATCCTTTCCCTGATTTCACACAATCTTTCTTCTCTCTCACCGGCATCTCCTACATCCAAGCAATGCCAATGATATGGAGGGTCTTGTATACCCTTGAAAGAATCATTGTGCATGAAGGTATTAATCTGGGAATGTCGGAGTTAGCAGAGATGTACGACCTTGTGAGCCATGGATCTCATCGGTACCTATTCAAACATAAACCTGGTGAAGAACACCCCATCTTCAAAGCCACTAAGAATGACACCAACTGGAAACGGCGATTCTTCTTTGTCAGAAGGGATTCTATCCCTGATGGAAAGGATCTGCCTAGAAAATGGACCACTCATGGTAGGATAGAGGATCCTGAGAAGGATCACCAGATGACCTTGTTTCTGCTGAGGATCATTAACATCCTTTTGTTTCTTTTGTGCAGCTATTACTGTTTCACACCTTATTACAACACATGCAACGAAGGAAAGGCTTGCTGCTTTCCGGAGGCTTGATCCTGCAATAAGATCATTCCAAGCAAATACCTAGGATTCTCAAGAGGTATCCTCAGGTTCTGTTACGATGTCAAGTAAGTATCCCATTTTATGCATAACTAAATGTTTAAATTAAAATGAAATAAGGATACTTATCTGTTTTGGATGTGTAGGTGTTGGAAAATCATCGAAGTCTGCTACCCGTTTCAGTGTCACTGACCTTGACGCTGTCCGATCCTCAAAGAAGAAGCCTGCTGCTAGTCCATCCGTCACGATCCCCAAGGCCACCACTTCTAAGGGAAGGGGCGGAAAGAAAAGGAAGACCGCTGATACCCTTGAAGGTCTGCCTCTGATCCAGCATCAGTTTGAAGAATACGTTGCTGAGGTAAAAATGACTGATCCTTAAATGTGATCCTTGTACATGATCCTTCCATACTGAGGGTAAAGGATCCTGAATTGTATCATTTCTTTTGCAGAAATTTGCTGAAATCCAAGACTACGTAGGGAGTATTGAAGAGGTTGAGAAAAAGTGTGTGGACCTCCAAAAGATCATGCTGGCCAAGGATCAGAAGATTGCCTCTCTTGAAAACGACGTCAATCTGGTGAAGAGGGAACTTGTCCTGGCTCATATCACTGCTGATCAGGAGAAGAATGAAATCACCAATGATGCTAAAGTCTCCGCTGCCATTGCTATGTACAAGACCAAGTTGCAGATGGCGATCCTGACTTTGACAAGAGCAACTGGGACATAGAGGGCTGGAAGGCAAGGTTGGCTGAGCTGGACGACGAAGAAGAGGCTGGTGAGGTCCTGGCAATCGAGGCTGGTAGCAGTGGGCTTAAGGATCATGCGGGTGATGCAGGAGCTGGTGAAGGTGATGGTGATAAAGCAAAGGTGTAAGCTGCAGGAATGGGCAATGATGGATATTTCTAGACGTGGCCGGAGCCCATTTTTTAGGACTTGGTGGTAATTTTAATTTGGTTATGGTATTTTGAAACAATCTTGGGTTGTATCTGAACAATAGTTTTTAGGGTTATGGATCATGGATCCTAAGACAATAGGTAGGATAATGGGTGGTGGATGGATCCTCTGTTTGGGGGATGAAACCACTTGTTATCCTGCCATCTTTTAATTCCTGCACTACAAAGACCTATGAACAATGGACACCCTTTGCCAACCCATGTGGACGGGCCACGTTTTCCTGGTAGAAACGTGGGTTGGCAATTTTGACAACCTTAAAGGGTTTAACGTTTTGTGAATAAATAAAATCTTAACTTTTTGGCTATCTTCCGTGTTGTTATCCTTATGAATACTTTACTTTTCAATTGTTGTGATATATATTTTGTCTGAATTTATTAAGTAAAGAAGAAAAATTTAACAAATATCCTCAAAAAGTTTAGGATATGATCAAGGATCACACATCCTATAGTCGACAAGTTCTGAAAAGTAGTTTAGTTCAAGGATCATAAGTTTAGTTGTCAAAGGATAAGGGTCACTTATAAATAAAGAATAAAATTAAAGTATTTTAGGATCATACCTGAGAATCCAAGTTAGGATCCTAATCTCTAACACTTATAATCAGGATAACCAAAAGACAAACCTTAGTAGAAGGTAAGGATCAAGGATCCTTGGTCATTTAGCTTCGAAAACCTGAAATAGGATACAACTTGGGACTAAGCCAATATAAGATAAAAGTTAGTAACTGGGGACAAGCCCAACAATTCTGGGGACAAGCCCAATATACTGGGGACAAGCCCAAAGGATAACTGGGGACAAGCCCAAAGGATCGTGTGTAAACTGGAGTATGGCCCTCACTGGCGACTATCCAAACTTAGTGACACGAAAATGCCAAAACCTTAGCTAACGTGAAAACGTTAGAAACCTTAGGAACGGATGTATGGTACGTCTACCATTATACGTAGGATCCTGGATACAGCCAGTACAATGAAATTGTCAGCCCCTAAAGCGAGTACTGGTCCCATTGCCATGAACTGTACCAGGATCATCGTGCGCAGCTGGCGATACTGGGGACAGGCCCAAACTGGGGTCAAGCCCAAATAACTGGGGTCAAGCCCAAATAACTGGATACTTCTGTGGATACTCAATCCTTTGTTAAGGATACCTGAACCTTCAAAACTCAGAATCAAGTGAAAGGAGGATAAATGATGCAGGATCCTTATCCTTATATAAGATAATTAAAGAATGAAATAGTTTGAGATTAGAATATTACCAAAATGAGGATCATCTGTCCTGTAAGGATCCTTCAAGGATACTCATTAGCTAAGGATCATGGATCCTTGTTACATGAAGTATTTCTTCAAGTGGATAGCATTCCAAGCTCTTGGTAGCAAATCACCTTCCATTGTTAGCAATCGATATGCCCCTTTTCCTGCTTCAGCTTCAATCAAATAGGGGCCTTCCCACTTTGGTGCTAACTTCCCATCAGCAGGATTGATGGTATTCTGAAATGCTTTCCTTAACACCATATCACCAACTTAGAATTTTCTGATCCTGACATTTTTGTTGTAAGCTCCAGCCATCCTTTGTTGATAACTGGCCATCCTTATCCTTGCCAAATCCCTGAGTTCTTCTATAGTATCCAGATCTTGAACCAAGTTTTCAGCATTTTCTTCAGGATCACGAATGCTTGTTCTTGCAGTAGGAACCACCATTTCTGTAGGGATCACTGATTCTGCCCCAAATACCAAAGAAAATGGAGTTTGGCCAGTAGCATTCTTGGGAGTTGTCCTATCAGCCCATAGTACATAAGGTAGTTCTTCTGCCCACTTTCCTTTCTTGGATCCAAGCTTTTTCTTCAAATTGTTGATGATGATCTTGTTGGATGATTCTGCCTGACCATTAGCTTGTGGGTGGATTTGTGTTGATGTTATCATCTTAATCCCCCAGCTGTCACAAAAGTTATTAGTTCTACTCCCAATAAATTGGGATCCATTATCACAAACAATTTCAGAAGGGATACCAAATCTAGTAATAATGTTTCTCTTAATAAAGGATATCACTTCCTTTTCTCTGACTTGAGCAAAGGCTTCAGCCTCTATCCACTTGGAGAAGTAATCAGTCATAGCAAGCATGAATACTTTTCCACCAGGTGCCTTAGGAAGCTTACCAACTATATCCATTCCCCATCTCATAAATGGCCAAGAAGAGGATACAGGATGCAAAAGTTCTGCTGGTTGGTGAAGGATATTACTGTGTCTCTGACAAGGATCACATTTCTTGGCATATTCCACAGCATCCTTCTTCATAGTAGGCCAATAGTATCATGTCCTCAGGATCCTTGAGAACAATGCTCTGCCCCCAGTGTGGTTTCCACAATCTCCTTCATGGAAATCCTTTAGGACTTCTTGGATTTCAGGATCCTCAATGCATCTTAGATATGGACCTGCAAGAGATCGTTTATACAACATGTTTTTCAATATTGTAAATTGAGATACCTTGATTTTGAAGGCCCTAGGGTTTTCTCCTGTAGGAATCTCTCCATGTTGTATGTATCTCATGATTGGAAGGATCCATGATCCTGAATAAGATTGAGTATCATCACTAGGGATGATTGCAGAATCCTCTCCTATCTCCATAGCTACATGATCCTCGATAGCAGGGGTCAGGATATGGATAATAGGGATCCTGATATCCTCTGGGATCTTCAAGGATGATCCTAGATTGGCTAATGCATCAGCCTCTGCATTCTCTTCCCTTGGTACCTGTGTCAAACAAAAGGAAACAAAAGAGAGTGCCAATTCTTTGACTATCTCTAAATATTTGATTAGCTTTTCACCTTTAACAGCATAGGATCCATTAAAGTGATTAGTTATTAATAATGAATCTACATGTACCTCAAGATACCTGATCCTCATATGCTTAGCAATTTGCAAACCAGCTATCAAGGCTTCATACTCAGCCTCATTATTGGTAGTTTGAAATTCACAAGCTATGGAGTGGGGTATTATGTCCCCCTGTGGCGATTTTAGTAGTATTCCAAGTCATGTTCATTTGACATTAGAAGCACCATCAGTGAATAGTATCCAAGGATCCTTAGTTTCTTCTAGCTGTTGGACTTCCAACTCAGCTTCCTTTTGCAAGTCACTACTAAAATCTGCCACAAAGTCAGCTAAGGCTTGGGATTTGATGGCAGTCCTTGGTTCATATTTTATATCATATGCACTAAGCTTCACTGCCCACTTAGCCATTCTTCCTGACATTTCAGGTTTCCTGAGAACATTCTTAATTGGAAAATTAGTCTTAACAATAATGGCATGAGTCTCAAAATAATGTCTTAATTTAGTAGATGCCATAATTAATGCAATGATAAGTTTTTCTAAATGTGAATACCTGGATTCAGCATCAAGCAAACTCTTACTTACATAATAAACAGGATGTTGTGTACTTTGGTGATCCTTAACAAGGACCGCACTTACTCCTTTTGAGGATACTGCTAGGTATAAGGATAATATATCCCCCTTTTCTGGTTTCATCAAGGCGGGGGCTGAGGATAGGTAATCCTTAAGAGCTTTAAGGGCACTTTCATGCTTCTCAGTTCATTCGAATTTCTTGTTCTTCCTCAGGATATCATAGAATTCCTTGCACTTTTCTGAGGATTTGGATATGAACCTGTTCAAGGCTGCGATCCTGCCTGTCAATCTTTGCACATCCTTAGCATTGGCAGGAGATTTGATATTCACAATAGCCTTGATTTGCTCTGGACTTGCTTCAATGCCCCTCTTTGTCACCATATAGCCTAAGAATTTACCTGCCTTAACACCAAAATGACACTTGGAAGGATTTAGTTTCATATTAAATTTATCAAGGATATTGAATGCTTCCTCTAAGTCTTTAAGGTGATCCTCAGCTTTCTTGGACTTAACCACCATGTCATCTATATAGACTTCCATAGTGTGTCCAATTTGTTCCTTGAACATCATATTGACTAGCCTTTGATAAGTAGCACATGCATTCCTTAGTCCAAATGGCATAGCAATATAACAATATATACCAGTTGGGGTCATAAAGGCTGTATCCTCTTGATCAGATGGTTCCATCTGAATTTGTTGAAATCCAGATGAAGCATCCATAAAAGTCAACAACTCATGACCCGCGGTAGCATCCACCATGGAGTCAATGTGGGGTAATGGGAAAGGATCCTTGGGACATGCCTTGTTTAAATCGGTAAAATCGACACATACCTTCCATTTTCCATTTTTCTTTTGAACAACAACCACATTGGCTAACCACCTTGGATACTTGACTTCTCTTATCATACCTGCCCGAAGTAGTTTGTCTACCTCTTCCTGGATAATAGCATTCCTTTCAGGTGCAAACTTCCTCCTCTTCTGATGTATAGGCTTGAATGACCTGTCAATGCCAAGCTTATGAGTAATTATATCCTTAGATATACCTGTCATGTCTTCATGCTTCCATGCAAAGGTAGTTTTCCTTCTTTTAAGGAAGGATACTAGATCCTGTTCAATGTCACTAAAGATCCCTGATCCTATGAAGATCCTGGATTCAGGATCATGGGGATCCATGAGGATTTCTTTTACATCCTGCTCTCTTGCCTCCAAGACATCTCTTGAAGGATACTTTAATTGCTATTGCTCCCTTGGTCTTGAGGCTGGCTTCATTGATGAGGTATAGCAATTCTTAGCCTCTTGTTGATCACTCTCAATTTTCACAACTCCCCATGGACTAGGAAGCTTCACGCACTGATGATAAGTATATGGGACTGCCTTCATGTCATGTATCCATGGCCTGCCAAGGATAACATTACAACAGGATAAGCAAACTATAACACAAAACTTTTGATAAGAATGGAGTCCTTCAATATAGATAGGGAGTTTGATGTCCCCCAATGTGTTTTTGGTTTCCCCGCTAAATCCCACAAGTACTAAGGATCTTGGGACAATATCAGACTCCGGGATATTCATCTTCTTGAGGACATCAAGCTGAATGATGTTCACAGAGCTTCCTCCATCTATAAGGATCCTGCGAACAAAATGATTAGAAATAAACAAGGTAATAACAAGACCATCATGATGAGGATCCTGAACATCAAGACGATCATCCTCATCAAAAGTTATGATCTTATCCTTGGTGACAGTGGACGTCCGGATGGGTCTGTCTCCATTATCCATCTTGGTTTCCTTGGCATGTCTTTTGGCTGCTGAAAAGGAGGTACCACAAATGTCTGATCCACCGGATATAAAGTTTATAACTTGTGCATCTGCTGGAGGAGCAGGAGCCTTTTCCGGGATCCTTTCAGGATCCTGGATCCTTGACTTCTTTCGTCCCAAAAGCTCTTTCAAGTGCCCCTTGCTTAACAAGTAACCAATTTCCTTTCTAAGTGCAATACACTCTTCAGTGAGATGCCCGAAATCCTCATGATATACACACCACTTGGACTTATCTTTTGTAGCAGCTGGTTTATCACTTTTTCTCAGCCACCTAGCTTTCTCACCTAGATTCTGCATTGCAAGGATTAGTCCATTGTTATCAACAGAAAAATAGTATTCAGAAATAGGAGGATAATCCTCATCATCCTCTTCTTGTTCCACTGCATGCACTGTTTTGGTCAAAAATCAAGCAATGATAATGCAACCAAACTTTCTGTTGTGAGGTGTGATGCTTGAATCAATGAACAATACTAAGGATCACTCAGAAATGTAATGAATAAGTGACATAAAGATTTATACAAGGAAAAAGCCCTTGATCAATGAATGATCTCCGGCATAAAAAACCTCGGGTGATGGAAACTACCGATCACCAACTCAGATTAAACAAGAACTGTATTACAACTTCGGATGATAGCGAGCTAGTTACAAGGATCACTATAGTGTAATGTGCAAAAAAGTGTGTAATCGCCAAGTGAATTGTCAAGAGCTGGTGAGAGCAGTTGCGAGTGTGTGTGTTAAGCTAAAATTAGCCAAGTGTTCTAATTTAGCTCGCTATCCCCTTTTAAAAAATGGAAATATCTAAGCTAACAAACTGTTCGCATTTTGTGCAAGTCCTCCACGACCTCCATAACGTCCATTTCAGCCATGCACGTGCGGAATAAACATGGAATATGCTCTAGGAATATCGCCAAGACCAAGTCCAAGCTCGTACTCCTGCAAAACAACTTCATATTCAAAGCAGACAATCGTTAGTATAAGGATCCTGATGATGATCCATGATCCTGATCCTACAATACTTTCTGAGGATCACCAATTCAGACAGAATTGAGGATCACTAAACCCAACGGTAAATGAGGATCACTGATCATTTAAAAATCCTCCCCTAACAATTGCCCCCAAAATATAAGGAGTAATTTGTAAATAAACGAGTTATATTTTCTTGTTCTTATCCGTAACCAACTAACGGATATATAGCCGTTGTAATCGAATTATCCGGTGCCATCCTGACGTCACTGAAGTGACTACCCTGCAAGATCATCATTATAAATTGAAGTTAAAGATAAGGGTTAGAGAGCATTTAAATTCGTGCGTTTCCTCCTTTAAATCCTCATTCGAAGATTCGATCAGGTAATTCTCTCCCTTTCTCTCTTCATCTTCTTTCTCTGTTCCTTCTTTCCTCATCTTTATCTGCGATCAAGATGATGTTGAGATCTTCACCGGCTAAGGATCACCGTAAGGACAGTCCCTTGAAGACCCAAGAGATCATCAAAGATTCTGCGATAGAAAGATGCTGCTTTACCGATCCACAGATAGACAGAATCCGCCATTGTTTCCCGGCGAACACCGTTTTCAAACCATTTGATCCCACCGTCCTGAGTGACTATATTTCTGAAACTTGGGTAGCCTTTCCGGTCACACCATTTACAATAGGATACTCGTATCCTTTTCCAGATTTCACCCAATCCTTCTTCTCTCTTACCGGCATCTCCTACATTCAAGCGATGCCAATGATCTGGAGGGTCTTATATACCCTTGAAAGGATCATTGAACATGAAGGAATTGATTTGGGAATGTCAGAGTTTGCAGAGATGTATGACCTCGCTAGCCATGGATCCCACCGATATCTACTCAAACATAAACCTGGTGAAGAACACCCCATCTTCAAAGCCACTAAAAATGACACCATCTGGAAACGGCGATTCTTCTTTGTCAGAAGGGATTCTCTCCCTGATGGAGAGGATCTGCCTAGAAAATGGACCACCCATGGTAGGATAGAGGATCCTTAGAAGGATCACCAGATGACCTTGTTTCTGCTAAGGATCACTAACATCCTTTTGTTTCTATTTTGCAGCTATCACTGTCGCACATCTTATTTCAACACCTGCAACGAAGGAAAGGCTTGCTGCTTTTCGAAGGCTCGATCCTGAAATAAGATCATTTAAAGCAAATACCCAGGATTCTCAAGAGGTATCCTCAGGTTCTGTCACAATGTCAAGTGAGTATCCATGTTTATATGTAATTAAATGCTTGAATTAAAATGAAATAAAGATACTTATCTGTGTTTGAATGTGTAGGTGCTGGAAAATCATAGAAGTCCGCTACCCGTTTTAGTGTCACCGATCTCACCACTGTTGGTCCCAGGTCCGGGAAGAAAAAAGCTGCTGCTAGCCCAAGTACTGCCATCCCCAAGCCTACTGCTTCCAAAGGAAAGAAGAGGAAAGCCTCTGAGGCTGACAATCTAGAAGGCATACCTCTAATTCGCCACCAGTTCCTTGAGTACTTTGTTGATGTAAGGATCACTGACTTAACTTAGTTATCCTGCCCACTTGAGGATCATGTTATCCTAAGCTTTACATTGTCTTCTTTGCAGAAATTTGCTAAAATCGAGGACTACGTAGGCATTGTTGAAGAGGTTCAGCAAAAGTGTTTGGATCTCCAAAAGATGATGTTGGCCAAGGATAAGAAGATTGCCTCCCTTGAAAATGATGTCAATCTGGTGAAGAGGGAACTTGTCCTGGCTCACATCACTGCTGACCAAGAGAAGAATGATGTGACACCCCAGGAAAATCTGGAAAACAACGCAACTTAACTAGCTTCCTCAGTAACCACGCGCTAAATTTCGGGACGAAATTCTCTTAACAGGGGGAGAATGTGACAACCCTCAAACTCCATGTATTCCGTACAATTTATTAATGACAATTAAAGTGCTTGACGACTGTGTGGAATTATTTAACTGCTATCTGATTTATGTGTTATGCTTACATGTACTTGTTAACACACTAATAAAGTACAGAAAAGTCATTAAATAAGTCCGTTATGATTTCCTAAGTGTTAGAAATTAAAAACGTTACAAAATATATAAATAGGACACTTTTCGGATTAATTAAACGCTTTAACGGAACAGTGTCAAACCGAACAACCAGACTTTACCCGGAACACAAAAATATTGTTAAACACATTGTTTCACGTTTTACTGAGCCAGTTATGATCCCCGAACATCATAACACACTATATAAATATCTAATAAATAAACCCCTAACTATATACTTAATTCCTAACTAGTTCCCTAACCATTTAGTTGAAACCCAACCCTTTACCCCCCCCCCCCCCCCAATTCGATGGCCACCCTAGAGGGAACCACCATTGATATTCTTGAATATTAAAATGGATTATGTTGGGGGATAAAGGGGCATATTACACAAGGGACAATGAAGTGTTGGAGGTTATAAGAATTAACCTCAAGACCATCTTCTTCTCACTTCACCACTTCCATTTCTCACAAACACCCTCTCTTCCTTCTTGGTTTCGGCAGCCCACTAGTAGCACCACCACCACCATTATTTGATCATCCTCAAACATTCTAAGCACATCCAAGGGTGATAGAAGGCATACAACGAAGCTCGGTGCTCTCGGAAGTGGAAGGACCTCTCTACATCGCTATTAACCACCCATTTTTCGTCTAGAATCTTCCCTAGCCTCGAGCTAGTAGTAAGTGACTCTAAACCTCTTCTTGACCTTGTCTAGAGTGGTTAATAAAAGTTTCGTCGGTTAAAAATTGCGAACATATAAGATCAAAGTCTAAAAGTTTACTAAAGTGATGAACAAGGTGGTTAATGGATGAATATGTGTGTAAATCATGTAGATCTGGTGTAGTTATGATGATTGGGTAATTATCTGATGCTTTACTGAATGATATTAGTATATGATGTTGTTGTGGTCACTAAACTCGTTAACGGAATCGATCGAACATGATTTAGATGGTTAAACACTTTAAATCAGAATCTGTCTAACTTTTACAGCCCACTTCTGTTGGCTGTAAACAGGTCTTAACCTCAACGAAAAATTGATATTTTGAATCTAAAATATGTTATTATGAAATACGGTTCTAATGGCACCGGAATCGTAATTTTTGGACTCCGTTTACTATTTTTAAAGTGTTAATTTGTAACAGCTACTTAAGCTGAATTTTGACAGCAATAAATGGGCGTCGTACTTTCGGTCATAACCTGAGTTTTGTGATGAATCGGACCATGAAAATTTTACTGTAGATGATAACTGAAGTATTTGTAATTACCCCACTGGAATTTCGCAAATCGGACTTACGATGAATTTGTAATAAATTGTTTCGTGGACTGTGGTCAGAAATACATAAATCTGAGTTCAGTCCCGAATATGAATTTTTATAAAATATTGGTGATAAACCGGACCCCGATATTTTTACACAATAAAATATGGAATGTTTATGATGTTCTATAAAAATTTGGGAATTTTTGGAATAATCTAACTATTTTATTTAAATGTCCGAAAACAGCCGGTTTTGAGTATTAATGCTGAAACGACATAAGTAGTGATTTGCATGTCTAAATGTCGAGTATGCTATCTGTGAATGATTTGACATGTTATATATGTTATGTGCATTATCGTATGTTTGATTTTGAGTGGGGAATGGACGGGAAACTTAGATGGGCATAAACCGTTACAGTGATGCATGTTGTGTGATAGATACGTGTAGGAACTTTGTGTTCTATTTGAAAGCCACTAAATGACTAACTGGTAAATCATACTAGGACGTGATTGACCGACCTTGACTGTTAGCTATATTGAGAATCTAACCGAGCAAACCGAGGTGAGTTCACACCCTTACTAAGGCATGGGATTCCCGGTGGTTGGGAATGGGATTGGATAACTACTCGTACTATCACTCTATTTATATTACCAACACTACTAGACTACCTACTACTGTCCTCGGATTGAGAAGGGCACGTACGTAAAACCTACGTACACTCACACTCACTACTGTCCTCGGATGAGAAGGGCACGTACGTAAAACCTACGTACACTCACACTCACTACTGTCCTCGGATGAGAAGGGCACGTACGTAAAACCTACGTACACTCATACTTAACACCGTCCTCGGATTGGGAAGGACACTTATGGATACGCCTAGTCTAGTAACATACATAATGGGAAGCCCCCACTAAATATCGTAAAGGTTTGGGAATCAAGAATAATGGGTAATACTTGGTTATGAAACGAACTTCCGATTCCTGATACGAACTCATTAACTAAACAACCAAACGTGAACTCACTCAACTTTGTTGTTGACTAGTTGTTACATGCCTTACAGGTCGCTAAATGCTTGGAGCTTGCACGGGGAAGGAGTCGTTGTGGAACATGGGTTGTTATATCCCATACTTAATAACTGAACTTTATAAACCTATGGAACTTATGTTTGAGACTTTAAACTTATGAACTGTGAACTTATGTTTTGAACTCACGTTTATGCTTCCGCTGTTTAAACCAAACAAGGTTAACTAGCTTTGGTCACCAATCGTATTATGTTTGGTTTTATTTACTTAATTGAATTGTTCAAGATGATTGGTGGCTCGATCCTGGTCATGTCACGCCTCCAAGCGGTGATACTCCGCATGGTGGATTTTGGGGGTGTGACAGATTGGTATCAGAGCCATTGGTTATAGTGAACTTGGTTTTTAATAAGGGAAAAAGTTTTTATTAAAAAAAACCAGACTATAACCTGTACAGTGCTCAACGATCCACAACGACGCTTCGCTCCACGTGCAAGGCTCGACACCATAAGTGGTATGATTATGTTATATTGTCGGTTAGATAGTTCTCACTGTGCATTAGATAACGTGATAATTGCTATTTGAACCTTGTGTGCTTACTCTCTAATGTCGTCCCACACACTTACACACTTTCGCGACACTTTCCTCACTTACGTTGCTTCATTATGAAGATCATGAGCGGACGCGAAGGACGTATCAACCTCACTCAAGCCCAGTTGATGGCTTTGATCAACGAACGAGTTGCGGAGGCACTCGCAGCTAACCCTGCAGGAGGTATAACCTGCCATACCAACTCACCTTAGGACATTTAGATCCTACCTTCGCAAACCAACCCTCGTGCTTAATCTTGTCTTTTATTCTCGCGCAACAGGTCAACATGCTCAACCTCCTGTGTGCACGTTCAAGACGTTCATGGACTGTCGACCTACCACTTTCAGTGGCACCGAAGGAGCAGTGGGCCTTCTTCACTGGTTTGAAAAGCTTGAGACAGTTTTCGAGATGTGCGAATGCCCCGAAGACCGTAGGGTGAAATATGCTACCGGAACACTTGAAGGAGCTGCGTTAACCTGGTGGAAGGCACAAGTTCAACTACTAGGACTGGCAGTTGCTAATGCCACATCCTGGAATGGTTTCAAAGAGCTGATCAAGGAAGAGTACTGTAGTCGGGATGACATCCATAAGCTAGAGGTGGAATTTTACCATCTGAAGATGACGGGATCTGAGATCGAGGCGTATACTAAGAGGTCAAACGAGCTGGCCATCTTGTGTCCAACCATGGTGAACCCTCCCTTCAAACGAATTGAGCTCTATCTCAAGGGCCTTGTACCAGAGATTCAAAGTCATGTGACTTCAGCCAACTTGGGTACCATCCAGCAAGTCGTCAAATTGGCTCATCGTCTCACCGACCAGGCAGTGGAACAAAACAGACTACCCAAGCGTATTGGTGCTGCTACTTCTGATGCACCTACCGACAACAAACGAAAATGGGATGGGAATTCCGGCAAAGGCTCTGCCTCTGTTCAGTCTCAGTCTCAGCAACGAAGGACTGAGGACCATAGGAGCCCTGGTCAGCACTTTTCTGGTAGTCAAGGGCAGGGTGGATATCGAGGAAACCACCCAAAGTGCAACAAATGCAACAGACACCACAGTGGTCAGTGCAACAAGGGACACTGTCAGAGGTGTCTCAAGATGGGTCATGAAGCCAAGGATTGCAGGAGCCCACGGCCTACGAATCAGAATCGTCAGCAGCAACAGCAAGCACCGCAGAATCAGCAACAGCAACAGGGCAACAAGGGATGCTTTCAGTGTGGTGCTGAAGATCACTTCAAGAGACACTGCCCGCAGTTAAATCAGAATCAGAATCACAACCAAGGAAACGGGAACAATAATGGGGGCAACAATGGAGGAAACAATGATGGCAACGGTGCCAGGGGTCGTGTGTTAGTGATTGGTCAAGGAGAAGCAAGGAATGATCCCAACGTTGTGATGGGTAAGTTTCTTCTTGACGACTTCTTCGTTACTGTTTTATTCGATTCGGGTGCCGATACCAGTTATGTGTCCGTAAAAGTTAGCCAAATTCTTAAGCGCACCCCAACACTCCTGAACACCAAACACACGGTAGAACTAGCTAACGGTAAAAGTCTTGAAGCCACACACATAGTTAAAGGTTGTAACCTCGTCTTAGCTGGTCAGACTTTCCCTATCGATCTTGTTCCTATCACACTTGGTAGTTTCAACGTCGTTATTGGGATGGATTGGTTATCTCATCATCAAGCGGAGATTGTTTGCAAGGAGAAAATCATCCGCATTCCTCGTTCTGATAAAGAACCCCTCGTGATTCGTGGCGACAAGAGTGGTGCTGTCGAAGGCATCATCTCTTTCCTTAAGGCCCAGAAGTGTTTGCGAAAGGGCCACACTGCCATTTTAGCACTCGTTACTGACACATCTACGGAAGAGAAGAGAATTGAAGACATCCCTATTGTGCGCGAATTTCCCGAGGTATTTCCTGAGGAATTACCTGGTCTTCCTCCTCATCGCCAAGTTGAGTTTCAAATCGAGCTAGCTCCTGGAGCAGCGCCAGTAGCTCGAGCACCATATCGTCTAGCCCCATCAGAACTCGAAGAACTGTCCACACAACTACAAGAACTCTTGGAAAAGGGTTTTATACGTCCTAGCTCTTCGCCCTGGGGAGCTCCAGTACTATTCGTGAAGAAGAAAGATGGTACCTTCAGGATGTGTATTGACTATCGCGAGCTCAACAAGGTGACTGTGAAAAATCGTTATCCTCTTCCACGTATTGACGATTTATTCGACCAGTTGCAAGGGTCGAGCTATTACTCCAAGATTGATTTGAGATCGGGATACCATCAGTTGAGAGTCCGAGATGAGGACGTCTCCAAAACAGCATTCAGAACTCGTTACGGCCATTACGAGTTTCTGGTTATGCCATTCGGGCTGACGAATGCACCGGCAGTCTTCATGGATCTCATGAACCGAGTGTGCAAGCCTTACCTGGATAAGTTCGTTA
Organism: Helianthus tuberosus; assembly: GCA_030545235.1. Lineage (NCBI taxonomy): Eukaryota > Viridiplantae > Streptophyta > Magnoliopsida > Asterales > Asteraceae > Helianthus > Helianthus tuberosus. The sequence continues at coordinate 193,262,605 of CM060406.1, forward strand.
TTGTGTTCATCGATGATATCCTGATCTATTCTAAGAGTCAGGAGGAACACGAGCAGCACCTACGACTTATGCTGGAACTTCTTCGAAAAGAACGGTTGTATGCCAAGTTTTCGAAATGTGATTTCTGGCTTCGCGAAGTCCACTTTCTAGGCCACGTGGTAAACAAGGATGGAATTCATGTGGATCCATCTAAGGTTGAATCGATCAAGAACTGGCCTGCACCCCGCACACCAACAGAAATCCGCCAATTCTTGGGCTTGGCCGGATATTACAGAAGGTTTATAAAAGATTTCTCCAGGATTGCGCAACCTCTCACTTCACTGACTCAGAAGGGCGTCATCTATCGTTGGGGTGATGCACAGGAGTCCGCGTTTCAACATCTAAAGGATAGACTTTGTAGCGCGCCTATCCTCTCATTGCCAGAAGGCACCGATGATTTCGTGGTTTATTGCGACGCTTCCATCCAAGGACTTGGTTGCGTATTGATGCAACGTGACAAGGTCATTGCCTACGCATCGCGCCAACTTAAAGTTCACGAAAGAAACTACACTACTCATGATCTGGAGCTGGGAGCAGTTGTATTCGCGCTTAAGATATGGAGACATTACCTGTACGGTACCAAGTGCACCATTTACACCGACCACAGGAGTCTCGAACATATCTTCAAGCAAAAAGAGTTAAACATGCGACAACGCCGATGGGTCGAACTCTTGAATGATTACGAATGCGCTATCAAGTATCATCCGGGCAAAGCCAATGTTGTGGCTGACGCCCTCAGTCGAAAGGATACTTTACCTAAGCGTGTACGAGCATTACAGCTTACCATCCAGTCTAACCTTCCTGCCCAAATTCGAGATGCCCAGGTCGAAGCATTGAAAGCAGAGAACATCAGGGCTGAATCCTTACGAGGATCAAGGCAGCGGCTGGAACTAAAGGAAAACGGTGCCTACTATGTTAACGGGCGCATCTGGGTTCCATTTTATGGCAACTTACGCGAGCTTGTGATGGATGAAGCACACAAGTCTCGTTATTCGGTACATCCTGGTTCGGATAAAATGTACCACGACCTCAAGACTACGTACTGGTGGCCTGGCATGAAAGCCCACATAGCAACCTACGTCAGTAAGTGCTTGACTTGTGCGAGAGTCAAGTCTGAATATCAGAAACCATCAGGCCTACTTCAACAACCGGAGATCCCGAAATGGAAATGGGAGCAAATTTCCATGGATTTCGTTACTGGCCTGCCCAGATCTCAACGCGGAAACGATACCATTTGGGTGATCGTAGATCGACTGACCAAGTCTGCACATTTTCTGGCCATCAAAGAAACGGATAAGTTTTCTACTCTTGCAGACATTTATCTAAAGGAAGTAGTGTCAAGGCACGGGGTGCCAATCTCTATTATATCTGATCGTGACGCACGTTTTACTTCTGAACTGTGGCAAGCAATGCACAAGTCCTTTGGCTCACGTCTAGATATGAGCACCGCTTATCACCCGCAGACGGATGGGCAATCTGAACGCACCATCCAAACCCTTGAAGACATGCTTAGGGCATGTGTAATCGATTTTGGTAACGGCTGGGAGAAGCACCTCCCGCTAGTGGAGTTCTCATATAACAACAGCTACCACACCAGCATCCAAGCCGCTCCGTTTGAGGCATTGTACGGACGCAAATGCCGATCGCCTCTCTGTTGGGCAGAAGTTGGTGACAGCCAAATCACTGGCCCAGAACATGTGGTAGATACCACCGAGAAAATTGCTCAGATACGACAGCGAATGGCGGCAGCTCGTGACCGTCAGAAACGCTATGCTGATGAGGGAAGAAAACCACTCGAGCTCCAGGTTGGGGATCGAGTGCTACTCAAAGTCTCACCTTGGAAAGGTGTAGTCCGCTTTGGCAAACGAGGCAAACTCAATCCGCGTTATGTCGGACCGTTCAAAGTCATTGAGAAAATTGGCCAAGTCGCCTACAGGTTGGATCTACCTGAAGAACTCAGCGGAGTTCACAACGTATTCCACGTATCAAATCTGAAGAAGTGTCTGTCAGATGAGCCCTTCATAGTTCCTCTCAAGGAACTCACAATCGACGACCAGCTGCGATTCGTCGAGGAACCAGTAGAGATTACTGATCGAGATGTTAAGATTCTCAAGCACACAAGAATACCTCTCGTTCGAGTTCGTTGGAATGCTCGTCGTGGCCCAGAGTATACCTGGGAACGAGAAGACCAAATGAAACTCAAGTATCCCCAACTGTTTAAGAAAAACGCAACCACTACTGAGGCTGAAGCTACCGCAGAATTTCGGGACGAAATTCCAAATCAACGGGGGGATGATGTGACACCCCAGGAAAATCTGGAAAACAACGCAACTTAACTAGCTTCCTCAGTAACCACGCGCTAAATTTCGGGACGAAATTCTCTTAACAGGGGGAGAATGTGACAACCCTCAAACTCCATGTATTCCGTACAATTTATTAATGACAATTAAAGTGCTTGACGACTGTGTGGAATTATTTAACTGCTATCTGATTTATGTGTTATGCTTACATGTACTTGTTAACACACTAATAAAGTACAGAAAAGTCATTAAATAAGTCCGTTATGATTTCCTAAGTGTTAGAAATTAAAAACGTTACAAAATATATAAATAGGACACTTTTCGGATTAATTAAACGCTTTAACGGAACAGTGTCAAACCGAACAACCGGACTTTACCCGGAACACAAAAATATTGTTAAACACATTGTTTCACGTTTTACTGAGCCAGTTATGATCCCCGAACATCATAACACACTATATAAATATCTAATAAATAAACCCCTAACTATATACTTAATTCCTAACTAGTTCCCTAACCATTTAGTTGAAACCCAACCCTTTACCCCCCCCCCCCCCCCAATTCGATGGCCACCCTAGAGGGAACCACCATTGATATTCTTGAATATTAAAATGGATTATGTTGGGGGATAAAGGGGCATATTACACAAGGGACAATGAAGTGTTGGAGGTTATAAGAATTAACCTCAAGACCATCTTCTTCTCACTTCACCACTTCCATTTCTCACAAACACCCTCTCTTCCTTCTTGGTTTCGGCAGCCCACTAGTAGCACCACCACCACCATTATTTGATCATCCTCAAACATTCTAAGCACATCCAAGGGTGATAGAAGGCATACAACGAAGCTCGGTGCTCTCGGAAGTGGAAGGACCTCTCTACATCGCTATTAACCACCCATTTTTCGTCTAGAATCTTCCCTAGCCTCGAGCTAGTAGTAAGTGACTCTAAACCTCTTCTTGACCTTGTCTAGAGTGGTTAATAAAAGTTTCGTCGGTTAAAAATTGCGAACATATAAGATCAAAGTCTAAAAGTTTACTAAAGTGATGAACAAGGTGGTTAATGGATGAATATGTGTGTAAATCATGTAGATCTGGTGTAGTTATGATGATTGGGTAATTATCTGATGCTTTACTGAATGATATTAGTATATGATGTTGTTGTGGTCACTAAACTCGTTAACGGAATCGATCGAACATGATTTAGATGGTTAAACACTTTAAATCAGAATCTGTCTAACTTTTACAGCCCACTTCTGTTGGCTGTAAACAGGTCTTAACCTCAACGAAAAATTGATATTTTGAATCTAAAATATGTTATTATGAAATACGGTTCTAATGGCACCGGAATCGTAATTTTTGGACTCCGTTTACTATTTTTAAAGTGTTAATTTGTAACAGCTACTTAAGCTGAATTTTGACAGCAATAAATGGGCGTCGTACTTTCGGTCATAACCTGAGTTTTGTGATGAATCGGACCATGAAAATTTTACTGTAGATGATAACTGAAGTATTTGTAATTACCCCACTGGAATTTCGCAAATCGGACTTACGATGAATTTGTAATAAATTGTTTCGTGGACTGTGGTCAGAAATACATAAATCTGAGTTCAGTCCCGAATATGAATTTTTATAAAATATTGGTGATAAACCGGACCCCGATATTTTTACACAATAAAATATGGAATGTTTATGATGTTCTATAAAAATTTGGGAATTTTTGGAATAATCTAACTATTTTATTTAAATGTCCGAAAACAGCCGGTTTTGAGTATTAATGCTGAAACGACATAAGTAGTGATTTGCATGTCTAAATGTCGAGTATGCTATCTGTGAATGATTTGACATGTTATATATGTTATGTGCATTATCGTATGTTTGATTTTGAGTGGGGAATGGACGGGAAACTTAGATGGGCATAAACCGTTACAGTGATGCATGTTGTGTGATAGATACGTGTAGGAACTTTGTGTTCTATTTGAAAGCCACTAAATGACTAACTGGTAAATCATACTAGGACGTGATTGACCGACCTTGACTGTTAGCTATATTGAGAATCTAACCGAGCAAACCGAGGTGAGTTCACACCCTTACTAAGGCATGGGATTCCCGGTGGTTGGGAATGGGATTGGATAACTACTCGTACTATCACTCTATTTATATTACCAACACTACTAGACTACCTACTACTGTCCTCGGATTGAGAAGGGCACGTACGTAAAACCTACGTACACTCACACTCACTACTGTCCTTGGATGAGAAGGGCACGTACGTAAAACCTACGTACACTCACACTCACTACTGTCCTCGGATGAGAAGGGCACGTACGTAAAACCTACGTACACTCATACTTAACACCGTCCTCGGATTGGGAAGGACACTTATGGATACGCCTAATCTAGTAACATACATAATGGGAAGCCCCCACTAAATATCGTAAAGGTTTGGGAATCAAGAATAATGGGTAATACTTGGTTATGAAACGAACTTCCGATTCCTGATACGAACTCATTAACTAAACAACCAAACGTGAACTCACTCAACTTTGTTGTTGACTAGTTGTTACATGCCTTACAGGTCGCTAAATGCTTGGAGCTTGCACGGGGAAGGAGTCGTTGTGGAACATGGGTTGTTATATCCCATACTTAATAACTGAACTTTATAAACCTATGGAACTTATGTTTGAGACTTTAAACTTATGAACTGTGAACTTATGTTTTGAACTCACGTTTATGCTTCCGCTGTTTAAACCAAACAAGGTTAACTAGCTTTGGTCACCAATCGTATTATGTTTGGTTTTATTTACTTAATTGAATTGTTCAAGATGATTGGTGGCTCGATCCTGGTCATGTCACGCCTCCAAGCGGTGATACTCCGCATGGTGGATTTTGGGGGTGTGACAAATGAGATCACCAATGATGCTAAAATCTCCGCTGCCATTGCTATGTACAAAACCCAGTTGTAGATGGCCCAAGAAGCTCTGGATCCTGATTTTGACAAGAGCAGCTGGGACGTGGAGGGCTGGAAGGCTAGATTGGCTGAGCTGGATGATGAAGAAGAGGTCTTAGCAATTGAGGCTGGCGGCAGTGGAGTCAAGGATCATGGTGGTGATGCTGGAGCTGGAGGATCTGGTGAAGGTGATGATGATGCAGCAAAGGTGTAGGCTGCAGGAATGGGCGATGAAGGACATTTCTAGACGTAGCCGGAGCCCATTTTTTAGGACTTGGTAGTTTTATTTTGGTTATGGTGCTTTGAAACAATCTTGGGTTTTAATAACTTTAGACAATAGTTTCTAGGATGAAGGATCATGGATCCTTGAACAATAGGCAGGATAATGGGTGGTGGATGGATCCTCTGTTTGGGGGATGAAGCCACTCGTTATCATTCCATCTTTTATTTCCTGCACTACAAAGACCCGTAAACAATGGACACCCTTTGCCAACCCATGTGGACGGGCCACGTTTTGCTGGTAGAAACGTGGGTTGGCAATTTTGACAACCTTAAAGGGTTTAATCTTTTGTGAATAAAATAACTTTAACTTTTTGGCTATCTCCCATGTTGTTATCCTTGTAAAGACTTTACTTTTCAATTGTTGAGATATATATTTTGTCTGAATTTATCAAGTAAATAAATATCTTCAAAAAGTTTAGAATATAATCAAGGATCATATATCCTTTAGTTAGTAAGTTCTGAAAAGTAATATAGTTTAAGGATCATAAGTTCAGTTGTCAAAGGATAAGGGTCACTCAAATGAATAATGAATTAAATCAAAATAGTTAAGGATCATACCTGAGAACCCAAATTAGGATCCTAACCTTTAACACTTATAATCAGGATAACCAAAAGACAAACCTTAGTGAAAGGTAAGGATCAAGGATCCTTGGTCGTTTATCTCCAAAAATCTGAAATAGGATACAACTTGGGACTAAGCCAATATAAGATAAGAGTTAGTAACTGGGGACGAGCGCAACAATTCTGGGGACAAGCCCAATATACTGGGTGTTAGGGGAGGATTTTCTAACAATTAGTGATCCTTACTTGTTATCCTAACTAATGATCCTTACTTCTGTGACGGATAGTGATCCTCAGAAGAGCTTTAGGATCAGGATCATAGATCACCTTAAGGATCCTCATACTAACGATTGTTTGTTTGTGTTTCGCACTATTTTGCAGGAGTAACAAGCTTGACTTGGTCTTGGCAACGTTACTACGGAATATTCCACGGGTATTTCGCACACGTTTGACTGGAAATGGACGTTGTGGAGAACGTGGGAGCTTGGCACAAAAGTCGGATAGTTTGTTAGCGTAGTTAACTTCTATTTTTAAAAGGGGTGACGAGCTAGAATTTAGAACACTTAGCCATTTTCATCTACACACACTCTCGTACAATTGCACTCTTGAAGCTTTCGACAAACACTTAACAGTTTTCTTTCACTTTTATACACAAAACCATAGTGACCCTTGTACCTAGCTCGTTACTATCCGAAGTTGTAAACATTTATTGATTTATTTAAGCTTGGTGATCGGTAGTTTCCATCACCCGGGGTTTTTTGTGCCGGAGATCAACTCTTGATCAAGGGCTTTTTCCCCGTATAAACCCTTGTGTCGTTTGTACAATTTACATTGAAGTGATCCTTATCATTGTTCCACATTTAAAGCATCATTCCCCGTAACAAAGAGTTTGGTTGCATTATCCTCATCAGATTTTTTGACCAAAACACTGGGGACAAGCCCAAAGGATAACTGGGGACAAGCCCAAGGATAACTTGGGACAAGCCCAAGGATAACTGGGGACAAGCCCAAAGGATAACTGGGGACAAGCCCAAAGGATAACTGGGGACAAGCCCAAGGATCGTGCGTAAACTGGAGTATGGCCCTTACTGGCGACTATCCAAACTTAGTGACATGAGAATGCCAAAACCTTAGCTAACGTGAAAACGTTAGAAACCTTAGGAATGGATGTATGGTACATCTACCATTATACGTAGGATCCTGAATATAGCCAGTACAATGAAATTGTCAGCCCCTAAAGCGAGTACTGGTCCCATTGCCATGAACTATACCAGGATCATCGTGCGCTACTGGCGAAACTGGGGACAGGCCCAAATTGGGGACTAGCCCAAATAACTGGATACTTCTGTGGATACTCAATCCTTTTTTAAGGATACCTAAACCTTCTACAAAACTCGGATTCAAGTGAAAGGAGGATAAAGGATCCAGGATCCTTATCCTTATATATATAGGATAATTAAAGAGTGAAATAGTTTAAGATCAGATCATTACCAAATTGAGGATCATCGGTCCTGTGAGGATCCTTCAAGGATACTTGTCAGGTAAGGATCATGAATCCTTGTTACATGAAGTATTTCTTTAAGTGGACAGCATTCCAAGCTCTTGGTAGCAAGTCACCTTCCATTGTTAGCAATCGATATGCCCCCTTTCCTGCCTCAGCTTCGATCAAGTAAGGGCCTTCCCACTTTGGTGCCAACTTTCCATCAGCAGGATTGGTGGTATTCTGAAATGCTTTCCTTAACACCATATCTCCAACTTGGAATTTCCTGATCCTGACATTTTTGTTGTAGGCTCCAGCCATCCTTTGTTGATAACTGGCCATCCTTATCCTTGCCAAATCCCTGAGTTCTTCTATAGTATCCAAGTCTTGAACCAAGTTTTTAGCATTTTCTTCAGGATCACGAATGCTTGTTCTTGCAGTAGGAACCACCATCTCTGTAGGGATCACTGATTCTACCCCAAATACCAAAGAAAATGGAGTTTGGCCAGTAGCATTCTTGGGAGTTGTCCTATCAGCCCAAAGTACATAAGGTAGTTCTTCTGCCCACTTTCCTTTCTTGGATCCAAGCTTTTTCTTCAAATTGTTGATGATGATCTTGTTGGATGATTCTGCCTGACCATTAGCTTGTGGGTGGACTGGTGTTGATGTTATCATCTTAATCCCCCAGCTGTCACAAAGGTTAGTAGTTCTATTCCCAATAAATTGGGATCCATTATCACAAACAATTTCAGAAGGGATACCAAATCTAGTAATAATGTTTCTTTTAATAAAGGATATAACTTCCTTTTCTCTGACTTGAGCAAAGGCTTCAGCCTCTATCCACTTGGAGAAGTAATCAGTCATAGCAAGCATAAATACTTTTCCACCAGGTGCCTTAGGAAGCTTACCAACTATATCCATTCCCCATCTCATAAAGGGCCAAGAAGAGGATATAGGATGCAAAAGTTCTGCTGGTTGGTGAAGGATATTACTGTGTCTCTGACAAGGATCACATTTCTTGGCATATTCCACAGCATCCTTCTTCATAGTAGGCCAATAGTATCCTGTCCTCATGATCCTTGAGAACAATGCTCTGCCCCCAGTGTGGTTTCCACAATCTCCTTCATGGAAATCCTTTAGGACTTCTTGGATTTCAGGATCCTCAATGCATCTTAGATATGGACCTGCAAGAGATCGTTTATACAACATATTATTCAATATTGTAAATTGAGATACCTTGATTTTGAAAGCCTTGGGGTTTTCTCTTGTAGGGATCTCTCCATGTTGTATGTATCTCATGATTGGAAGGATCCATGATCCTGAATGAGATTGAGTATCATCACTAGGGATGATCGCAGAATCCTCTCCTATCTCCATAGCTTCATGATCCTCGATAGCAGGGGTTCAGGATATGGATAATAGGGATCTTGATATCCTCCGGGATCTTCAAGGATGATCCTAAATTGGCTAATGCATCAGCCTCTGCATTCTCTTCCCTTGGTACCTGTGTCAAACTAAAGGAAATAAAAGAGAGTGCCAATTCTTTAACTATCTCTAAATATTTGATTAGCTTTTCACCTTTAACATCATAGGATCCATTAAAGTGATTAGTGATTAATAATGAATCTACATGTACCTCAAGATACCTGATCCTCATATGCTTAGCAATTTGCAAACCAGCTATCAAGGCTTCATACTCAGCCTCATTGTTGGTAGTTTGAAATTCACAAGCTATGGAGTGGGGTATTATGTCCCCCTGTGGCGATTTTAGTAGTATTCCAAGCCCTGTTACTTTTACATTAGAGGCTCCATCAGTGAAGAGTATCCAAGGATCCTTAGTTTCTTCAAGCTGTTGGACTTCTAACTCAGCTTCCTTTTGCAAATCACTACTAAAATCTGCCACAAAGTCAGCTAAGGCTTGGGATTTGATGGCAGTCCTTGGTTCATATCTTATATCATATGCACTAAGCTTCACTGCCCACTTAGCCATCCTTCCTGACATTTCAGGTTTCCTGAGAACATTCTTAATTGGAAAATTAGTCTTAACAATAATGGCATGAGTTTCAAAATAATGTCTTAATTTAGTAGATGCCATAATTAATGCAAGGATAAGTTTCTCTAAGTGTGAATACCTGGATTCAGCATCAAGTAAACTCTTACTTACATAATAAACAGGATGTTGTGTACCTTGGTGGTCTTTAACAAGGACCGCACATACTGCTTTTGAGGATACTGCTAAGTATAAGGATAATATATCCCCTTTTTCTGGTTTCATCAAGGCCGGGGCTGAGGATAGGTAATCCTTTAGAGCTTTGAGGGCACTTTCATGCTTCTCAGTCCATTCAAATTTCTTGTTCTTCCTCAGGATGTCATAGAATTCCTTGCACTTTTCTGAGGATTTGGATATGAACCTGTTCAAGGCTGCGATCTTGCCTGTCAATCTTTGCACATCCTTAGCATTGGCAGGAGATTTGATATTCACAATAGCCTTGATTTGCTCTGGACTTGCTTCAATGCCCCTCTTTGTCACCATATAGCCTAAGAATTTACCTGCCTTAACACCAAAATGACACTTGGAAGGATTTAGTTTCATATTAAATTTATCAAGGATATTGAATGCTTCCTCCAAGTCTTTAAGGTGATCCTCAGCTTTCTTGGACTTAACCACCATGTCATCAATATAGACTTCCATAGTGTGTCCAATTTGTTCCTTGAACATCATATTGACTAGCCTTTGATAAGTAGCACCTGCATTCCTTAGTCCAAATGGCATAGCAATATAACAGTATATACCAGTTGGGGTCATAAAGGCTGTATCCTCTTGATCAGATGGTTCCATCTGAATTTGTTGAAATCCAGATGAAGCATCCATAAAAGTCAACAACTCATGACCCGCGGTAGCATCCACCATGGAGTCAATGTGGGGTAATGGGAAAGGGTCCTTGGGACATGCCTTGTTTAAATCAGTAAAATCGACACATACCCTCCACTTTCCATTTTTCTTTTGAACAACAACCACATTGGCTAACCATCTTGGATACTTAACCTCTCTTATCATACCTGCCCGAAGTAGTTTATCTACCTCTTCCTGGATAATAGCATTCCTTTCAGGTGCAAATTTCCTCCTCTTTTGTTGTATAGGCTTGAATGACCTATCAATGCCAAGCTTATGAGTAATTATATCCTTAGATATACCTGTCATGTCTTCATGTTTCCAGGCAAAAGTGGATTTTCTCCTCTTAAGGAAGGATACTAGATCCTGCTCAATGTTGCTAAGGATCCCTGATCCTATGAAGATTATGGATTCAGGATCATGAGGATCCATGAGGATTTCTTTTACATCCTGCTCTCTTGCCTCCAAGACATCTCTTGAAGGATACTTTAATTGCTATTGCTCCCTTGGTCTTGAGGCTGGCTTCATTGATGATGTATAACAATTCTTAGCCTCTTGTTGATCACTCTCAATTTTCACCACCCCTATGGACTTGGAAGCTTTACACACTGATGATAGGTGGATGGAACTGCCTTCATATCATGTATCCATGGCCTGCCAAGGATAACATTGCAACAAGATAAGCAATCTATAACACAAATTTTTTGATAAGAATGCAATCCTTCAATATAGATTGGGAGTTTGATGTCCCCCAATGTATTCTTAGTTTCTCCACTGAATCCCACAAGTACTGAGGATCTTGGGACAATATCAGACTCCGGGATATTCATCTTCTTGAGGACATCAAGCTGAATGATGTTCACAGAGCTTCCTCCATCTATAAGGATCCTGTGAACAAAGTGGTTAGAAATAAACAATGTAATTACAAGACCATCATGATGAGGATCCTGGACATCAACACGATCATCCTCATCAAAGGTTATTGTTAGGGGAGGATTTTCTAACAATTAGTGATCCTTATTCGTTATCCTAATTAATGATCCTTACTTCTGTGGCAGATAGTGATCCTCAGAAGAGCTTCAGGATCAGGATCATGGATCACTTTAAGGATCCTCGTACTGACGATTGTTTATTTGTGTTTTGTGTTACTTTGCAGGAGTAACAAGCTTGACTTGGTCTTGGCGACATTCCTGGAGAATATTCCCAGACTATCCCGCACGTGCTTGACCAAAAATGGACGTTGTGGAGAACGTGGAGGCATGGCACGAAAGTCGGAAAGTTTGTTATTGTAGTTAACTTGTATTTTAAAAGGGGTAACGAGCAAGTTAGACACACTTAGTCATTTCTGATTTACACACACACTCGTACAAAAGCTCATACCAGCTCTCGTTCAAACACTTAGCAATTTCATACACCTTTTACACGTTACATACTAGTGATCCTTGTACCTAGCTCGTTACTATCCGAAGTTGTAAACATTTATTCATTTATTTGAGCTTTGTGATCGGTAGTTTCCATCACCCGGGGTTTTTTGTGCCGGAGATCAACTCTTGATCAAGGGCTTTTTCCCCGTATAAATCCTTGTGTTGTTTGTGCAATTTCCATTGAAGTGATCCTTGTCATTGTTATACATTTCAAGCATCATACCCCATAACAGAGAGTTTGGTTGCAATTTCCTCACCAGATTTTTTGACCAAAACAGTTTGGCGCCCACCGTGGGGCAATTGGTGCTTCATCCTTAGAAAAATTCGCATTTCTGTGCTCATTTCAGTTCACTACAACCAAGCAAATGGCTTCCTCGGCGAAGAATGCTTCAAACTTGATGCCCTCATTCACTTCTTCACAAGGCGTTCCTCCTTTGCCTCCACCACCTTCTGGATCCCAGAAGAATACTGAGAATGCTGCGAAGAAACCAACTCCCATTTTCTCAAAACCACCTACTTCTTCTGTTTCAACTAATCCTACTACTAATGATCTCTATGCCTTGATTTTGCAGATGAGGAATCATGCACAAGAGCAGGATAAGACCAACGAAAGGATCCTCCGGGAGATTGACGAAATTAAGAAACAGAAGAAAACGGCAGAGGATCGTTCCCCACTGATGCCCAGATCTTTAAATTTTGATACTCCGGTGGTTACTTCTCAGCCATCAGTGGTTCCAGATGTTCAATACGTGGGCGGACCAAAAGGAGTGCACTACGGAACAACAACAGTGACCCAGGCATTAGGTCCATACTTCCAGCCAGCAGGATCCTATCCTCAGCATATGGGATCCTTCATGACTTCAAGAGGTTATTCAGGATCATCCCAGGTTCAAGGATCCTCCTTTGTTCCAGGATCATCCCAGGTTCAAGGATCCTCCTTTGTTCCAGGATCATCCCAGGTTCAAGGATCCTCCTTTGTTCCAGGATCATCCCAGGTTCAAGGATCCTCCTTTGTTCCAGGATCATCCCAGGTTCAAGGATCCTCCTTTGTTCCAGGATCATCCCAGGTTCAAGGATCCTCCTTTGTTCCAGGATCATCCCAGGTTCAAGGATCCTCCTTTGTTCCAGGATCATCCCAGGTTCAAGGATCCTCCTTTATTCCAGGATCGTCTCAATTTCAGGGATCCTTCCAGATGCCAGGATCCTTGAGGAGTTTGCAAACAGGAAGTTCAGATGTCCATCAGGGAGATTTTATTCCAATGCAGACCAATGCTTCTACTGGTCCCTCGATCATTCCAGAGCCCCAACAATATGGATTAACATCCATTCTTCCTAACTTGAATCCAATGGGAGGTAACACTTTTAATAATTCTCATACTACTAACCATGGTCTTATGCAGGATCCAGGTATCAATCATGCCATGGCCAGAGAATTGCAAAAGCTAAAGGATATGATATCAAGTGTTCCGGGAGTGGTCAAACCTATCCCAGAGATTGCAGATGGGAGCCATAAGATATCTCGTTTTGCACCACCAATCTGTGACGCTGAGATACCCAAGAGGTTCCATGTGCCAACAATGAAGCTGTATGATGGTTCGACGGATCCTGAAGAACACATAGCACAATACAGGGAGAGGATGGAGATCAATCCAATCCCAGAAAGGTTAAAGGAAGCATGCCTGTGCAAGGGATTCAGATCCACTCTTACTGGATCAGCTCTCAAATGGCTGCTAAGTCTTCCCCCCTACTCTATTACCTCATTTGCTAATCTAGTTAACCTGTTTAATAATCAGTTTTCTTGTAGTAGAAAATTTGAGCGATTAACTAGTGATTTATATAGGATAACCCAGGGTCATAATGAATCATTAAGGGATTACATTACCAAATTTAGTAAAGAATCCTTAGACATTCCCAACTTAGATATAGCTACGGATGTTTAGGCCTTTAAAATGGGATTGCTCAGGGATTCGTCGTTTTATGATGATCTTGTTATGACACCATGCAGGAACTTAGATGAGGTAAGAACCCGAGCACTTAGGTTCATTCGGCTAGAGGATGACAAGAGGATCCAGGAGAGGTTAGCAGGATCCTCAAAACAGGATAAGCAAGGATCCTCATTCAGGAACAACAAGTTCAGATCCTATAACAGATCTGATAACCAGAATGTGCATGCTATTGATCAAGAGGAGGATGATGAGGATTATCCTCCAATTTCTGAATATTGTTTTTCTGTTGATAACAATGAACTAATCCTTGCGATGCAGAATCTAGGTGATAAAGCTAGATGGCCTAGAAAGAATGATAGGTCAGCTGCAACTAAGGATAAATCAAAGTGGTGTGCATACCATGAAGATTTTGGGCATCTTACAGAAGAATGCATTGCACTGAGAAAGGAAATTGGATACTTGTTGAGCAAAGGGCATCTAAAGGAATTGTTGGGAAGGAAAAAGTCAAGGACTCAGGATCCTGAAAGGATCCCTGAGAAGGCTCCAGCCCCTCCAGCAGATGCACAAGTGATAAACTTTATTTCTGGAGGATCAGACATTTGTGGCACATCCTTCTCAGCAGCTAAAAGGCATGCAAAGGAAACTAAAATGGATAATGGAGAAAGACCTGTTCGAACATCAAGTGTCTCTGAAGGAAAAGTCATAACCTTTGATGAGGATGATCGTGTTGATACCCAGGATCCTCATCACGATGGTTTAGTTATTACTCTTTTCATTTCTAACCATTTTGTCCGCAGGATCCTTATAGACGGAGGAAGCTCAGTGAACATTATCCAGCTTGATGTTCTGAAGAAGATGGGAATTCCTGAATCAGATATCATACCAAGATCCTCCGTGCTTGTGGGATTTAGTGGTGAAACTAAGAACACCCTGGGGGACATTAAACTCCCAATATACATCGAAGGCCTACACTCTTATCAAAAATTTTGTGTTATTGACTGTTTATCTTGTTGTAATGTTATCCTTGGCAGGCCCTGGATACACGATATGAAAGCAGTCCCATCTACCTACCATCAATGTGTGAAGCTCCCAAGTCCTTGGGGAATAGTGAAGATTGATAGTGATCAGCAGGAGGCTAAGAATTGCTACACTTCATCGATGAAACCAGCCTCGAAGTCAAGGGAGCAATAGCAATCAAGGTATCCTCCAAGGGATGTCTTGGAGGCAAGAGAGCAGAATGTGGTAGAAATCCTCATGGATCCCGATGATCCTGAGTCCAAAATCTATATCGGATCAGGGATCCTTGGCGAAATGAAAGAAGACCTCGTATCCTTCCTCAAAAGGAGAAAGACTACCTTTGCATGGAAACACGAAGACATGACTGGTATATCCAAAGATGTAATCACTCACAAACTCGGGATTGACAGATCCTTCAAACCAATCCATCAAAGGAGAAGAAAGTTTGCACCGGAAAGGAATGCCATTATCCAGGAAGAGGTAGAGAAATTGCTCCGGGCAGGTATGATTAGAGAGGTCAAGTATCCAAGATGGTTGGCCAATGTGGTTGTTGTTCAAAAGAAAAACGGAAAGTGGAGGGTATGTGTCGATTTTACCGATTTGAATAAGGCATGTCCCAAGGATCATTTCCCATTACCCCACATTGACTCCATGGTGGATGCAACTGTGGGTCATGAACTGTTAACTTTTATGGATGCTTCATCTGGATTCCAACAAATCCAAATGGAACCATCCGACCAAGAGGATACAGCCTTCATGACTCCAACCGGTATATACTGCTATATTGCTATGCCGTTCGGACTGAGAAATGCAGGTGCAACATATCAAAGGCTGGTGAATATGATGTTCAAGGATCAGATTGGACTAACTATGGAGGTTTACATAGATGATATGGTGGTAAAATCCTTAAAAGCTGAGGATCACCTAAGAGACTTGGAGGAAGCATTCAATATCCTTGATAAATATAACATGAAACTTAATCCTTCAAAATGTCACTTTGGTGTTAAAGCAGGTAAATTCTTAGGATATATGGTGACGAAGAGAGGCATTGAAGCTAGCCCGGAACAAATCAAAGCAATAGTGAACATCAAATCTCCGGCCAATGCTAAGGATGTTCAGAGGCTAACAGGCAGGATAGCAGCTTTGAACAGATTTATATCCAAATCCTCAGAGAAGTGCAAAGAGTTCTATGATATCCTAAGGAAGAACAAGAAATTTGAGTGGACTGAGAAGCATGAAAATGCTTTAAGAGCCCTCAAAGATTACCTATCCTCAGCCCCGGCTTTGATGAAACCAGAAAAAGGCGATGTGCTATCCTTGTATCTTGCAGTATCCTCAAAAGCAGTAAGTGCGGTCCTTGTTAAGGATCATGAAGGTACATAACATCCTGTCTATTATGTAAGTAAAAGTTTACTTGATGCCGAATCCAGGTACTCACACCTTGAAAAGCTTATTCT